>OX388342.1:42245787-52245787 GCA_947579665.1 Sympetrum striolatum | reverse complement strand
ACAGTTTAAAAACACTTTTCGCTGATGAAACTTGCATCAGTGGCATACAAAAACATATAACAGCAATATTAAAAAGATAAATACTGAAAATAAGCGTTGTTAAAGTGACAAAAATTTCATTAAGAGTAAGAATTATGAGAATATGACTGTATGAGAGCATACGTAGAATGAGTATTAATGAGGGGATACCGTAAGAAGTTGAGAATGAAAACTCATCACTGACACTAGTTTACTATATGATATATATATCTGATACTGATTTAATGTGTATTTCTATGTGATTGTAACTGTATGAATTTGGCTGTGAATGACATGACTTCAAGAGATGTCATTTTTCGAAACGAGCGAGCCTGGTGTTGAATCAACATTATTTATGTAAATTCTAATTGGTTACAAAATTCAGTGGCTGTATAGAAAATTTAAGATTTGCTATACGTTAATATTTAAATACTAAAGAAATGCATCTTCACGTGAAAAGTTTGCACTGGGATTTATATACATTTAATTAATGGATTCACAACCGAATCATGATTCCTTATCCATTATCATTATTACTAGGAACTTCGCAATTTTTGTCACTTCCTATACTGGATTTGTTTACAAATAATTTAAGAAGAAATTTTGCATTGCGCTAAATAACTCCTTCCTAGAAACAATTTTTAAGATTTTATTAATCAGTTAAAAAGAAAGATAAAAGTCAAAGAAGAGAGGGACTACGAGACACGTTCTAAATAAACGCTTTTCGTTCTATTTCACTTTAAAAAGAGGAAACTGAAATATAAACTTATCTAAAATAATGAAAAAATAGTTCATTAAAGTATTGTATGGCTAAAAATTGAAAAAAAAGAAGAAGAACAGAAGATCCTCATCCTGAGGAGTAATGGTCGTAAGTGAATAGAATGAATGCGGTAAAAGTATAATTGTTCTTCTTTTTCTCAAGTTTTATTATGAAGAACTACCACAAAGTTGAGGCCGAATTATCAGATTCTGTTATT
The DNA here is from genome assembly GCA_947579665.1 of Sympetrum striolatum. Lineage (NCBI taxonomy): Eukaryota > Metazoa > Arthropoda > Insecta > Odonata > Libellulidae > Sympetrum > Sympetrum striolatum. Next base: position 52,244,792 of record OX388342.1, on the reverse strand, counting down.
ATACGGCTATATGAGCTCTCACGCGAAAGATTTTCTTTAAGTTTTTAAAGATTTTTTTCCCCACAGTGGAGCGAAACCGATTTATATTTGTGTATTTAAAATACCGTAAAAATCATTGAAGAATTTATAGAAAATTTCAGTAATTGACATGAATTTTCGGTTTCTTTAATATTATAAACTGCCCAATTTCTAGGTAATATAAACGGAACGTATTTGATGATTGATATCTAGTAGTTTTCAATTGAAAACATATGTTCGCATGCACATAAGCACATATGTATTAAAATTCTTCACATTTCGTTCACGCCACTCAATATGAACAATTTTCTCAATTTAGTACCGCTTTAGATTTCGAAATATGAGAAATATCAAATTGATTCCAAAGAAGAGCAGTGTGTTTGACTTACTCCTCCAAAATGATTTATGACGTCTCTATCCCTTAAATACCCTTTTTCTGATCCCGCTTAATGAACCGTGCCAACGACTTATCGGCCTAGCTCTTCCTTCACTGAGCAAATTTCATATCGATATAATTCGTATAGAAACCGTGTTAAGAGCTCACATAATTGAGAGGTCTGACACTCTCCTCGGCAATCATCCCTAGACAACTATTTCATGCGTCCTTCTTGAACGGAGGGGTCCTCAACCTCACCTCTGGTTTTATTCTTTCGGAGGCGTGAGTACCATTTCACGTCCTATGGATATCGTTTAAGCTGCCCACTGAATAGGAATGGACTTCTCCAGCAAATACCCTTGCCCTTTCCAACCCGAGACCCGCGCCAAAAGACCGAATGAAAGATGAATCACCAGCCGTCGGCAGGGAGATTGCGAGATTTGTGGGTTCGAGATGGAGAAGAGAGAGAGAGAAAGACAGAGAGTGAGGAAATAGAAAGGTGACGGAGAGAATGAAGAGTGGACGGAGGAGAGGGGAAAGTGACGTAGAAATCGCCATGACCCGACAACGTAGAGTGCAAAAACTCATAAAACCCAACAACTCAGAGTACGGCAACTCAGAAAGCGACAATTCAGACAACACAGAGTGCTTAAGAGGTTTAAAATCTTCAATAGTCCATTCTCCAAGTTGCCAATCCTTTTTCGGCGTCCTCGTCTCATACACCGGTATTCCCAGAAAGAAAGAAAGGACACCGCACTTTTTAAGAGCAGCCAATACGTATTTCGAATGCGTACATTCATCTTCAAAAATGAATAGGTACAATGATGAATGCATCTCATTCGAAATACGTATTGAGTGCTCTTGAAAAGTGCGGTTTACTTTCTTTTTTTCTCGGAATACCGGTGAATGAGGCGAGGAACGCAGACATAGACACCTATTGGAGATTTAAAACCTCTTATTCCTTAACAGCCGTGCTCCAAATTTTCTTTCTTTACAACTCAGAGTGTGAAAACTGACCGGGTGACAGCTCATTGTGCTAAAAATTGACATTTGAAACACCAATACGAAAATTGAAATATTATCAAATTTTAAACGTTAAAGCAATTCAGCGATAGTATTTTTACCAATCACTGATTAAACTAGTTAATAAGTCATCAGTAATATATTTAATAAAAAAATGATCGTGCTACGAGCTATCGTCCGATCGATTATCGCACGGTGAGTAGTAAAGAAAGAAAATTTGGAACACGGCTGTTAAGGAATTAGAAGTTTTTAATCTCTAATTTGTCTTTGTCGTCTTGTTCCTCGTCTCATTCACCAGTGTGTCCGATGAGTTTCACTCACTACACTTTCACCTCTATCTACCCTCTTTCAATTGTTGTTTCTTTTATATATATATATATACACATATGTATATTTAAATATGCATTTGTTAATATTTCGACTAATCTATTTTGAAACTTGTAGTTTATCTCTTTAGTTAACCGTTTTTATTTTTATTTGCAATTAACATATTTTTTGAGTTTATTAACCTATCCTTTTAAAGTTTCAATTAAATTTTTTTAAGCTGTAATTAAACTTTCTCGAATTGTAATTAATCTTTTAATTTTCAATGAAGTGTATCATTGTAAGAAGAGAACTCCTAGTCTCAATCTCGCCCTAATAAAGTCATTCTATTATTATTATTTTTTTATATTTTTATTATTCTTCTGATACAGAAAGATTGTAAAATTATACATAGTTGTACATATTTCCATTAAGATTACATTAATATTTATAACATCGATCTTACATTTTTATTTAATAATTCTTAATACTGTCTATAACAGAACTTTTGATTTCTATTTCTAGGTAAAAATATTACAGCTAATTTAGCTTTGCGTGTGAATTATTTTTACAATAAGTCATATAAGTAAATTAAAACATTGCAATGGATGGCATGAAGACCCCTGAGTCCAAACGACTCGTTAGGGGATGATTATGCTAAAGAACATAAATACATAGTCACAAATATTTAAAAGATTAAAAGTATAAAACATTTAAAAATATTTTTTTAAATACATAGAATTTTAAATTATAGTCATCATATAACAAAAATTAGGCGCATATTTTGCACATCTGGTACAACGGGGCCTGCGCTTGTAGCGCCTAACTAGCGAGTAAATTCGCAAGCTCGACGGAATCGAGACGCAGGCTCCTTATCCCAAAGCTGTGCGTTACATTAAGCGCTGCTTTTTTGTTAGTAAATGTGTTGTGCCGCTTATTGTCAAGGCTGGAAAGTTGAAATAAAGTGGAAAAGTGGAATTATACCAAAATGTTTTAGATTTTTATTACGTTTAAATTACGTAATAACTAACTTCTTGCGTTACTTTTTACAGAATTGTAGGTATTTAATTGTAGTAAATGGTGAGGCAGCTGATTGAATATCTTAGGATTTGTATAAGCGCGGGTTGTTTTTCCATGCATATTGTAAAATCTCGGCAGTTTATACTTTTCAGTAGAGCGTAAAGAGATAGTGTGTTGGGGAGTGTTTTCTATTTTGTGGTAAATTTTAAAATAGTGATTTATTATAACAGAATATATGTGAAGAATTTCCAAGGGCAGTATATTTAAGTTTGAAAATTAATCATGCAAGATTTTTGTTGTATTGTTCGTGATGAATTCTTTATAATTCAGTTTTGTTTATTTGAAGAGGGTCAATCAAAGCTATATTGGTGTTTCTCCATATAGTTATGCCATATCGTAGTATTAATTACACAATTACAAAATATAGTAATTTTTTATGATGTATAGGTAGAATGTTTTGAAGGTAAATAAAATTGGTATGCACATTTTGATAATCTTTGTGTTAAACTGTGAATGTGCTCTTTAAATGTAAAACATTCTTCTAAATATAATCCAAAATATTTGTATGTTTGGACCTGCTTTAAATTTGTGCATTGATATTTGATTAGATTGTTGTGTAGGCAGTCATGAGTATGCATAGTTATAGATGTATTTGAGCTTTTATCATTTTTCTGCTTGAATTGCATTTGAACGGTTCTCTTGCTATTTAGATTTAAGTCAGAGTCATGACTTCATTTTAGTAAAGCATTAAAGCCCTCTTGGAGTGATAACTTTACTCTGGACAGAGACTTAGTAGGGCAACATCATCAGCTTACATATATATTTTTGAGTATTTTATCAATTCTTGAAGGTTGTTTATGTATAATAAGAAGAGCAAAGGAGATAATATAGCGCCTTGAGGAACTCAAGTTTTGCTTTCTGTTTCTTTACTAAGCACATTATCAATTTTGACAGCTATCTTTCTGATGGTTAAAAAATTTGCGAGCCATTTGGATAGGGTATCTCTTATTCCGTATTTGTATAATTTATCAAGTAAATACTTTCTGTTCACAGTATCAAAAGCTTTTTTATAATCTATGAAATTTGCAACACAATTATAGTTTTTGTTTACGGCTGTACGAACCTTTTCTCATTGATGTGTATATTCATAATTGTACCATTTCAAGTAATTGTTGTCATAATTACAATTTTTCCTTTTTGTAAATCTTATTGTATATATTTCTAATGAGTTAAATGTAAGATGGGACTATCCAGTCTCAATTTCGCCCAATAATATAGACCAGGCATGTTCAAAGAAAATGCCACGGTGGCAGCCACCTGCCACCGCTCTCATCGTCGTGGCAAAATCGGTTGTGAGGTAGTGTGGAGTCGCGGGGCGGCTGCGGAAGACGGTGTTGTGGTAGCGGTAGGAGCAGCGAACGGTTCGGAGACAGAAATGGTCAAAGGTAGCACGGTCAAATGGGGCTTATCTATTATTATTGAAACCAATAACTCGGACAACTACAAAATTTACTTAATAATTGTTTTCATGCGTATGCTTTTTACAGGAGTAGTATGACAATATTTACAAAGCTCCCAGGAAGAGTTACTTTCACCTCCCTCCGAGACCGAAACCCTTTTTGCCATGGTTCTATTCGACTAGAAAAGACTGAATGACTGCAAAGGCCTAGTCTAGCGCGAAAGAGAAGGTTTCCTCACTCATTCCCGCATAAGCGCCGCTTCGAACCAAGGTCGTGGTAGCGAGTGAGGGAATTAACTCGCAGGGGTTGAGGTAGTTGTAGGGGAGGTAGGTTGCCACAGGCCGAGTCCCGTGGCATTTCGTGGCGCCACAGCCACTGTGGCATTGTTTGTGCATGCCTGATATAGACCTTTAGAAGTATGATTTGTCGCACTCTGAGTTATCCTACTCTGAATTTTCGCACTCTGAGTTGTCAAGGAACCAGGATTTGCTCAGATGGATGCCCGAGAAGATAAGAAATTCAGGACGGAAAGAGTAAGGGTCACAGAAGCCTTAGGGGGTGGGAATACGTGGAGAGATTGGGGAATGCAGATTACGAGCGAGGGTTTAAAGGTATGGATTCATCGAGGGCTTTGATGGGCGATATTCCAGGGCGAGATAACGAGATGGAGGCCGAATCGGGAGGGGCGGAGAAGCATGATTTAAGTAAAGCTGCAGGAATGACGTTCGGCGGGTGGGGACCGTTACGAGTTCCAATCAAATTCGCTAAGCCATGAAAGGTTAAGGAATATAAGAGGAAACAGCGGTCGGATCAGAGATGCAAGGGGACCAAATTTCACCGAGTTCCTCTGTATTTTTATGAGCCGTTAAGCGTGAGGAGCGATTAGAATGTAAAATTAGGGATCATCTCATTCTAAATTAAGGACACGGGAATTATTACGACCAGCATATGAAAACAGACGTTAATTGAAATGGATTTAGAAGAAGCGGATATCTTGGCGGGAAGCGAGTATCAGACTTCATGACTTTTCATTCCATTAATCTTTGAGCAAACGTTTCAGATTTTGTTTCAGTAGCAATATTAGGTGGCTAAAGATAGATTGACAGGCATAGTCTTGCTTTTTGTCTATCTGTATTCCAATAGATTGAGTGATGTAATGGCTAGAAGTTGCATAATTTTCAAATAACATTGCTTTTTATATTACAATGTGTGCAATCCACTATTATGCCTATCCCAAATTATCAGTTCGAGAAATAGAAATAAAACCTTTAATCCGATTTTAGTCCTGCCAACCCATCTCTTAGACTCATTTTACCCGGAAGAAGCCTTTAGGTGGCACTAAATGCTTATAACAGATTAACCAGCCGCATTAAAGATAACAATAATGTGTAATGTACTACAAAAATATTAAAAATATCAATTTATAAACATATTATAGTAAAAATTTCTTCGTTAACGAAAAACATACTTTGTTGGCTTATAACATAATGAATCTTGTAAAATGATGATTTATATTAATAGACAAACAAAATATTAATAATAATGTAATTGTAACTAGTTATGGCAATAACTTGTTTTATTCACAATCTTGTATATGATTGTATAAATAGACAAATAATTATTATTTAATAGCTCCTTATATACGCAAAATTCACCATTCAAGCTTATTCCATTTACAGTTTATTGAATCAAGATTAGACTCATACGAAGAGGTATTTTGCTAAAGAAGAGAGAAGGATGGGAAATAAGAAAGAAGCATGCCATAATATTGAATACATTTGAGATATTTTTGCGACGAGGAATGAATAATGTGAGTTGGATTCATAGAAAACAATTGAAAAAGTTCTAACGATGGTGGGAAGTGGAACAGTCTTAATTTAAGAGATATAATGGGGGCAAAAGAAATGGGTGTATCAGCTGAGAAGAAAAATGCAAATACTGTTTGTTGATAAAAGAGATTAGGTGAGCTATCCAGGGAAAAGTACTTTAAAAGAATAAATATGACACTTGAGCCTAGTCGGCTTATAACCACTTCCAAAATGAAAAGAAAGAAAAACAAATGCATAAAATGACTTTCGGAATAACTTTTTATAAATACTATATAATACGCAGTGTTGTTAAGTTACTTTAGTAAAACGCAATTGTTACTCAACTCACGCACAATTTGCTGTTTTATGTTTTATTTATACATTCATTTCATTTACTCATTAATTATGTTAAAATTTACGACTGTTAAAAGTGAAAATTCCTTCGCAAAGAGAAAAATTTTCCCTATCCAATTTAAATACGTAATTAATAAATTATCTCTCCTTTGAAAGCATAAACTACAAAATAATGGAATATTCTAATTATTAATTTTGCAAGTAGCTGTATAATTAATACAAAATCATCCGAATAGAATGGTATCGGTTGATTATACCACTAATTGGCAATGAGGAAACTGTAATCAAATCTTGACGTGAATCTCAAATAAAATATCATACTAAAGTAGTTGTAAAATGGAAGGGAAACAAATTGAATTAACAAGATATTTAATTGAATATGCTTATTTAACTCAAACTTAATAATTTATCATGCAGGTATTTAACCTATTGACCATAATGTAGAACTTATCATCCCGCCAATAAAAAAGGAGAGGATGTAACTAAATTAATATGTTACCTGAAATTACGTTAGTGTAAAAAAACATTTTCAAATAGAATTAGTAAAATACTGTAAATATACTTTCCGAATCTAAATAAAGATTACTCTGGTGTTAGATTTCAATGTTTAAAATTTAAAAAAGAACTATAATAATAACTATATAAATCACTTGATGATTGTTTAATAAAGTAAAAGCTTCTAGAATATCCCGATGTTGAAATAAATATTAGCATTTTTTATTTTTATATATTTGATAAAGTATTATTTATAATTGTCACATAGTATTCCCCTTAATTGAGTAAATTGCAATGCTAACTGCATGTCCAATGAGCGTAGTATATTTCAGAAAACCATTCGTATCAGACAGGCAATTTTGAAGGCCATATATTTACTCTAAATTAGCCTTATTGGACAGGGCAAAAGTTTCCTCGCGAGCCTCTTTAAACAAATGAAGTTCACTGAGGAGAGAATTATATTACGTTCCTCCTTGTGCTGATCTTCTCTACACGAGCAAGAGACAACACTTCTAGCATCCCGTTCTTTGGCTTCCCAGGAAACGCCCGCTGTGCCGAAGATCCAAGCGCTTCCAACATCTAGCCCCAGGGGTCACCTTATTTCCATATCATCTGCATATATATTACCACTGAAGGTATCGAGCAGACGCCACGTATATTCTCTTATTGGTTGCCTCTGCTTTCGCCTACTCACTAACTGCCTTGGCTTTTCCGTATGTTCGATTGTTTTTCCACTCATCCCGCTGCAACCATTTCAGGGCGTACGTAATTGCCGTCAAAAGTCAATTCAATTAAGAGAAAAATACGCTCCATAAACAAGTGCTGGGCTATATTTGAATGAGGAAGAAGGAAGTTTTGAGTTTGGAGAATCTTCTAAGCTTCTCTATCTAAAAACGCCAATGATACCAGTATATTGCTAAATGAATACACATTTAAAAAATCTGATGTGGCCAGCACATGCCTTTCTCTATATATAAGATGTAAATATTTATCTACGACAGTAATTTCGAACTCTATATTCCTTCTAAATTTGGAAGATGAGTGATTTATTTATATATTATTATCTTTGACGTCACAAACATTATAAATAATGTTTTTCGGGACATGATTCTTGAAAAACGATGAAATTGACCTTTCGCCCATACAGCCCAGAGCGCCCACAAAGTACATAATCAGGAACTTCCGGTTTATCAGTACTTCCTGAATAACTCCTAAACCATCAGTGGTACAAAAATATGTTTTCACAAAGGTTATAGTAAATTATATTTTCTAAAACTTATATAAAAAATAGTATATACCTAAATATCATATTTATGGAGATATTTTGAAAACCGGAAATGAGCTTTGAAGAATGAAGATCAACTTTTGGTCAACCGATTTACTCCAAAAACTCATCAACTCTAACAACACCAACCAAAGTACTACATATGAAATTTGGTGTTGATAAAACGAATGGTTTTACGTTAGAGCGCCCACAAAGTACAAAACAGCTACTTCCGGTTTATCGGTTTTTCACGAATAACTCCTAATCAACCGGTGATAAAAAAATATGTTAAATACAAAAGTTATAGTAAATTACATTTTATAAAACTTTTATAAGTAATACAATATACGTATATGTCATATTTATGGAGATATTATGATAACCGGAAATGAGCTTTGATGAATGAAGCTCGACTTCCGGTAAACCGATTTACTCCAAAAACTAATCAACTCTGACAGCACATACCGCAGTACTATAAATGAAGTTTGGTATTGATACCACCAATAGTTTTTACGTTAGAGCGTCCACAAGCATAGACACATTCATACACACACACACACACACACAGACATCATTCCGGAAATGGTTAAAACGTGTTCTAGGGACTCCAAAACATGTATTTCCGTTGAAATCTCGAAGTCGAATTATTTCATGAAAACAATACTTTCTCTATACTTCGTATATGGAGAAAGTAAAAAGCTAATGATTCGGTATATAATTACCTTCACCGAAAGAGAAAATTGATGGATGTCATTTTATATTTTCCGTACTAAGCTGCCAGCACAACACACATGGGGAAGAGCTTAATTGAGTGATTTTAAATGCTAATTCAGTTAAATTTTCATTATCTTGCAGTATGACCACGATGTAATTCATTCATGAATTCAGAATGGTTGCGCTCATTCTCAAAATAATACTAAGATAGCATTTTAAATGAGAGTAGTGACATTATTTTCAAGGTTCTCTGAGAGTTAAAAGAGTCAGTCAGAAAGATTCATCAAAACATTCATAAGGTCCGGGCTTCCTTCTTTTATGTATTATTGGAAATTATTACTCGTATTACCTAATGCAATGAACCTAGATGTTTACCTAGACCCTAGACCCCTCATTAAAGGGGTCATGACAAGCTTTTATTAAGACAGAGACTGCAACCACTTATTCCAAGAAAATTGTTTCATGCTTGCAAGATGTTGAGTATAGAAGGTGATGCAAGTATCAGACTATCTCCTGTCATATGATTAGTGATCTTTAAACGAACATATGATTCTAATTATAAATTACTGCTAGCACTACATGAAGTAATTTTAGAAGAATATATCTATATCATCTGAGGCTATGTATTCCTTTATTATATGATTTAAGGAGATTCAGGTGTGGGTTTCAAACCATTATTGCATCATTATGAAATTGGAATCAACTAGGTATATCTGAAGACTAGTGAAGTTTCCGCTGCTGAATTTCGTTTACAAATATTTGAAGCTGAGACTCTTACAAGATTCAGTATTATTAGAGAAATTTCATTTTCATCATTCAACTACACTGCCTCCGTTTTTGAAGCTCAAATTTGAATTTCTTCCGTGTGATTTTTTTATGCTAATTGAAAATTGATAAAAGAAGTCTGGTGTTGACTGAAGGTAATTACGGAAGAAGCAACTTGAGCTTCCTAGTAATGCCTTAGGACTATCAGACGTAATCTAAGACCGATTCGCCTCTCTACACTCGCGTAATGCGCAAAATTCTAGCTTCAGATACCTGTCACGCGCTTTGAATAAGTCGAATGATAGACGGCAACAGTGCTGCATATTACTTAACATAGATGATTTCTAGAACAATTGATATCTTCGCACAGCTATGGTTACCTTTAGAATGAAATAAGAAAATTGATCAAATGTCAATAAACTAACATCGAGCATAATATGTTCCTCAGAATAAAGCAGTTTTTCAAAGAATCGTATAATTCGTCTACCAGATCTAATTGAATTATAGGCATGAAATTTAAAACATATTATGTAATTTTTCAGTTAAACTGAAATATTATTAATTTTGTTTTTTTTCACCCTTATTTGTCATATTCAGTATCATTGATATGATTTCAATGTAGAATTTAAAAAGTTCCATATTGTACGGAAACTGAAGAGTAGAATATCTTCTAATACTTACTAATGAAGACTTTTCTACCGCCAGATAAACATCTGTTGTTATTATTACAACCAGGTAAACCTCTAATTTGTAAAAAATCTATAATTTTAAACTTAATTGTTGACAAATATGCATTTAGTGAAACATTAATCTTTCTTGAGATAAAATTAGCAGACTAAATTTGAAGTGAAATGTATCGTCAGAATTACTTTAGTTGCTGTTGCACCACTTTATAAATGCAAAACTGCTCCTATTGAGTATCAATGTTGGTAAAATTGTTTTAACTCAGCAGTACTGATAGAAAACTGACAGCATGGGCTCGATGTTCTCATCACACTGATGAACGAAAATTATAGGAATATATCTACCCGATGTTGTAACATATACCGAGATTTATTGAGATATTTTAAAACAATGTTAATATACATATACTTCAGGAATAAAATTCAATTAATCAATAAAACGCAATAGCAAATAATGGCCAAAGTTAGCTCATGGCAACGGATTGGACAGATATTGTAACTGACGGTGATGTTTTTATGACAAAATTGATTCTTTTTCAACGACATATAGTTGGTTGAAGTTAACGTAGCATTACTATTTCATTCATTGCTATTTGGTAATAGCTCTAGTATAAGTACTCATATTAAATTAATATTCTCTGTAGCATATGTAATACTGAAAAATTTTAGCATATGAAAAAATCTAGAATTTAATTTTATAAAACATTTTGTAATACTACAGAATATAGTTTTTAGGACTAAATTCTTGAAAAATACAACACTTGTGTATCATACATATGAAAAAGTTATATTTGATTTCCAGGAGATATCATTTCCACTGGCGTTCCTTTGATATCACCAAGTATATAATCCTTCATCGATACGAGCAAACGAGAAGCGTACGAGCGCGCCGAGATATGTTTAACCCGTACACATTGACCCCGAACATCCAAAGCTGTGTTAGCCGTCCGCCAATGCGAAAGAATCCCAAGAGTATTTCTGCCATTTTCCCCACCCTATCGCGGAAATCCCCGTTTTTTACTGGACACTTGAAGCGGCTCGCCTTTTTTTATCCGTCAACGTCATCCCAACAGCGCTAACATCAAGCTCCGCTTCCGTCAAATTCCTCATTCAACTGCACCTATTTCCACATCAGCGGCAGAAACCCCCTCGTTATCTCTCGCTGCGATATCACTCATCAGGTTCTCCGATGATTCCCCACAGAGCCCACCCCTCAGCGGGGCGTCCCTCCCTCACGCACGAACTCCCTCCTTGGGTATCCCCACCCTCTCCATTCCCCCGAAGGCCTTTTCTTGGCAATCTCGCTTTTCCACTGTCAACGTCCGGCCGATTCATCTTTCATTCCTCCTTGGACGCATGGGTTAAAAAGATGGCTCCCATTCAGCCGACTTTTTTAAACGCCGACTCTCAGGGGTTCCCTTCCCTCAGAGAGCGTGTTTTTTTAGGCCCAACTATCAATCTTTCTCTATTAAAACGATACAGGCGTTGAATTCTGTTCCGGATGTGACGTCGTGTGAACGCTTTTTGACGGGCGAACGCGAAATTATTTCTTTTTCCCCCGGATCGATTGCCTTTCCTGATATCTCCGTGATTGAAAGGTTACGTATCGTAAAATATGGGTATTCCTAACTTTTTTATTTTTGGCGGATTTTTCCCCTCCGAAGTGGCGGTGCTATGCGTGCCGAAGCCTATTTTTCGAGCTTTACGAGAGAGTTCCAATTCATATTGGACGTCCAATTATAAAAATGATGCTATGATTGATGGGAATATATAAGTAAACAGATTTTAACCGTTATAGCGTTCTAATATTTCAGAATGAGTAAAATGAAATTATAGTGGGGAGCGTTTATGGATGATAAGTTCCAATTCCAGGAATCAGCAATGTTTAATCACTTACTGTATCTGTGTAGTTTTTGTTGCCAGTTAATCCAGTTTAATCTTAGCAATTCTCAGAATCCTCACATTTTATGAAGTATAAAAAGTATAAAAAGTATAAAAATAAAGTTCTTTCCCCAATAAGGCTTTTATATCTGCATTCAAAATGAAAAACTCTACCCACCCATGCTTGAGTGTGGAAGATTTTAATCGCATATCCTTGGAAACAGGAATATATTTTCAAATATTTGAGATGATCAAATCCATTATTATCCAAAGGTATGAATTCATTTTCAAAATGTGGAGATTTTGTAATGGAATGCATTTAAAATAAAAAGTTATAACATACTATTTACTATTTAGTTCAATATTTTACGAAAAAGTTTTATTTGTATTTCACATTGTTAAGGGTGTCTGAAAGCAACTTATTCTCTTGAAATATCAACAAAAAAAACATTTTTGACCATGGAGGAGATTCTTATTCCTTTGCCCCAGATAACGCCAACAGATTGCGATGTTGTAAACATACTATTTTCAAAGAGGTGATACCCAACCTATGCCTATAAGCCTCTGGAATCAGTTCTCATTTTTAGTCACCTACGGCATGTATCTCCTAACAAACCAAACTGAGGTAAAAGGACTTGAGCCGATAAAGGATAAGCTCTCTACGTAGCAACATCCTCATTTATAGCAGAAATGATTTCAGTTACAAAGGCAATTAGCTCCCTTGTCTACTCTGATGCTGGGCGGTCCTCTGTTGATGGTCCATGGCACATTAGTCTGATTTTCTCTACATCTCGCGCATGCTCGGAATATCATGTGAGGAACACTCAGATTATGCCTGACGAAGAGCTTAATGCTCTAACTTGCACTACAGTAGCCGACTCAATAGATACCGAAGTTATGTCGCATTCTGCCAAAATTCCTCCTTTGATAGGCCTCGTGGCTAATCCCGATTCGGGGCAGCTTTCAAAATATGGAGAAACCCGAAAAGTGGCCTTTGATGTACTTGTATATCTCTGAGGAGACTATCGTAGCTGTTATTTGCCTTGTAAATGCGTGTACAGCTTAAAGCTAGAGGCGAAATTTACTTCAGCGATTTTGGGCGAAATCCTCGAAAATTTAATTACATATAGTATTATGCTACCCAAAATCTTGTAAGACCAAAGTTTCAAATGCATTCCATGTCTATCTATTTTGTAGGACTGTACTCTTTTCCTCCTCGATTTTGAAGGCTCAAAATAATAATTTCTTAAATAAACATTTATTTTCAAAAATATATGTTGTATTAAAAAAATATCGCCTTGTAAATTGTAAAAAATGAAGCTCTTAGTGGTCTGCGTGCATTTGAAGGTGTAAATAAATCATAACAATCAATCTCTCGCTACTTCTTTAGTTTTCATGATTATTTTTTATTATTGTACATTAAATAGAATTTTATTTGCAGGTCTAGTTTAGATAACATATGCGGGATTTATAGGAAACACACATGCATTTATTGAATCATAAAGAGAGAAAAATTGAAGATTTAAATGTAATACCATCTACTAAATCAACCTTCCCTTCTTGCAGGCTTGCTCTTTTATTCAGACTTATAAAAAAATGCATTGAATATGATGATTTCAGTACAATACAACTTTTTCCTAAAGCCTAAATTTTTTGTGCCTATTATTTTACGATGAATGAAGTTTGATTAAATACTTTTACTTGGATATGAAGAATGTTTTAGTTTCGCAGTTCACATAGATTCAAAAACTCTTTGCTTTATCTCAAATCAATACCAAAGAATGAATTCCAATCCACTTAAATGTTTCGATTTAGACTTTGGTTGCTACTTTGCATCGTTCAATTTGAAGATCGAGAAATTATGACGAAATTAAGCTGGAATACTTCCTTCGAATGTAATAGGGAAATGCAGCTTAGAATGGGAGATTTAATTACTAATTTTCAAAGTCTATAAACACAAGAGACTTTGAAGTCAATTTGCGATAATTTTAAGGAGAGATAATTGGGAAACTTCTCACACTAGTTCCATATCACTACTATTTTTGACTGCCGAAGCATATGCAATGAATCACTAAACACTCTGAAATCTTAGTACTTGAATTATGCAAAATTATAGATTTGGCAATTAGGGAAATATGACTGGGAGAATATCCATAATAACTTACCTTTGATGTTTATCATCATCAATGCATTGTATTAAGATCTTACATTTGTAAACGATAAGAGATTTATAAAGTTTAAATGAACAATTGTATAAAAAGAAGCGTTTAATTTTACCACTAGGAAAAATAAATTCATACTCTCGGCATAATTAACATTTTCATTAGAGCTAGAATAGTATTAGCCTCTCGTTTCATGGCCACACCTAAGCAATACAGCATCACCAACTCTAGTTCCTTACTTAATGGCCGGATGACACGATAAATTATATATCAAATCCATGAAACAAATATACATCAATGTTTGAATTTTAGTATTTATAATGAGATATTGAAATAAAAAACTACAAGGTCCCAGACATGAGCATAAAAATTGGTGAGTCGGGAAAAGACAAGTCAACATAATAGAAGCGCAGCTCATAGTTGTATTGCAGCCATTCAAAAGGAGGATAACAGTAGAAAGGGGGCATTTTAGTGTAGTCCCCCTAGGTTAGTTGTAGATAATAAAGGCTGTAAACATTTGGTCCATGGCTTCCATTTACTTCAGTCTGGAGATGCGCCACTCATGTTGCTGTCAACAAAGCTATTTCTCAAGAGTCTGACGACATTTGCTCTACATCACTCGTCCACAAGGTTGGAAGGACCGCGTTGAATCTGAGAGAAGTCGTCCCACTCAATTATTTCAGAGTTTGCAAAGTTATTTTCTTACACTTGAAATGATCTATTCCATTTCTTTTTAATGTTTTTATCTTCTCAAAGTTTTATTGCTAAATACAAATTACTGACTGTTTCTTTATTTATAGCTTACTACATTAATATTTAAAAGCTGTGGCTCGGACATAAGCTAGCATCGCTAAAAAGTTACTTTACGTAGGTTATACTTTTTATTCAAATGCTGAGTGCCATGAGCATAGAAAGATAGTTGAAAATATTAACAATAGAATATGTAGTAAAAACCTTGTACTTGAAATCTACGTTATTATACAGCATTTTTAGAAGATAAATAATAGCTATTTCTACGGCTAGATGACTGAGCTATAGAAATTTTTATAAAATCAAAAATGTTTCGAGATTATTGAACTACTCTGGTCCATGCCCTTAAATGAAAGTTAAGCTGTTTAGATGGGAACGTTAAATGTAACTGCAAGCTTTCTTTCAATATCGTCGGCTATAAGATTATGTAGCGACAGGGTACAATATAATACTCGTTTCATTTCTTTCACACAAAATAACATATCGGAATCGGGATATTTTTGAGAGAGGGCATTAATATTTACAATCATTACCCTATAAATATACGCAAATGTTTAGTTTTGCATTGCTAGAGTATATAGTCAAAATGGCCTAGTTTTATAACGTCTTAGTTATCTGCTCTTCCGTAGCTAATTAAGCATTAGCCCACCGAGCCAGTTTTCAGCAAATTTGACTGTAGTTGGTCCACCTGGGAGGTCAGGAGTCTTTGATTCTTCTGTTTGTTATCCATTCGGAAAATTAGAGGATAGACAACCTAGAGAGATGTTCAAGATAGGATGTCTAATGAGGTGAAATGTTAACAAGACAAAGATATTCTGACGTTGAGGGATATCTAAGGAAGGAATCCTGAAAGGGAGGTGAAGAGTAGAAAGATTTGATAAGTGGGTGAATTGTTTCTGTGGTGGAGTTTCAACCCGTAGTATACAGCAGCTTTAATGAGCCTTTGTGAACACACGAGTCTCGGCACTGGGGAATGTAGTGTTGACATCAAGATCTATCTTGGTGTTTGAATAGCTTTGAAGACGCACCCTTGGGATGATGACGGCACAGGCGAGCCTTCAATAGCAAATGCCTTGTTGCGTGACCACGTGCATACCACTCCCTCTGATGCAGACGCATCTGAGGTTAGTACAACGTAGGACCTTGGAGAGGAACTGAAGGTAATTACCGTCTTCCCTAGGGTCATTACGGAAGCGCGCCTGGTGGTCCATATGAAATATTTCGGAACATTGTCCCATTTTCGCTGTCGTATACTTTGTCGGCGTGACCCAAAGACTGTCGAGCGTCGAATGTTATAGATGTTTGCAAGTGGCCCTTACAATGCTTGTCATCGGAATGTAATAAAGGGCTATACTAATGGGGAGGGAATAACTCCATCGAGAAAAGCTCGTCCAAATAAATTTTGAATCGGACAATATCTCACACCTACGTGGAAATATTGCGTTTCTGTAAATCCAAAATCTTGAGTTTGCATGACAACCGATATGTAAAGAGGTCAATTATAAATAGTTATGTACAGAAATACATATTACTCATAGAATTACTTTGAAGCAGTGAAGGTCCGTAGGTTGGCCAGACGTGTTAAATGACTCGGTGGATTTTTTGATGTTCACAACCCGAACCACACACCGAAAAGAAACTGGAAGAGTATTAATGGTGATATAGCTATTCAGGAATCATCCATTCTAATGAACTTCGTATGCTAAGCAAGACTAAATGTATAGATCAATTGAAACAATAGCGTTCTTTGCTAAAATAATCTCTGCAATTAACATGTTACATTCCTTAATAGACAATCATAAGCAATGTAACAGGTGTATATGATTACATTATGCATGCATTGTCTGAAATCAATTATTCACTGGTGAGCTCCTCCGTTGAATAGTCGATCCATGTTAATCGATTCATACTGACACATTCTTCCATTTTGTCACACCATATCATATCTGTAAAGCGCGTCATTTACTCGTCCTCGAAACCGATTGCTTGATTCCTTAAAAAATTTGACTAGAATTATACTAATATAGTTAAATATTTTTAATGGCGTCTAGTAACTTTCGTTTATGCTATAATTTAGTATTCACAAGCCAAATGCGAACCAGCATTGGTGCATTCATTCTTAGAAATGTATTCGTGTGAGTTTTATTATCTGTCAAAAATTATTATTTAACTCTTTGCTCATTCTTTTCTTCCGGTGAGGTCAAATGGCGTTTGTTGATGTGGTGGAAGTTTAATTCGAAAAATTCAATCATTTCAACGATTGAATAAATACAATTTTCATGAATAAAAGATGATGGTGTGATCAAACGAATATCTCCATTTGAGTTCCACGTATCCGAGGACGGTGAAAAAAATTGAATTCCGATCGCAAACTCCCGCCCCAGAATCGCTTCGAAAGTCTAATTGCGTAATTAAGCAAGCGGAAAATTACAAATATTTTCGTCCCACGAATTACAGCCGTAAAAATGTTTCTCGATTTGATTTACTTATTCAGCATCAAAGCTTCACATTCGGGTGATAAAATTAAAAACGTCATCGATGTAGAATTGGGGTTCGCAGCACATTGCAGAGAAGAGGTAAATGCTTTTATAAAGACTGTAAAAGGAGTACCTAAATCAACGAGAAAATGTATTCGAAGAAGATAAATGTGATGGGGATGAAGAACCATGATTTTACTTTGTTCAGCTTATGCATGACTCCACAAAAATATGTTTTTATATTTTTTCTTATACACTTTGTTTAGCTACGTCAATAAAGCAAAATGTTGGAAATATTTCTAAAATTTAAAATGATAATAAATTATTTTCTGAAAAATGGAATTCAATATATTATATATAAAATTAAATAAATAATTACAGCATATAAACCTAAATGAGAAATTTAAATCTAAATACCATAAAAAATATTTATTTCTTTCTTGCTGGAGATAATAAATACATAAATTGCAATTCTTCTGAAATCCTATGTTAGTTAAGGATAGATAAATAAAATTGAAAAAACTACAATTTTGAAAGGCAATTATTTCTATTTTTTAAATATTTAATTTTAGAATCCTTGGGAATTTTGTTAACAACGTAGTTCAAGAGAAAAATATTTTGTATAGAACGATTGCAATTCACGCAACCTTAACAGATTGCGTGAATGACGATTAAAAATTTCTAAAATGATCATATATTAAATTTGTTCCTCATTAGATTTTCTAAGCATTTCTTTAATTGCTAAATTACATGAATAAATAGTAATTGTCTGCAATTACCTTAAGAGCAATTGGGAGAAAATGTATCGAAAGAATACCTGCGGATACTAATAGTATTTTTATAAAATTATATCTTATGCATTCACAAAATAGGGGTATAGAGGTTATAAGTACCATTTCCCACTATTTTTCTTGAAGTCCAGATAGTTTAATTTCAATAACAAAATATCTTTTTGGTCATTCTGTACTGAGACTGCCATTTGTGCATTACTTGAAATTAACGGTCAAAGATGTATGAGTTCTAAACATTTTACTCTTTCTACAAATTCAATGCTCATTTATCAAATTTAAACCATATCAAGCAGCATAAACTAAATACTCTCAAATATAAAATCTAAAAAATTTCTATCTATAGAGATGGTCCACTCCAACTTTTAAAGTGAATGAAATATGGAAAATCAAGCCTTTAAAGATATCTCTTTAATGGTTGCTCTTTTTACGTTAGCAATCACTGCCATAAATAAACAATTATTAAAACAAACGAAGTCCATCCGTTGATTAAACTCAATATTTTCATATAACTTCCAGCTGCTCTGACGTAACATCTTACACTTTTTGATTTGCTTCAATATTTTTTAATATCTCAGTGCATAGGCGATTTAATTGATTAAAATTTGAATAGATATTGATGTCATGACTTAGATTATGAAATTTTCCGTATTTCCTATGGTTCTTCATAAAACTAGGCTCTTGATATCCATTGAAGGATTTTATTAATCATAGCTATTCTATGATGAATATCATCTCAGTATTGTAATTAATAACATGACAAAGGTTATGTTTTACATTAGAAACATTTACTTTTGCCTTTAATTGCTATTATGATCGTCTCTAAACATTTACATACATACGAGTCCATGTGTTAATGTAAACTTTACATAATACATTTTATATTTAACTTGCTTAACCTTCATTTGATTTTTCTGATTTAATATGAGATTTTGTTAAATAGTTTTTCTGCATCATTGAACGGGAAAGAGAAACAGTCGCTTAAATTGGAGATGAATTTTTATAGAACTTAACGCTACATTTTTCCCTTTGATTCGATATCAATCGATTGGCCGCATCCATAATCACCCCTAATGCGTTATTTATGCTGGTGGGATAAATCTGGTGTTGCTAAATTTGAATGTGGTCACCCATAAGCCTCTATAAATCAGTGAATTTCAAATCGCTCCATAAAATCCATTTAAGGCTTGGTTTTTCGAACTACAGACTACTTTCGCACTGTGGATTGTAAAATAAAGGGAATGGATTCCTATAACCGGAAAGTCCATAAATAAGAACGCATTTGTTTTTTATCTTAAGATAATTCTAGAAAATCGTGAAATCATAGTATAAAGGCCATTTGATTTAAATTACAGAATAATTAATGAAAATAATTTAGCATTAATCATTTATAAATATCAAATTGTGAATGGTAAAGCTATATTGATTTATCAAATTTTTGGATAAAGAATTTTTGTATATCAAACAAAATTTCTTCTTCGAAAAGTGTATTTGGAGTATATCAAACAAAATTTCTTCTTCGAAAAGTGTATCTATTCTAAACTCATATGCTATAAATTTTTCTACCTTGAGTCGAGAATTTAATTAATATTCTATAAGAAAAACTTCGCGTATCGATACCTCTTTTTAGTATCCATCTTCTGAATCCTGATATCCTGAATTTTATCAAAAAGATTTGAGCTGAGATACTGAAGAATATGCTAGATTATATGTGTTATAACATAGAAGTTGATGAATGAAAACATTGAGTAGAATACTAAGAAACAAGAAAATATAAACAGAGAGAGAGAGGCGATGGTATTTCTCTGAAAGTTTCATTGAAAATATAACCGCCATTGATTCTTGGTACGAGAAATTTGCTAAACCTCGCAATCAAGTCTTATTCGATATATGTGAGAGAAGAGAAGTCGAATGATCTAGAAAAGGAAAGGGAGGCTTTAGTGTAGTTAATATAAGAATTTGTTACGGTTTCAGAGGGGAATACCAAAAAGGATAGAGCATTTAACGGACCAAGAATGTATTGGCGTAAAATTGTTTTGAAAATCATTTTTACACTCTTGGATGGAGTTGGATAGATATTACTTATAACCTTTATGTCTCAGTATTTTGTACTGAAATAGATCTTTAATAATAACACATATCTGTAGATGGTAATTTCAATGGGTAATGAATTAATTCTGAATAATGAAACAAAAAAAAACATTTACTAGCTCAACAAAGGGAAATAAAATATTATGCAAAAAATCCAGTGAAATATTAATATTACTAATTTTTAATAACAAATGCATTTAATTCTGCAACGTAAGAAGCCGTTAAAATGTTTAGGAAAAAATTAGCAATACAATATTTTACGTAAATATTAATTACCTATATATATATATTTAATTGGCAGTTATATAAGCATCACATTATAGCATATACATTTTGCCAATTGTATTGAAAAATAATTACAGCCTCCTAGTAATTGAACTGACGAACATCATTCTGATTGTCTTAAGCACTAAAATTGTCGCTTTTAATAACCAATTATATTTGCTTTATGAATTTTTACGTTTACGTCTACATCATTTTAAGAATTCTAGAGCATATATTAATATTTAAAGTATTTTCTTTAACATTCCGTGAGCCTAATTATTACAAATTTCATTACCTGTGACATAAGTAAAATTTGCATGGAGTAGCATATGATTTCAGTGTGGAATATATATGTGCGGATATGGTAACCGCACAAAATCCTATTAAACAGTTTGAAAGGCAACCTGTGTCCCATTAAGTTCAATTAGATTACATCCGAGTATGAAATGCAAAGAAGCATTAAGTACGTGTAATTAAATGTCCGTGGAAATTAGCCGTTGAACCATAAATCGCGTTAGCCACGCCAAATATCCAGATGAACATATAAGATTATCGCAATGCACATCATTTTATATAAAGGGCTAATTTGAGGCAGCGGCGTGCCCAAGGAAAGAGTTTCACCAAGTATAAAATGAACGGTGGTATTATTTTGGGAAGAGACGTTTGCGGGGCGTGAAAGAGGATATCACAGTCAATTAACTGGCCCACTCTCTTTCCGCCTAATCCCTATCTCTCACTCCAATACACCGCGCGTTGCCCTAAATATTCGTAGCTGTGTCTTTCATTCTCAAAAGCCCTTGCAAACCGCAGTCTTGTCACCTCATCCTGCCACCAGTTGGCAGATTTACAGCTTCATAGTTTGTTCACTTTAAAGGCAGCATTGGACAATTTAATACTGCTTTGGTAAATAGTGCGTCACCGCGCTGCCCTTTGTTTGACGTCTATAAAATCTAATTAATTTTCCTCCTCTCAACTCTTTGTCCCATCTTGCTCATTTACAAGTTCTTCGTTGTCAGCGCTCCTCTCTCATATGCATGCATATATACATACGTTATTAATATTAATGGGAGGATACTCCCCGCTTCTTCGGCGGTTATACGTAAAGTATTAATATACAGCAAATAGGTTTTATTTTACCCATATCTGACGGAATGCTTCGAAGAAAATTAAAAGAAATTATATACTAATAGAAACAATTTCATGACAATACCGTTCGTCGATCCTATTATTTTATTTACGTAATTATCTTAAATCGTTCAGACCCGTGTCCAATATATTGGACACCATTTTCAGTGCTTATTATATTTCATTTATATTACTTTAATATTTATTTTTTGCATTATTTTATGGTTTTGATTTTTATTATGTTAAGTTTATGCTATTCCTATATCAAAGGAGCCTCATAGTAAGATTTTATAGCTTATTGAACGACGGAATGTCGTGCGTTTTTTTTAAATAATCCCGGAGGGTAATTTATTTTCTAAATTTTACTCATTTTATAACTTTTTTTAGGCATCCAGTGAATTTATCCGGGGGGAATCCGTGCGCGGGGAATTCGTCCGCGGGGAATTGATCTCCCGAAAGATTGGTAGGCGGGGAATCGATCCCCCGCGCTAATGTTGTACTACCATACCAACCCAACCCAACCTCCCCGGCCAATTTATTCATAACATTTACCAATAACCATGGCGTGTAGATTAACATAAGACTGTATAACAGTAGTTATTAGCATAAGACTGAATAACATCAGCGCGGGGTATAAATTCCCCGCGTACCTATCTGTCGGGAGATCAATTCCCCGCGGACGCATTCCCCGCGTACGAAATCCCCCCGGACCAATTCACCAGCCACGCTTTTTTTATTTGTATCATTGAACATACTTTGTTTTAGTCTTCTATATATGATATTTAATATCAAACATATTTTAAATTCATAACTTTTTAGTGACAGTTTAAAATATGTGAATAAAATATTGGATATCTCATAAATTGTTAACTAATCTATAAATTTCAAAGTTTATTAGAGGAATAAGTATCAATATATCTAAAAATGACAAATAAATTCAAATAAATTTTCGTAGAAAAAAATCAGGTCTGAAAGGGTTAAGTGTTAAGGTTAATTCACTGCCAGTGGCTTTCGTAGATGCCAATCTTTCAACGATTATAATCATTATTTTGATGATAATCATCTTCCTGTTCATTTCGAACGATAGAGAGGATTCCCAGAATTTCACCAATGTAAACGCGCTCTGCTAATTTATTCCATTTTGTAACATTCGCTGTTTTTCCGCTGTAGCAGTGTGATACTTTAGAACGAAATCAATTATTATGCTATATTTCCTACTAATACATGTCGTCTATTATCTTTCTATTTAAAGATAAGTCTGTCTTTCTGGATAAAAGCCCTCTTTTCTTGAATCGTAAAAGTACTTTAAAATATTTTATACCATAACAATAATAATGTCACTTTATTTTCACTAAGCAAGCAGATACTATATATAAGGAAATAATTGGGATATTGAAAAAAAAAATTAATAGAAACCAATTGATCGCATGATTACCTGAGAGAATTACTTAATAATAATAAAAACATAAGATGTAAGAAAATATATGGACATGTTTTTCTTCGTCCCTTGTAATATAAATTTATCTTTAATAACGGATATCTTCATTTGTATTTTATTCATTGAGGTACCACCAAATGAAAACTCATATACTCCTTATAACTTCTTCAAAAATGAATTTTTTGTATTTCTCACTAAAAACTTCTCAAATTATAATTAAAATTGTTAAACATTAAAGTTTATGGAAATAATTGGCCTGATTTAGGATAATTACTGGTTCAACTTATATTTGCTGTTAACTTTGCACCAGTAATTAGGTCGAATAACTACACTAAAATTTTCTTCGACGCTCTTATACCCTGAATCCTTCTAAGAAAAAAAAAATAATGAAAAGTTTGAGTTGAAAAGTTGTAAGGAGGATTAAGGACTTGTGCGCGAAGGATTTCTGCGAGTTAATTCAACCTAACAGGATGAATTTGTTTTTAAAAGCCGTGCGGCCAAACTTTCTCGCAGTAAACAGCAACCGAATTTAAGAATATCCTCAATTATGTCAATGATTCATTCAATTGCCCCAACTTCGACATTCCGTGTTAAGCTAGAGAGCTAAAAAATTTAAAAAGTAAACTACGCGCGTCACGTCAAAGATTTATTTCACTCACTTTTGAATTTCGCTGGCATTTGCTCCTGAGAAAATTTCGAAGGCTACGTAACTTGATTTTAACACATCACCAAACCCCGGGAGAGCATTCGAGGCCGCTGAAGACTCAAGCCATTTAAAAAGGTAAACGTGTGAATGCGGGGGGGAGAGTAAGCAGATGAACGGCCTGAGGAGGGGGGATAGGATAGCAAAAGATAGGTCAGCTCCAGAAAGAATTGCTCCCTCGGGATAGATAAAGAACGCGCGTAGAATGTAGTGTAGAGGATCCCCCGCTTGCGAGAAGCTTTATAAAATGCTACGGGGAGTTTCCTGCTCCTTAACCCGAATCCAACCGCTTGTGCAAACGCCTTCCCCTTTCTCGCGGTTTCCCATTAAATTTTCATCGGAAGACGGAGGCGAGAGAATCTGACCCCATCTCATCACGCGGGAAAGAAGCAGCCAAAAGTTATAAACACATTCCCTTGTTTTTATTTTCCCTCAGTTCGACGTTTCTCTCCCTGCCCGAAAAAAGCTGAAACCTTCAGAAAGTTTCCCTACGGTCACTGGTGAGATGAACACTCGGCTCGGCGATTTCCCCTTAGCGTTCTGTTCCCATCTTTGTTTGTCCTCTCTGTCGTATCGCTCTCCTTCGTGTCCTCGATCTCTATCCTTGTTTCTGTTTTGGCACCTGAAAATCCATTTCCTTTGGGAAGAACAGGGGGAGAAAATTAAGAAGAGGGGGTTCCTAATTTCGTTCCAGCATGGCATATCCGGGGGTGAAGAGATGTATTGCTATGAATTCTTCGTCACAATTGAAGTTCAATCAGGGATATGATAGCATCATAAAGAGATACACGGTCTCAATAAATTGAAATAGAATAATCCATTCATAGTTTCGTGGTAATGTGAGCCATTAGCACACTAATTTGGTAGAATTTAATCATTTCGAGTCTGAGAACTAAGAGCAAAGAAAATGTTTCGCTTAAGTATTTTTTAGCAACACGAGGAAACAACGAGCCAAAGTCCAACACACTCATTGAAAACTAATTACTCACCGTGACTCCGTTATTTAATTATATTTCGATTTGCAGTTGAATTTTGTACAAAATTTGGTGTTTCGTACTTGCAGAAAATATGCATAATTTTGTTCGGAATAATGCGATTGTGGTAATGAAGAAATAAGTATGTAAATGTTCAACACGACTTTTTTTGGAAAATTTATAGTGTTATCTCTTCATTACTTTAAAGGCTTTCCACAAAGTAAATCCTGAACATTAAGAATTCAATGCAATTGGGGTTTATAAGGGATAAATTGGAATGAAATTGATAAGTTGTCAGTGTCAGCTAAGTACTGAGAAATTTGATATTATTCTTGGATTTTGCATACAGATTGGTATTTTTTCATCGTGCATTATACACCAAAGAAATTAATGTGTGCGCAATCTTCCTAATGATGGATGAATTATCTCATGTCTTCATTAAGAAATTCTCCCAATTGCCAGAGAAATAAGTTTACTGTATCAACACTCTCGCCGTTCCAAGAGAAACATTTTTTATGAGGATATTTTTTCAATGGGAAAATGATAAAGCAGTCGCTGGGTGCCCTCTCTAGAGCAAAATGAGAAAACTGAAAGAATTTGCTGCCTTGACTAGAGCAAAGGGTTTGGAAAGGGGTATTTTCCTAAAGATTCTATAACGTTTTACTCTTCTTTGCCTACCATTTACGTCAAAAATCAATATAAAAATAATTGTTTACTGAGAAGGATTAATAAGTTCGCAAAATGTTGGACCTAATAACTTTTTTCCAAACAAAGACGTGAACTTCATAAAGTCTAGTCTTAATTTAGTGCTTGCGTATTACTGACAAAATATACGTAATATGGTGCTGCTTGACCTGATTTGGATCTGATATTTTAATATATATCTATATATTTCTTTCGAATGTGGTTTTAATTGATGAAGTCCACCAATTGAACAGATATGTGATTGAATCTTTGTGGATTAAGTGGCTTTGTATACCTAATTATGCGATTATTTGCGTGAGTTAATGATTTGAAAGGAAAAAAGAGTTATTTGCTAATTACCTACATGTATGAAACATGTTTTCAGACCAACGCTGTTACGCATGCATTTATCAATTATCATTTCCATGCTGATAATCAAAGGGAAATTATAATTGAATAATACGATAATTGAGAATAGATAGGAATTGTTATTAACTTTTATTTTTAAAATTATCAAGTACTTCAGCAATAATAAAATTTTAATGACATCCTTAACAAAATCTTATGGATGAGATAGAAGTCGTTGAATATTATTTCCTATATAGCCTCCAGCCAAAGCCTCTTGTAGAAATTATGACCACACTATTGCACGTTATCTCACGTTTTGCATTTTTATTGCAGGTTCAATGATGGCCCTACGTTGACGACGAAGCGACGATCTTAACGCCCTCACTGACTGTAGCTTGACTAGGGTGTCCCTTCGTATATGGACGGGAGAATTGATTTCAGTTACTTGACGTATTTGGGTAGGGGACGTAGATGTTGAGGGAGATGCTATACATGCGTCATCACTGACTAGGCGCGGAGACCTGTAGCATAGTATTGAGGAGGAAAACCGAGCGCCCCATCGACCAACTGACGGAGTTTTGGGAGGGTAAAGTAATGGGTTCCACGACAACTGGCCTCGTGGCTGCTGAGCGCTACGACATCTGATCGCGTCTCATTCTCAGGAAGCATTAATTGAAGGACAGTACACATAATAACATGAAAAGTTGGACTTTTGTGTGAACAATCGAGCGGTGATCATTTTACTGAATACCGGTTAAAGTAGATTAGATACTTAAATCACTAAATATTTTTTTACTACGCATTCTTAAAGGTAACAGTTTTGAGCAGGAATCTTATCAACCCAACCCAACCATACCAGGGCTCCAAATTTTAAATCAAAATTTCGTTTCTTTGATGCTTTCTGAAAACGAAACGCGATCAGCTGTCAGTGCTTAGTTGTTTCGCGGTCAGTTGTTAGGCGGTCAGTTGTCGGTCCACGAAAGTAATGACGAGGAGGGTGCCTTCACTGACTGATGATTAGGTTAGTCTCGTAGGGCGGAAGACATCAAGTAGGACGGAGCGGCATAAAACCAGCTGAGAAGACTTCTGCACCAACTAGGACGCGCAAGGAGGAATCAAGGGCCATGGATGGACCCCGGAAGGACTCACGGAAGGATCAAGGAGGGATTCAGCAGTTAGCACTTATTGGTGAGTGTAAAATCTTCTTTCCATTGATTTTCTTACAGCTCTACGACTTTAGGTGCGAAAATTTTTTTCAGGAGCTGCTGCATAGGCTCTTTCGTTCAGAAATGAAGTCACCGAAGGCCTCACAGCTAAATTATATCGTTTTCTTGGATCTACGTATATGTTTCCGTAAACGAATAACGTAACGAATTTCATGTATATTTTTATTTCTTCCGAAATATTGGTTACAAATAAATCAAGGGAATATCGTAAGAAAGCTGAATTTAACAGAACCTGCGTTTGAGTAATCTATTTCAGTTAAGCTTTCTCATTATGAAATTAAGCTTAATTTTTTTTTAAATACACCGTGTTACTCTAGGAGGAATAGTGCCAATTAAACAATATTCGGTTTTATGTAGAGGTGGAGGCTTATCTTTATTTAATAGCGCTTAAGTTATCAATAATTATATTTCATATAATTTCTTTTATTGTGGTGTTTACTACGCGGTTTCCTCTGCCTTTTAACCCTCAGTCAGTCGTGCTGTTGTATTTTGTACAACACAGACGGTTTACTCAAAGTTGTTTACCTTTTAAGTTATCCTCTTAAATTACATTATTATCTAAATCTTAGCACTCAGAAATAATAATTAGTTCAATTAATTTTACAATTTTGGCCGAAAAAGATCTGTTGTATGGAATACAACGCGCGACTTCTCGTGTTATGAAAATAAGCGCGACTGATGAAAGGTTAAATAAAGGTTTGATTTTTAGAAGTATTTCTGGCTTACACTTCTTCACAAACATGGGGTTTACCCATCGTAAGACTTAACTTTCCTGCAAGTTTCAGCAAACTCGAGAAATAAATTTTGCATAATATTAGCACTTGGAACGTTATTAAATGACTTCTCTTTGCAGATTATAGGCTATATTTTCAACCAATGGTAATATACAGGAATTTGAGCTAGTCTTGTATAAATTTCAGTATCATTCTTCAGGCATTTCCGCTTTTTAATGTTGATTATATCCATATCTTCTTCATCTAAAAAGGAAAATCATTTTGAAAAATGCTCTTAGGGCAGGATAAGTAACCTTTAAGGATTCATCTGTGTATAAGAAAAGATCAAAATTTTCACCTTAAAATGATTGCTAAAGAAAACTTGTATTTAAATCTGAAAATTAATAATAATTTAATAAGAAAACCTCAAAGGATACTTCAGTGGTGTCCATGTTTGATATGAGTCGTTTAATGAAATGGCCTTGCCGATGAGACGAAATGAAGAGAGGTACAGTGGGCAGAGTGGGCAGTGCCCATAGGCCTCCACCAAAATGGGCCTCCACCAAGGTGACAAAATGTAAAAAAAAATGTAAAAAAATGGGAAACCCGACAACATCCCGTTGGGTCGCGGAGAAAGAGGGAAATTTCTCAACAAGTCAAGACAGATTGGGGCGGGGGGGGCGAGAGTCGAAAAACGTCCAAAAAAGGCCTCCACCCGTTGGATTGCCCATAGGCCTCATATACCCTAGATCCGGCACTGGAGAGGTAAATCAATTTATTGAAATTCAAAACACAAAAATACTATACATGGGGAAAAAACCTCAGCCTTAGGAAAGCCGGTACTATGATGAACAAACTATACACCCTCAAAAGTTTCTAACGCAAAATGTGATCAACCCGACCTTTATTTCTACACTTTTCTCACGTGAATAAATATTCGCTTCTTAGAATAAATAATCATTGAACGAAACCAGAAATATAAACTTTGAAAGTCTTGGTATCGAGCATAGACGCGATTTTGTGTAAAAGGAGAGCAAATGACAAATTAAACGCCATAAAATTTCAAATTAAAATTTAATTTTTTCGAGCATTTTCTTTATTTATCATTATAATTTCTCATCTCTACTTACGAACATTCTTGGATTTTCAGTTCCTTAAATTATTTTGATAACCTACTAAATAAGAACAATAGCGATAAACCTGGTAAATCGGATGTTAGAGATGTTTTAATCTGAAATTTATAAGTAAAATATAATAGAGTGTTACATTATCTAGGAGATTTCTGATTTACAGACTATATCTTTGTTTAATTTTGGTAACTTACTTAAGATGTCGCGCATTTAATAATCATCATTAGATATTTCGATATCGCATATAAATTAATCGGTTTGACGCAATTAATATCATTTTTAATTATATTACTCGTATAACTGGTATTTTTGAGGTATCTCACGACTGCAAATAAGTTCAGTTTGTAATCTAGAAACAAAACTCGTCGGTGATTTCGCTGCCGAGAATCTCATCGTTATTGAACCAAATCAGTTAAATGGAATCCCCAAGGAGAACAGGAGGATTATCCAGAAAGGGTTAGAATTACTTTACAGGGATAGGGTTTGCGGTTTAAAGAGATTGCGAGGGTATGATTTGCAGATATATGGGCTCTTTGGCTTAAGTAGATGAGGAAATTAACTGAATAATGAAGAAAGCGTGGAGGGAGCCGTGGGTTAAAAAGAGACGAATGGAGATAGATAAAGACGGATTAAATTGTTATGTGAGGTCACGCTTTCTCAATACTTCCGAAGAAAGAAAGGATGACGCTCCTTGTAAGGAAAAATAGCTCTTCCATAAAATACAAGTTTTACCAAAGAGAAACACTCATTCTGTGTCTTAAAACGATCCACGCTTTTATCATTAATTATTATTCCATTGATTTGATGAGCTGGGGGCTAATGACTTTTCTAACAACAATCCTCTGTGATCGTTATATAATGAAATCTAAGTTACGTCAAGAGTAATGATAAACATTGCATATAGCAAAATATATAAACATAAAAATAAACTCCCAAAGATTTGTATTGTGGGGAAAACCCACTGACGTGATATTTACAGAGGAAAAATCTCGATGTGGGAAAACACCCGCTCAGAAAACATGCGATAAAGTTGGTGAAAACAATGTTTTAGAACAATATTACTTATTTATAATAAATGAAAAAAATTATGAAAATTTTGTTTTTTTCTTAAAAGTACAATAAATAATGCGTCTCTCGTTGGGTTATTATTGAGTAAACAGTTATATATAATTGCTAAATGCAATTAAAAATTGATATATGTTTTAAACTCTCTTGTGTAGGAAATTTTAGTAGATTTTATTGAAATTATTCCTGATCATGAATAAGTAAGCACTATCTTTGAATGATAGAACATAGCAATAAGTTTTTTCAAAATTTAGTTCGTCTTAATAATAATACTACCTCTAAATAAATACCTTTCATTGCATGGGTACACAAAAATATAAGATTAATAATTTTTTAAATGTGATAATAAATAATAGTAAGCTCTTGTTAAAAATTCGACTAATTTTAACTCAAGAGAACTCATAAAGAACTAAAATAACTCTCGCTTCATATCCGTATGTTTCGCTTTTAATTTATCTTTAATAATTTAATAATTTTATTGACTGCATATGATATTTATTATTTTATAATTGACTAAAAAACATTTTTTTAATGTAGGGACTGGATAAGGATTCTCGCTAAGTTAATACATAACATTATGACATCGTTATCTATTGTTGAGGCATTTTCGAAAACTGAATGCGTACATATTTACAAATGTAGGCAGAGTATATATTTATATGGAAAGGCACAATTTAACCCAAGAACTTCGTTTAAATAGGTTCGCTAGGAATCAAGGTAGACCAGAAATAACATTTACAGAAATTATGGAGTCTGGAACGATGGAAGGGAAGCAATTTACGGAAACAAATCGGTGGAAGCCCACAAAATCGTAACGATGAGCCTCTTAGACGCCGTTCGAATGAGGAGAGCGTTCTCATTCACCGCAAGAAAAGAGGGAATATTTAGATAAGATTGAAATAGCGCACAGTTTTCCGTGCATGCGTTTCTGGGAGGCAAAGAAGAGAAAAGGAGAGGAGTGACGGAAGAAAGACCCCTGTGTTGGATGTGAATGGGGCGGAGAAGGTAAATTTAATGGAATGGGTCTTGGGAAGAGTCTTGCGGCGAGGGAAGGGGTTTAAAGCAAGTTGGCAAACGGGGAAAATTGGAGTAGTGGAGCGGAGGAGGGGATAGATTAAGAGGCGGCGGAGGAATTAAAGTAAATGGATGCAGCATTCAATTTGAAGGGCGCCTGGATATGGGTGACGCTCCGTAATCTATTTCCGCTATCCCAAAATATCTTTTTCCCTGTCGTTTCAAACAAGCACAAATCATTCATTTCATCATTACCTAGCTTCATTATCTATTCATATCTTTTTAATATTTTTGGTGCATCGATTTTAATGGAACGGAATGAAAAGGGTAACATGACTTTTAGTAAATTATCGAACTAAAGAACTTCTAATCCCTAGGAAAATTGAACTTGTATATGATGATAATCATAAAAGTGATATAGTTAGCGTTTATTCTTCCTTAAATATACTGCCCCTAACTCAGCTTTTAAAATACATAATTTTTGTTGATAATTACTTAGTATCGAATTATAAAACAATTTAAAAATTGTAAAACTGATGTTATTAGAAGGGATAATACCTGGTATCATGTACCTCGTTACTATAATCTATGCGACAAAAGAAATCTGAATGTATGAGTTGATATAACTTTTAATCTATTACCTAAGGAACTGAAGAACTTAAAAACCATTTCAGAGGACAAAATAAAATGCCTGTATTGGTAATTTTTCTGAATTGGAAAATAGAGTAACTTATTTTTATCTTTTTTATGCGTTCTTTATTCTGTATTAGTAGATTCTGATAGCTCGATCTGTTTATGTAATATTGCACAAGCTGATAAGTCCTTGACTTAGCAGGACCGGAAAGTTTACCTCAATTTCTTTCCTTGTTAAGCTACTTGTACTAAAAACATTATTGTATTGTAAAATTGTTAACTGATATTGGAATGTCATTATATGGTATTATTTTATTGTTTTGCGTCACTACTGTATTGTAATGTATTATTGTATGTGGTGTTATATTAAATTAAATGAAAATAATTAAAACTAGGGACCCACCAGATGCATCATGAGAGCCACCCCGTGGTAATCATCCATTCGTTAATCACCGACTTCAGGTCGATGAATGTTTGCCAGTTCAACCAATTTTTGATTTTTGTATTTAAAATCATTGGTAACTTTGGTAGACGACCCCTTTATACTATCATGTTGAAAAAATGAGATAATTCCATATTTCGTCACTTAAATATCCGCAAGGGCTAATGCTTGATGACGATTAAGGTCAGCTTTATTTTTAGCATCTTGCCAGGATTTGCTACATCGACTACCGTTCAAATTTATATTTGTTCTTCATTCAAATTAACTTAAAAACCGACGATATTTATGAAATCCGTAACAACTTAGTTCTTATTCTTGAATTCTTTCCATTTCTTATCGGGACCGCAGCAGTTATAATTTGAACGGAAACAAATTACTGGAAAGGCAGAAATTATACGCTACTCGTTTATGTTTTTCCCACATTACTTAAATATTAATTCAATCCGACCTCCTACCTAAGTAGAAAAGTTCAAGACGAGATAACCAATTTCTCGAAGAGCACACTGAGCTATTTTTTTCGAAAAATAGGCTAGGAACCCACACTATTCACTCCTAAAACTGCTATGAATTTGTCTTAAAAGATAATACAAGTGTGAACCTACAGTTGGTTAATTTCGTTTAGTTGATAAGAAAAGTCGAAGACAAAAGATAGAAAAGATGTATGGCTGCAGTCGAAGAAGAAGTTGGTAAGAGGGTAGTTATTGGAGCGGGTGAAAGGGAAGAAAGATAGGATTCTAGTTTGAAGAAAACAGCTGCTGTTCGAAATGGGGTTTGTTTGAGATAATGAAAGGAAGAGGGGGAAGATAGAATTGTAGGTCAATAAGAGATGTGGGGAAAACAGGAAGAGTTGGCACGGTTCTTCTGGAAGACCAAAAGAGCAATTGGAGGCGTAGATAAAGTTAACGGTTAATTGGGCTATTTTCAGTCATTCGAGGGCAAGGAGATTAAAAGGCATACGAGAGATTCGAATTGGGGACAACCGACTCTTTTTCCTTCGCTATTTTGAACTCGGAAGCATAGAAGAGATAAGGGAGCATTAAGGAGAACGACGTCTTGGATGTCGTGTTGTTCATTTAAAAAATTTCCGGAGCCAAGAAGGCGTCTTGGTGAGCTGGCATGAATGAACACCCAATTTATACCTTTTAAATTTGCTTTCTTCTCCTCCGGTCTGTGGGATATGGGGGAAATCAATACCGGAGTATTTAAGGTCTTTCATTTGGTTGATTGGCTACGATAAGAATAAGAGCCGCTAATTGAACTAGTTAGGAGAATTTGAGTTTTTTTTTATAAAT
Source organism: Sympetrum striolatum (assembly GCA_947579665.1). Classification (NCBI taxonomy): domain Eukaryota; kingdom Metazoa; phylum Arthropoda; class Insecta; order Odonata; family Libellulidae; genus Sympetrum; species Sympetrum striolatum. Next base: position 52,211,309 of record OX388342.1, on the reverse strand, counting down.
CGAAAATCATTTCAGCGCTTTCAGAAATCTGAAAAATGTTTTCGCGGCAGTGCATTTATAGCGGCCTTATATTTATCTTTAATTCCACTTATAATTTTTATTGATATATGCCATTATATTCATTATTGCTTGTAGAAAACGGGGATATCATGGGCATAGTATATGACTTGAATATATATTTGATCTTTGAAGTAGTAATAATGTTAAAAGTGTTTCGACAACTTTCGTCAATTCGCACACAAGCTCCCTCCATGAATCGTTTTTATCAAGGCCGATCACGCTGCCAACTTGGCTATCAGGGACCACTTGTTCTTCTTATATTGGATCTTATATTGAAAATTGCGGGAATTAGTAACAAAATCGCTAATATTTATTCACCGTCGATTCATTTAGCTAGGCAAAAAATTGACGTACATATAAGTATAGAGAAGTAATTTATTCCTGTCTACACAAACAGTTAATATTTGTGTGTATGTACGTCATTGGTACCCATAATAAAAAAAACCTTTTGGGGTAAGATATTATGAGCAACTATTGGAAGATAAATAAAATAATTTTGAATCACAAAGAAAACATATTAAAGAAGTTTGGGCAGAAAAAGAGGAATACCGAGAAAGTGATCATAAAAGTTGTAAAATAAGTGTTCTACTTTTAAGTGTGTAAATATATCAAATCTTTTATTAAAGGGAAACATGAGGAAAATCAATAGCTTCCAACAGATACGACGTCAATACTCAAGTATGAATTGTTACCAAAACTCTTCGAGGAACACCAGATTTGACGCGATATCATCTGATAAATGCAAATCAATGAGGAAATTCCAGCCACAGTTGAATCAAGGTTTATCGCTGAAAGGCCTCTAATACGAAAGTCAAAGAGGGGAATGTAAATTGACACGCCGAGTGAAGAGGATGTGCTCCGAGACCGAATTTTCAGCCATTTCTCTTCCAAAAGATATGTATACAGCCGATAAATGTGCCTTAACCTTCGTTTTAGAGAATATTGGGGAAAATATCGAAGCCATACACAAACCAGGAACCTTATGCACATGAAAAACATTATTAGGTATTAGGATATTCATGAGTATTATGCTGTAATAATGAATGGAATTAATTAAGGGTATATAAATATGATTTGAAGCGTCACTATAGCAGAAAATATATTTCGTCTATATCTTTACCAATACTTTCTTACCTGGAAAACTCCACATCCAAATTTTAAAATATTAGTTATACCTTAATCTTAAAATGTAACGATTTCTTCCTTCTTTGAAATGCTACTTAGATATCTGAAATCTATCAGTACTCTCAGAACTATATCATTAGTAGACTTCTGCTTGTAATTTTTTCAAGCTTTCTAAAGCTCTGTTTATTGAGGTGAACTTAAGCATGGAATATTATTCTCGAAAACTTGTAAGTAAATGGCTAAGTGCGAGAAAAGATCCATATTTAATTGTCGTACACCATGTATTTTACCCACATTTAAGTGTACATTTATTTTATGAAATCATACATTGTTGTAATAAATTAAAACGTGATATACATTACAGGATCATCATATTTGAATTATAATTGTATTGCTATAAAAAAATTAATGAACCATCGTATTTCATCGCTTATGAATAAAATTAATCATTTTCGCATCAAATTAAAACAATTTAATATTTTAAAACGGTAATTAATTTTTATTAACTTGAAATTAACTAAATTTTTAAGGAATTAATTGGGAACAATAAACTAAGTGAATGAGCGGTAATAAGTATTAATTATTGGAAATTTCTTCTACTTCTCTAAATCGACACTTACTTGTAACACCTATAGGGAAGGAGAGTAACACTCTTCGATGTAAGTTTGTCTTACTATACATGCTCCTCTTGTATGAATCGTCCCTCGAAAAATCTCAACAGACGATCGGATCGACCCCTTCTCTCGGGATATGAAATAGAGATGGCGATGGAGAGAGACAAAGAGCGGCCGACGGGAAGAAAGATAGAGACAGAGAGGAGGAAAAAGGTTCGCAGTGGAAGATTTTCATGGAGTAGGAAGTCCCTCAAATGCCACGCTCTTAAATTGAATTTCTGAACCGAATATTTTTTTCGAACATCTCACAGGTCAATTCGTTTTATTCCCACCAGTCTACCCATAAGCAAGGGAGAGGTATACTGGGACGGGTGGGGAATCTTTAAGATGTTATGAGACGCGTAGGGTGGGGAGAGGGGCCATGTGCAACGTCAGTTCCGTCGGATGGATAGAGAAGGGGTTGATTGGGTGGAATAGAATTTTCGCAGAATCCCTCCGTCTTTGAGGGCTGCCCCAATTCCCTCCTCATCCATCCATCCGCTGCCATCCGTCTGAGTCGCGACTCCGAGGCGATAAATGTGAGCCTCCCCTAAAATCGATAATTTAAAAGGGCTCGCCTCTCATTCATTCCGCAAATCATCCAGAATATAAATGAAGCATTTTATTCACCGCGACCCAGAAATCACCCTACATAATATGTTTACTGCTTAAAGGGGAAGATTCTGTTATATTAATTAGACAGAGGAGTTGGATTCAAAGCTGTGGACACAATTAACTTTACTCGGAGAGACAATATTCTGCAACTTTGAGTACAAAAACATTGAGCTTTTATTACTTTTATTAGTCTAAATAGTCACCGAAATGACAACTTATTAGTGGCTACTCAAACTCAAAATTACGGTTAAATTTAATTATACGATTGCAAATTAAATAATATTGATGGTTTTTAGACATTTAAGAAGAAAATTTCGTATTGTTCATAGGACAAAAGAGTTGGATTTAATTCTTTGCACACGATTAAAACGACTTGGAGAGACAAGATTCTGCGGCTTACAATACCACCGCTTCATAGTACTTTTTTTGGTCAAAACAGCCACACCCTCAATCAAAATATCTCTTGACAAGAATTCTACATATTACTCGATCATTAAAATTAAAAAAAATGATTTTATCGGGGAATTAAGAAATTAGCCTGTTACTCCAAGCATTGTCTTTACGGGAAAGGAAAATATTCTATGAGTGATGGGACAAAAATTCTCTTAGTTCAATTTTTTCTTTTTATTCATCTGTATATTTATTGAAACTAATGTGTCCCTTTCTAAGTGATCCATCATCGCATGTTTTCATGGCTGAATCATTTGGCCTCTCAAATAACTTGCTTACCGACATTTAAAACACGTAAAGAGTTAATCACGTAAAAATTCCAATTCTAATATGAAATTACCGTAACATCAATGGTAGTTTTTGTGACATTCGCATTCAATTCTGAATGAGCTAATTTTATTCCATAAGATATATTACAAGATTTGCATTGAATGAAGAAAAATTAATGCGCGGAACGTGCTCAAATCGTGGTATTGGATTTAAGTTGAAAATATCAGATGGTCGATCGGATGCGTGTATTTCTATTCTGCCTGATCAAACAGTATTCTCAACTAATTATATTAGTCACCCAGTTTAGTTCATCACTATAATATGTTTAAACACAATATCACAATCGATTATTAAGCTATGGTTTTTTATGAAAAGTTAAAATTACACAATTTTACTAAAATTGTTCGGTAATCAATCAGAGTATACTGTAATCAGAATACTACTTTTTACTTTCTCCATATAGGTAGTAGAGAGAAATTATTGTTTTCATGAAATAATTCGACTTCGAGATTTCAACGGAAATACATGTTTTGGGGTCCCTAGAACACGTTTTGACCATTTTCGGAATGATGTTTGTGTGTATGTGTGTGTTTGCTTGTGGGCGCTCCAACGTAAAATCTATTTGCCGTATCAATACCAAACTTCACATATAGCACTGTAGTAAGTGCTGTCAGAGTTGATTAGTTTTTGGAGTAAATCGGTAAACCGGAAGTCGAGCTTTAGTCTTCGAAGCAAATTTCCGTTTTTGCAAAATATCTCCATAAATATGATATTTAGGTATATACTATTATTTATAAAAGTTTTAGAAAATATATTTTACTATAACTTTTGTAAAAGACATATTTTTGTATCACTGATTGCTTAGGAGTAATTCGTGAAATACTGATACAACGGAAGTTGCTGATTATGCACTTTGTGGGCGCTCTAACATAAAAACTGTTTGTTGTATAAACACCAAATTTCGTATGTATTACTTTGGTTGGTGTAGTGAGAGTTTATTAGTTTTCCCAGTAAATCGGTTAACCGAAAGTCGAGCTTTACTTTTCGAAGCTCGTTTCGGTTTTTGCAAAATATCTCCATTAATCTGATATTTAGTATACTGATACTATATACTGATACTATTATTTATAAAAGTTTTAGGAAGAAGAATTTAATATAACTTTTGTATCAATCATATTTTTGTATAACTGATTTTTTAGAAGTTATTCATGAAATACTGATGAAACGGAAGTCGCTGATTATGTACTTTGTGGGCGCTCTGAGCGCTGTGTGCGAAAGGACAATTTCATCGTTTTTCATCTAACATGTCCCGAAAAACATTATTTATAATGTTTGTGACGTAAAAGAATAATATTATATAAATTAATCACTTATCTTCAAAGTTTTTATTGAATATGTAATGTAGATGAATATAGTTCGAAAATACTGTCGTTGATAAATATTTACATCTTATATATGGAGAAAGTCATGTGCTGGCCACATCAGATTTTTATTTATGATGTTGAAAAATATTTCCCTTCCTTAATTTATGAGTCTTAATTTATTTCAACGGAATAACGATTTGCACGAAAGCAAACAAACGAAATTCCCGTTTGAGAAACAAAGGCCCTCAAGAATTTCGTAAAGAGACCGTTTTGTTTACAGAAGAGTTGAGAAAAGGTCCTTCTGCTCATTTCTGGGGATATAAAGGAAATAGCCAAGGAATTCGTCCTTGAGTGAAATGATTGATTATTTGGCTGAATCTGTGTTGGTTATTCAAGTTAAATTTTAAGTTAAGGGTACTTATAACTCTTTACCCAAAATAACGTGAAAAAAATTTTACGCACTTTCACAAAAATATGTTAATGGCGTAATGGCATTGAGAAACTAAGATTCTACGGCCGAAATCCATCGTTATTGAATGACTTAGGAGAGAATAAAAGAATTTTTATCACTTTAAGGGATGAATGACATTCATAAATTGTTGGTTGTTTCCAAATTTTAAGCTATTAATTTTTTAACTACTCTTATATTGCTTAGAGATTCATGAAGGAATTCTAAGAGTATAAATTGGCGATTAAATGAAAGACAACGCACAATATTTTGCCTCGGATGGAAAAATATTTCGATGCGATCCTGAGTAAAGATCACAATATTATGTCAGCAAAGATTTCATGTTTTGATTTAGCTTTCTCTATCTATTTTCATCCTTCATGCTTCAAAACTTCCATTCTCGAGAAGAAAACAAAAACATTCACCAACTACTAATATACAATTACTAATACCTGATTTAAAGCTCATACTGCACAAATATTTCCACAAACATTTTGGTTACCGAATCCACTTATCGTGAAATAAGTCATAAGCAAATAACATATACCGTATTACTGCGAATACGACTACCAATTCGGTGGCAGAAACGTCGTTTCCGCGAACTTCCTTGACTGATAAGGTTATTTGATTTTCTACTTCTACTACGCTGTTAATGTATCATCTCGACAGCGTCATTTGGTTTATGGTGCCAATGATTATAGTATTAAATTCAGAGTCTAAATTCATCAGTTAATGGAATATATCAGATATGACATCCATATCATTCTCAGTGTTCACCAATGTTACAGACTTTTCTACCATAAGTATTCTATGCTTTGAGTTTCTACTGGAAGCTTTAAAGCATTTAAGACTGCTGAGCTTCGATCTCACGAAATTTCATTTCAAGGGTATTTATCTTTTGGCCGATATTTTCTGCGATCTCATCTTAGGTTAGAAATAACTTGTGTAAAACCGATATTCTAGTGACGTCATGTAATACAACTGCGCGAAGTTTATATGCTACGAGAAATAAAAGGCCCACCGTGACACAAGTTAGTACCAATTATCATTTATTTTGTATTTATTTGCGAGGAAAAATGTTTCCATTATATAGCAATAACTACCTAATAAATACATTCTCATAAATATTCTATCACAGCCGTAGGTACCCATTCAGTCTTATTTACATATAAACGTGTCATATTGAGTGTCTCTACAATTCAAGATGTTTTGCAGCATTCCTCTAAATTGTTGAAGACCATGCCTTGATTGCCGGAACTAAGGTCATCGTCATAAATAAAGAAGATGCTTGTCAATAATTTCAACATTCAACCAAATGCTCACCAATCAGTAGGATCAAACTGATTTAAGATAGCTATCTCTTAATCTTACTACTCTTACTCTTACTTACATCTCGTACCCCAACTTGGAAATAGTAACTTCAATAAAGTGAAAGCACAAGGGAATTCCCAAGGAGTGCCGAATTTGTGGAGGGTGAAGACGAAAGAAGAGAGGACATTGCTTTGTTAGTCAAAGCTTAACGAGCAAGGAAACAGGAAATGGATTCTGAGAAAATTTGATGGATAAGCTGTTACGAAAGTTTACAAGGAAAAGGTGACTTTCTAGTGGTTAATGATGAAGCGAGCGAAGGAGTTAGGCGAAACTAAGCAAGTTAACAAGAAGGATAATCTAGTATGTAATATGTACGAGAATCATCAAAAAATGGAAAAGAATCTGCATTAAATCTTGGATGAAAAAGTGCAGATGGAAAATCCAGAGTCAATTTCAAAGTGTTTCATTGTAACGGTGAAGACGTGAAAATAGATTAGATTCACCGTAAGAGGTCTTTGTTAAGGTACCAGATACAGAAAGCGATGCCATTAAGTAATGTCTCCCCCCCAAAAAAAAAACCAAACATAAAATGACTATGTAAAGTCGATTGACTTGTCAAGAGAGAGCATGCGCCTTGAATCTCATTGAAAAATAGTAGTAAAAAAGGGAAGGCATCGGGAAACCTTGGTTCGAGTCCCAGACTTGTCGCCTACGCCCACCTATGCTGCCTTGAAAAAATATGCATTGGTAGTGGATCAGTAACTTGTTTCTTGCAGTACTCTTTTCGATCATGGTTTCCTTTGAGGGTAAAGCAGTATTCGCAAAGGTAGCAGGTTTATCAACAGAAAAATCGTAGGAGAGAAAATGAGATTGTGCTCATTGAAACTCTAGTGCTTTTACATTTACTGCGGTATGACTTTCGAAAACTCAGCACCTCGACATTCCGCAAAACTATTACTTGTAAAACACACCATTTAGAGCAGAGATTGGAAAAAGGTCAACCTAGGTAAGATTTTAAGATTGCCTTCAAACTTTACGCCGGAAAACTCAAATTATCTTGATAAATCATAGAAACCTCACAACCAGGTTCAAATTCACAAAACTTCATTTCCACTTCACGCGTCTGTACTTTGCATACTTTCTGTATATCGAAGATAAATCTCACCCGATAACTACGTAAATTTCATTTTAGTTACTTTCCTTCCCTAGGCGAAAGAAAAAGGAGTTCTTACGAGTTCCACCGCAATCTTATGCTTGCCACTCTAATTCTTTATTCCTCACTTTTTTAAGCAATTTAGGATTATCTCTAATCCTTCCCAGAATCCATTTTTTCATCTTCTTTTTCCCATTTCCTTTTTCTTTAAGATCTTATGCCCGTTAGACCAAAACTTTTCCCATACGTTTTTCTAACTTTTCCGATATCTTTGCTTCGAGGTCGCTCTTCCCCGCCCCTGTTATGTCTCTTTCCAATTTCTGCTCGTGGTATTCCTTTCCTTTTCCATTCTTCCAATCCGATAGCGTCACTCTCCCTCAATCTAACACGGAGAAAAAGAAGGATAAACTATATCCGTGTTTATGGCTTGTTCCTCAACATTTTGTGAATTATATAGAAGGAAAGAAAAGTTTCGAGAATGACGGTGCTTTTCCAGTTGCTACCTTCATTCGGCAATAAGGGGTAACTCTAAAAAAAGACTTGGCTTACCTTTTAAATGTGTTATTGCGGCGTTGTTATTGTATAGAGCATGTAAGATGAATTTATGTTCATGAAAAAAGTCCATGAAATGGAATTAGAAATATTCGACCTGCTTTATGCCATTGAAGTTAAGCTAATTATAAATAAAACTGATAGCTTTTACATGAGTAATTATGTTTTATTTCGACAAAGAAGCTCATTGGAAGTTTAAATGTGCCTTTTGTCAGTGTATTTATAGATATTTGCTATCAAAACACACCTAATTGACGCTCCAGGAAAGGAAAAACTTTGCAAGTCACCTTTTGGTGTATAGTAGGAGATTCAAACAACTATTTTAAACTTCCTTAATAGATTGCTTTCGCGTTTCGTTCGCGCAAAAATGAATTCTTGAATCTCGTTCTTGTATAGATTTCCAAAATCAACCCCGCAGTATCATATTGGCCTACATAACATTCTATTTGATATATCAGTCATGGTCTCGTTTTTTCTAATTGTAGTATCTAATGATTCGCAAATATATAGACTACTTCTCACGTTTCACTTTTTATGGTTTTCTTTCTTATAATAAATCTAATTTTAAGCTATTTATAATTAGTATTACTATTTACATACTATTTATCACGTTACCTTATTCTTTATTATGAAAATGATCAATCTCCGTGCTGACTTAAAATACTCCCTATTTACTGTTGTATTCGAGACGAACACTCCGAGCTCTTATGGCCTTATAGATTCCTCTCTGAGGACCGACAGAATGATGTAGATCAGTCTCATTCTCAGAATCAAGATTGGGGAAAACAAATTAAATCGATGATCGTGTGTTTGTTATCAGTTAAGGGATCATTTATGAATACACTGTTCCAAGACAGACTATCAATCAAAATGTTTAGAGGGGAGTCTTCGGTCGGCTCAGCGAGGGCGCGGCACGTGTACGACCGGGCGCCGAGCGCATTTGGTTCTGGCTCGATGTCAACGCACCATGTTACACCGCGTATTCGATCAATGAACTTTCAGCAGATGATTCATTTCCATCCACTCCTCCTGGAGTCTCTAGTTGTCGTTACTTAATCCCCGAGACTACTAATTCTCCCAGTTTAAAAATCACTTTATTTATTCCTTCTCATAATACGCAGAATACGCATGATCTACTACAAAAAGGAATTTCTGTGCACTGATTCCGACACTTATTGGATGTCGTTGAAGCAATTGTTGTAAAGTCCCTCGATATGTATGCAAAGGGCTCCCGGATAGCCAAGTGGGCTGTACGTTTGGCTCCGGCGAACGCGGTCACGGTTTAAATTCCCAGCGATAGCGCATGCACAAAATGACTTAAGATATCGGAGTAGTTTTAAATAAACAACAACAACAAGTATAATATTACCTACATATATTAAATCGCGAAAGATGAACTTGGATTCCAAAAATAATGATGACATCCAAGCAGTCAATAGTAACACAGGCCGACAAGGTTTTGGTAACATCGACATCGTTACTTATATCTTGATGGTTTTTTTGTGGTAAATTCATTAGTGTTTATGAAAATTGTCCAACACGTACAATTTTCGAGAATTTTGCATAAACAATATATAAATAAAGAAATTTCTTCGTTAATTAATATCTTTATATTTTTAGATTGGAAACACTCTAAATGCATATCTTTAATGTTTATTAGTTTATTCATTAGCTATATTTGCATTTAATTTATATTCATAGACAATATTCGAAGCGCAACAAAATGGCGAATTGTCTAGGTAGCCAAAAATGTGTGGATTTCGGTGCCTGCAAGCTTACTAAAACGAACATTTCTCAAAGGGTTTTAAACTTACAGGACATCATATACACTCATCTCAAAGCTCTTAAAAATACCTTTATTTATATGTACAATATATTTCTGTTACAATTAGTCCTTGTCGAATTTTAGGCAAAGTAGTGTTCTGTGTAACTCGCTCCCGAGAGAAATGCTCCAATCTCGAATCCGTCAATGGCTTCACATTTCTAGCTGTAAACATTTAGTTAGTTAAACATTCTTTAGTTTTTCATAAGGGAAGACTCAACACCACACAGACCGTAGACGTTAAGCAGAAAAGGGATTCAGGAAATATTTTAGCAGATTCTTTGGATTTCTTTGGCCATGTTCAAGGATAATTTCAATGCTCATTTAAACTTCTTATAGAAACTATACATAACATTTCTATAATATCTCAGTTTTTCATATTTTTTGGGTCTTCTTACCTCGTATAACATTTATAAAACGAGTAAAAAGTACCTTTGCTTGATAATTGCGGCGTAGGCAACAAAGGTAGAATTAAGGTTGAGAATAGAGTTAAAAGTCATTATAACAAAAGTTCGTACAAGTATGGAATTTTTTGAGTTCCTATCTGTAATCAACAACCCAGAATTAGTAGAAAACAGCCATTACTATCCATGTTATCGAAAAAGCATATTTTAGCCATATAGGCAAATTCGTGTAGAATTAAAAAAACGAAAAATCTTAGTGGCCAGCATCATGATTTTCTCCATATATAACATGTAAATATTTATCTTCGACAGTATTTTCGAACTCTATATTCGATCAAAACTTTGAAGACACATAAGTGATTAATTTATATCCTGTTAATTTTTACGTTACAAACATTATAATTAATGTTTTTCGGGACATGTTCGATAAAAAACGATGAAATTGACCTTTTTAGTATACTACAAGCACCACTATAGGATGAATCACAAAACTGATTATAATAGGCGATAGAAACGAAATCAAAATACGAAGAGCAAAACAACACACGAGCTACACAAAATACTAACAAAAATAAAGACTACATATTTAAGTAGTGAAAACTTAAAATGTAACAGTGAATGACGAAAATTATTAATATACATAAAAGAAATCTAATAAAGAAGACAAATGGAGTAAAATAACAAAAAAGAGAACCTTTCAATTAATATCAATCAGCTAGAGCTGATTGATAATAATTATAATCTATAGCAAGAGACTGAGCGATAGACGCATTGCATTGCATTGTTTGCTATGTAAAAAAACCCATAGTAACGAGCTTTATTGCTGTTGTGAAGAGTAATCAATAACGGCTAGAAACCATTATAACTGTATAATTATTTTGAAATAAATACGCGTATTTTAAATTCCAAATCAACTTCCAAATAAAACTTTGAAGAAATATCATAAGAATGTTGAGTATAACATTATCATGAAATAGTATAAATGAAAACGATATTTTAACGTAAATATGTCGCAATAAGCAGAAAATTGATTAATTATGGTATGACTCCTAAACGGTGGATGATATCGATAATTTTTTCAAATAAAACTTATAGAAACATACATTTTTTGGTACTTTTGTAGATAACTGTATATGCTAAATATCAGATTAATGGAGGAATTTTGCAAAAACGGAAACGAGCTTCGAAAAATAAAGCTCAATCCCGGTAAACTAATTTACTCCAAAAACAAATCAATTGTAACGACACGAACCAAAGTGCTATATATGAAATTTGGTGTTGATACGACAAATAGTTTTCATGTTAGAGCGCCCGCAAAGTATATAATCAGCAACTTCGGTTTATCGGTATTTCACGAATAACTCCTAAATAATCAGTCATACAAAAATATGTATCACACAAAGGTTATAGTAAATTACATTTTATAAAACTTTTATACATAATAGTATATACATAAATATCATATATAAGGAGACATTTTGCCAAAACGGAAATTTGCTTCGAAGAATAAAGCTCAACTTCCGGTTAACCGATTTACCTCAAAAACTAATCATCTCTGGCAGCACCTACCACAGTGATATATTTGAAGTTTGGTATTGATACAGTTTTCATGTTAGAGACCCCACAATCACATACACACACACACACAGACATCATTCCGAAAATGGTCAAAACGTGTTCTATGGACCCTAAAACACGGATTTCCGTTGAAATCTCGAAGTCGAATATTTTCATGAAAACAATTCTTTCTATATGCTACGTATATGGAGAAAGCAAAAAGTAAAAGTTTGAATAACAAAAATAAACCTTACGTGTTGGTTTTTTCTGAGTTCATATCTGTAATCAGTGACCCAAAATTAGTTAAGAACTGCTATTGACATCTATGTTACCGAAAAAAATTTCAAATATGTCGGCCTGTGTAATGTTCCAGTTTTTTTTTGTCTCATTTTGGCATGGTTTATTATATTAAACGCTCAACATTTTTATATGATAAGCAATCTAAAAATGTTTCATTATCATAAATGAATCCTTTAACACACAATAGTAATAATCCCTCGTAAAGTACTTAGTTGTGCTGCCTTTAATAAATATACCCGTGGTTCCGACCCCTCGCGTATATTTTATCCAGCACATTTACATTTAAAAGAAAGGGAAAATCCGAAATGGAAAAAACATCGATTTGAGTACTCGTCAAAATCTTACAGTAAATTTTCATCTAAGGGATTCTTAAGAAAGGCGATATTTTAGAAAGGAGTTCAGAATGAAAATCAATGGTAATTTCTGTTTATTATTCTTCTTCTGAATGAATTACCTTCGACGAAATTCTCGCCCATTTAAAGCTTCTGTCTTTTCCCCGCCGACCATTCATTTTCTTTTGACTTTAAAATACGCCCTCTATCCCTTTCCTTGCCACTTCGCCGTCGTGCTTCCGGAACTGGTTATTCCAGGCCCTCTTATCTACCGAAGGAGACTTCCTCCACGTAACCATACTTGCAGCAGAACTTCCTCCCACCAGTCCCATTCTTTCCAGCTTTCCGTTCTCTTTTCTCATCTACATTCAGATTCCTGTCGTAAGAGTTTATACCGGACGAAATATCAACGAGATAAACAGAGGAGCAAAGCAATATCTTCTTCGCGTTCTTTCTATCAGCATTGAACTATTCCTTAGAGCATTACCCTTAACTTACCTTTTATTATTTATTTTCATACATTGAATAAAACGTGTCATATTTAAACTGTCAAATATTTACATTTAGTATATAACAGAATACTTGCTTTTTTCCTTTCCTTTCTAGGTAATTGTGATCATTCAGGGGGACACATGTTACAGACGCTGGATTTTTTTAATGATAAATTTTCTTTTTTTTTTACTCCTGTGTTCTCGTTGTTTTTTTTTCGCTACCCTTCTTGTGTGGGCGTTTTCCTGCATCGATAGTTTTTCTCCGTAGACCTTCAATTGAGGAGTTATTTCCCACAACCTAAATCTTTTACATATAATTAATATTTACTTAGCATTAGTATGAAACTGTGTTTGTTGGTGTTTTTAAAAGTGTACACTTCTCTTTTTGTCTATTTTGTCATTCGTAAGATAATTTTAGATATTGAATTAATTGTATGAATATTATATATAATCTGTAAATTTTGGGTGGTAGAGAGGCCTTACCGGCTTAACGCCACCGAAAGGGTTTAATCTATAAATAAACAAATAAAAACGAAAGATTAAATAATACGAGCTAGTTGCAAAATTTTGCGTAATAACTTCCTTTCTGCATTTTAATCACAAAGAAAACTTTAAAAAACTTGAGTAAATGCGAGAATTGCTATTGCTTCTAATGATTATGTCTCTATGACTCTATTCTTCTGAGCTCGGTGACATTCAGTCTATAACTAACTCGTAATAGATTAAATAAATTGGAATTATGATACAAAAGTGAATATTTAAACTTCAAGGATTGCAATTTTTGTTGGCTAATTAAACTATGCCTAAAAGTGTTGTATTCGCGAATTGGAAGTAATATAACGAAAGGGTGCTACGTTTTGTAAAGAATGGCTGTGGTGAATCTGTGAGTACTTCTCACAAGAGGAACACCAGGTTTGTTAGAAATGGATGCTTACTATTCCTTGCAGGACATGTCATTTGCTTAGAAATAGTGGACACAAGGCCAACCGTTCAACTCAATAGACATTTTCTTATGAACAATTTGCAACTGAAAATCGGAGTGAGGCAACCCAGCCACACACGTGCATTACCTTGTAGGTACCAAGATTTTCCGCTTAAAACTTATTTTCTTCTAGTTTTCACTGATAACGTATTTGATTGTGATTAAATTGCATATTGTTACTTTTTAAGAATTTTTTACTTTCGCCCTATACGTAGTATAGAGAAAGTATTGTATTTACAAAAAAATTCGACCTCCAGATTTCGACGGAAATAGATATTTTGGGGGTCATTGAGCTCGTTTTCGCTATTTTCCCGAACATGTCTGTCTGTGTCTATCTGTGGTAAAAGTTTGTAGGCGCTCTATCTTAAAAAGTAATTATCCGATCATTTTTAAAATTCATATTTAGTATTTTCTTAGCAATACCAAAAGTTGATTAGTTTTTGGTGAATATCGCTAAACCGGAAGTTGTGGTTTATTCGGAACAAAATTTCGTTTCCTAAATATCTCTGTAAAATGCAATGCAGGTATATACATTTACACACAAAAGTTGTAGATAATGTACTTTACTACAACTTTTGTAAAATACATTTTTTCGTAACACTGATTGTTTAGGAGTTATTCTTCAATAATGGTTGACCAAAAGTTGTTGTTTACCCAGAAATGGAAGTTTTTCATACATATCTCTGTCAAAATGCAATGTAGGTATATACTATTATGTATAAAAGTTATAGATAATGCACTTTACTACAACTTTTGTATGATACCTTTTTTCGTAACACTGATTGTTTTGGAGTTATTTATATATTACTGTCATAGGCTTTTGTTTTCAATAAATACGGAGAAAGTCATGTTGGCCACAGATTTTTTTCATTTTTAGTTAGCATTTATTCTAATATGAATAACGTCGTTCAGTGGACTAGAATCGAAAAAAGCTCGGAAAAAAATACAAAAGAGGGTTGTTTGAGTGCGGACCTTAAAATTTCGCATGGTTACTGTTCTACATCTACATCTACATTAATACCCTACAAGCCGCCTTTCGGCGTGTGGCAGGGGGTGTAAACACCAGTTGAATCTAAATTATTTCCTTATTCGGTTATTGTCACGTATTGTTCGCGGAAAGAATGAATCTCTAAAACGATTCGTCCTAGCATCTATTTCTCTTAACTTACGGTCATTATCGGATCGACCGACGTGCATGATACCGATTGTATCTTCGGAAAATGTAGTTTCCCTGAATTTATTAAGCAATCGCAGCCTAGCTTCCAATCTCCTTTCTTTCAAGGATTCCCAACCTCTTGCTTTTTTATCGTAGCATTTCTTAACAAAACGAACCGCTTTACGCTGCACTTTCTCGAGTTCGCGAGTACACGTTTCATCCGCCGGATCCCATATACTTGCCGCATATTCCAGAAGGGGTCTGACCAAGGTAAAATAACATCGCTCTCTCACCTTTTCATCGCATTTACCGACAATACGCTTTACAAAGCCAAGTCTTTTACTTGCTTTGCCGCAGATTTTTCGAATATGCGTGCTCCAATTTAAGTTATTAGTAATGTTGATCCCGAGATATTTAACTGAATCTACTACTTTGATACTAATTCCATTAATTTTGTACGGGTGATTTGGACGCATTTTTTTCTTTTCGAAGAAATTAACTACGGAGCATTTACTTACGTTAATATCTAATTCCCATTTTTCGCACCACCTTTGGATGAGGACTAAATCGTTTGAGAGAGATGTCCGGTCATCCTCGTTTGTCATTTCCCTATATATAACCGAGTCATCCGCAAATGTCCTCACATTACTAACTATCTCGTTACTCAAGTCATTGATATAAATAAGGAAAAGAAGAGGTCCAATTACACTGCCTTGAGGTACGCCAGAGGTAACTTTGACTCTATTTGAGCTAACGCCATCCAGTACAACTTGTTGTTCCCTCTCGTAGAGAAAATCCTTAACCCAGTCGACTACTTCCTTGTTAGTGCCCGCTAGTTTTAGTTTGTAAATTTGTTTGTAGTGGGGGACTCTATCGAATGCTTTTTTGAAATCTAGGAAAATAGCGTCCACTTGCTTTTTACTTTCGGCAGACTTTAAGATATCGTGTACAAATAGAGCAAGTTGGGTTTCACATGATCAGGACTTTCGAAAACCATGCTGGTTTGCGTCGAGGAATTCATTTCTATCTAAAAATCCCATGAGTGAGCTTACGACGATATGTTCCATTACCTTTCCGGACAGGGAAGTTAATGATATGGGTCTATAATCTCCTGGGTCCTCCTTTAATCCGCTTTTGTAAACAGTCCTACGTAATACTGTTGAGTAAACTTTGCATGCAGCCATGCTATTTAATTGTTAGCAGATCAGTCATCAGTGAAAAAAATGGAAGAAAATAATTTC
Organism: Sympetrum striolatum; assembly: GCA_947579665.1. Classification (NCBI taxonomy): domain Eukaryota; kingdom Metazoa; phylum Arthropoda; class Insecta; order Odonata; family Libellulidae; genus Sympetrum; species Sympetrum striolatum. The sequence goes on along the minus strand of OX388342.1, from coordinate 52,195,023 downwards.
CTACCGGAAATTATCGATATCTGCATAGTGATGCACGTGTGTGGCAGATTGTCTAACTCCGATTTTCAGATGCTATTTTTTAATAAATAAAGGCCCAATGAGTTGAATGGTCGGACACATTTCTACTATTTTTAAGCAAAGAACATGTCCTAAAAGTGTCAGGCAATTCCGTTTCCCACAAACCTGGTGTTCCCCTTGTCAGTTGCTTATGGACGCAGATTTGGAATCTTTAAAAGATAGAAGGTTTAAATAGACTGAATTTACTCGATAAATTCTGGGAATTTTCGTTCTCAGAGGATATAGCCAATTTATATAGGTCGTTCAGACACTATGACGATGATTTAAAAATAGATGCTAGGGCAAGTCGGTTTGAAAGTTATTTTTTTTCACGAGCGATACCCGAAAGTAATTTATTAATGAAGTAGTATAATTATTCGTACACCCCTTTCCGCTTGCAAGGCATGTGTAATTATTTAAATAGCATATTATTGGCGTAAACTCATAATATATAAATATATTACACGTTACGGAAAATAACTACCTCGGTATTGTTTGTGTATGAAATATTTCCAGATATTATTCGCTCTTCAGAACATCCCCAAATTCAAGATACGTACAAATATTTACCGTCACCATGGGTCAAAATTTCAAATTCAAGATAGCCATTGTAATTTTCAGAAATCGTTGACATCAAATCCCTCCGTCAAATTGAAATTGAAAATGAATAAGTTTTGTTGAGGGAACAAAAAGTAATTATTTTTTATCTCTTCGCAGCTGAAATTAAAACCTTTCCCCCTCCTTCATTGTTCATGAGCAAATATTTAAACTGAGAAAACTTACTTTAAAAGAAACTTGTTCTTATACCTTAATTTTAACTTTTCCTTATATTTTGGGGGCGATGACATGGAACTGTTGTCAGTTTTTGGATGTGAATGTTAGTTTACTATTCTCAATGTGAAAATGACACAATCATTCTCGATTTTAAGTACTAGGATCGATTACCATTATCCCTCTACATCCGCAGTATAATATTTTTTTACGGCGAACTGACAAGTCGTAAGAGCACAGAGATCGTGTCTGCGGCCAAACTTTCCCTTGGTGGCGAAGTTGTTGATTTAGGTTTCTCGAGAAACTTTGCTCTTGGAGGGAATGACATGCTTGAGAATGGAAATAGCTGTCGCATTAGGTGAAAAAGAGCTTCCAGGGTATAGATAGACATCGTAAAAAGATGTATACTTGAATCCAAGGAGAATTTCAGACTCCTAATAAATTTAAAAAAGAAAGTTATGGCAATTTAACCTCTAAGATATATATGGAAATGATCGATCTGAATAATTTGATTCGGCTTAACACATCATTTTTTCGAGGTATCAAAAAATTTGAATTTAACTATAAAGAAATGTATTTTATTTATAAAACTCCTCAAGCCAACATATATTGGAGGAAAGACTCAATGGACTAGTTCTTGCATTTATGAATCATTATTATCATTGGATAAAATCATCAGATAAGAATTTGCGACCGCAAAACGACGTTCATAAATTGAAGTAACCGCATGAAGATATTCAAGTTCTATTGAAGATGTTAAAAAAAAATTAGACATTTTAATGTATATTATTTAACAGAAAATTTTAGATGTTATGCTATATAGTCATAGTTTATGTTACATAAGATGTTCCTACTTACATTTTTAGAAAAAAATTGTTTACTTCACAAAAGTTACAGATGCATTTACTTTTATCTAACAGCAGCAAATGCAAAAATTAAAATATAAGACTCATTAATTATTACTGTCATAATTAATTAATATTCTTTAACTCTTCGCCGATAATCCAATCAAATTAAATTTCAACCTTTAACATGAATAGGAACAAAATCTTGAAATGTAATTTTTTATTTGAGTTTACTTATATCAACATGGTAATTTTTATAAGCTCCGTTTACAGTGCAGTTATCTTTATAGAAAACGGCATTTCAAATCCAATAATGTAAACGCCTTGTGAGTTATTTTTCAGCAACGCCAGTCATACATATATGCGCACTCAAATAGATTAACACCTCGTCTGAAAAGAACCCCTTTTTGTGCGAGCCGGAAAACATTGTCGTTTTTCATTCCGCAATGTTTGTACACAATCTGATTCGGATTGGGTCGCCATCCGGCGAGAGAAATATTTTATTCAGCAGCGCGGAGTAATGAGCCCCCGAAAGAAGCTAGGCTGCAATAGAAGCATGTGTGGAGGAATTAAAACGAGGGCTGTGGACTGTGGCGATGTAAGGGACGGAGTAAAGGTTTCCTGTGGAGGACGCAGAAAGATAGGAAAGAGCCTCCGGCGCAGAGAATGTTTGCCGGCTGGAGACATTTCCAGGGCGTGGAAGCTTTCCAAAACCTCCCTTCATTTACCCTCTCATCCCCCGCGCTCCCTTTTAAATCCCTCTAAACCCCTTCACCTCCTCTCCCCTCCCCCTTCCATCAGTGCCTTGAAGTGATGAAGACGGCGTAGTGTAAACTTATGCGGCGTGCATCCACCAATCAGAAATCGCTTAGCGCTCTCTAACGAGCGACTAATTTTGGCTCCGCCTTGCTCTGCTGATGATTTATGCCCGTCTCTTTACATCTTTATCACCCTCCCACTAGCCGGGTCCCTTAACCTACTATCTTAGATCCTTAACCTCTCTCCGCCGACCTCCTCTAGTCGATGACAACGGTAAGATTCCGACTTGCCTATCCGACCTGCCTTGGGAAGAGCGAAAAACGCAGGGTTTCGCTCAATGAGAGAATAAACACTCGACAATGCTCAATTTCCTTCGCAAACCCCTTGTATTATTCAGTACTCTCTCGATGTTAGGGGTATTGCTTGAGGTGAGGATATGCCTCTCTGGTTGATGCGTTCCTCGACTCTATTGCTGGCGCATAGCAGCGTTTTCTGCTAGTGGCGCAGAGTGGTTTGAAGTGATCGGGTACGTGAACCAAAGTGAATTCTGGGTAATCTACACTAGAGTTTAGCATAATTCAGCCGCGTTATAGTCAAGACCATTTCATAGTAACCAAGGTTGGTAATGTGGAATAAGTTACTTATTACATGCATTCATTGCACAAAACGCCTATAATAATCGATCAGCGTGTAATAATTGAGATATTTTTAAGCCTTACTCTCTGAATTTACTTATCTATTCTACATATGTATCTGCGAATATCATATGTCAAATTTAGTCTATGTAAAATAACATTCTATCGGCTTAATCATTTTTACGTCAAATTAAGATATTATTTTTCAATGAGTGGTGCGGAATTTTTGATTAGCCTTTCAAAAGCCGCCAGTTAGCACTTACGATAATTCTTCGGCTCTTAGCTCCAGTTTAAAATCGACATCCCGTTTTTCTTAACAATGACGGATATGTATTTATTGATGCTCCAAAACTAATCTTAACCAGTGCATTTCGCATTCAAGCTGTATGAAACACTTTATAATATAATCAATCTTTTTACAAAATCAAGACGATTGCATTGATTAAAGTCATCATTTTTCACTTTGGAATATGAAAGGAAAACTTTGTCTTAAAAGAATAGTAGTTGCATCAGCAACAGATTCTGGCTAATTTATAATAGAATATATAAATATAAATAACTCTCAATTCGCTAACCATATCATGATTTCCCGGAAATTAAATACAAGAGGATCTCTTACATCACAATATAAACGATAATTCCTCCCATATTTGGCTTCCATGATCTTTAAAAACGGGGCACACAGTTTAGTTTAAACTCCATATCTTGCTACAAATACACGTCAGAAACTCATCTCCTAGAGTCAAAGATACTTACGCACATTATTCCATCCCAATCCTCCACTCCATTTGTTATCCACTCCTTTTACGATCGAGCCCAGCGACCTGCATTCTCTCCCTTTAAAATCCTCCCATAATGCCCCTTTAACCCCACTCGCCCACCTCCGCTCCATTCGGTGGACAAAGTTGCCAGTTCATTGGAGGCCGTGCCAAATCTCTTTCTCGGATCTCCCCCTCCATCCCCATATTCTCCATTTCCACCGAAACTTGTCTCCCACCTCTTCAGAAAACTCTTTTCTCAATCTCTCGATTCCCACTCCCCAAAAGTGTCCTCTTCCGCAGTCTTCCTCCTCCCAGACGCACTGAAACCTCCACCCAAACAAAACCGAGCTTCCCATCCTCACCACCAGACTTCCCCGGGCATCCAACTCTACGCATCGCGACTGAATCAAACCTTTTTATTCATCCCGCGAATCCCCATCACCTGCCGCAGTCTTCGAGTCCCTTTCTCGCCCCTCTGAATATCCTCTGCCCGTGGTTTATTCTTTTTGTCCTCGTCGCGACTTCCGAATGCCGATGGCCTTATTTACCTCCGACGGCTTCCTATAAAACTGACGGATTGCCGAAACCGAGGATTCATTTATATTTAAATAATCGACGCAATGATTTCACTCGCGAGAGACTGGAGTCGTCTCAAATGCGGCGGCGAGACAATGTTTGAGAGGAAAGCAAATATTGGTCATGAGGATTTTAATGAAAATTTCCTTCCGTATTCCTCTTATCAATCGAATTAAGATCCATGCTCCTCAAGGATTTGATTTCAGGTTTTTATTTCCCTGGGTAATATTAATTTTGAACTAACAAAATATGCTTATAGTATATAGCATTTTCTAATTAAATATAGGTCTGCTTGATGACTACCCAATTATCAATCGAGGAAGAAATACAAATTCTATTCTTATTCTTAATATCAGAATCAATGGCTCACTATCCAAGAATTGATCATTATAAAATGAATGTTTATGAGTAACTAAAACTATAGAAAGAGACTTATTGTTGTAAACCTTTTTACTTAACCAAAGAATGATTTTACATTTAAACAGCAACCAAGTTTTTGCAGCATAGCTGTATTATCAGGCAATCACTAACTCATTTACATTGTTGAACAACTTGTATAAAAACTCTCTCATTTATGTTTCCTTGCCTGATGATGTAGCGACTCTGTGAAACCTGGGTCGCTGTGTAAATGTAAATCATACTATGATTAAGTAAAAAAGTTTTCAACAATTAGTCTCGTTGTATCTCACTACCACAAAGTTAAGCCTGACCTCATCACTTGTGAAATCTACAGAAATCGTGTACTTATATCATGCAATGCTATAAATCTAAAATAAACAGTAGAGAATAAAACCCTAATATTTCCAACAGAGTGATCTTTCTTAGCAGAGTTTCCTCAGTTTACGTTTATATCTTCGTAATGGATGTTGGAAACTCTAAATGGTGTATTATTAAAGAAATGAAGGTAATATTTTATAAAAATAATGATACTGGCATTTTTTGCATTTTTTTTAATGATACTAAAACTAATATTTTAAGTTGGCAGAAACGACAATCAGCATTTCACTTCGAAATTTACTTTGTCAGTACATGTACTTTTTTAATATCTTTTTGAAGAATCTTTCTACTATCTTCATAAGATACACCTCACAAATATTTCCCACAGAAAAATTTAAAACAAAAATTCATAATTGTACATGCTCTACCATTCAATCAGATATATTAGAAAATTTTAACTAATTCCATCACGAGATAAGCAGTGATAAGAGTTTCATTGGATTATACATAGAAGATTCAAAATATTTTCAAGCAGCCTGGTTTAGATGTGATTTTGCTTATTTTTTTAGCAAAAGATAAGAGTAGGTTGATTGTACGATTTCACGTGTTTTCAGTTTTATGGAATTTAGAAATTATCAAATGGTGTAGTAAATGATATCCTATAGTGTCTTAATAAAATGAGAGAGCTAAGATAGTTTATCCGAGAAAACAAATTCAGCAAAGGTCTCTAATATGGTCAAATTGTATGATATCTATTACAATTACTTTCTTAACGTGATTATTTATATATTGTAAAGGCAACTACGATATTTAGATTTTTGAAAGACATTACTTTTATCAAAAATCCTTGCAATACCTACCTACCTGTAAATTTTACTCTATCTATAAATATGTAGTTTTAAACAAATTTACCTGGGATCGTGATTAAAATATAATTATGATAAATAATTGAATTTCATTCCGTTACTAAAATTCATCTCCTCTTTGTTATATTTGATTACATATAAGAAAATAATGAAGTATACCAGTTAAATTCAACATAGAAACCATTGCAAATCTTCTTAAGGGTAAATTATTCTACAATCACATATAATCAACGGTCACAATCAAGAATGTGAAATAGAAAATAACTCATTCGGGCCTGATTAAACATTATTTTTGAACCAATTGCTCAGCTTTAAATTTATTCTCCATCACACTTACGATAAAAAATCCTTCGTTCCGCAATATTCCCAATATCATTATTCCATTATCTTACACTTGTTGCAAAATCTGTTTAGATTGCAGTGCATTTCATATCCTATTTTAATCCCTTCACCATCGTAGCCGTACGTAGAGTTTACCCATTTACACGGCTCCTTCGGTTGCATGCGATATTTGCGCTACGAGATAACAAAAATAGGGCAAACTCATGTAGCGGAATGCACCATTGGATAACTTCAAAGATACCGGAACTAATTTTGTTGAAATTTTGGTATTCTGAACACGTCTCAGATACAAAACGTATATTTATAAATTGTAGAAATTCAATTTTAGTGATAATAAGTTAAGTTACGATAATTAGTAACTATAGAGCAGATTCAGCAGGATCTGAAGGTTAGATTTTGTTTAACGTCTACGTTACCAATTTAATAAAGGTAGAAATACCTTCACATTAAGCTTGAATCTAATGCAGAACCACTATAATTGTATAATAATACACCTTGCAAGATTTCAAAAGAACGGTATTTTTATTAAATTTACTACAGTTTGTGATAGAAAGTCCATGTGATTTTTATCCTACTGCGCTAATTAAAATTGAGTGCCAATACATACTTACAAAATAAAAATTAAAACGATATAATTTTAAAATTAATTCAAAATCCCAAAATAATATTGAAATTTATGAAATTTATTTGAGGCCAATACCTCAGATACATTTAGTTAGTTGTTTTGGAGGATAGATAAAAGTAATAGATGTTTCCGCACTTGACGTCATAAGTGTCACTTGATATACGAAAATATTGATGTGAACATTTTGAAGAACTGCATTGCGATAGATATTAATGATTTAAACATAAATTGAAATTATTTAGATGATGAAAACATTAAACCTAGTAAATATTCTATTATAACAAGGTACTGTTTGGCTTACCTTGATTTGATAACCGTAGAAAGATACTTTTCTTTTGCATTCTGTGGGTAAGAAATAACAGCAGCATTAGGATTGAATTGCATACAAAATTAATCCCAATTATGAAATCTATAACGTAGTGTATTTTACGTGTTAAGTATTTGTGATAAACAAATGTATGTTAAAATAAAAGAAATTGTATTCGAAAGAGATGCATACATACATTTATGAAATACTACTTTAGAGACCAGGCAAGCCAGGAGAACCATCTACAAACATTTTGTTACGAATTTAATATCATGAATCATTGAGGATGTTGATTCAAAATTGCGTCGCTGGGTAAAATGCGTTATAGCAGAATACTAAAATTCATTTCATATAATTTTTAATTCATCCAAAAAATGTTCTTTTTACTTTTCAGAGTATACCTATGGAAGTTTACGAAAATAATAAAGTTGTTATTTCAATTACCTCTTCTCGAATAAATGCAAATGTTTTATTGTATGCTCTTATCTTCAAAGTTATATTTTTTGTTTTTCTGAAATCATCAAAGTTTTACCTTTCCATAGTCTGAGTAAATTAAAATATATACTCAAATCTAGGTCACCTGGATCCGGGAATGACGTAAAACTTTTCTCAAAGTTCCACTTCCTATGCCTAATGGCTTTCGCGAAACAGCCAGCGACGTTCTGAAAAATGTCATTTCGAGACATTTGCCATGTATTTAAACTTTTATCTTCGGTAGATACTGCGATTACATTCCGTCGAAACACATTAAATCACGTCATACTTATGAAAATTATATATTTTTTATACTCCTAATATTTCATGTATGTGGATTAAGGAATTTTCACTAACTCAAATAATTGTCACAAACATTTATGTTAGCAACACGAAGTAAAGCTAGTTCCAGGCACTTAGAATGTAGTTTATCATGTTATTTCAGAATTTATTTGATATTATAAAAAGGTTGATATTTTTTTTAAACCTAATAAAACAGCTCCAAAAATGTTTTGGCAAACATTTGCTCTGATATGTTTGATTAAAATGTAGATCAAATTATTTTCTTTCATATATAGGAGATCTACCTTAAGTTGGTTAACCTTTTTATAGGTTCATGTGCGTCAAAACAATCAGTATTCAGAGCCATCTCCTGAACCTCTTGGTAGATTACACCACCCTTTACGGCATCCAACATCTTTTGTCTTTTTATTTCCCTCTGCTTTTCCGTTGAATCCTACACTCAATTATTTCCTTCAGAAGCCCTTCTCCTCTCAATATCTGACCCACCCATTCCCTAAAAATCAACATCCTCTTACATTTAACCAATACCTACTGAAAGTTTTAGGCCTGCTGATGGTTTATCTTGATAATAATCAATTTTCAAACAGAATTTATATTCGAAATAGATAGCATCGACATGTGGTATTTGATTAAGAGTCTTGAATAGATTTCATAAGAATATATAGTAAACCAAGTGGATGGTTAATTGTAAAGAAATTGTAAGAGTGATAAATGATCATTTGTAAAAAGTTAAATGTAAGTGATCTTAAAATACTCAGACTCGCCCTTATAAAGCCAAGATTATTTTTACCATTGAATAAAAAAACACATTGTATGCCTACTGTTCCTAAAAATTAATTTTGTGTAGTATCAAAATTAAATATCGTTCTTCTTCATTACATGGTTGCACCAGGTTTAATTAGAGAAAATTTCTTAATTTTCGATAAAAACACCTAAGTTTCTGGATTGTCAATATTCTTGGACGCATGCGGTTTGAATAATTAACTTTCTAGTCATACGTAGTTTCTTCAACAGCAAAGTTCATAACAAGAACGAACGATATAGATAGTAAAAAAAGTTGAGCAAAATATTCAATATTCTAAATTTATATCACGTCTTCCACAAAAATCAAAATTGGTTGCTCGAAAAATTATTTTCGCTTCATATTGCGAAATCCTATATTAATTACCTGTCACCGTCGTTCACCGCTTCACCATACCTCCATTAAAGAAAAATAAATCCGCGCCAATAATTAAAAATCCTTCCCAGAGATACTTCTCATAGAAAGGGCAATTAAAAATAAATGACAAATCCCAACCTTAATTCACGACATTAAAAAAACATTTCCCTATAATACGACAAATTTTATATCCCCGCCGCTTGTTTCACGTCTCCAACACAAAGGTCATTTTTTTACCACTCAAACTCCTTCACTTCCCTATCTCTCTCGGGCTAATACAGGCAATGCTTAAAACCTTATGGACGTCCCCTTTGACTCTTTTTTACTCCTCATCCAATTAGCAGAGAAAGCATTGGCTTTTGAGTTGCCGCTAATGAAAGGCCGAACTTGAACACATTTTCCATCTCTCTGCTTAATTCCGCTCTATCTTTTCCACTCTCTCCCTCTACCTAGTCCGAACCCCTTTAAGTCACTCCCACCACTTCCTCCACTCTTCTTTCACCCTCTTTTCCCTTCCCGTCCTTCTTTCATCCCATCCCGTCCTTCTTTCATCCCATCCCCAGGGTCCGGCCTCATTTCCTTCAAATAACACATTACGAAACTTGCTTCGAGAAAGTTTACGTTACTTCCTTAAACACGGGCCTTCACTAGAGTCGCAATCTACCCCCGCTAAGATCCTTTCGACGCCTTCTTCAAACAGTTCTCTAGCCGAACCCGTAACTCCGACAGAAAAACACTCATCCTCCCGCCATGGGAGAGGGTCTTTCCGCCTCTTTTTATCTTTTAGCCGATCTCGCAACCTCAGTCCAAACTGCTTTTTCGCCGCTTAAAATCCCGAATCTGAAAATAAGTCCCCCGCTTCATTTTCCATTCCTCACTCGATAATTGGACCTCTAAAAAGGCCGCGTTTTATAAAAGTCGGGTTTTGTTTTCGCGAAAACTAATTTGCTTACCTTCTGTAGCGAATAATTTCCTAATTAGCATAAAGATCTGACGGCAGATGGTATCATGCTGTATCAGAAAAACTACCGAAACTCAATTGGAATAAAACGGCAAAATGAGCTCATTGGAAAAAGTGCGATGATGCTAACGATCCCATCGTTCCCATAAACATCCATGTTGGTGAGATAAAATACCTCATAAAGATTTAATATCATGATAGCAAGCTAGGTGTGGATATGGCTATGTTTATGGCATCCATTATGCTGCGAATAATCGCAGTATCACGGGAGTTAAATTTCAATTGCCTATTCTAGATGCGTCCATTGGAGTGTGAAAGCAGATTTTGCTCTTGAGCGTCTCGTAATTCTACATCGATCATTACCTGTGGTGGGTGTCGTGGGAGAGGATGAATTCTTTTCTGTTCGATAGGGGATTTAGGATTATTTTCGCAATGATCAATACTTGTTGGGTAGAAGGCAATGCGAATTCAAAACGGTATTATTATATTTTGGCCATATTTGGTTCCTTCTTATATTCACTACGCAAATATATGAATTAAACTTCATATACGCAAATAAATTCAAACCAGATCATCGTAAATCAGCTCATACAAAAATCTAGATCAGTCAAGATATTACAGAGGATTCTAGATGTAGATTGTTAGAACACCTTCCCGGAAATTAGAGACCTGAGTTCGAGTCCAAGTCTTGTAACTATAAATTTCACTTCTTGAGCAACTTTGGGCTAAGAAGCACGCTATCTCGTTCGACATAGAATTTCATATTCAACAAATTTGGATTTTTAGGCATATTAATTTCCTCGCCGACTACGATTGCCAATAGAGGTAATTTTAACTAATATCTAGGTTATATTCTGGCTAGATTTATTCTAAAACGTTTTGAAATGTAAGTTTGAAACGTGGACTCAAAGAAAAGTTTACTGAAAGGTTGAAAAACTTTGAGATTCGAGGATGGAGTGGTCTGGAAAGGTATTTAGGGTTCGTTAAGAATAAAACGAGGAAGTGCTGGAGATGGTGGAAGAGGAATAATTTTAGCTGAAACGAAACGGATACAGAAGGAATGGGTGGGTCAAGTATTGAGAGGAAATGGATTACTAAGGAAAGAATTTGAAAGCAGGATACAGGGAAAAGTACGAGTGGCAAAAGCTGTTAGCTGATGGAAAGGGAGGGTTGAGTTATAATGGGAAGAGGATTAACAGAAAATTTTCGGGCATGATAGTTTAATGAGATATCCAAGTATAAAAACAATAAAAATCACCGTAAAGGATTATTAAATAATTCGAAAGTCAATTCAAATCATCAATAAACACTTTAATAGTCGAGAGGTCAATGTAATCAAAACAAAATTTTAAATTTAGAGGATTAATGTGAACACTAGAGATCAAATCATATTTTCCATTTTGCAGTGTTATATTTGATGTCAGAGTGTGGAACTTCTTTCAACGTATGTTTCTATAGAGGTGAGAATTCGTGCCTGTGCTTGATGAAAAATGTAAGGTCTTAGATATATTTTATAGAAATCTATATCCGTGATTTACCTCAAGTTCCGGATTGTTAAGCAATATTTAGAAATGTACTGCAAGAGATAGTGCTTCGTATTACCATTTACCTCAATATTGTGTCTGCATCGCAACTAATTCTAATATTAAACTACACGCTTGAAAGCCCAAATTTCTCCGTAAAACTTGAATTTCTAAAATATATAACTAATTTTAGTTTCGTAGAATATAAAATAGTTAAGTTTAAGATTTCCTTGCAGTTCATAAATATAATCATGTCAATATGATCCGAAACTCAAAGCTGCTTCATTGTACATAGCTAAAATCGATAAATCTTTTTGTAAGAACTCATGATGTACCAATATTGTCTCGAAATTTACCTCTGTGGCACTTACCTCTTTTATAATATCGCATAAACAAACTTTAAAGGTGTCTTTCAGCGGAGAAAGAGATTTACAGATTGAGTTGCGACCAATCGTGGATCTTATGACTCCAACTTGTGTAGTGATTGTAGTTATGATTTATGACAATTGAAATTTCAAGAAGGGTTTCCGCATAGAAAAGGATTGAAAACCTTTAAATTTCTACTAATTTTCCATAATATTAACGTTTGCTATTGCCAAGAGTGTCTAGCATAAGGATCTTTAACATCAGTTAAATCCAGATGTGTTGAAATAAAATTAATAATGATTATCTCACGAAAGAAACTACAACAGGAAGAATGTAGAATTTGGTTTCGGCCTTCACTTAGTGGAAGATCATTATAAAATAACAAGGATAATGGATCTAATATTTTAATGTACACACAAACACAAAATACATACCATAATGACCATGGTTTCGATGCATCATCAGGCCGATTTTGCTAAGCAACGGAACCAATGTTGTGTATACATCAAAGTTTTAGATCCATCATTCTTGACATTTTAAAATTTAGATTTCAGTATAATATCGTATTAGGGAAACCTTAGGTTAGCAGATTGATTGAAATGAAATTCTTTTATTAAGCATACAAATTAAACCTTAAGGTTTCGGAAACTGTCTTAATTCATTGTTCGATCTATTCATGTAACTTGCATTAAAATTGGAAATTAAAATTTAGCCTTTGTCGTCAATCTCACATTTATAATTAGCTGTGGAGTTATGTGCTCCTCGGTCTAATGGAAAAGTGAGCTCCTTTCTATTAAATGTATTCTTAATTGATTGTACCATTCATCCTCGGTCTAATTCATCTTTTATTAGCTGAGAGATGGCTTTCGCCAGCAGTTATCATAATCGTCTGCTCAAACATTGCTGAAGTGCATTTGATAAGGTAAATTTGATTAATTAAAACTTGATAGTGATCTATATGCAGACTTCTTGCTTCTTAGTTTATCAGTTACAATTGAACACTAATAATTAATTTTCGCTACTAATTGATTGCTCCTATACTCAGTAGCAAAACTACATTATTATCTTGCATTTCATCTTCGAGATTAAGTAGGAAACTTCGAGAGGAGAAACAATCACCAGAACTATTATGATAGGTATTGATTATTTGGTATCCTCCAATTCCACCATTCAAATTGGCGCCGTTAGCATTATCGATAACAGCGGTCGCACTGGAGAGTTGTTTACAGAATATTAAACGAAAATTGGTGCGTCACACTTTGATGATGAAACGCGCAGAAATTGGGCCGGAAATAAATCTCTCGTGTAGATGCTTATATTGAGTTAAATTGAGTAAATCTCAGTGGTACCATGAAAATCTACACGTTTACATGATAGCCTCAATTCTGAGCTAATATTTCCACATTTTCCCTGGATATTCGTTCAAATGTAATGCCGCGATAAATAAATATCTTTAATTTCTGAAACTTTATCCAGATCCACATAATTAGAGATAAAATTATTATAATAACAAAAGAATATTATTTAAATACAGATAACAACATTTTGTAAATAAAAAAGTGAAACTACGGAAAAATATTTTCCGAGCGCTGATGTTTACGTAATAAAAAATAAACTGCATAGTTATACTCTTCAATATCGTATTAGTCTCCCGGGTATCATTGCAGAAGGTGGATTCGGCTTTGGTGATCCCTGGTTCCATTTCCGGTGGGAGCCCGAGTGCGAAATGAGCAGAACTGTCAAAATATTTTTAACAATACTACAAAACTATTAAAACTAAAATGCATTTTATTCCACACGATATTTTACCTCCTAAAATCACCTCTTCCAGAGCTATTAGAGATTAAAAGCAATGTATTGATAGTAAATCGTATTACTACAAGTTTCATATCTTCGTATTACATAGATTTGAAATTTCCTTGTGAATACCATACATAATGATCTTGTAGTTAAAGATGGCAGTAATAAAGTAGAAAAGTCAATCAGTTATATTTTAAACGACTGAAATATCAAAGTTGAATATTTGTATACGTATCCTGATTAGCGAGTAAGTTTTAGTTGAAAAAATGAGTAATATAGTTCTGTTCTCTGAAAAAATAGTATTTATTCAACACAATTAATAACTTCATAAAACCACTTCATAGTACGGATATGTTAGGGTATACAAGTAATTAGTTGACAGTAAAATGGGTTACTCCATGCTTTCTATATCATAATTTCATAGTAATCAAAGTAATTTTTTGAATATCATAAATTTTTAGAGCTGAAGTCAGGAAGATAGTAAAAATCAAGAGGGAAAGTTAATGAGTTACATTTAAAAGATTGCAATGTAAAAGTTGATGAATTGTCAAAGTATCCTGATTTTAACGAGTAATTTTAAGTAATATAGTTCTCTAGTCGCACAAGAACTATTGAGAATCTTGATATAGTATTACTGCACACGCACAGTCTTTTTTATTTCAACCAATAGTCCGGGACATTTATTTCATCTACTCCGTATTCATCTGTTTCACTCCTCAGAACTCATCAAACATCACCTCATCCATACATCAGTTGCCCAACCGAGTTCGGCTGACAGAATGCATTTCTCATACGTCACACCTTTATGCCTCCGCTCAATCCCGACCACACTTTCTCCTCCCTTTGTTTGCCTTCCATTTCCTTCTCTCCTTCCATTTCCTCTTTTCGTCCCTGCCCCCGTACACTTCCATATCTCTTCCACCGTTCCCTCTTCCAAATCCCTTCCTCGCCTCCATTATCTGAATCAGAATTGCTCTTTTTATGATTTACTAGCTTTCTTCGCAATATTCTTCATCTTTCCTGTTCATCTTTCCAATATCCATCCGAAGTGTCAATTTTCACTGGAAGGCATCTATGGTCCAGGGGGTGAGTAGATGCGTCCGATATCCCCTGTTTTTCTCTTTACCTTTCTCTTTTTATCTCCCGCGACCTTTCACTTTCTACAGAATTCCTGCTGAAATGACGTTGATGTGATGACTTTGAGCGCAGTGAACTGCAGGAATGAAAAATGGTCACGGAGAATATAGTTGACGTGCCAAATAAATTGATTTGAGGCACATCGTCTCGGGTCATTTGACCGAGTTATATGAATATTGAGAGTTTTTAAAGTCCTATCTGGAGTATATTTTTTTCAAAATACTGAATTAATTTTAACTGATACAATACTTATAATTCTGAATCAGCAAAAACCGAGAATGTCACTGCTATCATTTATTATTTCGGACTTCGAATATATTGAGATTATTTTTACTCATTGGTCTGCATTTGAAGTCATCAGGAGGCTGATTGGATCACCATTCCTTCAAACTTTAGGTGCCTAAATATTTAGAGAGAAAGTGAGGCGTACTAGACAATATGAAGAGTGGGGTGTTTTCTATTTTTCCTCTCCGAACCAGAATAGTTCCATGATTACATCACAGTAAAACAATAAATATCTCTATTCGTAGAAATAAGTAAGTTTGTTAAGTATCAAAAATTAATATATTATATTTTATGGGGTCGGCTGATTAAATAATCGTTTTGGATGATGAGGATGAGTTGGTTTAGGCGATGGATTAGCGAATTATACGGCCGGATGCCCTTCCTGCCGCCAACCTTGCAAGGGAAAGTCAGAAAAACACACACACAACCATTCTTTGATCAAAAAAATCCCGATCAGCCGGAATTCGAACCCGGGCAACCCGATTGGAGTGATAGCGCTTAACGCGCCAACAACTCCACCACCAAGGCCGGTCCAAAATTAATGATACTATCCAGCATCAATCAATAGTATACTGGCTTCCATATCATTTCAGCAATAAACAATTCTGACAAAAATAAATCAAGCCTACACATTCTTATATCTACAACCAAATAGAAATGGAAATATCACTTTACATATTTGAGTAAACATTGATAAGTTTGAGATACATTTTCAAATATCCGTTACTTAATTTACAGTAGTTATATTTTCTCGAATTTCTATGTAGAAAAGGCTTTTGCACTTACTTCTCTACATTCCATTCCTTTAATTCCATTATAAATTGCGTAGCAGATACTTGAAAATATATCATGAACTTACAAAATTTTACCTCATACGTCTGTAGCAATCCCTTTTCATAATCTCTCAAAACAAATTGAATGTATACCATGTATTCCGGATTGTTTCGTGACTTGACTATGAATATGAAATCTTGAAGACAGATTTGTTGGCATTCGTTTATAGAAAAGCGGTATGGAGGCACCATATTGGTATACATTATTAACTTAGTAAGGAAATGGGAAGAATTCTTTGGAGATACTTATATTGGTAATATATGCCAACTGTAAAAAATGAAGACTCGCTAGATGGGGTATCATAACGCCAAAAAATTCAGACGAAATAGAAATAAAATGCAAAGAAAGGAGCATTAGTTCCTCGGTTATTGTGCCTTGCATATTAGGGTGGGTCCCGTATCTCCTCAAAGACTTTCTTTTTCCACGAGCAGGATTGGATTTTTGCCTATGCCATCAGGTTCGCCATCTCCTACTTTCTCCCGCTATCTTTCTTGTCTTTGTCATCTCTCTACCCCTTTCTTCCCTCCGGATCCACGCTCTGTAAAGCAGATCACTCACATCTCCTCCCTTATCTTAGGTTTACTGCTTCCACTCACGTTTCCCTCTTCCGACCGCCCTCCCTTATCACTTTCTCTCTCCACAAGTTTGTTCCATCTAAAAAATCCTCCGAACTACGTCACTTCCTTCCTCTTTTCTCTTTCCTTCTTCTCGCTATGCCTCACCCATTTTCTCTTCCGCTCTCCTCCCTTTGCTTCCTCCCCTTGCTACTCCCTCATCTCTTCTCTTCTGCGAACCGATCCACAGCTTTTTCCCCTCGGAGTCTTGGGTTCAGTTAGGCCGTACTCAAATTTTTCCCAGATCTATGTTTTTGTGTCGTCTTGTTCGAGGATGTGGTTTAGATGTAAGATGTGGCTATCTGTAAGACCCACGTCCGTGCCAACGACGGAGGATAGCCGATTTGAATGCTCTTTCTGCCTTCTTGTGATATTGGGGATGGATCGAAGTTTCCTAATGTCTTTTTCTATCTTCAGTAATGTGATATGGAAATGAATCATTTAGGGCAGCCCGGATGGCTATGACGCGTCATGGACACGGATGGCTATGACGGCAGCGCGTTCGGCTTTGATGCAAGTGGCCCCGGGTTCGATTCCTGGTGGGAGCCCACGTGCAAAATGTCCGAAGCTGTTGAAGCACTAGTCAATAATACTGTGAATACCTCAAAAATTACAAATAACTGAAGAATGATAATCAAACAGTAATGTGAAAATTATGATCCTCTTTATTGGGGCGATATTGAACCTAAAACCTTACTCTTCTTACATCCAACCCATCGTCATTAATTATAGAGTAGTTAAATTAAAGAGAGTAGTATGAGTAGCAATTAGAAGAATTTAGGATGTAAAAAACCAGGAGATTCTTAGGAAAACAAAACCAATGCAGGAAAACACTCACAAAGAAGGGATGTGAAAGACCTGCACAAACCTACCGATAGCAATGACTAAGAGAAGAGTATTTGCATACGATACATAAACATAATATGGTAACATGTTACTAAATATGTTAATATCCTAGCGTGGAACGGTCGAATCAAGTTTAGGGAAAACATCTCTCATGTTCGTTGAAATTCGGTACGTAGTACTGTTCTTAAAAACCCCAAAAAATCTTGGTTAATTTTAATATGGCACAATCTCAATGAAGCCTGTACCACCGATCTACGTCACTTAACAAATGTATGTAGATTTTATTCCAGTGATTTATGTAATCAAATATTCAATTTAATTTTATACATCTATTTAATATTGTTTCATTTTATAAATGCTTGGAATCTCGTAAAATTGAATACTCATTCTTAGAATTCGGTTAGCAACGAACGAATGCCTGAATTAGGTCGGAAGCAATTCCTCCAGATTGAATTAGATTTCTCAGAAATTCTCAGAAAGATTGTATGTTCAAAGTGAGAAAAAACTAGTTAAACATCTAATTCCTCAATTGCTGTGCTTAGAATTTATTTCCTTATAGTTAAAAATGGTGGATAAAATACTGAAGAGTAGAGTATTTGGCCGAAGGCATAGAGAAAAAGCATTGCTTAAGATTAAGATAGTGTGAGAGATAAGTATGAGGTTAAATAACGCATACATAAGTATTAATAATAACATATTAATTATAGAGCTCTTAATTGTATTCTACTCTTCATCTTCCAGTTGGGTAAATTAATTAATTTAATTTATTATTATTATAACTCTTTAAGATAACAGCACAATTGGAATGTGATGTGTTGATCATTTGTTAAACACAAAGCTCGCACATTTTTTAACAGCCAGTTGAAAATTCGCGGTTCACGATTTCGAATAAGATTTATTTAGAAATTATGATCGTGGATATGACTTGAAATTGATTTCATCTTTTACGGATTCGAAAAATTTATTAAAATTCAAATTGATTGCTGAAAGCATAGGTTCTCTCATAAGGAAAAAACATGGAAGAATAAAGAATGGGAACAGAAATATAATTGGTTTATCATAGGCTCACCCTTAATTGATCGATTCATCCTTTGGAGCAGTGTTGCAGTTCTTATATGCACAGCATCAAATTCGCGAGACAGACAATCTTCCTCTGTATTGATTTTCCATCGATAGCTGATGAGGCAAAACATAATTTTACCTCGCAGTAATTGGAAAATGAATTGTATTATTCGACCTAGATCAGCCTGGCTCGACCCACAAACAAAAATTTTCTCTATTTTTTCTTTCCTCGTACTATTATCTCTTTATGGAGAGAGGTGAGACTGCGTCATATCTACTCAACATAAAATGGTTTCACTAATGATATTGGATTCCTTACCAAAATAAGGAAATACATACGCAAAAATCTTAAAGCTGCACTTTTCAAGGTGTCAAAAGATTTTCTTTGGAGATACTTCTATACAGCTGGCATTTTAGATACATTATAGTAGGTAAAATTTCGTGTAAAATATAATTGTGGCTGTGATCTGATTAATTGTGTGTGAGGAGGTAATGTAACTCGTGAAAGAATATTTTCTCACTGCTGTGCAGTTAAAATTTAATTGAATGTCGAAGCTTATAGTTTGTATTTTATTAGGGGACCTATTTTAAAATGAAGGGCATAAATATTATATTGTTTTTGTTTTCGTTCTACAATATATAATCAACTAAAAGAATAGGTAAGTTTATATTTATGGATATTTTCCAAATTTTTAAATCCTCTCGCCTGTTAAAATTATACTAGTGCATTAAAAACTATAAATTAACTATGATCATGAATTGATTCATTTACATCTAAATTTTTACTCTATAAGCCATCTTTCCTTGTTTGGTAAGGGGGGGAGGGAAGAGAATAACTGTTAATCGTGGGTGCTTTATAATTAAATCGATTACAATGGGATTTAGTATCACTTAAAAAAAGAGTTTTTAGGATGAAAAAGTCATGTTCCTTTTAGATACATTATCTCCCCTTAAACATGGAAAAACCTTCTAGAAACTGCGAAACTATCTGAATTAATGGACAGTGGACCCGAAAATTTACAAAAGCCAAATTCTTTTGGAGTAAATTTGATGACTACGTGACACCCAAGGTAAATGCTGCCTGGCTAGGTCCAAACCGCCAATGAGCTGTCAAGCCATTTACTCATATAAGGTACTAATAATAATTATAAATATTCAATCAGGTTTCATTAGTGTGATTAGTTATTGCTATCGAGGTAATTAAACTAGGTAAAATAATGAAAAGCATTAACATTTTTTATGCTAGAATTAGGTAATTACCTGTTACGAATTATTTATGACGAATTTATAGCAAATTTATAATCATTTGATGTCAATATATTTTTTGTATTATTTACCCATTAATGATTCAGTCATTCTCACCATTACAATCAATCTCTTAAATGGATACACTGCTAAGTATTATCACTTTGAATCATCATCCTTATGAAGGAAGTTTATCGGTTTATACAGAAGAAATTACTGTAAGAAATCTGGATATAGACACTTTTTAGTCGATAAATATGGTATTAATGTTACAGTAAGAGTGTGAACGTTGTCAATGTTTACACTTACTCATTTGAGTGTGCAAACGAAAGGGTTTAGTAAAATTATGAAATCAAATGCCGATATGCATACTATTCTTAGATAACGTACACAATCGCAAATGACTGCATACACTCGTTACGAGAGATTAGTAAAAGTAGGAATCACAATTTAGATGGTTTTTTATCATGAAAACTTTTAGTGTGGCAATAAAAATTTGGTAATTTATCTATTAGTTTGGAAATACCTTCGTTATTTGGGTGGTAAACTTCAGATAGAGTGGTGCATTACAAAACACATGGATTTGCTTCACGCATGGGAATGAAACGTTGAACGTTCAAATTAAGATACTGAAAATAAATTACATACATGAATGCAAGAAAAGCAGTGTAGTAACTGGAGTGTGGGATGGGTTATTGGATTAAGTGCTCGCTTTTTTCCTTTTGCGCATCCTTTAACAGAACCAGTTATGTAAATGCATGTATTTACTAATAATACAATAGTAAAGAAAGAAAATTTGGAACACGGCTGTTCATTAATTAGACGTTTAAGACACGGCTGTTAATTGATAAGATACCCTGGGTATATTGAAAATTCGGTATTCTTTTATTGATTTCTCCGAATGCTGGGGAATGAGATCAGGAACGCCGGCAAAGACCGCTAATGGAGATTTAAAACCTATAATAATACAAATACAATTCTGCCCTGAGTTCATGCTTTTACTGCAAACTCACGTCAATGTCTACATTTTTAGATATCACGATTTCACTATCACAAGTGATTACGCAAATATACATAAGAAAAGTGTACTTAAGACTTGCTTCTTAGATTTCGTGTTTAATTAATGAATCGAAACGATACGTTTATCGTTAGGCTTAGTATCGATGGAAGTAGATACAGTTATTTTTAACTACAGACTTGTTATGTGCTGTGAGAGGTCTTTCCTCCTTAAAAATCTCGCTCGATTTTTCTTTCAGAATTTTCTCCTCGTTCTCGGCTTCATCTCTCTCACATTTCCGACGCCAAATTTATTTTTATTATTTTTTTATTTCCTGACATTCCCCACCTCATCTCATTTCCAGGAAATTCTTCCACGCTCGATTTCACAGTTATCCTATTGGCCTCCGCTTTCTAACTCCTTCCCCTTCAAATCCATTCTTCCTCCGTCTCCTCCTCTCAGACTTCTTTCTTTCGCGAGTCCTCTTTTATTCGTTTCAACCTGCATTCATATCCTCAAGTCCTTTGTCGTTTCCCTTAAGCTTCTTTGGAAGTCTTCTCACCAAATATAATGTGTTTATTCTACGATCAAAGCTATCAAATTTAACCTGCCACTGAATAGTTGTGCCGACATTTCCTCATATTATAAGGCTTGGCTTTCACAGGAAATGAAACTTATATAGGTGTGAAAGATATCCATGGTTTTCTATTTGAATGTATTCTGTCTTTAAATAGACCCGTTTATATCTTATCAAGATAAACGGAAGGATATTAGTTAGGATATATTTCCATGAATAACCAAACTAAATATCAATTTTCTGGCAAGTATTCAATTGTCATAGGCGCAAAAAATGCGAATAGTTATTGCAAAGCACCATGAGTTTTCTATTTTACTTCACAGGTAGAAATGTATGTATATTGAAATACCTGAAAAATAAACCATAGATCTCTGTGATAATTAACAGCGCGAAAGCCTTTGATACAAAATTTTGAATGATTATTTGTTGAATTGACGTCTATAGACTTCTCTAATTATAATCCTATGTTTACTGTAATATGTTTGCAGCTTACTGCGGCTGATACACTTCCTATATGTAAATAGGTAGTAACATTTTAAGGCAACAGCAATATCGATAATTGATAACATGCTTCCAGCTACTGAATATGCTGTCTTCAGAGTACATTGAACCACTGAAAACCATTGATAGATTTCATAGTAGAATTTATACAGCGATTCGTTAATGTCTTTAGTGGCACTCTATTTCCTTTAAATGTTTGGATTGTTTCAAATGAATAAAATAAGCACAGAATACAATACCTACGAAAATGGAATATTTAGTGAAATCTAGTAGCTTAAACTTGAAGGATTCATTTTTTATATATCATGAATACAATTTTTGTGCACCAGTTTCAAGACTCTATCACGTGTATTATAATAAAATATGAATAACAAATTTGGTCGAGCATTCGGTAGGGTTTCGAGCCTTAAAAACAATTTCCGCGGAAAGATGGGACTGTTTTAAAACCATTCTTGCCCCGTGTTCTTTCATATTTATATTTTCATGGAAAACTGCTCTATTTCTCGGGCCGAATTCCATTCGCCATCTCATTTGCATGAATACGGGATTCCAATGCTTCATTTTATCCCGCACACCAACCGTCACTCCGGGCTTTATTTTCCTCCTTGCAAATTTCGCGCGACCCGCTCCTCTCACTTCCTTCCATTCAGACTATTCCGTGGTCTCCTCCATTCTTCCTCTCTCTTTGCAATTTCGGGGGGAATGCACCCACACCTACAACGAGACAAGAAAATCTCAAGACCTCCAATTTCTTCGTAACCTACTCTAACTCTCGCTGCTTCCCACGCCTCCGCGGCCCCTTCCTTGTCTTTCCAAGAAAAATTCCTCCCCGCCCCCGTGGCATTTCTCCTTTCTTTCCCCCAAAACACCCGTCTCCCCTCGTATAAATCTCAGGGCCTTCCACTCTTTACTTTCCCTGGTACCCACACTTCTGCTGCCTCTGCCCATTGATCTCACTTTCCGTAGCAGATTCTCGTCGCCCTTATCTCTTTTCCACTCCAGCCCATCCCACGCACCTTTCTCTAGTCCTCTTCTACTCTCTCTCTCTTTCTCTCTCTCTCCGTATCCTATTTCCTTCTCCTTCAGTCTATTCATATCTCATTTTCCTCCCCCAACTTTCCTCATCCATCTCCAATTCTATCAACTAAATGTATTCTTAAAACTTTTATATGATTTCAAGGATGGGTATTTTTTTAATATTGACAAAAAGTCATTTTTATGAAAATTACGCATGCATAGATTTTACAGTTTGCATATATACATAGATTGTTGATTGATGTATTTCCACAATCAGGTTCCACTGAGCCAAACATGCTGTACAGGAGTGAATCTAACTAGCAAGTTTAATTAAAACTATATTTTACAGAATTTTAAAACAGTTGCTATATATTAAAGTCAATTTTAATACAAATACAGTTACATTAGATAGATTTAACAGTCACAGTATATTACAGCTAATTTAAAAGAGTTTTTAAACAGATAATAAAGAATTAGATACAGTCTTTATCAATCTAGCATTTCAGCAACCACTTCTCTACTTCTGTATTTACTGTAGATAGTTCATCTATATATTGAAAAAAATGTATGGATGTATGTATTCGCAAAATAATAGCAGTTTTCACTCTTAATTCCAATTAAACTGTCTGTATCCCATTTTTTCTCTTAAGATAATTTATCATTCCTCTTCCTCCTTTCTCTTCCATATTTTTAATAAATATTTTCTAACTTCAGTTCGTATTTCCTTGTTTCTTATGCTCCTCTCATAACATAATTAATTAATTAATAATAGGTCACATATACGAGTAGTAGTCATATTTTATCTTATTCCCTTGGATGTAACCTTAGTTTCTCTTATTTTTTCTTTTTAAGGAATTTTATAATATTCTTGCTTACTTGTTGTTTGAATACATGAAATTTAAACGGTTTTTCCAATTAATTTTTGTTCGTGTATCATGCAAGTAATATTTTAGCTTCTGGTCTTGAAATGGTGAATTATTACTTTTCGCACCATTTTGTTAATTTCTAGAGTTCTTTATTTAAAAATACGAAACATTTCCCTAAATTTTTACCAGTTACATCCACTTAATTTTGTTTTTGTATCAACTATATAACATTTAATCTTCTAGTCTTGAAATAATGAACTATTCCCTTAAGCATCATTTTCTTATATTTTAATGTTCTAAGATTGAAAATAAGAAATATTTTCCTAACATTATATCAAATTTCCCAATTAAATTCTGTAGTGTAATGCATTGAGGTAGGTTTATAACGGGGCACGTGCTGAAATATTTTTTTAATTATATCTAGTCGTTGCCGTTTGTGAACTATTCCTTTTTACACCATATTCTTATTCTCTGGAGTTCTTTATTTGAAAATACGAAACATTTCCCTAAATTTTTACCAGTTGCATCCACTTAATTTTGTCTTTGTATCAACTATATAACGTTTAAACTTCTAGTCTTGAAATAATCAACTACTCCATTGAGCAACATTTTCTTATTTTTTAATGCTCTAAGATTGAAAATAAGAAATATTTTGCTAACATTCTACAAAATTTCCCAACTAAATTTTGTAGTGTAATGCATTGAGATCGGTTTATAACGGGATAGGCGCTGAAATATTTTCTTAATCAGATCTCCTCGTTGCCGCTTGTTTTTTGTTAATAATGTCGAACGAAGAGCGTCTCACTCTTACTTTAATTATCTGCTAGAGGAGACTTCGCAATCTCAACTACTCCTCAAATTCTTCGTCTGCCATCCTATCCGATTCTCGTTCCATGGCATCCTCTCGGTATTAAATTTCCTCTCCTATTCGTCTTTCTTTCCATCCCATTTTCCGCTCCCTCAAACCTCTCTCTCCTCATCTCCAACCCAATTTTCGCCCCTCTCTGCAACACTTTCGATACCTCTTCTGCCATCCAACTCGAGAATTTTCTTCCCACTTTCACTTCGTCGCTCGTACATCCGCTCGCCCTCTTCCATTCTTCCCTCAAACTCGACTCTACGGCGCACTGTTTCCTCTTCCCCACCCCCCTCCAACCCCATTCGTTTGGTTTTGTTAGGGTGTAACTTTTGACTTAGCTTGAATATTAAACAGAAGCGTCTCGGAGAAGATCCCTGTGATTGCTGCCATTAAGAAAAACTAAACTTTTGGTAATATCCTTCTACATCGTGTACCGGATCACTGCGGAAACAGTCTCAGGAAGGAAGTCTCTGACGTCGATTGGGAAGGAAAAGTCTTTCAAAAGCGTCTCCTTCGAGCTGAAATGAACGAGGAAAACTCTATTGCTGACGATGTAGGGAAGTTAGGCTGGATAATATAGATTAACGGAATGGTTATTCCATCAATACAAAGGGCAGTTTAATACTCATAAAGTAACAAAATAGCCTACTAATTCAATAAACATTTCGTAATGACTTCTCAATAGCAGTTCAAACAAATGAGAGTCAGCGATTCATTTTATCATGCAATTTTCAGTTGATTCATTGTTGAAGAGTTTCAATCTTACTGTAATCTGAGTTGCAAGCTCAATTCTACATAATGTTCTTCCCTTCTTGTTTTGATGAGCGTTAAATTAATTTCTGAGAATTTACATAACTATATTAATTTGTAAATATTAAGTGTTTTTGACAAAACTATTCTTCTAAGGTCTACACTGGTAATTATACCATACTTTCTTTCAATTATTTCTCTATTTAGATTGCAGTTATCCATATAAACTATCAAAAATCTTGAATGTAATAATAATAATAATGCCGTCTTTTTATTGGCGAATTTTAGCCTAGGAAGGCTATTCCTCCATTTAACCACTTTTCTTAATTTTATTCATTTTTTTGCATTTATTTTTGTATTGACAAGATATAAATATTATCCGACAAGCACTTAACATCTTTATACCACAAATGGACTTGAAAACATTCTACTTAATGATAACCCATTCATTTACATAAAATAGACTTCTAGCGTATGTATATATTAAATATGTTTATGCAAAATATATGGCCATACATTTTTCACTAAAATGTTATTTAATTATCAATAGTTACGATATTTATGCGAATTTTTCGATAAAAACACAATTTTTACAATTTTAACTATTATTTCATTTATAAGAAACGATAAAATAATATTTTACTTTAAACATTACTTACCTAGCTCAATAAAAATATTTATTCAGCTACTTATATGTGATAATATATTAATCGTTTTGTCGTATTTTCATTGCATCAGTATTTCCTGTTAGATCATTAGGATTATCTATGCTTTCTGTGATTTCAGCAATCCTCCCAAATTTGGAATAGTCTGTTTGCGCCAGAGTAATCTTCACCGGCCATGGGTTTGCTTACCGACGCTTAATGCCATTGAAACTCTCTTATCGTAGCCACCACTGGCTTCCATTAGCAACTTATAACATCATGTACTTCTGCTGCGAATTCCTCCTTCCCATTTGAAGTTATTTAGCACTTGCGACCTTTCTCTACAGATGCGTTATAAACTCAGCAGTCTACATAAGGTGAGTTCAAGCGGAAAATTACGTTTTTAAACCCCAAGGATAGTTTTGCGCTGACTTTTTCTGTGTATCTCTATTACATCCTAAATCCTTTTAAATTCCCCAAAATTCAATATTTCCTTTTAACTCCACAATTTCCGTTTTGATTACCTGCATGTATTTTGCGTCAAAAATCGCCACGTGGCATTCTCGCTTGCTCATATACAATATGCATTCTTTTAATTTCTGTATTATTTTCCTCTAAACTCAGGAATACATCGGAACTCTATAGTTTTTACGAGTATCTTTTTCCTGGAAACATAGAAGAATACATTACCATACTATATTGTATAAAAATAACGTAAAGTAATAATAAAACTTCCTATACAGCTATATTTGTTTTAAAACAGTAATTTAACTTCGGGATGACCTTTGATATATAAAATCATTAAGCCTGTTCCAGAAAATTCAGTTCAAAATCGTAAGATTATAACTGTTTCCATTTTTAATACATTTTAGATAGATCCAAATTCATCTCAACGTTAAACCTTCGTCGATATCCATATATTTGCCGTTCGCTAGGAATGATACGTGATTAAAGTTTATTTTAAATCCTTTAATACACTATATCATTAGTCTAAATGATCATAATACTGACCATTCATCCAAATTTTTAAAAAAATTAAATGGAATCTGAAACGACAGTTGGCATACCATAATCGATCTACTATTAGTAATTAAATATAAAAAGAATCAATCTGGAAAGCTTTAACAGTGTGGAACTCCTTCCTAGTACATTACAGTAAAGTTATTTTCCTCCCAATCACTAAATATAAATGGGTTATTTAATTAAGAAATAGGAAAATAATGTGATACAAATGATTAAACGATGTATTTGTAGCTTGAAATAAACTACTACGAGGATGCTCACCGATAAAATTTATTTCATCATATCTCTTCAGACAGGGGCACCTCACGGCAATTGACCGCACGCGATGCAAGTGAAAATCCACTTCAACAGCCCGCAAAACCCTCCAGCTATGAGCTTTATTGCGTGTGATAGGGGAAGTAATGGGCTTAAGAAGTGGGAGTGGCTGATTCTTTTAATAGATTGGAGTGACTGCGAAACTCTCTTAAGGGGTAGCTATAATTACAAATCTCTTAAATGGTGGATGTAATTGCGATTCCCTTACGGAGTGGTGGAGGCTGTCTTAAGGGGCGAAAGTAAGTGGAACTGTCTGAGGGGGCGTGGGTAACTGAACCGCTTTCGAGGGGTGCAAGTTTCTGTGATTAGCACCGACGAGGATTCCCATTCACGTTCAATATCCTCGCCCTTCGCCATATTTGAAGTGAATAATCGGTTGCATTACGTTTTTAACTATCAAGTTAGAGAAATATTCAGTATATCAACAGATTTTTACTGTATGGAAATTGACGTGTCGGTTGCTTTAGAGAAGAAATACACCTAAGAAAAATTCGTACTACTTACAATCTTTTTAAATTTTCCACTGAAGTCCTTCGTGTTTTCATTTTCTGATTCCTATCCGGAAAAAATAAAAATAATAGAAAATACAAAAAATAATATACATCCTTATAAAAATTCATCTTTGATGTAAACGTTCAGTAGATTAAAACATTACTTACTAAAGTAGAAGATGAATCATATTAATTAGTAGATGCTCATATCCTTCCCGATACCGTATCTCAATGAATGGATTGCATTCATATGTCTTTTCTTAATAGAGGAGAAATAGTACTTCAGTCTGTGTTGCATTGATCTACTAGCAAAATACTTGCTAATGTTTCCTATCTTTCACAATTATTCACCAGAGCTTTCAGTAGCTATGGTGGGTTTGCAGAGGAACTAATCATTTTTCGTTCTGATGGCTTCGTAGAAATACGACTTGTACGAAATTTCGATATTTTACTGGTAGAATATATATTTTAAAGATTCAACAATCACGTTCTCCAATATTCCACCAACTTCCATTGCATTCTATTTTTTATAGCTGAGACACCTAATTGATTATGTTAAAAAAATTACTGCAAAACCTTCCTGCTCCATATAATTCAACATTTCAAGTAATTTTTATCTTAAGCTCTCAGAGTCAAAGTGAAAATTGTCTTTTTCTGCGTAGCCTTGTTATTGGCAATGGCTTTACGGAAGTCATGATTTGAGGCCATGGGGGGATTAGCGAGTCTCTGAAGTTTATTTGGGATTGCTTTACTATACTTCGACCTTAATTCTGTTCTTAAGGAAGTACGCTTCAATCTTAAATTGCCAACTAATCCGTTATCTGGGATAAAGAAGTTTACAGAGATTTACCTCTATTACTACTTGGATTCCAATGTTTTAAAAAATTTGTCCTGAATTCCAGAGCTAGATCCAAGTTTTGCTTTTTATTAAGTATGTGGTGAAGTTTTTAACGAAGTAAATTCTATTCAATTAGAGCGAAGTGGCGTCACCCTTTTTGAACTTCTCTTCACACCATATTTTTTCGGTTTAATTAGCATTATTCAGAATCAACGTGTTTAGTAAATATACATATTTTATCTCCATTGCATTTCTCATCCAGTCATATGCGACCGGAGACTAGTCATGTATATATAATAAATAAAAAGGAGGTAATTTATATCATAAATCATACAAGTAGTTGTATTTGCCATGCATGATGAATTCCACCAGATTAACATTTATCTGGATGTTATTCTATGCTTTAGTAAATTCCATGTTTTGAAAATGCACTCATTTTGTTTCTTTTTGCGATTATCCGCATTTCAAGCGCAGGCTGTATTTGTAAATCGTCCTCTAGAGAGCCCGGAACTCATAAACAGTGGGGAATTCAGTAAAAGTATGGTTAATTTTTTACTGCTTATTTTTTTAGTGGTTACTATTTTTTCTAATTCAACTTTGGATTGGGTAAAATTTGAAGAAAAGATTAACTGCGAGAGGCATCAATATATTTTAATTGCGTGATAAATCAGGTTTCAAAATAAATCACAAGATTTTTTTAAATTAAACTTCTTGAGTATAATTAGCACATTTAAAATGTTGGTGTTGAACGCGTTACATCACCAATCAAGTATTGAAGTATATTTAGTAAGATAAAATACTTTTCTAGGTAAGAGATTTCATTTTGATATATAGAATCTGTGTTTTCATTCTTTTTATGCGATATGTTTGTAATATTTTTGGTTACTTATCGTCCTTATCCTAATAATCTGGTCCAACTTAACGTTGACAGTGAAATAATAATAATTTCTCTAATAGCAACAGGAATATCCCAATTTCATAAATTTCAATAATAATTAAAATATACTAAGACTGACAACCATTCCCTAGCCAGAAAAAATCAACTAGCATAGATTCGAACCTGGGATCTTGACATTAAAGTGCTAGCACGCTAACCACGCTCCACTACTGCAGCCGGTGAATATATTTACCTATGATATTTGATCTAGTTTCTTTTGGAAAGAGGGAATAAAATATTCCTAGAGTAAGATAAGTAACTCTATTTTACAAAAAAGAGAATATTTTTGTGTAGTTGTTTTGTCACGATCAAGGAAATGAGGAAAAAACAAAACACACTTCATCTGCAAAGGGTTCAGGTTCAAAGGTTCAGAAATCTTAGGGAAGACTTTTTGGGAGATGTTTTGTAAACCACGCAGATGTATGGAAGAGTTATTGTAGTATATGATCATGTAATTTTTATGTACTGTATTGTTTTCGATCAAGTATTTTGAAGCTATTTTGTGGGCATTACGTAAAAATTTCTAGCTTTATTCTACAAATTCTTGTGACGCACACTTATAAGCATGTATAGTAGGAATAGATATTGTGCACGATATTATTGCCGTAAAATTCATTTTAAATTTAGTTACGAGATGCTCGGCGGAGGCGTTTACAATCTGAAACATAAATATCAATGTCCTTTCTACTATTCTTAGATGGCTCCCGGATAGTCATGTGGACAGCGCGTTTGCCTTTGGTGAAAGCGGTCCCGGGTTCGAATCCCGGGGGTGCCAATGTGCGAAATGACCTAAGCTGTCGAAGCACTTTTAGCAATACTGCTACTACTATTCACAGTTTGTTGATGCCTTAAAATAGGAGAGTGAATGGGTATTAGTTTGTTTGTATAGGGATTGTTTTCTCGTCAACCGCCATTTTCCACGGACCTCGGGGGCATGGGAACAAAAGTATTAATCCAACCCCGCCTAATAGTCTTTGCATGGCCGGATAGGGCACTCGCTTCCTTGCTTTTTGAGATCTGTCTGCGGACGCATTCGCCGGGGGAACGCGAGCGTTCGGTCAGGATAGATGAATGGCCACTTCCGAAAACGAGTAACCGCAGGAAGCCTCTTAGCGCCGAGGAAGCCGCTTTGAAAACATCCGGAGCCCGCGTCAATCTGTTCCGATGTGTAGATAGCCGCTTCATTCCACTCGCGGTGCTTTAACTCCCGCGTTTTCCGAAGGAAGTTCAATATCGACTCGGACTGGTTTGTACTCGCGCGGAGCGATGTTTGGCCGGGATATCCCGACCGTTTGTTCTCCGCGGAAAATCCCCTGCCTACTCCGGTTCGCCTTCTTTTTATTAACCGCTTAATAATCCACCGATAACGCGCCCCTAATCCCTCCCTTAGTATTTTAAACAGGAGTTGAAGCACGTCTGCCGACAAACGGGGTTGAGGTGGCGCAATTTAGCGCAATCTAAATCATGCTCGCCTTTGCGAAAAGGTCTCTTTTTAATGAGTTAGCGGAACAGCCGAAACCGTTGAAGCGCCGGGCGAGATTTATCTCGGCCTTGTTTCTCAAAAATGGGTTATACGTTCTCTTGTTAATATAAGGCCATTATTATGGGTTCATAAAAGTTGTGTTAGCGGTATTAAAACGTCTGCTCACTGATTTATTGCGCACGTGCTCCATTTTTAAAATAAATTGAACGCGCATTCGCGGTTCGCGGAACGAAAATGGAAATATTTGCCCTGGACGCAGGATTCATTTTTCAATACTTAATGTACGAGTTTTTCATTTTTTTATCAATAGCTAAGTTTCTCTTGGGTAATTTGCATGTTAAGGTATGTAGGAAGAATTTTGTTAGTTATTCTTTCCCGTTTTAGGTTAAAAACCTTTTTAGGATATTTTAATGGAGGCTATTTTTGCTATATTAATGAAACCTTGGAATTAAAATAATAATTATTAATATTGCTATTAATAAATTATTGGTAATTATATTTTAATCCAAGAAATATAAGGATGTTATTGGTTACTTATTCTAATAAATGCATTATCGTATTTGCAAAAGAATCACAAGACCCTGCCTAAATCTTGCCGTGAGGTTTCTTTAATTGAGCTACCACGACAGAACAACCAAATAATTCTTTTTATACTAAAAGAATGTTTTAACTAAAATTAATATCCATAGTTGCTCTTAAATCAGTTATTGCTATTGTTGTTGCTAATAATCAGTTTCCTTTTCCTGTGGTAATCAATCCTAACATTGGTTCTGAGCGACTTAGCTAATTAACTCACTCAATTTCTCAGGTTAATCCTTTTTCATTTCTTCAAAATTACTATTATTCCTGTTTTTCGCATTTTTCACTATCTGCTTTACGTATTGCAATAGTGGTATTCCTTTAGACCTTTATTCACTCCACTAGGCTCTCAAGCACTGTGTAAGAAGTCCAGAGGTCGCAATAATTAATTAAATCGATTGTTAGTTAATTGATAACTAAGTCAATATTTTAAGCTATACTTTTTCGTTTAGTGTGGCTTTTCACAAGCTTCTTACCTTGTTCTTTCTTATAATCACTTCGTAATTATGTTTCTTATCCAATCAATAAATTTTAATATCATAAATTGTTATTAATTTCCGAAACCATCAATTCATTGATGGTTGTGGTAGGTACATAATTAATGTCATTACTTTACTATCAGTGGTATACTTTTATTACTCATGGCTTTATTCCAGCATTTACCGCTTCTGAATTCTGGTTTGTAGTAAGTAGTTTTAGTGTGCTCTCTTGTCTTATTTGTTTTGTTGCTTACTGCTTCTATTTTATCACTTGACTTTACTACTGGTTTACACTTATACTCTGTGATTACTACGTTTAATATTTATTTTATAACTAGACATCGCCATCAGCTTACACTTTTACACTTTGACTTCTATACTTATATTCATTGAAAGTTTTGGTACTTAACGACAATTAATTACATTCCTTTATTTATAAACCTTTAGCATACGTGAATTGTACAGTTCTCAAATGCAATATTGGTATTAGGTCAATTTATGTGTTGTAAAGAAGTATGTTTCCAAACACTGACACGTCGAACACTGGCCATTTTTGTGAGGAATTGGCCTACACAAGAGCAAATGCCTTCAATCCAAATATTAACCGAGAGCCTAAACCGTCCCTCGCGAACCCTGAACTTTGACACACCACATCCGCTTAAATCCGACTGCATCAACCGGATTCCTCACATCGCGTTCCCCTAAACTTCCCAATTAGCGCGAAGTCTCTCTAAAAAAATCCCCGGTCTCGGCGCATAATTTTTCTCGGGCAGTAAATTCGAGAGCGGTGGAGGGCGTCCATTCATTCACGTTCGGCAGCCATACATCCAAGGAGCAGAGGATGAGGAAAAAAGTTGTCCGTGAGCTTTCCGTTTCACTCATCCGCCGAAGAGGATGAAATAGCGCTAGGCGAAGTGGATGTGGCGTGGATATAGGAGGCAGGCGGGGGACGAAGAAAGTAAAAAGCGGGACTTAATCAGGGAAAATGGGCTCAATGCATCAAGTCGGTTTGCGGTATAGACGGAAGGAAGAGGATTCCAATTGAGTAGTAGTTCGTGGATGAGACTCGCTCCATTGTGCGGCCTCGAGAAAACGGGTGAGATATGGAGGAGAACGAGGAGGGGCCGGGCTGGATTTTTTGGCAAGGGAAGCACTTGACTTTTTCTCTTATTTTGCACGCGTTCGTGAACAAATAGGAGCGTTAGTTTCCCATTCACTTGGAAATAGCAACTGAGATCAAGTTTAAAAACACGAGGGGATTGTTTTTTTTATTCTTGGGAGGAGGGAGTGCGTGCGTGACCTGGTTTTTTAAAGGTTTTCCTTTTTAGCCGTCGTGGATTGTATGGTGGTGATTTAAATCAAGAATGAATGCGAAAGAAGGAATGAACATTTTCTTACTCAAGCTTTAACTGCGTTTGATCAATTCAATACTGCAAATGTAAGACATTAGGATTATCCAGAGAGATGGATGAGCAATTATTGATGTGAGCACTCAGATTGATTAACTCATTAAAAGTTTCCCGGATCATTAGTGATTGATTCCACAAATACAAGCAAATGAAATATGACATGTTATTGCATAGCTAAACACTGAATTATTTTCAAATAGAACTTTGCAATGTTTACGTAAGAGTCGCGGCTGAAAATAATTCTACTAGTAATTGTTTCTTGTATTTTAAGTTACGGGTAACCTCAAGGAGAAAGACAAGAAAATATTTTGTTAGTGAATGTTATCCTGTTAGTAAGACGTACTAGAAATTAATCCCTGAGAGTTAGAATAACGCATTTAATTTAAATATACTTCCATGCTAGATTTACATGGGAATTTACAATCAACTAATGCTGAAAATTGAATTCTATGAAGGAATGAAGAGATTTGATTGAAGTCAATGTTCGGTTATAGATTTAATTATCATCACTTAAATATTATGCTTTAGTTTTATAAGTTATGCTCTTGAAACAATTCTATGCTTTAGCCTCCAAGAGTTTATCATAGGAAAAAATTGAGCCATTTTATGATGTGAAAATATTCATCTTATCATTCCTCCCAGATTTTGTATATTCCACTAAAATACGGATCACGGATTTAAAAAAAAGCGATGACGAATCAAATTTTATTTTTACCGAGATAATTTTCTTAAACGCAAAGATATCAAAGTATCCTTCACTTTGGCCAACAGTAGAGGAACCCGCTCTCCCCGCCAGTTGTTTTACGATAGGCATTTTTATCTCGAGCATCTCATCCTCGGATTTAAAGCCCACGCATAAAAAATGCTCTTAAGAGAAAACTGTATCCGCTCAAATGAATTTTTCGTATTTTTTTTTCTTTTTTGTTATGTATCTTTTAGCCAACGCAATCTATTAAATATAGATGCTTCTCCGGATTCATTCAAGGATATAGATAGATAGCTAGATAGGATACTAATTCACAGCCTAAACCACCAGTGTCATTGACTTGAAATTTTTAGGACATATTGGCCATAACGTACAACCACCAGAAAAAATGCGATTTTGAACCTCAGTGTCATTGGTTCGATTACAGAAGGCCCCAAAGTCCCGATTTTCTCCTTAAGAATACATGGTGGGGATTTTCGCAAATTTTTTTGAGGCACTTACCGGAAAAGTAGAGAGTTGAAATTCAAGGGATCGCTAGAAGCCGTGCATATCCAACGAAAATCATAAAGACATTTTCAAATATTGTCCATGGTTCGATGCTAGGTCGGGGCAAAAATCGGCCATTTAAAATGCATTGCGGAGAATTTTAAGATTTTTTTGGACCCTTTCCCGATGGCTTAGAAACTTGAAATTCGGCATGAGGTTAGATATCATAAATATGTTTCATAATCAAATTATACATATTAGCTGATGGTCCTTGGTTCGATCCCAGAGGGCCATTTAAATTCCTCAATGCATTTCTTAAGGAGATAACGGAAACAAATTTTAGGTACTTCCCGGCACGATATCGACAACAAACTTTGCATAAAGAAAGATCAAGTCTATACGAATCAAAGTATGAATTCAATGCTATTAATGTGTCCTGGGTTCGATACCAGGCGTCTCTACAATCAGTAAGTAGCTGATCCGATTTTCAAAAATTATTTTGAACCCTTTCCCAACAATATAGAAACTTGAAATTCAGCATGTAGATAGAAATCATTGACACATTACAAAATCATGTTTTAGATTCCCCAGATCGTCCTTGGTTCGAATCCAGAGAGCCATTTACATTCGTGAAAATTAGAACGTCTTTTTAGGCAGTTGTAGCCAAAATTTCTGCTTGAATTTTCACACATAGTTAGAGATGGCGATCTTCTATTCTGCTGCATAGTATGTTTACCAGTAAGACCCGGGATCGATGCCAGACGATGAAATGTTAACAAATTTTAAGAAAAATTTCAATCCTTTTTTTTTCTTTTGAGGACCGTCCTGATATGATGCCGATATGAAATTAGTACTGCCGATCTGCTTTCAGTATGCAAGCTACATTTTACTCGTTATATATAGATGCTTCTCCGGATTCATTCACATATATAGGGATATAGGTATATAGATAGGACACTAATTCACAGCCTAAACCACAAGCGTGATTGACTTGAAATTTTTACGGCGTATTGGCCATAACGTACAACCACCAGAAAAAATGCGATTTTGAACCTCAATGTCATAGGTTCGATTCCAGAGGGCCCCTAAGTCGCGTTTTTCTCCATAAGAATACATGGTGGGGATTTTCGAAATTATTTTTGAGGCACTTCCCGGAAAAGGAGAGAAATGAAACTCGAGGGATCGCTAGAAGCCGTGCATATCCAACGAAAATCATAAAGACATTTTCAAATACTGTCCATGGTTCGATGCTAGGTCGGGGCAAAAATCGGCCGTTTAAAATGCATTGCGGAGATTTTTAAGATTTTTTTTGGACCCTTTCCCGATGACATGGAAACTGGAAACTCGGCACGTGGATGAGGATTATGAATAAATGTCATAATCTTATTTTATCTTTTCACTGATGGTCCTTGGTTCGATCCCAGAGTGCCATTTACATTCCTCAATGCATTTCATATGGAGATAACGGAAACAAATTTTAGGTACTTCCCGGCATGATATCGACTTCAAACTTTGCATAATATAAGATCAAGTCCTTGCAAATCAAACTGTGCATGCACAGCCACCAATGTGTCCTCGGTTCGACACCAGGCGTCTCAACAATCAGTAACTGATCCTATTTTCAATAATTATTTTGAACCCTTTCCCAATGATATAGAAACTTGGAATTCGGCATATGGATAGAGATCATAGATACATTTCAAAAATATATTTTAGATTTCCTAGATAGTCCTTGGTTCGAATCCAGAGAGCCATTTACATTCGTGAAAAGTAAAACGTCTTTTGGGGCAGTTTTAGCAAATATTTCTGTTTGAATTTTCACACATAGTTATAGAAGGTGATCTTCTGTTGTGCTGCATAGTAAGTTCACCAGGAAGACCCGGGTTCGATGCCAGACGATAAAATTGTAGAGAATTATTAAGATATTTTCAATTTTTTTTTCTTTTGAAGACCGTCCCGATAGGATGCCGACAAGAAATTTGTGTTGTCGATTTGCTTGCAGTATGCAAGCTACATTTTACTCGTATATAGATAAAGTTGCCGAAGGAGCAAAGGACACTGAAGGATGCAACGTAGCGTGACGTCGAGATATTCCAATTAGAAGAACGCAAATCAAGCAAACAAGGAAAGAGGTTATAACAGAGGGCATCAGAGTGTTGGCAGAGTATTATAGACTCCTACGGAGACTTGAAATTGTCCATTTTTTAAATAATGCTACATTTTTAAGAGATTGTTTCGGAAATCATTGGTATTAATTTAAATTAGTATTACTGATTAAGATAGTGTAATTATCATTCCTAACTATCAATAACTTATTATTTAATAATTTGTATGAAAAAATATTAATTAGTTATAAGCTAATACTGTTTGAGAATTGCTGATTATGTATGTACTATCCAAATTGCGGTTATTTCTATCTTTTTTTCTTTTCAGAGCTTTTCTCTATCCTTACCATCTTGTAAATTGACAATTATTGTCTCGTTTTCACCTTTAACAAAGCCAATTCTATTAATTTTTTAACATCCGTTGCAATCAATTTATTCATTTAATCATCAATCCGAAATTAATACCGCAAAGCCTTACGGAAAACCTCTTTCTAAGCATCATTTGAACGATCTCTTAAATACGTTTGCTAACAATCGAATATCAGTTTTCAGGAAAAATCTTAATCTAGAACTCATCTCTATGTTGAACTCCACATTTTATTCAATTTTTAATCATTATTTAATTTAAAAAAATCACGAAGGCTATAATTTTGTGGAATTCCGACAGAACTACTAATCATAAAATAAAACAAAATTATAGAAACAACACAAGTAATTTTTACTGATCGACATTAAGTTCTTACTTCATAAATACTATAAACGTATCAGTAATAGTTACAAGTGTTATTTCTTAAACTCCGTTTAATTTATCATTATTTATCTTTTATCTGGTTCGGTCATTAAAACATCATAAAATGCTACAATTCAACAAATCGTTTACTAAACCACAAGGCAGGCACATTCCTTGTGGTTTAGTAAACGTTTGTTTGAATTTGTTGGAATGGAGTTTTTTAACGTTAATAAATACCACAAAGTTACATCTGATTCTGTTTCGTTAAAAAATCATAAATGAATATTCCGCCCTTCATAGAAACCTCGTACCAACGTCATGTGCCCCCGAGAGTGACTGCTAGGATCGCCTATCTCTAGGACCTTATCCGTCAGTGGTTATCGGATAAGGGAGGGCAATAGGCGTAAGCTTAAAAAAAAGACTTCTCGACCATCCTCATAAACCCCGCGTTTTTCCTGCGGAGGGATCTCGAGGAATCGGACGGACGAGCCGCGCTGGATTTACTATGGCTTTCTGGCGGATCGCATCTCGCGGGCCCTCCTGCCAGCGAAAGTTGTGGTTCGAGGGGAGGATCGCACGAAGTAGAAAACACCTTCTCTCATCCACTTCCGTCCTCCCCAGCATTCCTTCTTCTCCCTTTTGTTCTTTACGTCTTCTTCTCCAACAAAGAGTTAAG
Organism: Sympetrum striolatum; assembly: GCA_947579665.1. NCBI lineage: Eukaryota > Metazoa > Arthropoda > Insecta > Odonata > Libellulidae > Sympetrum > Sympetrum striolatum. The sequence goes on along the minus strand of OX388342.1, from coordinate 52,156,685 downwards.
AACTCCTTGGAAGAGAGAGGAAAGCACGCCCTCTCACGAATAATCGTGGCGACGACATTTATTCGCGGCACTTTTCAAGCGCATTTACTGCTACAAGCACTTTGGCCATCTTTCCTTTCGGCCCTTTGTTTTCCGAGTGATTTAAAGTTTTATGTGTAGCGCTGAGGGAGAAGATGCCGCTCCTGCGCACGAGATTACGCGGAAAAAGGATGATTTCCGGGATTTTAACCTTCCGAAATGAAACGCCATATCCACTCTCCGGGCACTCTGAACGTGAAGGGATGTGTTTTGCGACGGAGCGAACCTTGATTTAAGTTTGTGTTACTCTTTGAAAATTCCTTTCTCTCGCGCATGGGAGTTACCGCTCCGTTTCCCCTCTTCAAACTCGTCCTGTAAATATAACCTTAAACTTGTGCGATGGGCAGGGCTCGTGTGATAAGGGAGTAAGGTCTGCTGTGCAAAGGTCTTCTGGAAAAAGGAGAGCTCTTAAGGAAAGACCCCCCCCCCCCACCCAGTCTTCGAAACCCTCTCCTGTTATGAATTTCGCGCGGTAGCTGTTTTGTTATTAATATTAATGCTAGCTTACACTGTATTATTCACAACTTTAACTAAATCTTCTCGCACTGGATAAAATATTTTAGAACTTGGTGAATATTATAGTATAATGAGTAGAACCAATTTCCCGTTAATAATTTAAAGAAAACAAAATTTGAGAACGTCCACAAAGTGAAAAGTTTTGAAAATATAGGACAGATTTCGAGTACGTTAACTTAAGTTTTCTTTAACTTAATTATGGATAAGTTCCATCATATCTCGCCAGAAGCGATTATTCAATTTCCTAAAATTGTTCAATTTTGCGAATCTTTCGTCATTGTGGCTAAGCATGAGAAGTGTTGTTTCGGCATTACAATTGCATATCTTTATACATAGATGCAAAACAAGAGAAAAAATAATGTAAATTAGCTCTATGTGTATCACAATTAGTAACGTGGGTAACACTTTGGCTGCACGGTAATAAAGTAAACGAGATTAATGAATTTAGGGAACTCAAAGTGAGAATTTCAGGGAATGTTATAAAAGTATTTATGTGGAATGATCCATTCATATGAAAGAGTACGAAATGTCGAAGAATGTGATTAGAGACGGAAAAAAGTATTCTACGCATCCCATTTCAAGAAAAGTAAATCTTGTTAAATGACTATTGTGAAATTTATGTCTAGAATAAAAGAATTTCTGAAACGGAATATTCTGAGTATGCAAAATATTTTATAAAAGGTGAGTGTTTTAATGCTGAAGAGTATTTGAAATTTCACTAAGCTGAAAATATTTTTGAAAATAGACAATTAAAAAAAATTAAGGGGGAAATTAGGGCATGAAAAACTCAAAGAATATTTGGTAAGAGTAGATATTCGAAAGCAGGAGACAACCCGACCCTTTTGTGCAAGTGTACTCTTGCACAAGCTTCGTATTTTGGGAAACCTACGTCAGCGATATTATTATGGCTTTCTTTACACGTGCACCTGTACGTGCTATCAGACAATGTAAAGAAAGTGTTTCCAACAACGTGGGTGTAAATAAATGAATCCGTGGAAAAGAAGTTTTTTGAAGGTAACTTCGTCTTTCGCAAAGTTCTGTCGATATTAGATTAATAATCAGAAATTGGAGGATAATTTTAAAAATGTTTATTATAACTTGTAAACAGGTTTAAAAATTGTTGGCTAATACTATCAATTATCGAATTTGAATGAAATGCGTTAGGGCCTATATTTAGCTGGACCGATGTATCTAATAGATTCCTTTTTCATTTAATGTTTTTCGTTGCTACTAAGCTTCCTTTAGCTGGTTTTAAATAACACAGGCCGAGAAATTTTATTTTTTTTCTCTAAATGGACGGTAATAGCTGTTCTTAATTAGTTCTAGGACGCTGATTACAAATATGAACTCGACAAATTTTAGATACGTAAGGATTTTTTGTTAAGGTGAATTTTACCTTTTTTCATCCCTATTTCCAAATGTGTTTGCAATAACCGCAATTATGATTTTAGATTATTTTTTTTTCAATTTATCATTGTCTTATAAAGTAATAAAACACTATAAATATAACAAATTTTTAACTGAGATATCCCATTCATAATGAATAACCATTCATATCCGTTATTTATCCACCACCTATTAAACTTAGATGGGAGAGGAACTTTTAGTCTCAATCTCGCCCGAATAAAGTCGTTTTATTATTATTATTATTATTTTTGTTATCCACTTCTAAACGGCCATGATTAAATATATTAGGTACCTTTAAAATGGTGTCCTGGACTTAAGAATAAGTGGTAACAATATAAGTCTTCTGGTACTTCATCACTACTAAGAATCAATAGGATACTGAAAGAATGCTTTTAGCTGCACATGGGAACCTCTGGATACTCGAAGGGACGGTTACAAGAGCCGTTGCAAAACAATATTTTGCAAAAAATAGACAAAAACTAATTGAAATGGAATAAAATTGAATAAAGTTAATTTTTGAGATTAGAGATGTGTGTAAGTGATTACCAGTTAATTTGAATCTTTTTGAAAAAGGAGCTTTAGTGAGCTTGCGGGCACTAAAATCCACACTTTTTTGGGGACTATAACAACTTGCCATTATGTTTCTCATCCAATTCGGTCCAGAAATATAAATTGAATGTAAATATAGTGAATTAGAGAGCTGATAAACAGTTAAGATATACATTTATGATGTTACCTACCAAAACGTTTGAAGATAAAAATTAACGAAAAAATACTTAGTTTTTAAAATTTTTATGCTGAATTCTCAAAATTTGTAGGAAGTGGACAATTTTCACATGCACGCTTGAAGTTATCGAAATATATATGCATTAAGAAAGGAGTAAATTCGTCAATTTAACCAAAACATTGTCGGCATGTGTTAATAGAATGATATATTATTTATATCTTGCCTAAATATATCCGTCGGAGTGCATAAAAACGGTTCCATTGCTTAGGTATTATTTAAACTCGTTCACAATTTTACCTAATTATTGAAATTATTAACGCCATGAGTAATAACGTGGCTCAAGCTTTCTTAATATTCACAAAATCCATATTGAGGAATCTTTTACTAAACCTCGATATGGCTTTTGTGAGTATTAATAATTACCACAAAGTTATGCCTGTTTCTGTGTCATTTATTCTTAATACGGCTAACATTTTAAATAAATATACAATGAAAGATATTAAGGTAAAATTATTTAAATTATGTATGCTAAATAAGTTTTGAGATCGGTGACACTTTTAGAAGCTTCTGTGATAGTTTTGTTCACAAATATGCGAGTATTAAAACCTTCGATCCTTTACCTGTTGCTAATAATTAAACAAGTTAAGTGTTAATTTAACTTGTGAAGACATTTAAATGGGATGATAACTCTTCGATTCCCAGATTTTACACTATAATTAATTATACAATTTCAGGAAAAGATTTACGTACTTCCTAGTATTCGTTTGCCTTCTCTAATCAATCTGAGCTACTCTTAGAATCAATTTTTATTTAGATGCCGCTGGTGGAATTGCTTTTACATGTTAAATATGTTACAACAGATTTAAGCAAATGAGGGATCGAAGACGAGGAAGAAAAACAACAAATTAACGATCGCCCTCAATTTCTGCGAAGGCCGTTTCAGTTTACTATCGAAATACAATCGTTCAGTCTATACAACCGGCGAAAATACCTTGGAGGCATAGAGGTAATGAAATTGAAAACACGGAGAAAAGCATTTATTCCTCTTTTACCAGATACCGCCACTCGCTGATAATGCTGCAAATGGAAATTCAATAAGCTTGCGGTTCATTTGTTAGGCCTTTTGTGGAATGCATACGGGAGAGGTAATTTTTGTGATGTACACAAAGCTCTGTTTGCTGTTATTCCTGCCAAAAAAACGACTAACGCAAAGGTTTAATGTGAACGCCGCATTCCACATGTTGATAGAACTGAGCAAATTCGTCGGGAATTTATCACCCGCCGCCAATTTCGATTTAAAATACTACTTATTGGCCATTTTTAAGAAAAATTTGCTTCGATGTGAATTCTTTTCACCCAAAGCTGCTACATGGGTATTGAATCGCTGCAGAAATAGAATAACGCAAATTAGAAGAGTAAATTGAACTTTAATTCGATGTGGATGATGTAAGATTTAGGTGATAGTTTAGGAAATTCAATTTTCAATTATAGATTCACTCTTTTCAGTTAGATTTTATTAGTTGCATATGGAAGTATACGCATGGAGGGACATAAAAGTAAGAAGACTGCGATATAGAGGGTCATCGCTATCATTTTTGTACAGTGGGGGAAACAATTATCGCAACACCAGTTGGCGTCAGAGCGCGGATTACGTGGAAACTAACTGAAATCACTCTAACTCCGACAATTCGGCAACTCTGTATAGAGGCAGTAAAACCGGGAATATTCAAAGTCCATACGAATGGAAAATAGACTTTTAGTTTCGTTTTTATATGCAGAAATTTAAGACTCATCTTCGCGAGATTTCCAAGTAGTGCCTTTGCCTCATTGTCTTCATTTTTTGCCATTTATTATTCAAAGTCAGTTGTGATAAAAATAGTTATGTAGAATGTAAATATAATACACTGGGAGATAGTAACAAACAAGATTGTTTGATAGCGAAATATCAGACGTTAAAATGAACATTTTGAGGTATTATTTCGAGAATTAAAGGTCTAAATACTAGAATTGTGATGGAATTGAATTCTCGCAAAGAGAATTCAACACTTAAAAATTCGAATTTAGAAACCACTAAGATGCGTCCTATTCTTACCTTTCTATTTTCTCTCGAGCAGTGTAGTTTTCCACTGCTTAAGGTATTAAAAATATCCCTTCGATGAATCCAATCTAATCCGTGTGTTGAAGGAGTTCAACTTTTCCAAGAGCTTTTTAGCAATTAGAGCTTTTTAGCAATTAACGTTTTGACAGGAATTGTCATCACTATTATTAACTTTTAAATAGTGGAATCGGTAATAAAAAATTTTCAGCTCTATCAGGCTATATGTAATAGGGAGTAATATTTGTGTAATAACAAATGGTATTTCTCATGAGACATCAATGCACTTTAACCATACTGACTGAAAAAATATAATAAATTGCAACGGTACCACATCTCTATTGATGTTACAGTCATTCATCACACCACTAATACGATTTTCCTCTTCAGTGAGTGTATTACTCTACAACAGTTAATTTCAATTTAATTTATCCAGAGCTGTAATATATTTGATTAATGAGCTAGAATGCAATCGAAATTATACCAACAATTGGAATCTTTAATGCAAATAAAAAATGATGATTCGAATGTCCGATAATCAATCATTAGATGTTCCGTACTCGCCTCGTAGTGTAAACATAATCACACACTTTCGACGAATTACAGGTGCCCCACAGATTTTACACTGTAGAACGGGCCACACTTACGAAAATACTTGTGGCAGCATAATCTAAACTTGTATTAAGTTTCCAAGAGGCCGGTATTTACTTCTCTACTTTCTCCGTAGCGATGAATAAAATTTTCCGCTTCCAATTTGATCATCTTGATTTCCGTATGTTAAAATACTTCTCAAGGTTACTTAGATCCATATATTAGACACCATACTCAGCTATTGTTCGCTGATTTTACTAAAATTTGTTTGCACTTTACGGACTCTTCCGAAACACTCCCAACCCCTCTCCCTCCATGAAGACCGTAGTTTAAATGTCGTTTGCTACGTTGTTTTGCGGTTTAGATGCGAATAGAATAGAGAATAGAGCGAATATACGCAGACAAAGTTATTCTTTAATTTAGCAGTAGAAATAGTTACTAACGCCAACTTAAATAAGCAAAAGGGTGGGCATGAGCTTAGCCCCAAAACATAGAAAAATTGCAATGGTGAAAAAGAAAAATTCACTTAAAAAAAAGATAAAGGTTATTCGAAAAAGAAAACCATGTTTTAATGTGTGAACTGAGAGATCTAAAAATAATAATAGTAAATTGCAAGAGCTTACGTAATAAACAGGTGGAAATCTTTAACATTACGATGAGAACTTGCGCGGAAATCATTCTAGAAAGATTTGGTTACGCGAGGATATTACTCAAAGTGAGATATTTCCCCCAATTATGTGATATACTGAAAATATGACTATGTAAATCTAGCGGTAGAGGTTTTATAGCAGTATGGACTCATTTAATTAGTAAGCGCGATGAATTAGTAGAAAATAGCAGGAGCGAAATCATTTGGTGCTCGATTCAAAGACAAAACGGAAGTAAGATTAATGTTTGTTCTTTGTGTAGTCCTCCCGATGAAAAAATAGGTTGTATTGTTGATTTATCCGAGGCCTTACATAAAAATTTCGAGAAAATAAAAGATCCAATCATCGCCGTAGGAAGAGATTTTTACCTAACCAATATTCATTGGGATAATCTAAAATTCTCCAGCACTAGCAGTGGGAAAAAAATTCACGAAATACATCTTACTTTTTCGTTGCATGCTTTAGATAAGGTAAATATGACTAAAACTCGAACGAATCGTGCGAGGCAAGGTATCAATTTAGATTTACTAGCCACTTCCCAACCACAAATAATAACTAGCCTCGCTGTAGTTGACGGTACAGTCAGACCATGATGTCATAATGGCAGGCATGAAAGTAGTAGCGGTTAGATCTCTTAAGCCGGTGAGGCAAGTGTATGTAATTCGCAAAGCAATTATTTCTGAGTTTAAGGTTTTATTTGAACGAAGGCTTGGATAATTTTTTACGCTTTTCGGGTTAAAATACAGTAAACGATAGTTTGGTAGAGTTTCTACGGATAATCAAAGTAGATTTAGTTTAATATGTTCCGTCTAAACAGTAGGTGAGACGAGGAAGAAGTTTGAATCGTTGCATAGGAGTCATTCACTCGCGATTGAGAAAACTTAAACCGTGCGGTGAGATCCATGAGCTTGGTGATCAAAACTATAGAGAAGTGCAAAAGCTATTTGAGGAAGGATCACGAAAAGAATACCAGGAATATAGATCTCGAACCCTGTTAAAATCACTAGTTGGCGATTAGAAAGAATTTTGGTCATAAGTGTGAGAGACTCGTGGTGGTCAGTTTTCTATGTCTAGCTTTATCAGCGAAGAGGGAATTGCCTTAAATAAATCGGCAGAAATAGCTAACTTACTTAATCCGTACTTCCAGAAATGTTTCTAATAAGATGATGGTCGAGTTAACGATTTTACTTCGCGCATTGATTCGGAGATGATTTCCTCAAAGAAAAAAACTCATATTCCTCTTATTCAACCTAGCCAAACGAGAAAATACTGTTTCGCGATTATACTGATTATAACTTTTGTATTACAGTTCGTGTACGGCATTTGCTTGATTGGTTGTACACGATACGATTTGTACAGAATTGCCATGATAAAACGGTGAGTGTTACTCAGACGATGCAGTACGCGGGATGGTAATCATTAAGAGATAGAAGACTAATTCAAAGGATAAATTTACTAAGTAAATTCAGAAAAATTAGGTTCTCAAATGATGCAATCGGTATAATGCGACCTTCCTGTTGATGTGGGCCGCTCTGATACTGCGAGGAAGATTAGAGAAATAAATGCTAGAAGGAATCGTATCAAGAATTCATTTTTTCCGCGCATGATACGCAAAAGAAATTGATTAGGAAAATAGAGTTAAGATGCCTGTTTCCCCTGCCACACGCCGAAAGGTGGATTGAAGGGGTCTTACATAGACATATTTTTATGGTGTTTCTGTGCTGTCGACATTTTAACTTAATAATCAGAATATATCGTATTTATAAAACAACATATAATTTAAGAGGAAAAATTCATCCGTCTCCGCTACGATTGGTCTTCGGTTTCCATCAAAGTAACTGGGTTGTCCAAATTGTAGTGCTACCTCCAAAATACTTACGTTTCAATATCATCTCCTAAATCACTACTACTAATTTATTTCTTCTCACATTCAATAACTGTTAAAGGAATTTTTAATTAACCTTCCTTTGATTTAAAAAAAAAACACTCAAAGGCACTCGAAATTAATATTTACAATGATAAAAACCTTGCACCTAGAGAAATAATGACAATGTAAGAGAAATTGGCCCTATCAAAACTGGAAATCCAAATATCATTGAGGATAATTATTCACCATTATTATTCAATTATTCATTTTACAAACTAAAATCTCAAAAAGGTTTTAATTTTGCCACATAACCGTGAATATATCCTAGTTTTCTACGCATTTTAGGTTTTTTAAGAATTAAACATACCTTCTATCATGTAGCGTGCATGAATATACCGGCCCTGAAATGTAGAAATGTTTTCACTCTTTCTACTGTCTATAACCCTCTCCCTCATACACAAATCCTGGCTGCGCCCCTGCGACAAAGCAATCATTAATTATCATCTGTATATTCATGTCCACATTCGATAGAATCCGTAGATTCTTACTCATAGATGATTATGAAAAAATGTCAGCTCCACCATAGACTTCCATCCCCGTAATGTTACTCAATTTTCATGTTTTTAATAGAAGGAGACTATTTAACATAATTTAGAGCAAGTGGAAAATATTTATATGTATTGGTATTTCTCTCAGACTCGGTAACAGTGTGCACTTATACACTATGATTAATAATCGAGAACTACAATGGAATTAATAAAAATATAGGATGATTAATAATATATCCATTCTCCTTCATTCTCCTCCATATGATTCAGCCTCCGAGACACAGAGTTAACCACTTCTTTATTGGAATTCGCTCCAGGTGAGACCGACGGAAGCTTATCGAAAGCTTTATCGGTTCAGAACCTAAAGACGAAGTAAATGAAATTTTAGTGCAACTAAAGACCTAATCGCGATCTCCGAGAAGCATCGACAAAACGTTACAGGGAAGTTATCACAAAACATTACTTTTGGTCGCTTTTTTCCCCGGACAATTAGAGAGGCTGATAGAGTAGATTAGTTGATGATGGTGTTATTACAACCCCTGCCATACCCATCTGGCAGCTCGCGGGGTGTATATCTCAATCTAAATCTATATAATTGGTTTGGAACTACCGCCGAGAAAATTGGAAACTGTGAACCAGCAAATTGTCCTGGTTGTAGACGAACAATGAATAATAATATGCATAAGAATGTCAATAGTTCTCAAGGCTTTTTTTTAAGCGTAAAAATGAAAAAGATTCGCTTGCGCGGTCTGCTGGTTGTCCGTCTATCGACGTGAAGACCTAAATGAAGAAATAGTCGCCAATAAGTCTGAGTAAGTAAGCCTGAGCTCCTTGCCTTACGACCGGTTTGTTGTTGCGAGTGACGCATAGGCTTTCGAAAATCCTCTGCACTGAAAGCCGAAGGTTCATCGTGCTTCGGGAAATCAGGAGGCCCTGTCAAATACCTCTAATTATGGAAAATGAGTAAAAGAATTGTCTTTCAGCGAACGACCTCGAATCCTTGGTAGAAGAGGAATTTTCACTGACACACGAAACATTTTCTTGACCGACAATTGGTGATGAATCGGTTCCGCATCTTTCATGTCCAATGGTTATTTTTCCATAATGAATTTCATCTCTCTGGCAAATATGTATATTCATTACAGGGGCGTATAAATATATGTGGAAATCATATCTTACATTCGTTCATTTCCCGAACAAGAGAAGTTTAAGATAAAAAACTCATTTAACTTAAGCGGAATTCGAGCTCGTGCCCTTCCTATGCCAATAACATGTGTCAGACAGCTGCAAAATCACCTCTTAATTAGCAACTAGTTATATTTATGACACTTCCCAACAAACTGAGAAGTCCATTTTAGCAGCTTATTAATAATTTTATTATGGCAGCATAATCCTGGTTAATTAACTTTATAAAGTCAGACGTTCATAAAATACGTATCAGTACTAAAAACTTGGGTTGTTTATTAGGAAGTCTTTGTTTACTAAAATACGCTAATATAATAATATTATTTGGGAATATTTTTACAAGTGCAATAACATCTAATTTCCTTAGCACCATGGTGAGGAAGGAGCTTTGAATTAGCCAGAGGATTGTTTCTACTGGGCGACTGTAAAATGAGGGTCCTGAGTCTAGCTGATATAGGCTTGAAAAGGAAAAATATACCTTGCACCTGCAATACTTGCTTTGAAAGCGCTCGACATATGGTTAAAGCTTTTCCGCGCGAGGTAATGCATTTCAACGTTTGTTTTGTATTGGAGCCTGCAATACTTTGAAGGGATCAACTTGTGGTTAAAGACTCTCCTCGCGAATTATCAAAGCCTTAATGCATTTCTACGTGAATTTCTCCGCGCGAAGGCAACACAATTGACTAATGACCAAGGTCACCGAACTCCCTGTTACAAAATGTAAGACAAGTCCGATATATGCGCAGAAATTGTTCGGTTTTTATGAAATCATGTTTGTTTTAACTTTGGAATTGGTATTTTTCCTTTTAACTCCGGACGGACAATGATTTCATGTATTCTAGGTGACAAATGGTGTATATAAATTTATATTACGAATTTCCTTCGTCTGCATGATTAAGTTGGGGAAAACTTATGTTCCGTAGACAAAATACAAATTTTACATTGTTTCATAGTTAGTAACTCAGTGATCGCTCTAACGACTTCTCGAATTCTAATTGCTGAATTGAAAACATAAGACTTGTAATCAAAAATCCTCCTCGGAATGTTTATCACAAATAATGAATATCCTATGTTTGAACTGGACGTTTGAAGAATTACATTTACATTAATATCCAGCAGGCAGCCGTAAGACGTATGTTGGAGTGAGAAACCAAACTAACAAAATAACGCCTTATTAGCGCACAAATTATCCAGGAAAAGAGACCATTATAGGCCATCTGTTCTCGCTATAATCTCGCAGAACATCATTTTCCTCTAGACTCCAAGATTCTCGTTCTCTAAAGGTGAGAATCACCACATCGCGTATTCCTACTCCAATCCCACTTATTCCTTATTGCTACGCATTATTAAAACTGAATAGCATTCTTCACATTATTAATAGTTAAGTTTCAATTATTGTCAATGTATTTTATTGCATTTAAGATTTAAATTGGAATAAATATATATTCAACTTATCGTTCTATAAATACGATAACTATCTGTGAAAGAGAAACGCCGAAATAAACACGACGAACTCGGGGAGAGTTCGCGCGAAGGCTCTAAGAAGAGTTCGAAAGAGAGGAAATTTGTGTAAGTTCTAGGCTCCGACTCAAATATTACCGCTTTTCGAGGCTTTCCTCGGTGTTGCCAGTCAGTCACAGAAAGCAGAATTCCAAATAGTTTCTGTGAAAGCCACTGGTGCGCGCGCAAAGTGTTGCGATAATTTTTTCCGCCACTGTACATATGAAAATATATTGTCTGAAAAATTCGGATGGGGAAAATATGAAAATATTGGCTTATATATTTATCTTGGAATTCTTACCTTGAATGTTAAACAATCTCCTTAATCCACGGTCATTAAAGCATTTTATTTGCAAATTACTGAACTCATTGCTGTGTATGTTGATTAAAAAGAATAATTTCCTATTTGCTATATGCTGGTTACTAATCATTTTATGAAGAATTTTTGTACTTGATGATACATATTTTTCTATAGCGTGTTATAGTTCGCCGTCAACATCGGATCAACGGTAGCACTTTATGTATGAAGTCCGTGGTCACAATTGACATTTTTCGTGAATATTTAAATTATCAAAGAGAGCAAAATTTATCTTAAAATAATTATAATTGGTTGGTAATGCATAAGTTGCATTAAAAATTAGTACCTGAAATATCAGCTGCATACATTTAAAGCGATTATTAAACGGTATTTAGGCCCAAAATGAAAAGTCTTTCATATTATAAATGGGATGCAAGTAATTTTTTTCACTAAAGTAACATTACTTGTTTACTGTAAGTATTCTTAAAGGTTTAGTTATCTTTAAATAATTTTACAATTAAGGTTAAAACTTCTGAAGAATATTTGACGGGTTATTTAATAGAACGACGAAGAGACTTTATGTTATCAAGCGATTCAAATTTTATAATAAAACTTTATGAGAGTCCATGCCAGGCGATGAGAAATAATAAAGTTTTAAGATTTTTGTTAAGGTTGGGCATCAGTAACGTTTGTAGTTAGAAGGAAATATGATGCAAAAATTCGACCCAATTGAATATAAATAAAACCAAAATAAAAGGTTTAAATCTGAAAGTAAAAGTTACATAAAAGGTAACTAAATATAATAGCTACATATGATTTTAATCTTTCTCCTTCATGATAATGATGTAATAATCTATGAAGTAATGTAATATATAAGATATTTAATCTAAGAAGTATGTGGAATAAATCATCGCCTATAACAAGTTAATCACGCTGTTGATGATTAGTTTATACTCGGCCACATTCAATATATATTCTTTAAAAAATTATATTTCAGCTAATCCCTTTAAAATTCCAGGCATACACTATCAAAGAGAGTGGAATTATTTTTTTCTGAGTTTTTTTAGAATGTTTTGAAAAAATCTGTAAATATTTTAGTCATAATATTTTACTCTATTAATAAAACTTAATTTTTTTACCTAAATTAATAATTCAGTTTCCGAATAAGTGGTACAACAATTGTGTATCAAGGTTACATGTAACCGAGGATGAACCGTAGCAAAAAAGTTCATTATTAATCTCTGTCCTATTATTGTAATAGCTAAGAAATAAATCATACCACAAATGCATGTGAATGGTTGTGTAAATGACTGTTCCGATTCTTTAATTAAAGTTACGTACTTTGAATGTGGAGGTACTTCTTAGATCCATATTGTTGGTAATCTTCCTGGCTTCCTGGACGGTAACCGTGAAATCCATATCTATAATAATTTTCCAATCGCAGTAGGCCATTATTATATTGGAATTTTAAACATCTTTAGTATATTCAACTCAAAAAATTTTCATAGGATTCATAAGCTTTTGCTCCTTTCTAGAAACATGACTTTTAGAAGCTGTGAAATTTTCACAAACTCTTATTTTCGATTATTTTTTCCTTCATTCAGAGAGAAAGAGTGAAGAGTCTTTCCATTCTACCCTTTACCCTTTTTGAGCTGCATTAAAGTTCTCCTATTCGTATAAACAAGCAAGCCCATTACGTAGTGAAATGTTTCTAGGCCTTAGCCTCTAATTCTTTCTTCTCATATTCGCTGCTCAATTTTCTGAGACATGAAAGCTGAACATATTTTATCTCGAGGATATTCGTTTTCCTTTAGGAAAATTCTTATTAGTCCTTTCCAATTACAAGATCCTTCGTATCTCAGTCACTCAAAACAGGGAAATTTAGTATTTAAATATGCCTATTTATATAATATTTATCTTTGAAAATCTTTTTAAGACTTCTGGCATTTCAAATTGCGCTAAATATGAATACAAGTCATTAAATTCGGAAAAGCTTTAACGCAATGACAGCGTTATCCAACTAAAGAATATCTTGGAATTAGTTCGCAAGGAAACAGTTTACTTTTTGATTTTAGAATTGCCACTGATTATATTAAACCCACTATTATAGTACCCACTATTTATAGTAAACCTAGCATTAAATTTCAGGTTATTCAATTTTAAAATAGCTATGGAAATTTCCAACATTTTATGCGTAATAATACTCTAGTATACATACTTAGATATTCAGTTCCCTCAAAATTAGCATTTTTTGTAATCACGGATTTTATTAAGAAATGTAATCAGCTTAAATAGTCAGAAACTAATCGACGATCATATACAATTAACTTTTTGAATTAATATATATGTAATTTCAGTTTTATTTTCTTTCTCGCTATTTACTGCCATAAAACTCTCATTTCATTATATATATAACTTTATTTTCTATGCATGTAATATAATTTACGGCCACCATTAGAATAATGATCGATTTTTATGAATTTTGCAACAAATATGATACTTGTTAAATTTTAAAATGTTTTCAGTTTGGAAGCTTCTTTGCAACATTTATTATTTTTCTGTTACGGTACCCATGCATCCTTAGTTCTATCTTCTGTTTCCTCTCAGGTGAGTTAATTGTATATGACCTGTAATTTAATCAGTCTTTATATATTCTATTCAAATTTTCTCTCTCATTGCTTCTGCTCTACTCTGTCATTCACAATAAAATTCAAGCCATTACATGAGGACCTTTCACTATATTCACGACTCTTCGTAAATAAAAAGCCAACTTGGAAACCTAATTTTTGTATTCGCGTCCGATGTCGAGAAGTTATAAATCTGATTCCCCCGAAATTGCCGGTACCAAATATATTGATGATAAGTGAGCGTTCTCCGTCTTGAAAGATGGGTTTCATTTCAGATTACATCTTTTGTCTTTAGCAATCGCTACACTTTTACTACCCAATTGCTCTTTAGAGAACTTTACTCTTCGTTTCAGTTCATTGAAGATTCCATACATTTCCATTGCGATTCTCCTTCTTCCGAGCTCGTCAATCTCTTCGCTATTTCCTCTGCTCGTCGCTTTTTTCATTCAGAGACCTCCTCCTTTGAGAGGAAATAGCGAAGAGGTTACCAGGAAATTGGGGAGAGCCTTGGGATGGGATCCACTCAGTCCCTTTCTCCAATAGCTCTTGGAACAAAAACATCCCCTCGGTTGACCTTTAGACGTTTCTTCAAAGTTCTCATCTTCACTATTATTGCTGATTACATTTCAGTTGGCTTCGAGGCAAATCCCTCCATTCATTTAAGCAAACATATCAGAAGGACCATAACGTTTCGCCACTTAAGATTAAAATCAATTCATGGAACTTGAGGGATTGCTTGGGTAGGAAGGAGAATTGCTTTTTTTTACTTCAAGTTCATAATCAAACGTTTTCGTTGTTTCTCGTTCAGATGTCAATTTCATTTCGTTTTAGAACTAGAAAAAAGTTTTGTTTCGTCCAGCGTATTTTTGTATGTACAAAATTATTCTTTCAGGTGATAATAATAGTGGTATTATGTCATTACTTTCTAGAAAGTTGTAACATTTTTTTGCATAATTAATTGCAATTCACGGTTATATCTTTGGATCCTCTTCTTAAAAGCTCCAAAATTCTCTCCAATCATGGGATTTGCCGATATAAATGGAAATGATGATCTCTGTTATGATGAAACGTATGATTTGACTCTCACTAATATGAAAGAGCGTCATTTCTCCCGCCAATCTTTCTCAACAATATTAGAATCTCACCAGTATCAAACCAAGAACCTAATCCCTTTTTTGTGATATCTACTAAAGTAGTTTTTGCTTGAAACGATAGCAGTATTTCTGATTCACGATTAATTACATCTCACCTAAACTCACCAATTTTTTATTTTGACTAAGGTAGGGAAAACCCTTGCTACAGAAAGAGCAACTGATTTGCTTTGTGAATAGTAGAATTAAGAATTTAAATAACTATTGTCTAGAACACAGTTATTTTTTATTTTCTAAATGTACTTTTGAGGAGTAACTTCCGCGTATTTCGCCGAAAAATGTACATACGTATATATTCAACAATTGTCAGCATTCATTTCGCAAATATTTCTCTCATAAATACGTAAATGAAACGTCCCAAAGCTATTCCTAAATAACAATTTTTATTGCTTTTTTATTCTTAATCACGTATCTGTTCACAAACATTTAGAAAAACATTACTAAGTACGTAAAGAACAATATATTTCAGCTACACGTCACTTTCACTGCCTCTTCACTACCGTATAGCACGATCCATGTTTTTCCTGTATCTCTTTTCCTTCAATTTCCCTCTTCTCCTTTTATCCCAATATTTACCCTAGCCATTTATCATATTTCCAATATTTTGCCACTCTTTCTTATCTCCCACGAATTTTATCTCATGGAAAAATGTATCGGAAATTTTCCCATTCCGCTTTTGAATCCTTATTCAATCCTTCCATAACCAGGCCACTTCTCCAACAAGTGAAAGTAGTAGCTCTTCGGAGAAGAAGTCCATCCCCTCCTCGTCCTATATAAACATATCTCTTCTTACGCTTTATCAGACCTCTTTCCTTCTGCCGTCTCTTTCAAACCCTATTTCTTGCACTAATTCCTCTTCCATTTTCGTCCCCAATGCCATTGAAACCTGCCTTTCGGAGACGGATCACTTTCCGCCGGAAAGAGACGTGGCGAAGCATTCTATCTGTTTCTTTCCCCAACAAACACTACTATATCTGACTTGCTGTTACGGATTTCCTCTCCCCCTTTGCGGTACCAAGTAGAGTCTTTTGCTTCATTTCCATTATGTTTGGATCGTCTTTGCTTCTTCGATTTCAGAGGCCTCGCTTGTTATTGTACTGTTAAAAATTTATCGAACGCTCAACCGAGATGAAATGTGTATATATAGCATCTTTTTAGTGTAATCAGTATGATAATAATTCTATGTTGCTCCGAATTACACCTTTCGTTTTTTTAGGTAAAGATAAAAGCGCTGTGAATACGAGAGAGGGAATGATGCGAGATACCGCAGGCTATCAGTGATGCCAAATTCAACATCAGTATTCACTTTTAGTATCGAAAAAGATTTGTTTTCGTATCTTTAATACCCACTCTATTTATTAAAGTATTTAGCCACAATAATCCTACAGAAAAGTCTACATTCCCATCCTGCATGGGAACTGAACTTTATGTATAGATATTACATTGAACTGCTAATTATTTAAAGAATATTACGCAATTATAAGTTATGAATGCTTATTGAGGGAAATATATCGCCTATTTGAAATGAATACCAATTAGAAAAACGCTCATAGAGTCAGAATATAAATATATAGAGGATGCATACAATACCGTATATTAGGATTTATAGGCTAACATGGTAATCGTTAACTATATATGTAAACGATTTTGGAGAAATGTGGTGGAAATTCAATGGGGAAAATGCTCAACGGCTCTATATTTTCTGATGCTTTGAATCAGAATCATTAATTATTTTATCATCACATTCTCTAACTAGAGAAAATTCGCCAATTACATGATTTAATTCGTGAGGATGGAAATACTCTTCGATGCACATGCATACAAAACGAATTGAATAACTGGTTCCCATTTTCCCCTTTAAATACATTCGCGTTATCGACCCATTCTAGCGGATAGTATTAAAATTCAGCATTAATCCTCGAAGTTAGCTATGTAGATAAATCTAGGAATTACTAATTGAAAAGAAGAAATAATATATTCTAAAAAATACCAATATTTTACCCTATACTATACTTTTACGAAAACAGAGAACATGCAAAATGAAATAGGTTTATTCACGTAGCAAAGAATTTTCTCAAGTGATTTTTCTTGCCTCTATTCTTACTTTTACTAGAAAATTTTATGTTGATAAACTTTAATGTAAATGTATTAAGTTCTAAGCTTTTACTACTTAACGGCCCCAAAGCACTAAATCCCACCTCTCATCATCTGTTAACACAGTAACAAAGGTAAACTCTGTCACTATTAGCGGAAGTGAAACATTGAATGATTGTGCCAAAATAATTAACGGAAATGGTGTTATTAATGAAGTAGCGGAACGTTGCCATTACAACATGACTGAAATTAACGCTTAAACGCCGAAACAACAGCCGTGATATTGGGAGACGGGGTGGGGACAACGTCAAACGTCGCTTAATTCGCAAACGTTCCACGTACGATACAAATTTTACGGAAACGACCCGAAAAGTCTAGTTCACTGGCTATTTGCGGAGCCAAGCGTGGCTGGATAGATTCTCTCTTTTGCTTAGTATGTGAGTACCCTTCTAGGCAGCAGTGGAAGCGGTTCGTTTGTGGTTTTTGCGTTTTTGACTTTTTTTGTATATATAAGCACTTCATTGCTTATATGTGTCCCGATTGTTAGGATAGTCCTGGATCGACTATTTTTTGGAATAAAATCATGATCAATTAAATCTTTTTAATTGATCCTCTTCTTATTTTTTCGTAGCTAGATAGATTATATTTCCTTAATACTGTGTTGTACAAAAAGCAAAACCGTTTATTGCGGGTTTGCACAACCAAAATCCCTCCATACGCTGAAACCTTGAATGCGAGGCATAATAAAAATTTGGAGTGAAAACCTTATTTTTCCTTAAAAAAACAAAAATAGTTTTAAAATTTAAAATAACTGAAAATTACAAATTAATACAAAAAAATTGATCCCCCGTCCGGCATCTATTTGTTCAATGTACAGTAGCATTGTGTGGGTTTAAGTTCATAGAAGGGTGGTGGAGAGCGGACGGAACGGTTCCTTGTGAGGGAGAGAAGCAAAGGAGCCGGCCATTTCGTTAATATGCACCGCCGATTGGCTACTTGAAAACTGGGAGTCTATTAGCCTTATCATTACGGGTGGATTGGGTGCGTGGCGGGAGAGAGCGGGTCAGGACCTGGGAGTGGAAATTTGAGGGGAATCGCTATTAGGCGCTAAGCAAATCTGCCCCGAGTTCTAGTCATCCGAGAAGGTTACGTCGAAAGTGAGAAAAGGACGTCCTAAGTAAGGTGGGTTCCTCGCGAGGAGTAGGAGAAGGAAATCATTTTCTCGAACTCATCATTTTCCTTATTCCATCGACCAGACACCCATTTTCTCTCTCATTCAAACTCGTCACTTCTGTAGATTACTCTGTCTCTCCGTAAGAGTAATTAAATTTTTATTTTCCTGAGGCTTTAGTCTTCTCAGAAATACTCCGTCAGACACTTACGTGGAAAATAATTATTTTGCCTTGAATGCTTTCAGATTATTAAAGAAAATCCTGGCCGCGGAGTGATTTTCACAGATATCTTTTCGCGCGAAATTTTGTCGTCGGAATAATTCGACTGCCTGGTTTATGACGAGTATTACTTCGACTTTGTGAATGGCATGGCTACATGAATGATTTCGGAGCCCATTCGAGTTTCAAAAATGATACATGTATAATTGTTTGGCGAATTTTCCACTATGAGTTTATTCACTTTAGTTTCACTATATTTATATCTCATTTTATTTAGGTTTTGAGGATTTCTCAGAAATTTTATCATATCTCGAAATTATTGAGAATGTTCTTAAGTTTAAGATTTCCAGTATCATAAAATATGACCAAATTGAATTAAATATAACCGTGAGATATTCTATAACCTCCTAATAATATTTAATATTAAAAAATAGAATTCAAACTGATTAGCATTTGTGATTTGCATTGTTATTTTAAGAAAAGTTTACCATTGACTGATGATGACATGCTAATGCTATGTAAGATACTATATTCTTACTAATATTTTGATGGATGTAACTAAGAATTTATTATTATTCTGCTTCTAATATATAAAAAATATTACAAGTTCATTTCCAGAGCTCAGTTAGATTTCACCATTAAGAAATACTAACCCTATTAAAGAGGATGTTAAGAATAAGGTTTAACAAATAGGTACTTTTTTCCACAGATTTATTTGCAAAACGACCGGTTTCGGCACAGATCGGCCATCTTCAGGTCTTACCTCACCTGAAGATGGCCGATCTGTGCCGAAACCGATCGTTTTGCAAATAAATCTGTGGAAAAAAGTATTTGTTAAACCTTATTCTTGACATCCTCTGTTATGGATTTCCACACGGTAAAGCCTGCCACAATCGATTTTAACCCTATTAATAGGGTTAAAATATATATAAAACATCATACTTACGTTTTTATTATGTACGAGTTAAATTTGCTTGCATACTGCAAGCATATGATTATAGAACTATACTTTGCAAAGACTTAATAATAATCTCAAAAGAAATTCCATGTATTACTTCTGTTCACATGCCTGGGAGTAGAATTTTCACCATCTCGGGAAATGAATGATAAATAATTTAAATTCCCGCCATAAGTTCAAAATAATAGAGCTTCCTGGTGTCAAACACGGAATCTTTTGCAAAATGTGAATATATATAACAGATATTTCGTAGAAATTTTTCATACAAAATATCCCAAAAGTCCTTTCGAATTACATCGGGCTGCTATTAAAAAAAATCGTGGCTTATAGTATGAGATGCATAGAAGTCCATGTAATAAATCACGGTCATTAGTCGTGTAATTAGCTCCGAATGAATAATATAGAGTTCGGATTCAAGTGAAAATTGGATATATTACAGGTGAAGCACGTTTTCGCTTTGATATTGAGGTTCAAATTGATTGAGAAGTCTTCTCACAATCAGTTGAGAAATTCATTTATTCAACAATTCTCTGCAAAGAGCAAACATAATTTGAATACAGAAGAATAATTCATATACTAAGAAATTCTCTTACTTCAAACATCTGCTGTGAAGCATCAAAATAGCAAACTTGCAACCGGCATTTGCTTCACTACTACTTTACACCCTGTCCAAGTTTCTCCTTCGCAACAAGAATAGCTCAATTTTTCACTCCCGCACTTAATCATAATTAACTCACAACTGCACGCGTGGAAGTTGCATTAGGCCTGCATTATACCACCACCACCAGCTCCATAAAATTCTCATTAAACGAAAAATGATGAGATTTCGGGCAAAAATAAAACCCTCTGGCTCCCCCGAAAGTGGAAAATTGGAACTAGACCGAGATGGAACAGGAGTTTGCAACAGCACGAAAAAACACACATAATGGCGGTCGCGCTCTCAAACAGTTCCATCAACGCTTAGAGCGCCCTCAGCGCTTTCTTTGCCTCTCGCAGATTTGGCAGACGGAGAGGGAATCGTTGGAGAGTGGGCGAGGGAGAGAAAGACACGATCGGGGAACGGATGAGATGAGGTGAAACAGAGAAGAGAAGAGCCGTTGAGGTCATTTCTGCGAGGGATGGAATGACAGATGGAGATGACGACTGGATTCTCAGAAATGAAAGAGGAGAGAGAGAGAGAGAGAGTGGCAGGTGATAGAGGAAAACCTCGAAAGGAAGTTGGGTAACAAAAGGTTTGGAAAGCGTGAAGACGGATGGGCAGGAAGGGAAGAAGGCGAGGAATAAGCAAACGCTGGCACGTGGAAGAGGAAGCGGGGAATGCTATAGCGTGCAGACGAGTGGGGAATGATAAGGGAAATAGAGAAGGACTCCGCGGCAACAAAATAACTCTGGAAAAAATGAAATGGGATAGGGGAAATGGAGAGTTTACCGAAATGAAGGAAATACGAGCGGCGGTAATTTAGAGTAGATGTGACTTAGGCTGTCGCGTAGGAAATACGTCGCTTTACCGAGTTAAGGCACGTGGAGAGGATTTTTCTCTCCGTGCCTTAAAGAGCGACGAAGTTTGAGTCGTTTACTCTCGAAATGGATGGAAACACAAACTCCTTTAATTTGGAACCATTAAAAGTGCGCTTATTAAATTCCAGCCTTGGATAAAATCTCGCGAAGTTTAGTCGTCTGTTATTTCAATTTGCGTAGGAGTGGTGGAGTTGAAAGTCTTTGTCAATTAAGAATTACAAGTATTCTCATTAGCGTTGTCTCAAAATCGCTTTGGTTTGGGATTCCTTTTCAAATTGATGGATTTCTGGTAGTCTAGTGGAACGAACAGATGGGATTTCGTTCATTTTTTTCTTTACAGCATCGCTCTGGTAGGATATGACTAAAGTAATAGAGTATGTCAATAAAAATGTGCTGTAAATTCAATGTTGATAGGACTTAATCCAGTTTTCATCCCAGTTTAGTACAACAAGACGTGCATTTCAGAGAATAAAAAGATGGCATTTAAAATAAGGAGGAATGAGAATTTTTTAGAGAAGAACTTAAAATAAAAGGTTTTTAATCTTTAAAGAAGTATATTTCCAACTAACATGCTTTTATGAGTTTGAAAATATATTTTTTAGTATAGTGCCATAAACCCATCAATTTTACAGCAAATAAGATACGAATGAAGGAAAATGTAAATTCAAGCTATGTTATCCTACAAATTTGACCTCAAATACTCACTTTCATCTTACCTTACACAAATAAAAATAGTTTCTTGTTTCATATATTTTATTTTAAGAAAGACATAAATAGTTTAAATGATAATTACATTAACGGTATTTAAATAAGCTTCAAGTACCATATTACAGCCAGTTTAAATTAAATAAAAGTAATTTCAACTACTATGTTTGATCTTTGAAAAGCGTTAGGCTGTTGGTGAACTTTTGAGCTGGTATTTTCTAACACTTTTCCACGCAAATATTTCGACTTCTCTTTTTAAGAAATCATTATTTATACAAACGTTGGTTTGTCTCTATACTCTAATTATACTCTTTTATAGATATAGGGTAGACATTTATATATACCTAAATATTAAAAGCATTGAGTTTAATTTGCAGCGTAACTTTTCTAAAATTTCAACTGAAGTGTTTTTAAGAATAGTTTAACAGCATACCGTCAATAGCGTTCAATCGCTAATATGAAAAGTAAACTTTGCTATCGTGAAAAATTAGGTCATAAAAAATAGTCTGATCAATTACTGAGAAATGACCTCAAATAAATGCAAGTAGGTGAACGGATCGATCAAGAAATAAGTATGAATTGAGATGAAATCAATCCGATCGGACCATGCCACCACATGAGACAAAGAGTTTGATACTCAAATATTTAACCTGCTTCTGAATACTCCAGTAACAAGTCTCCATTTCGTTAGCCCACAAATCATCCGCAAACGATCCCAGCCGTAACGAGAACGTAGACCCAAACAAGGAGACAAAGAAATGTGGATGGGCGTGAGCGAAGGAAGGCAGAAATAAATAAAGAAGAGAGAGAGAGAGAGAAAAACAGGATATTTTGGTAACAAGAGTTTTCATGGAAGTGCGGTTAGAGGGCTCGAATAAGACGGGTGGAGTAACGGCGCTGGCAGAAATATCGGTCGAGAGGAAAAATGTTTTTATTCGGCCACAATGCTTTCAGGGGAGAGAGGGCCTCCGGTTGATAGAGAAAGGAGTTAGCCGAGTTAACTCGAAGGGGACAATGGGTCGGAGTGGCGGAATATAGCTTCTGGACTAGGTGATAGAGAGTCCCTTTGTTGTCCTGGCTCTTGTGGCGTGTTTCATTCTATTCCGATCGTGTTCGCCTTGAATTCGAGATATTTCTGACACAAGAATTGACCATTATCTCCTTTTTCGATTCGGAGATTGAGGATGGCGCGGAGAGACGTCATCGGCAAAACGTGAGAAATGCAGGAAAAATGGCGGAAAACGGATCGGAGACGATTCTTTTGTGTCCCCTGCATCAGCGTCGGAGGGATGCTGCGACAGATTGTGCATCCCAGCGCATCTACTCCTGCGATCGCTTCCGTAATTCGGAGGGCCTTTGTTCCGATTCACGCGATTCTCAATTTCTAAAACTCCATTTTCCCGGACGGCTTTTATGAGCGTTTTGTAATGAGGGCGAAAAATATGTGCGCGATACAGGATTTGATTCTTTCTGCTCTTGTGAGTGTCATATTGTGGGAAACCATGCCCCATGACCAGCCTTACAGTATTATCCGAATCAGATGCCAGAATATGCTTGCATATTTTAAGTTCAAGTGTCTGTTGGTAATGTATTTGCTAACAAAAATATACATAAAACCATAATTGATAGAGGCATTAAATTTGTAAAATATGTTCCGTAGAGTCAAATACGCTTGCTGGGAATCTAATAGGAGACAATTCCAATAATATTTGGAAAATTCATGACTTTCCTTGCCTCGCATAGACTATACCCAAAAGTTTTTCAGAGATTTGTTATTTACTGTTATATAAGCTTATATAATCATATTGCGGCTTCTGTATGATAAGCTAGAAGGAACTTACAATTTATAAAATTAAAATAAACTAATTGCCATTAGACGTAGTTAAAATGTATCATTCAATCATAACTATCTTATTATTGTATTTGCAAAGAACCAGAGGAAAGATTGATAGGAAAGTATGGAAATAACCGTAAGGTATGATTTACAGAAATGTGAGTGTCACAAAGTTTTAGGAATAAAATATTTGCCTTCATGTGATGGAAAGTGAAAGGAGGATTTGAGTTATTGTCACTAAAACGCAATATAGGGATATTTGGATAGCATGAATAGTTTAGTCATAGGTTACATTTAAATGAAATGCCAGATATTTGGAGTATTTATTGGAACGGCATATTGCAGATAATTTTAACCAGAAGTTGAAATTGTAATGAATTAACGCAAAAATAATTACCATTATTCCAATTATAGCGGAACTATGTGTTTAATTCTTTCTTCAGTTCTAGAAGGATATTTTTATAGCAAACTACATAGATGCCCTTTTTAAGAATTTCACGTTTTACTACATGAGGAAAATTTATCTTTTTTATTTATTATTTAAAATATAATACTTAGTAGAATTTCTTGGGAGTTGTTTACTGTAGTTCTTCAAAAGAGTACCTATATTTCAACCATGCATAATTTAAAGTTGCGATGGCTTTGGTTTTTGTAAGACGGTACCTTCATAAAGTATTTGCATTAACCTTTTTATTAAAGTAAAACTCCTTTGAACTCAGAGATAGAACATTTTGAATGCTTTTAAGACACGCATTTTGAGCAGAAATATTTGACTCTATGCAGCACGAAGGAAAGAGCAAGGGAGCGCGAATCTCGTCGATCGATAGGAGCATCCAGTTCATTATTTTATCTGATCGCGGTATATCGCGCAAGCTCCTTAATAAGTCAACGATTGTAGACAGTTTCTGCGAGAGCAATAAATATATCGCGCGGGTGAGGACACGCTCCGGCATGTTTGCTACGTATTTCAGTCGCGAACTATCAAAAATCTAAATCAACACTCCTTCAGCAGAGGAGTTGACGAGCGAAAAAATAAAAGAATTCCTGTGAAAAAGTTATGCACGCTATTCAATGCATTTTCAAACTCCCGGCACATCCATTTCGCTTCCTCCAAAGCCTCTCCCTTTCTCATAAAGACGGACGAGCAAGCCGGAGGTGGTGCTACGCGTTTCGCGGGACCCTAAAAATGATTTCGATGTTTCATTTTACGAGAACACACTCCTCCCTCCCTCTTTCACCTCCGAAAGGAGAGAGAGAGAGCAAGTGAAACGGATGGAGATGAAAAAAAGTGCGATAGAGATAGAGAGGGGGAGAAACGTCCTTTTCAAATCGATAATCAGACACACACAAACACGAGGAGGTCGAGGACCCGCGTTCCCTCGGATTCTCCTCTTTCCATTTTTCTTTTCCTCGCTTTTATGTTTTTTTCAGAATTTTTGCTCGGCTCCGTTGGACGTGACGCGCTAGAATGGCAATTATATAGACTGTGAGCGATGGGAGAAGGGATTCGAAAGAGGATTTGACTGCAGCGATGTGTCCCTGAGCGTGGCGGCCAAGTTATCGGCTGAGGAGGGAGAAAAATGGTCAGTTTGCTAAGGAAATAAAATTTGAAGATAATTTTGCGAAGAAATGACGGTTTGGGCCTTATTTTCTCTTAAGTTTATTTCTGTATTTGATTCCTCAGTGGGAATCTGTCTTATTGATGATGTAGATCTCATGAAAGAGAAAGAGTATGCCCTTTTCAGGATTCGAACTTTGATCTCTTACTTACGAAGCGTTTTCTCTAACTATCGAACGCAAGGTGTTCTGGCATGGTTGCTCAATTTCTAGAGCAACTGATTGGCAATCGGAAGATCTACGTTCTAGTCCTAATCCTCTCTGACTTTTACTGTCCGTTCTTCCTTGAAATTTTCTCTACGTGCACGAATTTCGGGTAAAATCCATCTTTATACCTTTTATTGTTTACAAAAACTTCCCTTGGAGGACGAATGCTCCATCAATTATTTATAGGGGTTTTTGATTAAACGTGGTATAAATCTTATAAATGTTAATTTAAACAGTGAATTCCCAGTAATATTAAAAAGAAATTTAAATTTTATTTATAACGTATTTATTGAATAAACCATATATTTTTACTTAGCTCCTGAAATTAATTAGACTTGTATAAGTGATATTGTATAGACTTGTATAAGACAATTAATTATAATTTTTTCACTTATTCGAACACTTTTTTCTATATCCACAATATTAGCACAAGGTTGTTAGCACAATCATCGGTTTTATTTCACACCAACATCTCACAATCAGTGATTAGGCAAAACACTGTTATTCTTATACCCTTTAATCGTAAGGAATTGTTATAACATTTATCTTCAAAACATCTTGAGATGATTAGCACTTTTTGTATCCATAAGTCATCTAATTTTTCTCATAATATCAATATCAATAAAATTATTTACCGATTATGGGGATGCTTTGGCTAGAAGAGGAGACTTTTAGGCCCGACATTTCCCAAATAAAGACATTTTATTATCATTTCATAATTTTGATTGTCATCACCATCGCCATAGATTTTGCTTAGAAAGAAGAAGTGAATTGTGGTTAACTGGCAGCCGGAAGGATGATGGATCCAGTAGAATGAGTACGCTCAATCAATCAAAGCTCAAAGAAAAGCCGACTTTTTGAGCTTTCTAAATGATATTTAAGCCATCCCGTCAATGCGGGACGGTCTGGGACCGATCAATTTCTAATATTTCACTCTTTCGCCACCATTTAGAAGCCTTCACTTTGCAGCGGAGTCGGTCAAACCTCGCTGCTAATCACATCCGGTTGCGATTCGAAGAAGATGTGGACGTCAGGTGCTCGCCTTCGCTCTTCCTTATCATTCATCTCCTGGAACGCGTGGGCACGACTGCGCATGCGCGCCAGTTCCTTCATAATGTCTCGAAAACGTCGGACATTGGCGCGGTCGCTAATCCCTTGAGAACTGGGATGAAGTCATTTGTTCATCTGTCCGACTCTTTGCCTCGGCCCTTCTTCTTTCCCACTGTTCCTCGCTGCTTCTCATCCCTCGGGGGCCCCGGACTACGAGAAAAAGCCTTCATATCTCGGGCCTCAGAAGAGTGTTGGTCTCCGATAGACTCTCTTTGCCTTCGTCTTATTTTTGCCCCGATTCCCCTCCCCTCCTCTTCTTGCTCCCCTATCCCATCTTTTTAATTCCAATTCTTTCGCATCTCGTCCTCACCCCGTTCTCTTACTTCCCTTTCCTACCGTTCTCCGTTCGCAAAAAATTCTCCTCTCGTATTTCTTGCAGTTGCAGTTTTTGCCTGGCATACAATTGGTGTAGCGAATGATCTTAATGGGATGGCACTGATATTTAAATTATCGTCGAGAGTTAGATCATCTTCAACGAAAAATAACCCTTTCCGAGGCTATCCTAGATTCTCCTACAAACCAGTTACGCAGCTCGAAGAGCTAAGAGCCATAAAAAATCTCAAGTCTCAAACCCAAGGAACAGACGTAACTCCGTTATTCCTAGTTAACAAAATCTCTATTAATCTGTTATCAAAATCTGTACCAGAAGATAGCCTTTGCGCCGAAATCGGTCGTGAATAAAGTCCAATAGTTGGAAGTTTACAGTGTTATTGTTTTCTATAACTTCAGAATGTCCTCCCACGAAGTTGGGCCAAATATGATAGAATTTAAAATCTATATCTTAATCTTACCTATGATCACAAACATTTAATGTCACTCTCATCTCGAGGGAAAATTTCCAAACCTGTGGAAACTGTTGATCCGGCCATTCCCCCAAAATCTCAAATCAAATCCCATTGAGTATCATCCAATCAGTTTCCTCCCGGTGTTATCTAAAGCTTATGCCTGAATAAACACGTTTTATTATTATTATCATAATCTTTATCCAACTTGCGATTATATATTTGGCTATTATAATTATGGTAGTAATTTGCAATGACAAATTGAAAGTTGGTAAGCGATATTTTGTGGAACTTCATGATTTAATAACCAGAATACTTAAAAAAAATATACAACTCCACAAATAAACATATATGAAACTTTTTAAATATGCTTATTTGTTGAAATGTACAATTTTTAAAACGTTTTTTGGTTATGCAATGACAAAAATGAGTTTATAGACAGACATTCAGACACGATTTTTTATCTGGAATATCCTTTAACAAGGAAAGCAATGATTGAGTGAAAATAAACAGAAAGAAGCTTACGATTAAACACGTTAAAGAAACTAAATCTTATCTTATGTGTTTAAGCTGAAGTGAAGAACGAAATGATTCAAATTACAATGACTTACATCATTAATGTATATCAATCTATGATAGCTCGTTTAATTATTTCATGAAAAATATTGAGAATATATGTCCATCATAGTACGAGGTAATCATTTTATACCACAGAAATGAATCTCATCAATAACTAAGAGATTTTTGGGATCCAGGATAGTCATGTGGGCAATGCATCGATGAAAGCGGTCCCGGGTTTGATTGCCGATCCGGGTTCGATGCCCAGTGAGAGCCAATGTGCGAAATGACAAAAGCTGTCGAAGCACAGATAACAATGCTACCAAGAGATTTTGGAATCCTTTTGATCAATGGTTTATAAGTACGATTTCTGAAACTAATCACGCGCTTTCAATGTGTATAGACAATTTTTGGCGTTACAGAATGTGCTTGTTATTTCAGGAAAATTAGTTTTTGCGGCTTTGTCTACACTTGAGTCTAGTAGTCTAGCTAACTAGTCAGCTTACAAGGGGAACACCAGTTTTGTGGGTAATGGATTCAAATGAAACTTTTAGGGCACATTTTCTGCTTAATAATAGTGGACATGTGTCCGACCGTTCAATTCAACGGGCCTTAGTTTTTGAAAAATTAGTAACTCTGAGTATATGAGTTAGGCAGCCCCGCCATACACATACATTACCATGCAATCTCGAGATTTTCCACTTAGGAAATTATGTCCTTCCATTTTTTGCTAATAACTTACTATTTTGCGATTAAATTTCACCGTCTTTACCTTCCTCGCATTATTTACCTTTAAGTTAGCATTTATTCTACTACAAACAACGAGACACAGCGGGCTAGAATAAAAAAACTGGACGAAAACAGAAAAGTGTTTTTTTTTTAGTGTTGTCTTTGAAAATATAGACACTATATATACAAATAGATCGTATTTCATATTCAGAGGTATGAGGACCTGCGCTATCCCAAGATGTTTCTCTATTCTCAGTTTTACTGTCCTTCTGAATAAGTAACTTATAGGTATTTATCTACTAAATATTGTCTTTCTTTAATTCCAATTATTTCGCATCTCGTCGTCTCTCCAGTCTCAAACCCCCCTCCTTCCATTCTCCATTCGCAAAATATTCTCCTCTCGTTCCCCTTGGTAAATGTCTACGATTCTGCTTCTCTCTCTCCCCATCTCCTTTTTACTCATGCCTTCCCGCTGCTTATTTTTTATATCCCTTGTAAATATATCTTTCCTTTTGCCCCTCAAATATACAAGCGGCTACTGCCCTTAACCCTACTTTTACTGCCGGACACTAAACCTCATTCATTACCCATTTCCTGTCGTTTACTCCTCACTCGTTTGCGCCCCTTTATTATCCGGTGCTAACGCCTTATCCCCCCTTAAAAACGCCCTCCCTCTCCTGATGACGGAAGGATACTACAAGAAACTTCTTGGAGACCCTTTATGCCCACGTAAACTCGCATTCCCTACGCTTATTTTTATGGAAAAATCTTTCCAAATCGTCCTCAAAGGTTCCGAAAGAAGTTAGAGAAAGTCGTTCGGCATTCATCGAAAATATGCTCACCCGATCTCTAATCACATTCCTTTTGCGAAAGGTCTAAGAAATAAAGAACGCACTTCGAAATCGATTAGGATGTTAATGGGACGTATTCTAGCAAAAAGGGTATACATTAAAGCGTTTAAGAGACGCGCGAGATAAATCTCTTGCGCCTTTATCATTCCCCCCATTTTCGAATAAGCAGGAAAAAATGCGGACGGAATGGACTATTTTCCAAGTTTTTCCCTCTTTCGCAAAAGCGTTTACTTTTATCCCCCTATCCGAGTAGATTTTTATAGATGTCCCCTCTGGCAGTAAAGCGCCCGGGATTTCCGCGCCGCATTCACACGACGATCTCAAGAATCACCATTTCTTATGAATGCTGAATATATTTATTGTTTGCTCGTCCCGCTCCCTTTTCCCAAGCCCTTTTAGGAGCGTTTCGGGTCTTTATTCGCTGCCCTTTCGTCTTTGCGCGCCACTTTGTCTCTCTCAACTTTTCATTTGTCTCCGGGAAAGTTCCTACGCTCTGCGAGTGTATCGATGATAAACGACTTGTATCGCTGTGCTAGAGCGCGTCAGGCCGGAAAGTCTCCTGCGATGGATTGATAGGGGTTTTTTACGAGAGGGAGGAAGTGTGAACCCTGAGAGATTAATAGAGCTCAATGATAGGTTTTAGTATCGCCTATCGTTCAGTAGGAATTTTGGTAAGTTTCGCAATCGGTCGGATAACTCGGTTAAACTGATGTCGGCGTTTTTTATGAGAAGAGGAGCGAAGGGGGAGAAGAAAGTTGTCACTTTTTTTAGGCATATTTTGCTCGTTTGTTTCCTTAAACATTTGATTGATGTGGTATCAGAGATTAGGGGTCAAAAAACTCTCCAAAGGCTGTCTTTGTCAGCGTTTTGTACCCACGTTCTCAGCGGTTCTGGAAACAAGGAAGGTCCGGGATAGTTTAAGTTTTTCTAGAAGCAGCATCTTTAATTTTTGTAATTAAATGGATCGAACACTGTTATGTTTTGCTTCATCTGAATGAATTTAAATGTGACGATGTGATAACGATAAAGTTGTATTTGGCCCAAAAAGTAACATTGTAAACTGAAAAAAGTGGTTTTTGTGTTAAGAGGATATATTTCGGTGGGGGTACCGGGGAGATGTCTGTTTAAAATGTCTATGTGTATGTATATGTTATTATTGGAATATTTGTATGAATTTCGTTACTCATAGAAAATGGTTGAGGCTGGAACTAGTAGAAATTCTACTTGAATATATAATAATAAAGAAATAATTAAAAGAAACGGAACAGTGAAATAATACGGCCTTTAGAGAGTTCTTAAGCCTACTTCTCATTACTTTATTTCACTTGTCTTCCTCATATCGGTCTTAGAGATATTGCTTATAGATAAAACCACTAATACAATTTTTATGTATGTATTAACTCTTTATTGAGGCGAGGTAAGATCCAAGTTGGCATCTCTTCCGCTTAACCTCAACTGTGAATACATACATGAACATATTTGGAGAACAATTGAAAAAAAAAATGGTTTTTTGGTAAAAATCTTCATAGCTGAAGATTGATGAAAACAAAAAACCTACTTTCTGGGAAATCATCCACAAAGAAGTAGGGTAAAGAAAACCTTACGAAGAAACTAGCAACACAAAATTATTCAAAATTAGGAAATTTAAACCTAGGATCGATGAAAACCTTCAATAAAGATTACTTTTTATATTCCTAATATTGTGACAAGACCATATTTGCTTAACGCTTGCAAATAGTGAAAAACATACATTTACGCATATATTACATGTAAGAAATTTATTCTATGCTTACAGTGGACTTTTTAATACGAAACATCTGTTTCCTTCGCCTGAAAAACGGGGCTCTGTTTTCGTACGATGTTAACTACCAGTGCTTAATCTGAATGAAGGCGAGCATGTAGCAAAATAAATTAAATCTGGAGAAGCAACACAATAAACGCGTAACAAGGGAAGTTCAGCCTTTCCTCTCTTATATCTTCATAGAGACCCTCTCTTCTACCTCATGCTCATTTATGACACAACTGGGATACGGCTAAATTGAAGCAATTTAGATAGACGCGCCACGCTGCGAATTACAAATTTCTTCCCAACCGTTTACTCGACGCTCAACATTATGATTACGATCTTATCCATTAAAAACCATCAAAGATCTTCGCACGACGTACTTATGGAGTTTCTTACATGATGGATGCATGGGTTATAATATTTAAGGAACAAGTTAAAATAAAAGAGAATACTTCCACTAGTTCAGACATTCACTTAGTTAATTAGGCCTCAGTTCTAATTTTCGAGAGTTATTTTGCATCTATTCCTTTTACATCTTTTTACTATCTCCCATCACTTACACACCTTATGTTAATAATATCATTGACTAACGGTTTGATGGAATAAAAGACTTTGAAATGCAAGACTCGTCTTAATAAAGACCTTGTTGTTCTATGCATCGTTTTTACAGCCCTTACAGTTTTATACTGCGTTCAAGTTTTTTAATATCTTTGATAGCCTCTAATTGAAGTTTAAATCTTCTAAGGCAAGCAGAATATCGTAATTTCAATCGTCAGATTGAAGAACACCGCAAAGTGGTAATCTGGAGTGAGGCTATTCTTGCAATGTGGAGAGTAATACATGGTATATTTCATGCTTATATAATATGGGGACAAAATCACCAACTCAGACTAGAACAACTATAACGCACTATATACATATACTGCTTTGAAGTATACAGAAAATTCTGCTTGATATTAAAGTAAACGCTAAATAATGAATTTACGAAGTGTTATGTATATTTCCGAGTTCTTCAGGGGAAAGATCGAGCTTTGAAAAGTAAATATCAATCATTCTTGTTTTCTGAGAAGTAAGCAATTTCCTCCATTTAATAATATTTACTTTTAAATCTTTGACAGATTATGATTCAGGCTAATCCATCTGGAAATTCTAAGATATCTTTAAAGCTTTCTCTCCCCCAATCGAAAGGGTACGATTTCAGCGATTCATTGAATTATTTCTAAGGCTTCTCCTTTTCGGTCCATTGATACCATGATGTATCATTTCGGTTGCCTGGATTTCATTCTCTCATCTGCTATTTGTAAGCTAATCTGTCTCACGCCCTTTGGTGCCCATTTATTCATAATCCAGCGACAGCTGACACCGTCTCTCCTAGTTTATAACACGTGCGGCTCATTTGATTCATCCCAGCTACATTCAGTATCCTCAATTTCCCTCTGGCATACCCAAACTCCGATAACGCGAATTAAGGCATCAGTCCATTCGATGCAATAATTTCACTCTAATCATTGTTTATACTCTCCCTTACTCTGAGAGAATTCTTCTCTCTTTTTCGATTTTTTATTTTTATTCGGTAGCATTCGGCTGCACACATTTCTTTTCGAAAGACAAGTATTGCTTAGTGTTTATTTTAAATATTTATTTAAATATCTTCCATAATACTTGCTGATTTGGGTTAGAGACTCATCCTGGCTTATTCTATCGTATTCCACGAATCAACCAATTAATAAATCAGATAATTAATCAATGATTGCTTGAATTGCGTGCTGGTCTTTTCTTTTCATATGCCTTCCTACAATTTAAATTATATCCTAGTATTCGTTAATACGAAATTATCTTCCATAGAATAGTAGAATAAATACTTCCTCTACTGATTTTGTCAATTAATTACTGTAGTTTCATTCAGATGACCCTCAAAAAATAAACTTGTCATAAGAGATAACACGCGAGACATTTGCTTGAATTTTATGTGCTGGTAGTGTCCATACACCAGAGTTTGCGTTTGTATCTGCACTGCTCAATAACTTGCTAAAAATTTCCATAAGATTATAGCATTCCAATACATATGAATAAATAAATTAAACATCAACAAAAGATATTATTTAATTTGTTTCTATTTAATTTTTGTTGTGTATTACAATCGAAAAATTATTAATTCAAGATATTTTGCTACCGAATATCATCTCAATCAGATTGGGTTCATTCATTCTTAAATTGGAAGTCAATTTGGTAAGTTTTCAGGTTAACAATTCCTTAATATTACACTATATCTATTTTTTTCGTTCAATTGCCAATATTATTCACAAATGTTAATATCAATTCTATGGTTTGGGGGAAAAGCTCGATGGAGGAAATTGATAATACTTCATCTAATTGTTCGGTATATTTTTGCCTATTTAACTGTGTGGTTATTTGTAATGAAGCAGATGTGAGAGATTTCGGCATTCTTTTTCTCAATGGTTTAAAAGTATAATTTCTGGATTACTCAATGACCCATAACCTCAGAAAGGACAGATATCGGTTCCACAGACACGTACTTGTACTTTCCAGAAGGTTACTTTTAGCGGTTTTTTCACCCTTACGTATATCAAAATAACTTGTGTCCTTCGAGTAGGTATCGCGTGTTCAGAAGTATGAAGACCTGTACTTACCCGAGAGGTTTTTCTTTCCTCAGTTTTACTGTCCTTGTGAATAAGTAACTTATCAGTCTTTATACTCGTACATATTCTTTTTTACAACTCTTTCTATCCTTTCCCCGCATCCGCTCCAACTCTTTAACGGCCTCTCACGCCGTATTTTCGTATCAGAGCCTTTATTCCCTTCTTTTGCACTAAACAAACACATCCGTGCCTTGCGTTTTCCCTTTGCCATTTTCCTCTTTCATTTTCGTGCCATAATTCATCCTCAGGAGAGCGAATCTATCCGAACATTTCTGTCCGACTCCACAATCTGCTTTCATTTTGGGTCGTTAAATACACACTCTTCGGAGCCACTTTTTCTCCATTTCGCCTCACATGCACGTTTCTTCCCGAGTTCCATTTCTTTATTTTTACGCCTTTTCCGGTAGAGATCCCACTGCCCATAAACGCTTTTATAGTCTGAGAAAACTCGTTTAACGTAGAGTCCGCAACTTGGACCACTGATGCGAACTGAAGAACTTCTTTTCCGACTTTGGAAGTGTTTTCTCCTGCGAATCCCCAGTGCATTTTCTGTTTTTATCCCATACGCGTGTTCAATCAAGAATCTTGTATGGGATTGCGCTCGGTAAGGTTTTTAATAGAGCCGTTTGCCTACGAAACAGTATGGGGTTACGTAGTTAACAACTGGAGGACTTGTAAGCATTATGATACAAATGTAACGTGATTAAGTAGGTGTTGTGCGAGATAAACAGCGTTACCCATGTTGGCTATAAAAGAATGTCTTATCTATTTTTTTATATTGCTGACGGGAAATATGGAAGTGATTAATACCTAGCGATTTACAATACCGTAATAGCTCTGTACCTCCCGAATCTTACGGGTAAAATATTTCAACATTTCGTTAATGGCCAAGAAAATTCATTATATTTTTACCATTGTAAAATTCAGTATTATTAATTAACCAACCTACAGTATTTTTATTATAATTTGTAATTCACAAGTAAAAAAACACAGATTTAGGGTTAAGCAGATTGGTTTATAATAGAGGAGATGCCAATAGATTTAGTAATAAATAGTGTCCCATATATTTTGTACAAAACGGGCAATTTTAAGAGATGTTTTCAATAAAATATGCATATAGGAACTTAGAATAAAAACATGTTTAAAATAAATTACCTTCGAACGCGTGACTTGTTAAAATAATAGATCCTCAGAGGATTTAAATAATCTATAGTTGTTACCTACCATCGTTAAATTTACATTTACTTTTAAATTATTAGATGATGAATTAAAGGTTACTATTAATTAATATTTTGACTTATTATGTATTTTCGTTTACTTTGATTGGCATATTATGTCGCATGTTACGGATATTATTTAAAAACACCCAGATACGTTTACCACGAGATTTTTTTTAAAGATATAACAAATTCTAAAATTTTCCGTGGAGGATTAAAATATTACCATTCTATTCAGACGCGTATCTTAAAATATTTCTGGTACAAAAGTTCTCCTCGTATGATCAAGGCTAGTGGAATAACTATGCTCGACTGGTACACAGGAAAAACGTTTCAGAAATACTATACATTCCCCGGAAATTCTCAACGCCCGTTTTTATCTCAAAATAAAAACACACAGCAAAATTTAACAGAATATCCTCTCGAGCAGAAAAATAAACAGATGCGGGTAGGTCATTAAGGCAACTAAAACATACAAGCATGCATCATGTAATTAAACCCATTCCGCTTGAACCGCCCCAAAGAAAACACGCGATTTCATCCCAAGTCACCAGCGTTGCTCGCAATTTTATACAACGGAGGAAATCCAAAGTCGCGCAACTTTGAAAATATTCGCAATAAAAGCCGGAATGGCACGCGTAGTTGTGCAAGTGACGCAGGGGCAAAAAGCCATAGGAAAGGCATCTGAAACAGCGACCATTTCTCCCGCTGCCAGCGTCACACCGTTAATTATGTCAGCTCGCACGCCTTCTCCCTTTGATCTCCCACTTATCTGAGAGAGGGAAAAAACGGGAGCATCTCCGTCACTCCCTTTTCATCGATATCCGAACCTCTTCCCTCGGAAAAACCCCGAATACGCTCCCCTCTTAAGGGACCCGCATACAAGACCTTTTTTAACCAATAATCCTTTTTCTATCTCTTCTCTTCCCGCTTCCTCGTCGCAAGCTCTCCTCGGCCTTCCCCTCTCGCGCATCCATTATCCTCCTCTGAATCATGGTGACCCATTACCCTCCCCCCACGCCCCTTTGCTTTTTTGACGTTTTCTTTTGATTCGTTTCGATAGGCCCCGGAGCAGGTGGGATTCGATGAGTTAGCAGTGGCGCGGCAGGAAAGCCCTCGGGGGCTCTTCAATTGCTCGCCCACCTAGTGCACACCGCGGCCGTAAAATGGCGGAGTGAAAGGCGAAAGACAGAGGGGAAGGGTTTCGTTACACTTTCTGGTCTTCCTCGCGCATTGAAGTCCTCGCGACTCTTCTTTTCGAGCCCCTCTGTGGAGTTCATTTTCGCCTGCAGCGCGGCGTAATAAGATTTGGCCTATTTTTATTTTCGCGGCGAGGTCGAAACCCAATGCTGTCGTTAATGGAAACCGGCTGCTTTGCCTATGATATACGGAGGTATTTACTTTTTTAAATTTATGCTAGTGATCTGTTAAAACAGATCATCGTGTCTTTAGTTTCATATTTTCATTATCATGAGTATTCATATAGGAATAAAAACAAGAAGATTTTTAATAGTAAATGAAAGATTTTTATTCAATCAATATTTCGATAACTGGTTGATATCACGCAATCAAAATCGTTATTTTCCTATTCTTTTGTGAATTTTAGATATCTTGCTAAATAAAGCATTCAATTTCTCAATAGAGCATGAAGTGGGTCCTCTAAAGTCAACGTTATCACTCTTATAATGAGCTGTAGTGAGAAATAGAGGGAACACTTTAAAATATGTTGTAACTCAAAGCAAAGAAAACGTTCAATGCTCATAGTATTCTATTTAATTTATTAATGTTTCTCGCTATTCCTTCAGTAAAGTTGGATGGATTGAATTGATGAAAAAAGAATATTGAATATTCTAATGATTAAAGGAACGACGGAATGCTGGAGGGGATTGTTGGAGGCTTATGTCCTCAGTTTTCATGAAACAAATGTGTTTCTATGCTACATTTGGAAACAATTTCTTTTCGATTTTCAGGCCATTCTGCCTCTAAATATCACTCGTCGATGCATGAAAGTGAGATATTTATTTATTATTATTATATACGCTGCAAGTAGAATTTCTGCTGGTGGCAAACCCCTCCATTTTTTATGAACAACCTGAATCATACAAATATTCCAAAAATAACATATACATAAACATAGAAAGTATTCAAATTTCCCCAGTACCCCCACCAAAATATATTCTCTAAACACAAAAACCACATTTCACAGTTTATAATGTTAATTGTTTTGGTTAAACTTAATCGTTTTACGTCGTCACGTTTAAATTGAATAAAATAATCAAAACTTACTGAAATTCAATTCATTTAGTTACGAAAACTAAGTTTTCTACTTTTAAATTGCTTTATTTTTTGGTAAGGATTTGAATAGGATCTCTTCACGGAACTCATTCCCTTCTGCAAGCCATCTGTTTAAAAAAGAATACTTGGCGATGTCAGTGCTTTAGATAATAAGGAAGAAAATATGTCTGATAAAAATTCTCATAGTAGAAATAAGGTTCCATTTAAAATTAATAGCCGTAGTAAATTTTTCAGCCATCGCTGTTGTCAATGAGACACAAAAAAGTTTTATTTAACACTAGTAAAGCAAATAATTCAAAGAGCTGGGAAGTTGTTTCAAACCTTTTGTGTTTTCTATATCATTCTTGAAAGCACATACGACTTATTTTAACTCTCTCGTCGAATCAGTGCTTGTCATCGCTGGAATATGGCTCCACTCAAATCTCACGGGTCAATAGAGCACTTACACGAAGCTAAAAAACTTTGCAGAGTCGTTTCTTTGTGCGATATTGAAATTCCGTAAAGGGGATGGAGGACCAATTGACCGTCCGCGTCTCCATGACAACTTCCATTATTTAACGTCCCTTCTTCCGTAGCCAACACATCGCTCTTCTCGTACGTCGGAAACACAGTGGCGCCCGAATTCGTTTCAGTTTTATTCAGGTCGTACGTCACTGATATTTTCGCCTTTGGGGGAGCGATATTCGGTCTCATCATTACCGATATAATCCGCTCTATTCTCTTTCCTTGGCCTCCTTTGGCCATAAATTTCACGATTGTAAACTGTTATCAAAAATCAAGAAAAGCCTTTAGGAGAATATTTCATCATTGATATTGGTATTATGTTTTGTAGTGAAAATGTTATATCGTTCGATCTACACACGTACATAAAAAATGTAGAGCATCTTTCATTTGAACAGTTAACATAAATTCATCATCAAGGCTGTTTGTTAACAATTAAATTATTAATGCGCGAGAGTTTATTAGTTAAAAAATAATTGTATGATACTGTGATCAAAATTTAATGTATGATATAATATTTCGGAAAACCATAAATTAATATATATATATATATATATATATATATATATACATATATATATATATATATATATATATATATATATATATATATATATATATACGAGTAAAATGTAGCTTGCATACTGCAAGCAGATCGACAACACTAATTTCATCTCGGCATCATATCGGGACGGTCCTCAAAAGAAAAAAATGGGGATTGAAAATATTCTTTAAATTCGCTGCAAGTTATTCGTCCGGCATCGAACCCGGGTCTTTTTGGTGATACACACTATGCAGCACAATAGAATTTCTCCATCTCTAATTATGTGTGAAAATTAAAGCAAAAATATTGGGCGCAGCTGCCTCAAAAGACGCTTTAATGTTCACGAACGTAAATGGCTCTCGGGACTCGAACCAAGGACGATCGTGGAAATTTAAAAAATGTTTCTGAAAGTTATTAATGATCTCAATCCATAAGCCAAATTTCAAGTTTCTATATTATTGGGAAAGGTTTCAAAATAATTCCTAAAAATCGGATCAACTTCTGATTGCAGAGACACCTGGTGTCGAACCCAGGACACATTGATAGCTATGAATGCACAGTTTGATTTGTTAAGACTGGTTCTTCTATCACGCTAAGTTTTAAGTCGATAGCATGCCGGGAAGAACTTAAAATTTGTTTTCGTTATCTCCATAAGAAATGCATTGAGAAATGTAAATGGCGCCCTGGGATCGAACCAAGGACCATCAGCGAATATGTAAAATTTGATTATGAAATATATTTATAATCTCCAACTCCATGCCGAATTTCAAGTTTCCATGACATCGGGAAGGGGTCCAAAAAAAATCTTAAAAATCGCCACAATACATTTTAAACGGCCGATTTTTGCCTCCACCTAGCATCGAACCCAGGATATTTTACGTAAAACTCATTTATGTTACCGATAGATCATGACCATATATAAAGGTTCCTAGAGTTCCGATTCTCTACCTATCCGGGAAGTATTTTTTAAAAATTCCCGAAAATCTAAGCAATGCATTTAAACGGGAAAAATCGGGACTTTGTAGCCCTCTGGAATCGAACCCATGACACCTAGGTTCAAAATCGCAATTTTTCTGGAGGTTATACGTTATGGCCAATATGTCGTAAAAATTTCAAGCCATTGACGCTAGTGGTTTGGCCTGTGACTTTGTATCCTCTCTATATATATATATATATATATGATATATGAATGAATCCGGAGAAGCATCTATATATAATAGATATATATATATAATAAAAGGTTAGGAAAATATCAACAGTCGTGGATATATATTTCATTAAATATTTGGTATGAATTGTTAATAATTCAATTAATTATTTTCAGTTTAAATTTCTATTTCTCATAATTTTTCATAAGTTTTTATATTTAATCGTTTTAGATTAAACATTCTTACATACATTTATATAAGGAAGTCAAAAAGCACATTTCTGGAGAAAGGAATATTTGAGGAATTGAAATATTAATTTTCGTTTATAATTATGAAATATGCCTCCAATTATATTAAATGCGTTAATCATTATCGTATTATATTAGAATAAAAATTTCAATATTGATCTATGAGTTTGCTAACAGCTTACATGTAACCATTTATGCGAAGTATAGAAAGCTAATAAAAGCGCTTAATTTACCATCCTCATAAAATCAGGTATGAATTTTCATAACTCACGAGTCATTCACAAATTCATGCGCCATATCACAAATTACATGAATAGAATTAAAATGCAGTAATTATTATCGGTACACCAGTGAGAAGTGGAAAAGGATTTAAATGTTTAATTTTATATGGAAATTAACCTTCTGAGTGCTTCTAAAGAAACATTTTACGATGTCCATGGGTATGTGTTAACAAACAAGGCTAGGTAACTCCTAAAGAAAAGCTGATTATACAGTAGAACCCCGGTAATCCGGACACTCGCTAATCCGGAACCCTCGGTAATCCGGACGGTCCATTGGGAGTTATGCAAACCCGCAACTTCTTCTTGTGAACATATAAACACGCATATTAGTAACAAGAAACGAGAGGTGGACAGACTATTTGAAAAATGTCTCCATTGGCTGCAATGATGTGATGGAGGGCGAAGTATTTCGTTTATTGTGATAACACATCTAAGTTGTGATACTTTTCTGAGACAGCATTTTTCCATTAGAGGAATGCTTAATATGTGCGAGACTAAACAATTTCGAAAGACAATAAATTTTCAGTTGCAGCAGGGTATCACCTCTCAAAACATCACGTTCATTAAAATGCTATGAGAGAAGAGGCGTAAGAAACAATCCTTCCCTTCGATAGACGTCCAATGAGGATGACCATGCATGCGCTATGGAGTTGGTGTTTATCAGCGAGAAAAGCTAAACAATTTTAAGTTACTGCGTGTAATCAATGAGAAAGTAATTAAAGCGAGGATTAAATTTATGCCGTGTGCAAATGTGACTGGCAAACATAAGCTTCCTCTGTTTGTTGTCGGAACAGCAAAAAATCCCCGTGCATTCAAGTCAGTCACACTACCTGTGTGCTATCGAGGGCAAAAAAACTCTTGGGTCACACGAAAATTATTTTTGGATTGGTTTAAAACAGAATTCGTTCCAGCAGTTCGACAACATATGAAATCCGTCAATTTATCACAACGTGCTTTATTGTTGCTTGATAATTGTCCTGGCCATCCTTCTGCAGAAGAATTGTGCATTGATGACGGTGAAATTTCCGCAATGTTTTTACCCCGTAACACGACTGCGCTGATCCAACCCATGGATCAAAATGTTATTCAAAGCATTAAGTTAGGATATCGTAAGTTGCTTCTTACAAATATTCTGAATGATCCTGTGCA
Source organism: Sympetrum striolatum (assembly GCA_947579665.1). NCBI lineage: Eukaryota > Metazoa > Arthropoda > Insecta > Odonata > Libellulidae > Sympetrum > Sympetrum striolatum. Next base: position 52,115,265 of record OX388342.1, on the reverse strand, counting down.
CAATGCAAATTTGGAAAATGCACTGAGAAAGGTAAATTTAAAAGATATCGTGTTCAATCTAGCTAACTGTTTGGCATCTGTGTCTAAATTATTGATCAGCAAGTCGTAGAAAAATTTACTCCCAAATTTTATTGGTTCTGAAGTTTTAGAAAATGTGAAAACTGAATAAATTCAGCTTGCACCACTCATTAATCAGTTACAAAATTCGAACCCAATATCTAACCCTGAAGCTCTCCGGTGGGCTGCTGAGGCTGACGACAGTTTGGCTCGAAACGAAGCTTTAACAGATGAAGAAATTATCAGAACAGTAACGAGAGAAGATGATGATGATGACGACGACGACCACCACTACCCTGTAGACTCCGTCAAAATTTCTCATTCTGAGGCTTTGGCGGCACTCAATACATCATTAAAGTGGGCCGTAGAGCAAATTTTTGAAGCACATGAAATTGTGCTCTTTGGACGTTTTAGAGACCGTGCACTTGATTTAAAAATAAGAACGGTCGCGCAAAAGAAAAAACTGACTTTTTTGCTCGCTGATAATATTCATTCACTTCATATGTTGTAATACCTTATGTAATATATACATGCATTATCTATACAATGTAATTTTTGAGAAAAAAGGTTTTTTACGTTATTGTTTGAAAACCTCGCTAATCCGGAAACCCCGCTAATCCGGACGCCCATGTGCCTGAATTCGTCCGGATTACCGGGGTTCTACTGTATATTCGAAAGCGATAAATCAATCTTTCACGAAGAACTTACCTTACAATGATCCTTTAATACTGCATATCCAAAATAATATTCTCCCTAATGAAAATCGTGACTACTTTTCTAAATGTACTCTCTGAATGAATTGTCTATAAGAAGTAAGAATAAATTCCACGGGGGAGGCCGAGATGTTGTGGAAGTTACTTTTCATAATGAAGGACAAGAGATGTATAGGAATATATAATTTCCTGTGGAAAAGTATACATCTCATATCATTCCTTAAAAAGTAAGAAGTTAGTCATAGGAAGTTAGTAGACATTAGTAGACATAATAATTACTGTAAAAATATTTTTTAGTTAGTACTAAACTTAGTTAGTACTAGAGTTGTATTTTTATAAGTTAAGTAGACATGATGAGATGTAAAATATATTTTTATGCAGTTATAAAACTATATTAAAATAATGAAATTCGCCACCCATTCACTACCAAGAAAGGTAAAACTGACTGTTCCCTCAATATATCGAGTTATAAAATTAGAGATGAGAGAATTCTACGAGCCCGAGATTTTAAAATTCAAGCACTATCTCACCCACGGAAGGAAAGGACAGCAGTTTCCAGCTTTTCGACGGAGGACAGAGGAGAAATTTCGCCGATCCTAAACCCGCTGCTAAATGTTTCTCTTTCACGGGAGGCAATATTCGCATTAATTCCTCGCTTTGTATCTCAACTCGATTTTGCGGCGAGAGGTGGCGCCCCTCGTCGGCACCCTTGTCTCGTCTAATTGGACGTGTGGAGTTTGCTCGGGTCTTAAAGCTCGGTCTGTACCTAAGGCGTGTGCGGGAGAGAGGATATGAGCTCGGAGAAGGTCTCCGCTCGCGGTGGAGCCGTAACAACAATTTTTTATCTGTGCGGCGTCGCTGCAATCGCCGCGGAGGAACTCGCCCTTGTGACGTGTACGGCGTTAATCAAGTTTTGTTGAATGCCGAGAGTAAAATCAACATTCGCTCGGTTTTGGGGGAGTCTGTGTGTGTTCTCCACCGCAGGCACAAAGGGGCACATTTCATTGAAGGGGTGATTTTCATCCGCCGCCGCCTCTGCCGTCGCCGGAAACGGAGATTCTCCGAAATCCGCCGCAATATTTAGTTTAAATATTTGTTTGGTGAGCGATGAGAATTTATCTTCTTCTCGAATAAAATGCGCGCATTTTCCGCGCCGCCATTTTTTGGAGATGTGATTGCGTATTTGGCAATTCACGATTTAACAATTATCGGGGATAATCTGTTTCGCGGCTTACTATCATTGGATTTGTAGCAATTTTCGTTATACCCTTATTTTATACTCTATGTCCAGAACAGTAAGGAGTGTAATCATACACTAAGGATGTTCACTATAAAATTTACTAATCATTTGTGTTACTATTACACTTCACTATACACGAAATGCGTGTATAGTGAAGTGTAATAGTAGCATTTGGCAATGAATGAAACTGAAATTCTCAGGAAAAGTTTCCCTTAAAAGAGGATATTAGGAGATGAAACTTCTGTTGGATAGGAATAACAGAGCCAAATGCAATTGTTTCGAATACAGTTCAGCATTATGATCTGTAAAATGTTTGAATTGTATCAATAGAACTATAATTATATATCGAAGATTAAAATTAACCAAAGTTTCCTATCCTTCGAAAAAATCATATCATTATTCAGTAAATTTTATTGTGCTAACTTACGTTTACTTTTCTGTTATTCTGCTCAGGCGTATATCATCTACATGAACTTATTTGTTTCCTATATTCATTCTTTTTTATGTCAAAATGATTGTTGTTTTATCTATAACTACTTCCAGTGATTTATATGAGAATAGTACAGTTCTATCCAATAAATAAAATAATATGCGATATCATCCCTTTTTAGATACTATTTTCTATAAATATTTTCTTAGTTATATGCATAAAATAACTAATGCAGAATACCACAGTAATTATTGAAAAATCGCAGCCCTTTAAACGTCCTTAATAATTTATTGGGTACACATTTTAATTAATGACTGTAGAATAACTAATTGAGAATACAAATTTTTAAAAACGGTATTTCACCAAAAGTTTGTCGAGATGATCGCATATATACATTCCCTTATATCTTTTGGAATCCTTTTATATCAAATTTTGGGAGATCAAGCTTTCTACGTACAAGTCTTATCTATGCAATAGTGATATAGAGTGTGCTCCCTTTTTGCTTATGCTGACTGACCTATTGCTTATCATATATGAATCCAAATTATATATATTTTATTGCATCATCTAGTATGATTGAGATACAATATGCGGACAGGAGAAAAAGGAAATCATAAGACCATTCAAGGAAACACTTTCATTTTGATATAAATCGTAAAGTAAATTCAGAAATACCAAAGTAATAATTTCATTTTAAGCAACTGAAAACCAATTCACTTGATAAAATAGTATGATTCAGAGGATGGTTTGGTAATTTATTCTCTCACATTTTTATACTTATGGTATACGCCTTCCCCCCCCCCATTATTCCCTCTTGCTCTAAAGTCCCCCACGTATACCACCTAGTGAATATTCGCGCCCTCCTCAACTTCTCTCGTTTCCTCCACCAAAATTTAACGTCGCCATAACTTCTACGTCGACTACACGGCCTTAGAGGAAACGACGGCATGCAGAGGCGAAAATCATTCGAAAAAGAGACGTGAGGTTGGTTATGTGGCATATCCAAAAGCGTCGGTAGGCAAACGCAATGGAGAGAATGGGGGAAAGGGAATTCGGGAAAAGGGCTAAAGAATCCGAACTGTCGGCCGGAGAGGGTTATCAGTCGAGCGTTAATCTGTATCGCCTGGGGGAGGCACGGAACCGACGTCTCCCCCCATTTTCATACCTCCTTTTCCCCCGGCTCCGGTTAAAAAACCGTGCCCGGTTATCTCGAATACACGCCCGAACCACCGATCCGTTCGCAAAGTGGATTTATTGTGGGATTTATACGGTTTCCTTGATCTCCATAATGCTCTCCTAAGCGCGCTCATATTCGCGAAAATTTCAGGTGAAACGGTACAGGAGTTCGGGAAAAAGAACTCGATTATGAAGCGGACGTGGATTGTGAAGGAGATATCCGAATAAATAACTTGCGGTGAACCGCTCGAATAGTAGTTCTATCTGCACTGCACCCACAAAGGAAGATATTTTAAAATAATCATTCGTCGATGAAGGGTAGTGATATGCTGACCTCATAGTAATTATGTATTCTCTCCATTTTCCTCTTATATTCCAGTGCATTCCAAAGTAAGAATACAGATATAGTATATTGGTATAGCAATGTTTTTATGGCAGAACTCAAAGGTGGTGATAGGATGAAAGTCCAGTAAGGTAACTTTTCTGTTGTCAAAGCTTTCTAACTAATTTTTCATACGCGATATCTGCATTTGTAATCCACACTGTTTCTTTATTATGTTAATATCATAAGTATTGTCAGTGTTGGTTTAAACAAAGTTTACCTTATATAATTTTATTTACAGTTAAATCAATAACTATGGTTGAGTGAAATATTTTAACCGTCTTTAAGTCTTTCACTGCGGATATCGTTGGCGTAGTGGAATGCATTTTAGCCTTGCAACTCGACCTCTAATCGAGAGATATTGTTCTTCAAATGTGTTGAATAACGATTTAAATAAAATAACGGCCAAGGTTGACTAAAATAGAGAAAATTATTAAAGACAAAATCATTATTATTTCAAGCTGTAAACTCAACATCAATGGTATATACTATACACCATTGATGTGATATATACTATATACCATACCATATTATATACCTATTATACAGCGATACCAGAATATTATCAGGCAGTAGAGGCAGATAGAGCTTTTGTTCTTTGTACTGAAGGCGAATAGAGAAAATGAGGGTAAATTTGCTAAAGCAAGCTGTTACTTTGACAATCCTCTGCCCTGAGATACCTCTCAGCAGAAGGTGGCATTCAGCACACTGAGACCTTGTTGGGCAAACACGCTAGAGTGAGCGTACCTCTCATGGATAAGATCAAATGTGGCATCTCCCTCTTTTTTAATGACTTTCAATATGTTGCGCTCATGCGGAGGCTCGAAAAAAAACCTCTGGCTTGCCGCCTCAGTTCTGAATTTACATCTACTTTGGAAGGGCAACGAGCAAGGGGAGGCATAAATTGAGGAATCGTTTGGGTCTCGGCTTAGCCCCTTCGGCTTAGACTTCTCCTTTCCTCTCTCCCTAACCCACACACACCCTGCTATTCGTCCCATCTGCTGGTGGCGTTCGCGGACTCCCTCTAGCTCGTAACCCTTCCATATCTCTCCCTCAGCCTCTCTTTCAATCCACCCTTCCCTTATTCTCCCTCCCAAGGACAACGGTCTCCAAAAGCTCTTGTCTGCAATAACCGGGCACCGCTCCCTCCAAGAGGGGCCGCTGAACATGCATTCATTTGCGCCGCGGCTATCCGCCGATAAGGGGATCTTTCGGACATTTTTCGTAACAAATACACCTGAGAATCAGCCATCGGTCTCCCTACCTTTTGACTCTCCCAGGTCGCGGTCGTTACGCAGCCGAGATTTTCGAATCATTATCCTGCTAGATTTATTTACGGGAAACATTTTCAGATGGAGGCAAAAAACATCTTGAGCCAATTTTCATGTGGCGAGGCGCCTTTTGAAGTGAAACGTGTTTTGATTGAAGACCGCCGGGTTGGAAATGCTGCCAGCAAACTCGAAAAATTGAGCGGTATCCGGGCTCATAATTCTCGAATAAGAATCTGGAATGGCAACTTTGAAGTAATATTTTTTTTAGACCATTAAATTTGCGAAATCAGCTTTCCGCGTTCCATTGTGCACGTTTTCCTCTCTGCGAGTGTACGAGTGTCCAATATTGGGAGCAAAGCGTACCGTACGACACTGAGTACTTCTCTGAATAGAAATATGCAATTAGTACAATCGAAGTGATGACTCCGTGTGCGGATCGAGTACCTGAATGAATGAGAGTAGATATGCGATCTTTTTAGCAAAAATCGCCTCCCCATTCCGCCTTGAAATAGGTTTCCTTTGCCGTTTGGAAGTAACACGCAAATTAGTTTGGCACTCTGACGTATACTAAGAAATTCTGCCATCCATTCCCTATTCCCCCTTCGATCATTCTGAGGGCAAACTCGTTTCATACCTTAATCTAAGATCAATGTTCCCCTAATGTATACATAGTAAGCAAGTTGCGATTGTCGTGTCGGGTAACAGAGTAGGCCATGAGTTCTGTATAATGGTTTGTAGACAAGAAGATATGGAGAGAGGTCTGGATTCGAAATGAGTAGGGTTAGGGATTGAATAAGGAAGAGAAAGAGCGGGATTTAGTGATTAATGAGAAAGCGGTAGTGGATTTAGGAAACAGATTTGAGGGAAATTGTTCGGCTGGAAAGTTCTAACCTTGGAACTTTTGGCGGCATGGAGTGGTTTTGCTCGTGACAATGTAAGTTCTTGAGGAAAATCAAAGGGAGGAGGTCGAAGAGGGAAGGAGCTGTGCTGAAGGCGTGGTTATGTGGTGAGGACATGAGGTATATTCTCACAATAGCTGTAGATATCTTTCGCGTTCAAGCATAGACAATAGACTTTCTCAGTTTTTCAGAAATATCAAACTTTATTTTTTCCATATGTGATGTTCCGTTTTACCGAGAAGAATTAATTCACGGACATCGCGGAATATGATGCGATAATCACCGCATAATACGTAGATTAACACTGAATTTATGGACACATGTCATTGTTAATCCCTAAGGATATCAGGTCATTGGGAGATAATGGGGTGATAATTTACTTAGGCAGAAGCTTATTATGTCTAATTTTAAGATGTTTTTGATTAAATTTAATTATAGCTACTCATATTTTGAAAATACGTACTTATATTATTTATCTTAATGATTGATTTGATGTGACCTTAATATATTTTCAGATATATCCTAAATTAAAGAGGCTCAATTGTAAATAGCTATCTTTTATTTTAACTGAGGAATTTTATCGGAATATCGGAAAAAATTGTCAAAAAAAATAACTAGCTTCCATAAAAGGTTCAAATAAGGTCTGTAAGTGATGAAAATCCTAAATTAAGTTGAAATCTTGAATAAATTAAATGAGGACTAAATGATGTTTAAAAACTGATAGAAACCAGATTTTTCAAAGAAATGTCATATTCTAGAAAATTAATTGTCTGATCTTTCCTCTCTTATTCATATATGTAAGTCATTAATGTGAAAATGGCTGTATTAAATATTCCTTTGCATTGTTTGAAGAATCTTGTTGTATTCGTCTAATATTTATTTCTACGTTAAAGTTTCAAAACATCTATGATAAACCAGAAGCTTCTGTTATTTAATCTACTACCTTGCTTATCATTTTCAGCGTATTAATTTAGTATGCTATGATATATCCCCCTATATTTTCCTATATAGAAGGTATCCAAAAACAAATACGCAAATCGCATAGAATTGGTTCCATGGCAAATGTTGACTCCTCCTTGACCGTGGTATCAGTCAATATTTGCTATAAAACCCGCTAAATATTTCTCTCAGAAATGTGGGATCTCGTAAATTTCAATATTTGCTTTGAAACATAAACACGAATAAAGTACATACAAATCTGTTAAGCTTTACTAAATCATAAGTCAGGCAAAATTTACTATAAGAATCATAATGTAAGCCCGCGATGGAATCCTGTTTTAAGACTGATTTGATGTGAAATTAGTTCTAATTTATCTTGTTCGTAATTGCATTTTGTTTCATACGGTAATAAGGAAAATTATGCACAATCTAAAAGGCATAATAAATTCCGTGAAAAATCTGTGTAAAGTTTTCTCTGGGAGATATTTGGCAAATTAGGTAACTTATAGAAATAATTTCATTTTTTTATTAAGGAAAATAAATCTATTATTGTAGACAGGCTCTAAATGTCAGAAAGGTTGAGAAGAGAATGAAACGATTATTCCAAGACTGACAGTAACACAATGTATGTGTGTAACATAACTCTCATTCAAAAATTTTGATGGATATTACTATACACGGTTTATTCTGAAAATTCATTTACTGTGATGTACAAGGATAAGGTAATCACTTTATATACGATGGTGATTTTATACATATATTTCATAATGAAAAGTTCATTCAGAGTAGTTAGTTGCTTTTATTGAAGGATTTTCATGGAAAATGATTGAGACTACGATAATTAGTTTTAGGGAAAGAATGTCAATTAATATTTGTGGGGAACATTTAATAAATCTCATTCCAATGGAACTTCCTTAAGTTACGTTGGCAATCCACACGATAAAATAATTTAATTCGTATCATTTGTCACTTGAATTAAACACGCTAGAGAGAAGAAAATATTTAAGTGTAACCGTAATCTTACTATACACCTGAACTCCCAATGGTTTTAATTAATCAGCTATTTAAATTTCTTTACATATAAAGATTGTTCCGTATCAACTAAAACAGCAAATGAATCCTGTTGGATTCTACGCAAGTCTACGCAACGTTGTAATAATATACCCTATACTTTGAATCGTTTCTATATTAATCAGTGATTTTAACTAAGCCTCCCAACATAGCTATACACTGTAGTGCATCAACTAGAACAGCCAATTTAGCCTCGTGCCTCGAGTCTCAGGTCTTGGTATAGTTGCAATTCTCGATCCTTAAGGTAAGGCCACGCGCTATACGCAAATCACGTAAGGTTGCATACAGTCTAGGCGTCACTCACTTGCCAGAGGGCATGGGTTCATACTATTTAGATTTAAAGTAGATTCCGCTTTCTTTTACATGCACTTCCACTGTTCCTACATTTCCTATTCTGGTCTTTACATCCCTTTCAGTTTAATTTACCTTTTACGGCCCGTTTGTCGCGTATAACCCTTCAGGGTCGGCCGTCGTCACTTTCCAAAGAGGAAGGAAAGGGGAGAAGTGCCCCAGGGGAAGGTTTTGTCGGAAAAAGATTTTAAAATAGGAAAAATGCCGCTCCTGGGAATGGGGCTCTATACAGGGAGGTTGCAGGGGTTAAGGTTCACCGAAGAGTAGAGTCGCTTATCGCAGCTCCATCTCGACTACCTTTGGGATGGTATGAGGGTTGGTCTGAGAGGAAATTAAGACAAAGGGGAACCCTCGACGACCTCTTCCCTTCCTCCTTCTCGTATAGTTTTTCTCCCTCAGAGACATTCTTTTGGCCCTAAGGGGGACTGTAAATGTCAGTCGATAGAGGGAGAGACTGCCAAGGATTAGAATGGAAAAACAAAGGAAAACTTTCGAATGCTGTGAGACTATCGAGAGTGAAAGATATTATTTTTCAAAACCTTTTTTTGGAGGGTTTGTGCCAAACTCGATTCTAATTCTCGCAGAAATTCGGAGGGTCGGTCGATTTATAAATCAATTTTTATACTAATTTTGAGATACGTTTGAGGAAATGTTTCGGGGAGTTATAAACGGTGGTCGGCGCAACTAAAAATAGCTTCGATTTAGATCAAATGGAAAAAAAGACCGAATGTTCTCTCGAGCATCTATCTCTTCTGGATCACCTAAGTGTCACATCTGTTGTCTGTAAGATATTGTCCTGAGAAGGATCGAGAGGGATGTGGACGTGCTTACGAAGGATGGTGATCGATAATGATTGAAAAGGAAATCTCGGCCCAAGTTATGTTTCAAAAAGAAAATGATGGTGTATCATAAAGAAAACTGGGCCACAAGTACGGCAATTTGTTTGAGCTCAAAAAATAAAGTCTTTTATATATTTTTGAGGTAGATTATTATTCAACATATATTGAATATAATAATGATTAAGTCAAATTGATCCAAGAATTCAGTAATAATGGAATTGTCATTCAAATTTATTCATAAATGTTACATAGCGTATATATTACTGAGACTCGAATCATGAACTCTCATTTTTCATACAGATTTTCTTACCTCTAAACAACCATTATATGGTTTGTGTTATAAGGCACACGATACTTTTTACGAATGGTAATATCATTTCCATCATCTGAATTTAAAACATTCAAGGCATTTTAGAAAAGGTCGAAAATACTTGGTGAGTGTGGCCACATTAAATAAATACTGTTTTCTTTCTTCTCATTTATATTTTATATTATTACTATCGCAGTTTTAGGTGTTCTCTGTGGAGAGAAAAATCAAACAATCGGTCAACTAAACTAATTAATAAATTTATTGAAGCTAAGAATGGAGACAGAGAAGAGAGAATGTCCTCACTCAAAACAGTTTCTAAACAAAAGAAAACGATAATGAGCATTATGGATTACTATTTATAGATAAATTAATTCGATCATAATTCATCCGATTCACTATAAAGGATTCATTTATAGAATGTGCCAATGCTTTTTTGAATGTCATAGGAAATGAATTCCTATTTTTTTATGTTTATAAAAGGCAAAATCTTTCCATTCAGAATCAATTAGTATTCTTTAGTTATCACTTCCTTATGAAATCAGTGCTATTATGGAATAATTCAAGAAGGAAATAGCTAGATATGTAATTAAAGACTCGAATGAGTTATTAATATTTCTCCTTCTCTATAGGATAGTATAAGTGCATGCATCATTTTCTCTTATTATAATCTGATTATAATAATTATTTATGTAAATATATTTCTTTAATTCATATTGGATACAAATTGCTATCGTTTCTCGTAATATAATATTTAGTGAGATTAATTAAATTTCACCAATGAACTGCAGTGTTAGAAAAAGAAGCTACAACTTTCAACTCTTACAATTGATATAATGCGAAATTCCATCAAATCTGATATACTGAAATATCTGCTTTAGTGGAAGATCTTATCAAGTACGGCGTCTCAGTAGTTTTCAGTTGCTAACTGCAGCGTATGATTGTTGGAATTCCCTTGGAAAAAAAGGCCCCACTCTGTTCTGCTTCGTGCAACAAGCTACAAGACATGGCGGCGCCTCTTTTGGGCGTCATCAAACCGACCCGCTTAAAGATCTCCACGCATTCACGCTTCCCTAAACCACCCTAGTCCCTGTAAGATCGGACTGTCGGGATCCCTTTCCACGCCCTGCCTTACCCCCGGACACACAATTTCATTCCTTTGGAGCCTTTTCCGCCCTCAGAATCCCTTGGTCCTAACATCCTCCTCAACCCTACACTCATTTTCCCCACTGCCGCAGACCCCCTTCCTCTCCCCGTTTGGATGTGGTCCGGCCAACTGATGGACTGAGTGTGTGCCGCTCATGTTTCCACAAGAGAGTAAGATATATAGAGAGTGAACGGATGGGAATAATTTTCCCGATTTCCGCCCATCATTTTACTCTCATTTTCTTATCGGTCCTCTTTGGTTTGCAGATTCAGTCAGAGAGCTTCGATTCATTTCTTCGTTGATCAGCAACTCCAATGTAAGAAAAAAGAAGTTTTAAATGACAGAAGTTTTAATATTAGAATCGAGTGCATCCCATGTTTAATAAGTTGGCATTACAACCATGAGAAATCTTTTGCGTCAATACACTGACATTATTCGGTTCATCTTGTGGTCGATCAGCAGTAGTTTCAGCAAAAGAGGGAAAAGGAGCAAAGAAATTTGGAATGATAAGCTATAGTAATTAAAGTATCGAGTATATCTAATGTCCAATAAGTTTGCATTAAAACTATAAGAAATCTCCTGTGCAAATGCACTGTCATCATACAGTTTTATTAAAGAATATTCAACATCCCCGTTCTACTTCCCTAAATCTACAGATTAAGTTGAGAATCTTTCGGAGGGGAATATCTTGCTTAAATCAGTATTCTCTTGGAAGCACTCCACTTACAACTAAATTTTCTTCCTATTGAAAATCGAAGCTGGTTATATGCATATTCTGGAAGCTCTATCGTCCATCGATACAGAAATATCATACAATTCCTACAGATAAAGGCCTAAATAACCATCATGCTTATCTAATGCTTAAGTAGGAAAAATTACTATAAAACCCGTAATTTATAATCGTGTTTTCTTCAGAAAATTTCCATTCACTTTGAAAATTAATTTTCCTAAGAATACTTTCACCGTTGACCATCATTGCCTTTCTTTTGAAAAGAGCACGTACTTAAATTGGCCAAATTATAAAAACAGGTATACTCGATAATTATTACAGAGGCTTATATAATAACCCTCTCATTTGAGTTATCCAATTTATATTCATCTATTACCTAAATTATAGGGATTGCTTTTAATTCCTCATGGAAATCTCCCAAAAATCTTCATTTGTGTTGGAAAATAACATAATATGTTAACAGAACTTAACATTCTCATCACAATATGAATATACAGACCAGTAGTAAATTTTTATTATCCGCAGAATTAAGAATTTTAGTAATTTTAATTTCCGCAGAATTACGCCAAAGCAAGTTTTTCCTTGATTTTCTAGGACAATAATACTAACGTTTTTCATAAATTTTTGCTTACAGATATTTTCTTGCCGAGAAATAAATATCAAAAGTGCTTCTTAAATTTTCTAGAATGTTTATAATAAAATTAATGAAAATTATTAACAATAATTCTCAAATGTGATAAACGATATTATAATACATATGATATAAGTTAAGCTCTGAAGTTCCTGTATACTTTGATTCGGTTCAGATCTTTCAGAAATTTTTCCTGAAACCTTTAAACTTATATTAATCTTATTATGGAGTTTTGTAAACTATTCTTGAAACATCCCAGCGATATAATAATATTATCTCTGTTTTTATTACATAAACCACTTTGTCACTTGTAATCGGGAAAGGAAAATTTCTCCAATAATTGATAATGTATTTTTTTAAAGGGAGATTATTCGATATATATTCTTCTATGTGATAATTTTCTTTAATTAATGGGCTTCCTCGTTAGTCTCTATTCGTTAAATATATCTCGCTTCCTCGTTAAGGTGAAATTTCGTCTTTTACCTCCTGGTCATATCGGAATTTAATGAAGATGAAAAATTTCGATAACCTTTTATAATCTTTCTTTGTAATTTATTTTGTGAAAGTAACTCTAAAAAATAAGATAACAGCAATGTATTTATGCTATGGTATTATTTAGCTCACTTTATAATCTTTCATTTTAAGATACTCATGATTTAGTTAATATATTTTATACTTTAGTTTTTTAATATTTTCTATTATAGTATAGATTCTAATGCATTCCGTGAAAATTTGGTAAAAATCTATAATCTACATCTGAAATTTATTACATGATTGGGAAACTATTTTTGTTGAAGCATGTATTGATCGAAAGTGAAAAAATTTAGGGTCCGGATACCTTGCTTTGTCATTAGATGGAGTATATAACAAGTAACAATAATTCTCCTATTGCTTGGATTTAAGAAAACAAACTCCACATTGGTCTCAAGTAGCCCTGCGTTTGTTTAATTTTGTGCAATTACTATCTCTTTAACGGAGCCGATAGTAAACATCAATTTTGATAAAGTAATTTGTCATTGTTAGCCTTCAAATAAAATATATATATATATATATATATTAATTTCACTCAAAATTTCTAGATATTAGTATTTTGAAGTACCAAGATTTTCCGTAGAATAAAAAGCTTCTCAAAGGTGTGCATTTTTCAAATTTGTTTTCATTTTTCAGCTGTTTCCTTAATATAATTCCTTTAATACTCCTAAGAATACCTCCATCGAAATAGATTTGCTCATTACGCGTGTCTCAACAGATTTTTGATGCTGTTTTGGTGTGATGCAATTTTATTTCTTAATAGGTTAATGTTATTGTTTAATTGTAGGTAAAACCGATGTTAATGAAAATAAAAATAAAACATTTGTATTTTCTGATGAGCCAAACAAACGGTGAGCTTTATTTTGACTGATCTATAAAGAAAATATATAAAAAATCATATGATTTAAATATTGAAGGATACAATTAAAAAAAAATTTTTATGAATTATATTAATAATAATTTATCATTTTTTTAACGGAAAATCAAAGATCTGTCGGTAACGCATAATTTATGAGTATGATGAATGCACATCGGAAGGCTTTCAGTATTGAAGTTTGCAGACATTTTTTTGTATTTATCAACTGTTTTGTGGAAACATGATAATTACCAGCTTATGAAGCATTGAATATTTAGTTAAATATATCAAGTTTTAATACAAGTTATACTGTATGCATAGATTACCTACTGAGATGTTGAAAAAATTGGTAGGTAAATGTTCATATAATACATTAAGTACTTGATATTCGTTTCAAATGATGCTCATAACTAAGGTATCATTCTTATCTAGATGATTATTCCTCTAGGTAGTTTTGAATTACAACACATCTACAATTCCTGATCGTTGATGTTGCTTGATTGCAGAAATAATTTTAGAGAAACTTTTAAATATTCGATCGAGAATGTAACTATTTATAAAGACATGCAATGGTTCCATAATGGTTGCTTGGTTTGGGTAACTGTGATAAGCTAATAAGAGATAGTAGTTGGTACGTATTTTTACCTCTCTCCTAATATATCAAAGGATTGTTGATATATTAGCGTAATCTCACTGCAAAAAGGTTTCTTTTAAAGTTGCAGAAAAAAGCTTAGGACGAGGAAAAATGGGTTATAGTATCTTTCATCATAGCTCGGAGCTACATATTAAAAGTTCTGCGTAAGGGCGAAAGATATTATCTCCTTCGATGAAGAAAATCCTTCGGATTAGAGGATTTCCAGAAAGCACACACTTGGAAACTCGGATAAAAATTAAACACGGGATAAAAATCCCCTCCATTTTATTCCCCGTAAGAAGAATCAAAAAGAAAAGAATACTCTCTGAGCTTACGGAAGCGATGGGGAACCAGAGACGTGGAAATTGGTTGAGTGGAAATGAAAGATGGCCGAGGAGCGAAAAGAGATAATTCAAAGAGAAGGGCTAAAGAGCGGGAGGAAAAATTCGGAGGGGGGGCGACTGAAAAGGAGAGGAAATCGCGTTTGCTGGAAATCACGGAGTCTAGAAGCAAGTTCCACGCAAATGATGCTTTATGAAGGTAATTACGAGAGCTTACCTTTGCCGGCGTGCGGGGGAGAAGCCCGGGCGTAATGGGGGGCGTGGTCGCGCTATCCTTGAAGATACGATTTTCTGATGGCTACCGGGGAGGAGGCGGGGAGCAGAAGGAAATGAATAAAGCGGGATAGAAAGGAGGTCGGAAAAAAGTGGAAGACTTCTTTCGGGGAGGAGGACGAGGAGAGTTTAACGTATGGCGGTGGGAGGGATAGGAGTTGCCCCCAAAAGAGACTGGTAATTGAGGGGGAGATAAATGGGTGACATTGTGGTTACAGGAAATTGGGAGGGGTGGGGGGGTTGCCGGGGAGAGCGCGCACAAGTGGATATCGCGTCTTATATACAGGAATATAAGGGAAAAATGAGATTAGGGAATATGATTGTGCCACCGATGGCAAGAACGAAATTGCGGACTTCGAGAGATGAAGGAAGACCGGCTTCGCAGTGAAAGGTGCGCCCCCTCAAGAGGAGACAGCCTCAATTGTGAGTCACGGAAGGGGGGAAAGATACGTATAGCTTTTGATCCCGCGTGGAGGAAAACTCGCCTCAGCCTTTGCGTCCCAAGTCACGCATGGGCCGGGATTTATGTAAGGCGGTAAAACACGCTCGGTACGCAATGAATTACAAAGAGGAGGACCTTTACCTCTCCGAGCACAAAGAATGCTAGCGGGGATTTATTTTTATTTCTTTCTCGGAAGGTTAAGAGCGTGGGCGCAATTTTCTCCTCTCTCTCTCTCCCCTCCTCCACCTTTTTAATCTTCAAAAGAATTGCAGTCGAGAGGTAGAAATTATAACGAATACGTCGACCTTGGAAATAGATACAGGAATTTATGTGGGGAGCGTGGAGGGTAAAAGTTGTAGAGAATGGAGCTCCTTCCAGCGTGGATGGTTTATTTGTGCACGAGGAGTCCAATATAAATATATATCATAGGCTAGGAGTTTTCCCTCTTGAGCTATTTAATCTACCAAGTTATCTCGGATGGGCTATAGAGTGAAATTATCGAAAAAGTTACCTCTTCAAGGAAGTTTTTATTTCATCTACCGGGATATTGTCATTATTTTCATAAGAACGTGGGCAGTACGTTCATGTTCATTTTTTTGAATAATCAGTTAAGCCACACCCAATACTGGAACGTGTGTAGTTCGATTTTAAATGTACAATCCTGAGGAAGAGGAAGGGTGAAAATTGCACATTAGGATGTGCACCCAGGAAAATTTCAAGGAGAAACGGACATGGAAAAAAGTCCACCAAGGCCGGGAATCGAGCCCGGGATCTTCCTCTTGCCGGGAGAATGCTTTGACCAGCTAAACTACCGAGGCAGAAAAATTTAACATGCCGTTTGGGGAATTTTGTAGGCAAAGGGCGGTTGTTTGGCTGGTGCCTCCATGAGGCCCGGCAATGGACGATGCCGCTAGTTGGACGAAACCATACCGCCCTTTTCCTACAAAGTTCCCCAAACGGCATGTTAAATTGTTCTGCCTCGGTAGCTTAGCTGGTCAAAGCATTCTCCCGGCAAGAGGAAGATCCCGGGTTCGATTCCCGGCCTTGGTGGACTTTTTTCCATGTCCGTTTCTCCTTGTACAATCCTGCTTCATACGGTCGCATCCGAAGCTATTAATTTCGAGCAGAAGATTAACAGAGGCGTTCACAGACGGTTTTTCACCATTTATGAAGCTGTGGGACAATTTTCAAGAATTTGAGGCAAAATAAAGACAATTATTACATCCTAGTGGGCCATAATTAATCTGAGGCAAGGTGTTTAAATCATTCACTCGTTTAATATCAGCAATCACTATTTAATGAATTTGCGACCTTTGTTGATAGTGGTATAACGATGAACGGGAGACAATTCGAAAGTGATCTGAAGTCAGACTCATTCCGTTACCAGTTGATGCTTTTTCAGTGAATTATCTTGCCTAACTCCTTTTCCTTCTTGAAATTTGTTGGTATAACCATTTATAGTTAGCTCTCATAGTACAAAGGGACATTTCTTGCAAGGATTTAAATTGCTTATGGACTGTTACTGAAAAGATAATCTGTTGTACGCTAACCTTTATTTGCTAATCATAGATTTATGTAATTACTTCTTAAACTTTTTTAAGGTTAGTTCGTTCTTTTGAGCTAGTTTGTGAGCTATCATATAGAGAAAACTACTTTATAAAGTCGATCAAAGCATAAATTACATTACCTTAGAAATTACGGGTTTTCTAATGTCCCTCTGTGGCAATAAGTCGATTGGTATGTTTTCATTCATTTACAATTTTTACTTATAAGATGAAATTTTAAAGTCGTATTATTACTGATATCATTTTCATTAATCTCTTGAAGTAAATAACTTCTTGAATTTATAGTAGATGGAAAAGAAGGTCAAATTTTCTCTGCAGAAGAGCTCACGAATAAACCCCTCATGGCCCCCAAAGAACGCTTTCCCAAACACCAATAATGGAGAGCGTATCTGGCTTTAGCGGAAATTGATACTGCTCATATGTAAGATTTACGGCTAGGCGAGGGACTTTAAATCATCCGCCACCCAATGGGAGACTAACTGCCGTAGCCAACTAGTGTAGGACTTTCGAATTCGTATACGATGCCATAATGAGGTGGAGGAAGTGTGAGGAATTGAGACGTGTGAAGTGCCGAGGATCTTACTTTTACCAGAAGAACCCTGGTCACGTACGACTGTTATAATGGTAAAGAAATGGGAGGGCTTGAGGTGAAAGGGCATTAAGAAAGGAGAGCGAATGAATAGGGGGAGTGCAATAAAGGAAGTGACAGAAAATAGAAAACGGAAAGAGAGAACAATATATTGGTATGTGCGGTGAGAATTCTCTAGGGCGAGTTTTTAGCTTCTTCCTGGCTCTATTTCCTATCTCACGGCCACATTTTTCGTAAAGGAGTATCTTTACAGACCATGTGATCTTATGAGTGTGATAATGTTGAATGGTAATGGACGCTTCCAAAGATAAAATAGAAATGCATGAATTATCTTATAGAGGTGAGATACGTGTATAATTATGAATAGATATAAGAATATGAGATAAATAATATAATATGTTGCTAAAACGTCTTATTTTCCCCTTTAGCAATAATATTTTTATATATATCTATATCATCGATAAGTGAGATTACGTGTATAATCATGAGTACATATAAAATTTTAAATTAAATATAAGAAAATAAAGTTTAAAAATGTTACTAAGACATCTTTAGCCCTTCCACCATTTAGCCATCATATCATATTTCATATTTTTCATGATTAATCTAGATAATGGTAAAGGTTAAATCTCAGAATTGTAGAAATGTGAATGAGACCTGCTCCTGTGAAGTCAGGATATCACTATGTAACAATCGAGATAATGAACAATGAGAATGAATGAGAAATTATCACAGCATAAAATGTTTATATATACTTAATTCGGTGCATATAAATTCTGAGCCTTGTTTGCACATTTGTGGTAGTGCATGATCAAACAGACCATATAGGTACATGCTGATTTTTTCAGTGCAAGCCAAGATAAAAAGATTATTTTCTTTAAATATTACTGCCGACAGTCATTTCCATTATCCATTTGACTCCATATGTTCACGTCATAACTAATGACGCATCCTCAAGAAACCGTTTTCAGCTGATCGAAAAACAGATTTATTTGTGATGAGTTAAGGATTTTCGTTTCTTCGTACTTTTTTCTATATTTAATTCATTTTCACTGAGGAAGTGTGGGAGGAGGAGCTGCCACTATATTAAAAAGCAGCTAAAATAGACACGTTTATAAAATCAAATTTCCAACTAAATTAAGTCCCCCAATGTAACACTCCAAAAGTAAGCTTTCATGATACATAGAT
Source organism: Sympetrum striolatum (assembly GCA_947579665.1). NCBI lineage: Eukaryota > Metazoa > Arthropoda > Insecta > Odonata > Libellulidae > Sympetrum > Sympetrum striolatum. The sequence goes on along the minus strand of OX388342.1, from coordinate 52,096,663 downwards.
AGATGTGAACAATTTACTCAAGGATACCCATCGTGTTAAATTCTGTTTTATAATACTTTTTTCTGATAACTATGTAACTCTCTATCTGTTTACTCTACCTTTCACTAATTACTCCTCAAAAACGTACTTAGCGTTCTCAAACTAAAAACATTTGGGAAAAATTAAAATCAATGAAGCAGTAAAATTTAAATAAATAAATAGGATACAATAAAACATGTTTAATTGGTGCCTTTGGAATGTAACAAAGAATCAAAGGAACTATACTGGGTAGAGATATGGAAGGGACAAGGGAAGGAATTGGATTAAGGAAAAGTAGGTTATCGCGGTCTTTGCATACTAATGTAATGTGTGGGAGAAATGTCGTTAAGAACTATGACTGGGAATAAAGCAACTAGTCGGGCCAGCAGAGATGAGCGGGAATTGTAAAATTGAAACGAAACTCTTCCTAAACGGTTGCTTTCGCATGTAATTCGCGGAATAAATGAATTTTTGAAACAATTTGATCTAGAATCTATTTACCTAATCTTTCTGGCAGTATCAGAATGGCCCATATAACATGGAGGTCGCATTATATCGGTTACATCATCTGAGACGTAATTTATCTGAACTTATTTAATAAATTTATCCTTTGAATTTGACTACTATCTTCTAATGATTCCCATCCCAAGTCCTGTAACATCTGAGTAACACTCGCTGTTTTATCGTAGCAATTCTTTACAAAACGTATCGCCTTTCGTTGTACGATGTATTTTTAGGTACTACATAAATTTCATCTGTTGAGATAACGACGTAGCAAAACTTTTAAATCAGGATACAGGAGAACTCCTTAACAAAATTAGCGTTTCGTGTTCACCCTCGATTCCCCGAGGTTGCCAACCTCAGATATTCGGTTTTGTGTAAGCATGCTTTGATTCTTCTCAAGTCATTATTCTACTTAGGTTTGATATGAAAAGAAGAGGTTTGTGTAGGCTCATGGAATTGAATTAGTGGTAGGAGTAAGCATTTCCCACAGTTCCTGATAAAGTTCTTTTTTCCACTCGTAAGACAGAGTTAAGACGCGATAAGACTGATTTTTTTCCAACCGCGCACAGTATTTTCTTTCCTGGTTTTCTTGAAAGAAAAGCTTCTTATCGCCATTATCCTCTACCGTATTACTCAGTGTATAAAGAGACACTGTTTTCAAAGGTTCTTTCAACTGTTGCGATTGATAAATATAATTAATTGGTACTTATGCATTGTAGATTTTATTCTATTGAGATAAAGAAATTCTTAGCAAAAATAATGAAATCTTATGGAAAAACAATGAATTAATTCTAAATCAATCTTGTACTCTAAGTCCAGCGTGCAAGATTCTCAATTAATTTGTTGTTGGCTTAAAATATTCATTTCATAAACATTTATAATTTTAAAGTAATTATTTGATTATTTTATGATAATACTATCAGAAGTGCCCGTTGATTCTCAACGGGAAAATCCAAATTGATAATTACTCTTGGTACAGTCTTGATCGTAACACTTGCCTCATAATTTTTGGTAGATAGCTAATTCCATGCTATATTTTTCCAAACCAATTAACAAAGTAAATAAAATTATAATTAAGTCTAAAAAGTCTCCTGAAGATTTAATCTCATATCATTTGAATGAACACTTTCTTCGATGAAGATAAAAATTATTTAAAGATTATAAAAAAATACATTCGATGATCACATTAAGATAAGCAGCACCACCTTTTAGGAGACATTTTCTGAAAGGGAAAATGGTTCTCGGTAACGATGATTAAACAAAATTTAAATTTAAATTTAAAATTTTGCGTGTGTTTCTTATGAAAAGGTTTTTTCCCGTCTGGGTTCGAATCGTGGACCTTAGGTTAATAAAAAGTAGCCTTTACTCTGCACAGGGTCGACTGTTAATAATGTAGAAAATTTCAAATTTTTGCTACTCTCGGTTCTCGAGTTTTTAGCGAATATACACACACACACACACACACACACACACACACACACACACACACACACACACTATTTTATATATATAGATATTACTATTACATATTGTTCTATTCATAAAAATGGCAAATTTTATCAATTTTTTGTCATAAATTGCTCAATTTGAATAGATGAAATTGAATGAATTATTGAATGAATTAAATGAACATCCATTTCGTTTATGGTTTTATAAAAATACTTTTTTCCAAATATTACACTATATTATTCTAAATATAAAAATAGCAAATTATATCAATTTTTTTCCAAAACTGCTAAATTTGAATAGATGAGGTAATCTCAATAGTGTTGTAGCTTTTCTAAGAATACTTTTTTCCCCAAATATTATTCTGTGAATCTTGTATTCGATGGTTTATTTGTATAAACTTATATTATAATAAATTATACCATGTAGTACGTATTGAAATGTCCTAAAAAAATGGAGGATGTGAAGACCAAAATCGGTGATTATCGAGATAAACCATATTGTGCCTCGAGGAGCGTGGGGCTGATCTAAAGGAATGGTTGGCGTTGCGTCGCAGCTGCTTATTTTTACAATCAAAATTTTAATGTTCTAGAGACAGCAGAAAACGTTATCAAACTGAAATGAAGTTTGGAATTTTTGGAGTGGAGATAATTGCTGTGTATTTTGAGTTTTTACTTTCTCCTTATACGTAGTATAGAGAATGTATTGTATTCGCAAAAAAAATCGACCTCCAGATTTTGACGGAAATAGATGTTTTGGGACCCATAGAGCACGTTTTCGCTATTTTCCCCCTACATGTCTGTCTGTGGTAAAAAAGTTTGTGGGCGCTCTATCTTAAAAAAATAATTATTTGATCATTTCCAAACTTCATATTTAGTATTTTCCTAACGATGCCAAAAGTTGATTAGTTTTTGATGAATATCGCTAAACCGGAAGTTTCGGTTAAACCGGAACAAAAGTTTGTTTCTTTAATATCTCCGTCAGAATGCAATGTAGGTATATACAATTACAAACAAAAGTTATAGATAATGTACTTCAATACAACTTTTTAATTAAACATTTTTTCGTAACACTGATTGTTTCGGAGTTATTCTTCAATAATGGTTAACCGGAAGTTGTTGTTTATCCAGAAATGGAAGTTTTTATACATAACTCTGTCAAAAAGCAATGTAGGTGTATACAATTAAATAAAAAAGTTATGGATAATGTACATTACTATAACTTTTGTATGAAACATTTTCTCTTATCACTGATTGTTTAGAAGTTATTCCTGAATAACGGTTAACCGGAAGTTGTTGTTTATCCAGAAATTGATGTTTTTCATACATATCTCTGTCAGAATGCAATGTACGTATGTACAATTATGTACCAAAGTTATAGATAATGTATTTTACTACAACTTTTGTATGAAACATTATCCTGTAACGCTCATAGTTTTGGAATTATTTATATATTACCGGCATAAGCTTCTTTTTTCAATAAATATGGAGAAAGTCATGTGTTGGCCACATCAGATTTTTTTAGATTATGACTAGAGGAAGAGCAAGGAGTTTGTAGGGCATGTAAAAGTTTGTAAGACTTTGGCCTGAAATTTTCTTATCTGAAGTGACCTATAATTTCGAGTCCTCTTAATAATTTTCATTTAACCATATTAAAATTTAGTAAGGATTTTCATATCAAAAGATAATTTTTGCATCCATAAAAGTTAATCTTATAAACGATGAAATAATCCAAAAATATGCTTTCTAGTTTATCTCACATTATATTAAAAATATATTTAAAAATAATATTTGACTGATGGAGTCTTTAAACACCCTTAAAACAGTATATTTACTTTAAAAGTTAAATTGTTGATTTCATCTCGGTATTTACACCTCTCCTGTATGTGGTGTAAATGTCGACTTTATTTTATAGATTTTAGTATATATATTTATATGTATTATCAATAATTTAAATGGAAACGATCTCTTTTACGTTAGCAAATAATTAAGTAACGTAACTAATAACTGGTAAATTAAATACGTATGAATAACATCTTGAAGTTATTGTGTGATAAAGTACAGAAATAATTTTCAATCAAACAGAATGATGAGGGTAGACACGTTTTTCTATAAAAATTGGTTACCTAGCCACAAAACTTCAAAATCTTTTATATTAAAATTAAAAACGAGTAATAGCTATTATACTAACAAAATAGTCTATCCTCGGAATATCTTATTTTTAAGATTTGTTCTAACATCATGTCTCATCATTTTCCTCTCTTTGACGTGAAATATTTTAGCTACACACAATCAACTTCAAGATTTTCCTTTCACAATTTGTATACATTCCATATCACTGAATGAATAGATAACAATATAGAGCGTTGTATGTAGTTGAAAAAGGGTGAAAAAACCATCATCCAATAATGCTCGCACAAGTTACCGCTTGAGCATGCAGGCGTAGAAAGTTATACTTTGTGCCCATATTGAAATGCGATTGGCTCTGACGTCAGTATCTTCATTCTGCAATTTTAATACACCGCTTGATGAATTGATGACTCCACTCAAACTGTTAATTAAACCGGGGAGCTGAGCCACCATCTCTCCAACTTCGCTTAACCAGGCTTCGGTTTGGTAAACAGCCGCTTAAAAGCTCGCAATTAACTCTAATTATAAGTGGCTCCGCCGTCGATGGCGTTTGCAGAGGTAAACGATACAAACAACCAATTAGTTATTCAAATTTTCTCCGCCTTTGATTCTCTCGACAACTTTCTTAATTATTAATACTTCGTTTCCGTCTCTCTCTGCACGGAATGTTGTTAACGGTGGATCGGAGCAGGCATCCTTCATTTAGCTTCGTGTTTCGAGGGAAGGGAGTATTTCTCTTCAGTTAACCGTCTCCGAGTCTCCTTATCTCCGTCGCAGTCCCTCACTGCTGCTTAACACCCTCCTCGAGCCCTCGTGTTTTTTTCGCCGGCCCTTCTTTAACCTCCTTTCAGTGCACCGCCTTAAATCCCCTTCCTCTGTCATGCAAATGAGGGAGTATGCGCCCGTCGACTATCGTTTCAATGCAAATAGTGCTGAGGAAACTAGGAGACGAACTCCAGAGCTGAAGAGGATTGGTAAGATGGCACCAAGGTAGTTTAATGGATAGATAAATTTAAGCTGGCGGAATGGACCAAGTGGCATGATCGGGGCATTCATTATAACTTGGGCGTTGGAGAAAGTTGGATTTAGAGATGCGTGTGACGTCGACAGAGGGAAAGGAGTTTTGTAAATGTGCGAACTCGGCTGATAAGAATGTGATATGCACAGGTGAGGTGTTTGTGCTTCGACGTGCGATGCATGCTAATAAAATGCATTGCGAATTTTGGGCTTTGAACTCAATTAATTATAAAAATAACCGATATTTGCACATAGGTATCGCTTCATCATTCATTTTCTGATATTTAAAGGAAACCGAAGATAAACTTTTACCAATGTTTCACTTTTATCAAAAGTGAAATATTAGCATAGGTAAGCACTATTAACTCCAGTAGTAGTTTTCTATGGTTTCAGTTTTAACAACTAAACCTAAAAAATACACTGTCTGAAGCATAGGGACGTCAAAATCCGTGGGAAACAATTTTCCGCGTGACGCAAATGTCGAGGGTCGCAATTTTTTGTAGGACGCAAACTCTCCTCGGGACGCAAAATTCCACACACGTTTGACCATGCTTAAAAATTTGATAGATAAACGTTGTTTTATACATTAAAAATTGGTTTCGTACAATGACCAACTGTATGGATACAACAGAAAAGATTCTAATTCAACACTCGTGATCCTCAAACCTCATAGAAAAATCAAGGCTTTTACTTCCATAGATTAGGTAACTTTAGATATGGCGAGAGAGATTGATCACCAAGTGTATAAATTCTAATATTTATTTATTTGATGAATTTTTGTGGTGCCTGTTTGTTTGTCGAAATGAGTCGTTTATAATACAATACGAGAAAAGGTTTGTAGAATATGAATCGAAAAACGAATTAAGCTGAATATTCATTTAAACGAATTTTGGATGTATTGTTTACATCAATTAAAACTAATTTGAAAAGCAGACATGTCTCATCATCATATCCTCCGGCAGCTGTGGATTTTATCTTTAGCAGACAAATATAATTTGTGCTTTGAGTTTTGTGAAAGCTTTATTGTGAACTGGATGCGTACGAATGGATGACAAATGCTGCTGCCAATTTCAACGGTAATATTTAATGTTGTTGAAAAGATCTGTCTCTGATCTGAACATTTGGTTAATATGTATTGACTATAGGTCACCATTGGATAGAGAGTCTCTCTTCATTGAAATCTATTTCCTCCTAATCTTAGTAAACATAATAAATTCAACTCTCATCTAAATAAATTCCGTAAATTGGTGTAACTCCGTACTAGAAATCACGGAAAATAGCATTTTGCATAAGTCTCAAATAAAAAAATATTTATTGGACTGGTTTCAAGCAATTTCGTTCATCACCATGCACATTTTATTTCACTATACGTTAAGCATAATATCAACAACGAAACAGAATTTGGGAATTTTTTGAATAAATAATGAAAATAAACTAAAAAAATAATACTTTTTCCCCAAAAGATTTTACATTTCAGGAAACGTGTTGTTTGCCTTTGTTGAAAATAAAATCTAAAAGGATCATTTTTTTAGTCCCTATGAAAAGGTTTATTTTTCTAGTTTCTTTATAAATCAATACCATTCTTAATTTTTTATAATCATAAAAAAATTATCTTTCTTTCAATGCCACGTAGGGTTTATGATTTGCATCTACCGATCAAATATATGTAGATTAGAAAGAAAACGTTAAATATTTACTAAGAAGTATCAGATTCGCTATTTTAATATGAGTTTTGAACGAGATAAATCCACAAGCTCATCAATAGAGCGGTACGAAATAAGAGTAGCTAATCGGCCTCTCATCACTCGTCATTCGAAAAGTAACGTTGCCCAAAGATATAAGCGGAGTAGAGATTGCGTGTAATTGAAATTCCCCAGCGGGAGCGAATTAATGGTTATTAACTGAGTTTGGAGGTGGAAGATGCTTGGAAAGACCTGACAAATCGTAATTAATATCGCATGTAGGCTGGCGGTGTCGAGGATTATACGAACGAGTGAGTTTGTTCGCTTCCGATGCGAAGGTTGGCAGTCGGACTGCCGAGAAGTGGGTCAAGGGCTGTGGAATAGACATCGTTCTTGTAGGAGCCCCAGGATAATTAAGGACTCCGAGGGGAAGCGTGCTCCGGAGAAGAGGATATCACGGTTTTGATGGAACAGGGTCGAGTTGACGTATAGCTGAGTGAGGAGTAGAAAAATACTCTGGGTTAAGCTCAATTGATTTAAACTCTCATGACCAACATCCTATATCTACGTCCCGAGAGAGGGAGTGCTTTTGACAGGCCTTTTCTCACACCACCGAGGAGGACAACGAGTAATATAAAGACTGCGAAGAAAACATCGGACAATGAAGTTTCTAATTTCATTTGAACGTTATAGAAAATTATATTTGGAAGTGGCGATTTTGTAGAGTATTGCTTTGTTGAAAATGTGATATTTAGTAAGAGGTATCTTTGTTCCCCTTAATTTCTTTGCCTCTCTGGATTTGAAATATTTGAGTTGAAAAGTTATCCAGCAGATGTTTTATTTAATTTTCGACAGTTCAAATCAATTATTGTAAATCTAGTATCATTTGTTCTAATTTATTTGGATTATACAAAACATGGTAGTATATTGAAGCAAAAGGTAGGGAAAAACAACTCGGATGCTCACAGAAAAGGATAATATGTAAAAAATTAATAGGACACCACAACTTTGAGGCTTTCTTGACTTACTGTTTTGTTGTCAACGATAAGGTATGATTGGTTCTGGTCCTTTGCATTTTATAAAATTGTAGATCATGATTTTCAATATTTAATTACCGGTTTCAGAAAAAGACAAGAGAAGAATCGTTTGCTCGAATTAACGGAGTAGAGTAACCGTTTATTTTCTCTTCTCAATTAATGCTATTGTGAATCAATCAAATTTTATTTATCATATGTTAGGTCTACCTATATTGTTAGAACTAGAGAATCGATCTGAAAGCAAAACAGCCGTACAGAACTTGCAACGATGGATTTAATCTGTTTTAAAATTCTCAATTTAAAATTCTATTCCAAACAAACATATTGCCAAATTATTTTTCACTGTGTATTATTTGAATTGAAATACAGCTGTACGTATCAGACATAAAGTAAAAGATAATAGTGAACTGAATGTTGTCTTCGAATCAAAGCAACCTAAATCGATCTTGATGAACTTTATATAGAAAATTGAACTTAATTTAAGTTAATTAATCTAATTAAACCAAAATAACTCCCCAGATAGTGGAAGACCAGTTCGAGTACCAGTTGTGCCCGTTTTTTCACTTCTGTTTAGCCATGGGTTATCAAAGCGTGTGCTTTTTCTTCTATTGTTAGACTATACGACCATCCAGTTAAACAATAATTCTATTCAAACCACTCGAAAAAAGATGCAAAGATAGTCAAGGACTTTCAATACATTACATTTATTCAGTTTTGAGGATGTTTCATTTTATAGCCATGGAAAGAGAACTAGATAAGCCACAATAAAGGTTTTAACTTATTCGAAACAATTGGTATTGATATCAGATTGTTAAACGGAATGCATACACTCATATCATTGTAATTTTTACTAGAATACATTTATTCCGTTATGGCTATGAAGCTCTTGCCTGGCCTCTAACGCAAAAGTCGCCTCCTTGACCCTGGACGAAAGAAACTTTTGTTTGCTTAGCAAGAGGCAGCGAAGTCACTCATGAAGTGAATAAATTACAATTTCCTGTAATAAACATGCGGGAGGCTGCAAAGGCCGCGAAAGCGTCATTTTCAAATTTCTTTAGGAAATGTCTTCATGATGCGATCAAAAGCATCTTCCTGGCAGAAACCCAAGTTCACACGTCTGAATGAAAATACGCGCCGGTTCTCGGGTAGGTCTTAAAAAAAGTGCTAGACTCAACACGTAGTGGTTAACTGTAAACGTCAGAGCTCCTTTAAACTCTCCCGTGAATTTCACCGTGCCGTAGAAAGGGCAACCTGTTGACGGTCAGTGAGCTCTAAGTGACACTATGGAGTACATTCAAGGAGATTGCCATGGTTTCATCTTCTCCCTCACCTAACACTCACAGTATTCGAAATTGCCGTCTCTTCCATCTATATTCTTCCATAGGCCCAATCATGATTATTGTTCGCACCCAAATTGAGACGCGGATTCAATTATTCCGCTCTTGCATCTACCAATGCAAACATCTTCCAAAGCACTACGTACCTTCCCAGTTAGATCTTTCTCGAGGCCGAGTTGGCTGAGATAATGCCTGACTCATCTCTTGGCTCTGTAGGTAATAGATCTAAATGTCGGCTCAATTAGCGTGCACTAAGCCGCTGGCGACGCTGTTTGCCAGCCCTAGGTGTATATTCTGGGATTAATTTTGAGACGGATTTCGTCTACGTCATTTTGAATACGAATCTCTCGTGAAGACAATCTAAACTGGAAACCTTTCGTGATCTCGTTGAATGCATTTGGTTGTGATATATTTAAATTGAAATAATTCTAAAAAATATAATTTGATTTTAATCAACTCTTTTTGATATACAGATATTGAAAAAATAAGCGACAATTTTCACAATTAAAATATAGGCTAATTCATCCCGTCGAGAGATATGGTGTAGTCATGCGGAATTTACTGTGGGTCACACGTGGTCAGCCCATCGTATTCCACACTGCCATAATGGCTTATCTAGAGTCAACTCCACTACCACTAAATTCCGATTGCTATCCATAGTCATTCAGATGCTGGGTAAATACCTTTAAATGTAGGCCGGCACTAGTAATTTAAAATCTCATCGAATGTCAATGTCTTCCGCTGGACCCAGTTCCATTTGTTGGAAATTACTATACTATAAATTATAATTTAGATATCTGGACATCTCGGAAAGTATTAATTTCAACGTTTCTAAACATTTTTTTTACCGTAATTCTGTTGCTAAACACAGAATCGTTGTTGAATTTTCTAGTAGTACCAATACTAAATTACAAATATGCTGTTCAATAATTTGTAATGAATTAATTAACTTTCGCTGACATTGAAAAATAAATTTGACATTTGATTCCTTAAAATGAGGCGCATAAGAATAAAATAAATCAGATATGTGAGATGTAGTTTGGATAGCATAGTATAAGTGAAAGATTTGTGTTCGAGTTCCGATCTCGTTAAACGTTTTTCATAAAAATTCTACCTTAAAAGTGTAACTCCGATACTTATTTTATTCATCCGAAATATTAGAATATGTATCCTTTTTCAACTTCTCTTATTTCCTTTAATGTGGAATTTAATTTGGAACTCTCAAATTAACAAACAATATAGTAGTTCTTATAAGTAATAACGAAAGTGAGACAACAAGAAGTTCCTTCGCTAATTTACCAAAATATTGTGCTTTGAAGGGGAAATAACGCTAATGTAGTTCCTGAAACCTAATATCATAAAACAAGGTGAGTATATCCACAATTTTTGGATTAATAAATAGAACTTAATTGTTTTCTAGGCATTGTTTTTTACAGATTTACTGTAAAAATTGCATTTTTGAAATTATTTCGGTGGTATACTAAATGCTTCAATTTTTCAATTAACCTTAAGAATTTTATTGACGGAAATTCAATGCTAATTCATAATTTTTGGACGAATTTCGTGAGATAATAGTGTCATGAATTCATATCCAGTTACTTTGCTGTGGAAATGGTACAGTTGTTGAGATGATACTATTAAGGTATTTTTTTTCCTTTGAGAGGATTTGCATTAGTAAATTCGTTTCATCGGATTTAATCCGAAATAAAACTTACGGTGAATCAAATATCCAGAGTTTATAGGATTTAATTCTTTTATATCAGAGGAAGGGACCTGTTGTTGAGAAGAGTTTGCTTAGGCGGCCTTGGTTAGAGACTGCTGAATGGGGACTTTTATAGATCGCTAACGTCGCAGTAAATAATGAAGGCTGGCGCAGAAAGGAGTAAGAAAAGAGATAGCGAAGGGTGAGTTCGTTTATTTCGAGTTAATCTCATTGTATAATGAGATTTCCTCCCCAGAAAAAGAATTCCTTTTTGTTGAAATGGAAATGGCGGAAAGAGATGGAAAAGTACTTCCATTTGTGGGTTGGGTGCAAATCTTTGAATGGATAAAATGTTTGATTTTGATTTTTTACAGACTGCAACTGTTACTATTCCCCTATTTAAAGTATTAGCATTGGTAAAATCGTATTTATGTTATTATTTTATTTTTACTTAATACTGAAATATGGAATTATACTGTGGGGAATAGCCTCAGGTTGGAAAACCATTTTTTAAATACAAAAGAAAACAGTGCGAAAAATTGCAGTGGCAAATAATAGAGTCATGTCAATGATTTAAAAAATACGATTTTCTTTTTCTCCCCTTCATTTAAATTTATTAAATTAATTAAGTATGTGCATATAGAAAAGAATATATTTTAAAATAATATAACAACACATATATATGACACCAGAAGAAACTACGAATTATTATGCCCAATTCATCATCTTTGCATGTATGAAAGAAACCCATACTACAAGGGTATAAAAATCTACCACAATATTCCAAAGACACTTTTGAAAACTACGGCAAGAATGAGCAAGAATTTCTGGACAACTTCAAAAATATATTGGCAATGATATATTATTAATCAGTATATGAATATATTCCGGACAATGGCTCATCCTGTTGGATGTAGTAACGATTTAGGCTGATATTAGTTTAAGATAATGTACTTATATATAATTGCATTTGTTCCAACAATGTAGTTCCAATTGCTAAAATCATTCTCATATTCCTTATGTAAAATTCTGTAAATCGAAGATCTAAATGTAAAAATGGCTATATAAATATTGCTTTGTGTAGTGTACATTTATTTATTGTCTGTGTATTTGAATATGACTGTGACGAAATAAAGTATTAATATAGACGAAATCAACATCAATTCCTGACCAAGCTCACCAAATTTGATAGGGTAATATAGTTAGTCGCAATGATGCCAAGTTGATGGCTGATGAAGTTTACATTTTGGGGTTAGGGTAATCATTAATGCTACGTGATATGGTGAACCCTCCACAGGAATTTCATCTACAAATCTCCGGTCTTGAGTGAAAGTAGCCATTACTCATTCATTAGCTAATTATCTACCTTTGGAGTGATATCAAATCGTAGTAATTCCGTTTGAAATTCAACGGGTTAACTGCCGCTCTCCTATAATTAGTGTGTCTGGTTTCTGAAGTAATTAACGGTGACGTCAGTCCACTTCAATTACGAAAATTATGAAAATTAACGAAAGGAAAGAAACTAAACTTATTTCTAGAGATAGTGCTTAAGGGAAGCCAGAGCTCTTTGGTATCGAAGACAATGTGAATGCTCTTTTTCCGGAAAATTTTACGTATCTTATTCCCTATCACGATAATGATAAGTTCATTTCACATCGACACTCAAACTTCGAAAAGCGGAATTAAAAAACAGTCTCAGAATGTTACATAATATGAGCGCAAACTCAAAGCGGTGATAGTTCAATGTTTTTAATATTACCTGTCGTTATAGTAAACGGTGACGGACCATTTCGAAATCAGTCCTATAGAGAAACTTTTTTCGGTTTATTTTGATTTTTGAAATCATCACACTATTTTTAAGATGCTATTCATGTCTTTACTGCATATATCATAACAGAAAATCTTCTAAAGGCCTCGTTTCATTTAAATATGTCATTAAATAACTCTAATTGACCTAGATGATGATCAAGGAATTTGGATTCGCAAAGCACTCTAACTCAACGAGGAAAAGAATATAAAAGTCAGCTATGTGAATTTGGAGCAATATCTCGCGTTTATTGGAGTGACTAAACCGATGCACATAAATTACGCGCTCTCCGCCGTTATCCATAACCATCATCTCCTCCATTCAGTCATTCTTTCACAGCGACACTTGCCCTAGTCGTTATTCGCAGCCATCCAGATGTTCCATTTAGACGCCTCCCATTTCGATACCACTATCATTCACACCTTTCTCCGAAAATGATCCTCAAACGGGCTCTTCCTACCGAAAGCCCTCAATCCTTTCCCGAGATCACTTTATTCGTCCTTTGACAGCTCTTTATTTTTTAAGGATTTTTCCTTCCTTTTCTAGCAATCTTATTCCTGCACGTGGCAATAGTAGGCCATTCTAGATTCTACAATTTCGTGCTCTTCTATCCGTGTATTTCTTTTGTAAATGCTCTAAAATTTTAGAGGTTAAGGGTGATTTCTACGAGGAAGAGGTATACTTGTAGATGGTGTGATACAAAACTATATCTGTCTGAAAACTATTCTGTCTGATGATGGGTTGGATCCTTCTCCTCTCTAGTCATAAGTACCAAGATCTGGTTAATGGGGATCAGACCAACTTTTCATTATTTATCTTACTACTATATTCCATTTTCGAGATACTCAAGATGTTATATATTTGGTCTGTCCGTAGAGTATTCACCGTGAAGGCCGATTGGTACCTCACCTTCTCCAGCATAAGCTACGGAAAGCTTGCAGAGAGGAATGAGGTTAACTACTCAGAATGAGGAGTGAGGTAGTTTGTCATTGATTTTCTCACTGAGCTAGAATGCTATAAGCGGAGCATGTCCACGTAAGTGAAGCACAATGACTCTGTGAGTAACATTTTTCTTGGCATTCCGTAAGGGTGTAGTTGCACTAATCACCTTACGAAGAGACCTTGATCAGTGCAATTATTCACTCGTACCTAGGTAGCTTTCGTTTCATCCCAGCCATGATCACGACCGGGACAAAAGAAAATTAAAGATACATTTTTCTATATCCTGAACCTAATGGCAAATGAAAAGTGCTTTATTAATCAGATTATGTCATCAGGAACGATATATTTGGTATTAAAATGCATTTCATGAAATTTTGGTATAATCTAAAATCTATATCTGAATATTCTGATATAATGAGAAAGACGTTTTTGAAGAATGTATTGATCAATAAATGAAATATTCGGGATCAGAAAACCATAGTGCGTCCTTAGTTAAAGCCCTGTCTATAAAGCTTCGAGTCCAATGGTTATTTGGTACCACACTGCAACATAGTATACCCTACTAAGAGCTAGTAAAGGGGGAATGTGGCTTACAAGGCAATACGAGGAGTGTGGTAGTTTTCCTTTGCATTTTTCACCATGTAAGAATCCTATAAGCGGAAAGTGTGCATGTAAATGAAGCAAAATTACTCTACGAGTAACACTTTTCTTAGTATTCCTCAGGGAGAGACCTTAATCGAAGCCACTCCTCAGTGCCACTCATGACACAGTAATAACCATTTTAATATAGACATGAGTGCCACTCATACCGCAGTAACTTCCAAATCAACATAGCTATAAAGGAAAGAATCTAAGAAAGATTTGTATGTACTTTTGCCACAAATTATTTTTTTACAAATAACAGTAACACGGCCGGTTTTGACGATTAATCGTCATCTTCTGGTGACGATTAATCGTCGAAACTGGCCATGTTGCTGTTATATGTAAAAAGTATAATAAATTTGTGGTAAAACCAAAAATCTTTCTTAGATTCTTTCCTTTACGGATTACCACAACACCTTGCTTGATTCAGTGAAGTGCATAGCCATAAAGAATACTGTGACAAAAATAGCCGAAAGACATAGATTTTTTTATCCTGTACATAAACATATATCTAAAAAGCCTTCCTTTTGCATCGAGGATGCATTTCATTCTCGTGCCGCAGTTACTGAGCCGACACTTATAAAATATTATGCGGTGCACTTTGCGGGAATGACTAACGTGCGTATTCGTGTCAATTTTATCGCCTCCAAGCCATTCGCATGTGCACTCCAGACAGTGCGGTTTCACCAACGCCGAGGAATAACCTACTGCCTCTTCACCCAATTCATCGCGGGAACAAATAAGGAGATACATATACATCTTCGACGGGGTTATTTTCCAGCATTTTCGCTCCTCTCTCACCCCCCTGCCGATTGCATTGCGACTAATGCTGCCATCTGGTGCAGGGATTGTCTCAACCCGAGATGGCCGTCCGCTCCTTCGCAGCATCTGGAAAACCGCACTCACGTAGCGAATTCCGCTCCTGTTTCTCGTTAATATATATTTCTCCTTTGGAATGGAAATAAAAGTTCGACCTTTTTCTGATTCCCTCATCGGTTCGGGTCGTAGTGTTTGATTTCTCCCGGTTCATCCATTTTTAAGGAGCGCGGAATTCACTGTATGAGAGTGCGGAAAGAAATTGAAAAGGAGGAGGAAATATTGTTGATGCCAGAAGCGGTCGAGAGGGAAGACTGAATTATGGGGCTATAAAGTATTTGGTGGAGCGAAAAAGACTGGCGAGGGAGCTGAAGAGAAATCGGACGAAAAGGCCCGAATATATGAACAGAAAACGAAATTTTAAATATTAACGGAGGCGAACCCACGCCGCCCGATGTTTGGAACATACAATGGAGACCAACATCCGTTTTCATCCCACAATAATGTTTGTTTACGATCAATCTTCTGGAGCTCAAGTTACGTCAATTAGGATCCGATATATCTCAGTTACGTATATAACATATAGCAGCGGAGAGTATATAACCCATCATGTCAAAACAAAACTTAGATCAATTCTTAATTTTTCGTCGCAGAGATATATGGGAGGAAATAAAGTATATAAGAATATATTCGTAAAAAAGCTATTTATTGTAAAATGTTTGCCTAGAATAGTTTAACGAAAAGCTAAAAGAAAATCGATGTTGCGGGTCTTGACTAAGTGATATTACAAGATAATCAATAGTTAGTTTGATCCTTTATTGGCAAGGTTAGGCCCAGGTGGGCCTCTCTTCCACCTAACCTCGTATTTCGATTACATTTAAACTTATTAAAAACTCAACTTATAAAAAAATACAAAGAAAGAGTAGGGTATGGGAAAAAATCTTTGCAACTGAAGGTTGACTAAGAAAAAACCCACGTTGCGGGAAAATACCCCCAAAGAAGGGGGTTGAAAAAAACCGCGAAAACACAGCAATAGAAATAAATACAATAATATACAAAAATAGAAGAAGCATGGTGAATATATTTTGGAATCTAGATGGTGATGCGTTACTATATGGAAAGCCATTGAGGTTATGAAGAAAGAACTTGGAAATATTCCTCGCGATATTCCATTCACGACTGGTTTTGCTTCTGGAGTAGCATCCAGAAGATTTTTTTCCTCATATAATAAATATATTTTATTTAATCTTCATTTTAATTTTCTGAAATAGCTATATTCAGATTGCTTCTGCTATTGATTTGAAGGCTAAACTTTAAGTATGTCATCATATCAATGCTAAGGACAGATAGAATGAATTATGCAAATATAAATCCCAAACCCAGGGAACGTACTTTCATAAATATTTCTAAATCACAGGTATAGAGGCGAGATAAGATTAAATCTGCTTTTATACAGTTTATCAAGGAAGTTTTTGCTGGGAATATCCTCTACGAATGCACCGAGGATCGAAAAAAATTCGCAAATCACTTTTTTCTTGCAATGACAGCATCTTCTGAGGTCCTCGAGGGCGTAAAAAGGATGCTTTCCTGGAAATTGCACGGAAAATAGCTTTCTGACATCCATGGGAAAATCAATGGCAATTGCAAATAACATAGGCAAGGTAGTGCCTCCCGAAGAAATTGAATCACTTTTACGTTTAAAGGAATGAAGATTTCGCGCTTTCGGAAAATTCGGAATGAAGCTTCAGAAGTCGCAAAATTCGAGGAGAACGCTGGCCTGCAATGCGGAGAACATTTACACAACCTAGCAATAATATTTTGGAAAGCGATTTTGGGGAAAAATTCCCTCCCTTTTAACGTATCCCGCGAAATTTTCTCCGGAATTTATGTGAGACAAAACGTTCAACTGGCTCTTTACGTTTAGAGCGTATGATTTCCTCCGTTTCCAATGCACCAAATGATCTAAATTCCATTGAAAGGCGCCAATAACTCCCAATTCCCATTTTATTTTGGCCAAAACGAGTGGTACTTCTCGACGCTATCATATTATCTTGGGAATTTATGATGATGGAGAAATGGTTGCATTTCTCACCCTTTAAACCTTTACTAAGAATCTAGGATATTCAGAATGCTCTTATCTTTGAGTTTACCATAAATTTACATCAACACTTTGATAAATCTGATTGTTTTGACTAAGGTGATGGGTTAAGTTATAGAGACTTACAGTCTCAATGTCGCCTGAATAAAGACGATTATTATTATAGCACGTTATCTGAACTTTAGCATATATGCTATGAAAATACACTCGATATTAAGATATATAATCTTTCATAAATGGTTTGAAAATCAAAATATGAAAATTCTCTCAGATTTTCAGATTGCGTAAAAATATTTTCTAGGTAGAACTTGACCTTTGTAAGCTTCCTTAAATTGATTTTTTGTTTATTTCTTGAGTTAAAATATATCACAACTATATCAAAGAATTAATAACTCGTTAAGGATTTTATCTACTAATATTTCATGCTAAAAGTACGTGTCAATGTGTTGCCTCTCAACGAATTTTTACAAAGATGGATGAACTTAATCCTTTACCTATTTTTAAACAGAGTAGTCTTAAATATTAGATATTGAAATTATTTTATATTCGAAATATTTGTGCACCTCACCAGTTCCGTTCGACGTATTTGTCTTTTGTTGGGATTTATGTATTGAAATAATATGGATTAGATCATCTGTTTTTCTGCTCTCGGGCTGAGCTGTATTGCCGATAGCAATATTTTATCAAAACAGGCTTTGGTGAAACAAGTTTACGGATGTTTACCATTTCGTCGGGTATGAAAAAAGTAAAAAAGACTGGCTCGCTTCTCCGCAGTTTCTCCTTCTAATTTTTTTTATATATCTATAGAATCAATTCGTTATACTGTATATCGAGTCAGAAAATCGAGTAACTCCAGGGTAAGAGGTAAGATAAAAATTAACAGCTTCAATTTCGGTCAAAAAAGATGATTCATTATTACCATAAGGCGAGGAACCTTATGTCTAAACATGTTTCTCACGAAAAATTTCGATCACCTTTGCATAATAAGGCATGAAATATGTAACTGTGAATAAAATATTATATTGTTAGTTATTGGGAATAGATCGTTCGCAATTTTAGTAATGCCGACGCTTGCGCTCTGGACGCAGCGTTTTTCAAATAAAATATATGCGTCGCTCTGAATTTAACTGAGGCACGTGAGAGAATAACTTTAGTTTAATAATACAGAGGAAAAAAAGCTGTGGAGTTAGTGAGGCATGTGTTTTTAATTGAGATCTATGTATACAAAAATCAATATATGTTTATGGAAAAATCAAAACTTAATATAGCTTTTTAATTACCATGCGCTACTTCAACAGTGAAATCAGAGAGTAAATATTTTTTGAACTGGTAAACTGAGCTAATTACCATATGGTGGAGTTTTAGCTGTTTAACTTTGTTAATTATTTGCCATGTGACTGGATAGATAAACCTCATCTCTAGTTAATCTCCTAACATTAACAGTAAGTCTAAAGCAGCAATTCGTTCCAACGATGGGCATTTAACTTTGTGCAGAGGATCTCAGATATATCCTCACGATCTTAGAAAAAGGGGTACTCGGCAGCAAACATGATGCTTTATGGTCGAAACATCCCGGAGGATAAATTATTTCGACAAAAAGCCGGAAACTCAGTCGGCCCTGACAATGGCTATGGTCAGGATCAAGGCAAGAAGGAACGGGGTTGCTGAAAGGTAAAATTCACAGTGCCCCTTCATCCAATTCAGGAGCCCTTTAACCTCTCTAGTTTTAATTGCAGATTCCAGTCAGATGAAGATGAACTTCGAGAACTTCTGCAAATTTGAGAATAGAGAGAGGAAATCCCAGAACATGAGAAAAGTATGAACATGAGGGTTGTACTTTATCTGATTCAGACCTATTTACTGATTGCAAAATTAAGATGTTATGGTAATATTTTAGTTCAACACTACTTTTTTCTCATTTTTGAACAGTTTCATTTCGTTTTCGTTCAGTATAATTCTTTAGTATTCATATAACCACAGTAATCATAATCGTGAAAAACTTGCACGCTATCTACTTCATCTTTCTTCGTGGATGAAAAAATGTAGATTCCGAAAGATTGGAAAATAAATGGTTGAAAGAAGATTTAATTATTCAAATCAGGGAATAAATTTCATTAAATACTTAACGTTTTTGACGAGAGGTGTTTCAGAGTATAAGGGTGATCATCAGTGATATTTTCTTGAGGCAATTAGCTCAAAGAAGAGATATTTTTTTTAGCATTATTTAATTAATTTATTTGAAAAATAACCGCAGCACCTGTCTCTGTCGCAAGTATAGGCTTGCTTATTACATAAATAATGGAGTTCTAACAGAAGCATTTCAAGCACTATTTCATGTATATGTATTTAGAGCTATCAAATGAAATATGATTTTGAAATTCCAAGCATATAAATACGTTGCTCAAACATCAAAAATAGTGACAATTAAAGTGTTTATGCCACTTATACATCGCTGTGAAATGATATCTCATAAAGTGCTTGAAACATTTATTTGTGGCTCTGACTGTAATATTTTAAGGACATTTATTCACATACTTAGGTGGTAAGAGATATCTAAGCCATTTATCTCCAAAGTTTTATCGGTGAAATTGATGACATGCTTACATCGGAACATTTTTTTGCAGATTGATACTTAGAGATGGAACCCATTGTTTTTACAGAGAGTACATAAATTCAAAAACCAGTGACTGACAGGGAGAAAGGATGAGAATGTTTTAATATAATTTGAATAAATGTTTGGTAAATATGTACTAATATTGGGTAGTCGAAAGTCCCAATCTTTACAATAACAAAGAATGTTCTAAAAATTAAAGACAAATGGAAGTCACTGCATAGTTGCTGAATAGCATAAGCAAGCGGAGTTACACGCAAGGGTATCGTATTGTTGAAATTTTCTCGGCTCATGGATGTATTTTCCAAAAACTATAGAATGACTCTATAACACCAACGTTTAAAGACCAAAGAATAGTTTTGATTATAATTGGCCAAGTGAATCAAATTCTTTCAAGCATAATACTTTGAGATGAGATAGTACTACTGCTGTTAATCATGATTCATATCTTGGAAAAATTAAAAGCAATAGGATCTTTTCGTATTGCTCATACATCTAGCATAGCAAATATTTTTAAGGTAATTTGAACGCAATGAAATTTCTCAACCAATTCTCCTTGTCGTGTTTTGATTATGGCTCTCCTTTGTTTCTCGCTACTTTATTCCATACATAATTGCATTATTCCATTTGAGTTATTTTTATGGATACAAGAGCACCATTACCATTACAAAGCTGCATCATAGTTCTTTCCACACAAGTTTTCTCCTTTATTTTAATCTTACATGTAACCTTAAATAATAGTTTTCAATCTTAACTCATGTGTGGTTATTTTCATATTATTAAGTATTTCAATCGAATCCTTAAGTTACAGAAGAAAATTTTCTCTTGGAGAAAATTTGCCAGAAGAGTTAAATAAATATTTGAATTTGGGTGATGTCTCTTAAAAGTGTTAATACTAAGCAGTTCATTACGCAACATAACTTTAGCTTTTTTCTAGAATTTCATAAAACTGATTTTAGTAGGAATTGTATATAACGGTAGTAATATAAGAGTTACCCAATTGTTGGAAAGGAGTTTGAGCAACTTCATTATGTAGCATTAAATTTCATTTAGCAATAAGTGTAGTAGCTTGTAATTCAATTTCAGGAGCTACAGTAATGTCTCACAAAATTACACACATCCTGCTCCACCGTTATTTGCCTCGCATGCATTGCACTTTCGTGGCTTTTCCCAACTTCCTCTCCTTCTTCTCTTTTCTTCCTTTCATCAGCGCGTTTCCTTCCGATTCTCTTTCTTTCCGTGCCCACCTCTCTCGGAGCTCTTTCCTGCCATCTACCGCCCCTCCAACCACTTAATTTAACCTCTCTCTCCTCCAGACCACTCTTCTTTCCTCCCACATTGCATTCCATCGTATCTTACTTCATCTCCTCCCCACGTTCATTTAACTCATCCTTGCCTACCGCGGTTTCCTCCGCCCACCTTTATCTCCCAGGGTCTCCTTCGGCCACTTCTTTCCCCTCCTATTCCATATTTTCTTCCGACTTCCCGACTAGAGCGACTTCGTTTTCCTCCCTATTACTCTTCCCTTATCTTTCCATCCCTTCCTCGCTTCCTCTTCCGATACCAATTCTGCTCCTAGACATTCTCACCCCGGGTACCTGCCTCTTCTCATAAGGTCCGCGAAAGTTCCCTCGAACCTGTTTCACTTCTTCACACAATCCTCTTTCCTGAATCCTGTCCATCTTTCTTCTCCTTGCGGCGAAGGAAGTTCGGGCCAAGGAGGGGTATTGGGAAGGGGCACGTTACTAGGCCTTGCTTAATGAGAAGGCTCGAGATTGGTTGGCTTCATAAGTTGCTCTCTACTCCATGGAAGTGCACTTGGCATTATGAATTATCGCTCTTCGCCGAATCGACTCTATAACATTACGTTGGAGTGTTTTGAATGGAAAGACGTTTTACGTCTTATTTAACTGGGTTTGAGT
Source organism: Sympetrum striolatum (assembly GCA_947579665.1). Taxonomy (NCBI): domain Eukaryota; kingdom Metazoa; phylum Arthropoda; class Insecta; order Odonata; family Libellulidae; genus Sympetrum; species Sympetrum striolatum. The sequence goes on along the minus strand of OX388342.1, from coordinate 52,074,953 downwards.
ACGAGGCCACAAATTACGGAGCCGCGGTTCACCGGAATCACCTTTCTGAAGTATTCTCATATAAAGATCTCCATCTGAAAAGCTCCACATTTCTGGTGCAGATTTGCATGTTTACATTTGAACTATATTTTAGGAGGAAATAACTCCGCTGGAGAATTTCGCCTTGATTCATTCTGATTGTTTGGGATTTCTCTCCGGTAATACTGAATAAACTATGATTATTTATTTATTTACTAAAGTCCCATTAGCATTAGCACGTAAATTAAGACAAGGAAACAACTACAACAAGGCCTTCGTGGCGCAATCGGCTAGCTCGTTCGGCTGTTAACCGAAAGGTTGGTGGTTCGAGTCCACCCGGGGGCGAAAATTTTTTTATTGGAAGGTTTTCCCCCTGTCATTAGACTAAACGCAATATCTTAAGTTATATGTTGTTTCCCTCCAACTTTGTCACCAGGCAAGAAGGTCAAATTGCAACTTAACATGTAAATAGATAACAATTATTTTACAGGAAATATCCGGAACTCGATCCAGGGAACTTGAGGGTTGAAGAGAAGCAAGATTACCACTAGGTTACCACCGCCAATGGCTGAAATTTATATCACGCCAATATATAAAACTCCAAGTCATGAAATTTTAACCTGCTTATCGATGAGATATTTTTGGCAGCAGTTAAATTTGGTGCTCTGTGTAAAAAGACTCACGGATTCATTGATCGGGTATGATTAAATATTATTGCTAGTGTAAAAATACTAAAAATAAAGTTATACAGATGTGAAGAATAGTGACATGGCTGGGACTCCGACCGAGGTCTCCAACTTTCTGGACAGGTATTCTAACCACTGAACTACCGAGCCACAATCTTTGGTAATGTTGCGAAAAGTTTTGGGGATATCGCTTCAGTTTTCGGCATTCGGCTAGAGTCCCAGCCATGTCATTATTTTTCACCTCAGTATAACTTTGGTTTACTATGTAGCACACTTTCATGTGTATATTCATTTCTTTCATTCCATCATTTGTTTTTTTAACAGTAAAAATATCCAAGGTCGAGGCCGAAGTAAGACATCGACAATATATTTTCCAATGTCAAACCAAAAACTAAGAGAAAAATGTGATGTTCGGATACTTAGATGACATGTCCTCTCACAAGTATCCCACGAACTAGATTTGATCTCTCGGCACCAAGATGCCCCGAATCTCAAAATTCAGGTCTTTCATAATCGGATTGTCTCTCCTGTTTGCATACTGCCAAACGGGCAGGAGAGTCGTATGCATGTAAATATCTCCCGATATTCAAAATGCCGAAAACTGAAGCGGTGTCCGCAAAACTTCTCTCAGCGTTCCGAGAGACTCTTCGGAAGGAAAAAGAAGAGCGCCAAACATGAATTGGATGCTCGCTGAAAAACGTCCTTTTTCTCTGAATACTGGAGACCTATTTCCTCTCGGAGGAAGCAACATCAAGAGCGCTGGAACCTCATTCCGATAGGAAAGCAGGCGTTTTATTTCTCCGAAGGCGGATCTTAGGATATGGGAACCTCTTGCTCAAAATAAAGGTCAGAGTTGGAGAGATATCCGATAGTGTGAGGACTAAAAAGATGAAAAATAAGGAATGAAGAGGTTTGCGGAAGAATGGGAGGAGATGTAGGATGGGGTAAGATGAAAGTCAGATTAAGGGAAAAGAAAAATAGTGGACTCGGAGCTAATAAAAGGGAAATGGACGCCAGGGCAGAAGAAATTCGTTATCTGAGGCTTTGGACGGTTATAAAGGGAGAAAAAAGGAGGCAACGAGTAAGGAATGAGACGGGGGAACAGAGGCCTGTTTGGATGGGTGCACTTAAGGGTCATTTCGCAGAATGTTGACTCGGGTGGTTGATCAACGTGGACCGAGAAGAAGGCAAAGAGAGAAAGGTATCCAAGCGACTCTTATAGACTGTGAAGAATGGCATTTGAGATGAGATAGTAGCTATTTTCGGATGAAGTTAGCGAGCTCAAATGCTTCACGATGATTCCTGCAGGCGCCAGATTTTTTGCCGTCGTTCTTCAAGCTCGTAATTACGGATTACGTCTAACTTGGACTAGGAAGAGTTATTGATAACTACTAAGTTTATAAAAGAATAATTCCTTTTCTTATGATTCACATAACTTAATCATATTGGAATTATGGATTTGATAGATGAATAAAGTTTCTTTTTTTCCACTCATCTAACAAGGTTTCCTGATATCCGTCCATCCATTAATGAGGAATGAATGATAGCTAGATATGAAAGATAGATAGATAGGATAGAATGATATCAAATAAGAATTGTGGATTATTTGTCTTCAGATCTCAAAGTGATGATTTCCATTTATACATATTCATTTAAATGTAATGTTATTCTTCGAATCGTAGTTGTATGTCTTATGTCTTATAGCAGACATACATATTTAATTTTTATTTCGCACATGCATTTAGATTTGAACCATCGATGTGAAATTCTTTGGGAAAATGGACTCCTTTCAAATACCATTTGATGTTCTAAATTTGATCGAGAATGCATCATGGAATTTTAATTGATCATTTAAATATCCATTTTTCTCGTTATGGTCACTAAGTGTATTCAAGATTCATCCAATAAACTGTTACCTTATTATATTGAACCAGGTAATGCCAATTTAGGTTCATTTATTAGGTAATATTTTACGTCCTAAATTGACTTTTGCTGTACGGTATTTATTTTAGGTATCTAAGAGTATGAATTCATCTTTTATCAGAAAAAAACATTATTTATTTGTGTGCAGATGGATGGAAAAGACTACATGCAGTTTCATTAGAAAATTTTAGAATTTCACCATCCGACTAAAGTACGATTTTAGATATAGTAAAAAGATTAAAATATTGTAAATTACTCCTAGCATTTGCTTCTATTGTCTCAGTTAAAATAGAAACAATGTATACCAACAAATACCCGATCCATCCTAAAAACAAACGGTAAACAGTATAGCCAAGGAATAGGAAAAAAATTCATTGCATCATTCCCAGATGAAGTTGACCATACGGCTTCCCTCAGGGGCCATCGAAAGAAAAATTAGCGAAAACAGAAATCTGTACTCCAAACAAAAACGGAAAAACGCGCATTTGCCCAAAGTATTCGATGCATTCACTCCCAATTTTTTTCTCGGCCGCTGTAATTGGCGGCTTTGGACTAGGAACGGAATGGATATGGGTATTGGAACGGGAAGAGAAAGGTCTGAATTGAAGCGGATTCGGGAAATATAGAAGGGGCGAGATAAAACGGGCAGGAGAGAGAGGGAGGATTCCTCCACTTTCGAAATGCCGAGATTTATTGACGCTGTCAGCTCCCCCGCTTCCGCCCCGAAGATGCCCCTCGATCGAAAGTGCCTCCCCACCCGACTTTCATATCCCAAACGTTTGGGAAAGAGGAAAAAATTAAACCGAGAGGGAATAGAAAACATATTTCCCTGTATTACTTTCCGATCGCTACGCCGTCTGGCGTGACACGCCGCAATTCTGCTAAATGAAGTCCGCTCGGCCTATCTATTAGCCCTTCGGGAGAAAAGGGCGATATTTAATTGTATTTGTTCTTCATTTATTTCTCGCTCGACCCTCGCGTGAACTGATGTGCAATTCTAGGAGCTCGGCGAGGAAATTTTAGGCGAGGGAGAATAAAGTATTGCGTTAGATAGGATCCTGCATTATTCCGATCTCGAGGCATCTGCTCCCTGGAAAATTGGCGCTGAAGTCAAAAGCGGTACGAGTGCTGCAACCTTTGGCGAGAGGAAATTGCGGTACTCTTATCTCGAAAGTTATCCAGCACCTGTAATTGGAGACACTTGAGGTGAAATTAATGGTGACATTGAAAAAAGTACAGAGGTTTCACACTAATTTGAGTAACATTTTTTTTTTGCAAATTATTGAAGAAATTACGGAAGTTCAGATTTTCCAGCAAACTTTACGTTGAACCACTGTGTAAATGAAAGGTATAAAGTATAGAAAGTTTCTGAAGATGGGAATGTTCGATAAATAAAGTTATAGTTTTTTCAAGGTTGCAGAATAAGTGAAGAAAAGTTACTTGGCTGGGACTCGAACCCAGGTCTCCCAATTTCCGGGCAGGTGTTCTAACAAATTAAACTACCGAATCTATATTAGAGGTTTAAAATCTCCAAAAGCCGTCTTTGTCGGAGTTACTCCTCTTACTTCCCGGAAGTCGGATAGAACAAGAAAGGAATACCGCACTATAATTGCACCCAAAGTACTTTTCAGTAGCAATACTATCGTCCTCTTATGGCCCCTGAGGACGGTAGCATTGCTATTGAGAAGTTTTTTGGTACAACTATAGTGTGGTGTGAGATTCCTTTCTTGTTTTATCCGACTACCAGGAAGTAAGGGGAGGAACTCCGACAAAAACGGATTTTGGAGATTTTAAACCTCTAATTCATTAACAGCCGTGATTTAATATTTATTTCTTTATACCGAGTCTGTAACTTGAGGATTTGATGTTCAAGGTTGTGGTGCTCCACGTACCGGCATTAGCCGTCACCAGTGGTCCTCAATATTGCAATCAAAACATAAAGCGATATTGCGAGTCATTCCCTCCCAAAATCCTCCTCCAATTCCATCAATTTGTTGTTTGTTAAGAGATTGAAGATTAGAAAAGCGGAGATGATGTTAGTTTATGGTGATATATTGCCACATTCTAACACCTTCTGATTTTACATTCTTATTTTTTTCAGTCAATAAGCTGTTTTGATTGTAACGTTTCTTCTCATCACTGTTGGTCTCGTTGATGTAGGTGCTAATGCTCTATCCCATTAACGCTCCGTTAAGTGCGCGAATTTTCATTACATCGTTGCTCGCGTGTGATGTTCCCGACATCCCATATCAATCTTTTCGGAAGTAGCGAGCTAATCGTAACAATTTTCTCATTAATTTGTGAAAATATTTGACGCATTAACAATATCTTCTACTTTTCTCATTAAACACATTAATGTGGTTACGTTTTCAACAACATGCAATGTTTATTATTTACAATGTAGATTTACCGGCCGCGGTGTCGGAGTGGTTAGCATGCTTGCATGACAATGCTCCAACACCAAGGTCATGGATTTTTCCGGTTAGGGAATGGTCCTGTGTGTGTTCGTCTAATGTTGTGCATTTGAGTCATACGGATATAATTGAGTAAACCTGTTTCCGTTAAAGAAATTAATAATAATAATAATATTAATTAAGATTATTTTCTTTAGTTTGATCTGTAGCACCTTATATTGTTAGCATAACTGGATTTTTTAGAGTTCTAAAATTGTGTTTGACGTAATATCATTTATTTAGTAATTTTAACAGAGAAAATACATTATTATAAGAATTAAAAATATTGAAATCTAATTGGAATTTGGAAATGAATGAAATCAAAATCAGTATAATTTAGACGCGACTTGTGCAATTACGTAAATATTTCGTGTGAAAAAATCGAAAATGAAAAATACAGGGAATATATAACTTTACCAATAGATAAATTTAATCACATTTAGAATTGTTAAAATTTTATTTTTACTTCACCTTTGAGTGTAGCTTAACCGAGTTTCGAGCACATGCTTCACCACTTCTCTCTTTGTTAGTATTATCTCCATCAAGAATAGAAAGACCTTCATCGATCAGACCAAGTGCCTCTGCCAATCTTTTACTCGTGTGGGCACGGAAGACCTCAACCTCCACCGTTCTCTCTTCCTTTCACATCTCCTTAGGCTCCTTCTCAAGTTGAATTAAATCCTTGTTTTAGACTTCTTCTTTCTGTAAGTTTAACAACTCTACCTCACCGCTTGAGCCAACATCACGAAAGGCGTGTTTCTTCCCCAAATCCGCAGCAGCTTTCTTCATTCTAACGATGAATTCAGCAAACTTGATCCCTCCAGCATTATAATGGTGCGCAGGACCAAGTTTAAGTATTAAAATTCTAAATTTAAACATATAATGTTACCGTTTACTTGTGCGGTGTAAATAAAGGTTCATAGCATTTCATAACTTGATTGATCTTCATATTTATATGACCAATGTTAACCATATCAATTGTTTTTAGGACCATTGACTTTTCAAATCGGAATTAAAATCAATACTTCGGTATCCAGCTAAGTGCATGAAATGATTTATTCGGTTCACCGGCATAAGTAATTTCTAAATCGATAAACCTTTTACGTAAGACATAATTTTTGTAGAAGAATAAGACAAAGAACGTATTTTTAGAGCTAGAATGATCAGTCATGGTTGATTAAATGTATATGAAGGTACTATGTCATTTTTTCCTGAAATTAACTGGCACTCAACTCTTCTAGTTTAATGACGATAAAATAATTATGTGCTTTCAAAACAAGGTAGTTTGCTACGTTTTTGTAAAAAATTATATTCTTACCAAATTTTTGAGAAAATATGGATATTTACTGATTTTCATCAATTAAATCGATTTAGTTAATAATTAAGTTTTACAAAAACAAAGAAAATTAATAGTTTATTCAGGAGCTCATCAACCATGATTTTACAACTTCATTATTTAGCGTAGAATTTTTCCAGAAAGTAATATTTGTGGTTATTCGTTTTATCGAATCCTGATTAATTACTGCTAATTAACTGCTCCATTGGTTCTTTTTGTTTAAATATAGAAGACTAATGCTTACTGAAGTATGTCAAGCATTTTCAGTTGGCGTTCAGAGCATTCCGCAGTTTCCAAATTTTATAAGCATATTCAGTTCAAATCGGTAGGATTCAGATGAAATTGTACTTTTGCAAATTTCATGATCTTATATAGGTCATTTCATATGTCAAATTCACAGCCAAATGAGCAAATAAATTCTAATTTCCAATGAATGGCTTATACTTGTGCAAATGAAACGTCACAAAAATATTAAGCTATACTCTCTTCGTGAGGTAAATATTTATAATGCGAAACTATTGAGTAAATCCGCCTGAAAAATAACTCGCGTGATGAATTTAGTATAGAAGCAGTGTCTAAAAATAATTAGCCCGTCAAAAACACAAAGGTTTCAAGGAAGTTTTTGAAAAATCCTATTCTAGCACCATCTCTTAGCCGTTTTCTTTTTTAATTGAAGCATTTTATTTTCTCATTTGAAACACCGTTCGGGGTATTTTCCAACTGTAGAGGCAAGACTTCCTTTATTTGCTGGCTCTCTTTCTACGAGGATCCAATTGATTTAATTGAAAGCGTCCATATGGAAGATTTTTTACCATCCGGTCTTTGCATGAGACGAAACTTTTCTCATTACAGAGAGTTATTCGACATCGCCTATGGCCACGGTGTTGTCTTAACTTCCAGATGGAAGGAGAAAGGGGGAAAAATGTGGGAACAGAAAGTGAACTGTACTTAGGGGAAAAAAGGGGCCTCTTTATTACCGCTCCGCTCTATTTCCAGCGACCACCAGGACTTTCGTCGTGGTCCTTCCTTTGCCGTCATTCTCCCTTTGATATCCACACACCTCAAGTTCATCCCTACCCATTGCCTTTCGTCCTGAACACTTATAAATGTAATCAATCTGCGCCTACTATCGTTTCTACGTTCAACCGCCTATGCTCCTTTTGTTTGCGCTTCTTAATACTCTGGATTCTTTTCCTTTGTCTAATGCCAACTGCTTTAATTAAGTCATACACGAAAGAAGATTTAATTTCTCCCTCAGCACTAACTGGGACTGGTTTTCCCTTCTCCCTCCTTTTTTGAATGAGCTAGAAAAGGAGAAGAGAAAGATTTCCCTCATATATTCCTCTTATAATTTACTCCGAATGAAAATTAATCTCTGTAATTGGCAATGTGTTGCCATTAACTGTTTAATACTTGTACAATCAATTTCTTTGTGTAATATTAATAAAGTATAAAATGGATATGCTTGATTCCTGCCAATATATTGTAGATTCTATGTGAAGATTGTTAAGTAAATTTTAATGAACATCAAATGAAAATAAAACAGTGATTGATTCTCAGAAAGAGTGATACTGCGACAGAGAGTAGGAAATCAATGCCTTAGAGTGATTCTGTCCGAGTTTACATAGGAACTTTCATTTAACGGTAGCTATTGGAATCATTTGTTTATCATCAATAGTTACAGGAATTCCAAACTTCCCAGAGTAGTATTCATAGTCTCAGGCAACGTCTGTTGGAAATCAATCTCGTAGGAATGAATAAATGTTGCACTTTTTACATAAATGGAATATATAAAGATTAACTACGAGCAGAATGATTAATCGTTCCCTTTTTTCCCCCTCATCGAATGAGCTGGAATACGAGAATTATGAGATTCCCCTTATCTCTCTTTCTTAATTAACTCCGAATGAAATTTAATCTCTGCCAATTGCAAAGAGTTGCTACAAAAACTTTTGTATGTCCCCTTATTTTCTTGTTTGTAGCATTTAGAAAGTAAGAAATAGATTTAGTAGTAGATTGGTTTAATGTGCTTCTATAGCTATCGCATCTAGGAATCGAACCCGGGTCCGCTTTCACCAGAGACGTGTTGTACACATGGCTACAGAGAAGCTAAAGGAATAATAATAATAATAAAATCTTTTTATTCCTCAGCCCTGCATATTACATTTTATACAACAAATTTCAGGAATATAGGTACCCCTAAGGTGACAGCCACCTGTTTTGGGGTTACCGACTCTTCATATACTTGGCAAATAATACACAAGCCATTTAATTTGTTAGATAACATAAGATAAAATGAAGACCATGCGTATCAAAAAATTTACAAAATAAATTATAATAATGAAATCATAAAATTAAACAAAATAGCTTTCATACAATTTTTTTAAACATAAATTCAATATCATCATATTTAAATAAAAACTCCTTAATTAATTTTATAAACTTCATTTCTGTTGAAGCAGTGGTTATGTTCTCCGGTAAATAACTAAAAAATTTAGAACTAATATACAAAAAAGAATATCTAAAAAATTCACAGTTGGGTTTTGGGATTTTCGTTTGTTTAGATCTTAAAATATATGGTGATGGTTTATTTTCATCACCGCCGCGATTATAGTACATCCTCAGCACTTTATATACAAATAAATGTCTCAGTGGCAGAATTTTTGCCTTAAAAAATAGAGGAAAAGAATGTGCAGTACTATGCGCTCTTGACATAATTCGAATAATTTTCTTCTGTGCCACTATTAATGGCTTTAAATTAGTAATGAATGCACCCCCCCAACATACAATACCATATTGCAACCTCGAGTTCACTAGAGCATGATACACCTTAATTAATACAGTATATGGACATACATATTTTAATAAATAAAATTTCCTAATTGATGAGATTGCCTCAGAATACAATTTATTAATATGTTGTTTCCAGTTTAGGTTCTCATCAAAATAAATTCCTAAATATTTTATGTAATCAACCCTTTGAATTGGTATGCAATATGGACATGAAGAAGCATTTTCTTCAACACATTTCATACATCTATAATACAGATTATTTAGTCCAACTGTACCTTTCCTCAAACTAAATTGAATAAATTTTGTTTTATCGCTTAATGACATAGAATTTGCAGAAAACCAATAATGTAGCTTATTTAAATCATTCTGCATCTGTCTGTACAGTGCATTTGAATCACCGGCTGTATAGCTAAGGGCAGTGTCGTCTGCAAAGGAAGTAAGCTTTCCTTCGAATCTACCTTCACATAGATTATTTGCATATATCAAAAATAAAATAGGACCCAAGACAGAGCCCTGAGGAACACCACAAGTAAGCTGAGTCTTATTACTGTAATAATTATCTATCCTCACACACTGGTATCTGTTACTGAGGTAGCTATCGAACCAGTCCAGTGCAATACCCCTAATACCAGAATTACTTAATTTTTTTAGTAGTATCTTATGACTCACAGAATCAAAAGCTTTCGTAATGTCAATAAACAGACCAGCAACTTTAAGTTTATTATTAAGGCCTTCGTAAATATCCAAGCAGAAGTGCGAGAGTGCATCCTCTGTACATTTACCACTTTGGAAACCAAACTGATTTTTGCTGAAAAAATTTTGACTATTTAAAAAACTTAATAATCGCACTTTAATAATTTTTTCAAGAACCTTTGAAAATACAGGCAACAAGGATATTGGTCTATAATTATTTAAATTTAACTTGTCACCCTTTTTTAATACTGGTTAATAGATGTTTATATTCTGCCAAATATGGTAGATCCTAAAAAAAGGCGGTGAAGACAATGTTTTTACAATAAAAGGTAAAATAAAATTACGATTGGTTCCCAGAAAGATAAAAACTGCGGCAGAGAGAAAGGAATCAATGCCGTAGAGGAGAGCCTGAGTTTACCTAAGAGCATTCATTGAGCAGTAGCTCTTGGAAATCTTTGTTTATCTCCAATATTTTGTAGGATCAGAAATTTCCTAGAATCGAATATTATTTACCTCAAATATCTTTTCATAAAATTCAGCATATTTGTGATTCATATGATATGATTTTTCCCCTAGAGAGCATCTTGAATATTTTGCAAAAATAATATGGTAATATTGACATTGTCAAATATCCTTGTAGCTGCCTCGTTATTTACAGAATGACAGACCCAAAACCAGGTTATATTTATGATTGAGAAATCAATACTAATGATAAGGAATTGCTCGCTGCTGATTCATAACTCGACTCACAACAAAATTTTCCCTCGATAGATTTCTCACTCTAATCGAAACCACTCATTAAAAAAAATCGAGTCTCTAATTCCAAGGTAAATGAGTTTGAACGAAACCTTCCGCGCTTGAAATATTTAATTTTTTATCTGCATTTGAACGCCTTGTAAACTTCGGAAGAGAAAAATGTTAACGATTCCATATCGACGGGACCGCAAACACTATCTATTTCATCAAACATCAGAATCAGAGTGCGTTTCCTCTAGTGTTTATTCTCGTTTTCTCTCTGCTTTTTCTACGTTATTCTTTTGCCATTCGTTCTACCCCCGTTTCCTTTGTGCGTTGCTCTGCCCTTTTTGGTTTGCTCGTTTCAAAATCTTTTCCCCATTACTCTTAATTTGCTTCCTGCATGCTTGTGAACCAACTACACTAGCTTCTTTAAAGCTTGTATCATTCTTAGCATTTCGAAACATCTATGAATTTTGTATTTCTATAACCTTTGACTCCATTCAATATTTTTATCGGACCATTGCCCTGAAACATAACTTATGAATAGTCCTTCTGATCTCTTCTTAGTGCTTCTCATTTTGGCCTCCGTTTATGATATCTTGCTACCTTCACCGGCAGAGGTCTATTAGCATTAATATATTGTTTCACAATATTCCTCTTTAAGTAACCTGCTTTCCCATTTTTTCTGGATTTATAGTACTTAAGTATTTTGTGGTGTTTCACTTTTAATTTTTACTTGTATAAGTTTCAATGGGAAAATTCTCGTTGCATTTCGACTAATACTGTAAATGACTTGGTTTTTTTCTTTCTACATGGTTATGGACTTATTTTCTAATGATACACTCTGATTTCAGAATCATATTTTAAATGTATGTAGCTCCTCATTCCATGATGCGTTAAAAAATAAAAAAAAATAGTGATGGATTTCCTGAGTACAAATGACTTCTATAAAAATAACGAGAATCAAAAGAGAGATTGATATGTCTTGATAGATAAATTTCATAGAGCTCCGACCGATGCGTGATGTGAGATACCCAAGTACCGCTAAGCCACAATTTTCTATTTTGACATTCTTCAATTAGTGAGATCAAGCATGTCTACCAAGCGCTATCCGCAGTTTACTCTATTTCGATTTACATCTTCATAAGTCCATCCATTTTTCTTGGTTTTCAGTTATCAGTAACACTAATAATTTATTCAACTGTGCTGTAGTTGCTTTTAAGCTAGTTCCCATGTATCTGATTTTCATAGTCACCTAGATAATGTATTCGGATATCATCATCATAAGCTTAAATATTCTAGCTCGTAATGTATGTATGATATCCGAAGCTCAAACTCAGTTATCTCCATAGCACCAAATCTAAAAACTGCATACCTCCAATAGACCCAACCATTATTTAAATCCCTTTCTTTCCACGGCATGTAACGCTTCTCGACTCAAATAATCCTTCACTGAGGGACGCAGCAATTATATTAAGTAGACGGATGCGATGTTTATATGGTCGCCGATGGCAATATTTTATCCATCTAGCTGTTTCTACTGTCTTCGTCGGTTGATTTATGTACACATGACGACCACGAGAAGCATTATCGAGCCCGGAGAAAGGAATGCGATGGAAAAGGGAATGCCAATGCGAAGGAGGAGAAGAGAAATGAAAAGAGTTTTGGAGGGAAGAGATAAGGGCGAGGATATATCGGGGGAGAAATTTACGGAAAAGAAGCATCGAAATGCAAACCAGAAGGATTTATCGCGTGAAAGGTGAAGTGCTAAAAAAAAGCGGAGGCGAATTGGACAGCGGAATTTGCTTCCTCGAAAAAATAAACGTGAAGGGGAGAAAAGGGAAGGGGTGAAGAGTATGAGAATTTCGAGTGAGTTAAGCATCGGGAATGAAAAGAGAGTTGGAATGAGGAAGAGAGAGCGAAAATGGCTATCAAAGGAGAGTTTGGGATTCGGAGAATTTTTAAAAGATGGAGTGAGAATCAGGAGGGCACGAATGAGGAAGAAATGCGAGTGAATGCGAGAGGAGATTCGGAGGGAGAGATGACTCCGGATGAGCAGAAACATGTTGGAAAATTTCGAATGAGGGAAGGTGTCTTTCGAATGTAATTTTCGATGAATCTTTATGCATTTTATATTAATAAGGTTACTGCTTCCAAATTCTGATGAATGTAATCTTTTTCATTTGTCTTTTGGTAAAGAATAAATAAATATCTTTCATTTACTTTAGTCACAGTCTTGATTTTGGCTATGATGACGTGAAAGCTATTTAGGCATTAGTGAATAATCGGGAATTTTGGTGTTTTATGTGATGGGGATATTTATTTTTGCTGTACCACGGGACAACACACACACTTCGTATTATTCTTTTATGAAAAATGATGCATTTTTTATTAATTCTGTACTTCCGCTCCTGTTATTGTGTGGGTGATTTCCCGTATCGTGTGTTTTTCTTTGCAGATCTTCAGTAGAAGGGTTTTTTCCACAACCCATCTTATTTATATATCATTTAATTGAACTTATCTCTTAATTAAACGGTGTGTTTTTATTTGTTTTAACGAGTAAATGCTAGATTGTAAAAATTGTAAAATTACTTGTCCATTACAAATGTTGCTTGTATTTAGGTATTATTTCTCTCGATGAAACTGTAGATAATAATTGTGAATTAATTTTGTTTTTTCATCCACTGCTGGTATTTAATTTTAGTAGCAAATTTGTTAAATTGCTTGTAACTTAACATTCTAACTGCAGTGGTATTATAAAGTAGATGATTCCCGGATATACTACTCAGAATTAGCTCTAGTTGTTCAAATTGCCCTTATTTTCTTTTTACTTACGGAACTCCACACTCCTAATCATTGTTATGCATTTTGAAAAGCAATAAGATATTTGGAGGCCCAATTTGACAAGTAAAAGGAGCTTGTTAAAGAAGTTGAAACTTCAGCATCATACAATCAGAGCGTCGGCGGTAACATTTGATGGGCGTGGCCGAACAATTTCGTGTTGAGAATTGCCGGCAAATTTGATTTCTGAATGCGGTAAACGTGTTTTCGAGATATTAATTTCCCAGGTTAATCTCATTTATTCAAAATATTATTGTTAAATTAATTAATACGTTAACTTTGTTTTCATACACCGCAATCAACGTATAGCTAGATATCATTTGTGAGTAATACTAGCCTCTCACATCCAGCAAAAGATCTTAGTATTTCCCATTATCTCTTAGGGAGGCAAGTACAATAGCTCCGTTTTTTCTTTCTAAGCCACATATGGATTATAGCTTCTTTTAAACTGGAGCAAGGATAAGTAACCGCTAATGAATAGGCTGTAAAATTTCATTATTTATGAATAACCAATAATCACTCATAAGATGTGATTTTGATTCTTTTGCAAATTTGTCAAAATTAGCATTTCATAGGACAGGTAGTGAAAGCATAAGGTCAGCCAACTTAAGCTACTGTATCAAAAAAAATCTGATGTGGCCAACATGACTTTCTCCGTATTTATTGAAAACATAAGCCTATGCCGGTAATATATAAATAACTCCAAAACAATGAGTATTACAGGAAAATGTTTCATACAAGCATTGTAGTAAAAAAAATTATCTACAGCTTTGGTACATAATTGTACATACCTACATTGTATTCTGACAGAGATCAGTATAAAAAACTTCAATTTCTGGGTAAACAACAACTTCCGCTTAACCATTATTGAAGAATAACTCCTAAAAAATCAGTGTTACGAAAAAATGTTTCATACAAAAGTTGTAGTAAAATATATTATCTATAACTTTTGTATGTAAATTTATATACCTAAATTGCATTCTGACAGAGATATGTATGAAAAACTTTCTTTTCTGGGTAAACAACAACTTCCGGTTAAGCATTATTGAAGAATAACTCCTAAACAATCAGTGTTACGAAAAAATTTTTAAGTTGTAGTAAAGTACATTATCTACAACTTTTGTGTTTAAATGTATATACCTTTATTGCATTCTTACAGAGATATTTAAGAAACAAAATTTTGTTCCGGATAAACCGTAACTTCCGGTTAAGCGATATTCTCCAAAAACTAATCAACTCTTGGCATTGTTAGGAAAATTCTAAATATGAATTTTGAAAATGATCGGATAATCTTTTTAAGATAGAGCGCCCACACACTTTTTAACCACAGACAGACATGTTCGGGAAAATAGCTAAAACATGCTCTATGGGCCCCAAAACATCTATTTCCGTCGAAATCTGGAGGTTGAATTTTTTTGCGAATACAATACTTTCTCTATACTACGTATAGGGAGAAAGTAAAAATTGACGATAACAAAAATTTAGAAAATCGTAATATTATTTTTACTTTCTCCATATGCTAATTATAGAGAAAGAATTGTTTTCGTGAAAAAATCGACTTCGAGATTTCAACGGAAATACATGTTTTGGGGTCCCTAGAACACGTTTTGATCATTTTCGGAATAATGTCTGTGTGTATGTGTGTGCTTGTGGGCGCTTTAACGTAAATACTATAACTCGTATCGATACCAAACTTCATATATAGCACTGTGATGAGTGCTGTCAGAGTTGATTAGTTTTTGAAGTAAATCGGTTGACCGGAAGTCGAGCTTTATTCTTCGAAGCGAATTTCCGTTTTAGCAAACTATCTCCATAAATATTATATTTAGGTAGATTCTATTACTTATAAAAGTTTTAGAAAATAATATTTACTATAACTTTTGCATTATACATATTTTGTATCACTGGTTGCTTAGGAATTATTCGTGAAATACTAATAAACCGGAAGTAGCTGATTATGTACTTTGTGGGCGCTCTAGCATTAAAACTATTCATCGTATCAACAACAAATTTTATGTATAGTACTTTAGTTGGTGTCGTTAGAGTTGATTAGTTTTTAGAGTAAATCGGTTTACCGGAAGTCGAGCTTTACTTTTCGAAGCTCGTTTCCGTTTTTGCAAAATTCCTCCATTAATCTGATATTAAGGTATATATTACTACCATAAAAGTTTTAGAAAATAAAATTTACTATAACTTTTGTATTAAACATATTTTTGTATAACTGATTGTTTAGGGGTTATTCATGAAATACTGATAAACCGGAAGTTTCTGTTTATATATTTTGTGGGCGCTCTGGGCGCTGGGGCGAAAGGCCAATTTCATCGTTTTTCATCGAACATGTCCCGAAAAACATTATTTATAATGTTTGTGACAAGAAGATAATATGACATAAATTAATCTCTTATCTTCCAAGTTTAGATTAAATATATAGTTCAAAAACACTGTCGTAGATAAATATTTACATATCATATATGGAGAAAGTCATGTCCTGGCCACATCAGATTTTTGATAAGATATATTACGAAGAGTGAAAACGTGAAGCTGTTTATGTTAAATAATTTGTTACCATTAAATATGTTTTTATTTCTTTATTTTCTTAAGTAGTTAGGTGATTTATTTCCCTTGAGACAAAAATCAATTATATTACATTAGTAGGATTTAATAATTTATTTTCCTAATTAAAATACATTATACGTAGTCTTTGTTACTCTCCTATCACATCTTAAAGTTCTATGGTATAAGATTATCTACTGCTTTGTATAGTATATGGCATTATTCTTAAATATTTGAAGTTACGCATCCTAATTAATCATAATATCTCCATTTAAAATAAATTCATCATTAAATGGAATGTTTCACTACCTGCAGGAGTAAAATAGAGCGGAAGTGACAGTGCAAATTCGGATATATTCGTAGGGAGCCAATTAGGAATAGATAAAAAGGAAGGAAATTTTTTCATCCAAGCAATATGAAGGTGAAAAAGGGTATAACACACAAGAAACACCATGGACACCGAAAACAAACTAAGATTACAGTACGTGCCCTGAATGCTTTCCAAAGTTGGTGTTGCATGGCGTGACCCTATAGAATTTTCCCCTTTCTTCGAAGAAAAAGATGTGGTGAATGAGAGAAGAAATTCGAAATACTTAGAAAAGTTTCGAGACGGGTGTTACCGAACTCGGCGTAGCTGATGCTAAAGAGTTCGTTGAACGTAAAAACTACTCATTCATATTTTGCAAAGTCAGACCAGTGTTCTTCTTTGAACTCCTTAAATTACCACTATGCATACGGGAAAAGAAAGAATTTTTTGGTTGCATAACTATCCCAATTTTACACTTGGTACATGCTCGTGTCATTGAAGTCGTGGAGGAACTTGTGTTGATGGAAATAAAAAGGGAGTGCTCGTGGGGAGAGTAGAGAAGGGGGAGAACGGTTAAGCTAGCAAATGGTAGCCGTTGGTATCGAGTAATTGGATGGGAGATGATGGGAGAAGAGATGGACGGTAAATCGATCTCGTGTAACACGTCTTGTGCTTCAATTAGTGTGTAGGAGTAGATGTGGAAATGTTTAACGGAGCCAGAGGGAGATTAAGGACGATAATGGATCCGAATTTGAAATTAATTCTTGACTTGAGAGGCTAATGGCATCCAGGCATTTTTGCCCACTCATATAACCACACTTTATTCTTCCAATTATAATAATTGAGCAAGGTTTTTTCGATAATACAAGTATTGGGTGAACTTTCTTTACCCTTTAAGCTTCAGTGTTCCAATTTAATAATACAGGAATACTGACAAAAACCTGGAAAACTTTTAAAAAATATAAAGAAAGAAGTCTAAAACTTACAGAGTAAAAAGTTGTTTTGCGAAGCTCGCAAGAAATTGGGAACAGATGAATACTTTAGAATCTGTGTAAAGAGTACCCATCTCTTTCTGTTTTCTCTATATGTAGATGTATAGATGTATTTATATATTTTAAAAATGTAAAATAATCTGTTAGATATAAAGGAGATATCTATCATGAAATGTTTTAATTTTTGGCCCGGTGATAATTGTACGGTTTTGCCTTGAAACTAGTGTACTTGCGTTAGGGTATTTTTAACGTAATATTTGATAGTAACTGATAATTAAGGAAATTTAAATGCCTTGATTGGAAATAACAATTGGAAATTGCAGTTGTAATTTGGTGGTAATGAAATTGTGGTGTTGCCGTTGTTGACGTATGACGTTTTTACTGTAGTAGCCATTTACGCTGTGTTGTTTCAGTTAGATTTGAATGTATTGCTGTATCATTGTGTAGTATTTTTATGAGCTTGTGTTTATTGTATTATGATTGGTTTCACCGGACAATACGTCAATTTGAAATATTTGGATTGTAATGATAAGCGTTTTCGTTATCGATTAGTCGTGATAATAGCAGCCGACATTCGAGTTCTCTATCGAGTTAGAAAATAAAGTGTTCTGCAGAATGATTAATTTTATCGTCTACTATTTACTGAAAATTTTTGTGGATGGCGCTAAGAATATCAAAATATGCTCTAAGATAACAAAAACGCTCGCCCCACTTCCTTTAACTTAATAACTAAAACGTTTTCACTCAAGATATCTAGAAGTTCCAAAATATTTCTCTTTTCTTCGTTTTTCCAATGGTAATCAGAGCCTTATCTCTTAAAGGAGAAGAAAAAATAGTTTTCATCCTACCATAAAGAGTATTTTTATTATATATGTGTGAGAGATGAACTGTTTATATCCTGAGGTCTATTTTCCGAAGAGTAAATAGTTCTTTGCCGTCTAAATTGTAAATTCTGAACGGAATTGAGTCTGAAAAGAATGATAATAACGGTTTGTCTGGATGCCTTGCGTTTAAAGGTATTTATTTATAAAAATATAGAACCGCAGGATTTCTCTTCTTTAAGCATTATTTATAACGCGACCAGAATTATCAAATTCCGTATTCATATAAGGTTTTCAAGAAATAACATTTGATTTAAAATCATATCGTTTTTTTATGAAGCGCGAACAATTGAATTTTGTTATTAACTTGCTGGTAGAACTGGTGGATGGAATACACTTATTACTAAGATGAAGTTAATCTTGTTAAACATTTGTCCTAATTATTCAAGTAAATTATCATTCTTTTAGAATTTAATCAGTTAAATTTCTACAGATTCTTCGGAATTTTACTTTCAAGCTATGGAGAAGTTACAAAACGAACCTTCATTAATTCAAGTAATACTGGCAATAACTCCGTCACAGGGTTACTTGGGCGGCAATATCCGTATCACTTTCCTCGACTTCCTTAAGACTGGAATTAAATATGTTCCTCTATGGAATGCAACTGGAAACCGAGCAAGGGAATCAAATCCGGTTTCATAGCTTGTGCTAGCTCAGGATGAAATTCAACTTATACTTTTTTCAGCCTTTATGAGACAGAAACATCGCTTATTGCATAGAGGATCCCTGGCATTCCTTCACCGGATGAATCCCGAGCATTCGATTACGTCTCCTAAATGAGACAAGGATCCGTTTTCGTAAACCTCATTGCAAGGAAATGGCCGAGACAATATCAGAACCCTCAGAACTCCGCCCTTTCCTCACTACCTTCTCATTTCTTGTGCCTTCTATTTCCTTCCTCCCATCCTTTGTAAGTCTACCCGGACGGAATTTTTTCTCCATCTCTCTTTTTTGTGCTCCGTCATTCTATTCGTCGGTTCCCATATTAGGTGGCTCGTTATAATCCTCTCTCTTTCTTCTCCCTTTATCGCCTCCCTGCTTCTCATCCCCTTCTTCCTCTTCCATAGTTTGTTATTTAGAGTTTTACAATTTCCAATAGCCGTCTTTGTCGGCGTTCCCAGTTTCATTCATCGGACATTCGGAAAATACAAGAAAAGATACAACACTTATACCGCTGAATAAAACGAGGGACGTCGACAAAGACGGCTATTGAAGATTTTGAACCTGTAATTCATTAACAGTTGTGTCCCAAATTTTATTTTTTACAGTTTATAATTTTCTATCATTCTCTTCTTTTCATCTCTTTAATCGTTTAGTCCGTTTTTGATTAATTGTTTATTTATCAGTATATATTTGACTTACATGTAATTGTGTAACTATTTGTTCTTTTTCTATTTTTTCTGTTTTTGTATGGTACTTTTGTGTTAATGTCTTTTACATCTCATTTAACCTGAATTCATCATTAAATTTGTTTTTTTCATTTAAAGGCTTCGCAAGTTTCTTTCACTCTTTCTTGAGGGTGTTTTTTTTGCTGTAGAAATGTTTTCCTAAGCTCTTAGATTCGATGTATTTTTAATCCACAAAGTAGTCTTCCTCTGTGTACTTTTTTCAAGTCATATTTGTTTTCAAAATATTTATTAGAAAGGGTTGGATGCGGGAATACTTACTCTCTCACTATGTCTTACTGAATACTAATGTCTCACTCTTACCCTAAATGAAGTCCTTTATTATTATTATTAATATTTATTTTATCTTTTTCGCCACGTGACGCCATGTGACTGATTTTTGTGATGGAAACGGACTGATGTCAAGTTCTCATTACGATATATTTTTCACACATTTACATTATTCATATTAATTAATTACTTATTGTGATTAAAAGAGATCTGAATATTCAGCAAGTATTCAATATTACCGACTTTTGAATCAAATGTATGTTAATACCAGCGGTTACTTTTTCGAGATTGGCTCCTAAAATTTTTGGTATTACTCCTATTGAAGATATCACTATGGGTATAATATTTTCTTTATTAAACTTTTATAGCCTCTGAAATTCTAATACTGATACGGTATATATGTTTATTTATTTTTTAATGTGTATTTTGAAGGTTGTGTTTGAGATCCAATGCCTATTATTACTGTTTCTTTTTAATGTTTATTAATTAAGACTATATCTGATCCATCGGCTTTTATGTTATCATTCTTCTGCTCCCTTATCTTCCTCCATCATATTGCCCGCTTTGTCGCTTCTCCTCTTGAGGTGAAACAATCCGACGTCCGTGCCCCATTCTCTCCGAAGACGGAAAATGCAGAGGTATTAGCCGCGCCGTTTAATTCCAAGTGACGCGGGGGTCGCACCACTGGTTTGTTCATCAGAGGGCGTTAATTCCCGCTGTCGACTTCCATTCTTCTCCACAACCATTCTCCCGACCGTTCGTCTATTTTCCCCTCTCTCTGTTTCCTTCCTCCACTCTATTTATTTTCCTGCCACTCCATTTTCTTTGTTTTGCAAACTCCCTTTTATGCCTTCAAACATCAATTCCCCACGTTCGCATGCCCGGAGATCAACAGCTGCGACATCAACAAATGGCCGACTAAGCGGAAAAGAAATAACATATCGCACCTCGAACTGTCTCGGGAATAGAAAATTTGAAGCGCTGTGGAATTCAGTGTGATTTTAAGATTAAAAGACATTGATAGTGTAATGTTTTGTTACCTTTGATTGTTTTAAAAATTTCCAACAATAACCTCGTCAATTTTAAGAATAACTTCTAAAAAAAGAGTTGATTTCATTGATTTTTATTTTATTCATACCTATAATACTTTACTAAAAATTAAAAATATTCAAGTATTGGATGGCTTAGTTTAAATAAATTGAAGAAATACAATTTTTCACTTGTACTGTTTTCCGCCGTGTATTTTACACGTGACGTATATCTTACGACGATGTAAGGTTATCTTACGAAACCGGTCGAGTTAAAATATACTTTGGAAAATAGTGCAAGTGAAAATTAAATTTCATCCATTTATTTCTATGGAATTCCATATACTCAAGCATAATACCATTGATTTCATTTTTAGTTTAGTCTATTTTGTGACCCAGATCCTTTTTGATGGTATTTCAACATTCTTCACATCAAACCACTTTGTAGCATTGCTCAGTATAGGTTTACTATTATAATTTCTATACTAACTCCTAAAATATATTTCAAAATTATCATAATTTTCCATGGGAAATTTCCTAAAACAATAGAAGAAGTGTTTGTAATTTGATCAAAATCCCAACTAGAGTAACTGATTTTCTCATATGTAATAGTATTTTGCCTATTTTCCGTAGGTGGAAATGGTTAGGTTCCATGCATACTTCTATTGCATGGTTTTACTGATCCAAAATTAGCACTTACATGGCATACATTGGCATCGTTTTCTCTTGTTAAAATATCGAGTTTCTTGTACATGCTAATTTAAACTACTATCACCATAAGTAAGTAAGGTTATATGTACTTTTACCACAGCTTTGTGGAATCGATATTTTTGGCGACTGATCAAAATTATCGCATATATTTATTTATGGCAATATTATGGAGTTTCACGAAGATTCTCCTTACTCTATGAAATAAGTTCATATATCAGAGACAATAGAACAAGTCCTATTAATCAATCAATTCATTTGTTCAGTTCAATCAGATCAATTCAGATCAATTTTTAGTTATCCTTAAAATGAAAAGTAAGATCTATGTTAAGATATATTAATAAAAATTAGATAATGATGATGCTCACTGAGATCTAGCTTCAATATAAATCGAGGATTCCTTTCATTTAGAATCAATGATTACGATGAAATGCAATTTAGAGTACAATATGAAAATATTGATTGATAAAATTCTACATTTAACCTGGTGATACATCAAAATCAAAAAGCCTACGAATTATTTTGTACCTTGAAAATTTATGTGGATCCGCATACTTGTTACACCGGAAAGTAACTAGAAACAATTTAGGTCTAAGAATTTTCTCCACTTCATCTGTATCTCGAAGAATCCAACTTAAATCTATCAAGCAACAAATAGGAGTTTTATAAAGTTTCGCAGTATTGGCAATGCCTTTCGGAACGTAGAAATTCCGCGGGCCACTCCATCTTTCCCGGGGAGTAAAACCTCGAGGAAAAATTAGGGGAATAGGGTCAGTAACTAACTTCTGTTCTCCAAACTCTTTTTCTCTTAATAAAACCGCGCAGGTGGAACTAAAGGTCATCTTCCTGCTCCTCATCCCTCTTCGTCCAGCCTCGGTAACTTCTGTGTAACCAATCTTAACCAGTTGTTTTGCTTTCCCTCACCACCACCCATCCGCTTACCAGGAATTCCACTATCCTACGTGTATTCCCCATCCCTTTCGGGAGAGCCATAGTACTCCACCGTCGTCAGCCTTTGACCCCACAAGCGCTTATCTCAGCCCATCATAAGGCTCTCTCAGCTTCTATCGCTTCCCACAGGACAGAATTCGCTTCCACCCCATCCGTAAAGAGCTACCGAATTCTTCGTCTCTTTCCATCCCCGCCTCCCCCCATTCCGTCTCTCGGCAACTAAACTCAATTCTGTCGAAACTCAATTTTCCCTCAGATCTTTCATTCGAGCTTTTTGCTTTCGATTTATTATTTTTACCTTTTTCTCTATCCCCCGCGATTGTATCCATTCTTTATCTCTATCCCCCATGACTTCTTATCAACTTTGTATTAACTGGGAGCCTCTTTATCCCTGTGTATTAAGCTTTCTGGAGGATCTTAAAATTGATCTTCAGAGCCGCAATTCCGAATTCTCCTTCTACTCTAGGAAAGTAGGTATGGATGATTGAAAAGAGTCTCAATGTTAATAATCTGATTGAAATTCCTTTATTACACGTAAAAAAGTTTTGTTAGTTCAGCAAACAAAAGTGGATGGTAGAAAGTTCTTTGTATTAGAAAGAATTACCAAGAGAATTTTGCGCAAACAATTCAGTGAGAGAAGATTAATTTGGAAGGATCGATCGAGTGAGAGAATCAAAAATTTATTTACATAAATCTATAAGGAGCACGAGACCATTACAATGAACTTAAAAACAGCAAACATTGTAACAAAAGAGTCTACAGATATTTTTTTTTCAAAATAAATACAAAAATAAATAATAAGGAGAGGATAAAGAAAAACGTAAAGATGTATTTTTAACTATAAATAGAGTTAAAAAAGGTCAAAGATGAATCCTATTATGTTAACGGATCTGAATAAGGAAAAATGAGAGTAAACTTTATTAATTTTGAGATGAACGATTAATGAAGGGTCGTTTAGTGAATGAAAGTCGAGCAGTAAAGCATGGAATTAAACAGTTTCATCTACTAGGACTAGAAGGCACTCGGAGGGAAAACATAAAACATAACATTTGCTCAACTAAATTTTATGGAATGAAACAAGGTCATTGAGGGTTAAACGCTCAGGAGAGATGTTATTCGTAAGATATAGGTGATATTGTAAAATCTGATATTGATTTTCTCTTAGCAAAACGATTACAACAGTTTGTAATGAGGTAACAGTTGTCAACAGCAGCAATTAGCCATTTCAGCAGACTTTCATCTTTTTATGTTTAATTAGTTCAATGAAAGTGAATATGCTTAAAATTCAATGTAGGCCATCAACACATTTCCCTATAATTTAGAGCTAAGGTATTGAATTTCTGAAGAAATATACTGGGTAGGTTAAATTAATTCGATTAAATAGAGTGGGATATGATAAATTCTTCATGCAATATGTTTAACTGTAAATTTTTATGGCTCAAAGGATCGGGATTAATAGCTGATCAATTTCGTAACATATCTCATTTCCACGCCATGAGGTGGATTCACGAATTCCACGAATGAGGTAATTCTATGCATTGAGTTGCGATTTTAAAATAATTTGCATTAGAAAAACGGCATTTGTCTCTTTTACGCCTCTTTATGCCTTTATATTCCTCATAAAAAATTCAATGACGCAATAATATAAAATTTCATTGTATGGTAAAAAATAAATAATAATAAATTAAATACTCAAATTTTAAATACATTACCTTTGCCCAGCTACTTATGGCCAAAGAGGCTGCTTACAACTCTTTAATTATGAGAAAATAAAAAATCCAAAGCAAGCGTTGAATTGAGGCACAATATATATAAAAAATAAAGAAAAGGAAGACATTTTACGATATATTTTATGCCTCGCGATGCGTAATAGTGCTTTCATTTAATCTCTTCATCAGTGAAAACTTTGGCCCACCTTTCGCTCGGAGAAAGGAACGCGGGAATCACTTTCTTTTCACGCGATATTCCGGAGATTCGATTTCACGCCTCCTTCTTCTGCTCATCGGAACGTTCAGCCAAATAATCAATTTTGCGTAGTCTTCAATATAAAACGCTGAACCATAAAACTCACCAACAAGGAAAATAAGGAAGGGGACCAGAGATGCTCACCCAAAATGCTAACGTAGTTGATTCCTTACATATCTCACAATCGCAAGGGTTTCTGGTGTCCCGCATTATATGGAACACTCTTTTATTTCATAATTACATACACTTTTGTACTGATGCAAGCATAACTTTCGCGTTAAAATTGTTTTGCTATTTATTAGTGCGTTCTATAAAACTTATATGATATTGCTGATATTTTGTTCAAGCAGGATTTTGTGTTCAACATATAAAGAATGAAAAGTGCATAGATATATAAAAAAATTAAGTACAGAGCTTATTGGAAAACAAGTATGAAACACTGCGCTAAAATGAGAATTGCACCTTAGAATTGAGCATTGAGCTGTACATTAATATTTCGGGAAATACAAACAATCATAAGGTACTTAATATAATGTAATGACTGAAAACGTTTAATCTGCGTTTTACTTCCTCTTATATCAAACATAAAATTTATAAAGCGTACCATTTAAACTTACTATATACGATAGAGTTCAATTTAATATGGAATATTTTCGGTGACATTAACTAAGAAGTCATCATCCAAAACAATAGTAAATGCATTCTATACGAAATATTCAGCACAAATCCTAAGCAATGATAGCATATTAAGTATGATGATTAGAACCTTAACAATTAAATAAATATACACGTAAGATATCCATGGTTCTATTTGCATTTTCCAACCCCTTTGGTCCATGATGTAGATTACTTTAATATAACTATATATTTATAATTTTACAAATTAATGGCGAACAATAATCTAAATTCAATAGTTGGTTGACCGAAACATGCATTCCTTGAAGGCTGCTCAATATTATTCGGCAAGCAATTTATAGTATACATTACTTTAGCTCTAACATATCTACGTCTGATGTTTCACACTTATAGTAAATGAAATGAAAATTAGGATAGGGAGAATTGTTTTGATTGCTAAATTTTAGTAAAAATAGTATATATTTAATTATATGCGTTCTCTTTTAGCTCTTTCTAGCTCCTCGACTCTATAAAAGTAATATCCTATATTTCTTGTACTGTTTTTACAGGAATTGGATGACTGTATTCAAGTCGCGTAAGCGGTAACAATTGCCACCACCACGCGACGTACGCAGTACATGCTTGCATTTTATTTCTAGTTCATAGTATTTTTATTATATTAAATATAATTGTGTGTGTTTATTCTTTAGAAGGTTGAAATCCACCAATTAGTCCTTCCCAGCTCATTCGGACAGTGAGTTTGGAATGCAGATCCCTACCCATGACTAACGTCGTCGAAAGAATCCTTCAAGGACTCGGCCTCGGCATAGAAACTCACAGTAAGTCGGATAGCAAGGAATGAAGCAGACGTAAGAAATGTGTTGAGGTTCTTCTCGAGACATAACGAATTATACTGTGTCCATTCAACGATGTCCCTGACATTCAAGAGAGGTAAAACATGAAGGGAAAAAGTCTCTTCTGCAATATAACTGGAATGTCCACTCTAGTAGACTTTTCGAGGCATTGGCAGAACAAACGCTACACCTTTTTCAGTCCCTTTTTTCACCAGCAGTGCCTTAGGCAGCTCTTATACATAGCACGTCCTTTTAAAAGAACTTCCATCAAGTTGTCAATTGTTTTAGATTTAACCAGAGTTCAGTTCTGGCCTATGGGTAGCAATTATAATTATAAATGTTTCACGGTGAATATTTTATTATGCTAACTTCTGGCATCTTTCATAAGATGCTAAAGATTGTAAGAATACCTAGTTAATACCTAATAGATACCAAGAATTTCTCGTTAAAGAGGTTATCGTATATTTGTCTACAACACTATCGTTTACTATTGAGGTTAGATACTTTGAAGGATGAGAAGGTTGCGTGGAGTGAATCCTGAGGTTCATATTTGAATCTAAACAAGGACGTTCAATCAAAGTTGATTTTACGGGTGTTACTGTGCATCGTATTACCATAGGAATCCAGGTTACTGCAGGGAAGGCGGGAATTGAAAATTCATCTCTTTTGCAAAGACGTTGGAATACAGAAGGAGCTTGCGTCCACACTCCAAACATCAGGTAAGAAAAGGAATAGCATTGCATTGAGAATATTTTATTGTTTTTAATAGACCTATTTTAGAATTGTGATAGAACTCGATTACAACTACAATGATTCCTATTGAGTATTTCATTCTCCTGTGCCTATAAACCTACCTAGTTACCATGTTTCAATAGTATATTTGGGAAGCTCGCTTTCATTAGCATAAAAGCTCCATTAATATTGCTTACGCCCAAGTCCCCTATTCTCTTATGTTAATGTTCCTAATTAAACACCGACTATATATTTGCTCGCTATCCTTTATATTTCACGATGAGTATTGATTATGACAAAATGGTAGCTTTTACTGAATATGGTTTTCAGATCTAATATCAGAATCAATCTAATGCACTCCTTTTATACTTTATTAGACCCACGATAATATTCACTCCTGACGCAGAATGGATCGCATTCGAGATACGTATTGAATGGTCTAATTAAATTGCGGTGTTCTTCCTTGTTTTCTCGGAATACCAGTGAATGAGAAGAGGAACGCCAACAAATGGCTATAGGAGATTTTTAACTTCAACTTCCTTAACAGACGTGTTCCAAATTTTCTTTCTTTATATACCCTCTGTACTTATGTAGCATGGGAGATATTACGGAATTCAATCGATTAATTTCTCCCAATCATTCGTTGTAAGCTTCGTTGGTTATCGGCTGAGTTATCATTTGAGGTAATACCGCAATTTTTCGCTATTTTCGCTTCGGTCCCAGAAATTTCAATAGTTTGCTTTAAATGCAATCACCTTTGTTATATAAATGATCTACATATTTTTGATAAACATTTGTTCAGTAACTCATCTTTCTTCTCATAAGAAAGCGAAAATTTTTAAATTCCTTCCTATTAGATGAATAATTCAGCAGTAAATATTATCTTAGTAAACTAAACTCTTTATCATTAAATTTTAGGGCCGAAAAGGAAGATAACATTTGGTTTGGAATATGCGTTTACTTTTAAAATAAGGAAGTAACAGATCGTTCCGTGATTCGTTGAAGTTTGTAACCAATAACAGCGAGCTTAGTTTACATAGTATGACTAGTTTCTATTTTTCTATTATTCATGGTATGATGTTGTTTTCCAGGAAATTATGATGGCAATCTAAAATTCAAAAGGTTGCGTAAGAGGAAGTACACGAAAAACCTTTTGAATATGAATGTATATTTCTTTATTCACTATTGACTGGGAAGATCTCGAGTTTATTTACATCGATACTTCGTTAGTAAAATTCCGTTTAAAAGTCTCCTCTGGAATATTGAAATACTTTTCTATAATTCACAAGGAAGTTATTAGGGAAACGACTGGTTTTATGATAACTTTCCGTGTTTAGCTTGAAGTTAGCTTTTTAGTTTATCTTGAAATTGACATAATGGGAATTTGAGTTCAAATTTTAGCAACAATTCCGTATATTTGAACTAAAATGTCTTACCTGTTAACGTGAATTACAAAGGATAGCAACTATATTAAAAGATCTTTAAAAGTGAATGCGAAGTGATCCGAAAAAGAATAAGAATAAGATTTAAGATTATTTAGTATCTCTGACTTATCAGTCCTAATATTAAACAACCTCTGCTTTGTTATGTTAATTTTTATTATCTCAGTTATTTTGTGATATATCTATAATATAAAATATAGTGTGTGTGTGTGTGTGTGTGTGTGTGTGTGTGTGTGTGTGTGTGTGCGTTTGTGTGTGTGTGTGTGTATGTTCGCTAGAAAAACTCGAGAACCAAGAGTCGCACAACTTTGAAATTTTCTACATTATTAAAAGTTGACCCCGCGCAGAGTATAGGCTACTTTTTATTTCCCTAAGGTCCACGGTTTGAACCCAGACGGGTCAAAACGTTTCCATAAGAAATACACGTAGAGGTCAGTTTTCTGTAGCAGGATTCATTTCTTTTTCAAAATTAAATTTAGAAATAATTGTCCTAAAAGTCGAATCTAGCACCAAAAGAAGGAGAATAGAATAAAAATTCTTCTTTTTTTTCGTGGAATATCGTTTTCGATTCGAAATTGCGCACAATTAGATAAAGTACGTGAACATTTTATCGAAATTTTGAGGCCGTAAACAACCAATCCCCCTGACGATCAAGGCGATAGTTGATTTCAAGCTCATGCGTAATTCCATAAGAAGACATGGAAAATGAATGCTCAGATACAATTAATGCTGCAAGATACCTATTATATATAATTCCTTCTTCGGATTCATTCATATCTATTTTATATATATAGACGTTTCTCCAGATATACCTATATATAGGGGATCAAAATTCTACTCATGTTCCCCTTGTACCACTGACTTGAAATTTTTACGACGTGGTGCTCATAACGTATACCCTCTAGAAGTAGGGCGACTTTGAACCTCAGTGTCATGGGTTCGATTCCAGAAGGCCCCAAGTACTTCCCGGCATGATATCGACTTCAAACTTTGCATAAAATAAAATCAAGTCTTAACAAGTCTTAAGGTCTATTCCCAGCTACCAATAAGTCCTGGGTTCGACACCAGGGATCTCTAAAATTAATAATTGTTACGATGTTCAAGAATTTTTTTTTAACCTTTTCCCGATAATATAGAAACTTAAAAATTGGCATGTAAATAAATATCATAGATACATTTCAAATACGTGTTTTAGGATTCCTTGATCGTCCTTGGTTCGATCCCAGAAAGCCATTTACATTGCCCTATGCATTTTAGATGGGAATAATGGAGTCTTATTTCAGGACCTTCCCGGTATGATATGGACTTCAAACTTAGCATTTATTAAGATCAGATCCTATCAAGTTATAATAGCCCATTTGCATCCACTAAAAAGTCCTGGGTTCGACACCAGGCATCTACAAAAAGGAATATATGTGAAAAGCAGGACGCCGTTTTAGGCAGTTGCAGCCAATATATCTGCTTGAATTTTCACACATAGTTAAAGGTGGTGATCTTCTATTGATTTGCATAGGAAGTATCACCAGAAAGACCCAGATTCGATGCCGGTTGGTAAAAATGTCTCCCATATAAAACACATAGGGGTAGTTTTTTTCATTATATTTTCAATGCACTTATCGAAATGATAGGAAATTCTTGCTTTGCCAGAAGTTGTATATTAAGACTCGGTTTAAGAAAAAAATAGATAAGACCATGTTGTGCCTGGGTTCGATGCCAGATCATATTAATATTTCTCATATAACGAATATTAGGGAAAATTAGGACGTCGTTTGAGGAAGTTGCAGGAAATATTTTTGCTTGAGTTTTCATACATACTTAGAGATGGTGATCTTCTGTTGTTTAGTATTGGGTATAAGTCAGCTCCATAATACACTTACTTTCTGCAAAGAATGTTCTTCGTTGGTTTTGAGTGATATATATATATATATATATATATATATATATATATATATATATATATATATATATATATATATATATATATCTATTATATATAGACGCTTCTCCGGATATACCTATATACACACTCACTCATTCATTCATTCATTCATAGGGGATCAAAATTCTAACCATGTTCCACAAGTGCCACCGACTTGAAATTTTTAGGACGTTATGGCCATGACGTGTAACCTCCAGGAAAAAGCCGACCTTGAACCTCGGTGTCATGGGTTCGATTCCAGAAGGCCCCAAAGTCGCGATTTTCCCCATAAGATTACATGGCTGGGATTTTCGAAAATTTATTTGAGGCACTTTCCGTAAAAGGAGAGAGTTGAAATTCGAGGTATCGTTAGAAGCCGTGCATATCCAACAAAAATGAAAATGGCATTGCCGAATATGGTCCATGGTTCGATGCTAGGTCGGGGCAAAAATCGGCCGTTTAAAATGCATGGCGGCGATTTTGAAGATTTTTTTTTTTCCTTTCCCGATAATATGGATACGTGAAACTCGGCACGTGGATAGATATCATGAATATATTTCATAATCGAATTTTTTATGTTCGCTGATGGTCCTTGGTTCGATCCCAGGGGGCCATTTGCACTTCTCAATGCATTTCTTACGGAAATAACGGAAACAAAATTTAGGTACTTCCCGGCATGCTATCAACTTCAAACTTTGCATGACACAAGATCAAGTCATTACAAATCAAACTGTGCATTCACAGCTCATAATATGTCCTGGGTTCGACACCAGGTGTCTCTGCAAGCAGAAGTTGATCCGATTTTTAGGAATTATTTTCAAACCTTTACCAATAATACAGAAACTTGAAATTCGGCATATAGATAGAGATCATAAATAAGTTTCAGAAACATATTTTAGATTTCCAAGATCGTCCTTGGTTCGAATCCAGAGAGCCATTTAATTTCGTGAAAATTAAAACATCTTTTGAGGCAGTTTTAGCCCATATTTTGCTTGAATTTTCACACATAGTTAGAGATGGTGATGTTCTATTGTAATGCATAGTAAGTTCACAGTATAGATCCGGGTTCGATGCCAGACGATGGAATTTCAGCGATTTTAATAAAAATTTCAATTCATTTTTTTCTTTTGATAGCCGTCCCAATATGATGCCGACATGATATTAGTGTTGCCGATCTGCTTGCAGTATGCAAGCAACATTTTACTCGTATATAATAGATATATATATATATAGGGGATCAAAATTCTAACCATGTTCCACAAGTGCCACCGACTTGAAATTTTTACGACGTTATGGCCATGAAGTGTAACCTCCAGGAAAAAGCCGACTTTGAACCTCGGTGCCATGGGTTCGATTCCAGAAGCCCCCAAAGTCGCGATTTTCCCCATAAGATTACATGGCGGGGATTTTCGAAAATTTTTTTGAGGCACTTCTCGGAAAAGGAGAGAGTTGAAACTCGAGGGATCGCTAGATGCCGTGTATATCTAAAGGAATCCATAATGACATCTACGAATATTATCCTTGGTTTGATGCTAGGTCGGGGCAAAAATCGGCCGTTTAAAATGCATTGCGGCGATTTTTAAGATTTTTTTTAACCCTTTTCCGATGGTATAGAAACGTGAGATTCGGCGTGGCGTTTGATATCATAATTATGTTTCATTATCAAATTTTACATACTCCCTTATGGTCCTTGGTTCGATCCCAGAGGGCCATTTACATTCCTCAATGCATTTCTTATGGAGATTACGGAAACACATTTTAGGTGCTTCCCGATATTATGTCTACTTGAAACTTTGCATAAGATAAGATCAAGTCATTACTAATCAAACTGTGAATTCACAGCTACCAATGTTTCCTGGTTTCACCACCAGGCGTCTCTACAATCAGTAAATTATCCGATGTTTAAGAATTTTTTGGAACCATTTCCCAATTATATAGAAACTTGAAATTCAGCATACAGATAGAGATTATAGATACATTTCAGGAACATGTTCTAGATTCCCACGATCGTCCTTGGTTCGAATCCAGAGAGCCATTTACATTCGTGAAAAGTAGAACGTCGTTTGAAGCAGTTGTAGCAAATATTTCTGCTTGAATTTTCACACATAGTTAGATATAGTGATCTTCTATTGTGCCGCTTAGTAAGTTCACCAGGAAGACCCGGGTTCGATGCCAGACGCTAAAATTGAAGCGAATTTTAAGAATATTTTCAATCCTTTTTTTTTCTTTTGAGGACCTTCCCGATATAATGCCGATATGAAATTAGTGTTGTCTCTCTGCTTGCAGTATGCAAGCAACATTTTACTCGTATATATATATATATATATATATATATTTGTTATTTGTGTTTAATCATCGTTTCCGAGAACCATTTTTCCCTTTCAGAAAATGTCTCCTAAAAGGTGTTGCTGCTTATCCTAATGTGATCATCGAATATATTTTGTAATCTTTAAATAATTTCTGTCATCATCGAAGAAAGTGTTTATTCAAAGGATATTAGATTAAATCTTTAGGTGACTTTGTAGACTTAATTATAATTTCATTTAGTTTGTTCACTGGTTTGGAAAAAATATAGGCTGGAAGCAGCTATCTACCAAAAATTATGAGGCAAGTGTTATGATCAAGGCTGTATTAAGAGTAATTATCAATTTGGATTTCCCCGTTGAGAATCAACGGGCACTTCTGCTAGTCTCATATAAATAAGATTATATTTCATGTAAAAAAATTGAAAATCTTTGAAAGTCATTGATGGAAGCTAGAAAATATTAGGAAATTATTAAAGTTGTATGCAGAACATAATTGTTTTTATTAAATAGTTGAAACCTATTGAGAATAGTTAATTGCTAAATTGGAAGTATATACACCAGCAGTTAAAATCTGTTTTTAAGTATATTTTTGATTTATGATCAGTATAAAGTAATGGTCTAATCTAATTAAAAACATAAAATTGACGGTATTCTCCGCTGTTTATTCACCGTTAGAGTTTTAATACATTTTTACTTTAAAGTTTCACACTGATGGCCATTTTTCTTGCATATTTACACATCTTGTGCCTACAAATATCGCTTAGCAAATATACCCAGCAACAAGAATTTCACTCAAACTAAAAGTGCCTACCACATCGAGAAGATTACTCACCGTTAAGGAGGGAAACTTGGGTAATTCCATTGTCTCAGAAGTGTAATTTCACATAATTCCGAGAGATTAGACCTCTTTGAGCGAGGCACGAATTTCCACTCGCATTCCCCGATCTAGATTACGATGATTACGTTACATCTCTCATTATGATTACTTTCTCTCCGAGGTGGAATTCAGCCGTCCTTTATAATGGCAATGACGAATAACTTTTTCCTCTCCAGCTACTTCATCTTAGCGGAGGCTTACATAGCCCAAACATTTAAATTGTTTCCCCCAAACTTTTTTAATTTCTCACACCACCCCGCGCAATCCCACTTTCTCTGCGACTTTCTAATCTCCCGCTCCGCTTTCCATATCTCTTCCATTCCCTCGCCGTTCTCCCTTCTGTTCCTCTTCTGCCCATTTGCCCCTTCTCCCCAAACAACTCGTCTTTTTATTCCCATGCTCTCGTCTGTTGTGCTTTCCAACCTTCTCCCCCACCCCCGCGCTCCTCGTAACCCAATATGGTCACCCTGAAAATGAGATACAGTCTCCGGCAAACATCCGGAAAACTTCCATCTCGATAGCGCGAAGCTGAAGGGGATAAGAGGCGGTGGGCGGGAGGTTTAGGCTTATGGAAACACTCTCCGCAACTCCCTCTTTCGCCTTGTTGAGAAATCTCCAATGCCGGACTTTTTCTCCGGAAGGCTCCAATTTCGGTCAGACTTCCTTCTAAATGGGCCCGGGAGCAAGTGACCAATCAGAATTCGGTGGAGAATCGAACGGAGGGAAATTTTGTGGGAGTGGGGGGCGGCGAACGGGATTGTAACTGTTGCTTCGTAAGACCGAGGGTTGCCGAAAGTTTTTCTTCCGGCTCATAAATGTTTATCGAGGAAATTTTTTGGGTCGGATGGGCTCTTTCAGAGAAAACAACGCGAGGAACTCGGTGTCATG
This sequence comes from Sympetrum striolatum, assembly GCA_947579665.1. NCBI lineage: Eukaryota > Metazoa > Arthropoda > Insecta > Odonata > Libellulidae > Sympetrum > Sympetrum striolatum. The sequence continues at coordinate 52,040,779 of OX388342.1, read as the reverse complement.
ACTACTTTTGAGCCGTGGCATCACATTCGCAGAATACTGACTTTAGTCGCCTTTCTAGTGGTTTTTCCATGCAATTCACACTGGATTTTTGACAGCGTACTGTTTGTGTTTAAAGTATTTAGCCCAAAAAGCCGGTTTATGCGCTTCAACAAATTCACCATTAAACAGCAAAATTTTTGGAAACAGTCAGAATGAGATAGCTAGTTATTATGAGAAGAGGTGGTTTAACTTTGATTTCCAAGCCGAGTCGGAATATCATTGACAGAAAATGGCCAAGTAAGTGCGGCACATACCGTATATACCTAAAATACCGCATCCAATTAGAATAATAACTATTTATATTATTCAGAATGATTTATAATTTGTTAGAATTAATTTTTTTATAATCACCAAAAAGATTAATTGAGAATTAAGTGAAGTATTTATTTTTTATGACCTGACCTAAACGAGGAATTTAGCTATTCCTGTCAATTTCCAGAAAAATTATCTCATAAATTCTACCTAGTTGTTTCTGTTAGCTAATTCAAATCCTTCTATGTCTTTTGCTTCATAAATATGCATCGTAATAGGATATTTACCCTCTTTAAACATGTATTAACACTGGCAAACGACAGCATGCAATTCATGAATATCTAATAAATACTGAAACAAAATTTGGTTGTATGAGAGCATTGTGTTCCATTTGGAATTCCCAATAGGTACAAAAATACAAATGGGTTAATATAACTAATATTCTCTCTTCCGATGCATGATTTCAAAATTATGAATAGGTTTAATCCTAATTGGAGATATCCATCAAAGGTACTTCAAAATAATAGGCTTATACCTAATTATAGAATATACGTTGTCAAAATGGTTGTGCTGTATTAAATTAATCTACGCCCAGCGTGATGAATTACTTAGGTACATCTAACGAAGTTACAGGCTTCAGAGAGAAGATAGGAGAATTCTATTGAAACTAATGTCAGATAAATACCAGATATTAACCTGAATTTTATATGAAAATAGTGTTGCTTTTAATAAAAATTAAGCTTCAATACGAAAAATCGTTTTCAAATACTACATTAAATGCTCTCCAAAAATCAGTCTTTAAAATACTGCATTAAATGCTCTCCAGATATAATAAGAACAGTTTATTTATGGAAACATTCTTTCGGCGACTCTGCTTAGGCACTTAGCAGAACGTGTCATAACATTTTGAGGCCAACTTAAATGGTAATGGACTCAGCTGCTCAATTACATTATCATCAGATGTGCCCACTCTGTTAAAAAAGATGAAAGGCTTGCCTCAGCACATGTGGTCCGTGCTTCTCTCCCATAAAATCTGATCGATTTATCGCAAATCGATCTTGGTCAACTGCGTGTCCACGTACACTTGTACCCTCGGATTATTCCTTTCTTTGCCGAAACATAAAAAGCTTACTTCAGCTTTCAAAATTTTTCCTCGATTCTCTCTAGAATAGTTACAAGTATACTTAAGTTTCAATAATTTTATTTACTTTTCTAATACGAGTATATTCGTTTACCTACATCTCTTTGTTCGATACTTCACATCCTCAAAGAGCTAACTTTATGTACTTAAAACCATTCATAGAGGAAATATATTATTAAATACAAGATACTATAAATGTATATATACCTATTAATTTTGTTGCATAGGAGTTTTAACATCAAATATTCTACTTAAGCGAACGTTGCTCAAGTTTATTTACTAAAATAAATGACAAAGAATGGGTATTGAGGGTTTCATAATGCAACCATTTAATCAGGTGTGATGCATAACTTTTAAGGGTTTATATAATTGTAAGTATCATGGTAAATGAGTTGCTCCAGTTATTTCTTCTCGTATGCTTCTAAACGCTTTCATATTTCATATTACAAAAGAAGATTCATTCATTCGATAGTAAAATAATGTTGATTAGTAGAAAATCATTTGCCTGTAAGACACTGATCTGATCTGATCTTTGGATAATCCTGTTTCATAAATAACTTTTAATAGAGAATGTATCTATTGTGGTAAGTATATGTATCTATTTCGATAGATAAAGTATTTAGATAATTCAGTTACGTCAATAAAACTTTCTATTCTTAAAAATCGATAGTATAGCCATACGACCGTTATTTTTCATTTTAACAATCTTGAGGCGAGAAATAAAATTTGCTGGTAAATTTCTTATGGCGATGAGTTTTCCTGGTAAAAGGATTGAAATATCAAGATGGTCGTAAATAGTGCAAAGTATAATGCTCCGCCATGACTTCGCCGCGTGTACAATGAATTATCATTTTATTAATGAATATAGACCAGTATAGAAATAACGTGGAATCCTAATTGCTTTTTGGCCCACTAAAAAGTACTTTCCTCCAACTCAATCCACCACATCCTAAACTACTATATTCCAACTCAACAAAATCCAACCCTCTTCAACCCAGCAAAAGAATAGATCTTTCTGTTTTGATGCAAAAGTAATATGCACGGTATCATATAAAAAGTTTCAATATTTTTCTTGATTATGCTTCACGAATCACAACAAAACTTTACATCTAACTGAATGAAAAACTCTCATATATTCTATTAGTATAAGCAAATTATTAAGTTACAGTGGCAAAACAGCGGATTTAAGAAATATCTTCCGGAGTAATAGCGTGTTGGAATCGGTTGCGACGAAGTGTCCCATTCCCGAAAAATTCGTCTCTAATTGATTATGTATAGCTTCAGAATGTGAAATGTGTGCATATATCAACTTACAAAGCTACACCGAATATTCCATTCCCTGAATAAATGAGCGATTCTCACTCTAAAATGGCACGTTCAGTAGCAGTAGTAGTAGTAATTCTATGATGTATCCGGCCTAGGATACATCATAGAATTGGCATCATTAACCCTTAATTGAAACTGTATCCTTGTGCCGTAGAGCGAATTATCCGCTAATTAGTACATTCGTTGTAAGCTTTGTAATTTCAATTACATCTGTGGTGACATAACTCCGCCGGTGAAAAATATTCCTGTGATAATAACTTTTAATGACAAAGTCAATAGATAAGACTTCAACAAATTCCACAAATGGAACCCAAAAAGAGGTTTACCGGTCTCGGTGACCGAGCACCATCGTCAATACTTTAAGAACCGTTAAGAGTCGGGATATATAAATAAGAGAGTAGATTTAGGTAAATGGTTAAAGAAGTTAAAAATTTGAGCAAATAAGCGAAAAGGTTGAATCACGAACATTTAATGTTTCCCAATGGGGTGGGGAATGGCGAAACCTCTTTTTGGGTTCTATTTGTGGAATTAGTTCAAATTGTATCTTTTAACTTTTTATAATAATAAAAGGCCACTGATGATTGAAATATAGAATAAAATATGCATCAAAAACCATCAAAGAACGTAAATGATATGGTAATATGCCTATTTCGCTACGAATGGAAGCATATTCAAAGCTCGGAGGTCGGCAAGGAAGTGCAGCGCCAACAAGGAAGAAAAGGTACTGAGCAACAAGTAAGGAATAGGAATATCAAGCGAAGAACGGGAAGCGGAATTGTCTAGTAATATAAATAGGTTATAATTGAAATGTAGGTCTTGGTTCATGAGTTGGTTTATATTTTCTTAAGGTTATTAATTTTCTATAGAATTTAAGTTAGTATGAGAACTACGTAATAAAATTAGTTTTGAAATATTGAAATTATACCTTTCAATTTTGACTTTGTGATTAAAAGATTTTAATATGAAATGTATTTATTTATTTATTATCGAAAACTACAAATAGGCACCAGGCCAGGTGATAGTCGTATCATGGGGGGAATTACATAATCTGCCTGGTATTCACCCTAGTCGAGAGAAAAACCCCCCAAAACCTCCCGAAGGCTAGTCAAAATTCACCACAATGTTACATCATTAAAAAAACAGCAATGCTACAACCCTTTTAATTTTATTCATGAATTCATTGTAGGAAGAGGGAAAAGGTTCTGAAACTTCCCCAGGTAAATTGCTCTATTCAACTATTCCCCGATTTAGAAATGAATATTTACATATATCTGCTCTACGTTTAAGGGTAGCGACTTTATGATTGTAGTCGTTTTTCCCGAGGTAATCCGGTTTCCTGAGTCTATTGTATATAATTTTAATGTAATGTATAGAATTTTAATGTATTGTATAGAATTTTAATGCATTTATGTATTGTAAATTATACCCAGTAACGCTCGATAAATTTTATTTCATTACTGTGATAATTAATTTAACCTTACTTTTTTTCGTTCGCTATTTTATCACTCCAGTGTTTTTTCTGTCACTCCTCTCTTGTATGCAGAGAAAAATCCGTGGCATGGAGAAGATGAATAAGGCACGAAGTAATTACCGCCTCGGCATTCTAGCGTAAATTCAAGGAACTCCCAAAGCTTAGGATCGTTTATCTTAAGCAGACGCTCTCCGTATCGGAATCAAAAACGCTCCCTAGACTTCGGGAGACTTGTCACGGAGTAATCAATATGTTATTACTTCAAGGTAATGGGAGGAAGCGGCGTTTCTAATAACAACCTCCTTGTTATAAAGCGCCCCTTCTCATCGCTCCTCGAAGTTAACGATCCGCGACTCCGTGACGAGATCTCCTTTACTATGCAAAAGAGAGTGAAAATAGCTTCGTGTAGGAGCCTGTCTCAGATGTTTTGATAGGGACCTTGTCTTTATAAATGGCTATAACTCCGCCTTCAGGTGAGGGGCTTTGCGCTCGTAATTGGCGATAATTTCTTCCTCTCAACCAGGTTCTTAAGCCGCCTGCGAATTCCGCCGTCGTCTTCCCTTCTTCCCTTCATTAAATCTCGCTCGCGGTGCGCTCTTCGCTCACCTGTCTCCCATCCGATTCTTCTCATTATCGTCCCGCTTAGCCAGTCATTCCCAATTACGGCGCCCCCGCCGAAAGTGTATCTTCCCCCTCAGAAAAAAATCTTTCTTCCAATATTGGAAACTAATTCTTTCAGATCGATGGACCTTATCTGTGCGCGCGAGTACCGAAAGTGTCGGGGGTCTCATTTATCCGAATTTATGCAGACGTGTAGAGGATAATTAACAAAACCGACCCCCTATATAGGTTTCCTATAACTTTTAGTGAAAATAATGAAGCATTTAAATTCATTTAATTTGAATAGCACCGAAGGATTATTTAAAAAAATAAATATCCTCCCGGCTGACCAGATTTTTCTGGTTAGGGAATGGTTGCGTGTGTGTTGCCTGTTGTTGCTGTTATTTCACACCACTGCAATTGTTTATTTTGGATTGGATTGGATATTTATGGGAAATTTCGAAAATAAATATGCAAATAGGATCACTTATTCTCTATACTTCTTCTATATACTCATTGCTTCCCCAGCTGCAATGATAAAAAGTATTCATTATAGTCTCAGATGCTTGAATTCAAATTTTGAAAATTTTTGGGTCCCAGGTTCAATTGTCGAATATTCGCAGTTTTTCCTAATACATGAAATGTAATTGTATATTGTCAGTGTTTACATCTTCACCCTTACCTTCTAATAAAATGTTGTGAATTCACCAAAAATAAATAATAATATATTTGCATCTTGCTAATGTCACTTTTAAATGTAAAAAGTATTTATTGATTCTTCGCCAAACTAAATTTACGACAGTGATTTTTATGTCCACTGATGATTTTGTTTTGTGATTTAAAGAACACTTGGCATACGATCCCATCGTATTTACAAAAAATAAAAATTTTAAATGAATATTCCAGAAAATAAATAAAAAACGTTTATTCCAACATTCCTTTTCCTTTCTTTATAACATCAGCAAAACCTCATTACAGATGGATGGCGACTTTTGGCATCGGGATATTTTGTCATATTTACTCAATGTGTACGGTGAACTAAATTCTCTACATAGTCATTACTGGATATTATACAATCTTGGTTTTAATTATTCGAAAGAAATTAAGGTGGAGTTACAACTTATTTTGGACTTCTTCCATAAACCATAGTATTTTGTAAATTATTCAAAATCTGTAAATCTTAATATTTGTTAGAAGAATGGTAATCTTAGAAAAAAAATCACGATTCCAAGTTATTTGTTTTCATTATTGTATGAAAGGAGCCTCAAGTTTACAAATCGAAATATATGTAATTTGTTTACCTAGATTTAAAATGAAACTCAGAGTATTATGTGTTAGAAACATCTAACTGCATAACTTTGCACAATATATAAAATTTTTAACGTTATTATCAAAGAATATCTGAAACCCGCACTTTTCATCCGTCTTTATATCATCATACATTTTTACCATTTCCCAAGGGTACTTTCTCATATCTTTTTCCCCTTAGGGCGGTCATATCAGAACCAAGACCCAGCGGAGGGAGAGCCAACTTGATATTTCCTTCGCCGCAAAGTGCTGGTCTTTGGGTACTTTTATCAAACAGGCTGTTCAAACGCGCCTTTCTTTTGCATTGTTTTCTTACGGTCACCGACTTCTGCATTGCCCCCTATTAAAGTTGCATTCTTTGGCTCGTCTGGATTGCAGTCCAAAAGTCGAGAGATAATGCAATTAATTTGAATGTTGAGAATTTTTCCCATTATTTCGACTGTGTTTATCTTTGGCAATGAAGCACTTCTTTGTACGCGAAAACGGCTCACTCTACGGAGAAATGCTCTGGCAAAGAAAACTCTCGGTTCAGAAAGCCTGGCAAAGGCACTAAGTAATGTACTCGGAAGAAGTACATTTGATATAGAACGATATCTTGGACAAGTTCTCGGTGGAAGCACACGTGCGAAATTTCCTAAGCTGTCGAAGCACTTTCAACAGTAATGCTACTACTTTGACAAGTTTGAATTACATGGTCATTCCAGCTGTTCCGTCTTTGCTCATACTTAGCTTACTTTTGTTAGTATTAGCTAGATTTTTAAGAGCATAGAGTGAAGGTAAAGGAACAAATGGTTTAATTTCGAGTTGAGTAACCTAGTAGTTTCTAGTATTTCTAAGGGATCGTCAGCAAAATTACAAAGGAAGGTTCATAGGGATGTAAATCCATCCATGAGTACTTAAAAGCTTCTACCAACATAGAAGTACCTAAGATCTAGGCTGAATTTTACAACCATAACCTAAATTTGATTATTGTATGACCATAGGTATCAACCTCGTAAATGAATAAGATACAGTTATTACTACATCTAATAATAACAACAAAAGCAGGCATAAGAAGAGTTTGAAAGGACCGGAAATCGAACCCGGATTTCCGAAGGAACGTTCTGGAGGGGTCAGAATTTTTTCATGTCCGTTCTTCCTTGAAATATTTCCTTGCTTCAAGCCTCTAAGTTCAAAGTCACTTACATTACTTGCCATGTTACATTTAATAAGTTTTGTAAATGGTTGGGAAATAACTTAACAAAATTCCACTGTTTAAAAATATAATATCTGCGACCGGTTTTGGACAGTTAGTCCGCAATCATCGTCCGAAACCTGTCGCAGATATTAAATATTTAAACAGTGGAATTTTGTTAGGTTATCTCCCTCCCAATTACTAGAATGGAGTTCCGCACAGTGAAAGCTGTCCAGATTGAAATTATTAATAAGTATGGATAAAGATTTTGTAAAACCACCCACATTTTTTCGTTTAATCGAATTTCATGTATAATTTCACCTCTATATAGAAGTAATTTGAAATATTGAATTTTTCCTATACCCTTTCCAGAGGCAAACTCTGGCTACGCCCTTATTAACAGATTAGATAGCCTTTGAGACTTGATAACTTTTCCCGCTACTCCAGACAATTTAATTCCATTCAATAAGAATATTTCCTTTGATCACCGGGCGAAAATAATGACATGCCAGTTATTGCGTCTGAGTCGTCGAGATAACTCGTTTCGGAACGAATGGATAAACCTTTCGACCGTTTGATTTCCATAGCGAACGATTACAACGAATCAAGCGAGGCGCTCGCAGAGGTGCACGCGGCCGAAAACCTTCCGCGAAGCGTCGTTAGGAAAACAAAATCGCTTTGAGGAGAGCGGGGATAAACAAACAGCGGTCAGTGGATGCTTGATCCCGGCGAAATGCACGCTGGATTTCACGCAAGCCAGGATTTGCGAATCATTTTCGAAAGCGGCGGAAAATATTGGTATCGCAGCCAGAAGTACGAAGCGATAAGCCCCTAATGGCAAGGCTTTCAGCACTCAACCTTTCCATTTCTCTTGTTTCTATGCCTTCCACGTTCCCCTTTATCTGTAGCTACGCCGGGCATTTTTCGCCCTTGCGTACACGCGTTTCTTTATCTTAATCTCTTTCCTAACGTGGAAACCTTTCTCGGAACCATTCTCCTTACTCAACAACGCCATCAGTTTCATTGTTGGAACCTCAGGGCGCCCGCACTCGCTCAGACGCCATTTTCTTGATGCTGTAGTGGGAGTGAAGTTAAGGGAGGGAAAGAGTTCCTATGTTCCTCCCATTCCTTTCGCGAAGATGAAAAACGCTCCCTTATGTGGGAAACTAGATATTTAATATTGACGCACTTGTTCTCAGTTGAAGTACACAAAGCATCACAAGAATCTCAGTTATTCTAGGTAGTTACTAGTTACACATTATTATATAAGTTCGATGTTAGCTCAATGATTTCAAAAATGTTGTAACATTTGATTCATAAGCAGAATGTAGAATTAATTAGGTTTGACATTTTCTGAATATTAGGGTACATTTAGCATGCGTTTTTATTTTTTCTTAATTTTAATTTTAAATAATTATTTATCCGATTATCATCATATTGGCTTTCCAGCTTGATTCTCACTTACATCTCCTGTCATAGAGGAGCCGGGTTCGTTCCTACTGGATGCACAACTTTGTCGATGCGGTCAGGTAGCAAGTTCTAAATCCAAAACTCGTGATTGTAACACATCAATTATTCTATACGCTATCATCGGTGAACTCAATAAGTATTAGGCGTAGTAGGGCTAGGAGAGAAAATTCTGCTAATTAAAATGTTTGCTTGTTTACTTTTAATCGAATTTAATTTCTAAGGTGATGATGATAAATTTTTGTCGTTATCTGTCAAGTAAGACTACATATGACAGGTATGGTATGGTACCAAAAAGATAATTTCGGAATAATGTATTTGGAGGTTTTATCAAGGATAGCACATAAAATTCAGGGGAAGAAATTAATTAACATGTCTTTCTCGTGTCAGTTATCTAAATAGCGCCTATATATTAATTTTATTTTGCGAAAAAAGAAATAAACAAGCAAAACTATTTTGAATCCTATTGAATATTTCCACTGCAGGAATATTTCAGTTGAATCTTAGGGTGAAAATTTATTAAACTAAAGGTGGTTAAGAGAATCTCAATTGACAGTCAATATAAATATGAAATCTAGCATTCATATATATTTAACCATCGTCTTAATTGGCATTGCTGTATAATGAGGTATAGAAAGAAAACAAAAATATGATGACCTGGATTTCTATGCTCTAATTTGCTTCCAGTCATAATATTTCAAAGCTTTTAATTAACTTGTTTCAGGTAATTTCCATTTTAAAGATAATTTTAATCACTATTCCGTAGACATACTATTATGTGTCTTGTTAGGGCCTTTAGACTTTCAAAGACTTCCAACGAGCAGAGACCCTTTAGCCGGGGAAGTTTCATTGGTAACCAAGTTAAAGTTACTAAGAATTCCGTTCCCAATGACCAAAGTTAGTCTAGGTCGGGGAACAATTTGAAGCCATAACGGAAAATCATCTCGTTTTACCGTAGTAAAACAAAACGTCTGAAAGCTATTAAATTATCCCTCTTAAGAGGCAGCCATTGTTCGATCTCGCATTTAAATAACGCCTATTTCGCAATTGGCTCTGGAGTTACCGTAATACGTGCTTGGAAGTTTGGACATAAAGGGATCCTTGAGTGCATTTGGTCCATCGCAGTGCACGTGCACGGGAAACGTCTCGGGACAGATTGCTTCCTTCCATGACAAAACCCCACGAAAAGTTTGCCGATGAAGATGTGAAAGGATGTTTAGCGGCAGTTTTTTTATATTTGGCATAAACGTGGAATAGGTAAACTCTTTGTTGTTCTAGATGATGTGTAGAAAAAAATAATGAGTTGCAATTTCGTTTGGGTTAATCGCCAATTGCAAGAATCGTAATTGTTAGTATTATAGCTTAGACTAACTTTATTGATCGATAAAGGTTAGTAAATTCTAAAACTTCCAGTTCATTCTGCCTATGGGACCAGCATGAGGTAGGTTTAATGCGAAAAATAGAAAAGGTACAGAGAAAGGCAGCAAGATTCGTCTTAGGCAGATATGCAAGGCTTGATAGAGTTACTCAGATGCTAAAAAAATTATGTCAGGAAAGTTTAGAGGAGCGGAGATCAAAGAAAAGGCTAGCTTAAAATTTTTTAAAGTATGCACAGGAGTTAAATCGTTGGAGGAATTATCAAACAAAGTCCCTATGACAAAATTTCATGGCAGAAAAGATCATACACATAAAGTTAAATTAATGAAACACCGAGCAAACATTAGTAAATTCTCTTTTCCAAATTGTGCTGTTACGGATTGGAATGATTTGCCTGCAGGAGTCTTGGAGCCCTTTCCAAAATATCATAGGGAGTTTGCAAAAAGATTGGGTAAAAATATTAAGGGCGAGTGAGCTTGACGTTGACGAGTACAGGTGGAGTAGAGGATTGCCTGGTAGGATGATGTACGGTGGGGACTTGTCCCCGGGACCGCTACGGTAGCCGTGAAGGCCGACTGGGAACCCTGAAAATACTTGTATTATGAGGGAAGGGAAGGATAAATTTGTGAATATATAAATTTTTGTATTTAAAAAATTTAGATGGGATTTATAATAATATGTTGCCACCGGATGATTAGGCCACTTGTAGCATTTTATAATAATAATTAATTAACTTAAGTTTACTTTTTTAAGCTTCACCACAGTTTGACAGGTCTGAGGGCAGTTTTGTTCAATGAATACTCAAAAAATAATTAAAACAAGAATATTTTTACAGTATACAATTGACAAAAAATAACTAGAGAATTGGTAATTGAAAAATATAAATACAATGAATTAATCATTAAATCTGGCATTGAATTACATATTGACATCGTATATAATAATAAAATTTGCGTCAAAACCTTTGCTAGAGTAAATAGAGGAAGCATAGCAATAATGTTTATTCCTAAAGGTTTAAATTGAAGAGTCCAGAAACATTGCATCTAAAAAAGGAGTTGAGTTCCTCGCTTGAATCATGACTTATCTAAACACTCCTTATGCAACCATTGAAAGACGTGAAAGAATTTTATTATATGCCTCAGAGGGTATTATTATTTCATTTAAAATTTATTTGTTTTTATCATTCCCTACCTACAAAGTATAGAGACAGTCCTTTAAAATCCAGTCCAATTTGCTCACATGCTATGCGGCTGCAAATTTATTCAAGAATAACGTAAAGGAAATTATCTTTCAAAGATTCCGATTTTAAAAAACGAAGCTATTATTTTTTCGGGAATTCCTACTCTTACACAAATTTAGGATATGTAAATTTTATTAATAAGATACAAAGTGCATTGCGGATGCAAAGAAGAATGATTGAATGGGATTCATCGTATTCCGGTGCATTTTGAAAAGTATTTTAGTTCGGTGAAACTCGAATGCAAATGGCGAAACATGAGGAATCCTAACATACTGGAATGTTTACATTTATGAGATTCTTGAAGAGCAACTTCTCTGAATTTACATATGGAGATGTGGAAAGCTTTTGTCTCTGTTACCGTTACTGCAAGAAATCAAAGCAGAATCAGTTGGTATTCATAAATAAGAGATTGTTTTGCTTGAATCTCTTTTATTTCCCATTTAAATACCTCAGATGCATCCGCCGAAAATCATATTTCTGCGGAATAATGTATTTTCTGCCGTTTTAATGACGTATTTACTATTATTGTTCGAGAGAATTTTCTTGATTTCGACAAAGAATAAACACAAACTATGTCTGGTGTATTGTAGATTAGACTAGATTGTAAAATTTAATTACAAAATCTGATACATTCAAGTTCAACTTTGTGAAAGGGAGTCATAATAAATGAAAAATTTCCCACTGGATAATCTACATATATATTTTCCAAGACAACTAGTAAAGGCATCTTCAGGCAGTTGAAGGTGTCAATTTATTGCCAAAACTAGTCGCCTTGGAAAATATATCAGGGGAAGATATTAAGCATGCATCGTTAAATTAAATTACATTTTATGGCCCTTATATGATCTTAAATCAAAGTTTACATACAGTTTTTGTCGATTAATAGAATTAAAAGGGAATTATTCTTTATATAACATTATATTTATTCTGGATTTGGTGGATAGCATTTCGTCCACACTATCACTCCTACTCAAAGGTTCCGGGTTTGAATCCCGGCTGATCGGACTTTTCCGAACGGAATGGTTGTGTGTGTTCGTTGTTGCTGTTGCCTCGGTAAGGCAATTCCTGACAGTTTACGAGAGATTAGGAGGGCTTATTCGGTATAGGGCAACAGTAGATTCGCAGGAAAAAATATATTAGGTGAACATGTAATCTTAAGATATTGATGAATGTTGCTATTTGACTTGAAGGTTTCCTCTAATTTAATGCTACTACGTTAAAAAGTTCCTGAGCTTATTTTTCCTGCGAAAACGCCAAGCAGGAGAAATTAAAATTTTAGTGGTAGATAAATCCACTTATTATGGGTACAGCTACCTACCACCTACTTACCTATCTACAAGCAGAATTTTAAATTTCTCCTACTCGGCGTAATCGCTGAAAAATATGATTTCAGGATCTTTTGTACATAGCAGTAGGTATATGGCAAAAAAATCTGGTATTAATGCATTACCTATTCTTTATAGCTTCTCTCTCAGCAAAGATTTCTAGGAACTACAGTTGTATGTGAACATTAGGCAAGATTGCCCTCCGGAGAGGAAAAAATGAACTTTTTCATATTTAGAGAGAAGCTATGAAACTGGGTCCAGAACTGCAACTGTAGCGATGGGAACCTTTCGAGATTGCAATATGGAAAAGTGCGTTAGGGAGATATGGGGAGCGTGGGCTGAGAGGAAGAGAAGCTGTTTGCTAGATTGAAAGATGTTCCGGAAAGTGCAGTCATCACGGCTGCTCTACAGTCTGTAGACTTTGTAGTTCATTATGGGAGCTACTCTCCAACGCCAACGTTTGCAAAAAGCGTTCGAAAAGAATAAAATTTAAAGCGGGAAAAAGAAAATATCGGCGCGAGTTCGGCAAATCTCTCTAAGGAGGATTAAGTGAATGAAAAATATGTTCAATCTCTTTGGATGCTTTAGAATCGGAGATATGACAGCAAAAATGGAGCTGATCTTGAAATATGGGAGGTTATCGTGAAGGATTTGAAAGGTAAAAAAAGAGTATGGAGGTCAAAGTTTAGTCCAAAGCATGAAGTGGATTAGTACTCTCTTCTAAAAGGGAGGGAATAAGTTTACTGTATATACTACACATTGGAATTATGCCATAACTAGGAGTTTCCTCCTACTCCTATACATTTAAATCACAGAAATTCAAGATAGTATCAGTAATGTTTTAAACATAAAAATATGTCTCATTAGCTTGTAACGTCACTATACTGTTATTCTTTCATTGACTGTCAGTTTCTTATTCTCCCATTCAAGCAGGCTATTATTTTTCATAATTTTGGATAGTGGATTTTAAGAGTGAATTTTATTTTTATTAGCTTATATCATATATTATTATATATCATATTATCATATACATTATTAGCTTATATTTCGTAAAATTACGTTTGTATGATGTAACTGACTCAGCCTTTTTAGTCTACATAGTGACATTTGACATTTCGCATATAGAATAAAACTTCCTTGAATATTCCGAGGAGCATTTTCCAACACAACGCATACTTTTAAATGCTTTCGATCATTGTTTAAAAGGAAGTTTGTCATGAAATTTGGAATGTAGCTTGTGTCTTTGTTAAAAGGGAATACGATGTGTTACTTGGGAGAATGGTAGGGCAGAGATTATACACCTGCCATAATGAAGTTAAGATGGATAAAGATTCGTGCCAAAAGAGCATATAAGAACAATATTACGAAATAAGGATACGCACTTTGGCTTAATTGGAAATAATTGAAGAAAAATAGTTTACTCTAGCGGACGAACGGGATATTCACGAAGCATAACTTGGTGAATGAAGCAGCAGAAAAGAGAGAAAAGAAATGAGTATAGCTATATAAGAAATAAGAAGATGTAATGATGCACATCCGAAGTGGAAGTGAGAGAAAAAAAGATCGAGAATATTAGTAGTAAAGGAGGTAAAATAGGAGATTAATGAGGTATAAAGTAAAAATATACGTAGAGTTAAGTTGAATCAATTACGACATTGTACTAACAAGAATTACGGTCGAGTTTCTTCTTTTGCATCATCATCAGTATATTAAATGAATAGAGATTAATTTGAAAAGAGATAGTATAATTACTACTAGTATATTATATAAACTGAAGAAATAAATTTAGGTTAAGGTTTCCGAAAAGGGGAAACGCTTTCAGAGAAGAGTGTGTAGGAAGTATACCTACGTAAATCGACTGATAGTGCTAATCAAAGAAAAACTACTTTTATCTGCATTACGAGGACGTAGAAGCACCCATCCTTAGTCATTAAAATACAATAGGAAGAGGGGAAAGGAAAGATGATGAAATTGAGTCGCTAAATTTGGGATGAGAAGAAAGAGGAAATGAGAATAAACGAGTGGAGATAAAGACAAGAGAAAATGAAGAAACGAGAGGAATAAGTAAAAATGACGGTGAAGGAAACACTCATCGCAATGGAAGAGAATGGCCTTAAAGGGAGTGGGAAGAGAGAAGGAATGGAGAAGGAGGAACACTGATATTGGAGGGAACAAATAAAGAAGGAGTAGATGGCGGGGGAAGGAAAATATCCGTTGGAAGAGCTTGATAAAGGTGAAATAGAGGGAATGAAGGAAGAAATGAGAACGGAAGAGGAATAAAGAAAAATGTGCAAGATAAGGATAATGAGTTAATGGAAGTGACCTCGAGGAAAATTAAGTAGAAAGTATGAACAATGAGAAAGAGTGCGAAGGAATGAAAGCATGTGTAAAATGTTGGGAATTACGCGAAAGAAGCAAATAAGGCAAAAGCAATAATGAAGGTTGCGGATGAACTGAAAGACAGGAATAGTTATGGAGCGAGCGCACATTAGGATTGAATCGAAAAAAGCTGGACATGAGGCCACTAATATTTTTTTGAGTGCGGAACCTGAAACTTCAAAGAGTTATTGGTGTTGTAGACTTAACTCCTAGTCCGTAAAATAAAGGTCGGCTAAAATTACCAAATGAGAATATTTCTCTAGGATTATTCTTCCAATCATATTTTTCGCCAGTGTGAAGGATGAAAGCTTTGCCATGAGTTTTTCCTTTACGGTTAAATTAAATATACAATACATCAATTTCTTTCCTTCTCATCCTTGGGCAAATTCCAGACAGATTGCATTGTCATTTCCCCCTCAACCGTTGCCACCTAATCGCAGCATATAGACTAAATAAATAAAATAAACACACGTTTCAGTTAAATATAAACTATTCTTAGCTCCACGTCCAATTTGTTAAGTAAAGGTGTTACACTGTTATCTGAAACTGTTTTTACAAATTAAGTGCAAATTTAAGTTAAATTAAAAAAAATAAATTTATAATTTAATTCGAAATAGGCTGATTTTTAGACACCACATAGCCGTTTTTCTATTTATCTTCCGTACGTAATCTCTAAAATCTACATTTCGTGGCTTTGAATGAGTAATAACTAATAATTTTCGTTGTTTTTCACCAGTTTCTTCTGTAAGCCTCTATAGATCAACGAACTTAAAAGATTATCCAAAAAATCTAAATATTTTACTTTTTGTGACAATTTCTAAAGTTAGACGCCCTGAATCTTTATGATCCGTATAAATATTGCAACATCACAAACGGTACCATAAAACTCAATTATTTTTTAACAATTTCCAGAAGTTTCAAGTTTTGCACTAAAACATTTTTATCCTCATGTACGTCTTTTTTCGATTCTACCCCGCTGTTTAGCGTTCCCCAAGCGTAGCCATGTGGGAGGCTCTGGGTCTCTAGCCTGCAACGGCTTTTCCTTTTCTCGATAGACTCCTCTCTATCACGCCCACTTGCGGAGATATTTGCACGTTCTGCTTCCTCGTCTGTCACCATTTTTATTCCACCCTTTCCTTTTTTATCCTTTTATTCCATTTCCCCTACGAAATATCTTATCATACTTTGCACCCTTTTCGGTGCAATTCGGTGACAAGGGTTCGTCATTTCCTATTCACACATTTCCTATTCTTCCAACGACCTCCCCGACGCACTTGAGTCATCGGATTTTTTTTATCGCTTTCCGCTTCTCAGGAGTAACGGCATCTTCATGAAAATATTTTATCATATATTCTGAAATGTTATAGTGTAGCATTCAGTGGTTATTATCTTAAATGCCTCAAAACGATTGCTGCACAGTTGCCATATTTCGTAATGCAATTCGCCTAAGCATAAGTTTGTTTTAAATATTCTACCCTTGATGTTTTGATCCTGATATTTTTAATTTTCTGTTTATCAATCTATTTCTTCTATAGTACCATTAAAAGCGTTCAATCCTATCATCAGCGAGGTCCCGGGTTCGAATACTAGTCAAGGCATTCTTATATATTTTTGTACGTTATTTAAATGGTTTATCTCAATGTAGTATAATAGGATTATCGCTAGTTCGTTAACTACAAATGTTTTGTTTATTATTAGATCTCAATTTTATATTCCTCGAACAATACAATTGAAAATGGCGCTTAATAGCTTTTTCTAGCCAATTATACTTTAAGCGGAATTTCATCATACTGCATAGGACCTATTTTTAAGAATTGTATATTTTGTAATTTTCAATTTACTGAGTAATTCACAATATGAAAATTTATATACATATAAATGAAATTAAATGTGAAACATTTGAATTACTTGCAATATTAAGGAACAAATAAATTATTACAACAAACTGTCCTACAGGGAGTAACCGAGCGCACATATGGATAACTACGAGTGGGTGACAATTGGTCAGCGCATCGGCTCCCACGCAACCATCAATTGTTCTCGTAGACCGCGTAGGAGCAGGCAATTATTTGAAGTAGTTCCCCAAATTCTACTCGATGCTTGGTCAGCATCATGGCACACATTGGAAACCAGCTCCAGACCCTTTATCGGGCAATTTCGAAGAAGCTAATGGATGAACGCCTACCCAATTGAGCATATGTTACCTCAATGGACTTTTTTTAATTTCGAAAAGTCAGCTTTCCTTGTCTTGTATGTTTTAGGTTCCAGCTAAGCATTACCCTGATTCGGAAACAATGGTTCATTTCTGACCTGAAAATTACATTCGGTTGCAGCAAACTTTACATTCGCGAATTTCCTTTGGAAATGCTACGAATTCTCCACAAATATACATTCCGTAAAGATGTACTTAACATGAGGCCGAGAGATGATGACGGATATTTTAAAGCAGTAGAGAAAGTTGGTTATCATAGCTAAAAATACGATATTCCTCGTTAACATCCTAATAAGGAAAGCGTCTAAATGGATCAATGAATCCCTCCTGAAAATGCATGTTCACAATAAAAATTGGTTAAGGAATGTCTGTCTATGTAAGAACCCTGCAAGCCTCCTTTCGGCGTGTGGCAGGGGGTGCAAGCACCTTGACTCTATTTTCCTAAACGGTTGCTTTCGCGTATACTTCGCGGAAAAAATGAATTTTTGAAACGATTCGTTCTAGCATCTATTTCCCAACTCTTTCTGGCAGTATCAGAACGGCCCATATAACAGGGGGGTCGCATTATATCGATTACATCATCTGAAAAAGTAATTTCTTTGAACTTATTTAATAAATTTATCCTTTGAATTTTTCTCCTATCTTCTAATGATTCCCATCCCGCATCCTGTAACATCTGAGTGACACTCGCTGTTTTATCGTAGCAATTCTTTACATGGTTTGTTGTTACATGAATGGTTTTTACCGTAGCCAAAAGTATGATGGCCTCGTGAATATTATACTTAGAGCAGTACCTGAATGAATCTATGAATATCTTCTGACTGCGCATTTTCACAATATAAATCTCTGTAAGGTGAGAGAATGGCTTTGGTTACTTTAACGAACTAGCAATAAAGATATTGTCTTATTTTTCATTCAATAATTATTTTATTTAAATTTAAGCGTAAAACAACTCCACAACGTTGAACTTTTACTAGACTACAAGAAATATGTACACGATACGACTCGAGTTTCATAGCCGCACTTTATAACTGCTGCACATGACCCGATGTTGTAACGCGGTCATGAAACTCAGATAGTATTGAGTACATTCATTCTTCTAATCTAGTAAAAGTCTTCCATATGAAATTATTTAGCGTTAATAATTTCCAAAAATTTAACTTAATTATGAATCCCGATCGATTTGAAGCTTCTCTCATTAGTCACTAAGACATTTTGATAGAAGTCCATTTTTTAATTCTCCTTTAGTGATCAGTAGATATCCACAGTTATTTTTTCGCACTGAAACAATACAGAAAAGGCTGAAGTAAGTCGTTATAATCAAATTCTAATTCAAGGTTTGTGTGCTAGTGTAACTACATTTTGAAAAGTGGGATGCCCTCCAGTTTCCGTAAGGGCTGAAGCTGATTCTCCTGTCGTGTAGGCACTCTTTGGCTGAAGGTTCCAGTGCCTGGTTCTACCTGCGTGCTCCCATGTTCGCCCAAGAAGGGTCATCAAGAGGAGGAAAGGTAGAGCAGGACGAGCCAAAAAGGAGTCAAATGCAGAAGAGGGAAACCAACGTGAAGTGAGCCCTCAAAAGAGACCCATGTTCGGAAAAGTCCTTCCTACAATTTCTTCTCCTTGTTACCTCTTCGCGAAGGGCTTGTGTTTGCCAGAAATTGGACGCATACCACTTGCGGGAATCCCCATGGATAGAGATGTTAATAACTAAGCCCATTCAATTTAATCATTCTAGAAAACCATCAGATTATAAATCATTTTTGTCAGTACACAGGCATCTAATATTGCAATTACATGTCACAGTAAGCCAATTCGTAGCCTAAAATAATTTAAGATATATTCTGAAAATTGAATCGAATAATAAGTTCCATCACTCCAGTCTCCGTCTTCCTCTCCCCCTTGGTTCATTCAATCTCTTAGTATATATTTCGCCTTTTGTAAAAATCTATCTTCTTTAAGTTTCCAAGTAAAGGTGATATAATCTTTTCATATCGATTCAGCCTTTATTCGTTTCCTCAGTCTTCAATTCACTGATAACTCCATTTCTCACTTTTTGACTCCCTTATTGTGTTACCTTCTCAGCGCATTTAATTTCCTCCCTCGTTACCCAGTGGATATTATATCACAATAAAGTGTGCACGCTCTCTCTTCATTCATAAACTATAACTTGTATTATGTTTTTTAATGGCATAGGATTTAATACTGCAATTTACTACCTTCGGTGCACAATAACCTGCATCCATTTAGCATATTACATCGATATAAAATCTTCCAATCATGTAAAATTACCGCTTCTAAGCAGATAAAATTTATCCAAATTTTCCAATCTATTTTAGGACTTGAAAGTATGAATTGAAAATTGGGAAATATTTAATGGAGTTCTCTTTGCGGAAATTGCATTTTCATAAAAGATGTGATGTTGGATGAAGGTGGATGAAATTTGAGGAATGACTCTGAAGCATCGACCTTGACATTTTTCCGGCACTCTTAGAGATTTGACCGAAGATTTCAAAGAAACTACTCGTAGCAGGGTATAAAAACTGTTTTCGTGATAAATTACACTCTTATAGATTTATATATCTCCGTGCTGTATACAAAAAAGTTCAACTTTATGTTTTAACTCAGAATCCTTTGAAGAGAACCAAACCATTAAAAGGAAAATAGAATTATTCGTTATTCGTTTTGTAATCTATCGTAATTTGGCATCCATCAACACAAGATAATAACAGAATTTTTATTAGATACGTTTTCATTTAGATTTTTGGTTTTGTAAGTACCAACTAATTTCTATTCCAATGTTAGGTTTATTTATAATTTAGTAGAAGGAAACGAGCAACAGATACTGGAAGTGCTAATCAAGCCATTCCTATTCATTTCTCGTCCTTTGACCTCTATCTCGTCCATCTTGGTTACCATTCTTCCTTCCCGTACTAATCTTCCTCCCATTATCTTTTTTCCTATTACTTCTTCCTTATCTCCTTGACTTTAAGAGTCTCTGAAATTATGACTTTTTCACCTATTGAATGGTAAAACGTGTCGAGAGTGACGTTCATGTACATTTTTTAATTGGAGGTAATTTGAATTGACCACATACATTTTAAAGTTATATTTAATGATTTAAGTACGATTTAAATGACATATTAACCTTCATATACTTTTTTAAGTTGAGTATCAAATGTAAATGATACTGAGGATTGAATGGAATCGTTTTATGGCATTCAAAGTTGTGTCTTTTTATTAAATGGTATGAAAATGTTGGTTACTGGTTCAACTCCAACCATTTTGAAAATTTTGAGAGAAAAGCATTATATCTTCATTCTATATATAAATACTTATTCCAAATCATTGCCAAAAATTTTGATATTTTATTGCGGAAGGAATGAAAATTAACCCAGCAAACATTTCGAAGCTTTCATTGATTAATATTTTTAAATATATAATAGGTGGTAAATTTATTGCCCTATAATACATGCATCAGTCGATTTCTATAGCATAAGTTTTAATTTCAATTCACCCTCCTAATCCCCTTTGGTTTTCACAGATGGTTAGAGGTTACCTCAGCGAGACAAAAGTTGTCATTTAATTTAGCAGAACGAGTCACCTATCGTGGTCAAGAGTTATATCCAATAGCTTTTAATTAAATTAATTTAATTCAGCAAGGACCATAAATTATTGTTTGAGGTAATTTGTTTGAGCTTGTATTATTTAGTTTTTCCTTTATTTTTTTCGTTAGAATTCTGTAACCTACATCCCAGTTATGTGGCTTACCTCCCTTGCCAATAATTTTGTATCCACTCTACGAACCTGCTCCGTTACATGCAGTTTGCGTTCAATGGGCTTGGAAAATTAGTGAGTTGAGCTGGTGAAAATTTGAGCGGGGGCCAACAGCTATGTTTAGTAACCTCTACTTAATAACGTGCTAAAAGAATATATAAATGCTTTCTCTAATTGTACTTAGCGATTTGAAATAAGACTATAGAGACATCAGATTCAAACGAAGATAGTGAACTTTAATTTAAAGAACTTGATATGACACCTGAAGCTGAAAGATAAAAATGTTAACAAAATTAAAGATAAATTGTAGGTGCAGCTATTACTAAGCTGTGGACTTTTTAAGAAACCTTAAAGGATGAAGGGATTTCGTTTTCCAAACTTAACATGACGACTAGGAGTTTTATGAGACAAATATATATCTGTTTATTTATAGGAGAAAAAAATCTTGTGTTTCAAAATTTTAGGCATACAAGGCCATATCAACCTTGTATGCATGTAACTCACTAGCATTCAAGAATTAAAGGAAAAAAATAGTAAATCGCAAATTAGTAGTAGTTTAAGAACATACTGTAATCAATGTGCGAAATATCTTTGTTTTTAGACTTTAAGGATACAGATTTATTTATACTACAGAAAATACTGTATTTTAAAGATTATTGACACTCGTTTTCCCGGAGGTAACCCAAGAAAAATCACTCTGCGTTAGATATAGCATATAAAAGTTTAGGATTTGGTTTAAAGATCTCCGAAGATTAGCTTACGATGGCGCAGTGCAAGTTAATTGAGATACATATAAAATATTTCTAAAATTTGCAAATGAATGTTTTATTGTATACCTGCTGAAATATTTTGTTTAACATTCAAACATTTTAATAGTTTAAATCTATCGCAGCAGTTAGAGCTATAGTGCTTCCATTTTAGTTATGTGTTTCTTGACGTCATCAACAAGAGTTATTGGGACATCAAATATCCGTATTTTTTCCACCATTCGATTATAGAGAGAGTCTTAGTTCAATATTATGTAGTAAGAAAGGATAATAAAATGATGCGTTACTTTTCCGAAACATGAGCTGGAACTATATTTTCACATATCCATGGTGTATCAGAAAGCAAAATGAAAACAGTTAAATAAATAAATGAATCAACCAAACATTAAAGCATTGATCGGCTCTTCCTAATTTTCAGGATAAAATAAGGGTTCATTGAGATTTCGTTTGAAAAGGTCATTGACTTCTAGATATTAGGCACTGAAGACCAGAGAACTTACTCATGCAAAATAATGAAACTAGTTCCTTAGAGTTATTTTTATATTTGCTTATCATGCACTCGTATCATATTCTCGTATAATTTATGGGCGTTCCTGGTTTTATTGGCGAATAACTCATTTCCACAGTACTTTTCGAAGGAAAGGGTTGGATTTTTTTCTGGGAAATATGTAAATTTGGTTATCCGCTTCTGGACTGCATGCAAATCGTGGTTGGACTGGAAATCGCGTTCGGTAATTATTGGTTGCGGTTCCATTCAAAATTCTATGCAAATCATTAGGTATATCCGCGTGCCTACCATGGCATACTAACTTTCTCCGGTTTTATGCTTTACAGATTTTGTGGCACTCTATCCAAACTGATCCTATTTATACCAACAGAAGTTATGAAGCTGATAGATAAATTAACCCAAAATTGCATGGAGGTTTCACTGAAATGGATGAAATAGTGCAGTTACTCACTGCATTTTCAATTTTCGTACTAAATTTAATGCCACCACAGGACATTCTCCAGCTCGTTGTGTAAATAACATTTCATAAACAGATACGCAGATTTAATTTAAATTCGAATGCTTTATCTGGAGAAGTTCTCAATCCAATGCCGAAAAATTTCAAATAATTTAAAAAGAAAATCCGTGGTAATAGCTTATAAATCCTTGTATATACTCAGCAATGTTTTTACCTATATTCTGTCTACCATTTACACATATTATCTCTTATCTAGTTATAATTTTTTTATTATTATAGGCAATATTGTAACTTTTAGTTTTATATGTTTTTAATTGCGTTATTGAATATAATAATTACTTGTATTCTTAATTGTATTAATTTAACTGTAATTTATATGATGTACTGCCTTTGGGAGGTTTTTGGGGGTTTTCCTCTCACTTTAGGTGAATGTCAGGCAGGGTAATGTATTTTCTTCTCCTATGAAAAGATGACTACCACCTTGCCTAGAACCTACTTATAGTCCTTATAATTAAATAAAAAAATTAATAAGGTAAATTTGGAATACGTCTGTTAATGAATCATATGTTAAATTTTTCCAATAGCCGTCTTTGTCATCGTTCCATACCTTGCTACCACCGGTTTCCGGAAACAGCAGGAAGGCCTGGATTACCAACTTTCTAAGAAACACCCAATGTGCATATAAATTGAGGTTATATCATCATCATGGGTAAAGAAATGCCAGGAATACTCCTGATAGGACATTTTGCTCATGGGCTCTCTCCGGGAACTGAGCCCGCGACCGCTTTCAGTAACGTGCTGACTATCTGGGAAGCTAAATGAGGAACTATATACACAAAATACTTATGGAAGTCGACTCCGCTATCGTTAGAAGCAGAGCTTTCATAGCCTAGAACATAAGCGCGGTGGAATTGGCTTGTCTCAATTGAAAATTATGAAAAATTGGAATACGCAGTTACAAGGCAGTTTGGATTAGTTCATGCGGAGATAATGGGAATTTCCCATTAATCGACAAATTCACTTCAACTCATTCGTGTTTGGAATACCGAATACATGTAAAAGACTCCGTTGTATTCAAAGCAGTGGATGCTTATTATGCAAAATCGATTGCAGAGACGGGTAATTGCGGTGTGTGTATTGGACGTAAATGGTTAATGTCACCAGCTCATTTAGAAATGCATGCAAACATGGAAATTAATCGGGACATTATCACTAAAAGGAAATTTTGAATGCATATAAATAAAATTAATTAGAGTAAAAGTTATGCTAAACATTGTTTCCAAAAATAACTTTCTTGTAAGAAAAGGCAGAGATAAAATATTGTTGTAGATAAATCTCCGTTCTTATAATTATTTGGTATGAAGGATTACTCAATTGATCAATGATTCAAAATATTACTTAATCAGCTGTGAAACTTATTAAGTACATTTTATTAAAAAACAGCTGATTATACTTTTACGTTTCCATGTTTTTACTATGTGAGATTATTATGATTTTTCATACTTCGAAACAGAATTTTATACAATTATAAAATTTTTTTCGTGTATGTAGCCGTTATTTTAAAATCTTTAAGCTAAAAATTGGTTAGTAGTAGTTTATTCTATAATAGCATTAAGTTTTATAGGGAATGAACATCTATCCCTGCAACTTTTCATTCTACAACAATTTTCTGTAATTGATATGACTGCAATTACATTTGATAGGTCTTTAGTAATATTAGTAAAAACAAACAACTGCTATGAGCAACACATTGAATTTTACTCTTTCTTTTATACAAGAGAATAAAAATTAACATTCAATTATATTTATGCTGATAATTCAATATCATGTCATCCAAAACGATATAGGTTGAATTTTTCCACATTCAGAGCGGCCTTTGCAAGATCAACCGGACTTGGAATTCATTACCGCAAGGATCAAAACGGGAGAGCTAAATTCGCTAAATTCATATTCATAAAGTGTGTGTTGGTCCCAGTGCCTGTATGCAACATCTGTTTTACGTAACATATGTATTTGATATGTAATTATTTATGCAATTTTAACTTTACTTAGGAATAAATCAAGGGACTTTGCAAGTTATACAGAAAAATAGTTTTGCTCAAAAATTATATTCGTCAGCTTAGAGTCATTTTACAAGTAATTTTGCGCTTCTATTATTTCTGAAAATTTTGGACATTTACCCTTTATCGTGCAAAGCTCAATATTAAATTTTCTGATTTAACGAGAAATATATTTGAAATTTTATCGAATTTCATCTTTTATAATGACTCCATCTTTGAGGTAAAAAATTATAGGAGTTTTCATTTGTTAATTTTTCGAAGAAACGTTTTCTCGTCCTTGTCTGTTCTTTGCCCAAGCTCGGGTTCCTCATGAATAGAGCACAATACCATTAGGATGCTTTGATTGGCTTATTCACGAGAAGGAAGCGCTTTTGAATGTACTGTTGACCAAAATTGTATCTGCAGGAGAGAGAGAACGGAAAAAAAGGCCGCTACTCTCCGCTTGAGAACATCACAGAAGAAGATCCTTTGAAAACACAAGATTACATATTTTTTCCGAGAGTGTCTCAAGCTCGAGTAGCAGTCGTTTGGAGAAGAAAGGGTTATTCTTTTCGAGATGAAAGGCATATCCTCACCAGGCTTCCGCCATTTACGTATCATAGCAAAGCGGAGAGTAAATTGAATGACATCTTTCGAACTGCTTACGTCGATTTGGAGGATGAAGATCTAGTAAAGTTGTCCGCTTTTCTTGTTGTTAAGAGAGGAAAGCTAGCTCCTTCTCCATTTCCGGCGGTTTACTATATAAAGGACGGCTCAGGGGATGAAGTAATTCAAAACAATTCACAATGAATAGGAAGCGATAATTTGGAGAGATGGCGAGATGTGTAAGGGATTGGAGAAATGAGAACTTAAAAGAAAGAGAAGGGAGGGGAGGGGTCAGGTGAAGTGAAAAATGTAAGACATGGCTACTGCAGCTTCCAGCTGACATTTTAGCGCTTCAGAAGCTCAAACATTCTTTGAAGGATTCGTATTTTTGCTGAGAGTAGCGAGGGATTGTGAGGATTGCCATAATAAGCAAGAGGCTGCGGCTGAAGAGTTGTGGTGAGGATGGAGTAGAAAATGAGAATGGAGGCTCTGGGATAAGGAAGTGAGGATGTGGTAAGTGAAAACGTTATTTAAGAAACTCGCGGAATACGCTGGGAAGATGGGAAAGCGTGGGAGAGGATGCATATTAATGTTAGACTGTGACGTATGAAATGAATAATGGCTGGAACACTTACGTTTGTCATATATCTTGGAATCAGGGTCTTAAATAATATGATTGCACTATTCATTACCTTTAATTTAAATTTCTATGGAGGTAATAGTCAGTTTATTTCCATTTCTGTAAATTGTGAAATATTTCGTCTTACGTAGAGAAGATGAGCATATCTTAATAAATGTAATTACCGCCTTAAAATTTTATTGTCGAAGTTTTTAAAATGCAGCAAAATAGAATGATTGAATAATAAACCTGTATAAGATACATTTAATCGCTGCAACGGCGTCTTATTACAACACAATATTTGTTTGATGGAAATGAAGAAAAATGGAATTTTGGTTATAATGCTAGTTTCCAACCTCATTTCTAGTCCCCGAAATTCGTTAGATATCACTTTAAAATTTCTGTAAGAAATATTTCCAATATCTAGATAGTTGCAAGGGCTTTAAAAATCAATGTTGCTGAAACTTACGGTGGCAGTAATATTTCCGTGGGGATGCAAAAATCTTTAAAATCCATAGTCTTCGTTTTAGGAAAACCCTCAATCGTAATCGTGGGTTAGTGAAAGTAATTAAAGAAATATTATCCATTTTCGGTTCTATGTATCATTCAGCTCGATGAATACTAGAGTGACAGTCAAGGAAGATTTGGATCTAATAACGCTACAGTTTTCTGAGTTCAGACAATTTAAAATGAATATGAAATTAGTAGATTGAAAGCATTGCTACATGGAAAATTTTACCCTTTTGAGTACTGAGCTGGCAAGTTAATCTCCATATCATAGCCTCGTATTTTACGCTTATATGGATTAAAATATTTTTTTAAATTTACATTTTCTGAAATATACTTGAAGTGGTGATACTAAATTCAATAAATGGGTAGTCTGAATAGCTTTGGCTCGTTTTGGTTTTTGAAAGCGTTTTGAGCATCTTTTGAAATGTACACACCAAAATTGCAGCCATTTGGACGCACAGTTGTTGTTTGACAATCAAATAAAGACAAATTTCAAGAAAAACTGTCTTCTAACTTTGTTGGGTCGGAAACTTTTCAGACCACCTATGTAGATATCATCAAGCGTTACTAGGTGGAATTCTATTGTAAAATATTTAAATAACAAATTCAGAGAAACAGAACTTTCACAATTCCTTCCACCAATCCACGCAATTGGTGGAACTGAATTATATATATAAATGTATATAACATTTTAATTTTCGGGATTTCGAATATTCCGGGGAACACGCTTTATCTTTATTTTTAATATTCGTTTTCCTATATTTATTTATGGAATACAAATAGTTTGCATGCTTTTTTTGATAAATATCCAGTGGAATGAACATTTTCCATCTTAATAATGTAAAATTCATTCCCTTTAATGCGTGTTTTCTGACAGTCTTTTTCGATTTTGGCTGAATTTCGCTCCTCCTCTATAATCTGTCCTTCGTCCCCTTTCCATATCGCTCCTCGACCACCGCTTCATGTCATATCAGTTTCATCTTATCTGATCACCGCTATCATTAACTTTGTAAACTGAATTGCTTCCCCTTTCTCGAGTTTGAAATACATTTCGCACATCCCGAAATGTTCGCCATCTCACCATCAGAATTTTGTTAATGCAAAAATAGTGTATGATTGATTTTCTGAAAAATCTAGGAGCTATGATGAAAAAAATTGAATTTAAAACATACAATTTGGCTTCCCTTTTTCTTTAATTTATGTGAATATTTCTGGAGCCTGAATATATATTCTGCAAAATTTTGTTTCTTTTTGGTAAATGTTTTCCTTAAACAGGACTTCATTTCTTGTAAATTACGTTTTTATGAATAATAGTGTTTAAATATCCTACACATAAAAATTATGTCCCATTATTATATATATAAAATTATGAAAATATTTTTCATTAAAACAAGTTATTCTTAATAGTCACATATTGTATAATACTGTTTTCCTTTCGTGACTTCCTGAATATAAAACATAGTGTTCCTTGATGTTGGTTAGATAGCTAAACGGTGGATAAATATCTAGAAACTATTTCAATTTCAGATTTATATCTCCCTTTGGAAAATGAATCAGATAGATATTTCATGCATTATCAATTTTGCAATTACATTTACAAGACAAAACTTTATTGAAAGGCCGATTTTGACCTATCAGTAAAGATTATTGTTGCATACTTGAAGTAAATAATACCTCACAATTTACTCATATTCATTTACTTACTCTTCAAGGTGGTTTTGAAATCGACAAATTTATTAGTATATTTCTATTTACAATACAATCTTTTTTTTTCTTTTTAATCTGGGCTCTCAAGCCTGACTGAAGTAGGAATTCAAAATGGTAAGCTTACAAAAGCGGTAGTTATTGACATCAAACAGCTGTCGATAACTTTTAAGCGCAAACTTTGCTAGAATATCTAGATTTATTAATCTTCATAATTATAATATTAATAACATGTTAAACATTTACCTGAGGATTAAATTGGCACTGGTTTAATTTGAAACATTATTATTTATATGATCGCATAATATTTGGATAAGATACATTTTGCAATTTATAGTTTTATAGTACTTTTAATACATTTCTTACTGAAATAAAATTTAGTCGAACTAACAATACATTTAGTAAAACATCAATAGTCCATCGGCTCTCAAATAAATCCCTAAATTTAATTCTATATCATGTAGAAGTGCTTGAAATTATTTAGCATAAATTGCTGATGAAGAATTACTAGCATCGTAAAATAAATATATACTGGCCTGTAATCACTATAATACTTTACTTTTATGTTTCTAGCGGTAAAGCTAACTTAATATTGTATATTTCTTATAAGAAGTGTATATGTTAATGTATTCTGAGAGTCGTTTGGTACCTTATGATGTAAGGGAAAGGTTCATTGGCCTTTACTTCGGCCGGCAGAGCCGACGAACTTTTCTCTAGAAGAGGAGCAATCACTTACAACGAAGGCTCATTTTTCTCTGCGTTCAGTCCTTCGCAGTTCCTAAGTACCGAAACTGGTCATTTCCCCAAAGAGATACTCGGATTTTTCCTTTTGCTTTAGGGTGTTCACGTTTCTAAAGAGAAGGATAGAGATATTTCCCGCCTATTGAAAGTAGCCACGAATATTGTTTTGTATTTTTGTAAACCAGACGATTTCAGCTAATGGAGAAACCCTTCATTCTGAACAGACTCTCTAATCAAAAGATTGTCTTTGTTCAAATTTAAATCAAAAATAGAAATGAATCGGTTAGTATCTACTCCTTGGTACGAAAATAATGAAATATCTCCTCGGCAAACATCATCATCAGCGCAAAACTGTTACATACTATTAGACTAAGAACGAGCATTTTTTACAATAAAGCAAAGAATCGTGGTAGTTTTTCACAGTATAGTGTTTATTAAAACAAATAAAGAAAAATGCAGGACTAGTTTCAGCGATAGCTTGCCATCAACAAGTATATCTTATTATAATATTTTTATAATAAACGCTATACTGAAGAAAAAGTACAACGAATCTCTTCTTTTGAATGACGTGTTTCCACAAAACATAACCAGTGACTGTGAATTTCATCTTTTTATGGTTTTTCCATGCAGTAAGGTTTTACCTAAGGAGCATTTTACATAAGTTCTGAAGTAATAACGCATTTCTAACACTTTTTTGCAGAATAACGACATAATTAGAACATTTTTTGCAAAATAAGTAAGGAAGTATATATAACATTTTGTTAAAAAGGTATTTAACATATAAGATCTTAATTAAGGCGAGATTGAGACTGAAAATTTTCTTATTCCATCTAACCTTTTGTCAATGATATTATAAACATAAAAAGTTTTGTGTAGTTGGATGGAGTTAGAGAGGAAAACTTTAGAAGGAGTGGATGTAAAAAAACCTGAAGTGATAACTTAGGAAAAAAGATCCATTGCAAAAAGACACCGAAAAAGGAGGTGTGAAAAATCCGCGCAAACCTACTAATACTACAAGCTAAAAGATCTAAAAGAAAACTGTGTAAACATGGAAATTATAAAAGCAGTATTATAGAAATTTCAAAAAATACAGTAATATTAAAGAAATAAAAAAGGAAAAATTGCATTAGTACACCTTGAGAAAATAATATAAATGACTAAAAACATAAGATAAAAATTTCACACAGAATTACGAAAAATAACAAAATAAAATAAAATATGGAACATATACATGGAAAAAGGAATAATAATTTCTTTCATTAAAATCACATAATATAAAAGGATCAGAATCTAATGACTGAATAGATAAACTAGTAATAGCGCAGTTCAAGAGCTGTGCAATTTCGTAAGTTAAACCTTTTAAGAATGGCAAAATGAAGGCATAGGTCCATCTCATCTCTCTTTTTCCCACTCTCCCCTTTCATTCGCCGTAGTGGTTCCCCTTTACCCTTTATCACATGTCCTTATCGGTGTTTTCACCGGGGCTTCCCTCTCAGCCATTTTAACGAGAAGGCTCATCAGAGGCCACCAATCGTCACTCTTCGCCGCCCTTTATCTATCTCCAATTTCACATCCAAAACTGTCTCGATATCCTCTTATCCTTTTTTTTTACCTCCCTCTCTTATCTTTTTAATCTCTTTTTTGTATTTTTTCCCAATTTTAGGGATTCCCTGTATAGAAAGGGAGGCGATAATCATTGGAAGTTCTCATCAAGGCTTTTCGGACTCGAAACTTGGCATTCATTCACCCTGGACAGATATTCCGTAGCTTTTTAAATAACACGGACTTTGATGTGAAAGTATTCTTCATGTACTAATTTTCAATATTCTTTGAACGAGGTTAGCAATCAAAATTATGAATACTCCAAAAAATGGTATCCTCTGATACAATGTCATTGAGAGATTTTTCTAATCCATACACGATTTAAACATTAAACATTACTTTTGCAAACAAAATGAAATTTTACATACAGCCATGCCATGAAGTTAATTATATGTACACAAAATAAATTTAAATGACTTTTAAGACACTTTCATGACCCGTTTCTGCTACAATTTGTTAAATAATTTTATATCATTATTAATATCAATACTTATAGTTAATTTTGAGTAGTATTAGTTCAAAAGTTTCTAATAACATCACATCATACTCTCGAATTTCAAATATTACATCCAGTACAAGGCTAAGATTGTACGCCAAAAATATTAAGACAAGTGTAGAAAACTTAACATTTCTGTTGATAATTTTAAGTCTATGTAACCCATCACTGTATTCATGTGCTGAATGATGCACTCTTATTTTGCCGTAAAATTGAAAATATCTTTTTTCCTCCCTTTAGAATACCTCACTTTGGAGAATATTTCAATGAGGTGGCTCACCTTTAAAGCTATGCATAACTGATCGCCAATGTGATGCCACCGGCTCGATATAAAAAAAACTTCCTCTTCGAAGTCAAATGTATAGGCCTCCAGCCAGAACAACATCCCAAGATAAAGTGTACGAAACATCCTGTTTATAGCCCCGTCCGAGCACAACAGATGAATAAATCCAAAGCTGTATTATAGGGGAAACCAGTCTCCGCAAGAGATCATCCCTTTACCGTTCATTGCATTTCGGAAAGAAACGCGCTCCCTTCCTTCTCAGCGCCATCGGAACATCCCAACTTTCGCCCGGCCTTTCCCTCATATCTAATGCCTCAAACTTCTCCCCCCTCCCCCTGACCTTTGCCCTTTGTACTAGACAATCCACCTCGAAACCTGTTATTTCTGGCGCGAGACCCTTCTGCCTGGCAGCGCGTTGCAATTACGAGCGCGCTACATGTCGAGTGTGTTGCCCGGTGGGTGCCCCTCCTCGCCCCCCCGCGACGCCGATTCCACCCAAAACCCATATTAACACCACCGGTCACCAGAAATCTCACATCCGTCCGAGCTCCTACATCACATCCCTCTTTTTAACAGTTGTCCCTCATCCCTCCTTCGCAGCCACCTGACCCCCATCCAGACAGTTAAACCTTCCAAAGCCCTATTCCCTCATCCCACCCCCAGCTTGGGTGTTTCACTCTCCCGCGTAACGCTGCCATTTACACGGAACGCTGACGAAACCAATGTTACATTTACATGAATGCCGTATGGGCGCTGAGGGCTTGCAAGCGAGAAGCGCGATGACTCGCCGTGTCAAACTTCTAATCCCCAATAAGAATGTGCAGCGGAAGATAATCAACTGCCTCATCGATGGATCCTCTCTCGACATTCCTCCCATTGGGCGCTTATTTCGCCATTCGTTTCTTGGCATTGGCATGGGTCAATGTCTCATTTATATCGCCGTGAATTATTGGAAGATTTCCAGCTGAATATGTCTCCTTCAAGTCCCATTTGATGGGTTTTCCATCGGTAATATCCGCTAATGCTCTAATAATGAACATTAACCATAATCATCATTATGGTTAACCTACCTACCACTGAAAACAATCAATTTTAGTTCTCTTGATAAAATAATTGTTTGTATTTTGCAATAATGTCAGCCACTCAATAATGTATTGGAGAGAGTGCTTTCTCAGAGCAACTAATCAGCTTATTATACTATGCTGGATCGCCAGACACTTTATAGAGTCAAGGAGGAGTCTCATTATGGCAGTTTTCCCAGAAAGTGTTCCTCTAGCGATTGTGATAATAACTTAGTAGTTAAACTTCACAGAATCAGGCGAGGTGTCATGGTAATCCATAATGGAAAGAATCTAAGATATATTTGTACTTTTACCACAAATTATTATTTTTCACAAAAACAGACCAGAAGATGAATTAATCGTTCGAAACTGATCGTGTGACTGTTTTAGTGAAAAATAAAAATGTGTGGTAAAACTTAAATTCCATCTTAGATTATTTCCATTAGTAGTTATAACATAAATGTTTTTTCTTAGAACTACTTTAAAGTCTGTTAATTTAGAACTATCAATACACTGAAATATCTCTTTTAAATTGAGGAATTTGAACATAAATTCTAGGATTCGACGGGTTGAGCAACGGAATCATCGATTTTTAAGTAGAAAAACTTTCTCTTAAGCATTATTTATCCGAATTCGGATTGACCTTGACAAAACGCATCGCTAATTCTAAAATTGAGTGGTAATAGATAATAGAGGAAAGTTAGAGATAATATTTTCAACGGTACGTGATCTCTCATACTTCTAACTAAATTTTGTATTCAGTCATTTTCAGCCGGCCACCCATATGACATTAAAATACCTCAACTTTGAAATGGTTCGCGAACGCTCAAAGCCGCATGATAAGATACAATGGGACCGTGCGTGGGTCGGCCACTCTTTGAGAGGTTGGGATCATTAGAAAATCCTCTGATCAAGTGAAGCCAAGAGAGCCACAGCGGAGGGAATGCCTTTTATTTGGGCTCCATTTTTTACAGTTACACTCGTCTGCTAGCGGCGCAATCATTCCCCTTCGAATGTCACTCCTGTGTGCTCGCCCCACATGTTTTTAAACCCTTTTCACTGAAACCTCTTATGAACCCGACCCCAATGCATGAAAGCCTTCAAACAGATCTTTTGCGCACTAGCTTCGCCAACTGACCTCTCTGATCCTTTGCTCTCCAAGAGCGTACTTAATGCTATTGTTTTCCTCATATTTTAATTGCAAACGTGTGGTTGGCTATTCCTCTAATTTCTTCAACATCGTGAACTGCTTTTACTGTATTAAACTATGAGTGAAATGTAGTTATGTTTTAGGAATATCCGAGATATAATTTCAATAAGTACTGAAAATAAATCGCTACAGTATGCATTTTTCGCTAAAATAAGTCATTTTTAATGTTAATTGTTCTGAATTGATAAATACGATTGCTATCACTCCCGCCTTCACTCTGAGGAACTTTATTCTAAACTCATAAGATAAAATATACTTTACTTTATTTTATATCATGCTTTTTAATTTTAATTGTTTTGAATATATCTGTGCAGAAATGTTTCTACCATTGACGACACTTTATATAAGGATGTCCATCCTTTTTTCATTATATAACCAAAAACTGACAATAATTGTACGTATACTCTAGATTCTCATTACGAAATTGCTGGTTAAATGAACCAAATCCATCGGCGAAACTTTAATTTCAACTAAATATTTCTAATGAAGAGTTTTGAGGCATACCAACCTGAATTTAAATAGAGGTATCACGTTACAGGTTTAGATTACCTTTATTCATAAATTAATTCTCAGCTATAATAAAAATTGTTCCTGAAACCAATTGTTTGCTCGAAGAAATAAAATTTCCAATAGCCTGCTCAATGAATTATCAATTCCTCATTATTTCTACTAATTGTCGGCATACCATCCCTAAAATGCCAGTTTAGTGCGCTTTATTGACCATAATATCTGTTTAATTATGTTGACTACGATTTCTGCACTATCTGCCGTTTTATTTTATAGAAAATTGTAATTAGATACTTCTTAAGTATGTGTTTGGTTAACAGGATGTTAAGTTTGGCTCCATTGGCTGCCACAGGAATTTAAAACAACGATTTCAGTTTAGATTAAAATTTTGTTTTTCAAAAACGCTTTTTCCCCTAACGGTAATTTATTAGGTTGGATTAATTTTTCTAAAATGAATGTTTACACATCTGCATCATTTTGTACTTGACCTACATAGCAAATAGTATCCACTCCCAGTCGCAAACTCGTTTGCAAAGCCAGGCGAAGGTTTCAGACGTCATGAATTTGCCAGCAGCAATTCTATAAAAGCTATTAAATTTGCTGAGTAGTTGAAGCTACAAAAAACGAGATATTTCCGAAACACGATCCTTGCAAATACCGCTAATACCGTGCGTTTAATAAATATTAATTAAAATTTGAGCAATCTCGAAGCTATTTATTAATTTCCACATATTTCTACCTCATTGCTAAATCGAATATCCCTTACTTGTTTCCGCCTAAACTTTAATTTTACGGAAAAATAAGATAGAAATCGCTCTTTATGCTTTGTTTATTTTTCCACACGGCAACCACAACGATTCAAGCATGTTTTAATTTCAAAAACTCTTCAGAGATGTAGCTCAGCTGTTAATGAAAAAGAGGCACAGAGTTTTTGATCCGCACAAGTAGTTTACAGAAAACTGTTCAGTTTCCCTCTATCCTCTCTAGATTTGGATTTAATTTCAGTGTTATTCTCTCTTCATCTTCTCCACTCGGTTGGGGCAAACGAGGCTTTGAATTAACCAACCCTTAAGGGATTGATATATAAATTATTTATTGCATCTTTATCTTTAACAAACTGAATAAAATTATTAGAAATATTTTCAAAAGTTCTAAAAAATGCTTTCATTCTTTTTATACCTTTTTTCCCTAATTAAATCAAACATTAAATTTTGTCATGTAATGCGAGTACGATGAATGGAAGTCAATTAAAAAGTGACGATAATGGCAATTTAAAATAATAAACGATGATTTTTCACATCAAACTGTATATGTACGCGAATCTAATCGATTCAGTCCTCGATTGTATAAATTTAACGAATGGCTAATATATTTATCCAGACTTAACGTTTAGCTCAATGACGGATCTATCATCGGCGTATATATACTAAAATGAGATTATACTTATACAATGGTTTATGTCGGTAAGGTAGGTAGGCAAAGGTTAAGCCACAGTTAAATTGTTAATTTTTTGCTAAAGAGTAGTTATTTAAAATTTTTCGGGAAATTAAATTCGAAAACGAAGAGATAAAACTTTCCAAAAATAAAATTCGTCCTTTTTTGGCTTTGGGAATGAAAGTTGTTTGGTTCGAATCCACAATAAAATAAGAAGTAATCTGGATCATTCTATTCATCGATGGATTAATCCTTCTGTAATCAAAACAAAGTTTCTCCATTTTTATAAATACGAGCACATAGTATTCGTTTATATTAAATATTTACTCAAGATTTCGTTCGATATATATATTTAGAAAAATCCATACGAGGATTAGGCTGAATTTCTTTCTCTTATCCCCCTCTCAATAAGAGATTCAAAAACTATGGAAACAGCCCCGATCCGTATCTGTCATATTTCCAGTACACTAGCTTTTCCCCTCTCATGGCTCCATTACCCTCTACTCTCGATCGGCAGTGACGTCAAGACTACACACAGAAAACAAGAGCCATTGTCGCTCTCATCCCATAATTAAATCATCGATTCCTCTTCAGTTTTTGCTTTCTCATAGCCATCGACATTCGCTGAATGCAACTCATGCCAGCCGTGGAAAGAGCAGCCGGTATTTGATCAATTTAATCGACTACA
Organism: Sympetrum striolatum; assembly: GCA_947579665.1. Lineage (NCBI taxonomy): Eukaryota > Metazoa > Arthropoda > Insecta > Odonata > Libellulidae > Sympetrum > Sympetrum striolatum. The sequence goes on along the minus strand of OX388342.1, from coordinate 52,004,462 downwards.
AGATCGTTAAATCAACTCGCACGAAAAAAGTACGGCTGGGTATGCCCCATTTTCACGTCCTATCGGGGCAACTGTACACGAACTCGGCGGGATCCGTTTAAAAAGCTTACTCGGCAATTTTCCATGGGAGTAACAGATGCCTATGCAAACCAGAAATCATGCAATTACCGGGAAAAAATATTCCCGGAATTGCCGTGGATGGAAATTATGAAGGATGCGTTTCCAAAACAACTGAGTGTGGAGATTGGATCGCCTTAAAGCGGATGCAATATCCCTTACCAATTTCCTTTTTTCCAACAGATATTTGATGGATCAACATATGTTCTCTAGTAATTATGGATTGAGTTATCTCCGGGTCGATGATCTTTTAGATAAATGTTCGTTTTCCCCGCTTATCTCATTCAATAATCGATAAGATTTTCGATCAAATGTTTAAATTAAAAGTTTTGTAAGTTCTTCCATTTCGTTCATCATGAGAACTACCTTTCTATTATATTCGTTTAGGTTCCATAGGTGTTTATCTATAAGCAGTTGGATGAAATTAAGATAATTATTTAAAGATTCCACCAGATTTATTAAGCATAAACGGTTTCGACTAACATATAGAGATCCTTCAGAATAAGTTGGGAAGAAGTTATCTCGCCTTTATATCTTAATATGTACAAAAACAAGAGAATTTTACACTCATGATCATAAGTAATAGTTTTCTAATTGAAATTAATTAAGGAGAAAGATACATCCTCAGCTATGCGGAATTTCAAAGTTGATTAGATAAGACAACTGTACAAAAATTACCATATTTATTAAACATGACTGGATTGTAAAAGACGAATTAGTTTTTCAAAGAGATCGTCCGAACCATGCCTTTTTATTCGAACGTGTACTATATACGTTTGATTTTTGTTATTCTCTGTTCTATATATAGTTTATTTTTCTTGTATAGTTCGTAATTGCTATTATTTTTTATATTTATTGCGTTGAAATCTTATATATTTTCATACATATTAAAGTTTAAATATTATTTACGCAACCAATAGATACTAAAACTATTTGAAGCGTTTAAATTTAACGATTGTAACAATATATTGCTTAATTATTGATCAAATTTATACCAATCTATTAACTCGTAATTATAATCGAGTTTTAGAGAATTTATCTCTCATCTTTCTTCTCCATTTGTTGAAAGATATGGTAATTTCTATCAATTTTATTAATAAAACAACGTCTATCACCAAAAGATGGGTAATGTATGGTAAACACGCTTATTATTTTGAAAATATCGAACGAGGAAAATATGTTAGTTTGCTGAGAGGCAATATTTCGGTACATGAGATAAAAAAATTATGTTATGAAAACATTTACGCTTCTTATTCTCTTATACAAACCAGCTGGATGTCTCTAATACCACATCCAACGAATCAGTGCTCATCCTTCTCTACGGAAGGAAGTTTACAACGGTCGTCGTGTTGATTTTTGCGCACTCTCATCCGTTTTCCGTCTGCATTCAGCTCCAATTGCTATCCTTCGTCGCATTTCTCCGCCATTACTTCTTACGCTCATTCATCCCTTCCATTTCCTCGCAATTTCGTTCCCGCCACGCTCCGATCCGCAAATCCTTTTGTTTCCCATTCGCCTGCATCGTAATCCCCATTGGCTTAAATCCTATCCTTCATTCCTAATCCCCTCTTATCTTACTCTTTCTCAGCCTCGTCGTCAGACGCAAGACAAGGAGTTCCGCGTTTAACGATACACTCCTCGGAAATAAAGGGAACGAGAAACTAGCTTAAAATCTCTCAGCGGGAGACTACCTCGGAACAGACGGGAGGAAATTTGAGCCCTTTATAACGAGGAGGGGTAATAGCCATAAATGCCGTTTTTTCCCTTTTATTCCCCTGCATTCATTCCTTTCAGCCCCGAAAATTTCCGCGCAAAACTTTACTCTCTGGAAACATTATTCCGTTTCACATCCAGCCCCCCTTTCATCGCGGAGTAGATTTCCCCGTCAAACATAATTCCCCACTGCACTTACGTCTGCGTGCGGAACAATATCGGGTACAAGAGAAAGCAGAAATATTAGAGTGGTAAATGTCCCTGGGAAATCGGGGCAGTTACAGTTTCGCGCGTACTTAAATTAACTGGATTTTTGGCCCTCTCCTTTCAAAATAAGAAAGTTGAAACTTTAGTCTGCGCCATCCCTTAAGTAGAGTTAATGCAGGTTCAGGTGAGACAAAATTATTCGTTTGTAAACTGTATAAGTAAAGAGAGGAGGCTCGCAACGGAGAAGTTTGAGCTCCTCTCCAGGCGTGCGCCAGAAACTCAACGGTGGATTAAGAGTTATGCAAGCAGAGGGCCCTGGATACTAAATGCGAACCTCAGTATGCGAAATCAACGTGGCTGGCTTTAGCGACAGAGATTTTATTTTTAATGAGTGGGGCTTCGGAGGCGTGTGCATAGAGAACTCCACTCCTAGTTGTTTACTATAGTTTTATCGCTTTAGGGTGGAAATCGTTAACATCTTGTTTGCGCAGCTGAGGAATTTTGGTCACTTTTTCCGTGATAGATAGGCCACTTCTGGACTACAACTTTCCGTTCCGAGATAAGTAAATCTGGCCATAACTCTCTTGAGTTTGAATTTGCGAGAATCATTTTTTCCTTTCGCAATTTTGATTCGGAAGAATCGCGTTGTGGGAGTGCTCGATTTTTGTTTAAATTGAAGATCCTGTGACAAAATTTCACTGAAAGAGGAAGAGTATGTTTATCTTACGCAGGTTCAAAGTTCGGTTGAAAATTCACTGCCTTCTATCCATTATTAAACTGAGCATCAGTGGAAAGCCGATAAACAGAATCATACAAATCCTGAGAATTAATTACTCATTCGCTGCATCTGTGTTTGCATTTCGCATAATGAGGTTTGCGATTTTAGTCCTTTGGAATTAAACGTAAAAATTTAATATAAAAGTCATTTGACTTATATGATGCAAGAGTTGGCGTTCCATTCTATCTACGCAGAGCTTACGGGTTCGAACCCAGGATGTTTGCAAGAATTATCTACAAATATAGAAATAATTAAGGAATTACGAGAAAAGGTTGTTAGTTTCAGCCTGATTCCATAAAATTTTTTCATGCCAGAACCAGTGGGGAACTGATTTGGTTATTGATTACTTATTGATCGATTCCAACGTCACCTCATGGTTTGAGAAGCATTTTAGATGATGAGGATAAAATAATGGCGTGATGCGCAAAAAAATACAAAAAAAATGTTTTAAAATGCTGATCATGTGCAGTTTGTTAGTTCATCATTACATTATTTACTAGACTAGCGTACATACAAGATACATAATGCGTTACTCTAAATCGTATAATAATAATAATGCCGTCTTTTTATGGGCGAATTTAAGCCTAGGAAGGCTATTCCTCAAATTAATCCCTTTTATTTATTGTATATTCTCATACGAGGGATTTTTCACAAAAATATATAGATATTTCCCCGAGCGCTATTTTCTGCGATTTCTTCATTAGACATGGGAAATAATAATTTAAGAGTATTAGGATAGGAACTATTACATTTTTGTTTAGAAACCATTTTAAATAATTAAAGTATCAGTAACTTTGGTAAGGAAATATCTCTTCTCTAACTATGAACTAAATTAATTTCTACTCAAAGGATGCGAAACAGTAAAAATAATTTAAATTAATTAGATATGCGTTTTCAATTATTGTATTCTATTCCTCAATAGAAATCTATTTATTTTAAATTTTCGTTTGGTATTCATTTTAAATCTCGCTTGCGAATATGAGGGATTCATAATGAAGCAGGTTGGAATGTATATCTTCATAAAATTCCACGTCTTGATATAAACCAATATACTCATTCCTGTCACTATCATAAATTATTTGAAAAAATATCATCAGAGAGAAGAAAAGATATGAAAGTCTTTGAAAAATGAAATATTCTACTACTTAAACACAGTAAATCTCAATATTAAAATAAGATTCCTTGGGATTAAGGATCCCCGGTATGCACGAAAAGATACGGTACACGAAAAATATGGCATTAAACTGTAGAAGATATTATTTTTGGGAGAGATTATTTGGAGAAGCCTCGTGGAACGTATGCCCTATCTTCTTCGAGATTATTTTTTAACGTCATACTTCCAACCAAGAGATCTTTTTTCTTTACTCTCTTAACCCTCATCTCTCCAAGTCTGAAGAGTAAATGCGAAAGTCCAGCATCGCTACTACTGCATTCCACTCACGCTCAAGCTAATCTACTTACTTTTATCTTTGCGAAATGCTGACTCTTATTTCAATCTGTATTCACGCAACGGTTGCTACCCGCCAACTCAAGCTGTCCATCCACCAAGTTATGCAACACGATGCCTCTTCAAAAGATTCCGCAGTTGCATACAACTGAGGGTAGATTACATAAAGATATTTAAGGGAATGTCTGCAAACTAAATACCGCTGCTACCGCTAGGACTGCTAACTATCACGGGGATTGTACAGAGAGCTTGCTGAATTTTAAGCGTACCTTCTCGAGAATAACGCAAAATGTAGACAATATATTTTCATGTCCTAAATCTTTTATGAGAGATTGGCATAACATCTTGGAAAAGATGTCTTAACTTTAAATTTTGCAACTATTCTTATCTCAATAATTGAAAACACTTAAAGTTATATTAGCTGTAACAATTTGTGTGGAAAATGCTAAGTTGTGCAAATTAGCTTGGAAAATCCTGTTTGATTTGATTATTTATTTAATGGCGTTCAACGAAGTACAGCCTAATCACATGGATAAAAACTTTTCTCGCACTTATCTTATTTGGATCAAGAACTGGATGATGTGGAAATTTTGTATTTTTGCCTAATTCATTCAGCTATTATCAAAATATATTGAAATCAGTTGAAATACCTCGAGGTTCACTCGAGAGTTAATAAAATGTATTGTGTAAAAATGTTTGGTTTCAAGCCACTGCGAATACTCATATTTGCTAATTTATGCATTTCTCCAAGTTTGTAGTACGAGTGTGTTATTTTATAAAATGATTGTATAATTTTCGCAGAAGACGCTAGAATTTTCAGAAATGAAAAATCTCAAGCGTAGAAACCACAAAAACCGAAAAAATGACCGTAACGAAACAGAATTTTGTGGATTGATTGATGCAGAAAATATATAGATTTTTTCCTAGCGGAGTTTGAATACTGAGGAAAAGTAGATGATTTAGTTTACCGTTATTGGTAATTTAGTATACTAGTCTATTTTGTTAACAGAATTTGACCTTGCTCATTTCATACTAATTCATTTTAATCAAATTAAACGCTGGATAAAACATTTCAAATAGTATTTGTTCTGAATGAACTTTCTATCACGTACAATATTCGCTGAATGGATGTGAATGATTGATAACAACTTTGCTGCGGTTCGAAAGGAAGACAATCGGTAGATATTCCCTATAAATTAATTAGTGGTCAGGACGCAATTGACTGCATCGGTTATTGATTGCGAAGAGGTGAAGAGTGCCGATTTTATGATTCTGCCAATTTGGAGTCTACCTCGTGCTTCGCGACTGGTATTCTGCCATCCGACACCTTGGCGAGTTATTGATTTTGCTAAGGATCGCGCTAAAATACATAAATCACTTTGTTCCATCGTTTTCTTCCTTCACTAACTTTGAAGCTTTAGCTCATGCGCTAATGATTCTGTTATTTTGTAATATTCACGTAAAACCTGTTCAATTAGGAACCTCGGTTGGAAATAATTATTAAGAAAAGCAATAAACATTTTTTGGCCTATAATTGGTGATATTCTCTCACTAAAACAATAGCATTTAAAGTAAAAAACTTAATTTTATTACGTACAAACTACACGTATTATTACGCAAACAGGTCTTAAAACCTAGGTCTACTCTGTAACTGTATATGATTTGTATGAATTTAACTTAAAATGTTGTTACTTGAAATGCTAAATTAAACAGAAATAATATCGATATTTTAATTGAAATATTTTGTTGTGTGGAGCTTCGGCTTTTTATTGAAGAATTGTTCAATTTGTTTCAATATCGAAACTCACATTACTGAGTATACTGTAGTATTAGCTACACGGAGTTGTTGAAATATACTAAAATATTTTCAATGTCACTATGGCCTGACACAAATTATGCCCTGATAGCTCAGATTAAAGTTTCCTAATATATCCTCAATTGGCAAAGAAAGAGTGGATTCCCCTCTCTTTTACATGAGGAAGTAATTTTGTGCGTTTTAGGCCACACTCAGGAAAGCTTCTTTCCAAAGCCATTACCTTAAAATCTCCGAAAACCTAATAAGCACCATCATATTTGGATTACGGGATAAAAAGAGCCATTTACAGTAATCGATTCCTCTCTAATGAAATTTGTCGCCTGAACTTTAATTCTCCAAAAGCTAACTTGTTCACTCGGTGTCCTTGATTTGCATATAATGAAAAGCAGAGACGTTCCGAAAAGGAAGTGTGTTTATCAAACACTAAGCCTTCGTTGATATAAAGGTGATTTACATGCTATTATAGGAGCTACTGAATATGTATTGCCTTTTAAGGGATAAAAACTATTTGGATACATGAAGAAATCCATCAACGATGTCACCTATTACCTAGATGCAGTTATTCAGTTAATTAAAGCAACTATTTTACCCAGCCCTCCTTCATAAACTCAAATTGAATTTGAAGAACATTAAGGCGGGATTTATTAATATTATTTAAACCTCGATAATGCTCACTCGAAATTTAACAAGGTAAATATCGTTTTATTTGATCCGTAGAAAAGTTATAATGCGAAAAAGTGCTTCATTATACAATGACTTAAAGGTCTACATAAGCTCAGAAAACGTATTTAAGGGTTATATATATTGGCAACAAAAAATATCATTAATTGTTTATTATGGATATAAAAATCACTACTACACTACTTACCATAATAATATGAATCAGGGAACAAACTATTGGACGAAAGATTTTTCTATCGTATACAACTCGAATTTAGTACTGATTCCTATGAATTCCTTTGGTTTATGTATTAACTTCGGTATATCTATTATTGATATATTTGTATTATAATTCTTAACTGAGCTTTTTTTCAATATCTTTAGATAATGGAAGATTGGTTGTTTTAAATTCTTTATAAGAGAAGCATATCTTTTGTGCTTAGTGAAACTGAACATAAACTAATGTAATTGATCAGGTAAATTTAAATAGCGTTGATAAAAATTTAATTGATTATCACATTAATAATTTTTATTTGTTTATTTTTAATAATTATCATCATTGACTATTTGATAATTTATAATAATAATAAATCGTATTTATTTGGGCGAGATTGAGACTTAAAAGTCTCTTCTTCCATCTAACCCATCGTCATTAATTAGTAAATAAGAAGTAGAAAAAATTAGAAGAATTGTGGATGTAAAAAACCTAAGAGATTCTTAGGGGGAAAAATGCACTGCAGGAAAACACCCACAAAGAAGGGGGGTGTGAAAAACCTGCGCAAACCTACCGATAGTAATAGCTAAAAGATAAGAGAAGAGAAAAACATTCAAAAATAAATACATACACTACCAATAAGTACTTACATGCGATACATAAATAAGAATCAGTTCACATTTAAAAAGAGATAGCAATATACAAAGCAACATAAAAAACAAAATAGAAAAACAAGCAAAACGTACATTATGAAGAAAAATAAAAGAATATTATAAAAAAACCGTATCAAAATAATGCATACAGTATGTACTAGTCAAAATTTTATATAACATAGACATTTAGGTAACTCTAAGTGAGAAAAAAAGAGAGAAAAAAAAGAGAGAAAAAAAAGAGAGAAAAAAAAGAAATACATGAGAATTATTAGATATAAAGACAGAATAATTACGTACAAAGACAGAGAAAGCATCTTATGCGTTGAGAGGAAGAGCAGGAGCAACATCAGTTAAGTATGTATATGATAGAAGAGATTTCTTTTCATTTCTGATTGCATTGCTGAATTTCGTGTCAGGGCATTTATAGGAAAGATTTAAGCACCACAATTTATAGGCTATGCTTCGAAGGAACTTAATATCCCCTTGTTAGTTAAAAACTATGATTGAATATATTTAAATAAAATAAATTAGATAAATCCATGATAAATGCTTATGAAACGACCAGTTGATGAACGGCTTTGAAGAATAATTCTTGGGTTTCCAAGTAGGTAAATGCACCACAACCCAATGTTTGAAAACTGTAAAATTTTAATCTAGTGAAACGGTAATCTAAGAAACAGTTTCCACAGTTCACAGTACCCCCAAAAACATTTATTGGAATTACATGGGAAAGGTAGCTTTTTCTTTTTCTTTGAGATTCAAAATTTTCTTAGGAAAGCAGTGGGCAAGAAAATGTTCCTATCATGAGTTATAAATTTCATAAAGTATAATAAAAATATTTTATCCATCGGGGTGTAAGATTTTAAGAGATTAACGGTTGTACAGTTAGAAGCTACGTTCACGGTAACCCTGAAAATGTTGTAATTTTATGTGTTGCTAAAGATAAATTTCATGACTCTTTGTGAATTACTATTTAAATAATAGCCATTTATTGTAAATCGGATAAGAATTATTTTTATTGCAAAATTGAAAATTTCCTCTAGCGCTGGGAGCAAGTCTGTCATGTTGATACAATGGATCTTCCTATTGAAGAATTCCACCAAAACTTTTGGAGAATCTACGACTCTAATATATATCGCGACTAAGGTCAAGAGAAAACAAAGCGAATGCTCCTAAGGGATCGCAATTCCTATGTATTCCCGGGCGAGAGAAAGGGAATAACGTAAGAGTTCGATGCGGAGGTGGGACGTGGTTGGAAGCAAAAGGCACTGCCTCTTGAAAACAAGGAAAAACCATCGTGCGTAAAAAATAGTGTGGGAGGAATAAGCGGCTATGGGTCGAAGGCGAGAGGAGACATAGGTTCGAAGAAAACTTGCGGAGAAGAGGACGAGCGCTCCGGTTAGCACAGGTAGGAATTTTTCGGAAGGGCGGCTCTGAAAAGGAGGTTGGTGTGCCTGCAAAGGCTGAAAATGAATGAAGGTAGAATTTTGAAAGGAGGGCATGCGCTAAAAATACGAGACTTACGGGTGGGGATTGAAGGCAAAGGAGAGAGTTGAAGGAGTAAATTTTTCTCGGAGGCATGGACTCGTCTCAGGATTCCCCTTGCACTTATTTGGAACAGTGTTCTACTCCTTATAACGCTTCTGTGGAATGCAGCCTTGGCGTGTTGTTGTCCTCGCTTTCCTCTTGCTCGATTTTCACATGTAACCTCTTTTCTGAGAGCCTTTATGTTATTACCATCTCAAGTGTGCATTCTAGGAAGCATTTTCCTGATGCTTTTTTTAAAAAAATGATACGGCGAGAAACACGTTTTTGAGAAATCTGGATGTTTATATCACGGATTTACTACGACGATGCGGAATATCAAAGGAATGTGCGAGGATTAAAATTAACTCTCATGGGTGAGGTAGCGTACGTGGGGACTCGAGAATATTCTAGGTAGAAATGGGAATTCTTTTCATTGCATTGCCGTGAACCCTTTAAAATATGCATTTATTCGAATATTTCTCATTTTATCCTCTGCAAAACGGAATATTCTTAATGGAGATGGTGATATAATGCGTAGCAAGAATACTACTGACGCGTTTCGGAAAATATTTGTGACGGAAAATGTTCTTTTTAACCGTAAATACCGACCCACATTGTACGGTATAAAAAAGATTCAAATGGTTTCACGGCCGATTGCATTTGTAAAGCGGTGTTTCTAAATACGAATTCGCATGATTCAGGTATAGAGCAATTAAATTCAAGTAATTTGTCAGCGATCCTGAAATAATAATTTAAACCCTTGTGACTGTCAAATAAAGGAAATGCGCACTTTGAGAGGAGCAAACATACATATTATTCCAGCATTTATCTTGCGTTCTGATTGATGTGATTTCGCGTTCCTTTGATCTTCCATTCATTTTAATTTATAACCAGTAAGATTTTATTTTATATTTCCCTTTACATGTGACACATCGCGTTATCAAATATGATGTCCTTCGTGACAGTTGCCTAAGCTTGAGCGTATTTGTTTTGAATCGGATTTTTGGAGATAGATTTTTCTATCCGGTTTTTGTACATTCGTTTGACCGATAATCGTCCATGCGATTGGACATCGTGCTTCATTTCATCGATGGCGTAAATATTTTAAAAACCAGTTTACGATCGAGCTTAAACGTGGAGTAAACGCCTACGTTTTTCATCGGAAATTCAGCGGATGTAACTTCAGGAACAGTTCTAATAGAGAAATGGAGTTACTGCGAGATATAAAACTCTAATTCGATGATTTATGTGGTTAGAATAATTTTAAATCATAAATTTTGTGCAATTTCCCGATTAAAACGGACAAAATTTACCAAAAAAATATTCCTGCTTCATTTCCAAAAATATTAAATAATTTACCAACTGATTTGGAAAGACATAAATTATGCAAATTGAATTAATATTGATACATGTATACAAATGAATTTAAACTCTTGAATTGTTATCAGGATAATAAAGATAATAAGCTTAAAATGATTCAGGGAATATGAAAAGGTAATAAATTTGCAAAGGTGAAAAATGACGACATAATTGGGACTCGAACCCAGATACCCCACTTTGCGGACAGGTATTGCAATTACGAAACTACCATTCCACATCAATCTCACCTCTGTTAATGGGATGCCTTATTTTGTTCCTCTGTAATTTTCGCCATTCAAAGCTACATTTTAATCATTAAAATACTCAGTAGAATAGAAAGATTCATTAAACGTGTTTATTTATCTCCGCAACAGATCTAAACCAAATTGTTTTACTTCAGTCATTATTTCCCCGTCAAACACCATATAAGGCATTGTGTTTCCGAGAGCGAAATCTATTGATAATCCTCGTTAAATATCTTCTCCGCTTAGATGGTGTTTAAATTAACTCGGTAGTATTCGCCGCATTACATTAAGAGGAGTCGTAAATTGTAGGTTTCGTGAAAATGGGAATCCTCAATTTTCAAATTTTATGGCAGAAGCTGCTCACATTTACTGCCAGGAGATAAATTCCCTGGTGCTTAACGAGGGGATATAAAGGAAAATCAAAATGGGAAGAGATATGGACAGCGTAACACATGGGGCCGTTGGGCTACATACTGCTTAGCCATACGTGTCAGGCCATATTGTCGCGATGTTCTATTTGGGAACCCCACCTTATTCATGGCCGCATCGCTTTATCTTAAAAGATAGTGCTGTGTTATCAAGAATTCGAGAGGGCCTTCTCTACAAAGAGAAACGAAGAAGGCTTCAATTCACAGTGTTCAGTTATACGTTTCATAGAAGTTGAGAGTAAGCCATATCAAAGGAAAAAATTAAAAAATATAATACTTTGTCGTAGAATTTTTGAAAGTACCATATTCATTCTATGACAGATTGGAATAAAATAATAGTTGAAGAAAAAAATCCGATTCCTGTACTTATGAATTGAAATTTAAAATATGTAAATTTTACGGCATAAATTGAATATTTGTGCCATATACTGATATATTCAAGATAAAGTAATCCTATCACCTATTTATATCTTAAGGTCCAGGTGAAATCAGAGTATCTAGTAAGAAGTATTCTGTTCGAAATTTTAACGTTTACCATTGAAGCTCCAACTGTTGCATCGAAAATCTGATTGCTGTAAAATTTGTTGAATACCACAATATGAAGGAAATTGATCTTTAGATTGATTTTGGTTGCATAACTCAAAATGTAAGTCCTCTGATTTCATGGTGCTCAGCGATATAAGATACATTACATATCAGGATATAGGTAGCTAAAATTCTATTTTCCAAATTTATAACTTTAAAATGTACTTAAATAAAATTACTTATTGTAATTACTCAAAAATGGCATCAAAAACTGTTTTATATTATTATTATTATTATTAAAAACTGTTACAGTTTGACTAATTGTTCGGTGATAACGTATTAAATATGAAATAAATTCATTACTTTTATTATGTAACAGCAACACGTGACAACAACACTATATTACAGTTAATAAAATGACAATAAAATTTACAGTTAGGTACAAATTATCACTTGAATCATGCATTAACTATTTCAAAACAATATTATAACTTTAAGTTATTTAGAAAGTACAAAATTATATCTATAAACTAACTTATCAACTACTTTCCTTTCCAAAAAATACTTGTTGAAGTATAATGTTTACAGTAATTTAGTTACAAAACGAGGTCTGATAACGAATTAAATGCGTTCCTTTATCTCATGTTAAACGCGGGAGAGTAAATTTTGTAAGTTTTCAAGGAGGAAAGTGATGGAAACGGGAATGAGCAAAGATAACAGCGGCGTGATTCTTGAAACGTAAAATCAAATATTCTCAAGAAAGTGGGAGAGATAGGTAGCGAAACGGAAATGCATCAGAAAAATGCTTCCAGCGTGGGCTTCTAGAAGATTGGGATAGAAATTGGAAACTTGAAGCGGAATGGCAGATGAGGTTGTAAAGAATCGAGTAGAATTAATTAAGAAACATGACGGGAAGATGACGCCTTTATGTACGAATCCCATTCAAATGTCTTTCAATTTTAGAATTCTGAGGAGGCGGCACCGGAAATAAACTTCGAAGTAATTTGTCATCTGTTCGATATCTTGATTCTCCATTGAGGGGATTTCTGTAAAGATTTGAGCTTCATTAATACATCAGGTAAGTTCAAACCGCAACAAATTTTTCATATTTGATGGATTCTACTTCATCGCTAGTGTTAATTTTACAGTATTTCTTCCGTTAAGATGCTTTTATAAAATAAAATCACTTACTATTCTCTTAGTTCTGATCCATGTGATTGATTTTTTCTTCAGCAATAAGCTTATTCAATCATTTTCATGATTAATTTATGTTTTAGAGTATTGCAAATTTAGGGTAATTCTAATATTTCCTATACTTCTTTTAAGTTAGTTTAGAGCTATATCAAAAATTTTCTGGTATAAAATGATTGCTCCTAATCACTTTACCAAAGTGATAAAAACTTAGCTTCTCTTAGATGATAGAGTTTCTAAAGTGATTAGCTTTATATATTATTGGAATATGAAATAAACAACTTAGATTATCGTTATGACAAAAGCCTGTTTAGTTAGTTTGTCAGTTTAAAGAATTAATAACGTATTTAACCAGTTATCTGACTCCCATCATCGAAGGATCTTTTATTTTTAATTTTATATTTGAGGCTATAGCATTGTCAGACATATTATTCGTGTTTTTCAATTTCAAGTCACAACTTAATTTAGTTTTGTATGTAATTACTAAATTAGAGCTGAAAAATGTTTTTAGATTTTCTTTGCAGCAATTCATGGATGCACGTCCTCAAAACATTATTGACAAATACTATGGGTTTTTTAACCTATATGCCCATTATTTACAATTACTATGAGGTAAATAATAATACCATTAATATATATTGTTATTATTTTTATTTATATCTTGAAAATAGAATTACAATAGAATAAAAGTTAAATTAATTTCAAAGGAGGGAATGATATATCCATAATAAAAAAGCTAATTGGGGATCTAAAATTCTAAGTGCTCTTATATGAAGCATATGGTAATTATAAGGAAAGGCCTGTGCATCAGTAGTTATTCTTCAAGATTTTTTTGATATAATTTTCGTTGTGAAAGGTGTTTTCAATGAGGGAATGCAGGGTGTAGATAAGTCGTGCTAAATTCAAAAGAAAGACGACAGAGGGGAAACTTGTTATGGGAGATGCATGGATTTCCGGAATATATTCCTACTAGAAACTCAGGCACTTTATCACTTTGCCTTCAGCCCCGAAATTACCTCACCCCACTCCATCTCACAGGTGGTTGAGTCCGCTGATGAAACAGGAATTCATCTCTTCGGGGGAGTGAGAAATTGCGAGGAATGGGGTGACCACTTATGCTCACCTGTCCGACTAACGACCTTATGTTTCCCCATATCCGAATATTTGAAAGAGGCATACTATCTCACTGTCATACTCAGTCGCAAAAGTACTAACTTGTGAGGTGGGGATGCATTACCTGGAGCGGATTTCATCTGGTCTCTCGAGAAGAAATATGCACAGTTTTTGTTGCCCCACTATCTACGTGAATTGTGAACTATGAGGATTAACCATATAAGTGCTTCTTATTAGTGTTTTCGTGGATTGCTGGCAAGATATTCCTAATTTATAAGTCATGATAACGAAACGAACAAAAGAAATGAGTAATTAGGGGATCACACCACTTGTAAGTCCATTTTATCATAGTAAAAATGTAGCTGCAAAGATGTGTAAGAATTGCTCATTTTACTAATTGCTGTTAGACCGCAATTAGCGGTGTAGTTATTCAACGATATATGACTCAGCTCGCAATTTTATAACCTTATGAATAGCTTTATGGAGTTTTATTTGATTTATGATTGCCATCTCTTGCCAATGATCACCAATATTTTTGGAGCTCCAGAATATCCATGTGGGCGTATTTACCTTTAGTTTGCAACAGTCCAATGTTCTAGCCCCGAAGTGGTCTCATACGTGCAAATTACCTCAATTGTCAGAGTACCTTTAAAAAAGTTACTTCCATGTATTCTCCCTTTTTAGCGATTTATAATATATGTACCAAATGGTAGTAGATGCAAGAAGTAATTAGCAGATATTAGTGAATAGTGAAGTGATTGAAGTGTTGTGAATGTTGTGAATAATTGTTAGCTCCATTATTCCGGGGTAAGTATAAAGAATTTTTTATCGTTAGGAACTAATCAGAATAAATAAAATTTTGCATCCATAAAACCGTAAATTGCACTAAATTCTGAAGTTGCTCCATTATTTACCTGAGAAAGAAGTGATTTGTGTTTAAACTCATCCAAAAGTATGTAAACTTAAGCATAGCTCAATATTTCTTTTCTGTGAGCAATCACCTCGTACATCAGCAGGTGGGCTGTAATTAACGAAGATTAAATCCTCTTAATTTATTCCGAATAAAGCCATCAGTCGGTCACCCTTTAAACCTTTCCTCCAACTTCACATCCGCCTATGTATGTATATTCTGCTCTTTTTTTGGCTAAAAACGA
Organism: Sympetrum striolatum; assembly: GCA_947579665.1. Classification (NCBI taxonomy): domain Eukaryota; kingdom Metazoa; phylum Arthropoda; class Insecta; order Odonata; family Libellulidae; genus Sympetrum; species Sympetrum striolatum. The sequence continues at coordinate 51,989,315 of OX388342.1, read as the reverse complement.
CCGAACGGCAGAGGATGACAGTGGAGCACGCAGCTTACGCTTTGAATAATGGATACCCTTTATTTTCTCTCTCTCTCCCACGTCTCGTCATTACTTCCTAAGCATTATTTACATCTGCACCGAATACTCCTCCTCAAAGGGAAATAAAAGGACAAGCGCAGAAATATTTGTGCGAAGCTATTTATCTGTGCGTTCCAAAAAAAAGAGAGAGCTTTGATAATAATAAACAGACGCCGCCTTTTGCGTTGGCTTCCTTTCCCTCTCCCTTCCAGATCGCTCATCCCACAGCAGCGACAATAGTCCCTGGTACGGAAGCAAACGAAAAGTCTCTGCTCTGCTCTAGGACTCGTGATACTAACTATACTGGTATTCTCTCTACAGCCCACTAATAGCATTTTCTAAACAGCTTTAACATCTTCTCTTAAAGAAAACCCATTTCATGGTTTAGAGTTCCTGCCTTCATTGACGATATTCTAGTTAACGATAACGATTTATAGGAGAATTCTAGTGATAATGAATTCTTTGAAATATTTTACAAGGAATTAAATATTAATTAAATTAATATGAACTTCCATTTAATTATTTTAATTTTCATTAATAATTTCACGATTAATTGAGTATTCTCAATTGATATGTTATTTTAACGCATATGTACTTCCGTATTATTACATTTTAAATATATACGGCAGATCTTTAATGGAATTAAATAGTAATTTAATATTAACGTCACTCGATTTATTTTACATATTTCAAAATAATCAAAGTGAATACTCACTGTATCCACTTAATATAATTTTTTCTACGTCCTAGATTTGAAAGTTGGTTTTTGGAGAACCTAAGTAAGGTAAATTTAATCTACATAGAACTATTTTACTTGTGTTAATTTGGAAAGCATGTATGAATGAGCTTACCATTAAAGGGAAGATAACCCTCTAAAAGTGAGCGAATCTGGTTTAAAATCCAAGATAAGTTTATAATTTTTGCCTCAAAAACAATAGATACGCTGTGTATTCACAAAATGTTTTTACAATTTTTTATTGTGATGATGTTCCAAATATTTGAATAGAAACTACCCTTTTGGCTTTATTGTACTTTGCTCCATTAGAATTTATATGATGGGCAGACCAAAAATATTTGAATAATATTCATCAATGAAATAAAAAAGTTACGTTACTGAGTCAAAAAACAGAAGAGATATTCAAAGTAAACATGGAATAAAATCAATTGCACACATTTATGTCAAATTATGTCAAATTCCGATGACGGCTGTGCATTTCAAAGAGACGCCGTGCCCCTTTCTCACGGGAAAAACGTTCTCTACATTCAGTCTGGCTGGAATGCAAACAAGAACCGGCGTAGTAAAACACAAGTTCAGTGCGGACTAAATCTAGGCAAGAGTCTGGTCAATGACCTGCCCCTATGTTTGCAGAACACATTCAGAAAAACGTTGGTAATTTTACGCTTAAGCTCTACTCTTCCAGTAATTTTTTTTACAGCTTCATTTCAGTCGTCAACTACAATAACATGTCTCGTTTCACTTTGCTTCGAAATACTGATAACAGATAAATTGTTTTTATCTATAACTTAGGTTTCATAGATTTTAATTCTCTAAGGCTTTATCCTCAATCAATTCGCCTTTGATAAAAAATGCATAATGCTCAAACTTAATGATACGACATTGAAAGCCCTATCTCATTATGTTTCATAATTAGAAAAATAGAAAATATCAATGGGAGCCCATATTATGCCACTGAGTAATACTTGATGATACTTGATGATAAGAAACATAAATTCCAAACATACGATTATCATTTGTTGAAAAACGAATAAATGGAGATTGCCAAATGATTTTAAAATTTCAAACCAACGCTATCCGCTCGTAAAATCGGTTTTGTGGCATTTGAGAAGAATTTGGCGACCACCCAGGTATCCGACGTAGAGAGAACACTGACCCTAACGTCTAATTCAAGGGTTGTTGAACCTTTTGTCGATAGTGTTCACTTTGATTGTATAAAGGACTTGCATTCCACTTCAATGGCAATCCATAGCAGAAATTATTGGCGATATCTATGTAACCACAACAATATTGTGCTCATGATGTTATTTATCGCAAAATTAACTGTCAATATATTAATTAAATATTACCTAAGCTGTCGAATTACTTTTAACAATACTATGAATTAAATCCAAATTAAATTGCTGTAAACCATGCTATAAGTGGTATACATAACAAGAATGGCTTTCTCTGCGTGCCGAAATATTTCTCTGGTGTCACAGGACCTCACAGGACACGCATGCCATAGTTTCGCAATTCCAGGTTTAAACCAAAATAAGAATGCAACTGCCTACCTCTTCTTAAAGGTTCAAACAAACCAGCCATAGCATTGAAGCCTTGAAAAATACTATGTCCCAAAAACTTTTATCCGAATATAAAACATACTTCTGGAGCACCATACGCGGTCACCAATTCAAGTTAATCTTTGCTATGATTTTCCCAAAGTGAAACTTGTAAACTTGAATAACACGACACACTATTTATACATTTTAACTTTATTTCATATACAAGCTAAATAGCCTAATAAACTCTTCTCACATTAGTTTTCAAAAATATTAAATATTCGCTGTAGTACATTTGCTTGTTAGGCATTGATATTTCGCATAAAATTGTGCCGTATATGCGAGGAGGGTCTCTAACCCCTTGTAGCCGGACAACCCAGTGTACGTTAGTAAATCGGGTTGCCTAATTTAGAGAGCCCTATAAGCCCTTTATAGTTAATAAAATTCCGATGTGGTCCCCGGCCAATTTGGATGAGTAACGCAGATACAAGTGGTAAAAAACCTGCTATAAACAACCTGATTCAGAATGAAATTAGTCATTATGTATTTTACGCCGCGAAAGATTTTTGCGAAGTGGCTTCTACAAATGAATGCAACACGAAGATATATAAAAGTCAATTTTTTATATTCATGCCAAGTTAATATTTAAAAGTACACCAGTGGCATCCTCAATGCTCCTATTGGTCGCCACTGCGTTGCCTGGGGATATCTGTCCCTATTAGCAAAAGAACTGGAATTTAATGGGGACACGTAGGACTGTGCTATGCAAAACCCATTTCCCGCTCGCCTATTAGAGCATACCACTGTGAGGATGGCGAAGCAAGATTGATGCTAGGCCATGACATTCTGCATGCTTGCCTCTGCGCTGACACATTCTTTACGGAAGACGGAACTCAATTAAATTAGCGGCTATTTTTTATCGGCATTCAAATGAAACAGGTCGTTTTTTTCCTCCCGAGAAATGAAGAGCTTGCAGTACCTTTTAAATTGAAAGAATGAGATATATTTGTGCAGCCATTCTCGCTCTATAAATAACTTAATCTCGCGATTCTTCACACAACGTTTAATTAAGTTGATTTTTATATATTTTGTTGATTTTATTTATAATTTGGGTATTATCAAATGTAAACAATAGATACATATGTCTCACCGGAATAAAGATTGACTTAATCGAAACTATAACGTATTTTTTCATTTAAAATGACATAATAGGAATTATTGAAGCAATTAAATAACTGTACTAATTTGGGAGTTATTTCTGTTTTTATCAACTTCGATGAGACGCATTTAAAACTATATTTCATTCAGAATTAGCTGTCTATTTCGTAAATATTGCTGACTTTGAAGTCTAAATTGTTTAATTCCACTTTTTTGTATTTCAAAACTATTAAATTGAATAACCAGTTACATTGCTTTTTAGCTTTAGTTTATAGATATTCGTACATATTATTAATCATTAACCAAAATCCAATCAATTAATTAACTCTAATTCTGTCATTGAAATATAAAACCATTTTATATAAAAATGTAACCAACTCTTTTCGATAAGTTCATTGAATATTTTCATTTCAGTTTTTAATTTAATAAAACGCTATGATATTTCTCACTTTAGTCAAATCATGTTCTAGAAATAAGGTACGTTTAACTTTTTTGTTTCATATAAAATTCAAACAGCTTTCACCCAAGTCAAAATAGTTGGAATGCAGAAAGAGCTGTATTATAGATTTATTTCAGTGATATTCTAGAATAAATCTAAAATATTTTATTGTGATATATTTCTATCGGGCTAATAATAAGTAATATTTCTACGGTGTTTTATCCAGCCGAAGTCTATGATATTTTGTAATGACTTTCCTTGATTACTCACAAATAGCACACAACGATATGAATGTGGGTGCCTGAATAATGTTTTCACTTTTGATGCTAAATCTAGATTATGTTTCATAAACAAGAACCACTTCAAAGGTTAAAAAAGATCCAACTAAATATATAAGTCGTAGGAGCAGAAATTTTAGCAGGCCGAGAAATATCAGGGGAAATAAGCAGGCTTTAAATAGGTGAGTAACTCATCATCCGAAAGTGGGGTAGGGTTTGCCGCTGCATAGCTTTCCACCGAGTGAAACTAGAATTAGAAACCGGTGGAGCGAAAATTGAAAAACAGCCGGGAGCGTTATCCGCTGGCATCCACTAGACCTTCCATGGAGTGCCCCAACTACAGTGGCACGCGGACGAGTGAAGGCATTTGAAAATATGACGGTGGAGCGAGCGCTTCCTGGGGAATCAATCGGTCATGTTTCCGGTTCGCCTGTTGCCTGTAGTCGGGCAGAGGGTTCTTAGCGCAAGCCTTTACTTAAATATACCCGCATTCCTAAACAAATCCAGCCAGGAATCCGAGACAAACACGGGTTCTAAAAATTCTCCATACCAATTCCGCTGACTGGTAATTTGGAGATAGTTAAAAGGAAGTGGAATTCGAATACGATTCAAAACAAGTAACAAGCAATTAGAGAACCTATTGAGGCAAACGTCGATTTATCGATGTTTTTGGAGCTTAGGTTTTAGGGCCGATGACTTTTCTGCTAAATATTCAAGCCTACCGTGTATTGAAAGATTTGCTTTAAAAGCTATGGCATACTGCGCTTCAAAATACTGAAATGGGAGTAAATTCCTTTGAAGATAAAATTTTTTGTCAATCTTTCCAGAGTAATGTTAAAGTGATTACGTTTTTAAGAATTTAACCTTTGAGTTAAAGGATTAACTACTGTACCGTATTTAATGAATCGACAGCTACTTGTCTCAGGTGTTTCAATATAGACGATTGTTATTCAATCTCAAAACGAGATATAAGAGATAAACAAGACAAGTGAGAAGAATAACACAAACTCTTATCTGAATCAAATGATTAACGCTTGTAGATTTTTTCATTACTCACGACTTGGTACTTTGTCCCTGTTTGGAGTAATATTCACTTATTCACCTACCCAATCATCATACTCATTCCTTTGAACGAATATATCGATATTTTATGGCAGGAAATTAGCACAATATCTAATATTGAATATTGCAATTATTTATGATAATGTTTATCTAATGTTCACTTGTAGTCTCCTTCCTATTAATTAATCTAATTTAATTTGGTGGACACATCTACTTATATTATCACATCTTTTTACCCTTTCAGTCTCAGCGGTGCCAAATGGCACCAGAAATTTCATATTTATATATTTTAGTTAATTTTCAATAATGTATTGTTAAACTTCGTCTGCTATATCTATGTAAATGTATTAATAAATAAATACCAAAAATTACAAAAATAGGAATAAGTATTTATAGAGCATCTAGGTTAACATACATGAATTCCAAATTTTTTCTTTAGAAAAAAAAATTGGGACTGGAACGTTGAACAGTATCGCTCTTTCCACTTCTCTGATATTACCCTACCTCTGTACTTCGTAGCAATAAAACCTTAGTAATTCATTAATTACCTTTATCACGTAAGGACTTATCCGAAACCACTGATATATTTATTTAATATAATCGCTGCAATTTGGCATGACTGCTAGGTGGCAACGATCAAGGGGGATATAATAAGATACAATCCATCCAGCATTCGCCTCACGTTGGCAGTACATATATGTTTAATAACAATAACCTCATTAAGTACAAATCAGTAATTTTTATAGCATATTCAAATAACAATAGTAGTAGTATTTTTTCAAAGTGCATATAAGGCTGAAGTTATTTCGCATATGAGCTCTCACTGGTAATCGAAACTGGGACCGCAATGGCTATCCAGGGCCCACATTCAAAGAACATTTATGTTCTGCTTTGAAAATAAATTTTTTCGATGATTACTTGGAAATTGTTTTCAACGTATCCAACAAAGATTTCCCTAAGAATAGGAGAACATAATCAGAAAATAAAATACCTATTATACCTCTTTAAATTCATCATTCCAAAATTCGATTGGATCCTAAACCCCGTAATTGGTATCTAAAAGCTATTTATTAAATAAACCGGAATTCTGTAACTGGAAAAATTCAATATACGAGCATTACTGTAATGATATGAGTAAAATTTTTTATTGCATTTAATGAGAAATTTACAAAATAAATGCTACTTTTCACTATCAATGATACCTCAGTATTTCTCGTATTATAGCATTCATGAGCAAAAGTTAATATTCGAACAATTTTTTTCCTAACCGTACCCAAATGATCATGAAAATAAGGAGCTATCCACCAAAATACGTGATCAGGAACACCGTTCCTATTAACGAGTGTAATTTTCCCTTGTCCCTGTTCTAGAATGGATAAAAGAGCGCACTCGCTTTTGTATCAGCGGAACAAAAAACTGCGGACAGGAATTTTTTATGCATCCTCCTTAACACTTTCCCTTTATCCGCTCGAATACATTTTCATATGGGAAGTTCTTCGTCTGCTGCCACCAGTGTTTTAAAGCGAGCCGTCTCGTAAAAATGAAGGCGAAAAAATTCACTATCTCTCGCAGTCGCCTCGAGCATCAATTATCCCATTCATTGAGCCGAAAGTTTCCATGTTTACCATTTTCATTTTTAGTTCGGGGAAATAGGAAATCATCCTCTCCGTTCTCCCAGAAAGCTCTTTTTCTCGATCCCCGCTCTCTGTCCTAGCTCCGAGCGCCAAAGTATGTGGAAACTGGTATAATCCCAGCCGCGCGCCTTTTCCAGGGAATCTCTTCCTCGAATTCTCGCCGGAGCATGTTCACCGTAGTTTTTGCTATTATAGATTAATCACCCCGAAGTTAGGCAGGGAAATTTTAAGATAGAATTCAGAAGAGCTATGGATCCAGTCGGAGTTGGCAGATTCTCGTATTAAATTTTATGAGGCGTGGGATATTTCAGGGTCCCCGGAAATTCTGCGGGATTGTGGTCATAAATTATTCTCTAAGTGACTCGAAATACAATTTAGAGATCCTCTATCTCGCATTTGACGATGGTCAAAAGATGGGAGAGTGGTAATATGTGAAAAGCAGCGTAAAATATTGAGTATAAATAAATCGCCTCCTTTGAGGAAGTCCATTCTACTACAACGGGTCATATCAGATTTTATTTTCTGTTGAGTACTCGTTCTTCCGGAATATTTTATTTTATATTTTATTTAGAAGTTCCCTTTTATCTCGGCTCTATTCAGAAGACCCTTTCAAATTTGAAGCCTATTATTCCCTTGCTTCTTTCTCATAAACTGGCATTGAGTAAAGAAAACAGAGAAGAGAAGCAGCTTACATAAATAAGGAAGAACGAAAGGCTGTAGAAATGGATGACCGCTGTAGTGAATCTGCCGCTCTGCAAAATGAGTTCAATTCAGAGAATAAGCAATTGTAAAGCAGGTTTTAGAAACTGAATGGAATTCTTTTCTTGGAATAACCTACAATCCCCTAAGGTATAAAATTATAATCAAGACCTTGACTATTTACTCAAATAGGCCGTTCAAAAAATAAAATGGTTGAAAATTGCTATTTTTTTAATTTTACCAGTTCCTTGATTAGGATAATATTGTGTAACTAGTTTTGGTGAATGCATCACCGCATTGCAATTAATAGCTAGTGTTCGTTCTAATCAGTTTAATTGCGGAATTTAATGCATTTCCATGGTAAAAGTCAACGAATTTGTTTTATTTCATCGCTGTTTATTTTAGGCCATGTTAAAATAGACTTCCCCGAAGTTACAACCGCCACAGCAAATTTTAATCACTCAAAGTTCACGTAATTTATTTTTCGGGGTAAAACTATCGAGTTGATTACTCAGCGGTAATTAAAATCTCGCTGTAACGTGCATAAAAGAAAATGTAACGGAGCCTTTGCTATTTTCTGTAGATCATAGTATATTTTTCTATTCCTCTCTTTCATGTAATTAAACTTTTTAGATTAACTATTCTCAAATGCCGGAAATAATGCGAGTGGTTCTTCATTAGGATACGAATCTGGAAATTAGTAGTTGATTAACTAAACTTTATAAATTTATCTAATCGTTGCAGTTTGATATGATTACCACGTGGTAACGCTCAAGTGGGATATATTTTATAACAATATATGCTGACCGGCATTCACCCAAGGACGGGAGGGAAATACCCCCCGTGGGCAGTGCACATCTTAAGACTAACAACAAGCCCATTTAGTACAATAAGACATTTATGCAATTTACAAACACCTCCACCAATCACGGATACAGTCGATTGAATCGACCCTTAATTATTCGCGTGGGATCAATATGACCTTAGGTGGTTTATTTCCTTCGGTAACACAGGAAATAATGTAGATATTTCAACTTAATTTCCATTTTGTAAAGATGTTTGCTATGTCATGATTATCTGTGAATTTTAAGTAGTAAAAAGGATGCAATTTCAGCAGTGTTACCAAATTTACAAAAATATATTTAAATAATTATCTAATAAGTATTTTAATGATTTTTCATCGTCGTCGATACATAAAGAAATTCATTTTTAAGTGCAAGGTGAATATTGAACACCATATCATGGAAAACAACAGAAAAATATATTTTCCAAAACTTAAGTTTGGCGGATATTTTTTTAAGATTTTACCGAATATTTTTCGAACGCATCTTTAATGTTTAAAATGCTTTTAGGGATCACAAAATACTTAAATAATGCTTACTGAGCAAATCTGTCTTCATATATATCCAATGTAATAACAAAGAGCTATTGAATAATTGAATAATTCGTTTATAAAAAATAGTACCCCTGCTTTGTGAAGTTATTAGGCTGGATATAGGTTTAGACATGTTTATGAATAACAATAATAATTTTTTCTAAATAATTTAATACATTGTACTACAAATAATTATTCAGCGGAAATATTAGAGTAATATCTGTAATTTAAGCTTCCCTTTCATCGCATGCACTTGTCTTTCTCATGACCGCTCCGGAATATAGGATAGATGGTGGAAGAGCATCTCATCTGAGGCGGTCGCCCCGCAAGAAGCGAAGGAATAAAGAAATTTGGAGAAACGAGAAGGGAGAAGAAGAGTCGGGGATAAAGAGGAATGCTTGATAAGAAATGGGGGACGCTGTTTGGAGAGAGTTGCGATTAAAACGAAGGAGGACGAGTCGCGTCTGAGTGAAAGGAGAGAGGACTGTTGTCCGCGACTTGAGGACTGTAGCAGAACGAGCTAAATGAATAGGCCGACTTAAGCGAGGCGGAGAGAGAATGGGATCGCGGCTAGGGAAGAGGGAATAAATAAAAAGTGATTAATAATGGGTATTTGTATTCTCTGGGACGCCTCCATTCCTTCTGGCTCTATTGCCCACTTGTGCTCCACTGTTCCTTACCCCAATTCCCCTTCCCAGCTCCCCCCCACACCATCCCTACTATCATTGTCATTCCGCTTTTTGGCCTACTTTCTCGGAAAATGGGAAAGTAGTCTTGTGAGACCGGGGAGCCGTTCACACGTGCGCGATTTTGACGGAAGAGATCTCCTTTAATGTTTTAGATGACGCTGGTCCTTTCCTCTCCAAATATTCTGCTAAATGTTCCTGTCGCGAAGAAAAATCTATTCGCCTTAGAAGTTGTGTCAAACACAGGTCTAAGGCTATGGGAATACGATAGGTTTGCAGTATTGAATGTTTAAAATATTTTCTACCGAGTCCTTTGAAAAATAAATTAAATTTTTTCTCCGATATAAAACCATTCGAATTAAAACTTATATAAGTGTATATTCGTACATATTTTATGATATATTTTAATATTTTTTGAATGATTGTTGACAAGTAATGTATATGATTTTTCAAGGTTGTTTAAAATTCATATTTTACTTACAACTAATTCGCAGCGCTGTGTGTTTTATATTCATGCGTGTATATCTGCATTTTTTATTAATCAGTAACTATAAATTTTCTTTATGCATGTTTATATTTTATGTAGTAGGGTTTATTGTTTCGAAGCATATAAATATTGTTTTATAAGTTAACGTCGCCACCTATCCTCAAGACTAACTGCTGCGGTATTGTGTAATATATAGATAAATAATACAGTTTAAGAAAAATTAGAAGAAAACCAAAAATTTATTTCAACGCCCTCCCTTTCTGTGCACAAAAATTAGCATATCATGGCTTGGTGATCACCTAATACTTCTCATTTTTGTTTTAAAATATATGGGGTAATTGATATTCATATTCAGTGTCGATGATCTCTGAAGTCAATGATAGGTATATCAAAACTTGGAAAACCGATGTGTCGAAATAATTCCATCAAGGGATATAAATTAATTAACTCGTGAATATGATTTTAGCAGGAATTCCAACATAATTGAAGAAAGTGAGCATAATTTTCTAGGAATTTAAACATCACATTGTTTCAGAATAGTAGTATTTAAATCTTCTAGTGCAATTCATTAATCTCCCATTTTCCTACATGCTTAACAATCACCTGTTTCAATTTCACTGAATTTTTCCTTCTTGTTTTTCTGATTCCTAACTATCTTTCTTCACATACATTTTTTATCCCAATAACTGTTCCTCATAATTTCTACTTACGCCATCCAAATTATGCCTGTAATCAGAGTTAATTGCGTGTATAATTAAACATTCTCTTCCCTACAATTTATTCTTCCATGAAGAGCAATAATTATATATTCCATGTTGATTCATTTGCGAAATTTTTGTGATATAATGCCCAACTCTCATTAATAATTCACAAAATAGAATATGTTTTAAAGTTCCAAAAAAGGTTTGCATTTATGGAACATCCTTTATATCACTAAATCAGGATTTAGTGAGTGAAATTAACTATTCTGAATATGCCATCTAGCTTTAATTTTTTCGTCGTCTTTGTTTTCTTCCTCAATCCCTCATTTCCCGTTCTGCAAATATCTTCCCACGCATTCCATGCATGCTTCCTATTCAGCACCCCTTTGCTTTCCCAATGAGCACTGCTGCCCTCTAGCTCTCCCCCATCTCTATGTCCTTCATTCACCATTCAAACGCTCAACTTTGTCTCTACGCTCGTTTGGTCTTACAAACTCGCTCGGGCATCCATCTTACGCTCTCTTGCCCCATTCCCTAATGTTCTCTTTTCATAGTGTTCTCTGCTGCGCTGAACAATTAACCGAATGTCTCATCCACTTCCTTAAGAGTCCTATTTACTTTGTGTATGAGACCCAGTCTCTTAACAAGAATTTGTGCTGCTCTACTTCCTTGCCGAATCTTATCGTCACTTTACAGTTTTCTTCGTAAGAAATTTAACATAAGATATTGCACTTCTCCCTTACTCATAATTTATGAATATTTTCGAATCATTTTTATGAATATTTAATTATTACAGCTAATGTTCATTATATGAAGCTATTTCCCCGATATTAAGAGCAGTAAAGGTGCTCAGTAAGTTTCATGAAATAACTAGAGTTACGTTGGTTTTCGTGCTTTTTAGGCTTATCAAATGTTTGAAAAACCCGCAGAAATACCATCACCTCAAATATACTGTAACCGACTTTCAGATGAATGACTCCAATCAGAAACATCAAGGAGTTAAGTTCATTTCAATTGATGAAGTCATGCTCGAAACGAGGTCCACAGTATATTTATACTGGTGGTAATTTTAAGTTTTAATGAGTGAGAATGTCATAAGCTTTCTCCATACAGACTTTTAATCCGCTAAAAATAATTTTCTAATGCCAAACGGATTTTTTAAGGATATATCAAACAATTTTATGAAAAATTTTACCTGAATGAGCAAATTCTAATTGCAAGACGTTGATATATTTTACATTTGACCGCAATTCTGTCACGTCAGGACGTCGAACGTCTGGAGGGAAGCAACATGGCTTCATCCTTAAATGGAAATTAAATTAAGTGCAGAGCGTTAAAAACCTAAGGAGAAACAGAAATGAAAAATATTGGCATGGCTATGAATCGATCCCAGGTCTCCCACTTACCGAGAATACATGCCCATAGAGTGGGGGACCTGAGTTCAGTTCCCAGTCATATTGCTGGTGGGCTTAAGTTGCACACACATGCTGAGTTATTTCCTATCCTTATTCCCTGTGGTAACAAACAAGGCTGATAAAAAATGAACTCTCAATTTTGACGCATAGATTGAGACACTTTCTCTCAGAAACTCTCAGACAGAAAAGAGCCTCTCGCATGATTTTCTCCACTTCGCTGAAATGACATGTGACCGTGAATGTCAGCGAATCCTCGGCCGAGCGCTGCATGCAAGCGGCTCTCTGTCCACTTCACTCACTTCAGCCCCCTTGTGACTTCTTCCTCTGAAGAGCACCAAAAGGGGAAGAGATTTCAAGACGTCGCAGGGCGAATGGGACGAGACTACTTCAACATCAGCCAGAAATTGGCATTGAAACATTTCATGAGATGTTCAAAGAGGCTTGCTCTTGCTTCTGCGTGAAGTCCTCCTGATCTTATTTTTTCAATGCTTCGTTTAAGAAAGAAACTTTTAAATTTTACCCAAAGATAGTTTAAGTTCGTCTAACGAAGCCCTTCCTAGACAACAACCTCTCCCTCTCTCTCAGCTATGCGTAGCAAATTGAGATATTTTAAAGGAATATATTGGAAACATATGGAAGTAGAGAAAATTGCATTATTTCGTATACCTATTCATGGACAGAATATAAAACTACATTTTGCGTTGAATAAGTTTTAAGATTTTACAACACGTGTGATTTACTTCAATTCTTCTCTGTAATTTTCCGGTAATTCTTAAATTAGTCGTCCGTGGTCTAAAAAGACCACTACTTCTGCGTTTCCGAAAGAATTATCTCATCATCGATCCTAAGCAGCGTTCATAACAATTCTTAACTACAATTTTATGAACACATTCGTAACTATACAGTACGCCGTAGCAGTCCTGATGAATGCCATAGATGACCACACTTATCTAAATACACTTCAAGTATTCATAGCCTTGAAGAATGAGGTGAAAATTATATTAAAAATAAATAAATCACTTTGCGTCACATTTATGTATTTATTTACATTATCAATTTTACATATAGAAAAAATTCAGGTGGTAAGATTTATCTGACACAACAGCATTATGATACCTTATAAAATTAGAATAGAATAGAATTAGAATAGAATTTAGAATTTGAATTCTCAATTTTTGTCGCTACTATGTTTAATATGCTGTTCATGAATATGAAAAATCTTCCCCAATAATTATTTCATGCACTTGAACTCTTTTTAGTCATCCAAATTATGTATTACCGCTTACATTATATATTAATCCATTACCTTATGTATCATACTTTTCGTAGATGGTTTTTCATGCATCGATGATGCCTTCTCCCTCCAATGTGAGCTTTCCTGATGAGCTATTTAAGGTTGGCTTAGGGAGTATCTAGTGTACTAAATCATAATATAAAAAATACAAAAGAAACTAAGATTATTAAATATTGGCTGCTACGCAACTTTGATTTCTATTATTTGCTAAACATATCAAAAATCTTGAAATTCAACTAAAATAGGTATGCATCGTACGCTGGCCATATAAAGATATATGTAGTACAAGGAAAATATTTTCTGAGCCTTCATGCACGGCCAATTTTAATGTGATATTCTCAAAATTCAACAGAAAATCACATAACTTTCAGTAATTTTTCAAAGATTCTTATTCTTTAATACCAAAGCACTAAATGTTTCATCTAGAACACTTTAAGTGTAATTATATGAGTCGTTTTATTGAATAGTATTGTTATGAATCAAATTCAAAGACTAACCGTTGGAAAACTTGCCATCCGTCCTGCTTTAATTATTGGGGTGTATATCTGAAAATTCAATTAATCATATGAAAAGTAATGGTTCACCCCAATCATATTCATTTCAGTTAACAGCTGAATATAAATGGATAACAGATGTTCCTCCCCACCGTGGGTTGAGGATTTCCAAACTATCCTGGTTTAACAATAAATTTTCCAACTTATAAATAAAATGTTTTGAATTTGGAAGGTTTCCCAAGTAATCTTTAGCAACGTCTGCTGAATAATATATGGCCCGTCAAATTAACTCTCCAGCTTTATCTGTTTCCGCCTTAGCCAGGTGTCTAATTGAAATTCACACACCTGGGTCCAGGCGATTTTAGTCGAATTATTTAATGAAAGTCAAAATAGTACACCTAATTATGCCATAGAAATGATCATTTATTGATGCTTTTCAAGTCACTGGAGTTATTCTTGTTTTCACGATATCGGATCTTTAAAATGTGGAACTTCAGATTGTTTGGTCATTTGTAACAATTAGGTCATCTATCTTTTAACATACTGCTTTTTGCGTGAAATTATTCTGATATTTACCTATCCTTGGTATATCGTATATAACTTTCATCTGTTCAATAAATTAACAAATAAGAGCTGGTAAATTGTTTTATTCTAGGAGATAACCAATAGAGTTGAATGTTGTACTTTCAAAAGTTAAGCAAAAGCAAATTCACTTGTCCTAAAGATAAATACTTCATAACCAACTCAGAATTCTGATGATAAACTTGATTAACTTTCTGACAGAAAACGAAAGCATCCTTTTGAGTAGCGGGTTTATTTTAACTGTTTTGGGGATAAAGTATTTATCAAGTGAATAACGTTCTTACGCATATTCAAAAGGAATACATTTTGTCAAATTTAGCATTACCTAATCTTCCCCTCGAACTTTTCCTTTCAACTCTTCGCTCATTTCAGAAATCGTGTAAACCAATCTCTGCCTGCCCATTTCTCGTCCAATGCTCTCGCGAATGCTCGAATTTAAATTCTCCGTACGCCCCACCTGTATCTTCGTCTAATGCCTTATTTCTCCTCTCCCCTCGATACTTCAGCCATGTAAGGGGATTAGTCGAGATTCTTGAACGATGAGAGTTTGAAGGACGGGAGGGTTTGAAGGAAATTAAGGGACACTTCTGCCATTCAGACATTCGAGAGGGCTTCTTCGAATTCCACGTCTCTTAAAACTCGTTCCACACCACTGCTAAAAAGCGTTCCTTCCTCCCGAATTTATTTCATACCCTCCATGCGATTCCGCGATTTATGCTTTTTCTGGTTTCATTTCCTCTAACACCTGACTCTACCACTCGCTCATTTACTTCCTCGTCTCCAGACTCGAATACAAACGTGGTGACTGTGAATTCTCGGCAGATTCTAGAACATTTTAGTCCTTCATTAAATCCTGCACACATGGATTACTGTGAAAGTGACTGAGCATGATCTTGTGAATTTTATGAAATCATTTCTCACGGTTGATGTGCGTTAAATACAGCCTTCGTGTTCATTTTACTACGAACGGTGATTGAGCTATTTGCATTACCATATTTGTGGATTATCGACGAATTACCTCGGGAGAAACGACCACAATCATAAAGTCGCTACCCTTAAACAGAGAACAGATGTTTGTAAATATTTACCTCCAAATCTGGGAATAATAGAATGGATCAATTTATTTGGAGAAGTTTTAGAACCTTTTCCCTCTTCCTACATTGTATTCATTTATAAAATAAAATGGGTTACTTAATTTTGTTGTAGTATTGTTATTTTTTAAATATTGTAATATAGTAAATTTTGAAATCCTGTATGATGTCACCAGGCTTTGTGCCTATTTGTAGTTTTTGAGAATAAATTATCTCCCATTTACGGGAGAATTTATTTCAGCATGTCGATTTTGTTAATATCATAAGAGTGATCACTTTGCTGAATCTAATATTATTTTACTCTTAATATAACTCTGCCTTAACATTTCTACCGTATGCTTAGAAACTCACTTTACTCATGTTACTTTGAATGTGTGACAACAAAATACCTAGCAATTCGATGAAATATGACGCGTTTGATCATAATTCCAGAATTTTAGTATTTTTTATCAATAATTAATACGATAGATATGGTAAAATCAATATATTGTAGTGATATTTGGTGGATCAGGGCTTTACAATGAATGATAAAATATTTCAATATTTTCTTCTAAAGAAATCTTTTTTTAACTTTTTTCTTCGATTTAAGTATTTGATGATGCAATGGTTTACTGTTAACTGAAGATAGCGTAGAGTTGCCGAAACGTGATTTTAAGGGTTTAATATGAATCGTGGAAACATTACAGAAAGTAGATCTCGTTATTAGTTCACAAATACATTCTACAACTTCTATTATTATAATTTTCATCTATTATTCCTACATTGCTGTTTTCTGCAACAATCCAATTATTAGTGTGAGAACTTTTTCCCATTAAAAGTATGTTTGTGCCTGTCATGTGAACTTTTTGGAGATCGTTTATTAATAGTATTAATATTTTTCCTTTCCTCATACTTTTATCTCATCCGATGAACACACCACTTGTATTTTTTTAAATGAGCATCGTCATATTGTAAATTCATCTTTTGTTACCGGTTTGACGGAAGAGTGGACAGTTTCAATATTGGCTAACAAAGGCTTGAACTAACAAACAAAAGACAAAACAGATGCATACCTATGGTATAATAAATAATTCAGAATAATCCAGTTACCGCACCAAGTTATTAACAGAATTAATAAATGTAATCCAATAGCTTTCGCTATGAGATTTATGGTGCTCTCGTATTTAATGCCAAACAAATTTGTCCACAGCTCTTAATTAATGAAATTTAAAACTCAGTTTCCAAATATTGGCCTATGATATGAAAAGTGCTCAATGTTCATTGCTTTTGGAGCTAATGTTGAGAGTAAATACCTGAATTCTGATGGAATCCCTCCCCTCTCTCCCACCAGCAGATTACTTTCCTAGCTCGATTTCTCTGATATTTTAGCGGCGACCCAAAATCCAGTTCCAATTCCAGTGAACTCAGTTCGGAACCGAGAAAGAATAATGACCAAAAGCCGTGTATTGATCCCCCACAGTGCCACGTGTTTGATTTGAAGCACACGTAGATGAGCTGCATATCGGACGAGAGGCAGTCAATGTATTCAAAACAGATTCCGATCCCTCGTGCGGTCCACTATGTGTTTGTGCGTTCCATGAATGGGTGTGTGCCATGAATTTTGTTTGAGGAGGAACCCAGCTGTCCGTCCATTTTTCTCTCGCGTTGACCGTTAACCGGTCGAATAAAGATAGCGGCCTGTACCGCGTCATCCAGATCGAAACTCTCCCTCTATTTCTTTCACCGTTAGCGCTTGCAGCAATTATGTTCTCCGGTCATGCTATTCATATTAACAATCTCTTTCCCTGCGTCCTCGTTTCATTGTCGAGCGACCGCGTTCTGAACCACTTAGTTTCCAGAAAATTACTGGAGGTTAGAGGGAGGAGGAGTTACCGTCGTTGTAAAGGGCTCTAATTCTGAATTTCTCGCAGATTTTCAATGGCGCGTTATGAAAGTTATTCAGGAAGTGAATCCAATGGGTACAAATGTGAATCAGTGGGTATCTCTTCGGATTTTAATGCATGCAAATACAAAAGATCAATTAAGTTTGTTTGTTAGAAAAACAAAATTATAAATGTTTATAATACACGAATTTTTGAATAGTAATTGGGCATTTAAGTGTATTTAAATGCAGCTCCAGCTGATTAAAGCGCCATGTTAATTTAAAGTGCGAAAATACGTTTAAATATATTTTCAATAAAATGGAGGTGGTGCAGTTAATGAGATAGTAAAAATAATAATATGTATTTATTCGGGCGAGATTGAGAGAAAACGTCTCCTCTTCCATCTATTACCCACCGTAATATAATATATAATAATCAATTTAAAACGATAGTATGAGAAAAAATGAGGAGAAACCCGACGAAATTAGTGTGATTAAGCGCGAATCTTTGTCCCAAAATGTCGTAGATTGTACCACAGAATCAGTATCGAGAATTATATAGTCCATAATATTTTCTACATAAACTTAGGTAAACAGTTATAAACCAAAGTATAAAAAGTTAAAAATATAATTATTATTGTTGCGGTCAATAGTTGGTTTCTCTCGCATCGTAAATAAATCGGCCGTATCTTAAGAAATATGTGAAGAATAAATATTGAAATGGAAAATTTAATTTTACTGACGTTAATGGACAAAAAATAAGTTTTTGACCGTGGAAAGTGCTTTTTAAATAATCAGATATTCGATAAGTAATAAATAATTATATGCTTTCGCTGGAAATAGTAAAAAGCCACAAAAAAGTTCAAAATAAGTTATAAAAATCTGATGTGGCCAGCACATGACTTTCTCCATATGTAAGATGTAAATATTTATCTACGACAGCATTTTCGAACTCTATATTCAATCTAAACATGGAATATAAATGATTAATTTATATCATATTGTCCTTTATGTCACAAAGATTATAAATTATGTTTTTCGGGACATGTTCGATGAAAAACGATGAAATGGCCTTTCGCCCCAGCGCCCAGAGCGCCCACAATGTACATAATCAGCAACTTCCGTTTTATCAGTATTTCACAAATAACTACTACACAATCAGTGATAAAAATATACCTTATATAAAAGTTATAGTAAATACATTTTCTAAAACTTTTATAATTATAGTTTATATCTAAATATAATATTTATGGATATATTTTAAAAATTAGAAATGAGCTTTGAAGAATGAAGCTCGACTTTCAGTAAACCGATTTATTCCAAAGAGTAACCAACTCTAACGACACCAACCACAATACTATATATGAAATTTAGATTTGATCTGACTAATAGTTTTTATGTTACAGCGTCCACAAAGTACATAATCAGCTACTTCCGGTTTATCAGTATTTCACGAATAACTCCTAATCAACCGGTGATACAAAAATATGTTAAATTCAAAAGTTATAGTAAATTACATTATCTAAAACTTTTATAAGGTATACAATATACCTATATATCATATTTACGGAGATATTTTGAAAACCGGAAATGAGCTTTGATGAATGAAGCTCGACTTCCAGTCAACCGATTTACTCCAAAAACTAATCAACTCTGACAGCACATACCACAGTACTATATATGAAGTTTGGTATTAATACGACTAATAGTTTTCACGTTAGAGCGCCCACTATCACACACACACATACACACACACACTCACACTCACACACACATACACACATACACACAGACATAATTCCGAAAATGGTCAAAACGTGTTCTAGGGACCCCAAAACATGTATTTCCGTTGAAATCTCGAAGTCGATTTTTTCATGAAAACAATACTTTCTCTATACTTCGTATATGGAGAAAGTAAAAAGTAATGGAAGATCGATGTTTTACAAAAAGTACTCTCGGTATTATTTTGAACTTTAAAACATTTAAATTCGAAGCATTACGTAGATGATAATTTTCTCAGTAAGAAAGGGCGAGGTTAACCTAAAAAGTTGAAGTTTGAGCAGAAAGATTTTTAATTTTTTTTGTAACTATACCCTTATGTAAACTGATAGAGGAAGAGTCCGGTTTTTGGAGATAGTAGGGAAACTAAATAAAAGCTCGAATAATCTTTCTAATATTGCCGAATGGCGAGTATAGTTTGCACAACATATCAGTGGTTACAGCTTTCAAATTGCCATTCACCTGCAAAAGAATATGGAGTGGATAGATTGCCAGGAAAAGGCCATGGAGAGAACAGTAGTGCTTTCACTGAAAAGATGTAGATAGAACTGAGCTTTTGACTGCAACGTTGCTACCCGTGATAGGATAAGCATGATTTATGTATCGTAGAGAGATTTATGTATCGTACTTTGCTTTATCCTTCCGTACCAAACAGTTTTCCTAAGTCATCGCATTATATCTCATTAATTATATAATTATGTCTGATTCACACGGATGTCTCTATTTTTCGGTTATATGGCTAACAAAGGCATTTTTAATACTGTTAGGTGGTATAATTGATACAGAGGGTTTAATCTTTATCATCCTAATATAATCAATTTTAGCACAAAAAATGCAATACTGACATGAAAACCTATAGAATGAATTAAAAATATCAAAACTTTTTCACAATGCAACAATAAGTAATCAAATAATGCAGAAATTGATAACCACTAACCATAATATATCGATTAAGGTTTATTTTAAGCAGATCAAATAAATGAAGATTTATCACAATTACTATTTCAGTGCCACTCAAAAATTGCTTCAATTACCTAGAACGCGTTGTAAAAGGACTGATGCAGGATAGATCAAATTAGTCAAAATATTTAAATAAATACATTGAAAAAATTTCTTTTTCAAGTGATTTTTGTGACAGAAACCATTTTCCAGGCAAAGGCTTAGAATGACAACAACAAAACAGGTCAAATTTTTGAGCATTTTACAGAGATAATTACTCTCACTATCAAGAGTGTTTATGCACTTACAGCAAGTAGATCTTCGACTCTTAAATTGTGAAAATGTTAAAGTATACCATGAGTAGGTTAAAAATATAGGTAGAGATGTGTTCTGTAGGTCATCATTAACGTTTTTTCTTGATTTAGAGTATATAAAACTCATATCAACGGCTTTTTCATGTGAAAACGCGTAATAAAAATTTACGGCAATTAAATGAAAGATGGAAATAAAGTTGCTATATTTAAGTTATTCTTTTCTAACAAGCTTGGTAAACAATTTCCCTTTATTGTTTGTGGAACTAATATTTACGGTCGACGATCAAAGAATTGACAGGGTTATAGAGATGGAATATTTATGAAAAATCACCTTGTGTAATTGCATATTAGAATAGAGAATACCTATATGATTCTTAAAGGCTGACCCTGCTAAGCTTAAAACCTTTGGCAAGGTTTAAATTTGATTCTCTCTCACGTGTTCCTATAATTTCTATTACGTAAAACTTCTTGAGTGAAAATCATTTGCTTGTTACTTTCTCCATATACGAAGTATAGAGAAAGTATTGTTTTCATTAAAAAATCCAACTTCGAGATTTCAACGGAAATACATGTTTTGGGGTCCCTGGAACACGTTTTAACCATTTTCGGAATTATGTCTGTGTGTATGTGTGTGTGTGTGAGTGTGGGCGCTCTAACGTGAAAACTATTGGTCGAATCAATACCAAACTTCATATATAGTACTGCGGTGTGTGCTGTCAGAGTTGATCAGTTTTTAGAGTAAATCGGTTTACCGGAAGTCGAGCTTCATTCATCAAAGCTCATTTCCGGTTTTCTAAATATCTCCATAATTATGATATATAGGTATATTATATACCTTATAAATTTTTTTACCTTATAAAGGTTTTAGATAATGTAATTTACTACAACCTTGGTATTTAATATATTTTTGTATCACCGGTTGATTAAGAGTTATGAAATATACGATAAACCGGAAGTGGCTGTTATGTACTTTGTGGGCGCTCTAAGATCAAAACCATTCGTTGTATCCACACCAAATTTCATATATAGTATTGTGGTTGGTGTCGTTAGAGTTGATTAGTTTTTGGAGTAAATCTGTTAACCGGAAGTTGAGCTTCATTCTTCAAATCTCATTTCCGGTTTTAAAAATATCTCCATAAATATGACATTTAGGTATATACTATTATTAAAAAAACGTTTTAGAAAATATAATTTACTATAACTTTTGCTTGAAACATATTTTTGTATTACTGATTGTTTAGGAGTTATTCGTGAAATACTGATAACCGGAAGTTGCAGATTATGTACAATGTGGGCGCTCTGGGCTCTATGGGCGAAAGGCCAATTTCACCTTTTTTCATCGAATATATATATATATTAATCACTCATATTCTAAGTTTAGATGGAATATAGAGTTCGAAATTACTGTGGTAGATAAATATTTACATCTTATATATGGAGAAAGTCATGTGCTGGCCACTTCAGATTTGTTTTTACTTATAAATTACCACATAAAATACTTAAAATTTTTATTACCAAATCACACGTAAATAAGTGGACTTGTAACACCTAATGTGCAATTAAATAACGAGTAGAATTTAAAAATTACCTAAATTTTTTCTCAGATGAAACATCCAACTGTAGTGATTCAGCATAAAATTTAGATAGATAAATTAAAATATATATTTAGGGATTAATTTTCTATACTTTTTTCCTGGAATAAAAAATACTAATTATTTTTAAATTTAAAGGTAAAGATAATTAATTTCCTGCTATTATTACTATTCAGGGGTTTATATATGTACTCATTACTTCTGAGGAATAAATATAAGATGAATTAGTTTAATTCTCTTAGATTCTGTTTGAAGATTAATTTACGTTCGGTTTTTTCCTCATTTCTGCAAAAGATATCGTGAAATGGTTGGTAAGAATATTGGTTAACAGTAAATCTTTTACTGGCCTCTTCAATTTCGTGTAAGCACCTTTCCCGCTTGTTATTGATCATTTGTTTAAACTCTGTCCAAAGGCAGTCTGAACCACACGAGACTTTCTAGCAACCGATTCCAAATTGAATCCCAAACCTATGTCAACAATAGTTGCCATTACAGAATGCACGGCATTGGTGATGAAAACGGAGGGAGAAACTAAACATTATTTCCACTGTTTATTCGATAATGTAGGAGAGAGAGGAGAGAAATGGGCTCTGACAGGGGCAAGAAACCAACGGCTTTCATGCGGTTACTCACGCTGCTTTCACCGACCAGTGGAAACCTTTCCCACGATTACTCATATTCCTATACGATTCAAGAATTTTATTTTCAACTACGGAGAAGACATGGATTTGTGATGTCTGTGTATGGGTGTTATCCTTGGAAAATTGATACAACATGATAGCAGTAGGAAATGAATGTGTTATGTGTTACTTTTATTTCTCGGCTTAAGCATACGAGTTCAAAGTGCCTCATTTGGAATATTTGTTTCATTAATTCTTCGTATATTCCAACAACGAATGATTTTAATTTAAATGTGATATAAGTCTGTGGGTGGCCTTATTTTTTCTTATTTTAGACTCCAATTAAGCTGGTGTTATCGATTTTAAGCTAGTGGTCATCACACCGTAAATATAAATTTGCTTCAAAATAGTCGTACTACGACATAGAGCGTTAAAAGTATAATAGGAGGCAAAAACCATGTTAACTGTACTAGTACATACCTTTAAAGATGAGCTTGCTCACGTTAACTGGACTAATCTGATATATGCTACAAATGGTAATGTTTTTTTCTGAAAGTCTCATGGAAAATTCTGATTCTCTAATTTTTTTAATGTTTAAATAATTCTTCAAGAAGAAAAAAGGCGAGTCCTAGAACGCTATATGGGCTTAAGATCATAACTGAGAACATATCCATTTAAATCCCCATTAATTTTCCATTCTTATGTTACTTATCATAAGGTTCTGGAAAAACTAAAGATGTAGACGATCGTTCTTGATATTGTATGGATTCTCCTTTGAAAATTTTACCAGATTTAGTTAGTTAGTTTTATGAATTTTTATGCCTTAATATTTATATGAAATAAAACCTGAGAAAATGCGTTTGTAAACCATGAAACACGAAGTGAAAGTATGGTGGATTATCTTTCGAGGAAAAGATTTAGTTCAAAGGATGTAATTCCATTAAGAGAGCTAAAAGAATTATGTATAATTATCTATAACGGGAAATACTGCAATTCACTTCCCTTTCCATCCAAGATGCATTTTACAAATGCGTTGGGATAGCACACCGTAGGATTAGAGATAAAGTAAGGTATATTAGATTTTGAACTAAGGCGAGATTGCAACTGAAAAGTATCTTCTACCATCTAACCTTTCTCAATCATAATAATGCCATAATTAATGTGTAGGTGACTAGAGATAAAGAGGAAAACTTTAGAAGTAATGGAAGTAAAGAAATCTTATTTCTATGAAAATAAGATCGACTGCAAGAAAACACTGAAAAAGAAGAGCGTGTGATAAATATCCCGGTAGTATGAGCTAAAAGATATTCAGGAAAGCTGTGTATCACATGGAAATAATAAAAAACACATTATGGAAATGTAATTGTAAGATGTGTAATCTTTAAAACGAGAAGTGAAACTGTAAAAAAAGCAATGGTACATTTGAATTTTCGACCTCGGTCAGATATGAAGAAATGAAAAACGAGGAAGGTTAGTGGTAGGAGTGTTTACGTAAAAGATTAAACGAAAAAGTAAGGGAAGTGTTAAATGCGAGAAAGAAACAGTAAAAAATCGATAAATTCTCAGAAGGATGTGCTTTTGAGCTTAGGGTTGAATATGTTTTCGAGAAATAAGGAAAACACCTTGGGGTCTGCTATCCCGAGAATTGGATTTCACGGCAGAGGAAGCTGGGGCTAGGCTTGAATTATTCGAAAATGTTATTTGTGTTTGGGTAAAACTCCGAGTAAAGACATGAGAAAAGAAACCTTTACGGGATTATTACGATGGGAAAAAATGTCATCATTTATGGAGAACATGACCAGCTTTTAATCAAAAGTATTTAAAAATAAATTAATGCAGTCAAAGTAATTCCTATCCAACAGTTTTTATATGATTCTTCATCCATCGTCGTAAAGTCTTGAATAATGAAGGTTTATAGACATTTGTTTTAACTCTCCCTTTCTATTGTAGATTTCAAAAATGAATAAAAAAATCGGATAATTAATCAAATGATCTTACTATAATTTATTTTGTTGGCAAATTAATATTTCAAGTTTTGAAATATTACTAACTTTTGGAGTAAATAAGGCAACTTCGTAATTTCTCCTATTACCTTAAGATGTTGCGCAAAAGTTAAACTGGCGGTGCCTTATAAATTTATTGTGGGAAGTACAAGTTTTCGTTATTTATTCTATGACGTTCCACAAAGTAACACCTTCTCACTTCGATTATATTATATTAGGAGACATAGTCGAAATACTTTGCTATTTTTGAGTTAAGAATATTTGTCGTAGTACAGTTTGGGCCATAATATGGCAAATATAATAATTATTTCCAACTTTGCCTATGATATCTCACTTTCACAAAGATTTAATCATTCCTAATTCTCAAATTGCCGTGACTTGACATTCAACCTGTAACCGTAGTATTTTCCACGTGAATTCTATCAGTTCTTTTTTTGTCTGGTTGGTTTCAAATAATTTCGTTATCTGAAAGTTGCGAGGTTAATAATGTTCCTGTCTTTGTAAGATCTTCCTCGTGAACTAAAGTATTTATCATGAATATCACTAAAGGAAATTAAGATAACTGAACCTCATTAGACTCCTTTCCCTTGGAAATGAAGAACATTCATGCGGTTTGTCGAAAAGGAAGAACGCTGAAGAGCTAAGCAAGAAAGACAAAAGAATAATGTGAATTTGTATTATTAGCTTTCAAATTTATTTCGAGGTGCAATGTCGAGCGCCTCACTTCGTAAGCAGAATTGTGCCGTAGGGAATGTTGGTGCGACATGGAGTTCAGCGAATTCTATTGCTGCTGAGTTATCTTATCGCGATGTCCAATTTAGTCCTCACGTAGCCAAAGACTGGTGGACTAGGTAATAAATCCAATTAAATGTAACGTGTTGATCGTAAAGTGTATAGTGCTGACTATATAAATTCATCGTGTCCTTGTTGTAATCGGAATACAGCCTGGCGGGGAAGTATGTATAAATGGCGATTAAGATGTTCATCTAGAAATTCATCAATTAAGCAGCAACCTTCTATTCGCTTCTGATATTCCTGAGTACATTCTAGGATCTTCCAGCGAGTGTTTTGTGAAAATTAAACCTAAGTATACGTGCCCTTAATTAGCCATCCATGACGTTTCGTAGAAACATAGAGACGAAATAACATAGCAGACGAAAGTGTAGGAGGCTGTTTAATTTCCTTCGTGGAATTGTGTTTTCTCTTCCCCAAGTAAGTGAATATAATGCTCGAATTGATATCACTGAATGAGTGAAACCAATGAATTAATAATGCTGCGTTATTTCGTGGAAGAAATCTGGAGAGTACTCTTTTGAATTTGAAATTATAACTAAGAAAATTGGTTTATCATTGCCAAGATATTCGAACTATAAAATGTGAAAACTTTCAATTTTTAACTCTTTACGGAAATCTTATCTTCAATGCATGTGATCAACTCATTAGTTCAAATAACTATTCTAATGAATCAAATGAAATATTTTAAAAATAAGTTATATAAATATGAAGGTTTAAAATCAGCTGGTCATTAGTTTGAAAATTTTACATTTTTCCTCATGTTTATTAGTGGTTTATGTCAATATCTCTAAAGCAGTCTCAGAATATACAGTAGAAATGCTTGTTTTCTATTTAAACAAACTTTTCCAATACGTACATACTTAGGTATACCTAAAGAAGTGGAACATATATTTACATTTAGGGTAGGAACTGAAGTTATGGAGAAAATATAATGTGTTCTGGGAAATTTCTAGGAAATGGTGTATTTCTCTATTAAATGCCTCCCATATCGCAGAAAACCTGTCAAAGGTGACGTGTATTGCCCATGAGTAGCTTCTTGCTCATTATTGGTGTAACAGGAGTAAGCTTAGTTTGGGCTCAATGTGTTTTGCGATAAATAGAGGCTGTAGCTCTCATGAAACTTTCCTTTTTGAGCTAAGGATTTGATATCAAAGGCATAGTTGATTATATCACTCTTAATAAAGAATAAAATAATCAATACATCTATATTACAAGACTTAGGTAGCAGTAAGCAAGCAAATGGTTCGTTTACTTTGCATGGTTCATGCTAATAACAAGCAATCTTAGGCAAGCTCAGGTTCAAAACGAATACATTCTTTGCCTCTTATCTTACGGATCTTAAAGCATAGTTTTGTTTTTATAACACGATACTCAAGGATCTAATACGCAGAAAAATTGTAAATAATGAAATACCTAATATATATCTCCCATATAGCTTTGCTTATCTCCATGCACTCATGACAGTGAGTTAACGTCGATACCCATACAACCTTGTATACGTCCATTCAATGGCAGCAAACGGCCTTTCTGTTTTACGTCAACCGTGATGCGAAAGGGAAGTTGAATGGCTACCCGGGGCTTTTATTTCTATGCATGAATTTGAGATTGGATTTTTTGCTAAGATTTACATATATATTGAATTGGGGCTTGACCATCAAATAGACTGTCCCCTCTGTTCTATGTACGGGACTTTCTCTGTCATTACGATATACATAACGTATCAAGTAATTGCTCCATTATCCTACGTTTTATAAGTGAATGATCCTCCTAGCTATCTTATTTTTGTCATTTCCATGAACATTCAGGGTAGAAATTCATTGAAAAAATTCATAAATCATAATATTCAAGCTTTACAAGTCAGAGGGAATGAGGACATATTTTATGCTAAAATATTAAACAGAAAAAAAAAATTGAAATACGAAGTATCCATTTAGTCTTACTGCTATATTATTTAAAATCATAAATATAAACTGATATTTGTCATCCTTGAAACAAGTAAATAATAATAAATTCTGTAAAAATAATGAAAATATTTTCGGTAGATGATTCACATTTCCATTGTTCGCTCTAGTGCCACCTCGGGCCTATATAATTTACTGGAATGGCTACTGGTGCTGAGCTACAATAAATACTGAAAATAATTTAATCGTCATCATAAAACAATTTACTTTGAATTTCATAATTCCGTTTCTAGGGATTACTTTTAATGTTATCAACGTTAAATACTTTTTATAAATCTCTATTTAATATATAAAAATATCATGTTAATATGCCAATTTGGATGGCCAATCAAACGAACTCGTTGTACACCAAAGATAGAGAGAAATGGATAAACGAAGAAATATATGCATCGGCGGGAATTTTTGAAAGACGCCTTACTAATGCGAAAAATTTGAAACATATTACTGTTGGTAATTACATTCCGACTGGCTCAATTGAATCTAGTTATTCTGCATAAACATTGATATGAAAGCCTGAATCTTTATTTATACTGGACAGAACCTTACTATTACTTAACCTAACTCAGTTACATCACCCCTTCAAGGTTGAAATAAGCCAGGGGAAGTTGTAAAACCAACAAGAATGCGAAAAATCACTTTAAGAACAAAATGCTTAGGATAGATGCTCATTTCTAAAGCCTAAAATTAAAGATAGAGGTCCCAATATTCGTTTGAAATTTTATTTAAGGCCACTCATCAGCGGCGTGCTTACTTTTAATTAATGTCAGAGACACCTTCAATTATTGCTCGAATGTAAATAATACTTTTTATAGATTCTTAGATGTTCTGTTTTAAATGTAGAATGACACAATATAGTTTACAAAAATATATATCTCTTAATCGATGACGACGTATACGGTTTTTGAAGATTTAAATACTGCCGGGGAGGGCATATCGTTGCACTGTTTAAGAAAACCTATGTTAACATTAGCCCAGAATTGAAAAGGGTGGGGATTTCATTCTTTCGTAGAAAATAGTGCCAACATCTGGAAATATAATGTAGTCAAAGTTTGATTGCTTTTAGTGAACGATGGTATTCTGGGATATCTCCTTTGTTAAAATTATGAATCGAGATAAAGGAATTCTGTTAAAATCACAAATTACATGAAAGCTTCTTAGTGTTTGGTTTTCGGTTGGGAAGAATTCGCGTATGAATGAGTTTCATAACCTTTCGCGGTTGATTCAGGTGAACCGAATTTTAATATTTTGATCGGTCATTACCATTTCTAATATAATGACTAAAGAATAACTTTATTGAAAGAAAGGGTATTTTCTTCATTGGAAGATTTACTTTAAAAAATAGCCAAAGAATAGCATTTAGAAAATATTACAAAATCTGTGTCAATTTAGTTTCATGAATTGGACTTTGTAGGGATTATCTCGATTTTGCACCTGCATTCTTTTTGGTCATCATACTTTATAAATGCCAATACGGATTTACATGCAAAAAGTCTATCTTATAGACTTTTCAATCAATAATCGGATTTAGAGATACCCCTCAATCATGGCAATATCAATACGTAAACCAACTGAACCATCTGGTTAAGTAAAAAGTTTAAGTTTTAAATTTTTAATTGTTTGAGGGTTCTTTATCTATAATTATATCCTCGCGTTACGGTTCGATAGTTATTTTTCTAGGTGTTCTTTTTATTCAGGTATAGCCCAATTTTGTAGATGTTTTGTATTATTTTGTTTATGCATGTAGCAGGACTAGGACAGGACACTTCTTTTCATATTGGGCACATGTCTCTAAAGATAGCGAAGGTTAAGTGTTTAATCTGCAAGAAGCCCTCTCAAGGACGATTGAGCGAATACTTAACACACTTTGGCGTTCAAGGAAACCATTCACTTTTCATGTTCATAACCCATTATATTCATCACGTACGTAATGATCGTTAAGGGGCTTGGTGGATTCAAGAGATGAACCTCGTGATATTGCAGTCATTTGTAAGCTTGTTATTAGTTGGTTAAGTGCTAGATATTAACTGTACTAATATACTGTATCGCTACTGTATCGAAAGCTAAAACTTATAACCTTTACCTTTTTTAATCAATATTCGAAGTATAACCTATTAGTATACGAAAAGATATCCTCAGTGGATTCCACTGGAATAGCTGTCGGTAAATTTTAGAATCGATGTAATAGAGATAGTATGGCGATATGTATATAATAAATGACCCATCTCAAAATTATGATATTTATCCAAAGTGAGTAAGTAAAATGAAAACAAAAGTCTCTCGACTGAAATGAAAAACCTTATTTATGTACACAGTATATATAAACACAATTGATTGACAGGTTACTTAGCGGTGTTCCATGATACGACAATTTATTCACTCATTTCAAATGTTTCATTGAATCAATCATCAGTAAATAGGCAATATTCAATTTAAAACAGCATTTAAGAAACGACAGCTGCATTCCTACATTTTGCATTCCGCATTGTAATTAAAACGTGCACGAACAAGATAACCCGAGTGTAGCTCAATATAATGGCGCATAATCGAGACCGTCGTCTAAATTAATCGAATCCGGGAAAGTGCATATTTCTTGTACCCTTGCCTTAATAGCTGCCTCTCTCCACACTTTCTCTCGCCGCCAAGGTTGAACACACATTTAATGATCACTCGGCTTATCATCGCAAACTGTTGCTCCCGAGATGAATAACTATAAAGTCTAAAACTTTCAGTTGCTAAATCACTTTCGCGGCACAACATCTGCCCGGCCCGTTTACAGCATTTTCTCCAGAGCCATGAAATCTTGACTAATATTCCGGGAATCACGGAGTGGAGGGTGCGCGGGGAGGGAGAGGGGACAAAGACCTGCGGTTTGTGGCAGATAAAGTAGGCAGGGTCGAAGGGAGAAAGGGGAAAAGTTATACAGAAATGGATGAAGAGAGAGAGAGAGAGAGCAGATATGACGTCGTCTCTTCGTTTGGCGCACCGTCCCCAAACCCCTTCTCTTTTACGGTCCACTTTCCGACGAAGCACATATACAATCCATCCGTTTTTACCCACGGGCTACTTCTCTTTATTTTCCCTCCTCCCTTACAAAGGAGAATGCGCCTGCCTTACGCCATCTCTTCTTTGGTCCATATCTCTTTCAGTTTATGGTCAAATAGAGAGGGCGCCGAGAAAGTCCCCTTCGAATTCTCCTTGCCTCAACCTCGAACTTACGGTCCCAGTCCGCACTTCCGTCCAAGGACGACGTTCTTTCGACTCTTGACACACGCACTGAAGCCTAGATACATAAAGACATACATACACGGGCGATGTGAGGGAAGGCCTACGCTTTCTTCCGGAAAATCCTCAATCTCCTTTTTCTCCAAGACCGTCTGCTACATTTTTCACGCCCTCTATATCTCACTGCTTTCTATTTTTTTCTCATTACATCGAGTCAGGCATAAAAGCTATTTCGCTTTACTCCATCTGCCGTGCAGCGATTCCAATATCGCAAAAAAGTCCGAGGAAAATTAAATGCTCGGAGGTAGCGACGGGCGAGGCGAGAGAATTCTTTCTCGGATATCAGAAGTGTATTGCTAAGAGTTGCTGGAATCATTCAAACATTACGTGTTGTTGGATAATGAATTTCGCCGCTGACGTATCACCACTTCTTTCAAATGAAGGAGCGCACTTGTAATTTTCTGTAATATTAAGCATTTTGAATTCGATCTGCCTATTTATCTAATATATATATAACACTCATTCTAGGCTATGAGAAGTGTTTCATCTTAGCAAAAGTAAAAATATAATTACGATGTCTCAAGGTAGGTTTTAAGAAGGACGTGCTGCCTTAGTTTTGTTTTGAGTCTCAAATAGTATTAAAAAGAAATTTTAGTAAAAATATTCTTAGAGTTCATCAAATTAGTTTTTTTTCTAATTTTTTATTCGCTGTTTTCTTTGAGATTTTCTATAAGCTTTAATTTGGACGGCCTTCTCTGTTTAAATATATTTATGATATATATTAAGACAAATCCTCCAAAGAAATTACTAGGAACTGTATTTCTGTCGAGAATTCTTGTAAATGTATATCAAGTTCCCTTAAAAATATTTAAATAATGCAATTATCGTAAGATAATTGACGATATGGTTAATATTTAACAGCAAACTTAAGTAGACTTGAAAATACCTAATTTAACGTTTCTAATGTGCGCTGTTACAAACTTGAGATTTAAAAACTGAAAAGTAATGGATTGGAATGAATATAAAGTAAAGGTTGATTTCCTGTCATGCTTATACGAGTGCCAAAGGAAATTGATATTTACGTTGCGCAATACGAAGACATACAAATTCAGTCAGATGAACCAAATGTGCTGAAATTTCTGTTATATCCATAATATATAAATTATTTTCATATTCGTAAATTAAGCCAGCATCTATGGAAATTTATTTCCTTAGTCTTCTTTAGTTTTATAAGGTTATAATTGAGATGTAGTTGTAAAAATTATGTACCTTTTAGCAATTGTACGTTAAATGAAGGTGTCCATGGAGGTTTTAGGTTTTAAGCTCTTTACTACAGTAAAAATAGTCGATTAGTTAAATATGCCAATCATTTTAATGTCTTTTCTGTCCAACCATTAACTTAAACGTTTACCTAAACCATTCTAGTTTTGAGAAACGTTTCCTTGGAAAAAGTTATTTACAACAACGATAAATGATCTTACTTGAGGAAAACTCCAAAAAATTTTAGATATTATTTTCCATTTAGTCTTTAATTATGTATTGGAGAACATGAGATTATTCTTCATTTCTAGATTCCATCATTTTTAATTTTTTGTTTTCCCTTCGGGTATTCATTACGTTTTAGGAATTCCATCAGTCTGAATAGGATGTCATGCGTTCCACCGCGTTCTCCAATCGATTATCCAGTGATAACGGCAGCAATGTACGTTCTCGAGGTTGAAAATTGTCTCGTATCTTTTAATATTTATGAGCCTTTTTTGTTATTTTCATTTTCATGGCAGTTAAAAAAAGTACCACTACGATAAAAAGAAGCTATATTGAGAGAAAAAGTTAACTTTTTGCCTTTCTGGTTAGGCCAATTGATATGTGAAGTAGTTTATATGATATTTATGGAATATAGAAGCATATATTTCAGTACAATTACGTTTAAACAACCAGCTGGAAAAACAGAAATAATCTATCAAAATCGATCCAAGTAATATTTCTACCAAAGAGACGTCCTACTCAGATTGGCAACGAAGACACCATTTTGGAGCATTATTATACAGCTTCATACATCATATGTGGAGTGAAATGTTTTAATCGAATGCTATTTAATTTTGGATTAGGCAAAACGCAGTTGCTCTCTATTTTTCTTCCATGTGTGTCACAGTATCACCCTTAGCCACGTTCTTCAAATAATGTTTGCCATCCTTCGCTTAGATTAGGTGCTCAAACCCCAATGAGGGCAAGACGTTTAATTTTATAGTCCAGTTCCTCAGATCACTGATTCAGTTAACATTATTCCTCTATAGAAGAAAATAACATTACATTTTTACAGCTAACGATGAAAATTCAATTTGATTGCAATGTTAGCTTGTGCTATTATTGCTTACAACATTTTTGAGTTACAATTTTTTATAGTTTTTCGATATATAGGCTAAATGTTGTATTTATTTTAATTTTGATATTATACTTTTTCAGTCATAACCAAATTTTATTTCGAAGAACTGAAGTATCTTTACTTTGAGAAGATCAGATAATTATCAAGACAAGAAATCTAGACTTCACCAAATAAAGTGGAATTACTTTATGTCAATCTTTACGTAAACGACAATAAATATTAAAAAACAGGATATATGTTGCTAAATTGAAGATACATATATTCTCATTTTTTGTTTTGAGTTCAATCGCAAATAATATTGATGATCTTTCGGAAGACTTTCCCTACCTAATATTCATGTCAGGAAGACGATTCTTTATAAACAATTTATTCCATTTATATTTTTTCCGTCGTGTTTATCTGTTCCGTTTATTTATTCAATTTACGATATTCCAGATGACTGAAAATATTCTAATCCTTAGGTCAACGATATATATTCAACGGTTTTCAGTGGTAAATAAAATTTAAGTTAGTAAAGAAAGTCATCAATCGTTTTGCTATGAAAAATTTGCCAACATATTTAACTAAAGTAAAATTTAGATTTCAGAAATCATCCAAGACTTATTTATTACATTAAAAAATTACATCCAGAATATTCTATTTAGCCTATAAACCTCCATAGCAAGCGATTCAGTAGGAAGACGGATAAATTCGATTATTTGGCTTTGTTTATCCTAAAAAGCTCTTCGTAAAGCCTTCCGATGAACAGAAAGTTTGTTTTGCATGCTACTGTGAAGGTGTACGCTACTGCGTTACCGCTCGTATGCATGAGTAGCGAAGCTTTCGAGGAATACATTTTGTAATAGGTTATTCAGGGAGCTCGAAGGTGGTATCTTGTAGGATGCATGTATGTGCTTTAGGAAGTAAGCACATTCAAATTTGTTCTCGTGTCAGAGAAATGAAAAACTTTGTCTCAAGATTTTTCCTGATTTCTTCCTTTGGGTGACTGAAGGAACTGTTCAGTATAATTATTAATTTTATTTCAGTATGTTCAAATTTTATATTTAATATTCAACCATTAAATAGAACGGAGTACATGGAAAATAGTATCAGGAAGTAGAATACAGCATATCACTGGGTAAGAAGTATCGTACGCTGTAGGGCATACAAGCCTCATTTTACCCTGGGATTTCCTCGAAGTTATTCATCCATGGGATGGGATTAAATCCAGTGTGGGATTAAACAACGGTGATAAGAGGCCATAAATTGCGTTATAATAACGAGAAAATATTAAAATGGTAAACAGAAGTAATGTACACACAATAGTAAAGTAGAGTAAACCCTAGAAAATTTGACCGCATAAATACATGACTCGTGAAAAATGTATTCTTCTTCTGAGAAGTGGGTCAAATAAAAGGAATACTTTACAATAAGTTGAATAAACATTCATTACAAAACAATTTAAAAGGGATATTTTTGTATATTGTTTTAAACAGCTATCAAAATGCCAATTTATGTATTTATTTTATCATACGTTGCCTCCGAATTAACCAGTTATTGATTAATTGATTTATTTGAAGATAAAAACTGTAAAATATTCACATATAAGAAAGTGGAGATTCGAGTTCACACGAATTAAATTCATAGAAATCAACTATTTTACAAATAGCGCTATGTGAAAAAATTTTCACATTCCAAATTGTAGCATATGTGCTGTTGACCTGTGACACTGGAATATTTTAGAATATCTTCTATTAAGAATGCATAACTCCCTTAATACTTTAGAGTGACACATTTTATGTTATGCAGATTCTATTAGAATATAAATTATATGATTCTATTGTGGAGAAGACTAATTATATGGATAACTAACTAATTTGTATGGATCCAGCCACCACGTAATCTTAATTATCCATTCAATAAATAATCGGAAAGGCTATCTACGGACG
This sequence comes from Sympetrum striolatum, assembly GCA_947579665.1. Classification (NCBI taxonomy): domain Eukaryota; kingdom Metazoa; phylum Arthropoda; class Insecta; order Odonata; family Libellulidae; genus Sympetrum; species Sympetrum striolatum. Next base: position 51,954,186 of record OX388342.1, on the reverse strand, counting down.
CAATAAAACTCATTCGTGCTCCATCATATATTTATTTCTCGTCCCGAAATTTTCAAATAAACGTGCTTAATATTTTCCCCGCATTTACGACCCACTATTCGAGAGACCGCCTCTTTCATCTCGCAGTACTCGAATGCCTTCGGTTCTGCCTTCCTTAAAACCACCCTTCTTGTCTACTAAAGCAGGAGAAAGACCTTCCGTGATTTATGTCTATTGCTTTTCACGGAATCGCCAATACCCTGTTTCCATGGCAATTCCCTTCTCAGCCGACCTCCATCCTTTCCCCGTCTGAAAGCATCCATCCTCCCCCACCGCCACCGCTGGACCATTCTGCACCCCTACCCCGGGACAACTAACGCATTCTCACCAGTAATTTCCAATGCCATTCCACTTTCCATCTCTCGTTCTCACCCTTTGCTCCCCACCGGAATTCCGCCCCACAATTCCTTCCCTTTTTTACTGATCCTAAAAGTCATCTAATCCCTGTCTCCCACTCCCGACATTGCTACCATACGAAACTTTATGACCATAACAAACAAATAATCTCGTCCACTTGGATTGACGCCTCGGTCGGCGTGGAAACCTAATCCTCTGGTAACATTGGTCGATGATTGGATATAACTTGGCGCTCAAGATTGGCTTACTTTGGATCTTACAGAAAGATGAATTTATATGTATCATATTTGATTGCATTTGCCGTGAAAAGAAAAGGCTCTTCAGTATAGAACCGTTAAGTTTTATGAAACCTTTTCATCTCACTTATTTTAGAGCGATTCACTTCAAATTCCTATACGGAATCCTTTTTTATCTATCCTCTTAATATCGTTTTAGCTGAATAATTTTTTTTTTCTTTTAGTATTTAGTTTTGATAGTTAATATTTTTCTAAAGATGTGATCAAAACAGTGAGGAGCTGCTTCTATATCAAATAAAGATCGAATTAATTAAGAACTTTCCGCACAAGAATATATTACGAACAACCGGTTTCGGCCATTAGAAATCATCAGACTTGAGTGTTTGTGGCGTGTTTTATTTTAATTTCACTATGGCTTTCCAAGAAACACGGTAGGAATTGATTGATTATGTAAATAAAGATGATTTTTGTTAATCTTCAGTAAGAGATAAAGATATATAAATGCAAGTACAATTCCAAATATTAAAAGAAAACACATTACCAAAAGAACGACCAGTTTTTGCAAGGTTCGGCCATCATCAGGTGATGATGATTGTGTTTTCTTTTATTTTGTGGAAGTGTACTTGTTTGTATATATTTGTATCAATTGTTTGTGTAGATTGAAAAATCTTCATTTAAAATGAACTTCCACTTCTATCTTATACTTATGTTTTGACTTAGGTTGACATTTGTTTTTTATCAACCACTATCGAGTCGGGAACAATACTTTTGTGGTGTGAATATTAGAAATGATTTAATTAGTTTGAGTGAGTTTCTCTAAATCTATCTTTAGTCTTTTCAAAACCTCCGCAAAAAAAGACGAGCGATTTCCGCGTCCTCTTAACGATGATAAGAGACGGAACGTATTCTTGAACATGTGCGTCTGCCCTTTGATTCAAGATTTATTAAAGAGATGGCGCCGCAATCGAACTATCAATCCGGACCCTTTTCCAGTCTCAGGAAAACCAGCATCCACAAATCTCCGCGTCCCACGCAGCCCTCATCCGCAACCTATCTTTCGATCCATTCCTCGGCATGATATGGCCAAAAGTTATTCCCCACGCATCCAACCCTTCCCAATTTCTTTCGGCCAAACCTCTCACGTTCCGTCCTCAGGGAGTCATGATCGTTCATAAAACCAGTGGCCAACCGAGAGGAATCAATTTCTAGTTTTTCTAACTTTGTTGGATATTTCCATTGCGTCTCCTTTGGTATCGAAATTCTCTATCTTATTTTCCCCCTTACATTGTATAACTCGTATTTAATTCAAAGCTTGCGACTATTAATTCACGGTTTTACTAAAACTGCAGAATGATTTTGAACCGAATATAAGTTATTTTGTTACATTCAATCTCCTAGGGTTCCCTTATACTCTCTTGGGCAGTGCCTTCGGCTTTGCTGAATATAGTTTCCATTTCGATTCCCGGTTAGTGCACAATTATGGAGTGACCTAGTTCTACTACCACTCAATTTTCTGTTCAAAGCCCTTCATATCTAACTATTCAGTTTTTACTAAGGAGAATAGTAATTAAAATGAAAAGCTAATATTGCTTATATCGTGTATACTACTCGTACCTACAATTTTACGTATTAAATTACACTCTGGTGTTGAGCACAATCACTTTCAATGGTTAATTATCTACTTTTATTATATTATATACAAGATATATATTCGTATACAAGATATATACATATTCGTACAGCAATATTTTGATACGCAAAATAAGTGAAATAGGGTTGAAATATTTGATTCTAAGAATTTCTCGAAGGTCACTAAGAGAGTCTAAATATTTTAAATGGATTTTATTTACCTTAAGATGACAATCGATTAAATATAGACACACTATACTTAATAATTACATAATGTATCTATAATTTTTTAAACGGGTCAAACACTTTCAATATCATTTATTACACGGCAAACAGAATCAAACGAAAAGTAATTCTATTATTTAAGTCTGTTGAATATTGTGGAGGAGGAAACAATGTCTAAATCCTTAATATCAGTCTTGAGCTTCTGGTAGTGCTCAATGGTAAGAGGGAATAACAATAATTTCAACTAAAAGTGAAAAATATTCTATATCTTAAGTTTTAATATTTGATATAAAATGAACAATACTCAACCCCTTTTCCATTTCTGTACATTTTTATAAAAAAAAACATTAAATTAAAGTTTTTAAAGGTTTAAAATCTCTAATGCCTTAACAGCCGTGTCTCAACTTTCCCTTCTTTTCATCAAATGGCAGATTCTTCACCTTAGCAGTCATTTAGGAGTATTTCAAAAACCATGGATTGCATGCTTAAAACTGAGTCTGTTTAAAGAAAGGATAAAAACAAAATTGTTCAGCAAAGGTAAGCTTTTGTTCTATTTTGTAGCACAATCAAAATAGCTATTTTAGAATTATATTTAAGTACCGCAAGTATTCTATTGTCTTCCATTGTTATTTCCTTTCCCTCTTTCGAACATTAGTTATCAGCAATGCGTGTATGCCTTGATTTTATTTTTAAATAACAAAGAAATTGTTGAATAACAAGCTTTTAATAGCGTTCATTTTAAATACATAAGTTACCATCCGTTTTAAGGTATGAAATGCGTAGTGTATAATTTAGGTTTTTACGAAAATTTGTCATCTGATTGAATTTTACAAGTTATAAATTGGAGGATAAAATCAAATATCGGCTATGTGGAATTATCTAAAAGTAAATACGTTAGATTAAAACATTCGTATTCTCCATGTATTAGCGTTAGCAGTGGTGGCTTCATAAAGTTCAAAATCTCAGTTGAGCATAGGAAAAACGACATACCCGACGTTATATGTTAATATTAACAAATAGTATAGCTAATCGAAAACGAAAGTAAAGTTCTTGTTTGTACTAATGAGCCGATGAAGAAGGATAGAAAAAAATATTCAAATGCCCACGTTTGGCCATAAACAGAAAGAGACCACCTTGACCTTCAAAAATCGAGGAGAAAGAATGGTGAAGGACGTTGAAACGTAAATAGAGGTGTAAGGGAATCATTTGAATAATCCTTGCTGGATTTTCAGAGGAAGACAATACCCTGAGAGCTAACGAAAGGGAAGGCAACATTTCAATATGTATGTAAACACCTTTCGCTCGCTTGCGTAAATTTACATTAAACGATAAGGCAGAATAGCCTTTTTCAAACTTAAATTCATCAAAATCTATTGGTAAGATAAAAAATTAAAACTGATCTATATATAAATCCAAAAATGTGAAGTCCCATAGCTTTGATTAATCATGCTTAAGAACAAGGTAAATGACGAATGAATGTTTGAGTTTACATCCTAATGTATTTAAAACCTTAAGTGGTGTTGTAACGGAGGTGATTCAATAGTAAACAATAGGTAATGAGTAAACTGAAATTTACAAATCATTAAGACGTAGGGATTTGACGTTAATAATAGGAATTACCAAGGCTCAGAAAATTCTTGACGTCACTTAAATGACTGGTTAGAGAAGTTATCGTTTTATAACTCCTTCAATATACTTCGAACCTGGCAGGTTATATAATAATTAATTCCTATTCCATGTTAGACGTTATAAATTCTTTATGATTCAATACTTGCAGAAACATTGATTAGTAAGCTTAGCTGTCTCTCCAGTCAGATAAGGCTCAACAAAAGGAAAATAAAAAATAAAATAAAGTATCGTATAATTAAACGGAAGATAATATTTATAAATTAATCGATGTGTCGATACGGAATGTTAATAGTCTGGTAATATAACCCATTATATTACAATAATCACTATCTCGATAGATAAAAAGGAAAACGTTTTATGCGAGACAAATAGTATGAAATATCTCATGTTGTGGATGTATGAGGAAATAATTCAAGCTTCCTTAGCCTCACACAAAAATACACCAAATCTTAAAATTAAATGACTTCAGAAATGATAAAAAGTGTTTTCCAGTAAGAATGACTACTTTGATAAGTATTTATCAGATATATAAACAATATGTAGATTAATTTAAGGAGAAAATAATGCATAAAATCTTATGCAAATCCTTTCAGTTTCCAAATATTAATTATCTAAATTAATTCTCTTTTTACACTAGAACTCCTACAGTTAATGAGGGTTCACCTTCTATAAAAGAATCCGCTTTATAACATTCGAGAATGTTGGGATTATTTAGGAAGTAAAACAATGGTTACATATTTAGAACATCGAAGAGGTATGTTCCATAAAATTACATAAAATGGGGAACTATTCCTGATAAAATATAAAAAACAAATTGATTGAAATTCTGTTTACTTCATTTACATATCCGATCTAATCCTGTACATGTGTTTCCTCATGCACGATTCCTTTCTTTGCTCTTTCCTTTCGAAATACGAGTGACTCATGTACAGCATAAAAATTTGAGAAAATTCAATTCCTCGAAATCTGAAAAAAATTGAAACATCAAAGTAATAAGGAAATAATCATTTTAAAATTAATATAATAAGATTATTCATTTGAAAGTATTAAACCAAGTTCGATAAAATAACCATTGGACTCTAGGGCCTACTGCAGACATGACATTTTTACGTTGAATTTCTAAGGACGACTTCCGTTATTTCAAAACCACTATGACCGTTATTGCAACGGTTTACGAAGCCTGGTAAAATTCACGGAATACTAACTAGAGATTAAAATAAAAAGAATTTAATTCATGAGTCAATGATAAGATTTAAAGTATTAATTAAGTCTTCTGAAATAGAGAAATTTTCAAAATCATAACGAATACTTACTTAATAAATATAAATTGAAGAGAATAAATGTTAGTTGGATACAAGAACAATGGATATTAGCATGCCAACGATTTAAAGTAAAACGAAACACAATTAGCTGATCTAGAGGCGACCAAGTTATACATTAATACAAATTTAATTTGAAAGTTAAAATATATGTGATATAAGCCCAGGAACAATTACATATACATTGCTAAATATGAATGAATTTTCTAATATAAAGTATAGATCAACAGCATATGTAATGACAAATTTTCAATTGCCCTCTAACTTTAATGTCAATGCGCATTTCTTTGACTCAATAAAGGGTTACCGTTTGCCGAGCGTATACCATTGTAATGAAATTAATATAAAATATTGTTAATAACTAAACATAACCTAACGTAACCTAGATTCTAGATGATTGACGTGGAATATTTATGCGTAATGAGAAGAATTACATATTGCAAATCTCAGATCCAAAAACAATTATTTCTTTAAAAAAAGATCACGGTTATAATTCTAATCCTATATCTCATGCAACATACCATTCAAAGTAAATTCTGAGGGTGACGGCGTATATAACTTTTTCCATGAGACTGCGTGTACTCAAATATTTAGCGATTATATACTAGAAAAAATAATGATTTTGGAGGGAAATGGAAAACTTGAAAGTTTTACTCCATTTTTTCCAAACGTAGCAATAGACTAATATTCAAATCAATAACGGTTTTTTCAAAACAATTAACACGACAACTTCACCAGCAAAAAAAGGTCATTGAGGGTATTGATAAATTGGGAAGAAATTCAGTGTAAGGAAGTAATATACATTCTGGAAGTGTGAATACAGAGTGAAAGAAATATTCTTGAGAAAAAAGAACCAAAAAGTATGATTATTGGACGTGAAACACGTGCAAAATGCAATTATAGTAAAGAGGAATATTTAATTTTGCGTTTAAGAGAGTCATTATTGCTGTCTAGATAGCGTATGTGTAAATTTCATATCTGGCCAGATTTGATATACGTAATAGAAAACTTTTAGTGAAAATTATAATTAAAATTTTAAGATTCATAGAGTGAAATGCAGTCTTGTTGTTTCGTTAAGTGGCCATCCTTTGGCATGGGTTTAGAAGGATAAGAAATTGTTACCTACTATAACATTTCCACATATTTCTTTTCAGTGAAGTTCATTTGTAGATGAGCAAGAGATAAATCGCAACAAACATATTCCAAAGAGAATATTAATATACTTCTAAGGAATTTAAATTCTACGATAAAATGATTTTTATATCCAATATCCTATACCAAGAAAGTTTTGAAAATAACATTTTGAGTAAATAAAATGCAAATCTATGAGATGGGACAATGCGCTAATCGCATTGTTTTATTAATGGATGATAAAGAGTTATGAGCTGTGATAAATATGATAATATCAGTTTATATATTTAAGCAGATCTAATTACCTTTAAGTAGATATCAAAAATAAAGAAAATATTTTTCAATTTAAAACCATTTTGATGTTTTGAGTAATTCCTTGTTGTAACCCATCAAAATTCATCCAGTGCAAAAATTACGTTTCATCTGTGAAAAGTTTTATACTCTTAAAATAATGAAATGTTGATGAAGAAAATACCACGTCAAAGTAAATATCAATATTTATTAAATTAGTATTTACATAAACAATGATCAGACTTATGGCGGAGCGATGGTCGTAGAATTCATATCCCACCAATCAAATTGCAGCAATTTTGTTCATAGCCTATAGAGGTAGTGATTTCATCAGTCGTCGCCGAGATTTCTCTTGGTAAAGTCACTGTGTTATTTTTTCTAAGAAAAGCGTCACGGATTTGAATTTTGCATATTGCGTTGAATATGAATACAGTTCTTGGAGGCGAAATATTTGTTTCGTATTTTATCGTTTTCTTCTAAGTTAATTATTGTTTTGAAGTGAATTGTGGCTTAAAAAAATGGAGTTCACGCCAATTCAGAGGGTTATGATATCCATTGTCATCAACCAGTATTATTTTGTAAATGGTAAGTTGCATTAAACTTATGATTAGAATATTTCCTGGGTTCTTCATTATAATGAATGCTGAAGAATGTTTTTGAGCTAACATTTCCCATATTTATTCCTTTTCGTCGTATATTCCTAGTCCACAAAATGTAAAACCTACGGTACGTTATGTTATGGGATATAGATATAGTATAAGCTTATTTTGCAATTGTTATTCTATTTATTAATCAGTATTTTAAATAAGTCCACAAATAAGTCGCAATTTTTTGAAAAGACTGTGTAGTGCATGATGTGTAACGCAAAAATACCATCGATTTAAGTTTCAATTTCTTTTTTATCGATGGTATGATATACTGTTTTCTCATTCTCTTAAAATTGATATTTCGTTTCCGATATTAATAATTTTAGATTTTAACATGCATATCATCAGTATAAGTTAATACTCACAATGGTATCAATATAACGGTGATCGTCCTTTCATGCCGTACTTTGAAAGTTACCAATAAAAAATTACAGCTAGCTCATGGCCAAAGGCTTCAATGCTTGCTTTATTTAACTTAGAATTGTAAGTATTTATTATTTCAATTCTCTTTTCAGATTTTGAGGAGGTATATTTTCTTGTATTTACACAATGGAATTTCATATGACTCCTCTGCTTTTCGAAAGGGAAGAATGGTAAGAGGATTCGTCACTAAGATGACTCCTGTACATTGGTTGATCTTATCTCTGAGTTAGGTAAGCTTTACTCATATGATTCGTCGTTTTCTGTTTGAAAAATATCCCCGGTTTTATGGAACATTGAAACATTTTGCTTTTCCAAGTAGTGCCAACAAAGATTTAAATGAAATGTTTTGCCGCTAGAGTAGCGACAGAACATACCTATAGACTTTTGCAGATGATTGCGCATGATCACATGTTGTAAACTACGGGTTTCTATCAGTCCCCAATGGGCACAGATGCGTTGTTTGAAGACATTTGTAGTAGCTACCTTCCATATTGCACCAACCCAATTTGTTTCCAGGCAAACATATATAACTGGTTAAGTATTTTTGTAGAAAATTTTTCAAATTATTCATTTTTAGGTTTTAGCGTGTGGTTAGGGTAATTGATAACTTTTGATCATCTGCAAAGTTAGCTGAATGAACTATTCCACCGAACCAAAAAAATGTAGAATAATCTATATCTATTGCATGCTAGGTTATCGGGGACGAAAGTGAAAGGAGCAGTTGCGCATTCTTTCTCTTAAGATTCACGTCTTCTATGCGAACTGAATTCGGAGAATGGTCCCCAAGGAGTGTCTCCTTTTGACTTACGGAGAACCCTATGTCCAGGAATGTAAATAGTCTGCTCCTTACTTTTCTTTTTATCTTGCGTAATATATTTTAGCTTTCCTGGCGCATAGCATATTGGAGTATTGCGGATTTTGAAGGTAGTAATATAAGAAACCCTTCTAGAACATCGAGTCCCATAATATATCTGAATTTTAATTGTTAAACTTATTGGTTACCAGATACCAGGTAAGTGCTTTTATTTGATACCTGAAATGCAAGCATAGTTTATAGATGGAAAAAGAAAAATATTATCCAAGAATAATTTTTGTTTCCTAGTTCAACGTTGCATCGGATCTTATAGACTCACAGTAGGTAGAGTATTCCCTTTGGATACTGAAGATTTGAAAGATTTATTCAAATTCCTTTAATTCGATTTGAGCAAATCTTATACACAAAGCTCTTCTAAGCAACGTGTGCACCGCCTCCTCAGTAACCTTACTTGCGGCATCCTATGTAAAATCACGTATTATTATTGATGAAGGTATTCTAAGAGGATAAATTCCAATATTTTTAAACAATCTGACTTCCTTTGACTTTGCAGAGACTACAAAATTCCTGTTACGTAAGATAGAAAACTTAACGCAATTCAGAAAATGACGTTTCCTACTTTATGAAATCTATATAGTTAGACCGCGGTATTCTTTCAATATGTATTTAAATTAGAGAAGATGCATATCTGTAGGTAATTTTTTAAGTAAAGGCGTTCATGTAGGAAAAATCCCAAGCAAGAACGGGCATAAAAAGTTTGATGGGACTGAGACTCGAACCCAGATCTTCCGATTGACGGTCTGTTGAGATACCCGGCCAGAACTTTCAGAAGTCTCACGACCGGCCAGAGGCATTTGATAGAGCAACTGACCGGCAATCGGGTTATCCGGGTCTTGATTATATTTAACGTTTCTTAAGTTCATGCATTCTTGGTAAATTTTAAGTAATTCTTCCAACTCTCAACGAAAACGCTGCTCCTACTTTTACGATGCAAACGGCTTACAATCTCCGTTGCGGAAAATTACTTGGGTCACCGCGGCTGCTGATAGAACTGCATTTCTGACTTATGATTACATCGCGATCGCATCACCAGCAGTGGAAATGATTTGAGTAGCCGTAGAGGATGCATCTCTGCTCTCGTTGCTCATCCGTCTTTAAACGAACGCGGCGAACTCTCGCGATAGTTTTCCTCAAAACACTTCACTCCTTCCTCCTTCAACGAGCAGCCTTCGCTAATCCCATTTCCTTATTCAGTCAGATTCCTGGAATATCCCGCATTTCCTATATATCAGAACTTAGCAACACATTCCCTCGCTCTCCTCAAATCCCAACGAGTCCCGGAAAAGACCTTTGCACTACTCCGAAGCCCTTCTTCCATACCTTTCCTCCTCTCCAATCAACGTGAATCCATCCAAAGCGCCGGCTCGAATTCCAAGGGCGCATCACGTGAGGAGGGGGCGACACTGCAAAAAACAAGGGCGAAAAACGGGGGTAGACGCGGCTCTCGCCGTGGAATGCGTGGGAACAAGATACCGAAAATGTAAGGATTCGAATTGAAAGGAAGGGAGAACGACGTAAGCGGAGAACAAAAGGAGCGATGGTTAGGTGTAAGTGCGCTCACAAACTCCGGCAGCAGAGGTAATAATTCAGTGCTCCATTATCTCGGAATTTGAAGCCACATACTGTAAAGTTTGTAATATGCACGTCCTAAATAAAAGGCGCTCGCTCTATGGAGGCCGGAACATTCCGGGAGGCATTCAGCGCCTCGCTATTTTTTGCCACCGCCTCAACATCTAATACGGGAGGATTCAGCGATGTCGAAATGGAGGTTCGTTTTCTAGATTTCTTTGGCGACGTTTGGGCGCGAAATCTGCAAATGCAGCTCGCGTTAAGTGAGTTTTCTGAGCTTACCCAATCCTATCATTTACTATTACGGCATATTATTCTTCCTCATATGTTTTTCATTCGTAATTGTTTAAGTGATAGAATGTTGAGATTCACACAAGTATTGGAACACATATTCTTGGAAAAAAACCGAAAGAAATATTGGTTAATTCAGTTAATTCAGACTTTTTATCCAATATCTTTTTTCTTCAATTCCTTTAGTAATGAAGATCTGTTTTTATTTTTGAAGTCAGGCTAATTATAGCTTTTGAAAATATTACTCAATTTTGATCCGTAATATACCTTTTATGCTTAAAATTGGCTTAATTACAGTCATATATTAAAATGTATACAATCTATGTGTCTTGTTGTATCACACTGGAAAATAACTATCTCCATCATCCTATCTTTGACGTAAGTATCACACAGCAACATTATTCGTGTATCATTATTTATAATTTTAATTTTTCGGTTTCAAAGTTCCTGATGAAATAACTGGCGTTTTACAGAATGGGATTACTTTAAAGTACCTAATAGAATAAATACGTTAAAAAGGATGCGTTGAAAATACTTGAAATTTTCATACTCTTATAGTAGAATTTAATCATAACCATGCATTGAAAATATTCCCATATCGCGCCTTTCGTAAAAACATATTAGTGATATCCTTCGATCTATTTATATTCTTGCTTGCTTAAATGAAATTGGAACAAAACTATGAGAGACCATTTACAATCATAGTATACTTATTACAATACACTCATCTAATATCACACTGTGAAGAAGTAATTCAATGTTATGTCCAATAGTCAGACTGATTTTGTGTGTTTATACATATTAGCATATGAGTAGTATCCACCGATTTTGACAAAGCCTTCTTTGGGAAATGTATGTATAATGTAGGTTAAATTTTTCTTTAAATATATGTATATTAAATTTCCGATGAATATTACAATTATCTATTGATTGAAACGGGCACAATTTATCATCTAAGAGTATACCAGCTGACGGAAATTATATCACTTTCATACGCAATCGTGTACATTCATCATATTTGACCTAAACGTGATCTAAATTTACACTAACAATTTTAACCCCGTGAGTTCAAATAGGCAAGAGCAAAGAAATTTCTTTAGATTGCAGACCAACACACCAATGCCATACATGAATTTGGCGATTAAAGGCACAAACAGAGATAAGATACATGGAATAAGGAGGGGCGAGAAAGGGTTGTTACAATATGAACTGGCGTGAGAAAGCATTTCTTTTCTGTCGCTCGCGAGGGGCTAAAACAAGAGAAAGAAAAATTGAATGGACAGGTGTGAGCAATCCGCTAGCGTGGGTAACAAAGCAAGCCTATTTTCTCTGCTTTCTCTCTTTTCATTCTCGTCTCCTTTCACTCCGTTCGGAGACTCCGATTCCACAGGCGAAATCCGAAAGCGCGGAAAAAGCTCTCTCTACGCATCGAGTGCAGTAAAGCCATAGAGCGGCACTCTATCTCCATGGTTATCACCAGCATCTTCCATTGTCTTTCGCTCTCTATGTTCACAGACACGGAATAGTACCTCTTTTCATTTGCTGATACGGCACTGCAGACTTCAACCACTCGTACTTGCACACAGAGTATCCTTCGTCATCCCGGTGGTAATATTCAGAAATAGTTTTAATATTGCGCACGCAGAAAATACACGGATCCGGGTATTTTGAGAATTAAACTAACTATGCTATTAACTATTAAATTACTGCATACATTAAATCTTAGATTAAGTAGAAATAACGAATATTTCACATATGAGATGTCCATTGCTTCTACTAAAGGAACAATTTAAAGACGAATATATCTGCTTCATACATTCATAAAAACATAGCCATTTGATTTATGTAATTATTATTGTTAACTTTCCGAGTAATTTTATGGTAAAACTCGAAAAATTCGGATATTTTGGGTCTATCGGAAATAGATGTCTTAAAATATTTAATTATGCATTTCATATTAATAAGTATTTCTTACATCTTTTGGTTAATTTGTTGTAAAATCACTGAGAACTCAGCAGTAAACATAAACTAATTAAATTACTGTCACTCTCATGTAGACATAATGATTTGGATGAGCTTACAGCAAGGAAATATATCTCAGAGCGCCAGAAATAGTTTTTTGTTGTGCTGCAGTAATTTTGCTTAGCTATTGTTAAAGGAGGATCTAGTTTCGAAGATTAAATTTTCCGATTTAAAATACTTAGATTACCGGTATTTTTTTCAGTTTTAACCATATCCTTGTGTAAATTTTGCATCTTCTTTTTTACAAATTTGATTATGTTAATTTTTTATAAAAATCTTCTTTTGATAGATTCCCGTACTTCCCAAGATCCTAAAATTGAGTTTTGCTATACTTAAATGCCGATCTGTAATGTATTTACTAAATGGCGTGAGTGAAAGAGTTTTTCTATTAAACCTTTGATTTCGATTTTACGCCTAAAACGAAGGGCAGATCCTCTAGATTACGCCATGTAACTATAAACGTGGGTAACTCTAAGAATAGATAGAGGGAATACCTGAACTATATCCTTCTTAAGGTAAATTGTTGGGTCCTAACTAAAGTGATTATGGTAGGCATACGTTGTACAGGCTCCTCCTCAAGTATCTCAGAGGAATTTCCTGAAATTCCGAGCGTCCAGACGTCTGTGCCCAGGGACCACTTAATTGCCTCGGACTCTTCTTCGTAGCTTCATTGAGGTCTCCTTTCCCTGCCCAAGGTGCCGAAGGTTCATTGTCTCGTTTCTTGGTCCCCAGGGCTCTTGAGATAAAGGCATGTGCAGCGATTCCGAAGTCTTATTTCGCACTCAAAGCGAAAGGCTTACATCTCTCAGCATCAATTATACATAATAGAATATACACTAAAGAGAGCTCTTATTGTTAGTATTCTTTCTTTCAGAATATCCATTTTAAATAAATTAGATAATTGTCCTTCTTCACATATTGGTGACGTCTGCAATACATTATAAGACATATAAATCGATAAATATGCACATTCCATATCGACAAGAAAATGTATCCTATTAATAAACTTAAGTTATTGGATTATTTATCTGATAACATTCAATGATATATATATATATATATATATATATATATATATATATATATATATATATATATCCCCTCCTCATCACCGCCACAGTTCATTGCCTCATCGGGGCGGAGGGGTGTTAACGGAGGTTGGAGGCGATGCATAGCCCAGGTTCAACCATGCTAAGAAGGCTTCAACAATATCTCCGGCCAAATAATGAAAGTGGCATTCACCAACCGGCAGTAGGACAGCCTGGTGAATTATTGTCCTAACCCCCCCAAATACAAGTACAATTTTTTATGATGAGCTTCTTTAATGGAAATTTATCCGGACGTAAAAGCACCACCCATTCGGATGTCCGGGAGGTGGTGGCATTGAAGAGGTCCATCATGAAGAAAAGAATTACTACCCTGCAATTCACAACCTACAACTGCCGCAGCTTGAAGAGTGAAGAACGACTGCTGGAACTACTCAATGAAGCAGAGAAGATAAAATGGGATATCATCGGTCTCAGCGAAGTCAGAAGAAAATCAGAGGAGCTACTTACACTGAAGGAAGGACACTTATTCTTTTACAGGGGTACCAAGGATGGAAGAAATGGAGGCGTTGGATTTTTGATCAACAAGAGATGGAAGGATAATGTGGTGAAAATCGAAGGTGTATCAGATAGAATTTGTAAACTCATACTGAAGATCAATGAGCGTTACTCAGTACAGGTCATCCAAGTCTACGCACCAACAGCGGCAAGCAGCGAAGAGGAAATTGAAAACTTCTACCAAACTCTCGGCACTGAACATGACAAGGAGGCCCACTACTATAAAGTCATTATGGGAGATTTTAATGCTCGTGTAGGGCAGCAGGAAACTGATGACACTGTCGCAGGACAATATGGACTGGGCCAGAGAAATGAGCGAGGTCACCGCTTAGTAGAGTTTGCAGAATGCATCAATATGTATATAACAAATACATACTTTAAGAAAAATCCTACAAGGAAATGGACGTGGAGAGGTCCCAATGGAACAAAAAATGAAATAGACTACATATTGGTGAACAGACTCTACACTGTAACTAACTGTGAAGTTTTGAATAATTTCAACACTGGAAGTGACCACAGAATTGTTAGATGCAGAATCAATATTAACCCCCGAATGGAACGAAAGAAGTTGGTTTCTTGCAAGAAGGAGGAGATAAATATTGATAAACTATCAGATAACGAGAAAAAGTTTCAGCTGGAACTTAGAAATAGATTCTCAGCACTTCAGGAGGAAGAACTCGAAACCAAAGTTATGGAAATTGTAAAGAAAGCGGCAGAGGAAGTAGCAAGCATGCCAAGAAAACCTAAGGATAAGAAATTTAGTGATAGAACCCGGAAAATGATGAAACGACGGAAGGAACTGAAGAATTTAAACACTCCAAGAGATAATATCGAATATGCCGAGCTTTGCAAAGCCATCAGAGTAGCAATCAAGGAAGACGTGAGGAATTTTAATGAAAAGATTGTGCAAGAGGCCATAGAAAATAACAAAAGCATAAAGAGGGCTAGAAGACGCCTAGCAATTGGTAAGAAACAGATTTTAGCCTTACAGAAAGGAGATGGCACCACAACATATAACAGACCAGCAATATTGAGGATTGTAGCAGAATACTTTGGCAACCTATACAAGAAGATAGGAAACGTCGAAGAGGAGAACCAAGAGGAAAGCCAAAGCTCACAAAATCTCCTCTCAATCCTCCCAGAAGAAGTAATGGCGGCGATTAAGCAGATGAAGAATGGGAAAGCACGAGGAGCAGATGGGGTGTTGGCGGAATATCTGAAAGCTGGTGGAACAGAGATTGCTAATGTTTTAGCACAATTATTCAGTAATTGTCTTAAACAAGGAATGATTCCCAAGGAATGGAACCACGCAAGGATTGCCCTTCTGCACAAGAAAGGAAGCAAAGAAGATTTGAAGAACTATCGCCCCATTAGCCTCCTTCCAGTTGTCTACAAAACATTCATGAGGATAATAGCGGAACGTCTTAAGATGACCCTGTCTTCAGCCCAGCCTAGAGAACAAGCGGGATTCCGCAAAGGCTTCAGCACTATGGACCACATCCACACATTACAGGAAATTATAAACAGAACGAATGAATACGAGATGCCACTCGTCCTTTGCTTTGTAGATTATGAACAGGCCTTCGACTCGGTAAGTACCTCCTCCACTCTGAAAGCTCTGAAGAATCAAGGGATAGATTCTGAGTACATCCGCCTCTTGCGCAGTGTCTACGAGAATGCCACAGCTTCTGTAATGCTTCATGAAGAGACCGATGAATTCAAGATTGAGAAGGGAGTTCGACAAGGTGACGGTCTATCTCCCATCTTGTTCACAGCCATTTTAGAAGAAATTTTTAAAACCCTTGATTGGGAAGAGAAGGGGTTAAGAGTAAATGGGGAGTACATCAGTCACCTCCGTTTTGCAGATGATATAGTTCTCTTTGCAGCTAACGCAGTAGATCTAACTTCAAGACTTGAAGAGCTAAACACAGCAGGACAGAAGATAGGACTCAGGATAAACCTAACAAAAACAAAGGTAATGTATAATTCTTTTACAGTGCAAGAGCCAGTCAAACTTCAAGGAAAACCTCTGGATGTTTGCTTGGAATACACATACCTGGGACAACTTGTAACAACAGGAGAGAAAAACAGGATTAATGAAGTAAACAGAAGAATGAAACTTGGCTGGAGCGCATTTGGAAGGAACTCACACATTCTGAAGTCAAGAATGCCAATGGTTTTGAAGAGGAAGGTCTTCAACCAATGCATTTTACCTGTCTTGACCTATGGAAGTGAAACTTGGGTGTTAAATGCTGCAATAACCCAGAGACTTCAGACAACGCAAAGGAGCATGGAGCGCTGCATGCTGGGAATCACAAGAAGAGACAGGAAACGAAACACTTGGACTGGAGTTACAGACATAATAGATAAGGTAAGATCACTGAAATGGAGGTGGGCCGGCCATATTGCAAGAAGAAACGACAACCGTTGGACATCTGCCGTTCTCAACTGGATACCAAGAGATTTGAAGAGACCAAGAAGACGACCTATGGACAGGTGGAACAGAGACATCATCAAGTACTTAGGTGTAACGTGGCAACGAGAAGCTCAGGACAGAGAAAATTGGAAAGTACTTGGGGAGGCCTACATCCGACGTCGGATTGAAAATGGCTGATGATGATGATGATGATGATGATATATATATATAGCTGTAGAATTTCCATGGGTTCCTAATGCTCGGGGGTAAGGTAAATATACATTTACGCAAATAATGGTGAAGATTTTTTTCCGGTTATCGAACATTATTTTCTCTACCTCCTTTGCCTGTAAAGAAAATTATTTTTTAAACTATCCATCATAATTATTAATAGGTTTTTCGGAACTGCAAATATACATCATAGAATATCGGAGAAATACTTTTGAAGCAAGTATGTACCTTCGGAATACCTCGTTGTAATATTTACTTGCTATTTACCGTGACCTGCCAAAATATACCTCCCATATCCCTCTAAGGCGTCCGCATTTTGGGTTGATGCGTTCTAAATCAGTATCTCTTGTATTAGGTGAAATGTGTTAAGAAATGTTACTAGAATTAGAAATAGATATGGGGTTGTATTTAATGTGTAGACATTGTCACTAGAACTGTAGACAAGTGATCAAGCGGAATAAAGAGAAAATATTTTAGACTTAACAAAATATATCGGAAGTATCGATAAATATTGATATAGAATGTCCGTTTTACCAAGAAAATGACTCCAGATTTTTTTCTAAGAGATTTTTCTGATAGTTTTTAAGTGCTTAGCTTTTATAAAAATCCTTGGAATATTCTGTTTTTCACGGTGATAGGCTCTTTTCGTATTTCAATCTTCACATTTTTCTCAGGAGTTCCAAACTTTTCTCCCTTTAAACTATAGATATTGTTATCGTATATTTTCAAAGGTTTTTCGCCTCCGATATAATAAATTTGGGTGCTATCAACCTAAGATTAGTCCCTCATATTTCCGTTATAAATAAAATCTATTTTGAGATTATCGGACGGATGATTGTCATTTATCAATAATATAATCTTATCTAATTTATAGCTAGGAATGCTTATCAACACTGTGAATCCGATTCTTAAGCTTTAAACGCAGTTCATATATATTTACTACTCTACAAATATAGTTCATATTTCGCATTGCTATATTTATAAATTTATATTTTTAAAATTTTACGTTATTAGACATTGAAGTGATAATTTTGGCTTGATGTAAGGCATTATTCAACATTAATTCTTTAAAATTGCGATTGCACATTGGTATATGCACGCATTTGTTAAGCTAGTTTTGTTCGTTTGCGCTGAATAGCCTATTATGTAGCTTACAATTGGAATTAGCTAAAGATAGGAAACCTAATTCTAGTATATTTCCTTTTTTCCTCTACGACAAAAAGTAAAGAGACGGACTTGAATATCGGTATAATAAAGGAAAAATATGGCTTGCACAGATACATGCAAGAAAATGCAGGCAACACAGAGGAAAACCACCTTATTGCGTCATCTTAAAGCTGCCCTGTTCAAATGAAATTAGTATGAGAGTTGCTTTTGCTTTAAGCAAGCCAAAAAGGGAACTAAGAGCTTAGGCATTTCTACCTTGTAATAAGTAGGAAAGCTCGTTTCACCTTCATTTTCTAATGTAGCTAAAGTGACAAAATGTAGAATAAATGGAGCTTTGTTTTACAACTTAGCTTCTCAAATGTTCAGAATCTCTCACGAAAATATTTACTAAGATATTTCTTAAAAGGGTTATAATTCATCAGAATCTGCTTATGGTCAGCCTTAGACAGTGCTAGTTAAATTAATTGCCAAAAGGAGCTGTTTAAGTTAAAACTTATATACACTTACATTTTAGTAATAACAATTGTAGAATCTAAATTTATTCTATTTAACCATTATGTGCCATGTATTCATTTGAAATCCATTTCATATAATAATAAAATTATGAAGGATTTTATTTATGGTGAAACTGAGACTATAAAGTTTCTAAAATCTAACCCTACGTCATACAAATTTATAAAAGAGACAGCTTGAAAGATAAGTACACAGAGGAATACTATTTTGTGGTTTAAAAAAACCTAATCTAACTGAGGAAAAAACTTTTTTTGCAGGAAAATACCTTCTAAAAGAGGGGTGTAAAAGAACTGCAAAATTTTATAAGGTTATCGTAGGAACGATTCCTAAATTATTCAGCAAGAAGGCCGGTTGGAACTTCTAACATCTGCTGTCAGGATAGTAGAATAAAATGCGAACTACTAGGCAAGATGAGGAGTGAGGTAGTTTTTACTCATAAATGCGTTACCCTAAGTTGTTATTTCTGACTTCTCAATATTCCGTAGCCAAATTGTAATGTTTACAAATCATCAAGGGAGTAGGCGATCTCAACTTTCAGTATCCACCAAAAGCTCTATGACAACTGTTTTTAAAGACAAGGCTGGAAAATTCATATTTTGAGTAAAAAGAAGTTTGATACTTGTAACGATTTTAAGCATCTCTTTCATTACAAATTCATTATATCCTTCGTACACAAGGGAGAATTTTGCTAAAGCTACCATGAACCACAATTATCATCCGTGTTTGGCATCAGCTCTTAGGGCTTCGATTTACGAGATAAGCGTAATATTTCGTATTTATGCACCATGAGTTATTTTGATTAAAAATTTTAACACGCTAATATGAGTCCTTTATCCTCCTCACTAAGGCTCCTCTTTAAGCAAACATTAGATTTTATCCGTTCGATGGAAATATGAGCGAAAAAATATGAGTATAGTTGGTAAATCTTTGCCACCGCCCTCCTTGAAATATTCAGGCTCGCTCTTTGATGTCATTAATACTCGGCCGTAATTCCGAAATCCGATATTTTCTTAATATCGCGGAATTATTTCTTGCAAAAGTTGCGAACTTGGTGAGCCGTTAAACCACAGCGCTAATAATGGTATCACTCTTCCTCCAATGTTCCCTCCACCGCTCGTAATCTCATATTGCCGCCATCTCTGTTTTCACCTTCCCACGCTTCATTCTCTCCCTTTTTGCCTATTTCAAATGCTACCCCCTCCCATACCTCGCACCATCATCACTTCATCTCTCGGCGACATCTCCAGAGAGAGAGAGACACGGGGGAAATATAAAGCAGGCGTGGCTAATTCTTACTCTCGTTATGTTGGACTAAGCGAGCGTGTTAGTCCCACCTTTTAACGTACACCGCTATTCCCCTTTCACTCACGCTATTCACTTTCTCCGCCAACGCACGCCCTCTGCCTCATGGTTTCTTTCTCCCCCTCTCCCTTTAACGCTCCACGACATTTCAGTTGAATTTGCCGCACTTATATCAATGAGGAATCTTTCCCCGAAAAGTTTTGAGAATTCATTAAAATGCGATTTTACTTTCCTGTTGCTGAGAGCTCTCTCATCAATCTCTTTTCAAAGCGCAGCTGTCTCCCCCTTTATTTAATTTCCCCGTCGAATTTCGTCTCTAGCGTATAACGCAGTTATTTGGGATACTTTTACGCTAATTAAGAGCTCTGACGTTCAGCCCCGGAAAAAAAAACTGCGTATAAAAATCTTCATCGCTCTAAAATAAAATCTGAAATCGTTTTGGGAGCCCATAAAACGTGATATATATGGTACCACATAACATTTTCCTCGCTCGACTCATTCAAGTTTTGAATTGATCTCATTTCGGAAGAGTTTTCCGTCATCTTTCTTTTCTTTTCCTCTTCAGCCCTCCGCCTCGCTTTTCCCTCTTATTCACTTCCATTTTTCAATCCTCCGCCGTCTTCAATTCCAAGCTTCCCGGAGTTTCTCACCATTACACCCTAATCGCCCATTCATCTCAAACCACTTCCATCTTCTACTTCTATTTCATCCTTTTTATGCATATTTTCCTTTGCCCGTATTCTCTGCCACTTAATTAACTCGAACTCTGTCAGGTGTAAGAAAATATTTCTCCTTTTACTTCGCTATAAGCGTTGCTTCTCCTTGTGTATGGATGCAAACAACTTTTGGATACTCAAAAACTTTGAACCTATTGGCAGAGTAACAGCTAATATTATTTCTTAGAAACTGTTTATGTAGAAATTAAAATAAATTTAATACATGCGAGCTCATTTTCGTACAAAGGAGACGTAATCCGACAAGAGAAAAAGCTTTTTCATTCACAAAGAACATTAATTGTTTTGACCTCGGGGAAATACGAAGGTCATTTCCCTCTTTAGAGTTTCTTACGGTATATTAGTGATTAAGAAAAATTGTATCTCTTTGTATTTCTTAACATTGCGATACTTTATATTCATAAATTGAAATGTAATTGGAATCTCTCCCTCATTCTGCCTTTTAAAGAAAGTTTTCAAAATTATTTCCACTCAACCAAAAGTAACAATCATTTTCCTAGTAGTATAACCTCTAAGCAGTCAATTTTATGGCTGAGCTCTCTATTTCATTAATTAAGGGAAGCGAAAATATTATTGGCTAAGAATTATCGGAGATGCTCATTGTATCGCAAGTTATACCTACGTAAATTTGTAGTGAGGTTGTCGTTTATGGTTTCCCTGAAATTTATTTGTACTATTTGAACGAACAGGTTCTATTCCAGTAGATCGAATTTTAAGGGGGTAGGTACGAGACGGGGTTACGGGGTTGATTAAGCCGTGAAACGCCGGGCAAGTTGTGTTTGCGACTGTGCTAACGCGTAGACCGGGTGATAACTGTGGAGATAAAGGCAGAGCGAGCAAACATTCCTATGACCCAAGCCATGATGTGACGGTTGGTTAGACCTAGTGAGAAGTATGGTGAGAGGGGGGTCAAACGCTGAAGAAAACTAAAGGTCGTAAGGATTGAAATGTAGTTATTGGGCATGGTTGAGTTTAGGAAGATATTTGACTGCTTGGAAGAGCGAGTAGGTTGACTTCGCACAAAGTGTGCCTCTCGGATGAATCTCAAGGGTGAACGGGTGTGAAAAGAGACTTATAGGACTGTAACTTGAGACAGGATTTTCTTCTAACCTGTTGGGTTATCTTGCCATTTGGGATTTTTTAGGCGAGTTGGTGGTCCAACAAAGCTTCTTCACCCGCCCCCAACTTCCTTGATGGTAATCCTCGTAGGTAACGAGAAAAAAATAATTTTATTAATAGGTAATTAAAAAATATACCATCAAAGGTAAATTAAAAGGAAATAAGATTAAAAATATTATCTATAATTGCATTAATATATAAAAAACATTAGTAAAGTATTCGAGGTTCAAAAATTGCGTAACAAACATCATATTTCGGCATAATTAAGTATGAAAAAGTGCACGGAGAAAGCCAAAGGCTTTAAGTTAAGAGGTTGCTTTAAAGGAAGCAAATGTGAACCCGTTTGATAGGACATTAGCGAACCTACCACAAATTTAAAGTTATATTTTAGTATGGCAGAAGTGAAGAAAATACCGTCATTACCAATGCCAATAATCAATACTTCAGGGCCAATAGCTTCATGTCAAGAAGAAGCAGCGTATGTGTGCTTCTACAATGTATTTAATACTAGTACTTTCATTTTAAAGACATATCTCTTTTATATTATAATCATAATACATATACATAACCATACACAAGCTAGAGAAATTATGACTAAGAAAGGAGACAGAACTGGAGAAAGGTTAATTCAAATATTCACAGTTTGTTCTTGAGGATAGTGTTTTGAAGTTCCCTGTAAACTGTTGGTGAGAATTTTAAGACATTTGCCCGTAGGTATTTAAAGAAATATGTGAACAAATTTCATTATCACTCTATTAAAGATATTATTTACGGTCGTATTACTTCAAATTATGCATTGTAAGTTATAAAAAGTTTAATTCAAACAAAAGTAGGAAACATTACGAAATTTCAATTCTTTAGGGGCCTTCCAAAATCCAATCCAAAAGTATCTACCACCCGTTTAATTTCTGAGGCATTCATTATGTCCGGGAAAGAAAATTGTTTCGTTAAGAAAAAAGGGGAAGGATTGGATTCCGAACTGAAGAAAAAGTTCGTCGAAAGAGTGTCCCCAGTATAAAACATGGAGAGGAAAGCGTATTAGAAGTTTCAAGAAAAAAGAGACGTTTCTTCACGAGAGGCTTTCCAGACTTTTGGGCAGATTTAATGGAGTTGAGGATGGGTGAAGTGGAAACAAGCGATCATACGAATAGGGAGGTCTTTTAGAAAAAGGAGAGGATGGGCTGTGTGCTAGAAAGCTGTAGCTCAAAAGGGCCGCGTACAGGAATTCAGAGCCTGCATTTCTTCTTCTCCCTAAGAAATGCAAAGTTTCTCAGTTTGAAATCAAGGACACGGTTTAGGAAACTTCATGCACTGGATCTTAAGCAGGCCATGTCTCTTTTCGACGGAATTCAT
This sequence comes from Sympetrum striolatum, assembly GCA_947579665.1. Lineage (NCBI taxonomy): Eukaryota > Metazoa > Arthropoda > Insecta > Odonata > Libellulidae > Sympetrum > Sympetrum striolatum. The sequence goes on along the minus strand of OX388342.1, from coordinate 51,931,065 downwards.
CGAATTTTATTGCTAGTAGTAGTATAGTAGTATTGTTAAAAGTGCTTCGACAGCTTAGGTCATTTCGCACATTGGCTCCCACCGGGAATCGAACCCGGGACCGCTTTCACCAAAGGCAAACGCGCTGTCCACATGACTATCCGGGAGCCTAATTTTATTGCTTTTACAGTTCTTTTTGGAGCTAAAAGGCAGGGGTGGCCAATCTTCATGCTTCGATTATTTTCCTTTTCTTAGAGATAACCGTGAAAACTACTATGATGTGTCATAAATTATAATAAATTCGCTATCTGGGATGTAGAGGCAAGATATCTAATGTGTGAGAGTTCAAGTGTTTGTTTCCGTATATGTAATTTGTGTAAGAAACTCATTTTTTTGAGAAATTAATCAGAAATCGACTTTGTGAGGAAGTTACATCTCATTTCAATCTAGCGTTCATAAAAATGTCCACATGGCTAAATATTTTCCAATGTGCTTGAGGATGACAACACTAGTCATTCTCATGTTAATAGTGACTCTTTGAGTCGTCCTTGATGATAAAACAGTACTTAGTTTTTTTTAATTATTGATTCTTGATTAACTCTTCCTATCATGAAGAACTATGATGCTACTCCCAGTCCGTTTAAATTTAAATTCATAATTCAATTTTCTCCGGATACCTTTATTGTTATAATCATTTAATGTGTCTCTTTTGGTGAATGCCCCATATATTGGCTATATCTACTATTAGGCATGAATTAGAGTAATGATTAATTTTCTTATATAAGGGACTAATTAGAAAAGGAAAAATAAACTGCAATGATGGGATACGGCCTTCCAAGTTGTACACGATATTTATCATAAGAGATCTTCATTAGGAATTGAATTCTTAATAAATTGATAAAAAATATTTCTCGCTCTTTTTCTATAGGATATAGGCAGTTATATTCATATTTGCCTTACAAAATGGTTAAATCTGTTGCCATGCTACTCATTATACTACATGATAACCTAATAAGAGATGAAGGAAAGGAGTTTTTTGTTGCATGTCACGTGGCCACGATCTTTTTTCCTCGGTAATATCCGCAATTGATCGTGTCACTTCATTAGCCTAAACTAATATAAAATGCCTCTGCTTATGGTCAGAACCGAAATTATGCGAAACACTTCAAAATCTCAAAAATTACGACTGCCTCGCAGCCACAAAATTCCCCGATGCAAAGAATATTTCTCTTTTGCTGAAAGATTAGACCGTCAGGAAATTAACTCTTGCGCCCAAACCCTTAAACCAAATACTAACTCGCTGTCTTCATTATTCTTTCCCTCTCGGCTCTCCATCTTCTCCTCTTTGACATCGCTACCCCATACTTCTCACGAGGCTATTGGAGATGGATCCTCCCAATTTCTAACTTAACCCTTTCGGTCCCACCCTCCTCATCCCCTTCACTCCCCTCAAACCCTTAGAACGGTATTTGATGTACACCTAAAAACCTCGCCCCTCTCTCTTTTATGCGTGTTAATTAAACCACCCTCCATCGCCCCGGGACGGTCATTAATATCGGCCACCCCCGTAGTTTTTCTCGCTTAGCGCCGTGCATTATTTCTGAATTCCTCGCCTATCACTCACCCAACTCAAGATCAGATGGTTAATTCGCTCCCTTAATCACCTGCCTTCTTCATCCTCATTTCGTGTATCCTAGGGCGCACCGGAAGAATTTGGAGAATTTCTATTGCGACGTACTAATAACTAATCCCGTGGTGTTGGATGAACCCTTGATTGCGCGAGGGAAATAATTCCCGCTTTAACGAGTAATGGTAACAAAAAGTACCATATAAATTACAAAAAAATTGCTGACGAATTTCCCCTTGAACTGAAACCTCCCAGCCATTGCACCATTCTACTGTCTTTCCTTTATTTCATAATTGGTCTAATCAAATTCAATGTAAGCAAAAGGCATCTACAGGTAGGATACAAGTCATTGAATTTGAAATTTTGGCTTAATCCTTCTTCTTGCTTTCTTTCGTTGTTCATAGAACAAGGTTGCACAGAAATAATATCGTTAACTGATGTTTTCATAATCCATCTCTCTATTTGGGATTCCGACCTTACCATGTTTTTGAAAATACTCTCATCAATCGAAGGAAGTATGCTCTAGTTTGAAAAATTACTTCTGATGATGATCAGAAGTAATTTTTCAAACTGGAGCATACTTCCTTCGATTGATGAGAGTATTTTCAGAAAAACATGGTAAGATAGGTATTAGGTATGTATTTGAATGACACTTGTGATTGAAAGAATCCCCTTGAGTAAAGTAACGCAGATTTCCTTTGGGAAATACATACCATGAAACTGATATTTGAAGAGTTTATTAGTATTAGCATAGTTAAAGTTACTTCGACAGCAATAGTAATTTTCTCTTGGGCTCCCTCGAGGAATCAAACCCAGGACCTCTTTTACCAAAGGTGAACCGCTGTCTTCTTTGCCTATTCGGTAGACCTATTGAAGGATCTTGCAATTTTAAATAAATGCTTTCATAACTAGAAAAATATTTAACTATAATATAAAATCCATAGCTTAACAATTTTGCAATTCATTTCCCCATGCAATAATTGTTTCCACTATGAATAATTTTGATTTATCTATGATAACTTCCTCTAAAATGATAATCACTCAAAAACGACGGCGTGGCCTTGGACTATATTGCTATACAAACACCAGAGCCGATTAACTTATTTTGCCTCTTCCCCTAATATGGTCGCTGTTTAATGAGCCAGTTGAAATTCAGGAAACTTAACGTCACAGCACTCAACCACTTAAGCCTTTGACCTTCCTATTCACCTCAATTTCCGCTCTGTCTTTGACGAACGTATGTCGTCGGATTCCCAGGGCGTGACCCTGCCCGCCCATTCTTTCCACTGCACGTTAGGGCTCCAGAGCATAAGTGTGGAACCCTTCTCCAACCTTCCATATGAGACCTGACACCTCTGCTAATAATCAAATTACCCTCCCACGTACGTGCGCACTCCATCACGCATACATATGTATTTTATTCTCTAGTAGCCAACGCTTTCATTGTTTGTTTATCATTATAAAATACATTTGGAGTAGTAGCTCCTTTTCTTTGTGTATGTTATCAGTAATTTTCACCTTCAGCAATCTTGCTGAAAGATTCTAGATTGAAGTAGGATAGTAAACCAGTGGGTACACTGTACATCACTCTCTAATCTGAAGGGAAATTTTACGCGCAGATGGCCGGGTGGATACACGAATCCCGGCTAATCGGATTTTTCTGGTTAGGGAATGGTCGTTTGTGTTCGTGTATTCTTGTTTGTGTTTAATATATATTAAAACGGATATAATTGGGGGAACCTGTTTCTGTTATAAAATTAATCAATTTAAATCAATTAATCAATCTGAGACTACACTCTAACAAAAATCCAAGACTTGATCTTAGTCAGTGAATTGATCCGGTTAGCTAGGTTTAAATTTTTCCTTCAACGTCTATCCATCGGGAAATATTTGAATCCTCTTCAGAATTTTTTGTTATCTAGTTCTCCACTGCCATATCTTAGTTGGCCAACGGATATTATGGATGGAAGAGGTTGGAATACCATAAATGCAGTTCATTTTTGAGTTATGAGCAACTTTGTTTGAAAATAATGAATAAAATATGAGGATATTAAAGATTTTAATTCAACCAGTGCCACAAAAACTATGCACACAGCCTGTGTTTCGATGCATAAGGTCATCATCAGCTGAAAAAACGGAACTTGAGACTTTATTTTGTAATAGCAAACCACTAAGCGGAGGCTGAAACTATCGATGCTATTGACTTTGTAAGACTGCAGGTGCTTGTTGCCAGAAAGTGGTAGAATGATTAAAGTAGCAGCAATAAAACTGTTATTACGTTCAAATAAATAAAATAGTAACAACATATTGATTCCATCTGTTTCCTATTAGACCAAAGTAATCAGTTTGATCAGAGATATATTTTTTAATGGTGGTAAATTTTCTCGTGCCCGCAAGTCCAAACGTATCCAATTTTCAAATTACTTTAATTGAGGTTGACTCATAGGATGCAGACTAGCCCCACCAATATTATCTCCATCAGTATTAAAGGTAGCTCACGGTTGAACCCGAACTTGGGAAAAAATTCAAATAATTCTAATTGTCTCGGTCTCATATAAAAAAATATTTAATCACGTTCCTCAGTTTTATAGGATTTTTTCAATAACAAAGGAGCCGAAGGTCGACACAATGGATAAATTGGAATTAATAACGCTCTGCATCCTCAAATGCTACATGGTTTTATTTAAGTCCGTATTGGAAATGAACGGGGGCGTTGATGACCAAATATTATTGTCTCTCAGCTCGCGGGTTTTCCGGGACGAGCGATCGGCTCATTTAAATTCTCATCCCGTTTCCGAAAGGAGATTATGAATTTACATCGGATAACTGTGGGGTTTTTCCTCTCAAATGGTCTACTTTTCACTAGAGGCATTTTATTGCATGACTCTCTCCAATTATTGCTTTGCCTCTATTCCTTTTTTTGCTTTAGTATGAAAGTTTTTATTTAAAGAATGCAAATTCCGTGGGAATTACCAGCGATTCGCAATTTGCGAAATAATTAATTCGCTTGAATAAGAATCAAGGGGATCATGCTGTGTATATTGTTATTTATCTTTCGCTTTTTCCTGCACAAGCTCACTTTCTAGATGTTTTCGTTGGAAGCGGGATATGTGTGGGCATTCCTTTTCCGTGTGTTAAAGGCGATAGATATACATGTTTTAAATTAGTTGATATAGAAATTCCATTGATACTAGATATCGTGTACTAATTCGTAATAGATCATATGCTTTTAGCAATAATAATAATGTTATATATTCCTTTTATGTGACAAAAATACATATTTTGGTACATCAAGGGAAGGAATACTGGTATCCTGTAGGTGAAAACCACTTTAGGATTACCGACTATTCAAGTTTATAAAACTACAAAAAAACAGTATTTTTTGAATTCATACTTAATTAATCTACGGTCATGCCTCTTAACAGAGATACCAGAAATACAAAAATAGTTAACTTAAAAAGAAAAAATAAATGAAAACATGTATACCATCTTACTCAACAAAAATTCAATATCTCCATGTGTCAACAGCAAAACTTTTAATTTTATGACAAATTTAATTTTAATTTTAACAGAAGTGGTACACTTATTTTATACATGTTTTTTTGATGGAAGCGGGGATGCGGGCATTCCTTTTCCGTGTGCTAATGGACAAATATATGCATATCTTTCGCCATTGACACTAAATATCGTATATTAATACGTATTAGATCATAAAACTATTTTGTAGCAACACTTCTTCTAGGATATCATATTCTCCTTACTTGGTTTTCCAATTTAATTAAAATTCAGTTCAATCTAGTGGTTTTAAAAATAGCTCTTACCCAGAAAAGGTCTCAGAAGATTCCTATTTATTGCATCATAGTTTAAATTTTCTGAATAAGTCAATCTCATTTTATTCTTTTCTTAATATATGCAAATGGCTGCATATTCAGTTGTAGGATATTTCACATCTTAAGATTTATTCTACAAATTTGTTTATTCAACGCGTAGTTATGCATCAATGCGGTATTTTGATAAAAATTCAATATTCAGGAGAATTTGATGGAATCTCTACTCGGAACTGTTCCACTAGAATAATTTTTGACAGCATCCGTATGTGATATTATCTTATAGCTATTGGGAATTTAGCTATAGTCTTTTAACCAAATTTTACAAATAGTACTTCATATTTGCCTTTGAGAATAATAATACAATCCTTCAGGCAATGACTGAACCAACCTCTAGACGGTTAAAAATGAGAATTTAGCTAAATAGCTATTATCACTTCTGAAATATTCCAGGGCTTATTATCTACTTTGCTGATTTTTTATATTTTAGTTAAAATATCCACGCTTAAGATTTAATAAGAAATTAACGCCATATAAAGCCTTACCAGTCCAATCTTAAAATACAATATTCAGATTAATCATTGATGTGGAGTATTATACTCAGACGGCACATGGATTAGTAAATATTGAGATATTAAACGTTAATTCCAATAAGAATTTATTAATTTGTTATGCCTTGCTTCCAGTGAGCAAAGAAAAATATTTTGTCGTTTCGGGAAGAGAAATAGGCTCATGGAAGATAGGCATTTAACACTTCAATCGACGGCAACTTTACACCCTTTCATTCGCGTGGTTCATTAAATCCCGGGCCGTCCGGTTAGTTTCAAAAATACAAACAAGGAAACGCTGCGCTTTCGGAAACACCTCTTATTCCGGTCTCCTCTAAGCCCGCTTGATTAAAAGCGCGGAGAGTAATTGAAAACTCTATTCTCTTAGTACGAGCCTTGTCGCTCTCAATCAGTGCCCTCGCGAACAATCTTATGCTCTGATGGAAGAACTCGGGGACGCTCAGGTTCGTTTGCTCTCTCTAAAGCTGCCGATGTTTTATCAGAATGGCGGAGGAAGTTGGATCAACTCAAAAGGGTTTCTTTTCCCTTTGTTCTCTCCATACAATGTCCCGATTTTATTCCTTTCATCCTTACAGGCGATTTTTTCAGATCGTTTCCTTTGGTTTTGATAACTCCGTTATGCAGTAAAAAGATCGATGGCACCGAGAGGTAAAAATACGGGATAACATCTCGCGCATTGTATTTTTAAAATGGTTTGTTTGATCCCTTTGCCTGGTGGACCAATTTTCTGCTCTATATCATACCTCGAGTTTTAGACCTGAGTTTCAATCCAACGCTCTTGACGGCGATTACTCGATATCCTTGGAGATTTTCTCAGTTCAGTTACGGATAAAACATCCGCCAAGAAATGACTTTGACGTTTATTTCGCATTGCGGAGCGGTTAGAACTGAAATCACTGACTGTTCTGGAATACAGTTTGTACTTTATTTGAATATTACTTACGGTCCTATCCCCCTCTCTGATTCTATTTTTCGATTACTATTAGAATCAAGTCTTGCAATTTTTTTCTAACGTCGATTTAAGAGTATAAATAAAGTTATTAGAGCGGAAGGGAGTAATTCTGAGCAAAATTGATGAAATTGAGAAATAATTAAAATCTGAATTGTGAACGTCAAAGCGAGATCACAGCTTGAGTTAAGGATAAACTGAGAAGCTAAACTTTATAAAAATCCACGCTAAATCGTCATATATACCTCATGCTAGATATTATTACGATTATATAATGATTACTGATATTTAAAATTAATAATAAACCTTTGTAAATAGATAACTTCAAATTAAGGCCTCAAACAGTCGAAATATTTTCAATTACAAGGATTTAAATATGAAGTAAATGATTTACTTATGGAATAAGAATAAAGAAAAATAAGCATTCTAGTCACTTAGAACACTAGTACACTAGTATACACTTTCAGGCGTACATCTTATGAACCTTCTGTATTAGTATTCTCTAGAATATTCTTCGATTAAAATATAATTCATATATATTAGTATAGACAGTTCGTTTATTTTAAGTCACCATTCTTCCCTTCTATGTTAAAAAGTTATTTATAACGGAAAGAGGACAGCCACATAAATATTTAAGGAAACATTAAGGATCAAACATATATATGTTACACCCCAAACGTGTAATTGCTCATTTCATGAAATGGGCAGGGGCGTTGCCCATTTCATGAATGGGTAAAAAGTTGCCCATTTCATGAAATGGGCAATTACACGTTTGGGGTGAAAGGAACCCTACCTACTATACTCAACCCATCGGTGCCGCGCATATTTCACGATATGTAGCGGAGATTAATTAATTATTAAAATATGCGCGGCGCCGATGGGTTGAGTAGAGTAGGTAGGGTTCCTTTCACTCCAAACGTGTAATTGCCCATTTCATGAAATGGGCAACGTTTGCCCATTACATAAATTGGGCAAAAAAGTTGCCCATTTCATGAAATGGGCAATTACACGTTTGGGGTGTAACATATATATATATATATATATATATATATATATATATATATATATATATATATATATATATATATATACTCGGTTTCAAGCGCTTCATCATCTTGTGTTTTCTAACTAAATTAAACCAAAAATCAACAATATAAACAAGAACTTCCTTCGCTCTTTTCTTTGCGCCAGCAGAGAATTATGAATTCGAATTGAAATTAAATTCTGGATATTAAAAATGCATTGTGAGTATGATGGAATGAGAAACCACAAAGCCTTAGAGTACTCTTCAATATATTTCAATGGATATATGAGAGATGAAATTATTTTTAAGAATTTTTTCAAACTTTATTGGATAATTAACCGTGAAAATCCTGTATTTTCATAAACAAATCTCTTTCATAGCTCACAAGGTTTTAAATTAGTGAGTATTCTAGGCTATACGTACATTAATGACCAAATGATAGCTATCCCCGCATAAAAGAGTCACATTAAAACAGAGGCAGGTACACGTTTCGTAATCCCCAAGAGATTTCCGTTAAAGCTTTATTAATCATTGGAAATCATGATGTTTTCATTCACATGGGTGAGCGGCCCACAATTTGGCAAATGCCATGTCCTAATTCATCGGAGAAGGCATGAAATATTCAAAATTTTAATCTTAGGGTTTATCAACCGACAACATGCCCTGCCAATGGGTTTTGATGAAAATTGCATATTTATAATGGATGAGAAGTGAAGCGATACAACCACATAAATATCTACATGCATGGACGGAGATATTCATTACACGCTGTTGCTACGCTTTCGTCGCTTCAGAAACGATTCGCTCTAGTGAAAGTGCTAAATTAGAGCTAAAGGCTCATTTTTATTTCAAAAGACCTGCTCCTAAACGCGGCACATAACTAAATTTTCTGGTACCACGTCTTCATCCAGGGTTGAATTTTGCGGTTTTTTAAAACGTTACCCTTCCAAACAGCTTATATCATAATAGTTTAAAAATTTATTTGGATCGACAAAAATCAAACCAGTTTTTCCTGGAAGCAAATTAAACATAGTTCTATTTTTAGATAATCGCTTCATGTTTGGGTGATTAATATTCATAGTGTTAATAATAAATTTGATGATCCAAGTACATGAAAAGTATGTATAGGATAGGTCATTGTCATGAATCGTATTGCAATTAATTAAAACTAGATATAAGCTAATTAGTAAGTACATTACAAATCAAACTTCTTATTACAATAATCATATATAAATTTTTCAAGCATTATTTACAAATTACAAAAATACTGTAATACAATATGTAACAGATTTCGGTCATATATTCCAACATTAAACGATCTTTAACGATTCGTTAACTCTTTAATCGCAATTTCCAAGGATTCGGTGGTTACTTCCTAAATTGTCATATTTTCTAAGAGGACGGAATCCGTTTCCAGGAATCACGGAGAAAAAGTCAAATTCTGTAAATGCGAAGAAAATTGCATTATGATTTACGCTCAGAATGACTACCGAGTCCGTATTCTTCTGTAGTGACTGTCATTCGAATTATATCTCCGTGAAAAAATGCTAAGACTCCAATCTCATTGTGTGCCACTAGAATGCGAGATTTTTATTCTTTCAATCTTGTCTCCGTTGAGAGTTTGCGATTTTTCTCTTAAAATTTCATAAAAGAAGTCATGCCACGGCGAAAAGATGATTAAATCCTCCGTATCCGTCCTTTCTTGTCCCGGTATATTCCGAGAATCTCGGTTGCATGTGACTTGGTCTTTTGACGCCGAAAAGGTCTTGTTCTCGCCGAGGGGACCTGGATGAGACTAATTCTAATAGAAGAAAAAGGCATCGGCTGAAACCAAAAATTGTAAGGAGGAGCTTATACCGTTACGACATCAAACGCCTAGGAGGAGGGACAAAAACGTTTCCTAGGAGCAAATAGGGTAAATAGAGTCGACGGTTCCTTCAAAGGATCTTTCAATACCGCTCTTAAAAAGTTGATGCAGGGATATGGCAAATGTTCTCTATTTACCCACTGTAGTAGACGCCTTCCTCTCAAAGGAGTTCTTTTTAAAGGAAACTTGAAAATGATAAGACGGATCTTATGCTTCCGGGAGCGGAAACATCAAAGTCTCGCATCGATTATAAAATTTTACTTGAGTTATATTCTAAAGAGGAAATAATTACCTAATATACCAAAAACCGCTGTTGAGGATTCATGAATTAAGTCTCATTTTAGTTATCTTGATCTTCTAGAGATATTTCATCTATGAACAGCTTTTTAAGGCAATGGAACTGAATCTTAATTCAGATAAAACATCTTATTATGATTGCTTTTGGCATGAAAACTTCTTTTGAGGTAACCAACAGTCGTAAGTAAAAGTATGTAGTTAATTACGTAGTTCACCTCTTAGCCTGAGACAAGAGAGCATATAAGCACTAGTGATGAAAATCTAGATACTTTTCGAGTATGGCAAAATAAATGAAAAATGTTTTTCCGTATTAACCGAAGGTATTGTGACAGCAAAAGAAAACCGTTTAAAAGCACTGCAGAAATAAATATAGCGATACGAACGTACATGATAAGCTTACAAACGGAGAAACGGTAATGCCTGACCTGATAAAATTTTATCATTAACTCCTGTAAATCCTTTACCTTTTGATCACTATCGCTTACTGTAAAGCGGCAATGATTAATTAGTGGAGTGTAGCTGATTCATAAGTAATCCATTGAAAGTGGTATTACTGATTTACTCTATATTTATACATTTTTAAACATTTTGTTTTTATGCTTTATTATCGTAATTTTTATTTGGAGTTAAGTAGCATTATTTTGTTTAGAAAGAGAATCCAGCCGTACATACCTCGGAATTATTTATCGTGCCCAAGTATATTTCATGAAAACAAATAATATTCACTAAGCGGTTATTTATCACATCTCATTTTCTTATTTATATGAATTTACGTACATAGAAAAATATACGCTATACACAGTAAGCGATAACACATTCTGTATAACCCATAATCCGTTATGTTCTCTCATTTCTCATTTAGTTTTATTTCAGTATTAACGAGTTAAAGACACATCACATTTCATTTTTAATTTGTGCGTGGGTTCCTAACGAGTAACAGAATCATAGGCTGATTACATTCGTCAAAGAATATTTTTATTTGGTTAGTGATTGCATTCTTTAACTCTAATGGAATTTAAATGATGGAATATTGATGATTTTTATTTATTTTCTTAATTTGTTTTAAGTATATTAAGTACGAATGATCTTTGGTCTTGCTTTCATAATTTTAACAATATCATACCACACAAATAAACTGAAATATATTTAAAAGACGTATTAATTGGTATTGATTTATCTAACCACTCTCGAGGAAAGGAATTTTTGCGAAGCATATCGGACGTAACTTTTGGGGCAGAAATCTTGTATAACGTTTTTTCAGTTTCTTCTGTTGAACAACTTAATATTTCCAATATATTTTTAAATCACATCTATGGCATTCGTTTTTCTCATAGTTCAAATTTCAAATTCTGGGAATCGATACCTTATTTTTGTGATTAGCCATATTCTGAGAATTCTTTTTAATGACGGGCAGGGTTTATGCTTACTTGAATTCCTTGAAGACAAAAATCTCTTACATTTAAAATAATTTGCATGTGCTTATATTTGTACACTTTTCAATGTAGTAATTGGTTTACATATTGTAAAGCGTGATTTTTGTAGAAACCTTTTCTTTAAAAAAAAGTTTTCAGACGCTCGAATAAAAAAAATAATTGATGCATTGAGCCTTTTATTTGGATTAATTAAATACCTGCGGCTACTTCAAGGACAACAAACTTTTTGTGAATTTAAATTAATTCTATTCAATGGTTTAGCATGTCAGAATTACGTTATATATATAAGGAAACAATGCAACTGTATATTTTATATCTAACTGATTAAGAAAATTTATAAATAGGTAGAATAGGGTGTTCGAAATTAAATTAAATGTAAAATTGGGTCTTGTGCAATTACAAAATATAATATTAGCAAAAATGCAATGCGCTAAATTTTGTTCAAGTAATGTAGAACACGTCAGTTTAGTAATGAAGCCAAATTCATTTCAAAATTTGACAGAGAGGTTTGTCGTGAATAGGCTTTATTATCTATTTAGGTAATTTTATTTAGATCATAATTTTAATCTCTTGTTGCTACATTTCAGGTTGACTATTAATTCAAATCTCCGTTTCTATAAGCGTTTAACAATCCAATGGAAGTGGTAATCATACATAGAGAGAATTTAATGCTTATTAATGGGGCACGAAATGCGTTCCACTTCCTTTATCATCGTTCTGATCATTAAGGGGGAACCCTACTCTGGTAGGCACCGCCAAGGGTATTGATCTTAATCTTCTGGTAAAAGGCTATGCATATATATATCTCAGAGGAGATTATAGAGTCATCAAGAATAATCTCTCGTTATCATGCCATACTGTGTCTGAATATAATTGCTGGGTGAATGAAGATCTTGTTTTCTTAAATCTAGATGGAGATACACGTAAGTCCATTATGATTATATCATTTGCTTGATCCATCCATTTTACTAACTTAAGTTTAATTTTTACTTACTTCCTATACGTAGCTTAGAGAAAGTATTGTATTCGCAAAAAAATTCGACCTCAAGATTTGAACGGAAATAGATTTTTTGGGGCCCATAGAGTTCGTTTTCGCTATTTTCCCGAACATGTCTGTCTGTGTGTGTGTCTTTCTGTGGTAAAAACGTTTGTGGGCGCTCTATCTTAAAAAATAATTATTTGATCATTTTCAAAATACATAGTTAGTATTTTCCTAACAATGCCAAGAGTTGATTAGTTTTTAATGAATATCGCTAAACCGAAATTTGCGGTTTATCCGGAACAAAATATTGTTTTTTAAATATCTCTGTCAGAATGCAATGTAGGTATATACAATTACACACAAAAGTATAGATAATGTACATTACTACAACTTTTTTTGAAACTGTTTATCGTCCTATTAATTATTTGGTTATTGCAACAGATTTACATTGAAATGCCGTTTTCGTTTATACCATTTCATAATAATGCTATATACAATATGACTACTATATTTCTTCAAAGTTTTATTTGGAAGTTGATTTTAAATTTAAACCACGGGTATATATTTCAAAATAATTATCCAATTATAATTGTTTTGTGCCGTTATTGATTACTCTTCACAATAAAATTATAGTTTGTAACCATGGGTTTGTTTAAATGGCAAAAAATGTAATGCAAAGCGTCTTTCTCTCACACTCTTGCTATAGATTGAGCTCTGGCTGATTGATAATGTTTTAAAAGGTTTTCTTCTTTGTTTTCTTCTCCATTTGGCTTCTTTATTTGTTTTCTATTGCGTATATTAATAATTTTCGTAATTCACTGTTACTTTTTAAGTTTCCACTGTTTAAAAGCGTGGTCTTAAGTTTTGTTTATATTTTGTGTTATTCCTATGTTATTTTGCTCTTCGTTCGTTTTTTGATTTCGTTTTCATCGCCCATTTTATTGAGTTGGATATATAACGAGTTTTGTGATTCATCCTATAGTGGTGCTTGTATTTGACTCAAAAGGCCAATTTCACCGTTTTTCACCGAACATGTCCCAAAAAGCATCATTTATAATCTTTGTGACGTAAAAGTTAATATGAGTTCTATATATGAGCTATATTGAATATAGAGTTCAAAAATACTGTCGTAAATAAATATCTACATCTTATATATGGAGAATGTTATGTGCTGGCAACATCAGATTTTTCTTTTTTCTTTTTAAAAATTTATTCTTCAAATTAATTCTTTTTAATTCTTCAAATCATTCTTGAATCCTCTTCTACATATTGCTGAATAATAATACACTAAATTTTAGATATATTAATTTGTAGCTTAACTATTCCATTTCAATTGAGTTACGCCCACATTTATGCGGAATTCCTCCGTGGTAAAAAGTTTTCTTTTATTTCAAAGAAGAATGGTAATTTTCTCAAATTTCAAAAATTTCAGACTTTTTGTTAACTTTATTGAATAAAATTTATTTATATATAACTTTTTCAATATAAGCTACTAGTCTTAGCTATAAATTATTTACTGATTCATACGTAATCCCATTAGGACATCTTATTCATTCGAATAGTTAACTTTTCAATTTGCCCTTTAACCGTCGACTGACTAAAGGCTATTCCAACCTTTGTTATAAATTATTATATAAGTCAATCAAAAGTCAGTATGATAATACATATATCAAAAGTAAAAACACATGAGATATCTTGCAATCACCTGTTTGATATTGCATCTGCTATTCTTAGAGATAGTAACATTATTTACCTCTTTTCAACTTTTCAGTAACTCTTGGAAAGATTTCACAGTCCCTTAATTCCTCTTACATACAGCGATTTTTAATAAATAACGTTTTTTCTGAAACGCAGATATAAAAGACATTTTTGTCATATTTTCTTAAATAAATTCCTATTCCCACATAAGGGTATTTTCATATACTGTTATTTTGCATATAATTATGTTTGTTAAAAATGCTGTATGCACGTACACAAAGTTATTGTTAATCACATGGAGAGAGAAGAAAATGAGAATGTCTGTAAAGTATGGTAAACTTATGCTAAATAAATTCTAGAATCCTAATCCTAAATCCTAGTAGTGCCGCAACCACCACAATTCATAAAACGTTAGATTATCTCGATAATGGATTAATCATATGGAATTGAATTACGTACCCATCGAATTTGAACAGGGTTTCCTTGACGATGAGAAAATATTTATTCGGGCCTCTCTACCATTTTGAAATTCAAAACAGTTTGCTTCGTAGCTGTCGAGCAAACTGTTTCTGAGATAGTGGAGAACGGCACGGCAGAGGGATAAGCGGTCACTATGTAAATTAAAGGTAAAGATTATCCTGAGATCTATGAGATGCTTAAACCACCTTCGGCTAACATCTCCCTATTTGAATCGTAGTTACAGGATAGTAGTTTCCTTCGATTCATTGATTAACTCAATATAGCTCTTGTTCCGATCTAATAGAAACTTATATTTTTATGACATTTCTATGTGAGAATGAAATGGTTTCATTCAGATGAATTTTCATAATTTTTTTCACGTTTAACTAGACAAATACACTGATTCATTAAAAATGAACTTTTCCGAGATACCAAATTCCTCCGTCGTATTTAAAAAAACTTTATTCCTGCATTCTCTTCCTTGCTTCTTTTATTCGAAAAGATTCATAGAATCAAATTTAACATAGTCTTTCCTTTCCATCCTATGAGAATGTGGTGTTGATCGTTTCTAAGATAATACAGATTTCATGATATTCTCCATTTTTTATAATACATACATACATAAAATATCTGAGGTGAGATCGTTATATTTTCTCAAATATAAGCTCTATAAAAACTTAATTCACGACGTTTGTTATAAAATATTTGATTCATAATTTTAAATACAATCCTAGAATTATTTGAATTATAAGTGTTTACAATTATAAGTAATTGAATTCAGAAATGCCGGATTAACTTTTATTATTAATTCTTACTTTTCAACTATCCTTTTAATATTTTTAATTTTAAGTATATATAATATACCTTAAAAATTATAATACTATTTCTTTAATTATGCCATGTGTGCTCTGTCGGAATATTTCCTTGTACATTTCAAGCTATACTGCGAATATATTGCCTCAATTCCCAGGTCAGAACTTCTCTAGGATGGAGAGCAAATACGTTCTTAGCGAGTTAGTCCAGGAAGGCAGCGAGAGGAAGGCAGGCGCCGTGTATGTCATTCATATACCTCTATTTTCCAGGTATTTGCCATGAACCCTTCTACACGGCTCTCCCCTATTCTCCTCCCTCGTTATGCCTGATATAACGTGTCTCTCTGTGAGACGGGGATAAGAGACAGGCCTATTCACTCCACGCCTTAGCATGCAGACTAATATACTGCATATCTTCACGCTCTCCATAGATCGGATGTATAAGATCGCATCTGATATCTAGACTTCTGGTGAAATTAAAACGTCTTTTATTAAGAAATTTCACTTTTACGTTTACTTGCGTTCTCTTTGATGCAAAACATGAATGTATAAATCATTCAGATAGGTTTCAAAGATATATCCACTTCAGTATTCATTGCTATTTACAAAGTCAGCAAATGCAGCAATCGCTTTGTAAAGTAAAAAATCAATCTTTTTATCCTTTGTATGGTATAAAATAAATAAATGTATCCGTACGCGAACAGTATGAGAATGAATAGGAAATATAATTCAATGGTTCCCTGATTTTAGTTATTAATGTATTTCATGGAAGCATGCTTTTTAAAGTAAAGTAAAGGCGTAAATTATGACAGAGTTCACTATTTTCAGGTTTTCCTAAATTGAATTGCTTATATATAATACGATGTTCATCATAATTTGCAATAATAAATTGTAAAATATTGCATTTTCTTAATATTCCAAATATTTTTGAGGAATGTAAATTTTACTAAATTTACTCTTATATTAATACCAGAAAATGGAATCTCTATGCTCATTGAGTTGCATCTCTCTTCCTAAACGGAGTTCCAAGAATATATATTTATTATACAGGCATTCAACATGCATGCATTTCGAAGAGATTTTGAGAAATCTTTGATATCGGCTTGTGCATTCATAGTTAGTTGAAGATGCGATCTTTCTTTTACCGTCAATTTTAATATCATTCTCTGAGTGAGTACGCAATGAAGTTTGAGAGTAATAGTTTGTTACTTTGATATTTGGAGAAATCCTTAACTCTGTATTTCTTATTATGAATGAATGAATAAATTATGCAAGTTTGATTAGAAATACTTAATCAATAAACAATCTGCTTGAGTACAGTATGAAAAAATTATTAGCCATTCCGATTTTGCTATCGTTTAAATTAATAAATTCTAAACTTTTAGAGGTTATTTATCAGAAAGGACCTAAAGACCGTAAGCAACAGAAAATAATTCACAAATATAAGAGTTACATTAAATAAATAGTAATTAAAAATTTAAGTCATTTCTAAAATCATACAAAGTAAACAATATTAAAAATATCCCACCTAATGCTCTATCGTCTATGAAATTACCACGCATTTGAAACAGTAATCTTGAATAGAGTATTTATTTAATCAATGAAAAGGCGTTCAGTTACCACCCCTGATAACCCAGATAAATGGAGTAAATTTTTATAGGTGAAAATAGTTTTATATCATACTATTTCTGTAAGAATCAGTACTAAATTACAATACAACGTACTATTGGTAAAGAGTGTAATATTTACATCAGTAGATAGTAACGTTACGAGTTATTTTAGAATAACCCACTGTTAAAACTAGGAGTAAATCATTGAAAAATGTAGTAATGGTATTCGTCAGCAAGTAGTAACATATTTATATGGTTGAAGAAGAATAAAATTCAATCCCCAATCAATGAAAGTTAACTTAAATATAATTAAATTATATTTATAGTAACTTAAATATACTTTGAGAACTTTGAAAGATGCGAAACCGAAAAAATTCGTGAGCTGAAGTTCCCAATTTCGAAGCACCAAAAAGGAAAGCATTCATTTAGTAGCGATCTTGATCCCTTAAAACGGTTCTTAATCCATTCCAGCAGCACGTGAGGTGATAAGACTTGAATTGTGATGACGTTCCGTAAGTTGGCTATGATGAATGGCTCTTTGAGCAGTTCTCGAGGATGAGGAGGCTCTCTCTTCCTTATCTGCCTAACAACTGCTTGATAAGGAAATCCGTGGCTAACCTCTGGGCGAATATGAGGATGGCCCGCATTCCTTCTACGTAATCTTGTCCAAGAAGATTAATTAACTGGACTTTCAGTCTTGGTCACGTTTATTTAAATGCTCCCCATTAAATTCCTTCTGGAAGCAATTAAAGATTGAATCTCATTAAATCTTGCGAGTTTTTTCTCAGCTGTTATTACATTGATCAAACATGAATATCTATGGGATACTATCTTGGTTTAAATTTTAAGATATGCTAAATCCATCCACCAAAGTATGAGACTTGGTTTTCATTATAAGAGTGTTAGATTGCAAAGTTTAAATGTATATAATAATTTTCTTCACATTCCTTTCCTTATCTCAAGAATACGATTTTTACGTAAATGTTTCAAAAATGGGTAAATTTTAGAAACTTGGGTTCACCTAGGATAAATGGTTTATCGCGCAGTTTCTCAGTCACTTTTGTTCCCAAAAAATACTTTATGTTTTCAAATCTAAGAAGCGTCCAAGTCTAAGACATATCCAATCTTTATAAGGCAAGTGGGAGGAATAAAAACGCGATAAGACACACGCTACTCTCCTTGGTATGTGCCTTGACAGGATTGTAACGGACAATAGATATTGATTATTCAACAGTATTTATGTATTTCAGTAATCCTATAATTGACCAGAGATGCACAAAAAGCGTATTCTTTGAATATCGTAACATATCGTCTCATCGATAAAGGACAGGGCAAACTTTAATTATTACTTGAAAAAAGACTTTGACTAACACAGGGAAAACTAAATGATATTCTTCATAGCTAAAGTAACGTTCATCTACAATGCCTTTTGACGATGATGCATTACAAATCAGGAATCAAGGACGTGCTCTAATCCAAGAGACCTGCTTTCTGGAAGCCCTCAAGAACTGCAATGTCTTAGATTCGAAAATTTACGGGATATTGTGAAAATTTAAAAGGTAGAATTATTCGTTAACAGTAAGAATGAATTTTTCAAAGGTATTTGTATGTCTAAATTTTGGGAACTTAATATCCAGCTGTCGATAATTTAACACAATAGGACACTTGACCACTTTTTGTTTGGATGATTATATTTTAAAATCATTATGTATCGTTATTGATAATTTTAGCATTATTAACATAAGATTCCACTATTCATTAAATTTATGACTTATTAATTATTTATTCTCTCTTATATACTATTATTGCTTTTGTCTTTTAAAATGAAATTCCAAAGCGGGCCAGAAAGCTTCGAAATTTTTACGTCCTTACCTATTATAAGCATCATTTCCTCGTTAAGATTAATCATTGGAGCAGTATAAAATAAACTACTTTTGGATCACCTTCTTGTATTGCGTTTGCCATCCTTCATCAAAAAAGAAGTGTTGTAGGAAAATCGTTTGGTGACTGAATATTTGAGTAAGTAACACGAATGTTTCCTCATAAACTCAGGCAAGAGAAAATCTATCTGCGATATTTATCTGTTTTGTTGCGCATGTTTTTCTTCTGCTTAACAGACCTTTTCCTTATCCTATGGGAAATAAATGCTTTGTTGGAGCTAATATACTTACGTTACTTGATTGGAAATCATTCATTCGTCGAGATTTTTCAATTCACGCTTGACCCGCACCCTCGAAAGCACGGCTCAATAAGTGATTAAGTGGCGACGTTTTTGTGTTGCGTTTCTAAAAACAATTATGGTCAAGGAAAAATCCCCTTCTGTTTATCATTTACAGTCCGCAATAATGGAATCAAAGGGCTGCCAGAATCTCATTTGTCTGAAATTAATTTTCGGGGAACGAATTTAGTGGTCGTTTCGCTACTCACTGACAACACATTCCGCCCGATTCCGCATTGATGGATCAGTGATTAATCATTTTCCACGAAAGAAGTGACGCAATTTCGAACAACAGTTTCACCACCGAGGTCTGTCTGATATTTCAGTCCAATCTGCGAAAAATTCGCTTTCACCAGGCCAATTGATAAGGTTGCCGTATGAATTTTGGGGTTGAAAATAGTTTTTGAGGTGGAAACCAAAATTTTCCGAGCAACGGCCAAAGCAATACGAATGATTATCTTCCATAATAGCCTTAATTTAATTTACAACGTTGGTTCCCGTCGCATCGTATCACCTTCAGAAGAGTACTCAGGCGCTCAGTCATTTTTAATCGCCAAAAATACTTTCTGGGTAAGGAGAGGAATAAATATCTCCGTTGTTTTAATTATCATGACATCTTCAGAACCTTTAACTAATTTAAGCGTCTTCTATTAATATGAGTGCGTACTTAATTAAATATGCATAGTTTTACATGAGATTCAATTCATGAAATAAGAGAAATAGTCTTTGTACGGAAAATTTGTTCGTTCCGAACAGGAATGGATAATTTGCAAATATATTTCTATAGCTAAAACAACAACGCTTTCTTATGATAAAGTTTTCTATATTATCGCCTGCATCAATCGTCTCCCACATAAATAAATATCCCCATATTACGTTATTGAATTACAAAAATCTGGATAGGTAAACTATATCAATTAAGTCCTTTGAAGATCTACTTTTCGAATAAATAGGCATTTATCCAAACGTACATGTATGAACTTATTGTTTTCTTTCAGCTGCAGCGTATTTGCTCATAAAGTTCAGTTAGTCCTGCCAATTTACAATTTCATTCAATTTCAGGCAAGAAAGAGTGAATTTTTACGAACAACCACTGAAATCAATTAAATAAGTAGCAACATAAATATTAAACTAAAATATTGCAAACAAATGATGTATTTATATTATTTTTGTGTGGCTGTGATTAATTGTATGATATAAAAATACATTTTGATGATTATAAAGAAGTAGAAACATACAGGTCACCTATTTAAAATTGATAATTCCTTTACTTTTTATCTCTCTCAAATAATAATAATCAAATAAATTTCAAGTAAATAATAAGGTTATCTACTTTTATTTCAACTAAAATTTAATTATTCTATGAAACTAAAATCACTTGAATTCACTGCAACGGTATTTTTATAAGAGTAATACTATAGAGAGTAGGTGACCGCAACATTTCTATGGAATGATTCCATTGACGCACTACATTGTGCAATTAATTCTTCGATTCATAATGAAAAATTCTCGTCCAATGGAGGAGGAATGTTTGCGGAGAAAAATTTCAAATATCTCCGTATTGTTCTCGTGAATGAGATTGGGCTGTTTGGAAGCTATTCAGTGAGAAAGACTTCCTGAAATGAAAGGCTTATTTCGAGTAAGCCATGTCGCCTGCGATATTTGATTTCCAAGGCGAGCTTCCATTGACTGCAAACGATTTGCACAAAACAAGCAAACAAAGGTTTACTCTATGGCTCCATGGAGGTTTATGTAATTGTACTAAAGTAGCCCGTTGAAGTTGTGCCCTTTTACTTTTCTCCTGGATATAAATGCAACCATATGATGTTCAAAAAGTACATGTAGAACGTTTCTAAAACCAAGCAGTGAATTGGGCTTATGAAATCATAATGTACCAAAAGCAGTGTTACAGAAAGAGTATATTTACTTTGCCGGAGATGAGCAATCTGTGACTCAACAGAAAAAAATTAATATTTCAGTCATTTCGTAGTAATGCATATTGAAAATTTATTGAAGATATCTTCAGACATAAAGTAGATTTAGTTATAACTATATTTGGGTGGTAATCTTGTTTTCTTGACTGCTTCACGCCGGCACAAATATCACTTACACAATTGAAAATTTATTGAAGCCTACAGTACAGTGAATCCTTATAGAATCTTTTAGCCTGTTTAGACTGTAGTATATAATTTCAACAGAAGGTTACATTACTCGCCGATCAGTTAATATCATGATCATCAGCTGTAGATGGAGATTGCTGCACTCATGCTCGCTCGTTATCATCAGGGTGTATCAGAAGTGGTGTTAACGTTATTGATAAACTGATTTTAAGTGCATTTTGGCGTGTAAAAATTTAAAACTCTTTCGATAACGTTCAAACCGTATGTTTATGGTTTTAAGCAGACTCCAATATTTTTCTTTTTTTAATTTTTACGCTAAATATAACTTCATTCCATTTGGGATTATGTCAGAAATATTGGTTCTAATTGAGTTTGAACCAATCAAAGCTTTTTTGCGCATATATAATACCTTCAAAGTCCTTTCAATAGATGCAATAAAATTAGTTGCTGGTTATAAATTCAAACCGTTCAAAGTTGAACATCAAAATATAGAATGAGATCATCAAAACTCCTCAGCCATTAAATAAATACTGATTAAAATATCACTAGAGCACTCCATAAGATAAGACTCTGGTGACCTTAGAATCCGATTTACATGGAGCTGTGAAAACAATCCGGGACATATCTAGGAAACCGCTATATCTAGTCACTATATTCAAAGTATAGAACTTTTTCATTGGGACGGTAATTATCTCGAATTAATACATCTGAAACGAAAAAGAGCCAACGCTCAACTCTTCGTTTCTTTTTCTCGTAAATATCCTCTTAAATTATCCAAACCCTCTGTCTCTTTGGGTACTTCTACTCGAACAAAGCGTATTGAGATGCGGTAAAGATGAAAAGAGATACGTTTGATATTTATGGGAAATGTTTGAATGAAGATTTACGTGAACAATTATGTATGTCCTACCGCGAGTCTTTTTGAATGTATTACTTTTTCCTATAAGGTTTCGAGCATATTACCATCGTTCGTGATAATTAGTTAAGCCTTTTATAATTTTAATTTAAGGCAATTATTTCATCAAATTTATTTATGAAATGTAATAGATTATTTCTGGCCGGACTTCATGGAAAAGTATGGTGAAATAAGAAAAGAAACGATTAAAACTCTGATAATGTTTTAGTTCCGAATCCGGCCGTTTGAATAATATCTTGTGGTAGTTACTAAGTGTTTATTCTGTTATCTCCTTATTGAAAATGGCCAGTTAGCGCTTCTTATTGCGTACTATCAGTGTTAATTTCATTCTGAGTAACATGTGGGATATTCCTTTGCATTATGAGAAATGACAGTAGTTTATCCTACGGCTTCATATAATCTCCCTAGGTACTAACTTTCTAAATCCGGCATTACTCACGTATCTTGCTATAAGATACTCAGTGCAGTACCCAAATAAATAAAGAATTGCAATAGTTTTCCTAGAAGTTCATTACTATAGACAAGATAAATTGTATACTGAAAAACTTGAATGAATTACTATTATAATATTCTAAAGATTACCTACAAGGGAAAACATAATGATGTAAAGTGAAGTGATTTCCAAATGAGCTAATCTATTCATTAACCTAAAATCAAAAATTTATTAAAATAAACGGAGTAAATTAGAAAACGTTTCATACTTGGAAATTCGAAGAATGTTTGTTCTGAATAAAAAAATTTAAAAATTGCGGCATTATTTTTAGACATACATCATCCAGATTTATTTCCATGCAAACAACTTTAGGTGAACCGATTTCCATCGATAACGTTTACAAATTCCATGAGATTCGTCGAACTGCGAGACTCAAATTACACGAAGCGATTTTTTAAGCGCCCCTGTAGCTGAATAAACCAACCGTATCACAGAGATTGACTCTGGAATAGCAAAAGGGTCATGTATATTTATCTGAAAAACACGGAATGTTTTCCTTGAAATAAAAAAATGTTCATTTGGAGCTTCCAATATTGTATTGAAGATAATTTCATAAGCGGATTATATCATCCAAAACTATTCCATCCAATTAACAGCAATAAGAAATTCATCTATTAAAATGCATTCTATTAAAGATTCTTTTTGCGTGTGTGACAAATAGAAGCAGAGTATGATGAAAAAATGTCCACTAAATGTGTTTCTCCAGAAAGTACTTCAATATTATTGCATGGTATGTAAATGTTGTAAACGTATAAATCATTCTAAATGTTTACGGTGGGATTAATAGAAATGTTATATTATTTAAATCTGGATTGGTTGTGCTGTATGAATTAGGTTTGAAGTAACATATTTAATTAAAACATAACTTTTGAAAATATTCCTTGTGATCACATATCAGAATATTATTTAATAAATTCAAAAGGCTAAATTTTTAATTTTACTAGCAAGTTATTTTATTGCAAGTAGATCTGTCATAATTTTACCAACATTTTTGTTTCAAAATTTGTTGCTGAGGGTCAGTAACTAAGGATGTTATTTCGTAACCAAACAGGTAATATTTAAAAATAAGAATACATTGTAATGCCTGAAAAGTGTTACACCTTACAAACAGGATGAATAAGTTCCACCAAATATCACCCCAATATGTAAATTTAATATGACCTTGACTTGACGTTTTAGACTACGTATTTAACATACTTAGTATTCTTAAATGATTAAGTAGGTATCTGGTCTCCCGGGTAGTCATGTGGGAAGCGCGTTTGGCTTCATTGAAATTGTCCCGGGTTCGATCAACGTTGGGAGCCCATATGCGGTATGACCTTACCTTTCGAAGCACTTTTGACAATACTAAAAATTAGGTAATTAAGTGAAATAGAAAAATATTCGTGTCTTTGTAAGATGTTGCTATTTTAAGGAGATGGAAGGTGGCGTTTTAGATTATGATGGTCGGAAAACGCTGCCCTAGTTCCAATTTTAGCGTTTCATTTAGTTGTAAGACAGGAGTAAAAGAAAAACATAATTTAGAATTAGAAGTTTGAGTCATATTTTTCCCCTTTAGATGCTTTACTTCAACTTATTTCGCCTCAATTATTAACAACGCATGAATGCAGCAGCGCACGTGCGAATGCCAACTCTACTCAAATGCCGAAATTCCTCTAAAAATAAAGTTTTCAGCTTTCTTTTACTTCTGCTCTTATCATTCTCTCGTTCTAAAGTACAGGTGCACGATATTTCCTGCCTTGTCATCGTATCTTCTAGAACACGCGACGAAAAATAACCTAAACTGTTTCCGTCGCGAGACCGATATCGCTAGGCAATCGTAAATCCGAACGCAATGTTCCAATGTGTCATAATAAAATTGACGTCTAGCCTTCTTGCTATTATCATGATACCCACTTTGCTCTTTTAACTGCTCGTAAAATGCCTGTTCTCTAGATTTATGCTCACGCTTTCCCATTGGACGAACAGTAAAACTACCTTCAATAATCTCAGATGATCTCTTTAAGGATTTCTATCTACGTGCTGACAAAACATTTTCGGAAATATCGGGCACTTTTCTCTAATTTACATGTAAAAAGTCCATGAATTAATTAATACTACATCAGATAGAGTGTAAAGAATTTGGACAAGCTATCTAATCCTATTATGTATTAGGTACGCTCTCTTTTATAATATGAAATTCTGTAACACGTTTTTCATCCATATTTCGTTACAATAACTCATGAAACATATGCTATCTAAGAATAGGGCTAAATAAATACGAAAAATTCCGTTAACATGTTAATTTTTTGAGTAATTCTGACAAATATTGTGAATAATAACTTTTGGTACATCGGTATGATTTTAATGTGGATATGTGCGACACATCTTTATATATCCATAGGTATCCAATTTCACTTTCAAACGGATATGAAAAAAATATAAAAGAGAAAATTGTAATATTTCAGGGACTTACAAAACATGCAAACTCTGAGCTGTATCTGTTTTCATTCTTAGGTCCTTAGGTTCGACACTTAAGACCATGAATTGAGTATTGATGTTTTCAGATCTAAAACGGATGATTTGTCGTGTATGTCAAATAACTAATGTACTATCAAATGTAGCGTTTTCCTCAACATAGATTCCGATGCCTATCTCGTACACCCACCCGAACCTTGACGTATTTTCATAATCTCTCTAGAAACATTTAGCCAAGATATGTCTCCATAAAAAAGCTAGCACAAAAGTGGGCAGTCATTTTTATCTCCACGAGAAGTTTCCATCACACTCGTATCTTAATTCCTCATTTCCGCACGGGCGGCACTAAATCCATTTCCCCCCGTTCCCCCTTTGTCTCCTTGCAGGATTTTTTTCCTCGATTTCCCCGATTTTTTTTTCTGCGTGCTACATTATTCCATCAGTAAAGCTAAGGACCTTACAAACTCCACGGTCATTTCTTCCCCCTCTCCTTTCATTTCTCCCCATCGTCATCACTCTTTCTCTCCGTCATTAATTACTCCTTGATTTCCTTGACGTTTCCCGCGTCTCCATCAATCATTGTTAAACTTCGTTACCGGGTGGCGTCTCTTAGAAGGGGTCCGGGACCCTTACTCCTTACGTCAGCTCCTTCATCGCTATACTGTCGAACCTTGCCTCAATACGCATCCTCCAGTCACGCCCTCTCGTTTCCCAATCGCCGGGCCGATGTTTCCCCTCAGCGCTTTTAATTATCAGGACACAATTTTCCCTCTCCCTCTTTGGAGTTCTTTGACCTCTTTCTCCCTTGAAGTGCAACTCTTTGGCCAATACTTGTAAATTTTGATGCCTATATACCTCAATTGGAGTATAATTCATAGTTCTAAGGGGAGCTTTCGGATACCTTGGAAACGGTTGAAAATATGTCTCCTAAATACACCAAATCTGGACGATGATGCTACCTTCACTATAAATGTAATCGACATACGAGTTTAGGTGGAAGAGAGGCCCACCTGGGCCTAACCTCGTCAATAAACGGTCCAACTAACTAACTAACCTTCTTTAACCATTCCGCTCTTTTTAGGCTTACTTCAAAATCATTATAAAATGCATATCAGAGCTTGAATTTTTCTGTACAACTGTACCACTTAATGATGGCAACATAGCTGTAACCGGTAGTTTTCGAGTTTCTTGGTGATTGAATCGTGGGGAGTTTACAAAATATATCTCTACCTATTTTGTTGCTCAGTTGAATTTTGAAGGGCTCCCGGATAGTTAAGTGGTCAGCGCGTTTGCGTATGTCCTAGTGGCCGGATCCTGCGTTCGATTACCGGTTGGAGACAATGTGCAAAATGGCCTAAGCTGTCGAAGCACTTTCAATGATACTACTACTTGAATATTCAATATCAGCAAAAGTAATTTTGTAAATTGAAATTAAAAAAAAATATTTTAAAAATAGGTTTAAAGTATTTTATATGAAAATTTCAGAAGGGTCTATAGGGAATGGTAGGGAGCTCAGAAGGCTAGGATATCGATGCAATACCGAATGTTATGCAAGGTGTAATCTAAATTTAGTGATGTGGAAAGAGGAGAAGCATAGTTGACCTGAGTGGAGCGTGACATGTATTTCAATGGTAATTAGCCTTACTTTGAGAAACCAAGTTCCATTATTCACATTTCATATATTTTTAATATTGTATATTTCCACAAGACAGATTGCAACTACAATTTCAGAAATCTATCTCTTTACAATCCAAAAATAAAACTAAAGAACAATCCCATGCATGATGCAGCGATTTTCTAAACCTGGAAAGAAATGTATTAATATCGCAGCTGCAATATCCTCAGGGGTCCATTATATCCGTTAATCGTAATACAAATACTAAAGTGAAAGTAAACAACGAAATAAAGTTCCCGAAGAGTATCAAGAAGTATGCAGGCGATCACCAAGAAACATAATCCCTTGAAGTCGGCCATTCATGCATTTTATTTCATGTCATATTGATATCAAAAGGTTACCTACTTAAGCGTTATAATTCTTGGTAATAATTATTGAACTTATCTATAAATCTGTTACTTTGGCTAAGTGTTTAAAACAGAAAGCGGGACTACATAATAAGTGATATTCTATAATCCATTCTCTCATTCATGATAAAAGTTGAATATCCGACCTTAATGCAAGTACCTTTGAGAGGTTTAACGAGAAATATTGGTTGAGGATTTATAAGTCAATATAAAAACTTTTAAGATATTGATAGAATTTATATTTTTTATTACTTGGTTTTACTTTAAGAGACTTCTGACAGAACAATGCACTAAAGAGTAAGTATTGATTGATTATCCTAAAGTTACACATTCTTCCTCCAACTAGTTATTTATTGAGGATTTTTTTAGCTTTAAACACAACATGCTTTATAATTGAGTTCCAGACCCCATTATGTTAAATTATTTACAGTGAGATCGAAGAAGGAATTTTAAGGTTTCCTCAAATGAAAATTAGAGAAGGCGGAAGTAGCTGGTAATATTTTGTACACCAATTAATGAAAAAAGCTTGTTTTCGGAAAAAATTTCAAACCATGACTGACTACAGAAAAAATTGCGATAAGTGGCATTTTTGCGAAATCATGAAAGTTTTTTTTTGTTAAATGACGAAAGAAATATCCAGAGATTCCGCAAGGCGAAGGAGGGAGTAGTATATAAAAAGTAGTACAAACGGGCCTCATGCTCTAAAAATCTCACCGAAATTTTGTTAAAAACCTTCAAATTCTTAGAAGAATCCAATGTTCTTACAGGTAGTTTTTCCTTGTTAATTTTCATGAGACTCCAACCTTTTGAATTTGGTTCCCTAAGGAAATCCATAATTCTTTAATTCCTTGCTGATAATTGGGAATTAATTCAGAGGAGAAGCGAGTGGGCCGTAAAACGTTGAGTCGGAAATCCGCCCTTCGGTATCTAATACAAATAGCCCATCAAGGAACAATCACTCAATCGATCGGCCATTTTGAGAGAGCTGCCTGATATCCCTTTTGAACGCGACGGACGTATTTATCAGCGGAAACGCCTTTCCACACATTTTTCGATCGCAAAGAAATTAAAAGGAGGAGTAGATTCGGTCCCGAGGTTCCTATTACGTCCCGTTAATCTCGATCGCGATAAAACCCCGAGGGGAAAGGAGAATCGTGTGCTCGGTATAAAATTGCGGTCGTTAAAAGCTGGTTTTCTTTCCTCCGCCGCGGACTCATCGTCCTGCAGAAAAAACTTCACATCTCTCATCAAGGGCCTTCATAAAAGGAAGTGATAGTCGGAGATAGTAAAAGATTCCTCATTTTCGCAATCCTCTCATCCGTGAAAACAACACCTCTTATACTTTCTCTCTTTTTCTATCCGCCATTTTTGTTATATTTTTCATCTGTTTCCTACTTCTTCAAACCCTCTTCTCTCTCGCCCCACAATTTATATGAAAACCTTTGTCGTTATTGCGTCTTTTTAATTATCTCCTACGGCTGTGATGTTTCAAACGCAGAAAGCGCTCGGACCGGAGTTATTACATTTCTCTCTGTTTTTTTTCACTCCGTAGACACTTTCCTTTGTGTTATGCCCCATATCGCCCGCCTCCGTAAAACCTGCAATACTCGGCAGGTAAGTGAGTTTGATTAAAAAATATCCCCGTACTTCATGCTTATACTCAAAGCAATAAATCTTATAAAAGTGCAACGTACTTCAACCCTTACATTATAAAATAAAATGACGAGGGTAAAAATTATGATAGGAGATGTAAATTACGAATAGCCCGGATACTTTCAAAAACTATACTTTTTCACATCTTCTTCCTATAGTTATGTATGGTATAGTATGTCTTATTATATAAATTCTGTAAGTTTTGGCATGAACAAGGTACATGAAAATATATAAAAGGTAAATGTATCAATCAAAATATGAGCACATTTGTAGTAATTTTGCAATATTTATAGATGAAATAATAATGTGATGTTGGTGTATGTTAATAAACTAAATAAATGTATATTTTTTTTTTCTTTCATAAGGTAAATTTTGCAATGACGAGACATCTGTTCACTTTCAGTGTTTTTTCTGAATGTAACTGTGAAGGTTTTATGTCAACAAAATACCAGTACCATTACCATATAGTGTAGAACTATATAATATTGTTTATTGTGTATATATTATTATTAACAATGTGGTGGAGTTACTCTATCTTGTAATTTGCTTATATGTTACTCATAAATTTCGAATATTTTTTAATAATAGTTTATTTGCTTATTTTTACAGGTTAAGTAACAATTTATAACTTTGGATTATATGCAGTTTCTTAACTATTTTTTCCTGGTGATAAGCTTTCTGAAGGTAAATGTTAGTTATTACCACGAGGAATGATTTTTTTTGCTGATTCAAGATGAAGAGGAAGCTATTAGATGATTGTGGTTCTCCGTGAATCAATCTGATGTATAACTGAAAAAGCGAATAGTATCAAGAGAAATATTTAATATTTAACGATAGGCGATGTACTTTGTTACATACCATCTTTTAAACCTCAGTGAACAATTATAATCTTCTTCTACATCTAGTATATGTATCTTGCATTTAGAAATAGAAGGTTAAAAAATAATGGCATATGCAGGATCGCATCTCTTAAATTACACTCATTGATGGAAATTGGATTGCTTTCAACCGAAAGATACAGCTGTTGAGGAATTAAAAGGAATAAAAAATAAGAAGTTGTTTCAGAGGGAAAAAATAAAAGGAACCAAAAACCAGTTTTAAAAAGGGCGATTAAGTAAAAAGAGGCATGAAGTGCTTTGGAAGATGGAAAATAACGTATTGGAAAACAAGTACCACAAATCTATGTTCAGGAAGTCTAATGCTAAAAATCGCTTTCCAAATCGATTATTCCTTATTTCCTCTTGTGGATTAACCATTAAAAGTGCTGTGAAGCAGAATTTTCCACTTTCTGTCTCCTCGAATGCCTATTTCCAGTTTCCTTTGGAATCGAGAGTAATCAGAGCTTTTCACATCCTTTCGTTTTTCTTCAAATTGCAGATTTTGTAAAAGAAACGTCATCCTGTAATTTTCTTACTATCAAAGGAAATGAAGACCTCTTTTGTAATGCTATAATTTTATATTGTTTACATTAGTCGCTTAAATATGCCTATTTTCCCTAATGCTGAATAAACGAAATGACCATAGAACTCTCCATATGTTCAACTAATTATTACAAAGAATATTTATTATTACATTATTGCCTAATTAACCTATTGTTATTAAATATTGTTTTTATTTCCTGATTTTTCAATTAACGTCTTGTTGTGGTAGAGAGAGATTATATTTTTGATAACTTATATGGTAAAACCTTTTTGTATATATTTATGTATTTATTTTATGTATATTCACTTTTAGTTCAAATAAATGTTACTATTCCATGCTGTTATTTCATTTAAATACTTGTATCATAGGTACACGCAAATGAAAGTGAATGAAGAGAATGTTCTTAAAATTATCTATTATTAATTATGATGAATGTATATCATACGGTTGATTACCTGTTAACACCTTTCTTGTGCGTTTTATATTTTATAATCTCTTGGCAAATCTTCATTTATTTCAACAGTCAATTCCTTTGAATTTGAATTTTATGTACATCTTGTTATTTCACATTTATCTGTTTAATTTAGACGAGAGTAACCAATGTAGCATCCCCTCGCTATCCCAGCACACATTCAGTTGATAGTCGCCTTACCACACCTAATTTCAGCCGACTCCATCTCCCATCATCGGCATGCCCCTTCTTCTTTAAAAATATTCTTACGCAACATCCTATTTCACGCTACTTGTATCGCAATCCCCAGCCCACCTCTCGCTTTCTTCTCGGCCCCTTCAAAACTCCAATCTTCTTTATACCCCGTCAAACACTCTCCCCTTTTCCTCTGAAACTCCCTGCATCCCTTTGCAACCGATTATTCGGGGCAGGGCCACTTCGCCAGCTCCTAAACATCTCTCTCACGTAATCATTCCGTTCGTAATGGAACACTTCCATTCCCCCCCCTCAAATTTCCTCATTGAAACCCTACGGTTACAGCTTTTTCACCCCAATTCTTCATTTCCCTCTTTTCTCATCATCTCCTTTCTTTCCCCATCCTTTTATTGTCGGTTTAACTCGGGTTTTTCTAACAGTCTTCTTCGCTCATTTTCCTCAATCAGTCGCAAACAAAGAGAAATGGGTTATTATGGTTTCATATCGCCTTCTGCTGCGATTCGTTGGCCCTCCTGTGGGGAGGGAGAGAAACACTTTCTCCCGTATCGAGTAGACGTTTCATCAATTTTTTCATCCCGGGGCGGGCTTTATTAATCCGAGAGAGATTTTTCATTCAATTTCGAAGACATCGAACGACACATCTTTTCGCAATTTATAAGGCGCAGATGTTTTAAGAGATTACGTCTTTAAAAAGGGAGAAAGGAGCGTGTTATTTTATTAAATTGGAAAAAAACAACGAGAATAGTATGAATTGGACGCTGGAGAGAAATCTTCTGATCATCCAATGTCAGTGACAATCTAATATTTTATGAAAATCATTGGGCTATTTGAGCCCTTTACTTGTCTATCAATATAAGCTACCCCTAGAAATTGACAGGACCAGCAGCCATGTTAAAAGCATCACTTTAAATTATAGTTTCGTTTTTTTAATATTATCAGGGTATTAAGGAGTTACTAACTGTAAAATCCTGTAAATAAATAAAATAAGAGGGTGTCGTTTTGTAGGACTCCTAAACAACAAAAGAAAAGGATATGGAATGGAACTTCTTTCACAGTTTTATTTATACAGATTTCCTAATGATATGTATTATTCGATGAAAACGGCCGTGCCCATATAAAGCTGTTGAAAAAGTACTATTCCTTTTCCTTTCTTTATGGAGTCACTATCTGTCACCAACCTGTTGTAAGCTTTTCATATATAGTATATATACCATGTTAACAATTTTTTATGTTAAGGCACTTACACCTATAGAGGTAGCTGTAAAAGCGACAATGGACATGAATCATGATAACGAAATACTATTGAATTGTAGTTTCATTATATATATATATACATATATAATATACCTTTTTATCTATATATACATATAGATAAAAAGGTTACCAGTCAGCTCAGTAAAGCAAAGCGGAGGTGATATCTCATTTGCGACTAACGTTAGATGATATCAACTCACTTGTCAATTGCTAAATCATCATTTTGGGAAGTTATACAGGAAAACCTCACTTTCTCTGTGCTCACGGTTTATGATCGTTGTTTACGAGAAGTCGAATATAAGGAAAATAAACAATTCAGTGAAAGGCGTTTTACCGTGATAAATGGGTCGTTTAGAAATTATAATTGGCCCTGAGGACAGCACTGGGACGAATCCACATGTGTACTTTGTATTCAATATTCCTCGTATTCATCGAGCGCCGGGAAATGATCCTTCGATGAGAGTGCCCGATGGGGGTCGTGAATGATATTAAAGCGTAAACTATAAATTTATCTATACGTATATTTATGCAAAGTTAAGCTACCTAAATATGCACTTAATTTCAGATAATTTTTGGGTGGGTGGGAAATATTATTTCGTTAGGAATTTGCGCAAAACTATAAGTCAACGAAACTGAGTTCTACGAAAATTTTACCGGGCCTTCTTCGGAAAAGTGAATATATCGCTTAGTAAACAGTAACAGGGTGTTTTATAGATCATCTTTGAAATGAAAGCGAAACTGGCAATACATAATGAAAATGTTTTATTTCGTTGAAAGAGGCAATAAATAAAGTCAATAACGAGCCCTGAAAAAGACTTGTGCAGTCGGAAGTTCATAGGTTCCTCATCTCTGGATTTATTATGTGAATGTAAAGCAACTTTATTTTTGTATTTACGTCACCTTATTGCCAATGACAGGTAATAGAACCAAGGTACTCTCATATTACAACTGGCGTATAAACATAGCGCTAATTACATTGATAAATTCAATTATTCATAGCGTCCCATCCTCACGGATATAAGTATTATATATATATATATATATATATATATATATATATATATATATATATATATATATATATATATTAATAATTAAAAGAACAGCACGTGCTATAATGCAAGCATTCATTTCAATTTAAATACGAAAATTGAGAAATTTCTCAGCATCACGAATTTATCAATGTCATCCGAAAGTATTATAATATCAATAAATTTTAGCAGGAAATAAAACATGAATTTTGAATATTAATAAAGTTGAGAATTTTAATTTGACGGGAGCAGTCAACCTTAGCCTAGCAATCACCCAGATATCGAAAATGACCCCAGGTGAAACTTCCTCACGCAGGTATTTTTATTTAAATCCTCCAATAACCTATTTATTTCATTGCCAGGAGAGAATTTTTGACTTAGGCCGGTCTTCCTTTGGAAGCGACTACGAGCGACCGAGCGACCAGCGTATTCGGGCGACGTCAGTTTGGGCGACCTACAGGCGATGGGGGTCTTCCACTGTAAGCGACTACCCGCTTCTCGGTCGCTGTAACGGTATTCTAGCTCCAGCGCTCGATTTCGGAACGCTTTCCGCAACGATAAATATTAATTCTTATAAAAAAAATCGCTGAATTGTAGATATCGTTGATGATACCATTTGAAAACTATTTGCGAGAGCTTTATAACAACACCAATTTTACACTTTTACGTCCACCAATAACTGAAAAAAAGTTGTTTTATAATATCGATAACAACTTTTTATCTAACGACAAGAAGACACTGACAATTTTTATTTTAGTTTATAATATGTTTCTTAATTTCATCTAAAGGTTTTATTATGATTGAAGTGATACTTTATGAGAAAAAAAAGCACAAAGTAAGCAATCCGTGAAAGAGAGCAAAAAAACAGGCACATTTTTCGTCCATCCTTCAATTAGTAACAAAAGCAATAGTAATAAAAATGTTTGGACCATGTAGAACAACGAAAAATAAAACACGCAAAATTTTGGTGTAATTAGTTTTCCTGTGGGATCTCTACTTTAGTTTTTATTCAACTCCAAACTCGGGTATCCATAATAGAAAATCCGAGTATTGTATAGTAAACTAGCAGAAGCGCCCGATGATTCTCAACAAGGTGAAACTAGAGGTTTAAACGCAATAATTTCATAGCAATTTAAAATAGTAGGCAACGTCACGTGTATTATTTTTATTTACGTAAGTGAAATATAATCGAAGTAATCGAATAGGAAATTAGATTAGCTGGAAATGCACCCCCTGCTATACGCCAACAGATACTCGGTAGAATACATATAATGCAGGTATACTCAGCAAAATGAAAATCAAGTATTTCCTGTAATTTGGTCCATCGGAGACCATTTTCAACATGATAGGTCATACAGTTGCTTAAATCTTCGGTTAGGAATTTCTCAATTTTCTCCGAGTTCTGAGAGGGAGAACAGTGATAGGAAAGAGTGCAGCAGAACATCACAGATACTTCGGGGTGGGAAATTCCACCTCGACCTTCGTTGATCACCTCATGGACGAGGAGGATTTTAGCCCTTCGCAGCAAGACTCCGCAAGGGGTCCAAATGAAGAAAGGTGGAACTCGTGGAGACAATGGGGTTTCCTTTAACCCCAGGGCTAACCAAGGAGATCACACAATTTTTGCGGGAACGCTTAGGAAACGAAAACGTTTTAAGAAGAAGAAATTTCAACACTCAATTCAATAGCAAACCTTCTACCTTCTATAATTCTACTTTGTAGGCAGTGTCATGGAGCTAGCTCCTCTATTGCTTCCCTTCAAACAAGTTTCTTTTTCCTAGAAACTGAACCCTTGCTTTCACCTGGACTTCCCAGTCTATTCATATGGTTCTTACTAAAGACATCCCTTCTCTTGAACCTCGAAATTGGGAGAATTTCTAGGACGAAAATAACGAAGGGTTTTGGAATGGCAAAAGAAAGAAACAATTTTATCAAGATTTAAATATAAGATAAATATCTAAGATACAACATTTATGAATGAGTTAAGTTTTCATTTCTTTTTACGATTATATTCATATCGACGATCAATTTTCATACGAGTTCAGTCTTGATTTATTGATGAAAAAACACAATTGTTCTCGCCCAATGTAGCCGTTGTATCATTGTGATTATTGTCTTCCTAGCATTAACCTATAAATTGCAATAGGTGAGGAAGTAATATTGTTTATTTTCTTTTATCAACAAATTTCTTTATTTTACAAAGTTATTGATAACGTTGTCGATAGAGCATTACTAAAGTTCGTTTACTTGTAGCCCTCAAAAGATACTTTATATTTTCTTCTAATGCTCCGTTAATGCTCATAATTGTCCTTCGTTTATTTAAAAATGTTTCTTAAACCTTAGGTTTCAATATATTTTTTTCCGTTCAATTCTATTCATATTTCAATCAGTGCCAAAAGTATAACTTTTTGACACTGATGTATGCAGTAGATATTTGAAATGACTGTAATTTGTCAATGAAACACTCAAAATAAGAGTTATTAATACTTAAAAATACAATTTGTGTAATATTTTGTACTGTTTAAAAATTTCAGTGAGCATATCTTTCCTAGCCATTCACTACGCAACTCTGCTTACGAGCGACTGATTCCAATTCTGTATCAAAGTAATTAAATCTTTGAGGAATTTGTCTATAATATTCTCAAGAGAAGAGAATTGAAAACTCATAACACATTTGCAATGGTATTTTGTTCGTGAAATACTCCTCAGTGCGTACACATCATTTTAAGTCATGCATTGCGTAGCGGCGACTACGAGCGACGGATCACATTTCTGTATCAAAGTAATTAAATATTTGAGGAATTTGTCTAAAATATCCTCGAAATAAGAGAATTGAATACTCATAACACATTTGGCATGTTATTTTTTTCTTGAAATACTCCTCAGTGCGTATATATCATTTTAAGTCATGCACTGCATAGCGGCGACTACGAGCGACGGATCCCATTTCAATGGGATCAGTCGCCGGTCGCCGGTGTACGCTCGAATCAAGTCGCCCATAGTCGCCTGCAGTGGACGACGCTCCGTTACTTTCTGTGTATTGGGATTAGTCGCCCGTATACGGCCGTATACGCGTCGCTCGTAGTCGCTTCCAAAGGAAGACCGGCCTTAAGGGTGCTCTTTACAGCGAGAAAATTTCGCCACCGCCGTTTGGGCTCACTTAGTTCACGCTTGCTCCGTCACTGGTTTCGTACTCCTCCGATGGAATGGGGATGTGGTTAGAGAACGTGGGAGGGCACCTCCTAGTTTTTCCTCGTACTATTCGTACTAGTCCTTTCACATTTTTACTGTCCTGCCTCTGAAAGAGACCCTTGGTGTCTCACATTCATTCAAATTCATCCATTCCGTGGATTCCGCAGCCAATATTTTTTGTTAATCAGAGGACATCATTTTGCTCTGCTTTTCCGATTTTACATCATTTTTGGCATATGACGCCTAGGGAAAAGGTGACTGCAATTCGAGTTCTACGTTTTTTTCCACACAAGTTTGAGAAAGTTAGACAATTATTGACTATATCAAAATATCTACAAAGTGTTTGGTATCAAATTAATCAGTAAACCGCAAGTAAATTTATTTTGGACTGCTTATTCAATTAAAGCTACTTATTAAAAACATTGTACTTGATATTAACCATAATTTCCAAACAATAACCGCTGACCTGACCGTTAGAAAAAAGGTCAACCCAAGGAAGAACCCAACTATCTCCTGGAGTTTTGGCCTCATGTTTAATGTTGGGCGTTGGGCGGGGAAGGAGGGAGGCGGTGGAATAGGAATTTCACTCCGAGGGCCATAGAAACTGTCTAAAAACGGCTTTTTTTGTGTGCTAAATTGCAGCCTTTAGAGATTTTAATTATAGAATAAGGGAGACAATAGCATTTAACTAGATTTAATCTCTGATAACAACTTTATTTTGGGGAGGATAAAAGGTTAAATCACCCTTTTAAAAATAATAACCCTGGGAGACGCGTTAAGGAAAATCGGATGATTCTCGTCTCCCTTTTGAAGTCTCCGTCGGCTTCTGCGCAAACACCTCCTAACTCCATTTTACACGGTCATTTTACCGCAGCTCCCTCCTCCTTCCTTCTTCACGCTTTCCCGGCGCTGATCAAGGCACCCCTCGGCCATCGCACGCTGCGGCTTCTCGAATTTTTTTACGGGAGACTCATCGACTCGAACTCCCGGAAACGATTTCCGCTACGCAGGCGAGAAAATGTCAAACCTCTGCCCCTATTAGTTTCTCGGACGCCCCTTGCTTGACGCCTGGTGTCCATCATTCTGCCCAAGGTTACCGCGTGGAGAATGCTGGGAGAACCATCCGGTCCCGAGCCATCGCCGGGGGTGTTGACTACCAATAATGCGAGGCCGCCCAAAGACTGGCGGAGGAGAGTCGATAGGGAGACAGGCGTGATGGCCGGCGATCGTTACGAGAGCCGAATCGATTACGGTTATTTTTGGGGAACCGCGATTGGTACCTCGGGGGGATTTCCGAGGGATTCGAAATAGTTGTCCGATCGATGCTCTAAATCGGTGATTGGGAAATTTGTTGGGTCGATTCCTGGTTTTTCTCGCGGTGACTCCAATGCTCGTGAAGGGAACTTGCTGGCATCTTCCCCGGCGAGGAAAGCAAACGTTTGCCCAGGTCCTTTCAAATGTCGACCACGCTTCTTTAAAAGAATCCAATCCTTAAAGTTTACTTATTAGGAGTTGAATAGAAGCTCTGCAACAAAGTAAATAAATTCTACGGAAAATCTAAGTTGAGAGTTACTTGTTGATTATCAAATTTCATTAGATTTATAGTCTGCTTAAGTTTCTTTATAAGTTAGATTAATTACTTATTTTGTAATTATACAAATGTCTACTATGTAATGCGGAGACAAAAGCGACATAAGTGACAGGAACAAAAGTGAAAGAGACAAAATTGATAGAGACAAAAGTTGTTGGATGACATAAGGGGGAACTATACAACTATATGGAAATGTAGGAGATGGCGCTTAATAGGGATATTTAATTGTACATGAACCTACCCAAAGGTAGTTTCATGAATCAATTTAAGGCCCATAGATACCCAAGGTAACTTATTCACCTTCCGTTCGCCGGAAACTTTTATGAAATTATTCTCGGGCTCCATTGGCTTTATGGGCACCATATTTAGCATAGATGTAGACTGGCATCAAATGTCATAGCGCCTAAAAAAAAAGTTAAAAAAATGCAATATATCTTAGAAACGGATATTATACCTAAATTTCCCTTACTACCAATAAGAAACATTGATGAATTGTCTGAGTGAATTGCTCACTGATGTAGGAGTACATATTTTCCGGTGAAATCATAGTTTTTTATTACAAAGTGTTTTAGCAAGAAAATATCCAGCTTCATAAGTTGTTTCAATAATTTTAAAATTTCTTAACGTACCTTCAAATTTCTCAGTAAATAATTAACTCTTATATCAAGAAATTGTATATTCTAATCCATGCGATATTGAGTAAGATTAATAACGTAATGTCTTTATGATATACAAAACTCTCATGACTCTCCTCGATCTCCAATGTCATTCTTCTTGTCTTACAATTAGATTTAAAAAACGGACTGTTTAAATAAGTTTATCTTCTTATTTTTATTTTTATGGAATTTCTCTCTCAAAAGATACCATTTTCACGGTTTCAGATCGCGAGGGAACGTCGTGAATTTTACTCCTAGAAATTATTTCACTGTGACACAAAAATGGAAATAATGCATGAAGTGAACGGGGACGTAGTGAATAACTCGGTGTCATGGTAGAGAGACTTGTCAAAGAAATCACAGGTAATACTTCGGACATAAAAATGTAGGTTAGAGAGGATGAGGCAATGTTAGAAGAAAGGAAGGCAAATGGAATTGCAGTCAGCGTAAGGGGAGATGAGGAGACCTGCATTACCATTGAAATAGTCTTTCTTGGAAGAAAGAGTGAGATAAGTGCATTTCCGAAGCGACAGAGAGCTTTGAAAAGTCTCTCTCCCTCCATTCCTCTAATCCTTACTCTGTCCCTCTCATTTTGCCTTTTCTTTCTCACTTGAGCAAGTGCTCTTGACTGTTCCGTCGTGGAAACCTAAGCCTAACCATTTTAGGACGTCCTCTTTTGACAGTCCTAAATTGAATCCAGAGTTAGTTATCGGTAAATTTGAGCTCAGCTGTTTAAAAGTGTTGAAACGATTTTCTTCAATGGATCATAGAGCCGAAAAATCAAGCATCCAGGAGGCTGAAAGCCAAACGTGTGATATATTTATCGTTAGTCATTTTAGTTATCCAATAAAACACGTATTTATCATTTACAAGGTAGGTGTCATAAATTCTCGGCTCGATATAGAAAGATTAACTTGGTAAATATAATAACGATTTTTATTTTTCATTATGATCTCCCCTAACTTCAACAAATTTATGATAAGATTCAATTAATGATTCTCTTCCTTTATAACAGTAATCAGTAAAAACTTGTCGGGCTAGAACTTGCAATAGCTTATCGGGCTGAGAATGTATAGCCCTATAAAGTGTTTATCCATTAATGTCAGTAATAGCAAGTTTACTTACAAATTGCATTCAGGTATCACTTCAAGCGAGACTTATTCTGCATTTGAACATTTCTATTTAATTATGAAATTTTAGTCAATCTAATTTCCTCAGACTTTTCACGGTAACATTTTCCTCCAGTATTACAAAAAAGAATTACAATTGGAATTCCCGTTAACAGGCAGAAGAACTGCTTCGCTTGAAAGGAAATGGGATTTAAAAGTAACCTGTAAATACCTGCAATGGATTCCGCCTCTAAAGAGTCATCAATCGAATGCTTAATAACATTAGGAATTCTCTCGAGTGGTTATTTCCCCTTTCCTTCCTATATTCCCAATCAAAACCCTTCTTTCAGGAATCAAAGAATTTTTTTGGTGGAACATCAAAAACTTTTTCTCGCCTGACTCACATTTGCATCCTTTTTCGCTTCAACATTTCCCAGTTCGTCGCGGAGGGAAGTTTTTTTATGTACTTTCCTCTAAATCTTACTTCGCAATCTCGTTCTCCTACTCGGCACAATTCCACCAGCCCGAAACCAATTTACTGTTTTCCTCCTCCTATTAGGAACGGGAAGCCGATTCCAATTTCACTTTCCGAACAAAGGGGGCGTGGGAGGAAAAAGACTCGGGAAATGAGGAAAATGAGAGCGAACGGGGAAGAATGGCCCGAAGAGACGAAAGATAGATACAACAGGGATAAAGAGGAGGCGATCATTCGGAGAATACGTATGAAAATAAATTTCGCGGAAGGAAATTCACGAAGGTAAGATCTGCGTGGGAGTGGACCGTGGATTCCGCTGTAATCCCAGGGAGGAAAAGAGGGCCGTGACGCTGCTTTTCTTTCCGTTGGCAATTTCCGTCTTTTCTCCTTTCCTCTCTCTCCGCCATATTGTTCAACGGTCTACTTCCGTCCGATTCCATTTAAGCGTCAGTTTCTTCTCACCTGCGATCAATCTGAGCCGCCCATTACTTTCTTCCATGGTCGCGTCCCTAATTTTCCCATGCATTCCATCAGAAGCATTTCCAACACACTAAAAGGGTGGCAGGGGAATTCGTATTAGTTAACGATTGGTTGTAATGAACACTATACTAAATATGCAAATTAAGTAGGTAGGTTTTCAAAGAGCGAGTCCGAATGGACTACAGTATCGAAAGAATGTATCTATTGGTGCTGATCACGATAATAATGTATGTATCATAAATATTATTATAAACACATAAATCTGCAGATAGTTTTACACCTGCTGACAGAGTTTGATTCTGTCATACTATGATAGTTATATAATGTAT
This sequence comes from Sympetrum striolatum, assembly GCA_947579665.1. Classification (NCBI taxonomy): domain Eukaryota; kingdom Metazoa; phylum Arthropoda; class Insecta; order Odonata; family Libellulidae; genus Sympetrum; species Sympetrum striolatum. The sequence continues at coordinate 51,889,847 of OX388342.1, read as the reverse complement.
AATGGATGAATAACAGAAAAGGGCAAGTAGAAAAACAAGTTATATTATAGTAATAATATAGTATATATAATATAATTGAGGCTACAACAGTATATACCACTACATTTAATGCAATTTATTTAACACCTATTCAATATTAAATTAAATCAAAGCGTATCTATATTAAATTAAATGAGTAGTAAAATGAATTGAAGAGAACCTTGAGGTTATTGTAGATCAATTAAAGTTCTTATTAATTATAAGAACGAGTTTTAAGTTCTGATTGTGTTTTCATCCTTCTACTTTATTTGTCAATACATTCGTATATTTTTATTTATTTTGCCACATGAGACAGTCCTGCATCTATTTTTCAGCAGAAAATAATGAATGGTGTTTATATTTATCACAAAATTAGCTTACTGGGTTTCATAAACGTGATAAAATGTTGTTGCTAGATTTAGAGAAATAATTGTAAATTAAAGGATTATAGTCCGTGTTCTCAATTCAAAATTTAAAAGTAAAATACCAATAATGCTCAACAAATTAATGATGAAATCAAGCTTAACAAGTACAACGTATTGTGTAATTTTTCATCACCATCTATTAATTTATTTATCACCGCATGCTTATTAGTTTTGATACTTTTTTTAAACGCGTTTACTTATTTATTTATTTATGTTTCTCCTTTTTCACTTGTGATTTTATATTCTTTCAGAAACATTAAAATATAACCTACGACTCAATTGTGCTAATATTATCCCAAGAATTATCCTGCATGAAATAAAAATTAAATACAAAAAGAGGTTAGTTATATCTTACTCATCCCATTGAATAACGTCCATATAACAGTGGAGAGAGAGAGAGAGTCTATCAGAAATACAATTATTAATTGAAATATTTCAATTAAAAATCTAATTATTGATTCATTAAATGCAAATTACTACATAAAATTGCGAGTTCACACGAATTTCTGGAACCACTTTCGGAAAGGGCGAAAAAACCACAGCGTAGTAAATTTCGAATAAAAATTGTACAAGTAAATGCATTTTTCGAAATTAAGTTATAAATTGATGTTAAATTAAAATTTAGCTGCATAAATTATTTGAGAACGAACATGTGAATTAATATCGATTATATATTCTTTAATATGTATGATATGTAAAATACCATTGACTGTTCAACTTGATAAAATACTGCTCCGGTAACTACAGTTTAACGTATTTGAATACCACATAGTTACTTTCTCTTATTCAATAATAATTGAAAAAAATATAATTTTAGTTGATTTAGTTGAGTATCTTGGAATAACACTTAAAATTAACCAAAACTTGGGCACATATATTCGAAAAACTGCAGTAATTTTATTAAAAACTTGGCTTTATAAAACGCAGTATCAGTACATGCGATGAGAAGGTTAGAGAATGAATTTATCTCATCCTGGTCAAGTCCCATCTGGAATATGCTGCAAGTGCATGGCACTCGCAGGATGAAACATAAACCAGCGAAATCGAGAAAGTTCACCACAGGGTGATATATTTTGTTAAAAAATGCAACGATAAAAAGTAAGCGCATCTTATATGTTCTCAAACACATGATGGGGATCCTTGAAAGAAAGGAGATAAAATCCACGAGGAGATTGCTTGATAAATTCAGGGAAAATACGTATGCGTAAGACGTATTCGGTGCAATGCGACCTTGAACTATATCGGCCGATACGACATTTAGAGAGCAACAAAAATAGGTTCTAAGGAAAGTCGTTTTAAGAACTGATTCTTTAAGCAAACGATACACGGTGACAAGCCAACTAGTATTTTTACCACTTGATGTTTTTACCCTTGCCACACGCTGAAAGGTGGTTTTTATATGACGAGAGATTAAATTCAACTGATTCATCTGACGTTCTGTCAGATGATTTGTTGAAGAGGGATTTTTACTCGAAAATAAACCGACGCACAGTGGGCTAGAATCGAAAAAAGCTGGCCAAATATACGAAAGTGGTTCATTTGAGTGCGGACTTTGAAACTTCGCATGGTCATTCTTGAATAAATTTTGCATATAACTACAAAATAATTTCTCTCTTTTTGCACGCGTTACAATTCTACAGGGGGTCAAAGTTGACCAAATTTTGCGAAAAATGCCGGTCTTCGATTTTTCGCGAAATTCTTCAACTTCAAAACGATGCTGAACCCATTAAAAGTAAGTTATTGGATAAGGAACAACGCCACGTTATAAACCTGTACTTTATCTTTCACAACCTATAATTTAATGTTTGCGAATGAATAATTGCATATTTTATGTAACAAAATGGCGGACTCTCGTTTTAGAGAAACATTTTACCTAAAGCGAGGAAAATAGTTAAGACGGACTCCGAGGGACATAAAGATATTTATACCTCGTTATTCTTTGAAGCTTTCTGAAGAGGAATCTGAAATAAAACCTTGCAACAATTTGCTCCCCCGATAATAATAACGAATTTTCGACAACACTGCATGGGCAAATCCGCGCGGTGGCCAATGGCCCTCCGGGAAGATCTCGGTTTGAGAGGAACTAGGAACGTACCAACGCTTTTCGATGATATGTTTTGATGTTTATAAGCAAAATTTTTCCGCTATTAATATTAGAAATGAGAAGTCATTATTTAAAACCCCAGTTTCATTCCGTGTGATCGGTGAAAATGTCCAATTTGGCTGTATTTTAAGACATATGTCTATTCCTACGTCTATGACATCGCATTTTCTTTCATATCGCTATATCGCTAATTTATAATCAAAATCATGCAGTCAAGAATAACTCTAAAGAAATTTCTAGTTTGCACCTTACCTTCTGCCTTATATACAATCCTCGTCTGAGGAGTCTGCATCTCCATACGCGATTACCTCTTCTTCATTCTTGATGAGGAGCTGCTTCACTTCTCTACTTAGAATCCTGGATCAATTTGCTGCCCGAATTGCTGCTGACAAAGATATTAGTGAATCAGAAGTAAGAAGCAATCTTCGCACTAAGTCTTTATTCTTCACTTCATTCGTAGCAACTCGGGAGTGTTTCCTTGTAAAACGTTCTCGGAATCTCCTCATGTCCTTATTTCTTGCTTCTATCGCCTCTTCTGAGAGTTGGCCCAGTGGTAGAATTGCTTCTTTTGCAATTTTAGCTCCGTGAATCGGCACTTTATGAATTGTTGGTGGCATATAGTACCATTGATACAACTTTACATACATCTCTGCTGTAGCCCCGCAATAATCGTCAAATGCTCTTTCATTCAGAGTTAATCCGCTTGAAATTGCCTTTAAGATCGTAGCAAATCTTTTTATAAGATCCTCGTTTATCCCTGAAAAGTAAATGTTTATGTATTCAATATTGAAGCATCATAGCTAAAGTAAGAGTTACTTTGGCTTCCTTTACTGCTTCGTAGCTAGGATACAGCCTATGACCATGACTTTTAGCTGTTTCACGGAGAATTTTTTATTGAGTTTTACTCAACTCAGAAGATAAAATTAGTGATAATGATTCTTCTCCTGACAACTGAGATTGCACATGTTCCCTTGTCTTCCACCTAGAAAGAACGCTCTTTGCCCTTTCACCTGGATTTCCCAGTCTATTCATATGGTTCTTACTAGAGACAGAGGAGAATATTGAGAAATTCCTAACCAAAGATTTAAGCAACTGTATGACCTACCATGTTGAAAATGGTCTCTGATGTACCAAATTACAGAAAATACTTGATTTTCTTTTTGCTGAGTATATCTGCATTATATGTATTCTACAGAGTATCTGTTGGCGTATGGCAGGGGGTGCATTTCCAGCTAATCTAATTTCCTATTCGATTACTTCAATTATATTTCACTTGCGTAAATAAAAATAATACACGTGACATTGCCTACTATTTTGAATTGCTATAAAATTATTGCGTTTAAACCTCTAGTTTCACCTTGTTGAGAATCATCGGGCGCTTCTGCTAGTTTACTATGCAATACTCGGATTTTCTATTATGGATACCCGAGTTTGGAGTTGAATAAAAACTAAAATAGAGTTCCCAAAGGAAAACTAATTACACCAAAATTTTGCGTGTTTTATTTTGCGTTGTTCTACATGGTCCAAAAATTTTTATTTCTATTACTTTTGTTACTAATTGAAGGACGAATGAAAAATGTGCCTGTTTTTTCGCGCTCTTTCACGGATTGCTCACTTTGAGCTTTTGTTTCTCATAAAGTATCACTTCAATCAAAATGAAACCTTTAGATGACATTAAGAAACATATTATAAACTAAGATAAAAATTTTCAGTGCCTTCTTGTCGTTAGATAAAAAGTTGTTATCGATTTTATAAAACAACTTTTTTTCAGTAATGGGTGGACGTAAAAGTGTGAAATTGGTCTTCTTATAAAGCTCTCGCAAAAAGTTTTCAAATTGTATTCCAACTCATGACTTAAAATGATATATACGCACTGAGGAGTATTTCAAGAAAAAAATAACATGCCAAATGTGTTATGAGTATTCAATTCTCTTATTTCGAGGATATTTTAGACAAATTCCTCAAATATTTAATTACTTTGATACAGAAATGTGATCCGTCGCTCGTAGTCGCCGCTACGCAGAGCATGACTTAAAATGATGTATACGCACTGAGGAGTATTTCACGAACAAAATACCATTGCAAATATGTTATGAGTTTTCAATTCTCTTCTCTCGAGGATATTATAGACAAATTCCTCAAATATTTAATTACTTTGATACAGAATTGGAATCAGTCGCTCGTAAGCAGAGTTGCGTAGTGAATGGCTAGGAAAGATATGCTCACTGAAATTTTTAAACAGTACAAAATATTACACAAATTGTATTTTTAAGTATTAATAACTCTTATTTTGAGTGTTTCATTGACAAATTACAGTCATTTCAAATATCTACTGCATACATCACAGTCAAAAAGTTATACTTTTGGCACTGATTGAAATATGAATAGAATTGAACGGAAAAAATATATTGAAACCTAAGGTTTACGAAACATTTTTAAATAAACGGACAATTATGAGCATTAACGGAGCATTAGAAGAAAATATAAAGTATCTTTTGAGGGCTACAAGTAAACGAACTTTAGTAATGCTCTATCGACAACGTTATCAATAACTTTGTAAAATAAAGAAATTTGTTGATAAAAGAAAATAAACAATATTACTTCCTCACTATTACCTCACTATTACTATTGCAATTTATAGGTTAATGCTAGGAAGACAATAATCACAATGATACAACGGCTAAATTGGGCGAAAATATAAGTACAATTGTGTTTTTTCCTCCATAAATCAAGACTGAACTCGTATGAAAATTAATCGTCGATATGAATATAATCGTAAAAAGAAATGAAAACTTAACTCATTCATTCATTCATCAATGTTGTATCTTAGATATTGATCTTATAGGTAAATCTTGATGAAATTGTTTCTTTCTTTTGCGATTCCAAAATCCTTCGTTATTTTCGTCCCAGAAATTCTCCCAATTTCGAGGTTCAAGAGAAGGGATGTCTCTATGATTAATATGTTCTATCCTCATTTTGTGGGATTCAGTATAAACCATCGTAATCAAACACTTAGTAACTTCAACTTCAGGTGAAGATGTCAACTCGTTGACGAAAGCGGTCGTTTGAAAAAAAATTGTGGAAGTTACTAAGTGTTTGATTACGATGGTTTAGGGATGTCTCTAGTAAGAACCATATGAATAGACTGGGAAATCCAGGTGAAAGCAAGGGTTCAGTTACTAAGAAAAAGAAACTTGTTTGAAGGGAAGCAATAGAGGAGCTGCGTGCAAAGTGCTATTAGTAGAAGGTTTGCTATTGTATTGAGTGTTGGAATTTCTTCTTCTTAAAACGTTTTCGTTTCCTAAGCGTTCCCGCAAAAATTGTGATCTCCTTGGTTAGCCCTGGGGTTAAAGGAAACCCCATTGTCTCCACCTTTCTTCATTTGGACCCCTTGCGGAGTCTTGCTGCGAAGGGCTAAAATCCTCCTCGTCCATGAGGTGATTAACGAAGGCCGAGGTGGAATTTCCCACCCCGAAGTATCTCTGATGTTCTGCTGCAATCTTTCCTATCATTGTTCTCCCTCTCAGAACTCGGAGAAAATTGAGAAATTCCTAACCGAAGATGTAAGCAACTGTATGATCTACCATGTTGAAAATGGTCTTTGATGGACCAAATTACAGGAAATACTTGATTTTCTTTTTGCTGAGTATACCTGCATTATATGTATTCTACAGAATATCTATTGGCGTACAGGGGGTGCATTTCCGGCTAATCTAATTTCCTATTCGATTACTTCGATTGTAATTATTGCGTTTAAACCTCTAGTTTCACGTATGAAATCTAGATGATCAGGCGTTACTTTACAAAATTACACTGTTTTTATTCATTCTCTAGTTTCACCTTGTTGAGAATCATCGGGCGCTTCTGCTAGTTCGCTATATAATACTCGGATTTTCTATTATGGATACCCGAGTTTGGAGTTAAATAAAAACTAAAGTAGAGATCCCACAGGAAAACTAGGTACACCAAAATCTTGCGTGTTTTATTTTGCGTTGTTCTACACGGTACAATAATTTTTATTACTATTACTTTTGGTACTAATTGAAGGACGAACGAAAAATGTGCCTGTTTTTTCGCGCTCTTTCACTAATTGCTCACTTTGAGCTTTTGTTTCTCATAAAGTATTACTTCAATCACAATAAAAACTTTAGATGATATTAAGAAACATATTATAAACTAAAATAAAAATTTTCAGTGCCTTCTTATCGTTAGATAAAAAGTTGTTATCGATATTATAAAAAAACTTTTTTTCAGTAATGGGTGGACGTAAAAGTGTAAAATTGGTGTTGTTATAAAGCTCTCGCAAATAGTTTTCAAATGGTATCATCAACGATACCTACAACTCAGCGATTTTTTTTATACGAATTAATATTTATCGTTGCGGAAAGCGTCCCGAAATCAAGCAATGGAGCTAGAATACCGTTACAGCGACCGAGAAGCGGGTAGTCGCTTACAGTGGAAGACCCCCATCGCCTGTAGGTCGCCCAAACTGACGTCGCCCGAATACGCTGGTCGCTCGGTCGCTCGTAGTCGCTTCCAAAGGAAGACCGGCCTTAGAGTCATCCTTGCAGCATAAGACAGTTCAGCTGTGGAGAGTGTGGATCTAATTGTTTCTGTTTTCCTTCGTTTCGATCTGTCACTTGAAAAATGGAAATCTACTTCCGGCCGTCCTCTTGCGTCTACCAAAATGAATTTTAATTTAAGTCCGATTGTTCGTTTCTTAGATGTAAATTATCAATTTCAAATACTAAACATTTCAAATCACTATTTTATACGTACCTGGGGTCATAGAAGTACTTGGTAAGTTCTGGATAACAATATCAGGAAAATTAATATTTACATTGAGCCAACTGGAATTGCGCAGAATAAACCTTTCATTAACACGGAAACTTTGTTTCCATTTTCTTGAATATGCCGGAAAAAAACTATTCTTCTGATAAACAGTAAGAGCTTCCTGCCCATCTATGGATCTTTCTAAGTGAAGTTTTCTTGTCAAAAAATCCATTAAATACTGCTTTTTACTAGAAAATGACTCATTCTTTTCCTCCATCATTTTATTATGTAGCGTTCACCGACTAATTCGCAGATTAGTCATGTTTTTTTTACGGAATTACAAGCAACGTATGAAGACGATAAACTAAAAACCAATACAATGTTTCTAATGTCTGAAAATGCAATAGAGATTCCATAACTATATCTATTCTACAGTATGACGTTAAGAAAATAATACAGTAGACAGTTTCAAATAACGATGAGAACATTTCATATGCATAGAGAAAATAATTTTTTTTCACCAGGATACTTAGAATTTACAACTAAAAAGAGAAAGTAATGTAACAAAAAACTTACCATAAAAATATCCTCCAAAAATTGTCGACAACTGAACCAGGGAATGCTGAAGGGAACTACCCGAACTTCTTGAATATACTACTTAAAGAATGCAAGTAGCTACTGAGAGAGCACAAGAGCACAACTTACTTCTTCCACAGGCAAAGCCAAACTGTAGTTTTCATAGTTTGCGAAAATTTTGAACTAGAAAGCACGGAAATGCAGTTTGAAGGGTAACCGTTAATCCGCAAGAAGCACAGCTGCATGCAATAAAACGAACCGAAAGTTTAACTCGGGGACACCGCGGCACACGCCCACGTGTGGGCTTGTTTTCAATGGTATTGAGGGTCCGTGAGACATAGTATAGCTCAAAAACATCAAAGACAGCTTTCATAATATTTTACAAAGTGAAAATCAAAAAAATGGTAACTCTATTCTGATACTTGATGAAAGATATACGCTGTTGCTAAATTCACTCTTCCTTTAAGAAAGATGGTTGAATGTATATTATTTTGATCATTATTTCTTCGTCTAGAGTTTGTAAAAAGTTAATTTCAGCATTCAAAAGTTATCATTGAGAGGCATGAAGGTTCGAAGGTCTTCAAACACTTCTCTTCCTGGAGGGCCGTACTCCGCCGCGCGGATTGGCCCATGCAGTGTTGACGAAAATTCGTTACTATTATTGGGGTAGTAAATGGTTGCAAGGTTTCATTTCAGATTCCTCTTCAGAAAGCTTCAAAGAATAACGTGGTATAAATATCTTCATGTCCCTCGGAGTCCGTCTCAACTATTTTCCTCGCTTTAGGTAAAAGGTTTCTCTAAAACGAGAGTCCGCCATTTTGTTGCATAAAATATGCAATTATTCATTCGCAATCATTAAATTATAGGTTGTAAAAGATAAAGTACAGGTTTATAACGTGGCGTTGTTCCTTATCCAATAACTTACTTTTAATGGATTCAGCATCGTTTTGAAGTTGAAGAATTTCTCGAAAAATCGAAGACCGGCATTTTTCGCAAAATTTGGTCAACTTTGACCCCCTTTAGAATTGTAACGCGTGGGAATCAAGAGAAATTATTTTCCAGTTATATTCAAAATTTATTCAAAAATGACCATGCGAAGTTTCAAAGTCCGCACTCAAAAAAACCACTTTCGTATTTTTGGCCAGCTTTTTTCGATTCTAGCCCACAGTGCGACGACTCAGTTCAAATTCTCAATATTATCCTCTGTAGCATAAAATGAACTTCTTCATCTACAAGGGATGGTCTTCGAAATTTTTTAGACATTTCTCATTGTGTGTTTTACGAGTTAAAAAGTATGCAGATATGAGCGTCTATTCATGTCAGTAAATGTAATCCGTTTTCATGAAGGGGTTCAAAGTAGGTCGGTTCTAAGGAAAGCCAGACTTAATTGCAATCGCCAATCATTACTCGTTCCTCCGCTGGCAGCTTCAAATTTCTTTTTAGACCAAATTAGCTTCATTTTTATTTTTTTAAATGTTAGTTATAAATATACGTATTTTTTTGTTTTACAAAATATGAATAGTTATAATAATAAAGTTAGGATTATTCGATTCCATTCAAATTAATTTTAGACTGCAATATTTTCGACTCAAAAAATCCTTATGAAGTGCCTATATATGCATCTGTGTGAGAGGGTGACGCTAACTCTTACATAAATACATCTTTTCCTGCCTAAATCTACTAATTGTCACGGTTAGAGTTGGTTATTATGTGGCCTTTATTTAATGTTCATCTCTGCCTTTTGATAGATTCATACAATATCTGCAAACTATTAAAACATATTGTTTTCCAATTTTGTTAACATATCTAGGTTAAAATAAATGGGAAAAGTTTATGCTAATGTTCAGCTTAGGATAAAATTCATTTTCTTTTGTTCAATAATCTTGCAAAATTATTTGAATGCAGACAATACGCCATTTAATTATATCCATTGATATCTATGCTGTTTAATATTTTTTTTTATACAGCTGAATGTTATATGAGACCTTAGGATGGGAAAAAGCTTCCCAATCACTGGTCTAAGATTTCAATATTAGCAGTTTATTGGCTACTTTCTTTATGTATCCGATCAAGGAGACAAATAATCAACATTAGTATATTTAGCATACTTTAGGTAGAATTTCCTTATCCCATTCCCATTAAATTAAATAAAGTTCCCCAGCGCTTAATTAATTGGTAAACATGTACATACAATACGCAAATTAAGAGACCTATCGCGAGAGGAAAGAATATCGCATTATTTTTTTTAGATGAATTGATCTTTTAATCTCGAGCCTTATTTTCTCTTGGGGAAAGAAAACCCGGCGTTTCCCCTCCAAATATTCAGAGCCACTCGTCAAAATTCTCTTTAAATTTCGGCGTATCGCTCAATTTTCCACGTCGACTGAAGGTTGACGTAGTAGGCGTCGCGAGAAGGAGAATTTTATATATGTCACATGCTCCCGGGGATGTATTCCCTTCTCTCTCTCCCTTCCATGTTTCTCGGCTTGTTTCCGACCTTGTCACACACACACAAACATACCCATGTGGAAAAAGGAGATCATCAGAAGGAACATACCTTTTATAGTAACCATCCTTTCTCATGTGTCCCGCTTTCCATCCACCTTCTCACTCAGTCTAAGGTTGGCAATCCATGGGAAGTCAAGGAAACAGAAGTGGGACACATGACTGCATAATGGCATCCTTTGTTACAAAGATTTCAAGAAGGAAATTGGCTTTCATGGTTGACTTTTTATTACATTGGAAGTTTCTACAAGGCTTCTTCCTTGACGTATCATGAAAGACTAATGCTAATCCCTTTCATATCTTTCAATTAAGTAGGTATTTGCGGGCCACAAAGCAGGGAATGGCCTCGTTTTACTAAAATAGACAAAGAAGGATGATGTAACGAAGGTTGTCGATCATTTTATATCAAAATAGTGATGGCAAAGCCTGGATTAGTATTTCAATCAACCGCTGAGCAGAATAAAAATAAACAAGATGGAATTAAAAATCAATCTTGCACCAGATAGCGTACACCTTAAACAAGTAGTTGCAACCTTTACTTTGCCACACCCTTTCTAAGCATTTTAATGCTCTTATCCTTCATTATAAAGTTAAATGAATGTTACATTAGAGATGTAAAATACATTTAACTTTTAGCGTTAACAAAATAAATCATTCACTGAATGAAGCCTATACGGCAACGTTCTCTGGATACAGGTTTAAGGACATAGGAATAAATCATCAGAGAATAGTACGAAAAAAGTAAATTTTTAAGACTATTATCAATTTCCACTGTTCCCCCTTACTATCAAATCGGCTCCATCTGGTGTGGGCCTCGGGCCCAGGCTTGGAAGAAATAACCTCGATCTCAAGATTAAATAAGAAGTGCAATATAGTGACACGACTTGTACTCGAACTCAGGTTCTCCACTTTCCAGGCATGTATTCTAACCCCTAAACCCGGAGAACACGAAACTTGGGAGTTCTGGATCCGAGACCAAGTGATGTAGCTATTTTTGTACGTTATAGATATGATAGGAAAAGAAGGGAGCACTGTAATGAGAACTTGAGGTCGTGGCATGGGACTATAAACAATTGCATGTGAATCGAAAAAAATCCAAACTGCATTGCTCGAGTATGGAATACAAATATTGGAATACGTTGCATTTTCACCGTGTACTAGAATATTCAAGCAAAACATATAACATAGCAATTTACCGCTACCGAGAAATTCCACGACTCCTTGCTCTGTAACGTTATTTTAGTCATAAATAATGTAGAATTTAAAATAACGCTCCTATTCGGAAGAATACTTTTAATAAATATGTATCTATATTTGCTCTGAAATTCAATATTAATTCTGCTATGCTAGCCAACAGAGGAAATAGTTAATGCTATAGATTATATCCAAATCTACATCTACATAAATACCCCGCAAGCCGCATTTCGGAATGTGTTACGAACAGAGTTTTGTTAATGCAAATTCAGAAAGGTCACCCTTCGAAATTATAATTTAAATTACAACCGCAAAAACAGGGTCCTGCTGATTGAAATGTTTCCTAGATCATAACACAATTAGAAAAATAATGACAGGGAGGTCGATTCAAGGTTGAAATAAACATTTCCGAGTTGGAAACATATATACCATAGTCCACACTTTGGACCTCAATAAGTATACGTTTATAGTAAAATATCAATATCATAATAGATTGTTTCATTTAATATCTTTTTGCCCTTTTAAACCGATTAATCGCCAAGTTTCCGTAACAAGTAACACACAAAAATAAACGGCAATTTGCCTTCCGCAAACAAAATCCACTCTTGTCTCCTTGTTTCAATATTGAAGCAGCGTAGGAGTGCTCCCAATGACCCTTGGAGCCGCACCTTTGACCTAAACTCCTTCCCTCCATCAAGTGTGAAATTAGAGGCACATGCTTATTTGCTCCCTCGAAGGATGCAGTAAGTTGAGATGATGACAAACGGGCCCTCCCTTTGGTCCGCAGCGTCCACGATCCCTCTCGCAAGGTTAAACATCTCCGAAGGCGAAGCCGGAGGAAAGTCGGGTTTGATCACAATGCCAGGAAGGTGTGCTGGATAAATATTTAAGTTTCTGAGATCTCATACGTGAATCGGAGGGATCGTACTCGCAGTCACGTAGCAATCTGTTTTTTTTTCGCCGAAGGAATCCACGTAATGGAATGATTCACAATAGAAATCCGGAGGAGAGATATTTTCCGGAATGAGTTCAAGTTTCCATTTGGAAAATTAAGCATTCCTTCAATCATTATATTTTGCGGTTTCTCATCTTCAGCCTATCAAGATTTTTATTATTGTTTATGATAATACTCCTTCTAAATATATTAAATGTTGCCTTAGAGAAAAATATAGACTACCAAAATTTGAGACTGAGTTTTTTATATAAACCTTGGTCATTGGTTTTTAACTTCACATATGTTAAGGGAGTGTATCAACTTTTATTTTATCACAATTAAGAATTGACTATAGTTTCCAGGCCCTAATAGTTAGTCTCTCACTATAAATATTGCATGAGTACACACATTTTGAATTAAATTTCAGTCAGTGGTAAGGAAAATTTGGTCTACATTTTAGTAACTGTTGGAAAGACATTATTGATCACTCGTGGGATTAAAAGTAAATCAATACTGCTCTGAGTTTCATGGTATCATTATGTTAGACTTATCAATGAAATTAGGATTACAGTAGAGGATATTACATTGATGTAATATCCTCTACTGTAATCCTAATTTCATTGATAAGTCTAACATAATGATACCATGAAACTCAGAGCAGTTCCTTACTTGTTGAGATAATCACGATATTTTCCCAAAACAGAATTTTGAATCCACGGAGTGCTATAATTTTAATATTGGCTGTGTATTATGCTATAGCATAATACAAAGACCAAAACTAAAGCAGGGAACTGTCGTCAAAGAGCCTAATAGTATAAGCATAAAATTTAAAATTGATAAATTAATGTTAAATCATGTAAAGTTGTATTAAGAGAGCTTCTAGTCATTGTATACAGTTTAACGCTTGAGATAGTGACTAGAAATCATATTGAAAACTGCAAATGGACATCCTAAAAAAATTCGATAGTTTTACTATATTGTAGCGAGATAAAATTTTCTAGAATACATTTATATTCATCCCAGAATCCCAAAAAAACACTTCGATACCGACGCAGATAACTTACACAGTAGAACACTCGTTCATTATTAATTTCGAAAATCAGTCCAACAGGACCTCTTCCCCACTCGGATGGGCAACGCCATTCCAATGAAAATTGACGCCCGTAAATTCCCGTTCCGCGCATTTTTTAAACAATTCCACCCCACGGAAGAAGCGGCAGCGCAGTTCGCAGTAACTCACTCCGCGGAAATAATAATTTTTGAGTCGAGCGACACCTTCGATATCATATAGGACTCGGAATCCATCAGCTGCAGGCCCTTTCCACTTGATTAACGTCCTCGCCTATTTGCGGGGACGGTCAACTATTTGCGCATGGGAGCCAGCCGATTAAATTGACTAATTCCCCTCACTTTTTCTTTCGAACGTGCGAAGTGTCGCCGGATATATGTCCCGGGGTGTGCGGGGGACGAAAGATGGGCACTCGTGATTGGCGTTTGGACGAGCGAGAGATGGCACGGGTGCGGACAGAGAAGTCCCCCGCCGTGCCTCTCCTAAGCGAGATGCTCTGACGAAGGTACCGCCGCGTCAATGCTAACATTGATGCATGCCTCTGCAATTAAGGCTCCCGGACTTCCAATTACGGCGGAAACTGTGTCAGCGAGCGGAATTCCGCGCTGGGGGAGGAGGTCGGGGACAGGGCGAGGATGAGGTGTATATGGATTTGATAGAATGGAGGAAGAAATGGGGGGGAATTTTTTTTGGGGAGTTTTGCTGTGTAGGGATTATTAGGGGGAATTGAGGTGGGTAGCAGGGGGTCTAGAAGGAGGGTCCGAGGAGAGTGGGATGAATGTGCGAAAGAACGGTCCCCCACCAGAGAGAAGGGAGGCGAAAAAGAGGTTAGAAAATAGGGCGATGGGATGAGCAGATGCTGTTGCAGGATAAAATGAAGGCCGTAGGAGGTGCGGGCGATCGGGTCTGGCCAAGGACAAGGGAGGGAGTCGATTTAGGAAGGTTGGAATTTGGAATGTTTGTCACTCCTGCCTCTTTGCGCGATTTTTCCCGGAGTGGCGGGTTCGAGCATTTTTTTCAGATACCTACAAAGGTTCCTGGAGTGTTTGGTAAACAACGGAACGCTATTAACCCGGAAGGAGGCAGTATGTAGGTTAATAATCAATTTCGAGGATGATTCTCTTTGATCCAGAGCTTACTGTTTTTATTCAATCAGACGCGAGGAAACAAAGTCGCCGAAAGGCCGTCACAAACGAATGCAAATTTGGGATTAATTATATTTGCCATCTCCGACCTTATCAGGCGATTTTCCTGAACTACTTTGTAAATAATAAAGGAGCTGATTCGATAGAGATTCAACGCGTGCTCTTAATGACTAGAGTGTTCAAAATTGGGTATCATCATAAATAGCAATTTAAAATCGAAGAGCTGTGTCTAAATTACCAGCCATCATAGCTTTCCAACGAAGTAAGAATAACAATATTCATTACTTTTTCTATTCACACAGCAAAGTAATTATCTTGAGAGGGAACTGAATAAATGGGATTTTTTACAATGCTTAGTTTCCTTTGCGTTGGATAGTAGATAATCGGATATTGGTAATCTTCAAATTCTATTGACCCTTTTTCAAGTTATGTATAAATATAGACGTAGGTTAAAGAATTATGTTTGATGGGACCTGAAATATATCCTTAGTCCCTTAATACCTCTAATTGAACGGGAAGAATCAGTGAAGAAATATTGACAAACAAATTTTGAACAAATCCAGGCATGAATTGTGACTGAAATCGCTCTTCAAGCTCCAGAAGGATGATTTTATAAAGACTCGAGTATTTGCTCTACGCTAACACCGCGTCGGCGTAACATCCGAAACATTTGAAGACGAGCTCAGATACCGACGGGGGTTGTTGAAAAGAGCTTAAGCAGGTAACATTATCCCATCATCTCGTTAAGGTCGTTGCTGTCGCCCACTCTCCCCTCCCTCGATAAAATCCGAATCTTAGCCCTGTTGTCGCAGCTTCACCTTATCTCGATATGTTAACATTACCTCCCAAAGAGGATCCTAGGAAGCGAGGACGATTCCTTTCGTAGTCCGAGGCCCCGCCGCGAGAGGGGGTGAGCGCGGGGGAGAGGAAGAAACGGTGGGAGGTTTTTCAGATGGTAAGGTCATGTAACTGCAGGAGACCGAGCGATGAAGCTCCCCGGGGGCACAGAAAATTGCGCCGAAAGACGGAGACCAAGAAGGGGGAGAGGAGGAGGATAGGAAGAGGTTCTGGAGACGATATTAGCCAGCTCTCATCCTCTTTATTTTTCCTCGGTCGACCTTCTCCTCAAGTAGCTCAATGTCAGCCCACTTCCTTTTAAAACTTTTCCTTCTTCCCCCCAGCTTTGTCTTTATTAAAAAAAATAGTCTCGATATCTTTTGATCTCCTTATCTATACCTTCGGCTTACTCCGCTTCCTTCCTCGCCGGTACTCTCTCCGCACCGTCTTGATCGACGCGAATCCCCGCGGAGGATAAACAATTCGGCATCTCCTGTTTTTTGTAGGTATAGGTTTTTACTAGATCCGGTTATATTCTAAGATTTTTCAATTTTGTTACTCGGAATCGGCAACCGTATTTTCGTCCTTCCGTCCCGCCGAATTCTCCTCTGCCTCGGTTTATTGCGTCTCGACGGAGGTGACTGCGCCCCGAGCCACGCTTTTTCATTATTTCACTCGAATATCAGATTCCATATGCCGTGTTTTTCTTATCCCTCCCGCAAGGTTTTTCTTCGTTTTCTAATTTTGGAAGTTTTTCTATTTCCTGTCTGACCTGCGCCGCAGTTTTATGACTGGAATCGCGCAGAATCACGGTAAATCTGCGAGATTAAAAAAATATTCGACGAGTACTCGGAGAGAAAAAAGGTATACGGATATTAATAAATAGTTCTATTTTAAGTAGTCCAATGTAAATCGTATCGTTATGTTGTGATGATAAAATTAAAAAAAAAAATTGGCTGCGGTGGTGGATTAGTTTGCGAGATAGCACTCCAACCCCAAGGTTCTGGGATCGAATCCCTGCTAATCGGAATTTTCTGCTTAGGGAGTGGTTGTGTTTGTTTGTATTAATTAGTGAAATGGACGTAATTGGAGTTTAATCAACTTTTAAAGGGAAGTTATTATTATTAAAACGGAGTTATAGTCTTCTAATTTTATTCTATATATTTATTTTAGCAATCTATAAACATTCAAGTTTATCACTTGAATGTTTATGGATTGCTATGAAAGCTCAATGCGTAAAAACCGAAACTTTATTTTTTTTCCATTTAGCGTGAATGGATTATATGAAAACATCTGTTATGCATAGTACTAAATAGAACGGCTCATACTCATATACAATAAATACTCATAGTAAAAAGTAATTTAGCGAATAAAAGATTAAAGGATGCTCAACTGCAATCACCAAATAAGTAAAGAAATTCGGTGATTTAATTTTAGTTTAATTTTTTTCATTAGTGAATATATAATAAGAAAAGTAATCTGATATCAACTTATCTATTTTAGAATCGATGTGGAATATTTTAGAGCCAATGGCAGCCTTTTAGAAATGAATTGGAAGGTTAAATTGAAGGTCTCTTGAATTCAAACTTGTCTTTGTTACCTATAAAGAAATGTAAGTATTTTGCGGAATGCTCTGGTTGTTAACGTTAAAAATTCTATTACAAACACAAAAATCGGTTTTATTACTAAATATAATTTTTTTGGGGAATTTTAAATTACATTTTGCATGGTACGTACTTGTTTTCACCCCACAGTAGTTATCACGGAGGTACTTAATTTGTGATGTATAATAGAAATGATAATATCTAAATCGTCTACAAAAATTTACAATCTTAACTTGCCTAAAGGTTAGGTCACGATCTTTATAATTAAAATTAAAATATACCACCATGAAGCTAAAGGAATTTTATACATAAATATTCATATCATTCATGATTTCAAAGCAGACAAACTTTTCAAACTTCGGACATATTTTTCTGTGCATAAGTAAAGTTTTAATTTTCCTGTGATGTAAAGTCGATGTAAAAACCCTGATATTAATTTTTAAAATCGTTACAACTTCCAAGTTATCCTTACCGAATTAAAATCAATAAAGTCAACAAAATTACGGTATTTAATTAACTATAGTAAACACTTTAAATTGAGGGCTAAGGCAGGCTAGACAACGCACGCATTAACTCCCCATAACTCTATATGGGCTAGAAAAAGCTTAATTTCCATTGTTATTTACTGGAAAGGTTTGAGTCAAATTAAAGTAAGTCTAATATCGGGACAATTTTTTGAGAGTAGTCACCCTCAAGAAAATATTTATAGCTGATATTATTCTTTCTTTTTGATTAATAAATGATTGTTAAGTAAAGGCTATCTAAATTATTTACTAAAACAAATACCCGGATATCATTCAAATTTCATATTAACTCACTCTCCTTTGAAGATAGTGAAGTCATTTTATGTTCGTTCAAAAATAAACTATTGTGACAGCATCAATTGTTTTACAAAAAATATAACAACATTATAAAATATTTTAATAAATGCAGGTTGATAAATAATCCAAAAAAGGCGTAGAAAATCAAAAATAGCAAATGGAAGAAATGATAAATAAAAAGCATCAGAATAAAAATGCTTCTTTTGGATTTAAAACAAAGAAAATCGAAATAAGATAGGAATTATCTCAATTAAATCTATATTTAACGTATCTTAATGTTGGTTAATTAATTCATGCTTATTAAAAATCACAATATCTATTCCTAATTAAAGTTACATTATATTAAAGTAGGATCAAAATAGGTATTTAAAGCAGTACATTGTCGATATTTTTTTCTGAAATAATGTAATGCTTCACTTGTTATCCCTTTTGTTTAAGTTTAAAATTCATGGCATAAAATTGTCAAATCTCATTTAAAAATTAATGCCACTGGTCGAAGTTTAAAGCTCGAGCACAAACTAGATTAGTGAAAACTCTATTATAACATATTGACTAAATACCCATCAATTTATGCTAATCTAAAATTCAATAATACTAATAGTAACCACCGCAGAGAGTAAATGCATTCCGCTGATTTTGGAGAAAATAAAAAATTATACATCAATCCAATAGAAACGAAAATAGTTGCAGAAAAACTACCACTTGAAATGTGTTTAATGTTAGTAAATTATCTGAATCATTAATGATTCGTTGAAAAATGTATCAGTCAAAATAGTTTAATACCTGTCAATTTGTTTTGATACTTAGTTAGAGTTGCATGCGTATTCCTTTGTTATCTAAGGAATGATGCGCAAAAGATAATATTGTTGTAGAAAATAAATCAATTAATTGCACGATCAATTTTTCCTTTAAATCGGATTAATTTATGCTAAGTTATGTATTACAGTTAATACAAATGCATAAATTTAGAGAAATGAAATCAACCGTACATGATTGAACGAAGACATATTCATGGAAATTGTATTTCCGTGATGACAATATTCATCCTTCAGATAAAACGCCAGCGTTCTTCTTTGACTTCCTTTACATTTAATATTGCAACAAATATTTCATCACATTCAGAATATCGTATGCCCGTATAAGCTTCTACATTTTTATCCCGGATACAAATATTTAGCCTTAGTGTTTACGTACAAGTAATACACAGTCTGATAACATTTAGTCAACGTTTGAGATCCATGCCCATTGCACTTCCGCATTCTCTAATATTTGTGGAAATAAAAGGAATTGGTGATATACTAGATATTGAAGAGCCTCAGGGTATATATTCGCATATGAAAAGATACATACGCTTATCTTTCATTCCCTACTGTGTGCTGAAATGCAAGTATGTTCGTAAACGTGATAACGGATATTCTGAGGACTATGGGAGTTAGAACTTCTGCATATTAAAATAAATGTATAGCCATAAATACGATTCCATTTTTACATCAGAACAATATTTCCGATCTTTAAATTCATGAGAAATATCTCACCTTCATTTTCATTCTAATACCAAATGATATCTAATATCAATGAGAAGTTTTTAGAGAAATATATAAATTGAATTCACGGATCAATTCAAGCAGTAGGGACAAAATAATTTTTATACTCGTTTCCAAACATTTCCTTCTCGCAGTTGCTTTACTCTTTCAAATTTAGGGCTATTATTCCATAACTAGAAAAGAAAATCAAAATTAACAATTATATAGAATACATTCACGCTGGAGTTGCTACTAGTAAATCATAAAGTAGTCAACATTAAAAACCATAAAGAATTGGCTCCATCTCTAGAAAAACTGTTTTAATTTTACTTCAATTTTACAAAAAATGGTTTGCATACTTAAATTCAAATATTGTTCGATTCTAAATATGTAGAATATGTAACTTACGGAATCTGTAGGGAAAAATTGATGCAAATATTATTTCTTGGAACTTCTTATCTCATATATTATGGAACAATACATACATTTTATCCCAGAACGTGCGATTTACATTAAAAAGGCAACTTAAAGTAGAATTCATCTAAAAATGACTTTAGGAGGCACCTTACGTAATATTTGCTTAAAAAATCCATAAATTTATCAAGGACACTCGTTGATGTTAGCTGGAAATCCTTCGGAAAATGAGTTAATAACTTAGATTAAGGTTAAAGCTGGGCAGCTTGACCTCAGTAAAAATCTTTTGATGAGGTTCTTCCTTGTACTTCGGAACACAGCATTAAGTGGAAACCTGTGATAGACATTTCCTGCTCACAACTCCCACGCTTAGAACAGCGTGTGGCGGAACGATCATAAAGGTATGGAATTGAACTACATAATATGTTTGTAAAATTGAGGATGAACTTTAATGAATGAGTTTTAATAGTATAGGACTGATTCACTGAAGTCGAATATTACAATTATTTCGAAGTATACCGTTTGATTGTCTACCAATTTTAATTTTTCTAATATTAAAATTAGTTTTTTCTGGAGTCATATAACGTCGCTAACCGAGAATGTGCAGCAAGAATAGGAATACAAGACAAACTCATATATTTCTAACTTGATGAAATGAAATGCCAATTACTTTTTCTAAATTACTGAGTGAAATTGAACCTAACTGGTAATAAGTCTAATATAAGCATATTATAAATACCCAATAAAACACTGATTCATTGTTACCAATCTTTCCAAAATTTTCAAATTACCTTGCTTCTACTTTTAACAACATGTCCAGTGATTAAAAGATTTATAGTTATCATTTAGGAAAGTTTATGAAGATTAATTCCCAGAAGGCTAAAAATTGATGAACTTCTAGTAAGAGTAGACCAAATCGTAACCTTAGTAAAACGTCCATTCACATCTCAAGGATGAGGCATAATCAGAGATTCTTAAATCTCAACTTTGTTTTACTTAAACTGTTAGCTCGTATACATTTAAATCCTTCTCAGCTAATTTTCTACACACCATATTACTCTATATGTTGAAATTATAGAGATGTGTGGTTTCGATAAAGTCTAGATGATATTCGGCTGTTAAAATCCTTCACATTATGGAATGAATGCCGTAACAGATACTTCATTGAAGATAGATGTGCATTTGAGCACAAATTGATAGCCCAATGAAGCAAACCAAAATATCACACTTGAGGAAACTCAATTGATTTAAAGAAGTTTTTCTGTAGTAAAAAGAGAAATAAAGTAACTCTTCAAAAGCTATATTTTCCAATGTTTCCACTCCATGTTGCAACCGGATTTGGGAACAAAGGAAATCATAGAATTACTAAATAACGGTATTTGGAGAGTGTTTTAATTCCTTATCCATTAACAGCCGTGTTATCTCGTTACACCATATTAAGTCATGTTTACAATTTCTTAAATTTCAAGATATCGTAGTATTTGTATTATTACAAAAGCTTCTTAGAATTTTTCGTAATATTTTTCCAAATTTTTATTTTTTTTTTATAAATTGCTAGACTAGCAAAACCAGAGTGATTATTTGTAGTTTTCAAGGTTTTTTCATATTTATAAATTCTTGTGAAACATATCATCTGAAGTAAGCATGCACAACTTTTTACCTCCTAACTCACTGTTACACCATATAAGGTATTTGCGAATCTCGCATATCGAACATCATTTTGTAATTTATGTCTATTCTTTTAAATTCGTTTTTTATGTTGCATTTAAATGATATTTAAAGAGAGGATAAATTGGCTAGTAGATCTTCAGCAAAAGTTGCTATTCCTTAGTGCATCACTTACATCAGCCTCTTCTTTAGGTTTATCTTTACTAGCATCAATAAATGGGTACTTGAATACGGAAACCTTTACTGTAATAGCTCTACTTCTTTAGAGTAAAGCGTATCTTACTGTAAATGTGTTCATTAGAAACTGTCATTACATAACATTGCGTCTTTACCTCTTAAACTTGGAAGTGCAGTAAGCTCCCGCATAGCCATGCGGGAAGCGCGTTCGGCTTTGATAAAAGCGGTCCCGGGTTCGATTCCCGGTGGGAGGCCATATGCAAAAGTTACCTAAGATGTTAAAGCACTTACAACAATACTATTACTACTTTGGGAGCGTATTTAGTGAAACAGAAAGTATATAATCAAAATCACCAATGGCAACACTAAAAAATAAACAAATAGGTAAATTAGGCAGAAAAAATACGGTCACGACTTTGCCGTAGAATTTTCTTTTCCCCGATGATCATTCATATCGATCGACGAGGCAAAAATAGCATCGAAATATTTTTTGCATTCACTCGGTTTGTTAAATAGGTCAGAAAATGGTTCCCTATCTGAAATTCATCTTTCACTCAGTATGCCTTTCACTCAAGCTCCCCTCCTTTCACTTTCCTTACACCGGTACATTCCCTGGAGCACCTTCAGTTATCTCCCCCTTCCACAGTCCCTCAACCTACTCCCATCGCTCTCCTTTCTTTCCTCTTGGCTATCTTTTTTCTCTCTTCACTCTTTTCTTACGCTATTAATCCGAAGACAGAGAGAGAGGGGGAACCTTTTCTCCTTTTAATCCAATCGCAGGGAGTAATTCGGAAAAGTTTTTCGCCAAGCAAGGCATAGTAGATGGAGTTAACAGTGCAAGGAAGACTCATCGAAGAAGAGGGAGAGGAAAGAAGTCGGAAAATCTCGAAGAGGGAAGTAAGAGTAGAGGGAGAGATAACTAGCTGGAAAGAATAAGAGATGTGGGAAGTTGGAGAAGAGCTACGGAGAGAGAAAAGAGAATGACTTAGAGGCTTTATTCCGTGATTAATGCGTGAGATGGGCAACAAGAGAAGTTATGTTAAAGTAAAAACAAGATGAAAAATGAGATAGATTCGGAGAAAGAGCTAGTGGTGTATTTTGCTCAATGAAATAAAAAAGCACAATAAAGATATGGTAAATTGGCTTTGAGATAATTAATCAGGAAAATTAGAAATGAAATGAGACGTAAAATAAGTTCAGTTCCTGAATTTACTAGGAAATTGCAAAACAAGAAAATAACTTCACAATGTTCTTTAAAAAAATTTAAAAAGTATGGATTTAGTATCTCTTAACCACGATGATAATATAAACTAATTAATTCTCAAGTAGATAAAAATATTGGAATGGATTTATTGTGAGAATCAGCAAGGTTTGTATGACGAAACCATCCTTCAAACAGATCTTTCTATGGAGATAGATTTTTTTTGGTTCCTGATATCCGCCACTTAACTACCTGGCTTAATGCTTTCGAAATTTGAACAGAATATACTCCTATATCTGCTGCACTAATGTGAAGACTGGGCTATAACTTCCTTCAGAAGTATGCTTTTATTATTATAGGCAAGATTGTATATAACCTTCAAATCGTCTTCGTTTCTTCTCTATCCGATTTTGTTAATTTTCTCTGAACAACTTCCATACTATCGCTAAATTATAGTAAATAAATAATGATCCTTGAAATCTCAATGATACCAAATTACGCAGTCAGTTATGCTCGTTACGATAAGATAAATTAAAACTACCTCAGTGAATGGGAATTATTATGAAAATTGATTCTTAATTATTGATAATATAAGTATAATTACCATAAGTGCCAACCCTCTCGTAACCTTATTTTATTAAAACATGGGTCTCAAACTAAAAAATAATAATTATGTTGAGCTTCAATTAAAATCAAGCCCCTCATATAGCTAATGAAACGTAAGAATAAATTGTTCAAAATGTGCCAGTTTATTTTTTGATACGTAGAGGAAATAATATTTCTGTAGATTTCAAATGATAAAATTATCCTTCTTACACATCATCATATAGACTTATTTTTTCTGTCGTACTTTTTGCAGTTAAGTTCCAACGTATTCAACGAGCAAAGTGAAACAAAAAAAGAGACTACATATGGTTTACTGATGCTATGAATTTCAGTGTGGAAACGTAAGAGATATTTCAAGCTTAAGTTAAAAACAATCTTTTTAATGAATCATAAAAAACCTCTCAATTTGATTAATATATTTTTATTCTGTATTTCTCAAAAATCTCAGTAAAACTTCAGTGCTTTGACGACTCCCATCAAACCTTCTACTATAAGATATAACCCAATATTTTGTCTCGTGCTCAACCCTTCTATTGAATAGCGGTAACCTGTCAAGTTGTCCACCCCAATACCAATCACATTTTGAGACATCCGTTTCGGGATCCGGATGACTCTTCTTCGTTACAATGGATGACGAATCTGTGTTGGATGGTGATTTTATTCTTCTTTTCATTCCAATCATCGCTTTGGGGACTCGCTAACGTGGATGAATGTTGCAGCTTGGAGTGCAAGTGGAGAATGGTATCGCATTTGGAAGCGTTGCACTGATTCATCGACTGGCTTTGTGTTGCGGGGCGGTAGAGAGTTAGGACGTGGGAGAAGATGGGAAACAAGGCCTTTCGACGGAAGCGGCCAAAGGATTGAAGTATCCGAACACAATTGTGTGCTTAGTCTGTCACTCTTACATTTCGCCATTTCAATGCCGAGACAAGCTGCACAAATGTGGACGCGGGGAAAAGTCACCGAAGGCTAGGTCAGAGCAAAGATTAAATCTTGGGAAAGAAAACGAAATTCGGGTTATTTCCTGGTCCAAGCGGAACTTGAGTGTGACAAAACTACGTAATTTTTAATTAAAAACTTCTTCACCAAAAATAGAATACAATCCATAACCGAATAGCAAATGAAATTTATCTTTGATGTACACAATATTTTGGGAAGTATTGAATCCATTTACAAAAATAAAAAACCAGGAAGCCACGATTCATTTGGCTTAACTGTATCATTAGCAGATCATAGTTCTCAATATTGGAGAACACTATTTTCAGTGTACATCAACAACCTTTGTAATCACATTCATAAGAAAGTAAGGATTTGCGAGTGACACGAAAATGTACAATAATGTGGGTACCCGGTTAGGTACCCATGTCCATTATTTGTGTAGACGAACACTTAGGAAACTCAGCGTTGACATGAATATAGTAGACTGAAATGAATAAAATTCTCTTTTAGTCGTGTAATGTGTAGGTTCCTGCCGATAAATGTTGTACTCGTGGATTAGAAAAAATACGAAAGGTAATACGTTTTGCAATATAGTGCAATTGAAAATCAATGAGCGTTATTCAGATGCTTAAGGACACAGGATAAAACCGGTAGAAATTTATAACAAAGAAACAAAGGCTTCATACTCAATAAATTCAGGGAAAGTAGGTTCTCGTAGGATATAACCGATACTATTAAAAAGCAAACATCTTCAGTCAGTATACCGTACTTCGATAATATTCCCCTGTCGTATTATTAGTTAATAAACATTGAATAATGTAGTTACTGTTTGTCTATCGGTGAATTTATATTATTTTTGTGGAATTGATCCATATCTATCATTTAAATTTCTCTCATAAGGAATACATGGGAAAAGTAGGATGTCGTTTGAAGCAGTTGCAGCTAATTTTTCTGCCTGAATATTCATACATAGTGAAAGATGGCAATCTCCTATTGTGCTGCATAGGAAGTATCACCAGAAAGACCCGGGTTCGATGCCGGGTGGTAAATATATCTGCAATATAAAACACATTGGGGTAGTTTTTCATAATTTTTTTCATGCACCTATCGAAATGATAGGAACTTCTTCCTTTGCAAGAAGATGAATATTAGGTCACGGTTTAAGAAAAAAGAATATATAAGACCATGGTTTTCCTGGGTTCAATGCCAGAAAACATTAAAATTTCTCACATAAGGAATATATGGGAAAAGTTGGACGTCGTTTGAGGCAGTTGCGACCAATATTTCTGCTTGAATTTTCGCACATAGTTAGAGATGAGAGAGAGATCTTCTGTTGTGCTGCATAGTAAGTTCACCAGACGATTAAATTGAAGCGAATTCTAAGAATATTATCAATCCTTTTTTTTTTCTTTTGAGGACCTTCCCGATATGAAGCCGACATGAAATTAGTGTTGTCAATCTGCTTGCAGTATGCAAGTTACATTTTACTCGCATATAATATACCTAAGAAACGTGAAATTTGAACATTATCTGAAATATCTGCTGGGAAACCACGACATCTTGAAATTTAACAAGTTGAAAGATATCGAAAGGTTCCATGAATTGTACGTTGAAATAATAAATCCAATAACTCAGTGGAATAAAGAATTTAAAGGCTTAAACTTAAAATCAAGCAAATTCCACCTCACTCAATGACAAGACACGTATACCAAGGCGCCCAAACGTTCATCGTTGTTACGAAAAGATTTAGTCTGTGTACGGATTCCAATCGATCATTTTATGAAGTTAATTAGATGAGTAATACTTCATCTCAATTTACGACAAATGGTTTGGACCTTCATTTATTCATGATGTCTCCATATACTCCGATACCACTTGTTTAGGTGTAAATTGCATAGGAATATTAAAAGCTATAAAAGTTTAGATAAAACAAACAATGTATAGAAAATTCTAAAAGGATTTCTGAATTTCTGAATAATCCTTCAAATACCGCAAATAACCGTGCTAATAAGCTCTCAGCACGTAGGTGGCGAAACTGCTGAGTACGTAAAACGCGCATCTATTTCTCCCTAAATGTCTCTTTTATCTTTGGTTCCTTCGCATGTGAATAATCGTGCGAAAAGTAGGTCATCGTTCTTCGGTGCTGAAATTCTGACGTCAGCCTAACATACTCAGCATTTTATGAGCTGAGCTCAGCAAACGAATGGGTTATAATCACTGTTTCGGTGCCAACAAATATCGGATTATAATCAAGCGGAGTAGGACAATGGATTATCCATCGAAGGATGAGCGATGGTGGTTATAAATTGTCTGTAAATAGGGCTCATTTGAAACTGGTCGAAAATATTTATGAAGGAATAAATGTTAATCTCGAGAGGCAACCTAATCATCCTCGTTTACCTCAATCCAATCTAATGCCTAGAAATTGAAAGGTTTCATTAATTCTTTATACTTGCAGAAACCATTCGGATTTTTTTATCTTTCGGAGCAGGTGTTTCAAGGAACCTCTCCAGATTGTATTCCGGAAGAAATTCTATTGAACTGAATTTTTTTTAAATTACTATTTCCTGGTTTTGGATTATTTTACTTACGCTGTTATTAATCTTTATTACGTATTACGTTTTATTTTTCATAAAAAATATGTGTATAAGGAAATCATTAACGAAGACATTAATGAGATTTTATATTTACGACCCCTAATTTAGTCTCCACATTAATGTCCAAAAATCTTGTCACACTTCCAAAATTAAATTAGTTCTATTCATCAAAAGCATTAAGGGCATGTTATCTTTCAATTTCAAGCGTGGAGTAAATATTTTTATAAATAATAATTGGATAAGCAGATATTTTTCATGGAAAGCAAGGAATTTGTTGCACCAAAAATTTTAGTAACAAAGTTTCTTTTTTTATTTTCCTTGCAAAGTGTTTATTATTGCGAAGTGATGGAATTTTGTCGAAATTAAAAATATATTAAATGAAATTATATTTAATTTATATTAGAATTTGATTGTTATCAACGCACGTCTTCAGAATATTTTTCCTGGTTTAATTCTGCTTGGATATTTTCGGTGCGTAATTCCGTAGAAGTACCGCGAAAGCATTTCTCATCAAAATTGCTTGAAAATATTTAGAATAAATACATTTATTAAGTATACAAAGTATTAACGAGTTATTAGGAGTAACGGGAATGAACGAGAAATGTAAAATCCGTGGCATACAATCGTGCAAGAATAAAATCAGTTCATGTGCGTATAGCTTGCGAAATGTACGAAAAAATCCACAATTAAATATGAATTACGCTGTACTTATTTGTGATACCCAAAATAACATCACCAATTTTATTATTTCCAAGAGTACTCCATAGTGAAGAATGACGGATTCAACTTCTTAATATATTAGAACCATATGATTCTTATGATAGTCGGTATCATTAGATAAATAAGATACATATTGGAGCAATAAATTGGAACTATCTTGTCGTAAATTATTATGTATATTTCCGTATATTAGACAATTGTTGAGTTGTTAAAAAAAGTCTCCAAAATCCTGAATCGTCTTATAGGATAGATAAAAGACAATTAGATTGAAATGCATACCATTTCATAATATTAATAATAATAATATTTTTATTACGGGTTTTGTCCCATTGACAGTTTACAATAAAAATATTTAAAGTATTATTAAACATAATAGCAATTAGAAATATACTCAAGATAAATACTTACAATCAATAAAATAAAATTAACAAAATACAATCAGGAAAAAACTAATAAGAAAATACAATCCAGAAAATATTGTCAAGAGAATACAACCACTAAAATACAAACGAGAAAATATGATCATTAAATATATTAAGAATTTACAAACAAAATATTAAATCAATAAAATAAAGTTTAAAACCATTAATTTAACTCATTGATGTATTTCAAACTATTTAGTTATGCAACAATACTAAATGCAAAGTAAATACTAACAGTTATGTTTGAAAGGTTCTAACCAATTTATTTTTAAGAAATGAATAAAACTTAATTTTAGTTGCCGAGAGCTACACAGAGTGAGACAGTTGTTTCAAAAATTGAGGTTTGGAATCCATTCCACGTGTAAACCAGTGCCTTGCATGCCGTCTCGTACCCATCTCCCGCCATGCACCACCTTCGAAAACTTCGCGAAATTACCTCAGAAAAGGGGAAACTTCGGGTGGAAGGAGCCATTCATTTATTTTTCAGCGACGATACAAAAACTTCTCCTCCGTCAGGAAGAAATTGAAGAGGAGCTAGAGATATTAGAGAAGTTGCAACGCAGTTAGAAGGTAAGATGAGATGTACGCTGAAGTTCTCTCCGGGCGTAGAGAGAGGAAGATAAAGCGAGTCGAGATGGGATGATTAAGCGAGATGGACGCAGTTAAGAGAGGGAATAAACGACGCGCACTCGGTGATGAATGCGTCGAGAGGCGGCCAGCGAGTTAAGAAATGAAAGAATGTGAAATGAGCCAAGCGCTCATGGTGACTCCATAAAATTTAGCGATGGCGGACGCAGGATGCGGCCATAAATCTTTAATAGAAAACAAAGCGCGTCTTTTGCTGGTGAAGAAATGGCGATTCTCCGGATTTTCCCCTCTCTCTGGAGTAGTGCTTGATAGATCGAAAATATGGCCGTATTTCGCGCAGCCATAACCAGTATGACGAAATATTGCTGCGAACAAGCTCGTAATCTTCTCGTATCTAAGGCAATGATGTTTAATAAACGTTTTTTCCAAATTCCCGGATTACGCGAAACGACATCGGAAGAATGCTCGGTACTTTGGGAAGAGTTACGTCGATGTTGAGGTTTAAACATAACCAGGAAGGAAGGCTGTTCTTGATGTATGGGCTAAGGAAGGAACAAAGAAACATCGAGAAATATGTTTGGGATAAAGGAAAATGATGTGCAGGAAGGTAACAGCACAATTCATATCGGCGTATAAAACACTAAAAATAATAATGTTTTAGATTTTCCGCTAACGCAATACTCACTTTTCATATTAAAATTGAGTAGTTTGGCAATGGCCATCTTGGATAGCCATGTGAGCAACGGATTCTCTTAGGTGGAAGCAGTCCCGGGTTCGACTCCCGGTGAAAGCGCATGTGTCAGGATATTACCTAAGCTGTTAAAGAACTTACTACTAAAAAATTGACTTAATTAAATTATATATTGTGTAACTGAAGTTAAAATTCATACAAAATTAATTTAGGACAAGTTTTCTCTACAGAGAATAATCAACATTCCCTCACTATCTGATTCACAAAATACGGTATAATGATTGATTAGTTTCCTTTTCTGCATACCTTACATTGTCTATGTAATGTCCCTGCAAACAAACATTTCGGCGGGTGGTAGGGGGTTAAATCAAAAATTCATTATTTTCATAATCAATTGCATTCTTGTATTGTTCGCGGAAAAATGGTTTTTACTAGTATAAAAAATATATATTATCATAATCCTGTTCCTCGGTTTATTAGAACTGTAATAAATAATTAACTTGATTAAATAATCTATTGCTTGAGTTTTTAATTAGAGAGCCTTGCTGAGAAAAGGTCAGTAATATCCTTTAACTATCGTACCGTGATAAATAAGAAACGAGCTCCAATAAGAAACCGTGCATTAGCTTCAAATACTCTCGCTAATAACCAGCCTCGGTATCTTTCCAAGGTCAGCTAATGTTGTTTTGTTTGGATACTAGGTAACAAGTGGGTCAGAAGAGGCGAAAAACCTGGAGGAATAATTTCATTCGTGCTGGAGGTGAGCTTCTTTTCTTTGGACAGGAGATGTAGTTAATTAGACCCTCTTGAGGAATGCGTGAGAGGGTCCAGGCAGTGCGGAGCCTTGAAAAACTGCAGCGAAGTAAACTGCTATACGAGGAAGGGAGGAAGTCAAAAAGAAGAAAGTCCTTGCTCGTCGAGGCGAACGTCTGCCTCTGCATAACTGAGAATTAACAGTAAGCGTTAGAGGCTAGCAGGATCAGCTTCATTTATGAACTTCTCTTCCGGGGAATTGCGACAAAATTAGTACTTTCTATGCTAAAGTCGAGGAAGCGGTTAATTTTCAGTAATTCCGATTTCCCGCAGCGCGCAAATAAAATTCGTACGCATTAGTTTATGCTTTAAACCGAAAAATTCCCCCTACGGAATTTCTGAGTAGTATTTTGTGGGATTAAGATGGTGGAAAATAAATTTAAACTTAAGTAATAATGCATATTAAGTACATTCTCACATGAAAAAGTTGTTTTTATACTTAGTTAATGGATGTAGATCAGTGTATTGTACAACGGTAATGGATTAAATGACTAATGTGTGTATGTATCATCAACGCATTAAATTGTAAGTATCATTAACATTTTTAAATTAATTGTTTCGGTTAAAATGTGATTTTCAATCAAATTAAGTATCTATTTGGTATATAATGCTAAGAATCTACTATAAAAAGAATCTAATTGAATTCCTTAAGAAAATTAAAAAATCACATCTACATAAATATCATATAAACTTGTACGTTGTTGAAACTATAACACTAACTATATTTTTATGGTAGTATTTATATTGTTTTCCTATTGTTTAATTAATTTTATTTTATGTATAGGTGATTTCGTGTATAGGTGTCTTTAAGTATGGCTATTTTAACAAAGAATTCAACCTCAATTAGTAACTTTCTCATGTAGGTGTATTAAAATATTAAAACCTATAAAAGCAATCAGCTAATTGAGCGGAAAAAAATATAAGAAAGAAAAAAGACAATGCCTCAAAATTGAGGTTAAGGGAAAACTTATCTACTAAAATTCTCTCGAAAAACTTGTTAGAGAGCTTAGGTAAAAGAGGGGATATGTCACCTCAGCTTTGTTTCTTTAAAGACCTTGAAAAATCCGGCCGAAGTAAGTTTTGTAAGTAATTACATCAAGGGCAGCTAGAAGTGGTTGTTTTGCAGAAATTTAATTTATGGCGGGGAAAAAAATCTGCCTTAAGCTAAAGTCTGTATTCTTTATGTAAGTAGCTTATCCTGAACTTCAGAAACTCGATTAAAAGCTAAGGTTGTCTAAGAAATTCAATTCACAAACAAATAAAGATTACTATCGCTATTTAATAAATTATTTTGCTAATTTTCTTTAATTTACATCTGAAAATGTTTTGAGTAAGTAGATCAGGTTACCTATACTTAATTTATCTTTGTTATAAAATTAAAAAAATAAAATAAACAGAGATTAACTGCTCCTTGATGCTAAGGTAGTTAGGCCAACAATTCTAATGAATTAATATATAGTAGAGCAAGCAAGAATAAAACCGTAAATAAGATATTAACTTTATACTCCACATATAAAGAATTTATTATCTGTAAGTAATATTAATGACTTGAATTAAATCTAACTTACAATTAATGATTACGAATCAGGTTTAATTTTATTTGGGAAAATTTTGGAACCTCAAATTCATTATCAGTTGTGTTCCAATTTTATGTACTTAAATTGAATGAATTCCAAAATTCAACTCTTCAAATTCATCTGCATAATCATTGCACGATAAAAACTTCTCTAGTAGGTTAATTTCTTGGGTTCATATGTCGTGCTGGTTAGGAACTGCTTCCACACTTCTGGGGATAAATTAAGTGTACTTTTTATTTAATTAGAATAATTACGCTAGTAGAGGAATAAGTACTTAAATTTGAACCAACGAGGCATTTAGAATAATCAAAAATATCTAAAGATGACTTTAAATTCACTAGTTATCCAAATGCCTTCAATTTCCAGTCCTTGATTTCAATTTTTGAAAAGATTCTCACTCCAGGTTTTTGAAAGCACTTGGGAGTAAGAATTTCAGCTCTTTTTAACGACTTAGGTAAAGAATGAATTTCGAATCAAAGCTATTAACAAAGTTTACCTGGAAGCATCAAAAGAGGTCATTGTGCACTATAGATTCTTTTATTTCCCATGAAGGGAAGTTGTGAGCGTAATGGTATGGATTTCTTATGGATGCAGAGGTTACGTGATGCTCGCGAGAGGGAATGGTATTCGTGACCTGCAAGGTCAAGCTTTTAAGATTTAGTGTTCCCTCGTGAGGTTATCCGTTACTAGCAGGACATACCCGTTCCTTATCAAAAGCTCAACCCTTTTCACGGAGGACCAAAGTACCACTTTCAGCTCATTCTCTTCCAGATATTTAATCCTTTTGATTCAATCTTCTCACCTATTCATTTTATTATATATGGGATTCTTGTCCTTGGCAACTTTATTAAAGTTAAGTTGGATTTATTCCTGCGTTAAAATCACTATCTAATTAGATCTGCGCATAACTTGAAATATATTAATCCATGGCAAAATTTCCGAAAAATGTCAACCTAATTTACTAGTTTCTTAATACTATCATATTCCATCCCTCAATTCTACATCTAAATCTACATTAATACCCTGCGAGCCGCCTGTCGGCGTGTGGCAGGTGGTGTAAACACGAAATGATCTAAACTACTTCTTTACTTGGTTATTGTCTCGTACCGTTCGCGGAAAGAATGCATTTATAAAACGACTTTTCCAAGCATCTATTTCTCTTAACTTACGTCCATTATCGGATCGACCGGGTTAGCAGGGTGGTTGCATGATACCGGTTGTATCTTCCGTAAATATAATTTCCCTGAATTTTATAAAGCAATAATAATGTATGGCGTACTATTTCAGGAATACTAAGTTGTAATGATCTCAGAAGAGTTCTGTTCTCTTATGTTATGCGAATCGTTCTAATTCATTCCTTTCGTTTCAATTGACAATAATCTTATTGATATGAAAGATCGAAGAATAGATAGATTCTTCGTAGTTCTTGAAAATATTAATATTCTTTACCATACCGTTCCATAGTATCAAATCAAGCGTGTCTGTATTTCTCTAGGGTTTTATCTATGGAATTTTTGTGTTATAATTGCCCATGACATGACTTTTAAGCACATATTTAAGTTCATTTGAATTATTCAATTCATGCTAAAATATTTTCAAAACTTCAGAATATTCTAGCAACCAAAATTCACCATGCTTCAGAGTAAAGTTGGAACATCTAAATTGATCACCGGAACCCTAAAAACCGGAAGATAGTTGATAACACTTCGATAGAAACCTATTTTTCGATCAAATTTCGATCATCTCCTCAACGTTTGATTTTATTTTGCATGTAGATTCTGCGTTTAACTTCAATTTATACTTATCAGGTGGTGAAAGTGATGAAATTCATCATAAAAGGTTAAATTAATAGAAAAATTAGCAAATAAATAAAAAAGGAGATTACTGATGCAGACAATTTTGACGCACTCGAGGGAAAGTTTAATTGCTGAAAGCGAAATTTTCAAAATCTTCGATGAGAAAGTTATGAAAGAGAGTTAATGGGTTACGTGCGTATCAAATATGGGGATTCCGTCCCATCTGAATGTCTTACGGTCGCATTTCACGTCATTTCTCTCCTTATCAAAAGCGTATTAACAGTAACCTTCGCCATCAGACACGATCGCAACCAATTAGCGATCTAACCTTCGTAGATCCAATGATTGCCGAACGTAGGAGTGGCATCGCAGGTCTCAGATTGGATGATGATGAAGAGGGAGTTCCTGATTACGAGAAAGGCCGAGATTCTGCGTAATTCTCGTAAAACTCCATCTACCTATCGAGTTTTCGCTTCCATCTAACTTCAGGTATTTTCCATTAAGACGATATCTAGAGATTCCGAGAGGGAGATGAAACCATTTTGGGATAAATTTGGAGTATATCCGACAGCCAATTTCTGGAATTTCTTCCTGGTGGGATAATTTTGGTCACATTGATCCTTCCTCCTCAAGAAATGTGTGGTTCAACCTTTTATTGGAATCCAAAGCCATCTAGCAGTGCTAACTTCTCGCAGCCGCTTACGCATAAGTCACCTACTGTAATGATGAAGCGATCAGCGATTGTGCTTCTCCAGTTGAGAGGTCGATTACCTCGAACGATAATGCTAATGACAATAATAACATTGATGATGATCTAATGTAATTGCTTCAACACATGATAATCTCAGATATATAAAAATTTTGATTGATTTTTTTGGAACAAAATCAAAGGAGGATATATCAGAATACCAGAATTCATAGAAGCAGGATTGGTAGTCTTGTTTCTATGTATTGTATTTAAATTAAATTCTATATCTTATTACCTTATAGATAATACATTTAAAACAATAATATAATCGATATGAGAAGGCGTGACTTTGTGGAAAGCCATTTGCAGAATGAAAAAACTTCGTACTTTTCCACATAAAATTTGTTTTGCGACCGGTTTCATAAGCGAGCTTACATCTTCAGGTAGATTCAGGAAGCTCGCTTATGAAACCGGTCGCAAAATAAATTTTCTGTGGAAAAGTACGAAGTGTTTTCCTTCTGCATTTGAATCAATAATTACGTAAATTATACGAATGATTTTGTTAATTTTTGTGTAGTATAAAGTGTGCATTATTTAATCACACATTTAATTAATTCTTTTGGAAATCAATTTTAAGTTCAAATTTAGATATTAAAGATGGCCAGAGGAATTATATCCGACAACTAAGATATCTTTATACCACATGTATAAACAATATAATTTCTTTATAAGCTTACATTCTTTCTCAGAATTTTTTTTGTGGTAATATAAACATATATCAAATGCAAAAACCGGTAAATATATTTGTTAATTAGAAGATTTAAATAAAACTGAATTCACTCTTTCTATTAAAGCACAAATAGATATCAACTTATTACTAGATGTTAACAATTTTCCATAATTTTTTAATAGATTGCTTTCTCACTATATCATTGAATATTTAAAGTGCACGTAAATTGTATTTACTTCGATTTGTCTTCTCCTGAGGTATTCACCCATCAGAAGAAAATTGACCCTCCAAAAAGAAATGACTCTACCGAATGTAAACAAATCACCCACGGTATTGTTCCTTAAGTATTTTAATATTACGCCAAAAATGTATCGAATACGATGTTGATGAATACGGCGTTATCGGTGCCACCCGAATGTGAAAGTCGTTCCGTGAAGCGTATTATTTCTATAGGGACAGACGTTACGGTGATGGTTTCTTTCAAGTCGGGAATCGCACCTGACACCGGAGCATTATCAAGAGAGAACGAGGAAAGAATGGATTCAATAAATTCCGTCCTAGAGAAAATGTTTCTCGTCGAATATCGAAGAACTCTCGCCTCCGAATCGCGGCAAAAATGGGAAACTCGAGACAAAGTAACTGCGCCCCTTAAATTTGTTTCTTTTTCGCCCATTTTTAGCCCAACAATCATTTTCTCGAATCCATTCCTAATCTCTTTTCCGATTTCCAGCCATTCCGATCCCGGTCTATCTCACCCCCTTCCATCTGAGACACCTTCATCTTTCCCCCCACTCCCTCTTCATCCCTCAATCATCTCTCAGTCTTGCAGTTCCTCCGGTCCATTTCCCGTGTGTTTGAGTATCCTGCAGAGGGGGAAGGGTCCCATTCCCCTTCCCCTCATCCTCCCTTCTCTATTCCACCCTCCCCACCTCTTCCCAATCTCACCTTCTCCTACCCCTTCCCATTCCATTTCCATTCCCTACTACTCCAAACCTCATACCATCACCTTCACATTCCATCTCTCCCATTCCCATACCCTCCCCTACCCTCCCATTCCATACCCTCCCCCTCAAATTCTCATAACACCTCCCTTCCTTCTCCATACCCTCCTCCTCCCATCCTTATACCCTCCACCTTCCCATACCCATACCTTCCACCCTCCCATACCCAAAACCTCCCCTCTTCCCTTTCTCCTCCCTTCCAATAACTCCTTCTACTTAACCCCTTCAACCCCACCCCACAAACTACCGTTTCTCCTCGGTCCCTCTCGCAATGATTCACGGCGTAAAATTTGCTCCTGATGACCGCATCCCTCACTCCATATTGCCGTTAGTGGAAAGGGTTCGGAACACCGATTTCCTACCGGGACCCGAGGAGAGAGAGAGAGAGAAAGAGAGGTAAAGAACGGTCGGCCAGGAAGAAGTGGTAAAATGGATAAGTTCTCTAAAAGAAAGCCATGGATGTCTTATGAAATGAGATTGGGGATATGGAGCGCGGATTGGATTTGAAAGATAATATATGTTAGGGGAGGAGTGAGAGAATGCTTCAGAAGTTAAAATTTCCACAAGGGGGAACGGAGAGACTTGAGGAATTACTTCGCGGGGATTATTGCGAAAGAGACGTTTCAAGAAGATGGCGGATACGTGGGAGATCGAGGCGGAGGATATTTTTAGCTTTGTTTTTTAAGGATACGTGGAACGAATGGGTGAGGGCCGAGGAAGTGCAAAAGGATAGCGTAGAGAACTAAAGATAGTATTACGTGATGTGGAGGAGCAGATTGGATTTCCAGCTCCTCCCTAGTGGAGACATTCGTGTTGATTAAACTGGAAATGGGATGTAAAAAACCGGATAGTGAAATAAGGCCGTCTCGCGGACGTTTAGCAATCTGATATATACAAGATGGAGTTCGCTTGAGAGAACCGCCCCGCGAGATATTTCCTCGACTTTATAGAATCTCTTGTAGTATTTAATGGAAACGAGCGAAAGCGAATGACAAAGATTCTGATGCGCGTGAAAAAAATATGCGCGAGAATATTTAGGCGTGTAAGATGGAAAAATGAGGGCGGCAACGAAGCGAGAATAAATTGAAGTTGTGAAGACATGGCTTTGACTCCTACGCTGAGACGGAGAGCTTTGAGTGTGTCATTTCTTTCCAAAGTAGCAACACAAAAGTGTAAAACTTTCAGAAACTGGGCTATTAGCTTTACGCGCCATTCATGTTCTCCTCCGCGAATGACTTTGGACCAAAATGGGGAAACGGAATGGAATTTTGAACACGAAAGTATTAGAGATTCTGGTATAAAGTGCAAACATTTCCTCACAATCGCAATATAGTTAAGTGTACGAGAAAAGTTTAGCTTTATGGAATTGGGTTATTTGATACGTAAATTATGAATTTCCCACTAGTTTCTCCAAGTCGTTTTTCGGGTCGTTTTCAAGACGAGAAGTTTTCTCCGTTTTGATAGCCAGTCTTGTTTTCAAGATACAATTTTTGTGCGGAATTTGTAAACTCTTGAAATGGATATGAAGCTAATACCAGAGCTAATGGCATAGTTATCTATAAATATCTGAATGACTTGTCAATTTTTTGGATGTGGAATACGGCGTTTGATATTAATTATTAAAAATTAAAAATGAAACAGGTTCTGCAAAGTACGCTATCAGTTTAATTTATTGAGTGAAGATGGACTTCTACGTCATTAAGTCCTTATCTATTGAATATATTGTAAACGAGATATTATTATACAAGTAAACTGATGAATTGAGGAAAACAGAAACTGATATAAAAATGAAAATAATAATATAATAGATAGGTAGATAATGAGGATTTAAGGTACCCTTGGTTATGGAAAAGTAAAATGATATGATTAATTATTGCTTTCTCACCAAAACTTGGGAATTTCATGTTACTCAGAGCGGATAGAAGAATTTGATAGCGAATCTGCTAGAAAAATGTGCCGCTATTCTAAGAGACAAAAGTTCCTGATTTTTTTTTTTGAGGCTTAGGATCTTCTTAATAAAGGCTGTCAATATATTAATTGTATCTCAGGAAAATAAGATTGCTGAGTTAACTAACCAAATGAAGGTTGATTTTAAGTGATCATTCTGCTAGTCATCATGACTCAGGAACTTGTAACCCTTGATCAACGGAGAGCGTGCGTGTTCACGCAAAGAAAACGCGCGAATATAGGCCACGGCGTTAGCGATAGTGTGGATGGTCGAAATGGAACATGGGGTCAAGCAGTCGGACGAGTGCCGTTTGAAGAAGAGTCGAAGTCGCCAAGGAGAGAGGTCGAGGGTCATAGAAAGAGGAGAGGACCGAAGAGAAAGACGCGGGAGGTCACCAAGCAGGCGAGGTGATGCTGGGAATAGTGATGAGGACAGAGATTCCGCTGAGGGTGTCCCCCGTGTCATCCCCTTCCTAATCCAATCTTCTCTTCCCTCACCCACTCTTCATACCTACGAGTAGCATTTCCTTCCTCTTTCAAGCGAAATTCCTCGACTCTTTCATTATGACGTCGCATCGATTTTGCCTTCACCCTCACGGCAGATCGCTACCGTATCTCTTATCAATCAGGTCAATTTTGTTTACTCAGGTCGAGCTTTTCTATGATTGTATCAGTTTTAAAGATCCTCTTCACATAGTATTTCTCACCCAGTAAAAGCCATCTTTTCTTTCTCGCTCACTCATGAAAGTGAGGGCACTCATGTCAGCCGAAACTTATGCAGTGAAAACGATTGATTAGATGAATCTCTTTGCATATAAGCTATATTTTCTTTAATAATCTGCCAGACTATATGCATGGAATCAATTACCTGAGAGGTAAAAAGGAGCACGAAAAAATTTTACAACCAATAGGGGAACTATTTCCAAATGTATATCATACATTTGGAGCACCCCCTGATGAGCTAGAATCAGCTTAGGGGGAATCAGCTTGAAAACTTTATATTATTTTGTTTGGTAGACACTTATTGCCAGATGTGGAATTTGAATTGTAATTTATTTGTAATTTTTGTTTTCTTTCATCTTTTTCGATCTGTATCCTGATTTATTTTGAAATTCTTCTGATCTTTTTGGATACAATAAACTTGTGTAATTATAATTATAAACCATCTAAGTGGTGACATTTATGCAAAAAATAAATAAAAATGCATTACCTTCTGTTCATCTAAGTTATTTAGTCTTATCTTTATTATTTTAAATTTCAAAAATTGATATTTTTAAAGTTTATTCATTTCCTTGGTTTCTCATCGCAAAAAAACTTACGTGATATTTCAAGATTCGACTCCTTGCAAGAAGAAAAAGGCTGCATGGACATTTCAAAAAAATGATTGCAGGTTGCAGATGACGATATTTGGGAATAATAAAGTTTTAATTCAATTATTTACGAGACATATTCATTTAAACACAAAAACGAATCAATGATTCATTAAATATCCTTGATATTTAATTAAAAGTCGTTTTATTATTTGGAAATAAATAATCAGTCGATATTCTTTAAATGTTTCATCCATTTTATTTCTCTGTGTTCGTGTATTTTTTCCAACCTCACTCCTGTGTGGCTGTTCTCCCACAACGTTTATTTTTATGTTGTTAACTTTCAGTTATGGAGATTTGTCCCACAATCTAAACCTTTCCTCTTGTTTTTCTTTTATTTTAATCCTACTTATCCGTTTTATATTGTTAATTACATATCGAATAATTTCATACGAGGTTAGCTGGAATAGAGGCCCACTTCGATCTAACTTCTCCAAACGAAGGTTCGAATAATAGTAGCAATAATCATCTTTCTGCTAAACCTGCCGTCCGCCCATTCTCTGAGCCATCTTTCCTTTCTCCTCCAGCTACAGCGTGCTCTTCCATATTCGTCTTGTCCCTCTCTTTCTTCGTGACAAACTCCCGCGTCCATTTTCGAGCCGCGTACTTTTTATTCCGTTCTCCGAGGGAAGCCGAGAGAAAAGGAAGAATACCTCATTTCAACTTTTCCATTCCAATGGCTTTTCCAGGTTGACTAAAAGGTTATGCTAACAAATGTAGATTTTTTTCTCCGGAGCCGAGAGTGACGCAGGAGGCGTTGCCAACCACGAGAAGAGATGCTTATGCAAACCAACGGGAAATTTATTCCTCGCAATACGCGTTTTTTCTCGAGCACGTAACTTTGGAAATTTCCAAGTTATTCCTCACGCAGGTCCGTCGTTTTAATTTTTTCTGCCCGCACTATAACTACTCTACGCTAAACGTTGGGGGCGTTTGCATCTTGATGACGAGACGATTGCTAATGTGCCACCAGATCGTGACTAGATCGTGAGATTGGACATGCAGCCATGTCATGTGACTTATTATTCGTGCTTCTTATATTGTACGACCGATGCAAAAATCCAATTTAAATGAAAAATGAGATAGTTAGTAAGGCTGATATGAGTGGATTAGGTCAACTTTGCATGATCAAAATTCAGTATCGTATCTTCTGATTGATTCTTCTTATCTCTGTTACTTGGAAGTGAGACTTGAATTAAATTTATATCACAGTATCCATGCAGTTCTCATCTTACGTATAGTCGATTAAAAAATGAAAGAGGACGCTGATAAACCAAACAATGAATTATAGCACATGGTAGGAAAAATGAATAAGCATTTTCTTGGAATTTGAAAAAAATATTCAATATCCAAAACTGTTGTAAGATTTCAAAAAGAGAGACATTTACCTCACCTGAATTAGTTTATGATTTTGCGGTCCGTTAATGAAGAATATGGAAGAAATTTTGGGTTTACAAACGCGTCGACGGTTTTCCGAACAAATATTATTTTTAATCTTCGTCAGAGATGAAGAAAAGATGGATTTAATGATATCGATATGTAAATAATATGTAAACCTAAAATACATCTCATTTTTCGCTCTTCATATGACCACGGTCTGATTTTCCGTTATCCAATTATCAACATCATCGACATATTTAGGGATTAGTCCATTTGCAGCAATTAAGCGATGTTTTTATCATCAAAATGAACATTTCGTTATCGTTGGGGGAATATTTTTTCACCATCAGGCATCATTATTGATTAGCAAATGCATTACACAACAGACAGACTTGCATGGTTCTACGAATCTGAAATTCCATGCGGCGCAAGAAATGAGATTATAATCATCTTGCAAAACTCTCTCTCTTATATATTCATTCCCTGAGTTTCATCTTTTATTTTTCTCTAAAGAAAAATATTTCCTTTAGTTTCTTAATATTTCAGCCTTGAGAATAGTTTGTAAAATCCTCAACATTTGAAAGTTTTGTTTCAATTTATTTAGAATGTATCCGCAAAAAATTGATTTTTTATAATTGATATTAAGTTGTAGAATTAAAAGACAAATTTTATGCACCTAAAATCTTAGCTAAGTAACAAGTGAATATCCATTTATCAGTGAGAAGCTAATTCTGCTTCATAAAAGTGGTGGATGCATTAGTTCAAAGCATATATACTAGTTGTTAGTGCTAGAAAAATGTTAAATAATTATTGAGATCGTATCACTAACCAATTTGCTGCTAATACGGATTTACTGCTAGATTGGATCACATTTTAACAAAAATATAGTAAAAAAATCTGATGTGGCCAACACATGACTTTCTCCATATTTAATGAAAACAGAAGCCTATGCCAGTAATATATAAATAATACCAAAACAATGAGTGTTACAGGACAATGTTTCATACAAAAGTTGTAGTAAAATACATTATCTATAACTTTAGTACATGATTGTATATACGTACATTGCATTCTGACAGACATAGGTATGAAAAACTTCCATTTCTGGATAAGCAACAACTTCCGGTTAACCATTATTCAAGAATAACTCCTAATAATCAGTGGTAAGAAAAAATGTTTCATACAAAAGTTGTAGTAATGTACATTATCTACTACTTTTGTAAATAATTGTATGTACCTGCATTGCATTCTGACAGACATATGTATGAAAAACTTCCATTTCTGGATAAACAACAACTTCCGGTTAACCATTATTCAAGAATAACTCCTAAAAAATCAGTGTTAGGAAAACATGTTTAGTACAAAAGTTGTAGTAAAGTACATTATCTATAACTTTTGTGTGTAATTGTATATACCGACATTGCATTCTGAAGGAGATATTAAAGAAACAAATTTTTGTTCCGGTTTAACCGGAACTTTCGGTTAGGCGATATTCATCAAAAACTAATCAACTCTTGGCATTGATAGGAAAACACTAAATATGAAGTTTGAGAATGATCGAGGAATTACTTTTAAGATAGAGCGCACACAAACGTTTTTACCACAGACAGACACAGACTCAAAGACACACTGACACACAGAAGCACAGACAGACATGTTCGGGAAAATAGCGGAAACAGGCTCTATGGGCCCCAAAACATCTATTTCCTTCGAAATCTGGTGGTCGAATTTTTTTGCGAACACAATACTTTCTCTGTACTACGTATAGGGAGAAAGTAAAAATACATCTGGTTGGATATTTTCTCTAACATCCTGAAAAAAAGGCTCCAGGATAGTATGTGGACAGCGCGTTTGCCTTTGGTGAAAGTGGTCCCGGGTTCGATTCCCGGAGGGAGCCAATGTGCGAAGTGACCTAAGCTGTCGAAGCACTTTAACAATACTACTACTACTGAAAAACAACTCTCATTAGCATTTTATATAATTGAGAAATCTAAGGCAGGGAAAGCCTATAGCCGAACCATCGACGACAGAATATGTCGTAAAACTGAAATATTTACTAACTTAAAACTAATTGTTTAGTCTTAGCGGAAACCTGAAATAACCACAATACGTAATTACTTTCCATTTTTACTATTATCCGAACTTAATTACTTTATAGAAACCCAACTCAAAAAATTACTTGCTTCTTAGGAGTAGTTTATGATTATTTTTTAAACACATAACCATTCAAATGTCTATTCTTCAACATTTTGCATATCAATCATTTATAGTATATTAAGCAAAGGGATACTATTGCTGATAAGTTATGAAATTATCGAAGTCATATTCACAA
The DNA here is from genome assembly GCA_947579665.1 of Sympetrum striolatum. Lineage (NCBI taxonomy): Eukaryota > Metazoa > Arthropoda > Insecta > Odonata > Libellulidae > Sympetrum > Sympetrum striolatum. The sequence continues at coordinate 51,846,662 of OX388342.1, read as the reverse complement.
ATGAAAAATCATCTTCACCATTTTTTTACAGGCGGACATTCAGCTAAAGTATACACATAGATATTCCCTGACAGAGGATTTCGTTCTTCATTCAAGAATAACTTTATTTATAAAAATAATTCCTACGTTTTCAGTAGAGAAAGAGAAATGGTTCACTAACTCAATTGAGTTTTGAGTTCTCGATGATTGAGAAGTTAACTCCGGATCTTATTTACTTTAGAAATTCGTTGACTATTTGTGTAGGACTGTTCGCTGTCGATACCAAGGAGAGCGTTTCCTCAAATCCATTTTACGCCTAATGAATGCTCAAAATCAAACTGGAAATAGCAGTCGGAATGAGGTGTATGCGGAAGGCTTTCAGAAACGTCATCCCGCAGAAGTGGGTGAATCAGGCTCATAATTTGTTCGGAAGCTGAAGTGACTATAAGGAGACAATTTCGTTCGGATTTAATGTCACATTTTCCAATCAAATTAAATTGGTGCATGTCAATTGCGACGTTTTGATGACAAGGAAACCAAATTACGAGGTTTCCTGGGATGATAATAGAGCAGGCTACGGGAAACAGAGTGGAAATCTCTCCCTTAGATCCAAAGGGAGCGAAAATGAATATGACGCACTATGAGGAATGGAGAAATAGATATTTGATGAAGATAATGGAACCGCGTTTGAAATGAATAATCCCAATGAAAAACACTAAGTGAAAATGGTAAAAAATTAAGCGATGACCTATATAGGATATGTTTTAGTCTCAATCTCGCCTAATAAAGACCCCTAATAATAATGATATATTGGAGCCATCCTTTACGCATAGTAGCTCTTATTTATAATTAATATAAAAGTTTTCACTTCTCACTTAAAAACGATTGAAAACGTTAACCTATATCGGATGTAATTTACCATAAGTATAGGGATCGCTCTATTACATTTAAATTTTCCTTGGTTTATAGTTACATTTTAGTATTTTTCTGTTTTAAATTGTAGCCATTGAAGAAATTGTCGAAGTATTGCTACATGTACATACTTCGAAGAACTGATTTCTGGATTTTGATTAATGCTTGCAAGGGCATACTTATTATTGAAAAATTTGGCGGAAGAGTTTTTGGGACTATACTTTTTGTGGAAATAACAAATGAAAGAATGGTTACTTGGTCTTGATGTCATATTTTTTTAATTTTACCACTTTTATTATTATCATTATTTTAAATCTTCAGATAGGTAAGTATACACCAGGTGGCAGAGTTTGGTGGCATACAATAAATGGTCAAATTTACAAATTAATGGGTGTATACATTAAAACGGAAAAGCCAAATAGCAAAGACATGTACATAATCAAAAGTAAAGCATTATTAAAATTCAAAATAAAAATATCATCAAAATGTAAGGTACAAAATGTTACTGATATGTTTTGCATCATTGATTTAACATTTCGTCAATTGATTTATTAATTTAATTACCTATTGTTTACTAATTCACATCAAATTACTAGTTCTATAATTGCTAAACATGCATTTAGTTCCTTACCTAAGGAAATAGACGTTGTGCTCATATATATCCCTTGTTCGATAAAGTAAAGCAGTAAAGAGTTCAGTGGTACTAATGAATTGCAAAATCTAAGGTACTTTAAACACGAAATTAATTGAAATTTTTGAAAAATACTTTTGAGTGATAAGTAACAACATATTAATGTTTCTTATAAAGCTAGAAAGATTACGAAAATTGAATGTGTGATCGATTTGCAGCGAGCAAACTTCGCAAAACGAAAAAGCTAAGGAGAGGAAAAGTACAGTCTCCTTGGCTGGAGATTGAATAATCGACTCGTGTTTGGATGAATGCTTGGACGGCAGAAGACATGCATCGTTCACTCCATTATGTAATCAGATAAAATGGGATTCCGATGCAATTTCTTCGGATGAGACGCCATTTCTAAGAATATCTTTCTTAGAATCGACGGATTGGTACCGAGATGAATTGGGATCTGAATTCTAGAAAATGCGGAGTATGTTTATTTTAAGATGTGAGTTATTCTAGTAGGAAAGAATTGGTTGGATAAAATGTATGATATTTTAAATAAGTGGGTGGATGTTATTAATGCTATATATCTCTACATTTAACTCATCTTATGAGTAGCTTAATGTATGATACATTTAAATTAACGCTACACACAAATCAAAGTATCTTTATAACAGGAGATAATAATTTAGCAAGTATTATAGAGTTAAAGTAATCGCTAGGTACATTAGCTTACCCTTGCCTCAACAGGTTACAGTTTGAATTCCCTAATTGTTCTGAACCGTATTAGGAATTGGCACATGATAGGTGCAAAAATAATTCACAGCTGTACTCTTGAAGTTTCGATGCATACGGATTCTAATTCCCTATGGAGTATGGTTTATGGTTATCTTTATTCTTATAAACACGGTGCCATTTACAATTTAAAAGTAATTAAAAAGAGCCGAAAGGCAGCTTGTAGGGTAATTACATAGACAATCTGAAACGTTGTGGCATCCCATCATAGTCTTTCTTTAGTCAACTCTAATCTGCGCGAGAAAAGTTCAGTAAAATGATGAAACTACAGTAAGTTCAATCTAACTATCTTAATGGAAATTTTATATTACTTTCGTTCAAATCTATAAATAAAATTTGATTTTTTTTTTAATATAAGAGTTTAATTCGATAAGCTAATCTAACTGAATCGTCATTCAAGGCTTAAAATTTTTAGTGGAATGTTTTGTGGTTACCTTGCTTTGGTGATTATTGCCTTTCTTAGAAAAATCTAATGTAGTCTTGATTTTCATTTGTTTTTCTACAAGTGCAATATAAAATATTTAGTTGATATACATCATTCATTCATAGTTATCACGTTATGAAGGTAATTTTACCGGTTTTCCTTGTATATATCTTCCTCATTGAATAATTTACATAATCCATACAGAGGTACGCATTCCATTGACAGCTGTCAAAGCCTATCAAATAATGGAAATACTAATGTCATTATGTATTCACATTTGCCCTAAATATTATAATGTTCTAGTTTCATCAAACGATTAATCTTCCCAATTACCGGTGCTCGTTTCAATACATTTTTACCGTGAATCTATTCATCTCATAGTATGCTAAGGTGCTGTATCCCCTTGTTATATTTTTAGACAAATATTTTACAAATGGTGCTATTATAACAATGCGCGTAAATATCTATGGCTTAAATGGGACAATGTTCCATCTTTATCCTATTTTTAGGGTGCCAAAAATGCGAATAGTTATGACCAACAATGATCCGAAGAAACCCAAGCTCTTGCTTGGCGGAATCCCAGCACAATTCAGTACCCAAACCACAGCTAAAGGTAATTCAAGATATTCTGGGAACAATTTTGGGCATGTATTTTCTCAAAAATTGTTCATTTTCGTTCATACTTCACATTCAAATTCACCACTATGATTTAAAAATCTACTATGTTTTTTTTAAATTTGACGTCAAGTGAACGATATGATCTATAATTTTATATTTAATAGCTACATTTTTACCAGGGAAAACTCGGCTACGAATATGCATAGGGTATCCCAATTCTAAGTCAGTTAAAGTATTTTACCATATAATTAAATACTCCACATTTGAAATTTCAGTTATTAGCTGGTAAATCTTATTATGGTTTGTTTTCCTCAATTTCGTGCATGTGTGCGCAAATAACACGGCTATTAATTTCACGATATTTTTGACAGGAAATAAAAGAATTAGATAAAATAAAATCGCCATATGAGTCTAACGATGCCTTTGGAGCCTTGATACTTTGGATGGCTGCCAAGAAACTAGGTTGCAATGTGTCCTTGGCCCACCAGCAATATGGAGATTAAAAAAAAATTGCTAAGATTTTATCGAGCTGCATATTTTATGCCACAAAAAATCGATACATGGAAAAATTGAATGATTGATGAATAGATTTTGAAATCACTAGTGACAGAAGCGGATATATAGTCGTCAAACTAAAAAATGGGAGTTGTAAATAGAACCTTTAGACACATTTTTGATTCGCACTCTTAAATGTAATGCATTGCTTTTGTAGAGATTTTACTGAAGTTAATGAATAACGAACTCCATTGCATGGGAACAAAGTCATATCAAAATTATACCTACATCCAGCATTTCAATAAATAAATAAAATCTTATTTTAACGGTAATTTTAGTTTTAACGCACAGGCTAAAACAGATCTCGGATTCACTTATACATCTTTAATTAGTTCTATGTATATCACTTATGAATGCATACATTTACTAACATTTATTGAGAGGTCATATGCTAAAAATGTCAAGGCCCCATTCCCAGAGGTTTCCATTTGAAAGGTAATCTGTGGATCCATGACATTGTTTCTCTATTGCGTCAATAGATTCACACAAATATCTTTCAGTGTCACTGATTAAGTGCCGTCCATATCTTTACTTAGAGCTCACTTATCTCTATGATAATTGTTATGGCATTGAAATAGTAGTATTAAAAACATCTTACTTCATCAAACATACACTCTATTCTTCACTTTACAAATATAATGCATTGAGCGTATTAATTAGTTTCCTTAAACCCAAAAGCCCCGATAAGGTTTATTCGCAGCAGCAGTTTCATGACAGTGACTTCCGCTCTCGGAATAAAAAAGCAAAAAATAAATTTTCATTGAAGATAAAAAATACCATATATCAAGATATCATTCAAGGTATACAGGTAAAAAAGTTTTAAAGGACAAATCTCAGCCAGATTATGCCAAAGTGCAACCGAAGAAAAAAAAATATAACTATATTTTACTTGCAGTGATTATTAGTAATTTTAAAAACGTTCACGGGAATAAATGCAAGATACATGTTTTGATCCTTGCGTTAACATAACGTACATAGCAAAAAAAACACGCTTATATGCAAATTAAAACACTTCCTGGATAAGATTACACATATATTATACAACATTTTACAAAAATAAAGCTTATATAAAGCAGAAAATAATAGTACGTCTGATGGTGGTGAGAGATAAAATTTGACAGCATTAACCAGACGTTCAAATGTGAAGATATATCTTTGAATATATAGCAGATTAATGCTAGTAAAATGAGGACTCTAGTCGCGATGGAACAAAGAAGAATTTAATTGCTTGTTAAACAACTCCCCTGACGAATTCACTTCGACGTAGTGAGACTGAGACGTGAATAAACACAAAGCTCAAGGCGTCGTTAATCGGAAATATATACTTCCTCGTATCCGTCGTCCAAATACGTGAGCCCCGAGTATGAGAACGCGAGCCGACGCTATTATGCGAGCAGCCTCTGTGCGTCAAAGAACACGTTCTAATTGACGGCGAAAATCTTGACTGACAGCGGCAAGACTCCCTCCAAAGTTCCTCTTCCTTCCTCGGCGAATTGTGTTTCCAAATTAATACCCGATCCTCCTCCTCGTTCGCGGATGTGTTTGGATAATAAGGAAGGCGGGTCGAAGGGTGAGAGAAAGAGAAGCGTCGGGAGGTGTGTGTGAATGGGTCACGTGGAATATAAAGATGGAGTATAAGCACGTGGGGTTGTCTTTTGAAGGGTCTGAATTTGAATGAGGCTGCTCGGATCCCCGGAGGGATGCGAAGGGAGATTGTATATGGAGGATGTAACGCACGCCCTTTGGTGAGCAGAAAGAAGATACTTTGGTCTCCCGGTTGAGGGGTGCGAGGGAGGAATAGGAGAAGTCGGTGAAGATGGGGGAATCTTAAGCCGAGGTCAGAGGGGTTATGAGCAGGATTTATGTGGGAAGGAGTAGAGAGCGTAGGATATCGCGAGGATGGGTCGCGCGGGAGGAAGTAGTGCTCCCAAAATGCTCTCTTTGGGACCATATCTCCGATCCTCAGGCACGATCCAAACTTTTAGAACCTCTTTTCCACGGCGGGAAATCGTCGGAATGGATTCAAATCCTCGCCTATGCCATCCGCGTTGTTTTAAAATTCCGCGAGCGTCAGTTTTATGCGGTGCCCACTAGCACGGTGCTTGAACATCCTGCATCAGCTGAAAATACCTTATATTATTAAAGTGTAAGTAATTTGACTAAGTATTTAGCTTCGTATTTTAATTCGTTGTTGCTCTTTATTTTTTCTTAACTATTTTATTCCTTTACTTAATTTCATGATTTGAAAACGCCTGTGAACAAAGTATATAAATATTAAATTTGGAGATGACAATGATGCAACGTATGGTTTAATAAAAAAAAGAAAATACTAGATGCCTGTCATTGCTTAACACCGTCTAAAATACTCGCAAAGAGCTGTTATTCGTATTTTACACAAAGCATTTATGTCAAGACTATTGACGACTAAGGTGATCGATTTCATTCCTAATAAACAAAAACTTGGTAGGAACAATGAAATTTTTTGTAAACTTTAAAATTCTTGAAGTGATCATATTTTCTAATTTTATGTATCGATTACATCAACTGTCATTGAAATTCATGAACATCAATTTAAATTCAGTGCTTAAAAGTATTGTTCGTTATTAATAATACGACCCATTATCAATTTGAATGTGTTTATGTTTTGGTAATGTATATTCTATATATAATCTTCTATCAACAGCTATATGAAAAGTAAATATTATGACAATCGAGAATAGAAATTAAAGTTAAATTTAAAAGGAATCTTTTTTTATTCTTTTTTATGTTATGGGTATGCCATGATTTATCCTATTAAATAACACACATAATAAATGTTTCTCATTGATTCACCTAGTGTCGCAAACATATCTGACAAAATAATCGACACTTTAGGATAACCTAGCTTAAATGTCAACAAATACACTTTTAAAGATGTAGATCGTGGAGAAGGAATGGCAGAGATAAAACCTGCAAAGTTTGAGAGACCCTAGTAAGATTATTCGTGTATTTTATTAAACTATTACATTATCATCATTCGATTTCCAGATACCACGGCTTCCCTTTTTCAGAATTTTCTACAGAGGGGATTTCCCCTTTTCTCCATGTCTCTCCCCAAACAACCCACTCCGGCGTTCCTCCAATCAAATCCCTTTTGGCATGGAGAATCCTCCATTTGCAACTCCCTCGTGGAAACGCAACCCCTAACGCTTGTTTCAAAAACCTCGAAAAACTTTCCACCCCAGCCTATTCATCGTCTCACTCCAAACTCCCCCTAACCACCATCTCCCCTTTTCTCCTTCCTTCCTCGCTCTTCTTTCCTTTTTCTCCCTATAACTATCGCATCCCCCAATAAAAATTCGCCTTTGTGTATACTTTAACTACGACTACCCTTATTCCAGACCCGTTTTAAATTCACATCTCGCACGCGATTCACCCACTTTGTTGTAATAAATTCAAATTTTATTCCCGGAATATTTCACTCTCGGTTGTTTTGCTTTCCAACTCCGAGATATTTCAGTTTACTCACGGAGAGTTTGGCATTGTTTGGAATTTCGCAATTTTCAGTTAGAATGTAACGCCCTCGACGTTTTTACTGCTTTAATATTTGGAATTACAAATAAAGCTTCGTATTCAAATTCTGATAAAAATTATTATCTCAATAATTGCAATATATTAAGCCTTTTGAAGGAATGTAACTACTCAAAATGTAAAAAAATGAATGTCATATACAACGGAGTTTTCCTCATTTGTGGCGACCTTACCTGTAGTTTATTTAGAAATCAAATAATTTGATTAGCTATTTTTGTATGTTATATTATCTCTTTAAAATGACTACTACTGTATGTGATAAATTTATGTATAAATAAAGAGAAAGGGAATCAGAATTTTTCTATGATTATAATTGTCCTGGATATATTCTGAGGAAAGCTGGTACCAACATATAAAATGCCTGACCAATTTTTCTGTATACTGAAATCGTTTAAGGAAGTGTTATTTTATGTTTATTGACAAGAAATAAAACAGAAAATCGCAACAAGTAAAAAAAACGTAAACAGTCTTTTTGAGTTATTGCGGGTATGCTCTTTTAACTTCTCCTTGGAAAATTCATTGCTGCAGAAAATAGGGGACAAAGTAATTGCTCTCTTAGAACATTTATGATTCATACAATGACAATTTTTTTATTTTCATAACAAATTCTAATTTCAGAAATAAGTACTTAAAGGATACGTTACTTATGGAATATATCTTTGACAACACATAGAATTAGACGTTTTCTCTAGTGGGATTCAAAATTGCAATCACATGGGACTAACTTGATTTCACTGCATAAATTTATCACAAGGAAAAGATCAAAAGGTCTTGGAACAGGAAATATGAAATGAATACAGAACAAGAACTCTCAGTCACTCACGCATACCTTAACCTTTTGATTCCCCCCTCTTGTGTCATAAACCTTGCAGCTAAAATGGAGAAATGCTTGCTAGAGTTCTGTTTGATATACCCACGTGTTAATTGGAACCGTTTACTATTTTCCACTAAATTAATCGTAGACAAATGTGATATATTAAATTTGTGACCACTAAATAATAAACAGGATATTGCTTAGTATATCCTCTCTTCGCTGCTGAAAAAGCTTTTTTTATCACGAATTCATATATCGCTTTTGTACGCTTAGTTTTACGAGAAAAAGCTTTCTCGTGGTAAAAGGGATAGCTGAAAAATTCAAGAGAAACGTCATACATGTTCGCGCAGAACTTGGAGGCAAATTTTAAAGATAAATATCGCTATTGTGCTGTAAGAATTGTATATTGACAAAATATCCTCGGAATAAGAAACGATCTTTATTGCCGTTTCTCCTCTTTATTTATTTATTCCTTCTCCGTGTCCCTCTCTCTCCTTCTTTCTCAAACCTCTGCAGTCCCCGCTCTTTGCTTTCCCTCCTGAATCACCGGTCGCAAAAAAATGAAATGCTCCAGTCTCTCTCCCAGAATCCGCAAATTGACGAACCTCCCCGACCCGACTGAATTCAAATACGTGACGTGGCACATCCTCATCCCTCCCATTATTTTTATTTCCTACCGTCGAATTTCCCTTTCTTTTATTTTTATCTACAGTTTCCCCTTCACGCAGTTGCCATTTTGAATTTTTTTTTTACTTTTCCCGCCCCTCCCTCGCCGCCTTTCTTCAGACTAAACACAACCCGTTTCCGGTTCGTCTCTTAATTTTTCCTTTCCCTCCATCTTCTTCAATTTACTTCCCCTCTCGTTACCTTATCTACCTTCTTTCCTTTCTCTTAGTCTCTCTATATTTCAGTCTCTATTATACCCATTATGTTTCTAGCCACACTAGCGCTTTCTTCAACCATCATCTTCTATCCATGACATGTTTTCTTCCAAATATTCTGTTTCTTGTAAAACTATCCCCTCCGGCCGTATCTATCATTATTGTCCAATCCCTTTGACTAACACGTATCCTTCTTTATTACTGCATCTAATTTCTTGAACAACCTGCCTCTACATTTTAAAAATTGCATTTCGACACAATCTTTTAAAGAAACATTGTTTAATTACCTTCTTGTTACCACGGAATGATTCTAAAGCCATAATGCTGGCTTATTTGTTTTTCTTTATTGTATCGTCTTTATGTGAGCAGTCTATATTTTGTATTACTATCTTATGTGAGCAGATAGTATTTGCACTATCTTTTTATGCTCTTATGGGATTTAAAAATCCCAGAGCACAATTAAGTTATTATTATTATTATAATCGCTCTGACCCCAAGGTCCTGTGTTAGAATTAAGAGTAATCGTATTTTTCTGGTAAGAGAATGGTTGTGTTTGTTCTGTAGCTGTTGTAGCTGTTTCCTTGGATAAGAACCTCCTTACAAGTTCAGGATAGATTAGGGGGACTTCAGGTAGTGGCAACAGCAGCTTAGTACGAAAAAATTCTATTTAAGAACGAGTCTTTCTCTCCTAGTCGACGTACCTGTTCGTACGTAGTTCTTGATACTTTGAGTAAATTTAAAAAAGCTGACTTTGAAATTCCATAATCATGATTGTTTGCATAGAAATTTGAATGAACTACTGCAGTTGTCAGAATCTAGATCAAGTAGAAAATTATAAATATTTGGGAATAGTTATAGATAAGAATTTTAAATTTAAGAAACACTGATTATATATTCAACAATCTGAGAAAAGTCTTATGTCAATTTTGTCATATCAGTTTTATGGTGATGTTATATTTTTCTTTGGTTGAATCCATTATTCGGTATGGTCTTACTCTGTGGGGATAAGCTAGAAGGACTCACAAGAACAAATTGTTTTCTTTGCAGAATAGAATAATTAAATTGATGTGCAGACACACGAAAACAAAAGAAAATTCTAGTATAGATGTTGTTACTTTTTTCAGGGTCACATTTATGGTGACAGTTATTTCTTCATCTCCCAACGGTGATGGTAGAGCGCCACTAACGACTGAAACTCACAGTGTACTCGCAAAACTGTACCTTTAACACATATAATTCATAGGTGTAATTTGTCCTTTTCCCCAACATCCCTCCATTATCCGTAATCAAACACTTTCGTTATTTTGTTCCGCGAATCGTCTTGATGTTCGTGAAATTCAGCGTCTGAAATTCCGCGCGAGTGGGTTGTTATAAGTTTCCAAAAGGGGTAGGGTTTCAAACTAGAGGGATCCCCTTTTGACATATCCTTCCCTTTATGCAGTAGCATAAAATCCCAATTTAGCAATATATCGAACGTGTAGATACTCAAAGATCGTCGGCATAACGTCGCTATAAAGCCTTCATCATCCAGACCCTTGCGCTCTATTGTCTACGTTTTCAAAGGGAGCTATTTTATATCTCTTTTTTCGCAAACATTCCTTCCGAGAATATTTTCTGAGGAAAATCGCAACTGCTTGGAGCCAATGTCTTACATAATGAAAGGATATATTTTGGATGTCTTCCCAGGGAAGATAAAATAATCATTTTTGTCCCATCGCTTGCTTCCGGACTTACTTTCTCTACGTGACGCACCCTCTCTAGTAGCTTCAAAGCTAGGATGGGGTTTAAATACGTGAAAGATGAATACTGCGGCATATTAGAAATTCCGATGCTACCCTTAGGAATATCTTTGATGTAATTTCGTAAATTCCTTGATATTTACGGATATGCTAATGGGTGTCCCTTAATTTAGTCAAACTCGATATTAAACTATATAGAACTTGAAATTGGAAAACTTGAAGCGTCTAAACTACTCTCCATGTTGCAATTGTATAAAGGAATCCATCCGAGAAATAAGATTACAAAATTACAGGAAATTAATGCTTGATATTTCTGATCATTACATATCTAAAAAAGAAAAGAACTCGAAAATGGCACTTTAATATGCTACAGAATACGATTATGAATGTCGATATCATGAGATATTAGTCTCATCAAGGAATGTTGTGACTCTCACTACCACTAGGTTAAAATTATTTGCAAAGTGGATTAGTTAAATTATTAGTCATATCAATAAAATTATTAATGGATTTCCTTTAGGATTTATAATTTTGGTTCTCAGCTATAAATCGTTCTCCCATTGATTTAATCGATTTTAAATGATTTTTACAAACACAATCCTGCAATTCTTATGAGGAAAAAGACGAAAAAGAACGAAGTTAGTGGCTCACGAAAATTGATAACGAGAACATTTAATGTTAAAGGCAGAAGCATAAAAATTTCGAAAACGTAGCATTCGTGAAAATCAGTTGGTTAAAAGATAATTTTTGAAAGTCTTTCAGCAAATTTCATCCGCGCCACAGTAGTTTCAATTCAAATCAAAGGAGTTCTAAACATCCAGTTTCCTCGCTCACATTACTACCTCTCAGCAAAATTCATACATCCCAGAAGTTTTCCCGAAACTTTTCTTCATCCGCTCCGCAGTACATCTCGTATCACGGCGTGCATACTCTTCATCTTTGTGGTATTACATCCACTTCGTCTCCAAACACCACTATTTCATAACAACCCACAATTCTTCTTATACGTCTCTACCTCATTCGATGAGGCTCACTCATGCGAGAGGCAATAACAATACGTCAAGCCGAATGGCTTATAGGAGAGATCCTATTTTTCTCCTCCTTTTTATTCTTTTATTTAATTACGCACATTTTGGATAAAATCTCCGGTAAGCGACGAAAAACTTCTGCATCTCTTCCTCGTTCCTGCGATAAGAAACTTGAAAATGGATAGTGGCATCGCTTACTCTCATTTTATTTTCCATATTTTAGGGAATAAATAGCATCTTATATATTTCCCCATCCATTCTGCTTCCTTCCAGCGTCTGATCCCCTGAAAGATTTTCTGTGGTCGTTGACTCATGCCCCGAGCCACGTCACTCACTTGTTTTTCAGAAACTTTCCTTTTTTCTTATTTCCTTTTTTGGACCCTCTCCACCTTGCATTCACCCCCTTCTCTTTTTGAACTCCTTCTCTCTCTCTTTCTCTATATTCTCCTCCCACGCATTACCTTTTGGCTCTGCTCCCCCCAGCGGCTCCCCTGTTTTTGCCCTTTCATATCTCCTATTCCACGCACGTACTTTACTTGCCTACTCTTTTCCTACCGCCGGGGCGTTACTCTATTACCTCTTTCTCTATTTTACCAATTTCGTCCACTGCTTGCCTCGTAGAACGTTTCCATATCTTTGACCCCCTCTCGCATGTGTTTGATACAAGGCCGCTGCTCAAATCGAGTAATAATTTCAGGTGCAGTGTGATTTGAGATTTAGATTTATGTTGGTTTTCGCCAAATAACACCAAAAAATTAATTCATTTTACATTTTTTGGAAGTTTTAAGCATTATTATCATTCTAAATTTATTATTTATTAAATTATATTTATTCATTGTACGAAGCCAATTAGTCACAGGTGGTGACGATGATTTATATAACAATTAATTAAGAAAATATTACAATGCATACATAAACACAACTAATTACAACATAAGCATATATATAATAAAAAATAAATAAATTCAAAAATATAAATACGCAATACATATATGAAATATAAAAAAATCCACTTCGACTTTGCCAAGTCAATTTGAATTTTAAAAAACTTAAACAACATATACATTGCTTGTCTTGTACTTATCAAGATAGCGAGTATTTTCCACTTCGTAATTTGAATATTTATAAACATGCTTATATTTCAGCGAAGAATCGTGAATAACGTCAGATAGCACTAATGGATAGTTTAAATATAAAATTCAATTTATAGTTCTACTATTTACTTTCTTCTACACTTGCCATCTACACTTACCACTAAACGTTGTAAATTGAGTAAAGGTTAGATATAAGAAGAGACTAAAGTGTCTTAATCTCGAGCAAAATAAACTCAATTCTGATACCTTTCATTGAATTTATATTTTCGTATGTTAATTTAATAATCATCCCCCAATTCCCCTTCAGGCATACATTTACTGCGAGGGACTTAACTTCTAACAGCCGAAGAACACATACAACTGAAATGCAATGGACACATTCAACAGAGATATGAATGACGGTCATTTCACCGAATAAGGTATCTCGAATTCCTAGGCTTCATGGTTTAATATCCCTATTTCTACGCACAGTCCTTCTTTAGAGCATCGCGTATAGATGTAGTGATACTGAAATATACTTCCTAATTTGAATTTCCATGGGATGATGCTACTAAATGAATATGTGCTTCATAAAAGCTGTTAAATCCGAAACATATCTCTTTCGGTTATTATTAAATGGAAACTTGTCTAAATTATGTAATTCAATGTAAATGAGTAAGCATAGCGACTGAGATACTAGTATAAATTCTTCATAATGTTACCTTTGGATCAATATGTAAGAAACTTTAATGGATATAATGTGTACTGGGGAACAGATTGAGTTTTTATAAAAATTCTTGATACACTAACGTCGTATCTATTTTGAAGTGACAATTTTGTAATCAGCTACTATCCATTCTCAGTTTCTTTGTTTTATTTAATTTAGATCTCAAAGCTGCACTAAATTAATCATAGAGTTATTGATTTTTGTCATATTAACATTGACTTTTTCCAGGAATGTTACTTAATATGTAGGCATGAGTAAATGGAAAGTCGGTAACTTTTCCGCTCTATCACAAATTCATTGAGAAAAGACTCAAAGGAATAATTCTTTCACTTCTAATCATTCCATTTCATAATATTTTGTCTGAGTGGAAGCCTTTTGGACTGAAAAACTAAATTTTAGGTATCCCAAAGGAATTGAAAAATATGTTACAGTAATACTTTGAGAAATAAAGTAAAGCCTTTAAAATCGATATGAAATTACTTTACTTGTTGGAACGCCATTATGAAAGTAAACCGCAGACTTTGTATCAACAAACCAACATGAATTAAATTTTTAAAATAAAGTTTTGATTCATTAGTTTTTTATCACATAAATGCTCATAAAAACATTAATCCTTCTAAACCAGTAGCTCGATATGCTGAAAGACTAACTTCGCCAAGTGTGTCCGTCAACTTTCACCGAAATTCATGGAAACCAAAAGGGAATGTACCTATAGCTCAAATCAGTAGCCCCTGAACTTATTGGTAGAAATTTACTCGAGCTAGTGAATTTCACTATTGAATAACTAATCAACATTCATGTCTTATTTACTAAGCCTACAGTATTATTGGTATTGTTTACAGTTCACTAAAAATACATAGTTAGGTAATTCCGGTAGAGATGCCCTAAGGAAAAGACTTCATAACATTGACTTCAGTGATAACAAGAATGTGAAACTGCGTGATAAAATAGAACATTTATTGTTTATTAACAGAATATAAACATATTTGTTTAAAAAATTTTCACCCAAAATATTAAACTATTTCTGCATCCATGCATTTGGCCATCTCTCCCGAGTGTACGGGTGAGATACCCCACCTCTGTGGGAGGGATGTCCCCTTACCTTAAACTAAATTTAATGTGGAAAACGCATGCTATATAGCAAGATTGTTAAATATAACTTGAAATTAGGATATAACTAAACATTAAAGTTGATTTTAAAACCTTTTTAGAGGTTTCGTTTGCAAATATTTAGCCAAAAAGTGTAGTAAATATAAGGAGCAATATTCATTTAAAATTATAATGAAATTTGCAATTGGTATGAACGGGGGCTAGATTAAACACAAAATATTTTCGTTTTAACCGAAAAAAGAAATTATGACAATTTTGACAATTTTGATGTTTTTCGAAATGTCGAAACTTCGAGGAAAACATTCTCACAGAAGATATTTTTTGATTTCGAAAAACATTTTATATTTTCAGTGTCCATGAGGGTGGAACACTTTTGCTGGATACTACATTTCGATCAGAAAAAAATTGGCAAAACGCTTCTCCCTAGTGTTTACTAAACAATACCTCATTTTTGATCGTGCATAAAATGCATTCGACCGTGGATTTAAATTTGAATTTCAATTAAAGTGTACAATACAAACATTTCCTTTGAAAAGGCCTTACTCAGTATCACCTTAAAGTTGATACTAATAGGGCACATATACCTAAAGATAGCACTGGGGCATCTATCCCGAGAAGAGGTGGGGTCTATCTTTTCAGTACGGGAGATATGCCTTTACATCCAGTGGGGCTACACTTTGTCCAAGATGGCCAGTCACTGCACGTCGATATTAGATGAACCTATAACTACAAGTTTTTGCCCTTTAATTGAAAATATTCAACCATTTGAACTGATTCCAACCAGAAACATTATACTCTATCTTATAACAGGGTGGAAAAAAAGAGTACCTACTTGAAAAAATGCTATAAAATTGCAAAAAATAACTAATCGCCGTGAAAATCTTGCAGATAGACAGGTGCCTTCCAACTTATTGGCGAACACCGTCCGTAGAGTAATATTGTGGTTTTCCTTAAGAATACTACGACTGGGGCGTCTCTCCCGGAGGGGCATCTCACCAGGAATTACTATATATCATTATATCTTATAAGCCAATAGTTCCCACTTTAATTTTAATCATTGAAAATGAAGGGATATCATTACTTGCACGTGTCAAAACTGATTGGCTGCATAAAATATCGCAAAAACCACACTAAAAATATATTTATTCTTTTCATTGTTTCCTATTTCCTGTTACTCCATGAATATCCTCATTATCGTCTTCTACCAAAACAACGCTGTGGCCTCTCTCTTAATCACTGCTTCCTTAATAACTAACTTATCTCGAATCACTCCTTTGATCTTTTCTTAGAAAATTATCCATCCAGTGGGCTTTTCTACTTCGCTTCATATCAATCAGTATCTACAACCTCTTATCCTTTTTAATAATTTCCCTTTCTTGCTCATCTTGTCCCATCTTGTCTCATCTTGTCAAGATTATTTTTTACCTCAAGTTCTATCTATATAATGGCACTTCTTGAACTCAAGGGAAAGATTGGAGAATTTTATCTGTAATATCCTTATTTTCAGCATTTTGCCCGTTTTAGTTACTAATTATCTTTTCTTCCCCCAGTTTCTACGCTCGTAAAGAATATTTACCTCTAAACCTTGCAAATTAGGTTCTTAAATATTTAATTTTTTTAAGAATAACTTTCACACGTTATTCCTCTGTTTATGAGCGAAATTGACACTTTTTCGAGCGTTTTTTGGTGGATTTTCAAGATGAATATATATATGGGTATAACTCTTAACTAGATTGTTAAGTACTTATTTTGCAATTAAACTAGTTAGTTCTGACCGAATTTTCTATACGTATCTTTCGATTAAACAGTATATGACTCAACATCATAGATGATTTATAAAATTGTTCTTTAAATCATCTTCTAACAAGCATATGCAATGAGAAATGATATACTTATATTAGAGGCCTGCATGGCATACGACCTGCAAGAAAATCAATCCACAACCCGCAATAAGTTTTGCAAATCGTAATTGTATGAAAAAAATCAATTATTTCTAAGTTTAGAATTTGAAGGAATAATTAATAAATTTGATTTTGGTAAAAATTTTAAGAATATCGACTTATTGTATGATTCCAAATTGCAAAAAGCTAGTTACTGAAATATTTTAGTATGCCATAAGAATTATTTACTCGTAATATACCTTAAATTAATTAATAAATAATAATTTCAGGGAAACTTCATATGCGGAAGATACAATCGGTATCATGCAACCCCCCTACTACCTCGGTTGATCCGATAATGAACATAAGGTAAGAGAAATATATGCTAGTACTATTAGTTTTAAAAATGCATTCTTTCCGCGAACGATACGTGATAATAACCGAGAAAAGAAGTATTTTAGATTCAACTGGTGTTTACACCCCCTGCCACACTCCGAAAGGCGGCTTGTAGAGTGTTAATGTAGATGTAAATTAAATTAATTAAATGAATGTTCTTCGTAAACTATTACAATTAAAACCTTTATTTTTCCTAACTTATCAGAATCCAAGTATCTGAAGTATCCATGCGGCCCTTCCATCTTGTAATGTGTGCAAGTTTGATTTCCTTGAGTAGACTCTCAATAACTGATTCTACAAAGTAAACCCATAAATACACCATATTACTGGCAATGTGGCACTAATCCTGACGATAAGTTGGACCGATTCTAGTCCCCCATTTTCCTAAGGCGACCATTTTCAGACTAAGGAAGTTCCTCGATATATCACACGCACTCCGTCTTTACAGCGACAGTCGTTCTTCTGGTTAACGGTGCACCCTTTCCTCCCAAGCCACTCTCTCAATTCCATTTACGGAGGATCCAATCAGTACCACAGACCCTCGTTCCTTCCCTTTCAACCCAAGATTTCTATTATATTCTCCCTTAGCGATTCCTTCTCCCTAGTCGATCCCCTCCCATTCCTCTCTGTCTCCGTCCGACCGCACGTTCTTCCTTAGCCCCTGAATCGTCAAACTTCCTGAACAGTTGGAGGTGTCTATACGGGGCTGATGAAGCAAACGACTACGCTAAGCGGAGAAATTGATGGCGAAAATAGTCAGGGGATCGCTTGATTCTACAGTCTAACTCAGCGTTCCCCGAACTGCGTCCCGCGGGCCAGATCCGGTCCGTGAAAGGTTTCCACGCGCTCCACGATTACATGGGGTCTTACTATCTGACCGGACTCGAGAGAAGTTCTTTATAAGTTACTCTTATATTTTCCTAACTATTTTTGCTTCTATGAGGTTTGTTTAATATTAAATACATTTTTTTCGCTATTTCGCTACTGTGGGTGTTTTTCTGAATTTGATATTTTTTTCCTAAGAATCTCTTTGATTTTTTACATTTACAATTATTCTAATTTTTACTCATACTATTCTCTTTAACCTAACTATTCCATAAATAATGACGATGGGTTGGTTGGAAGAAGAGACTTTTTGTCTCAATCTCACCCAACTAAAGACGATTATTATTAAGTTCATTATTATTATGTTCATTATTATTATTTCCTTTTCGGTCATGACTTGAATAATTTGAAAAAATTGAAATCTAGATGGTCAGGCGATACTTTGAGGAAAGCCATCCAAGTAATGAAGAAAAATCTAAGTAATTACATAAATACTAAAATTCTTCATTACTTAAACAAAATTAGTCTCTAGAAATGGTCTATAGGTATCTTGCCAAGGTTTTTGCTAGTTCTGACACTTTAAATTGCGATTATAGCTGATATGAAAATACTATCTACTCTCTTAGAGAAGAAATTAATTGCATTCCCAAGGAAAAACGAGCTTGTATAATCTGACGGGGCAGGGAATCGAACCCGGGATCTTCCTCTATACGGAAGACTGCTTTAGCCATCTTGTCCGTTTTCAAGTCCGATTTTCCTCGAAAATTTTCCCGAGTGCACGTCCTTATGTTCAAAATTACTTTTATCCTTTTGCATTTGTTTGCAATTGCATTGTTACAGATATGTTAAATGATTATCATTGGCAGTGATTATTGATTTATTAAGGTCATGTTTGTTTGAGGAAGCGATTATTTTCCTTAAAAAAAACAGTACTTTCTTAGCGAGACATTTAGTGAACTAAGTTTTCATTGTTTGCACCAAAACAATTATTTTTGTTCCCACACAATATTTTCAGGAACGTATTAAAAATAATTCAAAACTATTATCCATATTGTCATAATTCACGAGAAGAACGCAACGTAACAATTTAGTAGACGGAATGAGAATTAGTAAATAAGTAGATATATATATATAAATGAAGTAACATCGTTGGTGAGATTGATTAACATTTCTAGAAAAAGTTTAGGAGGAGCGAATTATTTCTTTCATTCCATTCATTTAAATAGTCGAATTCTGTTGCAGATAAGCATCTCTTCAAATTCTGCTGGCCTCTTATTTAACCTCAAGATCTTGCTGCTATTACAGCTGCATATTTGAATAAACAAGAGAACGTAATCTTAATTAGGGAATTCTTGTGGAAGAAGAGAAATTTGAATAATTCAAAGGAAGTTCCATCTCTTGTAAATTCCCTTTATTATTTCTAGAATTATTACTCATCTTTCATCGTATTCGCTTCATAATTATTCAAAAATATTCGTAAACAGAATTTTAGATCTGAAGTCGGTTTCCAGATGGTCTAAGCCACTAAATAAGCACATATCCGTCCGTGGTAAGATTTTGTGTTACTACTTAAGTCGTATATTAGGGAAGAACGAGAACTTTTGAGACAAAAAATGTTATAAAATATTTAGATAAAATCTGTAATCAATTATGGAGATAATTGTCATTCTATATAGTATCCAATCGCAAATTAGCCACATTACCGCAATTTGCATTACAGTTAAGTATCGTTGGAAATTGAAATCAACGCTACTAAAACTGGAACAAACGAAAAAGATAACATTTTACTAACCACAGGAAAATTTTTGTTTGGAAACGACCATTATTTTGAATCCACAGTGTCGAAACCATGGTCGTTTCTAAATAAAAATCTTCCGTGGTTAGTAAAACTTTATCTTTTTCATTTGTTACTGATGGAGACTTACCACGAAGCCACAGCATGGATTCTATGCTTTTAAAACTGATGGAAATTCTAATTTCATCGATAAATCGCAGTTCATAACATGCCTTAAGATATCAAAAGGAAAAAATTAATCTATTTTTAAACTTAAATAAAATTGGAAGCTTTGCAAAGCTGTTTAAGACAGTAATTTTTGCTCAAGGCATACTTTGATCGAGTAGGTCGTGTATCTCAATAGATTCATTGAATAGAAATATATGGTACGATATAAATGAACAACGAAACCATTTTTTGGAAATATCTCAAAACACCTCTCACTTTGGGCCGATCGCTAAATGCCCTTGATATATAGAAATTTCAATTTAGTATTAGAAGTCGATTAATATGCACAACTTTTGCAATATTGAAAGAACACAAAAGTATTCTACAGCCATTGATTGAGCCAACTTTTCTCACCGGTTTGGCTAGTCTTTTCTTAAGAAAACGAGAAAAATTGGAAGCTGTTTAAATCGGGTGCGGAAGAAAGATTGAAAATTAAGATTGAATAGGAAAGCAGACGGAAAGAATTGAGGTTGATTAAATTCAGTGAGTAGTTGAATTCCTGGCTTTATATTTCTTTCTCAAGTCTTGCTCCCTATAAAGTGAGTTCCGATTATATGACTTAGTATCAATCTCACCCAAATAAGGCGTTGCTAACTTGCTTACTTTCAAAAATGATGGAATGCATAAATTTTGTACTACTTTAACACTCCGGATTTCACTATCGTCACTCCAAGTACGTACCAAGACCAACACTTTTGAAATCGATTTCTAGTGTCAATATTATCTTCCCAAGAAAGAAATGAATAAATATTAAATAAGGATAGTAATTCATAATAAAATAGTATCTCGCGTTATAGAATAACTAGAGACAAAAACAGGAAAAAGTGTATTATAATATGATCTGCGTGGAAAACAACGATTTGAAAGTGAGCAGAGACGAAACGAGGGAACTGTAAATCAAAGCATACAGACTTAATTACAGCTTCAGTGTATTAAAATGGAATGCTAAACGAGCTGAAATTGTCTGTAGTTAGAATCGTTTTGTCATAAGAGTTATAAAAGTTACACGGCAGTGGTAGGCTTAGTCCTTTAGTCTAATGATTCCTATAATTTAAATTCAGGAATACTTCTGTAGACAAATTTTAATTTTAAATAAATTTCTCTGGGAATAAATGAAGCTTCAATTATGCCCAGATATAATTGAAAGAATTACTTTCGAAAATGTATTACTAGGGTCTCCAAATACTCGTGGTCCCTACTCTTAGTGTTAAAATATTCGGTTTCAGAGATCAAGTCGAAGCCAACAGACGTTGAGTTCAACTTCCATGTTCGTTTAAAATGTTAATCTGCCACTAACAAAATAGCATAATATTACGGACATTATTAATTGCAGTGATTTTGATAAAGATACATCCTGTAATAATTTAATTTATTGTTCTATTGAAGATACTGGTAAATGAATGATACATTTTTGAAGTATTCATGTAACTATTGAAATATCATTAAATATTATATCCGATTCAGTAATTGCATTAGAGTTATAAAACAATGCTTGCCCAAAAGTCTGTGAGAAATAGTCTCAGTTCGATTACTACTGTGACGTATACATTAGCCATAATTTTCGATACTGATTAAAGTAAAGATCACGGTATGATATTCAATCTAAAATTCTACGCCCTTTTTTAGGAGCTTCATATTAAGCATTTGATTTTTGGTGCTGAAATAAGATAAAAATATCGCCAAATTATAGGAACCCAAAAACGCGAATGAATACTAACCTGTAAATTGCAAATGCAGTCTGAAGATGACTTTGATTTAATTATATGGAATTCAGATTTGTTCTCATAACCTTATTTACATTGAGAAATATCAAGAAACGTTATGGGGGAAAATGTTCTCTTCTGTGGTGAATACGCTGTAGAAGGGAGAATTTGATTTTCATTTGAAAAGGAGCCGTTCATTTAAATGAAGGAAATGGCCATGACAGTTTCACAGCCCGTCATTTTCATACCTTTCTTATTTAATGGAGTTATTTTCGCTTCCGGCTGTCCCCTTGATTTGATTTATCGAAAACTAATTAAATGCGAGGAATCTTGGGCAATTATTTCTAATTGTAGCATAATTTCGGAAGTCATACAATCTTAATCAGATATAGCAAGATTAATAGATAAATCCGATAGTTTCTTTAATA
The DNA here is from genome assembly GCA_947579665.1 of Sympetrum striolatum. Lineage (NCBI taxonomy): Eukaryota > Metazoa > Arthropoda > Insecta > Odonata > Libellulidae > Sympetrum > Sympetrum striolatum. The sequence goes on along the minus strand of OX388342.1, from coordinate 51,824,584 downwards.
TTCAACTCCTCCAACGGTAGAGCTCTACGCAGTATAAAAGAAACTGGAATAAATTCATTTACGGCCTTTTCGTTAGATCAGATTTTCATTAATTTTCTCTTAAGTCAATTAATTATTAAAGTCCATGAAAATTTAGAGAATAGAGATCCAGAAATGACAGTTTGAAAAGCTAGAATTGAAATTATATTATGGCAAAAAAATTTTCTCCTAAGATTTAATTTTCTGACAGCTGCACAACAGACCATTCATATAAAGATTTTTCCTTTCATATTCTTCAATAAATGATGCCAATTACTTACAGTTGTTGACATTATATGACGCAGTTAAGGTTGAACTTCGTCAAAACTGAAAATATGCATACATGGAAATTTTCAGCCACCGCAGTACAATAGACACACAGTACTACACCAGACAACAATAATTCGTGAATTTTAATTTATTTCATCAATCAAATGGAGCATTATTCTTTAATTCATCCATTTGAACTAATCAATGGTCACATCTTAAGGTCCACAATATCCCAATGAAACTAAATATCCAAACATAGAAACTTAGTGAGTTCCTCCCCTTTTGAATGTCAAAGATGCCTTGGGGTAAAAAGATATCAAGCCTATTTCATAATCAGTTCAGTAATTAATTTTCATTAGACTGGTTTAGTTTCAATGATCTCTCAACTCCTATGGCGCCAAATAGTTTATTCGAGCATAAAAGTGATGAAACCCGTTTGATTTTATTACGGGAATAGTTCTAATTATCCTCTTAATTTTAGTATCGCTTAAATTGAAGGTGTGCTCTTCATTGCAGTTACTCGAGGAATTATAATTGCCTCGTTGTAGCTCTCTTGATAGGAATTCATGAAGACTACCGGTAATGAGAATGACAGAGATGTATGCTTTGTACAAGACAATTTTCTTAAGAGGTTATTAGGAACTCAGGGAGAAACAAAACGTAAGCTATTGGAAAAAGGGGGGGAACTCCGAAAAACTCCACGTGTTCTCGTATCCATAACGGGCAACTTTAATTACCGTTCCTTCAATATGGAATGCAAACTGCTTAACTGTCGCATGCACAAAGGAAACGTGTTGCGTGATAATCACCTAATTGGTACAGCCTTATTTAAGGCATCGACTACCGACAAGGAAACTTGATAGCGCAGAGATATTTCGGGGAGAGTGGTGAGAGGAGAAAGGAACGAGGTGATAATGAGCTTGAGAGGATAGGGAAGAATCGCAGAGGAACGGTAGGGAAAAAGGTTCCCTTCCAAAGGATGGCGTTAAGTGGCTGACTGAAGCCGAAAAAAAATCTCTCGAGGAAATAAAGAGCCTTTTTCTCATCATCGATGACAACGGGAGGGAATAAAGGAAGAGGTCCGCAGGAGAGTAAGAAGTTTAGGCTGTTGGATGTCAGGGGGAAGGGGTTTCCAGAGGTTGCGATAGGGCAGTGGGTGGGGGAGTTTTTGAGGGACATCCCTGAGGTTGACGGATAATGGGAATGGTTTTGTGTGTGAGAGAAAGAGGCAGGGATGGATGGAATACACTGCCTGTTAAGGAGTGGCGAGACAAATTGAGTTCCTCTGCCTATAGAATACCCTCATTTGCTACCCACCGCAACATTGCCACCTTTAACCCCAGACCAACCTTCTTTTTCCCCCCTTATCTCCATATCTGCACCTTCCTCCATCTTCCTTAGCATCACTTTCACGGTCCGCGATGACTGATCGTCGGAAATACCTCGGCACGAGGAAGATTAAGTTGATCATTTTCGGCCCTCAAGAGCCATATATGGAGCCTACCCCTAGGAGCGATTTTTAATGGAAAAAACGAAATCCGGACGGGATCCTGGATAATTATGTGGCCATATATAAACGCTCCAGCGCCTCCGAATTATTTCGAAGATGGTTGAAAATTATTTTTAAAATATGGACGCCGTTCGCCAATATATGAGGTGAGTTATCGCTCTCCGTTCATTCCATAAGGCTGGAACGATTAAAATTTTCGATTCCTTCCGAGAAATTGATGGATAGGGGAATGTGTCACAGCGCTCCATGCATCACGGACGATACTTTAGATTTTCAGCCGCGATAATTTTTAAATCAACCGGAAGAGACTGATTTACCGTTCGAATCCTGCCTGCCGCTCTTGTTGATCATATGCGGCTCTCGTGATATATATTACCCTAGCCTATGTAAAATGCTTTTGCTATATTCATTTTTCTCACAATATCCTAACCTGCAGGATGGCCGTATCAGTCAATGAGCTTGTGATTCCTGATCTGGTCAATCTTTTTAGCTACACTTGTCGATTTACTGCCGTACGACCAAAAATTATTTTATAGGAGGGACCTTTCGGAAATTGAGTGTTAAATTAAATGTCCTGTTATACAGTGATGGTATCAGCGATGTTAGTTTATTTAGCTTGATTTGAAGTGTATACAAATTTTCAATTCTCCATCACTAAAAATGCATTGACTTTTGATTAATTCCACTCAATTCTTCAGAAATTTCTGACAGTAAGGTTATATAATTATGTTTCATTTCAAGATTATTCTTTATCACGTGAGTATTTTTTACACATATTTTTGTGCGGAATTTAAGCCATATATTTATAACAGTCTAAATGTATCTTATTTGCATATTGTATCACGTTTAATAATTCTGCAACCAATAATTAGTAATATCTCGAACGATCATAACATGGTTATATATCTTACAAGTAACAGGAGCGCAAAAGGTCAAAAATTTAAAAGTAAACATTTCATTGAACGCAATGACATACTAAATCAAACGAAGCTTATCATCCCTGTTTATGAAATAATACAAATTGGTTAAACCTTATATATTCCAATAATATAATTTTTAAATAGAAGACGCGAATCATTAATACAATTGATACAAACAAGCATTGTAACGGTATGGTTTAAGCGATTGGTCAAAACTGTAAGGGAACTATTTTTAAATCAAACTGTAAGTTTTCCAATAAAGGAGATGCAATACGTCGTAAATAATTACCTCTTCCTACTATTTATTCAAAACATGTGATATTCCAAGCTATTAAGGGCCTCCTATCACGTAAAACTCTGGCGACCTACTTAATTCTCAAATGTGGCCGCAATTGCAAAAACTTAGCTCCTTAGAAACTACGGCAACCAGCGCTCTCCCTTCTCCGGAGTCTAGCAACCGATGCATAGTCTGGATTAGATGAGATGAAGTATGAACTTGCAAGATCGCATAAAGAGGTATCCTTTCAGCATACATATTACCCAAGTAATCGCGGGCGCTTTTTTCCTCTCTCATTCCGAAACTTCCTTCTTTCGGGAAGACTTCGCTCAGCGTCTCGTAGTAAACCCCACCCCACCGCTGAAGATGGCCTCAATAGAACGGTGTTTTAATAATATATCTCAGATATGAGTGCTCCTAACTTTTCCGTTCGGTAAAAATATACTATTAAATGGAAATATACCTGTTGGTATAAAGTTTTTAATCTCGAATATTCATCCCCTTTCGATGGGTTAGCGATTTCGAGAAGATGATGTGCTCCCTATGCATTTCTAACAGCATCGTAAAATCCCATCAAAATGTAAGACCCGTGTAGATCCGAGGCGTGCCATGGCTATCCGTATTCAGTGCAAAGGAGAAACTTGATCACTTTAACACTGAGGGTACTGATAGAAATGCGGCATCGAAGTTAATGTTAGCATATTCTGCGATGCCAATCTTTTGAGCCAAGTTAAAGAAAAGAGAGAAGACCCGTCAGCGTTATTTATATGCTAATGCGTGTTTGGTGTGCGAGTTATTTTCCGCACGGACATTACCGATGCAGGAGTTTGCGTTGCATTATAGGAAGGACATCGCTGGTATCCCTCCTTGCTCCGGCAAATATTTTGTCCCGATGGGAAAAACAAAATGGTCCTTTGAACGTGGACCGCGGGATGAAATCAGAGGTCGAAATAGCGTCGCCGAGAAACCGCATACATTCTCTCGTTTTGCCTTTAATTTCCAGCATGCTTCCTGGCGCGCTCTTCTTTATACATCTCGCCTTCTAATTAGCCATATTTACAGTCTGCTTTTCTACGAGTCCGTGGAACAACCGTGTTCTAACCAAAAATCCCGTTTTTAAAAGCCGTTACGCAGCGGGCCGATCTGCCCCATTATTTCCTTTCCCACCGCGAATTTTGGGTGTAATTAGTCTCCTACGGGGACCATCAAGACCAGACTTCTCATCTTGTCTTTGTCTTCCGCGGCACGTTTCTTTATTAACTCAAGTTTCGAAGGAAGCTGAATCAACATATTTTCGATTATTATAAAAAATGTAACTATGATTACTATTATGAATATGAAACTATATTATTATGAAGATTAATGTAATTTTTTTTGTTATTAATTGATTACATTTTTGATTGATTCGACGTGATGAGTCCTGTGCATTATCTGAATAGCATTGGTAATTTAATTTCGTTTAACTTCGGATGAATTTGTAAAGATAATAGAAATATATGTTGAACAAAATCTAGATTCATTTCGGCAGAGAAGAAAACTTCGACTTCGGAGTAAAATATTCTAGTAGTATCTATACGAGTTTTTCTATAAATCAAAAAACATATACATAGCGAAATTTAGCTCTTACGCAGAGCGAGTTCCTTCCAATATATCCTGGAGAATTTTTCGTTTTTCTTTTGGTAAAGGATAGAGAAAAATATATCTTTCATATACTTTTTTCACAGTCTTGATCATGGCTGTGATGACATGACAGCTACTGAGGTATTAGTTCGTTAAATATTAGCACTATTGAAAGTTTCTCGTTACGGGATGCCACGAAAACGTTTCTCGTAGATTCATTGTGATACACTTACGTGAACATTTCTGCTTATAGGATCTGGGTCGGTGAGGTAAACAAGGGCAAACTACCTCACTCATCCTCCTACGTAGTAAGCCTCATTCCCCCTTACTAGCTGTTGGTTGCAAATGTTAGCGGGGGTGAGGTAATAATATTACTTTGGTCCTAGTGCATCCTAGACAGAGCATAGTAGAACTGGAAAAATAATACCCCGACACTAAGGAGAAAACCAAGAGCTGAGTGACCATGGACACACACCGCGGCACACCGTTTGAAAAGACTGCATTAGGGAAACATTTCATGAGAAACGTGCCAAAGTTGGATAGTAATAGCGCTTATAGTTTTATGTATGAGTTTGATGTAAATCTCAACTTCTGTATTCTCACGTCTTATTCGCACCGCGGTGGCCGAAATTTCGGGCTTCCTATTGCCGGAAATTTATTCCGGTCCTTTCTCGCGAGGCAGGAGAAACAGCGAGGCCCTCAGAAGTGCATGGAGGGATAGAAACGGTCGCCGTAAAGCAAGGAATAGAGCATGGAGTTAACCCGGAAAACTTTGCGAGAAGGTCAGCACTAGTGGTATTAGAGATGGGAAATGTCGGGGACTTAAGGGTATAGGATTCGAAGCGGACTGAAGTTCGGTAAATGGGAATCCTTGAAGACTGTTTTTCCTTCAACATGAACGTCTGACTGTCCCTCAGGTCTTTAGGATACCCCACCTCTTTAACCGCAATGAAATTCACTAGCCTCCACTTTATGTAACTTCTATATCGTTTTCCTTAAAAATAACTTCAAATATTCTGTTCTGATATTCAAATTATCTTCGTTATTAATTCTTTTAATTGTTTATCTGACTTAGGATATTGTAACTATCGTAGGATGTATCGTAGAGCAGAAGTAAATTTACATAGTTTTCGGTTAGAATAAATTCTTTGGACAAGGACATAACAATATTCTGATCTATCAGACGACGTAGTTAATATGATGCAACGATTATTTGCCATTACTATTTGCAAATTTCTAACGCAATTTGGTGTATAATTTGCATAATTATACCTAATATTAATGTATTCTTTTCAATTATGGTTGGAAAATAAATCTGGAGCAATTATAAAACGTTTCTAAATGTAAAATAACAAAACATTTTATTTTAGTAATATTTCTTGTTTTTAAGACACATGCCTTTTTATTTCTCGTATTTTAGATAAGAAGTTCAGAGAATAGTAATAACGGAACTAGAGAGGGTGCAATTTCTTTTTACACCATCTCTGCGGCATAGCGATTTCTGTCTTAGGGTTCAACCAGCTATGAAAATTCACCTGCTGTTTTATTTCAATAAGCGATTACGTAAATGTCGGGATAATTATAGGTGGTATAGTGTTAGTGTTTGTCGCATTATCTTGATTTCATTGCTATCAATTAATTGTTTTCATTTTCAGTAATTCTTTCTGTCTATATGTCTTAAATGTGCACAATTTTAATTATAACATTATATTTACTTTAATGTAATCCGAAAGCAGGTATAATCGACGTATAATCTGAGTTCTCAGTGAGATATCCTTCTATTACTATCCGGAATCTTATTGTTTACTGTTTTACTGTTAAGAATAGTAATTACAAGAATCAAAACATAAATTTATCTCAGTTCTACTTCGAAGGAAAGAGCTTCAAATATTGGAACCCACTGTTGAGAATTATTGAAGAAAAGGAGAGAAAGTATGCGTTTTCGCATAACTAATAATTGAAGTTAAATTTCAAGTTTTTTCCCAGTACCCAAGCCTCGTTGATTATAAGCAACTTTTATGGTAGGTATTTTATCAAGCACTTGAGTTATCACATTAAAGGCAGAATTTAGTGAAGACAGATTGTACTGTGCTGCAAAATATGCCGAATAAAACTAACAGCATTTCCTAAGGAAAAAAATGTATTCTGAATGGAATTATTCTGGTCATTGATGTGAAGGTTGGATATACGAAAGTGTTGGAATATACTTACTATAATGGTGGGAATTTGAAGCAATTACCGCAGCCAATTAAACTCTCCGGGTGAACTTTATAATGATTAAAAATTGAAGTCGTGCAGAAGAAATCAGGTCGAAGAAATCATTGTTGTATGAAAGGTTTCCTTTTCCAGTGGAACTCCTTATCACCTTATCATTCAAGCCGTCGCCCGTTCAACCATCAGTATGCCATGCCCGTTCTCAGACGCTTGAATGTCAAATGCATCTGCGGTGAATGGAATCCTCTTTAAAGCGTTAGCGTGACCTCTCGCTTTGCATTTCACGCGAGGCTTACTTGATTCCAGATAAAGCTTGAATTGGAAATGAGTTTTTGAAAATCTGAGGAAGAGTTACTGGGAGAGGAAAGATTGCGGCATCTAAAGCTGTTAGGCGAAACATCAATGGAAATAAAATCGATTTCTAAATTACTGTGCCAAGAGACATCTGCGTCCAACATTCGTTTACTCTCTGTGTGATTTCGGCTTGCCCAGAATAATGATGCTTGTCACATAATATTAAAAACCGCAATTACCTCTTACAGTAATTTCATAATGTCATCGATATTCAAAGGCGTGACTTCGAGGAGAGACATAACAGTATTAGTTATATCGCCTTTCCACGAAGTGAAGATTGAACATATTAATTTTATCAGCATAATTTTTTTGCTCTATAGCAGTACTCCGCCACCGGTGTACCGTGGCACACTGGTGTGTCGTGAGCCGGACACAATTGTGCCGCGGTCAAATTCAATGTATTTGACATGTTACAATTTTTCATTATGTATTTAATACTCAATGACGAATTATTTTTCATAATATTGTCTATTTTTCAAATTGAAGTATGGAATGATTATTATAACTAAATCAGTATAGTAAAGTAAAATTTGAGTATCAATTTAATAACTACATATTTTAGATTTGGTGTGCCGAGGAATACTAGGAAGAATTTTGGTGTGCCGTGGGTAAGAAAAGGTTGCGGAGCACTGCTCTATAGCCTTAAATATGATCACTATTTGTTCAAATGTTTATGTTTTCCCTTCGAAAAACCTTAATACTATTTCCGATGTGTAACTTAAATTATACAAGAGAACGAAAGGAAAAATGGACGCGAAAGAGTCTTACGCGAAACACTGATTGTGAGACCTGAATCCAGATCTTTTACTAGAAGATTTATTGCTTTAACCATTACATTAACCTTTCTTTCCTCGCAGGGCTGATAAAAGTCACCGAACACAACAATTTTCTTCCATTTTCATTAGATACGTTGGCGTTTTTACAGAAATTTCTTAGTCATACCATTCTTTTCTGCGACATGCAACGGAATTCCTGGCAATTGTTGCTTATATTCTATGGAATGCTTCATTTTTGTAGGTGAATACTCTGCAAAACTCAGATATTTACTCAAAATTTTCACTCCCTTTTGAAAATAGTCACTATGAGGTAGTCTGAATTTTAATGCTAAAAATACTATGGCTCAGAAGGGAACGTGAGCATGCTTGACATGGTAAAATACCGTAGAGACTTCGTGAGTCTCTAGGCAGCTACGTAAAGCGTGAAGGGCTGTCATGAACTCAGGAAATCCTAGAATATTTATGTAACATCCTTTATACTTCGTCTATGTAACGGTATGTAACTTCTCTTGCACACGATCTAGTTTCTGTTTTTCTTAGGTTCTTATTATCTGCAAATCTCAGAACGTTTCCTAAGGTGAAATTACATCTACCATAGAACAGTGGTCTTATATTTAAGTTCCTGGTAACTTATTTCTCTCCTTTGCCTTGCTTTATTGGATGATGGGTAAATTTTATCATTGAACTAATAAATGTTATAATCATCAAATACAGTTGATGGTAGCTTTCCAACAAAGTACTTACTTTGACTTTGTAGATAGTTCCCCTTAATTAGACACTGTCTTAAATGATTGTACTCTTTTGATGATGTTCATGTAAGAAAATTCAAGTAATGATAACAGCGGAAATTCTGTAATTAAATTGAAATAATGTTTAAGGAAGTATATTCTTGAAAATCAAATAAAAGATTACATAACTCCATTTAAATACACTATCCAATAAATTATCAGCAGTATCTCTGAGAGAAGTAAATTTTACACACAATCCATTGGTAGCCTTACCTTTATTGGTAGTTAACCTTAAAGCAATTTAATTACAGAAGTAGCTTTGATTTGAAATATCAAACTAGCATGATATTATGTTTTTAAAATAATGCCATAATATTCAAAATTAACTTGAAGAAACTTCATATACGATGATTTATATCATGTTTTGGAAGAGAAAAATGGGAACTTAATCCTTTTATTATCTATCAATCGATGTGAAACCTAGAGAGAAATTAATACTTGTAACTTTTAAAGATCCTCTTAGAACTACTATGAATTTTTTAAGTAAATCATAATAATTTTTATTGATTTGTTTACTATTCAATTTAAATTTTTGATATTTATTTTTAAAATTTTAGTTAGTTAATCGATTTCTTTTCTAATAAGAAACCTTCAGCACACCAGCTTCGAGGTAAAATCAAGAGAAAAGCATAACTTCCTGATTCTTTCCCGAAATATACGTAGTTCCTAATTAAAATAAGCCTAATTATGACTGGCACTGCTCACAATAAAGAATTAATTAATACGGAAATATTTGTTTTCATGACAGAAAATTAATATTAGATTTAATTAAAATGCGGATGTATTCTGGCTCAAAACTCTAGTTCCAGGAATGTATCAGGAAAAGAGCAAGATTGAACTAAAATTATCTCCAAGCTTATTTATAATAAGATGAGATTGTTCTCCAGATCATATCTTAGCCATTTTGATTTCCCGCCAAAAAATGTGTATGGATAGAGAGTATCAAGTTGTTTTATGCACGAAATATATCCGACTACGTTGAACTATTACAAGGAATAACTTGAGCATAATACTTTTTCGATGTTAGAATACATAATCAATGTCAGCAGTATCACCAGCGATTCGAGAAATCTTGAATAATATTTGCATATTTACGCCCACTTATTATTTATAATCTGAGTGAAATGCCAATTTCTGAACGCAATATTTTATTATGTACCTGAGTTAGTAATTACAACTGTAGCAAACGTTTCACCCAGCATGATCATAAGACTTTAATTACAAGGTAATTTAAATTTTAGGAAATTTAGATATTCATCGATGTTTCAGAATATTGAAAAATGTTGTATGTAGTCAAAGAATTTTAGAATTAATTTACTTTAATTATTGTCAACCTTCTTACTTTTATTACTTCAACTCTAAGACAGGTTAGATTCTGAACAGCTACACAAGTAATAATGCTTTTCTAATTCCTTAAATCTTTTGCGAAGGAATGTGATGAATGTGAAGGTTTACACTTGCTTGCGTCCTGATTGTGACTTAGAATCCTACAATTGAAACAAGTCTCTGTAAGTGGAAAACAATGATCTTGTGAATAATTATATTCCTTGAATTCAATAATATTAATCAGAAATAATGTGTATATTCAAAATCACTTATACCTTAGTATCCTCATTATCATAGCCATGAAAAAAACAGTCAAAAGTAAATTAACGGTATGGTCTCACTTTTCTGAGCTTATAAACGAATAAAAATACGCAGGCCATTAAGATAAGGTAGCGCAAAGTTTAAAGAGTTAAAATTAATGATCCCCTAGCGTACTCATCAAATTAAAGCAGTAATAGGCTGAATTTGTATAAAACATTAGCGACTTTCATTTGAAGAAAATTAGCTCAGTTGTGGGAGGTCTTAAAAAAAGAAATCTCTTTTAAGTTGAGCGAGATTAAGGATAGGAAGCTATTACGAGCTGATGAAGATAGACGGTGTGACTATAGAGACGAAAGAGAATGGTTGAGAGTTGTGGTAGAGGATACGTGGCGCTGCGGGGAGATGGTTTCTCGACATTTAGTGTGGAGAGAGTGCCATCAAAGGGAAAGGGAAATGGTGGAAGGGGCAGGAGCTGGGAAGGAGGACGGTGGATTGATCATAAATCGTGCTCATTAGTGCCGAGGACTGCGCCCCCCAGAGGTCTGGATTCCAGGCGCCATCCCCACACCACTCGTTCGAACCTCAAACTCTCCCATTTCTCCCTCTTTCTCCCTCTTCTTCACCAACCATTTTTCAGCCCTCCTACCACATCCCCTCCGACGGCTATATGTGTCGGAGGTTGAGTCATATTGGGTGAGAGAAGTGCGGTTGTTAGAGCCCGGCGAAGTTTTCTTCCATGAAAGGACTGCTCTGAGGATATTCGCTCCAATTTTCACCTCTCCGACTTCACCTATGTATCCAGTTCTGGTGACTTGGAAGACAATCTAGCTGGAGGATGTTATTTACGTTCAAGCATCGTTTAATTGGTATTTTACTTCTGAATTTAATCGCATATTATTACCGTAGCTAATAATTTTCGTTTTAATTTGATGAGGGTTATATTATTACTTTCTCCATATACGAAGTATAGAGAAAGTATTGTTTTCATGAAAAAAATCGACTTCGAGATTTCAACGGAAATACATGTTTTGGGGTCCCTAGAACACGTTTTGACCATTTTCGGAATGATGTCTGTGTGTATATTTGTGTGTGTGCGTGTGTGTGTGTGTGTGTGTGTGTGTGTGTATGTGTGTGTGTGATAGTGGGCGCTCTAACATGAAAACTATTAGTCGTATCAATACTTAAATTCATATATAGTACTGTGGTGTGTGCTGTCAAGGTTGATTAGTTTTTGGAGTAAATCGATCAACCGGAAGTCGAGCTTCATTCATCAAAGCTCATTTTCGGTTTTCAAAATATCTCCATAAATATGATATATAGGTATATTGTATACAACATAAAAGTTTTAGATAATGTTATTTACTATAACTTTTGCATTTAACATATTTTTGTATCACCGGTTGATTAGGAGTTATTCGTGAAATACTGATAAACCGGAAGTAGCTGATTATTTACTTTGTGGGCGCTCTAACATGAAAACTATTATTCGGATCAACACCAAATTTCATATATAGTATTAAAGTTGGTGTCGTTAGAGTTGATTAGATTTTGGAGTAAATCGGTTGGCCGGAAATCGAGCTTCATTCATCAAAGCTCATTTCCGGTTTTCAAAATATCTCCATAAATATTATATTTAGGTATAAACTATTAATTATAAAAGTTTTATAAAATATTATTTACTATAAATTTTGTAAAAAACATATTTTTGTATCACTGATTGTGTAGGAGTTATTTGTGAAATACTGATAAACCGGAAGTTGCTGATTATGTACATTGTGGGCACTCTGGGAGCTGGGGCGAAAGGCCATTTCATCGTTTTTCATCGAACATGTCCCGAAAAACATTATATATAGTGTTTGTGACGTAAAAGATAATATGATATAAATTAAACACTCCTCTTCCAAGTTTAGTTGGAATATGGAGTTCGAAATTACTGTCGTATATATATATATTTACATCTTATATATGGAGAAAGTCATGTTCTGGCCACATCAGATTTTTACTTTCTCCATATACGAAGTATAGAGAAAGTATTGTTTTTATGTAAAAATTCGACTTCGAGATTTCAACGGAAATACATGTTTTGGGGTCCCTAGAACACGTTCTGACCATTTTCGGAATGATGTCTGTGTGTATGTGTGTGTGTGTGTGTGTGTGTGTGTGTATGTGTGTGTGTGATAGTGGACGCTCTAACGTGAAAACTGTTAGTCCTATCAATACCAAACTTCATATTTAGTACTTTGGTGTGTGCTGTCAGAGTTGATTAGTTTTTGGAGTAAATCGGTCAACCGTAAGTCGAGCTTTATTCATTAAAGCGCATTTCCGGTTTTCGAAATATCTCCATAAATATGATATATAGGTAGATTGTATCCCATATAAAAGTTTTACATAATGTAATTTACTATAACTTTTGTATTTAACATATTTTTGTATCACCGGTTGATTAGGAGTTATTCGTGAAATACTGATAAACCGGAAGTATCTGATTATGTACTTTGTGGGCGCTCTAACATGAAAACTATTATTCGGATCAACACCAAATTTCATATATAGTTTTTTATTACAGTCGTTAGAGTTGATTAGGTTTTGGAGTGAATCGATTAACCGGAAGTTGAGCTTCATTCTTCAAAGCCCATTTCCGGTTTTCAAAATATCTCCATAAATATGATATTTAGGTATATACTATTATAAATAAATGTTTTAGAAAATAAAATTTACTATAACTTTTGTATGAAAAATATTTTTGTATCATTGATTTTTTAGGAGTTATTCATGAAATACTAATAAACTGGAAGTTGCTGATTATGTACTTTGCGGGCGCTCTGGGCTCTATGGGCGAGAGTCCAAATTCATCGTTTTTCATCGAGCATGTCCAGAAAAACATTATTTGTAATGTTTGTGACGTAAAAGATAATAATATATAAATTAATCACTCATCTTCCAAGTTTAGATGGAATATAGAGTTCCAGATTACTGTCGTAGATAAATATTTACATCTTATATATATGGAGAAAGTCATCTGCTGGCCACATCAGATTTTTGTTATTGATTTCATAGCTGTTCTTACTAAATTTTCTGTAGTTTCTGAATTCTATAGCAAGAGCAATAGTATTATCTGTCGGTAGTTCATAAATTAGCAGGAGAAACTCACATCAGTTGATGAATATATTAATTTAGAAATCGAATTATCAATCGTATTAAATTTTTTTTATCATTCTGATTGTATTTACTATTATTGTTGTTATATATGGATTATAACTTAAATTTAACTCGAGGGCGTGTTTTGCTGGAAAGAATCAACAAAAGAAAATAACATGTTAATTACCAAGTAAATGTGCGACCAGTTTTGCAAGATTTGTGCATCTTCTGAAAGTAATCTTTCAAAACCAGTCAAAAATTTAAACTTTCTTGAATAATAACAACATTTTTCTTATTTTATTCGGTACGGCTATTAAGCTTTCTAGTGCATACATTTCTTCTTCTCTATTTTAGAATTCGCATACTCATCTCCTAAAATATTTGTTTTTAAAATTGCCAATTTATACATTCTTCTCCTGGATTTAGTGAATTGCGCATTGTATCCTATATGACATTCATGATTTCTTACCTATGATGCGTATCCTAAATAAGTAAAACACTAGATTATTTTCACAGAAGAGATATATTTTTTATAAAGGCGACTAGTGTCATCTACAAATCTAAATATTCAGGATATACTGTATCTATTTGTAGACGGTTCTAATCATCTTTTTAAGAAAATATGTATTCTGTGGGAATTGCCAAGTGATTCACTACTTCTTTATAGCTCCTTTCCGCAAAGACGAGCTTGAACATCAGATTTTGAATGTTTATCTCTCAAATTATAGGTAAAACCAATTCAAAGTATTTTACAATACATTAATATGGCATTGTTAAGTATTGAAAGTTTCTACCAATGGTACAATTTCAAAGAATTTTAAAATTATTTAACGATCCCTTCCATTTTATTTGCTAGCATCTTTTAGATTTAATCGATGAATCGATTGCCTGCGAATTTTAAATAATGTTTCCAGGAAAAACCTTTCAGAATCTTTATCCAAATGAAATAAAGAGAATCAATATATAACTACTGGTAGCCAATTGGTCATTGAGACACATTTGAGTGTTAACCTTTCTCAAAACCAACGAATTGCATTTAAGATGAATTTGGTGGAAGAAATAAAATGTTATGAGAAGAATCGAAGCCATGACTCATACAATTTTTTAGACGTTTTCATCTATCAACAGATACTTAGCTCAGCCTACTTCAAACTCAGAGGATAGGAAGTTTGATCATTAAAACGAACTTTATAGAGACAAGGACGAAGCAGAAAATACGAACGTCGTAAAAGTGCAGTTCCTCGAAGAAAAATTAGGAGCATCTCATTTGTTGGGGAAAAGACGTAAAAATCTACTACGTGTTTTGAATTAAAAGTTGATCATTAGAGTTTCGTTAATTATGGATATAGAACGGTAGATCAAGAAAACCTTAAGTACGTAAATAACTTCTCTCCTATTTACTTCCTGCGAGTCCAACTAAAATACCCAAAATTAATATCTGAAATCTTTTATCGGTTATTCGGACGACGAAGTGAAACCAATCAGCGGGAGTATAATTGGAGATTAATCAACTGTAAATTGGAACTTCGGAAGCACTTGGAAAGTGGATTGGTGTGGAATGAGATTTGGAGTATTCAACTGTAGAGCAGCCTCGCGATAGGGTTATTTGAGGTGGAAATTAAAAGAGAAATTCTCGAATCTGGAGAATGTGCAGGAATATGGTCAAAACGTTGCTTGCCTTTTCGAAGATAACGGCGTTACTCTTCTCACCACGTTATCCCATTTTCATGCTGTTTCTTTCGCCATCAATATGATATTTACTCATATATATAGAATCTCTACAAATTTTCAGTTAGTTTTAGAAATGTTTTAGTTTTTAGAAATGACTACGTGCTTTGCCTATTTTGAATAACTAGTTCTTCCTTTTAAAATTTTAAATACGGTATAAACTCCCAATGAAATTAATTGAGCTAATAAAACTAAACGATCAAATATAGAGATTTGATTTATCATCAGCAAAATTTATAGCTGTGAATCCTTCATATATCTACTGGATTAAGTGTTTTATCTACTTTATAGGAGGTATAAACATTATTTTGATGATATTCATAGGTAAACTATTATTATCAGGGAAATATAAATGCAATTAATTTCTTAGAGCAGCCTTATTACAAAAATAGAATTATTCTCCATCTTCAAATTCTTTTATTTTATAAGGAGAAATAAAAGGCATGGAATGACTTCTTTATGAAGTCTCCTGAATCGATTGAAATAAAATCTTTGGATTTTTGTCATTGCAAACCAGAAAATATCAAGCAAGCCAAAAGTTGCGTGCTGTTGCAGTTTGTCAACAATGTTCTTGACGGTAGGAAGTAAAAAGCTAATTTTTTATTATATTTCGTAATAATTCTTAAAATATTCTACTCAAGGGTTTGTAAAATTAAATTCAAACCTCCGTTATTTCCACTAATTAATCTCTTTCGATTTATAAGATCTTTGCATATTCACCTTCATCTGAGGAAGAACGTAAATTAAATTTAAGTGCTCACATCGGTGCTTCCGCCACAACTGTAAGTTAATTGAATGAAACTAATAAAAACAAAATATAAAAATTTATGATATTTCACACCACATTTAACATTTCTAAAGTTCGTTCAATCAAAGAATATATTTCATCAAAATTCAGTCAGGAAGTAGTGCGCTTGGAATGCCAACTGATATTTTACTAGCTTAATCTTACTCATCATTCAACTTATTTCCCTTGATAAATATACGTCATTGAAATTAGCTGCTTTAAAGCAGACGATTTTAAAGCAAGATTTAAGTTTTAAAAGGGGAAACTACCTTAGAACTACTCGGAAAAGTAAACCTAAACCTTTCCGAATGTAAATCCCATGTTATATAAACATTTTGCTTTCAGAGTGCCTATAAATAATAGACCGCAGAGTTAAGGTTGAGGGCAAGATGCAGAAATGCATAAAATGCGGATTACGGCGTTGAGTGGGAGCTTTTGAGGAATGGAGTTTTGACTCGCAATGATATCCAATGAGCGGTTCGGGAAATGGCCTTGACCTTCGTGGGTAATGGTGGGAAAAGATTATCTCGCGCACTTAGATATCATCCCGGAATTTTATGAGTTTTGAGATCACTCCGCGGGAATCTTTTCCTCAGAAGCCATGAGTGTCACGGTACCTCTCAAATCTTATGTATGCTCCCGGAGTGCTCGGTGCATCCTTGAGGAGACGTATTCCCTGCGCCATATGTAAAAATCTCAGTTATCCTCTTCTATCATACGGTTCTACCATCTAATAACACATCTATTTCGAGTTTAGCTTACTTACCCCCGAAATTCTATCTCCTCCCCACCTTTTGTTCCAGCTTCTTTGTTGTTCCATTCTAAAGGTATCTCACACATGCCTTGGGTTCCCTCTTCACGGAATAAAAGCGGAATTGGGTGCTCAGACCAAAGAGCAAATTTGAGCGCGTGAGCGACTTTATGTCTCAGAGCAAGATTCCTTTTAAGAAGCTTTTTGGCGTTGCCTTCGCTCTGTTTGCATCCATTCGCAGATATCCGAGGCATCTGGACTGTAAAGGGAGATTCTATTTTGACCTATTTACTTTTGTGAGAATTTTGGCTGCAGCATCGCCATGAAAATTTCCTTATAGTGCCGTGAAAATAAAGGAAGAATGAATGTGTTTAGCTCTTCCCTCGGCAGCATTTGTGCTATGCATTAAGCGTGTTCGAAATAAGGGCCCGTTTGGTGACTACAAACTGCTAAAGCAGCGAGCATTAAGATAAAGCTTCGGCTGTGATTGCGATTCATCTTTTTCATCGCCGTCGGATAGAATTCTAAATTTCAAACCTTGTATTTTGCTAGAGTGGAAATAGTGTTTATTGCTACAAATTAAATACAGTGGAATTCCATTCATGTTGAATTTACTCACATATTTAATAAGTAGCAATAGTTTGGACGAAAATTAAAAATATCTGTTTCCCCTCCTAAACTCAATCTAAATTTCAAAATGAAATTCTTTGCTTTATGCTCATTATGTTCAGTAGGAAAATGGTTTACCTGCATTGAATACAGTTTCTATTCTACCCATAAAATCATTCAAAGTTGCATAACCAGAAAATATTTTGGCCCGTCTCCTTTTGATTTCAGTACTCCAATTTATGATTTTATTTACATATTTATATTATTAATTCTATATGCCTTTCATAAGCGGAAGGAAGAGTCTACTTTTTATATTTTGAATATGCAGTTAATCTTATGCCTTTTTTTTGGGGCATCATATAGTTAAATTTATATTATATTTTTATTGTTAAAAATATCTTTCACGACTAAAATTAATGTGTGACACCTGTACTTTGTGGAACGCCATATCTAAAATGTTACAGAGTTAAAGAAAGCTTAAAGCTTTATATATTCCGCATAAAATTTTTTCATTGGATGATGGCCGTTTAGGGCTGAAACTGGTCGAAGTGAAACAATTCAAGAGTGGAATAAACAAGAATTAAGTTCTCCAACATCATATGCTTTTCGACATAGATTTTCAACTCATTCCCTTCGGGGAATTTTGAAGCACCGTAGAATTTTGAATACATAATAATCAACACACTATTTTCTCAATTAACAGCTCTTTATAAGTTTATTTGATTTCTAAACATGAGGATTTCAGGAAAATATTCATAAAGATTCAAGGCAATTTTGATAAAGTCAACGCTATGTTCGTAAATTCTACAGAAACCGAGATTCTCACTTCATGTACAATTGATAGGGGAATAAAGAAAAGAAGTGAAAGTACGGGGAACTTATCTCTCCCTAAAAAGGATGAAAAATATTGAGCAGAACGCGATACCCATCCTTGTCTATGGGAAACCTGTAAGGTTTTTGCATGATGCGAAACAAATGTATGATAAATTAAGGAGCGGTTCCCACGAGAGAGGATTCACGGCATAAAGAAAAGAAATTGGGTGGCTCAGTCATGGGTAATGAATAATTTATAAGAGAAAGGTAAGGCATATGCATAATGGGCTTTGCGGAAAGAGTTCAAGGTTGACGTAAGTCTTGAATAAGATTGGTTGATCAGGTGCGTGATGTAGTCAGAGTTGGGCGAATTAAGCGACAGGAAAACGGATAAGTCCGCATTGGATTCCAAAAGGAATAAGGGATTTAATAGGGAATTCTACGCGAAGGCAGAGCATCAACTCTGAATTGATCGCAAGAGTAATTTCGCCAAACCAACACAGCTTTTCTTCGAGTTAGAAAAAAGGGACGTTGACTCTGTGGAACGTCTCGTTTATCTCTGTATCACCTTGTTCCATCTTCCGTGTGAAAATATCCATCCCATACTATTTTTGGGATTTCCGATCTTTTTTTATTTCAACAGTAGAGCACATAAGTTTCTCGTGTGTTAACATAACTATAAAATATTGGAACGATATCAATATTTTGCATTCAATGCACATATGTACCTAGCCACTACTTAATCTTGTTATTTGAATTAGTTCACGGTGGTGGGTATTACAGAAGTAATAGGTAAGTTGCCCCCGTTATAAACTATCAAAAAATATCATCTTAATTAAGATAATGAAGTATGAAAGAATTAGAGGGATATGATTGTTTAAAAGAGGACGACAGACTACTAAGGTTATCTCAACTTGTGCAATTCGATTATAAATTATCTAATAGATAAATTCTTACTTACCATTTTTTTAAGATGCACTTCATAAAATGAAACATATTTTAAATTGTTAAATTTTCCACATAGTAAGGCTTAGATTGGCAAGATTGTGCATGAAGGAAAGCTTCTGGTACGTCCCATAAGTTAAAACTTCTTTGTAACAATGATTCATGCAGATGATTATCGCTCCATTGCTTACCTTCTACCTGAATTGACGGAAAGTAAAAGCAAGGGATGTAAACTATCGTTAGTAAACTAATGTCTCAATGAGAAAGTTTAAAATCAGATAGCAGAGCATCTTTATTCATTAATTCCTTTTAAACACTGGATGATAGGATGCATAGTGGAGGAATTCTAAACGAATATTCAATTTTTTTTTAAATCATCACCTTAAAAAAGAAATTAGCTGAGAACAGATAAATAATTAGAAATTCTACAAAGCGAAAAGAGAAATTTGCATAACATTCATGTTACAATGTGATAAAAACATATAAATACTAAATCAATTATAAAGGAATTAACTCTGAGATCTATCAAGTCTATCGATATGGTGGTGAATTTAAAACAAGTTCTTTAAAGGAAGTGTAGCTCAGGAAAACATCACATCGTTAATGATAGCTGTAAAAGTATCATAGAGATATAATCTATATTAAAAAATTTTTCTCAGGCACGCAATATAAATGAGAGAAAATATATCGACAAAGAGGAAATGGAGTCAAACTTCAAAAGGAAGGTTCAATTGCAGCCGGACGAACGTTTTGGTAAGCTGTTCAAAAGGGTTCCTAAAATACAAGTTAAAGAGTTTATCAAAACAAATAAGTATAAGAATATCAATACGGTTAAGGAAAGTATAAGTTTCTGAAAATCCTATAGGAATTTAATATTGTATAAGCGACTAATATTGACAGAAAGTAGCTGGAAGCTTTGACCAATTCTCAAAAAATGTTTGGTAGTGTAATTTTTGGGCTGAACTGCTTACAAGGGGCATAAAGGATGACATATGTAGCACCAGAAGAAAATCATATGAAGTGAAATTTACTTGCAAAGTATTATAACCGAGGAGCAGCAGATGCCATTTAACTGAAGATTTTATCCTAATTTTTATGCAACACAACGTGCGGATCAGAATCAGAAGTTGTCTAAGCTCAAGGATAGAAAAATTTCACTCGTAGTCGCGCGTACATCTCAATAGTCTAGCCTGTGAATAATCAACCCAAAATAGTGGGGTCCTCAACTCCTCCACTAATGCCCACAGAAAGGTTTGATGATGGGGTGAGACTAGGCAAGAAAGAGGTATTTTTATTGCATTTAACTGTTCAACTCATTGATTCCAGAAAAAAGCACTTTTTATAGCATTAAATAAAGATAGACCAAATTGAAAGTTATCATTCAGATTAACTCATTCCTCAATGAGAATCATACTTTAGCCCTGGAGATTCTAAAAATCCACAATTCTAGATCCTCCCCCTCCTCTACGTCATTCTAAATTCCACACCTTCACTCTCCTTCACATAATTAAATATTTAAATTTAAAATTAAGATGAATGAAGGACCGAGGCAGCAGAATATATAAATACAAACCCAGGTTCGATTTTCGTTGAGAACACATATGTGAAGGATTATTACAGCTATCGATACCTTTCAAAATTTTACGACCAATTTGGTTATTATTATACTGTGCTTGCAATGGTTTCCAAAAAGAATATTAAGGTGTTTTTAATACAACATTTTACATTGAATCACCGAGAGCAATTAAAATATTTACCTATAAAAATGGGGTTATTAAAATTCTTAATATTAATCACGAATTATATGCATCCTGAAACGTCTAGCTTGCAATAAAATATTTAGTGAATACTAGAGGGTAACTGTTTCACACAGAATCAAATTGGTCACAGCTTGTGAATATATAGTTCCATTGAAATTTTATAGCACCCTGACGTTAAATCTATACGTTGGTCATCATATGTCAGCTTTCCTGAACTGCTTTCTTTTTGACGGTTTAACTTGAATGGCGTATTAAATAAAAGATTAGTTGTGAGTCAAAGTTCTGCTTCAAGATCGTAAATCCGGATCCATCTCGAGGGGATCTCTTCAATCGCTCCGTTCCTCACTTTCTTTTTGCACTTCATAAAAACAAGTTAAATCAATGAAGCGGAGTTCCGCCCATTAAGAAGCGAAACGGTGCGATTAATGCACGATCACTGCGCCTCTTCCACCAATGTTAACAAACACTCGGTTGGTGCAATAGTATTTATCTCAATTTAAAGGCCTAAATTGCTATATATTACAATAAGCTTATAGCTTATGCTTGTATAATATATTTATATCTTTTTTAGAGCAAAATTACGTAGAGCAATTTTATCCAAAACATTCGATAACTTACAGAGTTAATTTAAAATGATTGTGTCATATTGCTACAGAAAAGAGTGCATCTTGGCATAACCCTTTCAACTGCTCTGAATCCCAAGTACAGGTCAAATATTCGTAAAACATTTCCTTTCAATGTAAGAAGTACGATATGCATTAAATTTAATCCAAGTATAGGTCTCCGAAGCAAAGTTGCCCTTACCTCATGTAAGTGTGGCTAGCTTGTCCATGCGATACATTAAAATATGTGGATATTAAAATACTACAATTAAATAATTTCAAAAGTACCTGTTTTAGCAACCCGCCAAATCATATCTGATCGTAGCTGATCGTTACAGTCACACACAATTTCTGTTGTATTAATTTTAGTACTTAGAATGCTACAACTTATTACTGACTTCTGAAATGGAAGTATTTTAAATTAAAATCTTGGCAATAAAACCTGGTATTTATAATATTATATTCATCGAAATGTAGAATACCTATTTAATGCAGCATTGAAATTTTTTGTTACAAAATAGGGCATAAAGTGTAAAGGAAAACAGGCATACAATCTTCGAAGAAATTTGCCTCCATTATCTTTGCACTTTCACCAATTTCGTTACCTTAGCCTGTATATCCTTTATGCTAATTATCAGAAAATTTAAAAATTAGGAAACAAGTTGAGTAAAAGATTTTATTGGCGATTCAAAATTTGTTGCGGTGTACTAGGCAACTGCTGTAAAGTGTGGAGAAAGTTTTTCTCTGGCAGATGAAAAGTTTTCCGGCATCTGTTGCTACCATCGGTGAATTTAAACAGCCCAAGTTTCCCTCTCGGATGCTCTTTATTTTTTTCTCTCCTGAAGTTGAATCACAATCCTTCGGCTTTGCACGAAATTTAAATTATCGATCAGCTTGGGCAATACTAAGCAACTATCCGAGCAAGAACGTCCAATAAATCTCTAGCAAAGTTGGAGCATGTATTCGTTGCTTCGTTTTCTAAGCGAATGAATTTTCGGTACATTGAATATGAAACCCATCTAATATGCTAGCGAATATCTGTCACGAAATAGAAATTTCGCAACTGCGTATGGGTTTTTAGATGTCATATTATATTCCCAAAACGTTTTCGTGGATATGATTTATGTCATTCAAACTATCTGTGAAAATCCTGCATAGTTCGCCTGATCTAAATTATTGACATTTCCGTAATAAAACTGTTAAAATATTTAGCAGTGGAATTATTTTGAATTTATACCATGATCTCTGCCATCATAACCGTAGGGCTCTGAATAAATTCGCTTGATTTCGAGAAGGTAAATTCCCTCAGTCCGATTTAATACTGAATAATACACTCACACATATGTTTCCGTGTAATTAAATAACAAAATAAGCCAAGATAATTCGTTCGCTTGTCAATTGAACCGTTCATAAAACATTCCTGCACGCCTACGTTATTTTTCTCTTTGAATTATTTACTTTAATTTTACAAAAATATTTACCTCTTCAAGGATTTTATTTATTGAAGTCATTTTCAAAAATGAAACAGACTAGGGTTTTGTATTACATCCGTGGAAGAATGCGTTACGTTAATATTATGCGTATTTATGATATTTGCACTGCTATAACTTTATGTGCACAATAAACCAAATAAATGGATATTGATAAGAAATGTATCTAAAATATGATGTAGGGGAGACCGGGGCAATTAAGCCTAGTTTTTTTGTTTTTGAAACCGGTCTCCTCTAAATATAAGCTATTTAAAATTAATTTGTTGCAAAACCATATGAAACTCTTTTCAGTTCAATTTAAATCAAGATTTAGGGCTAGTTATGATTTCGCAAGTAAAGTTGTGCACCTAGGAAAGTTTCCAAGGAAGAAAGGAGCGGAACCAGGACACGAACCCGAATCTCAAAATTGCAAATCGGTATACCTACCTGATTAATCTATCCGGCTTGTCTGACATTTCAAATTAACCCGGTTGCGTCACAACGAAAATTTCAATTTTATTTTTTACATCTTTAAAATATTTTACTGATAACAGATTGTCAAGGATTTATACCAAGAATTGGATTAACCCCGCTTCGTAGATTGGCACCTACTATGAGGGCCGTTGCGGATGTGGATGTCATAAACAGCAACTTCGTCGACAAATCATTCCTAAACCGGAATGAGACTAGTCTGAGTGATATATTAATTGCCTTGGAGCACCTAACTGGCAGAGAATCAGAGTATATGGGTTCTAGTCTCAGTCAAGATGGACAGTTTTCAGTGACATCTTGGCTTGATTATAAGTAATTAAATATTTAAAAATAGCTACCCGAAATCTCATTACTTAGAATGTTTATTCAATTAATCCTCATGATGCAAACGATCATAAAAAGCTTTCCTATTTTTTTATCATTGAACTTCATACTAAAATGTATGTGATCATTGGTCGAGATTAGGGGAAGAATACGTTTCGATATATTTCACTTTTTTCAAATGTTTTTAAAGGTTTCTCAGTTCCACGGTAGTGATATTTGGTCAAAAGAAGGGAAACATATGATGCTATTTCACTCATAAGTTGGAATCATTGTAGCTCCATGTCTAATTCCATATTGCCAGTCGATGCCGTGAAGAATTTGCGTTCTGTTGGGAAAATAATGTTAAGAAACCTGAAATCTTAAATAGTAAATAGAAGATATAAAGAAGCAGGCGTTCATATATGTAAATTTATATGGAGTAACTTAGCTTTTATGTAGAAATATACTATTTTATGTAATATAATATTTTATTTCTGAAGTTAGAGAGTAGATGTTCCGCGATAGCCAAAAACGTTGCATTATTTTTATAAGTATCTTATATAGTATTTCGTTAGTAATATGGTAATTTGTTCATATAAAATAATTTGTTATTAATTTACCACCGAACTATCCATCCATAACGTATGGATCAATAATAAAAATGTTTTCTATTTAACACCATTCATGAACGTGTCAATATAAGCGCGGAGTAAATAATCGCTACGAAAAGACAACAAAAGAGGTGACATACTCATTCTTCGCAGTCATCTTTTACCGTTAATTGTTCCTTTCATAGAATCCTATTTATCCATCTCTCCTCTTAAATCTAAGTGACTACCGGAAACTAAAGATTTCCCGGTATCTTGTCCCTTTATCTGTTATACCTCATAGTCCATTATATCCGTTCAGTACAATACTTCAGACTTTTCAAGGAGTCGGACTGTCGATGTAGTATCTGGAGCACTCGTAAATTCAAGGTGTACGCTTTTCAGCAAAATCCTTTGTTTACCGGAATGTCACAACCAGATCCAATCGCCGGGTTTCGGGTGAAGATGTTCATGAGACCGGTCGTTCTACGTAGAGTATTCTGTGGAGGAGTACAAAGGCTCTTATTATCCTTTGAGACAGGTGTCGTCACAATGTCATCCATTTTGGTAAGGGAATGATAAAAATGCGGTACAACCACTGTTAATGGGTATTAGTTAGTTACTGTAGTTGATAGTTGAACATTTTTTAATCTTGGTAAAAGTTCAGTTCTACCATCAATGGTATATATACCGATGATTAAATTTTGCAGCTTTACACAGAGTCCTGTCTTTGGTCAGTCGCTACGTTCTCTCAAACCTCAGTACTTACCATCACCTGAATCCCATAATACAACAAATTACTTCCTTCGCAACTATTCCTTCCCACACTTCTTTCAATAATGCTTTCATCAGAGTTTCCATCTTCAAGGTACGATCTACTCATTTACATCGTCTATTCCGCAGATATTGTTTCCATTTACTCGTCAAAAGACTTAGTAATTAGCTAATCCCATTTGTCCTTCAATTTAATCATTTCACCTTCTCTCTATCATTCTTTTATATTCGTATATCAATTCACAAAATAATACTTAATATGCAGACTATTGTGAACCTTCTCCTTAAACCTAGGCTTCCATAAATGACTACCAAATATACTTTTTCCACTAAAACTTCCTATTTATTTATGCTACTTACTATTTATATCCATCTGCCTCAATTACTGATAATGTTTCTCCTTGAAATTCAATAGTTTTTCCGATAAATCACATGATTTTTCCTTGTATTCTCGCCTGTCATTTTGTATTTACCTTCAATTCCGTTTTTGGATTTTCGTGCATTCGTGAAAGATAAATTCCGGTCAGCTTAGTAACAGTTTTATCCAGTTTTCTCTTCGGTCTTCTTTTCTATATATGTACCAATTCCATATCACCGTTTGGTATTTAGGATTGGCTGGAATCGATATTTTTTCTAGGTAATTTACTCTTATTTATTTTAGTACACTGAAAATTACAATGATATTTCGAAAACCATTCCCTAAATTAGGAAAGAAATGGAAGCCGATTGATCAGACTGAATTTTATTATCTGATATTTCCGTAAGTATGAAATATCCGCACCTTTATCACGAATTCTCCTTCATCAAAATTCATCCTTATGTAAATTACGATAAATTCCACATATATCCCCACTCGATAACTGTTTTCTCTCTTTCGATCAGATGGAAAACCAAGCTGTTTCGAAATATTGTGGCGTTTTTCTCTTCAAGGCATATTAAATAAAAGGAATTAATATGTAAAATTGTACGCTTATATTATATATGAATCTGCTTATAAATGTTAAAATATATCTAGTAAACGAGACTTGGAGATTAGATTCACTTGCAAATCGAATAAGAAATCTTCTGAGACAAAATAAAGATAAATTTTTACCACCTACGCAATGGTTTTCGGATGCGCGATATTGGAAACTCGTGGTAGCTTTAGTAAGGTAAAAAATCGCACATGGGGTTACATTGGATTTTCATTGATTTCTAAAATCTTTCTGTTCCACCAAAAGAAGTGGAATTTTTAGCAATGTCCTTAATCCTGAACGCAATAACACAGTAAAGTAACATACACGTTTGATGCGCTGAGGCAAGAGACCTACGATGAATACAAATAACTGAAACGTAGGCATGTCTGCTCAAAAATGAAGGAAGTTGGAGTATACTTGAAAACAATGTCAATGCTCGGCGATGTAAGGCAGCGGTATTTCTGCTATCAATATAGGTTTCCTGGAAAAGAGCGCTATTTCCTACTTCTCTTCAAATCTTTTTCTTTTTCTGAGAAAGACACATCTTTTCTATCCTCTTGTTTTACGAAACCGGTAGTTCCTGAATATACTGAAACCGGTAGTTCCTTAATAAAAACCTTTGTGGAAAAGTAGTAATCTATTTTCAATTATGTCTTTCCACAACATTTTGGCCGAATCGATGGATTATAATTCATTAAATCAATTTGATAAAGTGCAAGCATGTCCCATTATTATCCTCCTACATTTTCCTACTAAATGAAGTCGGAAACTGATAAGTTTCATATTTGTTTAGTTAGTATATTATTTCTAAAAGGCTCAATCCAGATTCGTGCCAAAAAGAGAGCAAAAAACTGAAAATTTTCTCAAAAAGTTCCAGATTTTCGCTGACTTTTTCGTAAATAACTGGAAAAAATTCCGTTTTTCTTAAACACTTGGAATAGCTAGTTGAAATCTTCTCGAAATTTGGGCAAAATAGAGCCAAAGGACAGAATTTTCCAAAATTCCCAGTTTTCGCCTATTTTTTCGAATATTGCCCAAACAAATTACAGTTTTGTTCAATAGTTGGATGGATCCCGTTTAGATCTTCAGAACGAGTCCAATTTAGAAAATATATTACGACCGACAGCGTATAATTGCGGATTACACTATGAAAATAAAATAAGAGATGTAGATAAAAAGGCAGCAAATTGGATCTTTCCTTAGTGGCCCTAAGCTATTTAAAACCCCGGACAGTGGGCCTCTGAGCAACGTTGACCGGTGTCACTGTCTCTTTATTTAAGGAATATCATGAAAAATCTTAATTTTCACCGTAGAACGTCGATTAAAAGACGCTTGTAGATCTCTTTGGACGAGTGAGAAGACGAAGATAATAAATTATTGTTAATTTGAATTGTTTATAACTTTTTGAATCGTATTCCATGTGGTCAGTTTTTCCTGGTCACCCCCTATTGCAAAGGTTGTGCGGAGATGTGCTCAGAAGGCGAGCGAAGGATACGAATTAGGACGAAGACCCTTAGAAGTTCTACCTGGAAAAAAGTAAAGGTGAAACCCTCAGAACATTACCACTAGCCACATTTTGTAATCAATTTATGCTATTTGAGTTAAATTCATAATTTCAAGGAGAATAACATTTAAAAATTAAGGTAGAGAGATAAATTGCGTCACCGGGATGGCAAGTAGGTACTAATTAACGAATGAAAGCATATGTTTGACACGTTTATGAGGCCATGAAGTTGACTCACCATCGTGAAAAATTGGGATTCCGCCGAAACTAACAGGTATCGGAACACGCTGACCACATACCACCCACGCTGAATTCCACTTGGTTAATTCTAGGGGTATTACAATGTGTGCCATATATTTTAATAATAATGACGTATTTCATCGTTCGTTTGATTGAAATTGATTTCGGCTCCAGATAATTGTGTAAATTGAAGATTAATTAAATTACAGAAGTAAACTATACATGCATTCCCTCTTAAATAACTATGAATGTGGTACCGATAATGTAAAAGTATCAAATTTAATTATATATTGATTTATATAATTGATTTCTCTAACAATCCCAGATAAAAATTCAAATCAGAACGAGTTTCATGCAAATATTGCAATACACGATGTTAATCAGTGATATTACCTTTAAAAATATGCAAATGGTACGAAAAGATACATATATACGTTTTCAATAATGCTAGTGGTAGTACGAAAGGAATCATAATTTACTCCACTTCCAGTCTTATTGAGGTTTATTCGTATCCGAATCACGACAGGTAGCTAGATTAGAGATGGTTTCTAAGGAAAGATATATAGCACCCATTTTTATTTTGTCTCATCCATCGGTTAGAACTATAATGATTGCTACAATAAACCAATGAGTGTTACTCAGATGATACAGGACGCGGGATGGCAATAATTAGAAGATAGAAGAATAATTCAAACGTAAATTTACTAAATAATTTCTGAGAAATAACGTTTTTCGCCAATGTAACCGATATAATATGACTTTTCTGTTGTGTAAGCTGTTCTGATACTAGAAAGAAGATCGGAGAAAAAGATGCTAGAACGAATCGTTTCAAGAATTCATTTTCCGCAAACGATACGCGAAAGCGACCGATTAAAAAAACAGATCAACGTGCTTGCACACCTTAGCACAAGCCGAAATACAGCATGCAGGGTTCTTCCACAGGCATGAACAATTGAACATCCTTCTATGAAATACCTATACTGTTTTGAGGGTTACCAACTAAGTCAAATTGTATATCTTCAGCAAGAGAGAAAAAAGGAATGTAAAGCACTTCAATGTGCTATTACTTTTACTAAATAGTTCTTAAAATTTTGGAATACTTGTGGCAACCATGTCCATCACATAGATAACGTTAATATAGAGAAAATTCAGAGATTTGTTGTAAGATAAACTTCCTCTGTCATTTTTTTAAAGTATCGCAAAGATAAGAAGAGAAAAAATAATTGGTTAAGTAATTCATAGAGAAATTTGAGGAAATTCCAGAATCCGTAATTAGTGGCACCAATATCCGTGATGAAATATGGGAGATTGAAATTCTAGAAAATTAATTCAAATCTTCAGTAGACTACCAAGATAGTAGTGAAAAATTAAATCTATTTAAGTAATACATTTAGTAAGATATTATCCAATTACCTCCCTTTATTTTCCTCGGCCTCTTTTCGTATTCATTTCCAAAATAAAGAGACATTCCCAAAGATATGCTCGTTTCCGCTGTGGGATCCCACACTTATCCGTAATTCGAACGATCGAGAGCAGCAGATAGGGTTTAAGAGGCAAAAATGATGAGTCGTTTGAAGCAAGTTCGGTTGAAAGGGATCAGCGGTTTTCAAACTGTTAGCCTCAATAAAAGCACCGCTTGGGAAACTTGGCAACCTTATAATGCTACCTCTCAATTTTTAGGAAAATAGGCCAAAGAAATCGATAGTGAAAGAGAAAGGGAGGCAAACCGCGGGGGATAAGTCTAATGCTTTGGTTAAAGATGACCGATCGATTAGAAAATACAAACGTTAGCTGAGTTCCGTATTATGATGATAATGCTTCAACAGTGTAACAACCAAGGCATTGGAATAGTACCGAACAGAAAACCTTTACCGAAAAAACGTTTTATCACTGTGGTTAAATCCGTATTTATAAGAGTCGAAGAAGAACCGATATCAGAATAGTATTATATTATAAAATAGTAGGAGTGAAATATTACGGTTCTTATTCCATAAGTTTGCTGATAATACCTCACCAAGTAACCAGCAGAATATCGAACTGGAATCGAAGAGAAACCCTATTCTGAAAAAGAGCCATCTGTATCATAGTTAAAAAACCGAATCTAGAAGAACTCAAGAACTGAGTATCAAAAATAAGCAACGTGAAAAAAAGTGAGTTTCACAAATTGGTTAAATGCTCCCGGACTCAAACAAACATGATTAAATGTGACTGGAACTCGAACCAAGGTCTCCCACTTTCCGAGAAGTTATACTAGCCACTAGACAACCATGCCATATCAATCTCTCATCTGCTAAAGGGATACTTATTTTGTATTTAATATAGTTATTTTTCTCTTGTGAACCATGTTTTTAAGGTGACTTTTCATGCAAATTAATTTCCTATTCTTGTTCTCTATGATTATATAATCCACAGGTATAGGTGATATTTTGTGGGAATGAAAATACAAAGTTTGAAAGACAAGATACGGTGTACTTGATTTAAACAGGGTCACCATATTAATTCATTTACAGAACTCACGTATAGACATATAATATACTTTTTTCGATCATGCTTCTTAGTATGGAGTTCAACCAAGTCACGGCTTTGATGACTGAATTCCAAAAGGCATAAAATTTTCAAATTTGAAGCGAAAAATCCTGGATCGAATAGGTAAGTAAGGACCGGAAGTTGGTAACTGAACCGAAACCGGAATTGAACCGAAAATTTTGATTATAATTGAACAACGTCGAGATCCAGAATAAAAAAACATTCAAGGTATCCTCTGGTAGCAACTAATATGGGCAATAAGAAAATCATATTAATTATAATTGACCGTAAGTTAAGAGAAATAGATGCTAGGATGAATCGTTTTAGAGATTCATTCTTTCCGCAAACAATACGTGACAATAATCGAATAAGGAAGTAATTTAGATTCAACTGGTGTTTACACCCCCTGCCACACGCCGAAAGGCGGCTTGTAGGGTATTAGATGTAGATGTAGAATTGAGTGGGAACCATTTGACTAAATAGAATACAGCTCAAAATTGTATTAAAGAGGATCCTCCAGGTAAAGGAGGATGGGAAGAATGAAAGATAAATTTCCCTCCTTGTGCCATCTCTTGTCGGTGTCCGTGCGATCGTCTGGAAAGATAGTCCGCCCTCTCCAGAGCGCCCCCTCACCCCGCGCTAACCGTGCCCAATTCGCCGTGGTCGTCTGCTCGTTATATGCGCTAGTGGACGTGGCGAGGCAGCGCACCACTGGATAGCGGAGCCCAAGGGAGCTAAATGGGTTAGGTTTGAAAGCGGGCAGGTGGGTTGGAGGCAGCAAGAAGAAAACGTGGGTGAGTGTGTCAAAGGTGGAGAGAAAGGGACGCCCCCGCTGGGGATTTTTCGTGGTCGGGTGTGCGACAAATGGTTAATTTCGCGATGAGGGAGCGGCAAAACGGAGACACGCTGTCGGTCGCAGCGAACCGGGTTCTTGTTCTTGTAATCCTTTCGAGAATTTCGCGATTGCGAGGCTTCTCAATCTGTCTTTGAACTGCTTCGCTCCACACTCTGACGTTTTGTGTTTTAAAAACGTGTTGTCGAGGCCTTACGGTTGCACTCTGCTCGAGTCGGCTTTTCAAAGCTTTTCATCGCTTGGTGACCTTCAACGAATAGGAAAGATAAAAATATGATGGTCCGTTTTAGTTTCATAGGTATACCACAGGAAAAGTGCACAATCACCGATGAAAATTCATATTAAAGCTTCAAATTACAGTGGTGTGAAACCCACGGCCAGATGAGCATATCTGAAACTGGTAATTAATATTTAATTTGATCCGTTGGAGTATTAGTAGCATAAATCACAAGTGACCATCAAGGGGTAAAATGTTTTATGATCTCTGCTGTTACCGTTTATGATTCACTTACTTTTAATTAATTCAATCAAAATCCACAATTTATTTTTCAATCCATTTGCCAGTTTTCATGTTTATACTGCATGTTTATGATCATTTAATCCGAATGACGGAAATGTTTCAATAAATCCATTTAAAATTTTTCAAAATGTACTGTAATTACTATTATCTAAATAGTATTTCATAATTATATTTATTTAAAAAGAACATATTGAATTTCAATAGAAATGGTTTTATTTGCTTCCACTGAAGGCAGAATGAAAATCGATACTAATAGTCAATTTTAATTTTAAAATGCAGTTAATGCATGGTGGCATATTTGTTACCGCAAAAGCTCTCAAGATAATCAGAGTATATGTAAAATCATAAACAACTTTTTTCCTTAGCA
Source organism: Sympetrum striolatum (assembly GCA_947579665.1). NCBI lineage: Eukaryota > Metazoa > Arthropoda > Insecta > Odonata > Libellulidae > Sympetrum > Sympetrum striolatum. The sequence continues at coordinate 51,792,526 of OX388342.1, read as the reverse complement.
AGCAGTAACAGTACCTACATATCCATACAGTATTTTGTTTTTTTCATTCTGGGTATCAATTATTCTTAATTTAGTACAATAAAAATCTAGAGCAAGTATTTAAAGACGGGTATCAATTTTGAATAAGAGAGACGAGAAATGTATTCGTAAATGCTCTTGACGGTTATTTTCAGAACTTGCGGATAAGGTTATAAGCCCAAAATTCTGAAATCAATAGAAACGATCGATTTGTAAGTAAGCTCTGCATAGAAAATGAAGCCATTATCACATTTTCGAAACCCGTTGGGATCGTAATATAGCCAGCCATACTACTTGCTTAAGGTCTGCCAATTTTAAGAAAAATATTTCAGAGAAATTGCTTTTCCTAAAAATATTTTGGGAAAATATTTCATAAGGTAAACTCCTGTTTAAATTTCTAAGAGAAGAGCGACTTAGATGAATTCCTGATACCAAATTTTGACAAATAAGAAAAAGATTTTTTTTGTTTTTTTTTGTCAGAATTCCCTATATTTTTATTCGTATTTTATCGTCATTCGTCTCCTTCCACCTCATCTCCCCCTCATCCTCAAAACGATCGCCTGGAACATCATTCATAGCTCGGCTGTCTCCTCCACGAAATTGAAATCCGAATATTTAGTTGAGGGATGTTTCGCGCGGTTTTCGGCGATAGCGAAAAAATAAAATAAATTGACAAAGAGACGATCGCCAAGAGTGACATCTTTTTAGCCCGCTACTTACGCGAGGATTTTAAGGAAAAATTCCATCGGAAATTTCGATTGCCTAAAGAGAGCCTAAAACAAATTGGAATGGTAATGCCAGGAATTTATGAGATCCAAGATTATATGAAAATTCTCCGTGATTCCATTTTAGAGCAATCCATGAACTCTTGAATCTATAAAACTTCAGTGTTAGGATGCAAAATCATTCCTCCTCTCCTTTTCTTCGTAATGTTCATTTCGAACAGTTGAGTACCTAACGCATTTAATCGAAATCGATGTTCAGCGAGCCCGGCTGTCGATGAGAGGAAATATATTTGTACGAACTTCGACGGCTGAATAAATAAAGTTATTATTTTCCATTTGCTATCTTCCACTCAAACGAGATTCAAACAAAACGCTCCAACTCGGGCTTTTGCTTTTCTGAAAAATATGTGCCGGATGCACTTAATTTAATTCGACGCAGTGTTGTCACTGAAATACATGTAATATTTAAATAAAAGCTCTCTGAAAGGATTATCTCTTCGTAGCAATGCTGCATGATCAAGATGAATACCATAGTAAATTCTAATATATTTCACTAGGTGTAGCTTATCTTTTTGGGGCGGAGAAATTTGTCACAGAAATGATTAATTTTAATTATATTTAAATGGAATAGGTGAGTTATCATTAAATGTATCTATATCCTTTCTGGATAAGCTATTAAGGATCAATTTTAATGTAATTTTTAGTCTTACGTACAGATATTTCCAGCCAATTGGAAATTCTTGAGGTAGTTTTAAGTAAAAATGGTTTCGTTTCATTTGGAAAATAAGGTAATTTTTCATTTTAGTAGGATAAATATCTATAGAACTAATATTCATCGGCTATTTTAGCTAATTTTATCTTACTAATTCATTCGATTCTGTTCACACATTCACAATAACAAGAAAATTAAATATATCAACTTCTATTCTTTGATCGAGTACCATTATACCTATGAGAAATTTATGCTTAGTATAAACAATTCTTAGGTATAATCCATATTAAACATTATGATGCTCATACTGAGCATTACATTTTTATAAATACAAGATAACGACTGCAATATTTCTTTTTCGACACATTTGAATGATCAGTTCTCATAATCAAAGGATTATTGCAAATTTCATAACTTTAAGGGTAGAGCTATGCCGTCATTGACAAACACTCGCTCCATCACCGCCCATTCATTCACAACTTCCTCCACCGCCTCTTAATTCCTTGATATTCTATAGCTACCGCATATTATGAATAAACAGACGAGCAACTCAAACATTACGAGGGGATCTATCCATATAAACTCTCCCCGGCGTGCATCTGATACAATATTGCCCGTATGGCATACACATACACGCAAGGATATCCTCACATCGTGAAGGAACTAGCAAGTGAGTCCTTCGGAAGCTGGATACAGGCGGACGAAAAACAAAAGACGAAAGGGTTGAGCCCGTGTGGGTTGGAAGGCGTGAGAGAGGCACGGAATCTTGGGATCGGAGTGAGAATTCTGATAGATAGTGAGGAGGGCGCCCTCTCAAACTAGTACGCAGTCGTATGGGGGGAGTGCGGGAGGGAGGGGGTGAGGTCGAGGGCACGGGTGGGAGCGATTGACGCTTCGTGGGAGGGGAAGAGGGGAGGCGGTGCCTGCGTCTCTCTACCTAGCAGACGACGGCGCAGTACCCAGAACTCGTCCGAACCGAGCTGGCCACCGCGGGCCGTCTTACCGCTCCTCTCGCGGACTTATTGTTTCCACCCACCGACGAAACCGCGACCTCTGCCGGCAACACTTACCTGACCATCAACCTCCCGGAAAAAGTTTCCCCGTGCAAAAACAAACGGACTAATAAACCTCGGGGTGAATCCTCACCAGACTAGGAAAAGGGTTAAAAGAAAACCCGCTCGCCGACGGGAAAAAAATGGACAGTGTTTTGGTGGTGCGGCGAATTGGTGATTGAACAGTGAGTGCTCTAAAAAGCGGCAGTGCGTAGAGACGGCCAGTTCGGCTTTTTTAACCCGCTCGGACGCCCCGATGATCTTTACGGTGGAAGTGAAAAAAACACCGGGTCGGTCGCCTTTAAAAATTCGGTTCCGAGGATAGGAATACTGGGAATTAATTTCGGTAAGGATAGCCGAGTGTGTTTTTTTTCTCCATCGCCTCGGATACGTGAAAAACTCTGACCGCGTTCCGGATTGTATTTTTTCCGTATTATGCCGGTGAAGAAGTTTTCCAAATGTTTTCTCCGTGGCAGTGGTGAGAGAAAGGAGTGTATGCAAGGATAAAGGACTATGCAATGTGCTGTATGGGAGACGAGCCCGGAGGGGTTGAGGATCTCTTTGCAGATGGATACTTCAGCTCGTTTTGAAAAAGGATATTTCTTTGTTTCGGTGAAGGGATTCTTGTAGGGCTTTTTTATCTCCTGCCGTAATTTCGCTTCGGCATGGGGAAAAAGTGATAGTGTGCTACATTCGTCGAATTTGTTTTCGTGAGTAGGATCAACGGGAAAAAGTTCATCGCATTTGAAAGGGGGACTTTCTCTGCCACGATTAATCGAACTGATGCAAAACTTTACTTGTGATTGTGTGTCGAGGCCTTAGGAGACGTGATTTAGGACTTGATTGCATTCTAGTGAAGCGTAATTACTTTTGAACTGAAATCGCTCCACGCCCGTCGCCAACTCATGAATATCCGTCGGGATCCTGTAAATGAATGGAATTTTAGTGAAAAAGTTTGGTTTGTGTCGCTCTCTTACTAGATGCGACCTACGATATCTAACTAACCAATACTTCGGATTCTATTTTACTGATAAAATTAACCGAGCGAGATAAATCCCTGTAGAGAAAAGCTTGAGGACTGATCCTTTTTTTTCAAATTTTATGTTTATTGTAAAGATGATATTTGTAAGATAATGCTCAGCCAGATTCCTTTAAGAATTAAATAAGTATTACTGGAAAATAAATACACGCATATATCGGTCACAGGGAATATGTCAAAGTCACCTAAGTAAGTAATTCTTTCATACTCATACTTCAAAAGAGCTTCCTTTTGAATCTCACTTGCTGAAAATGTTCCTTTCCACATTCAATTCCTAAGTTTATATCGTTATCAAATAATTCTGTGAGCAAATGAATTATTAACCATAAAGCATAGCATATTGTTTATAAATTTTTATTCCCAAATTAAAATCAGAACCCATTTCAAGATTACCGCACCTCTTTTGAGCAACCTTTTCTCCCGTCGCTTAACGCCATCCGCTAATCCATTCTTCGAACTCACGATCGGCTTGAGCGGAATGCTTTCCATAAATGTCAAGGTTTTTTGCCTCTCTCTTGAAACGACATCGGCACAGATCTCATTTCGGTTTCAAGGAATCCAATCGCCAAATCGATCCCCATTTCACGGTCTCTAATAATCTTCCGGAAGCACCGACAAATCTAGGCGCCGTGAAATCAGCGGTTCTGCTTTTTTTATTCCCTCTCTCCCACGTAGGCCCTTAACCGCGCTTCATTTTGCATAACGCGCACCCAATCTCCGCTCCCACTCCCGGGTGCCGTACGTGAGCTCCTTCGCTCACCAGCAGACAATAAAAAACTCTCTCGCAGAGAAAGGCGTCTCGCTTTAACCATGGAGAAAACGCATTGCTCCACCGGAAAGGTAAAAGAAATACCGGGAAGTAGAGGTGCAAGTTTATTTCACCACTTTTCCGCCGGTGCAGTTGCAACTCCTCAGATCTAACCGTTGCACAATTACGGTGCAGCGGTGAAAAAAGACGGGACAACATCCCTGCCACCACAAGACCGTCGCTCCATCTCTCGGAGACTTTGGAGTTGTTTGCCGAGGAGTCTGGAAAAGCGACTGAAGTTCCCGTAACTAGTCCTCCCTCGTGCCCCCGAACTAAAGAAGCCTCTTCGAAAAGTGGAGATGAAACGTTGATCAAAAAGGTGCCATCAGAGACGGCGAAAGAGTTGTTTCGCTCGTGAATGAGTAATTGAGCAGAGTTGGAAGAGTCCGTCTCCTATGGTGATACGTGCTGAAGAATAACCCGAGTGTTTCAGTGTGAATACTTCCACGGGACTATTTGTGCTCTCTGCCGTTTGAATTTGTACGGTGCCTCTCCCAGGAATGGGATTTTAACGCGGACCTATTTGATTCCGTTCTGCGGTAAAGAACGTTCCATCCGGGGATAATGGGACCTTCGGAAGGCGGCGGAGTCGTCGAGGCCCTCGGAGGCGATTATCCGGGGCCTCGGCCGCAGCGTCCTTGGTCTCTTGCCGGGGGAATTTCCAGATTTGCAGCACGGCGCCGATCGCCCGTCGCCTGGACCATGTTTTCCATTTTCGCGGCGTTTGCAGCTGTTTGCTCGGTCGCTGTGTCCGCCGAAGAGGCCGCAGCTGCGAAAGGTAAGATTGCCGTAATTTTCCCGGAAATTTTGTCGTCCGCTCCGTGGGGTATTTTCTGCAAGGCTAACAAAACCGCCGGCGCGGCGGTGGTTTTTCGATATTTACGGAAAATTCGCATCGAGGTAAGAAATTAGTAATTTTCACCAAATCACTACCGTATTGATATAACGAATGTATCCTAAATAATGTAAATAAGTTCAAACAGTTCAGGTTTTGGCAAATTTACATATTTTTATGGTATTAATTAGAAATACTGGAAGAGACCAGAGCCTCAACATTTTGCCTATTTCATCTATTAAGGATTGTTAGATTCGCTCAAAATTCTCACTTAAAATTTTTACGCCGATATTGTTGCGGAGTGATTTTCCTTATTCTTTTTTACGATTTTATTCATTAAGAGGAGAAAACTATGATTCGAAAATAATCGACCTCGATTTTTCAACCAAGCGCCATTTCCACAAGTTCATGCTCATGGCTAAATATTTTTACTTATGCTTTATCAAATATGTTACACAGATTTAACATTTTAACAGTAATTCTTGCCATAACACTATGGATATTTAAGTCTTGTGGTGAAAAAGGTTTTAATTTAATCTTAATATTTACAGTCAACGGTAAACATCACTTTTGTCGGCCATAAGGGTTTATTTACGCATATTATTTAATTTATAAATTCACATCAAGATGAGAAGGCTTTTTCCAACTCAAAATTTGATGGAAAAGAATTTTTTTTAAATTGTATGCCTTTGGCTATTCCATATCAAAAGCATGCAAAACATTCATCAAAGACTTTCTTGCAGTATGCAAAAAAAGTAGTCAGAGAGAGTAATTACATTCACCCTTCTCATAAGTTTATCTACACCTAATAGAATCAAGATAGTAATTACTCTTAGCTAGGCTCAAAAACACCGTATAGTAATCATGTTTCGTTCATGGTCAGCATCAAATGCCTACAGAATGCATACAAATAACTGGTTCGACAAAGTAAAGAAATCCGAGGCCTTTCAAAAGGAATTCATTAGTTCAGTGGTGCTCTGATTAGGTGATAGTCAGCCGTCTTTTTCATCCCTCAGTTATCCTATTTGAATTTCTTGGACGCACCAGGACATTCAAATGCAAGGCAAGCAGCAGCGGTAATGAGTGCCCGTGAGAATCCTCGCAAAATTACCAATTCAAAGCGAGATGATGCAACCCAAGAATCTAGGAGACCTTTTCCTTTGTTTGGAACTTTGAAATTCATTTGATTCGCAGCGTTCGTCTCGCTAACGAGTGGCTGATCTTGTTTCGTAGGGAATCCCGTTTTCATGCCGAAGCAACTTATTTTTTCTGCAAGCCGTCACTAATTAGTTTTCACTCGAATGATAAGGAGTGGGTTCAAGGTATATGTCAGTTAATTTAAGCATCCCATATTTGATTTCGACTGTTTTATTTCTTCATCGCGGAAAATGTCCGAATTGCATTGTTTTCTCCATCGTTTCGTAGTGTGAAATTTAATTTTTGTTCCTGAGACCATATTCTGAGGGATGGAATATATTCATTTTTCATTTAGTACAGGAAAGAGAAAATTATACGTTTTATTCACTTCTGCCACTGTCTTGATTATGGCTGTTATAAATTGAAAGCTACTGAGGTATGAGTGGATAATTCCCCTGCCCAAGTTCTCTTCTTTTGAACTGACAAGAAAAGAACTACCCGTAGAGTTATTGTGCTTCACTTGCGTGAACATGTTCTACTTACAGCATCCTGGCACTGTGAAATCAAGTGCTAACTACCTCACTCCTCATCCTACGTATTAAACCTCGTTACTCTCTACAAGTTCTTGGTAGCTTGTGTCAGAGGGAGTGAGGCACCAATCGGCCTTCGGGTGGAATACTTTATAGACAGATACTATGTTTCCTTGGACATGGCAAATTCGACTCTATTTTATTCGGTGCATCTCGGAAGCAACCCGAATTATAATTTAGTTTCTCCGTAGAATTTCTTATGTATAATTCAATTGCCAAAACCTCATATTATGATAATACCACTCGAGGATTAAGCAACTAATTTTCCATTGTGTTACTTCGTACGCCCCTCATGATGCGGGCGAGTGTAGGTGTAGTACAAGTTTACATAACCCTAAAGCAGCTAAAACTTTAGCGCACACCCCTACTCGTGTTTATTGGGTGCGAAGTTCTACTAAAGCAAAGGTACACCAATCTCAAAACGATAGGCATCACTCCGGTTGTCCATTAACTTCCAGCAAACTCTGAAATGAACAACCCAAAACGGAATCTCTCATCAAACTCCTAAAGTATTCATTATATCTTGTCTTCCATCCCAACAAAGTTGTCCGAATTGGAACAGAATTTACTGTCAACTATTATAATATAGGAAGAGTAACTTAATTACCTAACGGTAGAAACATATTTACAGTAAAGGAAGTAGATAGTTCAAGGGATTAAAAAAAAGTTGCAGTTAATTTTGCTCATTTCTCGTGGAAGCTCGCTTCAGCGTGGGCAAAATTTCGAGCCTTAGAATGCTCCACACGAGGAGAATTCCGGGAATAACCGCAAACCCACAGGGAGTAATAATAATGTGTTATAACATGCCGCAGGATATCTAAAGAATTACGATGCTAATGATAGTACTCGTCAGAAACCTATATAAATATCAGAAGATATTATGTGATTACAAAGTTGCATTTCCATATTTTCCGATGGAATCTATGATAACATTTTCCCATTTTTCAAAGATTGATTGAAAATGCAGAACTATTCACAAATACGTAGGGAGTAACAAAATAATGGGTAGAAACATATCACGGGTCATATAAATAATTACGATGAAAATGATAGTTCTTATAAGATACCTAGATTAATGTAAACATGATATATTATTACGAAGTGGCGTTTATTTCGATTCTAATGGAGTGGACGGTAACATTTTCTCATTCTTTCTTAGATCTACTAAATCTGTTACGCTAACAAGCAGTGTGTATATCTGTATTTTGCAATTTCTATTTTAACAATCCAGTTGCCCTAGGGAGGTGAATCAACGGATACCCTAAAGACAAGGGAAATAATTCCCAATCTCTCCAAGAGTAGCGTGGAAGTATTCCAGGGAACAATCGACTCATTGAATCCCACCTTATGCAAAGGCTAAACACGAACAAGGGGCACTGTTGTTCGGAAAACAATCCCTCGCGGTGCGGCCATAGAAGAATCTTCAATGCTCCAACTTCCTTTACATCCGTGGGTGCTGCTCCAGCCAACCCGTTATCAGGCAAACGGAGGGAAAAAATAGGTGAGCGAGGGTAGAAGGGGGTTTCGGAGTAGGCTAAGCGATGGCTGGCTTTGTGACGAGGATTAAAGGCAGAGAAGGGAAAACGTATACATTAGCGGGGATGGAGATTAGTGGAAACACGGCAGGGGGAGCGAGGGGTGTCGGGTAACGGCGCTAAGCGTCCATGCGCCGCGGCTCAGAGCCATTTCAACCCTCGTCCCGATGTACACATGAAAATACTGCATTACACGTCTTCGCATCACGTTACGATCAAGGAACTCGCACGCCTTGATCCTCTCGTTTATGCATTGCCTATTTCGTCTCAGAGACATTTATGACAGGGGAGAGAGGGTTTTTCACCACCTTCTGTGAATTCTCTTTCGGGAGCGCAAACGCCTCGCATTGTCATGAATCGTGGATTCGGTTTCGGCGTTTGGCGCGATTTGAGCCTTTTGGTGACAGAGAGAGTTGCTGGCGATGATGAATATGCGATGGGAGTGAAGAGAGACGTTGCATTAGCCGTGTGATAGAGATTAAACCTTTCATCCTTAAAGTAGAGGTAGATGAAGATACTATTTGCAAGAAATTAGTGCGAAAACGCACACATTTTTAGAGTTACCTTAAAACAAATTTATTTCCGACAAAATTGTAAAGCTTTACGGCTCGTCAGCACTACTTACTCGATTTAGTTTCCGTATTAGCTTCTATGACATCCAAATAGATAAAATATAAATAAAAAGCATAAAAAATAAACCAGCAGCAATTCCCTTTCACTTGCTTTAATGAGAATGAAACTTTTACATGCATATTCCGATTTAATTGTAACAAATAATGTCCTCAAATCATGTCCTTTGTATTAAGGTTTAATTAGGTTTAGCGATTTTTAAGATATAAATTTTAGGAATACATATGTACTATTGTTACATCGGTGATAGTCACATATTTCTGTAATGGCCATTTTATGGAAATTTGGACAACGCACATTACACCATCAGTTGGTAAATGTGCCCAAGCGTTGTTGAATCATGCTGACAATGAGATGGATTATTTTCTATTTTGATTTAAATCTTAAAGCACATCATACGTTTCAGTTTCCAATAATTTTCTTTCATTCTGGGGCAATTGTTTGGGAAACGATGTGTTCAATCGATAAATTTCTATGCTAAAATGCCAAACGATGGAAAGGAAATGAAAATGGATGATTGTTGAAATAAAAGGACACAGGTCATTCTCATTCACAATCATAGTTCCAGGTACAATAGCTCTTCTTTCGTTTAAAAGAATAGAAAAGAAATAGTAATTTCTCATTACCATCAATATTACGTCTTTCATCGCTCTGATTACGTTTACGTTAACTAATGTGTCGTACGGAAAATTTTTCTCTTCTCATTATTAACTAAATTACTTTAAGGTATAATATTGGAGTAAATCAGCGAGATGAATTTTTCTTTTTTATCTTTGATGAAAAATTTTCTAGAGGAAAGAGCCTTTGTTTTCTTTTGTGAAAACTTTCTCAGTAAAAAATAGCTATGGATATAAAGGATCTAATTACTGGGTATTTTCTTCTAACAAGAAAATATGAGAGCGATTTAATTTTTACGTAAAGTTTCTTCGGTCTCAACGCCAACATCCTTTAACAATTAAATTACCAAAATTACTATTAATACAAAAATAATACAAATATAAGTTACGTACAGACAGTAACACCTACCGGATGATTACTGTTAGAGCCACGTAAATATTTATTGGTAATTTAAACAACTATATCAATTAAACTGAATCACTGATGATCCCCATTCCCAAAGACTAGTTATTGGTGTATTGTAAATAGATTACCACATAAACCACTTAGAGAAGAAGCAGAATCAAGGCAATGATATATGTAAATAGGTTGAGTTGACCGAAAAATTGTAAAAGAAATATCGATTTTGATATAATTAACTTTAATCTTGGGAGATTAAAAAAGAGTGTTTCAGTGTAATTATAACTCTGGTGAAATGAATGCCTGAATTTTTTGCATCAACTGGTTCACGCTCTTGAGATGGCGCCGTGGAGTTAATTAGTACGATAAAGAGATTTAAAGCAATTCCAATCAAGCGTATGGAAAGGAAAACAGAGTCAGATCCAATCCAAAATCTCTGTCTCTGTCTAAATAGCAAATATCGTATCACATAAAGGATTTTCAAATCACTATTTTCGAGAAGTACGAAATTCAATTAGAGCTTTGGAAAGCCGTACCCGTAATCAACAGACTGAAAATAAGATTGGGTTTAAAAAACTCTCGATTTGCGTACATTAAATGCATTTCAAACAGATCCATTAATCTCAGTAGCTGAACAAAGTAATCAATTAGTTTTATAGCTTCACTTTTAAAGCTTGTTAAATGAAGTAAAGTTTTTTAACGCATAAATTTCGATAGTATCGAAAACACACACTACTATCCTTAACAGTATTCGTATATTCAGAAGATGTGATATTTAATTTTTATTTGTAATAATAACATATGTCGTAAAATTATTTTATGGAGCTCTTTTCATACATTTTATTCTTCCCCTATCTCCCTACGTTTAATTGCAATTATCCTGAAGTATCATCACTGCTGTGATAGTTTTTAAATTGGCTTAGTCTTCTACTTTACGATAGTAAGAGTTGTTGGTATCCCATCGCTAAGAAGTTGATAAAAGGATATTTATATACAAATCTGTATTAAATTGAAAAAAGACTTAAATTAGGATATTTGAAGGATTCTATTCTTTTAAAACATTTTTTAAAGCATAAGGCAATAAAAGAATGAGAAAATGACGAGTTAACTGTGCGAATTTAATTTATTATTTGAATGATAGCTTATGATACAATAGTATACGTATATTATTTTAAACCTTATATGTACTCTATCATTATCATGAAGTGCCATATCTCATACGGTGCTCTGTTTTTTAAATATCCTTTGAGTGGTCTCTGTCTTATTTAATTTCGCTTACAAGTTGAAAATTGGATAATAGTCAATTTTTTTGTGTCAAAGTGTATAAAACTCAAATTAATGTTGCTGATATATATTCTGTACCAATTTACATGGAAAAACTGTAATAAGATAGCAAACTAACTGCAAACTTACGCATGAGACTATATCTTTCGTCATCACCGTCGAAACCCGCATATCATTGCGTTATCAGTGAAACTTACTGAAATTAATAACGTTTTTTGTTAGTCTGAGTATGTGCGGGTAAATTTGAAGTTCATAACTTTCATGCTTTCACGAGCGCAATCAGCAATTAGCCTGGTATTTCAAGCAAACAATTTCCTCCTTGGAATCTGCTAGATAAGGTTAAGATAGGAGTAAGTCCGTCGGGACAATTTTTCTGTATGAATGTCTTTTGGCGCAGACATGGCCTCTTTTTGTGGAAATGGGAAGTCACCTATCCCAACACTCTTGCAATAACGTTATGGCCCGCCCGAAGCGGTAGTAGCTAAGTCCGGCCCCTCGGCCGTTACTGGAACGTCGCTTTGGCCCCAGCAGTGCTCGTGATCTCCTGGGGATGCGATACTACGCCCGAGATTGCCAATAGAGTGTACGAAGGATGGAAAAAGGATAGTTTTGTCTCCATTCGCCGTTTCAAAAGCAGAGAAACTAACCCCATAAGAAAAATCGCTGCCTTAACACGTTTTTCCTCTTCGTTTCTATTCCCATTCTTCTGTGTGTGCGTGAGGAAGACGGAGATTTGTATTATGTATATTATATTCTGGCATTTACTTTTATATTACGTTCACACAAGGAAATGTATGCGTGTGCAATAACGCATACATTATAAACATACGTGAGTTAAAATATTTTAATACCCGAGCTGTCGAAGGTGAGATTTTTAGCAATACTATTGCAAATAATAATATTAAGAATCTGTATTATCATAACAGTAATGTGCTCAAGTATACCATAAGTTTATATTTTATTGTATGACAATCCTGTTTACTTGAGGCATCTATTAAATTGATTTGGGTGCGTTTTGGTATATCACTACGATTCTGGATACATGATCTGCAGGGATAAGGATTTATCATACTATATAGCTTATAAAATTTTACTTATCAAAGTAAAATCATCCTATGGCTTGATATCGGAACTATTTTCGATAAATAAATCCTCGGTAAATTAATTAAAATAAGAATGAATGAAGAAACCTCACTAAAGGTACATACTTTTCCACATACACTTTAATTCACAACCGGTTTTATAATAGTACTTACATCTTCAGGCAAAGGGAAAACGTTTGAACGAAAATCTCAAATGTTTTAAAATGCATTTTTTTCATTCTTGAGTGTATTTCCACTGAATCATGTCTTCGAATAACGATTAAAGAATTTAATAAAATAAAGGCATACTTCTCCATCCTTGGATATTATATACACTTTGAACGTTTACAAAGTGACAGACAGATTTTAATCATTCATTGGTTGACTTGTCATTCCAATACCGTTTTGATAGATGTATTTATAGATTTTGGTCCTGCCAAATTAATGCAGAATAAGAGCGGGTGAATATCTCGTATTGCGCAATGAGCAGAGTTCATTTGCCTTCATCCGAAAGAGAAGTACGAAAAAGATATCCGCATTGAACTTATCGAAAGAATCATTCGATCTCATTCAAAACCCGAATGTCTTTGAAATAATCCAGGGAAAATCTCAAATGTGTCTAGAATATCGTCGACTTCATTCGTATCCGTCCGATCCTCCGAATCCGCGTTCCCTTTGAAATATCATAGCAGCGTGGCACACATTGATGGCAAGAGCCCCTGATATCCATTTCTCATAAGAAAATTTTTCAGAGCTCGCGATTATTTCCACATTCCGTGTGTAACCGCCGTGCCTTTTTGTCCCGCTCCTCCTTCCCCGCGACATTTCCTATCCATAAAACGTCACAAATCTCCCTTTCACTTCCCGAGGTTCAATTTTTATGGTGTTCCTTCCCTCATACGAGTATATAAATATATAGACGTACAATTCACTGCTCTCATCTTCCCACGATTCTTCCGATCTGGATATTTCAATCCCTTGTCCACTCACCTTTCTCCCGCTATCTGCACTTCTATATTTTCATAGGTACGGTGTCAAATCAGCGTAGGACTTTTCGGTGAAAGGACAACTCGGCGTAGGACGATTCGGCATAGGACGATTCTGCGTAAGGAAAACTCGTTGTAAGTAAACTCGGGGTAGGAAAAATTCGTCGTGGGATAATTCGTCTTAAGAAAAGGCAGATGAAACAATTCATAAAAAATTGGGTCTGCGTCGGACCAGACGGTGGAAGTTATACTTCTTTCGCCATTAGCACACGCCCATCCACACACACACACACACACAGACGGACAGGATGTGTAAATGAAATATAAGACCTTTTCCTCTGTTATCCAATTTATTTCTCTTCAATATATTATTATGAGTGCCTTCATTATTATATTACAAACTTATACATCATCATTATCAATAATATCTTCTACAACCATTCTTTCATCTTGACTATTTTCTGGTTCCTCATTAGAAATCGCACTGTATTCCAAGAAAGACACAATCGGTTTATGATAGCTAAAGTAACTAACAAATATTCTAGATTCAAACCTTTCAAGATATCTACTAAATACAGCATTGATGGTCGTCCCGTATTTGGTCGTGCTTTGTTTCTTATCATTCGATATTACCAAGTCTAGCTTTTCTTTTAGGAAATTTATCAATGGCTCTGTTTTGTCATCGGCAAAATTGATGTTGAAATCACCGCTCATTATCATTGGGATTTCATGAAAATTTTCGTTTTTCAAAAAATGCCTAGTATCCCAAACGAAATCTGATATAAGAGATCTCCCTAATTTTAACCAGTTTTTCATCCACGAAAATGACAAAACTTGATCGATTAATAATTTTCAATTTCAAAATCCAGCCTTTGCATTTTGCAATCTCAGGTAATATTTTTTGCATATTAAAGCATAAACACGTTGGAGGGGGATTCCGCGCGGGGTTACAAGTCTCTCTGCAACGCCTACCACGCTAGAGTCCCTGGTTCGATCCCCGGCTGGAAATTTTTTTTTCAGAAATTATTTTTCAATAACATCTAACGCGAAAAATCTCACGCGTTACGCGGTTTTTCGACCGACACCCCATCCCGTTACAACGAGCGCAAAGAAGTATAACTTCAAAAATGTATCACTAAGAAATTCATTCCGGATGCAAATTATGCATTTAGTAAATCAAGAAAAAAATGATTTAACTCTGATTATCCTCATAATTCTTAATAACATACCCGATGGCAGGGACGGGAACTCACGATAAAGTGAGGGCAAGAGGCAACATTCATGTATTAATTATTTATTACATTTTTATGCCAAATTTAATTTAATTTTGAATTTTAAGCAGAAGAAGACCTCTTTGGTATAATTTAATTTTTTGGGTACTTTGGAACAGCAAATAAAAAACTTGTCTCCGGAAAAAATTTAGTTTAATTAGACCCTTTATTGGCGAGTCAAATGAAACGATTCAGATAATCAATGGCTCACCAAGAATTTCTTTCCTTAAGTAAAACTCGTATGTAACAAATCAAGAAAGAAATGGTTTGAACTGGGTTTACACTCAACACTTAATAACATGTCACGGTTCAATTAATAGCATAATAAAAAAATTAATCTTACAGATAATTATAGTTATAAAGGCAACGAGGAGGAAACCATTGAACATATACTGCATCAGGGCAATTTAAGTGATGAACTTAGTAGCAAGTACATTATACATCAGGTCAGAGTCAATTTTAATTCAATGTAATTTTGTAAATACAACACAATCATCATAATAATTCATTTTAATTCAGTAATGAGAATGTCTCAAAAGATTCCAAAACTATGCAAACGAGTTATTGAAAAGAAAAAAAATATACGATAGTAGAGGCCCACCTCTTCGTGCCTAAGTAGCTAGTATCATATACCTATACCTTTAAAAGCGAGGCAAAGAGGTCAAAACATTTGAAAAATTTCATCATTTATTTTTTCAAATTAATAATTATTCATTGATGTTTTAAATGCGAATTAATAACGAATAATATACATCCATCTAGAAGAAATATCTATATATATAAATAAATAAATATATATATATATATATAATATAAACTCGGGGATATATTATTATTTAGGTACCTAGAAAAGCAAATTTCAGACAATTAAATAAAATAAATAATAATATAAAAATAATAATTAAATAATAAATAATCGTTTTAAGGACTACTTGGAGTAAGACAGCTTGGCAAAATTACCTTTGGCGTAAAAAAGCATCCGATCGCAAGCCAACTCATCACCACCGAGTTGTCTTACCACGAGCTGTCATTGCATCGAGCTGTCATTGCATCGACCTTTCATATCGTCGTGTTGTCCTTATGCCGAATTGTCCTTACGCCTAGTTGTTCTACCCCGAGTTGACCCGAAAATAATTTTATACCCAATCCTTCATTCTATCTCCTGCAGTCCGAGTTTTTCTTCGCTTATTCCCACCGCGAGGCTAGAGTAGCAGTAGCCGGAGCGTAGGGGTGTGGTCACGACGATGCCTTTAACATCGGTCTGCCTCCATTGATTCCAGAAACACCATTTATTCCAGGCCTTATTCCTCTCCCACAGCCCTCCGTAGAGCGGGGTACTTCGCGGCCCAAATAAATTGCCCCTCCCCCCTTCCGGTCTATTCTATCCGTTATCCCACTCTCATATCCCATTTTAGTGTGTTTTCTTTCCTTCGCGGAATCCCTCTTTCCATCCAATTTTAACCCGATTATCCCGAATATGTGGGAGCGATCTCATGAGATTGCCGACATCTCTGCATGTGTTTTTATTTCCGAGCGTGGTCCTCGCGGTCCGTCTGAGAAGCTTCTCTTTCTTCAAAGGTCTCCTCGACTATGAAGATTCCCTCAATCCTCTCATAGGTAACATCCTCAGAATCAATCCAAGGCATGTATCCTGTCTCTTTTGAGGAGACTCCTTTTCTTAAATATCTATTCGGGGAATACATCTCTGTCGAGATAGCTTGAATGGCTTTGATACTAGGTCGGGAAGGAAATGTATACTTACCTCGCTTTTGAAGAAGCCAGTATTTGGAGTACTTTTCCTAGAGATACGTTTTTCAGAAGGGTTTCCTTTGACGGTAGGAATTTCCGCTGGAGACCATAACTGCTCGACGCAAGGAATACGCAGATGAAGAATATTTTCGCATGATATGTATTTGTGAGGCTGCCTCTCAAATTCCAAAGGTATTTTGCGTGTATAATATACATTCCGAACCATCTACTATTTAATTCTTTTATTGCTTATTTCAATAGCTCTACAGTTTTGATTGATTTTAATGCTTTCACATTTACATTCTACAGCGCTGAGCTAGCATAAGTTAGCTCTAACCTATAGTAGGCATATAGAGCATGGAACCATGCCAACAAGGTTGTATTTGGGAACCAGTGTAGGTAAAAAAAGGCGATACGCTTTGTTAAAATCACTACAATAAACCATAAGAGTCTCAGCTGACCCTGGTCGCGAGATGTAAATCTTGAAAAGATAGAGAATTTATACAAAGGAAAAATTTACTAAATAAGTTCAAAGATAATACGTTCACATTTGTAACTGACACAATGCGACCTCTCTGTTTATTCATTCAATATTATTTATAAACTACACAAAACCGCCACATTTAGTCGCAATTAATTTAGTTTAACCTTGATACAGCATCTAAATGACTTATTGTAAAGAAAGAAAATTTGGATTACGGCTGTTAATGAATTAGAGGTTTGAAATCTCCAAAAGCCGTCTCTGTCGGCACTCTGGGAAGTTTTGCTTCCCAGTAGTCAGAGAAAGCAAGAAAGGAATGTCGCACTTTTATGGTATCCAAAACGTTTTTTGGTGACAATGTCTCCCTCCTCAGGGGTCGTAAAATTTTGGAGATTTCAAACCTCTTATTTACATGACTTGTCAGAACTAAAAATTTAGATTTTTCTGGATTCTTGACGGGCTTTCAGGCCTTGATAAGCTACCCTGATACTGCAAGGAAGATAAGTGAATTAGTTGTAAGAGCGAATCCGTTCAGGAATTAACTTTTCTCGCAAACGCGATACTCGAAGGCGTTTGATTAGGGATTTAAGGTCATGTCGCTTGCACCTCCTGCCACACACCAAAAGGCGAGATGCAGGGTCCTTACAAGAACATAGGAGTAGAAAAAGGCGTTTACTGAGCCAAATGCCAATTTAACCGTTGTTTTTCCTCTTACAAAAGAGTCGCAAGATGATATTCAAAGGAGAGCTGGATGGGACTCTCGATGGAACTCTTGGTTCCTCTTTCTTTTTCAAATTGCCTTTCCTTGGCAACTCCACTTTCCCCAATCCCTTTCTCCATCTGCAAGTCAATACGCTGCATTCCTTCCATTCACACGGATCCGTTTTTACCCTCCGAATCCCCTTTTATTTTCCCGGTGCTTACACTCATCTCCAGCACTTCCGCTTTCCTTCGGGATCATTTATTTCTACTCAAGCCCCTTCTCCTCCGGATTACTCTCGTCTAATTCAACTTTTTCGGCTCCATCCTTTTAAAACTGCCAGGGCTAGCGTTATGCACCGCTCCTCGCAGTTTATTTCAAACCGTCTTGATCTCCGCGACCCGCAAGACATTCCTACTTATTCCGCGGGTTACTCGCCTCCTCTTCCCCTAAACGCTGACCCGTTTACCATTCTTCCCGGCGTCGACTTTTCCTCCTCTTTAATCTCTCGCATTCCGTTTCAGTGAATCCTCATTCCCCTCTGTTTTCGTTTGCGCCATCCGCAATTCACGCCGCCTCGCCCTCATCTTACGTTTTAATCTTTCCCAGTTGTTTTCAACTGCTTTATGAGCACTCGGAAAATTCTCCCGAAAATATTTAATTTATTTCATGTTATTTTCCGCAACCCTCTTCTTCCCTTTTATTTCTCCATTCTCTTTTGGGTACCGATTCTCCCTCCTTAATTGTCGGCCTTCCTTTGTTTGCGTTCCTTTATTCCCATGCATATCGCGTCCCATCCCGCCCGCCTTTATGTCGCTTCCCAGCGCCAATTCGCCGGCGTTCACAATATTTGCTCCAAGTATTCTTATTTCCGTTGTTTTCTTCCTCCGCCTCAATTATCTCTCGTGTTTCGTTCCTCGCCGGAACATTATTCCCTTCCTTTCCCTCCGGATCAATAGCTCTCCTCCACTCCCCTCCTCTTCCTCCCATGCAATCAAACGGTCCGCGGGACTTAAGAAACCTAACAGCCATAATTTATACTAATTTTGGATATAATTGGACGCTAGCTGAGCATCAATCTAGGAGCAATCTCATCAAGACGTCCTTCGCCCTCCCAACGTTGGCTCGGCAAAATTCATCGATTTGATTTCCATTTACATTTCCAGGCCACTGGTTATAGGGAAAAAGTTTTTCTTGTTTTAAATCGCTCGGTTTCCTCGATGCGAGTCGACTCGTTTATTCTTCGTTACGGCGGGGGGTATTGAGTCGAGAGAGCAATATTCATGGCTGCATAAAGGTAAATTAATTTGAAAGGCTACCAGAAGTTCACGGGTAGTTAATTCTCTCGTCTTGGAATGAATGTATGTATTGTATGTATTAAATTTATGTTTTAGCTAATAAAGGTTTCATATGGCGAAGGCGAAGGAAGCCTTTGGAAGATTTTCGGGAATAGAATAAATCTAAAACGAATCAAATAATTTCGACCTCCACTTGGTGGAATAATATTTTGCGCAATTATTTGAGGAAATGGGTGTGTCAAAAATTGAAATTGAAGATGTTTTTAAAGAACATTATTCTTGTTGGGAGCAAGCGAAAAGAAAGAGGGACAGACAAATGGAAGAGGTGTCGAATTACGTAAGAGGTGGTATTACTGATGAGTGTATTTTGGAGAGTAGCATATACATAAATAAATCTTGAATATCTTTAGATTCATTACAGCCGTCTATTTTTGAAGAATTTCTCAAACGAAGAAAGGATCGTTCAAATAATTCGTTTTCAAAGAATTTGCATTCTATGAATTCATGTTCCAAGAATTTGTATGCTCCCTTAGAGGAATGCGCTCTATAACACTGACGAAAGCCCTAACATAAGTATGAAATGTTTTCATTTCCAATTACGAATCGTAATGAGTGTGTTAGTGTATGTTCGCTTAAAATTCCAGGGTTCGTGATCCTACTTACATATAGATTACTACGCGATTATTGCCGAGCAACAATTTAATGATAACAATATCCCTTGGATACACTGCGCTGCGATCTGCGCTACACGACGGCGACGTGCAACTCACAATCAGTATGAATTCTTTCTCGTGGGGCCCGGAGAAAACTCTCATTTTGAGATAAACGAATTGAAGGAATTCGCGCAAGCCCCACTAAATGCATCTCAATACAGCTTTTGTTCAGAAATTAAATTTTATAAAACCGCTGAAATGTTTGGTATGCGTTTCTAAAATGCCAACGGGATAAAAAAAGGCGAGAATGATTTCAGTGCGAAAACATGCAGGACTCGTTGCGGAAGCTGTAGGGAAGATGCATTATTAAAAGGAAGGCCATGGGAGGGGATGATATGAAGATTTTTGTCGCGGGAAATGGGAGTGAATAATGGGAGAGATGAAGTGGTCACGTAGCAACCCTCCGAACATCCATGTGAGCACGTTTTAGTTTTTTACCCCAGAAAACGTCGCTGTCACCACTGGAATACTTAATTTCGGTCCACTACCGACGCTCACTGCAAATTGTAAATTATTCTCCTTCTGCCACTCAATTGCTTTATTCTTACTGCGATTATTCCGCAAGCGGTTTCATCGAATAATATTGGTGCTGACGATTCATACTCAATTTACCTCAGTGATCGCTGAAAGGTATTTCTTATATCCTTCTACCAATGTTATGTCAAAAAAGCTCTTTATACTAATATGTTACCAGCAATAATAATATGTAATCAGGCTTATATGTTACCAGTATTTTATCAATATTTAATATTCCAAATCACAGTGCTGGTCTCGTTGAGAGACATGCATAAAATCTGAAAATATCTTAAGTGGTGGGCTATAATTCAAACATGAATATTTTTTTAATCATCCACCAATTAACCATGGATCTATCAATAAAGTAATTATTCTAAGTTGAATGAAAATACTTCGTAATTTCCACAATATAATTAATTGTAATTAATATTTATTGTAAATTAATAAGAGAATATTAAACATAAACCATTAGAAAATAAAACATAAGCTATTAGAACCCTATGGAAAGCTTTCGTGCAAAGAATGTTAAAATACAAGCACTGTTACATAATGTATACAAATTCTACTCAAAAATACATGTTTCGGTAGTAATATAGCATTAATATTTTAGAGTAAACTATGTGGAAATACATGGCGATGCTTATACATTGTCATTCTTTGTAATAAATTTTCATCTACGCATTCTTTCTTCTGTTTAATTAATCCTTACGAATATCAGACGTTCAGGAATTGGTATGAAATTTTATTGTTTTCATCTGAGAAATATAGCTTATGATGGTTAGACAGTTTAAGAACATGGAGGCAATATTTCGTAGTAAAAATTGCAAGATCCTTGATGATTTCAATTTTATCGTGCAAACAATTTTTTTCATTTGTGCTGGAATATAAATTGTAATGTGCGAAATGAATATTCAAATGTTTACAATGATTTAATGAACAGGAGAAATGTAACATCGCTTAAAGCGTTCCAGAGAATAGCGTAAATGTATTTTATGAATAATTTTTTGCAACAAATGATGAAGATGAATTTAATGTTTTAGAAAGTTTAGGCGTAGGAGTTATGCGATTCCATAGAGGTAAATATATTCACTAAACTGCACCGTTGCAATAACGCTCTCTCGTTGCAAGAAATAAATTACTATAATTCGAAGAAAGAAAAACCGTCTGCCATATGGCGCAGTGTTTTAATATAATACCAGCAAACACAGGCGTATCTCATTCACTGGGACCGCAGAGTATTACTTTTGAAATCGTTTGTGCCTTAAAAAAATCGGTAGTTTATAGAAGAAATAGAAAGGCTACTTTTTTATTTTTAACATAATTGCAATCGTTTATAATCCTTACTTATTTTATATCTAAAGTCACTTAGTCTTCCGGAGGCTAATGAATCAAATAAGCCGTTATCTACGAAAAATAATGGTCCAGATGCCTGCCATTTGGAGGGTTGTAATTCACACATTACAGTCAAATGATATTTTTC
The DNA here is from genome assembly GCA_947579665.1 of Sympetrum striolatum. NCBI lineage: Eukaryota > Metazoa > Arthropoda > Insecta > Odonata > Libellulidae > Sympetrum > Sympetrum striolatum. The sequence goes on along the minus strand of OX388342.1, from coordinate 51,770,868 downwards.
CCAAGTTTATGCCTCCGAATCTCTGGTTGAACTTTTTTGCAAATTAAGTTTCTTGTGCAATTTATTTGCAGGTACTAAATTACATTATCAGCATGAATCATAATACTTGCGTGCGAATTGTATTTTTTTGGGATTTAACTGAATATATTCAATTAGCAAATCCAGTACTCTACCAAAATATGAGTAATTATTCTAATATCTTTGTACCGAGAAAAAAAAAATCTTGCAAAACGACCTGTGTTAAAAGTGAAGAAATAATGCGATCTGTAAGAATGTAGACTATCTTTATCACGACAGGTATTTAAAGCAGACGAGCATAATCTATTATATATAGAAGTTTCTCCGGATATACCTATATATAGGGGATCAAAATTCTAACCATGTTCCACATGAGCCACTGACTTGAAATTTTGACAACATGGTGGCCATAACATGAAACCTCCAGAAAGAAGGCGATTTTGAACCTCAGTGTCATGGGTTCGATTCCAGAAGGCCCCTAAGTCACGATTTTCTCCATAAATATACATTACGGGGATTTTCGAAAACTTTTTTGTGGCACTTTCCGGCAGAGTAAGGAGTTGAAATTCGAGATATCGCTGGAGGCCATGCGTATCCAACGAAAATTAAAAAGACATTGCCGTATATTTCTTATGGTGATAACGGAAACTTCAGGTACTTTCCGGCTTCATATCGACTTCAAACTTTCCATTAAATAAGTTCAAATCCTAAGAAGCCATAATGAGTATTCACAGCTGCCTATAAGTCCTGGGTTCGACACCAGGCGTCACTAAAATTAGAAATTGTTGCGATTTTTAAGATTTTTTTTTAACCCCTTCCCGATATCACAAAAACTTAAAACTTGGCCTGTGAATCATTACCATATATACATTACATTTAAGGCTTCCATGATCGTACTTAGTTCGATCCCAGAGAGCCATTTTCATTACCCTATGCATTTCAGATGGGGATAATGGAGTCTTATTTCAGGACCTTCCCGGTATGAGATGGACTTCAAACTTTGCATAAATTAAAATCAGGTCCTAACAAGTTATTATGTCTATTCGCATTTGCCGATAGGTTCTGAGTTTGACACCAGGCGTCTCAAAGAAAGAAATTGCAATTTTTTAAAGATTTTTTTTAACCTCTTGCCGATAACTTTGAAACTTAAAACTTGGCACGTGAATAAAGATTATTAACACATTTCATATGCTTGCAGTAAGCAAGCAACTTTTAATCGTATATAATACATTCATACGCAGTGTAGATAGTAAAAATAAAACTGATATATGGTTCAAAGAAAAAAATCGTTGATATAATGAATCATATCGAAATATAAAAAGAACATTTTTCACCCTGTACATGACTTCTAATTGGTGTGTTCAAATATTTAGAGCGAGTTAGTTGTTCATTTTTATGCAATATGTAAGTACTATGACTCCCGAACCGCTATCTTGGAGGTAACAAAACCAGCGTTAAACCTTCATTCTCGTCAATATCATAATGATATATTCCTTAATAATATGTATCGCATTAATTTTTCTTTCGAGTGATACGATATTGTTAAAAAAACATCCCTTTGGAAAAGGTAACACTAAAATGTATAGGAATATAATTAGCATTTCTTTTCTATTGGATATAGGCTGGAAGAAGTCATAGAATTCATTTCCGCTGTTAAGCATTCAAGCAATACGTTGTATTTAATACGTCAGCTTGAAGGGGAATAAATAATTCGACGTCCTTGCAGAGCCGGAGGTCATCGTCTTTCTAGAATCGATCCAGTGATAAAGTCCGTATGATTTTAATTTCTCATGATTCACTATTGCCTAACAAACATTTTGATCTGTGGAAGCAAAACATAAATATGTGACTTGAAGCTTAAACTAAGTCCTCTAGATTCTGGATTTATTTTTTATGGATGGATTATTTAGCACCATCTAGTTAGTTATTTTAAGTAGAAGACCTGTGTAGAGGGAGTTATTTAAGTAAGTAAGTAGAAGATAATATTTATATTTTTTCGTGATTCCCCTGTTACTTCAACTAAGTAGTATTTCGATAAATGGAAGCGAAACATATCTGTGAGACTGTAACACGTACCAGGTTTCTCCTGCTTATGGATGGATTTTAAGTAACACTTTGGTAGTTTCAAAGCAGAGGAGAGTTCTATTCCCACTCATGAATCGTGTATCCCATATTTAATGTGTATTTAAGTCGAGAGAATATCTCAACCCTGATTTTAATGCGAAATCTTTATTCTCTCAATATACACCCTTTTATAACCGAATCAATAGCCTTTTTATCCCTCTATATAGCACAAGGATAGGGTTAAGGTACTTTACACATAAGGTTGTGCCCTTGCAAAAGTTCCTAAGACTACTAGTGAAAATCTTCTGGCCGGGTAGCCTAGATAGTTAAGGCAGTCTTCCGTATATAGGAAAATCCCGGGTTCGAGTCCCGATCCAGTTTGTCTTTTTTCCAAGTCCGTTTTTTCTTGGGAATCCTATATAACCTTGTATATAAATTTAGTTCCATTTTCAATAAAGATACAGATAAGCCTGATTACCCTGCTCTCAAAGTACAAGGACTCGGTAAAAAGCATTACAAAACTCGCCCCAACTTCCTAAGATGAGAGAAATTTCGATCGTGGTAATTACAAAAAAGAGACGATGAAACGAACCTCTTTCCGGTTTTTCCTCACCCACCCCCGCTTCGTCCGCCCTATGATATCATAGGAGTAATTGCTTCTTCCACTCGCGGAACCACTCCCTGAGTAATTACAAAGGGGCCAAGAATGAAAGATCTCTCCAACTCATACTCATCCCTCCCTCTCCCCTTCTTCCCCTCCCTCTCTCCTTCCCCTCCCTTCCCTTACTTTCTCCTCCCATGTGCCATTTCTTCCTCCCACCGGTGAGATTTTTGGTCCCATAAAGACCACCGTGTGCCCCCCTTAACCCCCACGGGAGCCGTACTAGCTCCGCACGGAAGGAAGAAATGGAGTCAGGGCGAGGTCTTGCTGGAAATTTGGACAGTACCAAAGAAAGGGGGAGAGAAAGCTTGAGATGGGAAAGGGGGAAATTGCCGGGGATGACTAGGTTACTAAAAGCTGTTTCGGGCGTCGGCAAGGAGGCGAATTAAGTCCAAAGGTCGGAGGAGGGAGAAGAGTACGAGGAGGATCTCAAATTAATAAAAGGTCGACGCCTCCACCACTCGCTTACTGATGGTCTCGAATCCTTGAATGGGTAACACGCTAAGAGCTGCGTATCTGGCCTGTGAGACGCGGGGAAATTGAGCAAAAAATCCCGGGAGGAAGTGAGCGATATGGGGCGAAGGAGGGGAGAAAAATAGGGGAGATATAAGGGCATTCCCTCGTAGGAGATAAGAGTAAAGTGGCAGGGGAGGGTAATGGGTCGTATGAGATCCTAACTGGTAGTGTAGGGGGTGTCAAGGGGGAGAGGTAGGCCAATGGGCCAGTGGGGCTGTCGGCTTGTCCTTTTTTCCCTGGATGGAAAATGAAGAGAAGACTGACTGGGCACCGAGTAGGAAGTTGGAAAATTTCCCTTGAGGTGAAAGGTGATAAAAACGCTCTGGTTGTAAAATGGCTTTATCATTTGGACGGATCATCCTGATAGTGGATGTAATTTGGGTGTTGGTAGAAGAAGTAATTTGGCTGTCATTTTTTTAAATATCTTAGTATGTAGAGGGATTCATGGTCTTGATTATGGCGGCTGAAATAAGTAATAATTTTCGACACCGAAACCTGAGATACAAGGAAGGTAATTTGTAAACCTTTCTTTGTTAAAGGAGTTCTCTGTCATTGGAAACTGATATCTATGTAAAGGAAAGGAAATTTTGGACACGACTGTAAAGGTATTATAGGTTTAAAGTGTAAATGTCACTTGTGTGTCTTCAGGTAGAGTTTTTAAATTAATCCTAACATTATTGAGTCCCAAATTACAATTAGAGATGTAGACTGAATTCCAAATTCGAAAAATGTTGAACATTGTGTTTATACAATACAAAATATACCTCGGACTTCTGAGCTGCGAAAAATTAAGTAACTAAAATAAGAGATGTGTATATAAGTTAAATTGAAAAAACTATAACACTGTACCACAATGGATTGATTCTAATTTTTAGGAGATTTCATTCTCACCCTAAAGTGCTACCATGAATTTGAGGGCAAAATAATTGATTCATATATATCTTTAACAATAATATTAAAATTAAGGCATGATCTCTGGGTTTTCTGCAGTGCTAGTCCTTCTCTTGAGACGATTTTACGCTTGAACTCAAACAGGCTTCTTCAGGTCGATGATGGTCGAACGATCTCTTTGATCTGAATAAATCCTCTGAAATTCTAGGGAGAAGTCGTGAAAGAGAGCAACCAATGTGAGAAGAAACCCTGAATTCATGAAGAAAACAAACACCACGAATATTTACGTAATTTCCATCATAGTAATAGTATCGGATAATAGCAATGAGCTTGTTTATAGTGTCACTGGTTTAAAAATAACTAAGGGTCAAAATTTGTTTATTTATTTATTCTTAAAACTACAAATAAGCACCAGGCCAGGTGGTAGTCATTCCTACTGGAGGAGGGAAGAATTAAATTATCTGCCTGGTATTCACCCTAGCGGGGAGAAAAAAACCCAAAGGCTGTATGCAATACATATAATTACAACATTTACAACAATCATAAACTATTTCCTACAACCATATCAATATTTCAAAATTTACTACAATATTTAAACATAAAACAAACTATAGCAAAATTACAAAACCCTTTTAATTTATCTCCTGAATACACTGTAAGAAGGGGAAAAGATTCTAAAACATTTCCAGGTTAATTGTTCCATTCTACTATTCCCAAATTTAGAAATGAATATTTACAATCATCTGTTCTCTGTGTAAGGGCAGCAACTTTATGACTGTGGTCGTTCCTCACGAGGCAATCCGGTTCCCTGAGTCTATTGTTTAATTCTTTCAAGGAAGATTTTTCCAGTAATAGTTTTGTATATATTCCCTAAGCTTTTTACCTTACGTTTATTCAGATTCAGATTGAAATTCAGAACTATACCTGTTGAAGATGGAACAGCTAAAATTCAAACCACGAAAATTCAGAATTCGGGTCGAAATGTCGATCGGAAACCGAGAATATTCCCTAAGCGGCTTGTTATTTTCCCAATATCACCCGCGGAATAAAAGGACACCATTTTATCCATTTCCCTTGCATGCAAATAACAAGATCGCTCTCTCCCTTAAACGCCGGGAGAAAAGACCCATTCCTCAAAGCTTCCTTTTAATACTCAGCCAACCAGTTCGGATAAATTGCGGCCTCCATCCCTCACTCACACCAACCTCGAAAACTTAATTATTCCATTTCTTGCATCCTATCTAAGGGCGGAAGATGCTATTTGCATCCTTAATTAGCCACTACATCAATGCCTTTTTTCTCGAAACCAAAGACCCGATTAAATTTTTGACGCCTCCATACCTCGCTCCCTTTATCCCCGATCCATCTACGCTTCTCTCTTTTAAGTTCTCAAAGGGAACGGAAGCTCCCGTAAATAGGTTCGGATCGGTTTAGCATAAAGATAATAAATTTATTTTTTCGTCCCCCGAAAAGGAATCGGCGACACGTGAACTCCGAGGAGGAAAACACGGGAAAATCGCGGATGAAAAATCGAATCCCCAGTAGAGGGCGTTATCCTTTCTCCTCGGCTGCGCACACATTCCCCCACTCGATCTTGCGAGGAACAATAAAAATCCGTCTTCGCGGAGGTGTAAAAATACTCCGCGATACGGATGGAGAAATGGCCCTGTAAACAGTTAAGAAAGGTGTCTCGAGAATTGGAGGGGAAAACAAGGAGGAAACAAAAGGGATTTTCTTTCTGCTCGGTATGAAAGGGGAGGAAGTCGGGGGTGGAGCACGGGGGAGGAATTACATATTCACGGATGTTTCTTTCTGAAAGGAGTTACTTTACAAAGCCGTGACCTCGTGCAGCACACTCCTCCCGGGGATATACACTCACGTCTCTGGATTCGGCGAAGGAGAGGAGAAAGGAGGGAGCGTGACTTCTTACAAGATTGATGAACACTCGTGAGAAGAAGAGGTTGAGAGAAAGGGAGCTAAAAACGGGCGACGACCCGGAATGATAATTCTTCGCATTTGTGCGACTTCCTCCATTTTCCTCGTTTCCCTATACCGGAGCTACTCCCGGTCTCTCTAACGGAAAAAGAATCCTTTTCTCCGTTCTTTGCGTTTACTTCCTCTTCGCCTTTTACTTCAAAAACGTTCCCCGGCTACACGCCGCTGCGTAACGCTCTTGTGTTTGTTCTGTATCCGAGCCTTTTCCCTCAAGGAAAAGCATTTTTCACCAAGCTAATGCGCGGCTCTCGTGGAGCTCGCGAGAGAGGCTGAAAGAGAAAGTTTTATTTAGTGGAGAATGCTAATTTTGAGTTAAGTAATTAACTTGCAGAACGTGCGTACGTTTTTCTTTCGCTCGAGCCGTCGCCGGTATGGAGGATGTCATTGTTCCCTGCACGTGTGCCTCTAAATTGATATTATCGATGAATCAATAAAGAAAATGTATATTTTGTGTTGTCTCACCAACTTATCTCTGTTATTTTTAATCAAATTTTCCATTAATTTGAATTCCAAAAATGCCGCTTTGCGTTTCTATTTGACCCTTATACTCCCATTTGTATCGACGATAAGAAATTACCATTTCTGGTTAATTATTGATTGTTTCTCTTTCCTAAGGAACTCAACGATATAACAGTTATACCATCTCTCTATACTGTTAATTCAGAAAATTCTTTTTTCTACTCGTAGTCCGTTTTTCTTTTATTTTCCCCTAGAATTATATTCCGAAGTGCAAGTTGAACATCTTATCGCATATCATGTTTCTTTTATTACAAATGGCTAAATATATAAATTTAGTTTAGTGTTTGTTATGTCTTTGCATAACTATTGTAACTATTACGGCTCAACAAATATATATCCGATAAATGACCACTCAGAACCGTAGAAAATATTACCAAGGTAGTAATTCGGAACAACAGTGACTCAAATATGAACTAGAGAGTTTAATACGTTAATACATTATGATTATTTTGGTGTTTGCTGATAACGTATGTAACTACGCGACTATGACCAGTATTTGTGAAACATAGCATACAATTTTAGCGATGACATATATAAGGAGATCGACCAGTCGACAAAATATTTAATAAGTCAGGATATATTTTTGGAAACATAAACAAATATTTACTATTTTTTATATACGCATACTAATGTTGTATTTGTTTCTAAAAGTGGAGATATTTCACGAGAAGACTCGAAAATTTTACCAGGAAATGACCGAAAATATCTCCTCCAGTGACGGATTTGCGAGGACACACAAATGGTTTAGATTTGACGAAGTTTGATTAATTAGCTGAAAACACGCTTTAAGGGACATGATGTAGCATCAGATGAATTACTCAAGCACTACATTATTTTCCGAGATATTATATTCCGCGCGTTGAGTCCGAGCTTTAGTTTTCAAGCAAGGGCGTGGGTTGAGACAAACCAGCAGATAAAAGTCATAGTGGCTAAGTTTTAGCAAATATAATCGTTGAGTAGACAGGGAGAAAATGGGATTTATGTCCTCTGAAGCAGAAAAAGGGTTCAGAGGGTAAACTTGGAAATGTTTTCTCGAGGAAGCTCAAATGCCAGTGGGCGTTGAGTGAAGACCAGCAAAGAATAAAACGAAAGTGATTACGAGGATGACATGGAGATGCATAACAAGAGGATAAGTTTTTTGAAATGAGATATGGAAACTGTACAAAAAGAGGTAGTTGAAAAGAAAAAAATGGAGAGCCATTAAAGAATTCCTACTTACTTCCTAAAATAGTTGCGGCTATCAACATTCCTGTTTCCGATTATTTTCGACTGTTTCTGATTATTCTAGAAGAAAACCGCTCTCCTAGAGAACCGGAAAAAAACATATTTATGAATATGAATTGTTTTACTTCATTCTGCGTAGAGGATATTAAATTTTGGACAATACGTTGTGAAAATATGACCTTAAAATTGAGATTTCTATCTACACTAAAAGATTTATTAATTTTATACGTGAGCTAAAATTCATGAAATCCTATTTATTTTTAATAAAATGATATTTAATAATAATGAGTGATAGAATCAACTGCTTTGGTCGTGACTTCGTTGTAATTATCAATTAGAAACAAATGAGAGAGATAAAATTTTCATTCTATTTCAACTATATCCTCAAGTGTCCTATCCTTTTTTGTAATTAATATATGTTACCCTTAATGGTTAGGCGTAAGAGAAGTCCTAGTGGACCTAACCTCTCAAAATAAAGAATCATTATTATTATAAGTGTCCCCTGAGGATGAATCCATTAGTTGACACCATGGTCGTTTGCAAATAAAAAATTACTTGTGGTTAGTAAAACTTTATCTATTTCAATTGTTCCTGATAGTAGATGATTTTTCAAAAGAAATAAAAATTAATCTCGTTATATTTCATCTAATTCCATTAAATAGTCAAATATTTCATACATCATAAGATATTGATAGCCCGAAAGAGACCATACTACAAACGTAGCCATAAATGGTGGAAGTTTGATAATTCCTTCCTCCAGAGGTTTTCAAAAGTGCTTGTGGAATCTTATGTGTAAAATCACCACTTTTTCTTGAACTAAATACTTGCTTTGATCAAAGTGACCTCCTGAGCTCTATTTCTCGGCATCACTATCAAGAGAGATCGGCTTGCTTCCAGCCAATAATCTCCTTTTCACCATGTTTTCTTCCCACAAAAATCATCGGTGGTGACTTTGACCTTCTTTTGCTCACAGTTCAGCTAGACTTTTTATTTGATAAAAACCATTTTCTCCGGCATAAAACTTAATGATTAGAAAACGTTGCTGTTTACAGAGAAGAGTCGTGTCTTTAAACAGTGTTCCATAATTTTAATTTCAATATTTCGTTTTATATTGGTCACTAATTCAACGAAGGTTTTTTGAAAGAGGATGGCTGCAAAATTACTGTAATTTACTGAATTATTGTTAGATATATATTATTCAAAAAGTTACTTAATGGTTGGATTTTGAGACATATTTGTGGATGTAACCAATTTTTGTTAACTCTTTGGTAGTTTTTAGGTATGATGTCTTTTAATCTTGTTTTTAAATCATGGAACCGCAGCACTGCAGTCATAGCTTTAAGTCTTGTATTGGAATATATAGTTATTATAGAGTTCTATAATTGTAATCTTTACTTTAAATCAAGCAAGCCGTATTATTCTCAAAAGTTAAAACTTAACTTGAAATAAATATTAAAATGTACCTAATAACCATAATGAGCGCGTTTCAAATCTTAAAATTACGTTTATTTATGCCGCTTACTTTTAAGATTAGGAGATAATTTGATTACTAGTGATTTCAATTAATATTATTAGTATTCAATTGCTGGAACTTTAATTAACGATTGTAATATAGCTCATTAGAATAAAAATTAAATTTAAACTCACTATAACTGTATAGTATAATACCTTGCACACGTCTATTTTCATAAAGTAATTATTTATATTTATTACTTTAAAGTCTGAAGCGCAAAGAAATCAAAATGTTAGTAGTCCAGGCTTAGTGTGTGTTTTCATTTTATATTACCACAGCAAGACTAATATGCTGCGAATTTAGAATACCATTTACATGAAGAGGAAAATACAGAAAATATTGGTGAAACTGAATTGAGCAAGTAATTCGATGCGCCACTGCTAACGCCCTCTTACCCTGAATAGCTTAAAAAAAAATTTGCCTCCGATGCGGGTATTCTGCTTTACTTTGACGCCGGCTCAAATTTCAAATCCTCGCAAATGTTTACTGTTTTCTTCGTGTGACGCATCATTTGAATTCTAGCTCACTTCAATGGTGAAAAGGCGAAGTAAAAAATTGGTAGATATCACCTCGCCTAAAATACTGTATTCAAATTCCATTGCTTGGGTTCTGTGGATTAATCCCTTTGATTGTGATAGGAAAAAGGTTCCTCTTGTGTGGAAACGATCTCAATGGGGTAGTCTTTGGATGCAGGGCACGAGTTTTGTGTTTAGAACAAAGATTTTCTGTTCTTTGATGCTGAATCCATCACTGCAAGTGTTAAATTTGAATAATTTTTAGGCAAATCGTTCCTTTATCGTAAATTTTGCAGCACCTAAAAATGCTGTTTTCTACCACTCCTAACCGAATAAAATGAAAAATATTCTACGAAGAATGTTTAAGGATAAGCTAAACGTTACTTATATCCAAATAATTGTCATTATGATAGGGATCGACTGATCGAGAATGAAGTGATATTATACATACTTCAGCAGGGCATTGAGAAAACACTTCGCATGATTTTTCTTACTTCAATAACTGGAATTTGTTATACATACCATTACAGCTATATTAACAATGGTCATAGATATACTTAAAGAGTCTTGTAAGAATATCTCAATCGCTCATTTTATAAATCATCTTGTTCTTTTACTGTTAAAACTTCGCACACATTCTCTGAAATTGTCTTGCTATATAATATTATCAGCAATAAGGTATTCTTCTACTCTATTTTTTCTCTTTCTGAGTTCCATCAAGAACAACTCGTCTATCTGATGTCTTCTCCTTGATAACCCCGCGTATTTCAATAGTAAATCTGTCACTCATCTTCCAAATACCCTCAATTTTCAACTCTTTTTTTTTTCGATTAAAACTGTCATCCATTTTACTCACCCCTTAAATCAATCCTTACATGGTTACCACAGACTGATTTGGTTCTTTGTAACTCTGATCTCAGCAATCTAGTTCTTTTGCGCTATTATTTATATAATTGCGAAATAGCTGATCATATTTTATGATTATTACTGCTTATCGTCAACTACTATTGGATTTGAGCCTGTTGTTGATCAATTATTAATAAAATAATTAAATGAAAAATTAGGAATATTAACAATTTACTATTAATACATTTAAGTCTTAGCGAATGCCAAGTTAGTTTCTCTGCGTAAATCGTAGCAGAAATTAAGTGTTCCATTCCTGGAATATACCACATGTTCAAGCCTGAGCAAGTGCCAGTTATTTGAGATCGGCGTAGGGACATTATTGCCAGAAGCGCAGCCCCTGTCTCGGAGTGAATGGGTCTGAGAATGAGGTGGGCAGTGCAGAAGCAAGCGGCGGAACGGCCTTGATCTTCCCAACTCCGAGGATCTTAGCTCACAGCAGGTCGTGGTTTCCCCCCGCGTGCAGTACCTGCTTCGCGGCGGTCTTGCTCCTGCAACTCCTTTTCAAGTCTCTATTCCCTTTGGTCTTCGCCCTCCGGCTTCAGAGACTGTTGAGCGAGTATTCATCCATATCGACCCACTAAGTGGAGCAGCCTTCCTCCGCCTTATGCTCCCATCTCCGCTCCGTATGTCTACCGAATCCGAGGTTGAGGTGAGCCCTTTCCTCGCTCAATTTCTTCTCCAAAGTTCGCCCAAACGATAGTAATTACGCCCGAGTCCTTTATTTTTTTGCGCCTCTTGGCGCCACCAAAGAAAGCACCTTTCATCTTCTTTCGCGGATCGAACCGCGAGCGACCAAGTTTCCAAACACCCCATCCCAACTCACTTTCTTTTCCCCGAACCTTGTGCTTTATTCCACATAGGAGGGAAACTTTCCCGTGCGGCGAGATGTATAAATACTCGCTGCCGCAACGGGAAAAATTCTCGCTTTTTCGGGTCCCTATACTATAGTAATGTCACTTTGTTAAATTTGCATACAAGGTACAAATTGTAAGTTAAAGAAAAATTAATAAAATAAATAACAGCAACAAACTGTTAGTTGATTTCTAGCCTTAATATTTTTCACGGAACGTTTCTCTCGACTTTTTAATCACTCAAATAAGTAACCTAGTATAATAAAGAAAATATTCTGCGAGATCGAACGATCTTCATATATAAATGGAATCAAGGAAAAATCCATGTTATCAGCTGAGACATAGGTAAGTTGAATTGTTTAATATTGGAACATATGTTCCTTCTACCACAATATGATCAACGGAATATATTCATTTGCATTTGATATACGATAGAGAAAAACGCATTTTTCATTTACTTTTGTATCAGTCTTGATTATAGCTGTAATGAAATGATACCTACAGAGTTATGAGTGAAAAACTGTATCGATCAACGTCTCTCCTTATGGGCTGACAAGAGAAGTGTTACTCATAGAGTCATTATCCTTCACCTGCGTAGACATGTTCCGTTTAAAGCATTCTGGCTCAGTGAGGAAAGCAAGGGAAAATAACCTCACTCCTCTTCCTGCCTAGTAAACCTCCTTCCTCCCTTCAAGCCCTTAGTTGCCTATGTCAAAGGGGGTGAGGTTCCAACCGGCCTGGGGATGAATACTTCATAGACAGATACTTTAACATGATTTTTGCGGATATTTTTTTAATTCGCGTTCGTGGAATCCGTGGAGTTGTTTAACGCGTCGCTAACATCCGAATTAAAACGTTTATTTATTTTAACTTAGTGTAATTCGGATGAATTAATATTTTCGGGGACCTTATGGTAATTTTGGCGGATAAATTCAAGTTTAAATAAAGTAGAAAGTATGCGAGCTTAATGAGTAATCAGGATTGGGGGATAATTTATTGCTCCCGTGTTTGCATTGGGAATTGCTGTTCGCTCCCTCCGCATTTTTCCGATTCGTGTTTTTGCTGATAAATTACGTGATTGAGGTAAGCAAACTTCCCCGGAATGATAAATAATATTTCAGCCGCACTTACTTTTCCATTTTACGTCTTACATTATGTAAAATTATGTACACCATGCGACGATTATCATAATCGGCAGAGATTTACGAAACGGAGGGATTTTATTGTGGGCATTTAGACATCAAAATAAAGATTCGAAGACCAATAACGAGAAAGTATTCAGCGTTTTTAGAATTAAAGTTAGTTATGTAGTAGGGTTTACTAATGGAATAGGTGTAAGAAGAGAATTAATAGTTACAATCTCTCACTAATAGAAGACTTTTATAATTATGATCATTTTTCTTTTTATTTATTTAAATTTGATTCATAAACAGCCAATTTGACAAATTTAAATGAATTGTAAGAGTAACGGGAAGAACAGTATAAATATAAATAAACATACGTATAAGTATTAACAAAGGAGCATGGAAATGCAACCAAACAGTTGTATAAAATTAAGAAATTAAGAATTAAAATATAATAATAAAGTAAACTATAGAATGTAAGGAAAAAATAAACAATAATAATGGGGAAAAATTTTTTAAATTATAAAAAATAAAATTAGGGAAAAAGATTAATAAAACAAACAACAAGACAACGAAGTAAGCTAAAGAGCAAAGATTATTGAATGGAAAAAAGGAGTGCATGAATAAGGGAAAACAGTTCAAGGGAAGGGTTAAGGGATAAATTAGAATTGAAAAGTGTTTGGATACGATACAAGATAGTTCTTTGAGAAATTGAAAGCCGGAAACTAAGGTATGTGAAGGATAATTTTTTTTTTTGCGAAAAAGTTTTCAAAAGCTTAAGTAATTTCTCACATGTACTCCAACCGGTAATCTAATCCGGGTCCGATTTCACTTAAGCGGATTATACTTTTCACTTGGCTATCCTTGAGCGCCATGATGAGAAGGTTCCCGTAAAAGTGTTACATAAAAATATGGACTAAGTGAGAAATCTCCAGATTTTGGCACAATCTTGCTGTGCACAAATGTTATTCACAATTCCTAACTATTTGATGGATGCCTCAAAAATATTATTTTTAAATTTCCGTCGTCCCTAAAAGAACCTCTTGAATAATGGAGTTCATTTTGCAGCCTTTCTTTCTTTTTAGTCGTTCAAGGTGCAATCTGTGGTTTCATTGCTCCATGCATCTTCATAGATGTTGCCCTCGATACATATATATAAGGATCCGTGCGATTTTGCTGTGGCATTTGTGCATACGGAGATTGCATACCAGATGCCGCCAGCAAATTTGGAAAGTCTAAATTAAAATTGTTTTTCTCCCTTCGTATTCGAGACTGTACTCCGTGCCCTATGTATCGTTGCTCCATTTAATTTATTCAGAATAATCCGCCAAATTACATAAGAGGTAGAGGGATATCCGGGAAAATCCTGTTTATTCCGGAGCCGGGATATTCTGAAAACTAATATTTGCGAAACAAAAATTAGTTTCCCTGCATTTAGGCCATCGATTCCGCGAAAATCGGCAGTTTCCTCGTTCAGTTTGCGTAGATTGGCTAACTGATTTATTGGGGTTCATAACCTCGATGTAATACGAGTAAAATTGGGTTTTCCTGTATTTGGAGTGACGATTTTTTTTTATTCCTCGGGATGACACAAAGGATTTAACGACAGGTTACAATGTAGTTAATAGTAATGAAGCATTTATCCAGAAAAGGAAAAAATCGTCAATATTGGCGATTAAAATTTCATCAATTTCCCAAAAGTAATTTGCTTCACGATTCTTTATTTTTCGGACGTTCATCATCCATCCAAACTCGTTAACATTTATTTAAACCACGTGAAATTTAATTGAAGTAACGATAAGGTGATTGGACAATGGTATTAAACGATTTTCAACAAAAACGAATAAAAGATGGACGCTCTCAGAGTAAAATGAATACTCGAATTACTGTTTTTTTTATTAGCTTGAAAACCAATTCTTGAATGGTCACAAAATGTATGGCAAGGTAAGAGTATTGCGATTTCATACTAAAATTTAATCCGTTTTTCTCCAAATATCATTTTAAATTGTTTTGTTAGCAAATAAGATTTTTTAACAGATAAAGGTCAAACATACCTATAAATTAAGTGATTGCACCTAATTATTATATTAATTCGACATCGAGGTCACAAGCAGAGGGATTAGTAAGGATCTATACGCTCCTATATTAAGCTGCTGTAGAAATAAGTAGAGAATATTCTAGAAATATTTAGTTTTAAGTTTTATAGTCAATCAGTAGCGTTGCATTTGGCTCTGTGTCTCATATACATAATAACCGGAAAATCAAGAATGTTACCAATGTATTAAACCCTGGGAGCGAGATGGCATTTACATAAGAAACCCGAAATAGGGGGCCCAAATATTTTCCAACCAACTGGCGAAGGGAAAAAGGTGCAAAAATTAGAAAATCATCGCCACAAAAACGGACAAGGATAGAGTGCGAAGGAGTAAGAAATCGAGAACGGATGACTTTTGCGGCGGAGTACGTGGACGGAAAGAAGATGAAGTCGATGATGGGAGAAGAAAGAGGGAGAATACGAAATGCTAAAAAGGTGAAGAAAGAAAAAAGAGGTCAGGATGAAGGAAGGGGAAGTTTATCCGATGGGATGAGCGGGATCAAGCGAGAGGAGGAAAGAATTTTGAGCGGGATAGAGATGGCCCGATAGAGGAGACGATGTAAAGAGTTTTTAGGGTGTGGGTTTTGATGGTGAGATTCTGGGGAAGGAAGGATGCTCGAAGAAGGGGGATGGGCTGCGTGCCAGGTGCTACCTCCATTGTGTGTCCCGCTGGGACCTGATTGTGAAGCCTTCTGCCGTCGCCCCTCCTCCCCTCAGGGCTTCCTCACCTTCCCCGGTTCCTTAAGGGCCCCGCCCACCTTCCCACACGGAGCCCTGCGCGTCCACCCCTGCAAAATTCCCCTGCCCTGCTTTATAACAGTTCTCCGCACGGTTCTCGCTCTCCCATAGCCTCTGGCCATACTTCTTGCTCCTTCCTTCTGAGACACACCCACCCCGTTCTCCACTTCGCTGCCTTCAAAGCCTCTTTACTTTTGATGGTTGATTCAATACTGTGACTACAAGCTCTTTGTAGCTCTAGTGTTCGGTTTTTTTCCATAAGAGAGGGAAGGATCCTTATGGGGCTTATGCCTTTAGCTAAAGATCATCCCCACTTTGCTGGTGGCTTTTGTGTGCGTAGTTTTGTGTTGATATGTTTGATGTGAGCTGCGGCCATATTTTTAGACCGACGCGGGTCCTCGTTCACGATTTTCGAGATGAGGATTCCATGGGGAAGCTGAGGAGGATGTCTATCTAAATGATTTTATCTTAAATGGTTGGTTAATTTCTTTATCCAAGAAGCATGGAGTATGGAAAAATTGTGTGCAGATCCACTTACGCAAAACTATTGTTGTTTTACAATATCAGTGGTGGTATTGATTACAAATCATCCTTCGCAAGAGTTGAGCGTAATTCATAAATTAGGCTATTATACAATTAAACATAGATTAACATTTTGTTTTATTCATATCAATATTTTATTTATTTACTATAAATATTCAATTAAAAATAATGTAACTCATTAAAAATGTAATTAACTGAAATTTATATATACATAATAAAAATTACCTTCACTTTTTTAATTTTAAATTAATGTTACACGTTAAATTTTAGCATATATCTATAGTAATTTTGATTTGTTCATTCATGCCACTGCTTATTTAAACTATAAGTCAAAAGCTATAATAGAAAAAAGTTATTTAAAATCACTTTTTACCATTTGTTAAAATATAGAGAATTATATTAATTCATTTATATAAATATAATATTGCGTCTATATCATTATGCATCATATGCTATTTAAAATTTTAAATTACCTATTTACGAGCGAATATCTTGTGTCCTACATTTAACTCCAACATGAATTTCTTCATCTGTCAATGGAGATAATTTAAGAACTTCCCCTCTCCCCGATCGTTTGTCTTTGTTATGCCGTTTTCTCTTTCATAACTTCCTTTATCCTCCCCTTTTCTCTCAAGGGCCGTTGCTTCCTTTTCTTCCTTTCTTGTCCTCCAACAAAACCCTTTCCTCAGCCTTTGTCTTTTGCTTATCAGCAATCCTTGACATAAATTTCCTTCACCTCTTCAAATATTTCGTCCCCACCGCTATCTTCACCCAAATATATTTAAAAAATTTTATCTTGAGCGGTAGGACTTTATAAATAATAAAGTCTCTGGTGTTATTAATTCTTTACCGTTATATAAATTTCGTCAATTTATGAATATTTTATTTAAATATATTCGTGTATACATTCAACCTGATTTCCATCTCGTTATACGTTCAGACTGGTTAATGTGTGTTTAATTATTTGTGATTCTGAAGTTTATATTTCAAATTAAAAAAATCAGTTTTTCTTATTATTATTTGCTATATTTTTACATTTATTTAGAGTTTGTGAGATATATTTTTGCATTTATAAGAAAATCGTTACTTGTTTGCCATTTAGAAATTAAGTAAGATTATTTGGATAACCACTTTACCGATGCATCTGTTCACAAAGTCAATTATTTAAAATCATTATAGCCAGTGCGCATAATTGTTTCGGTGAACATAATTGTTCGCCTGACATTAACTGACCTTCTATTTCCTAGTAGACCTAGAGTTCTCCTCCTCCTTTATCAATACATTATGGGCTCATGGCTTTCCACATCATCATTCATAAATTCGGCCACCTCTCTTTTATGGCCTTCGGCCAAAGAGAGAAAGAATTCCAAATCTTTACTTTGTTGGTATTGAAGCTTTACCATTCAAATTTCTTATGAATTATTTCAGAAACATCTTTTTTGTATCTTCTTTATTTGTTTCAAAACATCTCTACGTTTGACAAATCCGGAAGGTTGTATTTTATTTATTTCTATATCCCTATCTTCATTCCATATTTTACACTAATGCAATGTAAGATATTACGAAAAATGATACCAAGAAAAAAATCAGTTAGTATTTTCTGGATTTACCTCATTAATAATTTCGTCTACATCCCATTTATTATTCATTGTGCACTAGTTAATGGTAAAAGATTTTCTAAAAAATATTCTGTTACCACCATCACTTATAACTAATTATGTATTGGGTCTTGATTAAAACAAATTCTCGATTAATTTACATAATGATGGCTCTGATTAAACATACATATCAAAATAACTGTAAGTATACGTAGTAGTAAGTGTAAGTTATTTGATAACAAATTTCCTTGAGCATGTCCTTTTCAGTTTTAGAATGGTTATCTATGCAGTCGCTCATGCTGTATATGGTATTGTAATAAAATTTGTAGTCAACTGAGAATTACTAAGTCATCATATTGAATTTCCAATCCGCTAAATATCGTTTTCTATTTCCATTATTGGGAAAGTTAACAGTGTAACTTGTTGAAAATTACTTTTAAGAAAGAGTTGTTTCAATGCATTTGCAAGCTTTCTCCTGATAGAAAAAAAATTTTATGGCAATGTTTTTGGTCAGGTTGACGAAGATAACCTGGTTATTGAGAATCAGAAAATAGAATCAATCATCTCTAATTTTATTGCAGCCAACAAAGCCAACAATCTGCCTTTAAGTTACATTTACTACAGATACCAGCCATCACTGTGCCATCTTTATCCTGAACTGTAATGCTATTGATTAATTAACTATAATTCTCTTATTCATTAACCTAAAGTATGCATATATATATTTTCTCTCGTATGTACACTCCTGGCCAAAATTAACGCAGCACCTCCCTAGCGATTCTAACGGCCGGTGCTGCGTTAATTTTGGCCAGAAATACACTAGACTACTACTACACTACTTTCCTGACTGAGGAAAAAATCAGATGTGTTTTCCATCACGTGGGCCTGAAATCACATTTTAATTTGCGCAATCCTTTTGTCGTGTAAATATACGTATGATCGATGAGACTAAAATGATGTTTTGGTCAGCATGCATAAATTTGCGTAATGTATGAATTTGGGTGTATACATCAACGTAAATGAACATTTAAATACATCGTAACTTCTCATGCAAAAAGCTGAACATATTTTTTCGAAACCAAAATGAAGTATACCGTAATACAAGAAAAATTTCGCTGGTCGTTTAATTGAGACACTCCATAATTCACTCCATCCTTTTTCTAAATAGACAAATTTCTGATAGTCAAACGCATCTTCTTATAAAGCTTTGGAAACATTTACGGACGTATGCTTCAGCAGAACGAATTGTAAGGCAATCCCGTTCTACTCCGAATGGAAAACTTCAATTAAGTTCACATCGTCAATAAAGTTGGCAAATGGATGACATAACGAGTACGTAGTTTCGTAGTTAGTATCCCATTACTTCCTAAAGTAAGGACTCTCTGATATAGTTGCATGTTGAGGATCCAAGGAAAATTTCTACATGTTACATACTCTAAATGCAAACCAGTGTGATTTGTATGCAAGTAAGTAAGTCTTGCATGTAAGTAAGTAAGAAAGGGTGGTGAGATCCTTTGATCGCCCCTTGGATGCCAGAATGGTAGTTTCCGCAACTCTGTTACTCTAAGATAGGTTTTTTATTTGCACAAGGGAAAATTCGATTGGGAATTTCATAAATTAATATACTACTCCGTTCAAAGAATTCCCAAACTTATTTCGTCCCACAAAAACGCCGTGCAGGAGAAATGTAAAATTCTGGTATTAGATAGCGCAAAATGTTGTGCCTACAGCTACTTATCATCTACATACTACTTACCATCTACATACTTTCTATCTACCACCACAATTTTACATTTCTCCTGCTCGGCGTTTTCGCGGAAGAAACTAAGTTTGGGTAATTTTTGAACAAAGTAGTATGTATTTTCTATCGAGAAAAATAATCTTTGAATTTTATCAACCCAAAATTTTCTATTTGAGAGAGACGATGTTCCTATCCTTTATATTCAGCCCATAATATCCCTAATTGGAATCTAAATTCTAGTTCTCTAAATCTTTCCCTCAAACGCTCAGAGTGACCACTAGATCGGTCTTCAAGAGCTCCATCTAGTGGCGTACGGCCGCTCAAGCAGTTCCTTTCCGCCATCAGTTTTACTGCATGAGAGGGAACTAGGACGCTTGGATCCGCAAATTGCTTTCTAGCCATCCGTTGGAGCCCTGGTCTGTGTTCGTTCGGATCCGTCCAAGATCCGTCAGCCTCCAACTTGTTAAGGTCTATAAACTGAATAGAGCAAAGTTTTCAGACATCAAGCTCAACGAAATTCACATTAATTAAAAGCGAACTCAGCCTTCAAAGGAATCGATTTTCGAACGTCGGTTTTTCGATGGATTGATTTTTCGATGTCGGCATCATCGCTGTAAGAACAAACATCCAAGCCACATGTTCAGTTCAAAAGTCGCTTTAGAATTCCCGATACATCAGAAAATGGACTGTCGAACCACTTCATTACATAAAATTGAGCCCAAAAGATAGATCCAATGCAATTTATACATTAATATCTATAGTAAGTTTGTTTTGATTAGATATTCTGGGAATTACTCAGTTCGAATTCATACTAAAAATTATTTCTTGCTACCCAAAAACATATCAACATAGTAAGTCTTCGTATTGATTAATTGTTTTCACTTTTCTTCTAAGCAATATTAGAATTTATATGCGTTATAACCTCAGCATTACTATTGTAGTATAAAGTAGGATAAAAGTTCCCCTTTTCTAATTTCGAATTGTGATTCTAAATCTGCTTTTTCTCATACGCAAACAAATAATCATCTCTCAATTTGATAACGCTGAATAGTCATTCAAAACATTACAACATAGGTTTATGTAGAGTTTATCAATTTTTCTGACACTCTCAATCGTAAATTATCCGTCCATTAATATCAATTTAAGATGAAATTAATTACTATTCTTATGGAAAGTTTTTATCCTTTTTTCAGACCTTGCGAGTTAGCTGAATAATGTAAATGAACTTAAACTATGAATGAAATGGAAAACTATGAACCAAAATACTTAAATATTCTATGTAAATATCCTCCATTAAACTTTTTCCTTCCATTCCATTAACTTTTCTTTGCTTATTTCGTAAAAGAAATATTCGATTCCGAAAAGCACAATCGCATGTAAGAAAAAAACGGAATATGGCTGTTGATGAAATAGATAGTTTTAACGCTCCTAAAGCCGTTTTACCCCAATTCCTGCATTATGTCCAATTCTGAAAGCAACGAAAAACCCATTAACCGGATGATGAGAATGACATGAAACTTGTAGCATTTTACAGTGTATTACAAAATTATGATGAAGTACAAGTGTTGTGTTCTTCTTTGTGAATAACGTTTTTTTTATAAAATTTCCAGGCGATTATATTAATAGTAAATGCAATAAAGTTTTAAGTATCTACGACAAATACCACTAATAATTTTGCAATACGGTAATAAATGACGTTAAAAAACTTAACTTCTAGGTTCCGTGAGTAGGTCTTGTTATATTGTTTCGTTAAAATTTAAAATTCTTTATTTATTATGCAGGCAAATTTTTAAAGCCATAATGTTAATTTCTAAAAAAAGTTGGTATTATGTAATGTGTGTCAGGAACCTATTTTTCATAATTAACTGCGTTTTTATCTATAGTTTCGCTCTTCAGTAACTACTTTCGTTGCGCAATGACGGAGGGGTCAAGAGAGAAAACAGTGGCAAAAAATGTGAATTAATATTCCGAAGTTTTGGAGGTCTGCTGTAGGTTAAAGGTCAGAGCAGAGGGTAGCGGCAAAAACGTGCGCCATTAATGGAAAATGTGTTACAGTCACTAGAACAAAAATTTGGAGTGGTTAAGTTTTTAGAATGGGAATTTTAGAACATGTTGAAAATTAAATTGTGTAAAAACGACTGAAAAAACTCAGTAAGATGCCGCTACTAATTTGAAACATCGTATTAAATTGATTCAATTCTATTGAAGAGAATTAAAATGAAAATATTTGAGTTACAGATATTTTGTTTATAAATTCATAACGTATGTTCAAATGCATCATTCATAAAGTTCTACCAGCGACTTTTAAGTAACTAGTTTATGACCATCACTTAATTTAAACGACATCTAGATACTGGTGTGAGTGATTTATTTCAAGTTTTTACTTTCTACGTGGCTTGGATAATGGCAAATTATGGTTCTTGCAAAGATTAATTGAGCAATTGTTTCTCATTTTTCATACACAAACACGTTTCCATCACATATTAACAATCTTTTATTTATACTGATATATATGCTGCGAGAAAAAAACGAATCTTAAATTCGCTACAAGTTTGAAATTCGAATATCAAAATAACTCAAAATATTATAAAAAAGCAAGGCCCTGGACCTTTAGCCATCCTTGTATTTCAGAAGCGAATTCAGTATTTTGAATGACTTAAGTAGCTTTATGATTCACTATGACATAAAAAAAGAAATCAGAAGCATAGTTATAACACCTTATAAAACGGTCGAAATTTTTGGAATGAAAACATCCAACATTATTTTTAAATGTATTTGTACATTACATAAGAAACTAAAATTTTAAGATTTTTATACAACTCAATTTTTGAAAGATACAGATAGATACATATATTCACCAAATTTTTACTTTCTTAGTGTGATAAGCGCTCTTTTTTCTCTGATGTTTCTAAATGTAGCCTTTTTGTTTTCTGTGTTGCTCTCAACGTTTCCGAAGTCACGGAAGCTTTTCGATTTCCAATAAATGATTATACAAAAAATTTTATTGAGCAAAGCTCAAGATTTCTCTCTCTCTCTAAAGCTTTTCAGACTCTCTCGAACTTATCAATTTAAAACTTGATGCTTTTTATCTTGAAAAAATTCATTTTATGTTATGAAAAATGTTATGTTTCGACTCAATCTTAATATAAATTTTAATGAGACTAAACTTAATAATATTTAAGCCATTGAAATTCTGAAATCACTTCATCGAATGTTTTTAATTGAAGAAATATTATTTCAATTCAATATATGTATTATTTATTTATTCTTTGTTTAGCTTTAGTGTATGTTTTTTATTATTTATCTGCTAAAATTCTTGTAACATAATTCTTGTGCTCCAACAGACATTGAAGCAATGATTCATTTTTGAATGCATGTGGAAATATTAAGGAAAACACTATTATTTCTATGGACGGGAAATGGTTTAAGAATCCCACATAAATAGCAAAACTTCCTTGTGGCGTCCTTATCAAAGCATCTGCAACGATAAATCTGTCCTATATGTGTGGGAATATTGACACACATCATTATAGAGAGTGAATATGCACATAAATAATATACCTCAAGAACATTTAATGAACGCAAACCCTCTTTCCCCATATACTCCATTCCTTTTTACGAGGGAACCCTGAGATCTCAAAGGAAGTATTAGGGTCAGGGAGGGTTTAATTTCGAGTTTTTCCCTTTTCCCCAAGTTTTTATTTAACCTTCGCCCCGTAATCATCCGGCACTTTCTGAACCATCCGCGGACTTCTTTCTAATCATATTTTTTATCCCTTCCCCTTTAACCTTCCCCTTCGCCTCTTTATACAGAAGACGTCTCTCTTGTAGAACGGCGCTCCATTACGATTTTCTCCTTTTGTCTAGCATCTCTACATTATTCGTCGAATCCCATTTCCATGAGAAAAACAGCGGAAAAACGGAGCCATCCTTCTTTGTGCGAGGGAAAGAGAAAGAGGCCGTGCAGCCTGCCCCAAATCCCCTTCCAGCATTTCACCATATAAACAATTCCTTCCGATTCCTCAAACTCACGCATCCAAGGATATGCGGAAGGGAGAAGGATTTGAGGAAGTGTATGTTTGATGGCGTCGGATCGGCATTGCTATGAGAAGCCCCGGTTGATCGAGTGACACTCCGGGGGAGGGGTTCGGAGAGGTGCCGGTAGATTCTCATTTCTTTTCTCCCTCTCTCTCTCTGGGAGGGTTTGCGTTCCTAAGAGTCCTGGAGGTGTTAGAATCAATCGCAATTCGGAAAACAATCGTCTGGAGGCTACAAATGGGCCGCAGAAGGGCTTTTGGTGAAGATGCTCGTAAGTGGGGGAGCGGAGGAAAAATGCGGTGAATGGGAGGAGATAAAAAGGTCGGTGTGAGTTTTATGTCCCGATTCCGTGAAGTCGCTACCGTTTACGTCTCAGGCCCTACTGACAACGGGGAGTAAAAGATGTTGAGTACAGAGAAGAGTTTGAGGAATCAGCTTAAAATAGCCTTTTCAAAGAAGATGATTTCCTCCAGAAATATCAAAGGAAATGTCATATTGAGTAATAAGACTTTTTAGAAATCTAATTTTTACTTTTCATCATGAGTATATTTTAGTATATAATTATTATTAACAATGAACCTTTGCTAGGCTGTAAGCCTTTTGGCAGTTATTTACAGAAATTTCAATAAATTAAATACAAAATAAATATAATACTCATTCGTGATATCCATAAGATTGCTAGAAAATTATTATATTCTTAGATACATCTGTAATACTTACCTGGCACCAAAGTAATGCACGCGTAATACAGGCTGTCCGAGTTTAACATATGATAATACAAAATATAATAACTTGAGAAGTAATTGAGATATTCAGTAGCGGTTTACTTTTACAAGATTGGTGACTCAAAATGTTTTCTTTGTTTTTATGAATGCCATTATGCAGTAATTGTGAGGGATTTATCAGAGTTCACAGATCGCTTGATTGGAAAAGGTTGATTGCTTGGCCCCCTAGAAAACCTGAAATGAGGCCACTTGATTTTTTCTTTGGGTGTTTATCAAGAATCAAGTGTTCCAGTCACTAGTTCGTCATCTATCATAACTACGCCATCGAATTCCTGCAGTTATTGCAAATGTTACTACTGCAATGCTGTAAAACACTTAGAGAGAGTAAAATACAGATTAGTTGTCTTAGTAGAAGTAGTAGTAGAACTGCTAAAAGTGCTTCGACAGCTTAGGTCATTTCGCACATTGGCTCCCACCAGGATTCGAACCCGGGACCGCTTTCACCAAAGGCAAACGCGCTGTCCACATGACTATCCGGGAGCCGATTAGTTGTCTTACTGACACTAATGCTGCACATATCGAGATGTATTAACTGTATAAAAAACAAACCGCCAATGTATCTCTTAAAAAAAAACTCTAAGTTCATTACATTATTATTATTATACGTTTAATCCGGACACCCTGTACATGTGTGTATAATTATTATTAACAATAAACTTCTGCTAGGCTGTAAGCTTTTTGGCAGTTATTTACTGAAGTGTAAATAAGTTATATATTAAATTAATATAAAATACACACGTGATATGCAGAAAATTGCTAGAAAATGATTATATTCTTACATACATATGTAATACTTACTTGGAACCTTAGTTATGAATGCGTAATATTATAGGTTTTACTGGATTTTTCTGGTTTCATGACAGCATACGTAGTATATAAGTATGGTAAAGAGCACTGCCAGTAAAAAAATGAAAATATCTGAGTATACGGTGTTAAATATAAATTTTCATAGTTTCATTGATTCATAAGTTGTTGTAATTGTTTGGTCGGACAAATTCGAGTTCGTATCGAAATATCTTATTGCCAGCGTAGAGAAGTCTTTAGTTAATATTGTATTAACTGTTTCGCAAATCCTGAAAAAATCCATCTAAATTTTTCTTTCAAATACCTAATACAATGGACTCGTTTTGCAATATTTTACAATATGCTTAAGGACAGAATGTTGAAAAAATTTTGAACGAAGATTGAAATGTATTAATTGAGATGCAGAAACGATAGTGGCGAAAAAGTATAAGAATGATCTAATCCGGCTATCAATTAGTAAAATATCTCAATGGATAACTTTTTTTCTCATCAAGATATATACAATATAAAAATCAAATAATAATATGGAATTTTCTCAAGGCTCAGATAACTTCGGAAAACTTTGTTTTCCCTCAATCAATCTATAAGAACTGATATAAATAAGACTTCTGTAGTAAAGCATAATATTTTTGTGTTCTTCACGAAGAAGGCCTACCACAGACTAGAGTCCGAAATTTTGCAAACTTTATAGACGAAGGTTAGACAAATATATTCTCCTATGTCAGTCTGAAATAGAAATATGAATGGGTTTCATCTCAAAGCCTATAATTACCTCAGATCTACAGGATAACCTTTAATTTTTTAAATTTACTGATTTTTTGAGTGACTTAATTACTTCTTAGTGCTCGAGAACCTTCAGCATAAACCATTATCTTTTTATCGTTTATTTCATATACTTATATATGTAATAAAGGAGAAATGCTTTTTCCGAGCAGACATAACCTTAAAACGCAAAATTTTGGGGTTCTAACAATAAATTTATATACGCGTACTTAGGCTCTGCAAAATTGTGCTGAGAGAAAGGGAGAGATAATGGTTAACGTGCTTCGTTTATGGAAATTTTAGGAAAGTAGCGCATTTATCATGGCTAAGTGAAAGTAAAATGAACATTTTGATTAATTTACTCTGAATGTAGTGATCAAATTGGCTATGAATAAGGAATAGCCTCATTTTCTGTTTCAGGATAATATAGTTAAGTCATGATACCTCTGCCTGGGAAATAATGCTCTTCGCAATTAAAAAGTGTTAAAAGCTAAGAGAAAATTTCTTTAGTGTGTTAAAACTGCCACCATTCCAGCCTTTTATGTTAGAGCATCATCAGCAAGAAAATCGGATTTAAAAATCGCGTCACGAGCCTTTAAAAGGGCTTAATTTAGCAGCCTTGCTCTAATCCATTTTTTTCATTGGGATAGGAAATGGAGCTTAAGTAGCCATAATAACATATACTTTTCCCTAATGGTACACTCCCATAATTACCGTAGGACTTAAACACCGTCACGAAGCAGAAATAAAAGCGAGCCCATTTGCGAAATCAAATTAAAATCTCATCGCCGCGCTGCGAATCAGCAAATCAATCATTCGTGTTTTCATCTCACGCGGCCCGAAATAAAAAAAGAAGTAATCTCGGAGCACGAGTCTTAATTCACTTAGCCCCATACATATTCAAGTAGGAGTAATCGCTGTCGCACTATTACATAGCGTTGCATTAATTAAAAAAAGGCTCGTCATGCGGTCTCGGGGTGGGAAAGGACGATTTTTCAGGATTACCGTCCCATTCGCAGCAGGAAGAGCCCCCCAACACGGGTGTAATGTAAGGCTTCTTCTCTCCTTCATTCAACTTCTTTTTTCTCTTATTTTCCTCGCATTCATTCAGTCCGGTGGACCATTTCCACAGCACATTCGTCCCGAGGATGGCTCGAGCCACTTACCCCTCGTCACTTTCACCTCTTCCCACCCACGGCACCTTTTCCTCCCGCACCCTCTCCCTCCGCTCGAATAGTAAGCCGATTATTTCGGTGACCAGTGGACGACTAACAAGGCAGAAGCGATTAATTATAACTTGGTTACACGCACACTCTGTCGGATAGGAGGTGGGCCTAGGAAACCGTCTTTTGTTCCGTCGCGCGATGGCTGACTTTATAACGAAGAGGTAAGGTGAATGGAGTTGGATCGGGGCTTCGGTCGGTTATGAATAATGGCCGTAGGATTCGCAAGGCAGCAGCAACAATCGGGTGCGGTCCCTCCCGCTCGCCCAAGGGAGGTTCCCGGAGGATTGAACAAAAAACGGGGCCGCCGACCGAAAATTCCTCTCACGCTCGGGTTAAGGCAAATCGTGTGATCGGATGGTAATCCCCGTATATTCCGGGGAAAATATGCGGTGGAGAGTGCATCGCTAATCCGCACGCCAAAAAGTGCGCGCCGGTGGTCATGCGTGAAGTTTGACGCGGCCGGATTGCTCGTTTCGGTGCGCGGGACAAATTAGAAAAATAGGTTTTCCCCTGTATGCATGCGTTGGTACTCAAAATAGAAAAGTTGAGTATGTACCTCGGACTCAATATTTTTTTTCGGAGCTGAAAAGTGAGGGTTCCGTTCAAAAACGCATTATTTTTTACGCGATGAGCCTAACAAATCAGTGCTTGATTGTGAAAAGGGAAATTATCCCGCTGCAATCATTGGAAGTCATTTTGCTCTTACGCGCGACCGGAAAATTGACTAAATGGTTTGATTTGATTTTGCGAACTATTTCTAAGCGTCGGAATTTTTTCGCGAAAATAACTGTTCTCTTTTTATGTCACTTAGCTCTTTTCTTGGCTATTTTTTTTAAATTTACGTTGAAGTTAATATTTCAAATTTTTTTCAAAATATTATTAAGACGATTTTAGCAAAAGAATAATCTCAAGATTAATAGACATTTAAGTAAAATTTTATTATTTTTAAGCAAAATTGTCATATAACCTTTATTAATTCCTTATTCGGTACTAAAAAAACGTGACATATACATTATCATGCAAAAATTATTTCAATGTTTCTATAATTTTATCTAAATATTCTATCATCGTAATTTTTATTGTTTTCCATTATATAATTTTAGAAAACTTGAATGTTGGAATTGATGATTCCACGTTTCAACAATATTTATTCTTTAATGGATTTAAAAAAGCTTACAAACATTAAGCGTCCTAGCGTTTAATTCAATTGGGCAACATAACCTTTTATAGGATCATCCTTTGTCATAATGAAGATGTTTTAGTTAATCACTGCTATTGATACAACTGAGGAAAGAAAGTTCCTTCATATCTCCTTACCGTTAAATAAAATATTTGATCTTAGAGTAGATACCAACCAGAATTTGCTCATTACGCAGGTTGGGTACATCGATGAATATTGTCAATCGAAACCTTCCAAATTGCTCCATACAGGTTTAGAATTCACATTTGGATTACAAAGCACCTCCTATTTTTTATACCCCTGAATAGATGAAGAACTGACTATCTGATACTCTGATATGGTATCGTTTGCAAGATTCAATATAACACTAATTTTATTCATTACTATCCCGGAGTTTCACTTAATTTGCTATAGGTGTTATTAGTTTCCAATTATCATTAAATGAATGCGTGTTGCCTAATAAATGTTCAATGTATTTGTATCTGTCCTCAGTAGCATTCAAAGAGTTCTGTAGTGCTTCAGGTAATCAAATCACTCACATTAAATAGAAGTAAAATGCTAATCAATCGTGAAATGAGTCCATGAGCATAATCCTTAATTTGAGCTCTTTTAAAGAGCAACATTAAACAAGGTAGCATAAAAATACAATTTTGAAGTAAAAGTACAAATTACAGTATCGTTAATCCACATCCAATGCAAATTCGATAATCGATATACCAATTAATTCTACCTAACTAAGCGTCTATTTTTGCCGTCTCCATTTACCGATATCTAAGAGGGAGGAGAATCTTCAACGTCTACGAAGTGAGGTGAATCCACACCATTCTCTCTTAACCAAGACCTCTTTAAGTGCAGCCCTTGAGTCTTTCCTTTTTCATTCTTGTGAGAACAGATACCTTTGCGAGAAAACCTCAGAGAGGGACTGAAGATAAAAAAGAAAACCGAAGAAGAAAGCCAGATGAGTGGAAAGGCTGAGGAAATAAAAGTGTAGGGGTGAGGTGGCTTTTGTTAAATATCTCTATGGTTTGACACTCAACTTGTACTGAGTATCATAAAATCGGTGTCCCTGCGAGTGATTTTGGATAGGTTAGATACTTAGCATCACCTATCCTTAAAATAAAACATTGCGAGCCCACTACATAAAAACATTTATCAATGACAACAATAATGAGGATTATATAATAACTATTGCAACAGAAAATAAGCATTTTCTTAGGTAGATGATTGCAAGAGATGTGGGCAGCTTGTTCTTCTATTGTGCAAGTTTTCCCATATTCGATTCCAAGTTAATATTTAGCTTAAAAAAATTCCTTAACTATGAAATCACTCTAAAAATCATATCGATTGCAAGTGCAGCGTGAAAATATAAGAAATGGTAAACCAACCACGTTCAATCTAATTATGACCATATTTAATCTCAACTGAAAGTTAATTCAATAGTTTATTTGAAATGATTTGACTAATTTGCGCTCCTGGAGTTGCCAATTATACTTGAAATCTGCTATCGAATACTTTAATAATCTCTTGTAGAAGATTTATTTACTTCTGTCCTCAGATATCATTAGAACTTAATGTGTTCTAAATGCATTAGAAACCATTAGACAAAACGTTCTTTGTTACTTCTTTCTCTCTCCTTAGCTACTATTGTTATTATATGTATGTTTTCATAAAATGCTTGTTTATCTTGATGAAGAAAGATTAAGAGAATATTTTACATGGATAGTTTTGGGGTATACGGTAGTTATATGGATGGTAGTTCTCTCTGGGTAGTACAGGTTTGATTAGTTTATGGCACTGACAATTGCAATCAATGGCTTACAGGTACACGATCGCTACATCAATCCTAGCAGATCTTTAAGAATGAATTCGTACAGCATAAACCTTTTTCTCAATGTTCTTCCTTTTCAATAGCATGAAGACTGAAAAATTGAAAACAGCCATGAAATTTTGAGCGAAAACTATGGCAAAGTCATTCATGGAATTCAATTTATCCAGATAATTCATGGTTCATAAAGCTCAATGTTCAGAATCTGATATTTTTCTAATGTATTTTTAGTGATGGCCTTTCTTTTATTCTCTTCTACAGTGTGAATGTACTTGTTTTTACTAATTCTTTGCATGGGGGAAATGGAAAGAGATAGTCACTACATTATCAAACATAAATGAAATTGGGTGCACTGTGTAAAATAACTCTACAAAAATTAGTTTAAAGGTATTTGAGATAAATTTTAAATAAATGAGGACGTGAATGTATTTAAGAATACTCCGTGGATTCTCAAGCGCTCAATTATTCATGTAATTAAGTGAAACCACTCAATAGGGGAGTACCACAAGAAACCTTTCATGAGAAGGTAAAAATTCCTTCTCAAATCGGAGCATTTCGCCGTTTATTAGTCCCCGAGATCTCTGCCACTTCCGCCTTGGTTACTCGGCTCGAAACTCGTTTTGCATTGAAATTAGTTTTTACAATGACTTCGCGGAAGTTGAGCGTGTAATGGCTACAGAAGTGAGTCACAAAGAATCTCACGCTATTACATTGGAAGAAGTTATACACGACCTTAAGATTTCGGAGAATAAGTAGTAAAAGAATTTATGCAAAACGTTAAAGGAAGAATACAAGAGTGTGAGAAATGAAAAAAGGCTGAAAACTAGGTTAAGAGAAACGTCTAGCTAGAAGCGACGACTTTTTGCGTACTTCGTGATGCCTTAAATTAATTTTCTTTGAAGCGCTGATAGAAACGCCTAAGTTATTTGGTTGGATGCTGATGTGATTCTTCACTTAAAAAATGTTTGAACGTTTACAGTGATTGGACAATGTATAGTTAGACCATAACATCACTTGTGTTACTATTACAGTGCAATCGCGGTAATTTAAACCCAGATTCGGCTATCTGGTTACAAATTGCCCATTTTCCCATTTCAATACTAACTCAGCCGCAGAAACATACACAGAGAATAATTGTCATTACTCAAATGATTTAATAAAAGATTTCAAATTGCTGAAGAGCTCTTGATGCATACCAATAATTGGCTTATTTAATTTGCTAATTATTTTGTTCAGTGACCTTTAGAGTGTGTTACAAAGAATCCAGGGTTCTCCTTGCAGTGAAATTAATTTAAATGAAGATCGTGAATGAAATGAGTTCCTGTGCATGATATAAAATCGTAAATGAGAAAAATTTAGGTCGTTTTTGAAAAGAAAAGTAACTTTTAGAAATCGCTAGCTAGGGATTCACTTTTTTGTTTTAACGATTAACAATTTCCAATATTCTCTTTAAATTCTAAGCAGCATAAAAAACATTAAATTAGATTCTAAATTTAATTAACTTGAGATTAAAAAAATATCTTTGCAACAAATGCTAAATCCTAAACATCTATTCAGTTTTAATGACAGTTTTCTTCATTATCATTGGTTATTGTCTAAAAAATATCTGATGTGGCCAACACATGACTTGCTCCGTATTTATTGAAAACAGAAGCCTATGCTGGTAATATATAAATAACTCCAAAACAATGAGTGTTACAGGAAAATGTTTCATACAACATTTGTAGTAAAATACATTATCTATAACTATTGTGCGTAAATGTATGTACCTACATTGCATTTTGACAGAGATATGTATGAAAAGCTTCCATTTCTGGATAAACTAAAACTTCCGGTTAACCATTAAAGAAGAATAACTCCTAAACAATCAGTGTTACGAAAAAATTTTTCATACAAAAGTTGTAGCAAAATACATTATCTACAACTTTTGTTCGTAATTTTATATACATACATTGCATTCTTAAAGAGATATTTAAGAAATGAAATTTTGTTCCGGATAATTCGCAACTTTCGGTCGAGCGATATTCACCAAAAACTAATCAACTCTTGGCATTGTTAGGGGAAATTCTAAATATGAATTTTGAAAATGATGGAATAATTAATTTTTAAGATAGAGCGCCCACAACCTTTTTACCACAGACAGACACACACACACAGACGCACAGACAGACATGTTCGGGAAAATAGCGAAAACGAACTCTATGGGCCCCAAAACATTTATTTCCGTCGAAATCTGGAGGTCGAATTATTTTGCGAATACAATACTTTCTCTATACTACGTATAGGGAGAAAGTAAAAATCAATCAAACCCCCCGCGAGCATTTGACTAACTCTCCGATTTCTCGCAATTTTTAATCGAGCCTACTAGGTTTCTCTCTAATGATTTTTATGATGGTACTTAGCTTTTGCATTGCTTAGTAGGTAACTCTTTTATTTTGTATACAGATATAAGAATTTCACAGCGTGAATGATCGTGATCATAAAGGTATGCTCAAATTAGTTTTAAAAGTTTACTTATATTCTAATAGTCTGACTGGTTTCAATCCCTCCCTGGGGTTCTATTACCCTGAACTGATGCAGAACCCAATGTTCTCCGTGACAAACTGCGTAACTTTCTGCAATACGTTTTCAAAATTGGAGCTAAAGACGTAACTTATGACGATCGAAAACCTGGCATCAGTATTCGAATCTTACGAGTGGATAATGCATTTGTATAATAAATTTCGACGGGTAGCACCTCAGGCTGTTCTAAATGGATTCATTAAAACATAGCTCTCCGTCATATTTCTGCTCGGTTATGGCGCCCCGTCGAATACGATTCCGGAGCAGTGATGTTACAGGTTTGAGCTCAGATCCCCTGAGGTTCACAATACCGCATTTCTCTACACACAAATTATGCTCCTTCCTCTCTAACGCACCGACTCACACCTCTGCTAATTACGACTCACTCTCGCTTCCCTTTCACTATTGCCTCACCATTCCATTTCAGGTGAATAAAACCGCTTACCCCTGATTTTCCTCGACTTTGTTCCTACGACAGAACGGATTGGATTCGCCATAATTTACGACTACAGTATGTTTCCTTTACTGCTGGAATACATTTATCTCTCCACTAGCTTTTACTCAAATGTATATATTTTCCATTTGAAATTTTCGATCAATCTTTGCGAATGATTTTCGATCTGGATGAAGTAGATCTATTTCTTACAGTTTATTTCATTTATAAAACGTAGCAAGTATGTTGGTTACATGCCTGTTGGTTTCTATGCATGTATCATCTTCCGTTATATCTAGCATGGAAAGAAATTAACTAGTTAACCTATTTAGAGAAGATTACTGACTGCACATTTTTGTGATTTTTTCTTTAAAATTACCCAGAAATATTTCAAAATTCTCTCAGTTAGAAAAGTTAATTTTTACTTAAAATA
Organism: Sympetrum striolatum; assembly: GCA_947579665.1. Lineage (NCBI taxonomy): Eukaryota > Metazoa > Arthropoda > Insecta > Odonata > Libellulidae > Sympetrum > Sympetrum striolatum. The sequence continues at coordinate 51,737,308 of OX388342.1, read as the reverse complement.
TATACTAATATTAATATCATAATTTACAATGTCTAAAATTATTCGTGAAATCGTTTATTTCATGGATTATTATTGCCATTCTTAAAAATTACTATAAGTATACTTATGGTTAAGAAAAATAAGCTCTCTCTAAAATACATGAAACCGTGATGTTATTGGGTATAGTAATTTAGTGCAGTAACATAATTAATATGCATTTCCCTATATATGTAAAAATATTGCATACATGTTTTAATTACTGTTAAATTTTTAAGAGTACTTGGTTTATGTTACTATATTTAGATGATGATTAGTTATAGCAATACAGCTAAAACGTTGGTTATAAATGAATCATTGATCATCCATATATAATTTATGTAAACCAAAGCATGTTTACAATATGGGATTTAGGAAGAAATCAAATTTCACTATACAAGGGATAATATCTGATCTCTTTAACAAGTGCAAAATATTATTCTCTTGAAAACAAGTAAAATAAAATAAATTTATCGTATAAGTTAAATTCGGCGTCAGTTCTAGTGATTAAATAGTTTACTTTGCTATGAATCTAGGTCTTCCTATTTCATCTTAAATTGGGTAGTATATATAAAATTGGTATCATTAGCACATTTAATCCTTATCCTTTTCAAATGTAGCTTCTTGGAGATAAATAGTGCCGAAGAATTTAGAACTTAAAAGTACTACTGAAACATCTTCGTATTTTCTTTTATATAAATAAATTTCCCGAGGATATCTCAAGGCCTAGGGCCTCAAGTTTACTCAGCCACATCAAAGATAAAAGAATATCCTTGCTCGACTGTAAAAAAAGTAGTAGCGGAAGGTAAGGGCTCCGTAATCCGCTTTTTCATGATCGTGATTTAAAGATATTATTTTCTCCTGCGGAAAGAGGTTTTGCCTTGCACTCGCCAACGAGCTATCTCGTCCCGAACTTCCGAAATAAAAACGCAGCAGCACTCGATGCTTTTCATTTAGCAGGAAGGGTATTTTACCCGGGAAAAGGAGAACAGGAAGTACAATCGGCAGTGGATTCGACGGCAAATTTCTGCCTTATTCCCCTCTTCAACGCAGTGGAAGATCTTAGGGCCGCAACATTTAATTTGAATATTCAACTAGGCCATTATGCAATCGTGCGGATAACGGCGGTTACCGGAAAGAAAGGAAGACTTTTTCTTCGACCGCGCAAATGCGCCAGCTTTGCATGCTAACCAACTTAACGCTAACTCCGCGAGCAATCTGATTGCACATTGTGGAGGCACCCATTCTTCCCCTATCTCTCTCCCCGCAAAAATGTGTAACGAGAATAAGTATTCCGCTCGTTTCTTTTGGCTCTGCAAACGAATCTCTCCCAGACGACAGCACTCAGTCTCGTGCACATTCACACGGACGCACTTCCACACACGTACTCTCGCACACTCGGGACCGATGACACTTCCTCCGTACCTTATCACTCTATGACTCCAGCTATCACGCCGTTCATTCCCCGCTTCTCTGTCGAGGCAAAAAAAGAACAAACCCAACCCTTTCACAACAATTCACTCGAAATAAAACGAACTGGAGAGAGAGAGAGAGATTTCGTTTTTTTATACCTTTACACATCATCCCCTAAAAAATCTCTCTCACTCCGATTCGCCTTTATTTATCTCCCTGGTGGCGGTTGGAGCGTTGCGGAATGGGCGGGGGAGAGATAGGTGAAAGAGGGTGAAATAGAGAAAGCGATGGGAGAGGTGTGGGGTATGGGGAGGAAGTTAACGGTAGGAAAGCTTTAACCGAACCGCCTTTACCGCAGCACTTGCTCATTTGCATGGGCTTTCGCTCATTACCATTCTTTCCGGTGACTCTTCCCTCCATTTCCCCACAGGTCTACCCCCGTTGTCGCCCCTCCGTCCTCACGTGATCCGCGAAAAGTTCCTCCGCCCCCTTTGGGAGGCTTTTGTTTGTGCGCTTCTTTCTTTGTGTCAACAAAAAACGCGGTGCGAAAACTGGCATACGCAGTCCCCGCCGTTATCATTACCGTGTGAGGTCGCTCTTTCGACAAACCCATGATTATATGTCATGCTGAACTCTTCATGCATCTCCGGGCTTCGTCTGTTATCCTCCCTTATTGTGGGAATGTTTCTGTTATTCATTTGCATCCCAGATTTTCTCCGATTATTTCTGTATCGTGGTCTTTTGTTTGATCTTGGTCGGTGTCACATAATTATTATCCATTACAATTTCTCACTACTGAATGTTATCATACTCTATTTAACTGGTGCTATGAAAAACTTTAAATCCTTCGAAAAAAAAACGAAATGATCATACTTATTATACCCTAGATGTATACTTTTAACTGTCGAATCGTAGCATATTTAGCATTACCAACTTTTCAGTTTTCATTTCTTTTTGAATTCTTCAGTATTTTTCCTCAAGCTCTCTCCCGTAAAATATCTTTATTTCCCTCGATGATTTTTAATATGCCAACATTTATAGTTTGGTTTCTACTTTTCTCCTCGCTAACATCTTCATATCTATGGCTATGAAAATTCTTTTCCTGCAGGCTTTATTTCTTTGGAGACGTGCACCCCTTGAAAGGTCATAGGTCAATTGAAAAATTTTAATGATCTCTTACTCAGGCTAGTTCAACTTACATCAGTAATCTTCTAATTAATCACGGTTATTTGAATTGTCAACGATAGGTCTAATGTCATAGCTTTAAATCACCAATCCTCTAGACATAATAAATTAGTTCATTATTTTCTCTTTCTTTGACAAGAAAACTATACAGTAACGTAGCATCGGTACTTCAAATCAATAAATAATAATATTTAGAGAATGAAAATACTTAGCACAGTTATGTGGTAGGTAAATGTGAGCCAAACTAATGTTATTTACTAGATAATTTATAAAACTTCTCCAAATTTCTGTATTAAATCTATTTCTTATTATGGTTGATATTTTTGCACAAACAATTATCTTGAAATGGTTACCAGAATAGGGTGTTATGGTGTCAACTAAAAGACACACACAGAAAATATAATTGTAAGGATTTAGTGTGTTAGGTATCCAGTAAATGGTTTATTTTTAGAAGTGAGAACATTGAATTGACGTCAATTCTGTAACTGATATTATTGCATTCTGATCGCAAAATCAACAGTTCCATTGACCTTTATAAACTGCCTCTATTATCCTAATATAAACGGTGGGTTGCTTGCTATCGCCTACTGGTATCCTTTCTGTTATAATGGACTTATATAATTCATTTAAGGAGCCTCCACACTGGGGTCGATACAAAGAGAAGGACTCCTATATCTTGAGGAAATCAAAAAACAAAAACGTTATTCTCGTCCAACCTTCCTACCTCAGTGTTCTTATTTTTACCTTATTTTGTGCTCTCGCGAGCGGAACAAGACGAAGTGCATTTTTCACAAAAAAACCCGAGCTGTATTTTCATTACTTCCACACCCTTATAGTTAGGCTCTCTTTTTTTTATTTATTTTTCTCTAGCACGTCTTCCTCGCGGCCTATAAGTTTTGCCTCTCCGCAGAATTAATCACTTCCGGACGTTTCCATATTGTTCTCTTCCATAGAACCCTGCACTCCAACAGTGAACTGCTCGCAAATTTCCCTCTTCTTTCCAGAAAATAGGAGTTTATCCTAGAGCTATCTTATTACTTTCCGAGACTGCGCATTGTTTCTCTCTCTCGTTTTTATTTATGTAACTGGACTCAATAACACCAAGATCAAAGTCGTTTTCTTGCGGGTATTATAAAATAAATTTCATCTTACACGTCTGTACTGAGGTAAGGGTAACCCACACACATTATCAGGAACAGTAATTTAGGTTAAGGATATAAAAACATTCTGTGTGTGGTAATTCCAATAATCGAAATAATTTCCTACCTTACTTAATTAAAAATATTCGTTACATAAATAATCTTACTATTTTTTATCACACTAACAAGTTCAATCACTGAGAATATAAAAATAATATACCAGAAATGTGCAAAATTCATTACTGATAAAATTACTTACTTATGTGACAATTACAATTGTTTTAAAAAACTTTTAAAACTTTAATGGAATCATTTGCTCGTGTGTCTACACACACATAGTAAACCTGTCGAACTAATTACTCGAAAAACGAAATATTTTACTCCAAAAATCTATACATATTAATACTAAGTTCCTCAACCACATATAATTTCGGATCATAAATTTTAAGATTATCATGTAAATATTCAGGTAACTTGCCTTAAATTTATTTATTTTGGCAGGGAAATAAAAAAGTTTTTAACTAATACTTTGTAAATATATCATTCGTAGAGTTATTACTTGAACAAACTTAATGGGATTGCAAAAGCATAACACGGTTGTTAAATAACGCATTTATTTCATGCAGCACTTTTTCAAGAGATAACGATCAGCCTGAGACCGCACTTATGAAACAACTGTGGGATGAAAGAAAAGTTTGCACGTCAAAAGCAGCTCTTCACGAATTTACTTCCTCTATTTAAAGAGCACCGTGCAGTTTTTACCCCTGAGCGATCTTGCTCCCATCCACCTCCGTAATTAGACGGAAAATATCACAGATGAGCTCCCGGACAGCCGTGCGGGCAGCGCGTTCAGCTTTCGAAAAAGCTGTCCCCGGTTCGATTCCCGGTGACAGCCCATGTACGAAGTGGCCTATACAGTCGAAGGGCTTTTACCAATGCTGCTGCTACTATTATCTTATCTGAAAGAAAATCAATGCTCATCCTAGGTTTTTATAAATTAAAATTACTGAATCCCATTCCCTTCCCTCCAATATTGCGTAATCATGCGCCTGGGAAAAAATCAGGCAAACAAACTGAAATTGAACCTTTTCCGTAATATTTGATTATAAATTTGTATATTCATGACATTAAGGACAATTTTCGCACTATGCCGTTGTTATAAATTAAAATTTAATATCTTTGGGGCGTAAATATCGCTCGTTCATCCGCAATTTTATTGTTAATCCCTTCCAATTAAATTAAGATAATTAACATTATACATGCACACGTGCTAAATGCAATAGCTAATTAATGATGGGTATTAATTGGAAGAATCACTTTGTTAATATATCAGAAGAGTTGAATAATTAATCGCCTGAAAATAATTAATAACGCATCCTGAATGGCGATTCATTTGCTTCCTTGAATCATTTTCAATTTGATTTTTATCATTTCATGTTTACGTAGTTCTAAAATACCGTCCCGCTGCGGGAGATTTCGACCTAGCTGCTCATAACCATTAGCTACTCAGTATAACCATTTCTCTCTAACGAGCAGAATTGATTGCTAGTATATAGTTAATACATTGCGAGTGTTTCAGCAATTACTATAAATCTATCTTTGAAACCTTATATAAGAGAAATACTATTTCATAGAAATCACTCATGTAGGCTAACATTTTTTTACTTGAATCATGGTAGTATAGAATAATCTGAAAACAAATTATTCAACAGTACATCCAACGTTGGTTGGAATGTCAGTTAGGGTATTAGTGTTTCAATATTGATTATTTATGTAAATCTTATATGTTAGTTGTACGATTCTATGATGATTACCATTACATTGACGATTAATAATGAATTCTTTGAATCTCTTCTTTCACCGAAAAATATGCAATTGGTATAGTAACAGACAGGATATTATGAACTAAATTAATGCTGGTAATTTTCTCAGCATCAATGTACCTCTAAAATGTTGTTCATGAAACATAATTATCAAGAAATGGAAAGAGAATAAGAAAATTTATCCATCTAATTTGGCAATTTATCTGTTTATAGTTTAGAAAAAGAAATTCCTAGCTGAAGTGCTTAGTTGATGTTGATGAACCAATGATGCAACTATTTTCACTTCATTACCCTCACAGCCTGACAATGGGAACAGTTCACTGAAATATGTAGCCAATAAATACTTTCCAAAAGAGCCAAGATAGGTTAGTTTATTAGGTCCGCTATTCCACAAATTAATAGTAGTGCGTTTATCCGTGCAATTGTTGTCCACTGCGTACGTGCAAAACAAAAATTGTATTTGAGTTCCATTTTATTGATATAAGCTTAATTCACGTAAACTAGAAAAAATATTGTGTAAAACAATTGCGTAAAATCTAAAGCTATGAATTTCGCTGGCTGGATGCGTTATCTGATGAAGAGGAAGATGAATCACTCAGGTACTAATTGCCAATTCCTGTGATCAACTAAACAGCAGCTTGACTTCGATTTGCGGAAAATCGAATCTTGTTACTTTGGCCTCTTCTAATCAGTGCCTAGTCATCCCACCAATGGAAGCAACCCAGTTATTCGTCGCTAAAGTGTATCTTATCTGCCCAATTAACGGCAATGCATCAGGTTTTGATCATTCAAACAAAGCCTGATCACAGAGAAACTGAACATCACACAAAAAGCTGTGATACATCGCGTGGAAACAGCATATTTTTTTCATTTAATTCTCGAAACCTTGTCTTATCTAATAAAAAATCTGAAACTTTCGGAGTTTTCAACTTATTAGAACCATAACCCTGTTTCACCGATTTTTCCGTGGATACACCCAGAAGTGCCATACATTGCTAATTCTTTAGGCCTTTATACAAACAATCATTATTCGTTTATTTATTACTATTTTAGATTATTTCTTCTGCACTTAAATTTGAATACTTCCATCCAAATGGGTATGAAAAATTATTATGAATATATTTTTTTTCAAAACAATTTTAATTGTTGTTATAGATTTCAACACATTTCTGTGGTTTATTTTAAATTTAAAAAATTAAATAATATTATTTTTCACTTTATAACAAAACAATCAAGAATCAACTTAAAAAATGGACTGATCAAAATTATATAATTATTTTTCATAACATGATTATATGTAAGCCATGGAAATCGCCCAATTTTCAATAAAAATTCAATTTAATTTTTCAAACCGAGTTTCATAAAATTCAGGGATGATTATCAAAATAATTGGAAGTACACGTACAAAGGTAAACTTAACTTAGATAGGAGAAACAATACATGTATCAAAGTATACGTATATCTTGATCGTGGATAACACGCTATAGATTTGAATTTATATTTGCAGAACTATTAGGTTTTCTTTGCACTTGAGTGCGGTGTGCGCTTTAATCCAAAGCCATTCATCTCTCGCATTCAAATATTTGAGAAGAATCACGGACTTCATTGAGCCTCGTTGCTCAACAAATATCCGAATTCCGACAGAGCGATCAGAGTAAACGGTCCTTAATGAGATAACCCAGTCGATGATGTTTCATCGTATCGTACACAATATCGATCCGCATTGATTTGCTGATGCCCTATCTCTTGTAATTTGCCATTTCCACAAAATTAGATCCACCATATTTCCTTCTCTACCATAACCAGCAATGGCTATTCTTAGTTCCAGATTAACAAGCTATATATTACTAATATTATTGATTACATGGTTAAAGATGGAGTAATAGTCTGGTCCAAGCATAAAGCAAAGCCTAATTCGGTGGTAGCGGGAGTCGATGCGCTGACCACGAATAGCCCTCGTTGAATGCTGCATGATTAGGTCATATCCCTCAAAGGAATTCTACACCATGGACTTAGTAAAATAAAATAGTGTGGAAAATTTACAGTGTTTTTTTTTCATTTTCAAATGGACTTAGTCAATCTAGACTCCGTCCTAATATAAGAATACAACATTACAATACAGCTTTCTATACGCTAAAAAATATACTATAAGAATTATTATTTCCCTAGCAAATAATATATTTTATAAAAAGGTAGCGTAATATAAATTTGCACATAAAAAAAATTCTCTCCTCATTACAAATCCATTATGTATTAATTAATTATTAATTATTAGTCATACAAGTTTTTCAGAGTTCCTGATAGGGCTTTACGGCCACCGTTCTGGGACAAGGGAGAAATCCAAACCCTAAATAACCCTGCCAATTTGAATGAGCTAATTAGAAATTCAGTTCATTTCCCACCTTCATATTTCATATCAGCATAGCATGGCATCGATAATTTTTAGAATAAGAATCGAGTTGAAATGTTCTTGTAGCAAGAGGGCAATTAGCCCACAACGAGTCTCTATTTCAGACAGTATCTTGGAATAGAATACACCATATAGACTAGACCCATTTCTTCGAAAATCGCACTGATTTTTACAGCCTGAGAGAACGGACAACGTAACGACATTACCATTCCAAAGGCTTGAAATCGGAAAGGGAATAACGCGACTTGCAAACGAGTATCCGTTCCGCGGCGTATATTCTATAATACCTGAATGTTAATCCCATCCGCAACTAGCAATCCCACCTCTCTAGCGCCCGGAAAAGCGCGAATCAGCTCGTAACTGCACGGCAACGACTCTCAACCCTATTCCGAGAGATGAAATTACTTAACGCTTTCACTTTAAACGGATGATTTTACTGGCTCGACTATGCGAGGGGGAATCGGATCGCAGAAAATCGTCAAAACACATTAATGCACGCACAAATGTTGCAATCATTTATTTACGTGCCCCACTGAGTGCTCTCAGACCACGCCATAAAGTGCGACATATAAACGAGGGCGCGTAATGATCGCCGCCGCAAACCTGCAATTCTCAAAGCACTGCTCCTCCTCACCCTCTTCAAACTCATCATCCGAATTGCGCCGGCGGGAATAAAGTTACACACGCTTTCGGAATCCCTTCCCATTGCCTCCATGAATATATTTTAATGCACACCTCCGGCTTCCTCCGAAACATCCCTTTCCAACTCATCCACCGCCACTGTTTTTTGGCCTAACTCTCGCGCTGTCCCGTGACAGCCACACTAATCTTAATTATTGCTCCGCTCCGGCGACAGGGATCGAAGCAATGCTTGCCCGGATCCTCTTTTTCTGCAGCATTTCACCCTTATGTTTCCCCCGTAACGATTGCAATGTTGGTTTCGTTTCATAAGACACGTTTCAGCGCGGTTGCAATTAAGTATTTGTGCGCCTATTTTTGCGAAAGGTCGTCTCCTATTCAGAATTTAATTCTCCGCACGTCCACGCCTAAACTTCGGCATAACGAAAGCGTTGCTGTCGGCTATTGAAATTTTTGCCATCGTTGCGTATTGTCGCTGCGATGGAGGAGTGCATTAAATATTGCCGCGACGGTGACCCGAGGGAGCGATATCTACTAATCAAAGCCTATTGCTACGTGTCATGGAGTTAACCCACAAATTATTGCACGATGACGGTCAAATAAGAATGCAGCTCGTTCAATTCTCTTACTCGCAGGTTATTTTTATTCATAGCTTTATGAGTCAATCAACGTGATAACGGCTGATTTTTTCGTTTCCTTTTTCCTTTGAGACCTCTGAATTTATGTAATTTTTGTGAGGTTAGAAAAAAAGGATATTTAATATGATTAGCGTTGTTATTTTACTACCGCGATGTTTTTATTCTCTTTTTAATCATACATACATACATACATATATACATAAATACATATATACATACATGTATATATTGATTTATATATGTGAATAATTTTTATATTTTTTTGCCTTTTAAATTATTTTAGGTTGTTTTTACATAAAAATTTACTTAACTATTTGTAGGTTCCGCAGGTTTTTTCAGTCTCCGCTTTCTTGTGAGCGTTTTTATGATACGGTACATATTTTTTTTAGAGAAACCACAGGCTGTTAACCCGTAAGGTATTCTTCTTCTATGTGTACTTTTGTATGCAATACATGCAAAGTTTTACTATTTACATACTTTTGTATGTAATGTATGCAACGAAGATTTCTGAAGAGGTTTATCAGTCCCATTTTTTTCATAATAAAAGAAGCTTTATTATTATTTTAGGTCTTAAATGTTCCTGCCATTAAAAGTAACGGGATAGTTATTTTACGGTAGAATTCATTAGATCTGTACGTTTTAGGAAATATTTTAGCTTTATGAAGATCTGAGTTCGAACCCGAGCCTAAGAGATAAGTTTACGTAATATCAAGCGCGATATCCCATTTTTCTAAAAGTAAAGACTTTTTCTTTCTTTCGTTAAAATACGTGCTTGGTAACGCATTTATTAAAATTGCTTGGCGGGCTTTATGAGAAATCGGCATATTGTTTTAAGATTTTTGAGATATCACATTGAAAACAGAATTTGCGATTCAAAAGAAAATGTTTGCCAACTATTATATTTATTAGTACATCTCGGGAAATCTCGTATGCTTCGTGCAATCATTAATTACAAGTGTTTTCCAAAAAGAAAACATGCGTTAACATTATAAATTCAGTTTCGAGTAGCTCGATCAGAAAATACTTTACGAAATTGGCTTACATCGAATGGGTAACAAATATATCTTCGGAGGCTCTTTATTAGCACAGATGATGAAGCATTTCAGTACAAAAAGCATGCTATAACTTTGCTTAAACTTTCTTGGATTGAACCTATAGAGGAAAAACAGCATGGAGGTTAAACATTGATTTGACTTATTACACCCGATTTTGCATGATGAGGGCCACATTATAACTGTTTTGATATATTTGATAACCCAAAGAAATATGTGACAGATTGACTTATTACTTCCGATAATGAATGATGACGGCCACAATATAAATGCTTTGATATGTTTGATACCCCGAAGAAATATGTGCCTCTGAAAATGTAGATCCGATATTGATATGATGATTTTGTGCTGAAAATGAGCTGTCATTTATCCACATTATCATGATATGTTATCTTTTATCTGATCCCATTATTGTCTTGATTTCGTGGAGTTTAAGATAGTGATCGCTATGGTCGAAATCCTAATTCTACCAAGTCAGGAGTAAAGTGGCCTGAGAGTCTTCTTTCCTAGTCCTATTAGTTTTATCTATATCTTGCTATCTTTAAAGATTTTGGTAGGTTTTTTTGCACGATATCATGTGGAACTTGATAATTTTTAAAGTTATTTTTATTTAAAAATATTTCTCTAAAATTATATAATTTCTTCCTCAATTATAACCACTTGCATAATATGTAATACTTAGCATAGGCAATGCCTACGTTCATTATTTTTTCACCAGGAAGCTGACACGTATGATAAAATAGCAAAACCATGCATAGGTAGGTAGGTTAGTCCTATAGAGTGATCTATTATCTGATGAGGCGTAAGAATAGACGAAAGAATAGATTAAAAAAGGCAACAAAAACTCTATGGCAATATATAGTGCTTACGCTGCACGAAAAATGTTCACAAGTATCGATTCAGCAGCTCATCCTTCCAGGCCGCTCGCGGTGGAAGAAGTAATGTGTGGCTAATTGTTACGTCACTTGGTCTCGGAAAGGACGAGAACGGCAAACATTGTTTATCCCCTCACAACCGAAAGCGAAAAATTCCCTCTTACACTTGTGCCACTCGGCCAATTACAGCAGACGCAAGCGGCTTTAAACCCTCCAATTCTTCGCTCAACACTTTCGACCCCTTATCTCACCCAGGGAGCCTTTCGTATGGCGGACGCACATATCCACAGCCATCGCATTCGCGTTGCGGTCACTCCCTCTCCTTAACCAGCAGACTAATCTTCAGCAGCCATCGGCCATCCGCCGTCCCTCCGACGTCACCAAAAGCCGTCAGAAAACACTAAGGACTGGAATCCCTACCGCAGCGTCGCGAATGGGTTCCGATGACCGCTTTAACAGCTCGACGATTTCATTCCCCGACATATCCCGCTCAAACGGACTGCCCGAGCGGGGATCTTCCAGAAAGGGATGGGAAAGCGGTGTTCCAGGTGTGAGGGGCCAAAAATTTCTCCCTTGCCGCCTCCCCATTCCAAAAGGGCCTCCTTTTACCTGTCTCCCGTTAAGCCACAAAACAGTCCCTCCAACTGGTTCCACACTTTAACGCAGCGAGCGCTAATTGCCAAGTAATGTAGTTTGCGAGGCCGTCGATCCCAGCGATTCCGTCACGGTTTGCAGGTTTAAACCCGTGCGATCGCACGCCCTTATGTAACCCCCGAGGCATCGGATGATCGCTGCACAGGAGTTCGGCATGGAATCGAGAAGCAATTAGTAAGGCTGGCAAGTGTTTGGGTGTAATCCACATTTTCGTGCGGATTTCCGATCCTCTGAGCTCTCGTGTCAAGCATCGTGTGTGCTGTTCCAGCTGTCGTGTTTCAATTCAGACGCGTACTCACATCCTAAGCAGGAGATCAATCGGTTTCGCCGTTAGATTGATGTTTTACCTGAGGAATCATACTGAGCGGTTTTTTCGATAAATCCTACTCTGCGTTTGTGATGAAAGTAATTTCATCACACTTACGTCGTTTTCAAAAACATTTTCCATTCAATGGATCATAAATTTACATAAAATGCTATTTATATATCATATAAACAGAATATCACTGAGGGACAAGAAAGCAAGATTTCAGTGTTTTAATTCCAACAAATATTCTATAATGATAGTACTATATATTGTGTTGCCTTTGAATAGTTTGAATAGTTGTATTCCTTTTATAACTTTTCAACTTTGTAAAAAGTCTAGTAGATATGGCCTTTATGCCGTAGAAGTCCATCTTCACAGCTAATGAAATGAAATTTTCTATAAAAGAACAGCAGTATCTGCTTCATTTACTGTCGTACTGAAAAGTTATTATTAAATTTTATGAACGAGGTGGGTGAGCAAAAAGAATAGATAGGTACCTAAGATTTTGAATGAGTAGGGAGCTGGTTATTTTATGAAATTTGAATTTATTTATAGATTAAATATATTTTAATCCAAAATTAAGCAAAAACAATAAAAAGATCTCTATATTTAGTAATACATATAAGTAAGTGGCTCATTAATTTTTTTAATAATAAAAGAGCTTATTTTTCCATCTCACGTAAGAGGATTATAAAATGTATAACTTAAATAATTTTTATCTACTTCATATAGTATTATAGGTTTAAATGTACGGATTTATGTAAGGATTTCTACTAGGTCTGTCTAGTATCAATGACTGAGAAGCTATGGTTTAAACAAGAAGTCAATAGGACCCAGTATTTTTTAGCAAGAACACTAATTTGAAATGAAAATCAATAGCAAATTCGCCTCCGTGAGTTCATTCACTCACGTAATTCGCCAGTACCAATCATAGTTCCTTTCAATTACTCCAACGCAGCAGCCCTTTCGCTTCGACCAATCATCTCATCCTCGATATCCTTACTATGGGTAGCCGCACTTTTTCATTAGAACACATAGTTTTTGTCAGTGCTTCATCACTCATTCCCTCAGCACGCCACCCTTCTTCCCTTCCCCGCAGCATGACTCTTCGTATTCTCCTTCAACGCCAGCACCATTCAGCGATCCCTTTTTTGTCGCACTAAACACTCGCCTCCTAATTTTGCCTAACTTCCTCTCATCCCGTAACTTTGGTCTAAAATGCACCGCCGACGTTTAGTTTCAGACCTTTCTCTCGGCTGAGTCATCCCTTTCATCAAGTCACGCCGCTTTCGTGATTCAATAGGCGCCGTCCCACGTACGATCTTCTTTCAATCTTTTGTAACAAAGTCATCGAACCTTTAGACGTTTTATCCCTCCGATTCCACGAAAACTCAAAATTTCCGTTCAATTCCGGTTATAGCACTTCTGTCATTTCCAAAACGGTTCTGTCTGTTGTAACATGGTATCTTTTTGATATTTTTTCTTACTCCTTACGTTTCTCAACTGTAATCAATAATGTCAGTATATTAGAAATAATATGATGGTATATTATAATTATTACCTAGAATATTGTTATTAGATTTTGTCAAATCGGCTCTGACCATTACAAATTGTATATTTCTGTATTCTTTCTTACTCCTTACGTTTTTCAGCTATATGAAATTATGTTAGCATATTAGAATTAATATAATTATAAATTAGGAGTGGTGTATAGATTATGATTATTAGTTTTCGGATTAAACTTTGAAGTAAAGTTGAAATAATCATAATATCAATTCATGTAAAAGTGTATTTGAAGCACTCAATTTAGTAAGTTGCAAGTCATACTAACGCTAATTTTGTGAAAAATGACATGATGGCTAGCCATAATACCGGGACGTTTAATAAAACTATATTTATATTTATCTATTTATTTTAATTTCGTTCTGGTGCAGGAATTTGAATTCAGAAATGATTTGATTTTTGCATCCGAAAAAATGAGGGTTTTTTCTCTTAGGATACGTTTTTATAAGTTTTTATGAGTTTTTAAAGATTACAGATTTAATTTATTAGAAATTTTACACATTCGTCGTTTCATAGAATTATTGTATAAATAGTAGTAAAATCAATGCAAAATTTCTTAAATTATTCATTTAGTAATTAAATTTCGGAGAACTCTCTCATTTGCTTATAGTGAGGTGATGATAGTTGAAGTGTCCCAGAATTTGTTAATCCATACTTTATTCATAGCCAATGAGTTATCTCACCAAATTAATTGATAGAATTGTTGTCGAACTGCACGGCACGTAAGTAACCCGAGTTAGAGTCACACCCACGCCAGACTGTTTCCTATTTGGTTATTTCTCCCTGATAAATAATTGTTAATTTAACATCTTGAATTTTGACAAGCTATAATATTATTAGGATTTGTTTAATAGGCATCCAAATATTTTCTATTCTGCGCTGAGAGATAAACTCTTATATCTTTTAAAGGGATGGTTTAAGTGATTGATTTTTGCAAGTATTACTTACAGTTCGCTTTTGGCTAAATTTAAATTATTCAACTGCGATAATAATAATAATAATGAATTTATTAGGGTAATATTGGGACTATTAAGTCTCTACGTCACGTAAATTTTAAAGAAACAAATTGCTTGAAAAAAAGTACACAGAAGAAAACTACATTGCGGGTTTGAGAACTTAGGGTTTATCTTAGGAAAAATATAAATCGAATAGGCAAACACCTGCAAGGAGGTGGTATATATATCCTGCAAAACCTACTGATATTTGAGTAAATTCTTATGGAGAAGCAGGTTAAGAGTAGGGCGAATTCTTTGGAAAAACAACGCTCTCGAAGTAATATAGATGTGTGTGATGTAAAATGTGAGAACACACAAAAATAATACGCTCCGTTAACTTTCAGCTCTTAGAGGGATATATTATAAATAACGAAGTAGACGGCCGATTTCTTGGTTATTCAGAACTGTTTTGCAAAGTTAATTTTACGGAAAAATAAAGGTATTCACGTTGAAACTGCTCTTAGTATTTCAATTACAAGTACCTACGCAAAATTACACTCATCGCTAATATTTGGTAATTATTTCTGATATAAATCAATAGAGCGAAAATTGTCACCATTAGATCAATAAATTACTGCTTAATCAATCTAGTATTGTAGACTTTGTTGTACTCCATTTGAGCGCGAGCAGATAATTAGGAGCGCTAGATAGTTAATTACTCTGTGGTCAAAGGTTCACTGTTGTAAAATTACTCATAAGGTTAAGAAAAAATATTAGATCAAACAATTTTTACTAAAACGTTTTAAACATTAACATAAATATCTTTGTATCATTTTTAAGAATCCAAATAAGTGGTTGTCTGTGAATATCACCGGAAAGTTACTATTTATGGAATAATTTATAAATTATTAATCACTTGAATATGTATTATAGGCCTATGCACTTTTGAAGGCCAGGAATCAGAATACGCTCCGAAATTTTTAACCTTAGTATTAAATTTGAAAACCGCTTACAAATGAAACATGAATCCCATTACAGAGGTCATATTTCAGAGCGCAAAGTTTTAATATTTTAAACAGATGTTTACTGCAAGTGGAGCTGTCCAATGCTAACCACTTTGGCGTATTTTTTAAAGTGTTCTTACGTAATTAGACTGAGCATATTGAAATTAACCTTACCTCTATGTTAAGAAATTGCAGGGCTACCCAATGATTTATTTCGATAACACTCAAATTCGCTGTTTTTAAAGCTTATCGTTCGTTGAAAAACGTAAAATCCCTCATAGGTAGATAGTTTTCATTAAACGATTCATTATTTCGCTCTTTGAAAATGAAATCATCAATTTAAATTGCCTTAATTGGATGTAATATCCCATAATTAACAAGAGAAAAAGTGTAAATTTCTAATGCCATTTACATTTCATTAATTCAATTGTATAAATTACTTATATATACTCAAATTATTCAATTACAGAAATTAATTTTCAGTGTGATGCATTGTCAACCTCTATGTGTTCTCTTCAGGTACTTTTCCTTCGCTCAAAGATCAGATGAATTAGAAATGTCTATCATTGTGTGTTAGAATGATTCAAACTCTTCTCTAAGAGAGTACTGCGTACATTTATGAAATGGTCATCCGCAGTAGCCTGAGCTGGATATTCAGGACACATTTAGTATATCTCTCCTTCTACGCTGAGATAACACGACGTCATTCATTAAGCGAGATAACCGTTTTCCCTAACTCCTCGAAGGCAATGCGCATTTGAGTGGACAGCTAAATTGCTCAAATCCCGCAGTCGAGGAGGCGCTCCAAAAAAAAAACTTTTAATCATATTTGCAAGGCTCCGTTAGAGTGCATTAACAAGGCGACATTAAGCAAATGTTTCTCGCATAAACTCCTCATTCGAAGCGTTGGGGAAAGTTCTAGTCAAGACGTATCCATGTTTATCTCGATATATAAGGGTCCAAGTTTCTCGCTCTTGTTCTACTCGTCCCCTCGAAACTAAAGTCATCGCTAGCATTAGTTCGATCCCCATTACATGTCACAACTCCTAAAAGCCCTTCAACACTCAGCCGAGCTCTTCTTCCAAAATACTATTTTTGCTTATTCCATCACAACCCTCACTTTCTCTCTTCCGTCCCGTGCGAAATGGTAATGGGAGGATACTCCTCTTTCCTTCTCTCCAAAAGGTCTTGGGGTCGAATTTGCATTTCCATGGGGCCACCTACCCGCAATCCTTCCAACTAAATCTCCGAAACTCTTGTGAACTTTCGTAAATAGCATAAAGCTCTCAGAAGACCTACCCACCTCCGTTTGACTGGGTAACCCTTTGGATCCATTTTCGAAAAGGGACCATTCCTAGTGTTCCTCGGCACTCTTTTATTTACCTTAGTGGTTACCAATAGGAATTTTTATGTGCTTGAGGTACTAACATTCACGATAAGAATCGATTTTGAAATTGGAAATCAAAATCAAGAGTTATTCTGTAGATGATTCCCACATATTTCATTAGGGAAATAAGTTAGCAATGATCTCTCAACGCTTAGAAATACCAAAACACGATTGTTTTAAGTGAATTTTATTCGAGAGTCATGCAACTAGGAAAAATCCCAAGGAAGAACGAACATGGGTCTGACAGGACCGGACACTTGCCAACGAAGTCCCCTAAATGGCGTAATTGTGTTGCGATGTTATTTTACCTTGGTCAGACCCTTTCTGGAATATGCGGCAAGTATATGGAATCCGGCGGATGAAACGAGTACTCGCGAACTCGAGAAATTGCAGTGTAAAGTGGTTCGTTTTTTTAAGAAATACTACGATAAAAAAGTAAGCGTTACAAAAATGCTCTTAGACGTAGGTTGGAAATCCTTGAAAGAAAGGAGATTGGAAACTAGGCTGCGATTGCTTTTTAAATTCAGGGAAACTGCATTTTCGGAAGATACAATCGGTATCATGCAACCCCCCTGCTACCTCGGTCGATCCGATAATGACCGTAAGTTAAGAGAAATAGATGCTAGGACGAATCGATTTAGAGATTCATTCTTTCCGCGAACGATACGCGACAATAACCGAATAAGGAAGTAGTTTAGATTCAACTGGTGTTTACACCCCCTGCCACACGCCGAAAGGCGGCTTGTAGGATATTAATGTAGATGTAATTGAATGTTCGGGTCGGGTAGCTCACTTAGGAAAGCAACTGACCAGCAATCAGGAGATCTGATACCCGATCCTGTAAGACTATTTTCATGTTTGCTCTTTATACGGAGATATCAGACATTTTCAAGCTGGAGGTGTGGCACAGTTTTTTAAATCCCAAATTACTATGAAGTTCTTGAAATTAATGGATTCTCAAGTTATATTGGTGTAGCAAACAGATCAGTAGCAGCAGGTAGGTCACTGATTATGTACTGAAATAGCTGCGAGCAAATTTATAATATCGTAAAATTTTCAATTAATAAATTTAAAGCTAGTTATGTTCTTGAATCTACAAGGATAAAAGTTACTCTTAGAACTCATATAGTTTTATACAATATTCTTGTATGAATATATATTATAAAAAAATTAACCTTTCGAATAGAGATACTGTTTTTGCTGCATATTCGCTATATCTTTATTAAGTAATTCTTAATTTCGGGTCATTAAAATTCCTTTTAACGATAAAATGTAATTTAGTTGAAATTAAATTTAGTTCATGTTATTTACACGCATTATCTATCTGTTTAAATTTCAAGGTGTATAATAATTTAATATCAATTTTTAAATTGTAAAAATATTCGATACTGAGTCAGGTGTCACTTTATGGTACATACTTATTAATGCAAAAAACTCCATGATGTGAGACTTTTTCTGTGGGTAAGTAAAAGTCTCACATAATATCGTTTCTTTGTAAAAATATTATCTGCGGGTTATGGTTTGGCTCGCATTTTTAGCAACACTCGTTAATTATGAAAATTTTATTCTTTATTTGGTCTAACATATGATCCAAGTTGCATGATTCATTTTTAAATCGAAGATAGTAAGCTAATAATTTGACTAATTATCCTACTCATTCTGAAATGGTTACATTTAATGAAACAAAATATACACCTCAAATTATGACGAAGATTTATTCAAAATCTTGAAGGATTATAAGAGGAGATTCAGTTGAAGAAGGGTGCCACTCAAGTAGATGCTGAAGCAGAAAAACGGATCTATAGGAAGATTGTTTTAATCTGAAGAAAGCAGAAGAACATCGAGTGGCTCGCTTATGATTTGCCTCGTAAACATCACGTTGAGTTACGTCCTCTGTAATAATAAGGCAATTAAATACAATTGATGACGACATTTACTCGAGATACGTTGTAACTCTCCCCATTAATGTAGTCTTTCGTAAATTACTGAGGGGGCGAGTTATCTGGGTGATTTATCATCCCCAGTTAGTCTCTCCGATGCCTCCACTCCTCCGCCGTTGCGGTATTTTTACGAGTTTTTCTTGCAACTCAGAGATTTTCCATTGTCATTTTCTTCGTGACTCGCAGATTTTGGAACGCCAAAGCTCTCCGCTCCGCAGAATCCAACGTTTATTTTCCACAGAAGCCATGTAAGCGTGAAATTTCCGCTATTAATCCTTATTTTCGATGCCCTCACGATTTTTGTTTTATTTTTGGGGGCTGATTTTTTTGCTCGAAGAAAGTTTAAAGAAAAGCGAGAGAGATTTTCGTCATACTGTTACAGAGTCGTTTCAGTGGTGTCCCTTTTGGCGAATACTGGTGTATTCCTCCGTCAAAAATGGCGTATACAAAATTGAATTTAGTTATCAAAAATATAAATAATACCGATACAATATTGTATTTTTCCTTGCAGATATGTTATTTTAGTATTAATATTTAGATATTAATTTCCAAGGTTTACTTATGATTTTATTACCATGAAATGTTGGCTCTTCTTCCTTTCCATTCAAATGCGGTATTTCACGAAAAAATTAAGAATCTTTATTTGATTTCCTTTCGTTTGGTATTTATTTCGATTTCGTGCGACCATTATTTCTGATTTAATTCTGTAAAAGAAGAAAATTCTGTAATGAAATGCAATCGATTAAAATGAACTTTGCGGGCATTTCTTATGAGGGACAATGCCATTCGTCCAGAGTCAAACCAGAAATACTATGGACAAACAAATTTCAATACGTAATACATCTTTGGACGTTTAACGACTCCAGAAAATTTATAAATTATCCCATGCATTTCTTACGGGAGTTACTGACATAGGCTAAATAAATATATACACATTGGTGATTATTATGGAGGATATGTTTATATTTTATTTTATAGATATAAACATGCGGTTTTATTCAGTTTATTTAAATAAATACAAACAATATCTTTTTTGGTTACTTCGGGAATACAAACGCTAGCTCAGTATAGAGCGTTGAATCGTTATCCATAATATCATTAAAATGACGAAACAAACCGTTGTGTTTATTTCTAAATTTAAAAATTAGAAAAAAAACGTAAAGAAGAAATTTTCTTCATGAATAGTTAAGCTATAAAATTGAATAGGAAAAGGTTGGAATGTGTTATTTTATCAATCATATTTGAATATTGATATTTATTTTTGAAAATTAGAAACAACGAATAGAATAAATGTTTGTGTGATAAAGAATCTTGCTATTTAGGATAACAGAAAGTAATCAAAAAAATTTCTAATAGTGATATACACCTATAAAAAGTATTGAAAACATTGAAATTCGAGGTAAAATTGGTTTATCATTCATATATTAAAGCAATGTTAAGGGGTCAAAGGTATCCAATTTCTCCAATATTCCCTTAATTGTGCTTTAAAAACCCGGAAAATAACTCAAAAGACACTGTCATATGGTTTGGTTGAAGTAAATGTTTCATACAAAAAATTGTTAACTTAACGTATTTTAAATCTATATGCCGAATTCGGGAGAATTACATAACTACGATGAGCTGAAAAAACCGAAAGTTAAGGAAGAATCTTTATATCCTTCCACTCTAAGACATCCCCTTGTTAATATCCTATTCCCTCTCTCCGCTTACGCCTTGTAATCGCAGCCCTTTTGTTTACCATCCTCTCTCCCCCGATCTCCTTATGTTTAAACATTTCTGTCGCCATCTCAATCACTCTTTTCTCTCTCCCAGAAAGCTACACGTGTACTTAACATCGTCCCTCTTTTCTCCGCCTTCGTAATCCATCTTCCTATTTCCTCTCTCTCCCTTTTCAAACTCGTCCGCACGGGCCGCAACCCATCATGACTCGTTTTGTCCCCAGTCTTCTTCTCTCTCTCTCGTCACTTTTAAATGTCTCCTGTTAGTATGAATAATGTATGCGTTTCGTATTCTTCCGAAAGCGAGGGAGCGGCGTTAGGGTTCGCTAAGCTGAAAAGGATGGCTTTTTAAAAAGGAGAAAACAAGAGAACTGTGGGGATTTTGTAAGAATAAGGAGCACAGAGAGAGATGAGGGAATAGAGAGAGGGAGAGGCGGGGAAATATGACAAAAGAGCTCTTGAAATGTCGCGACAATTTTTTGTCGTTTATTCACGAAAAAGTGCTCGCTTTCTTTTATTCCACTTCAGCGTCCTTATGTGTTTCTCTTTGAGGATCGGGTCATTTTTTAAATGGGAATAGAGAATATTGCGTGGGCCTCTCTGAGCATGGGAGTCTTGGATTTAGCCGAATAGCTCTGAATACCAAGCAGGTCGTCCATATCCTTTTTTATTTGAAAAATCTTTCAGACGTCTACGATGATACTTTAACTGAATAACTTTGCATTTTTAATAGCCTGATGTCTTTGAGAATTAATGCACTTTTATTCGGAGGTGATTAGTAAGGTTAGGTGTTTATAACGAATGCGTATTAAAGGATAAAGTATTCCTCTTAACACTTTTAAAACCCTTGGTCTCGACAGTAATCTTAATGGATAAACTTATAAAAGCCACCAGAAATGACTAAATAATTATGAATAAAACTCCAATATATTTATTAAACTCGTGATTATTATCTGCGAAATAAATATAATATGCCAAAAACATATGATCTGCCAAAAACATATAATCTGCCAATGACATTTTTCTTCGAATGTCATTAAGCTCACGGAAGTGATAAGAGACTGGTGGCAAAGTTAATGATTATTATTTCCTTTTAAGAATTATGGAAATAGTTTTGAACATAGCGTTATATAGTTATAACATATACGAGTAGAATGTAGCTTGCATACTGAAAGCATATCGACAACACTAATTTCAAGTCGGCATCATATCGTTTCGGTCCTCATAATAAAAAAATGGTTTGAAAATATTCTTAAAATTCGCTGCAATTTCATCTTCTGGCATTTAACCTGGGTCTTCCTGGTGATACTTACTAAACAGCACAACAGAAGCTCACCATTCCTAACTATGTGTGAATATTCAAGAAGAAATATTGGCTACAACTGCCTCAAACGACGTCCTACTTTTCACATATATTCCTTATGTGAGAAATATTAATGTGCTCTGGCATCGAACCCAAGAACAGGATGGTCTTATATATTTTTTTTCTTAAACTAAGTCTTATGATACATCTTCTATCAAAGCAAGAACTCCCTATCATTTGGATAAGTTTATGAAAAAAATAATGAAAAACTATCCCAATGTGTTTTATATGGGAGATATATTTACCGCCTGGCATCGAACCCGGTTCTTTCAGGTGATAATTTCTACGCAGCACAATAAAAGATCACCATCTCTAACTATGCGTGAAAATTCAAGCAGAAATATTGGCTGCAACTGCCTCAAACGACGTCATACTTTTCCCTTATATTCCTTACGTGAGAAATTTTAATGTGCTCTGACATCGAACCCAGAAACAGTTTAGTCTTATTTTTTTATTTAAACCAATTCTAATCATACATCTTCTAGCCAAGAAGGAACTTCCTTAAATTTCGATAAGTGCATCAAAAAATAATAAAAAAACGACCTCAATGTATTTTAAAGAGCAGATCTTTGCATCGTCCTAGCTTCGAACCCAGGATGTTTTTCGTAAAAGTCATTCATGTTTTCGATAGATCATGATCATTTATATAGGCTCCAAGAGTTTTAATTCTCTACCTATCCGGAAAGTATTTTTGTTTAATTCCTGAAAATCAAAGCAATGCTTTTAAAAGGGAAAAATCGGGAATTTGGGCCTTCTGGAATACAACCCACGACACTGAGGTTCAAATTTTTCTGCCAGTTATACGATATGGTTAATGCGTCGTAAAATTTTCAAGTCGATGACGCTTGTGGTTTAGCCTGTGAATTAGTATCCTATTTATCGATATATATAAAATTTAAATTGTTATATATATGTATGCATAAGGCATAGTTTTAATCACTTGTTATCCTTAGAATAAGAAAATAGTTCCATGTAGTACAATTAAATATGTAAAATCCGACTGTATCTGTGATTGGTGGAGGTGCTTGTATATTGTTTATCTGACTTGTTTGACATATTGTACTAATTGGGCCTATTGCTACTGTAAGATGTGAACTGTCCAAGGGAGGTTTTTGGAGGGGTATCCCTCCGGTCCTTGGGCGAATGCCGGGCAGATTGTATTGCTATTCCCCCTCAACCGTTGCCACCTGGTATTAATACCAACTTGCAACGTTTTAATAAATAAATAAATATATAGTTCTGTACATGAATGAATCCGGAGAAGCGTCTATATATAATAGATATAGTTACAACATAGTTTAAACGTTAAAAAATCGTGCAATAAACATTAAAATAAAATTTCTGAATAAAGATATGATTATCTAGAAAATATTACTGTTGTTATATCATTTTCAGTTGAGTATTTAATAATTTCTCCTATAGTTGGTGTAGAAATATGTGTCATTAATTAAAATTTCCTTGATATTTATTTTATCCGCCGTTAAATTAAAGTTATAGAAATGTTATTTATGTTAAATTATTCATCCTTGTCAATCTTGGTGTGAAAAGTCCTATTCATATGATGATCGTACTAACTCATGTGCGATATTCTAACTCATTACATTCTGATTCAGTGAGGAAAACGAGAGCTGAATACCTTAATTCTCACCTTGTTTAATCACTTAAATCCCTCTCTAGAGCTTTAGGTAGCTAATGGTGAAAGGGCTTTGGATAAAACGTGCTATTATGCTTGTATAGACCGGGATGCCTCACGGCTGAACAGATCTCTTGAAAATAATGCAATTACGTTGATGTAAATAGATTAAAATATTTTGATTGTAAAATAGGAATTGCATTGTATATATATTTTAAATGAGCTTGATCATTAAAATTTAAGTTTTCAATTCCCATATCTCATTCATTAGGAAATATAACTTTTAATCGTTTAGTAGAATCGCACACTGAAGTCCTTATACGTGAGCTTAATTTGATCGAGGATGGAGCTGACGGTGAGAAAGAGGCAGTGGTCATTACAGCCAATTACAATTAAGCCAATTCATTAAATTAATTTTTCGTCTCGGGCCTTGGCGCACACTCGCGCAGGATGGAAGCCGTGCAAGTGATTACGCTTGTAAGTTTTCAAAGGGAGCCTCATCCGGGCATTTAGCAATCCAATTTAAGTAATATAAACCAAGGCACGGGCGCTTTCACATCGGCCTCGGAAGTAATTTGAGCATAAAATTGCACTCAAAGCCATCCCCTGAGGGATAAAACCGAGATGCATTTCACTAGCAACGATCTCAATTCCTGCAGGAAAATGAATAAATACAAGCAGCTTAGGCGGCATAAAATTTTCCGGGTGACAGAAACAAGTATGTGTGTGCGACTCGGCCTTAATGAGGAATACAGGGAGAATGCGGACGCCGGAGGAAGGGAAGGGAAAAGGAGAAAATGAACGCCGCGTAAAATAAACAGGCAAAGAGTTTTAGCGTGGAATGAGCCCGTAGGGGTTTCAGAAACGAGAGTTTTATTCACTTTTACGTGCTACTTCACAACCACCAAAACTCTTACGTCCTTAACTCACCCGTTCCTGCGACATCCCTCACCTCAGCGCTCCCCTCACGCCATTAACTCCCTCGAAACCCTTCCCCGAATCCCACGGCAGCCCAAATGCTTCGCCCGTTCTTTTTTCCTCGATCCCCTCCCACTCTCCCCTTGATTTCCCTATCCATCACGCGACAGAACTCTTTAACTCGGACGAAAACTACTCGTTCTCCTACCGGGCGCCACTCTCCGAAATATAGTATGGGGAGTTCCAGCTACAAAAAGACCCGAGGAAGAGGTGTTTCCAATGTTTTCTCCAAATTAGCCAAGTCCCCCGACTGCTAGTGCTTTTCCCTTCCGCCCCCCGCTCTCCCTAAGCCGTCCGGACGTTTTTTCCCCCGACGTCTTCCCGTCCGGTATCTTCAGCCATTCCCGCCGCTTCTCTAAAATCACCTCAACTCCTCTAACCTTTACTTTTGCCCATATTTCACGCATGCCTGACGTCTTTACGATCCGAGATATTTCCCACGCGAAAACAGAGAACTAGCTCCGGAGCTACGTTTTACCAGTTTTTGCGGCGGCCCATTCTTTGTCTTATTTTTTTCTTCTGCCTTTCTAGAGAGAGCTGTTTTTATCTGATATCCCTCTTTTCCTCTCCCGCCGCTGTTTTCCTCCATCCGGCTGTCCCGGAGAAAACCTTCCTTCCGGTCAGTTCTTCCTTTATATCCCCAGGTAAATTTTTCTCTATTGGATATCTGGCCTTTTTAAATGACTTTTGGAGATAGAAAGAAAACAGGGGCTCTGCCTTTTCCAGTAAGATTATATGAAATAACATAGCTTACAGTGCTGAAGGCTGAGAATTCGTATAGAACGATACATTCAAATGGTTTATATATTTAGGAATTATTTGCTTTACTATTTGATAGAAATGAGTATTTTAAATAAAAATTTTCGCTGGAATGCTGAGGAATTGGGGAATTCCATATATTTTTATACTTGTTTGAGAAATGGGTAAATAATAAAAGGTGATCCTTTAATAGAAATTGTAATTTTATGTTTTACGAATTTAGATCTCTTACATGATAATGTCCAGGCTGCGTTGTTTTTCAGCCATCATATTAATTCTAAATTTCATTTAATGCAGCAAAAAATTTATTTATTTATTAAATTGTGTATTCATTATAAAATATATGCATTAGGATAGATTTGTTGAATGTACCAAGAAATTAATTTCTTCGTCTCTATTTTGCTGAGATAAATTTTATGAATCTCACCAATAACATGTAGCCATAATGATAACGCATTAGTCATTATTCATCATTACTATTCGATTATAAGACGATTCTTTCTCATTTTACTGTCATTGATCATCATTAATCTGACTTAATTTTCTGCATCGATGTGATTTACCAGTATTTTTGCTAACGTAAATTCTTTTTCTCATAAATTTAAGACAATTAGGAGATGAATATTAAATAAAGGCTTTCAGTTTCATTCACATGAGCTATGCACTGTTGCTTACAAATGCTCAGAGAATGAGCTACAAACAATTTTATTTATGCCTATTATACCATTCATAATGTATTCCATGACTGACACATTCATCAATTATTAATGTGGAAGGATGGGGGATTTTTTTGCCCTTTAGTCCCGTTATTTCCACTCTGATAAGGGATTCTTTTTAAAAGGCTACTCTTGAAACAGCTGGTTTATTCAAAATGAATGATGTGAGCATATTTGTAAATTCCAGAGAATCACTATTAGCATCAATTATATTCAGATTATTAATATTTATCTGCTACAGAACATACAACTATTTTATCACATACAAAATCACACCTTAATAAGGATTTTCTTATTTTCACTCTCGTGTATGTTGGATTAATATATATTACAATGACTGTACTTATGAATTCATTCCATTGTTATGTTATTTGCTTACTCTTTGGCAATAAAGGATATCATAACAATTCATGCAGTATCTATCATATATAATTAGTTTTCCATGATAATTTTCATTCCTTAAATAAATATTATGAGTAAATGGAGCTCGGAAAGAATCAAAGCTAAAAAAATAGGATTATTTCAATTGAAAATCATCTTCCGTTTAATCAACTATACGTTAATTATACATAGAGTTAAATTAAATAAACTTCTATCATAACGTGTGTCTAATTTATAAATACTGCTATAATGTATGACACATAGTTTCTAAGAATACATATGAACTAAATGAACTGAATACGGTTCTCAAAAATAATAACTACATGTTACATGTACAGTAGGAAAAGAGTAAAACAGTGAGAGATTATTCGAATATTTACGTTTTCTTGGTATTAATATTTCTGGTCTCGCATGCAAAATTTAAAACTTGTAATTTTAAGCGAGGTCGGCGAAGTGTAGATATCCGGTGTGATAATGGAAAATTATTCCTGCTTCCAGGAAGCGGGTCGTGAACATTTACGGGAAAGTAACATAAAGGTGTATATCCTGAGGCCATCCCAAGCACACGTGCGAATTTTCAGCTCTTAGCGTACATTGGAGTTAAGCGCTATGATGCTCTTTATCGCGCGCATATTCTCTTTTATTACAAAGGCTCGGAGATTGCCCGTTGAATTTCAACATGAGGAACCATTACGCTTACTTCAAGGGAATATCACCTGAGTGTAATCAGCCGCTTACTTCATATGCGAAGTTTCACTTAAATTGAGGCAATCTAGGATTTTAACGAAGAATTCTGCGAGGAATAACCCACGGCGCATCTTTGAATCCTAGTTACTCCATGGAAATGTAATTACAGATAATCTATTCCAAGGTAAATAAAAACGTAATCCGTAAGTTCTGCTCTATGGGTAGTATTTTGTAAATTTTCATATAAATCGTAATTAAGAACATTCCTTCAATATATAGCATCGAGCTATGAAATTGTTTTTCTTAGGCTCGTACGCAAAGATAGCTCAATTTCTTACTAAAATCAATAAGTATTTATCACATAAACTTATACTTCTTCTTTTACCATTAGTCCAATTACCATCATTACTGTTTCACCTGATAATTTCTTGACGATGATGATTGGTGGATATTGGCATCAATTATAACAGTCAAATGATCTTCCTGCAACCAAATCCTTTTCAAATATTTTTGGCGTAAACTAGGAGTCAAATCCAGGACCGTTATCATCAAAGGAGAGTGCCTCATTTGACAATACGGTAGTCTATTAATTCAACTTAGAGTTGACTGTTAATTTGCTGAATATCAACTAATTGTCTCAAATGCTAGAAACACAGGGAGTATAATAAAAGTTGACTAGAGGAGTATTTGACTGAAAATTTTAATAAGCAAACTTGAGTCAAGGAAAGGAAATAGAATTTTCAATAGCTAGACATATTCATTTTAAAATTAAATGGCTTCAAACATTTAATTTTTTTTCGTCAGAGTCGAGTTTCACATTACTATTGTTAAAAAAGAAAAAGTAAATCACTATGGTATGCGAGAATGCATAAATATATATTAACAGGCATTACTAATAAAGTAAGTCTTATTTTTCAGATTTATAACCTCTTATTCCTCCTAGTATTAAACCTTAGCTTATAGGTTACATAAAATTTTCTCTTCGCAAATTAAAAATAACCTTTTACGTAAAAATGATCATATTACTCGCATAATTGATGGATTGTGTATCCTCCCCACATGTCACTTGAGCATTCCAACTTCCTCCGAATCTCACTCCATAAGAAAGAGGAATTTTAATCCTCTCTCACGAACAGCACTAAAGTGGCTTTTTCTCAGAAAACTCTTCCAGAAGGGTAGACCGAAAACAGCACACAGCAGGGGTTTCTCTCCCTTTCAACTTTAAGGTTTCCGATTTTTCTCTCTTGGGACCGGTCGTCTTTTGGTGTCGGTGGTCTTTTGTCAGCATTCCCTTATTTGTCCCAGACTAAATTTAGCGGTAAATAAGACGTTTCAACTCAAATAGTTAACCTGTTCCTTTGTGGGTTTGTGCAATTCTGCGTTAGGCAAGAATACGTCAGAGTTTGTTATCGATGCTGTTTAAGAATATTCTACTAAGATAAACGTTTACAACTTTTGTTTTGAGATTGAGTTCCAGTTTATTAGAAAAATCATCTTGTGTATTTTCTTTGGAAAAATTAACACTCAATTCTTAAAAAAATAATAGAATTAATGTTTAGAATATCATCCATTTTATTCCACAAGATTCGAACGTAGAGAAATCATGGAGTTTTGGTTCTCAAAGCAATACGTTGATCTGCAAAATAAGTTTTGCTCATAAGGTTGCATCAAAAATACATGTTACAAAAAAATGACTTTCGAAACCAAAAACTTAAGTTCAGATTTTCCGTTTCTAAAATTTCCGTACGGTTCACTCATAGCGGACAATTTTATCATTTTTATTGTCTTATCTTAAAACCCAAATGTAAAAATCTGCAAGAAATATTTCTTAGAGATGATGGCAGGGAGGCTTCATATATAGTCTGATTAATAATTTGCAAAAATGACTCCTATATTCAAATTTTGAACAGATTGTATAGATAACAGTTATTATTTCTTTCCCTCGTATTCAATGCTTAAAATAAACTTATAAGTAAACATAATTCCTGTTCTATTACTTATATATTAGGATAGAACATTAACTGACTTGCATATTCAGCGTAGCTAATGAGCATTCACGCCTAGAGAGCACATTTTTTTCATAACAGAGGGCGTAAAATTAGAAATTAATTCCTTAGATAAGAAGAATTGACAATAATCCAGAAAAATATTAATAATTTTAATTGAAGTTGTCTTATATATATATTACTGGCAGAAAAATATTTATTCAGAATAATTCATCAAATTTATTAGTAAAGTCGCTATAAATATGGTTTAATTGGCATGAAACGATTTACGGATGGCCATGCTGATTTAATAAAGAAGAGCAAGCAGTTACGATAGTATTACCAATGAAAGTTTGCTACAGGATAGGATTTTTGAGGAGCTACACTTGAAGAAGTAATGTCTTGAATGTGCTGCGTCATATCCAAGTTCATAATTTCAAAACAATTATGTAGCGACTAATCAAAGGAAATATAATCATAGGTTGCGTTAATCAAATTTCAAATCAAAGAAGTATGTATTTTCCTGATTACGCAATTGAGAAATTAATTAAATCGCAAGTATTGAGAGGATATCAATGAGAATTGTTTATGCTTTTTACACTTTTACCTTTCTAATTGATTATTTTTGTATCCACGTTTAATTTTTGTAAAGTGACGTGTTAATAGCGGTGCAGGGACTTTTTTATTGTTTTCTGTACTTTTGTTAGACCAGAAGAGTCAGTTAACCCCAAACTGGATTTTGTCCTAGGGGAATCTATATCCCTTGATTTTAATTTTTGTAATATTTACTAATGTGTATGAGTTTATATGAGGAACAAATAAATAAGTTGATAGATTTGATTACCTGCGAGTACCAAAAAGTTAACTAGCAAAACATTTCATATTTTAATGAGAAACGATTCTGTAATTCTTCGTTCCCATTTATAATAATTCTTCGGAAAGGTCCCACTGCTATAATAAAGAGAGCGCGATAATTTTTAAAATTTAACTTGGGCTCTTTTGAGAAGGAAATCAGTAGTTTGAGAAAACAGTTTCCTAAAGCAAACCATGTTTCGAATTCACTCCGGCTAAAGATAGGATTAATTAACATGTCAAAGAAGTGACTCTCTTCATTTTCAGTATTTAATATTATCAATGCTGTTGTTTTAAATCTTTCTTCCTAAGCACAAAAGGTTTATCTTACATTCGTGATTCTTTGATATTCGCTTCCCCTCTCAAGTGTTTCATGTCAATGGAAGTATGAAACGCTCGTCACGGTTCTTCAAACTCAAACTGTCCCTTTTATCTCGTCTCCACTCCGAGTAATTCGGCGATATCTCGCCTGCTCTTGGCACTATCCCGGGCCGCTTGATTTCCTTTGGAATCCGTTCCATCGCGTTGTTAGCCCAACACAAGTCATTTCCTTCGGCACCGAGTCCAGCGAATTCCCGTTTTAATCATCTCTTACTTTTGATGTATCGCTGACTCCTGAACATCTGTTTTATGTGTGCTTCTCTTATCAACCCAAGAAAATTACTCCCTTTTCCTTTTATCTAACGAGAAAATTTAGTATCAATCGTAAAATAGTATATAGTAACAATCTCATCTCTAATTCGTAATAAAATCGACAAAACTTTTTAATTTGTTTGACTCTTACTGTATTGGAAAGAATCGAAAGTTAGATAACGTGATGTGTCGAATAACAGTGCATTTAATGCATGATCATAATTATTAATGGAATGGAAATAAATATATCGTTTCGATTACTAGCAATTGTATTCTAGCTATGTGTGAACGGCAGTAAAACAAGAAGCCAAATATAATTCTGAAAATGGAATATTTATTGTTTAATATTTATTATTAATAAATGGAATATTTATTATTAATTTGTTTTTATTCCTATTCATATTTCTTGTAAAACTTGAGCTCAATATCATCAATTCGAAATATCATGGGTTACTTAATTATTAAGAATCAGTGAAAGCTTTAAATCCGTGTTTCATGGAAGTTAATTCAAATATAACTTGCTAGTAATTTATCACTTGGCTTTTCATTAGCACACGCCTTTGATTAAGACGGAGCCAAGTAACACTACTGTACTTGGTACTACTATTGTTTGAGTTTGAGGGCATCTGATTGTGTTAAAAAATCGAATGGGTTGAGAACTATGGCAGAAAGAGCTGATTGCTAGTAATTGTCACAATTCTACAAGTTCCAGTCAACATTTGCTTTATTGGTAAAAACACGGAGTCGAGTTTCAATTATGATTTAATTTTTCTCGAATAACCTCTATGGAAGATAATACGAACATTTATTTCACATTTATGAGTGTAGATTCATGCAAAATAACATGAAATTACGTGCACCTGTACTTCGAGTCAAATGAAAAACGCTGTCACCAATTACACGAATATAATCTTTTAGACGTGGAGCAAATATTTGCAAAAGAAGCTATCCCAGATAAAGCTCAGCTGAGGACAGAATTATTTCTTCTGTTGCTACTGGTATTTTTTATTTACACTTAATATTTCACGCCCTTAAATCTAAAGGAGTACGTCTGTGGCCTTTTCGAAATAAACTTTTTTATTCCGACCTTTCCTCTAGCTGCATTGATTCCAAACAAGAGCTATGGAAGCGTTCTTCGTTTCTAGTAAATCTGCTACTTTATGGCGTCGAGCTCTCTTCCATTTTCGTGTTTACGAAGTGACTTTTATCGATGGTCTCAGAATTTTCGCCTCCGAAGTTTTTGTAACTCATTCGGCAAAACCGACAAATTTCTTCTGCAATCCGATGACTCTTAACTTTTCGCGTGTATACAAGGTGAGGTCAGTCATCTTTCTTGCAAAATAGGGATTCCAAGAATGACTGCTTGGAATGATTTAGGTATGTATGGCGGTTTTAGGAGTTGTAATTTATTCACCCTTGATACAACTAGGCTTCAATTATTTATACATATTTGTTTAGTTAATTTATTTCTCATCAAAGTATTTTGTTTATTACGATTGATTGTTATTTTAAACTTTGACGTAATGTTTTAAGGATAACATTTTTCATCAATATTACGTTCCATTAATGCATTCAAAAATATTGTCCACGATAACAAACAATAGGAACAACTTATTTCTAAAATATATCGATTTGATATGTTATTGGAAAACTGATCAAGTTATTTCCTTTGGAGTAGATAAAATATGTACTGTTCGTAACAAACAGATTGTTTTCACTTCATCCAACCTAAATATAAGTATCTTTATATTTCTGTATTCTCTATATATTCTGATGCTTATAAATCTTGCTTCAGCAAATATTTTAGTTATAGCCATAATGGACAAGATGGCTTTTGGAGATTTTAAACCTCTAATTCTAAATAGTGATAAAAATCTTCAAATGGGCTGGGGGAGATTGGCAGGGGAGGTATGACGTTCAAGGGTGTTCTGTCTTTATGCATTAATCTTGACCACTATCAGGGTCAGGAGCAAACGCTCACCCGGAGATTGAGGGTCATGTGTTGAGGGAACTCATCATGTCAGAGCTGGGTCCATAAAACAGCGCAGTGTCCTAGATGCGTGGTGCCGAGTACCTCTTTCATATTCGCCGGATATAATGCCGTAACTTGATTGAAGCTACAGCGTTAGGGGGCTTTGCCTTGCTTCCAATCTCCGTTTACACCACTCCACCGCTTTGAGGCCGTGAACTAGATGATTTTCTCTTTCCGGAAACGGCATTCGCTCATTGAGGAGCTCTGATTCTTGCAAGAATTATTCTTATAATGAACAGAGAATCAGTGGCACTCTAAATTAATTTGCAGTCAAAGCTATTATTTGAAATATTTTTTACCTGGGAGGAGTAGCATATGTCTACTAAGGACAATTTAATCCAAGGAAGGTCAAAAGTCTTAAAAATGTATTTAAGAGAAGAAAAAATGAACTTTTTTTATCAAATTCTAAAAATGTTCAATATTCACTCATTAATAGGGACGAATATGGTCGCTGCTAACCTGTTTAGTTTTTCATAAATTTAAAAATTAGTAATTGCAGCAGTGCCATTAATTAACTCCCATTGAGTAACTTAAAGTTCAGAAATTGAAAAAATATAATTCATAATTTCGAGAATACCCAAAACGAGGAAATTACGTAAATAATTTATGGGTTTTACAATTGCGATAAATTGCTACTTCCATTATCTCATCTCATCTTCTACTTGAGATTTTGCACACTGGGTAGTGTTTCTATTACCCCAATCTCATTAAAGCCATGCAGATATATATGTATGTATTTATTTATTAACAACAGATATATTTATATATCAAACTTATCTACAAATAAGTGTTTCGTTGTTTCATATAAGAATACTTAATTAATGAAACAACTTGGTATTTGAAAGTACTTAGAAAGAAAGAAAGATTTGGTACCGTCAAATGACAGAATATCGCTAAGTAAAAGCTTTAAAACCTGGTGGAAATAATGTGTTGCATAATTCATATTTAATTCTGGTTTTAGTGAGAAAATGACGCGAGGTGTGATGCGTGGTCCCCTTAAGCTTCGCCTCGGTTATTATTTTAATGGCAACGCAGTTGTTGCCCTCACTTCTCCAAGCAGCGTTTCACTCTTGTACCATCCTAAAAACGACCTAGCTGGGAACTTTGAGTAAAAAGGGTCACCTTCCAGGATAGTCAGGGCATTTTTGCAAATAATTCACGTAGGATGGACGCAATGAAAGAGACGGTCCTACCTTACCTCACGCAAACAACTTTTGTCTTCCTTGCCCAAGAGAGTAAGGAACCCTTAACCCTTATTTAACTACGTGGGCAAAGGGAGATTGTTAACACTGAAATAATGAGGATGAAAATGTTTCATCCTTCATAACTGGTACAAACAAAGTCATATTGTTTCTATGGAAGACACGCACAAGAATAAAAAAAAAATTAGAAATCCTCTCAAACTTGCAGAATCAAAGAATGAATTCTTTTTAATATAGAATATTGAAATAGTTTAAATAATATAATAAAATTACCTTATAATAAAAATGAATAATTTTTAAAATTAAACATTCCATAGTTATATACGTATTTAATAATTAGCATTAATATTAATAAAATTTGTTTTAAATCTTCAATATTATATATTAATAATGAATTAAAAGGCGAATGATGCAGTAGATACTCATTCAGTTCTTCAGGAATTAAGAAGTATCATAAAAAATCAACTTTTGGTGCCTTTTTATATCAAAATTAAATGAAATTCTTGAAATGTATAAATGAAAATATTTTGCCGTGTGTCCAGCATCAACGTCGCTGAGACAGTTGCATATTGCGGTAAAGATCAGCTGGGGTAATTCTTCTTTCATCTTACCAAATGTTACAACAGTGAATTTCAAATAAAACGTTTCTTCCACAATTCATAAAATATACCATGATTGAAGTTGGAAATATCTAGGTTACCGCACAAACATTTTGTAAAGCCTCGTTATCTCACTGTTAACGACATTAAGACTTGAACCACTAACAATTGCAATGAAAAATTGAGCATTGCTTGACAATCTTGCAATCGTTAATGGGAGTTATTTACTTGGAGAAGAATCCGAATCGGACTAAGAAGAAGAAAAATTATGAACTCTCCCCACCACTTTGGGCAACGCATAGGCCATTCAGTTCTTCAGACTGCATGGGCGGAGGAAACGCCGTTGGAATCCAATTACAGCTCTGGCTTGGAGGTTATGGCTAAAGCGCCAACTCTCCCAAAAAGCCTCCCATTTCCCCTGTCCCGAATACCCCATCTCTTTATTTCCCTCTCCCGACACAGCCTTCATTGGCTTCTCCCTTCTATGCGAGGTCACTAATCGATGCCCAGGTCCAGCTGCGGCCGACGGAACCTTCAAAAGTCCCTCAAAAGTTCGCGTATCCGCGAAAGATTAGCCGGGAGAAGGTCATCGAGGGAGGCACCTGAAGGAAAGTCGGTTCACAGGAGTATGGCGGAAAGCAGGTCATCGAACTGTAGTATGTTTGGTTCCGGTTTTTGTTCCGGTACACTCAAACAACAAAATTTCGGTTATGTTCCACTTCGGCAAGAATTCAGTTCGAACATTTATTTTTCCCTCCTAGCTTGAAGAATATTTGGAAACCTAGTAGACGACGATGGTTTGTAGTTGAATTAAAAACTCATTAATTATAAAAATCTGATGCAATAATTGATAAATTCAAAATTAAGGAGTTATTTTATGGAAATCAATCTTGAGAGAATAAATGAAGCATGTACTATTTTTCACAGTTTATGTGATGATGACGATGTATTGTTGAAACCGGTCGTTTCAAATAAAATGTTGAAAGCAGTAAATTCTTCATTAATTTTCTCATAAATTAAAATGCATGATTTTAATTCGATTATTAGATTTAAATATATTTAATTAAGATGGATCAATACTATTCTTGGATTTTCCCTGACCCTTTCTTGCTCAGTTCACCTCCTGTGTTTCACGTGCAGAATCATGGGAAGCTCGGAGGAGCTATTCAGTAATGACGTCATTCCTATGACGTCACGCCTTAATTATCATAGGAAAACCTTTGCCGGAACTACCGAGTTTTATCGTTGGTTTTTATACTTTTCTCTTCACTGTAATTCTAAAACTTTCTTTCACCTCGCTCCAAGTGACCTCTAGTGAGAACTACATTTCGACGGTGACGCTTTTCTCATATAAACCTCGAGTACTGAAATGAAGCAGTAAATTTAATATCGGTTTCCAGTTTCGGTTCGGGTCCGCCATGCTACGGTTTTTCGGTTCGGTTTCAAAGAGGTTATTGCGTAGGCTACTTTGGTTTCGATATCGGCAAGCCGAGTCGAGAATACATCACAGCCGAAGGGATGTGTTTTTAGATAAATTCCATTGGATTGAGACGAAAACGCAATCACTCCTTCCAAAAACTGCTATCTCACTTCAAAAATCCTATAGAATTTAGCGGTAGCGAGTCGATGGAGCTTACAAGGTCGCTGAAAACCAAACATTCGTCACGGCTTCTGAAATCGATTGGGTTGCCCCATCCGTATAAACTTGTTCCAAATTTTTGCAACAGCCCACCAGCCTTTCTCCAACCTAAACTACATTTTTTTGGTTCGGATTCCAGGATCGGTTCCGACTCGGTACCTTTGCGGAAAGAACCGCCTGAGCGTTGGCGGTAATTTAAGCAATCGGTTTCAGTGAGGACGCCGGAGAAATCCAAGGGAAAACAAAGGGCGATAATGGAGCGATGAGATGGGAGATTAAATAGAGCGATGGAAATATAACGCGCCCACACATACACATGCGGGGGCTCGCTATCGTTCTGCGGTGACGAATTCCCTCGCATCAACACTATCTATTCGATCACTCCCATCCCCCGAAACTTTCACGCTTTCATCACCAAACGGACTGCTGTTTGCTTTGCAGTATTATGTGTATGCCCGCTTAACGATAGGGCGGGATCAATTGGGAAAGATGGGATCGTTGAGCGGTGGGAGGGAGGGGGCGCTTTTTTTTAGATTCCGGACGATTGTGTCGCCGAGCATACGCGGGGTCGCGAGCCGGTCGTGGGACTCGGTCCAGAGTTTTGCGAGGTCGATGAAAGCCAGGCTCAGTCGCGGGCAGCGCATATGTTAATTGGGCAAATGAATGCAATCCTTGCTCTCGCGAATGAAGTGCAAAGATAATTAAGGGTTACTTTTGAGGGCACCGCCATTACGTTAAAACGCGATTGTTCTTCTTCCGTTCATTTGGAGGTCCGATTTGAAAAGCTCACAATCCTGATTTAACAAACGCTTGCGCTATTTTAGCAGGCCAGATTAGTTAAATGAGTTCAACTAAATGGCTCTTTTTTGTGAGTTTTTATTTGTAGTTTCATTATGACAAGCCAATTATATAAGCTAATTATTCACGGACATTGATCTGAGAATTATCATCATGATCCGATTTATATATTTTATATAATTACGAATATCGATTTCTTTGTAAGTAACATAATTCGATTCTGACTAATTTTCTGTGTTAGCACTTAATATTTGTAATAATAATCACTAAATTCAACTTTCTCATACTTTCACTGAAAAGGACTACATTTTCTTCAAACATTTTCTGTATTGCTTTAATCACTTTAACACATTATGAACGTCAAAACTTCATCAGAAAAGGTTAAAATAAGATCGCTTACGGGCTCCAGGAGAGTCTTGTGGGTAGCACCGTGAGCTGTGGAGAAAGACGTTCCCAGTTCGATTCCCGGTTGTAGCCTATTTGCGAAATGACATAAACTTTTAATAATTCCGTCTTTTTTATGGGAGAATTTTTGCCTTTAAAGGCCATTCTTCCAACAAGCCCCCTCTTTTAATTTTTTTAATTTTCCTTTATTAGTAAAAACAACGTACACAGACAACCATTCCCTAACCGGAAAAATCTGGGATTCAAGCCTGGGACCGAGAAGTTGGTGCGATAACGCGCTTCCATGCTAACCATCACCACCACGGCTGGTTTTGTATACTACATGTAGGTCACTTATGGGAATAGAGGAGGGTATTTGAAGTTTTCTTCAATTTTGAGAAAAGAAGGCAGTGTGAATAATATGAAAATATATCTACACCAAATTAACTTTCATATTTTCTTGGAAATAAGAAAGCTGTAATTTTAATAATTCTGCTTATTTTGAAGAAGATATATATATATATATATAAGATTAGACCTGGAAGTTTCAGGCAATATGAACCCTCCGTACGAACAATATCAGCAGTGAACTTTGCCGTCATGATCGTTAAGAGCTAGGTGGCAGGATTAATTATGTGACTTCTGAGGCCGGGATACTCAAAATCCCTTCATTACAAGGATAATTTCGCCAGTAATTCGTCGCGAAATATGGCTACTAATTCAATCGAAGTTAATTGGAATGGCGATGCAATTAGGTTCGCGCGGATAAAGAAGGGCGGATAAGCAGTAGGTTCCGCAAACAACTGGAATGAAAGTGTGTCTGTCCTGACGCTGTTTGTCCAGATCCCTTTTCTCCTCTTCTCTTCAGGTAGACGCTTTAAAAATGCATTATTTTTACGTCGGAGTGGAATCCAATTCACTTGACGAAATAATCTCACGCGCTTGTAAATTAAGAAAAGGGGTTTCGCTAATTGGAAAGGCTCGTCGGGATCCGAAGTATACCCCTCCCATCGACGCTGAGGGAGTTATGTTTCTTTAAACTACTAGGCATTTATAGCTGGAGGAGACAGGGAATCGGAGGCAAAGGGTATAGCGAACACTGCCTCTGCTCAG
Organism: Sympetrum striolatum; assembly: GCA_947579665.1. Taxonomy (NCBI): domain Eukaryota; kingdom Metazoa; phylum Arthropoda; class Insecta; order Odonata; family Libellulidae; genus Sympetrum; species Sympetrum striolatum. Next base: position 51,698,857 of record OX388342.1, on the reverse strand, counting down.
CAGAGCGGGAAAAACAGGGAAAGTTGGGGAAGTCGGGTGGATGAGAGTCGCTCCTTGGAAGAAGAAAGGTAATTCAGAGTTCCAAGTTGTACGGGAAATGAGAGAGTCCGGGTTGCTAGGAAGCTGCGATAATAAGGGGAAAGGGGTAGAATGAAACAAGGGAACGAGAGGCGATACCTAGTTGATTAAGTGGCCGAAAGAGATTCGGGGAATGGCACGAAGTTGGGAGAAGAGGATCCGGGGAAAAATTGCCACGGGTAAGGAAAATTCGCATTCCGATTCTGAAATCGAATTTTGTTGAAGGATGGGAACCAAGAAAGAACTTCAAGATGAAGTTTTACTTTGCACGAGGAAGCGTGCGCTTTAAACCCCAAGTTAAACAGTGCGTGAAAAACAGTGACATGGCAACTAAACTGGGGTGGCATGGTAGTTAAGTGGTTAGAACACCTGCCCGGAAAGTGGGAGTGGGAGACCTGGGTTCGAGTCTTGGATTGGAACCATTTCGTCGGCTCTCAACGAAAGATACAGTTCAAGACATAAGAAGAATATTAGTAGACCTAATATTTTCCCCAGAATTTTCTCATTGGCAGTAGTAACGGAGATTTCATCTTCATTTTAAAATCCGATAAAAAGTTAAAAGTTTCACTTCTGAAATCAAAAGTATTTGGTAAAGCAGTCACAATAACCTTTGCCAACGTTTAAATTAACACGATCCCTGTGAATTAATTCATACCAGTATTTTCAGAGCTATAATTAAAATTGAATTAGAATAAATGAATAAAAAGAAGGTTTTTGGACGCTTGAAATACTTTTTTTTTCTTTGCTACTGTTGTCACTATCTGGTGAAGTCCTTCTAAATTTTTTTGGAACTCGTTAGGAGGTGCTTTTTCAAAGCAAATACAATAATAGACGATCGCACACAACCAATTCTTAATCAGAAAAATCCAATCAACCGAGATTCGGACCCGGGACCTTGTGGTCGGAGTGATAGTATAGATATAACGCTAACCATCAAGTGGTTAGCATTATTATCCATTTTGCTAGTGTCCATTCTAGTTCATCATCCAATCAATAGGAGAAAATTTTACTAAAATTATGCGACACATAACAGGATTCGCTCTTTTCCGTAGAAAGCCTGATTTAATGTTCAGCAATTTCATCAACAAAACTATCTACTAACTATCTGTAGTCACTATCTACTAAATCAATCTCAAATATCTACCATTTACTATTGAAAATATAATATTTCGATATTCCACATAGGTACATATAAACAAGATTGACTCAGGTCTCAATTCGTGGTAGTTTCTAGCAATAAACAGATTATAATAACTCTGTTCAGGTACATATATTTTAGCTACTACCACTAATCACTAAAAATCGAGGAACAAGTTCCAAAAATTCCCACCGGCTTTTCAGATAGACATACAGGGAAAAGCAAGGGAGAATTAAATGCTTCTAATTAGTAAAAAATCTTTCCTAAGAGAGAGAGAGACAGCTCGTTTGTTCGTCATGATAATAGATTACAGATTTTGGCTGAAAATTTTCAACTCGATATTATAATTGGATGGAAAAAGTTGGAATCTGCTGTAACAGAAATTGTTTATCGTAGAAAATTCTCATTTATAACCATTAAGCATAAATTATTAGATCAATAGATGTAAAAGATAAATAAAATCCACTGTTTCGGCCTCTACTTCATGGAAGCTCATCATGATGAAAGACGAATACTTGTAGTAAATTATATCTTACAATCATCTCAATGGCCTATCACGATCAATGAATTATTTTCCATTGAACGATAATTTAATTGAGTTCCTCAAACCAGATCTTAAATCTGAGATGGTGCTGTAACCAATATAGATATTCCAATCGATTATATTTCATACATCTCATATAATTATCGGCACTTCAATTCCACTCACTTGGCATTTTGATGCAAAATCTCTCAAATGAGTCACGAATTCCTAAGAGCTCTGCATGTATAGAATGCATTGGTTTATTTGTTAAAAGGAATTTTAAAAATAGTTTCGTATTTTATGACGAATGAAATTTAGGTATTCTATAGGAATTTAAAATATCCGGTAAAAACTGTTTCACGAATGAAATTTAGGTATTATATAAGAATTGAAAATATCCAATAAAAATTTGAATCTTAAATAATTTCCATTTGTAAAAATATGGATTCAATCGCAAAAACATCAACAGTCATTGGTCAATTAATAGTTAATCAAAAATCAAAATCGTATATCAACGCTGCCACATGATAAATCTTTAATTATTGAGTCATGTGCTATATTATACGTTTATTTTCTCCATAAAAGTCTGCTGCTGGCATTTCTCCTCTATCATTCAAAAAACAGCCTTTAATTGGCAATTATATCGGATACTGCGCCGGCAATAGCGCACTTAAATACCCATTTGGAATGCGATTGGCGTAATGGAGGGAATTCCTTGCGGCGAGGCCTTCACCATCCCTTTGCTCTTCCGCGCATGCGCCACATTATAAGCACGCATTGCTTACACTCACCACAACTCTACGTGGAAATTGCATCCGAAGATGGCTTGTAACTATTAGCCGTCTCCAGGACCCGAAAAAACTCTGCCAGACACAGGCGGGGCACTTATCCCCCACTTAAGGCCCTTCTGCAGCAAAATCTATTCCTAAAACATTCTCGCCCCGGCAAACTATCCCCGACGCCCAAATGCCGGGCTCTCAAACGCAGAAAAATCGCCCGTCCGTGGCATCGTCATAAACTCCACCTCCGCTACACGGAGTGGCATCCGACTGATGAATCGCTTCATGAGCGCGGCTCAGCGGTGCCATTTTGGGCGAGGAGCTGAGTAATGGAACGGCGGGAGAGGATAATTTTTTAAAGTACTTGAGGGATTTGGATAAACGCGGAAGTTTTTAGCGCGTGAGCCCAATAGGCTCGGACGGAATTAAATTTGGGCATTCCACGCACCGAGGGTTCGGAGAGTCAAGTTTTTTTTTCGAATCGCACGGCGGCCCTCATTTGCAGATGGTCGGGTAGATTAGCGCGAAATTTATTATTATTCGGAGAGTAATTAAATCAGGATTCGCGGCCCTTCTCTTAATTTGCAGGTATAAAAAATTGGCGAAATAGTGGGTGGGAAGGGAGAACGATTTTTGTGTTTCACATTAAAGTCTCGCACTTTCATAAAATCGATTTTAAATATACGCGAGAGGGTTTGGATAGCTTAAATTATTACTTATTATTGTAGTCAGGATAGTCATAGGATTTTAATTGAATTATATGAATTAAATCCGTAGTAGTGTTGGTTTGATGCTGGCTCGGCAGCTTAGGTCAATTGCCTAATTACAATCTCTAAGTTTGAAATCATTTCAAAGAATTCTAGGTAAACCATTATTATAAAATTATATTTTTTACTCATTGCATTCAAAGTGAATGCTTAGTTTCATTTACCGCTATCCTTTACAACTTAATGACCGTGGACATTTCCCGAAATTACTTAAAATCGTATTTCTTTGCAGGCTCTGTTTTCAGTGATCTACATTAAATTTTTTATTCCAACGTATAAATGAAAAAGGAAGTTATAACTTTATCCATGGCTTTATTCGTTACCCTCCTTTTAAGTCATTTGCCACCCGTCACACGCTAATATTATCTTATCCAACCTCATCATTTGTCTAACCCAGGCAATGAATGTAGCCCCATAGTCTATTCCACACGGCTGAGTACATACTTTTTCCTTTTATATTATCTTCATATCCTAAGGAAAATCTTATATTAGAGAAAAACCACTATTACAGAAAAACCAACACTACAAAAAACCTATATCACAGAAAATGAAACAACAATCGTTTAAAATTATATTTCAATGAAACAGTTGGCCTAGTTCTGTTAAAGGCGTTATTATAAACTTCACTATGGTAGACTACGTTACCTCAGGCTTGCAAAGCTTTAATCAGAACTAATACGGCCCCCTGAAAGTTTGAACTTCGAAGGTATAAGCTAACTTCCCTATAAACTCCAGATCTTGCAGACTTACTGGAGGTCAAGATTTTTCATCCCTCTCTATCTCTCTGAATCTGATATTTAAACTTCATCTTCTCCACATACGATACGTGCCACTTGCATAAGATCTTAAGTACCAAATCCCATAACTGTCTCTCAAAGGCGAGCTCTACGAGATATTCTCTTAAGTAGAAGGGGAAATATACATTCTTCCATATACCATACGGATTCTCAGCATCATCAACGCCAACGAATGGAGTAGAAGATTCTTTTTGCTCTAAAATGATGTGGAAAAGCGGCGCTAGATTGCATGCCTGAATTCATGGTGAGGATTGAAAGTTCCACCCAAAAAATGGATTTCAAGGCAACGTTCCGTGTCTAAACTTCTTGCGAATTTTTTATCCTCCATAAATTACCTATTTATATGTAAAGTGGGTACAAAAGTTTAACACTCGAAATTACCCGAAAATTTTGGAAACTTGGAGAGCCTCTGAAAGCATGTGCCCGGGGAAAACCCGAGGAGTTTTACAAGTAGTAGTTAAAATAACGAAAAAAGTTGCATGCAAATTGTACACTCGGAAACTCGATTTATGTGCAATATCTTTGATAAAATAAAAAATATCTGGATACGCTTCCACCGTCACATTTCTAGGTGAAATACTGATGACATTAGTGTTATATTTCGGTAGAGGAATGTCACAACTTTTTCTTTTTTCATGCGACACCAAATTGAATATTATATTCATACATATTTGTTTTCAGTTGCCTTCTTCTGCGATCTGGTAAAATCAACGTCTTCTAGACTTGGTATGGCTAAATAATTTACAAATCGATGTAGAATGTTACCCTGCTGTTGATACTGATTGAAGTTCCTCTAATGATCGAATGTATGTTAATTATCGGCATTCAGGCGAGCGTAGATGATCCTTGCATCCCCTTAATACTCAAGTAATACTCGGAGAGAGACGACGCTAAAGGACACTAAAGTGATAGATACAGGACAAATAAGCTATAGATACAGGACAGTATTTTTCTCAACAAATTAATCCAATATTTAATTCACAACGCAGCAACTCCGTTGCTAACAAAATTATGTATCCATAATTACTTGAATATGAGCGGGTTTTATAGCAAAACAACAATGTATATCTATTTTGCTTGTGTAGTAAAATAATATTTGCCAATGCACGTTTGCACTGTTTTATTTTTGTCGCATTAATGTTTGGCGATATTTGATGATTCAATTATAAATATGTTATTGGATGACCGAAATTTATATGCATTGTATGCTAAAGTTTTGATAATAGCATAATATATATATAAAATAATAAATTGTATTATATATTCACTCTAAGTTAAAAAATACAGGTATCTGAGTTATACACTCAAATTTTTAAATTCTGTGTTTGAGAACAGTCACATTAATCATAAAATTAAATTAAATTAAAAAAAAAATTTAATGAACTCATTTATACACGATGAATTTCATTTAAAATTAAATAATTCATATCAACTTATGAGAAATTTTATACCTAATCCTCTTAGGAAAATCCTAATTTCTTTCTTATATTTTTATCTATAAGTAAGAGAAAGCAATATATATCTTTTACCGTACGATGTTTTGTTTTCTGTATTTTATAACCCATTAAATTCATTGACATCCAAACTCAACCTATTAAATATTACGGTTGCTCCATTAATTTTATCCCAACGTATCTCACAGAGTTGTACTTTTAGATTTGCATCAAAACTTTTCCATACATCAAACAACCCGATTTCACAAAATAAATACGCCAAATTTCCGTCCCGAGAACATAGGGGAAAAACCGTTTCAAAATAGAAATAAAAATCAAATTTTTGCGGAATGTTAGGTTTCCGAAAAAATAGCAGCTTGAGATTCCTCTGCATAAAACCTGTGTTTGGTGCAAAAATGCATTTGTTGCCAATTCCACCTCCCACCCCACCATTTCTCACATTCGCGATCGGTGCTCCAGTCACGGGGACAAACGGTTAGCAAGAGCGATGGCAGAAGGAGACGAAGGCACCCCTGTCTTTTCCAATCCAACGACTGCAGAATGATTGGAAAATCGATGAGGAGAACGACAGCCGATGGCAACTCCGCCCCAACTTGTCACATCCATTACCAGATATTATATTCTTATTTTTTTGCTCCAATACGGCTTCGGTTATTGGGCTTTGGATGAAAAAACCGTTGAAAAACACTGAAAATCCGTTTAAGTTTTTAAATGCCGAAGCGAAACGTCACGGAGGGGCTGAATTCGCCCCTGACGAGCGCTGTTAACCGTTACGGCTATTGGTAGTTGCGGTTGGAGCGACACGTCGATGGATTACACCTTCAGTTACACGCTAGCTCTGAAACGAAATTGTCCTGAATTAGTCCTGAGAGCGAAATAAATTTTGTAGTTTGGAATTTGCTGGAATGTACCTCTTCAAGGTCTTTTGTGAGGGGATGAATATCACAGTGGAATAAGTCGCATGTACCGCTCATTCTGTCCTCTCCAGAAAATCTGAAATCTCTCAAGTTGAGATTTGCATATTGGATGTAATTCTAAAGCAGTGGTACCTACAATAAAAGATCCTGGTAGAAATTCTGCTGAGAATTAGAGGACAAAACGGTAGGGTGGGAATTACTGGTTCGTTTTAATGCCTAGACTTGCGTAAAAGAACATCAATATAGCAGAGAAATATTGCATAATCTATAATGCTCTTTCCAACGACGTAAATTAAATCGAAAAATAGTTTTTCCTTTACTATAAGTTTTTATCTGTAACTGGAAGAGTGTGTAACTGCTTGTTTAGAGGAGATTCGTTATTTAATATTAGAATTTAATTTGCAGCGATGCCACCAAAACCAGTTTGTCACGTTGGAGAACAATCATATGGTAATTAAAAATAACGAGCCGAAGAAATACAGTTCTACGAAATAGAGCGGTTCCCTTATAGTGTTTCACCAAAGATTTTAATAATTCAAAATGTTTTTAAAACGAGTTTCCCAACGTTTACACGGTATAATTTTAAATATTTACCAACAAAATCTGTTTATATCCTGCAAATAAAATATATTCATAACACATTATGTGTGCTTTATTCTCGGAATTCTGAACAAACACCAAACGTAAATACGGCGCTCTATTTACTTTCTGAACGTGTAATATTTATCCCTAATTTTAATTCATCCTCATTCACCACAAATTTAATTTAATCACGAAAATACAGCTAATTATTTATTCAAGTACTCTTTGGAAGAGGATTTTTGCATTGGTTTAGGTGTCACTGAAAATCAAAGTAGTAACAAATACATGTATATACTTCTATGAAAACATAGTGCAGTTGGGAGTATGGCATGATATCATTCTACAAAAAATCAGCTCAACCAAGTTTGATTTTAAGGATATTAGCTTCTAAGTCTGGCAGTCAGCAGACCAATCGAGAATAAAATTTCCCTCAGAAAATAACAGCGCACTGTCATGGTAATGCTCTACGACTAATAAATTAATCATATATATACGTCAGGAATCTCAATTGAATCCTGATATTCTCAGCCGAACTCACTTTCAATCGCTCCGAAAACTAATCACCACCCTTTTGTCCTCTCATCTCAATGGAATCGCATTTAAAAACCCATCCCTTAATATCACCTAGGTATCGTCTTTTATGCCCAAAAACAAAAGCGTTTCCACCGCTTGAAATATTCATGACCAAGCAGCCAGGCTTCGTTAGCTCGGATGCGTTTATCCGGTGTACGGACTTCGAACGCCATTGTTTTCGCAGCGATGACTGCAAATGACCTTATCGGCCTCCCTGGGCACGGGAATCTCGTTCCTTGCTACATCGCGCTCTGGCTCTTTCGCATCGTTCTGACGGACGGAATTGATTGGTAGAATAATTATGTCAGAGTTCACGACCGTGAATTAAACTCGCAGGCGAACATATAACGGGAATTGCATTAGCACTGCCTCCGACGATTCGCGCAGTTTTTGCTCTTCCATGAAAAACGCGCGTAGTAGCTCGTGTTTTCATCACCGTGCTCCGACTCTTTTGCTCTCATGTATTCTTCCTTATGATTTCCTCCAGAAATGAATGTTTTGACTGAGTAGTGAAGAGGGCTGGAAAGACAAGGACAGAAAAATAAGCTGTACCACTGTGGGTCTGATTTTTTGATGGCCTAACTCGGTTGACCTATCATCGTCCCAAGAATTCTTTTATAAAAAAATTTAAATTCTCAGTCTAGTATAAAGCTCTCTAAATACTCGTGGACTTTGCGACACTAAAATTCGTGTCAATGATTATGCATCCCGTGATATACTGCAATGGCGGGCTGAAATAATTACTATTATTTATTATCCAATTAACTGTTTAAAATATGTGATTTAATCATAAAATATTTGTTGACTGATATATATATATATATATATATATATATATATATATATATATATATATCTATATATATATATATATATATATATATATATATATATATATATATATATATATATATATACCAAGAAACAAAACCTCGTTTCTTCTCATGTATGTTTTATAAGCGAGGTTGATTAATGATTACAATTCGTTATTAATGATGAATTACAGATTTAACAGTAGTTGTTACGGTTATTTGGCCTTCCCGATGTCAATAAAGCTCTTAAAATTTTACACAATTCGATGTTGAACCTGAACCACTTCTCCGAAAGTATGGCTTACAGCTAAGTGGAATTAAAGCCTTTATGTAAAATCAACCTTTATTATAATAAAAATGTATCTCATCGATATATTTACAATTTTTCGATTAAAAAAGTTAAGTGGACCGCTTGTTTGTTGAAAATAATTAATTTTGAACATTTTGAATATTTTTATCAAAACGTTTTTAGATTTTTCCGTAAAATAAATCAACAATTATAAAAATTTCACCCTAATAGTCTCAATACTTATTTTTAGTCCAGAGAGAAGGCTACAATTTCTTCTCTATGCAAAAACTTTTCGATAAATCACTTAGCACGTGATCAATAGGTTTACCGTTCTGTAAATTGTAATCTAAATACCTTCCATCACCCGTTAAGGCCTCTTTCAATTTCGACACGAGGCAGGCATTTTATTTTCGCTCCGTTGGGGTGACTTATTGACCCAGGAAGCTGGTCATCCGAGTCATCGTGTGCCGTAATGAATATGAGATCGAATCTAGGAGGTCCTCAGATCCCGCCCCCGCTCGGAGATGATACCTCCCCCATGTGACATGAATCGTCTTTGATGGCTCCAATGAGCCAAAATCGCCGTAGTGGCATCAGCGTGAGCATGGCCGAGGACTTAGTGGCCGTTGCGATTGTCGCCAGTGCTCGTGATCCGAGCAAATGAGGTTCGGATTCCATTGGCCGGCTATGTGTCACACCACTATCCGCGATTGGCTGAGATGTGTGCCCGTTCCAATCGCAACATTATGCAGACAATGCAGAGCTGTTTCATTATAAGCAGCCGTCGCAAAAGTATACCGACTTTGTCTCACTACGCGTGGAGCCGTAGTTACTGGATGATTAACATTTTCCTTAACCCGCGGTTACTCGCGCGGGGTGTTTCTACACCCCAGCCGTTTTCAATCAGCGTCTATTTTTAAACGCTTAGGTTTATTGACCCCTTCTTCTCAGTAGCTTCATTTTTTTATGTTCCTGACCTTTTCTGCAAAATTCGTGACTTTCTTGCCATTTCTTGCAGAGATGTGACGCTTTTCATTCGATAATACTCCTATTATTGGTTAATTTTCGGAAGTTCATGTTTTATTGATTCTTTTACGGGTTATTATTACAAATTTTACGTTTTTATTTGTGTGTTCCATGATCAATGATCACTAAGTAAATGTTATAATTCATGAATGTTATTGGTAAGTACGTTGATGTAATTTTATCTCACTTGTAATCTCTAATAATCCCTCTCACTATTTAGCTCCGCGAAGCTTTCCAAGGCGAGGTTTCAGTTCTCAGGCCATTTACAGAACTTGAGATAATATTGATTAGAATTAAAAGATGAAGAATTTATTTATTGTATTTGTTATTATGAATAAATGAAATATTACGAAGCAGACACCGTTGTCCCCTGTGGCAATGGAGCGTCACGTCGCCCTCAGCGCAAAGAAAGACCAAGCCCCTTTTTTCTCTGAGGGAGCGCAACCTTGTTTATTGCCCCCTACTGTTTGTTCTGAGAGCACGTAGATCTTACTTTTACGAGACATAACAATAAGGATTTGCTTTTTCGGTCGCATGGCTAAAATAATTGTCGATTGACCGCGTCGAACAAGAAACAGGGACAGTCCTTCTTGGGGTGCCGAAACTCGGTTCCCGAAAACCGTGGTGGAAATATTTCGTCTCTCATTCTATTTTGTGGTGCCTCATAGATTCGACATTAGTGAGTTAGTGTTCGAGTTTGTGCGATAAGTTTACTCAGTGAAGAAAAGCAACGCAAAGGATGGAATGACTTTACTATTCTCCTGTGCTCTTCTATACCATTGGGAAAGTGTTTCTTCGTAAGTTTATCCATCTCCTCCTCCAAGCTCCTGGTAACTAATTAGTAAGTGAGAATTTTTTATACCTCAATTATAACATTCTTTCATCACTGTAGATGAACAATTGATTCCTTTTCGAGGCAGATGTTCTTTCCGCCAATATCTACCGAACAAACAGGCCAAGTATGGGATAAAGATTTTCGCTCTTGTGGAAGCTGGAGTATATTATACCAAAAACTTAGAAGTTTATGTTGGGTTCAACAGATGGTCCTTATAATCACAGCAATAGTCCCAAGGACGTCGTAAAACGGATTGTCGGTCCGATTGTGGGGACAGGGAGGAACGCGATTGCTGACAATTGGTTTCTAAGCGTGTCACTTTTAGAGGATTTACTCCAGGAAAAGTTGACGCTAGTCGGAACCATCCTAAGAATAAAAAGAAACCTCCTCCACAAATTGCAGAATTAAAAAAGCAGCTTGTTTCTCTTCAGGAAAAACATGACTCTGGTATCATATGTCCCAAAAAAGAAAAGGTATGTGTTGATCATTTCAAGTAAGCACAAAGAAAACAGCATTGATGCGTACACGGGCAAGAAACACAAGCTTGAGGTAATATTTCGACTAAATAATTCGACTTCGAATAAAATTCGACAAAAGATGGCGTCGATAGTGTAGATGAAATGTGTAGGACTTAAAGCGTGGCAAGAAATACTTGAAGATGGCCATTAGCAATATTTTACCATTTGCTAAACACTTTGGGTATAAATGTTTTTATTCATTACTCATGTTTACATCCAGACATCAGGATAAATAGGAGGATGTTCCTCAGAGAAATCCCTAAGTGGTTGATAAAACTCTTTATAATAAAGAGGGCCTCGCAAAAAAACTTGCAAAAAGAACTAAAAAGAAAAGCAGAAAAAATTGGGGAGCCATCGACATCAGAGCCTCAAGAGAAGATTATAAAAGGAGGTCGTGGGCGATGTGTTATATGCCCCAGCAATAAGGAAATAAAAACTAAACTGCATTGCGAATACTGCGATAAATGCATGTGTGCAAAGCACTTTGTTAAAATTTGAGAAGAATGTTTAAAAAATGTTAATAAATAAATCAAAGGATTTTCCATTGTTTACTCTTTCAAGCCTGCTCGAAATATTTTCCTTTACTTTTCAGCTTCATGAACGCGCTTCCCAAAACAAGCAGTAAGTTAGCTTCAAGGTAGCATTAAATGGTGTTAGATGGAAAAAATAACTTTGTTTAGTATCTTTATGTATTTTCATAACTACAGACGCATTTATTCATGCGAAGATATCGTTTCTAAAACTTTTCCATGTCGGAGATTGCAATTACTTATAATATTTTTCAGGAGTAATATTTTCAGTTACTTGTAAAATTAAAATTTTAAATATCGTCATTAAACTTCTATAATATACCTAGAAGGCTTTTTAAGCTATTCAGAGTACAATTTATCGTAAAAAAAGGATATCAAAGAAAGACCGGTGGGGTGCAAAAACACTCCGCGCGAGCATTCACGTCACAAAATTGAGCGTGAGTGATCGCGGGTTAAATTGCATTAATCTGGATTAATTTTTCACTTTAATTGTTTTAAAATGTCTGCTTACAACGAATACGTTGATTACTACAAAAATATTTCATCTACAAGGTATACGAGTCAAATTTTCGTTTTATTGTACAATTTTTTTGAGTATTATTATTATTGAATAGCTCATAAAAATTTTAAAAGTCGTAATATCAACGTAAAATTTAGGTATCATATTCAAAAAGATCTATAAATGATAACAGATAAAAATAATCAGGAATGTTTTCGAAGATAACCGTGATAAATGAAAAAGTCCGGTGGGGTGTAGAAACACCCCGCGCGAGTAACCGCGTAACAAAATAGGGCGCGAGTAACGGCGGGTAAATGGTAGACGGTCTTGCAAACATGAGTATTCAGTAGAAACGTTAAATAATATTTAAATATGGTAGAAAAATGAAAGAGCTAAAATAGAGTAGCTGAATATAAAATTGAAGGAAAAAGTATTACAAAATATATTCAATAGGTTAGAAAAAGAGGGATAGAAGTAACAAATGTGGGAAATAAATATAAAATTAAATTCAGTGTTCGAAAGAACATCATTCAAACCACACTTCTAATATTATATATAACTATTTATTCAATCTGTCTGTTCTTCCTAAGGTGGTTCCTGATTGGAGTTCGTAATAAAAAACGCAGAGACTGTTTCTATGTTACGAGCTATGTTGCATTTCTTCATGTTCATTCTTTTCCAAATATTCTCATTTTCGGGGAAACCAATATAAAATCCAGTATCATGTAGATGACATCAAATGCAATTCACGTTTAAAAATTGAAGTATTAATTTTGTTTGTATCTAAGAAAAAATTCTCTTGAAATGAGATTAAACTTTTCAAATATTCATACATTTTTACTAATATCTGTTGTTTTAGAAATGAAATAAAATAATTGCATTCAGTATATTACATTGATTCATTCACATCAATAAATTTTAAATTTAATTCGAGAATAATTTTCTTGAGCTATTTCAAGTGGAAGGAAGACATATGTTTATTTATTTATAGAATATTTACGTATTACTAGTGCATCAAGTTACTAAAAGTGAATCAGTGGTTAAATATCTCCAATAGCAGTCTTTGTCGGCAACCCTCTTCTCACCCGCCGATATTCGGAGAAAACAAGAGAGGACACCTGTTTCACAACAGTGTTCCAAATTTCCCCTCTTTATATACATGTGAAGTACTTTCAAATATTCCGTGTTCAAGTCAGTATATACAATATTTCATCAATGTATCTATTAAGATGTATTGGGAAGTAGGATTACCGTTTTAAAGTTTAAATAGTTCATTTTTAATAATAGAATATTGTCAAAAATTGAATGCGATTCATTCTTATATATTTACAAAGAATTCAAAATGAGTATACTATTGCAATAAATTAATATATCATATCATAAAAACTGCTGAAAGACTGTTTTTAACATGTCATATCATTTGAGGTTTAAAATCTCCAATAGCCATTTTTGTCAGCGTTCCTCTGCTCATTCCTCAGACAAGAGACCGGACTTTTTCTTGTTTTCTTTTTCGGAATACCGGGGAATGAGAAAAGGAACGCCAACAAAAACGGCTATTGGAGATTTCTTTTCATATCATTTCATAAAGACTAGTAAAAGGCTGTTTAAATTGGTAGATTAATAGCCCTTCGAGAGATTTCGTATTTTTAGATTCGTTCCGGATTGTGAACAATTTTCAAATAAACTGATTCAACTTAAATCTGGATGATGGCTTTGAGCCATCTTCAGTGGTGAAACAATGAAAACAATCCAGAATGACAAGTTGGGGACTTTTGAGCAAATTTATTTAATTCTGAATGATTAATATCAATATTCGTTAATAAATCTCTTATGAAACTGTGTCTTCTACACCTTGAGCTATCAAAGCGAACTAATACGAAACTTTTGGGTTCCGTTGTCGAATGATTATTTACCCTAAAGTGTAACTAATAATTAATTTAGTCAATTGAAAAAAACTATTCCATCCTCTGTTTACAAATTATCATATTAAAGAAGCCACAATTCGATAGATGCTGTATAGAAGAAATGAGCTGGAGTTTTCTTTCTGGATATGATAATAATGAGTATTTTCCACTCCTACCAGTTAGGTGCTTAAGGAAAATATAATTCTTCCAAACTTATTTGATTTTCATCCCTGACTATGCCACATCTAAGAAATAACAGTTGACCATGCATTTTGGAATCTCGATCAAAGTAAATTGGATATATTTTGAATGCATTATTAGTAAGTGGTGAAATAATTTTAAATGTGTCAAAGGTTTTATTCAATGGTAACGAATTTAAAATAAGATAGTCTGTAAAATATGAAAACAACGACAATTATAATTTACAATGGAATAACTGGAGGGAGAAAGCACCGAATATCGTATCGTTAATGGAGTCGAAGCTTTCTGAAATTCCTAAAGAGGAGTCCGGCATCAAAGTTTGAGCGTAATAAAATAGATTCAAAGGAAAACGAGTGGTAATAAAGAAAAGGAAGGGACAAATTATACGTGGTTACAGCGAGATTCCAATAGGAAAAAATAGAGAAGAAAGGTTACGTATACGTCTTCTTCTAAATCAAAGGCAGCTAGCCAAGCTTCAACGAAGAAAAAAGGTATGGTTTAATAAAACGAATGATAAAGGTGGAAGAAATCTCAACGAAGAGGTTTGATCAAACTTACGTTCATATCATTGCAGTGGCAATTTAATTTATGGTAATATATGATTTAACCAATTAAACCTTTATCGAAAATAACGTACATGTTTGCAAATCGTAAGCATAAAATGATTGAAAATGTATTGATATAATCACACATTCGTACGTCTAGGAAAAAAATTCTCCACTGATATAGTTTTGTGAGAAGTCAATTAAAATGTTATAATAATAATTTTTTTAGAAAAATTAAAGAGTTGTGTATTTTTAATATTTTGAATGTTTAGTTTTAACAAAATGGAGCTTGCGGATCGGTAGAACCTAGAAAATATTATCCACGTGTGTTAACATTCTCATTTCATCTTGATACCTGGAACTGTTTTAAATGCGAATGCAGAATATGTGAGCCGAATAATTGGCAGCGTATTCTTGGAAACATCTCTTTGTTTACCATAGGCTGCTTTCTGAATTTTGAAGCAGGATATTCCCTCTGGAAAACTGAGAGAAGTTGTTCATTTTAGATACATCATCCTAAAAAGGATGTGAGCAATCGTAAATAACAAAGGAGGAAGGCATATTCGTTTTAAGTCTAATTTTATGTGACCTTTTCAACAACAGAAATCGTTTCTTAATACCAAGAAATATGCTTAATTATTTAATTCCAGTTAGTAGCATTGGAGAATTATAATTATTCACCGATCCTTTAAACGGTGAATCAAATCATAAAAAGAAACCAGAGAACATGAAATTCAGTTGAAAAATTTCTTTTGGAAATTTATATACGTCTTGACGAAGAACAAATCGAAAGGCAGTAAAATATAGTGGATAATATCTGGTACTTATTTTTAAAATAAGGACAAGAAAACTAAAATCGTTTTTCATAAACATTCATATTATAAGAGCATAAGGTTGCCACTTGCATCGAGTGGTAATTGGATTCTGGAAATGATTTACCGGATCATCAAGTCACTGCCTGCTCAGGATAAGCGGTTACCAGGTGGCAAGCCGTACTCGCTGCTCATACTCCGCACCACCATAATAATGCAGGGCATATCACCATCCATCTTCTTACTCCGCATATATCACGAAATTCGTTACTCCTAACCACACTGCTGTTATCAAATGCGAGTGCATAAAAGAAAGACTTCTATGAGTAAATTTTTTTCTGTGAATTATCTTTATCGTATTTGGGTAGTTTTTATAAAGAGACGTTATTGACAGTCCAACCATCAATCCAACTGAGGAATCATTTTTAAGGTTAATTCTCCAATATTTATTTATGCAGGTTATACCTAATTACTGAAAATTTCAAATATTCCTCGTTAAATTAACAGCTAGTTTCCTTTGTCATTCTTAATGTGAAGATATTTGTTTCAAAATTGTTGAACTGTAATTGAAGCAATTAAAATAAGTATCGGCATACTTTGGTATATTTTGAAATAGAATGCTCTACTGTAGTTTTTTTAATATGTTATACCTTAGCATCAACTATTATGACATAAGATCATTATTCCTTCAGAAGTAGATAAAAAGTATTCATTTTGTATATTTAAATGTTTAATTAAAACTTTACCCCATTGCATAATTGCTGTATTGAATAATTTTCAACGACGTTGCAGGAAAATCTTGACGTAGAATAAAAATATACATCAATACAAATTCAATCATAATTTCAGATGCATTTTTAATGGGCGTAGATGAGATCTTTAATTATATACGGAAAAAAAGAGGTATTTCCTTAAATAAGTTAATAGTTGGGGAAAGATTTATACTAATTGTTACATCGAATAAACGATTAATTGTTATAAGATATTTATTAAAGCAGTATACTTAATTATGCTTTCTTTTCTTTCTCTAGTTAGATTTGTGTAGAGTTATTATAGATACCATACAAATCGAGAACAATCAATAAATAAAAATTTTACATTGATATAACATGAGCTTGTACTCTAACAGCCACTTCCACGCTCTGCTGATTGTTTACCGCGTCATTTATGATGTAATACGATCTCAGATCAAAATTTATTAATCTTGCTTATTTAGCTAAATCTCTTGATATTGTAGATAATGGATCGTTGGCATTAAATTTTTCTTTAATAATGAGGTCCTTGAAAGTTTGCTGATGGGAACAATCATTAAGCCGCTTTTTGTCTCTACCACCCTGATGATCCTTAAAAGATTTTTAATCCATTTTGCCCCCAAAGTAGCTCATAACGGTTCGGCTGACCCAGCTATCCCGCAAAAAATATACACCGAAACCGATCGGATTTTTTCTCCTCTTTTAACGATCCATAACGCAAGCTCAGAAATAATAATAAATAAATTTCATGGATACTTTCTCGCGTCATCATTCTTAAACATTCCGCACATCATCACCCCCTCCCCCGTATAAGGGAGACACAGCGCCCCGGTTTGCGGGGCACTAGTTTCCCCTTGTTATCTATCCTTCCCCCCATCAAGCCCCTCATAAAGCCTCCCCAGTCATCGAAATTTCACCACTTCTTAAAAAAATATGAGAGATCCCACTGAGAGAGAGAAAGAGGGAAAATAAACGGAGGGCCAAATGCTCTCTCCCAACCACTTTTTTACGACTTCGTAAAGATTTTTAATGGACCCCCATTTTATTATTTTTTCTCTCTTCCTTGCAGATGTCATAGAAGGTGGTTCCGGGACCGTCCCCAGATCCTTCCCCACCCCTGTCCCCTCCTCCATCCTCTCCCAGTCCCACCCCTCACCCGTTCACCCACTCCCTCCCGTCACTTCCCTCCTTCCCTCTCCCCACTCCCCGTCCATCTTCCCGGGTGCGCCCCCCCATCTCCTGCCCCCTCCCTCCCCCTTTCAGGCCCCTCCTCCCCCTCCGCCCATCTCCCACATTCCTCCTTCCTCCATCTCCGCCGGTTCGGGCCCTCACCCACCGATCGTGGTGGCCCCGGTACCCCATAGCGTGGTGGCCCCCGTGGATGTGGCGCCGCCGTCGATCGAGTACGAGGGCGGCACCCAGCCGTTTCCTCACGACACCGATCCGGTCCCGACGGGGCCGATGTATTTCGCGACCGAAAATTCCACAACGGTCACGGCACAGATAGGGAGCACGGCGCTGGTGCCCTGCGTCGTCCGCAACATTGGAGATGGAATGGTAAGTGATTAGATTACCACGTAAACGGTTGTTGGATTCAATTTGAGGATGTCGGTGGTGGGGGAGTTCATATCGAACGGCCACACCTTTCAAGTCTGAGGGTTTAAATCGGCTATCGTCTTCGAAGGACGTGGGGGTGGTGATTAAATCCTAGCAGAAGATGCCTTTAACCTTGAGAATGCGGGTATTGTTTTAATTCATGATCATTGTCGTGATATTGTAGCTAAAATCCGCTGGAAATATTTTAGTAATATAGATGCTTTTAATTATACGTTTGGTAAATATATGATGCAAATTGATGGATTTCACAGTTAAATTATACAGAAATAATTCCATCAAATTTTAAAAAATATATTTTTATTTTTACTTACAAGTAAAAATAAAAATTTAGATTCCATAAAATTCAACAATAATTTTTGGAGTTTTCTTCAGCATCAAAGATAGGTAATCGATTTACATTATTTTTGTCAGCTGCATGATATTCGGGTTATTATAAAATACAGAATGCAAAAATCCGAGAAATATCACTTCTCTTTTGGTTTACAAATATACGATACATACATCTTTATTGGGCGAAATCGGTAATAGAAAATCACAGAATCCCTTCAATTCGTGTCTAGTACAAGCATGCATAAAAAAGGATATAGGTAATAAAAAGTTCAGATAGCTTAACAAGAAATGCGGAAAAAGAGAGGAAATGTGTTAGGAAAAAATGCTTTTGAGAAAAGAAGAATATCAATTTTGAAAACATGAATAAATTTCCACTGCTGGAAAACACCCACACAAACAGTAGAAGGGGAAGTATAATATGCGATGTATAACAAATAAAATAACGAGTATGAGATAGCCTCAACGGTATACGATTTGCGACCGGGGTTCATTATTGTTCTGACTTACTCAATTAGCTTAAACACATTTTAATATCGAATCTACTAAAAGAAAACAATGATAAAAATAGATATGACAATCTGGTTTGAATGGAAATTTTAATCATGTTGTAGGAAAATTACTATTCCGGTCAAATCACAAAAATATTAATTTTGTATTCTCGAAAAAAAATAGTGATAGTTTGTAAATTGTGGGAATTAATTTAAATAATTTACTTACAAGAAAATCCAGCACTCGAAATAGTAATTAATTTTTTTAAAGTAGTTACAATAAAAATGCATTCTGCCCAAAGGATTCAATTTATCTTAAAAATATTTCTCGATACGTATTTATTCACTTTTGTTTTAAACAGCTTATAAATATTTAGATTATGGTATTACGATGTGAATCCAAATTTAACCAAAAATAGTATTTCATTTACAAGTTTAAGTCGCCAAATATCTACAATGATGGAAACATCTGAAAGTTATTAGCAAATATTTTATTCGGCGGCTATAAATATAATAGGTGGAATTCTTTTAGCGAATGGGCTTAAATGAAATTTCATTCAAATAATTCCTGTATTTAAAAGAGAATAACAACTTATTGATAGATATATAAGGGTGAGGATCTTTTTCAAATAAAATGCATCTTTGACAAACAGTCAAGTAAAGTCACTCGTCTAATGTGTACTTGTTCGAATGGGTTATAATCCTTATCGATCAGCATAGAATATTGCGAAATGATTCCACTTAATATAAGGACTATCCTTCACGCATTCCGCTTCAGTAAATAAGGTTAATTCTTGGAAAAATATTTATCCGAATTTACATAACAATCGTAGCTCATTGCTATACATGATGCTAATATATTTCCTGGAGAAGAGAAGCTCGACCCGTTTGTTTTCTTCTCGTTATGAGTGTTTACACAAAGTTAGATTCCTCGTAGAATTCGGTGGCAAAAACATTCCAAGCCTTTCTGTAAGCATATAGAGATAATAATGTCGATAGAAAGGTGCAGGAAATTATTGCCACTCCAATAAATGCCCACTATAATGTGAAACAGGGACACTAAACGACTAAAATCCTGCGAAACGAGCTTTTATATAAAGTAAAATTTGCGAAAATATATTTGGTCTTGCTGAGAGTTTCTATCATTCTTATAACTTCGCGGAAAATGAGATGGTAATTTGCTAGCTCAAATTTAGTTCCCTTTATTCCATCAAATCTAGACCACATGTAGATTCATATATGTAATGCGAAAATTTAATTTATTGGAGAAAAAATTATACAAATAAAACTTGCATTAAACCTTCATGCTAGTAATTTGGAAGCACAGAATGCTTGAAAATGTTTACATGGAATTAAAAATCGGCATGTAAAAAAATTCAATCATACTAATATATCCACACAATAGTTCGTGATAATGTCAAAATTCTATAATTATTTGATTTAATATTGTGGTTTGAATTTTTTTGTATTTTAATGAGCGTAAGTGCCCTTTTTAAGAAAATAAAGCTCACGGCTAACGAGATCATAGAATAAGATTTCTGGAGAAAAAAAATATAGAAATTATTTTCTAGCTTTATTGAAGGTCTTCCTCTTTTCCATGGTTTTTCGGAAGAAAGAGATTGTCATTCAAAAGTTCAAATTAAGATACCTTTATTCTTTTGATGATTCTTACTTCGGAAGCATTATTTTTCCTAATGGCCTGAATATATTTTTTCGGTGGAAGAATTTCAACCGAAGAGTAAACTTCCATTATATCAATTGACTGGAAAGCATTCCCACAGCTAACATATTGATGAATCTATACTTCCAAGTTTCTAATTAAGCAGTCCCATCTCATTCTATAAGTCCTCGTCTCACCGCTTTGGGCCGGGTTTCTCCGTTTCATGACAGGTACGTTCCATATCACTTCTCATACGAGAAATATCCCCTAAATACATTACTTGCCTCTCAACGGTTATTGTCACGAATGAAATTAATCATAATGAGTAAATGTTTTACTATCCAGTGAGCTACATAAAAAACCATCGCACTTTGTTAATACATACTTGCTGAAACATAGATAAACCGATGTTCTCAATTTATTATTTGTGGTTTTATTTACTTTCCGCGTTCGTATATAATGAGCCATTATCAATTATCACAATTTTTACTTTCTCCCTATACGTAGTATAGAGAAAGTATTGTATTCGCAAAAAAATTCGACCACCAGATTTCGACGGAAATAGATGTTTTGGGGCCCATAGAGCCCGTTTTCCCTATTTTCCCGAACATGTCTGTCTGCGTGTCTGTCTGTCTGTCAGCCTGTCTGTCTGTCAGTCTGTCTGTCTGTCAGTCAGTCTGTCTGTGGTTAAAAAGTTTGTGGGCGCTCTATCTTAAAAAGTAATTATCCGATCATTTTCAAAATTCATATTTATAATCTTCTTAACAATGCCAAAAGTTGATTAGTTTTTGGAGAATATCGCTTAACCGGAAGTTACGGTTTATCCGGAACAAAATTTCGTTTCTTAAATATCTCTGTAAAAATGCAATATAGGTATATACATTTACTCACAAAAGTTGTAGATAATGTACTTTACTACAACTTTTGTACAAAACATTTTTTCGTAACACTGATTGTTTAGGAGTTATTTTTCAATAATGGTTAACCGTTAGTCGTTGTTTACCCAGAAATGGAAGTTTTTCATACATATCTCTGTCAAAATGCAATTTAGGTAGATACAATTAAGTACAAAATTTATAGATAATGTATTTTACTACAACCTTTGTATGAAACATTTTTTCGTAACACTGACTGTTTAGGAGTTATACTTGATCAATGGTTAACCGGAAGTTGTTGTTTACCCAGAAATGAAAGTTTTTCTTACATATCTCAGTCAAAATGCAATGTAGGTATATACATTTACACACAAAAGTTATAGATAATGTTTTTTACTACAAATGTTTTATAAAACATTTTCCTGTAACACTCATTCTTTTGGAGTTATTTATATATTACTGGCATAGGCTTCTGTTTTCAATGAATACGGGGAAAGTCATGTGTTGGCCACATCAGATTTTTTTTTATTATATTTGTTTTAGGAGATGTTTATGCTGGAAGGAAAAATTTCCAATTCGTACTATTATACTCAAGTTTCAAGTAAAAATCACAAAAATTAAATCACATAATATGGGCTTAAAGAAGAATTTTGATCTTGAAGTAGCAAAATTTTATAATCGATATGGTGTAAATAGAATTAATGTAGTAGTTCCAATAGTTTTTATTCATCTGCCCGTCTATATGCATAGAATTAATAATCTGACTGAGGTGAAAAGGAGTATGAAAAAAAATTATTTACAACCAATAGGTGAACAAATTTATATATTCGGAGCACCCCCTGATGAGCTAGAAATAGCTCAGGGGGAATTGTAGTTTAACTTGAAGATAATTTTGTATTATTTGGTTTTGTAAGCCATTTATTGGCAGCTACAGTATTGAATTTGCATTTTGTATTTATATTTTTTGTTTTATTTTTTCTCGATCTGCATCATTTTTTATTTGTAAGTTCTTCTGATAAAGTTTTGTATACAATAAACGTATATCACATATAAAGATAAAAGAATAGTTAATGCTTATAACTTCTACACGTTTTATCACTGCGTAAGATACAAATTATTATTTTGTTTGATATATGTGAAAATCATACTCCATGGATTGGTACTTAATTACCTTTCTCTTAGTTTAAATTTTATATGCATAGACTGGCTGGTTTCTATTATGCTTCTAACTGTAATGTCATTGTAATTCGATTGGAATCAAAATTGAAGGTCTTCCATTACAACTTAGGATTAGAATTTCCCTCTGGATAATCACGTGACCTCCTATTTCTCATTACTATTCTTACGGCTTTTTATAATTTAATTAAGTAACTCCCAACTACATAAAATTCAGGATATTGATGTGCAGAATATCATTCATCTAAATTATATGACGTCATTGTAGTAAATGGCCGAATTCCGTATAAAAATCAATTTTTCCAGCCTGTGTATCCATCGTAATGGAAGTTTTACCCTCCAAACTTGCTATAACTACAGACCTATCTTCTATTTAAAATCTACCTTTGATCGACGAATACTTATTAAACTGTCAATTTCATGAGCTCACAAAAAACAATCTCTGTGAAAACACGCCTACTTATCTGTGACGGTATCCATGCAGGAAATTGAATTATGTTTAAAAAAGATATTCCTGTATGATGACCTCTCACAAACGATTGACCAAAATATGCTTTGATCTGAATTTTCAGTAGCAGTTGAAGCATAAAATAGAAAAAAATATGTTTCCGTGCTACTTTTGAACACATTTTAGCACATTGCAAATGTGAATAATTAGAGTTCCAATGCTCGTAAATAACACTTTTTATTTTATCCTGTCGGTACGCAAAATATGAGTAAGATAAAATAAAATGAAAGAATATTGTATTTGTTCATCTTTGTGAGTATGGTAACACCTACATAGAGTAGCAGTGCCATAATTTAAAATTTTCTACCTCATCGTGCCTTTCATTAAATTTGGTGCACAGTTCACTAAAGGATGTCATTATGTGCTACTATGATTGCCCTGGTATGTTTTCAGGACAACTTTGTTTAGATCCGATCTCAAGTTATAAATATATTTTTTTCTCAGTGAAGTGTCATTCATTTTGATTTGAAGAAAAGTTTTGCTTGAATTATTATACCTGAAAACAAATATCAATTATAAGCATAAGATAATTAATATTTATTAATTACATAAATATTTACATAATTTAATTTCTCTTAACGTTTTGTTCAATCTCAGTGAATGAAAGTAGGATTTTAGAGTATTTGTGAAATAAATTTTTCAGTCCTGTAATTTAGAACTATGCCAAATCAGGGTTCAAAAGCATATTTGAAACCACCACTGAAAAATATATCCAGTCATGGGTGCTATAGTTACATTCACTCTTTTAAATCAACAAACATTTGGAGAAATTTACACAGACACTGATCACTTATTGTTTTATTCACAATATTTAGAATAAAAAAAAGTTGGGTCTGCGTCGGACCAGACGGTGGAAGTTATACTTCTTTGGCCATTCGCACACGCCCATCCACACACACACACACACACACACACAGACGGACATGATGTGTAAATGAAATATAAGACCTTCTCCTCTGTTATCCAATTTATTTCTCTTCAATATATTATTATGAGTGCCTTCATTATTATATTACAAACTTATACATCATCATTATCAATAATCTCTTCTACAATCATTCTTTCATCTTGACTATTTTCTGGTTCCTCATTAGAAATCGCACTGTATTCCAAGAAAGACACAATAAGTTTATGATAACTAAGGTAACTAACAAATATTCTAGATTCAAACCTTTCAAGATATCTACTAAATACAGCATCGATGGTCGTCCCGTATTTGGTCGTACTTTGTTTCTTATCATTAGACATTACCAAGTCTAGCTTTTCTTTTAGGAAATTTATCAATGGCTCTGTTTTGTCATCGGCAAAATTGATGTTGAAATCACCGCTCATTATCATTGGGATTTTATGAAAATTTTCCTCGAGCAGTTCGGAACCTTCTTTAGTATAAATTAATAAGTTTTGGTGTATAAACTTTATGATTTGGCTCACAGTTTTACCAGGGGATATGTATACTGCCACAACTATAAATTCTCGACCAGTTTGTGGAACGCATTTACTAACACAAATTTCTCCAATAGCAGACTGTCCTAGAGCAAGAGATTCTGATGCCCTTGAATTAACATCCATATGAGAAGTGACCACATTACTATGGTCATTCTGGTTGTGGTAAATTGCTACTCCTCCCGCGCTAACATTTTTTTTCATCAATGGCTAGTTCAGAGTCAGATTCCGACGACGATTCTGTTAATTTTTGCAAGTCTCGTTTATCCATTATTGTCGTTTTCTGAAAAATAATAAAAAAAAAACAATATGTACTTCAGGACAAAAATTGAGTATATGGATGCTTTTCAGAAAAGTGTCATTTTGGGATACAAAATATCCCGAAAAAAATGTTCACATTGGATGTTGATAGTGGTTCAAATCGCTTGTCTTCAGCCCATTTTTCAAAAAATGCCTATTATTCCAAACTAAATCTGATATAAGAATTCTCCCTAATTTTAACCAGTTTTTCATCCACGAAAATGAAAAAACTTGATCGATTAATAATTTTCAATTTCAAAATCCAGCCTTTGCATTTTGCAATCTCAGGTAATATTTTTTGAATATTAAAGCATAAACACGTTGGAGGGGGATTCCGCGCGGGGTTACAAGTCTCTCAGTGGGTGAATGGTTAAGACGCTTGCCTACCACGCTAGAGTCCCTGGTTTGATCCCCGGCTGAGAAATTATTTTTCAGAAATTATTTTTCAAAAAAATCTAACGCGAAAAATCTCACGCGTTACGCGGTTTTTCGACCGACACCCCATCCCGTTACAACGAGCGCAAAGAAGTATAACTTCAATAATAAGTGCAAGAAAATGTTAACCAAATGTGCAAATTCGTTACTTTAAACATAAAATCATGCTTCAGTGCACAGCAATCTAGCAACTCTAAACCTACAAAGTTCCCAGCGATTTAAATACCCATGCAGAAACCACCTCCTTGCCGCACAAGCCATATTTTATCCCAAGTAGAGCGGATATCAAGAAAGCCCGCATTTTAATAACGTTTTATATATCTTGCCCAAACAAACTCGATCGGGAATAACATTGGAAACTCTCACGGAAATCCGAATCGCGGACTCGTCGGCGGAAATCTCATTAATGCTCCGCGGTGAAATACACCGCAACCGAACAGTGAGCGGAATGCAAAAGAGAGAACTCCACGGAACATATCCACTATTTACACAAATTTCTGCGAAAAATCGAACGGCGCGACGTGGATATCACGCGCCTTCCCAACGCTCGCGAATTATTTTTCCCCACTTCGCGCCCGCAATGCTTGCCAAACCATTCGGCGGGCAACTCGCGGATGGAATCACTTTTGCCAGAAAACTGGCGGAGCGGCATTTAGATTTTCCCTCACGTTTCCTGAATCGACGGGGCTTTCAATTTCCTATCGCGATACTCCTCGGCGACGGGCTGCCTCACGCACTCACGACCGCAGGCCCCCACCGAATGGGTCCCTTTAGTTGAAACGTGCACGTGCGAGAGGGAAAGAGTGCCTGGAGGAAACACCGCAAGAGGGCGAAAAGAGAGAGAATAATACGGCAAAGTAGAGAAAAGGAGATCGCGGGAGAATAGCGGTTCCTGAGGGGGGAGAAAAACCCACTCCGGGGAGAAAAAGCAGAGGAGAAAAAGAAAGGGAGAGGAGAGAATGTTTTAAAGAGC
Source organism: Sympetrum striolatum (assembly GCA_947579665.1). NCBI lineage: Eukaryota > Metazoa > Arthropoda > Insecta > Odonata > Libellulidae > Sympetrum > Sympetrum striolatum. The sequence goes on along the minus strand of OX388342.1, from coordinate 51,672,721 downwards.
GGGCCCAGAATCGCAGGTGAAAATGAGAGCGGGAAAAGGGGTGCTGGAAAATGAGATGGAATAAAAGAAAAGGGATTAGTGAGGAGAATAGCGGGCGTCCAAAGAGTTGAGGGAGGGACAGAGAGGATGAGGTTAACCCTTTGGCTACCAAGAGCGGTAACTCGGTTACCCCAGCGATAGTTTTTCTGTGTTATTTAGGGTTGAAAGTTTTAAAACAATTTCACGCATGCATGTATTTGCTCTTTTATTTATACTTAGCCACTGTTGCTCTTTATCGGTGAAGTCCCCCTATGCTCTCATGAACTTATCAGAGGGTGCTTCACCGAGGCAACAGCAACAACTAACACACGTAACTATTCCCTGATCGGAAAAATCCCATCAGCCGGGATTCGAACCCCGGACATTGAGGTTTGGAGTGATAGCGTAAATGGATACTATCCACTCCGCCACCAATGCATGTTATTCAAGATCTAATAATTTTTTGTTGCAAATGTTTTCATCGATCACACATGTTGGTGTAGTTTTAATAAAAAACCTTGATGGGAATCGATATGCACTTTGAAAAAGGTGTGACGATAGAAAAAAATAGGAACATGTTCGTTAGCAATGCTATTCTTTCTGTAAGTGCTCATAATAATAAGGGGTGCAGGCACCTTGACTCTATTTTCCTATTCTATTGCTTTCGCTTATTGTTCTCGTTAAAAATGAATTTTTGAAACGATTTGTTCTAGCATCTATTTCCCTAACCTTCCTCGCAGTATCAGAACGACCCATATTACATTATATCGGTTACATCATCTGAGAACCTAATTTCTCTGAACTTATTTAGTATACTCATTTAGTATTTAGTTTTTCCCACTAAATTTGCCAACAAAGTCATTTCTCAAGAGCAAATATCACTTATTTAACTATTATCATTAATTTTTAAGATAAATTCGTAGTAATATTGCATTAACCATGAAACTAAAACCTTAAAACACAAAATGATTTTGGGATAACTCAGTTACCCCCCTTTGGAGGAATAAGGTGTAAAATGCCTAGGCAACCGAAGGGTTCAGCAGAGGAGAGGGAATGAATGAGGGAATGGATGAGGTTTATGGGGGAGGATAAAGATTGTAGGGGGAATGAAAGGTAGAGAGAGAGGGAGAGTTGTGTATTCAGGCCTCTATCAGGACGTGACGCGAAGTCGGAACGATAGCGAGGGGTGGTCGGGAGTCCGACGTGTGTTGCGGAACTAACCACAGCTATTGTTCCCGTTCTCTTTCGCATGCCTATCTTTTCCGAAGCAATTAGAAGGAAGTGTAGGCAGGTTTATCGGACTGCGGGGCTACCCTCCGTGGGATCGGCCCCTCCGCTGTTTGATTGAGGGGAAAATATGGAGAGGGTAGTTATGCGCGGGGCGTAATCCGGGGGCACGAAGATTGGAAGGGAAATTTCGGGGTTTCGGTCCATATTATTTCCCCGTGATACGGCCGAATTTATTCCGCGTCCGGCCTGATTGGGAAATCAAGATAGCTATGAGCGACCAATAACGAATTTAGCCGTGATGAATGTCCACCAATCTCCGGCAGAAGAGATCGAATTGTGATTCGGCGCTGGAATCGTGATACTTGGGGAACGTGACTGGGAGAGGGCCTTTTCGACTCACGAAGGGAAGGGCGCTGGTTATTCCGGATATATTTACGGATCGCTACTAACCTCGATGCTCGTAGTGGCGTGATGATTGGGTGGCCTTTCTATGACAAGAGATGGTGCGATTGGTGGGAATTGATTCCGAAAAAAATCTAGCGCGAGGGCGCTCATATAGTTTCGGACGCCTCGAAAATGGGAGTCGTTTCGGTTTTGAAGTAAATTGGAATGCGAGAGGCTTAATATATATTTCATACTGTTTAAATTCCGCTCTCTCAACGCGCGGAATTATCTTCGCTGAATTATTTCGAGGTCAAAGAATGTACTGTAGTGGGCTGACCTTATTTCAGTTTAATAATCCGTTTGGGCTTTGTAGAATTACCTCCAGCGGCGGAGCATTAAAATTGGAATAGTAATAATAGTAGGAAATATCATGTGGGTGAAGGCAAAAAAGGGTGCCCCCACTCGTTGAATTCACGGTTCAACTCCGTTTATGCAGGAGAGTGATGAATGCTAATTTAAAATAATTATTGTTTGAAGACCCAATGTTCTAATTGCCAGGGAAAATTCAAACATAACTGTTATAGCTGGATATAATTTAACCTTATCAGGTAAAATTTATAGTGCACTTATTTTGTTGTAACGTTTTCCAATGTAGTTATTCTTGGAAAGTGGCGAGTGGACGTAGTATTTTATTTTATTATAAAAGGGATCATTCAGATGGACTACTCTGAATTCAATTTCATTTTTGGATTCTCAAAAGCCCTTTATTATTTAAAAGTTGTCGAAGCATTAAAAGCATTTCTCTAGGAAAATTAAGAATTCAATGTAGCATATTAATTTCATAAATAATATTTTACTCTTTGCACCGCAAAAATTAATTAATTTAATAATAACAATTAATTAATTAATTTGAAAATAGCAATTAATTAATGAATTTAATAATAGCCTCTGTCATTAATTCTGGATCACAAATGGATTCAATTTATATTGATTTTAGTAAGGCTTTCGACAAGGTTGGCCATGCTTACCTTGTTCATAAATTGAGCAGTTTTGAATCAGTGGTGATCTGTTAGATCTCTTTCGGTCCTACCTCGCGGACGGATCTCAAAAGGTTACGGTGGATGATGCAACCTCATCCGCTGCTCTTGTTACTTCTGGAGTTCCTCAGGGGTCCATACTTTGACCTTTTCTTTTTAATATTTTCATTTGCCCTGTCAACTGAGCTGCTGTCAACTCTTCTTTATGCTAACGACTGCAAACTAAGTATGAAGATAGACGCTATTGAAAATTATCATTCATTACAGGAGAATCTTGGAAGTTTCATTTACTGGTGCTGTAGTTGAAACCTATATCTCAATCTTTCCAAGTGCTAAATCATTTCCTTTGGCCTCAAGAAAAGTCTACTTCAATATAATCACTGCCTTGATGGCAGCCCACTTGATCATGTAACCTCTATAGCGGATCTTGGTATAATTTTGATTCAAAACAGACATTTAAAGAACACGTTAGATCTATCATTAGCAAAGGTTACCGCCTCTTAGGTTTCCTAAAACGTAATTCCCTCCATAGGTTTTCCACCAATACAATAATTAGATCCTTCTGCACTATAGTCCGCCCTATCCTTGAGTATAATAGCACTATCTGGAATCCACACTGCTCTTCCCACATCAACGCCTTAGAGATGATTCAAATTAGATTTACCAAATGGCTTTGTTGGAAAGAAAACATTCCTAATTTAAAAACTCATAATTATCCTGATATTGGCCGTAGCTTTAATTTAACAATTCTGAAGACAAGAAGAACTGTTACAGATATCATATTTTTAAGAAATCTCCTTCTGGGCACTATTGATTCTGAAGCCCTTTTATCCAAGATAGATTTTAATGTGCCCGCGAGGAGGTCAAGGCATTCTGCTCTTTTCCGTGTTCCTTTTGGGAGAGTGAATGCCTGAAAATATGAGCTACTCACCAGGATGATGCGGTCCACAAATGACATCCTAGTGAGGAACAAATTTATAGACGTCTTCGATGACTCTCCCAGAATTTTAAAGCATAAATTATATACAACTTTGTCCTCTTGATTTTTTTCTTACTTTCTTTTATGTTCTGTCCAATTCCATTTTTATGTTATTTTAAAATTCTGTTTTATATATGTTTTTCTCTTCTTTTTTCTAATGTTTTTTGGTGATATTTATGTATTTTATTTAATTTTCCTTTTTATATATTATGTCACATATAATAGGGTAGTATTACCTGTTTGTGTTGAATAAATTATTATTATTATTATTATTATTATTATTATTATTATTATTATTATTATTATTATTAAATGATATTTGAGATGTTGACATTTATTGATTCTCTCGCCATTTTAATTTTCTGATGAATTAGATTCCCTTTACATGAATGAAAAACATTGACTGCTATCATGGCGTTAATGAGAGTACCAACAGCTTTCTCCTAGCAATATATTTTCTTAAGCTTCAATGGAATACTCATCAAAGAGTTTATAAATTTCATTCGGTTGATGATTATTTTTTAAGACGTTTTCTGGTATGAAAATAGTTGTTTTATTGCTCCATTTGAATAAAAATTATCCCATCATAAAAATTACCATAAATGAAATATTCTATTACCCAGCGTTATAAATGATTTTTCATCTCAAAGATTATTGGAAATCGAAGACGGATTTTGGGCTGACATTAAATTTTATCGAATGTAAATCGTCATTACAGGACTAAAAATTAGAAAGAACGTGATTTCTTTCGAAAAATTGAATTCCCTAATTCTGGAATGGGAATGAGGAAGTAAACGTCTGTCCTAGGCTGGACACAAATCTAGACGTGTTACTTACCTGTTAGTTACTTTAGCCAACTTAGTGAAATAGTTTTCAAACAGAAATCAAAGGAGTCCATGCGCTCTCTTGGAAGCTTAAATTGCCAGAACAGTCGCCCGGAAAGTTGGAGATGTGTTTGAATCTTAGTAGAAATTGTTTCCTTCATTCCTTACTTTAAATTCAAACATTCAAACCATGCATTTTTAATCGATTTTTTTCTTAGGTTTATTAAGGGAATGTATGGATTTTTATAGCAATCTAAGAACACAATCACAATTAAAAACGATTATTTTCCCTCGAAAGAACACCATAAACGTCTATTGAGTAATATTATCTGTTTTAACGTACTTAACTTTGCCTTTCATAACTCTGATATACCGAAGAATTCAGAAGACGGAATTTAATTATTATACTAATTCAGCTTGTTAAACTTTATGTGTGGATTTATATTAAGATTTTACATCCATACTTTGAGAATGGTCACATTAGAGTATTATTGTTAAGATAAAAGGGAATTCTTTTACGTATGATCGCTCAAAGATACTGACTTCTGGCTTTACTCGCATCTATGATTAACACCTTGCTGTAATTCAAATTTTGGCAAACTATACTATGTTAAAAGGATTTTCCCACAACTTAATGGATTCCTACTCTAGAAATAATAAGTCGTATTTAGTCGTTCCAGGAATATGGCAGATTTTCCTGTTACTCTAAATCTTCATAAAGTACAAGGTTCCAACCGTAATCATATATTAGTCAAAACTATCCTTAAATCTTTCGTGAGAGATAAACCCCTGCGACCAATTACCACAGCACCAATTTTTGCATTTTCAAGAAGTGATACGCAGACGTTCATATATTAGCTTATCTCATTATCCTCCATCGAAATCACTTGTATATTCTCTCGCGTCATCTGCATCCCATATCCGCCGCGTCAAGCTGCCCAACTCTTTATCTGTTGTGTACACACCCTCTCGCACACGTGGGGATCTGCGTCATTCACGAATCCATATCCCCATCGCACGCACACACCTTGGCGTCCCACACACACGGTGCCATATCCAGTCTTTCGGCGACCTTTCCTCCTCTTCCCACGTTTCCATGACAAACCAACCCAACGTGAAAATTTGTGGTCTGAATTTATGGCTCCAAAACCGCAATAATTCCCGTGAGGAGTGTGTCCTATGGCGATACGGGCGTAACCAATAAGCGTGTAGCTCGCATAACGGCATGCGGGAGGGATCCCCCTGTCGTCCGCGGGGCATGTCGGATGGGAGGGACAAGAATAATGGAGGAATTGACAGAGGATCCTGAGGCGGAGATACCCGGGAAGGATGCTCCATGACCCATGTGCAACGCGACCGTTTATAACATTTTGACCTTCCAAATCCGACGGAGCTCCGTTATAGTTTCAGGCGTGGCTGGCAGGGTTTTTAAGTGTTCCGGTGACTCTTTTCTTCAATTATCTCAGAAAGGCTGGGTACGCTGCGACTCTATGGGCGTAGGCTTGTTGATTTGTTTGCGCTCGTGAAGACCACTTACTTCATATAGGGATATAAAGATGATTCTCGCGGAAAGACTTTAGTTTCAGTTAATAGTATCCAAGCTTACTTGGAGGTAAAAGAACAATAATTTGAGTTTGGTAGGCCAAAGAGAGTAACTGAAAAAACTAACTATTATATTAGATAATTGACAAATAATCTATATTACGTAAAATATATTATATTTTTTTACAAACAGTTAATGGTTATACAGCTGTTCTAATATATAAAATATATTTTGACAATTGATGTAACGTTTCTCTGTTTTTCTTATTTCGATTACTTCATGAAATACTATATCGAAAAAGAATATGTATTACCCCTTTTTTAATACAACCAACTGTTTATAATTCTCATATATCTTCCATTGGCTCAAGGTAAGGAATGACCGTAAAATTACAATTGAATAAATGATATTAACTCTAATTATTACAATTATTTACCATGAAATCAATCGAAGATGCTTTAACTTTGCGGAACTCCATCCTAGTAAATGAGTGGGAATAACTGTGCAAACTTCCACTTGTTTATAAAATTGGAATTTTGCACAGTTATTCCCACCCATTTACTAACTCTTTACCAGTTAACGCTATGAGTTTTTGGACAGGGTCCGATTCAAACATACGGGGAAGGAATCTTAATTTGAAAAAGTGTTTAATGATAAAAAATATTGCGCATTAACCTGTCCAAATCTTTTCTATACTCTCCTGATAGCATAGTATATTTAGCGAATGTTTTGCACTCTCCTTCCATAAGGTATTTTATCCACTTGAGGGATATTTTAGACCCCAAGGTCTTTTCATTGATTCCAATATTAGTTTATTAAAGTTTTGGTGCTTTCCTGGTGTATGCTATGGATGAAGTCCTCCCGGGTTTTCCACCAGGTCAGGTAAGCTATAGCCGACGTTTCGATGACTAACTCCGCCATCGTCTTCAGGGCGCTTGTGGAGTTAGTCATCGAAACGTCGGCTACAGCTTACCTGACCTGGTAGAAAACCCGAGAGGACTTCATCCATTAGTTTATTACATTTTAATGATGTTAAGCATTTATTTCATTCTATGCAAATGATTGTAACCGACTAATTCATCGTCATAGATTAAATATTATAATGTAATAATTTCATGGAAAAAGTAATACATAAACTTGGCGCATTCCGATTAACGATTTAACTCAATATTTACTTAATGTAGACCCAAAAAATTGTATTTTAAACTTAAATATCAAAATTCTACAAAGTCATTCCGTCAACTATTTCCTTAATAATCATTTTAATCTGCTTCAGGGTAGTCGCCATGCCATCATTTTAACTAATTACACTTAATAGTAATAACAGCAACGGATATGATAATTATTGCTTTGCAATCTTAAGAATTTCATAGAACATAAGAATTTGAATTTACAATTCCGGAATTTGTTTGCCTTCAAGTCTTATTAAATCGCTCTCTGGATTCCAATCTCCATTTGTCCTACAGTAAAAGACTGTTTTATTTATCACTGACATTCCTCGCCGAACGTCGAAAAGTATTAAAAAAACCGCCTCCTCTTCGGGAAGATGCTAGAGGCGGAATTGATTCCAAGCCTCATTCCATCAAAATGTCTTTCTGTCAAGTATGGAGAAATACAAGTTTACGGAAGCCGGCAATCTTGACTGGGCTAAAAGAAAGCCCTCCATTAAATCTTGCTCCGTCGCCAATCGGATTGACCTCGTGTGCACTAAGTCACCTCTTTCACTGGGATAGGACATCTCCGCATAAAACCTTGATACCGTTTTTCCTACGATCTAGATCCTCTCCCCTTTTCTATTTTAACTTCTACGCGCCCCTTTCCGTCCGCATTGTTATCATGCTTTTGTTCGGCGTCAGAAAGTCAATTTCGACATAGTTTCCTCCCGTTGAAGCTTATGAGATATTAGGTCTAGTTCTATTGTTTCGGAACTATATTGCGCAGAAAAATGAAATATTAGAGTATGAAGAGAATATTGTCACAAACGTTATTTCCTCGCATCATTTAAAATGGCAAAGAATTCATTTCAGCTATGTGAATCATTAGACTAAATTAATTTAATTTACGAGGACTTGACCTTAGATTTCGTCAAGAAACTCAGGCCTAGATTGCATTAAAACCTTTGTACTGGCATATAAATACCTTTCTTAAGAACAATGTGGTAGGACCGTCCTTTCTTTGGATTGTATAGATGTTGAACTTACTTATTCCTTAGTCCGAATCATATGAGCATTCTGCAACTTGATGTGACACTGTGATTGTCCTCTTTCCAGAGTAAAATGCATACTCTTCCATTATAGTAGTATACATCATAATACTTGCTTATCCTTCAAATCGTATATAATGCAAAAGTAATATTAAGATATTATTTATTCAAAATGGTTTTATTCAGTTTAATTATCTAATCGCATTCCCCCACTTGAACCTTTTAAGACGAGAAATAATTATGAATAAAATATTTCAATTTCTTGTTCCCTCAAAAGTGTCAAGTTTTGGAAATTATTTTTAATCAAAGAACACTTTTAAATATTCTCCCACCTACTGATGTGATCATTCTAAAGTGTGAAATACTTATCAATTAAAATATGTTACGGAAAATTGTCTGAATCAGGAAATGGGTCAAATAATCTGATACAAAATACCTCACAACGTACTAAAGAAATCCTACATTCGTAATATCAAACTCGTGAATTATGAATTTGGTCAATATTTGACTTATTATTATGCGACGATCTTCTTTTACATAGGATGGAATTCTCATTCTGACAAGCGTGAATTCCTTTCAAAAACTTGTGTTCGTAAAGTTTTGGAAAAATTAAATTTGGTTATTAAAATACAATACTTGAGAGGTCTTATGTTTGATATATTCATTTACGTATTTATTATGAGTTAATTCTTCATTTCGAAAAAAATAAAAATAACCTTTTTCTAAATAATGGTCACAATGAAGGCACAATAAATGGAGTTGTATCTTTGAAAGAGGCTTATCACATGTGACAGCGTCCGCTCCTCTTTTTACAAAAACATCATCTGGTACATGTTTCTGAAAACATCGAGTAATATATGTCCCATATTGCGTATGATTTATTAGACTTTTCTGAGTCGTATCAGTTTTGCTTTATCAGACGAATAATTTTGTTATGGGACAGAGAAGTGGATCTTGGAGCTCGTCACCATTCTTTTTGTTGTGTGTGGATACCCAACACCATGTTTTTGCGAATTCAGGAAATAATTAACTCTTTTATTCGTGCAATCGTTCCATCAAAATCTTTCTTTCTAACTAATTTGACTTTGTTAATTATTTGTTCACTATGTACTTTAGTGTAGTTAACACTAAGGATACTGAATTAGTTGAAGAACTGCATTAATTATGAAGTGAACTTAAATTTTTTTAAAATCATATTCGCTGAATTACCCGCTATCATTCTTCTTAAGAAAAAACATTCTAGCTTTGAGAGTGAAAAACAGTTCCCGCAGCGTATTTTTTAATTCCCAGCCATCAATGATTCATCCATATGCTAACCACTGAATATTAGCTAAAACCCAAAGAAGGAACGAATCCGAGCAATTCTGGCAACCGCAAGTCACAAACCCAGATATTTATTCAATAGGGAAGCAGCTCTAACCAGTTTAACTTCCTTGCAGAACTTCCACATAGACTATTTTAGGTTTTGCTTTCCCCTGTGACGATTTTCATATAAGCTCTTAAGGAATATTTTTATGGGCAGGTTTTAATATACTATATTATCCTTATTCCTTGCTTGAAAATCGTGAATGTTATAAGTATACTCTTGGGTATTGTTGATTAAGTAAAATATTGCGTTAAAGTAAATACTTATTAAAAGTAATATTTTTCCTGATGATTAACTTCTAATTATTTTCTTTCTAATTTCAGGTTTCTTGGATAAGAAGAAAGGATTACCATTTGTTAACGGTCGGACTTACCACTTACTCCAGTGACGAAAGATATTCTGCAGTCCACGCGCAACATTCAGAGGTGAGTCCTTAGGGATATTTCACTTCAATGATAATGGAAATGAAATTTTAATTTGCAGAAAATCGAGTGAGCCTTGAAACCCAATGCTAATCAGAATGAAAATGACTATTAAATCAAAGAAAAATAACAGTTTGCTTCTATAAATCATAAATAAACCTTATGAAACTGTTTGTAAATAGTCTCATTTGATACTTAAATAATAACTTTTATCTACATCTAAATGTGTAAGCAGGCCACTTTTTGGAAAGGAAAGGGGAAACTCTGAAATAAATATAAAAATCTTTCTACGTAAAATACTTCTTCAAAGACTTACTTCATTGAGTACTGCACTCATTTACTTAATTATTGATGGGGAAAATTATGTATATTATATAAATTATGTACCCTTATATAAACAAATAAACAACAAAGAAGAGATTATTAGAAAGAATGACTATCGTGTCGTGAACCTCTGCAAAACCTACGGAAAGGAACGCGTTTTACAGTTTTGAATTAGAATTAGATTTACGAATTCGATGATCATTCCCTTAATTTTTATGACTATATAACATATACATATTTATCTATATAAGAGAATGATATAAAATAAGTTATATAACCATGCATGAAATTTTAGGCAAATTAATTCCATTGCTTCCTAAAAAATACAAAAAGTTAATATAAAAATTAAATTTTCTATTACGTTTTTTGAGTTTCGCACAATATAACAGCAAAGAGATCAAAATTAACGCAGCATCAAATATATCAGTCAATTTGTGATTTAAAATCAATTAAAATCATCAAAAAGTAAATGGATGCTAAACCATATGAATGATAATTTCATGAATATATCATTCTCATTTTGACATAAATTAAAATATTATCAATAAATTATATTGTATTATGTTCATTATCCAATTTTTCGATAAGAATATGATATTTATCTTCCTTATAAATATATTTTAGTTACTCAAAATACTTTATTTATGGTGATTAGTTTCGGTTCAACATTCAATAATATTTTTTCCATGAGAAATGGTTTTATTACAACATTCTTCACGGGATGTTTGGTAAAGCCTCATGTTTTAAGATATAGTACCAGAAAACCTCTAAATTAAAAACGTCATATTCTCTCAGGGAATTATCCTCCGATAGTCATTAACTTTCTCTAGTGGTAACACAAAGGCTAACGCCTTGATTTAACGCAACCCCAAACGCAGAAAATTGTTTTGGTTGCCTACCATGCAGGCGTTCTGCGAATTTATAGAAAATGCATATCTACTATTACTGGATGCCTATCCTTATATTTATCCTCAATAAAACAATAAGTTACTCTACGAACAAAATATTATTTAATATTTTTCTATAATTTTCAGCGAAATGTTTTGAAGGGAAATAATGTCGTTTCACTTGATCAAGTCAAGAAAGAATTTTTCCTCAAGTAAACTTTGACTATTTTGTACGGAAATTCACTTGGAAAGTTTACGCACTATAAACGAAGACTAATAATTTTGAGGAGTTAATTTCTTCGTATCGTTTTCTTCAACATTTAATCTATAAAATAATTTTTAGTGTAATTGTAGAAGGAAATCAGCAGAATATTCTCGTTCTGGTCATTTGATTCAACACTAGCAACATAAATATTGTTAAAAAAGTTTCTCTAGTATTCATTCAAAAATTTAAAAAAATATGTGTTTATTTTAAAAATATCCCATGTGTATTATAATCCTCTTTTATGTGTAAATATTAGAACTTTGATCTTAATAATAAAAATGAGATTTAACCAAAACTAAAATATAGTTCGTAACTCTCATAAAATATTGAAATTACTAATTTATTGAATTAAATACTAACAAAATCTACTGTAACGCTATTTATCATATTACAAAATTATCTATATAATTAATTACACCCGAATTTATTATAACTTTTTATGGCTCAGGAATGATTTCTGTATTTATAAAATGTAAGTATTTATTATTATATTACTCATATTATATTTAATACTCTATTGAATATATTCATAATACCTTGAGTCAACTGAAGTAAGTAAAATTTTCTTATTGTTAAAAAATTAAAAGGAAAATAAAAACACGAACGATGCAATGTGCAGTACGCACAATAAGCCTATCATTATACTTGACACATCGTTAAACCATATTTATTGAATATTACTGCAATGTAGCAACGTGAAATTCTATACTGGTGGCAAGATGGAGAGTATCCTACAAAACTTAATTATTGAGATATCCCGGAATTCGTCTAAAGACGGGTGGGGAACCTCCAATATACCTTCCATAGGCATTACATGAATAAATGGTAAAGGTACATTAGTGATTACATATAAATTATCACATTGTCTCATAGATCTATATAAAGTTATTATATATAGATAAATATATAAGTCAACTCACATGTAGTATGTAACAAACATTGTCATAAAATCCTAAATAAAACACGAAAGATAATGAAATGTTTTGTAATTATATTGCCTTTATACATTTAATACATAGTTTTCCGTATTTTTATAATATGCTTAGTCTTGGTCTTTTTAAAGAAAGTCTTAATATGAGGTGTTTAGCAACATTATAATTATCATGAATTCTTTAGTTGAACGAGTTTCAATAATATCTACATGATATATCTATATTAAATATTAAATTCTTTACTTCTTTAAATCTGTTAATTGTGCGAATCTATTTAATTACTCCAGGTGTTGGTTTAGTCTAAACAATCGTTTGGTTCAATTTGTGTGTATTTTTTTATAAAGACGGTGAAGATTTAAGTGAAAAAGACCATTTCGGTTTTACATAGCTAAGAGAATGGGAATAATAATAGCTAAAAGAGAAGAAATAATCTGCGGATCAATTTCTAAATTAATACGACACATTATTATATATAAATATCAATCATAATCGTGCAATACTGAAGTTCGTAAATGTGCATATTATGCAGCATTGCCCTGTATATAAATATAGTGTGATACGTAATGAAAACAAAATTTCTATGGCAACTATTCCAAAAAAGTAGAGGATCAAGATAAAAAATAAGCATACAGGACTTAATGAATAGCAATATATTCTCCTTAATTTCAGGATTGGACCCTCCAAATCAAGTACGTTCAGGATCGGGACGCCGGCCTGTATGAATGCCAGGTTTCTTCTCACCCACCCACCTCCATCTTCATTGACCTCAGGGTCGTCGGTAAGTTGAGCGGTTTTCTTTCCATGCCGTTTTGGATGGTGGATAACCTCTATCATCATCTTTTGTTTCGTCTTCCAGAGTTATATGTCTTCACTGAAAGATATTTACTCCCATTGAGAAGTCCTGCTTCTTATTGGCGACATTTTTATAAAATTTCTTTATCACGCGCAGGGTTCAGCGGACCCCAGAAAGGATTGCGCTCAGCGACCGCTTTGCGATAAATCACACATAAACTCCGGAGGAAAAGTTTTATTCCCCAGAGAAACGTATCAACGGCGAGCTCTGGATTCTTTCGTTCCGTTTTTTACTCTTATCCCCATAAAAACAAATGAGGCGTGGTTGTTATTGATCCAGTTCCAGGAAAACGTCGCGGTGTCCTTGCTTAATTATTTATGTTCTTCAGGAGTAAAAGTCGTCGTTTTTTCCTGGGTGCAGGGAGATAATTTAAGCACTCCGGGCCGAGGTTAATTTATCTATGTGGAATTTCTTATGCTGCTGGAATGAAATAAGGCTCCGCCGATCCCTAAGTTACGGCGAGGTTAAGTTGGTAATTTACGTACCGATCTACTCTAAGAGAATATGATTCTGAGGTAATTTTGCCTCTCGAAATTTTGCTTCAATAGTGTCTGTGGTTTTGCGTGGTGTTTAATAGCCTCTGCAAAAGATCTTTTAGAGTGAAACTGAAAGAATTGCTGAATAGTGATGCAAGTACACGAGGAATACGTGAAAGAGAGACGTTTCATTGCATTTCAACAAAGTTACATTCCGTGGTCCTAGATATATAATCCAGTTTTGCATATGCACTACATTGTAATTTAAATGAAATTCAGTAACTTTGTTTTGTTAATTGGACAAAAATATAAATAAAATTGATTCATTTGTAAAATCATACTAAATTTGAATTTCATATTATAATCAAAATGAAATTGCCGGACAAATATTTCATTTTATAGAAAAGTCTTCCTTTTTGTCCCTATGCGGGAGACTCAAAGTAAAAAAGCGTGTAGTATAACAAAAAATGGTGCCTTTGAAAACATCTCTGCTACAATTTAAAAAATGAATTGCAATTTTTACATAATATATTAATTTTAGTATTCCCATATTAGAACTTGATTATTTACTTATTTTAGAAATCACGAAACTAAGTTTCATCGTCATATTAATCATATAGAGTGGTGTGTTATTAAAGGCATAACGTTGTTTGTTGTTGAGTAGAGTGTACTAAGATGTTATGAAGGAGAGTAATATGTCGTAGATAGCTAGATCCTCAGAGTGACAAAGTTCATCCACAATATTAATTTACTATGCCGAGGAAGAAGTTTCAAGTTGCTTTCGTAGCGTAAGGTCATAATCACTCTCTAAGATTCTGCGCTAAAGCTTCTAAGTTTGTTTTCTACGTATTTACCAAATAAATGAATAAATGAGGAGGAGAGAGTGGTTAAAATAAGCATACAAGGTATAGAGAGATTCAAAATTAATTTAAGTTGAAATGATTCATAGAAATCGTCTTGCAACTCTTTGTGCAGCTGTCTTACTTTTTATTGGAGCATACCAAGATGGTATGAATATTAAAGTGGATATCTAATTATAGCAGTAAGATTATAAATGGACAAATTAAGAGATGTTGTACCCTAGAAAATCCATCTATCTAATCTAAAGTCTTTGTACCTCAATTCATAAAAATAAGGTATGCTAAATTTAGCATTCTAAAGCAACTATGGCTGCAAAATCAGACACAATAAGAAACTAATAAGGTGTACATATCACAGTGGAAAACCAGTCCAATTGGTCAATTGACTGTTATTAGAATTATCGCTGAGTAGAATCTAAATTCACTCGTTTAAGACTTGATCCTTTTACTTACAAATATTATCTTTATCCTAATAATAATATAAATATAGACTTATCTTGATGTAATGCATTTTACGCAGCACAAATTAATTATTTACAATTGCATACAGATCATTTTCAAAAATCGGGAGTACAGTTATCAGGGCTATTTTCACAGTTTATTATGATTATCATGATTTACTCTTTATGCTAATAGAAAGTAATTCAGAGATGGTAGGTATATAGAGACGATCAATAAAGTGGAATGGGGATCGCAAAATCTCGTAAAGCTGTGGCTAGCGGAACTGGAACGTTCCGTATATACGGAAGCCACAATGGTAAGGCATCGCATCTTTGATAAAAAAGTAGCAAGGACGAAGATATTATCCCAATTATATATGAGAGTTTCAAACAAATATAAGTATCGAAAATCGCATCCATTCTTGCGAAGGAAATGGAGATTTTGTCCTAAATGTTGTCAAATTTCTCATTCTAAAAAATTAAACATAGTTAACAGAAACACGAAAAAATTTTAAAGATTAACAGTAATTATACCTAATTCATCTACCTTATATCGATATAAATTTAATAATTCGTCTGAGGTTGTCGTGCATTTTGTTGCCCTCTCGTTTATGCTACTTTAAACTTATTTGCTTCTCATAATAAGACACCTTTCGTGTTAGCAGGAAGCCAGATTCATTACACTGAATCCCATTTATTATGTATTTTTTTAAATGAGGTGGAAAACTGAGCACAACATTAATATTGGCAATATTTCAATTATAGGGATAAAAAGCGAAATAGTGAGCGGTATGAAGTGGAGTCGTACCACATCACTCCGAAATAATAAGTTGAAGATGTACACGTTTCGTAATTTATAATGCATTAAAGTATTTTTTACCATTTTTTAAACACATTTATTATACTACATATCAATTCCATAGCTAGAAGAAAGAGACCTCAAAATATTGTGTACGCTATAGTGATCGCAAAACTTTACCACTTTAGCACTCAATGTTTCATTGTATACAGATATAGCTTTTGACTGTGTGTTTGTTTAAATTTATACGTTAATTTTGTATATTAGATTTTACTAATTGTATACTTCTTTACACCTGTTCTTTATTTGTGTCAAATTACTTTTTCTAGATGTAAGCTAAATGTTTACAATCGTTCTGTTTAAATTGTGCATATATATTATAATAAGAGTGAATATTAATTGTAGGAGAGGCGATTTTGGTCTAACATAGCTGAAAGAGAATAGTAATAGAATAAATTAAGAAAGAAGGAATAATCAGAAGATCGATTCCATGATATAAATTTAAATCATGCATATTTACAAACCTCAGTGTATTTCATAAGCTATTATTCTATGTAGCGTTGTAAAGATAAAATGAAATGTAAAACAGTAAAATAATAATTATATATGAAAAGATAGGATTAAAATGCATGAAAATCGAACGTGATGACTCAAGAAACATGTGCGACTTTGTACTTTCAGAGGCGAGAGCCGACATCCTCGGTCCATCGGAGAAGTACCTCAAGAGCGGAAGCATGCTGAGGCTCTCGTGCGTACTCAGGCAGAGCACGGAGCCTCCGGTGTACGTCTTCTGGTACCACAACAACCGGATGATCAACTACGACCGAGACCGGGGCGTGAACGTCACCTCCCCGGTGCTCTCTTCGACCGCGGTGGGGAGCGGGGCGACCACGGGCGAAGGCGCCGACGAGGGCGTCGAAGGGGCGACTGCAGCCGTCGGCAGCGAAGAGCCATCCGAGGAGGAACACGCGAGCACTCTGGTGATCGCTTCGGCGCAAAAGGCTCACTCCGGAAACTACTCTTGCGTCCCGAACAACGCTCAGCCCGCTTCCACCTACGTCCACATACTCAACGGTGAGTGCCGTGGATTTGATTGAAGTGTACGGACGCATTGTTTGGCTGAATTATTCAGCCGGCGTCCGGGCGACCATTACGTGGCAGCTGAATCTGAATAAGCCTGCCAAATCTCTTCCTTTTATTCCGAGTCCGTATATCCTCGATGAATGATGCCGATGGTGAAAAAATGAGTAAAAATACCCCGAGCGGATTCCGACTTTAATCAGAGGGCCTTAATGGAATCCATTTTGCGAGGCACTTTAAAAAGTATTGGGTCAACTCTTTCAGGAGGTGGATTAATAAATTTTGCGCGTATGCTCGACGGGATTGTGACTCACAATGCAAAGTTAATACGTTGTTTGCGTCCGACAAAAATCCCCGGCTCAGCCCGGTGCTCCCAATCAATTCCGAGAATTAAAAACTTGCTCTGTGCTTTTACTCATTCGCTCGTGTGGACTCGGAAGCATTAAAATAAAATCTTTTAATGGTTAAGAGAATTCGAAGCAACTATTAAGTGCAGCTCCATTCACACTCGATTTCAGAGGTCTGTAAAACTACGAGCTAGTTTCAATTTTGAGCTCCGAAAACCATGTTTTATGAAAGCCATTTTTTTTATTTTCCGCTCTCACTCTTACTTCTATGAGGTTGTTTAATATTACCAATTGACAAATTATGGGTCAACCAATAATAGTAAAATGGGTAAGAATATAATATCTTGATGTTTTTGGTCTTCCCTCTTTCGTGGAAATAACTTATTTCACTAGGTTAGAAATATGTGGGTCACCTAAGATGAAATTTCAATCTTATATTATTTCGTATTCAATACATTTAAAAATATTAATGCATGATGTTTAAAGAGAGTCCACAAAAACCACGGAGGTAATGCCGCCAATGTTTTTGGGCCTTTCAATTATTCATATACCAAAGTAAAATGTATTTGACATAATGATATTGATTACATATAAATCAGATGTATAATTATCCAATTTATGAAGTAAATGAGATCTATTACTACTACTATTTATTCTTCCGAAAACTGACGTTAATAATGTAATGAGAGTATGTATGCTCAAAAGGACGAACTAGGATGAATCAGAGATAATTAAATGCATCTTGAACTGGGATAATTTATCTGATATACATTCTTATTAAATAATATGAAAAAGTTAAACTAAAAGTTCATTAGTAGGCTTAATTTGATAGGATACTGTTCAGTGATCCGAACCTTGGCGTCAATGTTGTGAAATACAGAGACGAGGTAACAAAAGGCTTATAAATAATTCTTTCGGGGATTTTTAAACCTCTAATAAGTATAAATTGTAGATTATGGAAATTTCCCGTTTTACCAACTAACATCTGATAAGAAGTAATAGCATAATATACATACGAACGAACATATCTTTATCTTTGTATCCTTTGGTGGTAAGGAGGTCACCAGCCTCATTTATTCGGAGTACTCCTCCATACTTTCCTACTCTTACGAACCTCTTCGACTTCAGACAAGTCCATACATCTTTTCGTACATTCCCATTTGTTTCTCAGACTTCTTGTGCTTTATTTTTCCAAGATATCTTTTATCTTTTTCTCGGAATTTCATTTTAGTTAATACCATTTAGATCAAACTAATAATTCATACGAATTCATTATCCGCAAAACTATAATTTATTTTTAACAGCAAATACTGCCTTAAGTGACCCAAAAAATACAGAATAATACCGACATTACGGTTTCCCTTAGTTTTTGAATGTACGGTACGGTAATCATATTTAAATTGAGGAATTTAACCTTATCATTAATTCTAATATATAACACATTTTTCAGTCAATATGTCATCGGTAATTAATTGACAAATGATTATAAATTTATAATGAAAAGTATCGCATACCGTCTCGGAATTCTGGAATGATAAGAAAATCATGTCTTGGGTATTCTGATCAATGAATGTTTCATGAAATTAGTTATTTTAAGTATAGTTAATTAATTAAGTTATTGATTAATTCAACGCTATTAATAATGTTCATCCAATAATATTTTGTTTTTTAATAAGTATTTGACGGGGACTTCGGTGTTTTTTACTGTGTGTGCTGTTTTTTTTACAAAGACATGCTCATAAAAGTGGTGATTTACATACAAGTAATGAACACCTAAACATCGTTAAATTACATTATTGACTCATAAATCCATGTTTTATTCACACAGTCCCTCCCCTTTTTAATACCTCAGCGTGGAGTCTGAACTGTTTCCATGCGATTTTCATTTTAAATACCTTTTGATTAAACTGTACAAGAACGGCACCGAGCTAATTAGTTTACTCCAAACCCTTGTCACGTTAAAAGTTAGCGTTCGAGTCCAAATCGGAATTTGAATAAAATAAATCATCGAGTCCATAGTAGCTGACGGAGCATGGCATGTTTTATATACATATTAATCAAGGTCGTGTTTGGCTATTCTCTGAAACTTTGCCCCATTACCACGCGCGTTTTTCCCCGTCGACTGTACGAAACTTTGCACCCTTCAATTAATCACCGAGGAAATTCATCCTCCGTTAAATAACCGAATTAATTACGACAAAACATGACCGCGGGTGACACCGAAAAAAAGCTCCACTTGGGCTCCCCACCACTCCTCGTACCTCCGAAGAGCCTCGACTCAACGCGAGGAAAAAACACAAAAAGCTGGGGTGTGCTTATAAATAATTCAGCATTTATTTCGTCCGCTGTATTTTTCGAAACCCAGAAAATTAAGGAATAAAGTTCGAACTGCCCTTCAAATTTCGTCCATTTTTTCATCTTCCTTCGAGTTTTTTTTTATTCCCCGGCAAAAGCCCCTTCCTTCCTCCCACTATGCAAACTTCTCGCTCGTTATCAGTCGGGGATTATTTCGGGAACTCGTGCGCGCACACACGCAAAAAACAGAGACTATGTCTTCCCATTAACTGAAAATGAGTGTTCCAGTTTTGGAGCTTTGTGTGAAGTTGGAGCATAAAAGGAGTGGGAAGAGGAAGCCGCGGACACACAGGATATGCGAAGAATGGAAGGATCGCTGAAAGAAAGAAAGAGCGGAGCTGGGATTAGGGCCGAAATTTCGGGGGCGGTTGGAGAGGGGGTTTTATGCAGGAACAAAGGGTAACGAAATGATGGGAGGTAAGAAGAGAAGTTTGGCCTGCTAACTGTTACCCGATGGACTTTTCGTCGGCTGATACTTATCTTGGAAACAGCATCCAAAAACTCCATTTGCGAACTTCCGTAGCAGCTGATTCTATTTACACACGCAACGCTAAAAGTAATACGGTCCCTCTCCGGGATGGCCAGCGCGAGATTGAATTCGTAGTTTGCTATCTGCTGTAAAATTAAGTAGTATGTGCACTAGTGTAAGCAAGAGTTTAAGTGTTGATGGTCGACGATAAAATTGTTTGCTTAATTAGCCATGAAGACACTAAGTCCTGGACGGGGTCAACTGTTATCATATTTCAATTAAAAAGAATGAATAATTATGATTGGACGTGCAATGAGTACTTTAACCCACTTACATTCTTTAAAGCTGGCATTAAAATCAATATTCACAACTTCGAACTTCATATATGGTGCAAATAAAACTTTGAAGACTTTTCTAGAGACACTTTCCAATTTCGATGACCTCAGAATTTTGCTGCAACTTGCGCAGTATTTCTATAAGAAGCTTAGTATGCACTTACTGCTTATTTACTTCCCTTTGCAGGCAAGGAGCTAGGTCTTTTTCGTTTTTAGATTTTTCCTAACGCTCGTGGTGTCAAGGTATCGAGCTTAATGAAGTTTGTTAAGGCAATATTGTCTAAACTTCTTCGACATCTGCTGTAATTTTACTAATATGAGTCCCGAAAAGGAATCAAATCCAGAACTGCTTTCGTCAAACGCGCTATTCATATCGCTATCTAGGAGTCCTTGACAAAATTCGGTGGATTTTAAGGGCACTACAACTTTTAATAACCAACATTAGATAAAACGTGGAATTTTAGGTGACATATTGATAGGGGTGGAGAACAATGGATTAGGGCCATCAGAGTTAATTGCTATTAGGTTCTAACAAACTTAACTGATTTCTTCTCAAAATATCATACTCACTTCATTACTAAACTATCTTATGAAACTTCCTTTAGGAATAGGCCTCCAGAAATTACTTCAAAAACTCGTCTCTTAATGGGAAAATAAGATTTAAATATTAATCAATCTAACGTCCGTAATATATTTGCTAGTATCCTCAATACTTTCAAGGAAAGAGAAAACACCCTACGGAATAAATCCAGTGAATTAGTCGCTAGCATCACGGGTAAATTATATCCTCTCTTGGGCAAAGGGTCTGTTAAATACTCATGTGGCAGTGATGAGATTCCACTCAAGAACCACTGTAGGCGATCTCGGAACGAGGGACGGTGGTGGGAGAGACGGCGTCTAAAAATAAGAATAAAGGAAGTTAAGGAGCTCTCAAGTCGGAAAAAGTCCATTTAGTATGGATATCCGAGAGATGTGGAAGGAAGCACGAGAAAGTATTGAGGGAATGAGTAATGGGGCGAGAGGATGAGAGAGATAGGATTTGCTGCTGAAAAGTCCCTCGGATCATTCCCCCTTTGAGTCCGCTGCAGAAGTCACGTTTGATGTTCGCTGCCTTTCCGAGGTTTAAATGAGCTTCGACCGCCCGGACACTTTGGGCCAACACGTTGAAGCGTAAACAAAAAAAAAGATAAATAGTATCTGCGGAACGAACCCCTTGTCTGTAAAGAGATGGAGGGAAAACGGAGGTTGACATGCGGATGAATAAATGATTTCAAAAATTAATAATGAATCCATAAGGCCGCGATGCGCCGGATGATGGAGAAAAAAAATTGGTGAGAAAAAGCTGCTTTGTTCGGTTCTCTCTCTCGCTTAGAAACAAAGCGGACTTCTTCCGTTAGTTACATTTTTTATTCTTTGCCAGTCTTCCTGGGTTGTTTTTCTTCGAAAATGCCGCAGATGATCACGCTGATGACTGATCTCGGGGAAGTTAGCGAGGCCCCAGCGTTTGGGAGAGTGGTGCGGAAATGGCTTCCAGATGTGGGCCATTGTTTAGTTTGACGTTGCGCCGTGATTTTTTCGCCTTTTTTGTTTAGCCCTTATGTGTATAGAGCCCAGCTGTGGGCAAAGGAAACCCCTTTCCTTTTCAAGCAGCGCCCAAATGCTTTCTGATATCTTTCACGAAATTCTCTCTCACCACGTCGATAACCCCGAAGATGAATTCACCCGTAACGAGCCAATTATTTTCGTGGTTTGCGCCAAAACGTGGTTCGATCAAAAAGTTATTACTAATGCAACTATTGAGAATAAATTCCTTAGAAATCGCAAATATTAAACATTGAGTCATAAGTTTAAAATCTCCAAAAGGCGACTCTGTCGGGTGCTCCGAGTCTTACTTTTCGGTATTCCAAGAAAGCATGAAAGGAATACCGCAATTTCATTAGGTATTTTTCATAGCTACGAAAAAAATAGTAAATTCATAATATACGTAATTAATTAGAATAAATAGAGCCAAACAGTTTCCACATATAACTCCTTGGTGTATCATTGATTATTTTAAAACCATTAGATATGTTTCATAGAGCTTTCTGCTTAGGATAATTCGTTAAGTCTATCAGAATATCGTAATACCAAATGAAACTGTAATGGTAACTGCTGGGACTCTTTAAAGGCATGAGTTTTATTTCGCCTAGATAAGCAAAAAGGGTATAGACTAATATTGAGTATAGACAAAAAGTATACAAAAGTATAGACAAAGGATTGAGAAATATATAGATTCTTTGGTACTATCCCTTACTGTTAGAGTGAAACAAATCAATCATTATTCTATGGTATTCATATTGCATTTTCTTCAATCAAAATATCAATTGCAAATAATTTCTGAACTTGTCTAAGAAAATTTAGTAGTGGCCCGAGACTAACTCAAATGCATATTCTTTCTAACTATCATCCCAAACTAAATTCCCTTTATGAATTTTTGTATCATCACTGAATTTGGAATGCAGATAATGAGTTTTTTTCAAGAATATATATGATATTCAGTGAAAGACTCTTTGTTACCTCTCAGTTACGGATTTAAGTAATAATCTCTAATGGGATTCAGACTTGATGACTTCAAAATTGCAGGCGATAACTTTCATCTGAATTCATCTGCATCTTGTTCTTGGTATGCCCTTGTAAACTCTAGCTATATAGGAAAACTGGCGTCGACGCAACTAGGCGTGTATAATGTATGACTCTCTTCTATCCCCTTGCAACAACCCTCATTTCCTCGCACGTTACACTTCTGTCTAATTCAATTGCATTTATCGCCTCATAAAATCTCGTAGCGTGGCGTCTTATGCCCACAGCTTTACCATGTCGTAGAAATAGGCGATTTTGCTTCTCAAGCTTTCCTCACCCATACATTTTCAAAGTAATCTTCTTCATAAATTTCCCAGTTAAAGAGGCAGCGTAATTTAGATAACACGGAATTTCAAACGCCACCACCGAGTTTTGTAACTCTCTGCCTTCGAGTAATTAGCCCTATCCTCGGTGAAGTCATCTAGAATATTAATATTGACTGCAGAGATTAAATCTCTTTTATTTCCAAAGCGGAGAGATTTGCCTTAATTTGAAAATTTTAGGGAGGTGGGAAAATATTTTTAGCTCCAAGTTCCATTTGGATCTATCTTGTCGAATTCATTATGTTATACAAGAATCATAACATCTACTTTAGCTATTTTTACATTGATTAAAGATCCATTCAGCACTGCCATTTAATGCAAGTAAGCTTATCTAAACTTCAAAGTGCTCTTCATAAAATTATCCATTACGTAAATTGCTTCATAAGTTAAGTTTTTCGTAATTTAACTCAGCCTAACAAGATGGAAGGCATTAAAGTTGAAAATAACAAATCGAAAATCAGAATAATGGATGAATAATAATTCAAATGATGAAACTTCAACTTACTGAATACCTGGAGACTTAAATATACCTTACTTTAAAACGTATGACGTATTAAAAATTATTCCGAGACATTTCCACCCTTTATGGTGTATTAAGATTGAGAAGGTTTAAGTACATAGCCTATAATAATAATAACTTTTCTAATGAAAACAGGAACATCCCAATTACATCAATTTCAATAATTATTACTATTTACAAAGACACTCAACCATTCCCTAGCTAGAAAAATCCGACCAGCCGGGATTCGAACCCGGGACCGTTGGTTCCGTTGGAGCGATAACGTGCGAGCACGCTAACCGCTTGTCCACCACGGCTGGTAATTTATATCATATTGAATACAATTGTCATTACTGATATGTGAACTGTGAAATAATGCTCAAGCACACTTTTAAAGCGTTGTTAGAATTTGATCTTTTTGCGTGCCATAGCTCTTTTTGTTTCCGTAGGAAACTTGAATTTGCATATATTCAATTAATTTTTATTCATTTTATGATTTCAGCATTAGAACGAACGGAAAACTCAATTATATCCATCAATAAATCAATAGGCATAAAATCCTATTTCAGCTTGTGTATATTCAATTGATAACGCCGTTTGTGGTACGAAAAATTCTTAAAGAGCATATACGTAATAACGTATTTATCTCGAGAAAAAAGCTAAATTGTTCTACTAAATTATATTTCTAGGCAATAATTAATTATCTCCCTATTTTATATTATAAGACAAGGGTCCGTGTTATGAGCATGGTCTCTGCACCATGCGGAATCTTTTAATCATGACCTTACATCAAGTTAGCTCGAAGAACTACATTTGCTCAAGTTTAAATGCGCGCTCTTCTTTCATCGAGCTCAATAAAACTCCGACTATCCCGATGAAATTGAAAACTTTCTTTTATATTCAGATAGTGGCTAAATCCTCGGTAACGCTAGGAACATGGGCTTGGTTCCGGGGCACAGGAATGAACCTCATGTAGAATGAATCACCGAGAGCAACAATCCTTTCCGTTGCAATGGGATCAAATACGAGGAAATTCGATCATGCGTCCATTGAGAGAATTTCGGTGCTCATCGCCGTCAGGGAGGAAATGGAACAACACCTGTTTTACGGGGAATATTAGAGGGTCTGCAGGGTACGTTCCAACATGCGTGGCATAATGGACGGTATCCAGAACAAGGCCCCCGGCAATACGATGAATGAAAAATACTGCGTTTTACCACATTAAACGGGGAAGCTGTGCGGTTCCACTCGTCTTAAACATCATTTTTCGGTATTGGTACACAGGAAGGCCATTAATATTCATGTTGACCTACATTTCGTTTGAAATATAACATTAACGTGATTGTTGTATTGCCAACGTCGAAAAAGCTAAGACTACTAATAGGACAGGGACTCGAACCTGGGATTCCAAACTGCCGATTGGTTACTAAAACAATTGAGCTCTCTTACCGAGCATTCAAACATATCGATTTTTTTCGTTGGTAGTTTTCCTAGGTATAGGTCTTTACGCCTTCCATCCATTCCCCTTTTTTATTAGTTAACCTCAGTAGGGTTACGATGGGTTCAGAATATTAATTCAGTATTCAATTTTGAGGCTGTTTTGAACATCAAACACTCCAGAATTAGCTAAACAAAGGGAGAGAGAAAGAGAGAATTTGATCTTATGTTTCTCTCAGAACCAAAATGATATAAGCAAGAGAAGTCAGGGAACATAAAATGAATAATAGTAAGTCTTTCACAAAGTTCAGTGACGAGAAATGAAAATAGATACTACCATTCAACGTTATGCTTGCCTCGAAAAATTTTCAGTACCGTGTAACAATTATATTAATAATATCAGTAATATATATTCCAACTTTTTCACATATTCAATACAGCATATACTGTTTTAGCCAAAATTAATAAAAGAAAATCAAGAATCAAAATCAGAAATGAAAGAAAAAAGAAGGGAATAAAGATAACCCAGAGTAAAATAAGGGTTTCGGAGTTATCTCAAAATACATTTGCAAGCAACCAAAACATTGCATCTACAAAATAATTTTATAGAACTTATTTCTAAATAACGAAGCAAGAATGTGTATATTTGTCAAATAATTTAAATGTTTTCTATAGAGTAACTTCTATACTATCAAAAAGAAAAATATGTAAAAAGAATGAAAGAAAAGTATTATTTTCACTATCCTATGCCTAAAGACAAATTAAATTCATTCAATTCTAGATATCGAAGCAGGAGCCAATGGCTTTGGTAATGTTAATATTTTTTCTGGGCGATGCGGAAGGAAGTTCGTGGAAACTGGGGCGTATTTAGCTTAAAGAGAACGGTTTTGAGGGAGTCGATAGCAGATGGAAATGTTAATTCGGATCGCAGTATGTCTCATCTACGATACGAAGCTATAAAGAGTTTACATATGTGCGCCGGGCGTCGAAGTTATAGATCGCGGGATTATATGGAGCACTCGGTCATCATTACGGTCTACAGGATTCATGCCTTTTTCAGCCCGTATCACGGTGTCATATGCCAAAGCTTATGCAGAGAAAACAGAGAAGGACGCCCGGCGTTGACTATATTGAGGACATAATCGATTCGAAACAGTTAACATGTGTATATTCGCATGCAAAGGATAGCCTCATCTTCTATTCAGCTACAAAATCGAGCGGAAACATTGCGAAACTGTGTCAAACTACTTACTAAAATCTCACATTTTAGGTAACTGCCAATAAAATTTCCTTCGAAAAGGAATAACTCTCTCGGCCTTTTCTGAAGGATTCTGAATTTGTAGATGATAAGTATGAGAGCGTATATTGTAACTGTGGTAGTTTTGTTATTTTTCAACAAATGAGAATCGAGATAAGATACGATCATACGAATGTTAGTGAATGATTTATGAGATGAAAATATAATAAGAAACGACTTTATAGAAGGACAAAATTGAGACTCTTCTTTCTAAGTCTCACCTTTCACATTCATTTTGTATATGACCTTACAGCTGAGATATGATTCAAGCATATTGTCGTTCGAAAAGTTATATATTACTCTAAATAGATTTTTACTGCTCATAAGATTTATTTCCATTTATAATGAGTACATATATAAGAAAAAATATCATAGTTTGAATACTAGAAAAATAAACAATATTTAAAATTCAGGTCCACTTGAGTACAAATATGGCTCTATACAATGTGCCTTGAAGTTACACTCATTGACTAAAATAGCACACGAAAAAAATCACAAAATGCACATTTTTTCCAAATTACACTTCGTAAATCAGTGTTGGAAGGTTTCATATTTAAAGTTACAGAAGTATAACATTATTAATAATACTGATATTATTAATATACTATACTACATCTTTGGTACATATGTTTTATTAAGAGACCAAATAATATCAAAATTAAATAAACATTAACTATGAAGAATTTATTATTTAAGTATTTGATTCGGAAGATTATATCGAAATCGATTAAAGTTTTACGGGATCATGCCTCTAAGATGTCTCAAAGAGTCACTTGATAATATTGTACTTTATATGCTTCTCGCCTGATGAAGTGAATTATAACCCCATATCCTGCAATGCATTACCTCTCTTGTTTAATCCCTGAGCGCTCTGGAAATCATGTTTGCCAACACTCGAATTATCTAATTATGAACATAATCGTTCCTGATGATAGTTTCTTGAGTTAATACGGTGACAATCGTAGCGATAAATCCTTTTAGCACAGATGATGCCAGGAAAGGAAACTAGGGCTGTGCTGTGTGAAATTAGAACAGCTCTTACGGTACAAATTGCCCTTCTGCATTGTACTGACAAACGTGGATCGAACAAAGATCGTAGAACCGAGGGCAAGGTAGTTTTACTTGCTGATACGCTTGCTAGTTCAATCGGAAATGGTAGCGATCATACTGGAAGGTGTATTGCGCAGGTTTATGGTTTCGGGGTGCTGCAAAAAATGGCTCCCGCAGCAGCAGGTCCGGCAAAGCCTACCCGGATTATCGATGACTAAAAGTTATTGCTATGACGACTGAAGCTCTCCGCGGGAGGGAGAAAAAGAAAAGGCGTGTATAAAAAGAGAGTTTTTGGATGGGCAGGTGAGAATAAAAATAGTCCCGCGAGGCAACACCACGGCGTAGGAACGGGAGATTTCCATTTCCGAATATACAAAATGTATACAGAAATATGAGTTAAAGCCGTCGGTGGATGTAGGAGATTGAATGAAGAGTGATTGGAGAATGGAGAAGTTCCAAATAGGAACTGGTTGTTTATTTAGTAAGATGTATTTATATATTTGTGTTTTTGTGAAAACTTCACAGCTAGGCTCAGTAAAATTTAAAAATGCACAAATTTCCTTCTCTCCATAACAAATCTACTTTTAAATTAGAATAAAACAAGTAATATTTATCAATGCATCGGTCAGGATAGTATACCAGAGTATTTCTACTTTACGTGCTTCATCATTGTGTACTCAGCAGAAAATGTTTTTTAGAAACTTTTATAAAAGATGTAATGTACCTATCTAAAAACGTTGAAATTATTTCATTTGTTTTGAGTCAACTTAAGTAGCTGTTTCTAAAAGTAATATTTTGTTTCTCAAGGTGAATTTCCATAATACGACAGTTCAGTCATAGTATGGTTCTGTTTCGCAATTGGTAAACGGTAGGTTTAGAAGATTGCAAAGGGTATTTTGAATAAACAATAGAGTAAAACCTTTATCGAAGCATACAATTTCTACATACCAGAAAAACAAGCGTATTTACACTCTTGGCTGGAATCGCTACATAAAAAGTGTAATTTGCATTTGACGTTCCTTAGAAGATAGAAGAATTTGCATTTTCTGAATTCGCGTTTTTTGGATAAAAAATCGCAGAAGCCACAAACAGAAAAAAGCAAGCAGATCAAGCGCAAAGAAAACAAATACTCCGTCACTGCGCAAAAAGCAAATTCATCCGCGAAAATTTCAGCATTTGGATTAATTTAAGCACGGAAAACTAGGAAGCGATTACTTTCATTTCATCAATAGCTGCATGAGAAAGAAAAGAGCGAGAAAACCAGCAGCGATACCACGGGAATGGATTACTCGCCATGGAGATAGTAGAATAACAAGTAAGTTGCGCGCAGAAGAAGGCAAAGTTAGGAAACAAAGAGCAGAAAGCAAACAACCACGTTTTGCCTTTTGTACACTCGCCGGCGCTATGGTGACATTACTTCTCACACACAATAGGGCCCAGTGTAATGGAAAGGAAGGGTTTTAATGCGTGATGTATCGATTTTCGCCCGACCTCTTTTGTTTTTTACAACCCACTTCCACTGTTTGTTTCCTCTTCATTCCCTCTCCAGCGGCAGTCTGGACCCACTTCCGACCCACCCCCTTTCCCAACACCCAGCTAACAATGCCATTATCTCGCCCCATTTATAATTTTTTCTCCCTCAGAGAAAACCTATAAGCTTTTGAAACCGAAATCGTTTTCCCTTACGAAAGGCCGAGTGACGTGCGTAGTGGAAATATTCTATACGGCCACTGATAACGGTTGTACCAAAGGCGCTGCTAGTTTGGCGGTCGCGCTCATATTATTTCTTTCGGTACGCTTCCTCTCCTCGCCGTGTATAATAGAAGCTTCTTTTCTCCCTCAGCCCCCGGCGAGACTCTACGACTCGTTTGAAATTCTCGAGCGTGGGCATTTTCTTTCGCATCTATTGATTTGCGTGCGCCGGAGCGCGAGGAATATCATTTCGGGCTTTTTTTCGCCGTTTTCTGCCGAGCGTGGAAAAGAGCGGAGAAATATGAATCGGAGTGTATTCGTGCCATTGCGACGCTTTGATTTGTGAAGTAATTGGGTCGGAGATATAAAGCCGGGGTGCGTTCCGCGTTGGAGACTGCAATATGTGCGGGAATTCGCTCCTAAGTCCCGAGTCGTTTCCGTCTCATTAAAAGTATTTCTTGCAGTAAAAGAGGCTCTATATATTCACGGCTGACACCGCTGTGCTGGGTAGGGGGTTGGGAAGCACAGTTGAAGATGGGTGTTTGGAATGGAAAAGTTTCCCGGATGCAATTTTGAATATTTCGTGATTTACTTGTGAATATTAGAAAATATTTATCCGATCGAATAACAATATTGATGCTCTAGGTTCGGAACTAATTATGTTACTTTCTCGTTGGTGCAATTTACCACGAAGGAATTAAAATTAAATAAATATAATTCATGTAAGAAGAACTCGTTTTCCACAGTTAAAAGAGCTATTATTTTTAAACCTAACAGAAATATTGTATATAAATTTGAAGATCTTTAGAAATATTTCTTGGATTATAATTATTATAAATCTTGTAAATATTGGAACTTTCTACTTATCATTTATTTAAAACGAGCATGGTTTCTCTATGAACATGAAAATTTGAACTGCATTAACATCACCACCTAACAATCCACTCCGACAACATGTATATAAAATTTTATGAATGCATTATTTCCAAAATTGATAAACAATTGCTTCTACTCACTTCATAGTTATAATTTCACATTCTGAGGCATCATTTAACCTCTCCTCCTTCATGACTACCTAATCTTAATTATGGTTTCTCAAAGACGATGGCATCATATTTATAAAATGTCAAAGTTGAATTCCTTTTAGATAAGTCTAAGACTTTTTCTGTTCAGTTAGTCTAGTTAGCTATATTTTTCAAATAAATCATATAAAAAGGAAATTAGGGTAATGATTTTGAGTACTCATTTACTACTATACACTTGAAAAAATTGAATTAATTGACTTTCTCCTGATTTACCCATTTTTCAAGGAGTCGTATGAACTTCTGGGACATGTAACCCCCTTCTTTTATGTTCGTATTTTTAAGTCATTTAGTTATAAAAACTTTCGCTAAATATATTTATCGTTATTATAATTATTAAGTAACTGCTAATTGTTATGTATATCATCAGAGCATATTATCTAAAAGATATATAGGGTAAGAGGATTTTCTCAAATTAATGAATCAAAAATCTGTACAATTTTTATTATAATTAAAACTTCTGATAAACGTTAATTTGTCTGAATATCAATAACAGCATGAAGAATTTAATTTGTAAACAGAACTATTCACCTCATCAAAAAATATTCTGTTGAAATTACGAATTATTTTTCTTCTTTAGAACATAAAAGGCACTGGCCTGGTAGTATTCCGTAGCAAACAGAGTGAAAAAAAATCTAAGGAATATTTATTCACATTGAACTATAATTAGAAGTATAACTAACCTCACGACAAAGAACAAACTGGGTGTCGGTCACACCCAATTTATTGTTAGTCATGTAGTCAAAATGTTTCACTTTCATATCCGCTTGTTACTATTATCCCCTTTAACAATATAATCGTGCCTTTATTCGCATTCAATCTCCAATCGATCCTTTCTCTCCTGCAAACAGCAGGGGAGAATCCAGCCGCCATGCAGCACGGCGGCCGGGGCCTGTCGTGGCTCCGCTGCCCCTCGGCCTGGCTCCTGGCGGCTTGTTTGGTGGCCTCACTCTCTCCGTCGTGGCAACGAAGCGTCTCGCCCCTTCCGACGGCCGCCGGCGGAACGTCGCCCCGACGCAGACCGGGTCACCCGAAACCTTGCGAGCCGTGGAAGAAGCGGAGGAAGGTCACCAGAGCTTCTTGCGAGAGAAGATCGAGGCTGAGGACGGAGATGCGGGAAACCGTGACGCCGACGACGTAGCAGATGAGCGGAGACTCCATGCAAGAGATTTCTTACCCCATTGAGATCGTCGGCCTTTTGTCTCGCAGAGTAAGTGATTCGCGATCTTTCGAGTGCGGTGCCATTCTTTCGGAACGAACCTCCGCCATGTAGTGGGAGACGATGTCTCTCCGTGTGTCGAAGAAAGTGATCCAAGTCCGTTGATGGCTGAACAAAGCCGAATTCTCTACTAAGTTCTCCCTATGAGTTGGCAAAGTGCGGACTGCCGCAGTGGTGAAATTCCAATTAATGATTGTGTGATAAAATTGAATTAATTTAATCCCGTGATGAGACTCGAGGAGAATTTCTCTGAGGATAGTGGTCACCTTTATATTCAATTGCGAATCGTCGGGCAAACAGTGTAAGCTGATTTATTCCGAACGGTTGAAGTGGAGTGTTGCTGTACAGATCGGTGTATTCTTCCGTCTATTTAGAACGTGCTGGGAATTTAAAAGGGTTTTAAAAAGGATGATTTCCCGAGAAGTTCCAGTGGAAGGTGCATTGTCGCTTTCTCTTTATGTCGCTTCAGAAGCAAGAGAGAAGTGTTCTGGTGATTTCCTTCTGTCTGCAGCTTGGTTCGGTCCATGGGCCTAAGGAGAAGTGTTCATTGCCTCCGATACGGAGTTGCCGTTCGAATAAAAAGAAAGGGAGTGACTATGATGAGTGATGATCGTTATATAGAGAGGATATAGACGAAGGGTCGCCATCGACTCAAGACATTGCCTGTAAAAAAAACTTTTAACCGATGATACGATTGCACTTAGCAGGAGCGATTATTTTTTGACGGTAGAGCTATATTTTAATTGGATCCTGGTTATCATTGATGATTTATCTGATGGTTTCCGTTGGTGATTATTTTAGCGTGAAGAATTGGTACAGGTTTTGCTTCAGTGTTGATTAAGCATTTGATCCGCAAGAAAAAACATTCCGTCATTTCATAAATGAATTATTTATATTTCTCTCATTAACAGTGCTGATCATATATAACTTGTCAAATCTTCAATTAATAGCTCATTAAATATTCAAATCTCCGTAAAATTAAATTTTGGTTCCGCAGCTAAATTCTTCCATTACGTCTTTATTCGTTTTAACGCGGCTTTTAAATTTGAATTATGAATAATTGAAACTTTAATTTTAATTGTGGTTCAAATATAAATAGGATGTATTATTACGTCGACATTTTTCTTTACTCGCTTCATCCCACTGCAATATACATTTGTTTGTTGCATAATATTGTCGTGTCCTTAATTGAAAGCATCTTATATAAAAAAAACATGAGCAGTTCTACCCAAAATGAAACTGCTGTTGATGGAAAATTCTCGAAAATATATAGGAAAAACCCGATAACATGATGTTCTTCTTATATGCTATTGTATGTGTCATTCCACGAATTAGAGGCAACTTAGTCCCTCCGCATCAATATCATCGTTGTTTCGTTTTAAACTTTTCGAATTGAGTTTTTTTCTACTCGTTGGTTTGTGTCCACCAGTTAAGGCTAAATTTGTATCCGATTCAACTCTAACGATTAACCAAACAATTATTTTCGTCACGAACAATACTTTCTACTAAACGAATGCATGTGATACCACCCCATATTAAACTGTGTCAAGAAGGAGGAGTTTGATTTCCCTCCGAATGAACACGATAATTCTGTTGGGTACGTTCCATTTGATCATAGTAGTCAACCATGGTTCAAGAAACGAATGTTAATTTCTAAACATGGCATCGCGTTTTTATCGTTTGATTTCGAGAGAAATAGAAGTGGTTTCTGATCGTGAC
Organism: Sympetrum striolatum; assembly: GCA_947579665.1. Classification (NCBI taxonomy): domain Eukaryota; kingdom Metazoa; phylum Arthropoda; class Insecta; order Odonata; family Libellulidae; genus Sympetrum; species Sympetrum striolatum. The sequence continues at coordinate 51,639,356 of OX388342.1, read as the reverse complement.
GTCACTTCGAAAGAAGCCGAGCCTTTGGATTCCAGGATGTGTGCTCAATTTGTTTCACGGAGGATGAACATGGTGCATTTTATTATCTTATTTGCCGGAAGCGTAGCTTTTCAAACGGATTCAAATCGTTCGCCAGCGGTTACTTAACCAAAATTCTCAGTCGGGATTCAAATGAGTTGGGGAAACCCATTCACCGCGCTATGTCCCTTACCACAGCAACATAAGTAGTTTAGTGTGACCTTCGCTGCATCAGAGTCGTCATCGGCTGCAAAATTCGGGATCTACTTTACAAATTTATGCAAACCTCAGAGTTCTTATATTTTCAAACGGGTTAGTTTAAAATTTGCCGTCGAATTCAGGTTTGAATTTATGTTAAACATCATATTACGTGTACTAGATTCCAAAGGAAAAGAACAGCGGTGATGCAATGTCGAAATTGTGTAAGAAGAATCCACGTTTATGTTAACTGTAAACGATATGTGGCGTCGTTTGATTCTCCCTTTCGTCTGCAATGTTATACTCGATCGTTGGTACATTAGATTGCAATGCGCACATAACATTACCATTGCTATTCCGTCTTACTAAAGAGTTATAATTTTGTGCTTACATGCTAATCGATTGCTAAAAATCTCCATGTTGATTTCATTTGTTTTTAATAAGGTTACTCTACACATCTATTTTAAAATTTATTACAAATTATTCATCTTCAGAAAACGATGAAAAAATGTCAGTATGACCTTACAATGTGAGGTTTTTGTACTGTTCAATTAATTGTAATATCGTACGAATCCATTAAAGTGTCGTATTTTAATATTTCTATTGTGTTATTTTGTTCCCCTCTTTCTTAATTCTTGAATTTACATTCAACCGTAAGAAGAATATTACAAGAGGAAAGAAATGGATAATTTATGAACATACTTCCTGGAGAGAAAATTAAATAAGAGAAAGAAAATTATAATATCCGCAAGATATGGCATACAGAAAACCGGTTTTGGCACTAAGTCATCATCAGGTAAATATACAGAAAATGCAATTACTCATATAATCTTGATGGCTTAGTGTCGAGACCGGTCATTTGAATTATATTTTGTAAAAATTACAGTATTCCTTCTGTTATTTCGGAAAAAAAAGGTATGAAAACTAACGGAATAATTTCCCTATTAAAATGAGTTAAATATGTTGATGTATAATAATGATCTTAATTAGTAGCGGAAAGAAGAATGGAGGCCTAAATAATATATTTATAAGATAACAGCGTCAAAGTTTATCACGAGAATGAATTAGATATTTGGAGGGATAAAAGGATGACGAAAAAGAACAGCGGCGAAAGATATCTTCCTTAAATTGTAGCTAAAATACAAATATGAAGTGCATAATTAGAGCTGAGACTTAAAGTTGTAAAAATTGCGACTAAAGTTTTCAATGCAGCCTGATTCCAGCGTTCATCACATCACTTTAAAAAAACGAGCTCTGCCTGCAGTTCTGTGCATCATCTGGAGCGTGCAAATTCCACCACTGGAATTAAAATGCGAAAAACCGTTCCACGGCCGCATTCTACTCTCAATATTACAACATATCATTATTCTCTCTTATTTAAAAATTTCGAGCAATTTCACAATGCTCGTCAGCCGTGGTGGAGTAGACTAGCTTCAAGGTGTTCACTCCACTGATAGAAGTGCTTGGAAAGCTGCGAGTAAATATCGCCGCATAACGCTCCGGCGTTCGCGGCACCCGTTTCTTTTTTTCAGGTGGTGTGCACTGCACTCGAGAGGAGTTCACTCGCGGACCGCCTGGAGGCGTAAGGTACGCGCCCTGCCACGCGAAGGCCCATCTGACGTGGCGTTCCTCCAAGGCCTACGTTTTTTGTTCCCATTTGACGTCATTTTCAAGCCTGCAGACTTTCGAGTTTTGAGAAGGCGATGAGAAGGCGGAGGAGGGGCGCGGAGTTGGATAGTCGCCTCAGAAGTACTTCACAGGATAGTGTCTTCCAAAGTCCATTTCCATATAACAATGTCCCCCTCTTTTTCTTTTTAGCAGACGCCCACGCTCCTTCTCCTGCATAGATATTTTTTCATATGGAGTCCCATAATTTCCCTCTCCCTTGCTCCTCAAGAGAGAGAGAGAGATTCCTAGCACCTCATGAAAGCGGTCCACTCTTGCTGGCGTTCTTTTTTCGCGAGATCTCAAACACGCCAGCGCGAATAAATTTTAAAAAGGCGTTTTGTTCTTAGTGCCTCGTCAACATCAAGAGACGTTGAGAAATTCCGCGAGAAAGATGTCTTTTCGTGGAGAATTCCTCGTGATTGCTGCAATAAGAAGGATATTGATGGATTAATTCGCGCGTTCTCGTCTGCGAATTCACCCGATATGACGCATTCTTGGGGAAATTTTCCACGTGGCAGTGCCCAACGTGAATCGCATTCGTTTAGAGATTAATCTCGTTTTCGGCAATTTTTTTTATTTCTTACTGCAGAAATTGCACTTTTTAATAGAAACTTTTTTCAAAAATGTGATTTATATAATGACATCGTGCAAATTGTGACGTTTTAAGTCAAATCATCAACGAAGTTCTGAATGATTTCTGAGACATGAATTTGATATATCGAACAATTATAAACAACATTTTATAATTTATATTATCAGTTAATAATTGTAAAATCTTAGCAAATTTTCGTGACTTTTACAAAATGGAAAATCATGGACTAGTGAAGTGAAAATGAGCAAAATTTCAAAAGTATAATAATAATGCCGTATTTATTCATGGGCGAATTTTTAGCCTTTGAAGGCTATTCATTCAATTAACCCTTTTTTGCATTTTAATGTTTATTAATAAACGCACACGCACACAAAACATACACAGACAACCATTCCCTAACCGGAAAAATCTGATTAACCGGAATTCGAACCCGGGTCTGTAAGGTTGGAGCGTTAAAGCGCTAATCATTGCGCAACAATGAGGTAAGTAGTGAATCTTATCCAATCCTAAGTTAGCCATTCAGCTATTTATCAAAACAAATAGGCCTTAACATACCAAGCTACAAAAATGTTCCCAATAATCTAACGTTCGTTAGAAAAAGAAATAATTAGGCTCGAAAATATTTGCAAACTATAAAATGTTTTCCATTTAGTATTTGTTGATGAAATAAAAATCCATTCAGATGTAGAACTTCTAAATATGCTTGCACAAAATCGACATAGAGCTGCCTAGAGCACAATAAAATTCGGTCTTCATATCCAATCTTCGTAATTTTCCTAATTATAGTATTTGTAGTGGTGAAAAACGTAGTCTAAAATTTCCTATTCCATTCCGTTGGAAGAGCCCCTAATTTAGTACATTTTTTCTTCATCTAGTGACACCAAATGTATGCACGAAAATTGCTTTAATGCCAAAACGAAAAACATGCCTCTCCTTTGCTTGTAAACGATAGCGACATCAGACGATACATGTCATTTTCATTCTCGTATTAACCTTGACCTTTCGAGCAAAAGAGCGTGCTTGCAGATCCCATCTCCTTTCCCTTCCATTTCCTTCGATACACTTGACATATTACGATGGCTCGGTAAAACTCTTAAGTAAGCAGAACTATTATTTATTCCACTTGCATTTTCGTTTTGCTTACGAATGCAAGAATCTGCTTATCCTGAAACGATGTTGACCTCGTCGAGTGATATACGAAGTGGAGGAAGATTGAGCACTCACTCAGTATCGCGATTGGAAAGAAACACTCCACGTTTCCAACGCGCCAATGCCTTTCCAAGTCAAGAGGTAAGGAATGAAAGGAGAGGGAGGATGTGAGTTTCGCTGGGATTTGGCAGAAATCAGTTCGCTTCACATACACAATCCACTTCCAACGCCCTCCGCACCTTCAGCTATCTTATCCACTTATGGAAGAACAAACAATTGACACCTTCGTGTCCTCTCCCAAGACTGAGATCAGACAAATTTTTCAAAGATGTCACAGAGGGAAGTGGCGGATAACAAAGTTCGCTTCTCTCCTGATGTATTGTCATCGATCGGAGAAGAAGAGATGTATCACCGTGGAGCTATGATATCACGAAAGTTTGATTACAAAAGAGGAAAATTACACAGCCTCTTTGATTAGTTTACATTTATAGAAGTGATTGAAAAAATGATAAAGTATTAACATCTTTTTATCAGAAGTTAAATTTATTCAATTAATTTAGGATTTTGTTCCTTATAACGGCGTTGAGATTTTTTTTTTAAAGGTTTAATGAAAGCTAGTAGAAGTATTGTGACATCTGAAATTGTGTATGAAAACTGTAACATGTTAAATATTAATACTATTAATTAATAGTTATAATATTTATAAGTTATTTTACCGAAAGCATGGTCTTGAACATATTTTTTAAGGTATGATTTATGTATTTAATTTTTCTTTAATTAAATGTAGATGCGGTAACCCAAAATGGTCTCTTTCATTTTTAATACATAATGATATTGATAGGAATTAAAACATATTATCATTATGTTTTTGTCGATTTAAAATGTAAATAGTTAAATTTATTCCATGTTATCCATTATCTTAAGAGGAATTACATTTTCTGGTGTAATAATGTGGAATGCATGTGTGAGAAGATAAAAAAGACTTCGTATTTTCACACATAGTTAATTAGGAACCAGTTTCTAATACTGTGGGGATAAACACAATGTATCTATTTTCGTTCTCATTTTATGAAAATCTATGTAGCTACTATTCACTCTGATGTGTTCACTTGTGTATAACTACTATTCACTCTGATGCTTAAAGTGGGTATACGCCGCATAACAGTGCCTCAAACTTACAATCAATTGCTGATGCGAAGTTAATAACATTTATTTCTTCAAATTTCAGTAAAGTACATTAACTGAATTTAAATGCACTACAGCTAACTCTCATTAAGATTTGTTGTAACTATAGGGAAGCATTGGCTACTTAATTTAGGCATTTTATAGTGTTATTATATTATTTCAAGTTTATAGCAATATTTCGAATTCTCACATAGAAAAATGTTGATGATATGGCAAGCCATATTAAAGAAGTTAGTTTTGTAAACTTCATCAGGAAATATTCATCACCCTTCCCGAAATCGTATAACCGAGGGTTTTCATTAACATGGATAATTTCCTCATATTAACTGTTTCGCATTTCACGCCGCAGATAAATTTTTCGAGTGCGTCTCATTTAATTTAAAAAAGCAAGTTTCCATTCACGTGGCCGGTGAAAGACATTCGCCTCTACCTGGAATCATTTCAGCGTTATTTTAATCGGAAAGGTTCTCGTCGAAAAAAAAAAATAAATAAGGGCAGGGACTCCACACTCCGTTAATTGGGGAAAATTCGCGAAATTTTCGGTTTCAAAAATTAGTTAGGCTCTCTTTCAGACGTTCCTGATGGCAACGAAAAATTTGGTCGGCGTTGGAAATGGCTCGGAATATAAAAAAAGATACATCCGCCGAAAATACCATCCTCTGGGCGGAACGATGCTAAACTTGCGTAAGAGGCTTGAGATTCGGCAAAATTATGAAGACGTCGAGGGAAGGGAAAATGAGGGGAACGGGAAGGCAGGATGTTCGAGATGAAGCCCTCGACCTTTTCGAGTGAGGTTCCACATCCTCTTTCAAACCTTAAGTTATGTGTACACAGTAAAATGAATTTTTTCCCTCATATTACCATGCTGAGCCAGGACGGAATGCTCACCTACCTTTTTCTATTCCGATGCGTATCGTAGGTCGACACCTCTTCAGCGTCAGATTGTGCAACTTAACTGTAGCTCATTAATACCGGCTATTCATACCTTTCATCGCCGTATTAATTCTTGCACTTCCCTGCTACTCTTTTCTATTTTGGTTATCCATGTCAAATTAAAATGTTCTCACGTATCCCATATCCATCCTCCATTTCAATTTTTTTTTATTTCGAGATTTTTAAATGAATTCTTTTGTGCCTATTATTCAGATTTTTAATTCCAATGCTCTACTTCAAAGAGTTAGATTCAAGTATCTCAAACTCTAACTTGTCAGTTAGAGATTCTAATCATTAATATTCATCGTCTCCATTTTCCAAAGTACTGGCACATTAACAATGAAATCATTTTTCAAATGCTAGGATGGAAGACGAAGCAGAGTATTAAAAGTCATTTTAAAGTATCTTCTAGTTATCCTGTGATGAGATAGCCGAAAATATTCAATCCGTAATAAATGTGGTTCTATGTTGATGGCATATAGTTGAAATTTTCTTACATATATAGTTATTCCAATGTGTAAAAAATCTTTAAATTTCTTGGGCTATATAAGTCTAAGGATTATTTATTTTGCAAATAGCCGTACATTAAGAGATGTGAATAGCAGAACATTATCAGCCTTATAAAATCGTGTTATATTCCTGCCAGGTATTGCTAGCAAATCTTAACATGTTGCGTTGATGGAGCAGCATTTACTTTGTGGAAAACTGTAATAATGGGGAAAATTAATTATAAGAAATTATGGCGAATAAGTCTGTCGTAGTCGGTACGGGACAGCTTAGGTAGGATAATTCAAATATTACACCATTGCTTCATGTTGCTTTTCACTAAAATTATTTTAGGCGACCATTTCTTCGTAATACGCATGAATCCACGGTTTTGGCTTAGAGAAAGAATCGTAAATGAAAACAAGATGGAGCAATTGAGGGGGTAAAGGAAACTGAATCTTAACGATAATGTGTTATTAAAAACATAAATGGAAGAGAGTAATGAGTTTCAGTTGCTTTTAGTCTACTATATTTCTTGATCAAGGGAGATTGTGCCATCTTTTTCATGATTCCAAAAATTTTTTCGTATCCTATTTCAAGACCCTTCTTCGCTTTACTCTAAACACAATTTTTCGGACTTGATTCGGAAGAGCGCAATTCTCAAAATGTGTGTACCACCCATCTCAAGTCGAGTAATTGCTGTCGCGAGAAAATTCTCACAGCTTCATTTTCTGAGGTGAAAGTGAACGTGGCATCGCGTCCTGTAAGCACTCTCCATCGAGCCCTTTCGCAGACTCCCCCGTTAAGTGCCGTTTCTCTCACTGCTTCACCTTATACCTCCCTTCTTTCGCATGACAAAACCATCAAATTGCCTCTTTAAATTTTAATACTTGGCTCCGGAGAGAATAACGGGTCCCTTACAGTCCCTCCACCATCTTTGACAGCCATTGACCTTTATCTACTCCCCTTTTAAAGCATCACTCTTCCCGTCTCCTCTCTCGTAAATTCTTGTTGCATTTTACGGTTGGGTTTTGTTGATGAGGCGAGGGAAGGGTCGCTGAAGAGGTCGGGCAGGTGAGGCGCCTCGGGGAATTTCGGGATGAAAGCAAAGGGAGTTTCGAAGGCGAAAGCATAATTCTCAGAAGGAAGATTGATAGTTTTGGAAGAGGTGATAGATATTGAAAGAGGGGGAAACTTGTCCTTTTAAAGCCTCGCTATTTGCAACCAACAGGTACATCGTGAAGGATTAATAGTCGTCCCGGCAGAAGTCGAGGTCGTGATGGGTCAATACCGACTCTCCGTTTCTTTTTGTGTTGAATTTAAGGCTTTGCGTGCGGGGCACGTGTTAAACCCCTTTGATTTTAGAGCGAATCTAATGTATGATCAAAAGAATGAGTCAACCGAAAATAATGAAGTTAGAATCTGGGATTAGCTAACGAATTGAGCATGTTTACTTTATTTCTCATTTGGTAAACATGACAAACTTATTGTTTTGAAAAAGAATTACGTCAGCATGCAACAACAACTAAAGGAAATTACTGGAAATAAAATAGCAGAATAATGCACACAATAACTATTAATAACAATATAATTATGCAGACAATTAAGAAAGAATTTTGCAGGCAATTTTAAATTATAAATACCATTATTTATTCCCCTTTTTCATTTGTTTATTCTACCTGTTTCTTATATTCAAGTAACAACAAGATACTGTTTCCTATTTTTTGGGCCTCCTAAAATGAGAACGTGGCACGTGATATTGAAAAGATATAGAAGTTGGATAAGTAAAATATAAAATGATAAAATCAAATAAATTACGACAAAATATTATGTTTTATTAAGGCATTGCCGCAAAGAGAGAAAAGATTGAGTGAATGGACAATGTGAATTAATTTAATGATTGTAGTAATAAACCAAAAGAATGATCCAAGAAAGAATATAGAAAGAACGAAACAAAATTTTTAGATCTGTTATGCTGATAACGTTTCTGTTACCAGCGATATAACGTATTAAGAATTTCCTATTTCCAAGCCAATATTAAATTACCTTGGAAATTGCAAAATTTAAGAGCGCGTGAACTTACCGATTGAATGAAGATTCCTGTAAAATTACGCTATCATTAGTATGTGTAGCCTGTGGACATAACAAACTATGGTGGTACTTTTTCATACCCAAAATAGGTTTTCGTCTGACGCAACGATCATATTAAAGTCAAATTTATGGAATAATATGTTATGGTAGGATTCGAAACTGCCCACGCAATGCAATAAAAACCTAATTTAAATTATTTTCTCTATTCAAACACATTAACATTGTGAATTGTTGAGCTTTAGTGATACCTCTTAAAAAAATGTTTCCTTTCAAAGCTAAACTAGGCCTAACCTATTCTTTCGTGCTCTTTTTGACGTCTTTAACTTCTTAAAAATGCTCATTATTAGCGCTCCGCATTCCTTGCTTAAAGGAACTTGGGCTATGAATCACAGTCTTTCACCTAAAATATTTTCTGAAGGTTGTGAGGTCAGCGGAAAGAAACCTTGCAACCTTGCAATACCTTGCTTCTAGAATCTAGTTTCCCTTGACAAGTGAGTCGGGCAGGACGTGCTTTGGAAGTGAACTGGCGCAGGACCACTAACGAGAAATATAAATACAGCGTTTGCGCTGTTTTCTGAGGGAGATAGCTAGAATCTAGATTCCTGTCTTTCACCATCTCGACCCAAATTGTGACTGCTTCATGCAAAGATTGTACTTAAACAATCAGGTAGTTATTCAAACGATATTTAGTTTTTCTTTATTAACATTACAAGTCGTGTGCTCTTAGCAAACTCTGTTATCTTGCTTTATGTGTGAATGTGAGTGAAATTTTAAGTGCCTCATTTTTGCGGAAAACTGGACTTCCCTCTGGATTTCTCCTATGCAGGTAAGACAGTTTTTTCAGCGTGTAATTCTAAGGGTCACTGTACAGGATAGAGTAGTTGATGAGAGATAGGCCTACGCCTAGATTTCGCTTGTTACTAGATTGGATATTCCTTCATATTACAATATCTTCTTTTCCTTTTCACTCCCTTACATTATAGTAGCATGGTATTCGTTTGTCATTTCAAATAGGCTTTAAAAATTTCATCAAAGATACTAAAAATATCCATGACTGAGATACAATAAAAATTGCAGAAATCTCAATAAAAGCTTCACAATTTCAAGTACGAAGGTTAAAAATGATAAAAATGGGAAATTTAAGTTTGAAACATTGCCTAATATCCCTCGCGACGAAGCACCACAACTTTGATGCTCTTTCCATATAGCTCTGTAGATTTAACATATTCTTAAAATGTTTTCCTCTAATCGTCTTCTTTTTTTATTTTTGGACTTTTTCTCAATTTAAATTTTTTATGTTAACAAGCTGACTTGTAAATATCTGTATTTCATGATTGATAGATGTTCTCCAGCTTAAGCGTCTTACATAGTCTGTCACAGTTGAATTATTGAATTTACATTATAATTTCCGTGAATCACGTTAAAATATTTCATTCTAAGTATATTTTTATCATAATTAATAACTCAGAAAAATATAATTTTGAAGAAACCATGGGTTTTGAGGACTGAGATAATGTAAGGTAATTATTCTAAGAGGAATATAATGTGGGCACAAATTCTAATTAATTCTGATAGTGTTGATAAGTTGTAGATACATAAAAAAATAACATTGTTAACAAGTCTATTGCTATAATAGTAACCTTAGCCACTGATGATATGGGAATTCAACCTACCCACAATTTCTTAAATATATGCGATTAATCCTGTGAAATTAATGACCCTTATTAGAATGAATTTTAGTCTTTCTTAGATAATATTAAAATTAACCCTCGTAGGCAAAAGTATTCCCTTCCTGAGTTTATAAACCAGAACTCGATGATGTCCAATTGGTGGGTTAAGTAATCTCACCAGTTTACGAAAAGTCGAACATATTGTCAACATATTTTTTTCTGGTTGAAGAGCAACGTATTTTGCGAGTAAATAAGAAATAGAATAAAAATTAATTTAGTTTACTCTAGGTCGTATAAAATAGAGTACGTGAATAGTAAACCTTTGAGAAATAACATTTTATTTATCATAGGTTACGACTCACAATAAATTTGATTATTCAATATGACAAATAAGTATGCTAGCCCTTTCATGAGAAAAAGATTGGCTTAAGCTCAGTAACCTCGTTCCCAAGTTCTATCCTTAGACATTCCGAAACTTTAATTTTAGAAATCATCAATTTGCATCCAATAGCAAGACAATACCGCAAATAACCAATGATATCAATTTTAAATTTTGGACACTTAGATGTATTCTTTCTACGAAAATAGGTAAATAACTTGAATGAGAGTGTCAAGTGAGGAGTCAAATGTCATCAAATCACAGAAAGGAAGACTTTTTAAGGACTATTGAGGATATTGCGGACGGCATTGCATGGTAATTATTCACTAGAATTATTCAATAATTACCTATTGGGTTAACTTACACGCTTTCCAGTGCTTAGCGAAACCTCATTTCTTAAATCTTTTCCTTGAATATTTATTTTCAACTCGTTATTGGTTTAGCATAACACCATTCAAAATCTATGAATTTGTTTTATAAGAATTTTTTTAAGAGTAAAAGTTACAAGCAAGCGTTTTAAGCAAGTGTAATTAAGTAATTCAGTAAGTGCTATATTTGAAGTATTCCTTCTTTAGTTACTCGGTTCATGAAGCTATCTTTGACTTTTTAACTCCTTGTATTGTTACTAGTAAACTGTGATCAAAACATTCGTGACAACTGTCATCTAAATAATACTATGGAGCCACGAAATGTGACGAATATTTCTTTATGCTCTATATATTTTTCTGCATTAGGAATCATTTTAGCACTTCCGTTTTATTCGTTTATCAATATGCAATGTTATTCATCCCCAAGTAAAAGATATTTTGCCGCAAATGAGGTTCTCAAACTTGAATACAGTCAAGAGCGACGCCTAGGAATTACGAACCTGCATAACTATCAGGCATAAACCAGAATATATCGATTTACCATAAAGTATGCGAATATAAAAGGGTAATCTTCATTCTTATTCCTCGGAAAGGCTATATTTTTATTAATTCAAAAGCAATGGTAAAATAAGCCCTCTCTTTGGACGGAAAGGGAATATCTCTATGGGGGATTAGAAAAAACTCGCGGAGGGAACGAGGAAACGAAATGCGAAATTCGGGAAAGAAAGGGGAACGTCATTCTAAGTTTAAAAGCAAGCGAAAAGGGGGAAAAGAAGGATGAAAGAAGGGATCGTGGATGAGCGGTCTCTCCGCGAAATAGTCCGCACGGTTGTAAAAGAGAGGAGGAATCAAAAGGGGAAAGCGAACAATAAAAGCACGGGAATGAAAACCAAAAAGTAACGGGATGGAAGCGACAGAGACGAGGAGAGCCGAAATAGCGAGAACAGGTGCGGGGATTGCGAGTGGGAATAAAAGATAAAAGGATAGGGAAAGTAATAATTCCTCCTTTGTCCGGACATCTCAATAAATACGGGAATAAAACGCGGGGGAATAAATGGAAATAGGGTGATGATGTGGTAGAGAACCCCGTCGGGTTCGGGAGAGAAGGTGTTTTGCGGGAAAAGGGGAAATATTACGAGGAAAAAAAGGGAAGGGTTTTTTGCACCGATTTTTGAAGCCTGTGTAGTTTGCCGAGAGGAGAGAAAGCGGCGAGCAATAATGTTGGTTGGCAGGGGAGGAATAAGGTACTGTAGTCGTGTGCGGGAACAGCAAAAGCGGGCGTGATATCGGAGAATAAATGGAGGGAGAGGGCCTTAGATGTTTGAAATGCAAAGAGTAGGAAAAAGTGAGATTCCCTTGAGGGAGGCATTGGGAACGTATGTGGCTCTAAAGTTCGCAGGGATTGGAAATGGAGATAAACCCTGAGAAGGGATGGATGGGGCTGAGACGCAGGGGACGAAATCTCGTGGATAAGCCTCGAGGTGGGAGGTGTATAGAAGTAGGAGGGAGATAGGGATATAGGGAAGGCTGTGGTAAGTCGTGGCGCGTGAGTGAAGCTGAAAAAGAGATCGGAATATATATAGAGAGAGCCTTCAGAGCCGGTTTCGGCTTGAAAGTGGCGCCTATTCATCTCGTCTAGTCAGCCGCACTCCTTCATTACTCAATGCGTCGGCGCTACTTACTGAGAAGGCCTCCGGACGGCCGATTGCCGTTTGGGATCCCTTCTCGGTGTAGGCTTTAGGCTTTTCGGTTATACCATTAGGAAGAGGCGGGATAAAGGAGAATAAGATGGCTGAAAGGAGGAGGAGGAAAGAAAAGGAGGGCAAAATCTCCTTGGAAAAGGAAATTGAATTCAGCAGTGAAAGGGATGTCGGGTAGATCCCTAGTTTTCTCATTTCCAATTTTTTTAAGTAAACGCGAAGTGGAGAGGTATGCCGGGAGAAACGGCGGCGGAAATGCCCGTCCAGATGTTTGTAAGGAATTTACATGGGTTTTAAAAATACATAAAAGTTGTAATTCGGAGGCTCGGATATATAAAGCACCCCTTGCCCTTGCTCTTCTTCTTGCGGGATGGGGCTGGAAGTTGGCGGACGAGTTGGGGGAATACTTATGTAAGGGCGTAATGAAATATGAGGTTTTTGAAGAGCTGGGAATTGAGTTTTCTGAGGAAACCTGAATTGTTAATTTATTAACTGTGAAGTAAGATTCATATTATCAAAAGTGTGCTTGAAACTTTAATTTTTGACAAGATTAAAATTGATCATCTATTCATTTTTTTATTATTTGGATAGTTTCTGGTATAAAATTCTCATTAATTGCTATTTTACAATTAGCCACGATATTTGCCTCACTTATCAGTCAGCTATTATTCAAATTAATTGAAATTTTAAATTTTCTTCATATGCAGTATCATAACTACATGCCTCAAACATTAATTCTCATCAAAATAAAATATGGTTCAATATCAAAATTTGATGGAACCCACTCAAAAGAGATTACTTAGATACTTTAGATTACAACTTATTAAAGCAGAACAGATATCTTAATAGCAGCTCAATTGCTAATTTAAATGTAAATGTTTGTTTTTATTTAGAGTCATCAACTCACATTAGTTAACATTTTCTATAATGAAATCTCCGCCTTTTTACAGTTGGCTAATAAATATTTATCCCACATTAGTCAGTTCTCGTTCAAAATGATCGTATTTTTAAATATACACTACACTCAAAAGAAATTACTTGGCCAATTTAGATTTTAACATCTAATAATTAAAATATCGTCTACATTGATTGGGTATTTTAGTCAAGGATTGCCTTCCTTAAAATAATATCACTCATAGGATTAGATATCCTGAATTATCGCTACATGAATAATTTGAAACCTCAATATTTGTTTTATTTAAAGTCTTCAATTCGCATGGTTAATCATTCAACGGTTATCAATGATCCCTACGAAATTGGTCAATCATTTTTTTTCTAGCAATTGCAATTCAAGGAAGAAATCCGATTTATGAGTGTAATCTTTTGGAAAATTTATATAAAAGGTATCCCATTTTCCATCGCTTGATTTATAACCTCATCCTTAGCCTTTGAGAGAGAGAGAGAGAGAGAGAGAGAGAGAGCGGGTGATTCGATCCAAACGAGCGATATTCTTGTTATTCTCCTGAATTATCCTTCAGAAATATCTTGTCCGTGGCGAAATGAAAAAAAAGAACGCAACATTCCAAAAATATCTCGTTCGGATTACGGCGGTCATTATCACTGTATTTTTATAACCGAGATTCCATTGGAGTTGAATCTCTTCCCATTGTTGCGCGAGTGCCCGTTCCCAAGCGGATTATTCGGAGCCTCCCTTCTCGCCCATTACGCTCTCCAGCCCCATCATCATCTCCTCAATTCTTCACTCCTACTTCATTTTCCATCCCTCTCCAACCCTCGAAACCCCCCTTCACTTATCAACTCCGCGAAATCTTCTCCTTCGTCTCCTCCTCTGTTTCCCCGCCTACCACCCTCGCTTCTTCACGGCGTCCAATTAGTCTCTCCCAACCCCGTACTCCTCCGAGTCCCCTTTTCACCTACGTGAAACCATTTGCCATTATCTCTCCTCGCGAGGCACACCGTCAAACTCCCCCGAACCTTAAGCCTCCCTTGCCGCCAGCCTGCTTCAGACATTCCGGCTCCTCAGCCGTGTGCAACCCATCACGCCGAGCCTCTCTTTTACCCCGTCCTCCCCGTCCGATCCTTCTCGAGCAATCTGCCTGAGTAGCGGAGAGACTCCCGTGGCCTTGTGATCCACGAGTTGCCGCCGGCGAGAAACTGCAGCAAGGATTTGTGTTGCGAGATAAGTGAGGGAAGATGGGGTTGCGCGCGCTTTGGATACCCTCGCGAAAGAAAATGCTTCCAATGGTTGGCCGCGGAGGTATTTCCGTCCCGCGTGACCCACGCAACTCCCGCTCGACTTTTCGATGCAATTACGCACGCTGACGTATGCGTTGATGCGGAGCGTTTTTTTAATTCGCCGAGTAAAGCGGGTCATGTGGAGGAGCCCTTGGGATCGAGTGGGCAGATAAGGGGAGCTATTTTGAGACGCGGACCATCTGGGGTGGAGCGATCCTCATCGTTGGGGATTTAATGCCGGTGACTGGCTTCGATACCACTTCCCACCGATAATTTTCCGATGATTTCGTTTGGAAATGAGGCATCAATGGGAACGTCGAACCGCTTGTTACCCATCCGTGCTTTTTGTTGGGCTTAGGAAGGAATCTGGAGCTTCGTTTAACCTAAAAACAACTATTTCGGGTTTTATTTGACATTTATCTCGGTATCAATTACAAATATAATAAATTAAAATAGTTAATTAAATTAATTTATGCAGAAATGCTTGGCGTATGGTTTTGATTTAATACAAATTTCTGATCTCTTTTTTTAACATGGTAATGGGCAATAATGATGAGAGATGTTTAACTTAGCACGACGAAGCTTGCGCGTTGAATCCCAAAGATAAATTTTTCATTTTTGTTAATCAATGGAGATTAGTTAGATTAGTAAGATGATAAACACAAGTCTTCTTTAAAAACTTAAAGTTAAAAATTTTCACATTTTTGGAGTGAATTTGGGGAGGAAACAAAGCAAAACTTAACTCTCCTGGTAGTTCCATGAAAATTCAGTGAATAACCATTCTCTTATCTTTTTCACATCCGTCATTCACTCATGATATTCTTAATTCTAAAAACTTAAACTTCTCCACTTAAACTGTATTTCATGCCAAAGGTAACATGTTTGAGATGTTTTGGATCCAAATTCCTAAAAGCTAATTATTTTTCCCAGAATATAACTTGCCTCGTGAAACGATTCCCAATAAGGGTGAAGACAGAAATAACTACGTTCATGTTCCTCAGGAAATATTGGCGGCCGGTTTCAACTAATCATAGCTGTAATCTGGTCGGATAACTGTGGCTTTGTGGAACATGGACAAAGTTATTTCTGTCTTCACATTTATGGAGCTATATACAACTAGATTCATTGATTCCCAATATCACGTTTCAAGCTAATTATAAACTCATGAGCGAAGTCTTCAGCGCAAGCAATTTACTATGAGATATCATTTATTTGCATATCTTATCTTAATTTTTGCGAATGGGTTTTCTTAGCATTTAGTACCTGAAGAACTTTAATAAATTAATTTCAATTATAAAAAAATCCTCCATATTAACACGTTGTGTGGAATTGAACTAGATGAGTATCACAAAGAATGGGACACTATTTTTCTTTCTTTATTGATAACCTATGCCTTTTCAAACTGTCCATAAAACAATAAAGTTATAGTGCGTTAATGATTTGAGAAGTTAATCAGTTAACCATGGCAGAGGATCTAAGCGAGTTATGTTCTAATTAAATAGATTAGGCTCACATAAAACATATTTCAGCTACACATTATTGAAGAGTGACGTCAAGCAAAAATTGAAATATTACTCAACACATCCACATCCATGGTTTTATGAATATAACTGGCTATATTACATAAATCGCACAATGTGCATTGTGTCACTGATTTGCATCAAAGAAGATAATTAGCTTAAAATGAGCAAAATGGAAATCAATTGAAGAGGTTTTTATACTCAACTAGAAATAAAATTGGAAGCGGGGTAACTGCATATCGCCCTTAAAAACCTTTCTACATTCATGGAAAAAATATTCTTTGAAGACATTTCTGAAATTTTATTTTATTTTTGTTGCTAATATAGATTTTTATCTCTGTAACGAGATATGATCGACCTCGTAACATAATTAGAAATTTCTCAAGAAATTTCCAATTGCTCGTGTTTCGCGGAATGAAAACATTTCGGACGCGCTATAGCTTTGGTGTATAATCAAAGGCGCATTGCTTTTCATTCGCAGAAAATGGCTTCACAAATCCCTCGTAAGCAATAGACGGGAGATATTCACGGCTAAAACACGGGAGGCTTTTATTAAATGATCAAGCCTCGCTCGGCTTTCAGAACATGTAGCGCTGACAACAGGAGTAATTACAAGAGCTTCATTTACTTCAAACGCGTGCCTTAATGGAGCATCGTCATACGTCAAAATATCTCTCGCTAGAAAATACTCTACGGTTTCACGGGAATCTTCGAAGCGGACTCGGTTTACAGGGAATCATAAGCGAGGCTCTGAATTACGCTGTAATGGTACTAGCGAGGTCTTATTCGCTCCCTTGTTCTATATTTTTATGCCCGAAGAACGGGAGTGGCATTCTTTTGCACATTTTCCTTGTTTGAATAGAGCAAGAGCTTTTCCTTTTCCTGGAATCGTTCCCTAATTCAGAATCTGATTTTATCACCGGAATCATTGAACGGCAGTGAAGACACGCTTTCGAGGCACGTAGTGACGCAAAGTCGTACCGTAAGATGAATAGAAGCTAATGTATACATTGAAATGGTGCAAGGGGAGGTTATTGACACAAGTCCTTCATGCAGAACAAGCGGTTTTATGGACCTTTTTTATTGATAGACAAGTGTGAATAACATTAGCGATTGATGTAATGTGCTTTTTTTTTAATTTACGTATGTCCATTTCATCATGCCATTTACTGGTATTAGTACCATGATTACTGCCTCCCTATTAAGGGAGGTTTTACCAGGGGTCTCTTTTTTTCTAGAGCAAACGCCAGGCAGATTTTAAGTGTTCCCCTCAAATACATTATTTATATAGAAGGTATTATATGAATATTCTGAATAATGTATTGATAATTTAAAGTTTTACATACTGTTACCATCCGATGCTGTGATACTTGCAGTGGCACTGATTTAATAATAATAATAAGAATAAGCGAAGCTCATACATCAACAGCTTGGCATAAGATGCAAATTCATAATTCAAGGAAATTCAAAGAAAGCATCCTTCAATCGGTACAGAGTCAGGATTAATACCGTGGTACTTATTAACGTGTAAAAAATCCGTAGCAACTAAAGTTTAGTTTTAGTTGCTATGGATTTTTTATTTAAGTATACTTCATTGACATAGTCATCCTCAATGTCGAGAGTATCACATTTAACGAAGAAGAAATTAATAAATACACCCCATTAGCGCAGGAATTAAAAATGACCTGGGAACAAGAAAGAGTTACAATATTATCAGTAGTTATTTCAGTTACAGAAAATTAAAAGTATTAACTTTTATTCAATTCTTGAATAATTATATATCAACAGAAAAATTTGCATAATGGAACTGAAAGTCAGCCAGTCATTCTGAAAATATGTTAGCATCCTTACTCCTGGAGATTCTTAAAATTGCTATATAAAAGTGTGTGTTCTGATAAAAACTCTTCACAGGACTGGAAAGAAAACCACATACAGTGAGAAAAACATATGATAATGTAATAAGTTTACTTATTCCTTAAAAAATCTGTAACAGCCCATGGGAGGAGAATTTAATCCGGCACTTATACCTGATTACGCAGATTTTCCCGGATTTCCTACTTCTGAATAATAGCGGTCCGAACGAGAAAAATAAAAGCGTTAACACTTCTTTTTTAAGCCATATTTAATCACTTTTAACCTGAAATAAAAAGTAGTAGCTGATGAAATTAGGAAAAAATTGCGCCGTGGAAAGCCATATTTCAAATTATTTCCGCTGCTAAAGCGTAAATTGATTTCATTCTCATCATACTGCAGTTGACATTTAGCGAATAATCGTTCGTGTATATCCTTTAACTCCAGTATTATCTGTGTCAGTATTCTTCATTTTAAGAAATAGAGTGTCACAGTATCGTTAGTATGCTCCATACTGTATACTATAAAAAGTATTAAATATTCCCCAAGAATCTTGAAACAGAGGTGTAATATTAGTAGGTCCGTGGGAGGAAAATTTAATCCAGCCCTTATACCTGATCCCTGCAGATTTTCCCGGATTCCCTACTTCGGAATAATATCGGTCAGAACGGAAACAAATAAAAGCCCTAACGCTTCTTTTTCCCGCAGCGAACCCCAATCGCCGTGCGGCTTTTTGTCGCACAAAACGTCCTCTTTTTCGGCGTTTTTCATGTCTTCCTTACGCATCCCCTTTCCCTCTGTCAGGATCTCGACGTCCTCCTGTCTAGCCCCTGCAACTGAGAGGCATCTGTTTTGAAAAGAGCTTTCGCGACCAAGAGAAAGAAGAAATGCGAGGGGAAAGGAAGGGGGAGAGAAGGGAGGGAAGCGAAGGGAAAAAGATTAAATTGTATTAGGAAGGAGAGTGGGAGCAGGAAATTAAGGAAAATGGATCGCAGCACTCGAAGAAGAGAAAAAAGAGGTGGAAGAGGAGAGGGTAAGAAGCGGGGGACGGAAAGGCGAAAGTCCGGTGAAGGAATATAGTGATTAAAGGAGATGACCGAATGAAGAGGAAGAATTTCTGAAGGGGTGAAAAGGGTTAAGGAACGCCGGGCTAAATGGAATGTGAGGGAGAGAAAAGAGGAAGAAAGGCAGATGAGGAGAAAGGACTCTGGTTATTAAAGAGAGGGATATTAATGGGAGAGCGGACGAGATATGGCGAAGGAAAGGGCGGATTGATGGAGGGAGAGGATAGAACGAGTCAAGGGTGAAAACGCCACGGGAGAAGAAACCATTTTTCCCTTCTTTTGAGGGAAGAAGGAGGAAGGTAAAAGAAGAAAATCACTCTCCGTAGAATCCGGACGTGATATTTTCCATTTTTTATTTATTATCCGAAGATAAAGGATCAAAAGTAAAGGAATACGTCCGAGCGAGATGACGAAATTCTTTCTTCCTTATCTTTTGAATACATGGGTAGATCTCTTAAAAGGAGCGGCGGAGAAAGCGGGAGGGCGGACGAAGGTGCAGGGGCCTGGAAAAGTGAAAGAAAGGGCTGAATGGAAAGAATGGATGGAAGAAAAATGTATTAAATGCTTCGAGAGCGAGTGAAAAGGATGCCCACGCTCGTGGATCGCGGAGGAGTGTTTGTTTCAGGTCGACAGATCGAATGAAGTGGAGATGGAAGGAGAGGGATTAAGAAAAAGTGAAAGGCGATACCGAGAAGAGATGAAAGAAAAGAATTCAAAGAGGAGAGTGTTTTGAGGCGGACGCGGGTGGAGGTGCGTAAGAGATGCGAGGAAGCGGGAATCTCAGCAATGGGAAAGAATACAACGAATGTGCGGCATTGAGAGTAACTAGCCATTCATTAAAGCTAGTATTACATACTGTATTTTGATAGGAAGTCAATTAAGGGGCTGCTGGAGATGTCTGGGAAGGAGAGAGTTTTAATTGAAGTGAATAAAAATCGACAGAAATATGAGTGGATCAAATATTGTGGAAAGAGAGATCGGTATTGAATGTAAGGGAAGACAAAGACAAAAGATGTCAGACGACATAAGGAATGGGGATAGCTATAACAAAATGGAGGAAATGGCGCTTAATATGGATTTTTGAGTGTACATGAACCTACAGATAGGCAGAACACTCTTGTATGTATTACATAGCCACTCTTTGTCCTTGTATCACATTTTTCCTTTACAGCTTTGAAGCAATTAACAAGGTTGTTCTCTTAGTTCAACACATTCAGGTATAAACTTCAGGTATGAACTACGAAATGAAAGCGTGGGTATAATCCGATTGTTATCCACAATAGAAAACACCGAATAAAACGTTTCGATTCTCGATGTTTCAACCAATGATTTCATTCGATGGACATGTAATAAAGGAAAGGAAAATAAAATTAAACACTAGTAAGTGAACATGCGGATTATTAACTTACAAATTTATTTCAGTCAATTCATTTTTGGTGTTTTGTTGTTTGTATTCATTATTCCGTTCTCTATTGTTTGATCTAGTAATTTACATATCATTATTGAAGTTAGTTTACCTATTATTCCTTTCGAAGCACCAATTACAAACATTTTTGGATTCTCGAGACTTCGTCCATAACAGGATTCGAAGGACTATCCTAGTTAACCATATGCAAGTCAAACCGGGTGAATTAATTCGAATGAAAACAATCTAATAGATTTTAAAACATTCGAATGATTATTCGATTTCTTTCAATCGATTTTCCCATCTATAATAAAAACTAGCTACTCCAGCCTCCAGGACACTCACTCAAGCACTAACATGTGGTTTTCCCCTTATATCACGCACTTTCTTCACGGCCTTGAAGCAATTATTTAGGTCGATCTCGTACCTCAACGCGTTTTTAAAAGTATATTAAAAGAATTTCAATTATCATTTAATTGAAAGAGATGAATATTCCAAGGTATTTAACTATAAATAGCTACTCTATTTACAATTTATTTGTAACAAAAAGTAGTAATTTTTTTTATTTAACCTCCAACCTACTCGACAAATAAAAGCCACGAGATTTAAATTTCATCATGCTGTATTTAGAAGAAACGTTGACTTTTTCCGTGTTATTCCCCTCAAGCATTTTGAAGAAAAGACGCTAACGTTAACAAAATTCTGGAATTCAATTGTATTTCATCATACGATATTTAAATTTGTCTACGCAGTGTTATTTATCAAATTATTAAGAGCGTATGAATGAAGTGATCTGTATGCAAATGTATTTTCAATAAGAATCTTCCTTCTTGTTAAAATTTATCTTGTGGAAAATTTTGCAGTAGTAGTTCTTATTAGTGAATTGGGAAGCAACAAAACAAATTTTTCAAGCATATTAAAGCAACAAATTTTTCAAACATATTTTTAATATGTTTGAATTTGCTTACTGTTCAACATTAGCTTATGTTCCAGGTCACGGATTTCTCTTATAATTCTTATATTATAACTTATAATACTTAATTTAATGTTATACTAATACATTATACTTCTTAATGCTTGGTATTTTTTAGGGATGGGACGTTCGAATCTTCGAATCCTCGAATCCCTCGAATAATGCCTCTTTTCTCGAATCTTCGAATCCTCGAATCCATTGTGTTTCACCTCGAATCCGAATCCTTAAAAATCTAAGTCACTTACATCCTCAGCAGATGAAAATCCTTGCGTTTATTTCAACCAACCAGCAATTTCAACGTTACCGCCATTACCATGAGTGCAATCGAAAGCAATGATAGAATCGATTCTTCGAGAGTGATAAATTCCTATTTCTTGAGCGGGTAAATTCAGAATATGCGCCAGGGTGACCAGATGTGCGCACAAGTCGCCAAATTGGCGATTTTTCATACTACTTGGCTACCTAATAGAGGCATTGGTGATTGGCGGTTTTGAAGGCGACTTTCGAGAATTCAAAGCTGAAAAACAGCGAGTTGAGGGCACGCGTATCCAAAAACTCAAATGCGTCGGAAGCGAATGCATAGATGAGCCCGGCGCGGCGGCCGTGTCATCTGATATCCAGGCGCAAATCGACGGTGGGAAATCGCATAGCACGAGCGCAATGAAGAAACACATGAGGAAGCATTGGTTTCAAATGTTTGCCGAGTGTCCTGAAGTGCCGATACCCATCAGTGGAAAGTAATGAATTCTACGCTGTTGCAACTCTCCTTGATCCAAGGTTCAAAGGAAGTGTTTTCTAAAGTAAGGAGCTTTTTCAACAAGCCAAAACCCAGCTGATTCAGGAGGTTAAAAGCATAAGTGGAACATATCCTGAGGAAAAGAGAGAACTGGTGAGTAGGCTAGCGTAAGCAATTTATCATTTGATTGCTTCTTATTTCATGGTTTATATAGACATGTTAAAATCTTTCCATTTTCTTTCTTATCATAGGCTCCTACATCAGATGTTAAGACGTCGATGCATGGAATGTGGTCATTTTATAGCCGTATTATGAGCCCTGTACAAACATGTAATCATTCTGCTACTGCTGAGGAAGAAGTGGAAAGGTATTTGTGAGAAGAGCTTCTTCCTCCTGAAAACAATGCCTTAGAATACTGGAAAAGAGTTGTACATCAGTTTTCAGTGCTACCAAAACTGGCTAGGAAGTACCTTTCAGCACCACCCTCAACAGTGCAATCAGAGAGACTGTTCAGCACAGCTGGCATTATATGTGATAAGAAGAGGAATCGGCTTGATCCTGAACATGTTAAAATGCTCATTTATTTAAATAAAAACTTAAAGCAATAAAGTTTTAATATGCTTGCAGTTGGAGTGTTTAATTCTATATGGTGGAAAATTAATATTAGAATTCAAAATAAATACAAGCTTATGTAAAAAGGAAAAGGCAACATTTAGGTTTTAGATAAAATTTAGGATTCAAGGTAAAGTTAAGATTTGGATTCGAAATAAGATTCGAGATTCGAGGGTGAATTTAAGATTCGGATTCGAGATTCGGATTCGAGAAAAACTGGATTCGACCCATCTCTAGTATTTTTATATAATGTCCTCTGTGTTTTCGCGGGTTTTTATCACCCCCCTCCTCTGTGCGTGTTTTCCCGCAACGTGGGTTTTCTTCTTTTACTACCTTCAGTTGCAAAGATTTTTTCCCACACTCTATTCTTTCTTTTTGTTTATAATTCATTTTATTTTGTGAAAATCATAACGACATACGAGGTTAGGTGAAAGAGAGGCACACACGGGCCTAAGCTCGCCAATAAGGGGTCGATCTATCTATCTATCTTAGATTTGCAAAAATGAGGTGATTTTCGTACACAAAAATCTGGAAAAGTTCATCATAGGAAGTTAAGAACGAGTGAATCAAATCATAAGGTTATTTTGAACTCGAAATGATGGCAATCCTTCAGAATTAACCACAATGCACTGGGCAATTAGAGGTCGTGAGTATAAAGTCTGCAAGCAATTTTCTAACGGTCGTAATCCTCGGTAGACACCACGGAATATTTCGCGATTCCGTATGATTTAACGCGCCTCATATTCGCGAGATTTCGACTTAATCCCTTAGAATAAATCCATCCGCAGTTGCGATTCTCAGCGGTTCTCCAGGAAGTCGGATATGGTCACGTATGCATCATTCTGTCTTGCATGCCCGCCAAGATAGCTCCAGAGAGACATGATGCACTGCCGATCTGTCAAGAGCAGAAATTTAGGAAAAAGTCGTCTGCATGTTGGGAAAGCAAGGATGGTCCGCCGCTTGTCTCCAAAGCATTTTTAATAGCACATGCTTCGAACTGATACCAATCACGGTCCTTTTTTCCTGAGCGATTTTCATATGTCACTGCGGAAAATACATTTGCATCCCTACCCATACAAAGTTTGAATGACAAAAGAGTATATGTGCGCCAGATATTGATAATTTATGATAATCTGCACCAACAATAATTCACCATTATGGGTAATTGTGATAGTCGTTGAAGGATTAATAATGCATTGAGGGATCCATGAATCCAAATATGACTCTGCACTTAGAGAACAATACTACAATTCAAGGGAATCGAGGACCATTCAAGTGAAAAAAAAATGATTTTACAACTATTACAATTACAATGAATTACAACTCTTAGAGACCATCATCTAGTTAATTATAGAATCCTAAATTAAGAGTTGATATTAAATAGCAATACTACCTTGGAAAAAAACTGCCTTATTCATACAGTATTTGATGTAGCAGATCATACTACATATCATTTTGCTTTAATAAATTTTACTATTAACCAACAGAAATACCAAAGAAGTAGAGATATCCCGTAAATATTTTTATATATGATTAGGCTCGTGTAATTAAATTCCTTGCATATCATTCAAATGAAGTAAACAATGAATTCCTAAAAAATATTGCAAACATAAAATTCGTATGACTATTTATCGTAGTATCGTTGTTTGTGTGATTAAATACAAATTACGGTTTTATTATATGAAGATTGCTTATTAGAAAAATTGGTTACATGGTTACTGTAACTGATCCCAAAGTAATTTATACAAAAGAAGACTGGATTTGAAATTTATTGGTATTTACTCGGAATTATTCTTGTAGGAGAACAGAGTCTAAATAATTAAAATTCTATTGCTTTATTTTTGATTAATTCAGAATTTTGCTTGTATCATTTGTTGATGAATGAAATTCTTTTAATTTATTTCTTAATACAAGAAGGAGGAAAAGTATCTTTCTTTGAATTTGTCATACTCATGCTCATTTATGTGAATTTTAATGAGGTGTGCTCATAAATGTCTGTAATTTTAGTCGCTCGTTACCGGATTCTATGAAAAGACAAGGCCAATTTACTGATCATATGTGAACTTCATTATAAGACAAAAGCTCCGTCAGAATGAAAAGGTAAGCTACCTCGCTGTACATCGTTCTAGGTCTCATCTATCTCAGATATTTTAATATATAATGATGGGGGGATAAGTCAGCCAGCGAATTATGAGGGTGGATTGTGAGATAATGAGTGTGTGATAGAACTCAGAACTGTGTAATTCTTTTCGCTTTATTTACATCTTAGTTTTCTAAACGCAATTACTTGACCCAAATATTTGATAAGCATGTGTAAAGTCGAGAAGAATAAAAATTTGAAGCTATAAAGAGCAGAGCAGCGCATTATTCTCCATTCTTCATAACAGAGAACGACCACAAAGTGGGGGGAAAATTATTGGATTCAGCAATCTCTAAGCTTTGTACGAAGACAGTGGAGCTGGAATAAAAGAGCAGCTATTTCAGATAGTTCAATAAAACTGATGAACAGCTGGTATCCGAAAACGCTCATTCATTCACATGCCTTGTAAGAATCATCGCGGGCATTGTTTTGCAATCTAACCTATACTGCCATCTTCAAAGGTTAATTAGATTTGAAGATCAATTCCAAATGGAATATATAGGATAGTCCCAGCGTTAGTCAACAATGCGAACCAATTTCGAGTTTTATCTGAACTGTGTATGAATCCATTTTTCATCTGCTGGAAGAGACCGCAACAAAAACAGCGTTTTACGATATAGATCTCTTTGTCCTCCATTTTTTCCTTCTCTCGACCACTTCAGAAAAGAATGAATTTTTGATTGGCTTGAAAAGCTGAAGCGCCACTTTTCCTGGCATAAATATTTCCAGTAAAGGCTTATTCTGTCACAGTAGGCCAGCGACATACATCCCGCCCTGAAAAATACATGAATTTATTCCGTTCATCCCAATTCACGGTCTCTTCGGAGATTTCCAGAAAAGCACTTTTGCTAATGCGACACTCTCTTCCTTTCTCTCTTAATATTCCACTCACATCCTTCTCCCCCGCTTTCTCGTTGTTTTCACTTTAGTCATAGGCCTCTCTGTATCTTCTTTCACTCAAAATGTAAACTGGTGGAGATAATTTCCTAGCTTTCCATTCTCATACATATAAATGAGTGTGTGCGCCGTCATACTCCACATACATTGAAATATGGAAGACTACGTAGATGGCTTTATACCAAAGTCCCTATGTACGTACAATATTTTAAGATTTCCTTTAATTATTTATCAGTTATTATTAAGTTCTCTTGGTCGGATTGATATTCATTGGAGGTAAAGTGTTTTCGACTGATCATTACTAGCAGGTAGCTATCGAACCCCAAATGTTTGGGCAATTTCTTAATTCCATTATGAATTCCCCAATCCTCGATGACATTATTTAAATTTAATCTTAACCCTTAACCAGTGACGTGCAATTTTTGTCACACTACCAGTGACGTGCGGTCTGGGAGACCGCAATTTTTTAAATATGTTTAAACTTACTAAATGTCACTTTTAACAAAATTTAAAAGCCTTAATAAACTAATCAGTTATTCAATAATTTGAATTCAAATTTAATTTTATGTTAATAAGAACAAAATTTCAATTATTAATCATTGTACGAAGATAGTCAAAAATTTGAATGAAAAAAACATATCCTTTTTAAATAATGTCACATATTAAGAATCAGGTGGCTAAATCTGTAGCAAAGCCTTTAATGTATTTTTGGGATGATAAATGATAAAACCTTCTTGAAAAATATTTCATTTATTGTGTTTTTCATGGAGCTCCGTGATGATCGCTCACCAACAGACAATAAGTTAACTGCTCTTATTTTCCCAGGCAATTGGTTTTCCTGCGGCAATATTTGCAAATTATTTCACAACAAAGATATATTTGGTCATGTACTGCTCGAATATTCGCCTCGGATTTTCCCCAGGATCACTCCACCCTTTCCATTGGGGGTCCATATTCCGCTGACAAAATGCTTCACTAAAGGGCATTCATCCCAGGCTAGGCTCAAATCAGTAGTGGCAACAAAGAGAAATTCTCGCAGGATTTGGTTATTCTGAGTTTGCCGCCACTTCGGTCGCATCCGTAGCAAGTAACATTCTAGGGTCAGAATCACAGCGAAATATAAAGACGAAAAATTCGGATCCCTACACATACGGTGTTTTTATGCAATTTTGATTTAATATTTTTCTAAACAGATTTTTATTGTTGGAGTTGATAAAATAAAATAACCAAAACAATTTGTATTCTTTAGGACGACCTCAACATTAGCCTACTATCATAAAATCCATATGTTTTGCCTAATTTGTGCTTTTAAAATAGTAATAACAAAGAAATGTGAAATTAATAAACAAATATTATAAATAAAGTTGAATTTTGTAAGCCTCCGTAATAATATTCACCCATATTACGCATTGAGCTTTCCCGAATTAGTGACGTGCGGTCTCTCAGACCGCGCATGAAATTTAATCACAACTTAATAGAAATACAAGTAAGATAAAAGCAATTCGAAGCATTCTATATACTACATAAAGGTATCTAAGAAGGTACCATAAATTACAGATTTGTTAAAAATCAAATATTTTTTTTATTCCCATTAAAAAAATCGCTGCGGTCTCTCAGACCGCACGTCACTGGTTAAGGGTTAATTTAAGAATAATTATGAACAAAACCCACACAAAATAGATAAAATATAAATAAAAACAATTAAAAATAAACCAGCAGCAATTCCCTTTCATCACTTTTATGATAATTTACAAACATGTATATAACTTGTAAATAATTCCAATTAATTGTAAACAAATTTGTACTCAAATAATATCCATTGTAATTATATTTAATTAGCTTTTGTTAGTTAAAAGATATTCATTTTAGGGATATATCAATACTATCGTTACATTGGTACCAGTCAAATATTTTTATAATGGCCTAGTTATGGAATTTAGGATAACGCACATTACACTAACAGCTGCTAAATGTGCCCAAGCGTCGTTGAAAAATTTATAAATTAATGAGTTTTAAATAGTTTTTTACTATTTTAATATCCTCTCCTCGTAATGCCAGAGGAGTGTTTTAAATTTTACAGCCAAATTTTTATGCATGGGTTCAGTGTTAAAAAACTCATAACTATATATATATATATACGAGTAAAATGTAGCTTGCATACTGCAAGCAGATCGGCAATACTAATTTCATATCGGCATCATATCGGGAATGTCCTCAAAAGAAAAAAAAAAGGATTGAAATTTATCCTAAAATTCGCTGAAATTTCATCGTCTGGCATCGAACCCGGATCTTACTGGTGAACTTACTATGTAGCACAATAGAAGATCACCATCTCTAACTATGTGTGAAAATTCAAGCAGAAATATGGGTACAACTGCCTCAAAAGACGCTCTAATGTTCACGAATGTAAATGGCTCTCGGGACTCGAACCAAGGACGATCTTGGAAATTTAAAAAAATGTTTCTGAAATCTATTAAAGATGTCAATCCATATGCCAAATTTCAAGTTTCTATTTTATTGGGAAAGGTTTCAAAATAATTCCTAAAAATCGGATCAACTTCTGATTGCAGAGACACCTGGTGTCGAACCAAGGACACATTGATAGCTATGAATGCATAGATTGATTTTTTAGGACTGGTTCTTCTATCACGCTAAGTTTTAAGTCGATAGCATGCCGGGAAGTACCTAAAATTTGTTTCCGTTATCTCCATAAGAAATGCATTGAGAAATGTAAATGGCACCCTGGGATCGAACCAAGGACCATCAGCGAATATGTAAAATTAGATTATGAAATTTATTTATAATCTCCAACTCCATGCCGAATTTCAAGTTTCCATGCCATCGGGAACGGGTCCAAAAAAAATCTTAAAAATCGCCACAATACATTTTAAACGGCCGATTTTTGCCTCGACCTAGCATCGAACCCAGGATATTTTCCGTGAAACTCATTTATGTTTTCGATAGATAATGACCGTATATAAAGGCTCCTAGATTTTCGATTCTCTAACTATCCCGGAAGTATTTTTTAAAAATTCCCGAAAATCAAAGCAATGCATTTAAACGGGAAAAATCGGGACTTTGGGGCCCTCTGGAATCGAACCAATGACACTGAGGTTCAAAATCGCAATTTTTCTGGTGGTTACACCTTATGGCCAATATGTCGTAAAAATTTCAAGTCAATGACGCTGGTGGTTTGGACTATGAGTTTGTATCCTCTCTCTCTATATATATATATATCTATTATATATAGATGCTTCTCCGGATTCATTCATGATATACCCAGATACCCAGATACCCAGATACCCAGATAGGATACTAATTCACAGGCTAAACTACTGGCGTCATTGACTCGAAATTTTTACCACGTATTGGCCATAACGTGAAACCCCCAGGAAAAAAGCGACTTTGATCCTCGGTATCATGGGTTCGATTCCAGAAGGCTCCAAAGTCGCGATTTTCCCCATAAGATTACATGGCGGGGATTTTCGAAAATTTATTAAAGGCACTTCCCGGAAAAGGAGAGAGTTGAAACTCGAGGGATCGCTAGATGCCCCCCATATCAAAAGAAAACCATAAAGATATCTACGAATATTATCCTAGGTTCGATGCTAGGACGGGGCAAAAGTCGGCCATTTAAAATGCATTGCGGCGATTTTTAAGATTTTTTTTGAACCCTTTTCCGATGGCATAGAAACTTGAAATTCGGCATGGCGTTAGATATCATAATTATATGTAATAATAAAATTTTCCATATTCCCTTATGGTCCTTGGTTCGATCCCAGAGGGCCACTTACATTCCTCAATGCATTTCTTATGACAAATTTCTATAGACAAATTTTAGGTACTTCCCGGCATGATATCGATTTCAAACTTTGCACAAAATAAGATCAAGTCCTTTAAAATCATACTGTGCATTCACAGCGTAAATATATTTCCTGGGTTCGACACCAGGCGTCTCTTATATCAGTAGTTGATCCGATTTTTAATAATTATTTTGAGCCCTATCCCAATAATATAGATACTTGAAATTCGGCAAATAGATAGAGATCATAAATAACTATCATGAACATGTTTTAGATTTCCAAGATCGTCCTTGGTTCGAATCCAGAGAGCCATTTACATTCTTGAAAAGTAGAACGTCGTTTGAGGCAGTTGTAGCCAATATTTCTGCTTGAATTTTCACACATAGTAAGAGATGGTGATTTTCTGTTGTGCTGCATAGTAAGCTTACCAGGAAGACCCTGGTTCGATGCCAGACGATTAAATTGCAGCGAATTTTAAGAATATTTTCAATACCTTTTTTTTTCTTTTGAGGGCCGTCCGATATGATGCCGACATGAAATTATTGTTGTCGATCTGCTTGCAGTATCATAGATATATATTATATATAGATGCTTCTCCGGATTCATTCATGTATCCATATATATATACGAGTAAAATGTAGCTTGCATACTGCAAGCAGATCGACAACACTAATTTCATATCGGCATCATATCGGGACGGACATCAAAAGAAAAAAAAATTCAAAATATTCGTAGAATTCGCTGCAATTTAATCACCTGGTAGCGAACCCCGGTCTTCCTGGTGTACTTACTATGCAGCAAAATAGAAAATTACCATATCAAACTATGTGTGAAAATTCAAGCAAAACTATTAGGTGCAACTACCTCAAACGACGTCCTACTATTTACATACACTCCTTATTTGAGAAATTATAATGTGCTCTGGCATCGAACCCAGGAACAGCATGGTCTTATCTATTTTTTTTCTTAAACAAAGTGTTAATATACATCTTCCATCTAAGCAAGAGCTCCCTTACATATCGATAAATGCATAAAAAAATTATGAAAAGATACCCCATAGTATTATATATGGGTGATATTTTTACCGCCCGGCATCGAACCCGGGTCTTTCAGGCAATACTTTCTATGCAGCACAAAAGAAAAACACCATCTCTAACCGCGTATGCAAATTCAAGCAGAAATATTGGTTACAACTGCCTCAAATGACGTCCTACTTTTCCTTTATATTCCTTATGAGAGAAACGTTATTGTGCTCTGGCTTCGAACCCAGGAACAGTACGGTCTTATGAAAATTTTTTTCTAAAACTTATTCGTACCATACATCTTCCAGCCAAGCACGAACATCCTATCATTTCGATAAGTGCATCTAAAAAAATAATGAAAAACGGCTCCCATGTATTTTAAAGGGCAGATCTTTGCATCGTCCTAGCATCGAACCCAGGATAACTTTTGTAAAAGTCATTGATGTTTTCGAAAGTCCAAGACCATAAATATAGGCACCTTGAGTTTTACTTCTCTACCTATCCGGAAAGTATTTTTTTTTAATTCCCGAAAATCACGGCAATGCATTCAAACGGGAAAAATCGGGAATTTGGGGCCCTCTGGAATCGAACCTATGACACTGAGGATCAAAGTCTCTTTTTTCCTGGGGGTTTCACGTTATGGCCAATATGTCATAAAAATTTCAGATCAATGACGCTTGTAGTTTAGGCTGTGAATTTGTATCCTATCTATCTATATAGGTATCTATTATATATAGATGCTTCTCCGGATTCATTCATGTATCCATATATATATACGAGTAAAATGTAGCTTGCATACTGCAAGCAGATCGACAACACTATTTTCACGTCGGCATCATATCGAAAGAAAAAAATGGATTGAAATTTTTCTTAAAATTCCCCGAAATTCCATGGTCTGGCATTGAACCCGGGTCTTTACTGTGAACTTACTATGCAGCGCAATAGAAAATCACCATCTCTAATTATGTGTGAAAATTCAAGCAGAAATATGGGCTAAAACTGCCTGAAAAGACGTTCTAATTTTCACGAATTTAAATGGCTCTCTGGAATCGAACCAAGGACGATCTTGGAAATCTAAAAAATGTTTCTGAAATTTATTTATGATCTGCATCTATAAGCCGAATTTGAAGTTTCTATAATATTGGGAAAGGTTTCAAAATAATTCCTAAAAATCGGATCAAATTCTGATTTCAGAGACACCTGGTGTCGAACCCAGGACACATTGACAGCTGTGAATGCAATTTTTGATTTGTATGTACTTGATCTTTCTATATGCAAAGTTTGAAGTCGATATCGTGCCGGGAAGTACGTAAAATATGTTTCCGTTATCTCCGTAAGAAATGCATTGAGGAACTTAATGACCCTCTGGAATCGAACAAAGGACCATCAGCGAATATGTTAAATTTGATTATGATATATTTTTATGGTATCTAACTTCATACCGAATTTCAAGTTTCTATGCCATCGGAAAAGGGTCAAAAAAAAATCTTAAAAATCGCCACAATGCATTTTAAACGGCCGATTTTTGCCCCGACCTTGCATCGAACCCAGGATAGTTTTCGTAAAACTCATTTATGTTATCAATAGATCATGACCACATATATTGGCTCCTTGAGTTTTAAGTCCCTATCTATCCGGCAAGTATTTTTTAAAAATTCCCGAAAATCAAAGCAATGCATTTAAATGGGAAAAATCGGGACTTTAGGGCCCTCTGGAATCGAACCCATGACACTGAGGTTCAAAATCGCAATTTTTCTGGTGGTTACACGTTATGGCCAATATGTCATAAAAATTTCAAGTCAATGACGCCTGTGGTTTAGGCTGTGAATTTGTATCCTCTCTATATATATATATGATATATGAATGAATCCGGAGAAGCATCTATATATAATAGATATATATATATACGAGTAAAATGTTGCTTGCATACTGCAAGCAGATCGACAACACTAATTTCATATCGGCATCATATCGGGACGGACATCAAAAGAAAAAAAAATTCAAAATATTCGTAGAATTCGCTGCAATTTAATCGCCTGGCAGCGAACCCCGGTCTTCCTGGTGTAATTACTATGCAGCAAAATAGAAGATTACCATATCAAACTATGTGTGAAATTCAAGCAAACCTATTAGGTGCAACTACCTCAAACGACGTCCTACTATTCACATACACTCCTTATTTGAGAAATTATAATGTGCTCTGGCATCGAACCCAGGAACAGCATGGTCTTATCTATTTTTTTTCTTAAACAAAGTGTTAATATACATCTTCCATCTAAGCAAGAGCTCCCTTACATATCGATAAATGCATAAAAAAATTATGAAAAGATACCCCATAGTATTATATATGGGTGATATTTTTACCGCCCGGCATCGAACCCGGGTCTTTCAGGCAATACTTTCTATGCAGCACAAAAGAAAAACACCATCTCTAACCGCGTATGCAAATTCAAGCAGAAATATTGGTTACAACTGCCTCAAATGACGTCCTACTTTTCCTTTATATTCCTTATGAGAGAAACGTTATTGTGCTCTGGCTTCGAACCCAGGAACAGTACGGTCTTATAAAAATTTTTTTCTAAAACTTATTCGTACCATACATCTTCCAGCCAAGCACGAACATCCTATCATTTCGATAAGTGCATCTAAAAAAATAATGAAAAACGGCTCCCATGTATTTTAAAGGGCAGATCTTTGCATCGTCCTAGCATCGAACCCAGGATAACTTTTGTAAAAGTCATTGATGTTTTCGAAAGTCCAAGACCATAAATATAGGCACCTTGAGTTTTACTTCTCTACCTATCCGGAAAGTATTTTTTTTTAATTCCCGAAAATCACGGCAATGCATTCAAAAGGGAAAAATCGGGACTTTGGGGCCCTCAGGAATCGAACCTATGACACTGAGGATCAAAGTCTCTTTTTTCCTGGGGGTTTCACGTTATGGCCAATATGTCATAAAATTTTCAGATCAATGACGCTTGTAGTTTAGGCTGTGAATTTGTATCCTATCTATCTATATAGGTATATATATGAATGAATCCGGAGAAGCATCTATATATAACTAGCGGAAGTGCCCGTTGAAATTCAACGGGGATAATAAGTAAACATATATGAAGTTATACTCTCTCACGATTTTAGCAGCTAATGGTTGACCGGTAGAAGACCCTCTCAGCCTTTAGGTGGATGACTTTATGGTTTGTATATTGGTTCGCATTAAAGATTTTATCTAGGAAAATGGATTGAGAATGAAATTTATGATGTTTGGATAGTATATAAGTATACATATACTTGTAGGTATTTCATTTGTATGCATTCAATATAAATGAGTATACAGTTACAATGGCTCTTATACGATTGTAGAAAGCCAAGAAGTTTTATAGACCTTTAATGATAGATTCCAACACTACATGCCTCTCATTTCTCCCATTCTACAGATACCGTACATTACTTATGAGACAATATTTAAATTCACTAAAGTTTAAATCTTCTGTACGCGTACTTAGTGTCATTTTGGAAAATCTCCAACGCTTATATGTGCGTAAAGCACACACACACTATCGTCATAAAAGGTTGCAATAATACTAACTAAGGTACGTAACCTAACGAACGTACTGGTAGAAAGTCTAACATACTAAAATATTGAAATTTTGATGGCCAGTTTTCAAAATCACGGTTATATCTTAGTGAAACACTTCAATTAAAAACATAGGTAAATTACATTATGCATTCATGATTAATTGTACTAATAAATAAGTTAATGACAATACTCGTATGTATGTTATTAACTATGTCCAATTCGTCTATGTTGACGTAAAACTGAGTTCTGCTTATACTTCATCAGTAATAAATGCAATAATTTAATCTTTATTAACTTTAATCGGCAGTTCTAAACTATATAAATTCATTTCACTTCCAATGTATAACTAATTATAACACTTTTGAAGTATCTGAATCATAAAAAATACTTCGCAGCACCTAACGTCTGTGATATGATTTACAATAAAGAAAAAGGCAATGTCGCGAGAAATATCTGTTTAAAGGAAATAGACAAATTTATTCAAAATATTTTGAGGATTTTCAACCGAAAAAACCACTAACAAACTTATTTTTCAGCGATAAACCAACTGAGGCAAGAGGCTAGCTCTTTAAATTTCCGCCATATACCTAGTTTGTTTACATCCATGATGCATTGCGGTTAAAGTTACTTTTAAGAGTTAAATACCAATTAAGGCTTAAGTATCGACAAAAATACGTTTTTTTAGAGTTTACGTGAAGATTACAGTCAAGGTCGACTCTAAATATATGTTATAATACCGGACCTAAGTTTAGAAAATCAGTTTTAACTTAAATATAAATCAATACTATGTAATTGATAGTGACAATAAGTCATAATTACTATCGCACTGATATATTTTTAATTATTTACATTCTCCAAATAATTAGCTGGGCCCGCGCAAATATTTGTGCACATAGAAATTAAAGATTTGACAATACTTCATAAAAAGTACATAGTTCTTAATCAACTTTTCACTAGTGTTATTTTAGGTACCGGAAACTAACATACATCTTATTAGACGTCCATTGACAATATTTTAAATTTATACTGTTCCAGGGGTAAGAAGCCATGCTACAGTAAATTTCCTTCCATAAGGAATATATAGGTAAGGTAGGACG
Source organism: Sympetrum striolatum (assembly GCA_947579665.1). Classification (NCBI taxonomy): domain Eukaryota; kingdom Metazoa; phylum Arthropoda; class Insecta; order Odonata; family Libellulidae; genus Sympetrum; species Sympetrum striolatum. The sequence continues at coordinate 51,604,026 of OX388342.1, read as the reverse complement.
TGAATTGAGGGAGTTACAGGTGAGATTTCAGCTTGAAATCGTACGCATAATTACAGATGGTCATTTTGTACTGACCTAGATATCTAGAGATATTTCTTAAATGCCCAGGGTTCGATGCCAGGATGAACCCGATTCTCCCATGTGGAATACATGGGAGAAATATTAAAAGTAATTCTTTACTTCTAATCGATGAGATGCACGACTATGCACCATGATGATGATCAATTTCTTGCATTTTTACTTAAAATTTTACCTTTAGCTCGCAATAAGTAAGTATACCTTACTTGTAGTAACATAGTTGATCGTTATCATACAAAAAAAGTTATTTTTCGTAGTAGTTTATATTACTACAAACATTAAGATACTTCATTGATCAACTTATTACTAAAATAATCATAAAGTAATAATTTTGGGTGTAACAATGCAAAGAATTCCAAAACTGAATTTACAATTGTGGAAACTAAAATAAATGTATATTATTTATTAAGCTTTTCGGTACTTCAGACGAAAACGTTTCCTCAGGAGGGTTTAGTTTAAATCAGTCAAAGTATACCTAGTTATTTTCTTCTGAATGCATTAATTAATAATAATATATAAAAAGACACATTAATGTAATTATTGATGACCGATTCCATTTCACAAAAAGTAATCACTTTCAGTCAATCTATGAAAATTGTCATCGGGCCACCTAATTCAATTGCTTCCCATGTGGTTACACTTCAATTAAGTACCAATTTAAAATATTCACTCGTCTTCGCGAAACGCAATCACTGTGAAAATGACGTCTGAATGGTCCACTACTGCCTAGTAAAAGTTTCTCGTAAATTAAATAGTTAAAAGCAGGTCAGTTGCTGAAAATAAAAAAATAATGCTGTGACATCGTCAGCAGGTAATTGTCTCGGAGAGGAACACTAGTGTAAAAACCATGGCATTTAAACCAATAACAGTAGGATATTAATTTATGCATCACTAAAAAGAATAAAAATAGGACGATTTAAAGTAGGTTTTTTGTGCTTGTAATTTAAATGGAAACGAATTATGGGTTCCGGATTTCGATCCCGGAGACTCCGGAAATGAAACTATTAAGATCACATTAGGATAAGAAGACATTTTAAGAAAGGCACAAAGAGATAACGGAAACAATGATTATATAGAAATAAATTCTATATGCCCCTAAAAACCAACAACAATTTTTTTCGCGGAAAGTAAGTGAGTTGTGTAGCTAACTTTTACCCCAATACTAAAATGTGTAACATAAACACGGAAAACCATCTAATAACACAAACTCAATCACAATGCCAAAACAGAAACGAAAATTAAACAGTTCACGATAAGATAGTAAATTTATATGGAGTGAAAGCAATCAAAATTGCTACAAATGGATCACTTTTTGTATTCTGCATAAAACAAAACATAAAATTGCTTTACCTTTTTGGACAGGTATGCGATGTTAGCGATTTGCTACATATTGATCACTGGATGTTCTACTCCTGTGAGAACCCGAGCATCGAATCAAGAGAAATCTTTACGATCTTCACTGACTACATTTTTTTCTATCTCTAAATATTCATCGTTGATAATATATTAGATTTAATACTTAATTCAGAAGATTATATCAAAAACATCCGCAACGTACCTGTTTATATATATGTATTCAGTTGAATTGATCGAGAGAAAGCAATTATAAGAAGCACAATACTAATAAAACTGTTTTATTTCACGGAAACACTGTTAAAAATTACGTGGATATAAACAAAGTTCGGTTGCTACAGAGAAATAAACAAAATTTGAATTTTTTTAAATTTTGGTATATTTTTCGCGAGATTTTTCGGAGGATATTGTTTTTATCTGCAAATGTTTATAATATAATTATATATATAAATGTATAAATATAATTTCTTCTATTGTATATCTAATATAGTGTATCTCTTATTTTCAGCATTAGTTTTAACTGATCATTTATTCTATATGTCTTCCTATGGATAAACTCATGAGCTTAAAATGAAAAATCTGATGTGGCCAACTCATGACTTTCTCCGTATTTATTGAAAACATAAGCCTATGCCGGTAATATATAAATAACTCCAAAACAATGAGTGTTACAGGAAAATGTTTCATACAAGCTTTGTAGTAAAAAACATTATCTACAACTTTGGTACATAATTGTATATACCTACATTTCATTTTGACAGACATAAGTATGAAAAACTTCAATTTCTGGGTAAACAACAACTTCCGGTTAACCATTATTCAAGAATAACTCCTAAACAATCAGTGTTACGAAAAAATGTTTCATACAAAAGTTGTAGTAAAATACATTATCAATAAGTTTTGTTTACAATTGTATATACCTACATTGCATTTTTACAGAGATATGTATGAAAAGCTTCCATTTCTGGATTAACAACAACTTCCGGTGAACCATTATTTGGGAATAACTCCTAAACAATCAGTGTTACGAAAAAATGTTTTCTACAAAAGTTGTAGTAAAATACATTATATACAACTTTTGTGTGTAAATGTATGTACATATATTGCATTCTGACAGAGATAAGTATGAAAAACTTCAATTTCTGGGTATACAACAACTTCCGGTTAAACATTATTTGGAATTAACTCCTAAACAATTAGTGTTACAAAAATATGTTTGCTACAAAAGTTGTAGTAAATTATATTATCTACAACTTTTGTGTGTAAATGTATATACCTATATTGCATTCTTACAGAGATATTTAAGAAACAAAATTTTGTTCCGGATAAACCGTAACTTCATGTTTAGCGATAATCTCCAAAAACTAATCAACTCTTGGTATTGTTAGGAAAATTCTAAATATGAATTTTGAAAATGATCGGATAATTACTTTTTAAGATAGAGCGCCCACAAACTTTTTAACCACAGACAGACAGACAGACACACAGACAGACATGTTCGGGAAAATAGCTAAACATGCTCTATGGGCCCCAAAACATCTATTTCCGTCGAAATCTGGAGGTCTTCTCTATACTACGTATAAGGAGAAAGTAAAAATTGCTTAGGTCGTCATGGAGATGAGTTGTTTACAACATCAAAATATTGATAAAATATTGGTGCATTTTATCAAAATGTTTACAATTTCGAATCGTAAACGATATTCTACGACTGAAATAAGAATCACCATTCAATTTCCTTTCTTTTGGTACGTGTCTCGACTTTGTACGACTTGTGTTACTAATTTAATTTTGCGAAAGAAACAAAGCCTGCAAGCGATAAAAGTGAAGTTTACGTGTATTCCTTATGGAACCGTATTATGGACTCCTGGGTTCGAACCCGGGCTTTCTTAGTAATGGGAATAGTTTTCCTAGGGGTTTCTAACTCGTAGAAACACAATGCAGTTTGTTTCGAATCTCTAAGTCAAACCGTTTCTGAAATAAAGGGGGGGACGGACGGACAGACGGACGGACGGACGGACGGACGGACGGACGGACGGACGGACGGACGGACGGACACTTCGGAAATTATATATAAAGATAGATAGAGAGAGGATACAAACTCACAGCCTAAACCACAAGAGTGATTGAGCTGAAATTTTTACGACATATTGGCCATAACGTATAACCTCCAGAAAAATTGCGATTTTGCACCTCAGTGTCATGGGTTCGATTCCAGGGGGCTCCAAAGTCCCGATTTTTCCCGTTTAATTGCATTGCTTTGATTTTCGGGAATTAAAAAAAAATACTTCCCGGATAGGTAGAGAATCAAAACTCAGGGAGCCTTTATATATGGTCATGATCTATCGAAAACATAAATGAGTTTTACGGAAAATAACCTGGGTTCGATGCTAGGTCGATGCAAAAATCTGCCGTTTAAAATGTATTGTGGCGATTTTTAAGATTTTTTTTGGACCCTTTTCCGATGGCATGGAAACTTGAAATTCGGTATGGGGTTAGATATCATAAATATATTTCATAATCGATTTTTATGTTTTCCCTGATGTTCCTTGGTTCGATCCCAGAGGGCCATTTACATTCCTCAATGCATTTCTTATGGAGATAACGGAAACAAGTTTTAGGTACTTCCCTGCATGCTATCGACTTAAAACTTAGCATGATGGAAGAACCAGTCTAAACAAATCAAACTATGCATTTATAGCTATCAATGTGTCCTGGGTTCGACACCAGGTGTCTCTGCAATCAGAAGTTGATCCGAATTTTAGGAATTATTTTGAAACCTTTCCCAATAATATAGAAACTTGAAATTTGGCATATAGATTGAGATCAATAATAACTTTCAGAAACATTTTTTAAATTTCCAAGATCGTCCTTGGTTCGAGTCCCGAGAGCCATTTACAATCGTGAACATTTGAGCGTCTTTTGAGGCAGTTGTAGCCAATATTTCTGCTTGAATTTTCACACATAGTCAGAGATGGTGATCTTCTATTTTGTTTCATAGTAGGTTTACCAGTAAGACCCGGGTTTGATGCCAGACGATAAATTTCAGCGAATTTTCAGAAAAAATTAAATCTTTTTTTTTTTTCTTTTGAGGACCGTCCCGATATAATGCCGATATGAAATTAGTGTTGTCGATCTGCTTGCAGTATGCAAGCAACATTTTACTCGTATATATGAATGAATCCGGAGAAGCATCTATATATAATAGATAGCGAGGATACAAATTCACAGGCTAAACCACAATCGTCATTGACCTGAAATTTTTACGACATATTGGCCATAACGTGTAACCTCCAGAAAAATTACGATTTTGAACCTCAGTGTCATTGGTTCGATTCCAGAGGGCCCCAAAGTCCCGATTTTTCCCGTTTAAATGCATTGCCGTGATTTTCGGGAATTTTTAAAAAATACTTCCCGGATAGGTAGAGAATCAAAACTCATGGAGCCTAAATATATGGTCATGATCTATCGAAAACATAAATGAGTTTCACGGAAAATATCCTGGGTTCGATGCTAGGTCGAGGCAAAAATCGGCCGTTTAAAATGTATTGTGGCGATTTTTAAGATTTTTTTTGGACCCTTTCCCGATGGCAAGGAAACTTGAAAATCGGCATGAGGTTGGAGATCATACATATATTTCATAATCAAATTTTACATATTCGCTGATGGTCCTTGGTTCGATCCCAGAGGGCCATTTACATTCCTCCATGCATTTCTTATGGAGATAACAGTAAAACGTTTTAGGTACTTCCCGGCATGATATCGACTTCAAAATTTGTATGAAATAAGATGAAGTCCTAATAAGTCATACTGTGCATTCACAGCTACCAATAGTTCCTGGGTTCGACACCAGGCGTCTCTACAATCAGTAAATTATCCGATTTTTAAGATTTAATTTAAACCCCTTCACAATAATATTAAAACATGAAATTAGGCATTTAAATAGAGAACATAGATACATTTCAAAAACGTGTTTTAAATTTCCTAGATCGTCCTTGGTTCGAATCCAGAGAGCCATTTACATTATTGAAAAGTAGGACGCCGTTTGAGGCAGTTGGAGCCAATATATCTGCTTGAATTTTCACACATAGTAAGAGATGGTGATTTTCTGTTGTGCTGCATAGTAAGTTCACCATTAAGACCCAGGTTCGATGCCAGACGATTAAATTGCATGGAATTTAAGAATATTCACCATCCTTTTTTTTCTTTTTTGACGGCCTTCCCGCTATGATGCCGACATGAAATTAGTGTTTTCGATCTGCTTGCAGTATGCAAGCTACATTTTACTCGTATATATATATATATATATATATATATATATATATATATATATATATATATATATCTATTATATATAGATGCTTCTCCGGATTCATTCATGTATATACCTATATAGATAGATAGATAGATAGGATACTAATTCACAGCCTAAACCACAAGCGTGATTGACTTGAAATTTTTAAGAAGTATTGGCCATAACGTGTAACCACCAGAAAAAATGTGATTTTGAACCTCAGTGTCATAGGTTCGATTCCAGAGGGCCATAAAGTCCCGATTTTTCCCGTTTAAATGCATTGCTATGAATTTCAGGAATTAAAAAAAAATACTTTCCGGATAGGTAATGAATCGAAACTCAAGGAGCCTATATATATGGTTATGATCTATCGAAAACATAAATGACTTTTACGGAAAATATCCTGGGTTCGATGCTAGGTCGATGCAATAATCGGCCATTTGAAATACATTGAGGTTGATTTTCATTATTTTTTTTCATGCACTTATCGAAATGATAGGAAGTTCTCGCTTATATGGAAGATGTATATTAAGCATAGTTTTTTGAAAAAAATGTTGATAAGACCTTACTGTTACTTGGTTCGATGCCCGAGCACAAAAACGTTTCTCTCATAAGGAATATAAGGGAAAAGTAGGACGTCATTTGAGGCAGTTACACCTAATATTTCTGCTTGAATTTTCACACATGGTTAAGAGATGTGATCTTCTTTAGTGCTGCATAGAAAGTATTACCAGAAAGACCAGGGTTCGAAGCCAGATGGTAAATATATCCCCCATTTAAAATGCATTGAGTTAGTTTTCATTATTTATTTTGATGTATTAATCGAAATAATAGGAAAATCATGCTTTACTAGAAGATGTATATTAAGACTCGGTTTAAGAAAAAAATAGATATGACCATGCTGAACCAGGGTTCAATGCCAGAGCACGTTTAAATTTCTATCATAAGGAATATATGGGAAAAGTAGGACGTCCTTTGGGGCAGTTGAAGCCAACATTTCTGCTTGAATTTTCACACATAGTTAGAGGTGGTGATTTTCTGTTGTATTGCATAGGACTTATTACCAGAAAGACCCGGGTTCGATGCCAGACAATTAATTTGCAGCGAATTTTAAGAATATTTTCAATCTTTTTTTTTTTTCTTTTTAGGACCGTCCCGATATGATGCCCATATGAAATAACTGTTGTCAATCTGCTTGCAGTATGCAAGCTACATTTTACTCGTTATATATAGATGCTTCTCCGGATTCATTCATGGATATATATACCTATATAGATAGATAGGATACAAACTCACAGGCTAAACCACTAGCGTCATTGGCTTGAAATTTTTACGACATATTGGCCATAACGTGTAACCTCCAGAAAAATTGCAATTTTGAACCTCAGTGTCATAGGTTCGATTCCAGAGGGCCCCAAAGTCCCGATTTTTCCCGTTTAAATGCATTGCTTTGATTTTCGGGAATTTTTAAAAAATACTTCCCGGATAGGTCGAGAATCGAAACTCTAGGAGCCTTTATATATGGTCATGATCTATCGAAAACATAAATGAGTTTTACGGAAAATAACCTGGGTTCGATGCTAGGTCGATGCAAAAATCTGCCGTTTAAAATGCATTGTGGCGATTTTTAAGATTTTTTTTGGACCCCTTTCCAATGGCATGGAAACTTGAAATTCGGTATGAATTTAGATACCATAAAATATATCATAATCGAATTTTACATATTCGCTGATGGTCCTTGGTTCGATCCCAGAGGGACATTTATATTCCTCAATGCATTTCTTACGGAGATAACGGAAACAAATTTTAGGTACTTCCCGGCATGCTATCGACCTAAAACTTAGCGTGATAGAAGAACCAGTCTTAACAAATCAAACTATGCATTCATAGCTATCAATGTGTCCTGGGTTCGACACCAGGTGTCTCTGCAATCAGAAGTTGATCGGATTTTTAGGAATTATTTTGAAACCTTTCCCAATAATATAGAAACTTGAAATTTGGCATATAGATTGAGATCATTAATAACTTTCAGAAACATTTTTTAAGTTTCCAGGATCCAGGAATTGAAAAATTTGAACCTCAGTGTCATGGGTTCGATTCCAGAGGGACCCAAATTCCCGATTTTTCCCGTTTAAATGCATTGCTTTGATTTTCGGGAATTTTAAACAAATACTTGCCGGATAGGTAGGGACTTAAAACTCAAGGAGCCGATATATATGGTCATGATCTATCGAAAACATAAATGAGTTTTACTGAAAATATCCTTGGTTCGATGCTAGGTCGATTCAAAAATCGGCCATTTAAAATGCATTGTGGCGATTTTTAAGATTTTTTTTTACCCTTTCCCGATGGCATGGAAACTTGAAATTCGACATGGATTTAGATATCATAAATATATTTAATAATCAAATTTTATAAATTCGCTAATGGTCCTTGGTTCGATCCCAGAGGGCCATTTACATTCCTCAATGCATTTCTTACGGAGATAAAGGAAACAAATTTTAGGTACTTCCTGGAACGATATCGACTTCAAACTTTGCATAAAATAACATCATGTACTTACAAATCAAACTGTGCATTCACAACTTACAATATTTCCTGGGTTCGACACCAGGTGTCTCTGCAATAAGAAGTTGATCCGATATTTAGGAATTATTTTGAAACCTTTCCCAAAAATGTAGAAACTTAAATTTCGGCATATATGTAATGATTATAAATAACTTTAAGAAACACGTTTTAGATTTCCAGGATCGTCCTTGGTTCGAATCCAGAGAACCATTTACTTTCGTAAAAATTAGAACGTATTTTAAGGCAGTTGTAGCAAATATTTCTGCTTGAATTTTCACACATAGTTAGAGATGGTGATCTTCTATTGTGCTGCAAAGTAAGTTCACAGTAAAGGCCCGAGTTCGATGCCAGACATGGAATGTCAGCAAATTTTAAGAAAAATTTCTATCCTTTTTTTTTCTTTAAAGGACCGTCCCGATATGATACCAATATGAAATTAGTATTGCCGATCTGCTAGGATTTAATTTTTTCTTAAAATTCGCTGAAATTTCATCGTCTGGCATCGAACCCGGGTCTTACTGGTAAACCTACTATGAAACACAATAGAAGATCACCATCTCTAACTATGTATGAAAATTCAAGCAGAAATATTGGCTATAACTGCCTCAAAAAACGTTCTAATTTTCACGAATGTTAATGCCTCACGGAACTCGAACCAAGGACGATCGTGGAAATCTAAAACATGTTTCTGAAAGATATTTATGATATCTATCTATATGCCGAATTTCAAGTTTCTATTTTATTGTTAAAGGTTTCAAAATAATTCCTAAAAATCGGATCAAATTCTGATTTCAGAGACACCTGGTGTCGAACTCAGGACGTATTGCAAGCTGTGAATGCACAGTTTGATTTGTAAAGACTTGCTTTTGTATCATGCAAAGTTTGAAGTTGATAGCATGCCGGAAAGTACCTAAATTTTGTTTCCGTTATCTCCGTAAGAAATGCATTGAGAAGTGCAAATGGCCCTCTGGGATCGAACCAAGGACAATCAGTGAACATATAAAATTTGATTATGAAGCATATTCATGATATCTATCCACGTGCCGAGTTTCGAATATCCATGTCATCGGGAAATGATCCAAAAAAAATCTTCAAAATCGCCGTAATGCATTTTAAACGGCCGATTTTTGCCCCGACCTAGCATCGAACCATGGACTATATTCTAAGATGTTTTTCTGATTTTCGTTGGATACGCACGGCTTCTAGCGATCCCTCGAGTTTCAACTCTTTCTCTCGCCGGGAAGTACCTCAAAAAAATTTTCGAAAATCCCCGCCATGTATTCTTATGGAGAAAATCGCGACTTTGGGGCCCTCTGGAATCGAACCCATGACCCTGAGGATCAAAACCGCAATTTTTGTGGCGGTTACACGTTATGGCCAATACGTCGTAAAAATTTCAAGTCAAGCACGCTTGTGGTTTAGGCTGTGAATTAGTATCCTATCTATCTATCTATATAGGTATATCCATGAATGAATCCGGAGAAGCATCTATATATAATAGATATATATATATACATAAGAAATATTCATAATATTGGATTATTTTTTTCTAATTTCTGCTGTGAACACAGTTAAGGCTTTCACCGTTAAATTTGTATAGTGATTAAGAACGTATTAAAAATTATGGGATCTTTCAAACTAGCAACCAAATGCAATTTCGTTCCCAAACTATTTCTAGGTGTAATCACATCATTGTTATTTCATTAATTATTGAAAGATACTCAAATATTAACGAGAGCTGATCATTGAATTTTTCTCGGATATTTTTCTTAGAGCTCTGTTAAATGCTTGAGTCTTCTAATTTCGCCTAATTATAATATATTTTGATAAAATAAAATTAAAACAGAATATTCGGCGTTCTAAATCTGTTACACACAAGATGTATTTCGAACTTCCTTTAGTAGGAGTTAAATAATTATTTTCCTATCAAATTTTCTTGTAGAAATAAATGGGTTACAATTTTCGTTTTTCCTTTACGAATTTTCCAAGAGAACTTCTATATTTATTCTCTTAATTCATATAAGAAACATATTAATCACAGTTTTTAAATTATTTCGAAATATTTTCCAAGGTAAAAAGTCAATTAAGATATTGAAAAAGCTAGGTTCATTATTTTATTGCACGTTTTATACTTTGCAAATTGGTTACACGCAGAAAAATTCAGATTAATGGAGGAATAGCTCTTTTGAAACCATTGAGTAATAATTACAAAATTGAAGAACAAAACTTAAATACAACGGTAGTGTCTGTAATGTATCTGAACGCATATTCAGGGTCAATACGTGGTTTGATTGATCCGTCCCTAAAAAAGCAATTTTAAATGTAAATGCGAATCCGCTGACATTCTCTCCTATCCAATAGGACTGGGGAAATGTTAGCGGTTATATGTTTTGAAGGATTGAGGAGGCCTCAAAAATAACCGTGGAATTGCAAAGCGAAATCCATTCCAGTTCTCGTTGGAATGTCCATCGATGGCGAGAATATTCAGCCTCTCAAATAGAAAAAGCTTTCCACTTCCGCTGGGCGGAAAGAGTATCCGCGTTGACAAAAAACGGGGATGAGAACGATTCTGCCGACTTTTTACGTCATCCCATTGTATTAGGGTAAGCTTTAGTGCTTATTTTTAGAAAAAAATATATCGGTAACTATGGTTATGACTTTTATTATCTACATTTACGCATTACAATTGGCGACTATTAAAGAAAAACCAGTAATAAATATTAATAATGCCCATCAATAGTAATTTTTATTTTCTCTTCGTCCAAAATTAAGATTTTTTATTTGATTTTCAGACTGGTGACATCAATGTAAGATCCCTCACTTAAGAGATACTTTTTATAGCACAGAGAGCCTTTTACCAATTTTTTCGTGAAATCTAACACCTAGGAATACCTTTTAACTTAAAACTAAATTTCGAAATCCATCTCAGGTATTCTTATATATTTCCTTAAACTCGTACCTTTCTCCAGAGCATCGAATTTCCGCAAATTCCTTTTATTTTATCACTTTACTATTTATTAACTTAGTCGATAGTTGCACCATTTTGATTTTTTATACGACCATCAAATTGTTTCCTGGAATACACTAGTGAATGTAATTCCAATGGATATCATGAAACGGCTATTATCTATATTGGATTCTTGTATCGTAAGGATAGCCACTACTCACTAATCAAGCTGCGAAATAAATTATCTCCCTTGATCTATGAGTAGCTTATTAATTATGCTTTCCCACAACATCTCATCTAATTCAATTCATAAAATTTTCCATACAACTGCTTCCCAAACCTCTGGCTTTACGGCAAATAGAACCGTCCGTTTATGAACTTCATCAGGAGTTCAAGCCTTGAGGAAAAAACTATGCATAGATATTAAACAGCATTTCCCGCTGTATATTACTAATTTAAATGACTTTCCAGAAATTGAAGTACGTACATCTTATAAGTTATAAAAGGAAATCTCGGATATTGCTAGGTAATATTACAGTTTGTTAACGGCGATCAGCAAAAACGTCCATCAGCCGATGCAGGAATTAAAATTTTTCGGATTAATTTTCAGGTGAATTCTTGGTAATATGAACCGAGTCTACCTTTGATATAGAGTACGAATCAGGGAGAGATCCTTTCATGAATCGCTTTCTATACGACAAATTTTAGCCACCCACAAGGAAACCGTACGTCAAAATTCCCCTTTTCACGTAATTTAAGCCGAACAAATCCACATAGCATACGAGGAAGTGACGTTCCAAAGCGTTTCAAAAGGAGCGACTTTCTTGCATTAAAGTATTAAGGTTGTGATTAGATTATAAAGTAGAGAAAGACACATCATGCATGAGGAAGCAGTTAATTTCCGTTCCAATTCCAAGGAGTTAATACCAATAATCTGTTGTAAGCCTCATGAAGTATTTCCTACTTACGATGTAAAGAATGCATGGTTCTAAGGGTCAAACTAACCGAAATATGAGAACTTGTCAACGTTATTTTGGTAAATGTAGTTATTGAGAAATAAAATGCGTAAATAGGGGATTCTACAGCATAAAAATGGATCATTTCATTTCATCATATGGATCAATGGAGCATTTTATCTCAACCACTGCGAAAGGTGTTCAATAGTGGTATTTTTATTGATACAACAGGATTTAATGAATACCTATTTATGTAAAAGCAAATTGCGAAAGTTTTCAGTAAACAATTGTTTTCTACATGATTAATTTTAAAACAATTGATGTGCTTGCTAACTTTAGGGTGTCAAACCCCCCCAAGATCCAGGTCCTATGACTAGCGCTAAGCTTTTATTTCTGCTGAAGGGTACAAAACCCCAATCATCACGCAAGTCTTAGAGATACACTGCTTGATAAATTCAGATAAAGCTCCACTTACCCGTAAATATGGCTCCGATTTCAGCTAAGGTGATATTTTCGGTAGCAGAGCGGGCCTAGAGCCGGCATCGATAACAATGGGACACTAAGATATGAGTGTTTTGTACTCAATGTTCAACGTATGCACTTCTTAAGCCTTTCCTTTTGTTAGATGACTCACACCATAAGATAAGATTCCCATGATAAAAATTCGAAAGTGTTGATTCGTTTACTCCTCGCAAAGTACAAGGGAACATTCGAGAAGTAATTCGAAACTTTCACACTGAAAACAGAGTTTAAGATTACGTTTAAGTGGCAAACAGATTGATAAAACGCTCAGATCTTCTGCATGTGACTGTTTTAGGGTGTAAATGCAAAGCTAGGCTCGTGGGTAGTGCTTTTGAGAAATTCACAGGGAATAGTTCGAAGGAGAGTTTAGTTTGGATTTCATAAGGTACAGATGGACATCCGAAATTTTTTTTTTCACAGTCCGCGAATAACTCAAGGCATCTAATCGGAAAAACGTATGTTAATGGTTATGTGGTTTTTTGTGAAATTACCATTATTAGATGTATAAATTTGGATTGCTTTTTTAGGGCTGTTATCGGAGAGCACACCTGAAGATAAGTTTAGCCACAAGTGCAAAGGTTCCTTTATTAAATATTCTGGACGATCAAAAGTCTGTATATTAGACTTTTGATTACTCGGGCTGATTGAAAATGTACTGATCCTTATTTTATGATTACCGGTTAAATTGCTGTATATTTACGAAAATAATTCGATAACCGAATTTCCGTAGAAATTTTAAGAAGTATTGGAGCAATACAAGATATCACAAAAAAATTATTTTCGATGATTTTATTAATTATATACCATTTTGGAAGCAAATCAGTCAGCTGAAAGGTATTGTGCGCGTAAGATACGTACAGATTTGTCGGAACAGTGACTTGAAATAAATTTGGTGAACTGTTAAAACTGTTGCTTAAATTCTACAGCTAACTTTTTCCTCCTTCTACCATTTTTTCTCTGGTAATAGAATCCAACGAATCTCATGACTTATTCTGTCAACCACGTGGCCATGCAATTCCCCTTCAAAACTTCAATTCATTGAAAATTTTTGTTTTCTTTGAATACAGTGCGTAAGACTGGGTTTGCGTCAGCTCTCTGCTGGTTAAACAATCTAACTACTACTTAGTCTAAATAATTGTAAATTGACGACTTAATTTTTTTTCACCTTGCTATGTAACTTTAATTCTGCAAATTCAATTGTAATATCAACTATAACAAAGAGAAAACTGTATTTTTTAATGCAGCCGAAGTTTTAATGTTCGGTTTGTGGCGCATTCAATTGAATACTTAGCTAATACATAAATAACGAAATCAGGCTTAACTGTAAGCCTAGCAGAAAATTTCATCTGATATATATGATTTTTTGTTTCTTAGAAGATGAGTTAATTTTAAAAACAAGGGATGAAGTCACTCCTAAGAAACGTGCTAATGATATTGTCTCTTAACGAAAGATATTCAAATAAGCATAGGCGCGCCAATGTGGGGATCTAATGAGTGGATGTTACGTTTTGTGTCGCTTGCCAAATAATCGTAACTAATTTTTTCCTTCTCACGCTTGGCAACCTCTTGGAAGAAGAAATTCTCAAAGACTTGGGAAGTTTATATCTACAACACTAAAAAACTTCAGCATAGGAAAAAAATGACTTTTTAATAGATATTGGACGTAACCAAACTAGAAATCCAAACAACACTTATGATAAGTTTCCTATCGCTTGTGTAAACTATTATCTTGGAAAGTATAATCAGTTGGCTACCTAAGCGTTAAACTCCTCTATTGTTCAATCTATTTAGCTTTAGAAAGAATTGACATATTTTTGGCAAGTAACGAGCATGAATATACCAGCCCCTGTAAGTTAGGCGTTTTTCGTTTCCTTGAACCCACCCCATTGGCAAATCCTGGCTGCACCACTGTGTCACATTATCACTTAATAGCTCCTTAGTTGTCCACAAATATGTTTTTTCTCTTTTAAAAGTGTGAATAAATACAAGAAGAAGGAGAATATTGATAGAGGGTTAACTTTTCTTGAGTTATAAATAGTTACGAAGGAGAACGACTAGATATTTTGGCTTCTCGGTACGTTAAATTTAACGTCGAATCTTGGGGAGTTACATCCAATTTCTCATATTGTGTTCCTTTCATTTTTAAATTTTTTTAGAAACTGTCATATATTCTAAAATGCATTTAACTATAATTGTGATTTATATCGCGATGGAGAGTAATAGAGTTGATTAATTAGTGAAAGGTTTGTATACTAGCAAATAATAATGCGTAGCGCATTTGAATGTAAGGATACGCATTTGTGTATCTCTTTGGTTCATTGATTGCCCTACCTCTCTAGGCATCTTAGTCTTAGGCATCCCTCAAAGCATTTTATTTCCATTTGATCTCAAGTCGACTATCTGTTTAGGGATATCGTCGCCCATTCATACCCACACAATGTTGACCTTTTTTGAGTGAATTTTTTGGAGCTTAAAGAAATCCTTACCACTCTATTTGGCTCTAGCCATTTCTCCCTAACATTCTTTTTGAGATGTTCATGACGGAATTTTTAAGATGCTTGGTCATGCAGCGATTAGATGCCACGAGTAGAAACTTGGTGTCGCTGACTCATGACTAATGGGTTTTGCGCTGGTTCATTAGACTGTTCCGTCAATGGAGGAGTGACCCACTGCTTGCGAGAAACCGGTATCCAAGTCGAGGAAGGTCAGGGAGGGAGGTCTCCAGACAAGTGACTAGCACGTGGTGATTACGCTCAGATAATATGTGAAAAGTGAAAGAATTGCGGCTTCACGCAGATATGAAGGGGTATAAAACTCGTGGTAGTATTTGTGTTTTTAACAAAGTTTTAATGAATGATGTGATTTAATATTCTGACTTAGTGGAATTTAAATGCAATTTAAAAAATATTATTATTTAAGTGAAAATCTCATTTATGTTCCACTCTGAATAAATATTTGGAAAATAACTTTCATTTTTTTCCAAAAATGGAGCAGAGCATTTCCAAAACAAGCTAGAGATTTCTAGGGATTTAATTTCTGAACCATTAATAAAATATGCTTTTCCAATTATTTCAGCTTTTAAACTATTGCTTAAACTAATTGCAATGAAAAAAAATATCATATGCCAAAAAGAACTATACGGTACAGTATTTCTTTCCAAATAATGCTTGCCCGCAAATGGATTCATTAGCGGGGTTGACCGCCGACCAGTGGTTAATGAAATTATGTTCTAATCTGAACATTTCCAGCAAAAAATTAGTTTATTTTTGCCCCAAAATGGCTGAATGTATACTTTTTGTAAATTTTCCATCGCGTTAACATGCTCATCCGCATTCTACCCGTACATGTCCTTAATTACAATCCTAAGATACATCAGTTGCTAGTAAACCACTGGCGTAGACCCTCCACCAGATATAACTCTGGTTCAGGGTGGTTCATTGAGATTCATTAAAAATGTAGTTTAGTCGAGAACAATGCAATTTAGATAATGTCTAATTAAAAGATACGTAAGATGTGAGAAAATAAGCTGAAATAAAATACGTTTTTGCATATTTTGTTCCAGAAATATTTTGGTAATTTACATTTTGTAGCCTAATACTTAATTTCCAGGAGCTTCTTTTTATCAGTTGGGACCAAAAGTGTTTCATAATAATAATGCCGTCTTATGTTTTAGGCGAATTTTAGCCTAGGAAGGCTATTCCTCCAAATAACCCCTTTTCTTAATTTATTCCTTTTTTTAAATTTTATTTTATTAATATCACACACACACACACACACACACATACAACATACACAGACAACCACTCCCTAACCGGAAAAATCCGATTAGCCAGGATTCGAACCCGGGGCCGCGAGGTTGGAGCGTTAACGCGCTAGCACGTTAACCACTCAGCCACCACGGTTTCATCAGCCGGTTTCATCAGCCATCTCTTGAATATATTCATCAATAAAGCTTTGAGCTAGTCTGTCGTGTCTTTCCTTTAATGTGGTCTTCATTTTGAGGAGTTAAAAAAATGAATAATAACTTTTACATGTGTCTTTGGAGTGGTTTTTTGTTAAACTTCCCTGACTAAGTAAGCATTATGTTTATCAGCTCACTTCAATATATGAGTATTTAGTAATAATTAGAAAATTCTACTCTTTTGTTAAGAATTTCAACGTCAAATTACAGTAAATTAAAAATTCACCGTGTAGACCGTTACTATGTCACTGAATATCGTCGGAAACTTTTCGAAAAGTTCAATCGTTCAAAATTTATAGACGAAGTAAGTGAAATGTTAGTGCCAGTAAGGAGCGAACGCGATCTCCGAGAGGCATCGACGAAGCGTTACAGGGAAGTAATCGCAAGGACGGATAATTACTTTTGGTCGTTTTTTCCCCAAGCTGTTAGAGATGCTAATAGGTAGGAATGAATAATGGTGGTGTATTACACCCCCTGTCATACGCCTCTGGCGGCTCGCGGGGTATATATCTAAATCTAAAATCTAAATCTAAATCTATGTAGAATTTTACACTACGTGAAATTTTTGAGTGAAACGCAATCTCACATTTTATCGTTGATATAAGACCTTGATAATGGATATCGCATGCCCAAATCAGTTTATAGCAAAATGTTTCCTCAGTAAAAAAAATTAATTCCTCGTTGCATAAAACCTTCTGTTTTATTCAACCATTCCTCGTTAAAATACCTTTCGATCAACTTGGCCATGCGGATCATAAATCTTCTCAGTGATCCGCTTCGAACCGAAAAAATGTAGCATTCAGATGAACTTGACGGACACCAAACGGTCAAGGCAATATCCACACCTATCTAGTATCGGGGACTTCTCCGTCACCGGGCATACATTTCCACTTCTTCAAACTCAGTTCCACTATCACGGCAGCGTGTAATCTGCATGTAGAACTGAATCTGGAAAGGAGAAAGGAGGATGTCTCCAGAGGATCCTGAAACGAAGAAGCCAAGCGTGCATGGGAAGAACGTCAGCTCAAGTTATAGAGAAAGGCCTCGATGGGCGTAGATTGAGCCTGTCATTTTCCGGACGGAGCGAGTAATCTCGGGAAGGAGTGGAGCATATGATACCGAAGTAACTCATCTATCTCCCGCTCACTCTTATCTCATTTCTTGAATCTGACTTTGATTAAATATATTTCAGTCTGATTTTAACTCAATTACATAGAAAATATTGTATAACTTACCCCTGCGTCCATTCAATGGCAGGAATTTAATTAAAAGTCTTAACTGCTTATTTTCATTCAGCTCCAATAAAAATAATCCAGATCTCCGGTTAAAATAAAAAAGTGATATTTCTGTAACCAATTATTGTTGAAATGGAAGATTTTTTATGCTTTATTTAATTTTCTTTCAAATCTGTTCTATCATTTAATTTTACAACAAAAACTATACTAGAAGGTCCTGATAGAAGTTAGTCGACGTTAAAATGTGGTATATATTTTTCTTTCCTTTACCCATCCAGTTGCATTCACCCTTCCTGGCCAACTGCAAGTATATATTGGGTATAATTTACACGTTAGTGCGTACTCCTTCATACTTTAGGTATCGATGAAGGCCATCGACTTCTTTGACTTCAATTTTTGGGTAGTTTGAATATTTTACCTGCTCCCTTCAGGTTCTATACTAAATTTCTTATACTTTACATTATAATATAAACAATGAATTTAATTGGATTTTTCTTTCCCGCATATTCGTAGTTATGTTACAGAACGCTGTATATTTACGTACATGAAAAAGAAACAGATGAGTGCTTATTCCACAGATTTATTATGACGTCATAATCACCACACGCACCCGATGATGCCAATTATCCGTTGAAACCGGTATTAATAAATCTGTAGGGAGAGCACTAATCTGTTCCTGTTTTCTTTACGCTATATATAATTCCACAAAATAACGCCTTCCTCTGTGAATGGCATTCCTGCATATTTATCCGACGCTTATACGATCTAAGAAAATGGCAAGTCATACTGGAAGTTACTCTAGCGTTTACTGGCTATTTTATCTATAGGAGCTCAACCGCAATCCTCAACAAGTTAGTCATATATACGGTGAATTCCCCCTGTAGGGACGGGAGTTGTTTCTTCCTTACCTTTTCCCATACTTTTCTCCGCCTTTACCTTTCCGATCCACCGCACTTCCACTCTTCTCATATATATCTTGAATTCCTTCATTCACCTGTCTCCTTCTCCATAGTCCCTAACTCATTCATCTCTTACACACTCGCCCCGTGTTTCCCACAGTCCGATTCGAGTTTTTTCATCGCAGCTCCCTCATACGCTTTTATCCGAATCAATCCGGCAGCCCCTCCCTTAACTCGGATTGGAATATCTTTAATCAGTGAACCTATTGACTCTGACGTATTCGTCTCCTTCACCGCTCACAACTTTTGGTTCTATTCTAAGTTTTCCTCTCCCTTCTTTCTCGCTAGAGCATTTCTTCTCCGTGGAATCGGAATCTCTGCGAATCCCAGAAAATCTACCGCTATTTTCTTTTCATGGGGTATCTCAGATGATAAGCCAGGAACTAATATAGGTTTAATTAAATTTTGTGGGAGTGTTTTCAGTCTCTCTGAGATAACTGCCTTCTGAAAATTGTTCAGAAAATTGAGAAACGTAGGACGGGGTAAAAAACAATTCAAGATGAATGGTTGCTACTTGATTTCATGCCCCCAGTTACTGCTTCATTTTATTTCTCTGTGAGGGAAATTGATATATTTATAGATATATTTACTTCGTTTAACTCCAGATGCATGTTCAAGCTAAAATGCTCGAGGACATTGATCTCATAAATGAAGCAGACTAGGAAGGTTTGTGAGGATGATCTTTTGTGCGCGAATATTTCCTTGATGATCAAGTATTCATGCCTAATCGCCTGTTATAGTTTTTAAATTATAATATATTGAATTCAGATTATGGAGATATAATTGTGTACCGAATGGCTAGTTTCGTCGCAAAAACAGTCAAAAAGATAAGTCAATTTAATGTCCAATTATAGTGTTTAAAGTATTTTTTATACTTTCAAAATTACTTTAAATTACTATAGTTCTAAACAAACTCTAGTATCATAATAATGGAATTAAATGGCAATTCTTTATATGGCTAAATAATTATGTTTTCGACTCAAAGTTGCTAGAATTTGGGCCAAATGCACGAAAATTTTGAAAAATTTTGTAAAGATCCAGATCCCCTAATAATTTTGAATCTAAGCCCATACAATTTCTCGTAAGAATGAATTCGTAATTTCGAGATATTTAAAAGTAATGGTAGTAACTATTTATTCACTCTTTCTTACTCCCAAAACTTGGGCATCTTAGATTCATAGTGTACGATATACTTGTGAGGTTTTAACTAGATTTCAATATTTCGAATTTTCGTAAAATGTTATTTATGATTATTAACGAGTCTTACCTTATCTATTGACCATCTATCATTTTTGTCTATCCATTTAATCTTATCGTTTCTTTCATATTGAGCATCATCTGTTTGTTTTGTATTATAGTACAGCAATTTGCGATAGGCCAGCCGTAGTGGCCGAGCGATTAGCGTGCTCACACGTTATTGCTCCAACTCCACGGTCCCAGGTTCAAATCCCAGCTAGTCGGATCTTTCTGGCTAGGGAATGGTTGTGTATCTTTGTAAACAGTAATATTTATTAAAATGGATGTAATTGGGATGTTCCTGTTTCCATTAGAGAAGTTATTATTAATTGTTATTAATTATTATTAGTTATTATTATTAATTATTATAATTAATTATTATTATTATAGGGTGGTAGTTGTGATATATTTTCTCCTTGGTTGGAGTGGGTGGTTTAATCAGTCGGTCATTTTAAAAATGTTTTAATATTTATTGGAATAAATCATTTTCATTTGTTTATTCCTTCATTTTCACTTATTTTAAAATTCAATTTCAAGAAAATAAATCTTTCCATTTAAGGATGAATTCTGGTTTACTTACGGAATTCAAGTCGGTTTGGAATCCAAACACCTATTAGCTGCAGAAAGCCAAAGAGAAGGACTGAGGCTTATTAGAAAAGATAAAGTGTTTTCCCCAACTCTTATCACTTAACAAGAATGCTAGGCGTAGACAACGTCCACGGAAGCACCAAAACCATTCCAAAAATAACACATTTAAGCATCAAATAAGTAGTGATGAAGGTCTTTATAAATCATATATTAGTAGCACTAATACAATCGTAGCCATAGGGAAAACAAGAAATTATGTACTAGTAAAAGTTTATTCCTTTATGCTGTATATAATGGCGAATTCCTTAGCAATAAATACCAAATTCACTGGGATATGTTTGAATAAAATATAATCGAATAATTAATATGATATGTATATTACCTTGAAAGTGTGAAGCTGATAAAACGTTTCTCAACTCAAGGTGTAATATATCATCCCCATTTTATCTGGTATTTTTACATACATGGTTCTGACAATTTCTTACGTAGGTCTCCATCATAGCTCGAGGTCACACTATCGCCTATCTCATCACATTATACTTTCCTATCGCTTGCATCTTATTCACTATGAGCATCACCATCAATTCACGTCTCATTTTTCCTGCCTATCTCTTCCAACTAAACCTTTTGCTATCCTCTTCCCATACTCTATTTCTATTGACATGAGATCGGTTTTAGCCTCCGGCTTCATATAATCTTGATTTCATAGAACATTTTTTTATTCTTTTATCCGTTTAGAGTAAGCTACTTTTCTATTTTGTCACCGTCAGTGTAAATTTTAGTTGCTTAACGTTTTTGCCGGATCTGCCGTTTTTTCTCTGGTTGCTAGAGCTATTATATAACAAAAAATTGAGAACTACAAAATATAGCATACAGAATCTCTTTTATTGTACTTGCAAAGTTTTCAATTTGGCTTAAAGTGAAAAAAATAATAAACAGGCGGAAAAGATTTCTCGAGTTGTCGAGTGATTTTTTAGATCAGAACTTTGAAAAATTCCTGCACGCATTTTTGTTCTAAGTCAACTAAAATCATTGGATTTTGTATCGATTGCTTGCTCCTTCGTTCGTTATTCCATCTTTTTCCTCTTCCTTTTCTTCGTTTTACACCAAGCCAGATTTTAATGTTATTTTGAGAATTATAATCTATCTATTCTTATAAATCGTTTACATTATCTTTTATATACCTTAGACTTCTTTTTAGAGACAAACTATTTTATATCCTTTATCCTATTTCACAAGTTAATTCTCTAACCATAGTTACGCACCCCTTTTGCGGATATGATTTTTTATAAATTTAATCCTTTCATTTATTTTATCGTATGTACTCATCTTTTGCGTGCTTCTCACTTGGGCATATTTCTCCTAAAATTCCATTAGTATTCAGAATGTCATCATATATCTACGTTTCATTCATAATAAGTCTGACATTCTCCGGTTTATTCTTAACAGTAAAAATTAATTCTCTTTGAAAGCCTCTGCCATTTAGCTTTGCAGTATCCTATTATCTCACCTTTCCCCATCCCTGCTACAGCATTGTTTGTCTATCCGTCTCTAGTTAATTCTCTGCAGGCACTACTCTAAAGAGCATAGGTCAAGGATGCATAAGAGTATTAGGTAGTTTTGTCTCAATTTAGATCTTAGTTTTATCTATGTCACCGTAAATTAAATTATTCTATAGTAGAAAAGGCGATTAACCTAACTTTATTACTAATGAATTTTTATTAATATATTTTACATCTGTCTTATAAAAGATAAACGAAGTTCCTTTGTAGATCATCATCTATTTCAAAGTATTCTGTACTTGTATCTTTTCTATTGTTTAGAATATACACATTGAGGCAATAGAAAATTATAAATTTAATTTTCAAATAATTTGATTTGATATAAATTTCCAATCTAAGACGCGCCTTTTTTGCCCAGTAAGAACTTCAAGGAATTGAGTAAGTATAACAATAAGACTCGTGATCTATAATGCACCATTATACGTCAAGCTTTTTCCTCTTTTGTACTCACAAAACGTTTAAGAGTGTTAGACTCGGTTGTGTTTTGGATTACAGTAAATACATACAGCATATTGATTTGCTAATTTTCATTCTAGAATTTAAGCTCCTTGTGATGTAACTCCCTGATGCCTTTTCTGGGACATTCAGCATTACGTTCCTCGTGACAAATAATTAAATAGTAAATTGATGTTCATATCAATGAATATAATCAAACGAAATATATTAATTAGTATTATCAAATTAAAACATCAAGTAGATTCGTCGCATGAGATAGACGGAAGTATAGTGAATATGAAAACTTTAATTATTAGTGTTATATATATATATCCTTACAATATATTTCATACCGATAATAGATCGTTCAACACATTACAGAATGAATAATTAAAAAATGCTCAATTGTTACAAGAAAACATGACCAACGCAAGGTACAGACATGTACGTTTATCAAAATGCTTTATCATCAAATTAATATGAAAATTTTCAAATCATGCTTCATTATATAAGTATCATTTTTACAAGCTCACATCCTCTGTATCTTTGGTAAACTGAATAAACTGAGAGAGAATTGATATCGTAGAATTAAACCTCAATACAAAACGCATCCTTCTTTCTAATTTCTAACATTGCATGGAAACTATTTTTTGAGTTACTTCATAGAGAATGATGTTATATTTTTATATCGTTGTGCAAAAGTATAATATTTGTTTATGATATATCAATGCACAATTTAAAAATTCCAAGGAAGAAATACTCGAGTCTGAAAACTTGAATTTACTCCAAAATTAATTTTGAGGCTGAAATATTCAAAGTACGTTCTGATTTCAAGCAAAGATTCCCTTTGGCTGGGTCCTGCGTATTTACCCATCGCGCATTCGTTTCTCTTTCTCTGTTTGGCCAAGGAACGCTTTCGAAAACATCTTTTTAGTTTTCGTTATTGTTAAAAGTTTTCATCCAGTACATTTTCCAAACATCAGCCTTTTCCAGAGCTCCCAGTGTTTGTTGGTCTTATTCTTTTGCTGGGTGCGGAACTGAATATATCAAAGGCTAGCTCATTTATTTTTTTTAAATGGAGATATGCTTTTTAATAAACAAAATCTACGCCTGCTCAGCCGTCATGGCGCTTAAGGAAAATGCGAACGCTCGCTTTTCGCCGCGAAAAAGGATAATTATATTTTTACCGTTGCTCCCGATGTGTACGGTGTTTACATGCGACGGCTAATAACGCTTTCGACAAATGAGGGTCGCGATGCACTCGCACATTTCCATGTCCTAAACCTCGTCGTACGATTTTTCGGTCGCTTATTTTTGACGCGCGTTTAATATTCATCGCCGTATGAAAAGCAGTGGCCGTAAATTTGGCAAGGATGCGTGCTGTGTACGCGAATCTTATGCAATTTTATCCAAAGCGACTGTAAATTGCATTGTACGGTAGAATTAATGCTGCGATATTTTTCTTCACTCCTTTCGCAGACAATCTGGTGCATTTGGCAACACATGCATAGCTGTTAATACGTCGATAAACTGACATTGCAGTATTAATTTATCACGAAGTGGTACTCGACATATAAATGAGATTAAATGCGTTAAGAATTGGAAAAAGGTTTTGGGATTATTCTTTCTACAAACTTTATAGTATCAATTTTAAATTATGAAGTTTCGTTCTTTTTATGAAACATATCGGAATTATACACGCGTTTAAGTGATAGAAGCCCATGAGAAGAATCTCAAATAGGTCAATCTAATATGCTTTAATGCAAATCTTTACCAAACAGATAAACTTGTATTTACATTATTGTTCTCAATATGTCGCATTCACGATCATTTTTAAGTAATATGTCAATTTTTTCAACTAAAAATCTAGAGTTTGCCCATACATAAATGTGAATCTCGTACATCTCTACTGGTTGAATTTATTCTTCTTTGCCGTTAAGTATACATCATACGCAGCGATTCAAGTAATATTTTCCTTCCAGAAGTACTAAGGCTAAAACGTTTGTGTTATACGTGTCATACTCATAACTGGATTGAACCTTTTTAATATTCTCGTAAAGATAAGGATTTTAAGAATTCCGTCTAGCACTGCTGTGATTGCGACTTTCTCAAATTATTTTCATGCTTTATAAATAGACACATTTCAAAGTTTTACAGTATTGTAAGTTGTGGTAAACTTTAAAACGCACCTACTGATTTTAATTTACCGTGAATAATTGATCAATCTCTTATAGATAAGTTGAACGAGAATATATAAAAATACAACCACAGTAGGAATTCCTGACGCAAATTTAAAATTCAAGTAGAACTATTTTTGTATTTACTTACTTTTTTCTATTACATACGTTTATGTATCGAAACAAGCAAAACCGAAACGCAGTAGTATTTGAGAAATGCAAAGTTTCATTAGTCTATTTCTTCTCTGTTTTTTACTACTCTTTACTAAGAATGAAATTATTTTTTCCTCGTATCAGAATCAGTTAATGCCAAAATCACGAATTCGTGTAATACAGCAATATTTGATTAGTTTAGGAAAACTCTTGTTTTATTTTATTCATATAAGAGTTTAGTGATATAAATTTGACGCAGCTCTTCTAAAATTTTTGATATCTTTGATCAAACTTTAAAGCATATCCTACGTATTTAATTTCTCCCGCTCCGTAATAGCTCACTAGATTATATGTATGTACATTAAAACTCGCCTATGGCTCCATGTTTATCGGACAATCACAAACATCTGGTCATAACCAGATAAGGAAAAGTGGGAAAAGAGATGAGGGGATCATAGAAAGCGCTCCCTAACCGCTTTTGGAAGCTATTGAAAAAAATACTAGCGCAACGATAGTAGAAAGAGTAATCTAAATCTGTTAGCTGCTTTTGAGATTTTTAATTAAATATGAATTTTAATTAAAGAGTCATAAACCAAAGCAATTGCTTTCAACTATTATCATTTACAGTCGCACCAAATAAATATCTATCCAGAAATTGTTTACTCATATGCACACGGATTTCGACGTTAACTATTTGTGAAGATTTTGTGGAGATTAGGATTTCGCTTGGTGTTTTTATGTAATTAGTTTCTCCAGCATGCATCCATTCAATGTTGATAAAAAAGCGAAATGCTCTTCCAATCCCATAGTTGGTACTTACGTTGTAGTTTTAATTGAATTAAGAATTACGTGGCTCATCTCAAAATAAAAAAATACTATTTACTTCGAAAAGAGCTCTTATTTTCCGTTTCAATTTGCGAAAATCTTTATGATATTTTTATCCTATATGTGAGCAGATAATTGGTTTTAAATAAATTGATACAATATATTAATACATCAGCTGGAATCATAAACTTAAGTTTAGGAATATTATATCTAATTTATTTTTGAAATAGGCAAATATCTATTTGAAATGAAGGCCTTTTAAATAATTGCGACGTTTGCAGAAGTAAGACATGCATAGGATTTGGATCTAAAACATAAGTATTTCTTACAATTAGCTTTTTGGTGTTAAAAATTTGCGTTACTTGACTTAAAACATCACATTTTTAGAGATTTTGGGATCCTCGTGCTTTTAAAGAAGATAAAATGCAATTGAAGGCATTTGATCTTAGTTCATTCAGCACAGTAACATTTTTAATTTCTTTAATTTATTTATTTATTTATCGTTTCTGCGCAATTAATATATTTGCTATACATTTTCAGCTTCTTAAAACATATTTACTCTTCTTATATTGTCTCTTTTATTGATTCCAAACATACAGTTCCCTGTAGTTCTCTTTGCTTTATGGATTCGCTGAGTTATTTCTGATTTTATCACCCATTTCAATTTCCTAGGTCATAAATTAGATGTAAATATTGATGATTATTTTCTTGCTGTTGATGAGTATAACGGTGGAGTATGTGAAATTTTATAGTATTGAGTTGAAAAAAGTCATAGAAAGAAAACAACTGGAAGATGTTTTAAACGATTCATAAAATCAATTATCCGAATTCATTTTCCAAATCAACAGCGAATGGTCATAAACCAATCTTCCATAGCAATGAGGTGTATTAATTAATTTACCTCTACAGGCAGATGCTCCTTTGAGCTACTTGATCTTCCTTTCCTCACAAATATGCATACTGATTCATATATTCACACGCATAAAAGTTAATTTTCATTTATAGTGCTGATTATATATCATTCATTCATTCCTTAAGCAAACCCAAATCTCTCACATTCTATTGAATATTCAATGCCGTCACTGTTTCATAGAGAGTCACAGAACTAACTTCAACGCGAAATGATTATTCCTGAAATGTAACAGAGTGTTACAAAGAGTAATATGTTTTCTGAAATGATAACTGTAAATTTTTAGAATCATAAAAAAATCCACTTTGACATTGATATTAACTTTTAATCATCGGATAGAACCTAAATACTTTTTTGCAAATCATTTATTACTTCCGATTCACTTGCTCGACTTCTTTCCTATTTATCACCACGTTATGTAATCAAGCATGATTAATATCTTAATTATAGATTTAATCATATTGAAATTGAAAAGGTAATTCCTGTCAAATAATCACTGAGTGGGTCTGAGTATAAAATCCATTAAAAACCTTTGATTACTGACTCATAAAATAAAGTTTGTGGTCTAATTATCAGTAATGGATAATTTCCATGTAACGAAATTCCATATCTACCCATACACGGGAAATTACGGTCTGTCTAGAGCAATGACTTGTTTTGGAAGCTCTTATAGCTTTGGGTGCATTTAAATAGAGTTTCAGAAATTGAAATTTACTCTTTGTAGTTTAACTTCAATTTTCGGTGCTGCTGATTATCAAGATAATTATGACATTTTTATGGAATTTATCAACAAATTGGTGCAGCAAAACTGGCAGTTTAATACCGTTAATTATTCTATGGTAGGAATTACCGATTATTTGCAGAGTTTTTGGTCTTAAATCATATCACAAAAATATTCATCCCAATCATTCCATACAGTGCAGGCTTTTCGAAATTAACTAGGAAATATGCACTCTTTACGTCATTCTAAATAAGCGCAAACAAATTTGATGAAAACTTTTTTAAATACCTTTCAAGTACTTAGTAGGGTAGACCGGGGCTAAACGGATCATGGGGCTGAACGGATCTTGCTAAGGCATTTCGCTTCTCCAATCCAAGAATACATATATTCCGTATAGCTGGGTGTAATTTTGAGAAAGTCATCTATAGGTGCGTATATGAACTACATAAAAAAGTGGCTGGAAGTCTTGCGCTTACGTCAGTGGCCATTCCGGGAAGAGTCGCCGAACAGTGGAGGTGTTTTTATCGTCAATGTAATTTTTGTGAATAACATCAAAGGATTTTTCTGCTCAGGGTACCTTATGTTTATAATCTTTTTGCAATATGATGAAGTAGTAGCTGTTGAACAATGATATACTAATTAGTGTCCAATCATTAAGTATTGAGTTATTTTTTTTAAGATTTTTGTAATTGACTTTTGCTTTCCAGGGCTAAACGGATCACGAAAAATGGGGTAACGGATCATAACCTTAAATGTTACTTATTTCTATAACTTTAAATTTATTAATTATTCTTATTCCCGGCATACGTGGTTAGACTTAATATAACTTAGAATAGCCATGGAAGAGGTTGTGCGGAAAGTAAAATCTAAAGATATAACTATGCTCCAAGCTGCCGTACACTACCTTACACATCGCTTCAAAGATGAGTATCTTCTTTTACTGTTATATTCCAACAAAGGTGAAGAAGCTACACATGAAACACATGTTTATTTTTAATTTACGCGATGGAAATGAAGGGGAGACTGTGCTGCCGTGGTAGCTCAGTGGTTAGAGCAACTGACCGGCAATTGGGAGACCCGGGTTATATTCCAAGTCATGGGGGCTAAAACAGTAAAGGATCTCGAATCTGAAAAAAGATTTGTAATTAGAATATTACATCTTTCAAAACTAGGATTTAGGCCGACACCAAAAATATGTAAAGAAAATGCCTTTAATTATTGTGAACGCATGGGAATCGCTCACAATTTTAACCAAGAATCAAAGATGGCTGCCCAAGATTGGTTCTATGGATTCCTCAAACGACATTGTCATCTGTTTATCAGAGGGGCTTTCAAGAGTAAGAATAAATGCTTCAAATGCGAAGAATGGCGTCATGAGAATTGTGGCGAAAAGATGTTTCATCCGTGCAGTTTGTGAGCCAGATAGGGATGCGAATTAAAATATAATGACTTTTAATTAACAAACAATTTAAATTCCTTCATATTTATCACTAACACATATTATATATTCACATATTTTCCTTTTTTGATATTTACGCACAATGATCCGTTTAACCCCCATTAAAGGGGGTTAAACGGATATTGGACAGTTGATGGTTAATTGCAATTTTTGTGAAAGTTTTCACAACAATACATATATAACCTACCTCATTCGGTTTTGAAGAGTTGGCATGTAATTTAAACGAGTTTAAAGGAATATATTCCACCATTTTTTTACAATAAGAATTAAACGGCGGAGTGATCCGTTTTGCCTCGGTCTACCCTATAGGTATAAAAATAAATCTACTTAAATGGGATTCATTACTCTAAATATTCACAAGACGGATGCATATTTAAACCACAATTTACTTTTGTAAAATCGATATTTAAATGATAATTCAAAGCTCAACTAATTTCCTTTCTAAATATGAGAGAGTTTATCATTGAGTTTACAAAACTTGAGATAAAATGAATCTTACTTCTTGTGAATAAATTACTTGAGGAAACTAGTTTCAATTATAAAGCACGTTCGCTTAAAATAGTAAAATTATAAAATCCAATGATCGGTAATACAATTCTCATTTGTCTTACTAATACATTTACCTGCGAGAGGAACAAAAATATTCTCTATACTTTCTTTTCTATCTCAATAAAAGTTATTTTAATAACTCCAAAATTCAATTGCTCTGGCTATACTGGGTGCTGTACGAACCAAAAAAATATCTGAGATACATTGTGGAGGAGATTATTGAGTAAACTTCTTAAATAATTAGGATGGTTATAAACCCGTTTTAATTTGATTTAAGATATTATCATATATCTGCATGATTTTGTTTATTATGTACTCTCAACTGAATATAAAACATCATAGTATCTCACCATTACATAATTTATATTTTGATTAATATGCATTTATGCTAGCATTATTATACTTGTATATGAAAGAGTGCTGAACATGTTTCCATAAGTTGTAACATTTAATTCGCAAATTTATAATAAAATCCATTGGAGTAAAGAGTAGGAATTGAATATTTAGCACTCACATATTCTGAGAGTTCAGGTGTAGGATTTACAAAATCATTGAGGAAATTTGGGTCGATTTTTACAGAATGCGGGTCGACCTCCAATGACCGATATTTGTTTCTACGGCACTACCATTCGACCGGCGTTTCAGCCGTATCTCGTGCAACCGACAGATATGTTTTTTGTTTAGATTATCAGCAATTCAAATGTCTCAGTGCTGTGTACCACGAGGTGACTGGATGAATAGTATACATTTAATATCCAGAACTAAGTAATGACGTTGCCCTCTCTACTGTATAAAGTGGACGTTTATATCAATTACTTGAACATCTTCTCCTTTGCAACCCAACGAATAATTTCGCTAGTTTCGATACATTTGGATGTGATGTGTTGAATAATTATTTTAAAGTCAATGCGATACGTTAATTTAAAAGAATTTAAAGAAAATTTCGTCAAAAACTTATTGAGATTAATATGTAAAATTTATTCTTTAAATGCTTCAGTAAATACCAGGAAATTTTAATGATTCAAAATTCACTGAAATGTGAAAAAAAATTAATAAATAAATTAAAAAGAATTGCAGCTCTAGGAAAATTTATGATCAACGCGGTCGGAGATACGTGATATTGGTCAGGTTAGTGTCAATTAAAGGAGATTCCACTGAATAAAAAAAATGTTTCTTTTACAGATTCCCATACCCTGAGACTTGTGCGTCACTTACTCGAGCAGAACGCAAACCTGCAGGTATGATTGCTATCAGAGAGGTACGAATTCGCTTCATAAAATCCATTTTAAATCGTAGGAAATTCTAAGAGCCCTCAATCAGGAGGCTGGACATCACGGGCGCAGTAAATTTCGCGTTATCGAAAGGTTCTCACCAAAATTAATCACCCTACGCCTCTCGGCTGCATTCAGCTCACGTCACAAAATAATCTCGTCCATTATGGAGCTCATAAACATGGCTAAACCGCGGGATGCCGAAGCTCCGCTCCGATCGGAATGAATGTCACTCAACTTTCCCCGATCCAGTCACGTGATCCCCCATCCCCGCCCCGCAAGGAGATATTATGGGCGCCCGATTGCGGTGCCAATTGGCAATCATAGGGTTCTAAAGAGGAAAAGGGGTGCCCCCTGGTCACCGGAATTGCTCGATTCGGTGTGAAAGACGTGGCGATATCTTGGCTCTCTCTGGCGGTGGAGAAAGGAAAGAGAGCGTGGGTGCCGAGTAACCCTGCCTCGGCGTCGTCTCCAGATCGATAATGAAATCGCCCTCCCACTCAAAAACTCGGGCTCGGCGGCACCAAAACACACTGTGTCGGGGAGGGCATCTGCTGCTCCTTCTCTGGGAGGGGGCGCCAAAGGGCGACTCAATCCCCGTAATGTTGACGTGAAATTTTAATTTGAGGCAAAATTAATGACCATGAGAACTTTCTGAAGGGGACCCGAGGTTCGCTTCCCCTTTATTTTTTTTCCTTTCGCATACATTTTCGCCTTATTTTTATTAATTTGATCTTTCTATATAAGCTGGAGGTGCGTTTAAAAAAGTTGGCCGGTAATCGCGGGGCCGACATGTGACTGGTCTTTTTCGGGGGCTCTTTATGCGTTCTGGGGAATTCTGAAGGGGTCGCGGTGGGAAAAAGATAGAGTTGTTTAGTGGGGGAACAGAGAAAGGGTTGGTTGCGGAGAATTTGTCCCGATACTTTCTCTGAAATTTTATGATGGTATCTAAAAATATCTTCGTTGGAACAAAATGCCCAGATTTTTCTGTTATTAAAGTGATTCTGAGAAGGAATGCTAACTGAAATTTTAATTTCTGCATCAGGGACATATTTTTGTATATCTTTTTGATAATGATCTTATAATATGATTTTCAAATCACCTAAATTTTAAGTATATTGAATTTAATTGTAATAAATATATTTAATATAAATTTAAATTTTTTTATCGCTAGTATATGCTAAAATAATGATGTTCAGTTTGGATTTTCATATACTGAATATATTACCAATTCTTAAATTCTTTTTTCGCATTTTTTCTTTATGAAATGTTTTATTTTGACACAGCTGCACTATTTTTAATTAGAGCGCTTTCCGATATTTCATAAAATGAAACCTTTGCTACTACATAAACTCTCCGAACTCCATGAAAATGAATTACCAGATTTTCCTTATGCAAGGACAGATGTAGACTTTGAAATTAGTTTGCTCTTGAATTTTATAGAGGAAATGTTTATTTTTTTACATGAAAATTAATTAATTTCTCTATCCGAAATATTCGTGTTGGATAAATATGAAGCATGTTTTGCCAAACTATCGACTTTACATGAGGCCTCTCTTTACTTTTGAACTCTATGAATTATGCATCCCTTTATGCAGATGAGTTTTAAGGGGTCCAATGCTCAAATATAACTAAAGTTGTTTTGCATCGCTCGAACGTCCGCGCTCCTTTTGGCTTGCTCGTATTTCCTGCAGTTGCAAAACGTCTTTGGCATCTCAAAACACAAACCTCAGAAAAAGTACTAGTTAAGTAATAAGAAAAGTATGACGAAAAGATTCACTGGTGGATCGTAAATATGTATCGATAAGTGCATGAAAAACTGAACTGAACATCATTATTTTAGCATATACTAACGATAAAAAAATTAAATTTATATAAAATATAATATACTTCTTGTAATTTTCCAGGTTATATGTACATTGTTTTCTTTAATGTCTTTTAGTTTTTGCTATCGGTAGGTTTGCGCAGGTTTTTTACACCCCCCTTCTTTGGGGTGTTTTTCTGCAGCGGATATTTTTTCCTAAGCTTTTCTTAGTTTTTTTTTACAACCGCAATCCCTTCTTACATTTTCTTCAATTTTCCTCTAAGTTTCATTGATACATGTAATATACTTATAATAATGTAACAACTTAACGCCAGGTTAGATGGAAGAGGAGACTTTTTAGTTTCAATCTCGCCTAATAAAGACCCTAATAATAATAATAAATGATACATTTGTATTGTGTTCGAGGAGCGCTTCTTATTTTCGCGTTGTGTTTTAAGCTGAATTTCATAACGAGAACGGGGCTATAATTCTTGATAACACAGAAATTCACCATCCACATCATCATCTTTTCTGTCAATTATTCCTGAAAAATTAATTCTTTATAGGCTATACTGCGAATCAAATTTATATCAACGAAATATTATCCACTATTATAGGTGTCATTTTTTGTCAAGATAATTATTTTTAGTCTGGGATAAAATTATTCAACCACAATGCAATAATCAATAGCGGAGTTTGTTCACCCCAAACCACGTTTTAGAGGAATGTTTTTTTGAAATCTTATAATAGCTATAGTAGTTAGGTTCAGTTTATCATCCACATTAAGTTTTATTATATGTATAATTTGGAAACTACTGCAAAATTCAAATATGACATTAGTTATCACCGAACCAGCGACCAGATCCTGCATTGGCAGAGAAATAATTCTGCAATCTTCAAATGATAAAAAAAATGAATCGATTCCAGCGACCATATAAAATAATTCAGGGAGTTACAGTTGGAATTACAACATGAGAGATGTAATAGAGAATTAATCTGATTAATTAAATTTTATAAAAGATTTGAAATTTCGTAATAAATGATACCATTTTTGCAAAATACAAAAAGTATATTAAAATTCTTGAAGGAAAAAAATACAGCATGGAAAAGTCTAGGTTTTAAATGGATTATTATCATTTTTAACGCATATTTGGGATTTTATAGATGCTGGATGTTGCATTGAAGACTCGTTAACGTCTGTTTTCAATCAGAAGTATTTTTTAACTTAAATTGTAATATCATCACATGATAAACGGCAACTCTAGTCCTGAACCGATATCTGATTTATCAAAATTGTGCTTCGCTGAACAGAATAAAAAACTGAACAATAATTTTGCTAATACATACCTACCCTATTGTTATATACAGATTTTGAATTAGAATTTATGAATAAACAAACCATTTTGTAGAAAGCAAATTCCTATGAGCCCTAGCTTTTGTTTTATTGTAACCTGTCCCAATCCCAATTTAACCTGACTCCGTCAAATAAAATATTATTAATAAAGAGTAGGTGAAAACTCTTTCTTGATGGAAATAGGATAGTCCTTCAACAATTTTCTTTGCGCCCTGTAAAGTCTACCACAGTTTCTATTCCCTAAGTTAAAATTTTGACTGATGACTTCTTTGATGGAAGAACATTAGCTTACGCCTTTGGGAAGTAACTTTTAATAAACATCCCGGGAACAGAATCTCAAGTTGCTCCAAATGGCTCTCGCCACTTGGAGCATACTTCAAATTAGAGAATCTTCTTCTTCCACCGAATTCCATCCTTTGCTGACCGAATGTATCGAGCCTCTCCTGCAAGATTCTTTCCGAGATCAAAAGACCTCTGTGTTTGCCAAAAAGGAAATTTTCATGGGCTCCAATCTTCCTGAGCAAATTATCCGCTTCTCTCGGCTGCTTTGTGAATTCGGACAGCGCAGCGTATCGAAACAGTCGCTCTTGAATAGTTGTGATGTCCACACTTTTCTATTGTGGAGAGATCTGTGGTCGATACATATACACTGCGGGGGATATTTCGCCCACGCGGATTCTCGGTCAGATCCGGAAACACGAGTAAGAAAAGTGGTTTATCTCCGGATACTGCAGATACAGCTATGACATTCATTTTGCTTCCTCCCTTTGATAATAGCAATAATCATCTTAATTTCGGTGAGATTGAGACTGAAGGCCTCTTTTTCTATCCAACCCATCGTCTTTACTTATTGAAATATTAAGTTAAAGAGAATAGTATGAGAAACTATTAAAAGAATTTTATATGTAAAAAACAAATAGATTCTTAGGAAAATAGTCCACCACAGAAATATACTCATAAAGAAGGGGGGTGTGAAAAATTTGCGCAAACTTACTGATTGTAATAACTAAAAGATGATAAAAAACATGACAAAATACCTATATAAATACACTAACAGTAAGTAATTGCATACGACACATAAATAGTTTTAACAGTTCACATTTAATTAAAAGATACATAATGACATAAAAGAAACAAAAAAGTCACAAATACATGGATTTTCATCCATTATGTACAATATGAGACTGATAAATCTTATATGTAAAGATTCAGCCTGCATATGTTTGTGACCGCAAAACTCCATAAAATACTCGGTCGATTGACTTGGAATTTAAAAAAAAAACGTTACATCCAAGTACGAGAGTGTTTTTATTTAAAAAATGCTGGAATTTCGTCCTCAGTTTGATCCAAGACAAGTCCATGAATTTCCATAGGAAATGCACTTAAAGTTCATTTTTGCCTTTGCAGGCTTTATTTATTTCGCAAAATTAAATCAAAGAGAATGGTCACATGAAATTGAGATAAGCACCAGAAGAAGGGAAAATATATGAAAAATATTATTTTGGTAATGTATTATTGATTTCGAATTTAATTATCGTGATTTATACGAAATATTTGTAAAATTTTGAAGGTGTGAACAACCTGTCCCCTTAAAGACAAATGCCATTGTTGAATCCGAGTTCTTGCATTTTAGCCTATTTAAGGTTAAGAAGAAGTATTTTTTGTTGTTTGGTTGATTTCGATCACATTAATAATAATAATAATAAATCGTCTTTATTTGGGCGAGATTGAGACTTAAAAGTCTCTTCTTCCATCTTCCATTAATGTGAATATACAATAGTTGTAAGTGATTTAAATTATATGTTTCCGAAAATCAAAGTGTTTGTTACTCTTTATTTTATTGATACCTTCAAATCGATTCATTTCTTCCGTTATATTCCAGTTAATCTTCGTGTGTGTTTTCTTGGGAAAAAGTTCGCGTTTTACGAATTGAGGAAGAAGAGAAAAGTTGCTGATTTCATTCATATTGATGTGCATAACCAATCATTGGAAGTGATTTGAATGGTCTATTATCGGAAATCGAAATGTGAGTTGATTTGATATCGAATATTGTATTTAGTTCAATTCATTTGCTTTGTTTTGGAAATGATTAAATTGTGTGTTTTCTAAAATCAAAGCATGAGTTACTTTGTGTTTGATTGTTGCACTCACTTTGATTAATTTATTTCGTTATTTTCCACTTGATCGTTTTTGTGGGCCATAGTACGCGTTCAACGGGTTAAATCGAGAAGAAGAGGAGCATCTTAGTCGTCTAATCAACGCCAAGAACTATTAGATCTGCAGCTAAGACGTACACAGTTGCAATATCTTAATGATCGAGCTTCATATCCTTCACTCATAATAAAAGTCACACAATTAGTCATAATGCGGCAGCCGCTATTTTCTATGAAAAATATATTTTTTCTTCCTTTACTTTCATTCCACAACATAGTTTCAGTAACGCAAGGTGGGGTATTGGATTGAATGTTGTGTTATCTTGGTGAATCTATGTTCGCTAGAATGCCTATATTTATTTTCACATTCATACAGTATCTGACTAAACCACAGCGAAGCGTGGCCGCGTTTAGCTAGTAAATATTATAAAAACATTATTGACGCATTATATACAGTGTATAGTAGTCAAGATTGTATACAGCATACAAATTCAGGTAACTCTAAATAAGTAAAAAGAAGCAGATGAGAATCATTATGTACAAAGACAGAGAAAGCATTTGATGTGTTGAGAGGAAGAGCAAAAGCAAAATGAGTCGTATTATATGCATAAATGGTAAAAGGCTAAAACATCCTACTCCCATTGAGGTTGAAAATATTGACTCGTGTAGCTCTCTAATAGTCAAAGACCAATTTTTTTGCCCCATAACGTAAGGACAATAATTTATCTGCACGTAGGCACTTTTATTTTCACAGGCAAAATTAGCGTGGGACTCGAACAACTCACTTCCGTCACGGTTCAAAATTCGCTGATAGTTTTCAATCATTCAGAACGCGCTGATAGCTGACAATCAAGTCGTTTGCTTTCGCTCAATTAGGTAATTATCTTTTCAGAATGTCGCTGCAACAGAAACGCGGTGACATTTAATGAAAGCGATCGATCGATGAAGCACTTGAGGTCATTGATTTGGTATCGAGTGCATTTCCATTTTCTTCAATAAAGAGTCCAATCCCAAGCACTTCCGCTGACCGCTTTTAAATCGCTCTATCGATTCTTCTTCGACATGGTGATGACGAACTCCATGGAGGCGACTGCTTTGGGACAAACACATCTCTAAGGGAGTGACCTCGCCTACTCCCTATTCTCCATTAAAATTGAAGTATGATTCTATCGAAAATTGACATATTAAATTCAATTTACCTGCGTAGTCATTATATTTTGTTATGTTTTTACGAAGAAATATATTTTAATGGTATGATGGTGTAAAACTCGAATATCGAGACTTCTCTTATCGAGAGTCTCTCCTTTATTTGCCATTTTTTTTCTTAAACTTGTTACTCATTTCTTTTGCTAAGAATCCTATGAAATTTTTGAAGGAATAAAATTTGGACTTATCAGCTAGGGCCAGAGTTCAATAACTAGTTTTATGCTTCGTCAAATAGTGAAATACTGGTAGCCTCATTCAGTGTCACTACACTAATCATGAGTGATAATACATGCCATACGTTGTTATCGTTTTCTAGATTTTTCCTTAGAAAGGCACTGATATCGCAATTTCTGGGGATAATTTAAAAAATTCTTTATTCATTAAAAGCACTAATATTATTATAATATGAAAGAAGTTTACCTCCATTATAATGACACGATACTTTACCGCTGATTTTACTGTATGGAATAATAATAAATTAAAATAACCGTTGTTTGAATCGTGATAGAGGCCAAAAATATTCCTAATATTAATTCCTTAAAAAATATTTAATATATATATATATATATATATATTTAGATACTCAACGATAGCTCTAAATGGTAAAGATATCATTTGTATGATCTTTGAAACTAAACCATACCATCATTTATCCTGATAAATATCAGACATAATTGTATATTTAGGGAATAATAGTATTTTATTTTATATTTGTGGTAGAGAAAGTTCCCGTTTAATATTTAAGAAAAACTGGGGTCCAGATATTCACAGAGAAAATTAATAATTCTGTGAAAGTTAAATATCCCTGAGCGTTCCTTTCTATTGTAAACAAAATCAGGATGAGTTGCAAGAAATCTATATCATATCTAATGTCTTGCTACAACTTCGCCAATTCATAATAACCATTAAGGTTAGTTCAGTTATAAGAGAGAATCTGGTTAATACGTGCAGTAGATATTTTACTGATCTAGTCTTAAATCCTGAAGTCGTTTAGGGGATGTAGATCTGCAAATTCATAGATTCAACAGAAAGAGGAATATGAAAGAAAAACAACTGAATTTCTCCGAAGGAATTTTCCCTCGCGACAGAACATTATCGAGAAATTTACAACACCGACAAATAAACCGCTCCCAAAATTTGCTCCCAACCGCGAAAATACGGCGCACTTGCGTTAAATTGATCCCTTCCGAATTTATGCAACAATTCGGGCACTGGGATTTCAATATAAGAACCTCTTCCTGCGCCTCGGAAACTGAGATGTATATCACCGAAAAAACAAGCTCTAGGTAAAGGTTTTTATGCTCGGGGAAAGGTGGAAAAAAAGGACCGGGTAGAGGAGAGGAGAGGACCGGGGAAAAAAGGGAGTGATATTTTTTCCCATTCAACTTTCCGGCTCGGAAAAAGGGAACACCTATAAGACACAGGGAATCCGTGCATTAAATTGGACTTTCTCCGAAAAAAAAATCAGGAGCACGGTGTCGTGTGAGATTGAAACTTTGGGAGGGTGTGAATATAGGTGAAAGGACGGGATTCTAGGGCGACTTAGAATTCAAGGAGGGGAGAGGCGGCTACCGGGAGAGTAGACAGGGAAGGAAGGAAGGAAAGGGGGAGAAAGGCGTAGAAGGAACGTATGGAGGAAAGAAAAGAGAAGAAGAGGAAGGAAGAAGGCGACTTCGGTGGAGCGTTAAGATGAAACTGAGTGTGGCGGAGACGTGTCAACGATAGGATGAGATACAGAAGGAAACGATAGGAGGGGAACGGAGCTGCAGGGGATGGGGTTTGATTGAGGGAGGGGAAGACGGAGTGGCATGGAATGAACCCGGGAGCATATGAGGACCGGGAAGAAAGAGGGTAGCGAGGGGTAGATTGAGAACGGAGTCCTCCAAGGGTCGGAAGGAAGAAAAA
This sequence comes from Sympetrum striolatum, assembly GCA_947579665.1. Taxonomy (NCBI): domain Eukaryota; kingdom Metazoa; phylum Arthropoda; class Insecta; order Odonata; family Libellulidae; genus Sympetrum; species Sympetrum striolatum. Next base: position 51,564,848 of record OX388342.1, on the reverse strand, counting down.
TTCTGTCTGGTCAGGCGTGATAGTAGAACGAAATTGGTGCTCGGGCTGTTTTCTGGGAGAGGCCTCGTTGGGTGAGATATGTTAGTCGAGTGAAGAAGTGAAACAAAGGGGGGAATAAGTTTGAAAGGCAAGGCCCTATACGAGATGAAGCAGAAGAGCGGGAGCAAGTTTCTGACGGTCGAAGTGGGGGATGACATCACGGGGAGAGGATAGTGGGCTGCGAGCGAAAGTTGAGCCGGGAAATATGGAGAAGATTGTATTGCTCCCATGGCGTGATGGAATGAAGGCACCGGCGAGAGAGTTCAACTTTTTACAGGTTGGTTATGAATACGCCGGGGAGATGGGAGCCTCGAGTGAGAGTGATATTCGAAAGTGGAGGATGGAGCGTCAAGTTGGCTTCGTGAAGGAGCCTCGATCTGGTGCATGCATGCTGGGCGATGAGAGAGAGGGGGAATTTTTTGCGTGTTTGGAAGATACTGGCTCGTAAAATATCGGCAGCATTTTCCTTAATTATGACGTATATGTGTGAGATTATGCATGTGTGTGTATGAAATTTATAACACCCTTATGCAAATCTTGCCAGCCCCTCTTAGGCGTGTAGTAGGGGTCACATTTCACGCGTAAAGTTACTATTAGCTTATTTTCAGTGCCTTTTGGGTGTCACCGTACTTTAAGATGTATAATTAATTGAAAAGAAATGGTGCAATTAATGGTAGAGTAATTTTATCATGAGTTAGATGTAAGCTGTTATGATAAAACTTTAACAATTTCCGAAAATGAATTAGTAGTTGTAAATCTATAGCTATTTTTTTCTTAAACTTTTAGACACAATAAAAATAATCATGATCAGATATAAGCATTATTTGTTATATTTTCATTGCATAGAATTTTTAATGACATGATAAGCAAGGTCTTAAACCTTCAACAACAACATTTACGGGCTTTATCAACTCTCCAATCGCTTGTCTTTCGCGGTAATATAGAAGTATGTAGGCAGCCAATACTAGTAATTATTTCATCTATTCTACTTTCACCAAATGTAACTGAATGGATGCATCACATCTACTAAATCACATTAAACTAATTTACTTCTAGAGATCCCTATCATAGTAAATAAAGTATCTTGATAACTTTTGCTAATTTATTGGAGCAATTCTCAATATAATAAATCACAGTTTCCTAGAATATTTCTATTCCTGTGATACTACGCTTTCATGAAGGATTTCGAAAAATGTATGGGTATGCATGAATTAAAGTTGAAGGAATCGGATACAAATGAAAGATAGAAAGATATTGAAACATTTGTAGATTTCTGAAAGTGCAATATTAAAGAAGTGATTGTATGAAAGTCGGGAAAGGTTACAGTTGGTAGAGAGGACCTAAAAATGAGCTCAGTAAATAGAAAACAGTAGCACATAGTGAAGTCTGAAATCACTAGAAAGAAACAAATAATGAGTACATTTTCTACACTTACATCTGCATTAATACCCTGCAAGCCGCCTTTCGGCGTGTGTCAGGGGGTTTAAACACCAAATGATCTAAACTACTTCTTTACTTGGTTATTGTATCGTATCGTTTGTGGAAGGAATGCATTTTTTAAACGATTCCTCCTAACATCTATTTCTATAAACTAACGGATCGACCGAAGTAGCAAGGGGTTGCATGATACCGGTTGTATCTTCCGAAAATGTAGTTTCTCCGAATTCATTAAGCAATAGCAGCCTAGCTTCCAATCTCCTGTCTTTCAAAGATTACCAACCTACGTCTGAGAGCAATTTTGTAACAATTGCTTTTTAATCATAGCATTACTTAATAAAACGAACCGCCTTGCGCTGCACTTTCTCGAGTTCGCGGGTACACGTTTCATCCGCCGGATCCCATATTTAATGTATTATATTAAATACTCTTAAAGTTGAACACCTGCCCGAAAAATGGAAGACCTGGGTTCAATTCTCAATTATGTCGCTAAGTATCACTTATTCAACTGTAAGTTAAGGCACTCACTTACTGGTGTGCATTTAAATTCAACTTCCACCCTATTTTTATTTAATAAAATTCAAGCTTTTGAATGAGTATACTAACTCTGCTTCCATGATAGGACTGCCTTTGTTTGGTATTAAGTCCTATTCTTTAATTTTAGCAATATTTCATGATATTCCTCAATTCCAAGGCCATTTACGTGCTTCATTTTCTTCTATTTTGCATCTTTTTGCCCACCTTTTCAAGGTTTTCATTTAGCCATGCTCTTGCGAAGAAACTCCTTTACGTTGCGGTTACTTAAAAAAAAAACCCTCTGAAGGGCTCCAGTTTGTACAGCACGTTTTAACACACCGGATGATTATCCCGAAATTACATTCAGCCGACGCATCAGAGCATCTCCTTTAATAATTACGTATATTATTCAAATATACGGCTCATGTACGAAGCGCACAAAATGGTTTTTCCCTCTCAGCGAAATTCTTCGTAATTATGGGAATCATTACATTCCCATGCTGCACTGATAAAATTTTGTGCAGCGGTAGAGATACAATGCATTTATATACAAGTGTAAGAAGGGACAGAGAAAGGGGAAAATTTATTTGGAAGGCAAAAGAGAGAAAAGGGGAAGAGTGCGTTAGAGATGAAGTTGGAGCGACGGCGGAAAGGGAAGCAGAATTCATGAATGCTTCGAAAGAAGTTAGAAACGCCCCTCATTAAAATTTGCTTAACTACTAGCAGAGCAATTATTATTCTTGGATATTCATGCCATTATTTTTAAAGCAGTGATATTTTTGACGAATCATGCTTTCGCGGAATTCAGAGTTATGCACGATGCTTTTATGGATGCATTTGTTCGGAATCATTTTAAGGCTAGACTATTTAATGGTCTGTGTCAGGCATAACGAATCGTGCATTATTCTCATGAACGTAAAAAAAGAAAATTTCATATGAATGACCCTATTATAAGTAGTTTTGGAGTTAAATAAGAGATCAGTTTCAATTTTGATTTTATGAAATATTATTATCACAATTAAATATCACTGGCGGTTGGGTTTAAGTTTTTATATTTGCTAATATTACCACGCTTCCAGTAGATAATAATTATAACCAACTTTGTAAACTTTGCACTACTTTGTTATCCATCCTAGTAAATCTTTAAATTACTCCAATATAATATTTTTTCTTTAAAAATATGCATGATTACATAACATTCCATGCATTACATTACATAATACATACCCTTAAGGATTTAAAATAGCAGAAGCCTATCCGCAAGGAGATATCCAGTTTTCAAACTCATGCGTACGTCCACAGCAATGAAGATGGCTCAACATTGGAGTCAAGAACCCTCCGTTTCACTCTCTGTATTTATAAACTGTAATCCCTTTTAAAAGGAGTAACGAAGAACGAATAATTTGAACAACGAAATATCTAAACATTCCCATGCCGATGACCACTTAAACTAAAAAGAATAATATCATTCTTTGAAATTTTTCCTGGAATTCGCCATGCCATCAAAAATTCTGATTAGTACTACTTCGTGTAAATTCAGTCTCATTCTAACTAATTCATCGAGATCAGCTTCAAATTCTGCATCACAAATCGATCATTTAATAGTTATAAAGGTGCAAGTTACCCAACTCCTAGAGCCTTGGTCTATCTCCGATGCAAATTTGGCTAATGTAATCACCATTTAATATGCCCGTTTGGAGGACCAGGGTAACTTAAGTTTATTCAGCATATTTAAGCAAGTCTCCCTTACTTTATCGGGTGTTACAAACAGTTTTTTTTACATAATTAATAGAAACGGTTATATTTGAAGATAAAATAATTATTTATATTGCGTGTAAAATATATTAAAATATGCGCAAATTAAAATTATTATGATAGATTGGTAACAAAATAATAATAATTAATACGAAAACCGTTTTAAAATAAACCATTTAGAAAATAATGCCATATGATTTCCTCTGCCTAAGTAAGTGCATATACCTTATTTTCATTCGTCTAAATTATAGACAGTTAGGTAAAAGATCAGGGTGAACCCAGGATTTTTATGACATGATTACCAATCAAGTTTGTGTAAGAAACTACGGTCTTTAAAAAAGTCTAGTCCTTCCAGTTTGAGAAGCTATAGCTTCCAGTCGAGTCCACCGATATTAATGAAGTAAAAATCAGCTGATAGAACTTTTAATTTTGCATTTATTAGTATGCGTTTAGTTTTTTATTGCCAAATACTTACTTTTACTGCACTTTGTTTGAAAAAAGTACCCGTTTTTTGCGCTGGGAAACCGATGGCTCAACTTTCTCCGATTATCACTCAGTCAATTTTAACAGCAATAACTTGAAATTCGTATATGTGTTAGCCGATTATTTTGTCAACGTTTTGGTTAAACATTTTGTCCAATTATGTATATTCGTACAAACGCTGGATAATGTTGTAAACCTCTGCTAACTTTGAAACAAAACATTCGATTGGAATATGAGTTACACCTTTGTGATTGCAAGAAAAACAAAAATAAGAATTTGTAGAGAAATATTGCTTAAACATGCCAATATCTAAATCATCAATTTTTATTTATCTACGTTTTAAACTCGCAAAACAGCGTGTTAACGCTGCAGGCGGCGAAGGAGAGTGTGCGCAGAAAAATTGATAGTGTACATATCGGCATGCTTAAGTAATATTTCTTTACAAGTTCTTAGTTATGTTATTCTTGCTATCACAACGGTAAAACTCATATTCCAATCGATATATATTTTTGTATTTATTTATTATTTATACATGCTTTTGCTGTATTTAGTTGAGTTTCTTGTACGTATTCATAGTAATATTTTTAAATTAATTCTTATATAAGTTGACGTAACTACCAGTCCTTGCAACTAACTGCGGCGGTTGTGTAAATAAATATGATTCTGCAAGATTCCGAAAACTTCTTTACTTGATAGTAAAACTCTATTGGAAAATAATCCAGCTAACATCTCAATAACATATCTTGTGCTTATGAAAATCCGAAGCAAGAGCGACAGCGTGGAATAAAGAGTGCTATCAATATTTCAGTTATCATTTTTAAGCTGCTTTTATTAGTTCTGAGAAATTTCCGAGAAATTAATTACGGCATTAGGAAGGGAAATGCCTCCATATCATTAAGTATAGAGGGTAGTTTACGCCGGACATTTTAGAGACTTAATTGATTTAATTTCGTTAAAAAACTTAATTTTTATATTATATTCTATATGTAGGTATTAAAGCAGTTGAGGTATTTAAATTAGTATCGTAAAAATATTGCTGCCCGTTTTAAAGCCTTGTTTCGATTTCATTTTAAAAGGTGATTTTATAATACTGGGCTTAATAGCGTGCACATTTATTTCCTATGTTTCCAGTTTTTATGTGGTATCTTTCTGTTACATATGGAGAATAATTCACCTTATTTCTTCTATCTAGTCAAAATCTCCCTCATCCATTTGTTGTATCTAACCATTTATTACAAAATTTCAAGAAAATTATAAATTAGAGCACCTGACTTGAAAATACTACAAGCTCCGTACTAGTTACTTTAAAGGGAGCTAAGAGAGCTTTCTGAGAAATAATTTGATTAAATGAATGGTAATTTTACAACTGCATTCAATATGAATCGTCGTTATTATAATGGTCTTCTTTAAATGATTTCTTAAGTTTGAATTTTATTATGGTTGATTCACTTAAGAATCGTTAATATATCTACCTTATCTATCTTAAAATATCATGTGAAATATAAAAAAAGAATATGTTAAATTTTCTATATTTCAATAGAATTAGTTTCTAAAAAGGAATGTTTTGAAAAAATTAATTCTAATCTGGATGAAGGTTTTAGTTTGTTAGTCTAGCAACTGATTAGGGCTTGAGTTATGCGAGCTTGACTGATTTCTTATGTTTATCTTTGTAGGATTCGATAATAATAAAATATAATATAAATTCAAACTATTTTATCATTAAATTATCTTATTTTAGGAGTTGTTTAATCCCATCATCCTTTGGCCTTTCATTAAAAACTTGTCTCCTTCCATTTTAACAGAACGTCCATAATTAAAACGAAATTTCCGGCTACACAAGTGTTCATTGTGAATACATGCGGACACGTTTATCTGTATCCGATCTATCTTGGGCTCCCAAAATGACCACTTGGCGAACCACCTAGCGTATAATATTTCCAAAAATTAAGAGGTAAAGGATTGGGGAGAGCAAAATCAGAAATTAAGTGCTTGGGAAGCGGTCCCTAAAAGTTTGCGCATTTATGCGGAAACGAGGAGCTGTATTTTTAAAATTCAAGGGCGTGCTTCACATTGAAAAGCGATCAAGATAAAATAGAGGGATGAGTGGGCCGTGGAGGTAATGGCGGAGGTGAACTGCCTTTGGAGAGCTGGCCAGACCTCACGCCTGTGGACTTCTTTTTATGGGCTATCCAAAAACAATTGTCTGCAGTGGGGAAGATCCCTTCCCTAGGGTCATGAACGTGTCGACAACTTCGCCGAAATCAGCACATCTCCCGCCCTTCGTCCCGTTTAACAAAGTTCGCGTCGATAACGGAGGTCACGATGTTAATACAAAGCGCTACTTCCTACTTAAAAACGTGCAACAATGGGGTTCTAAAATAACCGGGATTAGAATTTCAACGTATCAGTGAACACAGCTTAGAGTATTTCACTTTCACCTTCGTATAGCCTTCTCTCGATCGAAATGGAAAACGGAATTGTTGCACAAACTCAAACTCGATATTGCTTTATCCTTGGTGTGTTCGAAAGCTATCCCTTAGGCTTCTATTTTACAGAAGAATCTGATACATTCACGTTACACACTATATCAAGTCTTAGATCGATTTTGGTAATTCTGATAATGTAATGCATGTCTTAATAACATACCATATTTAACATTTTATAGAACGAAGCACCAAAATCCATTAAAAGACGTGTATTATTGTGCTCCATTTGGTGTCAATATTTCAGCCAAAGCGGTCTTTACATTATTATATATTTAACATCATATAATTATTATTTATATAAATTTAATTTGATTGATGCAAGGAAATAATAGAAGATTTTAACCATCATATAAAAAATTCTTCTTACACACTTAAAGGCCACGTTGGATATATAAAGATTTTTGTAGTTGTTTTTTTCCTACAGTTGATATATTTTCGGTGAAATGTAAATCTTCACGCGTCACTTTATTAAAAACCATATTATAAGCAGGAAGAAAAAAAAAAACAGTATTTTTTTTCTTTCTTGTGTATTTTCAGTGATCGCATGATGTCAGTAATTTTCTTCAGAAACAATTATTTTCTTACTTTCCTATATACATATATTTACAGTATTCTTGTCAGTTATTTATTTCTTTTTTGTTATAATGAATTTATGATTTATAATTTACAATATGAATTTTTGACAATAGGTTTTACGGTAAATTGGACTTTCTAATCCTAATTTAATCCAATAAAGACATGAATATGCATAATGTGTTGGCTGTCTTCAACTTATCATAAAAATCTTAAAATAAGTAATCGATTTCTGGCAATAACGTAAACAGATTCACCTTTATGAGATCTACCCAAAACCTATGCTTAAGGTCACATCTAGGTCCATCCAGCAGTTTGACTTTCAGAACTTCGTACACTTCAGCTAATTAGCGGTGAAATAAGCAAAGACCACTCTCAGCATGACATTTACGCTGAGGCTGAAAGCGTTCTCAGTTGCGAAAATTCCCTCATACTCAGTATTAGAGAAACAAGAGGGATGGTAATGCCTTAAGTCTACTTAGTGTCTATAACCTGATTAGCCTACCTGAACTTTCCGAAGAGAGAAGGGCTCGTATCGCTCAGAAAAGAATATCGAAGTGGGTAGTTTCTCAAATCACGTAATCGGCAAAAGTAGTTTGTTACGTAGGTGGAGAATTTCGTTTCTCGGTCTTTCTTCAGCGTAGCAACGGTCGCCATAATTCAGATTTATGACGCGTCCATACATAACTTAGTGACTTTTTCCTCGAAAGAAATTAATCGAGCGCATAATCCCCCGATTTTTCCAGCCCAGCTCCGCGGAGAACGATATATCACGTGTTTCGGATAGCTCGTGAGAGAAAGGATTCCTCGTCCAAATTTTTACCTGAAGTCCCCCGCGACCACGTACCCGGCACTCGCAATTTATACGGGGATTTATTTTCTTGACCTTTGGACCTCTGGCGGGACATCGAAAATTCGCATTTTTCTAAAACACCCACGGACGTGCGGTCTTTCCCTTCGACCTGCTTGAGCGATAACCATTCCAAACTTGGAGCGGCCCCCAGATCAGCCCCTTCAACTATCGGGGCTTACCGCCCTCCGCCCGATTCCTTCCGCACCAGCTATTTCTCGCACCGGTCCTCAATCCTCTTAAGCCTTCCTTCTCCCCTTCCCCTTTCTCCCGGTCCTTTCTTTTCCCTCTCCCTCTTTCCGCCGTTCTTTCCCATTACTCACTCCATTGAGTTCCCGCGCGATAAATTTTTTTGTTTGCGATACTGACTCGCATACTTTTTTATGAGCCGTGCCGCGCATTAGATATTTCACAATAAGTGGACTTAAATAGGACAGGATCGGAAGTTATTAGGTTTTGTCCGATTTTGACGGTGCATTACTTTCGTGGAAATAAATCCGAGGCAGGGGAGCGAGTATGGGAGAAGGAAAGGGGGACCCCAGAGGCAGAAATGTTTGACAACCGAGGGAATAAATTAGGACTCGATGTTTATACTTAGGGGGAGATTTAAGAGATCTCCTTTCAATGGCTTTCTCTTGAAGACTTTTTTACGACTGACGTTAAATTATCGTGTTTGTATGGAAAGATCTCACTTGAATGAGGCTTTATTCCTTAAAAGTTTTTCCCGGAAGTTTTTTTGATTAACTCTCCCTTTCTTTTCTTATCTAACCGTTTAACTGGCATATTACTGAAAGAACGAAAATAAATTGAAGGGGCTGTCACATCTTTATGAGCTCATAATTGAATGACATTTCGTTAATAAAATAGATTTTTATCGACGATTTATATTTTAGTAAACCGTATCCATTCACTTATAAATTACTACCTCGGAAACTTTGTTAACTTTTGCGGACATCTAAAAATCTATAAATGATTCGACTTTGGCTAAATATAAATCCTAGTCCTGTGTTAATAGAATCAGACTTTTTGTAGTATTTTACTCGTTATAATTTCTTTTCAAATTGAAATAATGACTAAAATATATATTCCGGAAAGATTGTATTTTTCTGATGCTTGGTAATCCCTCTGTAAGGATATTTTGAGGTATATTATGAATCTGATGCATTTGAAGAAAGAATTTAGAAAATGCAATCTTTATCTAGAAATCTATATAGTTTATTTCTAAATATCGACAAAGTGAAGTATTTCACAATCATAGGAGTATATTCTCTGAATGTGATATGAGACGATCCTCCCTTATTTACATCTACATCAATACCTTATAAGCCGCCTTTCGGCGTGTGGCAGGGGGAAATATTGAATTTCCCATTTCAAATGCCAATAAACGGGTTGCAGTGTATTGTACATATGTTCTTTTGTCATAGTTCGCACGAAATATAGTTACATATCACAGGAATAAACTGTTTTTCAATCTTAGTTTATCTGTACCATTGAGTCACGGTATATAGAAGTTCTTCATTTTATGACAATCCTTCATATTAAATGGATATAATCGTTATTTATTCAGAAATGAGCATAAATATACAAAATAGTTTCAATTTTTACAAGTACCCGAGCGTTTAAATGTATCATGCAGATAAAAATCATAATAATTAATTAACTGAGAATGAATAATCCAAGAATAATTCAAATGACGCAAGTCTAAAATAAATTTAAATTATTTAAAGGAAGGCAAAACAAAAAAAATCCATATAAAAAATCAACTCTCAAATTTTTGTATCATCGGTATCAATGCATCTCGCGGATATCATAGACCAAAAATGTTGAAAATCTTATAACTTAGAGGTTTACGTTAACTTGTATATCTTCTAGATAGCGGAAGTAAAAAAGAGTTCGTATTTCATGCGACCTATATTAGCAAAGTAGAACCTCACGAAAGTGTTATGTATCTCAGTGATCATATTGCAACCGACGAAGGGTTAATGTACCTGTATAATTCTCATTTACCTTCATAACTTAATAGTAATATTCGGTACTGGTGTGTAAAAACTTAAAATATATATTTAAATATATAATTTACTTCGAATTGGAAATATTTTGTGGGCATTTATATTCGTTGGCTGTTTTATTCTAAGTTTCAACACACGTATTTTCTAAAAGAGATTTTAACTATGTTTTTCTAATAAAATTTAAATTTAGTCTAACGTACCCAGTAGCGGCGGGTCCATTGGGTTCACTGGTTCACTGAACCCCCTAAGAAAACTACTGCCCTATTTTTCTATATATCAATGTTCTTACAATAACCCAAATATCCTAGACACCAATCACAGGGCATATTTTTTTTTGTTGAGTCGCGATTCCTGCCGCTTTTGGTTCTAAGTAGCTTGACTTCGCGCGGGGGCTCACATCCCAGAGTGAACCCCTTCAGCTGACGCGTTGTAGGTGAAGAGCGGTGAGGGGAAAGAGGGGCATACGGCCTTTAAACATAGGCCGATCCCTGCGCTTCGTTGCAGCGACAGCCGACGAGAATGGCTTCATAGGATTTTCGGAAATTTGTTTTAGGCACTTTCCGGCAAATTAGAGAGTTGAAATTCGAGGGATCGCTGGAAGCCGTGTATGTTCAACGAAAACTACAAACACACCCTCGAAGATTATCCTTGGTTCGACGCTAGGCAAGGGTAAATATTCTCCTATTTAAAATGCATTTCGGCGATTTTTCAGTTTTTTTTAATGCCTTCCCGATAACATGGAAACTTAAAACCCCTCATGTGAATATATATCATAAATACATTACGTATACGCTGTTTAACTTGTCCCTGATGATCCTTGGTTCGATTCCAGAGCACCATTTACATTCTCTATGCATTGCAAAAGGGGATAGTAGAATCTTATTCTAGGATCATCCCGATATGATATCGACGTAAAACTTTAGATTAACCCGTGGAAGGCACACCTCCTTCCAGCAATTTAGGAAGGCACACTAATGCGAATTTGGCTTTTCCAACTTTGAACGCGTATAACTTTTTTGTTTATTTAGATACAGTAAAAATTGCAGCGCATTATAGCCGCGCAATTTAATTGTGCTTTTAGATGTATCATTAATTTTTTAACAAAATTTTATTTTGTTAATGAAATTTTGCAATTTGTAAGTCGCCTTTTTCCAAAAATCACTTTTTTTCATTTTTACATTACTTTTATAAACAATCTTTTTAACTGCTGAAAGTTATTGAAATTCTTAGCTAAAGAGTTATTGTTTTGAATAATTCAATTCATTATTTAATTGGTAAATAATAAATATTTTTAAAAGCTGTCTGAACATGCAGTAATTCTGGTATCTGAAAATGAACAAATATCGATTAAGTACCATGAACTTTTACTGTCTTAAAAATTTACATGTAAATGATTTTGTTCAACAATAACTCTTTAGCTAAGAATTTCAATAAATTTCAGCAGTTAGGAAGATTGTTTATAAAAGTTATGTAAAAATAAAAAAAAGTGATTTTTGGAAAACGGCGACTTACAAATTGCAAAATTTCATTAACAAAATAAAATTTTGTTAAAAAATTAATGATACATCTAAAAGCACAATTAAATTGCGCGGCTATAATGCGCTGCAATTTTTACTGTATCTAAATAAACAAAAAAGTTATACGCGTTCAAAGTTGGAAAAGCCAAATTCGCACTAGTGTGCCTTCCTAAAGTGCTGGAAGGAGGTGTGCCTTCCACGGGTTAAAAGCTATGTAATGGCTACTCATGATACGGTGCAATATTGTGAATTTACGGAGTTCGTTCGTATCCAGTCTACATATTCAGTTACGTTGTTGTGGTTGCTTTTGGCGTATTCAGTACACAAACCTAATGCGTTACGTGTTTGTGAACAGATTTTCTCGCTCTTCACGATGACTATTGTCCAATTTCTGAAATATATTAAAATTTCCTCTCTTTCTGTTGAAGAAAATGTGCAATAAAAGAAGTAGGTAGGCCTATTCCTTTGCTGAACCTATCTCAGAGTCAGTAACAGATATTGCCGAGTGTTTAAGCAAAAATATATGAGAAAAACAGTTAGATTTGTGGCTGTGACTCTTCCAATAGGCTATACTGTTTCCCCTGTTTGCTCTTTGCGAAAGACGTGGAAGCGACCTAGAGGAAAATAGGTGTGTTCGATTTAAGGCATCTCAAAAAATTACAAAGCATGATCTTTCAGTTTTGGGTAAAATGGTGATCAGAAATACTTCAACCTTGAATAAAACAATTTGAGGTAATTGATTTACTTTGTTATGATTATATTTTATTTTTCAGCAAATAAATACAACTTAGTCAAAAGATATTTTGGTCTTTAAAAATACATACGAAGAAATATGAAGCAAGAATTAAAAAAAGCTGAATTTTCGTGAATGTGGGGATTTCGTGCAACAAAGTCACACATTGTATATACTCAACCCGAAATTTTTATTTCATATTTCTACTGCTTTTATCTGCGGTTGTTGTGAATTATCCTGCGTCCATGAAGGCAGAGGCAATATTCCAGTATAAGCCACAATATTCAACCATATTTGCAGCCACTTTAAAAAAATACGGCTTTTGAAGTGAACCCCCTGTTTTTTTAGTCACGCGCCGCCACTGAACGTACCAGTAGAGTTCTCCGAATGATTTAATTAATTTTTGGCAATTTTAATACCTTAGATTAAGGACATAAATACCTACCATAAATTAGTATGAAATCGTAATATTACATTCCTGTAAATTAACGCATAATGCAAAAATTTGCCCTGAAAGCGTCCTAAATTTTTAATACAACCGTGAATCTACAGTTGTGTTTAAGCTCCTGTAATTGCTGAAAGTCGTAGATCAAAAGATTGCCTGAGGTATCAAACGAAGTTTGTTTTACTAATTCTGCATAAAGGTCTCTTTCTTCAGCGGACTTTCTATTTGTCATGCAATAAACTCCCTCCTTTCCTGCAACGTCATCTCCGTAAAGGTTTCATAAGCATACGCATTCCGTAGTAGAGTTCGAAACTGTGCCATTCGAAAGATGGACTGAAATTCTTGTGTGGAATAACCGGGGGTATGTTTGGGAAGAGGGATTTCCGCAAGGTTTTCGCTATCCATCAAATTCCCCCCCTCTCTCTTTCTTCTCCATAGCCCACTTACATCCTTAGGAACGCGGTCTCCTTCCTCTGGTCAAGCACATCCGTCTCTTTCGCCTTTCTCTCTTGGGAACAATCACCGGCGTTCACCTCTCCCTCTCTCCCCAACTCACTTTCATGCAACATTTCCATCCCCGCAGCATCTTGTCCATTCCTATTTATCCCTTTGCTTGTTTCGCATTCCCCTCTCATTTTGAATATCTTCCCCGTCTTTACCCAAATCCCATCCCTTTTCATTTTTATCCCAGCAGCCCCGAAACGCGAGCCTCACACTGATATTTCTTCTCAAAAATTTCCCTTCAATCATCCTCCTTCCGTAACGTCAACTCGAGTTATTTCTCCACTCATGTTTTCCCATCCTTCTTCAAAACTCTTTATCTTCCTCCCTCAATTTTCTCTCCGTGTTTTCTCTTTCAATGCTCCGCTTCTTCTTTTGCCCCGAGGGTGGCATTGGGGTTGGGGGAGGTTATCCTTCGATTTCCAATAATGCTCATCGTTTTCTGATTGCAAATTAGTTTCCGCGCCTCGGCACTGCCATTTCGTGTTTTCGGGATTGAGTCGCATTCTCCATTTCGAATGTCACACGACATTATCTTCATCGATGGACTCTTTAGGCGGAATCATCTCCAGGCCGATGTCTCAACGTATCAAGTCGCTCGTCAGGGAACACCTGCCGCAGCGCAAAGGCAACTTGATATTTGCATTTGTCATTGGGAATGAAAGTCCCTGTAGGCAACATCCATGAATATTGTCGCATGTATAAAGGAATATTACTCATAGCATTGAATTTGTTTATTTCTACGAATAACTTTAATATAGTATGTGAAAAGTGATATAGAAGTTCATTAGCTTCCAAAAAGTTGATGGAATTTTGTAATTTATGAATGCAGTTTTATCTCTTGCGGCTGAATAATTACCAGGTAGTCTTGAGCACTTATATCAATGCATAGCGAGGTAAAAATAGATAATTCTACATAATATAAAAAAAATCAAAAAAGCCTAGTTTTTTCATGCTTAGCCATCTGTTCAAAATTCTTCATACAACGGTGGCGTTCCTTATATTGTATTTATATTATATTTTATATCATAAACTATTATTAATCCTATGCTTCTTTTTAAGATTAAGATATTAAATGGATAGTCGAAGGTGAGAGTTGGTGGAAAGCCATCATTAATTAAAAATCTCAGAGATTTCCTGATGAAAGTTGCACAACATTTGTTATTGATTAGAATAGATTTCTTTATAAAGTCCATAATTTTTTCTAAAGTAATTTTAACTTAAAAACTCCTTAATATTCCGTGTATAACATGTAATATAGTGGCTTCTAGATAGTCGAGACAGATGCCAAAATTGCCACCTCATCTATAAAAGTTAAAGTTACAGAGGAAAATACAAGAGCATGAATAAATGGCAAAGGAAATATACGTATACAAGTCAATTAAATTCCATTTCTCTATTCTTTATTATTAAATTGCTTTTCTAAATTTTGTTTTACAATGGCGAATCGAATGTTATATATCTTTTTGTGTTACAATTGAAATGTAAAGGTATGAAAAGTTTCTAAACTATCCCTTCGCATAAAGAAATATCTCGTATTCAGCTTCGAAAGTAGTGTTTGCTTAGGGCTTCTGTACTTTACGGCCTGCACAGTTTACCAAATTGGAAAATGTTTATCATTGAAAAAATATATCATAATAAAACGAGTTATTATCCTTCTCCGATGATACCTACCTTGTTAATTGTGATTTATTAGCAATTTAATGTCGTAAAAATCATAATATAATATTGAGGAGCAATTTGAGATAAATTTCAAGAATACTGTAAACATTTCATAAGTTATCAAAGAGGTTTAATACGTAAATATCCACCGTGGGGTGGTTAATAAATATTTCTGCAACCCATTGCGCCAAGTAGTTCCATGATTGCTCACGTTCGCCTTTTAAATTATCAAACGAGCCGCAGTTGCCTTAAGAGCGGCGGATGCCGTACGTGTGGGAAACCAGTCGAGGTTTAAGGGGACTTAACGGAGTGACAGCTGCGTTGAGTGGGCACTGCACCGGCCTTGTGACATTTTGCATCTCGCGGCCTCCCATTACATACGTGAGAGGCAGACCCGTGAGCCATAATGCCGCTGCGTCACGAGAAAGCGTCGCCAAATACCTCCAGGAGATGCTGAATCCCCCGGAGAATCCGTTGTTAACGGAGAAACATAGGGGAAATTAATTTCTCGATCGGTTCTTCCAAACGCATTTAGTCCGCTACGTCCCCCAACGCGAACAACTGGAAGAAATACATCGACGGATTATTTTTAAATCGAACCGTTTACGTTTCACTATCGATGAAGCCACAAATAGTTTTCTGATCTCTAACTCCTCTTGAGAACATTTAACTCCAAAGAAGGTTAAAAAAGTTAAAAATAACGACATTACTGGGGTTTGAACCCACATATTCCTACAGTGGTTAGAATACTTGCTCGGAAAATGGGGGACTTGGGTTCGAGTTCCAGTCATGTCCCTATGTTTCACTTCTATTTAACCTTGAGTTCAAATTGCGCTCTTTCTTCGTGCTAAGATAATTTCGATAATATATTCTATAGGACTGATTATAATCACATTTATGCTTACACCATCCATAAGTGTATCTATTATGCCTAAATTTGACTGGGTGCTAGAGTTACTTTATAGTTATAATTACGGTAATAAGATAGATGATGCCAATATTTAAATTAAAATAAAAATATGTCCTTTGGAGATAGTGATCATATCTAGTTTCCATTTGCGAAGTGGACGTCTTTGTTTAATATAATGTTTTGTTGACTCGTTGAATTCATTCCGTCGTGCTATAATACTGCATTCATGAGTCACAGTCACTCATGCAAAAAAGATAAAACAATGTATTTACATCCGTGGGAAAATACACACTATGCACACGCTGCAACGGAGCAGATACATTGTGACATGCAGAGGCAAAGAGGAAAGCCAAAAGACAAATGGGATAGGGAGATTGCGAAATTGCTGAGACAAGGGCAGAGAGGAGAAGCTTAGGGTCAGGCTACTTGGAAAGACCTTCATAGGCCATCAGTCAATGTACAGAAATGGGCTAAGCATCTGGATTATAATATTGGGTTGCTACATTTTCATGATAAATACATAAATTTAATTAATATGTTACTAACATTTTGAAATTACTTGTCAAATATATTCGATTGAAAATTGAACAGCGTTGTATGGATATAAAATTGGTATGCCACTAGTTAAAAAACGGTCTTATCATGTTTATAATTATGATGGCTGTCTTGAAAAAAAAAACATACCATTACATCTCGTCACAATTCATTTCCTCGATTTTGGTACGGACGCATCTCCAAGAAAGTGAAAAATTAAGATCTATATGAGTGAAAATTAATGATCTTAGTTTAAAATCAAACTTTAATTTTTACAAGTTACTAATATGGATATAATTTAATCAAAATCATAAGTATCATAATAAATTCTCCCTGGAAATTTTTCAATCGATCTCTTTAAAATGAGCGTATTAGTTTTCCTAAAAATTAGTAATGCCTCGATGAAACTTATTAAAAATACTTAATTTTTATTATAAACTATCAAATAAACCTTTTCCATAACTTTAGAAATAATCTCAGCGACTGAAATATCAATTTAGTTAGAAATTAGTGTTAAAATAGACGAATTGTTAAATTATTTTTTTATTTAGTAGCAGAATTTGGATCATTTCCATTCATGCTTGATTTTCAAGTGTGTGGCTAAAGAGCATACCTTTTATGTATATTTGCTTTGTTAAAGCTGGGCCAGCCTTGATGCTACTATAAGCCCGTTTCTCAAATAAAGAGACCAAAATCAGTGATCTTGCTGAATCTATTAACCCCCCATACGTCTTCTTTGGAAGATGAATTTTTATCTTTTCCGACAAAAAAGCTCCCTTTCGTTCCCAATGGGATACTTTCCCCTTTGTTCCTTCCGAGAAAATACACGCAGGTAACTGGGCTTCCCCAGCACCCCACCACATCCTCACGATCCCGTGGAGGGAATACGCAATGTGTTTGGTTAGAGGAAGGGACTTCTAGTCAGGATTGCGAGTCTTGGAAAACGTTGGACGTATGGAGCAGGAGTATAGATGATACCGAACGCACTCATCCCTATCCTTCAGTACTATTCTTCCCTGCTTCACTTTCATGCTGTATCTCACTCTTCAAATTTCCTTCGGTCTGCCTTTCTCTATCCTTTCTCTTCCCCAAACAGTAGTGGTTACATTTCTGAAGGTCGTAGCCCGATGAAAGTAGGGTTCTCAGATGATGAATAAGGCAGATGAAAGTAAATGAAAAATTCCTTCTTCTCTGCAGGTTAGAGAGAAGTAGCTTTGATCTACCTCGACCTGGATTTTGTTCATGACCGTGATTATTTGAAAGCTCCTGAGAACTGGTAAATGGCATTAATTTTGGTCCCTCCTTATCTCTTTTCGTAGAAAATTTTATTCATGAGGTTTTTGTATGGAACTAATGTGAACACGATGAAAGAAGAATAAAAAGGACTCTTACAAGTCAACAAAGAATTATTATTAACTCTAAGGTTGGTTAATATGTTGAAGTTGGCTTTATTCCCTTTTTATCATGAAGAGCCACAAGAAAGTCGAGGTAGAAAGATTTTATAGTGTTTGACCAAGCTTCGTGCAATGACATTATAGATAAATAACAAAACTTATTTAATTCCTCACTTAAATACATATCTTCTTACATAAATTTACATTCTACCTCCTTAGATTTCAACCATCTAACCTAAATTCCATTAAGGACTATAAAATAATTTTCAAGATACTTCGACGATGGCTATTTTTTGTTTATTTTAAGGACATTGGAACATTTTATTTAATTTACGAAGCATGAATGATTGGATATTATGAATACTGTCCATGGACAATGAATATTTTTAATTAATGAGTGGATTTTTTGAATTGTGATTTTTTTTCCACTGGTTTAATTCTGTCAATTAATTTAATTGGTCAATGGGAAAGTGAGGGAAAAGTAACTCACTCTTCATCTTGTATGGACATTTTCACCCCTTCCGCGGGATTTTAGGTAGTTAATGGTGGTAAATCAGATGTTCCAACCGGCCTCAGGGCTGAATACTTTACGGATGGACAAAGGTTTTCCTTGTGTATTCAGTACATCTATCTTTATCGCAAGTCTCTTTATCCTTTCCATATCTTTTCCTTGTTTTATCTCCTTATTTTCTTAAAATTTACTCTCTCTACCCTACTTTTCACTCTTTTACCGTTTTTGATTGTTTTCACCCTTCGTATCCCCTTCTCTTCCGGTCTCTTTCTCATTCTCTAACTTTTAGGTTCCCCATCCTTCTATACCCATTTTCACCTTCTTCTACCTATTCTCCAGCCTTTTTCCCTTTCCCCCCTCTTTTTCCTCCTATAACCCACCGTACTTTTTCCCTTCATACTCGCCCCGTATATCGCGGTTCGTTCCCCCTGTCCCTAGCTTCTTTCGCACCGTCAACTCTCTATGTCGGGCGATGTTATTTTTTCCCCTCAGACACGTAATACGGCTTCCTTTCTTCCTTCACCCCTCTTCCATTTACCCATCCTTTCCATACCATATTTTTGAAATTTTTCTCCCCCTGGGACCCTGCCCTAGAATTCGTGGATATATCTATGATCGCTTGTGCTAAAATTCCGATTCGCGTCCCACATTGCTCTGTTATTACGTATATAAAAATTCAAAGACTGAATGCGCTTCTCCCGATGGGGCCGAGGGCTTTGAGACTCTATGCAGAAATACTCAGCGGGAACTGCTTTTACATGCGAGCGGATGCCGGTGGTGTTTTTGTGAATTACCATACAGCTACTATCGCCTCAAAAAACACTGTTGCGGAGTATTGTCGGAGATGGGCATCAGATCGCTTCGAAAAGTACCCTGTGAGCAATATCCAAATTCTTTGTGGGATCCATCGAATTGCGCCTCGTGTTAACGTGGTATGAGAAATTGTAGCAAAAATTGAACCCTTTTTATAACTCGTGCTACTCAATGTATCGGAACTGAAAGTAGGCGATTCTGTAGCCCGCTCTTATTTTTTAATAACGAAAGGCGTATTATATTATGACTCTTTCAAAGAATTTTTTTTTCAATTTGCTACTATTGTAAAATGAATGTTTCCATGAAATACTCTTTCTTAGTATTATATGAATACGAAATACATTTATTATTTCAGAAGGGAAAAATATCGAATAATTTCCTATCTAATAATCTATTCAATATCTTGCCGTTATTATAATTTATTTTATAAATTCAAAACTTACTCTTCTACAAATATGCATCTGCATATTATGTTACAAAAC
Source organism: Sympetrum striolatum (assembly GCA_947579665.1). Taxonomy (NCBI): domain Eukaryota; kingdom Metazoa; phylum Arthropoda; class Insecta; order Odonata; family Libellulidae; genus Sympetrum; species Sympetrum striolatum. Next base: position 51,545,198 of record OX388342.1, on the reverse strand, counting down.
GAAAACGATTTATGAGCAAATATATGGATACATTTCTACTTAAAAATTTAATGGCTCGATGTTACAAATGAAAAAAATTGCCGAATAATTAATTTAAGCCCTATATTTTTAATATAAATTTAGATCATCCTTTCCTCCTAAAGTTTTAATTGATAAAATGTCACTTGAGTCAAAAATAATTAAAAATGATACAATTACTAAACAATGAAAGTAATATTTACATTTGGATGTATTAATAAATCCTTCAAAAAGTAATGTAATATTAATTTACTAAACCACAAAAGAATTCGTAATTTTAGAGAAATAACTTTTATCCGAATATTTTTAAAATTTTACGAAAAGTTTTCTTTAAACCATCATAATATTTATTACGTACATTTTATTTCGATAACTAATTTATTTTGAATGAGATTAGGATAGTGAGAAAAAATTTCGTTTGTGATATTGGCTGCATCTTGTTTACTCAGCATTCACAAATTTCCGTTAAAACTCACCGCTCTGTGTGTCTATTTGTACTTTCCCGCACCCTGTCAACAAAGGTAACCTGTTATAAAATGCATGGAGTGCTGCGAGATTCTGAGAGATGCTCCCGGAAAATAACCCCGATGTTCCAACCCAATACCCTTTCACCTTTATCATTCCGTGAACGCCTCTCTCCATCACGCTATCTCTTCAATGTTGACGTTACAGCAGTTTGTTCTGATTTCTCTTGATGCCTTTTTATCAGAATATATGTAGCGTGTATAAATTGATATAGGATAAATCGGTTCACACCCTCTGAATGATTAATACCGAAAAATAAAAAGCATGTGACAAACGAGCTTTTGATATATTTAATTTTTGGCCTCTTTTTCCGCTCCAAATTAAGTTTATGAGATTCATTCCCTGCCCGTAGTATTTTAAAATTTTCCGAAGAAATGTTTTTATGCGTCAAATTCGTTAAAACATTTCCGAAAATGTCCAAATGCGAGTTATTTGGATAGCGTTACCAGGTACGCGAACCTTACTAATTGACTGTCATCCCGATTTTGCGTTTTTTATACTAAATATCATGTTAAATTATACCTTCTACTGAATTATCATTTTAATGCTCATTTTCGTTTGTTGTTTATTCTGTTTCCCAAAAATTCATTAGAAATATGTTTAATAGCATGATTAAGACGTTCCCATTATCTATTGATGGTGATGGCTGTTTCATTGCATTACTACATTTTATTTTTACCTGAATTACTATAGCAAAAATTATTCTTTATTTTACGTGAATAATTTATGTGTCGTGGATGAAAAATCATTCAGCTTCTAGAAAATAATTGTTTATGTATTATTAGCCTTTAAATAGAGCTTTAATGTTATAACAAAGCGTACCCACTTTGTATTGGTCAATGTATCAGATTATCTTAGTCTGCGGAAACTCAAATACTTGAAAATTTTATCTCAAAAACACATTGTTTACATCTAAAAGTTTTACTTAGTCATAAAGAACTACTCGTCGTGGTGAAAAAAGTATTAAATTTAAAGAAGACATTATTTATATGTGTATTAAAAGCACTAAAAAAGAGCTTTAAAGAAATGAAATGCATATCTAAATCATATTGATTATTGTTTCAAAAATATCCTTATCCGAGGAAACTTTCAAATTCCTGAAACTGTTCTCTTACATGCCTGATGGGTTACATCTAAGCTTCAAGGATATCACGGCTGTCTTAATCTGCTTTGCTGTGTACGATGCGAGAAAGTTTAATGAATATACTTGTATGGGAATGACAGCCGAAAGTTTATTAAGATTTTTCCAATATGTATGGTTGTTATGGTCTTCCTTTGTTGCATTACATTGTCAAATTTTATTATTATCTGAATTATTATAATATAAATTTTTCTTTACGCCAAGGGCGTGATGTTGTAGTAGATAAAAATGTTCCTTCCCGCGAAAATACTATGTATTTTATGCCCTAAATAATAATTTAACAATTTAATGTGTACTATAAGCCCTAAAAAAGCTTTAAAGAGGGAAAATGCATTGCTAATTCACGTTGATACCTGAATCAGAAATGTCTTAATTCGAGTAAATATACTATTTCTTTAAAACTCCGTCACTAAAATATTCTGTTTGAATCTCGTTTTATACTTAAGCTATATAGGCAAATATTTGTTGTTCTAATTTGCTTTGTTGTATTTAGTTTTTTTTGAGTGTTTGTTGAAAGGTTTAATCAACACACTTCTACAGAAGTGACAGTCGAAAGTGCATTTATAATCGGGTGGAGCGCTATTAATTTTCTCCGCTATACATCGTGAGGAAGAAAGTTACCTTGGAGACGAGCGGGAGCCGAAAACACATTTCAATGACCATAAATCCAGGCGTGCGTCGTTTCCCCGCCATTCTCGCCCTCCCAGACTCTAACCTCCTTTTAAATCATTCCTTGATTTAAATCGGCCATTGCAGGACCGCCTTTAAGTTCCATCTCCGACCTTCCCATATCGACCAATCCTCGGCCAACGCCTTTTCACCACTTACGTATTCCGATTCCCTTCCCTCTTCTCGTTCCACCTGCACCACTTTCGTCTTCTCGCCGCTAGAGACGTTGGAGATGCTTCCTGAGCTATCCCTTGAGAAATTGCTGGATTATTTATAATTAGTGGACTTTTTTTGCGGTATCCGGGGACCGGGTTGGAATGTGATTACTTCGGAATTTGCTTGATCAATAATATCTTTAGAGAGTTTGCCACTTTGGTTCGTTATGCAAAGAAGGTTTTCAGTGGGGAGTCCGCTGATTTTTATCCTGTCTGTAAAGTATCCAGCCCAAAGACTGGTTGATATTTCAACCACTCAAAAATTAGCTACCAAAAAATGGTAGGTGGATGGGGCTTACAAGGAAAGATGAGGACTGAGATAGGATAGCTATCCACCGTGATGTAAATCCGCAAAGAAAATGGATTGGTATTTACCCGCAGTTACGGCGTATTATTTACTGCTACCATTTCATATTCCGTTCCTTTCATCCGTTATCATCTGAAATAAATTGAAGCAAAATATATCTCTCATTTGCTTTTGGCCCAGTCTAGTCCATGGCTGTAGGAAACCATTAAATATCGGATACATTAGCTATTGCCAAAGAGATTTCTGTCATCTTATTCGGATGAGATAACTTGGGCAAACTTGTTTCTCGGTTAGGAAACTAAAAGCAATAGCTACAAAATTCTCAGGAAAGGAAAAATATGCGATTGAAGTATTTAAAATCTTTTTGTAAAAATTCTAATTAAAAACCCATGTCAACCTCACATCCAAGAGCAAAGCTTATATAACAATAAACATAATTTTACTGAAAGTTTTTAGGATATCAGAAGTTAATTAATTAATTTTATTTGACCTAACTTTATATCTCAGAGTGACCTTGAATATTTACCATTCCATTCCTCATGAGTAACGTAAATTAGTATGGAGTAAACTATTTCATCGAGTCAAATTTATGAGTTGGCAACAGAAAATTTTATCATAGAAAAATGTATGTTGCAGTAGGATTAACTGCATATTGAGTGATTATCAATGAAATAGTGCAATATAGTTCTTACCACCGAGCTGGGTAAATCATAATTTTATAATTTATAGGAAAACTTTGAAATCAGTTCTGATTCTTCCTCACTTAAACATATTCTTGGAGTATTATCTAACGCTAAAGGAAGAGCATTGACCGCTGAAATCATCTTAATTTGCTTCTTTGTGATCTTAAAATAGACAATACATTATTGAAAATAAGAGAATTGAAAGCATTACAAGTACCTTTTCACTGAATATCTTTCGAGATACAGCGTAAGCTGCGTGTTTTCCTCTTAAACACCCACGAATTCTATCCGGAAATCCTTTGATATTAGATTTGGTATTTTCTGAGGAAGAATAGCAATTTGTAGATTTTATTTCACACCTTGATTGTTTCTAGATTTATATGGAAACGTGGGCTCACCTTTTATCTATTTCATAGGTTAGAGTTCACAAGATGTACACAATGAGAGATTTCTACAATTTGTTTGCCCCACGAGATTAAATATGTTAAAATATTTCAAATTATTTTATTTGAATAATTTATACTTGTGGCAATTAATTCGCGATATGAGACTCGACTATAAATACTTCTTTGTAATAATTTCACTTTTGCATAATATTGTATCTTCCCTCCTGCATATGTAATACCAGTACATTTTCTTTTAGTAAGGTGAAACACTCAAGGTAGTAAAAACAGAAGATGAACTTGCTGATGGTAGAACAAATGGGTATGAAGCCACAATTTTTAATGTAATTTTTCCACTTTCCATCATTCCTCCTCTCCCATTACATGTCTTCCCCCGTTAATGGCCATTGCCGTATATATTTTGTTTGGTATGGTATTTCTGATATTTTAATTTGCATTCCTCAATATTTAAACAGGTCTATCTTTTCCCCTTATTTTCATCTAGTACATGTGAAATACAAATACTGTAGTGTGTGTTTGTATTTTCGTCATTTTTTGGAAATTCATCTAGGCTAATGTTTTTCTTGTATTCAGGATATTTTCCACAACTGATCTTCCAATGGTAGGAGTCATTTTAATTAAACATTTCAGGATTCAACAGGATAATAAACAAGTGATTGATCGAATCTTATCACACATATACGACAAGAAGAGCATTTGTTTTCAATTATGTTCATTTGCCGTTTTTCTACTTCCAATTGGGCAATCATATGAAACGATTCTTGCCGAAGAGGTATAAGTTTTTTTTATAATTGTTCATGGCATCAAGTCGAAATCTAAAACTCATCCTATTCCCAATCCTATGTGAGTTGTCAATGAAGCAGGCACGTGAATGCAGATGTTCCTGTGTTTGGAAACACTTTGCGTCGGAAATAATATAATCAACCAAATTAAGATACTTAGTAATTTTCCACAGATTTTATTGCACGACCTGTGTTGTAAGAAGTTCATAAATCTTCAGGAAAATTACTAAGTATCTTAATTTATTATGGCTTTCCACAAAGTTATGCCCGAGCATATTGATTTTATTTTATTTGATTATAAGATAATCAAATTCTAGAGCTATCACCCAATTGAAAGACGTTATTTTTCTTTTCCCAGTATAAATACGTAATCATTTCTATTTTTCTTCATTTCTAAAAATACTTATCAAGTGAGGCTTAGAAATTTTCTCTCTAGTTTCTATATTGACACCACAATTTATTGAGATAAATGGAAAGAAATCTGTTTGGTTAGATGCAATAGAATTACCGATTCATGGGCCTTATTATAGGAAGAAATATAAGCATGTCAAGGATATTTTCACTGAAAACATGTTCAGTTTGATGTAACACAAGAAAAATATCCCTTGACAATCCTGTTTTTATCTACTAAATCGAGTTAATGAAAGCGATGCTATTTACTCAACATTTCCAATACTAAGAACTGTATCAGTATTCACAACCAGAAAATTAATGAGTTACATTCGACTAGCAACTTCGCGGCACGGTCGTAAAACCACTTCATCATTATTACCTGATTCATCTTCGGAGACAAGGTCATTAAGCACGCTACACAGCAAACACACACTATACCTCCTCTTCTCAAACTAATTAAGGAAATACGCAAACACTACCATTCCTTCGGATAACTCATCTACTCTCGATAAGCTATCTTTACAAGGCGGCAAACCCACAAATCCATCCCATCCCAGCTGGCTGCGACTCACGCCGGAGAATTCTAACGCACCACATCAATTCCCTTCACGAAAAAATACACACCGCGCTCGGATATCTTCATACCTGTTCGGTCCAATCCACCGCATCCCCTTTATGTCTCCCACGTCTACTCTTCTGCCACAATCCCCGGCGTCTGTCTCAGTCCATCGCCCCACCCATTCCGAACCCTTTTTTCCCCGCCGTCGAGCGACGCCCACCGCCGCCCCCCTTTTACTCCTCCGACGTCATCGCCGGTGACAGCCGATACGCTTATTCTCTCCTCACATCTTCACCATCTCTCTTCGCCATCTCTTCATATCTCCCCGTATCCCCCGCAAAGGGAGATGTGCATTTCCTCGCCGAAAATTCCAAAATGCCGCTGTCACGTGCGGGAGAAAAGGACGGGAGACGCTGTTCTCAATTCTGGGCCTTGAGAAAGGTACCGGGAGGAAAATCAATCATCTAGTCCACTTATTCTTTTCTCGCAGAAAAAAGTTAGCGTTTTATTTTTTATTCAAATTCTCCTTGATATTTTTTCGGTGGGTGAAATAGCGTATATACTCGTGTATAAGCAGATTTTTTTCAGGCTCCCCCTCGGCTTATACTCGATTGAGGGTAACTTTTCTGTTTAAAAGCGGAAAAAATTGCTGTAGTTGTAAATTGGCTTGTTAATTCCTCACCTGCTCAATTAACAATTCTCTGTCAATTTTGTTTGCTATCACATGCCGTGCGTATTACTGTAATTTAATTTGTATCAATTTTTATTTTTAAATATACCAGTAGAAGCAGTATTCTCAACCCGAGGTGTATGCTCTAGTCAATTAGTCTTTTAGTATTCTGTGATAAAGTTAGGTTCCTCGGCTTGTATTCAGTTTAGATTATACTAGAGTATATACGGTACTCTGTATACTAAAAATGGTGGTAAAGATATATATTACTACCCGGAGAACTTCAATCTGTTCCTAAGAGGATAATTTCAGTCTTTAACCATACAAATAGATCGTATACTATAGAAAACAGTGAAAAATAAAATCTTTACCATGGAAAATCGATTGGTTGATCCCGTTGATATTCTTATGGCGAAGGCACACGTAAGCTTAACACGATATATTGCATTGTGAAAATTACAGAAGACCACAATAACTGAACAACCTAAAAGAGTATACTATATATTATACTATACTGTACTATAGTACGAGTATACACATAATCTCATACTCGTATATATACGGTGAGCCTTCTATTTTTTACTCAAATTCTTTGTAATGTTTTCGGTGGATGAAATAAGATGTTTTTCCGGCGCGGGGTTTTCCTTCCTGTCGAATGGCGGAAGATTTTATTTTATTTTCCTTCGATGATTTGTAAATATTTCGGCGTTTATAGTAGCCTGAAAGGTTTGTAGCCTTATGTTTCGTTCCCTCCGCGCCCCTTTAAGAGGATCTTTTGAGAAGGAGATGGAGTAGGAGAGAGACGCTCAAATTGCTCAGGCATTTAAGAAGAGAAAAGTTAACTGCTTCCCTTTCTCTCTCTTCTTGCACTGTCTTATGGTTATTCATTAAGTGAAATTCCCTTTTTTGCCGGGAGAGGGGAAGAGAAAGCGTATAGATGAATTGGTCGGTAATTAATCACACTCAGAGAGAGAGAAAAAAAGGCCTCTCAACTCGTTATAAATGCCATGGTAAGGAACGGATTCGTCTAATTGGCAAGAAAGGGAAATTTTTCTGAGCGCATAACCCCCCTTAAAGTCCCTGCACTCATCGAACCCGATCGATATTTAAATCCGTGACTCTAAATAATTTATGAGAACTTCCATCAATGAATAAACTCAAATCGGAGATTTGATCGCTCTGATCCGATGTGCAATTACCTCGCGTTCTACTTCGGCTACGACTCGTAGCGAAAAATTATCACTCACTTAGCCCCGCGACTCCTAATTACTCTCCCGCTCGGAGTTTATCTTCGAGAAGAGCTTTCTGCTGAAACAGAGCGATCAGCGGAACCAGGGAAAAGAACGCTAACCTCCCGGATTAATCATCCCGCTCTCTATGTCCCGCAAACGCCTCTTTTTCCCGAATTTTTCCGCTCATCCCTCCCTCTATTCTGTATCCTCCATCCTTCATTCAGTCCCTCTTTTTCCCTTTCCGAAAAACAACGCCCATCAAACATCCCCTAATTTCACCCCGCCGAATTTTTTGCCACTCCAAAACCTCCACCGCCGCGGCCCGCCATTCTTCACGTTTTTACCAATCGTAATCGTTTCTTTCCAGCTCTCCCTTTCCTCTCTTCGCTCAGCGCCATTGCCTCACTCTTCAACCGTAAATCTCTTTGCGCCGCATTTAGGGAACCGCTCCTCTCTGCTCACGAGACATGATAAATACTCGGTGCCTTGCCGTTGACAGATTTCGCGCTGGAGGTGGGCGGGTTTTTGAATGTATGGGATGCAAAATAGGCGATGGGAGAGGTAAAGGGGGACGGGGTCGCAGGGAGAAGGGCTTGAGGTTTCCGGGAGAGGGAGTACATCCATGCGGCCTGGAAACGAGTCGCGAGGAGTGTAAGGAAGGTTGCGTTGCGATGAAGGTCGGCGTTAGGGGAAATTGAGGGAGAAAGTGGGGATGAGAGGGGGAGGCTGGGGTTGTAGAAAGCGTGTCGCTCGGACTGTGTAAGTAAGGAGATGTGTGTGTTGGGGGAATTAAGGCAAATGCCTGGTGGGGAAGGGCTGGGATATTGTGATGGTAAGAAACAAAAGGGTCGAGGGATGCCATTGTAGCGGTCGGCGATTGAGCGAATGGGAAGAAGTCCGGGGCAGGTGAGGGTACGAGGGCGGGTTGATTGTGCGACCTCGGTGTGGCAGGGTAGGGACGGAAAGAGGGTTGTTTTAGGAGTGAAGAAATGTGATTTACGGTGGAATGGAATGATAATAGCGATAAAGCGTATTTTATTGGGGTGAGATTTAAATTAATATGTATCTTCTTAGATCTAACCCTTCCTCATATAAGTTATAAGGAAATTAATACCAAGAAAATAATACACAGATGAAAATTACCTTGCGGGCCTAAAACCCTAAAGTTTTTCTTATGAATAATAATATACACATAAGCGGAAAAACATTTGCAAGAAGCGGTTGAAAAAAGCTAATTAGTTATATAGTTAAGTAAATTCTAATGAAAAAACTGGTTAAGAATCATCTGAAAGGCATGCGAACCAATACAGAAAGATATTCATATAGATGAACCAACTTAAATATATTCATCACTGTGGAGAGCATAGTGGAAATTAAGTAATCAGGTAACAAGAGAAACAGGTAACTACTAAACTAAAATAAAAATAGAATATTAAAGAGTTCTCTAGTTTTACCAGATCTGTCATTACTAACTGTTAGGATTAATTAAATCTGTCTATTATAATTAGTCAAAATTTCAAAGATGATATGCGATACGAGAATACAGTTGACCTCTTTCACGTAGTTAACGTGTTAGTCTTGCTACGCTGAAGTCTCGGGTTCGAATCCTAGCAAGGACATGGTTGTTTGCGTGTGTGTTAAAAATGGGGTTTATTGTATGAATGGTCATGTTTGACTGAAATACGCCCATCGGTAAAATCGAAATAATTATTAATATTAAATAAAATTTGTTCAGTATTGGGTTGAGAAATTGGTTGGGATGGGATGAGAAAATAAGAAGGGCTGCATGAAGAAGATATTGTGAAGGAAGCGAAGGAGGGAAACGGCGTGGGCCTTGAGGAATCTGGTGGGCATGAATTCCCCTCTGCATAGGATTCGGCGCGAGGGCATGCTTCCGATGAGTGTTTTGTCGAGTGACAGCGAGTATCACTTCCGCGAGTGATGCGAGCTTGAAAAACGTCGGTAAATACTCGGCAGCACGCGATTCCGGGCGTGTGGGTTTTATTTCGAAAAAGGAGAGGAACAAATGCTGCGCCCCAAATATGTAAATCTGTTTAAATCCTTGAGGAATTTCCACCAGATCAAAGTCGCCAACGGGGCGTGCATTAACGAATAAAAATATGTAGTATGCGTCGGGATTAAAAAAGAATCGCGAGAAGTGGATGCGAGCGTTTGCATCGCGTCTCTGCCATTCGGTCCGAAAGAAAAAAACGTAGCGACTATATGAATAAATTGCCTTAAATTTACTCAAAGATTTGATGAGCAAAACTGCGGGGTTCGGATTTTCCGTAGTTAATTTTTGAAAATTATCTCCAATTAAGTTGACAGTAAATGTTGAGGAATGTGTTGGCAGCATATTTTTAGTCTTCATAGCATCTTTTTCTTTGTGGTGTGAAATTTGTTCACTTATTCAAGCGTGTCTTTCAATGTTTCAGGAGGTGTTTCGTATGATTTTAATGTTCAAGTTCTGTTATCCGAATGTTTCAGGAATCAGCAGAATATTTTTAAATGAAGAATACATATAGTTTTATCAGAGCGCAGCTTATGTCACTTATAGCAGTTTGGGCATATATCTATATTGTGAATCCAATTTTTCCAAATAGGTCTCTCTTAAAACTGGTCTACAACGAAGGTTTATAGACTTACGCTATGAATGAATTAATACCTACACATATAAAACATTTCCTAAATTATGTAGATCTCAAATAATGTTGTTTAAACTAAATATATGCATAATGAGTACATCGTTGAGAGCCTGCCCGTGATATCTCTACTTTCCTGCAAGTGGTAATTCAATTAAATATCGCAACAACTATACTTATGGAAACACTGTTTCCCTGCCTCCATCGTCAGCACAGCAAAGTTCTTAATTCAGCCATATCCTATTAATATTTTAAATTAAGATAACAGTAAATATGATTCTAATAATAGCTTGATATTGCCTGACAAGTCAGCATTTCTTAAGTTTACATGACGATTTGCTAAGTGAATTTTTACTTGACAAAGCTATTTAAAAAGCGATTTGCTATCTTCCGCAAGCATATTTGAATTTCGTAATTCGGAAAATTTTTCATTAATTTCTCAGACCAGAAGGTGTTTCAATAAATCACCATGATGTTAATTACTATGCCTCGAAAGCCATTACAATAATGAATCCTCATAGCTGCGCTTGTAATGAATACCTAATGAATGAATTGTCTCTCGCTTACTTTGCGACTTTTCTCGTTCGATATCGAACATAAATGCACCAAATCAGCACTTACTCCACTTTAGGAACAACTTGGGGATCCAGAGTTCTACCTTAACCGGAGTAGGTCTCCTTTAAATACCATTACAATGATCACCATCACTTAATACAAAAACAATCTAATCTCGTAGGCAAATTAAGATCAATTTCCGAGGGTGTTTACGGTGAGAAATTCTTAAAACGCCTCGGCATCCCGGCATAATTGGAGAGGGACGGGGCTCGAATTCATACTCCGACGTTTTTGCATTAATGGCCGGCGTACTAATAACTTCCTTATAGCGCCAAGTGGATTAATTAAGATCAACATCTAGCAAAAGGAAGCGCGCCCGAGACTACACCGTGTGATAAACGTAACTCCTGTCGCTCAACTCCCTCTCTCTGTAGATATCATAATCTCCGCGCTCTGTGTGCACGCTCCAGAGGCTGACAATGAAACTTGTTTCGCAAACTCTTGTTCGAGCCCACCTTCCCCAGAGTCCGCGCAACTCTCTCTCGCGTCGTTCCATCACTTTCTGTCCTCTTTTTCCCTCGCCCAATTTCCTTGACATAAACCGCGTCCGCGTCGCATGCGGACTCGGGGTCATTTCCTTCACTTGCCCGTCATTGTTCGGCCGCTCTTCGCGAAGGTGGTTAACGAAGCTCCTTTGGAGGGAGGACCGCTTATGTTCGAAGGAGAGAAGGTGGCCACGGAGGCTTAACACTAACAGGATTTAATAATAATAATAGCAGAACGTTCAATACTAAAAGGATGGTGGTGGTCACTACTTTTAAGAGTTTTACTCCAATTTTTTATAAGTAAAATATTTTTCGATTTTTTAAAACTCTTTGACTTCGTACTCCAATAGATAAAATGAGGATGATTTATTATACCTAAGGTTGAGAAAAATGTTATCAGCTTCGCACTTTTTTGATAATGTACCTATCCTATTACTTACTCAATTTTATTCTACCTTAATAAATCCTAATTTATTTTAGATTTATTATTAACGCATTTGCCTTTTGATTCAGCATAAAGAAATAGATTTTTTGTTTACATTTTCCTAAGTTTTTCTTAAGGCTTGCGTAATATTAAAAATACTAAAATATGACTAATAGAGATATTCATCACCAGTTACTATTTAATTCTGAACACTAGAAGGTTGGCGATGGTCATGTGGCCGCTTTTCAGCGTTTTAATTAAAACTGGTTTTCAATTTTTTTAAACTCTTTGACTTTGCGTGATACCGTCCTAAATTAAATATGAAGTATTTGAAATTTTAGCAACACTAATATAATAACGTTCACATCCTGTCATACCTAAAAGGATGGCTGGTGGTTATTTGATCAATTTATCTTTTTAAGCCAAGTATTACCTTTTTCATCGATTTTTTTTTTTAATTTTCCTGCAGATATTTGAATAACATATTATATTGATTACCATATAAATGATATTTCAAAGAAAATTGAGAACAGCATGATAACCATTCGTTCCTTTTTTTCCCTATATAGTGAAAATAAACTCTTCACTGTATCTAGAATTTTGTCTATAAACTATCAATCGATGGAATACAATTTAATTTTGCCATGAGTACATAGATATGCCTATAATCTATAGTGAAACACCTCCAAAATGCAGAGGAGCAATAAAGTAGGTGTTGAGCAGCGAAGTGAACTAATCGCCTCTCCCCGTTCTTCTAGTGTTAACAGAAAGATAATTATTTTTACCAGTTTTTGACCCTTTGCTTGGCGAGGTTAGACAACAAGGTCTCTTCCATCTAACCTGTAAATTATGCATATAATTTTTCAGTATGTAATTATAATATAAAACGCATGCAAATATTTCAAATTAGGAAAATATAAACAAAATAAAAGGATTAGATTGTCGAAAAATCTCCACCATTTAAGGTCGACATAATAAAATCCACGTTGCATCCCATATCCGTTTTATGTGTTTAAAACATTGTTCGTAAATACTTAAAATTGTAACCTTAATGCTCCCTAACTAAACTCCCGTCCTTCTAAAGTTAAAGGTGGGGAAGGGACTGCTCAAAGAGGAAATAATAGCAGTAGAAGGGAAGAGGAAACAGGAGTTGAGGAGAGCGAAAATAGATCCCAAAAGACTTCCTTGCCGTACTCGCCGCCGTTGTTAAACGCCTCCTCCCAATGATATGCTCCTCTTTATTTACATTTATTCTCTCTGCTAATACCTCTTTAATCGCCGCGCCGTGCTTCCTGGATATAATCCGAATTTATAGCGCGGCCTATTAAGTGCGCGATGCCTGCTATTGAATTGTCCTTGCGTGCGCTATTTGTTCCGAGATAGAAATCTCCTTCCTCCGCGAATATAACGGTTTGGTTAAATGTCCCGGAAAAGTAGACGAAAGGCGTTCCGATGCACGAAATATATATCCGAGGCTATTTGAAATTATGGGCTTACGTTAAGAAGGAATTAACCCTAAGCAAGTTTTTGTTTGCTAACAATTCCTTTTAATAGCCATTTCGGTCTGAGCATCAGCCTGAGTTTTGGTTCTTTATCTCAGGAAGTTAATTGGATGGTTTTCTCTTATCAATTATTTATTTTCATATTGATATCTCTAGCAAGTATTGAATAATTAAAACAGACGAGCACATACACTTATGTTCTTTTTTGCCGCATATTTCTTATTTTTTTATATAATATTTATTTTTATCATTGATTTAATCATTACAGATAAACTAGTTGCCCGATGGTAATAATATTTTAATGCTGTCTTATTTCAACATACTTTCATACTATGAATAATAATATTTATTTTTATCATTGATTTAATCATTACAGATAAACTAGTTGCCCGATGGTAATAATATTTTAATGCTGTCTTATTTCAACATACTTTCATACTATACATTAATACGACACTACAGATAGCTCTAATTCAATAATGCAACACCTTTGGCAATTACAGAACAAGGAAAACCTAAATGGTCTGGATTTTGCCTTGGCATTGGAAAGTCGGCATGCTACATCCTCAACCAAGGCTGGCATGACTTGGTAAGTGGAATTTTTTATCCTAAATTGTGTAGTACCATATTTTACGGACTATAAGATGCACTTTTCTCTTAAAAAAATGTCCTCCAAAATTAATTTGCGTTTTACGCTCGAAATTGATAAAGAAATTTCCAGTGTTTGAATAAATCCACGCCAGTCTTAAAAATGCTCCCACCCCGCCATCACAAACCCAGAACACTGTCTAGCCTGGTCTAGCCTATGATGCGTTATTGCTGTCTAAGGTGCCAGTGAACTTGAATCTTTGCAATTAGCTTTGCAGTCAAATAATAAAAATGGTAATAATGTTACTCTTAAAAATAGCTTACAAATGTAGGTGCTTCTTACAGTCCGTAAAATACGGTACTAGCTATGAGAAATGATTTTACTGTTTGAAAGAAGATAAAAACGTCATCTTATCATTAAAAATTAATGACAGAGACGAAGTAAATGAAAATTTGAACGAGCAGAGCGTGATTTTGCGTTTTGTTGTTTTATCAAGGTTATTGATTACACGATTGAAGATTATTCCCAAAATTCATTATTCTCCGGCTTATCTCTCAACATCTCATATCGTCACTACAACGTTTCGAACTCTATGCGTGCGTCAATTATTTTCATTGGTAGCGGAAATGACGCATGGGAGGACGGGAATCTGACTTTAGCCATTCAGGCATCGATGATATTTCTCCTTTCCTGTTTTCAACAAACATTATTATCGTTATTCCATCATCCATTCAATTCCGCGAGGGAGGCAATTTTATCTTCCTATTCGGCTTCCCTCGTTTCCCTATCAAGCCATTAGCATTATCGGGGCTTTCTGGGTGATTTAGTCGAATCCCCGCGATTGGCTGCCGTCGGCTCGTCCAAATATCTGCCACGGCGAATAAAATTAACGGGGAAAAACCCGTTGTTGTGTGAAAGAATACCGCGGCCGAAATTAGCTGACGTTTTCTCCAGTCGCATCTCTCTGCTTGGAATGCTTCCTCTGTGCTCCGGAGTTGGGCTCATTTCCAAAATTTTTCTCCGCATCCTTTTTCAAGGAGTTGCATAAATTACTGTCCCGAAGCAATATCGCTTCCCCAATGCCAGCCGCTCCGACAAAACGCGAAACAGGAAGGAAAAAGCGACCTCGACGTGACTTTTCGATGCAATGGGGATTTTTTCCACCTTTCCAGTCCTTGCCTGCGGAACAAGCGAAAAAATACGAGCAATTTTGTCCGGATAGCGGAATTATTTGCATGATTCATCGCGTGTGCGTGAATCCTCCGTCCATTTTGCAACGAGATATTCGAAGACGCGCTTGTTTTTAGGTCTGCTGTAAATTCTATTGGGAGGTTGTAAGTGCGGCGTCACCACAAAATCGTCTCGAATGTAAATTATTTTTATTCACAAGTAACCGAACCTCTAACAGTTATTTTAAAATATGAGACTGACAAGCTGTGACTATATTAGAATCTGTTTGCGCCTGTTGATACATTTTGGTGTAAAAATTGAAATTACAACATTACTGAAAGTAATGAAAATGTGTAGTAAATTATTAAGTATTGTTAACAGTCGTTGATGGTCACTAAATACTAATTCTCTAAAAGTTTAAATGATTATTTAGTATAGATATATCATCTCATATTCTTTCAGAATGAGTAAATCCTGAATATAGCGATATTTTATATAATAGTTATGGCCCGCTGAACGCTAGAATTTTTCAAATGTATTTATGGAAAATGAGATACAGAAATCTGAGAAATTTAAATATTTTTCAAAAGATATACGACAGCATAGTAACTTCTTTACCCTAGCTACATCGTTCCCTCCGAAAGCAATCGCGTTTTCCGAGAATGGTCAGCCTGAGTTATTGTAATTAAAATTAAGTTTCGTATCATAATAACTCCAAATTGGTCAGTGCCAAGTCAATATGTTAACAAAATCGGTCAACTGATGTTCATATTGTGGAAGTTACAAAGTGTTTTTCCTTTAAATGGTTTCTACGAAATTTCACCAAGTTACGATTGACCATAATTATTTTATATGCTAATACTTGTTTAAACCTTTTATCCAAGACCAATGACGTTCTGCAAGAATGCTTAATCTAAAGTGATGATAATATAAATCAAACTTCATATCAGAATCGCCACGAATTGATATTAGCCACTTAAAATTTAAACCAAGTGGGAATGTAAAAATCAATATCACATGCGTCAAAAGGTCGAGGTCAATACCGGGGAGATTTTTCAGTTGTGTTGACGGAAGCAATATTTTATTGCGAACGTAGAAGGACGGAATATACGTCAGGATAATACCGTGAGAGAAATAACTCCCCCTGTAAATCAATGGAATCGCTTCGCACTTTGACGAAAACGCGAAAAAAGCCCATATATACATCCACGCCACCCCTTCAAACGTACAACAAGAGCTTCAGATGCGCGCCAAAATGTCTGCGAGCCAAAAAATCACAGCTATATATGTAGGGTGGAGTCCGTAAACTGTGAAGGGAGCGATTTTCGCACAAAGGAGAAACGGCGTTTTCTTTTCGCTCGCTCTGGCGGAAAACGCAAAGCAACAAACCCCACACTCCTGTTGCTCGTAGCTAGCATTTAGCTGCGGAGTTCTTTCAAGCTCCCAACGACTATTACTCACTGTTTGTCGGGGAATAAAGATCTCGGGGAAACATCAGCAAAAGGGAGGATTAGAGAAAGAAAGAGCGAGACGAGGTAAGGGGCTCGAAATTGCAAAACCCGTCTGCCATGCACGACTCAAATCCCAAATGCACCCGTCAATTGTTGTCGCATCCCGCTGATCCGCGCCACTCTTTCTGCCTCGTCACCGGCCTTCAATAAATGCTCGTCACACACACAAAACACTTCCAAAGTCATTATAATTTGTCCCTCCTTCCCGACCACTCGAAACTCCATACCAATTTGCGACGCGAACTAAATCGCAGACAATCGTAATCGAGTTCCGTTTGTTGCCATGCAACGACATTCCGAATAAGTTTCAATTGTGTTCCACACCATTTGAGTCCGGCCCAGGCCTTTGCGCGTGGGGATTAAGTCTGGTGTCTTATTTTCCTCTATGTTTTTAGGCCCCTTTCGAAGGTTTACTTTGATGTGGACCAAGTCGTTAACGCCCTATTCTGCTCAGTGGAGACGAGCATCCACCCACGGCTGCACGTTGGCTTTCGTGCAATATTCAACCGATCTCGTTCCGACGCGATTTTAATTTTTTTATACTTTCGCCAGCTAGGCGAAATGGCAGAGAGCGAGAATTGATTTGATCTCACGTGGCACTAACGGCACGCAACATGGATATTCATTAAGGGTAACGGAAGGAAAAATCAATTTTTATTTCTCTCTTCCCGCTTTCCGCATCCTTCAACAGCGCTTCTTCTCTTCCCCCTTTCTCGCTCCAAATTGTTCCCTCACATCATTATGAATACCTTCTCTTCGCCCTCGCAGTTCTATTTATCTTTCCCCGTCCTTTTGCCGAGAATATTCATTTGTTTTTGTTATCTCTCCGTTCCCCTTTTTCTTCCAAGCCCCCTTCTGCGTATTTCCTCTCTCATGCATCGGCTTCTCCTTGTGCTTCTCTCTCTGCCTTCGAATTTAGTATCTGTTCTCCGTAACGATAGTGTGCGCCATTTGCTTCCGTGCAGTTCAAGTCCTCCTCATGTTCACTAGTTCTCCGAAACTCCGTACTGCCTCTCTCGTTCTAATCAAAATGATTTCAACTCCTCCACGCGGGAAGATAATTTAATGAATGTTAATAATGTATTTCGGAGAAAACTCCTGCTTTAAAGTGTCTTGGGGAAGGAAGATCGTCTAGATTTATCCATCGTATGCGGTGAAGTAGAATAATTGGATTTTTTATTACTGTTGAGTCATATGTACTGTATAATCACTTGATTTTTAACTGAAACCATTTTTTAAGTAAGACATATATAGACATAGACATTAGAATGTAATTATGTTCGTTACCTGATGTTTTTCAAAGTAATGTTTGGAAAATTAAGTAAAATTCTTAACCGAACATTTTCAATAATTGTTAACTCTAATTAATCTGCTGAAATTTGAAGTTCAATCAACAGAATTTATTAATAGCTGCTTGGTTATCAAAATAAACTAAAAATTCCACTATATTATAGTTTATTCTTTACTACAAAATTATATTCAGTACCATTCCAGAGTCCTGAAAATATATTTTCAAGAAAACCTTGAAAATTCCTTCCCATAGTCTTATTTTATTTACTATTTGAGAATGATATTAAGGAATCAATATCCAATTTACATCTTAGATTAAGTAAATAGTCACGGAAATTTATAGCATACACTTCCCTCACTTGGTAGTGTAGTTTTAATCACTGTTAAGACAGAGGTTTGCTAAGCTCAAGATGATCAAACTATATAATGATAAATAATTCATTAGTGACTAGATTCAATTTTATTGAAAGAGTAATTACTTCTAGTATTTAAATGCTATTTTCGTACGAATAACAATATTTCGTCAATATCTTTGTGCTAAAATATGTATTTCACTTTATGAATATAAATTATTATGTTGTTCTTGTGAAAATTATGATTCTCATTCAATTTTCATTTCCCGTATTGCAATGTTACTAGAAATCGAGAAGGTGGATCCTAACCCTGAGTTTGACTAGGATAGAGGTCCGCCGGGACAATTCATGTTCCTTGTGAAATTACTTAAGACCGTCAACCATATTTGGGCTCATTAGAAATATTTATAGAAATCATGAACAGCCCCATTTAATCAATATTCCAGCAATGTATCAACTTGTATATTATGCCATGCAATGAAATTCACTAAATATAGTAATCCATCTGCTTTGAAGAAAAAAAGTAGAATGTCAGCCCTGATAAATATTGAATTAAAACATCATTTCTATTTAAAATATCACGTTAGTTAAGGTAACGGCATTCGTTTTCTGTTTGCACAAAATTTTATTTTCATGGCTTGTATTTTTAGAGCTTCGTAACCTTTTTTAACTTCGATTCCTTTAGTTTTTGTGTAAGGATACAAAGGATATTGAGTTCAATGGAAATTGAATCAAGTTGAACCAAACTCGTTCACATCCCTAACGTAGCAAGGGAATTGTAGTACTTCTTCACTAAGGCTACACAGTTATATCCTGATTTTCCGCGATCTCATTACCGTTATAAAAGCCGAGTTATGGCCAAAAGCTTGAATGGTTGCCTTTATCGAGTAAAAGGCAAGAGGCCTTTGTTCTGAATTATCTAGAATCAGATTCTTCCCTATCCAGGTCGTGATTCCAAACAAACCCTCACACAATATATTGCGGCATTACTTTCTAGAAAGGATGTGACCTTAATTGCTCTGATATGGGGTAATTAAATCTTAATTCAATTTTCAATCGATTTTCTCTCAATGGGAATTTATATGCCTTCTGGTGAGTGCTTTTATTTGAATTATTATCGTTATGAATAGAAGAGGATATGTGGTGGTATTTATTTAGTGTTAAAACGTAATTCGTTATTATCATTGTCTTTTTTACGATACACTATCAGATTTAACTTGGTGTTATTTATGCGGGGAAAAAAACTTTTTGAGAATTACTTGGTATATTAAATGTTTTTCTTATGGAGTTGTTCTTTGTATGCTTTACATTCCTACATTTCCGATTTATAAATTCTTCGATTAATAAATGAGTTTCATTTCTTTCATTATGTGATGGCTGTACAGCTGTACTCTCGTTTTTAGTGAATGGACACTGACAGTAAAACATAAATAAATAAAATCATACAATTTATATCCCTCGGGTTAAAAGGTAGATTTAGTAGGAGATAGCATTTAATATTCTTTAAGTATACCTCTCAAATTCTTAGACATACACGTCTATTTCTTGTTTATTCTCAAATGAGATTTATTTTTTTCGCTCTGTAATATTTGCTGGACGTATCTTATCTTAACTGAATGGGCACTGCACGTCATACATAAATAAAAATATAGTATTGATATCTCTCGGCTTACAACTCAGATATACTAGGAGATTTCATATTATTTAAATATATCTCTCAAATTCTCAGACATTTACGTCTATCTCGTGTCTATTTCCATCCCTTCTTTCTGAAAGAAGCAATTGATCAAACTTCCAAATTCGAAGTCGAACCTATTTTTTCCAGTCATCATTAACTACCTCCGAATCTTCGAGAACGAAAAGAGCACGTTGATATTCAATACTACCTTTCATAGTTGGATCTCTCTCCAACCAATTTTCCCCGGCCAATTTCCCCTCTATTTATTTAATTATTTTTATTTATTCTGAATCCCCGCTTTTAATTCCGGCTCCTCCATCAAGTCATATAATTCCGAAGACGTTCGCTCTCTCGCTTCGTTTCCCGGTATTCCACCTCGTTATTACAACCTCCCATTCTTTTCTCCTCTGCTTTTTTACATCTTTCCCCCATCGCCGATCCAAGTCCTCCTCCCTTATCTAAAACTCGCTTAACAACCGAATCCTTGCAGTGCTTCCCATTCCCCTTCCCCCTCAGCCGAGATAAAACCGTTCTTCCATTAGAGAGCTTCGTCCTTTTCTCTTGAATTTTTACTCCTCCTCTCCGTAGCGCGCTTACATTTGCTCTCCTCATCCTCCATTCCTCCAAACCGCTTACTTAGAAGAAGAAGAAGCAGCCCCGGAACGTTTTTCTTTCCTTATACATCCCCTTCCGAGCTTTGAATAACCTCTACCTGATCCATAACATGACTCCGCTAGTTAACCAAGTCATTAAATGATTTTTTATGGCGCCTTTTTTGCAGATTGACAAATTAGTGTTTATGCGGGGATCGCGATATCGCGGCAATAAAACCCCCATCAGGGAAGCGATATTTTCTGGGTGAGAAAGGCCCGGGAAAGGACTTTTTTTACATATCTCCCGCGACATTGCAGTTTACAAACACGGCTGCTTTAACGGCTCGTAAAACTTACGAAAATTTTCCCCCAAGATGGACATCGCTGTAAAATGAGCTCTGCATGGTACCCGTGAACGCTTATATCTAAAGAGAATCAATCCAGCAGCTCCTTGTGAAGCCATAAAAGGGGTAGAGTATGCGAAGTTGGCTATTTTCGAATCCGTATTGGGCTCTACTGGAGGAAATGCATGTTTATGGATGTGGATACCCGCCGTACAAGGGTCGTATTACTTTCGATAAACCTCCCCGATCCATGATACGCCGGCAGCGAAACAACACAGCCGCAGCCCCACGGAAAAATCCCAACTTTGCCCTCTTCTGCTATACGTCATCTCCTCCGCTTTCGCTCTCCGAGGACTGGCGCTGCCTACCTGCACCTCCCTTGAATAACAAGGATCGCCAACTCTTCCTTTTTCCAATCTCAGAAAAAATCGCCCATACGTTACTTCTTCGTTCCTCTCTTTTCCACGGGGATCCCCGAGTGTCTCCATCTCTCGACTCTTGTCTTTTCATCTCCTTCTCCCTCTCATTTCAGACGGTCCCCATTCTCGTTTCCATTTTTCTTCGACTTATCCTGGATATAACCATGTCTTCCTTGGTTTCTTCGCTGTTATCGCGAAAGACGGCTTAAAAGTGGGTATATTCATAAATAAAGGATCGCAAGGCCCCTGTTATTAGAAATATTACAACTGACTGGTTAAAATTAATCAAAAACTCATTAAGGTGGTGATGATCCATATAAAATTAGATATAATGAGCTTCGTAAGATACTTTGTTATTTTTGATGGTGGTAAATTTAATGACGACTAGTATTAGCGTAAATTAAGAGAAATAAAGGTTAGAACAAGTCGTTCTAAAAATGTATTCTTTCCGCGAACGAAATGCGATTTTAAAACAATTAAAAATTAATTCAAACGAATGGTGTTTTAACCCTCTGCGAAACGCTAAAAGACGACTTGTAGGCAATTAATATAAATGTAGGTGAACCTGATGATGCTTCTGTTTAATGATACAGGTGATGATAGTTAATCTTTTTTTGTTTTATTCATGGAGAATAAACTTCAATATGGAAGTTTTAAAGTATATTAAGTCAATTTGGACGAGCTTGAAAAAGTTTACTATATATATATATATATATATCTATTATATATAGATGCTTCTCCGGATTCATTCATGTATCCATATATATATACGAGTAAAATGTAGCTTGCATACTGCAAGCAGATCGACAACACTAATTTCATCTCGGCATCATATCGGGACGGTCCTCAAAAGAAAAAAAAGGGGATTGAAAATATTCTTTAAATTCGCTGCAAGTTATTCGTCCGGCATCGAACCCGGGTCATTTTGGTGATACACACTATGCAGCACATTAGAATTTCTCAATCTCTAATTATGTGTGAAAATTAAAGCAAAAATATTGGGCGCAGCTGCCTCAAAAGACGCTCTAATGTTCACGAATGTAAATGGCTCTCGGGACTCGAACCAAGGACGATCGTGGAAATTTAAAAAATGTTTCTGAAAGTTATTAATGATCTCAATCCATATGCCAAATTTCAAGTTTCTATATTATTGGGAAAGGTTTCAAAATAATTCCTTAAAATCGGATTAACTTCTGATTGCAGAGACACCTGGTGTCGAACCCAGGACACATTGATAGCTGTGAATGCATAGTTTGATTTGTTAAGACTGGTTCTTCTATCACGCTAAGTTTTAAGTCGATAGCATGCCGGGAAGAACCTAAAATTTGTTTCCGTTATCTCCATAAGAAATGCATTGAGAAATGTAAATGGCGCCCTGGGATCGAACCAAGGACCATCAGCGAATATGTAAAATTTGATTATGAAATATACTTATAATCTCCAACTCCATGCCGAATTTCAAGTTTCCATGCCATCGGGAAGAGGTCCAAAAAAAATCTTAAAAATCGCCACAATACATTTTAAACGGCCGATTTTTGCCTCGACCTAGCATCTAACCCAGGATATTTTCCGTAAAACTCATTTATGTTTTCGATAGATTATGACCAAATATAAAGGCTCCTAGAGTTTTGATTCTCTACCTATCCGGGAAGTATTTTTTAAAAATTCCCGAAAATCTAAGCAATGCATTTAAACGGGAAAAATTGGGACTTTGGGGCCCTCTGGAATCGAACCCATGACACTGAGGTTCAAAATCGCAATTTTTCTGGAGGTTATACGTTATGGCCAATATGTCGTAAAAATTTCAAGCCATTGACGCTAGTGGTTTGGTCTGTGACTTTGTATCCTCTCTATCTATTATATATAGATGCTTCTCCGGATTCATTCATGGATATACCTATATAGATAGATAGATAGATAGATAGGATACTAATTCACAGCCTAAACCACAAGCGTCATTGACTTGAAATTTTTACGACGTATTGGCCATAACGTGTAACCGCCAGAAAAATTGCGACTTTGATCCTCAGGGTCATGGGTTCGATTCCAGAGGGCCACAAAGTCGCGATTTTCTCCATAAGAATACATGGCGGGGATTTTCGAAAATTTTTTTGAGGCACTTCCCGGAAAAGGAGAGAGTTGAAACTCAAGGGATCGCTATAAGCCGTGCGTATCCAACGAAAATCAGAAAGACATCCCCGAATATAGTCCATGGTTCGATGCTAGGTCGGGGCAAAAATCGGCCGTTTAAAATGCATTGCAGCGATATTGATGATTTTTTTTGGATCCTTTCCCGATAACATGGATATTCGAAACACGGCACGTGGATAGATATCATGAATATACTTCATAATCAAATTTTACATGTTCGCTGATTGTCCTTGGTTCGATCCCAGAGGGCGATATGCACTTCTCAATGCATTTCTTACGGAGATAACGGAAACAAAATGTAGGTACTTTTCGGCATGCTATCAACTTCAAACTTTGCATGATACAAGAGCAAATCTTTACAAATCAAACTGTGCATTCACAGCTTGCAATACGTCCTGGGTTCGACACCAGGTGTCTTTGAAATCAGAAGTTGATCCGATTTTTAGGAATTATTTTGAAACCTTTCCCAATAAAATAGAAACTTGAAATTCGGCATATAGATAGAGATCATAAATAACTTTCAGAAACATGTTTTAGATTTCCACGATCGTCCTTGGTTCGAGTCCCGAGAGGCATTAACATTAGTAAAAATTAGAACGTTTTTTGAAGCAGTTATAGCCAATATTTCTGCTTGAATTTTCACACATAGTTAGAGATGGTGATCTTCTATTGTGTTTCATAGTAGGTTTAGCAGTAAGACCCGGCTTCGATGCCAGACGATGAAATTTCAGCGAATTTTAAGAAAAAATTAAATCCTCTTTTTTTCTTTTGAGGACCGTAACGATATGATGCCGATATGAAATTAGTATTGCCGATCTGCTTGCAGTATGCAAGCTACATTTTACTCGTATATATATATATATATATATGATACGAGTAAAATGTAGCTTGCATACTGCAAGCAGATCGACAACACTAATTTTATATCGGCATCATATCGGGTCGGTCCTTAATAGAAAAAAAAAGGATTGAAATATATCTTCAAATTCGCTGAAATTTCATCGTCTGGCATCGAACCCGGGTCTCTCTGGTGAATTTACTATGCAGCACAATAGAAGATCACCGATTCTAACTATGTGTGAAAATTCAAGCAGAAATATTTGGCTACCACTGCCTCAAAAGACGTTTTAATTTTCACGAATGTAAATGGCTCTCTGGATTCGAACCAAGGACGATCTTGGAAATCTAAAATATGTTTCTAAAAGTTATTTATGATCTCTATCTATATGCCAAATTTCAAGTTTCTATATTGTTGGGAAAGGTTTGAAAATAATTCCTAAAAATCGGAGCAATTTCTGAATGCAGAGACACCTGGTGTCGAAGCCAGGAGTTACTGTAAGCTGTGAATGCAAAGTTTGATTTGTAACGACTGGCTTTTCTATCATGCAAAGTTTGATGTCGATAGCATGCCGGGAAGTACCTTAATTTTGTTTCCGTTATCTCCGTAAGAAATGCATTGAGAAGTGCAAATGGCCCTCTGGGATCGAACCAAGGACCATCAGCGAACATCTAAAATTTGATTATGATATATATTCATGATATCTATCGACGTGCCGAGTTTCAAGTATCCATGTTATCGGGAAAGGATCCAAAAAAAATCTTAAAAATCGCCGCAATGCATTTTAAACGGCCGATTTTTGCACCGACCTAGCATCGAACCATGGACAAAATTCGGAGATGTCTTTTTGATTTTCGTTGGATATGCACGGCTTCTAGCGGTCCCTCGAATTTCAATTCTCTCCTTTTCCGGAAAGGGCCTCAAAAAAATTTTGGAAAATCCCCGCCATGTATTCTTATGGGGAAAATCGCGACTTTGGGGCCTTCTGGAATCGAACCCATGGCACCGAGGTTCCAAATCACATTTTTTCTGGCGGTTACACGTTATGGCCAATACGTCGTAAAAATTTCAAGTCAATCACGCTTGTGGTTTAGGCTGTGAATTAGTATCCTATCTATCTATCTATCTATATAGGTATACGAGTAAAATGTAGCTTGCATACTGCAAGCAGATCGACAACACTAATTTCATATCGGTATCATATAGGGACGGTCCTCAAAAGAAAAAAAAAAGGATTCAAAATATTCGTAGAATTAGCTGCAATTTAATCGCCTGGCAGCGAACCCCGGTCTTCCTGGTGAACTTACTATGCAGCAAAACAGAAGATAACCATATCAAACTATGTGTGAAAATTCAAGCAAACGACAAACAAACGACGTCCTACTTTTCACATACACTCCTTATGTGATAAATTGTAATGTGCACTGGCATCGAACCCAGGAACAGCATGGTCTTATCTATTTTTTTTCTTAAACAAAGTCTTAATATACATCTTCCATCTAAGGAAGAGCTCCCTTACATATCGATAAATGCATAAAAAAAATTATGAAAAGCAACCCCATTGTATTATATATGGGGGATATATTTACCCCCCGGCACCGAACCCGGGACTTTCAGGCAATACTTGCTATGCAGCACAACAGAAAAACACCATCTCTAATCGCGTATGTAAATTCAAGCAGAAATATTGGTTACAACTGCCTCAAATGACGTCCTACTTTTCCCTTATATTCCTTATGAGAGAAAAGTTATTGTGCTCTGGAATCAAACCCAGGAATAGTACGGTCTTATAAAATTTTTTTTCTAAAACTAATTCGTACCATACATCTTCCAGCAAAGCACGAACATCCTATAATTTCAATAAGTGCATCAAAAAAAATATTGAAAAACTACTCCCATGTATTTTAAACGGCGGATTTTTGCATCGTCCTAGCATTGAACCTAGGATATGTTTTATCAAAGTCATTAATGTTTTCAATAGATCATGACCATGTATAACGGATACTAGAGTTTTGATTATCTTACTATACGGGAAGTATTTTTTAGAAATTCCCGAAAATCAAAGCAATGCATTTAAACGGGAAAAATCGGGACTTTGGGGCCCTCTGGAATCGAACCCATGACAGTGAAGTTCAAAATCGCAATTTTTCTGGCGGTTACACGTTATGGTCAATGCGTCGTAAAAATTTCAAGTCAATGCCGCTTATGGTTTAGGCTGTGAATTAGTATCCTATCTATCTATCTATCTATCTATCTATCTATATAGGTATATCCATGAATGAATCCGGAGAAGCATCTATATATAATAGATATCTATTATATATAGATGCTTCTCCGGATTCATTCATATATCATATATTCATATATATATACGAGTAAAATGTAGCTTGCATACTGCAAGCAGATCGGCAATACTAATTTCACATCGGCATCATATCGGGACGGTCCTCAAAAGAAAAAAAAAAGCATTTAATTTTTTCTTAAAATTCGCTTAAATTTCATCGTCTGTCATCGAACCCTGGTATTACAGGTGAACTTACTATGCAGCACAATAGAAGATCACCATTTCTAACTATGTGTGAAAATTCAGACAGAAATATTGCCTACAACTGCCTCAAAAGACGTTCTAATTTTCACGATTGAATTGGCTTTCTGGATTCGAACCAAGGACGATCATTGTAATTTAAAACATTCATTCCAAATTTATCTATTATTTCTATCTATATACCGAATTTAGTGTTTTAATATTAAAGGGAAGGGGTTCAAAATAATTATTGAAAATCGGATCAGTTACTGATTGTAGAGACGCCTGGTGTCGAACCCAGGACATATTGTAAGCCGTGAATGCAAAGTTTGATTTGTATAGACTTTTTCTTGTATCTTGCAAAGTTTGAAGTCGATAGCATGCCGGGATACCTATATTTTGTTTCCGTTATCTCCATAAGAAATGCATTGAGAAGTGCAAATGGTCCTCTGGGATCGAACCAAGGACCATCCGCGAACATGTAAAATTTGATTACGAAATATATTTATGATATCTATCGACGTGCCGAGTTTCAAGTATCCATGTTATCGGGAAAGGATCCAAAAAAAATCTTCAAAATCGCCGCAATGCATTTTAAACGGCCGATTTTTGCCCCGACCTAGCATCGAACCATGGACCATATTCGGCGATGTCTTTCTGATTTACGTTGGAGTTGCACAGCTTCTAGCGATCCCTCGAGTTTCAATTCCTTATTTTTCCGGGAAGTGCCTCAAAAAAATTTTCGAAAATCCCCGCCATGTATTCTTACGGAGAAAATTGCGACTTTGGGGCCCACTGGAATCGAACCCATGACACTGAGGATCAAAATCGCAATTTTTCTGCCGGTTACACGTTATGGCCAATACGTCGTAAAAATTTCAAGTCAATGGCGCTTGTGGTTTAAGCTGTGAATTAGTATCCTATCTATCTATCTATCTATCTATCTATATGAATGAATCCGGAGAAGCATCTATCTATTATATATAGATGCTTCTCCGGATTCATTCATATATATAGATAGGTATATAGATAGGTATATAGATAGATAGGATACAAATTCACAGCCTAAACCACAAGCGTGATTGAGTTCAAATTTTTACTGCGTATTGGCCATAACAATTAACCGCCAGAAAAATTGTGATTTTGATCCTCAGTGTCATGGGTTCGATTCCAGAGGGCCCCAAAGTCCCGATTTTTCCCATTTAAATGCATTGCTTAGATTTTCGGCAATTTTTAAAAAATACTTCCCGGATAGGTAGAGAATCAAAACTCTAGGAGCCTTTATATATGGATATGATCTATCGAAAACATAAATGAGTTTTACAGAAAATAACCTTGGTTCGATGCTAGGTCAAGGCAAAAATCGGCCGTTTAAAATGCATTGTGGCGTTTTTTAAGATTTTTTTTCGACCCTTTCCCGATGGTATGGAAACTTGAAATTCGGCATGGAGTTGGAGATTATAAATATATTTCGTAATCAAATTTTATATATTCGCCGGTGGTCCTTGGTTCGATCCCAGAGAGCCATTTACATTCCACAATACATTTCTTACGGAGATAATAGAAAAAGGTTTTAGGTACTTACCGGCATGATATCGACTTCAAACTTTGCATAATATAAGGTCAATTCCTTTTAAATCAAACAGTGCATACACAGCTACCAATGTGTCCTTGGTTCGACACCAGGCGTCTCTACAATCAGTAACTGATCCTATTTTCAATAATTATTTTGAACCCTTTCCCAATGATATAGAAACTTGGAATTCGGCATATGGATAGAGATCATAGATACATTTCAAAAGAATGTTTTAGATTTCCTAGATAGTCCTTGGTTTTAATTCAGAGAGCCATTTAAATTCGTGAAAAGTAAAACGTCTTTTGAGGCATTTTTAGCAAATATTTCTGTTTGAATTTTCACACGAAGTTATAGAAGGTGATCTTCTGTTTTGCTTCATAGTAAGTTCACCAGGAAGACCTGGGTTCGATGCCAGACGATAAAATTGTGGAGAATTATTAAGATATTTTCAATATTTTTTTCTTTTGAGGACCGTCCTGATGGGATGCCGTCAAGAAATTTGTGTTGTCGATCTGCTTGCAGTATGCAAGCTACATTTTACTCGTCTATTATATATAGATGCTTCTCCGGATTCATTCATATATATAGATAGGTATATAGATAGGTATATAGATAGATAGGATACAAATTCACAGCCTAAACCACAAGCGTGATTGAGTTCAAATTTTAACTGCGTATTGGCCATAACAATTAACCGCCAGAAAAATTGTGATTTTGATTCTCAGTGTCATGGGTTCGATTCCAGAGGGCCCCAAAGTCCCGATTTTCCCATAAGATTACATGGCGGGGATTTTCGAAAATTTTTTTGAGGCACTTCCAGGAAAAGCAGAGAATTGAAACTCGAGGAATCACTAGATGCCGTGCATAGCCAACGAAAATCAAAAAGACATCATCGAATATTGTCCTTGGTTCGATGCTAGGCCGGGGAAAAAATCGGCCGTTTAAAATGCATTGCGGCGATTTTGAAGATTTTTTTTGGACCCCTTTCCGATAGCATAGAAACTTGAAATTCAACATGAGGTTAGATATCATAAATATATCTCATAATAAAATTTTACATATTTGCTGATCGTCCTTGGTTCGATCCCAGAGGGTCATTTAAATTCCTCAATGCCTTTCTTACGGAGAAAACGGAAACAAAATGTAGGTACTTCCCGGCATGCTATCGACTTCAAACCTTGCATGATACAAGAACAAGTCTTTACATATCAAACTTTTCATTCACAGCTTACAATATGTCCTGGGTTCGACACCAGGTGTCTCTGAAATCAGAAGTTGATCCGATTTTTAGTAATTATTTTGAAAGCTTTCCCAATAATATAGAAAATTGAAATTCGGCATATAGATAGAGTTCATAAATAACTTTCAGAAGCATGTTTAAGATTTCCAAGATTATCCTTGGTTCGAATCCAGAGAGCCATTTACATTCGTGAAAATTAGAACGTCTTTTGAGGCAGTTGCAGCCAATATTTCTGCTTGAATTTTCACACATAGTTAGAGATGGTGATCTTCTATTGTGCTGCATAGTAAGTTCACAGTAAAGACCAGGGTTCGATGCCAGACGATGAAATTTCAGCGAATTTTAGGAATTTTTTATTCATTTGTTTTTCTTTTGAGGACCGTTCCTATATAATTCCAACATAAAATTAGTGTTGTTGATCTGCTTGCAGTATGCAAGCAACATTTTACTCGTATATAATAGATACATGAATGAATCCGGAGAAGCATCTATATATAATAGATATATATATAGAGAGGATACAAACTCACAGCCTAAACTACAAGAGTGATTGAGCTGAAATTTTTACGGCGTATTGGCCATAACGTGTAACCACCAGAAAAATTGCGATTTTGATCCTCAGTGTCATGGGTTCGATGCCAGGGGGCTCCAAAGTCCCGATTTTTCCCGTTTAAATGCATTGCGTTGATTTTCGGTAATTAAAAAAAAATACTTCCCGTATAGGTAGAGAATCAAAACTCAAGGAGCCTTTATATATGGTCATGATCTATCAAAAACGTAAATGAGTTTTACGGAAAATACCCTGGGTTCGATGCTAGGCCGATGCAAAAATCTGCCGTTTAAAATGCATTGTGGCGATATTTAAGATTTTTTTTGGACCCCTTTCCAATGGTATGAAAACTTGAAATTCGGTATAAGGTTAGATACTATAAAAATATATCATAATCGAATTTTATATATTCGCTGATGGTACTTGGTTCGATCCCAGAGGGATATTTATATTCCTCAATGCATTTCTTACGGAGATAACGGAAACAAATTTTAGGTACTTCCCGGCATGCTATCGACTTAAAACTTAGCATGATAGAAGAACCAGTCTTCACAAATCAAATTATGCATTCATATCTATCCTTTGTGTCCTAGGTTCGACACCAGGTGTCTCTGCAATCAGAAGTTGATCCGATTTTTAGGAATTATTTTGATCCCTTTCCAAATAATATAGAAACTTGAAATTTGGCGTATAGATTGAGATTATTAATAACTTTCAGAAGCATTTTTTTAATTTCCAAGATCGTCCTTGGTTCGAGTCCCGAGAGCCATTTACATTCGTGAACATTAGAGCGTCTTTTGAGGCAGTTGTAGCCAATATTTCTGCTTAAATTTTCACACGTAGTTAGAGATGGTGATCTTCTATTGTTTTTCATAGTAGGTTTTCCTGTAAGACCCGGGTTCGATGCCAGACGATGAAATTTCAGCGAATTTTAAGAAAAAATTAAATCCTTTTTTTTCTTATGAGGACCGTCCCGATGTGATGCCGATATGAAATTAGTATTGCCGATCTGCTTGCAGTATGCAAGCTACATTTTACTCGTATATATATATATATATATATATATATATATATATATACAATTTCTAATAGGAGCATTTTTTCTTAGATATATTTCATCAATAAAAACTTTATCTTTGCATATAATAGGAATGTCAAACATTGATTTCAATAAATAAAAATTTAAATCATAAAATCATGCAGAAGATATTTTCATAAAGGTGGCAGAACAATTTAATGTAGGTGAATTCTTTAAGAATTTCGTAATATTTATCATGATAGTAATTTTTATAGCAATACAATATCGATATTATTACTTATAACGCACATAAAGTATGATTTAATTTAAAAATCCCAACTAATTTTCTTTTGGCAAATAGTTGGATCACCAAAATAGCTTTCTGTTTTACTATAGAACGTGTAATGAACAGAAAATTAAATCTAACCATTCTCACCTACAATCTGAATTAGAATAAAAATGCTGGAAAGTAACTCTTCCACCAATAATCTAAGATATACTTTATCGCTACCCTAGAAACGCTGATTCCGAATATTTAAAACGGAATAGAAATGTAAATACATCGATAATTTTTGCAAGGCGCCTTCGAAAAATTGGTTGCTCGAAGAACCCCTTCTAATTAATTCGTTTCCAGAGATTGCGTTATCACTGATGTAGTTTTCCTCGAGGTCCCTCTTTTGATAAACTCCTCAGTTATCATCCTCTTTGGCCCTCTTCTTCTTCCTCAGCAAATGAGTGCTTCGCCCTCCCTCCACATGTTCTCAGCCAACTTTCCCCAGCGTCTCACTCGTCCGCTCTCTGTCGCCTTGTTACACTCTTGACGGTCCGTTGCTCTCTTCTGTTTTCTCTATTCCTCCCTTCTGCAAACACTGTCCGACTGCTTTCCTATTTATTTAGGCGCGGAATTCGGGACTAAATTACTACCTCGTTCTTTTCTCTACACCCTAGAACTTTCTTTAAAAGGTCTTCAGCTCTGTTTGCCTTTCTTTCGTCTCAGTTGATTGCAGTCTTCGAGTGAATCTATGAGATACATACTTTTGAGTATTTTATTCTTGCTACCGTTGAGTTGTATGTGACAGCATTATAAACAATATGAACTAATTGATAATTCCATAGGTACAATTGTGCTTTATTAGTAGGAAACGCCATTTAATTAGGACACGTAATATGGTGTACATGCGTTATAATAATTACAGCTGCTGAGGCAGCCTCTCCATTCAAGGGGATTAAGTCACTTAAACTAATCATGTTAGAAATTAGGCTGTAGTTTATATCACCGAATTTTATCCGCAATATAAAAGCAATGAATGCATTAATAATTCCAAGATTAAGACTCTTTATCTTGCCTCTAAACTTTGGTCGTTTTTTGTTCTTGTGGTGAAATATGAATCAAATTTGCTTCATCATATTATATTTCTTATAAATTTTCATTTGGAAAAAAAACCGATTCTAACTGATTACTCCTGTTTTATTCAGTTCTCTCCTTCACCCAGCAGTAATCAAATGGAGGAACTGAATCCTAAAAGGTATTCCTCGATTTAAAAATAGACATACGATTTGAATTAAAAATTTGTGGAGACACTGAAATCCAAAATGCTTAATCAGTTAATACCGTGATTAAATTGGCCATAACCCATATCATATGTATTTCCTTTGTTGGTAACACAACCAAAAATGCTGTACTTCCCAAAATTACAGGGGTCAGTATCACATCGTCTAATCACATTACAATCAATCATAACATCATGACGTTTGTAATACTTGATCATCTTCACTAAACTTAAAGAATTAACGGCTAGAATTAATTTAAAAAATATTATTTAAAAATCATCCCTATTTTTTTAGTTTTATCAATGTCTACACTCGCGTACTACATTTTAACGTAGCGATTCTTTGAAAGCCTTGCAGTAGCGTTGATGTTACAACCATCAGAGCTTTTCTGACGAGGATCCAAGAGCCCATGAGAGGTGAGAGTTGTAGCCTCGGAGGATTGAACGAGAGCCGAAGTGCTTCCTCACATACGTCTTTTATTCTGGCGAGAGCGATGTACATAGAGGTTTTCCATTTCTTGTCATCAACGCCAAGTTTCAAACTCTCGACTGCTGCGAATTGGGAGGGGAAAGAGGAGGAGGAAGTTACTTTGGGGATGACTACATCTAGTTTATTCACTCCTATCATGAAATTGAGAATTCCGAGAGAGATCCGTACCCTCGTAGAGAGAAGGGAAGTAAAAAGTAGTTGGTTTATAAACAGGTGGCTTGAAACCCATTTTACCATATTATATATCATACCACACATATTAAATTGAGCCAAGGGAGTGACCTATGTGAGTGCATCCCCTTTGAGTTTAGATCATATGTACAGTCCTGGCCAAAATTAACACAGCACCGGCCGTAAGGATCGCTAGGGAGGTGCTGCGTTAATTTTGGCCAGGAGTGTACATACACTTGTGAATAGATGAAGTTTTTCGCAGTAAATACACAATATTTTTTGCTCCAATTGAGTTTATATTCTCTGTAAGTTTCTTATTCAACATCTGGCATTTTGCAAAAAGCGCAAATCTATGAATCGCTTACCGAATGGTTTATGGTATACTATGGATATTTATGAACGAGTATTTTTCTCTCTCAACTAACAATTTCACTAATCAAATAAGAATTTCACTTTCAATGACAGTATCTTCGGAGGAAAAAAATGTATGGATTTATAATTTAGATTAAGCTAGTGCTCAGTATATACAGTAAGAGTGTCATTTCATTAAAAATTATGAAAATGATTGATTATGTGAGTGGCCAATTATTAGTGGTAAGCCTCCAGGGAGTTAAATAATCTTATAGAATAATAATCGATGAAAAAGATTCTCAATAGAACCCACGTCTCTATAACTAAAGCAAGGGATTGGAGGCCAATAATCATTATGGACCCTAGATGTAGATTTTTTAGCAGTGAGTTTTTCTTGTAGGATTTCGTAAGAAAAGCATAAATATGAATTATATTTGGTGAATATAAATTAAATTGAACATAAATAAAGTGGACATAAATAATTATTTTCAATAAAACACTGAAAATAATATGAAATTAAATAAGAGGCGTATATCATGCACATAAAAATCTCCGATAATTTATTATTTTTACTGAATTATCTCTAAACGATCTTATAATAACCAATGTATCGAATGAGTATACATTTTAAATCCTAATACGTGTCTTAAACTGTGCATGCTACGTATATACAGTAATATATCAAAACATTTCATTCATTCACTATGTATGCTTGATGCACTTCCCAATGTGACTTTTCCCCCTATCCAAAAATCCAGAGAGAAAATTCGAGAACAAATGGACGAAATGAGGTCCTCGGAGCGCCGTAAAAGGTTTAGGGCAATCACATTCCCTTTACCCCAATCTCCCACACCGCTCCCAAAAATGGGCCATTAACATTTTCGACGGACTCGAGTAGAAACATGGCAAACAGATTTGACTAAGGCAATTACCTTATCGCAAGTGGATAGCAAGTTCATAACCGCCGGATATTTGCATTTTCCAATCACCCATTTTAAGTCATACAAGAAAAAACACGAGCGGAATCTGTTAAACAAAGTAGCTCTAATATTTCGGTAAATTCTAACTGGAATATTTCCTCAGTGATTTCAGACATATATTATTGAGAAAACGGGCTTAATTTTCGTTTTATGTAAGACAAGAGCGGGTTGCGGCATTGAATATTTCCGTCTATACTGCGGGAATTTCAATGCTTTGCTTGGTAAATTAATTCCTCAAAAACGTTGTTCCTGCGGAGAGGGGCCATGGAGGAGAGGGTGTGTAGTGGGCCTATGGGAGGCATGTAACAACCACTGACCCTAGCAATGGTACCCTTGGGACTCCGCCACAATGCAAAGGGTTCATTACCTTTTCTCCGGATTTCCCGACTCCTTTCTTTTAGGATTTAACTGCTAGTTCTTCCATTAGAAGTGCGAATGAGGACAAGGATGCTGTCTCTGCCTCCTCCCTGCGATTATGTGACCGGAAATAGATTTATCCAAGTGCCTTTTACCGCACTTCCAACCATTGCTACCGCAGGTAATCACATACTATACTAACCTCTGGAGGCGTTTGACTTTTCCGCTCAGCGCTGCGAAATTAAGTTGCCCTCGGATAGTGCCGTTCGGTTTCAATGCGCCCCTTTCTCCCGGGGGAAGTTTGCGCCTCCGAAGTAATTTAAAAGATGCATTCTCTTACGGCCAAGAATGAAACCATTATATTTGAAAAATTTTAAGAAATGGAACTAATGGAATCGCACGTAAACTGACTTCTAAATAGCTTTAAAGCTATTTACATGCCGTCAGTGTGTTCTAGATTAACTTAGTGGAACGCCATAGAGAAATAAATTGAGGATAAATCGAGAGAATTGAAACCGGTTGTGAGGTGAAAACCTTCCTACGGAAATTACCCAGTTAATTTATTAATCCTACTAATTGCCACCACGTATGCGGTGATGAATATAATCACATTACTTATAGTTAATAAATTGATTGAAAAAACATCTGATTGTGTCTGAAATTAAACGGTTTTGTTGTGTGAAATTGTGGGTATGATAAGATAGTGTTTCGTATTCTACTGATCGCGGATAAGTTTCACCAAATGTCGTTGGTGATAAATTGTAATTGCTTGCAATTAATTTTCTATGAACTATTTTACAAATGAGTGGGCAGATGGATGGAAAATTAACTACAGCTGGATATGAAATCTTTCGAAAATCCACATTTGAGTGTATTTAAAAATCAATGTCACCTTCTTCTGATCGTGTAACTGAATTTTGGTCCACAGAGCATTAGCTTTGGAACTCTTCATCATGATTTGAGCGTCTAAAATGAGATCAAAGCGATTTATTGCTCTTGGACTCTCAAAACTTTAATTTGATTCTAGAATTTTGGTCTCGATAAGAGAAGCTCGTGGTATTAATTTCAAGGGATCTTTCCAATAACCAAATTTATATATTTTTTATTTTTTTCCTTTTAGTACTGTTCCAAATTCTGAAAGCTCCAATCACTTGGAAACAATAATTAGAATAATTCTTAAATTGAGAAATACATTAAATATTATTATTATAAAAGGACTTTAAAACGCGAAATTGAGACTTTTAAGATAAATTTTCCATTAAGCCATACATTTACATACATATGTTAAAAATACAAATGATATAATGAAACAACATACAAATCTATAAGTCTACATAAAATGATACAGAATACAAATCTATACTAATATCAATTACAAAATTTATATACGATAATATGCAAATATTATAATACCAACATACAGATATTAAAG
This sequence comes from Sympetrum striolatum, assembly GCA_947579665.1. Classification (NCBI taxonomy): domain Eukaryota; kingdom Metazoa; phylum Arthropoda; class Insecta; order Odonata; family Libellulidae; genus Sympetrum; species Sympetrum striolatum. The sequence continues at coordinate 51,508,757 of OX388342.1, read as the reverse complement.
TAAAAGCTTAACCTATACAACTATGATGGTTATTTATTGGCATACGAAGCATTTAAGTTTTCCTTTGAAGTTTAAGTAATTCCAAACAAATGCTACCAAAACTGACTGCCACAGTGTAGTACATGGGTTTTCCTTTACATCGCCCCGGTGTTTTCTCCTTACCAAAGTTTTCCTCCCTTAGTTGCTGGATGTACCAACCCCATTCCTCGGGGCAATTGATTCCTTTTCATTCGATCTCCATCTTTTTCAAGTAAATCCTTTTGACGATCTCTCCCAGCAAGACCACCAACTCCACTTCGCCTTGTACGAATACACGTGCAGGGCTTTGGCGCGGCGCCAGGGACATTGAATCCGTTCTCGAACCATCTTCAGCCGTCTTTCATTCTCCTCCTCTGCTTTGGTACCCTCTATTTCAGTTATCCTAGTATCCTTTAAACCCTTTTTACCGTCTGATCTCACCACGGTGCTCCCAATCCCTTTTATCTTCCATCGGAGTGCATCGTCAATTGTTTCCATTGAAGCTGATTAGACCCTCAATTAGCACATTGGAATGAAATTTCCTTGGGATTACAGCTTAGAAATGATTACTTTTATCCATTTGTACGTTGTAATACCAGTAATGATTTATATTGGATTATTATAAGAAAAATGTAGCTACACACAATTACTCTGAGGCTTTAAAAATCATTTGCAGTTCCTAAACAGAAAATTCACTAAAAATCATCCATAAGACTTGACTTGTATTTTATTTATGTGCTGGGGTAGGTGAGGTGCAGTCGCCCTCTCTTCCCCAACCCCAGCAGCTCTCTAAGTTATTTCATAGTTATTACAATGTATTTCCTTCAGTCAAGTTCAAATAAATAAATAAATACATAATATACAATAAATTAGAGTATAAAATATAAAATTTTAAATAAATATGTGAGTAAAAGTTCTCATACAAAATATATAAAAGCAAGGTGAAAAATCTTAAGTATTAAAAACACCTTGAGATACATCAGTAAAATAAATCAGTAAAAGTGTTAAAAATGGTATACAAAAACAAGGTGAAAATATTTCGACTGTTAAAAAACACCTTGAAAAAATTAAATAAATACATAAGTAAAAGTGCTAAGTAAGTGCATAAGTAAGACCCGAAAGATACTTATTTTTCTTCTGCCTATCCATTAATGGATGCCGGTGATCTTATTTAGCATTTCGTTCCTGCTGGTTGCTGTGCATAATAGTCTCTCAGCAGTTCGTAATCCAGCCTAATGTTTTATATTGTCCATCCGAGATGTTCTTCTCCGTCCTCTCCCTCTTTTACTTTCGATTTTTCCTTCAATTATTTACTGTAGGAGATAATATTCAGTGCTCCGTATGATGTGCCCAAGATATGTCGTTTTTCTTTTTTTTTAATTGTTAATAACAGGTCTTGCACTTTTCCTATTCATTTGAGTACTTCATCATTACTCACTCTCTTCGTCCATGATATTTTAAGAATCCTGCCGTAAGTCCACATTTCAAATGCCTATTTATTTATTATAAATATTTTTTTTATTTTTTTTGATATTGCCTTTTTTAAAGCATATCCTTCAGAGCCTTATAAAAGTACTGACCAGTTGTAACATTTGGCATAGCGAAACCTTTGGTACAGGTGGATGCATCTGTGGATGCAAGGACTTTCTTGTATTTTATGAAGGCATTACGAGCAATTTCTTTGCAAATTTTTATCTCCAATCCGATCTCCAATCTTCACAGAACCACGTACCAAGGTATTTAAATTTGTATACTCTTGTAATTGCACACCGAAAGATACACGAAAGTACAAATTCTGTTGATACCGGGAGTCGAACCCGTGTCATCATTTTTTCGAACAAATTCTTTGGTTACAATCAAATTCATTGAAAGCTTTTCGAAAGGATATACTTTGAAAACAAATTCATCAAAATCAACTTTTTTAAGCGATCAATTCTTTGAATGAAAAGTTCTTAAAAAAAAACCAGTTTATCCCAAAAATGCCACGTGCATTGCCGACATCCAACCCAACTTTAAAGGAAGTTCGTATCTTTACTGAATAGATCTCAAGTTCGAATTGGATACTTTAATATTCATTTTTGATAGCTTCGAATTAATCAGATTAGTCTATTTATGAAGAATTTTACATTCGAAGGATTGATCGTTCGAAGGATTTGTGTTTGTGTAATTTGCATGTTCTTGTTACTTTCATCACCATCTTTTCATAAAAGTGCCTACATTTTATGGTCTCCTTGGGGAATGTATCAACTGTTGTAAATATTTTAAAGGTAATATGATTTTATGTAAATAATCAATTGAGGGCGTGGTCGGAAAAGAGAATAATAAGGGAATCGTAAAAATGAAGTTGTTAGATAACATGAGAAAGGGAAATTACTGTTAAATGAGTGGGTTGCTGGGAGTGGAGTAGTAAGTGTCGGATGGCTGTTGAAGCTAATTACAAGCAGGCAAATTACGACGACGATGACTGGATAATATCCAAGCGCAATAATTTCCGCATATTTGTGCTATGAAACCATCGTCGATTACGCCATATAAGGAAATGATCCGAGAAATTAATAACTCCCATAATGACCGAATCAAAATATTCCGCGGTCATTCCACATTCCGGAGCGAATTTAATCAACATAGATTCCGTTACCCCCTTACAAGCACAAGGGGTCCCTCCCAAGATATCAGTGGAAACAATAATTCGGCCAATTCTTCGGCTTTTTGCGGGAGCCAGAGAATTTCTTTACCCAAATTGGTATAGGGGTATGCAATTAAAATTCCCGAAAGTTTCAACCTCTCCCTTGCCTCTTCCCCATCCACGGGGCCGATACACTGCATCTTATCTCCTCGGAGGATCACCCGAATATCAACGCCCCCTTTTATCCCCTCGTGAAACCTCAGAAGGCTGCCCATGGAGTCAAAATAATTCCCCGTTTCATTTCCGGAGAATCCCCGAACAAGTCCTTCACTTTTATTAGTCGCACAATTTAGCAGAAAGTCTTTCCCTCCGATCCCATCCCATCCTCGCCCACTTAATGATACGCCATCCCCTATCGCCATCCGGATCCTCCGCCCCTTTTCGACCAGTCCAACAGAAACCCACACCGCCATTCAGTCGTCTCTCTAATTAACAACGCCGTAACAGACGAGAGAAGATTCCCAAGCGTAGGATTCGGTGATTCCGAAGTTGTTTCCCTCCCTATCGTCCTCGAACCCTTTCCCTAACTAATACTCTCACGCGCTCCGTACCGTTTCCCATTCCTTTTCACGTTTCTCTCTCTCTCTCGCTCGCTCTCAAGCTTCTATTCTTTTCATCGCCCTTTCTATATCCCGCCGTACAATGCGCGGATCTTACCTCCCCGCCCAAGATCATACCGTCCCCTTGGCGCTTCCAGATATAGAAGACATTGCCTTGTTTTCATCTCCGAATTCGGTATCCCGAGCGCGGAATTCCGCCGTTTAAACCCGGTAACGAATGCATTTCCACTCTCCATTTCCGCTGAGGGGATGGAATCAGTGCGGGATTACTTACCCTGCATTCGATAACAACTCCAGTTCGTTGTCGACATTATGGCTAGCAGCGGGCTTCTGGTTTGTTAAATATTCAGACCCAAAGGACGGATGGTAACTCACCCCCTCTAGGATTAGCTACTACAGTTTATTATACATATCTTCACGGCTGAAAAAGTGGAAAATGACAAATAAGTCTTTTGTGGAACGGGAAGAGAGATCAAATTGAGTACATTTAACGGAATTCTCTGAATATTAGGAGACTCTCTTTATTTTCATAGAATTCGGTAAGAAATGAATCTATCTCAAATCTGCATGGCCGCATGCAATATCACAAAATTACCTTGTTTACATACTGAATAAGTAATTTTTTGATAGAACTAAAATCTGATCCTACATATAAATCATCTCCAAATAAAATTGAAAAATATTTAAGAACGTTAAAAAATTGAAAAATTTCCTTGGGTTTAATATTGATAAGGAATGCAGTGAATTCATAATCTACTCACCTTTTTCGGTCTCCCTCCCTATGCCCTAAAATATTTAATTTTTCGTGCTTCATCTTCTTAGCCCTGAAAATATCTTCAGTGGAATATAAGAGCTAGTAGTAGTGAGGCTTACTACACAAGATAAGGAGTGGGGTAATTTTACCGTGCCAAGTTCATACGCGGAGCAAGTCCACATAAGTAAAGTACATTGATTCTACGAGCAATAAATTCTATATAATTCCACAATGAGAGGTATTAAAGAGCACTAATATTCAGCGCACTCATATCTCGGTGGTTTTTAGCTCACCACAGCCATGAGGAATACTGAAGGCAAAAGTAAATAAAAGATGAAATTTTCTTTGTCCTTTACAAAATTGCAAGCTAAAAATTATTAAGTCATCAGGAAGCTGAAGCAGGGCCTCTGGTACCCACCGCAAACACCCTGAGCGAAGTAATAACTTTCTCGTCAAAAGCCTTCCTCCTTACCCGCCTCACGCTCCTTTCCACTCCGGCCACGCCTGGATCCTGCTACAGCTTCCGTATCGTGTAACCGCTTTTTCCATCGCCTTTGGTTATCCCTTCCCTTGGCGTTGGACCTTGAGGACGCTTAAGACCCTCCGACGGGGAGAAAAGGCGGCGAGTTCTTCTTTATCACCCGGCAATTATCTCTGTCTTTGCAGGAGAGTCCTTACTTCTGTCCACCCGTCCCACGGAGGAGATAAAGGGATATCATCCACTCCGCCATTCTATTAACTTTCGCCGTCGAGAGTTTCAAGGGCTCTAATTAGGTTTTTATGCTTCGGCTCACCCTTCATCCCCTTCCATCAGATTCCCCTTTTTTTCAAGACTCTCGTCCCCTCCCGACAATGAAATCCGAGAGCGGCGAAGGGAATCGTCCTTCAAATGTTTTTTTTTATATTTCGAATATGAAAATTAAGCTTGAAGAGGTTATATCGAGAGCGACATCTTCGGATATTGCCCTTCGAGGATGGTCTTACCCTTCTAGAAATTTAAGAGATATTTTTCTTTGAGAAGATGAATACCTATTTAAGAAAAATCACGCTAACTGAATATTGGGAAGGTTTTCAGACATTAAAATTTTTCAAATGCCGCTTTTCTGTTGAATAGTTGCATGATTCGAGATTACTGCAAAATATATGAGCTTCTTTGTTAAATTTTGAATTTAAAACACTGAGCTAAATCTAAGCTACCGAAGATTTTTTATAGCAAAGCAAAATTTACAATACCTTATATGGTTTTATGTCAATTTTTCTGAAGCAGAAAGGAGATTATGATCACCAAAACATTATAAAGACAGAGTGGAAATCACAAACATTAACGCAATGGTAGAGCATCAATGTAAATTAAATTTAACCATTGCCTTCGGTAATAAATTCTGGAAAAGAAGCATAATATTTATATAAGGTATCTCCATGAGGTAAGAAATACACGTGAATTGAAAATATTTCAAAAGTATTCAAAAGCAGTCTCTACCTATATAACGTGTATCTGAGGTACTGATAGCGAGGCAATTTAATTTTATATGATGCTGTGAATAAATCCTCTCAAAATATTGAACTATAACTAATATATTTTCATACTTATCCTTCGGATACATTGCCAGTATTTTATTCTGCAAGCTTTTTGAAGAGTTTTTGTGGGATTGCTATTTCTTCGTTAGGACTAAACGCCTAGTTGGTAGGGTTTTCTTTAAAATAATTCAACCAATATTGCTTAGCTCGTAACCACGTACGTCTGGCTGCAATAAAACAAGTTATGTAAGGAAAAAAACAGGTACAGAGACGTTAGTTAATTTGATGATAAAAATAAACATAACAAAAATTATGCTAACATTAATTCTCTAGCTTTGCATACATTTCAAATATTTGTTAAAGAAACACTTGCTTTCTATGCTTTATCTCCCAACTTCCTCTGAGCGCTTCCTTTCCCGGAAGTATTTTTCCCTATAGGCGAATTTATTTTTCTTCTCAATTAGAGATCTTCCTTTTTTCACGGTCTTTATTAATGTAACTCAACTCAATTAATGTAAAATGTGATATTCAGTGACTCTTTCATCAATTGCTAATTTAAGCCATTGAGTTAAACGAAATGACGGTTTTCGATTACTACTCATTACCTCCCTCAAAGAAAAAAACAGCAGTATTAACAAATAAGTTTTAAAATGTAAGACTTCTTTGTAATTAATAAAAGGATAAATGGTTTCATGAAAGTTAAATACTTAATACAATATATCTCCTTAGAACAATCAAGGCCCGAAGAACTTTGATGGAAAAATTCTAAGCTTTTATGATTTTCTATCAACTAATTATACTTTATAGATAATGAATTATCAACAAAATCTCCTTACGCTACAGCCAGAACCTATTCTCCTATATCTTACTTAATTATGCTCATTATAGAGTTCTCACGACATAACATTCTTCTGGCTACTAAAGAATAAACGCAGCTTTAATCAGCCAAAAGTTAATGGAACGAAATTTTATGATTTAGCTCAATTAAAGAGCTTTTATTAAATAGTGTAACATCAATATACGTTAATTGAGGTTTCGACGGTTAATGCTCTTTTAATTGACCCAGGAAGATTTTCGGCGAACTCCGTCTCGGGGAATCGATGGGCGAATATAAATCTGCCTAATCAGCAAACAAAGAATGGCAGAGTACCGATTTTATCCGTTATAATCCTCGAGAAAATTTTTATACTAAAGGCAGCTGAAGCGGGAACTATGGAAGAGCGTGCGAGCCTTAATTTGGGATTAGGAGCGAAAAACAGCTGAGAGAAGAAGTGGCGGTGGTATAACAAGCGATTCGCTCGGTGCTCAAGAGCGCGTGTCCGTTAACAGAGCGTGTACCGTGACTTTAGCTTCCTATTTCGATTTCCATTAAGGCCCAATTTAAACAACTGGCGTCCCGTTTTGCACCTATTCCCTCCTCATTTGCCGCCTCCTACATACGCCCCCGCGCCTCTTGCTCCTTATCTCCGCACAGTCTCAAGTTCTCCCCCAAAAAAGTCCTCTCCCCTGTCCGTCCGCTCTCCTAAAATACGGCCCTAATCGTCTTTCCCTTGCCAATACACTTTCGGCTTAGATCGGGGATCTTTCGTACCTCCTTTCCCACACTCGTCCTCTGCTCTCTCTCCAAATCCCTTCCCTCAGCCCTCTGTACATTCCCTAATGGCGATTTCGTAGGCCGTTATCTCTAATTGACACTTCATATCTCTCTCCGCTTCCAAGTTTCAGTTCGCAGATTAAAACCCAGGCGCTCCCGGTGAAGGCACGAGTTTTAATGGCGGCCGAGTGGGTGGGACCCGCGAGAGTGGGAATTTCGACCCAATGGGAGTACATAATTTTCTGGATTCTCGGGAACAAAAAGCATTTGCTCACACGCGTGCAGATCTGTTTTTTTTCGGAAAATTGTCGCTCCGCGCTCTGGAGAATGTGTACGCTAATGAGTGACAGCTTTTCTGCTTATCTGCTGTTTTGAGCAGCAAAGAAGCGGCAGGCATTTCGATTTATTCGCCCATTTTTACGAGGTTTCCAGTAAAAATATTGCCTTTAAAGTAAATTTGTTCTTTTACACAGAAATGAGTTCTGTATTTTGTCGGTAAACGCTTTCCTCTTGCTATTGTTACCATTTAGGTTAGTATTCTTTAATGTTTAAGCAGAAAAATATTCTCATGCGTTATTCTCCTTATAATGTATATTCCTGATTTTTTGCTGTTGATGCATTACTGCATCGTAAAAAAAGTTCCAGAACTTAGTTTTTATATAGAAACTCATATTGTACATGTGCAGCCACCTACCTACCTACATATGTATCACTAGAATTTTACATTTCTCCTGCTCGGCGATTTTGCAGGATAAGTTGGGAAATTTTTGAAACGATGTAGTACAATTAATATTGGTGCATTTTAATTTAAGATAATCATAATTATAAAACGCCCTACATTCGCTTTCTCAAAATAATATAATTTGATATGAATTTTTTCTTTAGAAAATTCAGTACCTATGTATTTAAGTCAACTACACGCTTAACTGCTGGACTATTTTTAAGATAAACTATTACCCATTCTCAGAAGATGAATTTAACTATTTACTCTGCTAAGATTATGTGACCATGTAATAGCTCTCAGTGTCCTCTTATGTCTCTTATTAATTGCTATGATTACTATTCATAACGTTTGCGCTGTATTAAACCGCGTCCTTCATAAAAATTCAGTTTAATTGGAAGCATATGATTTTACGCTAATTAATAAGGCTTCACAAAGATTATTAATATTTAATTATGAAACTCCTTCATTTAGTAATATGCTGATTATATGTTAATCGTCTTAACTGTAATTATTATTGCAAATTCTCGTTGTAAAAAGTGAACGATTCTTTTATAAAAACTGTATCGTTGATAGTTTTGCAAACTTATCAGAGAACTATTAACCAGAATTATGTGCTTAAGAGCACGCTACACGAGGTTGTATGGTCCCATCGAGGGAAACGCCACAGGATTCTTTTGGGCATAATAAGATCGGTATCCTGTGAACGGTAAGGAATAGTTCTCTGGCCTACATCCAGAGCGAAGACGATGAACTTGGGAAATACTGAATGGGATACAGAAAGATGTGGAAATGGGACAGATACTTCCGAAGGAGGCAGGTATTGGCTAAAATGGAGAGAAAATATTTTATTTTGAGCGAAGACGAGTTGAATATTCCATTGAAAGCTGGCAAAATATGTCTGGACGAATGTTAGTAGCTCCAATCTAGAAGAAGCTTTTGGTGAATACATGAACATTATAGCAATTAAGAAAGAAAAATTTGGTATTTTCTGAGCAAATATTATATCTTAATTAATTTCTAACTTAAAAAATATTTTTAATTTCATTATTTATACCACAGTTGTAGAAATGCGTAAAATTATATTGGACGGAGCTTATTAAGAAAATTACCCTTTTTTGTCACTTTGGGATTTATTATAAATGGATTGAGGAATTACAATAATCTGTGATATGAGTAAATTTATTCTCATAAACCCCTTTTAGAAACGTTTAAAGTAGAATAAAAATCCGGAATATATATGCAATTAGTATAGGTGTTTGAAAATGTTTTTATCTTTTCCTGAAATTTATTGATTTGAAAACCAAATTGTGGTGTTTTGTGTTTTTATAATGTTTCCTATATTTGATGTTACTAATTTTCACAGTCTCTCATATAAGCAAAGGCATAATATTGGGCACACTTAATCATAAACATTAAAAGCATTGGAAGTATTATCAACTGTAAATTACATGAAAATATTAAATTAATAATTTAATGTAAATTTATTTAAAATATGCTCTTTGCACATATGGAAAATGCTTTCACTCGTTTAGATTAAAAAAACATGACATTTTCATGAAAAACATATTGACACGATAGATTCCAGGAAAAAACATATTTCTTAACGGAATTAGGCGAGATTTTGTGATCATCCATAAAGGAAAGAAAGTTTTGTTAATTTATTTCAAAAGATCCAAGCTGAATTCGTGTAAGCAAAGATGTCATGAGTGATCAAACATATTATATTAAATACGTAAATAATACAATTATATATTGTACATTTATTTAAATCATACCAAAATTACATTTCCCTCTCTTACAAACGATGAATGAAGCGAAAATCACCAAAATCCATGCTGCTCCATAAAACTGTTAAAATTAGCGTTATTCCGCTATCGCTTATTGCGAAAATCAAACACTTCTAGGTGGACACACCTATTAGGTCTCGATTATTTAACCACCTTTATTAAAATACAACTGCCGGATTATATTTTCACACAAATCATTAAATTCATATGCCATAATATCTGATGCCAATTGTTTCTTTTCATAGTGACTTATCTAAGCCTTTATGGATATGAATGTGTCATCTATTCCATATTTTCTTTGTCTTCTCTTCCTTCTTTTCCATTGCATTCCACCCTCCATTATTTTTTTAGATATCCCTTTTAATACTTTACCCACTCATTTCTCCTGCGGACCCTCAGTTATTTAAATTATAATATTTTCCTCCAGTTTTTAACATTCTACACCACGCACACATCTCAAAGGTTTCCAATCTTTGGACATCCTCTTTTTAAGGTCAATGTTTCATACCCACATAGCAAAACTCTCTAAACCAATTATTTCACCAATATGTTCATGATTACGTTACCATGGTCATCGATATTCTCTGCTTCATCCGAACATCCTTGGCTTAAGTTTTTCTTTTTCTATCCCTATTTGAGCATCTCTGACCCCATGGAGTACTCTCTGACTAAATCTGTGACTCTGTGACTAAATTTGGCAAATTACGAAAATTTTCACTTCATAAATGATTACTCCTTGTGTTTTTTCGAGGAAAGAGATATATTTTGTTTCCAATTTCCTCTCGGAAAGAATTCCAACCGTTTGCTGTTTCAAATGGGAAAAAATTCCAATGTCAGTACTGGATTCGTAAATATGGAATTGAATATGAGCCATTTTATTTACAGCGAGAATTCTGAGAGAAAGCCAACAGATGTCTCAAATAATCATATTTATATCTCACGGAATTTTCCAGGGCCTTAAGTTTTCATTACTGTTTCAAATGGAGATAGAATACGCAGTAATCTTTATCTCTTGGAAGAATCCTGAACACCTCCATCTGTTTCCCAGAGAAACAATGCCTACATTCCTTGCGTACCCTAGGGCCTCGTACGGTACGAGCGTGTCGTATGTAATGCCTCGTAACTTGCTGTTCTCCCTTCTCTATACTTTAAATCAGCTGGACATACGCGTTTCATCCACGTCACGGCTGTTGCCCCCATATGTTGACTTACCATCCGCACAGTTCCTTTTTACTGTTCTATTTTACTACAAAAGTAACGATATTATACATGGATTTTCTTACCTATCTCACTCAAAAATACAAAACCTTCAGCAAAAGCGTATCTATGCTTGCCGGTTGATAGTGGGTCCATCCACTGCAAAAATAGATGAAACATTATTTCCTTATTAATCTTCCTTAGGATATAATTCTATCTCAGGCGAAAAAATGAATCTCCATAAATCCTTCAGTTCCGTTTTGCGGAGAATAGATTTATGGCATAAATGCTCTCCCGGAGTGCCACTTTTTTGATCCAATTTCATCGTGCTCAGCTAGGAAATAAATGCTTACATTTTTGCCTTCTTATTTTCAGAAAAGGGAATTACGTCAGTTATAAGATCCGTTCAACTTGTTCTTCTCCTTGACTTTCCCGGAGAAGATCGCGTCATTATAAATTTAAATGAATGATTCGAGATGAGCGAGGATTTTATTTGTAAGAGAGATAAGGACGTTGAGGATTTTTCACAGTAACTTGTTGGTTGACTTTTTAGGAATATTTACTCACCCGCCCCGTGCATTTTTGTCCATTAGTTAGATTTTCGTAATTCATAACTCTCTGGGGATACTCAAGCGCCTGAGAAAAATTTCTGCTTTTCCGGCCAACCTCAATGTGACTCTAACGACGTCATCCCGAAAGGGGGCATTGCCCGCAGCGAATATAACGAAGCAAAGGAGTCTATTTTCATCTCGGAATAATTTTCAGGTACTGGAGCGGAATTTTGGGTTAAAGGAAAATATTTATTCTGTAATCCTCTCGGTGTTTATATTATCAATATTATTAAGGCTAACTCCAATATTCTCGTCCCTGAATTTTCATCAAGACTTTTCTAGGGTGGAGCTAATTAAAAAGAAATAACTGCTGTTAGAATAACAATAATATCTCAACAATATGCCTTTCCTAGGTTAGTCCTCATTATCTGGGAGTTAAGATCTATCCTGGAAGATTCTGTTAAAAAAGGAATATATGTTGAGTATAACGAATCAATATATTTTTAAAAAGTACCAGGAAATACATAGTGGCAAGTTTCATATTTAACGAATATAATCCTGCTCTACAATAACTACTAAGCGTTTTTAAGTAAACCTTTATATTAAATAAAAATTATGAGTGAATCTTGTATACTTTACCATTAACCTCTTTGCACTTTATGAGTCCTATATATTGTATACCCATCAATGCCAATACATAATTCATAATCTCATATATTGATTCATTCTTTGTACATAATTTATATTGTAAAATGTCTCTTTCCTAGTTTTTTCTGTCTTATTGCATATTTTAAATAATTTCTTGAGATTAATGTTATTATTTATTTATTTTTATGCAATAATTCTTCAAAACTGCTACCCAACTTCGAATTAACTGCCGACGAATCTGTGTAATTAAATGAATTAAACCTACTTATCTGTTTAGGAAGCATAAATATGATAATCAGTTTTTGTTCTAACCTAAAACTGAAAATTCTATTAAGAGCATACCCAATAAATGCCGAAAAACTATCCATTTCGTAATTAATATTCACCCTATATGAAACAGATTGCCTTTTTTGCAAACTTTAAACTCGTGCAGAAAATATGCATCATTGATAATGTATCGATGTGTGAACTAAGTTCTGTTGACAATGAATTATTCCTAAACATTTTATAGTCTTTCTCAACTTGATTTACCCTCTTCTTATCTCATTTTCTCCCAAGCTCTGTCTCATATGTCTTGTTTTCCATCCCTTCTCGGAGTTTGGCAAACTTTGATCGGATGGGGAACGGTATGGAAGAGCGATGCTGAGAAAGAAAAAACATCGAAAGTGTCGAAAAGAAAGTCTGCGAAGAGGATAGTGATAACAAGCGAGGAGACAAACGAAATAAAAGAGAATAGGGAAGTTGAAAAAGGCAGGGGAAGTACAGCGCTCTTTCGGATTTGTGAAGGAAGTGCTGACAGGCTGAGGGAGGAAGTCGATACGCGTTTCGCGAGGAAATTTGAAAATTGCCGAAATATGAAAAACATTGAGCGTATTATGGGAACGGTTTTATTTTTATCCGGAGGAATTTATTTTAAAGTAAAGTTAACGTTAAATAAAAATTAAAAGCGCTGTAAAGTCGTCTTCAAATACTAAAATTTCGTCTAATAATATTACTTAGGTTGAGATATTGTCAAAATACTGCGATTCAGGAAATATATGTACAGTCAAATTGAAATTTTATGGCCTCTGATTTCATAGTATATCCGCGTATATTATTAGAAAAACGGACTCTTTTTTCACCTTTGAACATAAATTGTGATACATTGTATTCACTAGGTGACCAGAATTCTATTTCCATATTCCATTCTAATTCCATTTCTAGAATATTGACCTATCTAGAAAATAGCTCCTGTTCAGGGACCTTACGCTTTCAATTTCACTTGTATATACCTTTAAAAACGTTCCTCGGTACTTTGTATAAAATTTTTCAATACAAAGCAGTATTTTAAAATGTTTTTCTACCTTCTTTCTTTAGTTTATGCGCCTTATCTAAACATAGTTTCCTCCCAATACGATTGTTTGCGTCACTACAAACTGTTAAAATAGGAATCTTTTTAAATTCCGCTGTTTTGGCCTCTACTTCGCGGCAGCTCTTCCTGATGAAAATGGAATGAAAACAATATCCTGTATAAGTTGTTCTTATTCCATTGTCATTGATATCTTTTCCTAAAAATTTATTTCTTGAAGAATGCAGAGTTACAATCGTTTATTAACATTCCCAGTTTTTACCAATTGTTTTGATAAACATACAAGGTGTCATTTATTAATTTTCTTTAAGTAAATTGTATCGTAATTATGATCATACCACGTTGCAGTGAATTGTGACGATTTTTGTTTAAGAGATATGTTGTTATATAACTCGCACTTTTCCATTTTATGAAACATTTTAGTTGAGCATTACTTTTTCATGTTCATTTAGATAATCACGTCGTAAAAGGTGGTGTAAGTATTTGATTACTATGACTCTAGTCTTGTAAATTTTTCAATTGAAAAATTAAGGATTAATGTAGATTTGAAGATGATTAATAACCTCAATTTTAACGATATCTTATAGAATTTCCCTCTAACAGGGAAATTCAATCTTGAGGAAACTACATGTAATAAATGTGAACTCCATAGACAAGACACAATCAGTACAGAATTCTAGAATGTTTAAAGTGAGCTAAACTGAGAGTAAATCAAGTAGACCCAGTTATTTTTATTTTATTTGGTGACACAAAGATATTCCATAAAACAACTTATGAAACCATTACATTTATTTTCATAATATATGTTTGCTATATCAGTTTTCATAATAAGTATATTTTGTTCCATGAAAAAATCAGATACAACTTCCCGATGCACAAGCAATTGCTATATGCAAATGGCAATATTAATTCCACCGTCATTCAATGAAACACCGTTCGCGCAGTATCTCATTCCATATTATATTTATTTAGCTGGAACAGTATCACAAATGTTTATACTCAATACTCGGAATGAGTTTGTAAATATCGATCCATGAACTAGATACCGATAGGAAAATGTAATTATTAAATTGTAGCCTTAAAACATAAATGTGATCTTTATTAAGGTAAGAAATAAACTTAAAAGTATTTTCTACCATATAAACTTCGTCAATGATATAAATAACTTAGTAATTTGTAGTTAAATGGAGAGGGAGAGAGGAAAACTTTAAAAGGAGTAGATGTTAAATAAACGCAAGCGATGTCGGTAATAATCTTAAGAAAAAAAGATCCACTGCAAGAAATCATCCTCAAAGAAGGGGGTGTGGCAAACTTAGTGATTGTAAAAGCTAAAAGATGTAAAGGAAAGCTTTGTATAACATGTGTATCACAACAGGCAATACTAAAACAACGTTGTAGCAAATAAAACAAACACTGGGAAACATTGCAATAATAAATGCGTAAACAAGAGGATTGTCGAGATGGTTGTCGAAACAGATAGACGCAATTGACTGAGTGAAATCGTATATTCTTGTATCCAGTAGGGAACGAACGATGGGGAAAATAAGAAAAGAGGGGTTAGAAAATGGCAAATGGAGAGGTAGCATGAAAGAGAGTAATTTTAAAAAGGGTCCAAGACTCTCTCTTTTTCCCACTTCCGTCTCCCATTCGTGCGACTTCATCTCGCTTCTTTGGATTTCACCCTTCTATCCCTCCTTCCCACCCTGCTTCAATGGATTACCGAATCTTTCCCCTATCTTTGCGATACACGCTTCGTACTCCTTGGCACACCCTTCCTCCAGGGCAGATCCCCACCCTGAAATTTGAGAGTTGAGGGGGGGAGGGGGTCGCTTTGGGAGAGAAGGGGGGAGTGGGATGGGGAGGCGAGAAGAATCCGCGGCAGATTGCTCGGGTGAGGTGGAGCAAGAGGATAGGCGAGCCAAAGGAATGAATGGTGAAGGAAACGGAAGACCGACTTTACGACTCATTTCGTTACCGCCAGAAAATTTTTGACGTTCATTTTTTCGGAAGACTTTTTAGTGGGGGCGGTTAGCGGAGGTTTGGGGTTTACCGAGGAGGATGAAGGGAAGGGTTGGTGCGTTAACGGGGACGGTCTCTCGCCCTTCCTCGTGTTTCACCCCCTCCTTCCTGCCAACCCCTGCCGCCTTAAATTCCCTCGGTTTTATATCTCCAGCGAAAAAAGGAGGTGGAATGATGAGGGAGGAAGTGTGGTGGAATAGTTGAGAGTGGTTTTCAAAAGAGGGTTAGCGCGAAAGAAGGGGTGAGATTTTTTGTGCCCGAATCCAGCTGTGATAATTGAGGCGTTATTAAAAAAAAACATGTATCCCTCGCTGCTTGGATGCTTCGAAAGAGCTAGCAACTAGAAAGGAGTTAATTCTTTCATTTTTTACGCTAGAATACGTACGAGAAGTTAAAGAATGTCTTCATGAATTCTGCAAGATACATAACTATAATTCTCGTTTTGTTTTTAAATTAATTTAAATGTATTTGTAGTTGAATGATAATTTATAGTTCTTCTTTAACCACTAAAAATATATTTAAAATTGTCGAATCACATTGATTGCTTCCAAGTTCTTCCAAATCATGCCATGAACTTTTTTTTCGATTTCAGGATTTACTTATTATCATGTGCTTATTACATTTATGAAATATTTCATAACATAAACTAAGCAAAATATTATGGCATTCCAAGTATTGTATTTAGCAGCCACTTCCGTATTGATTGATACAAATTTGGATATTAACCCACGTAATTGATTCTTTTAATACTAAGAATTCCAAGTTAATCAAGCGACGGTCTGGTATATGGTAAATTTGAGAGTTGCTTAAAACCGAACGTGTGATTTTTCTACCTTGACAATTGATTATATGTCAATATTTATATTTGGTTAATTCACTAACGCATTTTATTTTTCCTGTTCTCGGTAAATTGGAAATATTTTCTTATTTTATCGCATATACATTTAATTTCCTGCATAATTTTTTATGGTTAATATTATTATTTTCATTACCCTGTGTTCCTACTATCATACTCTGATGAATGCACTATTTTCATTTGCCATGTGGTACAGGATAGAGAAAAATGCATCTTTAATTTTCTTTTGTCCCAGTATTTATCATGGCTGTGATGGAATGAATTCTACCGAGGTATGAGTGAATACTTGCACTAATCTCTCCTTACGGAATGCCAAGAAAAGTGTTACTCATAGAATCATTGTGATCCACTTGCGTGGATATGTTCCGCTTATAGCATTCTGGCTCAGTGAGGAAAGCAATGGCAAACTACCTCACTCCTCATCCTGCCTAGTGAACCTCATTTCTCCCTGTAAGCTCTTCGTAGCTTATGCCAAAGGGGATGAGGAGCCAACCGGCTTTTGGACTGAACACCTTACAGACAGACATTACCCTGTATTGAAGTAATAAATTTCGTGCTCAAATCAGATTATCCTGAAGTCCTCAAGTCTTAAATTCATCCATTGAGTAACATCATTTGACAGGATATAGAACGTAGGAGCATTCGATGGTTACTATTCACTACGTATTTATCATTTATATGTATTAATATCCCTGAAATAGGAACAAAATTAATCTAAAACTACAGGTATAGAAAAAAATGCGAATAATTATTTTCAAAAATTATTTATTATATGGTCTCCATTTTAACAACTTTACGAAACAGAACAATGCTTCAAATAAAATTGACTTTTGGATATTTTTCATGATATCATGCACACTCATCGCTTAAACGGGTCAGTCGATTCAAATTTCTCCGCCAGAAAATCACTAGTCCAGTATAAACCTCTCTTTAGCTCGGGAAATCTCCTCCCAGTCCACTCTCGTCAAAGGCTTTAGGAGAAAACAAATTCACGTGAACCTTTGGGAGCCGAATGTGAGCGCTCATCCCGGAGCAGTGAATCCAATCTGGCACTCAACAAGTTAAACACTTAATTATTTCCATTTTTCGAATCTTCACCAACAAATCACCCCGAGGATCGACGTCAACGCTCTCCTCCGTAGAGCTTTCCTTCGGCCTCCGCGGCAGTCTTTAACACTTCCTCCGCACGAGAATATCCTTCCCATTTCCTCGAATAACTTGCTCACGGATCCGACTCACCTTTCACCCCGAAAAAATGCTACACGAGAAATCGCCTCGCCGCCCCCTCCTCCCGGAATGCTTCACTTCCTTCCATTAGAAATACATTTTTGCCGACGGATCTTCTTTCTGCGCCGGAATCGCGTTTTTTGCCGGAGTCACCGCACGCACACCACGGGCGTAGAGCGAGGGCGTCCAAATGAAAGGGAAAGCCGCAGTCGAATGTCTGTGATTTCCTTTCCTTACCTTTCTATCTAGCTCTCCGAGAAGAAATTTGAGCGTAACAAAAACAAGTTAAGAGCGAAACGAGAAGCGGTGGGAGCGAGGAGATGGAATGAAAAAGCTATTCCGAGAATCGGAGAGAAAGTATAAGAAAGGGATCGATTTACCGACGTTCACTATACTGACGCTTACTCGACCGACGCTTACTCGACCGACGCTTACTCGACCGACGCTTACTCGACCGACGCTTACTCGACCGACGCTTACTCGACCGACGCTTACTCGACGGACACTAGCTCGACCGACTGCTCGACCGACTGCTCGATTGGCCAACAGCTCAGTTGACTGACAGCCTGATTGAACGACACCTGGACTTAGTTTCAGTGTAAATACACTGACGCGAACACATGACACATAATTAGAGGTTAAAATTATACAGCAACCATTTTTGTAGGCGTCCCTCTTCCATTCCCCGGTATTTTAAGAAAACAAGGCAATGCACAGTAAAAATGCAAAACAAGACAATACGGACAATAAACTCTTCACTTTTTGAGAGATCTCAAAAAGTGCGGTGTCCTGTTTTGTTTTTGTTAGCGTTCCTCTTCTAATTCTCCGGTATTCAGAGAAATCAAGACAATGCACACTATAAATGCAAAACAAAACAATACACACAATAAACTCCACACTTTTGGAGTGATCTCAAAAAGTGAGGGGTCCTTCTTGTTTTCTCGGAATACCGGGGAATGTAAACGGCTATTGATGATTTTACACCTCTAAATTCCTTAAGAGCCTTGTTCCAAATTTACTTTTTTACATTTGTCGCACAAGTTGATATTGTTAATGGGTTGGGCTAGGTTTGGTTGGTTGGGAATCTCGTTCAATCAAGCTGTCGGTCAAATTACCTGTCGGTGATTTGGCCAACCTGTTACTCGAGCTGTCGGACAATCGAGGTGTCGGTCAAACTAGTAGTCTGTCAAATGTGTAGTCAATCAATATAGCTGTCGAGTAAGCGTCGGTCAAGTCAGAGTCATACGAGATGGACCTGGATGAAAGTAAAGAGAGCAGGTTCGGGAAAGAGTGTGCGTTAAGATAAAGAATATTTAAAACAAATCTCCGATTAATTTGTCTCAAGAGCCCCGACGTCTCATAATTTTAATTAACTGAGGAAGGAAGCATCGTTTCCGATCGCGCTAAATATATCCCCTTTGTTAAGTGACAGGTCGTTAATTATAAGAGGATCTCGTCAAGGAATTATTTGTTTATTTTTAAGAGTAGACCGTAAAAAAAGGAAAAATCAGTCGATTCAGTAAGAAAGCGCTTAAAAAGGAGATATTCACCTTCGTCAAAAGTATAGAAAAGTTGTTCTGGTGTAATGCTTCAAATACTCCCCGAATATCGAGCACACTTCCTCGTCTATAAGGAAAGAAAATGAATGTTTGCTTTTTTCAACTTAGGTTTGTTTCTGACAGAAAGTTTAAGACGTGTCTATTCATTATTAGCCAATATTTCTAAAAGATTTAAAGACTTGATTTTAGACAAGCTTAATTTTCTTTCGGAATTAGCGAAAGGAAGTATCTTTTTTCACTTATTGGCATGCATCCTCAAATAGCAAGGATAAACATGAGAGTAAAAGAGCAATATAGAAGCTGGCATTCGAAGCTAGGTTTTCACTTTTGGGTATTGGTATTTAAATCACTTGTTTAGTGATTAGTTAGTTGGTATATCAGTGGGTGGATGGGTTCGAATCCCAGTCATGTCACTATTTTTCACTTGTTTACCCCTGGGTTGTTTTCTTTCCTCCTCCTACGCAACATTCCCACCGCTAATTCGTTCCAGGAATGGTAAATAGCACACGCTAAACGATAAAAAATGACGCGACCATATTTGCACTCAAACTCCCCGCTGATGCGCTTCGAACTCCAAAATTAATGTGGGATATAGCCAATTACCACGAACGCGTAATAGAGCGAACGAAAATGAGAACCAGGATCCGCAGAAAAGGAAAAATGCCCTCGATCTAAAATATCTCACCCTGTTCGGACTCATTGCGAACACGTATTTGCAGAGGGCAAACAAGCGGGAAAGCAGGCGAGGCCCCGTTACGAAAAAAGTCCCTCCCCCATTACACCCGAACAAGTCGGAACCATATTAGTCTATCAGTTATAAAATGGAATTGCTTCCGCAGTTTGACACCGCAAAATTGCGCATCCCCTTCCCCGGGAGTGAGACTGGAAGAAATGAAGAGATAAGGGAATGAATGGAGGTAGAGAGAGGGAGAGAGAGGAAAAATATCGAGGAAAATTGAGTGGCTGGAGAGATATCCCCACACTGCGCCCTCTCCAATTCTCGGAAAGGGCGCGTCTAAGAGGCCGCAACGTTTGAGGGTGGCATTCTCCCGGACCACTTGAAGGGATCTCTCTCTTTCTCCCTTTGTTTGTTCTCCGAGGCAAGGTGAACGAGAGAGGGAGAAGTGGACTTAGCTGGCGGAGGAAGAGCCCCCAAGAGCGGGAGAAAATAAGAGTCAGAATGAGGGGAAAGCTCTGATGAAGCCTCCTATAGTATCGCCGGAGACGGCTATCCCCTTTTTTTCCTTAAGCCAAGAGCACTGGGAGGAATCCAAAAGGTGGTTTTGGAAGCAGAGACTACCAATACCAGACGAGTGGCGCTCTGGTAAGTGGCTCGACGAGAGAGAGAGGGGCGGAGGGGAATTCATCCCCCTAAGGTCTCATTAAAGGGAAAGAAAACACACCCCTTCGTCGATCCCAAAATTGGGGCTCATATTCCTCTACTTTTTAATAGATTCCCATTTTTTCCACGACGTACGTTCCCCGTTACCAGCGGAAACGTTTTTCCAAAGGGGCGCGAAAACGGGGATTAAATTCCCTTTTTTGTTCTCGAGAAGGAGGGATCGATCCGGGTGATTAATTCGGTCGTCAAAGTGCGGTGACATTTCCGCGGAATACAGGCCATTTTTCGACGCTTCTCGTCGATTTTTCCTTCCGAGTTGAGACCTATAGATTACATCAGCACGGTGGATAAAAACCCCACTCGCTCGCCATTAATTCGGTTTTCTGAAACGATATTCTCCCTTTTTTTCCCGTCACGCCGAAATCATTCTCCGGAAGAGCGGAGGATCGCCGTATAAACATTTCACAGCCGCACCGGCGGAATTTGTTTCCGAGACAAAACACGAAGGACGCTGATACGGAGGGCTTAAATAAATCTCCCGCTGTCCCGTTGCCTTCGACGGCGGAGAGGAATCGGGGAAGCGGGTAAAAAGTGGACCCGGAAAGGAAGGAGAGGATGCTCGGGGAATAATCGCTGCGGGTAACCACTCGCACTTTTCGCACACACACGAAATTTTCGTAACTACACATTTAATACGATATCACATACATGGCCGGAAAACTTCCCGAGGACAGGAGGCGCCGCACTCGCGAAGCTATCCGGATAAATAAAAAAACAGATACGTCAGTTTCATAGATATATATATTTATACATGCATTTCCACCATCGAAAACGTATCAGAAGAAGAAGTTTCGTAAAATATGTGATAGGGGAGAGAATGGCGCGTCGATCGGAGGGGGGGTAGAGAGACAAAGGGAGAGAAACTCAAGGGTCGAAGTCCGGAGCACCTTTGTAAAAAACTTCCAAACTCCCGCACGAATCCAAAACAAAGTAATGCGTCGGGTTTTCCTCGCACAAAACACCCAAAAAACCTTCGCGCAACCACTCACGCTCACACATCACTCAAAATTGGCACAGTCCAGTCGGTTTGCTTCCAGTAAATGAAGCTTTCTTTCCCTTTTTGGAATCCTCATGCACAATGTCAATTGAATGCATCGCAGCAAACTTTTAATATGTATATGCTTCTTGTCTTTCCGTTCACAATCTCATCCTCCGTGAGAAGTTACAATATTTCACTTGGAAGCTTGAGTAATTCGCCGAAGGAACTTCAAGGTCAGCTGAGGCCAACGAAAGGGAACCCTGCTTCTTGTCTTGTGGAGGAATGCGGCCGCAGAGCCAACGAGTGCAGTGATACGAGAAGCAGTAAGCAGATTATGGGAAGGAAGCCGTCGCCTCTGCGCTGTATGAAGCCGGATGATGCCGCGGTCCCTTTGCTGCCGTGCTGCATGGCCGCTGGTTTCTCACCTGAAGAAAGCAACAGGTCAGCGAGATAATTAACACGTTTGCTCTTTTCTAAAACCATTAGCACTAGTTCGGTCACGCTATGATTGGTACTTATCGCAACTGCCTACTAAGACGGAAGAAAAGCTTATAGTGGGATCATTTCCAAGACCGTGAAAGGAACAATTTCATCTCACTCCCTACGTCTGCATACATTTATATTCTAATCGGCCTTGTTATAGGCGAAATTTAAAAATTAAATTTTAGAATTATTTCTTGAAACTCGCTGATTTATAGCAATATGATATAGCAGTATCATATATCATCAAGGAAAGAGAAGCAAACAATTAGTTATTGATAGTAAAACAAAATTACCATATCAGAATAGGAATGAATATAATAGCCATATTGTGTCTAACAGGACCATTTTTCTACAACGAAACACCAGCGACGATAAAATCTGAAAAACCTTGGAAAAAGATCGGAAATAAAACTTTGGTTTACAAGAAGAGCAATGTTAGAAAAAAATGAAACGGTGATATACATAATTTACATAAGGAAATTATCGATTTATTGATAAAGGATACGAAACTATAATAGGCCAACTAAAGGCCGTTCAGTTTTATTTAAGTTACGGCCCATTATCAAAATAAAAATTGCAGGTATAATAGAAAAATATAACCGTGACAAGATTTCTAGACTGATTAATTTCTCATGAATTGTGAATAACGCAAAGAATGTTTTTCAGAGATAATTAATAGCGTTGCAGTAAAAAATAGATAAAAAAGTTGGATAAAATACCTTTTAGGTATAATTGAAATAATCTCAGCTTAGAGTACTGTTTCTATGTACTAGAGCTACGCTATATTATAAAGAAACTGTACACTAATATGCTTTAGTATTGCGATAGTGGTTTACATTACGCCACTGTTTAACATAGCTTTCATTCATCTGTAAGGGCTTATAAATCTGATACGAGTGACAGTGACAGGTGCTTTGACATAAAAGGGTCTCTTTTATGGACGTGAAGTCAAAAAATAATGAATAAAGACCACACGTTTAAAGTTCAAGAACAACTTATTCAGTTGAAAATCGTATAATAGTTTAAAAAATTCTAGAGGAAGGAGGAAATTACTTAATACCTTAATTGCTGAAGAATGAGTCACAAAGTACTCCTAAACACCATCAAAAATGAGGACAACCGATGTACAATTCGCTGTCTGTGTAACAGCATTATCAAGGCTACAAAGGAGTCACCTATGTAGCCATGATAATGATGTTTCTCGAATGTTAACTCCAGCTATTACGTATTGCCAAATTAAACCAGTATTAGTATAAGATTCTAGTCGAAAAATGCTTTTTACTAATAAAATAAACACCCAAAATTATGTATTGATAAGTTGAAGGATAATTACACCTCAGCAAACCGTCTTCAGTTAGATCTGCTCTGATAAAGGAATGTTTGCTGTTATGATTAAGGATTGATAGTTTAGGCCTTCCGTGCAGTTGCTAGTGGAGAATCGTCTGTGGAATAAATGTGTTTAACTCACTGTCATGAATAGCAATGGCAAAGTTTTATTATCGCTCAGTCCTTTGAGATGAATTTTACAATCTCTTTCCACAAAATTTTTAAATTTTTCCCTGCGAAGTATATGGGACAGTAAATTTAGAGCTTAAAAAGGATCTGCTTGTACTTTATAAGATTTCTCGCGACACAATAGGTGTCTGAAGCCAATCTCCAAGAGAAGAAAGTTAGCCTTCCTCTGAACTATGTAGTAAACATTAGCATAAATAATAAATCAGAAGAGAATTTTCACAAAATAGCCATAAATAAAGAGAGAGCCGTACAGTGAAGGGCATATTTTCGCCCTCCGTAAAAATTCCAAAAAGAAACTTTCCTGAAATTCCTTCGTGGAATTCCCAAGTTTACATCGGATTCTTGCGTATTATGAGCCTCACTCGTTTGATGCCATAAATATGCAAGAGCCTGAATGCCACCCAACTACTCTCCACTCGGTCCCCATTTAAAGATAGTTACATGCAAAATCCTCCAAGAAACTTGCGAAGTAAAATATTCACGAAAGTGTGTAAAAAGGAACACCCGACGAGCACTCCTGCGCCCCGAATTTCCTAAGCGGCATTCTTATCTCCTCTACGTGATGAGACATTTAGTTCAGTATGGTAATTGCATTTCAGAGATCTTTAAAAGCGTTCGGCCTCCAAAAATTTCGTTGCTTGTATCACAAGCGCTCGAATTTGTTGCTAACTAAAAGTTGGTCGCATAGTTGTGCAGTTAGCATGTTTATCTTTCTGGGAAAAGTGGGTCAAATCCACGGTTAGCTCCCTGTTCATTTCAGATACGCGGCAGATTCATATACATAAACAAAAATACATTTCCGAGCGTAAACGCATACCTCGCTCATTAAGCTATCTTCGTTGCCCGAGTTTGTTTTGTTTCGTCATTGGCAACGACTGACCGCACATGTCCTCACCCGCATGCCTGATTTTTAATTAATGTGACCTCATTTTTCAATCATTGGCTCCGGGACTGCAAGGATTTCGTTTTTTTTTAGGATTTACAAAAAATCAAGCTCATAGCCGAAACACTTGTAGAACACTCAAAATAAACCACTCCTGCGGGTAGGCGTTTTAATTTCCTTTACATAATTCGAGCCTTTTCAGTGGAATATGGAAAAATATGATCAACGTTTTCAGAATTATATTCAACCATGGTCGGAGCCAATGTGCGAAATGACCTAAGCTGTTGAAGCACTTTTAACAATAACACTACTACTATTCAACCATTTATATAGTAATTATATGCAACCACTATATCACCAGATCATTACCGTTCCATTACGAGCTTTCCTGCATTTTTCTACTCTGATAACCTAGAATACTGAAATTTATAAAGTTATGTGACTAAAAATATTTAATTTCCATATATGATATGGACATTTGCATGCATCTATGATCCGAATAGACAAAAATTCACTGAATATTAAATTCATAAATTTAATTGAAATTTTACTGTGCGCAGGAATGAAAAAAAATCTTTTAACATTGCTTGACTCGAAATTTGCGCTTATATATAATTCTTCTATTGCAACCTAACTTTTATGCAGATAAGTGTCGATATACTGACATATAATGTCATTTACATTATTTTAAGTACTCTCTCCCATTCTCTTAAACATGGGATGCGACAATAGCATTTATATTTTAACATCAAAACTGGATAAATATGACTTTTATATAAAAAGAACAAATGGAATACGTTTATTTCAGATGGCAGAATCTTTAGTACCTTCGGCTTCGGGGTAAGCGATCCCTGGTTTGATATGGAAGCCCATACGTGCGGAAAGACCTAAATTGTCGAAGTACCTTTAATAATAATACTGTGAGATAAAAGTGTCTAGATAAATAAGGAAATGATAAATATGCACTCAGACGTTGATATTATTGCTGATGAATGCATGGGTTTCGGTAGACTTAGTTTCTAGACTTTATTTTGTATTTTTTAGGCACTTCTAACATCAATTGAAATATATTTTAAATTTAATAAGCATTTTAAAATCCAAAGGAGAAATAAAATATTCTTTACACGTAGACAATGCAAAAGTGACGAATACTTGAGATTATTCTGCTAATTATAGAATTCTGTATGTAGCAAAAATATTGAGCTGACTGCTTAATCGAGCAAATAATCAGTTTTCCTATATATACTGTAGGTATTTGTGTACAACATAAGTATATGACAAAAAATATATTCTTTGTTGATCAAATATGCATAATATTTCCACAATAAACGTTCTAATAATATAGGTTCCTTGTTGAGATTGGTGGTCATCTTTGTTGGTGCTCGTTTGAATCTCTGAAGATAACTTTGATACTAGGTTATTTTAGGAGAAGAACAAAAACTTTACATGAATAAATAATGACCGTGGGGAAGTTGCCCCACGTATGTTAAATTAACTTCCATACATAGTGTGCTTCGGCAAAGAGTGGATTTTTATCAAAATTTTAATTGCAGTTTATGGTGACCCAACACCAACTCCCCTGGGTTTGTTATTTCATTCTCTCGGTAAACTAGGAAAATGTTAGGATTTAATGAGTATGTGTAGTGAAATACAAATGACAATACGAACAGTAAATCTCATCCAAATAAAAGAGTAATCTGATGTAAATAAAATCCGGTTCACAAACTATCATGGCTGTACTAAACATAAGCAATACTTGTGGCTTTAAATCATTTGGGACTTATAATTGCCTGCGACGCATCGTGCCGATAAATTTGTTTTACCTATTTGCATTTCATTATGTAAACATTTTTTCGAAGCTTGATTACACGTCATTAGTATGGCCGTGATTCGGAATGCGTAATACAAATATCATGCTGTTAAATTCGGTAATATTCGGAATAAAAAGTGCCCATGCATTGGGGTCTTAATGTGAGTTATGGGAGGGGAGGAAACAGAAAAAAAAAGATATTTGCTAATACAATTTCTCCCAAACTTATGCAAATCAAGTGCTAGTGATTCTTCTTTGAAAAAAATAATGGACTTATATATGCAAATATGTCAAATTCAATTTTATTCATTAAATTTACCCTTCCAAAAATAAAGTTCAAATTATTTACGCATCAATTTCTTTAAAGCTGACCATTTCCTTTAATTTATTTAGTTTATTTCAATATTTATGAGTAAGAAATTTTAGCCATATAACTGTACTTTATGAGATCTCGTAAATTATTAACAAAAATTAAGTTACTCCTATTTTACCATTGAGAAACGCATTCACATATGCACTACCGAAGCTTTTGTTATACATTTGTAATATGATGACCAATTGATAATTGGTGAATGGGAAAGGTATATCGCTTCGGCTGATATTACTTTATGATAGTTTCCGCATATCAGTCACAAGGGTCTTCCCGAGGTAAGGCAAGGGAGATGGTCCTTCAGGACAAGACGCTCAGGGACTCATGATATTGTAGGTTATTATGAGATGTGGAAAAATTCCTATGATCTTCTCGAATACAAAGTAGTTTCAAGGTATTTCTATTGGAGCACTCAATATTCAGATATTTTTTAAATCGTTTATTTCTAGTCGCATCCCCTGTAGTTGGGTATTAGCGACCACCATTATTCTTTGTTACATATTGTAGGTTACATTTAATTGTTTTATAAATGGTATCAATACATGAATATCGTTTAAAAGTTCTTGTTTGCTAGTAAAGTTTATGTTTTGTAGTAGACCTACATTCTTAGATTAACTCGCGTAGAATATTCAGATTGATATCATACTTTACGCTTTCTTTAGAATAGACATTTGACTGTCAAAGTGGTAAGCATTCTAAAAACGACGAAAATTATTCGTCCCTGAATATTTACGTAGATATTCATAAAAAAATTGTACAATTAATTACAAGTAAGAGTTCCACTTATTATTAGATCACAAATGATAATAACCAATGATTTTTACGCTTTATTTCCTTACTATTATTCATCATTTAAATTATTTTATATTTATCATAAGCTTCCGTATATGTTTTATACTGGTTAAAGTGGCAGCGTTAACTTTCACAGCATCCAATAATTAGCTCAAATATCTCTACAAAGTTCTGTATATATCATTTACTTAGTATATATACCAAATCTATATTTAGTAAAGTAATATCAGTGTAATTATCTTAATAAATGTAAATGTCGAAATTGATTTTTATTAACACCGCAAATTAATTTTTCGTGTAAAAATAAATATATTGACGTTTTTTAAAAATAAATATGGAATGAAAGCCTGAGAGGGTATGACTCCCAAATTAGGGCGCCGATCCATCTAGGTCTGGCTATATCTGCAGCATACGGTAACTATGAAAAACTGTGTAAAGTAACAATTATCTCGGTATTCAATCCATATGGTGTATCTGCAGAATTTGTTAGCCATAACAGAATACTAGAGTAAGAAAATACATTATGCTGCGAGTATTAGAATGAAAAGGTCTCGGAGATCTCTGTTGGCTGACCGTGACGTCGAACTGCGCGATTGTTAACTTGCGCGTGAATGGGAGACGAGTCTAATGCCTCAATTTACGTAATTAGATGACCATGAGGATAAGTCGCTCGACGCAGTCCAGGCCTGTGGTTTTCTCGTCAGCTTGCGATAAGAACTAAACCCTCCCCTTAAATGGGGGCTTACCGTTCAAAATGTGAACATGAATGCTGGCTGGCTTTGCATTCGATGGCACGCATGAGTAATTTCCCGAATCCGCTGGCTTCGCCGACCGGATCTCCAGTTCGCTGCTGTGCCTCCCGTGGCGGACGAGGACCCCCGCCCCCGCGTCGTAGTTTATCATCCGATCGTCTCTGTACCAAAACACGTACACCGGTGGCTCCGTGCTGCGTCGCAGGAGGCAAGTGAGGCGCAGGGCGCTGCCGCTCTTCACGTGTTTATCTGGGCCTCCAAGTATTTCCGCTCTGGCCTCTGGCGAAATGGAAAAGGGGAGAAAAAAGAGTTATTATAGCTTCTTATACAGGAGGGAAGAAGGCTGTATTTTTGCGGGAGGGATATTGAAGATGTTTTTCGGTAACTTTCAAAGGGGTTCGTTTTCCTTGCGACCCATATCTTTGTTATTATTGTATCTATATGTAGAATTTATCTATTTCTATATGTGATTTATCAACTAGTTTATCATTAGTTTAAATCTATCAATTAGCACAAAATATCTATTATCATATATTCATACGTTTCTTCGTTTGTATTAATATATTAAAATGTATACCAGCTGTAGTCATTAAATTTCTTTGCTGAATATTATGAAATTTTCCTTTAAAATCTCCGAAGGTTAGGTGGAAGAGATGCCATTTTAGTGAAACCTCACCTTAAGAGTATATTAATGATAAGTTAAATATCTCCGTTTGGTAATGTTTTACAAGCATGACTTTGACCCCTCAGCATCCCTTTGATACCTCCACTGTAGGATAAAATAACAAATATGTTACTGAAATGATAATGAACATTACTGACTGGTTTATAAGTTATTTTTCAGTTTAAGTTAAAAAAATAGGTAATTAGATCGTAACCATAGGTGGGTTCTTACTTACTCTACGAAAGTGCAATTTTAATTATTAAAAGTTATTTAAAGGACGAGTTTAAAACTCATATGATATTCTATTTACAATTCATATGACCATCAAAAACTGCTTAATATCTGAGAATTTCCACTAAATGAAATTACTAATTTATTCTTATGAGTAAAAAATAACCTGATATTGACTTATACATATTTAATTTTTCCATAGAACTTACATTTTCTCTTTGAATTTATTGTGATTACTTAGTTTAAATTATGTTTTAAAAACATATAATATCCGTTTGATAATCTGAGAAACTAAAAAGAACAGCACAATATCTGAGAATATCTGCTAAATGTAATTACTATGGATTTCAAAAAGAAGACTCCAATGCTAGAAGCTTACTGAGTGCGAATCAAAGAAAGTAAACTGTATCATATAAATATCGCAATTTTTAACAAAAATATTGTCAGGTCTCGAGAAGGCTTGTAATCTCATGGAGTGTAAATATGAAATTCCAGCGATTTGATAGATTAAGAGCATTTGTAAACCCGGAATTGGATTACATCCATTAAAAGGAAAAAAATGTCCTCATTACATCGCTTTTACCTAAGGTCATAACGAACGCGGCGATTTTCCTCTTGCGCAAACAATTTGGAGTGCGAGTTAATCTTTCCCGAAGAGGTTTTTTATCATTCTTAACACGAAAACAAACTCTAAATAATAACGGGGTTCGGAAGTAATAATGAAAAATAAACGCAGCTCGCATGAAGGAGGTTTCCTGGGCCGAATTCAGCATATCCTCTCCCTCCGCCCCACCTCATCCTGATTTACTGTATAATCTTCCTTAAATCACGCTGATTTACGGCGCCGTTTTCACGGATGAGAGAGAAAACACGAGCACACACCAACACGCCAGTCGCCATTTCGTCTCCCCCTTTCTTCGTCATCAAAAGGGATTAAAGTTTAGCTTCGAGGAGGAGAATATAGGATTTGCCATAGCGGAGCGATTGGCTTAGGTTAAATGCGCCTTACGAGGCAATCTGACGCCGCGGCTAACGGCTGCGTTCTCCAATTTTTATGTCTCGAGAGTTACGAATGTCGGGCTTAGGAGAAAGCCCAGCGTAAGAGTGAGAGATGAGGATTTTCGAGTGCCAAATTAAGACGTTATGGACGCCGGCAAATGTGTTTTGGAGGAGAAACTGCGGTTTGAATCTGCTCATTCGGTATGAAGAATGTATGATGTAATAAAATTAACTTCGCTATTACTTATCCGCGAAACTCTGTTATTAATTGCCAAAAACTTGAGTGACTAGAATTGAGAGAACAGTAATGTCTAAGCCGTGATCCACTTGTGGCCCTCAAACCTATTCCCAGCAGCCAATTAGATTCGTCTTTTCGCAAGCTTTCAAGAATGTTACAAGCAAGTCCTTCACAATGCATGTCCATGAAAAATTATACATTATGAATAATAATTATAAGGATACTGAATACCAAAAATTTTATTAATCTGCAAATATTATTAATTAATTTCATCTATATTTAGATATCTACGTACCCTGCAATCCACATTTTGGCGTATTTCAGGGGGTATTTTCACTAACTTAACGCATTCTTTCAACATCCTTTAAACTAACTAATTACGTTAAAATTAACCGAGAAATGTGGCTTTTCGTCAAACTATTGATTATTGACCAATTTTCACATTCTAATCACCTTATTTTTAATTTGTGCCCACAAAAAAAGTTTCAATGTAATTAAGTACGGTCTGAGATCCGCAAAATACTAATATGAGCAAATGCTGTCCAGGGATGGGATATTACTTTGTCTCCCTTGATTTAAAAGTTGTCGAGATTTTCGACGGGACAAAATTATTTTTCTACATTGGCTTAACAGAGTCTTACGATAAGTGGAAAAATCGGGAATTCCAATTAAGACCCGACTTATAAATTAAATTCCCTGCTTTTTTAAACCTCAACCCATCATTAAGATTCACGATCCGAGCGCGATGAACTTCATCAGGCTTAAATCAGTCTTCGTTACCGTGGGAACACAATGACCAATCGAGGCACCCCTTAAATCGGATAATACCGCGTCGCGTCGCCGAGAAAACCGGCCCTTGAATCCCATTCGTAACTCTCCGTACTTTCATCTTACAGCGGGACGATTTTTCGGAGCAACGGGCAGAACCTCATTCTTCCCCGGCACGGATTCGGCGTCACTTGGCAGCGTGATAAGAGAGGGAGGGGAGTGGTGGAGTGGAATGGCGAGTGGGAGTGGCTCAGTCGGAGGAAAGACTCCGGGCGACGTTTCGGGAGGTAGGAGTAGGCGAGGCTGAAGAGAAAAATGGAGTCAGGCCAAGGGGAAAGAGGGTCCCGTTGTTTGCGCCCAGACGATAAATAATACGTCAGCTTCCTTAAATTCTGTCTTCGGTGAAACCGACCGTAACGTAGCCTCCTATGGTCCTCCTCGTTTCCCCCTTATTTTGCACTACCGCTCTCTCACTTTCTCTTGGCCCCGTTTCTTACATTTGCGGGAGTTTCATTGCTAGGTATTTTGCATGAGGGCGGATTTAGTGCCGCGTTGCAAAAAATTTGGGTCTCTTTTCCGGAAGCTTGTCGCGGAGGGTTTAATTGGAAAATTCGGGCTGCGCGAGCGAGGCGAATGCCAGCCGTGTAAAACAGTGCAGATTACGGAACTGTGGAATGGAAAGGAGGTTGTGGAAAGGAAACAATTAGAGCTGTTTACTGGTACGTGCTTCTCGCTTCTGAATGCATCGCCCCTACAAGTGCTGCTTTGCTTTTCCTATTAGGTGCAATTTGTTAGCATGTCGACGTAAAGATTACGCTTTACGTTAAACCTCACTAACTATAAAATAATTATGAATGGTACGTTAACAGCGTAGAGTTTATATAAAATTTTGCACTTAACGCATGGAGAAAGGTGAATGTAAAAGTACCTTCATTCAAAACATAAGTCAAACGGAAGGTGTTGACTTCGAAATAACTAAACGATTTCCCGCAATCCCTAAAGTGTTTTCGAATTAGTCATGGACCTGTATGCTCATTAATAAATAATGTGTTAATAGAACAATAAAAAATTACGATATAGTATACATGCATGAAAATGTATAATGTACGAAAATTATTATAACATAATTTTTCTTGTCATAAACTCTTTTCTACCCGAAATTAACTTCATTTAAGTGCCCATTTTTTGTCTAAGTTCAATCTCATTGTTAAATCTGGGTTTATAATCAACCTTACATCATTATGTACATACTTGTGCTATCAAAACACGAAGTAAAGGAAATGACTTCCTAACTTTTGCAGAACTATTCCATTCACTTCATCCAAACATTTAACTCTGAATTTTTTAGTGAATACTTTTCTTCCTTAGATATATACGTAAAGAATTTATCAATAGTTTTAAAGTAAAAGAGAAACAAATATTTCTCTTCTCTAATATGAAAAGTATTTGGACGGAATAGATAAAACACGGGAAGCTGGAATTGGATATTAACTTCAGATCCCATATACTCATACAATGCTCCGGATGAAAAACCTACATACACTACACCAAGTATACCTTACTTCAGGATAACTGTACGAGCGTTATTACTTCGATAAAATACAATCAAGAAGTAATAACAATGCTCCCAGTCATTACAACTTATCGCCTCGTGACACATTTTTCGGGAAGCGATGTAGATATTGGACTTGTTTCGGAAGGCTCATAACACACGGTTTATCTTGAGCGAGCCACCTTTTCACGAGTGATATTTTCTCTTGATGTAGAGGTTGATTCATTTTGTCTCAAAAATCATTAGCGGAGACTCAGTCCCCTCTCCTCGTCTTCAAGATTCCCTTCTTTTGGGACAATCCTCCCACTTTCCCTCACTGTCCGTATCCGTGTATTCAACTCTTTTT
Source organism: Sympetrum striolatum (assembly GCA_947579665.1). Classification (NCBI taxonomy): domain Eukaryota; kingdom Metazoa; phylum Arthropoda; class Insecta; order Odonata; family Libellulidae; genus Sympetrum; species Sympetrum striolatum. Next base: position 51,475,927 of record OX388342.1, on the reverse strand, counting down.
CGCTCCCAACTTCCCTTATCCTCCTATTTTCTTCCCCAAACGAGACGAGAAAATCCGAAGGCATAACCTTCTTTTCAACTCCCTCATCTTCCGTCTCTTTCTTTTTTTAACTTCAACCGGCCCCTCACTTCATTCCCTTTCATACTCCATTCTCTGTCTCTTCTCTCCTTACCCATTCTTTTCCCATGAAATCTCCACTCTCATTCCTCCCATAGCTGCTTATTTTCCTCCTTACCTCACGCAAAAATTTACTTTTATCTCTCTTCAACTTTTCCTTTGGTTTCTTCGATTCTCTTTCGAGACCAAACTCTTCGAAGGCATATTTTTCGAAAAAGAATTCTTCGAAAGCAAATTATTTTAAAACAAATTCTTCAAACCATTAATACTTCGAATTATAAATTCTTCGATAAACATGTCACAGCTGAAATTCCACCTGTAATGCTCACACTCAACTCAACCTGCTATGAGTTTCATAGCTTTACTGAACAGATTTCAACTCTAAATTAGTTCTTTTAACTCCTCAACGCACTCAGCATAAAATTAAGTCCGGTGTTAGTATTCACTTCTTAATATTATAGGAGCTTTATTTATGTATAATGACGTGCAATGTATATTGATTATCTGTAAGTATTATCTGATTGTATTTTTCTTACATTGTTTCAACTTAAAGGATGAAAACATTTATCCCGAATTTTTCACCGGTTATCATTTTCAAAACTGCTAGCTACCGATCACACAAAAATTTTCTTTCATTCCCTCAGTCTCCGTTGGTTTCATCTGCACAGATGCAAACCGCATACTATATTTAGTTAAGAGAAACCATAACTTATCAAAAATTGATTAAGTGGAGCGTAACCTCGGAATAATATGTCCGCACAGCCAAATTTATGTATCACCTAAAACTATTTCTGATGCTACAAAGAACTTGTTGCAAGTAAATTGAGATAAATGTGGAAGTTTCCTTCATAGTTGGTTTCGGGCAGATATCTTGAATTTAGATTTAGTTACTGTTTTTTATTTCCGATAATGAAATTAGGGGTGACGAAATGGCGGCTGCGAATAAACCTCATCTTGAGGCTTGAGGGGTTAATGTAAATTCTGGATGGCTACAAATATATAGACGTGAAATACTATCAAAGAATTTGACATTGGACGAATCGATCGTTCGAAGAATTGATCGTTCGGAGAATTCGTTTAAGAGGAATTTTGTTACGCTTCGGCTCATTTTCCTCCTTACCTAGCACAAAAATGCACTTTCATCTCTGTTCTCCATTTTATTTCATTTCATCTATTCTCTTCCGCGAACAGATATCCATCCGATCTCGTTTCGCTCTCTCCTTTCGCATTCCGAGCCCATTCGAAACGAGCGTGGCTTTCGAGAATAGGAAAAAAGCGGTGATCGAGGAAGGCGACGTGTCTCTGCCTTGATAACCGGCATTCTATCCTCGTTTGGCATAATGGGAATTCATGCTCGCGATGCGGGCGAAAAAGAAAACCTTCCGCTGACCGATCTACGGCCTGGTTTGTCGCCAAAATATTTGAATCAAAATCCCCTGTATTCCTCTTTTCCACTCGTAAACACGCGCGGGGTGGTATTTTCGAAATACTTTTCCAAGATAAGGTTATTCATTACGACGCGGATTTCCGGGAAATTAAAAACGAATGCGTTGAAAAACGCGGCGATGCAGAAAATAGGGAAATATGAAGCCCCGTCCTATTCAATGCTCAACGAATTGTGATGATCCGTGATTTTAAATCGAGCTAACATGTGGCTAGTTATAGATAAGAATATAACGTAATTTCAAGCAGAATAGTTAAGGGATGAGCCTCTTTTGAATCAAAATTTTCAGGCTGAAATTATTGAAACACAAGTTAGGTATCTTACTGATTCACCAGACTTATATTCGAATCCATGCAATTAAAAGAAATTATTTTCCTCTACCAGTATGGGAATATGTGGAATTTAAATTTGCGATTTATATCATCTGAATTAGAACGTAAATGTAAACAGTGTACTTTTCTTTATACTACCTACACAGCGAATAATTATAAAACCTATAAATTTTGGTTGATATTTATTTTTGATTCTATTGACTGAGGTGCATTAACTCATTCTAAATACAATATGTTCCTATTGGAATAGTGCACTTCATCACCGCATGGCAAACATTGTCAGGGATACCATAGTATAAAATATCCTCATAAAAATGCTTTTCTACTGCCTTAACATGTTTCTGTTTCATGGCATTTAATTTCCTTGTAAATTTCATCAATTCCGGTCTCAGATAAACAAATACAGTTGACGTCGAAGAAGTTGGACAAGACGAATTTGACACAAATTGTGGATAGAGAGGTAGGATTGGAGATGTCCAGGAATACTTAAAATATTCACAATAGTGCAAGAAAAGATAAATCCATCTATGTTCTGCAAATAGAAATGGTAATTGTATGGCAGAGTTTCTAAGATTAAATAGGACGTGAGGAATCTCGCTTAGGCTGAAGAATCTGGTTCCGAGATGAAACATTTCGCTAATTTTAGATGAATAATCACCATATATTAAAATATTTTCTTTTATCAAGAGGTATATTGTTGGAATGGTCGTGTACGAAAGGATATTCAAATTCGTGCTAAGAGGATTTGAACGCTGTCATATGCGTGAGAAAAAATTGAATCCCAAGGTAATACTCGAATATGCAAAATAAGCAGTAAAATAATAGCAGGGATTTTATTCGGCATCGCATATTCGAACCTGACACCATAAATTGCAGTGCACAGAACTCTTAGCTTCATGAGAATGTTAAAATTTTAATTATCAATTGTTCGGAAAACAATTAGAATTTTTTAAAATTTTACTGTCGTTCATAATGTTTTTAAGCCTTCATATAACAAAATCAGAAAAATTACATGGATAAATTGAGATGTGAAATTAAGTCGGCAGGCGAAATAATGTATTTTAATAATTACTTTTTTGATTACAAATTCTAAGCTACGGCCCTTATCAACCCTCTTCTCCGAGAAAAACATTTCAGGACCGCCGGAATATAATATAATCAATCCTATTACGGCTTTCAACGGATCACATCGACTTTCCATGCCTTTTGTTACTAAATAGTCATTTTCTTTCTCATTCATTCGCGTATTGTTCTCTTTGCCATCAGCAGCAGACGAAGGGCGTTTCCCTCCCGAAGAAAAACGCGCAAGCCCTTTTGAGTAAGCAATCAGTCCATTTATCTCCTTTTTCATTCTCTTCAATACGTTCCCCTTTGCATCCTTATCCCTCCCAACCCATCCGGTTCCCTCTTTATGTCTTCCCGAGCCAAATATCCCGACAGAAGGTCATATTTTCCCCCCGCGATCGTCAATTTCCTCTCCGCCATTTTTACCATATCGCCACCAAGAGGAAAGCTACATGTCCGCAGCCTCCCACTCCCTGATTCCTCCTCCTCTTTTCACCTCCCATTCCCTTACTTTATCCCTCGCAACTCTTTGCCTCTTTCTTTCACCTGCTCACCTTAATTTTCCCAAAAGAAAAATTTCTCAAGGGCAGGATTTTTTGTGAAAAGGGGGAGGGGGAGGTTGGGGGAAGAAAAGACTTAAAAAGGATCCCAGCGGAGATAAGGGCGAAACGACTTGGAGATTATACGCAAAAAGAGAGGCTCAAAGAGGGGAGATGAAAGAAGGGAGTTAGAGAGAATAGAGCCGCTTCTGCCAAAATATTTTTTGTCCGTGTAGTAAGCATGTTTCATCTAAATCCACCCTTTCTCTCCCCCCCCCTTCCTCACTTTTCTTTGCATTAATTAATTCCTTTAAAGGGACTGGAACCGGTAATTTTTTCACGGGAACACTTTTTGGTCCGAAGCATTTCAGGTAATAACTTTCTTGACGAGAGAAAGAATTCCTTTCTCCCGAATAAAAGCTTTATGTTTCCGCGTTTAAAATGCTTATAAACGTTGCAACATCAAAGCTTATGGTTCTCCAGCATGACAGTTAAACGGAAATATGCTAACAAATAAGCATGTAAGTTTTTGTTTTGCACGATCAAAATTATTTTCCTTGGAAATCGTTTACATCATGCTCTTAGTTTTATCTACCCATTTAATTAGCTAGTTTGTCAGTGACATTGATCTGCAGTTATCTATATAGATGTGCAAAAGGGATAGCAATGCGTTACTTACCAACTAGCTGGAGCTCCACAAATAAGCTGGTAGGAGGGTGCGTGGAAACTTGGCATTCGTACAGACCAGCATCTTTGACCTGAGCGTATCTTATATGCAGTGCCCAATCCTAGAATAATATAAATTATACATCATTTAAAATAATTGTTCTTTCTTTTGGTATTTTATATGATTAAACATTACGTAGGCAAACAATGAAAAACTGCCGATGCTGAAATCTCTGAATGAATTTAAAGGCCATTCTTTATCATATTAAAATAAAATATTGCTATAAAATGATTAATATTATTTATTGCTTACTGAGGTTTCACTTTTACGTAACTAGACGAAAAAATAATTAAATGTGATTTTTTTTCCTATACGGAGTTAATGATGTCATGGAATTCGAAGACGAATTAATTTATTATTATATATCTGTAGCCTATATTAGAGTATGATAGTAAATCACTCACTACTATGATAACTAAAATTGTCACTAACCTGAGCATGCCTCACATGGGCCGTGAAAAATCTGTCATCGCTGGAATAGGTGGCGAGGCCAACTGTCAGCAGATGGTAATCTTTCCGACGAATCCAAGACACCTATGAAACATCAAAGGAAATAAAGTCAACTTCTGAGCTTATAAAACTAAATTAAATTAACTAAATGTATACGACTTAATGCTTTAAGTGTATGCCAAAGTCTGCTTGTATGAATTTCTAATTCGGCATACTACATTTAATATTTTCGGGTAATATTATTTTCAAGAATCTTTTAATAAAAAGGATTACTATAATTTAATTCAAGGACTATGCCATTACAGATTGAGTTAATGATGATATAACCCTTAGAAATTGCATTAATGATTAATCACTAATATAAATATTAATTGTGCTTTTAACTTGTGATTTATTCTTTTAGATAGTTTAATCACGTAATGTAAGTTATATGTAGAATTTAGGGAAATGAAGTAATTTACTACTGATAAGGAACGTGATTAAGAAAACCTCCCAACCGTTTTAGCTTTAAACTGCAATGTAAGTAATGAAAATCTTGCAGCATAGTTTTAGTACTTATGCTAATTATTCAGATAGAATAACTACCAAAACATATGAACCCGCTCACCAATATTTTAGAAATTTCTTTTAACTTTAACTTACTATAACTTTAATCAGTTAGGTCAGTCATAAATTTCGCTAGCCTAGGCTAAACTACTTCTTTTCGAATTTCTAAGCAATATCAAATTCGATCAATGTTTCATCATTAATAAGTTTGAAATATGCAAACAATGTTTACTTTGGTCGATGTTCTCTATTTACAGGCAGAATATAATAAATATCTATTAATTGTCTTCAAGTTAATTAGAACTAATTCATGAACTCTATAACCAATCCATTAAAGTCTGTAATGTAAACCTCAATTCACTTTATTCTTTATGCACGACATGAAAAACATGACGTGGTAATGATATTTTCATTTACATATGAAATATATTTGAACGATTAATTAATTAAATCTATGATATGTTCAATGTCGATGGAGCTAAAGATCACATTGAGAGGGATGTCAATAAATTACGACATTTAATTCGAGCTATAAGGTTGCAAATTGCAAAGGATATGGATGCTAAGTAGTTAAAGAAAAATAATAAGAGAATAAAAAAATATTGAAAGATCTTATGCCTAAGAAAACTATAATTTTTTAGTGACCGTCTAACTCTCACAAATTAAGCTTCATTGCTATTATAGCCGTAATAAATAAAGATAAATTAATAATTGATACATTATACTAGCTGTACCGTATTTGTAACATGTAGAATGTAGTTTCCAACACTACACTTTATATAAAATTTTGAATTACCATTCGTAGAGAATGGTAGAATTGACCGTTGACCTCAGATTAATATTCCTCAAATTTTCCTTAATTTTCGAGGTTAATTAGTTAAATACACCATCATTAAATGTCGAATATTTAGGCTCGTGAATAATTGTACTTAATCATAATTCGAATATAATGTTCATTTAATTACGAGTTGCGATAATAATATCAGCTTAAAATATGCACGTGAATCTTAACTAATATGAAAACAAGTATTACGTCATTCAAGAACGTAAATAAATATAAGCTGAAAATAGTTTGATGGGACCGAATAACTATATAAATAAACATGTACAAATTAAAATTAAGAATGTATATATAAGTCTAATTTCCTTATGAAATAAATTTGAATTTCATGAGACGAGTGAGGGATAAATACTAAATGAACCCAGAAAAATAATATCTAGAAATACTGTATATTTAAGTAAGAATATGGAGGCAATGATAACAATCTCATATTATAATCATCATATTGATGTTATTGTCGTAAGGCAATCGATAATTAGAATGTATTGCATATTCACTAATTTCTGACTAACGGATTGAATGACATAGGAAAGTATGTGGGTATCATTTTTATGATATTAAACCAATATAATCCAATATAATATTAAAGAAACAAACCCATGGAATAATGTAGGCACGACGAGAATATTTCCGAGCTGCTGCTTTCTCCTAACAAAGTTAAGATTTTAAAAAATATAATCTGTTGAAAAAAATTGTTCTTCTTGAAGATATAAATTATCTTGCAAGGAATACCCATAACAGATTGAATGAATTTCTAGAATCTTACAGAGCTATTGATGGCAAATATTTTTGTAAATTAAATCAATTAAATTGAACTTTTAAAAACGAAAATATGTAATAATCAGTGGTGTAAACAGACTATTTTAAGCAATCATTCAAACTGGCATTAATTTCTCTGTAATTCTGAGAGCTAAGCTGAAGATGAATAAATTGGTAAAATCAATAAACTCCCTTTTTTATATTCAGCTATCAATCACAACGTACAGCATTTAGGGAAGAAAAGACCACGTCGGGGCGCGGCAAAAACACCAAAGATAGCAAATCAGACATCATTAAACGCCCAGGTTTTAGGCCCTCCATGAGTGAATGCTAGCACACTGTTAACATGTGTTAACGTCATAAGCCCGCAAAATAAAAGGAGCCGCTAGATAATTTCGCCCGACTGTACAGGGCGCGCTGTCCCTCACCCAAATCAACATCGCTCGCCTCTATCCCTCGCTCTGTTTTTCTCCGGAGAGAAAAAAAGCGCGAAATACCCATGTTCCCGAACACACACCGTGCCCTCTCCGATGTCCCCCACTTCGCAGTGCAGCATGGGAGTGCTCCCCGTCTGCGCCATCACCAGCGTGCAATTCTCGGACGTGAAAACGTGGCGTAGAGGCTGATGTAGGCCGTGTTGGTGTCGGTGCGGCTTCCCCGTGTCCCCAGAGCCGGGTATGAGGTTGCTGCTGGCGGCTTCGGACTTGCCGGGGAGGGGGGCCGAGAAAAAGGGCGAAGGGCTGTCCGATAATTCCAAAGGGAAGAACACCGTGGCCTCGGTTGGGAATCCGTGGGAACGGCTTCCGTGACCTGCAGCGGGAGAAGAAGAAAAACCCTTACAAATTTAATCAAAAGGCTGATATGTTGGTGTGCCGAGAAATGTTTTTTGGCGGGGTTGGGGAAGGGGAAGACAAGGGGCGTTATTTATGTTTCGGGAGCATCGCTGACTGAGCGTCTATACGAGGCGGTATTTTGGATTGCTTTAAAGAGATTCTATAGTGAAATTTTCAGAAGGCTCTAGAAGTTAATACAAGATATTTTTTATTGAAATTTGGTCCTTTTTGCAATGGGGAAAAGTAGGCATTTCAGTTTTACGTGTATTTTGGCATAGTTACTATCCCAGTTCCCTTAGCTCCACAATGGACACGGTCAAGCTATCTATATTATCAGATTGAATGTTTTTAAAAATGATGCCAATACAACGAATTTACTCAAACGATATTGAAGCTACATTTGAAAGAGTATACAAATATTTTTATCATCCGTGCAAATGTGAAATATCCGGTTTCGAGGATACTACACGAGGACACTCAACATCAGTTGGACGATACAAAGTTAGGCACTATATAAAATTAACAATTTATTGCACATTTATTAACAGTAGAAATAGGTAACTTCTTGGTGATTAACTTCGATGAAAAATTTGATGCTTTTAAAATTATCAATTCTCTTATTTATTTACTCAATAATTACCTCTTAGTTTGTTTTTATGATTTGCAATCAGTGTATCGTACTACGTCGCAATTTTCACTTTATCTAAGCGTATGGATCTCTTAAATGGAAGCTAAATTCTGTTTTTATTACTCAAATGATATCGAAACTTTAAAAGGGATTAAAATAAGCTAATATGTCTGATTAGTAAGATAAGACCAAAAGAGGAGATCTCGGCGATTGGTAGGTTAATCGATCATTTCCCTGAGATTTATATGTAGGATACATTTCTTTATAACTTTACCACAATGTATACAATCAACACTGCAAGTTTATCTGTAACAACGATATAACTATAACTATACGATATAAGAATATTATTATAAAAATTATCTTTATGACCTTAATGCGTGAGATTCTATCCAAAATTTGTTCAAAAGTTCAGTTGAAGCTCTCGTTTATCAGCATTCCTTCGTAGATATTCTTCTTATCCTTCTTATGCAAGTTACCTATTCTATAGTATGCGTATCTTAAAAGTAATTATAAGATATACGCAATGAAGTAGCTGAAATATTAATGCAGTTTAGTCCTTCAACGATCTACCTTTGGCTAGATATACGTGCCCTTTTGTTTCACGCGTTGAAAATTAGCATAATCGCTCCTGGCAGCCGGAGATTTATTTTGCAGACGATGAAAGAATAAGTTCAAGCTAAGGTAAATCCTCCAGCTCAAGAGACTGTCTTCATTTGCTCATTACCTGGGAACTGTTACGACACAAATGCTCCGCCATTTCTTCCCAAACGGCGCCTTTAAAACATCCCCCTCTACCCTCTTCCCGACTTCTCCCGCATTCTTTGCTTTGTCCCATTCTCGCGTAGCCGCTGTCCTCTCATATCTTATTCCTTTTCCTCCCACACCAAACCCCCGCTCTTTGAGAGAGCCTCACGAAGGAAATCAGAACAAAAAATGTCCTTTTTCATCTCTTAGACATGCTGGCACTCCCGCTGAAGGAAATGTACTCTTATGTACACCTCCTGAAAATGAGGTGAAGTGGCAGGATTTCTTCCGATCCATTTTCTAGGCAGACAGCAGCTTACGGAAAGACGCCTTGGGGTTCCTGCTATCCTAAAACTATCAGACTATACTTCATTCGAGTTTTCTGCTTTGGAATTCAGATAATTCCTCAATAGAACATTCGTCCACGCTCTTTTCCGCATAAACTTGGGTGTTCAAATGCACGAAAAGAGAATCTCCACGGTGATTTCACGGAAAATGTTTTCTCACTCACGAAGTATTCAGCGAATGTAAACGGAAGGAACATGGTATCTGTTTATGTGTATCAAGGCTTGCTACGGGTGGAATATTGTTATCAGAGCAGATATTTTCACCCTAATTTGAATCCACTAAGCACACACGTAAAATTATTTGAATAAAACATTCCTAAAGAGTTTTTTCTCCGCAAAATGGACACTCATAGAAAAATATCTAAGTGTAGGGACATGGGGTTTCTGTAATAGTAAAAATGTCTTGGAAAATTTTATCCTTCATAATGTTATTACCGTTCACATAAATTTACAATGTTTTTAATATTTTATGCTTATGCAATGTGCGTTATTACAAGGTACAAGTAAGGCATTCAATTAATCGAAATAATCTATTTTGATAACTATAAAGACATCGCTGTTCGGGTTTAAAAACAGCAAATGTAAATAGTAAAATTTTTACCATGATTACAGTTTAAAAAGATGACATGAGGTGATAAAAACACTCTATTATATCTACTAGTTTTTATTTCATATCACAAGCTATTCCGATGGATTGAATTGAGGATGACGAGAAATTTCGAATCAGTGAATTACGTACGCAGTGGAAAGAGTTACTTACTAATTACCTGGAATTCTTATGATTTCTGTCTCTTCCCAGGCAGAGTTTTCCTTATGATTTAAATAAAAGGTGCAATTGTAAATATGGAGCAAGTTGGAGGACGAAGAGAATTTTATTCCTTCCACAATTCATTCCCGAGAGAATACGAGCACAATAAGGAAACCCCATTCACTTTATATTAGCAATTCACCACCGCCTCGCGTTTTCCTCGTTTCCTTAAAACGTCCAAAATATCAGATTTCGCCGCTGCTCTCAGCAAAAATTTTCCGTATCCTTTTCTCGAGGAAAACAAAGTAGCTTTCACCTCCCGCATTCTTCCAAGAGGGCGAAATTCGAATCAGACACACCTCACCGTGAATCAAATCATTCCATGCATTCCCTTTGATATTTCTCCACCCCATCGTACAAACTTTTCTCTCCTCCCATTCCCTTCCCTTATTCCTTGCCATTCTTCTAATCATTCCACAGGCTCAAAGGAGCCTGATATTTTATGCATGGGGGGCGACACCCACCCAATTACATGGCCGCGAATCTGCGCAGATTTCTCCAAAAGGCAAGCGACCACCAAGAGGCCCCCTTAGAGGTTTAGAATCTCCAATAGCCGTCTTTGTCGGAGTTCCTCTTCTCATTCTTCGGTATTTGCGGAAACCGAGAAAGGAATGCCTCACTTTTAAGATATCAAAGCGCCATTTAAGATCTAAACTCTCGTTGCCAGTGGTATTAAAATACTTATTAACCCTTAATTAGTCTCGTGGGACCAATATGATCCCAGGCGATGTATTCGCCTCGATAAAGCAGAAATTACGAAAGATATTTCAACCAAAGACTGTAAAGACTTTTGCTTTATAATGACAATCTGTGAATTTCCTTAATATTAATAAATGAATTTAAGTACCAAATTTCTTCAATGTTACAAAATTTAGAATTATATATTTTATAATTATCTAATAACCATTTCAATAATTTTTACGCGTTTTTATATAAAGCAGAGCACTATTAAGCACCACGTGAAGAAAAAAACCATATTATGCATACCAAATGAAAAAAATAATTTCCGTAACTAAGTTTTGGTGGGAATTTTTATGATGTTGTCGAATGTATTCGAAATATAACTAATCTGCTTGGTTTTAACATACAAAAACCTCAATTCTCAAATTAAGAAAAAATAACCTACCTACAACCTATAACCGAAAAAGCAAGCTGTATCAAATATTTAATAATAAATTAAAATTAATGATATTCAATTGTATTTTATTACCCCAGACGACGAGAGTTTATCTCTTGAATGGCGCTGTGGGCATCTTAAAAGTGCGGAATTCCTATCTTTTTTTCTCCAAATACCGGGGACTGAAACGAGGAACGCCGACAAAGACGGGTATTGGAGATTTAAAAGCCTCTAATTCATTAACAGCTGTGTTCCAAATTTTCTTTCTTTACAGGAGGCCCGCTGGCTTTCCCTTTGCCTCCCCTTCCGATTCCTCGAATCGTGTATTTATTCCCTGCTTCAAGCGAGACCTAAACCCAAGCCCTGCTCCGACCTTATATAACTTCCTTGCTCAACTTACCTACCATATCGCTCTTATCTTCCCTGGCTGGCTTCCTGACCTCTGGCATGTTGTTCACCTTATCCTTCCTTAAGGAAGAAATACGAAGCTCGCATGACCGGAGCTAATATGTTCTGCCATAGAGAGAGAGCGCGACGGAGGTATGCGATGCAAAACTGATGGCGGGAGGCTCGTCTCGTCGAGGTATCGCTAGCAGTGTTTCATTTACGCTACTTGAACGTCGTTATCCTCAGCAGGGTAGCGCTAAAATTGCCGATTAGTGGAACTTGCGAGGATGGAAGATTTAATGGGTGAAAACTCGGATATTTTGGCTCCGTGGAAATGATTTTGGAGAGTATATTTTGAGTTGTTATTTTCGTGCTTGCGGTAACCCGAATTCTATTCAAAACGACGCAAGCCTATGATTGCGAGAGCAGATATTTTACTCAGAGCTCATTGTATTTGCATTGGATAAGAAAATCAATATTTCATGATGGCATGTTTATAAAAATATACGGTGAAAATATTTGGAGGTATTCAATACATATCCACACCACTACTATCCAACCATAGATATGTTTTTGATTTTTATGGACTTTAGAGAAATTTTCCATAAAATACTTTTATTTTGATTTGAGTATAGGCATATGTTGTATTTTGTTATTGGAATTTTGCCATCTATCAGGCAAGGCTCTAATTTAGCTGAAAGGAGTTTGAAAAGTATGCTGTATTGATGTCGATGATTAATCCATAATGAACAATACTCTGAGATTACTATTCACTGACAAACATTAATTAATATTTTAGGCCAAAACAAATCCATTCCTATTAGTGGTTTGGATATTAAAATATTTTCTATATATATATCGTAGGTTGTTCTAAAAAATCAGCGAAAATATTGAGAACGACGTAATTAACGTAATATTTAATCATAACTCTGAATCCAACAAAATACGTGAAGTAGGTCGATTAAGGAACGATGTGTACCATTAACAAAAATCATCGTTCTCTCCCCCTGACCAAATTTTTCGTACCTAATGATAACCGTTATGGCCAAAACCGGTCGGAAATAATTTCAAGCCTAATTTTCATGAATTTTAATCCAATGATTTTATTAATAATTCGGATTAGCCATGTTTGAAAATGTAACCCAATAGTAATCCATTTCGCTAAAAAATGCAAATCAGAATTGCAGCCAAATCGATCGGAATGCTTAGTTTAAGATAGTTTAGCAACTTTAATCGAATAATTGAAGCTCTAATACGGGCACTGCATCACATGCTGGTTTTTACATTAAAAATAAATCCTTACGGTCACATTTCCAAAGGTTTGCGTAAAATACGACTCTGAGTTATTTTTATTTGCGTCACCAAAATATTTCCAATCAGCTTCGGAAGTTATGAAGCGACGTATAATATTTAAAGTGTTTCCCAGCGCATCCCTAAACATAGGAATCGCTAATTTTACATTTCCGATGCGGTCGAGAATATTAGCGAGGCATTTCTGATCCCTAGATTATATCAAGCTTTGCATTAGTGTATCTTCATGTCAAAAAAATATTTTAGATTTATCTGACACTAATTCGATTAAATCCTCCCATGGGAAATATTCAATAATCAGTCTTAATCTCACTCGTAATCAATTCTTAATTTGACAAAGTTTCGCAATTTCAAATTCCACTTCGCTGCCAATTTTATTATTACTGTTATTACTTTTATATATGCTATAGACGGACTACCAGTCAGGGGGTAACAACATCGTTAAAATAGCAATTATAAAAATAGATCAGTACACTATTAAATATGTGTACAATACGAAAAACATTCTTGAAATGATTACACTGCTATTCGATATTACAAAATATATGACGTCTTATTACCATCACACCTAACATATTTTACATCCATTTTTAAATATTTTCCCCATTAAAACTAAAAACATATTAATAATAATTAAAGGACGATTTGATCAGATAGTATCTCGTGTGACGCAGAATTTTGTGAATTAAATTTCCTTTTCTTTATAAAAACGCCCTCTTCATACAGATTAAATGAGTTGTGAAATAATGACACATTAAGAAAGCCCCCATAAAATAAATCGAGGTTTATAAAGTCATCTTTTGGGCATAGAACACGCAGGCATTTTTCAAAATCCAAGATAGCCCACGACCTAAGGAATTCGGTAGCTAAAACTAGGTTATTACGAGGACTTTGAAAAGGTAAAAAAAGAAGAAAGGGTAAGGGTTGATGGAACCCATAAAAAGACCTGTCCTTGCTCGATTACCTCCTAAAGGAAGTAAAGGTTGGACCGGTGCATTACAGGCAGTAAGGCTTTGATACCTTCGTAAACCGGACTGAATGGACCTATCAGAAAACCATCCACCATCAAAATCCTTCTACTTCACCATAAGCCTCTGTCAGGAATGAACCTAGCCAATATTTTTCTTATCACAAATTACAATAATCTGGCAACAGTAATGAAAAATTAGATTTATCGTGTAAAATATTTAGGTTTTATGACGTTTTATAATACTTATGTAATTTAATTGACTACAAAAATTTAATAGCTTGTAATTATTCTAATAATATCGTAAATTTCGTATTTCGTAATTGAATAATTTTTCCGTATCGTTTTAAATAATGCCTTCTTTTTTTTGGTGAATTTCCTCTCAACTAGGGTGAATACAAAGGCAAAATATTTTGTTTTTACCTACACTCATAGGAATGACAGCCAACTGTTCTGATGCCTTCCTTTTCGTGATGTATCTCTCATCTAATTTTCAGTATAAATGTATATGTATTGTAGATTAAAATAGGCCGTTTCTATTCATCTGAGAAAAGTCGAGGATTTCGATACAGATTCTAGTTCTTTAAAAGAAATTACAAGTTTTGTTTGACTATAATTTAAATTAACTTGCGATAATCCCTTTAAGTGCGATTCCACGCTTGAATTTGCATTCCATTATTTATTAAGTTTGTATGAACTAGCGAGCCCTCACAAAAACGTGCCATGCAAGTCTTTGGTTTCAATAATTATCCAGAAGTACTCCTTTAAGCTCGAAATTGATGATGATATGAGACCTTTGAAGAGAATAGTAATCACAGCTTAATATTGGATGTGTTGTTGAGGAACTCTAAATTGCTTTCTGGCAGGGTTACATTTCGAATTTTGGGGATAGAATGGAGTTAGATCAGGAAGTTGTGAAACTTTAGAAAGCTAATACATGCGAATGGTAAAAGGGAAAGAAGAAATACAGATTCCGAAGCGTAATAATTTACGTATTTTAAAATATAATACCCTCGAGATCATTTTAACTTAGTTAATAAAACATAATTGTTTTTGTATTTGTAGGTTATTGCCAAAATAATTTATAATAAGATAAGGCACAGTATTTCACTAGAGTAAAACTAAGAGACACGATCTTATGATTCATCTTGGCTCGTAATTTAGTTTTATTAACGTTATAGCATTATAAAACTTCCATCTATCATTTACTATTTGCGGAATCTTTAAATATCCATTGTATTTAATCTTTTTCATTGAGACTCAACCTACACAATTTACATATTTATATAGACACCAAAATATCACTTCTTAATATACATTATGTATTACTTCTCTTGTAGTAGCAATTCAGTTGAAAGTGGTAGCTTCTTTTGCAAGTAATTTGATGAAATGCTGATGTATAAAGTACATAATGACACAATAACATCTTGATTTTTTTACTGTTATACAACATGAATTATATTTTACCAAGTTACGAATTTAAAATTAGGTACTTAACCTTATCCTTTCCTTGTCACACATCACAGTTCCTATACCTTAACATGATAATCGTGATATACGTGGTTTTTTTAATGCACTAAATCAACTCTGGAAGTTATTAATATTAGCAATTAAAAATCCCTTTGTCAAAGATTAATTTTACAAATTCCAGTTAACATGTGTATTAAAAACTCAAAAATATCAACTATGTAGAATGATTAGCATAGAAAATGATTCATCGGAAAATTCGCCATAATCTACGGATAGTCAAATATCATATCTGAGGGAAGTCTACACTAACAAAGGTCATTCGATATCATTGATTCCTAAACCTTTCATAGCTATCTCTCTTTCGTTACCAATTATTATGAAACATTTCTGTGTGTTGTTCATTCAAAATCAAGTAATTCAAAGTAAAATATTAAGATAACAAAAATAAAATTTATATTATTGGTTCGAGACCCTCCTGGTTAATTAGCCCTCGCTTTATCAGTTACCCAGTAACTGACCTCAGTGAGTTGACTCAGAAAGTTCTTCCTGGGGATAGTTATATATATATTTATCCTCAAGAAATACCTAAGATGAACTACTTTCAAAGTACCTGACACGCCTTTCTTTAACATTTAAGGAATTTTTGACACTATACATGAAGATGTACGATCTAAAGGATAGATAAGTAACTCACTATGAAAGGTTGTAGATTATATAAATTATTCCTAAAAATGAAGCAATGGAAGGGACACTCTGTAATTTCCACAATATCCAACAGGATAATTATTTTTTATATGTTTGATAATCAAGTTTAATCTTCATGTGTTTCCACAATGTACGGCTAGAAATTATCAAATATATACTTAAAAAGTATGGAAATCGTCCATTCTCCAATTAAATACCACTTTTACATTCAGATGTACCTATGAAGAGTCACCTTGTCATCTAATCTGAGTGTTAGCATTAAGAGAAGTCTGTAGGGATTTATAGCCCTTCATTTTATTACAGAGAACAAGTCTGTTTGAGGCTTACGAACATAGGTTAGTTAGCACTCGCAGTGATTTTCATGGGCGTTGGCTACACGTGCTCTTTCTCTTCACCGGACAAACAAATGACGCTCGGACAGCTTTCATTACAAGTATCTTCAGGGCACTTCTGTACTCTTGCAATCTTTAGGACACTTATTGTTCAGTTGTTTGCCTCTTTTACACTTACATACAGCAGAATTGTTAGACCTTCTTAGTTCGTTGTTTAAGTGTACTAAGTGGCAGTAACTGAAAGTTCTCAACTTTTCCCTATAATCTATTTTATGTGTTTAATTCTCCATTTAACAAAAATATGACAGCGTTATTGTTCCCAAAATATGTTTAATAACAGAGAAGCTTTACATTAATTCACTTTATTCACTGTACTTACGTATACACATACATATGTCCATACGTTTTCCCTCTTGGGTAAACACGTGATTCGTCTCTTGTATTTACATAACTCCTCTAATATCCTTGGAGTACCATTACATTTTTATAATTTTCTGATTTTACTATAAACTAAGTGAGCATTTTCTCTTCAGTATCTCTCTATCTATATTTTATAATTCATTCATTGATGACATTATTATTACTCTTTTTTAGTGTTCCTGCCAAATGCACTGCTAACATGGCTATTTTTTACTTCGTTGTTTCCCCCACTTCTTCTTCTGACCAACCCTAATTTCGCTACTGAAATGGTGGGCGCAAGCACTTAACTGCTTTTTCATCTTTTTATCTCTTTATTATTTAGAATTGCTTGAATTCGTAATTCGAGTGGAAATACACTAGTAACAAGGAAGCTAATTCTGGTAATTTTAAGAAGGAAAGGGAGGATTTAATGCTAAATTACTGTTGCTGCAGCTTTTCAAAATGCATGTTCGAGAAGGCTCCATAGACTAATGAATAAATCGTACTTTTTGATGGTACTTCCGTTGCGCAATTAGAGGCATGGAGTAACAAACTAAATGAACCTCGCATTACATTTCATTAATTATGGATTATGAGGCTATATTGGCACGGTTGAGTCCAAGAAAGGAATTCGAACTAATAACTGAGGGATCCTGGTCCAAATATTTTATGTACACAAAAATGAAACAAAAAGAGTAGAGAAAATCATCATTACGTAATAAAACGAGTATTATATTGAATATAATCCACGTTATTGAAGATGTCTAGTGTGGCATTCATTTAAAAGAAAGTTAATGCTCTAAATAGTATATGCAATAAAACACTTAGTTACAATTCCACAGAGTATATTTGATCGGACTCAACTATTGTATAGTCATCATAGTCAAGATGATGACTATCCAATACTTGAAACCGATCGCGGTGTACATCAAATGTACTCCGTAGAATTATTAACAGTTCTTATTTCATTATTTATGAAATTCCACATAGTGACGGCTAGCACAATTCAAAATATATGTAATGGGTGTTAGCTCTTAGTTAAATAGCGTATGCAAAACAAACAACAATTTATTAAAATTAGATGTTTGTTACAAAAATTCAGTGGAAACGATTGGCTTTATAAATACTGTGTGTAATGAATGATGGTTAAGAGTACAATATCCTAATACAAAGGAGGAATGTCAAACTTTCTACTGTCATTTACAATAAGAACATTCTTGATAGCAGGTTATTATAATCCGAGAAGCAATGCTTTATTCTGTGGAATATATTTTAATTTAATAATTACAGAGAACGATACTCGTTTCCGATCATACTCAAGTCAAAGATATAAAACTAAAATTGACTGAGTTCTTCCGTTGGCTATTTCCCTGAAAGTAGCTCTCACGAGCTTAAATTTATCGCGTGTACTGCATACATACTAGCTAGTCATGACTGTTCATTGCAATAGCTCCTATCGGGAAGTCGCTTGATGGAATATCCGTTAATACACTTCCTTCCCATTTGTCCGCCATTTAGCTGGCCCATTAGTATTCCTCACAACCATGCCATTCAGGCAGCCATCTCTACCCCTCATTCTTGCCCTACTTTCTCCCCCACCCCACCTCATGTTCCCTTCCCACCCACGGCACCCTTCCTCTGCACCCTTTCCCGTCTTCCACCTTCCAAACAACCCTAACTCCAGCTAACACTTCTTTTTCGACAATACCTTCCCTTACCTCTTGCAATCTCCTCCAACCCCAAAAAATAATAAAATCCACGCATAAAAACCTCATTGAGAGGGCTCTTCCATGGCTTCTCGGCACCATCCACTTCCTCTTCCCCCGCTATCATCTTCTCCATCCCGGGGAAACCACCGCCTCTCAAAACTCGCGGGAATTGATGACGCTTGGCTAAAAGACCTTCGCACCCCCTGCTGTTGTTTGCAGAGTGCAGAGACACGTGTGGCCCTTGAAAGATTTATTCGCGTACGCGGCCACTTCCTTCTCGTGGACCCTCTCCACCCCCTCTCGCTCCATCAACAGACTCCTTAATGTTTTAAGAGAGTGCTAGTTTGGATCGCTAGGGATTCATCATATCGCTTCCCCGTTTTAAGCGTGTTTTTTCTTCCCGCACAAGGAAGAAAGGGCGATTTTTGGATTAAGCGGAATTATGAGGCATATCAAAGAGGAAAGGGGGTTAAGAAGAGAGCTGAAGATGATTGAGCAACGGTTAAAAAGGCAGGATTCGCAAAGGAAATCTTCACCCTAAAAAAGGGGGAGAGTTAATAAACCGGCCGGGGAAACTAAATGCTAATCCTTGAGCTGCGCAGGGCTCTTTTTTTTTCGCCCCTCCCTCTTTCTCTCCTCCCCTGATCTCGATTCGTTCGAGGAAAGGAAGGGAATTATTTGGCTTAGGATGGGAGACGTAATTAAATCGCTTTTAACACAACTTGTTACGGCGTTGGAGATTCCATCCGATGACGTTTCGCTTAATGGGGATTTGTAGTGTCGCGAGGAGGTCATTTTACACATTTTGGAAGGGTTGCTTAAGATTAACCTCCTTCTGGAATAGTTTAATTACAAAGTTGTACAAGAAATCAGTTTGAAGAAGTCACAAAAGGTCACTTTTTCACTTCTTGTACAACCTTGGGTCAAGTTGCACGCTTTCCTAAGCAAAGTAAAAACCTATTTAAATCATTAGTTAATTAAATTCGTATGCTACCGATGAAATGAAATAGGAAGAATATAATCAACTTATTATGGCCACCTGTATGTAATAATCATCCTGAAGGCTGGTTTTCCCGTTAATCCCTTGAATATTAGCTACGAAAAGTTTTGAAATGGTGCTTACTTTACTAGAATGGAAGTTGAATATCTCTATATTTGCTATCTTTTCTTAGCCATAATTTTACTAGAAGAGTAAGTAAGTTCAACAAAATGACCCCACTGTTATCACTACTCACTCTGTTCAATAAAGAGAGAATAATAGGCACCATTATTTAGAAATCGCCATACCTTATTGTCTCATGTGTTATCAGAGATAAATGATAAATGACACCAAAATGACAGTAAAACACATAATATCATACATTTATCAAGTTTTAATAGGGCCATAGTAAGGAATTACCTTTATAAAAATCACATCTGAACTTTACAGTGTGGGTGAATCGATCTAATGAATTTTCTCCATTTGTTTTTAAGAATACAGTTTTCTTTATCACATAAATCTCAATTATCGTTCCTTATTAGAATAATGACAGTGTCCAAACGCGCTAGTATCGCCAGTCTGTAAGCATAAACATAAAAATTGCACTTATGACCAATCTAAAACGTTTATTTCAGCTCCGTGAAAGGACATTATGGGTACACTTTTAAATTTCCTCAATTAGTTTTTAGTCGGTTTCACATTCCCCTCTTCAAATATTTAATTCCTACTCAAAATTACGAAATGTATAACAGAGATCGTGCATTGGTCTGTATTCGCAACTTTATTAGATTATACGGATAATTTTGATGGACTATAAACCAAGCCAATTACAGCAATAATTGGCGTAATGGATCTGTGCATTCGCTTCGCATCTTAAATTAGCCCTTTGACATCTTTCTATTGATAAATGAAAACCTCCACAAAAATAACCGCAATTGACGGATTTAAATAAACGTGCGACGAATACACCTCGGAATTCAATTTTGTTTGTGATATTTGGTTTCGTGTAAGCCTTGGGGTATTATTGAGCCTAACCCTTCACCATACCTTGATTATAAACATGCTGCGGGGTTGTTTTAAATAATCAAATGATTATAATCCATTACCGTTCATTTTAGTATCGCTCAAAAATTATTCAAGAGGCATTTGAAATTATATATACTTATCAACACTAAATTAATGAAAATTACGTGGAGTAATTTATCAAGAGATTTGTTATAGAAATTAATTCGTCTGAAATTAACCAATGGAAATTCAGGAAGTTCCTGAACTTATTTTTGCCTATGAAAACGCCGCGCAGGAAAAATATAAAATTCTGGTGGTAGAAGGGCAAGTAGGTAGTAGCTTGGCCACTGTATCAACAGTATGTGGCGCTATCTACCACTCAAATTTTAACTTTCTCCTGCTCGGCGTCTTTGCGGGAAAAAATAAGTTCATGAACTTTTTCAACGTAATATTATTTCTATTTGTTGATTTCAGGCGACAATTTTTTTCTATTGATAAATTTCGCCATCTTATTTTCATTAATTTAGCGTTGATGAGTACATTTCATTGTGTATTTTATTACCATTTATAAATTGGGTTGAACATGTGAAACGCTGAGCCCGAATATTTGATCAATATATTTATGAGTTATAACTTAAACCAGGGTACGAGTCTACCCAAGAAAACCCAATTCCTTCCACTCCCTCCTTACATTTAATTTAGTCGCATCATCCACCATGCCGAAGTCTCTCTGAATGCCTCGTTCTGTCCAAGTTCCACTTTGATGTAGCGGATTAATATTTCATCCTTCTCTATGCCTTCCATTATTACTAAGTTTATTACTTGGATTTAAGCTGGGAATCTTATGCACATATTCATTGTTTGAAATCCTCGTAAGATTGCGTCGCTAACATGCCAGAGAATGGGGTATTATGATCTTTAAGCTTGAGGTATGATTGGCAAAAATCTTACTTTATTCTGGGAGCTTTAAGTTGAAAATCTTAACTTTAATGTTAGACAAGACGAACGTTTTCTTTATTTTTAAAAGCATGTCTTCATTGTTTTTGAGTATATTTTTTCATAGACTACAGATATAAATTTAGTATTTTAAATAAGTTTTGTTTTTAGGGCACGTATATGATACTTATATCTTTAAATAACGAATATAAATTTCAATAGATAAACCCAGTTCATATTTTAATAAAATGAATCTTTTTGCCGAGCGAATACATTCAGTTGGTGTACATACATATTCACCACCGAACGAGCACATTTAGACTTCAGTTAAGCCCACAATCCATTCTTACAATTCAGATCATTCGCTTAATTTATTTCAGTATTTTGAGATCTTCAGATTTCAAGTAATGTGCAAATTATGTCTCTGACTTCTAATTTCCTATTGATAAAATACATTTTTCAGGTATTAAGCGTGTAAGTCTTGCATACACTGCAACAGTTGTTTTTCCTATTCATACAATACGACCATCATTCAAAGCCAATTTTTTTCTAAAAACTAGATCTACCTGTTTCATTTTTTAACTATCAATATTAACATTTCGTTTCTTAAACAGAAAATCTTATCGTAAACCTGAAGTTTTAAACCAGCAAAAAAATTTCCTCTTAGTTGCCTCAATCTTTATCTGTCGTGTGACATCCATTACCATAAAGGGAAAACGGTTCTGATGCTGTCATTTAAAGACAAATGGTTACATTAACGATTAAATCATAATAATTTAAATGATTTTGTGGCTCTTGAAGTAAAGATTATTATACAGTATTTCAGATTTTTCTCTTGCCTGGAGTTTGTGATACATATATGCCGAAGAAAAACACTCTTCTTGAATTAGGTTCCCAGCCTGTCGTTTCTTAGTTATTCCCTGGAGATATATTTATATTCATGAAAAACGGAGCCTTCTAAATGGTTAATCAAATGGATAATTCAATAAGCTATCTGTTTTAAAATTTAGATTAGAGTACTTTTCAGAAAAATAGTCAATATTAGATTATGTTTAGTAATTGTAGATCGCTTTACCCTCCAAATCTGCCATCTTTAGGAAATAATTGACTACAATAACTAATTTATTAGTATTCTATTGATTGTGAAAAAACATAAAAAATCCTTGCATTTCTATCAAGTGAGTCATCAAAAGCTAAGGCTATCGTTCTATTTGTTTCAACCCAAGTGAATCAATCTTCCCGTTCATAAACTTCATAGATATTATGTTTGTTGCTTTTATTCATGATAAAAGATTATATTTCTTATTGAAGAGAAATCGAATACCCACAATGAATTTCTTATTGCTGTACTGAGCAAACTTCAAGAGATGCTAATTTTATCAAAAGTTTAACCCAGTTAAGCCTTTATTACGTCTATATTTATCAGCCATTCAAGATGTTAATACAGCTTTTAGAAAATGTATGGGAGATAAAAAAGAAGGAAAAATATAAACAGTTTTAGAATACGACCTCGTAGGATAAAGATTTGCGCTGGAGGTGTAATGGTAAGGATATATTAAATTGTTTTCCAAACAATTCAGAATAAAAATATTTGTACTCCTGTATTCAAATAGCTTAGTGACTGTACTTGTTCTGTATATTTTTAATAATTATTTAATTTTGGATGATATTTTGGTAAGAATAGAGTACCTAAATTAGTTTTAAGGAGATCATAATTCAACGCTCATAAGTAGGAAGAAAAGCAAAGCTTTTGAATCTGTAGTGTTTAAGGAGAAGATAATGCTCTGGTATATAAATATTAATAGTTTTATAACGTGAATCCGGGAATGCTTTGGCCGAAGACCGCTTCGGCAAAGGTCTATCTACCACGAATTAAAAGTATTAACTCTGCAATGAACATTGATCGGTACTTGATTAAAATATGCTCGCTTTACTACCCTACACATTGCTAGTATTCTCATATGGCATACGATCACCTAAATTTCTGATATTTTCATACACCACTTTCAGTTTGCAGCACGTAGCCTAATTACCTATTTTCAGAATGAAATAAAGAGTTACGCTACGTTCTTTCAGAGTTTCTAGTACTGGCATATGGCGGAATTTCTAAAAAAAGCTTGAAAATTTGAGTCTCGAGATCTATCGTAGAAAATTTACTATAGGTAGTTTCTATTCTCCGGTTCTGAAACATTTCGCACAACTTACTATTCCGTTCACATTTTACGGATGAATTTTTCCGAAAGTTTTTGTTTCTTCATGACAGCATATTTTCGAAAAATATTAGTTAAACTTTAGATATGAAGAAATAATGCTTCAGTCTCGTGGAGGACGTAACACATGAATAGATAGCTACCATATATATATAAGTCTTCGTAATGAACTGACGCTAACGAATTACGGAAGGTAAAATATATATAGTTAATAGTAACTTGCACAGTATTATTTAATTGTGGTAGAAATAATTATTTTAAATACAGATTACAAGTTAATATATAACTTATTAAAATCATTATTCAATCCGATATCTATAAAAACACCCTTCATTCAGTTGTTCAAATACATGTTTGTACTGAATGTTGCTATCGCATTGCTTACATCCATCCTTTATTGTATGGGTGGGATAGAAAAGCTTACAATGATAAATAAGATTTTCTGTTTCAATCCAATAGCTCAGAATAAGTATCTAGTTTGTTTTTCACGACATGGAAGGCATATTACCAATAGGGTTGATTGTTACTCCAGTAAGTAGTTCCTGCTCACCAAATGTAAGTATTGGATTGGATTCGATTGGAGGTTATTCTTGATAGTTTTTAGTAATTACTGCCTAGCCAAAGCAAACCTATCAAAGTTTTTTACGTATTCAAGACAAGTGAAATCGTCTGAATCTCTTAGTAATTGTAGTGTCAATTTCAGAAGTACAATTATCTTACAAATATTTGCCCTCAAAGAATAAAATGGCATTAATCAGAAATCAGTTGAAATGCTAGAGAAGCTTTTGAACTTGGCTTATTCAAGCTTTGAGATAACTACAAATGAAGTCATATTTATATCGTTAATTGCAATCTTACTTAAACCTAAACCTTAGACTCGTCCGACTCTGTGAATTTTAATCTTACTTAAACCTAATATTAAGCTTCTTTTCTGTTAGTTACGGTGAGTTTCCTCGTCTTAATACTCTTAAACTAATAATAAATCTGTACGCTGTTCACGAAAAGTAAGCAGAAGTGTATTATTTCCCCAAGTTTGGTTAATTCCGGCAAAAACCCGGTTGATATACGAACTAACAAAATTAAAACGCTCCACGAGGAAAAAAGATTTAAAAGTTTTTGTAATTTGATTGATATGAGTTATTTGCGGGAGTTCACATCAACCCAACAGACGTATTAGCTCAATGAATACTTTGTATGTAGAAAACCAATTGAACCAATACGGTTGAATAGACAGGAAAAAGAAAAGCTAGGTAAATCCGTAGATTTCAAAACTATCGAACACAATACTAAAACTTTATTCAGATGTCTATTTTAGAGGAATGGCGGAGGACGGTCGGTATGTCAAGGGTCGATATGTTGGATCGATTATCTCATATTTTTTATTCAAAATCAAGGCTTCGGAGTTATTTTTGCAACAATGACCCTTATAAATTCTGAATCTATAATTTTGAGTACGTAACACCTTTCAGATCTCTTTTCGGAATGAAAGAGAAAACATTGTGCCGGAATAAGAAAACGTCAAATTTCATTGTAAACGTTATCTTTTCATGAATTTGAAGGCCGACATTTCATCATTCAAAAAAAGGATCCACCTACGCAACACAGAAAGTCACAAACACATGGTCCAATTGATTTTCTTACTCGATCAAGTTTGCACAGAAAAGACGATGAATGTTTTTCCTCTCAATTATTTTGAGTGGAAAATAACTCTCATATTCTTATCTACGTAATCTTTTCTATCTGGACTACAAACAAGCCATCCTTATCGGTAGGCAATCTTTCTCCTGTTGAAACAGCACTTTCATAATGTGATTCCAGCCATATATTACTCTTTGAGTTTTGATGATTCGTGTGAGTTCCTTTTTTCGAAGCTTTTCCGTTTAAAAAAATCGGTAAATAAATAATTACCAAGCTTACTGAGAAATGTACATTAAAATAGGACAACAAAGACAATAAAATTATTACATATAAGACTAAATTGACAATTAATGGTAAATAGGCAAAGGAAACATGAAATACTTAAATTTGGCATAAAAAATATCAATTGCGAAAATAATTATGTATCTGTGCCGTTAAAAAAATCTTCTAATATCTTTGTATCTACCTCACACAGTCTTGTTCAAGCTATACTGCTGTAATATCTCAACCCATCCAAACACAATCTGTACAATTTATCATACGTAAGTACAGCTTCTGATATACCTTCAGTAACCTGAGTGAAACGATATTTGTCTCTAAATTCAGAAGATAAAATTAAAAATGTTTATGACTTACCAAATTATAGACATACACTTCAATCATGGAATAAAAAGAAATTATAAATAACAAACTAATACCAAAACTTTCGGCAGATATTTCGACTTTATTTCCCGAAAAAGGAAATATGAAATAAGTAAATTTAACGCACAAAATATTTGTTGCTACGTGTTCTCATACATTTTGTATTTGACCTTGATAAATTATTAATATTTATCTGCACCAACTTTTTTTATCCACCTTACGACCCTCTGTGTAATTTTTCAGTTATAAACTACTGCTTCTGATCCTCTTTCAGAAACCGTCATGAAACGTTCCCTATCTGAAGAATATTGTTTTTCTTTAGCTTATAAAGAATTAGCTCTCAACAAGTATTATGTATTAAGATATTATTAATATTTTAACTCAACGGCCTATAAGTACGATAAATATGTATTAGTTTCAATATAGTTAGAGAAATGATTCCACATTCAACGGTGTAATTGTAATCGTTAATTATACATTGGCATTACATTATTTCTTCTTTTATAAAGTTAAAAAAAAGTTTATTGTCTTATTCTCGTCCTCACAAGTTTAGCTTACAACATAAGTTTTCCAAGAAACAAATGCGTTTAAAATACAGGTATCTTCCCCAAAGAGATTTTTTTAAATTCCTAAACGCACAAAACATAAAAATGAAAATATCAGAAGGTGCAGGCAACTTTAAATGCATAACTCTACCGCGGGTTGCATAAAATAGAGTTGAGAATATACAGTATCTTCGAAAATTATACATTCTTCAACATCAAAACGCTGATATAAATTTAATTATTTTTTAAAATATTATTTTAACATTTAAATGTTAAATTAAATGTTTTTAATTTTCTTTTAATTATTTTTATTTCAATATTTGATGCCAAAATATTTTACAAAATACAAAGACGGAATAGAAAAAATCGAAACATATAAACTTTAAATTTTCCATTATGGTGCTGGGCAAATAATGGTTCCTCAAGGAGTTGCTAGGATACGTAAAATCAGTTCAACATTTATATAATGCCAACGTTGTTTTCTCTTCGATCTGCACAACAGCTATTAAACATAAGTAATGCTTCATAAGACCTCTCTTGTCATTCTGGCAAATATCTTTAAATGTATCTCTTCAGACTTACTTCACGGTAACACCCGGAGGCATTTACGCTGCTACAAGAAAAACAAAACAGTTAAAGACGCAAAAAATATAATAAGGAAAAGCTAATACTTCTCTCTTCTCTATGGGGTGTGTTTAGTAACAATTCAACCGTGTCAACAAACTGGGTTTCCTCGCTAATAAAAAAGGTAAAAGGGATTTTGTAAGGCTTTTTACCTCGTAAGAACATGATTTATTTTGCCTCATATTGAATCTACTAATGTTTCAGAAATATAGGGAGGGAGCAGAAAGAGACAAATACGATAACCACTATAATTGATATTTGTATCTTCGTACTAAATTCAATTTCAATACCGATTATCATATCAAGGAACTATTTCGTAAAAGAAGGAATTCTTATTTATTATCCGGACTGTTTTTGTTATTATATGATACTAAAGCACGAGGTTTGGTATCAAATAATCAATTTATCTATGGCAAAGCGCAGAGAAATTGAATACCTTCACATAAAAACTGTATCTTAGGTAAATATATGAGGGTATTTTCATTTGTACAAAAAATAGTGAAAAAGAAAATATTTTTAACATATTTAGAATTCGTAGAATCTTGTTCTTTAATAACATATTTACTGATTATAAACTCGTCCACCCACCTCAAGTTAGTTTATTCAGTTATTTACTTTATTGTGCTTGCAATATTACTAAACAAGCATAGTCCACTCAATTTATACCTTCAGTTTTTGCAGTTTATTTATTTGTGCATTTGAACTGTCTGGGGACTCGTTACCGTAATACCCACACTAAACGCTTTGGGCAAATGTAAAAACGTCTTTTAAGTTAAATGTCATGTTTATTTGTAGGATATTAAATTTTTAACGTAGCATAAAAGTTTCATAAAAGGCTATTATAAAAAGTATTACTAGGTATTACCCAGGAAAAATGCTTTCCTCGTGTCTCAATTATTCTCATTTTTTGTTGTTTCTGTTTGGAATTTCACGAGGGATTAGAAAAGCTGCTGAGACGTAACGGCTTTTTCAGAGCTCTCAAAGAGCTGTAATATATATTTTATAGCCTGCAGCTTTTAGGAGTCTTTTCATTTCCTTTTAGATATGCTTTAAAAGATAATTTGCGATTCTAAGTATTTAAAAAAGTATTTTACTTTGTATATCGGTCCTACGTTTGCAAAAAAGGCGAGTTTTATCATTTTGATGGAAATTAACCGCACCTTGAGGAAGTGTTTTCTAGGTTGACATTTTGAACATTAAATAAAATAATTATTCCAGGCAACAGCTGAGCTAGAAAGAGAAAATATAAATTTTTACGATTATTTATCAGCAAGATAAAAAACTGCTTGTATTCTTAACCTAGTTATTAAATTCAGATGACTTATCGTTTACGTATTAATATTCAGTCATTTTTATTGAAATCGATATCATATGATTAATGCAGCCATTAAGGAGTAATTCTGAATTTCGTTAACGCTATTTATCTACCAGCTTATACTATCTCTGTCATATCACTATAGAAGATCTCACTTATACATTACAAAATATCACACAGTAGGATCCCAATACAAGAATGTGAATTTTAAACAATAAAACGAGGTTGATATCTTCAAGGAGCATAGGAAGATGTCAACTCAATGGCAAAACTGGTTTAATTAAATACCTCTTAAAGAATACAAGTACTATTTCATTAAAATTTGTGTTATAGAACATCGATAAACCGAACCCTATATATGAAGTATTTCATATAAATATGCTGAAATACTTAAATTTTCAATATCTGTAAACGATACTTTCACTCATTCACGTTTCAACTATTTTTCAAATTCCTACCAATATTACAAACACTAAAATTTTGGATGCCGAAAAATAACTCCTCACTTTTCTCATTATTGTGGATATTTTATGAAATACATTACAAAGAAGAGTGGAGCTTGTTCGAAAATCCACCACAAACTATAGCTGTTGATGGTAAAATGTCTGAAGTACTTCGATTAGGATGCAATGGTTTATTTTCACATTCAATTTAAAGAGATAAATAAAACAAACAACATTATTTATAAGATGAATTACATGTCAATGTTTATATTTTGAGGGAAAGAATATCGGAAAATAAAAGTCATCTATACACAAAATTATTTAAATTTATGTACAAGCTCCTCTCAAATATAAACATTAGTTAATCGGAACTGGGTATTTAATTATCAGCTGCGATGGAGAAATGTTTACAAAAATCTACTCCGCTTATTTAAAACTCTTATCTTTTCTCTGTTCTCTTTGAAGTGAGAAAACATGGTGAAGAGTCATAGATTATAACCTTTTCTGATAAAATGATTCTCGTTTTAATTTCTATTCCTTTGCTGTCTTTACGCTGTCTTCATAGCTAAAAGATCTGAGTATGTTAACCTTGGTGTTAACTGAGAATAAGTAATTACAATGAGGCAATAGCAATAACCAAACATCATATATGTTTTTATGGGAATAGCGCGATTTCCCTGTACTGCGTACAAATGTTGAGAATGAATATTGGAGTGATGTACGTACAGCAAATTATCAGATTCACGCCCTTAAAATATTTATGTCGTGACAAAACATCTACTACAACTGCTTGATGAATTTTGCATGTCTTCATTACGGAAGTATTGCCTCGGTATAAGGCTTTGTCACGCCGAACATTTGAATCCCAAAGTATCCTTTGTAATTCAAATTGAAGGCATATTCATCATCGTGTGCACATTTAAATGCAAATAGTGACGCTGAATATATCATATCCCTCCAAATGTTATTCTCTGGGATACATTAGCATCACGACGTGCATATTTAATCTTTATTCCCTAACTTAATAACCTCCTCTTTATTCATAATGTACGGTATCGCAAAGGGCAAGATTAACGTCATGTTTCGTAGATGAATTTATTCTTATGTCATGTCAATATTTCGCGTGAATTTGTTATGTATCTGTAACGAAAGATAAAAGAATGAAAAGGAAGTTATATAGGTAATATAATGAGCGTGTATATCATCTGTATTTCTATTATTAATATATAAATGTATCGTTGAAACGTAATTAAATATGGATGTGCTATAACATATGACGCATGTAAAACGTCAAACTATTGAAGAATATGAGTATTACCGAAAATGCCATTTGCATTTGATACAATTTGTGCTTACACGGTGTCAAATTACCCCCTATGAATGGATCCTTTCTAGATAAACATGTCTAACTTTAGTCTTTATTTTTGAAAAAAAATCAAGGATTGATCAAAGTCTTACGTAATCAACAGTCCGAAAAAACCTTTTCTTCGAGTAAGAGTTTTTCTTGATAATTTAAAGAAAAATATCATATTTGAGCGATGAAGACTAAAAAAAATAAATTGCATAAATTTATAAAACAACGTGATGAACGTTTTATCAAAAATGGTCCTACACTATTCTCTTCCAAATCAATACGTATTCTGGAATTCCCGTTAATTTTATTCTCGAAGAGATGGAAGGAAAAAAGACCCAGATAAGCTGCATTCATTTCTTTATCAATTTTTAGATTTAAGTAAATAATTTAATATGCTTGTCCGAATGACTAGTATATGCATTTGAAACGAAGTAGTATAGATTGCAATTATTTTTCGTAAATATATATATATATATATATATATATATATATATATATATATATATATAGATAGATAGATAGATAGATAGATATACAGGAGGGTGGTCTGAAAAGTTTCCGACCCATGATTTTTCAGAAATCTTCAGAAAACATGTCAAGAAATGAAGAAATGTCGGAAACTTTTCAGACCACCCATGTATATATATATAGCACTATGTAACAATTAATAACTAAAATTGACCTGTAAAGACAAAATGTATATCTTTAATACAATTGGTGCAATTTCTCACTTTAAGTTGAATGCGCAAAGACATCCTTTCATCTACATTGTTTTTTCATTAATATTGTTAGGTAATTACATTATTGGAAAACGGAAAATAAATATTGGAAAACGAGTGGAATGAATGAAAATATCAGCTGTATCCGACTAAAGTGACTGAGAGATTTTTCTGTGATTAGCCTCATCTCATTCCTTCGTTAGCATAATTATTTCTCTAGAAATGCATTCTTCAAGTGTTCACGTCACACGTGAATCGAGCGGTTAGGAATCACAAAAGGCGTGAATTTGTTCGTCGTCCCGGTAATATGATAAGCAAACGAAGCTACTAATACCACCGTTTGAAAGGAGGCAGCGCATTTTTTTCCCTTAAAAAGGCATGTAACTGGGTTAAGTCTTAGGGTACAATTCAGCAAGCCGCGGAATTCCACATTCTCTCGGGCATAAGGCTGTTTCCAATTTGTGAGCTCCGAGCACAAGACATACTCAGTAAGCAAAAAGAAAACTCTGACCCATATTCCAGAGGCATAAGTCGCAGTCGCACAATCGTTTTTTCTTTCATCGCAACTCAAAGATTCAACCTTCTCCTTAGACTCATCGCGTACTCTATTCGTAATTACCACATCCGGCACACTTACTCGGTTTCGGTCCCACGTTACCCTTGGAGAGAGGACTTACACTCTGTGGAAACTCCCGCGAAACAGGAATGCAGTATAATAAACCGGCGGATTGTCCCTTTACCGAGGAGTGGATGGAGGCGCCGCGTGGTGGCGGTTCTCGGGAGCCGAAGCTTCGCGAATCGTGCGAAAGGGGACGCTTGCGCTGCTGAGTGGAGGGATCCGGAACTTCTTGGTGTTCGGGCCTCGAATTGGGGGGCAAGGGGGGATCTACAGGGGATGAGAAAGATCAGGGCGCAGTATTGCATCTCGTTAGATCGATACCAGGAGGCGCTGAACGCTGCCCGCAAGGAATTCCTCCCCACCGTGGAATCAACCAAACCCGCTCCTCGTTGCTTTTTCTTTTATCCCTTTAACCAGATCCAAAATGTATTTATCTCTCTGGATTATCAAGGGGGGATGCCCCCCTGGGATATCCCGGGATGAGGAGTGGGTGATGGATGCTTCCCATCGAGAAATAAATAAGTTCTGGTTACGTATATGCGAATACGGTCCCCGGGATCCATACTTGGCAGCTCGAAATCTCGCAGCGTTGACGGTTTTTCATCTCCTTGCATTCCCTTGAGATAGCCAGATTACGAAGGAAAAAGTGTATTTGGAAAACGATGTATTGTCGCGGCGGGAGAGAGGATGGGGTTTTTATTTTTAGTCTCTATCGATTGGCTTTCTCGGATTCAAAAGCTAATGTGGTATACGGTGTCGATTAATTAATAAAAATTCAGAGAAATAAATACATCTCCCCCAAAAGGATTTTTCTTTCTATTACATTTTTGCCTATTTCTGATATATAACATTTATGCTTTCACTTGAAAAATAAGTGAAAACTATTCCTGGGTGCTCAGTAGGCGACAATTATACTCTCAAATTCTAACCCATAATATTAAATACTTTTATGTAATAGCTTTAATATTTGTGAATTCTTGCTAGGCTTAAAATTTAATAAATATTTCGAGTGATTGTATCTTTTGGAGGGTTATATTTCAGCCATTATTAATAACATTATAAATGTGTGACCTTATAGCGTAAGCAAAAAATATTTACATAGCAAATCAACAACTAATTTCCATTTATTAGGTCACATTATAATTTCTAATAAAATGCTTGTCTAGTTAATTTATTTTAGTTGCTGAATTTACATTAATTCTCTAAATATCCATGTTTATCTCCAGGTAAGCTCTCTCTTAGTATACAGGAGATGTAACATACAATGGACAATTCATTGAAAGCGATTATTTTATGCTTGACTACATTCCTAGTTTTGAATCTAAAGATTCCAAGAGAACTGCATTCCTAGTTCTCTCGAATCTATAAGTAAAAATGTGAATTTTTTTCTTTGTGTACTTGTTACAAATTTTTAGTTGAGTGAACACTCACGAGCTAATAATTATAGCATAAACAGAGATTTTGTGGGAGAAACAAAATTTATTTGAATGATATAATTTTTTTCATTTGGCTTTCCTTCCGAAGAAATAAGTGGTTATAAGAGTGATCAAAAGGGTAAGACCCCCTGCTTGCAAATTAATTTCTTAAGGGAAAATGAAGTTCAAATTGGTGTTGGGATAACATTTTAATAAATTACAAATAAAGCAAATAGCATGGAAGTTTAGGGAAATTTTTATGGAATTTTCGGGATGAAATTAAGGACAAAATTTTTGAAGAAAATTTAGACTAATTTGGAAAGGCTTAGTTGGAATATGTCCCTCCAAAGACCATAGTTCACTGTTGGGAGTGTCAAAAAATGTAGATAAAGAGAGAGCTTTCAATAGGATGGTTGGTACTAATTCTAAAATTTGGCACTAAGAAAGCAATCCTTCACGCGAAATAAAGGAATTAGTAATTTAAATTATGGACTCACTTTTAGGGTAAAATTTCTATCTACACTTGTTTGTTGAAAATTGTACGGTAGTTTGCGTGATACACCAAAAATCCGAGAGTTAGTTACGTCGATATGCAAATGACTTTATAAATATATACCACAATTACTTTTATAACTATTTCAGGTACAAATTGGGTTCGTGTCGCTGGTTTGCATTGTCATAGAGAATACATAAATTTCAAAGAGAAGATTACTTATAGCAATCGCCTGAATGGTCCAAAAAGGTCCTAAAGCTCAGGTAAACCTTTCGCATAATGAGAGGAAAGTTGAGGAACACATCATTTAATAAATCTTTCTGAGAGCTTCGTCTAAAATATTACAACATGTATGGAGAGTGGCTCTAATGGGATAATTCAATCGTATATGATATTTATGATTTAAATGTTTTCATACTCCATTTCTATACGCTTTATGCTTTTAAATTAAAGTGTTAATTAACCTTAAGGAAGGTTACTTGATTCTATTTTTAGTAACTTACCTCTTTATGTAGAATTCAAATTCACAGAATAAATCTTTAAGGAAAAATTAATTTAGAAATGCGTCTCTTATTCGAAAGAAATGGTTCAGGGAATTTGTTTTAAAAGAATTAGTTTTGCCCGATATCTCAAGGGTGAACTTCCATTCTTGGAGTTTAAGAAATAGTTTTTTAGAACATGTTCCGTAATGGTTGTTGTGTCAATGATAGGGCTAGCTGAAGGCTCACGATCACAATTCCATGATTTCCATATCTGGATATTCTGTGAGCTCCATTAGGTACTAGTATTGTACTTCAGTTTAAACGTAGACAATGTCATCTTATTTATCTACAGTGGAAAAACATTTTCTTCTAAATATTTATTTTACGTTTCTTGAGTTATTATCAGAATTCCATCTTAGCGTCTGAAAAATTTGAGCCTTTTTGTATCCTCGAGCAAGATTGATCAATAAAACTGTTTTCATAGTCCATAAACTATTTACGTAATAATTCTGACTTCTACTTCCTAGCTACGCTTTCAATATCAGATAAAATTGAATCTGAAGCAACTACAAAATCAAAGCATATTTTTGAAATATTACAAATGTAAAGTTATATCGTGTTCGACCATATATTTCTTCTCGCAACGTTTCATTATTGCCCTTTCATAAACACTTCCAGAAATAGACCAATCAAATGCTGCAATTGCTCGTATTCTCTACTAGTAACGGAGGATCGAACTTCAATAGGTAAAACTAGCCTCCTCCTACCACAAATCTTTCAATTCATTTTTTTATCATCAAGACGAACGATGTGCTGTAATTATGCGCCTGAATTTCAATCATTCTGTCTTCTTATAATTCCCAGTGAGAAAAAAAGATTGCTACGCGAGTAAGCGTATGCTAATTTCAAACGAATATTCTATGTGTTTGCAAAAAAGCATACGGATCCGTTACCATTCTTGGTAGAAAAACTCCAAGCATATCAATTAGGTGCATTTGAATATAATTTTTATTTTAGAGATGATATGAAACGTAACTTAACGCTTAAAAATCTGGGTATTGCAATTCTCTGAGAACTGACTGTAGTTCATTTAAATATGTTCAATTGAGAATTTTTTAAAACAACGTGAGTCTTTTCCAACTTATTTTTTTCTATTTACTACCCTTCGTTAATATATTACGAATGGATTGGTGATAATGATGATATAAAAATAAAATAACTTACAACAATAATCAATGACAAGGATTTTCAAGAAATCACAAAAATTTTCGAACTTTAATTGATACCAATATGCTACTTTTTGATATTTATTCTCGAATAAACTTTCGTATTCAGTTTTTTGCTATACAGGCAGCGAAAAAGAAGATATGAAGAACAGTCACGACCTCAATTTGCAC
This sequence comes from Sympetrum striolatum, assembly GCA_947579665.1. Classification (NCBI taxonomy): domain Eukaryota; kingdom Metazoa; phylum Arthropoda; class Insecta; order Odonata; family Libellulidae; genus Sympetrum; species Sympetrum striolatum. The sequence goes on along the minus strand of OX388342.1, from coordinate 51,440,531 downwards.
GAAATTTTCAGATAGTACACAAACATCAATCTTAAAACTTGAATTCTGAGTACATTAGATGCTGATGTTAAAATTTACATAACTTGTAAGGCGAAGAATCATAATGAGATAGAGCAGTACCCAATCATCCATGTTATTATCATAGGCCTTTCAATGATAACAGCTTCCTTTTGGAAAAGCGTTGCTAATGCTAATGAATACAATAAACAGCTTTTTATGTAGCCAAAATAGTACTATCGATTATGAAGATTTCACATTAGTGTTCATAATTTCTGTAAGTATTATCTGACTGAATTTTCTTCCGTCCAATTCAAAGTCATAAGTGAACAAGTAATTCACTCTTTCTTTCCGATATACTGACATAGAGGCTCATAATACATTAGGTCCAGTATTGATTCATTCACGCAACCCAGGTCTACGTACGATACAATTTTGAGTATCGCGTTCCCTGTTGCAAGCTCTTCATGATTTCATAGTGATTACTTTGATGTTATGTCTCCAACATTCAAAATTATCCGTAACCTTACGACATATCTCCAAAATTTATAATTTTTCCTGACTACATATTTCCAAAATTTATAATTTTTCCTGACTACATATTTCCAAAATTTATAATTTTTCTTGAGATTGAACAGCGTTTATCTGTATCTTGCTTCCTTTTCGAATCAGCTGTCTTACCACCTACAATTGCTTCCCTATTAACATACAATCTTCTATATAATATTCTGACTTAAATTAAAAAATTATCTAATGTGTTGCTCCGCTGTAAGTTATCAATAAATTTCCACTACGATAGGCTGATGAGTTTCAGAAAAATTAAGATACATCAAGCCACTAAAAGAATAGAGAATAGGCATTACTTCGTTTGCAACATGTTTTGGGTTTTCGAGAAATATTATATTATGTCCGTGGTCTAGATATCGTAAAATAGCTACTATAACTATGATTTCTATTATTTCATAAACCTATCGGGAGTTGAATAGGTCACAGAAGAGTATATTTACCATAAAGGTTATGTATTGTAGATATAATTGTATTAAATTCCTTCAGCACGACATCAGGAAACAACTTAATAGGTTGGTAAAAATTTCTTAAACGTCTGAAGGAAGCTACTAAGATTGAATATAACTTTACTAACCATGGGTAAATTGGAAATAATATAATTCTTACACATGTAAGAAGACTTCCTGATGCCTCCAGATTTGAATTTTCTCCATAGCAATATATTAATTTCTGAGAACGTGTTTAAAGCAAACGAACTTCAATTTCGCAATCCTTTTTTATGTTTCATACCGTGCTGTGCTAAAGAACAAAATCAGAGGGTAACATTTTTATGTTTTCATGGGGGTAATATATGTTTTATAAATTTAACACCTACTCCGAATAACTTCCTTGGCACTTGTCCAAATATATTTCACAAAGGAGCCTCACTATCTTTTTCCAAGCAAGTCTTTTTACTGTCATTGGCATTTTTCGAGCAAAGATTTAAATCCAAGGAGATCGAAACCACTTCAGTGTTGGGGAAGAAAATGAAAACTTCGGAATGCGACCGTTTAGACTTTTGTATCAGAAGAGACCTTGATCGCTTTTAATTATTCGAAGAGGCGCAAAAAAACGCCGAGGGTACGAAAGGAGAAAAAAAAACTCGGAATCCTTTTGCGCAAAGCATGGAATGAAAAAGATTAAAAGAGAAGAGAGCACTGAAAGGAAAGAGAGAGAGAGAGAGAGGGGGGGCAAAAGGGAGAAAAAGTAAGAAAGAGATTGTTTAGCTTTGAAGAGGAAAGTTTTGGAGACGCCGCCCTCTCAGGCAAACTCTCGTCTATCTCTCCTAAAAATTCTTTGAGTTACGTTTTAACGTTCCGACGAATTTCTCTCCCTTTTCCCTGCTCCTGAAACCGCCCGTCTCCGAGACACTCCTGGATTACACTCCCAACCGTTTCTGAAAGTTTTGTTGTCACTCTTGCTATTGGCGGAGAAGGGTCTTCCCATTAAGCCATGAAATTAATGAGCCGACCCGATTCCGCTGTTTCTGTTAACGCGTGAAACACTCGAAGAATTAATGATGAATGGGAACATAAGTTTGTGTCATCTCATCGCGACTCCCATACAAGAGGCTGTTCCGCAGAGTCATAAAGTTGGGTTGACACGTTTTTGCATTTTGATCGGGATGTTAGCAGAGCAAGGCGGGGCTGTCAGTGGTAGTAGTTGAAATATACGCTAAAAATGGGGTTAAAAATTTTTAAATATGTAGTTATGGTAAGGAATATCCGTAATTAAAATACCCTATCTTGAACTTTGTCTCTAGAATATCTCCGTTTCATCGATTGATATATTAATGTTAATTACGTAAACAAAATATTGCAAATTATGTTATTCGGTTACGACCTATTCTCCTTCACTGTTGTAATCCCTTAATGAAACCCATTTTCTGTATGTAGTTGAAATTTTGATATATATCAACCATTGAAAGTTGCTCTAACCACGCATGAACCAAATTTTGATATAACATTACCTTATACGTTGAATTATCAAATTTAATTGGAGAAAATTAGCAGCAATGTAATAATAAAGGGGTCGAAAACCTTGAATGAAAATCAATAATAATTTTAAGAAAAGTTTAATTCTATGAAAAACATTAATTCAACCGGACAACTAGAAGATCTCAAAGAAAAATCCCTACAAGAAAATAATTTAAATTGAAATTCATTGTTATGAAACTACGTTAAAAATTGCACTCTTTAAAGATATAATTTCAAACCATATCAAATGCAATTAGCCTTTGTTAGAATTTAAAATGACATTTTATTATTACCAAAATAGGTTTTACAGATCACATTATTATGATTTACTGACTTTCTGCCAGAAATAATTTTTAAAATATCATCGAGAAAATGAAATTATAATGAAATATAAACTACTTGAGCCTCATTTCCTTACGTTCGCCAATTTAAATACAGAAGAATAATTAATTGAAAATCTAAATACTATTTTATATAAGTTATCAAATAAAATAGAATTATTCTATTGTGCCTAAAGAACAAAAGAATTATTCTGCCATCTGAGTTGATTTCCCAGACGTAAGAATTACATTAGTGCGACTTAATTGTATACTTTTCATATTAATTTGTATACGGTACATAAATTTGCTACTCTTCATTTGCTAGAAATGTAAACCAGCTAAAAGTTGTGCTCTGCCCAAAAGAACATCTCGTTGTTATCCATACCACTTGAGGCTGGCAATTCATTTTCTTTCTTTTCTTCCGAAGTACTAGGGCACTATATAGTGCTTGAAAGATAAAAATATAAATGGGCGTGTAATGAGAGCTGCTTGCAATAAGAGCACGCTAAAGAGAGCTGTCATTATTTACGTAGCACTATACTTCCTTTCCCTTCGTTTAACGTCCTTTTTTCGTCATCGGAGAAATGGGCGTGGCGTGGTGCTGGCTGTGAGAGATTCCAGAGAAATTCCTTCTTCCGCGGAGTCTATCGATTTATCGGCGTAGGAGTGCCATGGCCTCCGAAGAGGAGGATAAAGTGATGGGTGACACAAAGGAGGTGGCAATCTCTCAGTGCCAACTTATTTTTGCGAACAAATGGCATGTTTACAGCGCAAAATCTCGAATAAGAATAAGTTTTTCTGGAACAAATCTTGAGCTCTATACGAAAAAGTAACATTTTCCAGATTTTAAAACTCGGATTCCATTGCATCAGATTTCTATAGAAATGTAAATTGAGATGCATGATTTAGTACATATTTAATTACATTAAAGACTATACTTAGGAATATTTTAAATTAATTAGAGTATGCATCATGTATCAAAAATTCACGCTTAATGAATTTTTACAGTCTACCATATTCCATTCTCCTTTCAGTTTTATATTTTTCCAAAAATAGATTCAAAAATCAACTTTCGCATCTTAACTATTATATAATTATTTATACGTAGATAATCTAAGAGATTTTAAAAATATTTCATGAACAAAGGGCTGAATTTGCATGCTACATTGATTCACGTAGGTAAGGAAAAGTCTTCTTAACAACCGCATTAGCGAACATGTATTATGATTTCTAAATTGAACCAAAGTATGAATTTCTTCGCCTAACAACGGTGCGCTATTATCTCCAAAATTCTTGAATAAGAAAACGGAATTTTGGGCACTAAGTCTTCATAAACCCCGACATTCTGAGAGTCCTTTGAAGTATATGGGTTCCAAATATCATGCAAAGCGTTTTAAGAAACACATAATTAAATTATTATTTAATTTTGGTAAAATACTCGAAAGTATATATGGAAGTATTTGCCAAACAAGTTTCGAATGAAAAGCGACATGGTTGAATGCATTTAATTTTAAGTAAATTTGTTTTTCTTTGGCAATCTCTTCATTTTGGAGAATAATCAAACTTTTTAACTCCTGAGGCATACAACTTAATGGCTATATTTTCCATTAAAGAACATTTATATTTTATATAAATTGTGGTTTATCCGGTTCTTTGTTATGAGCAACAATTGAAATATGCTGGAAAAGGATGTTTTAATTTAATGCAGTTCTTGTGAATGTTAATTTATCCTAAGTTAATAACCATAAACCATTCTATAAAGCTAAATTCTGATTTATTTCTCATTTTAACATTTTGTTGAAATATTTTAGCATTTTTAATGCATGTTTTTTCTTACGGAGAAAACTCTATGGATAATTTTACAAATCGGCAAACTTTACGCTGTGCAATGAATTCTTTATCATATATTAGAATGTCTACTAACGAAAGGTTCGTTACTCTAATCAGATAATGACATAATTTGGTGTTTAGACAACTCTAACTTAAGCAAAAAGTACGTTTAAATTGAAATACATATTTAAGTGACCTTATGATGAAGATGCCTTAAATCCGGAAATTCATATTCATTTTATTTTGTAGCTGAATCTAATGCCTTTTGTACAGGTTGCCCGATGATGAGGTAGAATTATTAAAACCGGTCGCAGATTCAGTTAATACATTTATGCATAAATGATTCTAGTTTTTGGTTTATGGAATTGATGTATCTGAATTGAAAAATACTGCTTAGTACTAGCAATGAAGAGTGAAGAAGTAAAAGCATCTTTCGGGATAAATTAGACGGAAATATGAAGAACGGCGAAATGTAAATTTTGTATTTAATTTGGAGTTCATTTTTTTATTCATAAGTTATATTAATTTTTAACAGATTACGTTTAAATCATATGATTTGAAGTATTGTTATTTATCTCCACATATATTCTTGTTCAACGTTATTTAATTCATCAAATCTTTTAGTACTGAGATCTATTTGTTCCGTTATGATATACCATATCCTTGAATCGTTAATTATTTATGTTGTATGTGATGTACATATTATCCTACTGACTTCCGAAAGGTTACATCGTTGTCGCGCAAGCTTACCAAGGAACGGCTTGTTTTAAATAGATTTGTTGAGCATACAAATCTAAGTAGCCGTGTTTTTTTCTTATTTATAAAGCCTAGATATTATATATCCATTCTTATTGGTGAGATACATTCCGTATAAACACTTTACCCAAGACGTATCGCTCCATCCCCTTATAAATGCCGTGCCTAGGAAATAAGGACAGGCATTCAGTTGAATCGTGAGCTGATACGCACAGTAACGACATCATGATGCACGCCTGTTTCTTTTATCTTTAGTAAATTGCACACAGAGCGATTCCATCCGTGCGCCATTCACTTTAACACCGTCAACTCAGTCGGATCCGTAGCTCCTGAAACATATGTGACCCCACACCTCTCTCTCTCTGCAATTCTTTTTCCTTCTCTCTCACTCGTGGCTTACCCATTCCCCTTCTCTCAAGGGCATCTCCTGACCTAGTAATGACTCTCCTCCGTGATCCATAGCTCTGCGGCGTTTCGTAGCTTTAAAAAGTATAAATAAAGAGGTTTTGGTTAGGGGATTACCGCAACGTCATCATATTATGCTCATCCATTATTGTTGCGTTTCCGACTCCTTTCGTGGACTATTAAGTAGGCTATGATCGATTTCCGGGATAGTAATCTCGAGTTTGATTTGCTATGCTGTTGAAAAAAATTTGGCGATTTCATATAATATTTTTCATCTTCTTCCAATGGAATGGAGATTAGTTTACGTACAGGGAAACATTTTTTTTTTCGATAACCGTGTCTAGAGTTTATTCAGTATGAAGTATGAGAAAAAGGTATTCAATTAATGTAATATGAATCTCGTTTCTCTTTTCGCTTACGTACGCAGTTTTTAGTATTCATATTTGTTTAATGTTGACTGTCTAATTATCGAGTCCGAATACACTCAGAATTGTTCTTTATCTCAAATTCTACACCATAGATTGCCCTCTTAAGTCTTGGAAAAAATTAAAAATTTTACTCATTCTAATGTTATACAAACCTTTTGGATGGAGAGTTAATACAAGTTTCTAAACCGTTTCCTTATTTGTATATACCTAGTGCAATTATTTTTCTTAATATTAATTCTTAATTATATTTTAATTCAGTTCATTTGGCGAGCTTAACTGACAATGTGTGTGTTACCAGAAAGATAACTCATGCTATTGATTTGATTAACAAAGATTCGTTGATGCGATCAAGGAAGACGTTACATAAAAAATTATATTTTGATGGCTATATAATGAATAATTAACATCAACTATCTAATAATGCAATTAGGTAAATATGCAACTAATTGCAAAAGGGCTCCAGTTTAACTCTTCTTGCCCTAGCGGAGGGTTAAGGAACTGGTAGATCGTGGGTATCTTTCGTCATTGGAGAGCAGCGCCACGAGATGATTTCGCAGCTTCCGTAAACTTCACAGATTCTGGATTCTGCGCAAAAGTGCCATGGACCCGGTGGTAGAAACGAGAACTAGCTACATTCAGAATGCTACGGTCTCGGATGACCTCATGCGGAGGTTTCCTGAAACGAGTGGAATCAACTCCTTGTATTTCAAATAACACAAAATAGATGTCACAGGTGATAAGAAGTTTTCGTTTTAAGCATCTCCGTTAAGTTTGAATCGATCCAAGATTAATATTTTCAGTAGAAATGATTTGTGATTTACAATAATATCTGTAAAGCATTATTTCGACTGAATATTTTGTCAGTAACCCTTTTTCATCTACGTAAATTTAGTCAGTAAAACCTTTACTAAAATCACTATTAGCATTTAAAAAATTCGCCAACATAAATAGTCATCGTACATTGAATCACCCTAATGTAGGATGCTGAAACATTGTTAGCACAATCATGCTGCAAACCCTTTCTTTCATTTTTTCTCACTTGCAAAATGAGATATGAAGTACATTTTTGGAAACGATATTTGAACATTTCCATCAATAGACTCCAAGTTATGTCTCTTGAAAAAAATAATTGCTGTGCTACTTGGCACTTGTAAAAATGTGTTTTTCAACAATTTAGGTATTTTATGAGAGCAAATGTTCGGTAAGACGACATTCGTTATTTTTGCTTTTCAATATATACTTACATCCGAGAAATGCCTGGAGAAAAATAAAATTTCATAATAAATCTTTAAAAAGGTTGAATCGTCTAATTAAAACACCCTGAGCGAGATATTTTCCGTGAACATAATTTTGACTAAGAGCTTCAATAAATATTTAACCACTGTTGCACTAATTTTTGATCTGCGGCATCATATTTAAGTAGAACTACCTTCATGATTGCAGCTTTCAGGTATTTATAATTAATGGGAATTTAAAGTCATTAGGCTCGTTAATCGAGTCATGAATAAGTATTGATGGTTTTCGCGCTCAGTAATCTACGTGTATAAAAGAGTTTTTATGAAAATATATTAATCAAGACAAAACATCCACACGTCAAAAGTAATATCAACTTTCTTCCTGCCGTGTTACAATAGCCTACACAGTTACTTCAGTTGATTAGATTGGATATGATAATTTTATTATTATTTATTTTCCTTATTTTATTCAAAATATAGTTATTATTTTGTTTATACTATTTATCTTTTGATTAGAGACTCCGATGGAGCAGCTACTTCTAATAGTTTCCACATCTAGACCTTAAGTGAAACAATTTTACTGATTCGTGCTCAAATTCTTAAAGTATATAATTTACAGTTTCTCTTTCAGAGTTTTAACATTTTCTTATTTGTCGTGGATCAGCGAAACTTTTAAAGGCAATTTTATAACGCCCAATATATTGACTTAATAAGCATGCATGTAATTAATGCAAATGCGTCAGCTACATGCTAAAGCTATAGGCTCGATATTAGAATAAGTAGACCATTTTAATACTTTAAATATCCGTTCTGAAAATAAAAAATAGCTACTCAATGTAAACAAATGTATAAATAATATCTCCTCTCTTTCAGAACGTTGCACCTGTAAATTCTGAAATAAAAGAAAGTGAATTTTAAAATGCGGGCAACATACTGTCGACTAAATGAACTCAGGTTATTGGTGAGTTGCCTAGATTTCAAATTTTGCAAATAAACAATTCTTTCTGACCATAAATTTGACAATAAATGGGACCCGGTGGATGAAACGTGTACTCGCAAACTCGAGAAAGTGCAGCGTAAAGCGGTTCGTTTTGTTAAGAAATGCTACGATAAAAAAGCAAGCGTTACAAAAATGCTCTCAGACGTAGGTTGGGAATCCTTGAAAGAAAGGAGATTGGAAGCTAGGCTGCGATTGCTTAATAAATTCAGGGAAACTACATTTTCCAAAGATACAATCGGTATCATGCAACCCCCCTGCTACGTCGGTCGATCCGATAATGACTGTAAGTTAAGAGAAATAGATGCTAGGACGAATCGTTTTAGAGATTCATTCTTTCCGCGAACAATACGTGACAATAACCGAATAAGGAAGTAATTTAGATTCAACTGGTGTTTACACACCCTGCCACACGCCGAAAGGCGGCTTGTAGGGTATTAATGTAGATGTAGATGTAGATGTTGACTCTCCTGTTTCTGAATAGTTCTTTTTTCTTCTTGCTATTTCTTCTTCGCGGAACTAAAAAGTATTCTATTCTAAATAAAATGCATGAAAAAGCCATTGTCAATCGCGTTGGTCGTTAGGGAGAAGAGTTGTTAATAAGCTCTGCTAATAATTTTATTTATTTCATCCAATCAGCACCTCCGAATAATGTATGTATAATATATACGAAACCAAAATAATTATTTCTATTTCATTCATCTTCTTTTAGCGCTCGTCCCGAAAATTTCTCGATTAAAAAATAATTCTGCAATAAAAATGAAAGCCTGAAGAGGATGAAAACGACCATTACGTCCACTTCCTACGGTAAAGCATCGGATTGTTAGAGGTTGAACCGGGAATATAAGATTCATGAAAATTACTCTTGCATATTATCTCTTACATTTTATCTCTTATATTATATGTGCAAAGATGTAACTAAGACATTTTAAAGCATGAAGTTAATACAAATTTTTCTATCAAGTATTGGGCGTACATGTACACATCCAAACCTATTCCTTTTATTTATAAGATAGAAAATGACCCCTACTAAATCATGAAGTTCATGATAAAATAGTACTTATCTCGAAAATTATGCCATATATGGATGAATATTTGTTATACCAGCACGCTGGGATTAGAAAGGCAAGAAGTTTAGTTAACTAAAGTATTTTTCCATGTTTGTCACATTCACATCCTACTTGAAACGCTTAGGTAGACAATCGAAATATTTAAATTATTGAATGACCGATTTCATTAAAAAACACACGCTAAGAGAAGTTTATTAAGTAATTTATGCTATGAAATTATTTGATAAACAGGTGTTTACACCCCCTGCCACATGCGGAAAGGCGGCTTGCAGGATATTAATGTAGATGTAGATGTAGATGTACGAATTACTTTCCATATGTCTTAAAAGGTAATAATTAATGTAAGCCATCAACAAGGAACTTCCATATCAGGGATACGGAATTACACGTGAAAGAAATTAAATATGGGATAGATTTTGAACGCAGAATCTATTATATTTCGATACCTCATTAATCAAATTTCTCTTCGCGAGAATGGCCACTTGAAAAGCCTTTAGAAATCCCGAAGTGCTCCTCCTCGATTCGAGGAATATTTGCTAATCCCGAGCGAAGATGGCTCTAACAATGAATAAAAGCCTCCAGGTTAGGAAAGGAATCCCCATTATAATTAAGCGCACAAAGAGAAACAGAAAGAAGGGTGCGCCGAACAATGCGAAAGCCTCTTTCCGTATGGATCTCACCCTTGTTAGAGTGTTGCGTAAAGCAGATGATTAAATATGAGATGGCACTTTGACATCATGTTATCTCTTTCAACATTCGAGACAACTTCATACACGACACAACTGTTGCACGCAAGAATCCCCCAAGCTATCTGATTTTGAAAAACACTGAGGTTGTAATAAGGAGAAAGGGTATCGCTCATTTCCTTTTCAAGGGAACGTCCGTCACTCAAGTGCCGTATGATTAATTTATAATGAAAAGGAGGAGTTCGAATAGCGCCTCCAAAAGATCGATGAATAATGCAGTATTCATGATGTTGATATTGAACTGCTAAAGTATATGTTCAAGAGATCGGAAAGAAGACGTAATTTCCTGTTAAAATTCTCTATAAGAGATTCATGTATAAATTGGAGGCTCACAATAATTACTGTCAATTTTTTCTAATCCTTCATTGATTTTTATGACCTTTATTTTTCCATTCTATCCGTGAAGCTTATATACGAAAAAAAAATATATATCTCAGAATGCATCCCGTAGATGAGCTTTAATTTTGTTTTCAGTCAAAGAATTGGTCATAGGTTGTCTTTTCACTTCTTTGATTTATGTATATTGCTATAATTTATTTTATGTGAACTGATTCTTACTTATGTATCGCATACAAGTACTTACTGGTAGTGTATTTATTTTTTTGTATATTTTTTTCATTCTCATCTCTTAGTTATTACTATCGATAAGTTTGCGCAAGTTTTTTACACCCACCCTCTCTCTAGGTTTTTTCCTGCAGTGGATTTTTTTCCTAATCATCTTTTAGATTTTTACATCCACAATTCTTGTAATCGTTTCTCGTACTGTTCTCTTTAATTTACTTATTCTATAGTTAATGACGATTGGTTGAATGGAAGAAGAGGCTTATAGTCTCAATCTCGCCCTAATGAAGACGATTATTATTAATATTATTTAGAGGATTTATATACAGGATGAGTAATATTTAACAATGTATGTTTATATTTACGGTTACTTATGTGTATGTTATAAAGTTTGACATAATTTGTAGTTATTTTCAATTCAGCATTTAAAATTTATCATAACCATCAGCTTAAATGTTTCTACAAACTTAAAAATAAACTCTACTGAGCATTTAAATCGAAATATTTATCCAAAGTGATCTTCGTAGTTGAAATCTATATTTTTATTGCTAAATACTATACTACGACCATACACCACAAGTATATATGGACAGTGAATCATTGTTTCTTTTCAATTAACTTGTAAGGTTAACGAGTGTCTTAATCAATGAGGAGGAGGAACTTCCTTCTATCCCTATGTCACACAAACTTGCATAGAAGCTTTCAATTTCTACTCTAATAATTGTTACTTTTTCATATCCTAATTAGTTAGATTTCGTTATTTTCAACTAAGCATTTCTTTGTCAATGCTTGAATGAACTACTGATATCTCAACGCAATACCGAAACTATATCTTCCATAAATTAGTGAAGATGCATACTTCCTAAACGTTAATGCTTACAACATCATCGATTGAGGCAAAGAATGGTCTATGACAATTATGGTCCCATTGAAATATTTACACTTGGTAAATTAATTTGACGAGACAGTTCAAATCACAGAAGCTGAGATAGGAATACAAAATTCTATGTGCATCTAGGTACACAGGAAAATATTCCCTGTGAGAATATTTATATTCATTTGCAGGTTGAAAAATCACATTTATGAATATCTGAATTACTATTCCAACAGGAAAAAATACTTTTAACGTGAGAAGTCAATGAGGAAGGTATGAAATATTTCTACTTAACCGGTATTTCTTTAGAAAAAAAGGTCATCATTGGGTAATATCATACATTGCATTAAAATATTCAATTAATACTTTATTCAGCAGATTTCTAGAACTAATCATATATTTTTATCCTTTCTGGTAATTCATTAAAAATTGGAATAATTGGTTCGTAAACAAAGTGATTAAGTTCTTTACCATTCTTATGTTACTTGAAAAAACTGTTCTCAAAGAGTATCAGGGACCGATTGAAATTAGGGTATACCACTTTTAGAGAACTTGTTTGCTTATGTTAGCGTAGAAGGATTCTTCAATAGAAATTATAGAGCTCATAACAGTCCAGGCAGTAAAAGTAAAGGGAAAGCTTTATCAACCACTGAGGGAAAAGGGATGAAGTGAAAGTTGTTTTTGCTCTCATCGTGGTTAGCTGTGTGTTTTCTCATCCTCTCACAGTTGTTATTCTACCCAAGGTTTATATGAGATACTTTCATCATGAATTTTAAAAAGATCCCCTTCCTTTTTACGATGGATTATTTTTACATAAACTGTTGATTGCTTCATCGGGAGCATTATCCCATCACCCGTCGCTTTTCCGTATCCCTAAAGAAGCAAAGACGGGGACACTGATTTCGCATAGTTTTTGCGAAAATCCAAATGAGCATTGGGATTACACTTCGCTTAAAACTCCGCTTTCATGGCTGTTGTAAAGTGAGAGAAAGGTCTTCCCTCCAGACTTAAGTACATCCGGAGCGGAGCAGACAGTGGATCTGGTCTCTTTGGGGATTTGAACTCCAAACAAGTTCACACAGAGGGTCCTTTCAGACCGGAATAGGTAGGCAGTAAATGTCACCATTATTTTTTTTCTGGCGTTAACTATGAGAAACGGTCAAAGCGATTAAAATCAGAGGATAATATGGACAGGGATAGTTATTAGTTCAAAGGCAGGGACTTAATCAATGAACGAGCTAGCGTAGAACTCCGTAAACTTGGATATATTTTCTCGATAATTATTCAACGATGTAATTTGGTGATTAACTCATCAATAAAACATAACACTTAAAAAAACGTTTTAGTAATCTCAAAAGCCTGAAATAACGTAAGTAGTGTAAATCTTTGATATGCAGAACTATTTAAAATGACTCTTCGGTTTTATTTTCTAGCCATACACTAATTTAGATAGATATTTATTTGGCTTCAGGGGAACCCCTACCGTATTTTGTCATAATAAATCTTTAGATAGAGAATTTACGTATTAAAATCAAATTAATTAACTTGCAAATTTTACAGTTATAAATTTCGCTAAAATGCAGTTTTCGCTGACTTTTTCGTGAATTGCCGAAGAAAATGAAGAAACAACTTCTTGAGATATTCAAAACGAGTCCAAATTCGACTATTTTTACTTCAATTTTAAGCAAATTAGAGCTACAAACTGGAACTTTCACAAAAATACACAGTTTTTGCTGATTTTTTCGAAATATGCTAAGGAAATGAAGTTTCAGTATAAATCATAGATTTATCTCGTTAAGAGCTTCAAACTGAGTTCAATTTTGACTAGGTTTAGTTGAATTTGTATCTGAATCCTTCTGAGTAATGTGAAATATAATAACATTATCACATTAATTAAACCTATTAAGAATCCTGAGTTATCTTGGATTACCTTCTATGATATATATTTTATTTTCATATAAGAATGTGGTAATTAGATACTTACTATTACTGATAGAAGTATTACTGTTGCAATTAATTAACGCATTGAGATATGTATTGTTTACTTATTAGTACGCGATCGGCTACCAACATACTTTAGTCTAACTGCGGCAAAATTTAAAAAAATAATTAAATTTTATCTGAAGTATCAAGTCTACATTAAGCAAATTAATACAGTAATAATAATACAGTAATTAATAAATAATAACAGATAATACACATTTTGCAAGACAAAAATATATAAATATTTAAAATTAGGGAAAATACATAATAAATTGTCAATGATTCGTGTTCGGAAATAATATTAATAATAAATCGTCTTTATTTGGGCTTGATTGAGACTTAAAACCTCTTCTTCCATCTAACCCAATGGAAATAGATATCTAACCCAATGGAATAACCCAATGGGAATAGCTATAGAGTACTTTCATAATGAATAGCGTGTAGTAATTTGGGAGATGTAGTAGAAATAGCTATGTTAAATGATACGTAGCATTACTTGTCGTTATATAATTCAGGATAAACGAACGGTTTCAATGTTTAAAAACATTTTAGTGGAAATAAAGGCCAGACAGCAGGAGAACAATACGTTTTTTTTAGAGATCGGCGGTCGAGCATGCGAAGAGTATGAAAAGTTGAGGAAAGAGAGGGTTAAAAGCACTAGAGAGAGCTCAAGGGTTCTTTGGAGAAAGCAGGTGAAATTGCAGCGACAAGAAGGGAAATAGATGCTCGTTAACTACCGAGGAGGGATCTAGTGGCGAGTGCAGACAAATTTGAAGCTTTTGGAGGGTCTCATTTCACCGTGAGAACAACAACGCGTAAGGGGTTAAGGAGATGGTCGGGTTATTGGGAAAATGAGAAATATCCTACTTCAGGTCCCTTTCTGAAAGTTGATATCGTGACCAATTAACGAGGTCTTCGAAAAGCTAACCCGAGCATCCAGATTTTGAATTCCTCTTCTGTTCGATGTCGTTAATTAATATTCTAATTAATCAGAATTGGAAGTTAACTACTCTTGAAAAATTTTAACCAGACCCGCTGGTTTAAAAAAAATCGTATTCCGTAGCGCTCTGTTCTGGAAAAGGTGACATTTTCACCAAAAAAGTGTTTGACTATTTATATTTTCTTTACAGCCAAAAAAGACGTTTAAATTTGCGGAATGTTTTAGAATATGATAAAAATAAGTTTGATTCGTAATCAAGGATTATTTTTTAAATTTTACGGTCAGCCTGCAAATATTAGTTGAATGTAGAACGATAATGACGCATTCATAGTGATTGACTTCCCCTTCTTTTTGTTTTTATCTACATAAAGTTATTTAAATATAATTCAAAGTATTTATGGCATTACATCAGACACAAGAATCGGTATTTATTTGGAAGACGTACTGATTTTTATCGTCTAGCATAAGAAATATGCTTCAATTCTAATTGTTAAATAAATATACTGATTTTATGAATTATCATTCACGATTTTCTGTAGTATAAATTCAATTTTTAACGTAAATATTAAATGTACAAGCTTCCAGTGGAGTAAGACATATTATACACAGAGAGCGTATAATTTCACAATGCATTCCATGTTTATGCAAATTAGAAGTAGCTACTTCGTGGCTCAGATCAACGAAATATCCTTAATATCCAAGCAATTTGTATAAAATAGTTTCACTGTAATAGTATACATAATAAAATTGTCTATTTTCAGTGAAAAAGAATTTTGAGAAGACAATATTAGCATATTAAAACCACAGAACAAGAAAAACTGAATGCAAAGGACTCGATTTCAAAAATTAGCTCAATCATCAGACAGGATAAAATAAGCAACTATGCAATAAGCTTAAAGATTCAATCCATTATTAAATTTTAATGTCTTTCACAATGATAAGTTATAATTAAAAAATAGAGGGGTAGTCGTCGGCTCTATAGACATACAAAATGAATCCTTCCACTACAATCACTTCAAAATTTATTCAAGCTTCTCAAGTTCTATAACATTATTTCTTTATGTTCGAAAACATGAATTTAACAAAGAAAAGTTCGAATCCCGGCGAAGTCACTACATTTCACCTCTGTATAACTTTATATAACTTTAAAATTAATTTTCCGAAATAGCTTTTTCCGATTTCGCTAAGTGATTTAAATTACACTCAATTTCAATTCCCTTGTCCAATTTAGAAATTAACAGCAAATTAGAAGCATATAGAAATATTTAGATTTTTAATTTACAGGAACGGTATCCAGACTTTGAAAATTTACACGCTTTTCTATTCAACTGGGTAATAAACAAACAGAGTATAACAATAGGTATTGAATTGGTGAAGTCGAGCAGTTATATTAAATTCATTTTGAATTGTACGAATTAAATATTTAATACTAATTTTTGTAACTCATAATGACATATTAGCTTTTCAATGACTGATTTGTGATACATTTTTTCTGAGAAAAAGAAGCAAAAGATTCCATTGCTATGATAATAAGAAGTTTCAGTCCAGTATTGATAATTTTCTTCGAATCTCTGATTCTCCTCATGTGATTTCAATTTACTTTATCACGTACAGAATGGTACAGATTTTTATTTAATACAAAATAGGAAATGAGATACTAAAATTTAATTCACTTTTGAACTTCGAACTATTTCGAAACATTTCATAATCACCCTCTAAAAGAAAATCTCCAGCACTTTATTACGAGTAATTCTTTTAGGATGTCATTGTCATATCCAGTTAACGATATTTATAATTCAATTAAAGAAGCAGATATTACTGGTAGCAGCTGGCGTTCGCATGCCTCCAGGCTCAAAAGGAAACCTTTTACTAAGTTTCCTTACAGTCACATCTCTGGTTAAGTGGTCCCCACACAATCATTTAAGGGGCAAAATTAAATTCTTTAACTCTGTAAAAGGAGGCATTTATTTCCTTGAACTTTAACATCTAAAAGGATGACAGTACAATCTCTTTTCTCTGAAAATCAACGTGAGCTAAAGTACGCAAGGTAAATGGCTTTTTGAATGGTAATGATGAATTTTTCTTAGCCAGCGGTAGCGGTATCAACTCCAAATCCAAAGAAAGAAAGGCGACTTTTCTGGAAGTTGGGAATTTTCAATTCAAAGGCGAGATATTTAATGAGTTACGTGGATTTAGATGGAGGAAAAAATTAGTTTTTTGGAAATCAAGAGAATTGTATTCAGTAGACAATTACAAATTTATTCTACTTCAAGAACAAAATTTCCGATGCATGCGTCTTTTTAAAATATCATCATTTAAGTATTGAAAAGATTGACAGACATGATAATAGATATTTAAAGCATGCGTGAAACATGAGTTACAATGTTCTCCAAATTGTTTTTGTGTACTTAGCGTTATAGTATTTGTCAATTCTTTAAAATCTCCAAACTTAGCTTCTAATAGAAAATTAAAATAAGCATATCAGTAAGCAAACTATTATTTTTTTCCAAAAACAAGCGGAAACGAAGTACAAATCGCCGACAAGGACGACTGTTGAAAAATTTTTAAAACCTCTAATTTTGCAAATCCTTGCAATTCTTTCTTATTTTCCTACAAGAAAATTTAATTAACCCTCGAGCACTCGCGCTATACGTATATAGCGTATACATTTTCATTCGCACCTTTTTATCTTTCCTTGTAATCATTCTGTGTTCCTCACGTCTTCCTACAATATTGTTTTGTACGTACCACCGGAGTTTCGCATAAATTGGGTTCAATTTACAGCAACAAAGAAACTCTTTTGAAGCTCATGTCATGCTGGCACCCCCCCTGCCCAGGTTAAACTGAATATTTTACTGCAAAGAAGAGTCATTTTTTGGGATAATAAGACAATTTCTGTGTAATAATAAATGAATGTGATCTGTGAAGGTTTGGGCACAACTTTATACATAAGTTATTTCCTTTAAGGTTTCAAGAGTTTAAAAATTTTAAAGCGTGATTTGTTCCGTTTATCATTAAAAATCTATTAAAAAAATGCGATCAATTGATTTTCCATGCTTAAACTATTGTATAATGGCTATAATTATAAATGTACGGAAATCATCTGATTTGAAGAATATATTTTTTTAAATAATCACTAGCGCACGGAGTGTGCCGGTGTAGGAGTCGAGGATCACTTAACGGGTGGGAGTCACTGTACAGTGACTCTCGCCGGAAGGCGGCGTTCACTTGACAAGTGTGCCCTGCCTGGGTGGGGCTCACTTTACTCAGGCGGCTATCACTTAAAGCATAGTTGTCTTCACATTTTTGCAGTTTTTTGCCTTAGAATTGGCAAGAATATCTTTCTAAGTATCAGACATTAGTTTTAAAGGAATTCTAAATTAGTATATCATATCTTATTAGTAAACAAAGCTATGAATTTTAAGTAAATGAAAAAAGCTATTTAGTGTCGGTCGTTCCATTATAGCTACTTGAGTTTTGAGTTGAATAAAACTTATTTAAGAAATTCCACAGAAAAACAAGTTCAACCAAATTTTAGCTTGATATATCACATGTGTAACAATGTAATAGAAAATGTTTTGCTCTGATCTTTTTGGTACTTTATCACAGTTAGAAAGAAATAAGTTCCCATTATTTCGCGCTCTCAAACGGAGCGCCCAATTTTAAAAACTTTATCTCAAAATATATTAATTTAATCTACACAAAATTTGACACAATATGCAGTATGCATATTAAATCAGAATTAAAAATTTTAAAATATTTCCTTCTCACAAAAGAAATTGTCACCTATTATGTAAAACAACTTTTCCTGTCAAAGAAAGTAGAACTTGGTTTCGTTACAATCTCTTGGTAGGATATTCCATAATATATAACAAACATTAACTTTAACTTAAATGAGGCAGAATGCTTTTACCGCCAACTTACTGACGTAACCACCCGTTATTTAAAATTCTGTACAAAATATCCTCGCAAAAATTGGCATAACTTTTCCCCAAACCCATATCTCTTTCTGATTGTGGAGGTGTAGATGGGATTTTATACTCGTTCTATTTCTAGCTTAATCAATTGTATTGAATTGTAGATAAAATGTTCAGAAATTCTTATTGGAGCGTTTTTTTCTGGTTACTCGTACCACCGAAAATGAAGACGAAATTGGCGGAGACAATCCTCATCGCTTAGAATAATCTGGAAGAACAGGGGTTAATAAAAAAGCTGGAAAAACCAGAGGATAGGGTTTAATTCGAAAGAGAAGGGGAAATACATGAGGCGAAAAAGATGATATGAAACCTGGCGAAAACTCAAACTTCAACGGACAAATGACTCTCCGGAATTGATAATTCCACAAAGTTTTGACATATTTTAAGCTCAACTTGTTAAGTTTCATTTGAATACTAATACTATCGAAAAGTTAGGGATCATCTTTACACACAGATATATTAAAATAAATGAACTTCCGATATATCTATCAATGTTGATAGAAAAAGATCACATATACTTCACTTTAATATAGGAATATGACAAAGTTATTTCAAACTTTTTTTAATTATTTGAAGGACTATTCTCATCGTAACCAACAATGAAAAGTTTGGTCAATGGTCTAGCGTATGGCTATGTAGTAATTTACAAACTTTATTTATTTGAGGGAGAGTTTTGCTTATAGTTTCTCAAAACAGGAAATATTAGGCAAATAATTTAAGAATGGATTCAGTATGATTCCGATCTCGGTACGCTCATTTATAGAAATTAGAGCAATAAAACGAATCAAAATAGTTAGTTTGGTGGGGAAATCCTTGGGATTCCCAATATTTTTAATTAATTTTTAATTTTCTTCACAGGGTACAACAGTATTTTCCTGGATTACCTTCAATTCCTAAAAATTGAAGCATATTTTGATTTGTAAAAAAACCATCGACCAACCCAAAGTTCTAATACATTATAATCAATTTGAATATTTTTATTTGAACATATGAAAAATCAGCTGAGGTTTTGCCAGTGATTTGACGATTTGTATATTTAATTTGACGACATACAATGGATGCGTGCGCCAAATCGGTGGTTGCTTCTTGGTGTCGATGGTTGAGGTGGCGAGATAACAGCCTCAGGTGCTTCTCAGAGGGGGGCCCTGTCCTTTCACAATCGTAGGAGAGGTAGTCGGAAAAACCCCATGACAGGAAAGCCTTAGATTTTGGGATTCCCAAACCCCTCAAAAACCGGAGGAATTTGAAAATAAGGATGGAACAATGGTTCTTTACCTGTAGGCTCATTTACAACCCTTTTTGTACACCTTAAAAGTATTTTGCAGCTGTAGTTCTGAACAAACACATGCCGTCGATTTTCCCCAAGATTTTCTCTTCATTCTAATAATACAAAATTTATGGATTTTCCCTCAATAAACCTCCAAAATTCCGAAGGTATGCATGTCTGCATGACCGTTAGTTCATTGCACCCCTTTAGTTCCATCCAATTCCATTCGCATTTTGTCAGGAATACTGCTCACTTGTATGCGAGCATTCATAGAAGAAGTGTCTACGAGCAAGCAGCAACATCATATTTTCACATTCATTCATCTTTTGCGGACGCCAGATAGATCCAAGTGAAGCTATCGCCTGGAGTATCGCGTGGAATATCTATAGCTGACATCATACCAGGTAAAAAAATTACACTTATGTAAACTTACAGGTCTCTTTATACTTCATTTGCTTCTAAGTACAGTGATTTTAGTGTCCGTCTATTATAATCTTCTTTCATTCGTGGATAACTTTTTATCTCATTTCTTTTGCTAGATATCATTCATCATCGCGAAGGTACAATTTACAGTAAACTTCCGTTTATCCGAATCGCGTTTATCCGAAATCCGCTTTATCCGAACAAACTTTTCCGAATGCACTTACCCCACCCCCCTAATTCTGTAGTTTATATTTTCATTCAAAAGAGTAGGTAATAAAATCAAAACTCCTGTTTTTTCCGCTGCCATATAAGGCAGTTTTTTTCTGTAAGAACGCAAAATAAATGAGCTTTGTTATTTTTTAGTTATTTATAATATTCAGAAGGTATGTGCTCCTCACAAATATTGAACGTTTAAAAATTTTATGTATTTAATCCGTAATTTCTAACCAAAGTTTCGCTATATTTTTAATACCTCAAAGTGGTTACATTTTTAACTCAAATAATTTCGAATACATATCTGAAGTATTACGTAGAATAAATTGGTTTTCTTTCACCTGCTTACTTTCTAAATTTAGACCATCATTAATAGCCTGGAGCCGTATTACCCCAGCAGAGGTATATCCTTGTTGAAACAGTAACTACTTAATATATTTCAACAATTACTGAAGTGTTTTAAGAGTTTTTCAGCCTTAACAACAACAATTTAAGATCCTCGTAAATTTTGGTAATAGAAATTATTTTCAATAGCGTCACCAATATTTTAATAATTAATTTATGCATTGGAGCAATTCAGTTTTACCAATTTTCGTAGCACTACTGCATAAAATGACTCCAAGAAAATAACTAGAGCAAGGATGAACACAATAACTGCGATACTAACCTCAAAAAATTAAATTATCGAAACTAATGTTTTGATGACTTCTCAGTGATTTCCAAGAAAACTTTACTATTAAATTTCGTTAAAACTCTCAAAACCATCATTATCAAACAAAATTTCACAGAGATTGAAATTTTGAGATTCTGCCCACACTTTTACAGAAATGTCCTTTGCTCCGAAATAGGAGTCAACAAGTATTTATTTATATTTTATGACTACAATAAAGCAACGAAAGCAACAGTCTAGATGGCATACAATATGTTCTAAACCTTATGCGGCAAGATACTGTTTGTTGATACGTTGGATTACTTCTGAGAAGTTTTATATTAGTTAAAATGTTTGTATCTTATTCATTCCTCTCTATTAAATGCGGCGAATAATCTTCTTACTTGTAAATTGAGTAAAATTACCTCAAATTCGTTAAGTTAGCTGATAATTATATTGATTTGATATAGGCTTGTAACGGTTATTGTAAAATAATATTTTTTCCTGACATCAAAAATACCTTTACTATAATTTCTATCAGCAGACAGAACATATCTAGTTTTCTTACATATACCTTGTGATGTTTCCGTACTAAAGGCTAGCAGACCTGATTAACGAAGTTAGTAGCATTGAAATTAGTTTAGAATTATTTAAATGGAAAATTGGCTCTGAATTATTCAAGGAAGACTGGCTCTGAATCCGAAATATCAGATGAAGATGTATCTGAAAAAATCATGGAAATATCGATTATTTAGCATTATCATCGCTAACCATTTATCCCTGTTTACAAAATTATGAAAAATTTTCCATTTCTTTATTTTGAGGCTATTTTAAAAAAAGAGTTCTTCTATGTTTTCTATCTATGTCTTGCCATAAATCTCTACTTTCTCGGTAAATGTATCATAAATAAATTTAAATTCCTGCCCTGCGTTTCAAATGGTATAGACTCCTGGTGTATAACCCAGAACCTTTTGGTTAGATGAGATTGCACATTTTGCAGGGGCAGCTCTGACCTTTTCTAAAAATTCAAGTCGTTATATCTGGAAGGTCTTCAACGAAATTCCGTATTCCCCTTTCATTAAATGATGGTGGCTTTAATTTAATGGTGGCAAATGGTGCCCCGGTGTCGAACCAATCAGGGAGCTGCGTTTGTATGACGTTTTCATGACCACTATTCACATTTTTCGGGTTATGGATTTATTCTCATATACACATATACAAAATATATAGTTACGAAGTATAGTTCCAGTTTTGATCGGAACAATTTTTTAGTATGAGAAACACTGGAAAATTCGAGACATTCATCAGCGTTTGTTTATAAACAAACCTTTAAACAGTTTAAAAATTAAAGGGTATGATACATTTTAGACTCTACTCTTTATTTTGGATAGGTGAAACAAATTACATCCGTATTTAAAGGGCTGAAAACATTAAAAGATCTTTGGGGTCATATCGACCTCAAGCTACTAATTTAGGAACTTTTATTTAAGAATGGCTTATCATGTTCAGTCAAAAATGAATATTAAGATAGAAGCAGAGGTTTTATGAGTTTATCTGGCTAGTTTGGTTTTACTTGCTGAGTTTATTACAGCTTTTTATTCTCGTATTAAAATCTAAGAATTTACTTCAATTCTCTCGTATATATCTACAGGGTAATAAACGTTAAACGTCTTAAACGTTCATGCTATTTAAACGGTATTCGGTTATTATTTAAAAAATATAAATGTTGAGTGACTCCCACCCAGGTAAAGTTAGTCTCGCCCGGCGGGCAGGAGGCAATGTACAGTGACCGCCACCTAGGAGACGCTCACTGTACAGTGAACGCCACCTTAGGCGAGGCCAACTGTACAGTGGACCCCACCCGTTAAGTGAGCCTCGACTCCTACACCGGCGCGACTGCTCGTGTTACGCCATGGAGCGCGAGTGCTCGAGGGTAAAGAGAAGAAGTTGTGCCATTAGTTCAAGAAGAATTTCATCCCAATAAGTATATCAGTTCAATCGTTTAATGTAACCAATAGCATTATATAAGTAGAAATCAATTACATAGTAAGGTATTCATTACAGCAACTTTATGGGCCGGAAAATCAATTAGATAACACTGATCTTAAATTTATTGAACACATGACGGTTTACCGAGCAGTTCCTTCCCTTCATTAAATAAAAAAATAAAAAGATATCTTCTTAGAAGACAAAATGTCAGAATATTAATAATTAATGGATAACACGTGATGGTGACATTTAAATTGCATCAATGTAAGAAAAATACAGTTTTAAAGAAAATAACTTTAAAGGGAAAGCTCATTTATGGAATTCAATAAAAAAACACCAAAAGATAGTACTCTCCACATTTTTTACTCAAAGTACCCTCCAGTCGTGTTTGCCTAAGCATGCCTCCATACTGACGAAGTTTTTGTGCTCTTAGATGTAAATCATAGATGCCTTACGCCAAAAATTCATGTAAAATTGCTGCTCAAATATTTATTTTGGGTCTAGTTACGATATTTTATCTTAAGAAGACGCTCAAGGGTCCCATTCATCCATGATTGATGGTCAAATCACCCATAAGCTTGATTAATAGATTTATTTTTTCCGATGTTCATTCGATTACTTTGCCAGTAGACTAAATATTTAATTTGACTTTGTTAAAATGAAACTAAGTTTACGCATAATAATGTTAAAATGATGAAACATTCTTGAAAAAATCTAGTTAAACGGATGGTTGTGCTCGGAATTCACTAGAAAATATCTTTGGAAGGATGAAATGTTAGCTATTCAGTAAATCTGTCTCAATATGTTTACTGCTGAGCTCTGAAATCCCCTAAGAACTATGAAGAGGATTCAAATTGAGTAGCACCCCTGGTGTCTTCAATACATAACGAATGTAGGGTTCTTCCAAAGATCAATTTTTATATTATGCTAATAGTAAAACTAATATCACCTTACCAGCTGGAAAAACGTATATTCATTCAATAAGATGTTATTGTGTTA
The DNA here is from genome assembly GCA_947579665.1 of Sympetrum striolatum. Lineage (NCBI taxonomy): Eukaryota > Metazoa > Arthropoda > Insecta > Odonata > Libellulidae > Sympetrum > Sympetrum striolatum. Next base: position 51,416,350 of record OX388342.1, on the reverse strand, counting down.
CTCATTGAAATTAAAGAAATACGCATATGAATTATAATTTTATAAAAATCTATAAATCTTTTATTGTTTAGTTAGGTATAAATTTAAGGAATCATGAGAAAATGAGTGGCCGAATCCATTTTGAGAATATTAAAGACTTTTAGAGGTGAACATTAAAGTAAAGAAAAGCTTAAATTATTTAAGATGAGCAATAGATTAGGAAAAAAAAACAAGCCTCTTTCGACGTAACGGGGAATTCTTAAATTAAATTGAATAGTATTGCTCAAATGACTACAAATCTCTAAAATTGAAACCTAACTATGATTTCAAAACATCCCCCTATTAGTTCTAGGTAGGGTTGATTTAAACTGGCATAACTTTTATAATTTAAGCTTGGATCTAAGCTAAGCTGATATTATAGTAATTGTTGGTTTAAAAAATGTTGGAATCTTTCGTAAGGCGGGAGTGCATTAAAACAAACGCGCAGCTACGGTTCCGTTGACGGATGCAGACCACGACTTGTCACTGTCACGCATTTCCAAACGGACGTCCACGTCACCTGGAAAAGTCATCTAAAAATACTTTCTTTCACGCGCCGTAATTCTTTTAGTCCACAAAATGTGGACAGGGGAAAGCGGTGTTTATTTTTACGGTAGTTATCTATTACGGAATTTGGTAGTGATGGATATTTCTTGATAGCCAATCCATACGATATGATTCTTTCGTAGTTTTCTGTAGCCCTTCACACTCATACTATAGCATCCTTCTCTTGCACCGTTCTCACTTATTATCTTCCTATCATCAATACAAGAACACGTTACACCAATAACCTGAATAATGTATCACAATAATCAAATTTCCATTTACTCTAATTTTAATCTTTTAATATTTGTATTTTTTATCATAACGTTAAAATTTCGTCTTTACCGAATTAATATTTCATGTTATGTGTTATAATCTAATGGGTCAATTATGGCTGTCTAGATTCCAAAATATAAATATTGGGATCATCTTATGGCTGATACATGCGGTTCAACCCCAAAAATTAGATAATAATAATTATAATAAAAGGACTTTATTTACGTCGAGATTGAGACCATAAAGCTTCTTCCTACATCTACCTGTAAGCAGTCGTCATATAAATGTAAAAAGGGGTATAGCTTGAAACTTGAGATAGTTAACAACTCACTTATAGTTTCAGTAGAGTTAATTTATTTATGAGTGACAATATTATGATTTATTCATGCAATTCTGCTTGTAGCAATCACTTTTATTTTATATTACACAAAGTAATAGTCATCTTAATACTATTCGGTCAAGATTTTCTAAAACTCTTATAAACATAAACGCCTGATTATTATATAAAATTATGTACCAAGTTTAGAAATATAAATTCGGAATTTTCCTATTGATGGAGCTCCCTATCAGTTTAGATTTAGATTTAGATTTAGATATATACCCCGCGAGCCGCCAGAGGCGTTTGGCAGGGGGTGTAATACACCACCAATATTCATTCCTACCTATTAGCATCTCTAATAGCTTGGGGAAAAAACGACCAAAAGTAATTATCCGTCCTTGTGATTACTTCCCTATAACGCTTCGTCGATGCCTCTCGGAGATCGCGTTCGCTCCTTACTGGCACTAAAATTTCACTTACTTTGTCTATAAATTCTGAACGATTGAACTTTTCGAAAAGTTTCCGTCGATATTCAGATCTTCTCATCTGTAGTGAATTCCAACTGAGGGACTCTATCATTGCCGTAACGCTGCTATCAAACCTGAAATCCCCGCAAACGAATCGGGCTGCTCTACGCTGGACCATCTCTAAATCTGAGACTAAACCTACTTCGTGTGGGTCCCAAACCGCACAGCAGTATTCAAGACTCGGACGAATAAGAGAAAAGTAAGCTATTTCTTTGACTCTCGATGAGCATCCTCTCAACGTTCTACCAGTTAATCTTTGCATTCTATTCGCTTTTCCTATCGCATCTCGAATATGTTCTTTAAAAGATAAGTTACTGCTAAACGTGACTCCTAGGTATTTGTTGTCGTTAACTAACTCTAATGGATGACCTGAGATTTGGTACTGCGCGGGAATTATTTTCGTGGAGCGCGTAAAACTCATGGCAACGCATTTATTTATATTTAAATCCAGCTGCCAATCTTTACACCATCCTGATATTACGTCCAGGTCGTCTTGAAGCACATTACAATCGTTTTCTGTCAAAATCTCTCTGTATATCAGGGTATCATCGGCAAATAATCTAACCTTACTCTTTACGTTATCTACGAGGTCGTTGATGTAAATTAGAAATAAGATTGGACCAAGAACACTTCCCTGTGGAACTCCTGATGAGATACTTATTTCTTCGGATAAAACTCCATCTAACGCAACTCGCTGAGATCTGTTTTCTAGAAAAGATTTGGTCCATCTGATAACTTTTTCGTCGATCGCGTAGGCACTCAGCTTTTGGATAAGCTTTTCGTGAGAAACTGTGTCGAAAGCTTTCCTGAAATCTAGGAAAACTGCGTCTGATCTAACACCGCCGTCTGCTGCTTTAGATACGTCATTCATAAAAAGCGCTAACTGGGTCTCACAAGACCTACCTTTACGGAATCCGTGCTGGCTCTGACTGATTGCTCCCTTTTCGGAAAGAAAGCGCATGATAGAGCTCGCTATAATATGCTCCATTATTTTGCAAAAAATTGAAGTTAATGAAATAGGCCTATAATCATCTGGTTTTGACGCGCGCCCTTTCTTAGGCACCGGAGTGACATTAGCTTTTTTCCACGACATTGGGACGGTTCCCTCATCCAATGATTTCTGATAGAAAATCTGTAGAAGCGGAGCAATTTCATCGGCTAAAGTTTTTATTACAACAGCGGGAATACCTTCGGGTCCTGGCGCCTTTTTTATATCAATATCTCGCAATAATTTTCCAATTCCATCAACCGATATCTCGATGGGACACATCTCTGAATCAATGCGCGAGGTAAAATCCTTAACTTGACCATTGTCTACAGTGAAGCATTTCTGGTAGTGCCTGTTAAGTAAGTTAGCTTTATCTTCTGATTTATTTACGGTAATTCCCTCTGCGCTTATGAGGCTAGGCACAGAAAACTGACCTCCACGGGTCTCACGCACGTATGACCAAAATTCTTTCTGATCGCCACCTAATGATTCTAATAGGGTTCGAGATCTATATTCCTGGTATTCTTTTCGCGCTTCTTCCTTAACTAACTTTCGCACTTCTCTATAGTTTTGTTCTTCGAGCTCATGGTTCGTTCCGCATGCTTTGAGTTTTCTCCATCGCGAGTGAATGACTCTTTGCTTCCTATGTAATGCTCGTAATTTAGGTTTCGTCCACCGTGGCTCTTTACGCTCACGCACGCTCTTAGTAGGACCATAAGGCCACTTCCGCAGCGCCATCTTCTCCCTCTAACAGCTGACAAAGTTTGTCAACACGCAATAACCTAAGTTTCATAAACCAGTATATTTTTCTATAACCTCAATCATGTCGAGTACTGTGCCTACGAACTATGATTTGCGGACAGCGTTGGTTTTCTGCTATAATTTGAAGAAAACTGCTGCAGAATCGCATAGAATGCTTGTCAAAGCATACGGTGAACACGTTCTTGGCAAAACTCAGTGCTTCAAGTGGTTTAAAAAATTTAATAGTGGTGATTTTCACGTGAGAAAGGAGGATCGTGGGAAACCACAGAAAAAGTTTGAAGACAAGGACTTGCAAGCCTTATTGTATGAAGACGATACTTTACGATAATTTACGATTATTTACTATACTTACGATAATTTTTAAATAACAGAAGTGTAATTTTTACAAAAAACAGTTCCGGTTTCATACGTTTACACTTGGTAAGTAATCATTTTTGTTATTCATTTTTGTAATACGTTGTAATATTTTGGCCTCAACCCTAGAGTTGGGATCAATGGACTTTTATCTTAATAAGTAACTTTGTTAATTGTTATTCAGTTTTATAATTCCTTGCTCCTTAGATTACATATGTTAAACTTCATGAACTTAACTCTCTGCATAAACACTAGGTGATTAGTAATTGAAGAATCTCATAAGGAAATAAAGGAAAAGCATTCACCATACCATACCATATAATTACATAATTCATGGATCTTCAATTTTGCATTTTAGTTAACAGTATTTTGGCAGAAAAAATTAAGTGTTTATTCGAAAGAATCTTTCAAATATATCCGAGATAATTCCCTAATGTACATTTGAAACATAGAAACATTTTCAGGTCTTAATATCCACGTATCTGAATTTACTACGTTTTGTATAACTTGCAAATTCATTAGTTCCAATAACAGGGATGTATTGAAAACCTCCTTCAATTGTACTATTAATATAGTTATGTTGTAATTTATGAAACATACCCTTTCTTGGTAAATTATTGCAAATAGAAAGGATTCACAAAGAAATCATTTCAAATAACAGCTTCCTTAAAATTCAACAAAGTACTCAAGTCATTCTCAGCGTCTGTGATTAACATCTTAGTTTACAGAATTAGTAGGCTTCTAAATAAAATGTGGGGAAGTCTCACGCTAAGTAGTTAGTTCAAGCAGTTTTACCGCAGATATTCAATTTAGGACGATATATATTCCCTTTGAGATGATTCTCCTTGATATTATCTCATTAGGGATATTATCACTAAAAGGTAAAGAAACTACTAATGAGAGATACAGAATCAAAGGGTTAATTATGCTTGAAAAATTGCTATATCTCTCGATGAAACAAAGTATTTGAAAGCACAAATTCTTCTTGGCACAAGTTCACATTAGACCTACAACGGACTAACGGATCGGGGTAACAAGTTATGTCTATTCAAACTTATGCCTTAATCTTAAATTTATTTCATTTTTTCGGAACCTCCATCATATGCTAAGATGAATCAGATGGTATTGGCGCTGAAAGATCTGTGCTGTTTGTTCCTATAGTACAGTGGTTCCCAAAGTGGGCGCTACCGCCCCCTGGGGGGCGGTGCTCTAGTTTAGGGGGGCGGCAATAGCCAAGGGGGCGGCAGGGGGGCGCCGGAGGGTCCTGACAATGTGACAAATGTGAAGGCTCGGCAACCTTCCTTTTGCCTCCGTTTTCATGCTTCGTTTTTAAAGTTTACATTGTTTCTCGAATCTGGAAGTACATAATTTAAACCATGTGTATCCTTACATTTTAAAGTAAGAACAGTTGAAAAATATTTCCAAGCCTTTCTCGCACACGGGAAACTTTTGAAGGGGTTTAATCTCATTTGGTGTATCGTTGGCACAACTTCACGACACTGAGTACTTCGGGAGGTTCAGTGTGAATAAAACGGGTGGGAATCCGGAGAGGAATCAGGTCATCTGATAATTAGATTCGGTGGTTTGTCATCAACATCAAATGTTTACCTGAATAGTCATTTCCCAAACGAGTCGGTTCCAACGATACTATCAAGGCTGTATTGGTGAGTTATTTTTCATTCATCGCATGATATCATTCTTGTTATAGTACTATTATATAATATTTTGTATTATTTTATGATGGCGAAGTATATTACAAAAATAAACGGCCAGTATATTGTTTTTTGGTTTCATGAAATAGTAATAGATTGTTCAAAAGGAGGACCTTATCTCTCAGACTTCGTATATATAAGATTAAATTTCCACTTTGGCGGCTGGATATCAATTCAATAAATTCCCGGTATACTAATCTAAGTCACGGTTTTGCTGACGTGAATTTTTTATATTTTTTATTTATTCAAAGATTCACATAGAGTTTTGAGACCATTTAAAGTGAATACAATCAACAGACAAAGAAAATAACATATTTAAAATAAATTTGCATGTTTGTACGAAATAAAAATAGAAGCAAAATTAACAAACAAAAAACATAGATGTATATATACACAGAAAACGATCCAGGCAGGAAATTATTTCCTTGGAGCATAGCTGTTTTCAAACAATGGGTAATATTCACAATAATTCTTTGAATAAAAAGAACACATTGGAAATAATTCGCCTACACGGGTAAATTTTTAAACCATTTTCGAATTCGCGCTCGCGTGATAAATGTATTGCATTTGGATATGAAATGTACGATATTTATATATTATAGATAAACTCTATTAATATTTTTAGTTTATCCGAAGCAAAACTACTACCGTTTCAGAGAAAAATAACGTGTGTATATCTATTATCTATTATATATAGATGCTTCTCCGGATTCATTCATGTATATACCTATATAGATAGATAGATAGATAGGATATTAATTCACAGCCTAAACCACAAGCGTGATTGACTTGAAATTTTTACGACGTATTGGCCATAACGTGTAACCGCCAGAAAAAATGTGATTTTGAACCTCGGTGCCATGGGTTCGATTCCAGAAGGCCCCAAAGTCGCGATTTTCCCCATAAGAATACATGGCGGGGATTTTCCAAAATTTTTTTGAGGCCCTTTCCGGAAAAGGTGAATATTGAAATTCGAGGGACCGCTAGAAGCCGTGCATATCCAACGAAAATCAAAAAGACATCTTCGAATTTTGTCCATGGTTCGATGCTAGGTCGGTGCAAAAATCGGCCATTTAAAATGCATTGCGGCGATTTTTAAGATTTTTTTTGGATCCTTTCCCGATAACATGGATACTTGAAACTCGGCACGTCGATAGATATCATGAATATATATCATAATCAAATTTTAGATGTTCGCTGATGGTCCTTGGTTCGATCCCAGAGGGCCATTTGCACTTCTCAATGCATTTCTTACGGAGATAACGGAAACAAAATTAAGGTACTTCCCGGCATGCTATCGACATCTAACTTTGCATGATAGTAAAGCCAGTCCTTACAAATCAAACTTTGCATTCACAGCTTACAGTATTTCCTGGCTTCGACACCAGGTGTCTCTGCATTCAGAAATTGATCCGATTTTTAGGAATTATTTTCAAACCTTTCCCAACAATATAGAAACTTGAAATTTGGCATATAGATAGATCTCATAAATAACTTAAGAAACATGTTTTAGATTTCCAAGATCGTCCTTGGTTCGAATCCAGAGAGCCATTTACATTCGTGAAAATTAAAACGTCTTTTGAGGCAGTTGTAGCCAAATATTTCTGCTTGAATTTTCACACATAGTTAGAATCGGTGATCTTCTATTGTGCTGCATAGTAAGTTCACCAGAGAGACCCGGGTTCATTGCCAGACGATGAAATTTCAGCGAATTTGAAGAAATATTTCAATCCTTTTTTTCTATTAAGGACCGACCCGATATGATGCCGATATAAAATTAGTGTTGTTGATCTGCTTGCAGTATGCAAGCTACATTTTACTCGAATATAGATGCTTCTCCGGATTCATTCATATATATACCTATATAGATAGATAGGATACAAATTCACAGCCTAAACTACAAGCGTCATTGATCTGAAATTTTTATGACATATTGGCCATAACGTGAAACCCCCAGGAAAAAAGAGACTTTGATCCTCAGTGTCATAGGTTCGATTCCAGAGGGCCCCAAAGTCCCGATTTTTCCCGTTTGAATGCATTGCCGTGATTTTCGGGAATTAAAAAAAAATACTTTCCGGATAGGTAGAGAAGTAAAACTCAAGGGTCCTATATTTATGGTCTTGGACTTTCGAAAACATCAATGACTTTTACAAAAGTTATCCTGGGTTCGATGCTAGGACGATGCAAAGATCTGCCCTTTAAAATACATGGGAGCCGTTTTTCATTATTTTTTTAGATGCACTTATCGAAATGATAGGATGTTCGTGCTTGGCTGGAAGATGTATGGTACGAATAAGTTTTAGAAAAAAATTTTCATAAGACCGTACTGTTCCTGGGTTCGAAGCCAGAGCACAATAACGTTTCTCTCATAAGGAATATAAAGGAAAAGTAGGACGTCATTTGAGGCAGTTGTAACCAATATTTCTGCTTGAATTTGCATACGCGGTTAGAGATGGTGTTTTTCTTTTGTGCTGCATAGAAAGTATTGCCTTAAAGACCCGGGTTCGATGCCGGGCAGTAAAAATATCACCCATATATAATACTATGGGGTATCTTTTCATAATTTTTTTATGCATTTATCGATATGTAAGGGAGCTCTTGCTTAGATGGAAGATGTATATTAACACTTTGTTTAAGAAAAAAAATAGATAAGACCATGCTGTTCCTGGGTTCGATGCCAGAGCACATTATAATTTCTCAAATAAGGAGTGTATGTGAATAGTAGGACGTCGTTTGAGGTAGTTGCACCTAATAGTTTTGCTTGAATTTTCACACATAGTTTGATATGGTAATTTTCTATTTTGCTGCATAGTAAGTACACCAGGAAGACCGGGGTTCGCTGCCAGGTGATTAAATTGCAGCGAATTCTACGAATATTTTGAATTTTTTTTTTCTTTTGATGTCCGTCCCGGTATATGATGCCGATATGAAATTAGTGTTGTCGATCTGCTTGCAGTATGCAAGCTACATTTTACTCGTATATATATATATATATCCAGTTTTATACCATGTATGCAGAACAAATACATACATATATTCAGTATTGCTTAAGTACATCTGTTTGAAATTATGCCGCAAGCACATAAATATTTTGTTTCGATGTTTTTCATATGTTTACTTGTAATTTTATTTTAAAAAGCAACCACTTAAAGATCGAATCCACGTCTCATTATAAACACATACCCGTATTCTATTTTGTTAATATATATTATATTTTATTTTAACAAAATTTAATATTTAAACCTTTATTGTAGAAGCAGAATGGCAGGAACTGACTCATCAAAGAAGAAATGTAGACAGTATAATGTGGATTATCTTAAGTAGGATTTATAGAGTCACCTACAAATAAGCACATGCCTATGTGCTTACTATGCGAAAGGGTGTTTTCAAATGAGGCGATGAAACCTTCCAGACTAATTGACCATTTTTGGAAGGCACATCCTGACAAGACAGAAAAGACTTTAACATTTTTTCAGTCACTTCGTGACAGAGTGCAAAATCGTCCAAAACTTTCAAGTATGTTGTGTAATGCTTCAAAGCATATCACTGATGGTCTGCGTGCATCATAGAATATTTCACTATTAATTGCCAAATCTGGAAAGCCACATACAATTGGTGAAGAACTCATCTTACCAGCAGTAAGTGAAGTCCTGAGAACTGTTCTGCATAAGCCACCACATGATACAATGCAAATTATTCCCCTAAGCAACACTTCAGTTCAACGACGAATAGATGAAATGGCTGAAAATGTAGAAGATATATTGTGCAGCATACTGAGAACAACAGAATTTGCATTACAGTTGGACGAGTCAACTTTGCCAGGTAATGAATCTTTGCTTCTAGCTTTCGTACGCTTTACTAAAGATGAAAATCTATCTCAGGAGTTGTTGCTTGCAAGGCAATTAGAAACTGACACTAAAAGGGAGTCAATATATCGTATCGTAGAGCAGTTCTTCAGGGACAAAAAAAATCCACTTTCTAACATTTTTGCTGTTGCGACAGACGGAGCTCCGTTAATGACTGGTCGTCACCATGGTTGTATTGCATACTTGAGAAAACATGTACCAAATGTCTTTGCTATTCATTGTGTGATTCACCGACAACATCTAGTGGCCAAAAAACTGAGTGATCGCCTTCACAAGTCCTTAAACATTGTTATTACAGCAGTTGACAAAATCAAAGCCCATGCTCTTAATGATCGACTCTTTCGAGAGTTGTGTGATGAGAACGACGAAGATTTTAAACGTTTGTTACTACACGCGGAAGTTCGTTGGATATCAAAAGGCAATTGTATAAGGCGCTTCTATAATCTTTTTGACACTGTCGTGCAGTTATTTTGAGGAGAAAGATTTTTTTCTCAGCGACAACCTTAAAAGGGATTAGGAGTGACGTTGCATTTTGGTCAGAACTATTTGCAAAGTTTAATGAAATGAATTTACAATTGCAGGGAAATGATACAAACCTTATAAAGGCAAAATCTGCGGTGACTGGGTTTATTTCCAAGTTGCTTTTATTTAAGCACATCATAGGTCGCCGCGAGTTTTATCAATTTCCTTCCCTGCTTGAGCTAGAAGAGCAAGCTGGTATAGGTGATGATGATTTGAGAGTCTTTTGTGACCATTTATCCACCTTGCATAAAACTATACTGCAGCAATTTCAGGATCTCCTTATGTTGGAAATTCCAGACTGGGTGATAAATCCGTTTGTAGATATTGAGGAAGTTGGAGTATTAGAGGAAGAATTAATTGGTATACAAAATAACGTTGAATTGAAACCAAAGTTTAAGATTAATTATCAAGAGTTTTGGTTACAGAAGGAGGTTTCCGATCGTTATCCTGCATTATGGATGGTGGTTAAAAAACTCCTTCTTGCATTTCCGACTTCATATTTGGTGGAAGGTGGTTTCAGTGCCGTCATTCAGCTTGTTCCCAAGCAGAGAAACAGACTTTGTGAAAGCGGTGGTTTAAGACTCCTGCTAAGTGACAATAAACCGGACGTTGGAATACTTGTATCATGTCAGCAAGCCCATCCATCCCATTAAAATTTTATTGGATGGAAATATGTTATTAAATTTGGCAATAGAATCTCCTTTAATGACTTCTAGACCATGAAAAACTATAATCAATAGTCACTTAATTGTTTAACTAATTTTAGCAAAACATGATTGGTTTTTCTATTTCCATAAATTGAAAATGTTCATGTTAAATAATTGCTTAATTTAAGTAAAAAAATAACATGTAAACTTCTAAAAAAAGATGTGACATACTAAAACTTTTACTTTACCACAAAATTATTACATGAAATACGACCAGGTTTCGCAGCGGTGCTGCATCACCTGATGATGCATCACCTGATGATGCAGCACTGCTGCGAAACCTGGTCGTATTTTATGTAATAATTTTGAGTAAAAGTTTTAGTATGTCACATCTCAGTGTACGTATGTCATTACCACCAAGTGAAGCCTGAACTTTTTTCCTATATTCTAAGAAAAGCTTTCTTAAAATTATTTGTTTTGATAATTTATTTTTATGTAAAAAGTATATTCTCACTTACGTTCCTTTAATTGTGCATTAAGTCTTTTGCATAAATGTGCTATGAAAACTATACATCTATTGGATTCTAAATAAACATTTGATTAGTCATAGTTTTTAATTTAATTATTACAACGTTCCTCATTTGTTTATTTAGTCCATGATTCTGATTATTATTTTAAAGCTACGGATTGGGGGGCGTTGAGTTTAGCTTTATGGATTCAAGGGGGCGGTGGCTCGAAAAAGTTTGGGAAACACTGCTATAGTATAAATGCTCACCTCTAGTAATGTTGTCCCTTACAGTCAGGCAACACGTTGTATGCAGTGACACCGCGGGTTACCATATCTTTAGGATATAAGGGCAAAGTTATTTGTAGCTAGGACAAGGGAAAGCCGATTTTATAAGGAAACAGCTTGTGGCTTGTTTCAGGGAAAGTGGAACTATTCCAGAACAAAAGAAGTTGTAAAATATCCGTCTTCATTTGAGTATTAGGAATATTTTTCCTCAAAATATAAGGTAATTTTTTCAACGGCAAATTCAAGAAATTTTTAGCACATCTCAAAAAATAGCTGATATTATTCACTCACATACATTTCAAACCGAAAAGCATTTTTCGATCTTAAGATCTACGTTCTCTGAACGCACGGCGTTTTGCTCCCGACGTAATATGCATGACGTCTGATTAATGAAGTATTTTCAATGTCACCTTCCGCTTTTGCCACGACACGGAATGACGCGTTTATCGTAATCCTGACCTTGGTCTCCAAAGCACGCACTCGCACGTATTTGCATCCGCCCTCAATTTATTTCCATCCATTCCAATCCCGCACGCGAATTCTTATTTTTAATCCTCTTCCATTTACCTGCATGCAGAATTTTAAGCATCGAGCGGGGATAATGGGAATCCGAGTGTGACAGGTGGAGAAATCGTTTCCGTATTAGTTGAAGACCGAAGGCGCTGCAATAGTTCCAGGAAGAGTTAGGATTCCGACGCGTTACGTCACAGGCGCACTGCAGTAAAGGGAGAATGGGCAGAAAGAGACGATAGTACGGGAATTCGGGTCTTCCGTGCAGAGGGGGTTACGATGAGGGGGGACGAGGGACACGGAAGCACGGAGGGTGGGAAAAATCGGTTCGAATTTGCGATTTACCTGTTAGTCAGCGACTCTATAGATCAGTAGGTTTACATTTAAAGGTAAGCAAAGGAATATGCAAGGAAGAGGTTAGCAATAATGCAAATGTCTCACACCTTAATTGAAGAAATAAAATAAGTTTTCCTATATAATATGGAGCGATGATTAATATTTGGAAAATCTATTCATTCAATTGAAATTATAATTTCTGGTCATTACATAATCGGCATTTGGTAGATTGAATAAGTGATAAAATAAAATTGATAATAAAATAATTTTAGTTAAATTAGTTCTTTGCTCTATGTACTGTTCACAGTAGTATTTTAATTTCTATTTTATATCGCCTCCAACCTAAGCTAATACAAATTTGTGGATGTTGATATGTATGAATGAGAGGTTTTTATAAACACGAGAGTGAGTTATTACTTTCTGTATCATAAAATTCTCCTCAGAGCCTTGGAGGCTTATAACATGAACAATGTGGAAAATTAAGATTTAAAGTTAAATTGTTTACGACAAATATAAAAATCATTTAAACTATAAACTTTGTGAATTCCATAATAATCATGGTAAACATAGGGACTTGTTTGTTGTTGGTAGAGAAAGTCTGTTATTCTTCGCATCAAACTTATGGATGTTCCTGAAATATCAATTTTAAATTGTCTGAGTAGTATTGTGTTTAATCTGTATGGTTTCGAATGATCAATTTTTTAAGGGTTTCGAGCATTTCCTTTTAATAAGAATGAATACTAGATTTCTTGTCTATAATATAATGCTGAAGGTATATAAGCGTAGGAAATCGACCACAATATAAGCTTCAATGAAATTCTAAATAATAGTGATGACTAATTTGACCTTACCCTAAACTCTAATATACCTTGTTGATTTCATACAATAATGCGATTCTTCAAAAATATATGTTTATGTGAAAGGTATCAGTATCTTTAAATAGCAAAACCTATTGTTATGTGACATGTTGTGCTATGATATTCATTTTCTATTGCATGTGTCTATGCTCATCGAAACATAATTTTCTCTAGAAATATCCTTATGCCATTCCTTATATGAATATCCCAAAGCATTCATTTGCGTACGTTTACATGAATGCAAACCCGTGCGTGAGGAAATGAAAAGGAAATGCCGTCGCGATAAGGTGACTTCAGTTCTCTCCCTTTAGCTATTCGATTCTCGTTTTATTTCCCCCATCTTGATACCTGTGGCCCCTTCGATTTATATATCGCTTTCAAATTTATTTGCTAAAATCTCCTATAACGGATGTTTCGTGGAAATTGGAGAGCTTCGTCGTAATAGTAGAATGTAACACCTTGTATTACTTGTTCCTCGCTAAGATTATTGGCTTTAAATGTGTTTTGATGATTATTTCAATGTCTTCACTTCATATTTTCAATTAAAATTAAAATTAAATTTTTTATTACATGAATTCAATTCAAATTTAAAATTCAAAATCAATTTCATATTTAGGGAACATGGACGAGAACTTGAAGACGTCAATGATGGTGCTTACATTAATTTATCTACGAGTACATTTAGAATGTTTAACCTTTAATATGATAAATGCAAAAGAAAAACAATCATCGTCCTGCCTAAGAAAGACGCGTCAATTTAGTTATAGCATACGAGAATTCTATATTTATATAGCTTTCAACGGAAATAACTTGGATTTTTTTTCACTTCAAACCCACAGATATGTACATCATAGTATTCACAGTTCTAAATTACTATTGTGTTTTTATTTCATACAGAAAGGTAAAAAATATTTCTCTATGCATGTATGATTAGAGATTTCATTTTATAAGGGCTATAAATAACCTAAAAAGGCCTCTTAAAGCAAATAATGCTATTACTTTATTTCGGAACATAGAAAATGCTCTAAAAATTAATTTATCCGTTAAATTTCAATTTCATTAAACATTTGCTCATGAGTACTCTAGGTGTTCATTTTTCTCTGTTCTTAAGTATTCAGTAGAGGTTACGGGAAGGAAATTCCAAACAGTATAATCTATAAAATAAATATCAATTGATTTCAGACATTATTATATCGCTTAGAGTGTGTTGATCATTACGAAAACTACAAACGAAATTTTGCATTAGTAATGCTTCAGTTGGACAATGAGGTTATTAAGATAGCAAATATTAAGGCATGAATAATGAGTACAAACTTCTTTACTTCCATTATTTCACGCAATGAAAAAGGTACAATTGTATATCTTATGGAAAATATAATTAGAAAAACATTTTAACATATTTGTTGGCAAAATATTAAACTTCTAACTACTTCAGTCAAATCCAAATTTTAAAGATATTCCATTACATTTGTGATGTTATTGGAAAGTACTATTGAGGTAAAATTACATTTAGCTCAAGAAATTACAGTAGAAAGATGTAACTTACCCCTCAAAATAGTAAAAATATTTCTAAACATACAGTTTGAGACATATAATTCTAATTAATGTTTATAGCGAAGAATATTGAAGCTTTGCTTCATGAAAATTCTGTAGCATGCATGTTTTAATTCCTTCATATAACACTGATTTTACTCGGTATTTCATTATTTTTTCAAATGGATGAGATGCGGTTATAACGCTGTGGTGTAAGGTAAAGCTGAAAATCCGTTTTACAAAGCTGTACAGCTGTACGCAGAAGTTGAAATTTAATCTCTAAAACATTTGCTCTCGTAAGGTTTCAGGGGTGAAGAATCTGGAACCGCCGCTAAACGAGCAAATTGTGGTAACGACTGGAAAATGTCTCTCGTTTCGCCTTCGTGTCAAGCAAAAGTCTTAGTCAACCGCATGGGGGGAAACCTCTCAACTTAACGGAATTCATTGTAGACGTTTTAAGGTATCTCCTGGGCGAAAAGAATGTAGCTCTTCCTTAAGAGAGATGTGGTTCAACTCTGGTTGTTTCCTAGAGCTCAGTTGTGTATTGGATAAACATGTCGGTCATTTTATGTGTTTTCTGTGTTTATGTTTGCTTTTATCAAACGATCTCCTCCGGTTGTGAGATTCTCAATCAGTTTCTAAGAATGAATTGAGTTCTATTTCAGTAAATTAAACACTGGGCGCTGCATGAATTTGTTTGAAATAATTGCTGGAATATCTTCGATACGATTTGACCCTAGTTGGTGGAACGCCACTTCATAAATGAGAAGTCGAACTTCATATTTCCTTCAAGATTTTTTTAATGACAAAAATGACATCGATTGTTATTAATGACATTAGAAATCTTGTTACATTAAGTAAGTTCTAACTCTGAATAAGTTTGCTTGAATATCATTTGATACGTAACGTTTATGATTATGTAAGGCAGAGAGAAAGTACATACATTTCATTAGAGAAGGGTTTTCCCTCCTCTCATTCCCCTTAAGATATCACTCCCTTAGATTCAAAGACTGAGTTGCTAAAAACGTATCTTCTTTTATACTGTCATAAAACGTTGTGAGCTGGATAAAAGTCTTTTAATAATTCCATACATATGTTTACGTAAACAATTGCTTCGCTGCAAACTTATCCGTTGTTCCTTTACGCTTTGCCTTCCACTTTCCATCATTCATACATCTCTATTCCTCAGTTCACCTTATTTAAAATGTTATTTCTCAGTATTCTCTTTCCTTGTTGCTCATCATTTCCTCCAGAGCATAGTACTTCATCTCTTTTTTGGATTTCAATCACCATCTCCGAGCGTTTACTTCCACACAACCCGTAATTATGCTTACCACTCAAGTTTTATTTTTGTCTATATTCAGTGATTACTTAAGCATTTCGTATTCTAATCTTTCCATTTTTGCAAAATATACCACACACATAACCAGTTCTAAGCGCTTTCAGTTTCAAGTAGTACATAAGGACCCCTATTTTTTTCCTTTGATTAAACACCTAGGGCTGTTTCCAATATTAAAAATTTAAAGGTTGTAAAAATTATAAATGCAACAAAGCATTTTCAAACGAAGAAACACATTTTTACTACCAATTATTATTATACTAATATACATTACAAACACTTATGTTCTATGATTGTCGGTTGTCTAAACAAAATTGCAAATTGTTAAAAATTGAAACGTTCAAGCCAGCTGCAGGAATGAAATATAGTGGAACTGGATGCCAATCCAATCGATCCATCATCCTCCTAGTTCCGTATCCCATTCTATTTTCCTTCTCTTACACCTCCAAGAAAGAGTTGAGCGAGAAAAGAAAATGAGATATTTACGGAAAAGGAAAGTTGGCGAATGAGGGTATCGAAAGGGATCCTCGGCGGAAGAGGCGATAGAGGGGAAAGGTTGGATCTAAAAGAAGTGACAGGCTGTTTGGATTAGATTGTGTGAAAGGCATCGGTAAACTCCAGTGGGGAAAGTGGCAACAGGGCTATGAGGAGGAGGAGGACGTTTAGTCAGGCAAAAGCGGAGGCGGCGGCGGTATGAGTCGGCGTGGGAAAGAGCTAGACAGAGATGAGAAGGTGCGAGAGGGTCCTCCTCCAAGAATTCTCGGCGCATCTCTTTCTTCCGGAGGATTTCCCGTCCTCACACCCTAAGAACGAGGCACAATACCAGAGCGGAACTCTTCTGAGAAACCCATCACTCTCTCCACTCCATCGCTAAAGGACGCTGGGAAGGAGAAGTGGAAAAAAATCCTGCAAACTGAACGGCCAACTTTTCCATTTCGCCTCCACCTTCCGGGGGCCCCTAAAGCGATGCCGACCCACTCTTTCATCCCAGAACCGTATCTTCTCCCACCGCTTTCCCGAGTGCCCTCTCCGCACCACCCATTCAACCCCCATATTTCTTCCCACTTCCTCCCCTATCGTGGGCACCTCCGCTAGCCCGTGTCGGGAAACACGTGCTTCCATACTCTTAAACCATCCCCTTTTTTCTGCCGCACCCCTTCCACGCATGGCCGCAACCGACTTTTTTCTACCACTTGGTCTCTCTGCCACATACCATTGGTCTTTGTCACCTCTCCATCCCAACAACAATTCCCACTACTTCATCTCATATTCTCATCCCACAATCCTATCCCACCTCCTTATCCTATTGCCTATTCCCCACTGACTATTCCAACTGGCCCTTACCAAAACTCTATCCTACCACTCTATCCTTCCACTCTAACCTACCGCTCTAACCTACAGCTCTAACCTACCACTCTCGCCTACCATCCTATCCAACCAGTCTATCCAACCACTCCCTCCTACCACCTTATCCTACTACTCTGTCCTACCACTCCCTTCTGCCACTTTATCCGATCACTTCATTCCTCAAACCTATCCCTTTGGCTTAAACTACCACTCCATCCCATCAACAACTCACCACTACATCCTATCGTTCCATCCCACCTTTCTATCCCACCATTCCAACCCATAGCATCATTTCAGAATCATTATTCAAGTCCCTATCCCATGGCCCAATCCCACTAGCTCTTATCACCACTACATCTCTTCACTACATTCAACTTCTTCAATCCACCATTCCATCTCACCTCTCTACCTCATCCCATATCCCCATTCCATATCGCTAACCTAGAACCCCATCCCCCTACCCTGCAAGGTTTCCCACGCAATAAGGCGCACGAAGAGTGGAAAGAGCGCATTCTTCGCATACTCCCGCGCTCACGCAGCTCTATTGTGACGCTTTCTTCCGCAGCTCCCGCTGATCCCCACCCGCAACTGATTTCCCCTTTTCAATCTCCTCTTACTCCCTTTCGCAGAAGGGTTAGAACGCTCGGCCATAAAGCAGTCGGGGTTAAGGGGCAGGAGACCCCTTCGCACCCCCACGCTCGTTCCAAGGTTAATGGATGTTTGAGGCATCCGTTTATCATCGCGCGATGTATGGGTTTGTTTAATGTGCGATGGAGTTTGGGTTTGGGAAAAAAGGTTTTATCCAAAGCAAACGTGCAGCTACTCTTTAATGAAGCATTTTTTTCTGACGCGAGAAATGGCTTCTTTTCACTGGGGAATACTCTCTGTTCAAATTTGCTCTCATCCCTTAGGGGAGAAGGATTTGAACGTCCCTCTTTTGGAGGCGTTTTAATCTAAGCATTTACAGATCCATGATAATTGTTATCAAAATGTGCACCAGTGGAAAGAAATATGCGGAACGAGTTTTTAATCGTGATATAAATGAGTAAATGAACGATGAGTAAATGAATGAATGAGTAAATGAATTAATGAGTAAATGAATGATAAGAACACGGCTCTTTGCTTAAAAATTTTTAAATTTGGTACAAATACATAATTACGATGAATGAGTAACTTTATTAATTAATAATTATTAAAATATTAAGTTAGATATTGACAATTTAGGTCGTAAGCTCAACTCGTATTCTATAAATTCAATTAAAATTAATTATATGTGTCATAATTTACATGATATTAGGCAATTCTTCGTAGAAAATACTATAGGTAAATAACAGAACAGTAAATTGTATGACCTAATGATTCCAAAATTGCTCAAAAAATATGCATAGAAGTGTGTATATTTACTTTGTTTTGTTTTTAAACTAGATGTATCATCATGTTGAATGATTTTGAAGTAATTTTCTTTTAAATGTTAATTTTTAAACATTATTTCACGTTTTTAAAGTGTGGTACTTTCGAATAAAACGAATATTATCTCCGTTTTGCATAACCTACATGTATTACTATCAATTTTATGTCAAAATTTAAACAAAAATTTTCCTTAAACAGTAAACTCACAGCTACCTAAATGTAGATTCTTAGCTCTCACGATATCTCACCAAACAAACGAATTCAATTTCTTTTTTCGGTTAGCTTTGTTGGTTTAAATAAAACTATTTAAATTTTTAATAGGAAATTTCTTCAAAATTTAAAGATATTTCAATTGTATAATACCTTATTGCCATTCTTTCTTTATTTCATACAATCATATATTTCATATTTAATTCATATTCTATCATCAACCTTTAAGTTACCTTTACCCTTTCTTTTTTCAGTACAAACCATTTGAACTTTCCTTGAAACAGCGAGTTAATTTTTACTTCGTAAGGAACAGAGGGATTCAATGAGATTCCGCACATCTTGTTTGCTTTAGTCTCGCACCGAGCTCACACTCGTCGATATATTTGGGAGTATGTTTTCGCATTACATAGTATTCTAATTTTTGTCCACTTGACTAGGAAGTGATACCCTGCAAACACCATTTCTTGACATAAATATTAGCGGACGAGTGACAAACTGATAGCGTCCTGTGATGTGGAAATCCACACAAGTGCTCCTGAAATGCTAATGTTCGGCCCAATGGTAAATTCGTGTACGTGTGAGAAGCGCTGACCTAACAGAGGGAGATGTTTGCACAGCCCCGATGAAGGAAACTGGCGAGTTATGGACGGCGGCTGACCAAACTAACCCGTTCCACTCACTTGATTCGCTCCCAAATGTTCAAATATTCCTCTTACTCTCGCTTCACTTCGCAAGAGAGAGAAAGAGAGTTTATTATTTCCTTTTTAACATCCATCGACGAGTTTTGTACTACCTGCATAGCCGTATACGGGAGATTTTATTCCGACTCTTGTCGAAAGGAAATGAACGGGAAGAATTACCGTTTGTCAGTTTTATTGTCTACGTGCAGAAAGGTACTATCGTCAATCACGATTAGAAATGCAATACTTTACCAATGTACATTTACTTTTACAATGTACCATTACTGTTCCTTCTCTAACCTGGCATATCTATGTCCAATGAAATAAATATCTTATATAAAATACAAATAAACTATGTGAATTCATGAATATTCATGTAGATATAATCCTAACGTATCTTTGGGAATTTTTTAAATCAAAAAGTTAGTTTTCATGTATGGTTTTTGTGCTAAAGAACAAACAAAACTGCTTGTCGAGTTTCACCAAAAACTTAACCTATGTACAAATGTTCCTCTTTGTGCAGTCCATTGTAATTCATAGTTAGCTACGCATTTCTTAACAAGTTTTATAATGCTAGTGTTTATGTTTTTATATTTTGTTGGGAATGTTACAGAAACGAGCTGTATGATTTAACTAAAATATATGTTACATTAAGGGTTAAAGAAAAGCATTGGAATTTTTCCGACTACTACTACGAAGCATAGTTTGCATTGTGTAACGATAATCCATCTTTCTAGGTACAATAAATTTGAAATTACCTATTTTAATTTGTTCATTGACGAAAACCCAATGATTTAAAATTCATCATGACTTGTTGAAACTTTGGCATTAATTATGAACCATCTGTCTCAGAAATGTAGCGTAATGTAAGATGAATGTGTTCCTACAAAACGATATGACATGGAGACATTTGTGGATCTATTTGGTATTATGTTACATAAAGTACAATTAAATTTGATAATCTTATAATCTCCATTATTTATTATTTAACTCATACCTGTTTTAACTAATGACAGTCTGTTAGATTATTCTGTTAAATAGTATGAATGCATTTTCATAGAAGTTCCGTTCACAGCTTCTGTAGAAAACTAATACCCAGGGTACTACTGTTAATTAAGTAGTAAAGAAGTTTTTGCATACCTAATTTGTTTGGAAATAAGGCAAATTGCTCCCTGGCTCATCTCTTTAAGCAAGCTGAAATTTTACGATAAAACTTGGGGAAGAAGCCTCGAGGCAGCTCACTTACGAAACGGTGAAGCCACAAAACATCGCAGTGTTTGGAAGCTAGTCGGTTGAATGCTTAAGTAGAATACGTAACAGTGAGTTTCGTATGTTTCATTAAATATTCAGAAATGTCTAATCAAATAATTTAGAGAGGAAAAAAGTCGCGAGAGAGTGGAGATGAAATGCTTACTCAGGAGATAAGACGAGGTTAACCTTGTCGCCGAATTTTCAATAATTCGCCTCGTTACGTTGTTGGATTCAACGATGAATTGTTTGTACCGATTTGGGATATGGAATTTCATAACTAACCGGGAGATTTAAAAAGAGCTCATCATGGGAAAATAAAACCCTTACAGGGGTGGGTTTAGCATGAGTCCGTTATGGTCAAAAGTATTATTTTGAACATTTTTCTTTGGATATTTGAGGCTGAACTTCAGAAGAAATATTTAATTAAAGCTCTTCATTATCGTGTTTATACTTCTTAAATATATTTGCAAGGTTGGGCATTTCCATCCTTAACTAATAATAATTATTCCTAATCCAAAATGCAATTGTGGTTTAAAAATTGCTTTTCATTGATCATATTATTAATATCTCAATCATTCAATCAACAAGAAAAATAATAGAATCTAAGAATTTTTCCTCAACTTTGTGGTAGGTTTTCATCACAAAGAATAATTTAATAAATTGGACATACATTAACAACAAAAATATGTATTATACATATACGACCGTGGTTTCAATCTCTTGGATCGTAATGAGGTAATATTCATTACGAAAGAGAGAATATGATAAAAATTATTAGAGTAAAAGATTAATGCATTAATACCATAGTTCATGTCATCATTCATATGAGAAAACATTTCTAAAAAGCTATTCCTATATTACTTAAAGACTTCATTGAGAAAATCTCACTGAAGTTTTTCCTTACATTCCCAATTAATTATGCAGATTTTAATTCATAAATGCAAGGAGCTTCTTCTTAGAAGTAATATAGAAAAAAATTAATATAATTCATAAAGTAGCTTCATTAACGTTACCTTTCTCTTTTTGAATTTCTTACTGGCATCTTAAGCCGCCCCACGAAAATCAAAGCTTACCAACCAGCGCACACATATGTTTAACTAGCGGAGTTTCCCAAAGTCTACGAGTCTACTCAGCTACATTTTCGGATTTTACTCAAACATTCCTCTGAATTTCGCAATATTTTATAAGTTCCAGTTCCGTGTTCTCGCTTAATTATTGATCAGCGTAATGATTCATGGCTTCATTTGCATGGAATATCACGAATAACTGTTTTCGTAATGGAAAGCAAACTTAGTAAAAATCAATTTGTTGTAATAACAGAAATGTATCGAAAATAAAACTTCAGGCTATTCTATATTAGGTACACTCGTTCTATGTTTTTATAAATAACGTGGTGCAGAAAAAGGCTTCGCATAAAAATAATTTCAGAACATCAAAGAACGGCTCTCTTAAAGCTTTCCAAAATACTCAAGTTCTTCACAACGGCTGAGATTAATATCTTAATTCACAGAGTTATAAGGATACTAAATTATAAGAAATGTGTACATGCTCCAAAGAATTTTAATGAGGGACTAGACATATTCTCCTTGAGATGAACGAAAATAAAATCTTAGAAATATTTTCCCTTTAAAGGTAAAAAAATACTCATGAGAGAATTAGTAAAGAATTTCTAAATGATTGCTATTCCTCGCCATGAAATGTGACATTTGGAGGATTATATACTTATTTACAAAAGGTAACATCAGAGTGTAGGAAGAATTTTGCCGGTGTTTTAATTTTTAACATATTTTTTGGAAAGAACACATTCACAAACGAATCTGATGCTACTAACGCAGCAAGATCTCTGCTAGCTATCCCGTTAGATTCCTTCTGGCTATAACTATGTGCCCCTTGCTTACAGGCACTGCGTTATAGCAGTCTAAATTGCGGGTTGTCACGTCTCCAGGATAAAGAGGCTATGAATTCTCCACCGACAACATGTCGATGCCGAATTTTTTAGGAAACAGCTTTTTAAGATGTTCACGGTAAAATGGAACTATTCCAGAGCCAAAAGTCAATGATAAAGCTTTCTTCTGCAATCCAAAAGTTCTGTGATTAAGGATCTAAATGTAAACTATCATTATTAATTCTTTTTGAATATTATCTAACAGTTGAAAATTATTTAATGTTAAATTATTAGGGAAAGTTACTTCACGAAGCTTCTATTTTCAATTAATCTTCACAGAATCTTAAATTTCATTTTCTAGTCCTCACTATACGTAATATTGACCTACTCAAAATTTGAAGATAATAGGTTATCAAACAGAAGCATACATACAGTGTATCAGACCATTAATACAAAATGGTCCCGATATACTCCATGAATAACAATTAAAATTTAATTCCGTATTAAAATTAGACAATACATTATCTATATAAAAGACAGGGGATTCAGTAGCTTAGTACTAGTAGTAGTAGATGATATTTTAGCTGTTTCTAATTGATACTTCATAAAAAACACGGTAAATTCTGAAAATGTCTCTCACTATTTGCTGATCTTATCTGTAGGTTATGCAGTAGAAACATAGTTTTACATAATGATATGTAAAAGCATATTTTATAGGAAAATAAATTCATTTTATGTACCATTGTGCAATAGAGGCTGAGAAGTAGATCATCTAAAGTAATAATTCTCAATATTTTTTCATATAAAGCTGAGTAATGATGTGCATTTTTCATACCTATTTTAACTTTCACGCATTGTTATATCTGCTATTGAAATTCATCTTTACAGGGTGACTCACTCTCGCAAGCATTTCCCCTCGCAATCTTTTCCTCATACTTTCTGCATTACATTTTTCCATTCACCCGTCGACTCACCATATTTCCTCTTTCTATTTATTTTGGTTCTTTCCACAAACAGCTTTTTTCCATCTGCTTTCCCGTTTTTTCGTTACGAGCCTCACTTATTTACAGAGCCACTCCTCCCTCTCATATTTTCCTCCCTATTTATCCCACATCATATTTTATCTTCCGAATTCCCTTGCTTTTCCTTTTGTACCCTCCCGAAATATATCTCAATCGTTCCTCATTCTTTTCCATTTTACACTATGTTCATCAAACAAAAACGTGTTCTTTGAACAGTTTCTTCCTTTTTTACTATTATTTTCTGAGATAGTAACGATAGTTTTTCTACCAATCAGGATATTTATCTTGTGTATTGTTTGTTGGTAGTTTCAATAGAGTAAAAATAAAAATATTGCGCCATAATATAATATTTTTGGAAAGTACACCTTTAAATAGTTCTGTTAACCTTTTAGATGAAGACCTTCATTTCGAGAAAATTAAACTCATATTTTTGAGAGGCTCTCAAACATAATTTCTCATTAATATATTTTCCAAAATTCAGTGCATATCCGCCGACCCTATTCAACGAATGCGAAAGATTCGGTTTCTCTATCTAAAATATGTCATTGTCTGCCATTGCGGGTTAAAAACGGGTTTATGGCTAATGGAAGAAATATCAGCAAAACTTTTAATTTACTTGAAAATGCATGTAAATCTGTTAGTATTGCGTTACATTCATCTCTGTGATTAATCCTTTACATGAAAATATTATACAAATTAACGAATTAATTCAGATTTCCCCCGAGTAAATGTTTCATTCCCCATAAAAAATATTTACTCGTTAATTCACTTACCCATTTATGATTGGATTATCTCACTTACAGAACCTGCATTTCTGTCCCCACCAATAACATTTAATCTTGAATGCAAATTCTAATTTGCGATTTGTCTCCCTCTCCCTGAATTTTGTGAATAACATTATTTCCGATACTCAATTATAAGCTCCAAATGATGCTGATATATATCGGAAGACCAGTTATTTAATTTTTTATGTTTGTTTCATTGAATAACTACGGAAATTGTACGTAGTTATATTACGGGATAGTATAATTCGTTATATAGACCGCATATTGTTGAAGATGATATATTTTTTATAATCTTTCAATTTTTGTTCTCTACACAAGCCCTCTTTAAGTCTTATTCGAGGAAAATAGCGAGACTATATTACTCTGCGAGGCATATCCAGGGAATTGCTTACAAAACAGTTAATTATATATATTAGATATATATAATATAGTTAGATATATTATAGTTAGATACGAGAAATCATCATCGTGTTCACTAATTCTCAGAGGTATTTTGTTCAATTAAATAATCATCGAGTATATATTTATTACTATATCCAAAAATATTCAGTTGCTCATCAAATGGAATGCAAAGAATCAATTCTGGAAAATTAACTCTACGCTCTTCCCAAAGAGAAAAAATATGAAATGAAGTTATTTACTAGAGAGAAAATGGAATTTAGGAATGGAAACCTTTTTGCGAAATATAACTTGGTTTAGCAAATAAATATATCCATTGTAAATACATGTAAATCCGTTAATATCGTTTTGAGTCCTCATTTATTCACACAATTAAATTAGAACGTTTGCTGGAGTCGATTCAATCGGTCGAAACCAAAAGGATGAAAGTAGAATAGAAAAATGATGTTTCCGAAATTAGAAGAAGTTGGACAGAAGAGAAATTTTTTTATATAATTCTATTAACATAAAAAACCCGTCGCCTTAATGACTACGGAGATTTTTACAGCTGAGGTTATTCGATTTCCTGTAAGCATACATTGTAAATTTATGGCGATATGAAAGTAATGGTATAAATAATATCAATACGTATTATTTTGTCTCTTTTGATAAAGACTTTCTAAAGGGTGGACATTTTTGAAGAAAATTATTTATAGTTCACTTTAAATACATAAATGATTTCTTAGTTTTATTTTTTAGCTACCCTAGAAGAGGGAGTTCATTAGTCTCGTAATAACATGCTATGCTTACTGTCTACATAATATATTCGGTAAAAGACAGCTAATCAACAACTGACCAAAATGACTAGTGTAAAAGTATATTTTAATTCATTTTATTCGATAATATCTTAAGGCTATCGTTACACTTTCCATATGAGTGCACCATACGTTCCTAAGTTCATTTATGTATAAATATATACCCTACAATCGTCTTTAGGCATATGTTAGGGGGGTGGAATTTTAGATAATTCTTGTAAATAAGAATAACAAAAATTTAAATTGCAACTATGACGTAGGAGCCTGAGGAATTAAATCTATAAGTTTTCTTCCTTAATTATATTGAGAATGCGTAAAACGTAAATGCGTAATGTGTAAAACAAATTTTCCTTAGTTTCTGCGCACTATCTATCAGAGGTTCATGTACCTTTGTAATTTTTAAAATTTATTTCCGTGGTTTCTTTTAAATCAGAGTTCTACTTTCATCACATTTTACATTTGTAATTTATCCCGCAAGCTTTTGCGATCACCTTTGATCTCTCAAACGCCCTTGTATTTCCCATAAAAGTAGATGGTTAAGCCAACTTTGGGTTTCTCGGACTACTTTTGACGTTTAAACGAACAAGAAGCCATAACTGTCATTCTCTTCAGCGACGTCATAACCGCTTCAATCGTACCTTTTCAGCAATCCCGAAATATAATGTACCAAAAAAGATTCCCACTCCACCCGACAAGTCTACTTGACGTAACCTTCAAAAGGCTCTCGTTGTCTCAAACACGTTTTCCCTCAGATGTTAAAAAAACGTAAAACAAGAAAGAAAATAAACTATTCCACCTCGCAGGGTTTGTTTATTTCTCGCTTCGACAGGGTCGTGTCTTCATGCCCAAAAACTTATTCGTTACGTGGGCTTCATTCAACGATACATCCTGTTAAGGCATTTTATTTCCGCTAAAAGCAGCTCGGAGCCGACACGACTTTGAAAAATAAAGGGTTCCCATTTTTTTCGCGAGCAACAAAAGGAAGAGTCTCTGCCATCAGAATGTGCGCCATTTTTATGCAGAGAAACGACTGCCGAGAGGAAATTTCGCACGCCCAACCTATGGCCTCATCTGATCCTCAAATAAAATTCCGCCGGAGCGCTTTCGTAGCCTTTTCTCATTATTCTTTATAGGAAAAAGGTTGAAGTCATTCCAAGGGGAAGGACTCGCGTTTTTTCCCTGATAATCGATGTCTAGGCTGAAACGTACTTAATGATGAAATGTCGGAAAGAGTACTTTCTGAAATTTTACGTGAAAGGCTTCATTACGACATAGCTTTCGTTGAACTAGTAACATCTTCGAATTAGCTCACCCTTCGTTAAAGCGGGGATAAAGGAATGTCATTTCAGCCCAATTAAAACTTCATTTTCAGCAATTAATGTAGCAGGTAAATAATGCCAATAAATACTTGTATATTTGTAAAATAAGTGGAATTTTTAACGCATGAGAGCGTATAGGTTTAGAAAAAATTATTAAAAGTTTATCAAATCACTCAAAAATGTATTAAAAGTATCCTTGAATAACATTAATTGATTCAAATTATATTGCTGTGTCTTTTGCGGAAATAATTTTCGTAAGTTTTTGAATGATTCATAATGTTTTAGTATTTCTATACCTATAAGCAATAATGTGTTAAATATTTCCATTTGTTTAAAGAATTTACAAGTATTTATTGACGCCATTTATCCATTTTAAGATTTGTCAGGAAAGAATTAAAATGGTATATATTATCCTATTATATACATGCACATATAGTTACGATTGTTGAGATATTGGAAACTAATTTTATGTAATAACAGTTTATCACCAATTACCACCTAAAACTAGTAAACTAATCAATAATGAGGTATTTTTAGCATTATTTCATCTTGGATATTCCCTTTTTCTAATGAAAAATATCAAACCTTTTTTTTTATTTTATCTATCTTTGGTAATTGTGAAAATATTTATATATTGCAATATGGATGTTCATTATAATTATATGACTTAAATTCACCTGTTATTTTTCATGTCGTAGATTTCTGATGAATAGAATTGTTATCCTATGTTTACAATTTTGATTTTCATGCACAACCGCACTCAAAGAGTAATTCAATAACAACGACAAACAATTACCCAAAGAAAAATAAATAACTTTTTAATTAATGAGATAATGCAACTGGTATGATCCGATTTCTCTTTGTTACGATTCTTTGAGTTCATCGCTATTCGATGTGAAGAGTCAACGACGGCGTCTATTTAAATTCATTAATTAATCAGAGTACGCACTAACTATATTACGCTTACTGATAATGTTTTCATTTCCTCTTCATTGCGATGGACGATATTATTGCAAATATTGAGCTTGTGAATGTTATCTTGCATTTAGGTGCACTGCAGTGCCTAAGGTTAAGTAGATTATGGAATGGATGCTGATATTCCTTTTATTTTTCATAAAGATTTTCTTTTTCCCGTGGTAATGTTTTTATTCAGCATGTTGATTGTGGATTCTATTTTTTTTCTTTATTCAACAGTTATTAAAATTCCAATAACAGTTATTAAAACTCAATGTCTCTTAGTTTAAAAGCTATTAGTAGAGTTTGAGTTTTTACTACAATACTGATAGTATTTTAATACTTTTCTTATTAGTGAAGTTACACTTACCATATGATAGCTATTATGGGAGACGAAATCTATAATGTAATAAATATTTCCTATGTAAGTAAATGTAACGATTGTTAAGATATTATGAAAGTGATAAGATTAGTTATATTTTTGGAATTTCCGGACGGTTTCGAATAATAACATGGTATCGAAAAGCGTATGTGCAATGAAATCATTAGGTTATCTATTGCCTTTTTTATGCCAGAGTTTACTATAAAAAAAATTAATGCTACATAACTGCATAAATGCTCGCTCATTGGCATACATTTTACAGTGCTAATACTTATTTAGGAAAAAATAAGGGTAAATAACCTAACTGCTAGGGTTAGTAAAAAGAATATCCCATAAGGTTCTTTTGCTAAAACCTATAAGTTTAACTAAGACCATGCAGTAACATAAGTGATAGCTTACTTAAATTATTGACATAAATTCGTCTTTATTAGGAAGTCGCCGTATTTTTATGTTAATAC
The DNA here is from genome assembly GCA_947579665.1 of Sympetrum striolatum. Taxonomy (NCBI): domain Eukaryota; kingdom Metazoa; phylum Arthropoda; class Insecta; order Odonata; family Libellulidae; genus Sympetrum; species Sympetrum striolatum. The sequence continues at coordinate 51,387,552 of OX388342.1, read as the reverse complement.
CATAATCCGCAGTGTTAAAACCTTAAAGGTTACCTATGGCCCCATAGAAATGTAAGTTTGCGAGTTTTTATAGAAGAAAGTCCTTAAATTCCTAAATTACTGTAATCATCACTCTATACCGTACGCAGGAGCTTACAGAGTTTGATATTTTAGCATGTTCTGCTTGCCATAGCTTGATACACAAAAATACCAGTTTTAAATACGTACCGTTCCCTTTGTCCCTGTACAGTATTACTTTGCATGAAATCGAGCCTCGCTGAAATTCCCATATTCTCTATTCTGATAAAATACGAAAGGAAAATAGCTATCAGCCTTCTACGGCACTTTCGCCATGGGACTTTTCTCCTCTCGAAAAAAAACCCTCCTCGTCTATGCAATATATTAATCAGGGAATGTGCGAAATCTGCCATATATATTTTCCGAGCGACGTGCTCCGTCTACTCCCTCCCTTTCTCATTTGCGGCCATAAATTGAGTGACTTGCCATCCGTTTCGAATGCGTTCTCTCTTTTTCAGCCAATGCTCATCCACTGCCTATCTCCCTGCGAAACAAGCGCCTCCCCGCGGAAAAACATCGCAGCGCCTCTGTGCATCTATCATCCGCTCCCATAGTTCTCTTTCGCGCCGCTTAATGCCTCGGATGGCTCAGAAATTACGCGAAGGGCACATCTCTCACGTCATTTTCCCCGACGTCCGAAACAGTGGGAAAGTAGCGCATGTTAGCCTTTCGAATTCTGGAGCAATTTAAAATCCACATGCCTACTTCTCGGCTTAAGCCCGTCGGTTCTTTTTTCGAGTATATGGCAACGAAGGTTAGACACGTGGCAGCGGATGATGAATTATATATGTCTGATTTCAATGCTACGTCTCAATTACCTAACCTTGTCGGTATTAATATCGGTTGATTATAATTCGTAATGCTTCGAGTGAAGGAAGCCAAAATTTCCAAACGTGAATACTAAATACAATATTTTTTTAGGATAGAAATTCTTTTAAATTTCGATCTTTCAGATAAACATTTTCACATTCATTACTCTGTGTATAAAATTAAGTGATCATTTCAGATAAGTTTTTACAGTTGTTCTTTGCATGGATAACCAATCAATAACCCATTAATTCATTTGACTTGAATCTTTCCCATTTTGTAGGCAAAAGTAGTTCCATGTGTGGATAGAAAAACAATGAATGTATTAAATGAAAATAATTCCAAAATAACTCTTTTTGCTCGAAAATTGTCCAATTATGTTGCTTAGTTTAATGGTTTGGAGTATATTTATCATTTATCTATGCATTGTACCTTGAATGTAGTTAGGTGAAGGTTTTATAAAGTTAATTCTTTATAATTTAAGGTTTTATAAGTTAATGTTATCGAGTTCAAATATTTTAATAAATGATGTTTCTTTAACATACTATACTTTTTTTATTTCACCTATATGCGTAGTGATTAATAGATGTGTGTAACATAATATTGCAAAGCGGTTTCTTTATTCACTAGAATAATAAGACATGGAATTATATTGAGTTGATATATTTGCATAGTTGTATACAAAGTATGCTATATCTAACAGATTTTTGCTCACTAACCTGTTTTTAATACATTCCTACGGAAAATGTTTTGCATTTTCGGTGTCGATAAGTAACTACTCTTCAGCCAAAGTTATTTACGAAGAAAAACAGCCACCCATATAATCATGGAACACATACTTCCGTTGCACCGTGTTTTAATCTCCAAAACGTCCGCAGATATTCGTAATACAGTGTTTTCAAAAATGATCGGAATAAACAGTGCGGGAAAGAGATATGGATTGTGCCCATTCGGAGGGAGGCAGATAAATCTCCACCGGGAGGCACGCGTTGAAAGGAAAAATGACACCGTGTTGCTGCACACGCGTGAAAAGTTTATAAGTCGAATGTAAGGAGAGATTTATTCGAGGGTACTATGGTAACGCCGCGGCATTTTATCTCACGTGTGTTGTTTTTTAATTGTGTTCGACAGCGGGGATTATTTTTTTATAATTTTCGATGAAAGCTCCGCGAAATGGATTATTCCGCAGCATAAATGAAAATATCTGCCTGGGAAAGAACGCGAGATAAACCGAAACATCCATCTGAGCCCGCGGCGTCGAAATTTCAATTAAATTTCTGGAAAAATCATGCGGTCGGCTACGGAATTTCCAGGCTAGAAATTTCCGCACCTCGGTCCTTGTAAGTTTAAGCCGCGAGAAGAAAATCCTAGTTTTCCTTGGATTATTTTCCCCCGGGAGCCACATAGTAGGAAATTACTGTTCGTAGACATCTTTCCCCGAAAGTATAAACTATTTACCTTTCTTATTTTACAGAGGTTTCAAGTTTTTGGGAATTCGGTTTATATCTAAAGCAAAATCATATCATTTTAGAATATCTTTATTTTATAGAAGAAGGCGACAATCTGAATTGTAAGTGATAATGAATAAAGAAGTCTTCATCTACATATATAATACTTAATACCCATATTTTGAACACATTCTTGCACGAAAATTGAAAAGTGAATGTTCCATGCATTAAAAATAAAGCAAAAATATAATTTATCCTAAGTTTAGCACAGTAATCCTAAGCCAATAAGAAATCTACTCAACAGCTTCTTCCATGACATCATGGTGAGTTATTTGTATTAATTTAATTATGATCCATGACGTAACACATCTAACATGAAGTTTATTACAAACGCCATTACATGCTTATTAAGTCAAAGTTTTTATTGGTAATTCCTGCAGTTAATTTTTCATTCATTAATCTTTCTTTGTATCATATATTGCACGCCATGGTTGATGCATAAATAAAAGTTTTATCAAAGATTATTTAACCGATTTCTCCCTACAATTACATGTTTGAACATTATTCTCATTTAAGTATGTAAGTCTCATTTTATCTATTTCATTACTGAATTCGTTTCCCTATCTGTAAATTTCATCGTTTTTTCACACCCTTCTTCATGTGAGGGCGTTTTCCAGCAGTGAATTTTTTTTCCAAAGCACTTAACTTATGTTATTTATATCCACAAGGAGTCTTCTTCTGTGAACTGTGTGCAAGCTATCTCTTTTAAATTTATGTGAGGAAGGGTTGGATTTAAGAAGATCTCAATTAAGTCTGAATCTCGCTCTAAATTAAGTCAATTGTTATTATTATTTCCTTAAAATTTTAATGTTTTATTTTATTTGTTAGTACCAGGTTTCAAATTATTCCAACTTTTTCGATTTTATTAACGACTTACACTATACACTCATCTCTGTAATAGGTGGGTGCACCATAATATTTGTGCTAAGAGATAACCTAAGAATACACCTACATTTCAACCAACAGATATTTAGAGGGAATTGAACATAAAAAAACTTCCATAATCCATCAAGGGGTCATGAAAGTAAATAACTAAAGCTCTGAAACACCTCACAGGAATAAAATTAAGGATTCAGTCTAATGTATTGTTTTAAAATATCAAGGATATTGTGATAAAATCACTACATTTCACCACGCCAGACTAGGAAAATATTCTCAATTTAATTTTGCATGTTTTATATGAAAAGATAAGAGAGTTAACCTAATCGTTTGTCATTAATTATGTATTCAATATTATACCAGAGCCTGTCTGTTCCGTCTGATAAGGCAAAATCACAGCTACTCACTTAGATAGTGATCTATTGATCCCGCTGTTAGGGGAAACGCAAACAGAAATATAGCTCACGTCAATTTATCTCGATAGGACGTGCAGGCATGCTCGACATCACGCTTCATTACGTTCGTGATAAGGTTTGATTAAGACATCCCTTACCAGGAAAAAATCTGAATATCATTTTGCCTTTGATGAAAGATGATATATTCATAAGAGTTATCGAGTTAAATCGATAACGGTTGGATGTTTAATGTAAATTTCATCTCAAGATACCTCATCGCTTGAAGAAACGTATGCATTCACTGTCTTTCCATATTTATTTTAGTAATCCTCCTTAAGATGAATGGATCCGAAAATTGGTGAATTATTTCATGTGAATAAGAGATCGTAGATTGCTTATCAAAAATTATCTTTTTATACTACTTACTTTTTATCCTTATACTTTCACCTTTGTGTATTTATATTAACTCGTATTAACTTGTTTTTTGCCCACTACTTGAAGTAAATGTATATGATGAAAATAGTACAAAATATTGACTATTGAACTTCAAAAAAATAGAACTGTAAGATATTATGTTGAAACGAAGATGAAATGACTGCGTAATTATTATAATTACTTACTACTGAGAATTCCAAAAATTGAGATAGAAATCTTCATGTTCTCTATCTTCCATGATACTTATTTTTAATATTCAGCACTTTTTAACCCTACGATAGACCTTTCTTCTATCTTTTGACTTGTTTTATTTTGAGATTATTATTCTCAAGAGATATCAGGTAGAACTTCACAAAAAATGCACTAAGAAACTAAAATAATCTGTCCATAGAATAATATATCTATTCACACCACAAATGTGTCGTTAAAACTAATGACGGTGTAACCCAAAACTGAATTCATGGTCCTCTGAATCAATAAACTATTCTGCGAACAGTATTTTATAATATTTTTAGAGCAATTTTACTTTAATTTTGCTTGCTTTAAGAAATACGATTGGAACCAATATGCTCATCATCATTTTAAAGCAATTCCAGTTCGGATCCTGGGTCGCAACATCTCCGTAAATAAATAGATCAATTCATTAGAAGCAGTTGGTTCATTCGGTGAGAAAAAGAACGTCGACATTTGTCACGAGTGGCAAACGTCACCTCGCGTCGCATCAGCGACTCTGCAAAACGATCGCACGGAAGTGTTCGTTAATCGGAAATGCATTTGATTTTCCTCTCATTTTCTGCAGACGAACGAGCACCGAAAAGAGATATCTGTTATCCTATTTCAGAGGGGAGGATGTGATATAACGTCACTCTGCCTTAATTTAGAACGCATTTATGCGTCGAGTGAATTGAAGTGGTTCCCAATGAGAGCATCGACTGCGATCGTCTCTTATACACGCAAATATGCTTAGAATTCAATCAATTTAATGGACGTTCTTGACAGAAAAGCTTTTAGAATATTAATCCCATCGCAAAAATTAATCTTTTTTTGGAAAAACGAGCATCCGGTTTATTCAGTTACGGTCGGTGGGATGAAATGCAGTTGATTATATATCATGATGTGTTTACACAATCCTGCATTCCAGTAGCTCTGGCAAAATATTTTATTTGAATATTTTTTTAATGTATGTAGTCCAGACTGAAGTAAACCTTTCTGGCATATTAATACATTTGTAAAGCAGATTTCCTAATTAAAGGTAGTTTTCCAATGCTTACAAGTTGATTTCTAATGGTTCGTAAAGGGATTCTTCGTTAAAAGTTCTATCACTAGTCTCAAAGGTTAAATTACACAAGTTTTTTTAAATTATTTATGAAAACTTTTACACGCAACTACTTTGAAAAACGCATTTCACATTATTATCACTAAGATGGGTAATCATTGGAAGTTATTATTCAACATATTAGGCGAATAAATGTTTTATAGCCATGTTTTTGGTGCCATATCCTGATGAATGAAATACATTTCAAAAGAGAATTCTATGAATTATTACAATGCTACCTAGTCCGCAAACTATAAATAAGCAGTCTAGATTTTGAGGAGATGAGTAATTACTTTAATATGTAGCCAGGCATTTAGACCTATGTTATTTCCTCGTGATTAAGAGTGAATTATGCAATGGTTCATTTTCTCGTATACATGCATTGGAAAATGTATTTTGATTTTATTTTTATCTAACTCTTTTGCACGATTAAATATTACGAATTTTACTGAGAGTTTACTATATTGCACTTACTTGGATATGTTTCGTTTAATTCATACTAACTCAGGAAGGAAATTAAGTTAATATCTCACTATTCATCTTGGCAATTATGTTTAGGTCCCTCCCTTTCAAAAGCCATAGGTTGCTAATTGTGGAGAGGATGAAAATCAAACCAATATTCGATCTTATTGCTTTATCGACAAACTTGTTTACATCTTGTACTATCTCATCTGAGAAATCTGTATTTATTCTAGGCACTCATAAAATATATAAAAATAATATTTAAATTTCCCGTCTTATGTGTTTATTCTAGTATTTAATTTATAATTTATGAACCAGATAGTCTTATATACCTTACTTAGCTCATAGAGTGTATACAATTATATAATAAAGCAAACGCATACTATGAAGCTGCGGCTACAATCCGAAAATGCAATATTCCGACAAAACTATCTCAAAAGTATCACACTTTTTTATAAAAATAATACTTTGGCACAGCCTGTTTCGATGACTTTTCGTGTTTTTCCTTCACAATTAGAACCTGCACGAAATGGAACCAATCTCTTTTTTCTCCACATCTTCATCTCACTCCCGACCTTTCCCTTCATGCTCTCTAAAAAGGCATTCTTTCTCTCCATAACTTGTCACGACTCTTGCAATAACAGGTTAAAAGGTTTTTCAATTATAAAGACCTTGGTAACTGACTCAGAGTGAGAGTATTATATCGCTGAAAGAAAGGGAAAGAGGAAAGGGAAAGGAAGGCATTGAAGCAAAATGTGTTCTTTGCGGCTGCCGCAATAGAGTTCATGCTATAAAAGGAGAGAGCCGGATCCATGCGAACCTGAATTAAAAACTCCGAGGGCTTTTTATTACCCAGGATAAATGGGAAATAAACTCGTGAATTCCACTCTTCGTTTCGGAGGAAGTAAAAATATTACTCAAATAATAGCGAGTGATTTTTGAGGCTACACTGTGAAATATTACTCTTTTGAGGAAGAATTTACGTGGCTTTCGAAGCTTTCGTCCTCTTTTGGGGTAAATATTACAAGATGTCTCACTATAGAAGCGTTTGAAATCAAGAAGAAATTTTGTTGTAGAATAAAATCATCTAGACCAAAGTGAGTGCAGCATTTCGAGTTTTTTTACAACAGTGAGGCTGAAGTGAATCACTTGATGATGTGAACACATATTTTCATTCGAAGTTCTATGTAATTTATTCCTGTCAATAAATTTTGTTAACTTTTATGGTATAGGAGAGTATTCTTGAGAGTTTTAGGTAAAGAAACCCTATATATTTCAAGGCAAAAGTTATTTTAGGGTAAAAGACGGCTCTATTGATTCTAAAAAAACAATTCAATGGAGCAGTTAACGACAGCAGAAGATATATTTGGCGAAAACAGTTAGATACACGTATATCACCCGTATCTCATAATAGCTAGAGCAGGAAAATCCATGAAATTTTCGAAATAATAATTGATGGCGTTAGGAAGTACGAGAATTATCGGAGGGTCCATAAAGATATTCTTTTATTCTGCATATATCACTTTTTAAAATCTTATGATATTGAAAAGCAAAGCGACTAAAAATGTGTAGGGATAGATTTTGAATAGTATAATCTGAGTGATAAAATAGTAATGATGATGAATTGAATAGAAGGTTTAAGTGTCAGATACCAGTTGAAACTTCATAAATGGGCAATTTATTCGGAATTTAGTTTAAATGGGGACATTAATAAATCATTTGTGGATAATTAACAAAATTAGTAGTACCGCAACAGAATTTTGAGAGGATATATAGCATACTAGACGGAGTAAAAATTATAAATCATGAACGTCATAAATAAAGCTATAACATATTTTAATAAACGGAAGATTCATTATGACAATTGCATAATTATGCCCCGCATTATACGTAATTAAATGCTGCAATAAGAAATGTTATCTGTTTTATCGGTTTCACGTTTCATATTTGACGGAATTCATGGTTAATATGTGGAGGGGAATTAAAAGTTTAGTGAAATAAGAATATTTCAATAAAATTTCTATTTATTTTTTTAAGGTATACTACATTTTTGTTCTACTATACTTTTTAAATTTCATTTAATGTAATAATGTCAAAGCAATAGGTTGTGGGTGGGATCCAAATCGACTTAAGAATACGTTCTACGGAGTTATTTTTACTCCAAAGTAGATTGCCTACGATATTTTCGGTTTGACAGCTGTCCCGAGCAATACTTTTCATTGCAGTCTACTCTTAAAAGTAAAAATTGGCCACCATGGGGTATTTAATGAACTATTTATTTATAGAGTTAAGTTAAGCTTTCATTACTTGAAAAGCCGCATTTTTTCTGTTTTTTTTTTCTGGAAATTAATGCAATGAGCCTAAACTAGTAACATTTACAGTGTGACTCGGCATAGGGTTAATTTGAAGAATTACCTTTTCGAGTTCTTGTAAAGTTAACACCAAGAGAAACTGAAACCGTGGTCGCTTTCTACTTTTATGTCTAATTTATTAGCTATATGCCTACTTTTTGACGAAATTAAATCTTAAAAAAATGTTTTTCTTATGTTAGTATATTCGGTAAATATGGTAGGGCGTAAGCAATTTATTGGACTAAATTCCTTTTTGTCGTCTTCATCAAATCCATATGCCCGCAAAAATATCCTTTTTATATTAGGAGGGAAAATAATAGTCAATATGAATGACGCTGTGACAGAGATGCCTTTGGAGAGCCTCTCTTCTCATTTCTTGTCAAAGATTTATGAACTCACTGCTGAGAAGTGGCACTTTACGTTCATCCTTAAGGCGACGCGATGGCGTTTGTGGCCCACATTTTCTCTAACGTCTTTGGCTCGGTTCAAACGAAGGCATTAGTAAGACTAATCGACGGAGCTAAGGCTTTCTGTAGAGGTAGGTGGGTTTTCATTTACCTTTATATGCACTTTAAGGGCGGTTTTTCACATAATCGTTTTATTTCACTCCTTATCAATTCGCTATGCTGTCAATGTGTATTCTAATTTTATAATAAAGAAAAAAACGTTTTCTCAAAATTAAATCATGGTGGTAATGTTTTTCAATGATTTCATTCGACAACGCTTATTGCATTCTGCTCCAGAATAATTTCCTTAGATTGTCAGTATTGTAGATAATTTGGATGCTCATCCAAAGTTTCTAGGATCATATGTTAAATGTTCAACTTCCATTAAAGGTAAATTAAGGAAGCTGAGTAGATGTAGAAGCGCAAGCGCTCTTCTCTATGTATTGGAAGTTAGGGTAATAACGGATCATAAATTGGAGATAACGCTTAGAAGTTCAATCTAAGTTTTAAGTGGTATTTTAGGGCCACAGTAAACTTATTTAGATAGAATTGAGTCGATGCTAATTAAAAAGGGTCCAGAGTTTAAAGCAGTTCAAGGTGTAACTTATTAGTTATTCGTGTAAGGTGACAAAATTTTACAATACTTCATCACATTGAGAAAAAACGTCAAGAAGCTAGGCATTGTATGGCCTCAAAAATATTGGAGAAATTATGTCTCTTTCTTCTGAAAATATGTTAGACTTAAATAAAAATAATAATTTAAATTTACACTTCAATTTGGCCAGAAACAAAATATAGAAAAACTTGTAAAATTTTGAAATTTCTAAGTTTTTAAATAACTTTATAGACGGAAAAATAAATTTCAGTGAATAAAGTGCATTTATTTAAAAAAATATAATAAACGAAAAAACAACAAGTGAAATCATCTTGGACCTAAAAATATCAGTATTTTATCATATGAAATCATTGCAACCATATTATTTTATTATTCGAATTGTTAATAGAAGTAACAACGTGAGTTTCCCGTCGTATTATTTTAAAGAATTATATTTGATATAACAGATTTCCTTCAACGCTATATTTTGAAACGGCTAAAAAAGGTAAAACAGTTGGCGGTTTAACAAATCTTGGATTCTGAACAGAAAATATGTATACCATATTTATTTCAACTTTGGGATATCAATTCATAATAAAAATTAGTAGAAAATTTAAAACATTTTATATACATTATGATAATATAAATAAAACTCGTTACCATTATCGCCTGATTTTAAATGAGACGACGCGGCATAAATTTTACGGTAAATCAGCCGGGTGTATAATGGGCAGATTACTTATTTCTCCACAGCTATTTTTATGGTAGGTGACAAGATAAATTGAGATGGAAGGAGATAAATATAGAAAATGTGTTCGAATGGAATGAACACGTACTTTATTGCTGTAGAGTAATCCATAAGAAATACAATGACAGTAAAAATAAGTAGCCTTCACATATAAATGATTCAGACACGTAATAAACAATGAGATTGCATGAATTGTATTTGGAAGCCAAATATTTGTCGAACAATTTTTTATTCAATTTCGACAATATTCGTTTTAATCAACATTCAATGGGTGTTATGTACACAACGCGATAAACGGATTAAATAACAAGAGAGAAGGATTCAATTTAAACGTGTCATTCACGTATTCACATTTCAAAAGTACATGCTATTTACATAATAAAACAATGAGCTCGATTAATAATCAATACGTTATAAACTCGTCACTTCCATTTTGACGCTTTCTTCCTAATATTGGTGTAATAGAAGGAATTTGTTGAATAAATTAATAATATGGGAGCGTGAAACGCGATTAAAATTAACGAAATTAGTACAAACAGTATTGATCGGTGATGATAAACTGTATGCAAATCATCTATCACGCTTTTATGCCTTTCGTATTGCTTTATAAAGTACGGATTTATACAATCTGTCCCCTCCGATACCCATACCATCCAACCATTAGTTCTCAATGTAATCATTTATAAGGTAACTTAAAAGTATTTGAAGGCCTAAAAAAAGTTTTTGATATCAATCTTTCTTTCTCAGCTGGCGATGTGTTTTCTGTCTCATTGGCTTATCTCTAGCCAGAGAAGCTTTAAAAATTATTGCAACATATTTCGTGAGTTTCAATGTATATTCACGTTAAAACGAAGATTTAATGTAAATATTGTGTTCATGAATGATGATCTTTACTCTCGAGGCAGAATCATTCATTTCCAAATGCTAATGATTCCATGTAAAGAAATATTCCACTCTGGTTCTAGTTAGCTCAACGTTGAGAGTTGTTACTTATTTTTTTACAGTAGCAAACACTTTTGTCATACTAACTGAATATATCATTTTTTGAGATACCACAAACACTGACGTAGAAGTTGATCGCTTCACATATATTTACCAGAATAATCCTTAATATTTTTAGCTGTTAATTTTTTTAAACACTTGGAAGCCATTTTTCATCCAAAATAGTTAATCCATTATTTCCTAAAATAATGAAGTTCAAGTTCGTTTAGGATAATGAATCAGTGAGATCCTTTTTATGACTGAGATTTTTATGTTGATGTACAGTCCTGGCCAAAATTAACGCAGCACCGGCCGTAAGGATCGCTAGGGAGGTGCTGCGTTAATTTTGGCCAGTAGTGTACATGTCATCTTCGACGTCGCTATGATAAAAATTGACGAAACAAACTTATCGCCTCCATATAGTAGTGTTGTTTTTAACTTCGCATCAAAAAGAGATAAAATTATTCAAAAATTTCACAGGAGCACACGGCGTTGCAGTTAATGTCGTCTTCGATAGGCCACGGTCACAAAAAATTGAAGTTTTTTCCGTTATCATCAGAGAAGGACGGAAAGAATCGATAGGCGCAACGTGAGCCAAGATTGCATCTCCTTTTCGTCATTAGCCCAATACAGCATTGGGAACGATTGATATTTTTGCAACCGAAATTTCATTCCAAGGCTACAATTTCGTCCGCGATTGGGAACTTCGATCCGATCATTACGCCTGGAAAGTGATTACTGCAGGTTTATGGGGTAGGATCACGCAATCCATTCTAACTCGCCCAGCTGTGACGACCCACCTCTCTCCCCTGTCTACCACCCGCTGCAGTGGGTAAATTATGGAACAAATATTTTATGTACTCCGAGTTACTGAGCGTTTTCAAAATTTATTTCTTTATTCACCCTGACGGCATTTTCCCTTTCCCCCACCCTGTGCAGACACTACCTTAAGGTTTTAAGGGTGGCCATGCATACAGCACGTCATAGGGGGGCGGTAGTCGAGTGACGCTCTTCATATTTGTTCGTTGTGCATCAAAATGCTAATTGTAGCAGATGATATAACGGAGGGAGCAGAAGCTTTTGCATATCGTGCATTAAGATATATATACGCTCGTAGACAAATTAACGTGTTGTAGATTGTAATTAGTAATAATTTATCGAAGATTCCTTAGTTTTAATTTAAAGAGAATACGTGCACGACTATATATACAATTGATATTCAGAATAATCCTTTTAAATTGTAGGAATCCGTCCCATAGCTCATGCGGTGATCCGACAAAGGAATGTGTCATTCTGGGTAAACATACATGCATTCATATACACGTCTTCATTGGGAAAAATTGACAATAGGGAGTCCCAGCTACCATTTAACTCTTGTCACATACAAATACTTACAATAGCAAATATATAACCAGTATACATACAGATTTCTTAACAGTAATATGGAAATAGAGAGGAAACATGGAAAGAAAGATTGTTTTTGCAAAGCATATGAAAACAGTGTTAATGTAAAGGGTTGGTGAAAAACCAATATTCTGAGTTAGTAAAAAAACGTGTGTTCTGGAAAGAACGCAAAATTCATATTTTTAATCCAAGGTCTCTGAGGGCTAACAGAATCTCTTCAGCTAATTCTATGACTATTTTTTTCTTTCTTCTACGGACGGTCTCCTACAAAAGGTCACCACGTAGAACTCATCAGTACTCATTGCTAATGTAGATACTACTTTTAATTTAAATTTAAATTTATTTTTTTAATTTTTATATTTATGCAATGATACATAAAACGGATCACAGCACTCTTGGGTAGATTACAAGCAGATTTTTTTCGTTCTCCACGTTGGTTATCATAGATGTGCACTAACATGGTGCGATAATGTTTGAAATAATGTGTCGCCCGGAATTAGTTTAATAGCCGCATGCGTTAACCTGGCCATGGGTTGAAAACCCCCGCTTTAAAAAATAATTCATCACCTTCTTTACGAAATTAAAAAACTTAATAACTGCAAGGCGGTCATTATCTCGGGTTCTTATTGTAGAAGTTTGAATACCTGGCAGGTGGCACTTCGGAGCAGTTTCACGCTGCAATTATCCTGACCGCGTATTTGCCTCACTTTTAATGTGGCATAGCTAAGAGGGAAATGACGCAACGGTTGGCAGAATGAGAGCGAGCGAAAGTCGGTTAGTAATTTCGGGCGGTGAGGACTTTCGTGGCTAAAGCGTCTCGCAGACCGGAAAGAGGAAGAAAGGGAGTGCGCGAAATAAAACAGTGCGAGTCTGTGAAAATATCGAAAAAGAGAGAGAAGTCTACTTAGCTCTTACATCCAAGTCACTGACAGGTGACTGCTCCACCTTAATCACAAGGAAATTGCTATGCCACGGTGTAAGATAGGGTTTTTATTCGCGGGATCCTTCTTGCGCCACTCGTGAACGTTTCAGCGCTCGAGGAGGGCCCTTTCCCATTCCCAGTGACTGAAGGCGCGCTAAGAAAATTGGAATATATACCTCTTCCCCAGCAGAAGTGACGGGCACGTTTCTATCGGAAACTTCGTTTTCGGGTTTCAATCAAAGCCCAAATTAGAAATTACTGCATGTGGGGTTTGTTTCGGTGGTGTTATCTGGGGATTGCGCGTCAATTAATGAAGTATATTCGCGGATGATAACGCGATATGGTTACGCTAACGAGGGAATATACACATTCGTGCAGTACGCCAATTGCTCCATAACCGTGATTAATGCGGTTTATCGTTACGTTTACGGTATGTACAGTCGTAATCAGCAATTAAACTACCAAATTAATAGCTGAAACTATGCGGAACTAGTTTCCAATTAGTAGGAGCTTTGGAAAATTAAGGAAGCAGCGCAAAACTATGCTGGGGAATAATTATTACCCTTATTAAGTAGTATCACAAAGGAGAGTGCACATTTATTACCTCAGAAATACGCAGGATTATTTAAATTGCCCATTAGATTGTTTTCAGTAAGATATTGCTTCGAAAAGACATAATGAAAAAGTAATTTTGCTGCATTAGCGGCAAGAAAATAACGGGAAGCTCTTTAAGTGCTATTTCATGTCATTTTCTGCTTTTCGTGCTCAAATCTTGGTCCTTTATTTATTCTACCTGCATCTATAAAATAAGAATTATTAAATTTCCGCAAAAGCATGGTAATTATCTGGCTGAGCGAGCATCCAGGTTAGGTAAAGAGCCAGAGAACTTCAAAGAAAACGCACATTTTTCTCCTTACAAAATCTATAAAATAATGAGAAATAGGTCATCTCAGGTAAACTGTGGTATAAGAGGGTTCAGAATGCGGAGAAAGATGTTTTAAACGCTAAATGATATTTAAGCTTGTTTTGAAAATGTCTACTTATTATATAATGCTGACTGCCGACTTTCATTTCAACTTCCTAATGATCAAGAAGCATCCGAAAATATATTTAATTAAATACGAAAAGGGAATAAATTGTGAGAAAACTGAGGAAAAAAACAGTGCACTATTTTAATTTTTTTATGTCAGCAACTTTTTCCCTTGCCACGCCATTCCCAAGATGCGAATTAAGTATTTACTTTCGTCAAGGAAAAAGTTCAGTCCATCCGTGAAATATGGGAATATAATTTCTTTTCTCCACGCAAGAAAGTTTTAGAATCCATCTGCATAAGGAATTTAGCGGCGTGGAAAAAAAATCAGGAAACAAATGGTTCCATGCCAGCTTCCATCAACACTCGTTTTTTATGTCTTGGCAAGGATAGCGGAGGGAGAAATAAGAGGAAGGGAGAGGTAAGGGAAAGGTCATCAATAAGGACTCTGCAAGTCGTTTGGAGATGGGCGTCCAGGAAAAATAAGAGAGAGAGGCACTTTTAAATATTCGAGAGGCCTTAACGATTTAACTTTCTTTAAGTGAGGGAATAAAAGAAAAAATCCCCGGTCCTCTGTGACTTTTTCGTCCCTTGTGGTCTCAAACTCTTCCGAAGATTGGCTTTATTAGTCTACGTCGAAGGATTTTGCCCTCCTTCCCGACTTCACTTGTCATTCCCCGCCATTCTTCTCTTCTCGAATACTCCCCCCTGGTTTTTGAAGTCTCCCAGATGAATATCCATCGCGACTGAAAGGTATATAAGGCCTTTATTCTTTTCTCAGTTTTTCTCCCCTCTCCTTCCCTGACTTATCATTTCTTCGTGCCACTTTCAGATCTTTGCCATTACTATTCTTCTCCATTCGTTCATTCTATTCTTCTTTGACCTTAATCCTCTGTGGGTTGTCTCCTTAATACACACAGGCCGTACCGTTTACCCTCTGCTTTCAACAACTTAAGAATTTTTCCACTAAATATTGCTGATATTTTCTGTATTATACGTAAATCTCTAAATTCAACTCCCTCATTAATTTCGCAGTGTCTATAAATTTGCTTATAAACTATACATCTATGAAAACACAGCAATTGAATGTTGCTATTGGTAGTAGTAGTAGTATGGTTAAAAGTGCTTCGACAGCTGAGGTTATTTCGCACAATAGCTCCCAACAGGGATTCGAACCCGGGATCGCTTTCACCAAAGGCAAACGCGCTGTCCACATGACTATCTGGGAGCTGTTGCTATTGGTATTTAGATATGCTTACTATAAGCAATTAACACTAGAAGGACGGCGGCGGTCATTTTGACCGTTTTCAAAGTTTAACTTCAAACATTTCTAACTAATAATTTTTTGAATTTTTTGAAACTCTTTGACTTTGTTTGATTCTATCCCAAATTTAATACAATATATAATGAAAATTTTGTAAATACTTATGTGTTAGATTTAACACAAAGTTATACCTAGAAGGACGGCGGCGGTCATTTTAACCATCTACTTTAAAAATTCGTAATTAAATACTTTTATAAGTCACAAAGACGTATATTTTGCAGAACTTCAAAATGTGTCTTTTGTGCAATTGCTGATAAGATGCTTTACCTCATAATTTGTTTAAATTTTAATTAATTAAACAAAACGCGGACCGATGACCTAAATCTGCAGAGTTTTATACTCTGCAATATTTTTTTTACTCAGACTAGACCAATGAAACTCATATTTTCGGAATAAGTGGTAAAAGGTCCAAATTATTGATAAAAGTCAGTCACGTAACGCCAAGATTGCTATGCCATCTGACGGAAAGCATATAAAACCACTCGTTCGCGCCTCGGGAAAAACCTCCAGCGAATACGATAGCTGAAGAATTTTTCGAATTATGTAGTGAAAAATTACAACCTGGGGTTTTCGTCCACGCACAATCGTTTTATAACATTTACAAGTACATAAAACCACTTTCAGCAGGGTTACCAACTTATAAGTTTTTATCATTTTAAAATGTTCTTCCAATTATTTTCTCAGATAAATATCAAACTTATATCTCAAATTTAAATTCAGTTACCTTTCATGAACAATTAAAATTAATTTCAGGGATACTAACTTTATGAAACAGGGCTACCAACCGTCAGACCGGCTCTCTAACACTAGAACTACTGATGGTGTCATTTTGACTCCTCGCGATTTTCATTTCTCTGCCCTGACTAAAATTTTATGAATTCCGGCTTTAGATTCATAGACTTTTACCAATTTTTGACACAGAAGAATTCTTTGCGATGAAAATAGCTTCTGATGAAAAATTATACACATTTTTCAAAATTTACCTCTGAATACCAAACTGAGTCATTTTGACTCCCTAATGCAATTTGCAAGTCTTTTCACCAAACAGTGAAATTTGTTCAAGTTTGTATATTTTATGCCCATAATTGTTATTAAGCAAGTGTTGGCTTAAATCTATAATTATTATTCTTTTTGGTAAACTTTTGCGAGATATTTGAAGGCATTTCGTATTTTACGAGCCCGCGTTTGGAACGACAAACAATGTGAATGTTCTGATATTATTTTACCTTGCGGTAAAGCGGTGAATATTCAATCCATATGAAATTTCAAATTCGTGTGTTTGGGAGTCGTCGTGTCTGCTTTGCTCCCAATCCCTCTCCATTCTCGTCACCCATCAGTCTTGCTGCATCACATACGTCTTTGCGACTTATAAAAGTATTTAATTGCGAATTTTAAAAGTAGACGGTCAAAATGACCGCCGCCGTCCTTCTTGGTAGGGCGAAACTCCCGTCCTCCTAGTGTTAAACGCCCCTTAGATGCAAAAATCAATATAATAGTAATTGAGAAGCGAAGTGGTAAAATTACCACTTCCCGTCTTTCTAGGTAGAGTGAAACTTCCGTTCACTTAGTGTTAACACTATAGAGTCTATTATCAGCAATTGTTTATGCAACCATACCAAAAATACAATCATCTACTAGAAATGGCAAATGTTTCCATTAATATAATCCGTTTTTATTCTTTATTTATGCTTAGCCGTTCTTGCCCTTTATAGGTGAAGTCCTCCTAAGCTCCCATGAACTTGTCTGGGAGTGCTTCACAGAGGCAACAGCAACAACGAATCCACGACCAATCTATTACCGGAAAATCCGATCAGTTGGGATTCGAACCCGGGACCTTGGGTTTATGAGTGATAGCGTAGATGGAATCGAGTGGCCGGTAAAAGGTCTAGGCCGGGTGTTAATTATTAAACAAAAAATGAGGTATTTTTAAGGCCATTCTTCTTGTCTCTCAGGTTTTCTCCCCTCTCCTTCCCTGACGTATCATTTCTTCCTGCCACTTTCAGATCTTTACCACTCCTATTCTTCTCCATTCTCTCATTCTATTCTTCATTGAATCCAATCCTCAGTGGATTTTCCTCTTTATACACACGGGCATTTGTATGCCCCGCTTTCAATAACTACTCTTTGTTCAGAATTTTTCCGCTCAAAACTGCTAACCTTGTCTCTATTTTCTCCTGAGATGCCCACCCTTTCTTTTCCCTCTTACCGTTATATTCTCGCCATAATTTAGAGCGCCTTTAATATTAACTACCTCTCCCGAACTCTTCATCCACCTTTTTTGTCCCCCCATTGATATTGTCATTACAGTTTTTCTTCTCATATTCAACTCCCTCATCAATATTTCCCTTCACTTTCATCCTCTATTCCATCCCGTTTTTAGACACTCATTTCGTTGATTGAACCCACCCTAATCCCGATAATATTTTTGCATGCTCATCAGAAAATAAAACCGGGAAAAATATTATGTTACGTATATTTTCTTAATGGTTGGCGCGGGTTCACGTAAAAAGGCGCATCAGCGGAAGCAAACTAATAAGATTGAGACTCGTCATTATTTTGATCGATTCGACCGGAAGGGATTTCAGTCCGTCCATAAATCGACGCTATAATTCAGTGGCGACAGCGATTAAACGCAGGACGGATCCTCGCTCCCATAAGGCGATTACGCTAATTTGGCCGCGTTGGACTTAGGGACCCTCGCCTATTAGAAGTACCGCGGAGAGAATTAGGATTTGGACTGCTATTAATTGTTATTTCATTGCGAGTATGCCCTCATCTAGGAAACTTGGGTTACGTGAATTAATAAATGAATCGCAATTCCTTACATTTTTTGCTTTAGGTGATTCCATGAAATTTAGAATTTCTGTCTATCCTGGTCTTTGAATTACCCTTGAGAAAACATTAATAGACGCTTATTTAAATGTTCTAATCGCTAAATTTAGATCTTATTGCAATCTATAATTATTTATTTAAATTCACCTAAAATGTATTCAACAAATCACTCACATCAGCTCTAACTAGGATTCTAGTAGCAAATAGGTAATGGTAATGACAATAACAAAACTTCGTATTTTACACCTTTTGGCTAAGTCTCCATCATAAGGGCCCAACTTAGCCGAAACCGGTCATAAATATATATTAAAGTGTTTGAACTACGAAGCTTTTTTATTTATCTATTTTGTTTAGTACGTATTTCAATCAGGTAAAAATAAATATGGGCTAGAGTTTAATTTCCTATGAGGGGGTCTTTGCTTTTTGCATTATCAATTTAAGTAGTTAAATCCTTAACAAATGTGCTTATACATTATTTAAAAATCTACACTATCATCAGATAGTTTCCATAAACTCTTCCTTAGAACACCGATACCACCTTAGTTTTGAAAATATTGCTCACGATAATGTATCCATTTACTGAGAATGCAAAATACATTCCTCTAAAAGGAATAGTGTCTCCTTCAACTCAGTTGTATCAATTCCTTTAACCGTTATTCAAAGCATGAGGGCAGACAATTTGTATTTCTTGGTACGAAAGAATCTGTGTTTATTTACATTTTCCATGAAAGTTGTTTTATCCTGTACAACTGTTTAATACACATTTAAAAATCTCTACTATCATCAGAGAGTTCTACAAAAATCCTCTTTTAAAACGCCGATATTGTGCTAGTTTTAAAAATATTGCCCGCGAAAAGTACTTTCCTGGAATCAGGAATAAATTTCCGATTGGTTCTCATTCAGGGTGCTTACTTCCACCTTCTGCTCTTTATGATCCTCTTTTGAGCGATTACGCGAATACAAACTTCCTAAGTATTCAATTTTCGTTTCCACTCAATAAAATCTATCCGGGACATTTAACAGGAGGCAATATAATTCTCTGTCCTATTCTCTTACTTTCCCTCCGAACAAAGAGTGTCGACGGGAAAGCCGATTTTCGCGTAATTTCGGGGGCAGGATGCGTGAAACCAAAAGCTTATTAAGCGATGGAAGTTTCAATATTAATCTTTTGGGGAAAATTAAGATGATTTGATAATGAAGTTCCCACCTCTTCGTCTCGTGCAGGGGGAAGAATTTTGTATTCAATTCAGTCACGTCTGGAAGGGAAATTTCGTAATATGTCTGGAAGCGAAGAGTTTCAGGAAGATAAAAGTTCGATATTGCCATTTTTATGTATTAACTTTTCTTGTTTGGATTATGGTTAATAGACCTAAGGGAGTCCAATATTAGTGGAAAGTTTCTGGTCGATTTTATAAAGCGATCTGAATGACTGATTTAATCGTAAAAAATTTAGTTTTGCAACGCCGGTATCAGCTGTAAATTCCATGTTAATAATTCAATTGTACGTTAAATGCTGAAGCTAATTTTAGAAAGGAAAATTATTCGAAAGGTAATGTATCAGCGTTATGTTTATGTTGGGGAAAAGTAAATACTTGAGGTTCATTCGATTAAGATTATATTTTTCCCTTCGCTAACGTTATGGCTGCATTTTCATGCTTAATATAAACTCGTTCAAGAAGGTCACACTTTAGTCATCTATTCATCCTAAACATTGCAAACCAAACTAAAATAAAATGTAAATGACTTAAGTTAACTTTTTAAATATCTTAAAGTTTAATTTATGTAATTTTACCAAATGTTTTCTTCTGTTCCTTAGAGTTAAAATACATACTAAGTTTGGCGAAAAAAGCCTTTATAACTTTACCACGAAGTATAATTTATTCAAGGACAATGTTTTAGACCATTTATGTCAACAGCAGATGACATGACACATTCAGCAAATTATAGTGCGATAAGTCTGATTCTGACCTAAAATGTCGAAAGCACGGTTGTGGAATAAATTATAAGTCGTGTTAAAGGCAACAAAGTGTTTTTCATTTATCTTTGTAATGAAGGACTGCCTCAAAGTAAAGGCTCGTACATTTTATTCTAATATACAATTAATATTTATTTCCAAAATAGGTCACCTTTTGTAATAATTCCCATTTATTATCTTCCATTCCACATAAAATGTTCCTTGCTCACTCAATGAAACATCTAACGTATATAACCCGCTGTAACTTTATCTTCCATCTCTCGCCTGCTTTTAATAATGCGTTCACCGACTCGAAATTCATATCCGTCTCTCATGACGTTCTTTATGTCGTTCCGACGTCTATCTTCTTCAAACGCTTATGAAAAACTATTCTTGCCATGCTCTACCAGTTATGTTACTTCATATCGCCTCAGTTTACTTCACAAACAATTTCCGGATACCTTCCCAAAGGGCAGGTGCACCTGAGATTTTCACGGAATTGGCTAAAACAAAGAAGGAATATTTTACTATGGATGATACGCGGGCAATTGCCGTTTTCGTGCCACTTAGGCCTACTACCTATCATCGAATTAAGTGTATAATCAGTACTTTCTTGTATAGGAAAATTCATTAAAATCTAAAATTGCATACTATACTAAAAAATACAGATTTCTATGGGATTATTAGATTAATTAGATCGGTCTATTGCTTGAGATAAACCTATTAGTAATACACTTTTAGTATTTGTGGATTTACCAAATAAACTGATTTGAAGAATCGGACGATTTTGTACTATGACAACAGCTACTGTAATATAATAATGCTTACCTTTTGTAGGTGTAATTCATTGTCTTTTTTATTTTCAATGGGTAGATAAAAAATCCTTCTCTCTAGGATTAACAGATTCTATCACTTCTTGTGTTTCCCCTAAAACTATCGTATATTCTGGTTTCTGTCACTTATTTGCCTTACATTAATTTTCATCGAACGTTCGTGAAACTAAATACTAGACATATCCGGAAGTAGTAATAATGTATTAATTACCATTAATTTGCATTATAAATGTCACTCCCTTTCGTAAATAGCTTCATTGACCTAGGAACTGCTCGTAATTTAACTAGTGGTTAGTTAGATAAGCAACTGCTATTATCGAGATAATAATTTGAATATGGTATTTGATAACAATTCAGTGATGCACAGTCGTAGTTAGAAAGAGAAGCAGAAATTCGGAAACCGTTCTCAAAATATACCCGAATGTTGCCAAGAGTTGTAAATTCAGCACGGAAACTAGTTCTAGGGATGTTAGAGTAAAGGAAAATAATCGGTTTCCAGATTATCGCAGTGATCAGCGTAATTTTTACCTTTCTCTAAATCCGTAAATGTATTACGGTACGTACTTCTTAACAAATCGGTGGAGGTGATTTTTTTTTGGTATCGATTCACAATCTAATCTCTCTACTTGGCGCGAGTATAAGAGCCTCTTGCAAATGGAATGATCTTAAAGCACCGGGTCAGACAGGAAGAAAAATGATGCTCACATTGTGTACACAAGAGCGTAATCCGTATCACTTCCGCATTGAGCTCGCGAGATAAATGTCTCCACACGAGCGGCGGTGTTAATCTCCTATTGGCATTTGATCGCTGAGAAACGGAAATATATCCATCTGCTCTGTTCTTTGCTTAAGGTTGGCAGCTATGTATCGATTCATTCGCCTTTTGTGGCAAAGAAGGGTGAGGAATTGGCTAAGCCTTTACCATTTCTTTCTTTTGGAGTGGTAATTCGACCATTTTCTCGATCTTCCAATCTTTTAGGACGTTGAATGAGAGAGTTCCAGAAAAAGGGGAACACTTAAGTGCCAGGAAACATTTTTCACTCCGGTATCTCGGGGCACTGAACGCAAATATCCAAAAATTCGGTGGAATTAGGTTATCCCCGAAGAAGGAAATACGTAAATGCATGAAGTCATTTGCTTGGAGCTGTACGGAAACATGCGTCGTCGATGAAAGTAAAATTATGTGACAGCTTGATTTATTTCTTTAATCTAGCAGTTGTATCTAAAGTTTTATCAACAAATTAGTTCAATTCTAGCATAGTTTGAGAGCGTTTTTTTGTCTTTGTCAGGAGACAGTTCTCCCACAGTTTACATGACAATATTTCATTCATAAGGCTCTGTAATTGAATAACCATCACCAAAAACAATCAAAAAGCTTTTCAAACACCTCTATATCTATGTATGTTGCCTCCTAAACATCTTGGTATAAATTTGTCTACCTCCCGAAGACTTTTGATGGTTTTTGTTGATGATTATTTAATTTATCAATACCATTAAGGATATTGTAGCTATATAAGACTCACTGTGAATAAGTATATCAGTGATATAAGTGAATCAGTGATATTTCATCAAAAGGATGTGTTTTGCAATGTCTTATCTAATTATATCAGAATAAAGGTTTGCGGTTTAAAAAATAATATTTGAAAAAATCCTGAGATTTGACATATACTTAAGAATCGTAAAGCCAACCAGAAAATACGCCATGTATAATTTTCCGAACAACCCAGCTTGACGGCAGAGATCCTTCCATAAAAAGTGGATGAAAAATAACTTTTATTGCCCGCGGTGGTTAAAAAATTTCCAAATGGTGCAAAAACAGGGCGTTTCACCGATGCCGAAGGTTTTTCAAAGAAGCTACTATAAAAAATCTTTTTTGGGAAGTATACTTTGGAAATGACAGTTTTTGGGTAAATTTGCTCAAAGGCAACACGTTCTTAAAAAACATGTTTCTGCGCAAACCGTGTCTCGATTGAGACTCCTTGTGAAACATGTCTTTGGTTAAACGCATCTGAAATTTCTTCTACGGTAAGAGGATTTTGTAATATTCACCCTCAAACCAAACTGTTTTTCCACGCTCTACACTTCCCATCTTTAATCAAAGGCCTCCTCGACAAAGAAGGTCGAACACACCAGCAGCGGTTGAATTGGGCTGCGGTTCAAATGTTTCCGCAAGCTCTCCTATTTAAATTACGTAATTGTTTCTTTCCGGGGGAAATAGACCCGAAAAAGGAACGGCCCCGGAATCGAATGGAAAAATGGAAACCAATCTGCATCAGAAACGAACTTTACTTCATTTTGGTGCATAAACATTCACCGTTAGGGGAGACTGAGAGATAAGCTCCCCTTCTGCCGTATTATCGAAGAAAAAAGTAATGGCGAGAATGCGCAATCAATAGATGCGTTGCCAAAGGGAAAATAAGGAGCGAATGGGAGACGGGCGGCATATGCGGTGCCCAATATTACTGCGCCAGAAATGGGATGGTCGTGATGTACGCGCCGTTTCTTTTTATGAGGCACAATAAGAAGCCGGCTTAGAGGACAAAAAAGGCGAGAGGTTACGAACCAATATGCGCCGCTCTGAATGCATAGCACGGGAAAATGCCGTCAATTTCAATTAGAGACCCCGGCCTTGGTAACATTACGTTGTTTCTTCTCGTATATATTTCTACGACGACTAAATCCTCCCCTTTGTTCCTACTCTGACTCATCTCTCTCTATTTTGTGCAACCAACGGGAGGTGTTGATCTATTATTGTGAATCTTCCGTCCATTTTTTCCGCATATCTCAGTCTCAATCCCCATTGAGAACGAGTTCTTTTCCTGTTTCATCTTCAATTCTCCTTCATTTTTTATGCTTTTATAATATCAATTCCAAATGGATCTAGCAAACGCATGGTGGTACAGATAAGAGTAACTCCTTATAATGGGGTGATTTTGACTTACAAACACTATTATTACATCTAACCAAATTTTATAAAATATTACTAGAAATAGCTTTTACAAACATGACAAAAGAAAATGTAAAAGGATGGAAATATTTCGCGGGATTGGAAATAAAACCTAAGGCCCGAATAGACACGTTTTTCTGATGCGCGTTAACGTCCTTGGGTTTTTATAGTTTATAAATTCTGTGGAGAAAAGCCATCGGTAATGGAGGGATGATAAACCTGCGAAAACTACCAACTATTACAATTAAAATTTAAGAGGAAAAAAAGTTACAGAGGCAGCCAAAAATTGTGTTAATCATAGAACCATAAAACGGACTTTTATTTATTTCAAATTATTGAGGCATATAAAGGAATTATAAATATTATCCTCAAAGATTATAATATTGCCTCAAAACCGTTGAGCATTATCCTCAACACACTGTTGGTACAACAAACTGTTATATTTCTTACAAAGTCAAATTGTCTACCAAAATGGCTTGCTTTCCATACCATAAGTGTTTTGAAGCTAATAGTCACTATATTAGACAAATATTTTAACTTTACAGTTAATAGCTAACTTAAATAAATCTCCTAAAATCTCGAGGAAATTTATATTGAAATATCAATACAAAAATGATTTCTTACGTATTTATTGATATTTGGTGGTTATATATTACTTCAGAGATGAATTACCTTAAAAAAGCGCATAATTCTGCAGACAAAGGTAGAGAGATTTCTTATATCATCAGAAATGTGTAAAGTCATATGTGATTACGTGTGTTGAATTTTCGTTGGCATGTAGATAAAGAGAATCTCAAGCTCTCAATGTTTTGCTATCGAAGCAATTTTCCGAAGCACGAAGCGCAGTGAGAGACTATCACTCTCCAAATTAATTGGATTAGGTATCGATATGAAAGTCTCAAGGAGCAGTTACTCCGACATTAAGAGATTCGTCTTCATAAGCGCATTTTATTTTTCAACAAATCGGAGATATCAAAAATCAGTGAACCTGAATTTTGTTTGCATATGGCAAGTTGCTCAGTTATTTAACATTAAATTGTTTCACTAAAAATATGTACAATATTTTAAATCTCCAGTATGATAATTTTTCTACTTGATCAACAAACTGTTTAACATGTTATTTATTATTATTATTGACTCTTTGATTATGCGGCTATTTTTCGTACTACTTGATTAATGTATAGAATGTAATTAATAATTTTAATCCCACCTATTTCTAATTCCGTTCACTTTATCTGACGATACATTCTACATGTGATTTCATAATTATAATTTTAAATTGTTATATATTAAATGATTTATTTTATACCATTGAAATTCCTAATATTTTTCGCATGATACTGTTACGAGATCACGACAGGTTGTTTACGAATGAAATTGCCAGGATTACTTTAAAGTTATTTGTTCTTAGTATCTTCTCATATTCCATTTCCTACCTGATATATATGGTATTATAATTCATTGCAATAGGAAATATCTACTTTATAGTTCGGAAGGTTTCATCTTTTATACTCTCACGTATTTCCAATAAAACGAAAAGCCGTCCTCATTTAGTGTTATGAGATATTTTTGGCAGCGAATCTGTGCATGCTACTCCGTCTCATTTCCTTTCCACCAACGTGTTATCCGTAATGTTGTCTCCAAGGGACATGGAGCTCGAAATCTCTCGGCAGTGGAAACCTTTGAGACTTAAGAAATTAATTTCTGCTCACCGTGCCTTATATTTGACGTGCTGGAGAAGCAAAAAGAGGCAGACTAATCTCAATCTTAGTGTCACGAAGACGTTTGCCCCACGGTCTTCCCCCCTCCTCACCGCACCATTAAATTCTCCTCAAGTTTTTCGATAGCAGAACTGCGACAACAATGAAATCGAAAACCGGAATGGAGCCGCCATGTTGATTCCCAGTGTTGCAGAAGTTTCATCGTCGATCAAAGCTATCGCTGGCACGTCCCGGTTTTCATTACCAAGCCAGTTGGCTTCCGCTGGTCTTTTTCCTCTCTCTCCCTTGGGGAGCTCCTGTTATCTCGGATCATAGTCGCAGGAATGATGCATCGCGCATTATTTTGCAACTTCTGGGTCACGTACCACTTTATTCCTCCTCCTCGAACGGACTTAATTAACATTCGAATCAAAACGAGGATACAGAGGGAACTTTTTCTTGCGACACAAGTGCGCTGCACCTCGTTTAATCCCTAGCTCCTCTTTCTCTCTCTCTCCAGTCTCGATAACGAGAAATATAATTAATAAAGACGGCTTTTTTCCTCCTGCCTGATCCTCGCGGAATTGGATATTTTCGCGCGTTTGTTTTATATTCAATTTGCAGATTTTAATCGATTCGCAATTTCGTGACTCATTGGGGGGAGGTTGCGGGTGCTGAAGTAATTGGAATATTCAGATAGTTGACGATAGTGCGAAATTAATTTGATTACAATTTTTTTTTGCTCTATTAAAGACCAAAACTGCTGGTAATAACAAAAATATATCAGAGGATTATCAATGCAAATTTTTATAATTAAATCTGCCATTTCAAGCAAAGCAAATCATTTTTAAATTACTCGAAAATTTCAAGCAGCTAATGCGTTACGATCTATCTATAACATTAGGATAAATAAAATTCTATGGTTTTTAATAATAATTTAGGTAAATAATTTTCACTAGGAAAACATGATTGTATAACCTGTACCCTGAATAATTCAGCAGGGCTGAGAAAGATAGTAATAATATTTTTCAGTGATAAAAATAATGTTTGGGAAGAGGAGAAAATAATAAAGTCACAATTCCACAAGAGAATTTATTTCGTGACCAGTTTGGACCAATGATGACATATGCGTGAAAACAATTCCTTCGATGTTCTTAGCATAGTTAATGCTTCCTCTATTTATTATAAAATAATATTTATTTCATGTGCTCCTCCTTTTAATAGTCCAATTTATTGAATATAAATACTCAAACCTAAATTTCCAGAAAGATTCAGATTACGATACTAATAAGAATAATTTTATTGTGCTTTTCCCACAATAGCAGAAAAAATTAATACAAATATTATTTCCTCTCATACGATAATATTACAATATATAGACATAAGGTAATAATACAAAATATAGACTGCTCACATAAAGATGATGCAAAAAAGAAAAAACAAATAGCCCAGTATTGTGGTTTTAGAATAAGTCTGTAGTAACAATAAGATAATCAAACAATTTTTCTTTAAAAGATTGCGCAGAAGTCGAATTTTTAATATGTGCAGGCAGGTTGTTCCAGAAATTAGATGCAGTAAGAATGATTTCATTACGAAAATATTCATTTCATATCAACATTATCTATCGTGTCAGTAACTGCTATTCACATTAAAACAAAATAATATTCAATTTAAGGAAATAACTTTTAGAAAACAATTTAGAAGTACCAACTAAACTTATATCAATATTTCATACCAAATTGCACTGCATTTTAATGTTATCGTATTTGTATAGGAACCTAATAATGCAAAACATTTCACTTGAACACATTTTCTCTAATTTCACGGAAAGTGCTCAAACCATTCAAAAGCATTTGGAACACAGTCATTAAAGAGCAGTCGAGAATCACGTCACCGACTTTTTACATTCATTCTATCATAAGACGGTTATTTTCCCCGAACGCCCGATGAATCAGCGCACGCTGTGCTTTATCAATATCAGAGATTTTTTTAACGGTGAAAACGGAAGGTCCAAAGCTCCAACTCTTATGGAAGATTAAGGGTAACCCCACGTTTCGAATAAAAATCCAGCTCGCATATAACCCCTTTTTATGGCCCTGGCGCCAACTTTGGAAAAATATAAAATTACCTTCACGATCAAGGGTGGGAAGATTTTACCCGGGACTTAAGCGCGGAAAAAATTCCTTCAATTTTCTTGAAGAGTGTTGGCTAAAAAAACATGGGAGTATAGAGTGATAATTTGAGATATAATTCAAGAATTTTGGAGGCAAATTCCAAAGAGAATCTTACAAAAAATAATTAAGGAAAGAAAGGTTCCTCATTCATCGTTTTTTCAGTTATGTCCTTGGAATTTATAAGAAGGTAATTCTGCTGATTGATTACAGCCTAGTAAAATTAACTTTCAGCAAAGAATTAAAGCTAAGGAAATGGAGAGAGATAATAAAAAAATATATAACGTTATTGCGTGACCGTAAGAGAGTTATGCGCTGGTTGAACTTGTAGATATAAAAATAAGGCGAAGAAATGCTTCGAAATGTCAACAGTCAGCTTTCTTTCTTAATGGAATAATTTCCATTTCAATGAGAATTCAATCTCAATATAATATGAGGAAACTGATATTTATCTGACTCAATTTAAATTTAGTGGGCTTGCAAATTTTATCTTTGAATTTATATATGCTCATTAGAAATCACAAGAAGGTTCGATGGTAAAAAGAAATCAGAATGAACGTACACTTACTCATATGTCTTTTATTAAAAAGTGAAATTACGAATTACATATTGTTTTAAGTGTGGGTTAATTATTTTCTTTCTTTCAGTAAGCCACATGAATAATTAGCTTAAAAGAAACGTTCCATGATTTATTCTCATAATAAGAATTTTAAATAATGTGAATAACTTCAAAATATAGTAGCCCAGAGTATAGTGAATTTTAACTGTCTATCTTAAGTTTGGAAACTAAAACTTCTAAACGGAAAATAAGCTAGAGATAATTTAGGCAGCTATTTTCCTTTCCTATGCGAGGGCTAGTCAGTAAGTTAGAGTTAGCCATGAAGATAAATTTATATTTTATACAACTCGTATTTTAAAATGAGATCTCCTCTATCTCAGAAATGGTATGTAGTAGAGAAGTAAGACGAGCTTCACTGTGTTTCTACAAAGCAGAAGACCGTAGGAAGCTTATTCTCATCTCTGAGAATACTAGGGTACAAACCTAGGATCATTTACGTTATAGCAAGTTTTATGTCATATAGTTTTTATTCGATTAAACATGTAAATATGAGCGTATTAAATACTCTATTAATAACTATATTTTAGGCAGTTGTAATCAGCAATTGAATGTTGGAATCATTTCCGTTGATAGAATATATCCTATGCTTATTTAAACCTTCAAATTGTACAGTCTTGGCCAAAATTAACGCAGCACCGGCCGTAAGGATCGCTAGGGAGGTGCTGCGTTAATTTTGGCCAGGAGTGTACCTTATAGTCGTTTTAGAGACTTACTAAATAATATCCTTATGACAGTTAACACATTTGGAGATTTAATAAAAATTAACTTTTTCTAATAAAAACGTTTCTGTAAGATTTATGAAGGTAGATTAGAAGATGTAATTCAAAACATAAATCGTTATCGCCTTGAGAAACAAATTTTTGAGAAAAATTTCTGCTGGTCTATGTCACAGTGTGGGTTACCGTTTGTTTGTGTAAATGTATGATCCTTCGAAAACCGGAAGTCTCAAAATATTCCAAATTTTCATAACATTAAGCGCCGATGCCAGCAGGTAATTGAATAATTTTATTTACTTCATCGTCTCCGGTTTGTCTTCGAATTAGAAAATGCTTTCCCGAGAGAAATTCACGAGTTTACTTTCTAGCGTTATTTTCAATGTAAAATTAAGTTGGATTTAATGACTGTACGAAATTAAAACTAGTTTCAATGATCTGAATATTAAAGGCTAGCTTTAGTCCATCATTAAATATCGTTTCATATACGAATTGCGAAAAATCTTATGATAAATAGGAAAAATTTGGCAAAATTGTACTATATGAAGGAATTTTTTTCAGCAAAACTCTGTAACGAATGAAATTTCGATTAGTGGGTGTTTAGATAATTATAGCATTTCGTAGAAATATTTCGTGCGTATGATAACGAATTTTCACGTACTCCTCTACTAATCTTGAATTGGCTGTTTATTTTATTTTCTAGGAAATAAGGCTTAATTTACGAATACTTTTTCATTGAGAACTAACAGGAATTTCAGCTAGTAGGCCATTTAATGGAAGCTTCAACTAAAAATTTATTCCTGAGAATTTGGCCTGAGCTGTGTTATATGTATACGAATTTCATATCCTATTTTCAGGAAATTCTTTGATCTTGCAAATGGGATTACTACAATATTCAGAAAGATCAAATAGTTGCATTCCTCACTAAAATAGACGTTTATCCGTTCAATAACCTAGCGTAAGAGTGGGGCTTTTTCCCCCTTTGAAAAGTTGTGATCCCGAAACATTTGAGATGCTTGAAAAACGGCTAAAACGCGTAATCCAATACTTTCCAATTCTTTTACCTCAGACCCAATCTTTCACCAATATTGCTCGAAAGATTACTGCAGTTTACGTTTTCAGATATATCCCCGATTCGGGTTCCTTTCGTCAGCCTCTTATTATACGCCAAACCCTTCTCTCCGATGACTTGCATCCACCCAGTACGCCACCCACCCACCAACCTTTTTTCGCTACCCACGCAACCAAATTCATTGTACCACGTGACCCCCTCCCATCGGCATTCATCCAATGAGTGGGCACTCAAGGGAAGAAGAAGAGAGGTTGGATAACAGGGGTGGATTTTTGGAGATGAGCGAACGGGGAGTAGCTATGCGGATCCGAGTGCGAAAGCACGTGAGGTAAGACCCGGATCGATTGGCGGGTCTGCTTTTTTTCGGGCGTACGGCGAAAGTTTGATACTTATGAGAAAGAGATAGCGAATTTCGGAATCAGCGAAGAGGAGGTCTCGGGAGAACGTTATTCTGGATTACTATCCCTCGGGTTCCTCCTTTCCTTCAGTCAGCGTTATACGGCGGGGGTTCGAATTTGGGGCGAGGTTTAATGGTAGGAAAGGGACTCGGGATGGGGGCTGCGAAGGGGATAGGGTTGATTTTCGGGGGACCTCGACTCTGGAAGAGACTAATCCGCCCAAGTGCCACCAGCGCGGGAAGGTGAGCGGGGCCCCAAGATGGGGTACATCGGAGGAAGGTTGGCACAAGTCAACACGGATTCCGACTCCCCTCTAGCGGAGCGAGAATATCTCGTTATTTCCATGAATGACCTCTCTCTCTTTTCCATCCTCCTTACTTCCAACCCTCTGCAACCCCTTCGCCTCCCCTTCCCTCCGCTGCCACGCACTTTGCCGCTATTTGTCCAGGGCTAAGTCTGCAAACAGAGGCTCCGAGGAAGATGGTGTCGTATTCCATTCTCCCTGTCCCGTGAAAGCCTTCCTCCTTCAAACGTGCACACTTTCTCCCTATTTTCCTCGTTTCCTGCCATTTCTCCGGTTCCAAATGGACCCGGGTTGTCTCACCTTCTTGTCTCGTGCTTTCGCATTTTATCCTTTGAAAGGCAAGGTGCTATTAGTTGGTAGGCACAAGACCATAGGATGAATTTCATTTTTGGATGGTGAGAAAACTCCTACAGGGGTTCATACCACATATCATCGCCATGATTGTTGGGGAAGAATATAAATTAAATAATTATTTGCGGTAAAAAACTAATACTCTCGGCTTTATAAAGCCCAATTTTGGTAACTGAGACGAGAATCTTAGAGAGCAATGTTGTTTAACTTTATTTAGCTCCCATTTGGAATATGGGATGCATATAGTTTGCCCCAAAAATGATGGGTACATTTTTAAAACGAAATAAATAAAAATGGAAAGTGATAGAAATTTAGTTTGATTCATTTTACATGTAATAAATGCTAAATTAAATTTTCACTCCCTGATAACAGTATAGGCTTTCTGTTTTGGTGGAAGGAGTCTTGGGTATATATTCCAGGTGGATGGCCATGTGCGAAATGACCTACGCTGTCGAAGCACTTTTAACCATACTATTACCTGTATCGCCATATGTGGTTTTTCAAATGAACCCCTAATTTTGAAGACACCCGGTAATTTCCGTTGGATGAAAAGTGCAGCGCTTAGCGATATGCTTTGTTGAGAAATTCTTTCATGAAACACCTGGTGCTTCGAAGTTGGGTAGCAATTGCTACGTAAAGTTAGAGAAAGTACGTTCAAGGAGGATGCGGTCGATATTGCCGGACCCCGCTTACATCTTCAGTCAATCCGATAATGATGGTAAAATAAGATAAAAAGCAATAGGACCAATCGTTTTAACAACTTTCAATGATGAGCA
Organism: Sympetrum striolatum; assembly: GCA_947579665.1. Taxonomy (NCBI): domain Eukaryota; kingdom Metazoa; phylum Arthropoda; class Insecta; order Odonata; family Libellulidae; genus Sympetrum; species Sympetrum striolatum. The sequence continues at coordinate 51,355,223 of OX388342.1, read as the reverse complement.
ATACGCAGTAGTAATAAGCAAATGAAATAGGTTAATTCCTCGAAGTTTCCCTTCTACAAGCCGATAGGAAATTGGCAGGATACCAACTTAGTTGAAAACGCAAATCCCTTATTTTAGATTATCTTTGTAATCTCATTAAACCATAGTACTGTATTATCTTGAATGTATCTATGCAAATTAAAGCCAGTCTTTGAAATAAACAACATACATATTTGGCGCTCGAGAATTGATTGTGCGACGTAAAATATATGTATGGGTGGTCGTCCAGGTGCCCTGCTTAGTGGAGACCCTGTTTTTGTTTTTCAATTATTCAGAGGGAAAAACTTTCCTAGAGAATTATTCCGTCGAAGAATGTTAAAAGGTGCCGTATTAGTAGACTTAATCCGGATATATGGAATTTATCTGAGTAGATATAAAATATTTCTCTGCGAATGGGTATTCACCCAGAACTTAACGGTCTTTTTCTGCATTCTAAGGTTGAAGTATGAGTTTTAAATGCAGGGCGAATCATTAACTGCGACCCAAATGCAATCATTTACTAATTCCCTCTATTCTTACTGCTTCTAAAAAAATCTCGTTTCGAAAATAAATCGTAGGATTCGCCGTAAATCTGCGCGGCTAGTTGCGCGATAACAGACGTTCTCCGTCAGATCTACAATGCCACAGAAAAAATGTATGTCTTTATATCTTCACTATATCCGAATCTATCTCTGTACTTTTTACGCTCCATACAACCGTGATTTCCCACTGGTATTTCAATTGACGGGGGAGAATTTTTTTATGCCCATCCGTAGTCATCCGTTACTCCCTTATCCGTTAAAAAAGTAGATTATTGGAGAGAATAGTTCTTTCAGCAAGTCCTCAATGTGCAAAAATATTGCTTTGATAAATTTCAGATAGTGTGCACGTAAAATCAGAAAAGATTGAATAACACTTTTTGCCTAGGCGCTGCTAACATTTTTTGCTGATTTCTTTGCTGTTTAAAAGTTTTGCCTTTATAGCTACTTACCAATATTAAATTGTTATGCCGTAATTTAAAGCTTAAAATAATGAAGCAAAATGGTTAACAACTATAATTTATGAGAAATATGGAGGCAATGAACATTTTCCATAATGAAAATTATGTAACTCTTATAATATTTTGACTTATCACTCCGAAGTAATATGAGAGAGACGAAACCTGTTTTCCTTTGGTGAAAGCGGTTCCGGGTTCAATTCATGGTGGGCACCAATGTGCGAAATGACGTAAGCTGTCGAAGCACTTTTAATAATACTACAGCTGGAGACAAAAATTAGACTAAGGTTGTAGAGTTGCGGACTAAGTTCAATAGAGGTGTCTCAATTATTGCTGAGTATTTTTCATTCCGCTTACGATAAATTTTGCCTTTGACGCCCAAAGTAATTTATACACTTTTGCTGCTGTACTTATTCTGTTGCTACTACAACATTCTCTATCTTCTACTACCTACCTACCTATATTCTATGAAAACGGTCCTTTTCCATTTCGTATTTGAATCGGATGAGATTAAACAAAACTATTCTATTTCCTTGTATTTAAATAACAAATACTAAATTTAAATTCTATTTAGTATAAATGATTTATCTATTTGTGTTGAATGGCGTCATACATCCTCTTAACAGGGAAATATATAAAGTATAATTTACGCAGTATCACATGGATAATTCTCTCAAATTCTAATTCAACCTTTCCTGCTCCATGACCCCGTGAACTTTGAGTTATAAAAAATGGAGAATGTTGATGGTGAGAGGCAGACGGCAATATAGATTATAAATGACCATATTCATCGACAAGCAATCAATGTCGTAAAAAATTCATGTGAAAACAGCAATTTCACCCGGAGGACTTGTATACAATCGCCTAATCGCTGTAACAATAATGCGATTACATTAATTTTAAAGATATTTTTAAAAGAATGTTACTATCATGGTCCTTAATTTGATATATTCCCAGTAATAACTGAATTTGAGAAACATGATAAAAAATATTTTACTTACTAGCATACAAGGAAAATACATTATATTTGGATAGGAAATGGATCCACTATCCTTCGCAACAAGTAATTTGTTATAATGTTATGAGTTTAACCTTTGATTAATAATTGCAATTTCTATTAACTACCAAAATTAAATTCCCTCCTTACAAATCACATTCATGTCTATCCTACCCTTGAAATTGTAGATTCGGTCAAAAACAAAACAACAGAGAATAACGGTTCCATTTTATCAACAAATAAATGTATTGGTATCGAATATAATGAGCATGTACAATTAGAATGTTGGGTGTATTTACTATTATGACTACAATATGTTCTACTTTTGTTTGAAGGTAGTTAGGAAACTAAATACATTTTGGAAAACTATTCAATTCACAATGAATGAATTACCGATATTTTTCATGTAAAAACTTTTAATGAGACAAAACTATCGGTTACATTGCGCAAACTTCAAGGAATTTCTTTTATCCCTTCAATTATATTCGGAAAAACGGAAAGAAAAAAATCCTCTATTTGAGAAATACTACGAGGGTTCCTGAAGTTTCTCTTGTCCTTCATCCGCTGTAACTATAAAGTGAAAGGATTGAAGATTCTTCTTAGAAAACTCACAAAATATTGATGGAACTTGATTTCCGTGTCTAGAAAGAGACTTCGTTACTGCAAAAATAACAGTGAGACTTAACAGTCAGAATATATTTCTATATCTTAAAGTTCACGAAGAATAAGTTTGGAGGTGGTAATTATGATTCTACTTACCTTGCTAGTAAAATTTTTCTTACTATTTTTTAACGATTCAGGAAATATATGAAGTAAAGGAATTAATGTAATTCTTTTGTAATTGTCAATAAGTTCAAAAAAGTCATATGAAATTCATTATCATTTTCTTTGGTACTCTAATAATATCTTAAAAGAATGAATTTGTGAAAGCGACTGTATAGATGGACAAAGTGCATTTATTCCGAAGCAACCAATATAGCCATAATAATGCCGAAGAAGAAAGAAAATAAGTATAAGAAAGTATACGAGGCACAAAATGAGTAATACATATATGAATTCTGATAAGTCATAAAATTACCTCAAGTATCAATTATTTTAGAACTTTAATTTTTTAATTTTGGTTTTGAATATGAAGAACTTAAGCAAGATTCTTAAGTATGCTAGTATTCCATTCACAGTTTTGATATATGTTTTAACAAGTACCTGTAGTATTAAATCTCACTATATTCAATTGAAATAATATAAAAATCGTATACAATCTGACTATATTAAATTGAAATAATATAAAAATTGAAATTGGTCCTTTTGGTGATTCGTGTAATTTATACGTATCTCATTCCGAAACTAAGGGCGAAATATTTATTGTTTGCTCGGCAGTTACGTTTTGTTGAATTATTCGAGGATCAATACATTAATCCGAGGATAGAAGGTGAGATTTTGAAGACGCGCCACTTCTGACCTGTATCAATATTTACTCTTATTTATCTAATATTTCTTTTGCAACATGATACCCAGTTTGCTAACAGAAACCCGCAAAACCTGATATAGGACAGAAGTAGCGGATCTTTAAAATCTCACCTTCTATCCTCGGATTAATGTATTGATCCTCGAATAATTCAACAAAACGAAACTGCCGAGCAAACAATAAATATTTCTCCCTTAGTTTCGGAATGAGATACGTATAAATTACACGAATCACCAAAAGGACCCCGATTCTCAGCGCGCATTATTCCCGAAGAAAAACCGGAGTTCCTAATTAAAAGCGCCCGCTAATTAAGATCGTATGGCGCGGAGGCGAAAATATAGGCATTTACGGCACTAATCGCTGGCACAAAACATCTCGCAAGGGGAGAAAGGTGATGCCCAACTCCATCGCGAGCGCTTCCTTAATGACTAGTATCATTTGTCACATCCTTCATTCCAATGTTTCGACGTCACAAAAGAGCCCGTTTCCCTCTGCGTCCGCACAAATTGTCGCCGCAAGATGAAGGGCCGAGGACAGGTTTTGAAATAAGCGGCGGACGAGGAGGTTGGCACCGGTGTAATGGCAGATACGAAGGCCGGCGAAATTTTTCCCTCCCGGGCCATTCTCCTCTATCTCTCTCTCCGTCCCATTCGAAGCCGAATGCCTCAATTATTCCCACCAACGCAGTCCAACCTGACAGATCTTCCTATACCGTCTGCTTTTATCCTCCCTTCCATTTCCGTTCCTCTCTGTCATCTTCCATTCCGCATCTTCCATGGCGCGGGCCCTTTCACTCTTTCGAATGCCCCACACCGCCTCAATTCGCCCCGCGCGTAGGGTTTGTTTGTGTGTGCCGTGTGACGGAGTCATGGCCCCATGCCCTTTGACCCCGGTTTCGAAAGAGGAAAAGAAGTCTCACCCGTCCAATCGCATGGGTCCTGTCCCCGCGGTGTTGACCGAGACCGGACGGAATATTCAGTCGTCGTTCATGTTAAACTAGAGATTACAAGACACGCATCAAAAGCAACACCTAGGGGTACTCGAAGGAGTGAGTCATCGGGTTCGAAAGAGAAGTGCTTTGGAAAGAGAAAGCGGGGAGAGACGCTTTTAGCCAGAACGCGGGGAGAGACGTTTGCGGCATTATGTGGATCACATCCCGCTCTCGCGGAACAATTATTTGGGAAACGGCAAGGAATTAGAAACTCAGGTGCGGGGTTGCAAGGATCGTCTGTGGAGCTTTGTTTTTATTTTTCCTTCGTTAATCTCTTTTCAGGTTGTCTCTACATTCTAAAAATCTCCCTCTAGGCTTCTAAAATGAGTAGGACTGTAACTTACGGAGATTAAAGGGAGCTTTAACGCTCGCTTTGCTCTTTGGCATTAACGTTACCCTTTACCAGCGAACGTATTTTGAATACTTCACGGACAAGCCAGAAAGACAAATGCGAAGAATTGAAAGGTTTAAATACAGTTAAAACGGTTGCTTCAAACACTAAATACATAAATAATCCAAATGAAGGAAATATTAATGTATCATCATGTAACATTACAACAAATTCTTATTGAACAATATACCTAGATTTGTACCTTTATACACATTTTCATATCTGTGTTTAATATTAAGAAACATTCACTTTATGGCGTACCACTTTAGATGGTTACTTCTATTTATCTGTTACTATAGCGATCTTCTAGGGAAAGAAACGTTTTCATACTTATGAGGGTTTTCCTCAAATGTGAAAATCTATTCATTGAAATGTTCATTGTCATATAATTTCGAATGTAGAATATTAGTAAAATGTTATTAATAATATTACACAGAATTTCAAGGTAGTATATATTAAAAAATAAATTCGTAAAAGTTAATTGACTATTCATCAATATGAAATACAATTTTGCAGGGATTGCGTTCTTTCATACTCTTAGAACCGAAGAAAATTTTTGCATTGCGGGAGAAAAGGTTTCTCCACATTAAAGATTATTCCATAATAAGATCGTAGGCTCATGTGTAATAAGAAAGACATAATTTTTGTGAAACAAAATATATTACAAAATAAAACTCGCGAGGAAACATCTTTATACTTCTTGTTCGTCTTTGAAAATGATTGTGAATTCTCTTTCAATTCCTTAAAGATGTAACTGCAAATGTAGTCTACGTAAGAAATGGAGTCTCAGTTAGATGAGAAGAGGCCGAAAAGAGAATGCGTAAATTTTTTCTTGAGCATTCAAATAGGTACATGAATTTTAGGAGTAAGCGGAGATTTTATAATAGTTGCTCTCTTATTTAAAAAAGTCACAGAAATTTTAATTATGTTTAGAGTTTATTGTACTTGGTTTTAATATGATAGCTAAGCCTGATAATGATAAATGCTTGCTTCCACTGGAATTTGGCAGTTGGATTCATCTCTCCAAGAGCCTTCTCATCCTATGTCAATTTCCAGTAAGTCCACACTACTGCCTCGATCAAGTATTATTTTAAGTTATGCTCAAAGGTTCCTTTCTGCTGTATGAGAATATGTAATTCACTTTCTGACTGTCTATTGAACCTTCCTATGCTTGCGCAGAGTCCGGATCTTCAATAAAATATGCCTTTTAGAAAACGCTATTGAAAACTCCAAGAATATCTCGCGGACATAATGATAAAACATTATTTTGTTCTTTTGTCATCCTAATTTTTGATATTCTTAGAAAAAGGTAGAAATCAAAATTTAATGAACGGTTTTAAACTGTAAGAATATACTCCATCCAATTACTATATTGCGATAGCCTAACTCTAAGTATCTTTTATGGAGACAATATTTCAGCTTTCCGTTTTATTTTCAGGAGGGAAAAAATAATAAATATACGTTGCAATATTCGTTAATCTTTTGATGAATGAATAATTTGCACGCATTTTATACTTAAACTAAGGTGTTGTAAATTAGAGATGACATTTTTGATGAGTGCAGAGTTTTATATGATTTTCATCTTCAGTGTACGATAGAGCTTATCCAACTAAAACCAAGCAGGTAAGAAACTCGAAATAACGGAATTAAATTGCAGAGTGCATGTTTCTTCAGTGTTTGCATTTGAATTGGTAGATTAACCCTAATATTATTTACAATGCTGGTGGATGAAATATGCTGTGCAGTAAGTAGATCGTTCTAAAATAATCATCCGCAACTGGTCGGTTTATGAAGGTAAATAAACAAAGGGTTCATTTACTTTAATGAAGCCATAATTATTTCAAAACATACTATTTGAATGGATGATAATTTAAATCTCTAAAACATGCAGATGAATTGATATATTTATGATCATCTAAATAAATTTCCTCGCCTGTATTTCATGCCATACGGCTTCTGCATTGCCGTTATACATCTTTTAATCTCTACATCGTTTATGTGAAATAAATAGCTCATAAATTTTCGGACCACCATCATTTCAAGTCCTGCGGCTCTTTATGTTAACATTAACTTAGCATAACATATATGCCTCTCTATCCACTATGCAAATGTTAGCACACCAAGTGGATGGGCGTTTAAATCTTAATGAAATGTACGAGAGATTATTTACCGAGCTGGCAAGCCCACCTAATCTGCCCTAGGAAATTCAAAGTTGCAGTGCTTAAAATGCATGTGCTATGATAAGTATAAAATATATGGAAACATGGACCTTTCGAGTTTTTTAGGTCTAAAGAAGTCTCTTATACTTCAACGTTACAAATTCACCAATCTCAAAGAAACGCGATTCGGAATATTTCAGAAATACATATAAAATTCTAGGATTCAGAACGGAACTAAAAATTTTCATTCGTAACCCAAACTTAAAACAAAAGTTGAATCTACTGAGAGGGTGGCGATACCTTTCGTCTATTCTTTATGGAAAACATTCCATTCGACGTATAGCACTATCAGTTACTGTGAAAAAGATTCCATTTACTTCCCCTCTCTTGCCAGTGATAAACTTTGATTTGCGGGTATCTATCTGGTAAAAAAAATAATTTAGGGCGATTCCATGGATTCCTCAAATCGAGCTATTGAATTTTAAATACTCCAGCCCGGATAACTAGAAGATGTTTTTATTTGATGTCCAAAATGTAAATTTTAATCAAATATTTGCTCTACCCCAGAATGTTTAATGTATCCAATGCCATTCTCAATGAACTTCGGAAGGTCGACGTTTTCAGCATTAAGGGTGATTCTCTTGGTGTTTCTGCACTTTGCAATTGTGATTATTCACCCTCTTTAGTCAGCTATAGTCAGCACCCCCTTGAATCTGAAAATAAGCTCCAACACCCCCTTGAAAATATTGTTTCTATTTCTCATTAAGGAAAAGACATTTATTGCAAGATAATTGACTTATTGCACAAATAAATCAATAAATTTACAATACACACTATATTAATACATATAAATTATTATCTACATTATTTATTGATACTTTGTGTTTTTTGGTCAAAATTCAGAATCCATTCAGAAAGAGGCTCTTTTTTGCACTCCTATAACTTTTTATAAATGCTCTCTTGCATCCTCAGGGGTACCCGCATCCTCAGTTGGATTAGGAAGTGATGGACAAAATTTTATGAAACTAAACATAAAGACGGTGAATTAAAAACAACACTTATGCCCGTACCACAGCAATGATTTTATTGGTCACTATTGTGGTACGGGTATAAGTGTTGTTTTTAATTCACCGTCTTAATGGCGTTCTACCCTAAAGTCACGCTTGAAGTATTAGATACTAAAAACTAAACATAGTTAAAATAAGTCGATGTATGCAAACTTGTCAACATTTTTTAATTTATTGTTTGCTTAACTTGTTGTAATTTACTGTAAACCTCGTTCTAAAACATCATTTTATTTGTATTCTTATTCGTACTTTTATTTATTTTTGCATCTGACCGATTCATTCTTTATCGTAACATGACTTGGCGGGATTTCCTGTTTATTTTATAAATATATTAATAAACGGAAAGGATACGTAAGCAAATTGAGCACTCTCATTCTTTGTCGTGGCAAAACGAATCATAAAAACGCGTATTTTCGCAATTCTCGGCAAGACGAGGAAATAATGTGCACTAATCATCTCACATCTGTGGTCAAGGCGTAGAAAGGCGTAGTCTCTCTCTCTCTCTCTCTAGCGAGATCCATTTCCGGGGCGCATTCCGTACGTCCACTCTCTTTGTTCCACAGCCCAAATTGTTTCGCTTCTCTAGCGCAATAAAAAATCTCGGAAAGCTTCAAATTGCGTTTTAATATAATGGTGCAGAGATAAAGCTATCCCTTCCGTCACTATTTCTCCCCAATTTTTTATCCTTCCTTCCTCTCCTTTGTCGCACGCAGAAATGAACGGTGGATGAGGGAATGAAGAACCGCGGACCACGGAGAGGGATCCTTCTCCTCAAAGAATAAAAAAATTCGAAAAACTGAGGACGCCTTCCGCACTCCTACTAATCTCCACCTTCAAGCGCCACCGTCCTTTGTTCTGTCTTGTATCTCCGTCTTTTTTATCATCCCCGCCTCCGGAATACCTTGGGGAAGAATGAAGGAATTCACCCACAACTTTTCTTCATATAAAAAAACCCCGCGAAGTTTTATCGGCCGCTTACCGCAAAAAAGGTCTTTTATTTCGCCGCTCCATATCCTTTGCAAAAATAGCGGAGGGGCACGGACTTTTCCGGTTTCATTGTCTATCTCGAGTCAAAGGACACGGTGCCTTAAAGAACCCGCCTTTGTTCTTGTATCGAGCCTTTTTCTCGCGCTCTCACCTTTCCGCTGCACCTCTCAATGACCAGTTCTTTTAAGCGGCCTTTCATTCTCTTTTTCGACCACACCTTGAGCCCATCTCCATTTCCTTCATCTCGCTCGGTACTTTTTTTTACGCCTTTCATGTCCACACCATCAAAACCTACCTACACCACCTCAAGTCCTTCCCCGACTCCCCTCATCGCTATTTCCCCTTTATTTCCTACGTTACAAACACATCAACGCTCACACCTATTTCCGCCACACACAATCTCCCCGAATCGCTTGCGCAAGGATCATGCCGCTCCTTAGAACTTTTCCCCCTGTTTTTTCTCCCTTCCTCTGCACCTGGCCCTCAGCTTTTAATCTGCCTCCCTCACCTCTCACGTCCACCAAAAAGAGTCCGAGTCCAAAATCCTCGAAAATGAGGAGTAAATTCTTTCACATTTTTTTTTCTTTTCGCGGTCGTTTTCACGCCCCTCACGTTGTTAGGATCTCGCAGCTCGTTCTCAAGTGCCGCCAGAAAGGAAGGAGCCCAAGGAGAAAAAATTAATTTCGCATTAGACCTAATTGTTTCGTTTCCTCTCATTTTTTTCTCCTAATGCCCGAATCACGTAGCCTTTTATCTTTTTTCACCCGCGGGGCCGTTCGTTATGAGTAAAGAAGTTGCTGCCTCGCGAAAGAAATGAAGAGAGTAGAGTTTCCTTTAGGTAATGTTGCCGTTTGTTTTCCTTCCACGAGGCCGGGCTTGTTTACTTGTTTTTTTTTTTTGGGCAACGTGAGGTAATGTGCCCGTGCTGCAACGACTCGCGTGCCCCCGTGCTATGCGAATGGGCAATTCGAGCCGTTCGTCCTTAAAAATGATGCGATTGCGAGAGGGTGCTCTCGAAGGCTTTTTTCCTCTCTCTGTAACGGTCGCCGCAAAGAAAGAAAACGGGACCATTTCATTGGGCATTCCGCCGTGTAAACGGAGGGAAAGATCAAATTGAACACTGAGTGCAATTAGGTCACGATTCCATTACTGCAACATAAGTCGTCGCTTTAGTTAATAAGGGAGGGCACTGCCGCTACTGCGACTTCGTAAACTTTCAAAGCCGCTCCGGCGTGCTCTGGAAATGTGGTTTTCCGATTGATTTGGATTTTTTTAAAGTGCTTTATTCAACTACGGCTGTTTCCACTTATTATTCTTGGGAAGATGCATACGGCGACTCGAGTAGGGTAATTAGATGAAAACACAAAATTAACTCTTTCTTGTTTTTTTTGGATCCCATAAAAATGTTTTTGATATTTACTTGCTTATTTGCGACAAGCTCTCTAGACTAGTCAATTTCATACTTTCTATATGCATTATTTTTATATACTCCATAGAAAACCACATTGGTGTTAAAAAAATATTTCATTGTTTTCATGGCCTATCGTTGACCTAGAAAGCAAGGTTCTGTTTTGGCTCCAATGAATGGCTTTTTAATTTTTCAACTATAATATTTGGAAGCAAATTATTGGAATCGTAACACACATATCTTTTACTACATCTATTATACACCCGTATATTGGGCAGCTAATCAGTTCAATTAAAGTTTATTATTTACCATATCGATCATGAACGTCAGAGTACCATCAGACATTTCAACGTGCCATTTCAACAAACAGTGTTTTTGGATGAGGTAAATACTCTTGTTCAGAGAATCGGATGTAACAAATAGCTATCTTTGAGAGAAAAGGAACGCAAAACAGTTAAAAGATTAATTACAGGTTATTGGTTAACGCGTTTTGCCGATTGTTACGTATTGCTAGTTGATACATAATGCTCGCCTGATTTTTTGGCAACATTTGTTACATTTTGGCTATACATTTCAAACTAAAATGACAAATTATTAAATAATTTTACGCGCTAAGTTTACTGTATGATTGTCAATATATTTAATAACTAAATAACAGATATTCCCAAAGAGTAATTTGATAACTTATGATTACGGATACAATCTAGAGATTTCAGTTTCTTTATGAAAACATAACGCCAAAGTAAATGGACGGGCTATAAAATATGGGCAATCATTAGATAGAATTGAATTAGTCTCCGGGAAAGATAATAGGGGAATAAAGTGTACGTTCTAGAAAACGCAAGCTTCGAATCTGAAGGTGCTGATGTTAAAGGAAATTATTTCCCCAATAGGAAATATGTAGCAATATTTCAGCGATAAAATTACACACCACTGCCCTAAGGGAAGGAGCAATTTTATTTCAAACACGCATTGAGGATAATTGAGGATAATCTTGTAATTTACCATAGTAAGGAATTAATGTCGCAGTTGATTCGATCCGTTGGAATATATGCCTTCTCACAACATTAGTCCATAAGTTATTTTTTTAAGCCGAATATTAAGGAAGAAAAAAGGAATTTTTCATTTCTCCGTAATGGTTAAAATCTCACAGCTTGTAATAACACAATCATTAGCTGGGATTGCTTATTTATTACCTTCGTCATCTCAAATAATAGCGGAAATAAGGTGGTAAATTAAACGATTGGAGTTTGCTCCAACACGGATCGTTTGAATTCGAACGAGAGAATCGCGTGAACTCGACTCCATTAGGTTCCCAGATATCAGTATCTCTCATCTCACTTTCGTCTAGGTCGATATTTTCGGATTTTGGTTCGAATTTTAAAAATAATATGGATCGAAATCCGATGACATTTACCAACGACCGGACTCACTGAAAATATATTTATATTATTTTTGGATTTGATGGCGAAACGGGAATGCGGATTGGAAACTCTGAACGCATTGTTCGTAGGTTAATTACATACTATTAAGTTACCCAAAAGAGCATATGTCGCCACCCTTGGTACACGCTTACATAAAAGTTCTAAAAAAAAGCGAGATACTCTAATTGAGAAAGTAAGTTTTTGTTGAAGTTATTAAAAGTACAGCACCTCCTAAGCTCCTACCTTATTAAAAATTCGAAAACTTCTGCTTACGGCTTAAGTAGATGGTACCATCTGCGTCAGTAGCTTTGTGCTCCTGTAATGATGATGTACTTATGTGAAAATATAGGAATATTTGTTTTTATACAGTAAATATTGATCGGAAGCAGAAATGTTTGTTTATTTCGCATATCTCTTCCAATAGATTTAGCTGCGTAGATAAATAATGGTAATTGGATATTTTGTTCCTTTGTAGAAGTAGCCTTGCTTTACGGTCCTGGTGACTGTGAGTACAATTATGTAAAACGAGATATTGCATGATAAAATTTCTTAAAAACATAAAGGTAAATCTACAATAATATGATCAAAGGTATATAATATTCTCTCACACGCTAAATTAATCTCTTCTTCATCCATATACCAATCAAAAATAATATATTATAATCAAGTAGATAAATGTCATAAATAAAACTTCACCAAAATTATAATAAACTTCATATAAAATTCTTGTAGACTTATTTCAGCAGTTACAACAAGTCCTCAACAAATCATACTGATACGATTTATGAATTGTATTATCACCAAAGGTTTCAGTAGTAATGGATGCCTACATGAATCGCAGAAAGAATTCTCAGAAATTAGTCTCATACTTTTAATCCGCTTGATACACACTCGAAGGTGATTATTTTTAAACTGTAAATATTAGAGTATGATAATCGTAGAACCGCAGCCGTTCTCCATAATAATCCCAGCATTAAACGTTATTTATTTTTGATGATTTATTGCGAACTATGTGTTAATCACTGCGAAATAAAATGAAGTAAATTCTATTTCCTTAATTTTAAAAACGTAAAACAATAAATTCACCTTTAGAGCTAGTTTAATTTAATATATTTCAACGCAAATATGATATTAATGGCAGAAATGTCGCACTTTTTGGTTCAAAAGACATATATACCTTAACTACGCCCGAGTTTTTCCCTGTTGACGGATAAGCGGAAGAACTAACGTACAATTAAGCGTTATGACGGATATCATTTATGCATCTTTGAAAATTATGTCTGTTAATCACGCCTGATGGTGCATACGCCAAAATATTTTATTGAAAACAATGCCATCAAAGAATGTAAGGCTTTAAGAATGATGAATGGGACGTGAGTCATTTTTTGCTCTGAGGGACAGAACAGGTTTAAATACCATAAATCACTCGCTTAATATTTTGAAAAGAAATCAAAGCAATAAATTAACGCAAACGACATTCGCACTCCGAATTACAGTAACTTTCCTTTCTTCGGCTGCTGCATTTCAATTAATTCATTCGTCTATCTCATACTAATATTTACCTCATTTTCAATATTATGAAAAATGCGAAAATACATTCTTATTGAAGCAACAATTGTTTATGGTGGATTTTAACATATGTTCCTTGATCGTCTTAGGTGCTCGCTGGTTTTAATAACAAACTCTTATTAAATATAAACAAGCCTCTACAGTTTTTAAATACACGTTGAAAAAACCAAGAGGCAATTTCGTTGTTACTCAACTGAATTTATTAGAAAATATCAGTGATTTTTTAATTATAATCTGTAACATGTTGAAAGGCGTTTAATTAGTTGGATTATCCAATTTGCTCTCATTCGTGAAAAATAACATTCTCCGTCAATGGGAGAAATCTATTAGCCGTATTCAGCTCAGAATTCACATTATATGTACATTCAACCGTAAGAGTTATAGTCTTTAAGACACTCATAAAGTTTGCATTCCACTTCATAAGACAAGAGGTGTATTAGGGTACATAGAAGTACATCGACGGAGTAACTTTTGAAAATATCTTTATTCGTGGGTGATTAATGCATTTTTGCACCTAAAAGTTTCCCAACTTTCGCATTACCCCCGTAACGCTTGCGGGGCTTTCCAAAGAACTTTGCCTTCTGAACTGTAGTGAATATTCCGCTCATTCATTCTGCATGAAATATTTAGACAATGAAGAACACTAGCGCGGTCAGAGGTAAAAGACCTGGTATTTATTGTGCCCATCGTAGGGCGGCACAGGTACATGGGTACACGGAGGCTGCTTCCACCGTAGCAATCCCCGAAAAAGGTCGGTTATGGATCACCTCAACCCTTTTTATGACGCGCGTTGATTACACTGGATCCCGTTACAGGAGAACCCAATTGAATTTTAACTCATATGCAAATTTGATGGCAGGAATCAATTCATACCCGCCGAGCGGCATTTGCCCACCTCTATTTGAGCATCAAATAAGGGAATATCCGATTTTTTCTCCACACCTTCCAAGCAATTACAGAAAAATCCCGCTATTTATCCAGCGAAACCCGCAGAGAACGAGTTAACCCTCCGCCGGATCCTTTGTTTGCGGAGCGCTCTGAAGTGCGATCATTACGAATTCTCGACGAGTCCTCGGCGGAATCGTGCCGCTGAAACACAGAAATAAAAAGGGACTCACCCCTCCTCTTGTGATGCCCTCCTCCGGAAGATGAGGCCGCGGCCGCCATGGCAGGTCCCCTCTGTCCCCCGGCCAACGTGAGTGCCACCGCCGAGATGAAGGCGAGCCTCAGGAGGATAGAGGTCGCGCCGCCGCCGGGGCATTGCCTCCCCGCAGAGGCCGGCATTCCCATTCCGGGGGACCCTTAACGTGATAACTCCTCACCTTCTTCAACGTATTCCCTTTTCCCCGCTTCACCCACGCCCCTCAAGTGTGTTTTCCTCCCTCTAGCCTTCACCTCGATACCACCGCGGCTCGCATCACTGAGCTCTGCGTGGAACCACACCCTCGTAGGCAAACGAAACACAACGACGTCACCAGAGGGACAAAAAAGGAGTCTGGGGAAGAGTTGGTTCGGAAATCGTAGAAGTGGAGGGAGTTTTCCCTCTCTCTCAACTTACGTGAGATTCCCTCACTCGTGCTGCATTTTTTTCTCCCTACAACACTCTGGGATTCCTTCTATCCTCTCTCTCTATATACTCGGAGCGCCCGCGAGTGAGTTTCCAGGACCCTCCTCTTGTTTTCTCGGATTCTTTTTCCCGTTTTTCGCCCTCTTTATTTTTTCATCGGTGCATTGTATTTTTTCTTGGCCGGGAATCCTTACTGCATCGTCTTGAGGTTTTCCCTGCGAGATTCGGTTACATTTGCCTCGAGTTCCTCCAGATGTGCCCCAAGTATATGGTGCTGCAAGAGGTGGAATTTTGGTTTATAGTAATAAGTTTTTCTGTTCACCCAAAATGTTTTCCGAAAGCACCCAAAAATGGTTATTGTATCGATGATAAAAGAACTGTGCTGAGGATATTTCTATACGAAAGTGAAAATCAGCTTCAAAAACTCTGTTTCAAAGTGGAAGCTTTCATGTAAGGCTAAGTTATAATCACGGAAATTTGCGTAATGAGGCAGTGGGATGTGTTTTGCAAATCCTCGGTTAGTGTAACCCTAAAGAGCGGTGTTTCCAGTTTAATCCACTAATTACGGTCGTTCCTAAACAGCAGGATATATCGCGACAAAGTACAGTATTTAGTGCTCATTTGTCGCAACCAGTAGGGCAAACAGTTTTTAGTCTCCGCACTCTGGCCTTTCGCTTAAGCCTAATCCGCGATGCGTGATTAATCGGATAACGTGAGTGAGACCAATCGAAAGTGTTCGATTCGAAATAAATAATCGCACAATGAGGCCTTTCCCCTTCAATTGAAATGGGTTACTGTTACTCAAAATTTATGCTTATGTGAGCGCAGCGGTTAATTATCGAAATTGAGGACTAAAGGCGTTCACGCCGATACCAAATAAGACCATGAAATGGAATAATAGCGTACGGACACGGTGGAGAATTTTCAAGGATAAAGATTCGGTAAATCTACAGTAAAAACTACAAAAACCGACTATCCGTAGTTTTATGAAGGATCATTTTGATGATTTCTTTTCAGGATTTTATATAAGTGATTGATGCAGTTCTAAAAGACCAAAATCTTTTGTTATTTTTTTTATATTGAATATACTGCTTTCAAATTACAAGGGAAGAAATTGCAAAACATCAAAATCTCCGAACAGCACAATCCTTGGTGAATATGGCCTAAGAAAGTGGAATTGGATATATTTCCCTTTAATCTTCCAACCTTTTTTAGCGTTAATTTCTTCTTAATAACAATAAACCCCGGATAAAATTGGAGGGTTTCGGTAGCCAGACGCACTTTTAATTGATATTATAACGCCGTAAGGGGATACTTCAAAGAATGGAGAGAAGTAAGTATTTGTAGACAATTGGTATGCCAAGTTTTCGCGACTAATCATTCAAAATTTACCCTTGTAGCGTGAATTATCCAAAAAGCTGGAAAATCCATATATTTTTCCGAATAAATTGTAAGTACGCGAGATCGCAATTCCTGGTACTTCGAGATGGAAAACTTTTCTCGCTAGGAGACGACCGTACCTGAATCAAGAGAAGGGTACCGTGCTAGCGACACATCCAACAAAATATCGGAAATCTCAGCCGATATTCCTATGTTAGCTCCTAGAGAGACGCCCGACAAAAAAATCCGGAAAACCTCGACAACGACTTGAAGGGGATCAGGAAAAGTAAACCTCTTCCCCCTTATCGTTGTCACTGCCGCTGCCAAGCGCTATCTCCACACTTTGCTTCCTTTTTGCGTACTCCAGGAGGAAAAAACTGCTTCTTGAGACGGGATATTCCAACTCCGCAACAGTTTTCTTCACTCGACACAGAAAACAAAAAGACACGGAGAGCGGAGCGCGAGATAAAACCCGCGGAGGGACAAATTCACTACCGAAAGGAGCGCGCGCTCTCCGTCCGAAAGGTTCGCAGCGAATCGAAACGTATTTCCCGAGCGAACGCGCAGAGCGGAGAACGAGGCGAGAGACTGAAGGAATTCCGCTTACGGGCTATCCGCGCTCGGCGGTGACGGAGGGAGTACTGCCAAGCGGTGCTGCCACCTACGTTACCCGCCCACACGGGGAGGTCCCGATTCGCCGATTTGGGGGTCTTGCTCTGCGCATGGCGGGACGGGGAGCACGGGAAAGAGACTACGAGGGGGCCGGGGGATTTGGATGGTTCTAGCAGGGGATGGCTAGAGAGATCTTGAGAGATATCTGGAGGGAGGTAATGAAAGGGGGTGGATGGTGGGTTGGGGTGGTCTTCCGGGGTCGGAGGGATTCGTGAAGCATCCTCCACGGATTCGCCCTAGAAATCATGAGGGATAACTTTTCCCTACCAGCAGTTGCATGTCACATGCATTTTGCGCCGATACCGTCTTTTATTTTCCTTTAATTCGGGTCTATTTTTCTCCGTGAACCGAGCGATCGATATTCTTTTGGTTTTTTGGCGGGAGTAGGTGTTTTGGCCGGAGAGCGTATTGTGTGCTGATATACATTTTTTATCTCGCGATGTTTTTATTGCGTTATTCCGCTGTCCCGAGGGGTATCGGTAGAAAAAATATCTGTGGCAGCTGAATGATAAGAGAGCACTCCCTTAATTGTCAATGGTACGTTTTGTTTGCAGTTTCGGAGATTTACTCGCTACAGAGGGCTTATTTTCGAGCGAAGATGCGCGATTCCGCGGGAAATATTGAATGACCCCATGCATATAAATCGATGCCTTATTTAACCTGACATTCTGGAACTAAATAATGAACCAATTACTGGGCCATTGTATGGTAAAAATGTCTCTTTTAACTTAATTCCCCATGGACAACTAGAAGTATTACATATTAAGTGGGTTGTTGTAAATGATGGGTTGATTCCGCAAAATTTATAAAGGATGCTAAGTATACTAGATAAATATCAATAAAAGTTTTATTATCAGTGAAAATTAAACTGATATAAGTAACCTTACTTTTGTTTCCCTATGTCACACAATACGATTTCTAACTAGTCTAGTTCAGAGAACTAGGTATTCATTTGTTTAAGAAATTAAGAAAGTATTTCTAAAACTTGATAAATCAACTATTATGAAATCATAATTTTTTTAACTTGGGTAACTTACCGATATTTTTTAAGAAACTAGCAATTGCTATATTCTTTTTGTTTGATAAATTAAATACACACAGATGGAACAATTCGTAACGAAACTAAATTTTATATTACCATTTTGATCGTGAAAAGTAATAAAACGAAAAACATTTGAGACGGGTTGCCTTGTCCAAAGAGAAGTCGGAAGTAATAGTAGAATGAGTCCAAATTTTACCCTATGAACTCGACTTTCTACTATCGCCCAAATCAATAAAAAGGTATACAGTTTTTCTCAATCGGTAATTACGATTTATAGCTCTGCCTTACATTTTTTTACGTTAAAGATAATAAGTACACAGATGGGATGATTATTTATAAGAATAGGCAATTTAAATCATTGGTCGAATCTTTAAAATTAGATTTCAAGGAGATGGTTGGGATATGTTGTTTTTCTTAACAGAAATGAGTCAGAACTTTTGGTAGAATATAAAAAATATTAACGCTGTGGTCTTGTATTTCTACCATCGATAAAATCAATATTGAGTTCTACAGCTCATTTCAGTCGCTCATGACGATGAATTACCTCAATCTGTAATACCTAAATATTGAAATTCTCTTGTTTCTCTCTACTCAAATTATAAAGATAATTTGTCAATTAAACAATTCTTATCCTCAAACATCGAGATAATTAATCGGCCATTCAAGGTTAAAATAAAACTCAAGTCAACATTTGTTCCTCTGTGTCTGTAAACCTCTATGGAGGCAGTAAGTGTCTCTTAAACAATTACCGACAAATCATTCCGTCTCATCCTTTGAGTCGGCGCTAATCCAAGTTTCTCTGAAACGCAACTCCCTCGATGGAATTCCAGTCACCTCTCCCCGGCACTTCCGTGACTACTATTAACTTCTCATCTCCAACGACTCCTCTAGAAGTCAATATCTGTCCCATGACTTGACAACGTAACTTCGGAACGTCACAGACTTCTGTCTCCATCTGTGATTAGCAGGAACCCATCCAAATTACGAAAACATGTCGTTAGTCGCGGATAGCGCCTTTGAAATTTCCAGACTGCGGTGTCACGCACGATTTTTGCAGACTTGAACTCGAACTACGTGGGACTAACTAGCTCAAACTCGATGTTCCGGGATTTTCGTTGCAGAAGTAAAATCAGCGCCGAAAGGGGATGGATCAAATAAGTTACATTCAGCGGTACTTATTTATCTCTAGTAACCCATGAAGAAGAATCAAAAATTGTTAATTCCGCAACCGAGCTTCCAAAGTCGTCTACATTAATTAGCTCCGAAATTCTGCCGTTCACGCGCTCTGTAATGCTTGGGATTGCGGTTTAACATCGTTATTTGGCAGTGCCTCAGTCTTAGTTGCTGGAATTGATGAATGTCACCAACTTTGAGTTCAATGGTGTCATTCAAAGGTACTAAAAATCTCGATCACGAGATAT
Organism: Sympetrum striolatum; assembly: GCA_947579665.1. Lineage (NCBI taxonomy): Eukaryota > Metazoa > Arthropoda > Insecta > Odonata > Libellulidae > Sympetrum > Sympetrum striolatum. Next base: position 51,335,668 of record OX388342.1, on the reverse strand, counting down.
GTCGTCAGTTGATTACCATCCACCCCGTTACAAGCCCATGAGAAGTATCCATTGAATTGAAATCCCAGCGGTAAATCAGGTCATAATATGAACGAAGTTATTTAACGTGTATATATTTCTGGGAAATATTAGTTAATGCATTTATTCATGGCTTTAGAGCCTTTGTTCGATCGATGTGTTAAGCTCGCTTCTTCTTGGTGACGTCATAGGGGTGTAAGGAGCCCATTCCATTCTCAAGCGCCAGCCCGTTCTCCTCCTTGCATGTTCTTCTACAATACGGCTGAATGCACGGCGTTTAATTTTTATAACAGAATTTTTCTCGGAGTAATTGCGGTGGTTTTAAGTTTTCTTCCTCCCAAGATATGCGTTTCGAGATTTCATATTTAAAAGGATAAGGCTTTAATTCTTCAGAAATCTAGTTAGATTCAAAAGTATTTATATTGTGATCTACTCATTCACAACTTAGCTTGACTCTAAAATAAATTTACACCAGTTGCCAAATGCTGTTTTGCTACAACATCAATGCACGTTTATTGCAGTATGTAAAAGTAAAATATACTGATACATTAAGTATTTATCCCTTGAACAAATGCCTCTTTATACCCATTGCATGAAACAAAGATATTCCTGTATGGGTTATGGAAAAATTCTTCGAAAGAAAATTCTTCGAAAACGAATTCTATGAAAGTATATTCTGCGAATTTTTTTATTTGAGCTATCAATTCTTCGTAAAAAATTCTACATGGAATGCCTACGCCCAACCCAATCTAAATTTCAAGAATTTTCATAAGGTTGCGTAATCGATTTCATCTCCGATTCATTTCGTTTACTATTAATTTTGAATGTCTTCATATTTATTAGAAAAGTCTATTTACGAATAAATAATTGATCCTCCAATGTATTATTATTCAAAGAATTTGCTTTCAAAGAATAATGTTTTGAAGAATTCGTTTGCTTGAATCTGGATGTAAATAAATTTTAGATCCCTAGAAGTAATGATCTTCAATCTAGGAATTCCTTTTGCGTATAAGGATATACCCGCCAACTCATTTTCTTAGCTTCCATAAGAAGGGACTTTATTGGACAATGAATGGAAACTGAGGTAAGAGGAAATCGAATATAAGAGCTGGAGCAGGAAAATCTTATAGAACTGCCGTTAGCAAGCACATTCTTTATGTTTAAGTTCATCACGAAGGAGGAGATGCCTAACATTTCGGATAGCATTCCAGGCGTCCTCGAGTTTCCAGCAAACACTCCAAGCAGACTGAGACAGCTGCTTTAATATCAGCGAATGGCCAACAACTTTAGAATAATCGATGATGTCAGTGTAAAGTTTCTACGCTATCGAGAATAGATTAGTAGGCAAATATTAGATCGTAAAATAACCGCAAAGAATTTTGGAAAATTCCGTAGTGATGTTTATCTATGTATATCTTCGTCTTACTCCGACATCTTTTTACAGATTTATGTCTTTTAATTTCAATGAATTGCAAATATGTATTCATCGAATCTAATAAATCAATATCATAGGAGGTGGCAGGTTTTAACACCGAAAAATTTAAAATTATTACTATGACTCTTACGTTGAGTCGCAAATCTCCTAGTCTTTTAAAATAACAGTACTCCATGTGGCAGTTATCTCAGCTTGACTAATTATTAAAATTTTGAGTGGTATTATTTCCATATAGCTGAATTTCCATACGACTTCTAATTTAGGTCTCATAAAGTGTTTTCCAATTCTAACATAACTTCTTCTCTCTTCATTTTTCCATGTTAACCCTAAATATTTGATGAGGTATCTACTAATCCTTTGGTCTTTCTCATGACTTCTTCACGCACTTCTTAAGGCCACCTATTCTACAACCGATGTACCAAAGATGGAAGAATTAGATTCGTTGGATTTTTGATAAAACAGAAATAGGATATTGTACATGTATATGCATTCATAGTTTTAATAATTTAGAATAAATAAGTGCTCTTTAAGAGGAAAGTACTCATGTCAGTCACCCCTATGAAAAAGAATATTTCCTGTGATGAGTTTTATGGAAACGGAAATAAAGTTAACCTATTAAATTATGCAAGAAAACTTAAAAAACAATCGATAGAAAGAGGAGTATCTCTAACGTAGAATGGCAGTGTAAAGTCCCAAAAGAGCATTCAGCTCTTCCGATTATCTAAAGTTCATTGCAAAACAAGGGACCCCATTTACAATCTTGGGTACAAATTACGAGATTAGGATAAGGGGAAGTTATCTTTGCTCATCATGGTATGTTATTAAGAGAGTGAGAAATTTTCCTGATTAAAAACTGGGAGGCCTGAGTTCGAGACCAAATCACATCCCTAATTAAAATTTTTGTTAATCTTTTATTTACGGTACTCTAATCTTCAATTTTTCGGGAGAACGCTCAAGCAAAGAGAGATATCTTGTAGAACAGCCTCGATCCTTTTTTGAGGGATTTTTACCTTGAGCATCTGCCCCTAAAGTATATAATCCGATTCGAATCACAATCTTCTCAAACTTTATCTTGTCCTATACCCTTGAGTTGTTCTTGGCGTACAACAGCATTTGCCAAGTTTGAATCTCTCCATTTCCTTGAATAATGCGAAAGATCCATCTCATTACTGAGACTCGTTATTGCTGTATGGAAGCAATTAAAATCATCTCGTACAGAGATTTCCTCCATAACGTACATCCAAAGAAAGCACAACGATACCAATTATTTTATACCGATAATCGTATATTCGTCAATATTTTCGGATTTTCTCGTATTTACTGTTAAATCAATCAAATTTGAGGTTCATTCCATTTCAGCGGCTGCTGCAACTGATCTTTGCAAATTGAACTCTAAAAATAAACTAAAAAAAGCGAATTTGGCGATTTAATTTATTTCTGTTTTCATTTTAAAAATTTCATGACAACCTTTAATAATAATTTTTGAAATGATTACTTGGAATATTGGTACTGACGAGCGGGAAAGGTATATATTGACATAAAAATACTATTGATAAATATTTGTGAGAATTTTTCTTATGATTTATCAAACACATAGGAAGATAGGAGTAAGCCAGTTTTTATTTCAAACAAGCAAAGCCCATATGTAAAATTTAGCATTGTGTTTAATGATAATGCTAATAATCATTTCTGGTTAGAATCTTCTCAAATTTGAGAGAGCAAATGACTATTTTATTGATAAAATTGCACCTCCAATATACCTCAATGTTACAAAATAGTTAATTGTACAAGTTGTCCAATGACAAGGAAATGAGGTGGGTAATAACTTTATAAGCAAGATTTTTATTAGGCATTTTTTTGACGATGATTGAAACCTTGACTACAAGTACTGAGACTGTATAAACTTACAGTCTCATGTATTATGTCTGTTAATTGGCAATGCTGAATTAAGAAAACGAGATCTTTCCGCAACTAGCACTATATTTGCGAACAAGAGTTCGTCCTCAATCATTAAAACGTAAGCGGCTCGATCAAAATTCGATTAAAGTCGAATTTAGCCTAGAGAGATTACGATTTCCGTTGACACTATTCATTTTCACATAATGTAAGCCACAATTAAAACATACATGATTAGCAAACTGTTTCCATAGTTCCTAAAATCATCAGTCATAATTTAATTCTTATCTTTGTTATTAGACTGCCAAGGAATGTACCCGCGCTCTTAGCCATACGGCTGTCAAAGCGTATTAGAGGCTAGGTATATTCGAAATTGGGCAATTACCGTAATTCCGCTTTCAGCCGAAGTGAATAAGTTTCACAACTATCGGGCACGATTGTCATAAATGCTTTTAAATAGGTCCCATTACCTCTCCTTTGCGATCATACTAGCCGATTCATTACCGAACTACTCCATATTGGCAATTACGCCTCTAAGCCTAATTTACTTCAAGTGTTGGATAATGTCAACCACAATCACTCTCCCGAATACAATGCCGCTAACAACTGCCTTTTCCAGTCGCTCGCCCCCCTCCACCCCATTCAAACCACCTCCGCCAAAATGTTCCACCGCCCATTCTTCCCTTCAATTCCGCTTCGCTCTTGCCGTACATCGTCCCCGGTTCCGGATAATTGGCATAGGAAGGCGGCTCAAATCCGTTAAAACTAATCGCGTTTTGAAACATTTCCGTAGATCCGACTCTGATTCATATAGTCACCATTTCAAGGGTGAAAGAATCATAATTATAAATTAGTACTAAAGAAATGGAAGTAATTGTAGTTCATTTAAACAACTAAGAGACTCTGGCAAAATTTATTGCGTCAAGCCAAAGTTAAGTCGAAGTCTAAAATCCTAAATAATTCAAATCCCATATCCTTATGTCAGTATTCATTCAGATCGAATGCAATGGATGCTCCGCAAGTGGAAATTGTAGCAAAATAAATCAAATTACTTGTAGTTATTTTCAGCAACTGAGAGACAAATTGAAAATTTATTACGTAAAGCCACATTTAGATCAATTTCTGAAATTTAAATATAAAGAAATCCAATATATGAATTTTACAATTAATTCTGACAGAGCGCAATAAAGTACTATTTAAGTGGGAATTATGACAAAAATAATAAAGTATTATTAGTTGTTTAAGAAAACTAAGGTACGAATTGAGAACTTAATGTGTCATCGAGATTTTGTGTCGAATTCTGAAATCTTAAACAATTCAAATCCCTAATTTGTACGTCAGTATTAATTCAGACAGAACCCAATTTTATGCATCATAAGTGGGAATTATATCCTAGGTAACACAAGGAAATTATAGTTCTTTTCAGCAATAAAGAGACAATTTGAGAGTTTACTGGGTCCAGTATGAGTTTGTGTCGAATTCTGAAATCTTAAACAATTCAAATCCCTAATTTGTACGTCAGTATTAATTCAGACAGAACCCATAAGTGGGAATTATATCCTAGGTAACCAAAGTAATTATAGTTCTTTTCAACAATAAAGAGACAATTTGAGAGTTTACTGGGTCCAGTAAGAGTTAGGTCAAATTCTGAAATCTTAAACAATTCAAATTCCATATTCCTACGTCAGTATTCATTCAGACAGAGCGTGATAGAATATTTATAAAGATAAAGGATGCATTTCAATTTGAGTTTTCAAGTCTCCTCGTACGGAACTTCTTATTTTCTGGACACATTTCCTTTAATATTTCACATAACCTTCACGGATTGGCACAGAAACTTGACGTCTTTATCTGACAAACATTGAAGCTGTGACCTTGGGAATCCAGGAACCTCTTTTCTGTAAACAAACGGTAACAAAGGAACTCAGATATATCTCATACTTCTCTCATTGGGTACAACAAAAGGGAAGCATTAAAACAAGGAAATACAAAAAATATCTAAGGTACAGGCATACACAGAGCATCAAAACTCTTTCCTTTTGCAGAAATTCCTCCTTTTCTCGATATACAGAATATGAAGAAATAATGAAAAGAAGCCCACGCAGAGATACCAACTTTCGGAATCCAAAATTTTTATCTAAGTTTATAAACCAATCTGCGCTCACTTCCCACTTTCTCGACATCGTTTAAGCCGTAAGGAGGATTGCGAGAAGAGGGCGCTCTTAGAGTTGTGTATTTAGATAAGCCGCGGTCAAAAAAGGAAAGAAAAATCATAAGAAGAGAGATCAGAGGCAAACAATGGAATCCTCATGAGCCAGCTCTTGAGGAAATCCATTGGCACACGAATTGAATACAACGGGAGAAACAGAGGCACTTTCAAAGCTCAGCCGAACAACCGGATTTGTTTTCCTTCATTTCTCCCTTATGAAGCGCATTCCATGAACGAGTGGATGGAGAAAAGAACTGGGCTTTAATTGGATTTTTTCCACAAGGAATGATATATTTTTACAGAAAAGAGATTCTTTGAGTTGGCGAATGTTAAACTTTGACGAAAGAGCCTGATGTCTTTGATTTCTTTCCCATGTTACCATACTTTAATAGGAACAACGGTAAATAAAATTATACTTACAATTCCCTTATTATAATAAGTACCCTCTAGTTGTACTCCTTACCTATTCTTCACAATACATGAGATGTTTAATCACTTTCTTTCATGCTATGTCATAATTAGAGGGATGATTTTTTTTATATTACTTTTATGCTATATTTACTAAAAAATTGAAGAATATTCTTGAAGTGGCAGGAAGGACTGGAACTAATTGTGTAAACTATCTGCTGCGACAGCTCACAATCTTCATTCCAACGCATTTCATGCAATTAGAAGTACATATTGGCTTTTTTTAGTAGCATTAAAAGGTTTTCTTTCCTCTATCGGGAGGGTTAATTAGCTTATTTATGAAGAGAGAAGCAGCAAGGGTCATCGCCGCGGTGAAATTATCAGCTGTATTTACATAATGACCCTGTTAGCCGCCGGTGTCGTGTAGCAGGAGGTGTAAAAACTCTTACACCACTATACTAACTCCTAATATCTTTTCTAATGGTCTACGGGAAGTAAGACCAGAAGTAGCTATCCGTCCTTGGGATTATTTCCTTATAACGAATAGAAGTTGCAATTATAAGTCGAGGCTGCTGGCTATACAGAATCAGTTTGAAGTCCTAAAATTAGTTACTACTCGTAGCTTTCAGCAAGTCGGAAAATATATTTTCTTGAATCAGGTAAATTGTTTCATAAATGTGAGGTAATTATAGTTATAATTAGGTCGTATAATTATCGTGATAATGAATAGAAATACTAGAATAAACGGTCGCCCAATTCGAAAAAATACTTTCATTTGTATAATTTTCCGAGATAAATTATTAAAAGCCATAACTGTTTTGAAAATCTAAATTATAATCACAGTCTATACCTAAATTCATGATGGAGGTATGCCCGAGGGTTTTCACCGAAATCTAAAATAAGAAGTTGACATTTGTAGAGAAAAAAAATTACTCTTAGCCCTCTTTTTGCAGCCTTTTTAATGCACATCCATTCCTTTATTCTTATGGAAGAAGAAATTCGTTCATAAGAATATTTCCACCCAAATGTAAATAATCCGATTAATCAATCATCCTTTATTTTTTCCGTCCCTCATCCGACTTTTCGTTAATTTTCTTTATTTCTCTCCGCTGTCCTTCGCCTTACAAATCCCGGTGCCTTCACTTGTCCCAAATTATACACCCTTTTCCGCTATTACTCCTACGTCCGACTAATCTACTCCTCTCCTCTTTATTTTCCTTCTCAATAGCGCTCTTTAATAGCTTCTGTCCAACCGCTTCTCCTCTTTTAATCCCCGGCTCTTGCCATCCCCGTTTTCATTACACCACCGCTCCAACCCGCCTCTTCCTCCAATCTGCTTCAAATCAAACTCTTTCGCCTTCTTCTCTGCGCTATCAGACCGGCTTTATCGCATCCGAAATCTTCGGCATAATGCCAATCGAAGTTCTCCTCCTTGCGTTTCTTTTCCCTTATCTCCGGGAAAGACACTTCTCCCAATTCAGCCTATTTCGCCGACCGATTCCCGTGGTGGAATTATACTTGCCCCTCCCCGCGACGGTGTTGACCTCGCTAAGGCTCCCCGTCCTAACTATGGCCCCAGTTTTACCGAGCCTCTCCCAACCCCATTAGACCCTTGCCCCCTCTCTTTCTCTCTCTAAACTACCTCATTACTCCGCTCTCCTAAAAACTTTCCGTCCTACCCTATCTAACACCCCTTCCCTTCCCAATCCCTTACCGGCACGCCTTCGAAACAACCACGCACCCTCAGGGCGTTCGTTCGCCAACTCCTCGGAAACTCCTCGCGCCTTCTCCGAGGAGCGCAGAAGGCGTAAGTTGTGCACAACTCAAAGAGGTCTATTAAACAAGGGAAAATTTTGGGGGCTGCTCGAAGGAGAGACATTCGTTTTCGCTTCGGTATTCCGAGACGGGATAGCGCGTGATCGCGTGATCAGAGCTTCCTCGTCTCGGACGTGGACATGTCATTTGCGCAGTCCCTCTGAAATGAACGCGTAATTGAAAACATCCTTCTCATACAGGTTGGGCCATTTGAAAGTTTCCTTTTAATGTTTTTATTTATTGTATTCAATAATAATTTATCCTACGAATAATATAACATAAATCTTATAAATAAAATCAACTGGGGATGCTCTATGGATACACTGGCATTATTGTATTCATAGTCTATCAATAGTAAAACGAACACTCTTCTTCTGCATTCCTTCAATTTTCATCTCACTTTCCTCCAATACTCATTTCAATCTTTTTTTCTTATCTACTAATTCTATCCAGAATATGTTTGTGAGAGTTTTACGTGGAATAATATAATTTTGTATGATTTTTTGTTTGTTTGTTTATATTCACTTCGTATTCATTTTGATGTTTGATTTTTTGATTCTTCATAATTTTATTGAGATTATTATTATTGTTGGTCGTCAGCAGTAATTGTCTTCGTAAGTTAAATATGTGATGTTTATTAATCAATAAAATAAATATAAACAATATTATATCTATTATTAATTTAAAAATTAACCGGCAAATAGTCCACTGAGATAATTATATATCAATATAATATTCTGATATTCTCGCGCGAATCCAACCCTTTATATGCTCACAGACCTTTTTCTTCCCTTAACGAACATTTTTTTATCCCCCGTTTTTCATACTCCCCGAAGGTTTGTTTCCGCAGCGGCATTCCATAAAGAAGGCAATTTTTTCTGAAGTCTTCCGGTGGAGGTCAGGGTTTTCGTATCCCCGCCAGGCTACCCGCATGCGGCACACAAAGGCCCCCACGATGGGAGAGACGTGAGGGAGAGAAAGGTTTCGAAGAGAAATTTCGGTCTGCGAAGAGAGAGGTCGAAGATATGAGGGGATACAAGATCGATAAGTAGATGTTGTAGAAGAAGCTGAATGAAGTCCTCATCCCCCATTTTCGCCCCTAACCTCCGTCTCCCTGTATCTTAAAACCCGTATTCTTACCCGTTTCCCGTGACCCCGACCTCTGACGTCCCGCTCTCTCTCTCGCCCCGTACTCTCGATCGAATTTACGGCCTCGCTCACAATAAATCTCGGGACTCGCTCTGTCCCTTCCCGATTCTTTCACCTACTCCTTTTCGCCCTTTCGCCTATCGAATACAAGACTCGTCTGAGGGGAGCCCCACCCCCATTTGGGGGGTGCACCTCTCCATCTGACCCTCCCCGTGCCCACTACAACCCCTCGGCGAAGGGATTAAGGGGTGGGCAGATGATGAGAGGCACGAGATAAGGGAGGAAGGAAGAAAAGGCCACGGAACGGGAGGCATCGCAGGGTTTTTCGTCGCATAGGGGTTTGAATAGCTCGAGGTCGAGGAGCGAAGAGATTGGAAGATTCGTATATTGGATCATGTGGAGGAGATCTGAGGCGGGATATTTTGAAAAGAGCATTGAGCAGTGATATTAAATCCGGGGGATGGAGCAAGGGGACGAAGGAGTCGATTCCAACTGTGATCACCGCTATTTAGCGGTGCTTATCTTGCTCGGAGGGGTACCAATCCGACCGGCCGTGGGCGGACGTCGTAAATGAAAGGGGAAGAAATGAGCAGCTGGGGGAGATAAATCTTCGGGTATCGGTCCGAAGGAAGCCGTGGAAATCCTCGCCTACGAAAAGTTTCATGACGTTAATCATGACATGTGTGCACCGACTCTTCGCTTTGAGATTCGATTATTGACCCACTGTGGTTTGACCTTGATAATGAGATATGATCGTAAGGTTATCTAGGATGGATTACGTGTAAAATACTATCAAATGTGTTTAAAGAAACGGATAAAATTCAATGAGTTAATCCTGCACATTTTACGTGATGATGGAAATGAAGCCAGTCGTCAAAAATTAAAAATAAAACATCTTGCGGGAATTACTAAGTTTTACTTCACTCTTCATAATGCCGTCACACTACCGAAATAGATTTTTGTTATAAATGAATTCGTTTTATCATTGGCAAATTTTTGTAAGAGCAACTCTTGAAAAATTTGAGACTGAATATTTCCGTAGTCTAAATATTGAGTGAATGCAGGTAATATAATGTACTAATGAAGATTAACTGGATATTGTTTTTAGAGTAAAAGCTGACCAGAAACTGCTTATAATTATGAAGAGCTGTTAATAAAATCGATTAATTTAATTAAATCTTGGCTAAATAACCTTTCAAAAAACAAATTGAAATAATCTGGTACACAACTAGTCTTTAGGTTCGAGATGGGTTGCTTTTTCTGTACCGAATATTCAAGTAAGTTAGAGATGCATGCTGAAGTGCAATTATAGTAGAGAAGACCCGAGTCTCTTAACTTTTATGAAATCATACGCGTGTAACTCAGAGGAAACTTTTTTATACCTGCCACGTATGATGTAAGTAGTTATTGTGTGTATTGCGCAAGTTATTCGAGTTCCGCACTATTTTACGGTCGTTCCATCACAACTTTACGGTGGCTCTAAATATACCCTTCCTCTTGGATTTTACATAAAAGGAGATTTTCCCTATGGGGCTCAGCATACATCATGGATTCCTCCTTGTGTGTACAGCTAAATTTGATATCTTTATAACGTCAATACCGAAGAAATTTATAAAAATATTGCATGTGTTTTGACTTGGAAAGGACATCGGCCGTTATCCCAGTAAGGGCTAAAAAGCTGATAGTCAACTTCCTGGTGATATGCAAGGAATTTATCCAACCATAGAGGTTTTAGGGTGTGGCAAGAGAGCCTTAGTGGTGTGTGAAAAGGGTGGGTTCTGCGTTACACGGAAGTGAATGTCACAGTCCACGGGACTGAGGAGAGTATGAGAGTTAGAATGTTGATATAGGAATGATGAAATGCAAAACAGAAAGGATCTCATTTCCCTAATATTAATATTTATCTCTGTCTAAATCTGCAGAAAAAAAGAGTCCTTATAATTGATAATTTTTCTGAGCTTGCTAGTCTACCAACCTCTATTTAACTATTGAATAGAATGCTCTACAAATTCAAGGAGAGGATCAGCAAACGCTATGAAACCAATTATTGCAAAGTTAATTTAATTTAATTAAAAAAATAAAAATAATTAAAAAGAATAAAATGCTTCAGTAAGGATGACGATAAACCAGAGTACTATATAACTAGTCAACGTAATTGGAACCATATACTTCTTTGTTGGTATCAATATTCAAGGAAGTCACTCTATGACCTATACATTGGTGGTTTCCAAGAATATGTAAAGTGATTTAAGGATCATTATGCGACCATGGTAATTACTATAATTTGAAGAAACCAATTAAATTATCTTTGAAATTGAAAATAGATTTTTACTTTTTCACAAAGGTTTTTATTTAGGAACTACCGGTTTCGGTACATTACGGTAGTTTTGTGTGAACCTGACGATGGTAATGTACCGAAACCGGTAGTTCCTAAATAAAAACCTTTGAGGAAAAGTAAAAATCTATTTTCAATTATGTCTTTCCACAACATCTCGGTCGAATCTATTGATTATATAAATTATCTTTTATGCATTTATTCTAAGGATAATTAAAGCTTTCAGTAAATGCAGAAATTTCTGATTTTTTAGGATTTTTAGAAATTTCTGATTTTAAAATACGTACCATTTGGTATCTTCCTTTCATTAAGCATCTACCTCTTCCGCTTCTTCATTTTTTGACCGCATTACAGAAATATATAAATCATTTTATGATCTTTGTGATTATATCTATTATTATATTGAATCTACAACAGAGCCAAGTCCAGTCAAGCAAGACATTTTCAGAAATTGATAAATTTGGTTATTAGAGCTGACACTAAGTCCAATACAGTTATTTTTTATATTTTTTCAGCCCGTCTGTTACAGTATCAAGTACAAACTGCCACATTGGTTTCGATGGAATTTTACAGGGTGATAATACATTTCGTAGCGTGACATTGAAGATAACTTTCATCCCGATATGTTACATCTTTTGTTTGGTAAATGGGCCATTGTATTTGGTTATACGCAGTAGGCGTAAGGAAAAGGGAGAGAATAGGAATTTTTTAGCTTTTACCCTAAAATTCTACAACAAACTATTTTCCAACGTTCAAGATTAGCACATATCTTCTTTACGCAGATAATAAGGTACTACTTGTTTATCACTTGGGCTCCAATTGACGTAAAATGGATAAAATGCATTCAATTTTATTCAACATTCAAAAAATTTGAACAACGCCATATGGTCGTGTAATTCCATCGTTGAAGTCTAATTTTTCTATTTCATTTTTCATAATACCATGTTATAATATTGTAATATATGGAATGAATGGTCATACAAAAAATGGCTTTAGCCTGGACGTAAGCTCAAGATAATATTTTATTTTCCCCATCACAGAATGGTAACTTTTAAATATCACTCAAATTTTTATAAGAGAATTCACTCCCGGAATATCAAGTATATTTACGGTCATTGCAAAAACAAGTTTGCATAGAAAGAGCTGTTGCAAAATATCAGTAAAGTAGATAATCACCCGGTAACATTAGGTGAATGCATGGATGGTTGTCACATATCCTTAGTATGTTTTATACAGTTACCGTGGTAGGATTTGATATTAAATTGCCTTCCACATAAAAAATACTAGCAGTAAATTTTGTTTTGTATTAGTCATTGAACATCAACGGTCTGAATTATCTGTAATTAAATAAAATTATGAAGCGCGTTTGTTAGTTCTTACTTAATGAAAAGAAGCTTGATGTAGAAAGCCTGAAATTCTTAAATGAAGCCTGCTCCGTTGGAGAAATCAATTGCAGATTCGAAGCTTCTTTTTTCCAACTCAAATGCACAATACCTTGAATTACCAGTTCTTTCCTCACAAACTGTGATTCCGCCTATGTGTTAAATTTTCAATGGTGACACTTAGTTGGTCGTCATATTGCATGACCTGTAGTAGCAATCGCGGCTAATTTCTATTTAACTTGACCTTAAAGAGCTACAAAGACTTCTTGGAAGGGTAAAAATGTAGAACATGCCTTTTTTAAAGGCAAAGACAGGTAAAAATTTCGATTGAGAACTGGGTTATTCAAAGATAGGAGAGGACGTGAGAGGTGAAATGGAAAGGGAATTAGTGGAGGAGGATGAGAGAATGTCAGCTGTTAAGACGGATGAGAGCATTTACTACAAATTTGCTACAATCTGTCTGAGATATCTCTGATATCCACGATAGCTGTTAAACGCCTATAAATTGATTCCCATCTTGCCCATTCGAATGTGTAACGAAGTCTATGCCTCTCTTGTGAAGTTCCGTTTTATCTTAGAGTCTTAAAAATTTATCCGCCTTTGAGCCTCATTCCCGGAAACAGATTTCCAAGCAGTAATTTAGCTTAGATGGGGATATAAACATGTAAAGCTTATAATCTGAGGTAAACGGCGCTTTGGAAGCATGAAAATTTATATTCCAAAAGCTGCTTTTTATTTTAGTGTAATTCGGTTACATTTTCACGAGTTCAGAGGTAGCTTGAAGGATTTAGTTTCTCATATACACTATGTACGAGTAATTATTACCACAGGGGAATTAATAGCAATTTCTCGAATAGTATTGTAATATTAAACTGTATATCTTCATCATCAGTGATTAACAATCTGACTTCAGATGTAGGCCTCCACAAATGATTCCCAATTATCTCTTTCATGAGATTTTCGTTGTCACGTATCGCCTAAGTCATTCTGTATATACACTAACAGCATTATTGACAATTTCTTAAAACTCTTGAATATGAGCTATGAACAATTTTTCATCCAGGTTTTGTAAAATGTACAATATAAATACATTTATCTTCAAGTTTATGCCCAGCTTGTTATATTTAAATTATACTTTAATCACTTCAATATTGGACTCTTCGGAATTAACTTATTATAGCGCAGTAAAAGAAGATAGAAGTTGCAGACAAGAGAATGCAATGACGGGTTCACGATATCTCAAGGAAAGACAAATACGAAACGAATTATTTAAAGTTTCGGTCAAGGTGGGACATACTGGCGAAAAGGTTCAAGAATAAAGACCGAGACGTTTCGGTCACGTGAAGGGTGGAAAGGAATTGTAAATGTAGAAGAGGAGTCGGATAGGAGCAGCAGGAAATGAGAAACGAAGACCCAGATAGAGGCGAAAGGTAAAGGTGACCGAGAATTTGAAAGACAAAGCTTGGAGATAGGGATTGCCAAGACAAAAGGAGCAAAAGGATGACAGATTGAAACGATGACCCCATTTAGATTTGAAATCTAAGGCGAAGAGGAAAGAATATAATATGTCAACCCCTTTAGTGGCTTCTCGGCATGCTCCACTGCTTTAGATATATGTATCGGGGTATTGATGTCTACTTTAGCTTGACTATAGAGAATATATGCTATAAACCTATAATATGCTTACAAGCGGCATAGTTTTTGAAATGTTTTGCAAGGGATAGCAGAAAATTACCGCAGCTAAAAGTGTTTTTAGTGGTGGTGTGTAAGTTACTTCAGATTTTCATTTCCTAACGTTAAGCTGAGAGTTAGAAGCTAATATTAAACTACTATAAATGTAGAACTACATTATATGAATTGAACAGACATCCTATGAAAGGGAGGACATTGTTATTTTCAATTGAAAATTGTTAGTTTATTCAAATAGAGACTATAATTATAATTAATTCCAAACTACTGCTTCGATACCAGTTAAATTAAACATACACATTCATATCATGATGAAGAAATTATTGATTGGATCTGTATTCGTTGCGCAATTAATTAAGAGGCAACTGTTTAAAAGGCTATATTTTGAATGCCTAAATGCAATTAAGAGTGGAAATTGGCCTATGTGTTAAATAATATCAACATTTCATTTCAATTTGATTAGTTAAAATTGAATAGGGTGAAATAGTTTAATCCATAAATATTAAAATTTCAATTCGAGAAGAAGATCGTTTCTAAAATATTTTGTGAAATTAGATAATGTCCATTAAACGTCTACCATTACTACGATCCGCAGAGTTCAAAGTTCATAAATATCGTTTAAGTCGATAAATTTTACTATTAGTTAATAGTCAATTAATATAATTAAGCTATGACTGTCGAAAATAGAGATCATACCTACAATATCAATATTTAACTAATTAAATTTAAGCATATTAATTTCAATATAAAACTTGTTAACGGAGAGAAAATCTCAAATAATTTAAAGGTATGTTGCTGATAAGACATATATCAATGAATAAGGGATTCAAAGCTTTATTCAATCTAGATATACAATTATCAAAATAATCTGCTTTCATAGCAATCAATGAAATATTTCTGAGTAGCTGATATACCTAGTACATCAGCCTTAAGACACAGGAAGCCGTGTAATCCACAAAAGGAAAGGGAAAATTTTCGAATCTAAGTTAGCTAAATACTCTAAGGGCTTGCAATTGAGATTTTTATCCACTGAAGAGTACCTATCACTCAGCAGTTACGTAATACGAGTGTATTTTACCTAATAATCTTGTCCTCGCATCCAGAAACGCCCATCACTTTCTTCTCGTGTATCTTCAGGGCTGAGCGTATATTCAGATAGTATCTCCATTGTAATCAGCCTTTTGTTTTCAGTATCTGCTCAACAATTTCTCTCAGCATATCCAAACAATCAGCTCTTTCCAAAGGGAGCCATTTCCCTATCTCAGGGAGTAATTCTCAGCCGATACTCCCTTATCAAAGCAGATGCCCTCCCTCCCCAGCCAGACGCATTCAAATGCGAACGTTCCTCATTTCCAATGAGCTTCGCAATGCTTTCGGAAGATACATTGTTCCCAGAGGTAGAAATTACTTCCGTAATGAGCGGAAATTGCCTCTAAATAATCACTAATAATTCACTAATCGAGGAACTGAAAATATTTTAACATCAATTTCAACGATATATTCTCTTCTTAAGTATATTATAATCTATCTTTATAAATCATTGAAAATGATGTATTTAATGAAAATAGCAAGGTATCGGTGATATTTACTATCTGTTAAAAGAAAATATAAAATGAAAATACAAATTCCTCAATGCGTGAATAGTTTTGTGGACATTAAGTTTAAAATTCTCAATTATCTTTAAACTATTTTTTTCAAGATTTGGAGGAACAAACTTTTAATCTCAATGTATTTAACATACTTAGAACACTAAATGTGTATTTTAAATTCACTTAAAAATTTGAAAAATATACCAAGCAGCTGTAACATGTTACAAAAAACTAAATCACGTACACATATATTTATCTTACAGATAGTTGAGAATTCGGAACAAAGAGAAGATAAAAATTAGACTTCTGGTAATTCAGAAGATTCTTCTATGAGAAATGCTTAAAAAGCTGGATAGAGAGTGATGTTAAGCCTTCATGGTATATATATAGTTACTGGTAACCCAGGTTAAATCAGGTGGATTGCTATAACCTTAGTGTTTCCTCTAGCCGTCTTTGTCTGCGACCCTTTAACACCTGTGTTCCAAATTTTTCTTCATTTATCTCGAGTTACTAGTTAGTCTTCCCCAGGGCTGAGGTCTTAAAATTGGATTTCAAAACATCCGAATCCAAAATTTTTGGCATTACATTTATTGTAATGTAGAAAAGAACATCTTATTGCATCTCCAAGGAAAGTCGAAAATATCAGCTAGTTTTAACTTATTTAGCTTTACTAGCTATCATATGATTGAATATAAGTTTTTGTATTGGGATTATTTTATTTTTTTTGCTTTAAATCACGATATCTTCCTACGAAAACAGAATTTTAAAATGATATTTGAGTAACGTATACCTCTCAATCGTACTTTTTAATAGTTTTCCAACAGTTTCAATTCTCTTAAATGTAGATAATATTCTACGTTAAGCATGTTTGAGTAGCGTGCTACGTTTCCGTCACCACTAAATACTTTCAATTCATTTAAACTCTCTTAAAAGTAGCGAATAAACTACGTTTCTAAATTTACCCATTCGTTTCGGCACGGTGGGAGCCTTCTTCCGCATTTTTCCGGCAGGCAAGAGAGATGATATTTTTCGACTGCGCCTCTTCATTAGTCAGCCAGACATCGCGGCAGCACGACAGCGTCGAATAATCCTTCCGATAAACCGCATTCAATCTTTCTCGTCGCGGTCCTTTTTTCCCCATGAATATTTTCGACAGCATTTTTGTCTATCGCTCAGCTGCCTTTTGTGGTGGCCATCCCTTTGTGCGTGAGGGCTTCTGCTGGCGATAAGTCGGTCCGAAGGGTTAAAAGTGGGCACCGCTCTTCTGCCTTTCCAATGCCCGCAGTTGCGGAGTGATTGAGGGCCCGAGAGATTAGATGGAAAGAAGAGGGAGCGGCATCATTTGCGTCAGGCTTCACGGATCATTTGGCAGAGTTTGGCTTGTGGACCATCGGCCGCGAGGAAGCCAATGCGTGATACGATGAGCACTTCGGTGAATAGCAAAAATGGCGCAGTTTCATCGCTGTTTTCGATTATGAGGGTATCTCCGGTCGGGCGTACGTCAGATGTTCGAAGGATATACGCGGTCTGTAAATATTTGCGGCTTCTGGTATAACACATTGTCATGTATTCCAATAAAATATGGTTCAGTTGTCGGCAATTTGTATATAAAATTAATAAAATTGATCAATGTAAAGTGCAATGATGGTGGAGAATTTTATTAAAATGCGTATTAATTGTTATTAGTTATTTTGGTGGTGTGTTGGTAATCGTTATTAGTAATTTGCGATTTGTAAACAGCAAGACTGACATTAACTAATTAAAATGCTGTTACTGCTGGATTTTCATGCAAATATCATCATATTTAGTAGAACCATTACTAAATTCACCGTGGCAGAAAAATAGGAATATTTTGCATTTTAACTGGATTATACATTACCTTTGGTTCATAATGAATATAGCTGAACTATACTTCGGAGGAGAGTATAAAAATTTCAAATTCATATTCAAAGCTTTGAAACATATTTCACGTATTGAGATAATTCATCAATTTCAGGACTAAAATCATCATTAAACGTAGATACTATAGACGTAGACTTTGAATATTCCTCCTGATAATTTGTTACGATGTAAGCTAACGGAGACTCTTCTAGTGTTAATGACTTATCATTTCAGTGGTTGCAGTATATTCTTCTTAATTCTTTTCAAATCAGTCCGTTTAATCAAGTGAATGGCTTAATGAAATCGGTAGCAAATATACATTGATTTCATTTTTAAACGCAGGAAAATCTTGGTACTTAAGAGACTATTCATAAAGTAATAACCCAGAAAAATATGAGTTGAAGAATATTAAAAAATCTTTGGACAGATAATCACTTATATATATTAACCTTTAAACCATACTCTACACACTCCTTCTATATTTGGATATTAAATCTCTATTTTTCTCATCGCTTGTTTAAAAATTGTGAATAAACTCAAATTTTGTTCTCCCAAAATAACTGTAAAAGATTACTTTTTATCTAATTCACTATAGTTATAAATAATTTTTATCCCGAACAGAAGGTATATCTCGACAACCTGTCCACCATTTTAAAGTATTTTCATTTGTTCAGGCTGTTGAAATCAGTAAAACGGTTTTATAATCAGATGTAGCATTGAATTGAGTCTAAAAGCCTTAGACAATTATTCAACGTGTAGCACTTCCAAAGAATTTATGTTGAGGCTTTAGGTTTTACCGTTGTGTCAAGAGGAAAATCCTTTATTTGTGTGCAAAGACGTTTTGTGGGAATTTTGGTCGACAGACGAGCAATATTCTATTAGGAAGCCCCGCAAAGCCGAGCAAAAGGGGCGTTTGTCGGAACATTTCGACACTGAGAAAAAGACTTGTTTGAGGTACGCTCTAATAAGAAGGGAGGTAGTTAAAAGGCTTCGCAAAATAAGAAAAAGAAAGAACTTAAGAATGGAATCGTTACTAGAGCGAGCGACTGATTTAGCATAGTTTTAAGGTAAAGAGCTTCATTTCTACTTCAAACGCCCGACATTATAGCAAAAACTCTATGAATTCATGAATGTTAATTATCTCAGTTGGTAAATTTGCCCAAGCTTTGTTGATTCATACTGATATTTATATATCGTGACACTTTAATTGAACTCTGATATAATTCATTTCTTATATTTTATAAATATCTGAGTGTAAGTAATCAACTTTTCTAATACATCATCCATGATTCGTTCAAATAAAACACTATCTAATTTATTCTACAAAAATGTAATCATTTTTTTTAATTTGAGCAATTATCTAGATATATAAGTTCCATTAGTTATCGACATTCCATAAAATTATCTTAAATTGCATGCTCAGTAGTACGTTTTATTTTCACATTCAGAAACTTCTAATAACAAATAATAGGAGGTGACTTGCAGGAGTCCTTATTTTTAATTTTCTCTAATTAATTACAAACGCAATTTATAAGATGCACCCGACAAAATAATCTGATAATTTATTTAACGCTAGCATAAGATACGTGCCATCCACATCCTTATTTAACTTTACTTTGCACGGAGCTCACTCGTCGAAAAAACGGCGCTTTGAAATCCTCTTTGGGGAAAAAATTCCGCCTAGACTTCGGCAGATCCTCCACTTTTTACGGTCCTCACAGACGCGGAGAGAATATCGATCTAATTGGGAGAAACACCGCTAATGCCGACTGATCGATTCCGGTCCTCCAAAGAGGAGCCTCCGTTAATGAAGACGAAGTTTTCTCGTTGCCGCAACTTTCCCGTTTTCCATTCCCGGCACCTAAAAACAAACGCGACGTCATCGCCGAGTTCCCAACTTTTGAGCATTCTTCCCTCGCTCCCTTTTCCTACAAAACCACCGTATCGGTTTCCCAGTTTCCCCCGTAGCGAGTGACTGAGTCCCCACTTCTCTCGCCCTTGTCACATCCCTTCCCCCGTGGCCGGCAGTTATTAGGTATTCGGTGAGTCAGCTTGTGCCTTACTAACTGCATGTGCGGCCCCGTCGCACCCCGCACAAGTCTCCCTACTTTCCTCCCCCACTTGGAAGAACCTACTTTCGCCCAACCCATAACCTCCGCCCCCCGATCAGTCCCCGCATATCGGATGGTCATTGAGCACTTTCTCACCCTCTTCGGGGCAACTTCCCCATCCGCCCCCGGAGGCCCTCTCTCGCCCCCACCACCCTCCCCTAACTCTCCCACTGCTCTTTTTTAAGCCATTTTCAGACCGGTTCCTGCAATCTCTGCCAAAATCCAGACTTCTCTGGTATTGCCCTCTCTCTCTCACAGCCCATTCTCAATCCGCCAGAGTAAAATTTTCCCGTTTCCGACACCGCCATCCCTTCTCTCTTCCCTCCATGGCCGTCAAAATTTTGCCGCTTCCCCTGTTCCATCCATCTTCCACCTCGTGTCCACTTGTAGATACTTGATGGGACTTCGTTATTGGATCTGGTTTACGACAACTGGCGGCGTTTCCAGATCCGGGTGATCCAGCCCGCGAAGATGCTCATAACACGTCGTCCGCTTATTGGCTTATTATCCTCTCATTCGTTTAATTGTAAACAATTTGCGTCGGAAGGATCCTTAGCTGCTCGAGTGAAATTTATTCGCTAGATTTTAAATGTGTTACTCTCTCGGTCATAAGGAAAGCACTAAACCCAAGTATTGAAATTTATAACTAAAGTCAGGCTACCAGATAGTCATGTGGGCAGCGCGTTCGGCTTTGTGGAAAGCGGTCCCGGATTTGACTCCCCGTGGGATTCAGCGAGCAAAATGAACTAAGCTGAAGAAACACTTTAAAGAAACTAATACTATGACTGTTGGCGTGACAATGTGAAAGGATAATTTTAGTTTATGTCAGTTTAAAATCATAATATTAACAGTAAGAAAATTTATTCAGGGCGAGATTGAGATATTAAATTCTCTTCTTACATCTAGCCCTTGATCATTTTTATGATTTTATTTTTATGATGCTTATCATACAATACGAAATAGTTAAATCGAAAAGATACAGTTGAGAAACTAAACCTACGTATTTATTGCAAAAATATATATTAACAATCAAAATATCTTTAGAAATGCTACGATCCATGTGAAAATTGTTATGTCATAACAGAAATGCCATATTATTTTAATTTCTTGGTACTATTTGGTTTGCATTTGAAATTTGCGTTTAAGCTCTAAAATAATTTGCTCACTCTGATGATTTCAGCTTATTTTTTGTCGCTTCTGACACGGATTTTCCCTTAGTTCAATGATCCATTACAACAACGACAAAAAAGGGTGAATCGTCCATTCGAAAATTAAAATAAAACTGATACACATAAATATAAATTATCCGGGAAAGCCACGGCGAAAATTTAGTACCCCTTTAAATCCTTTCATGGCCATTAAAGAAAGATAAATTATCATAGTTTAACGCAGCCGATCCGCGTAAAAAATAATAGTTTTATAGCAAATACGCGTTCCTATTATCTATTCCATCGACCGTTACGAATTCTCGCAGTGGAATGACCGAGTATTTAATTTTAGCCGTGGTACCGGATAGGAGCTCCTCCTAATTCGCAGAGCTTAATTTACGATTGTCTGCAGGCGAATCATCAACATGCCGAAAAAGTCATTACAATCACGGACTCTGGAGGATGGGAATGCATGACCGGATAATAGCGCTAAACGCTCCACTATTAAATATGAAACATCACATTTCCTCGTTATTTATTTTACCATTAAATCTGCTTGGTCTCATTCGTATATCCGCCGAACGAATTGCCACTCAACTATATATTTCACTAAGCCCGTGGACGCATCCTCTTCCCATCCCTTGTACATTCATAAATTAACCCTCTTTCCACAGCCATTACTACCCCGCTGTACCCCTTTTCAATTCCATTTTGACCCTTTTCCCAACTTAATCCGTCCCTCTAGGTCTTCCCACTCCTCTTTTCTCTCTTTTTCACTCTCTCAATCCTCCGTCTCCACCATTCCTTTCCATTTCTCCTCTTCGTCGACTTAATTCCCATTTCGGACGCCCTAGTAATCTTTAGATTATTTTTCGTTCCGTTTTTTGTCATCTCGCCCTATATTTACAACCTTAATCCTAGCCATGGAGTAGGGGGTTTTATTTTCCGTGGTGATTTGATTTTTGTGCAGAGGCAGGAGTTATCATAATCTCTGCTGTTCCCTCTTTCTTATGCGATTCGGATTCAAGGCGGTTCCCGAAAAGCAATCCTTGTTCAGTAAGAGATACTAACTCCTGTGGTGATTACTATATTATTGTCTCAGGGTTGTGCTCTACTTCGAATTTGAGAATCAGATGGTGAATATTACATGCATCTCTAATCTTGCAAAATCGCTTTTTTTGGAACAGCGAGTGAGTTGTGAGTGTTATTCTTCAGACTTACTTCACGGGAGTTTCTAATAAGGCCCATTTAAAGGATTTGGTAATTTAGCTAGTCTTTTAGTTAAAGTGATTGTGATTAGTGCCTGTGCCTCTGTTTTTTATGTGACGATAACGATTTGAACATTTATGCAATAAATGGTGCTTGCTATTACACACGTTTATGAGTAGATTTCTAGATTGTAAATCATGGGTTAATTAACAGGAACCTTAGTTCAACGCTGATAAGATGCAGAAAAAAAAATTGAAAGTTTTGTCAATTATATTGAATGGTGTTAAACAAATTTAAAATATTTAACTACCTATTTGCTGCATATAATAGATTATCACACCTTACTTTAACTCCACTTTAAATATTCCACGAACGAAAGCTTCTTAAAGGTACTTGCTTAATTTTTCTATTAAACCGTAAATTCAGGAAGATAATTCACTTTTGTGAACCTAGGAAGAAGATACTGTGTTACAAGTCCTTGTATATATTTGGGATAAGGTCGATGTCATAGAGATTTTGCAACAACGCAGGGCAAAGCATCATGGACTGTTGGGTCTTGTAGAAGCACAGTGTTTCCGAATAGCTACCTCCGTTACTTTCTCTTAGGATTTTATGCCAAGGTATATAAATAGCCGTATTTATTAAATAAACCGGGAATATAATTTAAATTTTTGTTTCCTAACGAGTACATTTTATTATCAAGTAACTAAGTAAGTCAGTCCGTGCCATAGAAATGACGGTGGAATTTTAACATAGTGGTAAGCATAAAAATAGGCATTGAGTAAGCTTTCGTTTATATTTTTAAGACTTTTATCGATTTCTCAAAAATTATACGCAATTGCTTTTGTAAGTCTTTTGTGCTAAACTTTTTCAAAATTTTAAAATATTTGTATTTGGACGTTTCTATGCAGTACCAGAAGATTTTTCTCCCCAATAGTATCTCCATTTGAAAATAGGTTCCATTCCATGGAATATATATGTCTGTAAGTTATGCGTAAACTAGGTCTTTCGATTTCATAATTCGAATTTCGGATATAGCACGAATAGCCCATTTTAATACAGTCTCACTCATTCAATTAGTCATGGTCATCAATTTTTTGAATGATTCTTTCTTGTCTTTTTTTTCAGAACTATATTCGTATTTAGCATCTTAAAAATGTACTGATGGGCTGTATCTATGTTAGATCTTTTTCAATGTAGTTTCAGGCAAGCGGTACATTTTTAAGGCCTTAAATTGGAATTTATTGAAATTAAAATTTTTGTGCTTGTATAAATAACCCGAAAAATATGTGAGAAATAAAGGATTGGACCCCTCGCCAAGCGGGTTCGAGGCTCCCGCAACACTAAAAGTATGGGCTAGAATCCAGTTCAGACGAAAGTACGAAGTTAGGATGAGGAAAAAAGCCTCCGGTGTGTTTGGCGACCCTCTAATCCCAGAAGAACCCGACCGAAATCGAACCCGAGACAGTCGCACGTGCCTCGACCACTCCGCCAGCCTGTCGAAAGGTTAAAGTTGTGCAGAATATCGTAGTCTTTCGTCCGTGGCCTTGCCTCCCTACTCCTGAGGAGGGAATTAAAACGGAAAGCGTACTCCACAACTCGTTTCAGAGTTTCAAGCAAAATTGTTTCCTAAAATATTTAAAGCTATAAGCTTTCACTTAAAAATTAGCGATATTTAAGAAACATATACATGTAATCGTATATATCCGATCCTCCTAAGCTCGAAAGTGTAAATTTTTAGTGTATAGAAATTAATTTACTTCTTAATATAAGGAAGTAATAACACAATATTTGCAAGACATTATCATTACTTTGGGTAAATTAACAGTTAATATCCAATACACCATATATCTGAAAGGTCAAACTCACCATTTACCATGCATGAAAAATATTTGTCCAATGAGCTTTCGTTTGTGTAGGGAAAGAACTCCCTTTGCTTTTTTTAGTTTTAATTGTCCTAATAAGAGGTTCTATTTTCATTAGGCACTATCAATGTGTACTAAATTATTTGTTAATAACTCAATTAGTAAGGATGGGACGATTCCAGTTTTTTTCGATTCCAAACCGGATCCCGATTCCGGCGTTTTCGATTCTCGATTCCGAAATGGTACTCTAGTGCAAAGTTTGAATATTTTAATCTTTCAATAAGCAACAAATTATACATAACCAAGTTATAAAATATAATGAGCTATAATTTTTGGATATTTTTTTTAATCTTAAAACAAATAAAAGCAACACAAATCTTAAAACTATATTTTTTTACTTCAATTAAATTTTTCCACATTCACAGATTATGCAGTCAATTATTTAAGTTTTTATTCAAAAACAAAATCATTTTGACCCTCTCTGGATCCAACCTATTTCTTTTGGCATGTACAATATTCCCTGCAGTGCTGAAAAGCCTTTCACTGAAGACTGTAGCTGGGGGTATTCAAAGATACTTAAGAGCAAATTTTTTCAGTCTGAGAAAATGGCTGTTGTGCCAGTATCTTCCAATATCTTCCATGCTTGCTTCTGGGTGCAATGTACTCTCACTAATGTACTTATTTAGTTCTTCCTCACCTGATGTTTCCTGGGGAGTATTCTCTGCAGAGGTAACTAGATTTTTATATTGTGACCAAATTCCTAAACTAGTGGGCACAGTGGATGTTTGGGCCACAGAATCCAGTTCTACTTTTGAATCTTCTTCAGTGATTACTGACAATATGAGCTCTTTGACATTCTGCAAACTATTTTCATTTTTAATTGGTATTTGCTTGAACCTTGGATCTAGAAAGGTAGCTTGTGCCAATGTAGAATCATTCTGAATTCCAGAAAATCTTCTTTTCAATGACAATAAAAGTTCATTTTTCAGCCCTTGAAGTCCTGAACCCATGGGTGCTGGTGCTTCCAGATTGTGCTTTATGAGTTTCACTAGTGGTATTATCTGCAGAAAAAAAATTGTGTTTAGGATACTGAAAAACAGCTAATAAATATATTGGCCAAACAAAATATAATCTAATATTTTTAAAACATTCAATGATGTGAATTTATTAGATTTTTGTCATCTGAAACATTTTTTATATTTTATTTTTTATTATATTCTAAACCTCTATGGTCACTTGAAGAAACAATACATAAAACTTCCCCTAACTTGCACGGAAACAATATTTTTATAAGCTGAGTTGGAAATTGTGGATGGAGACTATAAATTATGCATTGGCTGCCTGAGTACACCGGTACAGTTGCTTACCTCTGATGAAGTTGATGTGGATTTACTTAAATGAAAGGTTGCAGTATCAAAAACTTCATGAAGTTGCACAGCAGCCTCAGTGACTTGCCATTCATCAGCATTTAATTCAGCGTTTAGTTTTATATCAGGTGAACCTGAAATCAAAATTATGGCATTCTTCTGCTCAACCAATCTTCTCAAAATGTGCAGAGTGCTGTTCCAACGCGTTGGCTCATCCTGTATTAGCCGGTGTGATGGTCAGGTAGACCAAGTTGTTTTTGATTGCGCCTCAACAACTTCGAAAGCTTTGATGAATGCTTAAAGCTGCCTACTATCTTCTTGCATTTAGTAATGATGTTTCTGATTTTAGCATTATCTAGGAAGCTATCTTTTACAACATTTTGAAGCAAATGTGCAGTACAACTAATATCCTTGAACTCGGAATTCTTCAAAGCAGCTTTGATGTCTGTGCCTCCGTCTCTCACCACCGCAACGATTTTTTCTGTGAGTCCCCAACCACGTAATGTCTCTCTAATAAAATTTAAAATGTTCTGTGCAATATGACTAACTTCCTTAAATGGAGTAACTTCTAAACATTTGTGATATAATTTCAGAGATTTTCCAGATTCTCTAAGGAAATGACAAGTCAGAGCCATGTAGACATTCGTACTGATTGAAGTCCGCATATCTGTAGTCACTGCGATGTATTGGACTTCGGACAGGTAATCCCTTACCATTGTCGTGACAGCACTGTACGTTCCCGTTAGATACTTGTTACCAAGGATTTTTCTGAAGGGCATCACGTATCGTGGTTCGATGTGGTGTATAAGGTTCTTA
This sequence comes from Sympetrum striolatum, assembly GCA_947579665.1. Lineage (NCBI taxonomy): Eukaryota > Metazoa > Arthropoda > Insecta > Odonata > Libellulidae > Sympetrum > Sympetrum striolatum. The sequence goes on along the minus strand of OX388342.1, from coordinate 51,309,346 downwards.
AAGCCCACATTTTCAACAATACTGAATGGTTGAAGGTCTAAGCAGATCATCTCTTCGATCAATCTATTGATCTTCACTGAACGTGGATCATTTGACTTGAATTTACTTGTTCTATCACAAAATTCACCCAGTGTTGGTGGACGCAGCTTATCACCCAATTGAATACATTTTGGATAGGCTTTGGGAGATGGGCTCTCCCAAGAAAATGGAAAATCGGAAGATTCACGACACTGAAACTCAATGGATGATGAAAGAGAGTCACTAGTCGTAGGGCTCACGGGTGGATCAACGGTAACACTCAAGGGTGACGTCGGGGGTTGAAAACTTTGTTGGAGGATGGCACTGTTTAAATTGAACTTGATATTGTGTTGCACGGAAAGGTGTTTGTTGAGGTTGGTCGTTGATGTACTCTTTCCTCCATGTGAAATAAGTTTGTTGCAAATATTACATTTCGCGTAATTTTCATTTTCAACGTCAATAGCAAAATATTTCCATTTTTGGGAAGACATGGCAATAAAATTAACAGGTTAATTGCCACCAGTATAAATAAATTCACGTGCGTGCTCACGCTCACCCGGGAAATTTTAAATCACGTACCGTTTTGGTTGGTTTTTATTTCTTCAGAATCGACTTTGAAGGCTTCGATTCTTCGATTCCGCTAAGAATCGGTGGAATCGAGAATCGGGAATCGGAATCTACCCATCCTTATCAATGACCTAATAATATATCATCTCAAGGGAGGCATTTTAGTTCCTTGATACTCATATAGACATTAAGTACAGAACTTCCATCAAAACTGCTGGTCTATAAGGAATTTAGATTTATGCTAAACGAGATAAGAGAACATATTTGGTAACTTCCGTTAATTGTACAATACAAACCATTAATTGAAAGATACTCTTATAAATGTCTTCAAACATCGGAATTTTTCAACCGAGAAGGAATTTTCACTTTTTGGAATTAAAGACTTCTTCCCCTTTGCGAGCCGTCGTTGTTTAGAAATGAATTAGAGATTTCTTTAAAAACTCAAAGAATTGACAACGAAGAGAAAGTTTCGCGTAATCACGTTGAAATGGGATTAAAAAAATAGAAAGCGAAAACAGATACGGTGGAAATGGAATCCTCGAATAAAAGAAAGAACACTGAGTTAATCATTCAAGTTTTAGGGGAGGGCTCTCTCTCTCTCTCTCTCTCTCTATCCTCAACATCTGGAACCGCGAATAGTTGTATCTTTCTGCATTTTCGTTTCACAGAATCGCTTATATTTTAGGCGTCTAATTCGCACGCCTTCAAGGAGCTTTCCTCTTGTTTTCTTCTATGTTTCGAATTTTTTCTTACCGTATAACGTTTCCTTTTCCTCGAACGCAAACCAAAATCTCTACCTTTATCCTTCCGACAAGAATATTCGTATCTTTATCTTTCTTTTTTCCTCTGATAATTTTATTCTTTCAATCAAGGTTCTCTTTATTTGTTTTCCTTCTTACATGGGTGGAATCATAAGTTTACGATTCCGGTTTTTTTTCTGTTTTGTAATATCGGCGATGTATTCTGGCATGTATTCTGTTTCATTACTTATGGCGACTATTATAGGTCACCTTATTCACATTTTTCTCAATTCTCATGAAATTTCCATGATATTATAACTCATAATTTACTTAAATATATTTCTTAATTTCTCATTTCCATAAAAATTTCGCAAAAACTCGTATTAACATACAAAATAATATTTGCTATTTTGAGATATTTAGTTGGTATTATTCAAACTTGATTATCTTGAATATTACTGGGATGATGCATTGGTATTGAAACTTTAAACAACATAAAAATCAGTCATTCATTTTATCCTTAATACTTTCCCTTTGAGTTGATTATTCTTTTAACAATCATTCCCCGTTAAAGGCAGCGTTTGAACTTGAATTCTTCGGAATATTTATGATTTATTTGTGTTCTTTCTTTCTTTATTTGAGAAATTTCAAGAAATATATCTATATTTATATTTAAGTACATTTAGAAGAAGAAACTTAATAGATAAACATGTCACAAATATATATGTTAGATGACTTTGAGTTGATTATGAAATAAAAGTCTCTCTTGGTTTTTCTAAGATCTCCTTTTAAGTTATATTTTACTTCTTTTACAACAAATGCAATAGATCAAACTCTTATAAGCTCTTTGAACGAAGCTCGTTGTTCATTTTCTCAGTGAAACCCTGCTGTAAAGCGAACGAGGTTCAATTTTCGATCGTCTTGGGGTTTAGCATCAAAACGGGGCCCTAAAATAAACATATGCTCTTTTGCAAAAATTCGGGCTCATAAAGGGATCGCCCCGGGATTTCCGCTTACCTTTGTCTTTTAGATTCTATTAGACTCTTTCCCTTTTTCCCCTCTCTCATCTAACATGCCGCGGCAACTGGCGCTCTATTTCACCGAGGGAAAGCAGTACGCCCTCAAATATTAGCAGTCATCTCATTCGAATAACTGATGTTTCCCAGGACATGGGTGTTTCCCAAAGGTTTTGCGATGCGCTCCAAACAGTTTAGAATTTCCCAGCGGCCACAATGCACACGCTTGGATGATGATGATAAGCCTACATATCTCGCCTCTGCCCACTCTCTCTTTCCAAAACCCCCTCGGTCCTTCTCCATTACCCTTTGATTTCCCTTTCTCTCTCCGCGTCTGCGGGGATGAAAACTCAAAGCTGTATTACAATTCGTTCCGAGCCGATTCCCTGAACACGAGAGTGGTACGGTCATTTGCTCTCGAGAATCCTTATGAGGATACCGTTCGGCATCGAGTGCCAGCGAAATCTTTCAGCCAAGCCGCACTCCGCAAATAATTTCGCTTTCATTTCACGCTAGGATGGGTCCTCCTTCAAAGCTACATTTTATCCCGTACTGATTTCGTCTAGTTCATTATATCACCATCCTCCACTACTTCATCTCCGCTAAAATAAGAAGTATTTACATTTTAAAACGTCAATATTTATTTCAGCTCCGGGAAAAATTCTATCATTAGACATTACTGTGGAAAAAAATTGTTTCCTTTTTCGAGGTCGATATACTGAGACATAGAGACATATAAATAAGCATGTATAAACATAATTATCTGGGATATTATTTTCTATAGAATTAAGAGTTTCATCGTCGATTATCAATTGAGGATTTTTTGGTATTGAATTCGGTCGGTTGATGATCATGGTCGGTTAATATTAGACAATTTTTCATGGTACTACTTTCTACTACCTACTCTGTTTATTTACATACTTTCACTTTCCTTAGGAATCTAGTTTCACGAAAAATGTTCTGCATTTCCAAAGGAAACTTATTTCAATACTATTCTACTCGTTTTATTGTCTCCATGCTTTTCTTCCATATAAGTGTCATGGCAATAGTTTTAAGATTTCAACCGGTAATTTATGTTTTATTTTCAGGATTCTTAAAAAAATGCGATTATAAGTTATTTAGATATTTATTAAATTTTATTATAATAAGCATATTTAACCTGGGTTAGGTCAAATATTTTTTAATTTCAATCAAGAGCTTTTTGTAAGGTACTCTTCAATCCCCCTCATGAACTTCAGATATAACGTCATAATATAAAAGCAAATTTACCATAGATTAATGTACTCCATTCTTGTGAATATTTTTTCTCCTGAGAATGTATATATATAAAAAAAGATTGCACAGATAATCTTTTCTTACACTATGATAAATTCAAAACGGTATTATTGTTATTTAATCTAAACCTTTGTGTATCTACTTTGGCAGATACTTGAAATATAATCCTCCTTTTGCTTACTTACTCTTATAATTTCGAATTACTGTAAATATACCTATTTTTATCAAACATAATCACATTTCATTTTCCATAACTTGCTCTCATATGGTATATATACCGTTGGGTTTGGAACTTATAGCACCTGTCCTTTAAACTATCTGTGCCCAGTTCGGATTAATAACAATTAAAAAAGTCTACCAATAAGTTAAGAAGATATTCCAACTGGAGTCAAAAAGAAATCCATTAACTCCAACCTAGTATTTTATAATGGGGAACTAATTATCTGATTCAAATAAATTATGCGTTTTTGGAAGGCGCTCCCTAGACAGCCAAGTTGCAATGCAAATCAAAGTAATTTATGCATATGGACCAAATTGGGTATATGAACCGGGAAGACCACCAAAGGACCCCGAATGAGCGCAAAGCCAAAGGGCTTAATAAAGAGCCCCGAAATTTACAATATTGTCGACTTTAAGGGGTATCCCGTGAATTTTAACGCTTCCCAGAATAAATTAAGGAACGCGAATAAGAGGGCCTCGCCGGCGAGACAAAGTGCGGAGGCGAATCAAAAAATTCCGGTGATAAATTCCATTCATAACCCCTATGAAAAAATCATAACCTTTTCATATCTCTCTGTTAAAGGGATAGGGACCAGAGTCGACCTCCTCAACTTCTAGAATACCACATTACCGGTCCCTCACTCCTTGACCCCTCGCCGCTTCCTCAACACTAGAAAAATGGGAGCTTCGCTGTACCTAGGAGGACGGGAAGTGGTAATTTGACCACTTTGCTTCTCAAAGGTACCTATGGTTTTGCTTCTTTGAATTTTGGTGGATTTTAATTGTTTATTTTAAGCATATCTATATACTTATGCCCAAATTAAAGGACTGTTTTCCATTGATTAATTGTTTATAAACAAATATCTTGTTAAAACGAAGAGTTCATTATGTTTGAATAATAATTACGCTCTACTTAAGGAAAAACGGACTTGAAAAAAGTCTGACGGGGCCGGGAATCTAACCCAGGATCTTCTTCTATCCGGGAGGCTGCTTTAACCAACTAAGCTACCCAGACAGAACCAAGTTTATACTTAGCTTTTCAAGTCCGTTTTTCCTAGGGAATTTTCCTGGGTGCACGCCCTTACGTGCAAAGTCACCTCAACAGTTTTCTTCTACTTCAACTCATTTTAAACATCAATTATATAATGATTAATGCAATAAATTATTCATTTGTAAATATCTGCAGAAAAATATCTAAGAAAATTTAGGAATCGGGTAAATATTTGGTATTTGGCTTGAAAAGGGAAATTGATGAAACCAGCCTACCTTCTAAGCATAACATGATGTAAAAATTACAATATTAGTGTTCGCAAAATTTTAATTCGTTCACATTAAATTTGGGATGGTATCACACAAATTCGGTGAGTTGCAAAAATGGAAATATTTAACTTATATATTATCGAAGGAGATGCTGAGGAGTGTTCAAATGATCACCACTGTCCTAGTGATAAAGGGAGAGAGACCGGGCCTCCACCACTCCTCGGCTACCACATCACCGGTCCCTCACTCCTTGACCCCTCGCCGTTCCCTCCTTAATGCATTCAAGACTTTCCCTCGCACCACGCGACCCGTCTCTATTTTCGACTTTCATTTTCGCCCTCACACCTTTAGCGGAACCACGGGAGGATTGCCCTCTCGCCTCTGCATCTCTTTGCCTCCCTCCGCAGCCGCTCTTTGCCGCGCTCTATTCCGCCAGTAGCCACCCACTTACGTTTGCATGCATACATGCAAAGTGAATCCAGGTCCTTTTGTGGGTTGGAGGCGGAAGCCTGTTTCCGAGGCAGAAAGAGACCACTAGATTAGCGGTAACCGAAATGCTTTCGGGGAGGGAGTTGAGAGAGGAAGGAAGATGGCACGTGGGATGAATAGCTGGGGGAATGGGACAGCGCGTGATGGCCGATGAAGGCAGTGTGGGTTGGCGTAATCATCGTAAACGAAAGTGAGAGTGAGGCGAAGGGGGTCTCAATCAGTTGGGACTCCTCCTCAGGTCAACGGTCAACAAATCTAAGGAAACGAAGTTAAATCGGGGATTCATTCCCAGTTGGGAGTCTTACTGCGATAGTTTTCCTCGGATTCCCTTTCACTTGTTTCAATGATCATGTAACTTGTACAACATGTTCCGATTTAATTGGAAATAATAATGTCCTCAAATCATATCCTTTGAAATTATGTTAATTTAGTTTTAAGATATTAATTTTATGGGTATATTAATACTATTGTTATAACGGCGCCTGTCACATTTCTGCAATAGATAATATAATAATTTTGTACAAAGACAGGACACCGCACTTTTTGAGTGCTCTCAAAAAGTGCGGTGCCCTGTCTTGTCTCCTCGGAATACCGGGGAATGAGAAGAGGAACGCTTACAAAAACGGCTATCGGAGATTTTAAACCATTCCTTAACAGCTGTGTCCCAACTTTCCTTTCTTTACAACGCCTATATATACACGGTCAAAAACCTGCGTAGAAAAAGGTTTCCTGTATCCTATCTTGGAGTTATCTCTGACGCGTGTTCTTCTACGTATTTTTCCATGCTCGAGCGAATGTTAGATGTAAAGGAAAGCCGAGCAATAAGGTAGATGGGAGAGATGTATTGCGGATGAGAGAGGGAAGTCGAGAGGTAGTGTCTGGAGGGCAATAGGAACTTAGGGTCTCGTCGTTTCCATTCCGAATAGAGTTCGAACAACTTGTCCGCACGTCGTCTTCGACTTCTCGCCGCCAGACATTTCCTTTCTCCTTCCATCTTGCATATTTTATACGTAGACACGAGGATAAAAACGTCCACGTTTCTGTGGTAATATACATGACTTAAGATTAGCCGCTCTTCCAAGTTTCCCAGCTGCAAAGGTCGGACTCCTGCCTCGGATGGAATTCGCTACGGGTTTAATTCTTTTAACCTCCAATTTCAATGAATGCTAGTTTCATGTTAACTAGGGCTATTTCAGTTGTCTAAGTATATTACATAATTCCTTTAATAGCGGATTAACTTCTACTTTTGTTCCATATCAGAATTCTAGGATTATTGCTGTATCGAACATCATAAACTTCAATTTATATCTATCTTGATGTACTGAGATACGGGTAATGAATAAAAATAATAGGAGAAGCTATTACATTGGAGAATAAATGTATGATTACTTAAAGGCGAACAAAAAGTAATTATTTCTTCACTATAGTAGTCGCAGGGTATTCCAGGCTACGAAGAATTTCAATTAAATCTAGTGAGCTGCAAGCATGTTATTTATGGTGGAGACTAAGAATCCAATATCTTCCCTAGGAATTTCATTTCAATGACCTGCCATTATTCTCTGAATAATCAAATACAGAGGAGGAATTATAAAAGAGCAAGAATTAAAATAGCTTTCAAAGGCATAGTGGAATTATACCCAAGCAACATATGGTTTACGAATTGCATGTGAAATATCCAATTCCTAAAATTGAAAATTTACGTGAGAGCTATATTGCTTTCATTTGTGGTTATTACGACCGGAATAATGAGTTCCGAATTCTGCGAAAAGTAAATACATTTTGCAAGAAAATTTCAGTGGAAAATGCTAATAATTCTTTGTGCAATGTCATTGTAATTCTGCCCAAGTAATTGAGCGGTGGAAAGCGTACTGTTCCAACATTTTAAATTCTTTGTATTTACCTGACCTGTCTTTTGAGTATCTTGGTCACTTTGAAATTTATTGGAGGATAATTATACAGATAATGCAATTAATTAACTAATTATAATTACTCCTAATTGTATAATGAATATATCCACATTGTGGAAACTTGGAGAACTTTATGAATATGGATAGGAAGAATTTGCATGTGAAAAGTAGAGCTATATTATCTGATATGTTTTCTTTTCTCCTAAATGTGATCGTAATATATTGATGTGAAGAATTCTGAAATAATTCTAGGTATAATTAAAGGATGACTTTGAACGTGTAACGGACGTTTTATGATGACGAAGGCAAATGTCTCAAATTCTTTTCCCTCACTGCTGAGCAGAAATAGTTGCCATTTTCAACAGCGATTCTCCCAGCGCCTTAGGTAGATCAAGCAACCTACGCTATTTTGCGCAATACATTTTCCCTCCTCTTCCCCCACACACTCTTATCCTCTCAATTTTCTGTTCTTACATTATTTTTTTCCTTCCATTAACTCCATTTCTCACGAAATCCCTTCCAAAATATCCTTTCAAAGAAGCTATAAGCCCTCATAATTTATTTTAGCATTGCTTTCTCCCGCGCCTCACCCTGCCCTTTTACAAACGACAAGAATTCATCCGAAATGAAATTGGTCCTTCCCAATCTATTGAATTCTGATAAAAGGCTTAAAGTTCCTTTAAGGATAAATCTATGAGAATAATCAATTTTAGCACAGAATTCTATTCCTCTTGACCTTTTGACACGCAGAAAGAAAGAGAGCCTGAGATTAATATCCTTGTAAAATTGAAAAATATCAATTACAGTATTTCCTTCCATGGTAACCAATCCATCAATAAAGAGGCCAGCTGAAATTTGCAAGGTGATAAGAAATGTGATAATAATTTCGTATGCAATTTTGAGTGAGCTATACAAGATTATTAACGGTTCCTTAAGGTTTGATATGTTTGAGAACATGCTGGTGCAACAGTGCCTTTTGCATAGTTCATGCGTCTTCTTTACAGCATTTAGTGGATTTAAGAGTGGATAAGTGACTTAGATGACTACAAAAGTTCCCCGATTGTAAAGATTATTATTATATTATAATAATATATTAGTAAGAAAATATTAGCGAGATCCTTGTGCGTTGTGATTAGTGGTTGATTACTTCATTCGCTAGTGTGCCTTAAGTTCCAGGTGTGCCATTATCAGCTAGAAACTTTCAACGTTCCTTTAGTATTCTATAGTGTATTAATTATCAGCTCTATTATCATGATTTAAAAAAAAATTCTACTTAAATACATACCTATATCTTGTATTTTTTTTACTTTTATCACATGAGAGCTTTATATTCACGAAATAATGCACTTTTATTAACCATAGGAAGTGTTTTATTTAGAATTGACAATGGTTTCGACTAATGGTGTCATTCTCAGGTCATCATCGGAATATTATTTTAAACTTAACTTTTTTCAGATTAATCAAATATTTGTATCGGGAATTTTCGATGAACCAGTCACAGTTTTCTCACTAATAGTAACGTCATTTGAAAAGTAGTCCCATGTAATCAATAATTCTAACCAATTTGAATGTAAGTAACGTATAGGTAAACTTCGTCTCACAATAAATTTGATTTCGGATGTAGTAGTAGTTGCCCGTTTTAATATAAAGACTCACCGTTCGCACGCAATGTAGTTATTAATGGTCAACAATTATAGTAAGTCTTTCCTGCGTTTTGTCATCATCCATGCTAATCACTTTAAGATAATTGCTTTGCTGGCAGCTTTATTAATAGTAAGCATTTATTCTATTTATTGTTTTCATTAAGTCTATTTATATTCATGGTTCAATGCTGTTCTTCTTCCTGTAATTATTCAACATTATCTATAACAAATTAACGTCATTTCTATACCAAGACTTATTTCCCCACCAAGTAGAACTCCAATTTAGCATAAGAATGGTTTAGCACTTTGCGTATTTTCGGCCAACCCGTAACTAGTGAGAAGAAAAACAGGTTTAGGAGCACTGCCTTACTTCCAGTGATCCCTTTTAGCAAATCAGTCATTCATTCACACATGCTTAAATCGTGTTTGCTCTTACCGCTTGCTTTACGTTACGAATGAGATGCACCGTAGTACCGCCCCGTCAGTGTCAGCCGGTCGTTCGCTGGTGGATAGTCATTTTTAGGTTCGGTTTACTCTCCTTCAACTCCTGGTGACCTAAACCAAACAGAAGCGAGAGGGAGAGAGAGAGCTGTTTTGTCAGGACAGGCGTTGTCTCCCCAAAGAGGAACATGTGGATAAAGAGAGAGTGATCGGACGAAGAGTGAGCTCCAGGGAAGTCTCTCCAGCAGATAATTGCGCCCACGAATACAACCAGCAAAATACAATCAAAGCTCGTCCGTCAACCGAGTAACTCCTTTCGACCATCCTGTCCCTCAGAGAGACTTGAGGACGCGTGTGATGGACACATGCATGAAGATGCGTAAAGCCATAGTCTGTCTCTCTAGTGCATCCACCTGGTCATGCTGTAGAACAGCGGTTTCCAAACTGGATTACTCGTACCGCAAGGCGTATTCAACGGTAGTAATCGATTTGTTACAAGAGAAAATTTTGGATTTAAAGGAAACTATCTAAAAGATTAACTCTGTTAAGACAACAAACTGGTCGAGTTCTTAATACCTGAAGCCTTAGATGTAGATATATGTACAGGAGGAAGAATTGAGCAAGGGGAGAGTTTGGTTAGCAGAAATTCATTCATTTCCGGAGATATTATGCATAGAAAAGGTGAATTGGTTTAATTTGTGTACACATTCAAAATAAGAAACATTACTTGGATTCGTACAATTGAAATTTTACCCTAGTTTTATTTCTTACGTATCATTTATTGATTTCTGCATTTATTGTTTGATAAATTTTAATTTTAATGGCTATTTACATTCCAATGGCTAATAAAAAATTAATTTATCTTTTCTAAGATTTTCTTTAAATGGATTTTCGGAAATAAGAGTTAATCATTTTTATTTTGAGTAAAATTTAAATTATAGGAATTTTATATATTAATCTAGCTTTTTAACACATTATTTTGAATTCGTTTCATACGTTGATGAATGCTAAAACACAATTATCGCGCAAGAACTCTTAACATTGACAAAATTCTCTGATGCGCTTATAATTCAAAATTCAATCATAGATGTATAATTTTTAAGAATTTTCATTTACTAATTGCCTAAGTTAAATGTTGATAGTTAGTATTCAATAACTGCTAACTAAAACTACTGAGGTAAAGTTTCAGAATTAGCGTTGCAATCAAGTTTGTAACTTGTTAAAGTCTTGCTCTTTTGATGTGACAAAATTTTCTGAAGGAACGAATATAGATCATGGAGGTAATTCTAGGTTCCAATGAAGTTAAACGAGATTCTCAATAACTCCTCCAGCTTACTTAAGTACCGCGCTGTTGGAATCGTGACCTATACCCAACCAATTCCAAGTACGCACACACATGTAGCATGAACATAACCTGTTCCCCATTCCACTCGGGACTCTACCGATGAAACATTAGGCCTCGGGAATGTCGGATACACTGTCTCAACCTCACTCCGGCAAATTAATTCCCCTACCTCACCGTTTAGATCACTTTGTTCGACTTCGCCATCCCTCGCGGTGGTTAGCGATTCATTATCACTCTACATTGCAGTTAATGGGAGAAGTTAGAGCCAATACGGTATATACTTTGACAAGAAAATTACAAAAAAAAATTGGAGACTATCTCTCGATTTCCAGCTTCAAACTGGTTCAATGATTTGAAAGAAATCATATCATCCATTTAGAGTTTCTTTTAAGAATTTGGCTTCAGTTTAAATCGTAGATGATGCATTTAAATTATATTTGGAAACATCTCCGAACTAGAATATTAGAACCAGTGTTCACCTATGTTTAATTGACCACATGTCGATTCCGGTGGGAGTCTAATTCTTCCAATAAAAATGTAATTTAATGGTTAAATTTCTATTAGAGATTTGAATTTATTAAGAGCCGTGTTCCAGTTTTTCTTTTCTTTCAGTACTGCGACTAATTTGATGCAGGAATGGCATATGGCCAGATATTTCATGCCTAAACTGTTATTCATATATTAAATAATTATCATTTGATTAATGATTAATACATATTTAACAATTATCCCTTGAGTGATAAAATATTAAAGCTAAAATTATAAATAATTGTATTTGGGATAAATCCTTTCCTCAATATTTTTTATGTCTCTAAATTGTTTGCCACAAATATAGGAAAGGTGACTATTAAAAATTTATTTACTGTCTCGTTTTTAAGAAATTTATTTTTTTAAGGTAATCACTTTTTTAACCTTAAATCGTTGCCTCCGGCGTGATGAATACCATAATTAGTGTCCCTCGTCGTGCTAAGAAACTGCTAAGGAACGAAGAAAGTTCCAGTAGGTAGGCGTGAAAAATACATATCGGTCATTTGTTCTTCAGGATGAAACGTCCACCTCTTGCACGTACTTTGCAGCTATTTGGAAAGATGGCCCATGGCCTTGGGACTAGTATACAGTCTTAGGGATAGAGATTGGAGGTACTTATCCTTTACTTGATAAGATTCTCTATATTTGGTGAGAACGAGATGAGAGAATAATCAAAGTAATCTAGGTCTTTGATGTCGCAATAGGTGTTTAGAAATAATTAAAGGAGTTATTCCCTCGAGACAATTACAATTATACTTCATTAGTAATGTACGTGTCTTGTTATATCAGCTAAAAGTACAAGTTAATCTTCTTGATGGATCCATCCGCGGAACCTACACACCTCCTCATTAAATTCACAAAAAATTAAAAAATTATTTGCCTAATTTAAATACATTGCTTGAAAATTGCAATTATTAAATTTTAAGAATAAATTTAACAATTTTAAAAGTTATCCTTTCAGGTTCAATTTATCATGAATAAACAATCTCAGATATTTCAGATATTTGAATAGAATTCTGATGAGAAGGATAAAAGAAGTTTCAAATCAATCTTGAATCAGATATTTGACAGAAAATAATTTCAACCTTATACCCGATTACGTATACATGCATATGTCCCTAAATTGAAAGGTTTAAGTATATAAAAAAACATATTTAGACTCCTTCTTTGCTACGCATGTTTAAGAATTACTCTATTGAAGTAATTCACTCCTTATCTTGCACCCTTTCACTCTCCAAGCCGTAGTATCTAATGCTAGAGAGGTTGAGGCTGCAACTAGCATTAGGGATGAATTCTTAACGGGTAGGCATTCTCTCTTTCCTGGGATGGTATGTTGTGGTAACTAGGTAGGCAGAATCAGCGATCTACAGCATCGGTCATTATGATAAGAAATTTGGGAAGCCTGAAAAAATGAAAAAATATACAGAGATCCTCAATGTAAGATACATATTCGCAATATTTTTATTATACTTATGTATCCTTTCTGAGTTTTCCTTTGATTGGAATCGAGTCCTTCAATGAAATCCGAGCGCAATTCGTACACGCAACACCCGTACTAGAAATCGTAGGTGTTTATAAACTAACATTCATAGTATCCTCCATGACAAAGAGACCAGAATACCTAAATCTATCTGAATTCTTATCGCAATGGTAATCATTTAAGTTTTTGAAAATTAAAAAAAAATTAAATTTATTCAGTCCAAAAGCCAATCAGAGCATAACATTCTTTAAAGTCAGCTACCAAGAGCTAGTTAGACAACGAGAAGAAAAATCTAAAAGACTTTCAACCATATCTTAGGTGCGCTTCAAACTTGCTCCCCTCCGAACGTTGCACAAATAAATCATGATGATTGCAATCAGAAAATGAACAAAAATACTAACACATACGCAAACAACAAACTCTCTGCAGTTCTATAAAACAGAGATAACATGTTTCAACTTATTAATCGTATTAATTAATTAAATAAGTGGCAATCGAAGAAAGTTATCCTTACGCTTGAAGTCTAAAAAAATTCAACCGGAAGAGAGAGAGGAGAGAGTTAATATAATAGCATTGCCGAGTAGCTTACGCAACAACTTGACCTATGACAGACGACCTTCTCCTCGATCATTTAGAATTTGCTAACAAATGGCACCGGTAGTGAGCCATTTTATTTAAATTTTAGTATATTATTTTCGTCGTCATCCCTTATTAAAATTTATTTTGTCACGAAAGCAACTCCATAAATAATGCTGCGAAGAGACGTCGGTAATGATGTTCCATTCAAGTGCCCATACTATCTCCTAATATTTTTCGATATTATTTTCTCGCAACCAGCAGTTAAGAATTCTAATTAAATTGCAACGTGCATTTGAAATACAGCTTTAATCGATATAACAGTAGATTTCAATTGAGTTCAAGGATACACTAAGAATGTGGGGTCTCCAAGCAGTTTAAAAGGTCTAATAGAAACCTTAAAACAGCGATAAATAAATATCGGAGGAGTGTGGCTTTGTAATGAGTTTTCACGGCCCGACGTTGATTAATGAGGGAGAGACTTGGTCTGAGACACAAAAAGCGGTTTCAAGCATTTTGGCTCTTCAGTTTTCTTTGCTTTGAACATAACCATCCTCTATGAGAAAGAAACGTAAGTGGTTTGATTTGGGAGCTTTTCTTTCACATTAATAATTCATTGCAGATCGCGTATATTTCATCACAGCTAATGCACAGCAAACATGCATACATTTCCAAGAGTATTACGTGATAAAGTTTTTTTTGGGTACTCAGACATAATATAATGCCCACATTTATATATGTTTAGTGTTTATGTAAATATGACATTGCATTCATACATGCAATGGATGCACGAGAAATTGCATGACGGATAAGCCATGATTAGCTGGCATCAAGTTACGTATTAAGGATACTGAATTTAACAGAATAGTTCATTTCTTCTCAAGAAACCCTTTATAATCTTTTCTTTAGAAATTTATCTCCAAAATTTCATAACTCAACTTTTTACTTGAAAAAATATCTACGAAAAAATAAAAAAATATCATTTACTGTAACTAACACATAATATTGTAAGAAACCAGTTTCAGTAATATATTTTTTACGCTGTTCTACTGTTATCTTTTTGTTTCAGTGATTCATTTCAGATTCAGTGTTAGATGATCTTTTGCTTCTAGCAGATATTTTTACAACATGGAGAAGTTAATTGAGTTAGTAAGGAATCATGCATGCTTGTATTATACTTCGAATGAAGACTATAAGAACGAGCGAGTGAAAGACCTCATTTGGGAGTCAATCGGAAAAGAACTGGACAAAAGCGGTAAGTGAAAGTATAAATTTATTTATTCATTAAGTAATTATCATACCAAATACTATATATGCTGTAATTAAGTTATACTCTTCAGCGCGATCTACAATGTTATGAAGATAATTATATTTTGTTAGAAAATGCCACGTTGAATGCTGTTTATTTGCCAAGTAACATTTCCAGCGGGAGAACTAAAAAAATCACAAAATTTATCTCTCACTTCAAAGGCTTTTCTGGTTAAATTGCAACCAAGTTGTTGTAACGGAACTAACTGATCCGGCGATTGATCCAAATCAACATTTCCCCTTAGTTCAGATATTTCGTCATCAGGTGCACCTAAATTCCTTTTGCCTCTTAAGAAATTATGTAACACACATGCCGCTTTTACCACTTTGTCTACATTTGTAACAAAAATTTCAAACGGTTTTAAGTATACACGCCACCGTGCAGACAATATTCCAAAAGCGCTCTCCCCCTGCCACATGCCGAAAGGCGGCTTGCAGGGTTCTTACATAGACATACCAGGCGTCGCGCTCTTGAGAGCCTATAATTGAATATCTTTCGCTTTTCGTCTAGCAATTGAGATTGGGGGTAAGGTCGCATTAAGTTTTCCAACAATGGGAAAGCCTCGTCACCGACGAATACATGTGGCATTTTTTCGCCATTTTCTTGAATAGCACAGTCACCAGGCAGTTCCAATTCTTTTCTTTGTAACGCCTGCCCAAAAACGCTATTTGAAAAAATATTCCCGTCATTGAATCGGCCGAACGAACCGATGTCTACCGTGGTAAATTTGTATTCTGCGTCCACTACTGCCATCAGAACAATAGAAATTTTTTTCTTATAATTATAGAAAGAAGATCCACTTTTTAATGGCTTTCTTATTGTTACATGCTTTCCATCAATGGCACCCACACAGGTAGGAAATTGCCATAATTGCTCAAAATCTTTTGCTGCTTGAAGCCAGGTTTCTCTTTAATGATTTTTCAGTACAATTGGTTGTAGCCTTTGCCATAAAGCTTCACATACTTCATTAACTATTCCTTCGACAGTCGATTCACCCATTCTGTAACTGAATGAAAGTGATCTGTACGATATTTCGGTAGATAGGAACCTGGAAGAAATGCACATTAATATTAAAACCATGTAATTTTATCTCATCAGCATCCGTTACCAAAATGGATTGGAAGAGACTGCGAGACTGCCATCGGGACGCTATAAAACGAAGGAAGTTGACTCGATCGGGGCAGGAGGTAACCACCAGAAGACCGTGGAAATATGAGGAGCAGATGGATTTTTTAGTCAATTCTATGGTAAATCGGACCAACGAGACGAATGTGGGAATGCCAGCGAACAGTATGGCTCAGGAAGAAGTGGGAGCTGCTTTCAGTGAGGTACAGGAAGAGGAGGACAACAACACTTCCCCATCGCCCTCATCGTCACCTTCTCCTGCCCCACGCCCCAGCAGGCCAAAGGGTGACAGTGACTTAATGCTCTATTTAAAAGAATCGAGGGAGGAAAGGGACAGGAGGAGGGGAGAGAGGAGCCAGCTTATTCGTGAAAGAGATGAGCTGGAAAGTTTTTTTGAGACTATGTGTCTAACAACAAAGAAATTGCCACCAATGTTCCAACTAAAGGTGAAGAGAAAATTTTTTTGAAGTTGTAAGTGAGGCAGAGGGCGAGGCAATGTCTCAGACACAAAATATTCCCATTCCAACAAAGGTAACACATGTAGAAAATAGTCCTCATATATTTAATTAGAACTATTATGAGGAATTGTAAAATTAATTAAAAAAATAAATTTTCCTCTAGTATTAATTGTTTCATTATACCCAAAATATAATCCAAAGAAGCGTTTTTATCATCCATAATATGTATATCGGTTGATTCCATAATAGTGCCTTGAGTTATTTCTAAGCAACGAAAGAATGTAAGTTTCATCTTAGCGGATTCGTTCTCAATAATTTTGAAAATAAACTGTAGAAAAATTCATAGCCAAGTTGTCACATACCTTAAACATACAGCTAATTTTTCTTCTGTACCAATCGGCTCTCTAAAGGAAGTGAATTTCCTTCGTATGTTATCCTTAATTAAGCTGTGTAGTTCCGAAAATTGCTGCTTTTTCATTCTGAATAATCGTCTTTGAGTTTCATCATCAAGTTGCGGGATTAGATAATGAAATTCTCCATTTTTCCACCTGGAATGTATGTAAAGATTCACCCAGAACCTCCGTGATTTCTTTTTCTTAGTCACCAGGTAAAGCAAAACTGCATTTTCCTCTTCACTTTCTTCTGAGTCATCCGAGTCAGAACCAATTATATGACGTTTCAAAGTATCGCTGAACATTTCAACAACTGAGATCACACCACATCCGAAATCCTTCGCGTTCTCAACGCAACTAAGTATCTCTAGCTAGGTGAGAAACTCGCTGTAGTGGACCGATATCAACTCTGCCGCCTCGCTCACACATTTCTCGTCACACATTTCTCGCTACGCATTTCTCGCTGTAGTGGGCAACGGGCCTTAAGGTGGTGCTTCACCAAGGCAACAAGAACAATAGATGCACACACACAACCATTTCCTGATCAGAAAAATCCGAACAGCCGGGACTCGAACCCGGGGCTTTGGGGTCGGAGTGATAGCGGTAACCGGGTCCTATATAACTTATTTATTAATAATACTTATGTTTTATTGAAGATTCTGTCTCTGTTAGAAATGCGGGATGGATTTGAATGATAACCGTTCAGAAATAGATTTTGACGTCGGAGAACTCATTCTAGGGGTTGTTGGGGTGTGAGTATAAAAGAATCAACTCATGGATCCCACACACCTTTAAGAGAGGGTCCGGAAGGGAGGGGTCTTGCTGAATTCTTATTCAGGGCATCAGCAGCTGTCTACGCTTATAACGACTCGTCGGGGATAGACAACTCCGGATCGTTAAAAGGTGAGGCCGAAGGCAGGAAGCCCGTTTTTAACTCGCGTTAAACGATGGGAATCGATAATCGATAAGGTTTAAACTATTCAATTTACAACAGGTATGCTTGAAATGTGTATGAAAACCGTCGCTATTATTACGGTGTGACGGAGTAATAGAATTCTATCTACAATTATCCCCCAGTAATGTGCAATTACTTATCGAGTAGAGGAGCTATCGAAAACATGAAGTCCGTTTATAACTCGCGTTAAAAGATATGAATCGATATTTTTTCTTTGAAACAATTTAATTCTCAACGGATACTCTTACAAAGTGTAGACCAACGGTCGAGTAGTAGTAAACCGTTTGTTAGACTAATAGAAATAATTAATAATGATGAATGAATAGTCTGAAATAATTTGGTTTCCCCAGAAAATGATTTATTATCTAGAGGGCCAAGCCGAAACTAGTCGTAAGTTTAATAAAACTTTTCCTGTGGAAAATAAAAAAGTTTGGACTATTTATTTTATTTATTTATTTTCTTTCGGATCTATTCATCATAAGAGTTATTAGAAGGACATATGACATGAAAGCTGGAATAATCCATTATCTAATATTATTTAATTTATTACTAGCTTATAGAAGTGTGTAATTATGTAACAAGTTGGGGATTTTAATCTAGCTTAAAAAAGTAAGTAAAGTTAGATAGAAGAGTATTAGAGTAAGTAGAATAACAGTTTTCTAGTTCTTCTCGGGAGGGTTACCAAGAGGTAAACCGCACATGGGAACGAAAGGCAAGCATGATATAACGCAGGGGAAGAGCGCAGAATTCCATTCATTATTTCTGCTTTAACTGTGAAGATACGAGAGGCAACTCTCCTCCGGTGTACCCTCACCTCGCAACCTGGATGCGCAATTTGATTAAGCCTTGTCCATCAGAGATTTCGTACATTTTCGGCATCGGCTGCAGTCAATCTCCCTCCTTAAATCGCTTGGGCTGCAGTCCTACCGCCGGAATCGCTTCCCTTACATCCAAACTTAATTCTATTATAATTCTTCCCACCGTGGATCGCATCGCACCTTCGCATAATGCGGCCCTCAGTGGCGGCATACACTGCCCGCAATCCCTCCCTCTTCCTCTGAGGTCGGATGTTCAGTAATGGAGAAGAGGGAGGAGTGGAGGCGCCATCTCCACTTAACTCCTCCTCCCACCTCTGGGAAATCCCTTTCTTCCAGAAACAACTCCTTATTCCCAAAAAAGAGTCTCGTTCTGCAAGAGGAAGGAAGCGAGGGGAGGTCAGGAAGAACGGCGTCTTAGGCGCGTAACAGTGAGAGAGAGAGAGAGAGAGAGATGACGGATAACACTAAAGCCGAGTCGGAAGGAGAAAAATGAGTTTTGAAGGAGCCTAATGCAAAGACTATTGCTATGGGATCTTAATTTGGCCGGAACCAGGTCACGATCGGAGTCTTCTGTATCCTCCCGTTCACGTTTTAAATCGGAGCAAAAATCCTCGCTCTTAACGAATTCTGGGAGGGAATAGAGATGGGGATTTCGAACTACTTCTTTCTCTTTGGCATCTCCGTAACTCCGCTTCTCCCTCGATTAGCCTTGAATCGAAATGATGTCGCTTCTTAAACCATCGTCTTTTTTCCTCGCTCGGAAAGAAATTAATTCTCGTGGATTTCATTTAAAACGCTGCGAGATGGAATACGGCCACCGTGCAGAGACCGTTCGCCTTAATCTCCCCGGCATGATTTTTATTCCCTGGAGTTGAAGCGTCTCCGAGAAAATGATAATGATTTTCGTTTCGAATGGTAATTAATCTGGCCGGCTGCTTCAATATGGAGTCGCATAGATCCATTAGGCGGTGACGTTGACGGAAAGAAGTGGATCGTGGGTGCTTGTCTAACCCAAATCCATGGGAGATTAGTCGATTCGCTTATGATGATTCTTACGGATTTGATTACCGAAAGGAAAAGGATATGACTAAGTCCGAGTAACGTCTCTGCCACTTAGAGTTACAGTCGCATTCCTTTACATCTTTGATATTTAGTTAGAATACTAAGTGAGCTGTATGGCAATTGATATTCTGCTGCTAATTCACACTTATCCACGTGTATGTACATAGTTTAAATTGCAACTTTTTGTGATTTTAATTTTAATTTTTCCGATTTATTCTGTTTTAATGAGAATCACTGAGCTTTTGTTCTCTTTTATTATGTTAAATGTGAAGCTATATTTGATGACTTTTGAGTAATAGTATTATTCATTCATCAAGTCTGAAATATATATTTGGTTTCGTAAGTTGATTATTGTTGTCTATAAATAACTCCAAACTTTTTAGTATTTATATTTACTCTTTCCGCATAACATTCTTAAAAACTTTTTAACGATACATATGACTCTCTTCTGGGCGTAATTTTCTTTCTCACTTTAGTAAATGTTATATTTTTCTGTTTTAATTAATAATATTTTTATTTTTCTGTAAATTTATCGATTTATGTATTTGCTCAATGTAATTTTATTATTGTATATTCTTCATGGTTATGTTTACTGTGTTTTCGCGGGTTTTTTCCACACCCCTTCTCTTCGGGTGTTTTCCCGCAACGTGGGTTTTTCTTTAGCCACCTTCAGTTGCAAAGATTTTTCCCCCAAACTCTACACTGTCTTTTTGTTTTAATTTAATTTATAATTATTTATATTCTGAAGTCATACGAGGTTAGGTGGAAGAGAGGCTTACTTTGGCCTAACCTCGCCAGCAAAGGGTCGAATATATAAATAAATAATTCTTTTAAGAATAAATATAGGGAAGAAGTCAATATTTAGCCAACTTACAATCCAAAATATATGAAATAAAAGTAATTGACTGTTATTATAATCTCCACTTTTATCGATTTCAATTTTCCAAATTTCTCAGAAACACAAAACACATCGGAAGAAAATATTTATCCCACGAAAAGTATACCTTATTTAATGGACACTTACGTTTTAGGCTCATAGTCGTACTCGCACTTAATTGACTTTGCTTTATTTAGTTTGCATAATTCATCGATTACGCCAGCACCACACTCGGCCAAGGTCAGAAATAGATAAGCGAATATTTAAAAGTGTTTAGTTACATAATTATGAATCCATGCTTATAATCGCTAAATTTTAGCAAGGTTATATAATTCCCTCCCTCCGAAATATCTCATTATGAGAGTTAATTATTCACTCTAGGAGTAAATAGAAGATCTTAGGGGTGCAAAGAGTAGATAGCAACGCCGTCAGACTGCCCAGCAATTTCTTTTTTCCAAAGCATCATCAGGATCCTTTCAGAATGAATAGGAATTCCGACCTTTCTTATTTTCCTCCGAAGAAGAGTCTCCTAAACTCCCTGCTCTGGAGATGTAGATGCGGTCAGTCATCATTCACTCGCACAATCGCGCTTTGCAGTCGCAAATGCACCGGCGGATCACACGGTTTAACGCTCATCCAAAAGGCTTGAGTGCTGCATCCTTTGCAGTCTCGATCCGCGAGGCGGAGCGGAAAATTCGGATAAAAATGAATAGAGGCTAGCGGAGAGGAAAGCCTGCATTCTAAGCACTCTTTCACGAAAAGTCTACGAGGGAAATCTCAGAAGACTTCCTCGGAACCTAGATTGTGACTTGAAAAATATGTAGAGCTGGCGGCGGTAGGAATTTACCGCTGTGAAAAGGCACGCGACTGGATTGAGAAATTCTATTGGGGATTTCATTAAAAAGTAATCTCGAGAAGATTTTTTTAGGAGAATTTTTTAAACTTGTGGAGGAATTACTATGTCATAATACAGATCTAAGTGAAAGTGCATGGGCGTGATTAAAGTGGAAATATTAGGAGAACCCACGGTTATGATCGAACGTCTACTGTGAAATAATTTTGCCGTAGAAGAACTTCGGCAAAGTTCGTTCGTATACAGGAAAAATTCTTTAATATAAAATAAACCTACTTTTATTGTATTTATTTTCGTAACTAAGTATTAGCTCCTGTGTGTGATAAAATAAAATTTAAATTTTTGTAGGGTGTGTTTGTCCACCCTACAAACTACAACCCACAACTACATGTTTAAAAAGTTGAAAGCCTTAATAATTGTTATGTAATAAGCCTTCTGAGTAATTTTAATTGATTCTATGTCTGATTGATTCTCTACTTTTGTCCTTAACCTAATAAACTCACATCAACAGGATTATATATTCCGAACGTAACTCAATTATTACTAAATATTGTCTAGTCTTACTATCTTGCGGTTGGGAGATAAATTATGGGGGTGAGTAATGAATATAAAATTAGATATTTTATTGATGTCAACTGCATAATTTAGACAGTTATTGTTTGGTCCAATATTGCTTAATATTTACGAAGCATATGCATTTTTAAAGAGTGTATTATCTCAAAACAGAAAATCTTCTTAGTTACAAAAATAATAAATATTTTACTTCAAATTTCACAGAAATCACTGAGTATGAGTTATCTTTGAGCATTGCGAAAACTATTTAATATGAGTTTAATTATGGAAGGTTCATTCATTAATGTTATGTTTGGTATTGGATATTTTTGGTCGTCTAGAATCAACAAATTAGTAATTTGATTATTGTATAGCAAATTTAAAGATTATACTTCCTCGCACGTCTCAAGATTTGAAAAGTAAAATCATGAAGATTGAGTAGAGATTACTGTTGTGAGTTCATGAAAGTGTGTGAAAGTGAAAGAAAGAATCTAGCATATAAAATTTAAGTCGCAGATTATGAAAAATCATCATGAAACTGTAATAGAAATGACATCAACAGAAAATGAAAACTCAAACTACAATGGCGATGCCATTTTATTCAAATAAACCTTATTTTATAGAGACCCTACTTTAACCACGGTCTATTTCTCATTTAGTTCTCAACCCGATCCAGCGGTTACTTCTTTTATTCCACCCAAGAAATTTAATTTACTTCAAGTCCATCTCATTGCAACATCATCTCCTCTTCAGGTTTGATATAAACTCCGATAATTGGACGGAATGCCTCCGAACGTAAGGCTGACATTTTTACGGCACCCACTTGACACTACCTATTATAATAAAACCTGCTGACTCAATTTATCGCGAGCACTTATAAGTTACAATAAAAGGCCGTCTGTATTTTACGTCCCGGCGAGTGTCTTTTCAGCCCACCATTAAACGTACATTTTATTACCCATTATTAGGTATACTACGGAACCACGGGAGAAATAAATGAAAAAAAAAGTCCGAGGACATGGAAGTTCCAATAATTTCGGATTTTTCCCTACTGTCACATTTAAAAGGGAAGGAATTCCTTCGATGGAACTTATTGGAGTCCCTGACCGGAACGATGGAGACGGAGTTTTTTTTTATTCTGAAGGAAACCTTGAAGCTCTCCTCCAAAGTCTCACGACGAAAAAAGCGCCACCTAGGAATAAAAGTGGGAAATTTCTGGAGTTTTCCTCCGCGCGAAGTGTACGGAACGAGCCTGGAGTTACCGCATAGCTTTGCGGACCGAATGGAAATGGAAAGAGAAGGATACGGAATGCCCGTAATGGGAGGGGTCAAACGCCCCCGCCACCTCAGGGTGGGCGTGAAACGGGACGGGTACTGGACGTGTGCTAGAAGAAGGGAATAAGTAGACTGAGATGCTTGTTCCTCCCGCTATCTCCTTCCGTTCCGAAGAGCGGAAACGTCTTGAATATCGACTCTTAAAACGTCACAGAGAGCGGACTTTACTGTGCGAAAGTGTTATCGCGTGTCGGTCTCGGTCGTAAATGAAGGGGTTTATTAGTTTGATGCGTGCTACTCAGCAGTATCCGTGTCACATCCCTCCGCCCTTCGCGGGATTTCACCACCCATTCCCGCCCAGGGATGCTTGAACTCCCTGCGATGAAACTCGTAGTCGAAAGGATAAGGAATGGTAACGGGACCACTTTTCCGCTCAATAAGATTAAGTGACGCCGCAGCCTTTAAAGGCTGAGATGTTTTTTACGAGCCTCACGCTCTACACACTGCGAGATAGGGGATGTCCTATCGAGGAGGACGCAGATACTGCTACTGTAACAGTAATTAAAAGTAAATTATACTCCACTCACAAAATTTCCATCACCGCACAGTGGGCTAGAATCGAAAAACCTGGACAAAGGGCGAAAAATTGTTTTATTGAGAGAGGATATTGAAATTTGGCAAAGTTATATCAAAATGATTGAATTTTATGTTCCCGCTCGTAGTTCTTAAAAGATTTTAGGCGTCGAAAATATTCAGGGCAAATAACTAAAGATAAAGATAACTTGATAAATTTTCACTAACACGTGGGGTTTCTGATTTTTCAAAAGAATCTTCAGGTTCGTTGATATATAGTGGCTTTTGAGATAAACTGTTGGAAAAGACAACACAGTAATCTAGCAAAACGCTTTGCCTTTTGATTCGCTGAATGCTTTATGCTCAAAGATGATTTTTTGCTCATTTAAAGCAACAGAATGGCTGACACCTATTCCGGACAATTTTCGAGATAAAGTAAGGAAATCAACTAGGTAAACAGCGATGGACTTTCAAGTCTCTTATATCACATCAATCTACAAGGTTTATAGATGTGGAATCTGAGAGAAAGTAAAGCCAAAAAATTGAAATAATTTGAAACAATGCAAAATTTACGCAGATTTATCCGTAATTTGCTGAAATAAGAGGATTTATTGAAAAAAAAATCAAAGGATATTTTTAAAATTATCAAAACGAATCAAAAATCTACTAGATTTTCTCAAATTTAAGGTAAAATAAAGCAATGAAACTGAAATATTTGGAAAGTTTGCAAATTTATAATTCGTTGAAATAAAAAGATATTTCGAAAATTAATTGCAAACATCTCATTAAAATCTTCTATATTATATATATTATACGAGTAAAATGTTGCTTGCATACTGCAAGCACATCGATAACTCAATTTTTTTGTCGGCATCACATTGAGTAAGTCCTCAAAAGAAAAAAAAAAGGATGGAAAATATTCTTAATTTCCACTGCAATTTATTCGTCTGGCATCGAGCCCAGGTCTTCCCCGTCATACTTACTACGCAGCACTATAGAAGATCACCATCTGTAACTATGTGTGAAAATTCAAGTAGAAATATTAACTGCAACTGCCTCAAACGACGTCCTACTTTTCCCTTATAAGAGAAATGCTAATGTGCTCTGGCATCGAACCCAGGAATAGTACGGGCTTATGAAAAGTTTTTTCTAAAACCAATTCTTTTCATTTATCTTCCAGCCAAGTACGAAATTCCTATCATTTCGATAAGTGCATCAAAAATATAATAAATACTAAGCAAATCTATATTAAACGGGAGACATATTTGCCGCTGGGCATCGAACCCGGATCTCTCTGGTAATACTTCCTATGCAACATAATAGAAGATCACTATCTCTAACTATGTGTGAAAATTCAAGCAGAAATATTGCCTGCATTTGCCTCAAACGACGACTTACTTTTCCCTTATATTCCTTATGAGAGAAATGTTAATGTGCTCTGGCATCGAACCCAGGAATAGTACGGGCTTATGAAATTTTTTTCTGAAATAAATTCCTAATATATATCTTCTAGCTGAGCGAAAAGTTCCCTCATTCCGATAAGTGCATCAAAAAATTTAATGAAAAACTATCCCCATGCATTTTAAATACGGGATTTTTGCATCGTCCTAGCATCGAACCCAGGAGATTCTCATTAGTAATCATTAATGTTTTAAATAGTTCTTGACCATATCTGTAAGCTTCTCGATATTTGATTCTCTACCTGTCCGGGAAGTATTATTTAAAAAATTTTGAAAATCGCCACCATGTATCCTTATGGAGAATATCGGGATTTTGGGGCCTTCTGGAATCGAACCCATGACACCGAGGTTCAATGTTGGCTTTTTCCTGGAGGTTACACCTCATGGCCAAAACGTCGTAAAAATTTCAAGTCGGTGGCACTTGTGGAACATGGTTAGACTTTTGATCCCCAGTGTATATCTATAGATGCTTCTCCGGATTCATTCATATATTACTATATATAAAGCTGCAAATCCTACTGATTGACACAAAATCCTGGGCATTTTTAATCGAGCTAGAAGGCTGAAATTTTCATGATAGGTTTATGATTCACAGTCGAGTTGGGAAAAAATCGAAAATTCCCAGATTTTGACCTAGGATTGAGCCCAGAGACGATTATATTTTTCAATGTATTTAAACGGGAAAAACGAAAAATGGCCATGCAGAGCAAATTTCTATCGTTAATTAAAATGTGAAAACGTAATCGTTAAGTAGCGAGGCTTGGTCTATATTGCGTCTAAAAGATCAAAGTTTACTTTTCTTGCGACCGATTATAACATTCCGGCACGAAATTTGCAAAATTTTAGTTACAACGCCAATTTATTTCGTTTTTTTCTGCTCATTTCGAAAATTAAATCTATGGCAACAACCATTGTTTGAATCGAAAACAAGTTTGTTTACAATCCTGATTTCATATTCCGTGATAAAAGTTTGATGCATTTTTAATATTTCTTTAATGTTTCTTTCGATATATGTTATTACTGAATGTTGAAAAATGTAACTTTCATCAAAATGGTCAGCGAATATCTGCGCGGTCAATGAATTATTCGGGAATACATAAAGTAATAACATACGTTTATGTAGAAGATACGAGACCATTTATCAACGAAGATAATCGTAAAAGTCATGTAAGTAGCGAGATTATTCTAGAATGAAGTACATAGATATTAATATAAATCAATAAATAGGGATATTAATGTAAATTATAAGGTTTAACGACAATCTTTAGAAATAACATAACTGCAAGCAATACGAATCATTAATTTAACGAACACTATAGTTTATTAATATATTATATTTCATAGCTCACTTAACCAAATGCATTTATCATATACTGAACTCAGACTAAAAAAACTGTTTCACTTTCGTTCTATATACATTGTGATAAATTGTCACCGAAAAGCTCATAACGGCAACTAAACCCATTGCTGCCCGCCTTTCTTGAAGGACCATGTTATCATTGAATATCAAGAAATTGTAACTTTCATCGATATGAACAACAAATTTCATCGATATGAACAACAAACAAACACTCTGGAAACACATGGTATCATTGAACGATGTTAGGATATCGTTGTTCTACGTATATGGTGGTTTGCTTTTCGTGTGTGTTTCTGTGCTGTTTATTTTATGCCTATTATGTTTCTTCTTTTCTATTTTAATTACATATAATTATTCTGTCATCCTCTCCAAAGAGAATTTAAAATTAAGTTCTTTTTCTACTTTTTCTTTAATTAATACTTAGTACACAATTAGTACGTAGTATATTACGTAATTCAACTTTCATCAAAATGAAAAACAAAAATCTACACATAAAATACACTGATTTCCTTCAACGACCTTCTGATTACGTCGTTCTTCGTGTTAGCTGGATAATTTTTCGTTAGTATAAACAATGTTTGCATGTACCATTGTATGAATATTATTTTCCCATCTTCTCCAAATGGGCTTTAGAATAAAATTATTTTTCTACGTTCTTTAAAACTATTTACATAATTACGTTGCCTATTGTCTATTTGTTTATTTAATTAGAAACGGAGCTCATTGTCGTGGTAGACCCCATTTAATGAATATAGGATTATTTTGGAGTATGTCTTGCACTGAACCGAATACTACACAGGTAATCGTCAATTTATTTTCCACATTTTTATCTTATGCAGATTTTTATTCCAACTTTACTATGTTTGGCGTATTTCTTTAATATTATTTTACGAACACGTATCCATTAAAGACTCCCGTATCACATAAACGTGAAAGGCTCTCGAAATATTTATTTTACTATCATATTATTTGGTGAATCTCGATCTCACTCATTTGAAAATTATGTATACAATATACAATGGTATAATTAAAAAAAAATTCTTTCCATATATGTTATTACTGAAGGTTGAAAAATGTAACTTTCATCAAAATGGACAGCGAATATCTGCACGGTCAATGAATTATTCGGGAATACATACTGTGATAACATAAGTTTATGTAGAGGATACGAGACCATGTACCAACGAAGATAATCGGAAAATGCATGTAAGTAGTGAGATTATTCGAGGATGAAGTTGAAGAATCTACACTGAATATTTAGGGGGAATAGGTAAGTTCTTTTACTACGTTTTCTTAAATTAATACATAGCACACAATTAATACGTTGTACCTTACATCATTAACTTCATGAAATTCATTCTTTGTTTGGCGTATTTCCGTAATTTAATTTTACGTATGCGTATTCATCAAGCCTGGTGGCCACCGAATGCGAAGCGGCACTGAGCTGAGTTGAGCTGGAAAAAGTGACGCGGAGCGAATCGTAGCGAAGTTTTAGTCTCCGAGGATCGGAAACTGGAGGAGGAGCTGAGCTGTGCGAAGCGATTCCTTTCTAAACTACCAAGATGGCGTAAATTTAGCCTTTAGTTGCCGACCGAGAATTTAATTCTTTGATTACGGTTAAATCACAGAAGTTCCGCAAGAGGCGGATTCTGTCACAATATTATGCTGGCACACTTTAATTAAGATATTATTTACAGCCATTGGACACGAATTTATCTATTTCGCTAATATCATATAAGTTCCTATCGTTCGTACCTCACTCGAGTGCACTTTTCATTTTGCAATGACGGAACTGATAGTATAAATAGTTCTTAATTTTATATTAATAATTTGTTCAATTATTTTGTAAAGAGCATCACAAAAATTAACCACTTTACTCACATAAGCATGGCAATTCAATTTTTCTTCACTCTTCATCCATCGTCATACTTTTGCTGACGGGTAAATGTCTCGGAGAGGAGCATATGCCTTTTTCTTAATCTACTTCAAATTGCCGTATTTTTAATATTTTTAATGGTGCATAAATGAATATCCTACTGTTATTGGTTTTAGTGCTATGGTAAGCTGGTGTTCCTCTCCGAGACCTACTGACGATTTCACAGGATTAGTTTATTTTCAAAAACTTACCTGCGTTCAATGATTATATTTACGAGAAAATTATTCTCGGCTGTAGTGAACCTTTCCGACGACATTTTCTCAATGATTGCGTTCCGCTAAGACGAGTAAATATCTTAAATTGGGATTTAATTGATTTGTAACCACATTGGAAGTAATTAAATTAGGTTTACGATCACAATTATCATAGGTTGACAGAGTGATTACTTTTTGTGAAATTGAATCGTTCATCAATTATTAAATTAATATTTCTGAAAGAAAGCTGTAATTGGGAATTAATCACACCTTTCAAGCTCATAAATGTGAATCTTAGGTAGGTAGTGTTGTTAAAAGTGATTCGACAGCTTAAGTCATTTCGCACATTGGCTCCCACCGGAAATCAAACCCGGGACCGCTTTCATCAAAGGCAAACGCGCTGTCCACATGACTATCCGGGAGCCCTCAAAAATGTGAATCTTTCACACACTGATATCAATTCAAATACTGCCGATGAAAGAAGCGAAAGGCTCTCCCCTCCACCACTATCACGTTGAGAACGGTGGAGGGGTAAGCTGACTTCGCTTCAGAACGAACCACGACCGTTCGGAAGATGTGCCTTGCGAGGCAGAGTGACGTCACAATTCTCAGCTCAACTACGCTTCGTATCCGGTGGCCGCAGCTGCATTAAAAAGTATAGATTCTATTGTGAAAGCGTAGTCCGCTCAACGTAACTTCGCTCAACTTACCTTCGCTTCGCATTTGGTGGCCACCCAGCCTTAATGTCTCAACTCCAAACTCCCGTATCAATTAAACGGAAAAAGCTTTCGAAATAATTATTCTATTATTATATTATTTGGTGAATCTTGATCTCACATTTCAAAATTATGTATACGATAGATAGTGGTATAATTAAAAAGAAACGTAAATATAACATATAGAACCGATAACTCAGGGTAGTATCCCTTCATATTTTTTTTGCTTGCAGTTTGCAAGCACCCATTTACTAGTTACTATATATAAAGCTGCAAATCCTACTGATTGACACAAAATCCTGGGCATTTCTAATCGAGCTGGAAGGCTGAAATTTTCAAGAGAGATTTATAATTGACAGTCGAGTTGGGAAAAAATCGAAAATTCTCCGATTTTGTCCTAGGTTTGAGCCCAGAGACGATTATATTTTCCAATGTAATTAAACGGGGGAAACGAAAAATGGCCATGCAGAGCAAATTTCTTTTGTTCATTAAAATGTGAAAAAGTAATCGTAAAGCAGTGGGACTTGGTCAATATTCCGTCTTAAAGATCAAAGTTTACTTTTCTTGCGACCGATTTTAACATTCCGACACGAAATTCGCAAAATTTAATTTATAACGCCAATTTATTGCGTTCTTTTTTACTCATTTTGAAGATTAAACCTATGGCAACGACCATTGTTTGAATCGAAAACAAGTTTGTTTACAATCCTGATTTCATACGCCATGATAAAGGTTTGATGCATTTTTAATTATTTTAAATGTTTCTTTCGATATATGTTAATACTGAAGGTTGAAATATGTAACTTTCATCGAAATGAACAGCGAATATCTGCACGGGAATGGATTTAATCGTGAATACATCCTGTGATAACATAAGTTTATGTAGAGGATACGAGAATATCTATCAACGAAGATAATCGGAAAAGTCATGTAAGTAGTGAGATTATTCGAGAATGAAGTACATAGATATTAAAATATGAATTAATAAATAGGTATGTTAATGTAAATTAAAAGGTTTAACGACAATCTTTAGAAATGACATAACTGCAAGCAATACGAATCATTAGTTTACCGAACACTATAGTTTAGTAATATTACAGTAATATTTTATTTCATAGCTCACTTAACCAAAGACATTTATCATTTACTAAACTCAGACTAACAAGTTCCATTCACTTTCATACTACATACATACATTGTGATATATTGTCACCGAAAATCTCATAACCAAACCCAATGCTGCCCGCCTCTCTTGAAGGACCATGTTATCATTGAATATCAAGAAATTGTTACTTTCATGTAAATTGACAAAAATTTCTACTCAGGAAATACATGGTGTCATTGAACGATATTAGGATATCGTTGTTATACGTATATAGTGGATTTCTTTTCGTTTTCGTTTTAGTTTCTGTGCATTTTATTATATGCCTATTATGTTTCTTCTTTTCTATTTTAATTACATATATTTATTCTATCATCCTCTCCAAAGAGATTTTAAATTCAGTTCTTTTTCTACGTTTTTTTAATTTATACGTAGCGCACAATTAGTACGTAGAATATTACGTAATTCAGTTTTCATCAAAATGAAAAACAAAAATCTACACAAAAAATACATTGATTTCCTTGAATGACCTTCTGATTACGTCGTTCTTCGTGTTCGCTGGATAATTTTTCGTTAGTATAAACAATTTTTGCATGTATCATTGTATTAATATTATTTTCCCATCTTCTCCAAATGCGCTTTAGAATAAAGTTCTTTTTCTACGTTATTTAAAACTATTTACACAATTACGTTGCCTATTGTCTATTTGTTTATTTAATTAGAAACGGAGCTAATTGTCGTGGTAGACGCCATTTAATGAGTATAGGATTATTTTGCAGTATGCCTTACACTGAACCGAATACTACACAGGTAATCGTCTATTTATTTTCCTTATTTTTATCTATGCAGATTTTTTTCTAACTTTACTTTGTTTGGCGTATCTCCTAAATATAATTTTACGAATGCGTATTCTTAAAGACTCCCGTATCACATAAACGTGAAAGGCTTTCGAAATAATTATATTACTATCATATTATTTGGTGAATCTCGATCTCACTTTTTTGAAAATTATGTATACAATAGACAGTTGTATAATTAAAAAAATTTTCTTTCCATATATGTTATTACTGAAGGTTGAAAAATGTTAATTTCATCAAAATGGACAGCGAATATCTGCACGGTCAATGAGTTATTCGGGAATACATACTGTGATAACATAAGTTTATGTAGAGGATACGAGACCATGTATCAACGAAGATAATCGGAAAAGTCATTTAAGTAGTGAGATTTTTCGAGGATGAAATTGAAATGTCTACAATAAATCTATATAGGGGGAAAAGGAAAGCAATTTAGCTTATAAATTTTCATTAGTTACTGGTATTATACCGGATCAAATTTACATGTACCTGAGTAAAAGTAAGTACCACTGAAATTTACATAATCTTAAAATGACAATTTCAGAATATTAATGAAATTAATAGTTTTCCGGCAATCTTTATAAATAATATAAATACAAAAATTACGAATCATTAGCATCAAGACCACTAAAGTTGAGTGATATTTCACTTTATAGCAGACTTAACCAAATCCTTTTATCATATACTGAATTCAGACTATAAATTTCCATTGGAGAGCAATTTAGCTGAACATTCTCATTAGTCACTGGCGAAATAAGTATTATACGGGATCAAGCCTACCTGTACCTGAGTAAAAGTAAGTTCAACTGAAATTTACATAATCCTAAAATATTACTATCAAAATATTAATGTAAATTGATAGTTTTAATGACAATCTTTAGAAATAATATAACTACAAACAATACGAATCTTTAGCATCACGACCACTATAGTTTAGTAACAGTAAATCACTTCATTCTCACTTAACCTAATGCATTTATCATATACTGACATTGTGTCTAAAAGGTTCCTTTGCCATGGTCGTTTCCGATTCCTGCTTTACTGCGTTGTATTTAATAATAATATTCATAACTTCTCTGATGAAAACAGGAAGATCCAAATTACAACCATTTCAATAACTATTACTATTAACAAAGACACTCAACCATTCTATAGCCAGAAAATCTAGCAAGCCGGAATTCGAACCTTGGCGTTGTAGTCATAGCGCGCTAACCACTCCGTCACCACAGCCGGTGTGTAAGGTATTTTGCCCTTAGTTTCTCCTACGATCGACGGATAAACTCAAGTGCACTGACTCGCGTGCCACCTCACAGTGTGCCTTCTGTAGATGACGTTCCTTTTAGGAGGGGAAGCAATAAGTAAAGTATTCCTCACTCTCATACTACATACATTGTAATACATTGTAATACATTGTCACCGGAAAGCTCATACGGACAGCCAGATCCATTGCTGTCCGCCTTTCTTGAACTGCTGCTGCTACGTTCATCGAGGCGGGATCCCGAAAGAGATACCACGGAATCAGCCGATTGCCGCCGAAACCTTTGACCTTATATATTCATTTAGAACTGAAATCCAACACTAAGAAATGTAGGAATTGAATTGAGAATCGACGTGTTTTCACTTGCCAGCTGTATGTCGCGCTAGGAAGAGTACTTTCTTCAGAAAATATCAGTGTCTTAGTTTCACCGGAGAGGATATTTGAAAACATTTCGCACGCCGTCAATATTGTCCTAAAATGTTTAATAGGGTAAATCTCTGCTCCATTTTTCCATTTAGCATTATTTTATTAATACTTCGGTTGAGATGTCTATGTTTTCGCGTTTATACTTCATTTAGTCATTTTGGTATCCCTGTTATTTTTTCTCAATTTTATGTGAAATACTTTTGTGCATCTTGCTACAATTAGTCGGCATGTTTTCCTTCTGTTACTCTGAAATTTGAAACTAATTTCATTTGCGTGTTTTTTATTGGTTCCATATCGTCATCTGTCGTTTAATTAGATATGACATACATTAATGCATGTTTGTATGTTGGATGAGATTGATTTGATTTAATTTGATGCACAAGATTTGATCTAATCATATTGTCATATACCTCTTCAAAATTGTCATAAAATCCTGGAAATTGATCAGTATTGTATCACTAAGTGTTTTCTTATATTGAAATACACGTTTTCCTCTTCTAGTGCATGGTTGGGTTTTTATGTGATTTCTTTTTGTTTTAAGTTACTTCCGTTTCGTTACAAGACAAAACTTCTTCGTATTGCGTATGAATTGCTTTAAGCATACCTGCATGTTTCCATAGGAAAGAGGACAAGTTCTTAATATTCTGTTGATTAACATTAACAATATTTTTTTGTGATTTTATTCCTGGTAAATCTTTTCGCGCATTCCTTTGCATGAGAACATTTGCAGGTCATTTAAGATCAGAGAAAAGATCAATTAATACTCTAAATTTATTTTATCTTTGATTTTATATTTTAACAAACATCAATTCATAGATATCTTACTCTTGATTTTGAAAATTTTTAGTTGAGTTGCCTTATTTATATTTGTTTATTTAATTACAAATGGAGCACATAGTGCCGCGGTAGACACCGTAATAATCATAAGATTCAATTGAAGTATGCCTTGCACTGAACCGATTACTACAGGTAACGAATCCTCTATCTATTTCTCGCATTTTTATCTTACGCAGATATTTATTCTTACTTTACTTTGTTTGGCGTATTACCTTAATTTAATTTTACGTATGCGTATTAATTAAGGTCTCAACTGCAAAACTCCCGCCTCGATTATAATTGAAAGGCTTTCGAAATAATTATTGTATTATTTGATGAAACTCGATCTCACATTTGAAAATTAGGTACACGACAGACAGTGAAATAATTAAAAAGAAACATATTGGAACATATAGACCCACAACTCAGGGTAGTATCCCATGAAAATTTTCATTGCTTGCATTATGCAAGCACCCATTTACTAGTTACTATATATAAAGCTGCAAATCCTACTGATTGACACAAATTCCTGGGCATTTCTAATCGAACTGGAAGGCTGAAATTTTCAAGAGAGATTTATAATTGACAGTCGAGTTGGGAAAAAATCGAAAATCTACAGATTTTGTCCTAGGTTTGAGACCAGAAAGGATTATTTTTTTCAATGTATTTAAACGGGAAAAACGAAAAATGGCCATGCAGAGCAAATTTCTTTCGTTCATAAAAATATGAAAATGTAATCGTAAAGCTTACTTGGTCTATATTACGTCTAAAGGATCAAAGTTTTCTTTTCTTGTGACCGATTTTAACATTCCGGCAGGAAATTTGCAAAATTTTAGTTTGAACGCCAATTTAATACGTTTTTTTCTCCTCATTTTGAAAATTAAATCTATGGCAACAACCATTGTTTGAATCGAAAACAAGTTTGTTTACGATCCTATTTTCATATGCAATGATAAAGGTTTGATGCATTTTTAATTATTTTAAATCTTTCTTTCGATACATGTTATTACTGCATGCTGAAAAATGTAAATTTCGTTAAAATAGACAGTGGATATCTGCACGGTCAATGAATCAATCGTGAATGCATGCTGTGATAACATAAGTTTATGTAGAGAATACGAGACCATTAACAACGAAGATAATCGTAAAAGTCATGTAAGTAGTGAGATTATTCTAGAATGAAGTACATAGATACGAATATAAATTAATAAATAGTGATATTAATGTCAATTAAAAGGTTTAACGACAATCTTTAGAAATAACATAACTGTAAGCATTACGAATCATTAGTTTCGCGAACACTGTAATTTATTAATATATTATATTTCATAGCTCACTTAACCAAATACATTTATCATATACTGAACTCTCATCTAAATGAACAACAAATATCTAATCAGGAAATACATGGTATTATTGAACTATGTTAGGATATCGTTGGTTTACGCATATGGTGGATTGCTTTTCGTGTGTGTGAGTTTCTGTTCTTTTAATTTTATGCCTATTATGTTTATTCCTTTATATTTTAATTACATATAATTATTCTGTCATCCTTTCCAAAGAGAATTTAAAATTAAGTTCTTTTTCTACGTTTCTTTAATTAATACGTAGTACACAATTAGTTCGTAATATATTACGTAATTCAACATTCATCAAAATAAAAAAAAAACAGAAATCTACTCATAAAATACACTGATTTCCTTCAAAGACTTTCTGATTACGTTGTTCTACGCTGGATAATTCTTGGTTAGTAAAAACAATTTTTGCATGTATCATTGTATGAATATTATTTTCCCATCTTCTCCAAACGGACTTTAGAATAAAGTTCTTTTTCTACGTACTTTAAAACTATTTACATAATTACGTTGCCTATTGTCTATGTGTTTATTTAATTAGAAACGGAGCTCGTTGTCGTAGTAGACAACATTTAATGAATATAGGATTATTTTGCAGAATGTCTTGCACTCAACCTCATACTACACAGGTAATCGTCTATTTATTCCGCATTTTTATCTTATGCAGATTTTTATTCTGACTTTACTTTGTTTGGCGTATTTCTTTAATATAATTTTACGAATGCGTATTCATTACAGACTCCCTTATCTCATAAACGCGAAAGGATTTAGAAATGATTATTTTACTATCATATTATTTGGCGAATCTCGATCTCACTTATTTGAAAATTATGCATACAATAGACAGTGGTATAATTAAAAAAAATTTCTTTCCATATATGTTATGACTGAAGGTTGAAAAATGTAACTTTCATCAAAATGGACAGCGAATATCTGCACGGTCAATGAATTATTCGGGAATACATACTGTGATAACATAAGTTTATGTAGAAAATACGAGACCATTTATAAACGAAGATAATCGGAAAAGTCATGTAAGTAGTGAGATTATGCGAGGATTAAATTTAAAAGTCTACACTGAATCTATATAAGGGGGATAAGAAAGCAATTTCGATGAAAAATACTCATTAATTACTGATGAAGAACGTATTATACCGGATCAAGTCTACCTATGCCTGAGTAAAAGTAAGTACAACTGAAATTTACATCATCCTAAAATATTACTATCAGAATATTAATGTAAATTAATAGTTTCAACGATATTATTTAGAAATAATATAACTGCAAACAATACGAATCATTAGCATCAAAATGGGTATAGTTTAGTATAGTAGTATTTCACTTTATTCTCACTTAACCCAATGCATTTATCGTATATTAAATTATGTCTAAAAACTTCCTTTGGAATGGCCATTTCCGATTCCTACTTTATGGCGTTATAATTAATAACAATATTCATAACATCTCTGATGAAAGCAGGAAGATCCCAACTACCACCATTTCAATAACTAATACTATTAACAAAGACACTCAACCATTCTATAGCCAGAAAAATCTTGCTAGCCGGAATTCGTACCTTGGTGTTGGAGTCCGAGCACAGTGACCACTTTCTCACCGCACTCGGTGTGTTTGGTATTTTGCCCTTAGTTTCTCTT
Source organism: Sympetrum striolatum (assembly GCA_947579665.1). Classification (NCBI taxonomy): domain Eukaryota; kingdom Metazoa; phylum Arthropoda; class Insecta; order Odonata; family Libellulidae; genus Sympetrum; species Sympetrum striolatum. The sequence continues at coordinate 51,272,458 of OX388342.1, read as the reverse complement.
AAGATCGACAGATAAGCTCCAGCGTCCTGTCTCGCGTGCCACCTCATAGTGTGGCTTCTTTAGATGATGTTCCTTTTAGGAGGGGAAGCTTTAAGTAACGTATGCCTCAATTTCATACTACATACATTGTGATACATTGTAACCAAAAAGCTCATACGGGCAGCCAAACCCGTTGCTGCCCGCCTTTCTTGAAGGACCATATTATAATTGAATATCAAGAAAGTGTAACTTTCATTTAAATGAACAACAAATATCTACACAGGAAATAAAATTATATCCTTGAACGATGTTAGGATTATACGTATATGTTGGATTGCCTTTCGTGTGTGAAAATTGTGCTTTTAATTGTATGCCTATTATGTATCGTCTTTTCTATTTTAATAACATATATTTATTCTGTCATCTTATCCATACAGAATTTAAAATTAAGTTAAATTTTCGTTTTTTTAATTAATACGTAGTACCTTACGTAATGATATGGGATACTGCTGGGGAAACGATAAATGTCCATGAAGAACCAAATGTTTTCATTCACATAAGCATGAAAAATGTACGTACAGTGGAGAGTATTTAACTAAATTATACCTCAAAGAGGAATTTTCATTTTTCCTGCATCCAATTTCGCCATGTCGGCAACATCTTAAATTACATACAAATTAATACTGTTTTTATTTGCACCCTTCCCAAGATAAAAACTTTGGCTACGACCATTATTTACGTGGAATACAAATTTGTTTGCAGTTCAAATAACATACGCCGTGATGAAAGTATGAAGTTTTTGAAATATTTTTCAATATTCTTTTGTTTGTAATATTAATATACATCAAGAACATTTAACTTTCATCAAAATAAACAACAAAAATCTACTCATAAAATACGCTGATTTCCTTGAACGAACTTTGGATTACGTTTTTCTACGTATCAGCTGGATGATTCTTCGTAAGTAAAACAATTTCTGCGATTAAAAATGTATGCTTACTATGTTTACTATTTTCTATTGTATTCACCTCAAATTATTTTTTCATATTCTGCAAACGGGCTTTAGAATTAAGTTCTTTTTCTACGTTTTTCAAAATTATTTACATAGATACGTTACCTGTAGCATATTTGTTTGTTTATATAATTAGAAACGGAGCTCATTGTCGTGGTAGACGCCATTTAATGAACATAGGATTCAATTTCATTATGTCTGGCACTGAACCGAATACTTCACAGGTAATCAATCGTCTATTTATTTTCCGCATTTTTATCTTATGCAGATTTTTATTCTAACTTTGCTTTGATTGGCGTATTTTCTTAAATTAATTTTACAAATGCACATTCATTAGGAATCAACTCCAAATCTCCCGTATCAAATAAGCGTAGAAGGCCTTTGAAATCCAAAGGGGGACGTCCTAAAACCTTGAACGACCTTCGGATTATGTAGTTCTACGTGTTCGCTGGATAATTTTTGTAAGTAAAAACAATTTCTGCATTTATCATCGCATGCAAAATATTTTCCCAACATCTACATATGGACTTTAAATTCAACTTCTTTTTCTACATTCTTCAAAATTATTCAACTACGTTGCCTAATTTCTATTTGTTTATTTAATTAGAAACGGAGCTCATAGTGCCGCTTTGGACGCCATTTAATGTGCATAGGATTCAATTGAAGTATGACTTGCACTGAACCGAGTACTACAGGTAACGAATCATCTATCGATTTCTCGCCTTTTTATCTTACGAAGACTTTTATTATTACTTAAATTTGTTTGGCGCATTTATTTAATTTAATTTTACGTATGCGTATTCTTTAAGGTCTCAACTGCAAAACTCCCGTCTCAATTAAACGTGAAAGGCTTTCGAAATAATTATTATATTATTAGATGAAACTCGATCTCATATTTGAAAATTAGGTATACGATGGACAGTAGTATAATGAAAAAGACACATATCCCTTCATAATTTTCTTTGCTTGCAGTTTGCAAGCACCCATTTACTAGTCTATTATATACGAGTAAAATGTAGCTTGCATACTGCAAGCAGATCGGCCATACTAATTTCATATCGGCATCATATCGGGACGGTCCTAAAAAGAAAAAAAAAGGATTTAATTTTTTCTTAAAATTCGCTGAAATTTCATCGTCTGGCATCGAACCCGGGTCTTACTAGTAAACCTACTATAAAACACAATAGAAGATCACCGATTCTAACTATGTGTGAAAATTTAAGCAGAAATATTGGCTATAACTGCCTCAAAAAACGTTCTAATTTTCACGAATGTTAATGTCTCTCGGGACTCGAACCAAGGACGATCGTGGAAATCTAAAACATGTTTCTGAAAGATATTTATGATCTCCATCTATATGCCGAATTTCAAGTTTCTATTTTATTGGTAAAGGTTTCAAAATAATTCCTAGAAATCGGATCAAATTCTGATTTCAGAGACACCTGGTGTCGAAACCAGGACGTATTGCAAGCTGTGAATGCACAGTTTGATTTGTAAGGACTTGCACTTGTATTATGCAAAGTTTGAAGTTGATAACATGCCGGAAAGTACCTAAATTTTGTTTCCGTTATCTCCGTAAGAAATGCATTGAGAAGTGCAAATGGCCCTCTGGGATCGAACCAAGGACCATCAGCGAACATGTAAAATTTGATTGTGATGTATATTCCTGATATCTATCCACGTGCCGAGTTTCGAATATCCATGTTATCGGGAAAGGATCCAAAAAAAATCTTCAAAATCGCTCAGATAGTAGATGTGCATTAAGACTCGGTTTAAGACAAAAAAATAAGATAAGACCATGCTAATCCTGGGTTCGATGCCATAGCATATTAAAATTTCTCTCATAAGGAATATATGGGAAAAGTAGGACGTCGTTTGAGGCAGTTGAAGCCAATATTTCTGCCTGAATGTTCACACATAGTAAGAGAGGGTGATCTCCTATTGTGATGAATAGAAAATATTGCCGTGAAGACCCGGGTTCGATGCCAAACCATTAAAATGCAGCGAAATTTAAAAATATTTTCAATTTTTTTTTCTTTTGAGGACCGTCCCGAAATGATGCCAATATGAAATTAGTGTTGTCGATCTGCTTGCAGTATGCAAGCTACATTTTACTCGTTATCATATATATATATAGAGAGGATACAAACTCACAGGCTAAACCACTAGCGACAATGGCTTGAACGTTTTACGACCTATTGGCCATAACGTATAACCTCCAGAAAAATTGCGATTTTGAACCTCAGTGTCATGGGTTCGATTCCAGAGGGCCCCAAAGTCCCGATTTTTCCCGTTTAAATGAATTGCTTTGATTTTCGGGAATTTTTAAAAAATACTTCCCGGATAGGTAGAGAATCAAAACTCAAGGAGCCTTTATATATGAACATGATCTATCGAAAACATAAATAAGTTTTACGGAAAATATCCTGGGTTCGATGCTAGGTCGGGGCAAAAATCGGCCGTTTAAAATGCATTGTGGCGATTTTTAAGATTTTTTTTGGACCCTTTTCCGAATGCATGGAAACTTGAAATTTGGCATGGAGTTATAAATCATAAATATATTTCATAATCAAATTTTACATATTCGCTGATGGTCCATGGTTCGATCCCAGAGTGCCATTTGCACTCCACAATGCATTTCTTATGGGCATAACGGAAACACATTTTAGATACTTCCCGGTATGATATCGACTTCAAACTTTGTATGAAATTAGATCAAGTCTTAGCAAGTCATTTTGTGCATTTACAGCTTCCAATACGTTCAGGGTTCGACACCAGGCGTCTCTACAATCAGTCACTGATCCGATTTTTAAGAATTATTTTAAACCCCTTCCCAATAATATTAAAACTTGAAATTCGGCATATATATAGAACTTATAGATACATTTTGAAAACATATTTTACATTTCCTAGATCGTCTTTGGTTCGAATCCATAGATCTATTAACATTCGTGAAAAGTAGGTCTTCGTTTGAGGCAGTTGCAGCCAATATTTCTGCTTGAATTTTCACACGTATTTAGAGAAGATGATCTTCTGATGTGCTGCATAGAAGTTTCACCAAAAAGACCCGGGTTCGATGCCAGACGATTAAATTGAAGCGAATTTTAAGAATATTTTCAATCCTTTTTTTCCTTTCCGGGACCGTCCCGATATAATGCCGTTCTGAAATTAGTGTTGTCGATCTGCTTGCAGTATGCAAGCTACATTTTACTCGTACTTTTGATCCCCTGTGTATATCTATAGATGCTTCTCCGGATTCATTCATATATCTATTATATACGAGTAAAATGTAGCTTGCATACTGCAAGCAGATCGGCAATACTAATTTCATATCGGCATCATATCGGGACGGTCCTCAAATGAAAAAAATGGATTGAAATTTTCCTTAAAATTCGCTGAAATTTCATCGTCTGGTATCGAACCTGGGTCTTACTGGTGAAATTACTATGCAGCACAATAGATGATCACCATCTCTAACTATGTGTGAAAATTCAAGCAGAAATATTGGCTACAACTGCCTCAAAAGACGTTCTAATTTTCACGAATGTAAATGGCTCTCTGGATTCGAACGAAGGACGATCTTGGAAATCTAAAACATGTTTCTAAAAGTTATTTATGATCTCTATCTATATGCCGAATTTCAAAGTTCTATATTATTGGGAAAGGTTTCAAATTAATTCCTAAAATTCGGATCAACTTCTGATTGCAGATACACCTGGTGTTGAACCCAGGACATATTGTAAGCTGTAAATGCAATTTTTAATTTATAAAGACTTGTTCTTGTATCTTGCAAAGTTTGAAGTCGATAGCATGCCGGGAAGGACCTAAATTTTGTCTCCGTTATCTCCGTAAGAAATACATTGAGAAGTGCAAATGGTCCTCTGGGATCAAACCAAGGACCATCAGCGAACATGTAAAATTTTATTATGAAATATATTCATAATATTTATACACGTGCCAAGTTTCAAGTATCCATGTTATCGGGAAAGGATCCAAAAAAAATCTTCAAAATCGCCGTGATGTATTTTAAACGGCCGATTTTTGCCCCGACCTAGCATCGAAATATGGACCATATTCGGCGATGTCTTTCTAATTTACGTTGGAGTTGCACGGCTTCTAGTGATCCCTCGAATTTCAACTCCCTACTTTTCCGGGAATTGCCTCAAAAAAATTTTCGAAAATCCTCACCATGTAATCTTATGGAGAAAATCGCGAATTTGGTGCCTTCTGGAATCGAACCCATGACACTGAGGTTCAAAGTCGGCTTTTTCCTAAAGGTTACACGTTATGGCCAATACGTCGTAAAAATTTCAAGTCGGTGGCACTTGTAGAACATGGTTAGAATTTTCATCCACAGTGAGTGAGTGTATTTCTAGGTATATCCGGAGAAGCGTCTATATATAATAGATATACAAGTATATCCGGAGAAGCGTCTATACATAATAGATGTATATACTTGTATATATATCTGTAAATATTTCTATACAAGTAAACCTAGTCGAAACTATATTCATTTTGAATTACAGGAAGTACGTAAATATTTAGCTAAAATTTAATTTTCTCTGGAAATTTTTGTATATTATTTTATTTTATTTTTATTTTATATTATATTTTTATTTTATTTAATTTTTTGCATTATATTTATTTATTGAATTTTGTTTCTTATATTATTTTCTTTAAATATACTTATTTGTTTAATATTTTAATTTAATTTCATTTCATTTTGAAAATTTTTAAAACTTTGTTTTCTGTCAAAAACACCAAAAATAAAACACAACACACTTGTACTAATTCCACAAATTTAATATAATGTTTACCGGTTTCGGTGTCACAGCATCATCCTCAGAACAAGAAGTTGAATCATTTTTCTGAGGATGGTGCTGTGACACCGAAACCAGTAAACAGTTATATTAAATTTGTGGAATTAGTACAAGTTTGTTGTGTTTTATTTTTGGTGTTTTTGAAAAATGAAGTTCAACCAAATATCACTGGAATTGATTTCTTTTATTTTCTGTCCTTATTTTGCTAGTTATTCATTTAAACTAAGTCAAATATTTGCTCGCTTTAAAAAAAAATTCTTTTTAAAAGCGAGCACATATTTGACTTAGTTAAATTCAACTACATTATCCTTTAGCAAACATTTATGTAAAAAGCCTTTATTATTTTTATTTCATTTTTTTACGTATTTTTATTTTATATTAAATTTTACTTTATGTAATTTAATTTCTTTTGTTTAATTTGATTTTTTTTTTCATTTTAATTTAAGTAATTATATTTCTTTTATATTTTTATACTTCTTATTACTAACATTTTAATTTTTAATTTATTTCATATAATTTTCTTTTATTTAACATTTAATTTATTATTATTTTATTAATAATATTGTTATATTTTATTTTATTTTAAAATATTATTTTATTTTATTTTATATCGTATATATTTTTTTAATATACTCTGATTATTATTTTATATCTCAGTTTATATTTTATTTTATTTTAATTATTTTTTATTTTATTTTAAATTTCATTTTATTTTACATAATAAATTATTTAATTTTTATTATTTTATTTTATGTTTTATTTTATTTCTTACCAGCAGAAGTGCCCGTTGATTCTCAATGGGGAAATCCCAATTGATAATTACGGTTTACGGAACCATATAATTAATCTTGGTACAGTCTTGATCAGTAACACTTGCCTCATAATTTTTGGTAGATACCACTTTCCAGCTTATAATTTTTTCCAAACCAAGCAGATTGGCAATACTAATTTCATATCGGCATCATATCGGGACGGTCCTTAAAAGAAAAAAAAAAAGGATTGAAAAAATTCTTAACATCCGCTTCAATTTAATCGTCTGGAATCGAACCCGGGTCTTCCTTGTGAAATTACAATGCAGCACAACAGAAGATCACCATCTCTAATTATGAGTGAAAACTCAAGCAGAAATATTGGCTGCAAATGCCTCAAACGGCGTTCTACTTTTTACGAATGTAAATGGCTATCGGGATTTGAACCAAGGACGATCTTGGAAATCTAAAATATGATTTTGAAATGTATCTATTATTTCTATTTACATGCCAAATTTCAAGTTTCTATATTTTTGGGAAAGGGTTAAAATAATTATTGAAAATCGGAACAGTTACTGATTGAAGAGACGCCTGGTGTCGAACCCATGACACATTGATTGCTGTGAATGCACAGTTTGATTTTTAATCACTTGATCTTATATTATGCAAAGTTTCAAATAGATATAATATATCGGGAAGCACCTAAAATGTGTTTCCGTTATCTCCGTAAGAAATGCATTGTGGAATTTAAATGGCCCTCTGGGATCGAACCAAGGAACATCAGCGAATACAGAAAATTTGATTATGAAATATATTTATGATTTCTAACTCCATGCCGAATTTCAAGTTTCTATGCCATCGGGATAGGGTCCAAAAAAATCTTAAAAATCGCCACAATTCATTTTAAACGGCCGATTTTTGCCCCTACCTAGAATCAAACCATGGACAATATTCGAAGATTTCTTTTTGATTTTCGTTGGATATGCACGGTTTCTGGCGATCCCTCGAATTTCAGCGCTCTACTTTTCCGGGAAGTGCACCAAAGAAATTTTCGAAAATCCTCACCATGTATTCTTATGGAGAAAATCGCGAATTTGGGGCCTTCTGGAATCGAACCCATGACACCGAGGATCAAACTTGGCTTTTTTCTGGAGCTTGCTCGTTATGGCCACCATGTCCTAAAAATTTCAGGTCGGAACTTCTGGAACATGATTAGAATTTTGATTCCTTATATATATATTAGGGTGGTTCGAAAAAACTTTTTTTTAATTTCAGATCGCTATAGTGCGGAAAAGTTGCGATTGGTATAGACATGTAGATATTTTATTTTACAATTCATTTTAAGTTTTATTCTATATAATTGTATATCATAGATTATTTTACTTTATATTTTCTTTTATATACATTTTATTTATTATTTTATTATTTTTTAAAATATATTTTATAATATTTTATTGATATTTTATAGTATATTGTTTTTAGTTTTAATAATACTTATAATTTTTATTTTATATTTGTTTTTATATTACATATTTTATAATTTCTTTTATATTATATTATTTAACTTTTATCTGTATATTATTTTAATTTTATTTTTTAAATATCTTTTATTTTATTATATATATTATTATATATATATATATATATATATTATTATATATATATTATTATATGTATTATTATATATACATTACTATATATATTATTAATTTTGTATAGCATTTAATAAGTTATATAATTTTATTTTTATTAAATTTTATATTTTATTTTGTTAATTTTAATTTCATTAATTTTATTTCTTTTTTTATGTTCATTTTATATTATATTATTTAAATTTATTTTAAAATTAAATTAAATTTTTGTATTATTAACTTTTTATTTTATTTTACCTTTTTCGGTAATTTTATTTTAATCGTTATTTTATGGTTATTTTTGAGCATACAATTTTATTTTATATTTTTTTGCATTTTATTTTTTTTATTCATTCAATATATTTTATTCTGAGAATTTTTCAAACTTTTCTGTTCTTGGGCATAGTTAGCTCGTTATTTAAGAAAACCAAGAAGAATTTTCACTTGCTTTTAAGAAAAATTCAAAATCTTTTTTCTTTTTCCTATTACCAAACATTTGTGTTAAAATAAACAAAACTGTGACATGATTGTAAATTTTCTATTTATTGGCATTATTTTGCTTGTTTTCGAGTAAACTTAGTAAAACACTGTAATCATATTGAATAAATCAACAACAAATGTCTAAAAATTGAACTAAAATTTTATTTTCCCTGAAAATTTATGTATTTTGTTTTCATAAATTTTACTTGTTAATCGTGTTAACCTATTCGAATTTGTAATACTTTTGAAGAATTCAGCAATTGGTATCAAAATATTGAACTTACACTTCATTTTCTTAAGAAATGTATTTAGTAATCAACGAAAACTGATTTTATTGCGAATTTTTCTTTATTCTGGTCTTAGCTTAATTTTTTATTTTATTTTTTATAGAATTTATTATGTTGTAAATTTTATGTTCTATTATATATTAATTATTTTATTTTTTATAATTATTATTTTATTTATGTTATTTTATTATTTTTTTATTTAATATTTTATTTTATGCTCATTTTTATTTTATTTGATATTATATTGTATATCATTTTATATCTTATTTTATTTTTTATTTAATTTCATTTTATTTTTTTATTTTTATTTAATTTATTTTATTCCATTTTTATTTTATTGTATTTAATTTAGTTTTTATTTAATTCTTCATTTTAATATGTTTTCATTTAATTTTTATTATATTTTTTATTTTATTTTGCTTTATTTTTATTTACGAGTATTTTATTTAATTTCTCTTTATTTTTATTTAAGAGTATTTTATTTTATTTTTTGATTTATGTTATTTCATTATACCTTATATTTTTTTATTTTAGTTTGTGTTTTATTTTTTATTATTTTATTTTATATCTTATTTTATATTTTATTATGTTTTCTATTTTATTTTAAATAATTTTTATTATATTATATTTAATTCTGTTTACATAAGATAATATAATAGACAAAATAAAATTTTAAAAAATGTAATGAATTCTTTGAGATGTTTTCCTGAAATAATGTTTTAATATGAAGTCCTGAAAATGAATACCCGAAATGAAAGTTCCAAAAATGAAGTACCGAAATATAAAATACAATTAAATGAAATTAATGAAATAAAGAAGTAATATAAAAAATTAAATTAAAATTTTAAATATTAAATAAAATACAACAAAATAATATCAAATAAATATAAATAAAGAAAATAAAACCATATCATATAAAATGTAATGAAATTAAATGAAAAATAAAATAAAATGAATTGGTTAAATTAAATTAAATAAAATGAATTGGTTAAATTAAATTAAATAAAAATAATAAAATAAGATAATAGATAAAATAAAATAAAATGAAAGAATAAAATAAAACAAGATAAAATTTTAAATAAAAAAAGGTGGCGCGCCCTTCCCTCCCACGACCGGCTTAACGACTCGTGCGCAAGCAGCGGTTAATCCTGCAGGAGGGCTTTTGAGTCCTATCCAACTAAGTGGACCCAGCAGTCTGGGCGCGTCAGTGTCAGTCAGTCCTTTAAGGGTGTGCGCGTGATGTGCTCCAGAGTTCTACCAAAACTGATTCCCGTTCCAGTATTACTAAATTCCTCTTTGTAATTTTAATTTTAACCACAGAAATTACCACAACATGTACAATCTCCAAGTTTCAGGCGACGGGAGTCAAATCGGACCGTCTTGACGGTGGACGTGCTCGGAGGTGGATGTGGTGTAGGCTGCTGTGGGGCCTGTGCCGGTGGTATGTGCTCAACTGCCTGTGCGAGGAAGTCGGGCTTCAGGTGGTTGGTTGAGGGGGTTGTGATTCCCGCGGGAGGTCTTTTTAAGGTCCAACCCGACTGAGTGGACCCAGCAGTTAATGTGTGTCAGTGGTCCACGCGATGCGTGTCAGTGTGCGCGTGATGTGCTCCATAGGTTACCAAAACTCATTCCCGTTCCAGAGACACTAAATTCCTCCGTATAATTTTAATTTTCACCGCAGAAAAGCCCAAGCCTGCTACACGTACAAACTCCAAAAATGTGATATAAAATAATATAATAAACATAAGGAATTGGTTGAAAAATAAACTAATATTGACGCATTCTTATCTCTTCACTGAAGAGAAGATCCCTCCCCACTGTGAGGATTGCGACTCCCTTCTTACTGTTCGGCACCTCCTGCTAGAGTGTGTGAAATATGAGGGGATACGTAGCGTGTTAGGGATCAGAGGGGACTTGTCCTCAATCCTTGGAGATGATGTTGACCAAATTTCCACAGTTTTATCTCTTCTAAAACAAATCGGACTGCTGGTTAAACTCTGAATTTGAGCAACAGGGCATTAGTTGGGAAAATAAGTACCTATTTATGTATTTATATATATTTTAAAAATATAATAACACCATGATACATATATATCCTCTGTCTACGGTGCAACATGACCTTTGCTGTCGAGGCACCTTATAACCCTTAATACTACTACTACTACTAAAACTTTGCACGTATGGGTGTGCACCCAGGAAAATTCCCAGGGAAAAACAGACTTGAAAAAAGTCCGACAGGCCCGGGAATTGAGCCCCGGATATTCATCTATCTCGGAGGCTGACTTCATTTTTTAGGCTAATGTGCTAATTTGGCTTGGAGGGGGCAAACGCTCTCTAAGCACTTTCTAAGATTTTGAGATTTTGGGGCCACCTGCACAAAAATTTAATTAATTTTGAATTATATTAATTTAATTTAATTTTTCGTTTAATTTTTTTATATCATAAATAATTTATTTTATTTTCATTTTATTTCTTTAATTTTTATTTAATTCAATTTTCATTTTTTCTTTTATTTTTTACTAATATTTTATTTTAAGTAATTTTTACATTTATTTTATATTTTTAATTTATTTTATTTGATTTAATGTTTCATTTTATAATATATTGTATACACATTTCTTTAATTTTTATTTAATACTTTTCAATTTTATATTTTATTTTATGTTTTGTTATTTTCTATTATATTTTATTTTTATAATATTTTATTTTATTTTCTAATTTTTTTGATTTAATTTTATATATTCTTTTCTACTCATTTATTTGATTTTTTATTAAATTTAATTTTTTTATTCTTCTTATATATTAGTTTAATCATATTTTATTACTTCATTCTATTTTACTTTGTTTTATTTTACTTTATATTTCAATAAATATAATTATTTATTTAATTTTTGAATATTTTATTTTATCTTGAATATTATTTTATTTTATTTCTATCATATATTATTGCATTTATTTGACTTTTTTCATTTTATATTTTATTATGTTTATATTTAATTTAAATTTATGTAAAATTTTTAATTTAATTTCCCATATATAATATCTTTTAATTAATATTTTATTCTACATTATTTTTTTATCTATTATATTTTACCTAATGTGAAAATTTTAATTTTAATTTATTTTCTATTTATCTAATTTTATTGTACTTAATATCTTATTTTTACAAATGATTTTGCATTTTTTTGTATTTTTATTTTATATTATATTCTGTAATATTTCATTTTATTTTAAATTTTCCTTAATATTTTTTATTAATTTCTATTTTCAGTTTTATATATTTGATTTTTTTAAATTTATGTTATTTATTATAATTTACATCTTAATTTATATTTTATATTCATTTATTTTGTTTTTATTAAGAGATTTTCAAACTTTTATTTTTCATGGCCTTTATTTGCTTGTTAATCATGTAAATCTAATCCAATTTGAAATCGATATGACGATTTCAACGATGGATATTAACAAATTGGTCATCATTTTCTATAGTAATCAAGTGAAAGATTATTAAAACAGTGAATTTATGCTCGTTTTTATGAAGAAATGAACTAAATATTCTTTTTACCAAAAATTAACCTAAAATTTTTATTTTATATTTTATTTTGTATTTTATTTTATATTTTAGGGTTTTATTTTATTTTTCATTTTGTTATATATTATGTTTTAATATTATTTTTTTTGTATTTTTTGTATAAATTCTTATTTAATGTCATATTGTTTTATTTTATTTTTTAAACAATTTAATTTTTTTATATAATTATATTTATATTTAAATTTTATTGAATATTCATTTTTTTATTTAAGTTTTTAATTTAATTTAATTTTATATGTAAATTTCTAATTATTTTATTTTGTTTTATTATTAACATTATTTTATCATCCAAAATATCTGGAGTAGGGAAAGCGTCTGTCTCCACCAGAGACATATTCTCTCTATATCTATGGTCTCCGCCAAGCATAAAAGACCGATATTACAAGGAGAGAACAAGCATTGTAGAAGTGAGACTGAAGACCTGTCAACTTACAGCTTAGTAGTGAGTATAATAAATCTTTGTGACAAGTGAAGCCTTCGTTATAATTTAAAATACGCTCCAGTTGTAGAAGCGCTGCGACACTAAGTAGCCTAGCCTAGCCGTTTTGGCTGGGTAGCCTAGATGTCAGTTAATTCAGACTATTTTGTTTCAATTCCGATTTTCGGAGGGAAAAATATAATTGAATCAAGTCAAAAGAAACGATAAATTATAAAATAGAATAGTATTTATAAAACAATGTTAAATAAAATATAAAATAAAATAAAATAAAATAATAAACATTATAAAATAATATATAACATAAATAAGATAAAAATTAAATACCATAAAATAAAATTAAAGATCAAATAAAATAATATATAATAAAATAAATTATAAAATTATAATAGTAGCGTAATATGCAAAATTAAATTCAAAATATAAGTCATTTAGTAATACAAAAAATTTAAAATTATGTCCCTTTCTTTCTCTCTGAAATATGCGGAAAAAGAAAGCAATTCATTTGTTCCACCAACGACGTGCATCATTCTCCAAAGAGCAGAAACGAGAACAGCCGTGCCTTCACGAACAATGCATCTTCATTCCGGTGGCCGCCTCTGAGAGATACGGCAACAACGCTCGCCAAACCGTGTGTGCAGCCTTCTCGAAGTCAGGAAAACGAGGGACCGGAAAAGGAGAATACAAATTCCAAAGAGGGGACAAAACATTACACCGTTGAGGATATTGCCCTCAAAAGGTCCACTACGGTGGAGAATGGAGTCTGGAAGAAGGATATTGCTGGAAGCAAGCCGCTGTGATTAATAGCGAGGCCTGCGATGCCGGAGACCTCCAGCTCACCGAGAACGCAGATATCCAAGCCTTATCATCCGCTGCCTAGGGAGAAGAAATTGGGGAATAGAAGAAAAGAAGAAAGCGGACGACCCTCAGCGGGTTCGGCTGGAGATAACCAGAGGCAGATTGGTAGGAGAGGATACATACAGTCCAACTCGATGGTCCGGAATTGTGTAGCAGCTGGACCAGGGCAGCCCACCAACAAAAGGATGGTTAGCGGCGGGTCGGCTATCCGAGGGTCGAACGGACAATATGCCGGTAGGATGTGCGCAAGAACCGACTATATAACATTTACAGGCGACAATGTGTGGAAAACCAGGCATAAAAGTTTAATCAAGCTTTTTGTGCAAAGTGTAGAAGTAGTGAAAGGAATGTACTTGAAAGGTTGAATTCCGTGGGATAGAGGACACGGAAGAGCAGTGATAGATGAAAGTTTTATTCTGTAAACCATATATTGCTGAGGAACTAGGAGCAATTTCCATCCCCGGGGGCTTAATTGCCAACGGGGTGATGTCGGAAGGACAGAGGACTAGGGATGCTTCAACTCACCCTCCTGGTTGGCAGTGCCCTCTGTAAGTTCCGAAAGAAATATAAGGAAGGCCCAACTTAGGGTCGGGGCCTTCTGCACACCGAAGCCTTTGTGACAAGACGTGCCTCCGCTACCGACCGATTCTCAATCCGTCGGCCATGATGGTCTTCCTCGTTCCTGTTAGTTACTCGAAGTAAATAAATCTGCTCTGCTAGTCCAATTCTATTGTTTCTTTCCAATGTCCTTTCGACAATAAAACAAAATAAAAATCTAAATACATAAAAATATGAAAAATAAAATAAAACAAAACTAAATAAAATAAAATGTAAGATTAATTATAAAATATAAATAAAATAAGATAATATGTAATGAATGATTCAAGAATTTTAAATAATTTAAATATAGAAAAAAAATCATGTAAAAATAATAAATTAACTTAAATCAAATAAAGATAAAATAAAATATTAAATTAAATTAAATAATATAAAAATGAAAAATAAATGAAATAAGTAATATAAAAAAGGAAAATTAAACATATTTTAAATAAAATAAATCATGTAAAATAATATTAAATTAAATTTTATCGAAATTATTTAAAATAAAATTAAAAATTAATAAAATTCGATTAAATTAAATTTAAATAATAATAATATAACGTAAAAAATTTAGATAATTAAAAAAATAAATTAAATTAATAAAAAATAAAATTTAAAATAGAATAAATTATAAAAAACACAATATAATATATAGATAAATATAAATTACTTAAAATAAAAAAGAAATAAAATATATAAAAATAAAATTAGGAGAAAATTATATAATATAAACAAAATGAAAAATAAAATAAAATAAAATAGCATAAAAATTATAATATAATAACTTTTAAAAAATAATCATTAAAAATAATAAATTGAGATAAATTTATATGAATTATAAAGAGAGTATATGTATATATTTTGGATGATAAAATTATATTTATAATATAATAATAAAAAATATAATAATAATAAACCAAAATAAAATACTTAGAAATTTACATATAAAATAAAATGAAATAAAAAATAAAAAAGAATATTAAATAAAATTTAAATAAAAATATAACTTAAAAAAATTAAATAAAATTGTTTAAAAGAATAAAATAAAGCAATATGACATTAAATTATAAAAATAAAATTATACAAAAAAAACAAAAAAATAATATTAAAACATAATATAATATAATATTAAATGAAAAATAAAATAAAACACAATAAAATATTAAATAAAATATAAAATAAAATTTTTAGGTTAATGTTTGGTAAAAAGAAAATTTAGTTCATTTCTTCATAAAAACGAGCATAAATTCACTGTGTTTAATGATCTTTCACTTGATTACCATAGAAAATGATGACAAATTTGTTGAAATCTATCGTTGAATTCGTCATAACGATTTTAAATTCGATTAGATTTACATGATAAACAAGCAAATAAAGGCCATGAAAAAGAAAATTTTGAAAATCTCTCAATAAAAACAAAATAAATGAATATTAAAAAGGATATTATTAAAAAAAATAGAATATATCATTTAAAATAATAAAATAAAATAAAATATGAAATAAAAAATATAAAATAAAAAAGATAATATAAAGAAAAAATATAGAAATAAATTATAATAAAAAAGGAAATTTTATAAAATAATATAGAATAATATAACGTACAATATTAAATTAAATGAAAACTATTATATAAAAATTAAAAAATAATATAAAGTTATTGGTAAAATAAATAACATATAAAATTAAAAATAAAACAAAATAAAAAACATGGAAATATACAAAGAAAACAATATAATATTAAATAAAATATTTATATTAATTAAAATTAAAATAAAAAAAATTAATTATATTATTTAAAAAAGAAAATAGAACAATATGACAAATAAATAATAAATTAACAAAAAATATAAAAAAATAAAATAATAGCATAATATAAAATAAAATTAAAATAAAATAAAATAAAATATAAAATAATATATTAAATAAAATATAAAATAATATTTCTTTGTAAATTTTTGGTAAAAAGAAAATTTAGTTCAAATCTAAATTAAACCGAGCATAAATACAATTTTTTTAATCAAATTTCTCTTGATTACCGTATAAAATGATGAAAAAGTCCAATTTGTTAATATCTATCATTGAATTCTTCAAAATGATTTCAAATTTGATTACATTTATGTGATAAACAAGCAAATAAAAGCCATGAAAAGAACATTTTGTTAAACTCTAATTAAAAACAAATTAAATAATTAAAAACAAATTTTATAAATATAATGAATATAAAATATAAATTAAAATAAATAACTTAAAGAAAAAAATAAAATATCAAATATATAATTCAATAACATTGAAAATATATAAAAATTTAAAGTATTATAGGAAAATTTAAAATAAAATTAAATATAAAATGAAATAGAATAATACAGAATATAAAATAAAAAAATTTAAAATACATTTTTAATAAGATATTTATTAAAATAAAATAAAATAAAATAGAAAATAAATAAAAATAAAAATAATAACAATAGGTAATATAGAATATGTAATAATTAATACCGAATAAAATATTAATTAAAAGATATTATATAGAAAAATAAAAATATCATTTGAAATAAAATAATATAAGAAATAAAATACAATAGAAATAATTCAAAATAGTGTGAAACATAAAATAAAATAAAATTAACTAAAATAATATAAAATAAAAGTTTTATTTTAAAGTTATGTAAAAAGAAAATTTATTTCAATTCTTCATAAAAACGCGGATAAATTTACTGTTGATAATTAAACTTCCCTTGATTACCTTAGAAATTGATGTTTATGACCAATTCATTATATCTACCATTGAATTCATCATAACGTTTTCTTATTCATTTAGATTTACATGATTAAAAAGCCAATAAAGGCCATGAAAAAGAAAATTTTGTTATTCTGTACTTAAAAACAAAACAAATGTATATAATGATTATAGAAGGTAAATTAAGATATAAATTGAAGTATACAACTTAAAGTATAGGAGAAAATATCTAATTTATCAAGTTGAAAATAAAAAAAAATATAAGATATTAAGGAAAAATTATAATAAATCAAAATATAAAATAAAATTAATACAGAATATCTAATGAAATAAAAATGTAAAAAAATTCAAAATAAATTATAAATAGGATATTAAATACAATAAAATAAAATTAAATAGAAAATAAATAAAAATAATAACATTAGGTAAAATATAATAAAAAATTATAGAGTAAAAAATAATAAAGAAATATTATATAAAAAAACAAACCATAAATTTAAATAAAATACATAAAATATATTAGAAATCATTCAAAATAAAATGAAATGTAAATTATGTAAAATAAAATAAAGAATATAATACGAAATAAAATGGGAAATTAAATAATAAAATGTTATATAAAAATTAAATTAAATGAAATATAAACATAATACAACATGTAAATGAAAAAATATTAAATAAATAATATAATATATGTTAAAAATAAAATATAATAATGTAAAATATAAAATACAATAATATTTCAGATGAAATAAAATAAAAAATAGGTTTGTTATTATATTTATTGAAATATAAAAAGAAATAATACTATATAACATAAAATAAAGTAATTAAATATAAAACATGATTAAACTAATATAAAAGAAGAATAAAAAAATTAACTAAAATTGAAAATGAATAAATGAATATAAAAGATAATACAAAATAAAACTAAATAATTCTGAAAATATAATAAATTTTCATTCAAAATAAAATATAAATTAATATAACATAACTTAAAGTAAAAAATAAAATTGATAAATATTTAATTAAAATTAAAATATATGTATACAATATATAATAAATTGAAACATTTAATCAATTAAAAAAGTAAAATTTTGAAAATAAAATAAAAATAAAATATCAAACAAAAATACTAATATTAATAATACAAAATAAAAAAATACAAGTATTAATTTCCTGTTTTACGAAAGTATGAATGAAAACTGAAAATTTGTGGGATTTTTTTCATTTTTTTGGCATATTTAGCTTGTAATCCGAGTAATCCTAGTCAAATTTGTGCTCATGAAGGATGAATTGATATACATTTTACATTCACCAAAAATTATCATAAATATTATATTTATTTTTATTCGATTTTTTATTGTGTATTTATTTTAATTTTTAATTTAATTTTTTTACATTGCAAACAATTTATTTTATATTTCTATTTCTATGTCAGATTATTATTTAATTCAATATTCATTTTTTTCTTTTCCTTTTTACTATTTTTTATATTAATTTATTTTTAAATATATTTTACTTTTGTATTATATAAATTTATTTTATTTGATTTAAAGTTTCATTTTATAACATTTTGTGTACTACATATTTTTAATTTTTAATTTATGCTGTGTTATTTTATATTATATTTTATTTTAAGTGATATTTTATTTGATATATACTTTTATATTCATTTATTACTTTTTTATTATAATAATTTTTTATTCTTGTTTTATATTAGTTTAATCATAATTTATATTATATTGCTATATTTAATTTAATTTTGTTTAATATAATTTAATGTTTCAAAAAATTAAATGATAATATACTTATAATTTTATAATTTTATTTTATCTAGAATATATTGTATTTTATATTTTGTATTATTTTATTGTTTTTCAATCATATATTATTTTATTTTTTTATTTTTTTCATTTATATTGTATTATGTTTAAATTTTATTGAATTATATGTTACATGTTGTTATTTAATTTCCCTTCTTATTTTAATTTATATTGAATTTTATATTTTATTTCATATCAATTAATTTTATTTTGTAAGTCATTCTATTTTGAATGAGATCTTTTATTTTTTAATTCTTTTATTATTTGATTTCAATTAGTGCTTTTTTTCTTATTTCAATATTATTTCATTTAAATTAGGCAAAATAGAGGAAAAAAATTGAAATATCACTATAATAATTCGATGTATATATGATTTTTCGATCATATCTCGATAAAACGACAAAATGTATGACAAAATATTGAAATTTCGCTGAAATTACCCGTTTTCGTTGCATTCATTGATCATATATCGATAGGATGTTGAAAATTAATTGATCTTATCTCGATAAAATGACGAAAAATTAAGGCAAAATAGAAGAAAGAATTGAAATTTCACAAAAATTATCCGTTTTCTTGCTTTTTTCGATATTCGTTTTTGTTGCTTTTTTCGATCATGTCAAGATAAAATGACGATAATTATGCAAAATTGAGGGAAAAAATTTATATTATACCAACCTAATCCATTTTCGTTGCTTTTTTCCTTCATATCACCCATCAAATGACGAAATTTCAGGCAAAATTGAGGAAAAAATTTGAAATTTTTGTGAAATTATTAATTTTTTTTGCTTTTCGATCACATCTCGAAAATGACGAAAAATTAAGGAAAAATAGAAGAAAAAAAATTAAATTTCGGTGAAATTATACGTTTTTATTGCTTTTTTCGATCATATTTCGATAAAATTACGATAATTAAGGGAAAATAGAGGAAAAAAAATAAATTTTGGTGAAAATATCCTTTTACGTTGCTTTATCCATCTTATTTCGATAAAATGACGGAATTAAGAAAAAATACAAGTAAAAAATTGAAATTTCGCTAATATTATTCGTTTACGTTGCATGTCTCGATCATATCAAGATAAAATGACGATAACTATGGCAAAATTGAGGGAAAAAATTAATATTTTGCCAAACTCATCCGTTTTTGTTGCTTTTTTCGATCATATTTCGATAAAATTACGATAATTAAGGCTAAAACGAAGGTAAAAAATTGAAATATCGCTAATATTGTTCGTTTTCGTTGATTTTGTTTATCATATCTTGATTAAATTACGAAAATTAAGAAAAAATAGAGGAAAAAAATTGAAATTTCGCTAATATTACCCGTTTTCGTTGCTTTTTCGATCATATCTCAATGAAATCACGAAAATTAAAGGAAAATACAGGGAAAAATTGAAATTCAGGTAAAATTATCAATTATTGTTGCTTTTTTGGTTCATATCACCCATCAAATGACGAAATTTAAGGCAAAATAGAGGAATAAATTTGAAATTTTTCTGAAATTATTCTTTTTTGTTGCCTTTTTTGATCGAATCTCGATAAAATGACGAAACATTAAGGCCAAACTGAGAAAAGAATTGAAATTTCTGTGAAATTATCCGTTTTCATTTCTTTTTCCATAATATTTCGATTAAATTACGAAAATTAACGAAAAATAGGTTTAAAAGATTGAAATTTCGGTGAAATTATCCTTTTACGTTCCTTTATCCATCATATTTCGATAAAATGAGGAAAAATGAGATAAAATAGATATAAAATTTAAAATTTCGCTTATATTATCCGTTTTCGTTGCTTTTTTCGATTATATTTCGATAAAATTACGAGAAGTAAAGCTTAAAAGAAGGTAAAATATTGAAATATGGCTAAAATTATTCGTTTCCGTTGATTTTTTTTAGCATATCTTGATTGAATGACGAAAATTAAGAAAAAATAGAGGAAACAAATCGAAATTTAGCTAATATTATCCGTTTTCGTTGCTTTTTTCGATCATATCAAGATAAAATGACGATAACTATGGCAAAATTGAGGGAAAAAATTTATATTTTGACAAACTCATCCGTTTTTGTTACTTTTTCCTTCATATCACCCTTAAAATTAAGAAAATTAGGGCAAAATAGATGAAAAAAATTGGGACTTCGCCTATATTATCTGTTTTCATTTCTTTTTTCCATCATATATCGATGAAATTACAAAAAATACAGGAAAATAGAGAGAAAAAATTGAAATTTAGGTGAAATAAAAAATTTTCGTTGCTTTTTTTGTTCATTTAACACATCAAATGACGAAATTTAAGGCAAAATAGAGGAAAGAATTGAAATTTCACTAAAGTTATCGGTTTTCATTGCTTTTTTCGATCATATGTCGATAAAATGACGAAAATTTAGGCTAATTAGAGAGAAAAGCATTTGGAATTTTGGTGAATTTATTCTTTTTTGTTACCTTTTTCGATTAAATCTCGATAAAATGACGAAAATTAGGAAAAAAAAGAGGTAAAATTTGAAATTTCGCTAATATTATCCGTTTTCATTGCTTTTTTCGATCAAATCAAGATAAAATGACGAAATTTAAGGCAAAATACATGAAAAAAATTGAAATATCGCTTATATTATCTGTTTTCTTTTCTTTCATCCATCATATCTCGATAAAATGACGAAAAAGTAAGGGAAAATAGAGAGAAAAAATAGATATTTCCATTAAATTATCCGTTTTCGTTGCGTTTTTCGATTATATTTCGATAAAATTACGAGAAGTAAAGCTTAAAAGAAGTTAAAAAATTGAAATATTGCTAAAATTATTCGTTTTCGTTGATTTTTTTATCATATCTTGATTAAATGACGAAAATTAAGAAAAAATAGAGGATAATAAATTAAAATTTCGCTAATATTATCCGTTTTCGTCGCTTTTTTCGATCGTATCAAGATAAAATGAGGAGAATTAAGAAAAAATAGAGGTAAAAAATTGAAATTTAGCTAATATTATCCGTTTTCGTTGCTTTTTTCGATCATATCAAGATAAAATGACGAGAATTAAGAAAAAATACAAGTAAAAAATTGAAATTTCGCTAATATTATCCGTTTACGTTGCATGTTTCGATCATATCAAGATAAAATGACGATAACTATGGCAAAATTGAGGGAAAAATTAATATTTTGCCAAACTCATCCGTTTTTGTTGCTTTTTTCGATCATATTTCGATAAAATTACGATAATTAAGGCTAAAACGAAGGTAAAAAATTGAAATATCGCTAATATTGTTCGTTTTCGTTGATTTTGTTTATCATATCTTGATTAAATTACGAAAATTAAGAAAAAATAGAGGAAAAAAATTGAAATTTCGCTAATATTACCCGGTTTCGTTGCTTTTTCGATCATATCTCAATGAAATCACGAAAATTAAAGGAAAATACAGGGTAAAAATTGAAATTCAGGTAAAATTATCAATGATTGTTGCTATTTTGGTTCATATCACCCATCAAATGACGAAATTTAAGGCAAAATAGAGGAATAAATTTGAAATTTTTCTGAAATTATTCTTTTTTGTTGCCTTTTTTGATCGAATCTCGATAAAATGACGAAACATTAAGGCCAAACAGAGAAAAGAATTGAAATTTCTGTGAATTTATCCGTTTTCATTTCTTTTTCCATAATATTTCGATTAAATTACGAAAATTAACGAAAAATAGGTTAAAAAGATTGAAATTTCGGTGAAATTATCCTTTTACGTTCCTTTATCCATCATATTTCGATAAAATGACGAAAATTGAGATAAAATAGATATAAAATTTAAAATTTCGCTTATATTATCCGTTTTCGTTGCTTTTTTCGATTATATTTCGATAAAATTACGAGAAGTAAAGCTTAAAAGAAGGTAAAAAATTGAAATATGGCTAGAATTATTCGTTTTCGTTGATTTTTTTTAGCATATCTTGATTGAATGACGAAAATTAAGAAAAAATAGAGGAAACAAATCGAAATTTAGCTAATATTATCCGTTTTCGTTGCTTTTTTCGATCATATCCAGATAAAATGACGATAACTATGGCAAAATTGAGGGAAAAAATTTATATTTTGACAAACTCATCCGTTTTTGTTGCATTTTTCCTTCATATCACCCTTAAAATTAAGAAAATTAGGGCAAGATAGATGAAAAAATTGAGACTTCGCCTATATTATCTGTTTTAATTTCTTTTTTCCATCATATATCGATGAAATGACAAAAAATACAGGAAAATAGAGGGAAAAAATTGAAATTTAGGTGAAATAAAAAATTTTCGTTGCTTTTTTTGTTCATTTAACACATCAAATGACGAAATTTAAGGCAAAATAGAGGAAAGAATTGAAATTTCACTAAAGTTATCGGTTTTCATTGCTTTTTTCGATCATATGTCGATAAAATGACGAAAATTTAGGCTAATTAGAGAGAAAAGCATTTGGAATTTTGGTGAATTTATTCTTTTTTGTTACCTTTTTCGATTAAATCTCGATAAAATGACGAAAATTAGGAAAAAAAAGAGGTAAAATTTGAAATTTCGCTAATATTATCCGTTTTCATTGCTTTTTTCGATCAAATCAAGATAAAATGACGAAATTTAAGGCAAAATACATGAAAAAAATTGAAATATCGCTTATATTATCTGTTTTCTTTTCTTTCATCCATCATATCTCGATAAAATGACGAAAAAGTAAGGGAAAATAGAGAGAAAAAATAGATATTTCGATTAAATTATCCGTTTTCGTTGCGTTTTTCGATCATATCTCAATGAATTGACGAAAATTAAGGGAAAATAGAGGGAAAAAATTGAAATTAAGATGAAATTATCAATTATTGTTGCTTTTTTCGTTCATATCACCCATCAAATTACCTAATTTAAGGCAAAATAGAGGAATAAATTTGTAATTTTTTTAAAATTATTCTTTTTTGTTGCCTTTTTTGATCGCATCTCGATAAAATGACGAAAATTTAAGGCTGAACAGAGGAAAGAATTGAAATTTCTGTGAAATTATCCGTTTTCGTTGATTTTTCCATAATTTTTCTATAAAATTACGAAAATTAATGCAAAACAGAGGAAAAAAATGAAATTTCGGTGAAATTATCCGTTTCCAATGTTTTTTTCGATCATATTTCGATAAAATTACGAAAATTAACGCAAAATAGAGGAAAAAAATTGATATTTCGGTGAAAATATCCTTTAACGTTTTTTTAATCATATTTCGATAAAATGACGAATATTAAGAAAATATAGAGGTAAAATTTGAAATTTCGCTAATATTATCCGTTTTCGTTGCTTTTTTTGATCATATTTCGATAAAATAACGATAATTAAGGCTAAAAAGAAGTTAAAAATTGAAATATTGCTAAACTTATTCGTTTTCGTTGATTTTTTTTATCATATCTTGATTAAATGACGAGAATTAAGAAAAAATACAAGTAAAAAATTGAAATTTCGCTAATATTATCCGTTTACGATGCATGTTTCGATCACATCAAGATAAAATGACGATAACTATGGCAAAATTGAGGGAAAAAAGTTATATTTTGACAAACTCATCCGTTTTTGTTGCATTTTTCCTTCATATCACCCTTAAAATTAAGAAAATTAGAGCAAAATAGATGAAAAAAATTGAGACTTCGCCTATATTATCTGTTTTATTTTCTTTTTTCCATCATATATCGATGAAATGACAAAAAATACAGAAAAATAGAGGGAAAAAATTGAAATTTAGGTGAAATAAATAATTTTCGTTGCTTTTTTTGTTCATATAACACATCAAATGACGAAATTTAAGGCAAAATAGAGGAAAGAATTGAAATTTCACAAAAGTTATCCGTTTTCATTGCTTTTTTCGATCATATGTCGATAAAATGACGAAAATTTAGGCTAATTAGAGAGAAAAGCATTTGGAATTTTGGTGAAATTATTCTTTTTTGTTACCTTTTTCGATTAAATCTCGATAAAATGACGAAAATTAGGAAAAAAAAGAGGTAAAATTTGAAATTTCGCTAATATTATCCGTTTTCATTGCTTTTTTCGATTATATCAAGATAAAATGACGAAATTTAAGGCAAAATACATGAAAAAAATTGAAATATCGCTTATATTATCTGTTTTCTTTTCTTTCATCCATCATATTTCGATAAAATGACGAAAAAGTAAGGGAAAATAGAGAGAAAAAATAGATATTTCGATTAAATTATCCGTTTTCGTTGCGTTTTTCGATCATATCTCAATGAATTGACGAAAATTAAGGGAAAATAGAGGGAAAAAATTGAAATTAAGATGAAATTATCAATTATTGTTGCTTTTTTCGTTCATATCACCCATCAAATGACCTAATTTAAGGCAAAATAGAGGAATAAATTTGAAATTTTTCTGAAATTATTCTTTTTTGTTGATTTTTTTGATCGAATCTCGATAAAATGACGAAACATTAAGGCCAAACAGAGAAAAGAATTGAAATTTCTGTGAAGTTATCCGTTTTCATTTCTTTTTCCATAATATTTCGATTAAATTACGAAAATTAACGAAAAATAGGTTAAAAAAATTGAAATTTCGCTAATATTACCCGGTTTCGTTGCTTCTTCGATCATATCTCAATGAAATCACGAAAATTAAAGGAAAATACAGGGTAAAAATTGAAATTCAGGTAAAATTATCAATTATTGTTGCTTTTTTGGTTCATATCACCCATCAAATGACGAAATTTAAGGCAAAATAGAAGGATAAATTTGAAATTTTTCTGAAATTATTCTTTTTTGTTGCCTTTTTTGATCGAATCTCGATAAAATGACGAAACATTAAGGCCAAATAGAGAAAAGAATTAAAATTTCTGTGAAGTTATCCGTTTTCATTTCTTTTTCCATAATATTTCGATTAAATTACGAAAATTAACGAAAAATAGGTTAAAAAGATTGAACTTTTGGTGAAATTATCCTTTTATGTTCCTTTATCCATCATATTTAAATAAAATGACGAAAATTGAGATAAAATAGATATAAAATTTAAAATTTCACTTATATTATCCGTTTTCGTTGCTTTTTTCGATTATATTTCGATAAAATTACGAGAAGTAAAGCTTAAAAGAAGGTAAAAAATTGAAATATGGCTAAAATTATTCGTTTTCGTTGATTTTTTTAGCATATCTTGATTGAATGACGAAAATTAAGAAAAAATAGAGGAAACAAATCGAAATTTAGCTAATATTATCCGTTTTCGTTGCTTTTTTCGATCATATCAAGATAAAATGACGAAATTTAAGGCGATATACATGAAAAAATTAAAATATCGCTTATATTATCTGTTTTCTATTCTTTTATCCATCATATCTCGATAAAATGACGAAAAAGTTTTGAAAATAGAGAGAAAAATGATATTTCGATAAAATTATCCGTTTTCGATGCGATTTTCGATCAAATCTCAATGAAATGACGATAATTAAGGGAAAATAGAGTGAAAAAATTTAAATTAAGGTGAAATTATCAATTATTGTTGCTTTTTTCGTTCATATCACCCATCAAATGATGATATTTAAGGCCAAATAGAGAAATAAATTTGAAATTTTTTTGAAATCAATATTTTTTGTTGCCTTTTTTGATCGCATCTCGATAAAATGACGAAAAATTAAGGCCTAACAGAGGAAAGAGCTCAAATTTCTGTGAAATTATCCGATTTCGTTGATTTTTCCATAATATTTCGATAAAATTACGAAAATTAAGGCAAAATGTTGGAAAAAAAATTAAATTTCTATGAAATTATCCGTTTCCAATGCTTCTTTCGATCATATTTCGATAAAATTACGAAAATTAACGCAAAATAGAGGAAAACAATTGAAATTTCGGTGAAATTATCCTTTAAAGTTGCTTTTTCCATTATATTTCGATGAAATGACGAAAATTGAGAAACAATAGAGGTAAAATTTGAAATTTCGCTAATATTATCCGTTTTCGTTGCTTTTTTCGATCATTTCAAGATAAAATGACGATAATTATGGCAAAATTGAGGGAAGAAATTGATATTATGCCAAAATAATCCAATTTCGTTGCTTTTTTCGATCGAAATTCCATAAAATTACGAAAATTAAGGCTAAAAGAAGATAAAAAATTGAAATATCGCTAAAATAATTCGTTTTCGTTGATTTTTTTATCATATCATGATTAAATGACGAAAATTTAAAAAAAATAGAGGAAAGAAATTAAAATTTCGATAATAGTATCCGTTTTCGTTGCTTTTTTCGATCATATCAAGATAAAATGAAGATAATTATGGCAAAATTGAGGGAAAAAAATTATATTATGCCAAACTCATCCGTTTTTGTTGCTTTTTTCCTTCATATCATCCTTAAAATGACGAAGATTAAGGCAAAATTGCGGAAAAAATTTGAAATTTTTGTGAAATTATTCATTTTTGTTGCCATTTTCGATCATATCTCGATTAAATGACGAAAAATTAAGGAAAAATAGTGGAATAAATTTGAAATTTTTTTGAAATTATTCATTTTTGTTGCCTTTTTTGATCGAATCTCGATAAAATGACGAAAAATTAAGGCCAAACAGAGGAAAGAAATGAAATTTCTGTGAAATTATCTGTTTTCGTTTATTTTTGCATAATATTTCGATAAAATTACGAAAATGAAGGCAAAACAGAGGAAAACAAATTAAATTCTTTGAAAGTATCCGTTTCCAAAGTTTTTCGATCATATTTCGATAAAATTACGAACATTGACGCAAAATAGAGGAAAAATATTGAAATTTCGGTGAAATTATCCTTTTACGTTGCTTTATCCACCATATTTCGATAAAATGACGAAAATTGAGAAAAAAAAGAGGTAAAATTTGAAATTTCGCTAATATTATCCGTTTTCGTTGCTTTTTTCGATCATATCAAGATAAAATGACGATAATTATGGCAAAATTGAGGAAAAAAATTGATATTATGCAAAAATAGTTCGTTTTCGTTGCTTTTATCGATCATATTTCGATAAAATTACGAGAAGTAAGGCTTAAGAAGGTAAAAAATTGAAATATGGCTAAAATTATTCGTTTTCGTTGATTTTTTTTAGCATATCTTGATTGAATGACGAAAATCAAGAAAAAATAGAGGAAACAAATTGAAATTTCGCTAATTTTATCCGTTTTCGTTGCTTTTTTCGATCATATCAAGATAAAATAACGAAAATTAAGGCAAAATACAGGAAAAAAATTGAAATATCGCTTAAATTTTCTGTTTTCTATTCTTTAATCCATCATATCTCGATAAAATGACGAAAAATTAAGTGAAAATAGAGAGAAAAATGATATTTCGATAAAATTATCCGATTTCGTTGCGTTTTTCGATCATATCTCAATGAAATGACGAAAATTAAGGGAAAAAATTGAAATTAAGGTGAAATTATCAATTATTGTTGCTTTTTTCGTTCATATCACCCATCAAATGATGATATTTAAGGCCAAATAGAGAAATAAATTTGAAATTTTTTTGAAATCAATATTTTTTGTTGCCTTTTTTGATCGCATCTCGATAAAATGACGAAAAATTAAGGCCTAACAGAGGAAAGAGCTCAAATTTCTGTGAAATTATCCGATTTCGTTGATTTTTCCATAATATTTCGATAAAATTACGAAAATTAAGGCAAAATGTTGGAAAAAAAATTAAATTTCTATGAAATTATCCGTTTCCAATGCTTCTTTCGATCATATTTCGATAAAATTACGAAAATTAACGCAAAATAGAGGAAAACAATTGAAATTTCGGTGAAATTATCCTTTAAAGTTGCTTTTTCCATTATATTTCGATGAAATGACGAAAATTGAGAAACAATAGAGGTAAAATTTGAAATTTCGCTAATATTATCCGTTTTCGTTGCTTTTTTCGATCATTTCAAGATAAAATGACGATAATTATGGCAAAATTGAGGGAAGAAATTGATATTATGCCAAAAATAATCCGTTTTCGTTGCTTTTTTCGATCATATTTCGATAAAATGACGATAAATTAGGCAAAATAGAAGAAAAAAATTGAGATATCGCTAAAATTATTCGTTTTCATTTATTTTTTTATTATATTTCAATTAAATGACGAAAATTAAGAAAAAATAGAGGAAAAAAAATCGAAATTTCGCTAATATTATCCGTTTTCTTTGATTTTTTCGATCACATCAATTTAAAATGACGATAATTTTGGCAAAATTGAGGTAAAAAATTAATAATATGCCAAAATAATCCGTTTTCGTTGCATTTTTCGATCATATTTGTTAACGAAAATTAACGCAAAATTGAGGAAAAAAGTAAAATTTCGCTAAAATTATATTATTTCTATGCCTTTTTCGATAATATTTAGTTAAAATGACGATAATTATGGCAAAATTGAGGGATGAAATTGAAATTATGCCAAAATAATCCAATTTCGTTGCTTTTTTCGATCGTAATTCCATAAAATTACGAAAATTAAGGCTAAAAGAAGATAAAAAATTGAAATATCGCTAAAATAATTCGTTTTCGTTGATTTTTTTATCATATCATGATTAAATGACGAAAATTAAAAAAAAATAGAGGAAAAAAATTAAAATTTCGCTAATAGTATCCGTTTTCGTTGCTTTTTTCGATCATATCAAGATAAATTGACGAGAATTAAGAACAAATTGAGGGAAAAAAATTATATTATGCCAAACTCATCCGTTTTTGTTGCTTTTTTCATTCATATCACCCTTAAAATGACGAAAATTAAGTCAAAATTGCGGAAAAAATTTGAAATTTTTGTGAAATTATTCATTTTTGATGCCATTTTCGATCATATCTCGATTAAATGACGAAAAATTAAGGAAAAATAGTGGAATAAATTTGAAATTTTTTTGAAATTATTCATTTTTGTTGCCTTTTTTGATCGAATCTCGATAAAATGACGAAAAATTAAGGCCAAACAGAGGAAAGAAATGAAATTTCTGTGAAATTATCTGTTTTCGTTTATTTTTGCATAATATTTCGATAAAATTACGAAAATGAAGGCAAAACAGAGGAAAACAAATTAAATTCTTTGAAAGTATCCGTTTCCAAAGTTTTTCGATCATATTTCGATAAAATTACGAACATTGACGCAAAATAGAGGAAAAATATTGAAATTTCGGTGAAATTATCCTTTTACGTTGCTTTATCCACCATATTTCGATAAAATGACGAAAATTGAGAAAAAAAAGAGGTAAAATTTGAAATTTCGCTAATATTATCCGTTTTCGTTGCTTTTTTCGATCATATCAAGATAAAATGACGATAATTATGGCAAAATTGAGGAAAAAAATTGATATTATGCAAAAATAGTTCGTTTTCGTTGCTTTTTTCGATCATATTTCGATAAAATTACGAGAAGTAAGGCTTAAGAAGGTAAAAAATTGAAATATGGCTAAAATTATTCGTTTTCGTTGATTTTTTTAGCATATCTTGATTGAATGACGAAAATTAAGAAAAAATAGAGGAAACAAATTGAAATTTCGCTAATATTATCCGTTTTCGTTGCTTTTTTCGATCATATCAAGATAAAATAACGAAAATTAAGGCAAAATACAGGAAAAAAATTGAAATATCGCTTAAATTTTCTGTTTTCTATTCTTTAATCCATCATATCTCGATAAAATGACGAAAAATTAAGTGAAAATAGAGAGAAAAATGATATTTCGATAAAATTATCCGATCTCGTTGCGTTTTTCGATCATATCTCAATGAAATGACGAAAATTAAGGGAAAAAATTGAAATTAAGGTGAAATTATCAATTATTGTTGCATTTTTCGTTCATATCACCCATCAAATGACGACATTTAAGGCAAAATAGAGAAATAAATTTGAAATTTTTTTGAAATTATTCTATTTTGTTGCCTATTCTGATCGCATCTCGATAAAATGACGAAAAATTAAGGCCTAACAGAGGAAAGATTTGAAATTTCTGTTAAATTATCCGTTTTCGTTTATTTTTGAATAATATTTCGATTAAATTACGAAAATTAACGAAAAATAGGTTAAAAAGATTGAAATTTCGGTGAAATTATCCTTTTACGTTCCTTTATCCATCATATTTAAATAAAATGACGAAAATTGAGATAAAATAGATATAAAATTTAAAATTTCACTTATATTATCCGTTTTCGTTGCTTTTTTCGATTATATTTCGATAAAATTACGAGAAGTAAAGCTTAAAAGAAGGTAAAAAATTGAAATATGGCTAAAATTATTCGTTTTCATTGATTTTTTTAGCATATCTTGATTGAATGACGAAAATTAAGAAAAAATAGAGGAAACAAATCGAAATTTAGCTAATATTATCCGTTTTCGTTGCTTTTTTCGATCATATCAAGATAAAATGACGAAATTTAAGGCGATATACATGAAAAAATTAAAATATCGCTTATATTATCTGTTTTCTTTTCCTTTTTACCATCATATTTCGATAAAATGACGAAAAATTAAGGGAGAATGGAGAGAATAAATAGATATATCGATTAAATTATCCGTTTTTGTTGCGTTTTTCGATCATATCTCAATGAATTGACGAAAATTAAGGGAAAATAGAGGGAATAAATTGAAATTAAGATGAAATTATCAATTATTATTGCTTTTTTCGTTCATATCACCCATGAAATGACGAAATTTAAGGCAAAAAAGAGGAATAAATTAATAATTTTCTTGAAACTATTCTTTTTGTTGCCTTTTTTGATCTCATCTCGATAAAATGACGAAAAATTAAGGCAGAATAGAGGAAAGAATTGAAATTTCACTAAAGTTATCGGTTTTCATTGCTTTTTTCGATCATATGTCGATAAAATGACGAAAATTTAGGCAAATTAGAGAGAAAAACATTTGAAATTTTGGTGAAATTATTCTTTTTTGTTTTCATTTTCGATCACATCTCGATAAAATGACGAAAATTAAGAAAAAAAGAGGCAATATTTGAAATTTCGCCAATATTATCCGTTTTCGTTGCATTTTTCGATCATATCAAGATAAAATGACAAAAATTAAGGCAAAATACAGGAATAAATTGAAATATCGCTTATATTATCTGTTTTCTATTCTTTTATCCATCATATCTCGATAAAATGACGAAAAATTTTTGAAAATAGAGAGAAAAATGATATTTCGATAAAATTATCCGTTTTCGATGCGATTTTCGATCATATCTCAATGAAATGACGATAATTAAGGGAAAATAGAGTGAAAAAATTGAAATTAAGGTGAAATTATCAATTATTGTTGCTTTTTTCGTTCATATCACCCATCAAATGATGATATTTAAGGCCAAATAGAGAAATAAATTTGAAATTTTTTTGAAATCAATATTTTTTGTTGCCTTTTTTGATCGCATCTCGATAAAATGACGAAAAATTAAGGCCTAACAGAGGAAAGAGCTCAAATTTCTGTGAAATTATCCGATTTCGTTGATTTTTCCATAATATTTCGATAAAATTACGAAAATTAAGGCAAAATGTTGGAAAAAAAATTAAATTTCTATGAAATTATCCGTTTCCAATGCTTCTTTCGATCATATTTCGATAAAATTACGAAAATTAACGCAAAATAGAGGAAAACAATTGAAATTTCGGTGAAATTATCCTTTAAAGTTGCTTTTTCCATTATATTTCGATGAAATGACGAAAATTGAGAAACAATAGAGGTAAAATTTGAAATTTCGCTAATATTATCCGTTTTCGTTGCTTTTTTCGATCATTTCAAGATAAAATGACGATAATTATGGCAAAATTGAGGGAAGAAATTGATATTATGCCAAAAATAATCCGTTTTCGTTGCTTTTTTCGATCATATTTCGATAAAATGACGATAAATTAGGCAAAATAGAAGAAAAAAATTGAGATATCGCTAAAATTATTCGTTTTCATTTATTTTTTTATTATATTTCAATTAAATGACGAAAATTAAGAAAAAATAGAGGAAAAAAAATCGAAATTTCGCTAATATTATCCGTTTTCTTTGATTTTTTCGATCACATCAATTTAAAATGACGATAATTTTGGCAAAATTGAGGTAAAAAATTAATAATATGCCAAAATAATCCGTTTTCGTTGCATTTTTCGATCATATTTGTTAACGAAAATTAACGCAAAATTGAGGAAAAAAGTAAAATTTCGCTAAAATTATATTATTTCTATGCCTTTTTCGATAATATTTAGTTAAAATGACGATAATTATGGCAAAATTGAGGGATGAAATTGAAATTATGCCAAAATAATCCAATTTCGTTGCTTTTTTCGATCGTAATTCCATAAAATTACGAAAATTAAGGCTAAAAGAAGATAAAAAATTGAAATATCGCTAAAATAATTCGTTTTCGTTGATTTTTTTATCATATCATGATTAAATGACGAAAATTAAAAAAAAATAGAGGAAAAAAATTAAAATTTCGCTAATAGTATCCGTTTTCGTTGCTTTTTTCGATCATATCAAGATAAATTGACGAGAATTAAGAACAAATTGAGGGAAAAAAATTATATTATGCCAAACTCATCCGTTTTTGTTGCTTTTTTCATTCATATCACCCTTAAAATGACGAAAATTAAGTCAAAATTGCGGAAAAAATTTGAAATTTTTGTGAAATTATTCATTTTTGTTGCCATTTTCGATCATATCTCGATTAAATGACGAAAAATTAAGGAAAAATAGTGGAATAAATTTGAAATTTTTTTGAAATTATTCATTTTTGTTGCCTTTTTTGATCGAATCTCGATAAAATGACGAAAAATTAAGGCCAAACAGAGGAAAGAAATGAAATTTCTGTGAAATTATCTGTTTTCGTTTATTTTTGCATAATATTTCGATAAAATTACGAAAATGAAGGCAAAACAGAGGAAAACAAATTAAATTCTTTGAAAGTATCCGTTTCCAAAGTTTTTCGATCATATTTCGATAAAATTACGAACATTGACGCAAAATAGAGGAAAAATATTGAAATTTCGGTGAAATTATCCTTTTACGTTGCTTTATCCACCATATTTCGATAAAATGACGAAAATTGAGAAAAAAAAGAGGTAAAATTTGAAATTTCGCTAATATTATCCGTTTTCGTTGCTTTTTTCGATCATATCAAGATAAAATGACGATAATTATGGCAAAATTGAGGAAAAAAATTGATATTATGCAAAAATAGTTCGTTTTCGTTGCTTTTTTCGATCATATTTCGATAAAATTACGAGAAGTAAGGCTTAAGAAGGTAAAAAATTGAAATATGGCTAAAATTATTCGTTTTCGTTGATTTTTTTAGCATATCTTGATTGAATGACGAAAATTAAGAAAAAATAGAGGAAACAAATTGAAATTTCGCTAATATTATCCGTTTTCGTTGCTTTTTTCGATCATATCAAGATAAAATAACGAAAATTAAGGCAAAATACAGGAAAAAAATTGAAATATCGCTTAAATTTTCTGTTTTCTATTCTTTAATCCATCATATCTCGATAAAATGACGAAAAATTAAGTGAAAATAGAGAGAAAAATGATATTTCGATAAAATTATCCGATCTCGTTGCGTTTTTCGATCATATCTCAATGAAATGACGAAAATTAAGGGAAAAAATTGAAATTAAGGTGAAATTATCAATTATTGTTGCATTTTTCGTTCATATCACCCATCAAATGACGACATTTAAGGCAAAATAGAGAAATAAATTTGAAATTTTTTTGAAATTATTCTATTTTGTTGCCTATTCTGATCGCATCTCGATAAAATGACGAAAAATTAAGGCCTAACAGAGGAAAGATTTGAAATTTCTGTTAAATTATCCGTTTTCGTTTATTTTTGCATAATATTTCGATTAAATTACGAAAATTAACGAAAAATAGGTTAAAAAGATTGAAATTTCGGTGAAATTATCCTTTTACGTTCCTTTATCCATCATATTTAAATAAAATGACGAAAATTGAGATAAAATAGATATAAAATTTAAAATTTCACTTATATTATCCGTTTTCGTTGCTTTTTTCGATTATATTTCGATAAAATTACGAGAAGTAAAGCTTAAAAGAAGGTAAAAAATTGAAATATGGCTAAAATTATTCGTTTTCATTGATTTTTTTAGCATATCTTGATTGAATGACGAAAATTAAGAAAAAATAGAGGAAACAAATCGAAATTTAGCTAATATTATCCGTTTTCGTTGCTTTTTTCGATCATATCAAGATAAAATGACGAAATTTAAGGCGATATACATGAAAAAATTAAAATATCGCTTATATTATCTGTTTTCTTTTCCTTTTTACCATCATATTTCGATAAAATGACGAAAAATTAAGGGAGAATGGAGAGAATAAATAGATATATCGATTAAATTATCCGTTTTTGTTGCGTTTTTCGATCATATCTCAATGAATTGACGAAAATTAAGGGAAAATAGAGGGAATAAATTGAAATTAAGATGAAATTATCAATTATTATTGCTTTTTTCGTTCATATCACCCATGAAATGACGAAATTTAAGGCAAAAAAGAGGAATAAATTAATAATTTTCTTGAAACTATTCTTTTTGTTGCCTTTTTTGATCTCATCTCGATAAAATGACGAAAAATTAAGGCAGAATAGAGGAAAGAATTGAAATTTCACTAAAGTTATCGGTTTTCATTGCTTTTTTCGATCATATGTCGATAAAATGACGAAAATTTAGGCAAATTAGAGAGAAAAACATTTGAAATTTTGGTGAAATTATTCTTTTTTGTTTTCATTTTCGATCACATCTCGATAAAATGACGAAAATTAAGAAAAAAGAGGCAATATTTGAAATTTCGCCAATATTATCCGTTTTCGTTGCATTTTTCGATCATATCAAGATAAAATGACAAAAATTAAGGCAAAATACAGGAATAAATTGAAATATCGCTTATATTATCTGTTTTCTATTCTTTTATCCATCATATCTCGATAAAATGACGAAAAATTTTTGAAAATAGAGAGAAAAATGATATTTCGATAAAATTATCCGTTTTCGATGCGATTTTCGATCATATCTCAATGAAATGACGATAATTAAGGGAAAATAGAGTGAAAAAATTGAAATTAAGGTGAAATTATCAATTATTGTTGCTTTTTTCGTTCATATCACCCATCAAATGATGATATTTAAGGCCAAATAGAGAAATAAATTTGAAATTTTTTTGAAATCAATATTTTTTGTTGCCTTTTTTGATCGCATCTCGATAAAATGACGAAAAATTAAGGCCTAACAGAGGAAAGAGCTCAAATTTCTGTGAAATTATCCGATTTCGTTGATTTTTCCATAATATTTCGATAAAATTACGAAAATTAAGGCAAAATGTTGGAAAAAAAATTAAATTTCTATGAAATTATCCGTTTCCAATGCTTCTTTCGATCATATTTCGATAAAATTACGAAAATTAACGCAAAATAGAGGAAAACAATTGAAATTTCGGTGAAATTATCCTTTAAAGTTGCTTTTTCCATTATATTTCGATGAAATGACGAAAATTGAGAAACAATAGAGGTAAAATTTGAAATTTCGCTAATATTATCCGTTTTCGTTGCTTTTTTCGATCATTTCAAGATAAAAAGACGATAATTATGGCAAAATTGAGGGAAGAAATTGATATTATGCCAAAAATAATCCGTTTTCGTTGCTTTTTTCGATCATATTTCGATAAAATGACGATAAATTAGGCAAAATAGAAGAAAAAAATTGAGATATCGCTAAAATTATTCGTTTTCATTTATTTTTTTATTATATTTCAATTAAATGACGAAAATTAAGAAAAAATAGAGGAAAAAAATCGAAATTTCGCTAATATTATCCGTTTTCTTTGATTTTTTCGATCACATCAATTTAAGATGACGATAATTTTGGCAAAATTGAGGTAAAAAATTAATAATATGCCAAAATAATCCGTTTTCGTTGCATTTTTCGATCATATTTGTTAACGAAATTAACGCAAAATTAAGGAAAAAAGTAAAATTTCGCTAAAATTATATTATTTCTATGCCGTTTTCGATAATATTTAGTTAAAATGACGATAATTATGGCAAAATTGAGGGATAAAATTGAAATTATGCCAAAATAATCCAATTTCGTTGCTTTTTTCAATCGTAATTCCATAAAATTACGATAATAAGGGCTAAAAGAAGATAAAAAATTGAAATATCGCTAAAATAATTCGTTTTCGTTGATTTTTTTATCATATCATGATTAAATGACGAAAATTTAAAAAAATACAGGTAAAAAATTGAAATTTTGCTAGTATTATCCGTTTACGTTTCATTTTTCGATCATATCAAGATAAAATGAAGATAATTATGGCAAAATTGAGGGAAAAAAATTATATTATGCCAAACTCATCCGTTTTTGTTGCTTTTTTCCTTCATATCACCCGTAAAATGACGAAGATTAAGGCAAAATTGCGGAAAAAATTTGAAATTTTTGTGAAATTATTCATTTTTGTTGCCATTTTCGATCATATCTCGATTAAATGACGAAAAATTAAGGAAAAATAGTGGAATAAATTTGAAATTTTTTTGAAATTATTCATTTTTGTTGCCTTTTTTGATCGAATCTCGATAAAATGACGAAAAATTAAGGCCAAACAGAGGAAAGAAATGAAATTTCTGTGAAATTATCTGTTTTCGTTTATTTTTGCATAATATTTCGATAAAATTACGAAAATGAAGGCAAAACAGAGGAAAACAAATTAAATTCTTTGAAAGTATCCGTTTCCAAAGTTTTTCGATCATATTTCGATAAAATTACGAACATTGACGCAAAATAGAGGAAAAATATTGAAATTTCGGTGAAAATATCCTTTTACGTTGCTTTATCCACCATATTTCGATAAAATGACGAAAATTGAGAAAAAAAAGAGGTAAAATTTGAAATTTCGCTAATATTATCCGTTTTCGTTGCTTTTTTCGATCATATCAAGATAAAATGACGATAATTATGGCAAAATTGAGGAAAAAAATTGATATTATGCAAAAATAGTTCGTTTTCGTTGCTTTTTTCGATCATATTTCGATAAAATTACGAGAAGTAAGGCTTAAGAAGGTAAAAAATTGAAATATGGCTAAAATTATTCGTTTTCGTTGATTTTTTTTAGTATATCTTGATTGAATGACGAAAATTAAGAAAAAATAGAGGAAACAAATTGAAATTTCGCTAATATTATCCGTTTTCGTTGCTTTTTTCGATCATATCAAGATAAAATGACGAGAATTAAGAAAAAACACAAGTAAAAAATTGAAATCTCGCTAATATTATCCGTTTACGTTGCATTTTTCGATCATATCAAGATAAAATAACGAAAATGAAGGCAAAACAGAGGAAAACAAATTAAATTCTTTGAAAGTATCCGTTTCCAAAGTTTTTCGATCATATTTCGATAAAATTACGAACATTAACGCAAAATAGAGGAAAAAAATTGAAATTTTTGGTGAAATTATCCTTTTACGTTTTTTTTTTTCATCATATTTCGATTAAATGACGGAAATTGAGAAAAAATAGAGATAAAATTTGAAATTTCGCTAATATTATCCGTTTTCGTTGCTTTTTTTGATCATATTTCGATAAAATTTCGATAATTAAGGCTAAAAAGAAGTTAAAAATTGAAATTTCGGTGAAATTATCCGTTTACGTTGCTTTTTCCATCATATTTTCATAAAATGACGAAAATTATGGAAGAATAGAGGTCAAATTTCAAATTTCGCTAATATTATCCGTTTTCGTTGCTTTTTACTATCCTTTCAAAATAAAATGAGGATAATTATGGCAAAATTGAGGGAAAAAATTGATATTATGTTAAAATAATCCGTTTTCGTTGCTTTTTTCGATCATATTTCGATAAAATTACAATAATTAAGGCTAAAAAGAAGGTAAAAAATTGAAATATCACTAAAATTATTCGTTTCCGTTGATTTTTTTTATCATATCTTGATTAAATGACGAAAATTAAGAAAAAATAGAGGAAAATAAATTGAAATTTCGCTAATATTATCCGTTTTCGTTGCGTTTTTCGATCATTTGCCAATGAAAAGACGAAAATTAAGGGAAAATAGATGGAAAAAATTGAAATTTAGGTTAAATTATCAATTATTGTTGCTTTTTTGGATGAAAATTAAGGAACAATAGAGGTAAAAGTTTTAATTTCGGTGAAATTATCCGTTTTCGTTGCTTTTTCCATAATATTTCGATAAAATTACGATAATTAAGGATGAAAAGAAGGTAAAAAATTGAACTTTTGCTAAATTTATTGGTTTTCGATGTTTTTCTTATCATATCTTGATTAAATGAAGAAAATTAAGAAAAAATAGAGGAAAATAAATTGAAATTTTGCTTATATTATCCGTTTTCGTTGCTTTTTTCGATAATATCAAGATAAAATGACGGGAATTAAGAAAAAGTACAAGTAAAAAATTGAGATTTCGCCTATATTATCCGTTTACGTTGCATTTTTGGATCATATCAAGATAAAATGACGATAATTATGGCAAAATTGAGGGAAAAAATTTATATTTTGCCAAACTCATTCGTTTTTGTTGCTTTTTTCCTTCATATCACCCTTAAAATGACGAAAATGAAGGCAAAATTGCGGAAAAAATTTGAAATTTTTTTGAAATTATTCATTTTTGTTGCCATTTTCGATCATATCTCGATTAAATGACGAAAAATTAGGGAAAAATAGAGGACAAATTAAAGTTCGTTGAAATTATCCGTTTTTGTTGCTATTTTCGATCATGTTTCGATAAAATGACGATAATAAAGGCAAAATAGAAGGAAAAAATTGAAATATCGATAAGAATTTTCGTTGCCGTTGATTATTTTATCATATCTCGATTAAATGTCGATTAAACTAAGAAAAAAAGAGGAAAAAAATTTTAATCACGCTAGTATTACCCGTTTTCGTTGCTTTTTTCGTTCATTCGAAGATAAAATGAAAAAAATTAAGTATACAAGGAGATAAAAAATTGTTTTTTGATCATATCTCGATAAAATTACGAAATGTATTGCAAAATATTGGAGAAAAATTAATTTTCAAAACATTTTTCATTTTCGATGGATTTTTTCGATCATATCTCGATAATATGACGAAAATTAAGGCAAAATACATGAAAAATATGAAAAATAGCTTATATTATCTGTTTTCTTTTCTTTTTTCCATCATATCTCAATAAAATGACGAAAATGTAAGGCAAAATAGAGAGAAAAAATTGAAATTTCGCTAATATTATCTGTTTTCTTTTCTTTTTTCCATCATATCAAGATAAAATGACGATAATTATGGCAAAATTGAGGGAAAAAATTGATATTATGCCAAAATAATCCAATTTCGTTGCTTTTTTCGATCATATTTCCATAAAATTTACTATAATTAAGGCTAAAAAGAAGATAAAAAGATGAAATATCTCTAAAATTATTCGTTTTCGTTGATTTTTTTATCATATCTTGATTAAATGACAAAAATAAAGAAAAATTAGAGGAAAAAAATTTAAATTTCGCTAATAGTATCCGTTTTCGTTGCTTTTTACGATCATATCAAGATATAATGACGAGAATTAAGAAAATATACAGGTAAAAAAATTGAAATTTTGCTAATATTATCCGTTTACGTTGCATTTTTCGATCATATCAAGATAAAATGAAGATAATTATGGCAAAATTGAGGGAAAGAATTTATATTATGCCAAACTCATCCGTTTACGTTGCTTTTTGCCTTCATATCACCCATCAAATGACGAAAATTAAGGCAAAATTGAGGAAAAAATTTTGAAAATTTTGTGAAAATTTTCTTTTTGTTGCCTTTTTCAATCACATCTCAATAAAATGACGAAAAATCAAGGCAGAATAGAGGAAAGAATTGAAATTTCACTAAAATTATTCGTTCTCGTTGATTTTTTTATCATAACTTGATTAAATGACGAAAATTTAGGAAAAATAGAGGAAAACATTTGAAATTTTTGTGAAATTATTTATTCTATTTGCCTTTTTCGATCACATCTCGATAAAATGACGAAAAATTAAGGCCAAACCGAGTAAAGAATTGAAATTTCTGTGAAAATATCCGTTTTCGTTGCTTTTTCCATAATCTTTAGATAAAATTACGAAATTTAAGGCAACACAGAGGAAAAAAATTAAATTTCGGGGAAATTATCCGTTTTCGTTGCTTTTTTCGATCATATTTCGATAAAATGACGATAAATGAGGCAAAATAGAAGAAAAAAATTGAGATATCGCTAAAATTATTCGTTTTCATTTATTTTTTTATTATATTTCAATTAAATGACGAAAATTAAGAAAAAATAGAGGAAAACAATCGAAATTTCGCTAATATTATCCGTTTTCTTTGCTTTTTTCGATCACATCAATTTAAAATGACGATAATTTTGGCAAAATTGAGGTAAAAAATTAATAATATGCCAAAATAATCCGTTTTCGTTCCATTTTTCGATCATATTTGTTAACGAAAATTAACGCAAAATTAAGGAAAAAAGTAAAATTTCGCTAAAATTATTTTATTTCTATGCCTTTTTCGATAATATTTAGTTAAAATGACGATAATTATGGCAAAATTGAGGGATAAAATTGAAATTATGCCAAAATAATCCAATTTCGTTGCTTTTTTCGATCGTATTTCCATAAAATTACGATAATTAAGGCTAAAAGAAGATAAACAATTGAAATATCGCTAAAATAATTCGTTTTCGTTGATTTTTTTATCACATCTCGATTAAATGACGAAAATAAAGAAAAAATAGAAAAAAAAATTAAATTTCGCTAATATTATCCGTTTCGTTGATTTTTGACCATATCTTAATAAAATGACGAAAATTATTGCAAAATATTGTAGAAAAATTAAATTTTAAAACATTTTTCG
This sequence comes from Sympetrum striolatum, assembly GCA_947579665.1. NCBI lineage: Eukaryota > Metazoa > Arthropoda > Insecta > Odonata > Libellulidae > Sympetrum > Sympetrum striolatum. Next base: position 51,230,598 of record OX388342.1, on the reverse strand, counting down.
TTTTCGATGGATTTTTTCGATCATATCTCGATAATATGACGAAAATTAAGGCAAAATACAGGAAAAAAATTGAAATATCGCTTATATTATCTTTTTTCTTTTCTTTTTTCCATCATATCTCGATAAAATGACATAACATTAAGGCAAAATTGAGAGAAAAAATTGATATTTCGATTAAATTATTCGTTTTCGTTGATTTTTTTATCATATCATGATTAAATGACGAAAATTAAAAAAAAATAGAGGAAAAAAATTAAAATTTTGCTAATAGTATCCGTTTTCGTTGCTTTTTTCGATCAAATCAAGATAAATTGACGAGAATTAAGAACAAATTGAGAGAAAAAAATTATATTATGCCAAACTCATCCGTTTTTGTTGCTTTTTTCATTCATATCACCCTTAAAATGACGAAAATTAAGGCAAAATTGCGGAAAAAATTTGAAATTTTTGTGAAATTATTCATTTTTGTTGCCATTTTCGATCATATCTCGATTAAATGACGAAAAATTAAGGAAAAATAGTGGAATAAATTTGAAATTTTTTTGAAATTATTCATTTTTGTTGCCTTTTTTGATCGAATCTCGATAAAATGACGAAAAATTAAGGCCAAACAGAGGAAAGAAATGAAATTTCTGTGAAATTATCTGTTTTCGTTTATTTTTGCATAATATTTCGATAAAATTACGAAAATGAAGGCAAAACAGAGGAAAACAAATTAAATTCTTTGAAAGTATCCGTTTCCAAAGTTTTTTGATCATATTTCAATAAAATTACGAACATTAACGCAAAATAGAGGAAAAAAATTGAAATTTTTGGTGAAATTATCCTTTTACGTTTTTTTTTTTCATCATATTTCGATTAAATGACGGAAATTGAGAAAAAATAGAGGTAAAATTTGAAATTTCGCTAATATTATCCGTTTTCGTTGCTTTTTTTGATCATATTTCGATAAAATTTCGATAATTAAGGCTAAAAAGAAGTTAAAAAATTGAAATTTCGGTGAAATTATCCGTTTACGTTGCTTTTTCCATCATATTTTCATAAAATGACGAAAATTATGGAAGAATAGAGGTCAAATTTCAAATTTCGCTAATATTATCCGTTTTCGTTGCTTTTTACTATCATATCAAAATAAAATGAGGATAATTATGGCAAAATTGAGGGAAAAAATTGATATTATGTCAAAATAATCCGTTTTCGTTGCTTTTTTCGATCATATTTCGATAAAATTACAATAATTAAGGCTAAAAAGAAGGTAAAAAATTGAAATATCACTAAAATTATTCGTTTCCGTTGATTTTTTTTATCATATCTTGATTAAATGACGAAAATTAAGAAAAAAAGGAGGAAAATAAATTGAAATTTCGCTAATATTATCCGTTTTCGTTGCGTTTTTCGATCATTTGCCAATGAAATGACGAAAATTAAGGGAAAATAGATGGAAAAAATTGAAATTTAGGTTAAATTATCAATTATTGTTGCTTTTTTGGATGAAAATTAAGGAAAAATAGAGGTAAAAGTTTTAATTTCGGTGAAATTATCCGTTTTCGTTGCTTTTTCCATAATATTTCGATAAAATTACGATAATTAAGGCTGAAAAGAAGGTAAAAAATTGAACTTTCGCTAAATTTATTGGTTTTCGTTGTTTTTTTTATCATATCTTGATTAAATGAAGAAAATTAAGAAACAATAGAGGAAAATAAATTGAAATTTTGCTTATATTATCCGTTTTCGTTGCTTTTTTCGATAATATCAAGATAAAATGACGGGAATTAAGAAAAAGTACAAGTAAAAAATTGAGATTTCGCCTATATTATCCGTTTACGTTGCATTTTTGGATCATATCAAGATAAAATGAAGATAATTATGGCAAAATTGAGGGAAAAAATTTATATTTTGCCAAACTCATTCGTTTTTGTTGCTTTTTTCCTTCATATCACCCTTAAAATGACGAAAATTAAGGCAAAATTGCGGAAAAAATTTGAAATTTTTTTGAAATTATTCATTTTTGTTGCCATTTTCGATCATATCTAGATTAAATGACGAAAAATTAGGGAAAATAGAAGAAAAAAATTGAGATATCGCTAAAATTATTCGTTTTCATTTATTTTTTTATTATATTTCAATTAAATGACGTTAATTAAGAAAAAATAGAAGAAAAAAATCGAAATTTCGCTAATATTATCCGTTTTCTTTGATTTTTTCGATCACATCAATTTAAAATGACTATAATTTTGGCAAAATTGAGGTAAAAAATTAATAATATGCCAAAATAATCCGTTTTCGTTGCATTTTTCGATCATATTTGTTAACGAAAATTAACGCAAAATTAAGGAAAAAAGTAAAATTTCGCTAAAATTATTTTATTTCTATGCCTTTTTCGATAATATTTAGTTAAAATGACGATAATTATGGCAAAATTGAGGGATAAAATTGAAATTATGCCAAAATAATCCCATTTCGTTGCTTTTTTCGATCGTAATTCCATAAAATTACGATAATTAAGGCTAAAAGAAGATAAAAAATTGAAATATCGCTAAAATAATTCGTTTTCGTTGATTTTTTTATCATATCATGATTAAATGACAAAAATTAAAAAAAATAGAGGAAAAAAATTAAAATTTCGCTAATAGTATCCGTTTTCGTTGCTTTTTTCGATCATATCAAGATAAATTGACGAGAATTAAGAACAAATTGAGGGAAAAAAATTATATTATGCCAAACTCATCCGTTTTTGTTGCTTTTTTCATTCATATCACCCTTAAAATGACGAAAATTAAGTCAAAATTGCGGAAAAAATTTGAAATTTTTGTGAAATTATTCATTTTTGTTGCCATTTTCGATCATATCTCGATTAAATGACGAAAAATTAAGGAAAAATAGTGGAATAAATTTGAAATTTTTTTGAAATTGTTCATTTTTGTTGCCTTTTTTGATCGAATCTCGATAAAATGACGAAAAATTAAGGCCAAACAGAGGAAAGAAATGAAATTTCTGTGAAATTATCTGTTTTCGTTTATTTTTGCATAATATTTCGATAAAATTACGAAAATGAAGGCAAAACAGAGGAAAACAAATTAAATTCTTTGAAAGTATCCGTTTCCAAAGTTTTTCGATCATATTTCGATAAAATTACGAACATTGACGCAAAATAGAGGAAAAAAATTGAAATTTTTGGTGAAATTATCCTTTTACGTTTTTTTTTTCATCATATTTCGATTAAATGACGGAAATTGAGAAAAAATAGAGGTAAAATTTGAAATTTCGCTAATATTATCCGTTTTCGTTGCTTTTTTTGATCATATTTCGATAAAATTACAATAATTAAGGCTAAAAAGAAGGTAAAAAATTGAAATATCACAAAAATTATTCGTTTCCGTTGATTTTTTTATCATATCTAGATTAAATGACGAAAATTAAGAAAAAATAGAGGAAAATAAATTGAAATTTCGCTAATATTATCCGTTTTCGTTGCGTTTTTCGATCATTTGCCAATGAATTGACGAAAATTAAGGGAAAATAGATGGAAAAAATTGAAATTTAGGTTAAATTATCAATTATTGTTGCTTTTTTGGATGAAAATTAAGGAAAAATAGAGGTAAAAGTTTTAATTTCGGTGAAATTATCCGTTTTCGTTGCTTTTTCCATAATATTTCGATAAAATTACGATAATTAAGGCTGAAAAGAAGGTAAAAAATTGAACTTTCGCTAAATTTATTGGTTTTCGTTGTTTTTTTTATCATATCTTGATTAAATGAAGAAAATTAAGAAAAAATAGAGGAAAATAAATTGAAATTTTACTTATATTATCCGTTTTCGTTGCTTTTTTCGATAATATCAAGATAAAATGACGGGAATTAAGAAAAAGTACAAGTAAAAAATTGAGATTTCGCTTATATTATCCGTTTACGTTGCATTTTTGGATCATATCAAGATAAAATGACGATAATTATGGCAAAATTGAGGGAAAAAATTTATATTTTGCCAAACTCATTCGTTTTTGTTGCTTTTTTCCTTCATATCACCCTTAAAATGACGAAAATTAAGGCAAAATTGCGGAAAAAATTTGAAATTTTTTTGAAATTATTCATTTTTGTTGCCATTTTCGATCATATCTCGATTAAATGACGAAAAATTAGGGAAAAATTGAGGACAAATTAAAGTTCGTTGAAATTATCCGTTTTTGTTGCTATTTTCGATCATGTTTCGATAAAATTACGATAATAAAGGCAAAATAGAAGGAAAAAATTGAAATATCGCTAAGATTATTCGTTGCCGTTGATTATTTTATCATATCTCGATTAAATGACGATTAAACTAAGAATAAAAAGAGGAAAAAAATTTTAATCACGCTAGTATTACCCGTTTTCGTTGCTTTTATCGTTCATTAAGATAAAATGAAAAAAATTAAGTATACATAGAGATAAAAAATTGTTTTTTGATCATATCTCGATAAAATTACGAAATGTATTGCAAAATATTGGAGAAAAATTAATTTTCAAAACATTTTTCATTTTCGATGGATTTTTTCGATCATATCTCGATAATATGACGAAAATTAAGGCAAAATACATGACAAAATATGAAAAATAGCTTATATTATCTGTTTTCTTTTCTTTTTTCCATCATATCTCGATAAATTGACGAAAATGTAAGGCAAAATAGAGAGAAAAAATTGAAATTTCGCTAATATTATGTGTTTTCTTTTCTTTTTTCCATCATATCAAGATAAAATGACGATAATTATGGCAAAATTGAGGGAAAAAATTGATATTATGCCAAAATAATCCAATTTCGTTGCTTTTTTCGATCATATTTCCATAAAATTTACTATAATTAAGGCTAAAAAGAAGATTAAAAGATGAAATATCTCTAAAATTATTCGTTTTCGTTGATTTTTTTATCATATCTTGATTAAATGACAAAAATAAAGAAAAATTAGAGGAAAAAAATTTAAATTTCGCTAATAGTATCCGTTTTCGTTGATTTTTTACGATCATATCAAGATATAATGACGAGAATTAAGAAAATATACAGGTAAAAAAATTGAAATTTTGCTAATATTATCCGTTTACGTTGCATTTTTCGATCATATCAAGATAAAATGAAGATAATTATGGCAAAATTGAGGGAAAAAATTTATATTATGCCAAACTCATCCGTTTACGTTGCTTTTTGCCTTCATATCACCCATCAAATGACGAAAATTAAGGCAAAATTGAGGAAAAAATTTTGAAAATTTTGTGAAAATTTTCTTTTTGTTGCCTTTTTCAATCACATCTCAATAAAATGACGAAAAATCAAGGCAGAATAGAGGAAAGAATTGAAATTTCACTAAAATTATTCGTTCTCGTTGATTTTTTTATAATAACTTGATTAAATGACGAAAATTTAGGAAAAATAGAGGAAAACATTTGAAATTTTTGTGAAATTATTTATTCTATTTGCCTTTTTCGATCACATCACGATAAAATGACGAAAAATTAAGGCCAAACCGAGTAAAGAATTGAAATTTCTGTGAAAATATCCGTTTTCGTTGCTTTTTCCATAATCTTTAGATAAAATTACGAAATTTAAGGCAACACAGAGGAAAAAAATTAAATTTCGGGGAAATTATCCGTTTTCGTTGCTTTTTTCGATCATATTTCGATAAGATGACGATAAATGAGGCAAAATAGAAGAAAAAAATTGAGATATCGCTAAAATTATTCGTTTTCATTAATTTTTTTATTATATTTCAATTAAATGACGAAAATTAAGAAAAAATAGAGGAAAACAATCGAAATTTCGCTAATATTATCCGTTTTCTTTGCTTTTTTCGATCACATCAATTTAAAATGACGATAATTTTGGCAAAATTGAGGTAAAAAATTAATAATATGCCAAAATAATCCGTTTTCGTTCCATTTTTCGATCATATTTGTTAACGAAAATTAACGCAAAATTAAGGAAAAAAGTAAAATTTCGCTAAAATTATTTTATTTCTATGCCTTTTTCGATAATATTTAGTTAAAATGACGATAATTATGGCAAAATTGAGGGATAAAATTGAAATTATGCCAAAATAATCCAATTTCGTTGCTTTTTTCGATCGTATTTCCATAAAATTACGATAATTAAGGCTAAAAGAAGATAAAAAATTGAAATATCGCTAAAATAATTCGTTTTCGTTGATTTTTTTATCATATCATGATTAAATGACGAAAATTAAAAAAAAATAGAGGAAAAAAATTAAAATTTCGCTAATAGTATCCGTTTTCGTTGCTTTTTTCGATCATATCAAGATAAATTGACGAGAATTAAGAACAAATTGAGGGAAAAAAATTATATTATGCCAAACTCATCCGTTTTTGTTGCTTTTTTCATTCATATCACCCTTAAAATGACGAAAATTAAGTCAAAATTGCGGAAACAATTTGAAATTTTTGTGAAATTATTCATTTTTGTTGCCATTTTCGATCATAACTCGATTAAATGACGAAAAATTAAGGAAAAATAGTGGAATAAATTTGAAATTTTTTTGAAATTATTCATTTTTGTTGCCTTTTTTGATCGAATCTCGATAAAATGACGAAAAATTAAGGCCAAACAGAGGAAAGAAATGAAATTTCTGTGAAATTATCTGTTTTCGTTTATTTTTGCATAATATTTCGATAAAATTACGAAAATGAAGGCAAAACAGAGGAAAACAAACTAAATTCTTTGAAAGTATCCGTTTCCAAAGTTTTTTGATCATATTTCGATAAAATTACGAACATTAACGCAAAATAGAGGAAAAAAATTGAAATTTTTGGTGAAATTATCCTTTTACGTTTTTTTTTTTCATCATATTTCGATTAAATGACGGAAATTGAGAAAAAATAGAGATAAAATTTGAAATTTCGCTAATATTATCCGTTTTCGTTGCTTTTTTTGATCATATTTCGATAAAATTTCGATAATTAAGGCTAAAAAGAAGTTAAAAAATTGAAATTTCGGTGAAATTATCCGTTTACGTTGCTTTTTCCATCATATTTTCATAAAATGACGAAAATTATGGAAGAATAGAGGTCAAATTTCAAATTTCGCTAATATTATCCGTTTTCGTTGCTTTTTACTATCATATCAAAATAAAATGAGGATAATTATGGCAAAATTGAGGGAAAAAATTGATATTATGTCAAAATAATCCGTTTTCGTTGCTTTTTTCGATCATATTTCGATAAAATTACAATAATTAAGGCTAAAAAGAAGGTAAAAAATTGAAATATCACTAAAATTATTCGTTTCCGTTGATTTTTTTTATCATATCTTGATTAAATGACGAAAATTAAGAAAAAAAGGAGGAAAATAAATTGATATTTCGCTAATATTATCCGTTTTCGTTGCGTTTTTCGATCATTTGCCAATGAAATGACGAAAATTAAGGGAAAATAGATGGAAAAAATTGAAATTTAGGTTAAATTATCAATTATTGTTTCTTTTTTGGATGAAAATTAAGGAAAAATAGAGGTAAAAGTTTTAATTTCGGTGAAATTATCCGTTTTCGTTGCTTTTTCCATAATATTTCGATAAAATTACGATAATTAAGGCTGAAAAGAAGGTAAAAAATTGAACTTTCGCTAAATTTATTGGTTTTCGTTGTTTTTTTTATCATATCTTGATTAAATGAAGAAAATTAAGAAAAAATAGAGGAAAATAAATTGAAATTTTGCTTATATTATCCGTTTTCGTTGCTTTTTTCGATAATATCAAGATAAAATGACGGGAATTAAGAAAAAGTACAAGTAAAAAATTGAGATTTCGCCTATATTATCCGTTTACGTTGCATTTTTGGATCATATCAAGATAAAATGACGATAATTATGGCAAAATTGAGGGAAAAAATTTATATTTTGCCAAACTCATTCGTTTTTGTTGCTTTTTTCCTTCATATCACCCTTAAAATGACGAAAATTAAGGCAAAATTGCGGAAAAAATTTGAAATTTTTTTGAAATTATTCATTTTTGTTGCCATTTTCGATCATATCTCGATTAAATGACGAAAAATTAGGGAAAAATAGAGGACAAATTAAAGTTCGTTGAAATTATCCGTTTTTGTTGCTATTTTCGATCATGTTTCGATAAAATTACGATAATAAAGGCAAAATAGAAGGAAAAAATTGAAATATCGCTAAGATTATTCGTTGCCGTTGATTATTTTATCATATCTCGATTAAATGACGATTAAACTAAGAAAAAAAAGAGGAAAAAAATTTTAATCACGCTAGTATTACCCGTTTTCGTTGCTTTTATCGTTCATTCGAAGATAAAATGAAAAAAATTAAGTATACATAGAGATAAAAAATTGTTTTTTGATCATATCTCGATAAAATTACGAAATGTATTGCAAAATATTGGAGAAAAATTAATTTTCAAAACATTTTTCATTTTCGATGGATTTTTTCGATCATATCTCGATAATATGACGAAAATTAAGGCAAAATACATGACAAAATATGAAAAATAGCTTATATTATCTGTTTTCTTTTCTTTTTTCCATCATATCTCAATAAAATGACGAAAATGTAAGGCAAAATAGAGAGAAAAAATTGAAATTTAGGTTAAATTATCAATTATTGTTGCCTTTTTGGATGAAAATTAAGGAAAAATAGAGGTAAAAGTTTTAATTTCGGTGAAATTATCCGTTTTCGTTGCTTTTTCCATAATATTTCGATAAAATTACGATAATTAAGGCTGAAAAGAAGGTAAAAAATTGAACTTTCGCTAAATTTATTTGTTTTCGTTGTTTTTTTTATCATATCTTGATTAAATGAAGAAAATTAAGAAAAAATAGAGGAAAATAAATTGAAATTTTGTTTATATTATCCGTTTTCGTTGCTTTTTTCGATAATATCAAGATAAAATGACGGGAATTAAGAAAAGGTACAAGTAAAAAATTGAGATTTCGCTTATATTATCCGTTTACGTTGCATTTTTGGATCATATCAAGATAAAATGACGATAATTATGGCAAAATTGAGGGAAAAAATTTATATTTTGCCAAACTCATTCGTTTTTGTTGCTTTTTTCCTTCATATCACCCTTAAAATGACGAAAATTAAGGCAAAATTGCGGAAAAAATTTGAAATTTTTTTGAAATTATTCATTTTTGTTGCCATTTTCGATCATATCTCGATTAAATGACGAAAAATTAGGGAAAATAGAAGAAAAAAATTGAGATATCGCTAAAATTATTCGTTTTCATTTATTTTTTTATTATATTTCAATTAAATGACGTTAATTAAGAAAAAATAGAAGAAAAAAATCGAAATTTCGCTAATATTATCCGTTTTCTTTGATTTTTTCGATCACATCAATTTAAAATGACGATAATTTATTCAATTTTGAGGTAAAAAATTAATAATATGCCAAAATAATCCGTTTTCGTTGCATTTTTCGATCATATTTGTTAACGAAAATTAACGGAAAATTAAGGAAAAAAGTAAAATTTCGCTAAAATTATTTTATTTCTATGCCTTTTTCGATAATATTTAGTTAAAATGACGATAATTATGGCAAAATTGAGGGATAAAATTGAAATTATGCCAAAATAATCCCATTTCGTTGCTTTTTTCGATCGTAATTCCATAAAATTACGATAATTAAGGCTAAAAGAAGATAAAAAATTGAAATATCGCTAAAATAATTCGTTTTCGTTGATTCTTTTATCATATCATGATTAAATGACGAAAATTAAAAAAATAGAGGAAAAAAATTAAAATTTCGCTAATAGTATCCGTTTTCGTTGCTTTTTACGATCATATCAAGATATAATGACGAGAATTAAGAAAATATACAGGTAAAAAAATTGAAATTTTGCTAATATTATCCGTTTACGTTGCATTTTTCGATCATATCAAGATAAAATGAAGATAATTATGGCAAAATTGAGGGAAAAAATTTATATTATGCCAAACTCATCCGTTTACGTTGCTTTTTGCCTTCATATCACCCATCAAATGACGAAAATTAAGGCAAAATTGAGGAAAAAATTTTGAAAATTTTGTGAAAATTTTCTTTTTGTTGCCTTTTTCAATCACATCTCAATAAAATGATGAAAAATCAAGGCAGAATAGAGGAAAGAATTGAAATTTCACTAAAATTATTCGTTCTCGTTGATTTTTTTATAATAACTTGATTAAATGACGAAAATTTAGGAAAAATAGAGGAAAACATTTGAAATTTTTGTGAAATTATTTATTCTATTTGCCTTTTTCGATCACATCTCGATAAAATGACGAAAAATTAAGGCCAAACCGAGTAAAGAATTGAAATTTCTGTGAAAATATCCGTTTTCGTTGCTTTTTCCATAATCTTTAGATAAAATTACGAAATTTAAGGCAACACAGAGGAAAAAAATTAAATTTCGGGGAAATTATCCGTTTTCGTTGCTTTTTTCGATCATATTTCGATAAGATGACGATAAATGAGGCAAAATAGAAGAAAAAAATTGAGATATCGCTAAAATTATTCGTTTTCATTAATTTTTTTATTATATTTCAATTAAATGACGAAAATTAAGAAAAAATAGAGGAAAACAATCGAAATTTCGCTAATATTATCCGTTTTCTTTGCTTTTTTCGATCACATCAATTTAAAATGACGATAATTTTGGCAAAATTGAGGTAAAAAATTAATAATATGCCAAAATAATCTGTTTTCGTTCCATTTTTCGATCATATTTGTTAACGAAAATTAACGCAAAATTAAGGAAAAAAGTAAAATTTCGCTAAAATTATTTTATTTCTATGCCTTTTTCGATAATATTTAGTTAAAATGACGATAATTATGGCAAAATTGAGGGATAAAATTGAAATTATGCCAAAATAATCCAATTTCGTTGCTTTTTTCGATCGTATTTCCATAAAATTACGATAATTAAGGCTAAAAGAAGATAAACAATTGAAATATCGCTAAAATAATTCGTTTTCGTTGATTTTTTTATCACATCTCGATTAAATGACGAAAATAAAGAAAAAATAGAAAAAAAAATTAAATTTCGCTAATATTATCCGTTTCGTTGATTTTTGACCATATCTTAATAAAATGACGAAAATTATTGCAAAATATTGTAGAAAAATTAAATTTTAAAACATTTTTCGTTTTCGATGGATTTTTTCAATCATATCTCGATAATATGACGAAAATTAAGGCAAAATACAGGAAAAAAATTGAAATATCGCTTATATTATCTGTTTTCTTTTCTTTTTTCCATCATATCTCGATAAAATGACATAACATTAAGGCAAAATTGAGAGAAAAAATTGATATTTCGATTAAATTATCCGTTTTCGTTGCGTTTTTCGTTCATATCTCAATGAAATGACGAAAATTAAGGCAAAATGTTGGAAAAAAAAATTAAATTTCGGTGATATTATCCGTTTCCAATGCTTCTTTCGATCATATTTCGATAAAATTACGAAAATTAACGCAAAATAGAGGAAAACAATTGAAATTTCGGTGAAATTATCCTTTAAAGTTGCTTTATCCATTAAATTTCGATGAAATGACGAAAATTGAGAAACAATAGAGGTAAAATTTGAAATTTCGCTAATATTATCCGTTTTCGTTGCTTTTTTCGATCATTTTAAGATAAAATGACGATAATTATGGCAAAATTGAGGGAAGAAATTGATATTATGCCAAAAATAATCCGTTTTCGTTGCTTTTTTCGATCATATTTCGATAAAATGACGATAAATTAGGCAAAATAGAAGAAAAAAATTGAGATATCGCTAAAATTATTCGTTTTCATTTATTTTTTTATTATATTTCAATTAATTGACGTTAATTAAGAAAAAATAGAAGAAAAAAATCGAAATTTCGCTAATATTATCCGTTTTCTTTGATTTTTTCGATCACATCAATTTAAAATGACGATAATTTTGGCAAAATTGAGGTAAAAAATTAATAATATGCCAAAATAATCCGTTTTCGTTGCATTTTTCGATCATATTTGTTAACGAAAATTAACGGAAAATTAAGGAAAAAAGTAAAATTTCGCTAAAATTATTTTATTTCTATGCCTTTTTCGATAATATTTAGTTAAAATGACGATAATTATGGCAAAATTGAGGGATAAAATTGAAATTATGCCAAAATAATCCCATTTCGTTGCTTTTTTCGATCGTAATTCCATAAAATTACGATAATTAAGGCTAAAAGAAGATAAAAAATTGAAATATCGCTAAAATAATTCGTTTTCGTTGATTTTTTTTATCATATCATGATTAAATGACGAAAATTAAAAACAAATAGAGGAAAAAAATTAAAATTTCGCTAATAGTATCCGTTTTCGTTGCTTTTTTCGATCATATCAAGATAAATTGACGAGAATTAAGAACAAATTGAGGGAAAAAAATTATATTATGCCAAACTCATCCGTTTTTGTTGCTTTTTTCATTCATATCACCCTTAAAATGACGAAAATTAAGGCAAAATTGCGGAAAAAATTTGAAATTTTTGTGAAATTATTCATTTTTGTTGCCATTTTCGATCATATCTCGATTAAATGACGAAAAATTAAGGAAAAATAGTGGAATAAATTTGAAATTTTTTTGAAATTGTTCATTTTTGTTGCCTTTTTTGATCGAATCTCGATAAAATGACGAAACATTAAGGCCAAACAGAGGAAAGAAATGAAATTTCTGTGAAATTATCTGTTTTCGTTTATTTTTGCATAATATTTCGATAAAATTACGAAAATGAAGGCAAAACAGAGGAAAACAAATTAAATTCTTTGAAAGTATCCGTTTCCAAAGTTTTTCGATCATATTTCGATAAAATTACGAACATTAACGCAAAATAGAGGAAAAAAATTGAAATTTTTGGTGAAATAATCCTTTTACGTTTTTTTTTTTCATCATATTTCGATTAAATGACGGAAATTGAGAAAAAATAGAGGTAAAATTTGAAATTTCGCTAATATTATCCGTTTTCGTTGCTTTTTTTGATCATATTTCGATAAAATTTCGATAATTAAGGCTAAAAAGAAGTTAAAAAATTGAAATTTCGGTGAAATTATCCGTTTACGTTGCTTTTTCCATCATATTTTCATAAAATGACGAAAATTATGAAAGAATAGAGGTCAAATTTCAAATTTCGCTAATATTATCTGTTTTCGTTGCTTTTTACTATCATATCAAAATAAAATGAGGATAATTATGGCAAAATTGAGGGAAAAAATTGATATTATGTCAAAATAATCCGTTTTCGTTGCTTTTTTCGATCATATTTCGATAAAATTACAATAATTAATGCTAAAAAGAAGGTAAAAAATTGAAATATCACTAAAATTATTCGTTTCCGTTGATTTTTTTATCATATCTTGATTAAATGACGAAAATTAAGAAAAAATAGAGGAAAATAAATTGAAATTTCGCTAATATTATCCGTTTTCGTTGCGTTTTTCGATCATTTGCCAATGAAATGACGAAAATTAAGGGAAAATAGATGGAAAAAATTGAAATTTAGGTTAAATTATCAATTATTGTTGCTTTTTTGGATGAAAATGAAGGTAAAATAGAGGTAAAAGTTTTAATTTCGGTGAAATTATCCGTTTTCGTTGCTTTTTCCATAATATTTCGATAAAATTACGATAATTAAGGCTGAAAAGAAGGTAAAAAATTGAACTTTCGCTAAATTTATTGGTTTTCGTTGTTTTTTTTATCATATCTTGATTAAATGAAGAAAATTAAGATAAAATAGAGGAAAATAAATTGAAATTTTGCTTATATTATCCGTTTTCGTTGCTTTTTTCGATAATATCAAGATAAAATGACGGGAATTAAGAAAAAGTACAAGTAAAAAACTGAGATTTCGCTTATATTATCCATTTACGTTGCATTTTTGGATCATATCAAGATAAAATGAAGATAATTATGGCAAAATTGAGGGAAAAAATTTATATTTTGCCAAACTCATTCGTTTTTGTTGCTTTTTTCCTTCATATCACCCTTAAAATGACGAAAATTAAGGCAAAATTGCGGAAAAAATTTGAAATTTTTTTGAAATTATTCATTTTTGTTGCCATTTTCGATCATATCTCGATTAAATGACGAAAAATTAGGGAAAAATAGAGGACAAATTAAAGTTCGTTGAAATTATCCGTTTTTGTTGCTATTTTCGATCATGTTTCGATAAAATTACGATAATAAAGGCAAAATAGAAGGAAAAAATTGAAATATCGCTAAGATTATTCGTTGCCGTTGATTATTTTATCATATCTCGATTAAATGACGATTAAACTAAGAAAAAAAAGAGGAAAAAAATTTTAATCACGCTAGTATTACCCGTTTTCGTTGCTTTTTTCGTTCATTCGAAGATAAAATGAAAAAAATTAAGTATACATAGAGATAAAAAAATTGTTTTTTGATCATATCTCGATAAAATTACGAAATGTATTGCAAAATATTGGAGAATAATTAATTTTCAAAACATTTTTCATTTTCGATGGATTTTTTCGATCATATCTCGATAATATGACGAAAATTAAGGCAAAATACATGAAAAAATATGAAAAATAGCTTATATTATCTGTTTTCTTTTCTTTTTTCCATCATATCTCGATAAATTGACGAAAATGTAAGGCAAAATAGAGAGAAAAAATTTAAATTTCGCTAATATTATCTGTTTTCTTTTCTTTTTTCCATCATATCAAGATAAAATGACGATAATTATGGCAAAATTGAGGGAAAAAATTGATATTATGCCAAAATAATCCAATTTCGTTGCTTTTTTCGATCATATTTCCATAAAATTTACTATAATTAAGGCTAAAAAGAAGATAAAAAGATGAAATATCTCTAAAATTATTCGTTTTCGTTGATTTTTTTTATCATATCTTGATTAAATGACAAAAATAAAGAAAAATTAGAGGAAAAAAATTTAAATTTCGCTAATAGCATCCGTTTTCGTTGCTTTTTACGATCATATCAAGATATAATGACGAGAATTAAGAAAATATACAGGTAAAAAAATTGAAATTTTGCTAATATTATCCGTTTACGTTGCATTTTTCGATCATATCAAGATAAAATGAAGATAATTATGGCAAAATTGAGGGAAAAAATTTATATTATGCCAAACTCATCCGTTTACGTTGCTTTTTGCCTTCATATCACCCATCAAATGACGAAAATTAAGGCAAAATTGAGGAAAAAATTTTGAAAATTTTGTGAAAATTTTCTTTTTGTTGCCTTTTTCAATCACATCTCAATAAAATGACGAAAAATCAAGGCAGAATAGAGGAAAGAATTGAAATTTCACTAAAATTATTCGTTCTCGTTGATTTTTTTATCATAACTTGATTAAATGACGAAAATTTAGGAAAAATAGAGGAAAACATTTGAAATTTTTGTGAAATTATTTATTCTATTTGCCTTTTTCGATCACATCTCGATAAAATGACGAAAAATTAAGGCCAAACCGAGTAAAGAATTGAAATTTCTGTGAAAATATCCGTTTTCGTTGCTTTTTCCATAATCTTTAGATAAAATTACGAAATTTAAGGCAACACAGAGGAAAAAAATTAAATTTCGGGGAAATTATCCGTTTTCGTTGCTTTTTTCGATCATATTTCGATAAAATGACGATAAATGAGGCAAAATAGAAGAAAAAAATTGAGATATCGCTAAAATTATTCGTTTTCATTAATTTTTTTATTATATTTCAATTAAATGACGAAAATTAAGAAAAAATAGAGGAAAACAATCGAAATTTCGCTATTATTATCCGTTTTCTTTGCTTTTTTCGATTACATCAATTTAAAATGACGATAATTTTGGCAAAATTGAGGTAAAAAATTAATAATATGCCAAAATAATCCGTTTTCGTTCCATTTTTCGATCATATTTGTTAACGAAAATTAACGCAAAATTAAGGAAAAAAGTAAAATTTCGCTAAAATTATTTTATTTCTATGCCTTTTTCGATAATATTTAGTTAAAATGACGATAATTATGGCAAAATTGAGGGATAAAATTGAAATTATGCCAAAATAATCCAATTTATCCGTTTTCTTTGATTTTTTCGATCACATCAATTTAAAATGACGATAATTTTGGCAAAATTGAGGTAAAAAATTAATAATATGCCAAAATAATCCGTTTTCGTTGCATTTTTCGATCATATTTGTTAACGAAAATTAACGGAAAATTGAGGAAAAAAGTAAAATTTCGCTAAAATTATTTTATTTCTATGCCTTTTTCGATAATATTTAGTTAAAATGACGATAATTATGGCAAAATTGAGGGATAAAATTGAAATTATGCCAAAATAATCCCATTTCGTTGCTTTTTTCGATCTTAATTCCATAAAATTACGATAATTAAGGCTAAAAGAAGATAAAAAATTGAAATATCGCTAAAATAATTCGTTTTCGTTGATTTTTTTATCATATCATGATTAAATGACGAAAATTAAAAAAAAATAGAGGAAAAAAATTAAAATTTCGCTAATAGTATCCGTTTTCGTTGCTTTTTTCGATCATATCAAGATAAATTGACGAGAATTAAGAACAAATTGAGGGAAAAAAATTATATTATGCCAAACTCATCCGTTTTTGTTGCTTTTTTCATTCATATCACTCTTAAAATGACGAAAATTAAGGCAAAATTGCGGAAAAAATTTGAAATTTTTGTGAAATTATTCATTTTTGTTGCCATTTTCGATCATATCTCGATTAAATGACGAAAAATTAAGGAAAAATAGTGGAATAAATTTGAAATTTTTTTGAAATTATTCATTTTTGTTGCCTTTTTTGATCGAATCTCGATAAAATGACGAAAAATTAAGGCCAAACAGAGGAAAGAAATGAAATTTCTGTGAAATTATCTGTTTTCGTTTATTTTTGCATAATATTTCGATAAAATTACGAAAATGAAGGCAAAACAGAGGAAAACAAATTAAATTCTTTGAAAGTATCCGTTTCCAAAGTTTTTCGATCATATTTCGATAAAATTACGAACATTAACGCAAAATAGAGGAAAAAAATTGAAATTTTTGGTGAAATTATCCTTTTACGTTTTTTTTTTCATCATATTTCGATTAAATGACGGAAATTGAGAAAAAATAGAGGTAAAATTTGAAATTTCGCTAATATTATCCGTTTTCGTTGCTTTTTTTGATCATATTTCGATAAAATTTCGATAATTAAGGCTAAAAAGAAGTTAAAAAATTGAAATTTCGTAAAATTATCCGTTTACGTTGCTTTTTCCATCATATTTTCATAAAATGACGAAAATTATGAAAGAATAGAGGTCAAATTTCAAATTTCGCTAATATTATCCGTTTTCGTTGCTTTTTACTATCATATCAAAATAAAATGAGGATAATTATGGCAAAATTGAGGGAAAAAATTGATATTATGTAAAAATAATCCCTTTTCGTTGCTTTTTTCGATCATATTTCGATAAAATTACAATAACTAAGGCTAAAAAGAAGGTAAAAAATTGAAATATCACTAAAATTATTCGTTTCCGTTGATTTTTTTATCATATCTTGATTAAATGACGAAAATTAAGAAAAAATAGAGGAAAATAAATTGAAATTTCGCTAATATTATCCGTTTTCGTTGCTTTTTACGATCATATCAAGATATAATGACGAGAATTAAGAAAATATACAGGTAAAAAAATTGAAATTTTGCTAATATTATCCGTTTACGTTGCATTTTTCGATCATATCAAGATAAAATGAAGATAATTATGGCAAAATTGAGGGAAAAAATTTATATTATGCCAAACTCATCCGTTTACGTTGCTTTTTGCCTTCATATCACCCATCAAATGACGAAAATTAAGGCAAAATTGAGGAAAAAATTTTGAAAATTTTGTGAAAATTTTCTTTTTGCCTTTTTCAATCACATCTCAATAAAATGACGAAAAATCAAGGCAGAATAGAGGAAAGAATTGAAATTTCACTAAAATTATTCGTTCTCGTTGATTTTTTTATCATAACTTGATTAAATGACGAAAATTTAGGAAAAATAGAGGAAAACATTTGAAATTTTTGTGAAATTATTTATTCTATTTGCCTTTTTCGATCACATCTCGATAAAATGACGAAAAATTAAGGCCAAACCGAGTAAAGAATTGAAATTTCTGTGAAAATATCCGTTTTCGTTGCTTTTTCCATAATCTTTAGATAAAATTACGAAATTTAAGGCAACACAGAGGAAAAAAATTAAATTTCGGGGAAATTATCCGTTTTCGTTGCTTTTTTCGATCATATTTCGATAAAATGACGATAAATGAGGCAAAATAGAAGAAAAAAATTGAGATATCGCTAAAATTATTCGTTTTCATTAATTTTTTTATTATATTTCAATTAAATGACGAAAATTAAGAAAAAATAGAGGAAAACAATCGAAATTTCGCTAATATTATCCGTTTTCTTTGCTTTTTTCGATCACATCAATTTAAAATGACGATAATTTTGGCAAAATTGAGGTAAAAAATTAATAATATGCCAAAATAATCCGTTTTCGTTCCATTTTTCGATCATATTTGTTAACGAAAATTAACGCAAAATTAAGGAAAAAAGTAAAATTTCGCTAAAATTATTTTATTTCTATGCCTTTTTCGATAATATTTAGTTAAAATGACGATAATTATGGCAAAATTGAGGGATAAAATTGAAATTATGCCAAAATAATCCAATTTCGTTGCTTTTTTCGATCGTATTTCCATAAAATTACGATAATTAAGGCTAAAAGAAGATAAACAATTGAAATATCGCTAAAATAATTCGTTTTCGTTGATTTTTTTTATCACATCTCGATTAAATGACGAAAATAAAGAAAAAATAGAAAAAAAAATTAAATTTCGCTAATATTATCCGTTTCGTTGATTTTTGACCATATCTTAATAAAATGACGAAAATTATTGCAAAATATTGTAGAAAATTTAAATTTTAAAACATTTTTCGTTTTCGATGGATTTTTTCGATCATATCTCGATAATATGACGAAAATTAAGGCAAAATACAGGAAAAAAATTGAAATAACGCTAATATTATCTGTTTTCTTTTCTTTTTTCCATCATATCTCGATAAAATGACATAACATTAAGTCAAAATTGAGAGAAAAAATTGATATTTCGATTAAATTATCCGTTTTCGTTGCGTTTTTCGTTCATATCTCAATGAAATGACGAAAATTAAGGGAAAATAGAGGGAAAAAATTGAAATTTAGGTGAAATTATCAATTATTGTTCCTTTTTTCGTGCATATCACCCATCAAATGACGAAATTTAAGGCAAAACAGAGGAAAAAATTAGAATTGTTTATGAAATTATTCTTTTTTGTTGCCTTTTTTCGTCACATTTCGATAAAATGACGAAAAATTAAGGCCAAACAGAGGAAAGATTTGAAATTTCTGTGAAATTATCTGTTTTCGTTTTTTTTCCATAATATTCCGATAAAATTACGAAAATTAAGGCAAAACAGAGGAAAAAAAAATAAATGTCGGTGTAATTTTCCGTTTACAATGCTTTTTTCGATCATATTACGATAAAATGACGATAATTAAGGCAAAATAGAAGAAAAAAATATAAATATCGCTAAAATTATTCATTTTCGTTTATTTTTTATCATACTTCAATTAAATGTGTTTTGGATGAGTAAAAGTAAAGCAGGGGAACTGGGTTACAAGTTTGTGTGGGTAAAAGATGGCAATATTTTGGTGATGAAGGATGAAAACTCATCAATCAAAAAGATCCTTAATGAAAGAGACCTTGCAAAAATTGACTAAAGATTATTCTGATTATCCAAATTTTTTGATTTTGTTTTCAACTATTAACAATGGATTTAACTGACAAATTAGATGTAGATAAGATTAATTGTTGTGTATATGATAGTTTAAGTTCCTTTTGTAACACTAGTGTTACTTGTACCTATTCATCTTCCTTGTATATCTTCAGCCTTAACATTCGATCCCTGAAAAAGAATTGGGAATCATTTAATCTGTTATTTAACCTTACCTCTAAGAAATTTAATACTGTATCTTTTGTACTAACTGAGATTAACTTGAATCCTAATAATGTTAATCCGTACAAAATCAAAGGGTACCATATGTATTATGTATTAAGGGTAAATAGAAGAGGTGGTGGAGTAGTTCTGTATGTAAGGGACGACTGTGAATTTAAAAAACTGGATAACTGTGTTCTGGAGAGTTTTGAATTAATGAGTGGCACAATTAATATAAGAAATAGACTAATAAATATTTTGTGTGTCTACAGGCCACCAAACAGTAATGTAAATTAGTTTCTAGAGGAATTAGAATCAAAAATAATCTCCAACTCCCATGAAACTCTGCTAATAGGAGATGTAAATATAAATGTTAAGAAATGTAAAAATATTACCACAGTGAAATACAAGAATTTACTTGCTTCCAATGGTTTTAATAGGGTTAGAAATGAATATACCAGAGAGGAAGTTGTCAATAATGAGTTGGTGAGATTTTGCATAGATCATATATACTACAAGGGAAGTTGCAAGAAATTAAAGGAATTATTATCCAAACAAAAATCTCAGATCGCTATGTAGTTGGTCTTACCCTCCTAGAAAAACCTGCTGATGATAAAAATATTTCAGATAAAAATCCAAAGGTTACCTATCTTAATGCTAAGATTATAAACAATTGTATACAAACCTATGATTGGACAACTGTCTTGAATGAACCTAATCCTAACTTAGGCTATAACATATTGAAAACTGGGGTCAATAAAATATATGAAAAGGCAACAATTTGTAGAGACAATACTGGTAGAAAAGAAGATTGTGGTTGGATAAATGATGATCTCTATAAATTACTACATGATAGAGATATCTTATTCAGGAAATGGAAAAATAACCATAGTAATATTAAGTACAAAAGTCAATATCAGTCCATGAGAAATAAATGTGTAGCAGAAATTAGAAAAGCCAAAAGGAAATATTGGAATATGAAGTTAAGTGAGTCAAAAAATTTTAAAACTTTGTGGAAAGACATTAATACTCTAGTTGGAAGGAAAGCAATGAAAACAAATGATGATATAATTTTTAAATATTTTCCTGAATATGACAATACTGAGGAACTATGTGAAAAGTTTCAAGACTCTCTTATTTCTGAAGTTG
Organism: Sympetrum striolatum; assembly: GCA_947579665.1. NCBI lineage: Eukaryota > Metazoa > Arthropoda > Insecta > Odonata > Libellulidae > Sympetrum > Sympetrum striolatum. The sequence continues at coordinate 51,209,464 of OX388342.1, read as the reverse complement.
AAAAACTGAAGTTAAATTGTAATGTAAGACTTGGTAATCAGGATGGTAACCAATTTTGTAAGAGTATTGTAATTCCTCCTGCTTCCCTCCTAGATGTAACCAGCATTGTAAATTCTCTTAAGAACAAAAGTCCTGGCCACGATAAAATTAGAGTAAACGACATCAAACAAAATATAATTTTAATAGAAGTAGTCAAGGATATCCTAAATAAAAGTCTAGCATCAGGCATTGTCCCTGATGAATTGAAAATTGCAGAAGTTAAGCCAATATATAAGGGAGGTAAACATAATGATATAAATAACTATAGACCAATATCTATCGTACCCTCAGTCAGCAAAGTTATGGAGAGATATATATCAAACTACCTTGTAGACTATTTAAATAAGTTTAATCTCATCCATAAGTACCAATATGGGTTTCAAAAGAACAAAGGAACCAAAAATGCCCTAGAAACCCTTTTTAATAACTTAAATGAAAACCTGGATAAGCGTAATCATGTTATCCTATCTTTCATTGACTTTAAAAAGGCTTTTGATACTATAAATCATGAAATACTCCTCGCAATTCTCAACGAAATCGGTATTAGGCGTTCCAATTTTGGATTGGTTTGGAAGCTACCTTAGTAATAGGCAAATAAAAATATAGATCAATAACAAATGTAGCAACTCTAAGGTCATTAAATATGGAGTACCCCAGGGCTCAATTTTAAGTCCTACTTTATTCCTAATATATATAAATAAGATAATTCCTTCTATTAAAAACACAAAAATCTTACTTTATGCAGATGACATACTCCTGATAGCTGCTCATCAACAATTCGAGGTATGTGTAAAACAAATGCAGGAGGACCTAAATAATGTAACAAAATGGTGTCATGATTATGACATGACAATTAATGAAAATAAAACCAAAGTTATGCATGTAGCTAGTAATGCATTAAGATGGAAACCTCTTACTTTATTCGTACATAACCATGATTGTTTACACAATGATATTAATGAATCTCTCTGTCACTGTACGCCCTTGGAACAAGTTCAGAACTATAAGTATCTGGGAGTTATTATTGATAAAAACTTGAAATTTGATGTCCATATAAAGAGAATCACCTCAAACTTAAGGAAAGTTTGCTATCAGTTCTATCACATTAAAGAAATAATTTCAGCAAAGGTTTTGATGCTGATGTACCATGCTTTGGTAGAATCTATTTTAAAATACGGTATTACCTTATGGGGTTTCACCAGCAATGTTCATAAAAAAGAACTTGTTGCCTTGCAAAATAAAATAATTAAAATTATACATAGCTCCAGCACTTCAAATAAGAGCATAAAAATTGAAGAAATGTACAAATCCTTAGGCATACTACCTCTGGACAAACTCCTTACCTACATAATCATACAAGATAATTATTTTAAGGACACTAACAAAATACTGAGGACAAGAAAACATGTTATGGAAAATAGAAAACAAGATATGTATCATGTGCCATCTTTTATAAATCATTTTGGCGGAAACAAACATGAAGTTGTGGTATCAAAAATCTTTAATAAATTACCAAAAAATCTTAGGACTTTGACAAGTATGTCCCAAGTGAAAATAAAAATAAAAGTGTATCTTGAGAATATTATGGTATAAAAATATGTACAATTAGTTTATTTTGTTAATACCAGTGTGCCTATTTCTGTAAATAACCATGTAAAAACCAAATCTTTCATAAAACTCAGGAACCACCTGAAGAGCCAATTATTGGCTCAGGTGGACTTTTAACTATATACAGAAAATGAATCTCCTGTATATTACTGTATTATTATATGTTCATTATTCTTGTATTTTCATGTATACTACTGAATAAATATTATAATTATTAAATATATTTTTCGTGTAAAAAAAAAATGATGAAAATTAAGAAAAAATAGAGGAAAAAAATTGAAATTTCGCTAATATTATCCTTTTTCGTTGATTTTTTTATCATAACTCGTTAAAACGTCGAAAATTATTGCAAAATATTGGAGAAAAATTGAAATTTTGAAAACCTCTTCCGTTTTTGTTGTTTTTTTTCGATCATACCTCGATAACATGACGACAATTAAGGCAAAATAAAGGAAAAACGGAAAATTTCGCTAAATTTATTTGATTTCTATGCCTTTTTCAATGATAATTAGTTAAAATGAAGAAAATTGAGGCAAAACAGATGAAAAAAAATTGAAACTTCGCTTATATTATCTGTTTTCTTTTCTTTTTTTAATCATATATCGATGGAATGACGAAAAATACGGGAAAATAGAGGAAAAAAATGAAAATTAGGTGAAATTAATAATTTTCGTTTCCTTTTTTGTTTATATCACCCATCAAATGATGAAATTCAAGGCAAAATAGAGGAAAAAATTGAAATTTCACTAAAATTATCCGTTTTCCCTGCTCTTTTCGATATTATCCCGGTAAAATTACGAAAATTAATTCAAAATAGATAAAAAATTGAAATTTCGGTGAAATTATCCGTTTACGTTGCTTTTTCCATCATATTTTCACAAAATGACGAAACTTATGAAAGAATAGAGGTCAAATTTCAAATTTCGCTAATATTATCCGTTTTCGTTGCTTTTTACGATCATATCAAAATAAAATGAGGATAATTATGGCAAAATTGAGGGAAAAAATTGATATTATGTCAAAATAATCCGTTTCCGTTGCTTTTTTCGATCATATTTCGATAAAATTACAATAATTAAGGCTAAAAAGAAGGTAAAAAATTGAAATATCACTAAAATTATTCGTTTTCGTTGATTTTTTTATCATATCTTGATTAAATGAAAAAATTAAGGAAAAATAGAAGAAAAAATTTAAATTTCGGTGAAATTATCCATTTTTGTTTCTTTTTCGATCATAATTCGATAAAATGACGATAATTAAGGCAAAATAGAAGGAAAAAATTGAAATATTGCTAAGATAATTCGTTTCCGTTGATTTTTTTCTCATATCTCGATTAAATGACGAAAACTAAGAAAAGATAGAGGAAAAAAATTTAAATTTCGCTAGAATTACCCGTTTTCGTTGCTTTGTTTCGTTCATATCAAGATAAAATGACAAAAATTAAGAAAAAATAAAGATAAAAAATCAAAATTTCGCTAATATTATCCGTTTTTGTTGATATTTTGATCATATGTCGATAAAATTACGAAATGTATTGCAAAATATTGGAGAAAAATTAAATTTCAAAACATTTTTTCGTTTTGGATGGATTTTTTCGATCATATCCTGATAATATGACGAATATTAAGGCAAAATACATGAAAAGAATTGAAATTTCACTTATATTTTCTGTTTTCATTTCTTTTTTCCATCATATCTCGATAAAATGACAAAAATTAAGGCAAAATAGAGGGAAAAATTTATATTTCGATAAAATTATCAGTTTTCGTTGCTTTTTTCGATCATATCTCAGTGAAATGACTAAAATTAAGGGAAAATATAGGGAAAAAATTGAAATTTAGGTGAAATTTTCAATTATTGTTGCTTTTTTCGTTTTATCCGCATCAAATGACGAAATTTAAGGCAAAATAGAGGTAAAAATTTGAAATTTTTGAGAAATTATTCTTTTTTTTGCCTTTTACGATCACATCTCGATAAAATGAATACAAATTAACGCAATATAGAAGAAAGAATTGACATTTCTGTGAAATTATCCGTTTTCGTTGCATTTTCCATTATATTTCGCTACAATTACGAAAATTGAGGCAAAATAGTGGAAAAAAAATTCAAATTTCGGTGAATTTATCCGTTATCGTTGCTTTTTTAGATCATATTTCGATAAAATGACGATAATTTTAAAAATAGAGGTAAAATATTGAAATATCGCTAATATTATCCGTTTTCGTTGATTTTTTTATCATAACTCGTTAAAACGTCGAAAATTATTGTAAAATATTGGAGAAAAATTGAAATTTTGAAAACCTCTTCCGTTTTTGTTGGTTTTTTCGATCATACCTCGATAACATGACGACAATTAAGGCAAAATAAAGGAAAAACGTAAAATTCCGCTAAATTTATTTGATTTCTATGCCTTTTTTAATGATATTTAGTTAAAATGAAGAAAATTGAGGCAAAACAGATGAAAAAAAATTGAAACTTCGCTTATATTATCTGTTTTCTTTTCTTTTTTTAATCATATATCGATGGAATGACGAAAAATACGGGAAAATAGAGGGAAAAAACTGAAATTTAGGTGAAATTAATAATTTTTGTTGCTTTTTTTGTTCATATCACCCATCAAATAATGAAATTCAAGGCAAAATAGAGGAAAAAATTGAAATTTCACTAAAATTATCCGTTTTCCCTGCTCTTTTCGATATTATCCCTGTAAAATTACGACAATTAATTCATAATAGATAAAAAATTGAAATTTCGGTGAAATTATCCGTTAACGTTGCTTTTTCCATCATATTTTCATAAAATGACGAAAATTATGAAAGAATAGAGGTCAAATTTCAAATTTCGCTAATATTATCCGTTTTCGTTGCTTTTTACGATCATATCAAAATAAAATGAGGATAATTATGGCAAAATTGAGGGAAAAAATTGATATTATGTCAAAATAATCCGTTTTCGTTGCTTTTTTCGATCATATTTCGATAAAATTACAATAATTAAGGCTAAAAAGAAGGTAAAAAATTGAAATATCACTAAAATTATTCGTTTTCGTTGATTTTTTTATCATATCTTGATTAAATGAAAAAATTAAGGAAAAATAGAAGAAAAAATTTAAATTTCGGTGAAATTATCCATTTTTGTTTCTTTTTCGATCATAATTCGATAAAATGACGATAATTAAGGCAAAATAGAAGGAAAAAATTGAAATATTGCTAAGATAATTCGTTTCCGTTGATTTTTTTCTCATATCTCGATTAAATGACGAAAACTAAGAAAAGATAGAGGAAAAAAATTTAAATTTCGCTAGAATTACCCGTTTTCGTTGCTTTGTTTCGTTCATATCAAGATAAAATGACAAAAATTAAGAAAAAATAAAGATAAAAAATCAAAATTTCGCTAATATTATCCGTTTTTGTTGATATTTTGATCATATGTCGATAAAATTACGAAATGTATTGCAAAATATTGGAGAAAAATTAAATTTCAAAACATTTTTTCGTTTTGGATGGATTTTTTCGATCATATCCTGATAATATGACGAATATTAAGGCAAAATACATGAAAAGAATTGAAATTTCACTTATATTTTCTGTTTTCATTTCTTTTTTCCATCATATCTCGATAAAATGACAAAAAGTAAGGCAAAATAGAGGGAAAAATTTATATTTCGATAAAATTATCAGTTTTCGTTGCTTTTTTCGATCATATCTCAGTGAAATGACTAAAATTAAGGGAAAATATAGGGAAAAAATTGAAATTTAGGTGAAATTTTCAATTATTGTTGCTTTTTTCGTTCTATCCGCATCAAATGACGAAATTTAAGGCAAAATAGAGGTAAAAATTTGAAATTTTTGAGAAATTATTCTTTTTTTTGCCTTTTACGATCACATCTCGATAAAATGAATACAAATTAACGCAATATAGATGAAAGAATTGACATTTCTGTGAAATTATCCGTTTTCGTTGCATTTTCCATTATATTTCGCTACAATTACGAAAATTGAGGCAAAATAGTGGAAAAAATAATTCAAATTTCGGTGAATTTATCCGTTATCGTTGCTTTTTTAGATCATATTTCGATAAAATGACGATAATTAAAAAAATAGAGGTAAAATATTGAAATATCGCTAAGATAACTCGTTTCCGTTGATTTTTTTAATATATTTCGATTAAATGACGAAAATTAAGAAAAACTAGAGGAAAAAAATTTAAATTTCTGTAATATTATCCGTTTTCGTTGAATTTTTGATCATATCTCGATAAAATGACGAAAATTATTGCAAAATATTGGAGAAAAATTAAATTTTAAAACATATTCCGTTCTTGATGGATTTTTTCGATCATACCTCCATAATATGACGAAAATTATGGCAAAATACATGAAAAAAATTGAAATATTGGTTATATTATCGGTTTTCTTTTCTTTTTTCCATCATATCTCGATAAAATGACGAAAAATTAACGCAAAATAGAGAGAAAAAATTGATATTCGATTAAATTATCCGTTTTCGTCGTGTTTTTCGATCATGTCTCAATGAAATGACGAAAATTGTGGGAAAATAGAGGAAAAAAATTGAAATTTAGGTGAAATTATCAATTATTGTTCCTTTTTTCGTTCATATCACCCATCAAATGACGAAACTTAAGGCAAAATAGAGAAAAAAATTTGAAATTTTTGCGAAATTATTCTTTTTTTTGCCTTTTTTGATCACATCTCGATAAAATGACGAATAATTAAGGCCAAACAGAGGAAAGAATTGAAATTTCTGTTAAATTATCCGTTTTCGTTGCTTTTTCCATAATATTTCGATAAAATTACGAAAATTAATGCAAAACAGAGGAAAAAAAATAAATTTCGGTGAAATTATCCGTTTACAATGCTTTTTTTGATCATATTTCAATAAAATGACGAAAATTAAGAAAAAAATTGAAATTTCGAAAACATCTTCCGTTTTCGATGGATTTTCTCGATCATACCTCGATAACATGACGAAAATTAAGGCAAAATTAAGGAAAAAAGTAAAATGTCGCTTAAATTATTTGATTTCTATGACATTTTCGTTAATATTTAGTTAAAACGAAAATTAAGGCAAAATAGATGAAAAAAATTGAAACTTCGCTTATATTATCTGTTTTCTTTTCTTTTATCCATGATATATCGATGAAATGACGAAAAATACGGGAAATTAGAGGGAAAAATTGAAATTAAGGTGAAATTAATCATTTTCGTTGCTGTTTTTGTTCATATCACCCATCAAATGACGAAATTCAAGGCAAAATAGAGGAAAAAATTTGAAATTTTTGTGAAAATTTTCTTTTTTGTTGCCTTATTCGATCCCATCTCGATAAAATGACGAAAAATTAAGGCAAAATAGAAATAAGAATTGAAATTTCTTTAAAATTATCCGTTTTCCTTGCTCATTTCGATATTATCCCGGAAAAATTACGAAAATTAATGCAAAATAGTGGAAAAAAATTGAAATTTTGGTGAAATTATCCGTTTACGTTGCTTTTTCCATCATACTACGATAAAATGACGAAAATTAAGAAAAAATAGAGGTAAAATTTGAAATTTCGCTAATATTATCCGTTTTCGTTGCTTTTTTCGATCATATCAAAATAAAATGACGATAATTATGGCAAAATTGAGGGAAAACATTGATACTATGCCAAAATAATCCGTTTTCGTAGCTTTTTTCGATCAAATTTCGATAAAATTACGATAATTAAGGCTAAAAAGAAGGTAAAAAATTGAAATATCGCTAAAATTATTCGTTTTCGTTGATTTTTTATCATATCTTGATTAAATGACGAAAATTAATAAAAAATAGAGGAAAAAAATTGAAATTTCGCTAATATTATCCGTTTTCGTTGCTTTTTTCGATCATAACTCGATAAAATGACGAAAAGTATTGCAAAATATTAAATTATATTGCTTATATTATCGGTTTTCTTTTCTTTTTTCCATCACATCTCGATAAAAAGTCGAAAAATTAATGCAAAACAGAGGAAAAAAAATAAAATTCGGTGAAATTATCCGTTTCCAAGGCTTTTTTTTGATCATATTTCGATAAAATGACGATAATTAAGGCAAAATAGGAGAAAAAAATGAAATATCGCTAAAATTATTCGTTTTCGTTTATTTTTTTTTCATATTTCAATAAAATGACGAAAATTAAGAAAAAATAGATGAAAAAAATTGAAATTTCGCTAATATTATCCGTTTTCGCTGCTTTTTTCGATATATTTAGATAAAATTACGATAATTTAAGCAAAATAGTGGAAAAAATTTGATAATTTGGGCAAATTATCCGTTTTCGTTGTTTTTTTGATCATATCTCGTTAAAATGTAGAACATTATTCAAAATATAGGAGAAACATTGAAATTTCGAAAACATCTTCCGTTTTCGATGGATTTTTTCGATCATACCTCGATAACATGACGAAAATTAAGGCAAAATAAAGGAAAAAAGACAAATTTCGCTAAAATTATTTGATTTCTATGCCATTTTCGATAATATTTAGTTAAAATGACGAAAATTAAGGCAAAATAGATGAAAAAATTGAAACTTCGTTTATATTATCTGTTTTCTTTTCTTTTTTCCTTGATATATCGATGAAATGACGAAAAATACGGGAAATTAGAGGGAAAAATTGAAATTAAGGTGAAATTAATCATTTTCGTTGCTGTTTTTGTTCATATCACCCATCAAATGACGAAATTCAAGGCAAAATAGAGGAAAAAATTTGAAATTATTGTGAAAATTTTCTTTTTTGTTGCCTTATTCGATCACATCTCGATAAAATGGCGAAAATTTAGGCAAAATAGAGGAAAACTTTTAAAATTTTGGTGAAATTATTCTTTTTTGTTACCGTTTTCGATAACATCTCGATAAAATGACGAAAAATTAAGGCAAAATATAAGGAAAAAATTGAAATTTAGGTGAAATTTTAATTTATTGTTGCTTTTTTCGTTTTATCCGCATCAAATGATGAAATTTAAGGCAAAATAGAGGTAAAAATTTGAAATTTTTGAGAAATTATTCTTTTTTTTGCCTTTTACGATCACATCTCGATAAAATGAATACAAATTAACGCAATATAGAGGAAAGAATTGACATTTCTGTGAAATTATCCGTTTTCGTTGCATTTTCCATTATATTACGCTACAATTACGAAATTTAAGGCAAAATAGGGGAAAAAAAATTCAAATTTCGGTGAATTAATCCGTTTTCGTTGCTTTTTTAGATCATATTTCGATAAAATGACGATAATTTAAAAAATAGAGGTAAAATATTGAAATATTGCTAAGGTAATTCGTTTCCGTTAATTTTTTTAATATATCTTGATTAAATGACGAAAATTAAGAAAAACTAGAGGAAAAAAATTTAAATTTCTCTTATATTATCCGTTTTCGTTGAATTTTTGATCATACCTCCATAATATGACGAAAATTATGGCAAAATTCATGAAAAAAATTGAAATATTGCTTATATTATCGGTTTTCTTTTCTTTTTTCCATCATATCTCGATAAAATGACGAAAAATTAACGCAAAATAGAGTGAAAAAATTGATATTCGATTAAATTATCCGTTTTCGTTGCGTTTTTCGATCATGTCTCAATGAAATGACGAAAATTAAGGGAAAATAGAGGGAAAAAATTGAAATTTAGGTGAAATTATCAATAATTGTTCCTTTTTTCGTTCATATCACCCATCAAATGACGAAATTTAAGGCAAAATAGAGAAAAAAATTTGAAATTTTTGTGAAATTATTCTTTTTTTTGCCTTTTTTGATCACATCTCGATAAAATGACGAAAAATTAAGGCCAAACAGAGGAAAGAATTGAAATTTCTGTTAAATTATCCGTTTTCATTGCTTTTTCCATAATATTTCGATAAAATTACGAAAATTAAGGCAAAACAGAGGAAAAAAAAATTAAATTTCGGTGAAAATATCCGTTTACGTTGCTTTTTCCATCATACTTCAATAAAAAGAAGAAAATTAAGAAAAAATAGAGGTAAAATTTGAAATGTCGCCAATATTATCCGTTTTCGTTGCTTTTTTCGATCATATCAAAATAAAATGACGATAATTATGGCAAAATTGAGGGAAAACATTGATACTATGCCAAAATAATCCGTTTTCGTAGCTTTTTTCAATCAAATTTCGATAAAATTACGATAATTAAGGCTAAAAAGAAGGCAAAAAATTGAAATATCGCTAAAATTATTCGTTTTCGTTGATTTTTTATCATATCTTGATTAAATGACGAAAATTAATAAAAAATAGAGGAAAAAAATTGAAATTTCGCTAATATTATCCGTTTTCGTTGCTTTTTTCGATCATATCTAGATAAATGGCGAAAATTATGGCAAAATTGAGGAAAAAAATGGAAATATCGCTAAGATAATTCGTTTCCATTGATTTTTTTTATCATATCTCGATTAAATGACGAAAACTAAGAAAAAATAGAGGAAAATAATTAAAATTTCGCTAGTATTACCCGTTTTCGTTGCTTTTCTCGTTCATATCAAGATAAAATGACAACAATTAAGAAAAAATAGAGATAAAAAATCAAAGTTTCGCTAATATTATCCGTTTTCGTTGATTTTTTGATCATATCTCGATAAAATGACGAAATGTATTGCAAAATATTGGAGAAAAATTAAATTCAAAATATTTTTCGTTTTCGATGGATTTTTTCGATCATGTCTCGATTAAATGACGAAAAGTATTGCAAAATATTGGATAATATTGCTTATATTATCGGTTTTCTTTTCTTTTTTCCATCATATCTAGATAAAATGACGAGAAATTAACGCAATATAGAGAGAAATAATTGATATTTCGATTAAATTATACGTTTTCGTTGCGTTTTTCGATCATGTCTCAATGAAATGACGAAAATTAAGGGAAAATAGAGGGAAACAATTGAAATTTAGGTGAAATTATCAATTATTGTTGCTTTTTTCGTTCATATCACCCATCAAATGACGAAATTCAACGTAAAAAAGAAGAATAAATTTGAAATTTTTGTGAAAATTTTCTTTTTTGTTGCCTTTTTTGATCACATCTCGATGAAATGTCGAAAAATTAAAGCCAAACAGAGGAAAGAATTGAAATTTCTGTGAAATTATCCGTTTTCGTTGCTTTTTCCATAATATTTCGATAAAAATACGAAAATTAAGGCAAAACAGAGGAAAAAAATTAAAATTCGGTGAAGTTATCCGTTTCCAATGCTTTTTTTGATCATATTTCGATAAAATGGCGATAATTAAGGCAAAATTGAAGAAAAAAATGAAATATCGCTAAAATTATTCGTTTTCGTTTATTTTTTTATCATATTTCAATAAAATGACGAAAATTAAGAAAAAATAGAGGAAAAAAATTGAAATTTCGCTAATATTATCCGTTTTCGTTGCTTTTTTCGATATATTTAGATAAAATTACGATAATTAAAGCAAAATAGTGGATAAAATTTGATAATTTGGGCAAATTATCCGTTTTTGTTGTTTTTTTGATCATATCTCGTTAAAATGTAGAACATTATTCAAAATATAGGAGAAACATTGAAATTTCGAAAACATCTTCCGTTTTCGATGGATTTTTTCGATCATACCTCGATAACATGACGAAAATTAAGGCAAAATAAAGGAAAAAAGTAAAATGTCGCTTAAAATATTTGATTTCTATGCCATTTTCGATAATATTTAGTTAAAATGACGAAAATTAAGGCAAAATAGATGAAAAAATTGAAACTTCGCTTATATTATCTGTTTTCTTTTCTTTTTTCCATCATATATCGATGAAATGACGAAAAATACGGGAAATTAGAGGGAAAAATTGAAATTAAGGTGAAATTAATCATTTTCGTTGCTGTTTTTGTTCATATCACCCATCAAATGACGAAATTCAAGGCAAAATAGAGGAAAGAATTTGAAATTTTTGTGAAAATTTTCTTTTTTGTTGCCTTATTCGATCACATCTCGATAAAATTACGAAAATTTAGGCAAAATAGAGGAAAACTTTTAAAATTTTGGTTGAAATTATTCTTTTTTGTTACCGTTTTCGATCAAATCTCGATAAAATGACGAAAAATTAAGGCAAAATAGAAGAAAGAATTGAAATTTCACTAAAGTTATCCGTTTTTCTTGCTCTTTTCGATATTATCCCGGTAAAGTTACGAAAATTAATGCAAAATAGAGGAAAAAAATTGAAATTTGGTGAAATTATCCGTTCACGTTGCTTTTTCCATCATACTTCGATAAAATGACGACAATTAAGGGAAAATATAAGGAAAAAATTGAAATTTAGGTGAAATTTTCAATTATTGTTGCTTTTTTCGTTTTATCCGCATCAAATGACGAAATTTAAGGCAAAATAGAGGTAAAAATTTGAAATTTTTGAGAAATTATTCTTTTTTTGCCTTTTACTATCACATCTCGATAAAATGAATACAAATTAACGCAATATAGAAGAAAAAATTGACATTTCTGTGAAATTATCCGTTTCCGTTGCATTTTCCATTATATTTTGCTACAATTACGAAAATTAAGGCAAAATAGTGGAAAAAAATTCAAATTTCGGTGAATTTATCCGTTTTCGTTGCTTTTTTAGATCATATTTCGATAAAATGACGATAATTAAAAAAATAGAGGTAAAATATTGAAATATCGCTAAGATAACTCGTTTCCGTTGATTTTTTTAATATATTTCGATTAAATGACGAAAATTAAGAAAAACTAGAGGAAAAAAATTTAAATTTCTGTAATATTATCCGTTTTCGTTGAATTTTTGATCATATCTCGATAAAATGACGAAAATTATTGCAAAATATTGGAGAAAAATTAAATTTTAAAACATATTCCGTTCTTGATGGATTTTTTCGATCATACCTCCATAATATGACGAAAATTATGGCAAAATACATGAAAAATATTGAAATATTGCTTATATTATCGGTTTTCTTTTCTTTTTTCCATCATATCTCGATAAAATGACGAAAAATTAACGCAAAATACAGAGAAAAAATTGATATTCGATTAAATTATCCGTTTTCGTTGCGTTTTTCGATCATGTCTCAATGAAATGACGAAAATTAAGGGAAAATAGAGGGAAAAAGTTGAAATTTAGGTGAAATTATCAATAATTGTTCCTTTTTTCGTTCATATCACCCATCAAATGACGAAATTTAAGGCAAAATAGAGAAAAAAATTTGAAATTTTTGTGAAATTATTCTTTTTTTTGCCTTTTTTGATCATATCTCGATAAAATGACGAAAAATTAAGGCCAAACAGAGGAAAGAATTGAAATTTCTGTTAAATTATCCGTTTTCATTGCTTTTTCCATAATATTTCGATAAAATTACGAAAATTAAGGCAAAACAGAGGAAAAAAAATTAAATTTCGGTGAAATTATCCGTTTCCAATGCTTTTTTTGATCATATTTCAATAAAATGACGATAATTAAGGCAAAATAGAAGAAAAAAATGAAATATCGCTAACATTATTCGTTTTCGTTTATTTTTTTATCATATTTCAATAAAATGACGAAAATTAAGAAAAAATAGAGGAAAAAAAATGAAATTTCGCTAATATTATCCGTTTTCGTTGCTTTTTTCGATAAATTTAGATAAAATTACGATAATTAAAGCAAAATAGTGGAAAAAATTTGATAATTTGGGCAAATTATCCGTTTTCGTTGTTTTTTTGATCATATCTCGTTAAAATGTAGAACATTATTCAAAATATAGGAGAAACATTGAAATTTCGAAAACATCTTCCGTTTTCGATGGATTTTTTCGATCATACCTCGATAACATGACGAAAATTAAGGCAAAATAAAGGAAAAAAGACAAATTTCGCTAAAATTATTTGATTTCTATGCCATTTTCGATAATATTTAGTTAAAATGACGAAAAATTAAGGCAAAATAGAAGAAAGAATTGAAATTTCACTAAAGTTATCCGTTTTCCTTGCTCTTTTCGATATTATCCCGGTAAAATTACGAAAATTAATGCAAAATAGAGGAAAAAAATTGAAATTTTGGTGAAATTATCCGTTCACGTTGCTTTTTCCATCATACTTCGATAAAATGACGACAAGAAAAAATAGAGGTAAAATTTGAAATTTCGCTAATATTATCCGTTTTCGTTACTTTTTTCGATCATATCTAGATAAAATGGCGATAATTATGGCAAAATTGAGGGAAACAATTGATATAATGCCAAACTTATCCGTTTTCGTTGCTATTTTCCTTCATATCACCCATCAAATGACGAAAATTAAGGCAAAATTGAGGAAATAATTCGAAATTTTTGTGAAATTATTCATTTTTGTTGCCTTTTTCGATCACATCTCGATTAAATGACGATAATTAAGGCAAAATAGAGGGAAAAAATTGAAATATCGCTAAGATAATTCGTTTCCGTTGATTTTTTATCATATCTCGATTAAATGACGAAAACTAAGAAATAATAGAGGAAAAAAATTAAAATTTCGCTAGTATTACCCGTTTTCGTTGCTTTTCTCGTTCATGTCAAGATAAAATGACAAAAATTAAGAAAAAATAGAGATAAAAAATCAAAATTTTGCTAATATTATCCGTTTTCGTTGATGTTTTGATCATATCTCGATAAAATGACGAAATGTATTGTAAAATTTTGGAGAAAAACTAAATTTCAAAACATTTTTCGTTTTCGATGCATTTTTTCGATCATATTTCGATTACATGACGAAAATTAAGGCAAAATACATTAAATAAATTGAAATTTCACTTATATTTTCTGTTTTCTTTTCTTTTTTCCATCATATCTCGATAAAATGACAAAAATTAAGGCTAAATAGAGAGAAAAAATTTATATTTCTATAAAATTATCCGTTTTCGTTGCTTTTTCGATCATATCTCAGTGAAATGACTAAAATTAACCCATCAGCGCCCAGAGGTGCCGTTTGGCACCCAACGAAAAAGCGACGCGTAATTCCGGCATCGCCGCTCTTTTTGCTTGTCTGGCAATTTACGTTTATCTAGGTACCTCTCCTCTATCCTCTCCACCCCCTCTGTGTCACATGCGCGTCTGCAGTCGACGAGAAACTATCATTTTGCGTAAACAAGTCGAGGAGGAATGATCGCCATGTCTTCAAGAAAAAGGTAAGCTTCTAAAAATTATTGTTATAACTATTAATTTGAGGTGACAGTGTGATTTACGTTTTGCCAACAAGTCACAGTGCCCTCATAAGTACTTATCTTGTGTCAGATTTCGTTACATTGCTGTAGAGGCGTTGTTTTTTTCAGTGGATGCCGTTTGGCACCGCTGGGCGGCTAGCGTAGCACCATGGTGCAGTTTACCAGAATTTGCTGTTTTTATATGTTATTGGTATTTTCGGAGATAAATTTTGCTTTTAGGCAAAGAAAATATTATTTACGAATGTTTCTTTTTTATTTCGGGATATGGCTGGTAGGAGGGAGGTGTGACGCTATTTCTGATGTTTGTTTTCATATTTTTTTTCGTTTCATCGTATAGACATACTTTGATTACTAATCACTCCCCGACATTTCTTTTGCGCAATGAAAAGAAGGGAATATTTTCATCTTACGTAAAAATTTGAAATTTTTGAGAAATTATACTTTTTTGCCTTTTACGATCACATCTCGATAAAATGAATACAAATTAAGGCAATATAGAAGAAAGAATTGACATTTCTGTGAAATTATCCGTTTTCGTTGCTTTTTCCATTATATTTCGCTACAATTACGAAAATTAAGGCAAAATAGTGGAAAAAAAGTTCAAATTTCGGTGAAATTATCCGTTTTCGTTGCTTTTTTCGATCATATTCCGATAACATAACGATAATTAAGGCAAAATAGAGGAAAAAAATTGAAATTTCGCTTATATTATCTGTTTTCTTTTCTTTTTTCCATCATATATCGATTAAATGACGAAAATTTAGGCTTAATTTACGAAAAAATTTAATTTTTGATGAAATCCGTTTTCGTTGATTTTTAGTTCATATTTTGATAAAACGACGAAAATTAAGGCAAAAAATCTGATGTGACCAGCACATGACTATCTCCTTATATAAGATGTAAATATTTATCTACGACAGTAATTTCGAACTCTATATTCCATCTAAACTTGGAATATGAGTGATTAATTTATATATTATTATCTTTGACGTCACAAACGTTGTAAATAATGTTTTTCGGGACATGATCGATGAAAAACGATGAAATTGGCCTTTCGCCCATAGAGGTTCACTACAGCCGAGAATAATTTTCTCGTAAATATAATCATTGAACGCAGGTCAGTTTTTTTAATAAAAACCTAATGCTGTGACATCGTCAGCAGGTCTCGGAGAGAAACACCAGCTTAAAAACCAATAACAGTAGGATATTCATTTATGCACCATTGAAAAGAATAAAAATACGGCAATTTAAAGTAGGGTTAAAAAATGGCTTGTGATCCACTCCGAGACATTTATACGTCAGCAAAAGTTAGACGATGGATGAAGTGCGAAGAAAAATTGAATTGCCATGCTTACTTGAGTAAAGTGATTAATTTTTGTGAAGCTCTTTACAAAATAATTTAACTATTTATTAATATAAAATGAAAAACTATTTATACTATCAGCTCCGTCATTATAAAATGAAAAGTGTACTCTAGTGATGAACGAACGGTAGGAAACTTATATTCTATTAGCGAAATAGATAAATTTGAGTCCAATGGCTGTAAATAATATCTTAGTAAAAGTGTGCCAGCATAATTATTACAGCAGATTCCGTCTCTTGCGGAAATACTGTGATTTAACCGTAATCAGAGAATTAAATTCTCAGACGGCAACTAAAGGCTAATCTTACAACATGTTGTTTGTTTACAATGGAATTGCTTCGCTCATCTCAGCTCCTCTTCCAGTTGCCAGATCCTCGGAGACTAAAACTTCGCTACGATTCGCTCTGCGTCACTCTGTCCAGCTCAGCTCAGCGCCGCTTCGCATTCGGTGGCCACCTGGCCTAATGAATACGCATTCGCAAAGTTAAATTAAGGAATACGCCAAACACAGTAGTAAATGGGTGCTTGCAAACTGCAAGCAAAGAAAATTATCAAGGGATACTACCCTGAGTTATCGGTCTATATGTTATATTTATGTTTCTTTTTAATTATACCACTGTCTATCGTATACATTATTTTGAAATGTGAGATCGAGATTCATCAAATAATATAATAAATATTTCGAAAGCCTTTCACGTTTAATTGAGACGGGAGTTTTGCAGTTGAGACCTTAAAGAATACGCATACGTAAAATTAAATTAAGGAAATACGCCAAACAATGTAAAGTAAGAATAAAAACCTGCGTAAGATATAAAATGCGAGAAATAAATAGAGGATAAGAGGATTCGTTACCTGTAGTACCATATTCAGTGCAAGGCATACTTCAACTGAATCCTATGTTCATTAAATGGCGTCTACCGCGTTACAATAAGCTCCGTTTCTAATTAAATAAACAAATAGAAATTAGGCAACCTAACTAAATAATTTTGAAGAATTTAGAAAGAGAAGTTTATTTTAAAGCCCATATGGAGATGCCGGGAAAATAATTAGCATACAATGATAAACGCAGAAATTGTTTATACTTAAGAAAATTATCCATCAAACACGTAGAACAACATAATCCGAAGGTCGTTCAAGGTTTTAGGACGTCCTCCTTTGGATTTCAAAGGCTTTCTACGCCTATTTAATACGGGAGATTTGTAGTTGAGTCCTTAATGAATATGCATTCGTGAAATTAATTTAAGGAAATACGCCAATCAGAGTAAAGGTAGAATAAAAATCGGTATCAGATAAAAAGGCAAGAAATCGATAGACGATTCGTTACCTGAAATACTCGGTTTAGTGCAAGACATACTGAAATTGAATCCTAAGTTTCTTAAATGGTGTCTACTGCGACAATGAGCTCCGTTTCTAATTAAATAAACAAACAGGCAATAGGCAACGCAACCATGTAAATAATTTTGAAGAACTTAGAAAAAGAACTTTATTCTAAAGCTCGTTTTAAGAAGATGGGAAAATAATTTGAGGTGAATAAAATAGAAAAGAGTAAACATAATAAGCATACAATGATAAACGCAGAAATTGTTTTTACTTAGGAAGGATTATCCAGCAAACTGTAGTGGTTTTGATGCCAATGATTTGCACTGTTTGCAGTTATATTATTTCTAAATATTATCGTTAGAAATATTAATTTAGATTTATATTCTGTTAGTAATATTTTAGGATTACGTGAATTTCAATTCAAGTTCAAACATAAGGCTTCGGAAAATGCTTATTGTGATATCGGTAAACACTTTTCTGATGTAATACTCAGGTACAGGTAGACTTGATCCGGTACTTACTTCGCCAGTAACTAATGAGGATTAATAATCTAAATTGCTTACCTATTACCCCTAAATAGTATCAGTGTAGAATTTTCAACTTCATCCTCGAATAATCTCACTACTTACATGAATTTTCAACTTCATCCTCGAATAATCTCACTACTTACATGAATTTTCGGTTATCTTCGTTGATACATGGTCTACTATCCGCTACATAAACTTATGTTATTATAGTATATATTCACGATAAATTCCATTCCCGTGCAGATATTCGGCGTTCATTTCGATGAAAGTTACATTTTTCAACCTTCAGTATTAACATATATCGAAAGAAACATTTAAAATAATTAAAAATGCATCAAACCTTTATCACGACGTATGAAATTAGGATCGTAAACAAATTTGTTTTCGATTCAAACAATGGTCGTTGCCATAGATTTAATTTTAGAAATTAGCAGAAAAAAACGCAATAAATTGGCGTTTAAATTAAAATTTTGCGAATTTCGAGCCGGAATGTTAAAATCGGTCACAAGAAAAGTAAATTTTGATCTTTTAGACGTAATATAGACCAAGTCCCACTTCTTTACAATTACTTTTCCTCATTTTAATTAACGAAAGAAATTTGCTCTTCATGGCCATTTTTCGATCCTCCAGTTTAATTACATTGAAAAATATAATCGTCTATGGGCTCAAACCTAGGACAAAATCTTGGAATTTTCGATTTTTTCCCAACTCAACTATCAATTATAAATCTCCACTCAAAATTTCAGTTTTCTAGCTGGATTAGAAATGCCCAGGAATTTGTATGAATGAGTCGTATTTGCAGCTTTATATATAGTATACTAGTAAATGGGTGCTTGCAAAATGCAAGCAAAGAAAATTATCAAGGTATACTACCCCGAGTTATGGGTCTATATGCTATGTTTTTGTTCCTTTTTAATTATGCCATTGTCTTTAGTTACATAATTTTCAAATCTAACATCGAGAATCATCAAATTATATAATAATAGAATAATTACTTCGAAGTCCTTTCACGTTCATTTGATACGGGAGTTTTGGAGTTGAGTTCTTCATGATTACACATTCGAAAAGTTAAATAAAATAATACACCAAAGAAAAGTTAGAAAAAAAACTGCATAAAATTAAAATTCGAGGAATCGATAGACGATTCGTTACCTGTGGTATGAACTCGGTTTAGTGCAAGACATACTCCAATATAATCCTATGGCCTCGGCGCCTGCTTCTGGGCAGAACAGCATATGATGATGAGGATAATATTGACGGCGTGCGGAATATTATCAAATATCCTTTCCGGTGAAACTAACACCCTGATATTTTCTGAGGAACGTACTCTTCCTAGCGCGACATAAAGCTGGCATAGTGAAAAAACGTCGCTTCTCAAATCAATTCCTACCTTACTTAGTTTTGGATTTCAGCTCTCAATAATATATATGGTCATAGGTTTCCGCCGCGAACGGCTGATTCCGTGGTATCTCTTTCGGGATTCCACCGCGATGAATGTAGCAGCTGCGACGACGACGTTTTAATGTGCATTCGAAAAAGTAAATTAAAGAAATAAGCTTAAGAATATTGAGTTAGAATAAAAATCTGCATAAGATAAAAATACGGAAAATAAATAGACGATTACCTGTGTAGTATTCGGTTCATTGCAATACATACTGCAAAATAATTCTGTATTCATTAAATGGCGTCTACCACGACAATGAGCTCCGTTGCTAATTAAACAAACAAATAGACAATAGGCAACGTAATTATGTAAACAGTTTAAATGAACGTAGAAAAAGAACTTTATTCTAAAGCGCGTTTGGAGAAGATGGGAAAATAATATTCATACAATGATACATGCAGAAATTGTTTTTACTTACGAAGAATTATCCAGCGAACACGAAGAACGACGTAATCAGAATGTCGTTCAAGGAAATCAGTGTATTTTATGTATAGATTTTTGTTTTTTTATTTTGATGAAAGTTGAATTACGTAATATACTACGTACTAATTGTGTACTACGTATTAATTAAAAAAACGTAGAAAAAGAACTTAATTTTAAATTCTCTTTGGAGAGGAAGACAGAATAATTATATGTAATTAAAATAGAAAAGAAGAAAAATAATAGGCATATAATAATATGCACAGAACTTACACATGAAAAGCAATCCACCATATACGAAGAATAACGATATCGTAACATCGTTCAATGATACCATGTATTTCCTGAATAGATATTTGTTGTTCACTTAGATGAAAGTTACAATTTCTTGATATTCAATGATAACATGGTCCTTCAAGAAAGGCGGGCAGCAATGGGTTTGGTTTCCGGTATGAGCTTTTCGGTGACAATGTATATAGTACGAAAGTGAAACATACATGTAACTTTTTAGTCTGAGTTCAGCATACGATAAATATATTTGGTTCAGTGAGCTATGAAATAAAATATATTACTAAACTATAGTGCTCGTTAAACTAATGATTTGTACTGCTTGCAGTTATGTTATTTCTAAAGACTGTTGTTAAACCTTTTAATTTACAATAATATCCCTATTTATTAATTTATATTAATATTTATGTACTTCATTGTAGAATAATCTCACTATTTACATGACTTTTACGATTATCTTCGTTGTTAATGGTCTCGTATTCTCTACATAAACTTATGTTATCACAGCATGCATTCACGATTGATTCATTGACCGTGCAGATATCCACTGTCTATTTTGATGAAATTTACAATTTTCAGCATTTAGTATTAACATATATCGAAAGAAACATTTAAAATGTTTAAAAATTAATCAAACCTTTATCATGGCGTATGAAATTAGTATTGTAAACAAATTTGTTTTCGATTTAAACAATGGTCGTTGTTATAGATTTAATTTTCGAAATGAGAGAAAAATAACGCAATAAATTGGCGATCAAACTAAAATTTTGCGAATTTCGTGTTGGAATGTTAAAATTGGTCGCAAGAATAGAAAACTTTAATCTTTTAGACGTAATATAGACCAAGTCCAACTGCCGTACGCCTACTTTTACACATTTTAATTAACGAAATATATTTGCTCTGCATGGCCATTTTTCGTTATTCCCGTTTAAATACATAGAAAAATATAATCGTTTCTGGGCTCAAACCGAGGACAAAATCTGTAGATTTTCGATTTTTTCCCAACTCGACTGTCAATTATGAATCTCTCTTGAAAATTTCAGCCTTCCAGCTCGATTAGAAATGCCCAGGAATTTGTATTAATGAGTCGGATTTGCAGCTTTATATATAGTACTAGTAAATGGGTGCTTGCAAACTGCAAGCAAAGAAAATTATGAAGGGATATGTGTCTTTTTAATTATACTACTGTCTATCGTATACCTAATTTTCAAATATGAGATCGAGTTTCACCTAATAATATAATAATTATTTCGAAAGCCTTTCACGTTTAATTGAGACGGGAGTTTTGCAGTTGAGACCTTAAAGAATACGCATACGTAAAATTAAATTAAAGAAATGCGCCAAACAAATTTAATCAATAATAAAAATCTTCGTAAGACAAAAAGGCGAGAAATCGATAGATGATTCCTTACCTGTAGTACTCGGTTCAGTCCAAGGCATACTTCAATTGAATCCTATGCACATTAAATGGCGTCTAAAGCGGCACTATGAGCTCCGTTTCTAATTAAATAAACAAATAGAAATTAGGCAACGTAGTTGAATAATTTTGAAGAATGTAGAAAAAGAAGTTGAATTTAAAGCCCGTATGGAGATGTTGGGAAAATATTTTGCATACGATGATAAACGCAGAAATTGTTTTTACTTACAAAAATTATACAGCGAACACGTAGAACAACATAATCCGAAGGTCGTTCAAGGTTTTAGGACGTCCCCCTTTGGATTTCAAAGGCCTTCTACGTTTATTTGATACGGGAGATTTGGAGTTGATTCCTAATGAATGTGCATTCGTAAAATTAATTTAAGAAAATACGCCAATCAAAGCAAAGTTAGAATAAAATCTGCATAAGATAAAAATGCGGAAAATAAATAGATAATTACCTGTGAAGTATTCGGTTCAGTGCAAGACATAATGAAATTGAATCCTATGTTCATTAAATGGCGTCTAGCACGACAATGAGCTCCGTTTCTAATTATATAAACAAACAAATATGCTACAGGTAACGTATCTATGTAAATAATTTTGAAAAACGTAGAAAAAGAACTTAATTCTAAAGCCCGTTTGTAGAATATGAAAAAATAATTTGAGGTGAATACAATAGAAAAGAGTAAACATAGTAAGCATACATTTTTAATCGCAGAAATTGTTTTACTTACGAAGAATCATCCTGCTAATACTTAGAAAAACGTAATCCAAAGTTCGTTCAAGGAAATCAGCGTATTTTATGAGTAGATTTTTGTTGTTTATTTTGATGAAAGTTAAATGTTCTTGATGTATATTAATATTACAAACAAAAGAATATTGAAAAATATTTCAAAAACTTCATACTTTCATTACGGGCATCACTTTATTTGAACTGCAAACAAATTTGTATTCCACGTAAATAATGGTCGTAGCCAAAGTTTTTATCTTGGGAACGGTGCAAATAAAAACAGTATTAATTTGTATTTAATTTAAGATGTTACCGACATGGCGAAATTGGGTGCAGGAAAAATAAAAATTCCTCTTTGAGGTATAATTTAGTTAAATACTTTCCACTGTACGTACATTTTTCATGCTTATGTGAATGAAAACATTTGGTTCTTCATGGACATTTATCGTTTCCCCAGCAGTATCCAATATCATTACGTAAGGTACTACGTATTAATTAAAAAAAAACGAAAATTTAACTTAATTTAAAATTCTGTATGGATAAGATGACAGAATAAATATATGTTATTAAAATAGAAAAGACGATACATAATAGGCATACAATAAAAAGCACAATTTTCACACACGAAAGGCAATCCAACATATACGTATAATCCTAACATCGTTCAAGGATATAATTTTATTTCCTGTGTAGATATTTGTTGTTCATTTAAATGAAAGTTACACTTTCTTGATATTCAATTATAATATTGTCCTTCAAGAAAGGCGGGCAGCAACGGGTATGGCTGCCCGTATGTGCTTTTCGGTTACAATGTATCACAATGTATGTAGTATGAAGCTTCCCCTCCTAAAAGGAACATCATCTAAAGAACCCACACTATGAGGTGGCACGCGAGAGAGGACGCAGGAGCTTATCTTTCGATCTTAAGAGAAACTAAGGGCAAAATACCAAACACACCGGGTGCGGTGAGAAAGTGGTCACTGTGCTAGGACTCCAACACCGAGGTACGAATTCCGGCTAGCAAGATTTTTCTGGCTATAGAATGGTTGAGTGTCTTTGTTAATAGTATTAGTTATTGAAATGGTGGTAATTGGGATCTTCCTGCTTTCATTAGAGAAGTTATGAATATTGTTATTAATTATAACGCCATAAAGTAGGAATCGGAAACGGCCATTGCAAAGGAAATTTTTAGACATAATTTAGTATACGATAAATGCATTGGGTTAAGTAAGAATGAAGTGAAATACTACTATACTAAACTATAGCGATTTTGATGCTAATGATTCGTATTGTTTGCAGTTATATTATTTCTAAATAATATCGTTAAAACTATTAATTTACATTAATATTCTGATAGTAATATTTTAGGATGATGTAAATTTCAGTTGTACTTACTTTTACTCAGGCATAGGTAGACTTGATCCGGTATAATACGTCCTTAATCAGTAATTAATGAGTATTTTTCATCCTAATTGCTTTCCTATCCCTCTTATATAGATTCAGTGTAGACTTTTCAATTTAATCCTCGAATAATCTCACTACTTATATGACTTTTCCGATTATCTTCGTTTATAAATGGTCTCGTATTCTCTACATAAACATATGTTATCACAGTATGTATTCCCGAATAATTCATTGACCGTACAGATATTCGCTGTCCATTTTGATGAAAGTTACATTTTTCAACCTTCAGTCATAACATATATGGAAAGAATTTTTTTAAATTATTCCACTGTCTATTGTATGCATAATTTTCAAATAAGTGAGATCGAGATTCGCCAAATAATATGATAGTAAAATAATCATTTCTAAAGCCTTTCGCGTTTATGAGATACGGGAGTCTGTAATGAATACGCATTCGTAAAATTATTAGTAAAATTAAAGTAAAGTCAGAATAAAAATCTGCATAAGATAAAAATGCGGAATAAATAGACGATTACCTGTGTGGTATGTGGTTGAGTGCAAGACATTCTGCAAAATAATCCTATATTCATTAAGTGGTGTCTACTACGACAATGAGCTCCGTTTCTAATTAAGTAAACAAACAGACAATAGGCAACGTAATTATGTAAATAGTTTTAAAGAACGTAGAAAAAGAACTTTATTCTAAAGTCCGTTTGGAGAAGATGGGAAAATAATATTCATACAATGATACATGCAAAAATTATTTTTACTAACCAAGAATTATCCAGCGTAGAACAACGTAATCAGAAAGTCGTTGAAGGAAATCAGTGTATTTTATGAGTAGATTTCTGTTTTTTTTATTTTGATGAATGTTGAATTACGTAATATATTACGAACTAATTGTGTACTACGTATTAATTAAAGAAACGTAGAAAAAGAACTTTCTTTGGAAAGGATGACAGAATAATTATATGTAATTAAAATAGAAAAGAATAAACAAAATAGGCATAAAATTAAAAGAACAGAAACTCACACACACGAAAAGCAATCCACCATATGCGTAAACCAACGATATCCTAACATAGTTCAGTAATACCATGTATTTCCTGATTAGATATTTGTTGTTCATTTAGATGAGAGTTAAGTATATGATAAATGTATTTGGTTAAGTGAGCTATGAATTATAATATATTACTAAACTATAATGTTCGTTAAACTAATGATTTGTATTGCTTGCAGTTATGTTATTTCTAAAGACTGTTGTTAAACCTTTTAATTTACAATAATATCCCTATTTTTTAATTTATATTCGTATCTATGTACTTCATTCTAGAATAATCTCACTACTTACATGACTTTTACGATTATCTTCGTTGTTAATTGTCTCGTATTCTCTACATAAACTTACGTTATCACAGCATGCATTCACTATTGATTCATTGACCGTGCAGACATCCACTGTCTATTTTGATGAAATTTAAATTTTTCAGCATTCATTAATAACATGTATCGAAAGAAACATTTAAAATAATTAAAAATGCATCAAACCTTTATCATGGCGTATGAAAATAGGATCGTAAACAAACTTGTTTTCGATTCAAACAATGGTTGTTGCCATAGATTTAATTTTCGAAATGAGGAGAAAAAAACGTAATAAATTGGCGTTCAAACCAAGATTTTGCAAATTTCGTGCAGGAATGTTAAAATCGGTCGCGAGAATAGAAAACTTTAATCTTTTAGACGTAATATAGACCAAGTCCAACTGCCGTACGCCTACTTTTACACATTTTAATTAACGAAATAAATTTGCTCTGTATGGCCATTTTTCGTTTTTCCCGTTTAAATACATTGAAATATTTTATCGTCGTTGGGCTCAAACCTAGGACAAAATCTGGGAATTTTCGATTTTTTCCCATCTCGACTGTCAATTATAAATCTCACTTGAAAATTTCAGCCTTCTAGCTCGATTAGAAATGCCCAGGAATTTGTATGAATGAGTCGGATTTGCAGCTTTATATATAGTAATAACTAGTAAATGGGTGCTTGCAAACTGCAAGCAAAGACAATTATCAAGGGATGCTACCATGAGTTATCGGCTGTAAGTTACATTCATGTTTCTTTTTAATTATAACACTGTCTATCGTATGCCTAATTTTCAAATGTGACATCGAGTTCCATCAATTAATATAATAATTATTTCGAAAGCCTTTCACGATTAATTGAGACGGAAGTTTTGCAGTTGAGTCCTTAATGTATACGCATACGTAAAATTAAATTAAGGAAATACGCCAAACAAAGTAAAGTAAGATTAAAAATCTGCGAAAGATAAAAATGCGAAAAATAAGTAGACGATTACCGGTGTAGTATTCGTTTCTATATACGAGTAAAATGATGCTTGCATACTGCAAGCAGATCGACAACACTATTTTCATGTCGGCATCATATCGGGACGGCCATCAAAAGAAAAAAATGGATTGAAATTTTTCTTGAAATTCGCTAAAAGGTGTCATTGGTTCGATTCCAGAAGGCCCCAAAGTCGCGATTTTCCCCATAAGATTACATGGTGGGGATTTTCGAAAATTTATTTGATGCACTTCCCGGAAAAGGAGAGAGTTGAAACTCGTGGGATCACTAGATGCCGCGCATATCAAAAGGAAACCATAAAGACATCTACGAATATTATCCTTGGTTCGATGCTAGGTCGGGGCAAAAATCGGCCGTTTAAAATGCATGGCAGCGATTTTTAAGATTTTTGTTTAACCCTTTTCCGATGGCATAGAAACTTTAAATTCGGCATGGCGTTAGATATCATAATTATATTTCATAATCAAATTTTACATATTTCCTTATGGTCCTTGGTTCGATCCCAGAGGGCCATTTACATTCCTCAATGCATTTCTTATGGAGATTACGGAAACACATTTTAGGTGCTTCCCGATATTATATCTACTTGAAACTTTGCATAAGATAAGATCAAGACATTACTAATCAAACTGTGAATTCACAGCTACCAATGTTTCCTGGTTACACCACCAGGCGTCTCTACAATCAGTAAATGATCCGATTTTTAAGAATTTTTTGGAACCATTCCCAATTATATAGAAACTTGAAATTCAGCATACAGATAGAGATTATAGATACATTTCAGGAACATGTTCTTGATTCCCACGATCGTCCTTGGTTCGAATGCAGAGAGCCATTTGTATTCGTGAAAAGTAGAACGTCGTTTGAAGCAGTTGTAGCAAATTTTCTGCTTGAATTTTCACACATAGTTAGATATAGTGATCTTCTATTGTGCCGCTTAGTAAGTTCACCAGGAAGACCCAGGTTCGATGCCAGACGATAAAATTGAAGCGAATTTTAAGAATATTTTCAATCTTTTTTCTCTTTTGAGAACCGTCCCGATATGATGCCGAAATAAAAATAATATTACCGATCTGCTTGCAGTATGCAAGCTACATTGCACTCGTATGATATATGAATGAATCCGGAGAAGCATCTATATATAATAGATACACTGGGGATCAAAAGTCTAAGCATGTTCCACGAGTGCCGTCGACTTGAAATTTTTATGACGTTATGGCCATGACGTGTAACCTCCAGGAAAAAGCCGACATTGAACTTCGGTCCCATGGGTTCGATTCCAGAAGGTCCCAAAGTCCCGATTTTCTCCATAAGGATACATGGTGAAGATTTTCGAAAATTTTTTTGAAGCTCTTCTTGGAAATTTAGAGAATTGAAATTCGAGGTATCGCTAGATGCCGTGGATATGTAACGAAAATCAAAAAGACATCTTCGAATATTGTGCATGGTTCGATGCTAGGTTGGGGCAAAAATCGGCCGTTTAAAATACATTGCTGCGATTTTTAAGATTTTATTTGGACAATTTGCAGATGGCATGGAAACTTGAAATTCGGCATGAGGTTTGATATCATGAATATATTTCATAATCAAATTTGACATGTTCGCTGATGGTCCTTGGTTCGATCCCAGAGGGCCATTTGCACTTCTCAATGCATTTCTTACCGAGATAACGGAAACAAAATTTAGGTACTTCCCGACATGCTATCGACTTCAAACTTTGCATGACACAAGAGCAAATTTATACAAATTAAACTGTGGATTCACAGCTTCCAATATGTCCTGGGTTCGACACCAGGTGTCTCTGCAATCACAAGTTGATCCGATATTTAGGAATTATTTTGAAACGTTTCCCAATAATATAGAAACTTGAAATTCGGCATATAGATAGAGATCATAAGTAACTTTCAGGAACATCTTTTAGATTTCCATGATCGTCCTTGGTTCGAGTCCCGAGAGCCATTTACATTCGTGAAAATTACAACGTCTTTTGAGGCAGTTGTAGCCATTATTTTTGCTTGAATTTTCACACATAGTTACAGATGGTGATCTTCTATTGTGTTTCATATTAGGTTTACCAGTAAGACCCGGGTTCGATGCCAGACGATGAAATGTTAGCGAATTTTAAGAAAAAATTAAATCCTTTTTTTTTTCTTTTGAGGTTCGTCCCGATATAATGCCGATATGAAATTAGTGTCGTCGATCTGCTTGCAGTATGCAAGCAACATTTTACTCGTATAAGTTATATATAGGGGATCAAAATTCTAACCATGTTCCACAAGTGCCACTGCCTTGAAATTTTTACGACATATTGGCCATATCGTGTAACCTCCTGGAAAAAGCCGACTTTGAACTTCGATGCCATGGGTTCGATTCTAGAAGGCCCCAAAGTCCCGATTTTCTCCATAGGATACATGGTGGCGATTTTCAAAATTTTTTAAATAATACTTCCCGGATAGGTAGAGAAACAAAATTCAAGGAGCTTACAGATATGGTCGAGAACTATTGAAAACGTTAATGATTACTAATGAGAACGTCCTGGGTTCAATGGTAGGACGATGCAAAAATCCCACATTTAAAATGCATGGGGATAGTTTTTCATTAATTTTTTTGATGCACTTATCGGAATGTAAAGATTTTTTCGCTCAGCTAGATGATATATATTAAGAATTTGTTTAAGAAAAAAAATTTCATAAGACCTTACTATCCCTGGGTTCGATGCCGGAGCACATTAACTTTTCTCTCATAAGGAATATAAGGGGAAAGTAAGACGTCGTTTGAGGCAGTTTCAGCCAATATTTTTGCTTGAATTTTCACACATAGTTACATATGGTGATCTTCTTTTATACTGCAAAGAAAGTATTACCAGAAAGACCCAGGTTCGATGCCAGGTGGTAAATATGTCTCCCGTTTAAAATACATTGGGTTAATATTTCATTATTTTTTTGATGCACTTACCGAAATGATAAGAAGTTCGTACTTGGCTGGAAGATATATGAAAAGAATTGGTTTTAGAAAAAAATTTTCATAAGCCCGTACTATTCCTGGGTTCGATGCCAGAGCACATTAACATTTCTCTCATAAGGAATATAAGGGAAAAGTAGGACGTCGTTTGAGGCAGTTGCAGTTAACATTTCTACTTGAATTTTCACACATAGTTACATATGGTGATCTTCTATGGTGCTGCATAGTATAAATGACCGGGAAGACCTGGGTTCGATGCCAGACGAATAAATCGCAGCGGAAATTAAGAATATTTTCCATCCATTTTTTTTCTTTTGAGGACTCACCTTATGTGATGCCGACAAAAAATTTGTGTTATCGATATGCTTGCAGTATGCAAGCAACGTTTTACTCGTATATCTATTATATATAGATGCTTCTCCGGATTCATATATATATATATATATATCTATTATATATAGACGCTTCTCCGGATATACCTATATATATATAAGTTATATATAGGGGATCAAAATTCTAACCATGTTCTACAAGTGCCAACGACTTGAAATTTTTACGACGTATTGGCCATAACGTGTAACCTCCAGGAAAAAGCTGACATTGAACCTTGGTGTCATGGGTTCGATTCCAGAAGACCCCAAAGTCCCGATTTTCTCCTTAAGGATACATGGTGAAGATTTTCGAAAATTTTTTTGAAGCACTTCCCGGAAAGGTAGAGAGTTGAAATTCGAGGGATCGCTAGATGCCGCGCATATCCAACGAAAATCATAGAGACAACTTCGAATATTGTCCATGGTTCGATGCTAGGTCGGGGCAAAAATCGGCCGTTTAAAAAACATTGCGGCGATTTTTACGATTTTATTTGGACAATTTGCAAATGGCATGGAAACTTGAAATTCGGCATGAGGTTTGATATCATGAATTATTTCATAATTAAATTTTTTATGTTCGCTGATGGTCCTTGGTTCGATCCCAGAGGGCCATTTGCACTTCTCAATGCATTTCTTACGGAGATAACGGAAACAAAATTTAGGTACTTCCCGTCATGCTATCGACTTCAAACTTGGTATGACACAAGAGCAAATTTATACAAATCAAACTGTGCATTCACAGCTTACAATATGTCCTGGGTTCGACACCAGGTGTCTCTGCAATCAGAAGTTGATCCGATATTTAGGAATTATTTTGAAACCTTTCCCTATAATATAGAAACTTGAAATTCGGCATATAGATAGACATCATAATTAACTTTCAGAAACATGTTTAAGATTTCCAAGATAGTCCTTGGTTCGAGTCCCGAGAGCCATTTACATTCGTGAAAATTAGAACGTCTTTTGAGGCAGTTGTAGCCATTATTTCTGCTTGAATTTTCGCACATAGTTACAGATGGTGATCTTCTATTGTGTTTCATAGTAGGTTTACCAGTAAGACCCGGGTTCGATGCCAGACGATGAAATTTCAGCGAATTTTAAGAAACAATTAAATTCTTTTTTTTTCTTTTGAGGACCGTCCCGATATAATGCCGATATGAAATTAGTGCTGTCGATCTGCTTGCAGTATGCAAGCAACATTTTACTCGTATATATATATATATATATATATATATATATATATATATATATATATATATATATATATATATATATATATATATATAAGTTTAATTTTTTCTGAAAATTCGCTGAAATTTATCGTCTGGCATCAAACCCGGGTCTTACTGGTAAACCTACTATGAAACAAAATAGAAGATCACCATCTCTAACTATGTGTGAAAATTCAAGCTGAAATATTGGTTACAACTGCCTCAAAAGACGTTCTAATTTTTACGAATGTGAATGGCTCTCGGGACTCGAACCAAGGACGATCTTGGAAATCTAAAAAATGTTTTTGAAAGATATTTATGATCTCGATCTATATGCCGAATTTCAAGTTTCTATAATATAGAGAAAGGTTTCAAAATAATGCCTAAAAATCGGATCAACTTCTGATTGCAGAGACACCTGGTGTCGAACCCAGGACACATTGATAGCTGTGAATGCACTGTTTGATATGTATGGACTTGATCTTTCTATATGCAAAGTTTGAAATCGATATCGTGCCGGAAAGTACCTAAAATTTGTTTCCTTTATCTCCGTAAGAAATGCATTGAGGAATTCAAATGTCCCTCTGGGATCGAACCAAGGACCATCAGCGAATATGTAAAATTCGATTAAGATATGTTTTTATGGTGTCTAACCTCATACCGAATTTCAAGTTTCTATGCCATCGGAAAAGGATTCAAAAAAAATCTTAAAAATCGCCACAGTGCATTTTAAACGGCAGATTTTTGCCCCGACCTAGCATCGAACCAAGGATAATATTCGTAGATGTCTTTATGGTTTCCTTTAGATATGCGCGGCATCTAGCGATCCCTTGAGTTTCAACTCTCTCCTTTTCCGGGAAGTGCCTCAAAAAAATTTTCGAAAATCCCCGCCGTGTAATCTTATGGGGAAAATCGCGACTTTGGGGCCTTCTGGAATCGAACCCATGACACTGAGGTTCAAAGTCGGCTTTTTCCTGGAGGTTGCACGTTATGGCCAATATGTCGTAAAAATTTCAAGGCATTGGCACTTGTGGAACATGGTTAGAATTTTGATCCCCTATGAATGAATATATAGGTATATCCGGAGAAGCGTCTATATATAATAGACTAGTAAATGGGTGCTTGCATAATGCAAGCAAAGAAAATTATCAAGGGATACTACCCTGAGTTATGCGTCTATATGCTATATTTATGTTCCTTTTTAATGATGCCATTGTCTTTGGCATACATAATTTTCAAATCTAAGATCGAGATTCATCAAATAATATAATAATAGAATAATTACTTCGAAGGCCTTTCACGTTCATTTGATACGGGAGTTTTGGAGTTGAGTTCTTCGTGATTACACATTCGTAAAATTAAATTAAGTAAATACGCCAAAGTAAAGTTAGAATAAAAATCTGCATAAAATTAAAATGCGAGAAATTGATAGACGATTCGTTACCTGTGGTATATACTCGGTTTAGTGCAACACATACTCCAATTGAATCCTATGGCCGCGGCGCCTGCTTCCGGGCAGATCACCATATGATGATGAGGACAATATTGACAGCGTACGGAATATTATCAAATATCCTTTCCAGTGAAAGTAACACCCTGATATTTTCTGAGGAACGTACTCTTCCTAGCGCGACGTACAGCTGGCAATGTGAAAACACGTCGCTTCTCAAATCAATTCTTACCTTACTTAGTTTTGGATTTCATTCCTCAACGAATATATCAGGTCGAAGGTTTCCGCGGCGATCGGCTGATTCCGTGGTATCTCTTTCGGGATCCTACCGCGATGAATGTAGTAGCGGAGACGACGACGTTTTAATATGCATTCGTAAAAGTAATTTAAAGAAATAAGCTTAAGAATGTTAAGTTAGAATAAATATCTGCATAAAATAAAATGGCGAGAATTCGATAGACGATTCGTTACCTGAAGTACTCGGTTCAGTGTAAGACATACTGCAATTGAATCCTATGTTCATTAAATGGCGTCTACCACGACAATGAACTCCGTTTCTAATTAAATAAACAAATAGACAATAGAACTTAATTATGTAAATAGTTTTAAAGAACATAGAAAAAGAACTTTATTCTAAAGCCCGTTTGGAGAAGATGGGAAAATAATATTCATACAATGATACATGCAAAGATTGTTTTTACTAACCAAGAATTATCCAGCGTAGAACAACGTAATCAGAAGGTCGTTCAAGGAAATCAGTTTATTTCATGTGTAGATTTTTGCGAATTTTTAGATTCATTACGTATTTACGTAATATACTACGTATAATTAAAGAAACGTAGAAAAAGAACTTATTATTTCTATTATTTCTACAGATTGACGTTAAAACTATTAATCTGCATTAATATTCTGATAGTAATATTTTAGGATTATGTAAATTTCAGTTGTACTTAATTTTACTCAGGCATAGGTAGACTTGATCCGGTATAATACGTCCTTCATCAGTAATTAATGAGTATTTTCCATCCTAATTGCTTTCCTATCCCTCTAATATAGATTCAGTGGTGACTTTTCAATTAATTCCTCGAATAATCTCACTACTTACATGACTTTTCCGATTATCTTCGATGATAAATAGTCTCGTATCCTCTACATAAACTAATGTTATCACAGCATGCATTCACGATTGATTCATTGACCGTGTAGATATCCGCTGTCTATTTTGATGAAATTTACATTTTTCAGCATTCAGTAGTAACATATATAGAAAGAAACATTTAAAATAATTAAAAATGCATCAAACCTTTATCATGGCGTATGAAAATACGATCGTAAACAAACTTGTTTTCGATTCAAACAATGGTGTTGCCATAGATTTAATTTTCAAAATGAGGAGAAAAAAACGTAAAAAATTGGCGTTCAAACTAAGATTTTGCGAATTTCGTGCAGGAATGTTAAAATCGGTCGCAATAAAAGTAAATTTTAATCTTTTAGACGTAATACAGACCAAGTCCTACTGCTTTACGATTAATTTTTCATAATTTAATTAACGAAAGAAATTTTCTCTGCATGGCCATTTTTCGTTTTTCCCGTTTAAATACATTGAAAAATATAATCGTCTCTGGGCTCAAACTTAGGACAAAATCTGGGAATTTTCGATTTTTTCCCAACTCGACTGTCAATTATAAATCTCTCTTGAAAATTTCAGCCTTCCAGCTCGATTAGAAATGCCCAGGAATTTGTATGAATGAGTCGGATTTGCAGCTTTATATATAGTAACTAGTAAATGGGTGCTTGCAAACTGCAAGCAAAGAAAATTATGAAGGGATATGTGTCTTTTTAATTATACTACTGTCTATCGTATACCTAATTTTCAAATATGAGATCGAGTTTCATCTAATAATATAATAATTATTTCGAAAGCCTTTCACGTTTAATTGAGACGGGAGTTTTGCAGTTGAGACCTTAAAGAATACGCATACGTAAAATTAAATTAAAGAAATGCGCCAAACAAATTTAAGTAATAATAAAAGTCTTCGTAAGATAAAAAGGCGAGAAATCGATAGATGATTCGTTACCTGTAGTACTCGGTTCAGTGCAAGGCATACTTCAATTGAATCCTATGCACATTAAATGGCGTCTAAAGCGGCACTATGAGCTCCGTTTCTAATTAAATAAACAAATAGAAATTAGGCAACGTAGTTGAATAATTTTGAAGAATGTAGAAAAAGAAGTTGAATTTAAAGCCCATATGGAGATGTTGGGAAAATATTTTACATGCGATGATAAACGCAGAAATTGTTTTTACTTACAAAAATTATCCAGCGAACACGTAGAACTACATAATCCGAAGGTCGTTCAAGGTTTTAGGACGTCCCCCTTTGGATTTCAAAGGCCTTCTACGCTTATTTGATACGGGAGATTTGGAGTTGATTCCTAATGAATGTGCATTTGTAAAATTAATTTAAGAAAATACGCCAATCAAAACAAAGTTAGAATAAAAATCTGCATAAGATAAAAATGCGGAAAATAAATAGACGATGATTACCTGTGAAGTATTCGGTTCAGTGCCAGACATAATGAAATTGAATCACATGTTCATTAAATGGCGTCTACCACGACAATGAGCTCCGTTTCTAATTATATAAACAAACAAATATGCTACAGGTAACGTATCTATGTAAATAATTTTGAAAAACGTAGAAAAAGAACTTAATTCTAAAGCCCGTTTGCAGAATATGAAAAAATAATTTGAGGTGAATACAATAGAAAAGAGTAAACATAGTAAGCATACATTTTTAATCGCAGAAATTGTTTTACTTACGAAGAATCATCCAGCTGATACGTAGAAAAACGTAATCCAAAGTTCGTTCAAGGAAATCAGCGTATTTTATGAGTAGATTTTTGTTGTTTATTTTGATGAAAGTTAAATGTTCTTGATGTATATTAATATTACAAACAAAAGAATATTGAAAAATATTTCAAAAACTTCATACTTTCATCACGGCGTATGTTATTTGAACTGCAAACAAATTTGTATTCCACGTAAATAATGGTCGTAGCCAAAGTTTTTATCTTGGGAAGGGTGCAAATAAAAACATTATTAATTTGTATTTAATTTAAGATGTTGCCGACATGGCGAAATTGGATGCAGGAAAAATGAAAATTCCACTTTGAGGTATAATTTAGTTAAATACTCTCCACTGTACGTACATTTTTCATGCTTATGTGAATGAAAACATTTGGTTCTTCATGGACATTTATCGTTTCCCCAGCAGTATCCCATATCATTACGTAAGGTACTACGTATTAATTAAAAAAACGAAAATTTAACTTAATTTTAAATTCTGTATGGATAAGATGACAGAATAAATATATGTTATTAAAATAGAAAAGACGATACATAATAGGCATACAATTAAAAGCACAATTTTCACACACGAAAGGCAATCCAACATATACGTATAATCCTAACATCGTTCAAGGATATAATTTTATTTCCTGTGTAGATATTTGTTGTTCATTTAAATGAAAGTTACACTTTCTTGATATTCAATTATAATATGGTCCTTCAAGAAAGGCGGGCAGCAACGGCTTTGGCTGCCCGTATGAGCTTTTTGGTTACAATGTATCACAATGTATGTAGTATGAAATTGAGGCATACGTTACTTAAAGCTTCCCCTCCTAAAAGGAACATCATCTAAAGAAGCCACACTATGAGGTGGCACGCGAGACAGGACGCTGGAGCTTATCTGTCGATCTTAAGAGAAACTAAGGGCAAAATACCAAACACACCGAGTGCGGTGAGAAAGTGGTCACTGTGCTCGGACTCCAACACCAAGGTACGAATTCCGGCTAGCAAGATTTTTCTGGCTATAGAATGGTTGAGTGTCTTTGTTAATAGTATTAGTTATTGAAATGGTGGTAATTGGGATCTTCCTGCTTTCATCAGAGATGTTATGAATATTGTGATTAATTATAACGCCATAAAGTAGGAATCGGAAATGGCCATTGCAAAGGAAATTTTTAGACGTAATTTAATATACGATAAATGCATTGGGTTAAGTGAGAATAAAGTGAAATACTACTATACTAAACTATACCGATTTTGATGCTAATGATTCGTATTGTTTGCAGTTATATTATTTCTAAATAATATCGTTGAAACTATTAATTTACATTAATATTCTGATAGTAATATTTTAGGATGATGTAAATTTCAGTTGTACTTACTTTTACTCAGGCATAGGTAGACTTGATCCGGTATAATACGTTCTTCATCAGTAATTAATGAGTATTTTTCATCGAAATTGCTTTCTTATCCCCCTTATATAGATTCAGTGTAGACTTTTAAATTTAATCCTTGAATAATCTCACTACTTACATGACTTTTCCGATTATCTTCGTTTATAAATGGTCTCGTATTTTCTACATAAACTTA
Source organism: Sympetrum striolatum (assembly GCA_947579665.1). NCBI lineage: Eukaryota > Metazoa > Arthropoda > Insecta > Odonata > Libellulidae > Sympetrum > Sympetrum striolatum. Next base: position 51,172,917 of record OX388342.1, on the reverse strand, counting down.
TGTTATCACAGTATGTATTCCCGAATAATTCATTGACCGTGCAGATATTCGCTGTCCATTTTGATGAAAGTTACATTTTTCAACTTTCAGTCATAACATATATGGAAAGAAAATTTTTTTAATTATACCACTGTCTATTGTATGCATAATTTTCAAATAAGTGAGATCGAGATTCGCCAAATAATATGATAGTAAAATAATCATTTCTAAAGCCTTTCGCGTTTATGAGATACGGGAGTCTGTAATGAATACGCATTCGTAAAATTATATTAAAGAAATACGCCAAACAAAGTAAAGTCAGAATAAAAATCTGCATAAGATAAAAATGCGGAATAAATAGACGATTACCTGTGTAGTATGTGGTTGAGTGCAAGACATTCTGCAAAATAATCCTATATTCATTAAATGTTGTCTACTACGACAATGAGCTCCGTTTCTAATTAAATAAACAAATAGACAATAGGCAACGTAATTATGTAAATAGTTTTAAAGTACGTAGAAAAAGAACTTTATTCTAAAGTCCGTTTGGAGTAGATGGGAAAATAATATTCATACAATGATACATGCAAAGATTGTTTTTACTAACCAAGAATTATCCAGCGTAGAACAACGTAATCAGAAAGTCGTTGAAGGAAATCAGTGTATTTTATGAGTAGATTTCTGTTTTTTTTATTTTGATGAATGTTGAATTACGTAATATATTACGAACTAATTGTGTACTACGTATTAATTAAAGAAACGTAGAAAAAGAACTTAATTTTAAATTCTCTTTGGAAAGGATGACAGAATAATTATATGTAATTAAAATAGAAAAGAATAAACATAATAGGAATAAAATTAAAAGAACAGAAACTCACACACACGAAAAGCAATCCACCATATGCGTAAACCAACGATATCCTAACATAGTTCAATAATACCATGTATTTCCTGATTGATACTTGTTGTTCATTTAGATGAGAGTTCAGTATATGATAAATGTATTTGGTTAAGTGAGCTATGAATTATAATATATTAATAAATTATAGTGTTCGCGAAACTAATGATTCGTAATGCTTACAGTTATGTTATTTCTAAAGATTGTCGTTAAACCTTTTAATTTACATTAATATCCCTATTTATTAATTTATATTCGTATCTATGTACTTCATTCTAGAAAAATCTCACTACTTACATGACTTTTACGATTATCTTCGTTGTTAATGGTCTCGTATTCTCTACATAAACTTATGTTATCACAGCATGCATTCACGATTGATTCATTGACCGTGCAGATATCCACTGTCTATTTTAACGAAATTTACATTTTTCAGCATTCAGTAATAACATGTATCGAAAGAAAGATTTAAAATAATTAAAAATGCATCAAACCTTTATCATTGCATATGAAAATAGGATCGTAAACAAACTTGTTTTCGATTCAAACAATGGTTGTTGCCATAGATTTAATTTTCAAAATGAGGAGAAAAAAACGTAATAAATTGGCGTTCAAACTAAAATTTTGCAAATTTCCTGCCGGAATGTTAAAATCGGTCGCAAGAAAAGAAAACTTTGATCCTTTAGACGTAATATAGACCAAGTCCCACTGCTTTACGATTACATTTTCATATTTTTTTGAACGAAAGAAATTTGCTCTACATGGCCATTTTTCGTTTTTCCCGTTTAAATACATTGAAAAATATAATCCTTTCTGGTCTCAAACCTAGGACAAAATCTGTAGATTTTCGATTTTTTCCCAACTCGACTGTCAATTATAAATCTCTCTTGTAAATTTCAGCCTTCCAGCTCGATTAGAAATGCCCAGGATTTTGTGTCAATCAGTAGGATTTGCAGCTTTATATATAGTAATATTAGCAGGAGTGCCCGTTGATTCTCAACGGTGAAATCCAAATTGATAATTACTCTTGGTGCAGTCTTGATCGTAAAAGTTGCCTCATAATGTTTGGTGAATAGCTAATTCCAGGCTATATTTTTTTCCAAACCAATGAACAAAGTAAATAAAATTATAATTAAGTCTACAAAGTCACCTAAAGATTTAATCTCATATCCTTTGAATGAACACTCTTCGATGAAGACAAAAATGATTTAATAATTATAAAATATATTCGATGATCACGTTAGGATAAGCAGAACCACCTTTTAGGAGACATTTTCTGAAAGGGAAAAATGGTTCTCGGAAACGATGATTAAAAGCAAAGAACAGAAAATTATTCTATATATATATATATCTATTATATATAGATGCTTCTCCGGATTCATTCATATATATACCTATATAGATAGATAGATAGATAGGATACAAATTCACAGCCTAAACTACAAGCGTCATTGATCTGAAATTTTTATGACATATTGGCCATAACGTGAAACCCCCAGGAAAAAAGAGACTTTGATCCTCAGTGTCATAAGTTCGATTCCAGAGGGCCCCAAAGTCCCGATTTTTCCCGTTTGAATGCATTGCCATGATTTTCGGGAATTAAAAAAAAATACTTTCCGGATAGGTAGAGAAGTAAAACTCAAGGTGCATAAATTTATGGTCTTGGACTTTCGAAAACATCAATGACTTTTACAAAAGTTATCCTGGGTTCGATGCTAGGACGATGCAAAGATCTGCCCTTTAAAATACATGGGAGCCGTTTTTCATTATTTTTTTAGATGCACTTATCGAAATGATAGGATGTTCGTGCTTGGCTGGAAGATGTATGGTACGAATAAGTTTTAGAAAAAAATTTTCATAAGACCGTACTGTGCCTGGGTTCGAAGCCAGAGCACAATAACGTTTCTCTCATAAGGAATATAAAGGAAAAGTAGGACGTCATTTGAGGCAGTTGTAACCAATATTTCTGCTTGAATTTGCATACGCGGTTAGAGATGGTGTTTTTCTTTTGTGCTGCATAGAAAGTATTGCCTGAAAGACCCGGGTTCGATGCCGGGCGGTAAAAATATCACCCATATATAATACTATGGGGTATCTTTTCATAATTTTTTTATGCATTTATCGATATGTAAGGGAGCTCTTGCTTAGATGGAAGATGTATATTAACACTTTGTTTAAGAAAAAAAATAGATAAGACCATGCTGTTCCTGGGTTCGATGCCAGAGCACATTATAATTTCTCAAATAAGGAGTGTATGTGAATAGTAGGACGTCGTTTAAGGTAGTTGCACCTAATAGTTTTGCTTGAATTCTCACACATAGTTTGATATGGTAATTTTCTATTTTGCTGCATAGTAAGTACACCAGGAAGACCGGGTTTCGCTGCCAGGTGATTAAATTGCAGCGAATTCTACGAATATTTTGAATTTTTTTTTTCTTTTGATGTCCGTCCCGATATGATGCCGATATGAAATTAGTGTTGTCGATCTGCTTGCAGTATGCAAGCTACATTTTACTCGTATATATATATATATATCTATTATATATAGATGCTTCTCCGGATTCATTCATATATATATATAGATAGGTATATAGATAGGATACTAATTCACAGCCTAAACCACAAGCGTCATCGGCTTGAAATTTTTACGACGTATTGGCCATATCGTGTAACCACCAGAAAAATTGTGATTTTGAACCTCAGTGTCATGGGTTCGATTCCAGAGGGCCCCAAAGTCCCGATTTTTCCCATTTAAATGCATTGCGTTGATTTTCGGGAATTTTTAAAAAATACTTGCCGGATAGGTAGGGACTTAAAACTCGAGGAGCCGATATATATGGTCATGATCTATCGAAAACATAAATGAGTTTTCCGGAAAATATCCTGAGTTCGATGCTAGATCAAGGCAAAAATCGGCCGTTTAAAATACATTGTGGCGATTTTTAAGATTTTTTTTGGACAACTTCCCGATGACATGGAAACTTGAAATTCGGCATGAAGTTGGAGATCATAAATATATTTCATAATCAAATTTTACATATTCCCTGATGGTCCTTGGTTCGATCCCAGAGAGCCATTTACATTCCTCAATGCATTTCTTATGGAGATAAAGGAAACAAATTTTAGGTACTTTCCGGAACGATATCGTCTTCAAACTTTGCATAAAATAACATCATGTACTTACAAATCAAACTGTGCATTCACAACTTACAATATTTCCTGGGTTCGACACCAGGTGTCTCTGCAATCAGAAGTTGATCCGATTTTTAGGAATTATTTTGAAACCTTTCCCAATAATATAGAAACTTAAATTTCGGCATATAGATAAAGATTATAAATAACTTTAAGAAACACGTTTTAGATTTCCAGGATTGTCCTTGGTTCGAATCCAGAGAACCATTTACTTTCGTAAAAATTAGAACGTATTATGAGGCAGTTGTAGCCAATATTTCTGCTTGAATTTTCACACATAGTTAGAGATGGTGGTCTTCTATTGTGTTGCATAGTAAGTTCACAGTTAAGGCCCGAGTTTGATGCCAGACATGGAATGTCAGCAAATTTGAAGAAAAATTTCAATCCTTTTTTTTTTTCTTTTGATGACCGTCCCGATATGATACCGATATGAAATTGTATTGCCGATCTGCTTGCAGTATGCAAGCTACATTTTACTCGTATATATATATATATATCTATTATATATAGATGCTTCTCCGGATTCATTCATGGATATACCTATATAGATAGATAGATAGATAGGATACTAATTCACAGCCTAAACCACAAGCGTGATTGACTTGAAATTTTTACGACGTATTGGCCATAACGTGTAACCGCCAGAAAAAATGTGATTTTGAACCTCGGTGCCATGGGTTCGATTCCAGAAGGCCCCAAAGTCGCGATTTTCCCCATAAGAATACATGGCGGGGATTTTCCAAAATTTTTTTGAGGCCCTTTCCGGAAAAGGAGAGAATTGAAATTCGAGGGACCGCTAGAAGCCGTGCATATCCAACGAAAATCAAAAAGACATCTTCGAATTTTGTCCATGGTTCGATGCTAGGTCGGTGCAAAAATCGGCCGTTTAAAATGCATTGCGGCGATTTTTAAGATTTTTTTTGGATCCTTTCCCGATAACATGGATACTTGAAACTCGGCACGTCGATAGATATCATGAATATATATCATAATCAAATTTTAGATGTTCGCTGATGGTCCTTGGTTCGATCCCAGAGGGCCATTTGCACTTCTCAATGCATTTCTTACGGAGATAACGGAAACAAAATTAAGGTACTTCCCGGCATGCTATCGACATCAAACTTTGCATGATAGATAAGCCAGTCGTTACGAATCAAACTTTTCATTCACAGCTTACAGTATCTCCTGGCTTCGACACCAGGTGTCTCTGCATTCAGAAATTGATCCGATTTTTAGGAATTATTTTCAAACCTTTCCCAACAATATAGAAACTTGAAATTTGGCATATAGATAGAGATCATAAATAACTTTTAGAAACATATTTTAGATTTCCAAGATCGTCCTTGGTTCGAATCCAGAGAGCCATTTACATTCGTGAAAATTAAAACGTCTTTTGAGGCAGTTGTAGCCAAATATTTCTGCTTGAATTTTCACACATAGTTAGAATCGGTGATCTTCTATTGTGCTGCATAGTAAATTCACCAGAGAGACCCGGGTTCATTGCCAGACGATGAAATTTCAGCGAATTTGAAGAAATATTTCAATCCTTTTTTTTTCTATTAAGGACCGACCCGATATGATGCCGATATAAAATTAGTGTTGTCGATCTGCTTGCAGTATGCAAGCTACATTTTACTCGTATATATATATATATCTATTATATATAGATGCTTCTCCGGATTCATTCATGTATCCATATATATATATATATATACGAGTAAAATGTTGCTTGCATACTGCAAGCAGATCAACAACACTAATTTCATATCGGCATCATATCGGGACGGACATCAAAAGAAAAAAAAATTCAAAATATTCGTAGAATTCGCTGCAATTTAATCGCCTGGCAGCGAACCCCGGTCTTCCTGGTGTACTTACTATGCAGCAAAATAGAAGATTACCATATCAAACTATGTGTGAAAATTCAAGCAAAACTATTAGGTGCAACTACCTCAAACGACGTCCTACTATTCACATACACTCCTTATTTGAGAAATTATAATGTGCTCTGGCATCGAACCCAGGAACAGCATGGTCTTATCTATTTTTTTTCTTAAACAAAGTGTTAATATACATCTTCCATCTAAGCAAGAGCTCCCTTACATATCGATAAATGCATAAAAAAATTATGAAAAGGTACCCCATAGTATTATATATGGGGGATATTTTTACCGCCCGGCATCGAACCCGGGTCTTTCAGGCAATACTTTCTATGCAGCACAACAGAAAAACACCATCTCTAACCGCTTATACAAATTCAAGCAGAAATATTGGTTACAACTGCCTCAAATGACGTCCTACTTTTCCTTTATATTCCTTTATGAGGGAAACGTTATTGTGCTCTGGCTTCGAACCCAGGAACAGTACGGTCTTATGAAAATTTTTTTCTAAAACTTATTCGTACCATACATCTTCCAGCCAAGCACGAACATCCTATCATTTCGATAAGTGCATCTAAAAAAATAATGAAAAACGGCTCCCATGTATTTTAAAGGGCAGATCTTTGCATCGTCCTAGCATCGAACCCAGGATAACTTTTGTAAAAGTCATTGATGTTTTCGAAAGTCCAAGACCATAAATATAGGCACCTTGAGTTTTACTTCTCTACCTATCCGGAAAGTATTTTTTTTTAATTCCCGAAAATCACGGCAATGCATTCAAAAGGGAAAAATCGGGACTTTGGGGCCCTCTGGAATCGAACCTATGACACTGAGGATCAAAGTCTCTTTTTTCCTGGAAGTTTCACGTTATGGCCAATATGTCATAAAAATTTCAGATCAATGACGCTTGTAGTTTAGGCTGTGAATTTGTATCCTATCTATCTATATAGGTATATATATGAATGAATCCGGAGAAGCATCTATATATAATAGATAGAGAGGATACAAACTCACAGCCAAAACCACAAGAGTGATTGAGCTGAAATTTTTACGGCGTATTGGCCATAACGTGTAACCACCAGAAAAATTGCGATTTTGATCCTCAGTGTCATTGGTTCGATTCCAGAGGCCCCCAAAGTCCCGATTTTTTCCGTTTAAATGCATTGCTTTGATTTTCGGGAATTAAAAAAAAATACTTCCCGGATAGGTAGAGAATCAAAACTCAAGGAGCCTATATATATGAACATGATCTACCGAGAACATAAACGAGTTTTACGGAGAATATCCTGGGTTCGATGCTAGGTCGGGGCAAAAATCGGCCGTTTAAAATGCATTGTGGCTATTTTTAAGAATTTTTTTGGACCCCTTCCCGAATGCATGGAAACTTGAAATTTGGCATGGGGTTAGAAATCATAAATATATTTCATAATTAAATTTTAAATATTCGCTGATGATCCTTGGTTCGATCCCAGAGGGCCATTCAAACTCCACAATGCATTTCTTATGGGGATAACGGAAACACATTTTAGGTACTTCCCGATATGATATCCACTTCAAACTACGTATGAAATTAGATCAAGTCCTAGCAAGTCATTTTGTGCATTCACAGCTTCCAATACGTCCAGGTTTCGACACCAGGCGTCTCTACAATCAGTTACTGATCCGATTTTTAAGAATTATTTTGAACCCCTTCCCAGTAATATTAAAACTTGACATTCGGCATATATATAGAACTTATAGATACATTTCGAAAACATATTTTATTTTTCCTAGATCGTCCTTGGTTCGAATCCAGAGAGCTATTAACATTCGTGAAAAGTAGGTCTTCGTTTGAGGCAGTTGCAACCAATATTTCTGCTAGAATATTCACACGTATTTAGAGAAGATGATCTTCTTATGTGCTGCATAGAAATTTCACCAAAAATACCCGGGTTCGATGCCAGACGATGAAATTCCAGCGAATTTTAAGAAAAAATTAAATCCTTTTTTTTTTCTTTTGAGGACCGTCCCGATATAATGCCGATATGAAATTAGTGTTGTCGATCTGCTTGCAGTATGCAAGCAACATTTTACTCGTATATATATATATCTATTATATATAGATGCTTCTCCGGATTCATTCATATATCTATTATATATAGATGCTTCTCCGGATTCATTCATATATATAGCTATATAGATAGGATACAAATTCACAGGCTAAACCACAAGCGTCATTGACTTGAAATTTTTATGACATATTGGCCATAACGTATAACCCCCAGGAAAAAAGCGACTTTGATCCTCAGTGTCATAGGTTCGATTCCAGAGGGCCCCAAAGTCCCGATTTTTCCCGTTTAAATGCATTGCCGTGATTTTCGGGAATTAAAAAAAAATAGTTTCCGGAAAGGTAGAGAAATAAAACTCAAGGTGCCTATATTTATGGTCTTGGACTTTTGAAAACATCAATGACTTTCACAAAAAATATCCTGGGTTCGATGCTAGGACGATGCAAAGATCTGCCCTTTAAAATACATGGGAGCTGTTTTTCATTATTTTTTTTGATGCACTTCTTGAAATAATAGGAAGTTCGTGCTTAGCCGGAAAGTGTAAGGTAAGAATTAGTTTAAGTTAAAAATCTTCATAAGACCGTACTATTCCTGGGTTCGATGCCAGAGCACATTAACATTTCTCTCATAAGGAATATAAGGGAAAAGTAAGACTTCGATTGAGGCAGTTGCAGCCAATATTTCTGCTTGAATTTTCGCACATAGTTAAAGAATAATATCTTCTATTATTTGCATAGGAGGTTTCACCAGAAAGTCCCGGGTTCGATGCCGGGCGGTGAATATGTCTCCCGTTTAAAATACATAGGGTTTGTATTTCATTATTTTTTGATGCACTTATCGAAATGATAGGAAGTTCGTGCTTGGCTGGAAGATGTATGGTTAAAACTGGTTTAAGAAAACCGTTTTCAGAAGACCGTAATATTCCTGGGTTCGATGCCAGACCACATTAACATGTCTCTCATAAGAAATATAAGGGAAAAGTAGGACGTCGTTTGATGCAGTTTAAGATAATATTTCTGCTTGAATTTTCACAGATAGTTAGAGATGGTGATCTTCTATTGTGCTGCATAGTAAGTATCACTAGGAAGAACCGGGTTCGATGCCGGACGAATAAATTGCAGCGAATAATCAGAATATTTTCAATCCATTTTTTTTCTTTTGACGGCCTTCCCGATATGATGCCGACATGAAATTAGTGTTGTCGATCTTCTTGCAGTATGCAAGCTACATTATACTCGTATATATATATATATCACTCGAAACTAACGAAGAACATTTTTTGCAGAAAGTAAGTGTATTATGGAGCTGACTTTTACCCCAATACTAAACAACAGAAGATCACCATCTCTAACTATGTATGAAAGCTCAAGCAAAAATAATTGCTGCAACTGCCTCAAACGACCTCCTACTTTTCCCTTGTATTCTTTATGTGCATTAATGTATTCCCTTATATTCTTAATCTTTATTGATGTACTCTGGCATCGAACCCAGGCACAGCGTGGTCTTATCTATTTTCTTCTTAAACCGAGTCTTAATATACAACTTCTATCAAAGCAAAAACTAACTATCATTTCGTAAGTGCATGAAAAAAATAATGAAAAACTACCCCAATGCGTTTTATATGGGAGATATATTTACCGCCCGGCATCGAACCCGGGTCTTTCTGGTCTTACTTACTATGCAGCACAATAGGAGATTGCAATCTCTAAGTATGTGTGAATATTCAAGCAGGAATATTGGCTGCAACTGCCTAAAACGACGTCCTGCCTTTCACATATATTCCTTATTTGATACATTTTAGCGAATTTTAAGAAAAATTTCAACCCTTTTTTTTCTTTTGAGGAGCGTTCCGATATGATGCCGATATTAAATTAGTATTGCAAATTTGCTTGCAAACCTGCAGTATGCAAGCTACATTTTACTCGTATGTATATATATATATATATATATATATATATATATATATATATATATATATATATATATATATATATATATATATATATATACGAGTAAAATGTAGCTTGCATACTGCAAGCAGATCGACAACACTAATTTCATAACGGCATTATATCGGGACGGTCCCGGAAAGGAAAAAAAGGATTGAAAATATACTTAAAATTCGCTTCAATTTAATCGTCTGGCATCGAACCCGGGTCTTTTAGGTGAAATTACTATGCAGCACATCAGAAGATCATCTTCTCTAAATACGTGTGAAAATTCAAGCAGAAATATTGGCTGCAACTGCCTCAAACGAAGACCTACTTTTCACGAATGTTAATAGCTCTCTGGATTCGAACCAAGGACGATCTAGGAAATATAAAATATGTTTTCGAAATGTATCTATATTTTCTATATATATGCCGAATTTCAAGTTTTATTATTATTGGGAAGGGGTTCAAAATAATTCTTAAAAATCGGATCAGTGACTGATTGTAGAGACGCCTGGTGTCGAACCCTGGACGTATTGGAAGCTGTAAATGCACAAAATGACTTGCTAGGACCTGATCTAATTTCATAGAAAGTTTGAAGTCGATATCATGCCGGAAAGTACCTAAAATGTGTTTCCGTTATTCCCATAAGAAATGCATTGTGGAGTGCAAATGGCCCTCTGGGATCGAACCAAGGACCATAAGCGAATACAAAAATATTGATTATGAAATATATTTATAGTTTCTAACCCCATGCCAAATTTCAAGTTTCCATGCATTCGGAAAGGGGTCCAAAAAAAATGTTAAAAATCGCCACAATGCATTTTAAACGGCCGATTTTTGCCTCGACCTAGCATCGAACCCTGGATATTTTCCGTAAAACTCATATATGTTTTCGATAGATCATAACCATATATATAGGCTCCTTGAGTTTTGATTCTCTACCTACCCGGAAAGTATTTTTTTTTAATTCCCGAAAATCAAAGCAATGCATTTAAACGGGAAAAATCGGGACTTTGGGGCCCTCTGGAATCGAACCCATGTAACTGAGGTTCAAAATCGCAATTTTTCTGGAGGTTATACGTTATGGCCAATATGTCGTAAAAATTTGAAGCCATTGGCGCTAGTGGTTTAGCCTGTGACTTTGTATCCTCTCTATATATGTATATATATACGAGTAAAATGTAGCTTGCATACTGCAAGCAGATCGACAACACTAATTTCATAACGGCATTATATCAGGACGGTCCCGGAAAGGAAAAAAAAGGATTGAAAATATGCTTAAAATTAGCTTTAATTTAATCGTTTGGCATCGAACCCGGGTCTTTTTGGTGAAATTTCTATGCAGCACATTAGAAGATCATCTTCTCTAGATACGTGTAAAAATTCAAGCAGAAATATTGGCTGCAACTGCCTCAAACGAAGACCAACTTTTCACGAATGTAATTAGCTCTCTGGATTCGAACCAAGGACGATCTAGGAAATATAAAATTTTTTTTTGAAATGTATCTGTAAGTTCTATATATATGCCGAATTTCAAGTTTTAATATTATTGGGAAGGGGTTCAAAATAATTCTTAAAAGTCGGATCATTTAGTGATTGAAGAGACGCCTGGTGTCTAACCCTGGAAGTATTGGAAGCTGTTAATGCACAAAATGACTTGCTACGACTTGATCTAATTTTATACAAAGTTTGAAGTCGATATCATCCCGGGAAGTACCTAAAATGTGTTTCTGTTATCCCCATAAGAAATACATTGTGGAGTGCAAATGGCCCTCTGGGATCGAACCAAGGACCCTCTGCGAATATGTAAAATCTGATTATGATATATTTTTATGGTATCTAACCTCATACCGAATTTCAAGTTTCTAAGCCATCGGAAAAGGGTCCAAAAAAAATCTTAAAAATCGCCACAATGCATTTTAAACGGCCGATTTTTGCCCCGACCTAGCATCGAACCAAGGATAATATTCGTAGATGTCTTTATGGTTTCCTTTAGATATGCAAGGCATCTAGCGATCCCTCGAATTTCAAATCTCTCCTTTTCCGGGAAATGCCTCAAAAAAATTTTCGAAAATCCCTGCCATGTATTCTTATGGACAAAATCGCGACTTTGGGGCCTTCTGGAATCGAACCCATGACACTGAGGTTCAAAATCTCATTTTTTGTGGTGGTTACACGTAATGGCCAATACGTCGTAAAAATTTCAAGTCGATAACGCTTCTAGTTTAGGCTGTGAATTAGTATCCTATCTATCTATCTATCTATCTATCTATCTATCTATATCCTTGAATGAATCCGGAGAAGCATCTATCTATTATATATAGATGCTTCTCCGGATTCATTCATATATCATATATTCATATATATATTCATATATATATATATATATATAGAGAGGATACAAAGTCACAGGCTAAACCACTAGCGTCAATGGCTTGAAATTTTTACGACATATTGGCCATAACGTATAACCTCCAGAAAAATTGCGATTTTGAACCTCAGTGTCCTGGGTTCGATTCCAGAGGGCCCCAAAATCGCGATATTCCCCATAAGATTACATGGCGGGGATTTTCGAAAATTTTTTTGAGGCACTTCCCGGAAAAGCAGAGAGTTGAAACTCGAGGGACCGCTAAATGCCGTGCATAGCCAACGAAAATCGGAAAGATATCTTCGAATATTGTCCTTGGTTCGATGCTAGGCCGGGGCAAAAATCGGCCGTTTAAAATGCATTGCGGCGATTTTTAAGATTTTTTTTGGATCCTTTCCCGATAACATGGATTATTGAAACTCGGCACGTCGATAGATATCATGAATTTATTCCATAATCGAGTTTTACATATTAGCTTATGGTCCTTGGTTCGATCCCAGAGGACCATTTGCACTTCCCAATGCTTTTCTTACGGAGATAACGGAAACAAATTTTAGGTACTTCCCGGCACGATATCAACTTCAAACTTTGCATGTACAAAGATCAAGTCCATACAAATCAAACAGTACATTCACAGCTATCAAAGAGTCCTGGGTTCGACACCAGGTGTCTCTGCAATCAGAAGTTAATCCGATTTTTAGGAATTATTTTGAAACCTTTGCCAATAATATAGAAACTTCAAATTCGGCATATAGATAGAGATCATAAATAACTTTCAGAAACATTTTTTATATTTCCAAGATCGTCCTTGGTTCGAATCCAGAGAGCCATTTAAATTCGTAAAAATTAGAACGTCTTTTGAGGCAGCTGTAGCCCATGTTTCTGCTTGAATTTTCACACATCGCTAGAGATGGTGATGTTCTATTGTGCTGCATAGTAAGTTCACAGTAAAGACCCGGGTTCGATGCCGGACGATGGAATTTAGGCAAATTTTAAGAAAAATTTCAATCTTTTCTTTTTTTCTTTTGATGGCCGTCCGGATATGATGCCGACATGAAAATAGTGTTGTCGATCTGCTTGCAGTATGCAAGCAACATTTTACTCGTTATAATATATAGATGCTTCTCCGGATTCATTCATATATCATATATATATATATATATATATATATAGAGGATACAAAGTCACAGGCCAAACCACTAGCGTCAATGGCTTGAAATTTTTACGACATATTGGCCATAACGTATAACCTCCAGAAAAATTGCGATTTTGAACCTCAGTGTCATGGGTTCGATTCCAGAGGGCCCCAAAGTCCCGATTTTTCCCGTTTAAATGCATTGCTTAGATTTTCGGGAATTAAAAAAAAATACTTCACGGATAGGTAGGGACTTAAAACTCAAGGAGCTTTTATATATGGTCATGGTCTATCGAAAACATTAATGAGTTTTACGGAAAATAACCTGGGTTCGATGCTAGGTCGATGCAAAAATCTGCCGTTTAAAATGCATGGTGGCGATTTTTAAGATTTTTTTTGGACCCTTTCCCGATGGCATGGAATATTGAAATTCGGTATGGGTTTAGATATCATAAATATATTTCATAATCGATTTTTATGTCTTCCCTGATGTTCCTTGGTTCGATCCCAGGGGGCCATTTACATTCCTCAATGCATTTCTTATGGAGATAACGGAAACAAGTTTAAGGTACTTTCCGGCATGCTATCGACTTAAAACTTTGCATGATAGAAGAACCAATCTTAACAAATCAAACTATGCATTCATAGCTATCAATGTGTCCTGGGTTCGACACCAGGTGTCTCTGCAATTAGAAGTTGATCCGATTTTTAGGAATTATTTTGAAACCTTTCCCAAAAATATAGAAACTTGAAATTTGGCATATAGATTGAGATCAATAATAACTTTCAGAAACATTTTTTAAATTTCCAAGATCGTCCTTGGTTCGAGTCCCGAGAGCCATTTACATTCGTGAACTTTAGCGCGTCTTTTGAGGCAGTTGTAGCCAATATTTCTGCTTGAATTTTCACACATAGTTAGAGATGGTGATCTTCTATTGTGTTTCATAGTAGGTTTTCCAGTAAGATCCGGGTTCGATTCCAGACGATGAAATTTCAGCGAATTTTAAGAAAAAATTAAATCCTTTTTTTTCTTATGAGGACCGTCCCGATGTGATGCCGATATGAAATTAGTATTGCCGATCTGCTTGCAGTATGCAAGCTACATTTTACTCGTATTTAATAGATATGAATATCTATTATATATAGATGCTTCTCCGGATTCATTCATATATATACCTATATAGATAGATAGGATACAAATTCACAGCCTAAACTACAAGCGTCATTGATCTGAAATTTTTATGACATATTGGCCATAACGTGAAACCCCCAGGAAAAAAGAGACTTTGATCCTCAGTGTCATAGGTTCGATTCCAGAGGGCCCCAAATTCCCGATTTTTCCCGTTTGAATGCATTGCCGTGATTTTTGGGAATTAAAAAAAAATACTTTCCGGATAGGTAGAGAAGTAAAACTCAAGGTGCCTATGTTTATGGTCTTGGACTTTCGAAAACATCAATGACTTTTACAAAAGTTATTCTGGGTTCGATGCTAGGACGATGCAAAGATCTGCCCTTTAAAATACATGGGAGCCGTTTTTCATTATTTTTTTAGATGCACTTATCGAAATGATAGGATGTTCGTGCTTGGCTGGAAGATGTATGGTACAAATAAGTTTTAGAAAAAAATTTTCATAAGACCGTACTGTTCCTGGGTTCGAAGCCAGAGCACAATAACGTTTCTCTCATAAGGAATATAAAGGAAAAGTAGGACGTCATTTGAGGCAGTTGTAACCAATATTTCTGCTTGAATTTGCATACGCCGTTAGAGATGGTGTTTTTCTGTTGTGCTGCATAGAAAGTATTGCCTGAAAGACCCGGGTTCGATGCCGGGCGGTAAAAATATCCCCCATATATAATACTATGGGGAATCTTTTCATAATTTTTTTATGCATTTATCGATATGTTAGGGAGCTCTTGCTTAGATGGAAGATGTATATTAACACTTTGTTTAAGAAAAAAAATAGATAAGACCATGCATTTCCTGGGTTCGATGCCAGAGCACGTTATAATTTCTCTAATAAGGAGTGTATGTGAATAGTAGGACGTCGTTTGAGGTAGTTGCACCTAATAGTTTTGCTTGAATTTTCACACATAGTTTGATATGGTAATCTTCTATTTTGCTGCATAGTAAGTACACCAGGAAGACCGGGGTACGCTGCCAGGCGATTAAATTGCAGCGAATTCTACGAATATTTTGATTTTTTTTTTCTTTTGATGTCCGTCCCGATATGATGCCGATATGAAATTAGTGTTGTCGATCTGCTTGCAGTATGCAAGCAACATTTTACTCGTATGATATATGAATGAATCCGGAGAAGCATCTATATATAATAGATATATCTATTATATATAGATGCTTCTCCGGATTCATTCATGTATCCATATATATATTCATATATATATAGAGAGAGGATACAAACTCACAGGCCAAACCACAAGCGTCATTGACTTGAAATTTTTACGACATATTGGCCATAGAGTGTAACCGCCAGAAAAATTGCGATTTTGATTCTCAGTGTCATGGGTTCGATTCCAGAGGGCCCCAAAGTCTCGATTTTTCCCGTTTTAATGCATTGCTTTGATTTTCGGGAATTTTTAAAAAATACTTCCGGGATAGGTAGAGAATCGAAAATCTAGGAGCCTTTATATATGGTCATGATCTATCGAAAACATAAATGAGTTTTACGGAAAATATCCTGGGTTCGATGCTAGGTCGAGGCAAAAATCGGCCGTTTAAAATGTATTGTGGCGATTTTTAAGATTTATTTTGGACCCGTTCCCGATGGCATGGAATCTTGAAATTCGGCATGGAGTTGGAGATTATAAATATATTTTATAATCAAATTTTACATGTTCGCTGATGGTACTTGGTTCGATCCCAGGGCGCCATTTACATTTCTCAATGCATTTCTTATGGAGATAACGGAAACAAATTTTAGGTACTTCCCGGAATGCTATCGACTTAAAACTTAGCGTGATAGAAGAACCAGTCTTAACAAATCAAACTATGCATTCATAGCTATCAATGTGTCCTGGGTTCGACACCAGGTGTCTCTGCAATCAGAAGTTGATCCGATTTTTAGGAATTATTTTGAAACCTTTCCCAATAATATAGAAACTTGAAATTTGGCATATGGATTGAGATCATTAATAAATTTCAGAAACATTTTTTAAATTTCCAAGATCGTCCTTGGTTCGAGTCCCGAGAGCCATTTACATTCGTGAACATTAGAGCGTCTTTTGAGGCAGTTGTAGCAAATATTTCTGCTTGAATTTTCACACATAGTTAGAGATGGTGATCTTCTATTGTGCTACATAGTAAGTTCACCAGTAAGATCCGGGTTCGATGCCAGACGATGAAATTTCAGCGAATTTTAAGAAAAATTTCAATCCATTTTTTTTTCTTTTGAGGACATTCCCGATATGATGCCGATATGAAATTAGTATTGCAGATCTGCTTGCAGTATGCAAGCTACATTTTACTCGTATATATATATATCTATTATATATAGATGCTTCTCCGGATTCATTCATGTATCCATATATATATATATATATCTATTATATATAGATGCTTCTCCGGATTCATTCATGTATCCATATATATATATAGCGAGGATACAAATTCACAGGCTAAACCACAATCGTCATTGACCTGAATTTTTTACTACATATTGGCCATAACGTGTAACCTCCAGAAAAATTGCGATTTTGAACCTCAGTGTCATTGGTTCGATTCCAGAGGGCCCCAAAGTCCCGATTTTTCCCGTTTAAATGCATTGCCGTGATTTTCGGGAATTTTTAAAAAATACTTCCCGGATAGGTAGAGAATCAAAACTCATGGAGCCTATATATATGGTCATGATCTATCGAAAACATAAATGAGTTTCACGGAAAATATCCTGAGTTCGATGCTAGGTCGAGGCAAAAATCGGCCGTTTAAAATGCATTGTGGCGATTTTTAAGATTTTTTTTGGACCCTTTCCCGATGGCAAGGAAACTTGAAATTCGGCATGAGGTTGGAGATTATACATATGTTTCATAATCAAATTTTACATATTTGCCGATGGTCCTTGGTTCGATCCCAGTGGGTCATTTACATTCCTCCATGCATTTCTTATGGAGATAACAGTAAAAAGTTTTAGGTACTTCCCGGCATGATATCGACATCAAAATTTGTATGAAATAAGATGAAGTCCTAATAAGTCATACTGTGCATTCACAGCTACCAATATTTCCTGGGTTCGACACCAGGCGTCTCTACAATCAGTAAATTATCCGATTTTTAAGAATTAATTTAAACCCCTTCACAATAATATTAAAACATGAAATTAGGCATATAGATAGAGAACATAGATACATTTCAAAAACGTGTTTTTAATTTCCTAGATCGTCCTTGGTTCGAATCCAGAGAGCCATTTACCTTAGTGAAAAGTAGGACGTAGTTTGAGGCAGTTGGAGCCAATATATCTGCTTGAATTTTCACACATAGTAAGAGATGGTGATTTTCTGTTGTGCTGCATAGTAAGTTTACCATTAAGACCCAGGTTCGATGCCAGACGATTAAATTGCAGCGAACTTTAAGAATATTTTTAATCCTTTTTTTTCTTTTGACGGCCTTCCCTATATGATGCCGACATGAAATTAGTGTTTTCGATCTGCTTGCAGTATGCAAGCAACATTTTACTCGTATATATATATATATATATATATATATATATAGAGAGGATACAAACTCACAGCCTAAACCACAAGAGTGATTGAGTTGAAATTTTTACGACATATTGGCCATAACGTGTAACCTCCAGAAAAATTGCGATTTTGAACCTCAGTGTCATTGGTTCGATTCCAGAGGGCCCCAAAGTCCCTATTTTTCCCGTTTAAATGCATTGCTTTGATTTTCGAGAATTTAAAAAAATGCTTTCCGGATAGGTAGCGAATCAAAACTCAAGGAGCCTATATATATGGTCATGATCTATCGAAAACATAAATCAGTTTTACGGAAAATATCCTGGGTTCGATGCTAGGTCGGGGCAAATATCGGCCGTTTAAATTGCATTGTGGCGATTTTTAAGATTTTTTTTGGACCCTTTCGCGATGGCATGGAAACTTGAAATTCGGCATGGTGTTGGAGATCAATAATAAATTTCAGGATCAGTTTTTACATATTCGCTGATCGTCCTTGGTTCGATCCCAGAGGGCCATTTAAATTCCTCAATGCATTTCTTACGGAGATAACGGAAACAAATTATAGGTACTTCCCGGCACGATAAAGACTTCAAACTTTGCACTAAGAAAGATTAAGTGTATAAAAATCAAACTGTGTATTCCCAGCTGTCAATGTTTCCTGGGTTCGACACCAGGCGTCTCAAATATCAGTAACTGATCCGAATTTCAATAATTATTTTGAACCCTTTCCCAACAATATAGAAACTTGAAATTCGGCATGTAGAATGAGATCATAAATAACTTTCAGAAACATTTTTTATATTTCCAAGATCGTCCTTGGTTCGAATCCAGAGAATCATTTAAATTCGTGAAAATAAGTACGGCTTTTGAGGCAGTTGTAGCCAATATTTCTGCTTGAATTTTCACACATAGTTAGAGATGGCGATGTTCTTTTGTGCTGCATAGTACGTTTAACAGTAAAGACCCGGGTTCGATGCCAGACGATGGAATTTCAGTGAATTTTAAGAAAAATTTCAATCAATTTTTTCTTTTGATGGCCGTCCCGATATGATGCCGACATGAAAATAGTGTTGTCGATCTGCTTGCAGTATGCAAGCAACATTTTACTCGTATATATATATATCTATTATATATAGATGCTTCTCCGGATTCATTCATATCTATTATATATAGATGCTTCTCCGGATTCATTCATGTATCCATATATATATTCATATATATATATATATAGAGAGGATACAAACTCACAGGCCAAACCACAAGGGTCATTGACTTGAAATTTTTACGACATATTGGCCATAGAGTGTAAACGCCAGAAAAATTGCGATTTTGCACCTCAGTGTCATGGGTTCGATTCCAGAGGGCCCCAAAGTCCCGATTTTTTCCGTTTAAATGCATTGCTTTGATTTTCGGGAATTTTTAAAAAATACTTCCGGGATAGGTAGAGAATCGAAAATCTAGGAGCCCTTATATATGGTCATGATCTATCGAAAACATAAATGAGTTTTACTGAAAATATCCTGGGTTCGACGCTAGGTCGAGGCAAAAATCGGCCGTTTAAAATGTATTGTGGCGATTTTTAAGATTTTTTTTGGACCCCTTCCCGATGGCATGGAAACTTGAAATTCGGCATGGAGTTGGAGATTATAAATATATCTCATAATCAAATTTTACATATTCGCTGATGGTCCTTGGTTCGATCCCAGGGCGCCATTTACATTTCTCAATGCATTTCTTATGGAGATAACGGAAACAAATTTTAGGTACTTCCCGGCATGCTATCGACTTAAAACTTAGCGTGATAGAAGAACCAGTCTTATCAAATCAAACTATGCATTCATAGCTATCAATGTGTCCTGGGTTCGACACCAGGTGTCTCTGCAAACAGAAGTTGATCCGATTTTTAGGAATTATTTTGAAACCTTTCCCAATAATATAGAAACTTGAAATTTGGCATATGGATTGAGATCATTAATAAATTTCAGAAACATTTTTTTAAATTTCCAAGATCGTCCTTGGTTCGAGTCTTGAGAGCCATTTACATTCGTGAACATTAGAGCGTCTTTTGAGGCAGTTGTAGCCAATATTTCTGCTTGAATTTTCACACATAGTTAGAGATGGTGACCTTTTATTGTGCTACATAGTGAGTTCACCAGTAAGATCCGGGTTCGATGCCAAACGATGAAATTTCAGCGAATTTTAAGAAAAATTTCAATCCTTTTTTTTTCTTCTGAGGATATTCCCGATATGATGCCGATATGAAATTAGTATTGCCGATCTGCTTGCAGTATGCAAGCTACATTTTACTCGTATCATATATTCATATATATATATATATATATATAGAGAGGATACAAAGTCACAGGCTAAACCACTAGCGTCAATGGCTTGAAATGTTTACCAAATATTGGCCATAACGTATAACCTCCAGAAAAATTGCGATTTTGAACCTCAGTGTCATGGGTTCGATTCCAGAGGGCCCCAAAGTCGCGATTTTCCCCATAAGATTACATGGTGGGGATTTTCGAAAATGTTTTTGAGGCACTTCCCGGAAAAGCAGAGAGTTGAAACTCGAGGGACCGCTAAATGCCGTGCATAGCCAACGAAAATCGGAAAGACATCTTCGAATATTGTCCTTGGTTCGATGCTAGGCCGGGGCAAAATTCGGCCGTTTAAAATGCATTGCAGCGATTTTTAAGATTTTTTTTGGATCCTTTCCCGATAACATGGATTATTGAAACTCGGCACGTCGATAGATATCATGAATTTATTTCATAATCGAATTTTACATATTAGCTTATGGTCCTTGGTTCGATCCCAGAGGACCATTTGCACTTCCCAATGCTTTTCTTACGGAGATAACGGAAACAAATTTTAGGTACTTCCCGGCACGATATCAACTTCAAACTTTGCATGTACAAAGATCAAGTCCATGCAAATCAAACAGTGCATTCACAGCTATCAAAGAGTCCTGGGTTCGACACCAGGTGTCTCTGCAATCAGAAGTTTATCCGATTTTTAGGAATTATTTTGAAACCTTTGCCAATAATATAGAAACTTCAAATTCGGCATATAGATAGAGATCATAAATTACTTTCAGAAACATTTTTTAGATTTCCAAGATCGTCCTTGGTTCGAATCCAGAGAGGCATTTAAATTCGTAAAAATTAGAACGTCTTTTGAGGCAGTTGTAGCCCATATTTCTGCTTGAATTTTCACACATCGTTAGAGATGGTGATGTTCTATTGTGCTGCATAGTAAGTTCACAGTAAAGACCCGGGTTCGATGCCGGACGATGGAATTTAGGCAAATTTTAAGAAAAATTTTAATCTTTTTTTTTCTTTTGATGGCCGTCCGGATATGATGCCGACATGAAAATAGTGTTGTCGATTTGCTTGCAGTATGCAAGCAACATTTTACTCGTATCTATTATATATAGATGCTTCTCCGGATTCATTCATATATCATATATATATATATAGAGAGAGGATACAAACTCACAGGCCAAACCACAAGCGTCATTGACTTGAAATTTTTACGACAGATTGGCCATAACGTGTAACCACCAGAAAAATTGCGATTTTGTACCTCAGTGTCATGGGTTCGATTCTAGAGGGCCCCAAAGTCCCAATTTTTCCCGTTTAAATGCATTGCTTTGATTTTCGGGAATTTTTAAAAAATACTTACCGGATAGGTAGGGACTTTAAACTCAAGGAGCTGATATATATGGTCATGATCTACTGAAATAATAAATGAGTTTTACTGAAAATTTCCTGGGTTCGATGCTAGGTCGAGGCAAAAATCGGCCGTTTAAAATGCATTGTGGCGATTTTTATGATTTTTTTTGGACCCTTTCCCGATGGAATGGAAACTTGAAATTCGGCATGGGTTTAGATATTATAAATATATTTAATAATCAAATTTTACATTTTCGCTGATGGTCCTTGGTTCGATCCCAGAGAGCCATTTACATTCCTCAATGCATTTCTTATGGAGATGAAAGAAAGAAGTTTTAGGTACTTCCCGGCATCATATCGACTTCAAACTTTGTATGAAATAAGATAAAGTCATAATAAGTCATACTGTGCATTCACAGCTACCAATATTTCCTAGGTTCGACACCAGGCGTCTCTGAAATCAGAAGTTGATACGATTTTTAGGAATTATTTTGAAACCTTTCCCAATAATATAGAAACTTAAAATTCAGCATATAGATAGAGATCATAAATAACTTTCAAAAACATGTTTTAGATTTCTAAGATCGTCCTTGGTTCGAATCCAGAGAGCCATTTTCATTCGTGAAAAGTAGCACGTCTTTTGAGGTAGTTATAGCAAATATTTCTTCTTGAATTTTCACACATAGTCAGAGATGGTGATCTTCTATTGTGGTGCATAGTAAGTTCACCAGGAAGACCCAGGTTCGATGCCAGACGATTAAATTGAAGCGAATTTGAAGAGTATTTTCAATCCTTTTTTTTCGTTTGAAGACCGTCCCGATATAATGTCGATTTTAAATTATTGTTGTCGATCTGCTTGCAGTATGCAAGCTACATTTTACTCGTAATAGATATAGATACCCAGATACCCAGATAGGATACAAATTCACAGGCTAAACCAAAAGCGTCATTGACTTGAAATTTTTACGACGTATTGGCCATAACGTGCAACCTCCAGGAAAAAGCCGACTTTGAACCTCGGTGTCATAGGTTCGATTCCAGAAAGCCCCAAAGTCGCGATTTTCCCCATAAGAATACATGGCGGGGATTTTCGAAAATTTTTTTGGGGCACTTCCCGGAAATATAGAGAGTTGAAATTCGAGGGATCGCTAGAATCCGTGCATATCCAACGTAAATCTTAAAGACATCGTCGAATATGGTCCATGGTTCGATGCTAGGACGGGGCAAATATCGGCCGTTTAAAATGCATTGTGGCGATTTTTAAGATTTTTTTTGGACTTCTTCCCGATAACATGGAAACTTGAAATTCGGCATGGGGTTGGATATTATAAATATATTTCATAATCATATTTTACATATTCGCTGATGGTCCTTGGTTCGATCCCAGAGGGCCATTTAAATTCCTCAATGCATTTCTTACGGAGATAACGGAAAAAAATTTTAGGTACTTCCCGGTATGATATCGACTTCAAACTTTGCATAAAACAAGACCAAGTCCATACAAATCAAACTGTTTATTCACAGCGATCAAGGTGTCCTGGTTTCGACACCAGGCGTCTCCTCAATCAGTAACTGATCCGAATTTCAATAATTATTTTGAACCCTTTACCAACAATATAGAAACTTGAATTCGGCATATAAATAGAAATTATAGATATATTTCAAAATAATATTTTAGATTTCCAAGATAGTCCTTGGTTCGAATCCAGAAGGCCATACATACGTGAAAATTAGAACGTCTTTTGAGCAGTTGTAGCCAATATTTCTCCTTGAATTTTCAAATATAGTTAGAGATAGTGATTTTCTGCTGTGCTGCATAGTAGGTTCACCAGGAAGACCCGGGTTTGATGTCAGACGATGAAATTTCAGCGAATTTCAAAAATTTTTTTATTCATTTTTTTATCTTTTGAGGACCGTCCCTATATGATGCCGATATAAAATTAGGGTTGTTGATATGCTTGCAGTATGCAAGCAACATTTTACTCGTATATATATATATATATATATATATATATATATATATATATATATATCCCCTCCTCATCACCGCCACAGTTCATTGCCTCATCGGGGCGGAGGGGTGTTAACGGAGGTTGGAGGCGATGCATAGCCCAGGTTCAACCATGCTAAGAAGGCTTCAACAATATCTCCGGCCAAATAATGAAAGTGGCATTCACCAACCGGCAGTAGGACAGTCTGGTGAATTATTGTCCTAACCCCCCCAAATATAAGTACAATTTTCATGATGAGCTTC
Organism: Sympetrum striolatum; assembly: GCA_947579665.1. NCBI lineage: Eukaryota > Metazoa > Arthropoda > Insecta > Odonata > Libellulidae > Sympetrum > Sympetrum striolatum. Next base: position 51,148,863 of record OX388342.1, on the reverse strand, counting down.
TTTAATGGAAATTTATCCGGACGTAAAAGCACCACCCATTCGGATGTCCGGGAGGTGGTGGCATTGAAGAGGTCCATCATGAAGAAAAGAATTACTACCCTGCAATTCACAACCTACAACTGCCGCAGCTTGAAGAGTGAAGAACGACTGCTGGAACTACTCAATGAAGCAGAGAAGATAAAATGGGATATCATCGGTCTCAGCGAAGTCAGAAGAAAATCAGAGGAGCTACTTACACTGAAGGAAGGACACTTATTCTTTTACAGGGGTACCAAGGATGGAAGAAATGGAGGCGTTGGATTTTTGATCAACAAGAGATGGAAGGATAATGTGGTGAAAATCGAAGGTGTATCAGATAGAATTTGTAAACTCATACTGAAGATCAATGAGCGTTACTCAGTACAGGTCATCCAAGTCTACGCACCAACAGCGGCAAGCAGCGAAGAGGAAATTGAAAACTTCTACCAAACTCTCGGCACTGAACATGACAAGGAGGCCCACTACTATAAAGTCATTATGGGAGATTTTAATGCTCGTGTAGGGCAGCGGGAAACTGATGACACTGTCGCAGGACAATATGGACTGGGCCAGAGAAATGAGCGAGGTCACCGCTTAGTAGAGTTTGCAGAATGCACCAATATGTATATAACAAATACATACTTTAAGAAAAATCCTACAAGGAAATGGACGTGGAGAGGTCCCAATGGAACAAAAAATGAAATAGACTACATATTGGTAAACAGACTCTACACTGTAACTAACTGTGAAGTTTTGAATAATTTCAACACTGGAAGTGACCACAGAATTGTTAGATGCAGAATCAATATTAACCCCCGAATGGAACGAAAGAAGTTGGTTTCTTGCAAGAAGGAGGAGATAAATATTGATAAACTATCAGATAACGAGAAAAAGTTTCAGCTGGAACTTAGAAATAGATTCTCAGCACTTCAGGAGGGAGAACTCGAAACCAAAGTTATGGAAATTGTAAAGAAAGCGGCAGAGGAAGTAGCAAGCATGCCAAGAAAACCTAAGGATAAGAAATTTAGTGATAGAACCCGGAAAATGATGAAACGACGGAAGGAAATGAAGAATTTAAACACTCCAAGAGATAATATCGAATATGCCGAGCTTTGCAAAGCCATCAGAGTAGCAATCAAGGAAGACGTGAGGAATTTCAATGAAAAGATTGTGCAAGAGGCCATAGAAAATAACAAAAGCATAAAGAGGGCTAGAAGACGCCTAGCAATTGGTAGGAAACAGATTTTAGCCTTACAGAAAGGAGATGGCACCACAACATATAACAGACCAGCAATATTAAGGATTGTAGCAGAATACTTTGGCAACCTATACAAGAAGGTAGGAAACGCCGAAGAGGAGAACCAAGATGAAAGCCAAAGCTCACAAAATCTCCTCTCAATCCTCCCAGAAGAAGTAATGGCGGCGATTAAGCAGATGAAGAATGGGAAAGCAGGAGGAGCAGATGGGGTGCTGGCGGAATATCTGAAAGCTGGTGGAACAGAGATTGCTAATGTTTTAGCACAATTATTCAGTAATTGTCTAAAACAAGGAATGATTCCCAAGGAATGGAACCACGCAAGGATTGCCCTTCTGCACAAGAAAGGAAGCAAAGAAGATTTGAAGAACTATCGCCCCATTAGCCTCCTTCCAGTTGTCTACAAAACATTCATGAGGATAATAGCGGAACGTCTTAAGATGACCCTGTCTTCAGCCCAGCCTCGAGAACAAGCGGGATTCCGGAAAGGCTTCAGCACTATGGACCACATCCACACATTACAGGAAATTATAAACAGAACGAATGAATACGAGATGCCACTCGTCCTTTGCTTTGTAGATTATGAACAGGCCTTCGACTCGGTAAGTACCTCCTCCACTCTGAAAGCTCTGAAGAATCAAGGGATAGATTCTGAGTACATCCGCCTCTTGCGCAGTGTCTACGAGAATGCCACAGCTTCTGTAATGCTTCATGAAGAGACCGATGAATTCAAGATTGAGAAGGGAGTTCGACAAGGTGACGGTCTATCTCCCATCTTGTTCACAGCCATTTTAGAAGAAGTTTTTAAAACCCTTGATTGGGGAGAGAAGGGGTTAAGAGTAAATGGGGAGTACATCAGTCACCTCCGTTTTGCAGATGATATAGTTCTCTTTGCAGCTAACGCAGAAGATCTAACTTCAAGACTTGAAGAGCTAAACACAGCAGGACAGAAGATAGGACTCAGGATAAACCTAACAAAAACAAAGGTTATGTATAATTCTTTTACAGTGCAAGAGCCAGTCAAACTTCAAGGAAAACCTCTGGATGTTTGCTTGGAATACACATACCTGGGACAACTTGTAACAACAGGAGAGAAAAACAGGATTAATGAAGTAAACAGAAGAATGAAACTTGGCTGGAGCGCATTTGGAAGGAACTCACACATTCTGAAGTCAGGAATGCCAATGGTTTTGAAGAGGAAGGTCTTCAACCAATGCATTTTACCTGTCTTGACCTATGGAAGTGAAACTTGGGTGTTAAATGCTGCAACAACCCAGAGACTTCAGACAACACAAAGGAGCATGGAGCGCTGCATGCTGGGAATCACAAGAAGAGACAGGAAACGAAACACTTGGGTGAGAATGATGACTGGAGTTACAGACATAATAGATAAGGTAAGATCACTGAAATGGAGGTGGGCCGGCCATATTGCAAGAAGAAACGACAACCGTTGGACATCTGCAGTTCTCAACTGGATACCAAGAGATGTGAAGAGACCAAGAAGACGACCTATGGACAGGTGGAACAGAGACATCATCAAGTACTTAGGTGTAACGTGGCAACGAGAAGCTCAGGACAGAGAAAATTGGAAAGTACTTGGGGAGGCCTACATCCGACGTCGGATTGAAAATGGCTGATGATGATGATGATGATGATATATATATAATCTCAATACTTTACACCCTAATTAAGTAGCCTTATTTCAGCGGCGACGTTACAATCTATTTTCAATTTTCAATAGAGTTTGTGAATGTAGGCAATATGATCGAATGGCGTAGCTTCTACCACAATGGGGATACTAGAATAATACCTGATTTCTTTTTATATTTAGTTGGTCTTCATTTAAACAATCGTTACTTTTAATTAAATGCAGAAAAGGTACATATATATGCTTACAGTTTCTATCTGGATGGATAATTAAATTCTAAGTAGTCTCTAATATGTTTATTCCACCTCCTTTTTCTTTATGAATAAAATCCGATATCGTGGCATTTACACCGTAGGAAAATCTTTTCATCAATATACACTTTAAGGTCTAATACCCAACGGTACGGTTCCCTTGTCCGAAATCGCCAAGGGCAGGAAATAAATTATCCATAGCTCTTCTCCTTCTCCTCCCATTAATCAATACACAAAAAATGAAAGGGATTCCCAAAGGAAATCTGTACGGAAATGACAAGGACATGATTAGTCTTGTAAAAGGGAAAGAGACGTGAATAAAAAGCAGGAGAGAATTAGAGATGAGGAATAATGAAGGAAAAACGAGGGGGACGGGGAGGAGAGGGAAGGTTGGAGGGAAAGCGGAGAGACCGATATATCGTACGGAGCGTATCGGAGATGGATGCACTGAGAGCCAAAGAGTGTCGAAGAAATGGAAGTTAGAGGGATACAGAGTGGCCCAGAAAGGATGGGAAAAGAATCTCACGGTCGATATTGTAATATTTCCTGCGTCTGTGATTCTGGAAGAGTCGCAGAAGGCCAAACCGAACTTCCCCCTCTAAAGGGAAACAAGAGTAAGACGGAAGAGGAACGAGGGATGGGTGTGGGCCGAAGTCGTGTTCGTCGCAAAGAATACCCTCGTGTTGAGTAAGGAAGGCTCGTTGCCAGCTACGTCTGTAGATTCCGGAGAGGACTCCTTTATTTTAGATGGAGAAACCTTATCAGGTTTTGAGTAGAAGGAAAGAGAAAGGAAGGTTTTGCGAGCACGAGAAGGAAGAGTGGGTATCCAGGAGTTTTTTTGCGGGATATATATGGTGTAAAGTTGAATTGGTTAGAATGGGATGAGGATAAAGGGAGATGATATAAAGAGAGGTTTCTGAGTGAGTCGAGGAGGAACTTTGGCCCGCTAAAATATTGAGAGGATAGGAATAATGGTTTGACCGAGGGAGACGTATATATTTTCACTTGATGCACGATGCCAACTGACACGTACAGCAGTTCTCCCACACCTAGTGAACTTAAAAACTCGGATGGCAGACATTTTATATCTTAGCTACTGTGGCCCTTCGCCGGTCTTCTTAAGCTCTGATAAACTTATCAGTAGGTGCTTCACCGAGGAAACAGTAACAACGAACACAAACAACTATTCCCTGATTGGATTTTTCCGATACGACCTTGACCTCCGAGGGACCTTAGGGTAGAAGCAATAGCATAGATGGCATGCTAACCACTTGGCCACCAATGCCGGTTAATTGAGATTATTAAAATGACGTAAACGGCGGAGATGGGGTAATTTTTTACCCACCCTCTAGTCTCTTATTTTTGCGATTCATAAACATTTGATCCCTAAAAATAAATTTATTAATATATATAATAAAATATTTTTTAATAATTTTTATGGTTAAATATAAATTCTTAAATAAGAAACGTGACGAATGAAGGAACTTCTTCATAATCATACAGAAATTAATGCTCACTAAGTTGAAATTTTACATACATCTTTTTGTGATTTCTTCTTGTTCATCTGGACTCTACTAACTGAAGTTTTCTTTCTTTATTATTAAGGATAAAATTAAAATTCTCACAAGTGGGATGTCTCAGGCCAAGTCACGTTGCGTTGAAGTCGTGTCTAGTCTGACACGAAGATGCTTTCGTGATCGCCTAGGGCACGTAATGGGTCTATTTTGGGTATTGGTAAGTTACGTAGGGCATATTTATCTATGGGTTAAAATAACTGCTTATAGCTATGGAACTTCAACCGCAGAAAATTTCTACGTCGCACTCCCTTTCGTCCTATATGATTTTACCTACCATAAGCTAAAAAATCTCGTATTTAATTTATCCTTCCCAATAAATCATGATCAATTTGAAAATATATAGTATGAAGTATATAAATAGAGGAATACCTAGAATTAAAAAATAAAATATTGAGTATACCATTGAAAATATTGGAAAAGAGTAATCCAGGAATCCAGGTAAAAGAAGACCTGATCTCCACTTTTGGTGTTAAATCCATTCCCTTCACATGGTATTTTTTTTCTCCATCAGGTTTCATAATAAACGCCCTTCTTCACATTCTAAAATATTTCTATGCATCGATGTAAAATATCCTGCTTGAAAATGTCGTCTAGAAGAATACCTTTTCTTGACATTTAAACGCAAGCAGTGGGAAGAAAGGAAATCTGAAACCAGAGGCGTTTTAAGGTTGCTGAGAATTCTTACCCGTTCACAGACGAACTAAAATATAAGTTAATAATGCTGTTGTTGACTTCGGTTTCCGAAGGATGTTGAGAATCTTAGATAAATTGGTTGTTTCAAAGTCGGCCCACTCTCTCTCAATTTCTACTCACGAGAAGAAATTTATTCCTCTAATTTTAGATTTGGGAATAGCACCGCGATTCCATGAAATTTAACGTTCTTCAGATTTGTGGGCTCAACTATGACAGGGATATTATTTACTGTCCCACCTTAAACCTTCAAAAGTATTATTTTGCTTTGGGAAGTAACTCACTAAGCTAAGAGTTGGAAGACTGGAAGATATAAGAAATAAAATTCTAGAGAGAAACGCCATTAATTTAACAACACCGATTAATTTATCCATTAAGTAGCACGATGAGACAAGAGGTTATCAACTCTGACTGGAGGGTTGCTGATAATTTTATTGGATCCATGATCCTGCCAAGTGAAAAGAATAAATATATCATTGATGAGAATAAGGAAAAAGTTATTAATCATTAATGCATTTAATCAATAATAGTGCTTTGCAAATTATTATTCATATTAATCTATTATCAGCTACCGAAAACTGTTTGAAATCACTGCCTAACGATTATGAACAAAATTCTTAAAAATGACGACTTATTCGTAATAACACGTGTAATTCAGTTAGTATACAATCATAATATCGGTGGGAGGTGATATAAATGTGAATAAAATAGCGATCGCATCCACGCGAAGACTTCCAACGGAAAGCATAGCATTATTCTCGCCTACCCTCTCGTTTGCTCGCTAAAGAGAGATCCCCTTTAGCCAATTAAGAGGTCAATCGGCACAAAAGGAAGAATACATTCAAAGAGGTTTTATCTGACTGAAATCCTTCATTAGGATGTACTCAGCTCGTTGAGAGCTCATTTATTCTTTCCGAAGTCTCTCAACAAGACGTTCCCTTTTCATCTTCCTCTAACGTCACCGTATCGCCCATTCATCCTGAGAACCATTCACCGCTGCTTCTCTCGAGTTTATTCCTCCATCAAACGCCAAAGAGCTTGATGCCTCACACAACATCACTCATCTCAACGACTTCCTTCCCTCCAATTTTCCTTTATCTCGGAATTTCAGGAAGAATTCAGGAAGAGCCTCTTTTATTTGCTGGCATCCTGAAATATAATTTTCTTGCAATATATATATTGTAAGAAAGGCAATTGTGAAAGAAAATCTTTTTGAAGCGATGGTGACATTTTAAGTTCTCACACACAAAGAATTTCTTAAGAAATTTGCATTCTAGGTATCAAAAGGTAAAACTATGGGGTATGGATATGCTGTGCAAACCGTCTTTCGATGTGTGACATGGGGTACAGAGACCATGAATCGAACTCCCTGATTGAACATTTAAGCTTATCGTTCGCGGGAAAAATTAATATTTGAAGCGACTTGCTCTGACATCTACTTCGTCTGAATAGCCTTCACAACAGGAAGGATGCATAATATTATTTACATCTTATGAGAACGTACTTTCTCTGAATTTATTCGTTATTTTTCTTTCTTTACTTTTATTTTCTAAAGATTTCCATCCCACATCCTGACGCACGTAAGTACTGCTCATAGATCTGTCAGAGGAATTATTCATGGAGTGCCTCTCCTTTCTTTCAATTCACGAATTCAGCAGTTTTCAGTAAAGTCACATACGCATTTACACAGTAATAATAGCATTGGCTGTATATGGAAATTATTCAGCAGTAACTATGCGTAATGTCAAAGTTCGCACAAATAAAATCCACTTTCATATTTTTGGTCAGCTTTTTTTATTCCAACCCACACTAAGGAGTTATGTATATTAGAATAAATTCTAAAGAAAATTAATGAATGCTTGGAAGGTAACAAGATGAAATTTAATCGCAATAAATGAGTTATCAGTAAAATAAATGGAAGAAAATAATTCCCTATTAATTCGAAATCTATATAACGGAATGCACGTGTATGGTGGGGTTGCCTAGGTCCCATATTCAGTTGCTGTTTTTTTTATAAAAAAAGGTCATTGAGTTAAGCGGTTGGAAATTTCTCCACTATTTTTAATCAAAAAACGTGCCCTGAAAGATGCATGTGAATCTGTTAGTTAATTTCCCACTTACCTGGTGTTTCCCTTGTTGGTACAAAATTTCATTTTTCGAAATTGTTTGGCATCAAGCCAGCACAGGTTACCATAACACAATTTCAAGAATATTTATTAGGTACGTTAATAAGGCCAAATTGAAAAAAGTGGGTATGCGTGTTTGATTTTGCGATTTTTCCCCTTATATCTTGGGACACCCTAATGTGAGGGCATCAAGTTAGGTTATTCGTGAGCTAATATTTGTTACTATAGATACTCTGTATGTATATAACATGAGAAACACATGAGATTAAAACTTGATGCAGAAGCGAGGTTGAAAAAGTAACGCTTCACACAGAAAATTCTATTGCTTTTCGACAATCAGGTTAATAATGCAAATGATCATTAGGAGTAAATTGTTTCCTTATATTAATTCATTCGGTAATATATACTCTGAGTACTATTACGCAATATTTATTTCCAAACGCTAAAATTTAATCTTGCTGGAGTGATTTTCAAGAGGTTCTCTACCATTGAGGTAATTAAGATTCAGTTTAGAGCATTGACAATTCTATCGAAGATATTTTGTGAGGATTTAAAGACACCTGTGGAGATCGCGACAGTAAATTTTGAAGACTATGGCAGAAAATGTGCGGAAGAAGGGTAGTGCCTTCTCATCACACACTTTCGGTTTCTGCCATAACCTTCCAACTCCAAAAGTTAGCAATGCAATAACAATGGGAGACTACAGCTAATATCTCATAGTAGTAATTAAATCCCGTTAAAAATATGAAAACCTCATCGCTTTTTTATTTACATCTACATTAATTCCCTGCAAATTGCCTTTTTTGTAGAAATATCAGTGAATATCACGAGGTAGAAGTACATCTTTAGCATGTCATTGCCACACATATTGGTGGAAAGAAAGAATATTTAGAATTATTTCCACTAAAATTTATTTATCTTAACTGTAACTCATCGGATCGTTTTACGCTACACAGGGTTCTCAAGTTACTGGTTGTATCATGCGAAATTATACTTTCCCTAAATTTTTCAAGCAAACGGCAGAAAAGCTTCTCTCTTCATTTAAAAATTGCCAACCAGCAATCGATTGCATTTTTGTAACACTTGATTTTTTATCGAAGTATTCATTGAAAGAACTTATCACAGTGTACTGCATTATCTCGAGTTCGCGGGGGGACATCCTCCGTATCCCATATACTTGCCGCATATTTCAGATAGGGTCTATAACGTCGCGTTGTGACATATTTTATTTAATTCTTAAATAGTATTTCTTTAATGTGTCATTATTTTTTCTTTTAATGCTGTTTTTTTTAAATAAATAAAATTCTGTAGGTTTTGAAATGTCGATTTGTTAACGTTTGTTGGTTGTCATGTTTTGTTGATAAATAAGTTATTGTTGAAGATTTTAGTAAGAAAAAGAAGGATTGGAGAAGAATTGTGATATGAGTGTTGAGGATACGAAAATAAAGAGTTTTTTGGAAAGGAAAGACATTTTATTAAGAAAAATTGTCTCGCGACGACGTCTGACCAAGTTGTAATAACGCCGCTTTTACACCCAATGCGCTTTACGAAGCCAAAGCACTTACAAAGAGATGTTTCAAAATTTAAGTTATTCGTAAGGGAGACCCAGAGATAATAAACTGAATTTACCACATTTGTATTTAATCTATCAGTTCTGTACAGGTAACTCTGATTTTCTCTCAAAAGTTACTTTACAATTCATGGCATTTATTCTTTTATGCAGCACTTCTATTGTTTTTCTTTTACATTGAATTCATACGTGGTAATGTCTAAATGTGGAATTCAAAATAAGCATTATCAATTTAAATTTCTCTAAACACGGACTGTGTGAAAAGATCCCTTCACCCGAAATACTGCTGCTCACAGTATATCAGCCAAAGACCTATTCTCTTCGGGGGAATTTTCTTTATGTTCTCTTTCGTATTTTGGATCCAAGGTCATTCTGTAACAAGGGAAGATATTGAATGACCATCGAGATGGAGAGCTGTTGACGAAATTCCACATCCCATCATTCCTGCACCCCTCGGCGCTCCAGTCTTTTATTAGGAGAAAGAGAAAACCTTTCATCACAATCGCTTTTTCCACTCTTACAGTCTTCAGTAGGAAGGAGCTGTTAAGTGAAATGAAAGCGGAGATATTTTATTGAGTTTGGTGTCGAGAGATTCGACTACATGCCCTAAAGTACGCTGAGAGAAAAGGCCAATAGCATTTAAGGAAGAATGGTAAATATTACTCAGGTAAAGAAAAGCAACGCAAGTCAAAATGTTGCACCCGATGTAACTTATCTAGATTTTGAGGAATACAGATATCGATTGAAATGGGATAAGCAATTTCTCTGTGCCATGATCAATATTCAAGGTAAAATATTAAAAAGCTCAACTTTTATTCTAAAATTTACGGTATCCATCTATTGGTCTGGATACATTGATGTTTGATTCCAAGAAACTCTTTTCGACGTGTTGTTAACACTAGAACTACGATGGAGTCATTTTGACTCCTCGCAAGTTTTATTTGTCTGTCCTGACTTAATTTTTTTGAATTCTGGCTTGAGATTCCGTGACTTTTATTAATTTTTGGCACAAAAGAAGGCTCTGCGATTAAAATAGTTTTTGATGAAAATAGCATCCATTTTTCAAAATTTACCTTCGAATACCAAAGGGAGTCATTTTGACTCCATACTATATTTTGCTAGTCTTTTCGCCAAATAGTAATATATGATCGAATTTTTTATTTTTTATGTTCATAATTGATATTAAGCAATTGTTGACTTGAAACTATAACTATTATTCTTTTTGGTGAACATTTTTGAAGGTATTTCTTGTTTTACGGGTCCGCGTTTGGAACTACAAACCATATGAATGTCGTGACATTATTTTACCTTGCGGTAAAGCGATGAATGTGCAATCCATATGAATCTCTTTCAAATTTGTGTGTTTGGGATTCGTCGTGTCAGCCTTGATCTCCATTCCCCTCCTTGTCACACATCGCGCGTCGGTCTTGCTGTAGCGCAATACTGTCTAACATGCTCCATTGTTTCAGCCTCGACTATGTGGAAGTTGATTATAAAAACGTGAAAAGGTACCTTTGTATCCTTCCACTGATATAATATTGTGCCAGGAAAATACATCAGTGGAAAGAAAAAAAGTTACTGTCCTAGCATGCTCGGCCCTACCAGGCCGCGCGCCGCACATGACAATAGTGCACTGCCCTTGATTTTCATTAGTGGATCCAGTGAATTCTCGAGTGGACTGTACAGCTCCTGTGAAGTACGACCTTCATTTTTCCTTACTGACAATATGGCTAGAAGAATTAGGCTAAAGCCTGATGAAATCCTTTCTATTTTGCGCTCAATACCAGAAGGTGAATTTGAATGCAAAACGGTCAAAAAGATCATTTCGACTCTGACGATGACGAAGATTTTATTCCTCAAAACATTTCTAATGAGTCCGAAGATTCAGAAAAACCAGCTTTCCTGCGGGCCGAGAACTAAAAAAATCAACAAAGCAAGGCAAAAGTACCTCCTCGACAGATGACTGCGGCATTGAAGATGACGGAGAAAATACAACCACAGTAGGCGATGATGAATCTCCAGGAACGCTTATGTCAGCTGATGGATTTCAATAGAAACTGCTGGGGATTGGAAACCACTTACCTGGTAGGCATGCAAACCAAAATATACTTCGAGAAACGCCTGGACCTGGACAAGACACGTGAGAAAAAATATAGCTAGTGATAGTCCTATGAGTGCATGGCGATTATTTATCGACTCGTTTATACTGACTCACATAAAGCGATGTACAGTTGAGGAAACACACAGATCAATGATGAAGATTTTACTCTTTCCGATGAAGAGCTAGATGCATTTATTGCCATATTTTACGTTCGCGGAATATCAGACACGAATAATCACTCTATTGCCAGTATTTGGTCAAATGACTGGAAAATACAATTTTGTAAAACGACGATGTCTAGAAACCATTTTGTAAACATTGTGCATTATCTAAGATTTGATGAGAAGTCTAATCCACCCCAGCGACTCAAAACTGACAATTTTGCTCTATTTTCAACCGTATGGGATAGATTCATTGATAATTGCATACTTCGCTACAAACCCGGTCAGTATATTACGGTTGATAAACAACTTTTCCCAAGCAAAACTATATGTCCTTTCACTCATTACATTCCTTAGAAGGAATGTAATGTATATTTATACGAAAAAATCTTATTTCTTTACTCAAATGGCTAGAAAAAAATATAATGATGTTCTTTTTCAGAAAATTTTGAAGCTATAAATCATGCTAGAAACTAAGTTTCTCTCTGCAAGATTGATCAGTTCATTGAAATTCGGAGATCTCAATCAAAAATGAAGGTTTTGTGTGGTTGATTTATGCTACATTTCCCTGTTATTTGTATCTACTAACTATACAAGAAGAACAGTTAGAGACATAATATTTTCTAGAAATCTTCTTCTGGGTACTATTGATTCTGAAGCCCTTCTATCCAAGATAGATTTTTATGTGCCCGCGAGGAGGTCAAAGCATTTTCCTCTTTTCCGTGTTTCTTTTGGGAAAGTGAATGCCTGCAGCTCACCAGGATGATACGGTCCACGAATGACATTCTAGTGAGGAACAAATTTATCGACCTCTTCAATGACTCCCCAGAATTTTAAAGCATAAATGATATACAACTTAGTCCTCTTGATTTTTTTTCTTTTTTTATTTTATGTTTTGTCCAATTCCATTTTTATGTTAATTTCTAAAATTCTGTTAATATTTTTATATGTTTTTCTCTTCTTTTTACTTATGTTTTTTTTTTCGGTGATATTTACGTATTTTATTTATTTTCCTTTTTGTATATATTTTATCACATGTAATTGGGTAGAATTACCTGTTTGTGATAAACAAATTATTATTATTATTATACTCTCTACTGATCTACTAATTCTCAACTATTGATATCTACATTTCCACCCAATAATGATTTAAGGTCGAACGAACTGAAGTAATTAATTATAGCTAAATCCATAATTACATTACGTGTTAATTATGAATTAACGAAAAATGGTAATGAAGCGATCGTATTTGGGAAAAGATTTGTCTGCTTTTATGCTATGATTTCTGCAAAAAGATAAGCCACAACGTCGTGATTACGCTACATAAAATCCATCCCTCAATTCACGGAATTGAGGGATTCACGCAATTGACTGCTGCAGCCATCCTTTGAAAGAATTTTATCGAAGAAAATATAGCGTTTTTCTTTGCAATTTTTGTCAATAGAGTAAGTTATCATACGGTTGTATTTTTCATTTTATTCAAAGCCAAAATTTACACAAAAATTGTCTCTTTTACTTTTGAACAGGATATGCCAATATTCGGCTTTAATTTCTGGAGATACAACTGAATCAATTAAAAATTTTAAATTAAAGTATAATATAAAAATTCGTATAAACTATATGAGGTTTTTGAAGTGCATCGCATATATTTTTCCTTGTATTGCTAACTCATTAGGAAATCTGAATTTTTAACCTTCGACTATTTTCCAATGTGTGAATGCTTTCATCGAATTGTATTAAAATGTACCATGCAGTATTATAAACAGCAATAATTTTAGTAAACTTAAATGTCACCTTTAGACTGATTACCAAAATTGTTTCGGTTTCAGCTATGTGCGTCTGCCCTTCAATCTCTCCAATCAACACCCTTGAAGGGCAAGGCGGAAGATATCCTTGGAGTTTTAATGCGGTTACTCGTCCTCGTTAACTGTTTGTTTACGATATTAAGGTAAAAATTGCAAGCGAAAACGGCCATCCCGTTATCCCAGGGAGTTTATATGTGCTGTTGAAATGTTAATTCATTCATCTAACGAAAAAATGACATCGGGATATCCATCCTCAAACCTCTTCATCATAGCATGTTTCGCGTCGTTGATCCAGCGAATTTTAATGAGGCACCGTACCTTGAGTACAAGTCGTGAGAAAAAACCGTGTTATAACAGATCCATTCTTTTCTACTACGGTGCTTCAAGAGGTGCCCGATGTATTCTGAGATACTTCTTCATACAGCAGAATCAGCTGCAATATGATGATATATTACTCTGAGCTAAAAACACGATAACCTTTAATTGGAGGATTTAACAAGTCTCGTAGTCTGAAGATGACCCTTCTGTTTTCCTCCCATTCTTCACCAGGTGCAGCAATTTTCAATTCCAGAAATTGTAGGGCTGTTAATATTTCCAGTACACTATTCAATATCTCTTTTTCTTCAACTAAGACTTATAGTACGGATCTTCATTGCATCATTTTTTTCTATTTTATTCAATATCTTTCTTCAAGAAATTCCAAACATGTTACTTATTTTTTAAACCCACCTTCTCTTTTTTACCCAATTTAATTTTCTCTGAACATTTCAATCCATAATTATACACTAATTATCATTAATACCCGATCTTACTATTTTTTTTAAATAATGATTTTTCCATTTCATGTTTGTCACCCAAATGCGAGATTTTTCAATATTTCCACATTATTAAAACAGAAGCGTTGAATTTAGCTGGTTGACCACTTTGCAAGATTCCTCTTTCACGTTTTTACTCGAATGTCATATTGTTAAACTTACGTATCTTAGCAGAGGAAAAGAAATGGCCCTTAAAAGTTAAAATTTAAAGTTTTGCATACTATAATGAAATTCAATTTGAAAGAACGTACTTTTCAACTCATTCTTAATATACTTATCACTTACATAGCTTACTTAATATTTATTACTTATAGGTGCTTAATACAGGATACTTGATAACGAATGATAATTGACTGCAAAAGGTAATCAAAATCTTTCGTTTAGCTATAAATAGATAATTTCAAGGAAGCAGTATAAAATCGTATAGTGATATTGATTCAAATGAAGTTCCACAAAAAGCTATTATTTAAATACGAAATAGGTATTCTCTGTGTAGTAATAATAATAATAATACAAATCTTTCTTCGGGGAGGTTAAGCCCATATGCACACTAAAATGAAATTATATCTATTTGTTAAAATTGTCGCTGATTGTTCAACCCCAGGTTAAGGCGCACGCAACCAAGAGCAAATCAAAAGTTAATTTCCACCCAACATATTCTAATTATACGTTTAAGCCACCCTATGCATTTGGCAATGAAATAAATTATTCTGGATTATAGACCTAATATCTGGACAGATTGAACACATTTAATGCTGTCGCAACTCAGCCTAGTTAGATGAAGTCATTTTCCAGGAAAGACGAATGGTTAAATAGTAAATTCAATCATTCGGTACGATCCTGTTTGGTCAAGCGTTTAACAAAGAGAGCCGTCGACTACTATTGTGTGATTTGTAGTTCATTTTATGTCGAAGCGTCGATAATGAATGCGCAGGCGTTGCATATTGGGCTGATTAACGCCCTTTAGTAATCAGCTGATTTCGTACGGGTCCTGAAATAGCAGCATTTTGACCCGCGTCGAGTAGGAGGACGGATTGCTCCCAGTGATCGAATGACCTGTTTCTGTAGGCTTTTTATTTCGCATTATCACATGCATGGTTTGGCAAATTCATTTGTGGCCGCTGAAAACGCCGGGAAATAATTTAATACATCACTAAGATTCCATTCTGGTCGAGATGTTGAAGCTTGCTTTACAATGTCCTACATTTTCTCTTGTTTACATGATGGCCGCAGAATTGTGCGTCTAAATATAACAACATATTTTTTAAAATTCATCAACATATATTTTTTTTATTTTCTACCAATTCCGACATCACTTCTTAGTTCATTGAATGACAAACATTTTTGATACAATTGGCGTGAATACTTTTAAATATATTGTGACTTAAGCTATACACAAAAAAATGATACATGGCTGAATCTAATTGGAATTAGAACTTTGTACCATAAAAGAGGAAAAACTAAGAATTTCAAAGGAGAATTTATCATCAATGCGTCACGTTGATTCCTTAATTAATTATGTAATTTCATAACTTGGAAAATACAATCATTCTAACTTAGAAAGTTATTCCAATAACTTTGATTAGGGGAGATTAAAATTAGGCAGTCTATTGACTATATTGTCACGGCACATCTACATTAAGGTTATGACAGCTAAACAGACAGAACATGCACATTTTAGGGTGCAAGAAGTGGTTTTAGTGGATGCTAGACATTACGATGAAGAGAATTTGCTTCTTATATATTTACGCCGATAGGAAGCGAAATATCATTTCTTGCAAACTTCGTAGGAGTTTATTACAGTACTTTAATTTATTTAATAACTTTATAGGGTAGAGAGTCGAATTTTAGCTCTCCGAAATAAAAAGAAATGTTTCATACATCTTCGAGGGTTGCAAAGAAATATTTTGATAGTTCACGAGGTATGAACAGCAAGAAAGCTAAGCAACCGCTTGTCGAAAGAGTCATGGTTTTTATCGTGAAGTCCAACTATTATTACATCAGATAGTGTGACATACTTTGATCACGTACGTACGATCATTTCATCGATATCCTCGAAATCTCTAATCCTTATCAGCATTTAATGACTGAAATGATGGCCTTAAAATAATTTTCCCCTCTTTTAACACTATTCATGATTTTGTACGCTACTTTCCTGTAGTGTTTTCTTTCTTAAAAATATTTCCCGTGTTTTCTTTGTCAGAAATTAGAAGAGGGTTAGCAAACCTTTTGCTGCAAGAGTGCCTCATTCGATGAATAAGACGGGCTTGCGTGGCAATGTGGTGCCAAACCGTACAGGGGTAGTAGTAGTAGTATTTTTAAAAGTGCTTCGACAGCTTAAGTCATTTCGCACATTGGCTCCCACCGGGAATCGAACCCGGGACCGCTTTCACCAAAGGCAAACGCGCTGTCCACATGACTATCCGGGAGCCTGCCAAACCGTACAATGAGAGGGAAATTTTAACCATTTTGTAATCTAAACAATGCGATTAAGACCTTGCTTTAGACTTTAATGATAGTTATTTGTCACTACTAATAGACAGATTCCACATTATTTTATTGTGAAACTTAATTTCTTAAATAAATAATGCAAAAAAAGATAATGTCGTAGGAGTTTCGCGTGCCATTTAGGGCACGCGTGCCATAGATTCGCCACCCCCAGATTATATAATAAGTAGTATAAAAATATTTGATTTGAAATCAATGAGAAATTCCTCTAGTATAAAGAGTCATAGCTTTTCATGGAGTTACAGTCGTTACATCAGAGAATGTGACAGATGCGAATCACTTTTATTTTATCCTTCTTTGTCGACAATCACTTTCTCAACACCATAATTCTGCGGGCCTTTTCCACTCTCCCTTTCTGATTTCCCTTTCTTCACTCAACCCTTCTTCTTGGCAGATTTTCTAATTCCGTTATCCTTTTCATATTTCCATCTCCTTAAATTTTCAGCCATCTTAAAACAAACGCTTCTTGCGATCGAATATCTCATTTACCCTTGCTCCCCGTCATAAAAAAATTCTTAATCCTCCAAATGCCCAGGAGCGAGTAGGTCTCTAGCCGATGTGGAATTTAATCGCAGAAACCTTGGAGGGTTTTCTTTTCCAATCGTCCCCACTCCCCACTTTATAAGCCGCAGACTCGCAGAGTTCTACCTCACCGCACTTCATCTAACGCAACCCGCGCAAAAGTTTGGACGTCGGTGACGCGCCCATGAATTTCAGCCAGCCTATCTTTCAAATTCAGTTAAAAATTAATGAAAAAGACTCGCGCTGGCAGCCATATCGCGGAGTTTTCTCGGTGCTCTGTTATCTTCTGGGAAAGTTGGTTTATTTGTTTCCGAAAGTGCTGAGCATGCTAAAGTAAGGTTGGCGCAATTCACCCCAGTTCGACTCCTCTTAGATAAGTTAATTAGAACGTAAGCACACGGCTATTAAGGAAAGAGTAACTGTCAGAACTTTTCCTTAGATGGGTGGTAAAATATCAAGCTTTAATTGCGAGTCTGTTTTCGTCCTTAATTACTTTTTCCATAGCCTTTTCAAGCTATTCTTGTATTATTTCATCACGACTCTCGTCTCACGAATGAATGTACATTTTTTCGTTTTGTGAAGTTATACCAGAACCTATGCGAAACCAGGAGTGTATTTATCATTTACAAAATTAATTTTAGTACATATTTATTAAATACGGGAATCTTGTTCCCTAATAGCTGAAGGAGTGTAAGAGTAAGACAATCATTCAGAAAATATGCACCAGGTGGGAGTTTGAAGCTTCGCTTTAATAAATGAACCGGTTTTTATGAGCTCCTTAGCGTGGAATTCGTTACGAATACCATGTTTTTTTATTATTCGGACATCACTTAAGTTTGCAACGTAATACAAGATTCGGGTGAGATGAGAAAAACTACAACCGAGCACACGCTAAACATGTAAAAAACAGGACAATAACCAAAAATGAAATAAAGGGGAATGAAAACAATCATAAGGGGTCACGGAGACGTGATGTGAAGCAGGGCTGTACAAACTTTGTTGAACTCAAACAAGGAAGTAAATTAAGGAAGGAAGTAATACTCAAAGTGAAGCTATAAAGACTATGGAGTATGCAAATAACCAAATACAACGTGAATAAAATCAAATTAAAGATCCAAATATAGAATAGATGTTTGGTAGTAAATACGCTGTATTAATCTGTTAGGTAAAAGCAATAATATCGCTATATATGTGCATCGGAAGTCAAACTTACATCTTCAGTAGCAAAGAATTCTGAAGCAAACGATACATTTAGAGGAATATTCTAACAGTTTGCGGACTTTTCCGTCCGCGAAATTTGCTTACCACGGACTTTTGCATCTCGCGGAAAATTGCGTCCAGAAAAATTGCGTCCCACGGGCTATTGCGGCACGCTGTTGTTTGGGACGCAAAAGTCCTAGGGACGCAAATGTCCGGTACGCAATTGTCCTAGTCGAGGGACGCAATTGTCCTAGGGAGGCAAATGTCCGGGATGGAAAAGTCCGTGGTACACAAATGTCAAGGACGCAAATGTCCGAGATACAACGGTCCGGTACGCAAATGTCCTAAGGCCACTTATATCGAACAGTGATTGATTACAGTTATTTCTTGTTGAAAATGTCATGCTCCGCAGATTTTATTGCCTGTTGCAGTTTCCATTAGAAAATAAGATGGTTAAATCTTCTTGTTAACGAGTACTATATATCCTTTAGATAAAATTACATTTGAGAACTGCATGTAAGTCAATTTTATTCAAGAAGATAATTACGTTTTTCCAGGAAAACTAGATAAAAGTTTTAGCCAATATACTATGTTCTCTCAGACTATGATGACCTTAAAATGTGTATGAATATAAAATCTAATAAAAACCATATAAAATCGAGAACTTACACACATAGGGTTTACCATCCCATATAATCACAAAATCTTTAATATTGTCTTGAAATTCGTTGTCGCTCTTATACCAATCCAATGTTATTTCTGCCTGCTTTGTATGGTTTGGAATGACCAACAAGAAATGAACGGTACCAAATTACATAAATTTTTAATGTCCTTCATTTCTGAAGCTAGTTAATATCTAGAGAGTATAATACCGCGACGACCTCCTCTCTACAACAGTCCGCTCACTATCATAACTTGTGGCTACGTGAGAATAATTACCCTGCCTTCTTCACCCTTACGAACCCCTTCTTAGATTTTCCTTGCACTTTATTTAAAATAAACCCAAAGCTGTGAGTATGCATCATAAAGATCATTGTAGTGCCACTATATCAATTTTATTATTTCTCGGCCTTCATTTTTCTCTTTCTTGGGTGAATGTTTTTCCATTTCATGGGTTGCTGATTAAAATTCTTCAGTCTTGAAGTTTCCCTACAACCAAATCCTTTCCATTTTTGTGATTTGTTAAAATTGTAAATTTTAACTTCATTACTGAAATTTTATCTTGAAATACTAAGTTGTCCGTTCCAGCCTAAACTCTCCGAAAAATATCTCATAAAGGTGAAATACTAATACTTAGGTGCTATTTCATTTACCAGCCGTTTTTAAAGGAAGAAATATCCCTATTGCCATTTGGATAATTCTGATTTTACTCTCAAACGGTATGCTAGATTTGGTGGGAAAATTAAGATTCCCTTTCAAGAATATTTGAATTATTAACACTAAAATCCGAATTAAATTCGCGTATATATATGCTAAGTTTTGTGAGTAAATTTGAATACAATCGTTATAAAATTCAAAAATTAAAATTTACCCAAGAAAAAATCGAAACCTGCGAAATAGATTTACAACGCCCGCAAAAGTAAATTCTTCAGCACCCGGTAATGGACCCAAAAGTAACCAAAACTGAACACTTAACCGTATATTGGCCCACATATATTTCGAAATTAGAATCGGATTATCAGTCTATATTACCTGATTCCTTGTAATGGAAAAGGTTTGTGGCTCTTAAAATTCCCTTAACCTAATTTTTCTAATCAAATAAATTCCTTGCCGCCAACTTTAATCCATTAGGAACTTTCCTCCCCCTCTGTGAAATGTCGCTCCAGGTAAACAACTTGCGATAGACGTTCCGGAAAAAACCGTGTGTAATTTACACTCAGAAAAATACCTGCGTGCGCATTTATATCCTAGCATATGCAAATTATCTCCCAAACATAGGCCTGCTATCCAAACAGCATTTGGAGGTACCCCGCGGAATAGTCAATTAATCTACCCGGAGCAACTCCAATGGTCTCCCAACCGTGTTATTCCACTCCCTTTAGTCAACAACTGAGGAAATTGTGGGGAGGGAAAAAAAATCTCGAGAAGGTGAAGAGGATCGAATAGGGAAAGAGAAAATGGGTGGCGGAAAAGAGATTGGGAAGCGCGAATAAACGTTGGATTTGGAGTCGATATTTAAGGCAGGAAAGGGAGGTAAGGATGAGTGAGGAAACCGAGGAAAGCTATTAAGCCGTGGAAAAAAGGACGGGAATCGTTGGAATCAGACAGAGGGAAAGTAAACGGAACGGAATTCCTGCCGTAAACAAAGGCAAACACGGAATTAATGAAATGATAAAAACGCCGCGGATCAATATTTTAAGAAGTGGCTCGACTCTTGTATTTCTCTTCGCTAACTAGAGATAACATTTACTTCGAGAAGGAAAGGTTGAGGGAAGGAAAGTGGCCATGAGTTATTTTTCACTAAATATTACTTCCTAGCTAATGTAGAAAGTTATCTACTCCGGCAATTAATATAATTAGGGGTTTAAATTCTCCAATTGCCGTCTTTGTCGGTGCTCCCGTATACGGAAATAACAGAAAGACCCGGATTACAACTTTCTATAGAGCACCCAATGTACATTCCAACAGCGATGATACCATACCATCATCATAGGTTGAAGAATGTGAAAGCCAATGCTAACGAGATGCAGAGCACCGATAAAGGCGGCTATTGGAGATTTAATACCTCTAATTCATTGACAGCCTTATTTCAATTTCTCTTTCCTTGCAGTAGGTAATTTAAAAAAGATTATCTGCCTCTTTTCCTTATGATAAATAAAATTGGTTCAATTATCCCTTATCCTCTCGCTATGATGAAAATTAATTTTGGTATGAAGATATTGCTGGCTAGAACTTATCTTCTCCCTTCCCTCTCATACTTCCTTCGGTAATTTGCAAAGTTCATCTCCTCTAGTTCAATTTACCAGATCCCAAATCATCCTTAGCTCCGTCTCACAATTTGTAAAATTCGTTCTTTTCACTTATCAAGCCAACAATTCTCTCGTTGTCTTGAGCCATTTTCTAGTTCATATCTTCTTCATATTTCTCTCATACGCATCCTTGACCTCCGGTGCTTCATTTGCAGACTCATCTGACCCTCTCAGCACAAACCGTTTCCCTTATTATTTCCTCCATTCCTCTGTTTTCCCCCATTATCTTGTTCATCTCGAATTTCCTTTGGCTTATCAATTTCGTGCAACTTCTTCTCTAATATCTGGATCCCATCATAACATAAAAGGCAAGGTGGTGGAAAATGAAAGAAGACAGTTGTAGTTAACGAAGCGTGATATTCTGTGAGTGGGGAGAGCTAAAGAAAGTATCTTGGAGTATGCAACTTTTTCAATGAGAAAAGAACTTCCATGTTTTTCATCTACTTTAGATTTAATTCTTATATGCATGAAGGTAGCCGTAATCTAGAACTTATTAATCATCACTAGAACAGGTGAAATTGCGTGATTGACTATAAATAGTATCATTTAAATAATTACTCTATACGAATGCATCTACATCTACATTAATACCCTGCGAGCCGCGTTTCGGTAGAGGGTGATCCCCAGTTGATCTGAACTACTTATTTACTCGGTTATTGTCGCTTATCGTTCACGCAAACAATGAATTTTCAAAACGACTCGCCCAAGGATCTTTTTCTCATAATTTACGCTCATTATCTGGTCGATCGAGGAAGCAGGGTAGTTGCATGATACCGGTTAAATCTTCCGCAAATGTAGATTCCCTGAATTTATTAAACAATCGCAGCCTAGTTTCTAATCTCCTCTCTTTCAAGGATTCCCAAAATAAGCTTCATTATTTGATTTATTCAAACTTTAATGGTTAAAATCACTAAATGTAGTAAGATATATGATCTTTAGATATAACTGTTGCTCCTCTCAGAATGAAGCTGTTTATGGTATAGGAATTAAAGATATACGCTAGATTTCTTGCCGGTAGAGTAATCCAATTGAAAGCTAATCGTTCGAAAATTCATCGGAATTCGTAACTCTATTGGTTTGAAATGGTTGATCATTTTACTTAGAGTACGTAAAAGGGAAAATTTAAGGAAGATTCCATCATGTAGAGCACCTTCGCCTTTCTTTGGATATGTGTTTATTTGTCAGAATGATAGGTGAATGTGAATGAAAGTCCCTTAGAACTCAACCAATTATTCATGGATTTAATCAGAGCTTGAATCGCACAAAATGTTTAACTGAAATCAGAAATTATCAAATAAAATGTACAAGAATTTTTGGTTCCAAACGGCACTCGTTTCCTACAAAGTTATAATTCAAGGGAACATGCATCGCCTTCCCGCTAATTACGGGATGGCGATGCAGACAGTGAAACTAGAATGTTTTATCAGTAAAAACTTTAATCTTCAAGATACTACTAAACGAATAAGATTGAAAATAAAAACCTAATAAATTTTTCGTTAAAACTGAGAGTAAGCTATCCACCAAAGCAGAGAAGAAATAAGTTGAAATAATGAAATCTAGATGATCAGGCGTTACTTTGTGGAAAGCCATTTTGCATAAGTAGCATCATCTGGTGGGTGATGCTACTTCGGTAGCAAAACCGGTCGTCCTCTAAATAAAAGTGTGGAAAATTACACTGTTTTCATTCCTTAAGTAAGTTGAAATAATTTTGGCGAGAAAGAAATACAATAATTATTTTTCGACGAATCACTTAAAGTAAATTTAAACGTTTAAATATAAAATGCTTCTACAGTAATATACATACAAAAATAGAGATACACACTTGTATTTTTAAATCTCAAATTCGATCTCCGATTGAACATGATCTCCTAATCGTTGTTCTCTAACCACAAAATAGAGCGTAAAGGTGAACTTTTGAGGATCAAAGATGGGAGGTGAAAAATCCCGAACTAGGTTTACTTAATTCAGGCCGTAAGGAGTCAGGTGCTAAGAATGCGTGGATTTCCGAGCTCGGCTGAGCAACGTACCGGATGTTTCGCAGCGAGGAAAAGGAGGGCGCCGGGGAAAGATAAGCTAAAGGCGGGGGACGATGGAGAGCAGGGGCGGGAAATGAAGAGAAAGGGGGAGATGAAATGGAAATTAGTGGCGTAAATCTTCCTTTCCTTGAGGGTCTCGTTGGTTAGGCCCTCTCGCCCCTCGGAATAAGTACATCTTCCCCCTTTTCAAAGGGCCCGTGTTACCCCTTGATTTCCTTCCTTACCTTCGGATTCTTTACATCTTCTCCCTTTATTTCAAATCCTTTTATTCTTCTCAATCTCGTCTCATCATTAATTTCTCCCAGTCCATCTGCAGCACCTCATTCTTTATCAGATCCTCGTCCGAGGCACCTCTTTTCCCACTATGGAAATCATGCCTTTATCTCAGAGCTCTTTTCTAAACAGCTGCCTTGAGTAAGAGGAGTTCGATTTTAACTACGAGTTTACTCGCAAAGGTGAGCATTCCTTTTTCTAACCCATTGAAAATCGTACAGCCTCCAACTCGCTCAATTGCCACTCGAGAGCCTCGGATGAACTCAAGCTAACTTGCGTCGTTTTTGGAGGTTAAGCTTAAGAATGCCCAAAAAGCGGTAAAAACTTGAATCAATGCTTAACCGTAGTTTTTCAGGTTTCTTGACTAAACTTACTTGAAGCTGGAATATAATTAAGCAAATTCACTGCGGATGGTGAAAGCAACATTTTCGTTAGCATAAAAATGAGAGATAATATTTGCTAATAGAAGAAAGAATGCTAAGCTATAAGCATTATAAAATGAACACATTATATAAACATGAATACATTATTATAAGCGATACTCAATGATAGCCCCATCAATGTCAAGAAATATATAAAGGTAAATGAGGAAATCTATCTTGACTCTCTAATAATAATGAATTATTATAGTTGAGAAAATCTACGATAAGTAACCATCCGGTCCTGAATACTTAGTGTAACACTAAGGCGCAACGAAGAACAACACCCAACTTCTGTGAATTCTTGAACTAAATTGCATGATTTTCTGTCGTTTCAATCATAAGTAAGTATGTATGTTTATTTCGGATCCCAATCCCAATGCTCGTCTTGGGGGAAGTTTTACTTCCTTTAGCCGTAGGTTTAATGCTTGAGCACTTTATCATATGAATTTGGATTACGTCATATGTTTTTCTAGTAAGATGGCCTCCTTAAATGTGAGTTTAAATCTTTTGCACTAATGGTTTGATGCATAGAATGTTCTCTAGAATTCAAGAATTTTAGATTGTAATGCAGTTCAGAGTTTATTCAAACCGGTTTAACGCTTAAAAGTATATTATATCATAACGAAATAAATAAATAAAGGTAATCACTCCATTTTAAGTGCTCTTAAATATTATATAATATATGCAATTTATATAAATAAGTATTTCCAGGAGGAGTCGTGGAGTTTAGAATTCAGTTATCATATAAGTTTCTCTTACCAATTCAAATCAAAACTGCAAACAACGATGAGGAAAAATTAGGAATTTCGTTTTCGTTTTCCAAATTTTGATCCTAGAAGAAGAAAGTGTTTTTTTCTTTTGGCTTTACTCGAATGTAGAGTTGATTTAAATAAATCTTAGCTTTAATGTTTTGTGAAATATTTCATTACCGGGGGAACGGTTTTGCAGCCTCACTACGAGTGCCATGAAACTTTCATATTATTTTGTATATCCGTCTTTTTGGGCATTTTACAATTCATATACTCTTTATGACTCAAACTTTCAGGCCTTCATTCTATCCCCTCCATCGTAGTTAGCTATATTTTCAAAATTTTCCACCCCAGTCTCTCAAAGTTTTCATTCGCTCCTGCATACCGCTCCGTTGCTTAACACTCCAAACTCCATAAAAGCCCATTCCACTGCACCATTATCCTTCAGTAATCTTTCACTCTCAAATTATGGCTCTACATCTTTCCCGCACTTGCTCAATATTCTTCATAACTTTCTCCACCACCTTACTTTCAGCAAGTTCCCATATGAGGAAAACCTAGCCATTTATGAATATATCCTCGGTAATCTTTGAAAAATGTAAAATTTCATATGGAAGTAAATTAACGTTCTATTTACAGCTAAGTTCAGTTTATTTTCAGCAGAAACGCATTCTTCAACGTAATCAGCTTTCTCCTTTATTTACCTTAGCAAATTGGAACTTAGTTTCCAAACGCTGCGGTAGTAGTATCCACCTGAGGGCTACGTATGCCAAGATAGAATCAGCATTTAGTGGACTCTTACCGGATAGCTGCAATTGTGATCATAAATTTCTTTCTTGGATACCAATGATATGATGAGAAATTGGATGGTTGCAATAGTTCCTTCTTAAATGTAAACAAGATATTTAGTGTTAATGAGTAAAGGTCTGTGTTAAATTTAGGATATTTATTATTTCTCGCAATGAAACCCTACCACATGGTCGAGGTAAAATTATTTAATTGTAAATCATCATTTATTAATAACTGGATTCAACGATAACCTCATTTTACTGAATTATATGAGCAGTAATAAATCAGGATAGCTCTACAGCGGCGTTAGTTTGTTTGCTAAGAGTGAAATGTACTGAAAGTACAAAATCCACCATAAACTGGGGAAAATCTCCCGAAATTATATTTCTGGGTAAAGAGAGATCTTGGAAAACAGTCACGAATTTTTGATGAATTCTGTACATTAAATCCAGAATAATGATTTTTTTAATCTAATTACCGGGTCCTTGAACGTAGTCCGCTGTTCTAGGGTTGAAAAGATTTAAAGATAAATAGGTTAATCATTAGCCTCTGACATATTTACAGAAGTATATATTTGTAATGAACTGTACCATTTTGGTGTTAAGCCACATCATTTTATAAATTAATGTACATAGCTGGATGATCCGAAAATGAATTGCTATTTTAATCATAGTGGATCCGAACCCTAAATAAAGGTATATGAGGCGAATACATCCACAAATACTAACTACATCATTTTATCCTTAGTAATTTTTATTAAATTCACTCAAATGATGAGAAAAAGAAGATCGTTTAGCCTATAGCGAGGAATTATGCATTTATTTTTCATAAGATAGAATGAAATCTACCGTAAAATCGTACAAAGAAAATGAAATTTCTGTTGAGAAGCTCGGAAAAAATCATCACCGGATTACGAGCAAAAAGAAAAAAGAGATGTAGAATATCGACAGCGCATGCATGAAGACTTCGTCGAAATCGTGTGTACGTGCAGTTCCAGGCAAGGCGAAACAGCATTTACGCCGGAATGAAAAAAACGGGAAGGTCCTCCGTGAAAAGGAAACCGCATAAGCATTCATAAGGCGAGTGTCGCTGGAGGGAAATCGTTGGGATTGGAATTTGGTTTCCTCCGTTCCATTTCGATGGCGTTAGTCTAAGCGGGCCGAGGGGAAGCTGTCGAATATTCGCCTCGTATGCAAGTTCCGTCTCAATTGCACCTCTCCAGCCGTACCCTCCGCCTCTCCTCCACCCTGTCTGCACTGCCTTTCTCCCATCCTCCGCTAATTCCCTATGAGTTCCCCGCAGCACAGATACACAACTCGCCTAAAGTTTGTTTCGTCTCAGAATCCCGACACTCCGCGACGACATCCAACCTCTCCCATTTAATAAAGATCCAGATGATGGCCTCGACCTGTCCCGGCATAATTGCGAGGTCTTCGACGCACTACTTGTGTCCACCTGCTGCGACAAGATACAAAACTTAAATTAACTCCCTCTCCTCGGTTCCGGAGTTAATCATTTTCTACGTTTTCATTTTCTCTCTCCTGTCTCCTTAATAACATAAGTTTTCTGGGGGAGATTCCCTGTTGCGCATTGTATTCCGGACGGCTCGTTTTTATTTCCGCGTTTTTCACTCTTGAACAGCTAGAATCTCATCTCCAACGAACTCTGAGATTATTAGACACGTGTTATATTAGCTTCATAAGGATGACTTCATAGAACTCTTCACCAGCGGGTACATAATATTTCGCTTAATCTACTGATTTAAGCTTATCTGGAGTAACAACGGACATATAGGGTGTCCGGGTTAATGGTATAAAAATACAAAATGTAATTACTTGAGAGTTTGTTGAGATATTTATAGGTGGTATATTTTTATAAATATAATAACTCAAAATGTTTTTTTACACAGTTAATACACCTCGATATGTAAAGTATAAGTGGCAGAAAGACATCTAACCTGTATTTTACTCTCTGCAAGTGTTTTGCAGCATTGAAAGTGTAACATTTGCAATAACCGCAGGAATTCGATTTCGCAGTTCTGGTGGATCACGAACTGGTGTCTGGTACACTAGATTATCGATAAATACCCACAGAAAAAAAATCAAGTGGCCTCATGTCTGTGTTTCTAAGGGGCCAAGCAGTCGATGGACTACCCCTCCCAATCAAGCGATCTAGGAACTCATTATCCAAGAAATCCCTCACAATCACTGCATAATGGCATGGTGCGCCATCACCAAGCAAGCAGAGAAAACATTTTCTGTTATCAAACTTGTACAAGTAAACCGTTAATGAATATCTCAATTACTTCTCAAGTTATTACATGTGGTACTATTATATGTCTAACCTGAACGCCCTGTATTGAGAATCATACTTGAATACCAATATGAGAGATAAGATAAAAGAAATCACTCTAGAACGCATGACATTTTATTATGATTCATACATATTTTGATTCCTTAGTTTCAAAAAATTGTCTTGCAGTTAATTAGTTGGCATATCCAGAAATGGTACAAGTGATGGGAAAAGGATAATTGGCATTCTTTAATTGAGGGGTTACTGGATGCAGTCCTTGAACTCTACTAATTCTCGCATGATATCAAGGTGACTGTCATTTTCATGTATAAAAATTTATAAGAATATTTGACTCAAATATTCATTGTGAAAGTCTTGTAATGCCCCCTTTTATTATTCTTTCGTAGTTATCTTGACCGAGATTTAGAAAAAGATAAAAAATATATAACGTATTTATGTTTTAAGCCTAGTGTATAGCTTTCCTTTCTTAACGATTTTGGTTGAACAACATAGATACCACCCGTATTTGAACCCAGGATCGCTTTGAGGTAGACTGAACCACATCAACCAGTTTAATATATTTACAAATTATTAGCAGAAATATGCATGCGAATTAAATTTTTTGCGGATTGGTTATGGACTGCCAACTTAGATTGAAACGCCTTAACATGAGAGTTGAAAAATATAATCTAATTATGTTCTTCTTGGAACCAAAGGTGTAATTAAACATTTAAGAAATCATAGGGATTTCTCCCCCTTTAATTCTTGCTTCCAAAGTTATTATCTTCGCTATCGATTTTCATATTTTTTGGCCTATTTACTCCTAAGTTAATCAACTAGTCCATGTTGCGACCAGTCATTTAACAATGGAAGAATACTCAGTATTGTTATTAGACAATATGGAATCTTATTAACCAGCATATATCCGTCGACGTAAGGATTCATGAATTTGAAATGAGTTCACGGGTAAATAGAAATGAATTTTATAAATAGTCTACTCACTTACTTATGGCTCCAGATAAGGGTATAAACACTACTTTATTTAAATATTCCTGTAATTTTCTTACACGTTAATAATTATTTGCTTTTATATTCATGATTTTTGCGTATAAAATTAGTTCTTAGCATTAAATTAGATGATAGCCATCGAACTGGAGCTGAAATAGACCAAAGAGATAAAAATCGTTGCTGATAATTTCTCATGACCAAGAGTTGAGCCATTACCAATTCCCATAGGATAGCATTTGATCTAGAGACACAATGGATTTGTTAGGAACGTTCTAGAAGGCAACATAGAAGGGAAAGCACCAAGAGCAAGACCAAGATCAAAAAAGAGGGATGTAGGAAAGAAGAGATATCAGGATGTAGTAGAGTTGGCACTAGATAGAGAGGGATAGAGGAACCGGACTTGGTGGCCGAGTGGTTAGCGTGCGAAGCGCTATCGCTCCAACCCCAAGGTTCGAATCCCGGCTGATCAGGGTTTTTCAGATTAGGGAATGGTTGTGTGTGATAGTATGACCTTCCCGTACATGGTTGGCGGCAGAAAGGGCATCAGGCTGTAAAAGTCACCTTATCGCCAAGCCTCATCCACATCATCACTAAAATCCATCAGTCATCAGCCGACCCCATAAAGCATATATGCTTAGTGGAAAAAAAAGGAATAGAGTCCACCAATCTACGCATTGAATGACCAATGATGATTATTCTAAACATAAGGACATTCCAAAAGATTGGAAGAGGTAAAGCTCATTTAATTGAATTTAATCACTCTAAGAAAAGAAGCAAGACTATGTTTCTCTACTCCGCGCTTTCTGTCTTCTTTATTTTGCACTTCGCGAGCGTTGAGTGCTAGAGAGTGTCTTAAGTGAGTAAACGCCATGTGAAGTGTTTCATATGTTCCTTTATGCATCCCTACCCCTTCTTCCGAGCACGAAAACACCGGATTCCGAGCATTCAAATAAAATTCCGATTCCCGGAGGGCTATTCAAGAACAACCCATTCCGCCACTGTTCTGCGGAAAATTATGCAAGAACGGCGGCAAATTGTTTGCAACGGAATGTCTGATACGTCGCGCCGACCTCTTTCACGACGGCACCAAGAAAGAGAGAGATGAAGAGAGTAGGACCGCTTATTCCAGACAGACTTGTCGCTCCTCGACTCTCCTTGCCGCGCCTCGCAACTTGGGAGTCCCTCACTCCCATCCTTAGCGCTTCTTGCAGTAACACAAAAGGGCCTCGGGGGCTCGCGAAAAGACTCCCCGAGAGGAGATTTCCAATCCAGCGTTCCCTCTCGGAGCAAGTGGAGGACGAGTAGGAAAGAGCAGCGCTGCTCGAGAGGAAATAAGCAGAGAGGGGAAGCAGGAAAGGCACAACTCGGAGAGAGAACTCAGAACAGGAGGCAGAAGCAATCGAGGCCAAAGTATTTACGCAGGAGAAGCATATGATAAACGAAGGGGTTGCATGAAAGAAAGGGGTTCGCTAAAATGAGAAGAATTCCACTCTTGGAGGAGGGAGGAGTTAACACTAGAATTACGGGAAGTGGTCATTTGACCACTTCGTTTCTCAATACATATTTAATAGCTTCTTTGCATTTTGGAGTGGTTCAATTGCTTATTTTAGACATATATATAGTAACAATAAATTACTGTTTTTCCATATATCGATATTTCATAAACAAATTTCTAGATACAGCGAAGAGTACATTAATGTCACTGTATAGGGCCTTAAATAATAAACACTCTCCCAAGTTCCTTTAAAACCTAGTACATGAATATTTATATAGTTATAAATGCAGTAAATTATTCAAATATAAATATTTGCAGGAAAATAATTAAGAAATCGGGGAAAAAGGAAAATATTTGGCTTGAAAATTGAAAGTGGTCAAGTGACTATCAGCCGTCCTTCTAAGTATAACATTACGTAAAAATTGCCACGTCAGTGAAAGCTAAATTTTAATTCGTTCATATTAAATTTGGGTTGGTATCACACAATGTGAAGGAGTTTCAAAAAATCAGAAAAATATTAAACTTAAAAATTTTGAATAAGACGCTGAAAAGTGATCGAATGAAAACCACCGCCTTCCTAGTGTTAAACGGGTGAAAAACATTAGAAAAAAGCAATCTTACGGGGAAAGGGAGCGAAGATTCCACTCAGGGTGAGTCAGCGGTGGAGTGGAAGAATATGGGCGGGACGTGAGGTGACGTAATAAGGTGAGAATGAGGGTTCATGTATGAGACGTGAGGGAGGAAGATTTGGGAAGTAATGCGAAGCGGCGTGCGTGGCGGAATGGGATTGAGAAATACGAAATGCATGCGGGATGAGGAGGGGAAGTGCGGGAGATTATAAGAAACCGCGAATAATTGACGCTGCGGCCCAATCGGATGCTTTGGGGAGGTGTTTGAGTGTGACTCATTATGGTAGCAATCCCTTGCAAGTCCCTCTGCAATGAGAGGACCTTCTGAAAGTATGGTGCCTACGGTTATATATATATATCCGTAAAGTCATCATCCCTGAGGCTGGAAGTATTCCCAACCCCTCCATCATTTACCTACTCAAATGTTACTGTATATTCTACAAATCGATGCCGGACATAGAATCTTTTTTTAAGTTTATTTATAATTTTTAGTCTTTTATAACATTATTAAACTATTTTTGATCCATTTAAAGGAAAAATAAAGTTTTCATACCAATTTTTAGTCTTGCCTTGAATTCAAAGCATCAGCGTCTGGAGGGACTTTGGTTATACACCCCCGCAATACACGAATTTGTTTTTGTGCTATAAAGTAGTAAAGAAATATTAGTTATTTACTAAAATATAAGATGAAGATTAATTTTGAAAAAAAATAATTTATCATGATTTTATTCCAAAAAACAGTCGATGCAAAACCAAATATCATACTTACAGTCGGGACACATTTAAGCAATGAAATGCTCCAAGGAAGCAAAATCGCATAAACTACAGACGAACCACTTTTACTGCTGCCTATAAGGGTACTAAGACGCTGAGCAAAAGAAAGAATCCATTCCGCAACGCTTGGATCCGCAATTGGCTAGCAAACGTAACTGGACTCATGCTTTGGATTCAAGGCATCCGCATTGAGTGGGTTAATAATCAAAAGTGCAGTAGAAGGAATGAGAGAAGATGAGGAGTTAGGTTGCTTGGATTACTTTTCCTCATTGAGCCAGTAGTACTCTTACGTGAAGCACAATGGTCTTATGAATGATACTTTTTCCTGATATTCAATAAGGAACGATGAAAATTAATGCGATTTTTTCGAATTATTCTCACTCCAGTAGCTGCTTTGTCATCACGTTTTGGAACAAGACACACGACTCGTTTACTTATTACTTTATTCATAATACATGAATGATAAATTATTTCCATTCTGAACTAAAAGAGAGATATCAAATTCGTATCAAATTCTTTTCGGTAAGTCTTGTATTATAGAGATGGGACTTGTGCTGTGAAAATGAATAATTGCCGTTGACAAGAGACCAGGAATGATAGAAAATTCCTGTAAAATTCAATAAATGAGCAGTATTTGAAGTATAGTTTACATATGAATGACACAATCGAATCGGGACAGAAAATAACTAGCGGAGGTAAAGTCATACGAGACTTACTATAACCGAACTGAGACCTTATACTTGACCTGAAATTGAGCTACCACGCAGAGCATTCTCTTTCCGTTAATATGACATCCTTCCTTCATTACTAAATTGAAGTTAATGTGAAAATAATACGTATTATCTAATCAATGTCTTAGGCACTAAAGAATTATATCTGCCCTCTTATGGCTGTCTTGTTTTTGCCACTTGGAAGCTTTAAATGGCCGACTCTATATTTCGTTATAAGCTCATCAATGATTTTGGACAAAACGAAGGAAAAATTAGTCTGTTATAAGTGAAGACATGCGTAACGGTCCACTCTATCACGTTTTTATGGAATTTTTACTCGAATCCAGTTCTAAATTATTCAGATCATATAGATGGTATTATTTACTACCGATATCACCGCATTCTGGTATAATATCATGAAGATCGATTGATCATGAATTATTGAGTAGTGCTATTGTGTTAGAGAAATTTACTTGCACTTTTCTATACATATTCTTAGTATCTACGTAACTTATGTATTGTGAAAATTAGAGAAACTTAAAATTTTATTTTTTTATCACCATCAGATCGTAAGAACTGCCCAAGAAAATAAAAACTGTACCACTACTAATGTAAGGGTAAAATTTATCACTCCTCATCTAGCCTATCCTTTTGAAAATTTCTCATTCCCACTTCATAGATTTTGTGGTGTTTGTGACTCAAGCTTTCTCCGAAAACAGACGAACTCTTCTACAGACCTTCCCATATTGACTTTGTCTCTATGATTTTATGAGAGGCTATTATGTGCACTGCAATGAACGTACTCCAATCAGCACAATCCTACATGGTATTTTCGTAAATATTGCTCATCTCTAACACATAAATAGAATTAAAATAACATTCTCGTTAAAAAAAACCTCCGTCGATTAAGATCCCTTTATGGTTCAAATGTGTGAGTCTATCATCGAAATGGAAGCATTATATTGTTTTTGCGTGTTTATCGTGCAGTTCTTTTTGTAGTTGGGGATACATTTAAACGATATCTTATGAAATGAATCAGTAATTTTGATTGCCAAAAGGGCAGAAAAATTCCTCTTACAGCTCCACATTATCGTTGACTTCATATTACATTTGGCAACGGTAAACCGCCTCCTTCAAAATCACCTTATTCGAAATGACGCAGTGAAAAGCCGAGTAACGCGCAATTAAAGGAAGGAGCAGAGCTAATTTTACGCGACCGATTCCCACCGAAAGAAGTTTTCGCGCCAAAACAAATCGCTCGCTGCAAATCGAGTTCCGCTTTCATGCTTGCGCAATTTGGAGCCAATTTTTCCCGCGGAGCGATGCGTCTTTTTCTCAATTCTTTGGGAGAGGACGCTTTTATCGCCCCGGCTCTTCCTCAGACGCCATTTTACCTCTCGGGTCGACGGCGTTTTTGTTTGTCTCACACGCATGGCGGAGCATTTTTCCATAATGACTCCACAAAAAAGGGAAATTTGGCGGGTGAGACTGCGGTTCGTTAGGTCTTAACGGAAGAAGGATGGGAGAGAGAGGAAGAGGTGATAAGGGAGGAGGGGGAGAGAGAAAGAAAGATGTGACAAGAGAGGGGAGAGGTGAAGTGAGAGCAAAGACGAATAGGACATCAGAGAGGTGAGGGAGTCAAATGTAAGGAAAAAGGTGAACTGGGAAGAGGGCGAAATTCTGAACGGGGAAGAGGCGGTAAAAGAGAAAGGGGGAAATGAGGATGCGTGATTAACGTAGATTGCCGCAAATGAAGGGATAGATGCGATGCCAAATGAAATAGGACGGCTCGGAAAATTAGGAAAGAGACGTCTGAGCGACGTTGCGGGTGCCGGAGAGAATAAAAGAATAACGGTGGGAGCTGTAGCCGCCAACGGGGAGGAAACTTTCCGAGCAGCGATAAAAATTTTCGAAAGGAAAAAGAAGTTAATGACTGCAAAATTAAACGTAGAATAAACGAGAAGCGATGCTTTACGGAGCGGGGAAATTTTGATTAAGATAAAATATAAACTTCAGCAAAACAACTTTAATTCCGAAATGAGGCAGAGGATGGTTCTTTCATTATTACCAAGTGCAAACATTATTTCATTCATGTATTGTAAAATTGAAATATTGTATTATAACCCAGTGTATTTTATAAATTGCCTAAAATTCAATAAGAATAGAGACGATGTTAATATGAACGTTGGATATATTGGAAGACACGAATTATAAATCGATTCATAGATCAAATATCCAGAATTTTTGTCAGTAGCATACTTAAAATTCTCTTCGAAATAAGGATCGGTTATCGAGGAGCAATATAACAAAAAAAGGAGTTAAAGAAAGGATATTTAAAACGAACCACTTTTCTCTAGGGAAAGTAGAACCTATTCTTATTGAATTAACTTAGCAAAACACCACTCATACAAAAAGAAGAATCCTGAGACTTGAGATTAATCATCCTCTTCTTTCTGTATGCTTGGTATTTTTCTATGTTTATTCAATAAAAATAGGTTCTAGTCTCCCAAAATAAAATTTCCTGCTTAATTTTCTACCATCATGAAATAACAAAAAGTGAATCGTTATTCAGTTGAGTGTATGCGAATATACCCATACATTAATCATTAGAATATTAAAACCTTCTTGCCAAAAATAATATATTGTGATTCAAGACTAAACGGGATATTAACGATATTTATTTTTAAAAATTTCACTTTCGAAGTAGAAAATATTTTAACTTTGGCCAATTTGCTATATTTAGTACTTTCTATGAGCATTCATTAAATATAGCTTAGCTATTGCTTTGAAAGTCCAGCTAAATGTCGCAAAGATATTCGTTAACTATCATTGGCGTATTAATTTTTAAAGTTTGAGGGCAAGAACAGCAGAAATCTCATAAAAGTTTACATTTTTTTATTATAATAGCTGTACGATGTAACATGTCATACTCAAGGAAGTGTGACGCGTTCAGAACATTCAACACTCTAATTTCTCATCAAAACCGTTTAACTCTCTCTCCATGTGAAACACTTTCAAATAGTTCACTTAAATTTAAACCGCTCGCAGCACTCGATCGAATCCTCACCACCGCTTCGCATCGATGGGAAAACGTTAACACGGACGGGCCGCGATAAAAAACGGCAAATTTATTACAAGTTCCTGTGTCAATTCGGACGAGGAAGGGGAGCAGTTTCAAGAGGGTCGCCCCTTCTCCCGGCAGCACCAGCTTCATAATTAGGGACGATGTAAAAGAGAGCGTGGGATAAGTGAAGAGGATGGCTCAAAAGGAGAACGAAATGGGGGAAATTTTCGGAAGAGGGGGCTAGAAAGCACGTCTGGGGGGAGAAGAGGGGCACTGTTTCAAACATTAGCATCTCCTCTCATCTTTTTTCTCGCTCCCGCCCCTCCCCCTACCACTGCGACCCTAGCACCCCCTGCCCTCACCCGCTCGTACATGATTTCTCCCCCAGACCCTCCTTCCGCTAAACCTCCCGGCTCTCGGACATCAAAGGAAGCCTCAGAAATAAGCGCATCCAGGGGCCACCCACTTAACGCCCTTGCTTCGTACAAACTCGCAAAAAATTGGGCACGCTAGTTCGCACTTGTTTTCCCCCGGCCCTTCCCCATTTACACCGCCACCATTTTGCTCTCCATTTTTTTTAATACCGACCCTGCGTTCGTACCCGGGACAGCTAACTGCCTCTCCATCGGATGCCATACACGGTAGAGAAGATTTGAAAGAATAAATGCATCGTTTCCTCCGCTGATCGCCTCGATGATTTTTCCGGGACGGTTATGAAGACTCGGCGTTGGTAATCAGGGCGGGAAATAAGCCGAGCGCTGGAATCCCAGCGGCCGATGCCGTATCGCGAGACTCGCTTTTTCGGTGGGTCTTCTTACCTGATTCCCAGCCCCGCCCCTCTTCCAATTAACTCCGATCTCTGGAATGCGAAAAAAAGAGAATGGAGTATTTCGCGATACAGCCTTCAACAATGAAATGAATATGAACCTTTCTATTTGGGGGGTCTGCTTTAAAATTTCGATTCGGGCGTGAATTAAGTGGAAAAACGTAATGTTCGAAAGTAAATAAGATCTCGCTCTACGATTGTGTTGCTGGGGTTTGACTGCGCTGGTGTTAATACGTTAAACTCAAGTTTTATCAGGCGCTTTTGTAATTAGCTTCAATGAAAATTCAGATACAACAGGATTAACGGAAATTAGACAGGTATACTAGACCAAGATTCAAGCCGGAATATTCTACGGTCTGAAAAGATGTAAACAGTTTTCGGTCTTATAATAACCACAGCACTATCTGGTACTATTAAATCGGCATGGTGAATGTAAAATTTACACTAAGGTTAATAATGAAGATGGAAAAATCGATTTAAGGAATAATTAATTTTGTTCGTTATTTCTCAGGCGTAGATGATAGGAACCCGTTGCATAAAGCAATAATATGATTTTTTTTAAATAGAATATTGTTGCAATGGAAAATGCAATATCGCTTTTAAATAAAAACCTTTAAAACACATAATTAGCCAATAGAATACCAACAAAAATATCAGCAATTGTAAATGAAGCAACAAATCCTAATTTAATGCATTTTTAATAGTACGTAATAAACAAATAAATTCGTAAATTAAACAGACGATGTTAATAAAAGTTTTCCACGTGAGTTATCAATCATATCTTTACTTCGTGTTTTTAATTTCTACAGATAATTTTAGTCAATACTTTTTTATTCATAATCCGAAGAAAATAAGATGTAATGAGGAAAACATCCATTTCATAGCAATGGAAAATTTAGCATTTTCTAAGGGTCACCCGAGATGCAATAAAACTGACAATCTCACTCGGAATTACGAAGAAACGCGTAGCAGGGAAGGCTAAAATTGTTCGAGGAAATCTAATACACCTCTCTTTTGTACGCAAATTATCGCTCACACGTACAATCGATCGAATCGGTGAATTACTTTCTTCTTAATCTGGACTCTTAGATGTCAGGAACGAACTAGAGCAACCAATCAGTATTTGCTCTGTTAAAAATAATAATAGGAAGGCTCTGATAGACTCCAATGCTTGACAGATAACTCAATGGCTATGCTATCATGATGCAAAATAGGCAGTGCATATGAAGCTCTAGTTCCATTGCACCTCAATAGACGAAGAGGGGATTTTCGAGCAAACGGTGGAATGTGATGATAAAGAGTGTCCTTGAACTGAATGCCGAGGTCTTGCACAGAACTGGGTTACTAATTCACTTGCGAAGCTTGAAACGTGTCCTCATACTAAAGCATTTAAATCCGTAATTTTCGGGATGAAAAATGAAATCTCCGTAATACCATATTGAAAATAATAATGTTGTATAGTTATCTAAAATTTTCTCCTTTGTAATATCGAATTAATAACAATAATGCAACCTGCATCTATCTTATAAACTGAACACGCCACTGTTATCTATTTCGATATATTTTCAGTACCAAGTACCAGTACTTTTAATGCTAAATGATAAATTAAAGCCTCATCAAACTTCTGATATCAGCAGGAAATGAGAATTTAGAATGTCCAAAAACATCGCATCATTTCCTAAATATCTCATTTTAACTCTCCCACGGAGTATTATCGGAAACTTATTCTATGCTAACAGACGAAGCAAATGTATATATCCTTATGTTGAAATACTTGTTTTCTTGTTAAACAGAGAACAAGGTAAAATCTTGCTAGTACATTTTTTGGATTATGATTTAACGCCAGTTATTCTCTCGTATTCTAAAGTTGAGGAACTCTCATTTTCAACCTGCCTACTTTATATCTGACGGATCTGTCACTCACGTAAAGCTAACAAGACCAATTCCTTATCGACTTCATATATATATATATTATAATTCATGAAATTATATCAGAATATTTTATTGTATTTTCAATTAATCTTAAGACGATAGAAGTTTCCTCATTAATATTCAAACTTTTATTTTTATATGAACGAATTAATTAAATTTAACGTCCTGTTTTTCACCACCTGATTTATAACATAAATTGTTACATTCTAAAATATTGTACGTCAATTAAGGCCACATAAAAAATTATAATTGTGGATACTGAAAGTAGAGTAAGGTGAAAGGTGAGCTTTTATCACGCTGATGTGAATTACGAATCCATTCTCCCAAAAATCTCTTCTTACCGCAGACAAAATAAAATCACATTTCGAGCAGCTTCCCCATAGCCGTAATACCTTTGGATATTTCATACGGTCAATATAGGATCCCTTGATTGAAGAAAAAATTGGCAAACAGGTTATTAAAACGGGTATTACCTACGTCTCAACGATCTATTTAACGCCAAACGTGGAACATCCGTCCCGTTTTCCTCACTCTTTGTAAGAATACATTTAATTGAAATTCCCGGCCGAGTTATCCAGCGTTTTCCCGCTCGCTCATTCATAACTTATCGACACTAATTTGCATGCAAATTTATTCGAATCGCATCGCGAGATGGTTGGGAGTGGCCGACGGAAAGAACACGGATAGAGACACGCGGGTTTTTATTTCCCAATTAGGCAAAGCGAAAGTTCCCTTTGAAACTTATCAACCTGGAGCGGAGGAAAAAACGGGGAAATGAAAAGAAAGAGAGATGAGGTTATGATAGAGAGAAAGAGGCTGACGGCAGAGGTTTAGAATGAAAAGAATAGGGAGTGCCTTTGATTGGCTCAGCCACGGTCACAATTTGGGGAGCCGCGACCCTCACCGTCAGTAATTGCCGCCTCCGCAGATCCACCCTTCAAGGCACTCCCAATAGACTCGCCCTTTTATCCCGTTACACAGCCATCCACACCTCTTCTAATTTCCCTCTCGTATCTCTCCCTTCTTCTCATTCACATCTTCCCCATATTTTTCACCTAGTCCTCGGAACAACTCAACACTTGTCTCTCTTTTCACCTCTCTCTCTATTCCCCTTTTTTCTCTTTATTTTCATGCTCGTCTTTCTCTCTTCCTGTTAAGTAAAAATCTGAAGAAATACGCTTCCAAAATGACTGCTGATTATTCAACATACGCCTCTGGCTGATCATTGTTTCAACTGCTATAACTGTATTGACTATAAATTGTCTGAGATTGAAAGAAAAATGGAAATGATGTGCTCAGTAAAATAGTTAACCATTTGTTAAAATTTGTTCAAAGTCCGTTCTTCTCTGGGCGCCATTATATGCAATTTATATTATTATTATTTCTATTATGATAGTTTAACTTTAACCATTTCCTTGCATTATATATTTATTTTTTTATAATAAATAAGATTTGTGCTGTGCTATCAAAGAATCCATTATCTGTATTCTCTCATTTATGTACGTGATGACTCAATCATTAATACATTTATCAAATAATAATTAATAAATTGGAAATGAATTATAGTGTTTATTTTTTGGGATTAATAATTATTTTTTGCAATTAATTATCTTTTGGTTTTTCTGTTAATTTATCTATTTGTAATTTATATATATTATTATATATATAAATTAATAATAAATATATATATATTATGTATATTGTTATTTTTTACCGTTCATCGCGTTTTCTTCATTCCTCTTTTCTTTGGGTGTAATCCCGCAACTTTGGTTTTTTCTTTGTCCACCTTCGGTGGCAAGATTTTTTTTCTCACCCAGTAGTTTCATTTTGTTTTGATACCTAAGTCTACATATTATTACTACATACGAAGTTAGGTGGATGAGTGACCCACATTGGCCTAACCTATCCAATCCATCTCTATACTCTCTCCTTTATAATTTTCGTCCCCTTAAATTCACCCCTCACTGCTGGTACTCGTTCTCTCGCCTCTGGAACTATTCATTTCGGAAATGACAGAGCGAATGAAAACAGTTTGCGCGGATTCTGATGAAGGCCTCTTAACCGATTCCCGCCCCAGTTGTTATACATCGACACATCCGTCAACATTTGTCTCGCTTGTCTACGCAAACTCCGATTTCCATGCATAATCTCTTCCGTTTCTTTTCCATTCTCTACCGTCCCAATATTCCTCTCTCGCTAGCTATTTTTGATCGGGTTTCCCCTCCCTTCGTTGACGAAAGATTAATTCAGTGAGCTTTTGATTTTTCCTGCGAAATGGTGTGGTCTTCTTTTGAAAGGATACCCTTTTATTTCAGTTTAAATCGCAACACAATTTATGCTTCCGATAAAAAGTTATGAGGGGTATTTTTCGAGGGAGAGTTTGAGATTTTTCAAAAATTTTCTTTCAAGCATTTCCATCGTGATTTTTACTTTCTCCCTATTCGTAGGATAGAGAGTACGTTTTCGTTATTTTCCCAAACATGTCTGTCAGTGGTAAAAAAGTTTGTGGGCGCTCTATCTTGAAAAGTGATTATCCGATCATTTTCAAAATTCATATTTATTATATTCCTAACAATTTCAAGAGTTAATTAGGTTTTGAT
The DNA here is from genome assembly GCA_947579665.1 of Sympetrum striolatum. Taxonomy (NCBI): domain Eukaryota; kingdom Metazoa; phylum Arthropoda; class Insecta; order Odonata; family Libellulidae; genus Sympetrum; species Sympetrum striolatum. The sequence goes on along the minus strand of OX388342.1, from coordinate 51,108,048 downwards.
GAATATCGCTTAACCGGAAGTTGCGGTTTAACCGGAACAAAATTTTCTTTCTTAAATATCTCTGTCAGAATGCAATGTAGGTATAAACAATTACATGCAAAAGTTATAGATAATGTGCACACCTGGCGAAAATTAACGCACCACCGGTCGTTAAAATCGCTAGGGAAGTACTGCGTTAATTTTGGCCAGGACTGTACATTAATACAACTTTTGTGTAAAACATTTTTTCGTAACACTGATTGTTTAGGAGGTATTCTTGAATAATGGTTAACCAGAAGTTGTTGTTTATCCAGAATTAAAGGTTTTTCATTTATATATCTTTGTCAGAATACAATTTAGGTATATACAATCACATAAAAAGTTATAGATATAGTACCTTACTATAACGTTTGTTTGAATCATTTTTTCCTAACACTGATTGTTTAGGAGTTATTAGTGAATACTCGCTAACCGTAAGTTGTTTTTTATCCAAGCATTGTTGTTTTTCTTAGATATCTATGACAGAATGTGGTGTATTTATAAAATTTGTACAAAAGATATAGATAATGTATTTTACTACAACTTTTGTATGAAACATTTTTCTGTTACACTCATTGTTTTGGAGTTATTTATGTATTACAGGCATAGATTTCTATTTTCAATAAATATGGAGAAAGTCATGTGTTGGCCACATCAGATTTTTTCTTAATGATGCGATTTTAATGACACGTACTATCAATTCTTAAGTTAGGTATGTGATATAGTATGTATGTTGTGAGCATCTATCGGGTCCAATCCTGTTCTGAAGCTCTATGTGAAGCTTATTGCGTCAGAGTGTTGTACAACGAAACAAAAAGAATTAAAACAGATAGAGTCCTCTGACATGTAATTTCTTCTAGCAGTTAAGGGGTGTAAAAGGAGAGATAAAATAAGGAGTACATCTATGAGAGATTCTAGGGGGCTAAGGCGATGTCAGAAAGTTTAATATAGTACAAAAGCAGATGAAACGACCATATATTGCGAATGTCTAGAGAGAGATTTCCAAAGCAAGCATTGAAATATAAGCCATTAGGTAAAAGGAGTGTTGAACGACCAAGATTTAGATGGTAAAGTGAAGCCGGAACAAGCATAAAGCCTAATCCTGGAAGGAAGAATAAGAAGAAAATTGTGAATATGCTACTATATTTTTAGTTCCTATTTTATCTTAGTAATCATCTACAAATAATTTATATTCAACTAAAAGAGGAAGACAACTACTTGAGTCGGCAACATTTTCTTTTACCGATGAAATAAGGAAGTATTGTTTGTCATTTTTCTTTTCTTTATGTTTTCCGAATTTTGACTAAAGTAATTTTAGAAGTATCTAAATAGACGTAATTCGAATTAAAACTCCTATATCAATGCAATCATTGCTAAAACTTAAATAAAAAGTACAGTTGTATTAAGAAAACAATTACCCGTCAGGCGACGAATGCCATTCCAAAATTTATAAGCTTGCATATTTGTCTTCTCTACAATGACTAATTACTGCATTTGAAACAAAATACCTTATTTTTGCCTGCTTTAGAATTGAATTTTTGCGTATTAGATCAGTTATCTATAAAGTAAAGGCAACTGTTTTAAAATAAAACAAGGAAATATTCTTGAAAGAGTTAAAAAGCAAGATTGTGAAATGACCAAGTATGGCACCAGTGCTCTTATGAAAGAAAATTCTATCCTCATTTTCACTAATTTTGCCTTGCAAAGGAATAAAGGCATAAAATTAAGGGGATGTGGAAGCTGTCCGCACGTCTCTGTGAGTTTGGTTTCAGTAACACCTTCAAATCCTCAGTCTCCTTTGGAAAACCATTCTTTGAGTTCAGTCTGACCGAAGTTGGTCTCTGACTTAGTGGCAGCATTACAGCTCTGATTTTCAACCAAATTACTCCTTATCCGAATGTAACTGTCCAAGATTTAAGTATTGTATCCTAATATATCTTATTACTGCAATATCGAATGATTGAAGGAATGACCTCGTGTTGGCAATTGTGAATGAATGAATATCTCTATTGAGTAGTTACATTCTTGCTAAAAAACTCCAAACTGCCCTTTCACTATGGTGTGAATAGGAATACTGATATCAATAAATTTCCAAACGATATCCTCTCAGGATTCAAAGGTATTCAAATTATAAGTTCATTGAATTTAACTTTCAGTCTCAATCCATGAAATCTGAATGCTCCATATTCACGTTACTTCAACTGAAAATGATTTTTCATGAATTCGTGAAAAAATATTGAAATTGTAGTATTTGTTAAATTATCTCTTTCGATTCAAATTTGATATATTATGGTAAAAAAACATTTTCGATATTTTTCTATGCTCAAAATATTGAATTTTCCCCCTTGTCCATTGAAAAATGTACGAAAAGCAATAATATATTGCAGCCATTATATCTCAAAGAGTTCAAAAAATACTACTTGTAAGTTAATCCATTTCCTCCGTAGCATGCAACCTCTCTGCAACCTGAAAATGAGAATTAATAAAGAGATATAGATGCAATGAAAAAGTAATTTAAAATTCGATCATTCCACAAACGGTACACGATTATAACAGGTTTGAGTTGTTGTTCTAACGCCTGGAATTTATACCCCATGCCACAAAGGCTGTTTCAGGGTATTAACATATGCGTAGAAATACGCTGTGAACAGAAATCACTTCGTTGTCTGAGCAATACTAATTACTGATTGTAATATGGAGAGTGACGAATATGACAGTTTTAGATGCTTCACTTTAGGGAAGAAACATGAAATATTTCGCATCTACTTTCAGTCAATTTTCTCTTTCCCCAAACTCCGTTATCCTCCATCCTAATCTCCTCACTTCTACGACTACATTCATCCTCGCAACCAGACATGAAGTAACAACTCCCTTTTTTTATCAGTCACCCAGATAAACCCATCCGAAAGGAAAGTAGGCGTATTAGTTCTTTCCCGAACAACTTGTTCCTCTCTTTCCTCGCCTACTTCCCCTAAACCATGACCGATCTCATCCATCCCACGCTCCGCGGTCAATTTGTCTCCACAAAGCCGACGAACATCATCCGTCAGGGTAGCGCCACATCTCCTGCCGTGGAATAGAGACCCTTGCGAATCCCCTCCCGGAGAGGAGGGGCCACGGAAAAAGTAGACAGGTAGAGTGGGGGGATGCACACGTGGATGTGGCGGAAGACACCGACGCTCTTTCCTGGGGAAACGGGGATGAAGCGTGGAGAGGAAAGACGCGAAGATGAAAGAGGGCGTCAGGCGGACGGGAATCCGGAAAGACCGCGGGAAAGGGAGCTGGGATCAGCGGGGAACCGGTGGCGAGAAGGGCGGTGTTGGGGGAAGGCTTGGGGAAGCGGTCGTTAGCGGCGGAGACGGAAAAAGGTGGGGATTGGACGAAAAGAGACGCTAGGGACTCCGCCGCGGGCTCGGCGGACCCCTTTTTAATCCCGCCTTTTTTCTAAACGGGGATTGCCGTGTTTCATTTACAAGTTTGCCGATTGAGGGAGCAGTAATGCTCCCCTCCCTCCCCTTTTTGTGTCCCGTTCGACGCAGTTTGCTCTTTTCCATCGATCACCTGAAAGATAACAAGTAGTTTAGCAATTAAAAAGGTTGTTTTTTCTGCCTCGTGACCCGCTGTTTCCTGGGGATGAATTCGAGCGAGCCCCCGCGCAAAAAATGGGGAGGACACGGGGTCAGGGCGATAGGTCATTATTCGAGGGCGGAATTAAAAATATCCTTGTCGCAGTGTGTTATTCTCGCATCAGTGGTAGGTGGGATGTAAATGCGATGATGAACCGCTGTTGATGGCCATGCGGATGGCGCGGAACTCGATCGAACCGTGTTAACAGAGGATAATCTCTGCGAAAGTATTCACAAAAATATTCTAAGTTTACAACACAGTTAAAAACTCAAGTAAATTCTAAAATTTAATCGAACTTAATAATCCATCTGCATACGCGCTTACAATAAATAAATGAGAAATTGGAATAATTAACATATAAGATCGTAAAAATTATTGTTCACATATTATATATATATTATAAGAATGTTTTGCTTTGGACATAATTAAAACATTACCACACATTATTTCCGGTATGAAAATTATGGAGTACAGACCTACTGCGGTGGAAAGAACATCATAAACAAAAGTATTTGAATTTATTTAAAGATATCCGTAATTGGGAAATAACATATTTGTTGTAAAATATTGCTTAAAAGCATTATTAGATATTTGAGTCTGACGATCGAATTTTCGAATTTTCAAATATTGCGGGTCACCAATCAGGAATATCTGAGATTTAGGATTTAATACTGAATTAATAAAATAATTTAATTTAATCTCTATATAAGTTTAGCCCAAATATCTGGTTTGAATATATAGTTTTCATCAGGTCAGTGATATTTATCATTTTTTCCATGAACGATATTTAAAACTAGAGGGAAAGGTAGCAAATTACACTAAGTTGAGGAAAATAACACGGAGTGAAATGTTTGAATATACTTCTTGTTTAACATAATAGATATCATCAACGAGAATTCGCCCCTGAAAGGGAAAGTTTAACTTACAACTTTAAGCGAATAATAGTTAAGTTAATTCAATGAAAATAGCTCTCAAAAGATATAAAATCCAATTTGAGTCAACATTATAGAGAATATTCGGTAATCCCCATACGCATGGAAAACAAGATTATTGAAAATGTAAGCTATTCAAGGTAGATCTATGAAGTACGAGCAAGATAAATGGAAAATTGTCTAGAGAGGAATATCGTTGAGAATATGGGATATCAAAACAGAATGAAAAAAATTGTAGATGTAGAGAACGAGAACCGATCGTAGGTGTTTTGAATTCACAGAATGGAGTAAGGCTGCTGGAAACTCGCTTGTATCGATACGACGGACTGGAGTCTATAAACGTAAATTCTAACTCCAGTGTCGCCCTTTCATACGTCGTTGCTTTTTTGTTTCCACGGCTGTGTAATTCTCCCGATCCTCCACCATAACATGGTCCCCATCCCCTCCTCCTTGATTATTTCCCCGTCCCTTCCACGGTCTTTTCTATCAGACTCATATTCGTTCTGCCTTTTTTATCTTCTTCACTTCGATTGGCTCGCTGAGATTGGAATCCGATACTAGAGTATCCGTGGCCCGGCTTCTCTACTTTTACAAGTGTATAAATTTATTTTTCTATCCCTGTCGTGATGGCCGTAGTTTTCGGTACGATTTCCAGAAGAGGAGGCTTTGAACTCGCACGTTCTATCGCCGTGGACTTTCAATATGAATGAAATGGCGTTCTCTCTGTCCCATAGGAGAAAGTTGTAAACATGGTTAAGGGAGAGATATCCAACTCTTATCCAACCGATTTGCAGGATATAATTCTACTACATGCATGTGGAAGTAACTAAATATTATATGCTTAATGATTTTGAAGTATTACCTACCATGTTATTCCTTCTCCGATGCAGATCAAGACGAAATATTAATCATTTTAGGGTTATAGGAATATTATTTAACTTAAGTCACTTAATAAATCCGCTTTTTCGGTATCAAGTTTGCAGTAGTTCTTTACAACGAAATAGAAATAATAATCATTTTCACGTTACCATAGAATAGCGTAGGTTACCACGGGTTCTGCGGTAGCCTTTATAACTTGTCATTTTTCCTCCTTCTTTAGATATATATTTTGAATCAAAAAGAAATTATCATAAGAAAAGACGAAAATCGATTTAGTAGTTTATAATGCGCATTCTACCTATATCTAAAAAAATTAAAGAATATAATAAGGAAATGGATATAATAACTATTATATTAACATAATTAATGAAATGAATAACAATTTAATTATTTATCGAAAATTAGTTCAATATAAAACGAAAAAAAACCCTTTTTACTTCTTTCCCAAATTACTGCAGCACTTCAAATTTCTCAGCTACATGAGTTTGGTATGAGTAAGTCACCCACGCGTAAGTCTGAAGATTAAAAAAAAAAAAACTATAAGATGACAGGAGAATCACTAAAATAAAGGAAGAATAAGAAGTTTGAATTAGATGAACTTGCTCGGAATCTTAATGCAACTTACCGGTGAACATAAAGACCTGAAATAACTCCGAGTTCACCTTCGAGTATTAGACTTCATTGCATTTCTTTTCAGGATATCTGTGACTTAAGATCATTCATAGAATTGCTGAAATAAAGCTTTTCATAAAATCTTCTAAGTTTTATTGTAATCGTTCACAGCATTTATTGAATTTCTGTTTAACTTATAAAACGTTCTAACTTACCACAGTGTAAACACAGGCGTATCTTTATTGTGAAAGTTCCAACAGAAGTATTGATAGCAGCTAAAAATAGGGTCCCGTTAGTAAAATATCACTTGTCTTTCTGGCAAAAAAATTCAAAATCTTTCTGGTGCTTATTTTTTTAACTCCTCTTCTCCCTTTAAATATTCTTCTCCGCGTAATATATTCGAATTCTATTTCCAAAACCTCCTCTCAATCCTCAAAACGCATCTAACTTTCCCTGTCACATCTTGGATTCCACTTTCCTATCTCTTCAACTAAAAGGATCTCCGAGGCCGAAAAAAGGGAATAAATGTTTATTTAATGATATTTATTTTAAATGGTTTATCGAAGGGATACATTTTATGAGAGATGTATACGGTTGGTCAATAAATATCAATGTAACTCTAATTGAAAACTCAATGAGGCGAAATGTTGAATTGCGGATTAGAAGTATTGATTTCTTCGAAAAATGAGGATGAATGTAAAAGTGCTGTTCTTGAAAATACGCCTCTGTGTATATTTAAAGTAGTTAAACCTTGAAAGTAGAACTAAGTGTTCAGCAGTTCAGTGGGTTTAAAATACACCTCTTTGAAAATGAACCATGTTATCTCTTAAAAGACGGGCGCTAGAAGGTTGTGAATTTTTCAGATTATAAATTATCAGTACATTACAGAGACTGCATGTTATTAAGATTCTACTACTCTCAAATTATAGAACTTCTTTTTAAGTACATAGTAATCTTTGTTAAAATTTTATACAAGTGAAACGATTCCCACAAGAATTGCATGTAAAGTTACTCGTTCACAGTCACTATTTTAATTGAAAAATTAAATTAAGAATTCGATATGGGAAGCGTAACTTTGTGGAAAGCCATTGAGCTTAATTTTCCGCAGGATCTAAATAGAAAGCCAGTGGAAAATTACAATTTTTATTATTAAAGTAAGAATAATCATTACATTAACTTGAGACAAGTTGGCTAGGAAAATTCTAGGAAGTTTCTAATTCATATAATCAAACGAATTTGCGAGAAATTGTGAGAGCGTAAAATATTGGGATTTTTACGGAAAAGTTTTGTTTCCTGTCCGATTTAAATAACCTAAGATGAGGATTGTTGGATTCTATTCCGGACAAAGAGGGCAAATATATTTGATTCACTTCTATTTTTACCGTTGATAATTATCAACGGTAAAAATAGAAGTACCCCTCGATTATAATCGAGGGGTACTTCAGCTAGTACTTCATACAAGTTTCGCATCAAATAACTACTTAATCATTTATTGCAAATATGTTCAGCACACATCGAGATAAGAGCTCGATTGCTTTTGTAGTAAAGTGCAGCAGCCCTTTAGATTTCTCTTCCTTATGAAGTAGATTTATCACAGAACTGAAAAAGCTCTTATCTTACAGCCAAGAAGGGCAGAGGATAATGGATAGTAAAAGCAAGAAAACTTTGAATTCTCGGCAAATTGCTTCTTTTTTGGCGTGAAGCTAACCCGGGATGGGTAACGCGGTGGTTTCAAACTCACTTTCGCTCACCGGCATCAAATAGGTGTGCGCAATTACATAGCCGGCGCTCTTTCCTTCGCCTCAATTACAGGAGCTTCCATTCTCTTGATCTTTCCCCTCTCCGTCTGCCGGAGACGCTCCTTTCCGAGTGCACTCATACCACTTTCTAAATTCCATCCGAAGAACAATCAGGCCCAAACGTTGTCAGCTCTGTCCCCATCATCTCTTAGCACGTACTTCCCGCTTTTCCCTAAGTTGTTCCTAACACCGAAACATGACCCTCCCTCTGAGTTCTAAGATGCTCCCTGATCTGCTATCGAAAGATTTTTCATCACGTTCTCTTTAATTTAAACTTCTTATTATCCTTCTCTTTCTATTTCCATTTCATCGGGTTCCTATTTCCAAAAATTTCTCCTATCTTCTTATTTTATTTATCTAAAAATTATTGTATAGAGTAAACTTCATCGCAAAGTACAAGTCAAAAGAAAAGAAGAAATAGTAGCACGTACAGAAGCCTATGCTACGAGTTTAAGATATGGAAATGGTTCTTAACAGAGTAATGACCCGTTCAAAATAATATTGATTTCCAGAAAAATGCATGTTTAGCTCCTTTTTATAATTTAGAGCATTGTTTCATTCACAAAATTAAACTAATTGTTACGGCTCATCGAAATTGCGGAAGGTACCAAAGAAGGAAAATTTAATCATTCTTTTGATCGTCATTTAATTGTTTACCATTGGATATTTTGAGAATTAAAACAGAATAGGCAACGCTTTTACGACATTTTGGGGGTATAGAAAAACCAAATTCATGACAACCAACGGCATTAGAAATTTAGATCCATTTTATTGTAATTATAAGAAAATTTTAGTAATTTTTTAAGGAGGTATGTAATTATATCATAAGTGCTTACGATAAAATCGTAGAGAAAAACACGCCACGACTGTTTTCACCTACGAGAAAACATATATTGTCTTAAACTATACAAGGCGAAAGAATCCATTATTAGCATGGTAAATCTTTAAACGATATGCTTGTGTATATGTACGATACATTTCTTTGAACTACCGTCTAAAGACTTAAAAAAAATTTGCCGCTGTTTCCTCATTTCAGGTTTTCTTTTCTATGCTTTCCACTAACGATTTCTAAAATTTACATATTAACCACATTCAGAGTTTTCCGCATCGATTTTCTCCTCTCCCAAATCCTTTGCCATCGCTTTAGCTTTTCTTAAAGAAACTTTTCTTTGCTATTATTTCCGAAGTTCCTATGTTACTTTGTTTACCCTATTTCTGGATTGCGACCTGAAAGTCGTTCCCATTGTGTTTCCTCCGAGATATTTTAAGTCTCCTTTTCAATAAAAAAGGTCTTTTTGAGTGTTTGCAGAGGTTTCTTCACATGGCTTATTTTCATCTCTTAGCATTCCTTCCTGCTTATAACTTCCTTAACAACTTGCTTTGTAACTAGCTGCATAACTGAGTGTCACAAATGCATAAGCGTTGGAGGAAACAAAGAAATATCATCGGATTTATGAAGAGCTTGAAGTTGAATCAAGAAAAAAAGGGGATTTTGGAAAGAAAGATTAATGAATGTATTGTGCTGGAGCTCTCTTTCATTTACATCTGTAAGGCGTAATGCGGATTAAGACAGTCACATCGGTCACGTCCCATATTTAATATCATCGATGGTACAACTACGTCTATATTTTCCAAATATGAAAATGTATTTTTCTTTAGCAACATGAATCCGATTTTTTTTCTTCTTCTCTTTCATTTTCTATGCAACCACTACTTTCCAAATTCTCCCCTCTTTGCCCATTCCACCATGGCTTTGAATCTCGTCCTCCCATTTTTCCACCCACCATAACCTCTCAGATCCTCCAAAAGAATCTCATTTCCTTTCTGCTACTTTCCGCTTAGTGCACCGTGGGAGTTTAAAGTGGATATGGAGCTGGAATTTGGTTAAGAATGAGGGAGGGGAGTGCAAGAAGGCAGGAAGTAAGGCGGTGTAAATGAAGCCGCTACCATAACTAGGGCTGAGAGTAACGGGCGATGCTCTCTTATAATTCTCTTGTTAATCTAAGTGAAAATGAGTGTAGCGAGAGATTATGATGAAAGCGGCACTTCAGCGGAAGTCAGGTGAAAACATTATCATCCAATTCATAAACATATATTAAATTATATACTGACATTACAACAATACTAATTTGCATTATTATCAATATCTACAATCGCTACAAGCTGATAAATTATCATGTAGCAGTATTGATACATTAAATTACTTTAAATAAATATATGTTTACTGTCTGTATTATCAACTAAAACTAAATAGTCCTTTTCTCATTAGAAATTGGTAAAAAATGCGTGAAGAATTAATATCTTTTAATTATCTGAAATGTGTGGTGCACTTGATCGTTTTATAGCTTCAGTTATATTATAAATAACAGTAGTATAAATTTTACCGATAATCTTAAAAGAAAATTTCACATAAATTCCAGGTATAGTATACACAGAATATAGTCGTGAATTAGCTGCAAGATAACTCAAACTAACAAATCATATTGAGAAATTCAAAGGGTTTAAGTTTCTGATTTTTCATGCTATCAATAACATGGCTAAAAAGGTATCTAAGTAAATTAAACACCTTTCGTATAATTTAATATTATAAACAACCACTATCGTTGATATTTGAGACAATTTATCCTTGGCCCCATAATTTAGCAAAATTTGTTAATTTTTCATCAAGAAGCTTGGAAAGATTTTTATCAGACTCTGCTTCTACTATCTACTTATTGAGCGAGTTTCTCTTAAAATTTAACTAAATAAAATACAGATATATAAATAAAATTATTAATAATTTAACTTTTTATAGAAAAAACTATCCTTGAAATTTCCAAAATATCGCAATAATCTATTCTTTCCCATCCTTATTCCACTCTTAAACACTAAGTTTACTTGTTAATAGCTATATTCTTCGTGTAATATTTCCAGCGTGAGTTCCATAGAGATATATTTCTGAAAAGTTTTTCGAATGCGTCATTTGTTTCTCTCATTTCTGAAGACTTTCTCAAGATTTTCTTTATTTCATGGGAATCCGTATCTTTTTTCAGTGCCGTGTTGAAATTTCCATTAAGCGGCCATCCATCATATTCCGCGTTGTATTAGAGTGAAAAGGTCGTTCATCTTCACCCAATACGACACATCCATTCATTTTAATGAGGCGAACGCAAAAAAATCAGGTTAGAGATCCACTCCAATTACGGTTTAGGAATGCTTCGGAGAATCTTTTCCAATTCAAGGCTCCTTTCCTTTTCGAAAGAGAGAAAGTGGAAATCGTTTCGTTTTCGATAAATACATCGATTATATAAACGCATCGATTGGAGTCGAAAACTGATGGAAAAGCTAAAAAAATATCATTTGATTCAGCTGTTTCAGAAATTATTTGTTACCACTTACGAGTATATTTTATAAGTGATCCTTATTTTAGGGACAGTACGATGTGCCAAACTGATGAAGAAACTTCTCGGATAAAACTCTACCACCGACAAAGATGCAACTTTGAGTAAATGTCCATTGGGAATCTGGGGAATATTAGTTAGTCTTAGAAGTTAAGTCTTTCGGGAGTAACATTTCTTTTATAAAGGTGGAAAAATTATTGTCTCATATGCAGTCTTAAAGCATCCACGTATCGCATAGTTTCAACGAAGAGGTCGCGGTCTGTAGAAGATCTAATTCTTTCTCTCATATTAACCAATAGTAATTCATTAATGTTCTTAAAATTATCCTCTCAATTTCAATTAAAACTATATTGAGCATGCGTTCCTAATTTTCTTGGTAGCTTCAAATATATTATCGTTTATCTTTTCAACTATCAAGCGTGCATGTACACGAACAAACAAAACTATGGCGGAATGACCAGACCCTCATGAACGAGGGCTGCTTGGGAATGGGTATGCGGGTCTTTGTGACATGGTCAATGTAACAAACTTCCTCGAATGGAACTAGGTTAAATCAACTGAGAGTTCTGAAGCAAGACAAAACATGTCGCACACTCCTTGAATCTTTGCCAAACTAATACAGAATAAAATTACCTTGCATTAAACTATTGAATGATCGCACAATTAATTCGCTTTCCAAAATAACTAACATTTATTCACGTTTAATGTTTAAGTGTTTCTTCTCGGTTAATTTTCCTTATATCTAAAAAGTTATTCTTGTTAATCAAGATGAGAAAATAAATATAGTATATATATTAAAATATAAACAAATGAAGATTTTATATTCCGTCAATATTTAGCGTACGTCATCTTTGCATTTCTTGGTCACGTTAGCAGATCAAAAAATAATAAATTCTTAATTTGTAAAGATTTATTTGAGTCTTGTCTTATATGTTATTAATTAGTTGCATGATTGCCATGAATATAAGAAAAATGGGAAACATTTATACCACCGAGATCGTGTCAATTTTACTATATTATTAGAATTGATTCTGAGATCCCGTATCATCTTTCTCACATTCGTATGGTTTTTACTAAATTCAAATGTAAGCGGATATCTACCTATCCTGAGGAATACAATGAATTATATTTCTGAGAAGTTCTCGCGCTTTCATCAGAACATCTGCTGTCCTTACTCTAAGTGACCATATCCTTGGTTATTTGTTAAATTCATACCTGTGTATCACATATTTTACTTCCATAAGCACGTTCAATGATTAAGGAAGCTCTCAGAAGCAAAAGAAATTCTACTTGCCATTTTATCATTACCTAACGGTTTTAGAGGAAAGTGATCACACATTTGGACAATTACGAATCAGCACCAGACACCTCTCCATCAGTTTCTGAGCGGAAAAGACTTGTTTCCGCTCTTATTTGTCTTCATCACAAGGTAGCGTCTCATTAAAACAATTACCCACCTCCCCGGAATCTCAAGTGGCGACGAAATCATTGTATCACCTTTACCGCTTCCGAGAACGAATCACACGATTGAACGAGAGTTTAATTCGCTCCAAACGACTCCCCTTCGAATTCCTCAAGACGCAAAATATGTAGTGTTTCTCGAGCCCCTTCATCAATCAATGAAAGCACGCGAACCGAAAGGCCCCGTTTTATTATTACCCCTTACTTTCCCATCCGCCTCATCAAACGGAATTCTAAGGAGGCGGGAAAGAGAGCCGCTTTCAATTCGTCACCTGGAACCTCCCCATCGCATTCCGATTCCCATTATTCTCGTCATTTCTCGGAAACCTTATCTCCCCCTCTCGCTGTGTATTACACCTCTCACGTGCTCTTTCCCCGTGTCTTTCCTTATGCTGAGAGGTTTTTCGGGGGAGCTGAAGTCGGAACATAGGGTTTTGGATTCCCGGCGAGGAGTTGATAACGACGAGAGGGCAGGGAAGATGCCGAGGCGCGGTATGCGAAGGGAAGAATCCCGAAGCGAGGCATTCCAGGAAGATAAACTCCGAGGAAGGGCGGTGCCTATGGTTTTATTGTCGAAACGGGGTGGGTGAATAAGAATCCGCTTGAAGAGGTAGAACAAGAGGCTGGGGAAAAATGGGCGAGGAGATGAAAAATAAGGGAATCCAATGCCTTGTAACTAAGAGACGGAGTTGGGTAACAAGAGTGGAAGAAATGGAACGAGGAATTCTAATATGAAAGGAGTGAAAGGCTCAAAAGTTTTATGGAGGTAATGAAGTGTAGAAAAGAGGAAACAGTATAGGATTTGTTTCGGATTGATAAGATCGACGACTTAATAGGATGAATGGAATTCTTCCGCAACGGAGAAATACTTTATGAAAGTAAAAGTAGGTAGATACCACAAATAAAACAGATTTTTCTTTGTCTATTAAAAGAAATTGAGCCGTTAAAATCAATATATTTAATTTCATGCTCCTTGAAGCTAAAATTTCTGGTTTGCAAATCCAAAGAAATTTGAAACATTTCCCAATCGATACGCATGGCATAACATCACTCACGGATTGAGCCCGACATTTCGGCTGTAGTCTCATCGGGACAAGTCTATTGCTGTTCTGAAGAAGTAAAGACGGAAATATTGGAACACGGCTGTTCATGAGGGGTTACATAGGGGTTATAAAAGAAATATAAAATAAATTCGTATTCTAATGCCCCTGAGGATGGTAGCATTACTATTGAAAGGTGCTTTGGGAACAATTATAGTGTGGCTTTCCTTTCTTGCTTTAACCGAGTACCGGAAAGTAAAAGGAGGAACGCCGACAAAGACGGCTTTTGGAGATTTCACACATCTAATGTTCTGAAGATAGCAGCAGAAACAACTGCCGAAACGTCTGCCTCCCTCAATGAAGTAAATCGATTATCATCAAGAGAACTAATCTAAAAACAATCTATCGGCCAGTAAAACCTAAAATCTTATCTAGTATCTTTATTTCCCAACATTTATTTTTAAATTTCAACACAAATATCTTGCGAGCCTTATATGACATATGGCAATGGGAGTAACATCTATACCCAAATTTCTAATTAATATTAATATTTCGAATGTTTTGTTGCCCTATAATTCATCATATCATTTTCTAATTATCTCTCGTTCCTCGTGGACGCTGTTAATTGGAGTAGCAAAATCAATCTCATCGAGCAGATCTGTATTGATCTATTTTTCGAATCGCTTCCCACGGTAATGAAGTCTTCTGCTTTTAAGCGAGTCCCACCGAGGGACTAATAAAAATTGTTCCTTCGGTGCGAGCAATACGGGGAAATATTGAGCTGAATTCTTAAGTACCATGCGCAGATTGCAAGGATCTGAAAGGAAAGAAAGCTTGGTGAGGATGGAACGAAGATCAAGGGAAAACGAATGAGGTAGTCTTGCGAGACTGGCTAAGATTCGTTAAGCCCGAATGGCGAAAAAGTAAACCTGAAAGCATCGAGGGATTTAGGAGAGTTGAGCAGACTTCGACGGAGAAGAGGATCTGCCTCGACGAAAGCACATGTACCTGGAGTTCCTACGCGAATGAAACTTTCACGAGGCTCAAAAAGAATGAGTGCTCGTTCTCGGTAAGTCACGGAAGAAGTACGAGATTGAGAGATCTGAGTAACTGGGATGGGTGGAAGCCGCATTCGATGCAATTTATTTGGATATCACGTGTCACAGACTTGAACGCATGTATGGCTAAACTTCGAACGTACTAGCTTTTAAGGAGAATTTTTAAGGGAGAAAGGCCGCAGATGAAGACTGAAGTAGTGGGTGGAGGTAAGAGAAATATGAGAGTAGGAACGACACAATAATTTTGACATCCCAAGCGATGATTCCTTTGGACGCCAACGCCTTGCATAAATGTATTTGCAATTTATTTATTTAATTAAATTTACAACGAAAGCTGGCCTTATGGCCAGGTGGCAAAGTTTAAAGAGAACATACTAAATTAATTTTATGCCTGGCATTTGCATAAAGACGGGAGGGAAACTCCTCCAAAAATCTCCTGTTGGGTGATAATTATTTAGTATTGAAGGTTCCGCATATCAAAATAAGATAAAGCGTGACATAAATATTTAAATATTCAAGTGTTTGATCTCGGAGCTAGAGCACGTCGTACAGCGTAGAGCGTCTCGTTTCGTTAAGGGACTATATACAGGTTTGATAGCAGTGTGTGGGGATGATCGGAGGCCTCAGCTGGGAATCTCTCAAGGATAGAAGAACTGAGTTTTTCGAAAAACTGTTTAAAAAAATTAAGCCGTGGTTTAAATGACGAAACATGTGAAGTCGTGATTCCTACTCCCAGCGAATGCAATATTCTCAGCCCGACGGCAAAAAGATTCTGCGAAATAAGAACGAGAATACAAGGTTTCTTTTCCCGGATAGTATTGATTGCTCCAATGTTAAAGTAATTTAGGTGGTTCGGTGTTTCACATATCTAAATAAATGCATTAGATGATGAAAGAGCTCGGCTTAACTTTCCAAAAATATTTGTATTTTTAAACAATGCACTTTGCGAAGCAAGTCAATTTGAATTCATGTAATCTTTGAAAATAATCCTTTAGTGATAAAATTAATATTCCTTTGTTCGATTATTTTTCGTTACCTAGCTTATTTATATATGTTTATTATTTATTATATATATTTATATATCGAAATCTTTCCTTAAAGTATTCTACCCTAATTCTACTTTAGACTTTATCCTCTAAGTCAGAGTTTCCCAAACTGTGCATCGCAAAAACATCGATTCCAAAGCTTTTTTCTACGTTTTAAGTATATTAATTTTACGTATCAATAATTTAGGACTTTCATGCAAGAGCTAATAAACGTCACACCTGTTCAGTAACGTTTTTACTTTCCGAAGATTTATCGATCAAGTGTCATTACCTACCCTTCAAATTACACTAGGTCGTTCCATCAAAATACAAAAACCCTAAAAAGTTCTCCACTGGAGAAAAAGTTTTGGAAAGTATCCCCTGGGCTATCTGCTCCAAGAACTAGGAGAGGGAAATGAAGCTTACAAGGTAGTGTGAGGAGTGAGACAGCTTTAACTTGCTTTCCTTGCCTACCTAAATAAAATAAATATGCAATTTTTAAAATTAAATAAATAACAATGAGAAGTTAATTCTGAAATCATAGAGAATGTATGAGAGATCGAGGTTATTTACAGTAAATTAAGGTATTCATCGACAGAATCCCGCTGCCCCAAGCGATGAGGGCTCGCTTGTACTGCTATACCGACCCTGAGCAAAAGAATTGGAAATAATAGACTGAATGAGGGTAGGAAAAGAAGAAAGCCTAAATAAAGAGGGATAGAAAAAGTTGAAAAAGAGAGGAAGGTTGAGAAAAAGCGAGACAGAGAGAAGAGGCACGGTATTGCCGGTCTGCGTAGGGTTTCCGACAGATAGGGTCTCAGAGAGAAGACGGATGGCCGGCATTAAGTGCGGGAGACCCCTTCCATTTGGCAAACCAGGGAATTAGGAAGGGCATTTCGATAGAATGAGAGGAAGAGGAATGAGACGGGATGAACTTAGATAAAAATGAGGAGACTATATGGGTGAGAACACGAGCGGGTAAGATGCAGTGGGGATTTTTGCCTGTAGCCAAGAGGAGAGCTCGAGGGAGGCTGTGACAGAGAGAGATGGTGAAGAGGGAGACCCTAGAGGGTTTAAAACTCTCGGAAGAAATATTCTGTTGCATGCGTGTTTCTGAACGGAAGATGGGGGCCGGTAAAGAATCGTCGAGTGTGCGAATGGCTAGTTGGAAGAATAACGGTTTAGCGCGGAAGTTTTTAAACCACAGAGGGAGTCTGAGATGGGAGAGGGAAGCTGGTTTAGGAAATGAATGTGTGCATTGTGTTGATCCTGCGGAGCGGAGATAAAAGTGGAATAAATACTACAAATTGGCTCGCGGGGGAGTGTGAATGAAGGGAATAAAACGAAATGGTTAAGGAATGGATCCTGGGGACCGGAAAAGTGTGACGGAGAAGAGGGGCGGAGCGGAGCTGGTAACGAATGTTGGGAATAAAGAAAGAGGGGAAGAAATGGGTGCAACCATGGTGGAAGTCTTTGCCAGGAATAATAAAGAAAGACTGTAATGATGGGGAGTCGTCCAAGGAAAATGAATCTTAGTTATCCTCGGGAAGCGAATAGAACTAAGAGGAACGATCAATGCTGTATAAAAGTTTACCAGATTAGGAAATATCATAAATGCCACGTTAAATAAGCACGACGAAATAGTTGACGTAGGAGTTTAGTAAAAGATGGGATATAGAATACACGGTCATGCCCCGTGGACTTACACCAATAATACTAGAACAATATGCCAGTTTCTATTGATTTTTCTCAACCTAAAAATTAATATCATCCATATTTCTTGATGTATGGACAAAATTTTTGGTCATAAATATTACGGATTTAAATCGCAATTAGGTTATTGATCTGTGTTCATGACATAATATGTGAATCACTTGATGGAAACGAAAAGTAGTTTGCTTCGTAAAATTCTTGAACCTAATAATACTCTCTGTACATATACTTATGTACTTCATACCCCCCTTTCGTTTGAATGGCTCATTTTATAGCTTTGATTAAATAAATTATGTTTGAGACCCTGTGCTAATATTTTTCCTATCAACACCCATCCTATTAATAGAGATTTCCGTATCCGTAGAATACGTTTTTTCACGCCCAAGCGTTTTCCTGGTTCGGTGAATATTACTTTTCTAAGCGGAAAATTAGGTTTTAAACCCGGAATGCAGTTTTCTCCTGTGCACTTTTTTTACAAGCTATCCTTTTCATTAAAATTGACATCACGAAGGGTTAGATGTTAGAAGAAACTTGACAGTCTCAATTTCTTCATAATAACAGACCCTGTTTATTATTATTATCAACATATCAAGTAAAGCAGATAATATAAATAGAACCGATTTTGACATTTTCCACGTAAAGCCAGTACATTATTCCTACGTACTAGTTCAAACGAGTATTTACGAGACATATCTCTCCAACTTTTAATCAGCATCAACATTAACTTTTTTTAAATGCAACAACTCCTCTGCACCTCAGAATTCCACTACATCAGAGGGCGCTTCGGAAGAAAAACAAGAGAATCCATAAAGAATACATTCGTTTTCCATTACGCCCCGGTGAACGTTACCGTAATTCGGTCTCTGGCTTAGCGGCGGCAAAGCTTGTCTTGTTGATAGTGGCCCCAAAGCAGCTGCGTGGATTTACTTAGGTTTCTCTCCCTTTATCATTCACCGTCAATGCATCGCAGGCCTAACTTGGATTACACTTCCATACTTTTTCCACCGTCCAATTTCTTAACCGTGTCCTTTCTTCTCCTCCTTCATCCCCCCTCCTCTATCACCCTTTCCTTTCCACATATAGTCTATCTAGCCTTTTCGATCCCTGATCCCTAACAATCCCTTCCCACGCCCCCAACGAAAAACTCCACTTCTTCTTCTTCTCATTCCCCTTCTCTGCTTTCCGTCGCTGCCATTTTCTCTTGAGCCATCAAGATCCCTTCCTCGTCGTCGTCATCATCATCAGCATCTACCTTCACAACCCCCTCCTTATCTTTCCTCCTTCCACAACTATCTGAAAGCCTATTATTCCTTCAATGCTTTTTCCCTCCCTTTTTTCCTATCCTGTCTTCCTCAATTACCGAGAGTATTTAGTTCCTGTCCTTACAAGGGCCCGCTCTTATCTCCCGTCTTTCACGTTAATCTTCAGAATGCCATCTTTTTTATGTCGTTACTTTTTCCATTTCCTCCGACAACAATTTCTTTCTCGATTCACGTTCTCCCCAGGAAATTGTTTCCTGCCAAATTTTCCCTAGTCTCGGCAGAAAGTGTCTCGGAAGATTGTGGGATTTCGGAGAAAAATAAAACGCCTATTAGTGTAAAACCAAACGACGCGTGATGTGCGCTTTTCTCAGGCCTTGTTTATTCTATGGATATACTACTTGCGAATGAATTTCAGATTAAATTGTTTATTGCTGAATCTTATTAGCTCATAAGAGTTTACTTTGTACCTTATTTGAGCAATTTGATGATACACTCGTTGAAAACCTGAATTTAAAAGAATCTACACCTTTGATAACTAAATTTGAGTCTAATAATAAATAATTACGAATCTCTAATCCCAGGTCAAGAATCTGGGAATTAATGAGCAATGTCATCTACCAATTTAAAATTCCAACGAGTAATATTTTAAATTGATAAATATTGATGATTGCAATGTAAAGTCAAATGGAAAAATATTCGCAAATCAATTCCTGAACTGAATGCCTTAAGGAAGGAAATTCTTCAAAGATGATTTCATCTCTCGCTTTTAGTTCTATAAATAAGTTAGCTCGTATGTAAGAGATCACGTCGTGCGTCACAACTTCGTAATATTGACGCAAAAATTATATTTTAATTGCTCGAATAAAATTCATTTCCTGCGTGTACGTGGGAAGGGTGTTTTCCCCACAGAAAATGAACGTAAAAATATTAATTTATGCTAAATCACGATAGCAACTAAGAACATCATAAGTTATAATGATGGTACCAGGCATCTAAACCCGTTTTAAGCTGTAAGTTTATGCTGTGACTTAGCAAAAATAAATCTTTTTGAGATTTGATTATTTGTTCGTAAATACCAGCCAGCCCTCGACAGTAAATAGTGAATAAAATCGATATGAACTGACTTTACTTGGTGGAACGCCATTTCTGAAAATAAACCGCCGACTTTGTATTTTCCACAAAATTTATTAGACACGACCGGTTTTGGCCCTACAGCCATCATCAGGTGATCTGTATTTCCACCACATCAGGTGGTAAGTATTAATAAATTTTGTGCAAAATACAAAGTCGTCGGTTTATTTTCATTAGTAAATAATCAATTTTTCCTTTGAATAATGCATCAATTCTCATATGGATAAATGGTTCATATTTCTCCTTATAAAGGACCTTAGAGGTTAGATGAATAGATCTCTTACTACTAAGAATGACATAAACAAATGAATTATTTAAGTAGCACCCATCTCTTCACTTAAAACCATACATCTTCTCATCGCCTTGCAGAAGAGAGAAAGAGAATCAAAATTTTACCCATGCGCGCTCCAGATCAAATGTAAATTTATTAATATCAAATTTTGTCTTCTTTGTACCCCTTATATGCATCACGCAAAGGCCCGTAACTGTTAGTAGCTTCTTCAACCTCTTGGCGAGGTTTTGTGGTTTCTTATCTTTCCGAAAACACATATCTTCCCTCCAGAATTCGAGATCTTCCAGGTTCATTTTTAGATAAATTGGTAAAATGATTCCTTCCTTATTAATATCACTCGGTTTTTCATTCAGCAGTAATTTTTTATACTTCGGAAAACATAACACAACAACAAATAGGTTGACATTTGATCCCAATTTTGCCAAAAACTCGGAACGTAAATACTTCAAAACTGACGAGGGAATCGTTCAATTTGCTTCAGCCGGTCTCTGTGTCGAATCCCTTACGTCTGGAACTCCAACGTCTGAGGTTGGATTCCTATGGTCTGTTTCCATATTCTCTCCATCTGCCCGCTCCCTATCTCGATGGAAACTCCGCCTTATGGATCCCTCCCTCCCCTCTGCTCCTCCCTTGTCTTTGACCATTCTTCCACCCCCTCGTTCACCTCCTACATCGACCCTTCTCATTCGACCTCCCGCTTAAGCTTTCCCATGAGTTTCTCCCGACCCCAGAGGCTGTATCTTCCTGATTAGCCCACTCACGGCCAAAGTCCTTGCGAGACACCGCTTTTCGATCCTTAAGAGGGCCCGCCTGAATTCTGACGTAGCATATGTCCTCGTTTTCAGTGTTACTGAGAATGCCCAAGGGGTTAACTGTGGGAGGCAGTATTGGAAAAGGGTGGAAAGCGACCCTAAGACGCCCATTCTTTACCAGGAAACGATCTGGAGAGTCAGCATTTCTTCGGAGCTCATTCGGAAGAAACAATTTCGACGCAATCTGGATGTGTTTAGGATGATACACTGGGGACTTTTTTCTTATTCATATGTTTTCGAAATTTCTCAAATATATTGTGAGAAAAACGTGGCAAGTTGGTCAAAATCCCTCTACTGATATATCCCTGAAATATATGGAATATTAAAGAGTAAGAGATGAAACAAAGAGATGACTTATGGGCATTATAGCTCTATTTGGAATAGTGATTCATAGCGAAAAGCTTTTTGGATATAAAAGAGGATGAGCACTTCTCCCAATGGTAAAGGCTCCTACGTTTGGTGAATAGGTAATCTAGAGACTAGGAGATACATTAAATTAATTTCTACTGCCTGCACTACTGATATCACGATAGCCAATGGAAATCAGGAAAAGATACCGCACTTTCTGGAAGTTCTCGTATAATGGTGATCAAAATCAATTCACTCTTAGTAGTAGGAGTAATTAACAAGGGTGACGTATACTTATATACTTGATGCAATTTAACGGTTTCAGAGAATGTAAATTCAAAAACAAAATATAACTATGCCTATGAAAAGAATAATAATTGAAGTTAATAATCTCATAAGTTATACTGTTAATGATGATTTATATTGATATTATTACGACACAGAAATATTTTTTTTTCAATAAAATTATAGTAACACAAATCTACGTAATCATAATTTAGCGATTACTGAAAATGTTGTTTAAAAACGTCGCAGGGATCAGAAACTTCTTGGGATTCTATGTATGCTCCGATTTAATGATGTATAATGTTGTAATGAGATGCATAATAAGTCAATATTGCCTATAATTTCTATATATATTTTTGTATATTTTAACCCTTTGCAAGGAAACTGAAATTAATTTTCTATGAGAATGTTACGATTCTTACAGACTGTTATATATTTATTTTTTTCATGCTTAGCTTCTGTTGCCCTTCACCGGTGAAGTCCCCCTAAGCTCTATTGAACTTTTCAGGAGGTGCTTCACCGAGGCAACAGCAACAATGAACACACATGACCATTCCCAGAATCGAAAAAATCCGATCAGCCGGGATTCGAACCCGGGACCTTGGGGTAGGAGCGAAAGCTTAGATGGAATTCTATCCACTCTTCCACCAAGGACGGTATGATATACATATATGATGATTTAAATAATATATTTTTTATCAAGCCTTAACTTACTTGACTCAAAATGATTACATGAATGCATCATTTTATAAATACTCATAAGACATAAACACTACGGCTAACATAATTATTCCTCTATCCGTCCCTAACGGGAACCCAATTTCGGCCGCAATCCTATCAAATTTTGGTGATTTGGCAACGCTTTGTGGGAAGAAAACTCGGAATCACGGAAGCGAGGGTGACAAATGAATGTCACCTGGTCATCGTAATTGCGTCCGAGGATAATTTATACCTGTGGTCATTTCTCTTCATCACGTCAGGGAACACCCTTTCACAGGGGAAATCAATTTGGCGATGGCAGAGGCGCGAGCGCGGAGGACACTCAAGAGCATTATTCAAACTCATCCATAAGGACATGGCATTCCTTCTTTCCACAAATCTTGATTTATCTTCATGTTGAAACAAATTGACAACCTGCTATTTAATTTCATGATTTGGCTATTTGTCATATTAGTATCAAATATATAGCTCACTGGGAATCTGATGTGCATAGCACAACTGACTAACTGTAAGCAATTCATATCATTTACTGTCTCAGAGGACGTCTTGTGGAGATCCATCACGTAAAAATGAGTAAATATTATTTTTTCGACAAAATATTATATTTTTTGAAAAAATACAATTTCACTCAATTCTATAATACATTTATGTTCAAATACTGCGATAGAGATTGCTTTTTTATCTGAAAATACCTGATGAAAAGTTAATTATCCTATTGCGATCTATCTTTATTTCGACCTATTCTCCCCATTTTGCAGGTTTTTCACTCTTTATGGGTGGTTTCATGCAGCGCATATTTATTGTACTAAAAATTAACACGTTCTTTTTTCTCCAAAAAATCACTCTTTCATTCCATCAAATCCATCTCTAATCCCATTTTACTTGTTAAAATCAGTATATATCACTAGTAATATTTTACGTTTTTGTGCATTTATTTTTCATATTTATGAAAATTGTTAAATGAAATACATGACCTCCTTGTTCCAATTTCACCCAAGAAAGACGTGGGTATGAATGAACATGTACGCAATCGCCATCGTTTTAATATCAACAGATAAATTCAATCCGGTTACAAACACGCTAAAACAGGGCTACTTCATAACTTTACGCTAAATCCCGCTTATTGCTCAAACAATACTGCATGATCATCATCAATATTTTATTTTGAATTCTTAGAAAGAAATGAGAGAAATTGTCGTGCATTTTAAATCCATTCTTTTTCGTCAAATTGGCAACCTTAATGTCTTAATTAGTTCGGTTTGCGTTAGTCAGCGGGATGTGAAAATCGATGGCGTTCAGGTTCGTATTCCCTTCCTTTCCGCGCTCTTTATTTGATTTACAGTCTGTTTCCAGAGAATCTTTCACTTGTTTACACCGTGTGCCTTCGTTCCATTTGGACTTTTGATTTGTTTTCTCACAAGACCGTAATATAGGGACGAAAGTGACTCGTAATTGCGGTTTATCTGAAAGGAAAGCGTAGCGGAGGTAATTATGTTTTGTTTCTTCCGACTTGGCCGTGGTGCTTGGCCTGAAATACGCTGATAAGAGGGACTTCAAAGCGATGACTCCTGTGGAACGCTCTCTACGCATAGAATGTGGGAGGACCTTCGTTAAATTGGTAGAAAGGGAGTTCTTCCCATTGCGAGGGATTTAGCAGGCGGAAGTTGGAATCAAAATTATCACTGTAGGTGAACAAGACTTCTTGCTATGCTTCATCTGAAAATCAAATCACCTATTGAAAATTTATATTAGCGTTGCTTAGGCCTCACCTTGAGTATATATGTAGTGTATGGGACCCTGCCGGAAAATATCATATTCGGGATTTAGTAAAAGTAAAACGAAAGGTGATTAGATTTTTAGAGAATTGCTACGATAAAACAGCGAGTGTTACACAGATGATACAGGACGCAGGATGGGAACCATTAGAAGATGAAAGACTAATTCAAAGGATAAAATTATTAAATAAGTTCAGAGAAGTTATGTGTTCAGATGATGTAAAGGAAGAAAAACGACACCCCTGTTATATGTGCCATTCCTATACTTCGAGGAAGAAAATTGTAACTACATGTCGAAGAATTCAGAAGGGCTTCCGGTTAGCCAAGCGAGTCAAAAAGGTTCCGATCATGGTGAAAGTGGTCCCGGATGCGATTCCCGAAGGGGGACCATAATTGCGAAATGATCTCAACTGTAGAAGCATTTTTAAAAACCCTGTTTGAATACAGACCATTTTTCGTCTAAAAGTCTAAATATTTGGCTCTTTGGAGATTGTTAACGTTTTTCTTGCAATGATAGCCTTTTAGATTGAGTAGATAACTCATTGTGAAATGTAAGATTTTTAAATTGAGTATTGACATAAAAATTCTTACATAATTAAAAAAATATATTTGAGATTTTAAATACGATGAAAATTATTTCAAATTGTTTTTGAAAAGGCTGGATTATATGAAAAATGAGAGAGTACATGTACCATATATAATGAGAGAGTACGTAAGAGTACATGAGATACCCGTATTTAAAAAATCGAGAAATAGAATGTGCAACCCATGTGGGTAGTAACGCTTGCGGGATATGTAACGCTTAAGATATCTAGAATTAATAAAATAATAGGATCGAGTCTGAGTTAGTAACACGGGTCTTGCAGGGCCTCATTTACTACTATTCCCCAATCAACTGCTGGACCTTCACCTTCTTGTTAAATAAAGTATAGCTGATTAATTATAATTTGATATTGCAGATAAGATTCTCTCGTCTTTATTAAAATGCTATAACTACTTTTGCTTCAGTAAATGCATTTAACGAATATTCATCATACGGCAGTAAAGTACGTACTGAGTGGGAAAGCTATCATACTTTACTTAAACTTCACCTTCACATGAATATTTGGAAAGATTCATAGCTCTTATTTTGGGGGGCAAATCGTTTATCGGGATGATAAAACAGCTTATTTATTAACCCATTGTCCATCGTTAATTTAATACAGGAAGAATTAGCTATTAAAACATAGTGTGTATTAGAAAAAAACACCTGCGAATCAAACAAAAAGTTACAGCAAAATTCGGGAATGTATATTATATAAAACTGCATCTTCTTAAATTAATATTAAACTAAATCTCTCAAATGTTTCCTCAGATATCAATCAACCTTCAAAACAGTTTTAAGTTTTATACAGACTAACGATCTCATCCTTAGAGGGTTAAAATATTAGATAGCTAATTTAATGATATCATTATTCGCATACAAGTTAATGTTTTATTGAATTTAAATTAAGCTATACTTCAAAATTAATTTAATAAATTTAGATATTAATATGTCATCGGAAAATATTTTGAGAAATAT
The DNA here is from genome assembly GCA_947579665.1 of Sympetrum striolatum. Classification (NCBI taxonomy): domain Eukaryota; kingdom Metazoa; phylum Arthropoda; class Insecta; order Odonata; family Libellulidae; genus Sympetrum; species Sympetrum striolatum. The sequence goes on along the minus strand of OX388342.1, from coordinate 51,082,318 downwards.
CCCGGATTGTTACAATGATAACTGTTGCCTCGTGAATTCTCCAAAAACTTGGAAGATTTCTTGTAGCGAAACTCCCTTTCTCTTCAGGCTCATCAGAACAAAAACTCCAGATGACGATACGAATTCTTGGTGAAAGAACGTTAGATGGACGGGAAATGAAACGTTGGAAGACTAGCCAGGAAAAAATTAAGGGAATTGCAAAAAGAATTCGGGATGAGTAAATGTTAAATGCTCGAAATACAATCTTAAATTTAGGAAATGAATGTTTTTAATTCTTATCGCAATACTGACGAGAATAATAAGTCGGTAATATTCTCTATTAACTTTTGTATTCCCGTCCTAATATTTAAAACAACTATGTAATATTAACGTAAATTTAATGGTAAACATTTTAGTAGAAGACATTCAAATTGTATTTCCAAATTATATGGCAGGACTTCGTGGAAAGATTTGCTTAGGGAGTGATGAAAAACTTGGTAATATCTACACGTGTTTATTATGATGACCGGTTTCGGCTACACAGACAAAATTAGATATTCTAGTTATTCACAACAGCCCCATCATATATCCAAAATAAATCACTTTTTAATGAACCAGTTACTACTGATATAAGTTGTAGCTTGATGCAAGTCGGGCATGTATTCAAATAAATTTGATGTTTGACATTCGTAACATGACTATATACTATAGAGGAAAAGCTACCCCCCAAAAACAGGACAGAAGATGTTTGCAAGTATTCATTTCACAATCGGGGAATAGTAGAACGTTCCGTTTTATTTACCTAAATAGGTTTTCGAACCATTTCCCCCTTCTTGGAATGCATTCATTAAGAGAAATAAAAAGTGGATCTTGTGATTTTATTGTAACACTGTTGTAAAATTTGAAATATTGTAGTATTGTCTTAAATTTCCTAATTTTAAAATTTGTAATTGCATTCCGGATGTACTCCCTTCGGGAGGTTTTGTGGGGTTTTACTCCCTACCAGGGTGAATACCAAGCTGGGTAATTTATTATCCCCCCCCCCAGGAATGACTACCACCTGGTCTGGTACCTATGTGTAGTTCTTAAGAATAAAGAGATAAAATTATGTTTCTAATTTAATAAATGAAGGCAATTTAAAAAGATTATCTTAGAATAAGTAATTATGCAACCATGAGGAATATGTCCTTCCTTTAATTTTACATGCCTCTCTCCGAATCTTAGACGTGCCTTTACAGGGTATAATGGGAACAGCTTCTTGTATTTCATGAGTTTAATCGCCTATCTCGTCTTCATTTTTGTTCTAATACTTGCTCTCGAGCTCCACAGTAATTCAACTTTAGTAAATCAATGGGCGGAAATGAGATATCAGAATAAAGCACTATTAGATCAAGGATATTTTCGCTCAATTGCCTAACTTCAAACTTTCTCTACCGGTTTCGTTTCACCATTCACTCCCATCTTAGTTTATTTTAACACTTTCTAGAGACTTTTCAGATCCAGATCTCTCCATTCTTTTCGTCGCTTCTTCCCTCGATCGCTTCCAACAGACGGCGCTGTTTTTAATCCATTTATCACCGTTTGAGATATTTTTTGGACCGATAGAGTATCCTGACGAGGAAAAAGCCCGGCGTGAAAACGTTCTTTTCCGCCAAACTCCTTTTAATTAAATTGCCAGGGAAGTCTCGGACAAAGTATCTATCAGAAAGCTTAAGCTCTTTTGATTCAGGAAAGGTTTTATTTCTCCGTAATTAGATACCCAAAATTAAATGATATTCCCCTCTTTAGAACATAGTGAGATAATTTAAGTTAGAAATTCAGTAGCAAAACCTCTCAAAAAATGGAAAATTAATAAACTTCCATTTGCATAAATACCTTAAGAATACTATTAAGGTATAGTATTAATATGATGTGTGTATGTTCAGGATATAGAATTTTAAATATCTTTTGTCATGAGTTGTGCACCATCTATGACCATAGAATGTCTTTAATTTTATCGATATTTATTCAAATAGATCGAAAAATTTAGCTCGTATTTCTGAAAAATAGTGCATAATCATATTATTTTAATTCCATTACGTATACTATCAAGGGTACTAAGGTACCCTTGATAGTATACGTAATGGAACTTTTAGCTAATCATTGATTTGAAATTAAATTTCCAATCCGATTTACATTTACAATTCTATCAATATTATTGATCAACATAGCATACGAAAAAACAAATTATCATTTCATTTTTATTTATCCACTAAAATTAAAGCCAATATGAGATAATTCAAGAATGATTGCAAGAACAAGATCCTAATGTCTCCGAAAGAAATTCTGCGGTAAGGGGAAAAATGCTTCCTTGGGAGTTGTTAAATTAATATAGTATTAGCAATTGCTTCGCCTAAATCTAAAAATAATCAATGATTGTTACTTTCCGACAGAAATCTACCTTAATTGTTACCCAGTATTTTGAATAACATATAGGGCAGATCATAATTCTATACAAATACGCTTCAGATAAATTTAAGAAAGAACTATAAAACACACCCAGGATTCGGAAATTCGCCTCCTTCCGCGATTTTTAAGGATGAAAGTGTAATTAAGATTATATTTGAAGCCACACAAGGCTGGAGGAAGAAATAAAAAGCGCGCGATATTTAACATAAACAAGCTAAGGATTTTGTTGAAACGGGAAAATGTACCCTCATTAACCTTAATGAAACGTATACGATAAGAAGATGGTAGGTTTCCTTTCATCTTCCGAGGCATTTTCCTTCAAGCTAATGTCAAATATAAAAGAAATATAAGTTATTATAAAGTTTTCGAATTTTAGGCATGATAAATTATGCATTAAGTAATTTGTAATTACTAATTCCAACAACTGAAGAGATTCCAACATTCACTTTGTGAATATAAATGCATTGAAATATTTCTTATCATTCAAAAATTTTAACATAGTTATATAATATTTTCCTAAATGAATTAATTTTAGGTCGGAAATAAATCAATTGTACTATATAAATTTACTTATAATTAGTAGATTTACTAATAATTCTACTAACCACATTAGCTAATACAATTTACAGCTCCGCTAATCAATCCAGTAATTTTTTAGAAATACTTTCTCCGACTCATTATATGGAAACATCCGTAAACATTTGAGTTTCTATCAAGGAAAACAAAATAAAAACAAATGGTTGCCTAAGTGGTACATGTAGGGAATATACGGTAAATTCAAATATAAGGGGAATTTCTAGCTAAATTGATAGAAAAACGTTAATAAGTTGCAAGAGTTAGGAAAATAACAGTTACAGTTGTTGTCAAATTTAGGAAGTTCGATTTAAATCTTTTTATATTTGCATATTTTAACGAATAAAAGACTTAAACTGTCCCTTACGGTCACCTGGATTCGAGCCAGAGTCTTCACAGAGAAGAGGATATTTTTCTCGAGCGTTCCTTCAGTAAAACTAAAATACAGTTCGTCTGATACATCTTCTAATAGTCCTATTTAGAGGAACGAAAGGACACTTCGCATATGGTAAAATAATATGTTAACAAACCTCATTAAATACTTCTACCATTATATTAGAACACTGCCTTAGCATTTTTTGTTTCCTATAAGCCTTAAACACACAGTGTCTTTATCAATAAATTTTGGTTGCATTCTATTTCGGTTTCGTTTAGATAGCTTAGTATTTATTATGCTGCTTACAAGCTACGCTTAAACGTGCTTTGTATATCGTTACCAACACAGTGGGCGTTCTCTCTCAAAGGCATATAAGGCTCTGTTCATTACACCATCCAGGTCACTGGGAAAAGTTCCAGTGATGTCAAAGAGATCTCCCACTAATCTTTAATTAAGCCAATCTTTGAACGGGAATCTGTAGCCCGTGTTTACAATTAGCAGGGTTGCCTTCAAAGTTGGTCGGAATAACAGCTATACCTTACGGACTAGGAAATTCTGACAAATGCTAGTGCAACGAAACGATCAATATACTAGGACGAGGCAGATAAAATCTCATTCAGCCGTGGATAAGGTTAGAGGAAGGGCGTGCTTACTTAGGTGGTCCAGCTTGGAGAGAAATTGGAGCTAGAGTGAGGCATTTAGGAAATGTAAACTCTTCGAAATTTGATTACTTAGAAAGCTTTGACAAAATATTAGTTTTGTAGAAAGCTGTTTGCTTACGTCAAAAAGTTATCAGGAGAACCATGACTTAAGGAGAGATCATTTGAGAAAAATTTGATACTATTAGAAAAACATCAATCAATTTAGAGTGATGCGATGTCATTAGTTTATTGCTATCGCGAGATTTAATCTTAATAAAGCTACTGAATTAATATATCGTATGCAACGTAAAACACTAAATTTACCTAACTTGATTCTGATCTTCCACAACTTCTTAACCTTCGAACTTTTTCTATACTACTATCCAACAAATTTTCGCTATAAATATTTTAGTATACGATTTAGTAAACATCGACATCAAACAAATTAAGAGATCAGTTCAGTTGTGCTGAGAATTAAATATGAAATATGTTGTGCTTTACAGATTATAATTATTACTACCGATTTTGGTGATTGATCGCCGATGCATTTTTTAAAGTAAACTCGTTAAACTCGCTGAGCATAAAAATAATTTTAAATTTTTCTTCATCGAACTTAAATATATGAATTTTTCTTTCAATCCTTTTCTTTTATAAATTTTTTGGTAATGATGACGTGATCATTTTCGATTTTAAATAGCACTGAGTGTTAAGTATTTTTTATTCTACTTTTTACTTATTACATTTTTAAATTCCTAAATACCATGACGCAAAGTATTTAGTAAATTATTTCTTCCTATATTTCTAGTACTCATATTTTGTCTTTTTAATTAAAGCTATATTTTCACTTCCCTCGAGTTTTCTGAGGACATCATCGTTTAATAATTTATCCTTTCAATTGGTTTTGAGAGCATTTCCTTCTTTACCGGTAAGGCTTAACATATTTTCTCCAGCAATCTAGGACTTTTGAAATGTTCAAAGAATGCTTTTATTTTGTTTTGTCTAACTTCCGATATACTTTTTGGGTTAATGGTAGTTATCTGGGAGTTATACCATTACTTTTTTCAGGTAGAAATTTTGAGGGTCGCCGTCCTAATCCGGACTCTTAGCTCACCCTTGTAGCTCGGAAGCGCCCGGCAACCACAGCACGGGGGGGGGCGTACAAAAATGACTGCGTGGAATACGATTTAAAAAGTTATAAACAATTCAAATGAGCAACAATTTATTATCTTCGTCGTTGCACTCGTCCTAAGAGATACAAAAGCGTTTTTTGATCGACGATCTACGATTAAAATTATGATTTTTCGTGATTTTGCAATAAATTACCCGTTGACACACGGCTACCTTGCTCAGTAAGATAGGCGGGTGGTTTAAATCTCAATGGTGGTTAGGTAGGGGGGAAGGATTCCTAGATTTATAGATTTTTGTTAGAAATCCCTCCCCCTACCCCAACCAAACGGCAACGTTGTCGTGTGTAAACGGGTAATTTCTTGCAAAATCACGTAAAATCTTAATTTTCATCGTATAACGTCGATCAAAAAACGCTAGTATATCTCTCAGGACGAGAGATACGACGAAGATAATAAAATTGTTGCTCTTTTGAATTGTTTATAACTTTTTAAATCTTATTCCACGCGGTCAGTTTTTTTATGGTCCCCCCTGCTGTGGCAGCCGGGCGCTCCCGAGCTACGAATGCGAGCTAAAGGACCCTCAAAATTTCTACCTGAAAAAAGTAATGGTATAACCCCAAGATAATTACCATTAACCACTTTTTGTTATAAATAAATGAAAGAAATTATTCAAGCAAGAAGAAACCTTTTATCCCAGCCTTTCCCTAATATACATTATTTATTGTAACTAATATTGCTAAGAATATAGGGCGGATTAATAATTCACGTTGAACATGGAAGGATCAACCCTATTTAGCAATGGCTGGTTACTGTGGGAGTTACTCCGAGTAATCCATCTCCCGAGGGAATCAGCAGGGGCTGACTGGAACACGTGCACAAGATCACGGTGTAGTAGAATCAAACGGTTTCAGCTCATCCTCCTCAAGCGACCCTGCATGTGGGAGGTCTGCTCCTCGTGCATGCTCCTTGAACGTCAGCTTTGACTTCTTCGATTGCAGTTATGCTTGATCTGCTTGGAGAATTGGTTTCAGTCGCATTGGAGTCCCCTCGGAAATCAAATTCCAAGAGAAGACCGTAGGCATAAGTTAAATCGCGTTACATCGGAATTTGCTTCAAATAAAATCATTTCAACCCAATAGCGATAATCAACTATCTTTTTGCGATTTTATGTAAGTAGCAGAATACTGAAGCAAAGTATTAGTTCTAGAAATAAATAAATTAAAATTCCGCACTAATATACCCCATACTTTCTCGTTTGAATTTAACACACCGTTCAGTGTTGTGAATCATCGAAATCACACAAAATTTCACTTCGGTATCTACATCTATAAAATACATAGTGTGTTAGACACAGTTGAGCTGGTGATACTTATGCCACAGGAGGTAATACGCATGCCTGAACTCGCATTAATTTAGATACGCAAGAGCGTTTTCGTAAAAGCAGTTAGTGAATGAATTAAAAATCTTTTAAATCAATATTTTGCTAGTTTGAATAATAATTATGATTAAAAAATTTATTACCATTAATTACATTCTCTTATTGTAAAATTATCACTTTCCAGAATTCATCGAGAATAAATGGCTAATACCATTTTCATTATAGATGCGTCATTTATTAGTGATATAAGATTTATTATCGTAAAGCACATATTTAGGAGTTTAAGTTACTCCAAGTACATCGTTTGAAGCTATGATACCCACGGGCCGTTTGACGCCCTTTTCGTAAATAATCATTACACTGTAATTTTTCCTTATAGATATACGAGTAAGTTACCAGAAATAAATAAATTACTTGTAATATCACCTTGTATCATTACAGGATTATCGAAACACGTTCCAGTAATAACTATTATTCCTTCGGTGCCCTGTCCGAAAGCGTTTGTAAATGTGAGCGTTACGGATTTGCGTTGACATTTCTTTACCTATACATGACTTCAAATAAATGAATGCCACTTAGATTCTAGAATATACGGGTATAAAAGTATTCTACACAAATAACTGCTCTTCGCATTTATTAAGCTAAAAATAAATTGTTACACATTCCAACTGTACCTGAATTGAAATTCGAAGAGATTTAGTGCTAAAAAGAAATTCAAAGTTTAATTTAATTGGCAACTATTAGTTTTGCTGTGTAATATATGTTTACCCTTTTGCACTTATTAACAGAAGAAGATCATCTCTATGCATCTGACAACTATACCCACGATGTTATAATCGATAAATAGTGTTACCTTAATCTATCTTATAAATTTCACAAATCACACGCTAAAGTACGCATCTTTCACAATATTGTGAGTTTTCATGAGAGATATATGCTTTCCGTATCGCTTCATTACCATTAGGCGATCAATTATATCAATTTGGCTACGAAACAGGCACTTTCATGATGAATTTAAAAGTAAGGCCTTTTGGCTATCTAATAAACTTCACAAATCACACGCTCAAACACACATCGACACGTATTAGTCCCGTAGAGTACTTCAGAGAAACGTGTTTATGGTCTGACGTTCTTTCAGAATCATAAACCTCTAAGCCCTTCATCTTTTGCCAGGACGATAAATTAGGTAATAAGGGGCGGTACGTCATAAAATTATCTCTCGCTCCGGCCGTATTACTCTTTACAAAGTGCACCTCCGTAATACAAGGAGCCGTTTCGAGTATCCCGACGGATTCATTAAGCCCACATTTAATTTGCGCTATTCCTCTAGCCGTGCTTCCTTAGCGGTTCAGTTAGATCCAATGGAGATACAACGGCCGTTCCTCGTCGACTTTATTGCTTTCCCCCTCGTCCTATCCGTTTAATACCGCTCCCGCTACTTCTCCACTCCAACTTCCAATTCTTATTTCCTTATTGCTTCCTCCTCCACTCTTCAAGACCTCTCGAAGTGCCTTCTCTTTTCTCCTCGTTGAGTCATTTCCCCTCAAATCCCTCGAAGGAGGGCGAAACCGTACCCTTATGTACGACTACCTCTTCTTAATGTTTGATCCTTATTGCCATCGCGGCGTCATCGGCGGACCAGGTCCACTCTTTTCGAATACCCGTCCGGGTCCACTCTTTTCGAATATTCGCTTTGCGGATTCCCTCTAACGACCACCGCCCACCCAACCCATCGATTCTTCCCTCTCGAAAAACCCTTTCTCTCTCTCTTCACCTCTCCCATTCTTTCGAAACACTTCACCCCCCTGCACCGCCCCCTTCCGTAGGCTTTAGTGGACGTTGCAAGGAATGTAACTACATCTTTTTTCCCCTTTTGTTGAGAGATGAAGTGCCGTGAGATGAGAAGGGTGTGGAGAAAGTTTTTTCCCCGAGCATCTAGAAAGCCGACACTTGCTTAAAAAGGAGGTTTCTTTAGGCGAAGGGAGGCATTATCGTTTCCAGCCCAAAAAGTGTTTTCTTTTCGGTGTGTAGCCGCCTCGGATATGAAACACGTCTTTCTAGCTTTCGCAGCCCCGCGTTTTGTACGTCAGGGTCCCTGTCACTTCCTTTCCGTCAAAGGTTTTTAGCTCTGTATTTCTCCTCTTTAAGAGTGGCCTCCTGCGTTAAACGAGGGGGTTTATTCTCATATCATATCCGGCGAAGCTGAACTGGGCGTGTAAAAATGGTCCCATACAGACATACCTAAATTTTCATGGCGACAGTGCTAGTAGCATTATTACGTTTACTTCTATTGAAACAGTGAGGTAATGTTCGATATTTTGTCCCTTGATTTGAGATGTGCCTTGAAATTTCGCTTGGATTTAATTTCAATTGGTTTAAATGATTCTTAAATTGGGTTACGGCCATATCGCCCTAATAGTAAGAATCACATAGCGTTAAAAACTGTTTAAGTTGTGAAATAAGTAGTGCTAAAATATTGAACCTCTTGAATGTTGGCTTTGAGTTCTTTCTACTTTTACGAGACTCACTAAAAATAATTTAAAGCTCTCTCCCTCTTAAATGCACCAATGTAATTTTGAAATGTTCATAAAAGACTTGTGTAACAATGAATACACAGTATAATTCATAACCATTAGGTAAGTGATAATCTAATGCAATTTACGAAAACATCAATAATTAAGAAACATTAATTCTAAATGAAAAAGCTCGTGACTCACTCATCATTTACCTCAGAATATGAATGAATGAGAGATTTCTGCTAACAACAATCAAATAAGTAACAGCTGCATATCCGTCATTATTATAGAGAACTTGAAATGGTCATTTTAAAATAAACAAAATCACATTAAACTTTAGAAATTTCTAGGTACGGATAAAAACCTACAGAAAAATACTTTTACTTCACATATTTCATTTAAGTAAAATTGTTTCATATTTAAACACATTCAATGTCCTATGATTTTTTATATTAAATCCAGGTAGTTAAGGCTGAAATTTATAATTTTCCCCCTATATTCAAATCGGATTTAAATACATTATTACAATTTAGGTGTTTCTAAAATATTCTCAAATACTTTGCAGCATCTTTTCAGATTTATTCTGTGTGGAGCATTATTCAATTTTTACGATAAGTCGGAATAAGGTTGTTTTGTAATGTGCTATGGATGAATGTACACCCAATTTTATTCACCCAACTGACAAATGAATTGCAGTTCACACATCATCATTTTGCATTCTGAAATTCGACGTCTACTCTGGCATGACCGCTGGGCGTCAATGAGATTACATTACTGTCACTTTAGAATTCGATAGCAAATTGATAGAATGGAATCATTTTCTCTGCCTATGGCATGAAATTATCATAATCATAAAATGAAATTTGACTGTGTAAATTCAAATTCTCACTACAATCCTGACTCAAGATCGATCTTAATAGCTTCATCACTATGCAGTTATATACAGAGTTGAATTACTTATACTTGAGAATGTTGTGTTCAAAAAGCAACTTTGAGATTTCGTAAAATGAAATTTAGCCATTCGCATTCTTTCAAAAACGATCAACTATTAATCAACGGAATAAGTGCCAGGTGGCAATGTTTATTATATAGATTATTTTGAACAGTAATCATTGTATTTGATATAATTAAAATAAATTATTTTCTTAATTAATAACATAATTTAGTGTTTACATTTCATTATTTGCTTTATTTTGATAGATGTATAAAATTACAGGTATATCCATGACTTCGCGTTATTCTCATATTTTTAATTTAGATTACTTTTAATACAAAACTTTTAATAAATATATTTCAGGAAAAGAAACTTTAAACAAAAGCTTTGTTATATTTTCTGAGTACCCATCGAAATAAAACCATAAGAATAAGCATAGAGCTGCATTACAGAAAATATCAAAATAAAAAGAGTTCGCTGATTTTCGAATGAAGTGGTTTCTAGCTGCGAGTATAATGAAACATCAGCAAGCCATACCGAGAGATCGAGTTCGCGATTATTGATCCTAATCATGTTTATATCCAAACAGAAAAAACTAGACAAATTCTACTACAATTACAAAAGTATTTTTCTCTCGTTCCGTTTTTGCGTTTATTATGGTAAGTTTTTGTCGCATTTAATTGTAATAATAAAGCTCCGCGATAAAATATTGACATTGAATTTTTTATGTTATGAGTGAAAATGTTTAATAGGATGATGTTTTTCAACTTAATTAAATCCGGTATCTCTCTCTTATTCTGTAACCTCTAAAGTGTATACATTTTTTTACATGCAGACACCATATAAAAAACGATATCTATTCCTCATAGCCTCATCTAACGCAGCACCATTGACAGTGCAGACTTTTATTTTGCGTCCATTCAGATGACTTAAAGGTAAAATTTCATCATAATCCTTATTTTAATTTTCGAAGAAAATCTCCCAAAAAGCTGAAGATTTAGATTGATAAGGTCATTTTCTTTCCATCACGCAGAACCTCACGCTAATTCCCAAAAGAAAATAGTTAGTTATTGATACAAATGCAACATTAATTTATTCTATCAGCATATTAATCATGACTGCGATAATGTAAAAGCTACTGAAGTATGAGCGATCCTGTATAATGGGATTAAAACATGTAAATCCTAATTAAATGCAATCAAAAACATTTTTAATTGGTAATTGTGATGTAAATAAGTGGTTTTGTTCCACGAAAGACCACAAAACACACAATTTTGAATCCCGCGAACCACAAATGCCAAAGTCATCAAATAATTCAATTATCGCACTTCCTCGTAACTCTTTGAAACTCTATTGTTATTAGTATGCAATTTGCGTCGGTGGCCTGCTAAATTTTGTGGTTTAAAATAGGATGTGGATAGTAATAAAAGAGTAAAATGTACATGCAAACTGCAAATAATGCCCACATTTCAGCACAGACCGGAAAAGGTAGTTCGATCTCGTAAATTAAGCGGATAATTTACGAATGTTCTTAATTTATTTCTAAAACACTCATCAAGAAGTATTCGGGTAATACCTATCGAATACTTTCTATTAACTATAGAAATATGTTTGTAAACTAGAGAATTGCTACTCTATTATGTGAGTGGTTTATAAATTACATTTGGTGATAAGAAAATTTCGATATAAAGTAGTTAATTTCGAAATATTATGATATTTCGATATAAAGATTTGAAAGTCTTTCATTCAGGCTCATTCATTCAAAAGTCCCCAAAACCGGGAAATTAAAACTTTTTAATACTAAACTTGTACAAGTCGAAAAATGAATTATAATATACATATAATTATCTGAAAATTAGTTATATATATAATTATTTTTGGAGTTGTGTAAGTTTTACATTAAAAAGTTTTAATCGAAATGAAGTTCCACTAGATCTCCTTAGACAATATTCAACACCGGGAAATATTCTTACTTAATTATTCGTTAATTTCTTAATACACAAGGTTTTTACATATTCTATCTGTTTTCAAAGTCGAAAGCCTAAAACATTCATCATCTTAGTTCTCAAATTGGACGTTTGTCAACTGATTGCTACCTCCAAGGGCTAAACTTCTGTTTGGAAAACTGATGCGATATGAAATGGCAAGGAAAGTTCTTCGCACGAAATTTCTCGGATCTCATTTTCAGCGAGAATATTTTTCCCGAATCCCTTTATATTTTTCGCGCCAAATCCCGCTGATCCCTTTGATTTAATCCAGACGCGACCGATAACACAAAAAGTCTTTCTCTAAGAGAATCAGCCGGGTTAAATTCAGCGGAACATGCGTGAAGGCCCCGTTGTCCTTGCTCCGAAGATATAACACGCATAATGCCAACTCTGATCTCCTCCTCCGACTCTCAGTTCATTTCGTCCCTTTTGCTAGACTCCAGTCTCATTTCCTCCGCTACTAATCCACGTGCCAAAACCATAATCCCTCCTCGCTATCCTTAAGTCCCCTTCTCCCTGTCATAAGGATTTGTCCGACCCTCTCCTCCTCACAGCCGCCGGAATATAGAGAGGAAAAACTCTTCCCTGTACAATCGCGCTGGCTGACTTTTCCTCCGTGGAATTACTTTCATCCACTCTTCAGCTGGGAAACACGGGATTTCGCTAACTTGGTCCAATGCGCCCTTTCTCCCACCGAGTCAACTATCCCTGCGAAAGATAGATAACGGAGCGGGACTTGTGATTACGTTTCCTCCTTGCTTTCAACGGCGATTTACTTGTATTATAAACCCTGTAACATATTGTATTCTATTATATGCTGTAAAAGCAGCAAATATTTTGTATTACATCGGCTAAAAACTATACCTTTACTTTGAAAGAACAAAATAGCGCAGTAGTTTACACCTGAAATTTACTAACGACCAGTTGTCTTCCTCGCTTTCAACGGTGATTCACTCGTATTATAAACCCTGTAACAATTTTCATCCTTATTTATACAAGAATATATATTTATAAAAGCAGAAAATAATTTGTATACTATGTCTTTACTTTTATTGTGAAATTTATGGTAGTAAATCACGTAAAAAATTTACAAAATTTCTTTATCTCAAATGATGGAAATAAAGAATTGACTATACACACAAAAGTGTGCAGCTTAATGTAAAACTTTAAAGAAAGATTTACATTAAGCTGCACACATTAAAAATTTAAATATTATTTTACTGGGCTTTATTTTTGGTTACATGATATGCTAAAGTTTTGAAATTTCTTTTATAAGATATCAATTAGAATATTTTAGGAAAAGAACAAAATAGTGTAGTAGTTTACATCTGAAATTACTAAAAACCGGTCCTCACTTTCAACGGTGTTATACTCGTATTATAAACCCTGTAAAATATTGTATCCTTATTTATACAAGCATATACATAAAAGCAGAAATTAGTATGCATTACAACAGCAATAATCCATATATTTATTTTAATTTGTAAAATCTATGGTATTAAAGTGATGAAAAGAATGTACAAACTTTCCTTATCTCATAAAAAATTTAAATATTATTTTATTGTGTTTTATTCATGATTGCTTAATAAGCTAAGGCTTTCAAATTTTTGTTATAAGATATTCATTAGATTACTTTAGGAAAATAACACAATAGCGTAGAAGTTTACACCGGATTTTTACTAACAATCGGTTGATGGACTCGCTGCAGTCGAAAGTGGTCTTTAGTAAATTCCACGAAGGAACTACTAAGTTATTTTACTTCCTATCTTATGGCGTTCTAATTAACTAAGGTAAACGGCATCGATTATATTAATAGAAGACTTTATGTAAAACATGGAAAGTAAATAATTGCTCCTTGCGATTCAGGAGGTAACATAATAGCTATATAATTTAAAATTTGACAATTTACAAGATTGGAATTAAGTAACTACTTGTGTGTGGATCAATCATTTCTAATATATATCGTAAGAATATAAATTCTTCTTCATATGAATTCGTGTCATAAGAATTCCCATTTTTCTCGAATTATCAGAGCCTTATATTTAATACAGTTTAATCCGATGAAATTTGATTTAACCCTCATTCACAATAACAAAAATGATTCTTTTTTCTTATCGCTGACGAGTATTGTCGTTCTCTATATTTACTCCAAATTCCGGCTGTTCTCGCATTAATAACTCATTTATAAGCGAAATTATCAGCACCTGGAAATTTCCCCATTTGTCATTTAGTCGATGTGTATCGGCGCGGCGATCGAAACGGGATTTTCTGATTTATTTCCTTCTGTTTGTATCCCTCCCACAATTATTCCATTCCACCCGCCTTCGAGTCCGGAGTGATCGCCATCTCCTTTCCTTATCACACGCGAAACGACCGCTCGGGAAAGCTGCAAAATGTAATCATCGACGAATAAAGAAATTTCAAGGACCAGCGGCCAAAACGCCTGCAAAACTAGGATGAGGATAACTCTATTATTAGGCCGAAACCTTTCACGGATCCATTAATAAAACGTCCGAAAAATATTCGGCCGTCAGAAAGGAATGAAGATTAAGCGGGAGCGCGAGGATCGGTGGGTTTGCCGACCGCGAATTGAATGGGAGGAAAAGAGAGATAACGCCGAGGATTGCAGGCAAAATCCGAGGTTTTTGTGGGCTTGGTTTTCCATTCTTGGTAAGTGGAGAGCGGCGGTAGTTAGGTTAAATCCTGACGGTGCTCGAACGGGAATATTTTTGGTAAATTGTTTGTGCGCCCTATTTTTCGTTCCGAACCATTTTTCCACACCGTGGGGCATAAAACAGCAGGTCTTCTTTTATTATCACTCTCCTATTGGCCTTTCGTTTTCTAGAGAAGAAAATTTTATTCTCCGAACTGAACTAAGTTCGCAGAATTTAGCCTAAGCCACTCATCAAAATCGGTACTTGTAAACCGGTCTCTTTAAAGTGTTTCTCTTAGAGCTATTGTACTTCACTTACGTGGAATTTTCCACTTACTATATAGCGTTCTTGCTCGGTAAGGAAAGCAAGATTAAAACCAATTGCTCCTTATCTTGCTTAAGAGGCCTCATTCCCCTTTTTTATGCATCTTTGTGACAATTGGTTGTGTTTAGTATTTAATAGTGTATGTAGTGCATTATTGTATAGTATATTTATAAACTATAATCATGTTTCCTACCATCTTTTTAGTTATGACTATCGGTAGGTTTGCGCAGGTTTTCACATCCCTTAGTGGGTGTTTTCCTGCAGTGGATAAATTTCTTTCCTAAGAATTTTTTAGGCTCTTTTACATCCACAATTCTTCTCAAAATTTCTCATACTACCTCTTAAAATTGATTATTTATATATTTTATGACGATGGGTTCGATGGAAGAGGAACTTTTAGTCCCAATCTCGCTCGAACAAAGCCGTTTTATTATTACTAGCAGAAGTACCCGTTGATTCTCAACGGGGATATTTAATTTCATAAATACCAGTGTATAACCTTGATCGTAACAAATGCTTCATAATTGTTGGTAAATAGCGAATACCAGACTTTCCAAACCAATATATCAAGAAATGTAAGTTACAATTAAGTCTACAAAGCCGCTCCAACTCAATATTCAATCTCATATACTTTGAATGAAAAATTTCTTCAACTGAGAACATACATCTACATCTACATCTACATTAATACCCTACAAGCCGCCTTTCGGCGTGTGGCAGGGGGTGTAAACACCAGTTGAATCTAAATTACTTCCTTATTCGGTTATTGTCACGTATTGTTCGCGGAAAGAATGAATCTCTGAAACGATTCGTCCTAGCATCTATTTCTCTTAACTTACGGTCATTATCGGATCGACCGACGTAGCAGGGGGGTTGCATGATACCGATTGTATCTTTGGAAAATGTAGTTTCCCTGAATTTATTAAGCAATCGCAGCCTAGCTTCCAATCTCCTTTCTTTCAAGGATTCCCAACCTACGTCTGAGAGCATTTTTGTAACGCTTGCTTTTTTATCGTAGCATTTCTTAACAAAACGAACCGCTTTACGCTGCACTTTCTCGAGTTCGCGAGTACACGTTTCATCCGCCGGATCCCATATACTTGCCGCATATTCCAGAAGGGGCTGACCAAGGTAAAATAACATCGCTCTCTCACCTTTTCGTCGCATTTACCGACAATACGCTTTACAAAGCCAAGCCTTTTACTTGCTTTGCCGCAGATTTTTCGAATATGCGTGCTCCAATTTAAGTTATTAGTAATGTGGATCCCGAGATATTTAACTGAATCTACTACTTTGATACTAATTCCATTAATTTTGTATGGGTGATTTGGACGCATTTTTTTCTTTTCGAAGAAATTAACTACGGAGCATTTACTTACGTTAATATCTAATTCCCATTTTTCGCACCACCTTTGGATGAGGACTAAATCGTTTGAGATAGATGTCCGGTCTTCCTCGTTTGTTATTTCCCTATATATAACCGAGTCATCCGCAAATATCCTCACATTACTAACTATCTCGTCACTCAAGTCATTTATATAAATAAGGAAAAGAAGAGGTCCAATTACACTGCCTTGAGGTACGCCAGAGGTTAACATATAAGTATACTCTAAGATCACATTAGGATAAGCAGTACCACGTTTAATGTAACGTTTTCATACAGGTACAAGAGGACAACTGAATCAAACATTTAACATACATTGCAGAAAAAAATTATATATCACTCGAAATAGAGAGAGATAAATTATATATTATATACCCGTTGCATCTCAACAGGAGAAGGAAGTACTGTTAAATACAAACACTAATACAAAAGCTCCAAACGATAAACCAAATACTAATTACCAACTACTTCAAACTGTCCACTATAAGTAAATGAAATCGTGTGAATGTGTGTATGTATGCATGTATATGACCATTATTTTCATATAATAACCATGCCTCAGTTCAAAATTCCGGCAGCGAAGCATACGTAGCAAAAGAAGTTGGTTCACTCTGTGGTGCAAAGTACCAAGTGAGACCACCCGACCCAAAAAAACCCTAATAAACAAATGCTTCAAAGTGTCAGTCTATAAGTGAATGAGACCGTGTGAATGTGTGTATATATGTATGAAAATAACCAAGACTTTCTTAGAGCAACCCCGCCTTGGATTAAAAATGCAACAGTGATGAAACGAAACGAAAGAAAAGGGGGATCCATCATATATAATTCCTTCTCCGGATTCATTCATATCTATTATATTTAGACGCTTCTCCGGATTCATTCATGTATCTATTATATATAATTCCTTCTCCGAATTCATTCATATAGATGGATAGGATACCAATTCACAGGCTAAACCACAGGCGTCATTTACTTGAAATTACTTCCCGAGAAGATTGCATCGAAATTCAATCCATAGTTCACAGCCAATATCATCTCCCATTTTTACTGATATACTTCAATACGCCTGGTTCACCTCAAAATTAACAGACAACCAAAAAATTTTTAGGAATGTTAACTAAGTTTGCTTTTCAATAGAACTGCTCAAAACTCCTTGTATATGTCAGCAGCCATCATTTATTTGTTGCTCAAATTACCGAAATATCTTTGGCTTCGAATGCTTTTATGATAATTATCATTTGGGTGCTTGCGAATGATTAAAAAATCGGATTATGAATAAATATAAGCACAAATATAATTTTTATTCTTCGTGACTTCATTATTCTCCCATACACAATATTTCCGATCATGCACATTCTTACGATGTATGATGATATTTGCACGATTATCAGTATAATATTAAATTAATTGCAAAATAAAAAGAATATAAAACAGAATTTGTGAAAATAAAAAGGAAAAAAATTTTGATCCACCAGGATTCGAACTTTTAACCTTCACAGTATAACTCTGTGATGCTACCGCATGAGCTAGTGGGCACCTTGCCCAGTAAGGTGAATTTAAAACTTTATATATCGCCTTAGTTGTTTACTACATGGAAATCTACCTAAAAGTTTCGTATATTTTATCAATATTCTCGCAATTTCGAATCGCAAATGATATTTCTCGACCAGAATAAGAATCTTTATTCTATTTTCCTTCTTTTGATGCTAGTTTCGACTTCCTACAACTGTTTTTTCTAATTTAGTTTTGCAAAAGAAATAAACCTCACGACGAAAAAATGAACTTTATGTGTATTTCTTATGGAAACGTTTTGAATCTTCTGGGTTCGAACCGTGGACCTTAGGGAAATAAAAAGTAGCCTATACTCTGCGGGGGGTTGACTTTTAATAATGTACAAAATTTCAAAGTTTTGCGACTCTCGGTTCTCGAGTTTTTAGCGAACATACATACATACACACACACCCACACACAACACCCACACACACACACACCCACACTCGATTTTATATTATAGATATCCCTTCTTAATATGAGAAGAAATCTTTCTTATAAGAGACATGTGATGTACTTAACCATGACACTGATCTTCATTATTTTTTTAATATCCGTATATCTTAATTATTTTACAAAGATATGGATGATAGAAGCAGTAATAAAAGATATTATTAATTTAATTTACTAATTACAGCAACATTGCTTGAGATTTTAAGAACACTTTATACCTGGTGATATGATTTTTATGTGTGTGGAATCTATGCAGCCAAAGACCCTTGGGAATGAGGCCATGCTGTGAAATTTTTGCATGTTAAGTCCAATCTCTCGTTTGCTTGTTGGTAGATTTATATATGTCATTGATTGTTCAGCAATGGCTCTAGTAACCTTCTTAACTGTTCGGCTAGCAGTTGATTTATGGACACCACTGAAGTCTGCTGAAGCGATTAGCATCGAACCAGTGGCATAAAATCTTAATGTCAGTAGAAACTGTTCCATTGCTGACATCGCCTTATTTCTTAAAATAGGAAGTGTAATGATCAAGCAGTTATTTCATACATCAGCACCCTGATTACGTAAATGTGAGAGATATGACGACGGCTGACAGCTAACACCGCTTGCTATGACGGTCGGGGACAGCGAGCGATCACGTAACTCACCGTCATAGCACTTAGGACGGCCGTAGTTTAGATTTTTATGTTTTTGTGTTGGTAGTATTAGAAAATCTGAAGAACCAATGAAAAACCTTGACACATAATCAAACAATTGCGCACCACAGCGCCGGCGGTGTTTTGAGCCAAATTTGAACAGCGCAAGCAATTGCTTATTAATCGTAATAATAATAATTATCCATTAATAGAAGCCGTACGAGTGAGAGTAATTAACATAAATAAATTATGTTACACTTTGGAAGTAAATATTACGTTCAAGATGTAATTTCGTATCTTCAATATCATATTAATTATCGTGGATACAGTAAATAGATTCAGGCGATACTTTGCATTACTTTTCCATTCCAAAAGATTGAAGTAAAACTTTCTGTAGACCACGTGTTTCAATAATAATAATAAGTATTTAATTTAAAAAAATTTACTTAGATATCTTGGAATGGTAGCGGAGGTAAAAATTATGTTTTAAAATTCTGCTGTTAAGCGTATTATCCCGTTTCTCGCTATTAACAATCGTGATCCCTAAAAATATAATTGCTTTAATAATTTCATTGTAATTCAATTTACGTATGCACATTGATCAACACAACAAAGTTTCCTTTAACGTAGTATTTTAAATGAAGATGATGAATTGTTTTGAAAATATCAAGACGAATTATGTTTGTAATTATTCAATTAATGCTCTTGGACTATTATCAAATTCAAAACTTTGTCAGAAAGGAAAATATACTCACTCTGAAAGTGTATGGCTAGGATCAACTGAATTTTCTGCAATATAAAGTCATTAGACTTATTATGACCCATAAGTTCACTAAATTACTAATTCGTATTAAAAGTTATTAGGTTGAGATGTAAAATAGTAATAGCATTACATATTTTTATTAAGTGACTTCCAAAGCATGAAGCGACAACTGAAAGTTTTTTTTCTTATTTATACGTTGAAGTTGAAGCAAGATTTTTCATTTGCATATCGAATAATATTCTGCTGTTAAAGAAAGAATTAATATCTCTACAAATTTATCTATACAAAGTTTTCTAAATATCTATACAAAGTTTTCTACAAATCATTTCAGAAAGAAAGCTAATCGAGGAGGGAGGGCTAACGAAAGACAACTCAAGTATTTAGTAGACTACATGAGTCTAAAAAGTAGTATTTCAGCAACAGAAACTACAGAAATTAGCAATATTTTATGTCTCCGTCGCGCCCGTTGTTTCCAAAACAAAGACAGTTGACTGACGTTACCCCGTACTTATGGTGTCAACACAACAATTTTTATGCTCAGTATACTGATTATTTGGTAAATAAATGCTTTTTAACGTAAACTTAACGCATAATAAATCATAAAAACAATATTATTAGGCTAATAATCAAATTATTGTACATAATCGATTTCTTATGACGTTTCTCACTGCTTCTCACGGCCTTTCCCAGCCGTCATCGCGTACGACGGTGGGAAGGTGAGAAAAAGCTCTCTCACGGATAGGTAATCGCTGATATCACCCTTCGTCGTTTGTATGACGTTGCCCCTGGCAACGACGTCGCTCTCACCGTTCTCACAGTTACATAATCAGGGTGCAGATACTTTGAATTAACTTTGCAATACCTTGTTGTTCGATGCTCTATTTTCATTGCAATTTTTTCTAAAAACTTAACCACTGTTTCTTTATTTAGTCTAAACCTTATAAAAAACTCTTCTTCACTCAATGTGTTGAGATAATCCGGTCGAATCTTAAATATTCTAGGATTTCTTGTTCTCAGCAGTACTCGAAATAAAAATTCATCGTCGTCATCCTCAATATCTTGAAACGTTTTCAATACTTCCATTTCTTGTCTATTATGTGAGGTAATAATAAATATCGTTATTAGAGAAGTGTTTAGCAGCATTATTTAATATTATTTACCTGTGATAAGCATCCCTTTTTAAAGGGACTCGTTTCTGAGGTAGGAAATTATGCTGGCTGTTTTTGTTTTATATCACTCTGCTTAAAATCTTTCTAATATTTTATTTGTTAGATATCTTTCCCCATTTTCAATACTTTTTATCAACAAATAAGTATAAAAAGTAACTTGCGTCAAGGAGTACGTCCAACGTTATGCACCTTCGCGGGTAATACTTTTATCGAAGCCTTCAAAGCAATACTTGAGACCATACACGTTGACAGGCAGGCCTACTATTAATTCAGATAATTGTATAATAGTTTCCTCAGTTCCTTAATTTTACTTTCACACGAATTTCAATGTTCTTTTAAGTTACACGACATTTGCTTTTTCTGGCCAGTAGTTTCCACGTCAGAAAATGAAGAGCTTGTTAAATCATGACTATTATCTTGATATCTTAAATGCTCAAAATCATCCCAATATTAATATTATATTTATTACATATATAATAACTTATTGTACACATCTCCGGAACCAACATAGTTCTACGCGTAATGAATGTGACAGAAAAAACGACCTTAAAATATTACATATACATTTAATTGGAGTCATACCAACTTAATTAGAATATCCGAACTAATATTTTCCAGAAATTGTGGAGTATAAACTTAATTTTCATCAACAAACCAACTGAGTTGATAAGTTAGCAGTAAAGCTTGTCCGCCATTACTTGTTTACACTGGTTTACTCCCATGATGCGTTGCGCTATCAATCAGTTAAGGACTCGATCACAACCCAATCTGTTTGATAAGATAACAAACACTTTAACTAACAGATACGGCTTAACCATCGATTATAATGCCCAATTTTTGAGTTAACCTGGATGTTACATTATAATACCGGGCCTAGGTATGGTTTATTGAATAAATTCAACAACCGCATTCGTCGTTAATGGGAACGGACTTGTTTATAACCTCAAAAATCTCTCTAATATTTCTTCTATTTTATCAAAATACTGGCAATTTCTAATCGAAATCGCTATTCCACTACTTAAATAAGAAACTTTAATAAATTTTCCATCTTTTGATGGTATGCCCGACTTTTAACAATGATTCTTTCTAATTATATTTTGCAAAAGAAATGAGGCCTGCAACCGATAAAAGTGAAGTTTACGTGTATTCCTTATGGGACCCTATTATGGACTCCTGGGTTCGAACTCGGGCTTTCTTAGTAATGGGAATAGTTTTCCTAGGGGTTTCTAACTCGTAGAAACACAATGCAGTTTGTTTCGAATCGCTAAGTCAAACCGTTTCTGAAATAAAGGGGGGGACGGACGGACAGACGGACGGACGGACGGACGGACGGACGGACACTTCGGAAATTATATATAAAGATTATTATTATTTGAGCATTTATTATATGACGTTATAAGACCAAGTGAGCCATTCTTCCACGTAAACTCTTATGTAAGTTTGGCATAAATTGTTATATTAAAAGTTGCTAAAAGCAGGATTAAAATAGAGAAAATACAAAAGGAAATGGTTTGTTGTCGGGGAAAAATCTCCTCAACTGAAGGTTGGTAGAGAAAAACCCACGTTTTGGAATAACACCCACACAGGAAAGGGTGAAAAAAACGTGGAGACACAATAAGTTAGATAGAAAAGAAGGATTTCAGTCTCAAATTCGTTCGAACAAGGAATTGTTATTATTTAATAAATAATAAATTTAATGAAAGTAAATAAATGATAAAAGAATAAATATAATGAGTCTTTATTCGAGAAAGATCGTAGCTAAAATTCTTCCTTCCCATCTAACCTATTGTGGATTCGCGGGTTTCTCTGAGTGGGTGTTTTCCGCAACGTGCTTTTTATTCTCTTTCAACCTTAAATTGTGGAGATTATTCTCCAGATTATTATTATTTCTGAATACCGATCAATAATGAGTAGATTAAAATGAAGTATCTTTATACAGTTCCATGATAAAAAGGTCTATCTCAACTCAGTGTTTCAACTTTAAATATACAACCTCTCCAACTGTCTTAGCAAAGGTAATATTTCATTTTACCCCTAATCGATTCCTAAGCTGCAATTAATAACAAAGAATGACACTTAGCCACACAGGATTGATATAGATACATAAAAAATGGAATGACCACAACTCTTGTTAACGAAAGTTAGAGGTGGTGGAACTCCAACGGTCTTCCGACTGAATAGTTCACAGAGAATGTTCTGGTTTCACGGGATGAATTTTTCGGTCAAAAGTGAGGTGAGTCCCGTTAGAAAAACATTAATATCCATTTCGTTTTCTGTTTTCATTTCCTCGGGCGTCAATCCGATATTCCCATTTGCTACTGATATCGGCGCAATTAAAAGAAAATAACCTGTTCATTTCTATGTCCTCCACAAGGTATATCTGTCTGCCATCCGCTTCAAATGTGATTCATTTCGATGGAAAACGTGTTAGGCTTTCTGTTAAGCGCGATTCGGGCGCATAAAAAGGTTTTAAAGGCGTCGGAGGGCTGTAAAAGCGGATAAAAACGGCTTCATTTTTTACGATGCAGGACATTTTTCGCACATTCACGGATGATAAAGTACTCACGCATTCCTTTTTTTACACCCACATGCGATAATTCCTTCACAGAAGCGAATTCTACTGCCGCTGAATGCCACGGTCGCGTGAAGAGCTATTCACCGCAGTATCAAACAGACATTTCCAAGCGTTCGGAGTCTCTTTTACTTTGCGATTTTCTCGTCCGTGTAACGAATATGAAATAACTCTGAATTCTGAGAGAGCCATCGGAAATCTGAAATTAACAATGAAACATGCATCTTTCTATCTCGTTGTGGGTGCTAGTCACATCCAATACGGGTTTTCACGCCTAAATATATCAAAGGATAAAATTGAAGTATAGATCGCCGTAAAATTTAATTCCGGAAGATCTCGCCTGACTTTGCGTGGCGCCATGTAGATAAATCACGGAGAAAAGCTCTTTTTTCCGCAGAACTCTTATTTACTATGACTGTTTTGATCTTAACGTTTCGCAAAGTAGGTGTCGCAGGAGCATTCCTGGAGTCCATTAAAGATTACTGCTCAGATTTGGTTAACGTCGCACATGATAATTGGCGATTAAAAGTATTTTAACTTTAAAATTGAATTCGGAATTTTTTAGTTTCATTCGAAGAATTTTAAAAATTTTCCTTAATAAGTCATTCGCTATAGACCTGAATAACTTAAAATCAAGTAAATTTTATTTAACATACAATTTTAGTTTCATCTGCGTGATTAGATTGGGTATGTTTAGCTTCTTTTCCAAATAAATTTCCAAGTAACGCTCGGGTTGATTTCTTTAAATCTGTAAAGTTTGAAATTCCTATAGACTTATATT
This sequence comes from Sympetrum striolatum, assembly GCA_947579665.1. Classification (NCBI taxonomy): domain Eukaryota; kingdom Metazoa; phylum Arthropoda; class Insecta; order Odonata; family Libellulidae; genus Sympetrum; species Sympetrum striolatum. The sequence continues at coordinate 51,058,072 of OX388342.1, read as the reverse complement.
TTGGTAGCGAATGGCACAAGAAAATAAATATTAATTTATAGTAATATTTATAATATTACTATTAATCAGACACTTATAATGCTCGCTTTCACATGCATGCGCTTCCATTTTCTGTTTGAGATTTTATGATGCTTCTAAATTGCTCGTTAGGGAAGCAATTTGCCTAAGCAGAAATATGAGAAATTATTCAATTTCGATAAAAGAAATCGAATATACGTTATCATCTAAAGAACGGTTTGTAGCAACAAGATAAAAATAAACCATCAATCAAAGAAAAAATATCCGAAATTACGTAGTAAAATTACAAGTGAAAGTTGAGTGTACATAAAGTTTAAAATTAAAATACTTCGCTTTCACAGGAAAATGTTAGTTATGGATTTATCTACTTAAAGTTATTTCAATTTCAATTTCCTCAAATAAAACCTTGTCTTAAAATATCACTGAAACTTTAAAGAAATCTTATGATGAATAAAATTAACTTATGATGCGCGGGACGTAAATAGCTATGTAGTGAAGACTTAGATTTATATCTCCCATGATTAACAAATGCAGAAATTATAGTCGTTTTCGAAAGGTGTTTAGACTGAGCAAACCCGATGAATTCCTCTCACAGAAATAACGCTGAAGTTTTACACTCTATCCTGTCATCACTACATCCAGCAGCTAAATTTCGAACGAGTTTTGGCACTGAATGAACGCGGCATCACCTGTATAATGCTCACGGCTTTAATCGCAACGAGACTCTCGTTTCCCTACAAACCTTCTTCGCCCACCGAAATTTCCACGGCCGTACCGGAAACTTCAATTAAATGGCCACAGTTATAGGACAAACTTGACCTTATCTGGGAAACACGTGTGTTCGAGGCTGCGGATATGTCGAAGGAGGCAATATAAGTAACGCGAGAGAGGGCTTCGCTCATAGCGAAACTGCCAGGAACAAGCGGGGAGCGCCTGCGGGAGTCGAAAACCCGGTGCGCGATAGCTGTGATTAGAAAGGGTTAGATAATTAGGCGAACCTTCGTCGTCCCGCAAACGCCCTCCAGAACACAATCCAGTTACCCCGCTCCCCGCCGGCCAAAACTACCGCTCTCCGGCGTCCAAACTGGAGCGACGGCGATCTCGTTAGTTGACCGCTTCCCAACCGTCTCGTTCCCCACTCCGGGGCTTCCTCAAAGAGGGCCCCCGCTCCCCTCCAAATATTGAGAGATGAGGCTGTGCATGACGCACAATGCCTGCAGTGCCCCTTTTCGAATGTGCTGCGTTGTGGAAGATATCCGTATCGACTTTCGCAGTTGGAGGGATTGTTTTCTGGGCCGATGAGTGATAATGAAATTGTTATCATCGCGAATGAAGTCGGGACATCGTGTTGAGACCGCGAAATCCCTACTTTTTCTGGGCTGATAACGTAGTCCAAACGGGGAAATTCGTATTATTGAACCTCTGCCTGTACTCGTTACTACTAATTATTTAGTTCCACGAAAATTTTGGAGAGCTCTGACAAGAAGGAATAAATAATCATTACAATTCTTTAAGAGCCTCACAAGGAGAAAGGAATTTATACAGCAAAAATTTTCTTGATAATTGTGGATTACATTATTATTATTATATTTTTATCCCTTCCAACTTAAGATGCATATGTCATGAATAAGTATTTTTATTATTTCTATCATATTTCAGCCGTAAAACAATCCCATTTCACCCAAGTATGAATAGGAAAAGCTTCACTAGCTATACATAGAAGTAACCCGAAAAATCGCTAACTTAAATAAATATCTGTCCACACGATTGATCACAGATTTTATTTGTAAGTAATTCCTAATGTCATTAAAGATTCCAATTCATTGACTATTTACAAAAAAATGTTTTCCTATTTGTTTGTATTGGAAAGGGAATAATATGCCATTCACGCCATGATTTTATTTAAAAAGTCTATTTTTTATACTAAAAATTTATCCTCTTTTCAATTTAATTCATTATGTTATGAGCTATTATGTCAATAGTTTTTAACTGTATGTTCTTAAGTGGATGAAGAAGTCTAAGAACAATTAAAAATTTCTTTACCTTTATCTTTCTCTTGAGTAATTTTATTTCACAGGAAAAATCGTCAAATATTGATATATTTAGGAATGAATATAATGTTTTAGCTCGCTCGCAGCCAACACAACAATTCAGTAAAAGAGACTCGATCAAAATTTCCGGTTTCCATGATGAAACCATTCATGTGAAGAAAATAATTGATCCCAAAATAACGGGAGTGCTTGGTCAGTGATTTACAGCAAAATTTTCCTTCGTTATGGTGAAAAATTACGTTTGTTTAATTCAACTACGTATTTAGATTATGGTTCAACGATAAGTATGAGTCAATTATGATAATTACAGCTTTTCTCAAATCAATTGAAGCTTGTAGTTTTCTAATAGGATAACAAGATTTTAAAATCATGAGTTGGGAAGAAGTGGTAACTTGCTGTATCCATAGAAGTTTCTGAGCGAAAATAGAACTATTTATATAGTTACAACAACCCTTCGCCGGTAGAAAATTTCAGTTTCGACTACGCTACAGATGTAATACAATACAAATACAATGCAAACATAATACAAAGCACAATTCAAATACACTACAAATAATAACATGGAAACCCACTAGAAATAATACAATACAACACACACAACAAAAAATAAAATACATACACCCAGAATTTACTTATTATTTTCCTGTAACTATATACACCATCTGATTTATTTGCAATTTTTAATAATCACTCATATTTATTTTCAGGAAGTTTTTCAATACCAGGGTGAGGTATCCTAAATAATTTTATAAATAAAAGCGGAAGATTTATATGCAGGGATACGAAAAATAATCTCCAAATATTATATCTGTATCCTTTTACTGAATAAGTAAAGAAAATAGAGATTTTCGCGCAACTGAAATTTAGATTAAACAGAAATATTGCAAGCGTAAATTCATCCAATATATGCGTGGAATAAATGTATGATAATACGATCCACGGACCCCTAACCACCCGTTCCCAGTCACAGAGAGAAAGAGAGAACGTCTGTTCAAAGATAACATTTGAATAATCAGAAGGCGTATCCATTAACATATCAAGTTAACCGGCAAAATGCGCTTAGATGCGTGTAATTTTCGCTTTCGGCTTCATAAAATTAGAATATGGTGAACCTTGGCCGTTTATGGTGTAAAAGGCTGATTTGGAGCGAAAATAAACGAATCCAGTCATTGGCGTGACCCTCCGCTGTCCGTGCGATGATTTCGTGTTTGTAATTTCCGTGATGTAGAGTGACGTGCAATATCCCTTTAATCTCTCCCCTTTTTCGCTACACAGCGGCACGCTAATTGAAAAACCATGAATGGTTTATAATAACTGCGAGGTCAGGAGTAACCCGAGCGACGAGCACAAATCACTGCGGAGTGGCCCAAAGAAAAACGAGTATTCTAATTGGCAGGCGACCGATTATGGCAGAGAACAGTTTTTACACGACACAGAGGCTTTTAACCACTTAGCGAGGGAAATTATGTGGTCAGCGCTTCGTTTATTACTCCCGAAATAACCGCACGGTCAACCAATCATTGCGTTTGCGTGCCTTATAATCCTTCGTGTCCGGCGAAAAATGTCGGCTAAATAATTAAGCGGAATTCGGAATTTCGGATCCGTCACTAGAATCGTTCAAAGGGAAGGATATCGTGGGAAACGGATGAAATATATTTGGGCCGTATGTGTCGATTGCTATTGGCGTGTGATAGAGTCTAAAAAAATGACGCCGTCTATTTCAAAAATGATAGCCTGTCATGGCAAGTAAATTGAGTAGGAAAGTTGAAATGTTTTATTTAAAAAAATATCAAGAAATTGATTAGGAGACATGGATTCGAATGAAGGGAGATTATTGTCATTTACAAAAATTAAAATTCAGTTTTTTTATGTTTCCATTACTCAAAACATGAAAATTATGCTAATGAATTTATTTCAATATAAATGTTCGTATTCATATCTTATATACAATAATACATTGGTGTCAAAATTATTATGAGGTAATTATTAATATTTATTAATTATTTCTAAGAGTTTTCAAATATTTCTTGCCATAAATCTGATTAGGAAGGATATCTATATAACTTCATATGATGAACAGGTTATAGGTTAACCGACTATGGATATTTTTATTAAATTTATGTGGATAATTTACCAAATACGATATTGATGTCAAGTCTATCACATCATCTCTTAATTATGCACATGAAACTTCGGCCGAAATGTATTTGAAGGAGAGAGTATGCTAGTCTTTTCAATTTCCAATAAAATTTATTCAATTTGAAATAGGCAAAAGTTTATTTTTCAAAATATAATTTAACGATTATCAATGTAAAGTTTACCTTTAGACATATGGTGTAACACCATATAAATGCTAACTTTCCCAGCAAAATGAAATTACCCTGCGAATAATAACTCATTATTTTCATGACTAAGTAATACATTTATTTCTAATCGCTAATAAGTCACGTATTCCGAAGTCAGATGCATCCTATGATAAGTATGTTTCTTATGTATCAATCTTTTTTTAAATGGAAGCTTATTTAATGTAGATACCTTAGGGACAAGTTTTGCTTGAAACTGTTGAATAGTTTTTCGGATACGCTCTCCGTTTTGAATTCCCTCCTTAGGGGAAGGAAGGTGCAGCCCACGGGCGAAAAACTACGATATTCTGCATCGCTTTCACTGTTCGACAGGCTGGCGCAGTGGTCATGGCACCTAGGTGCTGTACCTAGACGCTGACTGTCTCGGGTTTTAATCAGTTCGGGTGCTTCCCGGATTAGAGGACCGCCAAACCCACCGGAGGCTTTTTTCCTCATCCTAACTTCGTGGTTTCGTCTGAACTGGATTATAGCCTGTACTTTAGTGTTGCGGGAGCCTCAGACCCGCGTCAGCCCTCGCACCCGTTTGGCGGGATATCCAATCATTTATCTCTCGCATTATTTTTTTTGCTGCAAAAATTGCAATTACAGAAAAATCAAATTTGCCACTCGCAAAAAATTGCACTGCTGTGCTCAATCATAAGAAAAACGGATTTTAAAATACACGCTTAAAATTTAATTATTTATCAGTGATTGCATTTTAAAATTAATTTTCGCAGCTTAGGCCCAGTAGCGCAACGTTCTGAAAAAAAGGAATTATTCACACATGTAGTAACATTAATATGCTAAATTATTCAACTCGCTCAAATGAAGATTGAACTTGCGCAAAAGGGATACGTAAAATATTTTCGAATTTAAAACCATGAAAAAGTTACTAAGTAATCGTAAACATTATATACGGAAGTGTAATTTAGCATTACCGGTTATAAACGACTGCATTCAAGTTTTCATTGCCTCACGATTATTTTAAAAAGTTATTAACAAAAGTTTTGACGAGGAAAACTATTTTCTGAACATCAGAGAACTACCGCAAACAATTTTCGGAATCTGTACCATCGTAACTTAAGAAAACTATTTGTAAGAGAAAATTCGACCTTTGGGACAAAAAAACAGTTTTCAGATAAAAATCTAGTTGAAAGAGCTTGCTATAATTATTTTTTTAATTAATCTTTAGAATATGCTACTTTTTATTTTGCATTAGTATTAATGTGTGAGATCTTATTGTCATTAATTTAGTTCATCATACCTATTTATATAATATAGATCAACTTTACTATGATCGAATGCTAAATTCTTAAAAATAATATATTTATAGTCAGTTAATTGAAATAGAAATATACGAAAGTTTATAATTTTTACCATTTTAAGAGATTAATACTGGAAAGGAGGAACGGCAGGACTTGCCGTAGGATTATGAACAATAGATGCAAAAATAATGAGCAAATATTTCATCTTTATTTATCACATTTACTTTATTACATTCATCACATTTTTTCATTACCGGCCGTGGTGGCGGAGTGGTTAGCATGCTTGCATGATAACGCTCCAACACGTAGGTCTCGGGTTCGAATCCCGGCTAATCGGATTTTTCCGGTAAGGGAATGGTCGTTTGTGTTCGAGAATTGTTGTTTGTGTTTAATATATATTAAAACGGATATAATTGGGGAAACTTCTTTTTGTTATATAATTAATCAATCAATCTATAGAATTAATAGAGCATTATAGTATTCAAAGATTTCACCCATATCCGGAGTTACATCTATTCAACCTACTCTCTGTATTTAATAATTTTAGTTTAAGTTGTCTTTTATAAAGATTCCTAACTCAGTATTACTTCCTGTAATGAAGAATAAATCTCCCCGGACAGAAATAAATAAACACTTACGTATAAAGAAGCATTTATAAATAAGCGTTAAGGACACTATTGAGAATAAGCCTTAAAATAAATGGGTACATTTATATCTCTGTTTTATCGAGAGAATTTTATCTAGAATATATTGTGTCCAAAAATATTTTGACAATTTGAATATGACAAAAAATATATTTAAACCACAGAACTTTCTCACCGAATACTCGCTAATATTGCAAATTCATTGAAACGTAGATGTCAAATTTGAAAACGCCGACTCCGTTTTCAAAGGCAAAGAATAAGATCCCCATAAACAGTGAATTCGAAAGAGCTACTTTCTCTGCAGCAAAACCCGTAAAATCCTTCTCTTTGTTATCCCAGTTATGGAAATAAAACGAACTTTATGGAGCGGCATTTATGTAAGCGAGCAATACCCCGTTAGAGCCCCCCATTCATGCACTTGTTATACCCTGCCACACCTGGGCCTCCTTTGAAATCCGTTTACCCTTCTTATTGCTTTCCTTTATTTCCACCATGTCCCTCCGTTCATCGTTGAGTGTAACTACATAGCGATTGAAGAATTCATATTCAATGGTTAAACTGAAGTTACTTTTCTATAATAGTTTTATATTTTCAATGAAATAAGAAATATGATACCATGATAATTTTGGTGGGGTAAAGTTAAAGCCCTACAAATGCTGATCTCTTTGTGAAACGAGGTAGGAATCAATTTTGTCATTAATTTTAAAGCTCTATACTATTTCACTCAGCATTTTTAAGCTAGAAAGGATCCTTCTCTGTCAAATGCTTTATTGTTGAGTAACAGAGGAGACCATTTTGAGAACACCGTTCATAGAAACGAGCATCCCAAAATTCCCTTCAGTTGCAGAGTAGAACATATAGTCACGAAGAGAATTCTCGTAATGATTTCAGACTTTTACTTCCTACTCGAACCTCCAGGGGATTAAGTCAGTAAGAGTGGCTTACATTTTGAATTAGATGCATCACTCAGAAACAATAAAGAGGATTGTATTCACCCAAGCGTTAATTTGAAACAAATCGCGAAAGATATATATCGAAACCACCTTGATTATATATAAAGATTGAAAATTTTGAACATTGCTGTTATTAAATTAGTGGATAGAAATCTATAACTTGTTTCTATGGCATTGAAAATATTTACAGAGGGAATGATTGTGAAACAAAGTCTCCAGTAAAATTGGTTTCATGCTGCTCTTTCCTGGAAGATTGAACAGATTTGAAGGAACTAAAATTTATATGAGCGATCGGAAATATATAAAAAGAAATTCTTCTAAAATTATAGATAAGGGGTCTAATATAGTAAACTGTATGGAACAAGTACGTAAAATCTTCATGAATAATTTTGTCATTGAATCTTCTCATTACGCTTTATCGTATGTCATGTGGCTTTATTAAACAAGAAAGAATCTTGAATTTCTCAAAAACTTTACGAATGAGCACCAAAGAAAAATGATTTCAAGCACAATGTTTGTAAAAATGAGCATGGCAAATTTTTCATCCTGTGTGGCGACATGAGAACTATCTTAAAACATCGAAGCTTAATCTATTAAAGCTATGCTGGCAATCATGGATACTTATCGGTATAATTAAATATAAAGGCGTTTTTATCAATCTTTCTGTCCTTGAAAATTCACGCACAGAAAACGAGAATTGTTCCACTGTTATGATTAGAGATTTTGTCACAGCAATTGTGAAAAACTATACCTCAGCATCGCTGGGAATTGCCGATACCGCAGAAAATGCGAAACATATTCCCGGTGATAAAAATTTAGTGTCAAGCGCGACAGCGTATCGTTACCCCTTTGGAAATACTTTGTTTCTGACTGGAACTTTAGGAAAAAAACGTGTTTTTATGGTGTATATACAGCTTCACTTGCAGCAACTGCGAGTGTCAGGAGACACATTTGATAGCTCTCAGATATGAGCAAAGTTTGAGATTCATTCATTGCAAAATAGATTTGCGGGATACCATGCTACCAAGGCAGAATTGGATTTCCAGAAGTTACGCAGCACCACTTGACTTCGGGACGCTAAAAGAAAGATAAAGTTTAAATTGCCACACACATTTCTCTTGGAAATAGAAACTTCAGCTCGGGAAGTTAAGTAGCTTGATTGAGGGGAAAATGAGAAGTGGAGGGCCTTTCGGGAAAGATATATATCTTCTTCCGCAAAACATGCCTTCGTTGAGTGTACCCAATATTAAGTAAACTTCATTAGCTTCTAGTATTAAATTTGACTATATTGCAGAGAAAGAGATGCCTGCTCAAATATATGAAAAAGATAACTGCGCGCAGTTTCCGTTACCGTTTCCAGATGGTTTCTAATATTTGAAATTTTTACTAGTGATTTTTCTGAAATAATATATATAACCGATAGCAAATACATCATCCCATGACTGAATTTGTAAGTGTATAGTATATTCTCGGAATTTAATATTACATACAATATAATAGAAACATTGACTCCTTATTAGAAAGTAAAATTTTCACATCATATTTGAAAATAAATCAAGATTATCTTTTGGTAAACACAAACTAAAACTGTCACTGAGACCATTAAAATGTTCTCCTTATACGAGTATCTCGTATTTATCATGTAAACTACGAGTATAGTAACTGTCGCTTTACCTATGAATTATTCTATTAGTTAGCTAACTCGGTGTTAAATATCATAAAGCCTTTCAAATATGGGAAAATGACATGTAAATTCTTAGGAGAAAAGTTTGGTTTTGACGAACGTTTAGTCATTGATTTGATGGTATGCCTTAATAAAGTAGTATTAACAAGTGGCCACTATTAATTTGAATCAATAAAATATCACAAAAAAGGCATAATTACTGTAATATAACAATTTTATTCAAGGCAATAACCTTATCTGCACCAGAAAAAAATTTAAATTGCTTGTTTCTATTAATTTTCTAAATTATTTGTAATATTCGCTATATAGGCTTGTTGAAAAGAGGTCTAATTGTGAAGCGCGAGCAATAAAATGCTACAGTAGCAGAACCGCATGCAAATTCTACATCGATCTGATTCGTCTTCGTTTTTCTTTAAGTATAGGAATAACATATCTTATATCAATATTTAGAATATAGGTATAATTTATTGTATTTCTACGTATTAATCAAATTCAGAGAAAATGCGGTCTCAGAAAATGAAAAGAATACCACTCAACATCCCTGTCTTATGACCCGTTCTGATATTGCGAGAATGATCAGGATAATAGATGCTGGAACGGATCTATTAAAGAATTCATCTTCTCCGCGAACACGATACGCGAAGGCAATCGATTACGGAAGTGCTTGACGAATCCCCTTCCACACGCCGAAAGGTGGCTTCCAAAATCATTATATAAACACTGGGAAATACCTAGTTCCGAATTGAATTCTTTATTCGACATTTAAATCAAGAATTATTTCAGAACTCTAGTAACTTACAACCGTTTCTATTTTTAATACCGCTCCTCATGATATGCCCTTTCCAAGCCATGTTTTTAAACCATCTTTTGAACTTTCATAGTATTTTATGCAATATATTCATCAATGGAATCCATTAGAGAAATTGATTTCATGACATGCAAATAATATCCTTAATTTCCAAAACGCAGCATTCTTATCCAATAAAAGGAATAGAGAGCGATCACCAACAGGAACGGGATGTTATTTTCCAAGCGCATACATGGGAAAAGGTTAGCATCTGGCCCATTTATAAACCAACGGCTTCTATCTATAAACATTGCCTTTCCACAAACCAGTTTGGTACGCTGTTGAGTAGGCTATTAACCTTAGATGGATTTGCGGCTTGCAAAAGCATCCATTCTGATGCGACTGTAAATAAACGCAATGTCCTACACTTGAATGGGCAAACACATTAAAGCAGTTGATCCGAAGATAAAGAGACCAACTATTTGGGATTTCATTCCATTCAACATACTTAAGTGAAAATGTTACCAATGCTAAGCCACGGATATTTAATAAGAGGAAATATTCTATTTTTGCCGTAGATTGATTCCTCCCTCAGTAATTCAACTAGTTTCAAATAGGAGTAATTTGAACGATAAATAGACCTGTCTCAGACTATATTTTCAAATATATTAGCTGTAGGTAAAAGCAACATTTCCACTCATTATTCTAATAGCTAATACAAAGTTATTGATATTCCAATGTTGGAATATGCATTCAAGTTGTCGAATTTACATTTGGGAATGCATTAAAGGTTAGTAGTTCTGTATCGAGTAAAGCGTTTAAATCAACAATTATTTGGAATTACTAAGGAAAACAGCGAGGAAGAGGAATGGATATGGAGAAGAAATGTCTAGTGCAGCAGAAAATAGTGTATAACAAGCCTTTATTTTCCGAATTAACACGAGAACCATCAGTTAAGCGGGAATATTAAAACCATATTCTGTTTTCATTGCCAAACTGAAAAATATTATTCTTTCTTTGTTGCTTAAATATTGTATCCTAATTATAATAGAAAATACATTTTTAGACGGATTTATCTATTTACTGGTGATATATCTGAAAATTTTATACAAATAAGTTAAAGGAATCTCTTGCTAAACATTTTGAATTTTAAATCAAAAGATAATTGATTCGTTGGTATCTCTATGCTATTTACGATTGAATTTCGTTTTGACAAATCTTAGATGGGACTTTCTAATCCCAAATTCTCTTATCGAAAATGTTTGTATTTACTGCAGTACCATTGACTTGGCATCAGAAAACAACAGATGGTACTTACAATCGCTTAGGAAATTTATTAGCTAGAGAAATTTCGTTTTCTGGCTAAGTGAAAGTTTCAGATGCTCACGTCGTAATTCCCTTTCTATGTTACAGAAAACACTGAGTATTGGCAACTTTTCCTATTTCTTTTCGTTTACAATCGGATAAAGAAAAATATATTCCACGTAAAACATTCCGGTAAATTAAATAATTCCATATTTAAGAGACAAATCAAGGGATTAATCTAAAAGATATTGAATAATACATCCTGGTGATATGTTGATTGGTGTTATTTATTTACAATGTTGTTAGTTCAAATAATAAATGAAAGCTTAATGGCTGTAATTTATTGGCTGAACATACTGAAAACATGACCGAAAGCCTTTGAATATGCTCTTCGTACCAATGACTCATTAGCAAAGCAACAGAGTAGAAATACAGAGTGCATGATAAATAAGTGCATGAAAATAAGTATAGTAAACTCGGTAGGGATTTACGTTGTAAAAATTCTTCATTATGAATACCTTCACCTGCTGTGAGAGTATCACTTCCAATATAAAGCAAACTATCTATGTAAATCTTCATGGTAAAGAGTTTTCATTTGTTTTCCAGAGTGCCTAGCTAATTCCACATAGAGTTAGACTTATTTAGAATTAGAGTAATAATTTGTTTTTGGTCATCAAACCGTCATTACCATTAATCCGTTTATATGTGTGATAATGTCGCCGCTAGAACAATCCAGATTTTCTCCCGAATAACTAGCTAATGCATTTTCAGCGTTTATTTTTATTTTAATCATGTAAAGATGTAATATGTGTTGAAAATTCATTCCACAGACGTACCGGAGGGTTATTTAAACGCATGATAAAAGCATAATTTGCTGCATTTGCTTCTCTCGAATTTAATGAAATAAAATCACCTCTGATTATTACTTCATGTTCAATAAGAGTTATTACGATAAATGGTAGTTGGATAAACTTTATAAAAATATAATTTTGATAATCACTCCATTCAATTCTGGTGAAAGTCTGAATGCTAAACTGTTTGCCTTAAGTCTCTGATTTCACCATTATTTAATTCTGTTCATCTATAACTCACTATTATTATGAGATACATATTTTTGAAGGGAATGATTCAGTATTCTTATTATGTTTTCTTCTGAAAGGTAATTTCCCAATATGGCTGGGAACGGAAGTTGAACAAATATGCATAGAGAATTCCTAAGGCCAGTCGATTCTATCTTCAATCTTAAGAACTAAATTTACAGGAAAGAGAAGGAGAGAGTGCATATGATGTGTTGATTCTCATCAACAGGCTCTAATTGAAAAAGTTCATAACATAATTGCGCACAAATTATAACTGAAGGTCAGCTAAAGAGTCACGAAAATGATAAATATATCAACTTATATATGTGCCTCCGCTATGTTTTGTATAATTCTTATTGTGTACTTTTGTTTCTTTTCATTCAATATAAACTATCTTAAGTACACGTTGAATCTAAAGAGTGAAATAAAAATTAGCATATGCCTGCGTTGATTGGTAAATATATTCCATATCCGTTCAATGAACGACATTTGAAAGACAACGGCAAGACTTAGGATGGATAAACACCCACGCCTACCGGGTATTAAAAGCTAGGAGTGCCTCTAGATAACGAATTTTCACTTTGAAAGACAGATGAATCCACTTAATTATTACTCAGCAACAGAAAATTATGCTAGAACTGAAACTTTAACTCTTTTAAATATGGCTGGGAATTTACTTCTGTGAAATTGCCCATTCTTTCTAAATAAGTTCAGATTCTCTCGAAGTAATTGTGTGTATTTCTACAAATCTCGATTAATTCAATTATGAGAGACGGTAACTGAATTAGAGTAATCAAACTCAGGTTTTGTCATTGACGGCTTTCTTAAATTATTTCTGATACTGTACCTGATTTATTTCCAACCTATTCTCTGCTTGGAGAAGTAACATACTTTAAGTTCTGAACGTAATTCGTTTAAGTTAATTTCTTCGTAAAGCTTAGAGAACGCTTTAACTAATTTGTGGGGCCTTCGGTGACTTCGTTAATAAATCGGAAAATCAAAATACCAATTCTAATTACTGACGTAAAGTCATAGATTGCTAAGAAAATTAATTGAAGGTTTTGCACTCACAAATATTTGCTTGCCACTGAGTCTCTCCGTGGTCCTTCCATGAGTCCTTCCGTAGTCCTTGGTTCCCCATTCCGCGTCCTCATTGGTACAGTAGTCTTCGCTGCTAGCCTGATGCCGATCGCCAAACCATCTAGCCTATCGGCGATAGCCATACCACCCTAGCCTTATCGTCAGTTAGTGAGTACACCCTCCTCGTCATAACATAATAACTTAACCAACTCTGAACCCCAGTCAGTCGATCGGTGATGGTGCTCGGATGGGATCTCCCTCGTCGTCCATGTCTCCTTCCCAAGTGCAAGCCAGTGAGAGCTTAACTCCCGCCCATACTAAGGGACACCACAGTCAAGCTACAGTCAGTGAGAACGTTAATATCGTAGCTGCCTGGGAACTTACACCACTGAACCTGAAAGAAAAAATCAGAATATGAGATACCTGTGATGTTATTATCAAAAAGATCAATTATTGAAGTAAATTATTATTATACCTTCAATATTCAATTTTAGAACAGTTTAATGAAAAACTTCAATTATGGCAACTAATTAATAACTCCTTTGCCCCTAATGTTTCTTTCATCAACGTTATAATAAAAATTAGGGGTCTCATCAGATTTCGATGTTTTTAACATTAACTAATGCAAAGAGGGTGTAAAAACTGCAAAATCAAAAATCTAATAAAATTTCTTCTTCATCATATAGTCTATGATTTATAGCTAAAATGAATTCTAAGTGGACTTACTCTCAATCAATCATTACAGAAAAATACATAATTTTGAATTCAACAATTTCAAAAATCACCTTGGTCGTCAGGGGGATGAATTTTTAACAACCTCAGAAATTTTGAAAAATATTCCACCATTTCATCAAAGTTTCCGATTTTTTTTTAAAGAAAACGATACTCCTCGACAGTGATAAAATCTTTATTCAATTTAACTTCTGTTGTTACTTGGTTCGATTTCGTAGGTATTTAGAGTTTCAAATGAAAAAATACAGCAATCGTTAAGAACGAACTTCTCACGTAATTTATTGGGAACATTTTGACTCGTCTTAGGTTGAACCAAGGAACCATAGACAGTAAGCGTAGTTTACAATTAGCGGAGAGGGAAAAATATTAATTTGAAAGTTAAAAAGATGGAGCATCTACTTCTCGAATTTGTTGGAATATACACACACATAAGTGCGTATATCCATTTTCCTACACATAAAAGATAAGCTAAGATTTAATGGCAGAGAGTATCGCTAATTAGATTTGTTATAAGCGGTCATATTTTCAAGAAAAATATGGAATGAAAGTTATGTCTATCAAAATATAGGGAAGAGTAGTTTATGAATCTAGATGCAATTATTTTAGTAAATATACCAATGTACCAATATATAAAAGTGACTTTATATGTGCGCTTCTAGGTATGCAAGAGTTCTCCATCGCCATATTTATTGGTTTTATTTATTCATTGTTTCCCACCGCAGGTAATCATAAGTCTGGTGAAAGTGTAGCACTATTAAAATTTAAAAATAATTACGATATAATTTACCATCATATTCGATTTTAAGCTATTTCGGATTTCTCCGAAAATGCATATCTAAGGAACTCGTAGAATGCTAGGTAATTTGGTATCGTAATACCCTCAGTAATTTTCACATCATCATTAATGAATAATTGCACATTGCGCAAATAGTTGCAACCAAGCACTCAGCATTGGTAACAGATAGTCTCCCAAAAACATACCGCGATTTTAACTCCAAATTCGAATGTGCTTCCATCGCGCCCTAAAGAGAAATTAACGACTGAACGATTACGAACGATTTCCGGCCATAGTCCCGTTTTTGAAATGCCATCCTTGTTCCTGACCCATATGCACAGAAAATCGATCACTTTGATTTGGAAACGCGGGCGATCAGATGTGCATTCAATTTGCTCTCGGAGTGGTCTTATTTCCCCCATCGAGTCGGAATTTGCGGACTGGAATCCTCTACATTGTCCATGAGAGTTAGGGTAACTCGCAGGTGCTGAGTGTGGTAGGACTTTATAGGGAACCACTCCACGTGGAATATTGAGTTAGTGGCAAGTGCCCATCTGCCCACTCTCCTTCCGAGAGAATTTTCGGGGAAATCCGCAGCGAAGCGACCCGTCTCCCCTCCCAGACCTCCCCTTTCTTTCCCCCGAACTTCTCCCCCGCTCATCTGCTCTTGCCCATGCAGAAGTCCTTCCACTCTGGCCATGATGGTATCGAATATCGCCGATATGGCTCCCTCGGGTCGGAGACGTCTTTTCCCTTTAGTGCACTGAATCGAACGATGGAGATCAACAGGAAGGAGGGAAAACATTTTCGGAGAAATGAGGAAACGAGAAGAATGAGTCGTGAATTTATTGTGCTCGCTGGTCGATGAGAGATTATTGTTCGGGCATGAGATTTCATCTTTCCGAAAAATGGAGGGTTTGCAGATGACGTCGCGCGCAGCATGATGTCAGGGCCTCGTCTTACTGTTCAGGGTACGAAAAGGCGGGAGTTAATAAGATTTGTTTTATTGTTACCGGCAAAGATAATCAGATATAGTAGGGACTCGAGTTGTCAGACATATTGAAGACTTCTAATTAGAACGTGTGTTACCAATTTCATTGTTAAGAAAATATATTTTTAACGATGGTAAAATTTACAAATAGCATAGCCAATCTATCTAGCAAAAGTAATGCATTATTCACTACGTTTATTAAAGTTTTAAATTTAGCGTAACATGAAAATAAGGTAAATTTTCCACTTGGCATCTTCAGACTGCATTGCGTAACTTTTGGATATCACTTACGAAGTAATATTATTTAAAGCAATATCTTTGTAATATGAAAATTTAACTTATTTGAAAATTCTTAGGTTGTCCTTTTCATAAAAGTATCTAAAGCATCTAAATCGACAATCAATCAATCTATAAGCATCTAAATCGACAATTTTCTTCTTATTACGAGCGTGTAAAAAACGACGAAAACTTCAACGGTCAACAGCAAATTGTGTTATTATGAAAATATTATGTTAATCAAATGTAATATAAATACATACTTTCTCTGATGATTATGGTAAAATTAACATTATACTCTCAGGACGTAAAATACGGAAATATGTGTCGTTGAAA
Source organism: Sympetrum striolatum (assembly GCA_947579665.1). Classification (NCBI taxonomy): domain Eukaryota; kingdom Metazoa; phylum Arthropoda; class Insecta; order Odonata; family Libellulidae; genus Sympetrum; species Sympetrum striolatum. The sequence continues at coordinate 51,041,754 of OX388342.1, read as the reverse complement.
GTATTTTTCGATATTTTCTGTAACATAAACCTTGGTAAAACTAGTTAAAGTTTTGAATATAGCATGAAGATGATATATTTTAAAAAGCTGAATTATATCAAATTCAGGTTAATTTTATACAAAGTTTTTTTATGATTTTAATATTTTAATAAATACTTAGAAAGACTTATTATCACCTCTTGCCCTCCTTCAACTAAAATGATCATTGAATTTTTTCCCTCATTTATTTTGGTTCTATTTGAAATGTATTATTTCTAACTAGGATTTCAGATGGAAGTCGGCACTTACGTTATTTTAGAAAATAATTTTAGTAATAAATAAACTAAGGAGATATAGCAGTTAAAGTACCTAAAACGTTCGGTAAATGAAGCAAAAGTTACCGAATTATGCCGCAAGAAAGAAAGCTTTAACATTCCGGAACAGAATAATGACGATATCTTTTTAGACATTTTCATAATCAGGAATTAATATGTATTTTATCCTGACACTTTCATCCACTCAAAAATCAAACACAATTCTGCCTTTAGAATAAACTTTGGCTATTCGAGCTGTAAGTCACTTTTCTGGCCTGGAAATGAAGTGAATTTTACTACCTTTTAATTAATTTATGCCATACATTTGACCTCTCCTTGACTCTGAGTTACATTTTAAAGGAATTAAAAGAATAAAAATCAATTTCCCTTGTGAATCATAAAGTTAGTCCTAGAATGTATCCTACTGCATAGCTTAAACCGACGCCTCCCTCAGTATCGAGGCTTCACATTCTTGAAATACCCCCAATTGAAAATGACCCATTTGACTGTGAACTCCCAAGAACTCATTGCTATGCAATATTATCAGCACATTTCACAGAAAATGATAAAGTTGAGGAAAAGGGACGAGCGAGGTCTCTGAATGTAGCTGCCCCATAGGATTGAAACGGGATGAAATTTCCCGTGGGGTGAATATGAATCGGAGAAGGAAAATTGACAGGTTGGAATTACCTTTGAGAAATAATAAAAATATATAAGGATGTCATCGGAGAATACAAAATTGTCGTTCCAGGAAGCATCGAGAAATAGTTCAGGTGTTTCCTCTTAGGGTTTTGGTAAATGCTCCAGAAGAATTTTGGAAGGGAAAGTTGAGGACGAAATATTATCATAAATATTGATGATACTCGCTTAAAAAATTAAAAATATCAATAAATGTTTTAAGTAATGCGTGTGAGTCACTCAAATCAGCTTCATTAAGTAAATGGATGGCTAGCATGGACAAGTGATTCCCATATTTGTGTAGTTTTTCAAATCTTACCCTCATTAGTGTCCTTCATTGGATTTTGAAGATCTCAAATATAAAACACCATTAATCTATTGCATCAAAAATCATATAAATTATTATATCTTAAAAAATATCGCATTAACCACGAGTTTTGTAGCAGGTGACTTACAAAGTACTCAATTATGAAATAAATTCTCCGTCGGAAATACATTGATCCTTTGGGAGGATTTTGTAATTTGGAAAAACTGCATCCAATAAAATACAGAGTTCAGGTTCATATGATTGATAATTGCTAAACATTGTTATGTCATCACCATGAGTAATAATGCAGGAGAATGGCAGTTTACTCAATTATAAAATAAACTCTCCGTTGGAAATACATTAATTCTTTGGGATAGCAATCAAACTAAACCTTTAAAATAAGAGTCGTAAAGGCCGACGAATTAAATCCAGCAATTGGTACACTGTTTTATCTACAAACGATATTATATATCATTAAGCTCTTCCCTGAAGCAAGTTCTGTAAAATTTAGGTTGGTAATAATTTAAAATTTGGAAAATAGCTCGTAAAGGTACGAGCTAAAATTGGGATTATTTACGTATGTTTATGCTTAATATTGATATAAATCTTTCTAATTAATATATTATTTTTCAGATATTAAATTCGGTTATAAATTTGGTAACGGTGAATGTTTCAGTATCGACCATATTATAGAAATGCTTATCAAGTAACGATTAATTAACTATCCTGAAATTAAAAAGAAGGTACGCTCAATGATATTCGTTTGAATGCGTAATGTAGATTACTCTAAATTGGTGATGTCCGTCGTTACACATCGACACGCAAGGCATTTATCTCGTTATAGAGTATTTCTGAGACATATTTTATCGACGTAAATTAAGCAATATAAAATTTTAATCTTTGACGAAATTTGCCAGTATAAGAATGTTAAAAATTAATTCCAATTACTTCACTCTAGCCTCATTAATGAGTTCTGTAATATTCAATTAATGTTTCTGAGCATGGTATCAGAGTAAATTTACATATGAAGTCTATTTGTATACGCTGGCTCATTTAAAATTCAATTTGAATTATTACTTGAAATTTTAGATTTAGAGTTGCAATTTTTTGTCAAATAAAAAAGGGACAAAAGTTACATGAGGATTTACAATTACCATTGGAAACAGTGAGAATCCCGACCAATGTGTGCTCTTATAACAAGTAAGGTTTCTTAACGTTACTTCATTGATTCAAATAAAGAGAATAGGAAGAACTTACATTTAAAATTTATTGAAAGATGGAAAATATCATATATTTATTATAATTTAAGAAAAAATAAGTATCTTATGTCTTAAGTCTTAGACATTTTGCCAATAATGTATATTAAGAATCATAATGAATATGATATGCTAAAAATAACTTATATCTGTTCCTTGAAAAAGAAAATGTTAACCTATAATAGCTGCCGTATTCCATTAAAGTTGAAGTAGGTTATTTTCCAACTATCCTCGAAGGTATTACGGTTAGAATAAAACGTGTAAATTAGCGAGAGGTGAAAAATTTCGCTCTGCGACCTTATTTCCATTCCCATACAATGAAAATGGAAAATGTAGCTTGTTTACCTAGTATAAGTGCTATCATGAGCTTGTGCTAACTATACTCAAAAGATCGGAGGATATTTATTACCATAATAGAGTGGTAAAACTTTCCTCATGTGTGAATTTGTCCGGGAGCTATGAAATCTGATTCATGAACTCCTGTACTCATGCATGCGGAAATTAAGAGCATCATAAATAATCCCGGACTGTCTTGATAAATTACAACGAAGATATCCTGGCAAATTTATTATCATGCTGGAGATATCTTTAAAACAAACAGCATGTTTCTGAGAAAGCTTTGAAACAAAATTTGAAATTCTAACTAGTAAAAATATAAATTGCAGGTCATTTATTAAGACGCCATGAAAATGAATGACTCTGGAAAATTTTTCATTACTCAAATGACTGTGGTCTTTACAGTTCGATGCAAAATTCTTCGTTTCAACAAAAACAAAATTCTAGGAAAGGATTTGTGAAAGATTGAGGTTCGATACCCAGTTTTGTCGGGCTTTTTTCACGCCTTTGTATCCATTGGTTTCGTTGATGGCATATGTTATTCTATTAAAATCAAATCTGGATATGCCAAAAAATTATTCAACGGCGGGTTTGAACATCATTTCATCCAGCATTAGTTATCAATGACGTTCCAGAGGAAATGAGGTTTAATAAGCGTTATGAGGAGTGCGACAACTTTCCTGTTACCTCTCATTTAGCAAGAATTCTATGAGTGAACAGAAATTCCGCTGAAAGTGTAATCATATAATTCTATCAATAATGTATTTTATAGCGTTTATTAGTAACCAAAATATTCCATTCATTTATTAAGAGAATTTAAACTTACGTTTCACCAATTTTATTTTAAATTTTAGATACTAATTATATAGGAGAAAATATATATATTTAGCACAATTACCATCACGTAAGAGAAAAGTGAAATCGTTATAATATGCGCATTTAAATAGATGAGCTGTATTTTCTAATGAACTATACACGTTTTCTTGCCTAAAAATCTATTGTGCACAAATTAATTCATAATTGAATAATGAATTTGTTATTAATGTATCCACCAATATTGTATAAGTTCCTACGCTTCTTACATTATATTATGCATTAACATAGATTAAACTTTGAATTTTTGAAAATTTGAATTAAAATACATTATTGTGATCAATATCTTTCTTATATATTTGAGTGTATGTATTCCAAATATTCTATAATAGGCCAGATAATTCGCAATTATCCCTTAAGACTCATATTATTTCTTTATTTTGAATTTTATACTTTGATCAATCTCTACTATACGTCATTCACCTACACTTTAGTTCATGTGAATGTATGCATAGTTGTAAACATTTTCTTCCTATTTGTATATCTACCGCTAGTAAAAGGTAACAGGGCATACCCACGGATATAATTATAATTAATTTAATTTCTCAGCGACTATGAAAAAGGGAGGGACAAAATAAATGGGACGTTTTCATTCCGCACCAGAAATGAAACGAAAATTATTCCATTCATCAGGATTCGGTAGGAGGAATACATCCGGGCATAATATTCCACAACCCGAAACAAACTTATCACGACAACCCTTCTCACGCAACCTCAACAGCTTACGCATACGTTCCGAAACACCGGAAGCGGAAAATCGCCGAACGCAAAAAATACATCATAAGCATAAATAACATTTATCTTCCTTCTTCCCGTTCTTCCCCCACTCATCATGTAAGTGGCCTGAACCGCATAAATCCCGTCCTCAGAGCCTCCTCCGACCGCCACCTCGCGCAAAAGGGCGACCACCTCCTCCTTCCCGACCGCCAAGTCCATTTTTTCTCCCCACCCACCGGTGACCGAGAGTGACCCTCCCAATGCGTGGTCCCAGCGTTAATTTTCCAGGAGGTTGCTTCACCCCTTTCCTCCCCCATAAACTCCGGGAGGACGTGGAGGAATGGCCTCGTGTCCGACGGGGAAAAATTGCCCTCTCACCTTTTGCTGTCCCTTCATACGGTTCCCTTACGTCCCGCATAACTACCGCCCTCCATATATCGGCCTAATCACACTTTTGCGTCGCAAACCCCAGGACGATGATACGGCGCTTTTTTATCCTCCGGACCGCTACCTTTGTTCGCGGGGAAGTCGAGAGGGCAGGGCCGGTGGGATAGCGACGCAGGTATTGCTTGAGGCGATAAAATTTTTTTGGAAAAAGATCTGGGTTCGCAAGGAAATATCCTTATTCATTTACATTGGTAGTTGAAAACTATCATGAATTGTCAATACTTAATAGCATACAGGTAGCTTACTCTATTAAGATGTAAAAATTAAGTAATGACAAAGAGTCTTTTATTAGAGGGAAATTAAGACTGAGTCTTCTAACATCCAACCCTTCATCATATATATTAAAAAATAAGAATTAGTTTGAAAAGAAGTAGATAGAAGAAAATTACCCTTTGGGTCTATAAACCTAAGGTTTTAACTAGGAAAAAATATGCACCACAGCAAGAAAACACTAGCAATACAAATTGAAAAATAAGAGGGGGTGTGAAAGACTGCAAAAACTACGGATAGTTAAATCAAATTTTATGGAGATACCCGGTAAAGATAGATCTGAAAAATAAGCAGTAAACCACAGATACATATGCGCAGAGAAAAATCAATCTATTTTTTCCTAACAGAAATAGAACACAGCGAAAGGAAATAATTAGGTTGAAAGAAAAATAACTATGAAACTAAAATGAAATACTTATTAAAGAATTCACTAGTAGTAACAAGATTCGTCAGTACTAACAGATAGGATTAATTGCAATTTTCCATAAAAATAACTCAAATTATTTAAAGATAATAGACGATACGTTGTAACATAATGAACGATCCAAAAGTAACGGTTTTAAAATAAAAGCAAAATAGGATTTAGAACTAAACCATTGAAAATTTGCCAAGCCAGATTAAAAATTCCAGCGATTTTGGGTCTCCGAGGATACTCCAGAGCAATAATTTTCATAGCGAAGTGCTTTAGAGCAAAGTCCTGCTTTTTATTTCCTTAAATTATTCGTAATTTGATTATAAGTTCATCAAAATTTAATGAAAATTTTATTGATTACTATCTGGAGGAATTTTCAGTCCAGAAAAAACAATATTTACTTTGAACATTTTTAAGTTAACATCCGTAATCCGTATCTATAAAACTTCATTGCATTCTGTTTACTAAACAAAGTGGAACATCCGAGTTGCAGCGTGTCATCATCCATTTGATATAGGTAGCAATGTCGTAAAAAAGTTAAGTATCGAGGCCGCAGCCAAAACAGCTTAGGCAGCTCCTGGCCCAGAGAGACCCACTTGAAATGGCCGGACGCCGAGCACTTTGTCACCGAAAAGTTTTAGCGCGATGCACCGAACCCTAATCCCCGTCATCTTCCAAGTGCATCCCCGCTCTCCTCCGCACCTCCGAGTCCGTCGGTCTCATTCGACGGAGCACAGTAAATCCAATTCCGGATTTTTATCCGCAAAAGGAAAGAAAAGGAGCGCGAGTTGGCTTGCGTGCACCTCGGGCCTATTCTCTCGCCTTTCTCACGGATAAGCAGCCGGGTATTTTACGGTCGAGTTGACGTCGAATGGGTTAGCGGGAGGATGGGCTGGAGGTTCCCGCTGAACAAGGGGATGAAGGCGGGAGACTGGGTATGATAACCGTGCACGAGTAGGACGGGGAGGGATTCAAGTGCGCCTACGTGAATGGAGAAGGGATAGAGGTGTGCGTATGAGGCAGTTTAAGTGGCGAGGTATAAAACGCTGTCACATAAACGCCGTCGGAAGAGAAAAATAGAGATGGGAGAAACTTTCGGGTCTGAGGGAGGGAAAGGAAAGGCGAGGAATGCGTAGGAGACGCGGTGGGAAGGGGAGTATGTGTCGGGGTCGAGATGGTGTTTAATTACGTTCTTTGACTACGTTCGTAATCCACGTGTTTTGGAAAGAGGATTACTTAATCGGGCTCCCATGAAACGCTGATGTCGTTCTCTCCGCCCGGCGTTTTTCTTCGTTTTTTTTTTTTGAAGCGGCGGTTCCCCGTGTTCTTTAAGTGGGGCGCTGTGGGCTCATTAAGGGAGTAAAAATGCATTGAAGAAATTCCGAGGTTAAGTTGTTGATTCTGTCTGTTTTAATGGAGGTTTTAAAAGCGGGAAGCTGAATTTCTTACGGGGAAATTCTCCTTTTTTATGCAGGGTAAACATTTGTGTATTCCAATTTCTCTTTCGATCGTTTATTGTCTTTCGGAGAATTCGGAATAACTTTAGTCGGTTTCAATATTCAACTCGCGTATTGTTATTCAATTATTTCATAAGTTTGTTGAAGATTCCTAAGATGATGACAATTTTTTTCTTACCCCTACAAATAATACTCACCATATAAGACGGTATACGAGTTGAATCGGAAAAATCCACTTATAAGTTTTGAATAGTAAATCATTCAAGCTCATAGTGGAAGAAAGGAAACAAGCAAATTTAGCAATTCTACTTAAAAACATTTTATTACAAAGTGTTGCATTTTTAGTCATAGAAGTCGGGGCACAATTTGACTCAAATAAATTTTCGTTACCCGGATGTTTTCTTGTTAATGGTAAGTAAACTCAAGGTCATAACGGCGAAAAGGAAAACAAATTGCACAATTCCAGCCAAAATTATCGCAAAATATCATCCTTCTTCGTTATGGATTTATTTCTCGTAAGTAACCCTTGAACAAAATTGTAAATCAAGGCCATTAGGTGTTTTTGTATATTTCTGAAAATTGATAACTGAAGATTTGAAAAGATTCTTATCATGAGAGCATTTCAGCTCCTACCAGACTTCATACTAGAAATAAGTCCTTATTCGATTTCAAAATTTTCGAATTTTGATGTTTGTTGGTCATTAACAAGAGTGATGATGAAATTCATACAGTATAAAAAGCTGAATTTGAAAATCTCTTTCACATTAATAATAGGATCCGTTGTACATTTTCATTTTAATATATTCCCAGTCCTCTAACATTTTATTCTGACTTATCATTCAACTGAATTTTGAAGATAATATATCTAAAATTCCGAAAGGTTTAGGAAAAAGATACAGAAAAGTTTTTTTGCAAGAACATCTTTCCACTCCTACTTTTTTCCGCATCTAATGATTAAAAATAACTCATTTTATTCTATGGCACGAGAATTGAAATGTGTATTACCAAGGGCGATACCAAAATGTTAATCCTCCCATTTTCTTGCGCCCGGCACACTTTATGATGAATGCACTCCAAGCTCTACTCAAATTTGTCTCTAAGGGTGTTGCAAAATCCACGCTCAAAAATTACTTACAGCCCCTTAAACGAGAAAAGATCGGCGAGAAAACTGAAAACCCTGGGAACGGGACATTTATAATGCTCGGAGGAGAGCATTACACGCCTCCTCCTCCTACATCGCTGCAATCTCTCTCAGGAACTCCAATAACACTTCCCCTCTCTCCAGCAAAACGCGACGCTGCAGGTAGGGCATTCTCGCGCGCAATGCCTTCATTACGAAGCCCTTTCCCGCCTCCAATCACTCTTTTCCCCAGATTTTCCTTTCCTCAAGCCCTCCCAACCACTTCTCTGTTTTCTTCAAACATGCCCCCATCCTCCCCTTCACCCTTTTCTCAATTAACGGCCATTAATTGAAGATTTCGTGGGTCTCCTCTTCGGCCCGTTTTCCTCAAACTTCCCTCTTCCTCTCAAACTCTTTCCTCCTCCGGCGCATTTCCCACTTCCTCCGCCTATTCTATTCATTCCCCATCTCCCCTATCGCCCGCCTTTGCCCGACCCTCAATTACCGTTTCTCAGAGTGAGAAGAGAGCCCTCCGCAGGGGGTCCACCCTCACGCTTTATCCGAGGTCCTCTCTCCGGCCATTCCTTGTTTCCCGGCTCGCGGAGCCCTCCTAAGATCCTCATCTCTTCTAAATACCGCTTCTTTTCCTCCTGCCTGTCCTTCCTCTCTTTATCGCCTCTTTTTTCTCTCGCTGAGAACTTTCCAGAGGCAATCTCCTTCAGACCTTAAACTCTTATGGACCGCGAAAAAGACAATCACCGCGAGCCCTCTTTCACGCCCTTTCTTTCGGAGCCAGGCAAAGAACTGGAGCTAATCACTCCCGGCTTTTTTCTCGAAGAGGGAGCAGAAAATCTGCATTTATTAGCATATCTCTCTTGCTTATTATACAAGAGAATAATAGTGCCCAATCATCCTTGAGATTCTTACTTACTTGGGTGTGAAATAAGCTCGCGAAAGAGCAGCGGCTGGGGTATTTTCTAATGGATGGAGAAATTAGAGGTTGGATCACGATTTTAGAAACCATGGTTCAAAATTGAAGTCCAAATAAATTCGTATTATCCTATTTAAATCATTTTCTTGCAGTTAATTTATGTTTATTACAATTTATCTTTTCATTGCATTTTTTAATTTTTTCCTGGGCAAATGTTTTTTGTAGATCGGAAGGGAATATACAAATTTTATTTTGAAATATAAAAATTTATATGGTAGGTTTTATTTTACGGGTCTGGTGTAAGAAGAGACTTTCTAGTCTCAATCTCGCTCGAATAAAGGCCATTTATTATTACTATTATTTTACTGATCCGCATTTTATAGTTTTATGATTCGGAAGACTAACTTATAATACGAATTCAAACGAGGGATCCGTTCTTAGAAAACTTAAGGTTTTCCATGTAATTCAATTGAATCATAACAATGAATACAAGGAAAGGGTCGAATTCAATATATTTATCTGCGTAAATCCCATAGTACAGAATCGAATATTATTTTCATAGTCTCCTTTCCTTGTCCTCCTTTCCTGTCATGAATAATCATTTTTTCCGAGATGTTACAATAAAAAACGCATATTTTTGTATGTGCGTTTGGCTTGGCAGTTTTGGCAATCGATTTACTCAATAATTATGAACTTTCCTATTTTACATAATTTTGTACTCTAGACAGATAGCGAAGGAAACCACTCAAACTAATTTCTGGACAAATTTACAAGTCTCCTTACAATACCTAGTGAAATATCTTACTGACTCTTACAACTCTCGCAGTTACGTAACTTTAGTAACTACTTTTAATCCACTAACCTGAGCTTCGATAAAGTTAGAAACTTAAATTCGCAAAGATTCATACATTATTTTTCGGGAAGAAAATCTTCCTTGAATGACGTAAAATTATTCCATCTACTTCCATTTATACTCGTGCAATTGGAATATTCTGCTAAACGCGAGAATTAAATGAAATTTGTATTGGCATTTTTCTAGTGAGTTTAGAATAAATCTGTGTGCCAAAGTTATAATAACAAATGTTTTAACTATGAAAAGTTTACATGTCAGCGTTATTTTCTAGTCATTAGTCACTCTAACGTGTATGAAGTTTTGTAATATGGTATTTCTTTGATAAAACGGATAATCAGTAATGCTGGTTGTATGTGAAAATTAAGAAAAATGAATTCCTACGGAAAATTTAAAATTATTGAGTTTCATTCAAAATGAGCATTAATTAACTAATATCACAGAAGAATTTCTACACTGGCTTCTTTTTTGAGCCATCAAATCAAGTCTGACAATTTAAATTATTGTATTGTTATTTTCGCTTAAAAAAGGTTTATTATGCCATGATGAGAAATTTTTCATTATAGCTCGTTCAAGTTTTCTTTTAATGGACAGACTATAAAGAAGGGCTGGCGAACCTTTTGCGGAAAGAGTGCCATATTTCATGAATATAAATGGCTTGCATGGAAATTCGGTGCCGAACCATACAGTGCGATTGTGATATTATTAATATTTTAATGTCAACGAAACGATTGTTATCTTTTATAAGATATAATTTTCGTTAGTTTTCACCACTAATAAACAGAATCCAGATTTATTTACTGTGGAGATTCATTTCTTAAGTGAATAATGCAAATATTTCTCTCGAGTTCCACCTTGGTTACGCGCGCCATAGGTTCGCCACCTCCGCTCTAAAGGAGCGTCTTTTAGTAATCGCAAAATGAATATACATTCATTAAAAAGGTCGTTATTATTCTACTTCTCAAATTTTATTTTTAAGAAGAAACGATAAGTATCTTTTCATATTAAATATACCTATTCCAAAACTCTTCTATCTCATTGAAAAATATTGGACTGCAATTTATACATTCCCAGTATAAAATATATTCGCGATATGAAACACTAACTATTTAAGCATCAGAGACTCAGAATGTCATTTAGAGCGAAAGTTTGCTTTGTGAACGACTGTTAATTCGATTGGAATCTATCTACTCAAAATTCCGCACTTCACAAAGAGCACGAACCGTTTACGCAGTTTTGGAGAGGATTTATTCGGGAGTAAAGATTTCGTACATCGAAAAATCATGCGCGAAGGGAGCCTTCACGGCGCAGTGTAACATCCGATCCAGCAATCAACATCCACCGGATCCCTCCATAAAGCGCTATGGGTGCATTTTTCCACAAAATCAGGCCATAAAGGTGTGTTCGCGACCTTTATGGAAATTTTGTATCCCACGTACCTCCATGGCACGAATATGTCGATACATTTAGCCGCTGTGTCTTTTTCACAATTCCCTCCCTATCTCGTTTCCATTCAGCAAACTCCTTCACTCCTCCCCATTCGACCCTCCCAATCGACGCCCATTCAACCAAACCCTCTTTCCGCTACCATACTTAATTTCCAGTCTCCTTTATTCCCACTCTACTCTTCTTTGGAAATTGGACGGAATTCAATTAATGTTCACTGTGTCGAAAGGAACACCCGCGCGGAATTCTGGGTAGGGAAAGACGATGGGGACCGTTAAATGAATGGAAAGCCGAAAATTTAACAATATTAGTTTGCCCAGAGAAGTCTCTATCCTTTCCACTCCGCCCTCATCTCCAGCCACGGGATTAAATCTGCCCATTCCTCTTGCGGATGAGATGAGTTTTATTGCTGCAGGTGGACTCCCTTGTCGTGCACCCACGCTCGGCTATTACGCGCTGGTTGACCTTGGTGCTCGACGCCAATCCTAAAAGCACAGACGAGGCGGTGAAAAAAATCCGAACCAAATTTCCGTGTGGGAGGACTTGTGGCGGTTGCATTTCGAGGGGATTGGGTATCAATCTTCGGAAAGGGCACTTATTTTTAGAGTTAGACCGAAATTATTCCACTCCCGCAATGCACGCAGGCAGGAATAATAAAGAATTTTGTTTTTTAATGGCTACGTGAATGGATCATAAATTCGATGATGCAAATATGCATATGTAATTTTTAAAAATCGTTAGCTGGGTAATGAAACGACGCGCATGGAATTAGCTATTTAACTTCAACAAACTGAGGAAATTGTTTTGGTTTTGGTGCCAGTATATTCTCCCTCCTCCGAGAGGGGGTGGGGGTACCGCAAGGTTCATTTGTCGCACCGGTGTTTTTTCAGCTACATATTTCTTGTGCATCATTTTATTCGTCATGGTTAGGCATTCAATTTTTATTTGCGGTAAATTTTCCGTCCCTTACTGCTTCAACGATTGTCACAATGGGGATCACAATGCATTCCGTACCATGGCAGATTTAACGACCAGGTTCCCGAGATTTGCGAAAATTTTATTCAACATATGCTGAAAAATTCAAGCTTCAATCCGCGGTGATTCCTGGTGTAAAAGGGTTCCTATTATATGGAGTAGTGAATTTTTCATAAAATGAATAAGCCTTATTCCAATGATCATAAAGCGAACTTGAAGATCTAGTTTTGATTGAGTGACTTAAAAAATGAATAGCAATTTTGTGAATTTCTGTGAGCAGTCTACGAGCTAACCACCTCTCATAGGATCTCCAATTTTATCGCTCTGTTATTTTTATGGTTAACGTATTTGGAGTTCTAATAACAATATATTATATTTATTACAATTTGGGATGATGTTTATATTCCATAATTTCTAGGAAAGGAAATGTCAATTGGTCTGAAAAATGTAATTTCAGAATTAGTAATACATTGCACCACATCGTTCCGTAACTCCACTGTAAAGGTTTTAGGTAAATTTTACATAAGAAGTGTGTCTAATCTTTGGGCGGACGTTGGTTTGGCTCTCATTTCAGCAGTCTTAGAAGACGATAATAAACAAAAGTAAAATTAACATTACCTTTCATAAATATAATATATTTTTAAATATATAACATAACAAAACTTCATTTTTGTATCAGTTGGACTCTCTGTCATTTCTCACTTATAATGGATAATAGCGAGGAGCCTTAACAGGATTGTTTTTACAATACATGAGGTTGTTAGTCAAAATAGTTCGCGGTACCAATAAATGATCTTAGTAAATACAAAAATATTGTTCGCTGAACCTAGTGAAACTTTTTGGTCAATTTTAAGTAAGCTCAAACATGCAAAGTCGACTTCCATTATGTAAAAACTAACAATTACTTCCTGCCATCTTTGTTAGGCAGCTGGTTTTGATGCTTGTAAAGCTGATGCATGTTTCCGTTTTGATAATTTTCAGATATAATGCTTAAAAATTACCCAATAATAATAGAAAAATCTTGCAGAAGAGTATCATAACCTTAATCTATTGTTTTCGGCGAGCGATGAAAGATTGGAACGATAAATTTAATTATTGAATTTTCCCCCTTTTCTCAAGGTAATATCCCCTGATATTCAAACAGACATTCTACTTTCTTTCACGAGAGCTACCCGCGCTACTTCTCCTCTTTTCCGATTCTCGTCCCTCTCGATGATTAAGAAATACCGAAGAAAGACAAAAGTTCGGGAAGAAAAGTATTTTAATGATAGCGAAGGAAAAAGAATTCCTCCCTCAGACCCTTCTCCCTCTCACCAATAAGGGGACTTGTAAGCTTTTTCTCATCGCTATTCAAAACGCTTTTTGTGAGCTAGTCTCCTCCCGACCATGGAGTTTTGGGTCGACTTAGAGAGGCAAAAAGGAAAGGGAAAAAGAAGAAAAGTTTGCAGAGGTGGACGGCTGGCGTAGCGGGACATGTATAGAGAATTGGTTGGGTTAAGAATAAGACGCGGGGGAGGGGGGCTGAAGAGGAACCATTGTCGGACTATGCTCTTGGGAATAGGGACATCTTTCACTAACTCTCGATGGGATGAAAGATCGATAGTCGTCCTTCTAGGTCCCGGCCCACGCCGTTCTCCTCGCTGCTTTTCTTTCCCCCCTCCGACCCCCTGCACTCATCTTCGCAAAAACCCTCTTTTTTCTCAGATCCTCTCGACTTCACCCGCGTTTCCAATCCCCCGCAACCGCTGACCACCTTACTCCCATCGCCGTCCCCATCAGTCTCCCCAGCATGATTTACGAGCGTCTGCAGAATTGATCATCCCCCTCTACACCCTATCGCCTCCCGCGAGATTTACGGCGCTTTAGGGGATAAAGGTATAAGGGCGGAGGAAGAAGGACGGCTGAGAAAGGGGGTGAAGGTAAGGAAAAAAGCGAAACAAATGATGTCGATGCGAGAGAGACGATCTTATTTCGAGTTACCTCTCCCGAAGGCCGGACTCGTGCCAAAGAAGGGGTGTTTGGGGCATATGCGACCCCTTCCGGACTTTCTCTGTCTTGTGTGCATGGCTTATAGAAGGAGCTCGACCTGACTTTCGACGGAAAGGTAAATCTGATTACCGGACTCGGGGACTGTATCTTCCACGTCGGCTCTATTTGTGTAGTGCGTTCGCTGCTCAAGAGTTGCACATGCGACCGTTCTTCGATCGATGTCTCGGCTTGTTTGGATGAGAGGTGAACATTACAGAAGATATAAATCAAGACCGCTTGAACAATGGGTCTGAATTATTTCTTTATAGCACATAAGTTTCTTTAAAAATGAATCACTCTGCTTAATATTGAATTCTGAAAAAATATCAAAAGTTTCAAAAGAATAAACCCTCAACTGTATTCTATGGCTGAAATGGTAAATACATCTGGTCTACAATACGTAAACTCGGTTTCCTGATAGAAATATACTACCTATTGTTGCCTTCACTAAAATTTTAAATTCTTGGCGGAGATATATATGTTCTGGTAGTATATGTTCATATATAAGTATATATGAACACATATTACTGGAAGTAAATCAACATTTCTAAAGAAGAAAAATAATAACTTAAAATAACAAAAATAAAAACAATTTTATTTATCGGATAAAATATAACCTTGGCGAAAAGCTTCAAAACTTTGAGTTTAGTTAAATCTCTTCTTTTTCGTAAAATTTTCTTTCTGTAGTATCATTCAGCCTTCATGAAAAAAACTGACGAAAAAAAATCTGGTAGAAAAGCATCGTAGGATTGAAATAAAAATATGGACACTCTATTAGATCCCGTACTCTTAATTTTCAGCATTCTTACATACATTACAATAGAATAAAACAAAAATTTCCTTCCAAGAATTATTTCTAAACTTTCTAAGAGGATTTTATTTTTTCCCATTCTTAGCTTAGTTTTAGGCTTCATTAATCAATTTTCTGTACCTATGACCTAAGGTTTGTCATGGTGACTTATTTTAGACGGCAACGGCAATGAGAAAACAATTTATGTTTATTTTTCTAGGAATCTGATCCAATTATCAGAAAGGGGTAATTCGCGAAATAGAAATCTCTGCGGAGTGCTACGATCAACCGGGTTTCCCCCGTTGCCATGCCTGAGCTAGTGTTTTAAGAGAAACGCACTAAATCGGATACGGCGAAGGATAAGGAAGACCGCGCGGCGAACTAAACTCTCATGGGATCAGATAAATGAAGAAGGGACCGGATGGCCCTCCAAACGTCTCGGGACCATTTCGAGAGGACGGACGCATATTTGAAACAGAGGAAGAATTTTTGTATTCGGGAAGAGAAATAAGAAGGAACGGCAGCGACGGAATAGAAATGGGAGATGTTTGTGAAATCTGTAGGGTGAACAGGAGAATGACAAGTACTGAAGTCGGCATAGAGAAGATTCAGACAAGTTTGTCTGAACGGATGTCAAGCATTATAAGTAAGTAAACCTGAATGACACAGGATATAAACGATGATTGATTTATATCGATTGAATTCCATTCATCACATTCATTTGGTGAAAATTAATCTACGTTAGTATTAAACTGAATAATAAATTTATAAATTTGATATTATAATCATGGAATACCTAAAGGACGATTTATTAGCAGGTGGAAGTGAATATACATTACAAAATGTATATACGACTACGATATATACTCGAACATACAGTGCATGCAAGACCCAGAAATCACTTGTGATGACCGAAAAATGCTAAAAATGTTGAAATATGTAAATTCTCAGTGCGGTGCGGCATGCTTTTCTATCATTTGATTCTAATAATATTTTACGCAATTTTCTTTTATAATTTTCTAACAAACCACCCTAACATACGCAGTCGTTTACAGTTAACTAAAAAATAAATAATCTTGTTCTGAATAGACATTCGAAATTGAGTTGAGAACAAAATATCTGTCATCTTTTCGTGAGACCTAGCAATTACCCTGCATATGGAAGTCCAGGTCCTGTCAACTTTTCTTTATGCTCGTTCTTCCTTGGATTTTTCGGAGGTGCGTGTATTGTGCAAAATTAACTTTTTTACCTTAGCATATTCTTTCCTCATATCTTAGTATTTTTGATAGAATTTTACTTTCTATTCTTTGATGTTTGGCAAGATATCAGAAATTGCAAGAGAAAGTACTGCACCGCAATGTTAGCTCCCAGATTAAAATTCTATGGGAATGATTTCAACCAAAATGTATTTTCGAGTAATTAGAACGTTATCATTCCACCACGGTAACGAGATCGGCCGTAAATTACGATAAAGAGAAACAAAAGCTCTTATTATTCACGTTATTAAAGCTAATCAAAGCAAATGAATGAGAAAGTGCCGAGATAAGGGGAATAAAAAAGGGAAGAGGGGATTGGTAGATAAGGGACAAAAGAGGGTTGGACGGAGAAATGGTTAGAGGAGAGCAAAGACAGGGAGGATATTGCGGATGGGAATGAGAGAGATAGCAGCTCTATATATGTAGCGAGTGAGGGAATAAGATAAGAAGAGGGCGTCCGAAAAGCTGGACCTCACGAGTGGATTGGATTCCCGCAGAAAGTAAACCGGGATGCCCTGATATTGGATTGGAGTCTCTTTGGAACGTACATAAGGAATATATCATCCACATCTTGTCCTTTTTTATGTTTTTCTTTCTCCTAGTCCCCTTTGCCGGTCATGTGCTCACCGTTTAACGCGGGCGCTTGTCGCCGAGAGTTATATTTATGAGAGATGTAAGTGAGTTTGCAAAGCCAAAAAATCCTCTCAGCCAACGGAGAATGTTTTTCTGCTGAAGACATTGGTTTATAAGCAACTCTAGGGGAATTTGAAATATGGAAATAGCAGAATCTGTGGAACACATCATAATATATGTCTCTAAATGTAAGCTATATAATTACAGAACAGTTATTACTACTAGATGACACAGATACAATATTACGTTATACGTTTATAAGCCTATGAATTAAATCTGGGCTACATAGTAAATGAAACTGTTAACTCGAGTCATTTGCGAGAAATAAAATTCCGTTATATTCATCTATTTGTGATTAATCTTTACTAATATTTCATAATTAAAAAATCATTATTGAAATAAAAATACAAATGCAGTAAATAGTAATTAATTATCATATTTTACGATCTTATTTTTTTCAGATGGAATAATTATGCTCTAAATATTCGTTTTTAAAGATACTTTTTGAGTGAAATAATCTTATGTCACACGAGTCAACAAACTCAGGTTTTATATGTCTTTGAGTAAAATCATTAATTCTCATTGACGATCCAATTGAAAGTTGGAGGATGGACGGAACAAAATCAAAACTAAGGAATAAATAGTGTGATACTATTTAAGATATGAAAAGATAAGGCTTATACTCGTACATCTAGAATAAATTATCAAAGCAATATGTAATTTAAATACTATAATAAATGTTTCCAGTGTTACGGGTAAAAGTCTTATCTTTTAATTTCCTAAGTTATGGATTCCTACCACAAAGACGTGGCTGAAGTTATTGACAGTGTCATAAGATTATTAACTTACTCTCACTTTATAGCTGAGCATTGCAACTAACTTCTAAACTAAAGAGAAAACTTGATGAAATGGTTATAAATATGTTGACTAATAAGTCTTGAATACAATTGGAATGGAGTGTTCATAAATATTAAGTCATGTTTTATCGATCACATCTACGTATACAAGTAAATGGCATTTTTTAAATTTAATTGGATATTTATAACATTCACCTTTGATTATTGGTTTCAAAATGAATAAAGGTAATTCAAAACTGATACAATTCTGCAATTTCAACAACTGAATGATGATATGTTATCAATCGATTACTCTATTGCGAAATCCGTAAGATACACTCTGACTGGATTACTTTTGCATTGAAAGTAATTCAGTTGCCATTGTTTCTCAGTGCGTTATTTGGAGTATCAATTAAGTAAAAATTTTATTTTCAGATCAGTCGACACTGCGATAGGATTTGAATAATCCAAAAGCTTATCAACTTGAGCAAAATTAATCCAAATTAAGTGCAAACGGATTCAAATAAAAAATTACGATTGCTTCAGTTTCGGTGATAGATTAATTTGTTTACTTATCACCTGCTATTTTTTTTTGCCAAGGCATGGAATACAATTATTAAATGTGGTAATTTGTAAGAGATTATCAATCATTAGAAATGAATTATATCAATGTAACTTACAAATTGTGATGGAATTACATTGACCTTTATTCCTACTCCTTCCACACAAAAATCAGGATGATGACGAGAATCGAGTATCTGTTTTCTCTTAATTTAATTGGCAACTAATTAATGTAAATCTGAGTATCATAAAGAGCTCTCTGGGAAAATTTAATTCTTTATAAATGACGGTACGGTGCATTAATTAAGAGCGTAGAATTGTATTAACTACATAGACGGAATTATTTTTTTTAATTGGGCCACAAAATATGAAAAATATTGTGGTTTTCCGAGACCTAGCTTGAATTAAGCGATTCTTAGCCCGCATTTTAATTAGTCAAATACGCATCAATAAGTTTCGTAATTGAATAACTGTTTTAATTTATCTTATAAATTAGTGTGTACATGTGAAAAATACTAAAAATCTTGATTTTGAATGAGATATTCCAGCATTGGAATAATTAGAAAATAATTTATGATAGAAAAGGACATTTTTGTCAATTTTTCCTGCTGAAGCAGATTTTCTCTTCACCATTCATTACAAACTCTCTCTTTATTGGGTATTAGTGCTTATTTCTTTAACAGATAAGGTAATAATATATATATAATTGGCCAAAAAGTCGAGGGATTATGATCATCCTGTAAAAATGTAACCAGTCAATGAGGTAAATAAGCTGCATATATCAAGATACGAAATTACATTCAAATACGACAATCGCCCTAAGAAAGATGACTGCTCATTTTCATCAGTTAGTACCATCTAACTTAAGCTTGATGATTCCTTACATTCTTGTCATAGTATAAATATTTGAAAATCAGATTCTCACTTTTCAATTATCTCCACTGATCTCTGTTATGGTACGTAAAAGTAGCTCGAATGCGCCATTAGGTTCAACTGCACAATAGCAAAAGTAAGTGTAATCACAAATTTTACAAAACTACGATGAATAATGAAAGTCTTGCACATACAGATAACAAAAAAGGATATACAAATGCTATTTATAATTTTTCCCGGAACTCCCACCGCTTATGGACACTAATGAATTTCCGGAGGTAAACTAATTCTTCCATTTCCACACTAAAGAATGTAAGAAATATTTCCCTTGCTCATTCAGGCAATATTTCTGAACCTTTAAAGTGCGGGTGATGGTCTGAAGTAATATCTTTCATTTTCCCCCCATGTGTATAAAAAAGTACCCTTAACTGTAGATGGAAAAATATGGGAGCTCAAGCCGAGGATATGTGATGACGAATTTCCAACCATACAAGAGCGTTGGAGAACATGCGTAATTACCGGGGTCGAAAATGATTGCATTTAAAACTTGTAATCAATTACCCACTTGTAAATTGCCTTCAGTAATCAGATCGATGGGTAATCAAAAAAATGCACTGTTCTTCAAACCGTTGCGTTTCGGCGATGGCGAAGTCCCTCGGGTGGGATACACAACGAATTAGGCGATCAGGTTATCAACGAAAGCTCTTTGAAAAATCCAATAAGAACTCGTTGACCAAATATGCAAATTGTCTAGTTATAGAGCTTTAACTCCTCAAAATGATAACATAATTTCAAGTGACAGATGCATGGTTGATGCACCCATTTTACGCGACGGTACAGTATAAATTCAAAAGCGTAAATGTCGTAATAGACTTTTAAAATTTTCTATACTACATGTGTAATGATTAGTGGCGCTGTGGTTATTTTGAAGCAATCGGTACACATTATTATGGTGTTTAAGTATCGGCTAAAAAACTCCTACTAAATATCCGCTAATGAATTAAGAAATTCTGATAAATTACGTTCTCAGAAAATATATCCGATATATTTCGACCACCCTGTTATATAGGACGCTCTGATATTGCGAGGAAGACCAGGGAAATGTATGCTAGAATGAATCGTTTCAATAATCATTGTTTTCCGCGAACGATACGCGATAGCAATTGATTAGGAAAATAGAGTCAAGGTGCTTGTCCTCCTCCCTGCCACACGCCGAGGGGCGGCTTGCAGGGACATACATAGTCAAAATGTTATAGCAAACCAATTCGTTCAAGCTCCAACAGCAGCTTACATTAAGGTGGATACGGTTGCATCAATACAACTTGCAGAAAACAGTTGCCTAATATCCGGCGATTATAAAAGCAATCACATTTTAATGGATGGAATGACGTTTCATATTTCTCAGCTCCTAATTAAGGGTAATTGTCGTATTAATTTACGGTCAAAAATGCTCAAAGGAAAAAAATTGCGATAAGATGGCAGCGCTTCTAAAAGTTTATTTCCTTTTCTCTTTTATTATTTTTCGGAAGAGATTATTGTATAGCTGTTCCACTTAAGAAGTGTTTTACATAATAAAGTGCTATAAAAATTTGGGACCTCAAACAGTGAATATGTATCGTTATTTCACGACCCTGCAGGAATAATGGCAATTAAATCGTCCAAGAAAAAGTATCAAAGAAAATAAGCCTTATTGAGAATATGGCCTAAAAATTTGAAAATAAAGAAACATAATCCTCGAGAGTTTATAAGAAATCGAAAGTTACCGAAAAAGATATGCATTAATAATATAATTCTATGCATCGGGGATGGAAATTTAACTCAAGTTTTCCACCTGCATATGGGTCATTGCTCTTATCAGTTAAGTTACGCCGAAAGAAATCAACTTTTTATAGCAATCTCCTGGTGTGAGGTGGATCAAGGTCCGGTTCCCCGTTTTATAGATTCTTTCCTTGTGGTTCTTTCCTAAGTATAGGTTTGTGCAGCCTACGATACACAACATGTTTACATTAATTTTGATACATATAATAATAATAATTTTTATTTACCCAACTCCATACATATTCATGTATAGGACAAGTCAATAATATACAATCGATCAAATCAACACAACACATGCAAATTTTACATTATAATCACATTATAACATACATTATAGTAATGATACAGCAAAAAATTGTTCTTAACCAATTTTCACAAACACTTAAAACACTTCATCTCTAAAACATATTCTGGTTCCACTCTTTTAAAAATTCATTAACACTATAATATGACTTTGCTAGAAGATATTTCTTTACTTTTTACAGAAATGTACCATTTTATTCTTTTTGATAGAGTTAGGTAGATTGTTATACACTTTTAAGGCCATCACTTCAAAACTTCTTCCAGTAAGACTTAGTCGATATGGTGGGATTCTCCAATTTTCTTTACCTCTGGTATAATAAGTGATACATCACAAGTTTTTCATGCATGAGCTGACGGTGACCTCCTACGGAAGTATACGGCTCCTTTGTCAGTTTGCTTTGTTAAGAGGGGTGGCTACTTTGCTACCTCCGATACGATTAGCCTCTGACATTTGCGTCTCTGAGATATGACCGCCGACAAGGACCCTTGTTTAGAGGTTACCGCTGAGATTCCGTGCCTTCTTGAGTAAGAATCTTACCGGCATTGATAAGTTATATTTACGGCCAAAAATTAATGCTGTCAAATGATTCACATCCTGAGCCTAGAATGGTGTGACTCTGAGCTATTTGTGAGGTTGAAAGAACACTTTCCGAACCGATTCAACTTCTTCAAAACTTGTTTCACGCTACGATCCGGAGGGAGTGACTTGAAAGAATGGATGGCCTCAATCGACAAAGTGGTCACAATGTGACTGGTCGATAAACAGATGAATGAGTGGTTCATTCCTTTGCATGCCTGCAAAATGGAAACATCAGAAATAAGAGTCCATGTCCAAGAAGTTTATCTTAAAATACAGGCTTGTGAAGCCTTGAAGGCTGATTAATATTTACTAGTGCATCAGTAACGTTATTCTTAAAAGAAATTTTAATACCCATCTTCTAAGGAGAGACCTTTATTATCATTTCCTAGACCCTATCATTTCATCACAGCCACGATAAAAAATGGGAAAAAAGAAAATGAAAGTTGCATTTTTCTCTATCCTTTACCAAATGACAAAAGAAAATATTCCATTCATCAGAGTACATAGAAGCTTATGTAAGAAGGGGTGAGGTACCAATCGGCCTTTGGGATGAATACTTTACAAACAGATCTTCTAAGAAAAGCTTTCATTTCTGATGTCAATTAGATTAACTTCAACTATAAAATCAGCGATAATTATCTAAAATAGTTTTTTCTTCGGTTAGAGATGCACTTAATATATTTCAATGATTATAAATAAGTCAATGATATGTTGATCTCTGTGACCCCATTACCGAATTTTCCATTTGTAAATTAAAACCACCCAAAAATACTCTGCGTGAGAGCTTTTAATTGCTGGCTGTGAGGTTTTTGAGTGCTGGAATTCAATTAAGGTCATGTTGTATGGGAACCCTATACTTTCCCATAAAACTTTTTGGTTTGATTTTAAACATTTTATAATTATTCCACTACCAGAGAGCCTTTTACCGAGTATCGTGTTCAACTATTCACTTTCACCCAAATACTGATATCAAAGTCACAAAGTTGAAATAAATAAAAACATTTCGGAGGGAACGAATATTACCTTACTACTCCATTAAATATGCTCACATATCAGGTGAAATAGATACCGTTATCGGAACGAGCAGTAGCGCGACTCCCTCTAGCAACGCGGAAGAGAGGCCTTCTCGAGAACGCGTTCCTGTAGAGGCGCCTGAAATACCAATTCAATTTCATGGATATAATTAATGAGCAGCCGTAGGATTTCGCCAATTGATCCCGGATATCAATTTCAGACTCGTCGCCAAAGCCCTCGACTATTCAGTCCCACTCCACACGACAGGAGACGGAATGGAACAGCGGCAAACATCTTCCTGATGCATCTTGCTACTAGGAAAACCCATTACGGTGGTTGCTAAGGTGTTGCCGAGAAGAGATTCCGTTTAACCCTATCTCCCGGACCCAAACCCCGCCCCTTTTAAAAGGGATCCCCGCTATTGCTTTCCACGGAAAAAAACGCGTTCGCCCACTCAGTCGACGCCACTCCACAGGAGCGCCCTTGGCTTCTCCACGTCTCTGTCTTTATCAGCTTCTGCGCCTCCTTCGATTGAAGGCATAAGTATGAGGAGCGGCGAAAGAGGCTGAGGGTAGAGAGACCGTGGAATGAGACGGGCGAAATTGCATTGGCGATGGAAAGGTCCCTTCTGTGGGTGCAATTGTAAGCATTTGATTTTTCGCTTTTGAGAGGCCTGCGATAGGAGTTGTCGTGTATCTTTACGGGGACTCTCTCCTTTTGTGAGTGATTTTTGTGAAAGGGAGTGATGCGGAGAAGGAAAAGAAAGGAGCGGAAGTGGCAAATAGAAGGGAAGAATGAGGAAAAAATCGGGGGAATCACTTGCTTGTGAGAATCAATTCGTCTGTATCAAAAGGGACCCGAAAGAATGGTTCCGGGAGATTTTTTCTCCGTATAATGTTGCGGGAATAGAGGGAGAATAAAGTTTTCCCAGGAAAGAGATGTCGAAGTCGTGATAAGAGAGAGGTTTTCTTCGATTTAACACAGAAGTAGATGAATATTTAGTGGTACAAAATATAAATTAAATATTACTATATTTGAGCAATAATATTTGATTAAAAGTACAAGAAGGTGCTTTGGAGGTTGAGTGAAATTTTAAGAAAAACGGTAACTCGTGTAATATAGCATGAAGTCATAAAATCCATTCTAAAATGCAACAATTGTATATTCATGTGAATAAAAATATGATAGAAGATATAAGTCAATTTTCACAATATATCATGCACGGTTTCTTAGAGGGAATGTAAACTCTATACTATACTTCTCCATTATCCTGCTTTACTTCTTCTAAATCGCATATAATCTGAATTTAAATTATATAATTGATATGAGAAGGCGTGACTTCGTGGAAAGGAAGATGTAAGCGAGATGTAAAGTCGCTTACAAGATTTTCCTGAGGATGTAAGCTCGCTTATGAAACCGGTCGCAAAATAAATTTTCTGTGGAAAAGTACGAAGTGTTTTCATTCTGTGAATTTCAATTATTTTTAATTTTAACGTTTATTGAAGATAACAAATGGAATGAAATATATCAGTGATCATGATTCAAAGGAAAATTTTGCCGCTCTTTTGAGATATTTATCAGAGTAGTAACGAACGCATTAAAGATATTCACCCTAATCCTGAGATATTTCTTATTAAAATTGCATTATGTCCGTAAAATTTGCTATTTTGTTCAAAAGCTTTAGATGTATAAACTAAAATATACGAAGATTTTTTAATATGTACAGGCAGCCTACAGTGAGAATCGAATCAAAATTGTTTTAATCTTTCTCCAGATGAGTAACTATGGATTGGTTAAAGAATACACCTAGAATTGCGATAAAAATTGCTTTCATTCGTTTCTTATATAACGACAAAAATCATGGCTTAACTTGGTGGAAAGCCGTAATGAACTAAATATGAACTTTTTAACTAATACAGTGGTACCTTGGTTAACGACGGCCTTAGTTAACGAAGGGCTTGGTTAACGACGAGTTGCTGTAACCAAAAAATATCTTGGGTAACGACGTAGGATTTGGCTTACGACGCCTCGTCGATTGGTCTTTCCGGAGTTTCACGTGTTTCAGCAGGTCTATTTATAATCACTATATTATAAACTAATATTTGGTGTACGTTACGATGTTACATCACAAAAACATACTGATTAGCAGCTAGCGAAGAATATTAAAAATAGTTCAATGCTAAATTGTAGCTAATTCAAATAGGCACATGTTGTCTCACCGGAGTTAAATCGGTAAATATTACAAGTTTTACTTCCAATAACTGGGGTGCGTCCTCGACGCCCTAAAATAGGGTAATCCATTACCATTATTATACCTGTTGAAAATCGCGTCTTGGATAACGACGGTTTTGGTTAACGACGATTATCCTGGAACGGATTAGCGTCGTTAACCAAGGTACCACTGTATTTCGATATCTTATGTTATGTCGATTAGGAGCAATGAAGCATACAGGTTATACAGAGAATAGAGAATATGGATATAGAATTTGATCGAGGAAACGATTATCTCAGATTTTGGTCTAGTGAAATTTGTAGACAATTTTTTATACTTATACCTTTTTTTCATAGGAAAATAGGAAAATTCTGAATCTATATTCTCCTCATATGAATCAGGTTGATATTAGGTATTAAATAAATAATCAGGTATTAAACTTCACAAAGGGTCGCAGCTATCCAATTTATCCGAAAGATGGCTTAGTTTTTATTCGGTCGGGGTTTAATTGTCCTTCCTATTGATTGGTTAGCAGCTTTTGTGTTGCGAGCAAGATGATATAACGACAACTGCTATTCCGACAACTAACTCATACTTTTCCTCTCACGTCATCCAGAAACCGAATTAGTTACAATGGATCCTCACAAAAGCAGATTGTCATTGAACTGGGAAAAAATGACTTCTGCGCCAATTTCCATGAATGAATCCGCGGTTTTTATGGAACTCCCGCTGAAAAAAGTTTCCCGTACAATAAAGCTAAAACGGAACTTTTTCTCCGTTTGAGAGTATTTTCCAAATTTTCATCATAAATGTTCTTCATATAGCTTTGAATGAAAAATCGTGTCATCTTTGAAGTTTTGAAGCTATTTTCATCGATTTCCTTTTGGAATCTACAAAGCTCTAATTTGCGTCATAGGATCCACTATCCTATTTTAACAAGCTTTTGTACGAAGGTTTTTTGAAACCACTCCATCGACTGAATTGCCTTTGATAGAAAATTGGCATTATGTTCTGATTTAAAGCTACCGATTTCACCGCAATCCTAATTTTAATGGCGAGTGCTCCATTTTCCTTTCACGATTATCACCTTTTGCTATAGCAACCGAGAGCTCCCTCTTTCCCTTTAAAAGCAAATACATTTCGAATTAAAAACTAAAGCATTCATGAAACTAGGAAATGGACCCTTATTTAGAAGCTCTGATCTATAAATGCTTTAAAGGGTATAAAATAGTTTGATTGCAATTTAATGTAACTTTGATAGTTAAAATAAAATCGATTGCGGCAGGCTTTATAGAGTGGAAACCAAGATCAACAGGATAGCAATAATAAAATCACAAATGCTCTTTTCCACACACGGATTTGAAACATTTTATCACTGTGATTAATTTCATTTTATGATTTCAATCATTTTGGTCCATTGTTAAAGATACAATGCCTTAAAAGTTTTGGATGCAAATCTTCACTATCGTAAGTCAGTGATTTTCTGTATTTGCAATATTAAAAGATAAAGAAAGCAGTGAAAACCAATTCTTTTTAACCAAAACTTTCTTCAAAGTAGAATTGGGGAAATTAATTAACGAAAATAATTTTTGCAATTCTACGGTAATGACCAATTACCATCCCTCGGATGATATATCAGAACAAACATATTCGGTGTTAAATGACTAAAATAAAAGTTTTGATATATACTGTTGAGTAGAGAGGAAACAAGAGAACCCCACGACAGAGATTCACTTTATTATATGGCTGAGTTTAGTAACTTGGTAAGAACTGCTACAAAATATAAACCATGGTCTCAAGAATGATCCTTACACGATCCTAAAGGGGCACCTTTACGAAATCGATAGCGCGTCCCCTTCGCATTTAGCTCATGACCAACTTGAGTATATTTATATATCCAAGCTGTACCCCATACTGAATCTTCAGCTATATATTTTATCATTAAGAGGTCATGACTCTTTCCTCGCTTTTCTGAGTTTCACCGCTGAAAGTAATCTAAAGTAAATTTAAAGACGCATAAGTTGGCGAGCGTAATCGCGTCGTATCTCTAAAAAAATTATTTTACGGATAAACGTCTCAAAATGTTGAAAAGAAGAAAAATGATTTCTGCAATCCCAGTCCCTTAAGTTCTGCGCGCTTTGGCAACAAGGCACCATTAGGAATCGCCATCTTAAAATAGAGCCTCGAAATTAGGATGCAAAGGATTGCTTGGAAAGGACCTTCGTCTCGAGAATAAATCACTCAGAGGGGAGCATCTTCACCCAAATTTAAATTTCGCACAGAATGTAAGATTAGCAAGGTTGCCACATTTACAAGCAATAACCTTCAATGATAATACAACCACCTGTCGGGTTTCCTGCGGAGAGAATCGCCAAAATCAATGCAGTTCTCATAATTTGTAGAGGGCGTACCGTTTTCTTCCGATACTAATGACGAATCCCCCATTAGTGCTCTGACAGTGTCCCCGAAATAGACGGGGATCCCAACGTTCACACTAAATAGACTGGTCTCATGAGAGAGAGAGGGGGGTTGTCACCGAAATTTATTTTTGTCCTAGAATCCATAATGATTCCCTTCGAGCTGATTGATACCAAAAGGTCCTCTTCATCGATAATTAACCACCGTTACCAGTGATGTTATTAAGATGTGAGTGATTCGTAGAATCGTATAAAAAGCGAGCTTAAGAAAAGCAAGAATAGCCTAAATTAAATTAATATTCGAAGGTCTATAAGTTCATTATCAAGGCGAGATTGAAGCTAAAAAGTCTCTTCTTCCATCTTACTAAAAGGATTGGAAGTAAGAAAACCTAAGGTGATATCTTAGGAATAAAATAGATTCACAGCAGGAAAACACCCACAAAGAAGGGGGTTGTAAAATACTTACACAAACCTACTGATAGTACAAGCTAAAAGGAATTAAAAGAAAGCTGTGCATAACATGAAAATTGCGTAAGTAGTACTCTAACTAAATTAAAAAAAACAATAATAAAATCAAATCAGAAACAGAAAAAATTGCATAAGTAAACAATGAGAAAATGAAACATATGAAAAAGTATAAGATAAAACATTCAAACGAAATTACAAAAAAATGAAAAATAAAATCAAAAAGAGGAAGTTGCAGGAATATATTATGAGAAAATAATAAATATCACCAAAAAATATATAAAACATTAAAATAATAAAAATATTTTTGAAAATGAAACAGTAAAATTGCATATGAAAAATTTTACATTTAATAAAAAATGATAAATTAATAAGTATGTACGTATGGAAATATTTTTTTATAAAAAGACCTACGAACAAGTACAAAGCACAGTACGAAGATGAGAATTTTTTGTTAAAAATAGTTGAAAAATTTACTCAGTACCTTTACCGCCCGAGTTATGTTTATTAGAAATGTTAATGCATTCGAACCAAATGGATAAGATTTTTCTTCCATAAACGGAATACACCGAAGATTAAAAAAGGCATTGGTAACTTAACCCACATTGTGGTGAGATCGTTCCCTTAGCTTTAACTACAGCTATCACTTGCAGGCAGGGCAGTGAAATGAAACAAATTACTTTCTAATGAGTGATAAAGTTTCTGTGGGAATCTTGTGACCAAGCTTCATCAGAAACTTTCTTACTTTTGTTGTATACCACAAGGCTTGGTATCTATGTAGTTGATATAAATACCGCATATATCCCTAATTGCTAACTTTCATACTTCTGTAGTGTACCACAAGGCGTGGTGCAAATGTACTTGATATAAATACCACATATAACCCTAATTTTCTGCCTTACATATGGATTTAGTGAAACTAAATGATGCAGTACTAACTTGAGTAAAAATCATTGATTTATAGCAATCAAATGGATAGAGAATGAAGTGGTGAATTAAAGTTAGGTAACAAAAAATATAAATGAAATTCGTAACATTTTTAGGAAAACGCCAACATGGGTACCTTCATTCAATCTGTTCCAACAGAATGTACATTGTATTTTTTTTTTAACTTAAACGCCTTCACTGAATAAAATAAAAAGTTAAGGAAAATTCCACTTCTATCTTGAAAACATATAAAAGCATATTTATTCGTGGTTACTTTTAATGGCATTATTATTTTTCATTGAATCACGTGAGATCCATCATATCTAATATTTACTCCAGATTATGAGAATTTAAACACCTTCGCATGCAATTCCCTTCCCACGATATGCTTTACCATTACCTTTAAGGCAGCGTAGATATATAATCTATGGAAGAAGCCTTCACTGTATGGAACTCAGCGTAGATATGCACGCTTTCAAAAGGCTAGAAACAGATGAGAATATAGGGAACAATAACTCCTTCATCTGTCAAGGGAGCGTTACGTCGCAATGTGACGCAAGTTACATGCCACGCAAATCATATATTACCAGATAACGCAACATTACTACTACTTCTATCTCTGTATCCTCACATCTGCCCCAAGTAATGCAATTCCGAGCGAATGAACGGAGCAAAGGAAAAGGATGGGAGGTTATTGCGTTATCGCCACCTTGTGGAAATTAAGACCCAATTAACGCTTTATTAGGTCCAATAACTAGATGGATGAGGGAGAAGGGAATTGGTAAGGAGACAATTCTTGGTGGATGAGGCAGAAAGCCATTCTTCCACTGCCTCTCCCTCTCCCGCACTCCATCCTTACACTTCATTTCCGCTCCAACCGCCATTTGCCTTTTAACTTTTGCCCATTTCCTCTCTTTCTAAACCCATCCAAAATCTGTCTCCATCTCCCTTTCTCCAATTTCGCATCTCAATATTCGTCCCGCTAACTTCCATACCCTCACGACCGCACCATTTCTCTTTCTCCCACTCCCCCCTTTAATATACACGCAGTCTTCATCCCACATATATTTTCCTTCCGACTTAAACCCCCTCATCTCCCGTCTGATTCCCCCTTTCCCTGCTCCTTTCTCATTATCAAGTTTATCTGCTTCATTGACCCAATCGTTCAGACTTATTAAAACTATCCGTCTGGGAAGAGTTTCATACTTCTGTCTCCGCAACGCTTGACCTGCCAGCTGCTTCTTTTTTTAAGATTATTTTGGTGCGATTCTAACTTACTTTTTTGTGCGGATTCTTGTCTCTGACTGGAGAGTTTCCCTTCGGACTCATCGAATCAAAGTTCACTCTGTGATATGGGCAATTTTAGGATATTAAATTTAACCGCATTCAAAAAAGAGATACATTTTCTCTGTAAAACGTGTGTAATGAAAACCGTGGTACTGGATGGAAATCAATCAGTCAATGAATCCTTAATTTCGATACTACAAGCTTTTTCTTTCATAACTGCAACAATTCCCTTAAGAGGTAACTAACATATAGAAATTCATTCCTCACCTTTCTTTGGAAGCTAAGGAATAGGCTAAGCATGACAGTGATTATCCAAACATGGATTCGAAGTTAAAATTTTAAATTAATTTAATATTAAATGTACAACATTTCTCGCTATACAGCAATGGTGTGGATGAAGGATTTTAAATAACAATTGATCCTACCCAATGCAATATAACTCGTAGTTTTAATAAAGCCCTATGCATGTCTAATTCTTTAAAGTAAATAGAGTAATACAACAAGGTAAAGAATAAGCAATATATCTGATAATGTTCTAAAAATCTTTGTTCTTCGTTTCTCCCATATCAATTAGTCAGAGGACTAAGTGAAATAAAATTTTTCCTACATTTTTCAAAAAGTTCAATTCCTCATAACAATACGTCAATATTTATGGTGTACATAGCATATACCAATTATTAACACAATTAAGATTTTAATTAAAGTTTTTTCTAATTTTAATTTGCACAAATTCTATAGGCTAAAACATGTATAAAAATCCTTTAATTTTAGATAGGTTTAATCACTTTTGTCCAAACCGTCTCATTTTGTTGAATTACTTTCGTAACTTCACTTAAAAAAATGAATATTAGTATACCCAGTACTTCCATAATTATCGCGAGAATGTAATCCTTATTCCGAACATGGCTCCGAAATTCGCAGAGAAGCTGGAGTGTTTCTAGAGAGCAAATATGCATATGAAGTCGAATGCTTTATTGCGGCAATAATGGAATCTGAAAATCGTAAGGGGAAACGGAGAACGTTTTATTCTATTAAGACGAAATTCATCGTGAATAGCTCAGCGCGAATAAAAATTTTAATCATTTGGTCTAAAGTTTCCTGTTTCATTTGCTAAAAGGCCGAAACAAAAGACGCTTCTCTGCCTCGTGTGACCCTTGACCTGCAATTCGAATGTGAATTAACTACTTTATGGCTTTTGCAAAGCATACTCTTCTTTCATCGCTTATCTTTATTTTCTCTCTCTTGTAAAACTCTTTATCCGAACACCTTTACTTTGTCTGCTCTATACGTATAATATATATGTAATTTTTACCGCTTTGATTCACATGCTTTGTTACTTTAATTCATATCCTACGCTCCTTGTCATCATCAGAATTCTATTTTACTTATTTCATGGAATTCCTCTCTGGTATTTTCGCAGTGTACGCCCAACTTAATTTGAATTCCGCTCTATCATACCAATCATTCTTCCGGATAACCATGAATATTTTTGGCATTCTCTTAAGTCTTTTCGTAACTCCACTGTTGGAATCCGCTTTATGACAATACGTTTATAATTTTTTAAAATATTTTTAACCCTGAAAATAATTTTTGAAAGGTAAATAATTTTAGATAAATCTTTTTATTTTAGAAAATAATAGACATTAGTATATTGTTTTGTTACTTGCAGTAAACTATTAAGAGAAAGTAAAAAAACTCTTACGGTATTCATTTATATATTTAATCTGATGAACAAAATTTTACTTTAATTAGAGCTACATTATTTACTACACTAATGCATTTATTATTATTTCACGTTTTCTCTCTCCCTTTCTTTAATGTGTGCGTTCCATAAAAGGGGTTATTGTCATATGCAACCTTCGGTTGCAAATATTTCTCCTCCCAATTAGAGTGATTGGCTTTCGGAGGTGACTGAGTTGCCTCCTATGGGGCCAAAGAAGGAGACAAATTCAGTAAAATGAAGCTGTTTTGTAGCACCTTCCGTTCTCGTCAGTATAATATAATTGGCCTTTTGAATCTTTATTATTAGTGCTATTTATAAGTGATATCATTTACGCAAAACATCGTCGTTTTTACCGAAAAAAATATGGCAATTTGGATGTTTTTGTCAAAAGTTCGAAACTTCGAGGCAAACATTTTCACAATTTTACCTGGTATTATATTTCAATCAGAAAAAGTCGCCTCATGCTTCACCCTATTATTTCACTTTTTTCGGCATTTAAAATAAAACTTGGCTAACAAATGCTGGTTCTTATTGAATACTGTTCAACTACATATTTTTGGTTCCGATACTGACATCTCCAACTGTGGGAATGGGACTTTTCGGCGCTGGGACGGCTCGACGCCAGGACGGTTCGACGTCGGAACGATATAGAAAATGTTAAAGGCTTTTCAAATAAAGTCTTTATTTATAAAATAAATATGTTAAAGCAATAATTTGGTGCTCTTTAATTAAAATATGTTTGAAAACTTTTCTTTGTTTTTATACAGGAGAGACCACAGCAAAAATAAAAAAAATATTATAGTTTTTTTAAGTGTTATTGTACGATACTAGTTAAGTACAAAGAATAAAGCAATACGTGAGTCCCTGTAGGTGCTACTGACAATGCTTTATTTGAATTTTTAATTCTGTTTAACGACATTGAGCTAATTCATTTTTTCATGTTTTTATCTCTGCTTAAAAATGCATTTTATGAGCAATAACTAAAAACAATATTTTTTCCATGTATTAATAAATACCTCTATTAAAAATGTTTTAAAGCTGTAAAAAGCACAGGAAATAAAGCTTTATGTTCTGTTTTTCGTGTATATGTTAGTACTTTCCACAAACTGAAAATAAATAGTAGACAAATATTAAAATGTAATACGTATCTGTATAACATCATTGGGGTATTATAATCCCTAGACGAGTCATCGGGGCATTATGATCCCTTATGTGCTACATTCTGCCCCATATGAGGCTTTATAAGAAACATGAACGTAAAAGAGAAATGCCATATTGAATTATGAAAGCAAAGGCGATCTAAAAATCACAAATCAGTGTTTAAAGGGCTCAAACATACTTGCAAAAAGGGGTATAGTTAAGATGAAAGATTTTTTGGGCTCCCGGATAGCCATGTGAATAACACTGGTGACTCATGAGGAAGCGGTCCCTGGGTTTGATTCCCAGTGGGAATAAATGCGCGAAATGATCTAAGCTGTCGAAGCGATTTTAACAATCTCACTAAGTAATACTATCATAACTTAGATGGTTAGATGGAAGAGGAGACTTTTTAGTCTCACCTAATAAAGGCCCTAATAATAATAATAACTGTAACTCACCCTTGATCAAGAGATACAGAATTAAACTTTTCTTTGTAACTTGGCTTTGTAATACACACGGAAGAATAGAGCTTTTCCAGGGATAGCTTACGCCAAAACGGTCCAGTGCCGAAAAGGCCAGCGCCGAAACAGCGGCACCGAATCGTACCAAACCCTCCAACTGTGGGGGTCATTTCGAGACTAATATTTTACTTCTAAAGATTTACGGAAGAGTTTTCTGAACTCTGCTTATCTATTGATTAATGCTGTATAGATAAAGAAAATTAATCATTTTAATCCTTCTCCTTTTCACAGAATTTCCACTGCGAAAAGGTAATTATTTAAGAGAAAATTATGAATCTTATGCTAAACCTTACTCTTGATGGTAATGAAGAAAATTTGGCGGATCTTATCTCACACCTGAGTAAGGTTATTAGTCCATTAGAAAATGAAATTAAATTGTCACTCTAAACTTTTAATATGACTGGAAAGATGAAATTACGTAACCATTTTCTCTGCTCCATTTTTATGTGGTTTCTATCTCCCTTTATAGAAGCAATAACGCTAATAATGATAAGATAGTAATAAGGAACGAGGATAGGAAAGTACTTAGCACGTGAAGTCGTGCGACATGTACATTAAGTAGTAAGTCTCTTGCGGAGTTGAAACTTACAATATTATACTTAGATGTTATCCTCAGACTTAAATTTAAATTTTTAATTTTACAATTTAAGATTTATAGACGTTTCAAGCGTTAATCAGATGGTTCTGTCATATAATAGCAATACTTTTTCCATACTAATGTAATAAATAATTAAGTGTTATTCTGGAAGAATTATACTGATTAAACTAAACGATTTTATAGCAGTAAGAAAAGGGCAGGCAGGGTAATGTGCTACAACCTTATGACCGAAATTGAAACAAACAATATTAACTACGTCTCATGAAGATGGAAAATGTGTATCTTAATCTTCTGATGGTGTAAAAAAGCAGCCTAGAAATGGACCATCTACTGAGAGCAGGTGCGGCCAGAGTCGGAGTGCAACTGGTAATATTTCCCTCAATACGGAGTGAAGACTAGCACTACTAAATGGTATGCTATTCCGCTAGTGTGCTTAGTACCTAATACTATTTGTAATTTCCAAATAGAAGAAGGGATGTGTTTGTGTCAAGCGAAGAGCCAAAACATTTTCTTCCTGTGGAGAGCTAACGCAAAAGTATACCTTTACAGTTTCTCGTTATTAGCGGACGTAACTCCGTGTAATGGTATTGTACACCGTAATAATAAAACAGAATTTTTCCAAAGGTAGTTTAATAGGAACTGAAAATGCAATCCTACTGCTCGCACATTGAACATAACGAAAAAAATGCTAGGCTTTTTATAACCGTACTTACGAGTTATGATAAGGTAAATGATAGGGGTTCCAGTAAGACACTGACAAGAGAAAGAAGTGAGCCACGTTTGCTGCTCAACATTATTGCTATATGTTTCTCCTCCCATTTCTATAATAACAAGATAATCAGGAAAATGTTGCAACAAGGTGCGGATGAATCAGGAAGAAAATAAGATTCAAAAATCTTTCGGACACTAAAATATTTGAGCGTTTCATCAGGAGATCGGATAACAAATCGTTAATTTTTACACCCAACGTATGAAACTTCAATAACGTTCTGCGTTTGCAACGGAAATACACCATAAAGTATGCTACGCTATAACTCCAACGTCCTCAAATATCCGAGGGATAAAATCGAGACAAGTCGTTGCCCTTTGCCAGTAGATGGGAAAATCGAACCTCCTTCACCAATCCTTATCTTTTTTCCGCACCCGAGCACTAAAAGCCTCATATGTTAGGAATGACCCGCATCCCGGAACGCCAGATGCGCTGCACACAGTGTACAGATGCAAATGAATTTTCGGGAATGTTCCAAGCTTTCCGCCCGAGGGGCACTTCTGCATTTCTGATCGCCTAACGACCTTTCCGCGAATTCCAAATTTGGTTCCTATGACCGGGCCCATAATCGCTGAGGCTTGATACTGGCTACGCGAGTGTGACAATCGACAAGACTCGTTTCACAGGATAGAGATGAAGGGATTCCTATGAATTTAATTTTTCATTAATTTCTGTTGGTAGCTGAAAACATTTAGGTGTGCAGCTCAGTACTTTAAAATTTTCAGTTAAATTTAAGACTGCAGTAAAATTTAGGAGTACCTCCTAATTTTCAGTTAACTGCTTCCAAGATTCATCGCTTCCCTTTCACATCAAATTAAAGAAAAGGGGTTGGAGAAGTGAGAAAGATGTCAGAGTAAAAAGAAGAAACATTCAGAAAAAAGAGAAATGTTTTAAGTAATAACATCGATGTCGAACTGGTGAAAACTATGATTAAATTATTTTTGTGGAGTGTGTTCCTATACGGCTGTGAGAAATGAACCCTAAAGAAGAAAGAGAAAAATAGAACATTGAAATGTGGGTTTGGAGGAGAATGTTGAACATCAAGCGGATGGACAAAGTTAGGAATGAGGAGGCACTGAGGAGGGTAAATGAGAAAAGGAAGATTGATGGATTTGATAATCCAAAGGAAGAAGAATTGGATAGGAAATGCAATAAGAGGGAATTGTTTACTTAAGGATATGCTGGAAGGCACAGTGGAGGGACAAATGAAGAAAGGAAGGAGAAGAGTGAAATTCATAGATTTCTTAAAGAATGAAGAACAGTACTGTGGGATGAAGAGATGAGCGGAGGATAGGGAAAATTGGAGAAACAACAACTAGGACCAGCACGAGCAGACTACCCATGATGATGACAAAAAAAATGCATCTATACAAACTGTGCGGGAAAGTGTGCACTAAAACAATAATTAATAATAATTTGCCCTGAAAGTCGTATAAAAGTGTAAAAACGAGAAAGTTCTGAAAAAATACATGGATCAGGAAAGCAATTTTTAAAATAATACCAGTACAGAATTTCTAGAATACCTTTAAAAATGAATAAATTACATTTTTGGATATTAACTGTGATAATGTAGCATATTTTTAATAATTTCCTCCTTTAAACTTATTGTCAGAGTGTTATAACATAAGCAGGAAGAACTTAAAAAGCCATTCAATTTTCTTGGTTTCCAGATTTATTATTTGGACATGCCATGCTCTTTCGTACTTTGATGGGGAAAAGATGAGGCAGCTAGTGTGGACATGAAACAAGCTTTGACAGATATAGGACTCGGAGAAAATAACAACAGCTTGGTTACCGTAGTCAGTACGAGAGGAGGTCGGACTCGAAGAGAAAATTCTGAAAGTTCTCATTTATACAACTATAAGGTGGTGTGATTTACAGTGATGCATCGAAGTGGTGCGGAAAAAAAGTTGATGATAGAATAAGGATAAACATCAGAAAAACCTATGTTCCACGTATAGCTTAGATATTACTGTTACCTTTTTCGATTCTCAAAGTTGAAAAAACGCTACAAGTTAACAGGACTTGATAGATATAACCTACATTTTATTCGATTTTCTAAACTTCGGAAACGGTTTTTGCTCCAAAAGGTAACAGATGCTACGGAATATCTCCCAGCTACTTTTTTCTGCAGCATATGGGAAAATTTGTCACTAACTGGATTCCGTTCTTAAGAGAGATGTGTAAAAAAGGACTATATTTCGTCATTTTACTCGGGCTTAATCTGTATATAATTGATCAATCCCAGAGATCATCAATGAATGAAAATATCGATACAAACATAAGCCAAAGAAAAACTATTGTTAAGACAACGAAGCTCAAAAAATTTCCCGATATATTTTATACGAATAAGAGCAAACTCTTAAATAGAAGCTATTCTTATATTTTCTTTGATAGTACCGACTCAGTAAACGTGTAAATGAACCTACGGTTATAATGACGACAATATATCTATTGCAAATCTGGACTGATGTTCAAATATCTTTGCGAGAATATTTCTACGCCTTGTTTTTCATAAATCATTATTCTTAAATAAGGAAATGAAGTTGGTGTTACGAAAACGTACAGGTTTACAAGGCAAGCCGTTATTTACATTGATAACTTCGTAATGTATTCAACTGGGCACGTTATTCAACTTAGATACGGAGTTGATCGCAAAAATTCTACGGCATAATATTTATGGTTGTTTCGCAGTACGAATCTGAAAGGGATTGATGCATGTATTGAATCTTAATATATATCTCGCCCTTATTATTCTCAAATTATTTTCAATATGTTTTATTTGGGTGTTACGGTGAGAAGATATATTTGTTGTATAGACTCCTGCGTAATGTAATTCATGTAGACCTCTATGGATGTAAAAGCTTAAGCATTTGAATGCATATAATTCAGTCTCATAAGTTATAGAGTTAGTAAAATAAACATAAGTGAGAGCATCCATCAACTTTCGTCGCTCCGCTCAGGCTCAATATAAATAAAAAACTAACTAAGTATTGATTTACTGATTGGTTTTTAATTATAAGTCTTAATTTGAAAACAAGATTACACGCTTATTAAAATTTTGTGATGCTTTGAAAGTGCTTACAAGTTATGTCTTAATAAAAATATTTCTATCAATTTGATCATCATCTATCTAGAGAATATAATCATTAATTTAATGATAAGTATTCATAATAATAAGCATAAATGAACAGAGTTTCATATGAATAAAGGCGAGAAATTGTTATCGCGGCTCATTTAAGCTACTCATGCGATCAGTTTTACATCCTAGGCTATATTATTTAAGGTTGGGGTTTTTCGTTAGATATCAGAAGATACCACAATAAAAACAATTCCTTTATCAGAATGTTTTTGGATTTGAAATGTGCATTTCCTTCCTGTACATTATTTTCTAACATATACTTTTATCTTGCGAAGTTTCAATTTTAGAACAAATGAATGCCGTATAAATATTCTATCAAAACTTCAATGATGTTCATCTTCAGCAAATGAAATTTTGATAAGCACGTGAGAAGACTATTATTCGGATGGAATTATGGAATATCGCTGCTCTGAAAGCAAATCAAAACATTCACCTACATCGTATTCACTGGTATGCAAGTAGACACAACATAAATTGCTTATTGATCAATATAATGACAAACATTCCATATTAGTAATCGGAAATGTTTTCAAAGTAAATACGCATTCACTTCTGCTTGCTATTAGAGCCTCTAGTAAACAGGATGTGCAACCTACTTTTTCGTACATATCTCAATCGAACTTGCCAAGAGATATTTGTGTTTACACCCAATAATACTGATTATGCAATATGATGGGAAAAATTGAACTCATTATTGTTCTTGCAGTAATATGATTTGAAGCTCGTAACAGTTACGGAAAAATCTCGACCTCGATTGCTCATTGGGAAAGGGCTGCACTTTAAATAAATTTTTACTTCGTTTTCTTCAATCATAGTTTTTTCAGAATATAATTACGACAAAAAATCGCAGATACAGATTTAAAAAGGAGGAAACTCGAATTTGAAGTGGTAGGATAGTGAAATAACACGGTTGTGTTATTATTTCGAGGAAGACTTCGAATCCTCAGCGTCAACGACAATATTTGGGTCACGTGCCACTCTCTAATTGGACGTTGGTAATGGAGTGGCTCTCACAGCCTTAGTATTGCTCTCAAAATGTTCCGAAGATGGCTTCCATTAAAAAGAATCGGAATAACATGAAGTGTTAACGAATGAGATAATTAAAAATAGTGACCGAGTAATGAAGCATCATCCAACAAAAAATATTAGGCCGTAAATTCCGTAATTGGATCAATAAAAAGTAAGCATTTTCGCCCAATAAGCTGAAGTCTGGTATAGAATATAATAAATTAATTCACTAAGAATACTTAAAGATGGACTGTCAATATAATACCGTACCATTGCGATTATTAATATCCTAGGAGAATCTACAACAAAAACCAGTTACCTTTGAAATCAGGATAATGGTTACTCAAATTTCAAAATATAAGCTGTGCGGCTTACTCATGTTATGCTAAAAAATCTTTTTTATAGTCATGTATCCTAAGGACCTAGTTTAATTAAAGAGAAATTATTTTACGGAAATATTTATCGAAAAAGAATCTTTAAGCAAACAGATTTGAGTATTCTATGATAGCCGGAAGTGTACAGTCAGAAATTTTACTCTCCATGATCTCAAGAATATCAGGCCCGTCAACCATGTGTTTACTATTGAATATTAACGTCATTTTGGGTATTCCTGACCTTCTGGAAGTTTGCAATAATTTTAAATGACACATACGCCAGGAATAGTGCTCTATGTAGTGGATGTAGCCTCTGGAAAAGATTTGATGAACCCAGAGTAAGATATCAAAGAGTATTAGTCAAATGAACGTATGGATAGATATTTTTTATTCGAATGGAGGTCATGTTCTTCATCAATTGACAGAATTTAATTATTCTTTTAAGGATTACTATAAGATAGATAAACATCATCAGGAAACATATTTCGCCTGTCTTCTGAATATATGCCAAATATACCTCTTTGGATGGATCTATTGGTCTACTGAGTGGATAAACTTTAGAGGTTATATCCAAGCTCTTATTAGAAGAACAAACTAACTTACCAACACTTAAAACGAAACTTATATCTCTAATCTAATTTAAAACCCACTGACCTAGAAAATCTTAGAAAGATGCGGCGTAATTAAACAAGTCTTAAATCCGTACAGCCTCTAGTAAAACGAAAACCTCTTTCTTTTGAATCAGTTACGCCCACTTTAGTTAAGGTCATAGGAAAATCCCATCGTTACGTGGGGAAGTCAGGTTATCGCGCCGAAATTTCTTGCGCACATATATCCAGCAAGCGAGCATCGTCCCACAAAAAATCTCATGACTACAGGGCATTGCAAAACACATGCTGCGATATAAAGTTCCCCATAAATCGAGTCTTTCAGTCGTAATTCAACAGGCTTTAAGGAAAAGAGCTTACAGGGGGAGATAAAACAAAGGAGCGACGGAATAACGGCTCTTGCTCGGAAGAGATTATTAGAAAAGGGCGTTGATGCGTGCAATTCAAAGCCACGCGGCGTCCGTCGAGGAAGAAGGAGGAGTTAGAGCGATAGCAGAGGGCATCGAGAGGAGGAAAGACAAGACAGGGGGCGGGCGCTTTGTTATCAGCAGGGGGCAGAGGCCCCCGCCAAATATTGAAGGGCGGCAGAAGCTTCTTTTCCACACGGACCGTCCCTTAGACCTCCATGCGCTACATGTTTTTCGCCCAGGCGAGGAAAAAAAAGGACTAGGAGTTTGGTGGAAAAGTTATGAGGAGTAATTTGGAGCCTGCTGCCCGGCAGCTGACTACCCTTGGATCTTTCTTCCTCACCCCACACTCATTTCACCCCCTTCCTATCGCAATTTCTCCACCTTTCTCCTCCTTCGATCCTGTCTCTCTCACTTCCAAGTACCCCTAGCCGATGGGAACCTTTTTTTCCGTTGGAAGATTGCGTGAACTATTCGACCGCATTAGAAAGCATCACGCCGCATGTGTAAACTTAAGGTGACACTCGAGTGAATAATAGTGCTGCTTTATTTAGACGAGATTGAGATTAAAAGTCGCTTCTTCACTCTAACCTATGGTAAAACATTTTGCAGTAATTAACTAATAGTAGTAAGATGATGAATCAAATTCACCGCCTCGGCCTTAACTTTGAGGTACCCCATCATGATAGAAGATATATTATATTATAGTTAAAAAAACTCTTGAAAAAACTTAGTGATTCTTAAGGAAAAATATTCATTGCAGAAAAACATGTTTAAGAAGGAATTCGTGAGAAAAGCAACTTAGTATATGATAACACAAAGAATAAATATGAAGACAGAAGACAATTGAAACTGTTAAATAAAATATTTTAAGATAAATAAAAAATAATGACGATATAATATATATGCATAAAAATATTCCCCGAGAAGTATGATCAAATATACAGATGAAGTACATCGTAAAAATGCAGAATATATTTACGATAATATGAATGAATGTATTAGAGGTAAAGATACTATACATAGTAGTATACATTACGAACATTCTAAGCGCATTGCCTGCACTCCATCACCTAAGGATAGAAATTATGCAAGTTGCGCACGGGGACCCGAATTTATTCGCTAGGCAAGCATTGCGAAAATGTTTTTCATTTATATTCATCCTATTTTATGGAAGAAATCGTGAGACGGAATCTTTTAAAACGAGCGTTTTTGTAATAGGTAACAAAAAGGCCGCATTAAACGCCAGAAAAGGCCGCAAATATCCTCGAGGCCGCCGTTTCGCCACTTCCTCCTACCCGTCTCCTAACACACTCCTCTTCACTACTCGTCTCTCTTTTTCGCTCTCGAGTAAATACGGGGAAAATCTAAGTCAGTTGAAATTCCACGCAATTCCATTCGGGAGCGTCTCATCCCCATTCCTTCGAAAACCTTTAAGGCTTCCCATTCTACGAAATGCGCGGAACTTGTATAACCTTTTCTCCTTGCATGAAAATATCTTCCGTTATCTTTTCCTGGTCGCGCCACACGTGCCATCATCTCTCTATTTTCGTCGGTGGCATTACTCTTTCGAAGTAATACCACCGGCTGTTATGTAACGCGAATGCCATATCCCCTTAAAGGTCTATATCTATTTCATGTGTACGTCTACTCGTGCTGGGCCTGGAAAAATTTCTTTTATTCATTGCCTTTTGTTTTTGATTTCATCTGAGGGTTCCGCTGGGAATGAAAATGAATTCCGGAAATTCGAGAGAGGAAAACACCCCCCTCTCCTTTTTTATTGGAAAGGCCGGTTATTTCCGACGCGTGTATCGATAAAAATCCGCCAAGTTACGGTCATAATCCGAATACGACCGGGCGAAAACATCGAGATGGAAGATATATTGAGTCAAATGCCGAATCTAAGATTCGAATTAAATGGGGGGCGTCGGGGTGTATTTGAGTGATATCCCAGCGATATTGATCTGGGAAGGCACGACGAAAACGTATGTTAACTATTAATTTATATTGCGTGTTACTAGATAAAATGTTAAAAATGGAAGAGTTAATGTCCATAAAGAAAAATAATAGCAATAAAGTTCTTTGGAAATCTTATTAATATGTGACTGTTTAAACTCATATTGTATAATTCAGTTTCCGTACTATCAGATTTGATTTTCACATCAGTATGTAGAATTTTCAGATACGTTTTTAATACAATCTGTGCGTCACCGTTGCCAAATTACTTTTTACCACTTTCAAAAATATTTCTGAGGGTTTATTAAAAAAATTTCCAACTCTTTATGAAATCAGTTTGATGAGCTTTGGAAACGGGAATTCAGAAAGCTAGGAATCGGCAATCTATTCATAACATTCTTCATATTAGCATCGACCATTTGACACTTTCACACTAATTATTCAGAGGGATGTTAAATCTGAAATGCTCCACTATTAGCTAACTACTGCTTTGCAAGGAAAACAAAGCTGCGAAGTAAAGTTGAGGAATATTTTGCCATCGATTTTAGTAGAGATAAAATGCTAAGAGTGTTAGACATACTATAAAGTGCAGAACAGCAACCCTATAATGAACACTTATCATATCCTCATTAATTTTGAACTAAATTGCCCAAAAAATTTAACTATGCAAATTGAAATGCTCTGTAAACCGTCCGGTAAGTATAAAAGAATGATACTGGGTCAGAACCTCATGGCATATCCTGCGTTCCGTGGGGTTCCATTAAATGACACAGTGTTTTAACTGTCTACTTTAAACATTATCGGCTGAGTAGTTCCTAATGTGACCACCAAACGTTTTTGATTAGGGATGATCTTCCAGATAAATTCAATGGAAATACAGTGAATTCAAATACATCTGACCTTTTTCTTGGATTTGATTAGAGAGAAGTTTGATTCAAATGGAAAGAAAGCGCTCGATCTAAATGGCAATTGCGTAATTCCAAGATTCGTGGGAACATTATCTTATCATTATACTTACATTTTATAGTGATTTTATTTATGGAATTACGTAATAATTTAGAGTTTTCGTTGCCCAGAGTCTCCATCTAGAGTTGAATAAACTGCTCGTCTGCTGCTTTGTGAGTTATGTTTCCGGATATAACTATCCAGAATGAGGTCCAATCATTGATATGATTTGATTGGTATCATTGATATCACATAAAAACATGCACAGCTAACGAAGAAAGAAATGTAACCATACTTAAAGGCAATCAAGCCTGATGTGCGATCAGGATGACAGATTAACTTTATTCTGATGATGGTAACAGAGGTCGGTACCAAAACATCGATGGATTTCGAAGCAGTA
This sequence comes from Sympetrum striolatum, assembly GCA_947579665.1. Classification (NCBI taxonomy): domain Eukaryota; kingdom Metazoa; phylum Arthropoda; class Insecta; order Odonata; family Libellulidae; genus Sympetrum; species Sympetrum striolatum. Next base: position 50,997,795 of record OX388342.1, on the reverse strand, counting down.
AGACGGCTTACCACCAGAGAATAGATCCGATATCATCTAATGTGTTTTAAGGTGGAGTTCGATGTCTAAGTGTATCTAGGAGTTGTTATACTGACGCACTCCACCCAGCGCCGAGCACAGTTATACGACCGCGCACATGTTGCCCCTTTCTTTACGGTACTACTGGTCTCTTGGAACAATGGTTACACTATTTTGACAATAGAAGACAATCCTTAGCTATACAGCAAATTAAGGGGTAATCATAAAATAAGGATCAGTATATTTTATATCATACCGAGTAATGAAGAGTCTACTGTACAGACTTTGGAATTGACGCTAAACTTATATTGAGATGTGGCCTCCGATAACCGTCCTAATATAAAACAATCCTAATCTATGCAACTAATAATGGTAATTTTACAAAAAAACCACATAGACATTAACTTCCGTATTTCCGATAGAGGCCTCGAGCTACTAGTGGACTGTTAAATATTTTTCGGATGTCCATCTGTACCTTTTGAAATACAAACTAAACTCTCCTTCGAACTGATCACTGAGAATTTCTCAAAAGCGCTATTCACGAGCCTAGCTTTGCATTCATACCCTCAAACGTGCAGAAGATCTAACTGAGCGTTTTATTGATCTGTTTGTCCCTCAAACGTAATCATATGTCTGTTTTCAGGGTGTAAGTTTCGAATTATTTCTCGAATATTCCTTTGTGTTTTTGCACTTTCGAATTTTTCTCATGGGAATCTTATCTTATGGTCTGAGTTGTCTAATTACAAGATAGACGCGTTGAACATGGTGTGCGAAACACTCTTATCATAGCGTCCCATTGATAGCAATGTCAGCTCTAGGTCCGCTCTGCCACCGAAAACATTACCTTAGCTGAAATCGGAGCCATATTTACGGGCATTCAAAACTTTCGCTGAATTTATCAAGCAAATGAATGGGTTTTGTACTCTTTAGCAGAAAAAAGCACAGAGTTAGTCATAGGACTTGACTCTAAGGGGGGGGTTTTTAGGGGTTCAAAGCCCACCCTTAGAGTCAAGTCCTATGACTAACTCTGGGGGGGTTTTAACACCTAAAAACCCCCACCTCGCTGCGCTACTTCCCCAAAGTGAAGAGCCAAGAGGCAGTCTGCATTCAGTACACATTTAGTACACATTCAGTATACAGTATTCAGATTTAAGTATACAGTATTTAACAGTCGTTTCCGAGCTCGTTTTTGTTGAGATTTTGCATATTGGAAGTACAGAGATGAGCAGGAAGTTAAGTAAGAGCGATACAAGCTATCGTCCAAACCATCAACGTCGGTTTAGATTTGGTGGAAATTAGTTACAGATAAACAGAAAAATAAACATATAAAAATAAAACAGATAAAGCGGCCTCACTGGGGGATTATGAAGAAGAGGAAGACCTCTTCTACGGCCCTGGTATCGCTTACTAACCTCTTCAATCAGCTGTTTCACTGATACTTTTATCCTCTCCGAAAACTTTAAACGCGTTGTTCTCAAAATATAAAATTTCGCACGCCGTGGAACGTAGCTAGGCTAATTTTCAACTGATTTGCATCAAATTTCCAACATATATTCTTTAACATATTCTACTTTGCATGAACCCAAAAATTAAACAAAAATAACAATTAGCAATATTTTTTGGAATTTGTTTATAAAAAAATGATTTTTTTGCAAAATGACGCGCAATTTTTAATTTTCAATATTTTTTAAAACTTTAGATTCATTCTGAGCGTATTATTATTTATAAACGGAAGATTTTAAAATTTTTTTCTCAGACAATTGGAGCGACCTATGTGTTCCACGGCGCGTTTTAAGGGAAGCAAATTCAAGAAGCCGCTATTCAACAATTTGTCAACATTTTCAATAAATACATTTTTTCTGTAATATTTCAAATAGTAACTGGTTGCGCAGTGCAATCTATGCTCTCTTTAAAAAAAATCGATAAAAAACTGTTTACTTGACCCTCCTCCCTTAGACAGTCAGAGTTTGTTATTAGCACTGATATAATTTCAATGTGTCCAAATATGAAAAGGATTCTCATATACTTGCATGGTATCATATGATTGAATTAAAATAAGATCACCAATTTTTAGATATCGTAAATATAAAATTGAGTTTATAAATGAAATATACTTTGTTACCATTACTATGGAATGACGGACAATATTTTAATATTTCTGAATGACATTAACAAAAATTTTGTAGGAAAAATATATGAAAACATTAGGAATTTTCTTGATATCTTCAAAAATTGAATAAAAAATGTAAACGTACTACCATTGCAACAAATGTTGTGGCTCTGAAAAATGTGAAGTTCGAAAACACAGAGATGTTTTGTGAGCAGAATATAGATGATCGATGAGGCCCAAAGAGTGTAACAGGAATTGAAAATGATGTAAATCTGTTGTTCTCAGAAGGATGAAAGCAACAAACTCTTTTGAAAAAATAGATAAGGATAGAATGGATTTATTGCTAATAGGAAATTCAAAATGAATAATGAAATTTAAGTGGATGAATAAGACAACAAGATGCAAAGGTATGAAGAAAAACGGAAAGCTAGCAACCTTTATTAAATTCGGTGAAAGTAAGGAAATGGAAATAAGCAAGAAATTTATTTCGGGTATCAGAGGAAGCAAGATTTCCTGCCCTCCTTAAATAAGGATAAATTGCTATGAGGAAAGAAAGGGAAAGAGCAAGGGAGGATTCTATAGATAGGGAACGGTATTAGATGGAAATAAAGACGTACGAGGCATTGGACAGCGAAGATGGAAATTGATCAACGAGTGCTTACCATGTGAGAACACTATATGGGAGTTTCTACGAATATTTCTTTAGTACTGTTTCCACACATCTTTCTAAATTATTTTTCACCACATAAGGTATTACTTCCATGAAGGGGAATGAATTATGTTCATCATGTAATGATCATCTAATTTTCTCCAATGGTGATTAATTGCGAAAAAAATACACAGCTGTACAAAAAGTTACCTTTTTTTATAAATTTCTCCCTATTTTTGTCTTGGTCGACAGCTATCTAACAAAATTTTACGCATATATTTATAAGGGAATATTTAAAGGAAATATTTTTACGGGATTATGAAATCATTTCTGCATGTTTATATCGTATATTTAAGAGTTAACTTTTAAAATTCACCAATAATCACGGCTTTTATGTTATGCAATTTCACAAGTTAATCTGTTGTTATGATGGAAATATTGATTCCAATTTATTCTAGATTACCCTTACCACTTTCTAAGATCTTCAAAAGCAAATTCATTGATTATTCTACAATAGGACTAACATATCGTGAAATTAGGTAACATAAGAGACATAATAGTTTTATATCTATGAAATTAAATAATTTTGCTCACGTAAACTGCAGATTAGTTCTTTACTTTTTCTCAAAAATAAAAATAAAATAAATTATTGCATTTGGCTTCTTCTACATATGAGCTGGAAGTTGTCTTTAGACATGAAGAAATGGAGTGCAGCATGACTCGATTCTATTCGATTACTTTCGAGTATCATTCCCAAAAAAAATAGTTCTAGAAGCAACAAGATTTTACTTCTCTGATTTTTTCAGAATCCAAATGACTTATGCAAAGAGAAGATGGATGACATTGACCACATACTCAAAGAACATACATTCTATGAATCAATTAAACAAATGCAGCCATCTCCTTCGATGTAAATTATTGGTAGTAGTATTATTAAAAGTGCTTCGACAGCTTAGGTCATTTCGCACATTGGCTCCCACCGGGAATCGAACCCGGGACCGCTTTCGCCGAAGCCAAACGCGCTGTCCACGTGACTATCCGGGAGACCCTGTAAATTATTAATCGGATATTTCGAGTAAATAGTAAAGAGTTAATTTAAAAGTTAATATGAAATATTCTATAATATATATATATATATATATATATATATATATATATATATATATATACGAGTAAAATGTAGCTTGCATACTGCAAGCAGATCGACAACACTAATTTCATAACGGCATTATATCGGGACGGACCCGGAAAGGAAAAAAAGGATTGAAAATATTCTTAAAATTCGCTTCAATTTAATCGTCTGGCATCGAACCCGGGTCTTTTTGGTGAAATTTCTATGCAGCACATCAGAAGATCATCTTCTCTAAATACGTGTGAAAATTTAAGCAGAAATATTGGCTGCAACTGCCTCAAACGAAGACCTACTTTTCACGAATGTTAATAGCTCTCTGGATTCGAACCAAGGACGATCTAGGAAATATAAAATGTGTTTTCGAAATGTATCTATAAGTTCTATATATATGCCGAATTTCAAGTTTTAATATTATTGGGAAGGGGTTCAAAATAATTCTTAAAAATCGGATCAGTGACTGATTGTAGAGACGCCTGGTGTCGAACCCTGGACGTATTGGAAGCTGTAAATGCACAAAATGACTTGCTAGGACTTGATCTAATTTCATACAAAGTTTGAAGTCGATATCATACCGGGAAGTACCTAAAATGTGTTTCCGTTATCCCCATAAGAAATGCATTGTGGAGTGCAAATGGCCCTCTGGGATCGAACAAAGGGCCCTCAGCGAAAATGTAAAATTTGATTATGAAATATATTTATGATTTCTAACCCCATTCCAAATTTCAAGTTTCCATTCATTCGGAAAGGGGTCCAAAAAAAATCTTAAAAATCGCCACAATGCATTTTAAACGGCCGATTTTTGCCCCGACCTAGCATCGAACCCAGGTTATTTTCCGTAAAACTCATTTATGTTTTCGTAGATCGTGTTTATATATATAGGATCCTTGAGTTTTGATTCTCTACCTATCCGGTAAGTATTTTTTAAAAATTCCCGAAAATCAACGCAATGTATTTAAATGGAAAAAATTGGGATTTTGAGGCCCTCTGGAATCGAACCCATGACACTGAGGATCAAAATCGCAATTTCTCTGGCGGTTGTACGTTATGGCCAATACGTGGTAAAAATTTCGAGTCAATGACGCCAGTAGTTTAGCCTGTGAATTAGTATCCTATCTGGGTATCTGGGTATCTGGGTATATACATGAATGAATCCGGAGAAGCATCTATATATAATAGATATATATATATATATATATATATATATACATACTATAAAAATATCCAAGACGTAATTCCCTTTGAAAATTTATCCTTTTTACATCATTAGGGAATATTCTACTCAGAATTGAATGCAACCCTTTAATAGGTAGTTTTTTTCCGTAGCCGTTGAATTGATCCCGGGGGAATTCGTACGCGGAGAATTGATCTCCAGACAGATTGGTAGGCGGGGAATTGAACCCCCGCGCTGATGATGTACTACTGTCATTCAGTCTTATGTTAATCAACACGCCCTGATTATTGGTTAATGTTATAAATAAAATAACCGGGGGGGTTGGGTTGGGTTGGGTTGGTAGTACAACATCAATGAGAGTGATCATTTCCCCGCGTACGAATTGCCCTCGAACAAAAATTCTCCCCAGACCAATTCACAGGGCGCCATTTTTTCATCTTCGTGAGCTATTACTCTCAAATTATATTGCTGATGATTAGACACGATGAAAGTAATACGTGCCTTAAATCTCAAAGGTATTTTTAATGGTTTTAGTAACGGAGTAATATAAGAGATGTAGGTATTTCGCTTACTTCCATATATGTATTTGCTTCTGTTCAAGTTTTTCCGATATTTAACCATATTCAACTCCGTTATTTTACATTTTATATTTCAAAATACCTCTCTAGGTGTTTTGAGTAGAAACTGTATACGACGTCGTTCTTAAGAAGGAAGCTATTATGGTTAGCATATCCTTGTTTAATTGGAAATGAAGAGCTCACTCTTAGTAAAGAATGTTATCTTTTCTTGAATTTCCTACAAAGTTACTCATTATAGAAATATCTTCAAACAGGAATATTTAGGGCGATTATATTTTTTTATAATCATGGGGATTAAGCGTGGTATGTTCTGTGCTACCGGTTATTTCTAATTTAAAACGACGAATTACCACGAGATAGTTAAGGAAAATGAATAATTGAAGAATTTATAGACAGCAATACGATGAATTTATAAGAAAACTCATTTCATAAACTTAGTTTCAGAACAAAATATGTCCATAATGGGCGTTGAACTCAATCAGTTCTTTTTTAAAATGTGCGGATAAACATTTTGATAGCTGATATCGACGCATCGCTGAAAATTTTCGAATCGGAGATAAGGTAATTTTTTCGCTCACTCCCCACGGCGAAAGGTTTCCCCATAATTTCTATCAGCTCATATCCATTCATTAGCGCCCAACCGGAAAAAAGAGGCAAAATAGGGGAGGAAAAGAGAGAAAGAGAGAGAAGTGAGGAAAACGAGGTGAGAGACGGAAAAATTAAAAATCACAATGGAAAATTCCCCCTCGAAAAGTCCCTTTCCTCCGTAATTCTCGAGACGTCTGCTGCCTTCGTCTCATGCACAATTCTTTTTGATCCCTTTCTCATTTTCCCTCCTTACTTACTCCCCTTCATCAGCACTCATCTTTTCCCTTTCACCCTTCCTTACAAAATAAACTCACATTGCCATTCACTTTCTCGCCGCTAGAGACACGTAAGGACGTGGGCTTATAAAAATTTCAACCACCCGAGAGTGATCCGGTTGTCCTTACCATCCCTCTCCCTTATTCATTCTCTCTCCTTTCAATCTTGTTATTCATCACCATAGTGATATATCTATTCCATATTCAGTATCGATATCCCATTTCTATGTACTTTAGGTTGGACTTTGCTCTCTTATTTGCGGAACATGCCAACAAACATACCCATATCAGAGTGATCATGACATTAAGTGCATTTATTATTTTGTATTTATTATGAGAAATGAAGAAGATGGAAAAGGTACTTTTTCCACAGGGTTTGTAAATACGCTTTTTAAGTTTTGGTAATTTCATATATTTTATTAGTTCTTACGAAATAATTTTCTTCAAGTTTAAAATTTATATACTTTAGGAAAGGAAGAGAACACTTTGTCTTAGTTTTTTGAAAGTGTTCTCTTCCTTTCCTACGTTATGGAGTTCCACAAAGTTAGAGCTTCGTCAATTGATTTTAATTTATATACTTCTTATTGCAGGTTTGCATAATCCACCTTCCCTAGATAAATTTCATAATTATTTGACTTGGAGTATTTTCTAATTAGGTATTTTGGTTTCTTTTTTAGTTTTTTTGGGTTAACGCTATAATATCTGTATTAACTAAAGGTAAAATTACATATTTTACCTCAATGGCAATGTATCAAATTTCAGATGCATAAATATACCTAACCTCCCCATAACTTTCTAATATATCTTAATGTCACCCAATATATGGTTGCATCCGTTAATGTTTAGGGCACGGAAATAAACAAAAGTCAAATCTTGTATAAGATAATATACCTAATTAATATCTACCTTATCCTTTCTCCTTCTTATCTTGCTATTCATTGTTATAGTGATTTGTCTATTTCATATTCAGTATCGATGAACTCATTGCTATGTATTGTAGGATGTATTTTATTCTCTTACTTACTTACTAAAACACCCATATCGGAGTATTCATGACATTATAGTGTTTTTATAACGTTTTATTTATAAATTGTATTTCGATGCTCAACATCTGTTGGTTTATATGTATTTAAGAGAGTATTTTTCTGAAATAACACTCAACTTTAAATAAGGTAAAACGGTAAATTTTACCTTAATGACAAGGTTTTAAGCTTTAGATGTATATAGATATTACTAATCTCCACATGCATATCAAACTTGCCTGAATATCATCCTTAAAACATTGCATTCTATTCTATTTTTTAGGTGGCTTACAACATGCACATGAAAATAAAGCAAAGTTGAAACTTCCATATGATTATGAAATACAAACGGATCTCTAGCTATGTTAAATTTTCTTTAAGATTTAATGCTTATATTTTTCTATCACATAGGTCGCTCCCAATATCTTTACATTCATATAATGTTTCATAACTTCTAAGATCAAATCATTTCCCCAAGGGTAATTTAATTTTGGAAATATATTTTATCATATATGACGTACAAGTAAAGATAACACTAATCGACCATTGGCTGATGTGCAGTATTCACGGATTGAATAAATCTCTTAATAATTTCAACCACCTCGGCAGTCACTTGGCGATACTTTTGGGGTAAAGTATTTGTCATTTTATCTCGTTTCAATGGTCTTATTTTTTAGGTAATCTTGCAACAGAACCCAAAAACGGGTAAGAAACATATACATATGGAAATGAGTTTAGAAGTGGTTGAAAAATATCGAAAGATTAAGAAAAGGAAATTAGGTATAACCTCAGAGGACTTAAAATAATGACGTTGACGTAAAATGATGCTACGTGTAAATATCTTAAATTCTAAGCTGCATCCAAAATTCTCTTTCTTTCCTTTTCTCCATTTTCTTCCCATATCGCTTGACCTCTCACTACCTTCCTTGCAGATATGAGAAACTCCCCACGTGACGATTCGGAACCGTGCTATTCACTCGTTCGCCACTGCATACAAACATCTACTGCTCCGTCCTCCGTTATGGATTACTGGAAAGTTCTATCCTAAATGAAGAGCGAATACAACGAAAATATGTTCTTTCAATAAGAGATAAATTTCGTCTTCCTTTCAAGTTTTTCTTTCTCCTCAGGCTTAGCTACAGAAACGATCTTCCTCTACCTCGTTTCCTTCCATATTCATTCTTTGATTGCCTAGGTCGATATTCCCTATACATATTTAAATTTTCCGTATTTTCTTTTAATAACATCTACAAAAAAATTCTAGATGAAACGAATAGTAAGCAGAAAATAGGAAAGAGGAGATATTTTGCCAACAAGTAGAGTTAAAATCATTTTAGCCCTGATTTTGGCAAACGACTTAAATAAACCTTAACGTAGATAGAAATTTTATATGGCTGTAAAATGTGAACCGTAAAAGCAGATGGATATGAAACACCGATGCAACAGAGGAATTCTGAAATGTAAATGGTTCAGGTAACTGAAGAAGAAATCCATCGAAGAGCGAATTAAGAAAAATAAAAATACTCCGATAGAAAGAGAGGGAACAATTTAAGCACTCGCACAGTCATGATTGTCTTTAAATATAATTAATATAGAGAAAACTAAATTTTGAAAATTTAGGTTAGGTTATCAGAGTCAGGTAATACTTGGTGTAAATATTATAAAAAGTGAGAAAATAAGGCGAAAGACAGCAGACGATTTGGCTTACAAAAATGCTAACCAATCTTTGGATTGTTATCCAATAATGGAGATATGAAGCCTGAGATTAAATAATAATGCCTATGGAAAGGAGGCACTATTATTGTAGTGGGTTCCAAGGAAACCATAATGCATTAATATCCATTTCTATAGTCATATAGCCAGGGGCTATTTCACAAATATGTACATGATTTTTGCAGCTAATGCCCAGCAGTGCAACGTTCTGAAAAAACTGAATGAAATTAACCTTAACCGATATTAAATTATTAATCCCAGAGAAAATAGAGATTCAAACCATTAAAATATGAAACACGAGGTATTTTCGATTTCCTTTCTGTAAGATATGGTTACTAAGTACTTGCAAAATTACACATGCACCGGTAATTTAGTGGTATGTATTATATAAAATTGCTGTTAGAGTTTTCAAGGATTCGGTTCATTGATTAAATGATAAATAAGAAATTAAAAGAGAAAGAGCTTAAGGAAAAATCTATGCTCTGTACATACGTTGGAACAAATATACCTGTCTTCTGAATCTGTACCAATATAACTGGAAAATTCTGAATGGAGTGTTTATACTTTAAAATTATTTATAGACTTTAGACCCAGTGATTCAAGATTCTGGAACCATATGCGAGCATGGGAATTATTTGGACATTTTATGACGCAGAACTGATTATTCAGAACGAATTATTAAAACGGGAATTATATAGTATTTTTGAAATATTGAAAATATTGACTAGGTTTTCATTAACGTTTCATATACGCGTGTAATTTAGCACGATCGATGACAAAATTTCTCATCGTATTTTCGTTTAATCGTCATAAATATGACAGTTGTCGAGAACAATGTGAAGAGTAACACTTTGTACAATATAATTCAATTATATGACAAGTATTTCTATACCTTCCAGATTTTTCCTTTAGGCAGTGGGGCAATAATATGTAATAACGTAAAAACGTTCGGGCGACCTTTGGAGATTTTTATCAAAATTGAGTTGCTACAAGTAAAAATGGGTTTGTGATTTGTTCTTGTGTTACCGTTAGGATTTATATTTACAATTTTCTCTACCCAATAACACTATAAGAAAACAACGCATAAAAATATGGAATACTTTAAACTGCGTTCGAAACTTAATTCATTTATATCAATGGATTTTTCTTAGTAAGACTCAAGGGGAAAAAAATTAAGTTTAGCTAACAATAAGTACGAAAAAGCCTTGTTCAACAGGGAGAGGAAACATTAAACTCAAAAATTGAAAGAACTTATAAATTACAGCAAAAAGCGCCAAGAAGAGATATATTAATAAAAATAATCAATAATTCCCAAAAATATCCCGACTTTCCCATTTAAATGGTTGATAAATAAATTCTGGTTATTCACGGGACGCAAGTTATTTGCAGATTTTCACAACAATCTAAAATAAATCCTCTATAATATATACCTGTTGTATTCACGTCTCACCCGTTTCGATTATTCACGTCCACCCCGTGCCACAAAACTGTTTACGATGGCCTCAGATGTTTCCGCCAGGATATTCGAAACTGCGGAGGCAACGGTCTGCAACGCCTGGCTTAAATATCCCAAAATGGGAACGACATAAGGACCACGTCTCTGAAAACTTGGTTTCTAAGTCTCTACTTTAACCTAAACGTTATTAAAAGGTGTAAATGTTTCAAAATATGGGGACGGCATCAATTTAGATAAGCTACCATAATGTGTATTTGCTTATATTCCTTCTAACTTTCCTTTTGACTTCGAAAGCTCCACCTACGTAGCATAGAAAACGCGAGGTATCTCTAGGTTATAATACAATATATAAATTTATATCTTTATTTATATGCATCATTTCTTTTCATTCCTGTAATATTTATGAGCTTTGTCGAATGAGTTAATCGTGGATGGCAAACCACCGCAAAACAGAAGAATATCAATATTTGGCTAAACATAATTATCTACTCCACTTCTTGGTCTTTAGTAGAGCGAATTATATCTATATCCGAATTGGTAACAAAGGTACATCTTCCTGTTCACAAATTTTGAAATCTTTATTCAGATGCTAAGTAGAACAAGTTTAAATATTCTGATGTTATTTTTAAAAAATCTGAAAAACTTCAAGCAGCGTAATTTTAACAGGATTACTTTTAACAGTTAACTTGACATTGTTTGAGCACACCTATATCAAAATGATACAAGGCGATCATTAAAGTAAAGAGGATTAGATAAGTAACGTATCAACATATGAGCTTTCGTTTTGTATCCTGCATATAGCAACTTAATGGAAACATTTTACTAACTTCTGATATATAAAATATATAGAAGCTACACTGAACAAACATTTTTTGTGGAAAGAAGCATACAGATTATCTAGTAACAAAAGTGTATAGGACGCTGCCTTGTGAGGAAAGATGCCACTAGTAGAGTAAATAATAGCGGAAGGGAAGTAAAGAAATTTGGGAAGCAATCCTTGGTTCCGGGAAGAGAGCCACGATATTGTTGAATCCTTGTAAGGTATGTCTCATAAAGTAATTAGAAAAGTTCAAAGGAAGGCGGCCCTTTATGTATTCAGAGAATAGCTTCTCGGGAAGACTGAAAACCTCAGATGGAAGTAAGTAGAAAAGAGGAAAATAGAGAGAATACCTTTGTTTGCCAGATAAACGAAATTTTCAAGGAATAGAAAGGTTCTAAAATTTTAATTAAAACCTCAAATTACTAAAAAGGAAGTTTTCATAATAATTAAACCATTATTAAGTCATTAAGGTTACACATTGCTCTTGTTCATTTTTTAACTGAGCCATGTAACATTAATTATTTTCATGAAATGAATTATTCTCGCTAAAACTGATCTTAATGTTATGGAAAGGACGCAAAAACTGAGGTACATACAAAGAACGTAAAGTAAATTTTTATGAATTTGAGCACTTTCTGAAAATTATTAGATCACGTAAGAAAAATATTCATAATTAACGCTTTTAAAAAAAGCTAAAGTTTTTTTGTTTCCAACGTTGCAGTGATACAATTGGTCAACTTGACGGGTACTCGGGACTATGAGTGCTTTAGGAGACCCATAGTTGCTGCGAGAGTATAGTTATAATCCCAAAAGGTTCTACAAGAACCACAATGACATCTGCCATGGCATAATAAAACATTTTATTGGTAATGTTTCTCTTATCAATAAATTTAACGCTCATGGAAATTATGTAATAATTAAAAATGTTAATGGCTAATTTTTACGCCAATTCACTGCTCCATGATTGTAGATTTTAATGCATGTACCAGGAGTAAGCCTTGTTAGTTAACGTGTATGAGAATCTATAATAAATGATTTTCAAATTCTCTCTCAACGAAATGAAACGGAATTTACAGTAAGTTAGAAACCTTGGTCTCTTATTTTGAAGAATCGGGAACAAAGTTGCCATAACGATGCAATTTGGAGAAAAAATACGGCTTTTGGGTCATCCTTAACACCGAAAAACCATGATAACGTTTTCAGCAAGAAAACCAGAGCAAGCTCCCCTCTAAACTCTCCAATATAAAACTCCTCCGCTAACGCTTACGTACATCCTCCAGCAATCCCATGTTTTTTTCCGATCTCCAGCGGAGCCGTCATGAGGGGACGTTCCTCTCCCATAAGATATTCCTCCACCTGAAGATGTCTCCGGACCTCCCCAGATTTTCAAATTCTCTGGAAGTGCGGGCCTGTGGGTGACAGCCCCTTCCAAAAGAAGGGTTAGTATTTTTTCCTCGGTCCCAAGAATCCCATTCCCCGATACCACCTCCACCCTTCTCCTCACGAGATTTAAGTACGTGATCTGAATTGAGCGGCAGAGTTGACCTTCCGCTAGCGCGAGCCTCACAAATCGTGCTAACGCACCGCTTCGTTAGCGGTCGCCTTCAGGAGGAGGCTACGCGAGCACGCCTACGCCACCTACGTTATCCAATTATTAGAGTTTCTCGTTACCCAAATACGAGGGTGGGAAGGGCCCCTAATTTTGCCGCTGCTATTGGACATGAACGCTCCGCAGATTTCGTACCTCCGGATGATGCGGGACGCTCTGGGCGAATGGAAATTGCTAATATAAATCCTCGTTCCCTAAGATTAGCCAATTGTGTTCCCATCACGGGTCTATTCCAGCTATTCCTTCTAGGGAGAGGTCTCGTGTCTTTTGTCTTTAATTTCATTCCCTTTGAGGGTACGCAGTCAGGCAAGACTCCTATCTCACGTTTTAAATATTGATCTGGAATTCACTTGATGAAATGCGCCCTCCGAGATTTCTGTTTTATATAAGTGAAGCATGTAGGGACGTTCTTAAACAACCTAAAAATTCCTTTTATGAACTTGTACTTTAAGTTTATACCTTTACATAAATTTGATTTTGTGGGTAAAATGGATCACCATTTAAACACTCAAATCTCAGTTAAGATATACGAACACGTAAATTACTCTTTGTCCCTCATATTTGTTTGTTTTCTTATTCATAAATTAACTTTTAACTTTATTATAAACAAACTTGACTCTATTTTATTTTAGATACATCATCATAAACTATAAAAATGCTCCTTCTTTTAATTCTGAGATTTTACATCATTCCTATCCTATGTACATTTTATAGCTTAACGCAGTCATAATTTTTACATTGATTCCATAATATGATATAAAGGATGATTCAAATATTCATAGATATTGGCCTGAGAGAGGAAATACTGTTCAACAATGGATGAGTATTGTTATTTCAGTATATGATGATGATGATATCATTCCGGAAAAACGATACCGGAAGACCCAACTATCAAGTTTTTAACTATTAAGTTTAAGAATAATGTTACATTTTATCCAAGTTTATCTCAATTAATAATTCGAGATGATAATAATATTACCTTTGTAACAAGAAGTGTTATCATTGAAGCAGAAAAGTTTAATAATACCATAATATTGCACAATCCGTGTAATTCTGCCCATGTCGCATGTTTTCCTTGAGTTAAAAATAGAATGAAGACCGCTTGGAAAAATGTGTACCAAACTTGGGACACGGTTGTTACATAGTTATTATACGATCGGTTCCATCCCCTTTACTCTAGGACAAATAACCAGAGAAACGGTCGCCTTTAATGTATACTTCGAAGGCACCGGATATGTGGGAAAAACTTGAAAGTTTACAGGAATCCCAAGTAACTCCGGCGCTTGCAGTTCAACCGAGGACTTACAAAGGAGCTCTAGAAGGAAGGGAGAGAGGTAAGAAAAGCGCAGCCTGGAGAATAAAAGGAGTCCTCCGCACCGTTTTATATATGTAGTCGAAATCGTTAAGAATTTAAAAAATGAAAGAGCGCGGGACGGGAAAACAAACAAGCGGGAACTGGGATCGCGTTTTAAGGTCGCGATTCCATCTCGGCGACGGGAAGTGCATTGAGATAGAGGGAGTCAAAGGGAAAAGAGGGTGACGAGCAGTGATTTCATTTCTCCGCCTCTTTCTTTACCCCATCATTTTTGTCGCGCGAGGGAAATGGCATATCGATTTCAACGTCCGATACACGGCGACGTCCGAGGGACAGATGCGGACCTCGTCAACGCACTACCGCGTCGACCTCCCCCGTCTCCAACGCGGTGTGCTCATCACCGCAGAGAGAGAGAGGTCTCCGTCCCCGGGGAAGAAAAGGCGAGGGTAGGAGCGAAGTGAGGTCACAGTCCCTGCGGTCAATCCGGCGCTAACCTCCTAAAAACTATTTTTGAGGAACGTTCAATTACAATTGGTTTTCCCCCGAATCTCGTCTCCGGAGGGATTTCGCAGGGAGGAGGAGTCGGGGCGAAAATTAACGCGGCGTTTTCCTTAGAATTCCGCTCGGGAGGCGGAGGAAAAAATTGAATGACTCGGACGAATAAAAATCGTTATTTTGGGCGCTCGGATCGTGGGCTGATTAAATGTTTTGAATGAAGCGAATGAAACAGCCGTTGAATACGGATGCGGTCGCCGGGCTTAAAGGGGAATGCGTCGGTTTAAGACTGAGATAGCTTCGATGCTGAGGAGTTTGACGGAAAAGTTTTTGCTTTAACAATATAAATTTTGAAATCAAGTCGTTTTGTTGAAACCATTTATAAAAAGGAAAATTTAACAGATAGAGTTGTTAAGTAAATACTTTTTTGATCTAAAATTCTATTTTACTAAATCCTGAAAAGTTTTCTCCCCTGATTTTCTTAAAATTTGATTGGTATTTTGGTTGGCTATATATTTCTATTTCGGGATCTTAGGAATACAAAAAGTATAAAATAATAACATGGGTTTCCACAAAATGCCCTATTAGTTTTTGTTGGGCATGAAAATGTTTAAATTTGGATGAAGTGCACAAGATAAACGATGCAGAAATTCTTCATTAGACGAATTTTCCTTATTACTTACAACCATCACGTTCGATATATTTTTATTTGTTCTCAATGAACCGAACATTCTTCCCTTATATATTTAAAATCACTTTACATTAGATTAGAATCAAGGTAATTCAATAAAAATAATCAAGATTCTACAGAACCGAAATATTAAGCATTTATATTTAATAGCAATAGTCAGTGGAGATCGTTGGGAAGCATTAGAGGAACCTATTTGAAATTCAGCTGATGAGCTCGTTCAACTTATTTTATCATTAAATTCAGAGCAATTTTTATATAATCCATTCATTTAAAAAAATAACGATGTTCAATCAAAATGTAATACTTTTTCATTCTCAAATACTTTATACTAGTTTTAATAACAGGTAATCTGTGATAAAATTAGTTCATAAAACGGTTTCATTTCCCTCTGAATTATATAAATCAAGAAACTGAAAAATAACAATTATAAATCAAAGATTATAGCCTACTCGACCCAAGACCATCCTGCACCTTGAATGAACATTACCCAAGGCGACTCATCAGTGTTAACATCATTACCACCCTATGGCCTGCCATCACCTTGAGTGGTAATAGCCCGCTTGAAGTTTCATCAGTGGTAACTGCATAATTACCAAACATCACTCACATCCCGCAAAACCTGCAGCGGGTGTAGCAGTTTTGTCGTTATGTCCATTGATTTATCACCGAGAGTCAGAAGGAGATCACTGCGAGCGGGTCAGCTGGATAGATCTGGTACCGAAATGGCATGTTTCGTTTGCAAACCGGCTGGTTACAAGGGCTATTTGTCTTGAGGCTTCGAACCCAATCGACGGACCCAATGAGGTATTTTCCATGATTACACCTCCCTATACGAACTGCTGGATTTCTGTCGCTCGAAAAAAAAAACTCAAACGTTGAAGTCCCTCCGGCAGGATAATGCCGAATAAAGAAGCATTGGTTACAATGTACGGAAACATCGGGAATAAAAAGTGTGTATACGCGCGTACAACCTCAACTATGGGTTTACGCACTAGGAAACCCCCAGGAATCGATGGCGTAAACGGATCGATATTTAAACTGTAATTCATTTGCCTTTTCCACTGCGCTGGAAACCGCACAATGGGTTATTTTTGTCGCCGCTTTTTTATTTTCCCACTAACTCGCCGGAATATAGACGACGAGTTTTTTTAGTTTTGTAGAAAAAGGAGAGCGCTTTGGACTTTTTTTATCTCACGTATAATGGATGAGGACTGTTCCGCGCTCCACCAAATCCATCTGTCGCATAAAGTGGAGATTTTTCCCTAAAAGCTTATATTCTGTTTCGAGAGCGACTCCTGCGGAATTACAATGAAAATAGATAAAACTTCGGCGCAGCTCCAGCTGAATATTTATCGCCAAATTGGCTTTTTTCAGTTTCTCATCTTTTCCAATCTCTCTCTCCTAGATCCCTTTGTAAATCACATCGCGGAAGATTTTCAGCTCAATTAAGGTGATGATTCTTCACAGAATGATTCATTCCTTTGATGTACCTGTGGCTTTCTGAATTATTTTTCTATCAGCCTTTCGTTCCAAAATCAATCTACAGCTTGTACTATTAGCTGGCTTACTAAATGAACATACGGCGTTGATACACCGCTCAAACCTAATTTATAATGGGTCATTAAAAGAGGAATTTTACAGTTCTCGGAACAAATTCACTTATTTTCGAATTGAGTCTTGTTTTTTGATGAAAATATAAGAATACTAGTAGGAAAAACACTATCTGCAAGGCTAGAAAAATTTGTGCAGGTCTCTCAATAAATTAGAGGTTTGTATTTTCCAATTGACGACATTGCTGGGGCACCAAACCTACCTGCACCGGTATTCGGAGACGACACCAAGGTCCGGATTACTGATCTTCTAAGGAAAACTCAATATATATTTCAATAGCAATGCTATCATCATCAAAAGTATAGGAGTATGAGATAGAGCAAGAGATACCTTATAGTCCTGACGATAGCATCCCTATTGAAATGTACAGCTACGTGCAAAAAAGAACTTTAAATTCCCTGGGCTATATAAAGCTAAGGATTACGGTTTTTTTGCACATAGCTGTAGATTAGGCGTCGGTAATCCCGGCCTCCAGTTGTCTCCGAATACCGATGTAAGGAGGTGCGGAGCTCCAACAATGTCGGCTATTGGAGATTCTAGACCTCTAACACTTCTACCTTTACCACAGAATTTTTTAGCTAACATATTTTCTATTAGTCTTCAAGATGGAAAACTACCACAAAATTAAGCTATTGCATTCCAAAATATAAGAGTTGACTTTCCAATTTCAGCTTATGGTCATCGACGAACGTCCCGTACAACTTCCTGATTTGACAACGTTTATAATTACACATACGTTATTTATGGTCCAAACGTAGCCTTTTTGTTGGATGGCGAACATAAATAAGTATAAGCGTCGCTCATAACTTCGCGAATAATTATAGAATTTTCTCCTTAACTCAAGTGCGAGCTATTCATTATGTTTAATTCCGAAGAAAACGAATTTATTTCCATAATCGGATGAATTCCGGGGCGAAAAAAAGGCATCGTAATTCGGCAAAGAGGCGTCTGTATCTGAGATCCGAAGTTAGATTATTAGCAACAAATACGGTAAAAAGCCAAATAGACGATCCGTCATCAATCACGAACTCCGAAAAGGATGGTACCGACCTTAAGGGATAGTGTACCAAAATAAAAAGCCATTCCTATGCAGGCGAACCTCAAAGTGCCTTGATAACAGATTGGATGTCATAAAAGCGAGAAAGGGAAACAGAGAGAGAGGAAAATTATTATTTTCTTTCATTTCGGTAGCCCTTCCAAACTCCCGGGAGTCTTCTCTTCCCCCCTCCATTATTATTTTCGCTTTCCTTTTTTTTGGAAATCCACAACTGGTTAACGCCCTTTTTTCGACCATTTTGCTCTCCACGTCCATCCGAGGGAGTGGGTGTCGTGCCGTTATCCGATTAAACCTCCATTTTTTGCCCTTCCTTTCCTCTCCTTTGCCCCTTGTTTATGTGTCCCACAACCTTCATTTTCTCTCCCAGTATACTTTCTCCGCACCTTTCCCTCCCCGCTTTCACTCTGTACCTCTTTTTAATTTCGGTTTTCCCTGCCTTTATGCAAATTTTCCCTGTTCCGTTTCCTTCTTTCCAACACGTATCGGTTGTGCTCTCCTTTTCCTTTCTCCAATTTCTATTTTTTTCTTTACCCTAATTCTTTTCATCTTGGGCTTTTTCACTCTCTTACTTGATTTAATTTCAGTTTTATTACCGTTCTACTACTGATTCTTTCTGGTCCTCAAAAAATCTCTGTAAATTCTTTGCATTAAAATACATTGTACAAAAATATAAAGGGCAGAGTTAAATTTAAAACTATATTTGCTATTTTTTTCTATTTTTTCTCCTATCACCTTTCCCTCACTACTGTAAACTTTATTCCTTTAGATTTTATTGTTATTTTTTCTATTCAGGTTCCAAAAACATAATTTCCTTCTAGTTAACAGTACAGCTATTGTTGTCAGTTGGTGTAACCAGTTTTTCGTACCCACAGTTTAGCAAGTTATTTCAGTAAATATTTTTTCCTAAGTACTTCTTTTACGTTTTTCTCATTCACGTAGTAGCTTCTTTCTTCTTCTTTATTTATTGGTCATCTTATATAGATATATATTTTTAATGAAAAATATTTAGATGTAAAAGGATACTCTGTTGTCTCAATTCGTATCTATTTCAATCCACATTCAGTAAACTGAATTCAGTAAAAATCTATTGCATTGCGCAATTATTTGTCGAACTATATAAGAAAGAGATATTATTGACTACAATTAGTATATGACTGAAATTAGTGGTTTCAGCTAAATCGTTATCCTTAGATTTAATGTTACAGAAAAATAACAGGTTTATATATTTACAGTTTAGGAGGAAGGTGAGGAGAAAGGGAAGTGCACAAAATAAGGGAATTTTATTTGGTAAGAATTTCAGTGCACACTATTTCGGCCTATTTATGTGTCACGTTAACTATTTCATCCACTCTTATGATAAATTTATTCGGTTCTAACTTTTTTAGAAAGAGGCTAAAATTTCACATTGTTATGGAATGCACTAATTTTAACCGAACTGTATCTTATTCATTCCTGTCTTCAGTAATTGTTTTTAAACCTAGACGTCACATTGAAAAGCTATATTCTTACGTATAATCATAAAACTATTATTAAGTCATAAGATGCAATTTCGTACTTTTTCAAAAATTAATCCTGAAAAATACCAAAAACATCATTGTATGATATAAATATATTGAGAGAGTTAATAATATGCTCGTCAAACAAAAGAGATAGCGAATAAAATTCAAGAAATTTCACATACAGCAATAATCAAAGGTCCTCGTGGACAATACGGACAATCATGGACAATCCGACTTTTCATCTAAATAGAATAGTAGAGTGGGAGGAGAGGAAGGAAACGTGACCAGAATTGCAGATTTTGCCAGAATCATGATATCCATCTACATTGTAAACAGTAACTAAGATCTTTAAAAAGAACAGCAGAGATATAAAACCAAGCCTATTTTTTTCAATTTAACCTTGTAGTAGATTAACTATTAAATTCACCAATTAATTACAATATTTTTAAAAAAATCTAGTCACGTATTCCTGTAGATATATCTTAGACATATTATGTAACTGAAGGTACAGAATTTGAGAAAACTTTTAACTCGGGAAAATGACAGTCCTGCTCATTGTGTTTATAATTTTCTCATTTTGGAAATGTTACACATTGTCAGATTGAACAATCAAACAACGTTTTTATAAGTAATTATATATTTTTATGTAATTATAACGAATAAGTTAACACAAAAAAATCCGTCGATATTTTACAATAACTTAAAGATAGGTAATATATTTTTGGAGATTTTGAATAGTGTAGTATGCTATAGATTTATGATAATTTTTAAATATCTATAATACCATATATTACGATATATCTAAGTAAGTATATATTTACGATTACATGATTGATCATTTTTAAGCAACTCGCATTGTCTGGATAACTCCATCTCATTTCATTCATTTTGATATTAATCAATTATTATTTCTGTTAAATTATTATATTTTTAATGCCTATATATAGCCACATAGTAATAAAAATGGAAATGAAGCACTCCTCACCTTTACTTCTTAGATTTCTTCTCAAATATGTGTAATTCCAGGTTAAGTTATAATGTTTTGTAGTGTGAGTGATGAAGCTGATGTTTGAGTTGTGTGCGAGTGTTTTGAAGTGGATGTATTTAATCTGTGTATAGTGACTGTATGAACCTTTAATCAACTATTATTTTTTAACTTGCTTATTTACCCACGTTTGTCTTTTTCCCTATATTTATTTTATTTCTTGCATATTTATTTATTTATTGTACATGCTTGAGATCCTTTGGGTAGGGAAAGAGGCAGCTGTTTGGCTTCATCTCCCCCAGATTAAATAAAACCCAAGTCAAATCAAGTTAAGTTATGACATCCTCTTCCACTGCGCAATTAAATTGAGCATAAATTTGTATGGAAATTCAATGCTCCAAGACTTCGAAGTTATTTCACAGTGGCAAAATATAACGACTTAACACAGTCCTTAACTAAATGCATCTAAATTTTCTCTTTCCGTATAGTATTCATAAATTAATACTTTGATCGAATATTGAGAATACATATTGAATGATTTTCCACACTTTAATGAAAATGGACATATTTCTTAATCAGGCAGATTTATTGCATAAATACATTTCCCATAGTAAGGCTAAACACACCTTAGATAAATATCGTAGAAGATTTGATATCAAGAATAAATGTGTGAAATTTAAAAAAGGGCAAATAAAATACCACGTTTTCTCAAAACTTTCCAGATAATGGTACGCTTGAATTCCCAATAAGTCAGGCGATCAACGTCAGAGCCTTTATCCAACAAATACTACCACCGACAGAGTATTTTCGAGAGAGTTGCATATCGCTTTTATGTTTCACATATCGAAGAGTATATGCAGCCAGTAAGCCATATGTCTCGAACCTACGGTGGACTTCATGTTCCGCTGGGAATTAGAAAGGCAGGCTTCGCAGCAGTAGTAAAGCGCCGTTCTGGAAGCGGAGTGATTGCGGCTTAGATCGGAAGTAGATAGGTGAGAGAAGCATCGTATTACGCCATCAAAGGCCGCCCTCAGGAGCGTCTGAAGGGATTCGCGCGACTTCGATGCTTGTGTGTTTCTGCGCGATTGAGATCCCGTGGGAGATGGAGAGGAGTACAGAGATGCTGCGTAGCTGAATGAAACAATATAGGGGGCAAGTAATCCCCAAAGGGAAGCCCGAGAAGCCGTAAAATGAAAATACGAGGCTAATTGTTAATGCCGCGGTTAAGAAGTGACAGCTTTTATTGCTCACTTTAATGAAATTCAAATGAATCTTCTGCAGAGTTGATTAGTGAGTGAGTGAATCGTAGGAAACTGGGGTAATCCTGCTTTGATGAAAAATGGAAGGTCTTCAGGGAAGAGTTTCAAAAACGTTCTTCACATACGGGATGAATTGCCTTTTTAGGGGGGATATGGATAATTTTATCATTACATCAAAATGAAAATTGAGCTTTCAATGAGTCGTACACTGTGCAGGAATCTCTGAAATTAACCTGCAACTTATAAACCGGTACTTCAATTCTAGATTATTTGTTTATATGAGTTTCATAGATAAAAAGACGTTGTTTATAATATGGAAGTGAATAATTGTTATTACGAGCTTTCTCTTTTCTCAGCTCGATCTTTTTCTGCTTCAGAATTTCCCTACATGTTGGTACTTCTTCTTTCTAAAACTAAGGTCTACAAATAGACTGCCCGTTTATCTTTAAAGGTCACAGCTTCCTTTTAATATCTACAATGCAACTGCTACATGACGACACTGACAGAAAAAAAGTTTTCAAACGCCTCCAAATTAGTGCTAAACATTTTAGCTTACAGACCATATTTATATTTTACTTTCCGTTTAAAGCAGTAAAGTTAACTTGGGCTAATTTTTTATAGGTAAAAGTTATTGCATTTTCAGTGATAGTTTCAAATCATGTAGTTCCATTTCCGTCGTATTTAAATATTCTAGATAGGTTACGCCCTCCTGGCTGCCTATATGAATATAATCCCCAGAGATTAAATGTAAATTATGATAAAAAGTTTATTAGATCTTCAGCAGTAGATTTAGATATATACCCTGCAAGCCGCCAGAGTTGAAAAGCAGGTAGTGTAATAACACCACCATTACTCAATCCACCCTATTAGCATCTCTAATAGCCCGGAAAAAAACGACCAAAAGTAATTATCGCGATCACTTTCCTATAACGTTTTGTCAATGCCTCTCGGAGATCACGTTTGCTCTTTACTGGCACTAATATTTAATTTCCTTTACATATTTAATCGTGGATAGTTATTATAACCATAACAAATAGCTGCAATCTGCATCTGCAAGCTGAATACAGTTTTATCTTATGATATCTCAATCTATCTAGTTTCAGACAGAATGAAAGATTTAACAGTTATGATTACGCATTAATTTATGATGGGTACTAGGAATCAGGGCCATTGCTCTTTAATGCCTCTTTGATTTTCTCCGGGCATTTCTTTTACCTTCTTTCTACTTCTTTAAAAATGGCCTGATGATTGTTGCTTCCCAATTGTTTGTGAAGCAATAATTGAGAGGTTTCATCGCTCGTTGAATAATATATGTATCGAAAAGGAGACATTTTAGGGGCAATCAGAAATCAATTTTATCCGGAAAAAACCTGAAGATAGAGGAAAGATCGAATTATTTGAGCGGTAGAGCGAAATTTTGGTAATTTAGACTAATGAAAAGCTAGGGCTATACTTTTTTGTCCTCCGCGAAGCGAAGGGGAATCGACGATGGAGAAATAATGATGAAGAAGACTCAAGAGTTTTCTCCAGAAAAAAATATTTGGCATCGGTAATCGGAATGTGCTAGCGTCAATCGATTGGTCTCAATCGGTTCTCGATATTTGAAATAGTAGAATGGATCCCGAGGGAGGGGAGGTTCCGAAGGACAATTTTGCGGATTCCATCGGGAAAACTTGCGGGAATGAAGCAAATAACCGATAAAAGGAAAAACATGACATATCTCTGCTTTTCGATGCGAAAAAACATCTGCAATATAACGCATCGCATTTCCACCAAGTTAAATTTCTGCTTGAATCCGAATTTTCCGCTGATTATCTCTTTCTCATCCATCACCATTATTTCTCTGTTATAAAAGGAAGGTGGGGAGGAATAGATATAAATGCAGTGGTACTCAATAAATCCGAGGGATCTGAATTATATGGATATGTTTCAAATATAAAGTTGAGCATTTATTAAATATGCATTTGGTATCTATAGCGCCATTATCTGAGTTATCCCCTTCGAATTAAAATACATGACAAAAAAATGACAAACAAACAAATAAGCAGTTCGAATACTATGATTACTTAGATTTAAATTTTTAATTATTGGGAACAGAGAATAATTGACCAAGGTCAAAATTAGAATTCTCTGCGATCTTTTTGGATAAAAAGTTCAAAAATATTTCTGAGGATCCCAACTAGGTCAAATCTGGCATCATTAACGTGATTCTGACAGGAATTCCTAGAATTATATTAAAGCAATATCAATAATATTTTCTTCTTCGTTCCTTGAATTAATTGATCTACTGCCCTGATTATTATAAAAAAAATCGAAAAGTATATGTATGAATGAATTAGTTTAAGCATTATTTGAAAGTGGAAATATAATATTTAGATAAACTAGTAGAATGATAATATTTATGTTGTGTTAAAATTATTGTTACAAAAATTTGAAATTTTATTCAGCCTTTTAATTATTGAATTGAGTTGAAGGACTATATTTATATTGAACATAAAGATTAATTAAAGTGAAGGAAATGGTATATCAGTAAACAACTTTTTGATGAAAATACTTCATAAATATAGTAATTCAACCAGTCTCCTTACGTGTTATTTCATTCCTCTCTCATCTCTAATGCTCATATTTCTTCGGTCCTAAACCTACTTTTGGCGTTGGCACTCAATCTATCAATAGTTCAAACCAGGCAAACAAAATCGCTCGCCAAGCATTTGACGGAATAAGTCAGTAAGAAAACAGTCCCTCCGGAACTTTATATGCGTCCCTCACGTTC
Source organism: Sympetrum striolatum (assembly GCA_947579665.1). NCBI lineage: Eukaryota > Metazoa > Arthropoda > Insecta > Odonata > Libellulidae > Sympetrum > Sympetrum striolatum. The sequence goes on along the minus strand of OX388342.1, from coordinate 50,972,969 downwards.
GCCTAACAGATTTTTGAAACACGGGACATTTCCCCCATAAAAATAGTGGACGCGGAACCCTCAAGCGCGAGGACGTGGCGCACGCACTCGGAGAGAATTCGTCGGTCATTCACGGAGCACAGCGCCGAATCCATTTCTCTCCCCGTCTGCCATTTTCGACAATCGTCCGGCTGCAGAACCCTCCTTGGAATTCCCGCAGATTGCGTCTTTTTCTCGGGCGAAAAAATAAACAACCTTAAGGAGGAACGCGTCACAAAAATACGTCGACCGGATTTCGGAGGAGATTCTGCTTGAGGAGCGGCATGTCCCTGTACGGAACCTCGGGCCTTTTCTTCGCCGGGGAGCGGAATCCGCTTGACCTCTGCGCCGCATCCGCGACTCAAGACACGTCCGTGTACGGTCTGCTCCATCGCCGACGCTCTTTTCCACTCCCTTCATATATCTTCCGCCGTTCACTTCAACATTCCAACCTTTCCCAGATGTTCATCTTGATCCTCCTTTTCGTCCTCGATGGAGTGTTTTCTGAGTAAGACCGCCGTGCCGTGTCTACATCTTTCGCAGAGAGTAATAATGTTTGCGTAGAGTTCCCTTAGGGTTTGGGGGCATAACTTCACGCGAGTGTATTCTCTGTATAAATCCAAGGAGTACTTTGTAAATGTACTTAAAAATCGGAATCTCAGTTGCATATGGTACTTATTATATATTTGTCTGTAGTATTACGGAAATGTTACCGAGATTGCTAATGCTGGTTTTAAGTCGAACATATGTAATAAAAAAAATTAAGAAAAAATAGTTCGAATAAGAGTGTAATGGAATCCTACCGAGGTTTTGAGTTTTTTTCCAAAATATTCTGGACATAAACTTTATTTTCTGTCACCGTAACTTTTAGTGTTAATGCAGATTTATTACAAAAAATGCTCAACTATATCTCTATAGTGTTCAAAATAAAATTTAACGTGGGTTGACGAGCATTCACGAGAAGGATCGGAGTAATCATTTACAAGTCAAAAACGTATGCTTATTATTAAAACTCTTGACATATGTCTTAAATTATTCACTCTACCCTATCTTAACCTTTGAAGCTTTAATTATGATAAGATTATCGAAGGAAGGATTGGTTATAGATAGAGAGACCTATCCACTTCAATGTCTCCGTGAAAAGCTGATAGTGTAGTGTAAAGAACGCAACTGTAACATGAAACTTTATTAACCCTAAATAAGTCTTCTGTAGTTTCTTTGCTTTTAAATATACATTTTTCTTAAAACCTTATCTATTTTCAATGAAGTATCAATCAAAGTAACGCGCGCCATCCAATAACATTAGAAATTGAATGAAGATAAAATGTTTTCCGGCACTTATTTCGCTCAGATTTTTGCTTAACAATACTTAGGACGCATTTTTCCCTTTTAAAATGAACATTTTATGTATTTGCGATATTTTATAAACAATTATAGTTTCTTTTGGTGTTATAATAACTTTACTAAATTAAAAGTTGCACTTTTTCCACTGATTTAAACCCCTTCCTCATAGACTCTCCTCGAAGGAGGTGTAGTATCATACAATACGCTTCACTGTTCTTATCTTATCAAACTATCGAAGGCTATTGTTTGATTAGGCTTCTGATAATACTACACAAATTAAATTCTTTAGAATTGTGTCAGAGTCGATAGTTCGAATTTCTTAAATCTGAAAAAAGTATATTTTTCTCGGAGCTCCATCATCACAAATATCCTAAGAACTGTCTATCGCTGAGAATAATATAAGTTCTGAATACTTATTCGAAATTCTAATAACTCATCATCAAGCATCAATCCCTCACTTAAATACATACAACTTAATATCAACATTTAATTAATAGTTAAAAATTCCCTAAATAAAACTTTTCACATTACTCCGTAGTTTTTAACTACTCTCTCAATCTCCTAAAACATTGAATGACAGAGATCCGCTTGAAAATATTTCATATATATCCGGAGTGGAATCTCCAAAATTGAACACTGTCCTGCATATTCTATTTCAATTACAAATTCGAGCTCCTATCTATATTTCATCTCTTGCAATTTTCATCGCTGTCCCGTAGTCCGTCTAAAATGTCACCATTTTTCCCTATCGATATAATAGGCCTCCCCCGAAAGAGTGCTTGGCGTCCCTGGCGAATTTTGCTTATTCATCCCCCCTTCGTACAAGCTCTTCATTTTTTCGAATTTGGCCTCTTTTGCCTGTCATTCCGAGCTCATTATGCATTGTTTTCGCGTCAGTGTTTCTCGTGGAGTTCTTAACCTCGGGCTCGAGACTTCACCCAATGTCTCCGCAGAGTGGGATTTTCACGGCGAGTGGCAAAAATGCACTCCGCGGAAACAGTGCGAAGGATTCTGCGAGGAGCCCTTGTAGTGCACGGCGAAAACAGGGAGCACATTTTTTGCATAATTAATTCCGACTTCCGCGTACCCTGGCTTCGCTCGGTGCGCGCACAGGAAAATTTAAGAAAGAATTCGTTGTACGATGCGGACGGAGATAACTATTTCAGCTCTACCTCTCCTTACCTATGGTTATATGTGTAATTTTTTCTGCAGTGATCTTGAATCGTAATTTGCTATCATATATATTTTTAATGGTGAGATTAATTAAGATAGCTAAGAACAAGATAGACGGAGTTAACTTGAATGAAAACATTTTGTAGAATCATTGATAATACAAGAGAAGTAGGCATCATAGGATAAGAGGGAAGAAGTAGGTTGAGGCAGGAAAGGGTGAACCTAGATCCACGCTATAATTTCATTTCTTATATATTCCATGCCTTTCTTTAATGTCAACCTAATGACGAAAGTGAGCCAAAACTGATGGTGCCGTGTGTTGGTGTTTACTGTGGAATTTGCAAATTGTAAAACTATATTTATTTTACTTCAAAATAAAATAAATATTCCATTACTATATATAAAGAATAAATTCCAAAAACCATCAAGGAACTTGCAAGTTCCTTGATGGTTTTTGGAATTTATTCTTTATATGTAACATAACCATCAGCAGCCGCTTTGTTTTATTCTTCCGTTACTATGGTTAAATATTTAATTTTATTCTGCATTGATTTAACATTATATCGTAGTCCCCTATTATTTTCATTTCTAATGACTAAAGATGGCTGAGAAAATGATAAACACTTGAGAGACCCTGATGTTAAGCGATGATAAGTAAATCACTCATACATACTGAAATGAAATTGCCATTCTAACTGAACATTCATGTAGATGATATTCTAAGGATTTTCAAATTCATATATATTATATATCTAATAGTTATTTCACATCGCAGTGTGTATATAATATTGATGCAATGGTTGTCAATGTCTTTTACCTAATGATATTCTTTATTTGCACATTTAAAGATTTTATAAATAATTTGGATGATTTTTAAATATAGATAGTGTTCGTAGTGGTTGTAGATTCTATGTGAACCTAGACTTAATTGAAATTAATTTTAGTGTCCAATAATGTATACTTAGTGTATTGGGATCCATAGAATTTTGTAATACCCTTTGAATGTGGTATAGTGAACGTCACCACCTGTTCTTGCGACTATCTACGGCGGTACTGTATAATAAAAAAGCAATAATTCAACTGTGACCTCCACATGACATTCAAGCAAATATGGGTTTTCGCATTAAATTTTGAAATTGAGTGGTGCGATGCGCTTAAAAGTTTTATGTGAGGATATTAATGTTTTCTATTTTCAGTGCAACGCGTTGTCTAATGGCAATATTATTCGTCCTTTTCGAGAATCATGAAATGCGAGTTATTGATTCATAATGCTCATATATGCTAATCTTGATACGGAAATTAAAATGGATTGCAGCCAAACTGGATATTATTTACTGAAATTGTCCATGTTTACATAGAGTGGGGAGGGTGATTTAGAATTGGAATGCGGGTTGGTATATACGAGCACAATATTTTAGTTATTCATAATTTTATGCTAGTCCGCAGTTCTCAATTCTCCTCTAATGATTTAATCGGTATTTAAGATTCATGTGATTTATCGCATTCTATATAACAATGAATATCTATTTATACAAAACCGATTTGCTTTTCTAAGCCTTCATTATATCAGCTAGTCAAAAGTGAAATTTAAAAATTCTCCAAAAGAATATTTCGATAAAATATAGAAATGCATTATCATGAATGAGTCAATTCATAGAAATATTTTAAAGGTTATTTCAACCTAAATGGTTAAAAGTGTGAATCAAATATGATCATGAAAAGAATAGAAAGATATATTATACCGAGCTCACACAATTTTGTTTATCAAAATTTTAAAAGAAAAATACGAAGCATTTAATGTAAAAATATAAAGATATAAATGTCAGAACTATAAGGAAACTTTAAAATAATTATCACTTGTGTAGCATTTTTATCGAAGTATTTTCAATGGAAACACTGGTGTATATTTCAGGACGCTTACGTTTGCTTTTAAGAGTGTTTACATTTATTTTTATGCTTTGGAACTCTCTTGGTACATTACTAAATTGGGTCACCTTGGATATTTGTTCTATTGAGCAATCAGAATCGAAAGTTCTCGATGAATTAGCAAGAACTAAATAAATTTAATTTAAGGAGAGAAGTAAAAGTGTGAATAATAGAAATATCACATATAAATAGCCTTGATTCCAGATGAAATGAGGAAGTTGCCCCTCTGAGAGAATGGATAGTCTCCCACGAGAAGATAAACTGGTCCTACCTGCTGAATGGACTAATGAGAACAGGCCAAGTTGATGCAAATGAGCTTAAACAAAAGATACTTTTACAGCGAGAGAGGACTTGAGCGTACAACAGATGTCGTTTGAATAGCAGGCGTATTTTTCATGTTGGATTTAGGACAAAAAGTGACGTAGAAACTACGAATCGAAGCCTTTTTCCAAATTAACGTTCAGACTCTGGAACATACAAACTATGAGCCGTTCAGAGTCTAAAGAAAAGCTTCATATAGGTACGACGTTATACGTTAAAATATATGAAACTACTATTATAAAGTATTTTAAATTTAGAAATATTAAAGCACAGATTATTAACTTGGATAGTAATTACCGTAGTAAAATTTTGATGGATATTTAATTGGTGCAACATTATAATTATACCATCACTTAATAGTTAGACCATGTTTGACCAGGCATAGCGTAATAAATTTGAATAATATGTAAAATCAGAATGAGTATGACTGAATGGTCAAACGATTAATCCTCTGATTTTTATTAGGTTATTTTATAACAAATGATATCTACTCTTATTAACTCGCCTTATCAGATCCATTTTATCTGTAAAATACATTATACATTAATATTTAATTTTATACAGACTCATTCGTTTTACGTCCAATCCGATTTACAAACTGTCAATGATACTAGTAACCTAGAATTTCAATTTTATTTCCAAATTATTTAATTACTGTTCTAGTATATTATATTCCTGTTTTCTCATCTCCTACTTCAAAATTTCTATGTCGTTACTATCTATGTTTTAAGAAATAACCTCCGCTTTCGTACATCCTATACAAATTAAAGTTTTAACCAATTTTCCCGCAATTCTCTCAAAGGCGCGCGGTTTGATATTTTCGCATTTGAATCCCATTGTTTGTCCCTCCTCTTTGTTTTCTTGACTCTTTTCAAAGAAAAAACAATGCAAAAAACTTAGTACGTTGTTTAGGACCCACCCAACCCGTCAGGCGAGGCAATCTGCAACGCCTACACAGCGTCCGATTATGCCGACCTCTCGTGCAAACTTATTGTGGTTTGGCAAGGGTGCTCAGCTGTTAAGAGGTACTAAAGGCGAAACAAAGGAAGCAATTCGAACCATCGCATCACGCAGTCCATAGCCCGCAGAGCCGTGTACTCCACGTAGAAGCTTCCCGGGAGTTCTTTTATCTCCTATCCCTTTATCTCCCCCTTTAATGGAATTCAATGCCGTGCAAATATTATTCCTGTTTATACTGAAGCACTATAGGTTTCTACCTAGTATTTCAGTTCAATCAGATCGTACCTTTGCTGTTACTATTCGTTTCCTCGTGGCTTTAGATTGGTATTATTTGAGAAAAATGGTGTATCTGCCAAGGAAATAATGATTAAATTGACTGAAAATTGATGTAATTAAAATGTTTTATTCCAGCTAAAATATAGTTTGTGTTGATAAATCACACTTAATTTGCTTCGATGTGATTTCGGGCGCACGCCTAATTTTGAAAAGGTAATAATGCCGGTCACTTTCACTGATTCTTGTGTAATACCCTTTTGTAAAACAATAATAATTTTAGCTTGAACAAACAAGAGCCCCCAATTGCATTGCTATAGAAAATGAAAATAAAAAAAAATAAAGTAGCATTGATAATCAGTATGGATGCTCAATACCAGCCCAATAGAGGAAAAATAACATGCAAACCAACTTCGATTCTCAAGATATCTTATCTGAGAGCTCACACATTAATGTTGTAAATCTTTAGCATAATTTCAATTATAAATAACAGAAGTACAATTTTGTTATTGCGAAATTTTCTTTTAACAACTGCTAGGTAAGATTGACAGTTATTACAAAAATTATATACGAATGTGTCCTAAAATATCGTAATATTCCCAATGAAAATTGATTTTCGTAACTCAGATCCTGTATTACTCTACCTAGAGTAAATAGAATCTTTCTTATGTAATTGATCTGACTCTAATAATAATCTGGGGAGTTCCATACATGCCAAGCAAATTTACTTACCAGGGATATCTCACTAACATGGAATGCAGAGTGAAGAAATGTTTAAATTCATATTTAAATGAACAATCGAGGCATTCAAGCCTATTTCGATTGTTTTGATATCGTACTGATGAATTTTAGTGATTATAGGCTCCACAACGGCATTGATAGGGACTATAATATCCTGAAATGTCTGCAACTTGTGTTTCATAACTACGTTTACATTGCCTATAGATCAGGCGGTCCGCCAAAACAGTGACGGAAGGGATCGAATTTCCAATTATAACCTCATTCTCAAAGTAATCAATTTACGGTCAGCTTCGTAAACAACGCATATTTACGACTCTTTTATTTTTTCCAAGAATTCCTAGAGAAAACTAGTTTGTATTCAGCGCGGAACTAACAGGTGATATGGCAGCGCTGTCAATAAATATATAAAATCAAGCGCGAGTACGTAAAATTATATTCTCACAGAATAGTGAGAGGAAATGGAACATGATTTTCCATGATACAATCTCAACCGCATGGATTATTGACAAGGTTTTACTCAGTCCTAAAACCGGTATAATTACACTAGTGCGTATAATTTCTTCATCGTTTCTCTGAAGGGAAATATAAATATAAAACTAAAGAAAATTTCTAAATCAAGACTGAACGCCTAAATAATAACAAAAAGAGTCAAGGGCTACAAAAAACAGAAAAATAAGTCAGCCTTAGGAACGAATTTATAAAGCTGAATAAAGAATTTGAATATTATATAAAGTTGTCGGTAACACTGTCTCAGGTAATATCCTCTTTTCTTTCCTAGAATGTTCGAGCAATAAAACCAGTTGTTTTACTAATAAATGATACACATAGTGGTCGATTCAGCGATACAAATCATAAACTGATGCATCAAAAGGAATATCTTCCATCTCAAATCGGAATCCTGCAATCATGCTTAAAATGAATAGTATGTCACAACGAAAAGTCGATCCTCAATCATAGTACTTTACTTACCAAATCCTCTTAGGAAACTTCTCCTCACGAGAGAAAGGGAGTGGGCAGCCATTATACGGAATACAACGTCAGCCGTATAAGACAACATGCGTCTATTCCGATACACCATATCCATTATTTTTCCGATGGAAATGAAACGTAAAGATGGCCATCGGTGCGGAAATTGCCGAGGGATCAAACCGAAAGATTCCACAATAGGGCTGGTTCTGTCCATCGCTTCGAAGAGGGGGAGCGATAGGGTATCGCGGTAAGAGGGGGAGTGGGCGGGAGGGGAAGGGATCCTGTGTTGAAGGAGCTTACAGTATTCAAGGGCAACGGAGCGAGCGGCAGTGGATTACGAAGAGAGGTCCAATGGGACGGGCTACGGGAGTGGACCCCAGCGACTCTATACGCTTTCGGAGAGTGGACATCGTGTCCCATCTTCCACTTACCCCCACCACTCCTCGACTTCTCCACTTGTCTCCCCATCTTTTGTGTTCCAGTGGAAAATGAGCGGGATGGAGGGAATCTCTAATGATCGCATATCCGAGTCATTCTCAGACTCATTTCCCGTAAAATCACGTTTGCTTTGGGAATAATTACACGGCGTCCCTCCGCAATGCGGTCTTGCGGCGTAATAGTTGACGATAAGGAAATTTCAGTGCTCCATGAAGATGCTTAAAGACCCGGTTCGTTTTGTGGTTTAATAGAGATGAGGTCCCCCGCGATATTGGTTCGGAAACGATGAGTATTTTCATTGGATGTCACGGATGTAGATTATGGTGGAACACCTGTAGCGAAGAAGTGTTGCGAAAACCCAAGCGGAAATTTAGGGTAGATAGAACTCGCTTTCGAAGCTATTGACAAAAATTCAAATGATGAGACAAGAAATGCATAATATAGTATTAAAGTATAAACTTATTTACTACTGTCATAAGAGTTCTGAAAAGATTTTATGTAACATGATATCCACATCATATCGAGTAGAAGCTAAGTTGGGAAATTCAGTGAAGCTTCTTTTCATATCGTAATCGCAAAGTATGTTTAAATTTGAACATATCAATGTAAAATTTCTAATTAAAATGGCTGCAAACAAATTAAATCTTTACAAAATTCTACTTCTTTTTACGTCAAATGTATTAACCACCGAGACAATTATTTCACATTTAAATGTTTTATCATTGCCTCATGGATAAATTCATTTTTCTTTTTCTTAATAAACCTCTTATAAGCTATTTCAGTGGGAGACAACCAGGTCCCTACCGCCCACTAACGAGTGTTTCTGGGGACAGATAGACATTTTAGATGATAAAATCAAAATTCGAAGACAGCAATTAATGAAAATAGATAATTTAAGACATAAAAATGCATTAAGATAGGACAACAACGAAGCATTTTTCTCGTAAAAAATAATAGTGACAATAATTGATTTGAAATAACGCGATAAAGATATCAATGCCTCAATAAACAAAATATGCAAATGAATGTACTTATTTACCGTTGTTGCTTTAGCATTGCAATTACTTAGAAAAATATATTTAAAGAAATGCTTTGTATTTCATACTACAATTTATGAATCCATTTTTCGCTGTGTTATGCTAAAAGTTTCACAATATTTTATTTTATTATTATTTTTATAAGACATACTTTTCTGATTACCTACACAAGCACTGTATTATGTGATTGACATATCAGTGGGTGGTTGTGAAATCATTCTGTACAAATATATAAAATAGGTTTTCGACCATCAACCATTCAACGTCTTAATATCTCTGATTTACCAAATTATTTACGTTATCCTGTCACTTCACATCAGAAAGATAAATAACCAAGTTTTAATACTGCAGTCAAATTCTACTCACATAACTTTTCATGATATTTTTCGAATAAATATATTTTTATATCTTAAAGAGAATTATTTTTCTAAGGTGTGCGTTTAAAAAGATCAATCATTGGAAAACGTATAGATATTACACAAATTCCTTTGACTATTTCCAGTCATAAACGGGTATATTTCCTCAGCCTCTAGCGTTCAGCTTCCCTAAATCTCTTGTCCCACATTTTCCACTGCCCGATGCGGGATCTTTTTTGACCAATCTCCCATCAGCGATAATCCTGCCATCTATCTTTGAGAATGGCAAGTAAGCTGATCCCCAATTAAACCTAATCTAACTTCGCATCCATGAACCATGCAACTAGAAAGAAGAACGGGATATTTTATTCTGAAGGTACCATTATCTTTTAGGAAGAAATACAGGGTGTTTATCTTCTTCAGGGCTCGTAATCTATCTTCCACTTCATTATTAAGCTTTATAGAAAAACGAAAAATATAATTTTAAGATGGAAATCAATACTTGCAACGCAATGAATGTTTTCGAATTGCGACCAGGAGAAAATGAATGACTCTTGTCAATGTTCTTCTCCCAAAATATATCTATTAATGTAAATATTTATCAAATGCAGATACTAGCGTTATTATTCATAGTTTTACTTATATGTTGTCTAAAACATGCATAGTCAACTCGTCAAATAAAATTGTAGAATTAATTATTTCAGATGATATTTCTGATCTCCGCTCTTTAATGCTGAAAGAAAAATAAAGGAACTTCCAGTTCCATAACAAGGTAATGCACACTTACAATTAGTAAAAAAATGTCAACCTCAATTTTATATATTCATTATTATAAAAAATGGCTCAACAACTGAACTTCCCAGTGCAATTTATACAAATTTCTGAATATTTCAGTTGTTTTACCTCCAAATATACCCTGAAACTATGCCTTTGCAAATTCACTTTAAGTATCTATTATATCTAGACGTTTCTCCGGATATACCTAGATATACACTCACTCACTGGGGATCAAAATTCTAACCATGTTCCACAAGTGACACTGACTTGAAATTTTTACGACGTATTGGCCATAACGTGCAATCTCTATAAAAAAGCCGTATTTGAACCTCATTGTTATTGGTTCGATTCCAGAAGGCCCCAAATTCGCGATTTTCTCCATAAAGATACATGGTTTGGATTTTTGAACATTTTTTGAGGCACTTCCCGGAAAAGTAGAGAGTTGAAATTAGAGGCGTCGCTGGAAACCGTGCGTATCCGACGAAAACCACTAAGACATCTTCGAATATCATACATGGTTTGACGCTAGGTCAGGGCAAATATTCTCCCATTTAATTTGCATTGCTATTTTTAAGATTTTGTTTGAATCACTTCCCGATAAGATGGAAACTTGAAACTCGGCATGTGGATATAGATCGTAAATATCTTTTACGTACGTTGATAAACGTTCTGCGGATTGTCCTTGGTTCGATCCCAGAGAGCCATTTACATTCCTCAATGCATTTCTTATGGAAATAACGGAAACAAATTTTAGGTACTTCCCGGCATGATATCGACTTCAAACTTTGTATTAATTAAGACCAGGTCCTAACATGTTATTATGCTTATTTGCATCTTCCAATAGGTACTGGATTCGACAGCAGGCGTTTAAAAAATTAGAAATTGAAACGAATATAAGTTTTTTTTAAAGCCCTTCCTGATAAAATTGAAACTCAAAACGAGGCATGTGAATAATGATTATAAATACCTACTATAAGCTTGCAGTATGAAAGCTACTTTTACTCGTTAAATATTACAAACATTGAATCAGATTCGCAGATTATCAATTAACAATAAATTTTATTAATTTTGATCCATAGTCGCAGAATAAAATTTATTTCGGTACCGATAAAATTTTAGATTAATTATTTATTTACTAAAAACGCTTATTTGGACACAAGCAGTGAATTTTTTGAAAAGATATTTGGAGATGCTGCAAGTATTTCGGATTTTTTTCTCTGGCTGAAAATAGATATGTGGGAATCAATTAGCCGAAGTTACTGATAGCTATTCCTAGAAATTATATTCCACGCCGGTATAACATCAAGGAAAGCAGTTCCTTATTACTCACGACTGATAATATTGAGTAGCTACTATGGGATAATCCAAAATACAAACAACTCACGAACATTCATAGAATGTGACATTCACATCCTTACAAATTAGACAGTTCACAAAAAAAATGAGTATCAAAGTATTGAGTATCGGAAGATCTTTCGCAGTAAATTGCCCATAAGAACCTATCTTAAACACAGCAAATAATAGATACGGCATATGCATTTTGGTACCTCAGAGAGCGATTTTGCGTATCTCTTCACGGTGATAGCATTGCACCACTATATTTGAGTATGCAGGAGAAGAGAGTTGTGAGGAATCTTTCATAACCATATCACGAATCTGGAAGAGGAATCACAATGGGAAAGCCTCTTCTCCTACTCCTTTTGTAGCTGGATGAAACCCAAACACCGACAGGTACTCAAAGAGGAAATAAAAGGGAAATATCTCAAGGGTTTATACCCTTTTCAAATTGACGAATAAATTCCTACAAGTTTGAGTTTATTCCGGACATGACATTCACTTCATGTGTTCAAAAAAGAAATAAATCTCTTATAGGTTTTCTAACTCTGGATATCTCTCTCTTCTTCTGTATAAGGGAAAATACGCATAAAAATAAGAATGTCAGCATGCATACACTAGAGGGAAAGATGCTCTAGACAAGATGATTCATATTAAACAAAATGTATATTTTCTTGCATTGCGTAGATCAGTCCATACCGGTATCATTTGGCAAAGCAAGGCTGAAAAAACTGAGAAGTCTTACACAACCTAGTAAAAAGTCCAATTGGGAGAAAGCAAACCCCGAATTGACACAAGCAAATTAAGAATTTGATTTACAATACATTTGAGAGAGAAAAGTTATCTAATTTTTATGCTCAAATTAAGTTTATAAGAGATAGCTTAATAGTTGGCAAATATTAGATTGCAAAGATATGAAGTGTCAATATTTGAGAGAGAAGAACATGACAAGTATTCACCTTATATAGTAAAAGGGCAAACGCTGTAATACAAAAGTGAAAAACGTATGTCACATACAAAGGAATTAACAATATTTTATGTGAAGCTTGTTGATTCTCGCCTCTAATACAACGAGATCTACGTATGCTGTTTTTATATAGCGTCAGTCTTTTCGAAAAAATCAGAACTTATATCCTACATTTCTATAATGCAGAGGAAAATATTCTACGGTTGCTATTAAACTTCCACGTTTAACAAAGCGTATAATCGTCTTTTTAGACTTCAAACATGTTCTTGTTTTTGCTATGTCTATTTGCTTTAAAGTTTCCTACGTAGTAGCCTTTACCTTACCTTTTGATAGCGTTTGTCTCAACTCTATCTCATTCAATATTTTTTTTATATTTACCCTCTATTTATTGTTTCTATTACATTATATCGTAATATATTTCATTATTAATTCCTTTTCTCACAAATTTTGACTTACCCATTCGCTCTACTCCATATAACTCCCTCCATTTACAGCACTCTTTTGTTTTTTTTTTACGTTGGAGCCACTTCTTTTCCAATCTGCACCACGTCCACATCAGGAAGGTTTTCAAGCAAAAAAGAAAATATTCAAGGCTAAGGGTTTACGAATCTTCTTTCGTTTCCATCATCATTATGACTCCTTGACATTAATTCACTTAACTTTGTGAAATCTTTCTTGCCTACCGCTATACTTTTTCTAACTTTATTTGCGCACCAATTCTACAAAAGAATAACTATTAAACTGGAAATTTATCTCATAGATTATTGTTCTATTCTCCCTACCTACGCTGATTGTTCTTTCCTCTACTGAATCTCATAACCTTAATTTTACTGGCGTTCATTTTTATACCAACCTACCCAAATTTATCATCCAACGTAACCGCTAGGATTTACAAACAGAAATTAAAAGCAAAATAATTTAACAAGGAAAAATATTTCAGAAAACAAGTCACCCATTTGGGATTCGTAAATGACCATAGATAAGAAAGGATTATTAAAGTGCAATTAAACTAAATACCAAGAAAAACCCACTATTGTTTCAAAATTTAACTCTAATTGGCTATGTTATGAGTATATGTAAAACACACTATAAATATAGTTTGTTGATTCAGATAATATCCTGTCATTATATCTTTAATAACTTTTTCTCGCTTTCATATTTAAAAAACGATATATGGTAGCGCAGGTGGTAGTTAACCGAAGTTTGACCGCTATTCTGGTCAACAGCAATCGAATTTCGGAAGAACGGAGGGCATTTACCCTAAGAACTCATTGTCCATTTTGGTTAACGGACAACGGGTCTCTAGTCCTCGTGAAAGACCCCCTCTTTCACTTTATGACGATGAAGGCTTTACACTACGGTAGACGCGATATCGCATTGACATAAAACGTGACCCCGTCAACCTCCAAATTTCCCCCCTTCTATGTATTTCAACCCCTTTTTGGCAGTAAATAAAGGATATGCAAATATTATTTACGAATCAATTCATTACAGGAAAATCACTGTAGGGATAGAAAACATGTCAAAACCGGGAGGGGAATCATTATATAGTCAAAGAAAGGTTTAGCACGAGGATTAGCCGCACATTCATCAGAGATTTGCTTTGCCTTCGGTGACAAAATAATAAATGAGGTTTTTCCATTTTCCGGGCTTTTCCCAACCAACGCGCTCGCTCTCATCGTCATTTTTCTTGTTGCCTTACTTTTCGAGCCCTAAAAAAGAATATCTCTTCATAATGCCTTCATCGCTGGCGTTCACAAAGCCTCTCCCTCTCCCTCACTCTATGAAGCTATATCGCTCTTTACTTTCAGCCGCGCACCACCTCCGTATACATCCTTCAACTTCCTTACTGAAGCTTGATCTTTAGCACTACCCTCGTCTTACTTCTTTCTCCTTCGAATCTTTCTTAATTCTTCCCTTAAAGCTTTCATCAACTACATTCCATGAGTTTTCTCCCTCATGGCCTTCTTTAAAAGCTTTTCTTACCAAGCCTTTTAGGACCTCCTATCCTAATCCTCCACTTTTACAGCTACTTTAATACTTAGCATCCTTGGTATCATGGCATATTATTTAAACCGATTCCTTTGCAGAATACTGGTATGAACCAAATCATTAGGAATGTCTCACACTCCTGGAGTCATCTCTTATATCCCTCAGTCATTTTACTACAGCTGACTAATGAACATCAATTGGAACACATATATAGATGATGATGTAAAATACAGTATAATACTTTAAGCAATACGTTGTATTACACAATGATATATGAATTATATATGTAGTAACCCTCTAATTCCCATCAAATTTGTTTAAAAAATCCTAATGATACTGAGCGTATATAGAATAATATAGCTGTACAAATAGAAGTCTCTTGCCCAATTAAAAATTTAAGACTGTCACAATGGTTCTTCCTGCTGGATTCCATTCCAATCATTTTTGCTTTATCTGCTTTCAAAAATCAATAAACATTTTACTCAGGGGCATTCTCTGTTTTGTTACCGACTGAATGTTTATGAAATAGAAGACGAAAATATACCTTTCTCCCCATAAATTATACTCTTTAATTTGCACCTTTTCCATTTTATTAGCTTTCCGGTTTCTCATTTCAATTCTTTAAACCTTTGTATGTACCTACTACCCTCTAGTTTATCTCATAGGTTATTTATCCTATTGTTATCTTCTTCCTATATCTCACACCTTTCCTCCTTTTATATTCATTCCACTATTAACCTCATTCTTTCCCTTTTCCCACTTGTTATTCCTCGTTCTCCTTTCCAACCTTTCTTGACCCTTTGGGCTCTCCATCATTTCCCCTCGTCATTCTACTCCTCTTTTCTTTTCCATTTTTATCAACTTCTCTCCTTTCGCTCCCAGTCCTTTCTCCCTCAATTTACCCTGCTTTTCGGTTAATCCTACTTTTATCCTTTTCGCTAACCCCTTCTCGTGCATCCCGTCCTCATTCTACGCTCTTCCCTTCCAACCATTAGCAGCTAATAAAGCTGTTTGTCTGTTTCTTCCCCTCTCAACCTCCTTTATTTTCGCTCCTCCTGCACCGCCCTACTTCGATCTGCTCCAGCGAGCGCCTCGCAATGCCTGCGTTCCTGAGTTCCTCCAGAAAACGGATGAAAAATCGTCCCCCCGTGGCACGTGGTTCAATCTTCGCCCCGACCTCACCGTCATTTTATTTCTTCCTCCCCCTTTCCAGATATCCTTATGCAAAACTGCCTTTATTGACCTCCACGTGAAGATTCCCGTTTCAGCGCACGTTTCCCCGTGTACATGCGTGCACGTAATTGAATGGGTATGCGTTTCCGTGATCGGATCGAGTCGTGAAGCGTTATATATCATCCCCTTTAACCTAGGGGCTAAAAATTCAGAGTGAGTTGGTATTACTCGAAAGTCAATCTGAAACTTGACAACAGTATTAAAGATTCATCGATGTCTACTTCGATGGTTGCTGGTTTTATTGTGTTATTGTAGTGAATGTAGCATAAGATTGATGCACCAAACGATTAGGTTTTATTCTTTACATAACTGTGCATACCTTGCATATCCGTTATCCTTTGATATAAAGGCGAACATCTCAATCTTATAGTAATATAAACAATCACATGGCATCACTGTCAAAGTTAACAAAAACGTTAACAAATTAACTTATTTATATATTAATGTTACCGGTATTTTACTATTATATAATTATACAAATCTAAATTAAAAATTTCACGTCAAAATGTTCACCGATATACAGCTGCAGCATATCAAAGTAATTGAATTCACTATAAACTGCCGTTGCTCAAATACAATTATATCATAAATTTTGACAGTTATATTGATGCTTAATCCGATTTTAGTTTTTAGACAGGTAATTATTACGCAAAACATAACATTTCTTCCTATAGGCCTCTTTGGTATACTGAAAATTACCAAGGAAATTGGAATTATTAATTTTTTGACATTACATCTCTCTGAACATTTATTTTGGCATTACAGTGAAGGACGACAACAACGAGGGAGGAGCAGCAACAGCCTTAATTAGGAGAAACCCGATTAACACGGACCTGAACACTAAGCCTTGATGTTGGTTGGTTTACATGCTCACTATTCAACATCGTGTACATACTAACCATTGAGTAAATCGCAAAGAATTTCCTGTTTCCGTAAGTATCGCATATAGAAATTTGACGAGATGTGGTTTCAACCATAAATTATATAGAATTTATTTGGAAAATTACTCTCCTCCTAGGTTTGAATTATTAATATTTCACTATTTGTAGCACTCCTAATAAACACTAACGATTTTAAATCATATCTAATAAATAATCAAACTAATGGAAATAGGGGCTGACCGCAATTAAATCTTGGCTGAAGGGCCATGGACGAATAAATGTAGTATCTTAGAATCAATTGAATGATTTTCACCTCTTTTGATCAGAGGGTTTAGTGTTGAAGGTTTAAATAATGAGAAAATAAACGGAATGCCTCTGTCTTAAATGTAAAAGTATCCACTTCATTGAGGTAACTTTTTGTATGTGAGAAGTTGTATTTGATGTCTCTCGACTTTCCTTTAAAACACGAAGGAAGCTTTGGTGGACTCTAAATTCTATCTAGAGACTCTATCAAATTTACTGAAGAAGTATGCCCTCATTCTTTGCCTGTTGAATAGCACTTTGAAGTAAGTCGATGGTAGCGGTAGAAGTCGCTCAACGTCTCCGGGTGCAACTTGCTTTTGGAAGAAATAACACCTCGAAAGACAAACAAGAAAAAGTTTCAACATATTTGGAGTTGTTTGATCTTTACACCAATTCTACTCAGGTAAATAGATAAGGGAGAAACAAACTTCTATTCGCACAGATAAAAAACAGGGTTGAATTTCTTCCGGGAGAATTGAGTTATATGTATTTCAAATAAAGAAAGAATTTAGGCTGGAACAATAAGTTCTTCACCTCTTAAATAACTTTAAATCATGTATAAAAAGTGAACTAAAAATACTCAGAAATAAATAACATCAAGTTAGTAGATATTGGTAACATGAAAAGGGAGCACTTCATATTTTAATCATATTTTTTTATTCTAAGGTATATCACTGTTGGAATAACAAAGTTTGATTCTTTTTATATCAGGGCTTTTTTACAAATTTACAACTGTTCACATCGATTCAATTTGGTAATAGTGATTGCACATCTCGTATAGGTATACGACGCGGATGCATTTTTTTCCTAAAACAATGATCATATTATATATTTTCGCTCTTCCGAACGCTATAAGTTTCTTCAAAAGAATGTTGCCTTCTGTTCTAAAAAGTTTAAATTTTAGGAAGAATATCCTTCTTTCGTAAAAAAATACTACCTTTATCACCCCTCATTGTTACGACATTGCCATTCGTAATGAATGACTCCTTATTGTCAAGATCCTTGTATAATAAAGAGAGAAAAAGGCAATTGCAATAATGTTTTAAAGTTTAATAATTATAATAATTAATAAATGTATAATTCCTCTAATATTGTTACGCTTGGTACAAATAATCAGCGATTATTGATATTATTAAATGTTATGAAATTTCAAAAATAATGCGTAGATGATTAATATGTAAAATCATAGAATATGGAGGGTAAAAATTTAGCGTGAAAACGTATTTTTATCCACTCCAAAATACAAGGAATCAATAATATCTCAACATGTACATTGAAATAAGATTTCACGAAGTTTTATTAGTTCGATGAAGAGCAGTAAGAGTCATCTCCTTTCTTTTAAGAAGGGGGTGCGATTTTAGCTGTAGCATGGTACTCAGTTCTAACGTTTAAATAAGTAAACTAGATTTTGCGGAGAACATTATATGAGAAATAAGAATAATCCAAAATGAATCACAAATATTAAATGATCTTCTTACATTTTAATCTACAGGCTTTACAATATAAAGTCAGCTGTTTTATATGCATTGTTATCCTAATTACATAAATTAAGGCAGATATTAAAGGAAATTCTGAGAATTAAGTTTTATGAAATAATAAAAAATAATGCTTAACATTAATTATACATGAGTCAATTTGCGTAGTGACTCATCCGCGTAATCGCTTAACTAATAAAAGGTAAAAATTAAGCGTCCAATATTCCGTATTCTTTTCTTTAAAAGGCACACCACGGTTGACTTTCACGTAATTACAATCTTCGACCTCGGCATTCGCTTATTATTCGAGCAGCTCCAATCCCGACGTTACTCATTCGTTTTTTTTTGTACGCTACTAAAAAATAAAAGAGCCAAGGAAACACGTTCCTCAAGATCTAAATCCCTCTCCAAAGTGTATTTGAAGAGAAATCCCTTACGGCGACGGAAAGGAATCTCATTTAAAATGGGGAAAAGACTCTAAACGGATTTTCTCACGCGGACGCGGCGGTACCCGTACGTGAAGAGCAATAAGAGCTCCAAAAATAAGCTCCCTCTTTTTGCTTAAAGTTGAAGAGTTTGAATCCATTGCGTGGATATCCGTAGTCAGAACGGGGGAAGAAAGAAGGGAGGCCTCGCGGAGGATAAGGAAAACTGCGAAGAAAGGAAGGGAAAATAACGCTCCCGAATATAAAACCATTTGTGGAGCCATTCACGTATTTTATTCGCTTCTTCGACACTAGAAGGACAAGGGTGGTCATTTGACCACTTATCACCGTTTTACTTCAGTTTTTTTTAAGATAAATGCTTTTCAATTTTATTTTAACTTTTACTTTGTGTGATACTGTCCATAATTTAATTCAAAATAATCAAAATTTTGCTTTTTTGGTAATTTTTACATCATGCTATACCTAGGTCACTTGACCACTATGTCTTTTTAACTCAAATATTTTCTTTTTCTCCATTTTGTAAATATTTCCCTGCAGGTATTTATAATTGAATATTTGTTTTACACTAGTAATCATATAAATGATGTTTCAAAGGAACTTGAGTAGAGCATGACTATTATTCAAAGCCCTATAGAGTGAAAATAAGAAACTCCTCGCTGTATCTAGATATTTGTTTATAAACTATCATTGGGTGGAAAACAGAAATTAAATTTTATATAAGTATATAGATATCCATAAAATGAACAATTAAACACCATAAGGGTGCAAAGAAGAAATAAAATAAATATTGAGAGGCGAAGTGGTCAAATCAGCACCTACCGTCCTTCTAGGTAGAGCAAGACTCCTGTCCTTCTAGTGTAAAATTTGAAGACTTGAAATCCATTGCGAGGATATCCGTAGTCAGAACAGGGGGAGGAAGGGAAGGGAAACCTCGCGGAGCATAAGGAAAGCTGCGAAGAAAGGAAGGAAAAAATAGCGTTCCCGAATATAAAACCATTTGTGGAGCCATTCACGTTTGTACTCCCTTCTTTAAATACACTTGCCTCGGCTGCATTCATCTTGACAGGCGCCATTTTAAGCACACGCCGACGAGCGGTTTCTCCCGCCGAGCGTACGAAGAAAAGAGGCCGAGCCGACCGGACTGAATGCACGGGAGCAAATACAGTGAACGTCCGCACCTTGGTCTCCCTCACGCTTGGCAAAAAAACCGACTGGAATCGCACTTGGAACTCGAGAGCATTCATCCTTATACCGCGTCACTCATTACGCCCTTGCAAAACGTTTCGACGCCTCCGTCGTCTTCCGAGAAAAAAGCCGGCTCTCGCAAGGGAAAGAAAACGCCCCATTACCCTCTCCAGCGGTCGAGAATTCGCATATTCTTCTCCCTTTGCGCAATATCCCCCTTCACAGCAATCCCTTCTTCCCCCCTTAAATAAAAGAAAAGCGCTTCCAGAAACCACTAACTCGACGTCATATAGTTCCGCTCCCACAGCTCGCGTAGCCATATAGTTCCGGACCGCACTCCTGCGTGGAAGCCTCCCCTATTCCCCCCCGGAATAAAATAAACCAACGCTACATCCTTCCTGTCTTTCCATATCCCTCTCTTGTGTTCTCCCCCGGTGGAGAAGGATGGGGGGTCGACCACTGAAGTCCCAGACGAATGATGTCCCGGGCTTTAGAAGACAAATTTGGAAAGCGTGAGGAGGTTTCGGGAACAAGTGGGAAATGGAGTGAGTGAAATGAAAGGTGTGAGGGCCGGGGAATGGGGGCGGGAACGGCATTTGGGGGAGGAAAAGTTGAAAGTGAGAGCATTGCGAAAAAATGAGGGACAGAGAGAGAGTAAGGGATCGAGAGGGCAGGAAGTAAAAAAAGGAAGATTTAGATACTGAGGATTTATCGGGTGTAGTAAATGAGAGTAAGGAGCAAGGTGGATGCTGGGAAAGATCGAGCGGGGCTTACGAAGGATGAAGTAAGATAATACGTTGGAATGGCAGGAAGGTCAAATATGGGAGAGAGAGGATATGTAAAAAAAAGAAGTGAGGTGAAAGATGAGGAAGAATAAGTAAAAATCGTAGGTAGTGCAGTAGGTAAAGAAGGGATGGTGCGAAAGAATATCGAAAGCGAGTATTTATGCATGGGAAACTGGGGTTGGAACATACACATTGGTTGATAACAATTAAATTCTTCATCCAGTATATCCAGTTGCCTTTGAAATCGGTAAAAAAATAATTTAAGCATCAAAATCTAAGCTATCAAGGCCTAACTATCTAGATAAAAGAGCTTACTTTTAGTCGTGTATTTTAGGGGCTAAGAAGAATGAAAGGGAAAAGGTTTGACTGAAATGTTTATCGAAAAGAATCTTTATGCCAATAAATTTGAGCATCTTGAGTTAGTCGGAAGAAGAGCATACAAATTCTTCTGAAACGAATTCTTTGAATGCAAATTAATGAAATACAAAAATAGACCAAAGACTTGATGATTTCCTGGTGAGTCACTTGTACAATCCGTTCTTGGGTTAGTATTCAAATTATTTATAACCAAGTAACTCACCTGGGTGTTAACCTAAGAACAGTTTATACAAAAATAGACCCTAATGAATCTTATATGATCAAAAATGTATATTAAAGGAACTCATCCGGAGATAAAATCTATTCAATAAAGCTATAAATCTCCTTTATGGTTGAGTTAGGTTGGGTGAGGGCATTGTGTGTAGCATTATTGGGAGTGAGTGGTGTATTTTCAATGAATTGTTTATTAGAAGAATTTTTAGTTCAAAGAATTCGTTTTCGAAGAACTTGCCTGTAACCGGGAGAATTTATGTAACAAATGATAAGGTAAAACGATATAATATACATAAATGTGATATATAAGGTAACCATTGCCAACAGATGTTTCATATTCTTGCAGTTTTTCTGTAATAATCATAATATATGAAGTGATATGAAAAAATGGTGATGACTAAGGAAAAATGGTGGGTGGTACAGTAAAGGCGAGATGGTGCGAGAGAAAAATCGAAAGCGAATATTGATGCAAGGGGGAACTGAAGTAGGGAATGAAAGTGTGGAAATGACGGAGAAAAATTACTAAGATGTGCTGGAGATAAAACACGGGGAAACGGATGGGAAAATTAGTAAAGAGTTAAAAAGGAGGAGATAAAAGTTGCGGGAGAAATTAAGAGAAGGTAATGAGTGAAGAGAGATTTAGATAAAGGAGTTACATCGAGGGGTAAAGGAAGGAGTTGCGGTCATTTGGGAAAGTAAAGAGAAGTAAAGTTGGAGATAAAAGGAGGAGCAAACAGTGGCGAAGGAAAAGGGGAGGGTGGAGGGAGGGAACAAAAACCAAGGGAGAGGGGGTTGGAGGTAAGTGTAAACAGAGCGCCAGATGTAAAAAGAAAGGAAGTGAGAGAATTAGCGAGGGAGAATTTAAGTGCGGAACATGGTGAAGGAACAGGAGAGAAAATTGCGTGGAAAGATGATCCAAATTAGAGCGAAAAGGAATTAAAAAGAATGGCGAAACGATAGAACGGAATAATATTACTAATTAAAATAACAATAAAGGACTTAATTTAGGGCGAGATTGAGACTATAAAGTCTCTTCTTACATCTAATTGTTCATCTTATAAATTTAAATAAAAAAGATAGCTCGAAGAAAAGTAAACAGAAGAAGACTACATTGCAGATATAGAAACCTAAGTCAAGATCTTAGGAAAACGTTTTCACTGCAGAAAAAAACCTTAAAGAAGGGTGGTGTAATAAACCTGCGAAACCTATTAATTAAAAACTAAATTTAGTGATAAAATGAGATTAAACGAAATATAAAGACTAGAAGGCAAAGCAATAATATCATACAAAAATATAACAAATAGTTACATCTTTACATGTAAGAAGGTAAAAAAAATACTGATAAATATATTAGTTTGTCAACAATCAATCAATAACAGTCTAACAATTAAAATGACAAAAGGAAGACGATGGTAAATAAAACAATAATCTAGAGAAGGTAAAATAAAATTTTAAGTCTACTCCTTTATTCGGCGAAAAAGGTAGGGACGGAAAAAATTGGAAGAAAGGAAATATTGAGAGAATAAGCGAGGAAGAATTAAAGAACGGACAAGGTGAAAGAAGAGGAGAGAAAATTGAGTGGAAGGATGATCAAAATGAGAGCGAAAAGGAATGAAAATGGACGGCGAAACGAGAGGACGGGATGGAAATGTCCCAGTGGGTGGTGTTAGAAAAAAGGTATGGAGTTCTACACCACGTCTCCTCCGTGGTTGAGGAATGAATGTGAAAGAGAGGCAAGTTTGGTCCCGAGGAAAGACGATGGAGTTTATGGCGAGGGGTTGGGGAGGAATGAAATCGGACGAGTGAAAAGAGGGACGAGGAATTCTTTGGTGGAAAGTTAAGTTTTTTTCGGGGGGATGAGAATGGGGGAAGTTTTATGTGGTCTCCCGGAGTAGTGTATTCTGACGGCAATCCTTCTGGAAAGTTGGAGGCGAAGGACGAATGAGGGACACGTTTGGAAAGAGGACAAAGGGAGAGTCGCACAGGGAAAGAATCGGGAAGAAAGTAAGTTGGCGGTGGAAGAGGCGTGTATGGCGAATAGCAAAAACGGGGAAAGAAATGAAATCCACCTTTTTGTGTGTTTTCGGCACCATCAACTTCTCTTATTCTTTCTGCTCCCTCCTTCGCGGGGAAAGGACATCGGGAGGAATGGAAATTTATGCGATGGAAAACATCCCCGAGAGTTTTTGACCAAAAAAGAATGCGTGCCTTGGGAAAAGGAACAACGGAAGTTAATTTTTTGCTCCTCATTTGTTCGGATGATCTTTACCATTGAATGTTAACGAGTTATCTCGGCGAATCGTCTGCTTTGTATTCCTGACTTAATGCTTGCCGTAATTTTAATCATATTAAGATTCGCTGAGAATATAATATACATAGAGAAGAACTTTGATAGTACAGAAAAACTTCGCCAAATAAACGTCGTCTTCTCTGCTTGAAATTTACTGTAGAGATTCCCTGCAGTTAAATCCTTCATAATTACCTGGTTACTTATAATCAAAATCTAACTAATTAGCATGCATATATCTACGCGACGACGAGACAAAGTGTGAGTGAACTACATAAAACAACTTTTAGTTTTTTTATATTTTACCAAATACAAGTTCTCTTGTTTCTCGTAATCTCGTTTACTTAAAAAGTCTTCTATCGTTAATGAAAAGTTAACAGTTAAGATATGCTCAAAAATGTTGAAAACATCATGAATTTCACTCCGAAAAAATAGTTACGTCTATTTCAAGTCAAAACCAGTATCCATTTCACAAGGTATGTAATTAATATTTATCGACATTTCCTTTCAATGAAAGAGTGCAAATTAGATGCAATTTAGAGCATTTTTCAAGAAAGAATAATGTAAGTGTTAATATCGTTACCAATAATCACCCAACAAGTCAATCCCATCTATAATTTATCACTGAAAGTTTCCTGCCGTGCCTGGCAAGCATTTAATCGCGACCAAGAGTTTAGCTTAAATTAAGGGTTACCAAATTTTCTGATAAAAGTATCATTGTATGCTCTTTTTTCATAAAAATGTCATTTCATATCACGGAGGCCAATCAATCATCCCATCTCTTTAACCCCAAGAAAAGACAATTTCACGCGATTCGTTATTCCCTGAGAGCTATTATCACGCCGAGATATCCGACGGGAAAAATCTCTAATTCTCTCATCTTTTTAACTTCATTCTTCAAGAGCCTTTCTCCAATCAATCCTTGACACCGTGAGCTTCCATCCCTTAAGGATTTCCCCTCCGAAACGAGGATCCTCCCTCCCCTAAAAGCTCTTGTAACAAAAACAAGAAAGACCCGAGGAGCTCTAACAGAATCCGCCTGCTATGACGAAGATATTGCATTTCACGGTTCAGTGGACCGACTGAAGAACAAAATGAAATTCCTTCTGCTTAGCTCCAGCCGAAAGACACGTTCTACTGCGCCACACGCCTTCGCGCCTTCCCCATGCGAATCTCGACTTCCCTACATGCGACCGAAAATCTCCGTGACGCAATCCAAGGAATCGCTCTCCCACCCTCTTCTCTCTCTCTCTCTCTCTCCACTCTTACGCCTGTTCCACTATCTCCCTCTCCCATTCTTCCCTGCCTTTCCGGCTGCTTTTAGCGCTAATTATTTATGCTTCCTGTACACGTGGACGGTTACCCTGGTTATCAACCCCTTCAATTCAAATACACTCTAACTCCTTTTGTATTTTGAAATTTGTACACTTGAGTGACTTTATTTTAGTGGAGTATAATGCAGCCGGCATCCTTCATCATGTGAGAAGTACAGTCTGTTTGTAATTCCCCGCCATCTTTACAAGCCTCTAGTTCGTCATTCATGAAAATGCAAGTACAAGACAAGTCTATGTCTATGTAAGAACCCTTCAATCCGCCTTTCGGCGTGTGGCAGGGAGTGCAGGCACCGTGAATCTATTTTCCTAATCGAAAACTAATGTATATGCTGTTTCAAGGTTATTTGAAATTCATACTAACTTATAGCTAAGTCACAGCGGTGTTTTTTTATTCATATGTGTATTGAATAATAATATGTTTGTATTTATGTATTTTTTATTATTTTTGTTTATGCATGCTTATATTGTATTTAGCTGGGTTTATTGTATTTATGTATATTAACATTTTTTTAATTAATTTTTATATCAGTTAACCTCACCACCAGTCCTCGAGGCTAGCTGCGGCGGTTTCGTGCTATAAATAAATTAAATTCACTTCTTCTGTTTTGTTTGGGTTACAAATAACCATTCAATTACTATATAATGCTCTTGTATTGTAAGAGTAGTCAAACTAGACCGAAACTTTCCTGATAAAATGTGATTCGTTGAATTTGGAAAAGTTATTTCCTAGAAGGAGAAAGAGGGGTAAAATGGTGGCAAGACTGGGGCTCAAACACAGGTCTCTCTATCTTCAGATATTCTTAGCACTAAACATGCATCATGGAAATTTTAGCCATGTCACTTTTTTTCTCTTCTGATTCTGGAAAAATAGGTAGTTATTATTTTTATTATATAGCGTCTATTTAACATTTCGGTATCTGCCAACCTTTCGTCATTATAAAAGAGCATATATAAAAATTTTGTCTCAAGTATTATTTTACAAGGCAAATTAATTCTACCGAACTAGGAAAATATCATTATAAATAGAAAATGTTACTTTATCTTCGGATTTAATCTCAAGGAAAAATTGTCCCCGGCCATTATTGGTTCCCGGCCTAAAAACCTACATGTATATTTAACCTTGATCTTTGTGACTTATCTTATTGCCTAACCTAATTTCTTTATATAACTAAATGATAAATTTGAAGCATCCATAATAAGTGCATTAGCAGTAAGCGCATTCGACAGTTTTTTCTTACACTAGTATTAGTCATAAGAATAAATAAAGAGAAAAAGAAATCACAAAGGTATCAAAGAAATTCACAGAAACCGAGTCGCTACAATACGATTAGTTGATGATTTCTATAAGATGGAGTAAATACATTAGTACTAATTGGGATTTATTATTTGAGTTAGGTGGTGAAATTATATTTCTACACTACAAAAAAAAATTGGAAGTGTTTCTGTAGCGTTTCACTCACCTTAATTTTGTTGCATCAAGGTCATTTCTCCTTTCTGGGGTGATATACAATAGATAATTTCTTTCATTCCATCGGTTCTAAAATTATAAGAATTTTGTCGTTCAATTCTTTTTAATTTCAGTCGGGCCAAAGGGAAAAATTGGAAAATAAAATGAAATTCTCGTCTGCGGAAACCGATTTCGAATACCGAATCTCTTAATATTCGCAGTTTTCATTTCGGAAGGGATAGAAACAAAGGGAAAAGCAAAATCATCACCGACCCAAAATTAATTTTGAGCGGATTCCCAGAATTTCATTGTCTCAAATTTCGCATGGAGCTTGAATCATTGGAATTGAAAGTGCGAAGAGGAATTCCTTTAGCACCTCACGAGTGGATACCGATTGGACGTTGAATTTTTTTCCCGTATTAATCACTTGCGATTTCCCTTTTTCTGATTTTAGAGTTTCCTGCGATGGGAGAAATCAGACTTATGGAGGAAAAATCACGTTAACGAGACAAATAAAAACAATATCTACTCCTGTATTCTTGCAATACATAAGCATTTTATTACTGTAGCTGTATACTGCTATACTGTATAACATTCACATGTCATCATTGCATTTGATAGCAAATGATAACGAATCTTCGAGTATGAATGAGAATTGATTCCAATAAGAATCCGTATAAACCGAGTCTAGCCATGCCAAGAAAAGGAAATAAATGTTCTCAGAATAGATTGAAAGATCGGTAATTATTTTAGTAACATTTTTTAATGAATCGATGTGAATTAGCGGACGAGAGAAGAAATTCGAAAAATTAAATTAATGAAAATCTCAAAAAAATCTTTATAATAATTATAACGATAATAATATGAATTCTTAATCCCAATACCTTCATCACTTTTGCTGATTTGATGATTTCTTTCATAGTTACTCTTTCTGCTGATTTTATTGAACCATAATAAAGAGATCGAATAGATACAATATAGAGATACGATATAATACAATTTATATACGGTATACCCTCAATATAGAGATTTTTTTAGATACAGATAACGACAATAATTTATGAATTTCATTTTTGTGCTTTTGCGTTTTGTTGACCTGTGCATACTGGAGCTTCATCTTGGTAAAAAAGAATTGTGGTAATTTTTCGACCGTATCAAAACGGAACCGTAGTCATCAAGTACCGTACAAATAGAGGGTTACGGGATCTAAGACATCTCATCAACGTTTTAGATGGCCAATTTACCTCATTTCAACGCAAAGATAATCAGGAATGGAAAACGTCTTTCATACGGTGACTGATTTCTTAGCGGGTACCTAGGTTTGAGTTCAGGTCACCTTTTTATTTTTCCCTCCTGTTTATTTTCTGGTTTAGTAATACGCGCAATTATAAGTAAAAAATATATACCTCCCCTCTGATCCTCATTACAACTGTTTTGTATGATTTCAGAATGTAGATTCCTTCCCGTAGGATTTGGGAATCAATCAACACAAAGTAGTCCAATGTACAAAATAAAGTTAACTTGGAGGTAATTCGGCAGAATTTTAAGTGTGTTACGTGTTGGTTACGTTACGTAAGGTTGTGTTACGTGTTTATGAAGTCATCAACTCGAATAATGATCGAATTCTCAACCACGAAAGCCATTACCTACTTCACACAAAAGCTATGGGGATAGCTGGCTAACTAGGCAAATTCTGAAATAAAGTATATTTTATTTTTATTTCTTTTTTATGTATAAGTTGAAACTGTAAACGTTAGTGTAACATAAAGGCGTTATGTATATAGTTTTTCATAGCATTCAGCATGTTTATCTAGACGAATTACACTATGTTACAGTATTAATACCGCAGTAGCTCACATTGTATTATAGCCATGATTAGGCTCAGGACAAATCAAATTGAAAAAAAAAAACATTTTCCGTATCCTGTTCCAAAACACATGAAAATTATTGTAATTAAGATATAGTTGCAGTAATGGTGCATAGTCCTCTCTAACTACAAGTTTTCAAAGGTTGAGCTTTCGTTGCAGAATCATAGAGAGAAAGATGAATCCAGCAAGTGAAGTTCGAAATGGTTATCAAACCTACTCCTTTGAATCTGTTTTAAGATCATTGGTACTCAGCAGAAATAAACGGATAAATCTTATTTCAAAAAAGAAATAAAGTAAATAATATACCTAAATAACCGTGGAGTTGAGTATTTTATCAATATCAGTAACTAATCATATTTTTCTCAGGTAGCGCGTCACTGACTGGAAGAAAACACTTAAATCCCACTCTTTAAATGCATTCCTTCGATATCCACCCAGGAGAGTTTACACGTTCAGCGTAGCGTATTGATCCAGACAATTTTCGTCTTTCCCTCAATATTTGCTTCTTCAATTATATTCCGACCCACGAAAAACTCTCTCGCTCCCTCCTCATTTGCATCCGGGAATTTTTCTCTCTCCAAATTTCATCTCCCTCTTTGCTTATATATTTCTTCCATCTGCTCCCTCCCCTACCCAATTCTCTCCCTCAACACTTCCTTCCCCAAAACCATCCGCAGCACCCCCTCCCCCACGCATCAACACCCCGACAAACCGAGCATTCCTTCCCATTCTCTTTCAGAGGCAGCGGGATGCACCGAGTGACTAATTGCTAATCACAAGCCGTTCACGGAATGCAAATCGCTTCCTGTCCCTAATCACGGAGGAGAAAATTACCGAAGAGAGGCTGGTAGTCGTCTTAGAGCAGCCAAGTGCGAGAGGGAGAGGGGTGGCGTCGGCGGAGGGAAGGGGTTGGAGAAGGCGAGGAAGGCTGTGGGACACGAGGGCTAAAATGAGTCAATAGATGCTGATACAAAGCCTCTCAGCCCACCTACGTAACTTTGACGAATACAGCGTTTGTTTCCTCGTTGTTTCCGAGAATATGAGCGAATTTGAATTGGAAGGCTTATCGGAAGAGCCTGCGGAATAGCGATTCAGTGAATCAGCAAATTAAAACTCTCGCTGTTTTTGCCATTGCCTTCTCAATAGCTATGCACTGAGCATATCCAAGAGTACTAATTAACATGATTTACGTTACAAACACCAGCTGAAAAGAAGTGAATCAGGAGGCCTTGACAATCGCCAAATTTTTAATCCAGTAACTGGTATAATGATGAAATTTTTTTCTATATTTTAATCTTAATACCAAAACCATTTTATGTTAATCCACTTCTTCAGTTATCAACCTATTGGTTGGTTTGCAGCAACTTTCCGGCTTTGTCACAGTTGCCCTCTTCATTTAATTTCTATGTACATCTTACATACCACATCTTCCATAATTTGTTTGGTGAAAGATAGGCCTGGGCCTTCCTCTTTATCTATTTCCTTCAACATATCCTTCTATAACTTGTTTTACTATACTTTCGTGCCTCAGTATATAACCAAGTAGCACATCTCTCCTTTTTGGTAGGCCTTACCATAACTTCCTTTCCAGCCCTTCTTCCTAAAAACCATAAAACTTCCTAATGTTTTTATTCTATCATACCATCTTACTTTCATAAATCCACTATGAAAACGATAAGCATATATTTATGCCAAGAAATCACATAGGATGTTCAAAAATAGTTCTCACGCCAATAACGGAAATCGAAAATATATTAACGCCTGATATCTTATTTCCAAATAAAATTTGATGTATTATACAGAATGTATTATAAATATGAACCTAAAGACGAGAACAGCAATCCACTAAAGAATCAACAGCCTTGGCTTTCATTTTGACAATGTGACCTAAATTGTACATCCGTAAATGAAGATACAAGTTTTTGAATAATCTTAGAGTTTCAGGATACATTGCATTTTTTATAAATATATTCTAAATGAACAATTATTAGTATTACAGTTATCTATAAGGAAATGAAGGTGATGGCGCACAGTATGGACTTTTTGATTCTACATGAACCTACCGAAAGGTAGAACACTCATAAATTACAGTTATCAATGGATTACTAAACATGCTTGAGAAACGTTTTCAAGCATGTTAAGATATACGTTTTAACTTCGCAAACCTTCCTATTCAGATCAATTCACTAGCTCTTTATCAACTCAATAACCTCTTCTCAAGAACTACTGCACTTCTAAGTACTATCCATCCATCTATGAATTATAATCCAGAATCACACATCCTCAATCTTCGCTTTCGACTTCGCCGATTTATCTTTCCTACCCTCAACCTCTTCTACTCTCGCCTTCCTTACTGTCTCTTCGATGAGTCACCGCTCAACTCAATCCATTTTCATCCTTTCATAACTCATAATCTCATCGACTACAAGTGATATAACAGGCTAAAAATTCTTTTTTCATTGCATAGCGATGTAACTATCCACATAATACGATTACGGGCAAAGTAAGTGGACAAATATAAGTATATATCAAATAAGAGTTCGTTTATTGTAATCATATTGATTCCAAATAAGGTAATATTTTATAACATAGCGAATTATGCCTTAAAACACGATTTCATGCATTAGGATAAAATAAATTTAAATTCAGTTTAGTTTTTATTACACTGTGATATTTTTAATACTTTACTAGAGTAAGTTTTCAAGAATAGTAACATGAAAAATAAGCAGTTTGATGTTTTTATCAGTGTTTTGTGATATAATGCAATTTTACTATTTTTTGCTTAAATTATGGAAAGATTACAACTAACCCAAATTCCCTTCAGTATCACTTTAATGTTTGCAAATTGTAAATTATTCTGATGTTCCGAAAGTTTGGCATGAATACCTATATATAGGGCTTCCAAAATGTCGGTATGTTAAGCTCACATGCTGCAAAGCTTTCACCATCCATTGCATGTATTTATTATATACGAAATAACACCGTTCTATTTAAAAACTATAATTAGAACACTCACATGTACACACAACTGATTATTGAGTATATTACAGGGAACAAATGCGTGGAACATTACTTCAAGTTACATGTTAGTTGCGTGGTCTTTTACTTCTCAAACTGTCATTGTAGGAAACTGACTTTTCACTGAAGTGAATAAATAGCATGAGTGTATGTGGTGCACACAAAAATAGGGAAAGTAGTGAGTGAAACATCAGTGAAAGTACGTAAGGGATACTGCCGGAATTGAAGGGATAGAAGATGAAATACAGAGGGCGAAGGCTAAGAAATCAAAAAGAAGTAACACGAATAAAAGAAGACAGGCTGGTGATATACAGACGAATTTGAAAAGAAGCCAAGAAGACCGGATAAGGAGGAAAGGCGAGCGGGAAGGAATGAAAATAGGTGAGAAGGAAGACCTTGGAAAGCCGAGGGTAGCAAAACGGTAGTGGCCGTGTTTGAAATGGATGTGAACAGCTGAATGGCTCGAGCCGCAGAAAAAGAAGATCTTCCTGCATGTTCTATTTATCGGTTTTCTTTTCATCGCATTCATGTCGCCCACCTTCAGGGTCCCACCTCCCACGAACATCCCTTTGCGATCCGCCGAATAGTGAAGTCTTTGGGATTCCTTCTTTTTTAATTCCGGATGTTTCCGCCTATATTCGTTGGAAACGTGTTCCTTCGCCTCGTTTCTACGCCGCACCGAGTGTAAATTAAACTCCGCAGCAGTATCGAAGGAACTCTCCCCAGCTACGAGACCATCGCCGGAAAATAAAATAACGCCATAGTTTCGAACATTTTACTACGCTTGTAAAACATGTTTCATCCTTCGCGCTCTTTATTTTTCCCTTCTTCAGGGGCTCATCTTTCCGGTGCATCGTGTCACGTCTATTGTTGGCGTCTGCCAGCCGGAGATATTGAGTTGCTCGCTCTTATTTTTTTGCACAGACAAAGCGTGCAGATCCGAATTCCGATTCTTTTATAAGGAAGAACACTGTGTTCCTGCTGGAGGAATTCTCGTCTTCCTAGATTCAAATTTTTGGTTATGCTGAACGAATTTGAATCGATAAATATACTTAGTAATATAGAGGAAATTGAAGTACATGACTTAATGGAGTTAAATGCAAATATTTAAGAAGGAAAATTTAAAAGAAATTGAGAGATTTTAGTTTATGCACTACTCAATATAAGCTGACCTGACTCCATGGAGTGGCATTTAATGAAATATGAAATGAAACTTCGTATTTTCCGAAAGATGTTTTAGTAAAATATATTTATGCATTTGATAAATATTACCATTTAGAAGACAAGAAAATAATGAACAAATTATACTGGACTCAAAGTAAACTTGTACCTATTGAGCAAGAGAAAAATGCAGATGCTTTATACAAATCGAGAATTGATATACAAATTTTAAAATTTTGAGTTTGAGTAAAGAAATATGGGTTGTTAATTCAATTTTTTTCTAAAATGAAGCGTTCAAGATAACAATCTACGAGTGGTGTACTTTTGACATTCAAACTTAAAAATTTCACGCAGAAAGAATTACAATATTTTAAAACTTTAATAAAATATTAATGTACAACTAGGCCAATCATAATTAACGAGTCAAACATTAATCTCGATGAAAACGGAAATCTGAATTCTAGAGTACTCGAGAATAATTAATGTACTTATTAAAGGCACAACTTGCATTTTGGTATACGTATTTGTGACCCATTATTTTACCATCTATTGATCAATTTTTAAATCACTCTAAAATTTGTGATACTCGTTCTCACCCATGTTCGATGCCACGATTCCGAGAAAGATTCCAAATATATTTTTAATACTTAAAGTGTAGCTAGTTGGAAGATCAATTGTAAAATAATTCAATATATATATATATATATATATATATATATACGAGTAAAATGTAGCTTGCATACTGCAAGCAGATCGGCAATACTAATTTCATATCGGCATCACATCGGGACGGTCCTCATAAGAAAAAAAATGGATTTAATTTTTTCTTAAAATTCGCTGAAATTTCATCGTCTGGAATCGAACCCGGGTCTTACTGGAAAACCTACAATGAAACACAATAGAAGATCACCATCTCTAACTATGTGTGAAAATTCAAGCAGAAATATTGGCTACAACTGCCTCAAAAGACGCTCTAATGTTCACGAATTTAAATGGCTCTCGGGACTCGAACCAAGGACGATCTTGGAAATTTAAAAAATGTTTCTGAAAGTTATTATTGATCTCAATCTATATGCCAAATTTCAAGTTTCTATATTATTAGGAAAGGTTTCAAAATAATTTCTAAACATCGGATCAACTTCTGATTGCAGAGACACCTGGTGTCGAACCCAGGACACATTGATAGCTATGAATGCATAGTTTGATTTGTTAAGACTGGTTCTTCTATCTTGCTAAGTTTTAAGTCGATAGCATGCCGGGAAGTACCTAAAATTTGTTTCCGTTATCCCCATAAGAAATGCATTGTGGAGTGCAAATGGCCCTCTGGGATCGAACCAAGGACCCACAGCGAATATGTAAAATTTGATTATGAAATATATTTATGATTTCTAACTCCATGCAAAATTTCAAGTTTCCATGCCATCGGGAAAGGCTCAAAAAAAAATCTTAAAAATCGCCACAATGCATTTTAAACGGCCGATTTTTGCCCCGACCTAGCATCGAACCCAGGATATTTTCCGTAAAACTCATTTATGTTATCGATAGATGATGATTATATATATAGGCTCCTTGAGTTTCGATTCTCTACCTATCCGGGAAGTATTTTTTTTTAATTCCCGAAAATCACGGCAATGCATTTAAACGGGAAAAATCGGGACTTTGGGGCCCTCTGGAATCGAACCCATGACACTGAGGTTCAAAATCGCAATTTTTCTGGAGGTTATACGTTATGGCCAATATGTCGTAAAAATTTCAACTCAATCACTCTTGTGGTTTAGGCTGTGAGTTTGTATCCTCTCTATATATATATATATATATATATATATATATACGAGTAAAATGTAGCTTGCATACTGCAAGCAGATCGGCAATACTAATTTCATATCGGCATCACATCGGGACGGTCCTCATAAGAAAAAAAAAGGATTTAATTTTTTCTTAAAATTCGCTGAAATTTCATCGTCTGGAATCGATCCCGGGTATTCCTGGAAAACCTACTATGAAACACAATAGAAGATCACCATCTCTAACTATGTGTAAAAATTCAAGCAGAAATATTGGCTACAACTGCCTCAAAAGACGCTCTAATGTTCACGAATGTAAATGGCTCTCGGGACTCGAACCAAGGACAATCTTGGTAATTTAAAAAATGTTTCTGAAAGTTATTATTGATCTCAATCTATATGCCAAATTTCAGCTTTCTATATTATGGGGAAAAGTTTCAAAATAATTCCTAAAAATCGGATCAACTTCTGATTGCAGAGACACCTGGTGTCGAACCCAGGACACATTGATAGCTATGAATGCATAGTTTGATTTGTTAAGACTGCTTCTTCTATCATGCTAAGTTTTAAGTCGATAGCATGCCGGGAAGTACCTTAAACTTGTTTCCGTTATCTCCATAAGAAATGCATTGAGGAATGTAAATGGCCCTCTGGGATCGAACCAAGGAACATCAGGGAAAACATAAAAATTTATTATGAAATATATTTATGATATCTAACCCCATGCCGAATTTCAAGTTTCCATGCCATCGGGAAAGGGTCCAAAAAAAATCTTAAAAATCGCCACAATGCATTATAAACGGCCGATTTTTGCATCGACCTAGCATCGAACCCAGGTTATTTTCCGTAAAACTCATTTATGTTTTCGATAGATCAAGACCATATATAAAGGCTCCTTGAGTTTTGATTCTCTACCTATCCGGGAAGTATTTTTTTTTAATTCCCGAAAATCAAAGCAATGCATTTAAACGGGAAAAATCGGGACTTTGGAGCCCCCTGGCATCGAACCCATGACACTGAGGATCAAAATCGCAATTTTTCTGGTGGTTGCACGTTATGGCCAATTCGCCGTAAAAATTTCAGCTCAATCACTCTTGTGGTTTAGGCTGTGAGTTTGTATCCTCTCTATATATATATCTATTATATATAGATGCTTCTCCGGATTCATTCATATATATACCTATATAGATAGATAGGATACAAATTCACAGCCTAAACTACAAGCGTCATTGATCTGAAATTTTTATGACATATTGGCCATAACGTGAAACCCCCAGGAAAAAAGAAACTTTGATCCTCAGTGTCATAGGTTCGATTCCAGAGGGCCCCAAAGTCCCGATTTTTCCCGTTTGAATGCATTGCCGTGATTTTCGGGAATTTAAAAAAAATACTTTCCGGATAGGTAGAGAAGTAAAACTCAAGGTGCCTATATTTATGGTCTTGGACTTTCGAAAACATCAATGACTTTTACAAAAGTTATCCTGGGTTCGATGCTAGGACGATGCAAAGATCTGCCCTTTAAAATACATGGGAGCCGTTTTTCATTATTTTTTTAGATGCACTTATCGAAATGATAGGATGTTCGTGCTTGGCTGGAAGATGTATGGTACGAATAAGTTTTAGAAAAAAATTTTCATAAGACCGTGCTGTTCCTGGGTTCGAAGCCAGAGCACAATAACGTTTCTCTCATAAGGAATATAAAGGAAAAGTAGGACGTCATTTGAGGCAGTTGTAACCAATATATCTGCTTGAATTTGCATACGCGGTTAGAGATGGTGTTTTTCTGTTGTGCTGCATAGAAAGTATTGCCTGAAAGACCCGGGTTCGATGCCGGGCGGTAAAAATATCCCCCATATATAATACTATGGGGTATCTTTTCATAATTTTTTTATGCATTTATTGATATGTAAGGGAGCTCATGCTTAGATGGAAGATGTATATTAACACTTTGTTTAAGAAAAAAAATAGATAAGACCATGCTGTTCCTGGGTTCGATGCCAGAGCACATTATAATTTCTCAAATAAGGAGTGTATGTGAAAAGTAGGACTTCGTTTGAGGTAGTTGCACCAAATAGTTTTGCTTGAATTTTCACACATAGTTTGATATGGTAATCTTCTATTTTGCTGCATAGTAAGTACACCAGGAAGACCGGGGTTCGCTGCCAGGCGATTAAATTGCAGCGAATTCTACGAATATTTTGAATTTTTTTTTTTCTTTTGATGTCCGTCCCGATATGATGCCGATATGAAATTAGTGTTGTCGATCTGCTTGCAGTATGCAAGCAACATTTTACTCGTATATATATATGGATACATGAATGAATCCGGAGAAGCATCTATATATAATAGATATATATATATGGATACATGAATGAATCCGGAGAAGCATCTATATATAATAGATATATATATATATATATATATATATATATACAAGTAAATGGGTGCTTGCAAACTGCAAGCAAAGCAAATCATTAAGGGATGCTACCTGAGTTATCGGTATATATGTTACATTTACGTTTCTTTTTAATTATACCACTGTCTATCGTAGGCATAATTTTGAAATTCGAGATCGAGATTCATCAAATAATATAATAATAGAATAATTATTTCGAAAGCCTTTAACGTTTATTTGGTACGGAAGTCCTTAATGAATACGCATGCGTAAAATTAAATTAAGGAAATATGCCAAACAAAGTAAAGTAAGAATAATAATAAACAAATAGACAGTAGGCAACGCTACCATTTAAATAATTTTGAAGAACGTAGAAAAGGAACATGATTCTAAAGCCCGTTTGCAGAAGATGGGAAAATAATTTGAGGTGAATTAGAGAGGCTGACAGAATGATTATATGCAATTAAAATAGGAAAGACGAACCATATTAATGCAACGCCTTAAATTAGGAATCGGAAAAGGTCATGACAAAGGTACTTTTTAGACATAATTCAGTATATGATAAATGCATTTGATTAAGTGAGAATGAAGTGAAATATCACTATACTGTAGTAATCTTGATGGTAATGATTCGTATTGTTTGTATTAATATTATTTCTAAAGATTGTCGTTAAAACTATTAATTTTACATTAATATTCAGAAATTAATATTTTAGGTTTATGTAAATTTCAGTTGTACTTACTTTTACTCAGGTATAAGTAGACTTGATCCCGTATAATACTTACTTCGGCAGTAACTAATGAGAACTTATGAGCTAATTGCTTTCCTATTCCCCCTAAATAGATTCAGGGTAGATTTTTTAACTTCATCCTCGAATAATCTCACTACTTGCATGACTTTTCCGATTATCTTTGTTGATACATGGTCTCCCATCTTCTACATAAACTTATGTTATCACAGTATGTATTCCCGAATAATTCATTGACCGTGCAGATTTTCGCTGTCCATTTTGATGAAAGTTACACTTTTCAACCTTTAGTAATAACATATATGGAAAGAAAAGTTTTTTAATTATACCACTGTCTATTCTATAACATAATTTTCAAATGAGTGAGATCGAGATTCAACAAATAATATGATATTAAAATAATTATTTCGAAAGCCTTTCACGTTTATGTGACACGGGAGCCTTTAATGAATACGCATTCGTAAAATTATATTTAGGAAATACGCCAAACATAGTAAAGTTAGAATAAAAATCAGCATAAGATAAAAATGCGGAATATAAATAGACGATTACCTGTGTAGTATTCGGTTCAGTGCAAGACATACTGCAATTGAATCCTATGTTCATTAAATGGTGTCTACCACAACAATGAGCCCCGTTTCTAATTAAATAAACAAATAGACAATAGGCAACGTAATTATGTAAATAGTTTTAAAGAACTTTATTCTAAAGCCCGTTTGGAGAAGATGGGGAAATAATATTCATACAATGATACATGCGAAAATTGTTTTTACTAACCAAGAATTATCCAGCGGAGAACAACGTAATCAGAAGGTCGTTCAAGGAAATCAGTGTATTGTGAAGATTTCTGTTTTTCAATACATGTGAAGATTTCTGTTTTTCATTTTGATGAAAGTTGAATTACGTAATATACTACGTACTAATTGTGTACTACGTATTAATTAAAAAAACGTAGAAAAAGAACTTAATTTAAAATTCTCTCTGGAGAGGATGATACAATAATTATATGTAATTAAAAGAGAAAAGAAGAAATATAATACGCATATAATAAAAAGCACAGAAACTCACCCACGAAAAGCAATCCACCATATACGTAGAACAACGATATCGTAACATCGTTCAATGATACCATGTAATTCCTGAGTAGATGTTTTCGTCTGAGTTCAGTATATGATAAATGTATTTGGTTAAGTGAGCTATGAAATAAAATATTACTAAACTATAGTGTTCGTGAAACTAATGATTCGTAATGCTTGTAGTTGTGCTATTTCTAAAGATTGTCGTTAAACCTTTTAATTTACATTAATATCCCTATTTATTAATTTATATTAACATCTATGTACTTCATTCTCAAATAATCTCACTACTTACATGACTATTCCGATTATCTTCGTCGATAAATGTTCTCGTATCCTCTACATAAACTTATGTTATCACAGTATGTATTCACGAATAATTCATTGACTGTGCAGATATCCACTGTCTATTTTGACGAAATTTACAATTTTCAGCATTCAGTAATAAGATATACCAAAAGAAACATTTAAAATAATTAAAAATGCAACAAACCTTCATCGTGGCGAATGAATTCAGTATTGTAAACAACTTTGTTTTCGATTCTAACAATGGTCGTTGTCATAGATTTAATTTTCGAAAGGAGGAGAAAAAACGTAATAAATTGGCGTTCAAATTAAAATTTTGCAAATTTCGTGCCGGAATGTTAAAATCGGTAGCAAGTAAAGTAAATTTTGATCTTTTAGACGTAGTATAGACCAAGTCCCACTGCTTTACGATTACGTTTTCACATTTTAATGCACGAAAGAAATTTGATCTGCATGGCCATTTTTCGTTATTCCCGTTTAAATACATTGAAAAATATAATCGTCTCTGGGCTCAATTCTAGGTCAAAATCTGAGAATTTTCGATTTTTCCCCGGGTTGAGTGTGAATTATAAACCACTCCTGAAAATTTCAGCCTTCTAGCTAGATTGGAAATAGCCAAACAGTTTGTATCAATGAGTCAGGATTGCAGCTTTATATATAGTAACTAGTAAATGGGTGCTTGCATAATGCAAGCAAAGAAAATTATCAAGGGTCACTACCCTGTGTTATCGGTCTTTATGTGATATTTACGTTTCTTTTTAATTATGCCATTCTCTTTAGCATACATAGTTTTAAATCTAAGATCGAGATTCATTAAATAATATAATAATAGAATAAGTGCTTCGAAGGCGAACCTTTCTTAGTTTTGGATTTCAGTCCTCAATGAACATGTACGGTCAAAGGTTTCCGCGGCGATCGGCTGATTCCATGGTATCTCTTTCGGGATCCCACCGCGATGAATGTTGCAGCGGCGACGACGACGATTTAATGTGCATTCGTAAAATTAAATTAAAGTAATATGCTTAAGAATGTTAAGTTAGAATAAAAATCTACATAAGATAAAAATGCGGAAAATAAATTGACGATTACCTATGTAGTAATAGGTTCAGTGCAAGATATATTGCATTATAATCTTATATTCATTAAATGGCGTCTACCAAGACAATGAGCTCCGTTTCTAATTAAGTAAACAAACAGACAATAGGTAACGTAATTATGTAAATAGTTTTAAAGAACGTAGAAAAAGAACTTTATTCTAAAGCCCGTTTGGAGAAGATGGGAAAATAATATTCATACAATGATACATGCAAAAATTGTTTATACTAACGAAGAATTATCCAGCGTATAAAAACGTAATCAGAAGGTCGTTCAAGAAAATCAGTTTATTTCATGTGCAGATTTTTGTTTTTCATTTCGATGAAAGTTGAATTACCTAATATACTACGTACTAATTAAAGAAGCGTAGAAAAAGATCTTATTATTTCTAAAGATTGCCGTTAAAACTATTAATTTGCATTAATATTCTGATAGTAATATTTTAGGATTATGTAAATTTCAGTTTTACTTACTTCTACTCAGGCATAGGTAGACTTGATCCGGTATAATACGTCCTTCATCAATAATTAATGAATATTTTCCATCGTAATTGCTTTCCTATCCCTCTTATATAGATTCAGTGAAGACTTTTCAATTTAATCCTCGAATAATCTCACTACTTACATGACCTTTCCGGTTATCTTCGTTGATAAATGGTCCCGTATTCTCTACATAAACTTATGTTATCACAGTATGTACTCACGATTAAATCCATTACCGTACAGATATTCGCTGTTCATTTAATTGAAAGTTAAATTTTTAAACATTCAGTAATAACATATATCGAAAGAAACATTAAAAATTTTAAAAATGCATCAAACCTTCATCATGGCGTATGAATTCAGTATTGTAAAAAACTTTGTTTTCGATTATAACAATGGCCGTTGTCATAGATTTAATTTTCGAAAGGAGGAGAAAAAAACGAAATAAATTGGCGTTCAAATTAAAATTTTGCAAATTTCGTGCCGGAATGTTAAAATCGGTAGCAAGTAAAGTAAATCTTGATCTTTTAGACGTAATATAGACCAAGCCTCGCTACTTAACGATTACGTTTTCACATTTTAATTAACGAAAGAAATTTGCTCTGCATGGCCATTTTTCGTTATTCCCGTTTAAATACATTGAAAAATATAATCGTCTCTGGGCTCAATTCTAGCCCAAAATCTGGGAATTTTC
Source organism: Sympetrum striolatum (assembly GCA_947579665.1). NCBI lineage: Eukaryota > Metazoa > Arthropoda > Insecta > Odonata > Libellulidae > Sympetrum > Sympetrum striolatum. The sequence goes on along the minus strand of OX388342.1, from coordinate 50,931,747 downwards.
GATTTTTCCCCAGGTTGAGTGTGAATTATAAATCTCTCCTGAAAATTCCAGCCTTCTAGCTCGATTAGAAATAGCCAAACAGTTTGTATCAATGAGTCAGGATTGCAGCTTTATATATAGTAATATATATATACGAGTAAAATGTTGCTTGCATACTGCAAGCAGATCGACAACACTATTTTCATGTCGGCATCATATCGGGACGGCCATCAAAAGAAAACAATGAATTGAAATTTTTCTTAAAATTCGCTGAAATTCCATCGTCTGGCATCGAACCCGGGTCTTTACTGTGAACTTACTATGCAGCACAATAGAACATCACCATCTCTAACTATGTGTGAAAATTCAAGCAGAAATATGGGCTACAACTGCCTCAAAAGACGTTCTAATTTTCACGACTTTAAATTTCTCTCTGGATTCGAATCAAGGACGATCTTGGAAATCTAAAAAATGTTTCTGAAAGTTATTTATGATCTCTATCCATATGCTGAATTTGAAGTTTCTATATTATTGGCAAAAGTTTCAAAATAATTCCTAAAAATCGGATCAACTTCTGATTGCAGAGACACCTGGTGTCGAACCCAGGACACATTGATAGCCCTGAATGCCCAGTTTGATTTCAAAGGACTTGCTCTACTAACATGCAAAGTTTGAAGTCAATAGCATGCCGGGAAGTACCTAAATTTTGTTTCCGTTATCTCCGTAAGAAATGCATTGAGAAGTGCAAATGGCCCTCTGGGATCGAACCAAGGACCATAAGCTAATATGTAAAATTTGATTATGAAATATATTCATGATATCTATCGGCGTGCTGAGTTTCAAGTATGTATGTTATCGGGAAAGGATCCAAAAAAAATTTTCAAAATCGCCGCAATGCTTTTTAAACGGCCGATTTTTGCCCCGGCCTAGCATCGAACCAAGGACAATATTCGAAGATGTCTTTCCGATTTTCGTTGGCTATGCACGGCATCTAGCTGTCCCTCGAGTTTCAACTCTCTGCTTTTCCGGGAAGTGCCTCAAAAAAATTTTCGAAAATCCCCGCCATGTAATCTTATGGGGAAAATCGCGACTTTGGGGCCTTCTGGAATCGAACCCATGACACCGAGGTTCAAACTCGGCTTTTTCCTGGAGGTTACACGTTATGGCCAATATGTCGTAAAAATTTCAAGTCGGTGGCACTTGTGGAACATGGTTAGAATTTTGATCCCCTATGAATGTATATATATATATATATCTATTATATATAGACGCTTCTCCGGATATACCTATATATATATACATTCATAGGGGATCAAAATTCTAACCATGTTCCACAAGTGCCAATGGCTTGAAATTTTTACGACATATTGGCCATAACGTGTAACCTCCAGGAAAAAGCCGACTTTGAACCTCGGTGTCATGGGTTCGATTCCAGAAGGCCCCAAAGTCGCGATTTTCCCCATAAGATTACATGGCGGGGATTTTCGAAAATTTATTTGAGGCACTTCCCGGAAAGGGAGAGAGTTGAAATTCAAGGGATCGCTAGATGCCGTGCATATCTAAAGGAAACCATAAAGACATCTACGAATATTATCCTTGGTTCGATGCTAGGTCGGGGCAAAAATCGGCCGTTTAAAATGCATTGCGGCGATTATTAAGATTTTTTGGAACCCTTTTCCGATGGCATAGAAACTTGAAATTCGGCATGGCGTTAGATATCATAAATATATTTCATAATCAAATTATACATATTCCCTTATGGTCCTTGGATCGATCCCAGAGGTCCATTTACATTCCTCAATGCATTTCTTATGGAGATTACGGAAACACATTTTAGATGCTTCCCGATATTATATCTACTTGAAACTTTGCATAAGATAAGATCAAGTCATTACTAATCAAACTGTGAATTCACAGCTACCAATGTCTCCTGGTTTCACCACCAGGCGTCTCTACAATCAGTAAATGATCCGATTTTTAAGAATTTTTTGGAAAAATTTCCAAATTATATAGAAACTTGAAATTCAGCATACAGATAGAAATTATAGACACATTTCAGGAACATGTTCTAGATTTCCACGATCGTCCTTGGTTCGAATCCAGAGAGCCATTTACATTCGTGAAAAGTAGAACGTCGTTTGAAGCAGTTGTAGCGAATATTTCTGCTTGAATTTTCACACATAGTTAGATATAGTGATCTTCTATTGTGCCGCTTAGTAAGTTCACCAGGAAGACCCGGGCTCGATGCAAGACAGAAATTGAAGCGAATCTTAAGAATATTTTCAATCATTTTTTTTTTTTCCTTTTGAGGACCGTCTCGATATGATGCCCAAATAAAATAATATTGCCGATCTGCTTGCAGTATGCAAGCTACATTGCACTCGTATATATATAGGTATATCCGGAGAAACGTCTATATATAATAGATAGGGGATCAAAAGTTTTACCATGTTCCACCAGTGCCAAAGACTTGAAATTTTTACGACGTATTTGCCATAACGTGTAACCTCCAGGAAAAAGCCGACATTGAACCTCGGTGTCATGGGTTCGATTCCAGAAGGCCCAAAAGTCCCGATTTTCTCCATAAGGATACATGGTGGCGATTTTCAAAATTTTTTAAATAATACTTCCCGGACAGGTAGAGAATCGAAATTCAAGGAGCTTAGAGATATGGTCAAGAACTATTATAAACATTAATGATTACTAATGAGAACCTCCTGGGTTCGACACTAGGACGATGCAAAAATCCCGCATTTAAAATGTATGGGGATAGTTTTTCATTAATTTTTTTGATGCACTTACCGGAATGTAAGGAACTTTTCGCTCAGCTAGAAGATATATATTAAGAATTGGTTTCAGAAAAAAATTTCATAAGCCCGTACTATTCCTGGGTTCGATGCCAGAGCACATTAACATTTCTCTCATAAGGAATATAAGGGAAAAGTAGGACGTCGTTTGAGGCAGTTGCAGCCAATATTTCTGCTCGAATTTTCACACATAGTTAGAGATAGTGATCTTCTATTATGTTGCATAGGAAGAATTACCAGAAAGATCCGGGTTCGACGCCGGGCGGCAAATATGTCTCCTGTTTAAAATACATTGGTTTAGTATTTCATTATTTTTTTGATGCACTTATCGAAATGATAGGAATTTCGTACTCGGCTGGAAGATGTATGAAAAGAATTGGTTTTAGAAAAAAAATGTTCATAAGCCCGTAATATTCCTGGGTTCGATGCCAGAGCACATTAGCATTTCTATCATAAGGAATATAAGGTAAACGTAGGACGTCGTTTGAGGCAGTTGCAGTTAATATTTCTACTTGAATTTTCACACAGAGTTACAGATGGTGATCTTCTATGGTTCTGCATAGTAAGTATGACCGGGAAGACCTGGGTTCGATGCCAGACGAATAAATAGCAGCGGAAATTAAGAATATTTTCCAACCATTTTTTTTTCTTTGGAGGACTCACTCTATGTGATGCCGACAAAAAAATTTTGTTATCGATGTGCTTGCAGTATGCAAGCAACATTTTACTCGTCTATTATATATAGATGCTTCTCCGGATTCATTCATATCTATTATATATAGATGCTTCTCCGGATTCATTCATATATATACCTATATAGATAGATAGGATACAAATTCACAGCCTAAACTACAAGCGTCATTGATCTGAAATTTTTATGACATATTGGCCATAACGTGAAACCCCCAGGAAAAAAGCGACTTTGATCCTCAGTGTCATAGGTTCGATTCCAGAGGGCCCCAAAGTCCCGATTTTTCCCGTTTGAATGCATTGCCGTGATTTTCGGGAATTAAAAAAAAATACTTTCCGGATAGGTAGAGAAGTAAAACTCAAGGTGCCTATATTTATGGTCTTGGACTTTCGAAAACATCAATGACTTTTACAAAAGTTATCCTGGGTTCGATGCTAGGACGATGCAAAGATCTGCCCTTTAAAATACATGGGAGCCGTTTTTCATTATTTTTTTAGATGCACTTATCGAAATGATAGGATGTTCGTGCTTGGCTGGAAGATGTATGGTACGAATAAGTTTTAGAAAAAAATTTTCATAAGACCGTACTGTTCCTGGGTTCGAAGCCAGAGCACAATAACGTTTCTCTCATAAGGAATATAAAGGAAAAGTAGGACGTCATTTGAGGCAGTTGTAACCAATATTTCTGCTTGAATGTGCATACGCGGTTAGAGATGGTGTTTTTCTGTTGTGCTGCATAGAAAGTATTGGCTGAAAGACCCGGGTTCGATGCCGGGCGGTAAAAATATCCCCCATATATAATACTATGGGGTATCTTTTCATAATTTTTTTATGCATTTATCGCTATGTAAGGGAGCTCTTGCTTAGATGGAAGATGTATATTAACACTTTGTTTAAGAAAAAAAATAGATAAGACCATGCTGTTCCTGGGTTCGATGCCAGAGCACATTATAATTTCTCAAATAAGGAGTGTATGTGAATAGTAGGACGTCGTTTGAGGTAGTTGCACCTAATAGTTTTGCTTGAATTTTCACACATAGTATGATATGGTAATCTTCTATTTTGCTGCATAGTAAGTACACCAGGAAGACCGGGGTTCGCTGCCAGGCGATTAAATTGCAGCGAATTCTACGAATATTTTGTATTTTTTTTCTTTTGATGTCCGTCCCGATATGATGCCGATATGAAATTAGTGTTGTCGATCTGCTTGCAGTATGCAAGCAACATTTTACTCGTATATATATATAGACGTTTCTCCGGATATACCTATATATATATACATTCATAGGGGATCAAAATTCTAACCATGTTCTACAAGTGCCACTGACTTGAAATTTTTACGACGTATTGGCCATAACGTGTAACCACCAGGAAAAAGCCGACTTTGAACCTCGGTGTCATGGGTTCGATTCCAGAAGGCCCCAAAGTCCCGATTTTCGCCATAAAGATACATGGCAGGGATTTTCGAAAATTTTTTTGAAGCACTTCCCGGAGGAGTTGAGAGTTGAAATTCAAGAGATCGCTAGATGCCGTGTATATTTAAGGAAACCACAAAGACATCCACAAATATTATCCTTGGTTCGATGCTAGGCCAGGGCAAATATTCTCCCATTTAATTTACATTGCGATTTTTAAGATTTTTTTTAATTACTTACAGATGACTTGGAAACTTGAAACTTGGCACGTGGATATATATCATAAATATATTTTATAATAAAATTTTAGAACTCGCTGATGGTCCTTGGTTCGATCCCAGAGGGCCATTTACATCCTACAATGCATTTCTTATGGAGATAACGGAAGCAAAATTTAGGTACTTTCTGGCAAGATGTTGAATTCAAACTTTGCATTTAATAAGATCAGTTCAAATCAAGTCATAATGTGTTTTCACAGCTGCCAGTAGGTCCTGGGTTTGATACCAGGCGTCTCTACAATCAGAAGTTGATCCGATTTTTACGAATTATTTTGAAACCTTTCTCCCAATAATATAAAAATTTGAAATTCGGCATATAGATAGAGATCATAAATAACTTTCAGAAACATCTTTTAGATTTCCAAGATCGTCCTTGGTTCGAATCCAGAGAGCCATTTATATTCGTGAAAATTAGAACGTCTTTTGAGGCAGTTGTAGCCAATATTTCTGCTTGGATTTTCACACATAGTTAGAGATGGTGATCTTCTATTGTGCTGCATAGTAAATTCACCAGTAAGACCCGGGATCGATGCCGGACGATTAAATGTCAGCGAATTTTAAGAAAAATTTCAATCCCTTTTTTTTTTCTTTTGAGGACCGTCCCGATTTGATGCCGATATGAAATTAGTATTGCCGATCTGCTTGCAGTATGCAAGCTACATTTTACTCGTATATATATATAGGTATATCCGGAGAAGCGTCTATATATAATAGATATATATATATAAATGTGTGTCTGTCTGTACTCGATAGATTCAAAAACCATAGATCCAATCGTCGTGAAAATTTGGGAAATTATTAGGTGTATCCCCGGGAAGGTTATTGAAATTTTTTTAATCGGAGTACTCAGTTCGACTCCAGAAGGGAAAAACTGTTCCCTTAAGAAATAGATGTAAACTTTGATTTTATTATATATTTATATATATATTTATTAACGTATGGATTTAAAAATAGCACCAAAAGAAGGGAAATTGAATATAGTTTCTTATTTTGGTCATGCAATATAGTTTACAATCAGAAATTACGAGACTTTGAATAATTAGATGATAATTTTGATGAATTTTGAGGCTATAAACAAACTATTTTCTCAGTTACGACGAAAGCGATTGTTGAATTTTCTCATAAGAACACATTGAAAATTTATTCCAGTATTCAAATGATGTTTGTTTATAGCAACGTAAATATTTACGTATATTATCGTGGAGTAAACGGTTTTTGATATTTAATGAAAATTATATTTTGATAAATTCAAGAGATTGTATGTACTGCAACTTGGTGAGTTGATGACGTTACCGACTTTGATTACAAATGTCATCTATTTTCAACATTTCAATTTATTTTATGTCTTTGACGAGACTGAATTTCATTTTTAGGTCTTCTTCAGTTGAATGTGTTCTCTTTGAGATTTGCGAGATGCGAAGTGTAGAGTAGCACATAATTTAGCATATCTTACTCCGAACTGAAAAGGTACTGTGATAATATACTTTCTTTTATACCGAATGAAAGTAATGTAGATAGTATATATGATTTCATTATAATAGCCTTGCAACGCGAATAGCTGCCTGTCATTCAAATTGCGAATGGATTTTCAACGGGAAAAATAGAAGTACGATACATAAATTGATCCCATTTGTAAAGAATTTATTTTTATTCAATTATTGTTTAAATATTACAAACACAACAACGTGTGAACGGGTACATCTTGTTTAAAATAAACGTAATCGATAGACTCCGTATTTTTAGCACAGCTAAATAATGATCATTATTTAGCTGTGCATGTGAAGTACGCAAAAATTTATCCCTTGCTTTCGGTACCTTATTGGTACTTCCTTGTCAGTTTCTTTTATCTATAAAAGCTCACCAATAAAATAATAAACGACTTTATTGAAGGGAGATATTGAGACAAGTATCATCTTACATCTAACCCTTAGAGCCTAGTTTAAGGGCGTCCCCAAATGGGATTCCAAATATGGACTTCTTCGTATATACGTAATTACAGTGAAATTTTTCCTTCAACGAATGAATATCCATCAGGATGTAATTTAAATCGTGCACGGAGAGATGTCTGATTAGTGCACGACCCGAAATCCGTGCAGCTGAGCACGAGGAGCACTCACTTGGAATGGGACGCGTGGTGACTCTTCCCGGATTGCTCGTGAAGTGGAAGGGTCGTATTTTAGGTAACGCAGACAGATCAAGTCCATGTCTTCTGGGACAATATTGCAAAGGCGCTTCCATGTGACCTGTCGAGCTTTCTCCCTCCGACGCTATCATTCCGATTCGCGAGTCTCATCACGTCGCGAAGTAAGTATTTTCAACGCCTTATTCCCGGTCGCACCCTATACTTCCCATCGATAACAGTTCGCACAGTTGACATCACAACTTTTCAACCAAGTTCCGTTATTCAACGCAAAATAGGTAGACATTTATATTGGTAAGATACTCAAGAAAGGACTAAGTTGAATACCCGTCATTCCACGCTCTACAAATCAATTAGATGAGCTGTAAGGTCTCATTGGATGCTACATAATTTGGTGCACAATAGCCTCTAATGATCCTCCCATGTTTTCCTTTAGAATCTTGCTTCTTTCTTTGCTCTTTGTTGACGTATTTTACCATATATTATTTTTTCTTGCATGTGATTTAAGATGAATTCATAAACTGATAAAAATTATCATAACACATTTTATTTATCATCGACACTCATACTTAGTGTTTTTACATCTTGGCGATTGAAAGCCTTGGATCTGTACTGATCTGTCTACTCGATTAAAATGTGCATTCAGTCAATTTGATTGCTGTAGATGTAAAATCGAGATAATATAATGATAGTACGATATAATCACTTTACCTACTGCAAATCCACTCTTAAAGTTGATAGAGAAGTCATAATTTTCCCCGTTTCCTTTGATAATTTTATGATGATCATAAAAAATTAGAGAACCTTTGAATGGTTGCTCTAAAATATGAAAATAATAATCAACTCTGGGATATTAACCCATAAATCTAGTCAAAATTATATTATGCTCTAATTGTTTAGGATTTACAAGAACGAAAACTTGGATGCGCATCTTTGAAAATATGTTTTTTCTTTTTAAATTAATTTTTTCATTTCCCCAATATCTCGGATTTTTGGACGAAGTTAGACAATAAAGAATAATTAATACTGTTATTTGGAGGGTTTTATAATTCCTCAAATGAAATGATATATATAAAAAATATTCTAGATAAAAATTTTGTTCAAAGATAAAAATTTTGTTCAAAATTTTATTCTAGATTCAAATTTTGTAGAAATGTATTTTGAGTAAAATACATTTCTACCTCAAATTTACAGTAGAATTCAAACGGCACACTATCTCTGCAAATGTATCAGAGTATAGTTTGTAATTTGTATGGTGTTTAATTAGCTTGTAGCCCACTAAAATACAGTTAATCTGGATTTATCAAATTCACCTGCTCTATCCAATCACGTTCATAAGTTAACTTTTCTTTTCAAAAAACGATTAAAAGGACCACAGTTAAAATTGGAGGATGTTCCGCTTCAAATAAACCCTTAAGTGCACGAAAGAGATAAATTGTAATCCAATGAAAAACAATTATAATATATCCTACTAGCATTCGGCACTACATTATAAAACATGATTAAGTTATCAATATTGAAGTTAGAATTCATCTATTAATTCAATTGTATAATTTAGAATAACCTCTTGAGTACTCAATTTCGAGAAGTATTATAGCTGAAGTGAGATGTAAAGATAGGTTATAGGATAGGACATACCTTCCACTAGTACACAAAACGATACGAATTCGTATGTTTGTATGCCTGTCCTAATCAACTGACGAGAAATATTTTGCATGTTCTAACTACTTTAAATGTGCCTTTAATATCAGATGAGCGATTTTCTCTTACTGTCACTGAAATACAATTTAATTTATTACTCGCTATAACGATTTTCAATAACCGTTATGTACGGAGGAAATGAACATTTTCCTTTACAGTTCCCAGAGAAACTTATTGAAGAAAATTGTTTCTGTTAATGATTAATGACTCAATTCTGATATAGTCTAATCCACGTAAATGCCAATAAATGCGTAAAATTCGAAAAATTTTTAAATTTACATATAATGGAAAGTTACCTTGGAAGAAAATACCATTGAGTAGAATGCATTCTATAATTTACAACTTGAATGAATTTGATCGATCTTATTATTGAAGGAATAAAGATAGAGCTCTGTTTTCAATCTTGTACTCTAAATTGACTAATTCTTGAAAAACTCCTTATTCGTGTATCAAAAATAGAATTCAATTTATTTTTGTGGTCATCATCTCCTTACTTACAACGATGATAGTCTTTCGCGTATATACGGGGAGCACCCAATATTAGTTCCTGATGCTGACTTATCACCCTCCGATAGACCTCCCTTGTAGCTTACGGCAATAAAAAAGTTCCCAAATTACACGAGCATGGGAAGTAAACGCTCGGTAAGCATTTGTCCATATCTCACACATAACCATCTCGGAGGAAACGGCCTTAAGCTCAACGGCGCCTTACATCCTGCAAATACCTCGCATTCTACGAGAGACAAATGTCCGTCGGTTAGAGCCTTAAGGTGGACATAACGATCCGAGGCTCGCGATATCTTCCATATCCCCCTTGAGGAGGTCGGCGGGAGGAGTTAGGGTTGTCGGGAACGATGCGATAAGGGATTTCGGAGGGCCGTGGGATGAGAGAGGAGCAAAGATGGCGCAGCGGGTTGCGTAGAGACCACCGAAACCACCCCGACTAAGATTAATGCTTCTAATTTCTACTCTCTCGCCCCAAGGCTCACCTCCGCGCGCCCCTCATCTCTTGGCTCCTCCGCGGCACGAACACCCGCGCTGGTAAACACACGCGGGACCCCCTTCTTCCCTCCAGCTCAGCATTTCGTGGCAACAAACCCAGGCAGCGGCCCAAGACAGGGCACAAATTAAAGGAAAGGGATAGGAAGGCATGTAGGCGGATGGGGGGAGATGACCTCGGAAGGATGGGGAGCTGGGTTGAGACTTTTGGGAGGATGATAGCGGGAATATTGGCTAGCGGAAGCTATAATAATGGAAAGGCTGCTGCTGGTTGAAACGTCGATAGAATGATACACTAAAAAACCACCAAAAAACGTACAACTTAGTGGCGATATGCATATTTCGCTCCCAATGGGGGCATCTTAAAGGGCCGGAAGTCAGCAGAGGACTGCAAGAGTTTGTCTTGCCAGTCCTTTGCCGACCTCTTTCTATCTCTTTAAAATCGATTATTTTATATTGTATGGCAATAGGCTAGACGAAAGAGGTGAATTTTAGTCTCAATATCGCCTGAATAAAAATGTATTATTTTTAATTTTACCTTCCGGCATGAAGATGATCTTATAGGGAGCGAAAATGCATATCGCGAGTAATTTGTACACTCCTGGCCAAAATTAACGCAGCACCTCCCTAGCGATCCTTACGGCCGGTGCTGCGTTAATTTTGGCCAGGACTGTTCGTCTTTTGATGTCTTTTGGTGTATTATTATAATTACATATACGTTGCAGTTAGAGAATTTAGAGGTGGCAGCCCCTATACATACAAGTAAGGCACAATACAGGGTGCCCGTGTTAAACATATGATAATACAAAATGTAATAATTTGAGAAGTAATGGAGATATTAATTGGCGGTTTACTTCTACAAGTTTGGTAACTTAAAATGTTTTCTACGTTTGCTTTATGATGATGGCGAACCGTGCCACTATGCAGAAATTGTGAGGGATTTCTTGGATAATGAGTTCCAAAATCGCTTGATTGGGAGAGGCAGTCCATCGATTGCTTGGCCCACTAGAAACTCAGCCATTAGGTCACTTGCATATTTTCTGTGGGTATTTATCAAGCATCAAAGGAACCAGGCACCAGTTTGTGATTTACTAGTACTGCGCCATCGAATTCTCGCAGTTATTGCAAATGTTATGCCTGCAATAATGCAAAACATTTGGAGAGAGTAAAATACTGGTAGATTAACTCAAGTCGTTAAATTTTGTATTATTATACTTTAAACCCAAACACTCGTATACAAAATCACTCCAGAATTTTTAACACTAGAAGTCCACAAATACCAAAGTTTTAAAACAACATCACCATAATCACAAACAGTTACAGAAAGCCCACGTTAATACAGTAAGGATCAAATCATAAATCATCCCCACGGTATCATTCTATCCAGCAGAAGAGGGTGAAAGAAGCGGAAAGGGGAAAATAAAGAGAGGAACACGGGGAGGATGATAAGTAACGAAAAGGGCTGAGATGCACGGGGGGTCGAGGGGGGCGGCGAAGTGGAAAGAGTGCCCGTAAGAGTGTGGAAAGCTAAACGGAATCGTAGATGAGCTCATGGTGAATTTCTTCACGGGGGGCAGGGCTTACCCGGTGCACAAGACGCGCCGGGAGAATCCGTAATGAACCGGCAGCTCTTGCGTGCCTGCAGGGGAGGGCAAAAAGTGGGGAAGAACTCGCGCGGCCTTGTCGCCGTGTTTTTGGCCGCTGCGCGTGTGTCGGTCGTGACGCGCGGCCACGGACCATGATGCACAGCGACGTTTTGATTAAATGCCCGGCGCGTCGTGTAATCTTCGGCCAAGTTGCCAGCGGATTCTTGCGACTTCTGATGCGTAAAGTTTGATGGGTGGGGCATAAATCAGGGGCGATGCCTTGGTAATTATGGTTGCAAATTTTGCCGGCTGCGTCCCTCGTGGTTTTGCGAAGAGGGAAATTGACAAAATAGGGACCGCGGCCTGAAATATGGGCGCCCGTGGAACTTTCGGTCGGCGGGCATTCTTTATTTCGTATGATTACCTTGGAATTATGATGGAGAGAGGTTTTCCTCGCGATCTTTTCTTCGGCTTATCCGCCGTTTTTATATTATAGGCTACATTTATTGCCCACACGGATCTCGCAGATTCGCAGTATGACTCTCGGGGGAAATACATCTCCGGAAAGGAGCGGAGAAGAACTGGGATGGTAACCGAAATTCCCGAGGGATAACATGCTTTCACCGAATGAGAATCATACTTTATTAAAAATTGTTTGGGAAAACAGGCTAAAATATGAGCATTAAGTCATTATGAAGAAAGTGATGAATGCTACAAAGAATACTACATTGAGTGATTCAGTTTTAATTTCGAGTCCCAAATTATTTCCCATTTGTATCTACAACGGATCAATTCAAATATTTCCATCTAAATCTCAAAGTCTACTGTAATAAAATGGACAGTATTTTGAAATGTAATATACTGATATTTTAGTGTATAATTTTAATTAAAAGTAAAATTTCGATGCGGATTATTTTCACTTCTTGCAAAAATAGAATAAATTAAATTTATAGCAATTACTTTTCCTGTACATGATTTTATTTCGTTAGATACCTCGAGATCGGTACTAATTAGTATCAATTTTGTGCTAAAAAAAGCCGATTAAATATTATACTCATATAAAAGACAAACTACTATTCCCCATATAAGCACTAATCCACTGATAGTGCTTCAGTTGATTTGCTTACAAGAAGAAATAAAAGGTGGTTTCCACAATATACTCGTTTAAATAGCAACTATTGGCTTCAACGAGTGTTTGGAGATGCAACTTAATCGACTTAATAATGAAACAAAGCATAGAAAAGAATTGAAATTGTAGGATAATTAAAGAGTAGAGCCTGCAAATACAAATAAAAAAATTTTTCTTTAAATACTCCTTGCCATCCTAATATTCTTGATTTAACTAGCTGTAAACTAAATCTACGCGCATATGAAAAGCGTGGGGAGATACAAGCTGGGTATGACATCAATAGCCGAGAAAGGGAGGGAGTGGGTACGACAGAAGATTGAAACGGGGTATCATCAATGTTGGGCCATTCAATTGGCGATTGGCTGCTCACGATGGAAGCGTTTACTACCCGCTTAATGCGATCTCCATAGCCATTACTCCTTTCCACCGATAACTAAGTAATTTATAGAATTAAATAAACACTGCCTTTTACCGTGGGCTGCAAAATTCAAATACTGCAGCTCATAGTATGCAAATTGTGATTGCGAAAATGGGATTATGAAATCACAAGTACAAGGCATTGGAAAACTATTCTCCAAACGAAACAAATCTTAAACTTGGTGTAATTTATTTTTCTCTTTTATATACTTAGCTTTAAGATCCTTTCTCATAAACTTTAATTTGTCAAAACCTTTAAATTGCTTAATTCACTACTGTTTGTAAATAAATATTGGTATTGTCTGCATGAACAGAAATGATAAACAAATACGAAAATGAAGAATAAAATCAATCTCATACACGACCAAGAAAAGGTAAAATATAAATAAAAAAACAAACACAAGAATATAAAAACAACCAGCAGAAATTCCATTTCTCTTGGTCTAATGACAATGTAACTTTTACATATTCCGATTTAATTGTACACTATAATTTTCTCAATTCATATGACATATCCTTTGTTATTTAGTTAAATTAGTGTTATTTGGTTAAATCAATACTATTTTTATATCGGTGCTAGTCACATTTTTGTAATGGCAAAGTTTGAAATTTTGGATAACGCCCATTACACCATCAGTTAGTAAATGTGCCCAAGCGTCGTTGAGTCATGCCGAGATTTCAGCCAAAAGTTAACGTTAAAGCTACGGCTGTGGTTAGAGTTTCATTGGATAAGCTCAATGTGGAGTTCAAATGAAAACTCAGTTACGAGTTATCGTATTTTTAAAGGGAAAATAATTTCTGATAGAACACCGCGATCCCCGAATTCACCAATATTACAATACCAAAGGCTACTACAAAAAAGAATTTCTTTCCGATCAAACCGTTACACGCATTTGTAGTCACGCTGAACAGTGCAATTTTCCTTTGTTTTTGTGGAAGCGTGTATGCTTTGCTGAGTCGACGTCTGCTCTCATTCCGCAAGGCTGATTCTCATCATGGGAAGCTAGGATCTAGTAAAGCTTAATGTTTCACCGTTTTTGCAAAGACAGAGAGCGGAAATGTTTGATTTTACAAAATTCCTATAAAATTTCACAGAAGAATCTACTTCGTCAAAATCGCTATTCAGCTGCTATGAATTCGTCGAATAATGAAAATTCTTCGTTCAGCTCCAAATGTTTATTGAATAAACAAAGAGATGACTTGGTCGGATTACCGCAAGCCCAGTTCTTGGAGTTAAAACGTAATACACATACATTTTCTGTTGTTTAATGAAAGTACTGTAAACATGATATTTATCCAACCTTCTACTAATAAAAATATTCAGATGTGTTAATTTTGATATGAGCCGTACGCTCTATTTTATTTCCGAAATGCATGAATAAGCATCCCCGTATCTTGGCCAAAAGATATACAAACGTCAATTTAATTTTCAAAAGATTTACACTCCAATATTTCAAAGTATTATCGAAAATAGCATAGAAAGCTACATAAAAAAAAATTGTAAAGCATCTTCAAGAAATATACCAAAAATTTCCACATTTCTGAGCATCTCGATTGTGAACCATACTCTTTCTCCCCTTTGCTCCGGCACTTAGCATGTACCCACCATTTTATCAAACACCCTTGTTTGCACCCAATATTTTCACCTTCCCTTTATCATTTACTTTCCTATATTTTCTGTTGGTCAAATATTGAGGGGAGAGAGATTGGTAAAGGTTGTAACTTAGGGTAAGATTCAGGGGAAAAACAAAGGGAAAGACAGAGACAAACGTTTTTGGATGGCGCAAGGGGTAGTGAAGTGGGGAAGTGAAGGGAATGGCGCTTAATTAGGATTTTTGATTGTGTACATGAACCTACCGAAAGGTAGAACATGAAAGAATGAATATATTCTGTGCCCTTTATTAATGTCCACCTCATGATGTCCAAAGTGCGCCAAAAATACAGTGTCGCGTGTTTTACAGTTGAATTTGTGAAGTGTAATTTTGTAATTTATTTTCTTCAAAATAAAGTACTATTTCCACCTTCAAACGGATTTTCCATACCCGGAGACACCTGTACTGTGAACCATTTACAACCATTGGAAATCATTCGTCAAACGGTTGAGGCTCCGTGCATCTTCGAAAATCTTTCATTCTACAAAATACTCTTTCAAACCCCAGCGGAATAATGTTTTGTTGCACAGGAGGTGCAGAAGAAATCCGCTTTTAAAAGCGGTGGATGGGGATTTGGAGTTGGAAGTGACTTTCATAAAACGTTTTCAAAAGTTCGATCCCTGACATCTCGATGTATTTTGCGCTCCCATTCCTTACATTCGGCAGTTGCCCATGTTTTCACGTCGTTCGACTGAAAGAGATGAGGTAGAGGAACAAGGCGTAACGGTGTTTTGTGAACTGATGGAAATGTAGTCTTCTGTTGAATCGGGAAGGAAAAGAGAGAAAACAAGAACGAAATATGTAAGGTAACAAAAGACAAAATCAGTGGATAAATATGGAATATATTTATTGCTCCCTAATTCATTATTTCTGAATCAGTTCTAGACTTCTAAGAAGCCAGTGGTATAGTGATAGTAATGTTTTATGTAAGTAAGATGACAACTTTCACCGTCAAGCTTGGTTTGCTTAGGGAATACTTTACCATTAGAAACCGTTACATTACCATACCCCTATATATTATAATCGAGTATATTACTAAACCGTCATTATATAGGCTATATCTATTGAAAAATAAAGAATATAAAACCTGTATAAAATATTTAGATGTGAATATTTAAACAAGGTATCGTTTTCATTAATGAAAAAAAACCGTTAGAAATTTTTTTCTTCTGAAAAACTTTTATGAAGTTTAATAGGATAAGTGCAGTACGCAAGTAAGTTTTGATGAAAATATTTCGAATTCAGTTACATTAGCCTCATAAGGATGTTGCTCATATATATTGCAATAATGTATTAAATCGCAAATTAGATTTTTTTGATCATGAAACGCTCTACACAATAGTAGAACTATGCTGTACATTGCCCAAGAAATTTAATAAAATGTGCTCCCAAAAAGTGGTGTGACATTTTAGAAAGGGAAATTTTTTGTGAGCGAGTGACGCAGAAAACATTTTATCACCTTATGAGCAGCGTGTATGAGAAATTTTTCTCTCTCATTAAGCAATGTTTTGTCGTAATTCATAATTTAAGCAATAGAGTTTTAATTACGATAAAATAAATTGAATGACATACACGAATGTTTTCCTTTAAGTTTTTTTTTTTCCTTTTCAAGAATCTCTATGTTTGTTGGAATTGAACGCAAACCATATTCCATAAGGGTGTATGTTATTGTATGGAGACTTACTTTCTTCCAAACACCACATGAAAATTGAATTGATTTTGGATAATTATCGAATTACATAAAAATAAATTAGGTTATTAAGAATTCCTTTCAAGTAATGTGTATTTTATAAAGATAAAATTCAAAAAATAGTTAATATGAACATAAATATTAAGGTGCTTGGATGATTTTTTTTCTAATTGGAAACTGATTGATCTACGAAATAATTTTTTAACGGCAATGATAATGTTTCCGAATTTCATAGTTTATTTAATTCGTTGCTAAAAATTGAATAATTAATTATGAACTTCTAATATATGACATAGTTGTCACTGATGATATTTTAAGACTTGATATTAATTTTCGCCAAATATCGACATTTAAAAGCGTGGTAGATTGAAATAGTGCTATTAAATACCTTTCATTATTTATTCGTGCTGCCCTGGGCGCCCTTGAACAATTTGCTCAATACCCTGCCCATAACCAGTTAATCGAAAAAGAGGGAGTGGGTGGGTAAAGGGAAAGTGGTGGGCCATAAGGGTTGCGAGGAGAGATTCTTGAAGACCCCGAAAACTTGGCGCGTCTCATGGGCCGCCCCATCCCAAGGCGCGCCGCACCCATTTCAAAAATCCCCTCTTCCACGTTGCCATCCGGGTCCCTCTCCTTCCAAAGTCGACACGAGGAGGATCGAAAAAGATTTGGGGCTGGCGTTACCGCCTCTTTTGAGTGATGGGAAAGCGATTTTGCCTCCACATTGTGTGGTCCTTGACATTTAGAGCTCGGCGTTTATCCTTTCTTTTCCCTTAACGGATATCCTGAGTTTGCTGTTAAAGGCGGTCCCCCCTTCGCTTTTCACTTTTACGCACGCGTTTTCGGCTTGTCGCGTTGAACTTCTCTTTTTTACGTATCCAGATTAAAATGAACTTCGCGGTTTTATGCATTGGAGATATGGAATTATGATTTCCATTGATGTTTAAACTTTTCCATTCGTGATACAGTTCCTTTGTCAACCGTTCCTACCAGCATGACCTATATACATCCAACATCTCTTATAAATTCCGTCAACATTTTACGTGATCCATATCGCGGAGAGAAGATTTCTAGGAAGATGTTCTGCCTCTTCTAATATTCACTAGAGTGAAGGCCTTGCTTTAACCTTGCCACCCAAGAAAATATTTAATCTAAAGCTAGCTGGGGGCTTCTCGTTATATTTCAAGCTCTTATACCTTCAAACAAGAGATTAATTCTCTTATAGCATATTAGATTTAATGTAATGATGCTTTTAGTACGTAAATATATGAGATTGTGTTTATAAACGTGATTCTCAATGAAACTTTTCTACAATTTCGCATCTTCTACCCGAATTGTGCAATAAGTTTTATCAGACACACAACATTCTTTGCGAGGCATCTCGAGGAAATTACGATTCTATATGTAAGTACGTGTTAAATATTTCACACCTTTCACAAGGTTATACAAATGATAAAAATATTAATGGACAATTGCCGAATTTCCACCGTTTGCCCCATTCATTACCATTTATGTAAGATTCGTCAGAACTATGTATTGCTGCCTTAACTATTAATGCTTACTCTAAAGAGTCTAAATTCTCGTATAAACTTCCCCTTAAAATCATATACTTACCGAATTAGATACCACATAACAAGCTGTCGCTATAAAACGTTTAATAGATGCAAGATTCGATGTTTTACCCACTTTCCAAATTCCCTAATCTGGATGGACGTAGTTAGAAAACAGTGCTGCCGAGACTTATGCAAATCTTATGGGACGATCTATATAATTACCATTCTTTATTCGAAGCGATGAAATATAACGTTTCTCACTGAAATTCCCCACCTCCCCACCCCTCTCCTATCATCTCATTCAATTATTAAATACAGGGACAGCGACTGAACTACTGGCATCTTTCCTCTAATTCCTGTCTAATTTACTGGATCATAAAACTTATGATTAAATACCTATTGGCACTTTTATAATTTTATACATAATCAATCTGTTTTTATTGTAATCGATATAAGAATTTTGAACAAATGGAATTAATTAATACCACAGTTGTAACTCTTGGCAAGAAACTGACAACTGCAAAGCTGATATGAGAAGATATAACACTATTTATATGCTAGCATGTCATTCATGCACAAACAAATTATTTGCTTCGATGAAAAAATAAATTTTATGTGGGGAGAAAATAAAAACACCGTAAGAATTTCACGCGGATTAAGTCAAAGGAAATGACTACATCATGTAATTTTTTGTTCCATATCGGGATATAATATTGTTTAAACAAGTTGTTTCTTTTGAATCAAACCACGTAGGATTTTAAAAGTTTTTTTTTCTTCCTACGATGGAATTCCACAGTGTAAAGGTTGAATCCATTGACTGTATTGTTACATTTTCATAACTGAAAGCTTTATCTCTATTTGTTTTGGCTAAGATTTTGTCACCCTCAAATCTCATATTCCACTGATTCAAAATAGTTGCCATCTAGGACCAAATTCGAGTTTATCACAGGCAAATTTTTATTAAAAAAATATACGTTTGCTCTTTCTATAAATTCGTTCGCTGTTCTAACGCTCTTTAACGTTTAGCCTCTAGGTGTTTGCAAGATCCTACAATCTTTGTGCAAGTTAATGCTCGCTAGAGTTACATTATTTATAAAAATCCACGGACTGGCGAGTAATTTTGTAGTGTTCCATAACGAATGGTAAAAACAGGAAGAACTTTTATACAAGAAATTAAGAAAAATGGATGTAAGTTTGATGCGAAAAATGTATTCCTGTTTTTCTCTATCATTCCAGTACCTACAGATATTGAGGGATGTCTTATCATTATTTAAACTACTGTATACATAACAACGAGAGCCTCTAGTTTCTCTATCTAAAACCCTCAAAATACCCCATCAACGCATCTTACACCCAAGCCATCGATAGAGAGAATTCAGTTTCTAATTACTAAGTGCTAACGTACTCGAGCGATACGCTGATGGCGCCAATATTGCCGAGACGCCGACCTAATCTCGAGGAAGCAGAAGAAAAAAGGAGTAACTTCCCTACCTGATTCGAATCTAAAAAAAGAGAGAGAGAAGCTCCCCTTCGGCGGGGAGAACACGCTATTAATTCTTCCTTCTCTGAAGGCACCTTCTCTCAAAACTTAATTGAATGATCGTAATCCCTCCGAATTGCTCGTATGCTCGCCGCCCGTCTCATCACGGATAAGGAATCCGTAATGGGACAACAGAGGGCAGAGGCCAATGCAATGAGTGCGTGATAGCTAAAAGGGAGTCTGGCTCTTGAGCCGGCACGTGAAGCGTCTCGCAATGGAAAGAGAGATAGGGAGAGAGGGGGCAAAAAAGAGTTTGCTTTGGGAAAGAGGGAAAAAAACGAGGGAGAAGGGAATTAAGATGTCGGGCAGACGATAGGGAGAAAGGGGAAAGGTCTTTTGGCTGCGGAGAGAAGCAAAAGGAAATGGAAAGCGAAAAGGATGGTTATAAAAGAGGAAGTTGAGGGATAGAGAGGAGGGATGATGCGAGGGGGGTCCCGAAAGGGGGAATAGGAAAAGGAGGATCTGGATTAGCAGTGAATGGGAGGAGTTAGGAAGAGAGAGCAGGGCTAATCTTCGCGAACCCCTAATAGGTTCATTTCGGTGGGAGTTCACTTTCGGCATCTCTCGTCTCAACACCCCGGCACGGAAGAGGGCACCGATTCCATGCATCATCCGCAGAATGCACGGATGCCGCTCTTCCGAGTGCCGTTAATGCCCGAATGCTCGACTACGAAACGTTTATCGCTCTCGAGATATCCCCGAATGAAGTTTAAATGCCAAAGAGTTAACTGCTCGGCGTGCGGTTGGCTATTACCTTACGATGCACACTTCCGGCGGTGAATTAGATGAACTTCCAAGGCTCTCGGCCTTGAAGCGATGCCAATCTTTAGGTGATGCCTTTTTTAAAGCGAAAATTAATTCCCGTAGCCGGAACTCTCTCGTTTTAAACAATCCTTTCCTGAGATAGTGAAAGGAGGGTTCCGTAGTAACTCCAATAAAAATCGTAATAAAACAAAGAGATTGAAAATGTTCTCCTTTTCCTTAGACCAAGAGACCTAAGTTATAACGACGCAAACGTTATAAAATGTTTATCTCGAAATGGCGAGACTTGATTAGTTGAAACGTTAACTCGCTCATACTGGAAATATTCCTCGCTAGAAAGATTCAGTTATCAATTGACTTATCTCAAATGCAATTCAATAGAGAAGGAACACATTCTCAGGATGTTCAGATCGATGATGCTTAAACAGGAATGAAAAAATTACAAATCAGAATTACAACTTTTAACGGTTAAGCTACAACGCTTCCTGTAACGTTTGAAGAAAGGTAAATTAAAGATAAATCATATTTAATTCTGTATTACCCTGCAGGCATGCAATACCTCCTTACGTTGGAACAGTTTACAAAAAAGGTATGTTTCTTCAAAATCATCGTCAGTTTTACCTCTTCTTGCATGAAATATTTCAGGCCTGAAAATTTTTCTACTTTAAATTACAAAATATTTCCCTAATTCATATTTATGGATGGTAAACACGATTCTACAGAGGTCCAAATAAAGGCAAATGTCGGATGGCGAAGCTTTTATGGCACAGTAATCACAAGTACACTATTTTTGGAGGGATAACTGTGCCGAAATATCTCCCTTCTTAAATTTGCACATATTTGGCGCTGCAATTCACTGCAGCCGTCGCATGTAAAATGAGTTCGCATCAGTAATTTTCCTTCCAGCCGCATGTAGCAGAGCCATGCGATTTTAGTAAAAGAGAAGTGAGTGAAGTCACGAAAACAGATATGTACAGTTAATGACTGCGACTAAGGCTTGAGTAAAAATCAATTTGATTCATTTAATTACTTAACAAAATTACATAAGCCTATGTATTTATGTTTATTTACCTCGTACTCATTTAATTCTCACATGTTTTCTATTAAACTCCCTTGATTCCATGTTGAATGAGAGATACAGTCACTACATTTACGAGGGACTTAAGTAGTCGGGTTTTTAATTATGCTTCATTGCGTTTCCTTTGCTGTGTAGTAACTTTTTCTTATCGGAAGGTAATAAGCAAATGATGGAGATATGCATGACTCTCGGTGGTTAATGGAACCAGAAATCGAGAATATCTCGTTTAATAACCAAATTGAACTGTGAAAAGCTCATAACCCTTAGAAATATTTTCCTGCTATTCATAAAGCTTAATCTTATCCCAGTGCAAGCTAACAATTGAAATATTAAACGCGTCACGCCATTGATATATCAATGAACTAGTTAAACAATATATAAAGTATTATTTCACTCTCAAACTTCCTGTCATTACTTTGGATTCAATTTGAGAAGTGTAGTATTTACATCCATATCGTTCTGAAAAGCACTTAAATGTCTTCATTAAAAAATTTAAACATCATTTATCTAGATTTATCTTAAATAATCATGGTTAGTATATTAGGATCGTGAACTTCTCGAGTTCCAATTGAAAAACATGAAATATTCTACTATTGTAATTCGTTTCAGACGTACTTCTTCAGGCATACTCAAATTTAAAATCCTGTAACCTAACTATGTAAAATTCCTCATATCCATTCTTTACCACCTTCACAAATAACTCTCAAAGTTTATTGCCTCATTTTATAGTTAAATCTCCGATTTCTGGCTAACATAATTTTTGGATTAGGTTTTATTAAGTTTATATACGTTGAAACATCCTTTTTAATTCTCCCTTATGATGAAATGAATTCTAAACTGGATTTTAAGCAGGTTATAAGTATGAACTACACTGCTAAAATTTTGCATGCTTATCAATAATGATGGAATTTAATGATGTAAAAGTGAAACATAATATAGCTATATAAATCATTGCTGAACACTATGAGAAAAATAAATAAATAGTAACGCTCATTTTTCCCCTTCATTTGTCATTTCTGAATTCGTGGATGCAAAAAATTTCCAAATATTTTTCCTGTTCTATAAATGTTATTTTTAATATATTGACGTATACACGCAAACACTATATTTTTCGTAATGCAGGGGATAATTTACCAAATTTGGTTGAAATCGGTGGAGCGGTTTATGACGAAAGGTTCATAAAGGTTCATTTGAGGACATATATACGTGCAAAGAAACAACAAAGATTACACAATCGATTTAGAGGACTAGTAGAAATATACTGTATCACCGATGAAATCAGCCTAATAAATAAAAAATTAATGTTAATTTTATTTATAAATCTCAAATACCCTAATTTTGGTTGAGCTGAAACTAGAAATTTTAAGAGACATATCCTCCACCTAGTAGTTTTTCTGTATGATGTCATTTTGTGCATTTAACTCGGTATAAGCAGTTATGATTTTACTGCCTTTGTTACCTATTATCAAAGCTAAAAATTGGCTAGAACTCGGATCAAAGCACATCAGGCATGAATATTGCAAAATCATCCGCAATAAAGAGAGGTTTCCAAGATTTTCTACGGCATTTCCATCTATTCGAACAAACTCCTACGAAAAACGCCTATTCGTGTTCAGCTATTCTCTTCAGTTACCGTAACAATAAAAAAGAATTGCTAGTAGTATAAGGGTATATACCGCAATTCAAAGGTTGCTTTTCTACCTGGTCTGAAATCTCGAAACGTTTAAGTAAGACAATCATGGTAAATGATTTCCGATATCCAGTTTTCTTTCAAAATTTATTATGAAACACACTACTAACGTTAGAAACATCAATAACGAATAAAACCTATTTCAAAATTTCCTCAAATTCTTTTGAGGAAATAAGTAATTTAGGAAATGGTTATGCAAATATCAAATATTGCAATTTCTAAACTACTGAGAAAATATTGAACATCTTGATTAATAAAATCTATTTGAGAATGTGTCTGTTCACTTGAAAAGCATAAGATTCAATTTAAAACTTTTTCATCTTCGTACCTTCTATTACGCATAACCCATACTTGTTAATTGGCCATCTAATTACAGTTTATTATTTATCTGCAACAAATGCTAGTCTCTTACTTAACTTAAATTCGATTTCTAAAAATTAAATACGTTATGGCCACCGAGTGCGATAAATTCTTACAAGTATAATCAATAGTAGAAGCCGTTACTTGGTGGAATTCCATATCAATGGAAAAATGAAAAACTCACTTAGTAAAAATTCCACAAAAATTTTGTGGAATTTTTACTAAGTGATTTTTTCATTTTTCCAATTCCTACAAGATTTAAAAAACCGAAAACCTTATGGGCTTAAGAGTAAGGGAATTGAAAGACTGCCAAATCTAGTAACCCATTTTTAAGCTTCCCTTAACAACTCTGCATTAAAAATGAATTAAAAGAGTCAAAAATTAAGGGATCTATAAATTTTTCGATTATCTACCAATATTAAAAAAAATCACGGATAATGGTAATCTCTAAAGAAAATGCCATTATTTTCGTAAACTGGAAAAAGTAGCTATTGGTTTGAAGAAAAACTGGTGCGTGGGAAGCTACGAATTTGATGATGTATAACTTAAAATTTTAAGGTAAAATGAAAGTGAAAATAATTAATTTTTGAAAGAAGTAACAATTAAATTAGTCACAATAAAAAAGATTTTGAGTGAGTAACATCGTGAGTAAGAAATGAAAGTAGTTAAGTAAAAAAATCGATTCTTGTTCTTTTCCATAAAGAAGTGCATAATGTGCAAGAAGAAAGAATTCCTAACGCGTGACGATTTCCTAAGATTTCGCAGTTTGCGGTGGAGGCCGGAAGTAACAAATGGGAAAAATTTCAATAACTCAAACACTTTCCGTACAAGCATTCACTTAGCGAGAAATACGTATTTCACCGTGAACTTCTTACAAAACACAGCCCCTAACTTTTTCCTTCTCTAGCCTCCGCCGAAGGAAAATAAAATCTTTAAAACTGGCACCCGAGCGAAACGATGTTTTTCCGGCAAACTTCTCCTCTCTCGAAAACCCGATAAAAATGCGCGGGCCATCACTATCTTGTCCAAACATTCCTCACCCCAGACTAGGGGAAATTTCTCCATTTATTGCGGAAAAACAAAAGGAATTCGCAGACTTTGACGCGCTCACTGATTCTCTTCGCCTACAGAAACACGCAAAGCGAGACGGATCTCCGAAGAGAGAGGGGGGAAAAAAGGTTCATTTCCCCGCGAGGGAAAAAAAGAGGCGCACCCGGCCACGATGATGTGGAAGAGCCAATGTCATTCCGACTCTTGACGCCGGTTCCCTGAGTTTGGCCCTTTCGTTCCATCAGATAGATCCTTTCACCAACACCAATACCTCCTGCCCACAAGCCATTTCCGTAGCACTACCCTCCACTCTCACTGCGCGGTGAATCAATAGCTTTGACCTCCTCTTCGCTAAAACTCTGCCTTCCCCGCCTTGCCGGAGTTCCGGTGTTTACCAAGGATCGCGACGAAGGGTTGCTGCGAAATGGGAGTGTGGATTGAAAAAATACGGGAATGTGGAGGGAAAAGATGCCGGGGAGGAGCGGTCTGGTGAGAAAGAGATTTCGACTCCTTCTATTTACGGAATAAAGCTGATATCGAGCGGTACTGGTTAAGGGGTCTATAAGACGCATCGCATTGCGTCTTGTGGCCCTACAATTTTTAGCAATCCCAAGCTTGAGTAAGATGACTTACATTAGATACTATAACGATCTAAGTATCTAACACTGAACTGACAATGGCTACGACATCCAATAACTTATTATATGTAAATAATAACTTAAACGAGGAAATCAGTTGATTAGAAGATCTAAATATTTAGCATAACATTTTGCATGTTACTCCGGTAGTACTAATTAACCACCTGCATTTCGAAAGTCTCCCAGTGCAAAATTCTCTTATGATCCCCGATAATTCACAAATCCACATTTCTTTGTTGAGATAATTTAAAATATTACTTAAGTTAACTATTAAATTATATATTTTTTAACTCACCTAAATATCAGATTCTTCCCAGTCGTAAAAGTTCTTCTGAAATGCGTCCACTCTGCAGCCTCTCTAATTCAAACAAATCACAAAAATGGGGTTTTCTCTATTCGCCAAGTTGTTTCTAAAGGTATCTCGTATAATTTGATCAAAGGAAAATTTATTTGCAAGTTTTCAAGGTATTAATTGGCAGTTAACATGCCACCTATCGCAATGCGATGCGGTTTTGTTCTTTGGAAAACGGAGGAATGTGAGTAATATAGGTGAAGAGGGCTTTGATATAAGAATGGGATTAAAAGGTGAATGGGTTACATCCCTTGGTGGATCGGAAGTCACGTGGGCAAGCAAGGGTGAAGGGTGGGCATTTAGCGAGAGCGCATGGAACTATGGATTCCGGATACAGAGTGTTGATCGTGGAAGTGGTTTAATCTCTCTCGATAATAGCGATTCAGCGGCAAACATTACTCTCTACCTCCACAACGCTACCTCTCTCTCTCCGGCTTTACTGTTTCTCTGGTTTAACCGTTACGTATGCTATCGTTTTTTATCACGCAATATGATTTTAAAAATGAAATCTTGGAGATTTTTTAATGGGAATCAATAAATATTCTTTAAAATTTGAAACTTTACGTTATTTATCCTGTATACATATTATTTATGTATACAGGGTATATGTAGATCATTTATCCTCCGCATGCACTGAGAATAATTGTAAAACTAAAAAAATATTCGGCTAACTTTTGATCGGCATCGGCGTTTTTAATCTCTCGCTGATGGCAACCGCTCTATGTTGTGAAATTCCACACTGACTCTTCTTTAACCCGTATGTCACTTTCTTCTTTGCTGTTGTAAAAACAAAGATTAAATTATTACACTTGCGATTTTTTTATAGTAAAAGATAAACAAAACATTAGCGCCACAGGTGCTAAGCCGACACAAGGATGGGAGATACGTCATTTGTTCCATCAAAACGTTATTTTCGATTTCATATTCCTTACTAAGCATTAAATACTCACGATAATATTAAAATTAATCCATTTCTATAAATAAAAGTTATTCCATGCCTTGAATCGTAAGCGTAACGTAGAATTTGGCAATTTCATAATATATTTACAGACAAGAAGATGAATAAATTGATAAATTATGAGGTTATTATGCTGTTTAGCATGTATTTAGGAGGAGAAATTGAAAGATAAATAAACTTTTGTACATAAACATGATGAACTCACGTTTGTGGTATGTATCTACTTAGGCATTCTAGTAATAGTCTACATTTGGAAAGACAAATTAATGCGACAAGAAATCGCAAACTGGAATTATCACCTTGCAGGTTAGGATTCTGCTAGTGGGGCACATGAGCTTCGTTTTATTTTACTATAGAAATACGACTAACCGAGTATTAAATAAAGGATTAGTCAGTTTTGTATGAAAAAGGAGCCAGATATTTCAGAAAGAAAGGAATTTATTTTACCTTATAATGAATTTTGACATTTTTTCAACATAAAACCATTTAGCTACATCATTTGATCGGATTCGAGTAGTAGTAGTAGAATTGCTAAAATTGCTTCGACAGCTTAGGTCATTTCGCACGTTGGCTCCCACCGGGATTTGAACCCGGGACCGCTTTCACCAAAGGCGATCGGATTCGAAATGTCTAAGTTACTGCCCACCTGTCCTATCTTAATCATACTAAACAAACGGCTTTCTCACTGTGTTCTGTCCCAGAGTATGTACCGAATGGATTGTCTTCTGCAGTTAGGTAGAATTTAATCACTATGTGAAATAATCCTGCAAATCGACAAAACTAACGTCAATTTCTTCAGTTAACCGATAATTACAGGGGATTTTATTAATAAAAGCAATCGCGAGAAAGATTTGGAAAATTTTAAATTTTATCGATTTACACACACCGGTAAACGTTTCAATATTTTGTTTCTTTTACTTATTTTTTTTTTAAATAGAAACTGGTTAATTGTGAATTTCAGAATCACTTATTTCCTCGATTGGAATTGGAACATAAAAGTTACGCTACGTTAACTTCTTTTATAAAAGAATAAATACATTATATGTTATTCGTGAATTTATGCAGGAATAAGGGTATTTAAAAATTACGTTTAAAACAAGATTTCCGTTTCTGACTTTCCGCTGACACGGCCGAATATTTTTTAAGGACATGAATAAGATAATCGAGAACTGTTGTTAGTCATAAAATCTACGGAGGTGGCGGTGATATCGTGGATATTCAATATCAAGAGAAGACGCATACTCTTCCACAATTATATTAATTTGGGAGTAAGCGGTTTCGGCTACATCGCCATCCTCCGGTTCATAAAACACTAAATTTTCCAAAGCAGAAACGGAAAGTCATCATTTTTAAATTTAACTTTCTAGCCTTGAAATGGGATTTTTTCTATCTACCAAGTTCTTACTAAAATAATATCATATCACATCAAAATGGATTTAATTTCGTATATTAATCACAGGAAAATTTATTTGGAAGTTTTCAATGTATTAACTGGCAGTTTACATGCCACTTATCGGAGTAATACACTCGGTAAAAACACCAAACAATAGACTTTTTCCTTATGCTTGTCACTATTACGCGAAAAAGTTTTGGTAAGAAAGGAATGAACTCTAGAATGAAAATAAGTTTTGATATTTTCAAAATAAAATAATATGTATCCTTCCATCAGATTCGCTGCGTCTATTATCTAATATATTTTACCATCCTCTTGTCCTCTCTAAACCGCAAAAACATTATTTCTCCTGTTTTCACAAACGGAAATGTTCCAAACGTTACCTATTTAAATCTAGGAGGATTATTTACTCACATGGAATTGGAATACTCCTATCTTTCAATGAAACACGTGTCCCGTTCTTTAGCAAAACGTCAGAAGAGGGAAACTTCATGATAACAGCTATAAGCGATCACAATGAAGAACACATTTAAATTTAAATCGAATTCACTAACTGGTTAATGTTTTAATAGCTGCTCTTAAAAGGTTAAATTTTCTTCGTAAAAAAACTGCTAAACTGGACATTGCAGCAAATTATTCACCAGTCACAAGTAACTTAATCCAAGAAGCATGAGTGCGAATTTTCCTCGAAGCAGTGTCATCTGTTGATGGATTATATCTCCAAATACTCTTGACCATAATTTCAACTGGAGTCAACTTGAACACTACACAATCGTCGCTTAAGAAGCATTTTGCTGTTTGTTTTGATGTAAAAATAAGCTCAAGTTTAACACATTAAGTGGTGAATTTGTTGAAAATTAGGTCGGTTTAGTCCCGACTCGCAACACGTGCACTGCACTTTCCTCAGCCGAACTAAACCGAGTCGAATCCTCAGACAGTCTGATCTCATTTGCAAGTTACCTGACTTGATGGTCATGCATTCCGAGACGAAACCTTCCCAACTTGCTGTCCTTCGCACCCCAAGGAAATCTGACGAGGAAACTAAAAGTCCAATGCCTCCTGCTTATCTTACAAAATAGAACGGTGCATCTGTTTTGATAATATTACGTCCACGGTGAGCTCAATGCTTACAAATAGAAGGAGGCGGCTTTAGACTTGCTGTCTCGGCGGAGAGATCAATGCCTATAAAAAGTAGCATTAGACTTCTTGATTATGCCAAAGTGAACTGACTCACACTAAAACGTAATTTGTTACACAGCGGAAAGAGATTTACGTTGTGCTACATTGGCATACAAACAGTGCTTACCGACCTATTAGCACAATGGTTTGTCACTAGTACTCTCATTCTGTAATGCGTGATTTTCTGGGGTATACTAAAGTAGTGAAATACATTTAGTAATCTTCAAAGATTATATTTGTTATAAGGACACTAGTCTCGTCTAAAACCAGCTATCTAAAGGGGGAAGTTGACAGTTTTATATAAATATCGCACTACAAATAAATTCCGCTTTACGTTTTCACATTCTTTTAATTCGATGGAAGTTCGTTATGTAAATATTGGAAAATATTCTTTGCGCCCCCCTTTTTTTGGTTTCTTTTTTAATTTGAATTTTGCACCAAACATTCGTAATTAATAGCCATAGAAATGTTGATGTCGATACGTTAGCGTACCGACGAAGACAATTATATATTTACTTTTTTTCAAGAAAATACCTTAATTCTGTTCGTTCTGAGTGAACCGAAATGCTCATTGCAATGTTTAAATCGCATAGATGTGATTCCAAAAGAGTAACAGCTAATCAATTAAGAAATTGATTGTGAAATTTTTCTGGGAGTAGCAAAATCAAGAAACCGCTTTGCCTCTTGGTATGTCCCGTATACTCATTAATATTTCCATACCACCAATCATTTACTTAATTTATTTACTATCGAAGATTGTAATTTATTCTAAGTTTCCGGATACAGCCATCTATATTTTTATCGCAAAAAAGGTTAGTATATTAAACAACGAAGCGTTGAAGAGCTCTATTAAAAATTAATAATTATATTTAAGTTTAAAAAATAATTTGACTCGGATTCTCATCTTTCGAATATTTCTTTACCGGAGATTTTTAGACACTTTATTTAAATGGGAAAATGGAATATATAATGATAATATTTATGATTAATGATAAATGTCCGAAGAGAAATAAGATACATTTATAGTGAGGATGGTCAGCAATTCCAATAAAATAGGAGCAATTTATTTCATAAACAGAGATTGACTTGTACCTTTCATAAGATTTTCTCAGAAATTCTTCATGCATCCTCAACCTGGTCAATTCGTTGGTAAAAACCGACACACGAAGAAATTCTGAGATTTTAGCGTTTTGTTTTAATTTGATTAATTATATTCCACATTTCGAATCCATCCTGAAAATGGGTGATTGCTCTGCACCAAACCAATAGAAACTGAGAAATAAGTGAAAGGTTTGATTGCCAAGAAAGTGAGTGATACATTAATTAGTTCAGTGTAGATGCTCAAAAAGTGAAACATTTTGGTCCCATTCACAAACTAATGTTTTTACTATTCCGTACATTCTATTGGTTTCCATTTTCTCTTATTAACGTTACTAAGCAAGAAGTAAGAATATTTATTACTTATATGTTTATCATGAGAATTTTACGAATGCGTAGATTCTTTGGAATATTTTAAGCTAGATTTATAACTGGTGAAATTTAAGAAGATACTCGCAACTACAATATTCACTTGTCATCATTTCAAAAATGTTGCTAGAATCCAACTCAAAGGTATCTAAGCTCCAGTCACGAGATGAGGTATTTTGCATTTAGAACTATTTTAGTTAACCTGAGAAACCTATTTCCCTTGAAATTCCTATTTTTTGATGGATTTTAATTCAAAGGTACTAAAAATAATAAATATTACCTTCATTCAAGGGCATTTTTGTAAAAAAAAAGTTATATAGGAGATTCAGACGAGAAAAATAATAAAAACCCTGCACGTTACTCTTTGGAAATGTAATTCATTCCTCGTATGCACGTGTCGCTAAAAATTGGGCAAAAGCCACGTGTTGCGGAGTCCTGATCAAAGAGAAACCACACAAATTCGTTGAAAAATTGTATATACAAAACTTATTAAAAAATTAAAAGGATTTTTTTGGATGCAATGTTTACAGTGGCCATTTTCACGCCATGTTGGGCTTCTCAGTTCAGTTCTTTCCTTATTGATGCTAGATTCTTAAGAAATTATTCATTTTTTATCTTAAATAAATATTTTCTAGAACACTTTTATACTTTATATATTTCAACCTTTAACATTTCGTATAAACTTTTTAAAGTAATAGCGTCAACTACTTTTTCTTCAGCTTTACACTTCCATCAGTCACTAGGTTTACCGAGGGGTAAACCTAATGGCATTAGAATCGGTAAAGAATCTTGGAGTAACTCTCACGAATAATCTATCATGAAGTGCCCACATCCGAAATATATGTGGAAAAGCACTTAAGAAACTCGGCTTCGTTAAATGAACAGTCGGTAGGAGCGATGAAAAAGTTCGCGAGCGATGTTACTTAGCGTTAGTTAGGACTCACCTTGAGTATGCATGTAGCGTATGGAACCCCGCCGAGAAATGTCATATTCGGGATTTAGAAAAAGTACAACGAAAGGCGATACGATTTGTAAAGAATTGCTACGATAAAACAGCGAGAGTCACTCAGATGTTACAGGACGCGGGATGGGAATCTTTAGAAGATAGAAGAAAAATTCAAAGGATACATTTATTAAATAAGTTCAGAGATATTACGTTTTCAGATGATGTAACCGATATAATGAGACCCCCCTGTTATATGGGCCGTTCTGATACTGCCCGAAAGATTAGGGAAATAGATGCTAGAACGAATCGTTTCAAAAATTAATTTTTTCCGCCAAGTATACGCGAAAGCAACCGTTTAGGAAAATAGAGTCAAGGTGCTAGCACCCCCTGCCACACGCCGAAAGGCGGCTTGCAGGGTTCTTACATAGACATAGACATCAATCATTCGCTTAGTTCTCAATGCCATTATTGATTACTACGTAAGGGGTTGTACACAAATTACGTAACGCAAAATTATTCAATTTTCGACCCCCCCCCCCTCCGACGCCTGGTAAGACCCCCCCCAATTTCGTTACGTAATTTGTGTACTGTCCTTAATCTCTTCCGATCTAGAACTTACTGAAATTCCAAGCATTTTTTTATCATAATCAATAAATGATTAAAATTAATTAATTACTTCTGGCTATATATGGCGGTTCTCTGAATTTTGATAACTCATAAAAAAACCCTTAAAATGGTAAATTAATTCAGTCATTAGGTCATGAATCGTAATTAATCTCTAATCAAAGCAATGTAGCTTTTTAAAGTTTTATCTTTTAAATGATCATTTATTAAATACAATTTTTAAACATGTGCCATAGTTGCAATTATTTATGAGATTTTATTCTGTGGATGCAGTCAGATTGTGTTTTCTTTCAATGGTTCATTCAAGCGCTCTCGAAACTATTAATTTTAACGCATTTCCAAATCATAACCATGCAATATTCTATTTGAAGTTAAATCATAATTATCATGGAAATGAAGGAGAAAAAGCATTGGTCTTGGATGAAATAGAAATATATTAATGAATATTGATTCAGACTTCGATAAAAAAAACTGTTCTGTTCATTAGATTCCGCAGGTTGATCGCTTTTTGTTTTTTCTTACACTTGACGACTTTTTCTTCCCTATCTTCAGTACACTCCTGCCCTTGATAAGGTCCTCTTGGGGGACGAAATGTGCACTGGGTTACTCAATCTTTTTGTGGTTTGAAGGTTGTGCTCTCTTATTATAACTTTGCAATCAGTGATTTATTTATATTACATATATAAAAAATATAAATCATAAGTAAAATTATGCGCTAATGAAACAAAAAAACTAAGTACCTAATTAAGAACGAATTGCATAAATTTAATGAATTTATCAATCCAAAAGAAAGGAAAACATCCAAATCCTCGCAAAATAGTTGTTAGTCTCCGACAGATAATGTTACTGCGGCTTTAAAACGGCTGGATCTCCCAAAAATCTATGGCATTCAGATTCGCAGCGGCTTAACCCAACCGTAATGAACGCTCAGTACGTGGAATGAATCGTGTGTCCCGTTTCCTAAGGAACCCTTTGTCTGAGATATTTGCTCAATTAGATGTCCACAAGAGTACAGCTTGATGCAGAGCTTAGCATCGTCGGGAATGGAATGATGCGCTGGTATCTCGGCTAAGAAATGGTCGACCCGAATGTGCAGGCACGCACGAGCGTGAAGAATTGTTGCATTCTGTTACACAAAACGTCATGTTTGCGGCTGGGCTGACGGTAAGAAGAAGATCACTTAATCCGCAATGCAGCAGCTCAACCTGCTCTGTGTTCCAGAAATGCTCTTATACTGGAAACCCTAGTATTTATGTATGGTCAGGAATCTGCTTACATTGAACGAAGTATTGAAAAGGAGCGTTGAGGTTGGAACGTATATTTTTATTTCAATGTGATTTATTTGATGCATTGAATTCCTGTTTAAATTTATCCCCTGCCTTGATGTAAATAAAGGGAATAATGGTTAACTATTCACCCACCTAATGTGGTTATCTTTGAATGGATCCGAGGAAACTTATTTCGTATTTTTTTAATATTATCATACAAAACATCCACAGTTAGTCACGTGGACAGTTGGTGACGTTAACATAGATAACGATTAATAAAAAACATTCCTATGCATCAATAAAAAACACAACTCCTTACAATATAAGTATTCATTAATAAAAATGATAGAAAATTTTAAAAAATGCAAAAATATAAATAAAAATACATGTATGAATTATAAGAGAAAAACACGCACACACCGCTGTGTATCACCTATAAGTTGCTATTAATTTTAAATAGCCTTAAAACAGCATATTAATGACTTTTCTTGTGCTAATCATACGATATTTTCAGGCTTTCTGTTTTATTAAGCGTAGTTTTTTAAGCATAAACATATATTCCATAAGTTAAAGCATAGAATACTAAAATTAAGGAGTTGATATCAGTTACAGTTGTAGACGCCTTAAAAACCATAAACCTCTCAATTAAACTTAATATTCAACGTTTTTATACGCATAAATTTCATTAAATGTCCTGAATAAAGATGAAAGACAAACTGAAATTACCCTCAACGGTTGCATGTAGGAGAACTTCAGTTCAACTAACTTCTATGAGAGGTAATATAATAATAAAGAATGAAACATATACCTGTCTTTGGCAGTTTATTGATAACCTTATTATATCTACATGGACAGAAACTTAGCTCGCCTTAATTTCACGAGTGTTTTTGGGAAGAGGTACTTCTATAATTAAAGGAAGCTGAACTCGCTTCATAATAGAATCACTAAAACTGTACTTCTATTGAAACTAGTTTATCTATAAAATGAAAACAAGATTAATACTGGAATTATAATCGGAGAATAGAGTTCAAATTGACTTTAGGTAATAAAATTCAAGGTCTGCAATTTAGAATTAGAATTCCAGTCTCTTTCGAGAGAATAGTCAAAATAGAGAAGCACTGATTTAATCAACGAAAATCTAATACTAGCAATTTGTATTCTACGTTAGAATACGGCTCCGAGAAAGCATGGTAATGGATTCTAGGTATTTTTACGTAGCATCCTCGATATTCCATTGTAAGAGCCAACTTGTCAGCATTCATTACGCTAACTGGAAGGATGAACACAACGTTTCTGTGTATTTTTGCCATACTTTAAGTGTGAGAGTAAAACTAATTTACAGTTTGAATTATAAATTATAATTACAAACACTTAGATACCTCAATGGTCCAGTTATATGGCACATTTATATGGGATTTCATGCAATTGTATGAAAAATTTAATTTATAGCGTATGATCCAAAATAATATCTCATTATAATTTATCACAGACAACATAAGGGATTTTATCATTTTATAAGCTTCTTTATAAAATATATATAATATTTTGTGTTAAAGAAGTCAGGATAGAATTTTTCGGTGTAAAACGTACAAATTAGATACTTGGAAAATGTTGGAAAAAAATTAATTTCAAAGCTATATTAGTCGTTCTTATAAAATTATATTTGTAATTAGAAGGAGCGGATACCTTTACATATTATAGAATCAGAGAATTGTTGCTAATTTTCAAGCGCGTTTGCTGATTCTATTCTAGAACACCATAAGATCAAAATACTATGCATTATATCGTATTGTTCTCCTTATGTTTACTGTAATGTTACTCATTTCAATGATATTGTAAAACTATGCTTAAAAATATACCAGTAGATCTAAAATTATAGATTATATGACTTTTGCTGAATTTTCTAAATTTTTGACTGGTGGTTCATCCTAAAGTATGTAGAATATTAAGCAATCGATTGTTAAACTACATCTAGGCACAATACTCCTACGCTTATCATGATAGATTAATTGGAAAATTAATTCTCAAAACCAAAAAAGGAAATTAAGGAATATCCGATGTTATTAAGAATGCCGAAAGAGTGGATACATTTTCTTCGCGGAATCCTTCATTCAAAATATCATTCATTCTTCACATGCTGACTAAAATAGCGGAAGATCGATGGTAATGATTGAGGATGAAGATAAGAAGGAGCCAATTGAATTGTTATTCAGATCTGGAGAACATCTTGAAATACACAAGGAATTACTTTATTCTGTCATTAGTTCGGTATGTTACGATATGTACACAATTATTCGGAGTGTTATCGTATTAATTTACTTTTAAATTGATGTCTTTAGTAATTTCTGTTGTGCAATCCTCCAGACAGAGCTCCTCCTTTATCTCAGAGTGGAAAGGAAGAGGGAGAGGAATCTTCCTCCGGTCATCGTCCTTTTATCCCTTCCCAGTCAGAGAAACCCGAATAGCCCAGAGCTCTACGTTATTGATGACCCTATTTATTCCGTTTTGATTACAACCTGGATTCCCTGCCTTACAGAATTTTGCGCATAATGCATTCAGACAATAACCGTGCTCTCTAAAGTTTATAGATAGCATTTTGCTTAGATTATTCCATTTCATATCAACTCGAGATTCTGACATGAAATGCCCTTGAACAAAAACCGTAACGTAAAAATGTAAGCATTATATTTAAGGCTACATGATTAATCAAACAAGGAACATTCGAGGTGTAGCATCATCGCTAAAGAGTACTTATAAGGAAATTATTATCTATTTTAATTCTATAAGTTTGGCTTGGCGTATAATCAGTCAATTACAAGAGATATATTATCGGACTACAATAGCATTCTCGGATTATTAAGAATGTTTAAATCTATTAAATACCTATTGAACATAATAACTTCACTTTTTGTTTGTACACTTTCCACTGAAGGAATTTGAGAAAAAAACATCTTGTATAAAGTAGCAATTTGCATATCTATTAAGCAGTACAGTAAAAAAGTGCACATTTATTCAGGCATACTCGGAGGTAACACTATCTCCTTAAAGCAGCCTTGGAGGGTGAGTAGAAAGAGTCAAAGAAAAAATTATGGAAGAAGTGCTAGACTGAATTAAAATGGAAGTAGTAAGTGCTAAAGTTCTGGGGGGGAAATCCTGGGCAATAAAGCGATTTTCAGGGGAACCAAGTCTGCCTTTCAGAAGACGGGCTGGGAAAGCTTAAAAGGCAGTAACTGGATCGATAGCCCTTCGTCATTCAAAAAGAAATTATTAATTGTAAAATTAGAGACTTTATACCATAAAAATAAATAAAATTCCCCAAATAATCGTTTTTATTTTATGATGATTCCTATAAATGTATCGTTCTTTGAGTTTGATATAATAATCAGTTCAGTGCACTACCTACAACTAATTGAATATTATTAAATAGTAAAATGGAATATCTTGGTTGCAATCCACTTATTAGCAATCTTTCCTCAAAGTAATTATATGGTAAGAGTCTTATGAACTATCGAAAAATGCAGAAAGAGATCCTTTAACACTTCCTCGAACGTATATTGAAATTCGGATTGAGATGAGATCGACTCTAAAATATACAGGAATGATAACAGAACAGTATAGAAACGATGTTAATGGTTCAAATGATAAACTGCTCTAAAATTCTATATGTTCGCCCCTGTTTCGGAGAAAAGATCCTTCATTTAAATTACAGTGTGGCAGTGGAGTACGATACCGAATCCACGTCCCGCGAAATTGAGGCGACCGAACATTTCCTTGGGAGCCCCGTTTCGCATTCGTCGATCGCAAAAATACCATCTGATCTAGGCCAGTGTAAAATAACAGCGGGAACTCGATTTTCTTCAAAGGAGAAGTCCTGGAAACCGTTTCCCGTTTGCGAGAATCTGGATAGGCAATCTGCGATAAGAAACGCGATTGGTCGAATAAGTCTCTTTTACACTATCGTGGGAGAAAAACACTTCGGAGCGTAATTTCGCTCAGCGATATAAATGTACAGATATAGGGCTCAAAAAAGAGAAAATGGATTCACCTTAATCGGTAACGAAAGATAATTTAAATTCCCGCGATGGTCGACTGCAGGTTATCTTAACACTTGAGGGTGAGAAAAACTCTTTGGAGTGTAATATCTCTTTGGAGTGTAATAGCTCCGCGCTATAATTAAAAATTTATTATGCTCTGGGTAGACTCTCATAGAACAAAACAAAATACGAGAATGCTCAGAGTACAAAATTTTCAAAAACATCACTATGATACACAAAAATTTATGGAAATATAAAAATCTATAATATAAAATAGTGTGTGTGTGTGTGTGTGTGTGTGTGTGTGTGTGTGTGTATGTTCGCTAAAAACTCGAGAACCGAGAGACGCAGAACTTTTAAATTTTCTACATTATTAAAAGTCGACTCCGCGCAGATAAAGGCTACTTTTTATATCCTTTAAGACCACGGTTCGAAACCAGACGGGTCAAAATAATTTCATAAGAATTACACGTAGAGGTTACTTTTTTCTTAGCTTGGTTAATTTATTTTGCAAAATTAAATTGGAAATAATGGTCCTAGAAAGTCAAATCAAGCACCAAAAGAAGGAAAATAGAATACAAATTCTTAATATTGTCGTGAAATATCGTTTTCGATTCGGAATTGCGCACATTTTAATAAAGTACGTGAGTATTTTATCGAAATTTTGAGATCGTAAACAACCCATACCCCTGACGATCAAGGCGATTGTTTAGTCCTCAGCTCATGTATTTATCCGTAAGAATACATTAAGAAAGTATCACAACTTCAAATTAATGTTAAAAATAAGTTATAGATTATATGAAGAAGGAGAAATTTAAGAATATATTAGTAAATGCAACTATAAAAGATATACTGTGAAGAATCGAGCGTACAAACATACGAATACCAATATTTAAGAAATATTTTAAATTTTATGGAAGCGTCCGTAGCAACCAAGTTTTATTTATATCAACGTTATTGTTTACTAAATATTTCGTGGGATAAATGGGTTTATAGTAGTTTGTTAGATGAAATTGCTTTCTCTCGATCAATAAAACTGAACCGATGGTAGACAACAAGTTATCTTTACACTTGAGGGTGAGAAAAAAACCCTTCGCAGGGCAATTTTGCTCCTCGATGTAAATGAACAGAGTAACTCAAAAACTGAGTAATGTATTCATCAGGATCGGTAAAGAAAGGAAACTAAAATCCCCACAACGAATACATGTTAACTTTACACTTGTGGGTGAGAAAAAAAAATTTGGAGCGTTATTTCGCTCCCAGATATAAATGAACTGATATTGGGTTCGAAAATAGAGGAAAGGACTTATCGGAATTGGTAAAGAGAGGAAATTTAGGTCCCAGTGATGGGCAACTTTAGTATTCAATCGCTCGTGAGAACTCCCTCATGAATTATATATCCGATATTTTTAAACGCGAGTGGGAGGGGAAGTTGGATCCGAATATCGGCGACATCTTTTCCGGAGTGACAACTGCCGCAGAGATTTTCCACGCAGGGGATGCATGAAATAATCATGAAGCAGCTTTCGATCGGGAAGGAATTATCGCGCGGAACCCGTGTGTGACGATTCCGAATGCACCGCTGTGGATGGCGCCATATAACCCGGCGTGGTGGACTCCGTTATTCATAATTTACGGCGATTTATTGTTCCTCCGACAGAACAACGGATTATAATTTCCCGGCTTATCCGCAGCCCCGGTAACGAGTCGAGTACACTCCGCTTCATCGCGATAACAGTTTACTCACCTGATCCGACAATGGAGGCCATTTACCGCAGCTGAGGTTGAAGGTATGAAAGGCTAATCCGACATGGACGCAAGCATTCGGTTCGCGATTGCTTTATGCAGTCGTAGGCTTAGTTTTCCGGCTCTTATAGTTCAGGGTAATGAAGCCTGTTGAATTGTAATTATCCATTGTGCAATTAATCACTCGATCAGCATTATTTATTCTTTGGCTTAATTGTGCCACATAATTGGGTGTATGAGAAATGATGTATCATTCAATTTCTTTCTTGAAATAGTTAAGTATTTACGTATGCTTAGTTAATCTGCTTCTATTTAGAATCAAGAATAGGATTCTGACTCGAGCATTAGAAGATAATCCATTCTTTTGTATCTGTTTTGTCTTGAATTCGTAGTTGTACTAATACCTAAAACATACACAGATGCAGTATATAGCCAAAGTGAAACCTAAAACAGAGAGAAGATATTGAGGAACGAATGGATATATATTAGTTGCTTTAGGATTCCACAAGTATACCAGCACTATCATCGATTGGAGTCTCCTAAAAAAATTTCAAGATAATAGCTCGCTTTGATCGATGGCACTAAATGATCTTCTCTAATTCACAAGAACTTTCACAGATTTGAATGACTAGGTTTACAGAATGATAAGTAGAGTAAAAATTATCATCACAGGTAAAAGACAATGATCCAGAGGGCTATCCGGGAATAACCTCAAATATATGAGAAATGAATGCACATCTGCATATACGATAACTCTTGTAAGTACTTATGTTTTATTACAACGAGAAACGTTAGTAAATGAAAATACATTATTTTCACGAAAGAAGAGAAATAGGCTAGTACTTTTCCCATAGTTTTATTTAACCCTCATATGGATTCACTGCGCCTTTGCGGCGCTCGTGGTTTTTAAAATGCTTTTAATACTGCCCAATCACATGGATCTTGCTGAAACTTTCAGTAGTCTATTTTTTCTGCATTCTTAGTCGACAAGTTTAATTTTGCCCGCATAGTGCGTATAGTTTTCATTTTATTGGCCACTAATGGAAAAAGTTACGTCGTTGGATTTACGGCGCCGCTGCGGCTACGCGAGTTTTCTCGTTGCTATTTTGGCCTGTCAATACTCATTTAATGGTTCTTATTTTACGCATGAAATGGTATTTTATATTTATAATCATAATATTTAAACGATAAAGCTTTCTAAATCATTTAAAATTGTTTAACATAGGGCCAAGTTTGCTATGCCAAATTTCTTTCATCTATTATCCAAGTATCATGAATTTTTCTTTTTTACAATGTTCTTTTACAAAACTTCATCTAAATACAATAATAGATTTTAGAAATTCGTGGCTAGCCCAAGGGTGTTATTTCTATGGCCTCTGTCATTATTTGACAGCAAACGAAAAATAATGCAGTGTTAAAGGTTTTTATTCATAACTTCTGTAATAATGGGTTCAATCGAACAAAACACAGTTAAAAATAAAGAATATAGAAGTTAGTAGCATTATCAATAAAAAAACTTGCTAAGAAGAGCCAAATTTGGAAGATAACGACAAAAAAATACCGCAGCGCCTCTGCGGCGCCGAAAATCCAACGACGTAACTAAATTTGTAAATCCATATGAGGGTTAACATTACCGGTTTCAGTCAACAATCGTCAACCGTATGTAGATAATAAAGCTGTAGAAAAAGTACAATTCTCTTTCTCTTCTTTCGTTGTGTTTGATTTCCATTATACGAATCTTTTATCCGTGGATTCTGAATTAGTTTACTCAGTATGTACAAAAGTTGCGCGAAAATTACTTAGTAAATTACACATCCCCAAATTATCAAGGAAACCCTCTACTACTACTATCAATTAGCAAAGTCGTAATCTGCAGCATACAATTTAAATATAATCAACTACATAAAAGTATGTGAAAAAACTTTATGACAATGGTAATTGGATTAATAAATATATATTAATCAATAAAA
Source organism: Sympetrum striolatum (assembly GCA_947579665.1). Classification (NCBI taxonomy): domain Eukaryota; kingdom Metazoa; phylum Arthropoda; class Insecta; order Odonata; family Libellulidae; genus Sympetrum; species Sympetrum striolatum. The sequence goes on along the minus strand of OX388342.1, from coordinate 50,890,655 downwards.
TCTTGCTAGCCTCAATCTGACGCTATAAAACATTACTAATTATTGAAACCCCAAGGAAATTCGGTGTCAAAATGAAACGGCACGGAAATAAATTCCGTCACTCGTACTGGGCAAATGAAAACTGACAGAATTGCTTGATTGGGACGCTATATCGGTCATAATTTCCCGTGATTGATCCATAGGGAACAGATACCGAATCAAAAGACCGGTAACGCATCGAATGCTTTATCGAGCGACGAGGAGATCTACGAGATCCAAATAGACCATTGCACCCATCACAGATAAGCAAGTCGGAGTCATATCATGCCAGTGGCGATAGCGGGGCGCGCAGTCTTTCGAGAACCATGATTTACTCCTCCTACAGGATATTGGTTGTTTTGCGCATTAATCATCCCTGCAACCCACGTACGCCTTTAATGAACTTGGAAAAATTTTTTCGAGAGGGAAACACTCGTTCATTACCAGTAATGAGGATTTCCCATTCGAAACGATTCGGAAAGAGCAGAGAAGTTCCTTCTTTAATAGCAATATATAGAGTCCACAAATTAAAATAAAACTATTGTGTACACGTTCCTGCTACCAAACTCTGATGAATGGAATTGTTTCATTTGTCATGTGGTACAGGATAGAGAAAAATGTCTTTCATTTTTTTTGTCCCAGTCTTGATCATGGCTGTGATGAAATGAAAACTAGCGAGTTATGAGTGAATAAGTGCACTAATCAAGGTCTCTTCTTACGGAATGCCAGGAATAGTGTTACTTATGGATTCATTGTGCTTCACTTGCGTGGACGTCTTCCGCTGATAACATTTTGGCTCAGTTACGAAAACAAAGGCAAACTATCTGTATCATCATCCTGCCTAGTGAACCGCTTTCCTCTCTGAAAGCCTTTAGTAGCTTATATCGGAGGGAGTGAGGTACTAATTGGGCTTCTGGTGGAATACTTTACAGATAGACTGTGTACACACTATAATAAACACACAGTAATAAAATACACACACTTGGTACTTGCGTGTTATTTTATTTTGAAGAATCTTGTACAGATATAATTATTTAAAATGGTGATCACCCGCTTTCACCAAATTACCGCCAATGAAGTCTATTTTTTAAGCTTCTTCTTTGCAAATAATCGCCTGATTATGATGTAACTCGTTCCCTAGTATATTTCTCATCTCCACGAATGTTACATTCTTCTCGCAAATAAACGTCAAATTCATAGCCGGCGATTTTTTCTCCCCTAAAAAATAAAGAAGGAAAAAGCGTAGGGGAGGCTAATTACGAAAAAAGCTTCCGAAAAGAAAAAAGCGGCATCGCCTTTAATGACGCCGATAAAAATTGGCCTCCTTGAGAAGCGCAGGAGTACTTCTCAGCCAGGGGAAGCCGAGGAGGACCGAAAAGGTAATAAGAAGCTTTCCATTCGTCATCGGGTTGTTGAGAAATTAGAGCCTTAATGTTCCCTCCGAGTCTGAGAGAGGAAGGGAAAAAAATCACATTTACAAGGCGGGAGGGAGCTAAGTAATTCTACACAGCTGTTCTTCTCCCTCGAGGGCGGCAACCCACCTCGCAGCCCATCCCACTCCGCATACTACCCTCCCTCTTTCATATCAACGCCCCCCTCGATTCTTCTCCTTTAATCCCAGCCATTCTCATCCTCCCCGCGTCTTCAAAGAACTATCTTTCCCCGCAAACTCGCTCCTTCGTTACTCTCTCTTAAACTCAAACACCCTCCTGCGAACTAAGTCTGCCGTCGCCGCTGGAGGTCTTTCCATTGATATTCCCATCCGCTCCTCCGCCGATCCGTCGCTTCTTTTCTGCGGCTAATTCTCCCGACCATGGCTCACACTCGGCGGGAGTCGCTCCAGATGAGCGGATGACGCACGAGGACAAATTAGCCGACTATTGTGAGAGCGTTCTCACCATTCAAGTGTCGAATTAAGTCCTCATATCTATGGACATTTAATCCCGAGGTTTAGTCGAGCTCGGCTATGAGGCGGTGTTTTTAGGCAGCTATGTCTTCGAGACTTATTAAAAGACTTAAAGAAGATTGGGAGAGTGATTTTAATCGATTATCACACACCCACTAGTAATTTTAAAGGAGTGCTACATTTGGAAAGTACGAATTTTTCTAATGTAACGTGATTTCCACCAATATCAACTTTTAAGCGATAAAGCCTAAATTTGATGTCTATAGTTACGCTATCGTCCGAATTGGGTTTACTCTGACAAAATGTGTTTTCTTTCAGTTATTAAGTTAGCAATTTGCTTTATTTTCTCATCATTTAGAATGATTAAGGTATAATCAAGTTCACATAATTTATTAGATTGATAGCCCATAATCGTTGGAGAAGTTCCTGCAGCTACTGTCTTTAATCTGGATAAAAATTTTAGGAATTCAGCTTACATTATTGTAATGCATTACATTATAGATATAACATTCTTATAAAACATTGAATTATATAATGAATTTACCTTATAAAAAATGAATGTGAGTGCCTCATTGTCCGACTACAGAGGGTAAAAAATCTTCAAACCTAATCAACACTTAATATATAAAAATTAAGAACCATGAACCAAAGCTTCGCATGGCATCAACGTGGTAACAAAAAATATGATAAATTTAGCTATATAACATCATACTAAAGATAAATCCAGTTGCTTTTTGCGTCCCTGTGGTAGCTTTTTGTAGATATCTAGTTATCTGATAGTAGTTATGCAATAATATGTAGTTGGTGGTTTCTTCTTATTTACTAAAAATTCCGATGAACCGGGCATAGTAAGAATATATATTTCGTAATGAGGATAAGAGTTTGAAAACTATGGAAAATTGGTCAAAAGAGTAGATGGAAGATGCTTTGGGTACGGTCTTTGATGGTAGAGAAGTGAGGGGGAAGAGAAGATAAGTTTTTAGTGAGCGCTCCTTTTAATAAGACAATTTCCATAAAAAACAGCCGAGTCTTTCCTGCTGTGGATGGAATATCTCCAAAAAGAAGCCGCTGCTGTTATGATCTCTCTCTATGAAGCCCAGGTCTTGAAACTGTTGAGCGGTTACATTTTTTGGCACTCGGTGGCTCTATTCTTCAGGTTTCTTTGGTTAATGACCTAGGGACACACTCAGCCAAAATAAATATTATTTGCAGTGGTTCCAGAAGGTCCGACGAAATAATAATTTTTTTCGAAATTTTCAACAGCTACTTCGCAAGTTCTCGTAAGCTTTGGGAGTATTTTCACAATAAGGAAAAATATTTTTATGATATAAGCAAGACGAGATTGATTTAAATACTCCGTAAACTACATCTAGCTGGAATCAAAGGCATTGAAATAGACCGGTTATTTAAGTACAGTCCTGGCCAAATTTGATGCACCATATTTCTAGCGATCCTAACGCCCGGTGGTGCGTTAATGTTGGCCAGGTGTGAACATTCAATGTATATTTGAGGAGACTACGATAATGAGCATAAGGTTGTAAATATCTGGTTTCTTGAAAAGTCCGTGCAAAGCTCTAATTGTTTTTGTGTTAGAAATTGATGTAATATTAATTTTTATGGGTGTTTGGTAGTTTTTTTCAATTACGCTGCATTGAGTTACGATGACAACAATAAGGAAATGTTGAAAGTAATATAGTGGTTGATTTAAAAGTTTTCAGTGAATGAAATTATAGAAATCGATTCTGAGTTGATAAAAAAGTCATAAGAGAAAACTTTTGTTTACTAGACGACATTTCTGAAGGTAATTGTCTAGTGTAGATAGTAAGTCTAAATTCTTTCACGGATTCTCCCTTTATTCCCTATAGTTTTCCCATAACCAATTTCACGAACAATTTAAATTTATTCACACAGGTATTTGGATTGTGACCAAATTCCTCGAATTTAATAATTCCGTTATTACAATTATTTTATTAATATATGAAAATATAGTTATAGAGTCGAATATCTCTTGTAGAAAGCAAAGAAAATATTTTTCGGGTATTTTTGTCATTTAAGACCAGTTTTCACATGAGCATAAAGCACAGATGTAGCATTGTAAGCATATATTAGCAGATGAAGCACCATGTGGCATTATTAGGACCGATTCAATTGTGAATTATAACTCATGCATGTAAGTATCTTAGCCATATGCTTAAAAATAAAAGGGATATACGCCAGCATAATAATAGTCGACATGAATAAAATTGAGGCATACAGATGAGTAGCTCTTCAGGAAAGAAATAATGGAAAATTAATTTCGTGTATTTTAATCACATGGGACCAGCATTTATTTAATTGCCCAAGATATTTCAAGGAATTCATTTCACTGGACAAATAATCTCTGAGGAAGGAGATGAAGCTTGAGGCTAGCAAAACAAACCAATTATGGCGAGACGACAGAGTGCCAACCTCACCGCGGTTCCTCAGGGTAAACCGCAAACACAAAGGGTTTCTAGTAGGGGCTGACATATACATGCAGGAGTGGTACCAGAGGCTAAGGCGGAATTTTCCCAGAAGTCCGCAACCTCTGTATGCGGGCGGGTCGTTAAGGACCCCCCGGCGATTACGCGGTAATCCCTTGCCAATGACATTTTATGTATCGCTCTTAAAGACCCCTTTCCGGACCCATATTGGAGAGGAAATTACGATTGAGTAGGAAAAACAATGTATGTATGGACAGTTACTCATAGACCGAATTGGCAGATTCAGTCTATGAGTAACTTCAGTTCTTTCCCCCTATTTTCATATCTTTTCAGGTGAAAATGAGTCTAAATAATTAAAGCCCGCGTTCTGTAATATTTTAAGTGTGTATCTGAATTGTAAGAATTCGATTGAATTATATCTGAAGAAATCCAAAACTATGGTAGTTTCTTGAAACAGGACCGAACCCCTTACAAAATAATCGATGAGGTAATCAAGGATAATTCAAAAATAAATAAATAGAAAGAGTTCTACTACTTCGGCAGTTAGAGCACATAATAGATGCACCTCTGCGGTGAAGTGGATAGCCTTGGCGAAGAAGGTATATGAAATTGAATAGGATACGTTTGCAAACAAACGCCTTAAATTGGAAATTATAAAAACCATCGCAAAAAACTTTTATTATGGATGTGAAACTTGGACATTGGGAAATGGACAATGGAAAAGTCTTGGTCAGAAGCAATGAAAATATAAATTTGGAGAAGAATAACAAGAGCAATATTGATAGATAAGAAAAGCAACGTAAAAGTTCTGAAGGAAATAAAAGAGAAGATGAATGCTTGATAGAAATAAATTAAAGGAAAACTAAATTTGTTGGAATTTATTCTGTGGTATATAAATTTGTTATAAATATAATTGAGGGAAAATTAATTGCACGAAAGGGAAAAGGAAGGCCAATAAAGTAGTTCCTAGATGACAGTCAAAGCACTATGTAAGTCACAAAATAAAAGAATTCCAAGATAATAGCAATGAAGGGAGCCATATGGCTTCAATGACAAGTCTTCGTCTTTAGAAAATTATGAACAAACCCGATCAATATACATCTTTTATCTATTTCCATTGCATTCAGCAAACATAATATATATTGGATACATAATAGCATAGAATGGTAGTAATATCATAAAGGTGGAATAAATCTTATTTTTATGTGCAGAGATGCAGCTATTATAAATGATTTACTTATCAATCTTCGAATGAGAATGAAAATATAAATAGAGAAGGTATGTAATATGGAATGCATAAGCCTTAATCATTTACTAATAAATCAGCATTTTTCAATAAATACTACTTAATCAGAGTTATTTTATTTGAATTTATTTGTAAATTATGAACCTTATATGGTGAAGCAAGCATTTCCTTGAATAATAGACCTCGAAGACATGAAGCAGTATTAATGGCGTAATAATATCAAAGGTGGACATCACGCAGGTCACATGGCTGAGATCCTGAGATGAATTTTTACATATATTCCTTTGGAAGAGAACTGAGTTATATTAAATATTTATAGTGTTTATTCTATCGAAGAATCAATTGAATCCATAAACCTTCCCACTCAAAACATCTGAAATTTATTCACTCTTTATTTTTTACCATTTTAGTTCATCAATTGATTCATGGGGAATATTGATGACAACCGGCCGAGCTAATGAAGAGATCCTCTTAAATTTAAATTGGGTTCTAAGAATGTGCATCTATTCAGCATAAATGATAAAGCTTCATTATTCGAGGAAATTCATTGCAATACGTGGTAGCTCTAAAGTTTATGCTACCCTTTATTGTAGATTCTACGTAGAATATTTTTTTTTCAGCCGAGTAAAAAGAAGTTATTTCAACATTTCAATTTGTATCAGGAGCAACTGAAAGGAGAAAACCGACGGTGGTGTTGGCAAATAGTGACGACTCTTCTAATGCGGCGTTGCGGATTTCTGCCAATGTACTGCGTCAACCACCTCGGCATTTCGGTAAAAGTGAAAATCATCATCAGCTATAAATATAGCAACCCCGAAACTAAGGAAGGAATCAACTACTTGCTCAAGAAGGCCGAATACACTCTCAAGATCCTTGCCATTCCCCATAATCCCAAGAATGTGGGGAAGATTCCGCTCTTCTCGACAATCCGTTTCGCTTATGCTTCGACTCAAGACGAGGCGTTATGTCACAGCGCCGAGCTACATTCACGGTCAAAATGCGAAATAAGCTGCTTGTCGAGGAATGAGCTACACACGGGAAATATTTTGTGACAAAAAATGCTGTAGTAACGCAAAAAGGTGCACGGAATACATATCTGGGCAGAAGTGAGCTTTACAAGTCGAGGCACGTTTGACTGGGAGCTTTCAAGTCGGCAGAACAAGGCCAGAGGTCGCTGCTCGAGCCAAAGAGTATGACACATGAACCAAAAGCGCTTTAAGGTCTCCAAGGATGGACGCAAGCATGACATACATACATGCTGAACGGTTTTGAAAAATGCAGTTTTGTAGAAGAACGGAATAAATCCAGTTTAGTCCATTCAAAATACGGTGTGGGCTAATACCCTGAAAATTTAAAGACATAGCGTTCCTAATATTGCTTCTAAGAGTTTTCTGAGTTCCAACGAATGTTGACTGGAATAAGATGTAGCTATCAAAAGGCAAAGTTTCTAGATGCGAGTAAAAAAATAATAATTATGAAAATCACAATAAAATTTATGTGCACCATTCGCAAACAATACTAGTGAACACGTTAAAATTATATCTGCATTAAATTATTAATTATGCAATACATTAATAATAACATTAAACTATTCAGTAAAGATTGTCTCTTACAAGTGACTAGACTCATTGAGAGGTGATTATTTGATCAATATGGTGCAAAGAGAATGTTATGATATATAGATGTGATGCTCTCTAATCATATCTTGTATACGATAAATTTCTATTTATCGATCCCAGTCATCAGCTGAGTTGCATAATCATCAGATTTAACACTACAATTGGTGCCCTGAGTATACTATCTATCTAGGCTATTAGACAAATTAGTAATATTAATACGAGTGTAATTACTCTGTTATCTACTTTGGTTTGCTTCTCTTTGAGCTCATACTAATCCGAGTTTTTTTCTTTTCACAATCTTTAGGCTTCGTGGTTTGCGGTCCGTACTCTGTGTTTTTATGGTTATTTCCGTTTTTGGGTGTGCTGATATATATATTGTAAATGTTTTCATTATCCTTTTCCCAAATGATGCTTGGTTGCGAGGCTGGTCCCAAAATAAACTAAAAAATACATATTTTGCTGATTATTGAATTTTTTGCGATGCCTGCTTGATACTTCCACGCGAGCAAATGCAAAAATATCCGTCCAGAAAAATGGACATGAAACCTTTATGACGTGCCAAGGTTTTCCGTTGTTTCCATAGGGCCCTCAAAGAATAACGCCAAAACTTTTCAGATATCTCATCAACAAAATTATACTCCTAATATTGAAATAATTTGTTAGTGAGAAATATACTTTAAAAGGCAAAATGTGTGCACCTACATATATCTATCAAATCTAATCTATGGCTCATTGATATGTTCAATTTACGGCGACCAATCAAACATCGGGAAATCAACGTGGGATACCCTCCCACCTTAATTTCCCAATGCTGTGGTTTGCGTATAGCCGTGGGCAAAATAAGTTTGCGGGAAAAGCTGTATAACAACAAATATACATTATTTCCACAAAATGCCATGTGACGCCCAGGTACGCATGATGATAATGGCCTATTCTCTTGAACATGTCACGTCAGTGTAAGCATGATATTAATTCTTACTACATACACTAACTACTACCTTTTCTATTTTGAGATAGAGCTTCTTTTCTGTTATTAGTAAATGAGCTTAAGATAAGCAGTATAAATTAATATGGTCCAAATATCACGCCACATTTTCTGATTTTTCTCTTAAAAAAAATAGCGAGTTACCGTAAAAGATGACGATAAATATAATGAAGCGTTCAGAGTTCATAGTAAGAATGCATTTTATTTTAACCATATATCAATCATATCTAGTGCCTCACATTTGATGTAACTCATCTAGAATCTTAAATAGAATACCTAGGGAATAAAAGCTTATTTCCCAATAATCAATATGGAACACTAGTCTCAACTGGGGCATTAATCTATATTAAAATCGCTCGGGATGAGCACTCGGAATATGTAGTAAAATGTGGGTCACTACTGCGACGATTTGATAACATTCCTCTTTATGGAATTAAAAGAGTTTGCAGATAAAGAAAATTCCATCATTTTCTTTTTTTATAGTGTTAATTTATCATTTCCTTTTAATCCTGTAGATATTGGTGCAGCAAATAAAATTATTCTCCTTTTGTTAGGAAAATAGACCCCCCGATAAGGCTCCTACTAGTATTTAAAAATTTGAAAAATGTTAGTCAAATGAAAAATATATCATTGATGTATGTGCGTGGAAATGGACCAAAAGGAAAATCAAAACCTATACTTTGCATTCCACCTTGAAACCAATAAGTCTTGATAAGAGACGGCTATCTCCAGGGAGCGAAGTGCACGATCCGCAGACATTACTCGAATGCACTCTTCCACAAGTCTGCAAATCTTTTCTATCGACCATTTTCCAGACCAAGACAGGCCACGGAAAAGCATTCATTAGTCAAATCGCTTTTGAACGTCCCTTCGATTATGGAGATTGTAGTTCATGACGAATAGCAGTCCTAAACCGTTCCCTCCGACACCAAAATTTCCAAAGGACGGTTCTGTTTGAAGAGTTCCAATCTCATATCATTGGCTTACATCAACCTATTTTATTGCCTTAAATTAATCCAAAAAGAATGGAAAACAAAATATGCATTGTTATTTTAAGTTAAATATTATATTATTATTTTGAGCCTATATATTCTAAAAGGAAAGAGCAATAGATCTAATTCAGCATAAACCTTGGTCGTTAATAGTAGTTGTTAATTAATATTACACATTTTACAGGATTTCCGTTTATTATATCAAAATTCTTAATGAAAAGGATCGAATACAAGCGGTATTGTTAAAAGTGCTTCGAGAGCTTAATCATTTCACATAGGCTCCGGCAATCGAACTCGGAACCACTTTCAACGGAGCCGAACGCGCAGCCCACTTGGCTATCCGGGAATTTATACTGAATGTTGTAGAAGTCTCGATATCGGAAAAAAACTTGTTTCTATTTTATTTTGCAAAACCATAAGCTTGTAAGAGGTAAAAACTCACTTACCGTTCTTTTCTCATCGATTCCATTCCGAACAATCTAGATTAGAATCCGGGAACACCAGATGTGTGAAACCTACATAACCCTATTCTTTTGTTTCAAAAGCTAGTTATGCAAAATTTTGCTGACATCGGTCAAACTAGGGGTAGGAAACATTTCCCATTGAAATGGGACATTTAACATCCCATCTCATAAGAAAGGCTCCATTTGAGACCATATACATTTTTCGTGAGAAACGAATTCATTCGTTGAATAATCTGTGAGATAACTTTTCTACTTAGCATAATCAACGAGATTAGAAAAACAATTTCTGAAACATGAGTTGCTTCAGAAATTGACTAAAAGGCAATAATACACATCCAAAAAAGCCACTTGTGGTCTGAATAGTGAAGGTTCCCTACCTCTCGTTTATATAGATCTAAATGTAGATTTACGAACAAACTGACCGACATAGAAAATACAGAAACCAAATTTTAAAGAAAATTATTTTTTTCTGTAGAAAAGACCTCTTCAGTATCAATAATACCAAGCACCGAGAAACCGTTACAGCTGATCCTAAAATGCCGCAAATGTACAGCGGATTCGAAAGCGCCTCGGAAGAAACGGACATTCGGACTCGTAAACGGGATTTTTTTTCATCGCCAAGCCGCAAAATTCCCTCTCTTAATCTCGCCCATTGGAAGCTCCGAATCTATTCTCCCGCCGTTAGCTGTGCGAATCGCTGAAAGACCGTCAAAGTAAAAGAGTCCCGAAAAAAAATCCCGCGTTCAAAAGTCTCCTTCATTTATGGCTTCCTAGCTGTGTATTCTAGCCGTACATTGAACGCCGAATTACTTCCCAAAGCCACATGAAGCGTACTTTTTTACCTTTTCCTAACGGTTCCGAACCGCACGGGATACTTTCCCGCTACATATTCCTACACGGCGCTTCCTGTACTTCGTTTCGCCTTCCCCCTTTCCCCGCCCACCGCGCCAATGAGCCTTTATTCCTCTTAGTGGGGAGAGGAGAGAGAGGTGCCTCGAGGAGTGACGGGACCGAATTCCAAATGAAAATTCTCGTGCCGTCTGAATATTCAGCTCTTAGGCTCATGCATATTCAGACGGGACCCGAACGAGCGGACGGGGGGCACCGGCGAAAAATGCAGGGCGAGAGATATGGAGAGGGTGGGCAGTAGGAAAGGAGAAGGATACAGGCGATAAAGCAGGGAAGGGAGCAAGACAAATAAGGAGTTGACAGAGGAAAGGGAAACACGGAAAGTTGAATTAGAGGAAGGGTTAAAGGAATAAGATAAATAAATATTGGAGGAGCGGAGATTGGAGCAAGAAAGAGTAAGAAGGTTAAGGAATTCAGGTGGGAGAGCATGCAGTGGAACCGTAAATTTAAACACTCCGACAGATTTGATTAGTAACCAAGGAAGTGGCTGAGTTTAAGGAACGATGCTGGATTAAGGGATACCTGGGATATCTCGGAATACTTAACTAGCGAGAACTATTTAGAATTTTGGTAACTTGGATGGGATGTGATTATTTTCAAGATAATAAATTCTCTCGAGTATAATATATGGAATAGTTCACACGAGTGGTTAATTAAAAGACTTTGAAAAATTATGAAATTAAAACGATGAATTTCAGCTACCGAAACCCCTATAAATAAATTCTTCTATAGAAAAACTATTAAAACTACTTCATGTATGGTCTTCAGAAGAATCAAATATGTATTTAAGGACACACATCTCACTTGATACCACAGTTGTAATGTGGTTATAAGCATATAATCAGCTTACTATATGATATGAGTTAGCTAAATATGTTGAAATTATACTATATATATAGGTTCTTACACTGAAAGAGACGAATTTGAATCTGAATCCTTCGTACCACATTAAATTGATTTTATTCTCCATTCTTCAGCACAGCAGAATTTAGTGTCGAGATAATTAGCAGATACTTAAATCGAAGCTTAGTAATCCGTGATTGAAAGATTCAAAAAGGAGATATATCATATGAATATTCATTTTAAGTTCGTTTATCTACAAAAACGTTCTTACTCATAATGAAATGGATGCCATAACTGATATTATCATGATGTAGAATAGCATACAATTCAGTAAAGAAAATAAAGTAAACACAAACATTAAAAAAACGCAGTTCATTGGAGAGGGCGTAAGACATTTACTTTTGACTGCGTCATAAAAGGGCTTAAATTAGAATAAATATAGCCCTAAGAGATCATATTCTTTTAGTCATTTGAAAATTCCAGAGAAACCACGAACTTTGAAATTGACATTTCTGATTAAAAAAATTAAAAAATGAGGGAACGTTGAAAGGTTTTACGGAGCTGTGAGGACTGCATTGCAGGAGAAAAACGAAATACTCCGACTTCCTTGCGCAAACTTATATATGCTTTTTTTAATAGACCGAAGCTGCTGGGAAATCCTTGATTCCTCATTTTCTCCATCACCTCGCCCGCCAACTCGAAGGAAGAATTAAATTGAGGTATCACCGGCATAGTCTCAAAGCCATTACTTACACTCGGAGACATCTATTTATTCATCTTCCGCAAGACGTATCTCCTGAGAGGAGCATGAGAAAAAACAAAGCAACGAAGAGGACTTTTCTTAGGGTAAAACGTGCATTCAGGCAGGGTAGGTCGCTTATAGTCTAGCTAGTCGCTTAATCGCTTACTGCGATGTAAAATTGAAGCATAGTTTCTTACGGAGTACACGCACAGTGGAACACAGCAGGTAGCCGGGATGGTAGCAGTGAGCAAAGCTGTAATCAGATTTACATCGCTTCAAACGGCAATGGCCCAACTCGCGCAAGTGCATCTGCAGTCTTCTCCAGTTCTTCCGAAGTTTCGTTGAAACTACTGCTTAAATATAATCAAAATTGTTTCGCATCCATATTTGATTACTGAAAGAACCATTCCAGATAATTCTTTAACTTTTGATACCGATCATGGTAATCGACAAAACTCTGGTAAATAAAGGAAAGTTGGGACACGGCTGTTAATAAATTAGAGGAACTCCACCACTAAACAATATACAGCCCACACCCTGCCGGCATCGCTTTGTATCTAATTACTCCTGCCGAATGCATCGCATTCGGCAGGAGTATGCATCGATAGCACTCGATAGGTATTTCGATAGCATCGATATGCACTCGATAGGTATTTTGAATGCATCGCATTCGAAATACCTATCGAGTGCTGTCAAAAAGTGCGGTGTCCTGTCTTATTTTCTCGGATCACCGAGGAATGAGAAGAGGAACGCCGACAAGAACGGCTATTGGAGATTTTTATACCTCTAAAACAAAACTCATACTTTCGTGATTAACAGGAAGAGCATGGTTGCGTGTACTTGTTTCATTAGAAACCACTTGTAAGCATAACTATCAAGAACAACGAGCTATTCATTGCTAAAAATGGCCATCTTAGACGCCTGCAAGCGACCAACTGAGCGTCACTGTGTGTGTGAAAAGCTTCTCGCTAGGTATCCAGCTAGGAAAAACGCGACCTCCCATGTTCCAATGTGTTTTTACCCTTTGGAAATCCTTCCAAATGCACTCACAAGACGCAAGGCGACGGCTAATCCTCACAGCGCCAGCGATTAATTAATAACGTCTGAGACGGAGTTAATGATTTTAAAACACCTCGAGTGCGTGTAATAGCCATAAACAGAAGAGCTCGGTTACGACATTCTTAAGGAAAGGGTGAAGAGAGTAAGGCGCACGCTTGAAAGCGGCTCGCAGGTGACGAACGAAATGCGAATCGCGCAATTATATGTGAGAGGTTTTTACCGTGTGGGGGAGGAACAATCTGGGGCGAATGAGAACGTGTAAGTGGATGGAGTCGCAGGCAGATTGCGTAGAGAGAGAGAGAGGGATGGAATGGCCTTGAGTTAGGCGACGTTTGAGAGCTAGAGGAGTTCAAGTTTATGAGGAAGAGAGTGAGCGTGTGGGTATATGAGGGAAAGGATAGCGAAGATGAGTGGGGGAGACGGGAGGCAGACGGAATCAAAGGAGAGCAGGGATTAATTGGAGATATGTAAATGAGGATTAAGTGAGAGGGCGGGTAATCTGGAGGAATAGTTCTGAGTGGAATGGCGTGTAGATAAGAAAAATAGAAGCAGGTGGAGGGAGATAAAAATTAGGGTTTAAAAAAGTAAGGGAAAAAACGCCTGGAAGAAATGCTGGGAGAAGGGAGATTTGGAGATTTGAACGACAGAGTGAATATGATATGAGCCGAAAATATGAACAAAAGAAAGGAAATTCTCGGAGCTGAATCGTTAGAAGGAATCCCGGCAGAGGTGTAGATACATAGGCGTATGAGGAAACGGGAGAGAGAAACGGTGCACTTGGGGGACCTTCCCACGCTTGTTCCCGCGATTTTAATTTGATAACTTCAAGACGATGTTCTACTAAAGATTAAAGGATGTTGAACATCCCGTAAAGAAATCTCAGCAGAAGCGGCTTAGTCTAGTTTTTACGAGGATATTCCTGTAGCTTTAACGGGAAATTTCTTTAGGTTCTACAAGAAGTGAAAAATGGTGAATTGGCTGGGACTCTAACCCAGGTCTCCCATTTTCCAGGCAGGTGTTGAGACGCTTTGAACATAAAATCCCTCATTTACAGGAGTGAAAAAGAAATGGCTTGGTAGTTAAGTGGTCAGAAAACCTGCCCGAAAAGTTGAAGATCTGGGTTCGAGTCCCAGCCAAGTCCCTATTTTTTACTTCTTGCACAACCTTGAGTTATGTCCCAAAACATCATAAGGAATTTATAAAAAGATTGGGTGGACTGTTACGGATGAGTGATGAGCTTGACGTTGACGAGTACAGGTAGAAGAGGGGATCGCATGGTAGGGTGAAATACGGTGGAGATTTGTCCCCGGGACCGCTACGGTAGCCGGGGAGGCCTCTTGGGAACCACGTAAAAACTTTTATTACGAGTGAAGGGAGGTAGTTATAGTTCTACATACATTTTTCTATTTCTTAAATAACTTACAGTTAGAATACTGTTTTAAAATAGTAAATGCATACGTTAAGTGTTCAGTTGTAACCGAAAATTGTATGTCATTTTATGCTGTTTTATTGTATAGTTGTAGTTACGTTATACACTTAATGATTGTATACAATGTATTTAATATGTAACATCGGTTCTCACCAGATGATTAGTTCAATTGTAAAATGTTTTGATAATAATGAGAGACAGGGAGATGAGCTATCGTCATCCTCAAGAAACTGTTTTCCGACTAATTTAATGCTAAAACTAGTGAGCCATTAGCTATTCTAACTGGGTAGCTAACGAAATATATTTGTGTGTATATTTAGTCTGACAATAAGCTAAGAAGGGAAGATATTGCGCCTTTGGCATCAGAGTTTGAAGGGAAGAATGCGGGAGCATTAATGAAATTATGCTCATAAACGGGGAGTCCCATGTTAGCAGGCGAGAATAAAAACAGAATGCGGACAGCAGAGATGAGAAATGTAGGCGGAGAATGAGGATGGCAGAGTTAAATGCAAGGGCGTAAACGAGGAATTTAAGAAGCAAAAGAGTATACGGGAAAGTTTAAAGGAAGGTGGAGGGAGGTGAAGGATCGTAGATGCGAATCCTCGGGCTCCAATGAATAAGAGAGATGGGGTATAAAGGCAGAGTAGGGGGAGATGGGGCATAAGATTGCAAAAGTAAAACATGGAAGATCACAAAAAACGCAATTTAATGCAAAACAGTTCCGAATGATAAACTATTGAAAGGACTCGGAGACAAAATAGAAGAGGGTGGATAGAAAAAATGTGGGGGATCAGTTCGGAAATGGAATGGCGGGGGCAAAAAAGAAAACTTGCGAACGTGACGTTAAAATTCGACAGGACGAGGGTCGGAAAAAAAAGTTCCCGAGTTAAGGCAGATTAAAAACAAGAGGATTAAAGTCAACGGAGATCGGATGTGAGAAATCGGGAGGGGAGCCGCAGAGACGGGGGATGAATGGGGAGGAGGGGGTCGCGAGGAAAGATTGAGCTAAGCTCGAAATGGGAAAGCGAAAGGAAAATGAAATGGAAGGAATCCCGGACGGAATGCGAGGAAAGCAGGAAAGAGTGGAGAAGCGAAATCTGATGACGAGTAATAATACGAAGAAATATACACTACGCCGAAGATAGAATTTTCAATTATGAGGCCTAGGATATCGTATAACTGCAGCTTATATTACAGTAATATCCAAATAGTATCCTTGATCAGAACTAAGATGACATCTGCATTTAAGTTTATAACCCTTTATAATTATGGTAATACTTCAAAAATAATAGAATGAATATACATTAATAACGTTAATAAACATTTATTTTTATTTATTCGTGCATAAAATTATTATAACTACTGTATTTTGCCACATATAAGACGCACCATTTTTCCGAAATTATGATTAAAAAATGACCCCCGGGTCATCGATTAAATGATTGCCCATTTAATAAAATGCAACCCGCAACACGATGACTGCTCTAAGTTCTCTAATATTAAATTTACTACAAAGACCGAATAATCAAAATACTGTACATGTATGAATTTCAATTTCTGAAAGAGTAATAAATTATTCAGCCAAACATGGTGGCTCCAGTTAAAAATTTAAAGGGCAGACTTATAGTAGCAAACGTTTGCCGATTTTAAAACATTACGCTAATAAAAACATTTAGAGATGGATATAAAATTAATAGTAAAATGTTAATTTTAATTTTTTTATCCTGGAAATCTTGCAATTGTTTTCAAATTGTAATTCTTTTGAGCGTTTAAAAGCTAAAACCACAATTCGGCCTTTTTTGATCTACTTGTTTCAGCAAGAACGAAGGTGTTTAGATTGAGATATCAAACAACTTTGATCAATCAGTATATTATCAGTTTGAATAAATAATACAATCTATTTATTTATACTATTTCAAGAAAGGTAAATTATGATGTAAAAATTAGCTAAGACGATGCTGTGTACTTTATATAAGGTTACTGGGGAATTCTTAAAGTTTATTGTTAAATAAAAATGATGTTTGTAGTAACTAGATTATTTTGTAAATTATAGCTATTTAAATAGTTAATCAGCATATTTTGCAAATTGTTTCAGCTAATGGATGCGATTGTTAAATACTAATGTTTTATAGTTCTTTAAGGAGAACTTTCAAACGCTGTTCTTGTTTCTTGTTCCATGTAGTTAAAGTTGACGTCACCACTTCTAGTGATTTCGAATGATTTCGGCAGTATTCTATCTTCGCCATCATTAGCAATATTTAATCTGACATTGAATGTAGACTTCCTCGAGTCCTTTCCAATTTTTTTCCATTTTGAGCTTATATCTAATTATGAATCATAACAAAACATACTTTATGATTTCATTATGTGATATAT
Organism: Sympetrum striolatum; assembly: GCA_947579665.1. Lineage (NCBI taxonomy): Eukaryota > Metazoa > Arthropoda > Insecta > Odonata > Libellulidae > Sympetrum > Sympetrum striolatum. The sequence continues at coordinate 50,873,605 of OX388342.1, read as the reverse complement.
ATGTTATGCAGTGATTTATACTGAAAAATGAAATGCAAATTAGTTTAAAGAGCGCCCTCTAATCATTTCTCTTGGTTTTACCCTTCCACGCCTTCCATTCCGAAGCATCCTTAATGCAATAAATTAAATTGTGTTGCTTCTGAATTTAAAAACATATATCATGCATTACTCCTATTACACGGAGAGCAATTGAAATTACCTCAAGATTGATTTTTCTCACTATGATCAATAAAAATTAATATCCATAAAATCGGCAATATATAATCTCTAACGGCAATTTATTTCAATGCTAAGATAAAATTTGAATTTAGTTCAATCTTACATCTCGCTTAAGCTTGCTTTTGTTATTATACTGGCCAAGGTCACTCTCTTGAGTCCAGCAGAAAGAGTGGAAGTAGTTTAAGTGAATTATAGAATTAGCGTTTGTATAGAACAGCGGAGTAATTGGGAGAATTTAAACTGTGAAGTTTTTCTTTCGCAACTCTAAATAGTCTTAACTTGCTCAAATATTTGCATGACCTAGTAATAAAATTTTCCCCGTGATGATACGACATAGAATCATTCTCTCCGCTTCCCCACTAATGCAATTTGTTGGTAGGGCTACAAAAGCGAGCGGTTTCGGGGGTTGTGGAATGCGGTACAAAGTCAGAATGTGAGATGTACGTTCTCATGGCGGGAGAGAAGGAAAGCGAATTTCCTGTTATGATGACTTTGTTGCCAGAGAAGAATGCGTGCTGAGGACTGCGAGAGAGGGTGATAGATGGAAAGAAGATGCAGGAGGAAAGCAGATTGGGGAGCAAGAACAAGTTCTGAGTGAAATACGAGGGGACTCGCTCCCAGGCGACACGACTACAACATCCCCCGCCCCTTTCGGAGAAAGTGGAGATGCAGAAAGTGTTTAAACGGTTGTCGCAGAGCGGGACGTGTCAAGAAATCGAAGCGAGGGCTTTTAGGGTTCGAGCCACGTCTTTTCCGAGGATTCCATTCGAATAGATACTTGCTTTTAGTTTCAGACCTGTTTGCATACAATTTCCGATGTTTGGGACGAAAGACGCCAAAGTATCGCAGATCGCACTTCTTGATCTTGAGGGAGAAGTGGAGAACTTTTTTCCAATGGAAGGTCGCAGGTACCATTCGACAGCATTTGAGATCCCTTATATATGAAAGAAATGTTCGATCTCGTTGAAAAGTCGACCTTTCGAATTCGGGGAAATATTTCTAGAATTTTCACGCACCTTTACAAAAATGACGCTACTATTATTTATATCAATTATATACAACTTAATGCAGTAAACATCACTTTTAGCAAAACTTTTACAGGAAAATAGTAATTATTTTACAATAACAAAGGAACAAAGAAACTAAAAAATGGGCGTATGGTCATCAACAGGGGAGTTCAATGTTTACAGCTCAAAAGAATTGTATAAAATTGTATAAAATTTGAGATAATATTGAGTAGACTTTCTAATCGAAGTCTTATACTCATACGAAAAACATATACTTTATGATCGTCGAAGTAAATACCGCAAAGAAATTACAGCATTCGATCCACATTTTTCTAAATTTCTGCGACGCTTGTATTCAAAATTTCTCCGTGATTTTTGATTAAACTCAATTATAAGAAATCCGGTTTGGCAAAGTACTCCTTCATTAATAGATGTATAAGAGATTGGTATGCTTTACCTGGAGAAATTCTCATTCAAATGCCAAAAAAATTCCAAACAATTTAAAAAGAAAATCCGTAATAATAGCTTATAATAAATTGGAAGTAAAATAACTATCTCCGTCCACAATTTTATTAAAAAAAAAACACGTCCGGTTTCGGGTTCAACCCATTATCAGGTAACCGGAAGACATTTTCCACTGAGTATATATACAAGTAAAAACAAGGGAGGGGCAAGGAGAGTGAAGGGGATAGCCGGAAGAATGCAGGGGAGTGGGAGGGGGTGAGGAAGAATGTACCTAAATTTGGTGGAATTATTTTCGCTGAAGAGATGCTCATTAACTAGGTTCCTGGAAAACTGCAAGTGGCGGTGTATTGTCAATTGCTCGATGAGGTTGAGCCTTTTGCCTTTAGAAGCTACGTTGAGAAGAATGGGAGAAAACGATGATCCGTGGTTACTTTCGTTTAAATGTATTGCGAAATAGGAATTTTTTGAATCTTCAAGGAAGGACGCTCTGTGTTCTTCAGCACGTGTTGCTATGTCCCTACCACTCTGGCCAACGTAACTACTGTCGTAATCCTCGCAGTCCAGTCTGTATATTCCCGATTTTTTTATTTTTATGAGTTCCATCCCGACCGTTGCATAAATGCGAGCGGAGATTGAAGCTAGTATAAAAGGCTGGGTGGAAATTTTCAGAGGGGAAGAACTTATTAATTTTATAACTGAAGTTATCCACAAATTTTAATCTATAAAAACGGGGGGATTTCTCAGGAGGAGAAACATGAGAATAAATCTGATGAATGGCTAACTGCCTTTGTTTTTTATGGAGTAAATTATCCATCAGATGTTTTGGGAAGCCGTTCTTTTTGGCGATGAAATGGATGGTATTAAGTTCTTTCCTGAAATTTTGGGGGGACATGGGGATATGAAGGAGGCGATGAAAGAGAGAGTGAAAGAAAGCTAGTTTATGGGAAAAGGGATGATTTAATGAAAAGAGGATGGCATGGTCCGTGTAGGTAGGCTTCCTATGGATTGCAAAGGACATTTCACAATCATTTAGACTAATATTAATATCCAGGAAATTTAAAGAGTGATTGGATTTAAGTTCATGCGTGAAAGTAAGAGATGGGTGTAGAGAGTTTAAGAAGCTGAGAAAATGGAGGAGCTGGCGATTGGTTCCTTCCCAGATACAGAGAATATCATCAACATATCGATGCCAAGACAATATTGGAAAGGTATATACAGTTGGAATTAAAAAGTGAACATTCGATTTCATTTACAAATATATCTGCTAGAAGCGGAGAGAGAGGGCTGCCAATAGCAAGGCCTTTCTTTTGTTTATAACATGTCCCATTAAAAATAAAGTAATTTTGATTCACACACACATTCAGTAGGTTTAAGAAGTCTTTGATATAATCCACTTCACAATTAATTTCCACTAGCATAGACCTAAGGATATCTAGAGTCTCGTTGACGGGCACATTGGTGAATAAGTCTTTTACATAGAAGGAAACTAATTTACAGTTAGGGGGAAACTTTATGTCTTTTAGGATAGAGCACAATTCCACAGATTTTTTAACTGTATATTTTGGTTTTTTTAGATAAATAGCTTGTAAATCCTTTGTATATATTCATCAATGGTTTTACCGATATTGTTTACTGCTTACATGTAATATCTCTTGTCTATTTTTAATGTTTTGTAATATTATAGACAATATTGTAACTTTTAGTTTTATAAGTTTTTAATTGCATTATTGTAAATAGTAATTAATTGTGTGCTTTGATTGTATGAATTTAATTGTAAATAATATGATTTACCACCTTTGGGAGGTTTTTGGGGGTATTCCTCTCAACTAGGGTGAATAACAGGCAGGGTAATATATTTTCTTCCTCTAAGAAAAGATGACTGCCACCTTGCCTAGAGCCTATTTTTATTCCTTATAATTAAATAAACAAATTTCAAGACTTTTGTTGATTTCCTTAATTTATACTCTTCAAAGCTTGTCAAACTATCTTATGTCCTGTATTAGGAGTCTCGTGCAGAAACGTTTTTGTCTTCCACTTTGGAGGGACGGGGATATCTTCAGCGTAATGCTTTTAACATAATTTACATTAATAATTAACTTTGATGAAACATTTTCACTTGAGGCAAAATATTTTATCAACAAATAAACATTACACCAACTTACTATGCCCACCGTAGCACTCATACGGACTTCTCTTTACTGAAGATCTCTAAGATTCCCCGTTAAAGGCATATTGACTACATTTCTGTTTACTTTCTGACAAGCATATCTTGGGCACGAAATTCTATCTTCTGCATTATTCATAACCAATTTAACTTTCTTCCCGATATGGCTAAAAAAGATTACTTATAATTGGCTACTAATAATTATCTAGACCGAACATTTACTGAAACTATCAAAAAGCGAGTGTTTAAGTGGGACGTTTTGCCAAATACGACATCCAACTTCCTTTAGAAAGCATCTATTTAAAAAAATAAAAATTACCTTTTCAGGAAATAGAAAGTTTGGTTGAGGTTTCTTTAAAAAGGTTAAAAATTATCAGCAACATATGTAGTACCATTTATTATTGAAAATTACCTATCAGCTTGATGGTTTACCTTTGATGAGATTGGATAATTTGCCTTAGTGTCTTTAAGATAACATACCTAGTCTTTGATACGATAAATCTCACTAGATTAAATGGAATATATTCTTATTATTTAGAAAATCATTTTAATAATAAATATTTACAAAAAATTTAGATGAAAGAATAAAATTCATTATAATTCAATCCCAATATTTACAAGTTTCATTCACCAAGGAAAATGCAATCTGACTAGATTGTTTTACTGATTGTAAAATACCCATCGCATTTTATAGAAACGACTCTGGTAAAAAAAATAAATTATACTCTGGTAAACTCTGTTCCAGATCTTGAAATAGTTACGCTAGGTAATCTGAAAAGAGGAAGAAAACAAAATTTAGCTATTTTATATACATGAAATTGTTAACAAATATAAAAATATTTCAAAATTGAATCTGAATTTATGAGAAAATCTTTCTATCTAGATTTTTTTATAAAGATGCCCGCGGAAAGAAAAAGCATATTGTTTATTAACTCGTCATACTACATTAAAATGATTTAAAATGCAACTGGGCTGATAAATATACGGAGAAACCGAATCAAAATATCCAATGGAATTTCTTTAACGTTTTTGGTTTAATTATAGCTAATGGGTATCACTGCTATAAGATGTATAAACATTTGAACTTATTAAATCTTGGAATAGGATTGATATTCTACGATAACAAGGCCTACTTCACTCAGGTTACTGTTTGTACAATTCAGGTCCTAGATAGTGTAGAAGGTGAACTACTAATGAAAAAAGTCCCTAATTATCATATACAATGTAATTAGAATTGCTAGTTTTTAAATTGAGAAACCTCTTACCCATCAGATGGAACACTTATCCTGTGGCTACCTAATTCCTCAAGGTCGAGATCGGTGGAAATTGCGCCTCTATGGAGGTGGCGCAAAATAGCCAAGGCAAACCCGGTGGCTGCTGTCCATAATCCTCCAAGTAAACTGGCGTAGAAGCAAGCTCCCCATCGCAGAGTCAGAGGCACTCCTGAGATTTTCATCATATCGGTTGGGTAAGGTCCTAAGAGGCAGGCGTACAGAGGAGCTGCAGCCGCCATTAGAGTTCCTGATATGCCAAGTAGTTGTGCTCCACTCTCAGGTTCGGCCATCTGTGGGCAGAATGATTATCAAATCAGGTTTATGCGGAGTATAACGAATATCTCGAAGTACTACAGTCTATATACGGTATATACGGTCCATATGTGAATTTAGAATCCTAATTATTTGGTTTTATTTATAAACCAGTCCAAGTACTTCTCCATTAAGCTATAAATTACTACAGGTTCAATCACTGAGATCGATTTTTTAATCCGTCAGAAGTAATGTGATCTTAAATTTCCAAAACCTTTTCCGCTTGCAGTGCATAAGTACTCGAAGTATGCATTTAAGAACCATTTATAGCTAATCAATAGCTATACGTAATCAATGGCTATCCTCTTAAATTATGGTAACCGTTTTAGACAATTTAAATTTAATTTTTTATTTATTATTCAATTTTAGTTTAAATTAACAACTTAAGTAAAAGAATCCTCAATTCAAATCGATTGTCTGAGTAGTCTTTGGAACTTTTTATTTATTCAATTTAATAGCCAGATATTGAAAAAAATATATTAAACATCTGATTTCATATAAAGCTCATTCCGGCAGAGAACAAATATTACTATATGCAACTTGTAATAACACTACCCAATGGCTATGATTCAAATGAAGGAACAAATACTTTCTATTGCGTATATTCTAGCAATGAAACCCTAATTCAGGTAGAATATAAACCGTAATACATTTCAAAATTGCGTCCAAATCACCCGTACAAAATTAATGGAATCAATATAAAAGAAGTAAATTCAGTTGAATATCTCGGGATCAACATTACTAATAACTTAAATTGGAGAACGCATATTCGGAAAATCTGCGGCAAAGCAAGTGAAAGGCTTGGCTTTGTAAAGCGTATTGTCGGCAAATGCGATGAAAAGGTGAGAGAACGATGTTATTTTTACCTTGGTCTTACCCCTTCTGGAATATGTGGCAAGAATATGGGATCCGGCGGATGAAACGTGTACTCGCGAACTCGAGAAAGTGCAGCGTAAAGCGGTTCGTTTTGTTAAGACTACGATAAAAAGGAAAGCGTTACAAAAATGCTCTCAGACGTAGGTTGGGAATCCTTGAAAGAAAGGAGATTGGAAGCTAGGCTGCGATTGCTTAATAAAATCAGGGAAACTACATTTTCGGAAGATACAATTGGTATAATACGACCCCCCTGCTACCTCGGTCGATCCGATAATGACCGTTAATGAAGTTGAGAGAAATAGATGCTAGGACGAATCGTTTTAAAAATTCATTCTTTCCACGAACGATACGCAACAATAACCGAATAAGGAAGTAGTTTAGATTCAACTGGTGTTTACACCCACTGCCACACGCCGAAAGGCGGCTTGTAGGGTATTAATGTAGATGTAAATGAATTACAAGGTGAAAGGTGATCGATTCTGATATCCTTAAAGTACAATTTAAACGAGAGAATCAGAAAATTTGAATTGGAACAATATGGTATACAGAAAAATATTGGAGAAGTTTTATTAAATCGCTAAACCAAGGCTGAGAAATCACCGACCGATTAACATCGTATCCTGTGCCCACATTCCTACTTTAAAACGCTCCGAAGGCATTGCTTGTTAAACGTGTGTTTTACCTGAAGTGGGAGCGAAAATATCCAGCAGATTAGCGCCGTGTATAGGAGACACGACGTGTAGTGGCCAGAGTGCCTCAAGTGGTGAGCCCAATTGTCGAACCCTCCGTAAGTCCCTCCCTCTCCTCCCCCCGCGCCGAAGTCGTATCTCCGCGATAAAAACTCGCTCATGGTGAGGATGGGGGCCGGGACGCCTCGACTCAGCTTCTCTATGTGGCTCAGACTCAAAATCCCGAATTCGAAGTCCACCCACTCGTCGTAGAGAGCCGGAATCAACCCGTTCTCATCGACCGGGCGGCACGTTTTCGCCACAGACTCCTCGGCCTCCATGTGACTCGAACCGTTGACGAAGGACTGGTTGACCGACGAGTTGCCCAATTTTACCACTCCGGAGGATTCGCTGTGCCGAGGGAGGAGAGAGTCGTTGGCGTCTTTCTCCGTGGAGGGCGATGCCGCTCTGGGAAAGTGCACCGGCTTCAAATGCTTCCCCGAATAAAAATGCTCGATCTCTTCTTCGATGGCAAACAGCCGGCGGCCGGCCACGGACCGCTTCGCTCTCGGAGGAAGAAAGGTGCTTTGGTTGCCCTCCCAGAAAAGCGGATTTGGCGTTGTAGATAGACTTTCCAGCAGCACTTTAGTAAGGTTTGTATTCACCACTCCGGGAGGACATCTCCAGGGGTTGAGCTCCGGAAAGCAGGGCAATTGAGAGCCCTGGCCCAAGGGGAAAGGGCAGGTCTCCCCGTAAGGAGTGGCGACCAAGGTTATGTTGGCTCCCACGAGTCCAATGTGAGCACCGAGTACAAGGCTGTAGAATATGCGGATCGAATAGTGAGGCAGGGCCCACTGCTGGTAGCTTATCGTGTCCGGGGGAAGGGTGATGTAGCCCACTTGCCAGTCGGGAAATGAGATACAGTAGCCCATGAGGAATCCTGCCAGTGTACATGCAGATACCTTTAAAATAAATTGAAATGACCATTAATAGGTATTCCATGGAATAGACAGTTATAGAAGTGGTTTTAGATTCGTTACGAAGAAAACGTTTGGAAGTATAAAACCAGGACCGAATATCGACTTTGCCTCTTTCAAGTCAGTTTATACATTTTAAAATATAGTAAAAAGAAAAAATATCAGTATAATATTATTGGATAGAAAATACTCAAAGTTAATTTCTTCTATCCAATTATTTATAATTTTTAAGCATTCATCATTAGAAGCACCGAATCAAGTTTAAATTAAACCATAATAATGAGCCAAATCATAATAAAAAATCTTTTTTTCGAAAAAACGCCATTGAACTTAAAATTTTGAAAGGGTGGAGGATTTTTTTAAATCATCTAATAGGTAAAAAATGTCTTCCGTTAGAATCTTGAGTGACGGGTTTAGTGAAGAGATGAAGAGTACGTAAAATTAAATTGGAAGCACAAATGGGAATCCAAAATTACCCCAATTTATAAAACCAATACTTACTGATTTGCTAAATCAGCAAGTACGAGCAAATAAGAAAAGGAATATCTGCGTATGTATTATAATGTTCAACGTAAGCTTGTAAAAACTTTTCCTACACAATGGCAGCAAATAACATCTACATGTATTTAATGACCTCAGGTCTGTTTCTGTGGATTAAATAAGAAAACATTGAAACGATGATTAAAATAAACTCATTAGCCACTACTGATTTTTAAGTTTACATTGAATTAAATATCCAGAGTAAATAACATTAGGTGAAGGATATTGGTATTTCTTTTGAACTAAAGTAACAAAGACCGTATTCGAAATTTAAATATTTGGCAAATAGGTATCAAATATTTTTCTTCAAGCACTAGACTCCCGAAAGAGTTCATTCTCTTTACTTCGAAAACCTAAAAAAAACTATCATTCTTAAAGATTAGTATACTGTTAATAGGATTTAAAAATGCATGGATGAACATGTAAGCAAAAAATACTCAGAGATATGGATGTTTACGAACTGACTGAGTCGAGTTAGTCCCAAATGATTGAGTTACATCGGAAACTTAAAATTCAATAAACCGAACGACGCCTCAAACAGTCGTATCGGAATTGAAAGCATTCGAGGATAAGAAAAGTAATCGAGTTATGAAAGACTAATGGTGTGTACTTGCGAAACTCAGTTAAGCAAAACAAAAGGAAGGAAGGGTGGAAAACATGAAAAATACAATGGAATGCAAAGAAAATCATTCACAACGGAATTGAAAACACACTCCACATTTCCTGGTTGGATTCTATATGATTTATGAAATTATGCATATGCGAAAATGAAATAAGTTTACATGGGAGGAGAGGAAATTTTAGTCATCGAACGAAAGAGAAAATAATGGATGAACAGAAACTTCAGTTATGATTGTTCACACTCCTGAATTAAGTTGAAGAATTGACGGAGCAAGGAAAGGGATGATTTTATTAGCAAAGCACGGTTTTTGAAACAGTTCTACTGAGCAATAATGGCGTACTTCAGACCAGAGAATAAGGTAGTTACATGACAACAAAATTCACGTAGGATAGAGACAAAATCTTGGAGTTAAGAGCTTGATGTTTTAGAACTTTATTGGAAGGACTGGAGCAGGATTCTCTTGCAAAAATTTTCAAAGTGTGAAAAAGTCTCTTTGCTATGAAGGAGAACGTGAAGGTTTGCAATCAGATATCTCAGTCAATTTTGATTCCATAAAGAAAAACAAGCTGCAGGGCCTTGTCTACATAATATTGTTTCCGGTATCATATTTCCAAAGCTCTTAGCCCTTGGAATATCCAATAATGAATTCGTGTGTTCTCAGAAAAAGCGGGAGAGAAGAAGGCATTATGAACTATTTTATAACCAAGGTAATGGCGTATCTTATTCATCGATATAGTTTCTGGCAAATAAGTAAATACAGCACCACTCTTTTTATCGGAATTACAGAGTAAACCTAGATTCTCACAATATTGAAAAATTAAACTTTTATGAATAAACTTCAATAGAGTAAATTTAAAATGCTAAGATCAGAAAAAAAGCTCTTTGGTAGTCATAGATTAGGTTCTATTGGAACCAATTTATATATTTTCCGATAGAATGAGTGACCTGAGAAATATAATATTGAATTACGAGCTTTAGAATGCAATGTTAAAAATCTGATGTGGCCAGAACATGACTTTCTCCATATATAAGATTTAAATATTTATCTACGACAGCATTTTCGACAGCAACTCTATTCAATCTAAACTTGGAAGGTATGTGATTAATTTATATAATATTATCTTTTACGTCACAAACTTTATAAATATTGCTTTTCGGGACACGTTCGATGAAAAACGATGAAATTGGCCTATCGCCCAGAGCACCAACAAAGTACATAATCAGCAACTTACGGTTAATCAGTATTTCGTGAATAACTCCTAAACAATTAGTTAATCAAAAATATCTTTCATACAAAAGTTATAGTAAATTATATTTTCTAAAACTTTTATAAATAAAAGTATATACCTAAATATCAGATTAATGGAGATATTTTGCAAAAACGGAAACGAGCTTCGAAAAGTAAAGCTCAACTTTCGGTTAATTGATTTACTTTTAAAATTAATCGACTCTAACGACACCAACCAAAGTACTATGTATGAATTTTAGTGTTGATACGACAAATAGTTTTCATGTTAGAGCGGCCACAAAGTACATAATCAGCTACTTCCGGTTTATCAGTATTTCTCGAATAACTCCTAAACAATCAGTGATACAAAAATATGATAAATACAAAATTTATAGTAAATTACATTTAATAAAACTCTTATAATAAATAGTATACACCAAAATATCATATTTATGGAGATATTTTGCAAAAACGGAAATTGTCTTAGAAGAATAAAGCTCAACTTCCGGTAGACCGATTTATCTCAAAACCTAATCAACTCTGACAACACACACCATAATGCTATATATGAAGTTTTGTATTGATACAATAAATATTTCTTACGTTAGAGCGCCCACAAGCACACACACACAGAGACGACATTACTTCGTATATGGAGAAAGTAAAAATAGTTAAATTCGTACAAAACAATCATAGATCGCATAACATAGAAATAAGTGTCTTACCACAAAGAAAGCTCAGTTACCTGCGTTCAGGGTGAGTTTACAATTTGATCTTGTAAGGTAAGAAAACCTTGAATACAAATTATCAAACATTGGGTTGGCTTGCGCAAAAAAATTATAAAGTCCTAAGATTACGGAGGTTTAATATTTATCAAGTAAGGGAACATTGCACAAAGAAACAATTAAATATTTTAAAAAACACAAAACGAAAATTATTGTTTAACGGATGAAATAGATGGAAGTACACCACAGATTAGTAAAAAAATAACCTAATAATGATACATAATCATACTAAACGTAGATTCTTTAAAATCTTATTATCAAGATTCTACATCAACTTTCTATTATGTGAATCGACCGTTATAGGAAGAGAAAAGCCTTAAAGATAAAGAATTTTCAACATGACAAATGTGATAGTATTCGAGGAACTAACTAAATTGAAATTAATTCATAGGCGGCTCACACAGATACGGCATTTGAATCTGTTTTGGATGAGGCTAAGAAGAAAAACAGCTCTTTAATCCGATTTATCGTTTAACGCCTTATTTCTTTATTTTTTCCCTTCCTTTATTATCTTATTTCAAACGCCTTAGAGAAGCTTCCAGCAATTTTCTAATAAAGGCAACATTCACTCGGAAGCACCACGGGAGTGTAAGGGAAAACCAAATTATGTTCTTCTTTATTGCGGGAAATTGTTCTATTCTTGCTCGTTCGTCAACGGGAACAAATACAACAGCATTTCGGGTGGCGGCAATTTACTAAACAAACCCCATCGTGCCAACGATATCGGATTTCGACATCCGACAGCGCGGAAACAGTTACAAGATCTAATTGGCGACGCATAAAAACGAAGGCTGTTTTATGCGGCCACGCTTAAGTCGATTTGTTTTCCCCTTTCTGTTTAGTGCTATACTCGACGATTTAACGCACTCCCATGGGCTTCGATAATTAAGGCACTATTACTCATACCCAACGCAATCGGCGCAACGCGAGACCATTTACGACGTTCAACGCAGCCTTTTTTCAACTTCAAGTAAAGTCAAATTTGAAACCTACTTCTACATTGACATAAATTCATCCAATTTTTTTGGCTATTCTATGAATCTACATTTATGGTATGAATGAAATCTAGGATGTCTAATGGAGAGTGATGTGAACATAAATATATTTGATCGAAGAAACCGTTACTTGGTTAAACTGCATTATGGTGGAAATAACTAAGAAAAAGTTTCACAAAATATTTTGTTTAATTTTTTTATTTTGTGATGCGACCGGACCGGTTTTAATTGCTAATAAACGATATGAGCTATATGATTAAATAGTTTTCTCAATGGTCGCATTAAACAAAATATTTTGTGAAACTTTTTCTGAGTAATTTCCACCATAAATATCTTTACCTAATCCTTTTATTAATTATCGTGTTTTCTTAAAAGTGAGTTAGAGCCTTACATTAGTGTTTATCCCACTCAACCCACCTTCAGATTTCTTTATTAGACGAAATTGTATTTTAGACCAAAATCAAGGGGGTTATTAAACACACAAAAATCGTCATATTGTCATCCATACACTATTATGGCGAAGAGTAATCTCTAACTTTTACTAATTTATTTAAAGTAGTAATCAATAGCATTGATATTTATTCATACAGTTATAATTTATAATTCAATACGTCCGTCGCGTGTTTAATAACTAAACCCGTCACTTTGGCTAGCGAAATGGGGATTATATTTGGGGAACGGCTTATATCAAGAAAATCCTGGATTAAATCGTAAGGGCTTATTGTTTGAGCCAGGCCTTTTTTTGGAAGGAAACACGCTAATATCGTAGATCCATATCCGGAGAGGAGTTTTTACAACGAACCTTTTGTATCTTTCTCAGGAAGAGCGAATTATAAATATTAGGCCTCATCTAAATATCTTTTCTCCGAATTCCTTTAACAACCCCCTATAGTTTTAGGACCTCATTCCAAGGTATTACAACTAGCATTCTTAGAAACTCCTAGGGATATAGATATTATCCAATTTAACCAAGTTTTATCATTGTAATTTTATAAGAACGCGTTAAAAAGCACCTCTCAAAGAAAATATGTTTTATATTTGTTATTACAAATGTAAAAACATTACTAACTTATGCCGATATTGAATACATTTTCCATGCGTACTCTGGGCAGGATTTATCTGGCTGAAAAATTATGTGGTCTTTTGAAGGCGAAAACATAAGGGGGAAGAGCATTGTGTTGCTTGAAGCGAGAATGATTCAGCCCTTTCTCATGAATCTAATAGCGCCGCGTATGGAAATAGTCAAAATGTGATTATATTATATTATGATATTTTAACGCAAACCTTACATTACATTTAGGATTATTCTCATCGATTTCATCTATCTAAATTAGATATTTTTATTGTTGTATTCTACTTTCAATTACTTTCTTTAGCAGCCCTCTTCTCCCAATAATTGAGCCACTTATTTCCAAACCGAACCTGAAATTGGTGGGTAAAATAATGAAAGGAGAGGAGCTTCTAAGGAAAGTAATTGAGAGTAGAATGCAAGGAGAAAAAGAGGAGAAGACAAAGGCAGAGCATATTAGGTGACATAAAGGGTGTGGTAGGCTATAAAGAAACAAAAGGTGCGGCGTTGAATTGGGAATATTAAGGCGCATAAACCAAAGGAAGGGTAGAACAACACTCATACATGCTGATTTTCAATAAAAGATTTAAACGAGTTCTGATTTTCAGCAACATTAACTAAGAAACAAATCAAACTAATGATCAACTGTAATCGTCATCCAACGAACTTTTCCGACAGTTTTACTTTAAAACATGGAGATCCTTTTAGAAGAGAGGTTTCTTAGGAAATATTGTTGTTAATCTTGTTATTTCTGTTCCCCGAAGTTTACTCTGCTCAAGTTATGGCCGTCAAGATAACCTTAGCTTGGAATCATTCCATATCTCCCTTAAATTGGGAACTTTAAGAATATCTTTCCAAAAACTTTCGAGGTAAATTTGGAAAATAAATTTAAAAATGCGGCGAAATAAAATTTGAAATAGTTTAAGCTCAGAATAAAAGATAACATTGGCTATATATACTCAGTAGAAATCGGCATCTTGTAAAGATCATCCAACAGTCAATGTGATTGAAAAGTGATTGACAAGATGTATTTACTAGTTTAACGCGCAGGAAAGTGAACCCCTGTCTATCACGGATGTATGGCTGAGAGATGCCAAAAACCTCCCGCCTGAGGACGGCTTCGAGTCTGAAACCTGCCATTTACGAACTATTTCGGAGTTGTGGATAGCGAAACACGGGCAGAAGGTAACCTAAAGTAAGGGTTGATTATTCCGTATGCGGCGCTGCGATGAAAAGGCACCCCACCCATGGTCTATCGTTTCATAGACCCCACAATGTATGGACGTGACTGCTAAACAAACTAGATCCTCCGAGTCTCTTCCTCGTCAGGTGCCAAGCGCACTCGGCCGAGGAGAAAGCGGCCTCGCGAGGTATTTTTGAAACCCTTTTCTTTCTTCTGCTTTTCCCAGAGGTTGTAACTCGTTCCGCCGTGGTGCGATAAATTGCGTCGCGGTCGGCAAACGGAAAATATCGCGGAGTTAAAACCCCTGGCCTAAAATAACGCGAATATACGATACGATAAAATAACCGTTCGAGGCGACCGACTTCACGGCACATTTAGTGTCGTGTATTTACGAGTTGCGAATGCAGTCGGCGAAGTCTTTAGTTTTAATATGCCGTAACTGCATCCATCGATCTCCCCATTTTCCGAGCATTCCGAAGTGCGCGCATCTAGATAAGGGGATGATATAACGCTGATGGAACGGAAATTTAAGGATGAGCATTGACGCTCAGGGCAGTAAGTAAATTTCGTCTATCGAAGTCTTTACAATACTTTGCTAGTGTAATGGCTTAACGAATGCATGGCTTTGTGTTATTTTTTTTTGAATGAGGCGAGAGATTTGTTCAACTGCATCGACTACTTCCTTTTATTCACTTTCGTGGTTACAATTTTAGAGGTAATTGCACCCTGGGAAAATTTAGGATTCAATTACTTCCCATTAATGCCCTTGACGAGCAT
The DNA here is from genome assembly GCA_947579665.1 of Sympetrum striolatum. Classification (NCBI taxonomy): domain Eukaryota; kingdom Metazoa; phylum Arthropoda; class Insecta; order Odonata; family Libellulidae; genus Sympetrum; species Sympetrum striolatum. Next base: position 50,858,444 of record OX388342.1, on the reverse strand, counting down.
ATTTATTAGGCGAAGCAATATGGTGTTAAATGATTGTTTTAAGAGCGAAAGAATAGGGATCGAATGTTCACTAATTTTCCTTCTTACTGGTTTTTAGATTTAAGACCTTGCTAGAGAGCTTTACATTAAAAACAGACATAAAAAAAGAGGCCAAAAATGAATACGCGTTTTGTTTTAATTTTTTAACAATCAATTTAAATACTTTAGGGATGTATTAGATTAACTATTAAAACTTGCATAGTTCACCGCCAAAAATGAATACAGTGAGTTTATTCTTTTTAAAATAACCATCCATTTTAAACTCAGGCTACCATCATTTGCGAAAACTCCCAAAAAATACCATCGTATTAGAATGTATATTTCCTCCTATGAACATAAAAAGTACTGCATTTCATGAATGAAACATATGCCACATATAACTATAAAATAGCTGACACTTCAATATGCATCAATTTAAATTCTATTAATGCATACATCTCTATGCTAAAACTAGGGAGGAAACTATGCTAGGGGAGGAAACGAGCAATCATAATAGCAATTGCACAAGCAGCGAGCTAAATGCTCGAAACGGTAAAACCTCCTCGAGCGCAAACATCGGGGGGGGGGGGGGGGGGGGGGGCAGTTGTTGGAGAACATCATCGGTTCGTATCCAAACCGCCATCTCACCACAAGAACGGTCGCCAACCGCTTCCTCATGACGGGCATCAGGATGAGGAGGATTATTATGGCAGTGCATCCCATGACCGCCATCACCATCAGGTGTCTATCCAACATGTAGAGAGCGGGTAGATGGTGCCACGACACGCCCAGCGCACCGTGGGTAACGGGGTGAAACACGTGCTCGTACATGGCGGCCGAGTAGGAAACGGCGAAGAGAGAGCTGCACCCTGACCCTGCAAAACAACCCGCGTTTAAATGGCACGTTGGAGGGAAAACTCCTCGAGACCCTCTCGGTGCATTAAAGCGGGGAAGGTCGGGAACGAAGGGCCGCGTCAACAGCCCGTGACCCAAAACGGGGCTCAGTCAAAGCGGGCATCGTGATTGATTCCTCTCCGAATTCGGATATGAGCCGCGCTAATTCTCAGGATGTACCACGTATCACGTCCCCCCGCGTAAGTAATTGCTGGAAAGCGGTGCACGGCGGGGGTGCGGAAAGGCCAAAAGGGGTCATCGAGGGATTTAGATCACGAGGGGAGTACTTCCGGAGAGGTCAAACTCCAAAACCCCGCCGTGCACCATCGAGCACCCTTCGCCCACGCGGCGGGGGAGAGGACCCCAGACGCCGTCAGTCATCGGCGCTTCATTTGTCGGGCGGGATTTTCGCGGAGTGCTCGCGTCGTTTGTCGGAGCATTATTTCCGAAGCGACGCGAGGATTAGCATGACGCGGATATCGGCGCGTTATCTCCGGTCACGTATTGAAACGAGCGATCAAAAATGCGATGTCGAATAAAGCAAAACCGCGGTCATAATTCCGAGAGGAAAGGAGGAAAAGGTTCGGTGGGGAATCCCGGGATAAATATCCCATGCGGGTTCTCGGTTCTGCTGAGGGGCGATTTTCAGTCGGACCGCAAGTTCTGCTTTAATCCTAGGCGTAATAAATAGTGTATAGTGATCGATTTTCGGTTGGGTGGACGTAATTTTGAAGGGCCACACATCACGAATTGGGTCAGCAGATGGACTTTAATGCGAGCCCGCGCTATGATGGAGCGGACTTAAACCGAACTGATTTGTTATTCGCAAACTTCTTTGGGCGAATGCATATCGCGATACAATAAAATGACGACGGGCGTAGAGCTCTCCGAACACGAAAATTATGGATGCCGTTCGGAGAGTGGAACGAAATGACGCAATGTTCAGCGTGAATTAACAATCCGGTCGAACTAAAGAGAAAAACGGTGCACTAGTTTAGAAATTGCTATGTCAGAGATGAAAACAGCAGACACGATAACCCGATGGGGTACACGAAACTAACTATTGTAACCAAATGCACATTTGAACCGAAGATATAATCAGTATAAAGCTTCTCAAGTACTTACCTTACACGCTCCTCTTTGTAAACCGTCTCACCCGCTTAACAATCCGAAATGGTGTAAGACAAGCCACGTGCTTACCTCAGCATAACTCAAACATGCAATAAAGGTCTCTTTTCTACCTCGCCTTCGACCACCTACTGTCAGAAATGAGAACTGCTAAGAATTAACTTACTTACTAGTATTAGGTGGCGACACTGCCAATCAGGTGACACACGGAATTATTCGCTGACGAGTCTGGAGAGAGCGGCACGAGTAGAAAAAGTCGTGCAATGGTCCCTCTGAACTTCGAGCTTGGACTACCGCGATCTCACTCTATCGCGGTTTTTTTCAAATACGTATATTTATCTACAAGATATAATGTTTGTAATTTTGTATCTATACATAAAGAATTTCTATATAATATGCCATACTTTCTCTTATTCATTCTAATATATTTGGTAACATGAGTGTATTGGTAACTTAAGGGCTGTATTTCGTTTAGAGGCTGAAACAATGTTTAAATAACGTATTTAAGTCGTAAACAGGTTTCCTATGCTCCATATAAAAAAATTACTTTGTAATTTCCACACTAAGAAAAACAAATGGCCATCACAGCTTTTTATCCCCGAAACTTCTTCTCTGGCTGCTAAATGGAAAGAATCTAGATGCGTGGGAAGCGATAGAAATAATCTCTGCAGAAAACTTGAACGAAACAACTTTTGTGCCCTTCCCCTCTTCTCACCCTCCCTCCCAAAATTTCCTAAGGGTATGTAAGTGCTGCATTTTCTTTACTTGCGACCTAATAACGGATTTGAGTTGAAGCGATAGTCCATATAACATTGCATGTAAATTAAAAAATTTATTTCTTTATATCATAGAGAATCCTACCCTGCGGAGGTTCACCTATCGCGGTACAGGCTGGAACTTATTAACAGCGGTACACAAGGGATGACTGTGTTTCCTTTTTCTTTAAACTTATTTGCATAAATAATTCTCTAGTATATGTATTGTATCTTACTGCCCATCGTTTATATATCAATGTTGTATTGTTTTTTTATTTATTTTTTAATAATGTGTTTTCGCGGTTTTTTTTATCCCATTTCTCTTTGGGTATTTTCCCGCAACGTGGGTTTTTTCTTCGTCAACCTTCAGTAGCAAAGATTTTTTCCACATACTACTCTTTATATTTGTGTTGGTTTGTATAATATAGTTAACTTTTAATATTATCAACATACGAGGTTAGGAGGAAGAGAGGCCCACCTGGGCCTATCCTTGCCAATAAAGGGTCCATCTACGAATATCCGTATATCTTTCTATCCTTTTAATCGAAAAAGATATGCGATCACATTAGATAAATTGTCACCACTTTTAAACGAAGCAGCTTCCTCATAATCCTCAACACTCTATTATTCTCTTCTCTTTCATTGAAACATTGTTTCCCACGAAATTTAGACCAGCCTAATTTAAGCAGAACACTACTTTGTATCTACGACACGAATTTTTCTCGTATCTCCATGGGTCGGATCGAGAATGAAGAAATGAAACGTATGAACGAAGTTTCGACCTTTTCCCGCGGAAGAATGGAATGACTATACGTGCTCGCCTTGGTCTTTATTTTCTCGGTGGAAATGGTAGAGATTAAAGCCCCGCTGCACTAAGGTCGCTCTTGCCTCACGACCAGAATGTTAATTTTAATGCTCTTGAACATGCCAAAAATTTGATTGTGAAATATTTAGCAGCTAAAGCGTCCGATTCATTAAAGGCACTGCACAAGTAAAGAGTGGGAATGTAAAACGTGATGTGGAACGCTTTGCTTGCTCTCTGAATTTAGCATGATAATTCCTCCAGTTACTATTCATGGCGTTTCTAGATGAGGCTCTGATATATTTGTCTGACGATTCGAGTGAATTCGTCACGGAAGCGCTTGGACGAAGCAGTTATAAATTTAACACTTGGAATACACAAATGAACATCATTTATCGCGCAGTATTTTACAATTAACATTTCAAAGGTGACCTAATAGGCAAAAAGGAATGTGTCTGGTATTTTCTTACTTTAATTGAGATATGCATAAATGCTGAAATGCTTTTATAAGAACGATGAAAATTAACCCTATTGTACATAAATTTCGATTCAGCAATTTTAACCTGATATTGGTGAATAGGAATATTCACATTGCACTGTGTCTTAAATAATCTCATTCTATTGTTTTTAAATAAAACTCCCAGTCTCTGGCGATGTCTTGTGGAAATATGTCTTGATGGAAAATAACAATTTGTACTTTTTCCACAGTATTTATTAAAAACAATAAATGGAAACAAAACACGACTAGTTTCAGAGATTGATTTCCATCATTTCTCCTATTGTTTTTAATTCACGTCTTATTTCACTTATTACTACCATTAATGAGATAAATGGATCCCATGGATGCACTGTATCTTAAAAAAATGCATGAAATAAAAAGGAAATGTCACATCAACAAATCTTTTAGTTTAAATAGAATTTATCCACATCTATGTATTTCAGGGGTGCAGTCACGGTGGCTCCACCTCCCAAATGGATTACCTTCGGTTACCATTCGCGTAGGAAGTGAATTCTTGAAGTAACTTGTCCCAATATCTATTTCCCTTACCTTCGCAGTGTCTGAAGGCCCTAAAGAACATGGAGAATGCATGCTATCCTATCTCTAAGAAAGTACTTCCTGTAAATATGTTAAGTAAATTATGCTTTTGTTTAAATATAATATTATTTTGAGATTATAATATTTTGATGAGAATATTTTGTTCTGAATCTTCTTATGTGAAACTCTCTTATCTGTAGTAGCAACTCTTCAAAAAACATACTGCCTTTTTTATACCTTTTCAATTAGCGAATCTTATCTTCATGAATGGAATATTTTTAATTTTTTAATGTACAGGACAGAGAAAAATATCTATTATCTACATTTGCCACGGTCTAGATAATAGCTGTGATGCCATGAAAAGTATTGAAGTATTATCAATGATGAAATATGAAATTAATTAGGGGCTCACCATATTAAATGCCAAGTAAAAATGTTACTCTTAGAGTCACCGATGATGTTCCGCTTATAACATTATGGCTCAGTGAGGAAGGTAAGTGCAAACTACCTCACTCCTCATCCTGTCTAATAAGCCTCACCCCCTTCAACTATCTCTGGTAACAAATGCCAGAGTGGATGTTTCCCAGTGGCCTTCGGGCTGACTATTTCGCAAACAATGAAAGTTTACAGAAGCGTAAAGTATTCTTCAAGCGTTTTTTCGTAAATTTGCTTATTTTAAAGACTAACATGTTAGGAAATTCTTTCATATAATATCGAGTCAAGTGAAGAGAGCAACTATATGAAGGGGATATGAAATATTAGGAGAAAGAAGTTAATTTTAAGAAGCATGAAGTCGCTCAATATTTGATCACTGGTTCCGCTCCACCGTATGCCTGTTTATAGTGTTTCCGAAATCGAATTATCGAACAAGATGGCCGGTGATTGCGTGTTTCATCAAATTGAACATTGATAAAGCCTCAATCTAGGTGAATAAATGGGTCATGATCAGCCATAGCATATTTTAGCCACTTCTATAATTTTTCGAATCTGATGATAAGCTGAATGAACTGAAGGCACGCACACACCAAATTGAATCTGAATAGAGTCGCTCATGTTTTGGGACCCTAAAACGAATATTTCGCGGATTATGCTCTGAGTATAATACGTCTCCGGAACATTCCTTTTATTTTGCGTTTCCACGTGATTTAGCTGTAAAAAGTTTGAAAACCATTTCAACTTTCCACATTTTTAGGTAAATCCATGTATAACCAAATAAAATTCATATAGATAGGATGTTCTTATATAAACTTCATGTATTGTTATAAGGAAAAACGGACTTTAAAACTTTTAGTCCGTTTTCTTTGGTCTTTTTCCTGGGTTCTTGCACTTATGTGCAAATGAACCCAGATCTCCCAATTGCCAGTTGGTTGCCCTGTCGATTATGTATCTGCCCTTGGCTATAAGGAACGGCATGTTAGGATCTTTTAGCCGGAAAGGGCAATTGGTAAAGTAATATGTGGAAATAAGATTACTTCTTAAATATTCCTCTATGATTAAATTCGGGAATTAACAAAAAGGAGGCACATGGTGAATCATAATTTATATTATGTATGTATAATGTTATAGTAGAAGTATATAGAATATAATGTATAACATTTTGACTCACAAGGTGAAATATTCGAAGTCTCTCACATCTACATGACTATAATATGCAAACAATTTTTATAGAGAATCACATGTAGAGTTACTGAAGCGATAAGAATTCTTAGTCCATTTCAACGATCCAAAATCTATCTTTTCCTCTAAATTATACTTAATTCCGCATTTTCACATCAGAAATTTCAGAATGTTTTCCGTGTTCTTCCTATATCACAAAATCCAGGAGCTGTCATTGGATACTCTTCCGATATTTGGCAGCTTTCCTCGTCAGTTTGTTCAATCATTCGTAATTTTTCAAACATTTTATCAAAAGGGATGAGACACAGAGGTGCGTGTGTGGTAAAAGTGAGCTGCTCATACACTGAAAGGACTCCATAAACAAAAACCCTACTCCACGCTGACCTAACTCGATGTGTGTGTGGAATAAAAAGTGCGAATCAAAACGCAAAAACCACTCCGATCCTCGCGAAGTGGACATCATCAAACGTGTCGGACGCAAACGGCGCCGTTTAAACATTTTTTCGCCAATCCGCATCTGCGAAGGCAAACAATAAAATGCAAGGGAAGCCGAATTGAATGACTTCAAACGCGCCTTATCAACGGAACTTCAAACACTCCAATATTCAGTTCCCAAATTTCCATTCTGCTCTTCATTCGAGCTGGCGTCGGAAAAAAATCTTTCTGCCGCGCACACAGCCGTGCGAGATGTGAAATGATGGAAGAGGAAGACAGAGATTTTGGCATTCCGCAATCCTACTCTTTTTCCTGCACCCACCCTCTCGCCAATTCATTTCGCAAGCGTCTGTTCTCTACACTAGGCTCATTGGCTGAGTCGTCTCTTGGCACCGATTTTTTCTCCATCTTTTCTCCCCTCGCGCGCCACCCCTCGGCCTCTCCGGGAGGCTTTGTCCTCGACAAATGAATGCCGAATTTCGCAGGTCTCGGTTCTTTTCTTTTCGAGTGCGACTCCCCCACCCGTCCCCCCTCATTTTTCATTACGTTTGCCATATAAATCGCTCCTACTGCTGAGGCTGAATTCCTTTCCGGCTCTTTGAACCGTATCATGAGGATTAAAGTAATATCGCCTGGGCCTTGATTGGGTGAATCTTGAGAGACATGTGAAGTCTTTGTTTGGGACGGAATCTTTGTTTCCGCGAATTTTAGCTAGGAGGATCAACCAAGTTACTGAATTCTCTCCCTGAAGTGATTGTTTGCATTTGATATCGGCCCATACGAGAACAGATATCTTAACTAATAACTTTTGTAATATTTAATTGTCTTAAATACTAGGCCTCACACTATTTTAAAGGCTTATGATAAGTACTAACAGTAACCATCATGTGTGTTCTTTCTTTCGGTAGATTCATGTTGATGCACCATTCGATTAAATGAAATGTTTTATATCATTCCACACGTGATTTGTTTGAGTTCTTTACGATAAACACGGCAAATCTCTATGCCATCGCTACGTATAAAAACATATGAAAATGCCGCAACATACATAACAAAAATCAAAGAGCTAATTTGTTTACACATTTAAATTACGGTTGTGAAAAAAAATATTATAATCCTATACTAACACTACGACATCAATGTTTCATTAAAAATTCGTAATAAAAGCTATTTCCCTTGTTTCTTGGTAACTTACCCAACCCATTATGTAATCAAACATCTTATGCATTTGTATTACCATCAGTTTTAAACAGCTTGATATTAAATATATAAAATCCAGAGTAAAAACAGAGAGAATAAAATCAGCGACCGGTTTTAAAAAAGTGGCATGTCATCTGGCATCAAGTGATGATCTACGTCAGGCCCAATGATTTTATTGTGAATTTTAATTTATTCAATTCTTATACCATTACAGTTTATCATGAAATTCCGCCAAGTATCGCTGAATCGTTTTTTTTCTAAATGAGCGTTCCGCGACGGTGGATGTTGAATTCCGTTGAAATATTTCATCTTCTTCAGAAGAAGAGACCTACTTTTCGCCAAGATTCTCCAATGGTTATTCACCTCGTATTGTAAAACCAACAGAGAGCTTTCAACTCGAGAAGAGATAACTGAGAGCATTTTTTGAGAGGCCTCTTGATGCTCTGAATTCATATTTCTTTGTTACTTCTACAGGTATCCGAAAGGAGGAATGGCTGCGATGGCACAATGGTTATGAAGCTCTTTACGCGAGTCTTAAGTTACAGAGAGGCTTTCTCAATGCATCCGTTTGATTTAAAATGCTCGTTGCATCATTACTTTCTTCTAATACAAACAGCTGTAAATTGAAAAAATGTGAGTTTGAACAAATCAATCAAAAATTCCTTTTCCTTTGTAAATAACCTGACTCTAAACATTGCACGTTTCCGATGCAGTTTCTGAACGTAAATCATGATTTTTCACCTAAACAAGTAATTACTGAACGTCTTCTTACTCCCAGCACCAATAACTAAAATACTAAGTATACACGTACATTTCCAAACAGCAGCTATCCTACAATGAGCAAGGAGTCATTATAGGATTAGTTAATTATAAAGCATCATGTATTTACATGACATGCTCCGATATTCTTATTCTTAGATGTATATTTAAAAAGCATATTGAATTTCTCGTTAATCAATACAAAACTGCGGGAAATTGATTTAAAAGGAACAATAATTTTTCCTTATATCTTTAATTAATATAGGAGCTAATCAATCACTTTTTTAAATAACTCAGTTATGGAGCAAAGGATATCTAATCATGCATCGTGATAATATTTCAAATAAATTAAGGCAGAGAAAAGTTTATTAGATTTTAATACAGGATCACCTTCTGAATTACATTTTTAAAACGGCTTCTAATATTCATTAAGATCTAAATACCAAATTCTGTTGCATCTTTGAATAACTTAAATGTAGTTTTCCCGTAGTTCTTTATTACTTAATCTGAAAATGTAATAAAAACACTTGTTAATGTAAAATATTTAATCATTTAAAATGTTATTGGTCTAAGTCATGCTATTTATGCTTTTTCGCCAAAAATTTATTAGTAAATTTCATTCAATTAGCATATTTCGTAGCGTCGGCGTCGTAGCAAACGTTACGTGCTACTGCCACTTTAACAAACGTTGAGTTTCCTGGAAAATATATCTTCCCTTTGAAAAAGCATCGTACGTTTTTTATCATATTATTTTACTTTCATATATTATTTTCTTAAAATATTATATAGAAATAAATATATTGAAAAAATAAATCTTTTCTATAATAATATTTTCTCAATAAAAGGTAGATATGGCATTATCATTTCTCAAATATCAATAAAATTGTTCAAAATAAAGAATAAGTTTAAAAAACAAAGTGCAATACATATTACTAAATAGAGAGTATTATTTTATACACGTCAATGAAAAGAAAATTTCAAAAAAGCACTGTGAAAATATTAAGATCCCTCTATTCACATACGTTTTATTTATACTTAAATTCATGGTAAGTGTTTTTTTGAAATTTTATTTCAGATAGCAATCCCAGCAAAATTTTACCTTCCATAAAAGACACGAGTCCTTTTTCTTCTATTAATCCGATCAAAATGGGATCATACAGACCAAATGGCTACCGTTAGAGGGTTGTAACTTTAAAATTCTTTGGCACAGTTTTTGTCCAAAATTGCTTATAAATAACATAATGAGGAGGCATTATCGAGTACTTGTTTCGTAAAGTTGATGTTTATTTTGTTCCTCCCATTTGTATTGACTTTCAGAGCGTAAATTGTATAAGAGAAGAAGTAATCCTTATTTAACCTATGCGTGTGAACATTTTGTAGGTGTAATATATAGCTGTTTCATGTATATAAATAAAAAGACACTTTAAAAGAAGAAAACCTTCCATTTACTATCGGAAATATAAATGGGTCATTCCATGCCAATTCGACAAGGTGATGTCCCTTGAGGTAACCGATTTTGACCAAATTTGGAAGATCGCTTTGATTTGATAACAAAATGAAAATTCCCAAGCCGTTTTGTAATTAACGCAATTTTTTACGAAATATTGAAATGTTTAAATTTGGAAATTTTACAAAAGTGCCTTCGCATTCGAGGCCATATCTCCGGTAATATAGAAGCTAAAAATACGCAACATAGCTTAATTTAAAGGTATTATGTTAATAAATATAAAATTAGGAAGTTATTTTGAAGTTTAAACAATTTTATAAAGTTTATACCAATTTAAAATTTTCAAATCGATTTTTGACGGTGTAATCACCCTTTCGATTTTGCTCATTTTTTATATGTTGTACATACAACCCTCCTCTACAATTTAAAAAACTTTAGTGAGGGTAATATTTCATTTAAGAAAGAAAAAAAATTTTCAGTATTGGCCTGACGCTCGCCGCGGCTCCGCGCCCTCCGGCTCGCTCGCTGAACGTTCGAATGTGTGGTTTCTCATATCTCAGCACGCTTATTCTTCCATCTGCTTTTCACCAACTAACTGTTCAAACAATATTCACCAACCATTTATTTCCCTTCACCCTTGCCGAATGATGATACCAGTGGGAGTCATTAAAAGTCCGGGAAAAGAAAGTCGCTTGTACAGACTGAACGAGGCGTTGTAATCCTTCGATCAAACACCTATTTCAAGCAAAAAATGCATAGATCAAGGAAATATCCGGCAAGGAAATTGAAAAAATCTACCACTGCTTTGACATTATGTCTTCAAAAGGTGATGAGGCGAAAATTCAAGAAGATATTCCTTCATCGGAAGAACAGGTAGTCCACTTCCACCTAGCTGGCAAGGAAATGATTATGCAGCAGAAGGATATGATCGCCAACGCCGCAAATGTTAGTGAAAAAATTATAATTTTATCTGTCTTGCCTAAATCATGGAGTGTTTCATAGATAAAGCAGGATTTTCAAGTGTCGGCATATTTGGTCAGAAAGATGAAGAAGTACGTATCTGAGCAAGGAACTCTTTGCTGTGCGAACGCAAGACGAAGCAGATCCCTCTCGAAAGAAACAAAGCTGAAAGTGATCGAGTTCTACCTTGAGCCAGACATTAGTAGAGAAATGGCGGGCAAAAAAGAGTATACAAGCATAAAAGAGGGAAATTTGCGCGTAGCAAAGCAAAGAAGTTTAATTCTTTGCAAGGGAAGCCTATGAAGTCTTCAAAGAAAAAAATCCCAATGTAAAGATTGGATTCTCCAAATTTGAGGATTTGAGGCCCCCTGAGTGTGTTGACAGGTGCACCTGGCACACACTCCATATGTGTCTACATGATGCACCAGAATTTTAAGCTACAGTATCTCGGGGCTGGATTAGAGCAAATTAAGTCGGATAACGGAAATTCATTGTTTAAAAATTATCGAGACTGCCTGGACTACTCACTTTGCCGCAATCCATCAGAAATGTGCTTTATGGGTGAATGCTCAGAAATACTGCCATGGGAAGACTCCGGAAACGTCGTAAGGAAATGTGGGAGCACATATAGAATGACTGATATCATTTCAGAGTATTTCCGGGAAAACTGTTCCGATGAAGTTCGTTTCAGGCAATGGACTCAAGAGAATCGTTTTCCATAAACAACGCAGGTTATGGATACAGATAGTTTTTGCGAGGCATTCTCTGAGAATGTCATGAAAGTAAGGCTGCATCATTACATTGCTCTCATGCAAACTGCATTCTATTTGATAGTCAGAGACAATCTGAAATTATGTGAAGTTGTTGCTGTGGCCGACTTTTCGAAGAATTTTTCTTTTATCCATCAAGATGCCTTGCAATTGGTGTACTGGTGCACTGGTGTAGTAACCAAGCTACAATTTGCGTGTTACAGCAGAAATACCGGCGATAAAGTCATACCTTTTGGTATGGTTATTATTTTGGATTGCATGGACCATAACATAGGAACATTTTATACCTTTCAAAGGAAACTAATAACCTTTCTTCGAAGAAGGGTACGTAATCTACGTAAAATAATTTACTTTTCCGACAGAGCTGTGTCTATATAGAAGAACCGCTACAACAAGAGTAATTTGTTGCATCACCAAGAGGATTTTGGAGTTAATGCTGAATGATATTTCTATGCTAAATCGCACGGAAAGGGTCCAAGTGACCGGCTAGGAGGAATGCTAAAGCGATTAGCCGCACGTGCCAGTCTGCAGCGCCCATATGGAGAACACATTCAGACTCCTAAGGAACTGTACGAATGGGCTCAATCAAATGTTAAAGGAATGGAGTTCGAGTTTGTAGCCAACGAAGAAGTGACCGAGGTAAAGAAGAAGCTGGTCAGAAGATTTCGAAAGGAACCTGCTGTGGAAGGTATCCGTTCATGCCATGCAGCTATTCCACTATCAAAGAAAGATCTGTTACTGTAAAGTCTTTCCCATTCATCGAAAGGAACTACTTTCAGCTTCTCTGGTGCTGATTTGCTACGTTTTAAGGAGAGTTCGGATATTTTTCAAGGTCCAGTAAGAAGGTAAGTGAATTTCATATGCGCGATTAACTAGGTAACATTTTTCTCACGGCTAAAAGAAACTATTTTAGATCTGCAGCTAAGAGGCATATAACCTTGGTAACAAACACTGCCAGTGCAGACGTTCCTCATCAGAGAAAACGGAAGAAAACTTGAATTTTTAGGTGTTCTGTGCATCTGTAACTAGTATTGCGTTTGTTTATTTATTTCCACGCTATGTAAAAATGAACGAAAATATTATTGAACATTAATATGGACAAAAAATCTTTGTTAAAATATTTATATGCTTACAATCAATTGTTATTCTATTGAAATATTAATTAAAGTATAAAGTCAAACATTAAGATATTGGGATGTCAACTGCATTATGAAAGAATCATCTTTTGAAAACATAATGTCAAAGCAATGGTAGCTTTTAATTTCCTTGCCGGATATTTCCTTGATCTATGCATTTTTTGCTTGAAATAGGTGTTTGATCGAGGGATTGCAACGCCTCGTTCAGTCTGTACAAGCGACTTTCTTTTCCCGGACTTTTAAAGACTCTCACTGGTATCATCATTCGGCAAGGGTGAAGGGAAATAAAAGGTTGGTTAATATTGTTTGAACAGTTAGTTGGTGAAAAGCAGATGGAAGAATAAGCGTGCTGAGATATGAGAAACCACACATTCGAACGTTCAGCGAGCGAGCCGGTGGGGCGCGGAGCCGCGGCGAGCGTCAGGCCAATACTGAAAAATTTTTTTCTTTCTTAAATGAAATATCACCCTCGCCAAAGTTTTTTAAATTGTAGAGAAGGGTTGTATGTACAACATATAAAAAATGAGCAAAATCGAAAGGGTGATTACACCGTCAAAAATCGATTTGAAAATTTTAAATTGTTATAAACTTTATAAAATTGTTTAAACTTAAAAAAACTTCCTAATTTTATCTTTCTTAACATAATACCTTTAAATTAAGCTATGATGCGTATTTTTAGCTTCTTTATTTCCGGAGATATTGCCTCGCATGTGAAGGCACTTTTGTAAAATATCAAATTTTAAACATTGCAATATTTTGTAAACAATTGCGTTAATTACAAAACTTCTTGGGGATTTTCATTTTGTTATCAAATCAAAGCGATATTCCAAATTTGGTCAAAATCTGTTACCTCAAGAGTCAATTTTGCCGATTTCCTTGTCGAATTGGCGTGGAATGACCCAAATACATACGGACTTACTTATATAAAATTAAAGACTAGATAGTCTTATAAAACGTTTAAATAATTACTAAGTAACTGAATATTAAATAGAATATGAGAGTTAACAACAAAGATAGAATACAACTGGGCAAATAAAGAACAGAATTATATAGGTATCGAAAATCAGATTTTAAGGAAAAATAAATCTAAATAAGATTGGATTAAGAAAAAGAAAGTGTATAAATATATTCAAAACATGATATTTGTTCTTGGAAGACAGAAATATCTATAGAAGAATAAATCACGCAAGGAAAAAAGTGGTATAATTAAATACAATAAGGGAAAATGAATAAATGAATAACATAATAATCTGACAAATATAAAAAACAGACTGAAAATAAAATACACCTACATCGGGGCAGGAAATAATAGGGAAGAAATAAATAAAACAAAACAACAAAAGTAAATAACAATTTCGAAGAAAAGAACAATGACATGGTCAAATATTTTAAAATTATACTAAATTACTCTAAATATATTTTGAAGCTTATTCTTCTTTAAGTTTCTATGAAGGCCGAATCTTCATCTGGGTGTCAATACCTTTTATTTTTTCTGCAAACTTTAATTCGTATTCATTTTCCATCGTTCGCCTACCACTATTTCATCAAGACACGTTTGACGTACGCTACAATAGAAAAAGAAATATTGGTTGTGTTATTAACTCTCTACGGATATAGCCGTACCAAGAAAATGATTCAAGCAATACTTCATAGGATCTTTAAAGAAAACTTCAGCGGTCTACCAGGCAGCAACAGTGGAAAGGAGAATCATAGAACAACAGCACAAAAGATGTTCAACCCACATTTAACACAGAAGAGATGGGAATAATATCGAAGATGAAGAAGAAGCTATTAACACCAAGTAAGGTAAATGAGACCAATAGCCTTAATAAGTATGCTAATAGACAGAAAATTTTCAAGGAGCAAGGCCAATAATGATCTACAAATAAATCATCTTTCGCTGTGCCTATAGACAATGAGATATACCGACGAATCCTCAAGATAATTCCGCGAAATATCGAACTTCCGTCAATTAAGCCAGCGTTCTAAATAGCCAATCCAATTACTAATATCAATAATCCCTTCAGCCGTACACTCAAAAACTCCCCCGTTAAATTCAGACCCAAAGACTCACTGCTTCACGATTCCCCCAAAACGTTCAAACTCTCGGCCCATCACTTTCCACGCTAATGTCGACGCTGTTTATCGACAACCTCCTGCAATCGCCGAACACGCTCTCTTTAACTCCACAAATTTCAGTCTTTCTTTCGGTTCTCTTAATCCAAAATTCTTCCTCAGCCGCCTCCAAAATCCCCTCTCGACTCCCCCCGGAATAACACTTTCCCCGGCCAAACTTAACTCTTTCATTTCGTAAAATCCTTTTTCTCTCCGGTGTTCTCTCAGTCGTGTTATTCCACCCATTCCATTGTTTCCTCACCCTCTCCCCACACCTTCCCCCATTCCTCCCCCTTCCTTCTCTCAAACAAGGGCCCATATCTTTATGTGTTCAGTGCCCCTCTCCCGTCCACCTTATATTCCCCATCATTTCTCTTTCCTCTCTTTCTCGCCTCGTTTCCCCGTTCTCTCCAAATAACACAATGCTATCCTATCTCTCCCTCTAACTACTCAATATCCTCGTCTCCCTCAAACGACCCCCTTCCCACGACACCTTCTGTCCACAACACCTCTGCTAAAGTTTCCCCATCACGCGTTGTAGACAAGGCAGCCCGCATACGGCAATCCTCTTTTCCCAACCCTCCCCTTCCCCATCCCCCTGCCCACATTCGCGGGTGGAAAACATTGTGGACCCCTGTACACTTGGTCTGCGCCCGTTATCGCCCTTGGTGCTTAAATATCCCCGTCCGTCCCTTAAGGCCTTGTCCATACACGACGTCCCTTACCCAAAAGGTGCATATTCTCGCCCTGAAATACCTCGCTTTAAATAGGACCAAAATCCGGGCAGATATCTTGGCGGGGTTTGGCTAGTCCCTTTTAAATTGCGTGTCGAACACGCATTACCCTCAAACAAGCCTCCGTGTTTTCGGTTGGGAAAATGAGACGTTTGGCGAAGAATTTCACGCAATTATCTCTCGGCTACGCCCAAACAAACTGCCGGGTCCATTCGGCCTCGTTGGCGTAATACTCATAACTCTGCTTTCAATAAAACCCGACGTGATTGCGCTTTTATGTCGGGGCAGTAAATGCCATGGTTAACGCATTACCTGATATACCGCGTTGATCTTGCCGCAGCGTGTTTGCTCGAGGGGATGGAGGGAAGAGACGCAATAAAAAGAGGTTCCCGAGCTAATAGGGAAGACTTCATTTTATTTGAGTTGAATCGCTAACCAAATTAACTTACCTGCTCTTATTAAGCCGTCGGAAGCAGTCGATCCCGTTTGCTAATTAGGTTGATTCAGAAGGCACAGGATGCTCATATTCGATGTGCGCTTTATATCGTATTCACCTTGGGAATCGCGTGGATGTTAGGAGAACAAGGAATTTAGGAAATGATTATCTCAAAACTAGTATTACAAAAGTAATTGATTAGGTACGGATTTACCTCGAGGAACATCATCGGAATATACTTTGAAGATAACTTGGCAGTTGTAAAGAAAGAAAATTTGGAGCACGGCTGTTAATGAATTAGAGGTTTAACATCTTCAAAAGCAGTCTTTGCCGACGTTCCTCACTCCACCAGTATTCGGAGAAAAGAGGAAGGCTCGTATCACCACTCTTTTAAGAACATCCAACGTACTTTTCAATAGCGATGCTATCATCCCAAGGGGCAAAAAAGTACGCTATTACAGCATTCAAACTGCTTATTGATTATGACTGCAGTGGGTCTAAATAATGATAATAATGAAACGGCTTTATTCGAGCGAGATTGAGACTGAAAGTCTCCTCTTCCATCTAATCAAGCGTCATACAATATATAAATAATCAATTTAAAGAGATAGTATGAAAAAGATATGAGAAGAGATGTGGATGTAGAAAACTTAAGTAATTCTTAGGGAAAAATGTATCCACTGCAGGAAAATACTCACTAAGAAGGGGGTGTGAAAAACTTGCCCAAACCTACCGATAGTCATAACTAAAAATATGGTAAGAAACATGATTATATTTTATAAATACACTATCATCAATAAATTATCAATAAATACACTACCAATAAATAACATAAAATATAACATACTTATAGTGTAATTATATTTTTTGTGATAATAATTATCTTTTTTTAGCGAAATAGTTGAAAAATATTTTATTAGCATGTTTCTCAATAAATTGGCTTGCGTCTTCTGAGCTGAGCTGTCTTCCTTCGGTCACAAGAAGTAGGTAATATTTGAGGGTATTTTTTGTAGTCTAAAAAGTCCCTTTTATCAACCGATAAATACGGTATATTGTTGTTTTAATTTATTCAATATCGATGCCAAGTACATTTCTTTTAAAAGACTGAAAGTCAAACTTCGTTCAAAAAAATAATTTCAGCGGTTCCATAAATTTCATGTGAAAACCGCAGTGGAATATGAACGATAAAAATCATCAACGAGGGAAACACCGCAATATTCTCATCACTTGGAAAGACTAATCTCGTAATTTTGCGGAAGCAAAGATAAGATTCAGGTTACGGAAATCTTTCCCAAAACTTCAACAGTTACAGCTACTCGAATTGTTTATTCCCCTTTCAAAGAGAAACTTACGCCCAGTTATAATTTATTAACCGCCCGCGGATTTACACAAAGTTTCTAGAGGAGTTAATTAGCGGTTAAATTTTTGTTCCTTAGTAGAATTCTTAGCAGTGGTGTTATAAAAGTCTTAAGAGCAGCAAATTACTCCATCGAAGGCGACACTTTACGGTGCTACACAATCTCGTAGGCAACACCCCCATTCCCTTCCTCACACTCATTACAACTTGCCGTCGTGTAGCAGAACTGAGGCCCACGCCCCTTCTCCACTCCGCCTCATTCAGGATAAGAAAGCCTCCTCGCCGATACCCTGGGAATTCCCTGCTACGTTGAGAAATTCTGACTTAATCTTTGTTACGTGGCAAAGGAGTATTTGTTTGCATTGCGCTGATTGCGTACAAGTTCCTGAGATCTTGCATTCGCCCGGAATCGTTCCGAAACTTTAATGCACACATTCAACTTCCTCCTGTTCTTGGCCTTCGACTCTTTTGAACGTAATGAGCGCAAAAATAAAGAAGATTTTGAAAGACGTACTATTTATTCTTCAAGGAAATTTATTTACTATATATACTTGTTTCAATCCGTGTTTAAGCACACACAGGGTAAATATAGAAGAAAACACATGCAAGGGTATACCATTCTCTCGTTTATTTAGACAATTAAAACCAACCTTGTATTTTCCATATAATGTGAATTACAAAATAAAACCGGGGTTGTGTCATTCTTAAAATAAAGTAGTCTAGTGAAAGTTTAGTTTGCTAAGGATTATTTAGATTAATTAATTTCATTACGATCTTTCACATTGTATACTAAT
The DNA here is from genome assembly GCA_947579665.1 of Sympetrum striolatum. Taxonomy (NCBI): domain Eukaryota; kingdom Metazoa; phylum Arthropoda; class Insecta; order Odonata; family Libellulidae; genus Sympetrum; species Sympetrum striolatum. Next base: position 50,840,051 of record OX388342.1, on the reverse strand, counting down.
TTAATATTATATGCCTACTAATATGAATATTCATTGGATATAAGAAAAAATAAAACTCGCCTTTATGGGATAAATTTTGTAAAGTGCTGAACCAAGAGGTATGTTATTAATAAACAAAATAGAGGAACTAGTTCCTTAGAAAGAAAGTAGTTAAGAAGATTTTTGTAACACCGGCAGTAAATTTTCTTTCGAAAAAGAATCAACCCCCATTACAACCTTCGAGCTGTAATAGTACCGCGTAGTAAAGAGCCTTCGGTACCAGCTGGCGGAGCATCAACAGCCTAACCAACCTCCGATAAACCTCCAACTTTGGTATCATTTCCCCATTCTCACGCAGTGAGTCGTGAGTATGCAGAGGAATATTGACAAATTCTCTAAATTAAAAAATTCCTTAAGCGCAGGCAATGCATATATTGAAGAAAACAAGAGTGATTAGTGATAGCCGGCAACCGTGAGGAAATGAAGGTAGTATCATAAAGTACACGGGGTAAGGAGTTCGAGTGAGTGGGGGTAAACCCCTGCGAGGAGGGGATGGGCGAAAATTTCCGCACAGGCACTCTACTATGCGTCACTATAATAGACCCTACCTATTGTTGTAAAATAAGTCTAGTCCATCGAGTTCGAGAAGCTATAGCTTTCAGTAGAGTTCACCGATATCAATGAAATAGATATCAGCCGATAGAACGTTCATCTTTACGTTTACGAATATGCGTTTAGATTTTTTACTTGCCATAACTCTACTTTTACTGTATTTTGTTAGAAAAGTACCCGTTTTTTGCACTTGGAAACCAATAGCCCAACTTTCTCCGATTGTCACTCAGTTAATATTTACTGTAATACCTTGCAATTTGTATACATGTTAGCCAAGAATTTTTTCAACATTTTGGTTTAAAAAAATGTCGAAATGTTTGCATTTGTACTAGACTTTTTTAAAGTAGGGTAAATCCTATCTCTGTGAAAATAGGGAAGGATTTTCTACAGAATCTAAGTCCTAGGGCATTTAAGGAGCTCTGAAAAGAAAGCGTTTGTGCAAGCTTCCACCCCTGCCTTCTACCCTCAACCTCTCATCCGACAGAAACATGATGTCATTCCTCGCGAGGGTACGGAGATCCATCCCGTTGCCTGGAGACGGCAGCTCACGTCGAAAAGAAGGAGCATCGTCTCTCGCTTCGTCGGAGACTAAGTCGCATTGTCTCCACCACCGCACTGCCGTATAAGTCCTCCCCAACCATCCCACGCACCGAATTTCCACCGCCATTTACCTCTCGTTCCCCTAATCCTCACCACGTCATCTTACCCTACGAATCCATACCGGGATTTTCCGCTCATGGAACGGCAATAAATATGAGCCCAATTCGTTAATTCTTGTGCCGAGTACAGTGGTGGAAATGGGGATCCCCCTTTCTGGGTTCAATTAGGGAGAAATGAAGCGTTTCCGTCCGCATTCGATCGCGAGTAACGAATTTTCCATATTCAAAGCTAGGAGTTTCTTTATCCGGGGTGGGGGGAATTGTTTTTGACAGAATGGGATTAACATGTCTTGTGCATAGGGCTACGGAGTCGGAGCAAGTTTCTCCATTTACTTGGCCTAATGCCGACTTAATTATTGGCCTTGTTACTGTGGAATAAAAAAGCGGAGGTTTCTAAAGCTTAACCACTATGTAGTAGAAAGCATTTTAATTAAATTTATACCTTTCAGATGCATGCAAAGAAATGTTCTTCGTCTCTCCTTAGTGAGGTGTAGCTTAGCGGTTCGTGAAACTTGACAGCGTACGAATTAACTAATGCCTTTCTCCTCAATTACATAAATAAATATATCTAGTCATTAAATAAATGTATTACAGCTTTTACAGAGCATACTAACTAAAAACCTGAAAGATAATAGCAAAATAAATCCCGTAGAGAACTGAGATTGAACCACAACCGCCTCTCAATTTCAGAGCGAATGCTTTCATAAATGGAGCCATCCCGTAGAACACATCGAATTTCAATATTTTTTCTTCTCCTACCAAATACTTATTTACCCAGTTGAAATTCCCGTTTTAAGGATTTTAAACGAGAAGTAACCTGTCGATCAGTGCTAATTACGAATAATTTTATGAGTCCAAATCTTTGAGACTCTCTATAACTAAGAATTTAGGAACCAAATTCATTGGCAACGATAAGAGATGGAGAGGAAGGATTCAGTAATCATTTTTCATTCAAAAGAAATAGAAGATGAGAGCTCTTGCGGTGCGTAACGAGAACGACAATCACTGTCGTAATAAGAGCTCGAGAACTAATTATCCAGTTGATTGCAGCAATCAGCTACGAATGATGAAGGAGCGTTGTGTTAACTAGCTGTACATCGGCTGAATTATTTATCAAGTTTCACTTAATCGAGCAGCTTAATTAGGGTTTGACGAATAGAAAACGAACAATTAGTACCTTCTAATAAAGAGAAGACGAAAAACGAATCATCTTCTTCGTGAGTACATTAGTACGTTCGGGGAAATATATTTTTGAAATCCGTAATGGGAAACGTTTTATCAAAATTAACACAGTTTAGAGACACGGAAAACAGCAACTTCAATTGAAAATTCGTGGTGAAGCGCTGTGATGAAATATGACAAACATTTACTCCAGGCAACTGAAAAAGAGAAAATAGAATACATCATGCACATTTATTTTCATTATGAGGGATAAACATAACTGACGGAGTAGAATAAAGGTATATATTTACGTAAATTTATTACAATGGTGATTCAGGAAAGATAACGCTGATCTAATTTTGGATTATTAATTAGATCAATGCCTTGTTCGGTTCAATATTTTATCACTTCAAAAGAGTATTAAACAAATTTAAAAACATCGCACACTTAAGTAAATCTTAAATGGGGAGTTCCCTTTTATAAGAAACACTTTCTTAATCTAATATAGGCTTGAAATACTTTTGTACTGTGATACAGCATAAGTAAACCTCTTCATGAGAAGAGAACGCCTCTGATAGCTCCAAATTTGAGAATTCATTAGGTTCACCGATCCTAAATCATTATAAATAACAAAATTGCATCAATCACATGGGAGATAACAACTATATGTTAATAAAAAGTATAATTCTAGGTAAGAGTTTGTTACAAAGTAATCAGAGGATCTCGAAATAGGGATTTATAACTGAGAAAAAAGTAAGAGAGATAAACTGAAGGCCTAATATTGCGGAATGTCATCTAAATAAATAAATCAACAATAAAAATCTACGGAGGCGGCCGTAAGGTTATGGAAATTCATATAATATAAAGAAGATGTACACTTTTCCACAATTATATATAATTATGGAATTATATAATTGAGGAAACGTTCACATATTCTTCATATGAATCAACAATAGTTATTCGTAGTATTCCAAAAATTCAACTTTTTAAAGCAGTTTTTTCGAAAAATTAAATTCGTGGAACACTACGAATAAATTTTGTTGATTTGTTTACTTAAAGGAGATGATACCGATAACTTTGAAAATTAGTAAAAAATGGTTATGAAAGAAATCGCAGCTCACGAACAAGGAAAAGGTTTACTGAATATACTTGTTATCCCTGGAATGGCATTAACTGGAAAATTGGAGACCCCATCTCCATCCTGAAAGCGAGCGCTGTACGCTATCAAGTGCGCATACACGTGTTGAAAGGTCAACACTCGAACGAGGGATGAACGTCACTCATGTGGAAGGTACACAGAGTAAGAGCAGAACGCTAAATACCCAAAAAGTTTCCTTAATCCCAGCTCATGGTAGGTGTTTACACTCGATAGGAGTTTACCCTTCCGAACCAATAATAAGTATGGGTCCTCGCGACCGACAAAGCGGTACTTCGGACGAGGTGATATTAATGGCATCGTATGAACACGGCCGATTTTTAAATCTATTAATTACGTTCGCGTGGAGGCCCTCCGCGGGACTACCGCAATCGCAGGATTAGGTTTCCTCATTTCGATACGCTGTGACACGGACGGGATTCTCCCTTTGAATACTGATATTGAATCGCCTTAGGTTGACGTTACGCATACATATTAACGCTTATATATGCCCTTCGGGACTCTTCTCTCTCTCTCTCTGCCGCGATAAAATGCGAAAATATGTAAAAGTTTCGGGGCACGAAATATCGATATTTGATTGAAATTTTAAATTTCAGCACACGTTCGTGATTGCGTAGTTCCTTGGATAAATAAAATGGTGCATACCATTACACGGATTATAATTCAATTCCTTTTTGGGTCCCAGGTCCCAGTCGTGTAGCTACTTTTCTCTTCTTGTTCAATAATATTTAACTTAAATTTACATCTACGTAAATTAAATAGTCTAAAGAGATCCCTAAGTTCAACTAAATAAAATTGACTTGTTTTTAATAAATATTATAAAGATGACGACCATTAATGATTTAAGCTTTTGTAAATTCCAAATTTCGTATCTCTTCATCGATCGCGGTCCAAGCAGCAAAGTCAATTTGGGTAGATGATAAGTTCGCCAACGCTGAATCAGGTATATGAGATAATGGATACTCTTTCAGTACACGATTAACCACTGTGATCTTATTCACTAGAATCAGACGGTGTTCTGATCTCATGTAATGAGCTGGATCGGATAGCACAGGAAAATAATATAGTGAAGTTGAACCGAAAAACCACTTTGGTTGAACCAACGAAAGAATCATTAGAATCGTTCATAGGCTTGAGCAACCAAAGGAAAACATTGAATTTATTATTTCAAACTTTTGATTTAATCGTTTCATTCTTGGTTTAATTTGCAAGTTATAACTATAGATCCTATTTTGGTTGAATTGACGTATTAAATTGTTAATTTTAAAAATAAAGCTGTTAAATATACTCTTATAAATTAATATCATCATTAAAATATTAAACTTATTTAATATATAATTTAGAATTCAGAAATTTTTTAAATATGTAGAATGGTATTAATTTACACTTAAGCTTCACTATTATACTGATATTATGTAATTAATACACTCTTTTGACACATTTTTACTACGCATTTTTTATCACATGACAACATTTTACATAAAAAATGGCACATATTAAAAAACATAGCTATATTTAAAATAAGTAAGTGTAAGACAGAGATATAAAAGATTCATCATACTCAAAGGCATTGGTTTAACCAATGAGTTGAACAAAAAATAAGCAATCTACAAAACATAATATCAATGAGTAAACAAAAACGCTGCAAAACATTTTTCAAGCTCCCTGGTTGATAGTGAGGGGATATAAATCACATATTAGACTGAAAAGGGATCTCAAATTAGAACAGTGCCAGTTTAGGAAAATATGAAGGAATATTTTGATTAGATGATGCGATTAACTTGCTTGCCCTGGGAGTAAACATCGTAACTAAGGTACTTAAGCTTGTATCTATGCATAACTAGATGCAAATTCTTACATCCCCTCGTGACAGAATATGTCCACATGACAAAATACCGTTGCGATAATTAAGCTTATCTTTCCGGACAACTAGAAAATTTTAATCTTTCGCTAATGCAGGGGAAGAGGACTTAGGATGTATCCGCTTCCCGTCCTTGCTCGCAGCAGCACTTTTAGGAACGCTAATGTGGGCCTAGGCCGTTAATCTAAATTTAACCTATGACTTACGCTTGGAATCAGAATAATGAAATGCTTGTTAAATACTGATGAAATGAATTCAAGTGGACGGTGGCGTGTGAACCATTAAGAATGATATATGTGTGATGGAGCTCCATATGGATGAGCATCCGCAATTACTGAGGGGATAAATCAAAGCCGTTTTGATATTGCCTGCGGTCCACGCAAAAATCTTTTAAACCGATTTCATGCATCGCCGTTGAACTGGGAACGCTTTGAATATTTTAGTTCGTATTTAGGTTAGCTATGATCGGTATTTCCTTAATCAATTCCCATTAAAAGTTGGTACGCATTGAAAATATACTGACATCATTTATTTTATCAGGAAACTTAGTTACTATATGGTAAACTATCGATCGGTAAGGTCCGCGAATAATTAAATATATTTTTACGTTGTTGAATATTTTAGCTTGTATTTAGGTTAATTACGAGCGGTGCTTCCTATATCAATTCCTATTTAAAGTTTGCATGCATTAAAGAAAGGCTAACACTATTTACTTTATTAGAACACCAAGTAAATATGTGGTAAAATATCGATCGGTAATGGCGAGACTCGCTCGTATGATGAGACCTATTATTATTTTGGTTACCGCATAGTCTAAAAGTTGAGTTAATGTTCATTAAATGATAGAGGAATAAAATACTTGTTTATTTTTCTATTTATTCTTAAGAACTACAAATAGGCCAGGTGGTAGTCGTTTCTGTAAAGGGAGGGAAAAATAAAATACCTTGAAAGGTATTCACCCAAGTCGGGAGGGATACCATCCAAAACCTCACGAATGCGAATGCAGTACGCGTTAATCATAATTATAATTTATGCAATTAAAAACTTAAAATTTACAACGATACTGTAATAATCATATTAAAATCAGAAAGCCCTTTTAACTCTATTAATGAATACATTGCAAGGGGGAAATAGGTTTGAAAACTTCTCCTAGTAAATTGTTCCATTATATTATTTTCGTACTTAAACACGTTACCACAGGATTTAATAAATATGACAGGTTTCAACGCTCAGCGCCATTATCAAGTGCAAAAACACAGTAATAAGATACTTATATAGATGCAGTAAAACAGGGTACAATATAAATAACTGATTCTTATTGGCTTATACTTGATGATGACTATGCGACGGATCCTAGGTCGTATTTATTAAATTCTGTGGTACCGCGCATAAGTTATTTCAATTCTTCTTCCATCATAATGAGCTATTTAAAAGTAGAGACCAATACAGTAGATTTTGTTCGCTAAAATATTAGGCATTTTCAGATAAATATGGAAAATTTACGCACGTGACCTTTGCGCATTAATTATCACGGCACATTTTAATGGGAAGCGCGTGTTTTTAATTTTAACAAGCATCATTCAGCAGCTTTATCTCTCCGGTAGGTTGGAATCTGTTGGGTGGAAAACGCGCGAATTAAAGGCACCGCTTTTATCCGGTCGGAAACGAAAAAAACTAATGTCTTTCTAATGCAACAAAACGAAAGCGTGGCGCAGCACATTGTTCGAGGACTCAGAAGCAGTGCGGTAATAAGAGGATATCGCAATCCACAATCATAATGCCCCATAAAGCGCAGTCTCACAAATGCTGGGGACCCTTGCACCACAATTGGTCTCCTACACACACATAGGCAACCTCTTGAAAGGGCAAAACGAGGATTAACCCCCATTCAAATGAGAGCGGCGCGCTGCTCCGGCTGTCCTCTCTAAACACCCAAGTGGGAGCCGATTTACTAAACCATTTTAAAAGCCGTAAATGCTCGGATTACGGCCAAGTCCCAAAATATTAGTTGGGTTATAACAGAGTTACCGTTGAGGGTGTGCGCAGTTTGATTCTGGGGCATAATTCAGATTCCTCACCGGAAGGATTATCTAGGTCAGGAGATAATTTCCACCTCTTCAGATTGAGGTCTTCTAAGGATTTCATAGCACCTACCTTCCGAAGAACCATCTAAGCTACGTATTTAATGAGAGGGTTATGTAAATCATTACAAATTTTATGCGTGGCATATTATTATTATTATTAGGGTCGTTATTATAGGCCAGATTGAGACTAAAAAGTCTCCTCTTCCATCTAACCTGTCGTTAAGTTGTTACATTATTATAAGTATTACATGTATCAATGAAACTTAGAGGAAAATAGCAGAAAATGTAAGAAGGGATTGCGGATTTAAAAAAAAAAACCTAAGAAAAGCTTAGGAAAAATTATCCGATGCAGGAAAACACCCACAATGAAGGGCGTGTGAAAAACCTGCGCAAACCTACCGATAACAAAAACTAATAGACATTAAAGAAAACAATGTACTTATTACCTGGAAAATTAAAAGAAATGTTAGAGACATATTATCAAGACAAATTATGAAGGTTGATCAAAAATGAAATGCAGAGAATACAGTAAGTAGATACATACACTTGTGATAAAAAATATGACTGAACTAGAAAAAAAAATAAAACACGATCAATCCAAAATAACGCTCTACAATAATTATATAAGAGAGTTAAAATCATGATTTAGGCATAAAAAATAATCTAACGTAAGTTAATATTATGGAAATACAAAATAGGAAAACAGAAAAGTTATACTAGATGTAAACTGTAGTGCAAAATCGAATAAAATATTCCAAAGTAAAGAAATACGTTTGAAGTGTTGTTCCGTGCAGCATGAAACAAATTAGAAAAAATAGGACTTGACTTATGGTAAAATGTGAAATGCTATGATGGAAATAAGAAGATACGAAATGGGCGTTCCATAAATTAACAAAAGTCACTGCAAATGATTTATGAGTCATTTCCGTCCTGTGATTTTGAATGAGTAGATTGTTTCCTCCTCTACTGTTGTAATTATGTACCGACCCTAAGCTGACAAATTCTGAAAAGAGGTAATCGGGTGTTTGTAATCGCATGACATGGTAAGTTGTTGTTAAGATCTGTAATTTTCGACGAGAAGCGAGCTTGAACCAAGACAATTTCTCAAACGCACCCGAGATATGGTCGAATTTCTTTAAGTGAAAGATAAATCGAACCGATGCATTATGGACATGCTGCAATTTGGTTGCTAATTCTTTGGATAAGTCTTGGTAAACAATATCACCTTAGTCAATGTGTGGCATGATTAATGCATTTATCAGTTGAGCTTTAATCGAAGGCGTCAGGAAAGTTTTTCCTAGGCATCTAAGAGAATGAATTGAAGAATAAACTTTTTTACACACATTAACGATGTCTTCCGACCACGTAAGATTATTATTAATGATAACATCCAGATTATTCACAAAGTTGCAGAATGTGATCTGCGAGTTGTCTAACCTGAGCTTTGCATCGTTATCTTGATTAAACCTTTTTATCAACATATGTGAGTTCTGAAGGTTTAAGTATTCATTCGTTTAGTATTATTACTTTCTCCATATACGTAGTATAAAGAAAGTATTGTTTATTATTGGATTTAAGTGTTACAAATGAAGTATGAATGGAACAAATTGGTCGGTTGGTAACATATAACATTCTAAAATACTGGAATAGATTAATACATATCCATTTTATAATATTATATACCATATGATACATAAAAATACCTTTCTCCATATAATACCAATTATCATAAATTTTACAATAATGAATTTTACAGAACATATTAATCATCTAGTTATAAGAAAAGTATTACAATTACAAATATGAATCTTCCCATCCCTTATTTATCATTCATGTTTTAGTGGACCCTGATAGGCCTTCACGGCTACCGTAGTGGTCCAGAGGGCAGGTTTCCACTATACATCCACCAATATTTTTAGTATATAAATGTAATTAAATATTGTGAACAATCTATTTATTAATCACACATACTAATCTTTCTTTCAAAGAATGGCAATTTTAATCTCACACTACAGAAATGTAGTTGCGGGGTGGCATTGCCTTGCAATTTCTTACGTTCATATTTCTACCTAAACTAACTGTATTAAGTAAAGTTCCTCGATTTCAAATAAGTAGAAGAAGAAGTAAAATTATTACTGATAGATTAGCTTTTATTCACGCCATTTTTCAAGTGAATACAGGAAGCCGTTTTTTCCTGGGTCTGCATAATTTTTACGTAACATCAAAATTTCTGCTCCATTTTGATTTTATGCATAGTAATAGGGAAATATAGAAGGCTTGTATCGCTAGTGGATGGTTGAATACTTTCAGAAATTTACATAACTTAAAATCGTCTGCCTTGAGGGAATGAAAGATAAGAGTAATTAAAAAATTGGTATACACCTCTAATTATTCATACTCAATATCACGTTGAATTTTATACTTCTAATCTAAGATGAGTTTCAGCAGAATTCTGTAAGTTCTATTCTAAAACAGGGTTCTAAAGTATTTCTAACAATAGCGATTTCTCATTAATCAAAATCACCCTCGATAATATGAGAGTATCATTCACTTTTGATTTCTGAGAAATCGATCTCTCATTCAAATTCACAATGCATAATGTCAAGGTTTACGACGTAATGACTTCGGTTATCTTCGGCCCTCGCCTTTGATATCAAAAAGATTCTCAACAGCCTTCTTCCCTGTATTTTTCCCTTATTCTGCCAAAGCCTCCCGTCAAAGGTTTTCCTTAATCCCATTCTTTTCTTTTGATTTCCTCAAATTTTGGCCCCTCCGTTCATATTTCATGTTTCCTTATTTGTCTTTCAAACTACGTTGCGCTCACAATTCAAAACCTTATCTTTTGATCGAGCCCCGTAAGGTCAATCCTCCATAGTAAAAAAAACACAGCGGATAAGGTCATTAAATTAGGGTCTACTTGTGCCCGTAACAAGACCCTGTATAAAATTCCTCTTATTTAAGTGAGTTACCCCTGTACATTTTACTCATACCTAGGTTATAGCTCAAGGTAGACCTCCTTCTGCTTCAGGATATTTTTCCATTTTCCCTTCCTGTTCACTCTCACTCTTCCTATACAAATTTTATTGTGGAAGCTCACGTACATAACCCTTTTAACCTTCACATCAAGATGACGCCATTTCTGGATCTTGCTTTTGTAGATTCATAAAGATCTTCTCTTAACATCATACTGAATCATTAGCGTTTCTATATTTTCACTTGCAATTTTCTTAGTCCAATGCTTTTTTTTCTATCTCTCGGTCTCCAGAAAAGTCATTTGATGGAGAAGTAAAGTTTTTTAATTTTGTAGATACGTTTTATTGCCTACATTTTCATACATATTTTGTTTTCATCAGTTCCACTGGGTATATAGTGAGGTATGGAAAGAAGTTCTTTGATACCTTCAAATATTAACTTTCACTACTCTGATTATTCAATAATATCGTTATTTTATGACATCACCCACAAAAGAATTTGATTATCCTGATATCAGCAAATAATTTTTACGCTAACTAAGATAAGATATTTTACTACGGGATAAATTGGAGACATTTCGTTCTCATCTCTGAATTCTCATTATTATTCTTTTACAATAAATATTATATTTAAACGCATAATATAGGAAAATTGCCATTGGTTCCCCCGAATCATTAAAAAATTTTAACATATCTTCACTCATTTAAAAATCAAATCGTTAACTGGAATTTGAATGTTTCATCAATTTTTTTTTACCTTTCTAAAAATAAAATTTTTTAGAAGCCAGCTAATGTGTTTTATTTTCATCAGACTACCTCTTATTTCAAACGTTTCGATTACAATGAAATTCAGTTATTTTTGTGCATTTAGTTAAAATATTTCCACACTTATAACATCCTTGTGAATGGATAGTTTTCCCCATAAGTTAAGGAAGGATGGTGAAGTTGATGAAAAAGGTAAAATTTATTTTATTTTAATTTATATATTTACCTTACTTTATACATTTTATTTATGCTTCACATACAGCGAGACGCCCAATTAATGTGAAGGTATAACTAACAATAGACGAACACATATGACCATTCCCTTCGAACCTTGGTGTTGGACCGTTATCATGTAGGAATGCTAACCACTTCGACACTACAGCCTGTATTGATACCTGGAATCATATGTTAGAATTCATTGGTGAGTAGGTAGTATTAGTAAAAAGCTAAAATTGAACTTTATAGTAACAGAAGCACTTAGGTTTAGACATTTTATTTGAAATTACAGAAACAAAAGGGAGAGTGAAAACATAGAATTATCTATATTTTAATTAACACATTAAGCTATGAGATATATATTATCACCATTATCGTAAGTCTTCCTTACGGAATGTACATTTTCCCTTTAAGTTCATTATGAAAGATCCTAAAATTTCCTTCTCAACCAATATCTTTATTGATAACTTAGCATAGCCTAAATCTCATCATATATGTTTTATCTTTGTCTGCTAATTTATCTTTCAAATTAAGCCTTTTATTGTTAATTTCTTTAGAAAGATATTAAATATTTACAATTGGAAGGATATTATTAAGTGCGGCGATTCAAAACGTTTTAGCTGTCTTCAAAAGCGTTGAAACCATTGGTAAAACGTGAGCATGACATTGAAAAATTATCTAAAAGACTGCAAAATGACGATTTTCCAAGAACTGCGTCAGCACTCAAAAATAATTAGTTTGCTTCGCTACAGCTAAAACCAGCGATAAAAAACGAGTTTTTCTCCGTAAAGATTGAAATACTGCTGAAGGATGTTTCTAGCAATACATCAGTTTACTCGCTTAGTGGCCAAATGAACTTCAACGATCTACTCCATCAGGGAATTTCAAACTTATATTAAATTTTGATTCGATTCCGTCTAATGTGTGCGATCCAATAACACGCAATTCATGCAACAAGCAAATGGAATAACGCACGCTCGAGAGGCAACGGACATAATATGAGCAATATCTCAAACAAGAGCGAACAGATTCCGCGGGCGATGTTCTCCCAATTCCGAGAGGAAAGAAAGGCAATTTTCCACGTGCTTTTGAGGCCGCCTGTTCCCGGGAAGTTATTTTTGCTCGTATGCATACATCGAATGCAGTGATTTCGAGCGAAAAACGTTCTCAAAACCTGACATGAGATGGGGATTTTCTTTGGAGAAATGGATAGAACAAGTGAGGCGGCGATAAGAAGGCATCGGCAGGGCCGAGCGGCGACGGGCTGAGGAGAAGGGGCTTCGGAGAGGTGAACGATCGAGAAATGGGAAAGAATTTAGAGGATAGGAACAAAGGGAGGGCGGAGGAAAGATACTTCTTTTCCTTGCAGAGAAGGAAAGTAATAAAGGGAGATGAAAGAGGGGAGAAAAGGGAGGTGAAAGGGACAAGTCCCAAAGGTTATAAAACGAGACGAATCGAGTGAATGCAGAGGCGGGTGTATGGAGTATAAATGAGAGATGGGAGAGGGGAAACGGACCGGAAGCGAAGGCGAGGAAAGAGAATAAGAAATAGTTTCGGGGTATGTCAAACGGAGTGTGTATATGGAACAGGGACGTCGAAATGTGAGTGGAAAGCAGAGGAGGGAAATGGGAAAGAAGTGGGGGGAATTGATGGAAAATTTAAAGGAGTGGATCTGGAGCAATGGCGAGGAGGATTGAATGTCTTGATATGAGCGCACTGGATGAAGGAGGATCAAAAATACTGTAGGAGGCAGCGGGAAACAAGGAAATCCGATACAAACGCATGGGGAAACATCGTTCTGGGGTCTCAAGAGCTAAGAGAAAATTCTGAGAATGAGAGGTCAAACGAGAATTTTTCCTGCTTCGTGCTCTCCAAAAGTTTGACCGATTTATGAAATGGGAATCATAAGGATGAAGCGATTTGAGCTGAAAGGTTCTCAATTACGTCTTGAAATGGCTTCTATTTTCGGTACACGTGCTTTTTTTGTTTTTATAGACTTTCCTGAATAATTCTACTGAGATTTTAACAATCAATCTTTGGCCTCTTGCGCCATTACTTTACGTTTAAGAGTGATTGAAAGATTAAAAGGCAAAAAATTCTGTAATCCGAGAATGATAGTTTAAATAATCACTAATCAATCATTGTCCTAATGGCTACATATTTAAGTTAATAATTAAGTAATTAATATTAAACTATGGTTTCCCGAGATATCAGATATTTCAAAAGCAAATTAAAAGATTTTTATTCAAATATTATTATCTTAAAAAATAACTATGATATTTTTAAATTTACTACTAAACATGAAATAGCTCGTAAAAACGTAGGCGTATATGAGGAAGAGGAAGTGATTTATCAGTACCTTTAGTATATTGTATCAGTGTTTGATTTTAATTTAATCTGCCTTGGAATTAATTTTATATCCGGAGATTTATTTTACATTTAGTCCCTCTATTATTTTTATTCATCATGACTAATATTATGATTTAAATTGATTGGAAAATATTAATAGAAAATACTTCCTTTGAATATTTTTGATAGTAAGCTTGTTCTTTCTTAAAAAAATCATGAAATGCACGATGATAAATGCAACAGGAAATGCACGGCAGGGTACATACATATGATGATAAGAATTTGAGTTCTAATTCTAAGTCCCATTTCAATAGTAATTCGATGCGTGTCTATTTAAGATCACTCATGATAGTGTAATTGGCAAGGGGTAATATAGAGTGAAAAGAGATAATGTAGCTGTAAGTAATACTGTTAAGAGAAGAGATCCACCATACGTCAAAACAGAGTAACGCGATCGTTATCCATTTATGCATATAAAATGTGTTGCAATCAATATTCGACCGTGTTGCTAAATCTGTGTCACAAGATGATTTTTTTAATAACTTGAGTTACCATTTCAAGTGCCATTAAAAACCCTATTGCTTCTTGTATCGAAAACAATCTACTTAATGTAATTCATACAAAATTTCCTCCAAAAATAGTACTCCGAAAAAGCTCTTAATCATTGTGAGAGATTGTGTTTTTCTCTCATCAAGAGAAGACCATAATCCTCTTTATTGCAATTATGGTACATACATCTACATCGTGATTTTAAGGAACAGTACTTACTTTCAATAAGTTTCCATCGAAATATTGGTGCCAACTTTGGATTAAACAACAATAAATTAGTCACAGAAATTAAATTCGAGTTCAACGAAGGAAATGCCACTAATAGATTTCCTTGCAATTTAATCTGTAACTCTGGGAAATATTTTAAAATAGTAATTCAAGTCCTACGAAATAATAATATTGATGCTAATATCACGAATTTATTATGAGAAATTATATGTATAATCTTTATCTTACAATCAACAAATGATAAGCGAGCCTTCATCCAATTTCTCATACCATCTCTTTGAATTGATTATTTAGGTATATATTGTAGGACGATAAGTTAGATGGAAAAGGAGACTTATAATCTCAATCTTGCCTGAATAAATACGTATGATTATTATTATTATTATTTATCCACCTCGAACTTTGAACCGGGAATACCCCGCAGTAATAGCTTATCTCACTTATCACTTCGACACTTGCCATCAAAGAATATAATATTGCGAATATTATCTTACAACGTCCTATTACATTTATTTTTTAAGGAATTACAGCATATATACATAACGACGAGGAATCTGTTGATGTTATTTTACAGATCGTTTACTTATTGATATTAGTGTTTCATTTTTTACTTATTTATGGAGCATATTCCTATTATGAAAGGTTGTAACAAAACGTATTGAAAACATATCAAGAAAATTAGATAATGTTATGAATAAAATACATGATACATTGAATGGATAACTTTCCGTGTTATTTATGACGAATACCTGTTATTATTGTGTTATTTTCTATTCATTTACCCTCACTTATCAACGATTTTCAATCGATGTCGGAAATCATATTGACCCACTTTGGCCCTACCTCTTATAAGTAATAAAGTATTCGATCAATTCCAATAAAATATTTGATACAAAACAAAATATATTTAGTCTAATATTTGAGTGCTCGTTGAACTTGTCATCCGATTTTAGGATGGCGTAATAACTTTATTATGGTTTTAACAGAAAATAATGATAATAACAAGGAATTTTTATCTTCACGAACGCGTTTATTCATCCAAACAAATTTTATCTATATTCGCAAATCATCTACAGGTCACGGCAAGCTTACTTTCTTTTTTGGGTGCTATTGCAATATGAAATAAGGAAGTTAGTTTAAGCCTCCGGTAATTATACCATGTGTAACATAATTGGTTATGGAGATCCTTGTTTTTAAAATTTACCAATAAACAATGAGATATTTCAATTTCTTGACAGCAGAACTCTCTCCACTCCAATCACGCATTATACAACAAACAATTAATTTGATAGCAACAGATAAATAAACAGAGAGAGTATAAATTATGAATAAGATTTATAATAATAATGTATTTATTTTATAAGTGGTTGGATTAGGATAGGCACTATGAGCATGAGCTAAATGTCTTGTTTCAATTTACAATTCTTTCCAAATGCATGGTTATTTAAATGAGACGACGTTTTATTTTTCATCTCTAGGGATGCGAGTATACATTTCCCCTTTCACGGTACGTTGTTTTGAAAGAGCCGAATTAGGTATGCCATTTCCTTTCGTAATGCATACCATGCTCGCAGAGAAGTCGCCAGTAAAATCTTTACAACTTAATTCTTTAATGGAGAACACTTACATCTCGGAGAGGGTAAACCCTCCCGGGACTCTGAGGATTAAAGTAATGGAAGATCTTGAGCAAAGAGCCGGAGAGAATGGTAGCGAAATGACTCGGAATGAGCGCAACTAAATTACACGGGGATAAACAACGGAAGGGATTAGAAAAATAAAACGGCGCGTGGATAAATAGAGTGGAAGGATTTTTAAATAGCCGCATCGAGGAGAGGTAAGCAATGGCCAAGTTTTATTTTGAAAGCGATGCTTGTGCAAGGTGACCCGAAGTTTGGGTTCATCGCCCTTCCCAACGTCGCATTCAAGTGGCAGCAGGGCACTAGTCCATTCTCCTCCCCCATCGCTCTCATTCTTCTACGGACCCCTCGCTATCCCATGTCCCGATTCTTTTCATCGTATATTTCCCCTCTCGTTCACTCCTTCTATCTTAGCCTTCACTTCCACTGTAACTCATGTCAGTCGATTTCATCTCTCCACCACTGCATCTTTCCTCAGCATCCTTCATCCGCACCTTCTGTCGTCTTATACGCCACTCCTCTCTCCATTCTTCTCCAATTTTTCTCAGGTTTCCTGTTCCTCTTTGGTGTCCATTCCTCCCTAATTTTCCTCCTTTTTCTTCTCTATTCCTCGCTTTTATTCTTTTGGACCCTCCGTCTTTACTGTCCTTTCAACTACCTAGTTCCCTTTATCTTTCCAACGTGCGTAATACTCCTTTACTTTGTACCCCTCTCTATGCTAATGGCAACATTCTTCCCTCGTCCTCCCCCACATTTACTTAAGCTTACTTATCAAAGTGCATAACCATTCATTTCCATGCCTGGTCGATTGCGTAAATTCAAACAGTTACTTCTTTTAAAATTCGTCCGCAATTTCAGGGGCTGCAATAATCACTGCAACTTATGTTGTTATTGATAAAATAACTCGTGATTTCCATAGCGATAACTTAAAAATATAATTAATAATATAG
Organism: Sympetrum striolatum; assembly: GCA_947579665.1. Taxonomy (NCBI): domain Eukaryota; kingdom Metazoa; phylum Arthropoda; class Insecta; order Odonata; family Libellulidae; genus Sympetrum; species Sympetrum striolatum. Next base: position 50,822,873 of record OX388342.1, on the reverse strand, counting down.
AACAGCTTTTTTGCAGAAGCAATCCATTTAATTTAGTCAATAGTACTGAATTATTATTTTATATAATGATAATAGTCAATTCATTCATGTTCAATTACATTTATTTTCTTATTAGTTTTATAGCATCATGACTTGAGGCTTTAACTGCTGAATAATTTTCCAAAATCTAGTGATGTGTACGTTAAATGATAACGTGAGAATAACTTCTTTACCCTAGGTACAGTTTAAATTATTCTGAGGAGAAGATGTGTTCAGATTCAATATTAAAGTAACATTAAAATTCAAACTTTTGCAATACATATCTTTACCCATGCATAGAAGCAAGAAAATCTAAATATAAATACCCCTAAGTACGTACATAGCAATAAACGGGTTAAACCCAAACAGTAAATACATTTAAGTATTAACTTCGTAATAAAATTCTATGAAATCAAACTCATATAATAAACCAAGGGATATAAAATGTATTATATCTCAAGTCATAGCCATGGAACTCCACCATATAAAAGCGTTCGCAGAGTTATCATATCAGGGTGTAGCTCCTCTAATTCACTTTCAGTCATTATTTTCGATTTTAAATAAATGTATGATATTTGCCTAGGAATATTTTTCCACTCCCATGATATTAAATAATTATAATTATAATAAGGTTAGAACGGGTATTATCTCATTATCAATTTACAATAAAAGTGTTAGCAGAGTTATAAAACATAGTCACAATTAGAAATATATTAAAGAATATACAATCAATAAAATGCTATAAAGACAACACATTTTATTTGAACGGTAAATAATTTTAATAAATAATAGGATTAACTATATAGTAAATTTCTATGTAATCATTAGGAATTCTAGATTATATAAAATATTTTATGCCTTTAGTCATTGCTAGCTAAAATGCAGAACGTCATCAGAACTGTGCGTAGCGCGTCCAATTTACTTCCAGTCATTATTTTTTTGCTTTTAAATGAACGTACGACATTCGTCTACGATTCCTTCTCCAGTCCCATTATATTTCACCACCTTCCGATGACGTGGTCTCCGATGAGGGACAAAATCATTTGCCGCGAAGAAAGTCGATTGTTCGTCCTCATGTATGTCTATTCATCACCGTCCATCTTTCACTCCATTTTCCAATCCCTCTCCATCCCTTCACTCCCCAAACTATCTCAGAACTTCCGAAGATTTTTCATCCTCCTCTTATTCATGAGACGCTTCGCACACAGGAATCTCTTCGACAGAATGAGAGCAATTCCCACGTTAACTCTGCTACAACAAGTCTCGGGAAGATGAATTTAATTTCGGAGGCGAATTTCGGAGGCGTTTTAGTTTGGAGTATGATGTTTTCACTTCACTCTTCAACCGGCGGAAAATCTTTCTTCCTTTCCACCTCTCCTGTTGGTTCTCTTCATGCTACCTCGGCAATCTGTTCAACTCTTACGACTGTCTCTTAATTCCTCCAAATCCTCTTTCCTGTTGCTCGCCTAATTTAACGCATCTTCCACTTCCTGTCGCCTTCCCGCACCTTAGTATTATAGCTCCGCATAGTAGAGAGCCTGCGCGGATATTTCCGCGCATCCTATCCTCTGAGTGGTATATCCTCACTCACGCGAACTCCTTATCTCTTGTACTCCACGATACGACCTTCACTTCCTCGTGGTTGCCAGCTATTGCTCATCGTTCTACTGATTTCTTCAATATAAGCCATGCGTACATCAAAGGAATTTGTGAATTGAGAGAATTTGTCAACACTGCTGTAATTAGAGGAGACCCATTGCATGAGAATGGAGGAAGGGTTTTCTATGTCTATGCAAGAACCTTCAAGCCACCTTTCGGCGTGTGGCATGGGGTGTGAACACCTTGACTCTATTTTCCTAATCGATTGCTTTCGAGTATCGTTCGCGGAAAAAATTAATTCTTGAAACGATTCATTCTTGTATCTATTTCCCTGATCTTCCTTGCAGTATCAACACGGCCTATACAACAGGGATGTCGCATTATACCGGTTACATCTTTTGAGAACGGCATTTCTCTGGATTTATTTAGTAAATTTATCTCTTGAATTAGTCTGTTTTCTAATGATTCCCATCCCGCGTCCCGTATCATCTGAGTAACACTCACTGTTTTATCGTAGCAATTGTTTAAGAATATCGCCTTTCATGGTACAGTTTGTAGCAAAAAAAATTATTTTGGTCGATTGAAGGCCCTTAAAGATACTCTCCTATTGAATCGGCAGCCACTCCGGCAACAACAAAGGTGACAACCCTCCAGAACCCTGTCTACACAATGAAAGGCTTTAGAGGTCTAAAATTTCCAATAGCCGTTTTTGTTGGTGTTCCTCTTCGCATTTCCCGGTATTCGGAGAAAACAAGACAGGACACCGCACTTTTTGAGAGCACTCAATACGTATTTCAAATGCTATGCATTCTTCTTCAGGAGAAATTAGATACGACATTAGATACACCATTGGAAATACTCCTGACGAAGAATGTATCACATCCGAAATACGTATTGGGTGCTCTCCAAAAGTGCGGTGGCTTGTCTTGTTTTCTCGGAACACCGGGGAATGAGAAGAGGAACGCCGACAAAAGCGGCTATTGGAGATTTTAAACCTCTAATTCCTTAACAGCCCTGTCCCATCTTTCCTTTCTTTTCGCCACAATGAAAGGCGATACGATGCACCTTTTCTAATTGTGGAGGAGTTTATAAAGGTGGGATATTCGGAGGTGGGGTAGGTTGTCGATGCTCCACCCACTGGTACCGAAAAAGGCTCTTTACAACACGGCACTATAATAAGCCTCCTTTGCAGAAGGAGCGAGTCTTGCAGCGAGGATCCGATGCGGAACCGTACGAAGTACTGATTCGCTGATATACGACTGGGTCGTTGCGTATCCACTCACGTGCCCGTAATCCTTCCTCTCCGGTGCCTTCTCCGAGATGACAGGCGCAGGAAGAGTGCGGGTCTCTCGGATGGGAAACGAAGCCGGGATGTATAATTGGGAAAAAGGAGAAGATATCCCCTGCGCTGCGTGGCCACGGGAAGGGGACAATGCTATTACCAGACCACCTCGTTCCACTCTTCCCCTGCACGTGAGACGGTTTAATGCCGTTTTTTGCCTGCGGCCGCATGAATCAACCGAATGACATATCCCTTAATTCCGAAGATGATGAATTCCCGGAACGGCGTCTTCGGACGCGTTCTTTTTTTTCGCGCCTTCGTCGGGCATCCTTCCACACGTCGTTTGGGATTCGGTCGATAAGTTTCGCCGCCGGAGACGTGTCTGATGCAGCGTGTCCGATGAGCGCGTCCCTATGCGCATCCTAAACGCCTGTTCCAGAAGGGCGTTCCTCCGGAGCAAATTGCCTCACCATTTCCCGAACGCGGTTCATTAAATTATCGCGGTGGCGCGAAACGGTTGACGAATGGCCTCATTGAAAAAGATGCTCTTATGTTGATGGATGGATTCGGGTTTTAGTATTCACATGTCTTTTCTCGGGTGAACTTTCTGAGAAATTCAGCAATTTAAAATAGATCCCCATGATTTCTTTAATTTTAAATCATTGTAAGGTAGACATTTTATTTATAATTTTTGCAATTTATAACGCTAAAATATATAATATACAATGCAATGTTTATTACAATAGTAACCTGTAAACGTCTACTTTATATATATTTACGCAAGGATTAAAACTTTAAATAAGAAAAAAAAATATAGTGCAGAAAAAAGACATTTGCTATGATAAATACAAGGATTATAGATTTCATAGTAAAAATGAAAAATCGTGAAATAAAAATAGTTAATCGTAGCTTGGTGTAATTTTATAGTTATCATGAGTGTTTTACCTTTCGGTAGGTTCATGTACACTCAAAAATTCCTATTCAGCGCCATCTCCTTCACTTCCTTGTAGGTTACCCCACCCTTTAATTCATCCAACATCTTGTCTTTGTCTTCCCCTCTGCTTTTTCCCCTTAATTCCACCCTCAAATACAGTCTTCACCAATCCCTCTCCCCTCAATATTTGACCCACCCAGTTCTTCTGTAACCATCTTAGAAGAGCTGCACTTTTATACTTCCATAATATATACTTCAGTCAGCCGGTTTCTTTGACGTCTTGATATCTGATCTGTTTTTCATTTAAGTTGTAGATAAAGTCTTTATTAGGGCGAGATTGAAACTAATGATCCTTTTCTTACATCTTGCCCTTTGTTGCATAGATTTTAAAGAAAAGAGATAGCTTGATCGAAATTACGCAGAGAAAAATTACCTTGTGGGTTTGAAAAGCTAAGGCTTCACTATGGAAAAAATACACCACAGCAGGAAATCACTCACAAGAATGTGGTTCAGAAAAACTATGGATACCTAAGGATAGTTATTTAAATTTTTATTGAGAAAGTAATTAAATATAGATAAGAAACTAAAAGAACACAATTAATGTGTTTAGACACTAAACACATTAATTAAATATTCTTCTACGCTGATAAACATGTTATAGACGAGATACTAAAAAGAATGCCATAATTCAAAACAGTAAATTTAAAAAACTGCATGAGATGTGAGTGGTAAAATTTTAATGGAAGTAGATTTGATACACTTAAAAGTGAGTAATTTTTCGAAGAAGCGTGGCGTTATCAGAATGCATTTAGAAGTCTCTTAATGAACGATTGCACTCAGAGGCCTCAAAGTCGTTAAGTACAGGATGTGCCCATTTCGGTTGAAGAGCAGTTAATGTCAGAGGAGATTCACCGAGCAATTCATTCATAAAAGATCAATCTGAGGACAAAAGATTTGACGCTCCACTATGATACATAGCATTTGTAATTGTGTTAGCTACACTGACACCGGTAAGGGTGATTTAGAGATGCTTTATCCCGTGAGGTTATTAACCTTATGTAATCCAATTTCACACGCAAAATTCCGCTGAAAAACCTTTAAAAACATTTGATAAAGATGTAAATTTGCGTCTTTCCTCAGAGGTAGAGATACGCAACATCTCACCAATCATTTAGTGTCTCAAATTTACTTCAATGTGATAAATACAACGATGATGGATGAAATGGATGGATATTTCCAGACTGTGTGAGAGTCGATTTGGTAATAAAGGTCGCTACCCTCAGCTGTATTAGTTGCCAAAAGCCATTTTCACCCTCGTTCCTATGGGAGTACTTCAATTATGTGCTCAACTATTAGCGTATTATTCTATCTAATATTATGAAAATAATTGGTTTGGTAAACCATTGTTAGTCTACAAATTTTGAGATAATTAAGTTTCATATTATGTTATTTATGAATGTATACCAATTGAAAATTTTAACCATCGACTTTATCCCAATACTTTATTTTTATAAATAATATCGTGAGAGTTGTACGTATTTTCTTTTCCAAAATTAATCTTTGTGCACGCATATCATAAAATAACAAAAATGGCCTCATATGTTTATTAGCTTTCCTATACAATCGTATCAAAATTTCCATATTACTGTATGACAGCGAAAATATGTTATTATTAAAAAAAAGGAAATGTAAAGGAGTCGAAATAACTTGAGGTAGAAGGAATTTATGATAAAGAGTTAGGGACATAATTGATAATTATCTATAAGTAAGTTACATGTATTTAATGAATTTGACAAAAAGGTTTTCGAAACTATTACAATATGCCTAGATTAGATTATTTCGGACACTACGAGGAGATATATAAAAGTATAATAACACTGTTATTTCATTATAAGACTAATGTCGATTAAAAATAGATAGAGAAACGGCAAGCAAAATTTGGATGAAAGTGGCGGGATTCTTAAAAAAAATTGGTGCTCGTAGTTTGAACAATCAGAGGGAATATATGAAAAGAAGTATGGACGTGAGTGAAACGAAAAAGAATGAGCAATAAATAAGCATGGTCAAATATATAGGAGCAATGAGGATAAAAATTGAGCATCTTCGCTAACCTATGATGAAAAAAGAGAGAGTTTGATGATTATGAAAGAGATATTCTTATTACCTGACTTCGGTCAATCAGCGATAAATTGCTAAGAGAAAAGGTAAACAGCCCAGAATAACATGTTTACTTATTCATTCAAACATCAATTTCTATTGCTAAATTAGCTTTTACTCACCAAAGTACCATGAAATCCGTTTATTCCACCCATTAGGCTAGACCATTATTATTCTGCTTATTCGGCTAATTATGGTGGGAAACCAATTTCCATCGCAAAGCCGCTACTAAAGCCATCAGGCCGCACATCAGTTGCACGACGCCAATGTTTAATTAGGCTGACGTTTAAATTGTGCGTGGGCGAGCGAATTAAATCTCCGTGTACACGTTTGGAGAATGTTTTCCATTTGATATTTACTTTCCGTCGTGATTGAGACAATTCAATTCAAATGTCCGAAAAGGTTTAAGAAAGGGAAGAAAAGGACTCATTTGATCCGAAGGACGCAGTTTCGTTACCTCTGAACTTGACAGTTTAAATCGAAGCTTTCCTTTAAAAATAGCTGTTTCCCCAACGGGTTTTCTGAGGTTAATTTATTTTGAGCATTTTTGGACAAAATTTTCATATTGTTCGATTGATACAAAATATTTTTGAAAGAAAGAATGAAACTAAGAAGTATTTCGTGCGGTTCAATATACTATACAAGCGTAGGATTACAAATTAACCATTCCCTTGTTAGTGTAAGAACGAAATAACATTTTTTAAATCCATATGAGGTGAAACAATAGGTAAATACGAAATTATTTCATAGAAATGGTTCCAAAGCACATGTCAGTCATCTAGCAGCTGAATTAATAACTGTTAGATCTAATCTATGCCTAGTATAAATATATATTTGCAATAAATCCTTCTTCACAATCCATTTAAGAATATAATACTTAAGATCTCACATTTTAATTACATTTCAGAAAAAATCTGGCTTCAAAGGTGTAAAAACCATATTTTTTGGTACACCAAAACACATCGATGCAAAAACTCCGCTTATGTGTGAATTTTCAAACCTTTGTAACTATCGAGCCGAAGAGGATCACTCATACGCCAAAGAAACAATACATTAAATTAAAACAAAAACAATAAAAATGAAAAAAGTTCAATGGACAGATGTTTGAAATTCAAGCCATATATTGTAAATACCGCTGTTAATATATTGTTAATTGCTTATTTGTATCACGATGTTTCCTTAAGATATCGAAATAGCTGAACAAATTTCCCACGATTTTCTTAGGTATAGCGTTTTAAAACGAGTGTCTAGGTTGCTTTAAATTGAAACGAATGTTTACAGGAAGAAATATTTCTAAAGCTTAGAACGCGCCAGAAACAAATTGAGATTACACTTCGCTTCACAACTAGGCTCCTAATTCAATTCACGTTAAAATTGCAATGTTAGAACTTTCCACGTGTTACAACACTTGTTACCCGGACATTTCAACCATGTAAAGGCTAGGTTGTGGACATTTTGCTACGCATTATATTAAAAACAAAGCATTTTTATGGAAATCTCAAATTTAAATGTCATTAAAATGCTACTTGAGTACCACAAAGCGTTGCTAAATATATGACCTAATTTTCTTGCATCAAACAAAGGAGGTATGTTACATTGTATTCAGATAATAGTCGTAATGGGTGTGCATAATTCATTTAAACCAAAATTACTGATTTAAATTAAGTTACCTTTGTTCTCATGCTCGAACATGACTATTTGAAAAACTTATTCGCCGGAAAATTATATGAATGCAATTCTTTTCAAATTAGAGAAAGAGCTACATTTCTAGGTTTCTTCCAAATGACGATGAGCAATACCTTAGTGCATCCCTTGGAATTTTCACAATGTGATATGAGATTTAGAAATATAAGTGACTTTTGAATTTGAATGATATTAAATAAACTATAACGAAAATTATCAATACATTAAATAAATACCTAAAATATACATTCAGGAATATTTGTTAGTATACGAATGTTGAGCGTCTACTCCAAAAATACATCGTGAAAAAGACAACTTTTACTTGCGGTATCAAAAAAACTGCATTCTCTCTGATTAATTGAAAATTCAGGAGGGATTGTCCGCCATTTATATTGATTGAAAAGAAAGTACTAATTTATCTGGACTGCGTGAGAGAATTTTTTGTTTTTCGTGACGAATACATCAATTTAATGAATAATTAAATTGCTGTGACAGATGTTATGATATATAGAGCTAAATATACGTCGTCGATCCATTGACAGATGCCACTCAAATCCTTCTAAACTATGTTACCAAAAAACATTCCGGCCATTAATGAAATTAAATTAATAAAATAATTTAATTAACTGGGAATTCCATTAAGGACGCGCTCTTACTTTGTATTAGGCGTCGCTGGAGCGAAACGGAATGGAATGCCGACGATATCGCTTACTCAGAAACAATTTAATTGATTCGTTCCGATAAATTGTGTATTTTAATTGTCTTCCCTTTCAATCAAAGCCAGGAACATACGATGCAGGGAAAAACCCCAATACTTTGTCTATAGAGATTTTTGGCGCATCATATATCTGCAAGTAACATTATATCCATTTCATCGCATGCTCATAATCAATTGCAACTCCTTGTATTCTTTTATATTTTAATTATGTGCTGAAGTTCATTTATCACATTATGTTTAACTTCTGCAACTGATCTTAAATATTTATTTTCTTATAAATGATTCTTATTTATATTTTCTTAGGCAGAAGAATTCTTGAGTACTGCTCTGAATCATCTGAAAATAAGTAGTCCAACAAAATTTCATGATACACATGGTGAAATGTACTTTACTTGCTACCTTTCCTATCGTCGATTAATCAGTTTACGGAGTTATAAAAAAACTACGATTTCCAATACTATCATCAAATAATAATTGCATTGAAATAATTCATTGAATATGAACTTTGACTGAAGGATAGTTTATAGAAATCTTGGGGAGTAATGTTAATGATTACTTTTGTTATTACAATCATTTCTGTGTCGAAGCTTTTATTTAGTATCCATAAATACGATAAAATATCGGAAATTGGTTGTGGTAACGCTTATCGGCGTTACTCTAACATTCTATCATGAGAAGTATCTCTACCTTCTAACACATCGCATCTATATGAAAAATAATGTTTGGTAAACCCAGAATAAATCAATTCCATTCTGTATTTCTCACAAAATGTTCCAAATATGAGGGTAAAAATTCATTTGCATATCTGTATACCTTGCACACGATTTTATAATTAGTGATGCATTCTTGTGTAATATGTGTATAACTCTATCATTCTCCTTTCCTCGATGGTTATATATAGTAGAATGTTTAAAATACAATTTATTCAATTACAAAGTAACGGAATATGTACTGATTAAATCTAGATGATCAGACATTACTATTTGGAAAGGCGTTATATAATTAGGAATAAAAAACTTGTTAAATTTTCCCCCAAATTGTTCTTAATCATCAAGATCCGTCGATTAAAAACAATTGCGTGTAAAATTTAGCAATTTTTCTTCCTTACCATATTTTGGGATATGTACTGTCTATATCTCGCCTTATAAATACCTTATAGTAATAATAATGTATTCTTTCTTTTACTAGACTTAATTTTTAGATTATAAAATGGGGCTGTTTTAAAATATCGTAACCTACCTCATCAAATACTTATTAGAAAAAATGAGAAAGTAGGTTGCATAAATTAATTAAAACTAAATTTAATGAAATGTGCAAATTAACATGTGCATCTAGATCATTGAGTTGCAACGGAAGACCTCAGTGAACCTATCGGCTTAATGCTAATGGTACGAATGGGTTCGATCACGCCCTGGGTATGCCACATGTATTAGAACAACTGACCAATCCCCTGATCTCAAGCATCCCTTTAAGAGTGGCCCCATCATTCCTCACGCATTCTCTTTAGGTACATTCTCACCCGAATCTTTTCCTTCCGAGAAAATATTACGGGCGATTTTCCCAACCGCAATCTAACGGTACTTTTCCCCGATTTAAGCAAGCGATATATCACCGTGTATTACACCCGGAGACTGATTTCTTCGCCAACTTATCGATGATGCTCCCTTATGCCGGGAATACCGAAGGAGGAGCCGAAACTTCGATTTTTCACCGAAAGGGGAGAAGAAGCTCTTCCACGCACTCCTGACTTATTCATCATCCGTTGCGGGCTCCCCGATTGCCCCATCCCACACCTTGCCAAATCTCTCACCCCGAGCACATAAGTTTTTCTCCCCCCCTCGACCTTAACTACACCGTTCATGCCCCACGCCCTATCATTCTTCCCGGGCTAACACACTTCTTCCCTTCACAAACCGTGCCGCGCCGTGTGTATCGCCCCATCTCGTTCCCGAAATTGCCCTCCAAGTGATTTTCCCACGCCGCGTTTAGAACCCACAAACAGAACCTCAATCCCGCGGAACGGCCGCCTTCTGCCTCGGAACCGTTTCGGCCCCGAGAAGTCGCCTTTTCCAAAAATAACACCTGAGCCTTTTGATTACTTCCAATTCTTCCTCTTCGATCCGTCCTCAAAGGCTAAAAGTCTTATGGGGGGAGTTTCCACTCGCCGTGATGAAGTTACCGGCCTCGATGAAAGGGCGCCTTTCCGTCAAAAGGGCCGCTGAGTCCTTGGATGGCTTTCCCGCCTCGCGCGGCGTCCGAGGACGGGATTCGCCAGGCTTTTGTTTTCGCTCCCCCGAAATCTTCCGAAGTTGAAAATGGGACTCGGGGACGGTTATTTGCCGAGAGAGCGCCAATGGTGCTTTAGTCAACAGAGAGCAAAGCGCTTCGACTCGAAAGCGTTTTGGAATTTTACTCTATGGCACTCCGTTGCATTGAGGGAACTCGGCTGCATTCATTCAGACATTTGAATTGCTCGAAATTTATAAACAGTTTCCGAAAATAACTCTTATAAATACCGAGGAAGTTTTGAGTTACGTCTTGGAGTGAGAAGCTGTCTGTTAACTGAATTCTTTTGGATGTGATAAACAAACCGGCCATTATTCATCCACAACTCTTGCACATCAACTCAAAGTTGACGGAACTCTGAACCTAAATGCTTCAGTGAGTCTTCAAATTTATGATGAATAGGGAATTCTTTCCCTTTATTGTTAGTATTATAACATGAAAATATATCTTATATCTATATATATCTAACCATCATAAAAGAAAAAATAAAACAATGTGATAATATTAGAAGCATGTTTTGGATTTCGTTCACTCCGCGCCATTTCACCGCTAGACAACAGTTGGAAAGATATTTAGAAAAATCTGAGAGTATAAGTTAATAACATAGGAAAATACTTGCTTTTTCATTGCTATTGTAATTATACATTTACTTGGATTTAGTATGGATGGATTTTTGTATTTATGTATTTTGATTGGATTTAGGATATCTATATGAAATATTTATTGAATAAACGTTGATTTTAAGAGCCTATTATCTCACAAAAATGCAATTGTTCATGATTGTTTATAAATAAAAAAACTCGGTATCAATATACAACAGCTTTTTATCAACTGTAAGTTTCAGACCAAGATGATTTCTCATAAATTTCTAGATATACATCTGGCTGTGAAATCATCAGATCGAAGTCTAGTTCGGTCCTCAACCCCTATACCATGAGATAAAAAAGCTGCGAAGGAGGAATAAGGCGTTCTTTAAGGGGTGAATCAGGCTTCCCTTGCTTTTCTCTCAGCGCAAAAATGCTGTGGAAGGAACAAATACGAGAAGACGCAGCATATTGACCAGGCGACTACATTGTATCGCATTCAATCAGTACAGAGAAATATGATTTTCATTACTCATAGTCAGCTTCACTAACATCTGAGTATCATTATAGTAGTCCGCAACGCTGAGACAGGAGTATGTGAAAAATCATTTCCTCTTGCATGTGACAACAGACAAATGAAAAATATCCATGAAACCATGGCAACAAAAACAATTCTTCTCTGATAATACATGTTTTTCATGCAGCATCATAATTAAATTTTCACGTATGAAAAATAGAGGAAGCAATTTGTTTTTCCGTTTCAGAGCACGATCCCCTCAACACACAATGTAATCCATTTTGCGCCGACGGGCTCGTTTTGACATCACCTTGACTGGAATGATGATACCGAGAAATAATATTACTCCGCGCCGGGGTTGCAGTCGATATATCCGACATTAAATTTTGGCCCGCGCCTTTATCTGACCTGAATTCTTGGAACGAGTTCAGAGTTTTCGCAATACGGAAATGGCCCCCAGGCTCCTCCTCAGACACCTCGTATGATCTCCTCGGGCGCAAAACCGCGCCGCGATTTATACAACAGCAAACTTCACGGATGATTCCCCAAATATTTTAACCTTAATGCTTGAAACCCTTAACTGCAAATTCCCGAGCAAACAGAGCAGACAAGAATCAACTAACTCCGAGCTCAAAGGATAAGTAAGTCGCCCGAGTTGCCGTAGCTTTGCAAAACAAACGCGCGGATCGCGGATTAACTTCGCAGAGGCGCCTCCGACATTAAACTAACCGCCATTCCCAATTGGCGACCTTAATCCCAGAGTCCGTACCGAAAACATCGAAGCTTTAACCGGTCGGGAAAGACAACGCCCGGTAAATCAGCCCCCCGTGCGAGCCATATCGCAGAATGGGTTTTTCAGCTGTCAAGGGATTCGCTGCGAGAAAGACAGCGAAAAGGGGCGAGAAGATGTTAACCCCAGACTAAGCGCCTGCATCTGTCGTGTCGCCGAGATGAATCGTGTGGGGAACGCTGGGAAAGGGGTTGGCCGTGTTTGCTGGGAAGACGCTGAGGCAAGGAAAGGTAAATTTAAGAGGGGAAATAAAGGAGAGGAATACAACGGGGTACAGGTTAACGGCGAAGGGAGGTCTCCTCTCCGGGAGTTAGTGTTAAAGGCTAAGATTATGAGCGAATCCCAAGGAGATGAGATTGCTCAGCGGAGGGAGTCGCTTTGTGTGATTAAAGGAGGTTTCATTAGGCATTCCGCAGGAGTTGCGACCGTGTGTTTAAGGATGGGAGGAAAAAGGCTGTCTGGTTTGTTTACATGTTTTGCGAAGGAGCTATTTGGGGAATCAAAATTTATAAACGGTTGTTTCCCACTCGATTGGATTTTGAATATTTACCGTGTTTGCGGAGGGAAAACGTGCTGGGTGGCTAATGGTGCAACAGCTTCGACGAATTCTATGAAACTTGTGTTATGATGCGGAAATATGATGTTAAACCAGCAATTTCAAATTACAAAATTAATTTATTATCAAGCATAAACGTGAAAAGTATACTTATTAAAAAAATCATAATTGTAGGAAAATATCATTTATCGCTGAATAAAATATCGCAGAAGCACTTCTTTCTCTAAAAACTGTAAAAAATAATGTTAACAACTACTCATGATTTGAGTAGAAATAAAAATAAATGTGAATAGATATGAATCATTAATCGGTAAGTCAAGAATAATTAGAGTAGGAGAGTAACGAATTATTTACTCATATAAACATGACATATTCAAACGGAGTTAATGAGTTGAATAAGATCTTAAGTTTTGGATAACACTATTGAGTCTTTTATAGGTAATGACTCATTTCGAAAAAGGTTTGGCTAGGATGTTGAAGATCATTGAAATGATCTTGATGGACAAAGATCACATCTTTTTTGTTACATGTACGATGATTAATATGTTTTCAGTTGGTGTAGAATGCTAATAATTTATTTCCATTACAATAGTTGATATTTGTACGCCTTGATTATCCAACGCTTTTAAAAGCATACCCATCTCAAGGAAAAAGTGACCCAATTATATTTCCTTATATTACAAAACATTATGCTTGTTCTGATAAAAATTTATTTAAATAAGAGAAAGTGGAAAGATAAGGGCGTTACATTTTTTGGAGATCTAGAGTATCAAGTGGAAAATAAAAAAGCTCATGTTCTAAGTATCCCTACATTCTTGATATCTTGATTAGTCTTCTATCGTTGCAAAAAATTCAACAGATACAACGATGAAGAATTTTGAAATATTTTATTTGAAATTACAAAGAAAATATATCATTAATATAACTTAAACTTCATTATTTCAAGTTGGAAATTTCCATAAATCAGACTTTATATGTTCTACTGCCGGGAGTACAAGGTAAATTAGAACACCAAGAAAGTAGTGCGCCTTTATGGCACATGAAAAGTTGGGTAACTCTTGCAGAATGTCTGGATTAATTTGAAAAATAAGCGTGGGTTCTTCGGCGAATCAGCTTACAGGTGAAATATTATAACACTGCTTGAAGCACTCACAGGAGAATTTACATTCGGTATCATTTCTGCGGTGAAAAATTGGTAGCTTTACTAGTGACTCGAGGTCAGATAAGTAAGTAAAATCTCTGCAAAATCAATAATAAACTAAGTTAAATAATTTGAGAGCTACGGTATTTCTTCACACACTTCTATGATCTCTAGAGACTAGGATATTAGAAATGATTTACAGTCAAAAAGGTGTGTAGCACCACTTCATCATTCTATTGCTTTACGCAAATTCCAGAAAATGAAAGAACGCGAACAAAATGGTGGATCAAAGAGATGAGGGCTTTAAAGAACCTTTGATGATGATTTATCATATTTCTTCATTATGAAAAAGGAAAGAATATTTGCCATCAATTTGTGAAAATTAATTTTTGGGTATTTTTAATTATAAATGTGAGTAATTAAACAAAAGCTCTCATGGTTTGCTTAAATGATAATTTGAGAGATGGGATGGTAGTAAAAAAGAAGGAAAAGACCGTGTGTACCACAATTTTGGCGATACAATTTTGTGCGTTTAATGTAATCTGCAAAATAATATGAAATTAAGCAAGCTCAAAGTTTTTATAATGTTCAGTTAAAAGCTGTTTGTAGCCTCAAAGTCCACATTTGTTTATCTTAAAGAGAAAATGAAAACTAATATAATGAGATTTCCGAGAGCCCATTCTGTGTAGCTTGTAGTTCCGAAAGCTTAATCTTCTTAATCTTCTTTTCATCAAATTCAAGAATCTTATTTTCTCAAGGCTATTTTATTTATCGCTTGATGTAAATAACTATCCCGTACAGTTTTGAAACGAAAAATCGCCATTCTAGGAAAAAGTCAAAGGAAAAAGGTTTCCAACTCCTACTATAATGTGAAAACTTGAGGGGTTTAATGACCCATAATTTTTCATATTCACCAGTTTTAACTTTGGGTGCTATTTATCTATAATAAACCTATTTCCATTTAAAGTGATTTTAGAGACTCACTCATTAAAGAAGATTCAAACTTCGGAGATTATATCTCTTACACTTTATGGCTTAAAATTTAAAGAAAAAGAAAAGTAAAAAGCTAGTCGTGGGAACAGAAGGAAGGATATTTTATAAATACACCGACATAACGATGGTTCTTGACGTTTAAACGAGCCAAATTTTACTCCCCCGAAAATTCGATGAGAAACGTTGGAAAATTACTTCTGAATCGCACACATATCGCTCATAACTAAGTACATTATTTCAATGAATTATTTTCATTTATAAATTTAGTTTCGTCTTTCTCTGACACTATAAAACGCGAGCCTTTTAAAATGGAACATGTATGTAGATCGGTACTTCAGAAAGAATTTTTATTAATAATGGTTAAAAATTAGATCAAAAGAGTCAGATTTTAAATTCGCTTGGGCTCCCGGATAGGCAAGTGGGTAGCACGTTCTTCTTTGGAGAAAGTGATCCCGAATTCGATCCTTACTGGGAGCTTATGTAAGCAAAATGAATTTAGTTGTCGTAACTCATTTAAAAACACTACTTGATTAAACCTGATGTTCTATATCTCATTGTCAGCTTAGTGGAAATGTGTCAAGATAGCAAAAAACAATGTCAATTTC
The DNA here is from genome assembly GCA_947579665.1 of Sympetrum striolatum. Lineage (NCBI taxonomy): Eukaryota > Metazoa > Arthropoda > Insecta > Odonata > Libellulidae > Sympetrum > Sympetrum striolatum. The sequence continues at coordinate 50,807,010 of OX388342.1, read as the reverse complement.
TACAGAATATATATCTAAGGCGACTAGGTTTGTTTAAAGTATAAATGTCATTAGGAGATATTGGATTTCACAATAATCACAGCCAAATCGATGTTATATTGCCTCATGATCTATTAGATGCAGCTAGTTGTTTGAATATGTATTGTGTGATGAAATCTGAGTTTCTATAGCTGATTTTAGTGAATAGGTGCCATGATAGACAAAAAATAAATCGGGAATTTCTACAGTATGTATATTTAAGGCAACTAGTTTTGTTTAAAGTATAAATATAATTATAATACAGTATAATCCATCAGCCACAACTACTTGTTATAATATATTTTTTGTGAAAATTAAAAGGTTGCTTTTATTAATCCAAGGTACAGCTTGAAACGCGCTTAAAGTAATAATACCAGAGTAAACTAACGCATATGCAGGAGTGATATTTTCTTTATTTTAGTTACTAAACATCGGAACAGCATCGCTATCTATTTGTGCTTTCCTATTTATCTATGTTATGCTAATTAGCTTTATCCTCCTCAAAATCATGCTGGATCCTTCCCTTCTGAGAATCCTAAACAAATCGGAATAAAGTGCCTCTTGCGTATGAATTCCGAATTCAACGGATATCTTCATATCAGCCGATCTTTTTTTCCATTTCCTATCAAATCGCAAAAAAAGATCTCCCGTCACCATCGTCGTAAAGAACACACGAGTCAAATGAGGTGGCGTGTGACCTCGAAAGGAAATATAATGCAGCGGCAGCTCTCCGTTTGTGCCAAGTCATACGTCTTTGTTGGCTATCATAGGCTCAAAGGGAATTCATCCGGTGCCACCGAGTTAACAAGAGGGGTTCCAAAACTGAATTCCATCTATATCCAGAGGCAACTTGCAACGTAGGCGGATCGCCGGCTAGAGAGAAAAATGATTGTGATAGCGAAAACGCCTGTGCAGCGAGAAATCCGCTTATTCGCTTTCTGGATGGAATTATGCACGGAGGAAAGCGTGGTTCGACGACCTCGCAAACCAAAGCTTTATCTTCTATGGAGTGAGCAATTAAACGTTTTCTTCGCAACTTCTATTGCGTCGGAAATTCAGGCTCTAGCCAATCAAATGGTGAGGGACACAATGGGGCTTTGCTTGCAGAAGGGATTGAGACGGGGTCAGCACTCCAGCGGGAATGACGGGCACCACTCACCAAGGGCAGAAAAGCAAGCAGCGTTTGACAGTTTCACTTGCAATGCAGATGTGAGTGACAGCTGCTGGCGGCTCATTATCGGTGAATCTGAAAAGCCGAGATGTTTAGAAAACGTGCGGACGTTTCCAGCAATATACAAAGCGTGAAAGCTTTAATCCCTGACAACAAAATGAAGCGGCTAAGCACTTTCATTTACATAATGGATGACTAGGGTAAAAGTTTATCGTTATGGGAAAATTTTACTGTGAAACATTCCCGTAATGTTTCTCTTAGTTTTAAACGGGAATTTACATTCCAAATATCGTACTACGATTGGTGGAAGAGATTGCCATGTGCCTTTTTCAAAGTATGCGTTTGGAATCCAAAATAGAGTTTTCACTAACGTAATTACTGTATGTGAAATGAAATCACCTACTATGTTTGCTAGAAAAACGTTTTACTAGCACAAATCACGCTGCGAGAGATGCGTTATGTAAATTTCGGGAAACATCTCTAATCATTTTAGTCTATTTTATCAATTTTGAAGATAAATAAATCAGGTCACGTCAAGGAAATTAAGAAATATACTGTAAGAAATCACTAAAATAGTTATTAATCTACAGTTCACCAGCATTTGGGCGAAATGATTATAGTTAATTACGTAGCTCGTAACCGTTTTGCGTTATTTAAATTACCAAATCATCGTTATTTAACTATTAATCGCAACACAGGTAATCAGGATTTGAATAAACACATTAACTGTAATTGCATTTACGCAAAGAGCATTCAATTTCCAATATAGTAATTAAATCAAGAGGTCACTTAAGTCCCACCGTATATATTAATCAATGTATGAATAATATGAATTATTTTTCATCATCATTGTAAAAGATTAATTCTCTCTTACTGTTATATGTTTAACCACTGTTAAAAGAATCTTATAGGAATCTTTTCGGAATTATGAAGGTTGGGAGCTTACACTACGAGCCAGTCATCGAATATGATTTTTTTGTAAAAAATTCATGGTGAACAAACTTATACTAGACCACTAATTTAATATCCGAAAAAAACACGAACTAGGTTTCGTAGCGTCGCTACATCATCAGGTGACAAATAAAAACACACTTATTGTGTATATATTTGTCACCTGATGATGTAGCGACGATACGAAACCTAGGTCGTGTTTTTTCGGATATTAAATTAGTGGTCTAGTAAAAGTTTGTTCACCATGAATTTTTTACAAGTTAAGAAGTACCATAATGTTAACCCTGAAATTATTTTTTTATCGGAAATGGGAAGCTTTTGCTTGAGTGACTGCTTTCAAGCAGATTCTTCTGAGATACTACTCAAGTCTCATCATAAAAATACACTGATGCGGATAAAAATAGTACCTGAAACGTTAGCTGAAATAGATACCACTGAAATGCAATACTTATGAGTGCACAGGATGTAGACGACATTTCAAGTCATTATCAAAGCACTGGCATTGGAAAACTTTTAAAAGTATTTTTTAATACTTCATCTCCCTGCTAATCGCATCAGAAATTGAGTCTTCTTTTCATACATATGTTATCTAAATAAAATGATAGCCAGCGATACGTATTTTATGGAATTATATTTCCCAAAACTAACTAGTGGTAGCAAAATTTACATAGGCTGATTAGATTATCGGAAACTGTATCGGAATTCCCAGCAGTGAATTCGCTTATCGCGACGCAATTAAGTCCCTGTGATGAATTCTGCGAAAAATAGGAATCGGTTATAGGATGTACATAAACTAGCTCACTAAAACTAGTTATTGGTATACCACAGCTTCACAGAGGTTTATAAATATGAGGATTAGTTCATCACAGCTTTGGAAATCATACTTTTTCCCGACCTTCGTTTTACTAAATCAAAATTCAAATACGTATCAGTGAGTTTCGATTGCTATTTTCAATGCTACCCTTTTCTGTAAGCTGTCCGAGTGCTTCATTAATGTTTTCTTCTCTCTATGAACGTATTTCATCGTAGGAATCCTCTTATCATTTACTCTTTTGAACGTTTCTACATGTTCATCAAGTCAATTTCATTTTCACCATTCTTTTGGAGTACCTGGCTCGCTTGAAACATCTCTTCTCTGTTACCGAGTTTTCTGCCAATGGACACCATATTCATAGGTTTTTTTATGAACCGTTCCCTCGCATCCAAGCTTACATTACACGTCCAAAACAGTTTTTCACGTAGGATGTCCTTTTCATTCAGGATAACAATGATGCATGAAAAATTTAAATATTGTCCGATAGGATTACCTGCGGATAAAAATCCTTTATTTATCCATGATTTTTGCAGTTTCTTATGTATCCTGTCTTTAATCTCATCTTTTTGATGATGATTTTATATCAGTATCATTAAAACGTGTTAACTGCATAAGGTACGTACAGCCTTTTTCATCAAAGACAATCAGTCGTAAAAATGCTGCTCGCTTACTTCTCTTTTGTAATTTATATGACACTAAACATGAAGATTAATATAGTACAAGTATAATCCACAAAATAAAAGTTGAAAACTTACGACCGGTTTCAATATGATAGCGAGTTTTGAGTTCTCATTTTGTGTATGTATCTTTATTGTGATTTATATTCTTAAATAAATGGAATACCACTGAATTACGTTCCATCAACTTCTTTAAATGGAATATGATAATGATTAATATTAATGAGAACGTAATTGCATATACCGTTGAAATAGATTATTTTTTTATTTTATCTGCATATTTATGGATAGCTGTTGAAATTTAGCTCTTTGTATTTTGTCATTGGATCACTTCCATAGGAATGGACATGACTGACTTCTGGATGTAAAGAAAGAAATTTTGGAACACGTCTGTTAATGAATTAGAGGTTTTAAATCTCCCAAACCGTCTTTGTCAGCGTTCCTCACCTCATTCCCCGGGATTCAGAGAAAACAAGAAAAGAATGCCGCACTTTAAAACCTTTAACAAATCACATCTGGACGAAATGCAAGAATCGAAGCAGGCCAGGATGTCTGAGTAGAATCAATATTTGAGTGCAACACCCTGAAAGTAAGGAAACGAACGGGAGAGCAATTCATCCCAATTCTTGTATCTAATCCCGGCACCCACTTCTGCACCTATGGGTCAACAACCCCGGCGGCTTTGTAATAACATGCAACTATACCCCGCTCGTGTCGGAGGGACTCGAGGATCCCAACTAAAGAGCCAACGGAAACACACTCCTCATGGATATGCGCCGAGGGGAATATGAAGTGATCCGAAGCAGGTGAAAAGGGGGAAGGAGTCGAGGGGCTTGCATTCTATTAAAACGGAAAACGTAAGTGTCGCTGGATGAGGCCTCTCGGATAGAGATTCCCTGTTGGAGGAAGGAGAGCTATGAGATGGAGAGATGAGGGTAAATGGGGAGGCGAGTGAACGCTGTCAACAAGTGGAGAGATTGTAAAAGACGGGAGAGAGAGAGAGAAGGGACCGAGCGGTTGAAGAAAAGAATCGCCCGGAAGAATGGGTCGGAGAAGCAGGAATTTGCTTGCATCGGCGGCGAGGAAACCGACCGAAATCGGAGTACGGAGGGACAAGCAGAAATAAAGGCGCTAGGATGCTCGTTTCCAAGGGGACGGAAGGGAAATATGCCCCAAAAGAAGGATTTTTCAGAGCGGGGTGATTTGGGAGTCTTCGCTCGTCATGGAGGGCGTGTTGGTTCCCTCGGTCTCCGACAGAGGGAACCAGGGTAGGGAAAAAGAAGCTCCGTTCGAGTAATTTGGTAGAGTTTTTCGCTCTTTGTGCGACTTGGGTCTGTCCCTCATCCCCTTCATCTCGCACAGGGTCTCCTTTCAGGATTCTTTGCATCCCTTTCCCTTATTCCCTCCGTGGGAGAAAATTGGAAAAAATAAAGGGAAAATAATGCAGGACATTCGTCCTTTTCTAACTAAGGAGAAAGAACAAAACTGAAATTGAATCCCGAACTAAGTTTTGCGCTTTTAACAATCTGAGGGTTTCCCAGGATCGATGCTGGGAAAAGTTCCGAGAGTACAAAAGAAGGAAATAATCAACGTTGTTGATTGTTTGTGCGATTAATGTTTTTTAACTTTGTCCTTCTCTTTCTCTGTTGGAGATCATCGTGGCGTAATTCGAGGAGAGACATAAAATTTTCGGAAGGGAAACCAATTTATTTCTACAATATTCTTGGGATTCGCTTTGTTACCCATTATCTTCCTCCAGCATAAGTTCATCGCTGAAATTTCCATTCTGTAAATACTTCACATTTTTAAATGACCAGTATTTTTTTCGTGGATTAGTGTCATGAAAGCATTGTCCGTTTGCGCATCAAGATACGTTGAGGAATACTAAATTCAATTTCAAATGAAACATTTACTACAAAATATTTCATATCAATCCAGGGATTCCTTTTTGATTTGGTTTATTCCATGGGGAACTTACGCGTGTAGGAATACCACAGTAATAGATTTATCATAACACAGTTACAATTATATTTTTAGAGTCTGATCTTCCAATGAATTCTATAAACCTGCCGAAAAAATGTGAAAGGTACGATAATTTTTCATTCTAAATGTAGCATCTACTGCAAAGGTCAAATGCATTTTATACCCATCGCCCACATCTTTAATCTTGTTAATACTAATTTACTGGCCATAATCTGATTTCCCAACCTCTTACTCAAGTAATTATTCTAATAACTATGCAAAACATTATTTTTCATCGTAATTTTAGTATGCTAATTTACATTACACGACCAAAAATGGTTGTGTTAATTTGCATCTCCACTCAGTGCGATGCATATATAATGTGTTGAAATAGTAATTTACACCGAAATATTTACTTATCGATAGAGTTAAAAGGAAATGAAATTCATGAATTAGCTGGAGAACCTCTGATTCCAATGCTGGAGAGTTTTAGAAGTTTCAAATATATGCTTATAAGATTATAAAATATAGTTTTTGTATATGATTCTTATTTTAGAATCACTTTCTATGATAATATTTCCAGGTAGAATAATCTAAAAGTTTATGCAGTATGAATTATTTTAATCGATTGTATCAGTGTTTGGTGGAGGCGTTTGTATTTGTAGCTAAGTTGTTTTATTGCTATTACTGGACAAATTTTACAAGTGTTTACATACGCCAGGTTTTCGGAGGATGACAGACAATTTTTACGACATTTCCCACAACCGTTGTCACGTAATAGTCTTACCAAATAGCAGTGATTTAAAATTAAAAAAATAAATAAAATATAAATCAGTTTCAAGAATTATTACATTAAGTTAAAATACTATGCATAAATGAGAATTATTACGAAGGTGATATGATTAGAGATTTTTTTACATTTCTATATTAAGATTTCCATTCCTTAAAAATCATTATCTTATATTAACACTTTTCTGCCAGAAACCTTTTTGTCCATCGTCCTTCCCAAGTACTTTGGGCATTAGCATTGCAGTGTGCATCACTCATGAAACACCCACCGCCCACGTTAAAACTAGAATCGTCAACTTGTGGGTGGATGATATCAGAGTGGCGACCTTCGCTCTAAAAGCATTCGACTGAGAAATTACAAATGCCAGCAATATCTCTGTCGTAAATATCATTGAAGATAAAATTCACTGAATTTGTAATAAAATTTTCTTGAATTAAACTTAGTGATTACATAACTTTACCTAGAAATTCACCTCTTAATTTTAGCCAGGATATCAGTATGCGTTTCAAAATATTGATAGAGATACAACAGTTTTAAATAGATTTCATATTCGTTGTTAAATAAAGAAATAGGCATATGGTAATTCCGGGAGAGATGCCCCACCTAAGGAAATGACTTCATAACAATGACTTCAGTGATAACAAGAATGTGAATCTGCGTAATATAGATGAACATTTATTGATTATTAACAGGATATAAACAAATTTTGTTTAAAAACATTTTCTCACAATATGTTAAAGATTTTCTGCATCCATGCATTTGGCCATCTCTACCGAGTGTCCGGGTGAGACGCCCCACCTCTGTGGGAGAGGCACCCCATTAGCTGAAACTGAATTTAATATGGAAAGCGCTTGTTATATACAAAATTGTTAAATATAACTTAAAGTTAGGATCTAAGAAAACGTTTAAGTTAACTTTAAAACCTATTTAAAAGTTTCATTTGCAAACATTTTGGGAGGCATCTCAGCCCCCTCTAGAGTCATATAAATAGTATATTGAGGCTTGGTCATTAGTTTTTTTGCTTGTGACATCTTCTCACGCAAAAATTTTGTCGATTCAACCGAAAACAAATTATGACAATTTTGATGTTTTTGTCGAAACTTCGAGGCAAAAATTCTCACAGATGATGTTTTTTGATTTCGAAGAAAAGGTATATTTGAAATTTCAATGTGGACGGGCTACCTTTCCCAGGTATTACATTTCGATCAGAAAAAAAGTGACAAAACACACCACCCTAGTTCTTATAAAACACTACATCATCTTTTGATCGTGCATAATCGACCGTGAATTTAAATTTGAAGGTTTTCTTGAAAAAAGCCTTAATCAGTATCATTTTAATGTTAAATTGATACTAATAGTGCACATATACCTAAAAATAGTACTGGGGCATCTATCCCGAGAAGAGGTCTATCCTTTCAGTACGGGAGAGATGCCCTTAAGGCAACACTTTGCCCAAGATAGACAGTCACTGCACGTAGACATTAGATGAACCTATAGCTACAAGTTTTCACCCTTTAATTTAAAATATTCAAACATTTAAACTGATGCCAATCAGGAACATTATATTCTATCTTATAACAGGGCGAAAAAAACAGTGCCTACTTGAAATGATGTTATAAAACGGCGTAAAAAGAATTAATCGCCATAAAACTCTTGCAAATAGACGGGAGCCTTCCAACTGACTGACGCACACCGTCAGTAGAGGAATCTTGTGGTTTTCCTTAAAAATACTGCGACTGAGGCAGTAAGTACATACGCCCGGTGGGGCATCTCATCCGGAATTACCTTATTTGGGGAAAATCAATCTTTCGATAAACTAATTATGAGAATGCGACAGTTTTTAATTTTCGAACGTATTTTCAAATAAATTTAATAGATATTAAACCTTATTGTTTTCAATACATAAGTTATAAGCGAAACACGTTACTAGACACATTTCTGGGAAGCTAACCAAAAACAATTAGCTAGAGTAATTAAATTAAAATACATTTAAACTTAATACATTGGTTGTGAATAACCATTAAACAAACTGTAAATTACAGGACTAAACAATATTTAAGGGAAATTGAAGTATTTACGATATCGCCAATAGTGCGAGAAATTCCAATCATCCTGCCGGAAATAATACTGGAATCGAATGAACAAACTTTCCTGAATGGATATTGGTATCCTCAAAGCCCCTGTTCACAGTTCCCTTACTTTTTCATGATTAATGAAATACATAAATGCCGGGCATATATATATTTTTGAAGAATTATGTTATTAAAGTGATGATTCACCATAAAATACACAGCCAATTGCTATCGTTCCTTCAATTTTTATGTGAACCATTCTTCAATCGATGTGAATACGAATCTTCACTACCACGTTGTCAAATTTCGTTTCGTAAATGATGTTAGTAAAATCAATACGTAAGGCTGCTATTTTAAGGAACACTCATTCCGATTGTCAGGTGGCTCTGCTCTTCAAACGCATATAATGAACACTTAAGAGTAATATTACCCTTCGATTTACTCACAGAACATTCGATAAACATAAGTCAATCACAAATCTTACACGCAATAATATAAGATGTAGGACCTAGTTATAAACGTAGGGTAAAAATATGAATATACTTTCCAAATGAGTGCTTATAATTGAGTCGCATTTATTTTCACTGACAACCAATCAACCCATGAGTTCTGATCTTTTATTTCCCTTCCTCCGAATAAGTTATTTATTTATTTTTTCATTTGTCGTATAAATACGAATAATTATGCTTTTATTCCGTTAGAATAACATTCATTGCATCTGAATTAATGTATAAAATAACGGCTAATATCAATTTTCATAAAGATTTAAGTGGTAATAACACAGTAAATACTTCACAAAGAATACAATTTTACAATCGAAATTTCAATTTCTTACATTGTGTACACCTAAGAATTCTTTAACAGATTAGTAAGCATGTGCAATAAAAAGAGCTCTTACGAAAATAAAATGTATGGCGAAGGTGTCAAGAAGTACTTTTTCCTCGCTCTTGGTGATAATGTTGTTTTGGAAATGGCTCATATTTCATTATCAGTTATACCCATATATAATGCTATAATTTTCTTTAATGCAAAGATCATGGAATTGGGTGTGATGATTATATGGGAATGATGATTCTCTGTGAAAAATATTTCGTTTAAATAACAAACTCGTTTGATTTAAGATTCTAACGCATATCATTTGAATGCTGCCTTTTATCAAAGGTGGTCTCATCCAATTTTCAAGTAAATCTTTAAAATATGTATGACTCCCTTTATGAACGATATTTTTAAACGCTAAAAACTTCAAGTGATGACGAAATCACATCTCAAAAAATATCCTCCGAATAAAATATTTGGGAATTGGTTGACCCTGAACTTGGCAGTTCGAAGCCCGTGAAAAATGTTGGCAATGTGAATGCAAGTACCGCAGGTGTTCCTCGGAATCCCTCGTCACAGGTTTCCAGTGGACGCCTTCCATCTTTCAATCGCAGTATATTTGGTTCGAATAAAATCTCTTTCATTTATTCAATGAGAAATGGCATGCGATATGATATATGTGGCATCTGTCATCTTAAGCTATTTAAAGTTATGTAAGTCACTCAGATATACTCAGCTTAGAATGCCTACTGGTCCAATTTTTTATTCGATTTGCTATGGTCCTTCAAGCAATAAATAAGTTACGTAAAGAAACACACGTGAGACATTCGTGAGATGCTTTCCCATGCCATACACAGGCAGTTGAAAGATGCGTTAAGCTAGTGACCGAAGCTTCAAGTAAAGTATGTGGACACAATTCCAGAAACGGCTATATTACAACCACATTACCGTCACACTCAGAGATTCCAACGTTATCACACAAATCCAAATTTCGTTGTTTATCGATAGATAAAGGCTAGAAAGGAAACATAAAGAGAGAGAAAGCGAAATAAATATGTACATTTTGTAAATAACACACCCTACATTGGATGGTTGGTTAGGTAGGGTGTGGGTGGAACTCGAAGTGCAGCCACGTCCCCATGGTGAGTTCTGGGTCGTTTTGTAAACAAAATGAGCAAAGATCTGCACCAAAAATTGAATATTGAAACATAAAATTATCAAATATTTACCATTAGAAAATTTCTAAATTATCTGAAAGGAAACCGCCTCGCCTCTCTGTCCAGGTAGGCTACTCTGCTGTTTTTGACGAAGCTGCGCGACCAAATTCCTCTTGAATATCAAAGTTTATATTATATGCTTGGATTTAAATATATTATTGTTATTATTTATTGTCCAATTATCATTGTAATAGAATTAAACTATAGCATCTCTAAAGGTCGTATGATTAAAATGTACTAAACTGTCAAACTTTGAAATTTTGCAAAAAACTACTAATTTTACTCATTTTGTACTATGTTGCGCGACCGGAAGATATAAAACAAATGTAAAATAAGTGCATATAAATTGATTTTACATACTTTTAGTAGTTAATTCATGGTATAAGAACGAAATTAAAACCATCTGACATGTTAAAAAAAATTATGAAAAATTAAGGTTTTTCACAATTTTTTGCTAACTTCGATGGCATTGAGCGACCGGAAGACAAATTTATAAAAAAATAATAATAAGTGCTTTTTTCATGTCTATACCTATCGCAACTTTTCCGCACTATAGCGATCTGAAATTTAAAAAAAAAAGTTTTTTTCGAACCACCCTAATGGATATGCTCAAATTGTCATTTTCACGTATAAATTTTAGTTTCACGGAAAGAAACACGCTGAATTGGTTTTTATGGAGTAATTATTTCTATTCTACAATATTTATGGTATACTTAAATAAGAGAATTCTTTGTTCAGGCTCTAAATTGTTATCCGGTAAATGTAAAATATCATTATGATCCGAGAGAAGTAAGTAATTTTCAACATAAAATGTCTTAGCACAATCATGCATAAACTATAAGCAATATAAAAATAACATGAATATTATTCAAAATGCAAACTTACTACTCATATTCATTTTTATTTCCGAGTTGGTTTTTCGCTATCCTAAGTTTAAATTTCATTGGGATATTCTTCAAGTGCTTCAAAACCAAGGATTTACGTAAAGTAATCAAAAATTATATTATTGAAATCATGAGTTTGGTAAGGAGAATAAAGAAGTATCATAATAGCATTTAGGCAGAGTTGCATTAAATAAACCTAGAGAACTAAGAGTTTCAAAATCGTTATAATCTCCCAAGGCTTAAAAAGCCTTTACCTATTACATCGAAAGCAAATAAACGTTGCTACAAATTAAAAGTAATGTAAAATTATAACTTCAAATGAAAAACAATATCAAATCTTTGACTTTTGGGTGGCATACAAATTAACACTATCATTATAGAATAGAATACGTCTTTACTACGAGGAGGAGATTGTGAATAAAATAACTACTTTATTGATATGAAGGCGTAGAGATCGGAAGATTAATTGAATAATCTAATACTGTACACAGAGGCTTCAATCTAGTCTCATTCTAGTCTCTTATTTATAAAGCAAATACCATTCAAAATCTTCCCTCATTTTCACGTCGATTATAGGCAGTTCACGAGAAATCCGCTGGCACTGAGGCGCTGAGCTTGTACGGCTCGCTACCTAGGTATCCAACACAGAACTAAGTCAGACATTCTGTGGACCGCGCTAAGTTTCAAAATCTTCTCTCCCTTCTGGCTGGGTTGTAATTAACAAATTCCTCAACTCACATTACATTTTCAAATGTAATAATCTCGTTTCTCTCCTCTAAAACTTGGCCTTCCCAAGTGGTACTTCATTAAATTTTCTGATTCTGCTTCAATAATGTTTTTTGTGAACTTATAAGTTAAATTTATCTATTATTTTTACCAATTTTCTCATTTTCTGGTATTCATTACTCTGTTTTTGTATCCTCGGCAGAAATTACGATGTAATCGGTTGTATTTAATCATTTTCACCAGTGGTATACGATATAAAGATGTTAGACAAAACGATTCATAAGAGTGATGACAACTAGACGAATTTAGCATATGTTATTAAATACTACCAGTAGAAGCTAGTTTTTTCCTCTATAGACATAAAATTACGAATTGTTGTTGATGGTTTTCATACTGTTTGGCCTTTTTTATGATTAATTTATATTGGTTTTTAAAGATCTTTTAAAGTCCATTATGCTATACTAGGATCCATATAACTGACATATTTGATCAATGGGTGAACATTTATGTGAAAAGTAAAATAATTTAATCTTGCCAGTAAAATAAAATATTTTCGTTTACTGTTCTCAGTGTCAATGGATAAATGTGTATGTTCTATTTCATGATACAACCAATAATGAAGTTCAATTTGCCTAATTTGAGCTCTTTTGCTGTTCAAAAGGCATAAGTATAAAACCATACTCTGAAAAAATATCACAATTAAAGTTTAATGTTGCCACCTGGTAATCATACCAAATTTCAGCGATTACATCACATTAATAAATAATCGCTTGATCGACGTCCACCTCTATACCTATAAGAAAGTAAGAGCGACAAGAGTTTAAAAAACATGATATCAATAATAAAGTCAACTGACTGGCGAGTAACTGTGGTATTTTGCAATGTTTTTAATGAAATCAAAGTGAATTTCATTCAGAAAGTTTCTCCTGTTTTCTTTGTTTGAAAACATGGTATCAGTTATATCTATTTTTCAAAATAAGGATTTTTATAAGAGATAAGCAGTTATTCATGGTATTTATTGATCAAATTTTGAGTTAACTTAGTAATATCCTTATTTCTGTACCATTTTAGGGTAGTAAAACAACGAATTCGGGAATATTTTTGGGGTCCACCCTTTAAGTACTTACCATGTTTTTTCTGACAAAAAATTACTTTAGATCAAACGCTTTAATGGCTGCGAATAAAAGTAATATTCAAAAGTTTGCTTAGAAATAAACTATAGGATCGAATCCTACCATTAGCTTTAAATAAAATTTACTTAGAATTATGTTCATATCATTCATAAATAGTTCCATTCTTATTAAAATGTATGCAAATCAAGAGTTATGTAGAAAACAAAGATTGATCAATAAACCTATTAACACAATTATACTTAGCTTTATTCATAATTCAGAATAACAGTACCCTTCTATCATTAGTATACCTTTTTACATTGCATGATGAAAGTTTGTAAACATTAACGAAAGGAGAAGGAAGGAGGAAACACTTTGTGAAATGCAACTTTGAGTGAGAGACTCCTTAGTGAAGAACATGTCTTCATTTCTTGATTCAAAAGAATTTGACGTATAAAAGTCGGAGTTCTTGGATATAAAATGTACGCGGAAACGTCAAAACAGGGAACGTATAAGGATGTGAATTGTGAAGAGCGTCGCAATTTCGAGCGTATTAGAAATGAGGAGAAGACACGTGAGGAAAAGAAATCGAGGCAAAGACGGTATATGGAGAAACCTTATTAATCAATTCTCTAGAAACGCAAGCTCTGTGCAGAAATAAGGAAAAATCACAAAATAGCGAGAGAGGGGAGTCGCCCGGCCATAAAAAAAATTACAAGGGCCAACTACTCCGGCGGCGAGAGGGAAATAAAATTAACACGGCACTCCTTCTCAACCCCATTCAGATTCCTCGGTGACGCATCGTCCCCACTCGCAATGTCACACGTCTCCCGCTCCGACGAACTCCACCAATCATAAATCACATTTTTCTCCGCTATCGCCCTCTTTCCAATTCCGGAGACTCTCCATTTGTGAAATTGAGCCTAGAAACTACATTTGTCCGAGGCCACCTTTTCTTAGACTGCATGGAATGGAAGGATATCGGGGAGTCATGCATATTCCGATGCGATGCAACGGATAAAAACGCACAAAGAGGTACCGGGGAGAGATGAGATAGGGGTTGAAATGAAAGAGAGCTTAAAAATGGGAAAATAGCGATTCATCGCCAACTTTAACCCCAGAAAGTCCTCAGACGTACTATCAAGTCAGGCGTTATTCTTCACATCTTCTTCTTATAGAAGCCATGTTTTTGTAAAATGATTAATAATTTGTATTTAATGTGATTAATTTAGAATTTTACTTTACATTAATATGTGTTTTGGATTTTTTATCCGATTTTGAAACCGACTATAAGTTTAGGAACTTTTTCCCGAATATTTCATCCATGAACATTTTTGAAACAGCTAATATTTTTACCAATCCAATATAAAATTCTTGTTATCTTTTCCTGCAACTAGAAGAAAATATAAATTTATATACAATACAAAAACCATATTGACATACATTTAATTTTCTATTACGTTTTTGGAGTTTCGCCCTATATAATAGCAAAGAGATAAAATTTCTCCTAATTTTTTTTTATTTCCGCCTAGACAAAGAACTTGCTTCAACGAAATTGAGACGAATATTGAAATTTTCAATTGTAGTTGGTATCGATCTTGAATGGAACTTTTAGTTGCTGCTTTTTATTTCCGAGAGTGGAAATCATGGCAGCGAATAAACCTCCACGGGGATTGAGAGGTTAAAAATGGGAAATGGCGATTCCACGATGACTTTAAGACGTAAGGGAAGGGGTCGCTCCGAATGGGAGAGATAGCGACCGATGGGGAGAGGAAAATGAAGGTCTAAGGAGAGGGGGGAATGAGAGAAGGTAATGGCGCAGATGCGAGTGATATCCATGGGACAAAATAAAGATGGAATGAATGGATTGGAGGGGCGATCTTGCTAGTCAATCGCAGGGAGGAAGTCAAGCCCGCTCCTTCGGAGGGCGAATCCCTCCAACCAGCGCCTCTGGAACCATCCATCACTTCCCGGATATCCGTCTGCATTGTCGTTTTGGCGTTGGGGGAGAGCCGAGGAAAGGATAAAGGAATGAAAAGTTTAGGGAGTCCGGATAATGGTTTCGGCGGAAATCGGCGCAATTTCGAATGTATTAGGAATGAGGCGAAGACATGTGAGCGAAGAATGGGCGAAGAAGTAGGGATTCGGAGAAGTCCTGTAATGGAAGGAAGAGAAATGGGGAGAACTCTGGCGAAGAATGGAGCGAAT
Organism: Sympetrum striolatum; assembly: GCA_947579665.1. Taxonomy (NCBI): domain Eukaryota; kingdom Metazoa; phylum Arthropoda; class Insecta; order Odonata; family Libellulidae; genus Sympetrum; species Sympetrum striolatum. Next base: position 50,791,592 of record OX388342.1, on the reverse strand, counting down.
GAAGGGGGTGAACCAATAGTGGGAATGAAAAGTTATTCGACAGTGGTCGGCGGAATAAAAACTGCGCTACAGGTATTGTGCGCTTAGGTAAACGTCATAATGTTACCAACGGTAGCTTTAGGAAAAATGTATCGAATCCGAACTCTTCGTCGAAGTAAATAAGGTTTCAGTTCCAGTAAATCAGTGGTTCATAACCAGGGGTGCGGGTACCCCTGGTGTGCGGGTACCCCTGGGGTGCCAGAGAGCATTTCTAGGGGTGCGAGGAAAGGTTCTAAATATTTAATGAAAATTACCACCTGACTGCTTATCAGAAACAACTCAGACATTTTTCATATATAATAATATACAATTTATTTTAAACTTGTTAATTTTTTATGCAATACATTTTTGAGTAAACATATTTTTTGATTCATTTCACAATAAATGTCTTTTTCTAATTAAAAAAATAACTACATTTTTCAAGGGGATCCAAGAGCTTATTCTCAGATTCAAGGGAATAGTGACTATTATAAGGGTAAGAGCTACTAAAGAGAAGAACAAGCGCTATCTCAGAGAAGCATCGATAAAACGCAACAAGAAAGTAATTACAAAACAGATCATTACTTTTAGTCGTTCTTTCCTCATTGCCAGTCTATTAGAGAGGCTATTAGGATTGCTAAGGTATTGATTATGGTGCTAGTACGCCTACTATATGCCAATGGGTGCTCGAGGGGTATCTAAAAACTAAAACACTACAGTCTTAGCAGGAGAACGAAGTAATTTGATTCTGCAACGGAAAATCAACTGACATTTCCCTCCCGGGACGACTGTTATTTACAAGTTCCTCAACCTCTGCGAAGCAGTAGTAATCAAGGAAATCCTCCATAAAAATATTTCGTGCCTCAAAAATATCTTTCTCAATGGGTTCGCTGGATAAAAATAGACCGTTTACGAAGAATGGCTCTCGACTCGGTCGATCCCGAAAATATTTCCTCTAGCAAGCGATACTCATGTATTTCATAACTAGGTGTGCCATTATTGAAAAGCCATTTCTTCCGTCAAAGAGAAAATCAGGAAATAACGGCGTAAAAGGGCGATGGAATCCTCTATTGAGAAAACATCAGAAGCGAGTGAAATAGGAGACCACGATCAAACTGGAATGGAATGAAAAGCGAAAAATAAAATTTGAGAGATGAGGAAGGGAGATGGAGGAGTGGAGGAATAATGGAGAGAGGTGAGAAATGACGGATAGATGGAAGGAATGAAGAATAAATGAGTCGTTATAATGACTAACGATGAGGAATTAGTTCACCCCGAAAAGAGGTAAAAACCTGATCGAAGAATATAAAGGGTATTGGAAGCGAGAGGTGATGGAGAAGGTGATAACAGTGAGATTAATAACGGGTAAGAAGGAAAAGGACTGGCGGAGGAAGGAAAGAGGGCATTTTAATGAAAAAGTAGCGCCCAGATTAATTGGCGAAAGAGATGGAAAAAGGAGGAACTGCTTTGGTTGACGGATAACGGGGAAATTTATGACGTGAAATAATTTATATGTGAGAAGGATAATAGTACAGATCAAGGGAGAAGTCGAGCAGTGGCAAAAAATGCAGTTCGTAAAGTAACCGATGAATACGTAGAGATAAAATGCTCAATTACCTGTTAAAGTACGCTCTACATGCGACGGGATATTCTTAACTATATGATATCGGATAAATTCATCAAGATTATTGTGCACGGCATTACCCTTTTAACCTCTTTTCCGCCAATCATGTGGACTAATAACACACATAATGGAGAAGAATTAATAGTGCATAATAATAAGAACGCACTTACATTTATACATCTTGAGACACGGAGGACAGGTTCATAGCAATGATGAAAATGGGGTTAAGACAAATCTCTCCTAAATAGTGACATGCGTAAAAATAATATTAATTTATGTTCACGGGTTAAAAAAATTACAATTCAAAAACTAATTTTTCAATTATCTTGACAAATATATAAGTCAACGCATAGTAAATGTAATCAATTTAATTAATCGTAATTTGCAGTTTAAAATATTAAAATTTCTATTCGTTAATTTCTAGATTACTACTATGATTTATTAATTTTTATGCAATTTATGTTAACAATATAAAATCTTTCTATCTTTTTATCCTAAGAACTCCAAATTCTTGAAGAGACATAAAAAAACAGTTATCTCAAAGTTCTTTACATCACCATTTCAGTTATAAACCAAAGATTTCAACAAAACATTTTTGGTTAAAAATTTCCATAGGCCATTCCTTCATGTAACCGAGCATGGCGTGAATTGCATGAATTCCCTCTTTAAATAGTCTCTGTTCCCATTTTATCCTATAATAATAAGAAGCACCTCCTAATATACGAGCACAACATTTTAATGGGAGGAAAGTTTAACGAACCAAACCGAAGCATTATCAAATATTTTCACAACAGCATTATTTCTGTGATTCCAAGAAAAAGAAACCTACATTTCAGAATCCGGCTTTACATTGTGGAATTGTGAGATAGAATTATTTTTAAAAATACGTTTTGAATTGTAACGTAACTTCTATTCCACGTAGTATATTATATGTAATCATAATTACGGTTCCGAGGTATCGAACCACGCCATCTATTGTTGCCGTAATATTTGAATTTCTTTCGAGAGTCAATTTGCATTGGGGGTTTGGGACTCAGTTTCCGCTCTGTATATAGATCGGATCGTTGAGGCAATAAATGAAAATAAGAATGGAGAGGACAAATCGGAATGCGCCACCGCTGCTATTGGTTTTTGATCGGATGCGCTGCTCGTATTTTTTAAAGAAATTCCCAGGAATTCTGAATGGAAACCGTTCTCAAGTTGATCTTATATTTAATGTGGTCATCTATTGGCTCTTTTGCTCGAGATTGATTTGTTCATTACCGTGGAAAAGAACGATAGGAGAACTATTTTCGTCGTGGGCTATCTCTGACTTCCTCAATCTTTAAATCACGTGCTTCATCGTTCTGTTTAAATAACTGAAAGAGACATTTTTCTTTAATATAAACACTTGGCTTCTTCTGAGTAAGCCATCTTGACTCAATAGGGCCAAGCTAACAAATAATAAGTGCATGATACTTTATGGTTACATTTACTTTGAAGCTCTTGATCTTTCCATGAAATATTTTATAAGCCTAAAATAGAAATTTCAAAATGTAAGGCATTTCCATTCCACAGTGAATTCACAGTAATTTTTGATATTCGAATAATTCTCTACGATTACTTCCACCATATTTTTTTTAGATTAAATTTTGAAACAGTACTCTTGCTGTAACATCCTTTTGTAACAGCCCTTTACTATTTCAGCATGCGATAATCTTATAATGTCGTTCTAAATTTACATTTATTCTCTCTGTAATGCGAAGCTGTAAATTAATGAAAATTTTTCTTTCATTAAAATCGTAAGGAATGAACCATCTCATGAATCATGGCCATTGTTACGGCTGGATAGATATATTATCAAATAAGGAAAGGGTTAAGGTGACTTTGCACATAAGGGCGTGCACCCAGGAAAATTCCCAAGGAAAAACGGACTTGAAAAAAGTCTGACAGGGCCGGTAAGATATATTATCATTCCGTTGTAAATATGAGATATTATTTTTTACTCAGAGGAAAAACATTTCAGAAAAGGCAATAAGTCCACAAGTAATTTCTTCTGTGATGGAAGTACATGCACGGTGATGACAATCTCTGATTCCAAATATAAACAGAAAGAAAATTAAATGCCTCTTAATTTTCTGTTCACGAATCTTAGAGAATCCTCGTCCGATGCATTTGCACCTTTGTGATAACTCAGATTCTTGGAGCGATTCTCTGATTAGAGAATGATGAGTCTGCGAACGACTTTATGTTACGCTGTTGAGGCACGATCCAGACTAATGAGGGCAGGGCTATTGGGACTCTGCAGTCGAGCATTGTATCCTTAATAGCTAACGATCCTTCAAAATTTCCTCAAAACTGCTCCGAAGGAGCGGTAATATATTCAAACAGGTCTCTTGGCATACCTACGATGGAAATCGTCACGGGAGAAAGATTTAAAACCAAAATTTCTTAGTTGGAAGAGGAAGGTGATATTTTGCATGCTCTCTTAGACTTTGGTCTATTATAAAAAATAGATACTTCGCGGAAAACCAGAATACTGAATGCTAATACCAAGACTGAACGATTTTATGTTCCCCCTGCTACTTAACAGATGGAGGCAAGCCGAGTTTATAAGACGGTTGGATTTGAAACGTGGAGAATAACTACAGTAAAAGGACGCTGAAAGTGTTTATTGCAAATGAAGAAAACATTTTTACTGGTTGAAAATGCCTATACATCCTTCAGCCCAAATTCTGTGGAACCTCATCACCTCCACCATTTGCTAAAAAACGTTTTGAGAGGGGGATGAGGGGGCTAAGCAAAATGTGGAGTGAGGTAATTTTCTCTAGCTTTACTCAACTAGCCACAATACCGTAAGTGGGAATTACTCCACCGAAATGAAGAAAAAAACTACGGGGCATAAAAGTTATCTTATTACTACACAAGAGGTATTAACCAATCCCATAGTCAAGCATCACTCCTGCCTCATAAACTTTTATACTATCTTAGCCGTGAACAATGTCCAACTTCGCACAAAGATTTAAGGATATTGATAAATTTTTCCTAATTACAAAAAAATATGCTCAACTATATTTGTGATCTTTTCACACATAAACGAACTACTAGAATAAACAATGTTGGTTGAGATCAACTCATTAATCGTATGCCTTAAACATCTTCCTGAATTCTTTTCGTATCGTAAGCTTATGATTTGGAAACTCCGTACCAGAATCGGCTAGGATCTTTGCTTTTACCTGCCTTGCCTGTACCTTTAAATGTGGATTCATTTAGACAGGTGGCACTTAACTTCCTCTTACCTATAATCTGGACTCAACCGAATTTAAGTTTACCTGTTTCATACTCAACTATCATTTTTGTATTACTCTGTATTATCATTAATGTATCTATCTGTATTTCGTTCTGCTATTTCTATTTATCGGTATTTGCTTTGAATTTTGTTTTAGAGTTCATTGTTAGGCGTTTTGGCTATTGACCCATATTTTTAAGTGTTAATTTCTTTTACCCTGCTCATTGGGACATTTCGTTTAATCCATGTAATCAGCAGTCTTCCATTATTATAAATAATATACTGGTATGGTAAAATGGTAAAATGAACCAACTTTATAAAATGTCCGTATTTTCCTTGAGGGGATAAATAAATGATATTCCTAGCTCACAGAAAAAGGGGAAAATGAATTTCGATGGATTCACCATATTGACTTTCCCAGGTTTTTCAATTGAATAAAGATCTCCAGGTAGCAAAAAAAAAGAGAAAAAAAATCCCAAAAAAAGTCGGAATCATCTCCCCATTCCTCACGTACGTTCGGGAATTCTTAGCTTTTTCATAAGACCCCTTCATCTGCGGGAAAAGTAGGCTAGGAGGAAAACCATCCGAAACTCGCGTCGCATTGTGAAGACAACATTTCGGGGGGATGAATACAAGACCAATCTCGGCGGAGCGATCGGGTCTTAGTTTTGCGAGGAGAGAAAACTCGATGGGGAGCGATACGTTGGAAAGACAGAGAAATGGAAACGATCGGAGAGAAGGAAAAGCGGGACAGATGATGGAAAGCTAAGATTGGAAGAAGAGGAAAGAAGTTTGAAGAAGTTTGGGGATGGAGTGAGTGGGTGTGGAAAGAGGGTGGAGGGTGAGAGGGTGAATGGGAAATGGGTGAAGGAGGAAAGGAATGGGAAGAGGATAAAGGAGGTGAGGAATCGGAAGAGGATAAGGAGGAGAGGAAGTGGAAGAGGGTGATGGGAAAATGGGTGAATGGAAAGAGGGCGAAGGAGGAGTGGAAGGGGAATAGGGTGAAGTAGGTAGGGGAAGAGGAATGGAAAGATGGTTGAGGAGAAGTGGAAGGGGAAAGAGAGAGTGGGTATAAAGGGTGGAGGGAGAAATAGGTGATGCAGGAGACGGAGTGATTGCCTGACAAGTTGATGAGAGAGGGAGGCTGCGGCGAGAATCTTGGGGAAGAGGCCTCAGGAAAGGAGGAGAATGGGGTGGGACAGGAATTGCTTCTTCCTCCCTCAGGCATCGGGAGTAGGGTAACGAAATCGCGGAGTTCTTTCAATCTTCCCAGGAATAATTCATCGTTTATCCGACAGCGACAGTAAGTGGATCGGAAACTATAATAAGAGGGACTTTGGCGCTGAGCAATGAATCAATAGGGGTTGACGGACGGTATCAGATTGTAAAGCTCCGGCTCTCTTGATTAAAGAACGATTCGGAAGGAAAAGTTTTCGGGCGCGAATACTTTTGGGAGGAAATTTCGCCGAGGAATATGGGTAGGGGGAATCTTTCTGGAGGAAGTGCACGTGTTTTCTCTGGGTGATTGATTGATGAATACCGATTTGTACTTGCATTTTTTTTTGATCGATTCTCACCCGGGCGTAAGGAATATTTTGTGGGCATAAGATTGATGGGTATTAAAGGAGGAGAATTGGGAATGCAGCGAGACATATCAGAGATAGCTCGAAATTCATCAACCTGATCATACTGTACGATATTTATATTATAATTATATGTGATGAAAACAAGGGCTTGGTCACTGAGTTAACAAGCTACCAGCTGAAATGGATTCGAATACCTTATAGTTAATATAATACCTATGCACTTTAATGAAACGTAAGGTACCTTGTTATTCTGTTTGAAATCAATAAAAATATTTACCAACATAAATCTGGTAAGTCCGGTTATCCCGCAACGAAAACAGACATTTCTAAATATTGGTTTAGAAATAAGATGGATAATATCATTCCACCTTTATACATCATCTATTCATGTAGATATTACTATGAAAGACATGTTTCTTCTTAAAGGATAAGTACTTTAATACTTTATTCCGGAGATAATTCGCAAACATCTTTACAATGGTACACTCATAAGTACATATATTTTGTCCAGATACAGATAATGGCTATCCAAGAAAATATCTTTTATCTTCCATAATTTAATATCCCAAGCACTAATTTTATGCCTGCTACCTTACAAGAGATAAATTCTTGAAGGCTACTAACAAATTCAAAGGCAAATTATCTTTCTTTTGGAACGCGTAATGAGATCACTGAGCATAAAAGCATATGCAAGAGGAAATATAAATACACAGGCTTCGAGAAAAAATATTTTCGAGTTATATTCTATGAAGTTGATTATACCAGAGAACAGAGTTACGCATTCCATAACTTGTGAGCTTTATGTTGTTCTCAACCTCTTTTTATGTGGCTATTTTAGTGCTGGTATGGGAATTTACAGTAAGACCGATGACCAAAGAAAGACCATCCATCACCTGAAATGAAATTCTATGGTCAAAATATTTGTGTTATGAATGAATTGTAAGAAATGAAGCAAAATCTTCACATTACCAAACATGAAGAAGCAAAATAAGTGAAAATTGGGATGAAAATAATTTTATTTTTCAAAGATTTTTATATTTATGATAACAATAAAACATTACACTAAGTTAAACAGTTACTAAGCTTATTTCTTGCAAAATTAAACACAAATTTCTGGTTCTTAGATACTTTGTATATATTTGATAATGTGATATGGTTTTCAGATACACGAAGTATTTTACTTATTTACTACTGTTTCATAACGAATGATAAGTATATCCTACTTTATCAACAAGAAACCTATTCCTATTCCTATTCTACCTGAAACCCTAAAAGGAAGTACGATATCCTTATCATTTGTTGTGACGATGGACTTCAACTTCAGCAAACTACGTCATCAACTCCAAATTTGTTAATACCAAGGAAAATTGGACTTGAAAAAAGTATGGCGGCTGGGAAACGAACCCGGGATATTCCTCTATCTGGGAGGTTGCCTTTTTTCAGACTTTTTTAAAGTCCGTTTTTCCTTGGGATTTTTTCTGGGTGCACGCACGCTATGATGTGCAAAGTACCTTACTCCTTTCCTTGTTCGAATTTGTTAAATTTATTACAACAGTTTTTCTGTGTGTAGACCTTAAGCATAAAAAATATCTCTTGTATGGATCTTTGATTTAAAAAGGTTTTGCACCACTGCCTTAAAGGATGTTTCGTTATAATGCTTTTCTATTTATTGCATCTAATTTTTCGAAATTTTCAGCCAGAAATACATGCTAAAATAAACAAAGGATTAGGATGAGTTATGCAAAAACTTATTCTTTAACGATTAGATTAGAAGTATTTTTGTGTTGCCCACATCCCCGTAAAGCAATGCCATGCACCCCATAGATGCATCCTTCACGAAAGTTTTATGTAATCCTCCATCATAAAACTTTTTGATTAGAGTAATCCTTTTAAATTCGATTTTCTGGTATTGGAGTAGCTGACTCACTCGGCATTTTAATATAGAAAATTAATAATTTTTAGTTAGCTGTGCTTTCTACCACCGGGAAGCGTAGCATTGTAAGCTATTACTTATTATGGAAGCCTACCTGTATTCAGGCTGGAGTTCGGTTGATACCTCACTCCCTCTGACATAAACTTCTAAGAGCTTGCAAAGAGGAATGAGGTTTATTGGGCAGGATGAGGAGTGAGGTAGTTTGCTTTTGCTTTCCTCACTAAGCCAGAATGCCATAAGTAGAAAATATCCACGCAAGTGAAGCATAATGACTCTATGAGTAACACTTTTCTTGGAATTCCGCAAGGAGAGACCTTGATTAGTGCAATTATTCACTCATACCTCGGTAGCTTTCATTCCATCACAGCCATGATCAAGACTGACAAAATTGAACGAAAGATACTTGTATGTCGACCCTGTACCAAATGACGCATGGAAATATTCCATTCATCAGGATATGGTAGCAGGAAAAAAAGAGTAAGACAACACCAGCTTATAGGATCAATACCAGAAGCCAACAATATTTCTCGTAGCTCTTAAAACAAACCAGAAAAGCTCAACGGTATTGCATTAATTAAAAAATGAAACGAGGACTTCCGCATTCGGAGAAGTTTCAATTGTAGTATCATCGTTTTTGGATGCCCATAGTTTGGGTAACAAAAGAAATTGAGAAGTCCCGGAAAGAAAAAAATTAAAGCATTAAAGGGCCTCGCATTAACGGCGAATCGGCGCCTTCTAAAAAATCGAAAAAATCCGTAGAAGATAAAAAAATATGGGCGATCGAGGGAAAACAATGCAATTCTCCCTGTCGGAATAAAACTGTTGGCGGAGAGGGAAAACGATCAAATGTCCAGCGATTAAAACGAAAAAAAAGAACATACCCGGGGAGCGACGCGCGTAAAAAAACCGAGCACATCGACTCTCAATGCCGTAAAAATGCCCAGCACTCCATGTATTGAGTAAGGGAATTGCTATGACGGAGCAATTAAGCGGTAGTGGCCGCGCTTGAAATCCGCGGAACGCTCTCTCGGAACGGGGAAATTTTTGCGAATTGAGGGGACGGAATAAAAAAAGGCGCGAGAGATTAGATAGTGAGTATGGGTGCAAAAAAAGACGTGTGGGTTGTTGTAGGGAGTGCTCCGGGAAAATTGTGGAGAAGTAGGCGCCTGAGTAAAAGGACGGATCGCGCGCGTTTTTAGGACTGCGAGCGTTGTTGAAGCGCGTCAGAGTAGCACGCAAGTACGGCGCCCAAGTACGGGTAATTGGCTAATGAAATGTGTGTACCGTGGGAGAAGGGGGAAGAGACGTGGGGACATCACGCTCTTCCCGCGGAGACACATTTCCGCTTTGCAAATAGGCGTTTTTTTGTTTGTGAGTGGTTGTCCACTCAGCGCGAGGGGAAAAACATTGCGAAAGAGCGTAATGGAAGTTTTGCATCTTTTTTTTGGGTTTGTCGAAATTATTGCTCCGCTAATGCGAATGCGGTTAATCATCGAAAGGGAAAAGGGTAGGAATGGGCTCAGTTAATATATTTCCAGTTGTTGAAAAAAACCGGAATATATTGTAGTGAGGGTTCGTAATGGATTGTTATAACATTTCCCTATGCAATACGCTGAAATACTTACTAATTGCTGCTTTTAGCGGGCAAGTCCATAGCAGGCGTTATGAATACTGAAGAGTGCCAGTCTGGTGCAATACAGAAGAAGACAATTCTCTATTATTTGTTATTCTATGTATTTTAATTCCTGTTATTTCTAATTTTCTCTCCGCTATTCTGTTAGGTATAGTTTACTTTAGGCTACCTCGTAATAGATCCTGCAGGGGTCAATTGCATTCCTGAGGATCTCATAGATTTCATAGATCCATAATTCTTTTTTATACTTATTCATTATCATTCTCAATTATGTTTTAATCTTTCTTCTATGTTTATAAGCTGTTGTAATTTATTTGATGATGGATTATTCTCATATATTAATACACGTATAATTTGTTTAAATATTACAAATACTATTATTACTAAGATTTTTCTAGTAAAATCAGTTTAATATTAGAATGAGTTAAATGAGGAAGAAGACATTGAGTATCAATATCGTCGAAATGTAAACGTCAAATTATTTTAAAACCTCGACGGACTACGGATGCCATATGGCATCATCCGACACCTACTATTACTTCATTTTGTATCACAGAATAGGAGAGCTCTATGACAGTGTTGCAATTTTCTATTTTTTGGCTTGTTTTATAAATATGTTTGGCATAGTATTTTATGGGTATTGTTTTCGGACAATTGCAAAGCGAAATACGTAATAAATTTAAAATAATTACAAAAAATTAATTCCGGCCTTGGAGGGTTAATGTTATAATCGTGAATTCAATCCGCCACTAAATATATAAGAAATATGAAAGCTATAACGTGCAGTAAATTTTCGAAACGCTTCTTAAACAGTTGTAAACGTAGTGCAACTCTCACGATTGCAAAAATTTAGAGAAATTCCACCTCTCTCTCTCAGGTGTTTGTTTTTGCATGTTACTCATGAAATTGAAATGCATTCTCACCCACTCGTGCATTAGACAGTTTCGCGCTATTTTTCTCCAACGTCATGGTTTCTACTGAATTCATGAGTAGCAAATCAAAAAAGAAATCGTAATTCAGAGCTCATGATTTTTTGAGTCACTTTTCACAAAAATTTCAGTCATGAAAATTATTAGAGAGGTTTGGAAAGCTTCTACTTTAATCAGCAACTACATTTGCTTCCAATGCCAAATATAAATGAGTGACTTAAATCCAAAGAGAAAATGCAACACCTACGAAAACAGCAAATACTGCAAGTATTAATGAACAATTGACGGAATATATGTAGAATCTTATGCAAAAATGCATCAAAGATTTTTTTTTCTTTTTAAGGAGGAAATCAAATAGTAATATTATCTGAAAAAATCTGATATGGCTAGCACTTGACTTTCTCCGTACATAAAATGTAAATATTTATCTACGACTGTATTTTCGAACTCATAAATTCAATCTAAAATTGGAAGATAAGTGATTAATTTATATCATATTATCTTTTACGTCAAAAAACATTGTAAATAATGTTTTTCGGGACATGTTCGATGAAAAACGATGAAATTGGCCTTTCGCCCACAGCGCCCAGTGCGCCCACACAGTACATAATCAGCAACTTCCGGTTTATCAATGTTTCATGAATAACTCCTAAGCAATAGGCATATAAAATTGTAAAAGTTTCTAAGGGAAGGCATCAAAGTGAAACAATACTGATGTGATGACCGACTTAGTAAAGAAAGAGTGAAATGTAGAATAAAATTAGGGGCAAAGCAGGAATTCATCAAGGCTCCCGGATAGTCATGTGGACAGCGCGTTTGCCTTTGGTGAAAGCGGTCCCGGGTTCGATTCCTGGTGGGAGCCAATGTGCGAAATGACCTAAGCTGTCGAAGCACTTTTAACAATACTACTACTACTAGTAATTCATCACTTGGCATAAGTTTAATGCCTATCAAAACAACAGTGATAAATTTACAATGGGATGTTCTTGAGAAAACTTTCGGAATAAATATCATTTATCGTTTTTACTAACGATGTGAAAAGTTATGTAGAGCAGTGAAAATAAAAAAGGTATTAAAAAAAACTTCGTTTCAAAAATGACTCATGTAAAACTAAATAGCGAGCTATTCATTGTATACAACCTATGCATGAATTGAATAAAGATAATTATCTTTATCAATACTTACCATCTATTAATGGAGAAATGCAACTTAAAAAATACAATGGAATAATACATTTTCAGTTTCATTGTTAGCACAAGTTGTTTCGTTCGATAAGCAATTGAATAGCTCGTTCAATTTATGTTCAGTACAATTCTAAAATAAGAAATCAGATTTAAATTAATACGAGAGGAAGATACTTCACTTTGCGGGAAGTTGCCTTTAACATTACGAGCAGTTCAGTTCACTATAATAAGATTATATATAATAAGATTATTATAGTGCCCTAATTAAAAAGTGAGTGATTTAATTAATGCGGGAATTGAATAGGAGCAATGAAAGCTGGAGTTAAATTTCGAATGACTGAGCCGATTAGTCGTGATCTTTGAATGAATAGATGTGAACACGTAAAGAGGGACTATTTCATTTCTAGATTAATTAGTATAAAATTGGGAACTGAAGATGGAATTTTATATCCTTGACTTATAATACAATCTCTTTCTATTGGGGGAATGTAGACGCTAATGGCGCATTGCTAAGTTTCATCTTAATTCGTAAGGGAATAGTTATAGAGGCAAATTTTTAGGGAGTCCAAGGTCGCTCAAGAAGATTCATGGATGAAAATGTTTGTACTTAGATATGCTTATATAGGTGTATCATGCACCGAAATAGATCAATTTTACTCAGAAGCAGATAGAAACAGGAATATTATTGTTCCTGTGTCCTATTAGTTTCTTTTTCGAACGCAAAGAGGAAAAAGATTCTGTTCTGTTCTGTTTTGTTCTTTTTCATCTGCTGTTTTTCAGTTCTGCGTCATCCTGGAACAAGCCCTCTTTGTAAGTCGTCATTATCGTCTTCGGATTTTACGAAAGCTACAGAACTCGTCAATAGAATGGAAAACAGAGAAATATTATTTTATGCTCAAGTTTTGGTGAATTTGTGTATGAAGTCGTAGTTTTATTTATTGATACGACCAAATACGATATTTTTTTCATAAAATTCTAACAGAAGGATGTTTAATTATTGATTTTTCCAAAATTTAACATTATGTTATTGAACTAGATAAAATTATATACGCATATGTAAATATAATCATTAGTTATATTTAACATTACGTTTTCATAGTCATCTAAAATTTTCACATTTGAGCTTATTCAACCATTGTTATTTAATTCATTGAAAATTAAATAAGTCCTACCATTGTTGTCAATCTTACCCTAGCCTTTTAGCTATTAAGAATCATTATTTTAAACTGCATTCTGACGAAGTATTTACTTTAAATTCAATCTTCAGGTCTAGATTAATTTGCCGGACATCCCATGAACAATTATCTCCTGAAAGACTGAAAGTCCATCGTGATATTTGTGCCCATATGAATATTGGAGTTGAAACTGTGTCCCATGCGGGATGCACTAAACTTTTTAAAAATGTTAATTCCTTCAGAAGTCACATGTATAGGGAGTATAGTGGCTGGTTAAAGTGCAATTTTAAAGTTGATTACATCCATATCGACCCACAAGGTGGCTCATTAATTAGGAATGGAATAATAGAATGGAAAAGAAGAACTTCAGGATTTACTTGTTTGTACCTCATCCACCAGCCGACCCTTTTTTCATTATGGACACATCTCTATTATCTTTTAATTGTATCAGAAGCGGTGGTAGAGTGGTTAGCGTGCTCTCGTGGTAATGCTCTGCAACCAAGATACGTGGAGTGAACCCGAGTCTGACCGTTCTTTTTTCCACTCATTGGAGTTTTAGAAACTCATTGGAATCTTACAGTAAGATTTATCGTAAAATTTCATTGTGATTTCACAACGAATTTTAATTAAATATATTATTTGATTAATACAGTAAAAATTGTTGGCAATTTTAGTGCCAATGATTCTTATTGTATTTATAAAAATCATTATTTACGGTGTTCCGTATGGAATTCACTCCATTGTCGCTACAACACAATACAAAAATTCCAGTTTCGGATCAACCCAGTTCGTCCAAGGCAAGAGAGAAACAAAAATGACGTCACGCTCATCAAAATCGGATTTGCGAGATATGCAAAATGCTTTCTTGACGCAAGAACTGGAATAAACTTCGGAATAAGAATTCGAGAGAATCCACTCGGGGCGGACTAACGGCCTCCAGTTGCATTTTCTCTCTCTCCGTCTCTTTCCCTCTTGAAATATCCAGAATTATTCATGTTTTTCCAAAGTGTTCGCGTCATTCTTTTTGGTAAACGCTGGTCGAAACGTCATCCCCTTTTCTGCGGAAGAAAACCCCGCAGATGCGAGCACATCTCCTCCCCATCCATCCGAGAACTGACGACCCGTCGCGCCAGGGCCTTCTCCGGATTTTATTTCCACGTTTCGGGGAGGCGTACCCACCCACACCCCTCTCCTTTATCGTGGAAGCGATGTCTGGGTCGTCGGCTATAAAGGAAAAACAGAAGCGAAATAGAGATCCGCTATTGATAAAAAAGAACGAACCGGCGGGAAGAGTAGTAAATAAAACGGGGATGAGGTAGAGAGCGGTGAAAGATTGATTAAGTTTTTATTTGTGGGGAATTGAAGCCGAATTGCAGTGTCTTCTCTTTCCACGCCATCGCCGTAAAAGTCGAACGTTTAAATATACGTAAAATATCATCCAGCGGATTTGTCATCTTCAGGAAATATTGCGTCAAGCAAACAACACAATAACTAAGGGAATGGAAACACTATAGTAAAATTAATAATAATAAACGTCATTATTCGGGTGAGACTGAGACTAAAAGGATCTTGTTCCATTTGATTTAAGGTCGTAAATTGTACAAAAATTAATTTAAAGAGATGATATGAGAAAAATGATCAGAATTGTGAATGTGAAAAACCCAAGAGTCTTAGGGAAAAAAATGTATCCACTGCAGTGAATACATCCTCGTACGTAAAAGGGGAGTGTGAAAACCTGCGCAAACCTACCATTAATCATAACTAAAAGATGAGAAGAAACATATGTATACGATATATACTAGTAAATACACCATCAAATATTATATTTATGCCATAAATAAATTAATATAGTTATGTTAACATTTAAATATATCAATATAGGTATATATAAAATAAAGAGAGATAAAAATGAAAAAGTCTATAGATCCGTATATATACGGTACAGTAATAGGAAGATATATACATGTTATAAAAACGTGATAGACACAATATATGCAGTATATAGTCAAGATTGCATATAAAGTAGATATTAAAGTAGCTCTCGATTGAATCATCCTACAATAAAGTTCTATTTGAGACATCCTCAAGGTCTCCTGGGACCATCTGGGTATGTAGCTTGCTAGAGCCCGAAATGTACAACTTACACCAGAAACAACTCAACTTGGTCTTAAAGGAATCAGTTCAAAAAAAGTTTCTCAAGATAATGTCAAGGAAGTCTTACTTCACCAACCTGTGACAATAGGAGTTCTTGGAAAAGGGTTGCAGTGAAATCCCTGACTAGCCAAGTATCACCCACCTACTCTAGATTCTGAATAATTGCAGGAAAAATCCTTATTTCATAATTTATTCTTACACCTTGTAAATCTAAAAATGAGAAATCATTGAAGAAACTGAAGGGTGGAAACATCACTGAATGAGACAACTTCGAGAGCAGAGATTGAATTACACTGAATTCTTACGGGACTCGAAATTGAAAGTAAGATTCCGAACCGTCTTTTTTGTACTGAAAGAAAGTCTTTTGAATTTTTCATAAGTAAAATGCATGAGACGGGATAAGAGAGGTGAAAGTGAAAATTTTGGTAGCTCGCAAAAAGAAAAGGTTTGATAAAATGTTATCCGAAAGGAAAAGACATTTTCCTTTCACGTTTAAGACGGCAGAAATGAGAACAAAAACTCTTTTCATAAGGTAAGCGAATATGAGCCAAATGGTAACTATTATCATTTTTTTAAACCTCACTTTGGTGTATTTACATTTTATAAAAGGCAGTCTCCATGTGAAAATGACCACTGGCATATAATGTTCAAAAATGACGAAACGGGACAAAATACGTCCGCCTTTTATGGCGATGACACGTATTTTCCGGATTGACAGTTCCATCAAAATCTTTTGTAGGTGCACATTTCCCATCTCTGAAAGTCGATTGAAGGGACAATTTTGCTGAAGATTATTATTTAATAAAATATCGATAAAGGATGGAATTAAATTTAAAAATGGGTAACTGTACACTTTAGTGGTCTATTTAAAATATTAACATTAGCTTATGTCGATAAAATCGATATTATAGTGCGGGATCCCTTTCTTGTTTTATCCGACTACCGGGAAGTAAGAGGAGGAACGCCGAAAAATACGGCTTTTGGAGATTTTAAACCTCTAATTACTAATCATGTCGTTAGCAGGTACTGCTTTTGTTATTTCATTGTTAGACAGAGCTTTCCTTTACATCATTTAGCTTGTGTATAAGTAGTTATCTACAGGTTCTTCACACGCCCTTCTTTGTGGGTGAAAATTACCTGTTTCGGTACAGACCGGCCATAATCAGGTAAATCTATTAAATAAACATATCACTTTATAATGTCCGATCTGTGCCAAAACTGTTCGTTTTCAAATATATGTGTGGAAAAGAGTAGTTGTAAATTTATTCTTAGAATCCTTTTATATGGATTTCTACTTAGTAAAGACTACCACAATCGATTTTACTTCTTTGCGGGTGTTTTTCTGTAGTAAATTTTGGAAAAGGATCGACGAGATACGTAATTGTTGATCTTGAGTTATGTTTAGTCCGAAAAGCGGATTCTTATGTTACTCCATATCCTAGTTATTCTTCTCTATCATGGTGTAATACAAATACATTCCAAGTTTTTCCTAAAATATAAGAGTAGGTTTCTTTTGCCTCCACTCTCAAAGTTTCATCACTAAATTCACCTAGATAGGCTAGATGGAAGAAGAGACTTTCCAGCCTCAACTAAGATTTTATACTACTATGTTCAAAAAGTTCCCGAACTTATTTTTTATCGCAAAAACGCCGAGTAGGAGAAATGTAAGACTCTGGTGGTAGGTAGGTAGGTGGTAGGTAGCTGTGCCCACAATATGTTGCGCTATCTACCACCAGCATTTCAATTTTCTCCTGCTTGGAGTTTTAGCGGCTAAAAATATACTCGGAAACTTTTTGAACATGGCATTGGACCTTATAAAGGAGATATAGTAAATTAAATAGGTTTTCAATGAACTAAAGTAACCTTTACGTTTTTCTTGAAAGGGGACTTCATTCTGATTAAGAGGGAGAGAGTGAATAGGTGACGTTAGAGGAGGTTACAATCGACGTCGTGGGGAAGAGACGCAAACCCCGGAAGAATGTCTTCCGTTGCGAAAGGATTCCCCTGATTAGAACTGTCCATCCCACCACAATCGCTGCCTATTGGCGCGAGCGAGGCTTGAGCAAAACTGGAATCGCGAGAAAAATAGGAGAAGCGGAGCTAAAAAAAGTTGCGGAGATATATACGGAGGAGCGAGGGGTGGTGAAAAGCGTCCGGGAGAAGAATGGGCGTCACCATGGGGACGCTGCGATGCAAGCAACGAGGCCAACAATCCAAGCCACACATACACACGGACAGGCCAACATGACGTCCTCGGACTAACAGTCGCCCAAACCTCAGACCGCCCTCTCTCGAGCGCCGTACAAACTGAAACTCTGCCCTCCGCTCTCTTCTTGCTCTCGTCCATCTGTTTAACAAACCAAACCATGTCGTACTCTCTCAAACAACAATCAGCGCCATCCACCGAAAGCGTATAAGCGAGCGTCCTCGGCGAATACATACGCCAACCCTCGCATACACGCGATCAATTATGCGTTTTTAAACGGTCCGATGGAGTGAGATAACGAAATACGGTTTCAGAGTTTTTAAAAATTTAAAGAGGGGGTCGCAGTGGTGAGGAGATGGATGAGGACTTTCCCGCAGCTTTAATTGCCCGTGGATCTCATGAATGACTTAGTGAACAACTGTTATTAAATTTATAAGAAACACGAATTATCCTCGT
Organism: Sympetrum striolatum; assembly: GCA_947579665.1. Taxonomy (NCBI): domain Eukaryota; kingdom Metazoa; phylum Arthropoda; class Insecta; order Odonata; family Libellulidae; genus Sympetrum; species Sympetrum striolatum. The sequence continues at coordinate 50,773,426 of OX388342.1, read as the reverse complement.
TTATTACCTATATGGTTATAATGATTGCTTAGAATTTAGTTTTCTTTATAGACTTACATTTAGATTTAAACCCTGCAATCCGCTAAATGCACGTGGAAGGGGGTGTATAACACCGACATACCTATATAACCTGGACAGCTATTAGCTTCTTTAACACTTTGCGGGGATAATGGACCGAAAGTTACTATCTGCATTGGCAACTACTTCCATGTAAAGTGGTACTCATTAAATCCAATTTTTCTTTACTTAAACGTTTCTTAATTCCAATTAGTAACCTGCTTCTCTTAACCCTCCTGCTGAGGATTGAATATTTATTTCGTTGACTTGTCTACTTTTCTCTCTTTACCTGTTTACTTAAATAAGTTTTACAAACCAAATCAAGCACTTACCAACTCGTAATATGACGAAAATCGTAAGAATGAAAAATTATGTAGGTAGATCAAATACTGGCAGGTGCATCACAATAAAGATGACTGCCAGAATTTATCTTGATATTATTTCTTAACTTTCATTACCTCTTTACTTTAAGTGGGTCAGCTTTAGTTATATGTACCATTCTATAATTCCATATATCCTTACCCAACTCATAATTAGAGATTTAAAAAATCTCCGATAGCCGTTTTTGTCAATGGTCCGAACCGCGTTCCTACCAATTTCGGAAACAACAAAGAGGTCCGGATTACAATACCGACTCAAAATGATTGTTAACACACAAAATAATTTTTGTAGGTAGTTCATCTACGGACAGGTATGTCAAATTACAATGGAAAACCAAACTTTATGATCAAAAAGAACTTCGTCCTATATAAGTTTACTTTCGGTGAATAAGCATGGTTTGGTATTCGTTAAGCAATGCATACTTTCGAAATAGGTCACAGTTCGCACGAGATGTACTTCTTTTCCCGCCTAATTAAAGTAGGAAATGTGAATCCAATAACTGATTCCACTGCTCCCAATGAAAATCCGTAAAAACGAGGAAATCATGTTTTGCAGTTCTTGGGAATATCTCGATGGTACCAATGTGAAAAGCCGACCACAAAAGCCTCGCCTGACGCGAGGTTTCGTGCTGGGCGCGAGGTGCCCTTTTCCGCTTTGTTCCCTGTCTGCATGGAAGAGGGGGGCCTTCGTCTGAATGTGCTGTCAGAAGCACAATGTGTGTGTGTATATATGTTGATGTGTGTATGGACATGGAGTGTGTGTGTTTAGCGGGGCTCAGATTCGCCGAATGCACATTTGCGCTCCAAGACCGAGTCGTGTTCACGCTCCGTTATCTCCGTTGGATAACGAATTCCGTGTGGGTTACCGAGAGATTCGATAATTGACTTGGCTTAGATCCGAGGAGCGCAGAAGAATGAAGGGGAATCCCTGAACGATTCGGTTGTCATAAATGCACCGGCGCGATCCTAGAATGTGCCCAAATTTAAACGATCGAGTCGAGAGTGAGCCAAAGAATCTTCATTTCTAGGAATGCAGTGTGGCATTGTATCTTATTTACCTCAACACTCATGAAATTAACGTGGTAATTCAGAGATATCTAAAGTGGAATACGTCTTCCTTCATAACACTTTAAGCAGGCTAGCGAAGGTACATAAAAACACACGTACATTTTAATTTAAACAGACTTCAGTATACATTTATTTCAATGAGATTCGAAAACAGCAAAATTGAAAAAATTACAATGAATCGTAACAGAAAGGAAAAAAGGATGTATAAAAATAATAGAATAAATATTAACAAGGAAAAAGTGGTGATGCAAAAACAATAAGCTAAAGACTAGAGATTTATTAATGGAAGAAAGGAGTGGTTTAATAGGGGAAAACAGTTCAAGAGAAGGACTGAGAGACGAAATAGAATTAGATTAGATGGAGAGTGGGAAACGAGGTACGTGAAGGAGGTTGGAATTGCGAGTAAGGCGGGAAGTGACACGAAGAGAGAAGCAAGAGAATGTCGTTGGATCTGCATCGGCCGTTGAAAATTCCATGGTATAACTAATAATTAATTTTATTTAACTTCTTAATTTTATGAAAGTATAATCTATGATTAAAGAGATAATTTCTGCAATTAATAGCAAGTTGTACGCGTCTAATGGTTTAGCTAACCCAGCAAAATACGTATCAACTGCCTAAATTTGGTGATGGAATTGTGCAAAAAGTGAAATTAGGTGATAAATTTGGAGAAGGAATTGCGTTATTTGGATTGGGTGTTTGAATAGATAATCTAAACCATGGCTGCAAAAATCTTAAAGGGTATCGTTGTAGTCCCAGTTATTAAAATTTTGCTAGAGTATTTTGCAGAAGTGTGGTAACCGTTGTGCAGTGCGGTAACCGTTGTGGGAAAAATATATTTTTGCACGTTTCGGTATGAAAAAGAAATAGTGAGTCGACACTAGAGAATTCGTCGCAGAAATAAGTTTATGAGAACAAGTACTCTCCATATAATCAGTAACGCTGAATTTTGCTCCGAGTTAGTACTGTCTTATTTTCCTTTATAATAAAGGCCAACCTAGAGCAATATATTTAAAGCTTTGGATATATTTATACTTTGGAAATAAATGCTGAGAAATGATAATTAAATAGGACCAGAAATAATAATATTCGATTTCCTCTACAACGTCAAACAGAGAATGGTGTTTGTGGTGATTAAAAAAATAAAATAAATTAACTAACTCTGATATGTGATACGAAATCAAAAGGGAAATAAATAAAGAAATATACACATATAAATATAATACATAATCTGGAAAATTGCTCGTTTTTTCAGAAAATGTTTTTATGTATTACTCACACCATTCAAAATAACCTTGCAAACTGATATTTTACACCCACTGGAATATCATCTCAAATTTTATACTCCTTTTTATGCAAAGGATACTCCTTTTTATGCATTTCAACACTTCGACCTACAATTTTACGCCTGTTGTTTCCAAATCGTGTATATCATACAAAATGTAATCCATAACACCACCAATATTCTATTTTATATATGAAATCATATCAACGACAAGGTCTCCGACATCAAGGAAGAATGATTATATTTATGTGACTTACCGAATGATTTATGTTTTGATGTCAATAGTAGAGGTCTGGTGTAATTTCATGACAACTAATACTTACCATTACCTAATTTTACTGTCATGAATACCTGGTGGTATTACATGACAGTAAGTAATAGCTGTGGTAATACCTGGTGTAATTGTGTATTGTGTATGGTTAATTCCGTATAGTGTATTGTGTTGTTATTCTACTCATTGTTTTATCCTACACCGTAATTTAATGCGAAGATGGAACGACCATGGTTTCCATACATCGAAATGTTTTATTTATTTACTAATATCTTCAAGCTCATCCTGAATATTCTAATTGTGATAATAATACTTATCTTACTATGATTCAAAAATATACAGCACTGATTGACTGATTACCTGTTATTAGAGATATAAGCATTTTGAGCAATTTCTATAATATTATTCGATGATTCCCCAAACTGTCCGCCACAAATCAATTTCTTAATGCTAAAAAGTGTCTTTCCCGTAATAGGATTCCCCCATTCCACTACAGCGTGGTTTGTTGATGATGAAGACACAGAGTACTTGAGTGCATGACGAGCATGGAATTCCTCAGAGCCGGAGCAACCGCCGTGGAACTTCCCCTCAAATGCCGCATATTTACCGACGGATCGCCGGGAACTCCGACCTTAAATACTTTGGTTAAATATATTAAGCGCCCATAATCTTCCGGAAGTTAAAAGTTAAACTCAGTCTCGGTTCGCAAACCGATCATTAGTGTTTTCCTCTGCCGCAGAACCTTCCAGAAAGAAGAGGCAATCTATTTAAAACGGCCGCTCATTCGTTGGTAATTAATCTGCGGGGGATTGCGGCTCAAGGCTTACACCGAAAGTAAGTTCCGAGCGTTGAATGTGTGCGAGATGTGATAGGGGATCCCAACTTTCCAAACAACACAAGGCTTATACACGCAATATACGGGGAGGGTCGAATTGGGCTGAGAAGAGCAGTCGAAAGGAGAGAGAAAAGAATGTGGAGGATGATGGAGGAGGGAAAATTCGGGGAGGAGATGGCAGATGTCTCTGCCTTCGCTCAAAGTTAGCCCCGCAGCAATATTCGTCCCTTTGAGGCCCTCTGTCTTTCCCTTTTAAAAACCCACTGCCGCATACTTTGGTTTATTAGCTAACTCCCCCGAACTCTTCTACTTATCTTTCCCGCGCTGCCCTTGCGTTATTAGTTTCCCATTTGCCAGCCGCGTTCTAGCACAGGCTCATCCATTTGTGGGGGTAAAGGCTTTGTGCTATCCCTAGCGCTGGATACAATTTTGGTCTAATTTAAAAGGTATGAGCTCCATGACCTTTCTTTAGGTTTATCCTTGCATGACCTTTATTTATTCTCTACTAGCTGAAGTACCCGTTAATTCTCAACGGAAAAAGTAAAAGTTAATTTAAATATATTACTCCTAATGTATATAAGAGAACCTAATATCTTCCATCAAATATTACTTCAATAGGACAGTATATCGAAAATAAAAAAAATAATACTACCTAATTTCATAGAATTTGTAGCAAAAGTCTAGCATGGACAATGAGAATAACACAATCCCATACGCCGAAAGCGACCTTGCATCGTAAATATGTGGTCGTAGATAAAAAACTAAATAAAATTTCTCTCTCACGTAACTTGTTTTAAGCTAGTCTGTTATAAAATATAATTATGCAATTTCACTCATTATGATCTGATTATTGGGTAAAGGCCACCGATGGGTACAACAGTAAATTAAAAGCGTATATAACACTCCCAAAACCTTCAAAAATTACCTTTAGGTCTGATAAGTATTTCGCTCTCTAAGAGAGCCTCATCAGAAACAAGAATGGAATGACTGAGGATTGTGCGAAGCAAGGAAACAAAGGAAGGATGAAATTCAAGTTATTTCATCTAGCAATTTACACAGAGTTTTATTAAATCGTATGTTCTGGTTCATTGATATATCTTTAAATTTATAAATGTAAAGGTTTTCATAAGCATTTAATCTATAATTCGCTTCATGTAACAATTTGAGGTCCCTTCATGTAACATGAAATAACTTGAATTTCATCCTTCCTTTGTTTCTTTGCTTCTCGCAATACTCAGTCATTCCGCTCCTGTCTCTAATGAGGCTCTCTTAGAGAGCGAAATACTTATCAGACCTTAAGGTAATTTTTGATGGTTTTGGGAGTGTTTTATACCCCCCGTTTTAATTTATCATTATGATCTATTGCACAGAGCAGTAAAAAATTAACTCCGCTTTATTGTTCACCAGCGAGTTACTCATGAAACAGAATAATATCTATTATTTATTTTTATGAATAAAAATAATAAAGGGACCGTAGATGGACGGTTATTGATAACTTCACATTTTTATCATAACAATCTAGATTAAAATTTTACAATGAGTACTTAATGATTAATACAGAAATTATATCGATCCTGTAATGAGATGAATGAATTTAGTTTTTTAATTGAGGTTTCAGAAAATAATACAGAAAGTTCTCAATTTCCTGATTGATGAAAATCAAAAGTGACATTATTGATTTGATAATGAAATATAAAATACTGTATTAGAATGAAATACGTGTAAACTAACTGCATATTACGGCAGTCATTTAAGGTACGGAAATCTAATTTTCAGCGTTCCTTTTTATGTAATATTGATCGCTTGAATATTCTTCCATCATATTTATTTTATGCATTTTTCTACCCGGTGCATGCAACCTCATACTGTATATATCTGAGACCATTATCTTTAATTTTCTTCAATTACCATATTGCCGAGTTTTATACTGTTTTCTGGTAGAAAAATCTAATCTAAATATCTTAAATGAGGGTTAGATTACTGATGTCGGGAAAGTTCAGTAATGCAGAAAACATTTTCTTACATGAATCACTAACGTTGGCACTAACATAGCATGTAATTTACACATACACAGAGATTGTATGTATCTTACTACAGAGTACTGATAAATAAAAGAGTACAAAAGATTCAACTATCACCAGATGTCTTGATGAATTTACTCTTGAGAATCCAGAGTACGCCCAAATTATCATCTGTGGAAGAGAGAATGTGTAACTTTTTTTTAGTAATTTAAATATTAGTTTTATACCCTTTAGAGTTAGATAATCTTATAATATTTGATAATAATATTTTAGATATAAATCTGCTTCCTTTGACAGTTTAAGCATGCATTTATGAGCAGTTTCATTGAAAATTATAATTTTAGAGGATCAAACACTGCTTTTTACTTTCTCCATATACGAAGTATAGAGAAAGTATTGTTTTCATGAAAAAATTCGACTTCGAGATTTCAACGGAAATGCATGTTTTGGGGTCCCTGGAACACGTTTTGACCATTTTCGGAATGATGTCTGTGTGTATGTGTGTGTGTGTGTGTGTGTGTGTGTGTGAGAGAGTGTGTGTGTGTGTATGTGTGTGTGTGATAGTGGACGCTCTAATGTGAAAACTATTGGTCGTATCAACACCAAACTTCATATGTAGTACTGTGGTGTGTGCTGTCAGAGTTGATTAGTTTTTGGAGTAAATCGGTCAACCGGAAGTCGAGCTTTATTCATTAAAGCTCATTTCCGGTTTTCAAAATATCTCCATAAATATGATATATACGTCTATTGTATTACTTATAAAAGTTTTAGATAATGACATTTACTATAACTTTTGTATTTAACATATTTTTGTATCACCGGTTGATTAGGAGTTATTCGTGAAACACTGATAAACCGGAAGAAGATGATTATGTACTTTGTGGGCGCTCTAACATGAAAACTATTTGGTGGATCAACTTTAAATTTCATATGTAGTACTTCTATTACAGTCTTTAGAGTTGATTAGTTTTTGGAGTAAATCGGTTAACCGGAAGTTGAGCTTCATTCTTCAAAGCTCATTTCCGGTTTTCAAAATATCTCCATAAATATGATATTTAGGTATATACTATTATTTATAAATGTTTTAGAGAATGTTAGCTTCTATAACTTTTGTATGAAACATATTTTCGTATCACTGATTGTTTAGGAGTAATTCCTGAAATACTGATAAACCGGAAGTTGCTGATTATGTACTTTGTGGGTGCTCTGGGCTCTATGGGCGAAAGGCCAGTTACATCGTTTTTCATCCAGCATGTCCCGGACAACATTATTTATAATGTTTAGAGATCGAAATTACTGTCGTAGATAAGTATTTACATCTTATATATGGAGAAAGTCATGTGCTGGCCACATCAGATTTTTACTTTCTCCATATACGAAGTATAGAGAAAGTATTGTTTTCATGAAAAAAATCGACTTCGAGATTTCAACGGAAATACATGTTTTGGGGTCCCTAGAACACGTTTTGACCATTTTCGGAATGATGTCTGTGTGTATGTGTGTGTGTGTGTGTGTGTGTGTGTGTGTGTGTGTGTATGTGTGTGTGTGACAGTGGGCGCTCTAACGTGAAAACTATTAGTCGTATCAATACCAAAATTCATATTTAGTACTGTAGTTTGTGCTGTCAGAGTTGATTAGTTTTTCAAGTAAATCGGTAAACCGGAAGTCGAGCTTCATTCATCAAAGCTCATTTCCGGTTTTCAAAATATCTCCATAAATATGATATATAGGTATATTGTATACCAGATAAAAGTTTTAGATAATGAGTTTTACTATAACTTTTGTATTTATCATATTTTTGTATCACCGGTTGATTAGGAGTTATTCGTGAAATACTGATCAAACGGAAGTAGCTGATTATGTACTTTGTGGGCGCTCTAACATAAAAAGTATTGTACGGATCAACACCAAATCTCATGTATAATATTTTGGTTTGTGTCTTTAGAGTTGATTAGATTTTGGAGAAAATCGGTGAACTGGAAGACGAGCTTCATTCTTCAAAGCTCATTTCCGGTTTTCAAAATATCTCCATAAATATGATATTTAGGTATATACAATTAATTATAAAAGTTTTAGAAAATATAATTTACTACAACTTTTGTTTGAAACATATTTTTGTATCACTGATTGTATAGGAGTTATTTGTGAAATACTGATAAACCGGAAGTTGCTGATTATGTACAGTGGGGGAAACAATTATCGCAACACCAGTTGGCGTCAGAGCGCGGATTACGTGGAAACTAACTGAAATCACTCTAACTCCGACAATTCGGCAACTCTGTATAGAGGCAGTAAAACCGGGAATATTCAAAGTCCATACGAATGGAAAATAGACTTTTAGTTTCGTTTTTATATGCAGAAATTTAAGACTCACCTTCGCGAGATTTCCAACTAGTGCCTTTGCCTCATTGTCTTCATTTTTTGCCATTTATTATTCAAAGTCAGTTGTGATAAAAATAGTTATGTAGAATGTCAATATAATACACTGGGAGATAGTAACAAACAAGATTGTTTGATAGCGAAATATCAGACGTTAAAATGAACATTTTGAGGTATTATTTCGAGAATTAAAGGTCTAAATACTAGAATTGTGATGGAATTGAATTCTTGCAAAGAGAATTCAACACTTAAAAATTCGAATTTAGAAACCACTAAGATGCGTCCTATTCTTACCTTTCTATTTTCTCTCGAGCAGTGTAGTTTTCCACTGCTTAAGGTATTAAAAATATCCCTTCGATGAATCCAATCTAATCCGTGTGTTGAAGGAGTTCAACTTTTCCAAGAGCTTTTTAGCAATTAACGTTTTGACAGGAATTGTCATCACTATTATTAACTTTTAAATAGTGGAATCGGTAATAAACAACTTTCATCAGGCATATGTAATAGGGAGTAATATTTGTGTAATAACAAATGGTGTTTCTCATGAGACATCAATGCACTTTAACCATACTGACTGAAAAAATATAATAAATTGCAACGGTACCACATCTCTATTGATGTTACAGTCATTCATCACACCACTAATACGATTTTCCTCTTCAGTGAGTGTATTACTCTACAACAGTTAATTTCAATTTAATTTATCCAGAGCTGTAATATATTTGATTAATGAGCTAGAATGCAATCGAAATTATACCAACAATTGGAATCTTTAATGCAAATAAAAAATGATGATTCGAATGTCCGATAATCAATCATTAGATGTTCCGTACTCGCCTCGTAGTGTAAACATAATCACACACTTTCGACGAATTACAGGTGCCCCACAGATTTTACACTGTAGAACGGGCCACACTTACGAAAATACTTGTGGCAGCATAATCTAAACTTGTATTAAGTTTCCAAGAGGCCGGTATTCACTTCTCTACTTTCTCCGTAGCGATGAATAAAATTTTCCGCTTCCAATTTGATCATCTTGATTTCCGTATGTTAAAATACTTCTCAAGGTTACTTAGATCCATATATTAGACACCATACTCAGCTATCGTTCGCTGATTTTACTAAAATTTGTGTGCACTTTACGGACTCTTCCGAAACACTCCCAACCCCTCTCCCTCCATGAAGACCGTAGTTTAAATGTCGTTTGCTACGTTGTTTTGCGGTTTAGATGCGAATAGAATAGAGAATAGAGCGAATATACGCAGACAAAGTTATTCTTTAATTTAGCAGTAGAAATAGTTACTAACGCCCACTTAAATAAGCAAAAGGTTTTAAAGCAGTATGGACTCATTTAATTAGTAAGCGCGATGAATTAGTAGAAAATAGCAGGAGCGAAATCATTTGGTGCTCGATTCAAAGACAAAACGGAAGTAAGATTAATGTTTGTTCTTTGTGTAGTCCTCCCGATGAAAAAATAGGTTGTATTGTTGATTTATCCGAGGCCTTACATAAAAATTTCGAGAAAATAAAAGATCCAATCATCGCCGTAGGAAGAGATTTTTACCTAACCAATATTCATTGGGATAATCTAAAATTCTCCAGCACTAGCAGTGGGAAAAAAATTCACGAAATACATCATACTTTTTCGTTGCATGCTTTAGATAAGGTAAATATGACTAAAACTCGAACGAATCGTGCGAGGCAAGGTATCAATTTAGATTTACTAGCCACTTCCCAACCACAAATAATAACTAGCCTCGCTGTAGTTGACGGTACAGTCAGACCATGATGTCATAATGGCAGGCATGAAAGTAGTAGCGGTTAGATCTCTTAAGCCGGTGAGGCAAGTGTATGTAATTCGCAAAGCAATTATTTCTGAGTTTAAGGTTTTATTTGAACGAAGGCTTGGATAATTTTTTACGCTTTTCGGGTGAAAATACAGTAAACGATAGTTTGGTAGAGTTTCTACGGATAATCAAAGTAGATTTAGTTTAATATGTTCCGTCTAAACAGTAGGTGAGACGAGGAAGAAGTTTGAATCGTTGCATATGAGTCATTCACTCGCGATTGAGAAAACTTAAACCGTGCGGTGAGATCCATGAGCTTGGTGATCAAAACTATAGAGAAGTGCAAAAGCTATTTGAGGAAGGATCACGAAAAGAATACCAGGAATATAGATCTCGAACCCTGTTAAAATCACTAGTTGGCGATTAGAAAGAATTTTGGTCATAAGTGTGAGAGACTCGTGGTGGTCAGTTTTCTATGTCTAGCTTTATCAGCGAAGAGGGAATTGCCTTAAATAAATCGGCAGAAATAGCTAACTTACTTAATCCGTACTTCCAGAAATGTTTCTAATAAGATGATGGTCGAGTTAACGATTTTACTTCGCGCATTGATTCGGAGATGATTTCCATAGAGATATAAGTTGATGCTAGTGGAAATTCACTGCAACAGATTGATAGGAAATTGTAGTAGTAGTAGTATTGTTAAAAGTGCTTCGACAGCTTAGGTCATTTCGCACATTGGATCCCACCGATAGGAAATTCTATCAGAAATCAATTAATGAGGGTACTGTCCCAATGTCGTGGAAGAAATTAAACGTCACTCCGGGGCCTAAGAATGATCAGATTATTATGGGTAATTTTCGTTAACTTCGAATTTCTGCAAAATAATGGAGCATATTATAGCAAGCTCTATTATTCAGTTTCTTACCATAAAGATAGGAATCATTCGGATCCAACACGGATTCCATAAAGATAAATCTTGTAAGACGCACCTAGAGTTTTTTGTGAATGATGTATATAAAGCGTAAGGATGTTAGATATCATCCAAAAACGTTATTTCCACGCAGCAACAAATTTCGCGACAACCCTTAGTGTTAGTGTGCCACACAAAATATCTAAGTGTCACGTTTAGCTGTAGTTTATCTTTGAAAGAACATATTGGAGATGCGATAGGAAAAGTGAATAGAATGCAAATATTAACTAGTAGATCGTTGAGGGGATGCTCATCGTGTTTCAAAGAAAAAAACTCATATTCCTCTTATTCAACCTAGCCAAACGAGAAAATACTGTTTCGCGATTATACTGATTATAACTTTTGTATTACAGTTCGTGTACGGCATTTGCTTGATTGCTTGTACACGATACGATTTGTACAGAATTGCCATGATAAAACGGTGAGTGTTACTCAGATGTTGCAGTACGCGGGATGGTAATCATTAAGAGATAGAAGACTAATTCAAAGGATAAATTTACTAAGTAAATTCAGAAAAATTAGGTTCTCAAATGATGCAATCGGTATAATGCGACCTTCCTGTTGATGTGGGCCGCTCTGATACTGCGAGGAAGATTAGAGAAATAAATGCTAGAAGGAATCGTATCAAGAATTCATTTTTTCCGCGCATGATACGCAAAAGAAATTGATTAGGAAAATAGAGTTAAGATGCCTGTTTCCCCTGCCACACGCCGAAAGGCGGATTGAAGGGGTCTTACATAGACATATTTTTATGGTGTTTCTGTGCTGTCGACATTTTAACTTAATAATCAGAATATATCGTATTTATAAAACAACATATAATTTAAGAGGAAAAATTCATCCGTCTCCGCTACGATTGGTCTTCGGTTTCCATCAAAGTAACTGGGTTGTCCAAATTGTAGTGCTACCTCCAAAATACTTACGTTTCAATATCATCTCCTAAATCACTACTACTAATTTATTTCTTCTCACATTCAATAACTGTTAAAGGAATTTTTAATTAACCTTCCTTTGATTTAAAAAAAAACACTCAAAGGCACCCGAAATTAATATTTACAATGATAAAAACCTTACACCTTGAGAAATAATGATAATGTAAGAGAAATTGGCCCTATCAAAACTGGAAATCCAAATATCATTGAGGATAATTATTCACCATTATTATTCAATTATTCATTTTACAAACTAAAATCTCAAAAAGGTTTTAATTTTGCCACATAACCGTGAATATATCCTAGTTTTCTACGCATTTTAGGTTTTTTAAGAATTTAACATATCTTCTATCATGTAGCGTGCATGAATATACCAGCCCTGAAATGTAGAAATGTTTTCACTCTTTCTACAGTCTATAACCCTCTCCCTCATACACAAATCCTGGCTGCGCCCCTGCGACAAAGCAATCATTAATTATCATCTGTATATTCATGTCCACATTCGATAGAATCCGTAGATTCTTACTCATAGATGATTATGAAAAAATGTCAGCTCCGCCATAGACTTCCATCCCCGTAATGTTACTCAATTTTCATGTTTTTAATAGAAGGAGACTATTTAACATAATTTAGAGCAAGTGGAAAATATTTATATGTATTGGTATTTCTCTCAGACTCGGTAACAGTGTGCACTTATACACTATGATTAATAATCGAGAACTACAATGGAATTAATAAAAATATAGGATGATTAATAATATATCCATTCTCCTTCATTCTCCTCCATATGATTCAGCCTCCGAGACACAGAGTTAACCACTTCTTTATTGGAATTCGCTCCAGGTGAGACCGACGGAAGCTCATCGAAAGCTTTATCGGTTCAGAACCTAAAGACGAAGTAAATGAAATTTTAGTGCAACTAAAGACCTAATCGCGATCTCCGAGAAGCATCGACAAAACGTTACAGGGAAGTAATCACAAAACATTACTTTTGGTCGCTTTTTTCCCCGGACAATTAGAGAGGCTGATAGAGTAGATTAGTTGATGATGGTGTTATTACAACCCCTGCCATACCCATCTGGCAGCTCGCGCGGTTTATATCTCAATCTAAATCTATATAATTGGTTTGGAACTACCGCCGAGAAAATTGGAAACTGTGAACCAGCAAATTGTCCTGGTTGTAGACGAACAATGAATAATAATATGCATAAGAATGTCAATAGTTCTCAAGGCTTTTTTTTAAGCGTAAAAATGAAAAAGATTCGCTTGCGCGGTCTGCTGGTTGTCCGTCTATCGACGTGAAGACCTAAATGAAGAAATAGTCTCCAATAAGTCTAAGTAAGTAAGCCTGAGCTCCTTGCCTTACGACCGGTTTGTTGTTGCGAGTGACGCATAGGCTTTCGAAAATCCTCTGCACTGAAAGCCGAAGGTTCATCGTGCTTCGGGAAATCAGGAGGCCCTGTCAAATACCTCTAATTGTGAAAAATGAGTAAAAGAATTGTCTTTCAGCGAACGACCTCGAATCCTTGGTAGAAGAGGAATTTTCACTGACACACGAAACATTTTCTTGACCGACAATTGGTGATGAATCGGTTCCGCATCTTTCATGTCCAATGGTTATTTTTCCATAATGAATTGCATCTCTCTGGCAAATATGTATATTCATTACAGGGGCGTATAAATATATGTGGAAATCATATCTTACATTCGTTCATTTCCCGAACAAGAGAAGTTTAAGATAAAAAACTCATTTAACTTAAGCGGAATTCGAGCTCGTGCCCTTCCTATGCCAATAACATGTGTCAGACAGCTGCAAAATCACCTCTTAATTAGCAACTAGTTATATTTATGACACTTCCCAACAAACTGAGAAGTCCATTTTAGCAGCTTATTAATAATTTTATTATGGCAGCATAATCCTGGTTAATTAACTTTATAAAGTCAGACGTTCATAAAATACGTATCAGTACTAAAAACTTGGGTTGTTTATTAGGAAGTCTTTGTTTACTAAAATACGCTAATATAATAATATTATTTGGGAATATTTTTACAAGTGCAATAACATCTAATTTCCTTAGCACCATGGTGAGGAAGGAGCTTTGAATTAGCCAGAGGATTGTTTCTACTGGGCGACTGTAAAATGAGTCTAGCTGATATAGGCTTGAAAAGGAAAAATATACCTTGCACCTGCAATACTTGCTTTGAAAGTGCTCGACATATGGTTAAAGCTTTTCCGCGCGAGGTAATGCATTTCAACGTTTGTTTTGTATTGGAGCCTGCAATACTTTGAAGGGATCAACTTGTGGTTAAAGACTCTCCTCGCGAATTATCAAAGCCTTAATGCATTTCTACGTGAATTTCTCCACGCGAAGGCAACACAATTGACTAATGACCAAGGTCACCGAACTCCCTGTTACAAAATGTAAGACAAGTCCGATATATGCGCAGAAATTGTTCGGTTTTTATGAAATCATGTTTGTTTTAACTTTGGAATTGGTATTTTTCCTTTTAACTCCGGACGGACAATGATTTCATGTATTCTAGGTGACAAATGGTGTATATAAATTTATATTACGAATTTCCTTCGTCTGCATGATTATGTTGGGGAAAAATTATGTTCCGTAGACAAAATACAAATTTTACATTGTGTCATAGTTAGCAACTCAGTAATCGCTCTAACGACTTCTCGAATTCTAATTGCTGAATTGAAAACATAAGACTTGTAATCAAAAATCCTCCTCGGAATGTTTATCACAAATAATGAATATCCTATGTTTGAACTGGACGTTTGAAGAATTACATTTACATTAATATCCAGCAGGCAGCCGTAAGACGTATGTTGGAGTGAGAAACCAAACTAACAAAATAACGCCTTATTAGCGCACAAATTATCCAGGAAAAGAGACCATTATAGGCCATCTGTTCTCGCTATAATCTCGCAGAACATCATTTTCCTCTAGACTCCAAGATTCTCGTTCTCTAAAGGTGAGAATCACCACATCGCGTATTCCTACTCCAATCCCACTTATTCCTTATTGCTACGCATTATTAAAACCGAATAGCATTCTTCACATTATTAATAATTAAGTTTCAATTATTGTCTATGTATTTTATTGCATTTAAGATTTAAATTGGAATAAATATATATTCAACTTATCGTTCTATAAATACGATAACTATCTGTGAAAGAGAAACGCCGAAATAAACACGACGAACTCGGGGAGAGTTCGCGCGAAGGCTCTAAGAAGAGTTCGAAAGAGAGGAAATTTGTGTAAGTTCTAGGCTCCGACTCAAATATTACCGCTTTTCGAGGCTTTCCTCGGTGTTGCCAGTCAGTCACAGAAAGCAGAATTCCAAATAGTTTCTGTGAAAGCCACTGGTGCGCGCGCAAAGTGTTGCGATAATTTTTTCCGCCACTGTACGTTGTGGGCGCTCTGGGCTCCATGGGCGAAAGGCCAATTTCATCATTTTTCATCGAACATGTCCCGAAAAACATTATTTATAATTTTTGTGACGTCAAAGATAATAATATCTAAATTAATCACTCATCTTCAAAGTTTAGATGGAATATAGAGTTCGAAATTACTGTCGTAGATAAATATTTACATCTTATGAATGGAGAAAGTCATGTGCTGGCCACATCAGATTTTTAATTATTCACTTCGAAGGCCAGTCTGAAACAAATTCTCCCCTATTACCTTAAAAGAGCCGAGGAGAGATATAATGAGTCTTACTAGCTAAAATGAGGAGTGAGGGGATTTTCCTTTACTTTCTTTATCGAGCTAGAATACTAAGAGAGGAAATGCCAACGTAATTTCACCCTGACGATGAATAATTAATTTTATTAATTTATTTATTTTACTATAGATGCATTTACTCTCCAGCTGGGTAATTTTTTCAATGATCTGGTCAAAAAATGTATTTTTTACTTTCTCCATATACGAAGTATAGAGAAAGTATTGTTTTCATGAAAAAATTCGACTTCGAGATTTCAACGGAAATACATGTTTTGGGGTCCCTAGAACACGTTTTGACCATTTTCGGAATGATGTCTGTGTATGTGTGTGTTGTTGTGTGTGTGTGTGTGTGTGTGTGTATGTGTGTGTGTGACAGTGGGCGCTCTAACGTGAAAACTATTAGTCGTATCAATACCAAAATTCACATATAGTACTGTGGTGTGTGCTGTCAGAGTTGATTAGTTTTTCAAGTAAATCGGTAAACCGGAAGTCGAGTTTCATTCATCAAAGATCATTTCCGGTTTTTAAAATATCTCCATAAATATGATATATAGGTATATTGTATACCTTATAAAAGTTTTAGATAATGTCTTTCACTATAATTTTTGTATTTAACATATTTTTGTATCATCGGTTGATTAGGAGTTATTCGTGAAATACTGATCAACCGGAAGTAGCTGATTATGTACTTTGTGGGCGCTCTAACATAATAACTATTTGTTGGATCACCACCAAATTTCATATATAGTATTTTGGTTGATGTCGTTAGAGTTGATTAGATTTTGAATTAAATCGGTTGACCGGAAGTCGAGCTTCATTCTTCAAAGCTCATTTCCGGTTTTCAAAATATCTCCATAAATATGATATTTAGGTATATACTATTATTTATAAAAGTTTTAGAAAATGTAATTTAATATGACTTTTGTATGAAACATATTTCTGTACCACTGATTGTGTAGGAGTTATTTGTGAAATACTGATAAACCGGAAGTTGCAGATTATGTACGTGGTGAGCGCACTGGGAGCTGGGGTGAAAGGCCTATTCATCGTTTTTCATCGAACATATCCCGAAAAAACATTATTTATAATGTTTGTGAAGTAAAATATAATATGATATAAATTAATCATTTATCTTCCTAGTTTAGTTTGAATATAGAGTTCGAAAATACTGTCGTAGATAAATATTTACATCTTATAAATTGAGAAAGTCATGTGCTGGCCACATCAGATTTTTACTTTCTCCATATACGAAGTATAGAGAAAGTATTGTTTTCATGAAAAAATTCGACTTCGAGATTTCAACGGAAATACACGTTTTGGGGTCCCTAGAACACGTTTTGACCATTTTCTGAATGATGTCTGTGTGTATGTGTGTGTGTGTGTGTGTGTGAGTGTGTGTGTGTGTATGTGTGTGTGTGATAATGGGCGTTCTAACTCGAAAACTAAAAGTCGTATCAATACCAAAATTCATATATAGTACTGTTGTGTGTGCTGTCAGAGTTGATTAGTTTTTGGAGTAAATCCGTTAACCGGAAGTCGAGCTTTATTCATTAAAGCTCATTTCCGGTTTTCAAAATATCTCCATAA
Organism: Sympetrum striolatum; assembly: GCA_947579665.1. Lineage (NCBI taxonomy): Eukaryota > Metazoa > Arthropoda > Insecta > Odonata > Libellulidae > Sympetrum > Sympetrum striolatum. The sequence goes on along the minus strand of OX388342.1, from coordinate 50,756,117 downwards.
ATATGATATATACGTATATTGTGTTACTTATAAAAGTTTTAGATAATGTAATTTACTATAACTTTTGTATTTAATATATTTTTGTATCTGCGGTTGATTAGGAGTTATTCGTGAAATACTGATAAACCGGAAGAAGATGATTATGTACTTTGTGGGCGCTCTAACATGAAAACTAATTGTCGGATCAACACCAAATTTCATAAATTGTGATTTTATTACAGTCGTTAGAGTTGATTAGTTTTTGGAGTAGATCGATCACCCGGAAGTTGAGCTTCATTCTTCAAAGCTTATTTCCGGTTTTCAAAATATCTCCATAAATATGATATTTAGGTATATACTATTATTTATAAATGTTTTATAAAATGTAATGTACTATAACTTTTGTATGAAACATATTTTTTTATCACTGATTGTTTAGGAGTTATTCATGAAATACTGATAAACCGGAAGTTGCTGATTATGTACTTTGTGGGCGCTCTGGGCTCTATGGGCGAAAGGCCTAATTCATCTTTTTTCATCAAGCATGTCCCGAAAAACATTATTTATAATTTTTGTGACGTAAAAGATAATAATATATAAATTAATCACTCATCTTCCAAGTTTATATTGAATATAGAGTTCGAAATTACTGTCGTAGATAAATATTTACATCTTATATATGGAGAAAGTCATGTGCTGGCCACATCAGATTTTTTATTTATGATATAAGTTGGGCACAAATTTTAGATGGCATATTAGTAAATATTTTATGTTTCCTATCTTATTTTATGAATTAATAAATTTTTAAAAATAAATTCAATCATAGTTATTTCGCTATTTTTCTCAATTGTTATAAACAGTATATAGTAGTTGTTTATAAAGGTTTATATACATTCAAATATGCATTTACTTAATAGTTTAGATAAGAAAATATTATACTAATTAAATGTTTGTATATTTTTCTGAAAAATATTATTAATTTACAAATGAAATTTCAGCTACCTTTATTTTGACATATTTTTATACGTTGAAAATTTTTGTTGTTGCAAAATTGTTCTTTTTTTAAAGAAAGAATATGGCGTGAATATTTTCTTTGCCATGGATTTCCACTATTTAGAGTCTTCAACACTCTATTTTGCGTGCGATTTGCCTAGATGAATATCATAATTCAGTATCACACGAACATCAGTATCTTAAATATTATTTTAAACGAGATCGAAAAAATAAATGAGGGATACATTAATCTCTATGCTGTTCCGAAAGACAAATGAGAAATACGACATTCCCAAAAAGATGGTAATTGGAACAGTCCTAGAACTAACAAACACTTAATATTTATCAATCCACATAAAATGACTGATTAACGTTTTGAAAGTAAATTCAGTAAAATAATACATCGGAAATAGAGTTAGCAAATTTTCACTCCCAAAAAACTAATTAGGATATAAAAAATAGGATTTAAAAGAGTGCTTGTGGCCAAATTGCGGTACCTCGCCTTGTGAATTGGAAAAGTGATAAATGCAATCGGCACGCTCCTCTGTTCTCGTGAAAGGAATCTAGTTGAAACGTACAAGGGTTCCGAGAAAGGGGATTGAGAGGAAATGTGATTAGGTGAGAGAGGAAGTTTATTCCATACCAAAAAGGGCAAAGAGGCACGGTTTGTTACCGGAGACCGCAGAATTCTGTTGAAGTCAAAAACGGCCAACGTGAGGTTTTACGCACGCACATTTGCGTAAAGCCAATCGTAATTACCCTTTAGATTGCCGTAACTGGATAAAGATCAAAATTTGGCGTTAGTCGCGAGGGATTACAAAGACGCGTTTTTCGCAGTGTCTCTGGGCTCAAAGCACTGAAATATGCATTAATAGTTGAAAGGAGGCGTGTGCGGAGCCGTTTGTTTTGGAGACCTTTGGATATGGGGTTCTGAATGCGGACTTTTATGGATCGCGAACGTCGCCGTAAATAATTAAGGGTGGCGGACAGAGGAAAAAGGACCAGAGAGGATCTAATTCGTTATTTTAAGGCAATCTCTTTGCCCAATGTGATTTTCAGGGAAGGGAAACGTTTGTAATTTACACATACGCATGGAATGCTAATATTATTAATTCTACAACGAAAAAATCAGGAAAACCTTTCTTGTGATTTAAACTGAGTACATATATAAAAAATAGTGAGTCTCACTGCTCAAGACAATATTTATTTGGATAATTGGATTTCGTCTATAATTGTCTGTAGAAGTCTGATTCTCTTTTCTGTGGAAAATAATTAGTGACTACAGAAATTCATGACGATTCGATTTAATTCAATTTAGAAGACTAATGTCAGTGGTATAGTAAATAATTTTAGAATAAGCAAAATTTTCATTATCGATTACAGTTAAGTGCATGGCTGTCACGACCTATGGTGAAAAATCTCTAAATGTGAAGTTAGAAGAAAGTTTTTCTTCAAATTTTATTTTTACCTTTTAATCGATATAATGAATGATACCAGCATGGTATAAGACTGAATCGACTGCTTTCATTGACCGCACACTTCACGATATCCTTTCCGGTCATCCAGTGATTAGGATATTTAAGGCGGTTACCGAAAAATAGATCACCTCAGGGAACATGTAACTACGCTGAGGGCAATTTTCTGAAAGCTATCAGATATAAAACACTACTTGTACTAATGTGCCATACAAACGCACGCTTAAAGGTTGCATTCTCTTGCTTGTCCAATCATAACCTTCATTAATACTAATAGAGATATCTATTGACATATTTTTTCTTTATCCATTATAATGGATTATTCTTAATTTATAGCAATGAAATACTCATCTATAGAAAAGAAGTGACTGTCTAAGACAGGCTAGCACAAACACTGCCACAGTGGCTGTGGCGCCATGGAATGCCACGGGACTCGGCCTGTGGTAACCTACCTACCCTGCAACTACCTCAACCCCTGCGAGTTGATTCCCTCACCCGCTACCACGACCTTGGTTCGACTCTACGCTTATACAGGAGTGAGAGAGAAAACCTACTTCGCTTCCGCGCTAGGCTAGGCTTTTGTAGTCATTCAGTCTTTTCTAGTCGAATAGCACCATGGCAAAAAGGGTTTCGGCCTCGGAAGGAGGTGGAAGTAACCCCTCCTGGGAGCTTTGTAAATATTGTCATAATACTCTAATAAAAGCATACGCATGAAAACAAATATAAAGTAAATTTTGTTGTGGATCAAGTTAATGGTTTCAATAAAAGTAGCAAAGCCGCATTTGGCCGTGCTACGTTTGACCATTTCTGTCTCCGAACCGTCCGCTGCTCCTACCGCTACCACAATACCGTCTTCCGCGCCGCGACTCAAATTCCCCCTCCACGCTACCGCACAGTCGAGTTTGCCCCGGTCATGAGAGCGGTGGCAGGCGGCTGCCACCGTGGCATTTTCTTTGAACATGCCTGGTCTAAGACATGGCCTGGAGGAATTCCTTCATTATAATACAAAATAAAATGTCACAGTGAATACAATATCAACTTCAATGTCATTCAACAATAAACAATTAATTTGCTTATCAACCAATCTGCAAATGCTCAAAGTGCTCCAGATTTTTATTGTATCTCTAACAGTCAAGTATTGATAAGGGTGGATGTCGAAAAACTAGAATAGATGGATAAATATTATTACCTTGGAAGTTTTTTTTTCTTGGGACGAAAGATGCAAAGCTGAGGTTCATAAAAGTAAACAGTAAATAAACCAGTCGAATAAAAAATTTGAATCGAAACAGGTGAATAAAGCTTTCATGAAACGAAGGGAATTAAAGACGAAAGGTCTTGATAAAGTAATTAGAAAAAGATTTGTGAAATCCTTGGTGTGGAGTGTTTTGCATGATGTGTGAGAAACGTGGACCGCAAGAAAGGAGGAAGTCAAACGTTTAGAGGTCATCGAAATGTGGGTATGGCGTAATATGGAAAAAGTAAGCTGGGTGAATAGGAAAACGAGCACAGAGGCGCTGGAGATGGCGGGGGAGGATAAGGCTTTAATTGAAGTGATTAAGCATCGACAGAGGAAATGGGTGGGTCGAATATTAAGAAGGACTGTAATTGAGGGTAGAATTCAAGGGAAAAAATAAGAGGAAGACAAAAACAAAAGATTTAGAACGAAATAGAGGTTGGGGTAGACTAACAGGAAGTTAAAAAGATGGCGTTATAAATTTAACTTCAATTTTGGTGCACATGAACCTCGCCGAAGTTGGAACACAAATGTATCTCTACCTCCAGCAGAACACAAATGTATCTCTACCTCCAGAGATTAACATGATTAACTCTCATTTAAGGATCCGGTTGACAGTTAAGAAATTGCGTAAATTATTGCATTATTTCTAACGAGTGAAATCACCACTCGGATCCGCCCCTGCACATTGATATCTTACACCTCCAAAACCCATTAAACTTCGATCCATAAACTCCTTAACTATTCGTCGATACCAGTTAATAGTGCTGTCATCTTTATTGTAAACATCAAACCTCTCTTATGGCGTGAAAATCACTCAATTAGACAGGTGAAATAGTGGATCACTTCCAGGAGACCTGAACGGTAGAGTTAAACACCGGCAGATTTCGTGGAATAATGCTTCGCGGAATCGCCGCGAAATACCCAGAAATGCCTCCCTCTCAACTATTCAGAAATCGGTTCTCCAGAGCTCCCAAAGAACAATAAAGAGGAACGATTACGCAAACAACTAGTCCTTGCTCGGATTCTAGATACTTCCCATTATAAGAACATGGAAGTCCATTCGGCGGAAGGAGAGTAGAGTGGCGTCCTCCAGCGGATTTCTTCCCAAAGCAATATCAGGGGATTAACTCCGGCGAATCTCAGTGTGAATCACGGGTCGACTCCGGAATTCAAATAACGTCACATGTTCCTGAGAGCTTACACGGCAGTCCCGCCGCGGAGGAATAGAAAACCCGAAAATATGCCGGCGAGGTACACCGCGGTTGATTGCGAACGTGATTCTTCGCGGGCACGACTGATCCCGGAATACATTGGTTTGCCGCAAACATAATGGCTTCCTTCAGCGGACTGCAAGTGTCCGCATCTGAGTTCAGGTGGCGCAATATTCAGATGGGTTTGCAACCGACGTTTCAGCGTTCGCTATTCCCTTCCGCGAGTCGGTTTAACGCTAGCGGAATTATGCATTCTATCACGGCGAGAAGTTGTGTTGCATTCGAAAGAGACTTTCTGACGAGCGCGTTGTTCCAACGCACCCCTTGCGCGATGAATAGTGCTCAAAATTGAATTCGTTGGTTGTGGATTGCTTGCTAGGTGGCCACACTATGTTTAATCTACTCTCATTATAGAGCAGTCTTTTTTTAATCCGTTACTATGCGGTCATTATTTTAGAGGCGGTGCTCAAGCAGTACCGTCACTCGTATAAATTTTGGGCGCTAAAGTTTGAATGGATTCCTCCAATTTTCACCTCGCTAAACTTTCCTTTTTCCCTTATATTGTTGAAATGTATTCGCAATACTTCGTCTATTACGTTGCCAATCTAGTAGCAATCAGTCGAATCGATCGATAATTTAACCTCCATTATTGTGATCATATTTAGCTAGTAAAGCAAAAATATATGTTGCAGGAAAAATCCCAGTACATATCCTGTTATCAATAAAATTATGATGTTTTATTTTAATCCAACAAAATTTATAATAATGCGATACATATCTTAGTACAAACGTCTTAGAAAGCGTCTTAAAAAGCGAGAAGGTCAAACAAGGCAGCAGCAAACAAACGGCAGTAAAGGAAAGCAGAAGCAAATAATACATAAACCAAATAAACTCAACAAATTCAGGCTTAACCTTGTGAAAACTCAAATTTGAAATATATATCATATTCATTTTTGAATAAAAATAATATTAATTTCAAATACAAATCAAATATATATTTAAATACATCAGTATTGAAAAACACGTGATGAAGCAATTACAGAGCAAGATGGTTTATATGCTAACAGGTGAAAAAAATCACTTATCACATATTTGAGTTTCTTCGAAGAAAGAAGCTCCCTTCCTTAGTTAATATCAGGAGAATATGATTCGGGTTTTTTTAAGAAACACGGGGTACGTGTGTGCAAACATTTCGGTCTTTGTTCATCGGATCGCATACACAACCGCAAAAAAGTGACGTTTTGAGAAAGCTTATTCCGCCGCCAGGGAAAATGGGTCAAAAAATCGCTATTCCGCGGAAATTTATCAAAGCGGCTCAAAAACTCGCGCCGCGGACGGAATCCAATGTTAATGAGTAAATGCTAGTTTGCAACTCCGTGTTGCGAGGCATAAAAGGTTACTTTTTGGAACAACTGCTTCGGTCATCTGAGGTGGAAGTTTAATGGCCAAAACGTCAAAGGAAGAATAGCGACCAGATGAAGTGTCGGCGCTGAATAGGGGAATATGAAAGTGATAAAATGAGCAAGGTTAGAATGAGGTCACGTTGTGCGCCGAGGATTCTTTGTTCTTGGCTGAATCATCACCGAGAAAGGCGAGATGTAAATATATGTTTCGGAATTCAGGAAGTGTAATAAACCAAGTGGAGAATCGTGAGTTTTGCATAAATTTTCTTTGTTGCGCATTCGTATGGGGACCCATAAATTCGATCCATTTATAAACATTCCGCCGAGTTTTAGCGGAAGCCATTAAAATCATATTTCAGCTCCTATGACCTATGAGGTATTTCACAGCCGATTTGAAATTGGTCTCTCGAATGAGAGCTTTCTCGGTCAAAGTGCAGCATGAAAATGATCAAACATAAAGGTATCTTTCCCAAGGAGTAACATTTTTATGAATTTGTGTGACTAGGTCACTTTTAGAGTAGAGTTAAACTTATCAAGTAGATTGAATGATGAATCGAAGGAACTTAGTGTTGGTTAATTCATAAAATATTCATTCATGATATAAATGATAATAATAATAATTTTAATCACTAGGGTCCATATACATAGACATGTGACAAGTCAATAAATATAAAATCTTACATCATACATGGTACAAAATATCAAACTTGGTACAAAATATTATACATGGTATAAATAATATACATTATATAAACATTTACTAGAAAGGTTGGGATATTTTATCCTACTAGCAAGGTTGTGATAGGTATACAGTAAGAGAATAATATGTTTTTTCTTGTAGGTAGGTTTTCAGTTTTGTTTTAAATAAGTGTACAAATATTTGTTTTAGTACTGAGGGAAGATTAATCTTTAATATACACAGGGTATTGTAAAGGCTTTTACTTGAAAAGGATAGGTCATATCTTCTATAGTTTAATATAAATAGTAATAAATAATATAATCATAAAACATGATGCATTCTTGCCAGGATTTCAGTATGATTTGCATAGTGAACGTATGATTTATATCCTCACCGAAAATTTTCAACTTGGATTACTCTTGATGAAATCGATAAGGAAAGGCGTAGATTTCCTGAAATCTATGATAATGTAAGGATTATCAGGTATATAATATTATTCCAAGGTATACTCGCAACGGTGAACGGAAAAACATGGGAGTATGAAGAAAAGTATGAGGGGGAAATGGAGTGCAGGGAACGTCAAGGGAATAGTTCGCTTGGAGGAGCTATGAAGGGTTAAGGGTGATAGCATACTACAAAAGCGAAATCTTTGAACAATAAATTCTTTGGAAGATAAATTCATCGTTATGAGATACAATTCTATTGATTTTTAAGTTATCCAAAATTCATATTTAAGGAACTGGCTTGGAGTTAAAACCTATTCAGTAAAGATGTGAATCTCTTTTAGAGTTGATTTGAGTGTGTGCATCGCTTGTGAAATTCGTTTCCAAGAATTTGTCATTCGAAGAATTGACCGTTTGAAGAATTCCTTTTCGAGGAATAAGCTTTCGAAGAATTTTCTCTCGATTACTTTATTTTCGAAAATTTACCTGTAGCAATTTTAGAGCACATGTCACATCAGTTAACATATTCTTTTCTCTAAAGCTAAGCTGTTTATTTCCTTGTTCGTTAATATGTACATGCATATGACAAGAAGTGATATGTAGACATTGTGTTCTTATAAAAATACAATACAGTAAACAGTTACTATAATTACGCCGAAATAACATTTTCCTTGATTAATCGAAACTAGAAAACTTTAAGGTCGATATTTTTAGGTCCCTTTGAATAAGACTTAGCGATTTCCGTCTGAATAACCTAAGAGTAATCGGGGAAAAGGGCCCAGTAACTTGACCCAATATATTCAAAGAATTATTTGAAAGAGAATCAAGGTCAAGTAAAGAATTAAGGCAAGGTAATTTAATAATTGTTGAATAATTACTGTGAGATAAATAATTTTGTTAATTTGAATCAATTGGGACAAATTATATTTAAAAGGACTCAAAAATCTACGGTTTTCTTTAACAGCCTTCTATCTATCTTTTTGTTGAATTAAAGCATGCAAGGAAGAATCGGGAAATAAGACGGACCAAAATATTAAAAGCCACAGGTTTGAGAAATAAGCAATAAGAGGAAGGAATACGAACAAAAGGCTTTATTGAAGTTAAGGATGACTTTTTAATTTTGTAATATTTTCAATAGTTATCCAAAGGAAAGTTCACGAAGTTCAAAACAAATCCGGATCAACATAAAGGTGTAAGAGTGCTGTAAACTTCAACTGATCCACCACCTCTCACGAACTTCAAGGAAGCCTGCACTTAATCAAAATTAGAATCGATTCCCAGATATTTCGTTTTTCACTCATATCATTCCTTCATCATACTTCGCGCGGATTTCAGATATAATTTCTCTAGAATCGAATCGAACCAAAGTTTGAGTCCCTTCATCTCTATGGAAATCGGGCGCGCCTGTGTGCGAATGAGCGAGATTGGAATAGAGCGCGGATACAAAACCTATAGATAAATGCAGAGAGGAAAAAATCGACCCGTAACTTCGATGGAAAGGTTTTCTCTGAAACGCTGCCAAGTACAACAAAAGAAATCCGAAGAACGTCACTCTGGGTGAGCTCAAAGCACCTTTTGTAACGGACCGGAGACGAGGTATGAACAAATACATCGCAACAAGAGACATTCGATCCGGCCTCCATTGTCGGAGAAGCATATCATAGTCCATAAATCCCGCGCCATACCCGCAGTCATTCGCTATGAGGCACAACTACGTGAATGTTTCCGAAGAATTTGAGCTCTTTGCGATAAAAAATAGGAGCAAAGCGGCAACGCAATTTATCCGCGCGAATTTTTCAAAGATTTTCCGTGTCCTTTCTCTATGACAGACGCACAGATGGCAGAATACCCTTGCTCTCGTAAATTATTGAGAAATATAAACCGAGGCCGAGAATCATTTGTCAGCCTCAGCGACAGAAGAGATGCCATTATTCACGCAATGATACTACCTGCGGTGGGGAGTGAAACTAGAATGCGATATTAGTGTAATTAACATGTTTATCTCGAATAACCTCAACGAGATATATTAGTTGAATAGATACACATTATAGTTTGTAGGTTCACAATTTATATAAATCCGTACGTTTATGAAGAATTTTCCCCACGTCAGTCGTCTTCATCTATGTGATAACCTTAAAGTAAAATCGTGATTTCGATTAATTTTGTTATTCCTTTTTCATCGCGTATCGTTCATGGAAAAAAGTACTTTCAACACGAATTGTCTTAGCTAGAATTTTCTTATTTCAAGCTCGTTATCGAATCAGCCGAAGCAGCTGGAGGTTAACATGATACAGGTTACGTCTCCCGCATACGTACTTCTCCTGAATTTACCGAGTAATCACACCTTGGCTATAATGAATTTTTTTATAAGATTCCCAACCTGTCACCGAGACCCTTATTGTAACGCTTGCTTTTATATCGTTGACTTTGAGATCCTCGCTTTCGGTTTGATTGCATTCCATCGCTTGCTTTTTCACCATCCTAATTTTTTTACAAAGAGTATCGCCTTGCCAAGCACTGCGTATGATGCCGGAAAATAAAGTCGCATAATATCGGAAGCAAACATATAACGTAGCCTACCTTCTATTCTCCTTCTTACAAAGATTCCCAACTTGTATCTGTGAGCGCAATATGAGGATCCTATTCATTTCTCTAATTTGATTTCGACTTCCATGATTCAAATTATCTCATGCTAATACTGTTAGGTATGACTTGTGAAGTGAGAGATTTTATTTTAGATATTAGTGTCAAATTAAAGTGATAAATAATTTTTAACGAAAAACATTACAAGAAAATTATCACGATGAAGATAAATCGTTACGTTGTTATGACTTATGTTGTGAGAGATTACGTAAGGAATATCCGTATCAAATTATAGTGTTAAATAATTTATTATCAGAAACTTCGCAAGAAAATTATAGCAATGAAGATAAATCGTTTCATATTCTAAACATCTGTAACATTCCTGAGCATAATCTACCATGTGTGACACACTTTCGCATGAAGCATATCCATCAACCCAGAAAACGAGATTAATTAGAAGTATTATTCGAATTTCCAGCATTGAAAGCCCCGTGATTTCATCCCCCCGTCAAATTCTGCGCTGTTTCCATTTGAATCAATCATATGAGCCATCCATCCTTTCTCAACTGATTCGTGAGATCATCAAATTATTATCCTCTCTTGTCTACTGACGAGAAAGAGAACGAGGACAAGGGAGGAAGTGTTCCCAGATGAGGGAAAACGCTGGTTGTGGAGGAAGTGAATGGAAATTGAATCTAGGCTATAATTCAGGGAGTGATGATGAAGAGAAAGGGAACTTGAATAGGAAATTATTGGCTGTGAAGAATGGGAACTAGATTGAGATGTTTTCGTGCGAGAATGTGCGTTTGTTTGAGGAGCAGTAAAATGTAAATTAAAGTACCGGAGGGAAGGAAGTGTTCAGACAAAGCGAATTGATGAATGGAATGTGTTCTATATTTGCGCATCAAAATCCTCGAAAATCTCGTTGACTTTTTCAACTCGGAGGTACAATATCGGAATTTTGAGATTCTGTTTCTGCTTCGAATGCCTTTAAATCTCGTAAAGATAAATAAAAGCCAATGAACAAACTTCACGATTATAAAATACGCCTTTGGCGTCCGAGAAAAACAATCGGTATAATTTTGTATTTTATTAGGGTGGAATACAAGTTGAATATAATTTTTAAGCCTTTTTTGTCTGACAAAGTGATATGTGAAGCTTAAAGCAAAATCTTCATGAACAAGTATGCACTAAATATCACGGTAGATATAATTATATAATTAACTAGAAAAAAATTATATAATATAGAGGTTTATTTAACACAGTGTATGCGAAAGTCCAAAATGATTTAATTTTCGGAAACAATCTCATGTTTTTTTTCATTTTCTATCTTTTCCTTCTGTTACCTAATCATTCAACTTGAAAAGATTGATCAGGCTTCTGTTCAATTTTCACCCACGTAAGTGAATCATATCTATGCCATTGTAAATGTTTTCTACTTAATTCCTTCGGTACCATTAGTTGCAATGTCCTTGCATTACACAGAATTAGAAACACAGTCCCTGTCAATTAATTCATAGTGAAAAATTATCAGAATTTTAGATTGCTATGATTTTTCCTCGCTTATCCTTCCCACCGAGAAATCTTCAAAATATATCATCAACAGAAGATCATGCAGAATTTTTCTGGGCAAAGAAGCAAGACCAAAATTCCTTCATCAAATTTGTATTACTTTTTTTGGATACCATACAAATCCAGCTATAAAAGTAACATTAGGTAAGGAAATACTCAAATATTTTGAAACCCATTGATTTTTAGTCATTACCCTTACCATCAACTAACTTACAAAGAATCGGTTCTTTTTCATGACACAAGGAATTTCAGATAAAAAATACAACTCAAATGTCTTGAAAGAGTTCCAATAAAAAGCTGCTCATTGAGCCAATTCTGCCTCTTTACTGCCTACGCCACCCTGCGCTTTTCTCTCCAGATAAATTTCTCCGCGATGATGACGTCACATGCGATCAAGCATTTCCGTACGGCGGATAAGATCTCGGGAAGCAAAAACGACACAAGTCGCAATAATTCACTCTCCCCGGCATTAAATCGGGGAAGAGGAATCTTTTATTTTTCGGGCCGAAGCATGAGATGCTCCCGATAGCGGATATCTCTCCCTTTTTATTCCCATATTCTTATCACACCGCGGAATCGAAGAATAGTGCCTCGGAGGCTCCTCCCTTATGCCAAACAAGGCGATTGAATTCTCCCCCACCGATAGCGCGCCCTCTTCTGGGCGTTACGTGAGGCTTTCGGGCGCTCCGTCCGAATGGGCACCCCGCGCCGCATTTTGATTAACGTCGTGGACGCACGTGCTTCTCGACCGAAATCCGTTGCATCTGATCAGCCCGAGAGATAAAGACCGCAAGGGGCGAATTGAGAGAAAGACCCGAAGGGGGCGGGGCCCGTGAAGAACCCTCTTCGGCCCTTCCTTTGAGGGCCTCCTCATCCATCTGCACGTCACTCTTGCAAACCAGTAACGTAAAGCAGTAATCGGCGTAATGGCAGCGATGTTCGTCCGCTGGGGGATTTGGAGAAGAATGGCCGCCGTGACTTAAGGTCCTTGGTCACGGAATGGTGGAGGGCGAAGGGCTGAAGTGGTTGGGAGGAAAAAGGTAGACGGAGAAAAACAAGAGAAGTGGATTCCTCAGTCTCCGTTAAAATCGGGAATAAAATGTCAACCTTCACCCGCAACGTCGTATCATTTTTCGCTAATTGGTTTCCGGATGGGCGGAATCACTCAGACTGGTAGGGTCTTCTTACTTCCATCCGTCGAAGAATAATTAAGGAGCCTAAGGATGCTAAACGCATTCATCGTGATGTTAATGTAGTTTTGGTCTTATGATATATCGTACTTTTATCGAATTGGTACGATTTACAATTATAATATCATAGTAGTTTATTATCTGAATTATTTTTATTAACTTTATGGTAAAAGTTATATAATAGCGTCTACTATCGTTGAAATTTATCGTACTTATTTTGATTAGGGGTCCCAAGATCCGTAAATATAAGTATTATAGAGTTGATTAGTATGTGGTCTTATAATTGCTACCAGTTTCTACGAAAACATGTAATTTTTAATTAATCCTGTAACATTAGTACATAATTTGATTTTTTTATTATTATCCATCTATCGGTGGTTCATGGTACCAGCTTCTTGTTTGGCTAAAGTAAACTGTACTAACTTACTGAAAATTAGTCTGAATTCGCTTCACTATTAATATCCAACTAAATAAGGGGTTTACTCTTTAGCGCAATGTGTTCCTTAATTTTTAAGAAACGGAAAGAAAGACGTACAAAATTTAATCAAACACCACGAAAATGTCAGAAATTGACCAGTTTTCCATGTTTTTTATATCTTTCATGACGAATTTCTTCCAAGGATAATTTTGTCCAAAACTCATTCTAGAAAAACTTATATTTCCCAAGAGTCAATTTTCATTTTATTTCATAAAATTATCTCTAAACAGGCGATAGTCTGTTTTGCATTTATCCAAATTTGGAGGGCATTAAGCCATTATCGTAATGATAGAGAAAAAATGTTCTTCGAGCTCAGTTTTGAAAAGCTTGAATTTCTTTGCAGCAGTTCGGGATTTTTTCGTGGAAAAACTGTGCGAAAATTTGAATGCATAAAGAATTTTTGGTGAAGAAAACACTTTGGTTAAAACAACGGAAAACAAACGCGGCTGAATTGCTCAGCCCAGAGAACGCCCGATGAGAATGTATCCTAAGTAAAACTCGGAAAATATCTCGAAGGAATATCGATTTTTCAGTTCCAGTGGTGGCATAAGAATATCGTCGTGTTAATACTTATTCAAAGCAGCAAGGGTCCCAAGAGAAATACTCCTTAATAGGTGAATATTGCCCCTTTATGAAGAAGGGGTAATTTAAAGCCGTAACTTCAATTGGTAAGACCATTACCGAACTTGGTATGGAAATGTATTAGAAGTGCTAGGAGAGAATATTTTAGGTATGAGATTGTGAGTATGAAGGAAGAAAGAAATGAATGCAAATAAATAACGACTTTATATTTGCAAGATTGAGACAAAATATTTCTTATCCATCTAACTCATCTTCGATGTAATATAGATCTAATAAAGAAACGAAAATGAAATGTATTTAAGGCAATATAAAATTAGGAAACAGTGCATGTGAATACATTAAAAAATGAGTGAAGTCTAGTAAAAATTAATCTCTGTCGGGAAAATAAAACAAAATAACCCTATACACACCTATGTTACACATAAAAAATAGATTATATATGGATTGCTACTTTATAAAGATATCCACAACACTTTTGCATTACATAGTTACTTCCTAATTTTATTGCTGAGTTATCTATGAAAAAATCACCTTTTTATTCTTAACAATGTACAATTTACTTTTCCATTTTGAAATAAACACTATTATTTATATTTAAATTTCTTTATGTTCCTCGGTAACAAAGTTTATGCAATTACCGACATGTTCTATAAAATTAATAACTATATGATATCAGAACATTAACATTAAGCATGACATTGAGAATTATGATTAAAATATTTTTCTTAAGTAAATCACTTTAGATAGAATGCACGGCAAATAAAATGAATTGCATATTAAATTATTTAAAAAAATACTTAGAGAAGTCAAAATAATGTAGCGATAAATAAATCAGTACAAAACCTTCGTTAGTAATAATAATTAATTCCGAGTCTTATTCCATTGAGATTCTTCATGAGAAGTGGAGACATAAATACTGTAGGGTATGGAAGGATGATAGAAATCGAAATCAGTGAAAGTTGAGACAGGCGAAAAGAAGAAAGGGTAAATGAGGGAGCGAAAGCAATAAAGGGAGCTGACTGCGTACGAGGATTGAGGGATAGTGATGGTGAAGAATGGGAGAAGGAAGAGGAAATAGATTGATTTTAATTTGGTGGTTGGGAAGAAGAGGAAAACAGGAAGTGGAAGGGCCCAAGAGAAGGAAGAGGTGGAGGCCGGAGGAGAGATATCCTTGGCTGGTCACTTTCGGTTCCCCGCTAATCTCTTATCGGTTAATTTGTATGAGGAATAATGAGTTCTCCCTCTCCATACTCGCCTTATAATGGATAAAAATGGCCCGGGAGCATTCGCCTCCTTTCTTCTCTGTTGTTTTCCCCCGTGTTATCGAGGCGAATAGCATGTCTGCGGAAGGCATGCGAAGCGGATGAATGGCTCTCACGGTATTAATCTTCTCCTTTCTTCGCATTCGCCATTTTTCCGCGAAACACTGCTCTTTTCCCTATCGAGAGGTGGACTTGAAGAGCCTTCTTAAAGATGAGTTAAGATCGGCAAACGCGAGGAAGTTCTCCTCTTCCTGCGGTCGGCGCCAAATGATGGCTGAGTGAGTAATTTCAAGGGTGGTTCATTTGGTCGATTTCGCGATAAATATTCTCTCTTGTTCATCTCGTTGACAGGTAGGAAAGCGGGGAAATATGCGTCATTTTCGTTTCCTCGTTCAGACCGACCATGTTTATCGAAACAACAAGTGAAAGCCACTGGCCTGAGGAATAAAATTTTGTATGTATAATTAAAATTAATGATAGGAATACGTGAAAACGAATACGCTCAAATCTACCCTCCAACGGTAACAAATATATTTTTTTAAACGTTTCTGGGAGAATTATATTCTCCGAAGACCCTTAATTAAAGGGTTTAAAATCTCCAATAGCCGTTTTTGTCGGCGTTCCTCTTCTCATTCCCTGGTATTCCATTCTGAGAAAACAAGAAAGGACACAGCACTGTGCTCTCAAAAAGTGCGGCGTCCTTCTTGCTTTCTCGGAATACCGGGAAATTAGAATAGGAACGCCGACAAAAACGAATATTGGAGGTTTTAAAACTCCAATTCCTTAACAGCCAGTGTCTCAATTTGCCTTTCTTGACAGCTGCTAACCCTTGTAAATTTACGATCACAAATATGCCGTATAGATGCCGGGCGATGGATTCAAACCCGGTTCAGCAGTGTTTCTATGCTTACACGCAAACCACTCCGCCCCTAATGCCAGCTTATAATTCTTGTTTAAATCATATTGAAGTAATTCTCATCCTAAAGATATGCAGGGCTACCATGATCATCTAGCTTATTACAAAAAACTCAACTTATATGTTCCATTCCAACAGTTTCAATCGATGTAAACACTGCCCTATAAATATGGGTAAAGCTTCACTTACTGTTTTACAAAAGAAAATTTTTAAATAAAATTGAACAAAAAGAAATTTTCAGGTTAACTGAAATGATTCGTATATCTAGTGACATAAATTAGGAATAATTTGATCGAAAAAATAATATCGAATTTCCTGTTTTTTCCACAAGAATTATTATTGCAGTGAAATTTTGAGTGAAACTTAGTAACTGAAAATACATTCCTTGAGCCATGGCACATTATTTACATTTTAAGATGCACATATCAATTTCAGGACTCTTGCATTTAAATATTTTATACACAAGGGTCGTAAAATCCTCGTGTCAGTCTCTGGTCTATCGCTTTCTTTGAGGGAACAATATTGAAAAAATATGGTGATTCCAGCATGGCTATAGTCTCACAAGCTTGAATACCGGACAAGAAGGGAACAAACTTGACCTGCAATGCTTCTTTGATTTCTAAAGGACTCCTATTGGAGAAGCGGCTTACGTCGAATTCTGAACAGCATTTGCAAGGCCAAGCTTTATCTAACTCTCCTTCAGTAGGCCTAGGAAATCATTATGGGGCATGAGGGCTTGTGTCAGCTGTGGAATCTACTTCAGCGGCAGTCAAATTGTTCATGTATTTACTACGTGTTCACTTTTCTCGGATAGCGAAAATTAGATTTTTATAAACCAATGCAATCGGCTTCAAAACGTATTGTCAGCTAATTATACTACGATTACAAATAGATTGCTTCTTATACATGGAGTTTCCATATTAAATATTTTCACATGGCCAACCCTAAATTTATATAGTTTATTCTACCGTGATATACGTGTTGGTAGAACAAATAACAAAGAGCTCTCGAAAGTAAAATAGAATATTTGCATTGCAAAATGGTTAGGATAATTATGATGGATTAAATTACATGCGTAAATGACTTGGGATCAATACCGCTGCCTTGAAAGCAGAAAAAACAGTGAGAGTGGGTGGTGTTTTCTTAAATCTATCCTTTCCAGAATAAGGAAATCCTAAACGATATTCTTCCGAAAATTATCTTCACAAATATACACCGAATTACGATTTTGTTTACATTTTCCCACGCCCACGGAATCTCCCGAGTAAATAGTTAAAAACTCTTGTGATGTCATTTAAGCTTGATGAACTAGGAGGGGAGGGGGGATAATTAGGAATTGATCCCCTTCCAAAGATGGCGCTCATGATTAACGAGTTCTCATAATTGGAAATGAAAAATAAACTGCAGTTGATTGGATGGGGCGACTGCTTTGTGATCACACATTGCGTCATTTTATTGATTCATTGGCGGAAGATGGGGAGTTTGCAGTCGAACGAAGGATAAGCTGGTTTAGGATAATGCAAATATATGTGTTGTGCATCATTGATTTCGTAGCCTTGGTTTTTATTTCACAGATTAAATACGCCGTGACTCGACAACTCAGAATGCGACAACTCAGATTACGACAACTATGAGACCCTACAACTGATCGGGCAAGAGCTTATTGTGGGAACAACTTATCGCTACGAAAATAATATCAAATTTGAATGTTAAAACAATTTTGCAGTAACCTTTTTACCGATTACTGATTAAACTACTTAATAAGTTATTAAAAATATATTTATTAATAAATAAAGCGAGCGATGAGCTGTCGCCCGGTCAGTTGCCGCACGGTGAGTTGTCAGGTCTGAGTTATCATGGAACCCAAATATGTATGCTCAATTATAGGTTATATATGAAATAAACGGAATGATGAAAAAGATAAGAGACAGTCAAACTAAGGATTCGCAAGTTTAGAACAATGCAAATATATGCGTCGTGCATCATTGTTTTCGTAGCCTTGGTTTTATTTCACCGGTCAAATATGTATGCTCAATTTTAGGTTATGTAAGCAGAAAACGGAATTATGAAAAATATAAGTGACCCTGGGTGTGTTTATTCGAAGTTAATTTTATTCTTCCGACGACGCATGAAATATCTCGTTTCCTTCATTCAACGTTGTGTTTTCTGTTTGCTAGTTCGCGACTGTCATGGGGGCAAAGGAAAAAATGATACGTCAGCATTTCGTTCTTGTCCGTGAAAAGTTGGTAATATATCACCGTGTTGATTTATCAAAGCCAAGGATCCGATGACAGGAGGAACCGCTGCATAGAGGCATAAAACTTCGTGCCTCTCGTCAAAAAATTGAAACAACTCTTTTGTCATTCTACCAAATTTCCAACGCGGAGGATAGAGAGCCTTTCCAACTTCTGTCAGAGTCTCTACTTCTCGAATTCCATGTCCTATTTTTCTTCTGTTTACGTCCATATTACTCATCCTGCGAATAAACCTCCTTGAGTCAATTGCGTTCAATGTGAAGCATAAAAATGATAGATCTCATGTTCATCGAATACAAAAAGGGTATTTTTCGTGGAAGAAATAAAAAAGTAAAAAGAAAATTGTATTAGAAAGGAGTCTTTATCAGCAAAAATTGTACAGACCTCACAATAAAAATTCAAATACCAATTTAGGATAAGTGTAAAGAGCACAAGTTTCCTTTTTCATGTTAAACCACCATTTTAAAAATTTTTTGTAAGTTAATTATTGTGTCTGCACCAGTCACCCACCTTATATTTATTTCAGTTTTATGGTGACCCTGAAACAGATTTTATCTATGGGGTACCTATATCCATCTTAAATCTAGTTCGTGTTATCTGTATTTTATTCAAGATGGAATAAATTTACTTTAATTCCTTTACACTCAACTTAACTGGTTTCGAAGTAAAGCATACCATCATCAGAACTGAAGAAAACCACATAGAGAAAAAAGTTATATAAAAATTTAAGGGGAAAAGGGATATAGCTAATATTACTCTATAATTGTGATTTGAGCCAAAAACGGCTAACTTGTGTGTATATGTATTGTTGAATTTGGAAAGTTACATTGGCAGAGACTTTTTTGAATGAAATTCCACCAAATATCGCTGAACGTTATCCATGAAGATTGTTTTATTGCGACAAAGTGAATTGTTTGATAATATTCTGCGTCTCTTTAACCAAAACATGAATAGCGTGGTCCAACGAATGGATTATAAACGGTAAATGCACGAACATGAGATGATATGAAGGAATAGCTTGAAAATTATCATTACATTATCATGAAACATTTCCCTAGTAAAGTGTTTCTTTCGCGTAATTTGAAATAATAGTAGATAGATTACATGAGAAAAATTAACAAGTTAAAATGCGAAGCATCATTCCACACAATTTTTCGTTTTCTTTCGACTCTTTACCAAGGTTTATGCGACACTTCCTCATGGAAGCGCCTGGGGTGTGAGTAAATATATTACCTTGAAAAAGAATAACTGAAATTACGAAATAGCGGAAATATTGAAAAGAAGGAAAGGATTTAATGACGAGAATAAAGTCAGTTACGTTAGCTTAATTTAATTACAATCTTTTAATTGAGTATTCTACTTCAACCGAATTACCTTTGTCGCGCGAACTCATTCATATGCGTGCCTGCGTGCATCCAAACAAGTTTTCCTGGGCATTTATGAATTTTACGGCCGGGAATTTTACGAATTTGCATTCATACCTGACTTGTTTACGATCTATGACCGATAGCACGCCCTTCTGCGCGTTCCCTCTGCAAAGAAACCCAGCTGTATTATTAACAGAGATGATTACTTAATTTATAGATTATTTGGTGGGAAATTAAGCTATTTCTTCGACCTGAAATTTCCACCTATAAAATTTTCGTTTTACAATCGTTATGTGTTATTATAAAAAGTGATTTTTTTTGCTTAGAACTATTGTATGTTTAGAGAACTTTGACTCTGGGGCAGTGGCGGCGCGTGAATATCAAAATTCGTATATTTTTAAGTGGCCGCGATTATGGTTAAATATTCTGGCTCATACTAGAATATTGCCTCTGCTTACATGGACGCAGTATAATTCACAACAACCAAGGATAAAAGCAGTAGAAATATGAAAATTAATATTTCGGGTTGAATCAATATATGCCTTTGTTGTAAAAAATTCCTATATTCTCGAAAATTGAGTTTTTATTTAAATTCTCGATTCATATTTCTCCGTATATATTTTTAAAGACCAAAATACATATTCAAGTTGTATTTATTTTTCAAAATATCAAATATAATCATAAGAAAATAAATGAATTACCTTATATTGTTTTATTCAGGGTTAAAGTATTTGGCAGGACTGTCACCGAATATTTTTTTGAGATTAATGCCCCAAATCAAATACACCTTTTTTGCCCAGGTCGTGTCCTTGTCTTTCGCAAAGAGCAAACAAGGGAAACAGAATAGCCCATTGGAAGAGTTGCAGCCACAAATCCAACTGTTTCTCTCACATATCTATGGCTTAAACACTCGGAAGTATTGCCTACCTTTGCTTCTCTGACTCTGAGATAAGTTCAGCAAAGTAATAGGACTTCCTACTTCTTTTATTGCACATTTTTCTTAAACAGAAATAGAGGAAAAATTAATCCCTTTCAGAAATTGGACACTATTCATCATAAAGAGAGAGAAAATCTGTTCACAAACAAGTAACGCAGTTGGTTTACATACTGAATACACCACAAGCAACCACAACACCGGTAACTGAATAAGTACACTGGATACGAAAAAATTCCGTAAATTCACAATATTGCAGCGCATTATGGGTAGCCATTACATAGCTGCAGACACCAGTACATAAAATAACATGCAAAGTAGGCGACACGAATAGCTAGTGCCAAGTTTTGTCGCCCAGAGACAGTATTAGGCGCCGGCAAATAAGGAAAAAACTCAAGTTCTACGCGTATTAAACTAAAGTCAGGAAGCGTTAAATGCTAGAGTTTGGATGAAATGTTTCTTTTCAGGAATAGAGTTCCGGAAGGTGGCGGGCCCTATGTTCCTCCTCCAGACGTGACTTCGTCAATAGCTAGGCTTTGCCATTACTGGAAGGTATCACAACATCCATCAATTTTCAACAAATTAATTCTGGCAGATATTACTTTAACTTCTCATAGTGCTGGCACGGAGGGAGCTGTGTCAATCCATACCTCACTTAAATCCAACAAACAGTCAAGCATTTTTAGAGAAGCTATAAATTCTAGGATGTACACATCGCAATTAACAGTGTTGGAACTGCATATTATGACCAAGGACCTGCTGTTGCCCGTTTTTCGGAGATTAAAGAAAGAGGAAGAAAGCTTACAGATGCAGAAACTTATGAAATGCATGAATTTGTTAAAAAGTATTTTGCCAATTACAACGTAATTATTTCTTTAAAGAAACAATTAAAAATGAAATTTATTTATAAATTATTATTTAAAATTAATTATCCCTATATGTATAGATACGAGTAAAAGTTGCTTGCTTACTGCAAGAATATTGATGATACTAATTTCAAGTTGATATCTCATCGGGAAATTCCTCAAGCGTAATTCTACAATCCACCTTTGAAATATATGGTAGAATACAAATGTTGCCCCAGCGTCGAACCAATGATCATAAGGTAAAAGATAAATTGTAAATATGAAAGGCTCATTTCTTCTGTTTACATGACTGGCCATATAATTTTCAATTTCTCGGTAAATGAATCATAAAGAAAATTGAAATTCCCACCATACATTTCAAATGGTAGAGCCGCTTGGTCTCGAGCACAAGACATTTCGGGAGTTATGAATACATATAACGACCTGGTAGATACAAAACTTATTTAATCCAAAGTTTTATGTTGATATCGTACTGGGATGATCTTAAAATACGATTCTATTATCCCCATTTGCAATGCATAAAGGAATGTAAATGGCGCTCTGGAATCGAACCAAGAATAATCATGGAAACGTTAAACAGCGAATATGAAATGTATTTATGATCTCTATTCACATGCCGGGTTTTAAGTTTCCATGTCATTGAGAAGACTTTTTAAAAAAACAGAAAAATCGCCACAATACATTTTAAATTGTAGAATATTTGCCCTGACCTAGCGTCGAACATGGGATAATCTTCGAGGGTGTCTTTATAGTTTTTGTTGAACATACACGGCTTCCAGCGATTCCTTGAATTTCAACTCTCTAATTTGCCGGAAAGTGCCTAAAACAAATTTCCGAAAATTCTATGAAGCCATTCTCGTCGGCTGTCGCTGCAACGTAGTGCAGCGATCGGCCCATGTTTAAAGGCCGTATGCCCCTCTTTCCCCTCACCGCTCTTCACCTATAACGCGACGTCTGAAGGGGTTCACTTCGGGGAGTGAACCTCGCGCGAAGTCAAGCTAGTTGGAACCAAAAGTGGCAGGAATCGCGACTCAACGAAGGAAAAGTTAGGTCCAGTAATTGGTGTTATGGTTATTTGGGTTATGGTAAGAACATTGGTATAAATGAAAATAGTACAGTAGTTTTCTTAGGGGGTTCAGTGAACCAGTGAACCCAATGGACCCGCCGCCACTGCTCTGGGGCCATCCGTAAATAGGTAAAATGAAATTCATTTATTCCACAAGATTGGATTGGCTTAAATATGCTAACAAAATGTATAAGATATATAATATGTAAGAGTAATGAATGCGAATGTTTTTTAATTATAAGAAAAAGAGTAAATGTGTTATGGTTGCCAACTGACGTTTGACTCACTACAGTGAGATTTATATGTGCATGAATATGAGTTAGAGACATCTTAGCTTACCTTATGGATTGCATACAGAATTCTTAAGTAGATCGAAATTGCGTCTAAATAATCTCCTTATATTTGTTTTAATTCCGATATGCTTACTATACGTATAATTTATCAGAAAGGTATCCAAATTACAGGATGATCAACGTTAAAATTAAGTTCACATGTTCCGATTCCGAGAGAGAACAGTGATAAAAAGTTGCAAAAATATGATTCTAGAGACGAAAAGGTATATAAGTGATTTTTTTATGTCAAAAGAATTTTATCTTGTAATAAAATGTTAACAGTATGCTTCCGGGATAACAAGTTTCCAGTAGTATGAAACAACAACTCGAGTATCGTCTCGGCTCGTTATAACGACTATTTAGGTCTTTTCTCCATTACTTTATAAGCCAATTACATGTCGAAATCCGAGACTCCATCCCAATTACCGCTGCTTTCCAATATCTCATACCTTTTCCTCTTCACATTTTCCCTTCGAGGAGAATGCCGCAAGCTAATCAAGGCCACATAACTAAGCTAAAATTGGTAATTATATTCGTGAATTAATTTGTTCTCTGGAATAGTTTATTTTCATTTACATACCTCCAATTATTTTATCAACGATCTGTTTGAATTACAAAATCTCGCCTCCAAGGCAGCCTATATATTTAAATCTAAATTAATTCCCTACTCGTCGCCTTTTAGCGTGTGATAGAGGGTATAAACATCAGACGTTAGAAGTACTTATTTTGTTTCTTGCCTTCGCGAGCGATATATGAATGCATATAGTGTATCATAAATTTAAATTTTATAATGAATTGTCCTAGCATTTATTTCTTTTAATTTATGTTTGGATTGAATCAACCGTTTTACCAGGGGATATGCATAATACTGGTTACATGTTACGCAATGTAATTACCCTTTATCAAGCAATTGCACCATAGGTGCTACAATAAGAAATTTAACACTGCTGTTAGAGGTTTAAAATCTCCAATAGCTGTTTTTTCGGCTTTCCTCTTCTCATTCCCCGGTATTCCGAGAAAACAAGATAGGACACCGCAACTTTCGAGAGCACTCATGGGAAATGAGAAGAGGAACGCCGACAAAAACGGCTATTGGAGATTTTTAACCTCTAATTCCTTAGCAGCCGTGTCCAAACATTCCTTTCTTTACAACACTGCTATTAATAAATATATTCTTTTGCCTCATAAATGTACTCTTTTACTCCTAATGATGATTTATATAGATCCCTATTGAAATGTATAATGGGTGTTTCTTAGAATATTGCTAATCGGAACGTTCTGTTGTTTCCGAAAACTGGTGCAAAGAAGAGCAGAGCACCATTGTAGATTTTATACCTCCAATCTTACGTTAGCTTCTCTTTTTTTTTCTCAAATGTTCCCAACTTGCCCTTGAGATCATTTTCATAAAGCGAGATTTTTCTATAGTAGCCCTTTTTAACACAACTAATCACCTAGGCCAGCCTTGCGTATGCAGGAGATTATAGTCACAGATTAAATAGTTATGAGTTACGTCGAGTCAAAATGACTGGAGTATGAATTACGAACGGCTAGTTTACGACGTCGGTAATCAAAACGGGGGAGGAATGCATTTATTAAAGGACGGTCAATTACCAACGTCTGACCAGGGTGGATGGGAAAGTAAACATATGAAGGCGGGGGAGCGGCGATAAAGGGGGAAACCTGCATTCCGATACTCGGAAACGACTCCGAATGGAGAGTGCGATGATTTACAAGCGCAACATTTTTATTGGGGGAATAACAACGCGCGGGATATGGGGATTAAAAAAGAGGGAAAGAGCCATCGAAAGAAGGGAATTAGGAGAGAAAATGAAGAGGAGAAAGGGAGAGACAGAGGTGGCGATGGAAAGAGGGTTATGTTTGGGGGCGTCGACTAATTCTAAGGCAAACAGGAGGATTTGCGTGACGCAGGGTATTATACTCGCCGATTACCACGAGCCGTTCATAAACGTGATATACGCGGCGGGCTGCAGATAAGGAATCTCAGCCTTGGGAAGATGTGGAGGACGTGAACACCGAAGGGGAGAGCGAGAGGCAGAGGTTACTGAGGTGGGCGGTACCGAGAGGTCTTGTCTGCGGTTTTGGGAAGGGCCACCGCCGTCGATAGGGTTAGATGGATTCCGGGTAGCCGACTGTGTAAAAAGGGGGCCTAGCTTGGCTCATCGTCTGCTCTTAGATACGTAGGTGCTACCCTGAAAAACCTCTGGTCTGTATGGAGGAAAAAATTGCTGAGAAGAATTTCAGGAAGACCCTGTTCACTGTCATCAAGGTACCACTTAAAATGCATTGGTACGTGTAATTCTTATGGGATAGATCCGTGCGCTGTTGCAATATTTGCGCAATAATATAGAGTTAGTGAATATTATTTTTAAAAATTTCAAGTAGTAATTAATTTAAATTAAATCTGATTTTTATATTCTTCGTCACTTTCACTCAATACTGATATTTGTTTTATTAATTTGACTAACTTTATATTTTTAAGAACATATTGCAACACCGCGAATTCTCCCATAAGAGATGCATGCACAAATTCATTTTAAATGGCAGGCTCCCAAGTAGCCAAGTGGGCAACGCGTTTGGCTTTGCTGAAAGCGGTACTGGCTACGATCCCCGGTGGTAGCCAGCATATATCACTCTTCAACCAACGATTAACCTGTCCTACCACGCATAAAATACCCTGTAATATTTATGCGCCATGAATATGAGTTAAAGTCTCGCCATTGTAAATGGTGCCTTAATGAAGGTAGGCAGGGTATAACAATCAATCTCCACTTCATTCAGGTCAATAGATTAATATGGACATAGTGATATTGTCAGCGCGAGTATGTTAGTACGATATTTATCCATAGGCGTCACATATTTTCCCTGGTGGAGCCGTTTCATTTTTATAAGCGAAACAAACAGGCTATTAACGTTTTATTTGAATTTCACCCGTAAACTGAGCGGTTTTTGGTCTCTATATCAAAGTTGCCCTTTTAATTTTGCCTTCGTCACTCCGAGGAATATGGCAATTTCTTGCGCTAGCGTTAGATTATCTAAGATGTTAAATAGCCTGCATCTCAATGAGTTTTGAGATCTCGATCTTTGAGTTTTACCGGCATGGTCGGATTAATAGCTCAATCTAGCTGAAAGGCACGGGGAGATAATTGATTGCAAAATGTCTAGTTTAATGTTATCATTTTTAAAACTTAATTCCGCGAGGACTAATTGAGAAAGAAATTTCAAGGAGTTATCTCCCGTTTTTGCTCTAAAGGTCTTTCGATCCCCTCCGTTATCATTAATTATTTTTTCCCGCAATTCACATGCGGAAAGATTAAAATATAAATTACGGGCTCCACTACTGTACTAAAAGCGATGTAAAGGCCCTTAATGAATGTGTAATATAAATACACTCTTTATGTCCCACTGAAATTTTTTCATGATATTCAAAATATCTCGGCCTCATTAAAACGAATGAATAGATTTCCAGAGTAACCTACACCGGATGAGTTCTATTTTTCCCTCTGATCGTTTGCAATTTTAAATTGGAAAGTATATATAAAAGGAATTAATTGCAATATTTAATTTTTACTCGAAACCACATTGGTTTACTATCAGGATCCTGGATTCGGCGCTCAGCGTCAGAGGAGATTTTAGAAGAGTATCAATTGTAAGCCAGTTTTTTTATACATCAATAATGATATATTGAGTGTAAATAGTTATATAATTAGACATTTTTAGACATAAGTAGACATTTTTATACATGGAATGAATTCGCTGTTTGAAAAATAAAACGAAATTACGTCTTTTAACTAATGAGTTTGAGTTTAAACAAAAAAATCTTATTCAGTCTAAAATCAAGAATCACGCGCGCAAAATAATTATGATATGTTACCAAATTGTTTATCGCTGTTATAATTAGGGCCAATAATTACATCGGAGAAGTCATGAAGGCAAAAAATGCTCCCTGAACTAAATTAAATTAAAACAAAAAATCGTATTTCATCACGAAAGGGAATCCGGGCTGAAAAAGCTTCTCCGGCAATTTCTAGGACTTAATGCCCGCTCATGCCCGATTTAACTGTCCAAAATTCGGCGGTGGCGAAAAAACCGATCGCCATGTTACCCTTCTCCAAATTAAGTCCAATAAAACAACCTCTGGCAAGATAAGACGTAGCGAGGATTCGAATCCGATAAGTTGTAAATTGTGCCGGCGAACGGGACCGAGCAGAAAGGCAGCTTCGACGGTGATGCCACTAATGGGCAAGTTGATGTTTGCAGCGGGGGAGGGACGTAGAAGGAAAACAAGGGGGGGAAGAACCGAAGCGAAAGGAAAAGGATGAAAGTAGGGCAAAGAGAGGGAAAGCTTTGGGGGAAGGAGAGTGGAAAGAGCGGGAGGGATATAGTTCCCGAACGGGTCGATAGAAAGTGAAGGGTTCCCAATAAAGCAAAGGCGCATAACGTATTTGGATTAAAGGACCCTTGGAAGAGCTATTCATGAGCCCTGGTTCCATTAGGACGGAGGGCCCCACGGGAAATAGGACATGATTGGAAACCTATCGGACTGTTTCGGCCGAAAAAAAGCATTAGTTTTTCGGAAATATTCGGCCACGCAAAAAAATCGAGACGACTTTAAAGTCGGAAGAGAGAATTCGCTCTTTGACGTTTCAGATTGTGGAATGGATTAAAAGTTGGCGACTTTGAATTCTTTTCTCCTATTCCCAACCTGAAGAGCCCTTGTAGGAATGTTTCGGCTATCGATTTGCGAGTTAACCAACACTTAGCTTAATAGAGGATTGAGTGCCCTTGACGTCGTGCTAAATGGGAAATGAGACTGTATTGGCAATGCACTGTTATTCCAACTACAAAATTTTTATATCTTTAAACCCCTGTGTTGAATTATCCTTTCAATGTTGCGATATTTAAATTTCATCATAGACTAAGGATTTTTTTTTCAGTTTCCGATAACGTGTACCTGAAATTAATTATGCCTTCCTTTCTGAAACTTAAAATTCGATATTTTCATCAGCGACTAAGTGTGAATATTTTTTAATATTAATTTTTTAATAAATAACAAATTATATTTCTTTTATAAAGTATTATCACACGAAAATATAATTTCATCATAGGATGCACAAAATAAATTTAGTGTTAACAAATATTTCACCTGGTAAAGGCTTTATTTTTTCGTTACCTCTGTAGATAAAAGATTTTAATCAACATTTGGGAGGAAGCTATAACATTAATTGCATCGAAATTAAAAAATCGTGTTCCTTCCGAACTACAAGTCATATTAAATAATGGGTATGAATAGTTAGATTCGC
This sequence comes from Sympetrum striolatum, assembly GCA_947579665.1. Taxonomy (NCBI): domain Eukaryota; kingdom Metazoa; phylum Arthropoda; class Insecta; order Odonata; family Libellulidae; genus Sympetrum; species Sympetrum striolatum. The sequence continues at coordinate 50,727,973 of OX388342.1, read as the reverse complement.
GTTAAATGACTGTGAGTATGAATAAGCTAATATATTGACGAATAAACTCAAGATATCATAGGAATCATGGAAGTAAATCAAATGAGAATTCAAGATAAATAGTTTGCGTGATAGCCATCCAACACCTACACCCCGAGTTCGAGTCTTGGCTTACTCGGATTTGCATATTAGAGCATGGATGCTCGTTTGTTTATTGTTATGTTCTTTATTGTTATTTTCTTATTCATGGAAATTTCTTAGGGAAATATTAATTAAATTAAATTGCCGTTAATATGATGCGTCTAATAAAATCAAAGGAGATAAAAAGATTACAGAAATATAAGTATTGTACGTCATTTTAGTAAAAGGAGTCCAATTTGAATCATGATTGATAAAGCAGTTTGATTATTATATATAATTCTAAAATATTTTTGATTGAATAACCTTTAGAATCAACTCACGTAATTTTTAGAAGAAAATTCAACTAACAAAGGCTTATAGGGGATTTTTGAAAACTATTCACATCAGATTTAATTTTATGTACGATATGCAAAAGTGTGAGAGAGAGACAGAAAAATTTCTAAAGATCATAAAGTATTGTTGAAAAATATGCATGCAAATTTCATTTGCGTTTGGAAAGGATTATGAAGTAACATGATTATAATGTTTTCTCAATATACTAAGCAATTTTCTAGGTCCAGAGAAGAAGTGAGTTCCAAATGGGTACGCTGAAAGAGAAGTTAAAGAACTTTCACTTTCTATCGAAAAACAACACGAAATTTCCAAATCAAAGCGAGTGAAGGTAGGGTATTTTTCGGTAACGTAACACGTCTTTCTCCTCGAATTCTGACATTCTTAAGCCCACACGCTCGGCCTATTTTTCTATCGGATGTAATTATTATTTGAGGGTGTGACTCCTAATTAATTTTAAATCAACTTTCTCTCCTTCACTTCCCTCTTTTGTCGGGGCACGCCGCAATAATTCCTTTTTAGATGCCTATCTCGGGGCACGCGATGGAACCGCGAAACGTGCGTGTTTCGGAGCGCCCAGAACATTACTGGGAGAAACCTTCATCTGCCATCTACTGGACGGAAACGCAACTTGAGAATACACATGCTCGCGGAGAGATATACTTCAGTGAATAAGTTTTTCACAGATCCGGATCTTTTCTTCTCGGAGACTGTCAGCATACTTTGATAGGCTGTCACTACACTCGCTATTGCATCTTGATGGAAGGAATATTTTTCTTTATTACTGTGGTGCAAGATAGAGGAAAATTTTTGTGAGATTTCTTTTTGTCTCGATTTTGCTCATTGCTGTGATCAGGTAGGAGTGGCACTCACTAATTGTTTTTATTTCGGTCACTCATTATTAACTGAAAGGAAAAGTGTAATTTACAGGGTCATTGTGATGAATTTATTCGGACGTTTTACGCAAATATGTTTTGACATAGTGAGGAATACTTACCCCATTCCTTACCTTATCTAGTAAGCCTCATTCTCTCTTCAGAGCTTTTTGTTGCTAATCGTGGGTGTATCGAGGGGAAAACTAGCCTAACAAATGAATATAATATAATGAATAAAATAAAGTGCTCATTATTTTCTTATATAAAAATGTATCCAATTTTTAAATTAATTCATTATGTCATTTTTGAGCTATCATATCATTGTATTTGTATGTACGTTATTAATGAATGAAAAGTCCAAAAACAATAAAACATTTCCTTATCTTTATCTCATACTTTACCTATGAGTTTAATATAAATGACTAAAGGCTAGATAGAAGAAGAGACTTTTCAGTCTCAATTTCGTCTTTATAAGTCTCATAGAAAAATGTACAGTCTTTATAATAACCAAACTACACAAAAATATTTTCTCAAAGCGTATGAAATTAGCTAGTAAAACATAAGGCATAAACCCCAATCACATAACCTATGTTCTTGGTACTGCTGCCTTCTATAGCAACCAATAATCCATCACGACCATTCTTCCGGTATGTGCCAATAGCATGGAAGCGGGGAAATGAAACGATACACATTGGGAAAAAGAGGGCAGAAATATGGATGAAATATAGGATGCGATGTGGAGGAGGCGCAGGTGTTCTTAATCCGGAAGAGGCGGAGTGTGAGAACAAATTTCCCGAAAGCTGTTGTAGTGCACGCAGTGAGAGTGAATGTGGCGCGCGTGAGTTAACGCACGACCGCAGAGGAGAACGTGACGGGATTAAGAATTTCGCGCCGCTGGAGGGTGTGACTAATATAAGGATTAACCCTTTAATCACCCCACTGGGAATATTATTCTTATATTCTGTTCCTACAGCTATGGATATAAGCTGCTTTCAATCTATCCTAGGAGAATAGCTAAAGAAGAATTCTGTGTAGGATCTTTCCCTTGGGAGTGTAAAGGTTGGTTTATCAAGTTCAAGATGGAGAGTTCAGCCATTATGGAATCACCAATAAATTTAGGAAGCAAATGTGAGGATAAATATTTTCACATACAGTTACACTACAATGTTTATATTTTTAATCATACTTTTCCCTACCATGCATTCAGAAAAGAGAAGTTTATATTTTGGTCTCCGAGTATAGAAAATCTCCCGATTTCCAGTTCTGAATTACAGAGGGTTACTTACATAACATATTCCTTTAATCCAGAAGTAAAGTAAGAGAGAGTTTTCCCTGTGCAAGAGGTAAAGTTGAAATTCTTGGAATGCGAATATTTTCACATCTACACTCGTACAATCTTGATGAAAAATACGTTTCTTAGTTATCGATGATGACCTAAATTATTAAAGAGGCTCTATGCATTACTTTGCCGTATAATTTAAAATCTCTGGAAATGCCTTGAATGCATTTGTCTCGCAACAAATCAAGGTCCTTTCATTATTTTAGAATTACAGTTTCTGCAACCCCTCTGATATGAAATTCGTGGTTAAAAAAATTAAAGATGACTCTGATAACCTTAATAGACGGTTATTTCTCAAGGACGCCAATTCTTTCTCCACTTTAAATGAGATTTATAACTTCATTATAGGTGAAAACAACAAAACGGGAACATAAATTACTACCTGCCCTGCCAATTCTGGAAATACCTTTTTCGTAATTGCACTTTGATATTATACGGGAGAAAGTTAGGCCGATAAAGTCCCTTCGGGAGGGGAGAATATTGGGCGATAAAAATTCAGCAATTGCGGATAAAATTGTACTGCTTTCCTCCAAAAAGATTAAATTGGGCTTTGGCTGTATGTCGACGGTAACTCTCTTTTTACAATTTGTTAGAGTTTTTGAGATGCATCTAAGGAGAGGGTTAAAAACTTTGAAGATGCATCTAGTCAGACAACGAAGTCCAATTTTTACAGATTGCGCTTGATATTCATTTACCACATTTTATTTTTAATTCTGCTCATCGTAAACAGCCATATAAGATTTCAAAGCAGGAATAAAAATGTTATTTCCAGCTTTTCATCTATTTCCAGTCATATATCTTGTGTTGACAGTAGAATGGATGATCCAGAGTCATCGCTGAGGAAAGAAAGTTAACTGAAATATTTAATGGAATGGAACCTTTGAAATGAGGTTTGAATTTAGAGTATCTTCACCAGAAGATGACGATTAATTGTTCGAAACTGGTAGTGTAACTGTTTTTGTAAAAATAAAATTTCATCTTAGATTCTTTTCATGATGGATGACCACAACACCTCGTCTTATTCTGTGAACATTATGAAATACTTAACTTCATGTAAGACTTTTGATATCTGTTCCAATAACATGGCGATTTTATGTGAATTATATCTAAACAGGATTAATCTAATTTAACTCCGCTAATTGTCACTAATAATTTGGATGTTAATTACCAAAAATAACACTAATTGTATCGCAAATACAACACCTTTATTTCTATACATCGATATAGATACAACAATAAGGTTTTCTTGCGATGCCCCTTTTATATGAGGTAGATTTAACTGTCTTTGTATCACTTCTCAAGATACTCCCATTCATTTGCAGAGTCGTTCAGATGAAGAAAACAAATCTTACCTTGCAAGCATATTTGTTACACAATGTATCTAACATGTTTATTATTTCCTATACTTGAATAGTTATAATTCGATACCTTCGAGCTCACTTGTGGATTTAGTTTATGGTTTGGATGAAAAACTAAGTTCGTGTAGTAAACAATAACAATAAGGAGACCCGTAACGGAAGGTTAAGAAAGAAACACAAAACATATCCCAATTAAATTTTGATCTAAAAACTGACAGCGTCGACTAGATTGTATATATAACCAGAGCCTAAGGGCGATCATACCCTTAAGTGTTTCAATAGCAAATTTATGCGTAAAACACGAAGAGTTTCTTCCCTTTCTTTCCATTTAAAATTCGTCTGCTTCCACAATGAGGTAGACGAAATATGTCGGGGTAAACTTTCATGCATAAATCCAACCAGGAAACTTTGGAAGTATATCAATAGCAGTTTTATTGGTTGAGGAGGGTATTTGAAATAAAATTATATTCCCTAAGGCAGAATTGGAACTCACTACTTCGACCTTTCCTCTTCTCACTCTCTCTTTGAGATATTTCCTTCTTCCTCCGCTCTTGTTTGTTTTCTCTTTCCTTTTTTATCCCGTTTAATCTCCCTCCCAATAACAGCCCTCCAGCCATTCTTCCTCCATTCACTTGCCCTTTCAGTCCTCGCGCAAATTTAGGCAATTTTGTACTTGAGCAACAGTGACAATGTCGTAGGCGAACCCCAGCATTAGGCCTCCCGAATGAGAGCAGAAATAATGGGGACAGTGGCCGCAGAAGATACTTGTGCACGCATCTGCCCCGGCTTTACAGGGAATAAATTGGGAGGAAGAGAGTTCACATTGGCGCTATCTGCATCACTGAATATTCCCTTCCACCGTACTCTCCTCTTGTACCTAAGAGGGAGATTCGCAATGGCTTTGCATGAAGTAAACGAAAGCTACTCCAGAGATTTAAAAACTTTTTAACGTTGAATTAAACCAATGTTAAGGTTTATCCGCTAAAAGGAAATGTTCCTTAAGTGTGACTGCTAGCCTTACTCGACGACTCTCGAATCTTTGATGACGCTAATTCTACTAGACATAGTATAATAAGTTCATTATAAGCTACGTTATATGTATTTATCTGTTATATGTTTTGGCAAAATTACAATGACTTACACGATGATCATGATTTACGACTGTAACACTGGATACTTGTTGATACCATACAGTAACTAATCATTTGATATGATGGAGCTAATAAAATATTACAAAAATATCTGATGTGGCCAGCACATGACTTTCTCCATATATAAGATGTAAATATTTATTTACGGCAATCCCGGTGGGAGCCAATGTGCGAAATGACCTAAGCTGTCGAAGCACTTTTAACAATACTACTACTACTATTTACGGCAGTATTTTCGAACTCTATATTCAATCTAAACTTGGTAGATATATAAGTGATTAATTTATATCACATTAACTTTTACGTCACAAACATTATAAATAATGTTTTTCGGGACAAGTTCGATGAAAAACGGTGAAATTGGCCTTTTGAGTCTACTACAAGCACCGCTATAGGATGCATCACAAAACTGCTTATAGTAGGCGATGGAAACGAAATCAAAATACGAACGAAGAGCAAAACAACACAGAAACGACACAAACAATTAAAAAAAATAAGGACTACATATTTAAACAGTGAAAACTCGAAAAGCAACAGTAAATAATGAAAATTATTAATATACATAAAAGAAAGCTAATAAAGAAGAGAAATGGAGTAAAATAACAAAAAAGAAAACCTTTTAATTATTATCAATCAGCCAGAGCTGAATAATACTAATTATATTCTATAGGAAGAGACTGAGCGATAGACGCATTGCATTGCATTGTTTGCCATGTAAACAAACTCATAGTAACAAGCTTTATTGCTTTTGTGAAGAGTAATCAATAACGGAAATAAACCATTATAACTGAATAATTATTTTGTAATAAATACGCGTGTTTTAATTTCCAAATCATCTTCCAGATAAAACTTTGTAGAAATATATTATGCATGTTAAATATAACATTATTATGAAATAGTTTAAATGAAAACGATATTTTAACGCAAATGCGTCGAAATAACCAGAAAATTGGTTAATTATGATATGACTCCTAAACAGTGGTTGATATCCATACTTATTTCAAATAAAACTTATAGAAAAATACATTTTTGTAACTTTTGATTAATGGAGGAATTTTGCAATAACGGAAACGAGCTTCGAAAAATAAAGCTCGACTTCCGGTAAACCGATTTACTCCAAAAACTAAATAACTCTAACGACACCAACCAAAGTCGTATGTATGAAATTTGGTGTTGATATAACAAATATTTTTCATGTTAGAGCGCCCACAAAGTACATAATCAGCAACTTCCGGTTTATCAGCATTTCACGAATAACTCCTAAACAATCAGTGATACAAAAATATGTTTAATTCAAAAGTTATAGTAAATGACATTTTCTAAAACTTTTAAAAATAAGTTAATTTTAATAGTTTAATTAAGTTAATATATGAAATATGTTTGAATATAAATATGCTTATTTTTAAGTAAAGCTATTTTTTATAGATAACAGCGAGTGAAATAAAAAACAAATTGACAATTTTGCACGGATTTCACAAAAGAAACATTTAAACACTATTTTTTAAGTAACTGACATACTATAATTTTAAAGGAATCAGCTATGCTAATTCAAATAAAATAACAATTACTTGGTAATTTTCTACAGAAAATATATTTGGACTTCCAAGGTCCAGTCCAAATATATTTTCATATATAAAATGAAAAAGTAATTCTTATTTCATTCAATGGCTTTTCACGAAGTACGGCCAGAAATGATTGATTATATACTAATGCAATTTAGCATTGAAATTAGGAGCGGAAAAAATTCATCTACGATCAAGTGTATAGGTGATTAATGGAAAAAATGTTTAAAGATAAGACCCATACAAAAAATAGTAGCAAATTCTTTTTTGTCAACATGATCAGGAGTTTATATACTGTTAGAGGTTCTAGTTAAAAATATGTTTTCAATAAAAATAAAGCAATTTTGTTGGGTTTATTTTTGAAATAAAATAAGGAACGTAGTTTGACTTCTATAGCGTGGACCCCGCACGCCTTGAAGAAGAATTGCCTTCAGAAAAACCTCTAAATTGCGAGACTCGAAAAAATCTCGATAAGAATCAGAAACAAGGAAAAGGCGTCGTTTGGAAGATGTCATATTCTGATGAAAGCACGCCTTGGGTCACAACTTGGACGTTGACGTGACATGGATGGTTATTTCCTCGCCGTTTTCCCGAGAGCTATTGAAAGTTAATTGCGTCACATTAGAGATGAAAAAGACCACTGGATTCGTCAAATTCTATTTGTTAACCGAAATGTTACTTTCACAATATCGTACAGTGATACTCTTGGCATGTTTATGGTCGTTTTAGAAGTATTTGTGTTGCATGTTTAGACAACATTATGATACATCTGAAGCAATCTCGAATACTACAAGCTACCATCCCATTCATTGATGTTCAGGTTTAAATAATCCATTCCCTTATTGGGGTATATTGAATTTCGTGTTAAGTCAATATTTTTCCATCAGTCATCTGACATTCAGGCTTTATTTAAGCTGTTTGACTGGTAAAATACGAGAATTATATTAATTATAAATCTACGCAAATATATTTTATGACATCTTTACAATTAATCATTTAACCACTGCTGGAATGATAGAACTAGTAAAATAAATAATTATACATTTTTACATTGTATATCAAATGTGAGATGAAATCGTATATAATTTTTTACTGACCAATTTGATAAATAATTTGCGTCTTATTTTGCAAAGGAAAAGATGTCCTTACTTTCCGAGATAACATAAATTCTACTCCGTGAAATGTGACAAACCTAGTGTTATCAAACTTTTATTAGAAATTAAAAGAATGCTTCCATAGATACTAATTAAGTTTAAGGAAGAAGTAGGTTACTGGCTTCCTAAGGATATATCAAGCCACATTTAGATAGAGTTAACATTAGTTTGTATGCCTAAATGAATAAAATTTTTGTGTTAGTCGTCATATTGTTGCTTTGAAAAAATAATTTTCGTGATTTAATTCGTCATTTCCTTATTAATTCTTAACCAGTGAGAAACTATGGCCAATTCACTTCCTCCCTGAAGATTAATAGATAGACAACTTCCATAGCGCTACATTTATGTAGTATTTTTTCTAATTTTCACTCGACCAAATAAAAATGGATGTTAAATATGTTTAGTGATTAGTCGTTGTGATAAAAAGAAAAGAATCTACAAAATATACTCGTAAGAATTTGTGATTTTATTTGCCTTAGCTTCTTCTCGATATATAAAAACTTGGCAAAGGGCAGCTTGTTTTATAGTCTTCCTAACACCCTACGTGCCTAGTATTCGATAATAAAATCCACAATGTACCTAAATCATCTGAAAGATTTTATAATTTAAATTAGATTGATTAATATTTAATGGCTATTACTCAAATGAAATTTTGGTCGGCAGATAGTAACCGCATCGTAAGCTTATTTAACTTGACGTAGAGCAATCTAATTTTAGGGGAACGAACTATTAAGAGTAGCCTGAGAAAGGCTTGACAACTCCCTCTACCACCGTGTAAAGAGTTACCCTTGGTCTAGTCTCCCTACGCACGTGGTGACCACAAATTGGAATTCGTTAGTCAGTAAATTGACATCAGTTCTTGCTATTGGAGGAACTACTCGCTAGGGACAAAGACCGAGGTTTTCCTAATATCTCCCACGTCCGTCTAGCTCAGACTCCGGAGGTTTCAGGCGTTAGGCTGTCACCCTCTTTTCATTTCGTCATACCTCTTTGCTCTCCGTCCCTCAATCCCCTCTACGCTAACTACCCCTAAACTCTACAACACCCTCTTTTCCCCAGGACCCCTATGTACCAATTCCCTCGTTAATTCCAAACCCTCCAAGGCCCCTCCCCTTCCATCTCTATGGCACCCATTCCATCCCTCAAGCCCCCCCCCAGATCCCAACACCCACACCCATCTTTTCCTACTCCGTTCCATTCTGCTAATCAACTGCCAACTCATAAAATGCACTGCTCACAACACCCACCAGCGGTATACCCTCCAGACATCAGGCTGCACTATTCTCGATGTACAATGCATCATTCCTAACAATCCCTCCTAATTCAACACCCACCATCCATTTTCTCCTTCTAAAATTCTGCAATACGTTCCGCTTAGTCTTTTAACGAATCCTTCTTACCCGTTCAATTTTTCACGCTCTGAAATCTGGTCTTTCGAAAGAGGAATGCGATGATGATTACTAAAAGGACGAGAATTCTATGAAGAGTATAAGGGATTAATTGTAATTAATGAATAATAAGAGAAGACGATTCTTTATTGCGGAATTTAAACATAATGTCAATTTTTAACTACCTTTATCGATAGCCATAACAACATTTAAACGTTTCCTCATTGATGACTGTGAAATGAAGTTAACAAAGCGAAGAAGTGAAAAAGGAACTGCAGTAAAAAAGGTCGAAACAGTATTGCATTAATTCGTGAGCTATCTATTTTAGCTCATGCTTTTACTTCGCTTTGGAAAATCAAAATCAAATTTGTATTGCTCGCGACAAAGCGATGTGCGGATGGTGCAACAACTACGGGAATGTCCGTTTCGCTTCGTTATGTCGCTGGAAGAGTTTTACACAATGGGGGAATCTAAATTTTATTACCGCCGGGATATCATGAGAGATTTAACTTTCAAAATTACGTTCTCTGCGTAGTTTTGAGAAAAGCGTTTGTTCCCTGTCCTATTTAATACAAATTTGGCGAGCCTACGTCCTGCAACAAAGAAAGAAAATTATTTTGGCAACAATTCTATTTTGAGCCATAAAAATGATTTACGGCGCTATAGGAGCTTTTCATGTTATACAGCATCTACGTTTTAGGCTATTGAAAACAATGCTTTAGAACATGGGATTTGCTGAACAATATTTCCAACACCAGGAAGCGAGTTATTTGTGCAATTTTTCCCATCGTATACATCTGTCACCGATTTGAATGAAGTCCCCTCCCGAAATTCGATTCATTCTCCCTAGGAATGAAATTCGAAGATGGTATACTGGCTGAAATACGAGTAGTTCCCACTGTTTTTTTACGACGACTAGGAGAACTATAAATACTCTCCTATTAGTGGTTTTACCATCTCCATCCGTTTTTGTTTGCTTAGCTTTCGCATACATAATTAGCGGCACAAATGTTGACGCTCGTTTGCGGTCGGAAAGTATACATTATCGATGGAATGGGAACTCGCGCTTTAAAAATAGATTATTTTTAATTGCGCCGTTAATTCTCCGTTTGCTTCAGACTCATAAAAGGAGCCATTATCAACGGAGAATAGTTTTGAATAGTATTGTCATTCTATTTTAACCCCTAATCGTATTTATAGGGAACGCCTCTCAGGGAGTCTCGTTCATTACTCCTAGCTACGGTTAGAAACGTCACGATGCCAGTAAAAATGCGCCATTAGTGATTCATTTCATACGCAGTTAATCGTCCAAAAACCACTTTGAATAACGGCCTTTGAGTTACGCTCTCTCAAGAGTCAATTTGCATTAATTTATAGGCCTCGGAGCGCTAAAAATGCGACGCATCCGGTTGATTCACAAAATGGCCACGAGAGAAGAAACAGATGACAAACGGCCGAGAGCCTTAAGCCCGCGCAGACGCTCGCATTTGACCGTGACGGCAATAACTCAATTCGACTCGCATTAAGTAGTTGCCGATCTCCACATAATCCAATAACGCAGAGAAAATTGAGGGAAGAAGAGGGATCCGAACAAAAGAAGGAGGGCTTCCGTCGCGGACACTCTTTTTCTCCCCACAAACGTTCTGTTAAACTCGCCGTCCGAGAAAGCCCCAGTCATCGCTCTTGCAGTTTCATCCCTTGGGCTGCATCTGCGGGGAGGGCGTCGAGACGTGTAACGACGTGACTTTGCGGTCGAGAAGATGAAAGGGAGGAGGAAGAGCTAGGGGGGAAATGGGGTGGATTGCGGAAGGAAAATAGGAAGGAAATGTCGGGCGGAAGAGGGAGGGCCGATGTCTTATAAGGGGGTTGGATGTTGCGGGGGTTGCGAGGTCATAAATTGGAGTCCGATTCTTCTTAGGTCGTCCCTCGTTTGGATGTGATACTCGATGGGAATGAACGAGAGGAGCAATATCAGAAACCTCGCGTTAATACTCTTAATTCTCTAACAATTATTTATTTATCATAACATGTGCTGCAGTAGAATTTATTCCGGTGGCAGCTCCAGCCATTGTCTATGTGCAACTTAATTCTAACCCCAATCCTTTTATACCAGACGTTAGACACAAACAAATATTCCAGTATCATCATCACAACTCATAGACAGTATTCGATATCTACAACACTACAAAAAGATCTAATTTACATATATCTCCCCGGTACCTCTCCAAAACATATACTCAAAATATATACTCAAATCACAAAAAATACATTCCACAGTTAAAAATGTCACTTTTTAGGCCAAAATGTTTCTTCATCATTTTCACTTCGTCACTTTAAAATTATCCACATAAAACAAAACATAGGCTCCCGGATAGTCGTGTGGACAGCGCGTTTGCCTTTGGTGAAAGCGGTCCCGGGTTCGAATCCCTGTGGGAGCCAATGTGCGAAATGATCTAAGCTGTCGAAGCACTTTTAGCAATACTGCTACCAAAACAAAACATTACAATATTTAATTCACTTAATTACATAAACTACACAATCTAATTTTAAATTTTTTGGAAAGGGTTTGAAGACCTATTTAGGCAACATATTCCATTCTTTGACCCCTCTATGTATAAAATAATATATGGCGTTATCAGTCCTTTGTTTCTTCAGTTATAACAGTTATACCAGCTCATGCTCGAAAAATAAGGTACGTCCCAATGTCCTTAGAATTAATAGAATATAGCCTCGTCGCAATATCCTAAATATTATATTTTGACATTAAATATAATTTAGGTAAGATGGTGGAACATTAGGCGATAGAATGTAAATCTAGCTAGGATGATTATCCTCTTTTCACCAGTCTTATATTCAAATTATGATTTTTGACTGCATTCTAAAGGTTGAAAAAGTTTTACTAAGATTAAAAAGGGATTTATCAGTACTTTCAACCCAAGAAATCTGAAAATAATATGATTACTTTTTCACTATACGTAGTATAGAGAAAGTATTGTATTCGCAAAAAAATTCGACCTCCAGATTTCAATGGAAATAGATGTTTTGGGGCCAATAGAGTTCGTTTTCGCTATTTTCCCGAATATGTCTGTCTGTGTGTCTGTCTGTGGTAAAAACGTTTGTGAGCGCTCTGTCTTAAAATGTATTATCCGATCATTTCCAAAATTCATATTTAGTATTTTCCTAACAATGCCAAGAGTTGATTAGTTTTGATAAATATCGATTAACCGGAAGTTGCGGTTTATCTGGAAAAAATATAGTTTCTTAAATATGTCTGTCAGAATGCAATGTAGGTATATACCGTTATTTACAAAAGTTATAGATAATATACTTTACTACAACTTTTGTATGAAACATTTTTTCGTAACACTGATTGTTTAGGAGTTATTCTTGAATAATGGTTAACCGGAAGTTGGTGTTTATCCAGAAATGGAAATTTTTCATACATATATCTGTTATAATGCAATATAGGTATGTACAATTACATACAAAAGTTATAGATAATGTATTTTACTACAACTATTGTATGAAACATTTTTCTGTAACACTCATTGTTTTGGAGGTACTTTTATATTACCGGCATAGGCTTCTGTTTTCAATAAATATGTAAAAAGTCGGGTGTGGGCCACATCAGATTTTTCGTGCTGTAATCGGGATACAAGTAAATGATAATATTACTAATAATCTAACCGTTTCACTTGAGGATTTTCTTAAATTTATTTAATCAAAACTAAATCACCTGATGATGGCCGTTCTTGGCCGAAACCGGTGGAAATAAAAATATAATGTGGAATATACAGTCTAATTTCCACATTCAGTGGCCATGGTGTTCCATGACGTCCTCCCTTCTCATATAAATTTAATTTAATTTCTTGATTTGTAAATAAAAATTATATAAATATCACCCGTATATAGAAGTATAGGATATGATATTACTAAAAATACTATTACAAAAGTGTTCCTTGGGGGAAGGGACGTAAAACGGAAAGAAAGAAGGGAGAGGGGAAGTTGACTAAAGTTGAAGGAGTAACGAAGGGAGGAAAAGAGGCTCCCCGAGGATAGAGAATTAGGGTGGAGGTCGAATGACGTCTGGAGGATGATTGATGAATAGAGGAAGGGAGATTGCAGAAAATGCGACACGTGCTGGGAATGAGATGTCATACATTAGTATCCCGAAGCGGAATATATTGAAGGGCAAAAAATGGGCCCCAAAAAAGTGTGACCTATCTTCTTCGCCGGCTAATCCTCTCTCCTTGGGTCCGATTCCAGAGATGCGTTCCAGGTCATATTTCCTTCTTTTCCCCATACGGCGCACGTGTGTGATATCCTTGAAAAGATATTTCAAATCCTACTCGCATCTCTACTTCATTTTGCGGGCATAGATAGCAAGTCCTGGTGCCTGCAGGGGAGAGTAAATAAATTTTATATCTGCGAGAAAAGTTGATTTAGTTGTGATATCGACATAATCCGCCCTTGTACCAATTCAATATGAACCCATCTTGAATTCGTGAAAACACGTTTTCCTCTTTTAAAGGAAATTCTGACTCATACACCACGGGCGAAAGATCTCTCTTATTGATCTAACCTCATTTGAATTTCAACCAGGCGGTTAGGAGGAAGATCTTTCTTTAAAGGCAGAAATGTCCTTTAATTTCTTGGGAGTTGATAGAGATATAACCCGTACAGGGAATTTTTGGGAAAAAAATACATGTATATGTGTGAAATTATTGTTAGCATTGGCACTGGTGAATCTGAATATTAGAATCATATCTGAGATGAGAATGCTATATTACTCTAAGCGATGTTGCAAGATCATCATTGAGGAAGCATAACTTAAAATTGAAATTCAATATATTGTACGAACTTATTTTTTTGAATCCAAGGGAATTTTCAATTTAATTAATTATATAAAACTTTTACTGAAAATATAAAGAATCTTTTCATTCGTCAATTGCCAAGCCTTCATATTCATAGTATTCGGATTTTACCGTGTTATTTTACCTTGGTCATACCCCTTCTGGAATATGCGGCAAGCATATGTGATCCGGCGGATGAAACGTGTACTCGCGAATTTGAGAAATTGCAGCGTAAAGTGGTTCGTTTTGTTAAGAAATGCTACGATATAAAAGCAAGCGTTAGAAAAATGCTCTCAGACGTAGGTTGGGAATCCTTGAAAGAAAGGAGATTGGAAGCAAGGCTGCGATTGCTTAATAAATTCAGGGAAAGTACATTTATGGAAGATACAATCGGTATCATGCAACCCCCCTGCTACCTCGGTCGATCCGATAATGACCGTAAGTTAAGAGAAATAGATGCTAGGACGAATCGTTTTAAAAATTCATTCTTTCCGCGAACGATACGCGACAATAACCGAATAAGGAAGTAGTTTAGATTCAACTGGTGTTTACACCCCCTGCCACATGCCAAAAGGAGACTTGTAGGGTATCAATGTAGATGTAGATGTAATTCTATCTTTAAAATGCTCAAGAGTATTTCCGAGATGGTATCAGGATAATAAGATATGTACAAGTAAAAAAACAAGCAAGTCTTTACCAGATCAATAAATTTATTCCATTCTATCATCGCAATACGGATACTTGTTCATTGATAATGAAATAAAAAAGTGGATTCGAAATAATAAATAAGTAATATTAAAAATGCCCGTGTTTATACATAAAAGATAGATATGTATTTAATCACTTATAGCTCGAAAAATCAAATTCAAGGTGATTAAGAAAAATAAATAATCGATAGGACCCTAACATGTCAAGAGCAGAGCTGACTTCACCTCATTGGCGAAGAACACAGAGAAGGAGACCGACAGCTACGCTGAACTTAAGAAAAAGATTAATTTAACAAGAAAAGATTAAAGGCTTGTATGATGTAGAAAACTTAAAAGAGATAAATCAAGAGAGTAAGATAATTTTGAGCATAAAAGGCCTTAACAACCGAAGTTGCGAAATAGATGAAGCAAGGATGTATTACAAGAAAGGGAAAGTTAATCGAAAATCGTAGAAATTACAGGGGAAGCAGCGCTAGAGATCGGCGCTAGAGTTAAGCGAAAGGTCGACTAGGAACTATTGGAGAAGTCGATATTCCTGATGAGGAATAAGTGAGCAATGGGAAAATCAAATGACACAGAACAAAGGATATCTCAAGTCAAACTATGCACGGACCCAGAAGAAATACGAATAAGGATATAGGAGAAATTACTTCAGAACTAATCGAAAAGCTGTGCATAACAACAGACATTATGAAACGATGATGGCTGAGGTTGTAAGGAAAATTATTTTTTTTAGCTATTCCATATTCTTTCTGACAATCGGTTGCATCTATTACGACGAATCATTAGCAGTGTAGAGTATAAATAATGGCCCTACTTGTTTGATAAATCACGGTAAATGGTATAACGCTTTGGAATTGGATTTGTAACATTTTTCTATATGTCCATAACGATTTTCACTTGTTAATATTGGAACATACATATTCTTCGAAAAAATTCTTCAAACGATCCATTCTTCGATGGACAAATTGTTCAAAAATATACTACTATAATTAATTCGAAATTATCCACATTTTAAATGTTAGGAACTGATTTGGAGTTTATATCTATTCAATAAAATTAAGAATTTTGGTTGGTTTGGATTATCTATGATAATGAGGTCTGTTTTTGATGAAATTGTCATCCGAAGAATTGGTCATTTTAAGAATTTGCTTCGGAACAATTTGCTTTCGAAGAAATTGCCTGTAACCAATTATATCACTATCACGGGATATAAACTAATACTCAACCATAAAAGCCTCTCATGATTTTTATAATTTATTATAACATTATGTCAGATTCCTTCCCTAGTAAAGCCTTCATTACATTGTACTTAGCATAATAAAGTTTATTTAACCATTCATTAAACAGTGGGAAAAAATAGCAAATGGATTCGTGAGATTTCTGCTTTCCTACAAGCGCAAAGAGGCCTCATGAAACTCGATATCATGGTATTTATTTCATTTAATAACCTGAATTTATGTTATTTTTTGACAGGAATTCTGATTTTTAATGATTGAAAAAATGAAAGATTAAATTATTGATTTTTTTTTCAATTTTTAATTATGCAATTTATTTGCAAGGGTTAGAAGTCATCAAACTGTATCGAGAAAAAAATTTAAATTAATACTTTGAGCGATTACCTTCCCATAATTGCCAAATTAATTGCCGATACAATTTTTGATATTACGTTCGTGAATCATTAACATGAATTTCCTTTTGATAATTTACTGTTAAATATGAATGATGGGAAATGCGTTTCAACACATCAGAGGCAAAACAAAATACCCCCGTGAGAATGAAAACTGATTTCATCGAAATTCAAAAGTGAATGACAGATTTAATTACCATGTATTCAATCATAAACTGTGATATCTTAATAGATTTCTGGTTCGAATAAAAGCGATTAATCTACAGTTTTTGATAGTTCTCATTTAGTGTGCTATTCATTAACACGAATTTGATAAATCCATGTTGTTTCTAATTAAAATACTAATTATGTTGGCCTCGTTGTGGAGCTACTTCCTTCTAAATTCAAGAAATTATAATAAGGAAAAATAGATCGAAATGAAAATTGAAAACATGGAACGATAATAAAAGACTACATTTACGGAAAATTGCGTCTGAATGTGAGAGGTTTTTCGCACGGAATTGCGATTTTAATTCCATCGTAGGACAAAATAGTTTGTCATTCCCCTAAAATCCCTAATGCATTAGTATGAATGCGAGCACTTTTATTAAGAAGCAAACTCTTTAACTAATTAATATTGTAGCCAAAGCGAGAAAATTTTTAAGGCAATAGTTCAGAAAAGTTTTGAATACTAGGCACTGTGTGGATATCCACTCATAAATATCGAAAATTTCATATTTCAAAATGAAGTCAGCAAGTTGCGAAAATCCACCTCTCAGCCCCCCTAAAAAAATATCCCAACGTTTTACTTTCTCGCAAAATCGTCGGAGAGTAATTCAGCTAGAGTAATCGATGTTTTATTTGGATGGCCTTTTTCCGCCCTCTTTAAAAAAAGAACAGGTTTCCGGCAAGGCTTAAAAAAATAAATCGTGATTTATAATCAGCCGGCAAACGTTAAAGCCCACTCTAGGAGCAATAGATCCTTTCCGTTCTCCGTTCCAATGGAATCGGTGGTCGATAATGGATTTTTATTGGACGGTAGTTTGTCGGAAGACTCCGCGGACAAGTTGTGCCCTGTCCAGAGAAGAAAGAGCGAGGCGGGTCCGACAGAAAGGGAGAGACAGAAGAGAGATGGGAAGAGGGGCAAAAAGGAAGGAGAAAAACGAGGAGGTTAGAAAAAGGAATAGAGAGATGAAAGAACGGGAATGGGTGGTTTGGTGTTGGTGGTGTAAAATTACAGGATCTCCCGCGGGGTGGGAGTAATTTATGACTCGGAAACAATTTGGCGAGGAGAAAGAAAGAGGTTGAGGTGGACAACAGAGGGTGAGGTAGTTAGTGATGGGTTGGGGAGGAAAGAAGGAAGATTCGCCCCAACCCTTTATCCATGTTTGGTGTCCTGGTCACGCCATCCACCACGCCCTCTCCACCGGGGATCCACGTATCTATTAGTCAGGATTTCGGCAATAAAATCGAACCGCTCTGAAACATTCGGCAAATGGTGCGTTTGACGTAGAAGGCGATATTGCGATTCGATCAACATGTTTGATGATAATGTAAGTAAATTTATTTTTTATTACACTCAGTAAGCAAATATCCACAGAGATATTTATCATATCTGCACTATGAACACAAAGAAAAAGATATGCCTTAGAAGAAATACAGACAAAAATAAGTAGTACAATGATACTCCTATTCTATAAACTTCTTTGATTAAGAATCATCATTTGTGTTAGACATTTTTGTCAGCGTTGTCTCTTAGTAAAGGTTATCTTTTTCCGTGGGCTCGAAATTAATTTGTGTTGAATGTCTCCATGATTATATGCTTACTGGATATTCCAAATATAATTCATTTAATTATAGTTTCACTTGTACAAGTATTAATTAAGGTATCTGCTATCGGAGGTTATGGTCAATAATTTGAGTATCTTTACCCTGCGATCGGTATCTCAATACTGCGAGCTCTAACTAATCGCATCGGTAAGACAATAAATCCTGAATGCCTTTGCAGTACTTTAAATATATACATCCTTCGACTGTCAAGTATTATGAGCCATAAAACTTCCAAAAAATATCATCAGCGATCCTTCAGAAAATGAAGGAGAGTAAAACATTGCTCTTTTTAAGTATACATTCGTTTAGGTAGTAAGCCAATGATTATGTAGAGAAACAGGAAAGAGTTAAAAATCACTGTTCTCTTGGTATTGAGATAGCTTGTTTGTATACTTCAGAGCTCATTGAAGAAATGAATCAATTTATGAATTCTTGACATGAGAGTTCAATATTGAGGAAGTGGTAAACATCTTGTCTCCAAATATCCCCAATAGATTCTAAATCTGTTCATAAATATCACTCGTTTATCATTCTACTCTCATCAAACGCTTTTTCCACACGAACGGAAATAATTTATGGCTAGCAAAGAAAACACACTATCAGCGCAACGTATACAGATCTGTGGTTCCGCATACATTCTTTTTTTTTGAGATTTAGGACCCTCATCGGCAACTTTTCAACAGCTTTTCATTCGCTCCCTTTGACCTATTCGTCTTCCTTCTCTCTTTTTTCTCTTTCTTTCCCCACTTCCTTCCCATCAGCTGCTCTCTCGAATCCCCACCTCCTTTCCTTCGAGTCGTCGATAAACCCTCCTCAACGCACTTTCAAGCATGGACAGCCAACAATCTCATCCAGTTGTCCTTCTACGCTTCCTCCGAAGAAAGTGACAGAGAACTCTAAACGAACATACCCTTCGTTGAATTTTAAGGTAGCTTCTAAATCTGCATGTTTAGCACTTAATGTCCTTCTGCCAGAGTGGGTGAGTGCCTGAGTAGTGTTTTAAATAGACCCTCGTGGATAAAAATACAAAAATTGGGACTTACGCACGACAGCCGAAATGGAGGAATTAGGAAATATAACTTTATTTTTAGCTTGGAAAAATTCTTAGTACATATTAGTTATAAATATAATTTGTAAATTTTGAACGGGAAAAGAATAAAACATGGTGGACTGAGGGTAAGGTGAGATTACCCTTAAGATTATCCTTACGCAATCACAATCACTAAATTTTTTCCCGTATTACCATTTATTTGGATATTTTTGTGTCATTCCTTGCCTGATGATGGTGCCATGCATCAAAACCTTAGTCGATTGGTTAAATTATTGTGGATTTTATAAATACGTTTTTATGTTAATATTTTATTTGGACGTGAAATTCGACAAATTGATGGTCAAAACCATTCGATATGTAATGCCAAAATGTATTCCTACATCTAATACAATAATGCTCGAGAAATAAAATATTATAATTAAACTTTATTATTGCTAAGAAGTACGTTTTTTATAAGTTATCCTTAAATAAATACATTCCCGTTGATGGTGGTGGTACAAAAACCGTTATCAGACTTGAAAAACGATAATGAACTCAAAATTGGAATCGATAAATAAGTAGGCAATGATGCGAAAAGAGTTACACTATAAAGTTTCATAATAACTAACATAAACTTGCTTATGTTAGTTATTAGAAAAAAGTGTTTGGAGATGTTTATCAACCATGCAGTTCGTCCTGAGTAACTATATTGATATCAACAATAACAATGTTTTAAAAAGAGTTAAGTTGCTATTAGAAGATGAGAACATGTTAATTTTAGAAATCTTAAGAGCAGCAATTAACAAATATGATTACCTCTGTAGAATCACAGCGATCCTTTTCTATCCATTGTCTTCTAAGGAAAGGAAAAATTGGGACACCGTTGTTAAGGAATTAGAGGTTTAAGATCTCCAATAGCCATTTTTGTCGGCGTTCTTCTCATTCCCCGGTATTCCGAGAGAACAAGAAAGGATACCGCACATTTTGAGAGCATAGTGCGCCGACAAAAACGGCTAATGGAGATTTTAAACATCCATTGTCTTGTGAATGACTCAAGCTATTCATTTCAGCGTCTCGCTTCGTCATTCCCACATTTTAATCCTAGGAATTTACTTAGATAATTCGCTAAAGGGCTGTATTATTACCTAAATAGCGCACTTTAGGGTAAAAGTCGTAATGTTTTGCCATTCTTGATAATACTTAGATGACGACTTTTCTCTTTTTATGCTTCATAATTTTTATTGTAATATTTACCTATAAAACCGTAATAACTTCTTCCACGATATGGAAAAAGAAAGCAGATGACCGTGCTAATCGCGGTACTTTACTCTCCACAGCTCCACCTTAAGGCTTTAAGAGTACGGATCCCTTACCTGCGTTCCAACGATCTCTATCTCTAGCTGTAGGATCAATAAGTCGGAGACAAAATAACCATCACACTAAGGGGAACTCAACAATACAATTCACAGGAAAGAGCGAGTACTCTATCCTTTCCAAAAGAGAATTCTAGGAATTCTTTCTGACTCATTCTTTACAACATGAATACGGAATTTTTTTTTCCAAAATATATACGTAATACAATATAGTGACATTTGAGAGAGATTTTTTAAGTTTTTCAAAACACGCAAAAGGTCAAGGAAAATGTTTATACCTTCCAAAATAAATAGAAAGGTCCGTACTACAATATCAAAGAGTCGCATCAAGGATGTGGGCGTTGCAATTTGTTTCCGAGGAAAGAGGCCTATGGACGGCATAGCAAAATCAAGGGAATCAAAGCTTTTAGTTCTTTCAGAAAAGTAGGTTTTACTTCCTTGTTGCTAACTTGGGAGACCAGGATATTAAAGGACATTGGTTAAATTAAGCATGCCTTCTAACAATGAAGTTCCGGATTTCGATTTAGCAGAGAATGTACGATATCCTTCACTAAACCTAAACCATTAGGAAATCAGTGAAGGAAACTTCGCAATTCATGAGGTATAATTCAGACGATCGATTTAAGATATTAAACTAGCATCACGTTAATATAAACAAACTGCAATATAGACTTGGACATTTTGAGGGCGAATTTATCATTTCATTGATCAGGTTTTCGGCAGATAGACATTCCATAGCTTCACACGCCTCTAGTTTCCTCTCAGGTTTCCAGTAAATTAGCTGTAGAGAGAAGGAACTATGATGTCCTCAATATACTAAAACATTATGGTAGATAATACGAGTTACTTAATTAATGTTAAATTTTAGCACTGTAATATTAGCTGTGTGAATGAGTGATTGCTGTTCTTTCTTTTCTATCACTCATTCACACAGCTTCCTTTCTGGGAAGAGAAAATTGAATTTTTGTCGATGAGATATAAGTTAGGAGATTAACAAATTTCACTTTATACACATGAGAATTACATTTTAGAGATAGAACTCTAGAATCAAGTGTTTATTGGAAAATAGAAACGTGTATGATTTTTGGAATCGATGGCAAACAAAAGAAATGAGAGCACAAATAAGATATCCAGCGGATTTTTATGCAGCTAGAGATATATTTGTTTGATACTACATACCTATTTAGCATAAATTTTTGCCTGCTGATTCAGATGAATTGATGAATGAATGAATGAAAATGAATTGAAAAAATGAATGAATATTTCCTATATTCCTATGATAGAGAATGTCGTAGGATTACGTGGCGATTGAAACCTACCAATATATAATTATGAAAAGCATCAAGAGGTTACTTAAAAAACTTTGTTATGTATTCAAGTTAGGTTTGATTTGACAACGAAAAAATTACAAGATAAATTTAATTACTACATAAATGAAGTGTTTTCAGGTACTACTTCATAAAAGATTTCCATGGTGAAAACAAAAATATAAATATCCTCTGAAGCGAACGTTTTCGGTTAAAAATCCCGTTTCTAAATTGAACATTCATTAAAATCCTTGTTCTCTTTACTTTAAAACCCCTTCGGGGTTAACGCACCCGCAGACATTAACGAAACATTACACGGTCAGCTGGGATTATTCGGGAGTCAAGGAAACCGTAGAGTGCTTCTCCAGCATTAGGGAAAGACTCTCGGCGTGGACCCTCCGTTTCCCTCATGACTAGATGACCGTGGTGGAGAATGACGTGCCGGAGAAAGGGGGAAAATACGATAAAATGAAGCATTTACTCCTCTTTCAGGAGGTCAGCGTTGACCGCAGGAACTGTTACACCCCCGTGTCGGCGTCGTAACCCCACGGGGTCGAGAGAGCTGATGTTGGCGCTGATGTAACCAGTCGGATTCGCTGATGAGGTGGTTCTCCTCTCAGCAAGACCTCCGAGTTTTTCTTTATCGCCCCCTAAAAATCAACACCAGCGGTCTTATATCCAGAAGATCACCCCTTTCTCCCTCCCCCCAGCCCAAGGCCTTCGTAGTGCCCTTACCCATCATCGCCCTAGCCCACATTCATCGAATTGCTGACCCCGGTTGAAATATTGGGGTTCCCTTGCTAAAAATTCTATTTTGTGGAAACGTCCGGAGAATTCAACGTGCTTTTTCATCCTGTTTCGGCGCGCTCCGATACAAAAAATATTGAGGTGTTGGGGATTATTTTTTTGAAGGGCAGATGAATTTGTTGTTACCCTTTCCGTGATCGTGATGCATTCCGCTCTTTATTTTTTTATCTCGCGGATGGAATTAATTCGAATTGATCGTGTTTTATTGCCGAAATGTTTTAACTATCCAAACTCGCGGGGTTGAGGGCGTTTTTTGCCCCAATTTTGATTTACGGGTGTACTAACGCGGGGAACTTTTCATGGTTTCTCGAAATTTCTACGCGGAATTCGGATTACTTTGGGAGTAGTGGCAAAACATTTGCAAATTATGCAGAAAAAGGCATTAGCCCAGTTTCCGGGTCTAATTAATTAATGCGAATCTTAATCAAACCTTAACTTCTGCGGATATTGTGATACCTGGGGATTACCGTGGGTGTCCCTCATTAGTTTGCGAGCATCATGAATGGCAGCAATAATACCCTCTTTACGTAATGACATTGATATAGATAAACAGCACATGGTTAAAATCCTTGTTGTATTACCATTAAAATTTACGGCTCGAAATTAGCAAGTGAGACAAGCAATCGTAACTGAACTATTTTGTATTCTTTATGATTTCTGCATTTAGCATAAATATAGAAGACCTACTAATTGCAGATTTTCATTTGAATCGTATCAAATGGAATTATTTGAATTGGAATTAGAGTTTAAACCAGAGTACGAAACTAATGTTACCCTAAATCATATGAGCTTTGTTATATTAAATTCTACATAACTCCCCAAAGCTGCCTTTCCTTTCGCATATTGTTCTCTATCTACCTTAACTGGTTTGATATAATTTTCCGCACTCTTTATCCTAATGCAGCTCTGCTGTCACTCATGTATTTCCCTCTCTTTTTAATTCTATCTTTCGATAAAGAACGGAATCACTATTGGGAGAAAACATTAATACGTAAAATGCGCGACGGTAAAAAAGTTAACCATGAGTTACTTTTATCAAATTTTAACAACTAAGGGGATTAGTACGTAAATATTTTTCGTTTAATATTAAAACAAAACACATCGTAAAGTTTAATGAGAAGATTGGTTGCTATCATTTAATTTCGATGGAATCAAAGAAAATTAGGGCCATCATGGATAGCGTTCATGATTTGCAAATTGCTAACATTTTTTATAGTATACAAAGTGAAAACAAAGAAAATTAATACTCATTTCAGGAAAAATAAATGATAATTTTTCTTTGATTATAAAATTAGTTATTCGCCAATTCAATCGAGTGAAAGGAAAATATTCAATTTATGGAAAATACTGCTTCTGAGATTAATTCATGGGATCTTATAATTCCATCCATTTTGCTGAAATTTAAAGTAATTATTCTCGGCAACAAAGGACAAAATAAATCTCCTAATATTTCAATAACCTCTGAAGATTACAAGATACTAAGGCACTGCTTCTTGGTTAATAAATGGTTTTATGTGATCTTTTGGTGGTCGATAACTAAAACATAAGAGGTAATTTTTAGACGCGGCAGTAATTTCGACTAGGTTCACGCTTGCACGTGCGACGACATTTCATTTCTCTGATTCTCAGATTTATTTTATTTATAAGTTCAACCGAGAAAAAATTTTTCTAAGACCACTTTTGTATTTAAAAGAATAATTTCACCACCATACATAATACGAAACAGGTGGGTGAAGAAAATTTACGAGTCTTTTATGTCGAAATTTGGTTGTCATTCAAATGATTTACTTGGCATTTCCTAAAATTATTCTTATTTTCCGATTTTTGTAGTCTTTATTATAATTAAAATTCTCGGAGGAGGCCATAATTTTGTGGTATTCCGATTTAATCGTAAAATTGTTAAATAAAAGGAGGTTTTAAAAAAACAACACAATAATATTTACTATCCGCATATAGGGTATCATCAGCTACTAGTTTCAGCTAATGATTGTCGCCGATGGTAGTTTCAGCTAATGATAGTCGCCACTGATACCTTCTATGTATGGATAATAAAAGTTACCGTGTTACTTATAAAACCTTGTTTTAATTAACAATTTCTCCATTTCTCATATTTACTGCCATTCATGTATTACTTTAGCATGATGCCTTGTATATGGATCATTCCAGTAAGCAGATTCGCGACAGGAAACTTCAACGCAAAGAGTTTAGAAACGGAAAATATCACTCTCGCCGTCAAAAAGTTGGCATGTAACTTGAAGTTTCAATTCCCAAAGCGTCGATACCAGAATCGAAAAAAACTTTCGACGTCGGATATCCGATTTTATTCCTGCACCGCGTGAAGGTTGCACTGAGCGTAGATGTGGAGTTGGAGATAGAAGCAGATTGCGTAAACGATCGTCTCCATTTTCGCTGACTTGGACTCCTATCAGGGAATACGTTCGTAATGAGATAGCTGCAGAAGAAGGGCCGATGCCATGTGGTTCTGGGGCACCGCATACCTAAATTGGATTTCCAAGCAAGGAACGTAAACTGTAGGCTCTGTAAGTTTCTTTACAGAGGACTGTAAAAGTTGGTGGGGCATCTCATTCACACAAGAAATACTTTCTGGGTTCTTTGCAAAGAAAACCTTTTGCCTCAGATTTAAAAGCGAGAGAAAAGCTTTGCGGAAGAATCTCCGAAGATATGTAGTCCTAAAGTAAAGTGTATTGGAAGTATAAGAAAATAAGCAGACTGCTAGATCATAGGTGCAATACTTCTTATAATATCAATAGAATGTCGTAGATGTGACGAAGCCTAGCGATGGATAAAACTCTAAAGCATAAAAAGGTTACTGCGAGTGCTGCTAGTGAAAACTATACATCACATTGGATGTAGGTCTATTTTGATAACGAAATAATCAATAGGTAAAATAAATTACACCCTAAAAAATGATTTCATTTACTACTAAGTAGTACAATCCTCAACGATGAAAAAAGAGCATATTATAAAAAATGGCTCATTATTGTTGATATTTGAGGGATCATTCTATTTTCTGCCAGCTTCCTTTAAATATCAAATATGTATTTTAAATATTTATATTGAATTATATATAATTATATTACGCACCTTCACATTGAGAAATGGAGAACTCCTTCTTACGAATAGATATTTATTCTAAGGAAAATCTTACGAGCATATTTGACCAAAAATTGTGACATTTTGTTAGCCTATGCTTTTAACAATTTATTCGTAAAGAAAAACTTTCTAGAGGTAATGACTTTATATTGGTTTTAGAACCACCAATTTTAGCCATTTATAATTATAACCATCTCCGGGTAGGTCAAACGCAAATCGTATTCATCCCAAAATCCATCTGAGAATACATTTTGTCTCCCGTAACGTATAGCTCCCAGAAAGATCACATTTTTCTGGAGCACGCTCTAATTTTTTATATTTCCGTTCGATTTGCCGGAGACATATTTTCCTCCATAAAACGAGTGATTTTCCCATCAAACTGGAAACTTCTCGTACGCTAAAGGTCATAAAAAGGGACGAGGAATTTTGCTTTATCCCACTCCTTCCCCGAATCCTAAGGAATCGGATCGCAAAGAGAGGAAGGAAGCGAAATGAAGGCGAAACCGCGAACTGTTTCCCGTTCCTCCAAGAAACAAATATTCCATTACGAACAACATCGAGGGCCTCCTCACGCGATCGCCCAAAGACAGTGCGCATAAGGTCGGAGGGTTAAAGGACTTGCGGGATGCGACGCGGAAAAATGAGAGAGGGTAATTGGATAGGCGGGAATCCAGGAAAGGAGGAATTAGTGGGGGCCGTCGGAGGCAGAGTTAAGAGGGCGACAGTCTGTTTTAAGGAAACTGCCGGTGCCTTCTTCCCTGTCCCGAACCACCCCTAAAACCCATAAACCCCCAATTCCCCCCTTTCATCGCCGCCCCCATTCCCACCGCTCCCGTTTCATAACATTGACTCCGTTTCCTCTTTCCTCATCCCCACAAAAAACCACTAAAATCATCCCCCTTTACTCCACACCCCCTTTCAAACGGTCTTCTTCTTTCCACTTTTTATACGGAACTCTTTTTTATGCTCGTGTCTCAACCTACGCTTCCTCACATATATATATCGCACCCCCTTACGAGACCATCCCTTCCTTTCTCGATTCCCCGGAATTTCCTTCCCGATCTTTTTGCCTCCACTCCCGCTAACCTTTCTCTCCTCACCCCAAACCAATCCCCTTCCCCCCGCCGACGTTTTTTTCCTTCCCCGTCTCCCGTTCGCCACAAAAACAGTTCTCAGACCAACTCTTCCCCAAATCCCTTCTCCCAAAACTTCTCGTCGCCTAAGTCGTTAACGTCAATTGTGGAAACAAAGGCGCGCACGCGTTTGCGTGACTCGAAGTAGATGGTTCATAAAATACATTTCGTGAAGTGACTTTTCGACAAAGGGCTTCCCGAGTGAGAATTATCGAGAAATTCTACGGAAGTGTTCTCGAGCGCTTCGAATTCCAGAGTAGGAATAAAAACATGACTTTTCATGAGCACGAGGAAGTTGAATCGAGTTTCTCTCGCAATGATTAGGGTTACCGGCTGTTTGTCTGCACTGAAATGATCGACATTAATTGCCTAAAGGACTTCCATGCATTAAATGATGATTAATTACGAGTTGCGTAAGATAATTTCTCTACCTTTACCCCATCGTAATCTTAACTCTTCGTTGTCACTAAGAAATTGATATATCCTTATAATTCATATGTAATAAATTAGAATAAATCTCTTCAGAATGTCAAATAATTAAGGATAAGGCTGGATATATTTGTCAAGACAATAAATGTAATGAGAAACTTTCATATCATAAGATGGTTCGTTTCCTTTAACATAATGCATATGTGCATTTATCAAAAAATCTCGTTTATCAATATTTATACGTTTATAGTCATCCGGAAACGTAATAATGTAGATGTCTTCATTTTCCACGTTTATTTAAAGATAAAATATAGTTCTGTTAGTACTAATATTGTAATGAATGTTATTACTGCCATACAATTTTGGTTACCATTTGCCAGAACTCCTCATCCTATTTTCTCTTTGGAAAATTACTTTATAATATGGAAATGTAATAGATAATTAATTCATAGGTTCGTTAATAACGGCCTGATTTATAATTCATGAAATAAAATCAATCTAGCTTATTGTTAATATTTATGCCATTAGTCGTTCCATTGAAGCGCAGTTAATAGTAAGGCGGCGCATCTACTGCGAAGAACATTTTCAGTCATAGCCATTGACAAAATTCAAATTAAAAAAATACTTTAATTTGAGCTTTTACATAAAAAAATAAGAATATAAAATCCAAAGTATAAATTTTGCCTATTATTCACCAGCATCTTATATTCGTAGCTCTTCTTAAGTAACACGAAAATGGAGAATGATGTTCACGTTAGGAATTCTTAACCAGGACGATGTTTCTTAAGGAATTGTTTCTTTCGGAACGATATCTTGCATATGGCTTAAAATTGTGATTTTTTTCCTGATTATCAATAATTCCTTTTACTTTTATATAATTTTATATTACCTATAATTTATTCGATTCCATGTAACATACTCAATTATTTTGACCTATCACATTACAGAGATATTTCAAGAATCGAAAAACCTCTAAAAACATTAAGGAATCTCTTCAAGAAATATTCAATATTCAATATTGCGCTCCTTCGAAAATTGCTGAAGGTGGCTTCGTTTCATAAATGTAGAATAATATAGAGTTGTATCTAAGGGCTCAGATCACCGGAAGTTTCAAACAGAAAATTTCAAAATTATATGCCATGTTTTCAATTAAAAAAATTCGTCATTAAGTCGGAAAGATCAAAATTTGAAAGTTATTTAAATAATGTTTACCCTCAGTATGGTGTAATACTTTGAAGTAAAAGATTCTAGATCTTGATTTCTTTTACGAAAGAATATCTTCGTGAATAACTTTCAATATCATCCACTATCTTGTTTGTATAGCTCGGCACAATAATTGGAGCCAAAATTGCCGTTTAAATACTACTAGAAGTTATTGTGTGCTCTGCTAAAAGTTATTCCAAACCAAAATTTTAGTAAGAGGATTACATGCCATGCTGCTTACGGCGTACTATAAGTATAAGCACGGGCTTATACTCCAGGTACTCGTTATATTAATTAATTCTGTTCCTCTACCTCTTTGAGTACCTATCCGTTTTAGTTGTTAACTTTAATCATTTATCTCTGCTACTGCCATTGTTATATATGTGCTTGAAAAGTACCTCGTGTAGTTCCTACAAGTTATTACCTTTAATTACAATGCCACGTAATTTCCTACGTAGATACGGTTACTGCATGGTATAGTACCACGGTTTTTTTTATAGTAAAAGGCATTTTTTCTTTGAATTAATCCCTTTCATATAATTTGTGAGACGCTAACCTTTGTTCTTCCTACTTACACCATGTAGCGATTTATACCGGCCTAATAAGATTTATTTTGTAATAAAAGCCCCATACGATTTTACTGTACTACATTGTATTTACATCATGAAGTAAAACAACACATTGCAACAAAAATAGAAAGAACTCCACATTAATGATCAGATATATTTAATTCTAAATTTTCCTTAACAATTAAAGTCGTTATTTCTATAGTTCGTTCCAATTTCCTAGTAGTATTGACTAATGGCAGCAACGGGAAGCCTCTCACCTCTATTACGCGGAGTTTCAGGTTTGAACGAATAAAACCAATATTCATAGCTTACATTGGTCGACTATATCAACACCATAGTGAAGATTTTATCCTTCCGTAGCAATAACGACATTAAATAAAGCGAGAATTGAAGAAATGTTGCGTTTTTCACCCGATAAACTTTTCAAAACTGCCTTTACTATACTCATCGAATGAAATATTCCAGTCTTCCCTAATTTGTTATTTGTTCCATCAGCACGCATATAATTTACACATTTTTGTATTTTTAATGAAAAAAACTTCGATATTAATTATTAAAGTAGAACGCAACCTCGGAATTATTTGGCTATTGTAACACACTTTATGTGTAGCCTGAAATGTTTTTATTTATAACGTGGTGAAAACCTTGTCGCGAGTGAAATTGAGATATATCTGGAAATATTTATATCCTCTTTGTTTCGGTATGATATCATAAAAAGAACTTTAGGTTTTGAATTGTTAATCGGAAAGAATAATTCGCCTCGGCGAAGCGGCCGCTGCGCCTCGCGACGGACGAAAATCAAGAAAGGCCAGTCGTAATAATGGTTGTGGTTATCAGTATATCTTTGCGATGTTTCCCTTCTCAGAAATTTAAATTCTTAAGACCCAGATGTTAAGGACGAATGAACCTTCCGGATAGGTCCCGGTCTGAGTTACTCGCGTTTTGAAAGCGATCAGCGCTTCCATTTTGTGAATACGTTTTGCTGCGGCGACCGCGGGAAAAATTTCGCAATGATTCTTTCCCCCCTTATCGTCCGCAGGCCCATATTTCAAACGGGGTGAGTCGAGGGGTGAGACAGAGATAGAGGGTCATTGTATTCGCGGACCCGAGTTTAGATATATGACGAATTAAAGTGAAGCGTAAATTTGCGAGGGCCGCGGGTGGTGGGTCCGACCCTCCGGCGGAAGGACTCGCATAATTCGTGGGCTTCGCCGCTGGCCGCGTATCGATTCGGGGGAGCCTTCTTCTACTTCCACCCGCGACTCTCCGGCGGTAAAGGTCTTCCTAACGCGGGGCCCCCGAGGGATTCCAAAGGGTCCGAAGAAAGAGGAGATGTTTCTACGGATGACGTGGGCGAGCATTCTGAGAGGCACAAAAAGTTCGCGTTCATTTTAAGTCTTCTCCTCCGAAGCGAGTATTTCCTCTTTTAAGAAGGATGGCTCGGATATCGCGAGTGCGTCTTTAAAAAAACTTATAGAAATCCGAGGGAGTCGTCTTAAAGAGAATAAATACAAGCAACGAAGAAGAAGGGAAAGATTGGCCTTCAACTAACTCTAGCACATAAACCATTTTGTTTCGCATTCTTTCTCTTAACATTTCAGGAGAATACATTGAGAATAATGATGTAAACAAAAAAGAAAAAGCTTTAGATAATATTTATGTAATGTATTAAAAAAATATTTCGTGAAACACTTGCTTATTTTTAGTTATTTCTACTATAAGGCAGTTTCACCAAGTAACGGCTTTTTCAATTAATTTTATTTAGGATAGTTTAAACAGTATACAGATAGTTATCACAAGTTCTTAAAATATGGTTATAACTCCTCATGTTTAACTAAGTTCAAAGGAAAATCTTTTTAAAATATAGAAATCTGAGTGAGTCGTCTCAAAGAGAATTTATACTTAGGTACAAAAGAGGAGATGGGAAATGCTGTTTTTCAGTCCGCACGCGGCTAGTTCTACGCGGGTATATCGATTTTCAATAACTCTGGAAAATAAACGATTTTTTTCGCACTAAGTTATTTATCATTTAAAGAGAATACAATTACATGAATATGTAGTTCACTTGTTTGAATAGGTTGTAATGTAAACTGTAATAAGTACCATATGAAATGTACTTATTGTAATTATAATAAAAAGCACGGTATTGTAGCATTTGTGATTTTTAATAATGATTGTAAAATTTATGTGATTATTGTAATAAGATGTATGACTTGTCACTTATTTAGTGATTAGCTTATTTGCATTTTTAATTAATTGCAATTCAATTAATCACAATGCCTTATCCTTTGCGTATTGTAGTAAATTCATTTAGTGTATAAATTTGTTTTCTTTGCTAATAATTTAATTTCGTGCCATTATGTTCCTTAACCAAAAGGATAGGCAACGCACAGCTAAAAGGAAGCTTGTAAATTTCACATACGCCATGTTAATTTCAAAAACATCTTTCCGATCGAAAGAGGTTTACCATTCCTAGTACAGAGATTTATGAATCCATAAACAGAGGGTCATTAATGGAAACGCGGGAGGTTGAATTAAATGAATGATCTCCTTTAGTAATCAATGGCTTTGTTCGACTAAGGTCACCTCCCACCACAGTAAGAGGAATGCTGTAAGAATATATTTTACGATGGATTTCTTGGTATCATTTTTAACTCGGGAGTTAATTTTATCAAGGGTGTTAATAACAAAGTAACCCGATCACAAGTTTACGGTATCAAATAAATAACATCCTATGAGTAAAAAAATCAAAACTTTGATTGACATAAACTATGTCTATTGTTTATCCTTTTGAAATTATCCAAGAAAATGCAAAATAAACCAATTTATACTACATCAAGATTTGAGAACTCCATAAATTTCGTCTCATACAATAACAAGTTTAAGAATTAAAACTTATATAATGAAAAGAATGTTGCATCACAGTTGATAATGAACAACTTTACCACTTGTCCTTCAAACGTAATCTGCAATAAAGAAATAGCTAGGATAATAATATGTATCCAATTAAAGGGTAAATAATAAAATATCAGTTCAAAATTATACTGGATTAAATTTCAGAATCTAAATCTAGAATTTCGATTTTAATTTGGTCGCTATACGTGAAAGTAGATTCCTTTACAACGCATACAACAAGTTTTCCATCAAAAAATTATTTTAAACATGTATTTATTTCGAGTATTTCTATCGAAATTTAATTTAATGAGGATAATTTTCAAGTTTTGTTTTCTATTTGATGGTCTAACTTCCCATACTGGAAATACGGAAAAAATTTATATAAATATTGTAAGTAATGAAAAGTCATATAAACTGCTGTGGATGAATCCCAATTATAAAGCAGACAGACATCCTTAGAATCCCATGCAGTCAAATTTATTCAGAAATTCCGTTTGGACAATCATTTTTATGGAATTTGGGGGGATAATTTGTTCGTATGCTAATTCTCGTTGTTGTTTCCTGAGATTTCATTTAATTCCCTCTCAATTCCTGGTTGCTATTACTCTAAGTCTCCCTCGCTCTTATGATTTCATAAATTATGATTGAGATGATAAAAATAATAATAATGATGATAAATAGTCTTTATTTGGGCGAGATTGAGACTAAAAAGTATCTTCTTCTATCTAACCTAAGATACGTATGTTAGTTAATTCAATTATGCGAAAGGTGGTTTTTTGCGCAATGAGGGCTTAATTTTACTTTAATATTTTACCCATGTTGCTAAACGCTCCTGAATGCATAGTCAATTTGCACCAAAAATATTAATCAGATCCTTACTCAGAAATTTTATCTTAACGTTTTTCATTGTATTCAATAATGATTACTAACGGAAAATAAATTTAATCCGCTGGGAGTAATCGGAATTTTACTAATCTTATCTTAAGGACTATCATTAATTGTTAACATTCTAATGTGGAAACCTCATTAAATAGGTAGGAAAATTCAGTCTTAGATCAGGTCACTTCCAGCTGAATTTGTAGTATCAACTAACTAAAACGAGTACATTTCATGATAACTGCTATGTTACCTGTAAAATTCTTAAGAGACCAAATTTGCTTTGGTCTGTGTTATAGAATGGATACAACGTTAAACAACACTTTAAAGAATTACCAAGGAAACATAATTATTTTGCAAACGATTATTCCACCTCTTATGCAGTAACCCTTCTCAGTATATTTAGCGTAACCTCTGTTAGACTCATGAATATTTTTATTAAGAAAGATGCTACTGGCTGAAACTTTGCATCATAAAGAGGTGAAAATTTTTCGTTGAGTTTCAAGTGTGAGAAGAGTTTCTGCGTCCCAAAGCCGCGCAAGGCGAGTTTATAAAGCTGAAATTACTCGCAGTAGAACCAATTCTTTGAAACCTTAAGAAAGTTACTCGAAAGTCGCTTCACTTCTTTCTCTTATTGAAGAACGTATCTTTTTACGACCTTGAATATTCTTGTATCTCAGGGGCATTCCCCGTGTACTAAAGTGCACACTTTTTGTTTTTGACTTCTAAAATAGCCTTCGGAGTGCAAAGATGCAATATACTTTTGTACTTATAAATGTTGAGAGAAAAATTAAATAAAACATTATTCGCATGTAAATCTCTATATTTCGACCAGCAAGAACTATATTTACAATTAAATTATATCTATATTTCATGTAAATGCAAAAAGGAAATTGGATTTAAAATAGTTTTATATCCTGGAATGAAAAACATATAAGAGAACTGTTTAAATGATTGTACTATGCATAATGATACATTTTTAATGTATGCAAATTTGAAATTCTTGTAAGTGCTTGCCATGTCATGTTCATTTTGTTGCTTGCATTCCTTCTGATACAATTCAAATTGATAATTCTCATAATTTGAGTATTATATATGTAAAATATAAATGTAAAATATATATGATGGTTATATTTCCGATCTATTGCCTCATTTTCACAGAAAGTAAAGAAGATATATTTCAAGAGTTTATTTTCGCAATGGCATTCCAATAAGTCTCTTATCTCTGTTTGCGTCTCTCTTGCAAGGCCAAGGTTAAAAAAACAAACAGCATCCGGGCTTCACACGTGATTCCTCACTGTAAGATAAGAACTTTTGGAAATCTAATGTTACCCGATCGTACGCAGACAACTATATCAACTTGTACGCGTTCGGGTTAGCACATACTTTGAGTTATTCCAAGTTCATATAGGGAGCAATCCATGTGCTTAACTTTGCAAATCACGTGCGAAACCCGGATGTTGTTTCTTTTTAACCTTGGGCTTGCTAGAGAGGGGAATGATTCGGAAGGATGAAGTTCTTGATGTTGTTCAGACATGTTACCACTCGATCAGTTATTGTAATCAGATTGTTGTTATTCTAAGAAATTCTTTCAACTGGTTTGAGACTATTTTATAGAATCCTTAAAAAGGTTTCTGTAAATTAAAGTCAAATTCCAAACAAATATTACAGCTTTTATTTCGTACTACTTTTATGAGTTTAATTTCACATGAATCAGAAATTTAGATTTTATTTAAAAGAAACATTTATAAAATAGCTTTCCTTCTAAATAGTATATAGAAGAAATATGTCATGAGAGAAACTTCACTTAAATTTTAAGGATAGAGAGAAATTTATGTGCAGACTTAAGGCTTGCTTACAATTTGTCACCAATACTGGTGAATATTGCAATAAAGCTTTAGGATCATTTCTACTATGATTTTTTCCACTTCCATGACAAACATAAAACGGATATTTTAAAATTTGTTACTATCGTGCTAGGAAGATTTGTATTGAGGGCATTCCTAATAATTAATACGGCTTTGGATTAAAAATTTCATTTTTTCTACCGCACTCTTGATTTTGGAATCTAAAGGTAGGAAGAAACCTTTTATAATATATCAGAAATTATATCTTTCGATGAAACCTCTACATTTAAAACGTAGATACGCATTGAGATATACATTGAGATTGAGATTTATTTGAGATCGTTTAATTATGTTTTTATAATCAATATCTTATTCTTCTTCTCGAATAGAGATTTAAACAAATAATTTGTTTCATTTTATAATGATTCTTCCCATCGCTAACGGGGTCGGCCGATCACAACGGAGGTGATAAAATTCTGACACAAAGTTAAATTGCGGATTTGTTTTTCATTTTTGCGGCCTTTCTAGGGATGGGATGGGATTCTTCTGCCAACCTATGACGGAGGAATTGAGCTTGTGCTCGTATGATTGTGGGATTCCAGTAAAACGACATTATCAATGAAGAAAACTTTCAGATTGTCTAATTTAATAGGTTTAATTATTATACTTATAATCTTTAATAATATATTTAGTAAGAAGCAATGTAAATTAATAGTCAGCAAAATTATAAACACCAGCTAGTTGTTTCTCTAATTTTATGTAAAACTATGGTAAATTAAACACATTTTTAACAAATATATTCATTTTAATGGTAAATGGCTTTAATAATACGCCATATTCATGTTATTTTTATGTTGTGAATTTTGTATAGATAATAACTTGCAACCACCAAATCGTGCACACTCATCGTAACTGATAATTAAAACTGCAATTTCAGGAAAACATTTTAACGAAATTGCTTTATTTTACATTACTTGAAATATTCTTTGTGTCAATATATAAACAAAAGGCTTGCAAAAAATGAGCCCTTCTATAATAAGATATTCTTTATCAGTGGCGCAGCCAGGATTTGTCAATGGGAGGGGTCCAAGGAAACGAAAAATGCCTAACTTACAGGGGCTAGTATATTCATGCCCGCTTCTTATTTCAAATATGTAATATCTTTCAAAAAACTAAATATATTGAAAAGTAAAGGAGTTTAACGCTTAGGTAGCCAACTTATTATACTTTCCAAGATAGTAGTTTACATAAGCGAACTATTGGAAACTTGTCATAATTGTTGTTTGGATACGTCCAATATCTATTAAAAAGTTATTTTTTTCCTATGCTGAAGTGTTTTAGTGTTGTAGATATGAACTTCCCGAGTCTTTGAGAATTCTTTCTTCCAAGAGTTTGTCAAGTGTGAGAAGGAAAAAAAGTTAGTAAAGATTATTTGGCTAGCGACTTAAAACGTAATATCCACTCATTAGATCCCCACATTGGCGCGCCCATGCTTATTTGAATATTTTTCGTTATTTGACTATATCATCAGCAGGTTTCTTAGGAGTGACTTCATCTCTCGTTTTTAAAATTAACTTCTAATCTAAGAAACAAAAAATCATTTATATCAGATGAATTTTTCTGGTAGGCTTACAATTAAGTCTGATTTCGTTATTTATGTATTAGCTAAGTATTCAATTAAATACGTCACAAACCGAGCATTAAAAATTCGGCTGCATTAAAAATATAGTATACTCTTGATTACAGTTGATATTATAATTGAATTTGCAGAATTGAAGTTTCATACCAAGGTGAAAAAAATGACACAATTATTTAGACCAAGTAGTAGTCAGGTAGTTTAACCAGCAGAGAGCTGACGCAAACCCAGTCTTACGCATTGTGTTCAAAGAAAACAAAAATTTTCCATGAATTGAAATTTTGAAGAGCATTGCATGACCACGTGGCTGACAAGATAAATCATGAGATTCGTTGGATTACCATTACCAGAGAAAAAATTGGTAGGAGGAGAAAAAAAAGGAAGCTGGAAAATTTAAGCCACAGTTTTAACAGTTCATCAAATTTATTTCAAGCCATCAAGTCACTGTTCCGATAAAACTGTGTGTACACCAGGCGCACAATACCTTTCAGCTAACTGATTTGCTTCCAAAATGTTATATCATTAATAAAATCATCAAAAATTATTTTAGTGATATCTTGTATTGCTACAATACTTGTTCAAATTTCTACGAAAATTCGATTATCGAATAATTTTTATAAATATACAGTAAATTGACAGGTAATCATAAAAGAAGGATCAGTACATTTTCTAGCATCCGGAGTAA
The DNA here is from genome assembly GCA_947579665.1 of Sympetrum striolatum. NCBI lineage: Eukaryota > Metazoa > Arthropoda > Insecta > Odonata > Libellulidae > Sympetrum > Sympetrum striolatum. The sequence continues at coordinate 50,690,793 of OX388342.1, read as the reverse complement.
TGAAGAGTCTACTGTACAGACTTTTAATGGTACAGAATGCTTAATAAAGGAACTTAATAAGGCCTTTGGAATTGTCGCTAAACTCATCTTTAGATGTGCCCTCCGATAACAGCCCCAAAAAAGGCAATCCTAATTTATGCATCTAATAATCGTCATTTCACAAATAAACCACATAGCCATTAACTTACGTTTTTCCAATAGAGGCCTTGAGCTAATCGCGGATTGAGAAAAAAAAATATTCGGATGTCCATCTGTACCTAATGAAATCCAAACTAAACTCTCCTTCGAACTGTGAATTTCTCAGAAGCAGTACTGACGAGCCTAACTTTGAATTCACACCCTAAAAATAGTTTTACTGCACATGCAGAAGATCTAACTGAGCGTTTTATCAATCTGTGTGTCCCTCAAACGTAATCTTAATATCTGTTTTCAGAGTGTACGTTTCGAATTACTTCTCGAATGTTCCCTTGTATTTTTGCGAGGAGTAAAATCAGCACTTTAGAATTTTTCTCATGGTAATCTTATCGTATGGTGTGAGTCATTTAACCCTCCAAGGACGAGAATTATTTTTTCTTAAAAATTACCCTAATTTTAGTATATTGGTATTCAGATGACCTAAATTAACAACAGAAAATTGTTTAAAAAAAGTTAACAATAATAGTTTCGTTGCAAATGCCCGTTCCCATATGGGCACGTCAGTCCTTCCCGCTACTACTATTACGCGCGCCATGATGAAATTTAAAAAAAGCATTTTATTGAAAAAAATCATATTTATTTCAATAAAATATTGTATGAAATGGTTTTTCTTGGAAGATATAAGTATTTGTTTTATAATTATTTTGTTAAGTACTTTGTAAAACATTTAACACAGAGCCCAACATCGCACTTATTACGCATTGTTCTCCCACGACTCTCGCACTCTTCATATGCGCAGCGTTTTCCCTTGTTCTGCGGTATGTCACCAATTACACCGATTAATTGATCATACCATAACTCTTGCGTGGAGCCAGTTTTTTACGTGGAAGCCTTCCTGAGTCGTCCACCGGGTGGTTTTTATTCCGTCTTGTACCGAATAAAGTACACCTGAGCAATCTTCCGTCTAAACTCTAATTTTGTCCTTGGATCTGAGGATTTCCTTTTATTATTATTATTATTCGATTGTCTGAGTTGCAAATAATTTATATAAATCATATCTTACCAATATGCAGTGAATTTACATGAATTTGATCAGTTCCACCCATATGCTTATTATACTGGGATATGAAGTAGGGTTATGGAAGCTGAATAATTTTCTTTTGTTTCCTATAAAACCTTTTAGCTTTCATCAACGGCGTAACTCCATTCGCTGTTGAAGCTGCCACAATTACCAAATTGTCCAGCCATTTAGTGATTCCTATTCCTTCACATGTAGAAATAGCTGTGATGCTCTTTCCACTCTCCTCCTTTTTTAGATCATTTTTTGGTGGTAGCGGACAATCTTTCGGAATCCGGTTCTTTCTGATTCATCCTTTCAAATGTGGCAATAAATTCTTTCGTATAAATTATATATTGAGATAAATAAATTAATGCTATTATATTATTTCACATACCACTTCAAATTATAATAACCGAATCTTATCGATTTACCTCTACTACATCGCTTGCAGCTGTGTCTTCCGTAGTATCTTATCATCTCTTCTTCACAATCTAAGAACTGGGAAGTTACCAAATGCTGCTGACATCTCTGTGTAATTATTTTCATCGTAGGCCAGACTTTGTGGAACCCATCGCTTGACTGTCTTAGTATTATCCGCTAAGTGTAAAAATTTCATTATTTGGATGAATCAGTCCCTCCTCATCGCTCTACCAATTCAATATGTGCATCCTTTTTCGCGTCCCAGTAATATTTTTTTTCAGGAGAATGTTGTACCCGGATACAATCAAAATGCCAATGACGGCTCGCATCTCCTCTGCTGTAATTTGTGGACTGGGGCAATAAAAAAATCGGGCGTAATTCTCACTTTGTTCCACTATGAATGCGACGAATTCGTCATCGGTGAAGAGCTCTAGCAATAAGATGCAGCTAAGTTTAGAGTATGAAAAGTAATCTGCTTCAGAAAATCTTCCCGTACACTCAATGCTGCTCTTTATCCATTTTCTCCGCACAGATTTTTTTGCCCCATCGTCTTCTCCAGCACCGATACTTTCGTTGGTTGCCAACCGAATTTCGGCGTGTGCCCTCATTTGCTTGCCAATTAAATTTTCAACCAATCTTTCCTCACCTTCATCAGCCGATGCTTCATCAGTTCGCTCATTTTCTTCTGTTGGAGAAATGTAAAAATCGGTAACATCTACCTCACTCTCTTCATCCTCGTCAAGGATTCGGAGAGCCTCCTTCAGTAAAGTCGACTCATGAAAACATACGTTTTTCCTGAATAGAAACTATAACACCTCTAATGATATCATTTTTATGTGAAGCTAATAAAATTTGAAAGGATTTGTATATCTAGTACAATAATCATTTGCTAATATATGTTGTTGCCGCTTCTACTATATAAATTTAGGTTTTCCGAGATTTAGTTTATAAATATGCATAATAATTGCCATAGTCTTCTTGTCACAACTTAAAACTAAAATAATTCTTAACTTAATTGCACCAAAAATAATGTATTATGTCGCAAAATATTCTTTTATGTACTATATATAGCTTTCCTTGACAGCCATCGGCAAGGAAATCGCGTAGTAGTGGGAAGGCCTGACGTGCCCATATGGGAACGCAGCAATAAACAACGTTATAACAACAACAAATAACCTCAAACTCTGCTCTATTTAATTTCTTTCGATGATTAGAACATCATACTAAAGGTATACAAGCAAAAGACTACTTTAAATTAAAAACAGTAAAACTTATAAAAATTAGTTGCCAGAAGGATCCATCTCAAAATTTCCCTGTTTTTCGAAAAATCACAAGAAATATTTCCCTTGACTTAAATGCACCAAAACTCAAATGAAACTAAGCTTTGGACCCTCTTAGCTCACAAAATATCGTTTACTGGCCATTTTATGACACTCAAGATATTGTTTAGCTACCTAGAGAACCCAGCTGCAGTCCGTTCCCATATGGGAACGTCAGTCCTTTAAGGGTTAACTAAAGGATAGGCTTAAGAAGTGCACGCGTTAAACATTGAGTGCAAAACACTAGTATCTTAGTGCCCCATTGATATCGATGTCGGCTCTAGGCCTGCTCTGCTACCGAAAACATCACCTTAACAGATATCTGAGCCATATTTACGGGTCTGCGGAGCTTTCGCTGAATTTATCAAGCAGTGTATCTCTAAAACTTGCGTGATGATTGGGGTTGTGTACTCTTCAGCTGAAAAAGAAGCACAGAACTAGTCATAGGACTTTACTCTTGGGGGGGGGATTTGAACCACAAAACCCCCCCCCCCCCTCGCTGCGCCACTGTTCCTTATCATTAATTTCATAAAATTACATTTAGAATGACCATGAGTACAAGGTGGAGATCAAGAGAAAAACAATTTAAAACTTTTTATAATGAATCCCTTGAAAGTCAAACGTACCTTGGAATTTAATATTCCTTCGTTTCTGCATTGGCTCCATACTTACACATATTTAAGTATACATTATATACATATACTTATACATATTTAAACTAAGGACTACATCTATAAACGCTGCAGGCGTAGTATTTATATGAATTATTTTACACAAATACAAATTTTAGTAAAAGTGCGGGAGATCATCAGGATATTCAACTAGAATTCCATTCTGGGGCTAATAAATAATTGATGGTAGTCTAAGTGCCTGTAATACAACCAAAATGTTCGTAAGCTTATCCTTTTAAGTTTTTGGCTAAAACTTTGTATTCAGGAACCATATCGCACGACATAAAAAGCTTCAAAAATATTTTGCGAATATTTTGCTAAATTTTATTTGATATTTTAATTGTGTTAACTTTGATGTCTATTTTACACTTCTTGTTATGATATTCTATCTAAAATGGATGGTGTCAACGCCTACTGTGATTTTTTTTATAAACAAAAAATCATGCAGATGTGTCTTTAATAATTAGTAACTCTCATAAATCATAGGTATTACTAGATTTTCCGCAAACAAAACCAGTGCCCTGAATACGACACCCTAACTGTATAGCAAATTTTCTAAACCACTTCCGAAATTCGATTAATCAATAGAGCCAATCGATAGCTTAGAAACCGCCTTTCTCATTATGCCGCGCGCCGCTCTCATTTCCTCATTGTTGCCGTTTTCGGTAAACATCCATTGTGCGCTCTACAGATAACTCCTCTAAGCGGCAGCTTAAGTGCATAAAAAGCACAAGTAACCCTTTTATCTCCCAAAGCAACGCTCTTAATTTACAAGAAAAAATCCCTAGTAAATGTGGTTCCACACATTTTCCCCAGGTTTACAAACAGAAGCGATAAGGGAGATTACACGGATCACCAGACAGGCAAGCCGCTTTAAGAGGTTGGATGGGATTAGTAGCAGTGAAGAATACGAGGCGGGGAAGTGTCTCTCAGCGACCCCTTTATGGAAAGGCCAAACCGCTCCCTGACAGCAACTCCATTGGCTACACCACTGTGGAAGGGTCCCCGCATCAAAGTGCACCTCCTCCCAAAATGCACTAACCCCTTCCCCACTTCGCTTCTGTCTCCGCCTCCCCCCACCTCCTCCGCGATCCACCCCTTCCTGTTATGCAGGCCCACGGAAACTCGTGACGGTATCTATTAAAAGCCTAAGTTATTTTAAAGGGTAAGCCTGTCGTTCCACTAGTGGGGTTATTCTCAAGAGAAGGGGGATGGGGTGTAAATACATATTGCATATTCGTTCGCGGGGCATTAGTGAACCTGTCGCTCTTCCGAAGGGTATTGAGCAACTGAGTAATGGGTTCCAGACTGGCTGAATAAGGATGTCTGGTTCGTATTATAGCGGTGTTTTTCACTATTAGTTGTCAACGAACTCCATTATACGGAAACAATTTTGAGTTGCGGAAGTGCAGGGCGGGACATTTAATTTTGTTTCAGAGAGTCAATAAGTAATTATTTAAGAAAATAATTTGCTTTTAACTAAGTAGCTACTTAAAATTAAATTAGCATGGAAATATACATGAATGTCAGAAAATTTGAATGTCGTGGGAAAATTTTTAAAAGGTGATTTAATTATATTCAAAATCATATGTCCCCATCATCTCATTAAGTTCGAAAGTTTAAAGGTTCTGTAAACTTCTTACTGTACGTAGCACAGAAAAAATAAAGCTGTTAATATTAAATTTAAACGATTGATAAGAAGCTATTAAATGCATTTCGCCCTTGATGTCGCTTCTTGACGACTCAACTAACTTGAACCTGGCGGAGAGTACACGAATTGCTCTAGGAGAAGACTTGCATGGATATCTGTATGTAAATAAATAAATATAGCTCGACTACTGGAACTCGCTTAACACAGCACACGGCTGGTCGTGCACTTGACCTCGTGATGATCCCACTTATTGAGCCGAATGTACAATATCGAACCTAAATTCTTTTCCTCATAAGTATCGACCAAAGACAAATAAATAATCCCATAATCACTCAAATGGAGATAGTCCCGCAATTTCTAAATCAACAAATACGGCCAACGCGCTACCTCCTAGGCCAAGGTTTAAGCGGAGGTCACGTCGCCCAATTGAACGAGAAATCCGAACATTTATTTTGGCCCATAGAGCAACCGCGGAGGGGGAGAGACGAAAAAAGCTCCCTTTCTTCGAAAAATCCGTAGTGGCAAGCATTTCGTCATCTCATTTAGAACTTCAAGGCACCTCCGAAATTTCGCGTCAAGGTCTCGAAACCGAAAAACGCTCCCTAATGAAAAAATACTCAAAGCCAAAGCTGCGCGAGACCACTCAAGAGAGCCCCAAAAGACATTCCTGTGCTCATTTCTTCCCCATTCAAACTGACGTTCTGTAGCAGGAGAGGGAAGGGAGGTTTAATGGCGGGGGGAGGTGAAGGGAAGCGATATCGACCTGTCAGTTTCATCTTCTACATTTGCTCCTTCCTTCTCTCTCTCTGTTTCACCCATCCCCGTCTCCCTAAACCAAAGGAAGAAGTAACTCGAGTGTCTCTTCCCCGCACGTTATTACTGCCCGATTTTCTCAATCCGCCATTTCATTCTTCGTCTACTCGAAAAGGTTGATGGAAGGAGCGGCCATTCCCCGCAACCCTTTTGCACTCACCTTCTCCTCCCTTTTCACCATTCCTTTTTCAGATCCCTCCCGAATCGCTACCTTTTCTTCTCCCTCCCTGGTCCGCCATCCACCTAGTTCTTTCCCCGCTGGGATCTCCACTCCTTAAAGGGTTCATTACCGTGTGTTAAGTGTAGCTGCAAAAATCAACCCCCTTTCCTCCAGGCGCTTATCACTCCATCATCCACCAAACGCCTTCTTTTCACTGGTCCACGCCTCCTTCGATCAATTATCCCCGCTCTAAATCTGGGTTAGGCGCTTTTAATCTCCTGGTATCAATATAGTCTCACTCTTCGAATAGAATCGCTTAGAATTAAAATCGAACAGTAATTGTTGCTATGATCTCTTTATCTTTAGCTTATTCTCATACTCAGGGGGTCAGTTAACGATTTTTGATCATTGGTAATGATCATGACGATTAAATTTTATTTGGTACTGATTTTTATAGCCGGATGCTCTTCCTGCCGCCAACCCTTACCGGGTAAATTCACTGGAAATCGAACCCGGGACCGCTTTCGTCAAAGCCGAAAGCGTTGCCAACTCGAGCAGTAATTATTGCTATGATAATACCACTAATGCCGTATTTCCTTATGGAGAAACAGAAATTAAAAATAGTGGGACTCGAACTCGAGTCTCTCACTTTCCGGGTAGGTATTCTAACCACAGAACTACCATGCCGTATCAATCCCACTTCCGTTAACGGGATCATTGGTGAGTGTGTGTGGTGCTACACATAGTGGCACCAACCACATCCTGCATAGGGATACCCATTAGTGGTAATTATACCTTCCAGAAAAGTGGAAGACCTGGGTTTGGGACCCAGTAATGTCGCTATTTTTTACTTCTGTATCTCCTTGATTTATAGTAGCTCGACGTCAGGTACAATTTTATTTCATTTCCTTATTCCTTACTTACTAATGCTTTCCATAAAAGGTTTTTAAGAATAATTTCGAGTTATAATAAAGACCGGGAATTCCGGGCCAACAAAGTAAGTTGATTGTGTTGCTTAAATTTTTTCTGCACAAAAATATTTCATAAACAGGTTTTTATTCAATCAGTTTGACCAGATATAGTTGAATTTTATCAACATTCTCGAAAGGTATGAGGCAATTGTGGAAGATTGCATAAATTAGAGTCATATATTATCAACAAAAACTTCACGGAAAAAGGATCAACTATCAGTCTAATAAACAGGAATTATCTCCAGATTTTTACCTTAATTGTTGGGGAAAATTAAAATAAATCACCAAAAACGTAAAATATCCTTCGTTATGCAGCTTGTTAACAATCCTGGATAGAGAAGTGCGTAGCTCGTTTGGGATTTGCGAAAGCGGTCCTGAGTCCGATATAACACTGAATTCCGGGTTGAAGGACCTTTATCATAGCTTTTACTACTACCACCAGTTTGTTTTCAGTGTTCGAAACAGATAATGGCCTCAGCGAATTCCGTTGAAAAATATCCACTGAGGATGATTGTGACTTAAGAAATAGGTTTTTCTGAAGTAAAACATGTTAAAGGAAGTAGCAACAGAAATTTCAATCACGAGGATTGCTTCTTCCTGGAATCTACCAGAAATCCATTAAAATCGCGGCCATTTTGTAAGCTCTAAACAGAGGGTTTCTCTCTCCATAAAAGTTTCACATCGGTGAATGGAAAGAGATATGAAGCGGTGACAAATTAAACATACCATATTGCCAGAGGAGCTCAGAAATTTCCATTTCGCGAGCATTTTTCTGTCTAGAGAGGTATCATCTCTCTGGAATTGAGCCACACGCCTTAAATGAAGTCAAACCTCTCGTTCGCCGTATCCTTTCTCTTCATCTTCTCCTCAGTGCCTTTCATTTTTGCTCCTCGCATTTCTCTTCTACCGATCCACTCGCAACATAAAAACCCTTATACTTCTCCGCACCCAAACAAGAGCAGACGTTCCCAACTCCTTCCTCGCTCCTGCGTCGCCACCCTCTTTAACAAACTTCCTCTCTCAATTGAAATCTGACATTTCAATTTCCTGCCTCCGGGGTCCAGTTCAGGAGAATACCCGTACATTGCCGCACCCCTCGATACCCTAGTCTCATCTCTGCCTTTGTATCACCCCTTGATTATCCATCCTCTAAATCGCTTCATCTCGTTCTCTTTTTTGTTTCACTATCCTCCTCCATCACCTGATTTATTAAATACACTTACCTTAATCTTTACAGAATTTTATTTTTTTATAAAGTTTTATCTTATTTTTTTATGGTAGCTGTTATTTTATCATCGTGTTTTATTGCAATTTATCCTGTTTTTGATTAGATTTTATTATTTTTTGTAATTTTGTTACAGTACTGCGTTTTTAATTTCTTTTTTATACACAGCTGTCTATCGTATCTTTTAGCTTGTACTCTTACTAGGTTTGTTCAAATTTTTCACACCTTTTCCTTGTGGGTGTTTTCCTCCAGTGGACCTTTTTCTCTAATATATCTAACCTAAGGTTTTTTATATCTCCTCTTTCTAAAGTTTTCCTCTTTACCTCTATTCGCCTTCATATTGCTTATGTTTTTATATCACTGACGAAAAGCTATATGGAAGAAGAGACTTTAAAGTCTCAATCTCGCCTTGGTAAGGACCTTATATAGATCTAATAAAGATGATTCGCCCGAGAGACTATTCTATTTGGGACCGTTTAACCAAGAGACCTTTCATCCCAAATTATTTTGTAGACAACGCTTAGCTCGTCTCCGATGATGGAACCATGAGACACTGGCATAGACTAAAGGCGCATCCTCGGGTAGTTTCTATCCCAATTTGTAAGGTTGCGAAAGTCCATTTTCGTTCTCTCCGCTTCGCCATCATCTTTTCTACAGACTTAGTGGTTTAAGCGTGCTTGTCACCGTATAAAATTTTGTATATATCCAAGGATTAGCCAGTCGAGAATTGATTCACCCATCTTTTAAAAACAGATGCAGTTAAAAAAAGCATATATGGCTTTTTTCACTCCAGTAGAGATTAATCCCGTATGAAAATGGCCTATAATTCTATAAACGCTTTATTTAATCCAGCAAGAACGCATGTTTAATTTGAAATCATCTTATGAAATATCTCATCCCACCAAATTATCAAACCCTATAATATGAAAATTTATTTCCAAGGTATGTTCATTGCAAGTGTTAATATTATTTTATAATAGGTTCCTTTCAGCTCGTTCAGGAAGCGAAACCTTCAAGTTAAAAATAACTCCAAAGTTTTGCTCCTCCTTGAGCACGCTATTTTTCAATCTTCTTAATGGATAACTACTTGGTCCTATAATACAGTGATAAGGTCATCTCATTCAATTTAAAAGGCTAAATTTAGATTCCTGGTCCTCCAGTATGTCTCATCTACTCTCCTTAACTTAAATACTATTTGTGATGCTTAAATATGAAAGCAATTGATTAAACTTCAATTATTCTATATTTAAAGATTATCAGGAGCGTTTCAAAGAGATTACATTAGTTTTCGATTCATATCACCGTTTCTACAGCATTACGCTTGACTTATACAAATTCTGATCTATGTTTGAATGTTTAAGAAACATAAGAAGTTAAGAATCTCTCCCAACTTACGAACTAACTAATTGATTTCCATTTGTAAGAATCTGGCTCATTATTTAAAATAACTGCTCATCTTCGTATTTCTTTAAGTAGCTCAAACGCATGGAAATGCGTTTCCTAAAACGATTCTTAAAAGTATCAAAAATCTTTTGAAAACAAAAAAAAAAGAATATTCGAAATTCAGAATATAGAAATAACTTTTAACTTCAAAAGGAAATATTTATTTACATAAAAAGTAATCATACACCAATAGAATATAAAGGAAAAAGGATATCAGATTCGAGAAGCAATTTAAAAGGACAAAAAACACTCAGAATGGTATCAAAAGAAATTTTTTCTACCCTCCGTAGAAAATTTTGAAATATTAAATAAACGTCTGAGGAAGCTACTTCCAGTTTAAGTGTTGATAGAATATTCCATTGGAGTATCCTCAAAGATGACAAATATTTGGTGCTACCCACGTCTTTGACAGTCCATTATTTGAGCTAAAATGACTGAATGCTTGAATATTTGAATAGAGTGACGAAGTTTATAGAGATGAAGCTGTCTACCGAAATAAATCAATCAGCAAAATATTTCATTCCGATGGTTTTATTCATTTAAGTAATACTGACGAACGTCAAATTACCGTCACTGAAGATAGAAAGAGGACTACTCAATATTTTTCTTAAAGTAAAGATTAATATGAAAGCTCATTGTCAAGACTTGCTTGTCAAAACTGATGGGTGCCAAGGAAATGAAATGTTACGAAAAAGTACACAATGATAAACTGCTACGTTTTCTCACTTCCGGGAACGAATAATGTTGATTGGATATGAAATATTATGAAAAAGCCGAAACTCTTTTTGAGTCTATCTTTCCCGTGATGATAATGACCTTAAGAGAATCAAATCATATAAATTCATTTAAAATTGAAATACGTTAATCCATTTAAATTTATATATTAATGGGTTACCTTTACAGGCAATTAACCTTATACATATTTCGTTTTTCCCAACGAGACCTATATCGTCAAGCAAATTCCAACGTTTCATTTCCAACGTTTTACTATGTCCTCACTAATCAAAGTGTGTACTAGGGCATTGCACTCCACAGGAAATAAAATCAAAGGTCTAAAATGAAATATTCGGAAATAAATTCATTTCAGGAAGTACGAAAAGAGGCTTAGCGTCGACAAAGCGGAGATTGAAATAGAGACAAGTATTTAAATCCTTCTAAAAAGACAAGAATGTTTTCCATGGTAGAAAATATTTCTATAATGAATACGTTTGATACTGAATGTCATTTAACTTTAGGTATATGTATAATTTCATCTAACTAAATGAAATCAATTGTAAAGGAAATTATAAAGTAAAATATAAATAATACAAAAGAGTAATTACGTTTCAAACAGTATACTATTTATAACTATAAATTTACAAAAAATCAAAAGCTTCATAAATTAAGAATATTATTATGATACTTTTGGATTGCAATCACCTGTACTTATCTCTTGATAAAAGAATGTTTAACTATATGTGAAAAATAGTAGTTAATCGCTTACTATGAACTCTATAAATAATTGCATTAATAAACAGAATGTCATTTCTTGAACTCTTAAACGGTTTAAAAAGTAGGGACAAGCATAGTATATAAAAACCTCGGAAATATTGCTAATCTCAATTCGAAAGCACATAAAAATATTAAATTTACTCCAGCATCAGAAAACTATGGATCGCTTCAATAAAACTAACCCATTCAAAGAAATACACATGAATGAATCTGCGAGATTTTTCTATTTACTCGTCGGCACTCACTCGTATTTTAGGACATGTTTAGATTAAGCCGATTCATAACATGTTTAGCATAATAATTAGCAAGCAGCTCTACGAAACCTTGTTTACGCTGGATAAGCTCTGAATCACAATGATTTCAAAATTCAGGAAATATATATCAATATTGGCAATCCTCAAACAGTATCCACAGACAGATTGTACACAAACTACAAACAGAGATTGTAATCCAAATCCATCATTGAAGTTTTTTTTAACTATCTTACATAAATGTTTGTTTCCCTTTGATAGAGCGATTTCCGGAGAGTGAACTGGAGCTGAATCCCTCCGTAGTTAAGTGCTTCCTGTTAGGTTTCCGCCATCAACCACCTCTGACCAGTGATGCAGATAATTCAAAGGTACCGTGCGATGCATCATAGTGCAGTGCGTACTTCACTCGATGTCTAATGATTTCATACGTAAATTAAGTAAACATGGAAGAAATCATAGAAATAAGAGTTGTTGACGACAACAACAATTAATGTTAAGTAAAGTGTATTCTCTGGAGAAAGGCGTGGAACTCCATTGCAATGTAATTAAAAGAAGACAGGAGTGTGCTTATCTTACCTTCACAGGTTAATTTACCGGAAACCGGTTGTGTGTAAGTAAACCTAAATAAAAAGTGCATCCCTCCTCCTTTAATTTTACTGTAAATTCAATATCTATAAGTTGTAGTCAAGTTTATTAATTATTTATGTAAATTCATTTAGGATTTTAACAGCTATGAACGTCTTAAGCCATAATTATACTGTATATCAAGGGAAAACGGACTTGGAAAATTCTGACGTGGCCAGGAATTTTTTTCTGGGTGCACTTCCTTATGTGCAATGTACCTTTAACCCTTTCCTTACTATATTTCACTAAGAATTTTAAAATTGAGCAGTAATCAAAGGATTAATATTGAAAATGTATTGATGTTTCCCCCAAAAAATATAGAAAAGTACCTAAACCTACCTACAAACTTAAAAAAACTTAGAAGGCCTGTTTTAAGTGATTTTAAGATAGGTAATGCGTAAGTATTAAAAAAAGTTTATTTGACATGGCGCTTCCATACTCAAGTCAACAATATCATCCCCCAAATTAATCGCACCTTTCTCGGAGATTACCAATAATTGGCCGTGTAAGACCCGTGCTCAGTCGCGTTGGAAACGCCCGCTTCAAACATCACTCCATCGGTTTCCAACATCAAGCGCCGCTCTCCACCCTCTTGCGATTTGTATTATAGCCTCGCACGTCGAACCGAAAAAAATAACCTCCGATTTACCTTTGAACAACACGCTCCTCGCGCAATCGCATCTGCTAACAGTGTGTGCAGAGCTACATCGGGGGAGAGTCATCCCAACCATGGACTGTATGTAATTACGGGTTTCGCATCGCATTTGTCTCGGTGCTCATTGGCCCGTGACCGCACAAACATGCAAACCGCACCGTGCCCCTATGCCTTGCACTTTCGAACACCCTCCATAAACCAACCCTGCTCCTTCCCCCTCATTATGATCCCTTTTGTATCCTTCTTCCCCAATTCATTAGGGACTCGATCGTCGATGCTAAAACGTCACCCCGTATTCTTCCCCGACATTCCGATTCGGATTCCCCACTTTCGCACGCCCTCTTCGCCGATGCCCATTCTTCGCCCCCGCGCTGCTTCCGAGAGGAATGTCCCCAACTCGTTACTACTGCCTCGGAGGCGATGGCAAATCTGTTGACGGGGAATCGACACCGCGTGACCCACTTCCAACTTCGCGCCGGAAATAAAACGGAGAAAAGGGGTAGGAGATCCTCGCATTCGATTTGCTTCCTACCGTAAAATGCAGCACGTGGGAGAGGGTGGGTGTTGCAGAGGGGATGGTGGAGTGGGAGAAACAGGGTGAGAGGGGAATGGGAAAGATAGGACTAGAAGAGGGTAGGGCGTAAAGAGATAAGACTTGGAAGATGTTGGGTGTTTGAGTGGGAGTTATTATTATTATAGTAGGTTAGTGATTACGTTACTATGCACATGAGAATTTAGTTTTTAAGTAAACTGTAAGCCTGGTGGCAGTTTTTTTTTCTACGTACATATAAATACATATATACATACAAGCTATCAACATAATTAATATTCAATACTTACAATACTTGGTGTTGGAGGAGAAATAGAGTATGGAATAGAAAAGCTATCTGTAGAATAGGCTAGGATGTGGAAGAGGGTCGATGTTAAGAAGTATTAGGAAATCAGGAAGAGATTAGAACTAAATACCCAGGACTAAATAGGATAAGAGAGGTAGAGGAAATGTAGCAGTAGCAGAGGTTAGGGCGTATAAAACAAGGACGATATAAGGTTAGGTGACAATAGTAATGTTAGGACTAGAGGATGCTTGGACCTAAATAGCTAAGACGTGGTTGACGGTGGATGCTAGAAATTGGCCAAGAGGCTTGGACATAAAAAGCTAAGATAGAATAATTTATAAGAAAGAGGAAATCTAGGACTAGAGAAGGCCAGCTACAAAATAACTAGGTCGTTCAAAAGAGCGGTTGTAAGGGTGAGATTAGAAAACCTAGTATAAGAAGAGGCTAGAACGTAAAAAGCAAGAACGAAATTGGGTAAGAGGAGAATAGAAAAGCTAGGAATTAAATAGACTATCACCTAGAAATCTCAGAAGTTGACGAGGAGGTGTGCTAAAATTGGTGTAGGAAAATAGGACAAGATAGATAGAAAGGTAGATCCTTTATTGGCGAGTTTATGCCCATGTGTGCTTCTCTTCCATCGAAACTCCTATATCGATATAGTATGCAGAATTTTAAATTAAGACAAATGAGTGAGTAGAGAGTTTGAGAAACTTTTGCAGCTGAAGGTTGACAAAGTAAACAACCGCAGTTGTGAGAAAACACAGAGATGAGTGGTAGAAAACCACAAAAATACAGTAATAAATACGAGTAATAGTGCAGTAACTTTATAATTAGAAGTTAAGACGAAATAATTGAAGGGGAAATAGAAAATCTAGAACTAGAGTAAGCTAGATCGTAAATAGCTAGGACGTGGAATAGGGTGGATGTTAGAGAAAGATTGACGTAGTAAAAGAAATAGGGTAAGAGAGGAATGGGGAAGCTAGGGCTAACGAGGGGTGGAGGGAGGGAAGCCGAGATAACCCTATTGTCGCCAGGAACGAAGAAGAGCGGTCCTAGCGATATTTTCCGTCGTTAAATCCCCGTCTCGGCGAATACAAGAGGAACGTAAATAAGGGAAATTCGATTCCAGAATTCGGTCGACAAACGACGCAAGGAATGCTGCGCTGAATACTTGTGGAATACGTTTCCTCAATTCTTTCACATCTCTTGCCGATCTTGGTAACACGTTCATCTTGCTGCGGCTACCGCGACTTTTTACATCGCTGAAGCCGGTGGGAAGTTGGGGTAGTGGGAAGGAAATTAATGAAGAGATGAAAAGAAGGAAGAAGATTCTTGAAGGAAATTAGTAAGGAAGCGAAATTTAGGAAGCATTACTTTTAAAGGAAATTGTGGCTGTTTTCGAACTCTTTGCATTTGGCATCCACTGAACTGTAGGAAACTAATTGTCTCGTCTACTTGGGATTCGCTTGCATTTGAAGTTGAGGTAATTTCCTTCTTGAAGGATAAATGAGCGTCTAAAATAGGAATACAAAAAAATTGCTCACATATTTGTTTGGAGAATTTCTTAGATTGGCTTGTTAGCTACTATTTTTAATAACAACCTCATTATGTACCTGCATGTTTTGTCCTTAATAATTTAAATATTTCATGGAGAATCATTTCTATGCCAGGTTTAAAATAATTTTTCCCCTTGATTTTTTATTTATTTTGTATACATAAATTATGAAATACCATTAATTTTTGCGATTTGCGAAATGGTTGCGGTTCAGATTACTCAAATGTTTTCGTTTTCATCGTTTTTTATAAATAACTACCATTAATTTCAGTGGTAGTAAGCTTTTAACAAATTACTATCTAATTACTATCATCTTGTATGTATATTGCGTTTTCATGGACTCCACATGCAACGGGAATATGATCATATTTCTTCGATATTCTATCCTCCGGATAAAAATGAAGATATAGTCAGTATATGTGCTCCGGAAAGAAAGTTTATGCATTGGAAATTCAAAATTATTACAAAATAAGCGGTAAAGCTACATGTATTTCAGGTGACGACAATTCCGTTTGCTTGAGAGCCTCGAAAGCTCATGAGGAAATCTATGTCTTTCCCACCAAAGGGTTTTTTCCCAACAGACGGATATGAATTATAAAGTAATGGCTCGGAGGAATTTATGGTTTGAAATTTAGGAGGAAAATTGCTATTCGATTATCATTATAAAGGATATGGCAAAAAATATTTAAAATAATATTCTAAAATCTAGTTAAACGAATATAAGTTATGCGATCGAAATAATTTAATGGACGATTTAGAAAAATGAATGATGAACTTGTGAGAAACTAAAGTAGCTAAAAATTGTCTAGTGAACTTTAAAGGGACGAGTTGGATTCATACAGAAGAAACTGGTGCCGAAGGGGTTATTGATTTTAGGAATAAGGGCGGAATTGATGAACGTGAGATTATGGCGAGTGTGGAAATGTTTTGAAATTGGAGAGGCGAGGATGGAACAGAATGCGGAAGCTTGAAAGCAATTTGCTGCATCGAGTGGGATGAACGATGTGCTAATTTCAGTTCTTTTTTCAAGGTCTTGTGCGGAAATGATTGAAAATGGGCAATAAACATAACATAATTCAAGGGTGATATATAATATCAATATCCAAAATATAATCTACGGATGAGGCCAAGACGCAGTGGAAATCAATAGTGACAGATAAGAAGTAATATTTACTTGACTAGATTTATTATTTAGTAATTTCTATAAGTAATAAGTAAACGGAAACTTATGCATCATTCCTCAATTGTAAAGATCCAAAAGTTAAAAGGCCACTATTATTTTCTCTACAGTGATTAAATTTCTATCCAAACTAACTTCTACTAAAATTAATCAACGGATAATAAACTCCTATCGATGAAATTTTGAGCAACTATATCTATAATTGTATAAAAATATACTGAAAGCAGTTTTAAAACTTAGTTTTGATGTAAGTCATGCTTATTTTAAATATACAAAGAATTGTTTCCCTTCCGTATGTTCCGAATTGAAAACACACGAACAAATTAGAATTTTTACCGATAAATCGGATTAAAAGCAATAAAGTAATCAATGTCTCCTATTTTATGTATCATATTACACAAAATGTTTCTCTCTAATTAGAGTTGAAATAAAATCATCATTAAAAGAAGCCTTAAAAACCAGTGGCAGAAAGCTGGTTTACAATCTTCCATAAGAGTCCAATACCGGGACATGCATGATTATATTCCACCCACTGGGAGCTTCGGTTTGCTTATTGACAATTGATGAATAAACATATCCTTCGGAGATTTTGGCGAATCAAAGGCGGGGCTTTGATCGGCTCCGACTCTCGTGGGCAATGTAAACCGTACGAGCAGAATATCAAAGAAGATCGGCACGAGAGCGCATTAGATAGGAAACAAAATCAAACAAGTATGGATCGTCCCATACGCGACCAGAAAGCGGAAAGAGTCAAAAGAAGTGGACCGCGTTTTCCTCACTGCGACAAAGGAAGCCGAGCGGGGGAAGAGTAGAGGTTGGATCCCGGGGAGAGAGGCTCCTACGGCCGGGATTCCGCGGACAGCGGAAGTCAATTACTTTTCCATTTGTCCTTTATCAAAAGGATCCTCGCTCGTTACCAAGACATTCCTCATTGTATAAAGTGGAGATTTGTCCTCGGAGAGTGCCCTCCTTTGCTTCATCGAACGTCGCCGTCAACTTCACCCCCGCTCCTCTAACGGGCTATCAGTCCCCACTCCGGAATCGAAACGAGGAAATAGAGAATAAAAAAGAAACTTCCAGAGATCCTTCTCCGTCTCTTACGAACCGATATTGGATTATGCATCACAAATCAATCCGTTCCGTCCACGAGCATTTTCGGTTCCCTGGGAGGAAAAAGTTTGCTGGAGCGAAGTTGCGGGGAGCAAAAGTACGCAACAAAAATACTAATGCATATTAAATGGAATAAGTTATGTGGAGGAAAGCGGGTGATTGAGGGTTCTGGGACTGTTTTAATGAAAGAACTCCTCGTGGGGGACTCGAGGAACTGTTCGCTGATTCGGTTCTTCCAACCTCTTGGCTGACAAGGAAGTTTCAGTTAATGGTATAGATATTTAATTCCAATTCAATTGGAAATTATGGAATTCCGTATTCATTGAAGTTGCGAATCATTATTGGAGATGTTTCCCATTTTTAATGTATATAAAATGCATTGAGCTACTTTTTTAAATATGACGAAACTTAATGCAAGAGCGATTGAACCTCGTAATTCCACATTCTTTAAAAATGTTAACAACTCTTATCGAAAAAAGCGTATATTAGAACGGATGTTTTTATTTGTGCATTCGGATAATTATTATCACACATAAGGAAAACTCCAGGAAAAACGGAGATACAAAAATCCTTATTTTCATGTATGTGTAATGCTTCCGTATCTATTCTCCTTGGCAAAATATATATGTAATTCATGGTAATCTCTCATACGAAATTTAACTATTGAAAAACATGGATGGATCGAGGTGTCACACAGTGAACCTCCTTCATTAATAAGAAATTAAAATTCACTTAATATACGTTATATATATTATGGTCAGTTTTTCTATGCATTTCACCTGATAATGTCACACGATAACGAAGCCTAGGTTGTTCTCATTAAAAAATTCTTTTTGTGTACTCTTTCTGGGGCGGTAGAGTGAATTCGTGTGCATGCGAAGTGGTGTGGTGTGCCGTGGTGTGACTCTGTGAACTTACTTATTTATTGTTTATCTATTAATCGTGCTCATCTGTTCTTATCATCTCACCCCTAAGTTATTTTTCATTTTTCATCTTTCATCCTTCATCTCATTACTTTTTTGTATAAATTAATTAATTAATTTATTGTACTTGATTTTATCAATTAATATCCATGTACATCTTTGGAGAGCTGCTGGGGTAGGGGAAGAGGGGGCGATATGTGCCACATCTACCCCAGCAGAAAAATAAACTACAAGTCAAGTCAAGTCTATTAAGTGAGTTTTAGTTTCTGATTATCTACTGAAGCATAATAAAATAATTTGTTAACGCGGGTCGACATAAGTGTATTAAAAAAGGAAATGTATGTGCCTATCATTTGATAGCTATTGTTATTCATCTTAGAGATATATTCAGGAATGAAATATTCTGTAAATAAATGTTTTAATTGCTTCCTAAAATAGTAATTTTTCTCCAGTATTACTGTTTTAGTAAAAAATGAGAATTCAGAATTCTCTATAATTAAATCAACTCCAAAATATGAATTTCTTATTTAACGCGTTAAGTATAAATTCAAAATTCCCACGCAATTAAATACAAGAAATATGATTAAAAATTCTGATAATTAACTCGCTAAATATGAAAGCATTACGAAAATGTAAGGTCTCAAATATGGGAAATGTGACGAGAAATATTTGTAGCGGAACTGACTGTCATCATCTTGTTGTATATTCATTAACAGCAACATATACTATTTATGTTCATCAGGTATTCTAAGCGCAGGAGTCAAGAGGAAAATATAACGATATATCCAATCATTCGGTATTTGATGAGATAAACATTTACGGTTAGAAGATATGAGGGATGAGGGAGTGGACTGTATGGAAATCGGAGTTAGGGTTTTGTGCATGCATACAGATAAACCGGAAGAGGCATGCGGGTGCTTGTGTGCAGAGAAAATGACGTGGATACTTGCAAAAGGGAACCATCTCGCGCGAATGTTGTGAGTAATAAGGGCATTCGGATGGAAGTAGTTACGTAAGGGAGAAAATCTCGGAAAGGGTTGGAAGGAGAGGGGAAGAAGGGTGCGGTTGGCACTAATGTGGAGACGATACGCCAGCGATACGGGATTCAGTAACACTCAGGATGATGGAAAGAGCATCGGGTAACGGCACGGAAAAGAAAGCGGGAAACGCACCGTGGGTTTCCTGGCAGGAGCCGGTGTTAGTTTGGAACAAGGTAAGCACGTTCATGAGCCATGTGATAAAGGACTGCGTGCGGGCAAAGTGTGTCCAGGCGTGCGTTAACGGACGGATGGATAATTAGTATTTGGAAACGGCGGGGATGCTGTGGGAAAGGGGTGGATAAAGGGTTGCAGGGTAGAAGCCGTCTTTACCGAAAGTGATACGATCTTCCTTCTTCGGATTCCCCTTCTAACGATTCAAATTTATGCGATGAAAACTGCGAAAAATTAACGTGGGAGGCTGGCGTGGGCGAAGAGAACGAACTCCCGCTTCGCCCACAGCTCTCTCAATGGAGAGAGAATCCTACGCTGTCGAATCACAAAAAGTGATCGCGCTTTGCGATCGGAGATTGTTTCGCCGTTTTGTTGGGCGCCATTGTGATGGGAGGAGAAAAGAACGCGATGAGAGGAGTGCGAAGAAGAGAGAGAGCGCTCCCGAAAGGAAAAGTGTGCTTTTTCGATTAGTTCCGTATTAAAGGAAGTTACTTTTGATGGAGTCTTTCGCGTGGCATTTGAGATGCCTCTCCCGAGTTTTACGAGAAGCCATTGCAATGCGAAAGGAAAAATCGGGTGGCATCTGCCAAATGTCAGTGTTTACGTCAATGGTGTGTTTCACTGTTCATCTTATGTAAATGGTAGCCCTGTTGCCATTCATCAACTTCGCCTAAATATTCTGATTTTAATTATTGCTCACTCCACGCTAAAATGATAGCTCATTAAACGTCATATCTTCTATTTAACTAACCCGCGATTAAAATAAAATTTTAATTGTAATAAGCATTGAAAAATCATCCTAGATATTTCTTCAAAGGTTACACAAGGAGAGGTGTATTTCAGGGAAGTACTAAGTCGTTTTCATTCATATATGCTAATAAATTACAATTGGTCAAAAAGTTTCAATTCATTAACGACTTCATGTTTTCGATTACCATTGTCCATCTCTTAGGGTAATTCATATTATTTTCTTTATTTACGTCTTTATACCCTCATGTATTTCCTACAGTGGCTTCTACATACCTCTTTAAATATTCTTCTGTTTATGCATCCATTATTTTCAACGTCACTCGGTTTAAATTCATTCTCACCATGTATATTTAAATCTCAGGTAAGTTTTTTTTCTATCTTAGTTAAGCCTTCTGCTAGAGATGGAATTATGGTTTCCTCTATTGTTATTTAGATTTGAAAATTTATTCTCTGAGCATTATCTGAGAAAAACCTTACTAGTAATAAACTCACCAGTATAAATTATGAGATATTAAGGAGGTTGGAGAAGAAAAATGACATATTTTTACTCATTATAAAATTTTGATTTATCTTAATACGTAAGAGTTGCGAAAGAGGTACCCTGCAGATTGATTATACTTGAGCCGTTGAGTCTTGAGCTCTGCGGTACTTTTTCGGTGCTAGTGGTAGGGGAAGCAGTGTTGCCAAATTTGACTTTTTCAGATAATCGAACATTGACTAAAATAAAAAATATGTCAATAAAAGGAGAATATCTTCCCTGAATTGTTTTGTTGTAGTGCTAATAGTTAATCCTCAAAAAATACTTTATTCGAATTTTCTGAAATATGCTGCTTATTTTTTAGTTTCAATACTAAAGCCATTTTAGAGAAATGGTTCATCTAACGAAGTTGAAAAAATTAAAATATATATTTTTCGTTTTTATAGCTTTCAAACGAAATTAATTATTTCAACATAAGTTGGTTTGTTGAAGAGATAATAAATGTTTTATCATAGAAGACCACAAATTATCTAGTCGACGTCGTGAAAAAAGTAGTCTCTAGCTAAGTTACGTTCTATTTAAATAATCTCCATAATATTTACATAAACATGTTAGGTAAGTATGAAATATATTTTTAATGAAAGTTTCATCCCAATATCTTAATCGATGCTTGAGTTATGGTAGTTTATAATAGCTTCAACTGCGCGCTAAGCCCCATCTTCGGGTGGAACGCGTAGAAACCTCTTTGGTTGGGTAGTATTTTGTATATTTACTTGAATAATTTAAATTAGATGAATATATACAAGTTGGCTGTGCTTTATTGCTTAAAAATATATTTTTTAGTAACTCCAATACCTTATGTGAATCAACGGACGTATTTCACAAATTATAATATAGTCCATGTCGTTGTCTGTTGACCAAAGAAATAACGTAGAAATTTCAGTTTTTGTTATACATTTATTTGGAATTTGAAGCGAGTAACGAATAACTTAACTTATTGAACCATTATCGGTATACAAATAATTAAAAATTCAAATGACAGGCTCATAAATAAGCGACCCCTAATTCATTATCAACTGCAGCAGAAGGTCCTTCCTCATACAGTCACCCGAAAGAAAAAATCTAATTAAGAAAATGGTAAGCATAATATAACAGATAGCGTAATATCACGAATTCAGAATAAACGCTTCGTAAAATCCTCTAGAAAAACTATTTATCAGTATCATCTACCTGATATAGGCTATCAGGTACAGTTATATTTAATGAGTTTGGAAGGAATAGGTGATTTTAAGGTAAGGAGTCTCAATCGTGCTCTGTTTAAATAATATAAATAAATAAAAAAGCAACTGAAAATTCAACTGTATCCCAATTTTAGGGAAAGCAAAAATCTCTCTTTCTTCTAAGAGGTCGAGAAGCAACTTTGATGCTCAGGTACCTCAGCTGGAAGTCGCGTAACCTCCAATTCATGGAAAGCGTAGTTGGGCATACCCGTATACCCCCTACTGAGAAGGAAGTCCCTATTGTATTCAGTGAGCCTAAAGTTCGTAGCCCCCACTATAGTCTATTGCATTTCTTCTAAGAAAATTTTCCTCAGCATTTTGATGATAAAGGGTGTGGAAAACCCAAACTTAATGTTTCCCGGGAATACATTCCCCAACCAGTAGAGAACGAAACTTAAGAGCGATTGTCAGTTACCACGAAAGCTTAATTTTTCCACATTTAAAAGTTCAGTGTGGTGACCTTTTCCTCCTCAAAATAGCGTCTTAGATTGAAAACCATCTCTCGGGCTTGACTACCAAGTACATGTTTACGCCTCGATTCTCCCTCACCGTTCGTTTCGCTCTTCCTATCGCTCATTTCAACGTAATGAGTAACCGAATTTAAATTATCCACCAAATATTTAAATCTAATATGAATAAAGCAAAACTATAATAATAACGAATCTAAATATAATTACTATAGACAAATTTATTATTAAATTGAAATTGTTAATATGAGTTACCGAATTTAAATTATCCACCAAATATTTAAATCTAATATAAATAATGCAAAACTACAATAATATCGATGCTAAATATAAGTATTATAGAAAAATTAATTTATACTAGGTCTAAAAGAATGACAAAAATCTACTAAAAGTGAGAAAATATAAAACATCAAAGTAGGAAAACTTAAAATACAAAATAAATCACTTCACACAATTAAGACGTAATTACTTAAATAACCAATAAAGATAACCAAAAAGAAAAGGAATTTAAAATTAAGCACCGACCTATACTTTAAAACGAAGAGTTTACCAATATACGGAAGCGAGAATTGCAGCGAAACGAGCACCGAAGCAGTCACGACCAACACGGAGGATGAACTGACATCTGTAAATGCAACGCTGTACGGATTTTGAGGCTTCCCGCCCGAAATCCGGACTTACCATTGGCTACTGTCCTCATCCCCCAGAAATACCTCATGGGCGGGGCAGAGATCAAGACTCAGCGGCTCAACTATAATAAATATTACTCAAAATGCTTGAATACTCAATTCTCTTGCGCTTTTTGTGGGGTGATCAGATTTTTCCTGTTGAGCATAATAATGAGATGGTGTGACATTCTCTTGAGTGTAGACTATTTTGAGAGACATTTTATTGAATTAAATTAGTTTAACATCTACAATTTTATTACAGAGAACAAATAATCTCCATTACTGTACGAAGATCATTGCGCTGGTGAAATGACTTAAAATTCACTTTTCCGTTTAAGGAAAGGATTAGTGGCAATGACTCTGAGACTACGAACGCTGCTTTGAGAAACGATCATAGACATATATTGCAGCAGAATTCCTTTTGTTTCAGTGTCTAAAAGAAACAGAACCATATTGGATCAATGACAGTATAGGGGCAGAGAGGTTGAAAGCGGGACGGTCTTTTTTTTATCGGGAGGCTCTATTACCTTAGGATAACACAAACCGTATGACCGTCAAATAAATGTACACCTTGAGTTTTTATTTAATGGATATTAATATTACGAGAAATAAAGTAATACCACACGATCAAAAACAAACAAGTAATCTCATCTTAAGATTTAACATTAGAAGGAGTGGTACAGCAGTAGTACTTACAATTTGACGCAATGCCTCCGCTGAGATAAAATCCCACGATGTGCGATGAGATCTGCCGGAAATAAGAGGCGAGTTGCCACCGGATTTGGTCACATTTGATTAAATCACTGATGGTAAATTAAAAAACATTATCAATTGTGTATTTGGAATTCTCATTATATAAGTACAAAATACAGTAACTAGGTTTTTAGTAGTTAAAACGATGATATAATTGGAGATGGAAACCAGTAAAGACTGGATATTACTGGCCAAGAATTAAAATAGAGCTATAATTATTTTTAATTATTAATTAGTTGTAATGATTATAAATTAGAGCTAAGTTTAAATTATGTCCGTAATTAACTTCAATGTATCGTAAAAATTAACTTCCTCGAAAGAATATAACTGGCATGTAAATATATGGCTTTGTGTATGACGATCAGTTCATAAGCGCTTGTGCTGAGCGTAATTACATAATATTTCTTGTGGGAGAAGTTATAATATGCTGGGTAAGCCAAATCAACTAAAAATAATTCTTGTGAGAAAACAACTACTTTTTCAATATTTGAGAATGAACAGAAAGCCTGTAAAATACTCAAGTATTCGATGAGTGATTTACCTATCCTTTTTTGAGAGAGGCTATATATAGATGTGCTGCATTGGTTCGATGCTGCTACTTTTGCTTTTATGTCGTAAATGATTATATCAGCTTTGACCGACCACTGAAAAAGGGTTGCTCTTTGCATATCTGTTTTGATACTCAGTCGATGACTATAATTCATTAATTACTATAATTAAAC
This sequence comes from Sympetrum striolatum, assembly GCA_947579665.1. NCBI lineage: Eukaryota > Metazoa > Arthropoda > Insecta > Odonata > Libellulidae > Sympetrum > Sympetrum striolatum. Next base: position 50,665,971 of record OX388342.1, on the reverse strand, counting down.
TCCAATATATCATTAAAAGATTACTTACGTAGAATTGATTCATAAAACGCTAACTTTAAACGTGGAATCATATGATCTTCAAAATTCAAAGCAAAAATTAAATTTAGGGCTCCGAAAATAGAATTTGTGGAAATTGGAGAGAATTTCGAGAATCTTTCATTATTGCTTGGCAACGTTCTTGGAATTCCTGAGCCCATTACAACATGAGTTCAATGAAGATTGTGGCATTAAAGTGTAATTAATTACAGTTGTGGCATTAAATTGAAGGAATTAAATTGCAGATTGATTGAATGAAAGAAATCATCAGTTATTCATTTATTATTAACTCATATCATTAGGTATTTTACCCCAATTAGGTAAGTAAAATGTAAAAGCGTTACCCTTTCACTCCCGCATCTGAAACCATAGAGATTAAGGAAAATTAAACAAGTCTCTAATCGGACCATAATCACAGGAAACATTAGGATTATAAACTCTACGGTCTTAAAGATAAAATATTGAGGCAGAATAAAAAAATATGACATTAAATGATAAACAGAGGGAAAATAAGATCGAAACGAATATTTACCCTGTTTGTTAGAAAATCAACCAGGGACATTTATGTCTTCGATTTATAATCTTAAAATATAGGTGAGGGAAAGTTTTAAATGTGGCGGAACAAATAATCTAAGAATACCGTCAAACGTTTGCAGCAATATTTGATTTAGTAATGCAGTTCCTTTAACCCATTTAAATTAATCATAAGTTGAACGAATAATGAAATCAAATATTATACTATTGAAACTCCATTACATTTTTATTCATTAACTAGTCTATGACCGAAAATATCTATCATGAAATCACGCAAAAATGTTTTTCTTCCTTTCATAAAATACTAGTAGTTGAAATTCAAGGGGAATGCGGTGGAAAACATACAACTCGAATCAAAATGCAAAATTTTCATTATTAGAATACTTATAAATATTCATTCAACAATCAATTGTAAATCTGGCAATCAATATTCAGAAACTACCGCACTATAACCTTAGATTTTTACTCATCTTTAAGACACTGTGTATAATTTATCAATAGAAATTTGCAAACTATTATCTTACTTCAGCACCCTATATAAAACGCTTAAATCAAGGAAGAAGCTGTTTTTTTAATTACAGATCAAACTCGTTTCCAGTGAAAATATTAAGCAGTAATATCCTACAACTATCGTAAGTTTTCCTTTTATAGGAATTATAAACTTAAAATTATTTATATTCATCGACTTAAAGAAAAGATACATGAGATATTCGGTGATTTAAACGTGTTGAACGAACCTTTAGTTATTTTTATACGTGATATTTTGCCAAAATAATTATTCGAAGGTGAAAAAAATAATTAAACTGATAATATTAACATTTAGTTCTATTTACTAAATAAACTACGCATTCTCATTTCTCCATTAAAAACATTTTCTGATGTAGAGGAGGTTATGGACAGACAAACGGATACTACGCTAAATATATATGACTCTTGTGATGATGTTATGATTGCGCCCAAAAACACCTATCTTACCGAATTGTCTTAGGAGAGAAATTTGGATGCATCCATCCATTACTTCCGTTAAAAACTTATCTTACCGATGATAGACCCAATTCAGATTTTCCTTTCCGCGAAGTCATGGGAAGAAAATCGGACGACTCCTCAGTCCTCTATCGGGTCTCTTTTCAATCATCCTCCCTCTTTTGTGCTGCCGCCATCAAAGAAACGATAACCCTCTGAGTGGGAGAGCTGTCCTCCTTAATATTACCACATTTTTCTTTTTAATAAAGCCACGTGTGCCTAATCTCTGGACGTTCGGCTTCCGCCGATAAACTATCGCCAACGCTTTATCGAGCGAATATTTCTGGATTGGATTTGCGGAATCTCTTTTGAGTCACCGATTAAATGCTCTCCTTCGAGAATCGCAGTAGGAAGAGAACATAAGGGATGAAATGCAAGCATTATGACAGATATTAGAAGAAGATTTAAAGGAATTACAGAATATGCTCGTGTATGTGCCGAAATGTTAAAATAAGTATATTGTTCTGCTGAAAAAGCCTTCCTCGGCTTATATTCCATGAGTGAGGTTTCCAATTACCTGTTCTCCGGTGAAAAAGGTCTGTCTATCCGAAAATAGGTTTGTATAATTCCTTACTTGCTCAATTAACAATTATTTGCCAACTTTCTTCTATTAATATAGTTATGCCTCAATTACTCTAATTTCATTGGTATTTATTTTTATTTTGAAATTTACCAGTAGCTGTTTCATGTCCCACCCTAAGCTTTTACTCAAGTCAATTAGTTTTCCCAGATTTTGCGATAAAATTTAGTGCTTTGGCTTGCATTCGGGTCGGCTTATATTCTATTATATACGGGGTTCTGAGAAATAGTGGGCAGAGGCAGAGTGTTTAGAGAAAGAAGTGGGCGATTCAGAATAAATGAAGAAAGCTGGTGAATTTTAGATGAATCTTATCTCCGTAATCGCGTGCTGTCCTTCTGGAGCTGTCGGATCGAAAACAAAAATTTTGATCGAACGTCTTGATTTTGTTTTCCAGTAGCTGCTGCATTTTACACCATACGCTTATGCTAGAGTCGATAAATTATCCCAGTTTTTGCGATACATTAGGTGCCTTGGGTTATATTCGGTTTGCTGAGAATCAGTGGGCTGGGGATGTTTAGAGAAAGAAGGGGGAGAAACAGAATGAATTGAAGAAAGCGGGTGAATCGCATACGATATGAATTGTAAACAGATAACGATACTTAAAAGATGAAACTTGAGGGAAAGAGATTCTGAGGAAGGCGAAGAAGGGAAAAGAAGCGGAAGAGGAAAGATTGAATGAGGAAGAACCCGGAGAGAAAGCGCCGAGGGTTATGAGGATCGCAGAAAAAGAAAACCAAGGGAGCGGAATAAATTAGAGAGGAAGAAAAATGAAAGTGGAATGGAAGAGGAAAGAGTAGGTGGCGGAGGGAAAGGGAGGCAATAGTTCCTTTCCTTGGGGAGGAAGAGAAAATGAAAACTGGGGGAGACGAAAGGGGTGGATGAGAGAAAGGTGAAAGATAGGCGCGGAAGCCGGTGGAAGAGATTGGGAGAGATTGTTCTGTAAATGGAAACAGAGAGAGAGATGGGAAGGGGAAGGGTACGGGTGAGAAAAGCAAGAAGAAAGAGGGGGGCGGTCGAACAAATGTGCCAATCCGTGCGCGGTGGGCAGCCCATTGTGGAGGGTTGGGGGAGGCGGCGGGTTGCTGGACTACGGGGGAAAAGAGGAGGGGGGCATCGCGGGGGGGAAGGGGAGGATAAATGGGAGGCGACGTGCGTTGTTAGGTCGCCTGGGGGTGCGTGGGTGGAGAGGGTATTATGTAAGGGATGAATGCGAAGGGAAAGGAGGACGGGATGGAAAAGAGGATATCAGGGTACACACATGATGTCCCGGAGAGAGAGCGTGATAGGGGTATGAGGGATGGCCTTAAGGTAGGTTTTTTACTCGAGAACAAGAAGGGGTTAAAAATGAGCTCAAGTAGCGGCGTAAAAGGAGAAATTCGGGCGAAAGAACTAACACGTGAAAGTAGGTTGATGCGTGAGGCGAAAAAAGAAGAGGAAGGATAATGATGATTCCCTGTTTCTTGTCGAGGGGCGCATATGGAGCTGGCTCAGAATCCTCTTATTCTGGTCTATGTCGACATGGAAGACACGGAAAAATGATCGATTAGGAACTCGTGATTCATGTTGTTCCCGTCAGATAATGACATCGTCTGCGATGACATGGGTGCTAACCAGGTGGACAAGGATACGGCAATTCTTCTCCCTTCCGTCTGAACTAGAGGTCACCGATATGGTGTACCGGCACCCCTTGATAGGGTTACGGTGATTAGAAGGATAATAATTATGTTATGGTTTTGAAGTGATAAAATATTTGTAGTGTTAATAACTTTTACAGGTTAATCGATTTGGTATTGCCTCCTAGAAACACGTTTGGCCTATTATCCACACTTTTTTGAGCATGAATGCTCATTGCAAACTTAAGATAGAAATTCTTTAAAAATTTATAATTGAGAATAATTAATAGCACTTTAGCCCATGGGCAAGGTTTGGAATCTACGAACTAACAGGATGTGTAATGCTTACTTTTTACTACCTGTGACTATTACTACCGAATTTAAATTATTTTTTCCCATATAATTTCTGTTAGTAATAACATTAAATCGAAAATACTCGTATTCTGTCTTGGATCTTTTTGCGATTTAATTCATTTTCCTTCACTCAGTGTCGATTTTTAAATGTTTTATTGCGGCTAAAACGCCTATAGAACGTGGACTGTTTGTTTAAATTGTGGCTTTATACTTTAGTATACGTCCGAATAAATAATGCAATGTATTGTAATCAAATAGAAATATTTTATACCATTGAATACATTTTATACTCATGGAATCATTCATTCCAATGAAAAAATGATCCCCATATATTGTTCTATAGGAGATAGAGACCAAAAAAGATAATAAAATAAGATAATTTCGTTTTTATCTGATGGGCGTATTTTAGTAAAACATTAACATATTGAAAATTAACTTAAATTTTGGGATATACCTAGTGCATGGAGTCTATACTAGATTAACTATTTACTTCTCGTGAGCCATACCAGGCCCTCCCGACTCCTTGTTTCACAATATCAGGCGCACATGATTAGCTCAACCGCTGCGTAAGATTATAAAAACCGGGGAAGGGGCAGTTTCCTCGAAAATGTAAACAAAGATGATGTTGATACGGCGCTGGCTGATAGTCCCTCTTACTATACGCTTTCCCGGCAAAAGTTTTCCCTTAATCAATGGAAAATAATGACGGATTACGTGCGTCAAAACATATCGGCTTTCACATTCGGTCCCGGCGGGCGGTTGGACGCCGACCAAATTCGCCCATTGGGTCGCCGGAGGATCGCAGACATCTCGAGCGGAGATATATGAAAGAGAATAATAGGGCGTCGTTAATTGAGAAAATTCGAGGACGCCGCGGCGAGGCCAGACTAATGCGAATCGTGCTACAAATGAAGGGTTATGCGAAGTCTCAAAGGGAAAGGGGGCAGTGAAAGTAAGGGAGGAGCAGGTGGCACGGTAGTGATTACGTAGGGTTAGAGACGTTTGGAAATAGGACGAGGATGGTAATAAATTGGCCATAAAAGCGGAGAGCAAGGCGGAGGATGTACGTCACGTATCAAGTGATACAGCGGCGTACGAGGCACAAAGTGGTCGTAAACGCGGCGCTGAAAATCTTCGAAAAAAAGGACGAGTGAAGGAATGACTCCTCGATTATGGCCACCACACATCGTGGTGGAGATAAACGCTGCAAGGAGCCATAACGGGCGGTGTGATTACGGCGAAACTGCTCGTTAATGCGGATTATTTTGTAAGCAAACTGGATGAGACTTCCCGAGTCCTTTTCAAGTCGTTCCGGTTTGATGATGGAGGCGAGATCTTCGCGAGAAGTAATAGGATCTTGCAAAAAGAGATTTTAACGATCGCGTATTAAAATCCGTGACAAGGATAGTAACCTCTATGTATGACTGGCTTAAGAGCTCTTTTCCAGTGTAAATCTTCGCTTTGGGATGATTAATAATTAAGTTAGCTTAAGAAATGACGTACAGAAAGCAACGTATGTGCAATGTGATATTAAACGTTAATCTCCAGATTCAAGTCATTTCTCTCCTGCTATAATTTATTATTAATTCATAATTCCAAGATGAGTAAGGTCCGGCTGGAGCTTGAGATATTCTTTTAACACTAGCAGCCCTGGCTATAAAAAAGAAGAGACGTTCACTTTTAAGCAAATTATTATATTACTGCAATGTAGAATACCCTACTAAAACTGTTTCTGTCTTTATAAAACGTGATTCAAACCAAGGAATCCGCAATATTTTTACCTAGTGATAAGGTTAATTGCGATTATAAAGAGCAGGACTTTAATATTTCAAATCTGTTAGTATGAACGACTTCTATTGTGCTTGTTTAATTTAACGGCTGAATCTGCATTATGTATAATCTGAGGTATGTTTTTGTATCTAATTGAATATGTTAAAACATTTCTGTTTATTTTGGAGTGGATCGGATATTTCGCACCCTTCTCGTTAATCACTGAGGCGAGCAATGGTGTCGCAAAATTAGCGACGTATACACAGAAATTCTTCCAGAGCATCAGTTATATGTATTTGTTATAAGTCAAAATTTTATTAATTAAAACGTAACTATTTAATGAAACCAATATTCAAAAGCGCAACTTCGTGGAAAGACATCGCAAAATCAAAAACTTCGTACTTTGCCACAGCGATTTTAATTCACTATTTACTATATATGCGTGTTAATTTTGATGAAAAAAGGTGTATCAAAGATTTCGCAATTTCGGATGTTGGACAGTATTTAAAATTTAATAATCTCCATTGAATATTTTCTTTTTTTATCAATCCACCAAATTTTGAACTACCATTAATTCTACACAAAGTTTTGAAAAGAAAAAAAAGCCAGCAAGGAATACAAATGGCGATGAATATAAATAATAAAATTTACATTTATTTCTTCTGGAGATTAATGAAAGACTGATTGGTAAATGTATGAAAATTATACATGCAAATTTTTTGAAATATCTTAAATTTCACATATTTCTATGATTGGTTTTGTCAATGGGTCCCTTATCTCATTCGGATACCAAAAGCCGGTTAACTTAAAATATTTTGTTGAATCTTTGAAGTACTCTTCCATTAAAATGTGTGGTCCTCTAAGCCACAAAGTTAGTGCATATCAATTGAGCAACTAGATACATTTAAAATAATCAAAAGGCGGAGATAAACATAATAAATCACTATTTGCACGCTGAATTTCTTATCTACCTTTTAAATGTTAAGTATTAAGTATGTTTAGCATGAAGTTTAATTAATAGTTGCAGTAACATATATATTAGTAAGAGTATTCCTGCATCATCATCCTGAGCAACAACCGAAAATTTATTTCGTCCTGTACTGCCATAAGTGCACTTCATTTGTAAGAGCCCACTTGCCCTCTAGACTCATTCGAGTGGGATCGGGCAATTATTAATCCAAAAGTGTACCATCCGCGCTATTTGCATGTTATGTCCTCTCCATGTTAGTTTCCAACCATAATGAGGATTAATTCAACACGCTTAAATGCAGAAAAAACTTCGCCCGCTTCCTTATTACAAGTCCCCCGAATCAAATTAGCTCCTCTGGCATTACATCTTAACACCGCCCGAATAATGACAGAGAGGAATGGAAGAAGAATGAAGGGAGAGTGGGAAGGAACAGCGGGCGGTCGTGCAGTCATAAAAGTCGCTACAAAAAATAACTGCGGGAGATGGCAGAAAACGAAATGGGACGGAAATGAATAAGCTAGTTTTGCGGAAGAAGTACGAGCGGGGAATAAACGAGTTTGAAATTGCGGGGCTGAGGAACTACGGCCGGCGTGATAATATAGAGGGACAAAGGGGAAAAATGAAAGAGTCGTTTTATGTCCGAGAATGCGTGTGTCCAGCGCAAGTATGGAGACGGAGGATGGAATTACATCGAGAGCGGCAAATGGAGGAAAGTTGATCAATGGAATTGCCTCTGGGACAGAGATTTATGGGATAGCGAGACAAATAACAGCCGCGGGGGATTTTTCCATATCTCGGAGGGAAAAATAGTTCCCGATCCGTACGTGAAAGGAAATTATTGTAATCAAATATTAGATTATCGTAAGTTGACGGATTATGCGGCGCAAATGTCGATTGATTTTGATTAATGCGCATGTTGCGAATGTCATTAAGGAGAATTATCTAGGCTATTATCTTATCGAACGCACATTAGGGTACGCGGGTCTTAAATTAAGTGAAATTCGACGACTTGAGCATAGAACGACATCAAAAGTTCGGCGAAATATTAATCAAATTTTTAGAATATAGCCTTAGATATGATAAATATATTTATTTATACAGGTGATCCAATGCCCCGGTGTCTCATGAATATTATCTCAAGAAAAAGTTCCCTTCAACTTTCTAATAAAAGTAATGAAAGATGATGTTAGAATTTCCAGATACAACCAAATAATGCGTCATTACTCAACTCATTTCACGAAGAAATTTAACTAAGTTACAAAATCCAACAATCCAATCTCATATATGAAGTTACCTAACACCTTGTGTTTTATTTTGTATATTTATTACCTTTAATGATTTGTTTTAATCTTTACACATATTAGTTTTTTATATGAAACATGTCCAAAAAGAGTAAAATGAAGGCAAAAATCAGTAATGATCACATTATTTTTAAAGTGACAATATATACTACAATAATACGTTGTCGTCATACCAATAAGTCAAAGAGATGTTGGCAGAATCAACGTAATATTTGTCTTCTACTTTTTAAATTGAAACTATGGCAGGAGATGTATAATCTTTGTAAGATTTACCATTACTCGAGTTACAATGTAATGTAAGTTATTATGATGAAAATAATTAATACCGTTAAGAACAATATTAGTCTAAATTTTTATTAATTAACTATACAAACCATGAGAGTTGAAATTGTCAATGAATAGTTGCTAACATAGGAAAAATTATTGAATATCAAATTTCTTATATTGGATGTTCCCGTAAGCCCTCCTTATTGAGAAAGCAAGTTCACTTATAGTTAAAACGAAGACTCCATAAAACACCAAAATATTAATTACAACGCAATGAGATAAGCCTAAGTAATCGCTACGTAATAAAATTTTTGCCTGTCTGTTTTATTTACGTTTTGCATAAATGACCTGGTTATCTGACAACAAACTTATATCAGAGCATCAGAAAACTAAAGCAGGCCAGAGAACAACACCGAAACTTAATGAAAACGAAGGTCCTCATATTCAATAACATAATCGAGGAGAATTTTCATAAAGTCCTCAGTTTCCGAGCGTCCTTGCTCCAAATTCTTAGAATCAGACGCCTCAAAGACATCGCTCAACTACTTTCTCCGAATCTGGGAATATTTAGGGCCCAGTTCATTAAATGGCATTATTCCGGAACGAGGATGACATGATCGGATCGCTCTTTCCTTTCCGAAATCCCCTCTTTTCGTCCTCAGCTAGAATATCGAATTGTGCTCCACTTTCAATAATTGCCTCTTCATCCTGGGGCCATTCGTCATTGGATCTTCCAAGTGCTGCAAGGTCGTAACTGTTCTATTCACGTGCCCCCTCGCCCACATTACTCACTATCCCACGAATTCAAAACTTGCCTTAAACTGCTCGCTTTTTCTTCCCACACTCGCCCCACATTTTCTCAGCATTAACCCTTGATCTTTCCAAGAATTCTCGGAAAAAATTGCCTCTGGAATAAGTGTGTTATTTCCAAACGCGATTTCAGCCTTCAAATTGATACCTTCCGCGGCCTAGAGAGTTGGCTGACAACAGAAAAGAAGGACTTTCGATTAAAGGCTCGTTGTGTTTCTAATTTTTTGCTCGCTTAGTCTCCAAGTTGTGCTCCCTCACTCCCAAGGCGACTCTGGCACAACCGCCAAATTCAATTGAGGCCCCGTGCTGATTAAGGAGCTTGTGACTGACTTATTTTCCCAACCATCTCATAGTCACAATTAACCCGATTGTGTAGGCGAAACGAGGTCGATGTTTAAGGAAATGTTTTCGTAGTCATCATTCTGTCTTTGATGATGTAGAACGCATTAATCAAATTTAGAAAATGTATATGTGTCAAGCTTTTGGGAGAACGTAACTGCGTAAAAACTACTGTAACTTTCAACTACTTTTACTGATATCAAAATCCATATTGAGAAAACTTTTACTAGACCACAGAGAAGGTACACAAGCGACCATGGTTTCGCAGCATGGCTGCATCATTAGGATGAATGAAACCATGGTCGCTTGTGTACCTTCTCTGTGGTCTAGTAAAATTTTTCTCAATATGGATTTTGATATTATTAATAACTACCACAAAGTTACGCCTGATTCCGTTTCGTTTACTTTTACTGAATTTAACTGTTTTATTTTGCATGAGTATAGCACAATAAAGAAGTAAGTCGCATATACTGCCCAGTGATTAGGTTTACTTTAATATAGATGCTCACAAATTCACCGCAACTTATTTAATTCTGCCGTCCGTTAGCATACAACCTAATCGCTATTTTATTATACGCGTTATCTTATGTCATTTTGTCCCGTGGAACATCTCATTATATTCAAGATTAGTTCCCCTTAAATTTTCAGTCGGAAAATAAAAGTTTATAGCTTGATCATCAGCACATAATATTTTGTCAATATTTAAACAGATTATTCTTGAGGAAGTTGAAGAAAGTAAAATAATAACATAGAACATTTGTAGCTGAATAGAATTTTTTGTTTTGATTTGACTTCATTTCTTGCTATTTTTTAACAATTAATTTTTCTCATTTAGCTATCCTTTTATAATTTCCTCGTTCTTCATTTCTTTGCATTACAGATTGTAGAAATAAAATGTAGATTCTGGGAAACGGCGCTTTAATATAAATTTATCTTCATATTTTTATTAATCCCCTGCCTCCGCCGAAAGGCAGCTGGTATTAGTAGGATACAATCGTAGATGTAGATAGAGCCTACCCTAATTACGACTACCAAACTTGGAACTTCAAATATGCTGATGGCCGATACGTGAATATACCGGTATAGAATGAGCAACTTTTCTTCATAAAGTTTGTATTAGGTACAGTTTTGTCGATTTCTTTAGTTACCGTTGAAATATCGTTCCATGATAGAACGTAATAACTATCAAAGGTAAATCATTCCAAACGGACAAAGACGTTTAGATGCATTCACGCGTTCAAGAGAATTAATTAGGGTGTAACAATAATTCTGTTTGTGCTGCAAAACTTGATGTAGTAGAACACCTGTATTGCAATGTATTGGAATATTAGATAGTACTATTAGTTAGCTTTTCTGCAATGTTTTGCAGGGATAATAAATGTAAACCACTCCCTCCAACCCAACCCATTTCTTTAATCTACTATAATTCACGAATTACACACTTCCCAAGGTCGAGTTACAAATTACCACCTATGCGTGCGTGTTCACGCCAATTTCCGGACTAATAATGCACAATCACCAATTTAGGAACTCCGGATTCTACGTGGAATCGATATTTGCTCTAGGAGCGGAATCCGCCGTGGGAACGCGACAAAGATTTCGGGGTTTACCGCCCGGTCTCCGATCGCATTGAAATTGCACCCCGTTTTGGTTCCGGAGCAGTCGCTTAATTGTCTCTAATCTGCGTACACTAACAGGCCGCTTGATTGGACCGAGCACAGTACATCTCGACGCGGGGCCAAATTGGATAGCTTTATGATCCGCGCAAACACCTGCGCTGCCCGTGGAGAGACGCACACGCGCCACTGGAAGTTAGGAACGAGGACCTGCGGTGGAGCCCAACCCTTTGACTTAGAGCCCCGCTATACTCGGAGGGGTTAAGCGTGGTGCTAATGAGACGAGCTCGATATTCCGGTAAATAAGAGGATGCCGTATGTCGAGCGGAGCGACGCCTGGGGGAGATAATGCTGACCCCTCGAGGCGATTGCCTCCCCAGAAAGATCTCTCTCGCTTCGCAAAAACAAACCTTTTCCAGCCGCCGCCCCCCCTGAGGCCCCCTTGCCAAACTAACGCGGCAGTTATGATTATCGCTGGAGCACGGCGGGGAATATAAATGCCTCCTGGAGATAAAAATCCGGAAGGCGGAAATCCCGGATGAGCGGAAGAGAGTGAGTTAGGAGTAAATGTTGCGTAATGAATGATTTTATAATGGGGAGGACGTGATTTCGATCCGCGTGGGAACCAGGCCTGGGTTTAGACAGTAAGCAGGAGGGCTAGTGCCCCGGGGTACACCATTCAAAAAGGATTAAATGGTAGTGTCGGAAAGTATATGAAAGTCTACGGCTGAAAATATAAAAAATTGTGCCATCGAAGATGTTTATCCTTCATGAAACTACCAGTACTAAGGCGTATTTGTGTAGCAGACTGTCTTTTGCGTATTTTGTTTCTCTTTGTTCTCGTAAGCTCGTTCGCTTAAAACTTATTACCTTCTATGATTTTTGCATCCGAGATGTTACGAGTAAATAAATATTTTTTTAAATATTCATATACTATAAACTATTGTTCTTAAAATCCCCTTCTATCAAGCTGTACACTAACATGTACAAACATTAACACATACATATATACATACATACAGATTAGATAATATCCTAAGCACACAAACTTATATATTAATGCTCATGGTAAGTATCCATACAGAGTAGTATAAAATGGAGGGAACGGAATGAAAAAGAAATGGAAGCTTTTCAAAAAGAGACAACTCTAAGCAAAAATTTTAAAATGATAAACGACAAGAAATGATAGTACATTGTGCAGATTATTAAAGGTACGAATAACAAACTTCTATAACTCTATGTTGTTACTAATCCAGGTAAATATTTATATCATTAATTGTAAATAATGAGTGACAACGTAAAATTGACAATGCTACAACAAAGTACAGTGTTTCTAGGCCGAAGATGTTGAAATTTTAGAAGAAGAAGTCATCAAAGAAGAGAATCGTTGCTTCGGGGTGGCTACGATTCCGAAGCCGACATTGGAGGGAACGGAGATGAGAAAAGGGATCTATAAAAGCCCAAATTTGGATTTTCAGCAACCGGCGGGAGATTTTTTGGCCACCTCCTTAGGTGGAGGTGGCCTTAGCTTTTCGTTCTGGCCAGAGGTCCATATTTTTATAAACTTTTGACATTTAAAAGAATCCCAAAATGTTGTTATCAACAGTGTGTTTCTTAACGCTAAGTCTTTTTATTTTCGATAGTAATTTTCTTTCATTTTTGAGAGTATCCTACGGAAAATAATAAAACTTGGTTAGTATAAAAAATGTATATAGATTCCTGTAGTTATAAATTTTAAATTTATATTCTGTATGTGTTGCTCAATGTAACAAGCAAATTACGTAATGAAAGACGTACTCACATGGAATGATAGGCAATTTTACGGCTCAGAAGGATCCTAAATGTATTATAAATTCAACTATATCATTTTAAAAACTTGGATAATCAAACGCGTGACTACATAAACATTACTAGCGACTTCATAAGTGATACCTGAATTATAAACTTCGTATCTTTCCACAATGATTTTTACTTGCACTGGTCTCGCAAACGTACTTCTGGTAATAAAGATGCAAGTATATCAGTTTTTGTTAAATTATTTTTAAAAAATACTTTGTTTACATTTTATGATAAATACATTGCATAGATTTGTAGCTAGATTATGGTTGTTTGTGTAAAAAAATGAAACAGATAGAGAGAACGAAAAATCGAAATGTCTTGTAAACGCCGCATTGTCCTTTCTTTTCCAGAAATAAACCTCAAAAAAGAATACTTCGCTAATCTTCCAAATATTAAGCCCTTTCAAAATAAAACAGAATTCCCTATTTTTATCAAAACATCCCCAAAAGTGGCCAATTTTGCCGTAGGATTTAAACCGACAGTAAAGATGAGAGCCATTCTAACCAAAAACAGCATTAGGCCGCTTCCCCTTGCTAGTGAGTTACCTCCTCGGGCAACTGTCTCGCATGCTTACCGTCAGAGAAACCGGCCCTGGGTGTGGATGAAATGGAGATATGGAAAAGGTGAGAATGCACTAGGAAAGCAAGGGGCCGTATCCTAGCGACGTGTCGAAGAGTTTGAAGGGATCTGCACGGAAGATGAGATCGGGCGTGAAAAGAGGCAGAGATGGAAGTTTTCGCCGCGAGGTGTGTTCGTCAAACGGGGGAGAAAGGAAAGCAAGAGGGGAGTTTCGCGTGCCGGAGGGGGGATGAGGGGAAAATGGAACAAAATGGTATTTTTGCTCGGATAGCTTCATTAGCATAACACTGCGCCGAAATCTTCAACGGCGCGCTATTTTTTCCCCGGCCACGGGCGGCCGAAGAAAACCTATTCAAGGACCCCTCGCATGAAAACGGAGGCAAATAAGTTCTCTATTTTAACAGGAAAACCGAGGATGGAATAAATATCACGGTGGGGAAAGTTGGGCCGAGTTCCATCTCTTTAATTAGCTCGCGTTTACTCGATTTTAAATCCGGGTATTTTTAAGTCTCGGTTATTTCGGTGGGTTGTTTCGGGATGAGTTATTACGCCGCGGATGGGAATGGCTTCCGCGTAAACATTCTGAATGTAAATCATCGAAAAAAATGAGTCTCGCTGTTTGTGGGTGGGTTAGAATGCTTGGCTGCGAGAGATCGGAGGCGATAGGGCGAGAAGGCATCAATGAAGTTCTGAAATGATCGCTTCTATTACGGACGGAAAAGTGGGCGAAGGAGCTGTAGGAGGAAAGACCTGGAGAAACTCTTTAACTCGGAGGAAATGCAGGTCGAATTGAAAATCGGGAAAAATACATCGCGGTACACACAGATAAACTCGAAATTAGTTTCTTATTGCTATCTTTAATTTTCCACGGTATAAGGAATGTAGCACATTATATGGTTCTGTTATTAATAACTTATTATTCATTCATCTTACAAAAATTGGTTATAATTCCGGCCAGGGAAGAGACTTTGATAACTTGAATTTGGTGCTTCGGCTAAGCCATAAGCCCAGAAAACTTAACCTTCAATAGTCTGTTTTAAAAATATCTTCTCTTTCTTAACAGAAGATGCATAGAAATCCGAGGCGATAAACATATTAAAATGTTATTTGAAAATCAGGTTTAGGTCATGAGAAATTTATCTCATTCACCTTCCCTCAGGAGGCTTATTAATTTTTCTGGGGCTTGGATTAGTATAAAAAACCAAATTCATAGTATTAATGGATTCAATAAGAAATAATTTTGTCTAAATACAAAAAGATAACCGATAAGTTCCGTAAAATTGGAAATAGCCGCCAAATATTGTAATACACTTCAGATGTAAGAAACACTTTCCAGTTATCTGAAAAATGAATTAATTTTTAGAGAATTCGGTTGATAATATCAACGATATTTCTATCAACTTATAAGTCAGCGTTCTTTGAGAGGAATAGAAAGGAATGAGGAGGACAGCAAAAAATTTAAACTTACCAACACCTTGAGTAACCGATCAGGAATACCAATGAGAAATATATCCTCTTGAATTCCTCTCACCAGGGTTTAATGGCCATGTATTTACTGGAAGTAAGAGTCAAACAAAAAAAGTGAAACGTATGAGTGCCTTGAGTAACCGACGAGAAATATAATTGACAAATTTGTCTTCTTGGAGCATTTTCACCAGGATTTGATGATCATATATTTATTTCCACTGAAAGGCTTACTTTGTAAATATGGCTACGCCAAACGTAGATTTGAAGCTAAGCCAATGTTTAACCTATTCAGCTGAGAAGGTCGATAAATAGTGAGTTATTTGGTAACTCAAAATTGGAGAAGATAGAAAAGCTCAAAGAGGAACCGAATATAATATCTGTCAAGTGCTGAAACTAAAGAGGTAAGTGAGCTCACGTTGAAAAAATTAGTTAATGGGCACAAGAAAGCATTACAACACAGAAATCTAATTCATCATAAAATATCGTTTTAAATATGACACTTAGATTTTAGTATCATGAATTAATTTAAAATCCCTAGAACAAATAATTCTTTAATTTGTCACAGTATTTATCACTGCGTTTTGACATTGTGCAGCCGTTTTCCTTTTAATTTTGATATGTAGGCTTTAAAATGTAACTTAAAGATGACTATCAAATAATTGAATGAATTTCAAGAACTAAAATTGTGGTATGCCTAAGAGAGCGTACTCAAAAATGACATCTACAAGTAAATAGCAAAATATTATGAAATATTAAATATACACCAACTTATATAGAAAATATTTTAATTTATGTTAATTAATTTTTAATTAATCGTTCACGATATATATTCCAAAATAAATTATATCAGCCTTTTGTTAGAATTAATCTTACAGGCATATTATCGGTTTTCAAAGATTATTTTATGACAAATAAAATAAAAGCATACGAAGAAAGGAAGGAAGTGTGTCGACCGAATCGAGGAGTATTCGAATTTGGGTCAATTACTACTATCGGATTCTATTCAATAAATTTGAATGAGGTCAAAAAGAGATGATAAATATTTAATATAGTTAATATTTTCAATGGTACCAAAATGGAAGGCTAATGAAAGTTTGACGTGCCGCCGAACTTCATCTCCAATAAAATTATAGAACGAAGAAACATGGAAACAATCACAGCCACGTATTTAAATGTCCATCAATTAGGAAATAAAGTTATATCATAAAGATACATTTATTTTCTACTCTCAAAGGGAAAAGAATTACGGGTTCAATGAATTTTTATTTTTAGCGATCGCGGGCTTACATTAATTATGACCATTTGTTGAATGTAGTTCTATGTGAAAATTGAAATTAGTAATTTTTCCTTTTTTAATTTAGTCCGATCGCCAAAATTTTCAAATAATGGCATAGTGCGAAATAATCCTTTATTAATTTCATTATAAACGGTCTTTTTTGGCGTAATTGGGACTTTTGAGTCCCGTCTTCCATTTAACTAAGAAATTTACATAAAACTATACAAAATTCAAACTACATAAGATAATATAATACAAATCTGTAAAAAATATAAAAAATACAATTATAGAAATCTATATAATATGGTACAAAAGTAAATAAAAATGAATAATATTATAATACAGTCCTATACCAAAAATCGATAAATCTATTTAATTTGATACAAAAATAAATGAATACTAATATAATACAGTCTTATTCAAAATTAAATTACAATGATATATAACTATTGAATTACAAACACAAACACATAAAATTCAAAGAAAAAGAGCCAACACAATAATTACAACTACAAATTAAAGAGTTTCTGTCGGTGCAATTCTTTGCAGAGAGTAATAGTTTCTTAAGATGCTTCTTAAATGATGGTGGGGATGGTGAATTTCTAACATTAAAAGTGAACTTTAAAGCTTAAAAAAGAGATAGTCTTGCATAAACTGATAGAAAATGGTTTAATTTGCTGCAGTAAGGTCTGCGATACTCAATTGGATTTCAGAAATAACCTCTCAGAGCATTCTATAGAGTACCTCCTACTAAAACATTCTGTCGCTATCTCCTCTTGAAGGAAAATCAACGGTATGGATGGAAATAAAATAGGCGAGGATAAGCACATCGCTCATCCTTTCCTCTCCAAGAGAGCATCCGAGTTTCATTGTTTAGAAACTCGCATCATTCAAACCCGCTGCATACCGAGACGCCGCTCATGCACCTCGTAATGCATTAAAACGCATTCTGCAGATTGCTTCATTCTTCATCGCGGAGAGCGTTGCCCATCCGCACTTGATCTCGAAGCACGCGGAATCGATCATAGAATTGATAAATTCCCGGCGCATTTTGCCCAAGAAAATAGAGGATCCGAATCCCATTATTTACGAGTAGAAGGCGCCCCGTTTAAACGGATATGGAGGCGGCAGAAGATGGGCTCTCGCTTTACATTCCCATCTCCACAAATCATCACCCTCAATCTGCGAAAACGACTCTTTTTCGCGCGGGGTTCCTCCACTGCGCACTTCCCAATCAATTGCGAGCGCTGCGGCACTTTTCCGCGGGATTCCCCCCTCTCGCTCCCCGGTAATGACATAAATGCCGTCTGACTCCATATAAGGAGATTTTCTCCCCATGCCACCTCCTCTTTTCTTTGCTTTAGCTCGGGAAATGTTTGACTTTTTTTCTCATTTTTCCCCTCTCTAAACAGTTCGCCGTTCTTCCTTATCTCTCTCCATTCCCCAATTCCGGGAAAATGGGAAAGTGAGCGTCCCCACCCCCACGCCCCCTTCATGCATGTCCGTGGTCTCCATTTTGCCGAGAAGAAAGAAATCCGAGGAAAATATGTTATTTTTTGTTCTTCAAAGACTCTTGCGAGAGGTGCTTTATTCCTTTTTTCCTTCCCTCTCCCGCGGTCGCACCTGGTGCCTCGCCACCGAGGCTACCAGATTGGAAACGGAACGGCCAGAATATCTCGGAGCCTACGGGGTTTATTCCTGACCCATGGGATGGAGGGATAAGGATTGAGATGGAGAAAATGAAGATGAAGTAGGAGAAAAGGGAATAAAGGTGGTGGAGGAAAAGGGCTAAGAACACGAAAAGATTGAGTCCGAAGAAAGAGATGATAGAGCAGGAGGAAAAGAAGTAAATATGGTGGAGGATGGAAGCTAAGACCATGGAAGAAGTTAGTACGGAAAATGATTGATAGAGGAATGACCCATGGTAACATTGAGACTGTATAGTTCTTCAATACATTTTCTTCTGTCTATTTGTAGAGTTATCAGCTTGAAGGTCTGTTTGATCAACATGCCACACTATTGTTATCCACAAATATTTGCGAATATTCTCAGTTCAATTCAATACACATATTTCATTGAAGCACCTATATCGGTGGTAGTAATATCGTTGAGTAATTGCCATAATTCGTATTGAATATCAAATGATATTTATGTTAAATTCGTTTTTGGAGTACATACGTGGATAAAGAAAGTTACAAAAATCTTTAAAGAGGGCAACGACTATGTGAGATCAGAAGAGGTAGTTTATGCTTCTATTACCCAACGAGCCGCAACGCCATGAGCGGAAAATTTCCTCGTAAGCTGAAAGGCCACATAAATGACTCTTTTCGTGGCAGTTAATAATGAGTATAGGTAATGACTGGTTTAGTGAAAAAATCTTTCAGTAACACTCATATCCAATTGACTTTCTTATTAAAATAGCCATGAAAAGTACTGGGGAACAAGTAAATAAAACAAGTATTTTTATTTTCCGTCCAAATTAACGAAATAAAAAGAATCGATTCACTAAGATAAGATGTCGAAAATATATACACTAATAAAATAATTCTGGGGTTTTAGGACAAGAAGAGTGAAAGATAGTTAAAAAAATCCGAAAAGAGCACTAAAGGATGATAGATGTTGATTGGAATAAAGATAACATGGCAAAACGAGAGACGATACCAAGTACATCGAATAAATGGTTTGAGAATACAAAGCGTAATTGATTACGCAGGTTATGCCGATAGAAGAATACTCCGTGACATAATAAGATTTCAAAGCCAATTTTGAAACAAAGTGACCATAGATTGGAGAGACTAAGACGCCCATATGCAACGCACTTTTATCCGACGAGCGCAATTAAAATATTACGTTTTTCGCATCAATCTTTGTAAAGGAAATGTTACAGCTGCGTAAATAAATGCCGAGAATTACGGATGGATGATGACAAGATGAGGAGATTCATTGGAGGGAAAAGATTATAGAGAAGGATGGAGGAAGACGTCAATGCTTCGGTTGTGACGATAAAAGAGAATGGTCCATGAACTTCTTTAATATTGGCACAGTCGAGTTTCCTTTTACACTTAAGCAACAGTCCTCTCGAGGCTTAAAATTCATTAGCTCTATAAAATATCTACTATCCGCAAAATATGGAAGAAAGCGATTGGTAGCAAAGTATTACTATATCGATTCGTCTTCATGGTGAGCACTAAAACAAAGTGATTCCCTTAGGTCAGAATTGTTACCCAATTAGTTTTTCATTCGGATTGTAAAAAAAAGAAGATGACTATTAGTAATCATAATAAAAATACTTCTTAATTCGGGTAAGATTGGTACTAAAATTCTAATCTTCTAATAAAGCATAAGCAGAGAGATCTATAGATGAAAACCCATCACACGTAATGCTTACTAATATTTTGGCTTTACCGATAATGAGTCAAACGAAGATAAAATAAAAATGTTAATCAATTTGAAATTCAATATGGGTTCTTTTCTCTATATGGTGCTTCTAAATGGAATAGAATCTGATAATATTCGACTCCCTTATTATTTTTTACCAGAGCCTTATTCGGCTAATGACTGATGGTTTATGGTTGATGATGAGGATGAGATTGGTTTTGACGATGATATGACTAATACGGCTGGTATTTGACTCCCTTATTTATTTACGATATAATTTGATATGCAACATTTTCAATCGAATAGATGATCACTTTTGTGAAATTGGGCCATACACTGAATATTTAATGACGTTAAGACAAGACACCGGTAATGATTAATATTCAACGTATTGCTAACAGAATTTAGTAATGACATCAACGTCATGAAATAAAGACGACTTATTCCATTTGATAAAATGCCCGTGATATTTTATCAGACATTATAATTGGTACTCACTATAAGTATGGATGATGGACTGGTTCTTTGAAATTAATTACGCAATGAGAATAAAAATATATCCGGAGATGAAGTTACAAGAATGAAATGAAAGAAAAAAGTTCAAATAAAACAACAATGAAGAGACATAAAAGAACTTGAGAACATGAAAGTACAACAAAGGAAACAGACAGAGGAACAAGATGTTAGTTACGAGGATACAAAAGAGCAAGATAGAAACATGAAGAGGAAAAAGGAAGATGAGTAGGTGGAGCCTGAATCTGCCATCTAGACCACTTCTTTTCCGTGCTTCTCTCCACCCCCACTTGTTTGAAGAAAATGAAAGAGAGATGAAAAAGAGAGGGTGATAATGGTTGCCGAGAGTGGAGGAGATGGGATGTGGGATGAGAAATTGGTCCAGAGGCCTATGAAGTGCTTGTACGAGATAGGGAAAGTGAAAAAAGAAGAGAATGGGTTGTTAGAGACTGAGGGAGAGAGAGAATAAAGGGAGATAAGGAAAGAAAATGAGTTAAAAATTGGATAAAATAGAGGCGAATATTCTGGAGACGAGGAAAACGGCGCGAGAACTGAGAGTCATTGAGAGTAAATTAACAACTTTCAAGAAATGGGGGAGTGTTGGTGTTTATATATCGATTTCGAATGAAATGGACAACAATATGAAGTAATGTACGAATATTCGGACGCTAGACATTAGGGAAAAGAGCAGGTGGATGCCAAAAAATTCTGGAAATATTACTTCTAAACTAAGGATACGATAGTTATCTACAATTCAGTGAGAACGGCATTACTACTAACTTAAAGTTTATGGCATAATAATGTCTACATGGACCCATGTATATCTATAGAAAAATCTAAAGCAGAGAACGATTTAAAGAAAAGATCCATTTAGACACTGGGAAATAACCTAGCTACGGAATAAATGCTTTTCAATGAAGGAGGAAAAAAGGACAGGGATTTAAAAAAGGAGAAATACATATAAGGAAAAAAGCACTCCGTACGTATCAGCGTGTGCCCAAGTACGAAAATTTAAGTCATGGCTAGGACTAGAACCAGGATCTTTCACTTTCATAGTAGATGTTCTAATCATTAGAAAACTTAGAAAAGCTATGCATCCTGCCAGCAGTGTGGGTTTGAATTTGTACCGTAGTTGAGTGTCTATAAGATATATCTGAATAGAGAAAAACCCGGGTTTCAGTCCCAATCATGTAGATATTTATCCCTTCTGCATTACCTTGGGTTAAAATATCCGAATAGTTTAGGGATATTGTTTATTAAATGCTTAGGTGCATGAAAAGTGACATGTTGAGCGATGGAATACAGGAAATGTAGAGAATAATCGATTGGATTGACACTTTCTCTAAAAGGAGTAATGTAGGCAAAACTCAGTTCACATAGATTCGGAGGAGGAGATATCAAAATGGCGGATGCCAAATGAATTGATGGGAGAATGCGGAAGAACCCGTTAGAGATCGCAGTGAGGGGGAGACGTCTTCCACAATGAGACCAAGTGACAAAACCGAGTCCTCCCAGTGGGCCACCCCTCAACAAGCTGCTCCCCTGCGATCCCCTGCCCCTCTTCCCGGCCGACGAATGTCCCCCGACCGCCACATCCCCACCCGCAGTCACCGCCGTCACACTTGGAAGCCTCGAGGCAAGGCGCGATTAGTTCCTCGTTGACTGCCGGCGATTTATAATGGTCTAGGGGTGGCTGGGAATTGGAGTCAGCTGAGGGTGGAAGTAACCGAAATATGAGGGAGGAGCTGAGGGGATTTCAGGCGCGGAAAGTCCTTTTGTGTAGGAAAGAAAGCGGTGGGAAGAGGCAGCTGACCAGAAGCTCGGCGGGAGCTGGATTATCGAGTTAAGTCATCCAGGGTCAATTCGTGTTGCACGATCCATAAATGGGACCGTAAAAGAAATGTGGGCCTCTGGCCTTTTTTAAGCGTTTCTTTCCAGTTTTACGCGAACCTTATTCAATATCGTTTACGCCCTCCTCGTGTTAGGTTAGGGGTGTGAAAATTTACTCGGGGCTCGGGAAACACTCGTGTGTTTATCTCTCCTTGAAATTGGCACTTGTCGCTACAATGGAAGAGGACGTTTATGATTTCTTGAGGGCGCTTTTCCAACTTATTCCTCTGGAGGGAGGAATCGAAAGTTGCCCGAGGATGTTCTTGCTGTGAGAGTTCTTTCAGTTGGATGGGTCCTGGGCCCTGTTAACTTTAGCGTATAAATTTCGAGCGGTACATGATTCTGCGAGGCGTTCAAAAAATCGTTAGAAATAAGTGAGAATAGCGTATTTCAGGCTTCCAACCTAATCTTATTCATCTCATACATCACATTGTAAGCTAACAGTAGAGGCACCTTTATAACTCGGGTAAGCTTATGTAATCCAAATGGTAACAAGTGCAACTACGTATAGAAACTGAACCAAATACGTGAAATTCTATACAAGCTAGGACATACTGCGAGAGGCTACCAATCGAGTCAATAATTGGTTGTTCGCATACTTTTTTACGAGAAGCGTGCAGTGATCCGAAACCAAAGCAGCATACTAGCATACCTGTAAATTTGTAGAGCAAGGAAGCGTCCATACTTATTTTACTATAAAAATATGTCAAAAAACGCGTAAACTTCGGTGTAGGCATCAGTATTCAATTTCCTGACTTTAAATTAAAAATACCCACAAAATATTTAGAAAACATTTAATAAAATACGTGTACCAGTAAATACCAGTGGATGGTTTGTACAACACTATCTCGTTGTAGGCATTTTCCATTGCATATATTACTAAGTTAAGGATATGTTACCATAAGAATTCACTTGTTAAGATTCATTTGAATTGTAACTGCAGGTAGGCTGTAAGCATGGTGGCAGGTTTTTCTACATAGATACATTTATACCAGATATACATAATTAATATAAAAACATGCATGGTAAACTTGCAATTTCAACAGGATGATTACATACGTATATATATAATTAAAAATAAATTATACAGACACAATATTTAATATTCTATACTCTTATTACTACATAATATTGATTATATATTACCCATTACTTCCTTACGATAATTGCTATTTACGCTGTTGACTTACACATGCAGAATGCCTAGATTCTTCTTTCATAGATTTGTTTTGCATATCATAGATAATTACTAATAACACCACGCTAACAAGTAAAGTAATAATTATTGCGAAAAAGTCCTTCAACCTCGGAGTTCGAATTTGAAAGGGATGACAAATGATCTCCATATATAATCCAGGGTAACTCTTACTTTTATAGGTCTCAGACACCACTTCAGAAATCGACGAGCGAAAATGTGACATCGAACAACCGGGAGAGGTAAAATAATAGCTTCTTGCCAATCTGTTTTTTCTTTCTGTGAAGCAGTGTGTAGGCAACCGAAATTTGTCTCTAAGCTTATGAAAGAAAATCAGTTCTGCGCAATTGATCGTCACACATCGCAGCGAGTGAGATTAACCAGCTTCCATTCAGTTCCGCGAGGGTTAATTTCGCTGTCCCATGGAAAATCACGGAAGTGTAATGCTCAAAGGGCTCCAAAACACGCACCGGAGACGCACCCTCTCTCTCTCTGATGCGATTAATGCGTATGTATGGCCGTGAATATTGAGTCGCATCACGGAACAATCCAATGGGAAAGCTGAAAAAATGCTACTCCAAAGGCAAAGCGAACGGAATAAAGGCGAGACCGATGCGATTAAGGGACGTAAAAGCCCTGGTTGAATGGGAGGAACGCCGCTATGGAAGTCGAGGGAGTGGAACAAATCGGTGAAGAGTGAGACATGCAATTATTTTTGCTGTGGAATCTGTGTGTAATGCAAAACGATGGGGACATGAAATAAGGAAGCAGACGAGGAAAATGGAGGTAGAGCATACTTATAGGGAAATGGAGGGTTGGAATAAGAAGGGGAAATCGTTGAGCTGATAGGTAAAACGATTAGATGGCAATTTGGTGTAAAAATAGATATGGAATTTAAAGGAAGAAAGTGATAAAATAGAAAGGGAAATTAAGTAGGTAAAAGATAAAATATTAATTTACATCTATAAAGCATTCATTCTAATGTCAGGTTACCTCAAGTCCTCCCTGATGAAAGAAAAAAAGCCCTGTAGAGGGAATGAGGCTCAGTAGGCAAGATGTAGAGTGAGATAGTTTGGTCTTGGTTACTTCATTGAGCCAGAATACTGGAAATTAGAATGAGGAAATGCTGGAGAAAACGATGAAATGAGGAAGGCATGGATAAAATCTCTTCGTTAGAGGGGGACAATGACACATGACGTTCAATGACTAGCACTTCATAGAAATCAATAGGACGATACCGTACATTCCATAATTCGGAATCACTAATGCCTTGGATTTCATACTATCCGTCTTTCTTTTACCTCAGTCTTTGTAAATACTGAAGCAGAATAATGAATGATATATTTATTATTATAATTATCAAATACAAAGTTATAAGAATGTTACAACCATGTGGTAACTTGTATCACTTTCATCACAAAATTTACATATCTACACTAAAATCATTATCCTATACAATTAAAACAACCTCGCATGTAAAGAATATCTCAATATAAATATACGTTCTACATTACCTTGCACCTAATGTCAAATGTCAAATAGAAGAATTTCATTTACCAAGATATAGTAGCAGTGACAATCATTGATATAAATACTTATAGTTTAAGTTAAATTAAGCCTGAATTCTAGCCTAAATCCTACCATTGACGCTGTAATGAACTCCATCGCGAATTGTTGTCATGTAATTTTCCTCAGATTTCTTGAAGAGAATTAAAGTCCCACATTTTAGCATCTATCCTTTCATTTTCTAATCTCTAAGATACCGTTCGCAAAGTTTTCTCAGAAAAAAACGTCTTGGCATAAAATTAATACGTCCTCAAAATCAAACTGGGCTTGGGCAACCCGTATGATCTTAAAACAGTTAAGAAGCTGGAATAAAGATGGGAAGAGAATAACGTATAGACTGTTTGCCGAAGAGAGTCATAAATTATCTCATATCATCATCATCATCATCATGCATGCGAGTTGTTGTATCTCCAATTTTCCCTATCATCCGCTCCTCTTTTCATCTCACTGTACCGTTCTTTATTCTTTAAGCAATCTAAAATTTAACTTTTCTCCTTCCTCTCTTCATTTTTTCTTCCACTGTGCCTTCCAATGTATCCTTGAGTAAGCAGTTCTTATTGCATCCCCTATGCAAATTTTCTTCCTTTAGATTATCAATCTTCTTTTTTCATTTACCCTCCTCAATTCCACTTCATTCCTAACTTTTTCCATCCATTTGATGTTTAATATTTCTCTCCAAACCCACATTTTAAACGCCTCTATTCTATTTCTCTCTTTCTTATTTAGGGCCCATGTCTAGTATAAAAACATAAAATTTGCTCATTCACCTGTGAAGAGAAGACATGGTAATAAGATAGGAAACAATGGGAGACCATAAAAGAGTAGAGGATGAGGTAACTGGAGAAGGAAAGAAGGGTGGCAAAAGAAAAAGGAGAATCAAAGACAATAACAGAGGAGAAGAAAAGGAGGGAGAATTAGAGAGGAAGGAGATGAAAATGGTGGGTGGATACGGGTACGGGATTCTGTAAAGGAGGAAATCTCCGAAGCTTAGGAGCAAGTTTCGGAAGATTGAATAGTCCTCAGCCTATTTAGGAGAGTAAATGGGGAAGAAAGCAGAGGAGAGCGAGGGACTGAGGGGTAAAGGTTAGGCGCAATAGCACGGAGAGTAAAAGGAGCTGCAAGTCAAGCAAGATTGGAAGAGTGCAGAGAGCCGAAAATGTTGGGGAAAATCCGTGGGAGAGTGGTGTGGGAAGACTTTGAGTGGTCACCGAGTGAGTAATTTCGGAGGGAATCAGACGAAGGTTAGGGAAACGGAAATAGTGGTCTACGGGGAGGAGTTAGAGGTTTTGTATGGGGAGGAAGAAGACAATAGCTGAGGAGAATTGGAGCCAGAGGGAGAGGAGGATATATATGGGCGGAGGAGGATGAATGGGGAGGCTTAAATGAACGGAAAAGGCGTTTGATAAGAGCGGTGAGAGACGCAAAGAAATTCCAGGGAGGTATATGGGTGCAATTGGAGCGAAAATTACGAATTTGGTTTACGAATTACAGAAACTGAGTAACGTGTATAGCCTGAAAATTTCAGAAGCTTCAACGAAAACTATGGCATTCTACGTAAGCAATCAAATGAAAACGCAAATTGTTATTTATGATCGAGCATGTAACAGGCTTATCATTACCGGATGGGATGTAAAAATGACGAAGAAAAAGATATTACGCACAAAATGTGTCTTTCAGAAGGTATGCGGGACCATACGAGGAAATTTTATCAGAGGAAACGTAAAAAAAACTTGGATATTTTTTTATAAAGCACTGTAGGTTCTCACTAGGTTTTATAGCTCGAAATTTTGACAAAAAAAGAGAACAAATAGAATATATACAAAATAGTAGAAATAATATATATCATAATATACAAAAAGAATATAAAAAAATTAAAATTAAAAAGAATAAAAAAAATTCTTTCAAAGGCTATACAACGGTAAGTTATTTCTACTTTCTATTTACATCTATATAGATTTATAAGAGAGAAACTAGGCGTTAAGTTTATATTTGATGAACTGACAGATTAGAAATGAAGGGAAAACAACATGTATTAAGAATGCCGGAAGTAGGCTTTGATCTATGAGCCAATGGGAAAAAGAAACACTAAAAGACCAAGAATGAGAATTTCAAGTGAAGCCGGAACAGGCTTATAACCTATACATAGAAAGAAGAAGAAAGGCTTCTGTTTGAGTAAGTGTACCGTAGCTAAATGTAAGCCTCGCGGAAAATAAACAAAGTAAGGAAAACGTTACGTTATAACTTATCGTGAATGCGCGCAGAGAAAAGGTAAGTCCGCAGTCAGGGAAGCGATTCGAGGCGGAATCAGCCATGAATAAATGAAGATGGCAGGTGAGATGGGAATTTAACAGATGTTCAAACCTCGGAGGATATATTTTATTAGCGTTGGCGGAAGCGTGGAATAAAGAAAATGGCGCCGGCGGAAATAAGGAAACCGGTCGAAAATTAAGCGGAAATGATGTTCAATTGAGCAGGAAAGAAAGTAATTAATCAACGGGACGTCCCTGAATGAACAAAGGGCTTAGGAGAGAGAGCGGGGAGGAATGGGAACGAAATTGGAGGTGGGCAAACATTGACTGAGGCTCGGAGATCTAAGAAGTAAAGTAAATTAAATAGTCAGGGAGAGAGGGATAGCGAGTGGGATGGAAAGGGAGTCGAAGCCGCCGAATTGCGAGAGATTGCGGGAGGAAGTAATGGCGGTCGAGATGGAAATTGCCTTAAAGATTTCGGGTTAAGTTTGAGGGCGAAAGTACCGAACTGGAAAGCTAAATGCAAGAGTTTAGATTGGTGCCATATGGATTTAATTGGCGCCGGAGGGTAAAGATAACGAGGCATTTGTCTTTGGCAGAGGAGGAAAAGGAGGGGGGCAATTGATGGGTGGGAGGGTTCGGATCGACAATAAGGTCGCGATGAATGGGAGGAAGACCGAGTCGCAGTTTTATTTCTCATCCGGAAATCGCGTCATCGGAAAGCGGTGCTCTAATCGGTGATCCTGCGGCGGGTCTAGAGGTATATTCCATAATAGAATCATCAACCCTCGGAGTTACGGGGTCGGTACTATTCAAAGGAAGGCGTTCCGAAGGCATGAAAATATGATCGGTCCCAAGGCGGAAATTTATTACGAGAACGGCGTGATTTCAGAATGTGATCTAGCTTGATTTCTGCGCGATGATTTTATCGGGCATTTTTATCGCGTTTTTTACACCCGGATTCATAGTTTCACGAGTTATAAATTTCGTTATTTTAATTTTGAGGAAAGATTCCTTCTAGAAAAAAGCTAATTAATTCTGGGTACGGAAACATATTCTTAAATGTTTGTTCAAATAGTATTTTTTAAAGAGAAAGTTCTTTCGAGGCTGTTTACATATATTTTGACTTATCGTTCTGAGACGAGCATTTTTATGTTAAAATATTTATTTCCGCACCCTTTTTCATATTCACCAAATTCTATATTTTTATTCTTTACAAAATTTTCACGATTTCCACTAATCATTGAAGAACTTGAGTACAATTATAGAATCCACTGCTTGGGCCGTGACTTCGTGGTAAGTCGCCATTAGGAACAAATGAAAAGATTAACTTTTACACACCACAGATAATTTTATTCAGGAACGACCATGGTTTCGACTCATGGAGTCATCTTCAGGTGAACCTAAAGGTGACACCTGAAGATGACTCCATGAGTCGAAACCATGGTCGTTCCTGAATAAAATTATCTGTGGTGTGTAAAAGTTAATCTTTTCATTTGTTCCTTGAGTACAATTGTTTGTAATAAAAATTTATGAGACCTGGTTCCCTTAAGTTTTCACCAATAAAATCGTTGGACTAGCAAAATAGCTCTGTATCTTTAATTTTCATAAGATTCATTTTCATTTGTATTTGTATGAAATATATTTAAAATATTTTTTGACAAGATACTGTGAAGTATAAAGCCACAATTTTTCATTCAGGATAACTTTCTCCAAAGCTTCACTTCAATTATAGTCTCATATAACCATAAAAAATATAAATTTTCATCCAATGCAATAAAACAACCATTTATTTTGGCCTCAATGATACTACTACCCAATTAAAACTTGTTTTCCGTTAAAATTTTTCACCCAATCGTCATATAATATAGTTATGATATTGTAGATCCATGAATCACCCAATAACTTGTGCGTTAAAATTTTCCCTATTAGACTAATGGACGAAATGCAATCAACACAAAGGAATACATCATCTCCCTTCCCACCTTCCGCATCCAATTAATATTTCTCCTAATTTTCAAATCGGGTTCCTTCCTACAAATAACGCCGCCTCCCTTGATGAATAGCCACTTAAGTAAGATAAAAGCTTTACAAAGAGCCGTTATTTCGGCAGTCGATGCTGAACTCGTTTAGCCAAACTTTCCTTTTCAAACTTTCCCCATACATCGAGGCGGATACAAAAGGAGGCGTAAATCCCAGTTCGCGTCGAGCGCACGCACGAAAGAATGGGGAGAAATCACACCCCTCAAACGTGTGTTTCGAGTCCCTTGCCAAAGAAGGGCCATTAAAGTTACGATCGATAGCGGGGAAAGAGATAGAAGCAATCCTCTTAACACAATAAACGCGTTAGAGGAAGATTTATTTGTCCCTGTCCATATAGTGTCTGCCGAATTAAACGTTTAAGTGGCCCCCGAGTTGATCGCAGATAGGCGATGACGTCGTCTGCGGGGGAGCGCATGGTGGCACTGATGGAGGCGAAGGGGGAGGGAGGAGGGGGAAGAGGCGGCTGCTGTGTGTAGCGGGGGATGGCACTGCAGAAGGGCAGTGTGTTTTATGGAAGGGAGGTATGGCGGGGGACGGGCGTGACGCAGGGCGTGGTGCATTATGGGTCGGCCTGGTGGGTTGAATGGTTGCGATATGACGGATTTATATGTGTGCGTCACTCAGGAGAGCGATACAACCTACGCTAGTCGGCTATTTAGAAAAAAATTCGGAATATATATAAAAAATATTGATTCTCTATTTATACGTACCAAGTTCTAATTTCCTAGCCATTGCTACATTATTTATTTTTTATAAGGCCCAAATGCATTTTTATTGTGTAGGAAAATAAGAACAAAATAAATGTACTTCTCTTCTAGGGTGACTAACACGTTTCATTTAAAAATCTTCTTTAATGGCTGGTAGCTATTTCTCCTGATTTTTTATAGAATTTTGTAAATCTTTACCCTTGAGAGTGTGAGTGAATTAAAAATGTTGATTCGAATATTATTTCAATTTTGAAATGATATCCTCATTATTTGACA
The DNA here is from genome assembly GCA_947579665.1 of Sympetrum striolatum. Taxonomy (NCBI): domain Eukaryota; kingdom Metazoa; phylum Arthropoda; class Insecta; order Odonata; family Libellulidae; genus Sympetrum; species Sympetrum striolatum. The sequence continues at coordinate 50,635,780 of OX388342.1, read as the reverse complement.
CTATGTTATTTTTCTTTGAACGGATAAGACGAACGATTTTTTTTCTTTTATGTACTTTTATATGTTGAACAATTTTGTTTAACGATTGTTATGGATTATTTTACGTTGAAATTCATTTTTACATAAAAACACGACATAGAATGTACGTACTCATTAGGTCTTAATGGGAGATGATCCCGTCCATTGGAAGTAATAGTTCGCTTTTACCCGCCAAAGATTTGAATAAGGTATTGGATGACATAGACCAAGTTTTGTAACATAAGCGATAAAAGCATATCTCTCATATCTGTTTATTTTCATTAAGAGATAGCGTATGAAGGGAATCGAGTTGAGTAAGAGGCTCATTTGAATATTTACCCCTCACAGTTTGACATCTTACAATATTACTCGGGTTTAATGTCAAGGCTAGGGATTCGTATCACTACGCATTACGTAAATCTCATTTCTATGAGCTCATTTATTACTTTTCTCCCGCATCTCTTTGCCCCTTCATTTTATGCTCTTTATCTGCTATTCATTTTTCATTCCATCCCTCATACACACGCACATGGCCATATGTACGAGTTTCTATATGCACTCTCTCTTTCTCACACACACGCACGTATGGTTTCCATTCTTAAGTCTTATCATGTGACCAATCCATTGGATGCGTTTGCGCTGTGTATGGTCCCGTAGATAAGAGATTTCCGGGTTATTTCCCTTCTTTCATCATATCTTCCCTGGAGTCCATTTCCCCAGTTTCCTCATCGAAACGGGATCCAATAATCATTCCCAACATCCAATTCTTGGTAAGTAAAAGCTCTCATTGCCCCAGAATGAATCACGCTTCATGCTTCAATGGACGGCGGAACATCTCGACCCACAATCTCGTCCAGGGCACCCCATTTATGTACCGTCCCCGAATCTCGGCTTTATTCCGAAGAAACGGCTCGTTTTACGTCTCCTTGATTTATTACGGAATTCCGTTCATGCAAAAGCCCGAAAAATATTAAAACTCGTAAATACTCGTACATACCCTTCCTCGCTCATTCCAAGTAAAAGCTCCCATACCCATCGAATTTTATAATTGTGATATAGCAATGACGTGTACTAGCGAACTTTTCTATCCAGGATTTACGTCATTTGGTTCCTATCACGGTTGCTTTTATGAGCATGGTGGTAATTCTCCCCAATTACGTCAGCGCTCACTATTTTTTGCGGTCCAGTTTTGTCGAGGAAAGCGGCTTTTGAATTGATGACGGTTGCGGTCAAAGATTTGAAAGTCTTTTCGAGGGCCATTTTCTGTCTGAAATTATCTGTATGATTAACGCTCGATTCTCAGGTAATTAAGGGGGATTTCCAACAGAAAAATTCATAAGGACCTTATTATAAACATCGGGAACGAAATGGCAAATGTTTGAGACGATTTGTATAATTTCTAGGGATGATTATTGTCTTTGCATAGCCAACAAAGTATTTCTAAGCGAAAACGAGTGGGCACAGATTCGAAGAATAATAACTACTGAAATTATTACCAAATACATCAATCCCAATAAAGTCACGATTTCATTATTTGATTGGGATGGAAGATGCCAGTGTTTGATAATGTCGATATAAAGTTGACCGATGTTATAAACTCAAATGAGAAGCTTTAGATAAAGTTATAAGGCTAAGTAAGGCTATATATGTTACCACAAATCACAAGAGGGAGGAGAGTAAAATTTTAGAGAGAAAAAAGTTAGTAAAATGCTAGAGCAGCCAGGATGGGAATCGTTATCTTCTAGAAAAAAGACATTTAGATTAACAGGTATATTTAACGCGTGGAACTGTAAAGATGGTTGGAATGAGCTACAATCAAGATTTCAAAACCGAAATTATATCGAACGCAACGATCATAGACTAAAAATAAAAGAACGTGAACAGATATCCGATTTGGCAAAGTACTCCTTCATTAATAGAGGTATAAGAGATTGAAATGCTTTACCTGGAGAAGTTCTCATTCCAATGCCGAAAAATTCCAAACAATTTAAAAAGAAAATCCGTAGTAATAGCTTATAAATCCTCGTATATACTCAGCAATGTTTTTACCTATATTCTGTCTACTACTTACATATATTATCTCTTGTCTAGTTATAATTGTTTGTAACATTATAGGCAATATTGTAACTTTTTGTTTTATATGTTTTAATTGCTTTATTGTATATAGTAATTACTTGTATGCTTAATTGTACAAATTTTATTGTAAATTATATTATGTACTGCCTTTGGGAGGTTTTTGGGGGTTTTTCTCTCAACTGGGGTGAATACCAGGCAGGGTAATGTATTTTCTTCCCCTATGAAAAGATGACTACCACCTGGTCTAGAGCCTACTTGTAGTCCTTAAAATTAAATAAATAAATAAATAAATAGAAAAGTTGATATACTATATTATCAATTATTACTTTCTCCATATACGAAGTATAGAGAAAGTATTGTTTTCATGAAAAAATTTTACTTCGAGATTTCAACGGAAATACATGTTTTGGGGCCCCTAGAAAGTATGGCCTAAAAATTATTAACTTCACTAAAGTGAGACGATAGAAGTTATTCTAAATTCCTATTTGTTACTTTCGCATTTTTAGCAATAGGTAAATATACATTTTACGATCAGTAATAAGTAATAAATAAATAAATTAACAAACATTTTCCCAAACTTTGAGAGTAGCGGCTGACAGAAATTTGGAGAGTTCTCTCTGATGGAGTATTATTTACTACCACGTACAGGAAATAAATTCTAGAACGAATCGATTCAAGAAATCAATTTTTTCTCACAAAATACGAGAAAGCAATCGATTAGGAAAATAGATTCACGCTGCTTGCATCTCCTGCCACAGGCCTAAAGGCCGCATGGAGTGTCCTTACATAGACCTACCTCCAGTGAAGGCAGATAAACTCAATAATTTCCACAAATACGACATTATTCTATTCCATCTCTATAGCTTGATGGTGGGACATTGATAGGAATGATTGGACATTGTAAGCTTGCAGGAATAAAATACATATATATATGCCGATTACATACGGAACAGGAATATTTGCCTTTATTCAGAATAAAATATTCTTGTTATCTTCAAATATCATTATATTGAAAGCTTTATGTCAAATTTATCTATTCATTATTTTTTATTACATTGAATTATTCATTTCAATTTTTACTATTACATCCGGCTCAATATCATAATTTTGAAGCTGTAAGGTCTTTCGATCGTTTTAGAGCATACCATATTGTATTTTAAAATGATTAGCATTAAATTAGTTCCGAGAATAATTATAATAATTAGCTTCAATTTACAGATGCTAATTACGTTAAAATGCATGGACTATGTTACTTTGTATGCCAAAAAATCGATTCGGAAGCATAAATTATGCTTGCAACATCAGGACAAACCTATATAAATATATTACATTCAAAGTTAATTTATATAACAGAGAACGAGGGATTATGGATAATGGGAATTTCTTAAAATCGAGGAATATACATAAATTTTAATCCTCAATTATAAAATCTTTTCGAATAAGAACTAGTTGAATTGTTATCGAAGTAACTTTTCTCTTCACTCTTATTGGTTATCATTGGAGGTGGAATTAATGAGTGGGCTTGATCTGCACAGAAATGGTTTACATGCCATAAGTGCAAATACAATTACCATCTCCCCAGTAACTCTGTGGCTTGGCGTGGGTGAAGTTATGAGAACTGTTGTCAAATTCCTGGAGTTCAGGGTAGCATTAGATGTAGCTATGACGGTGGCTAGCTGCCTTGCAAACTTTAATAGTATGTCGTTGACCATGAAGATTTTGCTTGAATTAAAGTTTTCATCAAAATGTGAGATTACCTGTCTCGGGGAAGTGAAGTTGCATCAAAACATATTTGAATAAAATATATTTTTGTTTTGACGTATGTCATACATATATTTACGTTATATATTGCGTATATCAATGCTCATGAATAACTATGAATCCTAAGATTTCTTCAATCTACGATCGAAGAAATCATAGGATTAGAAAATTAGAAATGAGAATGGAATTCGGCAATCATCTTCAGTCAAGCGATTTTTCAAGGATTCAGCTATACATAAGGACATAATAATAATCTGCTACCTGCTCCTGAAATATATTTCTTACGAGATCCCTATTATTAATCTTGCGAGCAAAACCTATTGTAGCACATTTAGATAATATTAACATAATGTTATAACGTATTATGATTTACTCCATTTCTCTGGGGATCGGCAATGAATATCAATGCACTATGTTTGCGAGATATATAGGAATTGTAATCATCAATAAATTTCGGTAACTTTAATAATTAATTTTCAATTTATATTTAATTTATTTGTAAGCAAAGAAAATTCCAATAGTAGCAACTTAATTTAGAATACTCTGCTTCAGATACATTTTAATAAAAGATAAATATTTATTGACAATGGACGATTTCTTTAACACCGTGGGAATGTTGGAATGTGTTACGTAAATAGAAGAGCTGCAATGCATATTTAATTTATATTACTACTTAATATTCTGTTCAATTTGAAACACATTAAAAAAAAGAGGAGAGGAGGCTTCTTCCTATTGTAAATTTTTCATTCATTTTGCCGAAGATGGATCGGAAGCTGCAATTTACAACTGATAAATTATAAAGAGGGTCTTTAGATGGTTTAAAAATGGACAGAGAAAAAGTGTGATCATTTATGGAAGGTAAATATAAGATTCATGAGGAATTGTTGATGGCACAGTTTGATTAAGTTTTCAACAACGGATATTTCGCACGTCAAATCTGCGCAATGCATATCTATTTCTGCATCCCCTGTTGAATTGTGACGGACATCTCTGCTAGTTCCCATAAAAAAACTGTATCATACGTACCTGAAAAATATTTTATGAATTTATTTGGAGGAAGGGGTTTAATTAAATAAACTAGGAGAGGAAACTTATTTAAAAAACAATAGACGGGGCTTCCGGATAGCCATGTGGATAGCGTATTCGGCTTTTGAGAAAAAGGTCCCGGTTTCGATTCTTGGTGGGAGCCCATATGCGAAATCACTTAAGCTGTCAAATTGATTTTCACAACACTACTGCTAAAATGATTGGATACACCCAAATAAAATTATTAGTAAATTTTACCTGAAACTTTAATGAAACTCAAATATTTGTTTACAGGAAAAAGCTATCTTAAGTGTTTTTTTATGCACTTGCAGATGCAACTACGCTTGCAAAGCCAGTTGTACAATAAGGTTTATGAAGAAAATAACTAAGATTTTTTCCACCAAGTCGTGCTCTCGGACATCGAATGGATACAGTTTAATTTTACCCATTAAATGGTACCTAAATTTCTAATTATTCACAAAAACTTAGCTAAATTATATAATGATCTTAATACTCTACTTAAAGTAAACGATTGCAAATGAAAGGAGATTACCATAAGAAACCTAATTCGCGCTAAAATATTAGAATTCCTTCCCTTCGAAGCACATCACCGTCAAAATCTCCAAGTGGAATACAGCGGCGGGTTTCAGCAAAAGGTCGAAGTGAACCAGAAATTAAAGAATCGGAGGGAGAAAGGGGGGGACATCGGGAAAAGTATTCTCTAAATGAAAAATTAATCCCGTAGGCTTAATTTGAACAGCGGACTAATTCTCAAGCACCGCGGCTCTAGTTCCACATGCACACGGTGACATCCCCAAAGACGCTTCCTATTTCAGTCAATCAGCGGACAATACTTTTCAGAATAATTCCGCGACGCCCCTTTGTCCCGGACGTTTAATTAAGGAATAGTCGGAGCACCTGCCACCGTGCTCCAGTCCCTCCGACGGCTGAATGGGCAGAGACGGACGGATGAAAAGATGGCAGAATCAAAACGAGATGCCTTTAATAACTCCGCCGACTTTAAGAATCGGAACTAACGAACTGCAATCCCTGCAGAGGGAAGCCACGCCCCCCTCCGCACATCTCCGCGATTTTTCCCCGGCTGAAAGCGCTTCGGATACACACGATCGTTTCTTTTATTCCCGCCTGATCTCCCTAGCAGACAGGAGCCCTGGAGTCTCCAGTTGGACGCCCGATTCCGCCTCACTTTTGTTCCGACGCTCACGGTGGAGCGGAGAGTGGAAAGTTGGATTCGGGGGTAATAGGATCAAAACGGGGGGCGGGCCGGAAAAAGGATACAACCCCATGGCACAGAATAGGAAAAGGGGTAAACAGATGGGAGCTGGGAGAGTAGAGATTAAGGAGGTTTGTTATGGGGCGGTGGAGAGTAGGAAACACGCACTTTGTGCGTAATTAACTCGTCTCTTCCATCCGACGCCCGAGTGAAAGAGAGAAAGACTGGGATAGAAGGGATGAGTGAAGAGGAATCTCATTTCACGATAGCAAGGAGGTGAAGAAAGTGGTAATGAGAGAGGGTAAGGGATTAATGGAAGGAGAGGGGGAATTTTCGGGGCGGAATGGTTGCTGGAAAACAAGGGAAAGAAGTTGGAAACAGAAGCAAGGAAGCAGGATAGAAAGGGAAAGTGAGTAAATGGGCGTACGTGAGAGAGGTAGGAATGGAATTGAATTTAGGCGTGTATGAGTGGAAGGTCGATGGGAGGACGGATGGAGGGGATGGAGGGGGATGAGGAGGGGGTGGCGTGAAAGTAATTGAGAATGTTGGAACCAAATGACGATCATAACAAAAGCGATTAGACTCCCCTGGATATTATGGCGGCAGGGATACACCTGAGTTTCCGAGCGATAGTCAAGTTTCGAATAAGAATGTCTTGATGTATTCGGCGTGATAGGCAGCAGTCAAAACAGCAAGAAATGCGGTACCGAGTTTTGATTAGAGTTGCGAACTTACTGTGACTTGGGATGAGCTGGAAGGTAACAGATCGCTCCGCATTAAATCTTCTCTAACATTTTTTATTGCCATTAGCAGTGAAATATTCGTCCGTTCCATTGTATCATTTAACTTCTAATATTACTATATATAAAGCTGCAAATCCTACTGATTGACACAAAATCCTGGGCATTTCTAATCGAGCTAGAAGGCTGAAATTTTCAAGAGAGATTTATAATTGACAGTCGAGTTGGGAAAAAATCGAAAATCTACAGATTTTGTCCTAAGTTTGAGACCAGAAAGGATTATATTTTTCAATGTATTTAAACGGGAAAAACGAAAAATGGCCATGCAGAGCAAATTTCTTTCGTTCATAAAAATATGAAAATGTAATCGTAAAGCAGTGGGACTTGGTCTATATTACGTCTAAAGGATCAAAGTTTTCTTTTCTTGCGACCGATTTTAACATTCCGGCAGGAAATTTGCAAAATTTTAGTTTGAACGCCAATTTATTACGTTTTTTTCTCCTCATTTTGAAAATTAAATCTATGGCAACAACCATTGTTTGAATCGAAAACAAGTTTGTTTACGATCCTATTTTCATATGCAATGATAAAGGTTTGATGCATTTTTAATTATTTTAAATCTTTCTTTCGATACATGTTATTACTGAATGCTGAAAAATGTAAATTTCGTTAAAATAGACAGTGGATATCTGCACGGTCAATGAATCAATCGTGAATGCATGCTGTGATAACATAAGTTTATGTAGAGAATACGAGACCATTAACAACGAAGATAATCGTAAAAGTCATGTAAGTAGTGAGATTATTCTAGAATGAAGTACATAGATACGAATATAAATTAATAAATAGGGATATTAATGTAAATTAAAAGGTTTAACGACAATCTTTAGGAATAACATAACTGTAAGCATTACGAATCATTAGTTTCGCGAACACTATAATTTATTAATATATTATAATTCATAGCTCACTTAACCAAATACATTTATCATATACTGAACTCTCATTTAAATGAACAACAAATATCTAATCAGGAAATACATGGTATTATTGAACTATGTTAGGATATCGTTGGTTTACGCATATGGTGGATTGCTTTTCGTGTGTGTGAGTTTCTGTTCTTTTAATTTTATGTCTATTATGTTTATTCTTTTCTTTTTTAAGTACATATAATTATTCTGTCATCCTTTCCAAAGAGAATTTAAAATTAAGTTCTTTTTCTACGTTTCTTTAATTAATACGTAGTACACAATTAGTTCGTAATATATTACGTAATTCAACATTCATCAAAATAAAAAAAAAAACAGAAATCTACTCATAAAATACACTGATTTCCTTCAAAGACTTTCTGATTACGTTGTTCTACGCTGGATAATTCTTGGTTAGTAAAAACAATCTTTGCATGTATCATTGTATGAATATTATTATCCCATCTTCTCCAAACGGACTTTAGAATAACGTTCTTTTTCTACGTACTTTAAAACTATTTACATAATTACGTTGCCTATTGTCTATTTGTTTATTTAATTAGAAACGGAGCTCATTGTCGTAGTAGACAACATTTAATGAATATAGGATTATTTTGCAGAATGTCTTGCACTCAACCACATACTACACAGGTAATCGTCTATTTATTCCGCATTTTTATCTTATGCAGATTTTTATTCTGACTTTACTTTGTTTGGCGTATTTCTTTAATATAATTTTACGAATGCGTATTCATTACAGACTCCCGTATCTCATAAACGCGAAAGGCTTTAGAAATGATTATTTTACTATCATATTATTTGGCGAATCTCGATCTCACTTATTTGAAAATTATGCATACAATAGACTGGTATAATTAAAAAAAATTTCTTTCCATATATGTTATGACTGAAGGTTGAAAAATGTAACTTTCATCAAAATGGACAGCGAATATCTGCACGGTCAATGAATTATTCGGGAATACATACTGTGATAACATAAGTTTATGTAGAAAATACGAGACCATTTATAAACGAAGATAATCGGAAAAGTCATGTAAGTAGTGAGATTATTCGAGGATTAAATTTAAAAGTCTACACTGAATCTATATAAGGGGGATAAGAAAGCAATTTCGATGAAAAATACTCATTAATTACTGATGAAGAACGTATTATACCGGATCAAGTCTACCTATGCCTGAGTAAAAGTAAGTACAACTGAAATTTACATCATCCTAAAATATTACTATCAGAATATTAATGTAAATTAATAGTTTCAACGATATTATTTAGAAATAATATAACTGCAAACAATACGAATCATTAGCATCAAAATCGGTATAGTTTAGTATAGTAGTATTTCACTTTATTCTCACTTAACCCAATGCATTTATCGTATATTAAATTATGTCTAAAAACTTCCTTTGCAATGGCCATTTCCGATTCCTACTTTATGGCGTTATAATTAATAACAATATTCATAACATCTCTGATGAAAGCAGGAAGATCCCAATTACCACCATTTCAATAACTAATACTATTAACAAAGACACTCAACCATTCTATAGCCAGAAAAATCTTGCTAGCCGGAATTCGTACCTTGGTGTTGGAGTCCTAGCACAGTGACCACTTTCTCACCGCACTCGGTGTGTTTGGTATTTTGCCCTTAGTTTCTCTTAAGATCGACAGATAAGCTCCAGCGTCCTGTCTCGCGTGCCACCTCATAGTGTGGCTTCTTTAGATGATGTTCCTTTTAGGAGGGGAAGCTTTAAGTAACGTATGCCTCAATTTCATACTACATACATTGTGATACATTGTAACCAAAAAGCTCATACGGGCAGCCAAACCCGTTGCTGCCCGCCTTTCTTGAAGGACCATATTATAATTGAATATCAAGAAAGTGTAACTTTCATTTAAATGAACAACAAATATCTACACAGGAAATAAAATTATATCCTTGAACGATGTTAGGATTATACGTATATGTTGGATTGCCTTTCGTGTGTGAAAATTGTGCTTTTAATTGTATGCCTATTATGTATCGTCTTTTCTATTTTAATAACATATATTTATTCTGTCATCTTATCCATACAGAATTTAAAATTAAGTTAAATTTTCGTTTTTTTAATTAATACGTAGTACCTTACGTAATAATATGGGATACTGCTGGGGAAACGATAAATGTCCATGAAGAACCAAATGTTTTCATTCACATAAGCATGAAAAATGTACGTACAGTGGAGAGTATTTAACTAAATTATACCTCAAAGAGGTATTTTCATTTTTCCTGCATCCAATTTCGCCATGTCGGCAACATCTTAAATTAAATACAAATTAATACTGTTTTTATTTGCACCCTTCCCAAGATAAAAACTTTGGCTACGACCATTATTTACATGGAATACAAATTTGTTTGCAGTTCAAATAACATACGCCAGAATGAAAGTATGAAGTTTTTGAAATATTTTTCAATATTCTTTTGTTTGTAATATTAATATACATCAAGAACATTTAACTTTCATCAAAATAATCAACAAAAATCTACTCATAAAATACGCTGATTTCCTTGAACGAACTTTGGATTACGTTTTTCTACGTATCAGCTGGATGATTCTTCGTAAGTAAAACAATTTCTGCGATTAAAAATGTATGCTTACTATGTTTACTCTTTTCTATTGTATTCACCTCAAATTATTTTTTCATATTCTGCAAACGGGCTTTAGAATTAAGTTCTTTTTCTACGTTTTTCAAAATTATTTACATAGATACGTTACCTGTAGCATATTTGTTTGTTTATATAATTAGAAACGGAGCTCATTGTCGTGGTAGACGCCATTTAATGAACATAGGATTCAATTTCATTATGTCTGGCACTGAACCGAAAACTTCACAGGTAATCGTCTATTTATTTTCCGCATTTTTATCTTATGCAGATTTTTATTCTAACTTTGCTTTGATTGGCGTATTTTCTTAAATCAATTTTACAAATGCACATTCATTAGGAATCAACTCCAAATCTCCCGTATCAAATAAGCGTAGAAGGCCTTTGAAATCCAAAGGGGGACGTCCTAAAACCTTGAACGACCTTCGGATTATGTTGTTCGCTGGATAATTTTTGTAAGTAAAAACAATTTCTGCATTTATCATCGCATGCAAAATATTTTCCCAACATCTCCATATGGGCTTTAAATTCAACTTCTTTTTCTACATTCTTCAAAATTATTCAACTACGTTGCCTAATTTCTATTTGTTTATTTAATTAGAAACGGAGCTCATAGTGCCGCTTTAGACGCCATTTAATGTGCATAGGAATCAATTGAAGTATGCCTTGCACTGAACCGAGTACTACAGGTAACGAATCATCTATCGATTTCTCGCCTTTTTATCTTACGAAGACTTTTATTATTACTTAAATTTGTTTGGCGCATTTCTTTAATTTGATTTTACTTATACGTATTCTTTAAGGTCTCAACTGCAAAACTCCCGTCTCAATTAAACGTGAAAGGCTTTCGAAATAATTATTATATTATTAGATGAAACTCGATCTCATATTTGAAAATTAGGTATACGATAGACAGTAGTATAATTAAAAAGACACATATCCCTTCATAATTTTCTTTGCTTGCAGTTTGCAAGCACCCATTTACTAGTATTATAATATAATGATAGAGATAGAGCATATTTACAGATTTTTTTTGTCAATATTAGTCAAAAATCATAAGGTAATCTGGTCTGACTTATAGGAAGGCCGCTTATAAAATACTATAAAGTATATTTTTGACCTTTGTCATTCAATTCATGATCAATTTCTAATAATGAGAATCTCGATCCAGCTTTATTTTTTAAAGTGCGAGAATATTACAAAATTATAGCCTTAGAAAGAGCACGGGCGTGAAAAATGAACTAGGGTCATTTAGGGACATCCCGACACCTTAAGAGAAAAAACTAATTTTCTGATAGAAAAAAATACTTAATATAAACAGTTTTTTGTATATTATAAGATTTTTTGTTTTATTTTCATGTGATATAAGAATAAACATTTTTCGTGTAGCAAATTTATCAAAATTAACGCCAAAACAAAGAAATACAAAATGTCGGTTTCTCCCTGAAATTAGGGAGATCTCGACAGGTAGTATAAAATTTAACATTCATCTTCAAACATAGTATACAAACTAAAATTTAAGCTAAATTAAATGTTACTGGCAAAATGCTGAACATACAATGTCAGTGTTACCCTGGAACTAGAGATATCTTGTAATACATTTATATTGTTTAACTTTTTCAAACTTTTTTCGAGCCCAGCAAATGCAATTATTGCTGGCCACACATATTACTAAAAGGTCAAACTCGTAGCTTAAAAGAAACACAAAGTGCCAATTTTATCTAGATATAACACACATATAAGACAGATATACTTGGAAAAGTTATACTACAAAAGCATCAGTATACTGATATAGGTACATTATTTTGCATACAAGTTACTGGCAATGTTCGCAAATGAATTTTATATAAGGAAATATTCCTCTCCTTTACTTCTTCTATTGCCTTAACCATGCTTTGAGGATCCCATTTCCCAAGCTTCCCTTTATAATCGTACACTCGTGGTATTCGCCTACAACATGAAAAAAATACTAAAAAAAATTATGTTGACTTATACCACTAATAATCACTTTCATTTTTTGCTACATAAATGAATACGATCGCATTATAATTAACCGTGTAATAACATTATACTATACCGCGTAAAGATACTACCCTAAAATACCGTGCAAACTTTAATTGTTATAAAAAAACTAAAGATTAAGGAGAACTCGACATGTCGACTTCTCCCCTTTACAGAGTGTCGCAATCACCCCGAGTTACAGGGTCAAGCTGCAGGTGGCAGCAATTTTAGAGGTCACTAATTTCCAGACTGACATTTTGCGAGGGATAGCTAAAAAGCACCTGGTCACTAAACTGCATATCGAAATCCATCTAAATTACCGTGTTTTCCACAAAGTAACGCCGGAATAGAAATGGATTATTATAGCATGCACTTTTCCGGGTATTTAGGACTTACCTATTTGGATTCTGAGCGTTGTGACTGCTTCAATTTATGGAAAGTGTTCTCTACAGTGTTTTCCGTGTGACCCTATGTCGTCTAGCTTTCACTACAAAAAGTTTCAGTAAATCCCACTCAAAACCAGTGTCGCTAATGTGCAAATATTTAAAAAGTGTCGAGATCTCCCAAGTGTCGAGATATCCCTAAATGACCTTATATTTGTATAGTTAGAAGCGATATGATCCAAGTAGAGAATTGCGAAATTCTAGCAAAGTCAAAATTCATGCAAGTCTGTTTTTTCCGTTAACTTTAATAGAACTTATTATGAGCTGAATATGAAAAAAATGCCTTCTGTTTACTTCAATACTAAGTTTCCAAAACGGCTCAGAATTAAATTCGATATCTTAAAAATGGCATAACTTAAATGATTACCATTACAATTAAAAGCTTAATCACACATGAAAAAGATACTTAGTATATTTAAGCCTCGACCAAGATGTAAGAATGTCGGAACCTTCCCATATTTACCTGGTAAGAAAAGAAGAAAAATATTTTCATCAAAAGTAAGAATAGAATGTGTGCTCCTTTTTGTGTAAAATTTCCTTCTTATCCATTGGGAAGACTTCGGAATTTTTACCTCTTTTCTGAAACACGTGTAATGATCGATGTTAACTGTGGAGACTAGTGACGTTAAAGTGCATTGTTCCTCATTTATGCGGCCCTAAATTTCTCACCTGAGCCATTCAGCCAAAAATGTTAGAAAAATATTCTTTCAAAACTACATCAGCATTTCGGATCTTTGTAAATTTTAGCCGTTTCAGTTAATATTGTTTATTCTTCATTGTTATTTGTTAATTGCAAAGTTGGTATTAATATACTGATATGATAGTTTAAATTACATACTAAGTACTGCTATCTTATGTTTTAAGCTTAAAAAATATTTGTGATGGCGTTTAAAAAATTCCATTGAATTTCATTTATATCTCACTTTCATTGATAGTTAGGACTTAGGAAGTTATTACTGCTAATCAAAATGAAAAACACCGAATCGAGTATAGCAAGGAAAGAAGTCGAGAGAGAACTTAATTTGTTATTATTTATTTTTCCTATTTAATAACTCGGGAATAAATAATTCGTAGAAATGTTAATTATCTTATTCGAAAAAAATGCATAGATAACACGATTGTCGGCTTACCCTCGAATAATTTTCTGGCGGGAAGATTTTCAGGAACTTGCTATTGTTTATCTTCACTAGTATCCAAGCGACTATAACGCAAACAAGCACTGCTGAAAGGATCCCACGCGAAATTTCATTGGGTAAAATGATATATATTTACTCCCAGTACTCGATTCAATAACGGAAAAAGCTCTGTAATCTAAGGGGAAGAAATTGGAATAGGCCAAAGTTATGATTTCAAGTTTTGGGGAAAATTAAATCTTCCCTAGCTTCCCATTACATAATAAGCAAGTGCCTTTAATGGAAACTAAAAGTTTGATATTTGAATACGGCGTAGACCGACCGACAGTAGTAAAACTGGTAGCTAGTGTTTTAAACAGAAACGTAATAAACGAAAATAGTAAACGACATCAAACAAAATATAATTTTAATAGAGGTAGTCAAGGATATCCTAAATACAATTCTAGCATCAGGCATTGTCCCTGATGAATTGAAAATTGCAGAAGTTAAGCCAATATATAAGGGAGGTAATCATAATGATATAATTAACTACAGACCAATATCTATCCTACCCTCAGTCAGCAAAGGTATGGAGAGATATATATCAAACTCCCTTGTATACTATTTAAAAAGTTTAATCTCATCCATAAGGACCAATATGGGTTTCAGAAGAACAAAGGAACCAAAAATGCCCTAGAAACCCTTTTTAATAACTTAAATGAAAACCTGGATAGGGGTAATCATGTTATCCTATCTTTCATTGACTTTAGGAAGGCTTTTGATACTATAAATCGTGAAATACTCCTCGCAACTCTCAACAAAATTGGTGTTAGGGGGACGATTTTGGATTGTTTTAGAAGCTACCTTAGTAATAGGCAAATAAAAATAATGATCAATAGCAAATGTAGCAACTCTAAGGTCATAAAATATGGAGTACCCCAGGGCTCAATTTTAGGTCTTACTTTATTCCTAATATATATAAATAATACACAAAAGTCTTACTTTATGCAGATGACATACTCTTGATAGCTGCTCATCAAAAATTCAAGGCCTGTGTGAAACTAATGTAGGAGGATCTAAATAACGTAGCAAAATGGTGTCATGATATGACATGGCAATTAATGAAAATAAAACCAAAGTTATGCATGTGGCAAGTAATGCATTAAGGTGGAGAACTCTTACTTTATGTGTATTTAACCATGATTGTTTACGCAATGATATTAATGAATATCTTTGTCACTTTACGCCCTTGGAACAAGTTGAGAACTATAAGTATCTGGGAGTTATTATTGATAAAAACTTGAAATTTGATGTCCATATCTAGGAAAGGAAAGGAAACTTTCCATAACTTCCAAACTTAAGGAAAGTGTGCTATCAGTTCTATCACATTAAAGAAATAATTTCAACAAAGGTTTTGATGCTGATGTACCATGCTATGGTAAAATCTATTTTAAGATACGGTATTACCTTATGGGGTTTCACCAGTAATGTTCATAAAAAAGAACTTGTTGCCTTGCAAAATAAAATAATTTAAATTATACATAGCACCATCACTTCAAATAAGAGCATACAAATTGAAGAAATATACAAATCCTTAGGCATACTACCTCTGGACAAACTCCTAACCTACATAGTTATATAGGATAATTATTTCAAGGACACTTACAAAATACTGAGGACAAGAAAACATGCCATGGAAGGTAGAAAACAAGATATGTATCATGTGCCATCTATTATAAATCATTTTGGTAGAAACAAACATGAAGTTTTGGTACCAAAAATCTTTAATAAATTACTAAAAAATCTTAGGACTTTGACAAGTATGTCCCAAGTGAAAATAAAAATAAAAGAATATCTTGAGAATATTATGGTATAAAAATATGTACAATTAGTTTATTGTGTTAATACCAATGTGCCTACTTCTGCTAATAACCATGTAAAAACAAAATTTCTCTTAAAACTCAGGAACCACCTGAAGAGCTAATTATTGGCTCAGGTGGACCTTAAAGTATATATCCTGAAAATGAATTTTAATCTGCTGTGTATTACAGTATTATTATTATTGTATTTTTTATTCTTGAATTTTTCCATGTATACTACTGATTTAATTTAATGTAAATGTACTTAATAAAAAAATCATACAAAAAAACGTATTATTTTATGATTACCTCTGGATTTCTTCCGCTCACACACGTGGAATATTCTGAGCTGTCAATAACAAGCTATCCGTGTATTTTTAAAAATATTATAATGACTCTACAATTTTAAATTAATGTATAATAACTGTTAAAAAATTACTGTTTAATATATTTTTTCATTCCGATTCAATGTCATCTTTTACGTGGATGATTTCATGTTCGCTTACAATGTAAACCGATAATAGTTTGATTTAAATCATTTTGTCAAACATATTTTCTGAATAATTAAAGTGATAGCTTTTCCTGGAGCAATTCCTTCTATGTTTTCACACTATTGAAGCAATATTTTTAATAGGGGTGTTGAAGCCGGGGGTAACACAATCTTGTTCTGCTATTTACTTAATAATAATTAATTAGTTAATAACTGCTATTAACACACATTTAAGCAATTTTAAAATCTTTTGGTACTATTTAGTGAATAAAAATTACAGGAATAGCAATAAAATACTTGAATCGAATTTATTGATTGACTGACGAATATAATAGGGAAGAATTGCCTATATTGTACCGGAGCCTTATTTGTATCACCTCCGTAAAAAGGAAGAGCATCGTTTCTTGCAAGATTTTTCTATGTAACTGCAACTAGACGTAACTAGACGCTGAAATTCCGGTTGTCTTCTTTGGGCGTTCGAAAATTGTTCTGTTTGTGATAGAGTTACTTTTTCTGCAGTTTTAAAGCAATATTTTCTGAACGTGGCTAAGGAAATAACGGTGATAGGTAATGTGGGGACAAACTGTATTACTTATCAGATAAATAGACATAAATATGCCTGAGTTTTCATATGGATATGGTTCTGTAACTCCAACGGTTAGTTTGGAAGGAAGCGACAAAGAAAAAATGGCGGAGTAGGTAATATTGTACCGTCTACAGTTCCCTTTATTGTACCGGTACAATTTTGGAAACTGTAGTGCTTTTAAGTAGTAATTTAGCATTTTTAAATAAATTACGATATTTTTAGTTGATGTGATGCATTTTTAATGTGATATTCACTGTGAATAATTAATTAGATAGTTAATTTGAATCATAGTTTGGACTCAAAGGAAAATATGGAAAGTGGAGTCAATCTTGGCTGTGACAGGATATTTAAAGGAAGATTACGTATTAAATAACTGTCCATATTTATAAAGTCCCAAAGAAAACTATAAAAAGCACGCTGAAAATGAGATCAGTTAAGTATTTACGGAAGAAATTGAAGTGGAATTAGAGAAACACATCCTAAACCATGAAAAGATGATGTTTCATTTAATCTTATCCAACGTAGCAAATCTTGCAGTTGACGTTACAGAAAGGAACGGAATAGCTCATAACTTTAACATCGAAGAAGGCATTGCCGGCGAAAAATGGTTCTATGCTTTGATGAAGAGATATTGTAAATTTTGATTCAGACAGCTTATTTCATAGCTGGGGCCAAGGGGTTCAATAAACAAAAGGTCTACAAGTACAGTAAAATATATTAATTACATTTTTCTGAACTGTAATTGATTTATTTAGCTTAAATTGATAAGATTAAATGTGTTATTCAATATAGAAATCCACTGGTACAAATTAGGAAACCAGTTTCCTAATTTTAATTACTTGTAGATATTCATAAAGTCAAAAATATATTGTTTTTAACAGTGTGTTTTTGAACATTTCATTATCAGATGCTACGTAATATTTCACATAGAACAAAATAAAATAGTTTCAATTACTATGTAACTAACAATTTGAGCTATATAAAATTAAATATAAATAATGGTACTAATGATACTATGATGATAGGGAACTCTCCCCTATAGCAAACTATCTCGAACATATAAAAAGTAATTAGCGCACAAAGCATGTTGATAAAAAAATAAAACAAAATTTCTCGAAGTTTGGAGGAAAGATGTGAGTATTATTTCATTTGATCTTCAAACATTTCATATGAGTATATTTAGCATCCATTAAATTATCCATCATTTTCATCACTTTATTTTAGTAATTTATAAATTGATAAAAATATATATAAAATTTAAGTGCTTTATAATAGAAATCTAAAAAGGCTTTAGAATTACATTCTCATGACTTCTTAGAAAAAGATGGGAGATGTAGGCACGTGTTCACGACACCAATCTTATTCACGGAATACTACTTAACATGAAAAAATGTTAGCAGAATTTTTGGCCTTCTACCTTTGTGTCACTCTAACGAAGTTTACCATAAATTAATCGCAAATTGCCCACGTTTTGAATTTGCTGGGACCACTGGCTCTTCTGCATTCAATTAAAGAGTATTCTCTTGGCAAATCAGTAACAAACTCACTTTTTGTTCTGTGAAGTTTCCTCAATATTGCTTTTAACCCTCATATGGATTTACAAATTTAGTTACGTCGTTGGATTTTCGGCGCCGCAGAGGCGCTGCGGTATTTTTTGTCATTATCTTCCAAATTTGGCTCTTCTTAGCAAGTTTTTTTTATTGATAATGCTACTAACTTCTATATTCTTTATTTTTAACTGTGTTTTGTTCGATTGAACCCATTATTACAGAAGTTATGAATAAAAACCTTTAGCACTGCATTCTTTTCCGTTTGATGTCAAATAATGACAGAGGCCATAGAAATAACACCCTAAGGCTAGCCACGAAATTCTAAAATCTATTATTGTATTTGATTAAGTTTTATAAAAGAACATTGTAGAAAAGAAAAATTCATGATACTTGGATAATAGATGAAAGAAATTTGGCATATCAAACTTGGCCCTATGTTAAACAATTTTAAATGATTTAGAAAGCTTTATCGTTTAAATATTATGATTATAAATATAAAATACCATTTCATGCGTAAAATAAGAACCATTAAATGAGTATTGACAGACCGATATAGCGACGAGAAAACTCGCGTAGCCGCAGCGGCGCCGTAAATCCAACGACGTAACTTTTTCCATTAGTGGCCAATAAAATGAAAACTATACGCACTATGCTGGCAAAATTAAACTTGTAGACTAAGAATGCAGAAAAAATAGACTACTGAAAGTTTCAGCTAGATCCATGAGATTGGGCAATATTTAAAGCATTTTAAAAACCACCAGCGCCGCAAAGGCGCAGACAATCCATATGAGGGTTAATGTGGCTAGTTGTGATGAATATTTTTCAAAATTCAAATTAATCCGGAATCATTAATAACTCTCGATTGAAAACTCTAACCATACTCAATACACAGCAGCAAGTGATAGACGAGACAAACCTTGATAATGTAATCGATGATTTTGGCAACGGAGAGAAAAGGTTAAAAATTATTGTGAAATTACAATAAACACTTAAAATATACGCGTTCGTTTTGATTTTTCTATTAAAAGTATATAAATTTTCTCCTGCATCAACCAGTATTTTGAATTGCGTCTATTTATGTCTCTTTAAAATGAAACTTACCCATTAAAGCATAATATCAATAGCTAACAATCTAAAACAAAAAATCTAGACATGATATTTTGTTTAATGCTTTTTGAATGGAATAGCAAAGTCAGGCACAGACCCGGGCTCCTTAAAGTGTAGCTACGTCGCTGATAAGAGCATCAAGGAATACATGTGTAAGGAACGATACAACACGTAAGGAATTTTGCCTTCATAAGGATGTCGAAATATTGCCTCATCATTGCATTTTCATCTTAATCTATTAGACAACGAAGGGATGAGCGTTAGGGAGGTTTAAGTTGGAAAGGCCAAATCCTGCAGCTTTCAAACTCTGCATACTAATAAGGTTCGTCTCTACGCAGATAATAAACTTATCTCATTACACCTTGACGTGTAAATTAGATTCTTACTATGTCCTTATAAAGTGTATCGACTATCCCTACTGTAAGCGATGTGATTTGAGAAAAGAAATATGAAACGGGGACGTAAGAAAACTATTAAAATGATTTTAGGAAGGGAAGCGACGGAGCATACATTTTTATTAGAAATAATCAAAGGAATGTATGCTTAGAATAATATTTCCTTTAATTTATAATATTGATATTCATCGCAAATACATGCATGGTAATTTGTTACTTTATAAAGGTTATTTTATTTTCATCCACAATAGCATAACACAAATAAACATTATAACCCTAATAGAAATATAAATTGACCAATGACATTTAGAAAATACCCGTGGCTATATATGTAGGCACATACAATGGCACTAAAGGAAAGGTTCGATTCAAAGACTACTTTTTTCTTTAAATTGCAATTTTTTATAAAATTCCTGTTCGTAGTATTCTATCTTCTTTAGGCCGTGTATGAATGAAAATAAGGTTAATTAATTTTTGTCATGTAATCCACTTAAAAGTTCCTATTTATCCGCCTACCACGTATGTACTACAGAAAAAGGTAAATGTTTCTACGTTAATCATCATGTGCCCTGCGTTAAAACTCGATCTCATTAAATAAACCATGATTCCTATGCATATTTCTCACTAAAATGTTTTTGGCTCTTTGCATGTTGTACATACATCGACAACAAAAATTGGCTCTTTTTGTGAAAGGGTTTTTGACCCCTGACCCAGAATCTTATCGACACGAGTGGGGAGGAGTAAATTTTATATTTATTATGTTAACCTTTGAAAAGTTGACAAAATATGATACAATCGTTCTCAATATTTTTTGGGCCATTGTATACACTCTTCCGACTATTTTTTATAATCCTCTTACTAAAGGCTGATGCCCTTTGGTGCCGCTCAAAACATTTTCCCCTGTCCCTCGCCAAATATTTTTTTCATGGAATTTCTACAATGTACACAACACAAAAAATCACAAGGCATAAGGACATCGGGCAGATATTTTTATTCGTTCTGTTACTCAATATTCTTTCTTCAAAAAATCAATAGCGCAGCTAGCGTTCTTATTCAATGACCAATAAGGCAATTGATAAACAAACTTGGTAGTTTCCACAATAAAACTCTAATCGACGACCGGTTTCAGCTACAAGCTATCATCAGGTGATGATAGCTTGTAGCTGAAACCGGTCATCGATTAAAGTTTTATTGTGGAAATTACCAAGTTTGTTTATCATTTCTAATGTCGTTCCACTAAGTACGGCCAGAGAACTTAGATTTCACCAATAAGGCTTTTTATTATTCTCTAATTTACATGTTATTATTTTTGCTTTCCGTTAATTACATTTAAAACTTGTACATTTAATTTTTTCTAGCACCTGCCATACACGGTGTGCTTCTCAGCCCACAGAATATCCTGAAAGACTTCATTGCTCCAGATTAGGGATTATGGACCAGTTTTTGTCAGTTTGGATGTGTGTGCATACCATTAGATTGTACGTTAATCAAGATGCTTCATTAGATGGTATATTTAAAAGAGAATGGCACTAATATTCCATGTAGATGAATGGTTCTAAAAAACAGGGGAATAGAAAGCTCAGAGAATGCGTTAATATCAATTATACACCTCAATAGAAATTTTAATGGTGTGATGACTGGCCATTAGAGTTCATTGTAGAAATGGTCTTTAGAACATTTTTCGGTTCTAAACTCCTGAGTGATAAATGTTCACACAGCGTTTGAAAAAGAGATAGCATTTTCATTTACCTTGGACCTGCTCTCAAGAGTAATTTTATAGGTGAAACTTAGAATTAATTAGAATAATCAATGGTCAAATTTCAATAGTAAAAAAACTCGAATTTTTAAACCATTAATGATGATTTCGTGAAAATTGTACAATCAGATTATGGGTACCTATGTACCACATTCATATTTATGAATCTGTAAACGTAGAGCAAATAAGCACCTTTCTAAGCATTATTGGGATAAATCGGCAAGCGAAAGTGGCATGTTTCTGGGCATTTAATTAGATTCATTAGACTAAAGAATATCAAAATGTAAGTTGAAGTTTATTTAAGAATTCAGGCAAGCAATAAGTGAAATATGTTATACATGCATAGTGTTAAGAAAAGAGCTATAAAGAATGTTGCACGAGCTCAAACCTGGTTCCGCTAATATATATAATAGTTTCAAATATATCAAGACTTTTCTTCAAGTTCTTCTCTTAAATAAATTCAGAAAAAATGAATTCTTGGAATAAAAAGTAGATTTTTGGTCAATTATTAGAAAAATTTGGTATTATAAGGAAAATAGATGCTAAGTCAAGCCTTCAGTAATTTATTTCTATACAGAACTATACGCGAAAGTAACAAACAGAAAATTTGCATTACGATGCATGGAACCATTACACGTGCCGGTACTTGGTTAACAGGTAAAAGGTGAAAATTTAGATAAATTACATAAAAAGAAAGCCATCTACCGACGACAGTTAACCATTTACTCACGATACTAAAACCTATTTAACCTTAAATAAAAAAGGAGTTTAATTCCCATTACAATTTCACTAGACGTACCCTGGAAAACAATACAATTTTCAAACCTCGTTAGTTTTAAGACCCGAGGTATGGACCGCGTTGAAACCGGGAAAGGATGGAAATGTCCTTGAGACCTCCAAACACCCTTTCTTGTCCTATCTCCAGAAGAAAAATAATAAAAAATAATCTCATCCACCCACCTTAAGACGATACCTGGATTCTCCGCTGAGGAAAGGGATAATTTAAAAGAGATGCTTTTTGTGAAAATTAAGAGGGAATTAGAGCAAGTTGAAACAAATGCGCTGCAGGAAAGAGGAAGATACAAGCGAGCGATTGTTTCGTTGAATACGAAAGGGAGAGGGGCAAGCGTGAATGAAAAGAGAAGAGAAGGAAACAATGAGAGGAGGGGAAGGTGGGGGTGTAAGGAGAGAGTGGAAAGGGGAGGAAGGGGATGAAGGAAGACTTAGCGGAGAACAAATGAGAATCTTTCTCTAAGACAAAGGAAAGGGCGAAGTGGAACGAGTAACAAGAGGCAGACCGGGAGAGAGTAAAAAACGATGTGGGAGAGGTGGAGAGGTTTGGGAGAATGACAATCGAGTGAGCGGGGGAGAGTCTTGCAGCGGATCGAGTGTCAAATATTTGAAGAAGATTAAGTGGATGACAAGATAAACGGATTCCGTAAAAGGCATAAAAATAATAATTGAGGCGAAATTGAAAAGCGAAATGCATTTCTTTCGCTCGAACGGGACATTTTTATGCCAAAATGAATTTGAATTCGGCGTCCTCGACGCGAAAATAGGGCCTTGGTCCAAATCGAAAAAAATCCTCCAATAACTTCCGCCTCTCCACTCTCGACGAAATGGAATTTGGAGAGAAAATATTGAATTTACTTTCGAACTTACTCGAGTTAACTTTGCCTTTATTTCAAATTTACTAATTACGTTAGGCCCAATATTGTGAGATGGATTCGACCGGAATTAAGAACGGAAGGGAGGCAAATTCGAGCATTTCGGAAATTTATTTTGCTCGGCTTTACAGATTTACGTAGAAAACTTTCGGGAATAGAAGATTATCCGTTTTTTGGTTCCATGTACATTTGAAATTATATTTATGATGAAATGATAGATTACCGAAAATATCTTTTCATGAGGCTGATCTTGTGATCTTCTCAAAAGATATAAATTAGAACAATAAGAGGCACTTATTAACGCAAACTAAAATTAAACATAAAATGACCTACGATTTACTACCCAGGCAGAAAAAATTTAACTTTTTTCGGAAATATGGATAGTTATAGCTGTTTTTAACCTGCTATGAGTCGCAGATTCCACAAATTAGCTCTAAAAAGTCCAACCACGTAAGATTTGTTTGTTATTGTAACAAGATTAAAGTAACTACTTCGACGTGAACAAAACCTTGTCGGCCTTTGTGATGAATTCAACACCTAATTTCTACACAACGAACAAAGGGAATGACAAGTGCAATAACTAAAGTTGTTTAAGAAATGTCATGTAAAGTAAAAGGCGAACTTTTATTGGAGTAAAGGCCTTAAAAAGATATGTGGAAAGGGGAAGCATAGGGAGCAAATTATATACGTTTTGATATTGCTAAAGAAATGGAGGATAAACTGATTTGGCTCAAGCGGAAGAAATCAATCAAAACTCATACTTGTAAAAAGGAATCATAGTAGGTATTTGTCTGTTTTCTGTAAGTTTTATTTCATTTTATTTAAATCTGACGTATAATATGTCATACAATATAATGTAATACCATCTATAAATAAATATTTTTACGATTATTTATGTATTATTCCATCTAGGTGATGGAATTTGGTAAATAAATTTCCTCTTTAAGTAAATTTACTTTAATCAAGAGAAACAAAAAGATATCGATTAATGCGCTTAATTTACTTATGAAGGAAAAGAATTAGAGCACTAACCATCATTGGTATTTAGTTACCCGAGAGTAACTTTTGCCCCAGGCATATGGATTCACGTGACTCCATACAATGCCTCCGTTTACATTCGGTCAACCTTAATTATGTAAACTCGTAAACTCTTCACAGCCTTAATCCTGAGAAAATTGTATTTTTCAATACGGTATCCAAATTGAGAGTGTTAGAGAATACGTTTTCTACAGATCTTTTTGTAAATATCATTCGCATCAGTAAAGCTTAAATAAATAATTTTCAGCTAACAAAAAAAATTCACGGAGGAGGATGAAATTTTGTAGAATTCAAATATCATCAAAGAATTGTTAAATAAAACAAGGTTTTAAAAATGAACACAGTAAATGTTACTTTCCACAAATAGAAAGAATACACTTACAAAATACAAAACTCCTATATGTGGAAAGTAAAAGTGAAAGTAGTTTTTTAAAACCTAGTTTTATTTAATCTATTCTTCGATTAATCAATATAAGCCAGGAAGGAAGAATAACAGTTCTCGGAACTGTATACAGTTCTCATGTATTCACTCAGGTTGATTCTGGTGACAACGCCGTCATCTTCAACTCAATTTAATGTGACCACAGGTCCAGAGGAAGATTTCAATATGTCATCTAAGTGTTGGCAACTGTAATGCTACCATGATATACTTGAATGAAAATCCGAATGCTATATATAAATTTAACTCATCTTAAAAGATTAATATCTCAATCTTTCTCTATTTTAGCCTAAGGTGAATGCTGATTTGGATAACTGTCTTTCGGTGAAAGTTGGCGTAATGGCTCAAATCTGAAACGATTTAAGGTCCTTAACAAGGGCTCGAAGTAATTAAAAGAAAATTCCCACTTTCAGGTAAATAATATTCAGTGGTAAATCGAGCCCTTGATACCACTCATCAAACGGGAAGATCCTTTCCATTTAATGTGTTCAACTGTCAAAGAGCCGAGAAATAAAAGACTTCACTTTCACTTCTTTCACGGTTGTCTAAGAATATTCCATTCTGAAATGTTACTTGAATTTCCTTGTCTTGCAAAGAGAAAGTTTTTTATTCAATGGGATATTCAGTTAATTACATTGCTTGGTCATGTAATAATTTTAAATTTATTTCCTTGTGACTGGATATTAATTGGGATAGTTTAAAAAGGTTCCAGAGAATAAAAATCTATTCTATTAATTAATGAATGCGTGTTGGGGCAGAAAGCAAAAATAAATCGCTGCAAATTGAGCTGTCGGATAAAACTGAATGGAAAAGTAGGAAATTTTGAAAAAGAAAAATAATGTAAATCAATTAAAATATTCTTATAAATCAAGATATATGCAATGATTCTTTTAAATATGTTATTTACAGCTTAATATTATCATGCAAATAACGTATTAGTTATCTTTTTCCAGCAGGGGGCCTTAATAAATATATTCTTGAGGGTGAATGCCTATTCTGTAGAATTTTCATGGATTCATTCACATTCAATGAGGTAAGATATGATTTAAGATGGAAATTAGTGAAACGCATGTTTGTATTAACCGAAACATTTTTTAATGCTTAAGTTCAAACAAATTTATCTTCTGAGACATGTTCCCTATCTTTGCTTTCCCAGCGCTGAGATTTCCTTGTTTTCCGTTAAATTGGAATATCAATTTCCGATCTTGTGTCTTTCTTAAATGTCAAGTTGATGTAAACTCGACTTTCACCTGTTATCAAGAGGGAACTCTCTTTTGTTATTCCAACTCGAGTCGGGAAAACGATAACAACATCGTTGTGAAGTACTACTACGGTCAGAGTAAATATTTAAGACTACTCCATTACGCGTAACGCAGTCCATGGCCTCTCTTCATGGAAAATTTCCATCATTCGAGGAAGTAATTAAAATTCATTAATTCACGCGGGCACGTTATTTTTCCTGGAACGTCGTTATCGATTAACAAATATTTGATTTGTTCCAAAATACTGCTCTACAATGAAAAGAAAATGGTAAAATGCACTTTTGCTTTTAATTGGACTTAGAAGTTTTATTTCCGAAGAAAGAGTGTTTTTTTATTAAAATGTATTATATGTTTGCATACAAATGTGATAAACGAAATCAAAGTCTCTCCCAAGGTCCTATGAAAATCTGTACGATCACGGTACTGTAATATTTTGATAAGGAACTCAGCATTAGATTTGTAAGATATACTGAAATATAGTTATAACTTCAAATGTATTACAGTGAAATACATGTAAATGCAAGATTAAAATTGAAGTAGGCAATTTCCTCAAATAGGAACTGTGTTACCTTATATATTACTGAACCATAAGAAATCAAATTTTTGCATAATTTAGTTACAAACGTTTCAGTTATAGCGAAATTATTGGCAGCAGTTAAATTTTAATGGTGCTTAGATTATATATTAATAGTTAGTCATATGAAAAGTCACTTGCAATGAGCACACAAGATTATGCTACAGATTTAAAATTCCAATGGAAAACTGTACCTCCATCAAACAAAGCTAATAACTTAGTTGAGAGTTTTCTAAAAATGAAATATTTTGCGCTAAGATGATCATTCAATTGTATTAACTGATCTGATTGATAGTGTAAAAATTTACTTTAACTGCATGATGTATGAATATATTAAGGGTTGGAGTTGGAATGGATGCCATGAATTAATTACTTAAGAATATTATCTGGGTTGTATTATACTCGTTATATATATTTAAATTTACTTCATTTGATGAACACATTAATGAGAGAAAAAGAGCAATTTCTCCGTTCTAGAGTTAAATTTGTTTTTGCTTTTATAAAAACTCTAACGTTATTTCGAAGTCTAACGTTCAAAGAAGAAAACAATAATGTTAATATGTATGGAACAGACGGCAGAAGTCCTGCAGGAAATTTGATTCTAATGAAGTCAAAGACAAGGTGAGTAATCTCCTTAGATTAAATTCGCAGTACTATTAACGTAACAGGAACAGCCGTGGCCGCATTTAGTCTGAAGGACTTTAGGGCATTAGGCACGAAATCTGGATCGACCATTCCGTAGGAGGACCTTCTGGGCCAATTCTGCTCCAATTTACACTTAATTCGGGTCCCCTTAGTCGGACTGCACCCTGTCTGCGTCCTGCTTGCCCCTCTCTCAATGCCTCCTTGATTATGGGCATAATTTTATGATTCTGTTCACACCCCGGGACCAGTTCAACGTGAAGAGTACATATATTTTTCTACAAGCGGTTCCTTACTTCTTATCCATGTGCTCTGAAAATCGCACGCATTAAACTTTAATGGCTTTATGATCAAAATCAGAAAATAATTTAGTGTGTTAATGACTAAATTAATTAAATGGATGAGGATTCTGATATTCAAGAATGTATCGCAGCTGTTGTATTCGTACGAGAAAGACAAAATTGTTCTTCCTCTTGTCCACATGCTTCAAAAAAGGGACCAATTGAGCCCTATTAGTGTACACTTTAATTAAAAATATTTTAAATTATAACGTACGAATCAATGAAAAGGATTGATCAATTGAAAAGAAAAGGTTCATCATGATTTACTAAAGAATAGTTGAAGTATCGTAAAAACAATTTTCTAAAATTCTCTGTACATAATAAATAGAATTAGCTTAACTGGATGAAAAATAAATCTGTATGCATTTTAGGACATTAAGGAATAAATATACGACTGCTTTAGGTGTACTCATAAAAGTGCACCATTTTCGGACCTGAAGGCAATATAACAACCAGTCGCTTAAATATTATACTTCGAGGAGTAAATTCTACGTTACAAATAAAATGAATGAAATATTTAAAAAAATGGCACCTCCACTATTTATTAACCTCTTTTTAATACATTGTTGATAAATAGTGGAAGTTACAAAAGTTTCTTTTTAATTTTTCGTCATGATGACCTTCCCCATAGTGAAAAGCTCAACTTCTGATTTTGAAGTAAATTAAGTTAATCAAATTTCTCCCCCCCCCTTTATAAAGGTAGAACATCACAAAGCAGCATCCTATTTAGATGAGGATTTGGCATCATCGGGCAATTTAATTACCATAAAATGAATCCACCATCGCTGAGAAGAAATAGAAAATAAAAAATGTGAAAATAGACTCACGGAAATCCCACGTGTGGTTAAATCCCCGCGGGGGGTTAGCATGAAACATCCAGGAGCGGCAGTCGAGAATCTTTCGATCGTCCAATCCCCGCGGATTGAATTCGATGTGCGACGGAGACCGCGCAAAAACCGAGGGTTTACAGGAATCGGGACACAGTCCCCGCGCGTCGTACCGCGGAATATTTTCGTGGAAGTGATAAGAGAGGATTGTTCGCCGGGAGAGGCGACGGAGACGAGAGACTCGTCACTTCCACTTACGTAGAGAGAGAGAGACCACGGTCCTCTCCCCTCCGCCCCCCTCCTCCCCTCCCTCGCGCCCCCTCGCCTCCGCCGCCGACACCCTCCGTTCTCCAGTCCGTTCGAAGCGGCGGTGCGCGTCGCACGCCCGTTCCCCCAAAGGCATCGCCGGCAAACGCGATCTCTGCGATACGCTGTTGCGAGAGTGCGGCGAGCGAGGGCGCTAAAGCACCCCTTTGAAAAAACCCGACCCTCACCCCGTGTTGAGGATATAAACGGGGTCGTAGTACGACGGCAGAGTGCTAATTGCCGTCGCTGCGCACACCTTCACGATACCCTTCTGGAGAGTGTCTTGTTAAGAGAGCCGCCCCAAGAACTCCCCGGTGCTTCGCCCTGGCTTCTTCCCTTATCGACTCCTCTCACTCTTTAATTTCCCCATCCTTCCTCAAAAAGCCTTTGTAGAGGGCGGTCGTGTGACCCCAAGAGACTCCCTTTTGCTCCGATAGAGCTTGACCTTCCCGAGATCCATCTCTTTGCCCCTCATTAAGAAGACGCCGGTCTGATAACTCCGTCATATCTCCGGTAAAGGGCAAGAAGTTGAGCTTCGCCCCGGTTAACCTCTCCGGCTTTTGTTTGCAAGAGGGTGTCATCAGCGACAATGGTTTCCAGAGGCAGGCGGGCGAACTGAGGACACCGTTTGCTTCCTAATCGGCGCTGGTGATTTTATCCGGAAGAAAATATTTCGTTTCAAAGTGCGTGAAGTTGAGTGCTTTCGCGTGTGGGCCGCGAGTTTTTTTTAGCCAAAGAGAGGAAAAGGAATAAAAAAACTCGGGCGGAAATTTCTCCTCGACTTTCGATTGTGGGTGATCGATGTATTTTTAACGACCCAGTGCTTTCGCAGTCTTGTGAAATCATTTAAATCACTTTCCGCTAGTTTTGTTTCACCGCTCCTTAGCAAAGTCGAGGACAGCGTGAACATTCTCCATCTGTGGTGTTATAGGAAAAAACAGTGTTCCCGACCGCTTAAACTTGCCAATTTCGAACGTGAAAACCCCAGAGGAAATAATTCTGTCCCATTATCCCTGGTTTAGCGGATCTACCGGCGGGTAAATCCATGGAAGAGAGATAACTGTGCGAGCGAAAGCAATGGCGAGTGCAGGATTCTAACAAGAAATACCCCCCACGAAGAACCACCGAGGCACCCTTCCGGAAAGCGCTGCGGAAAATGATAGGGATTTTAAAAAGGCAATAAAAGAGGAATCTTCGGCTTTTCCAAACGACAAAAGATTTCTCCAGCGTTTGTGTGGAAATATCTGACTGCGCGAGAAAAAATATTTGTGCTATCGCACAGAGGCGAGTGAAAAGGGAGTGACGACTGCTTTGTCCTCAGCGCGAGACCGTCGTTGACGTACGTTCTCCGAGAGTGTTTATGAGTGGGACATCTCTCTCTTTCCTTCCGGACGTAACAGTGAAAGAACGGGTGGAAGAATCACTTCGTTTCCCCTTGTGAAGAGAAAAATACGGGAAGTCCCTCGGCGGTGGATTTCCTCATTGCTTCGGTGGCCAGGGCTGGTGGAGAAAGGCGTAAAAACTCGTTAGGGGAGATCAGTGGAAAAATATCTGTGGGAAGCGGAGATAAACGCCCGGTTTTAGAGGGCAGGACGTCTGAAGGTATAATTACATTGCGGGGATAAAGGGGACAGTGGCCGTGTAGAGGGATAAAAAGCGTGGGAGATTCGGAGCGTCGGCGTAGCGTTTTTCCACGTCCGCGGAAAGAAAGAAGAAGCTTTCGCATTTGGATGCCAGAACATCCTCCAACAGAAGTCTTTGTAGTTGATGGATGGAAGGCAGATGTGATCCCTTCGTTTATCCCCTAAGAGCCATCCTGGATTCTCACCCAACAATAAGAAAATGAAGATTCAAAGTGTCCCCCACTTCAGAGGAACCTAAACGAAACGAGAATAGTGTTGCTTTCAAAACGGAGCATTCTTTCCACACGAACCCGCATCCTGTTTTCGGCTAGGATTCCTTGCGCGGAGAGGATCAAAAACTACCTCTGTGTGCTCGTGCATCGCTTCCCATAAAGTGTTACTGGAAACCGCTACAGAGCGAGGGATTTGAAAGCTTTGCGAATCTCTCGATTGATGGAAATCGTTGCCGGCGTTGTAAAATTTAACCGCCGTCTCCTCTGATAGATAGCGACCCTCCACGTCTTTACAGATATCGTCACGCGAGCTATTTGTCAACATTATTGCCGAGAGAGTGTCAGCGTGCGCTTTGGTGTGCGTGCCTTTTTGTTTCGGAGATCCCGCTCCCCGTATCAAGATCCACGCAAAATAGGGGAAAATATCCTTCCGTGATCCCTCTTGCGCAAAAATTGCCTATTCCTAAAAATATAAAAATTCCCATTGAAATAATTACGAAGACAAAAAGGCTGCTTTCTTTCGAAACATCGACCTTCCATGTCTTCGAAAGAAAAATAAAAAAAAGCCTTCCTCTCCGCGGTCGATATTGTTCGAGCTTCCAGTGGTAGTGTGAATTCTCCTTCGTGGTTTTGAATTCTTTATCTCTAACGATTCAATTGGAATTGCATTCTTTCGCTCGATCAGCCATTTGTCACCAGGCCTATTATCGAAGTAAATATTTAACTTCTCCCTCCT
Organism: Sympetrum striolatum; assembly: GCA_947579665.1. Lineage (NCBI taxonomy): Eukaryota > Metazoa > Arthropoda > Insecta > Odonata > Libellulidae > Sympetrum > Sympetrum striolatum. Next base: position 50,604,312 of record OX388342.1, on the reverse strand, counting down.
TCCAAAGCAAACCCGAGTGGTGAGAAAATCTCCTCCCAAACAATAAGGAAAGGGTCTCGAAGCGAGTGCATCACGACAGTCGCCGTCAAAACCTGCGAAACAAAAGGGAACAAGTGGTGACGCGTGTTCGATTCCGAGCGGGGACAAAACAAAACGACATCAATAACGCAGACTTGACAATTACCCTTTAAGACACGGCAATGCCCGCGTGCTATACGCATGCGTGGGTTCTTCTCGAGCGTCCTGCCATTCTCTTCCTAAGCATTCGCGGAATATCTAAAGTGAGAATAACATCGCGTTAGCGAGTTCCCGATGAAAAGGATACGCAAGGAATAGACGGGCGAACCCGAGGATAAGGAGAAACAAATTTGTCGATTTCCTCCGAGTGAGGATCATTCCCTTTAATTTCCGAGGCAAAGGAGGTACGTACAATTTTTACGTCAGCAGAAAAGTGGTCACGCGCGAAATGGATAAGGATTTATCGTCGGAGATCGAGAGGATGGTGCAGCTGAAGATAGAGGCGGAGGCGTCGGTGCCCTTAAGTACCGTCGGGTGAGAACCCGAAGGTGACCTCGACCGCCGGCGATTCCACCCGCCGGCGACTCGTCCTCTCCCCGGAGAGAAATAAGGACTCCCGCCTAAGCGAGTGGGACGGAGCCAGAAAACTGTGCGGCAGCTGTCCGAGCCAGTTATCATTCCCAGTTCCCTCTCTCACCCACATCCGCTTCAAAGCGAGGTTTATTCCACATTTCCCCGCACTCTTTCCTGTCCCCCGGAAAGCCCTCGTTGTTTACTTCTCTTTCCCGGATCCTTTTCTTCTAGCGAACCTCCGGCCACCGCAGTTTTCGAATAGGACCACAGGACGTGTGCCAAAACCGATTTGCGCCCGACTCATCCGAAATCCCCGCAATATTTCGGAACTGCGTGAGAATAAAGTGTCTACGGTCCTTTTCTGCCTCCAGCAGTCATTCCCGATTCTTCTACTGACGTTTTCTCATTCCGAGTGACCCCCCATAAAGATAGTCTGCGTTCTTCTCTTTAGCGAGGACACCGCTGCTTCCCAGTAATAAAACGGAAATTTCGCCGACCGCGGAATTCCCATAAGGCTGCATACGACTCTCGAATTCCCCCCGCGCAATATCTTCCTTTCCTGTTACCCGCCCCTAAAAACTCGCCACTTCTTCGTGTCCCTCCAACTTTATCGCCAGTTCTTCCCCGGCCACAGGACCCTTTTCTCGACCCCGTTTCCTCTTTTCTCTCCATTTAAACTTCTGTTTCACATTCGTCCTGCTTTCGCATCTCAACTTTCCTCCCTTTGCCGCTCGTCCATCTCTCCTCCTTCCTTTTTTATAAGGCCCGACACCGCATATTCACGACCATTAAAAAGAGAACTCTTTCATCTCTATCTCGGTGTGGACTGCCGGAAATGCGGGTTATTATGGGATGGAGGACTGTGGGGCCGGAGTAGCCGAGGCGGAGAGACAAGGAGCGTGGAAGGCCGGTGGGCGGAAGGCGTGTTCCCCGCGAAGAAAGTGAAAAAGAGGGAGTGATAAAGAGCCGGAGGAGGAGTGTTTGTGTGGGCGAGAGGTAGAAGATCCTCCGAGAAAGAGAGTGAGTGAGATAAAAATGTAAAAATGTCAGGTGGAACGAGGGAAACTAAGTGACACGGGGACCCCACTTTGGACCGGAATCAAGAACCGAAGGGGGGAAATAACGTGGCGTTGGGGGACCTTACGGTGGAGGCGAAATTCCCCAATCTCGCGACGTCGCCGACCGGAGAAGAAAAGTTCGCCGCGAAATATCCCCGCCTTGATACCTCCGAGGTCCTCCGTAATAAACGATTCTTCGCCGGGGCGTAATTGAAAAAGGAGAGTGGAGGCACCCTCGACGAGGAGATATCTCGTGGTGTTTTGTGAGAAACGGAAGTTAAAAGGGGTCCGCGCGAGGGATAGAAAAATTATACCCCCCCGCATAGCGAAGGAAGTGAACTGAAAAAAGTGCTTTTTTTATTGATGGTAGTTCCGCCGATCCCCTCCCCGAAATAAACGTCCATAACCTAGGGGCCCATTATTCTCCGAAGAAGATTCGTGTCGGATAAAGGCTTATTCCGGGACTGTTAGGGATTTCAGTGTCATTCTCCCTCAAGTGGTGATTACCGTTTGGCGTGACGACAGCTGAAGATATTTTCTTTCCTTTATTTTCTGCTTCTCTTAGCGATTATTCCCCTAACGAGGATTGTGATTGTGACTTTCTTCGCTGGAATTCTATTCTCGTCTTCGACGACGACCATCTCCTCACGAGCGAGACTCCAAAGATCGCTAGCGGGATTTTGGATACGTGAAGACAATAGTTCGTGTGATTTTGTAAGGTAGTGAGATATCGAAGGCTCCGTTGAGACAGTCGTTTAAGTGACCCTAGAGGACGAAGAAGGCACAGACCCTATAGTCGGACTGAGCCTTCTTCCATTCTCCATAACCTGCGGCACCATCAGATGTATCTGGGCCCACATCAGCCCAGAATTGGCGTCGCGGCGCATAGGCGAGGGGGGGCGTCGCCTTCGTGGCCGTCGGGGGCTGGAGGAGCCATGGTTCAGCGGGCCGCAACAAGGGCTCTGTCCCTCCTGGGCATCGCCCTACTTGTCCACCTCATTGCTGTCACCTCCGTCGCCGAGAAAGGTGAGTTTCAGCCTCTTTAAGTTTCCATATCTATCGGTGGTCGGTGTTGAAATGGACTATTCCTGTCCACCGGCCAAGAGCGGATCATTTCAATATTTCGGTTGCGGCTGTGCCCGCCGTGATTGATGGACCGTGCGGACTGCTCGCAAGGGGTCTATCTCGGTTTTCACGCCATATTTCGTTCTATTAACAGCTCAGCGGGCTAGAATACCGATTCATGAATGTACGTTTAGCCTTCCTGCAAGAGAGTTGACTGAAAGGAAATGAATTCTGCGCCTCGCATCCGATTCGTTCTATCCTTGGTAACTAAATAATGTAAAAAACTATCGATTTAGATCTATTAGTGACTATTTTCAATATCTCAAATTTCTTCATTCCTTTTAGAAAACTATACTGTCGATATTCTTATATGCGCATTTACTTATTCGTACGTTTTTTTATGTCTTTTCGAAGTAGAATAAGGGATATTTTAGGCTATTATAAATTTCCTTTTCAATTACAAATAATGCAATGCAATAGAATAACGGCATGCGTGTTTTTGATAAACTGTTTTCAGTAAAGAAGATACGTTAATTTATGAGAGATATGGCTCTACATATTATAAATTTTGGTTTAGAATAAATCGTTTTGATTTCCAATCTCTTTACGCCTGTGAGAATTCATTATGTTGAACGCTAATTGCACAATCTTCACGCTCAAAACTTAATTATAAACGCATGATTATCCATCCAATTCAGTTCTTCCATCTCAACCAGTCCTTTTCGTAACAATAGAGAAATTTTTAGGTGAAGTATGTATTGAAAACAGGAAATAACGCCGAGTTTCATTGAAATAGAATGGAATGTAATGCACAGTGAGAAGATTTCTCGATTGAAGCAACACAGATAATTCTTGAAAAGTCGCAAATCCATAAAATGATACCAGACATTACCAGAAATACATCCACTTGCACCATCTCCGGAGACTTAAATGCGCAAAATGCTTTTTTAAAGAAAAATGCTTAAGGATCCCTTATTAGTATTTCCTTTGCTAAATGGAAATAATTACTTTAGCATTGAGTTATCTGATCAAGATATTCGCTTGATTTTCAATTCTAACGAAATTGTGAAGTTAGTAAAATCTACGGAGACCGAGATTTTGTGGAAATTGATCTTTATAATAAATGGAAGTAGAAATCTTCTTTCCTTCATTATTTAGTATATTTAGATTCAATAGTTTTCTGATACCGATGAATGCCATTCCTTAAAAATTAAATTGAAAATAATCGAATATTTTAAAGATACTTTATTTAAACGAAGATTAAAGTGAAGATGTGTTATTAAATATTCAGCTGGATATCCGAGAATTTGTATGTCTCGCGTATTTAGTAGCTTTAGTACGCACAGTAGGCTTTGTAAAATCTAAATTGTACTATTTTAGTTAGCCATATATCTAAACCCTTTTTGTTACTGTTACATACTTAGCGAGTTTCCTGTTCTGATTTTATCACTATTTCTGTCTGATAAAGAAGTTTATAAAGTATCACAATGAATAGACAATTAAACACATTATTTGTGCGTAAAAATTATTGGTGAAAATTACGTAGAAGAAATAACCAGCCGTATTTTTCGGATAAAATCGTTCGCCGTACAAACGTTCGATTCAAACGCCTAACTTTACATTTAAACGCAGTTGTGTCCGAAGGGATTATCCACTAGGCGGATTAGACGGCAGTTGATTACTGTGGGAACGCAAAAGGCTCTCCCGAAGTTGAACGTTGATGAACGGAAGCCCGGTGACAAACGCAATAACGTCGAAATAAATCGCGCAGAAAACTACGGGAAAACAACACGGGTGCTCAAGAGAATGCGTAAGGCTTCGTAATAAAATACTGCCAAGATCCATTCCATTTCGTAATAACTTCTCCCGGCGGCCATTTCTCCTCTCGCTCGGATGCGAATTAAACCGGATTAAAACGAAACAAAGAATGCGCTGGAACTAAATCGAAACAAAAGCGGGTTGGTGCTTCGTTCCTCTCTTTCTCAAACATTATCCGCGACGATCATTCCCACATTATATCAGCAGCAATCGTGGGAGACGATTCCGATACGTTTCCACCAGACCGTTTTTCGTTTACAGTCCCATCCCTTCATCAATCCATGCCTTTTTTATCACTTTTGCCGTGTTCGCTGCCAGAGAAAGGACCAAGTTTTCCGCTCACCTTATTCCCTCCCGCTTTCTTTCCCTCCCAGGAAAATAAGTAATAAATATGAGAGACTGAGATAAAAATGGATACGCCCGGATTTATATTTACGCAAAAAACAGCGTGGAAGTGAGTCCTCAGGGATTCTTGCTCTTTTCCCCCCTTGGCCTCTCTTTTCTTTCCTTGTATCCGTCCCTCTCCCCATGTCGCCCCTCACTCCTCTCGAAAGTCCAAGATTTATGGAATCGCGACTGATTTATTTCTCATACAGAGTTACCGAGTTTCTGCGCCTAGCCCCCAAGTCGCTCCCCTTCCACTGTTTTGCATATCCCGTCTCTTTTTCCTGCGATCTTCGGAATCATCCTTCCCGGAGCGCTTTTCTCGTCCCGGAGTGGAACGTAATGCATCCGAATTCTCGTTAGCCCTGAGTAAACGTCAACGACCCAAGAACGTTCGGATGCATTAGGGTTAAATGCGCCAAGCAGTGGAATTATCCTTCGACCGAATGTGTTCTCTCTCTTAAGCCATATATATCTCACGGCGCGATGCATCCGGCATATTAGGCCCGGAAGTTTTTTCCGCGATACGTTGAATGGCTCGCGGGCTTTCTCGCGGCCATGCATCACGTCAGACAGCACCGACATCGGAAATTTATAATGAGAATCGCTCCCTTCCACTGGGCCCCTTATTTATTATCATTTTGGTACACGACGAAGGCTTTTTAAAATGTTGCGCTCGAGGGAGATCCGCTTCCTCGTGCCCCTTCCAGATATGAATTGATGGGGATTCGGAATGATTTTCAAAGAAGACGACTCCCAATTTGTCCGCTCGTTCCCCTTGCCGGTTGTGCTTGGAAAATTTGAGCGTTGAAAACTTATTGACCTACTTCGTTTGACGTCGACTATTGACCGCAGTCTGTTGGCGTTTCTCATAGTTATTACAGGTTCCGCCATTTATTGAAATCACGGAGGATGGATCCTTTTGTTTGCTCACTTTCGGAATTCCTGATGGAGTACACCGTTATTTCTTTTCAGAAAAACACGGTGAGAAACGTAAAGAAAAATGATCCTCGTCCCTCAAGGCTGTCACGTTTATGTCACCCGAGTCAATTCCCAGAAACTCAACTTTATCGTCCTTCCTTTCTACCGTTTTCGGTTCCTCAGGGGGAATTCCTTTCTCCGAAAGCGATCTTCTTTACTTTAATTTTTTAATCAACATTCCCTTTACATCTTAACGGATAAGCGGGACCGACAATAGTCAAAAAGTCGTTTCTTTTATGTACGGCCGTCGAGACAACTGTATAAAACGGGGGACCGCTCCGCGTAACATTTCGTTTAATATCCTTCAATTTTACGGTGACCCTTCTAAGTTTAGGGGCGAGGTCATCTGTACTGGCATCTTCCGGCACTCTTGCGAACAGCCAACGGTCCCCGAGGAGAGCTCTTAAGCTCGGGGCTAAAGTGGAAGACCGGATACATGTTGAAGAAGCCAAGATGGGACAGGCAGAAGAACTTATGACCTACATTACATTTTTGAAGGAGTGAAATAAAGATTTAATGAAGGGAGATACATAACTCACTGCTGTTTGCCTACGATTTACACAAAATTAGATGTGGATGCTTTCAGATGATTGCTTCCCTAGCGCCTTCATCAATAATTTTCAGAGAGTGGCACTAAAAAGCGGAGGTGCTGAATAAAAATTCAGCAAACGGGAAGGACTAACTTGGTCGTTAGTAGAATGAAATACTAGCTGGTCTTCTCCGTATCCGAGTAATTTTGAGCTTTGCGCTTGATATATCAGACAATTACAATTCATCATGGTGTTTTTATCTGGTTTTGTAGCAGTTGTTTCAATGGAATGACCATCAGTTGTATTAAATTTAATGTATTCATACGAAAGAACGTTGTACCATCATACCCTCAGAAGCCCGCAAGTTTATTAGTATTTTAATCTTTCACAAATGATTAAGGAATTGTTGAGGTTTACTTTTCTTAAACCTGTTTTCCTAGAATACTTGTAGCCTTTTAATGTTGAAGCTTTCAGCTTTTCTATATATAAATAAGGTTATCATTTTCTGGAACACTTTCAGCAAGTGATATTAGCAATGTTTCAATATTTGTCGGAACAATTAAATACTGTACGCATACTTCGAAGTGTTTTTAGTTTCTTAACAAAATGGATTTAATAAAAATGATGTTGCTAAGTATATTAGACGAAGCTGAATTTGCTTATATATCACTCTAGTAAACTAACTACTTACTGAAAAATAAAACATTTGGTTCAGTTTATAATTGACAGAGCTGACACATTTCAGAAAAGCTTTTTAAGAAATAAATATATGATTCATATTTGGAAGCAATGAATCAGTGAAAGTTAGTATTCAAGGTCGTATATAAGCCTATCACTGAATTCTTTTCACGGCAAATGAGCAAGAGGCAAGTCATTATTCCGTTAATCCTACATTTTCCTAATAGATTAGTTGATTTGAAAGGAATTTTCATATTAGTCGTAGAGTCGGAAGTTATTTGTTTCCGGTAAGAATAATTTTCCTTGTCCTTTGGGGAAGAGAAGAGGATACGAGTAAATTGCTTTAAAATCGTTTTCTAAATGCTTAAAGAGTTAATCTCGAAGATTATCTAGCGATAATTTTCGATGATAAACGACGGCGTACGACACAGGTTCGTTTCCCTGGCCCTATGAGAATTAGTGGCGGCTCAGGGACTCGTTTTAGAGAATTGTCACGCTATCTTTTCCGATATCGAGCTACTAAAACATTAAAGGCATAAAATTAGGATAGAATCGGAAAAACGAGGGTTTATCAACTTTTGATTTACGTAACTTATCATATAGTAGTGAAATATTTGATTTCATGGCACGTATGTACTTTTAATCATTACATATTATGTTATTTTTAGAACAGAATTAATTAAAATCTCACAAAACAGATTGATATACAGTGATATGCCAAATTATTTGTGATAAAATTTAAGCTCTTTGAAGCACGCGTTTATATTATTTCACATTTTCACATTAGCAAATTCACTATAAATATTAAAAGGTTTGGGCTCTAAAACTTTAATACTTGCTGATCATATTTCTCACAGTATGACATGGAAGGGCCATACATACCTAAATAGCTACTTTAAAATGCATACATACGTGAGGATACCTTTAGAATTAAGGTTATGTCAAACTTAATAATTAAGTTATAATCAATTCATGGACACATTATCAAAAATTTAAGCATAGCTGAATATAATTTAATATTTTTCTGAATGAAATATATTGACATATTCATCTCTTTGAGGAATAACTGAAGTAGTAAAGAAAGATGGACGGGAAAGTAATGAGAGCCATGAGTTCAAAAACAGTGTGCTCCCTTGATGGAACTTATTGTGATTGAACTGACTTTCTTTGATAGAGGACTTTTGAAATACGCTGATGAATTGCAGCACACTCTAAAAGACTCTTCTCTGTTTGTTATTGAGCCTCCACTAGCGTTTTTCACTCGAGCAATATAAGTATGCTAATTTTATTCACACGTCAAAATATTTATATTATGGTAGAATCCTATGCAAAAGATTCAGCTATATCCACGTTATTATCGATATTCTTACGAATTTATAATAGAATTGAAACTATTTATGAATTGTTCTCTTCAGCATCTAGGAAAAAATTGCAAGTTGTGTATCCTTTATAACTATAGAAATTATTTCTTGGGGTGGTTATTTCCGAATAAAAATAGTAAGAATGTTCGGAAATTATGGGAGAAAATAAGCAAGGCATAACAAAAAAATACTCAAATTATATATAACACATGTTATTAGTGATTTAAAAGCTATATTACCCTTTCTTTTTTACCACATCCTACCAGCTGAGAATTCTTTCGTAATATAGGTTTTAGAGAATGGAATTTAAATTAACTCTTTTCCATCAAACTTCAGCAATTCCATCTCAGAACTATTTATACTCATTTATTTCCTCAAATAAACATTAATATTCGTTGAGGATGTAATAAAGTTTAATAAGAAAACATCCAGGATAATAATGGTTATAGCATTCTATGAAATTTGATGGTGTCCAGCAGGATAAATTAGGTTCTCTCCAAGGATGATCCACATTCAAGCCTATTTTGAGGTCTCCTGAGTGGGAATAGTTTAGGGCGATTGCCTACTTACGCCAAGACCCCGGGTCCGCGTCGTCGGAAGTGACATGTGGGACGTGTAGGGTCATTGTCTGGGGTTTAAATCATCTCCCTAAGAATTAGTTTCCGTCTAGGAGCACATGCTACTGTAATGTGTGCCATGAACCCAGTCATTCCCGTGTTCTCCATTATTATCAGAAGACCCCATAAATGCATTATAGCAGGAAAATCTTTATTTTTCCTACCTCAGAATACTTTCGCATATTCTTGTTTGTCACTAACGAATCTATACAACGCATTTAGATTTGCTTATGAGATATTTCATAATCTATAACTGTAAATGCGACCATCATATTTTCTTAATAATCTTCTAAATATTTTTGAAAACATGTATACCCTTTCTGTAAGATAGAAAACTAATGAATACCGTGAAAAAGAAAAGAAATGGAGGAAAATTACATCCATATAACTTTAACCGTCACCAAAAATCAACCTCGTAAACGAAATAGTTAGCATGCTCTCCATTGTCAATGCCCCTGGTTACAGTACTCGACTAACTTGGTATTTCCTGACTAGGGGTATTTATCTTCGTCATCTCTATTTGTGTTCTTTACGGTTTATTAAAATAGATATATTCAGTGTAACATGTTCCAGTGAAAGAATTAAATTATTTCTTCAAAAACATTCATAGCATGAATAACTTAGACGTGGAAAAGTGTTGATCCAGATCTACATGAAACTAATATTTTTACATAAATGTTTTTAATTTAATTTTTCTACATTCATTTCTAAGTAATAAGTTATTGTTCTATATCCCCTCTAAGATTATTAATTGAAACAGCTAGAAAAATAAACAATGAACGAGTGACTCCATATTGATTCTAGAACTTTACTTTTCTCAAGATAATATTGATCAGATCGTACCATTCTCTTCAAAACATATCGTTGGCGGTTACACAAACAATGGCGGAGATATAAACTAGCCCAAGGGATAGCCGCGATAAAACCAAGCCTCAGGAGTCTTTCAAGTTCCATAACAGTCAGCATCTGCAGTGAAAGGACAGATAGTAGACATTATTGCTAAAAGATGGTTTTCTCTTAACTGTGTATAATTAAAGGCCTCTATTTGTACTCCTTTCAACGATACAATAATTATACAGTTCTTTCTACTCTTCTCTTTATTTAGTATCATATTCTTCCCCCTAGAACTTTCTTTTCATTAGGAAGGCTTAGTTAAAATTTATAAATTTATTTCCAACTGAATCTCACAAAGTTGATAACAGTTAACAAATTTCAATATATTTTAGAAATATTAATAAAAATAACTGCAAACAAGGTAATAATATCTACTTCAATGTTTCCCAATCTAACGATAATAATTAAATAATAATAAGTAACAATTAAATAATAATAATTAACTATTAAATAGTTATAAATTTTAGGTTGAAATAAGACAAATCTCAATAGAAAATGCCAAATCTCTTGCAAGGTAAACCTTTGTTTCAAACTTGTTAGTTACGCTGAAGGAACGAAATGGTATAGGGAAAGGGACCATATGTGAAGTTCTTTTTCATAAATCACTTGCGATGTCGACATTTTCAAGATTCATCACCTCTTCCCGTAGAAAACTTTTGGAAGGCTGTGTTCGCATCATTGACGCGTCAGTCGATCGACATTCGAATAATCGGAACTATTTGGTGTAGCTCACACCTCGCACTGCATGAAAAATGCATTTTGATAGGGGAAGAACGAATAAAATTCATTTACGTAAAGTAATTTATGACTGATATTTTTGTATTATATAAACTGCATCTAAATACGTATTATATACAAAAGAAACGAAAGATAACGGTATATTATCAATTTTTTGGTCATATTTGTCATATTTAATGGAATCTGAAGTCATGTGCGAATAAAAGTTTTCATTAATATTCAGTTAATTATAAATTAAATGATGTATAGCTAAAGTTAATATAGTATTATTATTATTATTACCGGACTTTATTAGGTGAAATTGAGAACTATAATTCCCATCTTTCGTTTAAGTAATACATTTACATACAAAAGTTAAAAATTCAAATCATATAATGAAACAATATTCTAATTTATGCTTACATTAAAATATAAACTTATACAAAATTAAAATACGATCATATACAAATATTAATATGTATTAAATATAGTATTAAAACACAAACATACAAATGATAAATTTGAAGTAAATATTAACCTCTGTTCGAAGTTAAATTCGTTATCATCGTCTTGTCCCTTTTCGATCTCTGGGATTCTAATGTATTTGTTCATACATATCCAACGGAACATGCATGGTAGACGTAAATATAACAAAGAGAACTATATTCAATGAAGTTTCCATCCCCAGGATTGAGATCTTGAGGCTTCCCATTCCCGGAACAGCAACGCGAATATATCTTGTCTCACGAACTATCTGGAAATGTGTTAGATATGGCATGAATGGCCTGGGGCTATGTCCCATTTTCCTGTTCGGAATATTTCAAAATCGCTTTCTCGCAGAATTTCGAGAGGCATGAATGTTCTCCTAAAAGAAAGCGCATTCATGGAAATTGCTAGCGATGTGAGTTAAAGATTGCGTTCCTTCCTTATTGTATAGTTTTATCCATTTGGGGTATCTAAAGAATTGGCAAATGAACCATGAAACTGGTATGCGTTATTATGAGAGCACAATCTAATTTTATTAACTTTATATCGCATCTAATGATGACATTGCATATTTTTTGGATTTATGATGCGATTTGAAAAAATATTTATCAAATATTGAGGATTTCCTTGATTTATTTTTATGTCAACTTAAAGAAATTTCAATTTTTAATTTATAATTATTGTTGTATTAACATTTATTTTGTCTTTAAATTTAAAATTCGCCAGAAAGAATCTGAAAAATTAATTTTGCATCAGCTGCACAGTGAAACACTTAATAGTGTAGATTATAATTTATTAACAAACATTGCGTTCATTTTTATCCTATTTCCATCAGAGCGTATACAACTCATCCTGTGATGAAGAGTTATATACTTTTTATTACTATCATTGTATTTATTTTATTGAAAAATGCATTTTGAAGTGTATTTTTAATTCACATATTGTTAAGTTTTTTTTTAATAATTACCAATGTAAATTAATAATTCTTATTATTTTTAAAATGATTATATTTAGCTTATTCTGTGATTAACTGTCGCCAGACTTTTGTAAACGGTGAAATTTTATATAAATAATTAAATAATAATCAAACTAGAGGAGGGTCAGGTAAACCCTGATAATATTAATTGTTTAACCGAAAATAGTTTTGCCATACTCAAAATCTAAGGAAGAAGGACAGGTTTTTATAGTTTCTAATTATTCTAGTTTATTGGTTTGTAAGGAATTTACAATGAATCTGTCCTCTTTTTGTCTGGATATCACTGCCAAGTTCTCGAGACTGACACGACCAACTCGCTAACCACACGGAAACGTCCCGGAAAAGTCGAAATTGATAATGCATCCTGCAAATCGCAGCATCTTGCAGCAAAAGCTAAAATTAAGACCCCTCAAGAGCGCTCCACCCCGTATGGGTCGCACCCCATTGGGATTTCGGTCCCTCGCCGTTCAAAATTATCCACTTGTCTCGCCATCCCTCCTCCCCGAATTTCAAATCCACATTCCATATTGCAGTCTGGATATTTATAAACGGTTTGAGCTGCGGCCAAATGCTAAGCAGAAATAAACTTTCGATCGATCCCTAATCGAACCCCCACCCCCTAGTGACCCCGCATTACCATTCGTGTCCTCCGAGTATCGACTCCGAATTTCTTCGATGCACCCTCCGAGAACCTTAAGGCACGGACGAAAACAACAAACGGATGGAAAACAGAAGGTCCGCCGACGACGGATGGGCGAAAAACAATGATTTTTTAAACACGAGCTCTTCCTCGATCAATCCTCCCGCGACCATGGCCACAAAAAACCCCGACAGGTGACCTACATGTGACGGAGGACCCCCCGCTACTTCGCGTGCCCACGCGCGTCCCAGGGCAGGTCTGTTTTTACTACACAGACGCAGAGTCCAAAGGGAGATAAACAATACCTTAGGAAAGCCCTATTGTTTTCCGCAGAGGTGGTTGAGAGTGATGCCCGGCAGGGGTGCAATCAAATTAGAGGTTTTATTTCACGCATGTATTATATCTCAGTTTTTTTCGATAAAAAGGGAAAATCTCAATAATATCGCTTTGTAAACAACGACATGAAAACCACGTCAACATGAACAATAAAAATCAACGAGCTGGCTTATTCACACACTTATGTTACGATTGGCTCCCGGATAGCTACGTGGGCAGTTCGTTCGGCTAAGATGAAAGCGGTCTTGGGTTCAATTCTCAGCGGAAAGCACAAATGCGAAATTACCTAAGTTGTTGAAGCACTTATAACAATACCACTAATACTACCCACGAGTGTTTTACACTGTAGCGTTTATAAGTTATTAGTATTTACAAACATATATTATAGGACTATCGTGGTGGTATTATGTAAATTATCCCCCTCAAAACGTACTTACACTTTTTAAATCCCTAAAATTGATTTTAACATAATACAAAATGTATAATTCAATAAAGAAACAAATGATAATCCTGCCCCTTATGTAGTATTTCTCATTCCTGTTATTTTTTCATTTTCCACTCCGGGTGTATTCTAAATCAATTTGTTTTTTCGATAAAAACGGCAAATCTCAATGACATCACCAAACACACACCCTCATGATGACCATGTCAGCATAAACAATTGCAACCGACGAACTAACTTATTTACGCATTTAAGCAATGAGTATTTAAAACATATATTGTAAGACTATCCTAACAATATTGCGCTAGGTTGTATGCGGGCCTCACTTCGGGGGTGAGGATTGGGAGAGACCAATGGCGATTGTCCTAAAGCCATTCCTCTTCTATCATTCGTGAGCACCCATACACGCTTCAGGTACCGCGACGCACCCTGTACCTTTATAGTTATCCCCCTTTCACTACTTCAAAAACCCCCCCTCTTCTTTTCTGCCAATACGCACCCTCCCCGCAAACAAAATCCGAGCCCCGTCCGTCCAATAAGAAGCTCTGCCGGCCCGCCATGAATCGAATCAACCCCGCTCCGATGGTCATCGTGGGGGGGAGACGAGACTCCGGCACGTAAATCACGGTTCCAGGCGAAGGGCAGTCGGAAGTCGAGCTTCACGGATAAGCGAGCCCTCTTGCTGGAGCGATGAAAAATGACGGGACGCCCATTGGTTATGGACGCTGGGGGCGCATCCTCGAGGCGGGAGGGGCCCTGGTTTATTTTGCCCCCGACGGGGAGGGGGAGATGCTAAAGAGCTGGGGTGGGGGGGAGGGTTTTATTCTTCGGAGGTAGGTCGCTAGAAAGTCGCACTTGGGATGCGGATGGCGTTGTGGAACTTTTCCTTCCTCCGCTGGTGGTATAAAGAGGATCGACCCCTATTATTTTTAAATGCTTCCCATGCGAAATTCTCCATAGACGTTCTGGACCGCTTTGGAATATCTTAACGGAATTCTGTGGAATTTATAAAGCCATTCAGTCCACGCCGGCTTTCTTGGCCGCGAAGATATTCGTAATAATTTTATTTAATGAATACCTCGAGTTGGAAAGTTATGGGATCTACTAGTTTACGGCTCGGTTGTATCTCTCGCGAAATAGAAGGGTATAGAAGTGGGATGTTAAGTGATAAAGTAGCGGAAAACAAACGCGATATTTCGAGGATAAAGATAAATATGCGATGGAGTATTTACGATGTTTGCGGTGGAATAGAAAAAATGTATTTTCTATTCCATTTGCCTCAACCTTTTTCATTTTTGTGATACTGCGAAAGCTACGGAGTTATGAATTATGGTGAAAATGGCATTTATCCGAGATATTTCATGCAGAACGTTCTCACTCGTAAATGAGGTAATTTTTCGGAACTTCCGTGGATGTAATGCGCTCTTATTATTCTTAGTGCATAGAATTAGTGAGGAGAGTAAAGGCACATTACCTCACTCCCTAATTTACATAGTAAGCTTTTACTGACTTCTATTAAGTATTAATGGAGGATTTGAAGTTCACATCGGACCTTGGGATGGTAATAACTTTACAAATAGGTGTACCTCTGACTCCTTTAATTAATCATGCATTATAATTTATGAAGCTACGTATATTATGAAAATATCCAAACGTGGGTACTTTAGATAGATGAATCTACAATCCCTTTAATTATGCATGCATTTCGATTCATGTAGCACCATACATCATGCGAAACAGAAGGCAGCGAGCTTTTTTTATCCTGTATCATCAATCAGCGGTATAAAGAAACCTTTCTCACAAACACAGTATACCCAAGAATTACTGGACAGAGAAAATATAGATAGTTAAGACATCATATCATGATTCTTGTAAAAATATTTATGATGTATTTATGCTGAACGTTTGTTAAATCACGCATGTTAAATAAACAACCCAACTCGATTCGATTGTTTGTTGTTTAACTAGTTCCGTTTGGCCTCGAACTTCAGTGGCCTTGCATCCGTATATTCGAAACACATGTTAACTCGAAACGTATTTTCGGGCACCCAAGATATACAGACATAAAGGCACATATGAATACCAGTTGCTCGGGAAATATTTCCCCTCAGTTTATTCTTCCACGAGCCCTCCGTATGCCATTGAAACTTCTTTCTCCCGACTGGAAACGTGGTGTGACAATGCTCGAGACTACATTTACGAAAAAACGTATAACAAAAACCTCTCACCCTCCCGTCTTGTTGCCGTTCCCACGTCAATTTCTGAAAGTTTCTCCATTTTTTCCGAGAGTCCCTCGTCACTTAACCTTCTTCTGCCCTGAATAACAATACCAGATTTGAGACTGTGCAAGCGCGGCGGGATTACGTCACAATGTAAACGAACCTTTGATTTAAGCGGCGACACGAAGGGAATGGCGACCCGATTTCGATACATACGAAAGGAGAGAGGGTCGCCTCCTTCAGAAACCCACGCTAATGCGATTCAAGACGCGGAGAAAAAAAGAAATCCCGGTCAGAATTTTTAAAATCTCTTTTATGACTCCCTTGCCCCCCTAGACGGAAAAGGAATAAGAAGTTTGGAATTTCCACGTCGCCGACGTCCCAAGCCTTCCAACTCGAAAAGATGGATTTCTCCCAGAAGACGAAAAGGAGAACTTTATGACGGCTTTAAATATGTGCCCCCCGATACAGGATACTTTGGATACGGGACGAGGAATTGCGGAATAGACAAGGTCTCTCGGAGAAGTTCGGATGAAATTGAAATGACAGAATGTTACACATTGCGCTGTCGTGATCGCTGAGTCACTCCGGAGCTCGATCGTCGGAAATAGAAACATGATTTTTGCTGCGGCGGTAAATGATAAACCCCTAGTCCTCTTCTTTGAAGTAGACATATTATCTTCTATGTTACCACTCCATGCGTTTTATATATTTTTAATAACAGAATCTAATTCAAAAGATAGATTCACTAAAACTAAAAATGTTTAAAACGAAAAAGTGGAAAACGAAGCTTACTAATTATATAAAATTATTCCAAGCAATCCTTTTCAGATAAGTTGATTACTAAGATTATTTTAAAAGTATTAGCAATTAAAAAAATAACTAAATATTACATTGCTTTAAAAAATGTGGAATTAGAAAGTACGGTTTTTATCATTTATTCAAAAATAAATAGTATGATCTTTATTTTGAAATAAAAGTAAGACTTATGTTTTGTTGAAGTTGTAGAAGGAATACATGACGAAAATTAAAACAAACTTTGTAACTTCCATTATTTATATATCTATAAATAAGAATGAAATACTTAAAAGATCATATTTCCTGAGGAAGGTCTAACGGCCGAAATCGTTTGTATATTGTTATTATTATTATTATTATTATTATTATTAGGGTCTTTATTAGGCGAGATTGAGATTGTTATCTACAGATAAGTAAATACTGGAAGTTAAAAATTTTGTTTTAATGTCCGCTCTATTTTTTTAAGGTGTTCTTTCAGTGATTTAAAAACGTACGTCATAAGTATTTTGTATGAATAAATGAACTGATTTTTTATGAAGTTAGGCTCGAGTTGGTCTCTCACATAACTGTTAATTATTTAATGAAATAATGCAACCAATAAAT
Organism: Sympetrum striolatum; assembly: GCA_947579665.1. Classification (NCBI taxonomy): domain Eukaryota; kingdom Metazoa; phylum Arthropoda; class Insecta; order Odonata; family Libellulidae; genus Sympetrum; species Sympetrum striolatum. The sequence continues at coordinate 50,587,118 of OX388342.1, read as the reverse complement.
AATTGGATTTGTAAAAAATGATTCAACCAAAGTTAGAAGATGACAAAACCTCCACTGTTATAAAAAGAGGGTGAAAAAAACAATTTTATGTGTTTTACTCAATAACATCGAAACTGACTATCCTCAAGCGCGAATAAAGTCTGCGATTTTTCAGCGTATATATACATAGAAATGCCAGATGGACCACTAAAACATCATCGGAATAGATCATTTTCCAGAAAGCTTGCGTATTGTTTAAGGGAGGAATAGAATTTTCGTTCGAATCTAAATACTTATTTTATGCCAGCAACTAAATTCACCATGCAAACGCCGAATATATCATTCGTCATAAAGTCTCACATTTAGGGATAAATATTACCACTCATCGGAATAATAACCATCAATTAAGCAGTCAAATTTCAGGCAAAAAGCGTTTATAAGATTGAAAGGATAAATGGTAGGGGTTCCAAAAGTTAGTTACTTTCCGAACATTTCACCACAATCCAGCTGATCCATTGTTTTCTTTCCCGAATGCCGACCCCTTTGGAAAGAACACACACAAAATCGGAGCAAGGAACATAAAAACATAATGAGAATAGAAATAGACTGTTTAAGAAAACAAGAGCCGCTTGATGCTTCACCCTCTCCAAGGCGTAGTATCTGCTAGGAGCCATAGACTCCTCCCAAGAGGCTGAATACCTTTCTCCTATCCGACGCTTAGATATATGGCATCTCTTCTTCCGAAGCGATAAAAGACGAGCGATGTTTATTTATCGAAATTCCCTCCCTTACACGCATCCCTCCACCTCATCCGAACCGTCTCCACCCCTTGCCTTCCCCGTGGAATCCCACACCCCCCTAAACACACATCTCCGCCCCGACTCTTTTCAACAAAACGCTTCCTGGATCCCATTCCATATATCGCCCCCCTCTATTCAGACACAGACATCCCTTCCTTCACGTACTCCAAGAAGTCCTGTCTTCATTCCCTCTTCACTCCCATTCAAGACGGGGGAAAAAGATACAACCAGACCTTTGGAGGCCGGGACCTCTTTAAGGGGACTGCGCAAGAAAATGTAATTTCCTCCGCGGTGGGCTAAGAGAAGGGTCCAACAGAAAGGGGTATCTCCCGCTAAGGGTAAGGAGGTAAAAAAGGGGAAAGGGTTAAAGGTGAGTATACCGGATGGCGCGGAAGATACGTTGGATTTTCAGAAGACAGCCCCTTCTTGACAGGGGGAGGTTTTTGCAAAATGAAAGGAGACCCTTTTTTTATTTATGAAGACGAGTTTAGATTAAGGGTCGAAAATGGGGAAGACAAACGAGGGGGAGGGAGAAATGGCGAGGGAACAAAAAAGGATTTTCGGGAGGTGTAGGGTTCGCAAGGGTCACCGCGCGAGAAATTCGTGCGCGGGAAATAAAAGGGAAAAGCATCGGTAAGATATCTTGGGATAGCCGTCAAAAGAATTGAGGGGATGCGGAACGGGGGCTTGGCCGGGGAGGGGGAGTATGAATCGAGAGGGATTTTTCGGGGAATGAAATACGATCGCGAATGGAACGTGGACGGCGGGAGAGGTCTTATGGGAAGACGTGATGAGAGAAGGAATGGCGGGGAATCGAAGAAAGAGAATAGAAACATCGGAGGATAGATAGGGCACGAATGAACGGAGTCAGCGGGAATTTTGGTGGATCGGGCGGGGAAATCAGAGCGAGCGAAGAGATAGAGGAAGAGGCGATGAAAGGGAAGAGGGACGGTGGCAATTTATAGGTAACGGAGCCGTTACCGTAGCCGCCGTAGCGTGGGTGAAAATAAAACATTATTCCAATGGAGGTGATTTCTATCGTTCCAGATACCATGACTTGATGGATGGAAAACTTTTAATTTTTTTACAAGTTAAAGAAAAAGAAATATTTCTTGAATATTATCTGGTTACTGTGAAATTGAGACAATTTCCGCTAGTGATACGCGAAAGTAACCGATTAATCGAATGGTGACTTGCAGGTTACACGTACATGAAAGGATAGAAAGAAAGCTACATTGGAATAAATGATACTATTTATTTACTGGGAGAAGTTTTAATAATGCTTGAATCATCACATACATACATAAGTGAACACAGAAAATACTTGATGTGGTAACTCAGTACAGATCTTTTCGATTATTGCAAAAATTAAGAAAATAATTTAATTAACTCGTTAGAGTTTTATAAAATAATAATATTTATATCTCGTGTGAAGAGATATACATTCGAGTATACAAGTAATGCGTAATTTTATTCACTTTTGATTTTTCGTATCTGATGAAAGCATTATTCAAAGGATCATTGTGGTGCACTAACGTTAATATTTACATTCAAAGCATTCTTGCTTGAAGAATAAAGCGGACGAAAATACCTCACTCCTCATCCAGTGAGACTCATTCCCTCTCTTAAAATATTTGTAATAAATGGTGAAGGGTTCGAAAAAAAACCTCCTCTACCAGGTCGAATAGTATTCAGACCTATTGATTAAAATAAACATCCGATCCGATCACCAAAGATTTCAGTCAATAAAAGATGCAGATACTACAATAAACTTAAAAATAGATTCCATGCTCAAAAAGTTTGACTAGAGCTATAAGTATTCACAAAAATGCTCCTCACTTATTAACTGGGCTAAGCTGTCCGTCAATATTTTAACACCGTGCGTTGAGTATGCTGCATTTGTCCGCTCAATAGTATTTGAAATTCAAAGCATTGACATTCGGTGATAGTAGACATAAGTACAAATGGTATGAAAATGCTTTCAGGGAGGCCGTATTTTATTAAAGGCTTCTTTATGGATGAGCATATAACATGGATGGACATTTAGTGATTTTGTCACTATCCGTAGCGACTATTTTGATCATTCAGCGACTTTTGATATTTCAGCGACAAATTTATAATTCAGCGGCACCACATACTCAATCTGACAAGTTCTGACATGTGGACCAACTCCTCGCAGTCGTACCTGACTTATTCGATTTAAATTTGAATCAAAATAAAATTTATTGTGTGCTTGATTTGGAAAACATAAGCTAAATGAATAGAATAGTTTAACAGAAGTATTCAATGAAAACGCTGATTGTGACGAGTGATAGGAATATGCATTTTTAATTCCACTCCGTTAGTTATCGAATAATTAGTCAGGTTTTCTTTTGATGCCTCTCTAAGTCATTTTCTTCTGTCATTGATGGAGAAGAATGTTTAGGTGGATTTAGCAAACGCCCGTTTAAGAATAATCACTTGCTTTGAAAAATTATTACTGCATTAGCCTACCATTTGCTATCAAAAAAACTATCTGTATATTAATTTAAGCCAGGATAATTCACTATAGCTTATAATCGATCATAACTGATTGAATTTCGGGGAAAGAAATAATGAAATGAGAAGGAAACAAATTGTTATTCTCACACCATTTATATTTTCTCTGAAATATTTTTTACAAAAGCTTAACCATAAGCTATTGTTTATAAAAGAAGGGTTTCATTGCCAATCTTTAGCATCTAAACTAAAATGACACGTCACTTGCGGAGAGCAAAGGACATATATATTTGCTCTAAAATAACCGCGAATCGGAAAATGTTATCAAAGGTAATGTAACCCGAGCCGAATTCCATGTATAACCGAGGGGCACGGGATCATAAATCAAGCCGAGAGATTTATACCATTCTGCATCTACTGAAGCATCGGATAAATCACTGGAAAGAAATTACTCAACCGATTTCTCCCCCTAACATTCGCTCATCCGGCCACGTAAACATAAAACAGAAAAAAATGCATAAAAAGGTCGGCGAAATTAAAAAAATATTATAAGGACGATGACTTTGGAGTGGAGCAGTTTGTTCGAAAGAGCACTTGCTCAGTAAGCAAGATTCGTGGGGGGGAAGTAAGAGGAGAAGATGAAGGACGTCGGTTAAGGAAGGAACGGAAAGGGAAGCAGCCGTTCCTCAAAGAAGCGCGGTCGAGGAGGCGTTTGAAGAAGAGGAGACCCGAAAGGGAAGGCCTGAGGACCGCTTTTTCGGTGCGTGTCGCAGAAAGGGGTGAGCTGATACTTCGGGGCTCATGTTCTGGATGAGTCTTCCTACCAAAGGACCACCCCATCTCTTCCTCTGTGTACACAATAGGAATGTAGCAGTCCCACCCCTTTCTGCGATGGGCAAAACGGGAAAGGGGCGGGTTTCGGGAGGGCCGCGGGAAGAGAATGCGGGAAAGAATATTTGTTGAATTGTGACAGAAGTTGCGGCGATAGCACGGTTCGGGCTTATCAGGATCGGAAAGTGGAAAATGCCGCTTCAGAGAGAGACAAATGGCGCCGCATCGCAGCTTAAAGAGAGCAACGCGAGAGCCTTTTTATTGGGCGGGCGCTTAGGTTTTTAATTCGCGGAAACAATGCTTCGAATTAATCGCTTAGATTCGCCGAATTTATGGTGTTTCCCGATTCAATGGAAAGCGTGGAAACATGAATCACGGCTTCGATTGCAATATTGCGCGATGACGTGGATGGATTATGAAATTTGACGGAAATGTACGGAGCGGATGGCGGTTGCAAAAGACAAAGAAAGCGTTAAATGGCGCTCGGTCAGATTGGTTGGAATCGGAGGAAAATCGTCGCAATTTGAAATGTGAAAAATTTTGCGAAGGAAAGGGAGTTGTGGTAACATTGATATGCTGCAGCAGCGGTGATGATATCATACATCCGGGATCACGAAAGGAATCGAATCCAGGACCGCATTCGTAAAAGGCAGACTTGTTTTCCTCGTTTGTCATTTGGAAGTTTGAAAATGTCATATCGGAGTTCTAGGCATCGATACGAATTTCATGTTTGCCACTTAGTGATGAAATAAGTAATTGTGATATACATATAATCAAAACTATCAGAGAATCGTATTTTATAATTCATAATTTTAGTGGAGGAAGGTTCTTTCGTTTAGTGAATTCATAAATTTACTTCTCCCTCTGACGGAAGATGCGACTAACTCTCCAAAACTTGCATTCTAAGTATTCAAGTGTAGTCATTTTTGTCCTTCAGATTTTCCTTTAATATTAATCCCTTATTTCACTGGGTACTTTAGTTTAAATGTCTTCAAAAACTATTATGCCATTATTTTAATCCAGCGAATGCAATAGAAACTTAAAATTGCAAATTCTAACTTAAAACTCAACTTTTAAGTAGTCAGCATATAAACATATCGCACGATCTACTTGGACATTAACCTGCTTTAATTTTGGTTACATTTGACAACTTGAAATTACTCGTTTTAAGAGCCCATTTAACCTGAAATATCTCAAGTCCCTCCTCCGTATCAGCACTAAGGAGCAATGATGAACCGACTTATCCTTTGACAATCTAAAGACCTGGAAAGGGCGTAAGGATATGCCACGTAAGTACAAGAGCTTGGCAGTGATACCGACGAGGGCATTATCTGGGGTAGGAATAATGACGAATGTAACAGTCTTTGGATATGATTCAGCAGAGCAATCTTGGCTTCTGCAAGGAGATAAAGAGAAAACGACCTAGAACAAGAGAGAGCGAGAGAGGCGTAAAAGAATTATTACTTACATTTGCGGAGGGTTCAAAGGGTCAAAAGGGTTACGACGGGGTCAGAGAACGCGGCAGTGAAACTTTTTCGGAAGACGATACGAACCGGGAATAAGGGATGCGGAGAAGAGACATAACCCCATGAGAGAAGGGCTTGCATTGTCTTGGGAGGGAAGAGCGATAGAGATATGCGACTCCTTCAGATGAAACCCGAGAGGGAATGGTGGATAGAATTCAGCAGGAAGACGGGGAAAACCAAAAGTCAACGTTGCACGAAGAGCAGGGATGTAAATGAGTTTCAGTTAATCGGCCATTTCAATATTTGGAATTTCATAGGAAGCGTTATTTCTAATGGAACTGTACGATGAAACATCTCTCTCGGCGTATATGAATATTTCTATGGCAAAGTTCGAGGAACCGCTGACGCTTATCAAAGCCATAGAATTCGCTAAGATGCCGTTCGTGTCGTATCCCCCTGTGTTCGCCTATTCAGTAAGCTTTAATATTTACAGGATCCCTCAGATCCTCCTGCTTTTAGAACCTGCGAATACAAGAGGAAAATCTTCCATGTTCTGTCTTTTAGAACTTGGTAGTGCTCGAATCTTACGTTGGAGCTGTAGCTACTCATTTTATATCACAGGTACATACATCAATAATATGTAAAAATTAGTGTACTCAGGGGGTAGCATAATTGATATATTGTACCCTCGAATAATGTCAAAGAGATGACTTTATTACTCCATTCAGGTGTAGGCTATATATTTTATTTCTTCTATAATAAACACGATGATTTTTATCTCATTGTAAACGGTATCCCAAATCTTACGTAAAGAATAATTATTCATTCTCCTTCATGCTCTTCATGCAAGTAAAGTTCTTTATTAGCCTTTATCTAGGATAATATCATTGTAATTGATTAGTATATTAAAGATGAACTTATCGTCCGGTGGCAACATTATTACAATCATTCTTCACATTAACTAACATCCATTCAATACAGTGATACCATACGTTATATAATATCAATTACAACAATAAAATTACACCAGGGTACAATATTTCTTAGTTAAAACACAATTATCTCCTAGCTAAAACTATGAATTATTATTTAACACCCGTTACCTCGCTACAACAGTACATATCACAATGCTGACATCTATTATATATAGATGCTTCTCCGGATTCATTCATGTATCCATATATATATATAGCGAGGATACAAATTCACAGGCTAAACCACAATCGTCATTGACCTGAAATTTTTACGAAATATTGGCCAAAACGTGTAACCTCCAGAAAAATTGCGATTTTGAACCTCAGTGTCATTGGTTCGATTCCAGAGGGCCCCAAAGTCCCGATTTTTCCCGTTTAAATGCATAGCCGTGATTTTCGGGAATTTTAAAAGAATACTTCCTGGATAGGTAGAGAATCAAAACTCATGGAGCCTATATATAAGGTCATGATCTATCGAAAACATAAATGAGTTTCACCGAAAATATCCTGAGTTCGATGCTAGGTCGAGGCAAAAATCGGCCGTTTAAATTGCATTGTGGCGATTTTTAAGATTTTTTTTGGACCCTTTCCCGATGGCAAGGAAACTTGAAATTCGGCATGAGGTTGGAGATTATACATGAATTTCATAATCAAATTTTACATATTCGCTGATGGTCCTTGGTTCGATCCCAAAGGGTCATTTACATTCCTCCATGCATTTCTTATGGAGATAACAGTAAAAAGTTATAGGTACTTCCCGGCATGATATCGACATCAAAATTTGTATGAAATAAGATGAAGTCCTAATAAATCATACTGTGCATTCACAGCTGCCAATGTTTCCTGGGTTCGACACCAGGCGTCTCTACAATCAGTAAATTATCCGATTTTTAAGAATTGATTTAATTCCCTTCACAATAATATTAAAACATGAAATTTAGCATATAGATAGAGAACATAGATACATTTCAAAAACGTGTTTTAAATTTCCTAGATCGTCCTTGGTTCGAATCCAGAGAGCCATTTACATTATTGAAAAGTAGGACGTCGTTTGAGGCAGTTGGAGCCAATATTTCTGCTTGAATTTTCACACATAGTAAGAGATGGTGATTTTCTGTTTTGCTGCATAGTAAGTTCACCATTAAGACCCAGGTTCGATGCCAGACGATTAAATTGCAGCGAATTATAAGAATATTTTCAATCCTTTTTTTTCTCTTTTGACGGCCTTCCCGATATGATGCCGACATGAAATTAGTGTTTTCGATCTGCTTGCAGTATGCAAGCTACATTTTACTCGTATCATTCATAAATACTAAATTTTCATGTTGAAGTTGTTAATCTATACAAATTTTACGAATACAAACATTATTCTACATCCCTCAATTATCATAAAGGTATTTTTAGAGTTCCTGTATCCTCAAATACATGTCTTTATGCTCCCCTCAATAAAACTTATAATTTTTGCTACCGATTATCCTAGGACTTTCTTGCATAAAAAGGTTCAAATCCCTTTTTACGGGATCAAAGTACCCTAGAATAGAATAACGTAATAAATGGGAGAGATTAAATTGATTAAATTTACTATAAAATAATCTACCTCATAACATCTATTTTATTAATAAATAAAACATACAAAATTAATGAGAAGTATTAAGACATAATTCACCTTATAACATTCATTTTGTAGAAATAGTCTAGGCAAAATATAAGGAAAAAACGAAGATAGTAAGCATGACTTCCGTTCAAGAGTGAAATCAGACTCTGAGAGGAGTCTGAAGAAATTTAAATCTAAGATAAGAGAGAATAAATTAGTAGAGACGGGGAAATGGATATGAATAAATAAGGAAAAGAGAGCGGAAGATGTGAAAAATATGGGCGAAATGTATCGGAGATAGCAAAGACTCAATCAAGAATTCCATGAAAAGGGAAAGGAACGGAAATGGGAAAAAAGAAGACGGAAGGAAAAAGTTTGAAAAAGTCGGGAAAGGAAAATAAAAGAAGAGAGATCGGGATACAGGGACGGAAAGTCGGCAAAGAACTGTCCGTTCAACTAAAGTGAGTGATTCAATAATGAAGAGAAATAGAAACGAAGTTGCCGAGAGAAATTTGTGTGGACGGGAGGATGAAAAAACAGCCATGACGAGGAAGGGAAACTTCGTCGGAAATTAGCGCCCCCTTCGAGATCAGAATGGAAATGGGATTGGCGAAAAACTCTCGGCTGGTAATATATAAATAAATATATAAATAAATGTATAACTCGTGATTTTAAGACGATTGAAATTGATTTAACCGTATTTTACGTTATCTGCAATTACACAGTATATAAAAACGTGGAAATAAACAAATGTGTACATTTAAACTAAGCTAAGAATGTAGAATCAAGGAGAGGATCGATTCTTCAGAGGAAATAGTTGTTTGGTCTCGTAACATAAAGTTGATTTTCGGAGTGTGAATGAGCACTGTAGAAAATAAATCGTACCTTTGCACTTTAAGCCCATTGGCTAATATGCAGGTGAAACTTAAAGGACTATACATTGACGTAATTATATTATAGATAAAACATTGAATTAGTGTAATTTAACATATTTTGCATCTAGATAAATAGTTTTCAGTTCAAAAATTGAATATCGATAATTTTAATGCAGTTATACATAAATAAAATACATACGGTTATGTGTAGGTGGGGAACTGAACCTGATGATATTAAAAGAGCTTTATTTTCAGGAATAAACATAAAATATTTAATTAGAGTTTTACCAATTGACTATTACCAAGAGATTGACTGCCTTTTGGTAAATGGTATATTGTATATTTTCTATTACATTACAAATGATTTGTACCTTTGCTTCCAGTTTAATAAGGCCTTAAGTTTATATCCAATGAGAAAAAAGTAGCTATACCTTATTCTATAAAATTATCTCAAATCGCACATTTACGTGTAAAAGGTGGGTCGTTTAATCTAATAGCAATTTTAAGCGTATAATTATTAAAATGTGAAGCAAGAATAATTTTCCACAGGTGTAGTTGAAAATCTACAACTTCCCGATCTTGAAACGATAAGGACAAATTACTCGACGGGAGTAATTAAGGATATCTAAATTTTAATTACTTTACAAGAACCGAGTATGAGGGCCATTATTCAAATATTATCCCCTCAGATAAGATCAGGGTTCAAGAGGAAAATCCCCTAAAGAGCCGAAGTGACACGCATACAGTATTTTCTCTCCAATTTGCATACGAGTTAAAGGGAATAAAAAGACCGTCTTGGATACGAAGTTTTATAACTGAATTTTGAGGTCGTTTGAGAGGAAAAGTATTTAAAGAATGCCATTTCCATTCAGGATAAGTTGGCCATAAAATGGTATAACTTCGTTGGGAAGGTCGACAACGATGGGTTTCTTAAGGAGACGATGGATGGCCGTCTTTCTCTGTGAGGACCGTGGTTTTAACAGACGCCATAAAGTTGAATCTACAACTTGCATGGTGAACTAAGTATTATGAAAAACGGATCTGTTCTATCGGATCGCTCAATTGGAGAGCACTCGACCATAGTGTGAGAAATCTATGTTTGACTTCAGGTCTATTCAGACTTTTCACCTTTACTTATTTACATTAATTTCCATTCCCGATTCGAAACAAGATTTTTTGGCAAACTCACTGTCTTAAAATCATCCTGTGGCAGAGGGCTATCGGTATCGCCATCTCCGATTTAAGGTCAACGTTAATTTAAAACTTATGATAAAAAACAATTATGGTAATACAAGAGTTCACGCTTTTAGTTAAATTTCAGTATGAGAAAACTTACACTGAGCAATTTTTTTGTTTCCCGATAAAGAGAAAGTCATTCAAGATTAAATTATTTCGAAGCATAGCATAAACTATTGGATGATCAAACTTATACATCTCTTTTCACTATTTTCATACATTTACGATCAACACAAAGTTATAAGAATTCCATATAACAAACGGAAACGGCCGTTATTGTCGGCTGTTCATCAGTTTGCCTTATTCCTATGTTAATTCTTCTTAATAAGCCATTAAAATAAAAGAAAGTGTAAGAATGTACCAATTCAATTTATGAATTATTATGTAAGAATACAGAATTACAAGTTCGAATGAATTATCAAATGGCGCAACAAATCTTTGGTTACTGAAGTACGTTTATCATTACTTCACGATAACTGTATAGCACTAGTTTTACTACATTACAAACTAGTATGTATTCGTATACTAGGCGCTACTTTGCAGTGCTGCCATATTTTGAACTCCCGTCTTACCAGCTGCATAAGATTCAGGGACAGTAGCAGCTGCCGTTCTATTCTTTTGCTGCGGACTGTACCTTTACATTGTAAGAACTTCAGCAGATAGCTTCAAACTCAATATAACACGTCAGATGTCGTTAAACTTCTCTTACATTAATGTTTGCAATCAATGTAAGCCATCATCAATGTAATTCCTTAAAATATATTTTAGTTTTTTTATATTCATTTTGAAGTTAAAACAAGTAAAATCTTCATTAATGCTAATAACGCGGTTATACAGACTTCAAATTTAGGTTCTTTAACCCAGGCTCAACGAAATTAGTTCATCAACCAAAATCGCTGGCTGAACTCAGCACATCTCCTCCTGTACTTTCTCCGGAGATTTCTGTTTAACTTGCTCTTATGCATTTTTCCTTCACTTATGTATCTACAACACCGCTTTTTTGCGCTTAACGTTCGTTTTAATTATATATCACTACAATCTCTGGATGATTACTCCAGTGATAATATTCCTCCGAGTGCATGAAATAAAGGCGTCCTCGTATGAGTCGCGAGAGATCGATGATTAGGATGAGAAGAAGGGAAAGGAGCACGGGTTGCGTGATGAGGCTCTTTGCCGTGCTTGTGAAGTCGGGGAACCGAGCAAAAAAGGACGCGATACTTCTTTTTCTTGAAGTGGCGAACGGAGGATTTCGCGACAGTTTGAAGGGGCGAGACGGGGGGCAAGGGAAGGTGAGGGGTCTGTTAATGAAAAGAGAGGAAAAGAGGCAGTCGCGTAAGACCGAGAAATGAAGGATGAAGAACTCGGGGGGGAATTAATGAGGAAGAGGAAGACGTTCGGAGTCTTGAATGAAATCGAAAGATGTTTATTCACCTGGAGATTCCGAGATTGTTAATTTTTAACCGAGTCTCGTTGTCTCGGGGTTGATGTGAAGGGCTGACAAAAGGAGGGAAGGAATTCGAAGTAATCTAGGCTGCGAGGGACGGATCCTCTGAGAATTGGATCCAAGCGGTAAATCGCCTTGTCTTATCCGTTTCTCCGAGGGATTAATTGTTAAGGTTTGAAAACTTTTTAATTTATTGTTTCAACAATAAAAAGTAGCGCGAGAGGTAAAGAGACAAGTATTTCATCCCCCCTTTCTTGCGAGTTCTTTTCTACAGGAGTGCATTGTTTCAAAGTGACAACTTCGGTTTATAAAACCACAAATTAGTTTTGTCATGTGTACTGCTTTTAGGCTAACTGATGTTTTTATTTTTACAGCGAATAATTAGATGTAAGAAGAGGCTCATTATCTTTATTCTCTTCCTGAAAAACGTGGCTATTGTAAGCATTTTAATTTTCAATTATTTGCTCAACTTAGTCCAAATTAATAATTAATTGTTATTATTGTTAGTAATTTATCATAAAATAATTTTGGTATTTCGTCAAGTACCTTGTACATACATTCAGGACACACAGATATCGTGTGATTGCAGTTAGATGAAGTATTCGTAATTCGCAACAGTTTAATAATACAGATTTTGTGAGAAAGTATTCATTGGTATCAATGAAAGATGATTCTTAGAAATGTTTTCAATTTTATTTCACTATTTATTTCTACTGTTGGCAACTAAAGAAATAATTAAGCACGTTTAATGAATCAATTTCCGTTGCAAGAAATGCATAGAGCCTTTTTTTATAATTGAATATTTTTATAAAATTGACGTCTAGCATGAAACAACGACCAGCTTTGTCCTTCAATCTTTTATCTCTGAATTCCGGATACCTTTTAAACGACCTCTAAATAGATACTTAAAATACATACGTAATAATACTACTTCAACTGGAAAACGACTCCTAAAAAATACATTACACTAGTCATTTATTTCGTTTAAATCGCTCATAAAAGCTATCATAAAATGAATCGATGAAATCTTACAAAACAGGATTACTTGATCGGTAAGTTGACTTGTACAAAAACATTATTGAGAAAAATCTTCTAGGATTCTTACGTTATTTTTCCGTTCAAAGGGAAAATTATTCGGGTATAAAAGGGGATGATCAAATAAATAAGACGATCAGTACAAGCATCTGAGACCTAGTTAAAGAAGTTAAGGTAAATTATGCCTCAATTCATGAGGTCCTTAGAAGCAAATCCTATGGAGATTCCGTGCCCCACCAAGTTTGAGTGAGCGGTCATGCGAATCCCATTTTCCCTTCTCTGGGATCGGCAGAAAGGCAGGCAACTTCATCTGATATAAGTCGATTCAGTTAAATATCTAACACGCAGTATAAAAGAGAAGCAGAAGGAGACTGAAATAGATTTTCAGACCCAGGAAAAAGGTTTCCTTATATTTCTACTTCGGATATAAGATTTGGCACATTTTTTAAATACCTCTTCCTTCTTTTCCTTTCACCTTTCATTGGTTTGTAGGAGCTATTTCAAGCTATGCACACAATCTGGCTGAATTATATTCGGGTAAATAATGTTGTAATATCAAAGCAGATTAGGTTTATGTTATCAGTGAAAAAATTCGAAATATGTAGATATGTATCTCGTTTTCATAAGTATGTTAATGTCTTATTATCATTATTGCATTATTTAATGCAGATTAATATTTAAATATTCATTTATTTTCTTTATCCAATTATAATATGAAATATTCACACTTTATCAAGTTTAAATTCAGAAAGGACACTGAATGTGATGTATATTGTGCATATTTTACAGTGTGTGTGTAAATGCATTCCATCACACACTTGGTACCAATATACACAGGTATAAGGTGTGTGCGTTTACTCATACAAGCGTTTATTAAATTTATCATCGAAATATAGAGAGTAATATAATATCGACATTCACAAAACTGATAAGTTGATGGATGGAGAATGTTAAGATAGAACCATTTATTAAATTTTTCAAGCAAACGAATTTGCGCGAGATTTTAAAATTCAGCACGAGTTGATGAATGTAACACTCAGAAATTCCACCGCTTCTTTTTTGTTGATTTTAAGCTAATTTTGGTTACACTCCTAATTCGATTTCTGTCGACGAACAAATTATGGATATATATTCCAGAAACCGAACGAAAATTACTCTGATTCAGTTTCATCAGAGCGCAGCGCTGTTATTCAAAACTTTAATGTAATTCGCTTTATAGCAAAGATTGACCAAGTATAATTTTATATGGGCAATTTATTAAAAAGATATACTCAGATAATTTAATTCTACCATGTGAATTATGCCGGTAAAGGTATACCTCTAATTCTTTTCAGGGGCTTCGATTAATATTATTTCGAACATTAATGCTTCAATTTTGTGAAATACGTATTAATAAGTGATCAAATTGGCCATATTACTCATATGGTCAATTGACAAGACAATAGAATATCTTTTTTCTCTCTGATGTCATTATTATTATTATTTAATCTAAACGCTGCAAGTTAGTCAGATGACCAGGTGGCAACGGTTGAGGGAGATATAAAAATATAATTTGACTGGCATTCGCCCAAGGACGGGAGGGAAACCCCTCCATAAACCTCCCGTGGAGAGTACGCATCTTAACAATAGCAATAGGCCCATTTAGTACAATTGGTCAAACAATTCAAATAAACAATATACAAACACCTCCACCAAACACAAATACAGTCACCATGTGACGTTATTATTCTAGTTATCAGTATTCTAGTCTATTAGTCATGTTAAATTTATCGTTCTAATATCTCAAGTATCATCTGATTTAAGGATTATCTTTAATTTAACGCAATCTTTCATATTAAGATTCTCAGAAATATGAACAGTTTGTACTAAACATCAAAAACAGCGACAAATTGCTGATGGTATGATAAATCTCATATGGCAAGGAGACACTTCAGCAAAATTGGTGACGATTCAGTACATCTACCCCATCATCGACTTCAAAACTAATCCATGCGCAATTACACCCTGTTAATTACCTCGTGGAAGTTAATCTCAAAAACACTTTACTAATCCTCGGATGACATTCCCGTTTATTTCATGAAATGTCATACCGTTCCCTTGCATTCTGATCCATAAGTGTGAACCTAATAGTCCCGAGTTATCCTTCAAAAGCTCTGAAGGCGTCCTTCAAGATTATATCCGCAAACAGTGCATCGCAGTACCCGAGAAACAGGCAATCGCAAATGAAACAGGCATGCTGCAGCGTCACAGATAATAATTCCAAGCTCTCAACGTTCTGTCGTTCAGGATAGGTAACCTGAATGTCGAATTTATCCTCACAAACTACCTTGGAGGAATGGAAACGATTCAAGGAGAACGAAGTCTTTAAAATTACGGGCCATCCAAATGAAAAGATCCAAAAATAAAAAGCAGATGGGTAAAACATCCACTGAGCACAAGTTATATCAATATTTGAATAAAATCAGCAATTTCTGAAAAACAGAAAATAACTAATATTCTCGGAATAAACTTCCAAATACCTTAGGAGTAAATACTTGAGTTCTTCAACAAAAATTAACGTTAGATTTAAGGCAATACAGGATCGATAAATTTTACCCTTTTGAAATAATATAATCAGTATTTAAATGTGACATATGCTATGGTTCAGGTAATAATTGCTCAGAAGAAACGTGTTTTCGTCGTATCGCTTCCAGTTATCAATAGCAAATTCATCGTAATTAGTAATACGTTCTTTCTTCCAAATTCCATGATCAATCTTAGAAATTTCTCACCTTACGAAGGAATTTTTATTTTTATTTGTGGAACTTTAATATTTGTAGTTGGAAGAATTAAGGGAATTGGCATTGTTAGCATTACTTCAGAAAAAAATATCTATCACGCGAGATCCCCCAAAAATATTCTTGAGTGCAGTTCGAGTAAAGTTGCTGTAGAATGATTTGCAGTAGAGTCTAAACCAAGTCATTCCTTACCTAAAGAAGAAGAGAGTTGTACAACAATTGGTAGGTTTTGAACTAATTAATGCCAAATTTTTATGATTAAATGCATTTTGTGACGTATTTGATCAACTTATAATGAGCTTAAGCTCAATTAACGCAAACAGAAAACAAATTAAAAACTTCGCTAAACAGAACCTAAATTCTTCCTTTAGTACAAAAAAGAATAAATAATATATTGTATTAGCAAATTTCAACTGTTTTCGATGATAAATTGTCAAGGTATCTACTCTATTATCCAATCCGTGTATCCCATTTCATTGTATGACTCAATTATCATATCCCGCCGAAGCTAAAATGGGAGCCAAAATGTCTTATATTTCCACAGTAATGGATCGAATACTTAGTACAACATCGCACACGCCCTCTCATTTCACGAATCCATTTCCGTAGAGCGCTGCTTTATTACGTGACTGGAATTGAATAATGAGGCACAGAATTGTTACCCAAAGACGAAAATTATTCTTTTCAATTCTAGGCTTTTTCTCATCTGTTTATTACTCGACCGAGCTACAGTACATTTACCTAGCACAACAATGTCATCATTTACTTCGTAGGAACCTTGGACGTTGCCATATTTCGTCATGCAGAGAATAAACGCATTACCACAAAAAAAATTTCTATCGAGCCCGAATCCGAATCCTATTCCTGACACAAAATCGAACCAAATTCCGAAGTATCGCAGTTCAATGCAGAGAGCCTTTTTGAACGATATATCAATATTTCCATTAAATTTTTGTCTTATTTGGAATCGGAAAATATGATGAAGCCATCGAGCATCGATACATACGGTCACATGCATAGTCTACGGTGATATAGCTTTATAGCTACTGAAATAAACGAACCATGAATATGGCTGTAGTATTTTTTATTTAAATTCCTCTCTGTAAGTACAAACATGGAATGGAAGCAAATTCTTCAAATGACCTAACATACCATTGGTAAGCTTTACCAACTGATGAAGGGACATTTTTGATGGACGTCAAATATTATAATACCGTTTATATCTCCCTATTTTAAGGTCAGAAATTTCACTTAAGTGAAGATAGAGATTAATTATTCTGATAATGAGAATCTGGCTTGGTTACAAATAAATTTCTTTCTTTTAAATTTCTTTCTTTTAAAGTTATTTCTTTCAAATTTCTTTCTTAAAAATGTCTTTATTTTAAATTAAGTTAAGTTATTTTTTAAATTTCTTTCTTTTAAATGTATTGCTTTTAATTTCATTTATTTCATGGTTATAAATTTCTTTTAAATAACTAAGGAGTTTAATTAGTACTGCATGTACGAACCATTTGTGAGGTAAATTTTACGGATAAGACTTGAGACTAGAATCTCTATTACTATTTTCTACTTGTTTTTGGACTATTTATACACTCTTTTAATGTTCTTATTATAATGTAGCGTAATAATGGGGTTTCGGCAAGTAAGCAACCCTTCTGTTCCTAGTTCGAGATAACGTAATTTAATGAAGTCCCATGCGTCATTAGTCATCATGGCCTTTAGAGCATTGACCTCCTACAAATCACTGGAAACGCCCTTTTAGTTTTCCGTTCTAATCCCCTAATCATCTCCAAAATTCAACATTTTTTCTATAAATTCCTCAGAACAAAATCCTCTTCCCATTCGTTATTCTTAAATAGGACGTCGACCGGATCAAACTCAGCCGAAAATCACAAGTTGACCTCATTAAATCCTCATGACACCACGGAAATAAAAATTGATGGCGGGATTAAGGATCAGAAAACGAAGCGCCGAAAAGTTTAAAGGACCGGCAGAATAGAGGGATTTCCCGGTGTTGACTGAAAACGTTTCTCTCTCTCCATGTCCCCACCCTTTCGATCCTTTTCTCTTCTTGAGGAAAAAAACAGACCGTGACATTTTCCACCGCTCCTCAACCTCCTTTTCTGGCAATCACGTCTCCGGGACAGACGTGACTGGGGTGTTCCCGGGCTCACGCCGGAGAGAGATGTTTGCGTGTCTCAACAAGCATATACGTGTGCATCCCGGAGCGTGTGTGTGTGTGCACGGCATAGTACAGCGAGTAACCCCGCGATTCCCGCAGTAAGAAGGGGAGGAATTGGAGGAGAAGGACAAAGGAGAGTAACCCCATCTCAAAGGAGCTCGTCTCGTTAAAGGGATCAAGCGTTTTCTTCGAAAAAGAAGGCTAGAGATGAAGTAAGACCTCCTCGTAGTTTGTGGCTCATGTCGTTGTCAGATGACGTTCCATTGGCTACGTTTTTCCGTGTGCGCTCGGAGCCAATGAAGCGGTTATTCTTTCCTCTAATGTCGCAGCACTCCCTTTACGTAGAATTCGACAAATCGTTCCTTTTTTCGTGGACGTGAATGAGAGGGAGCGATCCGGAATAACGTTATTTGGAGAACTCACTATTTTTAAATTATCTTGCACCGGAGCACCTTCGATATCGAACTTTCCAATTTAAGGTCATCCTTTGTCAATTTAGAGCTTCTGATCTTAGTCTCATTGTACGATACAACGAAATGATAACGAGAGAGAAAAGTGGTAGTTATACGAGGAGAACAGTGCTTCTTCTAAGTGCTCACATTTGAGAACAATTTTTAGGATTAGAAGACCTACGTAGATCGATTTTTTTGTTCCTGAATTAGGAGGTGAGTAAATCTAGATATCATTTCTGAATTACTGAGTCATTAGATGTAATATTTAATGATCGGAAACAGAAATGACTATCTACGGTATAAGCATTTTCGATAAACGCAAAGCCTTCTCCCAAACCAGCCTTTAAAAATTAAGAAAATAATATAAAATGTTACCAAATTATTTCAGCCACTATGATGTAAGAATACAAAATGACAACTTGAATTAAAGTTAAGATATGACCCATCAAATCTAATGAGAAAAGTACCAATATGTTACAAGAAATTCAGTATCCAACTCCACACTCAATTACAAATGCAATATCAAAAAAATTAACGAAAAACGTAAATATTTTTAAATTTGAAACAGATGATACTACATTTAATCATCATTCAAGGTTATTGACCTGTTAAGAAATTTAAAGCATAATTGAAACCATCTGATAAGAATTTTTTTAAATTGCTACAGTTATTAAGTTTACTTTCCGTATCATATAATATTATTCAATGCATAAAATTTTATTTTATTATAAAATAATTTTTATTCAAAAATCTCAATGAATCAATTTTTTGTGAAGAGCCGTTACATAAACACCTTTACATAATTTCCACTCTGAATATTACTGACCTCATTCTCTCACTCAAGACCAAAATCTTTATTTTCATGGGAAACCGTGAACTACATGGCGTTTCCGATGTGAAAATGATGCACTCACATAAAATTTCACACCGTAACCTTTGAGCATAATACGCGCTGATCCTATTTTCACCCCAAACTAGCCATGTGCATGGGCAGGTATTCGAAATTGCTCGCGTCGCCATAGACTCGCATCAAGATTTTCAGTGCGACGTATTTATGCATGCGAATCAATCGTTTTCGGAAAGTTATAAAATCGAAAGCCATATTAATATTATTTAGGTCTTTATTAAAGGCAAGATTGAGACTGAAAAGTCTCTTCCTCCATATATCCTTTCGTCAATGATATTATGTGCATAAAATTCACCTACTTACTATTGTAAGTAGGTGAATAGAAATTGAGAGGAAAACTTAAGAAGGAAGTAAAAGAACCTAAGGTGCTATCATAGGAAAAAAAGTTCCACAGAAGGAAAACACCCAAAAAGAAAGGGGTGAATAACCTGCGCAAACCTACTGATAGTACATGCTAAAAAATGTTAAAGAAAGCTGTATATAACATGGAAATAACAAATTCAATAGCACTATAAATAAATAACAAATTAAATAATAAAATAAAATCAGAAACAAGAAAAACTGCAATAGTAAACCATGAGGAAACGATTAATAAGACAAAAACATGAGATATGACATTCAGACGAAATTACAAAAAAATAATAATAATATAATCAAAAAAGGTTACTACAGGAATACAATATGGGAAAATGGTAAATATAAAAATAAATAAAAAAATAAAATACTCAAATAATAAAAATTGTTTCGAAAATGACACAAACTAAAATGACATGTGAAAAATTTAATACTTAATTAAGCTAGCTGAATATCAATACCGAAAATTAGCTCTGGTTTTACACATCCTTCTACTGCACACCTTCATGGTATTGCGGCTAGAGTATATGCCTCATACAAGATTAAAGGATGGGATATGAACTCATTATCACACGCAGCCTTGCCGCTTGTCCCCTTCTCCAACTAAAAGAGGAATAACTGGATTCTTTTGATCCGTTCGAAATAACCGAACGAAAATTTCCGTGAGGTATCATTCCATTAAAAAATTCTTTCTCAGAGAGAGGAAAATAACCGGATTACGTCACACTCTTTTCCTCTTATCAAAACCGAAAAGCAGAAGGGAGTACCTTAGCTTTACTTATTTTTCGTTTGCAGCTCCCTCTTGGAGCGAGAATTAAAAAGAAGAAAGCCGCAAGGGATTGTGTTTCTTCACATTGGAATTTTTCCTCCACTTTCTTACTCAGCCGCGAGTTACGTTTTTTTCTTCATTCTGAGGGAAAAACCGCGTCTCGCGATTCCTTTGTCTTTTCCGTGCTCTCCTTTGGATCTCCGAAAAAAATCCTCTCCACGAGTGATAAGGATATTAAATTTTCAAACGGGTTCCTCCGGGAGCAGGTGATGCGAATGAGGGGGAAGAGCTACTGGGGCTAGATGAAGGGGAGATAGAAGGAGAGGATAAAGAAAAATGGATAAATAATGGTTCAAGAGGAGAGAAGAAAGAAAGAAAATATGGACAAATATAAAGGGAATGTAAAATATATAAAAGTATGGACTTGGAAGAGAGGGGAAAGATGGATGATGTTGGAGGAGGTACAAGAATAGTGGGGAAGACGAGTGATTGCGGAAAAAGGTAAGAAAATAAAGTGATAGAAAAGTAAGTATGGTAGAGTTAATTAGGGAATGATAGCAAGAGAGGAGAAAAATAAATAAGGAAAGAAAAATTGATGATTATCTAATCTAAAAAGGAGATCTGGAATATGGGATGAAGGGGGACTGAAATGGACGATAAGATGGTTCAGGAATGGGGAGACAAAAGGAATTTGTGTATGAAAGAAAGCCGGGAAAGTAAATGGATAAAAGTATGTTCTAAGAAGAGAGGAGAATGAGAGATGATGTTGAAGAAGGTACAAGAAAAGCGGAGAAGATGAGAGATTATGGAAGAAAGATAGGAAGATGAATTAATAGGAATATAAGTAAAAAAAAGAGGTAGATAGGGAAAGATGGTTAAAGATTGGAGGAAAACGGAAAGAAAAATAAAAGTGGATGATTATCCAAGAAGAGTGGAAAGAGAAAGAAAGTGTGAAAATGGGAAAGGGCGAAGGATAAATGGATAATAGAATGGTCTAGGAAGAGAGGGTAAAAAGGATGATGTTAGATGTGTTATAAGAAAAGCGAGAAAGATGAGGGGTTATCATAAGGGAATGGAAGATGGTGAACTAATAGAAAAAGTAGCTAGAAAGTCGTAGTGGTATAAAGAAAGGAAAGTTGGGACACGGCTGTTAAGGAATTAGAGGCTTAAAATCTCCAATAGCCGTCTTTTCTGGCGTTCCTCTTCTCATTCCCTGGCATTCCAAGTAAACAAGAAAGGACACCGCACTTTTAGAGAGCATTCAATATGTATTCTTCTTCAGGAGTAATTAGATACAAAGTGATGCTGGCAGGGTGTGTGTAGTTTATTTTTTAGTTGGTGACGTAAATGGGGAAGGATACAACATACTAAACGCGTCTTGATTCGACGAAATAGGGACTAGGAAGTCCCATTTTCAATCTAACTCTAGTCTAATTCTCAAAAAAACATAAATACACATAAAAAATAACAATAAGATGCCCAAATATATTCAAATACTAGTAGTAATATGGGAAGATAGAGGTAATGTTGAAAGAATAAATATGTAGTATATAATGTAGAATAGTAGAATATGAGGGAAGAACTAGGAAAGGAAAAAGGTTGATGCCCAAATAAAAAAGGAACAAAAAGAGGAACGTGGAAAAAGGGGAAATGGAAAGAAAAATAGATAAAAGCATAGTCCAAGAAGGGAGGAGAGAGATGGATGATGGAGGTCATAAGAAAAGCGGGGAAGGTGAGGGGTTAAGAGGAAGATGCGGTAGAGAAGGATAAATAAACAAGGAGAAGTGAAAATGAAAAAGTAGAATGAAAGTAAGGAGGAGATATACGAGGAAAGATGGTTCAGAAGGAGAAGGAAGAAGGAGCGGGGAAGAGGATGAAACAAAGGTCGGAATAGACAGGATAAAGAAGCCTAACAGTCGTAATTTACTTAAGTAATAGCATAAAATTATTTTAAATATAAAATAAAAGTTGGATGAATTTATTTATATGTTGGAATAGAAAAGATATAAAAAGTTACCACTTGGTACATACCTATTTTTGACTTATTACTTTATAAGAATAATAAAGGAAGGAGAGAAGAGTGATAGGAAGAGAAGTACAGTAAAAATGTAAAATGTAGATAATATGTAGATGAGAAAGGATATTTAAAGATGAGGTGAAAAAATATAGAATAATGGATAAAATATTGTTCAAAAATGAGAAGAGATAGTTGAAAAGAATAAATAAAGAGGAAAAAAATACGGGTGGAGAAAAACGGATAAAGGATTGGCCCAAGAAGAGTAAAGAGAAGACAGAGATGTGGAAGAAGGTCGTAAGAAAATCTGGAAAGATGAAGGATTAGGGAGAAGGGAGGAGAAACATTAAATGGTGGGGGAAAGAAGGGATATATGGAGGAGAGGCAGGGAGAGATATGAATAGAGAGAATTAGATAGACGAAGAGAGGTGGGAAGAGGGAGGTAGGAGGATTTACGAGAGGCAGAAGGTGAGTGGGAGGAGAAACGAGAACCGAGTGGGAGAGGTTGAGAGTTTGGGGTTTTATTTTAGAGAAGGGAGTAGACGGGAGAAAATCTTACTGGGACATCGACGCGCAGTACAACAGGCGAGATGTTACGTTACCCCGAGCATATTTACACACGTTACATCCACCCACATTCTCAAATACTCGCAAGATTTCCCACCCATTTCTTTACTCTCGTTCTCTTTCGAAACGGCGATATTAGTTCTTTCAAGACTGGAAATTTGTAGACGCTGAATCCCTTTTCGCTATTTTTGATTCTTTTTCATTTCCGTTTGGGCTAAAGTTATCTTTTTTTCTCCCGAACGAAGAGAATTTCCCGTCGTCCGTTAAGAGGATTGCACAGATGCGGAGTGAAGCGCGGATTCTTAAATCTTCCGCGCGCAATATGGCGGAACATTTATATTGCGTGCATTTGTTCATTGTAGCGAGGAGCGAGGAGGGAATTTCGATTAGAACATGGGAATTCTTTCCAGGGCAATGTGTATCAATAGAGACTTCATATAGGGAGGATGCGCTGCTTCCATCATCGCAAATGAGTGCTCAAACGCCTAATTCTTTCTCTGAATAGCTTACGAGCAGAACGCGGAATGTTTTCGTACTTAATTTTTACGACACACGGCACAAGGAAACGAGGTCAGATTTGTTTTGAAATATCTCTGTTTTATTAGTATTTTCCCGTTGATGGTAAACCTTAAGTTGATGTACGAGTACGGTCGTATGGTCACCTATTAATGTACAAAATATAGTTCTGTCTTACAGAAACTTCTCAGAATAAGGCAAAGTATTGTGGAAATAAACTAGGCTATTGCACTTTTTCCTCTGGAGGGTGATCATTTTTACGTTCAAACACGTTGTTAGTTTTTGTTAAGTAAAATACTTTCATAGAAAAAGTACAATTTTATAGTTTCTTTCCGTACTGAAACTCATTTCCTGTCGAAGTCAAGAAAAATGGCTAACTAAACAAATATGAAAAGGACAAGTGACCTTTTTCTGAAGTTTTATGCCCTAATTTAAAACAATTTCTACCTCATATAGCTCAATTTCGTGTTAAGCTTTATGTTCACTCTCAAAACGATAAATATTAGGAATCTTTATTAGTTGCACACCGTTATACAGAAATTACTAAATATTAATAATACATCAATAATATTCGCAATATATCTATAGTACCCATTATTTAGCTAAAATTTAAAGATTAAAGATTAAAATTAAAGATTTATATCTTTATTTGTTCACAAAACGTAATTAACTGAGTCAGTTTTTTGGGATAGAAAAACCTCCAACTCCTATTTCTTGCAGTTTGTGTAGCCATTCAGTAGTTATTAATTTGAATTAATGCCATTAATTACACCATACCATCCTCAGTAGCGTTTATTATATCACTGCCGTGTAAGATTAACATGTCTATGTAAGATTCCTCCAAGCCGCCTTTCAGCAAGTGGCAGGAGGCACAAGAAACGTGTCTACATTTTCCTAATTGATTAATTTTTATATGATGGTGAATGGAGCATATTATTATTTTGTTGAAACAAGGGTAATCTAAAAATAAAAAATACCCTATTCAACATCATTTGAATTTTTCAATCTCGGAGAAAGGAATAAATAATTGGAGAAAATTCAAGATTGCTTGCTTATAAATGGAATATCTCAGTCGTGTTTAAGATTAAGATAAAGGTGAAAAAAGGATGAAAGAAACGTAGTCTACGTAAAAAAATATTCTATTCAACAGAATCTGGTTGTACACGGTGAAAGAAATAAATTTTCTATAAGATTTCTTACTGATAAATGAAATATTCCAGCGCATATCGCTAATTTTTTGCCGCTCTCAGTAATACATTTCAATGCGATTCTGTTCAATTTTAGTTTGCCTCCAATTTCGCAATATTGGCACACGAGAGGAGTCCAGCAAGAAAGGAAAAACCCCGATGACAAACGGTAATTAGACTTTAAACTCTCGCGGGGACGGTGGAAAAAAGTAAACAACCGTCGTATTTCACCATTCTCCCTTCATCTGCGCTGAAACTCGATTCATTAACCAGCATACCTCTCTTATCTCCCGCGGAATCGAAAGTAATTTACGACGTTACTCGATTAGCTAAACATCATTAGAAGTTACAGCCTGGGACCTCGCATTGCCAGTCGCATAAAAAAGCCACTCGGAGACACAGCGGCTGGGAATTACGGGGCCTTCCATCCAAACAAAAAAATTGATTGCATTAAGTATGGAATGCTATTGCGTCTCTTGAGGGTAATAGCGGAGGACGTCCTCCGTTTATCCGCATCTCTAGCAGAGAGAGTTGAATTCGTTCGGATCCACTCCATTGCATCGCACCGATACTGCACTTTTCCGCTCTCTTAATTAAATAGTTCTTACCGCCGTCGCATATCCTCACATGCTAACTCATCCGGCTCTGTCAATAAGAGCGAAATGCATGGCGCTGATTGAATATTAATTACTTCGGACGCAAATAGCTCAATTTTGCTTTCATATCTGATAGAGCTCGGCGGAAAATGTTCGGTTAGAAATTTGAGGCCGGGCCTTCAATTTGCAATCGCCTCATTTATTTGCAAAATATCGATTACGCCCACCGAAAGTGGTGCTCCGATGATATAGAAATGAAATCTATGCGGAAGACCATTATGTAATAGTATTTAGTGCATGTTTAATGATCGCCGTAGTGCTGTTTCAATCACTATATCGAATCTCGCCATATTTAAAGCGTGGTTTGATCATTGGGATTAGCAAAGCGGCGGTGCCATGAATATTTGCCCAGCGGATGCCCATGGCATACCTCTTGCACTTTGTCAATATGTGTTAACAAACGAATAATGCAGACCTAGATTCAAGTCACGTGATATACACAATACACGTCATTAAATTTATAATCATGCAGAATTTACGTTATTGCCTGACCCTGACTTCCTCATATGATTTAATTAAGAGAAAGGAGCGTATTCCATGTAAACTGTATTCCAATGCATGGATTTGTTTGAATTGACTTAAACCTTCAAACATCAAACATGAAACACTGAAAGGAAGGATAAATTAGAACAAGGTTTTGAACAAATTAGAGGTTTAAATTCTCCAATAGCCGTCCTGTGATTATGATAACATATATGATTGAATAATCTGAAATAATTGAGTTATTGATTGAATATAATGAAATATATATTGAGTGTTTCGAAGAAATGTGGTAATCTTTCTGCTGTTAACTACACGGTGTGAAGCGATAATAACGACGGCTATTGGAGATTTTAAATCTTTAAGAAACAATGATAACTAACGTATCTGCTGGGATTAAATAGTGAGTACAATATGCTGCTACTTTCAATCAAAAATGTAGCTTTTCCATGGTTTTATTCTGAGTAAATCGTAGTTTTGGGATTAAATGTTATTTCAACGCTTGAGTCAATTTGATTAGAATTTAACCTTGTCCATGAAACAAGAAACATAGATTTTTAACTTATCTGAATGAATTAATAGGAATTATAACGTGCTGTTAATCTCAAATACACTTCTTGCTGCGTCAAGGTTGAAAATAAATTTACAAACTTTACCCTTACGCAATAAGGTAGAAGGGGTTAGCATTTAGCACCGAAGTTAGAAATAATTCCCACATTGCATTACGAGTTACGTATTAAAGCGAACCTGATACCTCGAAGCTAAAGGAAGCAAGGTGGACGGAGATGGATGTATAACAAAAGGGAGTGCAACCTTTGACGTATGCATAACAGTTGCTGTGGCAATAGTTTTTCCCGCTAAAGGAAAGCGCCCGATGAAGATGTCCCGAGATACCAAAAGAGGATACACAACTGCAAAGAACAGTGTCGCGTATGGAGACGTCAGGATCGCAATCATCGGAGCTTACTTTTTCTCGGGTGTACACAAAAACTCAATCAACTCCATTGCAATGGTTATGGAGAGCAATTTGTCTCCGCCTTGGTTCCGCATTGCAGGATGAGTGTCTAGCACAATTACATAGAGTGCCGCCTTTGTACCCTTCTCATTCGGGCCCTCTCTCTATTCAGCTTAATTTCATCAGTCGATAAAGTAAGAGTGGTTAAGGGTTTGATTGTTCCCATCGTTTTTACCTCTGCCATATTTGAGGATTGTTATTGCATCTGACACAGATTGAACTGATGGGTTTGAGAAAATTCATTATGGGATAAATTAGAGTTCTGAATTTTAATTTGAGGTACCCAGGATGTTGTTTTCCGCATATCGTAATGAACTGCCCATAAATACAGAATATATAGTAACTGTTAAAGTAAATTTAGTAAATCCTAATGGAAAGTAATTATTAACCGGAATTCTTATTATCTTTGTGATTGATTTGACCGTATATTTCCTGGAGACATAGAGCGCTGAATGTAAAGTGAGCAATGCTAGAACCATTATAAATTAATTAATAATATTAAATCGTTTACTATAGTGATTAAGATAAAAATTCTAAATAAAAATACTCATTATGTTAAAAAATGAAATTTATTATTTTCATAGATTTTTCTCTGTCGTACGACACTATATCTGCTGTCGACGTTTATTTATAGTTACCATTTTTCTACATCCTATTCAATAACTACATCATAAATGAACACGATTAATTGCTAGATAATTTCACCGGCTAATTGCATCATTAATATATAGCCATAATGGATAGATTTATTCCCCTATTACAGTTAGAGTATTTGTGGAACTGCAATAGTAATTTCATTATATTTCAACTAAGTGAAACATTGTTAACCAAACGTTTGCAGAAGATGAAAAAATACGAAAAATTATGCTTAGTTAGTTGCTGTTTAAGAACATTTGCAACTGATATATATTTGATCAGTTAATTATTTTTTTCTATTTCTTCTGGTAAATTAATTTCAATTAGAAGCTGTAATAAAACTTTCTTTGCAATTAATTTTCATTTATGATTTAAAAGGTTTCATATTCTTGTCATAAAATTAATGCAAATTATTTCGAAACAAATTTGTTATTACAAATTTCTCTTCGTAGATTGCATTTAAATATTATTGAGCACTAATCACTCACTGAATATTTCAGTGAAAATTATTTCCGTAATAATGATTAAAATCAACTCTATTTTATCCACAACTTTGTAGAACATTTCTCTCAAGAAGAAAACATCAAAGCGTGACTTTAAATTTTAAATGCAGTGGAAATTTATAGGATGTAAATCCTTGGTATTGAGCGTACATAGCAAATATGGAGGATTTTAATTTCAAATGATTCCTCCACTCTATTAAAAAACAACAGAGGATTACAAGCACGTGATTTTGCTCCAACTCTTGGTAGAATACTAAAATTGGATTTTCTTTACTCCTACGTGCTCGCGGACTGATTTGCAAGTGTTTATACATACGTACCGCGGTCAGATTTATGAAGGATTAATCCTTCGATGAATAGAAGCACGATTGCTTTTAAATGAGATGTAGAACAATGAGCTTACTCGCAATGAGTTTTCTGCGTGACGAATTGGGAGGGATTAGTTTGTCTTCCCCGTGATTGGCTCTAATGAAGCACGTCGCTATTTAATGGGAACAACACGTGTTCGCATGAAAATGCACTTCTTCACCCTCAGTGCAAACATCCATATGTTATTCTGGCAAAAAGTATCCGATCGATTTATCGTAACCGTACATACTGTTTCGAAATTAACAACAAGCACAGGTTTTGTAATTTATCTCATAGACCAATGGGAAAGCCACTGCTCAACTAATCGATACTTATGCATATTTTATCACGGAAAATTCGAATTAAGCTGAACCAGACCGATAACTACAAATTGAACGAAAATTAAACAGACTCCTGATTGAAAATAGCTATTTTATTAAATTTAAAATTTGTTTGGTTATTCAACTCCGAAAGATCCTCAGAATTTGAAAATACCAATCTGCTTATTTAAAATTTACGTGGAATATTTTTTTTAATGAGAAGGAGGTAGTAAAACATACAACAATTTTCAACCTGGTTCTGTAACTCAAAGCCTGATTTTTAATTGTTGAATATCAATGAATACACAACAAAAATATTTCAAAACATTTGATAATGAACTAAACTATTTAGATTTAAAATTAGTTTCAAGATTTTCTCAGTATAGTACCATCCTCTTGATTAATTACTATTGCAAAACAAATGCTTTCACATAAAATGAGTAAATCCTTTCATTCGTTTTACAAATCCAACATCAATCATATCAGCTATGTCGAAAATAAAAATAACTTATTTATTCATATAACTGGTTCAACCTTTAACCTGATTACGCAGTAGACGAATACTCTTACTTACCAAGATAATAAGGTGGATTGATGGGAATCAATATTATTGGCCTCCGATCTGCTATTAGAATAAAGAGATTACAAGTTCAACTATTTTCAAGATATGTACTCGTCCACTAAATTGATTGAAATAATATCTAAAATGATATCAAACAATTTACTTCTTCTAGGATAAACAGACATGAAAATAGGTTGTGTCAGTACACGAACCAGGATCTTCCACCTTCCCGGTGGTTACTTTAGCCAATTGATTTATGCATCTACAATATTCGGACGTGCCGCTTAAAGTGACTTTATTGGCAAAGGCATTATGGTTCGACCAACTGCGTGGCATTGTCAACGGCCAACGACCTCGTTGAGATACCGGCCATGCAAAGTGTTGGAAAGGATAACTCCCCTTTAAAGGTCACACAAAAACGTGTGTAAAGTCATCTCAATCAAATTTAAATTTTATTCTCAAATATTTACATATTATACATGAGAATTTTCTGGTTCGTAATATTAACGTTAGACGATATTAAACCGTCTAAAGATCTATCAATTCGCCTATCGAAAAACTGACACGAAAAAAGACACATATACAATGATTTTCCGAGAGTAACAGAGCCTTGAGTATACATTGAATACAAGTTTTTTAATCATCTCGGAAACTGTGATAAAGTAATTTCTTTCGGGTAAATTCAACCTCAAATTGAGAAACTGAAAATTACTCTCACGTGCAACATCACATTCGCATCAAAAATAACTGAAATACATGAAAATACACGGATTCCAAAGCTTCACCATATTCCGCGGAATGCGGATGAGAATTTAATCAATAATTCATTAAGTTCCCTATCGCAACCGGTTAAAATCTTAATGAAGCCCCTTATTGCCCGCAGAAACGGCAACTTGGGACTAACTGCGCTGCGGAAAGCCTATATTTTTATATTTGCGTGGGAAGTTAGTGTTCACTCCTAATTAGAATAGGAATGGCTTTAACGATGACAAGATTCTGCCTTTGCTGGTTGTAAAAAATAAAGGGTTAACAAATCAAAGAGTTGAAAAAATCACTAAAATTAAAAGTTACTCCTTGTTCTTCTTTACGTGGATAATTAGAGAAGTTAACTTGACAAATTTGGAAAAGAGGCAAATATACTCTCTGGCATGCACCACTGGCGGTATATACCTAAAATACACATTGACATTTGAATATAAATTTGTAAATAAATAGACCATAAGCTAAGTTATTTCTATTTTACGTACCTATTGAAGGTACAAATTTAATTTTCCCACGCCACACAGAGGGGCAGTTTGATGCTTAAGGGAGGCAATGGAAATTACCTAGCATGTCTTGAACTTGAAAATATGTCTTAATTCTTACTTTAAATTTTCTAAGGATATATATCTACAAGCTAAGATCTGTAACCTGAACAGGTTGTCTATGTAGGCTTCATTGATCGAATGACTATTTTATATATATAAAAATTATTTATGTTATATGGAGAGCATGAGGATTTTAAAAAGGCCTGTTAGATGGGAGGAAATAAAGTAAATAAAAACACTGACCTAGAGTTTTGTCCTTAATCAAAGCTGCGTATATATTTGAAAAAAAATAATAAAAACTGCCGAGGAAGTTCTTCTTACCAATTTTCTCTCATGGTTTCGGAATGCGACCTTCTCATAGCATAAGGTCACCTTTGTCTGCCGAAAAAGTTCTAAACTGGTTGCACTGAGAAAATAAACGCAATTACAGCGGACGAGAAGTGAAGATTTGGGTTTGATAGCGATGTTTGAAGAGATGATACTGTTTTAATCCGCTTACTGACCATCTAATCTACCGTTCCGAATTCCCATTGATGTATTGTCCGCTTCTCTGAGTAATCCTTTTGCTGGTTTGTCAGAGAGGACTTGATCCGAGGAGGCTGTCAAGTCCTCGGCGGTACACTTCTACTTTGAGCTCTTGTGATAAGCCGGAATTGCGATTCAGTTGATCCTAATTCCAGTGGTACTCGGACCTCGAATTTGCCTAGGACGCCGAAAAGATTGTATTTTTTCGGAAACAACAGGATAATCAACGCAACTTAACTCAATGTACGGTTACTCAGAGTCGCAATAAGAAGGATACATTTTCCGAAAGAGACAGTTTCAAGTCCTATACGAGAATCACCCAAGAAGATAGTAGAGATAGTAGATATACAAGTGAACAAATATATGTAATGTATTTATTTATTTATCATGTACACATCTATCATTTTATTCTTTTTAGATATTAAGAAAATATATCAAATGAATGAGGCAACAATAATTCAAATGGGAGCCTTCATGACTTACCATTTTTTTCCGTGATCCCTTACTCATCAAATAAGCTCTGTTCAATATTTTATAGAAATTTGTAAAAAGGTAGTGACCAAAGATATTTTTTATTCCATCCAATGACTTTCACTTTGATAAAAGTCCTTTGAAAAGGGGCTAATATAACATTTATTTCTTTGTCAGCATTTATAGAAAATTAAATACTTTCTGACGCTATATTTTTCCGAGTTTATTAATGAGATACCAGTTACAGTTTAGTATTTAATTGAACCAATATGAGACCAAAATTATTTTGAAAATTACCATATCAAATGAGTCAATACCAAGTATCAAGTTTTTCGCTAATACTGACTGTTATTATACTTATTACTTAGAAATATCTCAATCAAACTTATAACTATAGTTTATACGAGTGGGAGTTTAGGGTTAGTTCGATATTTGATAGTAAAATTTCCAAGTTTAATTAAACTCGTCCTCCCTTAACGTTCAAATTCTTAAACACTTCTTCTTGACAGAGAAATATTTACCGAAGCCCTGATGATATGTTTACAGAAATTGCGGCATTTAATTCTTTCACGCTTCGTCGGTGCATGCATACTATACATTTTCACGCATAAAATCACATTGTCGACTGATCCAAGATAATTCACCTGGGGGCCGTGTTATTTTGAGTTAGCGCTGAGCACAATATAAAATAAATAAACACAGAATGAAGTAGATTTCCTACTAATAATCCATCAGACGCTGATGTA
The DNA here is from genome assembly GCA_947579665.1 of Sympetrum striolatum. Lineage (NCBI taxonomy): Eukaryota > Metazoa > Arthropoda > Insecta > Odonata > Libellulidae > Sympetrum > Sympetrum striolatum. The sequence continues at coordinate 50,555,112 of OX388342.1, read as the reverse complement.
ACGCCATCACTTCAAAGGCGTCGTTGTTTGGAAAATTTTCTGTAAAGCATTCAGCCCGAATACCGATTGTTCCTTATCCCCTCTAATATTGGATACCAATAGGTATAAATGGAAATTAATTACTTTAGTGAGTGTAGTGAGGTAGTTTGTCTTTATTTTCCTCAGCAAGACAGAACGATATCAGTGGAACATTTCTACGTAAGAGAAGCACAAGGACACTACAAGCAACAATTGTCTTGGCATTTCAAAAATAGAGACCTCAATCAATACAATTATTCACACATATCTGAGTAGTTTTCATTTTATCACACCCATAATCAAGGCTGAGATAAAAATTGATGAAATATACATTTTCCCTTTCCTTTACCAAATGAAAAACGAAAATACTTCTTTCATTATGGTGGCAGTAAATAAATTTTGATTAGCGAATGGCTGTAATTTAAGTATCAAATTACATGAGTAATATCTCAAAAAATAAACAGCATAAAAAACACATCATTAGTGTATGCGCCTGGAGTACTTTTCTATCCACCTAGGTATATATCTCGTCTAATTTATATTCCGTTTTTACACATCGCCTATAATGACTGCCTGGAAGGAGAACTAACAAAAATTGGAGGAAGAAAACTTTTTTAAGATTAAAAAATTTCCATTATTTTCTGTGCTGTATTTGTGCAAGGTGAACCTTGCATAGACAGGAACTAGTTTTATTGTGAAAAGTGGTTCTATTTTTATTATCTCCTAGGTATGGAATGCCAAAAAATGCTCACCAATCCGTTAAGTTTGCACAGATATGTAATATAGGTAATGCCAGATTGCAAACTAGTGCCTCACTCGCTGCATTCGGGGGCACTCGTTCGATTTTTGGGACTGACTGTATTTATGCCTTATTAGCTTTCGTGTTTTCACAGTCATGAACAAGACACTGATTGCATAGATGAAAGATAAATTTATCTCTGCCTCTTATCAAAAGACAAATGAAAAATATCCCATTAATCAGGATATTGTAGAAGAAACATTAACTATCTCCACCGAAAGAATCGAAACCAGGCATCTGCGCTAAGCAGGAAACAAATTAATCACCATAAGGGGGTGGTGGCGGAGACAAACTCAAGCACGTTAAACATGGGATAAAGAGAGAATGAGTAGAGGCTAATTGGATCGGGGCGTCAATGGCGCGTGAGGATTATATTGGTAAGGGACAGTGGAGACTCCGCTTGTCGCAGGTTTGCGGGTGAAAGGGGACAAGTTCGAGGTCAATACGAGTCCGAGCAGGTATAGGAACAATGGAGCAGAGGGCTGAATTGGCCGTAAAAAAATAAAGCGTATCTTTGGGGAAGGGCGAAAACAGGCGCGATGACTAGGTATTTGTTCTTCATTGCTTTTATGAAGAGTGAATACGCCGAGTCGGGGGATAAAAAGGGAGTGTTTCTTTCCATTTTCATGCAATATTGGCGGAGCGGAATGGGAACGAGTCGATGGGAGTGCATTGGCAATAAGCGATGTGGAGCGTGGAAAATAAGAGTAGAATGGGATAGTTTATGGAGGGAGAGCCACGACCGAATGGCGGAATGAACGTGACGCGCTGATGGTGGCACGTGAGGTCCGAAATGAACTGCAAGCGAGCCTCAATTGTTTTATATTTCCGAAAATGGGAGTCGCAGTGAACGGGGGGCCGTAATGAAAAATACGGCTGTTCCGAGCGTTTATCACTGTTGCTACAAGGCAGCCCGATATTCGGTTTTTTGTTCTCGGAACGGTCCTTTTATTTACATATGCCTGGACTTATTCGGGATGTTTCCCTAGAGGTGACTCCCGTTTTTACAATACACGGTGAACAATGAGAGGTTGCAAATTTATGCGTGCCTCTTGGTGGTGTATGACTATTCCCATGGAAAGAAAACATTATGCAATAACTCCATCGCTGAGTATAAAATAATGTGTGTTCCTGCATTAATATTTTTTCCTCCACATATATTTAAAATTTTGCCAGGTTTGAGAATCTCTTTAAGAAAAGCCTGCAAGTGGTAATATATGATACCAAACCAATCTTTTTTTCCAGAGTTCTTATATATATATATATATATATATATATATATATATATATATATATATATATATATATATATATAACCAAACACCTATGTTTTTCAGAGTCTAAATTAATTTTATATAATGCATACAATAATATTATGAGAAAACGTCAAAGAAGTGGTGAATAAAACTTTCTCAGTAAACCGAAGAGTCATTTATTTATCATGAACGAGTCGTTTAAAAGTAAGGAATGTAGTCAATGTAATGTCTGTAGAATACTTTTTACAAATAGGATATACGTATTATCATCTAGATGTTTTATTTTAAACACAGTTAATAAACATATATTCATAAGCTGAATTTATATTTTAGTAGCACACTAAATAGGTCCTTTAAATAGTTTAACCCGCAAAAATTATCATTTTTATTGTTCTTATTGTAATCATGTAAACGATTGGAGTCTTTTATACATTGAATATGTATTAATTTTTATTTTATTTTTAAATATTCATATTACGACACGAATGAGGAAAAGAGTGTATTTCCATTTCGTACAGCTTGTCATTTCATGAAAAATTTGATAAGATAACTTAGCGACCTCGTAAGGATAAAATTTTGAAATAAAACACCTTCCGCGTAAACCGCGGCTAAAACATTCCCGCACTACGCTTTGTATTTTTTTCGTGAAATATCTGGACGTTCGAGGATTTAATGAAATCCTTCGTTGGAGTCCGAAGTAACAGAAATTATTGCCCCAGTGCTCCTCGTCATCCGATGTCAAGTTGGCAGAGGCAATCCCGAACTCTATACGTCATGCGTCAATTTCATCCGCCCTCTCAGTTACGGGAGCACGTGAACATTCTAGTAGAATCGGAGCAGGAAACAAAAATTCATAAAACCAATACACACTGCTTGAGCACGCGATAAATAAACGAGCAAGTCCCCGTTTTATTTTCACGTCGATTGGGCACAAACATTCAAAAACGACGGCAGCACGATATTATTATCCACGGAGCCCTTGGTTTCGATTGGCCCTTCGGACGGGGTTATGAAAAGATTATGATTACTGCAGCGCCACGGCGAGCGGACCAATCCGACGTTTTAAAAGGAATCGAATGTTTTTATAAAACTCCGATACACGCGCCCTCTCCCGTTATTGCATTTTTCCCGAATAACCCCTTTCCCAAGAAACGCTAAAACCTTTCAGAAATGAAAGCGTCGGGCAATAGCCGACCTGAATCTTTTTTATTCTTACAGTCCATTTCACATCCAGGATACGTCAACCTTTTTCCTCTCTTAATACGTCAGGGACAGGGCCAATCAAGTGACGTGTATGAACGTATGAGTTCGTGCCTTCCCTCGCAAAAACTGCCGTCACAATGGCTCACGCGCCGCGACCAGGTTTTGCCCCAGTGCGTGCGATGTTTCTAAGGCCGAGGTTATAAATCCCCGCGAGGCCATCGACGGGGAGATAAAGGGAGGTGACGCGGTAAGGACGGGGGTTGGGAAGGAAACAGCGTGATTGCGTCCCGTTTCGCGCCACCGGCCCAACATAAACTATGAGGTCCAGCGATTTTTACAGGAAGAGCTGAATCTAGCCAATGCTTGGGGTTTGAGGGAGCGTGGGATTTGTGCCCGTTTATGTGACTACATGTGTGCGCGGAATGGATTGAGTCATAACCCGGTGGAGCAGAGCCCTCCGACCTTTTTTCCGTATGACGTACTGAGATATATTCCCAGTATCTTTAAAAGTTAAGGAGTACATCTACAAAGATAGTTACGACTTTCGCTTTTATTATCACCCTCAATAGTGTTTTTCTTCTTTTTTGTGTGATATTAATGGTTTGTCTTCTTGTATTCTTGTCTTTTATAATTGATTTAGTCTTATTTCATCACTAACTTCAGATTCCCATCAGTAGTTTTTGCAGGTTTGCACACCCCTTCTAGAGGGTGTTTTCCTGCAGTGAAAATGTTTTCGTAAGATCTTAGTTTAGGTGTTTCAAATCCGCAGTATACGTATGTAGTTTTCTTCAATATACTTTTTTCAAGCTATCTATTTCTTTTAATTTATATAATGAAGGGTTGGATGTAAGATGAGACTTTATAGCCTCAATATCGCACTGAATGAAGCTCTTTATTATAATAATAATAATTATTATTATTATAGGTATGAAAGGTAAACCATACAGATGGTTTAAAATTAATGTGATATGTCCAAGCTAAACTTTGTGGAAAGAAGCTTTACTAAAAGAAGCTAATGCACTAAATAAGTACTTTCTACGGAATGTATTTATTTTTATGAAGGCGACTAGTTAACTGGACTCGTCTATAAATAGACATTTCTAGGAAATGCCTATTTGCAGGCGAAAATAGTCGCCTTCATAAGAAATACATATTCTGTGAAAATTACCAAGCGCTTTACTTTTTTAGTGTGAAATAAAATCTTCTCCTCAAGGATATACTTGGGTGATTTCTTTTATTACGTGCAAAGTGACCTTCTGGTAAATTTCACCACGTCCTTATTTCCTTTCTAACCTTATATCTCAATCTTTTAGTATTTTATTCTCATAAAGATGGCCAACCCTTTTCATTGCCGTCATAAAAGTCGGTGTCTTTCCATAATAAATAATAATTCCTCCCAGGAAGATTACTTAATTTATGCCTTCCGGGAAGTTTCCTCATCCTCCCTTTTTTGTAAAAATTTTTAAAATTTCATTGTTTATTTAAAACCACCATATTTTTTAAAAAATCCGGAAAGATAAGTGTAATTATGTATCGTTATTTCTCAGCCAAGATGACCTTCTTTCCTGTCAATTTCTACGTCTTATACCTCAACTATTAGAATACTGCTTCTGAACATCATTATTTGATATGACATTCCCACCTTTCACAGTAAGCATTCCATAACTTTATTCGTTATTTCGTATATTGTCAAAACGATCATATTCCTCCTCTTTCAGCAATCTCTTAATGATTTCCTATAGATTTAAGATCGGATTTTAAGGAATAAACTTAAGGATTAAAAGAACTTAGTAATTCTTATTGGAATATATCTTGTGCAAAATAACCGAATTTCTAGGAGAACGGCCAAATATATCCCTTTTAAATAACCATTTTTTTATTCCCTACGTTTGGCACCATTCCACAAAGTTAAGTTTGGGCCTATAATGTAGATTTATTAAAAATGTGTCTTCGATGGCTTTCAAGATATCTTTAATGACAAATATCTAACTTCTCTCCAACAATGAAATATATTTTGGTGTTAATAGAATAATTACCTAAAATAATATTTTCAGAAGAATGATGTGAAATTCATCCGCGGAATAACTTCGATTTTACATTTTACCGGAATTAAAATTCAGAATCTTTTAAATGGAAAGGACAAGTCAACATAATTTCATCTCAAGTATATGGAAACTAGATACGCAAAGTACCTAAGTTTCTAATGAAGGTTTTAAAACGGGAAACACATTTGATGAACAATGGAGTTTAAAAAAAAATTCATACGGATAAATCGAATTAAAAGTCGGTGAAAATGACATAATTGAGACAAAAATGGGAATTCACTCCATTTCAATGGTATATGTGGCCAAAGGATCCGCGTATTATCTAAATCTGAAATGACGTATAGCGCTGTGGTATTGGTGACCGTAAATGAACGTGACCTACCGTTAGTTTGTCTGGAAGTATATTACCATAGGAAAGGGACACCTAAAGGTGAGAAATACGAATTCTATAGGATAGCTGAGCATTCACAATATTGCTGGTTAAACTCGAAACGATGGTAACGGCTCATTGGAAAATAGTTTATCACCACTCTGCTCAGATATTGCAGCGGAGAGACACTCTACGCACGTGCGTACCTCCGAGAGAGCCGTAAAACGAAAAGGAAATGGGCAGCAGCAGCTTAGGGGACTAGCTCCCGGCTTATCGGTTGGGAATCACGGAGTAACCTTCCTCTGGGGGGTGAATCGGTGGTTTCTGCCTCGTGCACGTGGAACGCGGTTGTTTCCGTTCAGTGAATCGGAAATAGGTGAAGATAATCGTGAACAACGTTTAAATAGATTCATGGTAAATCTGTATTTGCCTTCCTCACAACTAATTTTATCTAACAGAGCAGAACAACGAAAAGGAATTCTTGGCAATTAAGAAAATAAGTGGAGGTAATCTACGAAATGATCAGTACATCTGTTTAATTTCAAAATTTTATCTTTTATATGATTTTAATAACTGTACTAAATATCTACTTCTATTCAAAAATTCGTTTAAAATTTTACGTTGTGATATTATTTAATAGATTTAAACTATTGGATCGATTTTCTCGGTATTTAAATGTTTAATTGCGCTTTTGCCTTACGGGCGGTGGAGAAGATCCTTACTGAATTTTTTAATGATAAATATTATAGTCTAAAATGTTCGTTATTAGTAATTATCAAGTTAAACTGTCGGTATCTACCTAATATCAAATAGAATTTCAACAATACGAAATATATTGTAATGTATATTTAATATTTTATAAATAATTAATTTTTATCAAACTCGAATTTAATTTTTATCTTACTTTAAGTCATTGTATTACATTTTTTCTAATGAAAAGTTAAAGGTTTTTGGGTGCATCAAAGTACACTTACTCTGATCGATGAAATAATGCAATAAAATTAGTAATAACAAGAGAAAATTAAGTATTCGTTTGTTACAAACCTTATTTCATCCAGGAATTTGCTTCTTCGAATGTCTACGTCATATCATAAAATATTATATGATAATTAATTGTTATTACTGCATGCTTTCTATCTGTATTGTTTGACTTTAAATGGGGAATAAGCTATGTAGAATCCCATAGTTTATTGTCAATCTAATCATATAGTACAAAGTTAATGAACAGCTAGAAATTGTGCTCTATATATTTTATCCGGTATATTTTAATCCTGCTATATCATTCATTTGATATGCACTACGGATATTATAAGTCAAAAGTTGAACAATGGGAATCAACGTCTCTCTAAAGTTACCGCAGTACTTCTATCAACTAGGTTCGATTTAAAAACAAGCCTCTCTTCCCTTAGGGAGAGAAAAGTAGTCACAAGTTTTATTAAATGAACAGCGGCACTGAGATCACGGTCTCGCTTACAACGCAAATACAAATTACAGGCATCTGCAATTCGTGATAAAAGCAATTACTTTGGAAACTCAATTCGGGGAGACAATCCGAGGAAGCGTTGAGAAAATTGGCTTCCACTTTTTTCTGCAAAATTCAGCCGCGTCGAGCAATCACGACAACGGAACCTTTGGAGGGCAGCGTGCATCCAAATCTCCACGGTACTTTTCGCTCGCCGCATCTGCAAAATTCGTTCGAAAAAACACGAACGATCGGTCTCAAAGAGAGGGGAGCATAAACTGCGCGCAGTATATAATCCCTTGAGCCACGTCCTCGACTGTGTCACTAAGTGCTACGCGGAAGGAAATAAAGCTGGAGCGCAAATCCGAGGCAAAGAATAAGGCAGTTCAATCGGAATAAACAACCATTTGGGCGGCGAAGTTGTGATGAGCAGTGCTTAGGATGACAGAGGGATTACTCCAATACGCCGAGATGAAGCACTGAATCTCAGTGTGGCATCGTTTCCTGCTATATCTCTCGGGGCACTTTATTATAGACGAGGGAAGGAGGCCAAACGTATGGTTTTTCGATATATTTTCATACTAATTGAAGAGAAATCCAAATTTGCAAGTCGTACCTTATGAACCGCTTATTTCAGGTATTCTTATGGAAATTAAAACATCCAATCTTTGGAGTTTTTATGTGCTTATAAACACTCAGACAAGAGGTCGGATTAACCTATTGATTGAATTGCCCGTCCCTGATACAGGCAGTTATGCCAGCACAGGAATGATTTGTCTCTATAAGATACTCACTTGAAACGGTAGCGGATGAGTAATTATGAGTAACTCATACTTTCTTTATTACGTATATATGATACTAGTAATATCTAATAAATTAGTATTAACAGGGTTTCCCCAAACTTTTTCTGCAATGGAACACTTTACAAACATGGGAAGTTTAACGGAACACTTAGCTTATTTTTAGGTTAGGTAATTCTATTGTAAAATATTGTAATATCTACCTGTAAAATTTTAAAAATCATCGAATTACTACAAATTATTTATTTAGTAATTATTATAAAATATAAATATATAATATTATAATATAAATATGAATAAATAAAGCATTTTATGACTTTTATTCTCCAATTCTCTAATAAGACTCCAAATTTTCGCGGAACACCTATTCAGGTTCAGCGGAACACCGGTGTTCGACGCAATATAGTTTGGGAAACCCTGGCGTATACTGTATAACCCTGGCATATACACACTTTCTTAACTAGACTGTTTTCATACTATTTCAATATATTACAACAGATTTATGTTCTTAAATATGTTAAATACTATTTTTTTATTTTACAGAGGATTTGAGTTGAGTTGAGAAAATAATTTAGTCAATATTATAATGCCATTTATTATTTTTTTGAATTTATATCGAAATTGTAAAATAAGCGACAATTTTTAAAGAAATGTCCTAAATAACTAAACTGTCACAGGGTTAAACCTCATCCCCTCCGCCATTATCTACTAAAAATCCTAGAGAGGAAATGATGATTATCGATACGAGGAGTGAGGTAATTTGCATTTTTTCCCTAGTTTTCCAGAATTCTACGGATGGAAAACTCCCACGAATGTTCATAATAATACCCTTATAAATAGATCTTTTCATAGCATCCTATTAGGAGTGACCAGCACGAATTTTCTGATACAGCATTACTTAGAGCTGAGTTATTGTTACTTTCGCAGCCATGAATAAGACTTTAGTCATCTATCTTAGGTTAGCGTTGATAATATATTATTCTGAATGGTAGTTGTTCATCAATGATGCTCATTTTGAACTAAATATCGAGATCTTTTGAAATCTTTCGTCACCGCTTAGGCTATATTGCCTTCGTAATACATTATCATAAAGGCCATCTGTTTTAACAAAGGACCGACATCTTATTTATCAACCGATGAATGGAGAGGATTGATCATGCATACTTAACTTACTATCATATGAAGTAGTGCGATTTGAAAATGGACAATGGTTGCTGTGGGGAATAGAAAACTAGAGGCATTCAAAACACTTTGTCAATGAAAATAGTGATAGAATAATAAAAGAACCCAATGGCTAATGGGTGTTAGAGGTAGGATACAGAAGTTGTTATGTAAGACGAATTCATAAGTGGGACAACGATTTAAAGAGGGCTTCATTGGATATAATTGAGAGAGGAGCATAAGAAAGGACGAATTGCGTCAGAGAAATGGGACGTTAGCGAAAGAAAATTAGATATAATGGCGAAATTGCCTGGGAAGCAGGAAGTTCAATTTAGCGTTGCTGAGATCAAAAGCACTCACTTATCTGTCTCACATGACAAATATTGGACCATTTCGATAAGGGTCTTCGAATCCCACGAGAAACTAGAGAAAGAATGGATTAGACCTCTTCTGCCGGTAACTTATTAACGTAGTGTTTGCTAGATAAGAGTTCAAGCCAGGTAAGAAAGATTGCTCCAAGGGCTAATAAATTAATTGCGTTCTTTTTATAAATATCTTGTAATAAAAATTATCTTTCCTTTAAGGCTAAATTTTTTACTGCTTATAAATTATTTAATATCGAGTAAATTTATCCATCCTTTTATTAATTGCCTGCATTCTTCTTACAACACTAAGATTGATCGTCTCATGTATCTAAGGTTTTACGAAGTTTAAGTAGGAGCGATGAGATTGATACGGATAGCAATTATTTTTATATTATATTTATGTTTTGTTTTTTGTTTTTGTTATATATTATAATTATAGTTTTGTTCACATTTAGTAAAATGTTACAAATTTGATGAATAAGAGAAATACTTTAGGAAACAATACTAAGTCAGTTAGAAATATCTAATTGAGACAAATTAATGATCAAAATAAAAAGAAAGTCATATATGTTCTTGGGAAATGACTTCAGGGGTTAATTTAGTTAGTCATTAAGTACTAGAACAAAAGTTTTTAAAATAATCCCAAAGGCTGTTTGGGTCATCAACCTTTCTATCATTAAAAAGAAAAAAACTGTGTAGAGAGAATGATGCGGTTGGGGGAAATAAAGAGTGAGATAATTTGTTCTTGCTGTCATTGCTTTCCTGGCAAGAATAATATAAGTGGACATAACCGAAGAAAAACCCTAAAACTGAAAAAATTAGCACTTATAAAGATAAATTTAACCGATTTCGAATGAAGTGACCAGGATGAATTAAGTTAATCAAAATCACTCATACCTCAGATATTTACATATTGTCGCAATCAGTAACAGGGCTGAGCAAAAATATCAATGATGTATATATTTTCTTCTATTCTGTAGATATAGATACACGTAAAATGTTCCACTCATCTAGATATATAAATAGGAACGAATAGACCACTTAAGAAAATAAATACACTCACCCAAGATATTTAATCACCCCTTCCGCCACTTCCCACTGTGTGTCACGCCTTTGCGGTCGGAAATCGCCCGGTCCTTTTTTTGTAGGTTTTTATCTATTTCTGTAGTGGATAGATGCCCTCTGAGGGCAAATAAGATGTGGCTTTTGAAACCATTCCAAACATTCCTGTTTCGCGGCACAAAAAGCCCGCTGCATTTCGGGACACCCGTTCCCACAGCAAAACACATTTTGTATTACGGCCAAAGCAGCTAGGGCACAGAGATATCCCCTCATGTTTAGCGTTTCCCTCAGACTCTTTGCGGGAGTGGACGCGCGCATATTAGCTAAATACTCGCCGGAATGCGTCCCTCTAACCCGCATTAGGATTACCCATATCGCATTTGCATGGATGCCGTTTGTGCAAATGGTCGTTCTTTACCCCCTCTAAGGTCACAAACAAAGCGGGAATCTCCTTGTCTCGGATGCTGCGGTTTTAATGACGAAGATATCGTCTGCTCCGTCTGATGATGGGGTGAGCTAAAAGTACTGAGATAATAATGCACGAGATACTTTCTCTCTTTATTGTAATGTGTATCATTCCGATTATTCGTGCGGGATTTAATTGGACTATGTTCCATCTTCTTAATTTAGGTTAGAGAAAACTTCATTTTTATCTATAGTATTTGTCTCAGCTTTTTTCCAGGTCGTTATAAATATGCGTATTAACCAGGAGATATTCATCATTTTCCGCTAGTATTTTGTCATAGGATTAAAAAAATGTATTATTATTTCATCTTTGTTATTTAGGATTGAGAAAAATGTGTATTTTCCTAAACTCAGTCTTGCTCATGATTGCGATAAATATCCAAATTAACTATGAGATATTCCTATTATATTTTGATTATTCGACCATTTTCCAATTTTTTGTCATTCGATAGAGATAAATGTAATGTTTTTTTCATTTTTGTAATGTAGGCTCGAGAAAAATGTGAATTTCCCTTTTTGCTTATATTCGCGATAAATATCCAAATTAACTCGGTGATATTTCTTCTATTATATTTTAATGCTTGAATTATTGTTCAGTTGTTTTTTTGCCACAGAATGGAGATGAGTATATATTTATTTCATTTTCGTAAAGTAGGAAACAGAAAATATGTATTTTCATCTACTTTTGGCACAGTTTGGTTCATGGCCGCGTTAATATGAAAGAAAACAAGGTGATATTCCTTCTATTATATTCGAATGCTTGAACTAGTTTCCCCTTTAATTTTGTAATAGAACAGAGATGCATGTACCGTTATTATACTTTTGTCTTACTCTTGATCATAGCAAAGCTAATGTGATATTGAGCCAAGAATGATGCTGAATATCGATATTATTGTGGTCACTCATTTAATGCTCTGAAAAATTGTTACTCATACGTAATATCTTTTCTCCTAAACAAAAATGTTCCATTCATAACAATTTCAGTAAATAAGAGGGGAATAAAGAGCAAAAAACTAACTCCTCATCGCACCTAGTATGCTTCATTCCGTTTCCAAAGCTATTGATACTAAAAGATGAGGTTCATACCATCTTCGTAGTGATTACATTAGTCTGACATTGGAAATTAAAATCCCGAGGTACGGAAAATATTTTCTTTATATTTAAAGGACGTACATACATACATACATTTCTTATCCATTGCACATCCATTCTTACCCATATTGATCCAAATTTTGGATTACAGTTTGCACGGTAAAAAGAAGTCCTAGGGAGACAGTATTCAGAAGGAAGATAGAAAACATGAGAATTAATATGAGGGAAGAGATAACGGGCTGAGAATCATGCTTGATCAGAAAGCATTATTTTTGGAGCGGGGTGTGGGTGCTAAATACGGATTCTAAGGCGTTGTTACGTTGATGGGCTTCTGGTATAAAATCTATAGGAAAAAATCTGATGTGGCCAGCACATGACTTTCTCCATACATAAGATGTAAATATTTATATACGACAGTAATTTCGAACTCTATATTCCATCTAAACTTGGAAGATGAGTAATTTATTTATATATTATTATCTTTTACGTCACAAACATTATAAATAATGTTTTTCGGGACATGCTCGATAAAAAACGACGAATTTGGCCTTTCGCCCATAGAGCCCAGAGCACCCACTAAGTAAATAATCAGCAACTTCCGGTTTATCAGTATTTCATGAATAACTCCTAAACAATCAGTGATACAAAAATATGTTTCATACAAAAGTTATAGTAATTTTAATTTTCTAAAACATTTATAAATAATAGTATATACCTAAATATCATATTTATGGAGATATTTTGAAAACCGGAAATGAGCTTTGAAGAATGAAGCTCCACTTCCGGTTGACCGATGTACTCCAAAAACTAATCAACTCTAACGACTGTAATAAAAGTATTATATATGAAATTTGGTGTTGATCCAACAAATAGTTTTCATGTTAGAGCGCCCACAAAGTACATTATCATCTTCTTCCGGTTTATCGGTATTTCACGAATAACTCCTAATCAACAGGTGATACAAAAATATGTTTAATACAAAAGTTATAGTAAATTTTATTATCTAAAACTTTTATAAGGTATACAATATACGTATATATCATATTTATGGAGATATTTTGAAAACCGGAAATGAGCTTTAATGAATAAAGCTCGACTTCCGGTTGACCGATTTACTCCAAAAACTAATCAACTCTGACAGCACACACCACAGTACTATATATGAAGTTTGGTATTGATATGACTAATAGTTTTCACGTTAGAGCGCCCACTATCACACACACACACACACACACACACACACATACACACAGACATCATTCCGAAAATGGTCAAAACGTGTTCTAGGGACCCCAAAACATGTATTTCCGTTAAAATCTCGAAGTCGAATTTTTTCATGAAAACAATACTTTCTCTATACTTCGTATATGGAGAACGTAAAAAAGTGATAGCCTTGGAATTAATGGATTATCAATGTGGGACTGGATTTATGAATATATGATATGAAACTGATGGCGAGGATATTCATTAAAATTCGTATTTCGTCCGAAATCTATATGTGGGCATGAGGTAGAAAATGTGCTTAATTGAGGGAAACAAAGATATGACCACCACTATCTCCAATTTGATCTGAAGATTGTAATCATCTAATATTCTCATAATTTCAATTAAATTTCTTTGAAAGGCTTGCGAGCGTGGATATCCAAACTGCAGCCATACATATTTCCGGAACATGTGCATATTATAAAATATTGGGTAATTTAGGACAGAAAAGAATAGAAATTCAAGGTTTACAGGATGGAATACGTCATTGAGCCTAATATGGATATAACCCCATAAATCTTATGAAATGAAGGCAAATAAGCGTCAGATGAGTCCAACCTGAATTTCTTGCTTTTATCACTCACAAAGAAAAAAATCTGATGTGGCCAGCGCATGAATTTCTCCATATATAGGATGTAAATATTTATCTAAGACAGTATTTTCGAACTATACACTCAATAGTACTTAAAAGATAAGTGATTAATTTATATAATATTATCTTTTAAACTCTAACGAAACCAACTCTAACGACACCAACAAAAGTATTATATATGAAATTTGGTGTTGATACAACAAATAGTTTTCATGCTAGAGCGCCCACAAAGTACATAATCACCTACTTCCGGTTTATCTGTATTTCACGAATAACTCCTAAACAATCATTGATGCAAAAATATATTTCATACAAAAGTTATAGTAAATTACATTTTCTAAAACTTTTATAAATAATAATATATACCTAAATATCATATTTATATAGATATTTTGCAAAAACGGAAATTTGCTTCGAAGAATAAAGCTCGACTTTCGGTTAGACGATTCACTCCAAAAACTAATCAACTCTGACAGCACCTACAACAATGCTATAAATGAAGTTTGATATTGATATGGTTAATAGTTTTTACGTTAGAGCGCCCACGAGGACACACAAACACATACATATACACACACACATACACACAGACATCATTCCCAAATGGTCAAAACGTGTTCTAGTGACCTCAAAACATGTGTTTCCGTTGAAATCTCGATGTCGATTTTTTCATGAAAACAATACTTTTTCTATACTACGCATATGGCGAAAGTAATAATATGGATAGTTTTTTTACCGAATAAGTTTATGAAAGTTCCATTATTAAAGTGAATTCATCGAGAATGAAGAAGATGAAGGAAAAAACAATCAGGCCTACATTCCGGAAAACGACTCTGACACAAAAATTACCTCCATATAAAATAGTGAAAAGAACTCAACATTTATAGTCACGTAGACATGTTTGAATTCGGAAGAGTCCGGCATTGAACAGTTTCTCACCAAAACGATCTTATCTGCATAGCCTCCATTCATTCAAAAATTTTATCTCATCTCGTATAGTGTCTGCTCAGTACCAATGGATAACTGGAAAACTTTTCCCATCATTACGTTCTGTTTCGGTTGCGTGAGAAGCGTTATTTCAGGAAATGAACATGCAACTCCAATAAATTTCACTGCAGATTCCTTTGATATTTTCCTTACCTGATGATATTAAATTTTACTGCGCTGAATATGAAGTGCGTATAGCAGCTTTTACAGCAGAAATTATGTATTTTAGCTACTAGTTTTCATCGGATGCACGATATTAACATTACACTCAAAATGATCTATTTAAAATTTTAATCTACAGGATGAAGTGGTGGCATTAATATTAAAGGTGCCCCGCAGGTTCACATAAGTCCCATTTAACTAAATGTAAAACGAGTAGTCAACAAATTTCAGGGTTTCATATCTTGGGCCACATTTAATTCCGTTTAATCATTCTTTGGCTTATAAGAGTTAAAACGAAGTGGACACTCCCTCCTCGTTACCACGGGATACTTAAGAGCTCAATTTTTATATTCGTAACCAATATTTTACTCCCTAGACCGCTTCCATTAATGTAACTTTTAAATCTCATTTCGTTTATGTACCGTAGAAGCGTACCTTTGTCATGAATGCATTTCATAACCGTGCGCATCAGGGGGCAGTATAATTAAACAGGGCCTTTCCGTTGATTTTTCACCATTAACAAATCAATAAACTGCTGTCCGCTTAGTTTATCAACATAATTAAGCGTATAAAAGCGGGTAATCTAAGGGACGCGGAGGGAGAAGGCCTTTTCGAATTTCGCGACATAAAGGGAAATTCCAAGTCCTGAGGATATTACCAGGGGGAGTGCGGAATTTTAATTCAAGGTCAGAAAATTTGGCTTGGTAATTTTATTATGAGTAATTTGTATCAATTTTTTCTTATTGCGGGAGAGGAAGAATGATTTTTAAATCCATATTTCTGGAAACGGAAGTTCGTTAACTATAACTAAATGTCATTAAGAAAAATTAGATAGCGAGAATATTTTTTCGGATCGAAAAATTAAAGTAAATATTACATTATTAAAGATATATTTCTGAAATAATTACGAGTATCGCGCTATTTTATGAACTTCTGCTGACTTATTATCAGCGTTTTAGAATCAGAAATCATTTTATTAATATGTCCTTGTAAAGAATAACAAGAGCTTACTTATACATATGTTAACGTACTCTTTATGATGGAGGACTGCCACAAAGTCGAGGACGGATTAGTAGATTATAATGTTTCCTTAATGATTGAAATTCAAATTTCCCTTTCTCTAATTATTGAGTTATTTATTGAATACATTATTGTAGATCATTGTAAATCTTGTTGAAACTCAAGGGAGTTTATTAGTTTGTTGATGATTTAATATGTATTAATCTGCAAATTTGATGTAATTTTCTGTTGATTAATTGTGTAAACTAAGAAAATTTATGTGGAATTTTCTTAATTGCAATCTAGTCTAAGTTTGAGATCTTAAAATACTTTATATGGAAGATAATTTTAAGTACATGAATGTTTAAGGTAAAGGGAAGATATTTCTTCGAGATAACGAATAGAAAGAAGGAATCATAACTTCGACAAATTTTTGGTAGGGGTAAACCCATCGAAGAAAACGACTGACAGAAACATGCAAACGGCTTCTATTATGCTCAGTAAAAAGAAATTCTTCCATAATAGCAGCTTTCTCCTGAATGCAAAAGTAATTAAGTAGATTAATCAACCTTGTTCTGTTAGCGAACTCTTGAGAAAGGCCCTTTCAAGTAGAGGGAACTAAGTTACCTTGAAGAGATTCTCTCAAAAGAACGTTAATATTGCTCCAGATTCGAGTGAATGTATGAACTATTTTCCTTTAACTCTGATTATTCCTCTCTTACGAGAGCCTTTGGTTCAATCTTCCTATTTAAACCACGAAAGGCCATGTGTTCTGCGATGCAGCTTCACTTTGTTTGCTAGTATTGCAGCGTTTTCAGGGGAAGATGCAATTGATTTCATTCAACCATAGGAGACAGATCTCCATTGTGTATGCAATATTTTATCCTATTTCACAAAAGGTAGTGCAGTTTTAAATTTGCTTACACTGTTTGCTGCGAGTAGGTTATGCAAACGAAACGAAAAACCCCTCTGAAAACGCATTCGAAATTTTATTTTCCTCTTTAAATTCATCGCTCGTATGCCGAATGCATTATCCAACGCTGGAATAGCGGGACAAAATTTCGAAATACGTATTATCCCGCTATAAAATGAAATATCCTTGTGTATCGACCCCGTTAATCCTATGAAATCAATATTCCGTATGAAATTCACATGCAGAATGCTTGAATAACGAGACCCATTGAATATGCGATCTCGAATGACGTCAAACGTAACTCCGCTGGAAATGTTCTAATTAGTAAGGAAAACGCTCTTCGCTTTTTTTTAATTTCACTAATCCCCTCTCATTGCACCGCACTAACGAAATCAGTGTATCTATTATTTTTCTACCTTGACCCAAACCTCTACGAGCAAACAGACATTCCGCACATCCGGATCCACATACACTTTTATAACTCCCCGCTGTGCATTACCGGCCTCCCCTCCACCGCCAGCATCCTTAGGCCTCGGTTCGACCTTTCCAACCATTCATTTCTCCTCTGCTACTTCCTCTCGTTTCCCCTCCCCTCTTTCCCTCCTCATTATCCCGCTCTCTTTCTAACACCCATCTCCCGTTCTTCTCTTCCATTGTTGCCTCAGTAGCAGTCTCTCCCTCTTCCCCTCCGAAACTTCCTTTCCAACCCTATTTGCATCATCTCAACAAACTTCCACACCAAAGACGTCTTCTTCCGGTTCGCTACTCCCTGGACTTTGAATAATCAACACTCGGAGGCCATTCTGCGCCCTCGTTCTTTTTTATCTTCGCAACAACACCGTACTTTTCTCTCAATGTCTTTATTCTCCCGCTTTAGAGATATCCCTCCCCCTTTCCTATTAACCTCACCTCCATCTTTTTTTCAGAGGAATCCCTCTCTCCCCACCCGACGAAGTGATGCCACCGGACGTTGCCACCCCTAATTCTTTAAAGGTCTCGTTCCTACACCTTCCTTTCCGGATGATTCCGCTCCTTATTTCCTCTTCCGACGTATCCGAGGTAACACTTTTTCCCCCTCGCGTCGCAAAGGGAGCCATCAATAACAAACCACTTATAACTCTCATCCGGATCGCTTCTTCTTTCCCTCGCACCCACACTTTCAGATGGACGAAATCTTTCCTATAAAAGAGATCCAAGCGAGTTGTGTGAGACGAAAATTTATCCACCGACGTAAATACCACATTAGGTGTTCCGCAAGGAAGTGTCTTTGGGCCGATTTTTGTTTATTAACCAAAGTAACGACGTAGTAGGTAACTTAAGGAGAAAGGGTAGATTATTTGCGCATGATACTCTCCTTTACAGAAAGATTTCGTCAGAGATTGATAGCAATATACCTCAGAACTACCCGTACGTTATATCAGTATGGTGTAAAGATTGCTAGCTTCATTTAAATATAATGAGGTGCGTTGATATGAGTATCACGTGTTCCACAAACTTCATTCCTTCGCAGTTCCAAATCTCGGTACCAAGGGATGTCCATTAGAGTTAGTGCGTGACAGCAAATACCTAAGAGTCACGTTTAACTGTTATTATATTTTAAAGAATAAATTTGAGATACAACAGGAAAAGCGGACAGAATACAAATCTTAACTGGTGGAACACTGAGGGGATGCTCATCGAGTCAAATAAAAAGCTCATTTTTGTATAATTCGACCTAGTCTCTGAAACTGCTACGCGATTTGGGATCGGCATTAAGTAGGTTTTATCTCAGATTTAGAGATGGTTTAACGAAGAGCAGCTCTTATACTTAGAGAATATTTCAGGTTCGACAGTAGAATTACGGCTATGATAGAATCCCTCGGTTAGAATTCGTTCCAGGCGAGAAAATCTGATTACCGACGGGAGCTGTTTGAAAGATCCTTCAGCTCAGAAGTTTTTGAGGAATTAAAAGAAATTCTATTTCAAGAAAGGAACTAACGAGATATTCGAAAGCCACCAAAAAAGGTTACAAGGAAGTAATCGAATAATCAGATAATTACTTTTGGTTCTTCTTTCCCCAGGCTATTAAATATTCTAATTGAGTATATCAGGTAGTGTTGATGGTGTTATTACACCCGGAAATACTTCAACTATGGCTCGCGGGGTATATATCTAATTCTAAATCTAATCCTCCGCTCAGGTAACACTTTTTCCCCCTCGCGACGCACGGGGAGCCATCAATCACAGACCGCTTATAACTCTCATCCGCTTCTCCTTCGTACCCCATCCATTCAACTTACGTGTTTCCATACCTCTTCCGTGAGTTTCTATCACGTCGCCGTTCAATTTTCTCCTCTCGTTTTCTCCCGCGTTTCCCATTACTCGAAACGTTGGCGGCGCGTTTGGGGAGGGCTCATCCTTCGACAGCGCCACGTTGCAATCGATCAGATGCGGTAATTTTTTTCCGAAACTGGGCCTTCATAACTCTCCAAGGAGCGCGAGAGGGTGTTTACGAAAAAATCTGGAAACGCAATCTGCCGGTGTAGATGATGCACGTTCCCCCAAGGCGATTCGGTCGCGGCGAATTTCGCAAAGCGAGCGCCACGACCTTCTCCGTGGGAAGTGAAATTATTTCTCTATCGCTCCTCATGAGGTGGATGACGGGGTATGCATCCGTTATTTAGGGGAGCAATAGCGAGGGGAAATTCTTCCGGGAATTCCCATTTGGAGCGACATTTTTCATCCGATGGAATTACTCAAAAGTGGCGCGCGGCAGCTTCTTCTTTTGTGGGCTGCGAATATAATGCGAGGGCGTGCACCAAAAGGGAGTCAGTGAGACGTGAATGAAAAAAAGGCGTCCGCTCAGAGGTTATCGGCTCATAATTAATTTTTCAAAGGGCATGGACGTGGGTGGAAAGAGCGGTGAAAAAACCAATTTATGATTCATAATATTACTTGTTCAGGGAAGTGGCAGTTTCATCTACGAAGTTTATTTCATAATCGAAAAATGAGTTCTGCTTCGCCGTTGTAACCTCGTTTTTCCTTTTTTGCCGTAGTTGTATACGATTCTGCCAAATTTTCTTCGTTCTGATCCCAGGCTGTCGAGGTAATAAAATATCGATATGAAAAACTAATTCTGCCTATATCTCGAAAAAATATCTTCGAATAAACCCACCATTAATTGTAAGGAACAAGGCAGTTTTCAAGATAACATAAGAAAACCAAGTTAAGTACCCCTAGACTTTATATTCTTACCAAACAGTTTCTTTACACTTTATTATTTTCACAGTTGTTCTTCAACTTTAACTACCCGACAACTCTTGGTTTTGGCTGGCTGACGATAGTGTCCCGTTTTTATACTTTGTTCTAGTTGGTTGCATTTTTAGGCTGGAGAAATCTTTCTTTCTTTGGTTTTTCCTCTCTTGAATTTGGACTCACGAACTACGTTGCACTTCCAGCAAATTCGTGTCGTTAGGTATATTCTGTTGGTCATCCCTCCCTCTTTATTACGGTTATTTTTTAAGACGCACACCACCTAATCGTTTTCTTTGTTTCCGTCGTTCGTGTTTCATATTGCTTGTCGTTGATTTAAAAATCATTGACATTATAGACATATTTAATTTTAAGTATTCGACTGTGGCTTTTCACTGAAACTTTTTCCGTCTAAATAAACTAATCCTATCCTTGTTTCGTTTGGCATTTTATTGTTCTGTGGACATCGTATCACTATCTTTTTATTCTGACCAACCATATCTTGTTTGGTCACTTTAACTTGTTTCGGTTGGAAATAAAGCAAGGAGTAAACAACTTGGTTTACTTAACTAAACTCTCCATTAAATGGTGTTATTCCCGGTGTCCTTGACATTTGAGGACACGATAGGATTTTAATTCCTTCACAGTGTTGACTCGGCTATAACCTTTTCCTTCCAAAAAACCCCAATACTTCATTTTTGAACGCCACTGTCCACTACAAAACCTTATCGCTTTGATACATCATCGCAGCTCATCCATTAAAACACCCAATCTTTCTATCGCGTGTCTAACGCCCAAAATCGTTCCATTGATGGTGGCGTATCATAAATGCATAGAGACGGGCGATCTACTCCAACACGACATCGCAAAATGGCCCAGACTCTCTCACATCTTTATGATCGAAAGAAAAATACGAATTTCCATTATTGGCAATTATATAAAAAAAGCTTTCAGGAAAATGACGCTCATTGACTCGACCCTTTCTGCCTATTTTTTCCTGATTTTTCGAGAGGAGGAAGCGAGAGGGCAAAAAACGCGTTTTAACGGCCTTCCATCATCGCACAAAAGACTTCCTCCCCTCCCCGCCCCACCTTCCCCCACTATTCTCCTTCTTTTTGCTCCCCTTTTCGCTATACGCGCGTGCACGGCCGTGTCCGCCCCTCCGCGACCCGCACTGTCCCCTTCTCGCCTTTTGTTTCGTCCAGGTAAAGAGCCTCTCCCCTGTTTCACTTTTCTTTCCGAGCGCCACCAAGCGCCCTCTCCCCTCCTTAAATCCCTGAATAATGAAAGCACAAAGAGGAACACCTTGTCGTGCGATACCTTAGCTGCAAATTTCACGGCCCGGAGGGTACACCGTTCTCTTACTCTCTTTCTCCCTAACCCCTCCCCTCCACAAGCTTACCCCCTCTACCTATTCCTCCCTCCCCCCTATCTCTTCCTTCCTCCTATCTCTTTACGTCCTGAACTAAAATGTATTTATAATCCTATCGCATATCATCTTTAAAATTTTGACTTTCATAGACAAATTTTTATTAACACTAGAAGGACGGGAAGTTGTAATTTGATCACTACGTTTCTCAATACCAATTTTATTGCTTCGTTGCATCCTATAGGCATTTAATTGCTTATTTTAGGCATATCTATACAATTATCATCATTATCTGGTAATCTGCTTGGACAAATCTAAGGTATCATTCTACCATCTTTCTCTATCCTCTGCCCTTCTCTTCATTTCTGCATATCCTATACTATTCTTCAAACTATAGATCATTTGAATTCTTCTCCTTCTCCTTCCTCTTCTTATCTTTTATACATATATAAAGATTAAATTATCGTTTTTCCATCGATCGATAGATAATAAATTTCTGGATACAGCGAGAAGTTCATTATTTTCACTGTAAGAGGCTTTGAATAAATATCACGCTCTACTCAAGTTCCTTTTAAACATAATTTATATGGCTGTTAAAGTAATATTCTTTTTCAAATATAAATATCGGCAAGAAAACATTAAAAAATCGGAGAAAGAAATAAATATTTGACTTTAATAGGGAGAGTGGTGACTACAGCCGTCCTTCTAGGTGTAGCATGATGTGAAAATTACCACATTAGTGATAGCAAGTTTTAATTCATTCATATTAAATTTGGGATGGTATCACACAAGGTCAAAGAGTTTCAAATAATTGAAATATATTAAACTTAAAAAATTTGAAGTAAAAATCTGAATAGTGGTGACCACCACCGTCCTTCTAGTGTTAAACATATCAGTTAGCATTGAAGAAACTGGTTATAATAGCGAACTCTTTAATATCTCCTACTCTATTCTGCAGCTGTTTTTATTGTAACCTTATGACTTGCTTTCTACTATTTTCTTCAACTTTAATATTGATTTATTTATGTGAAAAAGTGTCTGTATTATCTTATTTACCTTTCAGATCTCTCTTAACCTTCTCTTCCATAAGAATTTACTCAACTATAAATAGGTTTCTCAGGTTATTCACACCCCCCTTCTTACGGTTGCTTTCATGCTACGGTGTATATTATTTCCTAAAGTAAAACTAATGTTTTTAAACCCACAACGTAGTTGTCTTCTACTTCCTGTGCAATTTTTTCAAACAGTCAATTTCTTTTAACTTTATATGACGAAAAGTTAGATGTATGGAGAGACTTAAAAGTCACAATGTCGTCCTTATAAAAACGTCTATGATTATTATTATCTCTCTCTCTCTTCCTCCTATCGCTCCCTTCCTCATCTCACCCATCACCCTATCACTCCCCCCCCTATCTCTCCCTACCCCTATTTCCCCCATCCCTCTATCTATCCTTCCCCCTATCTCCCCCTTCCCATATCTCTCCATCCATATATCTCCCTTCCCCCCTCCACCTTTTCCTACCCCCTCCCTCCCTTCATTTTTTCGATGTATTTGGCTTTTGTTGTTCACACCCCTTGAGTCGCGAATGCCCTTTAGAAAACCATTTTGATCTCGCGCCTCCTCCCGAGGATTTTGACCCCGTTATATTCTTTCACGCCCGAGCGTCATCGTGGAGCTACCTAAAGGTCGTGTATATACGAGCAATACCCGTGTATTCCTGGGTGTCATGTTTTGTTTCCTTTCTTCCCCCTGAAGGAGTACTGTCGCGAGGATGTAAGAAGTGACGTGGAGGGTTGGATCCTGGAGAAGAACTTTCACTCACAAAAGAGACGATTCTTCCCGGTTCTCAGGAACGAGACAGGCGCGACTATGCGTTTTTATTCACATTAGCATCGTCGATTTTCGAAAAAAAGTTTCCATTGCGCGACATAACACTCCCTAGTGCATCTTCCCAAGGGAAATTTTGTGTTTAAGATTGGTGATGCGCGAAGAAAAAAAGTATCTCCATCACCAGCGTGATATACCTGCCGTGCGTTCTCCGTATTATTTTCAATTAATATCTCCCGGATGGCTTACCAGGAAGCGCTGAGAGGGCCGTCGGCGAAATATATGCCGGGGAACGCACCAAGCCCATAAAGCTGGTTATCGATGCGCCATAAATCTCCCAATTTACTCCTGAAGCTGCCCTTTTATGCCGAAATCAAGACGGTCGTCGAGAGCGAAATATATGTCGGCCCGAATATTTGGATCCATTCATCTGTTAAAGCAGATAACTGTCAACGGTGTAGGCAGATTGCTATATAGATATATTGCGGCATAAAATTATACAGAAAGATATTTTAGCATTTTACTACTACGAAATATAACTCAACTACACCATTTACTTAGTATGTTTATGACTGTTTTCCATTTATAAGTGAAATGTACAATCTAAAATAATTTAGATATATTAAAAGTAGTGGTCCTAACGATTGCTATATTAATACACCGCGGAATGGAAGCGCAGAAAAAGATATGTTAACATATTACAACCACGAAAAATTATATTTATGGATTGTCACGATTACCATTGCTTTCCATTTATAGCTGAAAAAACAATTTACCAATATTAAAAAGAGAATTTAAAGAATTCAGGAATTCCTTATGCTGCTGGAGCAATTAAATATCCCACACTTACATAATATTGTAAATATGTGGTTAAACTTTCAAAGAAACCAATTATGAGAATTGACTAAAAGACATATAAATAATTTTTATTCAACTGATGTATTTAAATAAAATGTATCGAAATATTTTAACTTTTAAACTTTTCATTTTCATCCAATGATAAAGAGTTTCTTGGGTCTTAAAATTATATTATGTGAAAATGCTGATAAAGCAAAATGAAAGGAATGGATATTATGAAATTATTGGAGATAATTCATTAAAATAATATATTCGTAATTTCGATCTGCGAGTTGACATTCTGGAGCTAAAATATTCATTATCCCAATCCAAGTGTTTTAATAACCGAAAAGTATGAGATAGGCAAAAATAAATCTGAAAGATCAATTTACATTAAATTATTCCAGTCGAATCGGAAGGCCAAATATATTAATTTTGAAAATGCCAAAGTTCGGTGGAGTCAACGCTCATCCCTACAAGATTTATTCAGTAATTTATGTACTTCCACAGTTTTCACTGTATTAGAAATCATCTTCATTTGTCAAATGTAATAATAATGTGATAATTTCCGGCGATTAAATCACGAATGCATAAAATTGCCCATTTATAAAAGGACAACTTCATACACTGGCACATGACTACCACTAAAATAACCCTTAATTTCCTGAGGGCGACCAAAATCAATTTCGGTTGTGTTTGCTCGTATATTAGGTGTCGATAGAAAATAAATGTTTCCTTAATTAGTGTGTGCTGCTTTATTGAAGTACGAGGTGGGATTAGACGCTACGGGGGGCATGGCAAACACCTCTGCGGCGTGGAAACGACCAGATATAATATGGCTCCCAACACCGTATCGGTTACCTCCCATCAAGCATCGACCTTTGTTCCTGCCCTGTTGGTGCAAAACGGCCGACAGCACACCGGATATGCCTCCCTGTGACTATAGGGCGACCTCGCAGGGGTCTCTGGTAGTCCCTTGTCTCGTATCGCGAGTGAAAGGACAAGATAGAGAAAGTCGCCTCTCGGACATAGATCCTAGGCTCAGTTTCTCTCCTAGAAAGGTAAGGAAGGAAAAAGGAGGAGCTTCCCTTGACCCTGAATGTCCGGAAGGTGCTATCATTTCCTCGTTTCTCAGTTCAAAGTCGAATTTCTCTGTAGATGAAATATGAAATTTCCAAAGCAAATATTTTTCCTTTCGGTATGGAAAGAAATTATGAAGTCAAAGTTACGCAGAAGTTCTCTTGTGGAACTTTTATTCAGTGATTTCTCTCCTTAATAGCTACCTTTATTGTTTCGCGCAGAAGCGCCTTTATTGATTGATAATTTAATTTTCTTTCATGTAACTATTATAAATCGGAACTAATTTTTTAATGACATTGAATAAGGAAATTTACGGGTAAAAGGAGGCGATATTTAGCTATAAATAGAAAAAAACCGTTCAGGTTTTGCTTAATGATCCCATGAGTAACATTGCCACGGCATTCGAGGAATTAATATATAACCTACTAATCGGCATCACGCTTACCTAGGTAACTTTCATGTTATCAAAGGCATGAACAATACGAAGAAGTAATTAAATTTGTCTCAAATTTAAGCCGAAAGTTGTCCATTTATTATAAAATGGTAGAAGGAACAAACACACTAAAATGCGACGATAATTATGCTTAACTTTCTATGTTCGCTTGAAAGGGGTTAGGTATTTAAAAACGATATTGTGTGAATTTCATTTATGTAGATATGTAATTAGTTGCGTTTTCGTGTTTCCAATATATTTTTGCTATTTATTTAAGAGTTAAAAACTTGTTTCCGATTGGGAATTTAAACAATTTCATCATTATTGTTTCCTTCACAACGAAAAAATTAGAAAAGAGCGAAAGTGGTAATAGACTTTACTTTAGCCGCCTTTAAAAACAAAATTTTCGATGAAAGTTATTAAAAAAATGATATTATATTCGCCACTCAATGAAAACTCCTAATTTAACTTTTAGAAGTAATACCGCAATATTAAATAACGGAAGGTGAATTCATTCCCGTTTTATTATCGAGCTATTTGGGTATCATCAGAGTCCGACAGCAAAATATTGAGCTCAGCAACACTATTGTCCATACAGCTTTATAAAGATCGGATCGACAGGAGAATAAAACAAAGAAACAATGGCGCGTTGAAGCGTCCCCGGAATTCCAAAGAGCACGTCCATAAAGAAGTCGGAACGCCCCCATCATCGGCCTCATGAAAATTCATGGGCAAAAATATAATAAGATGAGACACTCCATCAAAAGCGAACCCAACGCCTATTTTTGAATTATGGCGATAAGAGGGGGAGGG
The DNA here is from genome assembly GCA_947579665.1 of Sympetrum striolatum. Lineage (NCBI taxonomy): Eukaryota > Metazoa > Arthropoda > Insecta > Odonata > Libellulidae > Sympetrum > Sympetrum striolatum. The sequence continues at coordinate 50,528,507 of OX388342.1, read as the reverse complement.
GGCTTTAACAGCGCCGACTGCGGACCCACCAAGTAATTAACCGAGCTAACTAAAATTACCCTCGGCCCACCTTCGCACGGGCGCCCAAACGGCAAGGTAATTTTCGCCCCAATTACTCTCCCAATGGCAACCGATGATCCGCCCGCGTGAGTTTTAATGCATGCGAAATTATCAAGGGGTGATGTTAGGCAACAATGAGCTTTTGAAAGTGCGAACGTCATGCCGAATACGAGGTCGAAGGATGACCTACAGCCCATAACCGCATCAACATTCAATGCTCCGCCTCGGGACTTCACTTCGGCCATGAACCGTAAATTACAATTTCAATTTCCTCCTTCCAGAGGATCGGAGAAATCTTTTTGAAGCATGTCCCACAGTGATGGAGGCTGGGAGGTAACCTTAAAAACCACCGATAACTTATGGGGATCCCGTTTCTCCTTCAATGGCTGATAATGAAGAAGAGAAAATTGTAATCATAATCATGGATGAGAATAAGACTGACGAATCTTTTTTATCTAGCCTGTTCTTTTAAGTATTCAGAAAGAAAGCTATAGCTATAAAAAATAGTAGTAGAAAACTCAGTAGGAAAGTAAAAAACTAGAAATCATACAAATTTCATAGATTGTTAAAAAAATTAAAGGGAAAATTATCCTTGTAACAATACCTGGGATAAAAATATAAATATGTAAGTATTACACTTTCACAATGTTCAATTGTTTCATTTCCAATGAAACGTATACAATTTAACTTGAAAGTAAAACATAAACGGCTATTAAATGATCGTTTCATTTTTCAATATGAAAAATCTCCAACATATTAATATATATTATTTAGATTTCATGTAATTATATTTTATTAGTTGATATTAAAATTGAATAAAGTAAACAATATCTAGATTTTTAACATATTTAACTTCACCACTAGGAGGAATACTTGTTAAAAGCAATTTTTCATATAGTTGTAAACAATTTTTACAATAAAGAAAAATTAAAAATTACAGTAAGATAATTAATATGACTACTAGTCAATGAGTAACCAATTACACGATTAGAAAGTGCATGGCATTAGATGAATCAATATCAGATCACCAAAACTTATGTCCAGCCATGTCAAATTTTTTTAACGCTTCGGATGCCGTGTCTCTCATGGAGAAGATTGAGGAAATATGGACGCATGTTGGCGTGGGAGTCATTGAATACGCTCGTCAGCGATTTACTTTTAAGTTCGTCATTCGCGCAATCACCTGTAAACTTTTGAATGGCGTCAAAATATTTGCCCTCTGCAGAGATAAATGGAGCGTTGCTAGGTCACGGGGTGTGGAGAGACATTTAAACGAAGGAAATACCGGGAGTGATGGACGACGGGAAGCGAAGCGATGGCGCGAAAAGAGGTTCGCGAGGGAAAACTCTTTTGGAAAATCGAGCCTTTTATGGATTTCAATTCCAAAAATGCATTTTTAGATTCGCCTCTTACTGCACACGGCGAACGGACAACATACTGCTAAAATGTTCAGCCAACGGCATGATTAAAGATGAACTTCCGTAACTGCAGTCATAATGTTGCTCGTGCATCTGTGAGATATAATGTGCTGAATGTCCGCGGTCGTACGAAAAGTGAAATATCCGCGAAGTTTTGCTATATCTATGGGATAGGAACTACTAGAGTTATCCTGCAGTTAAGGTAACGAAGTAGGGATGGATTTCATGGCATATACGAGTATTTCCACAAGCTAGGAAATTGTGTTTAGAAAACTACTCACGGTAGATTAACAAGAAAACAAAATCGTTTTTTATTCCCGAGCCAAGAATAAATTTTCAACTACAATTTTATGTAACTGATTTATAATTTAATGCATTCTAAATTAGGATGAAATACTAATTATTTCAGTTTCATTACAACTTTTCTTTCCAAATAATGGATGACTATGAGAATTAATGGAATTGTTCCTCTCGTTTTTAAGTACTAATTTGCAAAATCCTATTAAAAGCAATGAAATGAATCTCTGCTTAACACGGAAAGGTATACATAAGAGTCCAAGACTAAAATAATCTTATAGCCTATTTATTTTTTCATCATAACTAATATTTAAATCAATAATGATCATCAACTTGATATTTAAGTCATAATGGCTAACATCAATATAAGGAATTCGTTCGCAGATATAAAATTTGGATATTCGGCTTATCATTTAATCATTTCGGAAATATTCTTGAAGCATGTAGTACAAATTTTATGTTTTTTACGTAATATAAAGCTCAGAAAAAGTTACATCTTTTATACGATTAAGTACAAGATATATTTATTATCCCTTTGGAAAATAACTGCTAGTAATCATACTTCGTACTTCATTTTCCCAAATGCAGTATGACCATCACGAATACATCTGAGTTTCATCTCACAGGAACTAGTAAACCCTTCTTATTGATGCTAAAGGGCATTATCCTGGGAAAATCTTCATTAGAATCTCTCTCCATCCTCTCAAGTGGCCAGTATTTTCGCGGGAATAGCTGTAAACGAATAAAAAACGCTTTCATCGTCTCGGATCTGACAACGATTCTTGAGTGAAAATCGATCCCCACTTCCCCTCTCAATTTCCGAGAGCATTTCCATAGTCTCTGTGTAAATCTTTCGCATTGTGCTCGAAAGCGGGACATGAAGGTTTAGCGCGCTCGCCTATTAGTAACGGGGCAGCAGGATTAAATCCCAGCCGAAGAGGATTAAGCTGTTTCCCAAGCACGGGATAGCATTCCGCATGGACGATGAAAATTTCCCAAATTAGGAGATATCATCGTGATGCAGTAAGAAACATTAAAAGAAAATAAATCGTAGTAAAAATAGCATAGAGAACAAAATCTACGCACAGGAAATAGTGTAGGAAACCCTCTAATATATATTATGACATTTTATAGCCTATTAATAATATAATATGTAATAATAAGCAAGCACAATTTAGAACGAGTACAAGCAGAGCGAACTTAATATTATGGGAAGAAAAATGCTTTTTATTCGCCTCGCTTCTACTACGTAGATTCTCCACTTATTGCGAGACCTGGAGGTTTTAAAAAGATTATGAAAACTTTACGATTAAAGAAGTTTCCACAATTTAATTTAAAATCAAGCTAAAAATTTCACGTATCATAAACGTCTCCAATTAGATTGTGCATCTTTAATAAATTACATTTACACAGCAAGTATGATAGTAAGTTTTTAGGTAAAATAACTTATTTTTAAGCATACCTTGAACATTATTGTAACTAACGTAACCTTGAGGAATAATGTCGTTAAAATATGAATAATAACAGTAGTAGTAAATATGACATTAAAATCTTTGATGGATAAAACCGAAATATAATACGTGATGGATTGATTCAGTCTTCACTTCGTGGAACCGTCTAATATTGTCCATCGTGAATGAATTGATGAAATATTGAGGTTCCTTAAAAAAATAATTTTATTTGACAACTAGTTTCAACACACAAGTATCATTCCACATTTGTGTAAACCTGAATAGTCGTTCAATTTATTTACCATGAAACAAATATAATAAATACGATTAAAGGTGGTTTTAATGTGGGATATTTACTAGTTTCATTATTCACATTACATCTTAAAATATTTTGTGGCAATGAATTAACCCTTAACCAGTGACGTGCCATTTTTGTCACACTACCAGTGACGTGCGGTCTGGGAGACCGCAATTTTTTAAATATCTTTAAAGTTACTAAATGACACATTTAACAATGTTTAAAAGCCTTAATAAACTAATCAGTTATTAAATAATTTGAATTCAAATTTAATTTTATGTTAATATGAACAAAATTACAATTATTAATCATTTTACGAAGATAGTCAAAAATTTGAATGAAAAAAACATATCCTAGCAAAATAATGTCGCATATTAAAAATCAGGTGCCTATTTTTGTAGCAAAGCCTTTAATGTATTTTTGGGATGATAATTGATAAAATGTTCTTGAAAAATATTTCATTTATTTTGTTTTTCATGGATTCTGCAAACGTTCGATATTACATTTTTCGTGAAAAAAGTCCTACCCCTCCATAGAAGCACAGCTCTTGCAAATTTTTTTTTGTGCATTATAAAAAAACTGGTTGTCTACATTTTGAGCAACAGAAGGAGGTTTTTCGTTTTTTTCATGGAGGGCAAAGTCGGCAAGTCTTCCGCTTCTCTAGTTTATCTTCGAAATTTTGAGGTTTTTCAACTGTTAGGTTCAGAATTCGGCGTATATTGGCTCTTAATTGTGTGGGAATCTTGCTGTTTGACATTATCCTCTTTAATTGTGGCCTTACTAACTCTGCTGCAATGCATTTAATAAAATCGTACCTATTCAGATACTTCTTGTCTTTTAGAGACTGCTGAAACACAAAAGAATTCACCAATGAAATGTCTAAAATCCCAAGAAACACTGCCATTGGCCATCTCCTTGTTCTTCGACTAGATGAGTAGCTGCTGCACATTTTATGTAGTGTATCTACTCCACCCTTGAGTGAATTATAGAAAGCTATAATTTCAGGTTTCATTGTCACGTCATCAGTGCTCTCTGTGGTGCATTGACGACACCAACCAAAGAGTCCTGTTTCTCTTTGGCATATGAGGAACTAGAGTCATGTTGCCGTATATCCATACAACGAGGACCCTTTTGTGCCTTCTTTTGAAGGCCCTAACTCATTGGATATTTCCCTTTAATTTTTTCTTATCGTCCCGACATAGGTCAGTCCTTTCACCCTCAGCTTCTAAACCAGTTCAATCGAAGTGAACCAATTATCAGCTGTAATATTTCGATTGGAATGAAATATTGGCCAAGTGAGACACGGAACTGATTGCGTAGGTTTCGAAGTATTTTTGTCCTCCTCTGACAGACCTTTTCTGTTGCTACTTTTTCCGGCGTACAAATAGGCATTATACAAACAGGTATTCGATGTATCCGTCAAACACATCATTTTGAGGCCATACTTAGCTGGCTTACTCAGGATGTACATTTTAAATCGGCACCGACCCCTGAAGGCAATTAACATTTCGTCAATACAAGTTGTTGTGCCCAGTGAATAGCAACAATGAGAATTTTTTACGAAATGATTTAACAAATCAGAAATTGGTGCAACTGGGTCACTTTCGTACCGGACGATTCGGTCTTCATGGTTATCAAACCGAAGACATAAAAGGAGAACAGCAAATCGTTGTCCATATATTACTAAACGAAAAATTTCCTTTCCCATGCCATCTGCAGCAAAAGTACTACTAATACCTTCAGATTTAAATATTGCCGAATATATTAATAACTCAAGTAAAGCTCTTAATTCAACATAATCTAAATCTTGGATTTCTGGCCTACTCTGGTATACTTTTCTCATAACTTCTGAAGTTTGACATTTGTCCAACACAAAATCAAATTGAAATATTCATGGTTTTTGGGTTCTCTTCCACGTATTTGTTTTTGTCGGACGACGTTTCGACCGCATTCCAGCAGTCGTCTTCAGGTCGAAATGCATTTCATGTTTCCTTTCCCCTTTATATACGCTGGCTCCCCTTCCGTATATAAAGGGGAAAGGAAACATGAAATGCATTTCGACCTGAAGACGACTGCTGGAATGCGGTCGAAACGTCGTCCGACAAAAACAAATACGTGGAAGAGAACCCAAAAACCATGAATATTTCACTTGAACGCCACGGAAATCTACGAAGTTATACAAAATCAAATTTACTATATCGTCGTCAATAATAAGCGACCAAAAATGGAGAGGTTGCAGTTACCTATCTAGAGGTATAACAGATTGCTTCAAACCTGGTTTTTTCGCGACAATGTTATGCAGACGAGTGTAAACGTTTCTCTTTGGCTCTTTAGAACTCTTATTTTCCCAGGCAATTGGTTTTCCTGCCGCCATATTTGCAAATTATTTTACAACAAAGATATATTTTAGAAAGAAACGAACTTACTGAAAAAATATAACTCACATGATTCGTCTTTCAAAAGATCCGTGTATGCGATCCGTGACTTGGCAACGAAACGAATAGAGCGAAACTAAAGAAAGCAGTTTGGGGAAAATCCGAGAAATACGTTTTCTTTCACATCTGGTCATGTACTGCTTTGTACATTCGCCTCGGGTTTTCCACAGGATCACTCCACCCTTTCCATTGGGGGTCCATATTCCGCTGACAACATGCTTAATCAAAGGTCATTCATTCCAGACACAAATGAGCAGTGGCAACAAAGAGAAATTCTCGCAGGATTTGGTTATTCTGAGTTTGCCGCCACTTCGGTCGCATCCGTAGTAAGTGACATTCTAGTGTCAGAATCACAGTGAAATATAAAGACGAAAAATTCGGTTCCATACACATACGGTGTTTTAATGCAAGTATGATTTAATATTTTTCTAAAAAGATTTTTATTGTTGGAGTTGATATTATAAAATAACCAAAACAATCAGTATTCTTTAGGACGACCTCAACATTAGCCTACTATCATAAAATCCATATATTTTGCCTAATTTATGCTTTTCAAATAGTAATAACAAAGAAATGTGAAAATAATAAACAAATGTAATAAATAAAGTTAAATTTTGTAAGCCACCGTAATAATATTCATCCATATTACGAATTGAGTTTTCCCGAATTAGTGACGTGCGGTCTCTCAGACCGCGCATGAAATTAAATCGCAACTTAATAGAAATACAAGTAAGATAAATGAAATTCGAAGAATTCTATATACTACGTAAAGGTATCTAAGAAGGTACCATAAATAACAGATTTGTTAAAAATCAAATAATTTTTTTATTTACAATAAAAAAATCGCTGCGGTCTCTCAGACCGCACGTCACTGGTTAAGGGTTAAATAAGAAACGATAAATATTTGGATTTGTCCACTAAGCTACTGGATGAAATCTCTCTTTGAGGCGATTTCTTCACCTTAACAAAACGAGAACAAGATGAATGGAAGGGTAATGTCGTAGGAGGACTTGACGTTTCAGAAAGGATTTAGGATGGCATTTGTTGGAGGATAGTTCTTTGTGCGGAGAGTAATGTATCACTTTGAAGAGAAAAAGAGGAGGGGAGTAAGTGGAGGACTGCAATGGAATTTCAGCAGTTCCGGGCACTGCATCGGGAGAAATGTATGAGAACTGCGACCATCGGACAGGAATGAAAGGAAATGAACGCCTATGAGGCTATTATTTATTCTCACGTAAGCATTGTGGATGTTTCAAATGCATATAAAATCCTTATAGGGTATATTTGGTGCAAACCATCTTCGGTACATGGCCAATGTACGAGAGTATCGTATCGATGCCACCCTCAAAGACTGCTTAAATCACTCCCCTGAGTTGCACATCCACTGAAGTCTTTTCAAGCGTAAAAGGAGCTGGAAAAATCTTTGCAGTTTCATCACAATGTCACTAAGCCCTCAGTCGTTGGAGATTCTTGGGATTCGAAATTATTTATCGTTGAATTAAAATTCAAAGAACAAAAATAAAATTTATCCTTACTTTTCTATATATTTTATGTCTATTTCTACTATACATTTTTAGTATTATTTTTATATATCATATTTAAAATTTTTTATACATTACCTTATTTATACATATTATTTGTCAATTATCTGTTTAATTTCATGATATTTCAAATGTATTTGCTGTATATTTTAATCTTATAGTTATAACACTATTACACATTATAGGCTACTGCTCACAATGAGTCTTCGAGGTTGATCAGACTTTGCATAATCTTAGCTTCATTATTCTACATGGATTAAATCATTTCCAGAACATTTTTACATGTTTCCATTATATTTATGTTCTATTTTATTTGTTGTGGCTACTTCCATTTAATTTATATTTTATTTAAATTCTCTGCGTATTTTACTGATATTCTAATTAAATTCACTATATTTTAATGATATTACATGTTGCTGCTTTTAATACTTTTGAAAGAGCGCACAGGCATTACGAAGTTCATGTTTAATAACTCTGCTTTGATTAAGTTATTTCTAATTATGAGAAAAATATATAGAGATATTTGTTTTTGATATAAAATTTATAAAATCTGTTCTGACATTATGTTTACTGAATTTGATTCAAATCCAATTTTGAAATAATTTTATTTTGCAGAATTTAAAATAGATCCAATAGATCCCATTTCTATTAGTATGGAAAATAGGTTACTATAGAGATTTTATAGTTGCTCCGTGCCAGTTTTACTCGGGGGAATTAAAGCTAAATCTCTTTCATCATTGCTATCAATGCAGATACTATAAAGCCATTGGTAAACAAATATAGGGTGCAAGAAGTAGTACAACAATGCATGACCGTTTTCCTTTTGTTATTACTTTCGAAACAATTACTGTAAAGCCAATAAAATCCGAACATGAATTGCAAATAGTATACCCTTAAAATAAAAATGTCAGAGTATAAATTTCTAAAGAGTAAAAACAGTGAGTTACTCGCTGGTATAAAATGCATTCGGGGATAATTCAGGCTGAATTTATTATGCCTCCTGTACCTTCACCGATTAAATTAGAAAGTGTAAGGTATCATCAATATTTACGCCTAGCTTTGCACGAAATAGAGTGGAAATCATGACAGAAATTTAGGCCCTTTACGATCCTTGCATACAAATGATAAATTATCGAAACCCAAATGAAAATTTATTCCCACGCTCAAACTCATAAGGTTCGAAACTCATTCGACGCACAGCTGTTTTACATGTAGTAACAAATTCAGCTTGAAAACTCCCCAGAAACAAGCTGCGGCGCCATCCATAAATAAAGCGCGTCAGAAATTTTTCCCTGGTTACCCGAAGTGACAAGGTGATACATTGCCGCCGATAAAAAAATTACATTTCGGCTATTCCTTGGGAATAGAGATTCGGGAGTTTTTTTCTTCTTTGGCAAGCCGTGAACAAGCTGCCCTTCCTTAGTAAATTCCAAACGAGATAAATAAAAGAACTCGCGAATAAAGTACTCGTGCATCCGTCGAGATGTGAACTGGGGATAGCGTGGGAAATGGTCTTTTTATCATTCCGACCCATTTCCTTGGGATCCTCCTTCGCATAAAATAAGAGCACTCTTTCCTGAGCGAAGTCAAGCATTTGATTTCTCGCACGTTCGGTTGTTTGCCTTGGCCCACGTGATTTAAGGTATCGTCAGCCTATCGATGTCGAGAAATGTGGATTCGAAGCCGAAGTATAAATAGATATAAAGGCTCTCGAATAGAAAGGGCTTTTCTAGGTAGAAATGTAAACATGAAATTGACCGGTTGATGTAGGAAGGTTTTTCAGGAAAATCGTAACTTCATTGCTCAGCAATAATATAATACTTTATCACGGGCGTATGACCACTTACATTTTACAAGAAATAGTAGAAATAATAAAATTGTTTTCATTTAATTATACCTTTGCACAAAATAAAATGTTGAACTATAATGTAAAGCAGAGAGTAATAAATATATAGAACAAAAAATAAGTAAACATGCCGCAAGTTATTATTGCAAATTATTTGACTTATAAACGAAAATTTGGCAGATAAAAATTCAAAAATATAATATAGAAGAAGGTTAAAGAAAGAAAAGATCTTAATATTGCATTATAAAATTAAGCATCATACCATTTAATCACGCAAAATGGAAAATCAAAGCCAATTCATAATTATAAATAACAAGAGAATAAAGTAAGAAAAAATAATAGCAGAAAAGATTATTGTAATATAAATTTTTATTTATTGAGAGTTTTAAATGTTAATTATATATGTATAACAAAACCATTATATTAACTCTATTGCCTAATTAGTGAGATTATTGCATTAATATTATATCCAAAGTATGTATAAAGCGAAAAATACAGCAGAAGATCATTGATGATGGTGTGGCAGAGTAATAAAGAATGGGCATCAGCAGGAGTCTTAAAGGAAATCATATATTCAGCAAGTATGTACGTATGTATGTACCATATGTGAGCAATTCTTTTTTCAGCACTGTCCTGTATGTGCTTATTCATTAAAAAATCATCGAGTCAGTAAAATGTTTAACCAAGTATGAGCTTCGTTAGTTACAATTTCATAACGACCTCCCCCTTCATTACGCCCAAAAGAAAGTTCACCGAAGTTGAGATCGATAGTTCTAACATTCTAAAGGAGTGGTTTTCAAAATTTAATGGAATCACCAAATTTTGAAGGAACTTGGTCCCGACTAAAAATTTAAACTGAGTGAAAAAGACAAATATTGCCAAGTACCCGTTTCTAGTTAGAGGCATGCTGAAATAGAATAAGTCAGGATAGGTGTTTAAGTTTTTCCGTAAAAATCTAAAATCTTTTAAGACTGCGCTTCTTTGACGTAGTTATGAGGAAGCCACAGTCTGAAATTTTGACTTTAACTGCAGAGATGATTTTAATGGAATTAAGGAATTACCTGGTAGGATTATGTAGGGGTTGGGGAGTATTTTTGCCTCTAGATTGGCGGAAATAATATCAGTAATCCTAAAAAATCTTGCATAATCTACCATATATAGTATGAAAATACGAAGGAATTGGTGATGATGATTCATGTCTTATTAATTAATTACATAAAGGGTGGTTCAAAAGTATGGAAACGGCGAATTTATTTCGCACACGGGTAGAAAATTGGAATTTTGATACTGGGGTCTTTAGTAAATTTGCCCGGGGAATCGAATGGGCCCGATGGTGCCTTATACGAGATATGAGGCCCAACTTTGAAATTTCAAATGCAAACCTATATTTGTTATGGCAGATTCGGATTCAACGGGATATTTTACATCCGAATTGGTCAAAACTCAAAATATTTCGGTCGATTTTTTAGCCCTATGCTGCGTTTTTTCTTCAAAAATCCGGGGGCGTCTGAATCATTCAGACCAGGGGACAAAAATCGATATTCTGATACTGATCATTCTGACCAAAATATTTTGGGTTTTAACCAATTCGGATGTAAAAGTTTTCGTTGAATCCGAATCTGCAATACGAAATATAGGTTTGCATTTGAAATTTCAAAGTTGGGCCTCATATCTCGCATAAGGCCCCATCGGACCCAAAATCTGATGGGCCCATTCGATTTCCCGGGCAGAATTACTTAAGACCCCAGTATCAGAATCACAATTATCTACCCGTGCGCGAAATAAATTCGCCGTTTCCAGACTTTTGAACCACCCTGTATAATAACCTATAAATTTTTTAGATGAATTCTTATTCATTTAAAATTAATTGTGGATTCTGTTTACACGGCCCCCACGAGAATAAATTTCCAACTGAAAATCAATATCAAATGAATAAATAAATTCTTCGATACTCTTGTATTTACACCTAACATTTTTGTGGATTCCAGCTGTCACCTTTCTTTTCGTGACGTATTGATTTATTTCACGCATCATTTACTTCTGGCTGCCACTTCTAAGCCAGGCATTGACACATTATTTATGTACCTCAATAGGACATAGCTATCAAACTTACGATACTACTATTTGACACCTAAGTTCTTCAACAGTACATTACTGAATGAATACAAGTTTAATGACAAACTATTCGTCATGAAAATATGGCGTAGTTAAATCTATTTATGAATTTACGGGATAATGCTCGAGCTCCGGAGATATTGCCGACATGATTTTTGGAAGATTGCGGTTGGCGGAGGAAGTTTTCAAGTAATTTCACGTCACCAAGGGTGTAAGCGGGCTTGCGTTCTTCACAAGGTCCTATATATCTCACATAGTTTCTCGGAAGTGAAAATATTTGGGCAAAATAGGTGCTTACGGATGGGGGCGAACATATTAAGTCGTTGTTGAGATTATGGCAGTAAATTTCCAGTTGAGACATATTTTGCATGACGTAGTTACATCGGGGAGCTAGCGATATTTTCCGAAGGTTTTGGAAAAAAGAGGATTTTACGATAAAATTTATTTAATTTCAGATATACGATGGTAAGCTGAAAATTTTCTAGCCTTTTATTGATTTGAGTTATTAGTATACTTATTGATTAGAGAATAAGTCGGAGAAAGACTGAAAATGAATAGGATTCAGAGAAATGGTACTAAAAATCGCAATTTTACAAAAAGAGAATAAAAATATTAAAATATGATAGAAATTAAAATTCTCTCGTAGTCAAATGCTTTTGCTTTAATGTTAAAATCATATGACCTTCCAATCGAAATCGTTCGCAAAACCTCGCGCACAATCAAGGTAGTGACACCAATTTAAGGAACATTAATTTTCTGTGCGAGTTATCTGAATTGGTTAATTTCTATTGTTACGGCATCGATAATGGTGGATATATACTCTGCAATAAATTATTCCCTAGCACGTTGTATCCATCAATTACGATAGTTAAAAAAATCCTATACGTGTTAGATTTTGATTGGGATTCATGAGGCGCTATATTAAACCACTTCCTATTGATGAGGAATTTTTTGGCAAACAAACAGCTTTATTTGTTTCGCGCAGCAACGTTGAATTTGCGCGAAAATAAACGCAGCTGTTGATGATGCTGATTGGCTGGTGGACGTGAATGCATCGCCCTTTTATGCAGTTGAACTCAGTTTACCAAACGAAAATTTCGTCTGTTAGTTTAAATCCATTCCAAGAATGGGTTTTATTGAAAGTATGCGAGATTTTTGAATATGCTGTTTCAGCTAATAGGAAAAGCAAATCGTTCGTATTTGGTAAAATAATATGTATCTACAGATGTGACGAGATGCAAGATTAAAATATATATTTTTCCAGTAGTTAAGACTATCGTACATGTCGGTGCAGGATATAAAGATGATGTAAGTTGCCTTGGGAAAAACTGGAATAAAAAAAAACTGAAGACAAATAAAATGATAGACCAAACTTTTATTGGCAAGGTCAGGCACATTTTTTCTCCGTATCTCATGTTGTACTTTCATGTTTACATAGGTTAGTGAAATATGAAGGAATTTGATGAGGAAAATTAACTTGCGAATGAAAGTTTGAAATAAAATATCCTCCGTTGAAGGTAAAGTAGCTCACAAGGAATAGAGTTAAAAATATAACAAAACAGAATCACATACTGTTTTTTGTTTGGTTTTCAGATCTATCTTAACCTTTGTCCATTAAAAATCATTTATTTCTCCGAAGGTTTTTCACAGCCCTATTTTAGTGGGTGTTCTTATACTTCAGGGTATATTTTTTCCTAAGTAAAATCTTTGGCTTTCTAACCCTCAAGGCATATTTTCTTTATATTTTTTTCAAGCCATTTCTACTTATATTAAACTATATATGACGAAGGGATATATGTATGAAAAGATATATTATCCTTAATCTAGCTCTAATGAAAGACTCTTTAATGTTATTATTATCTATCTCTTAAAAAATGTTACTATACAAGAATATAGTGGACCAGTGAAGGTGAATTATAAAGTATTGGAAAAAAACAAGAAGCCACCAAAAAAATGAGTGAACCCAATACGCCTTTTCTTCTCCAAATAAACATTATCAGGAGCAGAGGTAGACTGTCTACATCCGACCTTTTTCAATACATTAAATCGTTATAAAATAATGATGAATAAATTTAAATTCATGAAAATAAATTTTAAGGATAGATGTAAAATACAAACAAAACTACGAGTTCAAGAAGGAATAAACTACGACCAATATTGCGGTACACAGATCGAGTAGGTCCCTGCCTATAATTCTAGGAGAACTCAGTAAATAAGCAGTTTCTTTTCTTGGGCCATTACTCTTGCGTTTCTGATATCAAACATCTGCAACAGGCAGTTTGCAGCGGAGAGCTAATTTTCATCCCAGGCTCGTTAAACGTTCCGCCACTCGATTTTTACACCACCCAGCCGCATTCAGCATCCGCGCCTTTAAAAAACAGCGAGCACAGCAGATAAGTCCTCCCGCAAGGAAATATCGTTGATAAAGCGGCACTTTGAGGCGACTTGTGGTCTTTCAGAAACATAAGGCGGGCGAATGACTCTCGGATGCTCTGCGAAACATCTCGCCTCGCAAAATGGAGAGCCCTTATTTATTGCCTTGCCGAACCAGCATCGCTGCGAAACTTCTAGGCAACGAGCCTCGGCAACAACGTTGTCTTTTCGCCCCGGAGAGCGCCCATTTTTATCCGCGGAACATCCATTTCGGCGAAGACGAGCAATATCGCGAAAAAATAGCGGAGGCTGAAAAACAAGCCGTGATGCATTCCTTCGATTCTTTCGCGCGTGGGCATTAAAGGGAGGCAATTTTTCAACCGCCGAAATGAATGCGACCCAAAGCGCGATGCATTACGAGGGCCTCTTGATTAATGCGGCCTTGTTTGAGATACTCGTAATGTTTTAATGCCGTCTCGAATGACAGCTTCCCTTAGGTGGAAAATTTCTCCTCCCTTGTAATGACGTGATAAGAGTGAGTAAATCCGTCTCCGCTATTCCTACGCCGTTAGTGCATTAACCCATTTCCCATCTCCAGTCGGAGTTAGACAAATGATCCGGACGCTATTTGCTCGCTCTTGGCAACCAATGGATTTATCTGTGGAGGATGTGACCGTTATTTTCAAGATTGTATGTTTCGCCGGTTCGCTGACGGTGGCAAATGGCATCCGCGTATCGTCGTTTCGCGCGATGAATCATCGAACGCGGAGCGTAAAAAATTGAAACTCTACATTGGTTCGAGTAAAATTAAAAATACAAGGGTATTATTGAGCTTTTTCAGTAGTTATACGAATGCTTTTCGTACTAGGAGATAAATTATTAATAAGGAGATTTAAAATACAATCTTCGAAGAGGATTTTTTAAACCCAAGTTTCCGTAAATGCTAAAGGGTTCTTCCACTCTTTTATATCGAGAATCAAGTGAGTTAATATTACCCTCTACTTGTCATTATTTTACGTTCGTAATATTTTTAAAGTATTTGTTTTTAGTATCATACGTTTTAACGGAGAACGGGTCAATAATTAAAGTAAAATGCTGTTTGAAGTACATCGATAGGTTCCTTGTATTCGTTGATTTCAGTGAGCTCAAACTTACCATTACAAATTTAGAGTAATAACATTTCAGTAATAGGAGATAGCGTTTATCAAATTTTTATGAGATACTTACCAATGCTCATCTAGCTTTGGTAAAGATTTATTACATTTTGATGCAATGCGTGGAATCTATTTGATATCTTCTTTAGTTGGAATGAATAATTCAAATTTATTTCAATAAATAGATTTTAAATTTTCTTTCGCAAAGAAAATCGGTCCCAGGCTGGTTACAGAAGAATACTTGTGGCTTTATACAGAAGTAATAGAATGCCAGGAGTAACAAAATATGTGAATTACTCTTGATTGTAAGGTTAATAATCAAGAAAATAAATTCAAACAAAGTATATGCATGTACAAAACTAATTTACTGATACCATGGACCATAAATGCAAAAAGACTAAGGCAAAGAACTATTTCATTATTTTATTAACTATAAAGAAATATTTACGTTCGGAAGTTATGATGTTCAAGTAGAGAAATATTTTTTTAATTTCACGTTTAAAACGTGTTTATATAATTTTTCCTATTGACTCAATTTAGTAAGGCGTGGGATCCTCATTCAAGATACCGACAATCCCTTTTTCCTACAGTTTTTTATCGTAAAGAAAAGGCCCTTGAAAGACAAAATAAAAAGTAATTATTTATTTTTTGTGATTTTTTACTTTCTCTTCAGCAGAAAAGGAAAATAGTTTGCAACATACCATATAAATCTACCATAAAAATAAAATATTTCAGGGTTTAATTATTTTTTTAAACGTATCGATGTTAAGTAAAATAAACAAATAAATGAAAATTTTTACTAACATTTTTAAACGAACTTATAATTTGAATTACGAACCTTTTACCATAGAGAACATTCTCCGAGTAATAAAACTGGTTTTTACTACTGCGATTTATGAAACAAAATGGAACCTTAATAAAGAAATCTAAAAGAAAATAAATTCGCTGAAGATTAATTGACGTTTCATTGCTCGCCGTTACACTTAGTTCTGCTTTTGCAGAACCTTTTCGAGACAAAGGATGTTTAATAACCACCGATTATAATCAAAACGCGCTGAATAAGAAAATCTCCATTGTTGTTGTTCGGGGAAAACCTGCCAGGAAAACTCGACGTTGGGCGAGATAAAAGAAACCTAATTACCCATAAAGATACTCCGACGGTATCCATTTTATGTTAGTTCCTCCTCAGAGGTTTCCTAGTCGCAGTTGCCCGCTTGAATTCCTTTACTCTCCCCAGCGAATTTCTTTAGAGGAACTGTTAAAACTTGTTTCCGGCAGTTGCGGGTTTTCCTCGGAAACCCATCAAAAGACTTACGGTGGAGTTAAATTCCCTTATCTCCTCCGTAGAGGGACAAGCATATATATAAACAGGGGCTTCATGTACTTTGATGTCCACCACAATAACCTTTCCCGCTAGACATTCCCTCGAATAACTTTTCCTTGGTTTCCTTCTCAAGCTCCTTTCTCGGGAGGAACTTACCCTTTCATTGCAGATCCTTTCTAGGGAATGTCCATCCATATGTAGCACTGCTAAATTTTTCGTTGCCAGGAGCAGTTTGATCTTATGCTTTGTTAGGAAACACAATAAAGTGCGCAAAACAGCCGTCCGAAAATAGAAAGGGGCATCATTGAAATAGCGTAACTCCTTGAAGAGTCTCATGTTTACGCTATCAGATGACGGAAGTCGAATGAATGGAAACGGATTCGAATAAAAAGCAATATGCGTTTTATACTGACTATAGGAGGAGTCTCAGGGTTCAATAACCCATTATACATTGGAACATTGCTGGGAAATATTCGATAGCAATATTCAAGCACAAAAACGTATAGCTCTGATATCAAACTTTGTAACTTTTCTAGACGTATTCACCTATTTAAGTGCATCATGCATGCATTTTAGCGCATTTATTATATTGTATTTTTAGCCTACAACAAGTTTGTCGTAAAAATAGGAAAATATACTTTTAATCATCAAGCGCACGATGTTCAGAGTGTCATTAAAATTTGGTATATTTCACCTTTGTTACAATACATGTATTATATTCATATGATACATTTTTTATCTACAACAATTATATTTTAAATATAGGAAAACTATGTTCAATCTTCAAGCCAACAAATTTTAAAATTTCATTAAAATTCAGTAAATTTTATAAATTTAAACTTTATTTGCCCCGGTAGCTGTCACCATAGATATATAAGCGAAACTACAAGGAAAAATACTTTCCACGTATAATTTTTAAAACTTTTGTATTTTGTAAAAGTTGTACAATTACACTGCTTAAATATTTCGTACAGTCAACTCACCAAGTAAACGTAAAAGGAGATTTCTTTTAGTTTTATGGGAAATATTCTTTTCGATATTCATCGCGAACGATAATTATGCCCCATTAGTTGAAAAAATTCTATCGAAAACCAGGGCAAACAAAATGAAATCCAGTCAAAACTTTCCTTCCTTCAAACTTTTCCACTCATTTGAGCTTGTGATAAATCGGAATTCATTTCTGAGGGTAGACGTTATATAGGTCAAAATTCGTGCCAAAAAAAATCATTAATTATTTGAAATCTGGTTATAACCAGCCATTAATGAAAGTAGTAACGAATTCTTATGAAGCCTTGACTTTTTTTCCATTTCTTTATGACGGAATACCAAAACTATTAAAATAATGTTTAGAATATGAATGTTCTAAGTATGAATAAAGAGCTTCTCATAAGGATATTATCATTAAGAGATATGATTAGGATAATACCACTTTTCACGTATGGAGTGTATCAGAATTTAGCTTGGTCAGTTTCCTTACTGTCGAGATAACATGGTGATGTTCATAATGCCTTCCGTAGGATAATTCAAGTCATATTTTTATAATTTTCCTCCTCTATTCTCCGTTTTTTCTCATCAACATAAGAAATTAGCCAAAAACTGTGTTTACAAAATCATCGTGTGAATTTCAAGTGAAACTTCTATTTCATTCCCATCTTTTTCAGTTAGCCTACAGTAAGCGCGTTTTATTCATATATTAAAATTGAATTATACATTAATTAAAATTTATTATATATATTACAATACACATTAATTATTCATTTGCTGGACTGAATATACCTAGAGAAAATATCAATAATTTGCCTTAAGATGGAATGTAAAATCGCTTCTCGAGGTACGAACCAACTTAATAACGGGTTAAGCGCGTAAATCGAGGCACCACTGCATACGGCAAAGCCATCCACATAAAATCGATCGGATTCCGAATACAACATCCTCTATATTTGCACGAAAAAAGATTCTTAAGCAGACTTTAGCCGCGCGCGCCCGACGATGACTTAGAATAAGTCTCGACTTTTGATAAATCACCGCATGGAATACCAGCCCTCATGACCGTCGTGAGTTACAACCGACAGCCGCTTTTTACCCATAAAACACCAAACGCTGCCGGCCTTTTTTCCGCTCGCCGCAGACAGAATTCGATACGTTCGAAAAGCAGTTTGAGCAAGGAATTGCTCTCCCGAAAATAAAGCTTCTCAGACCACGCAAATGGAATTCGAGATAACAAAATTTTTCCTGGGCGGGCAGACTGCGTAGCACGGCCATATGAAAAGGATCTCGGGCAATAGTGCAGCGGTTTACTCTACATATTGCACGAATTTCCTAACTTTCCACATCGAGAAATTGCTGCGTGATACTTCGGCAATAGTACTGGTCAGTTCATGCCGAGGAAAAGATAGGGGACTCGTTTGAATGCGGGATGACCTAGTAACCACGGAGAATTTCCATTGAGCGTAAATTTTAGCTGTTGTTTATTTTGCGGAGAAATTATCGGCAAAACTGCGCTGTGTAAAAAAATGTCAAGTTTATGAAAAAATTAACCATTTTCCAATTTTTTGTTCGCGCTAAAACTTTGCCTTGCTATACTCAACTTACCCATTCGATCAATTTACAGGATTTTTTTTTCTGAAGTGAATTTTTGGGATTTATGTCAAGGTCCTCGATTTCGATTGAATAACAGCAAAATGTATTGAAAATCACTCGATAATACCTTTTCCATGTAATACGATCGATTAGTATTGAATTTTTTCTTCGACTTTCAAAATTAAAATGAGGTAAATATCAGCTTAAAACTGAGCATTTTATATTCCGTTCCCATACGGAATAGCCAACCTAGTCATAACCAATTTTTGCCTCAGTATCTTTAAGAAAATATAATTTGAGCATGCAATGTGCCACACCTCAAATTCATTATTTTAATATCTGTTACCGAGCATTTATCGCTATGCGTAAATTCCATTTTTTATTACTTAAAATTGTTTTTATCATAACAATAATTTTTAAATACTTTCCCAATGTGTCTCGATTATTCATAGATAGTCACATTAAAATAATAAGCATAGCTGAATTCAATTAGCCTTATAATTCTCACCATTCTAATTCACCATACATTTATGACGCCGACATCGATTCAGGAACTTATACTACCAGAGAAAACTACCAAGTTCGAGTTACGGAAATTTGTCTAACCATTTATAGGCTTTCATATTAGTTCCTTCTTTTTGTTAATTCAAACAGTAATCATTCAAGTATGAATGCTTTTTGTAAGGTATACGATATTACATTTTTGAGATAATCATGAAAAGTTGCAAAATATCTTTTAGAATACTTCCTCTTAGTGCTAACTTATACTGTGAATAACAATAGCATTCCAAATTCGAAAGAACTTTTAAAACCTTTGAAGATCATATCTTACATCGATTCTCGGAAGGATAACTCTTATTCGTGACCGGGAATTAGTCTCATAGATTTTCTCTTCGCTTTGCTACAGAAATAGTTTTGCGATATACTTTCATAAAGTTCACATTTCCAGGTATAAGGGATTTACGTACGTTTCTAATTTTATCTCCAGAAGATAATACGACATAAAATTGCTTTTAAGCGAATTCTATGCCTGAGTGAATAATCTTTTGAACAGATTGAGCTGATATCTATTATTCCAACACACTTATTTAAACAATCATATCCTGCAAAGACTACGTAGCAAAACCAAATGCTTACCTCTTTAATTACAAGAACTACACATAAATTAGTGGTGTCCAAAGATTACTTAATTTTCACTTTATTTTCTAAAAATCGTAAGAATCATTACGAGATATTATTTAGTTAACTTTGCAATAAAGTTAAGACTTCTAAGGATATGTAATTCCTAACTTCATCATCTGATTAAGAAAAGAGAAGCATCTTTAGAATATCCATTGACTCCCTAAGCATTGTTATCAATTAATTATTATGATCTAACCATTTTATGAACTGAACAACGGAGTAGTATCAATGTTACTAAAAAGTCTCCCTCTTCATATGGGGGCTTTAATATCTGTAAAATATGACTCAATCCATAAAATGTTATTACCATAATTTATGACGTTAACAGTTTTTTTATTTACATTAAACAATGTTCATCATGAACCGCTACATTATCTTTTAAACCTTTCCACATTATTATCATTATTTCCTAGGCAAGATAAAATTAAGATGACGCATTTAGTTTCACATTGAAAAAATATTTAGAATATACCTTTCTTATTTAATAAAGAAAGTACCCACTCTGCTTTTGAAAAGTTAACAGTATAATGTTATTGAGTATTTACTGGTTGAAGTTATTTCCTGATATATAATCATCTTAATACGGAAGCAGGTATGAAGAAATTGCAGCTCCAATTATTTTCCACCTCCTAGAGAAAAGTTAGGAGTAAGTTAATAGCAGAGGTTAGTCGGAAAAAAAAAGTTTTTCTAAAAATGTTATATGAATGCAATGGAAAATATTGATCGTTTGAGTTATTGATCGTAGCACTTTTTCGCTAGTAACTCATTTGCTACATACTGTAGTACACTAGCATAGGAAAAACGTAAACGTACGAACGAGTCGCTATATAAAAATTATGTGGTACTTTGCCAATGACTTCCTCTGCGAATTGAAACCATCTCATCCAACGTGGTACGCTTCCTATTGAAATATTCACCGCTTTTTTTACGGAAGAGCACGCAAGACTTCCTTAACTCATGTTTCATTCCGAGGATATGGGAAATTCATTGCAGCGAACTTTAAAAGTATTGCATGATTTTTTTAATACTTCCTCTAGTTTCAAAGCTATTAGCTCTCTGGTTTTAGTTCATGGAGAGTTTTTTGGAATGAATAAAAATCGAGAATTGATTTTATCTTTCTAGAATGAGGTTATATCTCATGATCGAGAGAAATATAAATGAATTTTTCCTTCTCAATCTCCTGCGTTCGAAAATCTATTTTTAGATCCTCGTAGAGTTTCCGATGTACGTCCTAAGTGAAAAACTTAAAACGAGCTACCCTAGGGAAGTATCATTCTTTTATTGAAGCTCTATTTGTGAAATTTTAGCATTTCATAATCGCTCACATTTTACGTAATTTTGTGCAAAGATGCGATAATATTTCTCAGTATAATAATAAAATTACATCTGGAGTAATTCATGGAATCCTGACAGGAAATGTGAAATACATAATATTCTCAACTTCGACTTTGTCGTGTGTGACCTTTTTTATTCCGGGTTTCGATTTTAGATATTTAATTCAAATAATAGGCAAATTTTAAATCTGTCCCTAGAATTCTGCTTTTCTATATCAATTCTTCACTTCTACATCAATACTTTTACATACATAATAGCAAATTTAATATTATCAATTCAGAAAATTTTATCCGATTACTGATAAACAATTACGAGCAAGCATACACGACTTCCTTAGACTTAATCATTATATAAACACCAAAATTTATTTTTCCTTCACGTTTGAAGGATCTCGAAACATACCTTTTGCCTAAAATCGCTACAATATTTACTCATAACCGATATTAATTATGGCGTCAGAATTTGACAAAGTATAACCTCGATCTAACGTTGACATATCTTCATCACGATTTTAATTCTTTAAATTTGAAAAAATACCAGCTTATTTATATTGCTGAAAGAACTAAAGCATCTTATTTGTGGAAATATCAGAAAGGTTCTGATATAGCAATTGGTTGCATAAAATACGTTGAATAGTTTGAAAAATACGATTCCGTTGGCTGAAAGTTACGGGTATATGCGTGCATTTAAAAAGTAGGTGTCATCGGGTGTAGTTTAATAGAACCGTATCTTATTCCACATGACATATAATATCCATTTAGGTGGCAACAGGGATGCTAATAAGCTTTTAGAACCATTGAGAAACGCACACTTTAAATTTGATTACGAAGGGTACCTATGGTTGCAGCCCGTTTTCCAACCAAAGCACGTACCGTTATCCTTAATTTATTGCAGCATTTTCTAGAGTCCCTACAATAAAAATCAATCCACATTTGTAGCCAACGTTATTTATCCTGATCACATTAGTCAACCGTACGGACTTTGCGATTCAAGCAATGAAAATTTGCTTCGGATTTCAATATGTTTAGCGGAACGTTGATTTGTAAGCGTAGAAGAATTTTTACAAAAATTAAGCTAGCGACTTGTTTATGACTGTCTAAAAATTATTTAACATAATCTTAATCTTATTATATTATAATTAATCTTCTCTTCTATTCAATACAAGATACGAAATTTGTATGCTTGTGAGTGTAGTATGTTGATGTGGGATGTATGCTCAGATAAAACATGAGAACAGTAGCAAATATTTAAAATTTGCAATACTATTAAATTTATTTTTGTATTGGTTATGCATCACTTTAAAGGAATCAAACTATATCCGATTAAACTTCAGAAGAGGTCATGCATTCTCATAAATAATGCAACTAAGTTTCATTTTTCTCTTTCAGGTCTCACTTCTTATGCATTAAATCAGAAATAATCGTTGTTCGAAATCAAGAAAATTATCACACTTAGAAAAATTCAGTATACACTTATCATGAAAGTAACTTCATAGTTCCTATCACCTCCAAATTCTAATGTCAGGTAAAATGTGATGGTTTTTTCAAACATTACAGTCAAGGATCGATGAATGACTTAAGCAACCCATTTCCTCTTTATTTTTGCTTTTCGTTTCATTTCAATGTCTGATTCCCTACTCGTATCTAACCCTTCACCTCGACTCCTCTTCGTTTTTCCCTTCACACCTCAGTTCCCCTTTTCGAGCATTGAGGGCGCTCCATGAGATTGCGTGACCACGAGGAGTTTATGCAGTGAACAACGGCTCTCCGTTTCTCGCTACCACCGCTCTGCGGATTAAATTAAGGGGAGCAATCCCTACTCAGAACCCAATAAAATGTAAGGAAAAAGTCTATCCTGCGTTATCCCATTGGAAATATATTGGAATAATAACAAGCAGAACTTTCGGAAAAATTGCTATTTAATCGTAAAAATTAAAAAAGAGTACTTCCTGAAATATTTCTTATAACTTGAAAAAATGAGGTAACAAACCATTTCGGAGTTAATTAAATTATGTACGAGTACAAATGGTATTTTTATGCTTGAACTTCCTTCATTTCAAATTTTAAATATGTTGAGCGGAAATTTATTTCTTTAGTGTTTATTTATAACAAATCTCAGCCAAAAAAAATAGGTATCAAAATCTTTAACTAACACCATTTTTAGTATCAATTGGAGATATTCCAACAGATTCTTTAAGTATTCAAAGCAATCGACTAAATCTCATCATTATGAACTATATATTGCCACCATCATGATGTATTTTTCGGAGCTTAACAAATTGATTTCTTGAGCAAATATAATGCGAAGTAATCTGAGTAATGGAATATTTTTCATGTGTTTTGGTGAAGGATGGGAAATAATTCAAGTATAATCTACCTGTGTCATGATTGCTTATGGTTGTGATGATGTGAGACCTTACTAAATTATAAGCGATGCTGAATAGTGACAGTATAAATGTTTCCTTATGGAATGCCAAGAAAAGAATAACTCGTACAGTCTCTGTGCTTTAATTTCGTGGACACTTCCCGCTTAGAGATTTTTGGCTTGGCAAGAAGAGCAAGAACGCCGCACTACCTCACTTCTCCTTTGAGAACGGGGACGTACGGACGGACGGACAGACGGACTCTTCGGAAATTATATATAAGGATAATAAAACGGCTTTAATCGGGCGAGATTGAGACTAAAGGTCTCCTCTTCCATCTAATCCATCGTCTTACAATACATAAATAATTAATTTAAAGAGATAGTATGAAAAAGATGTGAGAGGAATTGTGGATGTAAAAAACCTAAGTATTAGGAATAACCAAAAACAAATACAGAAAAAATTACGTTAAGTGTGTGTGAAATTACTGTATTTCGTCAGCAAAATAATGTAGATGTTTTAATGGACGAGGAAATTTTTATTTTTCCCATTTTGAGCGTAAAATTTCACGACATACGCTAAGATTACAAAAGATAATTCAACAACAGTACAAAAAATAGTGAGTGAATGGGAAAAAGTTTTTCTCAAATGAAGGTTAAAGAAGGATAAAACCCTGTGTTAAAGAAAACATCCACAAAGTAAGGTAATGAAAAACCACACAGATAAAACTCATAATTCACAAGCAATTAATGTCAGTAATTGAATCAAGGACGTTATTACTAGGTTTATATGCATAAAAAAGAAAATTGAATGAGTCTAAGAGTCTAATAGATATAAAAACGGTATATGAACCTCGTGAAAGAATTAATGGCTTTTTCGCTTCATTATAAAATAAATTCTTAAGAAGGACACCCTTCACTCTACCGTTTGAAGAATTTCTCCCGCATTCTTTCCATTCCAAGATGGCGTTAACGGTTACAATTGCACGCGAATGTCATTCAAGTGCCATGAGATAAAAGAATGAGTTATTCGGTGAGACGAATTCACAGCTTATTTGCTGTTGAGGCCCCAATGCCGATTAATCTTAATAAAATAAAAGTCTCATAAAGGACGGAACGCCATTAGAAAACCAAGCGTGGAAGTATTAAGTAGCAAAATAACTGCATTGAATTACGATCGCACCACAGTCATGAATTCTGGTGACATGCAAACTATTTTCCTAGCAAGGACCTTACAAGGGTTTCTACTTAAGTATGGCAGTAATAATTCCTGGAGGGTATTTCTCATTTGAAGACATTTAATCAATTATTGGCATACCAAATACCGTGATAAAATAATTGCACCTTTAAATGAGTTTTAATTGGTTCTATTCAGTAGACAGATATTTTAAATATGCCTGTTTTTCTTCTTCACCCCATATGCTACCCACTATATTTTTATCCATCATAGGTATTCCTACACTTTTCTCTCTTACACATTTATTATTTATGGCCTAAAATTGCAATATTTCTTCTATTCAAGATTGTTTTCTTATCGGTATTTAATTTCATTATTATAGAATCGTATCTTGATTAATACTCTTTTCCCTTATTTGCTATTTACTTTTTCTTTACAGATCATTTAAGGCGCTTTTAATAGTATCTGATACTGATATCATCGTTACATAAAGGTCGGTCATCTGATTTTTTATCTTCTGTACAAGCTTCGTTTGATAGATTCAATCGAGACTAACAGATAACATCGTGTGGAAGGAGCAAGTCACGAAAAGAAATATGGCATCGATGTGGAAACAGAGGATGGTTTTCAAAGACACGAGAGATTTTTTTGAGTTTTAATAGTAGGAGACTACTGAAAAATTATTAGACTACAAATTAAAATTATAATCATGAATTGCAGTTCCTGGTATTTATCTCCTATAGTTAAACTGGTGTGAAACCTTTTACCTCTCGATATTTCATTATAAAAACTCGATAAATAATTATGTCGAATACATTATAGAGAGCGTATTATTAAAAAAACTCTCGTTACACGCATACATTCGTTAATTAACACGACGTATTTAAATTATAAAATTTTGAAGTAAAACTCTGTCCCTATCATTATTCAATTGAAAATTATGAAGGAACAGAAAATTTCAATTATTTTCGAATGCTTTATGCGACGATATTCCAGCCAAAGCTACCATGGTAAAATCAGGTTGATTAGATAAATTGCATTAATGACTTTTGAATAACTCCAGTGAGTGTATATAAAACTTTCATATAGTTTCAGGAGCATTGAATATGAGTGCTTTTGTAGAGGAACCATTCAGTTTCGTTTTATGAACGTCAACCTAAGTTGGCAGCAATTATCCGCTTCAAAAATTACGCGCACGCCGCGCGATTCATAATTGTTGAATGGAAAATGGTCGTAAACGGCTTAAAGAGGGAGAGAGAGAGAGATTTATCCAACAATCCGCTAAAGAAGAAGTGGAACTAATTTCAAGAACATCCGACGAAATCCGTTATTTACGTCATCTCTATGCATAACTCAAAAGTTGCTTGGAGACAGCTCCATCAAGTCGAACGGCAAAACGCATTGTGCCCACAATGAGATTTCCCGCAGAGAGCCTTTTAAAAGACCGCGGAAGCGAGGCGAAGCATTTCCGGAGAATAATCAGTCCATCGACGGATTTCTTGGTTTTAACGCGTTTCGCTCCTGAAAGGGGGAACGAACGCGATGTACACACATTTTCCCATTGAACGCCGACAGAACTCGCTCTTTCGCTCCTTCCACAACGTGTGGGCCCCCCCTCCTTCTTCTATACAAGCCCAAATCGCCACTTTACCTCCACTAATTAATCCCCTATCCCTCCTTTCATCCTTCTTCTCTGCTTCCCATGCACCCCTACCTCCACCCCTGCTCTGCATCCGCGCACCTTTCACAACCGATAATTTCTTTGGCTGCTCCGATTCCCAAATGGGGAAACATTCGCTTTCCACTTTATGTTTCCATGCCCACCCTTCTCCAAATCCGTCGGAAGAGGAACCCAACGCATAATGTAATCCATAAACAGGAACAAGTTTCTATTTCGCCTCCTTTTCCCTCTAACCGCTTCCTTTCCGGTTCTTTAGCTTTATCTCCTTTCCCATTCGGCTTTATTTTCGCCCGAGTTTTTTTAATCGCCCTTCCCTCTTCTGTGAATCGATCCCGTAAAGTGATTTTATTTCCCTAGAAACCAAGAAGGGCACATCACGAAGAGATAATCCGGCCGGGATACGATTCTCTTCTTGAATACAAATCAATCCTCTTCTACGATATTTGTTTAAGGTTTTACTCGCTTTTATGCCCCGTTCTACCTTGCGGAATGCATGTAAGTGGCTTTTGTGTAACGTTATGAAAGAGATGAGACAGCTCTTGTCTTGAAAATTCCCCTTGACTGTCAAAATGGAGAAATATTAAGAATAACATTCAATAATACTCGGTGAGATTTTAATTAGAAAAAGGAACAAAATCATTCTTAAAAGAAACTTTACTAAAAAAAATTTACACCTTTTGTTAGGAAAGAGTCTGTTATTGGAGAGAAATTCTACAAATAACTAAACTATACAAGAGTAAAAGATTTTATGCCAATTTTCACTTTTTATTAAAAAGCGCCTTTAAAAACTTTCTTGATTAACATAAAAATATATTTTTTTTATAATTAGGCATTATTTACATTTTCTTTTTATTTATGAATATCTTTAAATTGTTATAAATAAACATAAATACAACATTTCAAAGTTGTTAATCATTCTTAGAGAAAATAAAACTTACTGAATATTATAACCCTTTTTAATGGCACTTCAATCACGGGATAATATCACTACTAATCTACGTATCGAGAGAAATGATATTTGAGTCTTAAATTAGAAGCGTGTTATAAAATTAAATATCAATGAAATATCGAGCGATAATTGAGGTATGTGAAATATTAGGATCGTTTAAAAACAGAACATATAGGTACCAAACGTAAAGTACCCGAGAGAATAAAATCAGTCCGTAAGGGGCGCATTTAAAAATTCGCGCAAGGCGAAAATAAAAGGCGTTTTCCGCAACTCCACAGCTCCTCCAGAATCCCTAAAATAGCAGTTTTCAGAGGGAAGTTTTTGAATTTCCATAAACCAAGTCGAGGGAAACTTATTTCCCTCCGAACCTCCGGATGAAAATGAAAAAATGCCCATTCACGCCTTTTCGTAGTCCGAGCGACCAGAAGAAACCTTTTCTTATTTCGGTATATCCCTTTTCCCCATTTGCGTCTCGCCTTACACCCCGACAACTTCGTGTTTCTCCAACTTCCCCTCCACTCCATTTCACCGTAGAATTCCAAAGCCCCCTAAACCCCTTCCTTTTCCCACTGGACCATCCCTCTCCCGCCTTTTTCTTTCCTTTATCTTTCATCACTTTTTTCAACTCCCGGCCCCTTTCCATTCTCCACCCGACACAGCTATTTACCTGCCTTCTATCTGGCAATTCCAGCCTTCGTGCTAACCTGATTCTATTATTCCACAATGTTCCTCCGCCTCCCATAACTCTCGAGAAAGACCACTTTGCATCATCAATACCCCCGAATCGATTCGGAGGATTCCTTAACGGTTCACCCATGAATTCGAATCGTTGAAATCTGGTAAAGGGAATCGGATTTACCATTGGGTTTGCAGCCCCGCGATGATCGCGTCTCCTGGATTTTTAATTAAAGAATGCGGATTTAAGCCACGAACGTAATTCCGCAGTGCACGGAGCACGTGAATTTTAAGTTTGTAAACCTCTGAAACATCTCGCAATCCAGTCTCGTACGTATGCTGCATTTTCAGTTTAATGCGAATTGCAAATATATGCACGTAACTCATTCGGTTTAATGCGTGGTGTAAATTTCTAGTCGGCTGGCCCTCTAAGATCTCCTTTCCCCTTTGAATTATTCGCTTTGAGGCTCCCTCTTTCAGCTTTTCTACATAATAGTGTTCTGCAACTCTTACACCATAATATTCCCTTCCGTCCCAAAAACTTTGCCCAAGAGGTCGGCAGAGAGAAGACCCTCACATCCTTCGCTCTCTATACTGTGCTCCTTTACGGAACCTCTCATCCCGTATTTCTCCACGAAATTATTCCATACTCCAAAATACCCGTGGCCGCCCTCCATTTCCGAGCTTCTCGTGTGGGAGAATACGTATAGCCACTGTAAATATAGAGCGCGCATAGCACTAAGAAGGGAGGAATAAATGCAACTCGGAGCATATCGCCAATCTAGCTGCCCGCATCGCAATTCACGAAGAACCTATACTCGACGGGTCGATGCATTGTGATATTTCAGCCAGACACGAGTTATTTCGGATTAAAAGCCTAGTGTGGTCTAGGACGGTCGGAATTTTCAATTACCAAGCTATGGTGGCTACTTGCTCCCTTTGAAGATAAACTGCGGAAATCATCGTAAATTTAGAAACAGAAATTTGTTCGTTCGCAGATATTCAACAATGATACATAACACGCTGACTCGTAAAAATTTACTGTGTGTGTGTGTGCAATAAATTCCCAGTATAAAGTCAGTTTAACTGAATATAATTAACAGAATAAGTTTTACTTTGGTATATTTTAGACTTTTTTTATTTAAATAAATACATACTTTTGGTTGGTTCCAGTTAATTTAGAATTCCTATTCAAAGCCATCTCCAACTCCTGGTAGATTACCCCGACCTTAATGTCATCTAGCATCTTTTGTGTTTACCATCCCTTCCTTTTCCTTGTTTTCTATCCTCGACTACTTTCTTTAGCAACCCCTCTCCTCTCAACATTTGATCCACCCATTTCCTTTGTCGATTCTTAATTACTTCAATTAAAGCTCTCTCATCCCCAACCATCCCCAGCACTTCCATGTTTGTCTTAATAATATTATAATTGCACATCATAATAAGGCGTAAATAGTCGAGGTGGTCTCCTCTTACTTTTCTCGTTGACGTTTTAACGTGAAACCATCACCCATTAATTTTAATACCATTTTTTATGAATTAATGGAAGATCAAAGCTAAATGAGTAGCAAGTCAACCTAAGATTAAAAAACGTTGAACTCCCGAAGCATATCCAATTAGCCACTACACTAGAGAATTTGAGTCAGACTGAAGAACGGCTATGAATGATTAAAAATATTATATACAGTGTTTGTATCATGGTCGTTGGCGCAAATTAATCTATCAATTCATCATGCATCTGAAAAAGCTCGAGCTTGGAGAACGGCATGGTTGTCAAGATTTAGTGTACGGCACTTGCATTCCTCAGCGAATATATAATTTAAAACACGCTCTCCCATCCCTTTTCGTTTCCCGTCCGTGTAACTCATCAAACGATCCCGTTGTCTCGCCCCGCCGTTCCCGCCGGGCCCGAAGAGTCAACTCGTTACTTATTTCGGAAAATAAATGTTTTAAATGTTATGTCACCGAGGGGAATTCGCTTGGCGTCCGTGATTGAATTTTGCTTTATTTACCCGATAAATGTTTAAACAAAAAAATAGATTGGGAGCTGGGATAGGAAAAACGGTTTCCGGATGGGTTTTAACCGTCTGTCCTCTTTACGTCCGCGTGCAGTGACAGCGTCCGAGATATATAGGTGTCCCGAATCCAATTTTCATAGCGGCATCCATCCAATTTACCTAACGCTTCGCGAAAGGATGTGTTTCCGGAGGGTTGGGAGGGGAGTGGCCCAAAGAGGAACGCGGGAAGTAAGGAAAAGAGAGGAGGATGGACGTGTGCTCAGGAGTTGAAAGAATCTGAGTGGGGCGGAATCCAAGAGGGGCATTTACTCGTGGGATGAAGAAGTGGAACAGACACGGAGGGAATGCAAAAATTTGGATGAGACATGAAGGAAAGATGGGAAAGTGGGGTTGAAAAGAGAAATCGGAATGAAAAGCAGAGAGAAAACAAGGGGTTGGAATAGAGGTTGCGTCGGATATGGTGCTGATAGGATAGGGGAAAAGTAAACGTACGAAGAGGTGAAATATCAGGAATTAAAACGAGAGGGACAGAACCTGTTTCGGAAATTGCTTCATGAGAAGAAAGTAAACATAGGGAAATTATGCTGGGGCTATTAGTAAATTTTGGTTAAATGTATAAATTAAACAGTTCCAAAATGTTTCACGTGTACTCGTACATGATATCATTCATCATTACCCTATCATGAGTTAGAATTTAATTACCTTGTGAAATTATGCCTATGATGTGATTTGATTTTCAACATACTTTATCCATATAGTATATACATCAGGTACGTCTCTCTGGCTTTATAATGAAGCAAATACTTATATTAGTTATTGAAAATATTACTATTCACAGTAATTTTGTCAGAAATTTCTGAGGTATGATCATGCAAATATTTGGAAACTAAATTTGAATAAATACATTTCCACATAATTTAAATCCAGTTTTTCATAAAATTATGAGACGAATTACAATATGCCAATGATACCAAAGATACATAAGAACGAGGAAAAGAGACACTGAAACTGGCTAAGTCAAGCTTTCTACAGTATGATCAGATTTAAAAAAATATCCACCTAGGAAGTAAATGAATTCAATAAAATAATTTTGAATAAAATACAATTCAGATACAATTAAGGATCACGGATGAATAATATAAACTGATTGAATATAAACCAACATATTCTGTTTTACCTTTTTGTGACCAAATGACGTTCATGGATAGAAAGCAAAATGGGCTGGTGAAAGAAGATAGAATATCCAGTCTCATACAGAAATTATATATAAGACATCATAGAAAAGGTGGACGTACGTACGAAAGGAAGGTAAGGAGGAGAAAAGACGATGTCGTGGAGTGAGCGCTCCCAAAGGAATGAAGCGAAGCGTGTGGTTATGAGAGAGTCTCTCCCCCTCTCCTGCTCCTCCCCGAGGTACACTTCTTCGGAACGTGAGTCCTCGCCCACTCCAAAAGGAAGGAGTTTCCTGCTCTTTGCTGCACGGATTAACGTGTGGCGTGATTCCTCATCTAGCAGATTAAGTCTCTCAATCAAATACGACCGTAACATTGGGTACGCTTTATGGAGCGAGCTTAGTTCCTCACCATATCAAGAACATTTACTCAGTCGTTTCCCCTTCCAATGGGAAAAAAAGGAAAGCTCGAGAGGCGGTTTACAGCGTTTAGGATTTACAATGGGTATTTTCGTTCGTAAATAGAAAGTTCTCGACAGCTATATTCCACCTACGAATTGAATGTCAACTGTTAAAATGAAAGTGGATGAGATTCATAAACAAATACGTGTTTTCCATCATACATAACATATTGAACCAAAGAAAGTAAGATGAATGTTCTAAAAGCCACTCAGTCGAAATGCTAGCTCACTGTGCAAAGAAAACATTCTTTTTTAAAGTTAATATTTAACTAACGCTTTTACATTAATATTGAAAAGGAAATATTTGGGAAAATAAAAAAACCATAATTTTAATAAAAAATATTAGTTGTTTATAAGCATTACCGCTAACAGTAAAATAAGTCTTATACTCGTATATATGCAAATATTTACTCACATAAATGTGAATATTTGATCATAGAACCTGTTAAAAGTCGTTAAAATAAAGAGAAATTACACGAAATTCACCGATACCTTATAAAATTGATGAATAAGTGATCTTTGAAATTATTTATTGTAAACTCTTATAACTCTCAAATTGAGACATAGATAATTTAGAATAATGTAAGTGAATATCTGTAAAACTTGGTTGATTAAAATGCAACAGTTATTAAAGAATTTAAGCTGAAAATGGAGAATTTCCAACAAAAAACTCGTATAGAGCTAAAAATTGTTTGAAATAAATTGTACAGATATTGGGCGCAAAACCGATTACCAGAATTCTGAAAAATGAAAAAGTATTCCATAGTAATTAAATAATGTTAAAACTAAATTATTTTGGCATGAATTATATTACAATTGAAAATAAATCGAATTATTCAAACGGTGAGTTTTTTTACCAATCGATGGATCTACACAATTAATTTGCATATTATAACATGAGTTACTAGCTGCTGGATGCCCGAGTTGGCAACGTGCTCGGTTTTAGCGAAAGCGATCTTGGGTTCAATACCCGGTGGGAGCCTATGTACGGAAAGCACTGTTTTGAGGTGCTTTTAACAGTGTTACTACTACTACTACTGCATGTGTCATTGGGAGTACATTTATCTCTCTATTTTCCACATAGAGACATTTCATGATAAACTATGTCTACAGTGCTTCCTTTATTGGCTGTAGTCTCGAAGGCTAATGCCAATTACTCTTCCTTTGGAGCAACGTTTTTTCTCAGTCGATCATCCAATCATTCCTTGCAAACATCGCAAGAAAATCGGAAACACCGCAATGTAAAAGATTTACGGTCCGTTGAAATTCACTTAAAGAGGCTGAAGGAGAAAGGCTATTCAGGAATTTTGGAAAAGGAAAAAAGGGTTTGAATGATTTCCGTGGAGGTTCATTCCTCAATAGAACATATTTTTCCACTGAGATAAGACTAGTATAATCACTAGGGCCTGAGATTAGGTTCAATTGTAAGTTTTCCCACGCTAAAAAAATTCCGTTTAAAGCTAATTGGTATTATATATATTGACTGACTTCATACTTATTCATTCTATGATACTCCAAACCTCCCTCTATTTGTGGTACTTTAATTGAAACATATGTTACCTTAAAAACCAAAAGTGGACATCAAAACGAATGAATGTATAAGGGTGACTATTTCGTAAAATGGAAATAAATTTGAACTAAATCTAAAAAAAACTTTTACTTGAACATTTCCTACAAAGATAACATCTATGATCTCTCTATCAAAGGTTAAAAAATATGATGATTTCATTCATCATTCAAGGTATATGAAATAACCATTATTGTGAGTGGTTTACATTAATTTAAAGCAGTGGTTATGAAAACTGTCTTTACCACTCGCTACAGGAGGCTTACATTACTCAGAGAGACGGTATTTTTTTTGTAGATAGTAAAATCATCAGTCGAGGCCGGAATTAGCGTAAATTAGATCTACTAGGAAATTCATGTGCACTTCAAAACGGCCAAGATCATAAATGTTTCTGGTAGAGAATTATTATATGGAAGAGTTACTCAAGCATATGAAAATGAAGATGATTTATCAACATATAAATTCTTGTATAAATTATTCCTATTATTATTTTATAATTTTGAATTGTTTTAATTGTTGCATTCATTTAATAAAAGACATTTAATGAAATATTTATGTTATCTTTTATTAAGATTGACGAAGACAATAAACTAAGCATCGATATTAGGCTGAAATATGTAAATTACCTTGCATCGATAAATATTGCAATTCTTTATATCTCTAATTTCTTTTAAATAATATAACATTGATAACATTATTGAGCTTCAACTAAGTGATTAGAGTACCGGTGAGTTGTAAAAACGCTTCATCGTACAAAGTTGGGCAAAGTAAATGTTGGCTTACACTGATATAGAGGGTGATGTACAGCGGTGTATCTTAGATTGAAATTTACCAGGCATCTACTCCGGTGTTAAGACGGGATGATGGTAATTGAGTAAATGTCGAAGAAAATTTAACAGCAGGCGCGGCGTAGTCAGCGAACTGTGGAAAGATATTTGAGGAAGGAAAAGAACAAGTTTCCAAATGAATCTTGGGTTTCCCGAAAACCGTTCAAAATGAGAAATTAAATCCCCGAATTTGGAATTTGAAGAGAAGGCGAATTCGAAGAGAAATTCTTAACGCTCAATACCTGCAGAATGGGGCTTCTTGAGAGGGTAACGAGACGAGATATAGAGGATTTCGAGTTCCAGTGAAACCTTACTCGCCATTCTTATTCATCTCCTCGGAGCGCGGATGGTCGGGAGATTGGAAAATGAGATTTCATTTCCGTGTCTGAAGCTTACGAATGATTCTCTCTAGAGGAAAATAATGACGATACTAGTATAACACAGTTGAAACCGGTAGAGGCTTGCAATATTGTTGGGTTCAATACTATTTGAAAGTAGAATTTGTCTGAAACCGAGAATATCGTTGAAGAGAATATACTGCGAGAAATTATGATTCATAGAAAGCCGGAATTTCTTCATCGTAAAAAGTTGATTCATCAATATTTAAAATCTTGAAGTAGTTATCATTGTCTTTATTCTATATTCAATATTACATTTACTTGAATGGCTGATCTCAACCAATAATGGTATATTTAAAGAAAGGAATGCAAAGTGTAATAATTCATACTCTATCCCTAAGTATAGGCAAACATGCATACATGTATGTGCTGGATGGTGCATAACTTTCAGGCGCCGCCTTGCCGATTTTTCGCCATTTGTAGTTTATATCTGTTATATCTCTCTTGTTGACTTGATTAAATGTTTATCAGTTAAAGATATAGCGAAAATTCACTCGATTAAAATTGTGTGGCTAATATTTTCTCTTGTTTGCAGTTGTAATTGATTGATTTATCATAGGGCATAAAAGAAATTTAGAGGTCAAGTCTTAGATTAAATGTTTATCAGTTAAAGATAAAGCAAAGCTTCACTCAATTAAAATTGTGCGGCTAATATTTTCTCTTGTTTGCAGTCGTAATTAATTGATTTATCAAAGGGTATAAAATAAATTTAGAGGTCAAGTCTTACTGCTTCTTACTGGATAAAATTGCTTAAAGACATCCAAGTAAAATTAATATTATGGAGATTTCTTACGGAAATTTAAAAGTAGTTTAATTTTCTGGCATTAGTTCTCATTTGTTTACTCTTAACTCTTTACTCTAAACTCTTAACAACAATAAAGAGTATTCGCTCTACTTATTGGAATGATTAATAGGACACTCGGTAAGAACCAACTATATGAAAAAATACAGTAAAAACAAATTAATTGAACTTACGATTTTAGATATTTAATTTTAAAATTGTATTACCTTATGGCAATGGACTTTGATAAAATCTCGCTTTTCATAGCAGAAATAATTTCTTAAAAACTTCTTTTAAATATACTAGTTACCGTAAATGCTGAATATTATTGACTGTGAGTACTAATGATGAATAAGTAAGAAAGTAAAGTTGAATTCGTAATTAAACATCTCTTCCTACATTTCTTCATAAAATTGAAAGAAATACCAAAATACCGCATTGTTATGTTCATTTTCATGATAGATAAAGGGAAATCTACTTAAAATTTATCTAATAATGTCTTACGACAACACTATACTCATTTCAACGCATAAGATGCATTCTTTCTCTTTGTACGTACTTATTCTCTCTTTATACTTAATAATTCTCATCTGTTTCTTTTTTTTTCTCTTTTTTCTTACTTAGAGTTACCTAAATATCCCTTACCTATGTTATATACAATTTTGACTAGTACATACTGTATGCATTATTTTTATACTATTTTTTTATTTTTCTTATACTTATTCTTTAATTTTTCCTCATAAGGTACTTTATGGATGAAAATCCATGTACGTTTTCCTTGTTTTTCTATATTGTTTTTTATGTTACTTTGTATATTGCTATCTCTTTTTTAAATGTGAACTGATTCTTATTTATGTATTGCATGTAAGTTCTTATTGGTAGTGTATTTATATATTTTTGAATGTTTTTCTCATTTCTTATCTTTTAGCTATTACTATCGGTAGGTTTGAGCAGGTTTTTCACACCCCCCTTCCTTGTGGGTGTTTTCCTGCAGTAGATTTTTTCCTAAAAATCTGTTAGGTTTTTTGTATTCACAATTCTTCTAATTATTTATACTTCATATTTTATAATTAATGACGATGGGTTAGATGGAAGAAGAGACTTTTAAGTCTCAGTCTCGCCAAAATAAAGACGATTTATTAATATTATTATTATTATTATACCACCGAAAATATTTTCATATGCATTGGTCATAGTGTCGTTCCATTATTCAAGGTACGATCAATTACTAACGCTTTTTCTTATATATTGTTTGAAAATATTTATAATGATAAAGATTAGAATTTGGCAATTGAAATATTTTTGTAACTAAAATACGCAATCACTACCAAATCAGGATGCTTTATCGGCAAAATTACCGTCATATATTTCGATGTAATTAAACCCTTTCTCCTTTTCGTTTCCCTGATCAATTTTCCAATCGCAATCGCATCGATTTCGATAGTTTATTCTCACCTCGTAAAAGAGTCCTTGAAAGCAAACGTGATGCCATGTAAATGACCCACGCCTAATTAATCGGCGAAAAAGAAGAATATGTGTTTCACAATGGACCCCAGAGAGGAGCTAAACGGGCACTCAATTAGCTTAATTAATTGATGTAACCCGCTAATTGAACTTAATTACTCTAAAGTCTAGTTACTTTAGTGTTACACGGAGTCGATTGCGCTCGTAGCGTTTAAGAATGGAGGAGTAAAGATGGTAATGTGAGAATTGCATGGAATTACTAAAGAGTACTAGCTTCTACGGGATGGCAAGAACAGCTACTGCAAGGAAAACTATATGAAATCTCAAAAACACATGTAGATAAATCCATCAGAATATGCTAAATAAATTGAATACGAAATCGTAAAAAGTTTGTAACTTTGTAACGATGATTAAGTTTTTTAACCTTACGGAAATTTTAATAACGTCAACGAAACACTTTATTCTACGCCCTGGTGCATGAATAGTAAGTCCGTATCCAGTTTAAGAAACCACCGCTGTTCTATATGAATATGAAGAGATATTCGAATATAATTCTCTTATAAACTACTCAACGCCTCCAATCGCTCTTTAAATATTTAGTTTTTATTGAATATCGTCCCAAAGTCAGAACTATTCTGCCTTCTCACAGAATCATTTTAAGAGAGCCTATTTTATTTTTTTACGATAGGAT
This sequence comes from Sympetrum striolatum, assembly GCA_947579665.1. Classification (NCBI taxonomy): domain Eukaryota; kingdom Metazoa; phylum Arthropoda; class Insecta; order Odonata; family Libellulidae; genus Sympetrum; species Sympetrum striolatum. The sequence continues at coordinate 50,490,877 of OX388342.1, read as the reverse complement.
CACATTTTATAGGGAAAAAATCCCTTCTTGACAGCATCGCCCAGAGCTAAAATTTGAAATATTATCGTATATGTCCTTTTTAATCTCATAAACGTCAATCTAGCTTGAATACATAATGAGTGATAACGTTTACGATCAAATAAAACACATTCGTTGAGGTAGAAGATAAAAACATCTCTTTGATTATATTTATATCAAAAGCCAATGATCAACAAACGACTACTAGGTTCCTGAATTAATTGTCTCCACAAACGTACCTAAATAAGGTTACTAAAGAAAGTTGCAAATATTTTATCACGGTATTATAGAATTTTAATGAAATCAATGGCAAGCAGCTGGTTTATTTAAAATAATTTCATTTGATAGGAATAGTAGCCTCCTGTAACTAGACATTAAAGTTTTTATGTAACGGGAATTAAAGTTTTCACGACAACTAGTTTCAATACATGAATACCTTAAAGTTTTCAAGCAGTGCCATTTCTGGTTAAATAAGTTCTAACGAAGATCTACTTATTTAAAATCACTGAAAATTCCAAAATAGATCAGGATATTCTTATCATGCAAGCAATCTATATTATTTTTTAAATATTCATAGATTTACAACAGAATTTGAAAGTAAAGAAGCACAAAACTCAGGCACAACATATGTAGAATTCCTTTAATTTCCCTGAAAATCATTCAATCGTTCATATTATCTGTTGCTTTATTTTTAATTCCGAACTAATATATCCCATAAATTTAAAAATCTTAATTAAATCCGCTCAATTATTAAAAGAGTGTTTAATTAATTATTGGGCGACAAAAGATTAGCAATTTATCCCCTTAACCCTCACGATAAGCAAAAATCACTTTCTAATGGATCCCTCTTTTATATAAAAACGCGCCTATATTAGTAATAATCCAGCAGCACCCAGTGTTTCAACAAAGAGATCTTCGGGGCCTTCCAGTTCCCCTTTCTTGAACGTAATTGGATTTCGAGAGGGTCCAAATCAGCATTTTTTACTCTCGAATCGTAGCGAAACAAAAGGCAAGATATCAGCTCCTTATCCCGGATAAGAAACCGAAATCCTTAATTAAAAAAATTCCGGGCGGACCGATGCAGGGGGGAGCGGGAGAGTCTGTCACTCCGGGAACGCTCTGCGGCGGAGAAAACATTTGTTGATTGCCCTTTCCGAATCAAATAGTTAAGACTACGGAATGCAAGGGGGAGCTCGGACGGAGAATGTGAGGGAATATATCAGAATAAATAAGGAAAGGGGAGGTGATAGATCAGCGGGAAGGGGCGAGAGAAAGTGCAGAGAGATGGGAAAGGGATATCGGGAAAGGAGTCATTTTTCTCGAGGAACCCCGGAGGGAAATACTTTCCCCGGTTTGAAAGGCGGGAAAGAAGGGAAGACGAGGATTTTTGCCGGCGTTTCGGGAAGGAGAAGATGCGTGGACGAGAGAGGAGTGGCCGGGGAAAGGAGTGAGGAAGAGGCACGGGGTTAAGGATTGGGAGATAGGATAGTGAAAATTAAATTTGAAGAGGGTGGGAGTTAGGTTGTTGTTGGCAAGGCAGAAAGGGACACAGCCCGCCCTATAACCTCCCCCATCCAATCCGAAAACTCCAATTGAGAATTAATTACTCCTCACACCCTCTCCGAAAGCTTGCGGAGGAAATAGTCCCCTTCTCAGAGATGTCGACGGAATGCGTGCGTTTTTTATTTTTCGAGTCAGTCCCGTTCTTAAACGCCTACTTGATCTTCATTTCGGCTAGAGACTTTAATTTCCCCGATTTTTCTCTCCGTCTTTATTCCTCCACAGCGCCTCCTCTCCCGTTTCCTTTCGGAAATTCCCCGGGCTCCCTTTCAATACGTCTCGTCGAGGGAGTTTTCGCTTTCCGGCTCTGTGTGTATATATTCTTACAAATTCAATTAAGACGTTTCATTAGTCTAAAGGAGAATGGAAGTGGGACGCCGCCTCAGGTTTTGGATTACCTGGGCGGGTAATTAAATCTAACGGAGAATTCACGATGGCTAGGATAAAAAGGAGCGAATTAAGTTACCGACTACGTTTATGTTTTTTTTTTGCTGCGGGGTGCCGTGAATTTCAATTTTTGTATTTTGGAAGGAGGAAAGAGTCCAACTTGTTAATCGGTGAAATTTTTCTCTGCGACCTTTAATAAAAGGAGGGTGAGCTTAACGAGTGGAGTCTTGGTGTGATTTTTCAAGATTTAATTCCTTGTCGGTGAAATTGAAGAATGTGCCCTCCATGAATCAATATGAATGATGATGGTGAATAATTTATGGATAAGAAGATTTGATGATTTATTTCGGGAAAGATTAAACTGGGTGCCACGAAGGCTAGGTAAAAATATACCAAGTTGTGAAATATCTTAAGCTATCAAGTATGGATATCGTAATGTCTCCTGCAAGTGCTAGAATTCTTCCGCATCTGCAATTTTTTTAACTCTTTTAAAGTATTCTGATATTGCCATTGGAATAAGAAAGTGCGAATCAGCGTTATGCACTAGTTTTTGAGATAATCTTACAAGTGAAACGTTTGTCAAGATAAGGATATCTGAGGTGCAGTTGAGAAGATGGAAATCTTTAGGTAGCTCGCAATCGGTATAAGAGAATACAGATTTATTTGTATTCTTTTATATCAGTTGCGTTGATAAAATTTCAGGATATGAGCAATGGGAAAAAGAATGTCAAGTTTAGGGAGATTCACTGATGAAATTTAAAAGCAAAAGAATAAGCGCATGGGAGAGAAACGTAGACAATTTTCGGATTAAGAATAAAAGAGAAGAATCCATAATGGTGACCGGGAGAAAATAAACAAAAATAAGTCAACATAATTTTCGAATGATATCAACTGCAATAGTAGCACTAATTTTTATGTAATATATTTCTTGTACTTTCAATTATACAAATTTAAATATACATATTAGAATGAATGAAGAAAGTATTGCAAAAATAAATAGAAGCCATAAAAAATTTAGGGTATTTATATCGAAGAATGAAGTAATAACATATTTATAGTGGCATTTTATATTTTATTGAATATATTAGTGGTTAATTCGTCATATAAATACACTTTCAATCATGATAGCTACTGCTTCACGTACATTTGTGCCCAAAAATAGGAATACAATTATTTATGTGCTGACTATTTTTGATAACACTACCAGGAATTGTTCAGAAATGTTGAATATATTATGTAAATCCACTGGATTATAATTCTAAAAGCCCCTTCCAAGGTGTTCAAAGAATAGTTAATCTTCTCAATCGCAGGTAAAGATTTTGGCCAATCAAATTGAATTTAGTGGCGATTCATAACACTCGAAAGCGAATGTAATAATTCCATACGTGCCCCAGAAAACTTCAAGAAAAGCGATTTTGTATTAAATAAGTGCATGTTGGTAACCATCCACAAAAAAACTGATTCAGACCACCCCCGTATTTACGGCCCTATTTCGCTCATAACGTAATATCAAAACGCTCTTTCCCCCTCCTAAATAAAGAAACTGGCTCGAATGCGCATGCAATCCATGGAACGTCCTCTTAAAGCCGTCGAACGTCTCAATTTTCCGAGGCACTTTTTTGCTGCTGTTCATGAAAGACCACAAATTCGACCCCTTCTGCTGCAGCAACAATCCTTCCCGAGTTTCCCCGGCGATTTTTTCCTCCAACGCCCCCACACGGGGTTATCCACCAGCCGTGGAGCCAAGGATAAGCAAGAAAAGCAGAGAAGGATAGAGGAGGGCCGAAGTGGGGGGTTTGACCTACACCACGCCCTCTCCCTTTACTTCGCCTCCCACTTCTCAAAGTCCGCCGCTTCCTCGCCCCCCGTGTAATTTGAAACCCGCGTGAATAATACATGAGGAAGGAAGGTGGCGGCGAAGGAGTGGAGAAGGAGGTTTCTCGAGACACCACTGGCTGAAGGAGGCTACGGTCGAGGCACCCGATGACGGCGCCTGCTAAGTCGCATTTTGATGCGGCTTAGGGTCATTCCCTAATCTCGCCGTGAACTTGGGGAGAATATGGGCGCGGAGGACTGCATTCCTCCAATTCCGCCCTCCCTAATCGCTGGGGAAGCCGAGAACTAGCCGCCTATCTCCTCCGGAGCGTGACAGGAAGACGGGGCGAGAACGACTGTACGACCCGATACAATGGAAGGAGGCATTTAAGAGGAGGAGCGGTTCACTTAGCATTCAAAAGACGCATCGCCTCCATGAGGTCGAAATGGGATAGGAGAGCTCGCGCCGAAATAAGGCCACATCTCATAAAACAGGAAATGCAGCGGATGGGTTTTACAGTGGAGAAGTGGAGTCCCTATTGGATTTTGTGCAACATTCCCATTTTTCTTCCTCTTGCCCTCAAAAATTTATATTTCCTGGGCAATACGGCCTCTGTGAATCCGTAATTGGACTGCCGCAACGCGCGCAGTTGGAGGTTTTGAATAAGTGACGCGAAGAGGTAATTTCTTTCGAGGTTTAATTGTAGGTTAGTAATTCGCGCGCTTGTAATTCTCGCCCTAACCGCGAGGTCTTAACGCACTCCCTTTAATAAGGGGAATTTCAAAGATCTTCTTCGCTCGGTAATCTGCTGAGGGCGCGTGGATAAGTGGAGGGACGCCAGGATTGTAATTTTCGTTCCTTTACATGGATGCTTTCATAAAGCTCTGGAGGTGTGCTCTTCTCAATAATAAAAAAACACTCCAAATGAGAGCAGGGAAATTAGCTGCAATAGCTAGACTAGCCTAAAGTGCCTAAAGGAGGTTAAAAGCGTATAAAATTTGATGATATAACTACGTGTTAAATTTCGGTGTGCAAATCAAACAAATGGTTGTTTTTTTACGCTAAGAAACTAATATGGCATGCTTGCTATGTATACCTATTTAAGATAATAAACGGTAATTTTTTCGGGAAAATGTATCCTTGGCATGACTATGATCAATATATGATGAAATTTAAAAGGAAACAGTGCGGATATTATTCATAGAAAATACAAAGAAGAAGAAGTTAATTTAATGGTTAATCTTTATTACAAGTACTGTTACTATTCACGATAAAGAATAAACGTTCCCAAATATAATGTTTGATGTAACAATAAAATAGTAACAAAAAATATATGGTAAAGCTACACAAATCTTAAGGTTTTTATCGGAAATTAAGAAATTTTAACTAACTAAAACTTTTTCAATATTTACATAAGAAAAATAGAGCAAATTATCTTCATACAATCTATAAAAGCGAGAAAATTTCTAAATGAAGTACACTTTATGAGAATGTAAAAATATGTGATCGCTGATAGCAGATTTAAAAATTCTTCAAACAATCCAGTGAAGTTTAAGTCAACAGAACTCTTCTTCGATTTCAAGTTTTTTATTGAACCCTGATACTTAACTTTTATTTTAAATTGTACTCCAATATTTTTAGCTAATTGCCATTTTAAATCAACGACCTTATCACTTCATCCGTCAGAGGCTTAATTTATTTATACAATATTTTTTTCTGGAGATTAAGGGTGCAATCGCTCTCTAATTTTTACGAAAGGAATAGATCTAGCGGTACTTACACGGATACATATATATAGGATACACGGAATGTTTTTGCTGAGAGCTTAGTTACTTGCAAAACGAATTAATAAATTGTTAAATTACAGATATTTTATTTTGTCATTTGAAAATACGTTTAAAAACAATTAACTGATCAGAATAGCTAAGCACAAATGAATGGCATTTAGAGAAAGAAATGTTCTCTGTCAAATCAAAAAAATATGTTAGAGACGTCTCAATTAACTATCAAGAGATATAAAATAGGTAGTTTTGTAAAGTTTTCGAAGATTTCACTTCCATCTACAATATGTAGAAGAAGAATATGCAAAGCGCAAAAATCGAAGGTTTCCCTTTTCACCATAATATAAAGATTCAGCGGGAAAAAAACATAGGAGTAATCAGTATGTTTCTCAAAATTCTTTCCTTTGAGCAATCGCAGCGTCTTTTCACTTATCGATTAAGGGAGACGGATAAATGCGAGAAACATCTGGGAAGTGAAAGGTATTCAGTGAGAGATGAGTTTCGAGGGTAACATCCGAGGAACCGTAACTACGACGAAAGTACATGTTCCAGGCGAAGTTTACATGTGCTCTTCTCCGGCGGTGACGGCATCAGGGAAAAGCTGAGCCGACAAGAAAAATGAAAAGAAAACAAAGTATTAAGCTGAGAATAATCCATCTCTCTTTTTGGTCCTCGTCGCACGTACAGCAAACCTCCTTAGCCATTCAATCTCCCCACCCCTAAGTGAGACTCCCCCAAACCATAAGAACACTCACCAGTCAATCGCCTTGTCCACAGCCTCTTCCTCTCTCACTCCAGACGCTCCCTCCTGGGAAACCTGGTTTGGACAAAAAAACATCTTATAAAGGATCGATTTTATTTTCGTTTTTGATGAGGATAGCCGGATCATTTTTTACACACTTCTTTCCCCGAGAAAAATGCGCAAAAAATCATCATGCGCCCCATCGAAGGATTAACGGCAAAACCGTTACCCTTGAAAATAAGAAGAGGAGAAAAATACGCAAATTGCATATTTCTGGAAAATAATTTTAGGCATGAGGAGGCTGAGATGATGGAAATCGTGACGTTAGAAAATTGCAGGAAGGGGAACGGGAAGAGGTGATGGAGGAGGAGGGATGCGAAGATGCTTTGTTATTATTTTTATTTCCTTCTCTGCTCGTTAAAAAAGTTCCACCCCTTTGCTCTCTTACAAGCGCCTTCACCGGAATAAGGTCGATACCCATCGTCCTCTTTTACGACCGTTCCGGGAATAGAGGTTTAAACGAAATTTAGAGAAAGACGTGACACTTTCGAGGAGGTGCTTGCATCCGAAGGAACGCCCTATTATAAATCCGAATTCTGTACGTTCTGGGCATTAGAAAGAAAAAACTCACACTCTAGTAATTATAGTATCGATGAGTGAAAGAACCAAGATTATCGTAGCGGTTACGACGCTCGCCTACATTACATCGCCTACTTTATCCCCAGTCATTGAACTTAAACTGATTTATTTTGGAGATTTGAAGCCATAGGTTGACTTATGTTAGCCCAAAATATTAAGTACTGTTGGTAAAACCTTGTGTATTAATTGATGGTGGAGTGGTATTGCTAGACAAATTACGCTAATTTCAGAAAGTTTGCTTCTATTGTATAAGTGTTCAAAGACAAACTTATTAAAATTCAAAGGTAAAAACGTATGCATCGACGAAACTGTAAGTCTTTTTCACTGGAGTCTTCCAAAGTGGAATGAAGGGGTAAGAATGTGACCATGTAGCAAAAGTGACCCAAAGCTTAGGAATTTTTTTTCTACCTATACGACAATTCTGAATTTGAGGTCGCCAGTAAGAACAATATTTTGGGCACCAAATATGATAGATCCTAATAATATATATAATACTTTCCTTACGAATTGCATCACATGCTAAACATTTGCTTCAATAATTTTACGTTGTAATCAGTCATTCGTTTACGTTTACTCACATGTAAGTGACGTGCAAAACACTGCGTATTAAAATTTGAAGGGCGAAAATTCGAGAAATATTGTGGAAAACTCATACCAATAATATTTTCTCTAATGTTAGTCGATCGCTTGTTATATTTGTGCAGAGATATTTTAAAATATTTCTCTACCCCTTACTTTTAATGCACCTTTGTGATGTTAATTAAAACAATCTGTAATACGTTACCAATAGGCCAAAAAACATATTCTTTTAGTGAATTCTTTTTTTTTCGATTTCTACGCCATTAGTATCAGATGTGTTTCATGTATGCTCATAATGTTAATGACGTGAAGGAGCTGATTTACCGGTGAGCTATCGTAGTAGAACTTAACACTATTTTGCGATAATATATTCCCGTGAATATGAATATAAATCCTACATTAACCCCACTGATTTAAATGAATATCATTTGTAAATAAAGTAACATTTAATAAATTAGTATTGAACAAATAGTCATAGCTGATAATGGGGGAAAGAATATAAGTTCCGAAAGCATGTAACACGAGGAATATCGAGCTTTCAGGCTGATTCATAAGCAATCAGCCTGATTCAAATTTCCAGTATTTAAATTCATGCGCGCACCTCAGTGATTGATGATTCACATAGGCAACTGTAATTTAATTTTCACTCCCTCATTACGAATTATAAGCGTCATCTGAACCGTGCAAACTTCGTTCATGCATCGTAATGAAGTGACTTTGCCAAGATTCAACGACGGAAGATCGGAGGAATCCAATGACACGAAAGGGACCCAAAATCGAGGATTTAAGTAGGCAGACCTTTCTTTCGCTCGACCAGGCGGCTGAAGGAAATTACTTCGCTCGAGAAACTGCATTTTTTTCGTTCGGAGAAATGCGTCATTTCCTACCAAATTGACTATCCCTCCACCAAGGGAATTTCTTTTCTTTAGACCTTGGTCACCATGTACGACATTCCGCTGCCTAATCCTCGTGCAAAAATTGATCACGTTCATTTATTTATTCCCTATTCCATATGAACGGACTAAGAAGAGACGGATTCTCTATTTTTGGAGATGTGCATTATATACTTTGCTCCTTCATCCGTTTCAAAAAAGGGAACCTTTGCCCTCCCTTATTCTTTATTTTTTTTTGGCCCACTTCCCTGTCATGGCCCTTGTTTATCTTTAATGGCTCCATTATTTCCTTCCAGGTGATCTGAGCACTTTCCCTTTTTATTTTTTCCCCGTTGGTTCTGCAAGGTTTAAGAGTAACGATAGGATTTCGACTGAATAAGTGAAGACAACGACGAAGTTAATCTGGTTAAGTTATGTGTGTCTGCTTTCTATTGGTCTAGGCTCCAGAAAGTCCTATGCTGGTGAAGGGGTTCATGGGTTACGTAATCAAGTTCTCTGTGTTTGGATGCGTACTTTTACTTTCGTCTTTAAAGCTACGATGATCATGCAGATGATTCGAGCTCAATGCATCATTACTTTAGGAACGGATACAAATGAAAGCAAATAACTGTCTATATTTCCTCAAATGTTAAAAATGTGAGGTTAACATTAAACTAGGCTTCGAATGCGTTAAAACTATTTGAAATACTACGCAATATAGTATTACTAGAACAAATTTCTGTTCTCGTAAGATTCAATAGAATATATTTCGTAAAAATTACTCTCATTTTTTTAAATTAAGGTAGAAAATTGTTTTCCCAGTTCTCGTAATAAAATCAAAATTAAAAGAAATAAAATTACGTGTACTATTTCCACAGTATATTTTACACAAACCGGTCGAGTGTAAAATATACTGTGGAAAGAGTACAAGTAATTTTATTCCTTTAATTTTGATTTTAATGAAATTCCACACAGTAAAGCCATTGATTTTAGTTATCATAATCTTTGTTGAGAAAAAAATGTCAAAAATTAATCATGAGGAATAAATAAACTAATTAATATGTTTATATGAAATAAATACTTATCTACTCATCGTCAGTCAAAATAGACGTATGATTAGTAATCAACTATAAAAGACAATTTATAATGAAGGAAGAATAAAAAACTTATACACGATACCACCGGATTATTCGTGATCCTGATCGTGTATAAGGTTTTTATTCTTCCTTCATCACGAAACAGTGGATTTTAAGATGATCTATATTTATGAATAACAGGAAAAATTTGCTGTACATTTCTAAAATCTAAGTGAAGCTTAGGACAGAGTATTTAAAACAGGAAAACACCTACAAATAAGGGGGATGATAAAGAGAACCGTCACAACGTACTGACATATCCTACAGTAATAACTAATACTGCTTCTCAATTACGGCATTAGGTGCTCAATTTTAACTGCTCATTCCAATAAATCTTCCTCTGTAATGCATGTTTGTTAAATATGTAGTGAGAAAATAACGTACAGGAAAATTGAATAATCAATTATGTGTTTCTCTTTACATTTCACAAATTTGAGCATTTTCCTCATGAAATTTTCCGCTGCAAAAGCCTGCTAAACGAAGTAAATGCTGAACGAGAGACAGCAAAATGCAAGCACTTAAATGGGAAATTAGCACGGAGAGATGAGGAATCGATAAGCCAACTGGGACATTTACGAAGTGATTACTAGGCAAATGACTGCTAATCACCGGTAGCGGATTTTTTTTCTTTCGGTTTAATGATATTTGCAACCTTATTATCAAAATAAATACGTTCTTATTTTACAAATTCTTCTATTATAAATGTATTTTCGGTCAAATATTTCACTCTTTCACCAAGAATTTCTATGGCCCTGATTATATTTTACTCGAAAGTGCAATTAGGTCCTTTCGCCACCATTACCCATGCGTAAACGAGTGCTGCATTTTGGATTAATCCTTTTCACTATAAAATGTATATGGCGATAGGAGAAGCTGACCTTTTACGCCGTCTCGCTCGATGTCATTATAATAAACTTGTATTTCATAGGAAATAACTTTTATCTAGCTAATTGCAACTGACCCGGATTACCGTAAATAGTTTATAAATAAAAGTAATGGAAACAGGACTCTACCTAGATTACAAACTAAAGCTACCTTTGTACCAGGTATCCAGGCCCATAATTTAGAGATGTCCATGATATTTTACTCGGATAAACAGGATATTAGACGTAAACTTACGATAGAAAAATGTTAACTCTTTTCTTTCACCTTGTTTTTACACTGCTAGCACCTTTATCTATGTTTTTCTTCAATTTTTTCGAGGTGTTTTTTAATTGGGGAGATTTTTTCACCTCGTTTTTATGTACAATCATTTACCTGTTTATTTTCTCATTTACCACAAGGTGTTTTTTAACAGTCGTAATGTTTTTCACCTTGTTTTTATGTACCATTTATGGCACTTTTACTCATTTATCTACTTATTTATCCAAAGGTGTTTTTATTATTTTTTCACCTTGCATTCATATGTATTTTACGAGAACTTTTATTCACATTTTAATTTACAATTTTATACTCTTATTAATTGTATATTTATTTATTTATTTATGTAATTATTTATTTATGTATTTATTGTACTTGACTCCACTGTTATGATCCTTGTACAACTTGGAGAGCTGCTGGGGTAGGGGAAGAGGGGGCGACTGCGCCTCACCTACCCCAGCATATAAATAAAAAACAAGTCAAGTCAAGGCCTTCAGAAAATATTGATAAATATTATTCCCATGGAGATTATCAATGCCTCGTTTGCGTACGACATCAACCAAATTCCTCTGTTGCTTTCACCAGAAGTCAGAAAATTTTTTTCTTACATTTAGGTATTTCTATGACAAGATCAAACTATTATTCATGACTGATATTAAACAGACGAAAATTATCAACATAATAATCATCTTTATTTGGGTAAGATTGATACTAATAGTCTCTTCTTCCATCTAATCCAACGTCATTAATTATAGAATAGTTAAATTAAAGAGGATAGTATGAGAAAAAATAGAAGAACTGTGGATCTAAAAAACCTCTTACGAAAAATATTTTCAACCTAGGAAAACGCCCACAAAGAACGGGGGTGTGAAAAATCTGCGTAATCCTACCAATAGTAATATCTAAAAGATGAGAAAAAAGAACATTAAAAATATAAAAATGCACTACCAGTACGTACATATATGCGATACATCAATAAGAAAAGTGAGTTAATTTTTAAATAAATGATATCAATATAAATAACAACAGAAAACAAACAAGAAGGAAAAAAATATCGGTAAAATGCAAGCTGTTAGCAGAATGAAATGACTAGTCCGTGAATTAATTTCGTAACCAACGTAAAGAACCTTTACACGAGGAAGCTAATCACTGGCAGTGTTGCGGAGTAAGTAAGAGTTAGTAATGAACGACTCTCATTAATTAACGCCATCCGATATCTCGCCTCAGAGTAACGGTCATCACTTTCAGAGATTTCATTAAACCTTTTCCGAGCAAAGCGTTTCCGGAATATGAGGCCGAATTTCAATCTCTTTTTGAAAAAACGAAAAACGCGGAGTTCTTTCCATCGTTTGCGTGTCTTCACGGTATTGAACGGCCTTCGCTCATCCTCTTTCGCGCCCAAAAGGGATATGAATCGTGGGAAAAGGTGAAGGTGAAGCGGAGGGAGCAAAAGATAACAGTTCCCAGATTTGTAAAAATGCGAGAGAACGTGAATGCGCGGTGAAAAGGGATATGTAGAAACAGGAGAGTGTTTCCTTCCTCTCGTTTCCTATATTTGGCCTTAGGAGAGGGGCCTTCGAGGAGAAGAGGAAAACTGCTGCATAGCTAATTACGGACTGATAAAATAAAATTCGATGGAATTTCAAAACGCGGCTTCCAAAGTCGAGCAAAACGGGGGAATTAACATTAATGAAGCAAAAATCATTCAGTGTTTCGTGAGTCGCAATCAAGACACCCATGACTGAATGCTAATAGGGTGTTAATTTATCTGATGAATGCAGGGATTTTGGAAAGGTCTTTCCAGTTTTGTTTGTGAAGTCCCATAGGCTCAGATTCCATCATTCAACAATAGCAGCTAATGTTGCTTTTATATTTAGAGTAATAGTTCCGCTAATGATTTCGAATTTTCAAATTAGGTTTCCGTAATTGACAAACATTCTATTTGACGGCACAGTCTCTCGATTTTCCCCCTTTTAGTTTCCTTTGCTTCCTCTCCACTATTTATGATCTTTGCATCAATTAATTGATCTACAGAGCTTTTTCACGATTTTCAGAACTCAATATTTTGCAGTTTTTAATTTTACACATTGATTTACCCTATCTTTCGTGTCACACTTCTATCCTCAAACTTATTTCAAAAACGATTTTTCGGATTGTTTATATCTGTTGTGAATTTTTTGTGCGTGATATTGCTTATAATAGACTATATTAGAGAGATCTACAATTTCATAAATTGCTAATAATAAATAAAAACCCTAAATTTTTTTTGGGATTTTTTTCTTTATAAATCGCTCATACATATGCTGCTTATAATTATCATTCTGTTACGATTCTCCCACATCATGTATCGACAATTCTTTCTCTTGGAAAGTAAGCGAAAGTGAAATATTGCTATCCCGATAACGTGATAAATTGATAGCGCTGACTCACAAACTAGTACTTGAAAGTGCAAACACAACCAACCGGTTATTTTAAACGCTTCCTTTTTCATCCCTGAGAGGAAGTTTTTTATTAAAATGAACGTATTTTGAATTCGCTTTACCATAAACAAAGTTAAATTTGTCGGATGACGCTTCCCTTTAGGTACGCGTCTGAGATAATTTTAGGTAATAGTTACAAATTCCAGCAACATTCATTCTAATAAAACATCAATTCAAATTTGCATTTAGCATTGGAATTTAAGTTTTGAACTGAAAGCCGTATTTATGTTTAATTTCAATCAATATTAAAAAAGTCTTTCAGAAATTTATTTTATTCAAATATGATGTTTTCAACAATATATTCTGCTTTAATACTTACTCTTCAGTGGTTAATAAAGTTACATTAAATCAATTTATTCGCTATTATAAGCATTTTCGTTAAATAGTATCCCTGACCAAAATACCTCTTTTCCCATTTTCGTACAGTAGATGAGCGTCACATTCCATGAAAAATGCAAATGAGCGCAGGAAAAGTAATTTATATAGGAATGCTCTTTTTCACACAAAATTGGCATTCTGCCATTTTGGACCCAGTAATTTAATGGATTTGTTAACCATCTATTTCCTGTCGTGATTTCACATTTTCAAATAAGGCCCCCTTTGTTTGGCCTGTTCATGAAATATGGCCAGTTGCAATACGTAAAAGATACCTTGCAATTTTTTAATTTGACAAACAATAAAGTCTTCATGGGAACAAGTACTTCAAAATGGAAGATAATTCACCTATGATTAGAATGGTACTTCACTCTTAGAGTCACAATGAATCTATCCACTGAGTTTTATATATAAAAAAGAATTTTTTGTGAAATTTCCCTTTAGATTCGATACAGGAATTCTGAAGTTCACCTTTCTTTTCCAATGCTTTCAATCCAACTGAATTATTAGCACTTCACGCAAAAGATGAGCTATTATCAAGTTTAGTTCTATTTAAACCTTCCTACTTACATCAAAAAGAAAATTACTTATGAACTAAGTTAAATTCTAAATTTTAACTCCCAAAGAAATTTTATAAATGAACCTCCTAATTTAAATTTGCAGCGAATCATGTAACATGAAAGAGGATATATACAAAATCAAAAGAACAAAATTTTATATAAATTTAAATTATATTCACATATATCTTATAAAAAATATATTTTACATTCCATCATATCATTGGTTGTTGGTGATTCATAGAGTAGTGCATCGGAACGAGTAATTAAGTTTCCAAAAGCTCCTGAGTATGAAAAAGAGTTAATTCCGCGTTCCCACAATATTTTTTTCATCCTTCTTTTATTTTGGAATAAATCGATACGATATCGAATACATGAATATCGCCATTCCTTTTCAAAGACTTTCTTAGAATGAAAATCAAATAGTCTCTGGAAGGCGATGCTTGAACTGATTTCTTCATTTTATTTCCATTGAAAGTATCACTATCCAAATTCTCATATATTCACAAACTGTACATGTCACATGACGCGGGTGAAGTAAAACCAATGCCGAAAAACCCTCGATGTACGCTCGCATGGACACGGAATTAATCTCGGCCGGGAGTTTCGCAGAGGATCTAAAATCTTTGATATAAAAGTACTACACGGAAGTTCCTCGAGCGACGAGGACATTATAGAGTTCATCCGTCCGCTAACCAATAACGACCGACCAAGGTTTACTCCAGAATCCGGCCGAGCGATCATTCGCATGCATCAAGAGTTCCATTCTGCCGAGGAAGCGGCAAAGGACCACGGCGAACCGCAATGGAGTTTTCGGTAAGGTGATCTTGGTAACCGAAACCAATGTGCAGAACCGATTACCTTAAGTTGAACGACCATTCCCCTGTCAATATCGCCCTTTCCGCAGTCGAGGAATCATTTTTACTGCCTTCGGAAACCCTTGCGAGTTCGTCTCCCTCGGGAGTTGCCACGAAGACACGGATCACTTGGCAACTCTCTCGGCAAGACTCCGTCCCAACCCTTTCTGGTTATACTGACTAAACAAACGCTGTTTGGCTCCGTTATCGTTTCACGCGAGAGCGAGCAGCGCTCTGTAATCTCAAGTGAATATCCTTTTAAGATTAGACGCGAAACAGTGGGAGGGTGCGTCGGAGCGTGAGTGCGAACGGTCCTGGAATATTTATCTGCAATACCTCAAATAGTGATCAATTTACGGGATCTCGCGAGATGAATTTGAAGGACTCTGTTTTCGATTTGCGGATTCGCGCCCCGTGAAAAATTGGTGTTTTTTCGACCGAGCCGTAACGCTCCACTTCTCGAACACGATGATTTTTCTCTCGCTAGAAGAATAACAGCTTCACAGCTCGAAGACACTTGGATTACAAATGAGATTATATTCGACACTTTCTTTGATTTGTGTGTAATTAGTATAAAAATAAGGCAAGATTTTCTCATACTAAATGTTAGAAACCTTACAAACTTATTGAAGAATTTGGAGAATAAAAATTAGAAATGAATATAAAGTTTCATTAATTTACTCGTAACATTGATTTGTCGGGGTATTACGACTTGTTTTATTTCCCCATTTTGTAACTATTGATCTATGCTCTTATGGTAAAAATACACTCGAGTGATTGAAGAGGAAATCGTAGTAAATTATTGAAATGAACATTAGTTTCAACATAAAACATTGATACACAAATCTTTCCTTCTTTAAGTTGTTTATGAATCTCGTGCTTTGAAGATGAATTTCCACAAAGTTAAGACCAATCTATTTGAATAAACAATTATTTACCATGATATCAGCTGAAAGTTTGTATATTTCAATCAACTACAGAGGAGAATTAATGTACATAGGAATTAATCCCAATTAATAAATTTGGAAAATCAAACTTTTCATCCCATTATTATAATGCAAAGATGGCCTAAAAAATAAATTTCATACGTTCTATAATTAAGATATACAATACCTTTTTAAAAATGAACGTATTTTAATTCATATTTTTAAATGAATAAAGAGAGTACGAGTCTACTCTATCGCATAATCTTCTAGGGGAAAATAGAGGAAAATGGTATTTAGCCTAGGAGAGCAAAGGAAATCAATTTCTTGTTTAGTTTGACCTCTCAGGATTCAGGAAAGCGTGGCCAAAGCCTACCTCTGCATAAAAATCATGACTTTAAAACCTGGGAGCCCAGGGCTCCTTTTTCCAACGAGGGCCAAAAGTTTGATAAATTGCCAAGTAAGATCACAGATACATTTGCAACGATCGATTTATTCCAAAACTTAGCCACTGTGAAGATTAAAAGGACAAGGAAGTCGGCACAATGAACCGGAAAGAGAGATAGGGGTGGAGAAGGAAAAGGGTGCTGATGAGTAGCAAAGAGGAGGAGAAGCAAGTAGACAAAGAGGAGGTTAAAAAAGCCCGAGTAGCAAAACGAGACGAGATGATCTGAGGGTGGAGGGGTTCAAAATGCCACTTGGTCGAAAATCAATCGGGGACTTCGACGGATAGCTACACCGCGATATAGTTCAATGGAATGCCAATATTCTGGTTCGCTTTGTAAGGAAATTTTAATGAGATGTTCTCCGGGTTTAGGGGGAGTTTCAACGATACTGCACATGATTAAGAGGATATAATAAGGGAAATACTGTGAGCTGATATCGATTATGTTAACATGTATTGGCGTTGCTTAAAGAGCAGGTGGCATTTCGAAATAGTGCTTTAAAGGGTACTGGTTTCAAACTGGGCTACACTAGGGAATGACAATGGGTTGATTTCGATTTTATAGAGAATTTTATAGAGAAAAGTAGGCAGAGATAAATAACAAAACTTAGTAAATTATTCACTTGAATATATTTTTTACGGGTTATTTGTCTATATGTTGTTCCACAAAGTCCGGCCTAATACTATATAATTAAATAGCAGATTGGGAATGAAATTATCAAGATTATCGTGAGGATGATGCACCACTTAAACATAAAAATACCATTATTAAAAAAGAAATTCATCTCGCTTATCATTGCCTTATCCTTATTTAAAACTCTTGCTCACATTTCAAACTAAAGAAATATTTCTAAGGCTAAATAAAAAGAAGATAGAAACGAGGAAGTATTTGGATTCAAATAAAACATTTCTTCTACTACACGAATTATTATATTAATATTTTATTGTCTACGAATCTATTACTATCCAAGCGTTTTTTTGATCAAACGTCGAAAATAATATAATGAAGTGAAATCAAAATGGGATTATTTTACTTCAGTTTATTGAAATACACAAACAAATTATATTAATATTTCTCTATTCACCGATTGTACATAAAATATTTCTTTTTAATTTTAACCATCAAGATTCTAAATTATATTGAATAGAAGATAAGCATAATCAATATTCTTAGTGATAGTTAAGCCGGATATATCTTTAGCCCGCCATTTCATCACCTTGAGAAGGAAACACACAAATAAAACGTGTGGTATGGGTATTGCCGTTTCTTAAAATAAAATCGCAGAAACGTTTTAGTAAGGGAGACAATTATCAGCTTCTGAATGATTAGAGAGGGATGATTCTTTCGGAAAAGTTATTCGAGACTCTTTCGTTTCTCGAATATAATGAGAATTTCTCTCAGTGTACTCTAACAGCTTTGCCCCTATCAAAATGAATCATGCCGCCTTTCTCGGATCATTTCTATTCCCTTTGTTTGACTCTTAAGCTGGTATCACATGCAGCGCAAACGAACCAAATTCCAGGAACGGATTTAGCATAGAAAAATACGACAGCCTCACTTGTCCTCATTAATTCAAGATTTACGAGGGAGCAGTTTTCCTCATCGACAAATCACTCATAAGAATAACAAAAAAACGGTAAGAGATTCGGCTTTAAAGTTAAGGAAGATTGGCAAATAAAACACAATACACGCAAGTCAAAAGGATTCATGAAGAAAATGTAGTTGTGGTAGTCCTGCATTCCCATAAACCTTTCCATAAAATTTCGAAAATAAAAACGCACCGGTAACTTATACATTTGTGTATTTAAAATACAAAGAAGTCTGTCAATGTGCATGGAACCCAAGAAAAGAAATTAAATGAATTTTGTAAGCATTAATGTTTCCGAAAATCGAGAAGAGCAAAAACTGTTACGTTATTTTTATACCTCTACCTACAAAGTTGGCTAATGATGTAGTTGAAGGGGGCTTAATCATTATTTATCACTTAATGACTTCACATGCAGATGGAATGAGCCTGGTGTATAAACTCGAGAAGATTTCACAGAAATTTACTAAGAATGTTGAGTCTTTGTTGAATAATAGTCTTTCTAAGGGCAGGACTGAGACCGTGTTGTCTCCTCTCACATAAAACCCTTAGTCTTCATATCTTAACTATCCCCACTAAATTAAGGTGAAATTCACTCCTCCTGTCTATTATTTCATATAAAATTATAACGCTCATTTTCACTACAGGATTCGAGCCCGGGATCGTAGAGTGGAAAGACACTCCATCTACTTTATCCCCAGCTCCAACAAAAAATCTGGGAAATCTCGCAAGAAGTTGTGGAAAAGGTTCGTGAAGAACCCAGTACAAGAAATAGAAATATTAAAATTTAATATAATAAGACTCAGAGCGGAGTACACGTAGTGAGTTTCTAGGCTGAAAGAAGTTCGGGAAGCTAAAGTAACTTTGAAATTCTTAAAAAAATAAGATGGAATCTGCAAAGTTCGTACTTGAAAACTAGTAGAAATGCAGAGATTTTGCAGAGAAATTCATTTTACAAGGAAATGAAGCCAATCTACATAGAAAAAAATTACTATCGTTCTAAGTACTGCAAATTATTCAACTAAATAGTAGATAATAATTCTTTGATTCATAGAAATTGATCACAGATTAACTGCATGTCCACGATAGTCATTTCCAGCTACAGAATAGTATACGATACTTTCTACCCTATGTCGATAGAGTATCCAAACTTATCTTTTCTAGGGTAAAAGTCTCATGTGTACACTTACTAATTGATGACTGCTTACATTTGGTTTTATAGCACACCTGTTTCAAACTGTCACCGAACGCCCAATATCATATTAATGAATATGGAATCAAAAGATTGATACAATTATTTTGCACTTACGATTTTTGATTCTCACTTTGATTTTCATCTGCATTTGTGGGGATGATAACCAAGATCAAGGCATGGAGTTCTAGGGATTATATATGCAACTAAACTAAAAATATACACGTTATGGATTTTATGTGGCGTACATTGTAATTACTTTCAATGTAACAAATGGCACGGGAATACGAAAAGGTTATAACTTCATACGATGAGCTGGGGAGCTTAAGAACCCAATGAGATACAGAAAAGAAGAAAAGTAAAATTGCTGGGAATCGAACCCATTTCTTTTCCTTTGCGGACTTGTACATAGAATACCTGCCCAGGTGGTGGAAGACCTGGGAACCCAGATCTTCTTTAGGAGCGAATTGTTTCAATTCCCTCGATGGTAAATCATCTCTTACTATGTGTCTATA
Source organism: Sympetrum striolatum (assembly GCA_947579665.1). NCBI lineage: Eukaryota > Metazoa > Arthropoda > Insecta > Odonata > Libellulidae > Sympetrum > Sympetrum striolatum. The sequence continues at coordinate 50,471,277 of OX388342.1, read as the reverse complement.
TCCCTTTTAGAGATCACTTAGACTGATATTGTCAATGGAATTATCAATAAATCTAAAAATACAACGGTGTTGAATCAGAATGGATATCACCAGATGAGGAAGCTTCGCCGATATAGAACAGCAAGGGAACGACAGGGAGAGAAGAACACGGAGGGCCCTGAGAAGATAAGTGTTAGAGGGGAAGCACTGAAGCAAAAGAAGGGCCCAGAATTTCAAGTGGGTTCCATATCGAGGTTTCGATGCAAATTATTATTATGATGGGTGCTTAGGAGAGGGTGCATAATTTTATTTGGAGGTAAAAAGATATTGTGCGGGTAAAGAAATGCTATGAATGCTGAGAGGGATAATTTAAGATGACGCTTCAAAACTAGAGACTTGGTATACATATTCCACGTTATTAGTAGCTTTGATCGATTTTGTTCCGCATCGAATGCTGAAATTAATTCTATCCCTATTAAGCGACTCTGAGTCAAAATATTTCAAGTATTTGGATAATAGAGATGAGAAATGTTTTTATTTGTTCATGTAAAAAACGATCCCTAAAAATCATTATTGTACCTTATGCTACATGATAATTTTCTCTACTACTGAACATTTTAGATTAACCTTGACCACATCTGAATATTTTAAATTTACTCATAAAATATATGTATCTTCATTCAAAAATTGCTTTGCCCGAAGGAGAAGTTTAATCTATTAAATTGAGATTTATATCCAGTTTAAAGCAACACTTGGTTTAGACCATGCATCTCATTATAATTTATCATGATAATAGGAGTAAGTAACTGTTGACCACAAGTATCCCCCAAAAATTTATGTTCACTGCAATCTGTTTCAATGAAAACAAAGCTTTATGGATGTCTAAATCCAAAATTAAATTGGTGCTTTAAGTCACGAAGGAGGACCATCTGTTTTAGAGCTCCAAGATGAGGAAAAGCAGATGGTATTTATTCTTCTCGTACTGAACAAATAATAATGTTGTTGAGTAATATTTGTTACTAAAACATAGTATATTAATCGTATTTTCCGTATATATATTTAAGTAAATTTTAAGTTAAATTGGATTTAAAGAATTTATTGAGTTATATATGTGTTCATCTTTTCGATAAAAAAACTAATCATTCACGTAATGCCATTCTTAAATAACTAAAGCAATAATAGCTTTCAAGAAAAAATAATGATTTTAATAACTTAGTATTTAATTAACCTACAATAATATGGCATGCTATTTTTAGGCGTTACATTTCAAGAAGTTATCGCCTGGATTGTTCAATATCTCAATTAGTGCTCTTATTTACTTAGATATATTCAAAATCATATATGAATATCGATTAATTTTATGAATGAAGAAGTAAGTGCTTTAATTTTTAGTGAGGAAAAAATCAGATTACAATAAAAAAAGGCTAATCTGTGTTCACGAAACAGATTTTGAGCATCCGAAAAAAGTTAGCTCCATCCAGACAAGATAACTAGGGAAGGAAGCTCTACGGATGTGAAAAACCAAAAACATGACGACAAAGGAGACAAATTTCCTAATTAAACGGAGGAATGCAGAAAGAATATTGGAAATAATGTCTTTGAAAAGGAAGTACGAGTAAAAAACAGCGCTCTCATCGGAGAGGGTGGGGAAAGGAGACGAGAATAAGAAATTAATCAACCGCATGAGCTACTCGTACCAAAAGATCCTCCTTGGGAAAGTAAGATGGAAACAAAATATAGGAAAAATCGAAAGAAAATATCGCCGGGTCATTTCGCCTCTGATGAGACTGTATAGGAACGATGAAAAGGAAAATAAAAGTATATCGGAGCTTATGGGGCGAGAGAGGTAACGAGGAATAAAAATCGGAGATATGAATTTAGTTTGAAGATGGAGAAAATAAAAGGAGGAAGCGATGGCGGGGGGCGGAAGAAATATGGGGCTAGAAGTGGGGGGAAGTGGACTAAGAGAGGTCGAAGCTTATGGGGTCGAGACGAGGGTAAAGGCGAATGATCTTCGGCCGTAATAAAATGGAGATGGTGGGTTATCCTTTTTTGCGCGACCTGAGCCGGACGTATGGGAAACACTTATGAAGCGAATGACCAAATTTATTCCGAATGGCCATAATGGCGGTGCGTGTCCCCATGAAAGGCTCTCGGGAATAAAGGTGGAGGGATTCCGAGAGGACATGGACATAAAACACGAAGCATTTCGGCTATGGACCCTCCGAGTTTTCCCCTTTTTTCCTCTCCCTTTGCCACATTCTCATTAGCAGCATGCTCGACAAACCGCAACAAAAAAGGAACCTTTAACTGGAAGCAAATACCAGCAAATCATCCCCCCGCGAGTCGCAAAAATCTTCGAATAAAACAATTACGGAATTCTCGAAACATCTGCAATCTCCGCCCTTGATGCTTTCTCCCCGCTTTTTTTACATTTTTACGTAAGTCTGCTAATTGGGAGCAATCAATTTTGTATTCCCTCCGCACCGTTCCTGCTCCTTCCTCCACGAATAATTCCAGCTGAAAGTCTGGCAGTTCTTTCCGAAATTGTTTCGCAAATATCGAACGGCTCTTAAGCGAAGCCAATGGAGTGACAAATAAACCACCCTGAAAATAGTTGATGGGAAAACGATGTAATATTCATTATAATCACGGAGAAAGGCGTTTTTCATGGAATTCCATCATAAAAACAACGGAAAAAGAGAAGGATTAATGTATTTTCCTCATTGGTTATTTAACTTGATACACTCTACACTTTTGAGCGCCTTGTAACTATATTAATCCCCACCAAAACATTTTCCCATCCCCCTCACCTCCCTTCGCAAACATTTATATTAATTTAACTATGTGAATATGCATCTGTAATAGAAGCTGTTTAAGTGATACCTTAGGACTTTCAACCAGCAAGAAAGTTTTCTTCTCTGTACTCTTTTAAAGCAATTTCTTTCTTTAAATTTATAAGAAGAAAGGTTAAATTCGAGGAGCGACTTATTATTCTCAATCTTGCCCGAATTGAGGGCTCTTATTTATTATTATTTTGTTGGCACCGATTTAATAAATTTTCATTATTTTATCATTGCTTCATACACATTCGTAAGGAAAGGCTTATTAATCTCAATCTGGTTCCAATACAAAAATTTATCATTACTGCACGAATTTACTCCTATAATTGTTATTTTCACCTTTTTACATTTTTTTCTCCTTATGATGGCCATCATTCGTTGAAACAGGCCGTGCTAAACAAATATCGTGGAAAAAATGCTATTCTTTCTCTTTTTCCTGCTGTTGTTGGTAGAATATTTATTTATTCTGCCGCGGATGGCGTATTTATCGGGAAATAGAAGAAAGAGCCCGCCCCAAGTATCCGAAAACTTCGCGGGAAAAAGGAGTGAGAAACAAGGCAACCCAGTCTTAACTACGGAGTCTTAAATTACGAGTAATGGCGCGGAAAAGAAGTAACCGCGGAGTAGAGGGGGGCGAGTGAATTATGGATCGGCTAAATCGATGAAAAAGCTGGGACAATTGCACAGTCAAAGGCTTCTTTGTTACTCCTCCGACGTCCACCCCTTTTAATCTCTCTCCCCCCAATCCACCTCAAGCGTCCCGGCCAAGTTATTAGTCTCCGTAATCCTGGATTCCATTGTTGCAGACGAGATGACGTCATACTCCCCACGGAACGGAGGTAGCACACAGAGGGCTCTGTCTGAAAGGCGGAGTCCTTTAATTGAAATTAATAACGAATGTAATTACTGGCGAGGAACGGGGCAACAATGGGCCACTAATAGCTGCAACTCCAAATGTTTCTGCGCACCTGAAAATATAATTATTGGGCTCGGATTGGGTGTTTGCTTAAGATAATTGAACTATTATTTGTCGGTGGAGTAACGTGTAGATGAAGCCTATGTTAATTATCGTGGATTGAGCCGCTCCTGATTTATGCCGTTGTGAAGTATTGAAGCCTTGGGCGAGACTAAAAAATAATCGCCGGTCATTAGGGCACTACCGACCGCGTGTGATTCGAGCATCTACCGCATTATGACGTTTTTAAAAGGAAATCGGTACTTTTCGAAACCGATGTTCGTTGATTGGAAAAGATGATTGACGCGACTAATTTACCGGAGGATATTAAATTGTCCAGATTCCTGATGGTGGCGGCCTGCCTTCTGAAAAAGGACGTCGAATTTTATTGAAAAGTCAGCGTAAATGTAAATTTTTCCTTAGACCCTCAATTAATATCTTTTATCTCTGAGAAGAGGGTGACGGGAAGCCTTCGTTCCTTTTTTGCATGCCGGAAATGATGTTAAGAAAATACGCTGGAATTTAGAAAGATTCTCACGAGCATTGGCCTTGGTGTGTAATCTGGTAAAATTTCACACCGAAGTACGGCACCTTCCGGCGTCTTATCTGCGACTGAAACCATATGCATTAACTCAAGCTTAGCTTCACACTAAAGCAAGCTCTTGTAATCCCAGGATACATTCAAATTGAAAAAGAAAATAATATCGACTAACAAATTATTTTACTCTCACTATAATGATCTCTTATTATACGAAAAATCAGCAGCAAAATGTAGTGGGTACGGATGATGTTGTGATAAAGATGTGGATCCAGAAACGTAAATCAAGTGCTATTTTTAAAAGGCATGGCGTAAATATAATATAATGAAAAATACGTACTGCGATAACAACCTGAACCCGAAACTTCTTCAAATACTTATCAAATGTTTATTATGAAACCTTCTTCCAAACGGTGCAGAAGCATAAACGTAGGCAAAATCGACAATGAAAAGACTGGAAGTGTTTGAAATGTAACTGAATGGACGGAAGTTGAATTGCATAGACAGCCGCAAAGTTTAGCGATCAAATCTATATAAGATCTTAAGTTAATCAAGAAATGTTGTAAATCATCAGACGCTGAAAGATCTCTAATCTGGTCAACGTAATCACGGGTGGTATGCCCCGACTCTCATAAATAATAATTTGGGACAAAATTGAAGGACGTCGTGGTATTGACGGAAAGCGGATATCACTGTTGAAGAATGCTCGATATTTGATGGAATTGCAAAGGCCCGCCGAAGAGTTCCACTTAGCACAGATTAGAGACGCTATCACACAAGTGATCAGCAAGGTCAGGAGGGGACCAAAGAATTAATGAAGAATGTAGCGCATATACTACGCGAAATCAAACTGTACGGCACTCTCTCATTTCATGTTGCACACCAAGAGTATAGTCACTGAACATCGGTTGGAATGCTAAATCCTAGAGATATCAATGATATAACCATGAGATATAAGTGCAGTTGATAGTAATTGTTCCTACTACCATATTCTAATAAATGGAACACTTTTATGTTTAATTACATGGAAGCTACTTAGATATGAGTTTGTTGAAATGTAGTACCCGCTAATTAAGATATCTCCTTATGGACTTGACTTGTTCTTTATTTTAGCTGGGGTGGATGAGGCGTAGGTCGCCGCCTCTCCCCTACCCCAGCAGCTCTCCAAGATATTACATAAGTTATGGAATTCCAAGAAAAGTGCTACTCGTAGAGTCATTGTGCTTCAATTTCATGAACATATTCTGCTTATAGAATTCTCGAAGGGTGAGAATTACTACCTAACTCTTCATCCTACATATTAAGCTTCGTCCACCTTTATTAGCTTTAGGTATATATTGTAAGAAATGATGAAGTACTAGTCAACCATCGGGCTGAATATTTTACAAACGTACGGACCAACGTCATTCCTCTGATAAGGGAACATGGTAGTACTCCCTTGCTATCATAGATTCACCTCTTAAACCTACTTCATTGTCTCTTGTTATATTTCCCAATTCTTTAAGCAAACCCACAACTTGAATTATTACGCTCACTGCTGACTGTCGTTAAAAAACAACCACTTCGTCGCACACCATCCTCCGCCACCACGGGAACAATTCAAACATCTTCCAAAGCGTTTCAACGTGCACACGTCTGCAGCTATCTCATCAAATACAGCCCAACTTTCATTTCCACAAAAACCCTCTTCGGAACGATATACTTGAAGAAGCGCTCCCCGCCATTCTTCTCCCCGTGCTAACGGGCCCTTCCCCCGTATCCGCCCCCGCTGTCCCCTCCGCTTCGCCGCACGCCGTGCTGACTCTCTCGGCGGAGTCACCCTCGCACTCCAGATAGCCCGAGTGGCGCACCTCGAGAGAGAGCCTGTTCTTCAACGGTCCAGCGTATGAGAGCGACGGAGAAAGATACCAGGAGTGGGGGGGTTCTTCAAGGTAACCCCGAATAAAGGGAAGAACTGTTTGCGCAGATAGTGAGCAAGGAGAGGAAATAATAATCACCAGAGACAGTGTAAATTTACGTAGCGGTTTATCTTGCCGGAAATGAAGCGCGTTTTATCACGGGAATAACGCTTTCGGGAGCTATCATTTTTCGTTCTAATCCGACAGGAAAATAAATGGCGCCAAGGCGCGCGAAAATTCGAGAGTAGATCAAGGTCACGGCTAATGTGTACAGAAAACAGCTGCAAGGCAAACTTTTGTGAATCACTTTTCTGCGAAGGATCGTCAAAACTCCTGCTTAGGAACGTGGAGAAAGACTTCGAAGTATAAATGCATAAAGGTGGAAAGTAGATTTGACTAATCCGGCAAATCTTTGAAGAAGTCTGGAGGAAGAGCGTCTAGCGTTAATTACTCCTCGAGATGTTGCAAAGAAAACTGCGCGCCAGTTGTTAATGTTCATCCACTTCCACGAAATAATTCTCCGCGCGCGATTCCTCTAATGGAGCGCTGAGCGATCTCAGCTAACTAATTTCTCAAGAAAAGAAGGAACCGTAACTCCTCTCACTATTACAGCTTATTTTCGCCTGTTCCACCCAAGTGACCTATTTACCCGCCCAACCCCACGTCCACAGCTTTCCCGTTAACTTCTTATAAGAGCTAAACTTTGAGCAAATCGGCGCCTATTTTCTAATGAATCCGGATTTTTTCTCAAAATGAAGTTTTTAGGTAACTTTTAATCCGTTGCATTTCGACAAAGGTGGGCACTCAAACTAGTAGGATAAATTTTTTTTAATTTCTGTTTCTAGTACATATCCGCCATAGTTTTTCTTTTGGAGTTTGATGCAGAGCTACATCTTTTTATGTAAATCTCATGAGCATAGAAATACTTACTTATATTTTATGTAAATACTTACTTATACTTTATGTAAATCTCATGAGCATAGAAATACTTACTTATAATTGCAGAAGTTTAGAATGTGTAAGACCATTGATGGTGCAAATTAGTATAAGGTGAATCACCCCAAAACCATCAAAATATGTTGAGATATCCTATGAGCATGTTGCCTCCTATAAAAGTATCTTTTTTGGGTAAAAAATGAATTTGATAAGGTGAAAACTGAATACAGCAAATGATGTTCTGTGTACTACGACAGGCAAATTATTTAAATGTTTAGGCAAGTATTTGATTTCGATATCGGGAGAGAAATATAATCCCGTTGATATCATTAAAAAATAATCCGATTCCGATTTTCCTTCGATTATTAAAGTTTTATCCATTACGGTAACTATGAGGTCCCATAAGAATGTTGTTTCAGGAATTTATATCTATTCATTCTGGATACAATGAAAGAAATATTGAATATTTTGTGGTATATGATCAGATACCTTTAAAGTTTGAAGTAATGTATTTTCTCCTAAGCAGTACTTTGTAAAAATTACATAAATAAATTGTATTTAACCATCATTATAATACTGTAGAATTTTTAATAACAAAATTCATCGTCGAGATAGGGGTAAAATTATTTTTAGTGGACCCTCAACCGTTATATCTGTATTTATATCAACAAGTTTCCGTTATTTCACATTCAAAACTTTAGAGTGTCAGAAATAATGAAAACTACCTCCGGACATTATTCTGTTACTTGATAAACTCGATCATACTAGGATCGTGAAAGGATATTCTGAAATTAGAAGAAATGAAACTTCATAAAATTCCACAGTTTTACTATGGAAGTTTACGGAGTTTCTTTTCTCCTAAGTTCTATTACTTGATGTTTCACTTACGCACATATACTGTGACAGAACAACTTATAAAAGTAACTATTTCCAAGAGCCTAACTAGCATTTGCCATACGCTGCCACTCATCGAGCCTTTCAGGGGTTTGGGCATCAATGGATGCCTCTATTTTACGAGCCCTATGAGTCGTTAAATTTTTATTACACTTTGGTCACCCCCAAAATGATGAAAATGAACTCCTTCACCATACTAGACCTCAAAGTACATTCCTCTGAAATTCCCTAATCCTCACTCTTAGCATCGAAGTCTCTTTTACTAGCTTCCAAAAAAAAACGGAAAAGTTTTATCCTTATATTGGTTAATTCCTGGGGACTGACTTGAATGCTTCTGATGGGATATTTTCAGATAAATTTGGCTCTTCTTCCATTATACTGAAATGCTGCACTCAACGCTGAAAAACACCCAAAAGATTCCGGCTTCCCCTCCTATTGGGATAATAAGTTTACCATTTGTCAAGTTCCCTTTTAGCAACCCGAATAGCTACAATGCATACCCTTTTTATTACTTCATGAATTCAATTCATCCACAGCTTGATATTAAATTTTAATATGACATTCCAACGTTGCTTAGCAGTACTTACAGCTTCTATATGGGGGATTCTGACGCTTCTTATTAATGATTCGAGCCGCTCGGAAATACGCTGGATTGTGATTTTTTTATATGCCGTTCATGAGCTTGATAGCGCTTGCTCCCTAATTTTTCGATCTTATTCTCTTAGATATTTCGTGGTGGAATTCTCAAACTAATAGAATTAGGTTTCAGGTAAAACTCTTAGTTTATGATTTGTAAATATTACAGTAAATGCGTGAACTCAGCAAATGTATATATTTATTAGTCATTGAATATTTTGACGTGAGATTTTGGTAAAAGCATGAATTAAAGATGGAGGTATTACTAGTAAATTTATAAATTTTCACTTCGGATTTGGTATGATATCATTAAAATACTTTAATATTCATTGAATTTAAATTTATTATAACTACAATTGTAAAATGTATTTTATCCGTGAATGTATTATCCAGTATTTTATTATGTTACCACTGGCTGTATAAGAGTCCTCCTATAACATCCGAATTAAATATAACAATACAAAAACATGCACAAAAGGAAAAAGCGAATTCCCGCCCCAACCATTTACTTCAATTGCTACTCTTCTATTCTTGCATCCACATCAAGTATATTTTCAAAATCTTGATTGGCTCGCACGCTCAATACTTCATTCCTAAGAGTGCACCAGATCCACGTGTACTGCACAACGCTATCTATATTTAACTATCCCAAAGACGAAATAGAACAGAGAAGTAGAAAAGAGAATGGAAATCCTCTCCAAAATGTGAAGTTTTGCTACATGAAAGTGTCGTAACAATTTTATGCAAGAAAAACTTGCATTACAACACAATTGAAGGTCAAGTTACAATTGAAAATTAAGGAAGAAAACCCAGCTATACAATTTACAACTGTAAAAGGAAAGCACCTGGAGAGCGTTGAGGAAGTGAGAGTAAAATAAAAAAGAATGCCCAGTCTTCTTACTGGTCTGATTGTAAACAACCTCTAAGCTAGCGTACGACGAATAAAATCATTTACATAGTACCATAGAATATTCCAATTTGGATACGTAGAAAGTTCAAGAAATTCTCAGAAAAACCAGTTGTTATACAAGGTGAAGTGGTAAAGAAAAATTGCTGGAATTCTTCAGACGCCCCACGTCGTTTACATAACAAGCATGAGGGAATAAACGGTATCATAAAGATAGTGATGCACCCATTTCCTATATACGAGGTTTCCTATCCCATTTTCTATTTCCTTTTACCAATTTACTCGTAATAAATACATAAATTTAAGGCATTAAATGAGACCATATCCATAATTCAACTCCCTACAACATTGCTTTGCTTGTTTAAACCGGCTAGTAACTGCGATACTTCTCACGAGACAATGGATTAATGAGATAGATTGTAATAACGACATAATCTTGAATCTCAAAGATGTGATATCAAAGGAATGGTATCAAAGAGAAACAATTAGGACAGATATAGCGAAAGCGGGGAATGGATTCGACGCCGTTTGTTACGGACGTCGAGTCGTTAGAGAATGGGAAGCCTGGAGTGTTGGGAAGAATAGGAGGAGGGGGCGATGAGCTAAAGCCGTTGGAGAGTTCAAGATGGGGTTGACGGTGGCGAGGGAGAGAGTCCGACGGAAGGAGGTCAGCAGAAGAGGGTTGCGAAGGGGAGCGAAGATGGTCAGGTGAAAGGAGAACATGAATCGAGGTGTAAGAATTGAGAGGGACTTTGAAGGGGAAGCATGGAAATAAATAAAGGATAAGGAGTGCGGAGGAGGGGAGAAGATGACGTAAGCTCACCGGCTGTGGGAAGATAATGGGATAGTACTAAAGAAGACGTCCTGAGTCTTTCTTATGGGTTTCTGATGAATTACTTAATCGCTACAGCTTTATAGTCAGTGACATAGAGCCAGATTTAGAAGAGTTAACCGAGAAGTATGACTATAAAATATGCTTTGATTTTCCACGTATGGCGATCCCTTAACCTTACCAATTTATCTTCTTACTTTAAATCCCTTACGTTTGGTACGAAACGATAACAAAAAATGAATAAGTATCAAATGAGTAACATTTAAAAACGTAAACCTCCTATTTTCGTTATCCTCTGTGTTTTTACTAAAGTCATAGAAACATAGGTTTCTGTGATTAAAAAATCATTGTATAACTTTCATCTGTAATTTAACTTTAACTATAAACTTTATCCATAGACCACCACTCCTTCCTTCCTTCCTAAAATACTTCTTTGATTATTTATTTGTTATCCTACGATTTGTCTGATAGATAACAATGATTGAATACATTATCCAACAAAAATGATCAATTCTTACAACGCTTTGTTTTTTTGTTAAACATCGACATTTGTGTTTCCTTTTTTTAACATCTACTTATATAATGGTACTTATACTAGTTAAAGCAGAATCCTTAAGTGGTTCTGAATATACATCGATAATATACATCAATATATTTGCAACGAACATGAGATCTTGATGAAGTTTTCAAGAACAATGTCTCAAATGTCAAATATTAATGAGAGATTCAATAGCCCAGAGATTTTTTATTCGTCATATCTATTAAATTTGATGAAAATAAACTGAACAAATTTTAATCACCGCAGAATCCTCTATTATTCAATATTCTGATATTTATATTATGATCTGTTTTATGTAGTACGTAATTTAACAATCGAACATTTCATACTTGGCACAAAAATTGGGATGTAGTTTCAAATGCTGAAAACTATTCAAGGTTCTCGGCTATGTGAAGAATTTACTTAAATTAATTTGAGAGAAATATGCATCAAGAAATTTTTAGGAGGCTGTCCTTACCTTAGAGCATATGATTAGACGTCATCTTATTTATAAATTTAATTTTGCTCTTAAGCGCACTCTTTCATGCATTTAAACATTTCATACCAAGAAATACTAGTCAGTATAATTTGATATGAAAGCTCCTTTTAGAAGAATAGTAGAAAAGCAAATTTAATATTTTTAATCTCAGTTTGGCTATAGCTTTTAATTAAAATTCTTAAATTAAGTTCTTAATTAACTTTTGATGAATTTTAGAATATTACTCTTTACTCCTGTAAGGAATGAAATACGTACCTCGAGGTTCCACTTGTAATTTTCGAGTGTTTCGGCTAATTTCACTTGGCAGGCCTGTCTTGTCGGAAATATTTCTCTCCTTTCGCGTTTGACGGTCTTTGAAAACGACCTTCAGTTGCACACGCACACTTTAAATGTGCCTTTTGAAGGGGAGCTTTATAACTCCACTGCAGAATTCTTAATCATTTTTTTCTCTATACACGCCATACATAATGGTGCAAGCAACAGAGAAAAATTCACTCTGCTTGAAACCGATAGGGAATACCCTTTAACTCTCTTTTAAATTGAATATCTTCAAACAGCCATCCTCAACACATCAGAAAGGTTATATAATTGCCCTATTTAATAAAATGTCTCTCGTAATGGGACATTGAAAATAATTTTGAAGATATATTTCCATAAAAGCATTTGTCTGTTACCAAATCTTTTAGATGGTATTTCAAAAGTTGATGACTATGGCTATTAATTTTCTAAGTGAATGTCACAAGGAAAAATTAAGGTGTTTTTCTTTAGTACAGCATCTTTCTTTGAAAGCTGAGATTAGCCACTTGGTTGAGTCTTCTTCTGTGTATGGAATTAAATACTATATGCCTCTATAATTAAGCAAAGTAAGTAAGTTTCACCAAGTGTCCTTTACATTAGTAAATTGACGATTTTTTTGCAAATAAAATGTCTTTATAATGATAAATGTATATTTCCATTTTCAATAACCATTTCTTAAGACCTGCTTTCCTTTAATTTCAGGTGAGTGACAAAATCTGCGATTGCCTTGAAATCCTGCCATGCGGATACAGTTGTAAGTTCTACATGTTATAGCTTTAGTAATTTAATTAATTCCTTTTACTTAGGATGTTACGTGGTTTTTGTAATAACCGGAAATAAAAGTGAAACTTCAAAGAATGTTTCCAAAAGTGTTTAGCTTTATAATCTGTACTAGTTTCTTAAATGATATCGATTATGCAGTTCTTAACCTAGTGTTGTCCCATGACAACAAAGAGCACGTAGACTAAACAGATTTATTTATACGAAACCACAAAATAGCTTGTAGTATTACCTGGGTTTCGATAAATGGAATAATTACCAGGTCCTTTTTGGATAATTTGATTACGTATTGTCAAACCATTACCATCAAGTCGATTTTAAAAGTAACTGCATATCTGTAAGAACTGATTTTACAGTTTATATTTATGTAAATTTAAAAACAATTTAGTTGGGACTCAAAAGGTTTAGTTGAAAATATTTCATATCAAATTGTATAATAAATGTGGCTGCTTCAATGTTTTATATTTCTTTTCATTCAACTTTCCTTTAATCAATCATTATTATTTGTGTAAATTTAAGATTATAATGCTCTTGAATTCAACTAATGAGTCCTGTTAAAATGATGGAGGATTATTAAAGTATGGCAGTACCATAACAAAGATTAAAATTACAAAGAAACGGATACTATTCCATTGGCTGTTATAATTGATGATGGATGGATGGATAAAATGTTTTTGAAACACTCCGTATAATCATCCATTCCTCCAGGATATATATCCAGAAACTACGAATATTTGTTTCTGCGCCGATTTCCGATTATATAAGGATTATAATCTCGATTTGTAATATTAGAATATTCCCTAGATAAATGATTTAAAAAGCCTCGTATGTAAGGAATCATAAATGAAGCATTGATATTAGATGGCAGCTCAAGCTGATTTACGAACAAACACTACACTTGTACTATTGAGCTTAATTCTAAATTTTGAATTGAGTTATTTCAACCCAATTAATTTGAAATGAACTACGAATAGAACTAATTTCTGCAATATGTACGTTAATGAGTGAAGTAAGAAACCGATTAGGTACCCATATCGTTAAACGGATCATTGTTCCCTAGCTAAATGAAGTTTAGCTATAATTTCAACTACATACTCCTGTTTTAAGTTCTTCATGATGGAATGCTATTATAATGGCCTTTAAATTCCAATATAATTAAATATTTATTTATGGTGACGTTATTCTTTCCTTTTAGCCATGAATATTTTACCATATACACTAAAAGACTAACTAGATAAAGTCCGTTTTAATGCTGGCAAATAAAAATCATGATTAATCAATCTAAACACCACTGTCGTATTCTGTCGACTGCACCATCAGCAAAGGAACCAAAGAAAAATTGGTTATAAGCTGATAAAATCATGATATATGTCGGCCGATAGAAATACTTTAAAATACCGCATGCAAAACTTGTCATAAAGCAAAGTATTTTTGCAAACGATTCCATCCCATCGCTTGGAATTGAAAAATCAATATCCATCTGCTGAAATTGAAGCACAGAGTTGTTTCTCGAAACACCGACGAATACAATTCCACTTCTTTGACGGTCACTCGAGATGAAACTCCGCGTGTCGCTTTTAGCAAGTGTTTCTCGTAACAGCTCTTTCCGCCTGTTATTCTTTGTTTGTTTTACCGACCATAAACCCTATATAATCTCGCGAATACGATTCCGGGGAAAAATCGTGTGTGTTTTTAATTCCGAGAGATTTCCCTCCCTTTCACTTTTTAATCTTTTAATCTCGTTCCTTCAAACCATTGTTTCTCCGCCCATGATTGCCAGCGTATCTGCGAATCTACGCCGAAACTAGATCCAGCAATATAGCCTCGGGATAATCACCAACCCCGAGGAAGAAATCAACATTTCAACGCTATTCACCGCCGCGATATATTTTTTTTAAACTTGCGTGTACGTAGTGAAAGAAATCCCGTATTTATAGCGGCTGTTTACTCATGCAAACGGCGGTGGAATAACCCGCCTCCGACTTCGTCTCCCTTTTGCTAATCTCCCCTATTCACACACGCCCCTCATCTATTACGGGGGATATTTAAATGCGGAAAAAGCGACGCGAGATGAAAATATGGCATCGCGGGAGGAGTAAATTAATAACCCTCCCTTGGAACTCGCCGTCGCGATCAAAAAAAGCATCCTTGTGCGAGGAAGCGAAAATCCGAATCTCGGATATCGCGCCAGGCTACTTCATGCATACAACCTTCTTTCACCCCTTGAAAAATCTCCTCGCGAGTGAGGGAAAGTAGCGGCGGACTGGGGAGGCAGTACCCCGCATGAGCACACCGCCCCGGTACGTCGCCCCCCCTTCGCCCGGGGCAACCAGATGGATCCCCTTCCCCCACGTGCACATGCACGGTAAAGGCCACGACTGATGTCGCGTACCCCCCGGAAAGGGAGCGCGGCGTCGGCGCTTTGAAGAGACCGACCTGCAGTTGCGCACCTACTAGTTAAGGGCTTATCATATTAGGCACCAAATTTGTTTTGGAAATTAAGGTTCCGCGTGGGTCACGGAGCCGTGAAAGCCACGGAGAGTCGCAGGGGCGGAAAGTGGTGAGTATTGGGTCGGGATGTGAGAGGAAGAATGGGCGTTTGGAGAGGATGGGGGCTGATGGGAGGGCAATCGGGTAAAAAGCCCTCACTCCCGCCTCTCCGACGGCTGTGCAAACCCTCCCCTCCCCCTCCTCGCCCGCAGATCCGCCATAACAGTTTGTCCTTCCCAATATCCCGCAAAAAAGCGGGATCATCAACGGTGATACACGAGGAAAACTCGCAAACTTGGTATGTAAGCTCTTTCTTGTGTGCGGAACTTACGGGAACCGCTACCGATATTTTTACAAAGGGTATCTGATCTAATGCTTCCCACGTTTCTTTCCCCAGGGCTTTTTGCGAGGAGGGTTTAAGTGGTTATAATTACCCGCATTTGGCTTCCGCTAAGGCCGGGGATGTGCGGTGGTTAATCTTTACGTGCTACGGAATCCCACCCTCTTTTATATCATTCTCGAATGGGATAAGAGATCCGGAGCGTGGGAATTCCGTGCCTGTAAAAATGCGCTTTTTTAACAAGTTGCGTTTGTTTTGGAGAAGAAGAAAGAGATGGCGTTTAGCATGGGAATGCGAGAGGTGTCTTTTGTAGCTGGATATCCCATGGGCATGAGGCGGCAAAAAAAGGGAAGGCGAAAAGCAAGGGAATGTAATTTTAAGTTTGCGCTTGGTTCTCTCTCGGTATTGCTTCTATTTGCATAGAAATATCACAAAGGGTGCGAAAGACATCCGATTCGACATTACGTTTTTTTTAGAAGTAGAACGCGGCAAATGTTTGCTTGTTCTATGTCGTATTCATAGATTAAGCAGTTGACTATACATATAGTGGCACACAGAAAATAAAACTACAACGTGATTTTCGAAAGGTTCAAGCAATAATTATTTACACGGCAAACTTTGAGCATCACAGAATATATTTTTGTTGCTAAGATGAAGCCTTAAACTCCTCATAGAGTCGAATTGAATACAACTTTAAGGAGATATCTTTCTAACTTCAAAGTTCATTCTGAAATAGTTTGGGCACGTGTGTACTCTTGAAGGCTATTTCAACGACTAATACTTCTATCATACCGTTGTACATAAGGGATTCGATTCGTACGTATTACTAAAATAATTTGAGAGTACTCCATCAAAATAATCTTGCTGAGAATAAAAACACGAATTACTCACTTTGATGTTATCGGTACCTGTTATCGTAACTCTTTCAGAAATACCACAAGGAATACCTCAGTGTATAAGTTGTTTGTTGATTCGTTTGTTAAATTAACAGGTTAATATGATAAGACTTCAAAAGATTAATTGATAAACTATTCATATATTCGCAAGGAACAAAGGCAAAATACCTCACTCCTCATCTTATCTATTAAACCTCATTCTCCCTATTGACTCTTGGTAGCTAATGTCAGAGGAAATGAGGTATCAACCGGAGATATCATTCTAACTTAAAAGTCTGATTGTATTCTGAATGCCTGTCAGACTGACATATTTAAAAATTCGGGAGTATTTTGAAGATGGTAATGAAAGATGAAGACTATATCTTCGGATTCGAATTATTTTGTTGATGAGTTCAAATTCATGTTAAAATAAATCTAAGATAAGGATAATAATTCATTGAAGAGTTCAAATCTACCTTATACCTCTCCACTTTAACAGAATATAGCTATCGATATAATCGCCTATATGTTCGAATTGCATAATCTTCATCCTGAATAATATTTTCAGCGCTTCCTAACATCCACATGAGCGCAAACTTCCATTTCCCATCCCACGGTGTGAATCTTTCCGCTCTCGTTTACCCCAAATCACATGATACAGTCGTCGCATCCGATACGACAAGGAAGCCCTTATTCACATGCAAAAGCAACAGCGGAGCATCCTACGCGGTGCAGACATGGATATGGCGAAACTTTCGAGTCGTAATGCAGCCAAACACTACAATTCCCCCAACTTTTCCCCGGCAAAAGTTTGCCGAGCCATCGACGAAAAGATAAAAAAATAACTTGGCGAGATGAAGGAAGTGGAGAAGTGTACCGAAAAGCTTTAAAGGGTGCTCAAGGAAGAAAAATGAGAAGAGTTCGGTAGGAGAGAATGGCTGGAGTGGAGCAAAGAGGATGAGTCGATGATGAGGTACAAAAATGAGGCGATGGGGGGGGGGGTTGGTCGAGCGGATGGGGAAAAAGGAATAGGACAAAGTTGGCGGAGTAGATTGAGTCGCTGAGACGGGGAGTAAATTTTGGAATCGGGAGACAAATGGAAGGAATTCAGAGGCGAATGTCTGTTGCGAAGAATAAGCGGAGTACAATGTCGAATCGGAAAAGGGGTGAGTCGTAGAGAAATGAAGAATCGGACGTCTCGGAGTGAATTGCGAGTCTGGAGATGTTGGGAGAAGTGAGGGGGAGGCCATCAGCGGTACAGATGGTGCGGAGGACATTGATGGGTTCCGTGGGAGGGGAAACGAAACGGGGGGGAGGATCGCTGATGGATAACTTTTAAATTATGTTCGCCCATGGAAGTTTTTCTCGGCGTAAAAATTCATGGGCTCCCCCGCGGTCTGCATAACTCGCTGCAACTGAGCACATTTCATATTGTTCCGTTTCCATGACGTTGATATGTATGAGGTGAGTCTCCGAGTGAAACACAGCTGTCTCCTGCAGCGCTTTTCCATTTCCCTTCGAAGGATTTCTTTTTAATCTTTTTATTGATTCTCCGTCCCTCCTTTCTTGCCTGTCCTCAACTTCGGGAGGATGTGGTTGTTTTCCCCTCATTCCTACGATGTGGAAGTCGCCATTCCGATGACGTCCACGTCTTCCTTCATTTTGGCAGATGTTAAGCAGGTTGATATTTCTTGAGGAAAAGCGTTCGAAATTACCTTTGGATGTCCGGAATCTTGGCTTTCATTAGTGGTACCATCGTGTTCTCAGCTTACGTATACATAATTAATAGGCTACGGTGAAAATATGTTTGCGCTTCAGTAAATTGAATAAAAGTGGTTCTTATATCTATTCTATTGAATGGGGGATTTCACTAATATATGCTAAGAAAATAGGTAAAAAATAAGAGAAAAATAGCGCCATGATACTATTTATTTATTTATTTATTGAAGTTTACATTGCAAGTAGGCCTTCAGGCTAGGTGGCACCTTTTCTTAGATAAATAAATAAATAAATAGTGACATTACACTTTTTGTAGAACCTTGGGTTAAGATGCATGCTTTCTTGCGCTAAATAAAATTAATTTGTTATCATATTGAAAAGATATAGCACTTTTCTGCAAGAAATTCTATGTTAGAATTAACCTGTAGATTAAATGCGATATACTTATAATTTTTTCATAAATCTATACGTCATTAAATCCACAGCTGTTGAAATTAGGGGATATTTGATCAACACAGGTACCTAAAAATCCTTCTTCAAAGATAAAATCAGTTCATTGAAAGATAAGAAAGAAACCCTGTATGATACTAAACGCAGATTGTTCTCATCAAGCATGTTTCATTAATATAAATAATAAAAAATAGCCTATTTTCCGCATTTATGCTATTCTGATCCGCAAAGAACGATTAAAGCTTGCCTTTAATTAAGAATTATAACTGAAAACAGATTGGTTGTTAATTATAAAGCAAATAGATCGGTAAGACAGGTAAGCATAGATATATCATTGCGAAGTAATTAATTTACCTTACTTGAACCGTCAGAAAAGAAATATAGTTAAAAAGTACTGGGTGTTTAAGTATTGCAGCTATGAATAACTACGAAATACAATATTATTTCGTTCAATAAACGAAAAACATGCATTTTATGAAAGATCAATGTAATAGAATCACATCCTCAATTATAAAAATTAAACCATATATAATGATGAAACCAACCACGATGTTAATATTAAATTGCAAATTTGAAGCATTTAAAATTTCGATAAAATAGGATGCTCAAATGTCCTTCATTGTGAAAATCATCGTCGGTAAGGGGTGGCACATTCCTCAGAGCTAGCGAGTTAAACTGGATGGAGCTTTGATCATAAAAGGGTCACACATGCTAGAAAGGTCAATAGGTGAGATCAAACGAAAAGTAGTCAACGCAAAGTTTGTTCCCCAATGAAATGGCCTCAAAGGCCCCAGCACCCAAGCGGAGTGGCCGTAAAAGTGATATTGTCATTCTAAAAATGCATCAGAGGAAGCGTGAATGTCGCAGTGGAGCATGAAGGAAACCATCTACGTCAAAACTCTATCCATTATAT
This sequence comes from Sympetrum striolatum, assembly GCA_947579665.1. Taxonomy (NCBI): domain Eukaryota; kingdom Metazoa; phylum Arthropoda; class Insecta; order Odonata; family Libellulidae; genus Sympetrum; species Sympetrum striolatum. Next base: position 50,451,958 of record OX388342.1, on the reverse strand, counting down.
CCTCTGATATAATGGGTGAACAATATGATTAGAGTTTGGAGCGAACTTGACTGTATGGAATATATATATATATACTAGTATGAACCCTACTTACCTAAACATACGAACAATAGGATGCAATGAATTTGCATCTAAGAAACATAAATTCAAAAAAGTGCAATATGAAATATAGGTGAGGAAATTGACTTTTGATAACGCAGGAAAGCATGAAGAAGAGGCTAAGTTTAAGATATAGTGTGAGAGTAGAGTAGTATTTAATGTGTAACTCAATATATCTTGAGAGAAAGAAGACTAATATTAGGATATTTAATAATTTTGAATACTTATGAAGTTATCGAACGTAAGTAGGTAAGTAAACGAGAATTATATCTAGAAAACTGGAAAGGTAAATAAAACATTAGACTGAGTAGAAGAAGCAATGGACATGGACATATTTAAAATAATTCTTGGATTTCGAGCAGCGGAGTCAAAAGCAGAGTATAAAGAAGGAGAAGGACCCAGATAAATTACCCAACTCTTAGTAAGTGTATTTGCTCAGAGAGAGAAGGAAACATTTAAGTAAAAGCATGTAAGCATGATGTGTTATTTTTTCGTATAATCTCTGAAATAATGGTTAAAGGTAATGTCTAAAACAATAATATACACTCGAAGGTTCATTTTCTCATTATCAACCACCAAAAAAGAACTATAAAGGCTAAAAGGTAGGAAAATATATAAACAATTTCTCACATTGTATTTGTTTTGCCCATATTATGTTTATTGACACCTTTCCAAAACGTAGCATGTATCTTCCATTTTATCAGACTAATTTAACTGTTAAAATTGCATAGTGAAGTTTTCTTTACTCTTTTGCTTCACCAGAAAGGAAATTTAATAAGCATTTTTCTTAACCATTCGTCGCTATACATTAGAGATTCACAATTTTTACTTCTCAAAATCATATTTAGCACAGTGGCATTCCTTCATTTCCTATCAACTATATTGTGCACCCTTCTAAACTAAACATCTCAACGCCCTTTATGGAAACTAAATGAATGTAATATTCACCCCACTTTTCGTTGATATTGGGGGTATGTCTATGCCTAACTTAGATCCCTGCAAGCCGCCTCTCGGTGTGTGGCAGAGCAGAGTGTGTAAGAACCTTGACCCTATTATCTTAATCGATTGCTTCCGCGTTAAGTTCGCGGAAAAAATAAATTATTGAAACGATTCGTTCTAGCATTAATTTCCCTGATCTTCTTCACAGAATCTTCTGAAAACGTAAATTCTCCGAACTTATTAAGTAATTATAACCCTTAAATTACTCTTCTATCTACTAATGATTCCAATCCCGCGTCATGTATCATCTTAATTACACTAACTGTCTTATGGTAGCAAATCTGAAGGAATAGAAGAAGGTCATAAAAATACTAAAGATGCTTTAAATATCAATCCTACGTAATAATCGACACTATGAGCTGACATACGTTATTTTTATTATATCTTGGCCATATTTTATATTTCTGAAAGAACCTCATCCGTAACAAGCAGTCTCAGGGTGAAATTAATATTTTGCCATCAAATAGGCGGGAACGACGAAATGAATAAGCCATCATCATTATTGGTATTTCCAATTCGTTCACCTATCGGCGGTCCAAATCTGCTTGTACCATCGGTCGTATTATTTTATGGGCGGGAAACGGTTCAATTAATTCTTTTCTTCTCCGAGAAATTAGCCCAAGCGATTTGTACCATGGAAATCGCCCCTTCGTGACCTATTAGAGGGAAATGGTCGTAAACAGTTAAGGCGCGAGTTCCATTGATGTGGCCGATGCGAGGGTCGTAACGGGGCCAAGAACGCTTTGATGACTTTTCCTCCCTCTCTCACCCTCCATTTTCCCTTTCTGTAATTCCTTTTATCTCTATTACTTCTACGCTTTTTGCTCCTTCAACACCGTTCCTTCTCTCGCTCACTTTCTCCCGCACATGGGTTTCTCTGCCCTCATTCCTTTTCACGCATTAATTTCTGTAATCTCAGAGGTTTTGGGAATTCGTTCTCATTTTCTGCATTTAACTCTCAGAGCGCTGAATAATCCTGGTAAATAATGTTAATTTTTAAAATATTTACCCCACGACTACATATATTTCTAAATATAAAGAAAGAAAATTTGAAACACGGCCATTAATGAACTAGAGGTTTGAAATCTCCAATAGCCGACAAGAACGGCTATTGGAGATTTCAAACCTCTAATGTTTCTAAATGAGTTAAAATTATTATTCATCTTGATTTTCAATACGCTTTATGCATTTAATAAACATCAGCGTAAGTGATTTTCTTTCAGTACCTTTCGGCAGGTTTATATGAATTAAAAATCACTATTTAACACCATTTTTTCGTTTCTTGGTTGTATCCCCCACCTTTTACGTGATCTCACACCTTCTGTCTTTGTCTTCCTTTCTGTTTTTCTCCTGTATTCTAACCTCAACCATTGTCCTCAGCAGTCTTTTGACTCCCTAAATATGGATCTCAGTATTTCAAATATATTATATTTGTAAGAAAAATATTTTAAATATTTAAATTACCTATTCGTACGTCCAGAAATAAGTTATAAACTAATAATCTCTCATCACTCACAATAATTAATATATAAACTCAGCGGTACAGCATTCAGCGATATTTATCACTTGGGTCATGACACTTTAAGACCGAGTGAACCCTAAGCAGTTGCAAACGGCTCCTAATCCCACTGATAGCTTTCACAATAAAATTTTCCAAAACTTTCAGCGAAAATTGAAACTCATATGCTCTCCATTAGTTACTTATCCCATCTCTCTCCATTTCCTCTCACATTTTTTGCTTTCCCTCAGTCATTTTCTCTTTTCCCCCTTCCTTTTTGCTCTCGCTCCATTTTCCTCTCGACTTATCGACCTTTCATTTTTGTCCCATATTCCCTCCTGTTTCTTTCTCCTTCCATATTCCACTTACCTTTCGCTGAAATTAATTCCTCAGATCCTTCCCCTCCTCCATCCTCCACTTGTATGTACCACGGCCCTTTGTCGCGATATTTTTTCATTTTCTCATCCATTTTCCTTTCTTTCAACTTTCCCTTTTACACTCTTCATTCTCACATTCCCTTTGGTTCCCTTTCTCGGCTTTCTCTCCAGCGTTCCTCGGCTCTTTGCTCCTTCCCAATTTTCCATTTCATCCCACAATCGGAACGAAGGAGTGAAAGGAAATACAGTTTCCGAAGTTAGGGAGCGAAATACTTCAATTGGGGAGAGGAGTCTCAGGTGCCACAAGGGTTGACAAGGCCATGGCTGAGGGAGCGAGGAAAAGCGGAAGGACGGAAGGACAGACAAAAGACTTTATTGCGAGAGACAGAAGTGGGAAGGGATCCGGTGGTCCAAGAGGTCGAAATAACGGGGAAGGGATCTAAGAGCAACGTTTGCGATCTAGGGAAAAAGAGGGAAAGTCAAAACTTGGACGGAGAAATGTTTTTTTCGACGAAATAAAAAGTTCCTTACTCTAGCATGGAGGTTTGTTGTCCCTGAAATACTTTCGGACACCGTCCGACTGAAGAAATGGCTCCGGGAAAACAGAGGAGTAACTTCATCACGGGTAATTCCTCCTTGAACAAAGTAGGAGACGTCATTCGTACCATCTTAACTTTTTATTGTTGCCAGAATACAAAAATCATGTTAAGTATTCTATATAAACTAAAGGGATCATCGTAACTTCCACCAACTATTAATTTGACGATCAGTAAGATAAAAAAACCATTATCCTTCACCCCCCAAGGATAGCATTGTGGGTAAACTGGTCGTCAAATACCTAATTAGTGTAGTGTATGAAGAACTGTTTAGCTTATTTAGAACAATTTCATAACTTCCACTATATTTGGCAACTCACATTGATTAATAAATAAAATTTCTATCTATATTATTTTCTGCATAACTTTATTAAAAGATATCCTGTTATGGCTTATGTAATTTTTCCAGTATCTCAATCTAGCGGAATAAATAAATTCAGAATGTTTCCAGAATATTCTAAGATAATTTATAATTGATTATATATGCACATTTTATTAGATTAAGTAAGTTCGTTTGCTATACTTTATATTTTCTGATGAATCAGAATTATGTAGAGGTCAATTACAAAGGACATACCAGTTATATCTTCTCACTTGAGCCATACAAACTGAAGTTATTGCTATTAAGAACTAATAGCTACTACTTTTACCTCCAAAGCAGTTGTTACTAATGCATAATTTTTCTAACAATATATATTTTGAATTTACCGTTTCGACAAGTAGATATCATTTAATAAAATAATGAATATTCCATTTAACATGCACATTTATGTACGTTTATTCCTTAATTACATTTATTCCACCAATAACAAATGAACAAAATAAGCAATTACCTTAATCGAGAGAGTAATTTAATCACTCTCAATTCTTATATCCGAAAGAAATACATCTTTTAAATTACGTTACCGACATCCAATCAAAGGCAATATTTCCAAGCTTTAACACGCAATCACAATTGAGGATTTCCTTTAAACGTCACAGTTTGCCGATCTCGTTTAACTTTGTTATCTCTTGCTCTTTCTTCACCTCTCCATTGTGATTATGATTATTTCTGCACTCCCAGCGAGTTTCCTTCCCACTCACACGAGATCCTAAAAAATTCCTTTTGCTTGGCTGATATCCTCCCAATCGCCATAAAACTCTTGCGCGCAGACCTACCTTTCCTCAGGGGACACCTCCTTTCCCTCCTCCTCGTTCTACGTCTTTTCCTCTTTCTTTACTTTCCCCTTTTCTCTTTCGATTCGCTTTCACATCTCGAGGCGGTCCCCGATCGTCCGCGATGGCGGCCTTTAAAACTCCTTTTCCGAGAGTAAAAGTCTCTCCGCCCCACATGTCCTCACACCTCATCTATTATTACCCTTCTTTCCTTTCTCCTATTCTTTTCTATTTCCTAATCCCGCTCCGGATGCTCCCCGTCTCCTTTTCTCTCTTTCTTTTCCAATGACATCGGCCCTTCCCTCCTACCTGCACCTGCTCCGAAGATGGTCGGATAGGCCGCGAATTGTATCATCCCCTTGCTATTTGTATGCACATCTCTCCTCCTATTCCTTCAACTCCGCATGTCCCCACCGTTTTGTCTCATCGCGAAGTATCCCATTTCTGCCGCACATTTCCTTTCATAGCCGCATTCAAGCGAAACATTCCGAAACTATTTTCCGCCCCACTTATGCTTCGGAAAAACCATCCAGCATCAATCATTCCCCAGTAATTTCCGAAACCCTTTCCCCTCACTATGCGCGTAAGAAAGCGTTATTGAAACAGCATGGCTTTATTGTCCAAAATAAAGCTGCACTTAAGAAATATTCTCCAATTTAAACCAAATGACTTCAACGGAATGTTATGCACACAAAAATTTCAATTCTAACCTCGAAAAAATATATCTTGCATATTATAATTAAATCAGCATATTATTAGGTTGATTAAAGAAGCCGTTATTAGGTTAAACTGAATTTTGGTGGAAATAACCAAGAAAATTTTCCAAACATGTTTTTTTTAATGCGACAGGATCGGTTTCAACCAGTAATCATCAGATAATCTGATGATAACTACTACTATTTGAAACCACTACGTAGCAAAAAATTTCATGAAAATTTTTCTTTATTTTTTCCACCGCAACTTAGTACTGTTATAAAAGGAATATCATCAATTGCATCTCTACCAAATCTTAGAGTATCTTGATTTTAAAGACTTCTCCAAACTCCTTATTAACCAAATGGTTACGAGAAATATTCAGAATGGTGTAACAGATTTTTCTTATTGTTGTCTCATCACGAAGAATTCCATTTTTCAAGTCCTGCAACCATTTTTAAACGACACACTCTGAAACCTTTTCCACTACACTTATGCTTCGGAAAAAATATCCATCATCACTCATACTCCAATAATTTTCAAATCTCCTTGCTTCCCGTGGAAGAAAGCGTTATTGAAACTGCTTTATCGTACAAAAAAAAACTGCTCTTACGAAATATTCCTCCATTCTAATGACTTCAGCGGAATTTTATACATATTAAATACACGATTTTGATCCCAGAAAATTAAATTTTAATATTTTTTAACATTATTAGTATTGGTAGAAAATCAATATCATCAATTCCATCTCTACTAAATCTTGGAGTAAGTATTTAAATTTTTAGATTTTATCCAAACTCCCAAGTTATTGAAACCCCATGGCTTTACCGTCCGAAATTACGCTGCGCTTAACTAAATACTCCTCTCTTTCAACCCTTTCAATTCAATGGAATGTTATGCATATTTCATTTTCGATTCTTTCCTTGGTAAAATTATATACTGTGTCTATATTAATCATCTAAGTATTGAGTTGATTGAAGAATCCGTTACTTGGTGAAACTAAATTACAATGTAAATAACTCAGAGAAAGTTTCGCAAAACATTTTTGTTTAATTCGAACAGATCGGTTTCAACTATTAATCATCAGATAACCTGATTATAAGTATTATTTATTGAATACGTCTCAGTCGCATTAATCAAAATAAATGTGAAATTTTTTCTTACTTATTTCCACCACACCTTAGCGTTGTTAGAATATCATTATCATTTGCATCTAGAGTATCCTAATTTTAAGAACTTCTCAAAAATCCTTATTTACCAAATGGTTACGACTGATATAATGAAAGATATATCAGATGTTCCATATTGTTGTTTCATCGCGAAGAATTCAATTTTTCTGCATTCAAGCGACACATTCCGAAACCATTTTCCTACTCACTTACGCTTCGGAAAAACCATCCAGCATCACTCCTTCCCCAGTAATTCCCAAAACTCTCACTTTCTGAGAAAGAAAGCGCTATTGAAACCACGTGGCTTCATCGTCCGAAAGAACGCCAAGCACTGAGAGTATTCGGTACCTTTTTTTCGGTTTCCATTTCACTCTCGTCGCCTCCATCAATCCTCAGCGTTTCTTCGGTTTCCAACGCGTATTAACGGACCCGTTTCATTTCCCCGCAATTACGGGCTTAGATTCTCTCATTTTCCCGTTCTGAATGACGCACTCTCATCATCCTCTCTCCGGGCGCTCCTAAGCTCTTTCCCGACGCGTTTTTCACTCATTCCTTACCTTCGTCGCTCTCAATCCCTCTCTTTCCCAGCCAAAACCTGTACTCAGGAGCGAATTTCGCCAAAGAACCTCCCCTGTTTTCCATCTTCTTTCAGCCTTTCTTTTCCCTTTCACAGCCGCGCTCTTTCTTTCTCCCCTCACTTTCTCTCCCTCGCTGTTTCCGCGAAGAAGCCACTCACGAGGAACTCTTTTCGCTAACTCAATCTTACTTTCTATCCGAATTTTTCGCCGCCTTTCTATTTTTCCCTTCCCGCCCGCACCTCCTTCATTCCGTCCTCATTTTCCCGGAATATCCTCCTTTGTCGCTTTGTTTGTTTTTACCTACTCCGTCCTCCTTTCGTACGAATCTTGAGGTGCTTATTCCCGAGTGGATTCATAAATTCGGCCCGTTCATCCTTAAACGCAAAAATACGGCGGAAAAATCTCGGGGGTTCTGTAAATTTAGCAAACCGTAATTCGAGGCCATTTTATCTTCCTAAATGCTTTCAACTGCGCCCGTGATTTACTGGTTTGAAACATTTTTGGGAGGATTCCGCTTCCCCAAAGAATGCTTAACATGAAATTAAGCTCATTTTGGAAAACGTAAATATTTAATGGATTTGAGGTTTTTATTCATTGCCTCACCAATCATGAGAATATTCAGAATTTTTGTAATAACTCTTTCGAATGCTTACGAGAATAAGGGGAATTACTATGATTGTGTTGACCTGCGTGGGTGCTTTCTTAAGGAAATAATTTCACCTCAGTCGGTCGGGTGGATTAAATCAGTAAGTAATTGGATTATCAATCCAATGAAGTCGACTTCCAAGCGCGTTCATTTCTCCTTCTCCGCAGCGGCATTTAAATTAATAATTCAGGTATATTTTCGAAAGGAAATTCCAAATTGATTCCAAAAACCAATTACAAACTCTGCCTTCCTTTGAGGAGAAAATCTGTTTAAAATCATGGGATAATCTTTTCAATCTTTTCAAATAGAAAATGAGATGTCAAATTAAGCTATATTTAAATTCAAAGAACCTGTGATGTAATATTGTACGAATTTTTAATTAAAGTTTATGCTTAGTAAATCTAAAAGAGAGTGTACGGATTTCACTCGAAATATTATCAAGCGAAATGCATATTAAATATAATAATAAAATAATTTACTAAATTATACTCTAGAGGCAAAAAATTACAATTTTCGCCAATCTAAATCTTCACAAAGCAACTTATAAATATTTTAAGTCCATATTCCTCCGATATACGAAGAAACAACAAAGTGTGATGACATACTTACTTGACTGCTACATTCGATATCTGTTCTCTGAAGTAAACATAACTCTCCCCATGTTATGAACTTCCTTTGCTGAATTTCCAATAAGAGGTCTTTGGACACATAAAAAGCTGGAAAGACATTTCGGTTAACAATAAATCAATGTGCTCAGAAAGTTATCAGACATTAGCATCCCTTCATTCCCAATTAGATTTGTTATTACTTTAATACGAATTACTATCATCTAGTAAGATTTAAAAGTCTCTGCCTTTCCTTGCAGTCATAATTTACTAATATTTCATCCTTTAGGTTATCCTCCCTAGAACTATTGCAAACATGAAAATCCGTCATCGAGATTCAACAGGTGTTGCATGGATTCAGGTATATCTGGATAATAATTACCATTCCGAAAATTGTACAAAATGTTCTCTGAGAAATAGTCACCTTTTTCTTTAAAGCGACCGAATACTAATTCACATGTAAGAGTAATGTTTCCTGTGAATCTACTTTAGAGGCTCCTGAAGAAAACGTACTAAATTAAAATCCAACTATAAATAAAAAATGAATATTTTTACCATTCGTGAAGAAAGACGAATAAGATAAACCGGCTTCGTCTAGCTGCTGGCACGAAACTTGAACTTTCATCCTCAAGAATGCATGCATATTCATACATATGCTAAATATTCCAGTGGATTAAGCCAGTTTTTCGTGCACTTACATATTTATTGAGCAAGAGATTAGCGGTTTTTTATAGCCCCGGTTACCAATGACATTATTTTAATCTGAAACGAGATCAAAACTTTTTACTCTTAAGAACTTCTGTACGCGTAATTGATAGAGCAGAAAATTAGAGAGTATTTATACTCCTTCACATTACATACACAGCAGTAAGGAAACGTGATTCACCATCTTTGTGTTGAATTAAGTGTAAATAAAAGTCTTTTCAAAGGTCTTTCGGAAATAAGAGCCAATTATAAATTTAATTTTAACACTGTTATATGATTGCGAAAATCTCATATGGTAGTCAGTTTTGTTCATGTTTGAGAGTTCATTACTAAGTCGTGTAACTTAGAACTTAAAAAATATTAAAAATTGATTTATTGACATCAGAAATCAATATTACACATTTTTAAATTGCTAAATTCATATAGTGAAAAGTTGATAATCTTTCCTTCGTATGTAACGCTATCTGGAATCCTTTTCATTGCCCATATCCATGAGGAAGCGAGGGAAAAATAATTATATTGTGGACATAATACATTAAGCTAAATGGATATACATTTTCTTCTTCCTTTGTCTATTCAAACCATACTTATCACTCACTTCTTAACAGGCATCGACTCCTAATATAAGACTTCATTCCCAATTGCTCTCTCTCTCTCTTTTCTTCCAAAGACTCTCTTCTCCGTTCCACACAATCTTGACGTTAAAAGGTGCTTTTTTTTACTCAAAAACATCCTCTCGAGTCTCAGACTTTATGTCATCTTGTCTTCCTAACGAATTTCAGCCTTCGCTCCTTTCCTTTTCCCTTGGGCTCTTCTCACTTTTATTTCCTTCTTTTACTCCTCTCCTTCATTTAATTTTCCCTTAGATCAATCCACGAAAAGGAGCTCTTACGCATATATCCCTCCTGGCTTTAGGATTTTCTTCCTTTTAAGAGGTGGCATTTCGTTTTAGAGGATTATCTAGCATTTATGGCTCCTATTGGTGAGATTGTTCATTTCTTAAACTGTATTAGCCCTGTTTCCACGCCCCCATGAAAAATAATATCATCCTCTTTCATGGGAATAAACTTTCTATCTCATAAAGCAAAAATATAGTTTTATTTTCATCATTAGAATTTATTCGAAATCACGTGGGCTATTACCGTTCAGAAAGCAGCAAAATTTCAGGAAGTTTTCAAAAATGTGTTTATTATAAGACATTTACGAATTAAAAAGAATGCGCTATTTACTTCAAATCCTACATTTAAATATTAAACGGCTATAATTTCTGATGATATAATGCTGGAACTCTCGTTGACTTAAACTATTAATCTTTTATTAGAGGCAGTAATTTGCTAGAATTCCCGAATTTTTCTGCCCAGTGAAGGAATACTCCAGATAAATTAATGATTATCAAACAAATTTATGTGATAATATAGGAAAGTTAGAACACGCCTTTTATGAAAATAGAAATTCTAAACACTCTTTGAGCCATTGTTCCTGTAATCAAAGGGTAGGCTGTGGCCACAACCTGTGGAAACCAGAAAAGCTATTTTCTAAGCTCTTGCTCTGCTCCAATAAATTGGCCACAAGGTAGCCTTTGACCGCTTACGTAAAGGCTTAATTATTATTTTTAATTATCAATGTTTAGCTGCCGTTACAGTGTGCATACACAATTGAAGAGAGATCTTCAAAATCAATAGTTGTTTAGTAATGAAGCTGAGAAACTTCATGAAAAGTAGTTATAATACAATATTTATTAATTCCTGTAAACTGTACGGTCAGCAACTTCGATAAGTATCTATATGGATGGTTAATTTTAGGTAATATCTAAATTATAAAAACGTTTTTAATGAAGTAAATGCATACAAACTTCTTTATCGGGCTAATTTACGACCACGAAGTCTTATCTTTCTACTACAAAATACATGAAAAAGAATCTACAAAAAACGTTTAGAGATTGTTTAACAAGTATCGGGGCAATAGTGATGATAGATGGAAAAAAGAGGTGTTTCGTGGATCATATATAAAACTGATAGTTGTGATCAAATACAAAAAAATATCTCCACTGATTTCCTGTTTCCTGTAAACACTGCAAAAGATGTGAAAATTTCCGGAATTAAGATGCAGGAAATTCCGTGATGTAAAAAAATTGTTTATAGGTGTCGATCAGTAGATCGTGAAATTAAAAGACATCTCTTGAGGGGCTCCATCTCTCAATATTTGCAGCATAGGAATATACGAGATCTCGAAAGAAGTTATATGAAAGGTTCCTTGAGGGAAGTCGTTTTAGATTAGACATCAAAGCCCTTCCCGAATGAAACCCCGCTGCAACGGGTATCGCTTCGGAGAATCTTATTTTTCGGAAAGGTCGCGATACAAAAAAAAAACCGAATTAATATAACGAACGCGAAATGCGTTTCCGGGATTCCTGCAAACGTGCCGAGCTATCTGATTTTTACTTCATCGAATATTCCCAGCCTACCACTATTTTTGCCGTGAGAAAACGTCTGTTTTGAATGCCATCGGGTAAATATTTGCGTACGTTTTCCGTATCGGAGGAGGGTAGATGATAGAGTAGATTGGAGGCCGTCTCTTTCCCGGATGTCGCGATGTTTGCTTTTAGAAAGGGATGCATTGAATATATATTCCTCTCTATCTCCCCAATCGGGGACCCCTTCTTCCTCCGCGTTTACACCAAACGAGAGTATATTCCGCCGCGCAAGAGTAAATCAAAACATGTGAGTTTGAGTGCCCAGAGCAAATAAAACGGTGACCATAAATTCGGGACTCTATTTCTGGTTATGATAAACCATTTACTGTCCCCAGACGAAATGACGGCCAGAAAATGAACCGGAAATTGCGAAGACTCGGTGTACTTTTGTTTGACGTTTGTTTGAACCGCAAGACTCGGATGACCTGCATGCCATTAAAATTGCATGCAAATGTTGGAATAACGTATGCTCTCCAAGGATGAATAAACCGACAGGAACTTAGGTACATACGTACACTCCTTTTAATATAGCCCATTTCTGGATATTTTCGGGGTAGGATTTTATTATTTCGGTATAACACTTTTGATTATTTGAGAATGTTGTTAACTATTTCAATAAACTTGATCTAAGAAGCAGGTAAAATATATTAATTAAAAGGAAAGACCTATGAAATGAAAGGAAATGTATTTTAATCGTCTCAATATATTCTGATCGGGATTCAGTTTATTATTCAACTAGCGTAGACTGTTTGATTATTTGAGTACGCATTCATGGTAAGGTTCTAAGCAAAATAATGCAATAAGTAAGTGATTATAGTCAAGATTATCAGGTTATATATTCTCAAATATACTATATCCTGTTATGGAGGAGATTAATAGGGCGATAAGAATTAAATCACAAATACTTCTTTCTACAAAATTATTTGTAATTTTATTCTTAACATCCTATTGATATGGATTTCCAATTTTTACAGCCAGCCACAATCGACTTCATTGGAGGAGATTATTAAAAAAACTGCTGTGACAAGCTCTTGTGGTTCATATCATAAAAATTAATAGAAATAAAGAAAAGGTTGTACTTTTTCCACAGATTTATTTGAAAAACACGACCAGGTTTCAGCGAGTAATCGCCACCTGATGATGGCGATTACTCGTTGAAACCTGGTGAAACGTGTTTTTTCAAATAAATCTGTGGAAAAAGTACAACCTTTTCTTCATTTCTACTAGATGGATTTCCACAAAACGACGCCTGAGACTGTGAATTATATAAATATTAATAATGCTTACAGAGTGCGATTATTTCATACTCGTGTTTAACTTTGATAATTATGGTTAGCAAAATATTGTGAGAATAAGTTCTACCAGACAGCAGAATAGTGAGTCACTTAGAAAAATTATCAAAGCATGAATGCAACTCTTTAGTAAAATAATTTGAATCTGCCGTCACAAAACCGTAAGTTATAATTAAATTAGATAAATACAAAATATAACAAATAATATTGAAAATTGAGCCATAAGAGAATATGAATTTCAATTTAATAATAACGAAACTATTACTGACAATCAATCCGTGAAGAGTTTTATTTAATCTTGCGAGTCCTCTTATAATTTTTATCATAATTCATTACGTAATTGCTGAAAAAAACTCTTCCCTAGAGGAAACTAGTATCTAAATCTTCAAGTTTTCACTTTAAGTAGGAAGAAATGAGAAGAAATTTTCAAGCACTCTTTTTCGCAGATGTGTATGAAAACGACTTGTAAGTTTATCTTTGCAATCCTTTGATATAGATTTCCACTTAATAAAGCCAGCCGCAATCGATTATAATTTAGGAAATTGTGGCTCCTTAAAAAGGAATAAGCTCTTAGTGTACACTGTATACACAGCTACATCAAAAGTAAAAAGCATAGCACAGATTACATGGGAAATAGAATTTACATCAACTATTTACATATAAATTACATCGATCAAACAGCATAGTCATAACAACAAATGATGTAGCACTTATTATCATCAAGACTAAAGATAACATGGGTTAATAATCAACGGCTTCGTTTTTATATGAATAAACGTATGTGTATATAAAGGTATTTCCAAGAACTAACATTGAAGCACTATTATGAAGGCAATATGACTCAGATGAATCACTTCCTAAAACCTCTGATAAATTGTTCTTTCCCATTTCATTTCCTCCCTCGTTTTTGTATTCCGATATGGCATCGGTTCTTTCTGAGAGGGCGATTTGTGTGGATAAAACGGTCGTTATTAAGGATAACAGATATGGTGGAGTTTCTTTCGGATTGACGAGCTTTCCTCACCCTCCATTCCCGTCAATCTACGAACATTTATGCACCTCCGGCAATCGTAACTACCAATGGACTCCACTCCACTTTGACATGACATCGGCACTTTTAATGCATTTTTGAGGATCTGTCGTGACTAATAACGATAGTCAATCGCCGGCCCAAAAGGCTCCGTAGTGAGGTGAGCGTCAGGAAACTCATAAAAGTTCTGTTTCGACTAATGAAAGGATTTACAGTGAGAAAATGGCCTGTGGGAATTTTTAGTGATTGGAAAACCGAGATACGATTGTTGGTTGGCAACTAGTTTTAATTTGCCCGCTCTCTCGCTCTCTCTCTCCTTCAAACGCAATCGATTCCTTCCCAACCGACCGGGGACTGGTATTCTGTCAATATCAGGAAAAAACAATCTCCCGCGGCACGCGAGATCTCTCACGCACGGAATAAGCGTCGAGTATAAAGGCTATAGCGGTGTTCGTCCTTTAAAAACAAAAGAACTATCGCCATGTTTATTCCTGTCCTAATTAAATCGGCATCTTTGTGGGTCAGTGGTATCCGTGAGTTTCCCAACATTCAATAAAGATAAGCTTGATGAATTTGACAAGGTGTCGAAGGATTTCCTTTGAATAGTAATATAAAAATAAGAGGAATGATGCATTTTTATGTAACTAAATGGTACAGCGATTGAAAGATGTTTGAGTAAACAGTTTGAGTGTTATTCCTAATATTTTTGATAGTTTACAGATTCATATGCTAAATTTAAGTACTATACAAGGTTTGATTAAGAAAACAGAAAAAATTGTAATTGGAATATATTGTGTATAATTAAAGGTGTTCATCTAATAACTGTATTGTTTTTCAAATTATAGTATAACAAACATATTATGAGAACACATCACATATGTTATTCATTTTTACTTTGAGAAGCTCTGATGCTAGTCTTAGACTCAGAACTTATAAAGGAGTGTTTTTTAGTGATTATATTAATTACAAACATGAATTGTTATATCAAAGATAAAACTACCCATTATTTTGACAAGCGAAAATTAAATGGAAAATATCTCCCTTGGCTGAGAAATATCATTCTAAGAACAGATATTAGGGATAGCGATGAGAAAGAATCTGAAAAAAGAAGAAAAAGTTTTCATTTTTATTGCCTCTTGTCTACATTTTTCAAAGACTTGTTGGGCGTCTCATTACTGTAGAACGTGTATTTGACTAGCGGATATCGAACTTCCACCGAAAATTTAACTTTACCTTGCGCCTCCGATGTTTTGATTTAATCTTGCCGCGTTAATTTACATCGCATTACATGGAGTGTTGATTCATTAAAGACGATGGACCACTATGGGTAAATCATGAGTTACTTTCATGAACGCAGAATTTCGGAAATTTCCATTCTTAGTCTGAATATACCGAAAGGGACGATTTATTCCCAAGAACATTTATTTTTCACATCGTGATACGTGGAACTCGTTTAATTTAGTGAGTTTTTCTTTCGTAATACAAATATCTACTTCTAAATATGTAGAAACTGCAATTATAGTCCGAAAAACTTTTGCATTTATGTCATCAAAAAATAAAGCTATCGTCATATTCGTGCCTCAATATAACTGACTGTTTTAATATGAAGTTGTATAAAATTCTGTAACTCTTTTGTTCATACGATACTATTAAGATACCCCACACGGAATTCCATCTATAGCGTATAGTACTGAGCGATAAAGACCTTTGAGAAAGAACACATGATTATCGCGAATGATAAAATATTTATTTGATAATTATTTGCCGCTTATCTGTTGATTTGCTCCTGATATGAAACGAATTTCAAATTGATGGTGATATAAAATAAATTCATCGAGACGATAATGAAATCCATGGTTTATAAATCAAATCAGGCATCATGGGGTGTTTTATGACTCATTAAAACTTGAAAATTATTTCCAATACTTTCCACGATAAATTGGCCGCTGCCGTAATGAGTTTTCTTCTTTTTAATTTTCACTGTTCCAACGCCAATCCCAGAACCATATCCAACCCTTTAGTTAGGAGTTATTTTCTTTCTCATCAATGATTCCTATATTCCAAATGTAAAAAAAAAACAAATAATGAATTTGCACTCAAACAAGTATGGCACCAAAATTTATCAGGCAAAAATCATCTGACTCATTTAACTACTTTGATATTCATTCAAAACTTGAAATGACATTTTTCTGACACCTGATAGTTAAAATGATAGCCGAAAATTATATCGAAATTGTTAAAGAATACCTAAATCTTATCAAAATAAATAGGATGCAATTATGTGGCTTTCGCAAGCTTTTACGTAAAGGTGGAATTTAAGTCTAGCAGCTTAAATTTATCTTGTATCCATGCAAATGAAATCTATCGAATTGGAAACATATTTCTGTCATTCAACTTGAAATTCCTCATTATTTACTAAATTTTCCGACTTTTCCTCTACACGCATCCATTACACAGATGAATTCATATTCCAGATTAATGTTTTCCTTGATCAATCATGCTTATCATACAAACAAGGACTGTGTTTCCTTGGTGCAATAATGTATAGTGATATTACCGCAATGAAATTCAAGGACAACAAATGGAATAACTATCATTAGTATTTTAAAGGAAACAAAAAAATGTATTTTGTGATCTATTATCTTAAATAAAAGAATCCAGATGATTTTTTTCCAAATTTTGTTTAAGTCCTACAGTGATAATTATTGAGCAGCCTACCACTATGCTCATATTCAATTTTTAATAACTCTTTGGACCTTTAAAGACCATTAAATAAATATTAAATTAAATACATATTATGTTAAATACATATTATGTAAGGAAAGGGTTGAGGTGACTTTGAACATAAGGGAGTGCACCCAGGAAAATTTCCAAGGGAAATGGGCTTGAAAAAAGTCTGACAGGGCCGGGACCCTTCCTCTAACCGGGAGGTTGCCTTAACCAAGTCCATTTTTCCGTGGGAAACACATATTACTTAATTGATATTTCGGGATGTAAATTCAGTATGTTTTGATTTAAATAATGAATTAAATATTGGACATAGGTTTGAAATGAAGGAAAATTGAAGTACAGGACTACAATTTAATTCCTCTTCTACTGTCATTCAGTCTCCATCAATTCTATAGAAACAAAAGCTTTCTGAAAACAAACACACCGGCTAAATGAAACTTTCCCGTTTATTTCAATCATAATTGATTAATCCCCGTGCATCAAATTGAAAATTTACAAAAATCGCTCCAAATTTCAATCCACAAGAATGACTGTATTAATAGCTTCGATCGAGGAAAACTTATCGACTGCTCTTCAGCTAAATAAACATTCCATTTCGGGGAATACATAACGACGCTTAATTAATACCCCGGTAACTGACGAATCTACACGCGAACTCGTGTTCGGCGAACGACTGGAACGCTAATCGAAAAAGAGGTCGGAATCGCGAGCATGTAAAACGAAACGCGGTAGTGACACACAATTCGCATGCGAGAAAATTGAGGCGCGTGGGCCGAATCGATGGGGCGTAAAACGAAAACCAAAGGACCGAAATGAGTTTATTTTGCTATAAATTGACAAGGTCCTCCTTACGGGGCAAAAAATGCCGGAAGATGAAATATGACTTGGCGAAAATCTCTCATTTTACGGCGAACCTTTTGTCATTCCGGCGCGATTTCTATGTCCGGACACGGAGAGAAGGCGAGGAAAAACGAGGGGAAAAAGCCTGTCGTCCCTTTTGCGCGCTCCTTTTCCCTCAGCTTTTACGGGGAGCGGAATGGACGTCGGCTCGATACGTTTGACGCCAAACTTGTCGATGCGTGTCAAACAACTCGCTCATTTCCCCGTTAAATCCTCATATTCTTTGGGAGCCTCTATTTCCCAAACTGGAGGGAAAGGGGCTTTGCGCCCCTGGGAGTGGGGAAAGGGCACGGATATTTTCTCTGCAGAACACGAAATTTGTCATCTTTTAGTCATATTCTAATACTATGATACCCTATGTAATCGAACTGTTAATACTATATATTCTATATTTTTGTAATTTAAAGTTTGGACACGAAAATTTCCCCATTATTTCGCTTTTAATAAGTAGCATTATTAAATCATATTAGACATGGATGATAATCTAGGTATTAAATTTTAAAAATATAGATAAAATTTACATTATATTTACTGGAATAAAGGCCACAATTGCTAACACTGAATTTCTTGCTCTTATATAGGAAATAATTTATACATTTTGACAACTTCTTTGTGAAATTGGAATAATTCTACCTCGACGTTACTGATAGCAAGCTGTAAGATTTGAAGTAAGCTTCGTGTAATATATGCCATTTCTAAAGATGAAAGTAGTCATCGTAAAGTCATATTATATTCGTATATTCGTAATAGAATAGTATAATTCGCTTTATACAATCGATAAAAAAATCATCATTTGTGAATTCATAATTCCCATACCAGCTTAGTACCAGTAAAGATAGTTTGACAGAAAGTTAATTACCATTTCCCTGGCTAATAAATTCTGAAGTACTGCTGTGAAATTCACTCCCAAGTATAACGTGAAACACGAGAGTATGCTGCCCCCCCTATGTATATGGGGCCAACTCAAATACTTTTTGCACTTCGCTCCAAAGATAGCCGAGGAGACAGTCGCCGAAACGTCGCTTATCCGTTTATACAAGCCGCTTGAAAAGAATTCGCGCTACATGAAATTCCATCAAAAATGAATTTACTGGGAACAAAATTAAGGTAAATAGTATTAATACATCTCAGCAGGTATATATCAAACCCTTGGTATTATCCACAGTAATTAAAAAAACACTAGCCCTCTTACGTTTTTAATAAATAACGATTTTGTTCAGTAAAACGGTTATGTGCCCTCAGAGTGGGAAAAGGGCACGGACATTTTCCGGCAGATTCCGGGAAATATGAAATCCCCTCATGGCGGGAAGGTGGTTTTCAAATGCGGGCCCTTCAACCTTGGCCTCGTCCTCTTGTGTGTCTCTTTTTAACCCCGAGCAAACCCTTGGAAATTCCTACTTATTAGCCCCTCTGCAAAAACACGTCCTCCCTTAACCTCAACCATTCTCGTCTTTATCTCGCAGGCAGTAAAAATTTCCGTTGCTTCATCCTCCGACTGCTCATAGCCGCCGTATCTCTCGGCGTTCTTATTTTTCGCCTTTTTTTCGTACTGAATATGGATTCCAAACCTCGATGGGGGAGAGACACTGTGAAATGGGGAGCGCCTTTTTTTCGCATGCGTGTGCCTTGGCCGTAAAAATTCCGGAAAGGCGCTCTTTAGTGATAGCCGTGGAATCGGGGTGAAAAGGAGAGAGAAAAAAGGGAATAACCCGATGAAGGAAAGGGAGAGATAGAGGAAAAACAGAGGTACAGAGTATGTGTAGAGGAAGGAAAAACGCAACGATAACAACGGTTATCACGTGAAATTTTAAAGCAATGGTGATAATGCTGAACACGATGGCGAAAATTGCCGTTTCCTTCAATTACGCTGAACAAAAAGGCACGCTATTCATGGTTTTGTTGAATAGTGCCCTTGATGTAAAATTTTTGATAAAATTAAAATGAGGACGAGATGAAACTATCGCAAAAGATTTTAAATAAAATTATTCACCAGGTACCATCAGGTGCTCTAAAACGAAAAAGTTATTTCCAAATCACCTGTGACTAATCAATGGAGTAAAAAGAATTCCTTTATATAGTACATGAAAGCATCGCTTTATTCTTAAGTTAATAGGTAACTTCTATAAAGTAGATATTTACTCTTTAATGTAAAAATTTCTTTTATATCGATGCTGTAATATTTCCAGTGAGATTAATAAGGGGATTTTTTCCGGTTATTCTAACTTTCCAGATTGAATCATCAATTTAATTCCTATCACTCTAATCTTAATCCCAAATTAATCTTTCTTGAATTGTAAAATACTAAAGATGTTTCTATTAATAAAGTAATAAGGTTAAGGTAAGTTAAAGTAACAGACAGCTTAACGTTTAATAACTAAGTCCCCATACATACACGATATACTATATGATGGTTTGGCTGTAGAGTGTTATAGAAAGATAGATAGTGAGAAAGAGAGATGATATTTTCATTAAAAATCCAGAATGATAAGAGTTGAAACTATTCACTTCGGTTCACTACAGTGATACTATTAATACTAACAATTTTCGTGACATTTAATTACGAGTGACCAGGATAGTTGACTAGATATACCAACTCAACCTCAACATATCATCGATGTGACTTGATAGTACTCAGTAGGGAAAATAAATTTTGATGAAAATACTGAGTATTTCTCTTACTTTCTCATAATTCATTTGCTTTCATAATGTTAAGCCCACGAAACATGGATTACGAAGTGAGTGAAAGATACACTTTCCTTATCATAACCCGAGAGGAATTTTAAAATGATTCCACCCATCCATCCTTCTAATTCCATGATTGGGAAGTAACAACCTGAAAGTAGAACCGAAATTATTAATCCCCAACACACACGTAACATGATATATAAGGTACCGCAAGATCCACACCTTGATTCAAAATTGGAGCATTAATAGCGTCAATAATGGCGCAGGATAACCCTTCCGCGAGCGGAACGGACTAGGGGAAGAGAGAAAAAAAAAGAAAGATAGCGGAAGAGGGACAGAAAAAGGAAGGGCAAGAAAACGGATATATTCCTCGGTAAAAAGGGAAACGTTTAGCATATTTTCGCTTTCGATTAAATTTCCCTTTTGTGAGGGGAAGATAGAGATAGAGGAATCCCTCTCTTTTTTCCCAGCAGTGGACGCGGGCTTCTGAATGGTAGTCACCGACCCTTTGAGGGGAGGCGAGAAAAAGGAATCAGAGACATGCTGCCTAAGAATTAGAGGAAAAAGCGAGCGTCGAGGGCAGAGAAAAGGAGGTCGTGAATTGCCGGAGATGGGAGACTTGGTGAAAGGTTTTTTGGTAATGTACGCGGTGCGGGCGAATTTTATGTAGGAGGAGTGAATGGTTTGGGGGAAGGGGTATTCGAAAATACTGAAAGGGCGGGAGGGCAGAGGGAGGGTGTAAATGGGGGGAGAGGGGGAGGGTACAGATGGAAGGGCAGAGGGGGAGGGTGCACACGGGGGAACAGAGGGGGAGGGTACAGATTGGAGGGATGAGGGGAGGGGGATGGGAGGGATGTAGGGGAGAAGGGGAGAGTTGGAGGGTGAAAATAGGAAGCAGAGAGGGAGGGGATAGTAGGGGTCAGAGGGGGAGGGTGCCAGGGGGATCAGAGGGGTTGGGTGCAGAGGATGGAGGGGCGAGATTTTTCGTGCCTTTCATTATTCCGTGGTGCAAATGAAAAAAAGCCGCTCGTAATAACGCGAGTCCGACGACGCGTTGGCAGTTTAAAATACTCGCCGGCGTGATTTTCGTTTCCCCTCTTTTGTCCCTTTGAACTCAGAAAATAGTTTTGTCTCCGTATCATTTTAAAATGGACTCATAAACGCCCTCCGACAACAAATCCCCACCAGTATCATCCCATGCCGCGCCAAATCGAAATTCTCTCCATTAAGCAAATTTGCGGAGTCATTTTATAAAATAATTCCGCGCGCACAAAGGCCGCCCGTCGCGTGCTCTGCTACACCTGAGGATAATTACGCTGCAAATCACGAGAAAAGTTCATAATTTCCGCCCGAGGATTTCAATATGAATGGTGGGAACAGAGAGGTAGCATTTGCCGCGGGAGGAAGAAGCCCGAAAAAATCATAGATTTATGGCCGAGAGAGGGTCATGGAGACTGCGGTAACCCAGTTCTCCGGTAATGATCTTCTCTTCTCTTTCATTGACCGAGGAACTCATTAATGGAGGTGGTTGCATTGCGTTCGAAATCTAAATTGCAGATCTCATTGTGTGAGGGACGAGGTAGCTGGATGGTGTTTGGTGCAGGTTGGCGGTGGGGGATGGGCGGGAGCAGACAGTTCGGGCTTTGATTTGTACGGTTTTCTGCGGGGACAGTAACGATGAGGGGAAAGATGACGCGGGCATTTTTTTCTAGGGCGGCGTAGGTTTTCGTGGATGGAGTCTCTCTCTCGGGAATAACATTTTTACACCCAACGGGCCGGCTCAATGCCTGATGGAATTTTTCGCCGCAGGAAAGATAACAGCGCTCCTCTCCCCTATAGACTTTTTACTTGGTATCTCAAACAATGTTTTCTCTGCTACCTTCCTTTCTGCCTTCTACTCATCGGGACAAGCTGGAAAAACAGGGTCTTAATATAATTTATCAGAGGATAACATACCCTTATCAGTGTCCGTTACTGTTTTGGGAGGACACAGCAATTTCGTCATGTGATGTCGCTGGTTGTAAATATTTACGTTCGTCCGTAGGCTTATTGAATCTTGAATACCTCTACAGGGTACTAAAAATATATTGATGTCGTTGTACGGAAACGAGATTAAACAAATTACAATAATGCGACCAATAGAGATTAATTTAAGATAACTACCATACAGCCTGCTCAACTCCGCCATATCAATGGTTATTTTGGAAGTAAAGAGGTGTTTTAATATAAGGAGGAAATATGATGGAGAAAATCAATGATGGTATTTATGTTCACTTTTTTATCTATCATACAGAAACGTAATTGCTTGAATTTTATAATAACATGTTTAAAAGGCGTGCATAGCGTGATTTCTCAGAATGAGTTTCACATAAAATGTCTAAGGTGTTTTGATAACTACAGCTAGAGTAAATATCACAATATTATCTTTTGTAGATAAAATGACAAGGCAAACATAAGGCTTTTAAATATTTTTATACCTCTTAGAGCCGTTGGTGGATATTGCCTTACCAAAGACCTCGACTATATGAGTTTATAGATCGTTATATTCGATTTCCATTGCTCAAAATTCAAGGAATTTTTCAAATCCATGTATACATCGGAGTTATATAAAGAATTTAAGACTATAGCAGACGATATAATTCCCTGAATTGCAATTATCAAAACGTGGCGTAATTACATTTTGATTTAAGACATTAAAATGCATCATAAATGTTCAAATTATATTAATTAATGCAAATTTTTTAGATGAAATCAAACAGAGACATAGTGTGCATATGCTATCTAAGTAATAAACTTAATATATCATACTTAAATGTATAGCTCATATTTAAATCGCGACTGTAGCATTTTCATCTCAGCGCAAGCTACAGAGAAGCAGATAACTCGTACATATAAAAAACAGCCATCGTAGTCGCTAATAGTCTCTCTCGCAATAGTAATAACCGTTATAATGTACATCTTTTATTCAATTATGTCGTTTCTAAAAAAATAATGGACTCGCAAGTTTTTTCTTCTCTATTATTTTTCATGCAATTGAATCGGGATACCATCCTAAGATACTAGCTCACAAATGTACCGTATGCATGGAAAAATACCCTACAGAGAGATTACCTTTTTTTAGGTTAAAGTTAGCAGTAATGGATGCATGAAGGCTTTAATTACACGTAATAAAACAAAGTTCATCGGCTTGGGTGCGATTCCAGTTCTTGTCTGTAACATGAAATTTTGACGTTAAAGTAGACTTGCCTCTGATATCGGCAAATTTAAACAATTGGTTGGAAATTAACTGCGGCTAATTTTACTTTAGAGTTCAATAAAACAATCTTTGGTGTGATTTTGGTTTATAAATACTAGTATATACCTAAGGAATACAATTCCATGGCAATTTTGATGACGTTAGATAAAAAATGGAACAAAATTTATTCCCACCTAATTGAAATTTTCATACAAGTTTTACGGGAAAGATGACTCGACAGAAAAATAACTATCATGAAGAGGACTGTGCTGGTAAAGAGACTGAGAAGTAATAAAGTTCACTCCTTATTTAAATATGATCATCGCCTAAATGGATTAACTGGGAACAATATTTCGGTAGATAATATTATTAAAACCTCTGTAGGTATCTGTCAGCTTTCCGCAATAGGCCCGCGAACCTTTTGTCTTATCCACAGTAATTAAAGAACAGTAACTCTATATACTTTCTAACAAATAAAGATTCTCTATTTTAAAACGCGAAACAATGAAATTGGATGTATTCTTATAATTTAAAAATACAAGAAAAAAAACAGCATAATAATGGAAAAAAATTGGAGCTTTAATCTCTTATTCGAGAAATTAAACACCCATGGAAGTGATGTACGCTCTATTACCTATTTCTCTATGAATCTGTGGTTACTCGACTGTAAATTGATAGTTCCCATCATTTCGTTTATTATCCTAAAAAGGCTAGTTATATATGAAATAAAATATACGACGCCTTAGTCATGTGCAAGAGTTGGGACGCGAGTCTTTCATTCCATAAAATTCGACTCTCCTTCGACATGGATGTTCCTTCTCGGTATGTGATGTGAGTAATCCAAGTTATAACAGCTGCTGTTTAGACTTTCGCTAAGCCAGAAGGCATTAAGGGGCATGTGGTGAACGTCATGGCGTTGCTGTGATACACTTCTCTTGTAATATAAGCAGCTTCCCAAATTTGTTGCGATTTAGAGTCAACATTGAATAACAGGTAAACGCTTCATGAATCATACCAAGGAATACCATCTTAGTAAGATCTGGTTACTATTTATCGTTGAGAACCCCTCTAAATCTCCTTTTGAGTACTAGCGAGCTGCACCTGGAAGAACTCCGCTATTAATGCTGATAGCAGTATAACTTCACTTGTAACATTCCCCTATTTAATCATAAACCTTCCTGTTTTTAAATTAAGCATTACGATACTGAAAATCAGCTCAAAATATCTGCATAAAATCACTGCTTAATTGAATTACCATTTTTGAGGGATTGAGGATATTTATAACATTAAAATCTATCTTTACTAACTATTCTATGAAGTTTCATTTATGCATAAAAATTAAGGAGATGATAGACTTAATTTGATTTTTAATATTTATTTACTCATTAGTTTATTATTATTTTATTATCATTTTATTATTAATTTATTGTTATTTTATTATTATAAAAATAAAGTAGGAGTTTCAAGCTTGAATATGTGGTTCTAAGATGTCTTCATACAGAGCTTGTTCCATATAATTCATTATTAAACAGCAAAATGTATATAAATTAGTC
This sequence comes from Sympetrum striolatum, assembly GCA_947579665.1. NCBI lineage: Eukaryota > Metazoa > Arthropoda > Insecta > Odonata > Libellulidae > Sympetrum > Sympetrum striolatum. Next base: position 50,426,940 of record OX388342.1, on the reverse strand, counting down.
TTATAGAAATAAAAACTGCATGAATTTGATAAATCACAAAAGATGATGAAACATATGTCGTATAAACATTAATTATACATTTCAACGAGAGAAAAATCTGCAAATGTTAGCAATACCTACTTAAAAATACGAGCATATAACGAACGCATAAAGGTTCATAAGAACTTAAATCGTTAAACTCACCACACCAGTTAAGCAGCTTTTATTAGCAGCTAATTTTCAAAGCAGAGGTGCTTCGACCATTATTTAGCGCGTAATTATTGCCGCATGAAGGTGTCGATAAATGCATCGTGATTGCGTACAGCATCGCTAAAAACGGTAAAAATCCTCTCCACCAACGAATTTCAACAACATTTTGTTTCGGACCGAGGGTCATTTCGACTCGTGTCGTTTTCAATATTCCACCACATTATAAAGACCGCAGGTTAAAACTCCCGACGAAATTATTCGCAAACAATGAGAGATCAACGCAGGCTCAACGCCGCCCGATTTTATAGACACCGAAACATAGATCGGACGGAAATCCCCGTAAATCTTTACGGGTGATTCACCAACAAATGTTTCCCCAATAACCGAACGAAAAGGGATGAAACGCAGTCATCGGAAAAAATACGGAAGAGGCCATAAGCAGTCTCGTCCGAGCTTGGAAAACCATTGGCCAGAACACAAAATAATAGCCCTTTTTAAACGCGGCATCACTTTCCCCGTGATGCATCGGAGGCAATATCGCAGCGATGTGCCGCCGAAAAAAGCAAACGACGAAATAAAAGGGAAAGATTTTTGTGAGGCGCGGCAATTATAAGGGCCAATTTTGGCACCGATGAGTCGGTTATGGGGAGGGGCGTGGATTGGCGAGAATGGGCCCGGTCCGAATGGGAACGTGCGAGTACGGGACAGAGGTTGAATGGGGCAGAGGGGGAATATGATCCAAAAAATAAATAACGGGCCACGACCGCTGACGAACAATTTATATCCCTTTAACGAAAACAAGGGAAAATTCCGATTCGCGAGATTCGGGTCACGTACTCTGCTCCTCGCAATAATCCCAACAAAGCGCTCATCTGAAACGGACGACGCGTGTCGTGTGTTTTAACTTCCGTTTGTGCTCGCGAGGGGGAATCGAAACCGCTCTTTCACGCTCGATGCCCTTTTTCCTCCTTAAGTGGCTACATGCACATATATTTTTTATTATTTGGCAATCATTTTCTAAATGCTGTAAATGTTAAGAATATTATAGCCTGTAAAATTTCCAAGCGAGATCTGTAAAATTGACGGAGTTCTAGAATTCTCTGTAAATGTAGTTCGTAGAAAATAAAAAAGAAACAAATTCTTAGCAATTTCCCGGTTACATTAGTCCGGAAGTAGACTGGTTTCATCTAAAATTTAAACGAAACCAGTCTCCTTTTGGATAAATATATTCCTACAAGTTACCAAGTGTTTGATCTATAATTTAATGTGGTTCCCTTCCACAAATTTCAGCTTGAAGATGTTAGATGTAGATGTATTATGAGTATTTATACTCTGCTTACTGGTTCTCCTCGTCAGCCTCTTTAATTACAATTTCACCAATTTTATAAAAAATCGAAGAATATTCGTTTAGCTGCTTTCGAGATTTATCGCCCATCGTTACAGAAAGCAGCATTTTAAGAAAAACACGCCTTAAGTTTCAAGTATGATTCTATCTTTGTTAGTTTTACCAATTTTCGCTAACTAACTTTTAGTTGGCTATGCGTAGGTACATAGGATGAACAGGTAAGAGAAAGTAAACTTCCTAAACAAGTTTACGGTAATTCATCACACGAAGCAGCGGCACACCTGTACAAGAGGAAAAATACTGCTACATTTACTGGGATCTCGGATAGCCATGTGGGCAGCACAGCGGTCCAGGGTTCGATTTCCGGTGGGAGCCATGTGCGAAATGACCTAAGCTGACAAAGCAGTATAACAATGCTACAGCATTTACTCAGAATACTATAACTATGTATTTTTTACAAGTGTTGCTGTTACATTTCCAGGGTGTATTTTTATCATTTAAAACATTAGGAAGAAAAATCCATAGCTATGACATTTTTAGTTGGATATAATCCCTTTATTCCTTTTCCCTGGCTTTTATTTTATTTACATCCTTTTAAGCACGTCCAAACCCACTCTCACTACATCCGCCCCATTTCTCTTTGATTCTCTTTGCTCTCTGTGCTATTTACGGTCAAATTCGCCCTCAAAGTTAACCCATTCCGGGGAAATAAAGAGAGAGACAGTGGTGTAAATAAGACCCAAATGTCCCCAAAAGACAGATTCAATCTGTGCTTTCGAGAGATTTTACCGCTTTAAAGACAGGATCCGGGCGCTTTTAAGCCCAATGCAATTCGTTGGCCTTAAGTCATTCTTGCCGGATCGTGGAATGGATCGAGGGACCGATTTTCTCCGCCGCGCAATACTACCCTTCCAATCCGTAAAAATATAGCTGACCTGTGTCGGTTTTCTACGAGAAAAGAACGGACCATTAAAATGACTTACGCTGCGCGAGATAATCTCTCTCTCGAGATGAAAAATTCCTATACGCCGTACTTTTTCTAAAGAGAAGACAGGAATGGGTAAGCTTACGTGGTTGAGATTTTTTTAAAGTTCTTTGAATTACTTTCTTGAGCCGATCTCGTGCGGAAATATACACAGGGAAAGTTATTTGTAGTGAAATTGTTGAATGCATTTTCTCCTGTTCTCCAAGGAATAAAATTTTTTTAAAAGTGTATTAAAACGTACACTTTACTTCAGCTTATGCTCATTTCTTACTTCTTTGTAAGATAAATCCTTCCAAGTTGTTCAACGGCTTACTTTACCAGGGGAGATTAAAACATTGTTTTATCAGATTACATATGTAAGAGACGCTGATACATATACCTACTTTTTCATCTATTTTTTAAGTGTTTTTGAAGGTCAAGAATTCCAAATTGCTCTATAACTCAGCATTTTCTTTCTTTTTCAATGTATGCCAACGCTGTTGGATACGAGAGATTAAATAATAAAATATGTAGGCAATATTGGCGAAGGGACGGAAGAGGAAATTTTTCTGTATTTTCATTGTTTTTTCGTAACTAATACGTATTCAGAAACAAGGACGTAAACATTATTTATTACTTCTGATGTATTTAGATAATAATTAAAAATAATATGCATATCTCCTTGCAAGGAATCACAAATATGCGAGACTAAATTTATAAAACCTTGGTAAATTTTAACCATTTTAAAAGCACATAATTCCAAACAAAATTTCCTTTTTTGGTAAGAAAATTTTACTAAGTTGTAATTCTTTTACGGGTTGATTGTGTAAGCTGAAAATACGAGTAAATCTATTATAAACGGAAATATTTGGTGAATTTAAAATCCAAACAGTTTCAATACCGAATATAATTTAATTCATTCATTCATACCTCATATTCATAGTATTTACAGTTTAGATGGAAGAGGAGACTTTTTAGTCTCAATCTCGCCAGTAATAAAGACCCAAATATTAATAATAATGTTTTCTTAGTTTATTCATGGACAGAAACGGCAAAAATATCTTCGTAAAAATAATTATACTATATAAATAACATAAATAATCAAAACATAAAAAATCGGCCATCAATCCATCTTAAGCAGATCAATTCTTATATACCTAGCAGCTTAGGAGGACATTCATTTGACTTGCCAGATTTCTAAAAATGATTAATATGAAATGCACGAAAAAGCTGGGGAGATGTCTCTTCAGCGGAAACTTAATCATTTCAGAAAATTCTCAGAATTGTGTCTCAAGATTTAGCTCAACCTTTTATGGCGCGAAGACTAAAGGGGAAATATAATAAAAATCAGACTACTAAGAATATCCATCAAGGATCTTCCTAAAAGTGAGGGATCATTCCCCTCAATTAAGTTCTCCAATCAATCTTTCCGATAATAATCCTGCCATTTCATCCCGGTGTTACAACCCTCCAGCCGTACCAAAAACACTTCCACTCGCCTTACCTCATTTGACACAACAGCCCCATTACATATTTCTCATCGAAAACTCCCCCATCCGACCCTTCCCCCATCAAATATCCTGGGAAACAGTCCCCACCCGCCCATTAAACCGCCTCTTTCGGAGACGCTACGGCAATCAGTGCTTCCCTTCCGCACCAATGGAATCTCCCTTCCTCCAACACCTCTCCCCGGCTCACCCCGTTGCTGCCACCGGTGTCACGGACTCCGAAGTTGTGTACATGGCAATTCTACGGCAATGCGTGGAAGGCGATTTATGGGACCCCCAGACTTAATATGCAAATGCTCCGGTTAGCGAGTGATTATGCGAGGAGGGAGTGATATATGAGCAAAAGGAGGCTTTGTGCCGACGAAACTGCCGCAGATATTTTACCGCCGATCAGCCATTATGATGACACGTTTTTCGATAAAATGGGTGATTTAAATCAATGGTTCTACTTATGTCACCTTGGGTAATGACAGTTAACCTATCAGTGTCGATTCTCCACTCAGCAAGTTGTATAGGGAAGTATCTTGTATCTTGCATGTTTCGTTTAGGAAATTTGCTTCGGGGTGATTTATTGAAACTCATATCTGTCACACGCCTGAAGGAATTCTATGGTACAGTGCTTCTTATACTGTGTATTTTAGGAAGTTAATATGCCATGACTAAGTTATTTATTTGTTGCGTAATGTGAAAGTAAATTTTACTTGTAATTTGCAGTTTATTTAGGGATACTAATTTTCCCTTTGGTATAAGATCGACGTGATAATTCTAAAATATACTTCTGCTCTCTTTTCTCAATTTTAAATAACCTTGGGGCCTACAAGCAGTCGGTTCATATTGGCAAGGAATTTTTAATGTAGCGTAAAAATGTCGTGAGAAAAAGAAATTGAAATTCACTGCAGTGTACGTGGTTTCTAAACAAATCCTATAAATTAGTGACGTAATTACGTAAGGAAGGCACGAAAGTTTCGGAGAGTCAAATGTTTAACGCCTTACTGATCTCGTTCGTCTAAAATAAGTGGAATTGATAATTCCGAATCTAAAATTCACAAAAAATCTTTCTGTGATCTAGAAATCATTTTCAAGGCTGCCAAACTTCGTAACAAGTAAGGCAAAATTTCCGGTGACAAAAATTAAACCTCTTGAGTATCGAGAGACGCCTGAGTTCTGTCGAAACTTCTAGAAAGAGCAAATCTTAATTTCAGAAAAGCTAAAATCGTAACGAACATCTCATTGCCAATTAGTTTGTGGACTTTTGATGAACTTAAAGTTAGAAAGTTTGATATGCCCTAAGTTAGACTAAATATGCATTTCCTCAGATATGCGCACTCCTCTGCATTGAATGTAACTTGTAACCCCTCTGAAGATATTCCAAATGCGTCATGATATAAGCAACTATCTTGCTCGATGGTTACTAAGTCATTCGATTTGCTGTGCACATCTTGGAATAATTATTTCCTAATTTCACTAGTTAGTTAATTATTAATCCAACAAAATCTTTGTGCAGTTGCTATAGAACTTAAATTGAAAAACATTTAGTATAAAATTACGCTTCAGTTATTTTTATGTATTAACTCCAACGTGCGTTAATATTTAATGCAAATTTATATTTGTATTAAATACTACCTTTCATTCCATAAATACTTAAAGCATTTATTGAAGTGGAAAATATGATCTGAAAGATTTCAGACAATTTCCGACTTCTCTTTTAATAAAGTTAATGTGCTAAAAATCATTTAGACAAAATATGTGAAGCTATTACATACGGCACATGCATAATAAGGCGAAATTCAATAGGAAAAAGAACAAAATAAGAAGCTTGTTTTCTGAGGAAAATTTCATGAATGTTAATCAAAGACACGTGCCGTAGAAAAGTCTTGTTTTAATACAAAAAATAGTTGAAAAGGATTTGCTTACCACGTGAAACTGTCTGCCTCTTGCAAGAAAAGAAATTAAATTTGAGTAATTAAGCTGGTAAATGACTTCAGAAGCATTATTTCTAATAAGAGAAAAATCACAAACTTCTTTATTTAGTCTACTCCGCAATGAATTATAGAACTATACCTCATGTAAGTGTCAAAAGAATAGTGCATAACACATTTAATATTATTATCAGTGATTTTCTCAATAAATAGAGGCCCGCTACCTAGATTTGGCTGAATCGTTACTAACAATTGAAAGCATATAATATCAGAGACGTAATTATTTAAGGAATTTATAATTTTATTAATATTATTATATATTTATATTATCTTATAAAAGGGGGTATCGAGACTGTCAAATTTATGTGATAGTGTATTTGTCTCGAGAAAATCAAGTTCCTTTTTAATAGTGTCTCCATACAATTACGATATCAACTAGATTTATCAGACTCGTTACCCTCTATTTTAAAGAGAAAAGGAATATCAGAGATCTAATTAGTTAAAACGAACCTAATTTCGAAAAGAAGTCACAAAAGTGACATTATGTAGCGCCAACGGTCTCGTGAGCGTGCTCGGGAATCACGCTATCCTAGCGGTAAAAATATAAAAGTTTTCCGGGGGCATCAAAAGGGAATATTTACAACGGATACACACACTGCGATGTCAACATCCTCTCCTCTGTCTCAGCAGGTGAGGCGGCCTTTTTCTGAACCCCTGAGTGGGAAGGAGTAAAGAGACCGAAAAGGGAACCGCAAGCGCGTTCGGGAAAACTGGAAACATGTTCCCCCCGCTTCCAACTAAGGAACCTCCTACAGTCCAAAGGCGCAAAGAACATAAACGTTTGAAAGGCGCAGATGCAAAGGATACGACGGAGTAGAGACTTCACAAGCGCTCCCCGAAGGACCTGCGGGGGGCGGGATGAGAGAGACCATGCTACTCGGTTTACTTTTCAGTTTACCCCTTCGGAAAAAAAGTTTTATTTATCCTAGGTCCCGTTCCGACTCCATTGCTTACTTCGGGGTACAGTTCGAGTCTCAAGCGTTGACAGGAGCGGAAAGACCTCGCCGGAGATTATTTGTGACAACCAATGATGAAAGAGTTCGGGACTTCCTATACTTTTCCGGGGAGAAAAGGGGGTGGGTCGAGGAGGTCCATTTTTACCGAAATTCCTTGAAGTCGATCGGCCTAATTCTGCGACAGATGCGCTCTGAGATAAGCTTCAAATTTGGCTTTCGCAATTAGGCCGAAAGAATTCCCTCGAGTGAATGTTAAATGGCTTCATTAATTCGAGCTAAAGCAAATATTCACATTTTGAAAACAAGACGAAGTTTTAACGACCGTTATTTTCATTCTGAGAAATACAACATAACCAGAAGCCACAGCGTTCTTGCTATGATATCTTGATGAATAGAAAATTATAAATTTTTCTTTTGGTACATGTTAGAGAAATTTAAGCCTCCGATCTGCTTTTTTAATTGCCTTTCTCACGTCTCTGATAGAGTAAAAGCTATATATTTATGAGTGATGTTGAATAATGGCATTGTTTGATGTGTCTCCTAATGCTAATAATAGTGTTACTCGTTGAGTCATTAAGCTTCACTTGCGAGGACAAGTTCCGTATTTAGCTCTTAGGCTTAATTATGAAAGCAAGGACAAACTACCTCATTCCTTATCCTGCTCGATAAGCCTCATTCCCGTTTACTATCTCTATAATCTATAGCTAATGTTTGAGGGCGTAAGTTTCCAACCGTTCTTGTATGGACCATTTAAATAAATAGATTACAGTGTGATCTAATTAGATTGCTTAAAAGTGAATGAGGTAATAAAGGCATACAAAGTAATCACCAAAGTTTAATAACATGGCATTTCAATGAATTCCTTAGGAAAAAGCAAAAAAGTTGTGGATAGTATACCTAACAATCAATACAACGCACTCAAAAACAATCAAAGAGGCTGTGTCGATCCTATTAGGATAGAAAAAGTAGTAGAACTACGATTATGACCTTGTAAACGAGTTAATGCGGGAGTCAAAGAATATTTTCATATAGGAAAATTTCGATTTGAAATTGGGCGAAGAATAGTTCAGGAAGACCGATCCATGCCATTCATTTCTTTTACTAAAGCCGTCCTAATTAGGTTCAACGAATCGAAAAACACTCAACGAGTCGCTTCAATCACGATCATAATCCGGACGAAATAAATCGTGACAAAAATTCTCTATCGAATAAAATACGCATTTACTGCGGTCTCTTTGACGCTAATCACAGAGGGAATGAAGAACGAAGATGCGCAGTTACATCGGACGCGATTGCATTATGGGGCGAAAGAGGCCCAGAGCGCGTATATGGGAGATGCAAACTGCAATCACCAGCGTTTAGAATATGATACAATCATCAGCCATATCCTCCACTCAGGTGCGTTACGTATGCACACGGTTACCGGGGCAAAAATCAAGTAATAGAGCCACTCGAGGCCTTAACGAGCAAAGCTGTCACCGCCACCCGTCTCCACTCAAAGCTCATTTCTCTGCCCTCACCCCGACTCTTCATAGCGAACGTGCGATCGAAAAATTTTGGAAAGTTAGCTGCAGCAGCGCTCTGTCTACCGTTCGCAGCTGAATATTTCTGTACCCTGCGTATTTCTACTAAACTAATTTCCCTGTTTTGTTTTGTGCTTTTAGATAGGAAAAACGCACCCTTGAAGGGCATTTCTAATAGAGAAAATTAAATTCGAGTTGAGGATGCTAATTTTCAAGCAAGAATGAATGGGGAGATTGGGAAATTCCTGGTGTTAATTGAAATTTCTAGAACTAAGATGATCTCCAAAATGTTCTTCCTTCTGCAGAAAGTAATTACGGAACCTTAATTGATATCTAATTATTGCATACTCTCGTAAAATCGAGAATATCGAGTGTAACAGAGCCCAAGGTCAAAAATAAAGAAAGTTACCATTTCTTTTTATTATTTATATTTAGTGACAACGGACTAGTGACTCACAATGGTGATAAAACAGCTCTCCAGGTAAATGTCTGCAAAGGAATTATCGAGGCTATTAATTCGATTTGGTTATGAAGCAAATTTACTAAAAATTAAACTGATCAAATAATATTGGTGGAATTCCATCACATGAAATAATTTAATTGTAAAAAAAATCCGTGTACTATATAAGTTAAAAACATACAATTCCACAATATTTTTTCAAAACCATGACCAGTTTCGACGTACTATTCCATTATCAGTATTTGGCTCTTAGTTTTTGGTTGCGTCTGGTTTAGAGCTCTCTATTAAAATTTGGAAAAGTAATTGTTATCTAAATTACTACATTAAATTAACTTTTGTTGCATTAAATGATGTTTTGAGACCTTGAGTCAAATGTACCTTATAAATTCATAGAATAAGGAAAGCGGCTGCCGATGGTTACGTTATATATAAAAAAACAACTCCAAAACTATCAAAAAACTTGCAAAGCGGCTATATGTACTTCGACTTCCACGAAGTCATCGTCAGGCTAAGGTCGGCAAAGAAATGCAAGGAAAAATTAAAATATATTATAAATTCATGTATGATATATTCCAGGAAAATAATACAGATATTTTTGTTAAAAGTTCTACATACTAATCACCTACAGCGAAAATATAAGAAATGGATGCTAAGAATAGTCTCTTTAAATATTCACGTAGTTTCCAAATTATACGCCGTATTAATTGACTAGAAAAATAGACTACTCGGTATATGCTTCCCCTACCATTCTATAAAAACGTGGAAGATATGTAAACAAAGAAGTGAAGAACAAAGAGATTCCAAATTGGAGTGTTCCGAAACAAATAGTTAATCGATAATGTCTTCAATATTCCGCAAATTTTGGATACGGTAAGAAAATGAATGATACTGTTTATAAACTTTTTCATTTTTTTCGACGAAATTAAATCCAATGATATAATTATTTGGAAAAATGTAAACATTAAAACACAGTTATATCTTAACGATATTCGGAGGGGAAAAAGAGCCTGTCAATTCCTTTACCGTTTCCATTTTATGTCCAGCTGTTTCTCTGCAATTTTCCATGCCTCTATCCTCGGAATTGTTCGCAAACCCTCTCTCGCTATTCATTTTGCTCATTTGCACGCACTGATTACGTTGCATAGGAACGAGTACGCGCAAATACTCCCTGGGTATTTGCTCTGTTGACGCAAACGACAACAACAAGGGCTTAATCTTCTTTGGTTTGTTTTGCTTATTTCCTCTACTCCCGCAGGATAACCCGATAGATTATGCGCGCTTACAACGATCGTTCCTCTCTGTTTTTCTTTTTTTAGAGCTTCGCGTTAGGTTTCGTTTACGAACCTGTTTCCAATCACCGTATCTAGAAGCGTTCTTGTCCATGAGAAATACTAACCCCGATACTTAACTGGTTATTAATGAGTAAAATGTTCTAAAGCAACGGGTTGATCCTCCTAACTACCTATGAACCCTAACAGAGGCTTTTGTGCCCCATTACGATGCTAAGAACAGTGTGATAGTAACTCCGCTGACTGGTCGAATGATTCCTGCATACAAAACTTCGAGAGCCATTCTAAAGCTTAAATATTTCCTGAACGGGTTGATTAACTGCACGCTTGTGCTAACATGTTGAAACCTTGAATCCCACACATCCTTAAGGGATTACAGTCTATTTGGGGAAAATTGAGACATATTTATAAGGCAAATTGGCACTCATTCGATAGAGATCAATCCCATTCATACAATCTTGTTTTTCCTTTTAATTTACGATTGGCACAAATAGCACATCTCTAAGCATGTAAGCTTGTAAAATAAGCATCTCCATGTAAATGTGCAATATTCAGTATTTTGATAACTAATGAATCTCACTAGGCAAGTAGAAACATGTAGTGAGGCTACTTTCCCTTGGTTTTGTCATAGACAGAATGTACAATAACTAGTTGAAAACGTCTACGCTAGTACAGTATGATACACCTCATGAATGACCTTTTTTATAGCATTCGATAAAGAAAAAATTTTTAAATATTATTATTCTGCACCACTCATGCCTCAGTAGTTTTGTATATCATCACAGACATAAAAAAGAGTGAAATAAAGGAAATAAAAGATACATTTTCCTATTTCATGTACTCCAATGATTGACATAAGATATATGGAGCAGGTTTGCATAATGTAAACGAGAGTCCTTGTAACGAATGGATGGAATTTTTTATATTCGATGATGCGCTTCCCTAAGGTGTAAAATATAGCGCTTAAATCAGCAACTTATATTTTAATTTTGAAAAATTCACCATGAATTTTCTTTTTTGGAGGTAACCTCTCGTAACCGAATAATTTAAGAAGCAATTTTTGCCTTACAAACGTCATTAACTTCACACGATAAATGCGTGAGTTCAGATAGAACTCACTTTCCTCGCAGGGTAATACATTCTTCCTGCTCATCGACTGCTTAATACCACAGACTGACCACACGAGGAAAACGAAATCACTACGTTGTGCTTTTAGAAATAAAATACACACCCCCAAAATTGCGTAGATAACAGCTTGTCGAACTCAATTCAGTCATAGAGCATTGTGATCACCAGATAGGCCGATGGATTCTAATAAAATTCTAGTTGACACATTCAGCAACACGATTTTATTTTGGGCCAAAAATGGCCAACGAAAAGCGGCATTTGGAACTGAATTTGATTTACTCTCGAAACGAAGTTAAGGCATGAATTTACTTCCTCTGTTTTCCATAGCAACTGCAGGACAAAGTTATCGACCAACTAAATTCCGTCCATTGGTTGTTGAATAATTCATTTGTTTTAAAGTTGACAATTTCCGAACTGCCACTCTTTCTGTTTCATGTTATATTCCAATCAACGTGTGTATTAGATGAATCCCGATTTTGTTTACGTGCTCGTCCGAATAATGAGAACAAATAAATGGTGATTGGACAACACCATTCTAAGCATATAGACGCAAGCACAATACCTTTGTTTTGGCAACTCACGGCCTGCATTGAAATAACTAATTATTATGACGCAGTGGACAATATTATTTTGCATATCCTACATCTATGCCGAAAAAATGCCCAATTAAGGGACTAGATTCGGAGTTGTACTAATTTTTAGTTGCAACATTTAAAAAGATATGTGATAAAGAAAAGTAGAAAATAGCACAAGTTAAACATATCACAATTCATTAGAATTAAAACTAAAAATAACTAACTTATATGAAATCCTCAGAAACAGGATTTTATGTAAATTAATTTTATATAACTAATTTTAATATTACATAAATTAAATGAAGGCACTAGAGAATACAACATTAAAATGTAATTTAATATCCATCACCATTATTATTCCTCTACAAAGTCGTCAGGCCAAAGGCTGGTTGGATATTAATCATTACTATAACCAATACCATTTGTTACATTAAACGAGGAATGAGTAAAAAACACCATTCCTTATATACAAAGTCTTCGAACCATCCCAAATTTCGTTAAGTGTTTCACTTCAATCCGATGAAAACGCCAAATTTCAGTTCCATTTCGGTCAATCTCTTTCTCTCTTCTGCAACAAACTGTCGAACCGGTTCGAATTTCCTCTTCTGCTTCGATAAAATAATCCCTCAGTAATTTCGATATTATACTCGACTATTTTTTGATTACATTTTAGAATATATCTATTGATAAAAGAATAACTAAAATAAAAATTTAGCTATCAATATTGAAATGTTAATGAGTGAATTTTAAGTCAAAATCGTACATTCATTGAATATACGTAACTACTGTAATGTCTGATTAGAATACGAACTGGCAATCGGAATTGAAAAATTCTTCTTCTGGATCAGATTCAAGGAATTTGATTTATCTGTTGGAGCGCTTTTATCAAACAGGCGAAACTAACATATTTTTAATTTTCGGTTTCGCTGGGTTTCGGTTCGATGCACAGTTACAGAGTGTGGTATCAGTGAGAGGAATTATCCATGTAACAGCATCCCTTTGACCTTATGAGTAACATGTACACACAGCATATAGTTTAGAATAAAAAGTGAGCAGAATATGTCAGTGTGATCAGCTAGTCAGACAATCAGTTTTTCTCATGCCTCAGCAAAACTCGTATCCTTCTAAGAATATAAAAGATACTCGTAGATATTCCTGCTTCTCACTCCAAAAATAAGTGACAACATTGGGAAGAAAAGGGATTGGAAGAATTGCCATGTCATGCTTAATTAATCACATGAGCAGTTTCTTGAAACTTCATCGCCTCGATCCCCTTCCATCAAACACAATGCGACCGGAGCATTTCCTAGCGTCATAGGAAGGATTCGAAACTAACATTTTTCCTGCGAAGTAAAATAAGCCCATTTAAGCCCGCGCCGACTATCACCCTCCCCAGCTATCCGTTCAACGTGCGCTAATCACATATCAACAAACTGGGATCAGTCACCACGAAATGAACGCACATCCCTGCACCCCATTATGAGAAAGACTCAATCCAAATAGTTCCTTGTCCGCGTTTACCAACCGGAGGAGCTTTAACAAGACTTTTTTGCCGCAATTCCACCCTCCGCGGGGCTCCAAATCCCTTAAACAATGGCCGACCGTAAAACGTAGGAATAGGAGAGGATTTCAGCCCGTAGATTAGGACTCGGCGGGAAAGCAAGGAAATTCGGAAATTGGGGTTTCACGAAGTTCCTCGCAATCCGTCCTCATTGGAAGAGATACCCCCATGTATTCACGCTTCGATTCATTTCCATTCTCCACCCACCGCACACACACACGCTCCGCTAATTAACCTCATCGGAATCCCTTCCTCGGATGGAACAAAAGCTCCGCCTTCGAGGAACCATGATCCCACTCACAATGCCCTCTCTCTACTCTCCTCCTTCTTTTGCCACTTATTTTCCTCACTCATTTGTGATGTGCTCATCGCCCTCTCCTTCCACCTGTTCGCTCCATTTCGAATTCCCTATCCTCTAATCGCCTTACTCTTTCTCGCTTTATGATTCGAGCCTTCCCCCATACTATCCCACTCAAGATACCGAATGTAGGGCTGTTACGGGGAAGTTGGAATTTCACTATACTGGTCCATTGATTCGGGTGGGTTTGGTTAAATAAATAGGTGGTTTTGCTCGTATCGTAGTTGCAAGAGGTGGAGAGATAACAAATTCAACTAATTATGACATTTAATTATTAACATTATGCTCCTAAATCGAAGATAGACCTAATAGACCTCTACAGCTTAAATTGGGAATTTATTGCATGATTAATCATCACACCAAACAAAACTGATAACAATTTACATCTATAACAATTAATAAAATCACACAAAAACACATATAATTGATACGAACTTCGTAACGTCCATACTATTTTTAATAAATGCCGGTTTCGGCCTTGCAGCCATCCTTCGGTACACACACAGAAATACAGATTCAACTTATTTGTTTATAAGAATTTCCGCCGTAATTATTACATTACATTATATTAACATTTTAAGTTTACAATCAATTTATATTAAGGTTAAATTTAACATAAAATTATAGCTATAAACAGTTATGATAATATACAATAAAAACAAACTAAAAAAGTCATCCATGGAAGATTTTTCAGGGTTCTTGGTAGGCTTTCACGACTTACGTGGTGGTCCCAGGGCAAACACAGTCCCCACCGTACTTGACCATACCAGGCAGTCCCCCACTTCCTTCACATTTCGTCTTTAATTTACCACAATAATTTTAGTAATTACAGTTCCTTCACACTGCATTGGGCATTTTCATTTTTTCTACACATTACATTTATGTATAAGCACATAGTTTTTCTGGTAAGGTCTACAGATATTTAAGCGTCCCTGCGTAGTAGTTAAGGATACGCAATAAAACATTATGTCCCGCATAAAAAGTCCTTTCAAATTAAACTCGGATGGATAAAATAGAAGCAGGTTGTAATATTAAATACTGTATTTTTAGACGGGGGTTGAGTACTTTAAGTTAATATTTTCATTAGTAATATGATCAAAATTTGCTTCTCCAGATATTAGGAAACTGAAATCTTAATTTAGAACTTTTTAATTCAAGTACGATTGTAATGATAAAATATCAAAATAAACGAATTATGACTAAGTTTTAAAATTATGCAATGATTTTTTAGCACTGTCAATTTTCCATATGGGTGTTAATGGCCTAATTAATAATACCATAAGTCCGGAAAGGAATGCCTTAAGTTAATTAGCAGAAGTTATAAATGCAGGTGCCTTATGAGAATCACCTCTCCTGAGAAGTCCATCTCAAATTTTACGAACCAAACTTTACCTGGAATTTACAAGATTTAAATGGAGGAAACAGTTTACTTAATGGATACTTCGAAAAATATTACAGAGGAAATTGGAAAGTAGAACGGAAAACATTACTTACAGCTAATGCATTACGAATTCGGCAAATATTTGTTTGAATATATAATCTTATTTTTGGCTAGCGGCAAATGAGAGATACAAACATCTGCGACGATGTTATATTTAAACTGTCTTATTAATTCAGTATTTACTGGACTTTAATATTCAATGGAAATGAACATAATTTATTCGATTAGAAACGCAGTATAACACTGGCATTCCTTTTTTCCATGAATTATTTTATCACCCGTAATCGTAGCACCGCTATGTATAAAGTTCATATTATATTTTATCATGATATTAATTACACAATAATCTTTACATGATTTCTTTAATAAAAATGAGTTTATTTCATAAGAAAATACATCCTCATTTGTGGTAGCATTAGTTAGATATTCTGAATAGTACCACTTTTCAAAATCACCCTGAAAAGTGCTTATAAAGATTTAGTTTTTCATTCTGGCAAAATATTAGGAATTTGATGCGGGGGAAAACAGTTCATTATGTTGATAAAATACTGACTAAAAAACTACATCCGTAGCCTACCTGAGGTAAATAACAATATGGCTGTATTTTTGGTCTAATTTTTTCCATGAATAAATATTCATTAAAAACAGTAATAGACAGGTGCGTGATAGTTTTCCCTCGCTTCCCTCTCAAAACCAAAATGTTATAAGTGGAAATATCCACGTAAAATAAGTGAGTCCAAACAATGACTCCATGATTAACACTTTTCTTGTCATTTCACAAGGAGGGACCATAATCAGTAAAACTTTTCAGTGTCATACATACAACAATAGTTTTCCTTTCATCAAACCCATAGACATCACTGTTTCTAAAATAGATGAAAGACATTTTTCTCTACCCTGTACCAAATTACAAATTAATGTTACTCCGTTAATCTCGATATAGCAGCAGAAACTGCAAAGTAAGCTCTTATTTCAAAATAATATAATTAATAAAATAACTACAAAGTTAAGGATGGAAATTACATGCATTACTGTTTTTAGTGTTATTTGTTTCATATATTCACCGCGTTTAAAGTAAGCTTATCCCTAAAAAATACTATCTTCTATTACTGTCTGTGATACTTACAATTTCACTTTTCACTGACCTTCACCAGGTTGTTCAAGACAGAAATTCCCATCCATACGTATTTATCGATCGTTTCCGGGGAAAGCCACGGAAACGACTGCACTACACCGCCTTAATCCGCTTATTAGCCCCTTCCCACCCTTTTCCCCCTCCGTAAGATCCCGAATCTACTTTCTACTTTCACATCCCCTTTAAAAAGCTCACCGTCTTAATCCCACCTCTCCTTTCTCCGGACTAAACCATGTCCCTTTCTGCCTACCATCCGACCGCTCGCCTTCAATTATGCTGATGGAGAGCGTACATCGCCCGTGCGCTAACGCGATACACGGTGAAGACGCGGGGGTTAGCGCAGTTAGGCTAGATAGTGAAATGAAAAGGCTGCAAAAGAGCATAGGGACGAGCTCATATTCTTTCACCGGCGCTGCTATTTCTTCTCCGTCCCTAGCGCTTTCCTAATTCTCTTTACATCTCTTTCCCATTTATTTCCTTCTCCAGGTCGTATAACCAACGGCAGTGGAGACTCCGCCATTTCGCAGAAAGCTTTTTCGCCCTACGATTCCGTCCCCTTCCTATTCGGCGAACTCCACGCTATTCTCGCGTTCCATTAGCGGCCATCTATTCATTACGAAGAGATCTCTTCCCTTTACTTTCTCCCTATTCCTACTTCTCCTTTCTCTCTATCAAAGGCAAGCCTCTTAAATTCCCCACTTACCGAGTCCCTGCAAAATCCTTGATTTGCGAGACGGTTTCAGAAATAAATCGTTTTGATGAGAGAGAGTTTAAGAGCAAGGAGAATGGCTCTTGAAAATACAATGGCCCGATATATTTCTGTTTTAATCGCATCGCGGCACTAAAGGGAATAAGGCTATTTAGCGCAAGGTGATTTGATCGAGGTATTTGAGTAGTACTGCGCTCACGAGGGTTAAAATTTTCGCTGCACAGCTTTTGATTCATCTGGAAAGCGTTTAGGCTCGCGAGATGGATTTTAATGAAAATGGCTCACATCGTAAAAGCGTGTTCGGAAAATTGAGGGTAATTCCTTTCTCTTAAGTGATTGCGAAGAAGGGGCAAATGGCTTTCTGATCGAGTGTTAAAGGGTCGAAGGCTAGGGGAATTTGAGGCTTGATAAAGAATCGACCCTTAGACAATTGTGCTTTCGCTATCACTCAAGCCACTGAAACCAGAATTTGCCATTTAAGCTATCAATTCTCCAATTAAAACTCGAGGAGTTGAAACCCCTACCTTAAGTCCCATTGATACAACCGAAATAAAGAGCACTCGGTTTCATGTAAAGCCAAATTCAAGTCTACAAGTGGAAATATTTTTTTCCTACGTAGAGTTATGGGTCATTGACAGCACTTTTAGACCAATTCATATTCTTTCAGCCAAGAAATGGCAGAAATATCTCCTGAAATGTATTGCTAATCATATCCGAGAGATATCGAGGAAGTTTGAGCTTAAAGCGCTATGTGCATGTGATGAAAAAAGTAATGAGAGATTGCTTTCCTCGACTCTTACGTAATCAATTTAACCAGCTGAAGATGAGGGTAAACCTAAGTGCACCATTATTGTCAAGTGCCATAAGTATTCTGCGGTTTTCGAGTAGGATTTAAGAGATACTCTTGTTATATTATCCCTCTATGGAGTCTTATTACATCATGATTCAGTACTGGATGGTACTCGAGCAAACTCGAAGCTGTTGAAATGCCATTTCTGTCGAGCTTACTCTTAGCATGCACAGTATTTGCAACATTAACTCGTGTTTTTGATTCACGGGGTACCATCCAAGATAACGTAGATACATAACAATGTTTACATATTAATACACGTAAATTAAAGTTCCAATGTGTTTTTGTTAGGATGATATTTCATGTGACAGATAATAATTCATATTGGGCTAATAAATAAAAATAAACCCAAATTGAATAAATATTGTCCAGCGTAAATTGGTGGAATTTCATATTAAAATCTTTGATGGAAAAGTAAAAAAAATAGAATCTACTAATTCCAATTGCTCAACTTGGTAACTTCTATTACCCCTTCCTTTTTTCCCCTTATATATAACCCTGCTCATAGCAGTTCTTAAGGTTCTGACGTCGATGATCGGTCGCCGAAGCCGGTAAACCTCTTTTTGCGTTCTATTTTTGGAATTGGTACATGTTATTTCTTTTGACTTTGTCGTTAAAGTTTTTACACCTGAACACATATTGTTCGAAATTTTTCGACTCCCATTCAAAACAAGGATCACGCCTCTCTCGAAGCATCTCCTTTTCAGGTCCTTGATATACATTTTTAAAATCACCAACGAAATGTAATTTCTCCGCACTTTCACTTCCCAATGTTTTATTTACCAGCTCGCTTACTCACCGTTTTTCCTCCATTACACACATGAAGCTCTCTCTTCAAGTTATGATGATATTTTCCCGCCACGTATAATTTTGGCCACAATCCTTTTCGTGCTACTTCTCGCGTAAAATATAACGGAATTAACGAGATTTTTTTCCTCAAAGGGAGAAAAGTTAATAAAGCAATTACATCGTTCTTTCGTGTGCCTAAAAATACCCAAGAGATCAAGCCATTTCCCATAATTCGTGGTACTACCCGCAAATGCTATTTACGGAGGAGTTGCTGAAGATAAAAGGAAATGGCTTCCTACGAGAAAGACAGGTGTATCGAATTCAAAGGGTCGCCATGACTCCTAAGGGAGCACTTAAACGCAAAACTAAATTTGGAATGACGTGTCGATGCTACGACCGAATATTAGGTTTCCAATGAGGTAACTACGTTTGCTAAGGAGAGTAAACCTTATAAATAAAACAGAATAAAATGCAAATATGTCCATATTAGTGCAGTAAATATATAAACATATCTTACTTCCATTTATTCCAACATGAGACCCGCTTTTCACGTTGTAGAAAGAGTTAAATTATGTACGCTATTCTTTCATGGCTCGAACAAGAGCCAAACACAAAATTCCTCTCCATTCGTGAAGTAAACTATGATCAGTAGAAATAATCTAAGAAAGAATTTTACTTTTACAACAAATTTTATTTTTTACAAATAACAGTAACAAGACCAGTTTCGACGATTGATCGTCATCTTCTGGTCTGACGATCAACTGTCGAAATCGGTCGTGTTACTGTTATTTGTAAAAAAATAAAATTTGAGGTAAAAGTACAATTATTCCTTAGTTTCTTTCCATTATGGATTACGACAACACCTCGTCTGATTCAGTGAAGTTTATTATGAATAGTAAACACACATACTAAAATTTATACAAAAGGTCGGGTTCATCTCACGTCGAAAAGAATTTTCAAAAAGAATCATTTTCCCTTTCCAAGTTTGGTTAATAGAACTAAAATGAAAAGAATTTGAACTACAATATGAGAAATTTAAAAATAGAAGTAGTATTTAAGAATAAAAGTTTAGAGTTTATTTTATTTCCGACGACTGATTCAAATTTAGCAGGTCCGAAAAATAAATCATTAGCAGTGATCTGCAAATTATTTAGAGGGACTATACTAATAGTGACAAGACCAGGTTCCTTCATTCCTGTGTTGTTAAATTCTAACTTTAAATCATCATTCTTCTTCGATTAGAGTAAAAGACATTGTTGCTATAAACACTCCTAGCAATACCACTATTCTACTAATACCTAAATATTAGCAATCTAATCTTTCAATGTATTTCTTTAATTGAGTAGCAATATTCACCGTTCCGTTCTTTTAATTTCAAGGAAGACCTGATTTTCAAATCCAATGCCACCGCTTTACTTCACTGTTGTCTGACTCACCGATGTAAAAAAATCCATCTTTCTTAATTACATTAGGTATGTATTCTCATGATGAAATAAATGAAGCACCTCTCTATCGTTCTCTCCAACCCCGTTGATTTAAACTTGATATTGCATAACTTTATCGAGAACCGCACAAAAATTCCTAATCAATATTTCCTTGATTAAATCTCAAATCCTTTAGGCCATATTTATAATTAATCTCCCTCTGGGTCAAGAAGGGCAGGTATATTTAGTTTTGTTAATATTTACAACCATTTCGTTTCCGAAGGCCCAGGAATCAAAGCAAATTTAAGAATCTCTTTTTAAGACAACTACATCAAGGAAGGAAGGCTCACCGTAACTCCTGATTGACCTTTATTCTTATCGTTAGACTGCGATCGGCTTTAACTAAATATCTCTAAGACATATCAAGTATAAGGTTCTATATTTCAATACTAAAACTGACATGAGGCATTGTGACTAGATCGATACTAAAACCTGTACCTTCCACTTGTCAGGCAGATACTGACATCACATTCGAAAGTACAATAATATGATCATTAATCGTATTTTCATAGTTTCGAGTTCTATCATTCGTTTCAACAAGGTTAGATATCTTTTTTTTCAATATGAGGCATATTGGAGAGCAATTTTTTGCCCAGATAAATTTAAACCCTACCCATACCCAAAAAAACCTACGACTAAAAATTCATAATATTTGAGATATGACGATTGTGTTAATGACACTGTATTATTTTTGATGAGAAGTTATAGTTATTAGAAGCAATAAAGTTTATTTTATTACACAATATATGAAAATTATAAATAACATGAATTTAGAATACTTTTATATTATATACAAAGTATATCACTTTTATGTATACAAATAGTTTTGAGAGTGTTATATATAAGGAGATACTGTGAGATTTATCCCATTACACTATTGGTACATTTTTCAGGTATATTATATTCTTCCCTAGGTGATTAAAGCGCTGAGGTATTTTTTAATTGTAATTAAACTAGATTATTTTCATGAGCGTTAGAATTATCCTTGCATTGTTGTTACATTATAATCTTTCCTATTTCAACTAAGGAGCTGTAACTCTTTTTATTATCAACTAATATGAAGTATTTATTACCTATGCATTCATTAATAAAAAAATATGTATTTAACAATACCATTTATATTGATAATTGTTTCCAAAACCGATTCCTATGTAAATTGCCATAGAGGATATCTAATATTCTATGATGGATTTCCCAGTCGTCCACGTACAGAGTTTTGAAAACTCATTAAATCATTAACGGATCCTATAAGTAAAGGTCATTTGCGAGATATTGTGATTAACGATGCTTGATTAATGGTTTCAGCAGAAAAACTAAATCACTCCGTCTTTTTCTTCTTCTCCTCGTATCTGGACGGAGATTCAATCAGTTCAAACATAAAGGTTTGGTGTCATATAAAATATTCAATCCAGTTTATTGGATTTTTCTAGCACGATACGTATTACCGTATAGCGCATTCCGGACGTAAGGTAAACAAAACAGTTTCCATGGCATTCGCTCCGGCACAGGTTTTCGCCTACTATGGAAGTAGGAATCAATGCGTTTAATTAAAATCGGGCAAAAGCGACAGGGATGACAGGAGCGAAAAAATTTTAATTACTTTCCGCTGAGGCGATAAATAAAAAAGAACGCCGGAAACATAAAACACTAGAGGGCCTTTTGACCAATACGTTTCATTCCCTCTTGGATAAGCGTCATTGCCTAAAAAAGAATCGGAACGGTCTGCTTTTTTAGTACGGCTCTAACATCCTGGAATATAAGCTTGCTGTCTCGAGAGAAACAGAGGTCTGTTTTCGTTGCCCGACAATGGCGAGGATATTGCAATCTGAGAGAATACAAATCACGGGAATTTTTTTATATTTTTTGTAACCTATATATCAGAGCATGTATGTTCATTTACAGAGTGGAAAATTTATAAAGTAATGCCTTACTGTGTTGTGACCATAATGCTGTTATTGAATTTGTAATTATACTAATATAGATATAAATCCCAGCGGACACTATAACGTATACGTAATATTGTGTGTACTTTCCATTATGTTATCTTCCGCCAAAATATTTTATACTAATATTGAAAAATGATCCACGATATGAAGAGTTACGCAGGGTTGAACTGTAAATATTCATATTTTAGTTTTCAAATAAGCAACGGATGCAGAGTAAACAAAACAACAAAATAGTTCTCTAGCTGTGATGGATAAAGGGAGATATATCTCATATTGGAGTGAGAATGGTATGCTCTATCATTTGTTTGAAAAGTACCGTAATGACGATAGTAGACTTTATCAAGAATTTTAAATAATACTTAAGAGTAACAGATGGAAATTATTAATCATTTATGTACTTACTAATTACGATATATGTGGGTCAAGCGCAACTGAACTAAACACAAAAATATGTAATTTAATGGGCAACTTTTTCCTACAAATAAAAATAAGTAGTAATGGTCGTTCATGTTAGTATTTAATTCTATGAATGATTTTCTATTCCTTTTGAAACAGGAAAAATGTCCTGTTTGATATTAGAGTACTTTCTTTGTTTGAGAAAGGAATGCAAAGGAACCTAAAATAAATACTACATATTTGATTCGACGAAATCCTTAATGGAACTACTTGTTCAAATGGGAATAAGATCAGCATTGACTATAATTTAAGGGAAGAATAAATAGGCGAATTTCAGTACTTTATTTAAATTGAACAAAATGATAAAATTTGGGAAAATAATCGATGCTTTGAAAATTGACATGGCAACTGGTGTTGCAAAACATTCTAATTAAATTCAGAGAGAATGAGACATTGGCGTAACGGAAAATTTGGGGCCTCTTGCATTGAATAATAAAGGTACCTGTGCTCAAGAGGGTTGATATCAATGGGATGTCAATATTGGATCAGCTAAAACCCCTTTGAATGCCTAAACTTAAATACAATGAGAAGTTGCTTTCTTATTTCACTATACTACGGCTAGACACAAATTAATTAATTTAGTATATGAGAATTTTAACAATGACATTTTAATCGAATTGAATTAAGTTATTTTTGCTTAAGTGAGGGAAGAAAACACTGAGATGAAGGCTTATAATCAATAATTTAGAACTGCTGTGAACCTGAAGATAGCACTGTATCAATGTTCTAGGAGCTATATAACAATAGCAGCATTGAAATCATTCTATTAGCAATTAAATTTATCTAGATTTAGAAGAACAGCAAAGGTATCAATACTCTAGTGAAAGATGCATTAATATGTACTGAGCTAATAGAGTAATTTAAAACGACAAAGATTTTAACTAAATATCTAGCCAGAAAGGATTTTCCCTAGGCAATAAGGTAAAGAAATTAGAAAGATTTTTTTACAAAATTAAGCCATCAATTGTTTGAATTACGGGCGTGGCACATGTTTGTGAAAGTAATTTAAAGAGATTGGGGAACAAAAATGAGAGATAAAGTGCTGTGGTGTATCACGACAGAAATAAAAATAATATAAAACCAGGAAGGACATTTCCGGAAGGGAAATGGATGTTAAGGGGCAATAAAGGAAGGAATAATATTTGTTTTCTTATGTTGAATGTCCGAAACACAGCTTTCAGGCTAATTTAATCGCAAATAATTACCAACATAAACATCAGTGGGTCTCTCTGCACGGGAGACCTTAACACTGGAAGTGGGACGCGTTAATCACTTCGCCTCCTAGTGAAAGGCAGGCCAATGCTGAGGGAGAACTTTCGGAATTAAATTAAAGAAATAAGTAGGAACTAAAGAGTATTATTGGTGCCCTTGATAAAAACTTTAAAGGGTAAATATTATTCTTAAGGTTAATAAATGTAGTTGATAAATCCATAAATTCGTAAATCAAGTATCTACGCCTACTTTTAGCTACATGTTTTGCGTTTAAATTGAGGCATTTCATGTGATTTTTTCCAAGTATTGCAACCTATTGCTACTATATAGATATTGATATGTTCTCTCCCAAATAGAAATGCTAGTATGTTATTAAATTCTATCATATTCATACAGCTAAAGTGCTCAAATTGAATGTTCACTTCCAAAAATATCTCCGAACACCCATACCTTCACCACGAGATTTTAGCCTCCAATTGAATTTCCCCCCTCAAAAAGAAATCCCACCAATTAAGTTAATCCCAGCGGAATCTGCTCAGTACGGACAGCCCGCAACACCTGAGTTTTTTTAATCCCACGTCCCTGATCAAAGAAAAAGAAAATCGCCCTTCCATCGGGGAACCAAAAAAAAAACTTTTATTTCACGCCGAGCAAATTGATAAATCATTAACGCCCGCGCGTGGAAATCTCTCAGACCGATGGCAGGAGATGCGGGAGACGTGAGGATATGCTCTGAAGCGGGCATCCGTCGTGCGGAGAGGTGAACAGAATTAGCGTAGTATCTACCACTATTACGCGCACTCGGGTAAGGGGATGAATTACGCATGAGACGGAGTTCGCGAAGTCGAAAGGGTTGATGAATAAACGAGGATTCCGAGCAGCGACTTGCGGAGGTGACGACACGGAAGGAGTGAGCGAAGAAGAGGGTGAAAATTGCGGGAAAGTAGAGACACGTGATAAATAAAGGCGGGATATTAAAGTCTGCGAGAGAGGAGCAAAAGGTGCTTTATATGGAGACGGGGAATGGAGAGGGCCAGAAATATGATGGGAGAATACTTTTAATATTTGCCCTGTCTTCCCATTAAAGTCGGCTGAGAACGAATCATGGTTCTTAGTGACTATTTGGAGGAAATAGATGAGACCCCAAGCAGAGACATATGAGTGGATATTCACAGATCTTGTATTCCGGGCGTGAATGTTTGAACAAGCAAATATGGCTGTAATTGAGCCATTCGTTTCCATTCGGGCGTAGTTTTTGCTGCAGAATAGAATGGAAACGTCTTTATTCTGGCTACAATGAGAAAATGTCCCCTCTTACATCTAATCCTTCGTAATACTGTACTGTGATACTTGTTTAAGGTGAAACCTATTTAAGGACTAAACTTGCATAAGCCCCAGTCGTAGTATTTTTGAGGAAAACCTGCGATAGATCTTACTCTACAGACGGTGTTCGTCAGTTATTTGAAGTGCACCTGTCTGTCTGCAAGAGTTTCAAGGCGATTAATTCTTTTTACGCAATTTTATTGCATCATTTCAAGTAGGCACTGTTTTTCGCTTTGTTATAAGATAGAGTATAATGTATCTAGTTGGTATCAGTTTAAATGGTTGAATATTTTGAATTAAAGGGCGAAAACCTAAAATATAAAATAACCTATAAAAGCTAAAGGTTCATCTAATATTCACGTGGAGTGACAGGCCATCTTGGACAAAGTGTAGCCTCACTGGCTGTAATCCCTCCCGTACTGAAAGGATAGATACCCCACCTCTTCTCGGGATAGATTCCCCAGTGCAATATTTAGGGATATGTGCATTATTAGTGTAAATTTTACTTAAAGATTATACTTATTAAAGTTATTTTCAAGGAAACGTTTCTAATCTAAATTTTAATTTTAATTCAAATTTAAATCCACGGTCGAATGCATTTTATGCACGATCAGATATGAGGTATTGTTTAGTAAGCACTAGGGAGAAGCGTTTTGTCACTTTTTTTCAGATGAAAATGTCGTACCCGGCAAAAGTGGCCCACCAACATGGACATTACAAACATAAAAATTTTATTGAAATCAAAAGAAATCTTCTGAGAGAATGCTTTCCTCGAAGTTTCAAAATTTCGAAAAACATAAAAATTTTCATAGTTTAATTTTTGGTAAAAATTACAATATTTTGCATTCTAGCCCCCATACATACCTATTGAAAATTTCATAATAATTTTAAATGAATATTTTTCTCTAAATGTATGTAATACACTTTTTGGATAAATTTTTGCAAACGAATATTCTAAATAGGTTTTAAATTCAACTTAAATGTTTAGTTATATCCTAATTTCAAGTAAAATTTAACAATTTTTTATATAGCATGACTTTGCAGATTCAATTCAGTTTAAGCTAATGGGACATCCCTCCCACAGAGGGGCGTCTCACCCGTACACTCGGGAGAGATGGCCAAATGCATGGATGCCGAAAAAGTTTAATATTTTGGGTGAAAATGTTTTTAAACAAAATTTGTTTATATACTGTTAATAACCAATAATTGTTATATTTTATCAAGTAGTTTCACATTTTTATTATGTTATGAAGTCTTTTCCTTAGGTGGGGCATCTCTACCGGAATTACCTTATGCAAGGTTTTTCATAAGAAAGACCCTCTAAGAAGCGAAAGCTTCCTAATGCTGATAAAAATTTATATTCCTTCAATCTCGCTAATGAACCACTGGTATTAGAACCTATAAAACGCGGAAAAAGATAATCTTGTTTTCAAAAATATTTACAATTGGCATGCTTCTCAGTTCATTATACAATGAATGAACGAAAGGTTAATCCGAAAATAAAAAGTACTCGGAAGAAAAAACTCGATATACAGTATATGAATTTGATTAGTGTTGATTAAGCCAACTCAGATGTCTTCTCATTCCTCTACGCATTCTTGATGATATTTATTCCGCCAATAAGCCATTTATTTATAATTATTAATTGTATTTCATTCAAATTTATTTACCATATTAATTGCAGTGTCTTTAAATGTATTTGTGTTTTCCATTTACTAAAAGAGTTATTCGTACTAGATAAACGTACTTCATGTTAACTTACACAAACTAGAAAATTTACTTGGTCTGTTAGGCTTCCACCATAAAAGCCTTTATTGTATTAATAACTACGATATAGTGGAGTTAGTCTGATGAGAAAAGGGAGGATGAGACTGCATCCTCATAGGAAATTTTCTATCAATCGATGGGGAATGGTTAAGAAGAAAATTAAAACATTTATAGTTTTGTATTTATTTTTCATTGCATTTTCCCATACTATCTGAATTTAAAATATTCCATACTGACACAATTTCGGATCTTGCTGAGATTTTATTATTTGTGGACATAAGGTTTCTATGCATACTTTCTATATTCAATTTGGGAGTAATATTATCAATAGGAAATTAAAACCTCCGATATTTTAGGGAAATGTAAATTTTCCGTAAAGCTATAAAGCTCCTGAAAGGTTGGGTGTGACCATTGCATGTGGCATTTTTTCGAAGAATTTATCGTTAAAAGAATTCGTTTTCGAAGACTGCTGTAATCCATTCAAACGTGTCTTTATGCTAAAAATATATATGAATCTAGTCTTTGCTGCAGATACTATTTTTGTAGTACATATTGATCAATTTATAACGGAATTGTAAGCGAAATGGGATATTATATTTATTAGCCGACATTACCTCGCATAAAGGGTGTCGTGGCGAGAAATTAAGCCACGAGCGAAAGAAATGGGCCATAAGTACGTACTGCAGCGCTCGCTACCTCGATTATTTTCCCAGCAAGACAGATTATTGCGGCACAAAGCACGCTTTACGGAAGCTTTGGGAATACGTGGGGCGTACTCGCGTCGTCTTTAAGGCCCCGGCCTCGGGTCAAAAGCGCATAAAGAATACCGATGCAAAATTTGCAATCATACGATAAATATCACCAGATGGCCTGCGATACCCGTGTTTACACCGATTTTTTGGAAGCCTTTTCCTCCGCCAACGCTCACAAAGGAGCGGAAAATAGAAAAATTCGGGGATGGATACTGCGGGAGATTTAATAGAAGAGCGGGTCGGTTAAAGCTGTCTAGTGCCGAACTTTCTCTCCGGCCCAAATCTCTTCGACGGCACTTTATCTCGCGTACCCTTTCTCCGTGCGTTAAGCCATCCCACGCCCGGTGCCCATTCACTGCGAGTTACCTCCGGGCAAAACAGTTTAGGGGATATACTTAAATGAGACTGCGCCGTGGCAAAGCCTGCGCAAATGCAAAGCCGATCTTTTTACCCGTCCCTTTTGCGATGCTAATGCCCGGATTTGAAAAACGTAGCGACGTTAACCGCAGGGCACCTACGTACAACATCGCGATCGCATTCGAATCAAGATATGCCGATCGGTAAGAGACGATAAAAATCCTTCTGAACGAAGGGGATAAAAACGTGCGCACGCCAGAGAGAGAGAGGTAATAGTCGGATTTTTCGGCCTCATTATTCCCGGTGCTTCGCCCGCGTATTTCGGAAGAAAAATACGTTTACGCTATCCGTCTATCTCTCCGCTGCGAAAATATGCGGGCCCGAGTATTATTTTATCCACGAATATCCGCCTTCAGAGCAAAAACATTCATTATCCTCACGAGTGATTCGGTTTCTGATTGAAATCTGATGATGTAGAGCAGTAGAGTGTCCAATGGGAGAAGAGTTATTGTGTTTGAAGCCACCCACTAAAAGGGAGAGTGAACCATGCGAGAGGATGGAAAGTTTGGAGATAAGAGTAAACAAAATATAAGGAAAAACAAGCAGCGAAACAACATTCTGGTATGAAAGAGTTTCATACTAGCGACAAAGGTGAATGACCTCCGTTTTAACGCAAATACGTTCTCGATTTAGAACAGTTTATTCTAAAAATATTTATTCTTTTGGAATTAAGAAAAATAATCGTAGTTATTAGATGTATATCGAGGATTAGACAGGTCATAAACTCACTGAATCATTCAATAATGTAAATTGTAGTATCGGAGAAAAACTTTTTGGAGTACTATATTATCAATTATTATGTTTATCATTGTACTTACTCCGGAAGTACACTAATCACCTGGTCTTATTCTCACATAATTTTGATACTAAAATATATACATTAATATACACAATATCGACGTGATACATAATTCATGTAGCGTTCGGAAGGATATTTGCTTGATCCTAGTTTTCAGGCAACAATGTGTTATTCTTATTAGAAATCTGCAAACCAGCAATACATCTGAACGAATTTTCTGATATTCGCAAGACGATTTGCTATTCGAGTTGGATAATTTTTTTCCCGGGTTCAACTGCGAATATGAGAATATATACCGTGCAGATCACAATTGTCTATGGTTCTGAACCACTACTGATCGAAAACTCCTACCTAAAGCACTGATGTAAAGCTCAGTGACATTCACTTTACATGTCTCCTGAATTTTTTCTAGATAAACCAAGGTAGCATTGCAGTAATTACTTCAGTTACTCTTACTAATTATTAAAACATCTCGTGCTTCATCAATCCAACTGGAGGAGCATGAAAGCGCTTTCCTCTCTTCTGAGATGAATTTAGAGAAAATTATGGTGGCTCACCTCCATGTGAAATTTTTCTATACTGGAACGTTAGTAAAGTAGTATATGAGTTGATATGCATATATTCCTGAAGCAATAATAAATATATGGAATCAACTGGAAAAGGAAGGCAAAATGTAAATGCATTCAAATAGGATTATTTAGAATCCATCCAGGAATAAACATATGCCTCCAAAACTTTTCATATGGCAAGAGCATTGAATACATGGATGTTGTTATATTATTGTAGGAGTAAAATGTAGCTTGCATTCTGCAAGTGGTTCGACAACACTAATTTCATGTCGGCATCATATCGGGACGGTCCTCAAATGAAAAAAAAAGGATTCAAGATATTCTTATAATTCGCTGCAATTTAATCGTCCAGCATCGAACATGGGACTTTCTGGTGATGCTTTCTATGCAGCACAACAGAAGATCATCATCTCTAACTATGTGAGAAAATTCAGGCAGAAATATTGGCTGCAACTGCCTCAGACGACGTCCTACCTTTCCCTTATATTCCTTACGAGAGAAATTTTAATGTGCTCTGGCATCAAACCCAGGAACAGTACGGTCTTACCTAAATTTTTTTCTAAAACCAATTCTTAATATACATCTTCTAATAAAGCAAGAACTTCCTATTATTTCGATAAGTGCATCAAAATAAATGAAAAACTACCTCAATGTATTTATATGACAGATTTTTGATTCGTCCTTGCATCGAACCCAGGATAATTACTGTTAAAGTCATTAATGTTTTCGATAGATTATAATTAGAGGCTCCTTGAGTATTAATTCTCTAACTTTCCAGGAAGTATTTTTTTTACTCCCGAAATTCAAAGCAATGCATTCAAACGGGAAAAATCGGCACTTTGTGGCCCTCTGGAATCGAACCCATGACACTGAGAACCAAAATCGCAATTTTTCTGGCGGTTACACGTTATGGCCAATACGTCGTAAAAATTTCAAATCGATGACGTTCATGGTTTAGGCTGAAAATTAGTATACTATCTATCAATCAATTTATATGTATATAGGTACTTAAATTTGACAACGTGAACTTCAGTTGAAATTTTTAATTACTGTGTTCTTAGAAAGTCTCATCTCCCACTGTTTGATAAGCAAATTAATTTCGTATAACTAAAATCGTTGGGTTCTGGAAAGGTATATTTTGAGATTTGAACCTACGTGGGTGATTCTAAAGGATTCACTATCCAAAATTTTATCACTGAATCGCATTATTTTAATACCTTAGTAGGGTAATGACGTATTAATATATGCAGAGGTGGGTCACAGAGTATTTATGTATGTACTCTACGTAAATGTTAGCCTTAGATTATAACTAAATATAATTATAATTTCTATCTTTTGTCATTAATTATTTTTTTAAGAGTACGTCATTTAGGTGAAGAATTGTGAGAATTGTTTTAACAGTATAATTTAAGTAAATTCTGAAAGAGAAAATATTCTAAAATGAAAGGAAATATACAAAACGATCGAAGCACGAACAATAAGAGAAATTTCAGATTGGGCCTTAATTGCATTTCCTCACACATGATATAACAAACGATAATAACGGAGAACAGTTTAACACTATTACGCTGGTCTACATTTAGATAAGTTGAGTAAGTTACACACAGCAAGGTTGAACTAAAACTATAAAAGAAGATAGGTGCAATAACGGAAAATGAATTCGTTATTGAATATTTTTATAATCGTTCTTGATTTTGTACTTCGAGGATGATTCTCAACTAATTCGTCGCAGGATTGATGGGCCTTTTTACCAAATTTGATCAAATAGGAAACTATTTTCTTATTGGGACGATCGCTCGATTAGGTTACGCCAAATTATTTTAAAGGGAGAGCTTGAAACACGAAAGTAGTGTCTTTTTATTTTCTTATATAATACCCTCATTTCTTATTTTGCTCTTGATTTTACATCCATAGTACAAAAAGTTCAAATCATTCTCCCTAAAATATCTTTTCTGATGGTTGCTCATATTATTCTAGGAAAAGGTAGTAGTGGCTTTGAGGAAAGAAATCGATTGGTTATTCATTGTAATAGTGGAAATTTAGAAAACTTCTTATCATATGAACATTGAAAGATAAAAAATTAACCATATCCACTAAATTTTACTGTATGATAAACGTATTTCATCCTTGTAACTTAGTTGCTATCAGGATTTATCTTAAAGCTTAAAAGCCTAATTCCAACTGTCCGGCGAGTAACTTTGCGGTATTCCATGACGGTAAGAAATCAAACAGGAACTAACTTTCTTGTTGGAACTAGCTGATGACGTGTATGTTTTAAAAATGGTCGTATTCTTCACTTTGTACATAATATATTTTGAAAATAGTTTGTTCGATGAAAATAATAAATAGTTTCCAATATGAGAAGTGGCTATGGTTTAATTTTTTATGCCAATTCTAGCAATGAATTATGAGAAAACATTTCATTTTACAGCTAATTTTAGTTTAGCACATTCAATTATGCTTGGTGAGAACATTATGGAATGGACTCTTTTGTGATTGAACTGGGAACATTATGGAATAGAATATTCCATGAGAACATACTGAGCAGCAATTCTTCCTAATAAAAAAATTGAAAACCTTTAAAGCATAAAATGAGGAATCGTTTCGTCACTCACTTCTACTCATCGAGTCGTAAATACTCCGCCATTGCCGCAATTTAAATTTCCCCAGCCCCCATTATGAGTAACCACTGCGTCGGAGGAAGAATTTACATGAAATAAATCGACACTGAAGCGGCATCCTGATTAAATTCCGCCGTTTGCATTCGACTCCCTTATTGGTTATTCATTGCCGGGGAACACTCAGGAGACGCTCGCGGACGGGACTAACAGAACAAGATTGAAGGAATTTAACTTCAGCCAATTTCTGCCGCTCCCAAATGGATTTAGCACGAGGCGCAACGCGTCATTTCGCTACGAGGCTGCATTTCGATGCATTAAAATGTGGAAGAAATGAGAGGGATAGACGGGGGGGAGGTAAAGAGGGAGGGTGTATGGGAGGGTGAATGGGTGAGGGAGAGGGTAAGGGGGAGGGTGAATAGGAGTGTGAAGGGGGAGGGAAATGGGGGAGGGTATATGGGAGAGGGGAATGGGGTGGGAGAGGATAAGGGGAATGGGAGTGGGAGTGGGTATTGGGGAAGGGTGGATGGGTAAGGGGGTGAGAGAGGGTAAAGGGAAGTGGTAGAGGGTGAAGGGGGAGGGATTGACGGGTAGCGATGCCCCGAGATGAGCGGAGGGATGGAGAAACAGGGAGGGATTGAGAGGATGTAAAAATGAATAAAGTGGACGGACGAGATGAAGAGTGTTCGCCTGGGGAAAGACTCCACCGAGCAGGAAAGGTAAGGTTGCTTTGAATAAGAAAAAAGGGGATCTCACCAAGATCCGCCGAGATGATTTCTTTTCTTTCAACTCCTCCCCCGCTTTCTTAACGAAAGGTAAAAGCCCAATTCAGCGAACATTTATCCGTATCGATCAAGACGTTCTGGGAGGGCGGAGATTCTCCGAGAGAAAAAGACCCGCCTCGGTTGCATCAAAAAGAAATTGAATGGCGAGTATGACCAATCCCGCGGATCTTTTATATATTTTTCGCCCGATTTTGAGATTAATTTTAAGGTAATGCCGTTTCAGCGCATCAAGTTAATATCCGATTAGGAATTGAAGAGAAAAAACACGTAATCTTGCTACGGCGGATGAGAGTTCCAAAGGGGCTTATAACCCTGCATAAATCTTTCAGGGAATAATCCGGGTGATTAATTCCGTAGAAAAATCCTATTCAGACGCTATCGAAGCGAACTTTTCTGTGAATAAGTGGCTCTCGTCCACTTCCATATCTTTTCTCGTTGCCCACTTTCCTTTCCCTTATCCAATTTTCGCGTCATCTTCTCACTTCCACACCTGAAGCTCTCTTCCCTCTTCTTCGCGCAGATTCCCTCGCTTGCTACCCTTCTCCATGAAATTATCCCCCTATACTCCTTCTCCTCCCTTCACACCCACGTTGGTCGGAGTGGCGGTGTGGTTAGCGCACACGCCTAACGACTCTGGATTCCAGGCTTCGAATCCCGGATAGGGTACGAACGTGCTAGTCTAATGGGCTGTTAATGATGACAATGATCTTTACAACCTTATGGTTTGCGCTAAATGTCACAAACATCAATAAGCTGTATTTAATTAGTTACTAGACTGTTGTGTCTAGTGGTATACTATGAGACATCCACCATACATTTAACTACAAATTTATCCTCTCGTTAATCCCAACTCTATATAAATTCAGGTATAAGTTATTGTAATTGTTGCCGGTAACTAGCTGAATAATAAGTTTTAAACTTTCAAAACTGGGATGATATATACTTGGGCTCACGTTGTCTCTGGAAACAATTTATTGGGATTACAATATCCTGACTATTGAGTCTTAATCGTGCGATCATTGTGTGATTCTTCACTAGTTGTATAAATAAGTAGTGGCACGTAAGCAAATAAAAAGATAAGACTTTTACACATAGTACTACTGGAGTAGTTGTACTGGTAAATGTCTTAGTTTTTCATATCTTTCCGTTATGGAGTTCTACCACAAAGTCATGCCTGAAGCAATGAGAGTATAGCGGTAAACAAATAAAACGGTAGAAATGTTTGCTCTTAATATAATGTTTGAAAGATAGCCAACTCTTACTTATTTTAAATACAAAAGTTTTGTATTACATAATGCGGCAACTATTTTCAGCGAAGAGATAAAATGTCGGAAGGACAGAGGGTAAGGGATGATTCAGAGTCAGTTGCAGATGAGTCTTACAACTATCTATGATGCGTTTTCTTGAACTGACTCCGTCATCCCTCACCCTCCAATGTTTTGGGGGTGCCCTTTGGACCTTCCGAAAACAGTTATAAGCAAGGTACAACTTGCACTCGGGGCCTTCAGCCCACCGATAGCAACTTAAACGCACGCTCATTCGACCTTTCAATCGGTCGGCCATGCTTCCCTCATAGATAAGTAATTTGTATTCACTGTTTGATTAATAAATAACTTCGGCCAACCATTAGTATAATTTCTCTAATACACTTCATGAAAAAGATATACGGAACAAGATCTCGGAATCACTTCCAAAGCTAAAATGAGCTATTGGAGTTATAACATCGGAGCTCCTTGTTTTATGCAACAAAATTTATCTAATTTAAAGCTAATGAAAATGAATCATATTTACCTCCTGACAGTAAAGCAGTAGAATGTAAATAAAAGATTACTCTAGAACTCAAGATTGATGAACAACTTTGCTTTTATTCCATAAATGCAAAGTTTTTTTAACCCCAATTTCGTATTTTAAATATGTAGTTTAACAAAGTAAAGGTTATTGCAATTAGTTATGTCTTTTAAAATGCAGGTCCAACTCTAGTAAATATTCTTTTCTTTCCGAGTGATTAAGATAAAGGTTGGCAAAGAGTGGGTATAATACAGTAATATTTTTGTTCTAAAATTTCCTCTCCGCCGCATTAACAACAGATCCCCCTTTTCCCAGCCCCACATCGTCTACTCATTCCACACCTTAACTAATTCCTCCGCTTCCCCAAAACCCCTAGAACTCTTTATCCACCCAATTTCCTCACGCCTCTGCCCACAATTCCTCTTACGGTCACGCTGACCTTGACAACGCAACGCGGTTGAAGATGCATGCGAAAGATATATTTCCCCAGCCCTCGCATTTGTGCGGTTCTTCTCCTCCGAGAGGGAAAAATGCATGAGGAAAAAGCGGGGATGGACTCAACTCTTTAAAAAGTGAGTAGGGTAAGAGAAGAACTCAGGAGGAGGAGGTGCCCTCCTGCCGAGATCACGTAGGTGGGGGCGGGGAGGGGAGGTGTGGGTGCAACGTGTGGGTGGGTTGGAAAGATAAATGAGCGAATGGAAGGGTCACGTGGTTGTGGGTATTAAATGGGACGCAAGGGGAAAGTGTGGTCTGGGAGACGGCGTGTTTGGAGTGTGGGAGCCGGACGGGCGTAGGCGGCGTCGGGGGAGAGGAAATCGCGGGGAAAAAAACGGGCAAAAGCCTTTGGGAGCGAGAAAAATAGCGGGAGAGTCTAGGCTGAGTAGCGGGAAGAATAAGAGGAGGTTTAGCTTCGGAGGAGGTGGTTTATGCGGATAAGGGGATGGAGGCCAAAGTGAGTGGTAAATGGGAATTAGGGAGGAGGAAAGTAGTTTCCCTCGGGGAAGGAAAGGAGGGAGTTAATGGTCCCCTCCGTGTGCCCCTCCCGCCCCGAATTGGTGAAGAATGAAACCTCCTTGGGGAAGAATAAGGAGGCTCCCAAAGAACGGAGGCAAAGGCGTAAAGAATTTGTTTTCAAAGATTAAAAGATGTAGGGCTTGTTTACGGTCGCCGTGGAAACTGTTTCCTAGGGGTTCGTGTGTTTTTAACGCAAATGCGTCCCTCGTCACCGTGCCGTTTCGTTATTGGAGTGAGTGGAGGAGATCGGAAATTATGTTACTTATTTCCGGTCGCGAGCTTTTATTTTCGGAGGCATCCGGGTCGGAATATGTTTTGGTTTCCTTTACCTTTCCTCCGCGGAAGAGGCGAGTCGTAAACCAGCGTTTGGTTACGTTATGCGGAATCCGAGAAAGATTTTCAAAGGAAAATCCTCGGAAAAAATCGCTTGGAAATATTTTTTTGTCTTTGAAATGTAAGGAGCGGTCTTTCCGTCTGAGATTTTTTTCACAAAGGTTCCTTGGAAAGGTAAAATAATACCAACTTTGCTCGCGAGGATGGCTGAATGAATCGAATTTTACACTCTCCAATGTTACCGTTTCTGTGGCATACACAGCCAAACGAAACGATATCTCGCAAAATGATTTGAGACTCTCTTAATATTCCTATAATTTAATCAAATAATTTAATAATTCATATGCTTGATTTGGGCTCAGCAGTAAGTATCGTTTTACTTTACTCACCATTGATTTGGATTACGGATTTACAGCGTTTCATTTTACTTTTAGCGTTGTTATCATGCTCGCAGTGCCTATGGTTTCAATTAAACATCTATTTAACAGATTATTTATAACTGTAGGTAAAACATGTATGTAGAGCTTATTGTTTTAGGTGGCAAGGGGATTAAATACACAACCCTTTGAAAATGAACAGGATAATAAACAACAAAGAAGTAACCCGTTACACCTGGGGTTCCCAATCTTTATGCAACTGAGTACTACTCGAACTTTTTTAGAAATGTTGGCATATCAACAGTCCTATTTTTTTAAACATATATTTACGATAGGAAAAATGCTCAATGGCTTGTTCTACTTCAATCAAATTACTGAAAGAACTTCATTTTTAATTACTGATGCACATGTATTTCGGTTTTTTCAACCCTTTATAAAGAAAAAAATCAATAAATATAGGTTTTTTTTTTCAATTTTTTCCCCCACGCGTGCCACCTGAAACGTTCCCACGAATCACCAGTGGTACGCGTACCACCGGTTGGGAACCCGTGAGTTACACCAATAATATTTTCAATCACATAATTAACAATAGTTACACAATAAAATCCCTGTTGGCAATATTAAATTTTCATATGGTAAGGGGTTCAAAATATACACCTCTCTGATAATTAAACATATTTGTATCAATGAATTATTCATTTACACCTATAATATTTTCAATTACACTATGTAAAGATAGTCAAGCAATAATTATCACAATTTTTATCACAGATCATCAGCAAAACACTTGTCACTAAACTTGTACACTAACTTATTTACGCACCGAAATTACGAAAAAAACGGAAGGTTACGATAGAAAATTACGAAAGCTCGTTGTATAAGCCAGTAA
This sequence comes from Sympetrum striolatum, assembly GCA_947579665.1. Lineage (NCBI taxonomy): Eukaryota > Metazoa > Arthropoda > Insecta > Odonata > Libellulidae > Sympetrum > Sympetrum striolatum. Next base: position 50,389,652 of record OX388342.1, on the reverse strand, counting down.
TTAGAATATTACTGTTATAAGTGTAAAGAAGGATAATTCAGCCCATCCAGCATAATAGTTTGAACTGGCTGAAGTAAAGGATTTCCTCTGAAACGTTATTAATGCATCGAGACACACAAATCAGAAAGTTGGGAATGCTACGAGAACGGTATATATTCATTCAGCGACGAAGAGAGGGTGTTGTGGGGTACACAGGCGGGAAACAGAAGACGTCAAGCGTGGACGTGCCGTTGCGTATGACAACCACCTCGGGGAAATTCATGAATACCAAATGCGTGTCCATACGAAAGAGCGGATCGTGCATTAGTCGCTATTCCGCGGCGCCGGCGGAGGGCGGATGGCACCCTCGACGGCCGACACTTCTGACGGCAAAAGGGACAGCGTTCGAATGGGTAAAGAAGGAGGGGAAAGAATGAGCAGGAGTTTACAGTGTCAACGCATCGGTGTCCTATGGTAAACTGGATATACATGTAAAGAGACGTGTTTTGCGTATGCTGATGGAAATGGCGCTTGGGGTTGGGGCACTTAATGGAACGAAAGGGAGGAATGGCGCGGGAAAAGAGCGAGGTCGAGGATGATCGCGGGGAACTTTAATGAAAGGCTTGGGAAAGTCTCGCTGTGGCGGGCGTAGCCGATGAAAAATCACTCGCATGCGTGCACGGCAAACTAACTTAGGGCTCAAACGCCCTGTATCACGCGTTGCTCACGGGGAGAGCGACTTAATTACGGGGAGGTAATTGGAGAATTTTATCTCCCAGAACGCCATATTAGGTGAGGTTTGTGTGATCGATCAGGGGTCGCAAGTTTAAGCGAGATTTTCTCAGAGTTGGGATTGCCTCAATTAATTCACGAAAAAGTGTAAATTTAATCAATTTTATGCCTCTTCTCGTTGAATAAATATGGTGTAATCTTACGTGGTTTAAGACATATGAATGACACGAAATTGAATTACCCAATTAATTAACTTATCTTGAACATAGAAATTATGTTCAAGCAACTAAATAAGAATTTATCTAGAAATGTTTTATTTTCTTATGTATTGTAAGTTAAAACAGTTTGTATACCAGAAAACTTAAACTTGACTTTAACAATTACCATACTACAAATCTTAAATGAAGTATCTGTTTAATTTAATTAGTCACAGTTCAATTAAAATTCAATTACGTTTTTATAGTATTCTTACGAAGAAATCTCATTTTTTCCGAATGAGACATAACTAAGGCTGCTTCGGTAACGAATATTTCGTTGAAAAGACATTTAAGCATTGCTACATAGTACTACAAACTTATTCACGTTATTTAAGTGCTTCTACTATGGTGAACTTTATTGAAAAAAATATGGATATAAATTTTAAAACACTTTCCTTAGTTGCAGAAATATATCGCTTTAATCAATCCGCGAACATAAATGCTGGTTAGCATCGTGTCATTTATGTGATTATTTGTGGATCCAACATCGGCCATATTGGTCTCTAAAATTCCACTGAGGATGGTATCATAGCATCAGAATTTTAAATGTAGAATTTTTATGTATTAATTTATACAAGTATAAAACTAGTAATTTAAAAATAATGCTTGTTGGGAGCCACGAAAACTAATGGAAGACATTTACAGTTTACATTCGATACAGCATATTTTATAGAGGATAACTTTTCCTAATATATAACCCATTATTATTTTTAAATCATGCAATAAGTGGCTCTATTTTCTTAGATAAAAAATGATTGTCCTTACACGCAAAAATACATTCATCGAGAGGTTTGTGCAAGCTTCTCCATCAATATTTCATTTCCTTCGATTGACCCTTTGGAAATTGATTGTTTATATAATAGCACTTACCATCATAAAATAGTTCTATCATACTAAAAATATTCAATTGAGATTGTATATAAAAATAGATTTAACTATCGTAATGCTCATAAATCAGAGCATATTTAATTTAGCCACAGAAGAAATAAAAACCTTGTTTATAATCTCAGCAGGGATTCTAAAATTTGCAAAGGGAGTCACTGTGATAAATGTAATAACCTCCACATATTTTATTCCAAGCAATCTCCCATGCTCTCACACCCGTCCCCGAAAAAGATTTTTTCTCTGATGGAAGCGACTCATACATTTTTCACGAGCAAGTATTTCGATTCACACCTTACTCTTATCACCTTATATCCCTTCCTTATTTATTCATGATTTGGCTATACATAGCCCTTTCATCTCGCTCCAAACTTTTCTCTGACTTCAAATTAATGGTGGCGCTGAGAGTCTTATAAAATAAGAACCAAGCTCCGTAACAATCTAACCGTTGACATATTTAACTTTTTACTCTTTATTCCGTAAAGCGAACCTCAGATTCACCGAATAGCTTGACTTTTCCTTATTTCTCATCAGAAATAACTTTATCCCCGCAAAAACTCATTTAAGCTACTAAACTTGGAATCCACTTAGGGATGCTTATTGTAGCTTGAAGTCCTTAAACTCGAGCCTAGATCTGCCTGAAAATTAATCGAGAGTTTCGCCTGAGAGTAAATCCTATTATGCCGCAAATTTGGGAAATAATTTCTTCTAGTTCGCCGCATTGCAGAGACAGACAAACATTAGATAAAGTTCCCAAACGCCGCTACAAACAAATCAAAGCTATTACGTCATGATTCGTAATCTTATGAGTCTTATAAAGCTAATCCAGCTTTCATTCCTTCTAAATTCTTCTCATTAAGAAGATTTTTTTATTCGGAACGCGTCAATATAAATTAAATAATACGACCAGAAAGAAATGTTGTCAGTTGTAGGAATCACCGTAAGAGGAATTTTGACTGAAGAAATATCAATTCACTCTCATCCGCGAACGTGATTGGGGCTAGTGACGAACCCACAGTTTTTTTAAAAATAATTTAGGATTTTGCATGGATGTGAAATAAATTCTACACATACATCTCCCGGATCTTTCAAATTAAAAATGAATCATAATTAAAATGTAGTGTCAATTTCCATAATGAATAAGCTAAAACACATTTGAATGACTCACCTTCGTTAGGAGTGGCGATAAAATTTAGTCAATCAAGCCTTGCAAATATAGCCATTACCTGAAACATAAATAATAGAAGAAAAGAAATAAGATAAAATACTGCAAATATTTTTAAGCGGAGGAAAGATTGATTTGAAGGAGGATTTAGTTTCACCCTAACTGTATGATCAATATTTTGAATTTGATCTAAGTAATTCAATGCTTTCATCTCTTAAATAATATATTTCTAGTTTATTAATCAACGCTTTTGTTTGGGTTTAGTAATATCTTAAAGGAAATTTTTAACCTCATATAGTACATTAATTTACGGTCCTACGTGGGATATATTCAACAAATATTCCTAAGAAGAAATAGGGTATGCATGCTCAAAACTAAGAAACGTGACTTTGCACGTCTCTTACCTTACATACCTGCAGGACTAATGAGATAAAAAGGTAATTTACCGCTTTCTAAACGAAGTTACGAACCCAGGACGGCCCACAGAAATGTGTATGATACCCTCGTAATACCTAATCCGAATAATCAAAGGCGTAGCTGAAGAATGAAATAATAAATTACAACAATTCCTCAGCAAAACTTAACTCCTTATTCGTTCTTAACGTTACACTCCTCTAAGATTACTGAGATAGCAAAGTCATTTATGGTTAAACGAAATCTAATCCAAAGCGGCACGAAGCAACTTGTAAAATACTCTCATAAAATGTAATCCAAATAATCAAAGGAGTATCTGAAGTATGAAATAATAGATTACCAAAACCTTCTAACAATATCTTCACTTCAAATTATTCGAAGCTTTGTCACCGCATTACAAAATAATCCTGCGTTCGTTAACGGAAACAAAATCAGCGACACGAGCAAAGACATTTGAGTAATATTGTGAGAGCTTTTTAAGCTTCAAACCCAAAACACAATCGACTTTTCCTCCGTGCTATCTCGCAAAGATCTCAAAAGACATTTTCTAATTAGGATTAGAGAAAACGAGGAGGAGATAAGCACCGCGAACTGTACGCGCGGCTCCTCTGAAAGGCCTCCTCCTCCTCGTCATGAAAGGCGCACTTCTGAATCCGGTAGAAGAGCGCTTCCCACCTCTGTACAGCATTCACCTCGATTCAGAGAGCGGTATACCCATCTCATGACTTGATGTCCTTTGTTTCCAACGGCCTCACTTTTTAAAGCTTTCCAATCGCTCCTCAACAATTCCATTTCCCTCTCGCTCCCTTTCAAACCCTAATGCTCTTTTTGTTCTCCCTCCTCACTCTTTCCCATTATTCACTCCTTTGTGTCTCATCTTCGCCCTCTTCCGACAGATCACTCCTACATATCCTCGTCATCTCCTTTGTGTCCATCGCCTTCCTTTGCCTACTTCCACCAGCCGTATCGTCTTAGGCCGTTTTTGATCAATTGTTTGTTTATTAGTTAATTTATCAGTTTATTTTGAACTTACATGTAACTATGTAATTACTACTACGTTCAAAAGTTCCCGATAACTACTACTACGTTTGAAAAGTTCCCCAACTTATTTTTTCCCGCCAAAACGCACAGCAGGAGACATGTAAAATTCTGGGGGTAGATACATACATACATACAAAGGACTTTATTAGGCGAAATTGGGACTTTTTAGTCCCATCTTCCATTTAACCATAGATAGGTAGTTAAGTGGTAGGTAGCTGTACCCACTATAGGTGGTGCTATCTACCACCAGAATTTTACATTTCTCCTGCTCGGCGTATTTATTTTTTTTTTCTTTTTCTTATGGTATAATTGGTTTGTACTCTTGCCCTTTACATTTTATTTAATCTCATTTCATCAATGAATTGAACTTCCTATCTATAGGTTTCGTAGGGTGACATCCCCCTTCTTGAGTGTTTTTTCTTGCAGCGGTACATTTTTCCCAAGCTTTTAGCTTTGGTTTTTATACCCAGAAAGTAGTCTTCCTCTGTGTACTTTTCGTCAAGCTATCTCATTCTTTAAAATTTATATGACGAAGGGTCATATGTAAGAAGATACTTTTTAGTCTCAATCTTGCCCTGAATATAGTCGTTCCTTATCATTATTAATGTTACCGTTAAAACAAAATTGAGCAGTTAAATAGTGAAGCATTTGTTTAAATAGAAGAACCCAGATGTGCCAGATTAGGCTCAGGGGTACTTGGGTATTTATATTTTTCTCACTTGAGATGTTAATAATATTATTATAAAAGAACAGTAAAGAAATAAATAAGTTATGCATTAAATTTTTGTAGTGATTTTTACTATTTTATCAAAGCAAGTATTAGCTGCATTCTATTAAACATATTGACAATTAACAATTTTCTAGATTATTATTATTATCTTCGACCTAATGGGAAACCCAGACGTCTATTCATGACGCCTTAAATATTACCCGATTCGTGATCAAATTAAAGGCTTTTCATACTCCGCTAATCACTTTATTTGCAGCCCTTATTTTTCCGAGGCTGCTTTTCATTCATTACGTAACCTATGTTTTCCCACCGTTCCAACCCCCTGTGTCATTCACCTCCTTTCGCTTAAGTAGAACGAGTTATTTTTTGTACTTCCTCTGCGCGAGTTCGCTCCGTCGTATTTCCTTTGGCCGAGGCTCAAATCATCTCCTCAGATCTCTTTCTTCTAGTCATTTACCACCCTTCCACTTTTTTATTAACATCGGTACCTTTCAGTCCTCCCTCGTCTCCTTTTTATTTCCTTGTTTTCGCGTCTTCTCATCCTTGACTTTTTCTTCCACGTCGCCGGTGTTCCTCTGGCGATTCTTCGCATTCAAACACTTTTCTTCGGCGCTGTTGTTCTTCTTTGTTTATTCAACGATCCTTTCCCGCTCCTTCACTTTTTCCTCCTCTCATAATGAACTCGACAGCCTCCCCCTCCCTCGGGACTTCTTTGTTTCCCTTCAATCCGTAACTTCATTACGACTTCCGCGCCGTTTTTATCTCGCGTCGAGCTGTCGATTATTTTAATTCCGCGTTTTTCCCTCCGACTGAATAAGCTCCCGCCTTCCATCCTCTTATCTCGTTAATTCCATTTGTTCGCTTTTATCACCTGAGGGTTCCGGGTCAACTCTGCGGAGGACAATTCCTCGTAGGGCAACTTGATGTTCGAACGAGACGTAAAGAAAACTTGTCGTAAGACAAATAATATTGGTTGGGTTGGGAGGAGTTGGACTGGTACGGGATACCGTAAAAATAAACTCGTCGAGAATATAATCGCCTAATACTAGCAATATAGAATCTAGCGAGAGGTTCCGAGCCAATACGAATCGGTGTAAAGACAACTCGGCGTACGACACCTCGCCGAGTTATCCTATGATGATTTGTCTTTAAGCCAACTTTTCTTACTGCAAGCTTATTTAAACGAGTTGTATTGCGACTAGTTGTCCAACGACGTGTTGTCTTATACCTAGTTGACACCGACCCCACCTGAGATACTTTCGGATACATTTTTTTTGGAGACACATTCCGAAACTCATCCCCCGTTAAATGCAGCTCCACGAATAATACCGGACTAATTTGAAATAACGTGGACCTCTCCCTCAAAAATTACGAGCAAAGCTTCTCGAGCGTTAAATATTTCTACTTTTCGGAGCGAAATCCACCCACGATGATAAATCGCCGGCCTTAAAAAAAAGCTCCGTGGAAAAGGAAGTAAATGTTCCAAAATCTTTCGCCCTTTCTTTCCCTTCGTGGCCCGGACCGAAGCCATTAAGGCCGCTTCCAAACCATCTCCTCCTTCCTGCAAGCCATCAACCGCGTCTTCTTTTTTCCCAGCATTTCCACTCTTTTTTTAACTCTCCATCCACAATCCTCGTTGTCGCCTCTTCCTACTCTCCCCATTTCGTCCTCACCTCATCTTTTCGTCAACCTGAGAAATTGGAGGACTTTTAGGGTAATATATCGTCTCTTCCGTAGACGCACTTTATCCCTTGCACTCTCCCCTCCTCACTGTTGGTAATCGGAAGCTCCCCTGAATTGTCTCGGGCCGTAGGATAGCTCCCTAATAACCTTCCCCCCCTCCCGCTTTAAAAACTTTCGTTCACATCTCCCGGCGTTAGGGCAAACCCACCCCCGGGCGTTATATATACGCCTTTTCCTTGAAAAATAACGGGTTGCTCTCTCTCCGGCGCCGTCTTGCACCCCCGAGAGAGGGGAGAAAGAGAGAAAGTTGTAGTCGGGAGGAGCGGATTCCATCTATCCCGCGCCTGTGTCCTCAAATAATTTCCTGCGGCGCAAAACTCCCTATATTGAAGTCGGGTGGCTGCCTGTCGGCTGCCGTTCCATTATGACTAAGGAGGCATGGAGAATATTCATGAATGTCACCGCTCCCTGCGGTGCTCTGCGGTTTGCAGGGATTTGGGGCGGGAGTGTGTGCGTGCGTTACTTTCCGGTGTCGAAAAGTGCTAAATAAAGGAGATTGCAAACCCTAGATTCCACGCCGAGAATTTACGGTCGCTTTCGCTTTTTCAAGCATGTGTCAAGCGGTGGATTAAGCTTGGTGAATCTTGGGGTATAGGTATGGAAGTACGGGAAGGAAAATGTCCACATCAGGTATATTTTTTACAGTGATAAAAAAGCAAGCGTTACAAAAATACTCTTTGAAGTATGTTGGAATTACATTGGAAAGAAAAGAGATTTGAAGCCTCATTTGACTGAAAGGAAAGGAAAGTTAGGACACAGCTGTTAAGGAATTGGGGATTTAAAATCAGCAATAGCCGTTTTCGTCGGCGTTCCTCTACTCATTTCCCGGTGATCCGAGAAAATAAGACTTTTTAAGAGCACCCAATACATATTTCGAATGAGATGCATTCTGCATCAGGAGTAATATTACTTAAAGAAGAATGCCGATAAGAACGGCTACTGGAGACTTTTAACCTCTAATAAAAAATTCATTTTACTGGTTGATACATTCATTAAAAGTACCTTTACGGAAGAAAAAACCGGTACCTTCCGACCACTCTGCTACTCCGGCCAATCCGATAATAATAGTAATTATTATTACTAAGGAACTTTATTTGGCGAAATTAGAACTTTCGAGTCCCATCTTGTATTTAACCAAGACATTTACATAGAAATATTAAAAATACAAATTACATAACAAAATAGAATACAAATCTGTCTAATGAGCGTAAATTTAGAAAAATTGATACTACATCAAGTCTTTATAAACATTTACTCTCCCTTGCGATTTTCGAATAAAAACGTAGTTGAAACGCTCGGTGTTTCTACTTTCTGCCACAAGAATTAAGATGGTTCTTAGGGTACTAAGGTAGACGCAGATGATAATTTCAAAAACGGGTCATAGAGATTGAGCGAATATTAATTTAAAAATATAGTCAAACTATTGGTCCAATTTTCTCTTGGTTGTCGGAAGCAGCGATTCATTTTGAGGGAAACCGCAAGCGTGTCCGAAACCCATCGGAAATACGCCCTTCCCCCAAAAATATATTCTGCGACTTTTCAAAGGTGAGAGAAAGGGCAAGAGCGATAAATCTCGGACGAGATATCAAACAAATCGGACGACAGAAAAAAAATCGCAAATAAATACGCGATGAAATTTTCGGTCCAATCAATTGCCGAAATCCAATACTCCGAATGGTCTGCTTGTGTTTGCTTTAATCATTGTATGCGATTTAAAATGTATTTACATTTTAGATTTATATATAACTTGGGAATCAATATTTGCTCGATTTCTTTGGGCTCACCACATTCTAAACTCTGCGAATGAATCAATTGCATTAGTCTTGGTACTGCTTGTTGAGCGAAGGGCGGAACACGATAGAACAATTCATTTCCTGTTTATAAACTCGTTCCGGGTTTTCCGTTTGTAGATTCCGTACAAATAAAAGCAATAAATTGTAATATTTCGATCGTTGACGCAATAAGATTGTGTGGAGTGAATTTCAGATCGAAACGGATGATGGGTCATAAATAGGAGCACTCCCACTGAAAATGTGATACGCAGTTCTCTATTATCATTAATTACCGCAACGGATGAAATTAATTCATGTTTTACCTTGAATATCTCATGATCAAGGAAACTCTTATTATTCTATCACATCCTGCTTGAAATGAATTTTGGCCATGAGTTAGCACAAAACCTTAGTTAAATATGCAATATCATCCCCGACTTAATTACTCTCCATTCCACCATTCGCTTCTTCTATATCATGCAGAAAGAGCTGATAAAGTCCATACGGTTTTTGTTAAGGCAAGGTTTAGATTGTAAAGTCTCTTCTTCCATCTAAATTTTTTTAAGTTGTTAAAAATATAAGTAGTGTATAAGTGAATAGAGATAGAAATAAAAACTTTAAGAAGAAGTTGATGAAACAAGCCTCACGTAATATCTTAGGAAAAATGATCCACCGCAGAAAAAAACACGAAAAAGTTAGGTAAGAAAATCTATCGCATACCTGCTGATAATAGAAGCTTTAAAGATTTAAAGAAAAGCATTATATAATGATGAAATTACAAAAATAATAATTACAAAAAATAAGACAGTAACAGGAAAAATTACAATAGTACAGTAAGAGAAAATAAAAATGTTTCACATTAACACAAATTAAAACATTTAAATTGTTTAAGAAACCAAAGATACTAAATATGACCGGATAAAATTCAACAGTCAATAAAAATTAACAAATTAATAAATACATGTATATAATTTGAATAAGAAGTACCTGGATTTATTTCTGGACAAGATATACGATACCGGATTCCTTCGTTTCACCGACGCACACTTTATCGACAGCTCAATGATCAACATGTGTGTTTTACCGACTCTTAACATTGTTAATTTACCAACGCAAATAGATGATTGTCAGTCCTTTGTGTGTGGGTAAATGAGATAGGCTCCACTAATCTATTCTTCAGTATTCATCATTCGATATATTTATCCTTTATCCGTTTGTTACCTCTCATATCCACCGGGGATAGAGTAGACTGCGTTTTTACAAGCCCTTCATCGCTTATTTAGAATTATGAAACAGAACGCATAAAAAGGTCGCCGCAATTATTTTTCTCGCCGTACGGAGGCTTGGGAATACGCATGGGATGGGAAAACATCAGCAAAGACCCGCACGGTCCTCATTCGTTTTATTTTCCAAACGGCTTTCGATCCCATATAATATGAATTCCCGTCCACCGTCAACACTCTGCCTGATGAGACCGCTTGTAATCTTCTTTGGGGCCTTATTTTCTAACCGCGGTGCCTATAAGAGGTCGAGCTTTCCTCTTACCTTTCCTCCGTAGGAACTCCTATTCCATTTATGCAATCAGCATTGTCTCTCCTCTTCCATCTGCTCCCATTTTTCCACGGCTTTCTCATTTTGTTTCTCAAAAGCCTTTGCTTCCTTCAAGGGGCGCTCCTTAATGCCTTTCTGAATTCCCTCCTCCATCAATCCCTCATATTTCCTCCTTTTTCTACCCGATTCTATACATCATCCAATTTCCTCTTTCTTATTTCTTCCCGTTTCATCTTTCCTTCTCTGTCCACACTCATTTCTTCGACTCCTTTAACCTAAACCATTGCTCTCTTTCCTCGTGAGCTCTCCACTTATCTGTTTCTCTTTCATTTCCTCTCCCTTTCACGACTTTTTCCTCCGATTCAACATTTGTTATCTGTTTCTCTCTCTTTCTTCCTGCTTTGCTAGCGGTTTAGTTCTAATTTCTCTCTCCCTCTTTTCATTAACGAGATCTTGTTATTATTTTGATAATAAAGTCCCAATAAATCACCCCACTCTCTCTATCCTGGCTTTCTATGCATTAGGAAATTATCTTAGTATATTAGTTTATATTAGCAATTTCATCTTAATTTTGAGGTATACATTGATCACCAATATCGATATCGATGTACAGATCCTTGTCTTACTTTTATCCATTTTATTTACTTATGCTATTTCACAGCAAAAGAGTTTGTCAAAATTTTCAACTTTTCGGCTACAAGATTTGAGACTAAATCTTCCGAAAACTCATGTGCAGTAAATTTGATGAGAAGAGGGAAACGATCGAGAGGAATCTTCAAAACATAGTTAACATAGAACGGTAGAATATAAGTACATTTTATAATATATATAGATAAATCAAAACTAAGACCATGATATATGGAATCAAATAGTAGATGTATTTATTTAAAAAACACAGTGAACAAACACATGCTATCAAGAATATTAAAAGTAAAACTTCATCCAAATACAACAACTTTCTCATGAGAATAATAAAGAAAGTTTATTCCCATATTTGATAAGCATGTTCTTAATGTTTTAAACAATAAAAGCAACACCTTTATCAAAAAAGCATATTCGTTCACAGGGTTGAATGTCTTAACATGCGTATCTAAGTAAAATTATATTTAAAACACAATTTAGTACAGGATCTTGTTTTTTTAAGCTTTCATTAACAATGTAACCCAATAGTTTTCCTTAAAGCATAGAGATATCTTAAAATTATAACTATAATTATGATCCACTAGGCATTAGTATTTTATTCCTCTCTAGTCCAATACCTTTTTTCCATACAAACATTCCCAATTTCCCTGAGCATAAGTAATGCATTACTTCCCCACTTAGTTTGTTTCCTTATCTCCGTATTTTCCATTGTGTTTCCTTATTTATATCCCCTAATTTCCCCGCTTAACTTACCTCTCTACGCGTGCTTCCTGCAACTGAAGCCCAACCACCATTTCCACTAAGTACCCTAATGATTATTCCTCCACCTCGTTCTCCCTTTTATCATTACCATCTCCGTCCCATTCCGCTCTCTCTCCTTTGCCTCTTCTTGCTCTTCCTTTTAATCCCATTCCCATTACCGTAAATGCCAAAGGCTCTTTTTTCCTCCCTCTCTCGACTCCGTTCCATTTGCTGATAAACCTTCTTTCTTCCCACTTCTTTCTATTTCGCGAACCGTTTTGTGTTTCCTTCATTCATACACACTCACAGCAATTACATTTCTTGCCCGCAGTGCTGCGACCCTTGAAGAGCACTTTCTAGGATCTCGCTCCGTGACGCAATCACGGAGGGTCGCCCAATCACTCCATTCGAAACCCAGCAATGCAATTACTAAAACGGTTATGCTCCGGAGAACATTTTTGCACCACCGTGAAGTTTTTCGGCCGCTCGCTCTCTTTGTGGAGTTTTGACTCCAGAGCTTTTATTTTCATTGTCACGGCTCTCGATCTCAATTTTAAATCGGATTTGAAACGTATACAGATTTTTTTAATTCCCGTCGTTTCGCTTCTGCAGAAAGTTGCCGAGAGAGAAAATAATACGAAAGATTGAAATGTTGATGTTCTGTTTACTTTCGTCTTTTTTTTTAACTAAATCCACACAGACTTTGCTCGCTCTTGATTAGCCTTCCTTTTTCCCTTGTTATGAGTGGAGGAGTTCTCAAAATGGAACCCGCTGCAAAGTTTTTGCAGTATTTCACGATCACGAAAATTAATGGTATGTTTATACGAATTATGGATTATCTGAGATCAATTCATTTTTCACGATAATGTACAGTTTATACATTACCCTTCAAAGATTTCATTTTGGTTCAATTCACTCTCATTCTCAATATCAAATTTTCTACTAAAAAGTTGTTCTAGCAGATTAATTCCTTTAACCTAATATATCATAGATTTCGGTCCATGTGCTGTCCATGTGCATGTGCTATTTGGTACCTATATAGGTATTGGGAGGTTGTTGAATTTTACAGTCAATTCAATCTATAGTAGATTCATTCGAATTATGGTACACCCACGATCTCAATTTATTTTTTATATTAACATAACGTTAAATATTCTTCTTTAAATATATTTTATCTGGATTAAATTCACTTTAATTTTCACTGACTTAAATTTTACAGAAAAGATTTCCTTTAATAATACTTGTACTTCCTTCGCTTTTAGTAGTAGGGTATTGAATCAAAGTTAACAGGTTACCTAGAAAGTCGTCGTAAATATTTCATAACTTAAGAGACTACCAAAGTGCTATCTTATCTTATCTTATAAGGGATACACGACGCTTTTGCATAAGTAATTTGAAATAAACACTGCGATTTTCTTATTGGCTGATGTAGCGAAATAGATAATTTTTCTAAGGTCTGAGTAATGCAAGGAGCATCTAATCGAATTCCTTATCAAAATAAGTATTTGAAGAATACTTTTATATTTCCAGAGGAGTCAGAAGAGCTAGGATTAACAATTTCTTAAATAAAATTTTCCATCAACCCAGCCATATCTAGGTTAAATCTACCAATAACTAAGTAATATTGTACTCTGTGGTGTATCTAGAATGTGATGATACGAATGAGAATGTAATATAGTAGGTATTTAAAATAGCTTACACATATCGTATATAACTAGCAATATTTAACGAGTGAAGGTGGCTCGTCGAAGTAATGCTTCACAAATATTTCAAATGGAGTAAAAAGTCTGTCGGATACATATATTGAATTGCTAAAACATTTAAGAGATACTTCTTTTAGGTGGAGTTTGATGAAATTCCACCTCACAGTCTGTTAGTATGAGTGCCAAGGCGTATTTTGTTATTTATTCATGAACCTCAGTATAGAACTCTTCGAAAGCAATCCTGAGCTAAGGGGATTTATTGCAAATAGTAAGGTCTGGTGAATTCAAATACATATAAAAAATAATATATTGCTGGTATCAATATAAAATTAATTATTTATAGCTACATATAATTGTTGAAGGCGTGTGAGATTTAGCATTATCTGAAAACGAAATTTGTCTAATGAAAGATATTTATATATTCTCCTGGCTTATCTAAGTTAATAATAATTCTTCCCCTCTATACCTGACATTTTATGGTTTAAAAATCCTTTTATCTCCACTGTTTACAGTAATGATTTCTTGACTATGGCCTTGACTATATTTTCGTTAATATTCCTTTCAGCATTAATATAAAACATATGAATTGCGTCAAGCATAGCCAACATAATCATCAAACCAGAAGATAAGCATACTTCTTTCCCAGAAAATTTTGAAATAAACATTTAAAACAACTGAGGTTGTTAATCTCAGTTGTTTACAATAATTTATTTCGTAAGTTTTATAGGAAAGCGTTGTTTCAAAAATGGCTAGATGGAATATCTGAATTTCTATTCTAGTATTATAAAAATTCAAGGCGACTTTGTTTATCAATTTAAAATAAAATGGAAAATATTCTATCAAAATAATTTAATTAAAGTACTATTTTTATGGAAAACAAAACGGGAAGCAGATTCTCTCGTATTTAAAAAATGGCTTAGGTGAATTCCTCAGCTTCGTTCTGCTGGCCTAAGGAATCGAAATGTGATATCTTTGAATTGAAAGATCTCGCGGGTGAAAGACGAAACAATATGAACTCAAGGATCAAATGAGAATGAAAAAATATTTTCGATAGGATCCGCAAAGAGAAGATTGAATTCCACGATTGTGTACTATTCTTCCCTGTTTTGTATTCACTTCTTCTTTGTTTGAAAGTTGTAACTAGCCAATAACAGCTTAGACGAGTAGTTTTGCAATTATGTTCGTAAATAATCTCTTAGAGCAACCTTACATTAATCAGTGACTAGCTTCTACGATTAAGTTTTTAATAGTACTTGCTTTGGATTTCTGCAATTTCTTCTCCTTCTAATTACTTCTTCAGCCAAAATTAAGTAGTACTAGTCCGTAAAGGAAAAAAAATGGTTCAGGCAATGTTATTGTAAATTTTTGAATTAATTGCATACATTTATGTGAATATTTCACCCCAAGAGGGACGGCAAATAACAAAAAACCTATTTAATAATTATGTATAAATTTCAAAATATTAAATTAAAGATTACAATGCATGAATGGGAAGATTCATATTGTTATAGAAAGATAATTAGAGTAGACAGAGTTAGAATAAAGAAAATTAAGTATAAGGAGTGTCCTAACAGTGATAGAAATAGTAGCAAAACATGTAGTATAATGAATGATATCCTGATTTTAACAGAGAGTACGTATAATAAAGAACAGAAATATGAGAATAGTAACGTTTCACAGGGATTAATCATCTAAAAAGTGAAATTCATCGAAAGCAGGTACATCATAAGAGTCAAAATCTTTTGCATGTACTGCATTTACTTTCTGAATACATCGATGAAGACATTCACCAGCTGCTTCCTTGAATTACGTGTTTTTGCTCGCAGGCGACAAATACTGTCACTCCCACTCATTCATCACCGAGTAAGAAAAACCCTATTTTTCCAAAAAAGGGAAAATGATAATGTCCCCCGGTGACTGAAAAAACCGGAGAAGAAACTTTTAAATAAAAAGCATCCCGAGGAGAATAAAGCACATTGTTGCGTAAACACGGGAAGAAAAATGAGTTCAGCAGCGCCGAATTCATTACCTTTGGAGCATTTTTCGCGCGAGCGAATTTCGTAACTGCTTTGCTGGAGGTCATCCTCCAAATGTCAACCCGAATCAAAACAAATATCAAAGGGAAACGGCGAAATCCTATTATCTCCTAGTAAGAATGATCATTCCAGCTTTGCTCAAAACACGGGAGGAAACATCACAAGTCCCCGCCGGAAAGGAGAGGGAGATAGACTTGGAAAAATAGGACCGTGTGAGGGCTTCTTTTGCGTCGGATGCCGTGGGGACAAAATTTTGGCGCGACGTGCCAATTAGGGGGTTCAAGAGAGAGAGGCCCGATGTCAGATGAAGAAGTTCCATTCCGCCCGCGGCTTATTGGAGATGGAGAGGAGAAAAAGATATGGGGGATGAGGTGGGAGGATGATGCAGGGGTATGAGGTGGGGGATGAGGTGAGGGAATGAGTTAGTATGATGAGGCGATGGGATGAGGAAGGAAAAGGTTGAAGATAAAGTGCAAAGTACGAGGAAGAAGGTGAGACTGCTCTAACATGAGATCGAGCGATATAATTATAGTAATATAAGTAGCATATTTTATTTAGGCGAGATTGTGACTAATAAATTCACTTATTACGCCTAAATTCTTCCTCCTATAAATTTTAGAGAAATATGTAGCTTAAAATTTATTTAAATTTGGGCACGTATGCAAGGTTTAAGAATAACGACAGTTTTTACAAACGGCGTATGAATGACCTTTAAAAAAAATCAAAGACCAGAGATCTATAAGATGGCTGCATTTATACGTAACTTTCCCTGAGGTTGTACAGAGATATCAAGCTAATTGAAGAGAAACATAGTTTTATTTCTGGGACCGAAAATATAATATTTTTTTACTTAAATTCTTATAATTAATGAGTCGCTGACATGAACTCTTGATATAACTAGCTCACAGTTGCCAAAAATAGAAAGGTAAATTTAATTTACGAAGAATCCAAATTAAGAGTACCAACTGCAGATAAGGAATAAATGAAATAAAGAGTAAAAAAGTGCGAGTGGAAATCTCAAAATAAGAACACAAACATGAGCGTACACGCTAAGATAAGAGCTGAACACAAACAGTGAGTTCCACTCCAATGCTGATAACAATCGTAGAACCCGTCTACTAAATGCGGCGGAAACCAAGTCCCTGAGATGGCGACCTACTCGACAATCAAGCAATTAATAGCGAATTAATGCCAATGTCAATTGTGAATCCCCAGTAGCAACCGTCAATCAATCCATAAAAAGGGACTGTTTCATTATTACGAGTCAGGTATTTCGAATTTAAACGCAAAATATTCGAGTATAAATATAAAACATGTGATAAAATTTACTGGTTAAATAATCCAGTTATTTATCACAGAAAAGAAGAATCAATAAATGATTTTGACTAGCTTTAGCGTTCCCTGAATCACCGATTTTTAAGAGGACACTATCCGTTTAATTGCTCTTGAAACCCAGCAGTTACCAATATTAGGTATTCTATACGCATGTCAGGTATAAATAGAAAATTTCTACGTTTTTTTGCAATTTAAGCTGGAAAAAACCGAGTTAACTACAATGGAACAACTGACTCACAATCATTTGAGCATCCTTATTATCAGGTGATTAATGTCTTTTAATGATGTAATCGAAAAGGTTTTAATAATTCCATTTAGGAAAAAAAATGTTTCTCACCTCTCACTAGATATTAATTATGATACTGTTTTGGTGGGTGATTTAATGAATAAGACGATAAAAGATAAATTAACTTTTCTTCAATAATGTTGTATGTTGTGAATTATATGGCGTTTGAAAGTGATTAGCAATGGCAACGTTTCGATGCATTTCATCAAAGCACGATATTTTGATTTTCTAAATATAAAAGCGACGGTAGGAATTAAAATTACTCCGGGAACCCATTCAAAGCAAAATATTATCTCTCTACCCAGAACTTTATTTACGTTTTGGTATTTTACAATAACGCAACTAACAATTTAAATTTCTAAATACAGTTGAAAGTAAGGAAATAATTTATTTCTCAATCTTCTCAAATTTGTAGGAGATGCAATATCAGTCTATAGAAAACTATGAGAATTCATTTGAGTGTTCATACAACATTTCAGAGATTATGCCATAGCTATAATACAAATTTTTGAGGAAAGCCATGGAAAAAGGAAGTCGAAGTACAAACATGCTTAGCGAAATGGAAGCACGAGAAGAATTTCCCGGCGCTGCAGGACTGGCTGAAGTAATGGATGCTTCTGAGGCATTGACCGTCGCAGATGAAAACCGAAATACCGTTGGAGACGGCAAAGTTGGATTCCTAAGAGAGCAAGGAGAACGGCTGCGTCCTATAGAGAAATTTCACGGATAACAGAGCAAAGTTGGACGTTTGGGGCAATATTACGGGTTCGAAATCGAGAAGCTGGGAATAATAGTACATGACAGATAGAACAAGAAAAAATGTAAAGTACCAGCCGCACGCGGTGGAGGAAGAGTTCCATGCAAGTGCACTGCGGAACTTGGTTATCCGGATACTCAGATAGAAGCGACGCAAACGCCGGGGAGCGGAGATCACAGTATCAGTAATTTGTGTATTATGTACTGCATATAGCAAGAGGACTAAGATCTAGAGAGATTGAAGTCAAATCTCATATGATATTAGTAGCGGTAGAATGAATATAAAAATAAATTTATCTAAGCTCAAATTTAGCAAGCAAACGGACCATTAATACAATTCCACAATATAAATAAAGGAGGCGAGCGAACGGTTTCGACAATAGAACGTCATGATACGGGTAGGTATTGGAAAGATTTCCCCGTATCTCATTTCAAGCGGTATCTTGTGATGATTAGCCCCAATTTAAATTATTAGTTTTAATTTCTATTACGAGGTTTTAAAATTCTCAAAAATATTGAGTATAATGTTTTATTTTTTTTGACTGCTGTTCGTGCTATTTCATCAGATTTCTGTTCTTGCAAGTGTTATGTGCTGTGGTTTGCCTTTTCGGCTGTTTATTTGACTTGAAGACATTTTTGAAAACATACTTTGTGAATATTATACTTTAACCTATAATCATAAGTTAATATATAATTGAATTGCAAAATTTAAAAAAAGACAAAAAGAAATTTCCTAATTAACTGAACTCTCAAAGGGTTAAGTATTGTACCAATAATCCATTCTATTGTTTTAATTAAGTAAGTTATAATTACAATTGACTGCCATTATATATAAATTCAGAAGATTCATTTAATTCAATTAATTCTTTCAACAGAAAAAGATAAATGTTTTAGGGATCATCTGAAATTTTGAATTTAATTTTTATTTTTGAGCAAGTCTAGGGAATTGGCATATAAATTCATAAATGACCAGTTTTAAATTAGTCAATTTTCGATGCATGTACGAGTTTTAAAAATAATACAAACTTGAAAAATGCTTACGGAATAACATCATTAACGATTATTTGAATTACCTTTCGTTTAATTCATTAGAAAAAAATTAATTATTCTACAACATCCACAAGAATCAAATACATAGAGATTTTTCAACGAATTTCTATGCATCGTGATAAAAAATGGTCACTAGATCTAAATTAGTGGTTGTTCTAATTACTAAGAGTTCAGAGTACATTCTTCTTTCTAAGTAGCCACCCACGTTTAAAGAGCTCACATAGAAATATTTACTCTTCTTACGACTTATCGGAGAGAAACTCGCAAGAGAGAAACACCGAAAATAAGATAATAACGGCGCGGTGTAGGAATCGCGGACTCAACAAAGTAAATCAAATGGAAAGAAAATAAATAAATGAAACGGCAACGCGCGGGGATTGGGCTTCGGAGAAAGAAACGGAGGAGAAAATGGATTCTGTTTTACTCAGAAACAGTTTACGTTCATGGATGGATGCGGAAACTCAAGCGTTTTATTGGAAATGGGTTTCGGGTGGGAGGAAGAGAAGCTTCGGAAAGTATTTCATCTTTTCCCTCTCTTGTGTGAATCCCGACTGAAGGAAGAAGAAGAAGGATAAGAATGGAAGGAAGGATATTTCTGGTGCGGAGTCTCGCGAAATGGATTCTGGGAAGAATGATCGAAAACCTATAATATAAGGCGCACGAGGGGCTGATATCCTTGCGAAAGAGAGGTCCGTTCTGCTAGGGAGTATTATAATGAGGTCAAGGACGACGGATAAACCGAAGTCCGCATGTCACGTGACCTCTCCATAACTGCTCCGTTGGCCGCACGGCGTCTCGGAGACGCCCGGTTTCGATTTTCGATTGTTATACTTGCTTTCGCGTATGTTTGGATAGATGACTCGCATGAATAAGGATTCCATCCCAGCCGTCCTCTTTTTTTCTCCGCACGAAAACGAAGGCAAGAGTGGCGGATTTCAATCTCGGGAGTCCGATTATTAAAAACAACATTCCTCTGCCCCCGAGAGCATCAGACAATCGAGAGAAAACTTTCGATGTACCGTGTGGATGGTTTGGGGTATTTTAGGGCGATCCGGTGCGACATTCAATTACGAAGTACAAGAGTATCTCTTTTCATTATGTCGTGATAATTTAGAAAAGAAACACTTCCGCCTTAGAACCTGCTACTAATTCGGATTTCATTTCTTTATTTCTTATTTCAATTGGCGAAACTTTCTCCTGAAATTTAATTTTGTACACTCCTTCTGCATCATTTCGTTAGCTAAGTTCATTAGATGAAAAGGAAAATTCGTAAAAATACAATATGTAAAGTCATTTGTAATTGTGTGCATACAAGTATAAGCGGATTAATTAATTAATTTATAGACAAACTAAGTAAGGAAATAGTATTCTATATTTATGTAAATATAAAATTTGATCTAGCATAACAATTATTAATGGGAATAATAATGATTTTAGATATTTGCCAAAATGAAAAACTTATTTCAACTATAAAATCGAAAAATCAGAATATTTACATTATGGTGGTAGTTTAGTATTTATTGTTTGTTCTTAGCTAGCATCAGAAATACATCCCAAAAATATAGAAAAACTATTTTTGCAATAGAGCAAATAATAGCACTACTTTTCGCTAACCTTAAATTTAACTGTTTTTCATCGGTAATAGAGATTATGCACATTATCTACGTAATTAATAATTTCTCCCCTCATCCTCGCAATATGGGTGTTCTGGAAGCCACTCTATTTAAAAAAATTGAACGCAGACGGCAAACGGTTCCCATCACTGACCTAGTTGCAACAATGGAATAGGAGTCGTAAAAATCGATTTCATTTGTAATACTCGGAAAAAGCCTTTATCCCAGCAGCATTGCTGCCATCAGATCTACATTAATGGAATAATTCCAGCCGGTGCTTATTGATTCTTTTTTTATTAATTTTCGAAATTTTCTGCATTTACTCAAGAGAATTACTATTTCGTTCTTTCTCGGTGTAGAGATAGTACTTAGGAGAAGTAGCACTCTGGTATTTTCTGCCGATAGAGATTATGATTTTCTGACAGAATGAACACGAAATTATTCTCAGAAACTAAATGAAACAGAAAATCCCGACTTTTAAGTAGAGATTTGCAGTCCAAAGTTTACCAGTTCAAATAGGCAGATAAAATATAATCAGGTCACTCGCATTTGAACTCTTTACATATTACTATCTTTCTTTCAACGCACCTTGATGGATGAAATATCTTTCCTTTGTTATTAATTACGGGATGGAGCAAAGTGAATAGCATCTGTTTCATTTCTTCCTCTCTGTTCATGGCTGAGCTTATGTGAAAGATATTGGTAAATTATTGAATTACGTATTAATGGCATTCGTTATCCATAGAAGCAATAGAATGTCATGAAATGCAAGGAATATTTACATAACTCCTCATCTTTTACAGTAATCATCATGCTCTCAGTCTGGCATTTTCTCGCATTGGGGTAGAGCTTCAAACGGATCGGCCGGATCTTTCCAGACACCCTATCAGTATGAACATTATACTAGTTCTCATGATTATTCACTTAGATAACACCATACGTAACCATAGTGCTAGTGAGTATATATACAACGCTCCTACTTTGTGAATCTACAAAACAATGATGGGATGCTTGCGAAATAACGAATGGTAATCAAATCCCCACGTTTTAGTACAAATGATATTATTTGTTTAAAAAGTCGCATATTGACCGTAAAAAAGGTAAAATCATAGACTTTGAGTCATAATTTAATACATTTTCATCCAATTTAGTTTGATTTTTGTGAAACTTCTAATTCCACCCTCCGGTCCGTTTCCCATGATATAATACGGAAAAAGTGTGGTCCTCTAAGTTCGTTATCGAGCATAAATCCTGATATTTTTTGGGAAGGCAGCCGAGCAATTCGAAGCGTTTTCAAACTTTTTTATTGTCCCAGCTGCAATAAAACTGAATTGAACCCACGTTCAAAGTTCCTCTTCAAAAAACGGACTTTTTTCCTTCACCCCTTTTGCGTTCCGTGCCATTTTCTGATAAGCAAGTGAATACGTTCGCACTCAACTTAATTGCTGCAAATTTGTTTTTGCAATTTCGGATAATTAAACCAAGTAATTTCTAGAACTACAAAGTACGGTAGGCGATGAAAAACTTTTTTCCATTACCCTCAAAATGCGGACGTCCTACGGATGCCTGCAATACCCTGAATGGAGAAATTTCCATGACCTCGCGCTGAAAATGAAAAATTTAGGACATCGCTGAAAAAATTTGAAGCGTCTTATTTTTTCAATTCCTCCCCATATCGTTCCTCTCCAACGCGAAGGGCCTATTGATGCTCTTTCTCTTAGCTCGAGTGTTAGAGCAATTTCGATAAATATTTCAATCATTCAATTTGTGCGTACGCGAGAGAGCGATTGCAGGCATGGCCATTAAATATCCTATCTAGATACCTAATTTTTAGTGAAAAGCATTCCCTGCAGCAATTCAATTAGAACGTTAAATGCTGAAGTTTTTGCTTTTTAAAATATGTATATATGTATGTATTTGTATTCAAATTTGTATTTGAGTTTTGTTTATATTTGCGATAGGTTGACTCTATTTCTTTATTTTAATAATTACATTGTTATAATTCAAACAGAAATATTACATGGCAGAAGTGAAAACGCTGAAATTTTGAAAGAGGGTACTTTGTATTATTTAATTTTATAGGGCATAAAAAGGAAGAGTTATCAATCTTCAATCGAATGTATGAAAATTTACTTAATAAATTATTTATAACTACACTCAAAGAATATAACTCTTATACGCATTTCTACAGACACATACTCGTGGAAATCTATTGACTTTTTGATGAGTCCAAGGTATAATATCTGTTTAACATTACGTTTCCTCTGTTATCTTTGACTCCGATATGTTAGAATATCTAAAAATATGATATTCCGGATCTTTTTGAGGATTTTCCATCCTGGCTTTATTTACTGACAAGGTGAGAAGATTTACTTGGAAGGTAAAAAGATGAACTTTAATCGCAAAAAGATAAGTTATTGGCAACGAAATGGAAGAAAATAATTTCCTAACCGAAAAAACTCGAGTTCTATATGGTAATGCGCGTGCATGTCGTGGTTGTCTAGCTCCGATTTTTCGTTGCTAAGTTTTCTGAAACAAAAGCCCATTGAGTTGAACGGTCGGACACGTGTCCACTATCTTTAAGCAAAGAAATTGTCCTTAAAGTTTCGTTTGAATCCGCTCACCACAAACCTGGTGTTCCCCTTGTTTCCTCTTCCTGTATGATTATGGCACTGTAATATGTCCACATGTGTGAGTAACATCTATTAATTGATAAAGAAGCGAGTTATAATTGTTGGAGTGGAATGAATACTTCATTGAATAGGGAGGTTTACGGCTGTGATTATGAGGACAAGATGGGAGTTGCGGATTATTTTATAAGGATTTGATGCTTGTTTGGCCTATAAGATGATGCTATTAAATAGCTATCCAATAACAGTAATATACTTTGTAAAAGTGATAGTAATTTCTGAATGGGAAATGATCGAAAAAGCATCACCAATATTTCAGTTATCACTTTTAAAGCATAGTAATAATTATAACTACCTAAATGATTAATCTTGTGAAAAAGCTCGAAGTCTTTTCATATTTTCAATCATTTGTGATACGTAGGGGATTTGCATGCGAAAAGCTATTTAGTAAAAATCTAAAATAATTTACCTACGATATTTTATAGACTCGACAATTTTGCATAAGTACAATATCAGATTCCGTTCTCTAGTGATAACAAAAAACACCTAAGGGCTCAAATTTACCCTTTTTTCATCCATTTTCCTAAAATTTTACTATAACAAAGTAGATACATGTAATCTTAATATGGAACTACTATGCTAATATTCTGCTTTATTTGTTTCATAATGCATTCCGAACCTGTCATTTGTTTGTAAGATGGATCTTCTAACTTGGTACTTTCTTTCCTTTAACAGAGGGCGGGGTGGCGTTGATCCGAGAAGAACGGAGTATCTTGAAAAGCCACAAGGGATCCGCAGGAAACCATTTGGAGGAAGGGGACGCGGATGAGAACGGAAAGAAAGGCGCAGTGCCTTCTTCATCTGCAGCGCCCACCATCCCGACAACACCCGCGCCCGCAGCTGCCATCTTCGGAACACAAAACTCAACGGTGGTGACGGCGCAGACGGGCAGCTCTGCAACACTGCCTTGCGTCGTTAGGAAATTCGGCAACGGAGTGGTGAGTCTTCACTGCTTTGATTTATATTTGTAGTTTTCTATGACTATGTATCGTTTTCTGCCTGAGATAGAAATTAATAATTTCAGAGTGAAGAAGAAGAATAGAAGTGAACACTTCAAAATTAACAGAAGAGATTATTTATAAATAAAGCAAAGTCAATTAAGCGGGTATAATACAAGCGCTTAGTATCAATACCTTCACTGGAATCGCTTTTGAAATCATTTATTGGTGATTATAAACTGAGAAATTTTATTAAGTACCTTTTTAAGAAGAAATATACAGAGTAATGCCAACTTATAAGTGATTCTGTGAAATTTCAATATCAGAATAATTGCTCTTTATTTCTTTCCTGACTATAATTATTAAAATAACTTAGGAACTCACTCATATTTGTAGTAATGCTATTGGAAAATAATGCAATCAACTAAATCCATCGCTTTTACTCCACTTGCTTCATATAAACGTGTTTTTTTTTAATTATTGAGTACGATGAAAAATAATTCTATAAGGTTGCAGGGAAACTTGAATAATAATTTGATGAACTCTAAATATTAAATGAAAGGAAGAGAGGAGTGTATATTTACATTCGTATTTCTTTCTTTCATTTTATTGTGATTGAGTGCCACAAAACTTCACCTTCCTTCGTGGAACCAATTCTCGATGTATTGATTAATATGCTATGTCGTTTTCTACTACAAGTGTTGTAAATGCATTGAATGACGTCAGTCTTAAATGAATCATATGAAGCCTAACCGAAGAAAAAAGATTCAGAAAAAAGGTGATATGCTTTGAAAGTCGTACGTAATGTTCATTGGAAGACATTGGATTTGATATATATTGAATTTATATAAAAATAAGTAATAACAAATCTCACGAACCATAGTGTCCTTGAAATATCCCATATTTTAAACATTAATATTACTATTATCGAACTGACTTTCTAGAAGAGAGCAAGGTCCTCATCCCTTTAGTTGAATATTCTCCTTGCATCAAAGTCTACTTAACGTTAGTTCAGAAACACATTCCGTAGCCCAGATATTGGGATAATGAACAGGAAATATTATCCAAGTACACCTAATTAAAAAGTTTTTAATGATTCTCCTCGGGATCCGTCAGAACCGTGCACTCTCAAACACACCGGGAGGTCAAAATCGCTCCTCACGCACTCTTTATATTTCGCGATAAATAACGCTCAAACATACTTCAAAGAGTCGACATACGGAACAAAGAGAAGGTTGAGAAGTTTCGAGTAGATTAATGATGTAGTGGGATTGAAAGTTTGTGCGAAAGAGAAACGGGGAATGAGGAGCAAAGAGAGGCAGATGGCATAAAATGAGATATTAGAGAGGGTAGTCTCAACTTAGTTGGACATTTTTATCTCCAACTTGACCTACGAAATGAGTATACGTGGACAAGGAAGGGGAGAAATGCGGGCGGGAAGAGAGAGAGGATGCGGGTGAGAGACAAGGAAAGAGATGGATAGCTTACGTAGTTGCACGCGGAAATAAATACCAGGATAAAGGAGAGGAAATGTGTATGAGGGTAAACAGTTTAAAAAGAGTAAGAAATAAATGTTTCTCCGACCATTTCAGGGGATGGAAATTCGTGGAAAGAATAGAGTACTCCTTTACCAAGGACAATATTGAGACCATATAGCCAAATATTTCATTTAACCGTCGCCATATTAACCTCTGGGAGCGAGAATGGAGGAAAATTAAGCAAGAAAGAGAAAAGAAGGAATAGACCAATCATTGATCAAAAATATTCTAATCATTTGGTGATAAATATTTCAGTAGAAGGAAAACACCCGCAATAGTGGGGTTTGAAACAATATCGAAAGCAGCTGATAGTAAAAAATCCATAGTAAACAAACTTTTACTAGACCACTAATTTATTATCTGAATAACACGACCCAGGTTTCGTAGCGTCGCTACATCATCAGGTGACAAAATAAAAACGCACTTCCGAATATATACATTCATAAAAGGAGGTGGGGGAGGGGAGAAAAGGTAGCAAGTAACGGAAGGAGGATTTAAAGGGGGAGGAAGGTGGAATGTGGAAGGGAGGGGGTAAGGGATGAGGCAGGTTACAGAATTAACCCTGAATCGGTATCGTTCAGCTATGTGCAATTTAAATTAAATACAACACATTGCATTGTGCATACCACAGAAATACTGATACAAATTTTAAACTAATAAGAAACCATTATCTCAGATACGAAAAGAAAACATTTAGCAAACAAAACACAAAAATACTTCTGCTGCTGCTACACTCTCGCTACCCAGGCACAGAAAATTCATAATTATGAGGGCATACTGAGTGCCTAAAACATCATGAATACTCCGTTATGTCAATGCAAATGTTAGCACGCTTAGTTTAAGAAGTAGCACAAAATGAAAAAAATAGGTGGATCAATATGAAATATGAGATACACAGATCATAACAACATTGGTAAAAAAACGAGAAAGAAAAAAGAAAATTGAAGTTAGATGATATACACCAGCTGATGTGATCAAATTTAAGTTCAGTTCAGCTGATGAAAACAAATCAACTATGGACGGAGATGAGCCCTTACAGGTGTAAAGGAATTATTATGAAATACATTATAAGTTTCAACACAAAATGGAAGTGAACGACCAAAATAAACAAATAGACGGATTAGAATAAATGTAAATAATATCTGTCGGATTTGGCTGGCCGAATTCGAACGATAGGAATGAAAGGTAAATTCTACTGGGGATTAATTTGTACTGAGTGAGGTCACTGTTTGCATTTCATTCTGCGACGTAATTGATTTAACTGTAAATAAGTTCCTCGATTGAATATAAAAGTTTTGAATGGCTTCAGGAATAAATTTTTATTTATAAATTTTGCCAGGCAATCACTAAAATAGTATTATTGGCACAAAACGTATGAAATAGTTGACACTCTCGGAACTTTTTTCGAAGATTTATGTCACTCCTTAACAATATAAATAAAACAGAACTGTTACTCTGTAAATTTGGTATTTATGAATTCATTCACGAAAAAATGCTGTGTTTTATACTAACAACAGAATGGGAGGCAGGAATAGTGAAAGAATTAACGACTATAAACAACGTTTCCCTACCGATACCCTTGCTAATAACCTCTTAGAAAATAGTGACCCTTAATTAGAATGGTAACATACCCAACAATGAGGCCTCAAAAGCTTGACATATCAGAAAAACATTGAAATTCTCTAATAACCTACACCTTTCAAAAGAGCTAAAAACTTAGTAAAATTCACCAATGTATTCCTTCTTTCCCCTTTTGTCGACTATTAGAAACCATTCCCTTGCCTGCATTTACTCACATTCCTTTTGCATTTCAATAACTTTTAGTTTGCAAAATGTAAAGAAATGAAAAGATAAAAATTTCCAGTACCACTGAAATATCTGGAAAGTATCTCAGTGTTGCGGGTGTATGTTTTTTTATCTTTTCCTACCCAAAAATCGTTCCTGAAACAATCGATATTATATTAGTTGGCCTATTTACTCACTCCTTTCCTCATCCAAACCCGAAGATGTCTATGTATAAGATGAAATCATTCGATTTTTAATAAACCTGTGGAGTAAATATGGTTATTTACTTCATTTGTACTAAAATACATACTGCCGCATATTTTAAATACGAAAAATAAATTTAAAAACCACTCAAAACTACGCGGGGTACTTAAGTTCTTAATCTAAATCACTCGAAATGCTTAATAAACGCCAGTATTATTTCCAGCGTAATAAAATCAGTAAGAATCTATTATAACTAATTGTGGAAGGCTCTGCTACGTGGAAATCCATGACAAGTAATCTAGAAAATAAAAATTCACAAATACTATTTTCCACAGTAAACTATAAAAACACTACCGTTCTCGACTCTTATCGATAATGGCCAAACTTTCGGTGAAACCGGTCATGTTTTTATAATGTACTCTGGAAAAACTGTTTGCGAATTTTTATTTCTTAGATTACTTGCAGTAAATAGCTATATCCGGCTAGTTTAAGCGGGCAGACGATCTTCTTCACGATAGGAAAGTAGGGACAGAAATGTCACTCGGAGTCTAACCGACACTCTTCAACGCTTCGACGGGAAGTTTCATTCGTCATTAGGCCTTTCATTCAACCCTTTTGCCTCCGTGCGCTCGTGCTTGATGGGACGCTGTAACAGTTTCCCACCGGAGAGGTGCCGTAGGAAGCGAAGCGGTGAGGGCAAATGAGGGTGGCCAAGGCACAGAGTGGATTGCTCGATCGTGAAAGTGGTCGTGAGCAAAAGATAGCGCGCGGCCGTGTCTGGGTTTGAGGCTGCGAGTGCTCGCCTACAGAACGAGACGAAGATAAGTGGGTCACAATCGTCAGACTGTCATCGTCAGACGTCAATCTCCCTCCGGGTCATAGCGCTAACATCCTCGTCTCTCTCTGCCCCCAAGAATGCTCGCCTATTACGGTGAATACAGCCGTCTTTGAGGGCATGTCTCCGCAAAGGCCATCAATTTATTGCACGTCCGCCAAGAGCTTCGTTATCCTAGGAATCGGTGTCGTTACCGAGCCCTCAAATAAACTCGCGCCTGCCGAATCAATGGAATTTGTTTTAATCGCTTAGGCTATTAGCGTTTCTTCAAATTACTTCTTTCTATGGAAACTTAAATCTGTGATACTAAATATTAACATGATGAATCTTGATTTCGTGGAATGGAACTAAAATCATCTTAAATGAAAAACACTTCATTACTTACAATACAATTATATAATATATTGTGGAAGTTACCTAGAATTTTTCATTTAAGATGGTCTATGATACTTATTAACCAAAATCCATGCAAAAATTGGTCTCTTCAACAGATATTCATTACTATTAACCAAGAAAGGTAACAACTAATGTTTATGATACCCAAAATCTTCATGAAAGATTGGTAAATCAATAATTGGTGTATTTTAATTCATTTTATAACTAGTTGGGATGCTCATAACTGCTTTTCAAATTTGTATTCACATTCGGCTTTAAGTAAGGGAAATTAAAGGTTACCTTATAACAATAATAATGCTTAACGACTTGTATAAGAACATCAAATCATTTAATAACATTATAATCTGCATTGGATTGATACTCTGGATTTGGTGAAGGAGAGAGAACAATCCTGAACCCTCCCCCACTTTCATGACATGAACCACAGTAAAAGGCATCGGACACAGCGTTTCATTTTTTCCTATACGTTCTATATCTTGTATATACAAGCTCATTGTGTGGAAGGGCACATGCTAAAGAGGTCAAACACTTGGTAACTTCCTATAGTATATTCGCTAAGTTTCGTCGTATGACTGGTTTATAATAGAAAGAAATCTAACATAAATAAGCTTAATGATAAAACATGAACGTAACGTATATATATCAACCGTTGCCACATGGTATTAATACCAACTTGCAGCGTTTAGATAAAATTAATAAATAAATACCAGAAGAAGGCAGTGGATAAAAATGGATGCCAAAGTGGCCATTAGAAATAATACTATACTTCCTAATTCTCCATCATTAAAGTTATACACTATAAAAATTACTCTACGAATTTTCATCTTGCTAGTTAAGGTGGTGGTGTACACAAAATTGGAAAATAACCTAAACAAATAACTTTAAAATAGAGTTAATGTTTTTAGAATAAGCATAAACATAAAACAAAGAATAGAAAACAAAAGAGGGTGAACATTATAAATTGAAGGCTAATAAAAATATTTTAATGACACCTTCATTCGACAATTAATGTAAAAGGGCTACTGATAAAGGTATAAATTAGCATTAAATCTTAAAATGCATAAGGTGCGTCAGCAATATTTAGTTATATTTTAATTGTATCTTTCCTTCTAATAAAAGAAGCTTATCCTGACGCTTTTAATGGACATTTATTAATCTCCAAGCTTGAACATGGCATAGCCTTCTGTCATTCTCGTCTCCTATTTTGGAGCCTCTTCCCTCACCTTAATATTTTCTCTATTTCCTCACTTGCACACTGTTTACTCTTTGTTATTTTACCCGATTCCTCTCTCCACTCACAAAGAGACATTTTGAAGGCAAAATTGGACTCGTTATGTGAGTCCTTCATTCTCGGGCTCTCTTTTTCTATTCAGAAGAAGGCTAATAAGCCGAAATTTCGTGTCATATTTCTTCTACTTCCATAAAAAGGACGCGCCGTGGTTCGCAAGGGTTCCCTACAATTTGTATGAACTACGATTTTCGCTTCGTTTTCTTATTACGTTACGCACCAAAAGATACACCAGTATTTTAGTTTTATCATTTTGTACCCATTACTTAGAGCTATGGTCTTTTCTCTATGAAATAGACCTTGGCGTTTTAAACCTCTTTGAAATTGGCACGAGAAATATTTGTTTAAGTATACAATTGAGTTTTCACCGTCCTTCATTGGATTTTTAACAATTAGTAGTAGTAAGATATACATTAAAAGCGATTAACACTCCCAAAATGTTTCGAATAAGGGCTTGTACAATTTAATATAACTGTTTTATTGATATCTACGGCATAGAATGCTACACATGTGATGTAATCAAAGAAATCATTTATAAGTATGAAAATGATTTTGAAAGGATCACGCGCTTAAGAAGAATTAATATGACAGTATTTATTACAGGATATATAAAATATCCTGACATTCTTATGCAATTGATAGTCTTTACAGTAGAACAGTATAAATCTAAAACAAATATGTTTTTTATTTAACATTTGGTAAACGCCATTTTGAGATATAAAATTCCTCTACGATCTAAACGATTTAAAGTAGTTAGGGATTACTCTCTAAATTCTAATTTACTAAAATGTATGAAGTTATTGACGGAAACGTAAAACTTATAGTGTATTTTATCATAGACTCCAATTCACTGGTGTAGAAATATTGTAAATTTAGAAAACTTTTTGGTGAAATCTTCCTTTATAAGAAACCAGAAATAATTCAATCTTACGATTACTGACATATTTGAATTCTTTCTGAATAAATAGTACATTTTAGCATGTAATAATGAAAATTCAAAAGTTATCTACGCAATATTACTCAGATATAATACTGATCTTAGTAAAAAGGTAACTGTTGTGATAAAATAACTTAAATCATTTTAAAAGTTCCATACTAGTATTTCGTCTGTATTAGATTTAAATTTTTCTAACCTCATATTTGAAAAATTATTGTGTCTTTTGAATTAATTTATACTGCAAAAATATTGGAATATAACTGTCCTTACCTGATATTTGTACTATGCTTGAGTGAAACAGGAATTTTTTCTCTGAATTTGAAATTTTCAGCTCTAAGAATACATCAGAACTATCCCACCGTAATGTGGAAAAATTCACCAAATTTCTTTCCGGTAATATTTAAAGAGAAATCTCGCGGGTGAGGTTATAACTCTGAGCGATATGATATTATTTACGCAAGTGCAATGACCCTCTTTCTGCGGAATGGCCTCTTCTTTCATAATTATTCCGAGATAAGTGCATGAATAACACTCAGGAAAAAATATCTATGCTCTCATTTGGATTTAAGTACGTTAAAGAGTTCATTCCACTATATCTTTGCGACGCTAGAGGGTTTATCTTTGGAATTATCAACTGGTAATCAATTTTCTCCAAATATTACAATGGTACTTTCATAACGAGTCGTAAATTAGGTAACCCACCATTCATATATTGCAAACGACACGGTAGGTCTTCATCTGGTAGCGTTTGTAAAATATTTTACTTAAATAATCGACTATGAAGTCTCTTTAAAATTATTATAAGCATTTATAACAAATCCCTGGATGAGATCTGATGTTCACCGAATGTATTTTTATGCGGTTTTGTCTTTGAATGCAGTTTTATATTTATTTTATGTTGACAATGTTAATGTGTATATCAATATTATTGGGCTATTGGAGTCCTTGACAACTAATCAGCCAGGTACGTATTTATTTTGCTTCCATGCGAATCATTACGAAGTATTTTTCTACGAACCATGAAATAAAACTATTATGTTATTCAAGTCGAGCATTTACTTTATGATCTCAAAGTTATGCAAATTAAACAATATTAAGGAAAAACGGACATGAAAAAAGTCTGACGGGGCCGAAAATCAAACCCGGGATCTTCCTCTATCCTCGAGGCTGCCTTAACCATCTAGGCTACCCGGCCAGAATATTTTCACAAGCTGTTTTGGGAACTTTGTGAGCATTCTTTTACACCTCTTTGTGTTGCCGGTGTCTCTATGAGGCCATGGGTTGTGGACGATGCCGCACAGTCGGACGAATCCACACCTCCTTGCAAACGAAGTTTCCAAAACGGCTTGTGAAAATGTTCTGGCCGGGAAGTATAGATGGCAAAGACACCCTCCCGGATATAGGAAGATCCCGGGGTCGACTCCCAGCCCTGTCAGACTGTTTTCAAGTCCGTTTTTCCTTGGGATTTTTCCTGGGTGCACGCCCTTATGTGCAAAGTGCCTTTAAACCTTTCTTTTTTATTCCTTAAGGTGGATTTCCCCCTTTACACCACTTTGTGTTGCCGGTGCCTCTATGAGGCCATGGCCGTAAACGATACCGTTTAGTCGGACGAAACTACACTTGCCCATGCTCACAAAGTTCCCTAAACGGCTTGTTAAAATGATCTGGCCGGGTAGCATAGATGATTAAGGCAGCCACTCGGATAGAGAAAGATCCCGGGTTCGATTTCCGGCCCGGTCAGACTTTTTACAAATCCGTTTTGTAGTAGTAGCAGTATTGCTAAAGTGCTTCGACAGCTTAGGTTATTTCGCACATTGGCTCCCACCGGGATTCGAACCTGGGACCGCTTTCACCAAAGGCAAACGCGCTGTCCACATGACTACCCGGGAGCCCAGATCCGTTTTTCCTTGGGATTTTTCCTGGGTGCAAGCCCTTATGTGCAAAGTACCTTAACCCTATCCTTGCAAAACAATATCGTTTTCAAAATATAAAGGCAATAAATTTTAGATTCATTAAAACTTTGAATCTTGAAATTAATACACCAAATATCGCACGAATTCGTTTTTTAAGTTTTGGCGACGATAAGAAAAGACGATGAAAGTGAACACGTTAGAAGGATTCTCATTACTTTGTATTCTCATATCTCTGCCAAGGCAAGCATGTAACATGCATACGTTTCAAGCATTCCCATCATACTTCTCTTTCATTTCCCTTCTCTTCATACACACTGTTGTCCTCTTTTTGGGGTTAATCCTTCTATATTCCCATACTCATTGCCCTTCCACCTCGTTTGCCCTCCATATTTATTCCTTATCTTCGCCCTTTTTACTCCCCTCATTCAGCGCGTTTTATTACGTTTTCCACTCCCCAATTTCACTTTCTTCTCAATCCTCGCATTTTCCCTTCTCAGCAACCGAATTTACTATCAGCAATCCTCCACGCACGAGTGGCTCACTGTTCCTTTATATTTGTTGATCGCCGTGTTATTTACCCTTCGCTTCACCATCACTACCTTCCATTCTCCAGACCCCTCTAACTTCGGACCCTTCATACTTTCTTTTCTCTTCTTCCTTATCCATACCCTCCTATGGTCCCCTAACTCTTAACCCTCAAGCCTCGATGAGGTGCATTCGCAGCTTCCGTTTCGTCACCGCAATTCTTGGAAATAAACAGTAATAACTTAAGTTCAATTAAAGGTATCGACCCAAAACCAACTACAAGTGAAAGTTTCAACATTTATCTGTATTTTGCCCGCGATAAGTTCTTTGTCATGCGATAAATAAAAACGTTTTAAGAGACATATAAATTGGGCTGCACGAACAAAGTTCTCTGAAGATACTCCACTTAAACATTTACTCTGGTATTTAAGTAATTATTTCACTAAGTATTTATTTAGCCTAGTATTTATTTTACAAATTATTTATCTCACTAAGTTCTTATTTCTCTAAACTAGATAACATGTGATTTTTATTAATGCTGATGGTACGAAGAATAACTAAAAGAAAAAATTATATCCGTTTGGTTAAGGCTATTAGTTTAAAATTGATCACGGGTGACAAAATTCAGGATGAATGTTCTAAACCTTTAATTTTGTATGATATGCCTAACAAAAACCAAGCATGTATGCGAAGAAAAACTCTTCCCTAATGAAAATATATGTGTTTATTACATAAAATTAGCGAAAATGAAGCTTGCATAAGATAAAGAAGTGGAGAATAACGCCGGACGTGTTAGCAGTTGAAAAATGATCAAGGGTGAAAAATTCAGGATGCATGTTCTTCACTGCTTACCATCAAACATTTCCTCACAAACTGCGAGCAATATCAAGCCCTGAGGAACCAGTTCAACTACAGGGGTGAGCTTCGAGACGTTTTAAGAAATGACACAGAAAGTATAAATAGAGTTATAAACTTTTTAAAGAAGCTGGTTTTCCATATATGACAAGATATGACAAATACCCTTCTTGGGAAATAAATTTTTTCAGAGGTACTTCGACAAGTTATTTAAAACATTTTAATTTAATATTTATTTGTTTTTGACATGATTTTTATCTGTAATGCAACTGCATTTCAACACAAATTTGGTATTATCTATTTATTTCATCTACTTATTTATCTGCTTATTCATTTTATTTATCTACCGACTTATTTATATTTATAATCTGTTGGGTTATTGACAGGTTATAAGATGATTATTTATGAAAGAATGCAGTTAAACTATCACACCCTGCTGAACTGTATTTGAACACAGCCGCAAATACCCTTTGTAGTTGAAGCGCCTCAATCTGACTACTACTACTAAATGTTCTAAACCTTTAAGGTTGTGTAATATACATAAGAAATACAAAAGATAAATGTACAAAAAAACAGCTCTTCCTTAATAAAGATATATGTGCATCATATGACATTACACAAAAATAAAACATTTCTATAATGAGGAAGTGAAGAATAACACTGTACGTAATGGTACGTTTGAGGGTATGAGAGGTTAGCCCTCCACTTGCATCCCTCTGTCAACGCTCCACTTCCTCCAATCCCTTTTCCCGCTAACTCCCTCCTTTGCCCTTTTTCTCCGTCTATTTATTTCTCTACTCCTCTTACATGACCATTCCGACGTCTATCGTAATTCCCGTTCTCTGAGAACCGTATTCTTGGCTCGCCTTCTTCAGTTCGAGATTGGCTAGCCTCTCTATCGCCTTCTCTTTCCCTATTTCTTTTTCCCGCCTCTCCCACGAGTATCTCCTCTGATCCCCTGAACCTCATTTCGTAGGATTTTCTAGACGCGGGACGCCGCCTTAATTTTGATGGCGGGAGACGCGCTCATGAAGCGATAAATGAATCCTTAGGACGCTCGGATGTGGTAGACTTGAGTTATTTAGCCATGTCGCGGTCCACCTCCTCCTACGACTCAGCCTATATCTACATCCCCTAGAGGTTTTATGGGCGCGCAGAAAAGAATAATTCAGGGGACATTAACGGCCTTATCACGGCGTGGACGGTGAATGCCGTAATGACGTCTTCCGTGATAAAAGTGGAGGCATTAATCCCGTGGCTGCAGAAAAGAGCTTCATTCATTTATCAAAGCTAAACATTTATAAATACCTCTCCTGAATAGTTTGGCTGGTAATCTTGAATTAAGTTCGAGTAGTTCCATTTTCATCACTTCAATCATATTTTATATTTTAAGTAATAGATCACTCTCGTTGTCTTAAATGTTTACACTCTGTACGCTGAGTAATGCAAACGAATTATTTTGGATTCGCGACACTTGCAGGAATTTGTTAGAGGTAACCTATATACGAAGAATAAAAAAAAACAGTTGTCATATATTGGACGACATGCAACGAAATGACTTAAAGAATTAAAACTTATTTGTATGTTAGAAATTATTTGCCTTCAGAACCAAAATTTAAATTCAAAAGAAAGAAACTTAAGATAAAGAGCTGAAGGAATTCGACAGTTTTAATTATGCTATTTTCGCTATGTGTTTACTTCGGATACAAAGGATTTGCTCTGCATTTCCTCTAGTTTTCAATTTATTCCAATTATTTGAAAGAAAATTTAGTTTGAAGTAATCTGTTGAGAATTATAACTTCTCTTCACATGTGAGCGTACTTCAGTAACAGATGATGCACATCAAGATCAAACTTATGTGCTATGTGCTAATCAGCTACCAGAAATTTACCTCTTTATGCGTGTAAAATTAGATTAGCTGATTTTAAATTCTGTTTCGTTTAGATGAGTTTTTAGAAGTGCATATTCTCATGTAAATATATCAATCACATACGTTTAATTACTTCGATGCATATAATTCTCTCTCCACCCTGTCAATCGTACTTGTATGTTAAAATATAAAGAAAGATTTCTACGCAAAGATGTACGACTTCTCCGTCAAATGTCTCCCTAGAAGTAATGATCTTCGCATTTCGCATATTAGTCGAGGTTTTTTGATAAATTAGATAGTTTGTTCAGAAAAATGAGCAAAAATGAGAGATGAAATGACTTAGACAAATAAGCGGGGATGAAGGATACTTTGTAAAAGTAATGATGTCTTGAGGGAGACCTGGTGGAAACGCAAAAGGATGGTTTATGAGAGGGGGCGCAGTCCTTGGGAAAGATTCCGTTGAGGGAGTAATGGAATTCAGAGAAAGGGGAGAAGTCGGGAAAGAGACACTTGCTCTGAGCAGAGTTAGGTGGAAATGGATAGAACAGTCTTAAGGTAAAAGGGAAGAGTCCTGGTGTGGGTTAAGACAGAGAGAATAAGGGGATTTGGGGGGAAGAGGATAGCGCTGGAATAAAGAGAAGAAGAATGAGGATTTCACGGGGGTATGGAGCCCCTCTTTCATAAGAGGGGCGATTTAATGAGGGATAAAATTAAGAAAAAGATAAAGCCCAGGGGATAAAAATAGGGGGAACAAGTTCGCCAAACACAGGAAAGGAAAATGAGGAGCGAAAAGAAGAATTTACAGCGATAAGATTTGAAAGAAAAGGTTTTATCAGAACTAGATGCGCTCCCATCAAAACCCTTTCCTTGATTCCTTTTCCAAAGGGATCGGTTCTCTTTTTGATTGTCTACGAATCTCTTTTTCATCCTACCTTTTCCTCGCTTCCTAGAAAACTATTTTCAATTAGACAATTTATAAGAATCAATAATCGTATTCTTTAACCGAAGTTATGGTAAAGGTGCAACGAATAGTCATCCAGTAAATTAATCAATGGCTTTTTGAAGAACCCAAATTGGTATGAAAGTAGGGTTTTTTAGGTATTAGATTTTTTAGTTCACAGCTCGCGAGCTCTAAGTAACTTGATAAATCACTACGCAATAGAAACCCAATGATTTAATGTTTTGAGATTTTCACGCGAGCTGTAAGCAATATACTTTGGTAATTCACTACACAATGCTTTATTATACCAGAAATTGAACTTCCGTAGCTATCTTATCAATCCCGAGAAAATGAAATCAAATTGTCTACCTATAGTCTTTTGTTAACAAACCTGCAGGGTTTCAAACTGAATTTTGATCACATCAGGTATAAATAAACTACGTCCTTATTTTTTCTGATGTGATTCAGATAAAGTTTCATTGAGTGACGGCCGAAGTGATTAAAATTACGTGGTTATGTTTTGTGTAGGTATTTTTGTATCTGCAAAAACAAAATAATGTTGAGGATAGAGAATTATTTTCGAAAACGATTATCCTCTAAGAGGAAATAAATTTATACGTCCTCCCATGAAACTATAACAGTAAAATCGCAACATGAATTCAAATCATAAACTATGATGTATAATTGATGACAAAACGACTTGTGAATAAGAAATTAGAAAACACTTCTGTCATAAACGCTAAACTTCCATATGGTCACCAAGGCAGTATATCAGGGCTAAGGAGAGGGGGACGGGAGTCGATCCGTATATCCGTGACCCGAAGGGATTTCAGGGGCAGCGCTAAATATATAAATTGGTTAAGGGGGTGTTCTCATGTAACGGCCGTTTTTCAAAGCGTTTTTCGGAATTTTACTGTGAGGAAAGTATGAAATATTTTTCAATGTGGTTTTTTTCTAAAGTTTTATTGATCTTTGAACTACAGAAAAGGTATATTTGGTGAAAAAAACTTTCGTTTTTGGCCACTGCACCCTTGCAAAGTTAGTCATTCCAAAAAGGTTGGTTGATGGTTTGCACGATAGCGCACATACGGTTGGTCTGAAACACGCATAAAAAATTTTTATCAATTAAAAACGTTGTGATTATCGTTTGACTGGGATTTTTTTGATTACGATAAACATTTTCATAATGGTGGGACATAGAAGAAAAAAATCATTTTTCTCCCTTTTTTCATCTAAAATAATTTCGTCAAACATTTATTATTATTAATAGGGGGATAAATTACCGTCAAACGATAGTGAAAACATTACCACGCATTTTAAAAGAAAACGCATCTAAATTCGTGCATTAGTTTTGTATAAATCGTGCGAACCAGTTTGAAAAACGTGGTTTAGAGAAAAACGCGTTCAAAGTTTCAAGTTAGCTTTTTTTCGGTATTGCGTCCCTTACAATCAATCGGAGATACCGGAGCCGTACAACACACCTTCATCGACCTCTGCAAACTCATGTTTGGTAGAATCGCTTACTCTCCGTCCGATCCTGGCCCTTTTAGCGAGATAGCTCTTGCGCCCCTCCGAACCGATAATCCGACTCTCGTCCCGTATTAGGCCACAAAACAAATTCAGTCCTTGAAAACGAATTCCCAGAAGACTCATAATAAGCACAATACAACGGTTGATTTCGTAGGCATTTCTTATCAGCGGGCACGAATTTATCATAACATCACTACCACACTTCTTGCATTTAATGCAGACTGTAAAGCCCAAGCCACGTTCACTTTTCCGCTCAAATGCTACTTCCCCATGGCAGCCATTTCAAACTACAAGTGTAACTAGTGTCGAGAAGACAGAGAAAAAATCGATGAAATTGTAGCTTAGATGTTCGTTGACGACGAAGCCAGCGGCACTTGCGCTCCCAAATTTACGTGACGACGTGCTGGTGTACTCGGTAGATTTCTCGGGCTTGCCGACGTTCCTTTGCAAAATTTTATTTTTTGTTCGATAAGCAAAGGTTCTTTTGCTTCGGGAATTCTTCCTATCCATGGTTGAACAAGCAAATTACTAGCGAATTCAAAAGAATAAGGAGAAGAATATTTCGATACGAGTGGACGCAACCACGACGAAAACGAAACTAACTACATCTTAACGAAACCGTACGAGTGTGTTAGCCACAGACTTTTTTTCTCACACCCTAGCCCTATTTTCCCTTCCTCGATTATCGAAAATAATTCAGATATAAAACTAAACGTCTATGAATTAACCTGAAATACAAATGATTTCCGGCGCGCCATGAGTGAGCTCGGCACGCCGCGAGAGCGTCACAAAGCTTGCCTCAAAACTTGGTTTAGGTTTCGAATCCGGCAAAATCCTTTCGGTATCATACTCTTAGATACCTAAACTTGAAAAAATTTTTTTTTTTAATTTTCGATTTTTTCAAATTGTTACATAAGAACACCCCCAGGACCCTGAGACACAGTCCTTCAAGTCGCCTGGAATATCGCGTCACGCATTGCAGGCCTGGTTAGCTGATTGCATAACCACAGGGATACAGATATCTTAATATTTTGTCTGAAAGCTTTTGGAAAGATTCAAAGCAGATTTAGCGAATCCTGAGATATATTATTCAACATGTTTACTG
The DNA here is from genome assembly GCA_947579665.1 of Sympetrum striolatum. Classification (NCBI taxonomy): domain Eukaryota; kingdom Metazoa; phylum Arthropoda; class Insecta; order Odonata; family Libellulidae; genus Sympetrum; species Sympetrum striolatum. The sequence continues at coordinate 50,349,875 of OX388342.1, read as the reverse complement.
AGTTTTAATTTTTCATCCGTTATCTTAATTCGGTATTGTTTTAGAAACTCACCAAATATGGAAAGAATGCAATAAGTTTAGGCTTCACTTTGTGGAATGCCGTTTTTGCATGGCTATAAATTGGTAAAATTACCATAATTGCAATATTAAAGATGGAGTATTCCAATTGATTGCATGTTAAGACATTAAAATATAAATAAAATTTTAAGTATAAAAATTAATTTAAACTAAACAGCTCGTACCCTTCAAATTAAGCTTAAAAGTAATTATTTATTTAACTTGATACTTACTTTGTGTTTCTTATTACTTTGCGTTACTTCATTAGCATGCTAATTAAATATAGAAAAATAAAGAAGGAATTTGAATATGCTAGTTAGAATTTCTCGTTAATACATTTACATTTCTTTTCAGAGAGTATAATCTCAATGATTAGTTAAAAAAAGTATATCCCGTTTGTAGAAAATAATCTCATCAAATACAGACTGTCTAAAACGTTAATTATGACACAGATCTGGACTGAGAGAATTCATGGGATCGATTTTTGGTGTACCTCGTACCAAAAAATATTTACTAATTAATGAAGTAATTAACTAGGAAAGAATTCAAAATGAATATGGAGTGCATGGATAGAATGGAAGATTCATGTTTTCCTACTAGGAATGACGGAATAGCAATTTAAAAAATGAAAACACATAGCAATGTCGAGACAAAACAGCAGAAAAATGTAAGTGGGCGTGGTTAATTTGTTGGAAATGGCAATGAGTCGCATTTCAATGAGAAAGAAGTACACACGCAAGTTGTCCTCTGACCGGGGGAACATCACATCAAAAGAGGAATGTAAACAAACACGCCGAGGACGAGTCTGACGGAGACAAGAGAATGACAAGGAGGGTAAATAGATTCGTTGACGGTCCCCTGATAGCCATGTTAGAATCGTGATCGCCTATGGTGAAAGCGGCCATAGGTTGAATTTCCGGTGGGAGCCAATTTGTGGAAATGGACCTTTAATTTCGAAGCACATTTCAAAAACGCTTCTATTCTAAGTCTGTATTCCTTGAGAGAAAAACGTGGGAAAGAAACTCAATTACTGATTGCAATTCTGCATCGTTATACATGTAGATTAAGGTCAGGATAGGTATAGGCTGAGGGGAAAAAATTATGTTCATCCTAACGGATGTTAACGCATGTCCTTACGCACCATCATTTAAAGTTCACGGAAGAGGCCGAAATAATGTGGAATTCCGACATAATCGAAAGAATTTTTAAATAAAACAAAGTTTTACATAATAGGTTAAAGTTACTTTGTTTTTCAAAAACTTCGTTTCATTTACCAATTCTTTCGACACTGTCATATCACATTATTAATATATGATTATTTTAAAGCAAAATTTGCTATTGTGAACATCAAAGAAACAATAAAATTCAAGATTTAAACTACCATGCTTTTAGAAAAAAATAATGATTGATTAACTTACTAAATAGAATGCAAATTATTAATCGGCAATAAATTAAACTACAAATGGAATTAAGTTTTTAAATTTTGTAATGGGAATTATGAAAGATGAAATCTCTACAAAATGAAACATTATGTATTTTAGAGCCTTATTTAATATCAGTTAGCGGAATATAATCAATGCTAAAGTAAAACTAGTGTTATTATCAACAACAAAATCAGAAGTCTTCATTGCTATTGGGAATAATTAATGGAGACGCATTAGCTTAGGATATTGAGTCCTTGTCCCATTCCTCTTACGGAAGTGAAGACGAAAAAGAATGATCAGTGGGAGTATTTGTACTCCATTAAAGATTTAGCTGAACTCACATAGAAAACAGGAAACCAATAATTTTCTCAATTTTACAAAAAAGAATTACTTATTACAAAAACGATGTTGAGCAATACTGGCAATATCATACACAATTATTGATGGTTTATCAATTGAAAATGGCATTTTATGGTCATCAAGAATACTATAAAAGTATCGATGATGGGTTTAAAATTTTATCATATAATATGATCCCTTTAAAAAGTCTTCATTATCTCTAATATATAATTTATTTGGATTTTATAAAAGAGTTGGACGCGTTCAAAGCCTTAATGTAATTTTTAAATATTTGACCTTGAAATTTTACGGCAAAAGTGTTAAAGTTACAAATTTACTAAGAACGAATATTGGTTTCTTTTCCTAGATAAAAAACTTTCTTAATTAAAGTTGAGCATTAATTTCACAACTGTAATTTGTCATTATAATAGCTGACGTAATGCCACTTCTAATGAGGCTAAGATGTTAGCCTCATTTACCAAGCGTATACTTAAATTTTTGCAAATAAAATATTGATCTTATGCCTAAATCGTTCTTCCTACCTTTCGCACCTCAACAATTTTCATTCTCAACCGGTTCCTGACCAAACCTCATCTCACCAGTCCCACATAAATATGAATTACCCAATAAGGTTCCCCACCAACTACGATGGCAATGCAATGTAGATTAGATCAATTATTGTGAGAAAACAGCGCTCTACCTTGAGCCCATAGCTAAGCAAACAAGGAGCTTTAACCCAAAGCAACGTCAAGCAATTCCCCGCATCAATAGGTTTCCACTCTAAACGAATCGCCTAAAGAATCGATCGACTGTGGAAACTCTGTTTCGGCAAAAATGTGACCGGTGGGGTCTTTCGAATAACCGATTCAATTACTTCCGCCAATTATTTCTTCTTCTCCTCCGGTGTTTCCCTTGTGCCCGTCATAGTCACCCCACCACACTTTCCCTTGTGTACTTTTCCTTCATCTCGCGATGGCATTAATCCTTCAATCCTCGGTCTTACCTCCGTCTTACGCCGGAGCGAATCCATTCACTCCCTTTCATCCCTCCCGCTACATCGTCATTAGTAATCCCAGTGCCTTTTTCCTCCGCTGCGATTCGTCTCATTTCCAGAATTCAATTTTTCATGCCTCCCTTTTCGGCTCAATAACTCCGCTCCCTTATCTCTCTCCTTCTGCTGCTTCTTGGCTTTTTCTCCCTCGCGATCGACAATTTACCCATCAACTCTTAAATATAGTCGCAATCTGCTGCAAGATTCCATTAAAATTCATCCGTCGTCCTACATCCTGACGTTTACTTCCCCATTAATAATTAATGGCTCTAAAAAGTGAAATTGCCAATGAAAATCGAACGCTCCTGCTAAGGTCTTTTTAACGGTACGAGAGAGATAACTAAAGAAAGAGAAATATACCAGGGTTGTTATTTATTCAATATAATACTCCTTGGTATAAGAAATTACCTTACTTTAAACATTCCACGATGCCTATTTTATGCTATATAATGCATTAGGAAAGCTAGGAGCCATTAATAGAGAATTGTGAGGTATTTCGTTCTGAGAAAAAGATATTTCAAATTATATTGCTGAGATAGTATGACGTGTCACAACAGATATTCCCTTATTCTAGAAATTGCTTTCCATAATGAAGTGATACTACACAAATACCTTTTTTTCGAGGTAATTAGAATAAATTATCATTTTCATTAATTCTATTATGAGAATAGTCAAGATTTATAATAGAGGAGTAGTTATAAAAGCTTGTCTTTTAGTATTACATTTCCCTAAAAATATGAGCACATTCTTTAACTAACATCTTATAATGAGTCAATACGATCCAAATGACTTTTTGGTTTATGAAATTTGATTTCTTAAAAAGAAGCAATCAATAGATGTTTGCCAAGCTTTCCAATGGCTGTTGAGAAAATGATGACGCTTGAACTTATATTCCTGAAATAGTACTGGTTATCCTAGCAAATATTACCACATTCTTAAGCTAACATCTTATAATGAATTGATAGGACACGAATGACTTTTTGGCCAAGTTTGGAGGAGAAATTCCTATTTACCATTAATCCCACTGCCAAAATTAAGTACGAGAATAATCAAGACTTCCAACAGAGGAGTAGTAACGAAAGTCAGTCTATTAGTCTTTTGTGCGCCTCACGGTTGACCTTAGTCAACAATAATACACGCAGAGCTATCTCTAGGGCACGCGATCGATACCCATCCAATAACAGGAGATCTCGCAAAGTATCTCGAGAAGAGTCGCGCATGTAGAGCTCACCTCGACGCAGCTCTCTCCCCATTTGTTCCCTTAATTCCCCAAACCCTCCGCTCGTCATTCTTCTCATTTTCCAATTTTTCACTCAACCTTCCCTCCCACGCACGCGGGACTTCCATTCCTCGCTCCGTCATCCGTAAGGCCACTCTCCGACGTACACATCCTTTTTCCCATCTCCGTATTGGAATGCAGGTTGACACAGAGAGTCAAACGGAAGCAGAGGGAGACATCAGCGGAGAGAGAGACCTCCGTAGCGGCACAATCGCTTAAGGTGATCGCCCAAATCGATTTCCTTACCTCCTCATTAACCCACACCTTGGGTTGAAAAACCCCGAGGCGAAGAAGAAGACGAGGTGGGGAGATGAAAGAGGAAAGCGGGCGAAAGAAAGGGGCCATCGGAGGGCACGGGCTAAGTCAGGTCGTGACAATGTCGATGCCGGGGCGCTTTAAAGATCTAAAACTTTCCGCCGAAAGCACCACCATCGCCTTGATTTCCCAAGAGGAACGGAGAAGAGAGTGAGGTCGGGCTGAAAGGAGTTGAATAGGAGGGTTTGACGCGCGGAGGGATGGGTTACCTACGGAGAGAACCGGAGTAGGAATTTAAAGAGGTGGAGTAGTTCTCTCTTTTTAAGGCGCACTTAGGAGAGGATTGCGTGCCTACGTGACCGTTGGCAATCGCCTCTTTAAAGATGCCCTCTTCTCTCCAGATGGCCCTCGGAGAGAGGATGGACGGTCCCCGCTTAGCCATTCCTCCGCGGCGAGATGGTCGCGTGGTCGCGGGGAAGAGGCGGACAGTAACCAAATGAAAGCGACGAATTTCCCCAGCGGGGAGGGGGGGAAACGGTGGCAGTGTTTGCGGAGATACGCTCTACGGAAATCCATAGAGAGAAGGATGGGGTCGAGTAAATAGTTTCCTAGCCACCTTATGACGTAAGCACTCGTCCTCGCTTTATCTCTCTCTCTCTCTTTTCTCTCTTTCTCTTCACATATCGACCTCTTCCTCTCCTATGCTTCCCATTATATAGCTTGCACAGTGCACCTTTTCACCCGTCCCTCTCTCTCGCCTGGAGTTCCTTCCTGCCAGACTGCAGAGGAATTAATTAGGTGGCCATCAGTGGCAGTGGCAGCACTATCGCCTGCCCAAGGATTAATGGCCACCGTTTCGGCCACCCACATACGTTCGGCGCTAATGTTAAGTAACTAAAAGGGTCGAGGAATGGATATCAATAGAAAAAATAAGTGCTTCGGGCAGTGGCTGGAAGAGGTAAGAATGGTTGGGCTTATTATCGAAGACTGGGATTCCATTTATTTTGTTATAACTTAATGGGAACAAGCATCAATAGAGTGGATTAAAATACGTGGAGGGTTCTATTTAACATTTTTCCTATATATATATATATATATATATATATATATATATATATATATATATATATATATATATATATATATATGTTTTTTTAGTTAGTACATGTTTTTTACCAAGGAGAGAAATAAATGAGATTTAGTAGAAATTATTCAATTGTACGATCCTACCGAAGTGAAGAACTTTTATGAATATAGAAAACGAAAATAAAAAGCCATAATACCGAGATTGAGGTAAGATGAATGTTGCTTATACCGAGTTTTATACTTAGTAACGAATTGATTCGCTCTACATTTATATTCTTTTAATTAGTCTTTGAACCTATATTATATTTTAAATTCTCATAAATATGTCAGTTTAAATTCCCATGTCTTTTCATTTCCATAACCTGTGGTATTACGATGTGCCAGTACAAAAACTATAAACATTTGGAAATAGTTCGCCATGTAACAATGGGAAAACTATAAACATTTGTAAATAGTCCACTATGTAACAATGGGAGTGTTCTGACTTCAAAGCTAAACTTGTAATAAAATAACTTTCTTACAACAAAGATTCAGTTCCTCTAAGGAATAAAAAAATTGAGGGAGGAGATTCCAGTGAGGAAGTATAGCCTAATATTTGTGCGTAATATATTTGTGCTGTATAGATTAATTAAGAAATTATTAAAGAAAAATTATTTTGTTACTTTGATATCACCTATCCGTTATAAATACCGTAAGATTGGTCTTTTAAAAAATACAAAAAAGTTTTAAAAATACGCTTTAAACATAATAAATAATATCTACCCAAATACAACATAAATAATTTAAACCAAAGTATTCTTTCATATATTAATGTTTACAATTATTATATTTGGTGGAAGCATTTTCCCCGTTAAATAGGAAATTTAAGCAAGAATTCTATCGCCACGTACAATCCCTTCCATTAAAGATTATTGCAACGTAAAATCAGAGAAACTGTTTGCAAGATTTAAAAAAATCAGTCACCATTCCGAGAAATTACTTAAATGAAAATAATAGATAGCATTCGTTGTTGATATAGAGATATTTCCCCTCTAAACACAATAAGCTCCTTCCGCAACTTTTAGATTTACCTTTGTGGATCTCAATAGAAAATGGAGAGTAATTCATTTCCACAAATAAAAGGAAACAACCACTGTTCCACTAAGTAAGCTTTCTCTGCACAGCATATCTCTGATAGGCTCTTTTTATTTCCTTTGTGATCAGAGTATACACTCCATTTTTCTAAATAAAAATCTCTATCTTTTAAACGCTGTGTATTCATCGCATCAAAAGAGTTGGTGAATTCCAGATTGAATTTAGTTTTGAATATTCACTTAAGTGCAGTTCACAATTCAACGGCCATTTATCCATACTGAAATTATAAGGAAGCGAGTTGTATTTAAGCTGTGTATCTCGTTTCGATTTCTATTTTCTTTCTCTTCTGAGTATAGTGTGTTTTCGCCGATATAAATGGATGCAGTTACTTTTATTCCCATGATCTTCTGTTTATCTCCTTTAATATTAAATTATTCATTCACGGCTATTTCAGTAATTTTCCTCTCTAACTAGAGGTCGTAACGGATTTTAAGGAAAATGATACTAATATGAAACATATTGATAATCGTATGATCTACATGAACATTAGGGTTTTCATAAAGAAGAATCAATCATAATTCTAAATTTTTTGTTAAAATCTGTTAACCTTTGCATCCAATAAGCCTCGTTTATGAGATGTGAAATCATGTTTAAATTTGTTTGCCTTATCTAATTATAATTATAAATGCTAAGTTTCTATGCTTGGTAACTATTTACATGATAAGTTACATAAGTGTATATTGATCAAATATTTCAATAAAAATATAAGTAACTGGAATATTATACTAAAAACAAATAATGGAAGTAGTTTAAAGGATATAACATTTCGTTTTTAAATTTATCACGCAGCGGATTGCCCAGGATTTGGTGAAGGAAAGATAATGTTTCCGAATCTAAAAGTAAAGAATACTATGTTTATTATCCATTTAGAGAAATAGATAAAAACAACCATCACAAGCTAGAGGAAAAGCAATTGAACATTAGGGCTTCTTCTCCTTAAATTAACGTTGAAAAGGGCAATCTCAGGAAGTTTATCTAAGAATAAGAAAAATCCTCTCCAGCACCTATGAAAATAACTATGCTTAAAACATGAATATTCCAAGCTTTTTCAGAGAGTCGTCAACGTGTTAAAATCGACAGTAGAAGAAAAGCAGGTTTTGCAGACACCGTTATTTTTTGCCCTTGCTACGCAAATCTCGGCTTTAATCAATTAGGTCAGGCGTCGTCGATAAAAAAATTACGCATCGGTGACTCCAGCCGGAGAGATCAACGCTACTTATCGTTGATGGATGATCTTAAAAAAGTAAAACATAAAATGAGAAGGAAGGAAACCTTCCGGTGCATTTCGGCGACAAGGAGCCTAAAGCCGGAGGCATTGAGACGGCGGTGGGAGAGGGACTACTCATCAATTTTCAGGCCATTCATTAAAATTGTTGACGTTTTAATCACATAAGTCCAAAGCACGGAAGATATATAGTGTGGATGGAGGGAGGGTGGCAAAGCGAGGGAAAAATGATCAATGGAAAAATGAACGGGTTAAAGGGAGACTTGGAGGAAAACGGGAAGACTTGAAAGGTAAAAGATGAGGAAATGAGATTTCGATCAATAATGATAGAAAATATAGAATGGCATGTCAGAATTGATTAAATTGCCGACATCCTCCTTTATATTTGCATCGGTGATTTTTCTTACCCACTTTTTATTGAGTCACTATCCGGTCGATGCTTTCCCGACGGTGGAATTTCGTCATGAGTGGTACTATTTTGCTTGTCCTAAGAATACGATCAATGTGTTTCTTTTATTCACTGACTCATTCAAATTACCCTAAAATATCTTACTTCTACCTTTTTCTCTCGAATGAATATCCTTATTGGAATATTTGTATGGAACTGAAATTCTAGAATTAAAATGTTTGCAGTTAGGAGAGAAACAGCATTTAATTTATTTGTCGATGAAATACTCGATGGAAAGTTGGCGAGAATACAAGCGTCACGAATTTATGGCTTTAGTACCCCTTCTCGATCAGAGATGTTGGAGAGCGTTTCGAATATGGAATAAGAGTTTTTAATACACTTATACATTAACCATGGTATATTAAGCTATGTATATAGAAAAGAGTTCACTCATACCAGGACTTTTCATAAAGTAGTACCATCTTATTGCCCAATATAGTTATGTAAATAAAATCAATTTTAAGGCTCAATAGAGCACCAACACATTTTTATTACGACTCACCATTAAATAGGAAAAATGTGTTTTACTTCAAGATCAATTTAGGGACCTTAAAAGGTTTCAGGAATAAGATCTATGACTGACTTCAAACAAATGTAAAAATTTTAATCTTGATAATACTCAAGGATGAATAAGTATGCGTTACCCAATTTCCTTAAAAGATTATAATGTTCGACACGGTTTAGAAGTAACAGTAGGAGTGGGTATTTTCAATTAAAATCTTATAGTTACAGCTAGGCAATATCTTTACTAAGATTTTGTGAATTCAAACAATGTCCAATAAAAATGTATGTTCTCCGGTTTATTCAGTCATAAATATATAGTAGGTACTATGTTTATTATAGTGGTTTAATGAGAAAATCCTCCACATTAATCAACTACTACTTCAATTGCTCTATAAAGTTGTAACTATTTCTATCCCCAATATGTATGTGTTGTCAATTTTTAATTTCCTTTTACTGGAAATCGATATTTCTCAGATGCATCGTATTTTTAAAAATTGAAAGAAATTTTTTTTGTCAGGAGAAATATGCCGGACTAAGTTTAGTAGTCAGACTTGAGAAAAAAGTATAACTCAAAACTTAAAAACAGATATACGTAAACAAGGAGGCCATCATGCGTCCTACTTGAAGATTGAGTGATATGGAGGTCAGTTAACCACAGAGGGCTGTCGCACTGGCAGTAGAATAGTTGGCAACCCTGATGACGGATACAATCTATTTTCTGCCACTGCTGAGACGTATCCATTTAATGAGGAACTATAAGAGTTCTCATACGGGAGCTTTCCTACGTCAAAGTAGTTAGTAGAATGAGACGATACTTAATTGGAACGTTAATCACTGGGTTCAAGCAAAGTAGCTAACCGTCAAGTAATGCTACATCCTGACTATACAACTTCAGCCCTTTGGTAAACCATGTTAGAAACTCGGTTAACAAGCTGTTTACTTCAACAGGCTTGGTTCTTTGTTTGTGTTTTCCGAATATATCGATATTGTGCAGAAATAGATTTTACTTTAATTTAAATATAATGAAATAGAAAAAGATCGAAAATTTTAAATAACTAATTTTTATCGACTGTAACATTCATAAGAATTGAAATGTTGATCATTGTTTTTTATAGAATGATATGTTCTTAATAAAATGAATATGTAGTTCAATAAATTCCAATTAGTCTAATAATACTCTGAATACTTCTTGAAATGTACGATTTAATGTGCGTTGTTAAACTTAACCAACAATATGTTCAAATTAATGTTTTTTTCTATGCATCCAATATATAAATTGCAAAAATTCATCAGGTTTAGTTAATTTACCTAATTAAACCTACAAAAAGGCATATCAATAGAAGACAAAGATACTACATTTATAAACATTTTTGGATTCCAAAACTTCCAAATTTCAGAAACGTTTTAACCTCAATATAAATTTAGAAGATTCTTTTACGGCAATGAATTACACCAAGAATTGATCTTAAATACTTTTTCCGATAACTTTTGCCTTACAACAGAATCATCCAGTGCCACGCATCAACGTATATCACAGCGGTGGCGCCCGGTGAATTTATCCGGGGGGAATTCTTACGAGGGGAATTCGTCCACGGGGAATTGATCTCCCGACAGATTGGTACACGGGGAATTGATCCCCCGCATTGATGGTACACTACCAACCCAACCCAACCCCAACCAACCCAACCCCCCGGTTAATTTATTTATAACATAAACCAATAACCAGGGCGTGTAGATTAACATAAGACTGAATAACATCAGCACGGGGGATCAATTCCCCGCGTACCAATCTGTCGGGAGATCAATTCCCCGCGGACGAACTCCCCACGTATGGATTCCCCGCGTACGAATTCCCCGCGTAAAAATTCCCCGCGGACCGATTCACCGGCCACGCACAGCGGTGTAGGTTTCCTTGTAAGATCCCATCATCGAGCCAATTCCATCGATAAAAAGTCGAAAACCTTAAAAGAATCCAAGGAACAGGCAAAATAGAAAGTGTAGCGTTTGGGAATGGGGAAAAACCGATAAGGTAGGCTACTTTAGGGAGCTTATCTTCACCACGTTCTCATCTCCACCCGATCCTCCCCAGGATTTTCCTCATCCCTGGGGAATTTTGAAAATTTTGAAGGAGGGTAATCAAGGAAGATTATAATGGGCGGGAGATAAAGGAAGAATCGGTGGGTGTGGTGGGGAGTGGAAGGGGAGCGGAAAGACTTAAGTCAGTTGGAGTCGGAAGAGCGATAAAACTGACTTTAAAACTCCTTCGCTGTGATCGGACGCTAATCGAAGGTGATAGGTAGCGAAAGTGCAACTTCTCCAAAGTTCCCCGAGCGAGAAAGAAAGGGAAATTTACTTCGAATTAATTCCCAGTCATAGCTGCGGTCGATCGTGCTCAGATTAGTTCGTCGAAGAAAACTGTGTAAGTTCGGCGGCTCAAAGAATTAAAACTTTGGAGGAATTTTCCAATTTATCCGAGGAGCGGAAGAAACAAATCTCTGGTACGGTCTCGCTCCCAATTTATGGTAACGGAATTCATCTCGGATTAATGCCGGGAACATCTTGATAAATTAGCAATACTCATTGTCTGGATTGGAAGCGAGAGGGATTAATTCCATGCCTAGCGAAAACATTTCGGGGTGGTAATGCCGAAGGGCGTTGATGGATAAAGCCGTTGGTTGAAAGGGATAATTTTTAAGAAGAGTCGGCATCCCTTTATCAAGACTCATATATACGTGTTTATTCAACGGCGAAAATGGTCTTTCAAATGAAAGACGTAACTTTTATCAGAAATTATTCACAGTTCACTGAAATCATAAAAAATGATTGAAAGATTCCACATATAGAATAGAAATTCCAGCTTATGGTTTAGATATTATACACTAATTGTAATTCATTTATAAATACAATTGATAATAAATATTGTAACGGATTGTCCGTTAACAAAAGAAGCGCGAAATTGCGTTACATTTGGAGGAGTGGAAAGGTGTTTCGAGGAGAAGAAGAAGGGAGTCTGAACGTGGAGGTCAGAGCAGTGGGAGCTTCGGAGGTCGAAGGAGACGAGAGGCTCGAGGAGAAAGTGGCCGGGGTCGGAGGAGAGGACTCGCCACGCACGGCAATTAGAGGAAAGCCGATCCGGTGGTCTTTATTTGTCCTTTGATTTGAGCTAATTGTTTCACTTGCTGTTTACCGATTATTATTAAAGTGTTATTATCTTATTGTGTGTATCAATAGTTGACGCTTGACTTACGGAGAAAAGGAGGAAGCGTTACATTTGGCGCCCAACGTGGGGCCCGATGCGTCACGTGAGTGTATTTATTGGGTTCGAATATCGTGTTTTGAGTGTTTGTTCTGGGTTTCTTGTCGTGTTTCTTTTTCTTTTTTTCTTTCGTCGAGGTCGTTTTAGTTTGCCTCCATCTCTATCATACCCTGTCCATGGTCCGACCCGTTACCTTTTAGAAAAGCTCCCCGGTGGACCTCGGAGGAGAGAAGATAACAGAACCTATTCCTCTTCCTATTAGGATCAACGTCGTTTTTTCTGTCGTTGTTATAATCTTTAGTCCTTAATAAGATGGATGGGCGTAAAGGATTTATAAATTATCGCGATGGAGCTCGTGCAGTGGAGTCCGATGACGATGATCTAGTGACGACTCAGAATAGGGAACAATCGGAAAAGAGTGCTACCTTCGATTTAATGGGGCTAGCCGAGGCGTTACCAGAAAGTAAAAAGCAGTTGTCGGAAATTCCAACCGTACAGACCTCAGAGATTTTGCAGTTTTTGCTAAGGGATAAGGAAGAGAGGGAAAGGAGAGAAAAAAGGGACAAGGAAGAGAGGGAAAGGAAAGAAAAAAGGGACAAGGAAGAGAGGGAAACGAAAGAAAAAAGGGACAAGGAAGAGAGGAATGAGATTGTCGATAGATTCTTTGAAATTATCCGCCAAATTCAATCAGAGTTTAGTAGCGCAGTGAAAGAGGGAAAGGAGCGAACAAATATGTTAGAGGTAACCACGACTAAGGTTTGCTCCGAAATAGAACGAATAGAAACTGAGGTAGGCCGAATAAGTAATGAAATGGGCCATGAAAGGCAGAGGACCTTGGAAAGGTTATCGTTTTGTGAGGACGCAATAAGGAATATTAGCGGGACCCCAGGAAATTCTAACTATGGCGACATTCCTAGGGAATGCGTAATTAAACCTATCTTTCGCGGAACTCAATTCCAGAATCCGATTAAATTTTTAAATGAAGTGGAGGACTATTTTACTCTTTTGTCAATCCCAAATGTCCACCGACCTAAAATATTTATGAATTTGTTATCAGGTTATGCTAAGACATGGGGGGAGACGTTTGATTCTACCTCGTCCTCATTTGAGGAGTTGAAAAGTAAATTCATGGAGCATTTTTGGGACATAGACGCGCGTTATTCCCATAAAGCCAGTGTGATCACTGGATCTTATTCACGAAGTGGCAACGAGAAAATGAAAGAATACGCGTCTAAAAAAATCGCGGCAGCAAGGTTCTGTCAACCCCCTATGACGGATGAGGAAATAATTTATGTGGTTCTACGTCAGTTCCCTCCGCACATACAGAACTTGCTGAAAAGCTCGGAGCCATTGACGACAGATAAACTACTAAGGTTGTTGGGAAGTTACGATCAGTCGTATGAAAGTGAGAGTAGGAGCGGTCGGTCGCAACCCCAAGTGGGAGCAATGGGTATGTCCCCCAACAACCCCGCGCAAAATTCTAATGGGACGAGAAGAGGTCTAGAAAACAGAAGGTGGAGGAGAGAGCGAGAAGAGACATTCCAAAATTCCCGCGATCCCCCTCCCTTTCTTCGTGAACCACCACCTCTCCAAACGCAATCCCATCCCTCGAACCCAACTATCATTCCAACCACTTTATCCTCGCATTTACGCGACGACATCGTGGGTCCGAGCGCGATAGACGAGTCGGAAAACTTATTACGGCCAAATTAACTGGGTTCGTAAATTTGGACCGACGAGAAACCGAACCCATAGCTTTTCTAGACACATACGTACTCTCAGGCAATCCCATCGATGACTTGATGGAAGAGAACGAAGAGCCCAAAAAAGGGCGTGTGTGCCCCGAAATACGAATCTCGGTTTTAGGCGCGCCCGTTTTAGCGCTCATCGATTCAGGGAGCGAGGTGTCTGCTGTCAGTGAGGAACTGTTTCGAAAAGTAATTAAGAACGACCCCGCGACGCCAATATTACCGATCAAAAAGTCTTATCTATTGTGCGCCAATCGGAAGAAGTCCAACCCGATAACAAGACAGGCCCTTATAACATTCGCGTGTAAGGAAAGAGAGTTCCAGGTAGCTTGCCTAGTCGTAAAAAATCTAATTCGCCCAATTATTTTAGGGACGGATTGGCTCTCGGAAGAGAACGCGGTCCTTGACTTTCGGGAAGGGGAACTAAGGATAGAGTTGAAGCCCGAGGTAAATGAACGTTTCTCTCGTCCTCTCTGCGCGACGGTCACTTGTGACAGTTCTATACGTGAGCGCCCGTGCGCGAGCGAAAATGATTTGGAACTGGCCGTCGGAATAATCGAGAATATATCAATAAAGGAGAGGGACCAATTGTTAGGAGTTCTAAGCAAATATCGCCACGTCTTTTCCGATGAACCGGGGCTGGCAAAGGGGTTTGTCCACAGCATCGAGCTCCGTGACCAGACGCCATTCCGGCAGAGGTCGTACCCCATCCCACACGCTTTTGAATGTCAGGTCGATGAGCAGATTCGTGCGATGTTGTCGAAAGGCATCATAGAGAAGTCTAGTAGCCCCTATGTTAACCCTTTGGTGGTCGTGAAAAAGAAGGACGGTCGCGTGCGCTTATGTTTGGATGCGCGAAAGTTAAATAGCCTCACAATCCCGGAGAGGGATGAACCCCCTCGTATAGATGACCTATTTAGAAAATTTCATGGTGTAAGCTGTTTCTCAACTACAGATTTCACTTCGGCTTATTGGCAGATACCTCTCCACCCGCGGGACCGTAAATATACGGCTTTCTTATACAAATCCATCTCTTACGTCTTCACGCGAGTGCCATATGGACTCATAAACAGCGGCGCCGCTCTTATAAGATGTTTAGACGCGGTATTAGGTGAACGAACGAAGCAATTTTCTACGGCTTACGTGGACGATCTTTTGATAACGTCACGAAGTTTCTCAGATCACGTGAGGCATTTGGAGACGATCTTGGAAAAGCTTAGTAACGCAAATTTGACGCTCAGTCTCGCGAAATCGAAGTTTTGTCGGTCTGAGGTTCCGTTTGTGGGGCATATTTTGACTCCTCAGGGGATCCGAGCCGACCCGGAAAAGATAAGAGCCATACAGGAATTCCCTACCCCCAAAGACATTAAGCAGTTGCGGGGTTTTCTCGGAACGTGTAATTATTACGCCAAATTTAGCGAGGGTTATGCTTATCTCACTGTCCCCCTTTTATCCCTTTTAAAGAAAGACGCGAAGTGGGAATGGACACAAAGTTTACAATCTTCTTTTGATGCCGTAAAGGACGCATTTTTAAGAAATGTGACTCTCAAATACCCGGATTTCACACGTCCACTATATCTCCAGACTGATAGCTCAGATTTTGGATTAGGAGCTGTTCTTTTTCAGAAGGATTCAGCTGGTAGGGAGGAAGTCTTGGCTTTCATTAGTCGTACTTTGAAGGGATCCGAACTTTCCTATACTACCACAGAAAAGGAAATGCTTGCCATCGTATGGGCATTACAGAAATTGCGAACGGTAATTTTGGGAAATAAGATAACCATAATATCAGATCATAAAGTGCTGATTTTTTTAAATAAATGCAAGTTAAATCATGGTCGCCTAACCCGGTGGATTTTAGCCATGCAGGAATTCGACTATACCGTAGAGCACTGCGCGGGTTCACAGAACGTAGTGCCTGATTGGCTTAGCCGTGCCTCTTGTCCTGAAATGCCGGACGCCGATGTGAAAGGTCATTTTCTGGTCGCCCTATGCGATCTAAATTTTGCTGAATTCCCAAGGCATGGATTCGAGAATTTAAGCCAGCTCCAGAGGGAAGACCCCTTTTGGCATAGGATGTCTCTGTTCTTGTCTAACGAGATCCCAGCATCCGACCATGATTATCAGACTCTTGTTAAAAGATCCAATAGATTTGCCCTGAATGAGAATGTTTTATATTTTAATACAAGCAAGCCGGAGAAAAGTTGGAAGTTATGCGTCCCTATGGCGATCCGTAAGCCGTTGGTATTGTACGCGCATACGAATTACGGACACTGTGGAAGCTATAAAGTGATACAGTGGTTAAGGGAAAAATATTACTGGAGGGATTTAGGGCGGTACGTAAGAGTTACGCTCAGAGGATGCGATTTGTGTCAGAAGACGAAACACCCAAATCGCAGCTACGAAGGCCCTATGGAGAATATTATTCCTTCAAGGCCGCGCGATCTTTACGCCGTAGATATTTACGGTCCTCTTCCGAGGGCAAGATACGGATATAAGTACATTTTAGTTGTGTTAGATGTGTTTTCGAAGTACGTAAATGTATATCCATTAAGAAGGCCTACTGCAAAGAACTGTTTAAGGGTTTTAAAAAACGAATTTTTCAAGTTGTGCGGCGTCCCTAAAAGGGTTCTGTCAGACCACGGGACTCAGTTCACTGGACATTTGTGGGGATATGAGTTAGCGGCCATGGGCGTCCGCGCAATCTATTCTTCCATCCGCAGACCCCAGGGCAACCCGAGTGAGCGGGTGATGAGAGAATTGTCACGCGTTTTCCGCACTTATTGTTCGGAGAATCATGTCGAATGGTTGGCGATTGTCCCGTGGATAAACCGCTGGTTTAACGAAATTACTCACGAGAGTACTGGCTTAACTCCCCATGAGGTACATTTCGGAACAAAACCTACGAGAGGGCTAGATGATACGGTACCATGCCACGAGAGAATAAACAAGTCGCATGAGGAGATCATTTTGCTCGCTTCTGAAAATCTGAAAAAAACGGGAAGTAAGAGAAAAGAAAAGCAAACGGGAAAAACGCATGCCTTCCAACTAGATGAAAAGGTTTTACTTAGGAAGCCAAGGCCTTCAGACACTAAATTGGGATTTTTTCATAAATTTTTTCATCTTTTTACGGGACCGTACCGTATTTCGAAGATGGCAGGCCCAAATGCTTGTTATTTGGAGGACGATTCAGGCAAAGAAGTCGGAATCCATAATTTTGCAAATTTGCGCCCTTACTTCTCTTCGGATCCAGATGCATGAATGAGATTTCCACTATGTTTGTGAAAAAAAAATATATATTTCTGTTTGTTTAGAAAAAAAAAGAAAATTGTCAACGAAGTGTTTAAATTCCATTTAAGTTTCTCCATTTTTTGTTGTCGTCTCCAATTTTCTTTTGTAAATGTGGGGGGGGCATATGTAACGGATTGTCCGTTAACAAAAGAAGCGCGAAATTGCGTTACATTTGGAGGAGTGGAAAGGTGTTTCGAGGAGAAGAAGAAGGGAGTCTGAACGTGGAGGTCAGAGCAGTGGGAGCTTCGGAGGTCGAAGGAGACGAGAGGCTCGAGGAGAAAGTGGCCGGGGTCGGAGGAGAGGACTCGCCACGCACGGCAATTAGAGGAAAGCCGATCCGGTGGTCTTTATTTGTCCTTTGATTTGAGCTAATTGTTTCACTTGCTGTTTACCGATTATTATTAAAGTGTTATTATCTTATTGTGTGTATCAATAGTTGACGCTTGACTTACGGAGAAAAGGAGGAAGCGTTACAATATATAATATATTTACTATACATTGATTATATTATATTTATTATTTTAATTACAATTGCATACATTAAAATAATTACCACCCCTTTGATGATAGAATTACAGAAACTACTTAAACTTGGTTTTATTCTTTACGTAAGTTTTGTATTAATTCTATTCACGATTCGGTAAATCGAATTTATGCTTTACCCCAATAAATAAGACTTTACGTAGCAAAAAATATTTAATAATTAAAGGAATGTAATAATTTTAAATTTATCACAACCTAACGAACAACATTAGTAATTAACACCTAGCATTAGCTGAATACCAAATTTAAGCTAAAGTGACTACCGTTGATTTTTTTGAGGCCTATCATAAATTAAAAACTACTATGCCTTTTCTCAAAAAAATATATTAATGTATATGTATTGCAAGCTACGCTGTCATAGGGATTATAACAAATTTTTTTTAAACAAACAAAAAAACTTTGCTCTCCTTATGCAAGGAAGGAATTTCATACGATGTATACGTGACTTCGTATGAGCAAGTTAAAGCGAACAAAGAA
Source organism: Sympetrum striolatum (assembly GCA_947579665.1). Lineage (NCBI taxonomy): Eukaryota > Metazoa > Arthropoda > Insecta > Odonata > Libellulidae > Sympetrum > Sympetrum striolatum. Next base: position 50,331,761 of record OX388342.1, on the reverse strand, counting down.
GATATTTGACCCATGCATTCTGTAATTTTATACAACATTTTGAAATTCTAGTGACTTTTTCAGAAGCACAACTGTAACCTTCTTTCTCGCATCCAAGTTAGTGCTTAAAACTAACGGCTCTATATAATTTATCTTTTGATAAAGAACATGATTTCCCGAGAAAATGAACGCGAGTTAATTCTCAGTAACAAGATTAACCTGGAAGATCCAGCTTTTATCTCGCTTTTATTTGCCAACAAAAGCTTACGATTTTAATGGAAAGAGCTACTTTAATCAAAACGTCCCAACGGAGATTGGTATTCTTACCTACACTAGCTTATGAAACTGTTCTGAAGCATAAAAGGATCAGAATTGTTACATCATACAGATAGAGAAGGATAGAACTGATTTAAAATTTGAAAATAGATTCAAGTATTTATAGTTTTTAAGGAATTGAGCTAAGCACTGTAATTTGAAGAGTCTTCTCTCCAGCAATTCAGTTCAGTATACTTTAAAACAAGATATTTACGTATTTTTTGTGATTAAAACAAGGGAAATAAGGCATTGGGGTACTTTACAAACAATCATGGATGTGACAATGAATTTAGGTACTAAAGGTAACGTGTGACTTAATGCGCTGACAACTACATCTGCTATATACACTTCAAGCCTCATTTGAGGTTTAAAATCTCCAAAGTACGTTTTGTCGGCGTTCCTCTTCTCATTCCCGGTATATCAGGAGTGACGAGGAATGCATAGCATTCGAAATACGTATTGAGTGCTCTCAAAAAGTGCGGTGTCCTGTCTTGTATTTTTCGGAATAAGAAGAGGAATGCCGACAAACACGGCCATTGGAGATTTTAAACCTCTAATTCTTTAACAGCCGTGTTCCAACTTTCCTTTCTTTTCAACTTCAAGCCTCCTTTCGGTGAGTGGCAGTGGGTGCATTCAGCACGATTCTACTTTCCCAATGAGTATAATTCGAGGAAAGTGCGATCTTTTCAAGTACCTCGTTGTAGATATTATTAACTGATCTTCCTTGCAGTGTCAGAACGCCCATATTAGAGCGATGCAATTAAATTCTCTCATAACTGATGACATATTTTCTGTGAATTTAAATTTGAGGAAATTAAATCTATACCCCTGCAGCCAATCCATGGTCCAGGCCTAACCAGGGGGTACTTAAAGCGGGGGACACGTGGTTAGTATATCTGCAACTAACTAATGCAAATGTTTGTCACTACTTACTATGCTGGTTCTACATCATGGCTCCCATGGGAATCGATCCCAGGTCCAAGGAAGATTGTGCTTTCAACTCGGCTACGCGGAGATCATATTTCCAGCAGAGAGTCACATTATGAAGGCCACGTATATTAAAAAACTTTTTCTGAATTTATTAAGTAAATTATGCTTTGTTTAAATCTTCTTTCATCTAAAGATTATAATCCCAAGTCCTGAAGCATCTGAGTAACTCTCACTTATTTTTCGTGGAAATTCTTCACAAAACTTGTTAAGTTTTGCTGTAATTTTTCTAATACAGGAATACAGCATTTTTCAGCAATTTCTCATACATCGAATTCATTACCCATGTGATGCATTACTAATATGCGTATGCTCGTGTGTGATTTTTGGAACATTGTAAAAAAGTAAAATTCATTTTCACCCTTAGTGGGTTGAATGAGTATATCCCCTAACTTTCTTTCTTTCGCGAAGTAAAAATTGGCATGGATATACTCTTCATGACTGACAGTTCAGTACATGGACGAGGATAAAAAGGTGACCTAAATCGGACTTTCCAGCCTCCTTCAGATCCAACGAGCGCGTTCAATGGCCGCCGAAAGGCCAAATCGGAGTGTAATCTGGTGTTGAGGAGTCTGAAAAAACAACTGCTTCTCCAAAGGAGCACCGAGGACACATCACAAGAAGGGCTTAAGGATATAGAGTGGGGGCAATGATAGTGAGGGATTGAAGCATGCTTTTGAGGAGGAAAAAAGAAAGGAGGATGGACTGCAAAATGGAGGAGCAGTATTTCAAATCTCGGTAAATCTCCTTGAAAGCATATACCCCACACCAAAGGGTCTGTGTGCGCCGCCTTCCAAGGAGCAGAGTCCCGCCATAACTTCTGCTCCTGCCCGCGGCTTTCTGAGCCAACAGTCTCTTCACCATTTTACTTTCCCTGGCCCTTCCCCGATATCTCCCAAAACTCCCTCTCGAGCCCTGAGGTTACTGCAGGGATGGAAATGAAGAGTGCCCTCTTTATCTACGTTGGCGACACAAAGCGGAGGTGAGCGAGAAGGATATGCAATCGAGGCGAAGGGATGGGACATTCCAAAGCATGCCACTGATACATGGAGATTCAAAAGCCGAACCACAAGATTAAAAAAAGAAGAGCGGAATCCGTACGGGACATTGAAATCATTTTCATCGCTTCCCCTCTCTATTCAAGGTGCAATCTCGAGAGTAGGTGAATCATTTTATCAAAATACGCGTGTGTTCAAACGCGATTGCGTACCAAACTCATGAATACTCAAAAGGGTTACTCAAATACGGTCGCATTTATATGTAAACAAACGCACCCACGCAGAACCGGAGACAATGTCAAGCTCGTGCACAAAGGGGAAGAGGAAAAGAATGTAAATACGGATGTATGCATATGATACTGTCTCCTGAAGGAGCAATAACAAAGAAATGCATCGGAAAGCGTAGACATCGCCGAACTTGCGAGGAAAAATTCGATATTTTTTTTTCCTTTTTTTTACGTATCCGAGGAAGGACAGGGGAATAGGGCGTAGAAAATTCTCTGGAAATTCCTCCTTAGGATGACTCCGCAATAAAAGCGAATGTGAAGCGGAGTGTAAGTAAAAAAGTTAATGGGTTCGCGTTTGAATGGGGGATGGAATGCGTGAACATCCAAAAAATATGTGGGAACGTTTTAGTATTAACGAGGCCAGGACGTCACGTACGAAGTGGGATGAATAATGACGATGAGGAATACGAAATTTGGTGAAAGTTCGACCTGTCAATAGCACCTTTTCCACTGACAAAGAATAGCGATTTCAGAAGCATGCGTAATACACCAAGAAAAATTTCCATGCTTTTACTCTGTCGTTAAATATTCGAACAAATAGAGTCGTGAAATATTGAGGTCACTCTTCCGATTAATTCACCTTCGTTACCATAAATTGTATCCATAGTATATATCTGTCAACCGGAACTATTTCGGCTCCACATCTGGTCAATTTCTAACAACACCATTATTATTGCATGCTCAAGCTTATTCTACAATCTCTTTGTACGATATATATTTGATTTAAAATGCATGGAATACAGGATTGCTCGATGGATCCCTTTGTGACTATACGAAATACTTACTTATGACCGAGCAATGCTATAGGTGCTTTTCAGCATTATTTCCCTGTAATTTAGTATCGGTACCGAGGACAACTTCAGAATTTATATCTTACAATAATTAACTGGACATATGGATTGCATGGCTTTTTTAAGCCACGGAGGCAATAAAATGTTTATGAAACCCTAGTTTAAACCATAAATAAGATGTATTATCCCTAAGAATAATGATACCATTCATTTAACGAAACGAGGACAGCGTTCATGTTAGTGAAAGCATGAGTATTAAAAAACAATTCATATTTTATTCATTTAAAATCATTTTTAAAATAGCAATATAGCATCACATTAAAATAATATTGCAACTAGTTCTTTCTCCAAAGTTTGTTTCGGGGTCCAACCACCTTAGTTTTGACTGTCACACATCTTTATACAAACAAATTCATATTATTGTTTAATATTTTTAATCAGATCAATTTTCATAGAATTATTACGAGACCCATTCAATAGATATATAACCTTTTTAAATCTGTATACTTAATTTTTATTCGGTCATTGAATCCACTATTGAGTGAACATGTTAGGAATAACTTACGGTAGTCTTATTTTCTTAAATTATGATAAAATGATGATATGTATATGTAAATGTAAATGATAAAATGAGCTTAATGCATTCAAATTATAATTGTAATTAATATGCAGTATCACAGACTAAAGATAAATTTCAAACTGTATAAGTAGTTCTATCCCACAATGATAGTCATAAATAAAAATGTTAACTACGTTCTTCTTTTGATATAAAGATTTTCAAATTTCCATCAAGGTCAATAAACATTGATTAGGGGAAAATTGCTTCATTTTCAAATAACGGTTTACTCGACGTACCCCATAGTTTAAGTCCTTTATTATATTCATGACATTGAAACTTTATATAAAAATATTTCTATATTAAAATATAGAATCCTTACTGGTGGCAAGTTAAAGAAGTTTAAGTTCAAAGAGAACAAAGGAGTTATGTGGAAGTAAGAATATACACTCAAAAAAGTTCTTTCGTCGTTGAATTAAAGGATCAAGCCGTTTATCAAAGGGTGACGTGAGTTGGACGAGATGGCAATTTTTCCGGCTTAAGCCAAGATTGGGAGCGAATGGAATAAGAGATCTAAAGGCAAAGAAGTGCAGCTGGGAAAGGATACAAGTTGAGCATGCAATGGAAAAGCAAGTAGGCTAACAATTACCCCCCATTACAAAGGTTAGGGAGCGCAAGAACAGCTTGCATTTCCTGGATTCGGTATGCACAGTTGCAGTGAGTGCAAAGAGGCGTAACAATTAGAGGGAACGATTCGCCCTTGATTATTTTTTTTCTCTGAGGCACTCGCCGTGGCTTTTGAAGATCAAAGGGGAATCCAAAAATTCGCTGAGATGACAATCGGCGTATTTTATCCTCACTCCCACTTTATCGACTGCGAGGTTCGAGATTCCTCGTATGAAATTGAAATCGATGGAAGATGAGTTTTGAAAGTGAAATACTTTTGATTTAAATGATCGCTTTAAGAAATAGTAGAAAGCTTGTGTGATTAAAATTATTTCGTCAGTCAATCTTTCGTTTTCCTCAAATACACACACAGCTGTTGTTTTGTTAAAGGTGCTTCGACAGCTTAGGTCATTTCGCACATTGGCTCCCACCGGGAATCGAGCCCGGATCCGCTTTCACTGTAGCCGAAAGCTCACTTGGCCATTGGGGAGTCCGAATACACATCCTCAGAAGTCGAAGGTTATCACATGGAAAACTTTATTTTCGTATTTTAACTTCGTATAGACATCAGAATTTTTTTAAACCCACCTACTACCTCACAAAGCAGATGATGAAAACCATCGAACTTTACAGACAACCTTCACTTGTAACGCCGTTAGTGAATAGGTGAATTTGGATTGAAAGACATCGTCAACATTTAGTAGCTACTTTATTCATAGGGTCTTTTATGAAGGAGTAGTGCTGGCTACATTGTTCCATACCAGTAGGACTACCACACCACGTATTAGCAGCTTTAACCTAATGACTCCCAAAGACGTTGAAACTTTACCAGTGGTAGATACTATAGAACATGATAACTGAGTGTGAGTTGTGGCAAGAAGTAGAAACGCAGATAACCTTGTAGTCAAATCAAGGTTTCAGGGTGAAACCCGCAATATCAGAGAGGTGCTATAAAACTTTGTATGGATTAAAATTTAACAAAATTAAATCCATTTTATATTGTATTGTAATATTACTATTAGAAGTGCCCGTTGATTCTCAACGGGGAAATCAAAATTGATAATTACTCTTGGTACAGTTGCCTCATAATTTTTAGTAGATAGCTAATTCCAGGCTATATTTTTTCCAAACCAATGAACAAAGTAAATAAGATTATAATTAATACTAAAAAATCACCTAAAGATTCAATATCATATCCTTTGAACTATCACTTTCTTCGATGAAGACAAAAATTACTTAAAGATTATAAAAAATATATTCGTAAACACATTAGGATAAGCAGCATCACATTTTAGGTGGCATTTTCTGAAAGGGAAAATGGTTCTCGGAAACGATGATTAAACACGAATAACAGAAATATATATTCTATATATACCACTCAAAACCAACGAAGAATATTCTTTGCAGAAAGTAAGTGTATTATGGAGCTAACTTGTACCACATATACTAAAATGCGTAACATAAAGATGGAGCTCATCAAATAACACAAATGCAATTACAGTGCCAAAAGAGAACCAAAGATTAAACAACCATAGCAGAAAGATTGTACATGTGTAAGAATTGGTAGCACCTGAGGAAACCACAATGCATAACTTTTTTATTCTGCGTTTAACAAAACATAAACTTGCTTTACCTTTTCAATGAAGGGATACGATGTTAGAGATTTGCTACAGCTTTACAAATCGTCGTTTAACTCCAACACTGAATTTGGGAAATCTTTACGATATTCACTAAATCTATTTTCGTCAATCGCTAAATATTTACCAATGTAAATTGATAAGTTGTAATACGTAATGCAGAAGGCTATATTAAAAACATCCGAAACTTACCAGGTTTTTTAACGCATTCAGTTGTAATGATCGAGAGAAAGCAATTTCATCTAACAAACTACTATAAACCCATTTATGCCACGAAATAGTCAGTAAACAATTATAATGACATAAATAAAACTTGGTTGCTACAGACGCTTCCATAAAATTTAAAATCTTTCTTAAATACTGGTATTCGTATATTTTTACACGGGATTCTTCACAGAATATGCGTTCATAGCTGCAGTTACTAATATCTCCTTAAATGTCTCCCTCTTCACATAATCTATCACTTATTCCTAACATTAATTTTAAGTAGGCATATTTTCTGAATGTGTTTTTACGGATAAATACATGAGCTGGGGACTCAACAATCGCCTTAATTATCAGGGGGATGGGTTGTTTACGACCTCAAAATTTCGATAAAATATTCACGTACATTATCAAAATGTGCACAATTTCGAACAAAACGATATTCCACAACCAAATTAAGAATCTGTATTCTGTTTTTCTCCTTTTGTTGCTTGATTCGACTTTCTAGGTCCAATATTTCTAACTTAATTTTGCAAAAGAAATGAACCCTGCTACGAAAAAAATTATCTCTACGTGTATTTCTTATGGAAACGTTTTGACCCGTCTGGGTTTGAACCGTGGACCTTAGTGAAATAAAACGTAGCATATACTCTGCGCGGGGTCAACTTTTCATAATGTAGAAAATTTCAAAGTTTTCTCGATTTTCGAGTTTTTAGCGAACATACATACACACATACACACATACACATACACACCCACACTCTATTTTATATATATACAATCAATGAATATCACCAGGCTTAACCAAATAGTACTCAGAGTAGGTGACACGTTGTTACCTATGAGGCATAAGGCTTACTATTCCGCGTAGGCTTTTCTACGCCTCCAAAGATCCGCTACCAACTAATGCAGGAGTTTCCAATTTTTTTCACGATGTTAGATCAACATAATGGTCCCCTCAGGAATTGATCTCGGAACGGCGTTCGCGCGGGGAGGTCGTAGTTTCAACCTGGCTATATGGAGGTCACATTTTACATAAATAGGCGATTCATTTGGCAGAAGGAAGTATTTCTAGTGATAAAATTACTCTGTACTGCTCATAAATAGTTGGGTCTTTCAGGAACGAATTTTTCGACGGTAGATAGAAAATTTTATAGAATTTTTTTATTCTCATCTTTGCTAGGTCGTAAAGTATACATTAACGCATATATTATGAACCCTTCCCACACATCTTCAGCAAGGAAGGAACTTGACACCTATTCACGACTTCCCTCGCACCTTTGTCTTCTCATCGCAACACCTTCAGCAAGTTGCTCCGCCCTACCGGACACCAGTCACTTTGGTGAGGTAAAGAAGTGGCGTGAAGCATCTCCTGAAGAAGGAAGTAGATAAATATACTCCTTGCCTCTCGGGCAGGTTCCAGGAACAAAGCTACCGCCATTCTATTTCTACACGACTTAAGAGCACTCGGTCGCTTCTACCATCACAAGTTAGATTTCAAAGGGAAAGTTCACGAGACTAAAGAGGCGTGAATACTTATACTTTTTTACATGTGCATCTCAAGTAATTTTCTTTTTGCGTTTTTTCAACGAAATTTCCATGTCCCCGAAAGTTTCGGGAATCGAATTTGTGGCACAAGAACGAAGACCATCGACTAGAGCGCGCACATATTTTAAGGCGAATAGATTAGGTTCCGAGCAGAAACGTTTATTGCACAATTCGCGAGGGAAGGAAAGTTTTCTATCTCTCTCCGAAGGCGGAATGAATAATGGATCAAAAATCGTAGGAAAATCTTCTTTAAAATTAGCGTAATCTCGCTGAATTTATTCCAGCAGTTTCCGGCAGTTTTCAAGGATTTGTGGTGGCAGATTATCTCGGAGGAGAATCAATGAAGCGAGTAATGACCTAGTTCGAGGCAATAAATTTATCCCGCATCGCCATCTCCGCATCGCTTCACTTTTCTCGGAAGATAAAGACAGGATTTTAGTTTTAAAATCCACTGATTGAGAACTGCCAAGAAAATCGTGGATTCCACGATTCTACGATCGCAAAGGAAAAGTGTTCTCAGTGTTCAGTGACTACAAAATACGAAAGGTCTCAAAAGCGAAAAGTATGAATATAAGATATTTTGTAATGTTTGAGGGATTGGGTGACTATTAAAATTTTAAATCACGCATAATAGAGCACGATATATTTATTTTTGCAGTAATTAAAACTTTGGAAAACTTGAAAAATCTATTGTAAAAACTTCTAACCGTAAAATATTCGCAAAAATATCCTCAAAATAAATTCAATCCGAGATTTCGGATAAGAAATTTAATGAACCTTTGGCAATATATGCAACTATGGAAGAGAAGTGCGCGAAAATGTCACGGCGAAAGGGTTTCAATCGCATCACATTCTAGAAATCAGATATGTTCAAGATCAAATTTCTGGATGCAATTAATGCAACAATGCAAAATAATATGTTCTACATATATATTTTTTCCAGGGTGGCTAGTTTCGTTAATGAATTGATATCTTCAGGTCTTAAGAAACTAGTCGCTTTGGAATATACAACTGTGGAAGATATCAAGTGTGCATGTTTCATTCATTAACATAATATTCTTTTTAGTCATTTCAGATTTTAAAACTTTCATCTAAATGAGATGAGGGCTAATTGAGATTATTTAAATCTCTTAACTGTTGGAACATTCCTCACATATATTTTTGAATTGATCCTTTCCTTATATGTTCATGGACCATTTTTTGAGTTTCTAATGCTCTTAAAAATCGTGCAATGTTTATAAGAATGCAATGGACCATCAATTTTCATACATATTGTTTTAGTACAAAATAATTTAACACTGATCTAGTCTGGATAAAATATTACAATTCATAACTTTTATCTTTTACAGAATGAAAACACTTCGTATTTTTCCACAGAAAATTTATTTTGCGACCGGTTAAATTTGCGACCGGCCTGAAGATTTGAGCTCGCTTATGAAACCGGTCGCAAAATAAATTTTCTGTGGAAAAGTACGAACTGTTTTCATTCTGCAAATGGCTTTCCACGAAGTCACGCCTTCTCATATCGATTATATTTATCTTTTAGTTTTAAATTTAACGTAACTCAAATGCTTAAAAATTACCAAGCAGTTTGAGGTTTTTTGCCTCATTTTGAAAAATATCCGTGTTTTCAAAACTTATAACTGCAATAGTTTGACCATATTTTGCAGCTTTGGATTGGGATTCAATGGGAATTTTTGCCAGGGTTAAGAATATGTATGAAATAATACCGAGCTTTTTACCATACCGTATCCGGTAAGAACTATGATTTCATTTAGAAAATGATTAATGAGTCCAAGTTCTAAGAAATTAATTCCAGTAACAGTGTGGAACGCAAAAGAAACTCTCGGAACGAAACAGCTTTACCAGGAATTTCAGGCATAAATTATTTTAGTGATTATATTCAATTCTTGGGAAAACTCTTTGTTTTTTTCTCCTCTGTAATTACTATCATTATGCTCTTTTTATGGTGAAGTAGGATGTAGGATTAATTTTCATTATTTTTAATCTCTGATGTCAGTGTTGGTACTACAAATTATATTTCATTTTAATATTTAATTTATTATATATTTCTATACTTAATTTTCATCTATTTTAATTTCTTTATATATTTAAATTATTTACATTTTAATAAATCCATGCTTTCAATTAAGGTCAATCAATAGTGTTCTTCAACATTGTTTCCTATGTAAAACAATCAACAACAAGCACAATTCCTCATTCCTTCTTTCTCTCTCTTCAATTTGTGAATTCTAACAAGAACAATCCGCCTAACTGATATCTACTATTTTAATACTCCACTTCTATTAAATATAAAATGGTTAATATTTTTCAGCATATCTTCCATTTTCAACTTGGTATTTCAATAATAACATTAGCCATTCTTATGCCCCTCTTAAATCAGTCCTGAACGCTGTAGTAAGAAATTCATACCTGTAATATCATCTATTTATCCTTGTGACGGTTTCTGTATTTTTTCGCTATATTTTTCATATAATTGTTTATTTTTAATATTAATTTATTTTTGTATACCTTCAGCGTTAATTGGCTACGTTTTGTAGATGTTTTAATAAATAAGTAAAACAATTAAACTGTGGTCCCAATTTTTAACTCCAAATCTTGCCTCTTAGTGATATTTTATTTTTCCAGTTCGTTTTTCCATTCCCAAAGGAGAATATAAGTAAGAATGTAGTAATAAATGAAGAAACACTCATTGGATTTCACAATTGTTGCGATGCATAAACCCGTTATGATCATGACAATGCTTAAGCGCGCTTAAATCAACGGAGCAGCGTTGAAATGTATTAATGTAATATTACCTTTTGAAGTCTTTAATCCGGTTCCCTTTCATCGGCAACTCCAGCCCTCATCCGTGACCTTCCCGTAACTTTCCTGACCCTTTTGTCCTCATTTGCAAACGTAACTCACAACAGCCGGAATGACGTCAGGGACAGGGGAAAAATGAGGATTACCCGATACTTAAAGGTTAACTTGCATAATTCAAAACGGGTTAAACGTCTGCCCTCTCGGAAAGCCGTGTTTTTAAGGAGTAGGAAAACAGACGGAGCATCGCAGGGTGTTTAGAACGAATCGAGATGCCCGAAAGGGTTGGGAGGGGATGAAGGAAAGCGGCAGCAGTTAGAGAAAGGGGTTGGAAAAGGGACTGGAATAGTTTAGATTCCCTCAGGCGACCCTAGCGACGTTTGCGGTGGCGTCATTTTGAGAAACTGATGCAAGGGAGATTCCCAGGGTTTCTCCGAAGGATTGAGTGAAGGAAGGAGGGCGATAAGGATGTTGGAAGAGAGGAGGAAGAAAGGGAGAGGACAGCGGAGCGAAAAGAATGTGTAAATATCCTCTTCGTGGAGGGGAGGGAATGGAAGAGGAATTTAAAGCAAAAGGCTTCCGGCCAAAAGTCAAGGTTACAATGGTTTAGGTGGCAACGGACTCCCTTTTGCGTTTCATATACTTTTTCATCCTTTAGTTACATCACGAATTGCGCATTTTTCTCGCGCTATCCCTTTTCCTTGTTTTCGTATTCCGATGGCCTCCATTTCGGGCATTCGTTGGGCGCGATCTTATGTTTCAAACGACACTATGCTGCACGGCTTTATATATCTCCAAGAGATATTATTTTCGAAAGGAAATGTCTGTGCGGCATTCATGAGGGCACTTACCTTCTGGGAAAACTCATGAGAGATTTACTGCGCACTCCGCGTCTTGGGCAAGTTTAAGGAGGATTCCATAAGTATTTTCTCTATCGTGCTTTTCATTTCGACCCATAGAACATAAACTTTTGAAAGACCTTTCAAAAAGTTGTATTCCTCTACAAGTTTAAATAATAGTAATATCCTACGTATGCAATTAAAATGGAAACATTCCGAGGAAGACGTTGTAGGTGCTGTACACTCTTAGAAGGGTGTCTCGGTGTTTACCCTGGCAAGCGTCCATAAAACGATTTTTCACCGTACCAACAATATATCAGCAGTACGTATAAAAGAAATGGATTCGCCTCGCATAAAATAGATGCGCTCTAGCAAACAGCTCACTCCCTAGGAGCGTATTTTCACTTATGGAGGAACGCCCACATGAAATTCTACAGCTGTAGTCATGTGTTTTCTTATGTCGGCTATTACGTTGTCCTAAAAACTACCTTCGAAGTAGTATTTCGATTTTCACGAGTGACTTACTGGGTATATTCAGACATTATAAGGACACTTTGGCCCAGCAAAAATTTCATTTTGAAAATATCAGAAACTGCACGTACCGCGATGTCGAGCCTTAGGACATATAACTGTTTATTGACGCATTGTCTCACTGACGCAAGTTTATAATTCATGTAATTTAACTGTAATTTTAGGCAAATATGTAAGAAGACTGCAAATTACATTGAACATTACACTAATATTTTCTTTTCGTAGTTTTTAAAATAGGTAAAATAAAATGTTTATAATTTTCGAACCAAATTTTCCCAAACTTCCAAATTAACAACCTTCCAGCTTAACAATGTCCCTATCTTAAACTAGTCAATTTAAATCACATTAAACTTCCATAAAATTTAATCCTGTATAATAGAAATGTTTTTGAATATATCAAGCTTTTTAACAAAATAGCTGCAAATACAACATATAAGGATCGCATTTTTGGGTCCTTTAGAGAAGATCTTTGAAAAGAAGGAAGAAGATACTGAACCTACACCTCTATTCACGTACCCGTATCAACTTAGTCCCCTATATGGAGGTTCTCCCCAAATATTGGACGTTGTTTTAGCATAATAATAAGCTTACCCTATGCATATGTCATGCATATATCCCATCAAAATAAAATAAAAGATGAATAATCGAATGGCATTGGGTTTTCGGAGAACATTATGGCCTTTGAATATAATTCCAGATATTTCCTTGGATACTCAAAATAGACGCAACTCATCAAAAACCTATGACAAACGGAGAGCTGGAAAATTAATTTAAAAAACCGGAAAATATTCCAACTCCATTACATAAGAAGGCTGGGGGACTCGACACGAAGATGCAGATCTCTCAATGAACAGGAGCAACCTATTCACGCCCCTCATTTGAAGGAGGAAGACATCTCCATCCCCTAGGAACTCCCCAGACTAATTTTCAAATGAAAACGTTCCTCACTCCGCATTGACAGGGAAGAGAAAATCGCCCACGTATTGATCCCGCACTCAAATATAAAACGGGGTCTCCCATTTCCGTAGCTCCATAAATAAAAAATAGGAAAAAATGGAATGAAATTCAGCCTGCACGAGAGGAGAGGGAAAAAAGACCTCCACGTTAATATGGACGACGACAGCGAGGAAGTGGTAGCATCATTCCGCTCAGCTCTCGCTAAATTCTCTTATCCCCGCTTCTTATATATTCCCTTCGACCGGGAGTTCCTGCAGACGAGTCCGCGAACCCACGCTCGTAACTCCCCCTCTTTCGCATCGAAAGTGCCACCGCCTCCCTTTGAAACAACACCTCCACATCTCCTCTATGACATCCCCCATCCAATCTCTGCAACACAATGACTTCCTCCTCCATTTTCTCACTTGCTCCCGATCTCCTTATTTTCTCCCAAATCGCCCTCAAGAAACTGCATTTTAATCGAAAGTACTACAATTGTAGCTCTCGGAGATGCGTTCGTGATAATTTGCTCTGAAATAAATTCTCAGAATAGCTTCAGTATGATATTTGAAATTAGGTATGCAAATGAAGGATTTTTATTTATTTGGATTTTGTAGTAAAAGTAGCCATTAATTATAATGAGAGTTAGAAAGCTTTTAGTAAAATTGTAATATTATAAGCATAAAAATCAATATTTTTACTAAATCACTTAAATAGTTTCAGAAACAAATTCAATAAAATGTAACTAGATATGTGGAATTTAAGTAATTGGAAAAGGATGAAGATTCAAACATAGTTTGATACTTACCAGGTATTAAAAATACGTAACAGCTGTCATATGGCAACAGAATACTCAAGTAATTCCGATCCCAACATTTATAGTAAACAAATTTAATTTGAGAATTCAAAATCTTCTTTTATAGCCCATGAATTAGCATCCGTATTGGAAGTGCCACCGACCTCCTTTGAAACAACACCTCCTCATCTCCTCTATGACATCCCCTCATCCAATCTCTGCGACACGATGACTTCCTCCATCCATTTGCTCACTTGCTCTCGATCTCCTAATTTTCCTAGTGTCGCCCTTAGGAATCTACGTTTTCTCCAAAATGGCGTTGATATTATCTTCACTTGGTGGTAATAATAAAAAGAATAATAGATCTTATATTCTAATATGGTTCCGTATTATTGTGCTCCGGATTTTTGTGGAAAATACAAAGCGGTTTATTTTCATAAATGGCGTTTCACCAAGTAAAGTCGGTTCATATCGATAGTTCCGTATATTAAATCTATTATTATTTTTACAACTACGTTTTCACCTTAGAAAACTACGTTTTCTTCTTTTACTATGTATCCTCCAAGGAAAATGCGGTTTACTCCTAAGGAAACTGCGTTTTCTATCCTTACTACGCATTCCCCTTAAGAAACTACGTTTTATCCTTAGAAAACTTCTGTTTTTTCCCATTATTACGTTTTCCCCTTAGGAAACTGCGTATTTCTCCCAAGGATGCAAAATTTCCTCCCCTTACTACGTTTATCCCTTAGGAAACAAGGTTTTCCCCCGCAACCGACAATTTGCTTCTCACATCGCCTGGATCTTCCTCGAGAGGAGGATAGGGAAAGGGAGAAGGATTTGGAAGAATATCGAGGCTTGAGACTCCTCAATTGATTAGGGTAAAAGGAAGGGATATAGGGATACTTGCACTAGAAAAGGATGTCTTTCAAATCCCACAAGGAGCCTGAGGAAGGAATGCGAAGATGAAAAAGGTGAAGAGAGAGAGAAAAGCAAAAGAAGCCATGTGAGAAAGAGCGATAGCAGCGACACAAAATGGCAATGGCTTAGCAGAAAATTAACCCCCTCGAGGGTTTCTAAGGGAGTGTATTAAGGAATTGGAAATGGGAGGAAGGAGATGGGAAGGAGGGCTTAAATTGATTTATTGAGGAAATGTGAAGGAGGGAAAAGATGCGGAGATGGTTCGAAATTCTCTCTTTTCACTTCTCTACGACTACGCGTGGAGAGAAACAGTTTCCCCTCCCCGAGTGGACTGACTAAAATTGTAGCTTCTTTGTTTAGCAGGAAAAGTTTAAAATGAAATAGAAGGGAAATAATTTCTCTAGAATCCGTTTCCTTTCATCATTCGGTAGCGAAGGAGGAATACGGGGGTCGAGTGAACCCGTGATTTTATTATGGATGGATTTGTAGGTATACATTGGTGAAATACTTATTCTTTGGCATTCAATGCGATGATTTGAGTGGCAGAGGGAATAAAATCCACACAAATTCTTTCTGCAATCTCTTCTACTATATTTACCAAAAATCACAACAGATGTAATAATCAGCCGTCCCTTATCTTTCAACACCTTCACAATAGGCTTTTATAAGAGATGACCATGTCCACGAACATATGTCCAACATACAACTGTTCATAGTGGCTTATAACGCGATGAATATATATATTAAGATATAAGGAAGGCTACTAGAAGGTATGTTAAAAAGTGATAAGGCTAGGCGATTTTTTACGTCTAGAAATTGCGAATACTTCCAATATAGAATATTATTCTAAAAGGAAAGACATAGGAATTGGCACTTTTCTCACGTTTATTTTTATTTCCATTAGACAAAAATAAACTTGAATATAAAGTTCGAATTTCTGAGTTACTTTGCATAATAGATTTCTATATTACTTATCCTGATTCTTTTAAGTTAATTCTAAATAGCTTTCTAAATTATAAACTTCATGGAGTCATATTACTTATTTATATTTAAACACATCTTCTGCTACGGCGTAAAGCCATTAAGGAGACGAGAGTACATGACTCTGTACTCTGTACACGGCTTACTTTCTGCGACTAGTTCTGCTTGCGTCATCAGGCAAGGTATTTGTACATTAAATTATCTCTAAAGGGAAGAAAATAATTGGAGGGAAAGATGGAAGAACACCCTCTCACCTTATATTTCTCTAAATAGATGCTTTAATATATAATAACTTGGCTGGTGATGCAAACACGCTAGCGAAAATAGTTACAAAAATAAAGCTATGGCAAATAAAAAGTTGTGTACTCTCTTTTCCTTCTTCATTTTATATCTTTGAAAGTGAAATTATTGACGATACTGCTGTTTGAATTATTAAAAAAATAATTCATTACCTCGAATGGAGAGAATTACCAAACGTTATCGTACACAATTTTTTCACCTAAAATGTTCTAAAGATTATGCTTCAAAAACATACGATATTTTTATGTAAATAAGATATTTTTATGTAAACGAGTAAATGTTTCAATGCGTGAAGATAAAGATACGCAATCAAGGTAGGGATAGCACTTTTTGATTAAATCCCTGAGGCGACGGAAAATACGCTTTCGTTATTTAACTAGTCCAAAGTTCATATTTTTCAGGATGGTGCTGTATTTTAACAAGCGAGGTCTCATGCATTTTTAAAGTAGTTAAAAATTGTCAGGACTTTATTTCTACAACACGCTCACCCATGAAATTTATACATGGGCTCTATACAGAACGCCTTGGTTACATTATGTCCGAAAAAAGAAAACCTATTATTGATTAAATTATTATTTTATCAGAATAAAATTTTCCTCTATAGCCCTCCAGATATTAGTTACCTACTTTGAGAATTTAAATGAGTAATAAATATCTAATAATAAATCTTTTCTTAAGGATTATTTTTTGAAACGGTGTAAAATGTAAGAAATAAAACTAACTCTGATACATTCTTCCTATTTCTATCTAAGTTTTCGTTAATACATGTATTATGCTTATAATAATGTAACAACTTAATAACAGGTTAGATAGAAGATGAGACTTTTTAGTCTCAATCTCGCCTGTAATAAAGACCCTAAATAAAATAATAATAATTCTCTTCTACCCTTCAATGCATCAATATCTTTCGGTATAACTTACTCCTGCATAAGCACAATTTAATAAATTTTCTTCAGGTAAGTTCACATACTTTTGTAAGGGTATCACCGAAAGAAAGGTGGCATCCTAGGAAATGAATGACTGCGGGGAAGAAGAGAGGGTTGAGAAAAAGAGGGAGTTTAAGAGAGGTAATAGGGCAGAGTGTGAGCAAGGACTGGCGGTCACTAATGAGTGGCCAGAAACTCCTTTGGGATAAGGAAGTGAATGAGAGGCTCCTGCATTGTTTTTAGAAAAACTGTGTCCCTCTGTGTCCCTCTCTCTTCCGCTTCCTTTATTTCCCTCCGTCCTCTAATCCTTCCCATTCGTCAGACCGCCTTTCATACTTCATAAACTTTCCCTTTACGAGCGGACGCCTCAAAGCTTTCTAACAACGCCCCACATGCCTCGGCTGACCAACGCCACTTTGCACTCTTTCTACCTTCTCTCCCATTGCACTTTGGTAGCATACGAATTCCTCGAAAACGAATTCATCGTAAACCAATTTTTCGAGACCAAATTCTTTGAAAGCGAAATCATCTAACGATTAACATTTAGAAAAAAAATGTTATAACGATTCTAAAGTTATTAAAATTTTATTTTAAAGAAACTGATTCGTAGTTGAGACCTATTCTGTTTAAAAAGGCATTGTATTTTAATAATAATAATAATAAATCAGGATATAAGTAATTAGTTTGTTATTCTAAACTGCTTCATTGCTAAAAATTGATTCGATTAAAATTTATAAAATTAATAAAATTTTTTAAAATATTTATTAGCTTGCAAAACTTTGGCGGTTTGTTATATATTAATTAAATATATTAATAATGTTGTAAATTTTGTATTATTTAACTAAATAACTTTATAATTATATTGTATGACGTACTGCCTTCGGAAGGTTTTTGGGGGGTTTTCCTTCCGACTTGGGTGAATACCAGGTAGGGTATTTCATTTTTCTCCTCCTTTAGGAAAGGCTACCACCTTGCCTGGTCCCTATTGATAGTCTTTCAGTACAAATATTTTAAATAAGGTTATATACCTTCTTCAAGGTTGAGTTGGGTGTGTGTAATGTGCTTGATAATTTAACTGTGACCTTTTAGCAAAGGATATTTTTCTCGGAGAAATGATTTTTCAAAGAATTCGTTTTCGAAGAATTAACCTGTAACCATGCGCTTTATCTCTTTTTAACATCCTTCGTTCTTTTTTGTGTATTTCGCTCACCAATCTGTTTTCCTCGGAAGGAGTCTCGCCTATCCCCAATCCTTTACTCATACATTTCCCATTTTTCGTCCCCATCAAAGTGCATTAACCTAATATTGTTCTCTTCTATTAGATGATTAATCGTCAGAAGATTAATCTTTCCCCGCCACCAGTTATTTTCATTAGCAAGTTTCGGCCTCCGTTTCTCCTCAAGCAATTTATTCAACGTTCCTTTTCATAAAGGAGAAAGAAAGGCCTCTACTCACGGAATGGACAGCTAACGACTTCAGCAATTAGACAAACTGGTTCATATTTATGTAAATACACCCATTCTCTCATTGATTCACGAAATAGAGCTCATTTTCTCGAGTTTTCAATGGCAAAATGAATTTGTAACAGTATTTATATTAAAATTTCGTTCCTGATTATTTAGTTGACAAAGTAAATTACTCAAGCTCCCCAACTGCCTTCATTGAATAAGCAAAGAGCCTTGAAATTTCTGGTAAATTAGCAATATTAGTAAAACAAATGAATAATCAGAGGAATTCACTGAAAATTAACTGTTTATTTTTAGGCTAGAAAACAATTTCTTAACGTTATAGCCACATACATACATTTCAAAAAGCTGCAATAACAAATTTTGAAAAGTTTAATGTAATTTTACGGAAAAATGTAAATTTTCACATCTATAGAAAAAATACAATAAAATTCTACAGCACAACTTTTGGATATTCAAGCTTGAACAATCAAATCCAAAAGCTTTAATTAAGTATTTTAATAGTATGTTTTTTGTGTACGATTTAACTCGTTATCATTCTTCTCGTTTTTAGTCATAAAATATCCACATGTAAAATATTAAATAGCCAATATTAGAAATGCGTATACATGCATAACCTACATAGATTATTCCAATTACTTAATTGAACTTATGCAATCATGTAGTTTTGAAATAAAATTGAATGGCAGAAAAAAACTTGTAAATAGAAGTAAACAGCAGAGAAAACTGAAGAGAAAGTGTGATGAGAAGATGAAGGAACTATTGATCTGAATATATGTTTACGACTGAAGCAGTTTGAGAGTGAATTTAAAAGCAATAAATCTTACATCTTTGATGTAATTTCAGGAAAGTCTGAAAGGTAAATGCGCAGCAAACGTTATAGCGTCGAGAAGGAGAGAGTATGGGAACGTTGACTTTATTCCAGATGCCGAAGCATGTTCCTGACAGATTGAGAAAAGATACGATTGTAAAAACCAGGAGCAGTAGCGGAGCTTTAGCATGCGTCGGTAATCGAGCTACTTTTTCATATAAAACACAATAAAGTGAGCTTACTCAAAGAACCGAAAAAATAGTAAGATCTTTCTTTTGAGTAGTTTTAAATTGTTATTCAGTACAAGGAGAAGATTTATTACAAAGTGTATTTTTTTCTTCAAGAAATACGCATTACTTAAAAAGTATCAGAGCATTCATACGATTTAAGCGTCGTGTTACAATGCCTTCTTCTAGCACAGAGGTAAATCATATGGTTGAAGTATAACTTGCATGGAAGTATACTACAACTCACAAAAATGGAAACCTTGAGAATTTAAATGTTATAAGGATGTTTTACACCGCTATTATTGGGAATGTATATATTTGAAAAAAGAGAATTTTATAATGTCTATTTTCACAGCACTATTACAGTTCACGTTTTCTGAGAAAAAATTTCTCCTTTACTAAAATGGCAAAATTTCAAACTGAGAGCCTAAACATATTTATACGCTGTCAAAATTATATTACATGATAGCCTTTGTACTTTTAAAATTTGAAATTTAATTTTTCCAGACCTGCTGTACACATTTTCCTTTCACGAGTGACTTAATTCTGCAACAACGAAAACTAACTTCCAATAACGTGAAAAAACGATCACTTATATTCTATTCGATAATTTCTCTCGGAATTCATGATATTCGACACAGTAATTTGATTAAGGAAGGGAAACATTCCATCCGTTACTGCCGGTCTGGAAATCGTTCGACGAATTTAACGAGCTAATTAAGAAAATGAGATTCGGCGAATGCTCTTTGTACGCCTTTTCAATTCCACGCCATCTCCCACCTCTCGCAGAACTATTTTTTAGGATATTATGAGGTTATCGTACCCATTGAAGACTGTAGTCTACAATCTACGGATAATTTGGTGGAAAGATGGCAACATCAACTTCGGAATGCTATCCCAATAGATTCAGCGTAAACTTCGAAATATACCCCTCCGTCAATGTCGATCACTGCACTTAAATTCATTACAGAGAGTTTCTATTGATCTTGATACGTTGGTTTACTTGTAATATCATCGCAATAGAGCTCGGAACAAGACCAACTTGCAAATCAGTTTAACTGCAAATCAGTTTCATACACGTAAGCTTCTATGGAATCGAATTCCGCGCCTATCAATCTCCTCTGGCAACAAACATCCGCTTGGCAAATATTCACTGTTTTTCCAACGTAACTCAGGCACCATTAAGATTCTCTCATATGTTTCTGTGATACGAAATGAGTACATCACAATGCATCTTCCTTAGAAATAATTTTACTTTTAATCGTCGAATCACGCAGATATTCATGCAATCGAGGATATTATTTTACTTTGAATCATCAATTTATACATATATTCAGAGTTCCGAACGGTTGGTTTCCAGTATAAGAAATCTGTAATTAAAATGTTGTATTAAGGTCCATGGAAATCCTGAAACTTGCACTGAAGATTTCACTCCATTAAACGTAAAGTAACATACCGGTAAACGAGATCCTGATTGACATTGAGTATTCTATACAATAGATATTCTTTAAAGCTTACTCTTGAACTTCAAGACGCTAGAATTTTGCTGGAAAACATCACATAATGTCGCAAGAAATTCATTTTCTTTGCTGACAGAATCCTTTGCACGAATGGACGTATGCAATATTCGCAAAGTCTAAGACAGAGGAAACGAATGCGTGCGCACAGCATTGTTAGATAATGAGCAGGAATTGGAGTAACGAGATCTTAACCGAGGGGCCCCAGGGATCACTAGAACAATTACTCCTGAGAGGCAAAAAGGATACGGAGTGATGGCGAGGTAACCACCAGCTCGGCGCAAGAGAAATTGTCCGCAACGATCTTGGACAAGTGTCGGGGAGCCCCCTAGGTCGGATCACCCTTCAGGAAGCTGTCAATCGAGTACTTCCATTGTGCTGCGGGAATTAAGGCTACAGATGGGGCAAATGGAAGAGGTTTGGCGGGGGGTGAGTTTAAGAGAAGGGTAGAGGGAGTGGGAGTGGGTGCAAGGGGTGGCAGAGGGCAGTAGGGGTGAGAGCGTGATCTGCAAAGGCGGGTGAGGAAATTGAATTAGATCGTGGTGAAAAGACGTAGATGGGCGTTGTCAAAGAAATGGGTGTGGAAGGACGGAGGGCCTGCGGAAAGCCGTTAGAGATTAAGGGAAACGTGGGGAGGATCTCATTCCTCTGTGGTTGGAATGTTAATAAGCCTTCGAGATCGACTTAATGCTCTCAGAGAAGCGTTCATGATAATTTTCCCTGAAAAAAATTCTCGGAATGGCATTAGTATGATATTAAGAAATTTGGATAAAAATTAAGGATTTTATTTCTTTGGCCTTTGCAGTAAAAGTAGCTATTATTTATTAAAAGATTTATAAAGCTTTTAGTAAGGTGGTGATATTATAAGAATAAAATTCAACAGTTTCCCTAAATCACTTAAATAGTTTTAGAAACAAACTATACGAAATGTATCAAAATATATGATATTCAACATACAATAACACGTTATTATTATCTTGTGTATGTTAGAATGAAGTCCTGCCAAAAGAAGAGCGAAGTTATTAAATAATATATTTACGTTTTATAGGTGAAGGATGAACATTCGAGGTTAGTTTGATATATACTAAGTATTACAATATTGACATGCTGTCATGCGTTAACCAATCACTTAGTTAGTTATTACAGATTTCAATACTAAAAGACAAAAAATCTGATGTGGCCAACACATGACTTTCTCCATATTTATTGAAAACAGAAGCCTATGCCGGTAATATATAAATAACTCCAAAACAATGAATGTTACAGGAAAATGTTTCATACAAAAGTTGTAGTAAAATACATTATCTATAACTTTGGTACATAATTGTATATACCTACATTGCATTCTGACAGAGATACTTAAGAAACAAAATTTTGTTCTTGATAAACCGCAACTTCCGGTTTAGCGATATTCACCAAAAACTGATCAACTCTTGGCATTGTTAGGAAAATACTAAATATGAATTTTGGAAATGATCGGATAATTACTTTTTAAGATAAAGCGCCCACAAACTTTTTTACCACAGACAGGCAGAAACACACACACTCAGACACACAGACAGTCATGTTCGGGAAAATAGCGAAAACGAGCTCTATGGGCCCCAAAACATATATTTCCGTCGAAATCTGGAGGTCGAATATTTTTTGCGATTACAATACTTTCTCTGTACTACGTATAGGGAGAAAGTAAAAATTTGTATTTAAGGATTCATACGCAATCTTTGTTTATAGCACCCGGGTAGTCATGTGGACAGCGCGTTTGCCTTTGGTGAAAGCGGTCCCGGGTTCGAATCCCGGTGGGAGCCAATATGCGAAATGACCTAAGCTGTCGAAACACTTTTAGCAATACTACTACTACTACTACTACTCTTTGTTTATAGTCCATAAATCCCAGGAAGATACCGCTTAACCTTTAATTTATGATATATTTATTAATCACCTAGAAACACTTTACCGAGATTTTGTATCGAACATAACAATAGTTATCATAGAAAGATAACAGCACCGCTTTCAGCTCATCTTTAGCCGGATTGCGTTTGTAGTGGGAGTATAATGAGGAGTGATATTTTACAGTCATACCCGGTTTGTTTCTTTTCGTCGAAACAAAGAAAATACGGCATCTTTTGAAGGAGTCAATTTGTCAGGAAATCGCATTGCTGCCTACACAAAGAAGGCAGAGACGGGGAGGTAGACCTTTCCCGGGTTTACGAATGACCCTTTTGGGCAAGGAGAATTTGCGAAAAGGTTTCCCGTAAGAATAAGTGGGAAAGAGGCAGAACAGTCTCCGAGGAAAGGAGAACGAAAGGTAGGAGAACGTATCAGTGGAAAGGGGAAACGGAATGGGAATTGGTAATGGAGCTATGACGGGAGAGACGCCCTTGGGGAGATTGAAAGGCAAGTTGGCGGGGATGTTGTCGAGTAGAAAAAATTCAGAGTGATAGAGAGGTCTCGAGATGAAGTTAGGAGTTGGAGGAGTTTTGAAGGAAAATGGAGAATATTTCGAAACAAAAAAAGGCATAGCGGTTAATGGGTTGTGGGAAGAGCTCATCCGGGCATGAGAGATACCCACGGTGGGAGTATCGAACTATCCACTAAAGCGAATTTCCCCGATTTTTTATGAACGTGAACTAGATGAATATTACGTAGTTGTATGTCAAAAAATATGAATACTGTTTCGCAATCCGACCTTGACCTCGACCTCCGTTGGGCATCCTTTCTTGATCCTCTTTCCCGATTCTCTTTTCTTTAGTACGCTTGCATGCGTCATCGTCATCTTCTAAAGGTTGACCCTCGTCGTTGCAAGCATGAATTTTCGCGGTTGATGTATTTTTGAACTAAAGATCTCCTCGAAACACACACACCTCATGACTTTCAAGAACTTCTTCCTAGACCTTCTCCTTTCCTTTCGTAGTGGGATACATCCATCCAGTTTCATTATCAGAAATTTTCAGAATGTTATTATTATGATATGTAGATAGCTTTTTTAAAAAGGGGGAACTTTTTCTCCTTGGTATTTGCGGTAAAACGAGAATTAAATATTAGAGGAGTGGGAAAAGTATCAGTAAAGATAGAAATTTGATATTACTATAAAGCAAAATTTTCCTAAAATCTATATATTATTTTTACAAAAAAATCAAAAGAAATGTATCAAAATGTTTGGGATTTACATTTAATTGGAAAACTTTTGGAGCTCAGAGCGTTACATGAGAGCTATAATACCTTACGACTCGTATGAGCTATCTTTCAATTAGCTTAAGTATCTATTTTTAGTCTATTTTATTAAACCCCTCTTTTCCTTTATTTCCCTGACAAACACCACGTATTTTCTACCTTTTGTAAACAGTTTACTTCATCAGATCTAAATTTCCGAGGTTTTCAAATAGAATTTTCCATATTTCTTAATGTGAAAGTTTCTCCTTTGTATAACGGCAAATGCAAGCAAAGGTTGTTGCGATGCACATACTTCCTTGTTTTAAACTGCATATGATGAATAAGGCTATTGATGTCGTAAGTTAATATAAATAGGGTGACATAGAAATATCAAAACCTGTCGAAATACCAAATGCACATTTCTCCTTCGGTGAAGGCATCTTCAGAGGCAAATTAAATAGACTTTACAAATGCATATGTCTGTTTCCTAAAATATGTCTGCGGACTGTTAAATTTTCGGACTATAAAATGACGATATGCCTCAAAACTCTAATCGCATAATTAATTTAATATATACACAAGGTACACGTTCTTTTTCTTATATCTCTTAACTTTAACATGGAATGAATGCCGATTTAAATATAAATGTTAAAAATCGAATTTTGCACCATCGTTATTTATTTCCTTTCGAAATCGGAAACGTCTCTTTACTTGATATCTCCTCTTCCTGCTATACACAGTTCTCCACGTTGAAGATGTGCATATGACGGGTATAGACGGAAACGCAGGGAAACGTCATCCTTCTAACATGTTTAAAGGCACCCCGATATATATTTGAATCTCGGAAAACGCTCGCCTCCCGCGAATTCCCTTGAAATTTGACAGAAAATTGAATGCTAAGATTATGTGAGCTTTTGGAGAGCTCATCAGAGAATTTTGTCTCTGCCTTCCCACAGCCAATTACCACGTGTTCAAATTTCTAACTCGATTTCCATAAATCTGTCTTTAACGGTTCCTCCGCAATACTTCTGTGCAAATCCCTCGTCGTATTCCAAAGTGTCGCTATTTCTCCTCTCAGGGAGTCATTATAGGCGATGTGTATACCCAGAATATATATTAGGCGAGATTTCTAGCTTGAAGGATAGTAAAAGTGTTCCGAACGCATATCCTCGTGATGCATATTTAAACTTCCTATTATGTGAGACTCTTGTGATTTTGTACTAAATTCATAGTTATTTGTCAATCTCCAATTTGTCCCTGCACCATATTCTAATGAATAGAGTATTTTATCGTACGGTAGAGAATAGAGTAAGTAGTATTTTTCATATATTTTGGTTCCCTTTATGCTCATGTCTGTGATGACACGAAAGCTTCTGAGTATATGTACGGTGAATAGATTGAGGCTTCTTCTTGTTGAATGCAAAGAAAGTTTCAATCATAATCAATGTGCTTTACTAACTTGTACATACTCTACTCATAGTATTTTGACTTGCTGCAGTAAATCTGAGTCAACCTCATCCTTAATAATAAACCTCATTTCCCCCTAATAGTTCTTGGTAAAGTTAGAGAGGGTGAGATGATACCCAGAAACCTTCGGCCTGAACATTGGCAATTAAGCTGTCAAAAAATTACTTTTTTTTATTTGATGGCGTTTGAACCCCTTGCAGTAACTAGAATATTGATTATTGAATATCAATATTCCAACGAATGACTGATTATTACTATTATCATTACTACCATAATAGAAAACTTCGTCCAATATGACTATAAAATGAACTCGGTGAATAATCAAACTTTTTCCTCATCAATTTATGATGTTTCCCATATCTTCCTTCTGAGAACGGGTCGTCATTCTCGAAATTTTTCAAACGATTCCCCTCAGGACAGCTCTTTAACATCTGTGCAGAGAAAAAATTAGAGGTAATTCTTGCATTAATTTTTAACGATCATTTGAGGGGGTCTCTCAAACACAGGTATGGAAATTGGCTGATAGATTACGCCAGAGGCAATCCATGACCAATTCGAATTTGACGAGGAAATATTCAACGTCAAATTTGCAACGATTTCCTCAAAAAAGAGGAAATTTGTATTCCATACGTTCAACCTTAACTGTAGTAATGACAGAATTGAAATATATGTATACCATTGCTAAATTAAGGCAGAACTCATGTGAATTTGATGCCGTATATTGATTATTCTTTCAAACATGAATTTGTATAGAGGACACTAGCCAATTAGAATACCAGCGCATGAAAAGATCATCTATGTTTTGAAAATGAAGTCTTCCAGGTTATTTTCCATTTGCCAAGTTTTAACTTGATTATTCTAATTCTATCTAAATTGAAATCGAAGGCGATATATTTCTTACCATATTGTTTCCCATAAAATCGCACTAAGCGGGTTTAAAACTTTTTATTTCAACATTTCCTTGATATTCTCTTGATAGAAATCCAATTAAAATTATCACACCTTGTGTTAGCCTGATTAGTAGTCGCATATATGCTGTGGAAGTGGACCTGGGTTCGGTCTCGGTAGGAGTCCAATCTTATCGATAAGTGATGGCGTTAGGAAGGATATCCGAGCAATAAGTAGTACCACCAAAATTCATCATCCTCGCTAATCATTTTCCAACATCCACAGCAGAGCATATACGAGATGCGAAGAAGACCGCATAAATTATACTCAATTCGTCAAAGATCGGGTTATTTTACACCTCCCTGAATTACCAGGAAATAAATCTTTTGATACGACCTCATTAATACATCGTTTCTCAGGATAATTGAACTTGAACGACCGAGTTATTGATTTAATACCTACCAGGGCCTACCAGGGCCTACCAGGTACACAGAAAAATCTTGCATGGATGACTATAATATTTTGTGTTTTTATTTTGTTTGCTATATTTTATTGTATATTATTATAACCGTATATATTTTACATTTTATATTAATATTAATTGTGATATAAATGTCATTGCAACCTTATAATTATAATATAAGCTAATGTCTAACTGCGGCAGAAATTCTAATAAATAAATTATAATTAAAGAATCATTTGAACATAAATATCCATACTGGTTTAAGCTTAATTTATAATTAAACATTTCCTTTTAAGAATTAAACAGGAATTGCTCTTCTGCATACTTGAATTAAGTCCCGACTATCAATCCACGCCTCTTCCTAAATGACGTGAGTGCTCCGTTTAATAGAAGCTGGAAAGCAGCTTAGAGAGGCTTTGCCAGTAGTCGTCTATGCGTTGTCTCCAATTAGCAGAATACCGGCAGGGCTCTGGTGATTCAAAACAAAACGTTCCAAAACAAACACGAGGAATTATTTAATGCGATCCCATTTTAATCTTCTTTCTCCCGCTGAGGCACGTATTTCCGGCACTGCTGAAAAATATTCCGCTGCTTTAATGCATTCCGCCTAAGCGTAAATACGGGAAAAGCTATCCAGCTACTTAGTCTTCTCTCATTTCCTTAGATCTCCCTGCTACTGCAAGATTGAGATCAAAAGGAGTTTTAAATTGCACTTCTTCATGC
This sequence comes from Sympetrum striolatum, assembly GCA_947579665.1. Lineage (NCBI taxonomy): Eukaryota > Metazoa > Arthropoda > Insecta > Odonata > Libellulidae > Sympetrum > Sympetrum striolatum. Next base: position 50,304,031 of record OX388342.1, on the reverse strand, counting down.
GCAATTAAAAGAATCGGATTACAGTTTTTACGTCTTGTCTCTCGGCGATTTTTCTATTGATCCGTAATCACAAGGAGCTTCACCGGAGTTACGTTCATGATGAATCTTTCCTAAGCTTTCATTACTTGAGGAAGCTAAAGGCCGACTTCAATTCCTCCCGTATAATTTAACTGGAAACGTTTAACGAAATTTTCACTATTCGTTTAACTTTTACGCAAATTCCTGATTTTCGCTTCACTTTTCCACCATGCAAAAAATGCACCAATTGTGAATTTCTTGTATATTTATACTTCATAAAAGTGTATCTAATCTTTTTCTCACCCGTTTTGATACAATCGTTTCTACAGACTACATTGATGTGTATTAACACGAATGAATGGAAGGAATCATGACAGCCATCAATGAATAATCCACCAGAAGAAAACAATAAATATGGATGGCTCTATATAAAAGATAAAATGATATAGGATAGAAAAAATAATTATTAATTTTTCCAAGGTTATTATCGTATTTTTACAATTTCAAGATATTTTGGATGCATAGAAAATTAATGCCTACACTTCCTCCACAAAAAAGAAGCATTTTTTGCAAGATAAGATTACTTGTGAATGCATTACGTGAGCCGTTTGGATGCTAGTACATTAGAGGTATTAAACTTTCGGAGCGTATTCTCTTATCCCATCTACTTGAATCGATTGATGGATTTCAGATTGACGACTAGAGCATAATGTCACTGGGGCTATTTCCAGAAACCTTTCTCATAAAAACTAAACATCCTTATGGGAAAAACTGGATATCCTGATTGATTATATGCCTACCTACCTCTTTCAAAACTAGGTCACATTTTTTTTAAACTCAGTAGAAGACAGGTACTTCATAGCCCAATGCTCTAAAGCCTGCTTTTCGAATGAGGACGAATTCCGGGATCACTACATTAAAATACTTCGATTGCTTGGGTGTCTACCGATAAATCTCTATGACAACTTTACATCTAATTACATGCAAATTGAATGAATGATTTAAGAATACACTGTTTCTCCTGGGAAATACCAAGATTTTATTCAATCAGTACCAGAATATACACATTTTTCAAAATTTCACAAATGTATTAGGCTTTTCATGCGATTTATTTGACGGCTATAATTATAGGAGAACCTTTCCTGGTTCAAGTACGTAAGAATTTCCGACTCATCCGCTGTAATTGCGAAATTAAAACCTAATTAACTCTTGCGTTTTCCTCATCAAAGCGTCCATTTCCTCATCTTCCTCTACCGCTTCACCTCTACCGTTTTTTTTCCTAGCGAACGTCTTTAAAGTCTCCGGGTAATGGCTCATTTTCTCAAGATTAGGAGGATTTACAGAGACTTGTACGCACTCAAGTTCTTGTTGATAATTTTTTCTTTAATCTAGATTCTTTCTCTACTAAAAGATAAACTATAATAGTATTAACAAATTTAATACTTCACGCAAGTATACGAACCATATTTGGGGTAGTCAAATATTCTACAAAAATCTTCAAAAAATCATCGAAAAACGAAAACAACAAAAAGTCAATATTCAAAATTTTTAAAACCGTATAGAAAGCCCTTTAAAACGAAAATTAGCACGCACCAAGACTCGAGGATTAACTATCTACCAATGAATCATGAAGCAATGTTCCTTAGGACTTAAATTTTCTTCCATTTACTCTACTACTTTAATTTTGACTTAATCACTGAACTAGTATTTTTTTAAGGCTGTCATATCTAATAACACAAACAAGATTCCAACATAAATAGGCGATACATTCAGTAAAATTTTGCGATTGATCTAAACATGTTCTTTCGGCTCAATTTATTATTAAAGAAATTATTTTTAAACTTGTAGAAAAGATAACTAAAAATTCCTTCGTGAGTGATCATCCAATAATTTACCCACTCATGTAAGATAATTCGTTGAAACTACTACTTCTCAAATATTAGTTAATTCATTTGTCATTTGGTACATGAAACAGAAAAATGTATCTCTCATTTAATTAATGTAACAGTCTTGTTCATCGCTGTGATGAGATGAAAGCTACCTAGGTATGAGTGAATAATTGCACTCATCTGAAGGTCTCTCCTTATTGAATGCTAAGAAAAGTTATACTCGTAGAGTTATTGTTTCTCTCACGCTGACGTTCCGCTTAAAGCATTTTTGCTTGATGAGGCAAGCGAGAGCAAACTACCTCACTCCTCATCCTGCCTAATAAGCCCTATTCACCCTACTGGCTCTAAGTATCAGTTACTTGAGATGAGTTACCAATCGGCCTTTGGACTGAAAACTTTACAATATCATCCCTGCCATATGGCGAAAGGTTACTTTCAGGGTATCAATGTAGATATTTACTATATCCGAGTATAAATGAATTCTTGAATAAATGTAAATGACTATGGAGGCTAATACATTTAATTCCTTTAATGTTATCTTAGATTTGCCTTTTCACCTTGCATATAATCCTTGAAAAGCATTTCAGCGTTGAAATTCAGTCTTAAATAAACAGATCCTCGTTTGGCTTAATTGATTAGACTTATTCACCACGGGCAAAAAATCAATCGAGGCCGAAATAAGGCCCAATATGTTCCGATATCTTTCGTTCTAATTGTGTTCCGCCAGAATGGGTTAATGCCAGCGATATGCTTAGCATCCTATTTCATCCCACGTCTCCCGGTTTGCTTTGGTTGAATGTCAAGAGGGTCTGGCGTAAGCATGGCACATGAAATAAGGCGCGCTCGCACACACATACGATGCCAATAACATGCCCTACATATCCCTTCCCACAAATCCACTCGCTATCTCGCCTTCGTCGATGTTTTCCACCGATCGCCTCTTTACTCTTCTCCCATCGTTTTACATCCTCCGCTCCCATATCCCACTTTCTTCACCTCCCATTTTGAGCCCTCTTTCGGCCTCTCCACGAACCTCCACCCAATTTCATCCCTCCATTTACCAAATCCCCTACTCTGAATCCTCCTACGCCCTCGCTCTTCCCACTGCTCTCATGTGGACTCTGGATTTCCGACGTACTCCCTCGCCGTTTGTTCAGATGTCTCTATTCTCCCTCTTCTCACACTTTTTTCCAAACATTTATTCAATGCCTCATCATGAAGTACTAAACTTGCAGATACTAAATATCATAAAGTACTAAACTTGCAGATTAGGCCTTAAAAAATTTTCTTCTCATTTAGGAGGAATCTTTGCAGAATTTTTGCAAGAGATTTCTGGCAGAGCTGACGTAAAAAATATAATTTAGATATAGGTAATACATCTTCAAATATTTTTATTTATTTTAAGTTTCCTTTAGCTGTAAGTTTTTTTCAAGAACCTGTCAAAAGCAAATGGTAATATTAAAGTATTGATAGGATATAAATGGACTTAAAAATTATGAAAGAACCTGGATTTGAACCCAAATCTGTATACAGTAGAACCCCGGTAATCCGGACACTCGCTAATCCGGAACCCTCGGTAATCCGGACGGTCCATTGGGAGTTATGCAAACCCGCAACTTCTTCTTGTGAACATATAAACACGCATATTACATAGTAACATGAAACGAGAGGTGGACAGTCTATTTGAAAAATTTCTCCATTGGCTGCAATGATGTGATGGAGAGCGAAGTATTTCGTTTATTGTGATAACACATCTAAGTAGTGATACTTTTCTGACACAGCATTTTTCCATTAGAGGAATGCTTAGTATGTGCGAGACTAAACATTTTTGAAAGACAATAAATTTTCAGTTGCAGCAGGGTATCACTTCTCAAACATCACTTTCATTATAAAGCTATGAGAGAAGAGGCGTAAAAAACAATCCTTCCCTTTAATAGACGTCCAATGAGGATGACCATGCATGGGCTATAGAGATCGAGGGCAAAAAAACACTTGGGTCACACGAGAATTATTTTTGAAATGGTTTAAAAAAAGATTTCGTTCCAGCAGTTCGACAACATATGAAATCCGTGAATTTACCACAACGTGCTTTATTGTTGCTTGATAGTTGTCCTGGCCATCCTTCTGCAGAAGAATTGTGCACTGATGACGGAGAAATTTCCGCAATTTTTTCACCCCCTAAAACGACTGCGCTGATCCAACCCATGGATCAAAATGTTATTCAAAGCATTAAGTTAGGATAAGTTGTTCGTAGTTGATAATTAGTTCGTAAGTTGCTTCTTACAAATCTATTATATATAGATGCTTCTCCGGATTCATTCATGTATATAGATAGATAGAGAGGATACAAATTCACAGGCTAAACTAAAAGCGTCATTGACTTGAAAATTTTACGACATATTGGCCATAACCTGTAACCACCAGAAAAATTGCGATTTTGATCCTCAGTGTCATGGGTTCGATTCCAGAGGGGCCCAAAGTCCCGATTTTTTCCATTTAAATGCATTGCTCATATTTTCAGGAATTTTTAAAAAATACTTCCCGGATAGGTAGAGAATCGAAACTCTAGGAGCCTTTTTATATGGTCATGATCTATCGAAAACATAAATGACTTTTACGGAAAATATCCAGGGTTCGATGCTAGGACGATGCAATTATCCGCCCTTTAAAATACATGGGAGTAGTTTTTCATTATTTTTTTTGATACCCTTATCGAAATTACAGGAAGTTCGTGCTTGGCTAGAAGATGTATGGTAAGAATTAGTTTAAGAAAAAAATTTACATTAGACCGTAATATTCCTGGGTTCGATGCTAGAGCACAATAACCTTTCTCTCATAAGGAATATAAGGGAAAAGTAAGTCGTCGTTTGAGGCAGTTGCAGCCAATATTTCTGCTTGAATTTTCGCATATGGTTAAAGAATGTGATCTTCTTTAGCGCTGCATAGAAAGTATTACCAGAAAGACCCGGGTTCGATGCCGGGCGGCAAATATGTCTCCCGTTTAAAATACATTGGGTTATTATTTCATTATTTTTTGATGCACTTATCAAAATGATAGGAAGTTCGTGCTCGGCTGGAAGATGTATAAAAAGAATTGGTTTAGAAAAAAAATTTCATAAGCCCGTACAATTCCTTGGTTCGATGCCAGAGCACATTAAATTTTCTCTCATAAGGAATACATGGGAAAAGTAGGACGTCGTTTGAGGCAGTTCCACCCAATATTTCTGCTTGAAATTTCACAAACAGTTAGAGGTGTTGATCTTCTGTTGTGCTGCATATAAAATATTACCAGAAAGACCCGGGTTCGAAGCCAGGCGGTAAATATATCCCCCATTTAAAATACATTGTAGAGGTTTCATTATTTATTTTGATGCACTTATCGAAATGATAGGAGGTTCATGCTTAGATAGAAGATGTTTATTAAGACTTGGTTTAAGAAAAAAAAATAGATAAGACCATGCTGTTCCTGGGTTCGTTGCCCGAGCACATTACAATTTCTCACATAAGGTATGTATATGAAAAGTAGGACGTCATTTGAGGCAGTTGCAGTCAATATTTCTGCTTGAATTTTCACACATAGTTAGAGATGGTGATCTTCTGTAGTACTGCATAGTAAGTTCACCAGGAGTGCTTGGGTTCGATGCCAGACGATTAAATTGCAGTGAATTTTAAGAATATTTTCAATGCTTTTTTTTTCTTTTGAGAATTGTCCCGATATGATGCCGATATGAAGGTTGTGTTGAAATGAAATTGGTGTTGTTGATCTGCTTGCAGTATGCAAGTTACATTTTACTCGTATTCTTAATGATCCTGTGAACAATGAAAATTTGGAAAATGCACTGAAAAAGGTAAATTTAAAAGATGTCGTGTTCAATCTAGCTAGCTGTTGGGCATCTGTGTCTAAATTATTGATCAGCAAGTCGTGGAAAAATGTACTCCCAAATTTTATTGGTTCGCTAAGGCTGACGACAGTTTGGCTCGAAACGAAGCTTTAACAGATGATGAAATTATCAAAACAGTAACGGCAGAAGATGATGATGATGATGACGACGACGACCACCCTGTGGACTCCGTCAAAATTTCTCATTCTGAGGCTTTGGCGGAACTCAGTACATCATTAAAGTTGGCCGAGGAGCAAAATTTTGAAGCACATGAAATTATGCTCTTTAGACGTTTTAAAAACCGCGCACTTGATTTAAAAATAAGAACGGTCACGCAAAAGAAAATAACTGACTTTTTTGCTCGTTGATAAAATTCATTCACTTTATATGTTGTAATATCTTATGTAATATATACATGCATTATCTGTACAATGTAATTGTTGAGAAAAAATGTTTTTTACGTTATTTTTTGAAAACCTCGCTAATCCGGAAACCCCGCTAATCCGGACGCCTATGTGCCTGAATTCGTCCGGATTACCGGGGTTCTACTGTAATTATAATCTAAAAAATTAGTAGACGTATAAAAGTCAGTTTAAATTGGGAAACTAACAGACTATCATCCATATCCCCTTTTCAATCGTCCGTATGTCTATCTTCTTCTTCTTTTTAGACTATTTTTTTAATATTCAATGTCTCTTTAAATACAGAGTGCTCAACTTTCGGATTTAAACCGAAAACAATTTTCTCCTTATGATGGAGGAATTGGAAATATTTGGGTGACAGATTTCTGGCAAAAATATAATAAAAATTACCATTTACAAGGCGAAAATATACCTTAAAATCAAAATATTTATGCTAGGTTTCCTTAAACTGTAAAAGTCTTTCCAAGACCCTGTCAATAAAAAAAATCTGATGTGGCCAGCACATGACTTTCTCCATATATAAGATGTAAATATTTATCTACGACAGTAATTTCGAACTCTATATTCCATCTAAACTTAGAAGACGTGTGATTAATTTATATATTGTTATCTTTCACGTCACAAACATTATAAATTATGTTTTTCGGGACATGCTCGATAAAAAACGATGAATTTGGCCTTTCGTCCACAGAGCTCAGAGCGCCCACAAAGTACATAATCAGCAACTTCCGGTTTATCAGTATTTCATGAATAACTCCTAAACAATCAGTGATAAAAAAACAGGTTTCATACAAAAGTTATAGTAAATTATATTTTCTAAAACATTTATAAGTAATAGTAAATACCTAAATATCATATTTATGGAGATATTTTGAAAACCGGAAATGAGCTTTGAAGAATGAAGCTCGACTTCCGGTTATTCGATTTACTCCAAAATCTAATCAACTCTAAAAACATAAACCAAAATACTATATATGAAATATAGTGTTGATACTACGAATGGTTTTCATGTAAGAGCGCCCACAAAGTACATAATCAGTTACTTCCGGTTTATCGGTATTTCACGAATAACTCCTAATCAACCGGTGATACAAAAATATGTTAAATACAAGAGTTATAGTAAATTACAATATCTAAAACTTTTATAAGTAATACAATATACGTATATATCATATTTATGGAGATATTTTGAAAACCGGAAATGAGCTTTAATGAATAAAGCTCGACTTCCGGTCAACTGATTTACTCCAAAAACTAATCAACTCTGACGGCACACACCACAGTACTATATATGAAGTTTAGTATTGATACGACCAATAGTTTTTACGTTAGAGCACCCACTATCACACACACACATACACACACACACACACACACACACACACACACACACACACACACACACACACTCTCTCACACACACACACACACACATACACACAGACATCATTCCGAAAATGGTCAAAACGTGTTCTAGGGACCCCAAAACATCCTTTTCCGTTGAAATCTCGAAGTCGAATTTTTTCATGAAAACAATACTTTCTCTATACTTCGTATATGGAGAAAGTAAAAATGGTCAAACAAATGTATTCAAAAGAGAACACTGGGTAGGGTAGACCGGGGCTAAACGGATCATGGGGCTAAACGGATCATGGGGCTGAACGGATCTTGCTAAGGTATGTCGCTTCTCCAATCCAAGAATACATATCTTCCGTATAGCTGGGTTTAATTTTGAGAAAGTCATATATAGGTACGTATATGAACTACATATACAAGTGGCTGGAAGTCTTGCGCTCACGTCAGTGGCCATTCCGGGAAGAGTCGCCGAACAGTGAACGTGTTTTTATCGTCAATGTAATTTTTGTGAACAACATTCAAAGGATTTTTCTGCTTAGGGTACGTTATATGTCTATTTTTTGCAATATAATGAAGTAGCATTAATGCATATTGGATCATATCATATATATTTCATTAATTACATTATGTTTACGTAATTACATTAACACGTTAAAGATAGCGAAATAAATCCATTACTCAGAAACGACAGCTATTCAAGATTACACCAAATCGATTTCAACAAAGATTTGGCGGATTTATTTGAACGGAAATGCGAGAACCCTCGCGTAGCCTTTGTCACAGATCACACATCGCTCCCGGCATTCTTTCGTAGGCCATAAACTTCAACCCAAAAATTTTCCATTCCCCACACACACGCGCACAAACGATCCGAATGTACAGAAATAACACTGCCTATTTTCGCACTCTCATACATGCACCCTAATTTATCTTTATCCCTATCTAGCTATTCCTCGAAAAGAGGTCCCCTCCTTTAACATTATCTGCTGGGGAGAGAAGTTTCCGGGATCCGCTGGGCTCCTTGATTTATGACCAGCGAGGCGACCTCTACCCCTTCCAGGCGACGGCACTGCGCCTACGGCGACATCTCAATTCCTTCGCCTCCCCTCAACCACTTCTGAGGTCATCCTTCCTGCTGCCGAACCCACCAACCCCTTTCACCCGACACTCGATTCTTGGCAGCTCTTACAATGCCAGGGGCTTAGGGCCGACCGGCTCATTATTTCCATCGGACCTTATCTATCTCTTTCTTTATCATCCTCCTTCGATTCCGAGCCGCCGTATCTTACTGGGGCCTTTAACGTTTTGGTTAAAATTATTAACACCGAAGTCCGTAAATTGAGTCAATAAACGGTTGAGCTTGGGTTTGGATGATTTTCTGGAAATTTATTTCAGTAGTGAAGTTAGGCTTCCCTATACTATGAGACATCACAACAGCAAACGATACTTCTGAAATAATCCATATTTATGCCTATTTTTCCGCTGTGTAATCTAATCCCTTTCATGACGTTATTCCGGAATTTAAGTATCTACTAATAGAAAAATCTTAATCATGAAGGTTAAGCTATATTTATAAGCGTTGAAACATTGATTGCAGAAATCAATATTACCTCTAGCGATGATTTTGACGCTACCGATTAAGAAATGTCGCAAGAAAATCAAGCTTTCGATTTAACTGTTTTCTTATCTAATTTGTATTTATAATAGCTATTTTCTCGATCATGAGATCGGCCTTGGTGGTCGAGTGGTTAGCTATTGCTGCAATCCCAACGCCCCGGGTTCTTATCCCGGCTGATCAGGATTTCTCTGATCAGGGAATGGTTGTATGTGTTGTCTGACTTTCCCATACAGGATTGTCGGCAGGAAGGGCATCCGGCCATAAAAGTCACTTCATTGCAAAAACAAACCTCATCCTCATATTCACACAAAACCATCATTCGATAGCCAACCCCATAAAATATATGGGAAAATGGCTTAGGAAAAAAGTTTTCTCGACCATGAGATTTTTAATTCCATTACTATAGCTTTTTAATGAAACTGTTTGTATAGTGTTATCTAAGCTAGTTGTGGAATGACTTAAAACTTGCTCAATTAAAGAAAATATTATATTCAGTAAAACATAACTGATAAAAATGTTCTTATGGAAAATGAGATTGAATAACTTGTACCGTTTATCCAAAAAATAGTGATATTTGAATTTCCTCTCATTTCCTAATAAGACCCTTAGTTCTGAACATGACTCGATTCCCACTTTCGTATTCGACAGTAGAAAATTCAGAGAAAATCAGTTATGAAGAATGCCTCTATGTAACTTCCATATTTTGTAAGTGACAGAAAAACTGTTTATCTATTTTAACATTTGCGTGTTTCAATGTACCAAAATTTAAAACAAAAATTCTTTTGAATAAAAGAGGCTGAAAAAGAAATTGAGAAAATTATTGGACACACAAATTTAAGTGAATACAGACAAAATAAAAATGTAACGAGTGCATAAAATTACCAGCAAACAAAGGAACTAATAACAGTCAATATCCATAAATTTTCAACTTAGGTTCTTATGAATTTATCAATTCAAATTATAATGAAAATAAGATAAAATCAGCTTCATAATATCAAAATTTTTGCTACTGGATGTGCCGTAAAAAGTTACACCGAGGAAAAAAATACTGACAAAAATCAACATTTTTTATGAAAAAACACCAATAATGTGTATCAATTCATATTTTTATGTTCAGAGTTCACATAAACGTTATACTCTTCGACATTTGTTTTTCAGTTTACGTAAACTTCATTCTCCGTAAACGTATTAAGTTTGAAACTATTTTCAAAATTTGCCGTATTTATGGACAAAATAATGTCATACTAAAAACTCTTGCTAGAAATTCAGATATTCAAGGGATGTAAGGTTTTCTTTTGATAAAAATATATTAAGCTAAATCGTAAATAAGCAATAAGCAAGAAAATTAGGAAGTATTCAGCAATACTCGATTTTATATTCATCAACATCCTTATATTTTGAAATTCAAAATCTATGATGTTTACTTAGTTACTTCTGCGCTGTTGTTTCTGAAGAGTTTTCGAACGTAGAGTAAGCAACCCACGCAAGCGACTCAAGCAATTTTCCCACGCGTGTTGAGTACACCACTGAAATGCAAAAGGCGTATCGATAAAATTCCATCGGCCATAGCTTAAGCGACGGTGAAAAAAACGCCAACCTGAGAATATCCCATTTCTAGGACACCGATGGGCAATGGGCTAGAAAAAGACGGAGAACCCGGCTTAGAGAAGAAATTCCATCGCGGCGTATAGAGATAAAACTGCTGCATTCAAAACCGCATTTCCTCTTTAAAAGCGAAAAAATAAAGCGCTCGACCACAAATACGCGAATCGATGGAAGAGATGAGAAAAAAGAGGTTGGCCGAAGGGGGAGAAAGAGCTCACAGGCCTCACCTTCCATCCATGCATCCCTTTTTTATCTGCTTTGAAAAAAAAGAGGAGTGCAGCGCAGGGCGGAAATAACACCTGGAACGAATATCTTAGATTGAATAGCGAAAAAAAGTCGACTTGGTTTTTCCAGTGAAAGTAGCAAACACGTGGAGCAGTTTGTGGCAGGGGTAACAAGCAAAGGGATGAGAACAGGGGTAAATTGAGAGGATAAGAAAGCTGGGGAAGGCGCCGGAGAATGGCCGAGGAGGAATCTTCGGATTCCGGATGCAGGGGTCTGAGACGACGCCTTGCAGAGGCGTGAATAATTGGCGAAGGGAGACAAGCAATGCGAGAGAATGAGACACGAGCGTGAATGAGTACAAGAGAGAAGAAAAAGAGAAGTACAGCAAGAGGTGAAGTGGATGTCAGTGTTTCCCATTCATCCATTTTGACTGTGCTACCAAAACGACGAGAAAGGGTGAGAAGGGTTAAAAGGAGAGAGGGCATCGACGAGGGGATGGGAACCTTTAGAACACGGCTGTGATAAAGGGGGAGAGAAAGAGGAGAATGGGTTACGGAACTAAAGGAAAGCAATGAATAAAGTAAATGGAGGAAGGCCTCTTCTCTCGGAGGGGATTTCCGAGGTGAGTGTGCTTCATGGCCTCGTGCTTCGGTTTCTGTGTTTCTTAACTGGTGTGCCGCGGTGCAGTGGTTTACTCAAATAACTGTTGGAGCGCTCTGATTCTTTTATACTTATTTACATTCAGGGAAGGTTTCTTTTCCTGCGACCATCACCATTTGCACCTGTATAACCAGAATCTGAATTCTCTTTGATGAATCGACATTTCGTTATTTTTTGCAGATTTAAAGATCATTAATTGCTTTAATGTTTGCAGTCAGACGTCCTTAAATCCAAAAAAAATCTCAATTAAGCATGAAGTTACACTACTACGTACTTCAAAACCCTCACTATATGATAAAGGGGGGATGGTAGCTGATGGTTATGCAATTAAGATAAGGAAAACACCAAAATCATGTCTTTTTTGACGGTTTTTAGGGTTTTCTTTATCTTACCCTGACTAGTTTCAAGTGGCAAGTGCTCCTCATGGTACAGTAGTCTACTCCCAGTCTTCTGGACTTAAGCACTTTACGACTTTTTCTTGAATTTGAATGCTGCGACCTCATTTATGTTTATCGTTATCAAATATTAATATAGATTAGGAGTAAATGACGAATAAAAATTTGATAAGGGTAAATTTCTGTAGCAAATTCGTTATAGCGCTGTCATTAAACATTGCATAAAATCAGGACATTAGCAGGAATATGCGAAGAAAACAACTGCCTTTTCTTACTCAAATCTGAAACCTAATAGTAAGTATAGTATCCGCTTATATTTGTAAGGAACCAAATAGAAATTCTCCAATATATTGTTATGTGATATTTACGGCCAATTATGAGTATTAAGTAAATAAAACTGACCTCGATTAAATTTGCTAAATAATGAATTACTTCGGAGAACGGATAATAAAATAGTTTTATCAACAGTAATTGAGGATCGTTTTCGTTCTCTTTGCGTGGGATGAGTATTTGTTAAGACTGACGATTGTTTTCATAAACTGTTTTGAAGGCTTGTGTTTGATTTTAATATGTATGTTGTGTGGTTTTAAAACTGTAATTAAAGAGCTGATCTTTGCTTTTTTGTTGTAGTAATGGTAGCTCTCTCATTTAGTGACTATCCTTGCTTCTGTCCTTGATAATTGAGATTTTAATTCGTCATCCGTTTTATAAATGAGTAGTCGAGCAAAAAATAACCTTAAAACGGTATGGAGTGCCGTGGATGTTTGGTTCCGTTCAAAGGTGAGCTGCGAAGAATAATGGACGACAAGGGCCGCTCGTAGCGGAGGTTTCGGTATGAAAGGATTTTCATCGTTCGGGAGCTATGGGACAGGGGTCACCTTTGATTCCTTGGGCATCTGCACGGAAAAGAAGCAATAGGAGGCGGAGTTGATGAATAGGAAAGGATTGAGAAAAGGTTGTTGTCGCGGGGTCGACTGCGGATAACATCAAAAGGGTTGCGATGTGGTGTTGGTGAGGAGAGAGAGATAAAGGTTACGGAAGGAAGTGGCCCTTGGGGCGGGGGAGGGTTTTTTTAAAAGGGACGAATGGCGTGGCAATTAAGGGGACTGAAAAGGAGTTCCGTTTAGTTTCCTTAATTAACAGCAATAAATTGTAATGTGCGATGAACACGTGACCGTTAGCTTGAGTGATAGATGGCAGGGAATGAGAGAAGAAGTATAGGGTTGCGATATTTCCAGGTTCAAATCCACGCTTATCAAGAGAGATAAAACGTATATTTCCATTTTAAGGCGGTCCTATATCAAAGCTTTTTTTGGAATTACCTCCATCTTTGCTAAAAATATCTTTAGATATAAATAATCTTCGTTCCGATCGAACCTTACTGCCGAATTGATTGTCGTCTGATTTGTTAATTGGGGAAAATGGCATTCTTTAGTTGATCAGCCAATCTCTAAATACTTAGTAACGATAATGCATAATTAACTCACACAACAGCTTTTTAATTCAAGTGAATACTACGTTAATATTATCTGTTTCTCGAATATCGCTCATAAAATTTATTTAAATATAAGCGGAAATGTTCTTAATAAGATCAGAAACCTGCTGCTTTGAATTTAGCTAGGTTTATGATATATTTTATTAGTGTTTATTACTTTATAATACGTAAACAATTTATGTTTAAATAAATGCTAAAGTTGTGATCGATATATTTTTAATTCTGCCGGAAGATCATCATAATTCCAGAATAAGACTCGCTCATTAAAATAATTAATCCAATTTAAATGCTGATAAAAGTTTAAATAGATATTAAAGATTTTTTCCCGAAACAAAGCGCAATGTGAAACCTGCGATACACTTTTCCCACGATAATTTTTCTTCCAATATTTTCGAAATCAGTAACAAATTTTATAGTTGGTGTTGATTAATATGATTGTAATTAGGTTATTTTTCAAAAGTTATTTGGCTAAAAGAAAGCACGAGAAATAGTAAAGACAGAAATTTTATGAAGTAACTATAAGAGAGACAATAGTCTTCCTTGCATCCAGACATGCAAAAATTCGATTGAATTCTGATACATTCCCTTCGCAAAATCCATCAAAAAATAAATTGGACGAACATTCGAAAAGTACGGCTCTCTCCAAGAAAACAACAGACTTTCATAACTTGAAATCTTGTTTGTTTGACCTGCATTCCACTTTTATGACTCTTCTGTATTTCACGTGTGGGAGCGCAGGGAGTCATGGAAAATATCTTTTGGCAATGATGCCGGATAATTTATGCATCGGAAACGGTTTTATAGAAACCTCGGTATTGGAATCGAAGTAATGTAACTCCGGTATCCCATTGAAAAAAAGGATTGGGCTCCGCGATCGGGATATGTTCCAAGGCATGTCCGGAGATCGGCCGAACGAAAATAGGAAGAAAAGAATGGTTTGGCATGTGAAAGGGATTGTGAGACATGGGCGGACGGTTTTGTAGAAGGTACGGGCAAATCGGGATGTTGAATGGGCATTGATCTGAGTTTGGCTGAGGAAGTAACTTATAACTCTCTTCCTGAGAGGTTAATGCCCAAGGGAAAAAAGATAGGACAGAGGTCACATCAACAGACAACCAATGCATAACTGCATTTCTCCGATCTATTCGTCCTACCAAAATTACTTCTCTTACTACGTCCAACTTTATTCTCCGCACTTTTCATCAATTCTATCCTATTAGTTAGGTTTTAATTAGGTGATAAAATATCTCTTTCAAGTAGTTTCAATTTTGGTGCATGTATGGAGAGTTAAAAAATGTATAGCGAAACATGTTGAGGAACTAGTGAACGGATGGCTCAGTGTCATAATCAATATTTTCTTCCCGATAAGTACAGTTAATTGATATTTTTCTGTAGTGTGTTAGCTTACATAAATTATTGTTGCCAAAATATTCTCTCTTCTTAAGTAATTTCAATGTATGACTATTAAAAGATAGTTAAAATAGAGTTATGAGAAGAGCTTGAGATTCAGTCGAGGTATGGATTCGAGTCAACTTCAACAATATCCTCCATATACGTCTCGTTAATCAATATCTTCTCCCGTAGTCCCACGTTATCTCTACCATTTTCGAATTAATCCAAATCAATTTAACTAAACCGAAACTGCCCTTCAGCAATGAAGCAAATCGCCATTTCTTATTTTTTTCGTTTTAGCAGCAAATTTCTCTTTTCGTCATTAATTTGAGTGGAAGTATATTTTATTTCATTAATATGGTTGTGGTTTCTGACGCAATTAATTGATGCTGCAGAAGTCAGCAATTAATTTTGTCTATTACTATAAACAATTAAAACTTCGGAAATTGTTTTGTAAGCAATTAATAGTTTCAATTTTCATAAACATGTAATGTATAAACATCCACATCATAGGAAATAATTCCAATATAAAAATGATATGCTATTAATTAATATATTCATCATAAAATAGCAATTCTCATCAAAAGTATACATAATTAATAAATTGTTACAAGAATGAATTTTATTAATGAATCTTTTGAATCTCAGTTGAAGGGTTGTGAGTGATACCTGATCGTTTTGCTTTCATAATCTAGTCTGTAAATAAAATTAACTACACCAAATCTACTCACTGTGGTGTATTTTAATGAGTTAACTCTTCAAAGCATTTGTTTACAACTGTAAGCCTCCAACTATGAACTCAACTGCCTAAGCTTTGCAAAATATAATAACGAGATATTATACTAACTTAGAGTTAGTACTGGTTTTAGTACTATAATATCTGTAACGTAAGTATCCTGAAGTAATACAATCAAATGGACAATTATTACTTGTGACAAAATTCATTGCAAAGAATGTAAAATGACTCACAATGCTGTAATCCTTAGACTGAAGGAAGCAGATTCAATACTGCGCTTGCAGTTTAATCGAATTTCCCCACAAAGTCTTTACAAGCATGTAACTTAGAAGAACTTTCACGATTCATCCCATACACGTACACCTCAAAATCAACCTCATTATCATATCCCATCACAGACAGTTTCATATTTCTTCCCCCAATTTTTATTAGCTTAGCTACTCTGGTTTCATTAGTGAAATGTTACATCAACCGAAGGGGATCAGTAGAAACATTCCTCTAAAAGGTAAATATATCTTAAAATATATTGATATCATATATTTATTACGGCCTGTATCTACTCGAATTCAATTGTTAAAAATATTGTAATTAATTGATCCAATTATATTAGTTATTAAATTCTTATTGATCATTTTACCTAATGTTTCATGAATTATTAAAATATTGTACATTACTAAGTATAATTATTAATTATTTCATTTATTCCAATGATTGAACTTTAATGAATTAATTAATAAACTCTTTTATTAATTGTTTAAGTGTCAATTATGCCAACAATTAACATTTTAATCGCCGTTATAAATGAAGTTGATTGCAAATATATCGTCTCACTCTCACCACCTCACTCTAAATCTCTTTTATGTACTCCATGCAAATCAATGTGCTAAATCATTAGTGGTATCGCAGTTCTTTTTGAAATATCCGAAGCGGAAATAAATTAATTGCAACCTCGGCGAAGGAGAGATAAGCCGTTATACGATACTCGAGGAAAAATCGCGCAAGGGTTGAAAAAGTATCCTCTACCGAGAGAGGCTTTACGACACCGAGATAGTACCATAGCTTATGCTACAATGCCCTTAAGCAAGGTACGTCTCACCCTTTCCTTTTTATATCTGAGAAGGTCAGGCACCGACTCAAGGGCCCATCATTTCCGAAAGCCTCACGGTCATATAATCTTTCCCAAAAAGCGGTGGCGATGGCAAGCAGCGCCTATTACGGGTGAAGGATGCGTTTTTAAGGACACCGAGCCGTTATTGGAGTTCCTGGAAGGCAATCTGCAGGAGGCGGCGTATGAAGACAAGAGTCAAAGGCGTCGGAGGAGCACGGGTTGCTATGGAGATGAAATGAAGGAGTCCCGAAGAGAAGGGAGAGTGACAGAGATAAGGAGAAAGCACTGAGGAGACAAGGGATAAGTGGGGGTGGATGGGGGAGGCAGTTTTTTATCAAGGGTAAATGCGGAGACCAGTTAGACGGAGGATGAAAAACCATCCATTTCCCAGAAATGCGAGCGTTACGGGGTTTCTTCTGCTTGGTACAGAAAGGGCGTAATACCTTACGTCGCTTAGGTGTCATAATTTTCTCAGTGTGCTTCGAAGAGGATCGACCCACTCCAATGTGAGTAGCTTCGCTGCTGACGTGCTCTCCCGGTGCGACGCAAGAGCGTGAGAGGAAAACATCTCTAAGCTCAGACGTCTAGCGAGATGCGAATCCCGTATTTTTTCCTTCATCCCCGCCTCTACTCTATTTAATACTCAAGAGTCCACCTGTACATGTTTTTTGAAAGCGGAAGAATTCTTCGCAATTCAAATCATGAGAAAAGGAGGATTCAGAAAAATGAGTCTCATTAGAATCCTACCCGTTTCACTTCTCCACTCCCAATTTTCTCTTCTACTCTACTTCAAGGATTAGGTATTAAGTTAACTTTCCGGAATCAAATTTTCCTTGTTTTTGTTCAACTTCTCTTTAACAATTCTTTCTTTTTATACCCTAGAGATTTTAATGGTAATGACTGACATTTTATTGAAGCCCTTATATTTTCAACTTTTATATCCTATAATATATTTGTTTAATGGTGATTTATATTTCACATGATTTTGAATAAAAGGGAGCCAAATTATTAACCTTTAGAGACATGTAATACAAACTCCCATACTTCACTAAGTACATTTTTAATTAAAAAACGAATTTCTACGGAAAGACAATTATGATTGACAACCGATGCCATTAAAATGTTAGATACTATCTGTGAACGGGCTCAAAAATTATAAAATAAGGGCAATTCAGAAGAGAATGTGCTAATATTGTAAGGAAATTGAGGTAACAATGTGAATGAATTTTCAGAAGTGTTCATTTTTTCTGGTTCTTTTCTTATTTTTGTTTTGTATCTTTGCTTGCGATGTTTGTGTGATGCTTTAAAGTGAAACTTTATTGTTTCAAGATAAAATATTTTTAAGATTAATGTATTAAAATTTCAAAATCAATACACATAATAGCATTGCTGTATCTTCCCTAATGTCTTAGTTACTTTTTGTAGCAATAGTAGGTATCCTTGAACACATTTCTGAAACAGCAAAAGAAAAAGAGAGAGTATTTCCTCAGCAGAATAATCCTTACTAAACTACTTATAAGAATAAATTAAAACTTTTCCATATATGAAGTACTCACTCTTTTTCATTTACTGTTAAGATGAACCTCTACAACATCGAAGTCTCATCCGGTTGAATTTACATTTCTTAACTTTAATTTCTACAGCTTGAAATTCATTTTGCCTTTTAACAAAAGGTTCCATTCTTCCTCTTTTCCAAGGGGGCTTAACATTCTTGTTTTTTTAAAGATTATCCAGTATATGTTTTTGAGTTTGAATAGTTTCACTTCTTGGTAGTATCGCAATTATTAGAATCATAGAACCTCAGGTAATTGCAAAAGTCATCATGCTCTAAGATTTATCTATCTCTCGATCATCTTCCTGCTTACTTTTCTTTCATCGTCCTCATCTCTTGCAACTCAAATTTTCTAAAGCGCTAACAAGTTTTTACCTTAAGTTTGGTACCACCTAAAAAAAATTTGAGAGCATTCCGAGAAGGAAGGAGGTCTGAAAGTGAGATGACGATAACAAAGGGGGCTTCCATTTGTTTTAACACTTCGCCCAATTTTTCATCCTTTGTCGGCCTTTCCTTAGGCGTAACAAATCGACGCGCTCAGCGTCAATGACATACGCCTCAATGAGCTGCACGTTTTTTCAGCGAGAAACTCTCTTGCCCGACAAATTCCCTTTGTGCTTCGTTTTCTTTCCTAGTTTCTAGGTAAGTTTGCGTGCCCGTGAATGTACATCATTTATACGCTCCTTCTTTGAACGCGGGTATCAGCTAAAAGCGCCCCTCCCTTAAGATAGACTTTTACCCGAGAGAGAGAGGGTATCGCTACTTCCTGATGTTCAGACTACGAATACGAGACTCGAATATTCAAACTTGGTTAGATTAGAGCGTAGTTTATACATCGATTTTTTTCGCACAAGCCAACCCAAAATCTGTTCTGAAGCTGCCCAAATTCCTCACGAGGAAGTTCAGACCATAAAGCATTAGAGGATGTACCAGGTATTCCAGGAAAATTTGATGAATCCATAGGGAGTATCTGCAGATATGGAAGGTCGAAGCTAATTAATTTTTGTAAAAGTTACAAAAGTATATTGGCAATTAACTCGCAAGTAATTCAATGCTAACGTTAAAATTTTTGTAGATTTTTATTAATTTAACAAGATCATTTAATTAAGGGGAATTAATATACTAACGCAATCGTACATACATAGTATTATATATCATAATATAAACATATATTAAAAATATAATAATTAATGATGACACACTAGCTGAAGCGCCCGTTGATTATAAATGGGGAAAATGGAAGGAGGATTAAATGTAGTAGTCATAAATTTACAGAATGGGAAATAACATTTTACATGTAAGTTAAGGTAAATAGGCGAGACTATCGAAAGGAAAATTTGGAACGGAAATCTATAATCATCAATAAGGATACCAAAGTGTATAGAATTTCTTTCTTACAAAACTGTTCAAGAGCTAGTAGGATGTTTCTCTCAAACTCAATTTTACTGTAGATAAGGAACCCGAAAACAATGAAAATTAACTTTAAATGCATTTATTCATCATTAAACTTGTCATGGATAGAAAATCTCACCAACCGATAAAACAAGAGAAGTAACGTATTTATCGACGTGTAATACGCATCTTCTTTTAAATCATTTAATGTTTTAAGAAGGAAATTTAAATAAAAAATCTAAAATTTAAAATAAAAATTTTTGAATGGTCAGAAGGCATACAGAATAGCTGACAACGACTACAAAAGCTAGTCAAGCATTGCAATTAGCTTAGTAAAAGGTGGTTAGTAAAAATAAAAATCTTTTTCAAGCCTTTTTAATAAAAAAGAATGATTTGAAATGGTATCATATTTTTGACGTTTTTGTCACGCACAAGTTGAGTCGGTAGAATTTTAATATGAAATTAGTAGGTAGTTATATGTTTGCTTTTCACTCCCTTTTGTTTCCACAATTAGCAAAATCATAAATCATAAAAATTATATGATGCACATAACCGGGAAATATATGATCTTTCGCACATGAAGATTAGCGCACATTTGAGTGCGGATCAGCTGATTTTGAAAAGTATCACAGAAATTTTTTTCCTAAGACGACATTTTCGAAACAAAATATCTAAAAAGAAGCGTAAACTGAGTGAAAACGATCGAATTCTTTTTATGTAAATAATTCAAAATGAAAATATTTAGTATAAGCTTATAAAACGCAGCATAAAATTCAGACATACATTTTTGGAAAAAAGTGGGTATTATAAGCCGATAAATACAATATATGCATGCATTTGTACATAATTTTCTTTTACATGAAAATTCTCATCACAGTCCCTATTGTAGTCGGCGATTTCCGAGAGCAAAGCAGTTTACGAATTTTCGTATCGGAGTGAGATCTTCATGCGGCCGAAAGGATCAAGTACAAAGCAAAGATATCTGGAAAGGAACGGGAAGAGAAGAGGGAGAGAATAGGGGGAAAGTGTTGAGCGGCAGGAGTCAAGCAGCGTTCGTATGTTCATTTCAGTTGCGAAATAAAACGCATTTGTCATATTTTTTATCTCCTCGCTCGACCTATTTGCTTGGAGTAGCACGGTGAAACGATCTTGACGAAAAGAGACTATTGTTTACGCTTTTCTAGATACGTTTGAAGTGGCAGTAAGACCTCGAGGTTAGAGTCGAAAGGATTCTCGTATACTTTTATACTCGCTGCTCTTGACGTGAATTTATGCGTGCGAGATAGAAGTAATGGGCCGCGGAGATGCGTAGCGGAAGATTTCCCTACAAAACGAGATACTTGTATTGCCTTCGAGGAAGTTTTTCACGGACATGCATCTGCGTTCGTCAACTTTTTGCAAGTTGAAGCTAATCCACTCCCGAGAAAAGCTTCAGTCGTCTTTCAGTTATGTAAATGATAGTGCTAATACTATAATTTTTTGAGAGAAGTAATATTTAACATCCATTGCTGTTTCTAGAGAAGATGTGCTAACTCTATTAATCAGTTATAAGAGATCAATACGATCGCCTTAAAACTCGGAGAGTACCCCAAGGACTTATCTCCTTCCATTGAATTCATTTTGAATAGAAAGACAAGAATCACTTGAAAATACCAGCTATGAATTCAAACTTAAAAAAAACTTCCCAAGTTGAGATTCCTTTTATTCTGTTGTAAACCTTACCTCTTAAAAGTTTTCAGACTTTCAAACCCCTCGATTTTTTTCTTTCTGCTCCTGTTCACCTCCATAACGGAATAGCTTAATGCATTTCCTTAGAAAAACAACAAAACCTATTATGGAGATTCCACTGTTGTACCTCCAACCATGACCCAATGATAACTGTTGCCTGTAAGAAAAGTTTCTCCCCATTATTTCTAAGAGCAAAATTTTCAATTGTTCTGAAAATTTCAAGCTGAAAGTTCCTTCGGGCTTATATGAACGTACTTCTAAAACAAACGTAATAAACATACCCATAACGTAAATTTATTGTTGAATGAGGGCTTAAAAGTTCATGAGAAATTTTTACGATTTTCATGATAAGATAGCTCTTACAATGTGATTAAATATCAACCATATAGACATAAACGATCGAAAAGTGACATCTATACTTTCACTGATATAACAATGCGTATAAGTTATGTCATTAAGATTAATTGAAATTTTGCTCTCCGTTTAATACTGTTTTTGAAATTGAGAAAAGGAAGGGCAGTGAAAAGCAGTGGTGGGTTGAGGGTGAAGACTCCCTAATATTTTCCCAAAAGTTATTGCATCGTCTTGCTTCGCTAGAGAGATAATGTCTTTCAGTAAATTTAACATAGAACGCTCGTAATATCCCCAAGCCCCTTTCTCTTCTTCCTTAGCAAGCTGTTCCACTAACTCAACTAGTTTCTCCTGCTCATTTCCTGTTCTGTTCAACCTTCCACCTTCTCCCTCCTCACCAACGCGGAAAATGTCACATACAGTGATCTCCATACGCAAATTCGTGAATTGAGAAATTTCTGTCTCTAATCTCACGTCATGGTTCATTTACTATCACGAAAATTTTCAATGCAACATATATTGTACCAATTAATATTTTGGTATAATTTTTTTTGCCTTTTTCCTTCAATTTTCTCGCGTGTATTCATAAACTCTCGCCATGGTTTTTTTTTCGTTTTGAGGAAAAGAAACACGTTCATGTATTGAAATTGAACTAAAATTTTGCCGTTTGCAATAGGACATCACAATACAAAAATTAAAAAAAATTTTCCAAGGGTTAGCATAGAAATTTTTCGATAATCATTTTTATGTGCTAATTTTTAAAGGTATATGAATATACAAAAATATAGTTGACGACGGAATATATGAACAACTGAAATTCTTGTTTGTAAAATGCATATGTGAATTCAATTTTGATTATACCGCGGTTGATTGCGCTGTGATGGATATATAAGTATCTGTATACATAAATTATATACCTTTGAAATCATCGAAATATTTAAGGACTTCGGGGGTTACAGTTAAAAAGAATATTAAAGAAAAAATATCAAATTGTGCGAAAATTAAAGGAAGAATATGTATATAAGAAATAATTAGTGCGGATCCAATTTCAGTATTTAACGAACACAGAAGATGCTGTGAAATATAGTGTATATTTATTTTTAATCGAGGTCATTCGTATATGATACTATGGCATTACTAAAATCCTTTTAACATATCTCTAAAGAATTGCAACGTTATGGATCTATCAACGAAGGTAATGATGGTCAAACGAAACTATACAAGAGTTTATGAAAATACCACACAAGAATAAATTGGAAAACTTTTAGAGTTTAAAACAGAGATCTGAATCATTGCTCTGACTTAATAACATACTATAAGAAGAACTTAAATATTTTACTCGATTCAACTATTGTTTATACAGAAGCATAGATAGTCTTTTAAAGGATCAACTTTAATATGTTTAAATTATTCGATTATGAAATGATTCATTAATATGCCCGCCTTCTGTATGCATGTGAGTTCAGGAAAATTAAAGACAATTTATGCTATTTTCAAGTAAATCGCGATATCACTGAATCTCTTAAATACGCTTCTTATATACCTTGAGGACAAAATCCGACTTTTTGATGCATAAAGAGCCGATTCTGCTAAAGGATGATAGAGTGAGACAGTGGGCTGTAGGACATCAAATCCCATTCATGTTGCGGCGAAGAAACGTTGCAAGAGCAGTTCGAGGAGATTAGGGGGGCTTGTTTAAAACGCCTCCTGTTGTGGTCCAAGGAAAACTTTGGAGCGAGAGATGGAATCTCATCTGCAAGGCGACAAACCTGCCAGACTGTTAATGGGACGGCAGCGGATTCCTATTCATAATCTTGGGAAAGAGAGAGCAACAAACTTGCCTCCGTAATAATGAGAAACTTTGACAGCGGAAGTGAAGTGCAAGGACTTGAGACGATGGAACTGCAGTTTGGAGACCTCCATTGTTTGGGAGTTCAACGTGAATGGCGTCTTTCTGCCCCTCGCGACTCCTGGGCACTCGGAGCAAGTGTTTAATGAATTCTCAGGAAATGTTGCTGTTATATTATAAATATGCATAAGCTTAAAGATATCGCAGGTGGTTTCCAAGGATTTTTTTCATTTTACCTCCTCTCTTCTCCCTTCTCTTAAGACCACAGAGATATTACCTGTAGAGGTTAGTTAATTTTAAAAACTGAGGAGAATTAAACAACATACTTTTGCGAATATTTTAACGAATAAGTTGACCGATATGCTGAAGAAAAGATACAGCGGCGGGAAAATTTTGTGATTTAGAATTTCTCGTGGATACACGCAAATCCTATACCATTCCACTCTGCCTAAGATTTTGTTTAAACACTACCCCTATTCAATATAATCCCGTCAGCAATATGTGTAAGCCATCAAGAATATTAATTTCTGCTCGATTAGATACTGAAGTAGCTCAATGTTCATTTTTGAGCAAATGACTGAGAAAACACTATGATTCGATGTTTTTGACTCTTGTATTTGATAAGTAAGCTATAATGAGTCTCAAATTCGTAAATTAAACTTTGTTTTGTAGCATATTTTCCTACATAACTTAGCTTTGTTAACTTTACGTAATTGTATGTAACAGCAAAATGCCAACATATGGAGTTTAACCCCCAAAATTTGGAGTAGAATACGTAATGAACTATTTTTAATATTCGTGACCGAGAAAATGTTAAATTATAAGTATTTATATAGGAAAATCTGTATAGGTATATTATAAATGTATATGATTTAAATTTCTTCAACACTGCTACAAGGAGCAGAGCCTAAGTGCAGAATAGCAATAGAAATTACTACTAGTACGAGAAAGCAATCTGAATGACAGTTTTTACAGTTGATTTTAGCACTGGCAGAAGGCAGCGAAGGAATATCAAAGCTAAATTGCAAGTAAAATTAGAAGGAAGCCATAGAATGCACTATAACAGGGTCCTATAACTTAAGTGTAGGTGGAGAAAGGGCGGCAGAAGTACGTTTCAATTGCTGCTCGTTAAGAAGGTCGGCGCTCACCTTCGCCTGCAAGTTCCCACGCCCTTTCTCACAATCAATCTCTAAGACCTATCCGTTGTTCACCAAATTCCCCTGCTAATGTTCTCTTTCCTTTTAATCTCTTTATCTATTTTCAATCCCCTCTCTCTTTACCAGAATGGATTTATTTAAGATTAGCAGAAATTCCTATATACAATAATTCTCATTACAGAATACTTCGAATTAAAGTTTAAATATTCAACGCCCGAGTAAATTTAAACGACTTATTTGGAGGCTTAAAGTTAGAGAATACATTTGAAAACTATTTAGTAATAATAAGTATACTCATAGTTATGTATAAATTATAATTATAGGTTCTGTATGTCACCCTTGCAATTCACCAAAATTTTATATTATCGCATATTCTCGAATCTGAGATTGCAAGACACCACAACCCAAGTTTTGGAAGTCATGCAGGGGGAAAAATAATAACAGCAGTGTAATACGGATGCAATTGGCCTAATACGTATCCAGACACCCTTGGACAGCATTGTGATAGAACAATGGTAATTAATTACAAATTAAATCATTGATTTTCCTTCAATCAACCAAGGTATCATAAGAAGCGTGATCCTTATTCATCGTCAATTACCGGCATATCTAGGGCCGGCCAAGAGAAAGTTTTTGTGGATACCTATCATCCCATCATTAAAAGATGACCTCCTGATTTCTCGTAAGGAAGGTAATTCTTCCAAAGAAAATTTCGTCACTTCAACGATCCTGTTTTATTTATAAACAATTAACTATCATGTGGACAAAGAAAGCAAAGAAAATACTCGAGAGGAACTTCTGCAACCTTTTTGAATGAGATTTCTAGGCTTACAGATGAAAAAGGGGCGTTAATAATTGCTCATTAAAAGGAGTTACTAACTGAAACGAAGAACAGTAAATCATAGCTGTAAAAATTATTGTTACTCGTAAAGTAACTCTCCTCTGTAAAGCATGCGTATATACATCTTTACGCATATCTTTAATAGTGTGTTATAGATTGCGAATCTAAGAATTCTTGGTATCTCTTAGGTTTGACAATAAAGGGAAATAAGTATTTTATTTTAACTACTATGGTTATAAGTGAATGGACTGTAATACGTTTCCTATTTAAAGCGGTGTTAGAGAAAGTTAATGTTAAAACCGAGCTCCGAGCACCATGTTTACGAATCGCAGGAGAGGATAATCGATAAGATAACTTTGATGATAGATCAGAGGTGTTTCATGGACCTCGAGGTGGTTGCTCAAGGTATATCGTATGTGGAACGGATAGGGAATTACTCTGTTTTATAGCTGATAGCTTCTTTTATTTATTCATTCTAGTGTGATGCATCTCATTTTTCCCTATTCATTTCTTATCATGTGTTTAGGGAAGTTATCCTTCGAAATACAGTCTCTTAAATGTAATGAAACTAGTTGGTATTTTTAATGAAAAACCGAGTTACGAAATTGTGAAATTATAACGTTGAGATTTTTTAATTGAAGAATTTCGTGCTTGAAACCCTATATTAGTCTTTATGCTAAGGAAGTGGAGTATGAAATTTTGATGAAAATTTATACCTGAGAAATTACATCTCGTTTCAGAAAAAATTAATAATTCCATATTGAATTCTTTAACATTAAACACAATAAAAAAACTATTTAAGTGGAATAATTGCAATCAATATATTTATATTTAACGGCAAAATCACTATCTTACTATCTTAACTTCATGAGGTCGATTCGATAGGTCCCAAAATGAGATATACTCAAATACTGCCAACCTATTCAAGATAGCTACTGTGGCAAGTTCCCAATTTATTGACGCACTTCTACATTTCCAATCTCCAAATTACTCAAGATTTTAAGCGATAGACTGAAGAAAATTGATGGGGTCAAACCCTTGTGAATATAACGTTTCATCTCATGACTTGCAGACGATATTATTGGCTCTTGTGTAGTTACATTTTTTCTTTAAAGTGAATGGATAGAAAAGGTACACAATTTTTCAGTTAAATTAAAAGACCATTCAATATCGGCGTAGCTATACTAGCTACATTTTCCGTTAAATTTGAAGCCTATACAATCTCCGCATAACCGTGATAATAGCCATTCTAAGGCAAATGGAAAAGAGAGCAAAAACACTCCAAAAGCCCCATAAGAAATTGCCCTTCTTTGGGTAAATGTTGAAGCTTGTAGATCGCTCCACTGAAAAAGTGCCCCTCTAGAGCAAGAGCAACTTAATTCGATCGCCTATAAATGAAGCCGTCGCCTGCCATCAATGCGTTGGCTTTAAAGTCTCCAGGATGAAATTTCGCCGCGACCCGAGCGCCCAGTTTCTCTTTCCGCTCAGCAATGTTTGGAAACCTCCGCACCGCTTTAACTAGCGCATATTCTCCTCTATTATATCTCCACCCAGCATCCGCCGCATCCCGCCCTCCGCCCTACTTTCCTCTCCTGACGACGCTTCAAGAAACGGAACACCGCCCTAGTCATTACGCTCCGCGGCCTTAATTTTAATAATTGTGGCCTCGGTAATGCGGCGAGAGATGGCACCGCACTCGCGGAAAGCTCTCCATCGCTAAATTGGCCCGGATGTGGCGGAGGTAAGGGAATAAAAGCGTGAAAAAGAGAGTTTAGGTTTTATCCGCCCTTTATCAGAGGCCACCTCTACGTATGATTAGCGGAGGGAGTTCCCCAGGCGGATGACGAAGTTACGGAGAAAGAGATGCCAGAAGAGATTTTTAAGGGAAAGACAATTATTTTTCGACTGTTTTGTTTTTCTAATTTGAATTTCATCATCATTTGCAAAAGCTTGACTTTCTTTACGAAAAATTATTCTTCCACAAGGGCTAATCTTTTCGATTCAAGGATAATAAAGAGTTAAGTATATCAAAATATGAAAATAATCATCATAGATCTTGCTTTATAATATATTATATTTTTGTTTTATTTTATATATTAATTATATATACAAAGATCTCTCTCCTACACTGTAATCAGGAAATGCTTTAAGCCCCTTATTAAGTTACTATATCAAATCTACGGAATACTCCACAAACACTCTTGTGGTTATATACCCATAAAATTCATCCGCATACATTTCTTGTTGGCGTATCTTTCCCACATATTCATATGAGAGTTGAGTTCAACAATCACCTTTGTCGTTAGGGAATTGTTTAAGCACACAAAATTTCCCAAATATTTCGTACTTTTTGTCCAAATTCTCTCAATTTCAACTCGAATAGAATATTCTACTTCCAAAATAATCTTTTAGACTCAAGGATAAAATAGGAGTTAAATGCACCGATATAGGGGGATTCGAACTCATACCTATTCTGTTAGGATGGTTTTTAAGCGAAACTAAAATGACTTCCTCGCCGCACTATAAATGTCCTGAGTTCATTCCTCAGTCACGTATGTATTCTTCACTATGAATGAAGAGGTCAAGGAGAGGAGATAGAGGTTTCGACGCAAGAAGAGATTTTAGGGAAAGGATATTATCGTTTGACTGTTTTGTTTTTCAAATTTTTAATTTGCCACCGTTAGATAAAGTTTGCTGAAAATTATTCTTCCACTAGTGCTAATCTTTCTGATCCAAGGGCTATTGGTGAAAGTATAGTCGGGTTCGATTCCCGGTTGGAGCAAATGTGCGAAATGACCTAAGCTGTCGAAGCACTTATAATAATACTACTACTCCGATAAAAAGCTAATTAATAGTTAAATATATCGACGCAGTGGGACTAGAACCCATGCCTATCCTACGGGCGAGATGTTTTTTAAGAGAAACGAAAAGAAATTTCTCCGTGGAGAACACAAGTCCTGAGTTCGAACCCTGTCCCATCCATATTCTTCCTTTCTGCTTAGTCGTAGATTGTGTGCGTACGACTTTAAGCACAACGAATTCTACTTTTCCGTGACCGCGACCAATCCATGACAGGGAAGCCAATCGCCTAGCCTTCCGTGAATATTATGTGGGATTTATCTCGGAAGTGGCATAGGAAATGGAAATAATGCAAAGAGAAGCTCAAGAGTAAAATTAAGCTAAGCTCAACATCAAAGCAGCGCGGCAGTAATGATTTCAAGATAATCTGGCTTGGAATTGATATATGGATACTCTGAATTGGGAGCAAGTGGCATACACATTACAAATGGAAAATCATGAGTGAAGGCTAATGTTATGTCAGATTTCTCAAGGTAATGGTTACTCTCTGATACACAATCTTAAGGTGGTGGAGTTTGAACTTCTCTTTTTATTGAAAAAGCGGGAATTAGATTGCTTTAATCACTAAGATTGTTCTTTTAAATTTTGATCAATATAATACATGACATTGCATGTAAGTTTCTATTCGTGTTCATTAAATGCTTAGAAACTGATTTGTCGAAACGCCGTTGGTTTACTTTCAATGATTCTAGTATGAGTCATCTGGAAAATTAGCTGGGAGTAAATAATTACAGTTATTGTATTTGTTTTGTGTTATACAATATATGTAATCTTTAGAGATGTATAATGTAATGAGAAGAATGAGAAACTACCACTTCCGAACATGTTTTATGGAAAATATAATGATTTAAGCTATATTAGCCTTTAAAATGTAAATTTCTAGCATATTATAATTTATACGGCTCGATATACTAATAAAGATATCAAAATACAAAAACAAGCAATCTACTAAATATCTAGTCTTAAGGAATATTTCAAAAGATTGCCACTTCGAAAAATGGGTCATGGAATCGATTTCCTCACGCAGAGTGCTTGATGAAAAATTCAAGATACGTGTTTCTCAAATAATAATAGTAATGTCACCGGTAGTTGATATATTACATAGAGCGTTCCAGATCGTGAGCTTTTATAAATTCAATATTATTGACTGCTTGAAATTTTAGACGTTTGCGCCGCTTTCTCTACGGAGAATTTTCCGGTTGACGCCCCCGTTCCCATACGCTTCTAGTTGCTTGCGTGTTTCTAATCCGTTTTCCATTTGACAAAACCTGAATGATGACATTCCTTTTAAAACCGACGAGGATAAATAATCTTTCTGTCATAACTCTTAGTTTTACGTAAACTTTCAGTCCTACGATTAATGCTGGGTCGAACAGCTTCAGAATTAACCGCAGAAAATGTTACGTAGGAGAAGGTTGAATAATCCGTAATGTTATATTTAAAAATAGGACTGAATATAAACTTATAGAATTATAGTTTAAATTTTATGTAAAACGATGCGAATTCAAAATCCAACGTGACAAAATATGCATGAGGACAGCTTGTGCTGCTTTATAGTGCTTTGCTCTTCAGAACAGGATTCAATAATTTTGTTGAATTTCAAGGACAATTTCCAGCAATTTCGGTTATATATGCACGGCAGAAAGAGGAAAATTGATGGAGCACGCATTATAGTTTGGTAATTATTTGAAGACAGTACGTCTTAGCACAAGTACAATATGTGCAGAATTATGAGATGTTTTAAGCAGGAGCATGAAGGTTATCTTATGAAGGGCAGGTAATGGTTACTGTTAAGGGTTAAGATGGAGTAAAGCGAGTGGCCGGAGCAGAACGGCTTGGAGCGCAGTAGCTTTTAATTTAGCTAGTCTTTGGATTCTTAACTCGCGACGGGCAGTTTTGAAGATCAAAAATTTTTGTATTTTATGAAAATCCACTTATTCAGAGTGATTTTTCTAAAAAAAATGCATAAATAACTCTGCATTGTATGAATGTTACAGATAAATTCACCTAAAATTTTTTAAGGGTAGATGGAATTATTATATATAAATATAATCAATTGTGGTAGCTGACCCTTTGTGGAACTCCTTAACGGAGGGAGAATAATGACTTACGTGGGAGAAGCATTGGAACTATTTTTAAAAATTGGTTCCCATGCTTCTCATTTCTCCATGAATTTACTTGAAAACCATTTCTCCCCAGATTTTCAACCACACTTAATCCACCAGATACCAAAGGGTCCTAAATTAGACAATTTTGAGAGAATAGAAATTCTTCACCATAAAAGAAGTTATTTTGAGCTCACCAATGTTCACCAATTCTTTGCTTCTTCCCCCTGTTGTCATTGGTCAACCTGCTTCCTCCTTTCCCTCAATCCTCTAACACACTTCTTCCTTAACTCTCCCCTCCCCTTAATCCTTTTGTTTATAAATGCTCGAACAATTATCGATTCTGAACCTAAAGATGACTAGACCACAGTCGAAACCGGTCATTTCTTAATAAAATTTCTTCCTGTGCAACTGAGACTAAATCATTTCTTCCCCATCAATCATTCAAAAGTTCATTTTTTTGAGATTAAAAAAAAATCTCAGAAAGTCTATCATATTTAATGAATACTTTTTCATTCCTAAGTAATATATTGTTACTGACTTTACTTAAAGCACAAGTTATTCATCTGACATATATTTTCTTTCTCCCCAGGTGTCGTGGATAAGGCGGAAGGACTTCCACCTTTTAACTGTGGGACTTACCACATACTCCAGCGACGACCGCTTCCTAGTTGTCCACACTCGGCACCTCCAGGTGAGTGATACGTTCGGTGCCTTTGGGCGAGACGAAATTGACCAGGACTACGTGTCAGTAGAAAGAGACAGCGGCCTCGAGGAATTATACGAGCTGGAATGGGTCTGTAAAATTTAAGTAAATGTATAGGGAATTAGAGGAATCGAAAACTAACATGGGACTAACAAATAGAACCTGTTGCTTGGACTTTACTAACATAGTACAGTAAATGTGATTACTAACAAACCCAGGTGGTCCCTAATCCTTTTCTATCGACTTAAATATCCTACTCCAGGAATGAAAGAATTGCTTCACTAACTCGTGAGATTCCTGCATGTAATTTTTCGGTAAATATGAAAAGTACAAAAACGAGAAGTAAAAAACGGTGCGAATGAAACCTTAAAGAAGAAGAGAACTGAAAGTTATCTTCTTCTCACGAAGATGGAAGCATAGCTTCCGAAATACGTATAGATATATTACGCTTACAATACCTTAGTAACGGTTAACCTTAACCCCCATGGTTAGGGTACTTCCGCACGACGAGTTTTACGCAAAAAACGGCTATTTGGAGCTCTTTTAATTCTTAATGTTAATATCTGATAGTTAAAACAATATTGATTCTGTTACATTACAAATTTTTTTTGATGATACATTACGTCTACGGTGTGAAGATATAAGAAATGCATTAGGTTCATTCCAAAAACACTATATTATTATTATTACTAAACACCTATTACTTAAACTGCATAACCGGTTTCATCGCTATTTGTCATCATCAGGAGTACTGATTCACTGAGTACTCAGTCAGTACCTAATGATGTCAGTACATGTCAGTCAGCACATGATGATATTGCATTCCATGAAACCGGTAGTGGAGTTTAAGTAACAAAATACATTTTTTAAAATTTAATCAAGTGTTTTTCTTCCATATTCGTAATGGAGAAGCTTTGCCAGATAACACCGTAATATCTTAAGATTTTTCATCTAAGGTTTTACACAACAGTCAGAATAAATATCTCTAGCAATAAGCCATACTGCGTATACATTTACACCGCCTCAGCAAAAGGAGATATTTCTTCGTCAATATCCCACCAAATTATTTCGGAACGAATACACGATTAAACACCAAAGTAGGACATTCCGCCATCTCAACATTAAACATTAGGAAGAGAGGATGATTTAGCATGTGCGCTTAAGTTACGGAAAATCCTTTTGGCAAACGGAAACCTGGGAACAGCACTCGATTGAGAGATTCTCCATAGTATTTAACTTTCGAGTCATCAAATGTGCCATTTGAAACTTCCTCCTTTTTAATTAAAATTTAACTAATTAATCCATTCTCTAATTAGGTCTGGAGTTCCGTTTATTACGCATCAGCGGTGCAGGAGTATCTAACTGCATCTTGGAGCGCCGAAAATTTCTGAGAGACAACGGAAGTTTGACTAATTATAACTTCCATTTCGAGAAAGAACATCATGCTTTCGGGCTTCGGGTTCTAATTTCCATAATGGGAGATCCTTTGAATTAGTTAATCACGAAAATACTGTACTACTTATTAATCTTTACTGAATTTGTGTGTAATATATGTAATTTCATATTTATCGTATGTGACTATATGTAACTTTTTATTCCTGTCTGACCAAAATCGTTAAATTAGAATGAGAGACGAAAGCTTCTTATACTGATGAAATGAATATTGAGATCGAGATAAATGATCGAGAAATTGGAGAAGGAAACCTAAGTTCGAGTCCCAGCCATGTCACTATTTTTCTCATTCGATTGATTACATTTTCAGATTATAAATATAAATTTTGTTTAAAGAAGCAATTCTGAAATAAGGCTAAATAAAATCAGCTACCCGGCCTTAGTAACGTAGCGATTAGCGCGCTAGTCTTATAACGCTGTGGTCCCGGGTTCGAATCATGGTTAGGACATGGTAGTATGTGCGTATAAAAAATTGGGTTTATTGTGAAAACGCTCGCTTGACTAAAATACGCCCATTAATAACGAAATTATAATTATCAACACTAGTAAATATCAGCGTATCGTAAATTTATTTATCTGAATACATGAATGTTCGTCAGTCAATTTAACTGCAGTCCTACTTACAACATTAAAATTAGCCAAATCTAAATCAATATTTGTCATTTGCTTGCGTATATTATTATCAGATTTGCAATAAAAGCAGAAATTCAATGATAGATACCGCAAAAACGTGAAGATACAACGATGACTCAAGGGTATCTAATAATATCCGAAGAATACCCTCATATTTTAATTTCCTAATGACGACCTTCATATTTTACGATGTTCTACCATATGAAAACAATGTCGCTTCATGAAAACTCTAATCATAACAAGACATTATCTCAGAGTAAATGGAGAAAAATTTTCCTCACGTTTAAATAACAGCATAACTCGATCTAATATTTACTCATACATAACTCCTAAATTTCTTTAATTTTCTCTTGAATGAGAAGAATGCCGAAATGGAAGAGGTTAATTTTCCTGTAGTTTTGTTACCCTCTTCACAAACTTCAAAACTATTTAATTTAGAGTTTTTGGATCAAGAACAATTTTAATTTAATCGGAATTACATTAATTCAAAGCTCTCTCTAAATCCGTTTTTATTAAAAAAGAGAATTATAATTAAATTGCATACAAATAAGACCACTGAAATCATCGATTAGCATAATTATAATCATTACTAAAAGAGCTGGTATCCGTAAGAAATGTATCATTTTTAAGTACATAATATCTAAGAAATACCTTTGATCTACTTGTATATATTTATATAAATTGAAGATCTATAAACAACTGGGATGGGTGAATTGAATTTCAGCTTGAAAATTGCATTACATTTGCCTTATACTTATGTAAATCACAGGTGTGAAGCCCACGATTCTCGCAGTAATGTGGCAATCAGTCTTTTACAAAGTATCACTATTCATGATGTATTTTTTGGAGCACTTCTATTCTTGAAATCGTCAGAGCTATCAGCCTTGCTTAACTTTGCTTCTAATCACACTAATACTAATATGAAAGGCTTATTAACAATTATGCTTGCAATTTCTGGTAATGCCAAATCTTATTCCTAACACTCCTCTTGTCTTTGTGAAATTGAATTTAGGATATCATAAGATCTCTTTTCTATACCAATATAAACGATTATATTGGATTTCCTATTCATAATTTTGCAATTGCCGGAAATAAAGGATTTGCTACAAAAATTATTCATTCTCTCAGCGTGATTGTGAAAGAGCAGTTCTCATTTATATGAAGTCTCTTCCTGGTAATTTTTCAATACATTTCCTTTACTTAAATGCACTGCTTTGTTCAGTCTGTTTTAATGTAGTATTCTTAATTCGATTTATTCTAATCTTTCATCTCAGTCCCTCTCTCAACAATGCCCCTTGTTGTCACCTAAAAATTTACATCCCCGGTTGTCACCAAGGCCAGTTCATGACCTAAATCTAAGTAAAGGACATCCTCCAAACAGGATTCATTCAGAATCAATACCCAGTATCTTCCGGAAACTTTTATGAGATCTCCTTAAGCGACACGCTCTCAAAATAGGCCAAGCAATATTTCCTTCTCCGGCTGGCCGCAGTTACGGGAGTGTATTGCGGTTAGCAACGAATGTGTTGTTTAATTGAAGGGTCCACCGCGGAGGCGGCCGAAGTCAGCGAGTGCGAGCGCGGGTTCGAGCCACGGCCGCTCGCAGCAGCACACGTCTTCGTCAACGTCCTCCGCCTTCCAGAACTGGGGTCTGCAGATCAAGTTCGTGCAGCCGAGAGATGCTGGACTGTACGAATGCCAAGTATCCTCACACCCTCCCACTTCCCTGTTCGTCGAGCTGAAAGTCGTGGGTGAGCTTCTCCTTCATATATTCTCCTACTAAACTACTCTCTTCGAAACAAATGGCATGCAAATGCAGATGGGGTAGAATGACGTAAACAGTGGCAATGAGTTGGTTAAAAAAGAAATGATAAATGTCCTCTACCTTCCAAATTTGACGTTTTTATAGCCATAAGTTAATTATAAGCCAAAAATTAACTTCCTCCTATTTTTACGGGAAATTGATAATTAAAACGTCTTGTATTAATTTTTCGTAACGAGCGTGCTAATTCTGATGCTACAATACTAAAAGAGATACCTATTCATCAACATACTCATTTTGCAGGTTTTCACAAACCCCATTTCTTTGTGGATGATTTTCTGCAGTGGAAATATTTTTTAAGATCAAAATTCATACAATTTTTTTCTGCTCCAGAAAATAATTCATTCTTCCCATGTATCTCTCTATTTCTACATTTTTGGTAAGAAACTGTATATGTTACTGGTTATATATATACTGCTTATATGTGTATTTGTATTACAATGGTTTAGTGGAAGATCGGACTTACTAGTACCAATTTCGCCCAATAAAGAAGTGTGTTTGCATTTAAACCACGTTTAGAGAAAACTCAATACCCGGAATACTGACCTTCTAAGAAGCCCAAAGCTGGTTGCAATGCGGTACGGAACTGCGTCAAAGACAGGATAGCCTTAAAAACATCTAATTCACTGACAGCCGCGTTTCCCTTCCTTTTCTCCACAACCTGTTTACAGTAAACTTCCTATTTATAATTAACATTTCGATAATGGTTATACACATAACTCTAAGTATGTTTCACGTAATAATTTTCATTTCATAATAATAAAATGGATAGCTAGTTGCGTATAATACTGCTTCCATCTTTTGGTTCATACATTACTCTGAGTATTTTTCACTGCGCTATTTCCTTCCCCGGCACTGAATTATTTTCAGAGAAAAGAGCCATTTTGGTGTATGCGACGCACCAACGACGAAAAATGAAAATTTCGCTAAACGATGATACGAGCCGCTCGCTGGAAGAGCTGTTACATTTATGCAACGAGGATTTATAAATTGCATGCGGGAGTGACTGCTTGAATCCGTTGTATCCAGTTTTATGCTGCTATTGCTGCCTCAATCCAATCTCGGTTCGCTGTCATTTGATGCGTGAATTCCGGATTTTTCCCAAGAAATCGCCTAAAATCCACATAAAACTGAGATGTGATCTCATTTGCTTAAGTAGATTGTTCTTCGAAAGAATAAAGCTCTACAGAAATTTATATTCAGAGAAATTTTGAATGCGGGTCATGCTATATAACATTATTTATCTTCCGCCGATTTATGTATGCGTAAATGCACACAAACACATTAAAAATCTAGAAATATGTAAATTATAAGAGACTTATACTGAATTATTTTGGAACATAAAAATTTAAAAAAACACGGAAATAAAGGAGAACTTAAAAACTTTAATATTGACAAGGGAGAGAAATTATGAGCATACAACCGAGAGCTAATACGTGTCCGTACCGCAATTGATAGAGAGAAAGAGTAAAGTGCGCAAAAGTGTGACAAAATATTAATGAAAATCAAATTCGCAACTCGAAGTAGTTAAAGTTATTACAAATATTTGAAGCAGGAGCTCTCCGATAAAACGCTATCTAGTCTCAATAAAGCTGGGATAAAGCTCTGTCATATTTGGAAATCAAGTGAAATTTAAGGTTAAAATTCTTTTTTAAGAAATCACACAAGAGATGTTATCCAATGTAGAGAACTAGACAGGCATATATCGTTCATTACGATTAAGTACGAGATTATAGACTGACAGGGAAAGCGTAAATCATAAAGTTTTAGTAAATGCTGGATAATAGGGAGCGAATAAGTAAGATAATAGATATATAGGAGTAGAAACAAGGAGTAGATGTCTTCATAGAAACTAAAACTGAAATCAATTAACTTCTGGAAATAGCATTTGAACATTGCTAGAAAAACAGTTGTATGCCAATAATCCCTATTGCATCACGGAGGGTAAATAGTCCGAAGGCAATCATTGTCCAATCATTTCTAGTTATACGGTATTGTCATAACCAAGTTCCTACAGAGCGAACTAATTATAGCCCAAATAGAAAGCTGTATTTCTGTATGTGGAGAGATTACTACAATCACGGGAATCATCACGGGAATTGCCTGAGCAAATTATTATGAAATCTTCCCTTATACGTTTGTCATTTTTTATTGAGATTTTGTATAAATTCGTATATCATTTATATCAAGAGCTTGATTATTCAAATAATGAGCTAATTTACTTTACCTAATTAATAAATCGACAAAATAAACCGTTCCTAAGACTTAAGACTAAGGATACTATAGAAAAAAATAGGAAAAACATGCATCAAGTTGTCAAATACACTTCCTACTAAGACATTTTTGGGTACATGATTGAATTTCTGTAAATGAAGAATGAAAATCTTTTAGGTCAACCTGAGATTTTCTGAGAAACAATTATCTAGAAATATCTCTAAAAACAAGAGAATATGCGAGAAAGGAACAATGTGAGGTCAAGAGAGTGATTCATATCTTAGAGAAATAAACAGCTCTGGAAAGACAATGCGCAGTTAACATATCGACTGTGAATATCGATATTGAAACATTAGGTTTTAACGATTCCATCCGGAAATGAATTTTTCTCTAGATAAATTCACCATCCATCACGATATATACGAGCATTCTAACGGTAAAAGTACACCAATAGTGACATGAAACCTTGCCGTGGAGTGAGAGAACGATTTTCATGCATTCAGTCTTTAAGAACGCAATTTATATTACACTGTATGCCATATGATAACACATAAAAAGTTGATACATCTATTCCTGTTTAAATGTCCGCAGATAAAATTATTTAATAACTGTAATCTACCTCGATTTTATTGAAATTAGCCACAAGTCAAAACAACAGCTTACAAATATTAATAGAGAGACTATTAAAGGGATAATTAGAGATCAAATTAATTTATAGTTAGCATAAATTATAATTTCTCTCTTAATAATCAAACAAAGGATACAGGCATACAAATTGTTTATTATAATCCCTAACTATACAAGAAACATATGCCCAAATTTAATTTACAGAGAAAAACCTTTCCGAGGGAATGCGAAAATATTTAACTCCTGCTTTTCGAAACCACCGGTACGGTTTTAAGTTAAGCCGCCTGAGAAATTATTCAGCGCGGGATCAAAGAGGGAAAACTGGATTATATACCACAAAATGGATGATTGATGAAAGACAGTGGGTCAAATCTCAAAACACACGAAAGAGAAATTACCATCGCCTCTTAAAAAACGGAAATATTTCTAAAGCTTCGCCATAAAATACAGTTCCCCCTTCCACTTTTGACGATTGTGGGGAGACGTTAAATCTCGACAGGTGAACCCGACCAGACCAGACAGGGATTCACTTTAAAATTCCGAATCTGACGTTGATATCACGCGGATTGCTGGCCCATCTAGTTCTTCCAGGACTCGGGGACGAGATTAGCAGAGCCCTGTCGACAGGAAAATGATTACGAAAACGGCGTCGTCCTATTTGTCCGGCGAATTCTTCTCCGGAGAACAGATTAGGGCGTTAAGTCCGGTCCGTTTTTTCGACCGAACGACCTTGAAATTGACAATCTAATCGGAGAGACACCTCCACAGCGGAAGTTGGCGGACTCCAATGCGGGGAACGTCAGGGGGAAAGTGGTTCATCCCGGAGATACTTAAAGCGATATCCCGGATCGGCTTAAGGACATCCGACAGATGACCCCCACGGTCCACATGTGAAGAGATTACCGGGCAAGTGAAGGGTTCCCGTAACGGGAGAGAGTGATGAGGGATTACGCGAAAGTGAAGTGGAGTCGGGGTTCGTGGGGATCGACAGCGAGGGAGAGTTTGACCGGAGCGGGGAAAAGAGGGCTTATGAACGGGCGGGAGAGCTACGTAAAATGGCGCGGAAGAGGGAGATGAAAAATTCAAAAAGGCGGCGGTAAGGAGGGAAGGGCGGGGAGGAGGAGAAAGTGATAAAGGGTAAATAATGAATGGGGGAGAGAAGGGGTTGGTGGGAATACACGAGTCCACGGAGATGGGAAGTGTGTCCGTGCAGGCGGCGCTGGGGTCAGTATGGCGGAGGGTAGCGACTGCGATGAAGTTTCTATCCTTTTGCTTCAGAGCCAATTTTCCAGCGCTGCGGGAGGGAGGGGGAGGGGCAGCTTTTAATACGCCCGAAATTCGAAAGATGGAAGAATGTCGTGGAAATTTCCTTTCCATCCCTCCAGAGAAACAGAATGGAAGAACAGCGGGCAGAAGGGTGGAATGATGGGAGGGTTTGATGAATTGGGTTCTCGTCGCAAAAAGCTCATATGCTAGTCTCATGGAGAGCGATTTCGTGAATTACTCGCCCAACCTGAAAAACGGAATCAATATCAATCGGGAGTTGAATTCGCTGACCAAACCTTGAGCTTTCATTTAAAAAAACTCTTCTTGTTTCAAGAACTCGCTGAATCATTTTTTATAATATGAGTAAATCGTCTAAAATAAAACCGTACACTGTATGTTTGAGATAGTCAATTTATCCAAATTAGACTCTTGGCTTGAAAATTCGAGGGGAAAATTATATAATTACTAAAATAATATTCTTGACTATCAGGTTTTTGTTAACTATTGAATCAAGTATGCCTCACATTGTTATTATTGTTTGTAGGACTGAACTGGTTTATATATCGATTCTATAATGATGGGGAAATTAAAATTATGAATCGGTTGTTTTTCTCCCATCGAATATATAAGCGTTTAAAATGCCCTATTAAAAAATCAATATACTAATGTACTATGTTATTACTAAAATACTATATGTTTTACTATATATTATATTATTATTTTTAAACCGTAAAAATTACATATTTATGAGTAATTATTCAATCAGCTTCTATTTATAAATACCTATAAAGCAAATAATTAAAACTGCAATGTACAAAATTGTGTTAAATACTTATTTGGAGTAGTATCCAAATGTTATAAATCAAGTTTTCAAACATTTTCCTGGAATCTATTAAATATATATTGCATAAATTAAAACTCGGAAGTTAAATACCTAGAACACATAACAGCCGGAGAAATTGCACAGAAAGGTTTACAGAATCGAAATTGCCTTATGATAACGGGATTAATATAATATTAAAGCGCCAAAATCTAACACTATTAAAGTGAATACAATTCGCTTTGAGCGTAAATACCTTTTATCTAGATCGTTTATAGAATTTAATATAATTTGAATTTGATGTTACATTGGATTTAACTAGAAACCCTAAAAAATATAAATAGTTAAAGTAATTCCAGAAAATAAATATCATGGATATTATTAAAATGATTATTGCGAAAAATCCGATATATCTCTCCCACTCATTCCTCACTGAATCACAAAAACCCTTCGCATCCTCCGACTTTTTCCCTGTATTTAATGGCCACCTCACACTTTACGACCTATCGTAAGCTTCCATTGAATACAAAAGCTGTTCTCTGGCCAATTTCACACAATTCCAATTAACGAAAATGAAAGTATTTAGACATAAATCTCATCTTTGAAGTGACATCTGAATTTAAAGCGAGACCAGCAATTTTCCGTGATTCATTAATCGTACCTCTGCTTAAATTTTATCGGGTTAAAAAAAGAAGGAAATATCGAAATTGGAAAGAGAAAAACAGCGAGTAATAAATTTTGAAGGAACAAGTATCACTTAAAATTTATGAATATTTAGGACGCAAATACGTGTTGTATTAATATTGGAAGGTTTTCAGGAACGGAATATAAATTACGGTCATTATGTTTTCACGAAGTATCAGTAATATTTCAGCCAAATGAAGTTTCATGTAACAGTGAAATGTATTTTCCCTGTGGCTCTGTTGAACGAAGTCTTTTGGGGAATCAGAATAAAAAATAGAACACTACGCAATTCACTACCTTCTACAGCAGAGTTTCAAAAGTATGGGATAACCAGTAAAGCACAGAACATATTCAAAAACTAAGATATCCCACTGACCAGGTAATGATTTCATTTTTCCATGTATTATTAAATCACTTCCTCCTCTCCAAAACTGATGCGTATACTGATTTTGCATTCGAAGCATATTTAGTTTACAAAATATAGTACATAATGGATATTTCAGATAGATAGCAATAGAACAGTAGCTTTACAGTACTGATCTGAAGAGAAGAGTCCTTTTTAATTAAGCTGAAGTATTTCTTTATTTTTATTCATCAAAAAAATCATGGAACTTGTAAGGGAACGAGATTCATTTACAGAAAGATAAAAAGTATTAAGTTTATAAATCGAATTATATTTAGTGCAATAAATGTTTACATCTATAATTTATTACTCTTAATTAGCTTTTACATACTTAAATACGCACAGTAGCAATATTAAAAGTGACCCAAACTCAATATTGACTGTGATCAATAGGAATATCTTCGTTAGAATCAAAGTTATTGAGAATTATCTAAGGTACTTGCAATATAAAAATAACATACCTTAGCTGTATTAAATTAATTGGCAGTAGTTGCCAATCCAAATAATAATTCTTCAATACTGTACTTCCTAGTTTCAACAATGATCACTGAGGAATAGCCTATTTGGTATTTAAGAGAGATAACATATTTAAATTGCCTTATAACGCTTTAAATTTACCTTCAATAATCAATCAATCAAATTATTTTACTGAGTGTAGAAATAAAGAAAAGATTTTATTTAAGTGAAAATCCCAATTTCCTACATCTTCTAAGAAACTATCTCGCAAATATTTATGGAAGATACGGAAAACCCGTATCCTGTCTTCCAATCCTTCCCGTGTACACCTGTAAGGATACATTCTAGAAAACAGCGTAAACCTGTATGTGAACTGCAAATCAGGCACTTCCTATGACTGAAAATTGACGGAAGACGGAGGAAATCAAGCAGAGAAAGGGGATCTCGGCGTAGGATAGCAGCGAAGATAGCAGGCGAGAGGGGAATGAAACGTTGGAGTGAGGAAGTGGAGATAGGGCTTATGGAAGCTGGACAACACGAGAATATTAAAACGGGGATGAATGGGAGGGGCATCCCGTCAAGGGATGTGGATGAGGTAAACGGGGACAGATTACCCGGCCGGGGAATGAATCTCTCCTGGGCTAAATTTCGAACGGGGGAGAGAGCGTGAGATATAGGAAAAGAGGTCGGGAAACGGCGAAATGCAGAGAGAATGGAGTCCGGCGGAGAGGTGCGTGTGCAAAATGGAAGGAGAAGAATTCGGAAATAAATGAGAGCCTAAGCGAGTTTGGAAGAATAAAGGAGTTCCGTGAAGGACAGCCTAAATAAACAGGGGAGCGTTGAAGCGCTGCCGGAAAGAGGGAAAATATTAAAATCCGTGGAGTACCTCCTGGGATACTGGCGTACGCTGGAGATTTCGGAACCAATACATCCACAGTCGAGGAGGAAGAAAAATCCGTGTAATCTTTAAAGGTATATTTCTGAGTTGGATGAAAAGGA
The DNA here is from genome assembly GCA_947579665.1 of Sympetrum striolatum. Taxonomy (NCBI): domain Eukaryota; kingdom Metazoa; phylum Arthropoda; class Insecta; order Odonata; family Libellulidae; genus Sympetrum; species Sympetrum striolatum. The sequence continues at coordinate 50,261,315 of OX388342.1, read as the reverse complement.
TTTTTTCCGGCTTCGATTAAGTTAACTTGAAAAATGAAGTTTTGAGTCGTGTAACGTAATCAGGAAACGTTAGAAATTTCATTCCTAGGATTTTATTTCCACGTATTTTTAGTATCGAGCGTGCACATTCTAACATCTCACAAAGTTTGTATCGTATACGATTTTCTTGGTAGTTCATTTCTGCAGCAATATCTATATAATGAATAATAGATTATATTATTTTATTTTTAGTGAAATCATATATAAATATTAGATACCCATTAAAGAAAAAATAGGCATTCCTAATACACCTAATCACTACATAATTATTTACATACTTGTATTCCTTATTAAGTTAATATTACACCATTATCACTAATTAAGATATAGGCACTTTTATACTAAATCGCTACATTTTTTACAGTTCTTGTTTAGCAGAGGGTGTAACATTTTAGGTTGTATTCAATTTTCCCTTATCATTAAATTTACACGATTCAATTCGTGCAAAATTTATATCTATATTAAATAGATAAAATCTTATAATTTCTCAAAATTTTATTTTTGTGAAAGTTGTCATTTCAAATGCATTTCAAGTTGAGATATAGGGATACATAGGAGATTTTTAAAATAAAATGATAGAATAAATGATGCATAACTTATAATTTTCGAAGTATAATAAAAATTTGCATACGTGGACATGATATTCCTTTAAATATTTCCTAACTCACGAATTCATAATCATTTCCATCAGAGATAAAAATCTTCAACATGACTTTAAATTTATTTATTTTATAATTGTTAAAATGTCTTAAGGATTCCCTTTTTAGAGTATATGAAAGTCAGAAACTTTTTGGCATTGAATAAACAAGAGAGTAAAAGACATTCGTGTAAATTGTGAACGCGAAAGAATTATTTCCGTAGTTTTTTATCACGAAGTTGAGCCGTCATTAATTCAGACTCACATTTTCCTATTGTTTCAACTTCCAACACCTTTTGCATTCATTTAATTGGTAACATAAATAATTTCAATTTGTGTACTGCCTCATTCATTCGGTGAAAGAGATTAAGGTCCTTTCTGTTCCTCGGCATTTTTCACGGGAGAGAAATACAAAAGCTTCCCGGAGAGAGAGTAGAGACGGGAGGAAACAACGAACGTTAGTACGAAGGCCTAAAAGAGAGGGAAATACGAAGAGAAGATCCCAAGAACGGAATCAAAGAGAACAATAAAAACGGTGAGGGGGCCGGACAATTATAAAAGGCTGAGAGCGATTTCACAAGCGTTCGAGAATACAAAGAAGGCATTCAAAAGGCAAACGGAACTTTAAAATTTGTAAAAGGAAAACATAAGGGGTATTCAAGTGCAGGAAATTTGAGTCCTTCGTTTGTCCTGCGAAACAAGGATTTAATTTGAAGGAATACGACGAATCTGAGAATGGTAAGGTTTTTATTAACACGGAGTACGATATGAGCGCATCTTCATAAAGACCGGCACCTCTCCCTTCCTTTTCAATATTTGACTGAGAATGAAATCATCGATAGATCTTTCGACATTCAGATTCATTTTCGACGATTATTTGAAATATTTTGCCTTTTATTGGCTGTTGAGATTCTGTTGCATATATACCGATCTCATTTTCATTTTTATTTGCATACGTTTTCCTTATCATCGAGAGACAGGAACACTTCACCATCCTTATCGATGCATCCTTCTCTCGCACACATACACGTCTTATACACGCCCGTTATTCTAGAAATTCCGATTCTTATACATATTCGTAAATATCTCAAAACTCAATAAGGAACATCTGTTGAATAAAGTAGAACAGAAATATCATTAATTTATATGGTTGACTCATGGTAGTAAGAGATAGGAAGCATTTATAGGAGATAGGAAACTTTTCCAAAATTCAATATTCATAATAAGTAATGTAAACATTTTTATTGGGATGATACATTATTAGTTTTGTAAGTACGAAATTCTATTTTTATGATTTTTTTACAATGATAAATACAATAGAAATAATAAATAAGGTAGAGACCCAACTTCACTGCTAAGACCTATGAAATCCTCAGTTTATGATTTAACATCCGCGTTGAACCGAAAAAGACTATCAATTAATCATGATGATTCGTAACCAATTTTCTTATACTGATTCTATCATAATTTTTCTTTTTTAGATTTTAGATTTTCAAATTATTGCAGATATATCCCGTTTCTAATAATAGGGATCGTCTTAAAATAAATGATAGCACAACATATTAGCAGTGTATGAAGATAAAATTATATTTTGCCTGGGACATTAATCTTTAAGATCCATACTAATGAGAAAATTGTATGATATTCAGAGAACTTAAATAATTACCGACATTAAAAAATATTTCATTCAAGATACTGAAACAGGAAAAAAATGCCATGAATGAAAACATCGAGGCTTAAGATCTCGGAATGTTTGTAGAACTACTCACGAGATAGTTGAGACATCCAGCTCCTGGCATTAGCTACATAAATATAGAATTATTGATTAAATGTTAAAAATTCTCCGTTAAATTAATTTAGGAGGAACTCTACATTTTATACATACAATATTAATCTCTTAAATTAGCCGACACTTTTGCGAATAAAGAACGAAAAAAGCTACTAATCAAATTTAGGGTGTGATTTCCCGCTCGCCGTTAAGTGTTTCTGTTCGTTTTTGCAGCATTATTTAACTTTGGTATCGGAAGCGAAAGAGAATTAATACGATGTTTCTGCCCCCGTTTGTCTCATACGTCTAATTAAGGAAGACGCGCCTCATAAGAACGAAGTGAAGGTATACGAGAAGAAAAAATCGTCAAAGGAGACAAAGGAAAACAAAGATAAACGGCGAGTAAAGCGAAATACAGCGACTAAAGGGAAATATAGGGATGGAGGAAATGCAAGGGGAATGGAAAAAGGAAATATGGGCGCAATAAATACTTGGGAGAAGGGAAAGGGCGCATGCAACTTAAGGGAGGAGGGACACAGAGGGCCTAAAGAAGAGATACAGGGAGCGCGATGTATAGAGGAATCCGAGATTTAAATTTCCCCGGAGGAAAATAGAATTAATGTTGGAAGCCTCATCTTAATTCCAAGAGCTGAAGAAACGGAAAGATGGGTTGCAATGATAGGGGATTCCATTTATTGCAGTGGGGGAGACAACCTTTAGATTTGTAGCGTGATTCTGGTGGAGTTTAATGTTTAAATTGCCTGAAAAGAAACCTGCGAGGATTTATAATGGTTTAAGTGATATAAACATCAAACCTACACATAAAAATCGATAAAAGTAGGGTGTTAAATATCTTGACCTCTGATCCTGTAATAAAGTCAAATAACACTAAAAATAAAATGTTAGATTAAGTTAAAAGTGATGGAGACTCCTTTAATTAAAAAAACTGACGAAACTGGGAAGGATCCAGAGGCTTCCCTGTCAATTTCTAAATGAGAGCAAGAATGAATGACGCATTATGAAATAAAATGCTTGATTTTTTTAATAAAATTCATAATTGCCTGATAAATACATCTCCAAAATTCAGGAATTATTCGTTTATAAAAAGTGAGAGATATTTTAGGATTTAAAAACGTAGAAATAACACTGTTTCGCTATTTAACACCGATAGAGTATATTTGTTAGCTAAGAACTCTTTTTACTTAATATTTTTCGTAACACGATCAATTTCTTTACCACTGGTTCAAGCCCTACATTGTATTAATCAAGGATTAGCTTTATAATAATCTTTACCTTTTGTAGAAAAGAAAATATTCCTGTTTAAAGCAATTTAGATTGTGTTTTAGTCTCGTTTTCATGATAAAATTCTTTAAAATACACGTTTTTTGCAGATATTTCCAAATACATGCAATTTACAGAACATATCTGTAACTGCAGCTTAGGATAATAAATGGGATAATTAAAAAGACATGATGGATTAGACATATAGACTTAAATGTTTTTAATAATGAGTGAAGGATTACCAACGTCGCAAAAGCAAATTTCGACGAAGTGGTGATTACACATTTGAAGGAATTCAACTAGAAATTCCAATTACTAAGTAAACTTAAATTAGAAGAAAATGTTACCATCAAACTTGATGACCTTAAAGGAAATTTATTCGTCAACTTCGAAACGTGTCAATGACGAATCCAAACACACGAGCGTATCCCAAACATAACTTAAACGCGGAAAGCGGCGCAATTGAATTCTATACATTCAGCCGCGATAAGAATCATCCGCAAACACCGATATCATAACGCGTCTAACTAACTGAACAGGTCGCGCGGTGCACTCCCCCAGGAAGTTAATAATGGAAAGGGTTCCAGGGATTCGAAATACATCCGCTCCGTGCGGATTGTCTCGTAATCAAATGTGTACCCAGCGAGTGTGTCGACGCATTTGTACCCCTCGATGACTAAAACATCCGCATGTTCTCCTTGATACAGAGGCACGCGCTGAAATCATCGGAGCGCCTGATCTGCACCTCAAGAGCGGAAGCACGCTGCGACTGTCTTGCGTCCTGCGGCAGAGCACGGAGCCTCCGGTGTACGTCTTCTGGTACCACGACGACCGCATGATCAACTACGACCGCGAGAGAGGGGTGAGCGTGGAGGCGGAGCGGTTCGGGAGCGCCCTCGTGGTGCGGGAGGCGCGGAGGGTGGATTCCGGAAACTACACTTGCGTCCCGTCAAACGCGAGACCGGCATCTGTCAATGTGCACGTGCTCAACGGTAAAACTAATCTTAGTTCCGCCCTGTCGACTCCATTTGCTATCTGGAGCAAGCTGCTCCATTCTGCTAATGTTGCTCCGGGATTACAATTTCCAACGATTAAACAGTTAATTAACCTCGCGGCTTGTTTATTCGCTTGCTTAACGTTGAAGGGCATGTTCCAAGGATTAGATCGATTCGAGAGGTTTTCTTCCCTCTCATGGGCTGCCTGTGCGTTCTGCTTGAACCGCCCTCATGACGGAGAAACATTAAATGATTTGTAAACCTTTTAGTCTTAGAATCAACTGCTTGGGCCGTGAATTGGTGGTACGGATCCATCAGGAGCGAAAGTGAAGACAAACATTTATTATACCACAGAATATTTTATTTGGAAACACCATGGTTTCGACTCATGAAGTCATCCGGATTACTCCACGAGTCGAAACCATGGTCGTTTCCAAATAAAATATTCTGTGGTATAGTAAAAGTTTGTTTTCACTTTCGCTCCTTTTAGTCCTGCCCACAATTCATAGCTGGTGATGAAAAATAGAAAATAAATATTTTCAAGTTTAATAATGCATGCTTTCAAATACTGAAATTATAATAAAGAAAATAGTAATTATATGCTCAAGCAGATGATTTTAAAATTATAATTATAATTGATTCAGGCTTGAATTTATTCAGATAAATTTTTGGCAACTGTGCGTGTTAACGGTATCTAATATCGTAATTGTGGCTAGACTAACCACAAATTGGTACTTTAGTTCTAATTTGCTTCCTTTAATTAAAAATGTATAATATTCTTATTTCCGTAAAATATTTAATGATGTTCAAACAAAACTCATTTTGAGGTTTGGGGTATAATATCCACGTTTAGCTTTAGTATATGCAAAGTAAATAATAATTGGCTACTGTCTTTGCTGTAAATGGCACCAAGTAAGCCATATCTTAGATATAATCATTTATCAGCAAGATAAAATAATTTGAAAATAAATGTAAATAAATATATCTTGCTTAAAAACGAAATATCTTGTTATATCAGTGTTTCATAAATTCGATGAGCGTTTTATGTAAAACATATATAGATCGTTATCAAACTTTTACATTATACTTAACTCTCTGTAATTTTAATTTAATTGATCTCTGTATGAATACCCTAAAATCTCCATATTATACCCCAAAACCAATTTCAAAAGTGGCATTATTGTAAAAATGTTTTGCTGTGTAATATTAAAGTTTACATGCTGAATTTACTTGCGTTTATCTCCAGTTAACAATCTGATATTTAACGTATTCTATCAATAAGTTGAAAGCATAAGGAAATGTATATTTTTAGGATTTATTCTCGATTATTCCAACCTCTCGTTTTGCTAGAAAAATATCCAGGTAGGACCAGGAAATAAAAGAAGGGAAATTGGGCATTTTGATTGATGTACATTTGACAATAATTATAATTGATTTAAAGCTAATTAAAAAAATAATATTGTTGTAACCAAAAAATATGATATGGAAGTATGTGTCTTACCAAACATACTCCATAGCGTCTTACTTCACAGGAATATTATTTTGAATATACATTATATTTATGAATTTAAGAAGCTATTTAGATAACGCAATAAATTGCAGAAGCGCCAAGTTAATTCGATTTCATTCGAAGCAATCGAGAATCATAGATATTTATAAATTATACGCGAATGAAGTTTAAAGCGGAATTAATTAAATTTTTAGTCCAAATATTTGCACCGCACTTCATTGTTTTATTTTCAACAGATGCATATTTAGGGACCATTAGTAAAATGGTAGGTTAACTATTTTAACAATAATAATATTTAGCTTAGAGAGACTCAAGCATCATAAAAGTTTTTCAAATTCATTTCAAATTTATTCAAAAACGTAGCGAAATCTTACAGAAAGAACGGTGATAGCCAAGGGATATAATAAGAAACGAGGACGAGCGCCTAGAAAATGGAATTCATCTCTAGATGAATTCCTTTGAAGCATATCCGCGTCGAACCGACTGCATTCGCGGCCCTAACGCGATTGTCCGACACATCACAGGGCTGTCCAAAGTGATTCGGATTCAATTGCCTCTCCATTGCAGGAGAGAAGCCCGCGGCGATGCAGCACGGCAGCAGGAGCGGCTCTTCTCCGGGAGCGGTGCCGAGCGTCGCACTCGTCGCCGCCGTGGCCGCGTTTCCAGCGGCCATGTGGTGTGTGCTGCCTTCCGTTTGCGCCTCCAGAGGAAAGGCGGGACATAGCATCCCAGGACCAGAAGGGGGCAGGGGGGAGGGAGGAAGAGGAGGAGGAGGTGGTGGTGGAGGGAAATGGGGGGAGAGGAGGGAAAGAGGGGGAACGAGAGGAAAGAGGGAAGGGACCGCGTGGCAGAGGGGTCGTGTGGGAGGGTCAAAGGGAAAGAGGCGGAGAAAGCGGAGAGCAAGGGCGCACGTGTGAAAACCCCTTCCGGAATGCATACCAAGGGGAAGAAATTGGAGACGAAGAGTGTGCTTACGAGTGTTTTTATACGAGTGTCTGAGGGACCCCCTCGTGACGACATAAACACCAAGGTGCGGTGAGGGGCCGGGAGAGACAACCCTTCCCCGGTTGACGTAGACGCTAGGCGGGAAGTTTCAAAAAAAAATATACACATATATGTATGAGTGTACCTCTATGTACTAAACGTAAAAAAGTGGCGACCTTCTTCAAACGCGAGGCTGTGTGTGAACTACAAAGACTGCGGGAGTTTGTCAGAGCGGTACGGACGGGAATATAATCGCGAAAAAAGGGGGAAGCGTGTGACGGGTTCGTATCTTTCGGATGCAAAAAAGAGAGGGCGCTCTTCTTTTTGGGACTCTTCAAAAAGAGTCTTGCATCCCTTAAACTGGTGCGAGAGCAGAATGGTACCAGTAATTCTCTACGGTCTATTTATTCTCTATTTCTACTTCTCTCTTTCTCTTTTCGTTGCGACGCGGCGGAATGAAAAAACGTGGGTCGAATCCCACGCGGTGAAAAAAAAGGACTCTCTCATGGTGCTCATCTATTTCATGAATCTGCGAGAGAGGACCTCCACGAGGGGGGGTGGTGCACGGTGCACCTATGACGCTGGGAAGACTGCGAAACGTGCAGCGGACGGGGCGAGGGATGTGCAGCGGAAAAAAGTGATCGTGATGCCGCACGCGCAGCCGTGATTTATTTTTTAGTATGGACCAATGAAGTGACGTGAACGACTGGACTATCGAACGAAGTAACTCCGGATGGAAATTTAAACCATGTGATGATCTCTCCCTCGATGCGGCCGCTTCGTCGGATTGTGGGAACGTTGGAGGATCTTCGCCTGCCGTCGACGTTATAAGGTATGCACACACACCTTTAATGATCATAAAAATAGGCTTTAATTGAGCAAGATTGAGCATAAAGGCTCTTCTTCCATCTAACCCGTCGTAATCTATATATATAAAAATGAATGTGTGTCTGTCTGTCTGTCTGTCTGTCTGTACTCGATAGATTCAAAAACCATACATCCAATCGTCGTGAAAATTTGGGAAATTATTACGTATATCCCCGGGAAGGTTTTTGTAAATTTTTATTTTAATCGGAGTACTCAGTTCGACTCCAGAAGGAAAAAACAGTTTCCATAAGAAATACATGTAAACTTCGATTTTATCACTTGCATGCTTCCTTTCTTTTGCAAAATTTAATTAGAAATAACCATCGTATGGATTTAAAAGTAGCACCAAAAGAAGGGGAATTGAATAAAGTTTCTTATTTTGGTCATGAAATATAGTTTACGATCAGAAATTACGAGACTTTGAATAATTAAATGATAATTTTGATGAATTTAGAGGCTATAAACAAACTATTTCTCAGTTACGACTTATGCGATTGTTAATTTTCTCATAAGAACACATTGAGAATTTACTCCAGTATTCAAATGATGTTTGTTTATAGCAACGTAAATATTTACGTATATTATCGTGGAGTAAACGGTTTTTGATATTTAATGAAAATGATATTCTGATAAATTCAAGAGATTGTATGTACTGCACAACTTGGTGAGTTGATGACGTTACCGACTTTGATTACAAATGTCATCTATTTTCAACATTTCAGTTTATTTTATGTCTTTGACGAGACTGAATTTCATTTTTAGGTCTTCTTCAGTTGAATATGTGTTCTCTTTGAGATTTGCGAGATGCGAAGTGTAGAGTAGCACATAATTTAACATATCTTACTCCGAACTGAAAAGGTACTGTGATAATATATTTTCTTATATACCGAATGAAAGTAATGTAGATAGTATATATGATTTCATTAGAATAGCCTTGCAACGCGAATAGCTGCCTGCCATTCAAATTGCGAATGGATTTTCTACGGGAAAAATAGAAGTACGATACATAAATTGATCCCATTTGGGCAGAATTTATATTGTTTCAATTATTGTTTAAATATCACTAATTATATTAAAATTTAAAATATTTTAAATACATAAATTGTATTTCTTTTAAGATTTCAAAAAATTAATTTAAATTATAAAAAAGTACATTAATGCATTTGACGTTCGATTTTTCGCCAGAATATTCTAATAAATACAAAAATGCAGTCAAAAACTTTTGCAATTATTAATACGAGAATAAATTATTAATACGTGACTAAATAAAAATATGATTAATTTCCAGCTGAAGAAAATAATTGGAAATACGTTTTATTTAACCCTACAATTATGCCGCCAAAGCGAAGTGCTATTGGTCTATCTACAAATCAAGCAAAAATGAGAAGAGAAGAACGATCATTAGAAACGAGTGAACATAGGCAAGCAAGGCAAGAAAAAGATCACACTTCTCTAAACACAACAACGTGTGAACGGGTACAGCTAGTTAATTATAGAAAACACTAGACTCTCTCTAATCCGGCCCTCAGTAATCCGGCATTCTTCTCTGACGTAAAAAATAACCATAGATTGAGTAACGAGTGCAAGCGTGGAAGAGATATTAGAATAAGTGCAAGTGCAGAGGAGAAGGATTATTTATATATAATACCGAAAGCATAAATTAAGTCATTGAAACCTGGATAGCTTCTCTAAAGAAAGTAATAACTAATCTTCCGTTTACCTACTACATTGTAGATGCAAGGAAGCCTAACTAACTTAACTTAATTACTTAACCCTAAACTAACTTGCCACTTCATATCTGCGATTTATCACACGCTCTTATATATTAAGTTCTACATTACCACATAAATCCCTCGTAATATTTCAAAATAAGTATTTCTCTTTATGCCTGCGCACCGAAAACTCGGTCACGAATCAATGGTCTTTCACGCACTCTCAGTAATCCGGAACTCACGCTTATCCGGCACCCCTCTGTGCAAGAAATGGCCGGATTAGCGAGAGTCTAGCGTAATCAAATTAAGGAGAATAGTATTATAATAAATTTGAAGACTTGTGGATGCATAAAACCCGAGAGATTCTTAGGAAAAAAATTATCCATTTTTCTAAACATGAGTAAAATAATATGTGGTGCTATCGTGCTTTACGTTCGGATGATTAATGATGACATTTGGGTGGCGCGAATTCTGTGCCAGTATTCGAATGTAGGTATGTTTAATTCGCTAATATTTCATTTTCATAATTGCTGCTCGTGGAGTGAAGGTGCTCAACAAACTGCAAAAAAATAACGAGAACGAGTCGTTCGTTTCGGGAGTTTTAATTTTGAAAATGTTCCCAATTTAATTACATAATTATTCAATTTGTGTCTCGTCACTTTAAAATGTGTATTGCATTGAAGTAAGGTCACATGGGACACTATAAAAGCGACACAAAATTAAAGTTCTGCGTAGACTTAAATGAAAGATCTTCTTTAAATTCCATCAGAATTTAAATGTAAGTCTATTACATTATTTAAACAATTATATTATTCAATATCTAACAGAACTTTTAAATGCTGAGGATTCATCCATCAGATATATTTAAAAGTATTGTAGATTTGATTGTTCACGTTCCTATAGTAAATTGTTTGCTAATGAGGGCATCGAAAATTTATGCTATTGTATAATTATTTTTAGCTTTAATACCTACTTCTGTTTTCTGCCCCATTGGCAGAACAAGTCTTTGTAAGATAGAGATAACTGAATTTAAATTCAATTACCCTACTTATCTCTTAGAAAAGCATATTCACAGATAGAGGAATAAATTCTGTAAATGACGAAGTATTTTTCAACATAAATTTACCAAATTATTACAAAGTTAATTGCCAATATTTTTGCAGATTTTCTGATAAGAATGTTGTCAGATAAGATGGCCCCTTCAAAGAGATTCCTGGTGTCAAATGTAAGGATCTCCAATGTTAAGGAATCAAACATGAGTATACTAATATTTACAATATATTCCTATAATGCTGGGCATAGTAATAAATCGATTTAAGTAAGTTTATTTTCGTATAATCTTCAGAAATAATTGTGTAAAGAACAATTTGGTGATCTTCTTGATCTTCGAGTAATACGAGTAAATTAATAAAAAGCAAAATATTGGTTAATCGGTTATAATTTAACCCAAAATATCTTTAAGAAAGGTGAAATATATTAATTTTTAAACTCTTCGTGGATAGAAATATCGCGATGAAATTCTTGTACTCGAATTCCATTAAAGAGTGGTTTTATTTCATGAATAAAATATGAAATTTAAAAGTTGATGTCCTATAAAATTAGAGTGATGATCTACTTGAGGTGGTAGTCTTTTAAACCTTAGAATGTGAATTTTCTATCAACCAAGGTGTTTTACTAATTTAAATTTTTACTCATTTAATCCAAATGAAATATTACTGTTGAGCGTCCAATGGAGCTTGAGAGATCGTCAAAATGTAAATGATCCCACGTACTATTAACATAAGAGATGTATTAATTATTTTCAGCACCTTGATTTCATGGGAAAATGTGTACGCTTTAAGCTATCACGAATCGTATGAAATTGAGAATGCCCTTTTGTATTTCTGCGGTTATCCTTTTCATAAAGATAGAAAAACATTCAAATTCACTATAATCTCAATAATGGAAATGCATAATATATCAATCAACTACGACCAAAATGTGGCTAATTTTTACATATCAATCGATATCAGGTATTTTTTTCACGAATGGAATTTGAGATGCAACCACGTCACAAACTTCAATGTTATCAAAGCATGATTCAACTGTATTAAGCAGTACCTTAGGAAAACATAGAAGATATTCCGTCGAGTAAAACTCCCGAAAACTCTTCAAAAAAATATTTTTCAATCTTTCAAACCCGACCATCCCCCATGCATGCAGACGAGCTGCGAGTATCTTGGGAATATCCGATCGATCTTATCTCCCGTTATCGACTCGCTTTGATCCCGCCATCCGTCGGAATTAAAATATCCTCGCTTTCGACGGCGATATCGGGACGAAGTTGATGGCTCCGGGCGACGATAATTCGATATCTCGGCAGCACGCGTGGGCGATAAAGAGCACGAAGAGAGAGTAGGCGAACGATGTTTTCTTCTTTTTAAACAATACGATCATCGGCGTTCCCTTCATCAGGATGATATCTCCCCGCATCTGACACCGTCTCATAACGTCCCCACTCCTCGCCTTCCGCGTCTCTCTCTCTTGAGGTTATTTTTAAACCACAGAGAGAATTTTTTCATCCTTTCGCCAGGAGAGGAAATACGAGGGGCCAGAAAGAGAGTGGGACCCTCCCTTCCCGGAGTTTTGATCCCTCCTCACCTCTCTCAACTTTTCGAGGGTCGAGAAGAGGGAAAATTTGAGGAGAGAGGGACCTCTCACGCATTCTCACCTCCTTGCGAAAGGAAGAAAAATTCCCGACAACTCCCATGCCCACATCTAGGGACAGAATCCGTGCAATTCTGGGAGAAATGGGACTTTTCCTATCCCTCGCACTCATTCCATTCACGGGAAATCCCTCGCCGACCCTAGCGACAATCAAAAACAGATCCGGCGCCAGCTTTTCATTTCCATAGACTCTCTCTCTCCATGTTTTTATTTATTTATTATTATATATGCTGCAAGTAGAATTTCAGCTCCAACCATTGTCTATGAACAACTTAATTCAAACCCCAATCTCTCACACCAGACGTTATACACAAACAATTCAAAATTATCATCACTAACCACAGACAGTTTCCAAATATCGCAACACTACAACAAGACATTTACGTACATACATCTCTCCGGTACCCATCCAACACATGTACTAAACATATGTCCTCTAATCACAAAAAAACTACATTTCACAGTTGCAATATTACTTTTCAGGCCAAAATGTCTCTTCAACGTTTTTATTTATTTACTACATATTGGGCAATAACGCCGAAATTAGTCTCGAGGACAGGTGGCGACGTTAACTTACATGGCAATTAATTAAAACAATAATCTATTGATCGATTGAATAAAATCCAACTGCATAAAATATAAGCATTCATAAATAAAAAATAAATTATTATTAAACTATAAACATACAATACATAAATGAATTATTTTAAAAATACACAGCCCTGTGAATTAGCTATGAGTTGTAAATGTGAAATTTAAATAAAATAAAATAAACTTGAAACAGCATCTACATGACTTTTCTTGTTTTATCATGTAAATTTTTCAGGGTACTTGATAGGCCTTCAAGGTTACCATAGTGGCCACGGGGCCCTCAAAGTCCCCACCATATATCAATGTATCAGGCGATCCCTTACTTGTCTCACTTTTCGTTAGGGTAGGCTCAATCGTCAAATCATTCATTTTACTTATTGTCTTAGTAAAACATTTAATATTTTTTGGGAGAGGATTTCACATCGTCACGTTTAGAAGTATTCAAATAATACAAAACATAAAAATATTGAATCCACTTAATTACGTAAATACAAAATCAACTTTTAAACTCCTTTCTATTTTTCGCTAAAGGTTCGAAGACTTCTCGCTCAGCAAATCGGCGTAGGACTCACGTCCTTCCATGTCCCCTCCCATGTCCCCGCTCCGAAGAAATCTTACTTTCCCTGCCAAGCTTTCCTCCCGATCCGTCTCCCGTTATGTATGCAAATGGAGCTATCAAGGAGGCACGTCGCGTCCAAACGTGACGAGATCATGAGAGAAATATTTGCAGTATTGAGGGGAGATGAAACGTATCTCTTTTTCGCTGCGCGGAGGGCATATCACGTTCCCCCTTCTTTCCGAGGGATCCGGTCTCGCAAATGCGTTCCTCGGTTCCTTTTTATTCCTCTCCGGCTTGGAGTAAATCTTCGGATTTGGTAAACTTTGCGTTATGCGCCCGAGAAAGTGTCTGAGAGAAATAAGGTATTCCTCGTGATGCGCATTTCGCATTTTTCGCGAGTGAAATCCGATGCGAGGGAAATCGTCGTCGTAGAAAAGTACCAGCCTCGGATTCCGCCCTAGTTCATCCGCATACAAATTCATGGAAAGTTTTTCATTTTTATATAGAAAGTTGGGTCGTTGGCTACCTAGCGTAGAACGATATTTTCTCTTCCTAATAAAAACACTTCATTTTCTCCGTATATTTACATTTCAGGGAAAAAGTTTGTGAAAATAATCATTTTGGGCTGCGTCATCATTCTAGATAGTTCCTTTGGTGTTTTAATATAAGTCTTCTTCTCAATTTTCTTAGTTATATATAATGTATGCCATCTAATTTTTATCTGATTAATAGTCATTACAGTTGATGTTAAGCACCTATGGTCATATTTTAAAAATCTATGAATTCATCTCTAATGTTTACTTGGACTAAATGAATGCACATAAATAGTATAATATTAAAGTTACGCTTCTGATCATATACGATCGAAGTTGCTCTACAAACTAGGGTATTTAATCATGGCCATTAAATGTTTTTCAAACTGTTTTTTTCCACTGCTATGACATGATAATTAAATACCTATCATATTTCGAAGTCATCACAGGGAATACAAGTCTCGATAAATCCATAAAAACTTTGGAGTCATTGATTCATAGGTGTAATTATTTCCTAAGAAATTCTGTTTAAGTTATTTAAAAGAAAGAACGAATAAAGCGCTATTATTAATGGAGTTAAAAAGCTCAGATAAAGTCATTAAAGCAAATTGCAGATCAATCTGTAGGACGAAAATAGTCCTCTTCACGGAGATGATAAAAAGAACAAAAACTTGATAATCAACTCAGATATCTCCATATCTCTTTAAGAGTCGTTATCGAGATATCACGATCGGCTAACGCATGGGAATTGGGTGTCACGATTCAATGCAATAACTTAGCTCATATCAAAAATTAAATCAATGGATTAGTGATCTGAATAAGAACGGAATAATGTAGATCGGGCGAGTCGAGATGAGAAAGATTGGTAGAAACGGATTGGGCGTCCAGTGCACGACACCCATAGCTCTGAGAGAGATAAGAATCTTATGGAGGTTGAGAGCGGATTATGGCGAAGGGGCAAGAAAAATATTCGTCGAAGGAAACGGGTTGATATCGACGGCGGAGAGAGATAAGGGTAAAATGTGCATTACCCGCGCCGACACGACAGCTATAACCGACAACAACGTTGCCTACAGCAACGGGAATCAATTCCAGATCGGTTATGGCAAGCAGAAGTGAGAATGGCTGCGTTACTATCGCCCCGCTGACCTTAATTGTTTTCTTAAAGTGACTCTGAAAATATTGTAACCTACTTTTGAGTTCAATGATGACTGTTAATATAGATAGAGTATCACTTCTTGATTGAGTTTTTAAGTATTTTGTCGAAAATTGTGAAAAACCTCTAATAACTTTAATATTTGAGGTTTTGAAAATATCTTACAAAACTATTGTGTTAGATTAAATTTAAGAATAGTTAAAAGAACGATGATTTCTGTTCTTTTTGACATTTTTTCATGAGCCACTTATATCTACCGGTACCATTTTATTGGATAGAAGGGTATATTTTAGATAGATAAACCTAATATTTACAGGATATAAAATTGCTAGGTGACTTTAAATTGAGACTCACATTATTTCCTTATGTTAGATACTATCTCCTATCTTTCATTTGAATATCTATCTTCGTTTTAAGTAATGGTATGCTCTTTTTACATGGGGAAAATTGACACTCGAATTTAGACCAACATTATACGTTTAAAAATCTGCGTTGTTACCTGCGTGGAAACTACATTTAATTTTTTTTCGATTTTTCATACTGATAGGTATTTTATAGTAAATTTGCAATTCAATGTAATATGTCATACTTGCCGTAGGAAATAATGTTTTGTGGAGATAAATGTTTCCCATAAAGCATATGTAGTATGTATAGACTGGGCGGTTCACGTTCCTCATAATGAAAATAATGTAAACTATATTTTTTATACATTTTACTTTAGTAGTTAAAATAATGAGAAAATAATTTAATCACATCTCCATTCGTGAATTGTGGACTGGGACAGGTATACTAATGCAATTGGAAGTAACCGCAAAATCCTTCAAAACGACAAAAACAAAATGGTAACGAGCTAAAACGAAATAAATTTAAACTTTAGGTTTAATCATTAGTTTGTGGAATCAGCTAATAGATACTTGGCATATACCTAATCTAGGGCCCACACAGGCCCAGCTAATATAAATGCCTTCAGTAACCGAAGGCTAAGTGGGATGATAATGAAACGTACCGCCTCGAGAGAGCTGCGGGCTGTTTGCTACCCTTCTGCCTCCAACGTATCAGTTAATTAGGACAACCTCCAATGCGATAATCCTGTGTCAAGGGCTGAAATTACGCAAGGAAAAGTTTTTCGGGTTATATGAAGAAGTTACAAACATCAATTTATATTAGAAAGAAGAAATCTATCTATCGATACTTCCTGCTTTAATATTATAAAAATTGTTGAACTGAATAAAGGGTTGAGAGTGGATTTTATCCATTTAAAAAGCAAAGGACCTTGATAATATCCATAAATAACCATTTCGTTTAGTAGTAGTTTGTTGATATACTGGACAGAGACTGCGAAATAGTATACTTAGCAACTTACCCAAGTTAATTAAGAATCAGCTATTCCTTTACTATTAAATTCGTAAACATGTAAATATTTTCTACGTATCTTCTTGATGGATCTCGACACTTGCGACTGTAAGTGCAGAAGCAAAAACGTTTCCAAATAGAAATATTTCTTAATATATTGGTAAATTATATAAAAACTTTCATTAAAAACAACCATGAAAATTTTTTACAAGATCTGCTCTTTATTTAGCACCCAATATCACCTATTAGAACAAATTCATTCCCTCGAGTCATGAATAGGATGTGACCTCTTTACGTGTAAATTTCTCCAAGTGCAGCATTTCTTAATAACTCTTATTCAGGAGGACCTGGTATTGGAATAGATATAATACCCGAATTCCGCAGTCCAAGAATCAATAACATGCGAATTGTACATACAGTCAACGTGAATTCATCATTGAAAGAGAAGTTCACGAGACACTTTAAGATATTTAAATGAGAATATCACTCAACACTATCACCTGACAATCACTTAAATAATGACAGACCTAAATATTATAATTAAACTCAAATGCACGGCACATGCAGTTTATTCGTCCTTCGAAAGGCTTTTCAGTTACCAAAGAGACTTTATCCGCAGCAAATGGCCATCCATGACCTTGGTCACATTAACAAAGATGAGGATTATATGCATTAAAAAAGCATCCATATAGTTTTCGAACGTTTAATTACTTGAAAGATGCAGCAGTGAGTGCGCCCTTCAAAGGGATAAAGATGTTTGAACAGAGAGGGGAACGCGGTACGGGAAAGGGAAAAAATGCGGAATTTGATAAAATTCAACATATTCCCTTGAAAAAATGCCAGTAAACCTTTAAAAAATAACCCAGATTTGAGTGAAGAGATGAACTGCAGGCGCAGTGGCGGTGGACTCGAGTTTCACAAAGGGCAGAGGAGAACTCGTTTGGGAAGGAGCGGTCTTTTGGGCCGACTTCAAAGGTGCAGACCGGAAGCTAAAAAGATGAGAGAGAAAGAGGGAAAAGGGAGGAAGGCTAACAGGATGGATAGAGGAAAAGGGGATTAGGAAGGAAAATAAAAATACGGAAAGAAATACGGTGTGGAAATAAAATATAATAATAAAGAGTGGAAAGATATATGGTAATGGAGGTATTAATGAAGGGATGGGAAAGATCATGGAGTCGATAGATGTGTCGGCGAGAAAAACTGTGATATTAAGCAATTAGATAATGATGGAGAATTATTTTCTCTAGTTTACTTAATGAAAGAACCTCCCGGATACACTCAGAAGTTTGCTGTGTATAGTGCTCTTACTCATTGTTTTTGATACTTTTCCTTAAAGGAAAATTATTGTCAGAAGCGAAAATAAATTCTTTAAGGGTAAATTATTTATTAAGGAATAAATATCAGACAGTACACGGGTAGGACTAGAAATTATATACTTTATTAAGAATTTGAAGTAATACTTCCCACTTTGTATATATATTCGTAAAGAATTCCGAGCATCTATATATAGTAGGGTTAGATGTAAGAGGAAAGTTGTAAAACCCAACGTGCCCACGGTGGCGTAGTGGTTAGCGCGTTAATCTGCAATCTATAATCTTGGTAAGGGCATTGCTTTTTGTGTGTATTAAAAGAATGGGTTTTTGTGAAAAATAGTCATCATTGACTGAGATATGCCCAGTAATAAATACGCAGACTTGTTATCATTAAACGAAGTCCTTTATCATTTTGAATATTAATTAGATTTTTCGTTTATTCCTTTGCTTTTCAATGAACTCAAATTCATTATATATATATATATATATATATATATATATATATATATATATATATATATATATATATATATATATATATATATATATATATATATATATATATATACTGTGAGGGATAACAGCAAGGGACCTACGTACACATTTATTAATGAGATGGATTACCCCAGATTCCATCCTTCCATTGATTTTTCCGCAAACTCACATTAACATCTCCCGAAATTGTGATGATTCCTAGCAACTTTCGTGGAATCATTGCCCATAAGATTCACATCTTTGAAAAAAATGTACTTCTCTAAATCAGCACGGTAGAATAGTATGTAATGGTTTAGAACGCTCCCACCCCTCTCGTACGTATGGATCGCAACATTTGCAAGCACTCCTTTGAAACGAAATGCACGGAACGGGGATTTAAAAAAGAAACGAAATGCACGGAACGGGGTTTACAAAAAAACCTCGCTTACCTGCAGAGATTACGCACGAATTAATTTTTCTAACGGCTACTTGGAAACACATTTTGAGCCTGGATAATGAGAACCCCTCTGTGTGCGCTAATTTGAATTTTTCCGCCATCGAATGCGTTCCTCGAAATTTTAATGACACGTTTCAAAAACTCCGCTGCAGGATTACCAATTAACGGGGTGCAACTCGAGTTTATAATTTGCCACCGAATTAAAAAATCCCGCTCATTTAATATGCCGGAAAATTATTTTGAGGACATAATGACCGGAGGGGAAAGGTACGTGCTTAAAATGAGAATGACGAACGGATAGAGACGTACGTGTGGGTGGGAGATCAAAAGGGGAGCAAAAGATGAAACTCGCTAAAGCTTTCGGACTCCGGTGAGCGCACCTACAGCCGTTGCATTCTCGCTAAAAATTAGAAACTCCCGCTGAGCTTACAACCTGGAGTCCAAAGGCCATTGGAAATCACCGCAGACGCCATTGCTGCGGAGGCATCACGCTCGTGTTAACTGACGCATGATTTATACCAGCACCTGCTGCCAGCTGGTAGCGGATGAGGACCAAAAGCCTATACCTTCTCCCCCCTCACCCTCACCTCCCCCTATTTTCCACATTCGAAAACTTTGCATAACATATCTTTGTCTCCACCTAAACTCATCCAGTTCTGTCGCTTAGGCAACCGTTATAGTTCATATGAGTTCTGACGAAATCGGGATAGTGGGAAAACGTCAGTACTCTTCCTAAGAAAATTGTGGCTACACTGTACTACTTGCGTTAGATTATTTTCTCTTTTACAGTCCTTTATTGAATGCACAATAATAACTTCAGTAACGGATTTAAATTCAAAATAGGCGAGATAAAGAAATCCATGATGCACAATACTTGAAGTATGAGTACTTTAACTAAGGTACTTTTTCTTTCATTGTACAGTCCTGGCCAAAATTAACGCAGCACCGGCCGTAAGGATCGCTAGGGAGGTGCTGCGTTAATTTTGGCCAGGAGCGTACATGACGGATTTCCATTTTATCTCGCCTATTTTGAATTTAAATCCGTTACTGAAGTTATTATTGATTTAAGGAAAAAGATTCGAGAGTTAAAAACAATTATTTGCTGTAATAGACGATAAGTGAGAGTTTTTAATGCTATTTAAAATCTTTCAAGCAGGCCCAAAAAGTTCTTAGTTCTCTTCTTTCATGTCTCGTAAATTTGTGGTCGGTGAAAATACTATTCTATTTATTAAAGATAATGGGAAAAGAAGCAGAGACTGACAAACTGGATAAGAAACACGCAAGCACTGTTGTAGTAGATTTATCGTTAAAAGTATTTCGACAGCTTAGGTCATTTCATGCATAGGCTTCCACCGGGAATCGAATCGATTTCACCGAATCCGAACGAGCTGCCCACATTGCTATCCGGTAACCGCGAGTAGGGTAAGCTGTTCGTCAGAACACACGAAAAAAAATCAAACTTATTCTCACTAAATTCTTCTGACGTGTTCGTGCGGCATCTGAAGAATCAGATGCATACAAAGTAACCACTAACATAAGATTCACATACTTTGTTCTGACAAATTCGTCAGCACTCGCATACACTGTAACCGTTGCTTTTCAGGCGTTTCTATGCCAGCGCCCCCGCTCCCCATTATTCCTCAGGAAACCTCCATCCAACCGAATATTCACCGCGTGGCTAAGGGCGGGAGACGAGGAGGAAATACTCCACCGTGTTTGTGTGTCGCATACGCTCTCTACCTGCTCGTTTTATTGCGGCGTATGCAGATACCGGACGGGTGATATAAAATATCGGGAGCGCAGCCCAATAAAAAGGAGAAGCATTTAATTATTCCTGCCGCTCATTTCTTCGTGTTTGGGAATAAAAGTGATGCGAATGGGAATTAGGGGCGGAAGAAAATATGTAAACGGGATGCGAGAGCCAATTGAGCGCATCGCGTCAGAATATTTCAAAGCCACAAAAGGGGATATTTTTTTCACTCCGTAGCCAGTGAATGCATCAATATTTCACGTACTTCCCGCCGACGCGTGCACCACAAAAATTGCGATAGAATTTGTGGGCAGCCAGGAACGCATTGGCTGCTGATTAGTGGCTGGGAAGTCATTTATTTTCTTCACGTCTTATTTGGCACGAAATATGCGCTCCGCTGGTTCGCATTAAAAACTCTCTTCGGCGCCGTCTGCAAAAGGGTATTAATATGTGAGCACTAAAAATCTATGATCCCGTCCTTTTAGGATCTGTGTATCTGTCTGCAAATTCCTACATACGTTGAACTAAATTGGTTTCCTTAGGAATTAAAAAATCTCCCGAAATTCAATGTTTACGGTAATGCTTTCCATGTACCTCCAACGGAGGGAAGCAATCAGATTGAAATCAAAAATTAAAATGACAAATATAATATAAATTGTGATTCCATTATATTCCAACATACAACTCGTATATCTTCGTCGATTATTAAATGAATGCGTGAAAATTGTTAGTACCGAATTGAGACTCTTCCTTCTTACCGTAATTGAATTATTTAGGGTGAAAATTATAAACTGAAGTGGTAAAGCTCAACACACTGCAGTCAAGATGTCTTTAATATATATTTTTATAATCGGGCGATTGGAATCACTACGAGTAAAAAAGGGAAGAATTTGCTGAGATAAATATTTGGTAAGACAATATTTGATGGCTAAAACAATTTTATATTTGTAGTTTAAATAGATACACTTCTATATGCTAAAGATCCAAGTTTCACCTACTTAATATAATACTAAACGCAATGCGTTATGATGCATGCGTGGGGAAATTTATTGTCACAGTCGATTAAAGAGCTGAAACCAGTCTTAAATATAAGGCTTTCTAAATACCTTATAACCCGAGTTTGTCATATTTCCTTAAGTTTTGTTAACGGCGAAGTTTATAAGACAGAAGATGAAAATTTGATGTTGAATACTCACGAATTCGAGTAAAAAAATCAAAAGAGATATTGAACAGAAATTGACTCAATGTAGTGCGGCCAAATTAATTTAAGAAACCTTTAGAAAGAAAATATTTCGTGTAGTAGTATAATAATAATAATGAAATTCATTTAAGAATAATGAAATAACATGATAGTAATAATAATAACAGTCTTTATTTGGGCGAGATTGAGACTAAATCTTCTTCTTCTAAATAACCAATCGTCATTATAGAGATATAAAGGAGGAAAGGGGATTTAAAGATTCACTGTGGCAGCATCGTCTAGTTTTGGTTACTAAAACTATTTTAATTAAGAAAGAATTCATCCTCCTTAAATCGGAAATGCAATAATCTGTAAATCCTTAGAAAGCTATATTTTCAACCAAAATAGGCCCCTGAATTTCCGGAAAAATATTAGACAAGCATCGAATTCCTAAATCCAGCGACGTGGAAGGGGTAGCTTTATTCTGGTCTTAAAGTGGGTGGCCTGGATGTCGTAGATTCTCAAACTTTCCCCTTAATGAGTTCGTTTAGTGGGAACTCGTATTTAAGAGAGGACTATTAAGGGATATTAGCAGCTTCCAAATTATCTGCCCTAAGGACAGCGGTAGGTCGGTTAGCAAGTGCTTTCATTACTACTCCTCTACTTCCGCAGGAACTTATCCGTAATTAATAGTTGAAATGAATTGTATCTTCCTCAGAATATTGCGGTAGTTCTAGATTCGTCTTCCTTAATTACCATCTATCGGTACTATTTCCTGATTCCTGGCCCGCTATCAATTTATTCTAAATTATCCTTCGTATTTTTATATCTTAATGGATATTATACTCTTTGATTCTTGTGGTTCTGTTCATTTAATTTGATAACTCAAAATTTGAAATATTCGCATAATTATCCCTTCTTTGCTCTAGTGAGCTTGCTTAATCATTAATTATAGTCATACGCCATCCTTAATAATAATAACTTCCATTTTTTTCCATTTATCTTCCTTTATCGTTCTAAAAGTCATTTACAAAATATTACTACTTGAATGCCATGAAATTGTCTCTAAAGTTTGGTTTAAGATATGCAATAAATTCGTTTTAATGTGTGCCTAATCTTTCCGACACTCCTCAAAGAATTTTATCTCCGGCCTGCTAAAACGCCACTTCTTTCACATAAGTATTCATTTTTATGTAGTCCTCAGCCGCGGACGACGACATGACTGCTATAGTATAGGTATTACGTGTATATGCCTAACTAATTAAGTATTGATTAAAAGTTCTTCTAAAAAAGACCAAATGTTCACCGCTGTTATTACAATCTGATATTAGAAAGAATACCGTTATAATGAGAGTATTCTTCCAACCTCGGAACTAGTATTTTTGCTATTGAAATACACATCGGCTGCCTATCTCAAAGCAGTGTTTTTCCCGGAGTGATGCCTTTTTTTGTCTGACCACAGCGTGAGCTATGGGATAAACCCCAACGTCATGAGAGTATTTCAAACTTCTATCCATCTGTTTATATATCATCTTGTTTAGAGTTGAAACTTTTACTAAGGTACGATTTTCTTCTTTTTTCTAAGCATAGAGAGAACTTTACGTTTACATAACATAGATCTTTCAGAAGGGAATATATAACAATGCGTCGCATATCGTCCTCTAACAGAGAAGCATATTAAAATCTGCATGAGCAAGCATTTTCGTTTTTCAGTTTTGTTAATGAGTGAAAGATTGCCCTTGAAAGTCCGAGAAATTTTACCAGGTCTTCTGCTGATTTCCGTGAATCCAACAATAGGAGGGAGCATTTACATACTCAATACATCCACAGAGTTAGGCAAGGTAGTGTATAACAGATACATAATGTACAATGAAGAAAAGAGAAACAATACTGTATAAAAAGTAGCATCACTCTTTCCTTCTTTGTACTTCATACTTCAATTTAAATCCAACAAGAATAAGTCGTGGTATGAATTGGACTCGAAACCAGGAACGCGTCATTAATTATTGTACAATGTCACTATTATGCACGATGAAAACGAAAATATACGCTCCTGTTATAGATTTCAAATATACCATATCATTTGAAATTTCCAAAGTTAATTTCCACTTACTGTTGCTTATCATCTTATGTATTTTTGACCAAAACCAGTTAATCAAAATAATGCAGTAATAATAATTTGAATACTCTGATCACGATTGAAAATAAAAGCACATGTATGTTTTGGGGAATTTTTTAAATGTCACCATATGTGGGATCGTTCACTATCAGAAATAAAAATCTTGGAATCTCACCTTTCGACTACCCCAGCTTAGTAATAAGAAAATTAATTATCCTTTCCTATGTTCGAAGATCCAATTCCGGAAAATTTACTACTACTAGTGTCCAATCTTGAAAAAAAAAAACAATTTAAGTTGTCAAAGGTATTCTTTGACATTTTCATATACTCAGGGTGGGTTTTCCCTTCGTCCATATTTAAGAGCATTCGGATCTTGCCAAAGAAGTCAGAGCTCACTCCAAAAGAGGTATTTTCGCTTAAACGAACCCCAGCTGATGAACAGACCTCACGATTGAAACCGACCGCTTACCAGAATTCGAGCTCAATGATAGTTTTATAAACAGCGTATTTTAAACGTGTGCGTGTGTTCAACGGTGAATGGGAGAAAGTAGAAGGTCAAGGGAGAGCGCAATTTGGCCGATAGCGGAGTGAGATGGGCGTGGACTGGAGAGAAAGTAGAGAAGAGAGAGATTTATAGATGTCCGTGATGAATAGAATCAGTGGAGAGTGGCCGGTGGATGTGTAAAGGAAGAAGGACGGAAAGGAAAGCGTTAAAAAGGATTTGAAGGGAAGTATTAATTCTGGCGCTCCCTTGAAGCTGAGGATGAAAATCAAGAGAGGGTTTAAGGGACCGTCTCCATACGGTTGGGTGCACAGTCGGAGAGGGTTCTTGATTTAGCGGATAGCTTGAAGGAAAAGTAGTGGAGGCTCAAGATGCGGAATTTGAGAGGTAACTTCTAGGGGGAGGACGCAATTTTGGTAATAGATATTACTGCTATTATTTTAACAGAAACAGCGTAACGTTCTCCATGAGCTTTCACTTTTTTGTTGAGAAGGGGAATGGGGTCTTTATGTCCCTTTTACGTACTTAAAGCGGGAGAAATTTCCTTGGATGAATAGAAAGGAGTTGAATCCATCTTAAAGATTAAGTTCTACTGCATTTAGCAAAATTAGAATGGTGAGATAAAAGTTCCAGAGAGTAAGGATTCTGAAGAGAAATTTTGTTAAGTAATCAAAAGTTGGGTTCGGGAGACGTAAAACTGTGAAGTGTTTCCAATCGGTTTCTTTCTCTGACCTCAAATTATTGCTGGATAGTCAAGAATGGACGTAAAAATTCAATCAATTCCATTTCTGCCAAGAATAATTTATATTTACCTATTTACTTGAATTTCATTGTTAAGATCGTAATAAAATATTAATCGTATATATCGTCAAAACGTGGATTCTGGTTAATAATAGATGAGTAATCATCACGCTGAGCAATCAAAATAGGTAAAATACCCAATCAACAAGAAGAATATAATAATTTAGCGGACATTTATATATTTGAACGAAGCAACTTAAAGGAAAGGAATTTAATTTTTCCAAAAAGGAAGACATTAATTTTCATGTTCCACAAAACATTTGACCTTTATAGGTTGTAAATTTAGTTGTCCAGACTAATTCGCACTATTCATATATACTGTATTTACCGGCCGTGTTGGCCGAGTGGTTAGCGTGCTTGCACGGCATCGCTCATACCCCACGGTCTGGGGTTCGAATCCCGGCTATTCGGATTTTTCTGATTAGGGTATCTTGTTTTGTGTGATTGTTGTTGCTTATACCTACCACTGTAAAAGTCCCGAAAATGGATGTTTGTGGGGTACCTGAAAATAAATAAATAAATAAATATACACGGACATTGAAGCTGAAAAATGTTTTAAAAAGCGATTCTCCTTGCCCCGATTCCTTACATCTCTTTACTCAAAAGTGCTTAAATAGGAAATAAAGCAGAGATAAAGTGTAACATGAAAAAATTATGGACATAATTTGTGTCACTACGGAAAATCACATTTGTGTTGTTAACTAGATATATTAATCTCAGATTAACGCTCTCGTTTTCCAAATCGATTGAGTACGTGGCTGGCAGTAACACTTTCTGGCTCGTCATGACAGGCATTCAGTTGTAGGATTTATGCCAAAATAAAATATTTCATCGCCAATCATCCATATCTTCGTCCCTCAATAAAGGTTTTTCATACTCTATAAGGGAAGCAATTCATACGACCTTTTATGATGTATTGACAAAAACATTTTACTTTCGTATTTGATTTTTATAACTGAGCATATCGTGTTGCCTACTGGTATCAAAATTACTTAAAATTGCAACAAGCTAAATTATTAAGGGTTTTATATGCTAAGAAGGGAAGGGAACAATTTAAAAAATCAATGAAGTTGATGTTACTTAATTAATATATTTTTTTAACCGTGCATACCTTCGGGAAATTAAAATAAGATGATGTTTTATTCCAATTAAAGTACTTTTAAGAGTGGTTAAATCATAGTATCCGACTCATAACAGCCATTATTGAAAATTTTAAATCCTCGTTTAAGTACTTAATCATTGACATTTCATTAGTTCATGGTTCTGGAGAAAAATAATATACAGGTTAATGAATCCCTAAAAGCTGAATACTAATTTGCAACTTAAAAGTGACCGTAACTGAGATGGAAAAATAATTAGAGAGAGTTAATAATAAAGGAAATGAAGATTTAGAGATCGTTGACAGTCACATCGAGTGGGAGGGGCGACGGAACAGAAACTGAACGAGTTTCAAAATGGTAAAAAATAACCGGAAAACGTCCGCTGTCCGCTTGTCATTTTTTTTCGAAAATGAAGCTATCGTTGAGTAGAACGTTAATGACGAGAAAGAAACCAGAGAAGCGGGGTGGACGTCCGCGGAAAATGACCCGTTAGGCAAAATAAATAAAGAGCGAAATCCAAGGTGTGAGCACGAGAAATGCGGATACATATTTGTAAAGGAGAAAGGGGAGATGGGAGTCCCGGAATTCCGAGTGAAAGGTGGTGTGGCGTGGAGTGCAGAGTCGTGCAGTAATAGGCGTGCTCGTTAGCCAAGGTGTCCTCTTAGTGCGTTCGAATGTTTCCTTTTGCGGGCGAGCCACTGTCACCCGGCGTCCCTACAATCCGGCATTAAACACGAAGGCCGTTACGTTTCAATCGATTCCTCGGCGAACTGCCTCCTTTAGCCCACATTCACCTGCACTACCCAAGCGTGCGCCTCCCAACACCTCGCACGTCTTCATTCCCTCCCGTTCCTCTCTCTCCTCTCTATCCATCTCTCTCGTCCCGCTTCATTCCCATCTCCCTTCCTTAGTATTCCTTCGTGTTTGAATCACTGCAATCGTTTCCTTTTTTACGTTTTGGGAAGTCTGACTTCAAGATGGCTGAGGAGATAAATCACTATTCCCTTCAATTTTTAGTTCTGACCAACCTAAGCTAAATATTAAGCACCCTACCTACCGAAGCACTCATGATGTTGAAGATTAATAATAATCGGAATTTACTGCTCAAACTTAGATTTTATAAGACTATTCTTACAATTATCTCTATACAATGAATAATACGTCATATAATATACAATTTATGATTACACTCGCAAAACTGACACAAATACCCATGCCCTAGCGCGGAAAAATCCCGTTATCCAGGGCTGATAGGGAGTGGACTTGAACCAGGATCCTTAGTGTTAGATATCACGAGCACTAACCACTAAGCCACCGAGGATTACTCGAACATTCATGTATTCCGTATCCCAAGTACGAACATCGTCAGCCAATAAATTCAATTAAAGTCAAATGAACGAGTGAAATAAATGTTTTTTCAATATTTTACCCATCTATATGCTTTGCAATTTCGCGTATTTGAGTCATACGCCATCGATTATATTTAAAAATTGGGTTTAAACTTCTCAATTCCTTGAAGACTGCATAATATCCTTTTCTCCTATTAGTGGCTTGGTTTTAAACTAAAATCCTTCACTATTAGCTTTCCTAATGCTTTGGAGAGGTAATGACTTTTATTACACAAAATATGGATTGTGTTTACATTTCTATAATGAGCCAGATTGTTTTGTATGGGAAAAGACCACGTAATTGCAACACAGCAACCATATGAATGATATTTATCACAGGCAATTTAAGCAAGACTTAATGCAATTCAGAACGTTTCATTACACAGCAGCTTTCATTTGACCACAGCCATATAAATCACGGAGGTTAAATTAAAGGATGGATGAAATTTTCCCCGTCCTGTACAACAAGAGAAAATGAAAAATATTCCACTCATCGAGGATGTCGAAGAAACGTTATCCTTGTAACGCATCCGCATTAAGATTCGGTATTTTTTTCCTCTAGTTAGGTCGTATCACATCCGACTAAGCAAATATAGCATTTCCTGCATTTCACTTGAAACCGAATCTTAGTTCTCACTCTTACTTCTCTTCCAGCTGGAACAAAATTCGCACACGAGTCTTGGAAGCTTAAACCGTAAAAACTTTGAACTAGCTCCTTTTCTTCCCTTCAAAGTTCTCCCGCTCCACCAGAAAACTTGCCTAACATCCTCGTCAAATAAAGATCGAATCAAATACTTTCATATCCTCAAAAACATGCCGATGTTATGGCACCTAATTTGCAAACAAAAGGAAGTGAAAACTTGGCGCGTCATTTCAAGCAATTCTCCCGTCATATCTCCCTTTATTACTCCCCGTCCTCCCCCACCTTTAACTTAACATAACACTGGACACACAGGAATATCCTCCTTTCCCTTTATCGCCGCGTCCAGATTCCTCGTCATCCTCAAGCGAGTTGGGTAGTGCAGTGTCTCGGTGACAAATATTAGCTCTGGAGACTAAGCAATGGGGAGGAGGGAGTAAATGGGATGGCATGGGTGAGGTTTGGAACACTTAGAGGTATCCAGGTAATGAGTATGGAATTAGTACGCTAATTATTTCGGTCGACAAGAGGTTTGGGAGGGTGCGAGGCGATTCTTTCGGAACTATTTTATCGCGACGATGGGATCATCCGCGAGATACGAGCGCTGGGAAAGGCTGCACGTAATTATAACGTCAAAAAGCTGTCTGGAGAAATCTTTCTGTGACGGAGCATTAAAGGGGATTTGGGAAGACAAGGGAGACGGATAACGACCCAGAGAGTAAGATAACAATTTTAATCCCCAGTCCCGGGAGGAAATCCAAGTTATGGAACGAGTAACGATGATTATTTTTGAAGTTTGATGAAAATTCGCGGCGTGATATTTAGCTCACAAGTTGTGCAAATACCTCCAAAGTAAAACATGCTTGTTAATTAGCTCTAGGATTTTTTTGAAGTTTTATTCGGACGTTGTATTCAATGATGTGCGAAGGTTGAAAAAACATAGTGAATTGTATTTTTAAGAAGACATCGGTAAATAGGAATTTATAAATAACGCCCGAATAGAAAAGAAATTGCCCATTAGTTTAACATAAGACACTAAAATTTAAACAACAATGATTTTTGGTCAAAATAGAGCGCATCATTTTGTATCGACCACATCATATCGATTTACATTTCCATAATGGCTGTGCAAACCGCGGGTGGAGTATGACAGCGGGTTTTAAAATACGCACATCCCTAACTCTAATAAATATTAACTTCTCTAGTGCTCTATGGGAAGAAGAAATAGATGTAGATATCTGTCCTTACGGGCGAATAATATGTTAGGATATAATACTTATAATGTTTCCTAGTTTTCTCTTGATGATAGTGAAAACTGTTAACTGAAGCGGCAGTATTAACAATCTCGTTAGTGAAGTTTGCATTGATAAAATTTTCATTCATGGTGACTGAGCATTTTGTAACTCTCAGACGGTAGAAGGATGGAAATTATTTCAATTAGCAAGAAATAATTACTCTATACATCATAGCAGAAGGAAAATTAAATAGAATCTGCAGTATTACGCAATTCTCTTTTTATTTTATCATGATTTCATTTATTCTACTAGGAATTAGTAAATTCAATTCAGCACAAGAGAAAATTTCTATGCCTCAAAGTAGGAATAAGATGGTGTAGTAGCATTTTGGCATCAATAACTCTAAAAGAAAGATAATAAAAATCAATAAAGATATTTAAATCGATACCTGCCATTCTCAACCGATCCATTGAAGGACCATCTGTACCAAAACCTTAGGTTTAAGCTTAATTAAAATTTCAGCACAAAATAATAGTTGACATCCCCGGCACAACAAATTAGCATCTTCTTTTTCTTTATATCCTTTTCAAAGTAGATTAGAGAGATTTATTTATAACTCCCCAAATTAGTTTAAGCTAATTAGTATATTCAGCATCTTTGTCTTTACAATTTCTACGATATAAAGGCAAGGTTGATTGAAAAGCTTTTGACTCCTTATGGATTAGTTTCTTCTCGTTAGTCATATCATTATTTTCATCCTTTATCTTCACCCTGTACCTTCAACGGGATATTTTAATGAAAAATATACTCAAAACCTACGTCACATTTTCATTTGGCTTTTCACGACGTAAAAATTTCTCGGTAAATTTTGGTGAAAACCAAATTACGTGAATCATAAACGCGTATAAATGAGTTACTGTTATTGTGACAGATTATATTAACACTTCAGTCGATAAATCGATTATTTATAATGGCACATCTGCGGTTCAGAATGCAAAATGTAATAAAGTGCGGAAAGCATTGCTTAATCATGAATATAACCCTCTGAACAAATTGAATTGAATCAATGATGAAGAATGAACCGAATACCAATTTAATTTCCACAACATGTTTATTCTTCAAACAGAGAATACAATGATGAATTTGTCCAATTCATATAACGATAATAAAGACTATGAAATAAATTCGATCATATCAACCAGGCTTACCTACGTCTCCTGCGCATAACTGATACGCTGCAAAATACTAAGCGCGTGCTATATTGGATTGCAGATTGATAGAATAATTTTCTGTACTGGTCACAACATGTATTGAGTTGTGTCTTAAATAATGTGATGAAATACAAAATAAATATAAATAAAGGAATAAAATTAAGCCATTATTGGGAATGATGAAACATTCAGCTTTGGGAAAATAGCGTAATCCTTGATATAAAAAAATTGCCATTCAATGACATAAAACATCACTCATCAGTCATTGTCCCTGATACCTCGAAGTAAATTCATATCCACATTGTAATGAAATAATATATTCATGCATTTATGGTTATCGATACAAGTTATTAGAAATGCAACAGTGCTTTACTATTACTCTCATTACAATAAATAACTCGTCTCATTTTAAATAGTGGAATACAACATATAGTTTCATGAATATAGGATGACTATTTAGTCAGATGTGCATTAGAATGTTTTTCATCTTAACCCTTACTCTCATATCAAGATTATTAATCACCAGGATTTTTTTAATATAGCAACTTCATAAAGATGCTTCTAATTCTATTAAATATATTAAATAATTAGAGGAGTATCTCGTACATTTTGATACCTTGCAACTAATCTGCGTAATCGAATTTTCGCTATTTCATTGGATGATATAAAGAAACATTTGGTTAAAACTGATTGGTGTAAATCCCAATTGTACTGCCATTTAAATAAATAATCTGATGACAGTATGAATACATTTCTCTGTACAATTAACCATCGTGTTTTAATAATCATCTCTTGAAGATTAGACGAAAGGCATTTAGGTATTATTTTATCCGAGTTTTGGTATATGGTTGAATTTTGGAGTTAAGAAGCAGAACTTTCAACGGAAAGTGCGTAATGAATTGAAGATGTTACGAGGTGATCGTGAACACAAAAATGGGAAAAGGAAAGGAGGCATGATCACTATTGATGCGAAACACTCATGTACCCTTCATTGCCGACATGTAATGGCACATCAGCCCTTTGTCATCGTTAAGTACGTGACTCTAACTGCAAAATAGGTTGTCACGGTAAACGTAGGGCGATAATTTACTGGCGACCGCAGTTCGGTTTTGTCTTCATGACTCATCTACAGCTCTGAAAAGGTGGCGATAAAATGACTCTATGGCAGTTTCATTATCACCCTAAACAAAGCAGACATGAACGCTTATTTGTCGCCGTTTTCCTCGGACAAGCCACACTGGATGATTATCATACCGAGGTCTTTTAATGCTCCCTCGGTGTGCAAATTAGTATTGCAATTTAACTTCACCAATGAAGCCTACGAACCGCACCGCATTACAATTGGCTCTCTTTCAGCGTAATGAGCCATGATATTTTAACTTAAAATACACTGCGAAAAAATTTCCCCACTGATCTGGCTTAAAGGGAAATTAAAGGTATTGTGTCCATGGGGACATAAATTCTTCTTCCGCTGTAACTTTTCGAGTGAGTGATTGGTGGCCGCGATAAAGAAACCTGAATCGCTTTCGCAATTGTAGAGAGCGACTGACGTGGACACTGCAGAGCTGACAATAACAAAGGGCTGGTGGAACATACGCCATCACGCGTATGGAAAAATAGAACGCTAGATACTCTTGATTCTCCCGCTCTTTATGTCTCTGTATCTCATTTTTTCCGCAACGATTGTGTTTTTGTCAGGAACGAGCGCATGGAACGCTTGCGTCAAGTCCTCGCAGATATGGAAAAAGGCTCCCAAGGACAAAAGAGGCCATCATTGTTAGCACCTCATTGTTGGAATGTCACGGGAGGGATCCTGAAGATTGGTACAAAGAGTAAAAATGCGTCGTAAGTGCGAGTGATGTCCAGTTTATAGCGTTACTTTCCTACCGAGCATATCAACTGTACCTTCTGAAGCGAGTGATGCATGAGCACTGCTTGGAGATTTGAATCTATGTACTTCTCTTTCTTACAAAGACGCTTCGAGTTTAAAATGAAAAGGAAAATTCTAACTGTATCATTCTATTAAATTACTCTCTTAGATTAAAGTAGGTAGCCTTTTCCACACAAAATGATTTGACATGCGATTCATACGATCAAATTAACGGAGGAACGTATGATGATAATTTGGGTCTTTAGTCAATACGCAGTGCATAATAAGCTTGATAATAATGCGTTCTCCCATGAAGATTGCAATGCTCTCGGTCGTTCTTCACACTTAGCCATTCCATATTAATTGCTCAAAGAGTCTGATAACCATGGTCGCGATATTTGATATTTTGGTTTATTCACTGTAATACTAAGAATGAAAAATCTTATCTGACAAATTTTGATGTCATTGTAGTCGAACCAGAGATCAAATCCACCACAGTTAGACGCCTCCTCAGCATTATAACCAAGACATAGGTTATGTTACATCATATTACATAAGTTATGGTACACCTTGCATTATTCCATACAAAAACCCTGAATGAAGAGACATTATCTTTATAGAAATAGTTATGAATTTAGAGATATTACCATGCTCACAAGTCATTTCATCAACCTCATTTTATTTGCAAAGTTTTACTGGTATATTTTACACGTTTTCTGCCTATTCATGTACAATTACGTCCATGTGGATATTTCCAAATAAAATTAACTTTATAATACTCCACGGATATTTTAACTGCAATCATTCTTGCATCTTCTTGGATTATGAAACCGGGCGCACATCAAAGTTTCTGTGGAAAATTACAAATCTGTTTGTATTTGAAGATTTATCTCCACGAAGCATTCAAGCATCGATTTCATTGCAGATATTTCATTCTACCTAAATGAAATACCCTCATTTAGTCTTTTGGTACAGTATAGAGAAAATATAACCTTGATCTTCTCTTGCTTTAGATTTATTCATATTTCATGGCCTAATAGTGTGAAAGATACTGAAGCATTCAATATGTTGAATAATGTAATTTTCCTGGTCATTCCGTACTTAATACCGTGTAAAGTGTTTGTGAAATAGTGTGAATGCATATACCTATCTAAACTTACAACCCTTTGGCTTAGTGAGGATAGCAAGGGTAAACTACTTCACTCCGCATCTTGCCCATTAAGCCTCATTCCCTTTCTAAACTTCTAGTAGCTATTAATGAAGGGGTTATGGATCTCACCATTCATCAAGCATATTACATTACTGATTTCATTCTAATTCAATCTTCAATTTTTTCCATAGGTTTTGAAAATGGACGGCAGCCAAACGAAGAAGCGTGAGGATTCAACGGGATGTATATCAAGGCAGGAAAAGGAAAGAGAAGAAAGGGCATGTCCTCCACAGGGGAAGATCCCAGGTCAGCCGAGGCGAAGAAGAGCCCGGAGAAGAAGATGGGAAAAGAGTAAACAGGGATTACACAGAAAAGGTCTCCTCGTTCCTTAATCTGCTTGAAAAGGATTTGTTGGCGTACAAAACGGGAGTGGTAAGGAAAAGACACGGAGAAGATTGTGTCAGTTTTTCCGTTCTCAATCACGTCTGCTTTCGATGAATCCCCTTCCGTGAAAGAGCCTAGGATGAGGTTGAAATAAGGAGATGCTGCTTCTTTCCGACACTGGTTTAGTCTTGACGGGATAGTTTCTTTTCTTTTTCTCCCCTGAAAAGAATGGATTATATTTTTATCTGATGGAGTTTCCGTTCCCCACATTTAATTTGCAAGGAGCGAAAGACGAGTTTCTCCGCCCGCGTGTGTATTTTTTCTCCGTGATTCTGACGTGGTTACGACGAGGATAAATAGTCCCGTTCTCAAAAGGTACGCACTAAGACCTTACGTTTCTCTCCCTTAGTTGGCATTTTAGGTTCTTGCAAAGGATCCATCTATCATCCATTCAATTACGGAGTTTTCAGTTGAATGACCGAGTTAATATTTTGCAGGATAATCTCCTTCCCGATTCTTGTTTTTTTTCGCTTTTGGATGGAGATGAAGTACAGATGGATTTATTTCGCATGCAAAAGAAACGGTCGTATACCAGTATATCCACCGTATACATTTGCTGAGCAACGAAAGTTGAAGGAAACGATTCGTCAATTCCCTAATGATATATAATCGCCGTGAGGTTTCCGTGTCTCGTGACTCAGAAGTGACTAAGAATACACTGAAATCATACATCGTCTCGAATTACGCTTTTACCTGCGAATTGTGTGTTTAAAGTCATGCTTTCATGTTAATAATAATCCATCCTCGTAAAAGAAGATAGAATAATTTTAATTTACCAAACATTTAAAAGCATTTATGTGTTTCGTTCAACTATGCAATTAATCACGAGTGACTTTATACCTCTAAGCAGTATTCTGTTCAATTTACGAATGATTCCCACCAATTCTCGTTCATGTAGCCATTATATTTCTGGCCATTTCCATTAATAGCTTTAACGTTATATTTTTATAGGACAATATGATGTACAATTACTGATTTTTTAATTCATTTAAGGTATATATCTTATGTATTATTTTCGGCAAACAGAATGTGAATCATTTGTATCATTTTTGCATCAGCAGACGCAACCGTACCATTTTGATTTGAAATTTAATTTCCCTTTATTTGATACGTGTCAGGAAGGAAGTATATAAACTCTAGCATAAAAGTCTTCAAGGATTTTCTGGAGACATCTAGAAACTGAATATTCACGCATCATGAGGGTAAAAAACGAGAAAGAATTATTTACATGGTATGCGTGATGAAAGGCACGCATTAATATATAGTGAAAATGGTCGTAATGTATCTTTTGTCATGTTTCTATATTCAAGTGCCAATATTTCTTGGACGCTGTGTGGTCTAAATTACGATTAAATATTCATCTATATTTCTCAATAAATGGTTTTTAAAACGTGACTGTGTTATTATTATTACCCCCATATCTATTTTACATCCATGCACGTGAAATAATAAAACTATTTACATCGATATCAGCTAAAAACTTAATACATTATTTATTAACGGAGCTCACCGAAGTATTTCAGCATTTTGGTGCGAGATGATCACATAATATACAAAATGTAATTGACTTTAAATTAGTAATAAGTAATTTAAAATGCTAAATAATAAAATATATTAGCATTTACACAAATTTAGCTTTTTCAGTTCATAATAAGCGTATTTATGAAATAGAGACGTTAAATGGAATGATTTTAGTAAGTTTGGAGATGAAAAATGGTGATTATTTGAAGATTTACAAACTTTTTCAGGAGACATAACATAACTATATAATGGTCACTAAAAGGAAAAAAGGAGCACGGCTGGGTTATTAACATTAAAAGTTAAAAATATCCAAACAGCCGTTGTATTTGCTACGACGGCTATTTGGAGCTTTTTAGCTTTTAATTTTACATAAGAGTCATTGGATTTTTCATGGTCGAGGAGGTACAAAATTAATTTAAATTAAACATGTTCATTTTAATGCTTAGAGATATTTTCATAAGAAGTAATGTTCTTTCAACAGCTTTCCAGATTTACGAAAAAAATCCTTTCATCTCCAAAAATAGAATTGAGCGATACTTCTTTCGCAGTCAATCCAAAAGTAGGTCAAACCGTTCGGAGCAAAACTTAATCTAACCAAAGCAAGAATTTCATAAAGGTTGAAGATTTAGACAATGCAAGAGGGTGGTTCTTAGTTGGTTTGTTTAAACTAAAGGAAAGGGTAAACATCCTCAACCTTGTTTAAGCGCTGTGTGAATCAAGTAACGGGAACAGTCGTCAGCCCCTCCCTCAACTCACACCCTCTCTCTAATTTACCAGCATTATATGGCCCAGCGAATCTAATTTGTCCGCCGCGGCAGGTTTGCCACGCAGCTGAAGACCGAAGCACGCTAGTTTTCGCAGATAATTTGGAAAGTTTCCGGCCTTCCTCATTTCCCATGCCACCAAGCCTTCCTCTCCTGCCATTGTGACCTCTTCCCATCCCGCATTCTACCCTAATGTCCCCACCTTCCGCCCCTTTACACACCAACTGTCTTGAGTTACGCGACTTTCCGTGGCCAAAGCTCTTGCTTCCCCTTCACGGCGACTGGAGCTATCCCTTCCCCCACTGACAGGATTCATTTTTCCCCTTTTCTCACTATATGCCCAACGACACAGTCTTTCCCTCTTACCTAGGGTGTTCAGACATCCCGGTTTTGTCGGGATTCATCTCTGATCTCAAGCATTACCCCCGGTCTCCCAAGAAAAATTTTCGGGACGCCAAAATTTCCCGGTAAGTATATGCTTAATCAATTTTTATCTAGAAACTGAGTAATTATTTTTTCAACGTACTGTGTGTTGATCGATGAGTAAATGGCACTAGTAATTCATAAATCATTTTCTTTTTCAACCGAAAAACTGTCTTATATTTTGTGATAATTTCATTAAAAATCCGTAAAATTTCATTCAATCTAATTTTTATTCTGTCACTTTAATTTTACTACTTTTGCATAAATGTTTCTAAATCTAATCATGTATAATATAAACTACTATGCATTTCTTTGTTTTTAAATTTAAATTGTTAGGAGCTATAAGATGGTTGGTCAATTAGGCAACGCTTTCGGCTTCGGTGAAGCGGACCCGGGTTCGATTCCCGCTGGGAGCCAATGCGCGAAATGACATAAGCCGTTGAAGCCATTTAAGATTTTAAGATTTGTATGATTTTGTTACAATCAATTAAAATGCCTATTTTGTTAGAAATAAAAGAAAAACGAAAGAAAGCAGCTAAGTAGAAATACCCTACTACTCTTAACTACGATAATGACAGAGATAGAACATTGTCCTGGATCAGTCGCGGTAATTTTCCTGATTGTATCCCGATTTTCCCGGATTTTCGTCTTGAAAGTAGTAAACGTCCCGGTATTTGCACTACCGGTCTCTGGACACACTTGCTTCTTCTATTCCAACCTTTCAAGCCTTTTTCTTCCCTCGACTTCTCATATGGTGACGAACCATCGTTGGGCTAAATAAACGCATTCAAATGAGTGCCTATGCGCCTGCTGAATATGCAACCTAAATGTCACCATGCATATTCAGCTCATCTAACACACGGGCGTGGAGAAAGGGAGCGGCGCGGTGGGTGCAGGTGATGAAGTGCGAAGAGGTGAAGGACTGTGCGGGTGGAATTGCAGATGCACATCCGGAAATGTTCCGATGCAAGGATTTCGGAGTGTTTGTGTACGTACACGAACATACAGGAGAAGTAGTGTATTTATTCCTTCCGATTCCACGCAGAAAATGGAGGTCATTTTCCCCTGCACGGGTAAGAAATGGTGCAGAGCCGCTTCCGACAGATGTTATGTATTACCCGTTCAAGTAGGTCTCCATATTGTCAACTGGCAAACGCGGAAGTCGTGGAAAAGTACTTTTAAATCCACGCGTTGTGTTTAATTCTCCCAAATTGTCTTAATTTGCATCTCATTCATCAACAGGACAATTTAAATACTGTGTTCATCCCTTCGGTTAACAAGGAGGGTATTTTTCTGTGATATTTAGGTTAAAATGTTTTAAATAATATCATGCGTCTATATATTTGTTCTTCAATATCAAATGATTTTCATATTTTTCCATCAATCACATATTTTTGGTGCAATTTCAATAGAAAAAATCTTAACTAGGAAACGATATAAACTCTGTAAAAGAGGTGAAGATAAAAAAACCTAGAAATATGCTTATAACCGAGACCATTCTTCCTCTAAGTGCTCCTAATATGAAATAATTACGAAATGTTGATAAAACAAATCAGAATATGACAACATAACTTTGCTGAGTCGAATAAGCATTTGAAAGGCTTATGGTGAATATATAATTAATTGTTATGATTTTAATTATATTTACCAATAAAGACATTTCTTAATAAAAATTTCACTCATCTGTTTTCATTCAATTTTTAGATAAATTCATAATTTTATTGCTTTAATCATTAAACTATACACTCAGAATACAAAATATTTTTGGGATAACCCAGTTATCCCCCTTGGTAGACGTAAGGTGTAAAATATCTTGGTAGCCGAAGGGTTGAGCAACAAAATATAATTGCGTATAAATATTGTCAAGAAAGATGACCAGATTATAAATGAATCTGTTTCGATCGTGTTTTATTGGTAAACCATCGCTATGGATACCCTTATTTTTAAATACAAATTAGATGATCAGTTTCAATCTCCATAAATATTTAAAACCTCAAATAGCAGTATAAGTCGACGTTCCGCATATTATTGCACCAGTATTTGGAGACAACAGAAAGGTCAGTATTACCGACATTCTAGGAAACACCCAATGTACGTTTCAATAGCGATGCTATCATGATCAGCGGTATTAAAATATTCCTGAAAATGATAACACTAATTCATTAGCCCAAATTAATTAGCAGCTGTGTCAATTGTTTTATTTCCGTAAAGTTTGTCTTGTTTAAAAATTACTTTTTTCTTATTTTTTTTGTATTGGATTTCTCATTTTTCATATTACAATAATATTATAATTAAATTATAATAAGGCAGAATAAGTTAAAGTGTAACTTTTTTCAACAGATTCCATATCCTAAATTATCAAAGAACAGCACCGAGCATACTCTCATCATTTTTTTAGATAAATGCTTCATTACCTAATAAAAGACAACTTGCATTATAAGTAGCCTTGTTTTACTAAACAATTTAACTAGGAAAATAATCCAATAATCCTAAAGTATTGTATGCTATAGAGATCAGTACGTAATGTTACATTTTATACGAAAAATGGAATTGTAAACGAGAATCTATAAATGCTCTTTCATGCTTTGGAAGGATTAACCTTGAAAACCAATCGCTTTTCAATGCTCATTAGTTTACGGAGAATTTTCATGAATATGAAAATGATAAAAACAGAGATGGACCATTCATATTCATCAATTAAAGAGCTAATTTTAAATGCCTTATCAATACTTCTTACCGATTAATCAGGAATTAAACTCGTGTTCTGAATGAATTGTCGACTAATTTGGGAATTGATTGAGGTGGAGCTGACAGATACAAACATAATAATATTAAAACTCTACAGTTAACTACATTTAGCTTTTGAAGTTATTTTGAAAGTATTCATGGAAAAGAACCAATTTACTGCTTATAACCAGCATAAACTTAGAATAAATCTTCAACACAGTTGGAATTTTTAACATTAGCATACGAAAATAGATATTTTTTAAGAGTAGAAAATCCATCACTGATATATGTCACCAAACTATGCACATATCTGAATTCTAGCAAAAGTATAGTTTGTAGTCTAACATTGTGTAAAGGTAAAGACACTGTGTAACTTATATTTCAATTTGTATGTAAATACTTAAATTAAAACAGCGACGGTC
Organism: Sympetrum striolatum; assembly: GCA_947579665.1. NCBI lineage: Eukaryota > Metazoa > Arthropoda > Insecta > Odonata > Libellulidae > Sympetrum > Sympetrum striolatum. Next base: position 50,221,133 of record OX388342.1, on the reverse strand, counting down.
AATGAGTTAACATCTTCAAATGAATCTACACTATGACGGAAACACTCGGATGAGAACTGAACACAAAGTAGTTTCCTTTGAAGTTGTGTGCTTATTTATTCCATAAAGTTCCGCGAAAATACATTAAGTATATATTTTCCAAAGCTCTTTAAATAATTAGAAAAAGGATATTCCAGTAATTTAAAATAATATATTGCATACAAAAAGATTTTTGTATATCAATGAGTCACAAACTAACCGTCATGGACGAAAGTGGTCAAACTTTGTAGCAAAATGAGCCACTACTATGGGTGAATAAAGAGCAGACATACGAAAAACCAAGCCACGAGGAAATTTTAACAAAACACACGTATGTAACATTAACACAGAATTTAATGAGGACGCGTCTTACCATTGAAAAACATTTATTTCTGCTTAGAATGTGCTGAAGGTGAAATATTTTTGAAAAGTAACTTGCAAAAAATAACCTTGAAAATTATAATTTAGCATATATTTGCCTATCCGTAATCTAAAAAAGGAAAAATAACTTAAGAATAAGCATTAAATTAAAAAGTAGAAGCTTAATAATTGGTGATCCCATGTTAAAAATTCATTATGTGTTACTGTACATTTGAAGCCAAATATAATTCCAGAAAGAGTTGAAAGTGAATTTCTAGGTTGTCGACCCCTGGTCAAGAATGAACAAAAGCAAAAAATGCAGACTTGGATGGGAATTGAACCCAGCTTTTACACTTTGCCATTTCCTCATGTGGATTCCTAACCACTGATCTACCAGGATTAACTTAGTACAGCACATTTACTGAGTCCACCTTCGTGATGATCGTATGTTATATTCACATCCGCAGAAAAATGTTCCGTTTATCCATGGATTACATGGTACTAGTCTAATTCTAAGTCGAATATGTTTACTGTAAACAAATATTAACATTCATGCAAGGGAAATTATAAAAGATAATCTGAAGTCGTTCAAATAAAATAACCCCTAAGGGCATGAAAACTTCTAACAGGACTGAGACTCGAATCCTAATGTCTAATTTTCTAGGTGAGTCCTCAAAATAATAATCTATCTTGCCAAGAAATTTATGCATTGCGTTCGAGAGACATTATTTAAACATGAGTCAGAAATAATATCGTATGGCATGCTGTGCGTTCGAATATAATAAATACTAGTACTCAGCTTAACACCAATAGTAACGATTTTTTATAATGAATTGTGCATCGGACAAATTTAAAAGCTAAATCTTCATATATGATAATTTTAAAAGCAAGATATTTAAAATAAATGAATAAATTAACACATAACTCACGCAAACGTATATCTGGATATAAATAAAACAATTTTCATGACATATATTTCAGAACGAAGATAATTGACATTACATCAATCTGGTTTTCATCACTTTGTTATCAAAAGGCGATCAAATCTGCATGGATTTAACTTTTAATGTAATTGAATTCAATTAACCTGCCTGAAATCAGTGAAATTGGAATGCTCCTTATTATCAAGGGTACTAGAAACCATATTTCTGCTCTCATCAATTATCAGTCCATTCGAATGATATGTACCCATTTAATTATTGAAATTAGGCTTTCAGCTATCTGTTTAGTATTGGAAATGAAATTAAAGCATAGTTTTCCGGGAATCACTTTAAAATAGTACAAAAAAGCCGCTGCTTATTTAAAATGTGTAAATCTATTAATAATTTCAATTGCATTAAACTACATCATAATGTAAAAATGTATACAATTTAAATTCCGTCCCAAATAAAACGAATTTTACTTTTACCTTAAAGCGTCTATGGCTTCTGACGTTTTGTAATCAAAACATGTTTATGTATATCCTCTTTCGGATAAAAATATAGAAATATTAATATATGAAGGAATTGAGAACCAAAAATTAAAATAGTTAAAAACGAAAGTTTCCTAAAATAACTTAAAGAAAAATATATTTTCTAAATGCAATGGCGATTCAAATAGTAATTTTTCTCTAGCTTTCAAAACATTGTTTCAAAAAGGACCCTGAACATTCTAGCTGATATTTACAAAAAAAGCTTTTAAAAACTAGAACTTACCTTTAAAATCATCCTCGATAGTGTTAAATCTCAGTTACTTTTGAAGTCAGTCCTTTTGGGAGCTTTTTCCAATGATATAAGTATTTGAAAACACTATTATCTCTTTAAATTATTCCTTCTTTCAGAACGAAAAGGCATAGTAAAAGCAGAGAAAATCAACATTAGAAAAAATATTGTAATAAATTTATATTTTAAGCTCGCATTCTTAAATAGTAATTATTGAGAGAGGCAATGCAACTGCTAATAACAGTTGAGACGCGGTCGCTAATCATAAATGAGTTGCTTTTGCTTTAACGTACAAATTTAACCAATTTATTATTAGTTTATTCCATATTTTACTCACGAAGAGAAAATTCATTAAATAAATTCAGAATTCATTGATTTGGTTTCAGTTAAAATATTGCGGTGATCTTAAAAGCCAATAAAGCTTTGACATGAATCATGTGCTTTGGAGTTGTTCCAAGAATTTTTAAGTCGTGAAAATTTTCAGTTCCCACGTTCCAATGCTCAGTCTTTAAATACTATTTTGCAACAACAATAGAGATTCTCAGCATCACGTTTTCGCAATATATATCCCACTAAAATTCATACCGACGATTCTCCTCTGATGTGACCTGAGTGATGAAAAAAATTGTCCTGATAATGCATTTATATATGTTGACATAATACACATATTAAATAAAAATATCCGGAAAATAAAATAAATTAGTAATTATAAGAGAAAACTAGGAATTGACCTAAAATAATATTAGCAATTTTACTTCATATCTTACATTACATTCAGTTTAAAAAATATTACTATGTATATAGATGCGCCAGAGTTCATATTTAGAGTTTTCAAAATTAAACGTTTTATACTAATTCACCATGCAAAAGCTTTCCCTAGATTTTTTTATAACTGAATTGATGTCAGAATTATTAATCATAAATTATACCGATATAAAGGTTGCAAAATGTTTGGTGAAAAAATAAAATTTCAATTATAGAGAGCAAGCTTCTTTTTACTTTCTCCCTATACGTAGTATAGAGAAATTATTGTATTCGCAAAAAAATTCGACCTCCAGATTTCGACGGAAATAGATGTTTTGGGGCCCATAGAGCATTTTTAGCTATTTTCCCGAACATGTCTGTCTGTGTGTCTGTCTGTCTGTGGTTAAAAAGTTTGTGTGCGCTCTATCTTAAAAATTAATTATCCGATTATTTTCAAAATTCATATTTAGAATTTTCCTAACAAAATCAAGAGTTGATTAGTTTTTGGAGAATATCGCTTAACCGGAAGTTACGGTTTATCCGGAACAAAATTTTGTTTCTTAAATATCTCTGTAAAAATGCAATATAGGTATATACAATTACATACAAAAGTTATAGATAATGTACTTTACTACAGCATTTGTATAAAATATTTTTTTGTAACACTGATTTTTTAGGAGTTATTCTTCAATAATGGTTAACCGGAAGTTGTTGTTTACCCAGAAAAGGAAGTTTTTCATACATATCTCTGTCAGAATGCAATATAGGTATATACATTTACACACAAAAGTTGTAGATTATGTATTTCACTACAACTTTTGTAGGAAACATTTTTTCGTAACGATTGTTTAGGAGTTATTCTGCAATAATGGTTAACCGGAAGTTGTTGTTTACCCAGAAAAGGAAGTTTTTCATACATATCTCTGTCAGAATGCAATATAGGTATATACATTTATGCACAAAAGTTGTAGACTATGTATTTTACTACAACTTTTGTATGAAACATTTTCCTGTAACACTCATTGTTTTAGAGGTATGCATAGGTTTATGTTTTCAATAAATACGGAGAAAGTCATGTGTTGGCCACATCAGATTTTTTCTCTTGGGGCTGCAACCTATAAGATAAGCTCAAGTTTCATTGAAAATAGATATATATATATATATATATATATATATATATATATATATATATATATATATATATATATCAATATTAGAAATATCGCGCTCACAACACGATAACAGTGTGTTATACGAAAGACAAAGCTTAAAAATTTCGAATAGAATTCTAAGAAAGGGGAAAAAGGAAAGATTTAACAAATTAACACATTAAATTGTGAGAAGAGGTAATAAAAATAAATATTCACAATAAATCAAGCCCGTTTCTGACAATTCCTTACTAATTTGATGGAAACGGATTACAGAAAAGAACGCATACAGCTCATTGCATGATGAAAAATAGTCCGTCGAGGTTCAATAGTGTTGGAAAGAGAAAAATTCCATTTTAAATCCGGATATTACATTACAATGCTTTGAAAAGAGGTTTTTATTCTATGAAGATACGACTGACTTTCGAGTAGCAACAAGGAGTCTGATTTCACTTAGTAAATTCGAACATTAAAAAAGATCTGAGAAAAGTACGTTGGTGTAACTAGTAAATCAAAAGAGTAAGTAAGATCAATCCGGTGAATGGTTATCTCAAGAGAAGAAACTAGGTAAATAGAGATAAAAGTGGTGAACTTACGTGAACATTAATTTCATAATGTACATCTAAGAAATTTTACGATAAATATTTTAATGATAAAAGAAAAGGATAAAACAAACATATTTTGATACCTAAAGGATGATTTAAAATATTTCTTCGCGATTCAACTTGATTTTATTGTACCTAGAAAAGGAATATTGTTCGTTAAATTAATCAGATATGCCTTATTTCCTCACCGTTTACTCTATAGAGGGAATAAGGCAGTTATCTAAGATTAGGAGGGAGTCATTAATCCTGTACTCCTTTACTTAGTCAATTAAAACAAGTCCGTATAATAGCGGCTTAACCACCATAAGCATGACGTTTGCATAGCTTTCAAAACGTAAAGACCAGGATGCATGTATGCAGAGTAAAAGATTCTGTCATCATTGGTATGAAAATGACCAATTCAAAAGTAAATAAAATATACATTTTCCATATTGCACCAAAATGTGATTGACAATATGGCATGCATAGAAAGATGTTTACATTAATGTAATTTAGTAAGAGTGTTAATCTCAGATTTTAAGATAACGATATCCGATTTGCCAGGGTAACACAGCATAAAGGTTAAGTAAGTATTTGAAATTAAAATTATATGATTAATTAAGAATTATTAGACCTTTATTAATGTTAGTATAATCATCATGTCATGCTTATATTATTTATTAATTTTGTATTCAACGTACATTTCAATTAGAACTTATTTTCTTTATAACGAATTTAGAGAAATTTCACCTCAGTAATTAATAAATTCATTCCCACAAGAGAGATCCTTTGACTGGAATTTGAATAGGACTGAGAAACCAAGTATCCACTGAGAAAATGGAGACCTTAAGTTGTAGACAAGAACAACACGTAAACGCTGTAAGGTACGCATGACATCCTTTTAAAATACATCATCTACGTTTCTTGTCTTAATTAACCCATATATCTCGAAAAGATTAGCGACTGAAATCCACTCCCTCCCTCGAACCCGGTGCATCATTGGGAGAGATTCATGAGCGCTACAAAATTAGGACGGAAGTTGTAAACTGCTAGCGCAAACTACCGCTGCAAATAAAAATGATGTATCGTGACCTGGATATTTGATGAAAATCGGGTAAAGTGATACATGTTTTAAGCTATAAAATTCTGTAACTGAGATGTTTGAACTATAAGATATCAAAACATCAAATCTTCTTCTTCGAATCCCTTTAAAGTTATGCGCATTTTGGAAACTGCTGTAATATAATAGGGAGTAGGGAATATTTGCACACAAAGTAGGTGTTAGAATTAATAAAAGTAGGTCAAACAATAGGAACCATTAAAATAACAAATAGGCTCCCGGATACTCATGTGGACAGCGCGTTTGCCTTTGGTGAAAGCGGTCCCGGGTTAGTATCCCGGTGGGTGCCAATGTGCGAAATGACCTAAGCTGTCGAAGTACTTTTAGCAATACTACTCCTACTACTACCAAAACAACAAATACCAAACTGAAAAGGATCAGAACTTCATCACAACGCAGTTTTAGCAATTGTTTGCCCCCAGCCTAATGTTACCTAAGCGACTTAAACGACCTAAACGATTACATGTTATAATTGCTGCTGTTTTGGGGTTTCTTGTTTCTAAACATTTTATTTAGAGGCTTGCTCTTCTGGCCTGGGCTGAAATAAAATATGTTTTTTATATAATAATGAGAATGGGAATGAATTTGATTATGTGCCAGGCCTTTAAATGTTTCAAAATCCTCTTCCAATGTCTCATCAAGTAAGATTCAATTAGCTCAAGGGTAAGGTGCATAATTTTTTAAATATCAATTCAATAAGGTAAAAACGATGAAGACAGTTCTTGATTTTACGCTAAATTTTCCTTCCCATTGCTATCTAATTTCTTCCGCTGTTACCGGAATTTGATTACTAGCTGGCTCTGATTTCATACGTAACCTAAAACTTCTTTCAAGGGAAAACAATCAAGAAAATTTTCGAAATATTGCAAGTCTAACTACAACTAACCTAATCTAGAAATGTAAATTGTACGTTATGGTTCTTATAAATCAATCCAAAGTAACAAAACAAGTTCCCCAAAACGTTTACTTTCTTCCGATTTTATTCGCGCTTGTAGATTTTTCCGCGCGGGCACTCAAGCATTCGAACTTCGTACAGAGAATCTCGAAAAAAAAATTAATAAAGAAAGGGGAGAGGAAAAGTTGTCTCAGAACCCAGTCCACGGAGAGAAACTTGAAATCTCGCTAAAAGTAAGAGGGCCGGAGATAAAATAACGTGAATAATTCCCGTGGAGGTACCCCTTTCTAATTTTTTTTGTACATATATCAGTCCATTTATATGGACCTCGCTATGAAGACGAATTAAGAGGATTGGATAAGAAGAAGAATAGGAGACGAAGATTAGAAGGAAGAAGGAAAGGGACCGAGGCGAAGAGGCAACGAGGGAAGGAGAGAAATGGAGTCGTCCGGGGAAGGGCCTGAGGAGTTAGCGGTTCAATTAAATTAATTACTCCGGAATGACACGCTTGCCTGATGAGGAGACTTGGTGGGATCCCTCCCCTTTTCCCCTCCTCCCCATCCCACTTCATCCCGTCAGATTTCCTTCCTCCCCTCCTTCCCCCACCCTCTCCCTCCCATTCTCTCCGCAGCTCGCATAAATTCCCACACGCATAAGCCTCCCTACAAGGTCCTTGCGCATTTACCCTCCAAACCCTCGGAGACCTCTACTTCCGAGCAAAAAAATATATTCCTTCCTCTCGAAGAAGTTAAGATGCCTTCCTCTCCGCATCCTGCGCCAACCGAACGACTCTGCGTTTGGATCTTCGATAAATCACTCCGGACTCTATAAAACCCCCGAATTCTTGAGAGTTCCGACTCCTCCCCACGTTCCATCCACTTACCCCCCACCTCTCGCGCAAGAGCGTTTAATGTTCCTTTTCTCCCGAGAACTGCATCTCCCGCGGAACAATTTTGCGCCAACCGCTGAGCAGGAGTTGGAAGATTTCTTTTTTGATTTTTTCCTCTTTTTTCCGCTCGGATTTCGAGAGGGTTGAGAATCTTCTCCGCTCGACTCGTGGAATTTCTCTTTGGTCGCTTTTTGTTTCCGCCCGTTTCGTCCCCTCGATTGCCCGCGACTAATAAATCAATTGTAATCCCGGGAATGGCTCATTCGTCGTCGTGGGCGATTTTCAGCGGGGCAATATTTTCGACGTGAAGCAATTTCGTAATTTCGAATCGAATGCAATTACTACAGCGACTATTACTCCTCTTTTGCCTCTGATATTTCAAATCGTTTTGCTACAACATCCTGATAAATTGAATATTTTTAATTAGTCATTCAGTCATGTTCAGGATAGAGAAAGATGTATCTTTCTTTTTCACATTCCACAGTCATGTTCATGACGGAGATTTAATTAAAGATACTGAGGAGTAATTGATATTAAATATTGGTATTAGTAAAGTTCTCACATTAAGGGATAGAGAAAATGCATCCTTCGTTTACCTTTTTTACAGTCTTATTTACAGCTGAGAATAAATGGAAGCTAAAGAAGTATGAGTGATATTAAATGTTGAAATTAATTAAGGTCTTACAGTATGGAATGCCAAGTAAAGTGTTACACGTAGAGCCATTGTACTTGCGTGAGCATGTTCCACTTATAGAATTACAGCTTGGTGAGGAAAGTAAGGAACAACTACCGCATTCCTCATCTTGCCTGGTAAGCCTCCTTCCCTCAACTAGCTCTTATTAGCTAATGTTAGAGGGTAATGTTATGAGGTAGGAAATGGCCTTTTAACTGAATATATTACAAACAGATTTTAAAACCACATTCAATGACAGCTATAATATATGTTCTCCAACCTACGTGCATAAGTCCGATCGCTTAATCAAGAGGAATTTCCAGATTTGCAGTCGAAATACTACAGTCGTAACGCTTCCTCGAAATCCAAAGCAGGATATTTTCAAATCGTTATTTACGGATTTACCAAGCGGAAGCGGCAGAGCCTAGAAGTTAATCGCCTATTAATCAGCTAAGTGATTTAACAACGTTTCACTGCTTTTAGATTGCAGGAAATTACCGTGCTTTAATATTTTCGGTGCACGATTTTGGATAGCGCAATAATACCGTTCCGCCTTTGCGTGGTCCACAGCTTTAAATCTCAACGAATTTCCTAATAAATCGTCCGTTTCAACTACAATTTCGTTTCAATCAAAAACCGACCAAACATATACATGTATGCAATGAGACGGTTAATAATTACCTATGCAAAAAAATTGAGAGGATATAAAAACTCACAATTGCAAAATATATGTACAATTTAGTAAAACTAGTTGCCTGTTATGAAATAAATTCTAATTGGGCTTTGAGAATGGTGGAAGGGAAACCTAGCTGCAATGCCTCATTTGTTTATGACTTAACGTTTAATTAATTTCTTCAACTCTCCACTTTTGTAAAATATCTTTCTATAATATATCTATCTTAGTAAGAAAATTATATTATGACAACATTTTCATATTTTTCGTGAAAACGCGGCACAATTCTTTTATGAAAGGTTTTTAGTTGAAAAATAGCATATATATGTCATAAGGGAAAACATGTGGAATTTGTAAATAAGCTGGGTAATTTGTTTGAATTGAATCAGAGATATGGGTAAAAGTATCAAAAATAAATCGTCGTCTATACCATTTGCTAGGAAAAATCGTCATACTTAAATAAAAAGTTGCATAAATGTCGAAATATTGTTTCTATTTTGAGATATGTACTATAAAAAAGTATCTCAACAATCGGTAGCTTCGTACTGCCCTATAAAAACGTCCAATTAAAGAACTGTTGAAGAGTTAATCCAAATTTTAATTTTAGAAAACAGACCCAATTCCAGACAACGAAAAGAAAAAGTAATGAAAACTAAAGTATAAAAAATTCTGCCTTAATTGAGATAATGGGGCTCCAGGGTACCCCATGAGGTAAGGAATCAAAAACAAGAAGAAACTTCTGTATTAATTTTAGCGTCAAAAATTAATACTATTACGTAATAGTATATACGATTACATTCTGATTAAATACGATGTCGTTAAATTTTATTATTATAAATAGCCGTTATCCATTCCCGGTGGTCATACATTAGGTTTTCTGTCATTTAAATAATTTCGCAAGTTCCGGAAGTGCAATATCCATCCGCGAGACTCTAAATGTCGTTCCTAGATTCCAGAACCACATTGTAAAGCGCTTAATCCCTCATCGGAGAACGTTTCGATCGCTCAATCGCGTAACCTCCTTCGGAACAACCTCCTCGGGATTTTATTCCGAATTTAAAGGGAACTGGGAACATCCCGTCCATTCTCGCGGGCTCTAAATATTTTCCCTCGAACACGGTATGCCGTTCTGCGTCTTGGCACACGGAATCAACACGGGAAATACGTTCCCAGACCGACAAAATCGCATTCCAGCCTCATTTTCTTCCCTCGCTCCATTCACCGATTCCATCCCTCCATTTTTAAAGCGCAAATCGGTCCGTCCGTCCTTTCCTCGCCTCTCCTCCCTCATTTGTTTCTCTTTTTTGTCCCATCTACTCCTCCTTTTTCCCCGGCAACATGACAATCTCCCCCCCCCTTTCCGCCGTCCTCGAAAGTGGGGGTAAAAAGGTTGAGATAGTTAGACGGGACCTTCTAATTAATGGACCGTCCCTTCCCTCTCTTTAAAAAAATGCCTCCGTTTCTTCTCCCATTCCCTCCCGTAGTACCCCTTCATCCATCCTTCGTTACCCGAATCTCTCTCCCGGAATTCTCTGGGTCCCGCGTACCTGTCCTCCTTACCTATTCACCAACACCTTTACCGTTCATCGTCCCGTTAGCATCTCTTTAGAAATTATTTGGTGGCATCGAGGTTGAACATTCGACCCCGATCTTTGTGTATCAGTCTCTCTCGCTTCTGACCCATCATTTTTTTACACGTCTCTTCCCATATCTGTAAACACCACTCCCCTGTCCCTCCTATCTATATACTCTACTTCTTTTTCCCTCCCCCTCCCTGTATACCCCACTCTCCTGTCCCTCCCCGTCTCTGTATACCTCACTCCCCTGTCCCTCCCTGTCTCTATATATCGCACCCCCACGTCTCTCCCACTTTCTGTATACCTCATTCCCCTCTTCCTCTCATTATCCCTCACTCCCATTTCCCTCCCCTTCTTTCTAAACCCTACTCCCATGTCCTTCCCCCTGTCTCAATATCCCACTCTCCTGTCCTCCCCCCTATATTTATACCCCATTGCTCTGTCCATCCCCATTTTTCTATACCCCACTCCACTGTCCCTCCACCTCTCCATATATACCACTCTCCCTTCCCTACCCATATTAATACCTCAGTATCTTTTCCCCCACCCTCTCCCTATACCCCATTCCGCTGTCCCTCTTCCTGAATCACCGAGAGACTGAAAAGCGAGGAATGACCGGGCGCGAGAGGGAAAGAATAAAGCGATGAATAAGTGTGATGGGAGAGAAAAGCGGATTATAAGCCGTGAAAAAATATTCTGCGGTAAATATGTTTGCGCGTAAGAGAAAACTAGGGAATTTAATTAAAACCGAGTTTCGAGGGAGGGAAAATAAGCTTTTTGGGGAAAAAAAGGCGGCTACAAAATGGAATTTATTAGCGCGAAGGATATCAAAAACTTAAAGGAACTTTGTTGGGGAAACAATAGGCGGTATGAAGAGCCATAAACGTAAAATTTAAGAAATCGTATATCAAGAAAGGTACAAGTTCTTGCGCCGAGATTTAGAAAGCAACATTTGCCTCCCACAGACTAAATAGTGTAACCACGAGGGGATACAGCTAAAGCTGTGAGGATGCTATTTGAGTCTTAAGTGAGATTTTCCGTCCCGTATCTCATGTGTGAGATGCAGGTTGTATTAGTTAGTAACTACTTATATGAATATAGAAAATGAATGAAGATTCATAGCTTATGGGACTTGGCTATTGAACGGAAATGGACTAATGAATTGAGAAAGATTTCCACTGCGTGATGTTAATTCCACCATTCGATTTTGTCAGGAGATTGAATGAATTTAAAGATTTATCACCTTCATCACTACGTTAGAAATCCACCGATAAGTTTACAATATACACTGAGTAAATAAAATGAATTTTAGTGCTATCTAATGTACAAAATCAGCTATGAATAAGGAGATTCTAGAAATACATTTTCGCATAAGACAAAATCGAGAACAGCCAACATAACGGATTGAAAACATATTGAAAAGTATATTCACGTCTCGATGTTTAATAAAAAATAAATTTTACTTAAAAGCATGTACAATAGCGTAGATCGAAGAAAAAATTTAAAAATCCGTCAACGGCTATTGCTTAAAGTTTGTGGTTGGTGGTCCCTATAACATATAAAAAATTTCAGCTCGATCGGATTATGTCCTGAGGCTGCGAATTTTAGTCAAAATTTTAAATTTCTGTGAAAAATATAAAATTTTTGCATTTTTCCTGATGGATTTTCAATGCTTCATAAGTGATATATTTATATATCATATATATTTTATAGTAACAATATTTACAATCCTTTAAAATTTAGGCATTTTGAATGGTAAAGAGCTGAGAGTCAAGCAGCTGGAGTAATGAAGTTACGTTGCCTCGTTCTAGATTTATAGAAACGTAGAAATACCTGAGAAAGATTCAATCAGATTTAGAGTTTAAGTTAAGGAGATAAGAAAAGGTTGAGATCACTCTATTCCAACAGCTTAAAACAATTTCAAAATTAGTGAAAATAATTCCAGAGCTAGGCTTCATGAGGACACGATATTCTTTAATAACCCTGCTGAAAATTAATGCTGTTAAGGTTTCCGAATGAGCAAGACATAACTGAAATTCGAGATTTTAGCACCAAAGACACAATTTAATTGAAACTATTTATATAAAATGTATAAAATTAATTATTTGTATGAATGATTTAATGCTATAAGCCAGAAATTATTTTATTATTTCGGCGAGCTGAATGTTGATTACATTCACGATAGAAGAAGTGATATTGACGAGAAACTAAAATTGTATCCGGCCTGGAAAAAAGTCTAGATAAATTTTATTTACGTGATAACAGTAACTACATAAAAAATGTGATGTTCTTGAAAAATCAAAAATAAAGTTCACACACTCCACAGATCTAGCCTAATAACAATTAATTGGAAATTCTGTTGTTTCGTTTATTTATATTTGTTATCTTGAGCTGATGAAAAGCAAAGGGAGCGGTCCACCAATCATAAAATAAACTAATATCGAAAACGTGAGGTTCTTGCGTGTTCGAGCAAGATTTCTTGCTTTGAGCAACCACCTTAATGCATTCTGTGACACCTTACGCTGAACGATAAAGATCAGAAATAAGTACAAATTCCTTAAGGGGTAACCGGTATACCTATGAGAGAACCATGAGGCAAATTCTGAATCGGAACTTTTCGTTAAAATAAGACAACCTTACTACGTTCACAATTTTTTTTGGACATAGTCAGAGTGCATTCTAACGATCCAAGGATATGTTCCACCAAGTATCACCAGATTTGATTAATTATGAATGGAAATCATTGGAGAGTGGATAGTATGTAGTTGATAGGAATGAGGTGTGTTCGTTATAGCACATGGAATGAGACTGAGAAGACTTGGAGCTACACAAAGACATGGCTTGAGATTCCAACACCATGAGAGGGCGGAGAGGCCGAAATACTTTAGGACAAGAAGAGAGAGAGAGGAAGAGAAAAGAACCATGAGTAAACAGGGGAGCTGAAGTGGAAGAGAAGCGTTAATGCGGAAATGAAAGAAGAGGAAAGGAATTGACGGAAAAAGCATCTTCGGAATTGGAGGAGTCCAAAACGCCGGCATGAGATAAGAGAAATAAGCTACGAAGGTAATATAGAGGAGTGGAAGAGGAAGTGAGATGAGAGAAAGGGGAGGGAAGATACGGGCTACGAGAATGAATGGCAGCGAGCGGTTGATTCGGCGAAGATAAGGGGGCTGTTTAATAAAGGGCCTCTGACCCTCGTGGGAAATAATAACCCCACCGAAACATTATTATATAAATTCGGGGCCAATATGAGGCGTGAAAGTATGCACTCAAATTGTTAATCAAGCCGTAAACACTCATTTCCGCTCCAAGCCCACCATGGTGAGTGATGATAATAGAGACGACTTGGTTTCCTGAAGGGAAACAGCGACGAGTGATTTAGATAAAAGACAACGTCCCGGAATAATGTGGTGCGCAAAAGTCAAAGGTTTAGTGTCGTAATTAACACCAGAAACCATTGGTAAATAGCATGTTGTAGAAGAAGTTGCTATTAGAGACTTAAAGCATTCAGCATTTAATCGTTCTTTGATTGAAACAAATTGTAAGGGGATTTAATAAGCACCCAAAGTGATACGTACTCTTAACTTTTATCATGAAATAGCAGCGAAGAAGTAAAAATGATAGTGATTATAATTTAAGCTTTCCTCATGGAACAGTTATTATTCTATTGAAGTGCTCACATTAAATGTGCCAATTACATACCATGTAACAACGCCTACGTTATCATTCACTTCTTTAAGAAATCCGACCTATATAGCACATCGCACAACAGAAGGCTAAGAAGATTAATAAACATAAAATAATATTCAAAATCTGTGTACGTCTGTATGAGTAAACTTACGAAATTTCCATGATGATTGTATTATTATTATATGCGCCATTATCATGAGCATTTATATTATCAATTCTCTATATATGGCCGACTGTCAATGTTTTAACACATGCGACCTAAGTAAAGATTTTGGCAACGGAAAACAATACTTCAAATGTAAGTATTAAGGTTGTTAACATTTAAATATATAAATAACAGCTTAAGATATTAACGTTTAGATTAATAGAATTATGAAGAAAATGTTTTAACATATTCTTACTTAAATAATATATGATGATAGAAACGCTAATGCTTCTAAAATGATACTATTGTATTTAACATTGGTTGATATCATCATAGTCGTCTAAACCAAACTTTTTTATCTACAAGTAACAATTAACCATTCCCATGTATGCTCTTGATCCAACTATACAAGAAATTTCACTCGCTAAAAAATATAAATATTGTTGGAAAGAATTTCGAAACCCGTGTCTTAAAATAAAAAAATCCTGGATAGAAGGCCAAGGTCAGACTACAAAAGAAAATTCATTCGCACAAAATATAAATATTATTAGAAAGTAAGCGAAATCCACATGTTTTAAAATAAAAAATACCAGTGTTAATGTATATAGGCATATTCATCTTCCCTAGCGTAATGATGAAAGACAAAATTCAACGAAACCTTTTTCCTTATACTTCACAAAGCGCGAAGGATTTTCACCACATAAACAATGCTCAAATTAGTTCATTCATCTCGTAACGACTGCATACAGGGGTTTGGAGATTGCAACGTTCAAGATTTCGACGCCATATCCTAAAGTATACAAAGTTATTTAATAGTTGAATAAGGGTACCAGTTGAAATCCGCCTATTCTAAATCCAACGCATTAAATTTCTGAATAGATTATTTCATTAAAATTGAATAAAGCAACTGTCCACTTCTATTATCTAAAGAACGTAAGGATTTCTGGGGTTTATTTCTATCTGCGATTTGAACAATCGATGAGTGAAGCAAATATACGCATCTTTGCGGTGTCGAGGAATGTTTTTGTTATAGAATGACATTTTTCTTTTACGGAAAAGCTTCGCAGTTATCAGAGCCAGTCTCAATCATTGAAAATCAATACATTTAATTGCATTTGCGGGTTATGTATTTCCCAACGATTTCAAATTGGAACAAATAATGGAAAATATATAGGGCTTCGACTATCTGGAAACATCATCACAATTCATGGAAATGATGGAACAATTCCGCGAAATTAATAGCTAAATGGGAGTCAGAATTTCAAGCATATTTCGAATTGATAGACTGATTTTATTCCAGATTTCTATTATTAAAGGCTCTTGTTCTAGATAAAATTTAAATATTCACCAATTCTGTGATTTAATTACTGATATTGATAACCCTTTACGCTGGTAGATCCGATATTACCTTTGTGTTTATATGATTAAGCTAGGGGATAATAGGTCAAAATTGAAAAATCTGGTCATGCCTCCTCAGTTGTGATTCTGACACGTGGAAAATATTTTAGCTTAATGCCATAATTATGCATATGGGTATAATGTAAGATTTTACTTAATTTTTAAGGGTTTTACTAAGTTTTTCTCGGGAACCTTCGGATGCGGAATTATTTCCGCAACCCAAATACTTCGACGCTTGTTTTCAAATTTTGGTATAATTTGGTTATTTATTATTTTACTGTATTCTTGCTTTTCTATATTGGTCACAATCTTACATTGCCATTCGTGTTTATAAAATATTGAGATTCAAAGGATGTATCCTTGCTGAGAAAGTTAAATAGTCAAGATATCTTAGAATAAACCTACCATCGTATGGCCGTAAAATTCTTTAGACATTTTTTTTACAGAGCACTTAAAGTTTAAAAAATGTGTTGGACCATTTATACCAAGAACGTTTTCAACATTTACACCGAAAATGTTGATTTTAACATTTACTTCATTTATAACTATAAAGTATATATAATGCGTTTGAGTTAAAAGATTAATTTTAATTTTAATTCTATCTGTAAATATTTTTATTTGACAATAGTTTAGTGTATTTCTTTAAAGCCGGTACTCGCCCGTCAGCGTATTTAATTTCGCAAAGCCTTTCGCACATTCAAGGTTTGAATAATCTCCTTCATTTTGTTCTTTCAGGGGGAGCTCATATTCTCGGTGATAAAATTCCGCAAGAGGCCTTCCATCCCAGAAAACATCCGCTTAATCGAAAATTTTACGGCCACGTGTTGAATCGGATATTGAATCAAGCTGCAGCAGCCTGACGACGTGCGAAACGCCCTCCGCCCTATAATTCTGAACTGTTGCTAAAATAGCCGTAACTATACCATTGTGAACAAGTCATCACCCTCCTGGTTTACGGCCGTGTCGTAGAGAGAAATGCATAGAGAGAGAGAGAAGGGCTGTGCGTAGCGCAAGGAGAGAGGGCTTAAGAAATGATGCGTGTATTAGGGGGAGAGGGAAGGATTAGGGCTAAAGACGGGTAGAAGAGGATGAGAAGTGTAAGTTCATTCGGGGTAGGAGTGGTGGGTTCAGGAGGAAGTGTCTCAGGGGCGCCATTTAGCCGAGCTCCCATCCCTGAAGTACACTTAGGACCCCAAATAAGGCAGGTATGAGGTTTAGGGAGTGTGGGAGAGTCGGTGAGGAATAGGTGTGGAGTGAAAGGCTAGAGGTGAGGGAGAAGATGAAGCAGAGAGGTGTGAAGAGGAGGTGAATCTTACGAGGGTTTGCAGTGGAGAGGGGACGAAAACTGTTTGAGATTCCCGCGGTCTTGATGGCGTCTTTTCTTAGTTCGATGAGAGATAGGGCGCTATCAGAGCCACACACGTTTGAAGGGGTTGATGGAGCGATTCGAAGGGCATGCGTGTGATTCCCTGCAAGTGTTGCCTATCGTGAGAACCCCGTCTGAGATGCCGCTCCCTCTCGGCTTCCGTTTTCTCGAGGAAGAGGGAGCAAGGAGGGGATTTTCCTTTGGGATTACTTTGGGCTTCGAATTGAATCTATAAGCATCGGGAATATATCGATAGAACAGCTCCGATATCAATTTTAATCGCGAAGAGTTCCGAGAAGGCGATAAGGACTCTAATCTTTAAATAAACGGGTGCTAGAATAGACAAATTATTTCGTCTCAACAGGTGACTAAAATCGATGAATTCTTTTGTTGATTTATTCATATTTTTTAGAATCTAATTTTATTAGAATTTTATTCTAAAAATAATTATCAAATAATAATTTATTACTCATTTCCCTTTATTGTAACATTATCACACTAACATGCTACTTCTAAATGTTACAGAGATATCTTCAATCATTAAATGTGGTAATGGTGGTGTTATAAGTCTATTATAATAAGTTTCTCATCAAATTTTATTCCTAAATCTAGCATTTATCCCTCCTGAAATAGTCGCTAAAATTCAGAAATGCTAAAAGCAGTCTTGATGAATCTCATTCATTTTATCCTCATTTTAATATCACATTCATAAATCCTAATATCTCTTCTGATAAACAAGGGGAACAATTCCATTTCTCACAAATAATCAATAGGAGTAGCCACGTGTGAAAGTAGGTAGTGAAAGTGTTTCAGTTGTTTTCTCAAGATAATGTAGATCATCGTTAGTAAGAGTACTTTTTAGTTCTAAGAAATGTAAAATGCATCGACAATATTTCGACAATGATTGTGTACAGCGTACAATCATATAAAATTTGATTTACAGTATGATAAAGGTTTTGATGGGATAATTGAATCCGTTATCAATATTATTTATGTTTGTGATAAAAAGATGCCAAATGAATACTGGTATACATTCTAAACGAAATCATTCAAACAGCTGTTTGTTTTATTACTTAAAGCCCTATCTTCTTCAAATGTACACCTTTAAATAGAATTTTAAATTTCTATGTGAAGACAAATCAGACGATAGCATTTCAAAGTGAATATTCCACACCATATTCATGGCTACTTTTAATTTAACTTTTTAAAATCCTCAGGTCTAAATGAAAAACGATGTTTATTTTAAATTCATTATTAATTATTCATTTATTTTAGATCCTCTTCTGTATAAGTTTATTTCAAGATTGATTGAGATATTTCTTTAATAATTACTCTATAATTTGCAAATTTGAATGTAAATAAATCCAAATCAATAACTCTATGGAGTTAGCATTGTCCATAAGAAAACCTCTCGTATTAGTTTAATGCTAGGTAAGTCATCTTTTTAACTTGGCGATACGAGAAATAATTATCCTTTTTCTATTCTATGATTACGTAATTTTCAAAACGATAGGAATAACTAGGACAATCTTTCGATAATATTATTGCATTACAATTTCTTTCAAAAAATGTAATCTGAATAAATATAAATAGAGAATTTAGAATCTTTACAGGTAGCTATCGTTTATTATTGATATTCCAACGCCATTATCTTTAATTGTACAAAATATGAGGGATATTTCTTAGCGTTAGTATGATACACATATGACGAACATTGGTCAAAATACGTGATGAATTTTGTATAATCGATTCAATTATTTGTTCCATTTTTAAATCATAAACACCATGAGACTGAGTCCATATGATCTCATTGTTTAATATGTGCTGAAGATCTATGATCGACGGAATCAGAAATTATGGGAAATTTCAACCAACTCTTCGGTTCCCGAAATTTTGAAGGGAATTCTAAAAATTTTCATAATCGCTTCTTCCGAATTCATTTCGAACTGACGCTTCAGAACAGGATCCTTTCGACAGTCCGTGGGAGATCGACGAAATCGAATCTAAGATAATTGAAAACGGGGAATTGTATTAAGATCAGATTCCGAGGCAACAGTATCGACCAGCTTGTTGAGACTGCATTGCTGTCAACACATCTACATACCTCCCCTCTTTCCCTCCCCTCCTTCCCCCACCCCTCCATCCTCGTTTAACCGCCAACTCCCCCAATTCCATTTTCCGATTCCAATTTTAGGTGGCGCTGGATGTTCTCATGCCAAAAGTCCTCTCCCGAGCGGCCACTAGTCAAAACGGAGAGACACTGTGTAAAAGTCCCTCCCTTTCCCACCACACCCATTAAACCGCAGCGAAGAAGACGCACACGCAAACACGGGAGATGAAACTGGAAGCTCCATGGCGACACAGCCCGACTTGACAGGAAGCCAAGAGTAAAATTAACTTCTTCGCATTTAGGCCCATTTATCTCCTCGGGATGAGGGGAGGGGGGCGTTAGAAAATATCGCTACGATAATCAGCGGTTAGGCGGTTTGAAGACAAAATATATCCGTGGGGAAAACATGAGGCAGTCGGGTTTTAATTTTGACTGTACGTGACCGATACAAAATGCGCGATAAAATACTGGAAATCCCAAGTCATTATTCTCTGATTTTCTATTCACCCAAAGGTTTATTTTTATAAGGGTTTGTTTCAGTCGCATAATTCAGAAAGCAGAGCAGTAGCAGCTTAAGCTTATACATATCCTCTAAGGAAGATTTTGGCTTCTAATAGTGGAGGGAATGAGGTTCCAACTATCCTACGGACTGATTAAATTACAGACAAATCTATAAACATTTATTTGACCCTTGTTCATTTAAGTTGAGCAAGTAAAAATGCAAGAGAGAAAGAAATCTTTTCTTAAATTCAAAGTCTGAAACGTAAGAGTGAATCTTTACCAAGATACTTGTATAAATAGATACATAAAATCTTGAATGAACCTGAAATAAAATTAAACAAATGGTACATACTTCTGAAAGCAAAATATAATTTGTTCTTTCTCTTACAGTATCAAATACTATTTGTTCATAAGCGAGGGTGAAGGACTATAGATTTCTTTTCGGGAGGGTTTTGCCTTACAGAGGGCGTTTTCTGTGAAAAACCTTGTGTATATGCAATGATATTTCATATTTTGTCCAAGAATAATACCCAAAAAGTATTCATAAAGTCACAATAAACATCATGGACATCTTTATGTAAAATTGAGTAATCATTAGAATAATCAAGCCTCCTTTTTGCAAGTATTTGAGAGACTCCGTAAGAACACAATTTGGATAGCAAGGAAAAGAGAGAAATTCCTAGAATATCAATTTTTATCGCATCGGTTTAATTTGGTAAATACGTAATATTCCTTCGTACATGACAAACCAGTGAAGTTAGGGTTTCCAAATAAATTGAGAAGTCTGGCAACACTAGGTAGATATAATTTCCCTGAGAAACACCCAATGGTATCGGGACTTTAAAAAAACGTGTGGGTGGTCCATCAAGGGAATGGAAGATGAGGAAAGCGAAGAGGAAGGGGGACAGAGGATGAAACTGAGGAGGAATAGGGGGAAAGTTTGGAGGAAGTGTTGCGGATGTGGGAGGAGTTTATGAAGGATGTTTTCTATGCCTTCAGACGATGGCAAAGGGAAGCGTATCCCAGTGACGTCCAACCGAGCGTCGCAGTTTCCAAAAGGGACCCCGTTGTCGGGGAAGAGACAAAACGCACAACGGATTTTCTCCGGTTAATTTCAACGGCTGGTCCGACGTTAAAAAGGATATTCGTGAAACAGAACGTTTCATTCACTCGTATAGCGTATTCCAGTATTTTCTGCAAGTCCCATGAGCCCAGAGATCGACGGCACATTAGGATTTCTTTTGGTTGATGCAGCATAATGGTTCTTTGATCTCTCAGAAGAAGTGGATCTTTCAACCGAGTTTATAGAAAGGTAATATCTTTGAGTAAGGTGACATTTGATCATATGCCGTGAAATTCATAGGCTTTGTGGGCGTATCTATGTGTTTTTGGTATAAACTAGAGAGTGGAACTCGCTTCCAATGTCAAAGAAAAAAGTCCATTCTATGGCTTGTGAAAATTGAATAGTTAGTATTTCTTATATACTATTACATTTTAACGCCAACATAGTTATATCTGTGGTTGAAAACCAAAAAAATATAGTACCATCTTTGTACGTTAAAACTCACTCTTATAACACTGTGAATGATTTTTTTAAATTTACTTGTATACTCATATGATGGATAAGGCTAAAAATAAATATTTTATACTTTTTCAGACAGATTTAATCTTTTATTTGAATTATCTCTCAGTTTCTCACTTTGGAATGCGGTTAAATAGCCCAAACTAATAATTAATCCAGTTTATTTGCACAATGAATAAAATCATTCTACTCTAGTATTTATATGAAACGCATCTATGTTTATTTAACTTCCTCTGTGTTTGGTTGTTGTTTTGTGATTGAATTCTGGTAATCCGATATTAATCAGAACATTTAACATTTGTCGAGTGATTTCCTCCTTATCATGAATAATTTTTAATCGTTCATGTTCTATGTACCGTGCATAACAGTGACAGAATTTCTCGGGGATGTATTCCAAATCCGAAAACCATTTAATACCTAAACATGTCATTCAACTACATAACATCCAATCCAATCATAACTCCTCCAATTAGTGAATGGACTTTGTGAGCTTTTTTAGAACTCTTTCATATTATTTCCATGTGTTCGAAGTATTAATAGTATGAATACATTCAAAGGAGATTTGGAAATTTCAGATAAATATCTATTTCACCAGGTGACACTTAGGATCTTCATAGCGACTCCTAGGTTTTCAAAGGAGTATTTTTTCGGAAATGGTATATTTATATCCTGAAGGAAATATTTTGTAAAAATTGATAAAATCCGTTGGTAACAATCATGAAGTAGTGGAAAAGGATTGGATTGACTGTTGAATGGTTTTCTATATTTGATATTTTATTATTAAGGAAAGGAAGGCAAATCTTAAATTTGACTCCAAAGTTTGTTTGTGTGAATTATACGAGTTTAAACCTATGATGCATTGCACCGTTGTACTTTACGAGCGTAACTTGGGCCCCTAAAACACAGCGGCGGCATCATACACAGCAGAAAAAAGAGTTGGAGAAACGGAAAACTTTTAATGGCCCCCTTTCCCGCAATTCGCTTCTCCTTTCTGTCCAACTCCCATTTTTGCTGCTTCCCTCAAACAACTGAGGGGGAGAGAATTTGCCCTCTATGGGATAGAAAAAGAACATCTCTCGGAAATTCCCACTTATCGCTTTTAACATCAGCAGTGATTTCAAGGAGACAATCTGAGTGAAAATGGTCAAAGCTAGCCCTATTCCTGTAAAACTAACGGGAAAAAAGTTTTATTAATTTTAATTGTATGTGAATGATGTGAGAAAAGATAGGAGTAGCCATGTTAGGAATTCTTGTTTTCTATTAGGAATTCAAATCCAGATCAAATTGGATATGAAAGGAGAAATCGGGAATAAATCAAAGCTTTGATATGAGATCCAGTTAACTGTAGAAATAGAGAGTAGTATGTAATTTAATAAAGAACCGACTTCGACCAAAATAAGAACATTTTTGTTTGAATTCACGAGTTCAAGAGAGGTATATATCTATCATATTCCGCCGAACTTCTTGGAATGACATTCAGAAGTTATAGAAAATAATAACACTGTAAACTTCAACACTATTGGACTTTATTCACGACCGGTTTCGGCGCAAAGGCCATCACCAGATGAAGTATATATCCCTTAATACCAATCTATATCCCTAAAATATTTAATTTAAATAATACTTTATCAATCGTTGCTGAAATGTTATTATTACGAACGATTCGGCAGTAATTTCATTGTAGATATTTATAATTTGCAAATATGTATAAGTTACATCTATTTTAAATGAACGCTGGTATATGAGTATGGTATCAAAAATGTTTATTATTTTTTTATTAGTTGAACGGGATAGATTGTGCTAACCATGAAACATCTAAGCGCTCTTGGACCCTAAAGAAAGATCTGTTAATAAAATTAATTAAACATAATGGAAACTCATGCTTATTAGAGGGACACATATGCACCATTAGGCAAACTAAGAAACTAATCGTTCGTATATAAATCCAACAGACCATATTTGAATTGTGTATCTCATAAATTCAAATAGCTCAACCTCAAAATTGTATTAAGGAAATAGATAAATTTTCTTAATAGAATGAGAAGAATATTGTTCTGCTAATTTCACATGCTATGCAGTACAGGAAATCAAAACTATTTAACTAAGTTTCACATTTAACAAGTTTTTAACATTTTTTCAGATGGGGATTCAGGATAGGAAATAACTTAGCAAGTAATGCCGTGCAGGTTTAACCCAAGTAGAAACGAAAATGAAGTCATATCGCTATTTTTCACTTATGTTTCTCCTTGTTTCAGGCGTATAGGAAAGGTCAAATTTAACACCCGGAAAGGCCACGGGCGGCCTGAAGGCGTTAAGTCTCACACCTATGGCCTGGAGGCAATTTCTGCCGAGTAAATATAAGAACTCACGTGCACGGGGTTTCATCCTTGACATAACTCTTATTCTAAATGTTTGTGATTTGAAGAAACTATTAGTCATTCAGATTTAATTTTATTTATCTTTGTTACGATGTTATTAATCCACAGCAGTGAAATGACGATTCTAGCTCGTCGTGGACTTCCGATGTCAAGCTGCAGAATGATGAGTTACACTCGTCATCAGATTTAAATTAAAATAATTATGATAGAGTTACGTAGGGTAACAATATGAATGTTTTGAAAGTAAATGTTTGAAATTTATTAAAGATAAACCATTTATAATTCACTTTCATAATTTTGAATCCTTTCTTCTATGTTAATTAAGAATAGAAATGTATCATAAATTCTATTATGCTCAGCTGTACTTTGAAAAACAACAATTATAAATGGAAAGAAAAAGAACCTCGTAAAGTTATTGTGGAAATATATGATTTTTTTACTTTCCATTTTTAAATAAATCATGTTATTACTAAGCATTCCATTAATAAAAACGCAAAAATAAATAGTGGATGGGGGCAGAATATTCAAAAAATAAAGTAGTAGAAGGGGTTAAGATTCTATGATATATATTTTTCATATACTTGAGGAACCTGCTTTGCTTGCCAACTTCAATGTTACGTTGGACATTTATACTGCGTGATAGACTATTTCATCACGTGAACCGTGTTTATTTACATTAATGATAAACTTTAGGGCTCAAAGATTTACGACCACCTCTTTGCCGTTCTTTACGTCTATTTTTGATGTTTGTCGACTTAATAAATTCAAAAACAGGTTTCCGATCTAATTTCAGATAAGCATATTCGCCACAGGTAAACTTCCCGTGCGGTTGAGCTGAGAAAAATGTAATCCCGAGTCTGCAAGACGTGCCAGGTATTCTGAAAACTTACCTCAAGAAAAAGTAGCTCCCTCGACGCCGGAAGATACGGCTCTTTAGAGCGCACTGGCGGAAGCACCCGGTTTTGCTCGGAGTGAGTGAAGAACGCCAGCGACGTCATCGCTTTTCAGAAGGACGGGCGGGACAACTGACGACGCCATTAATGCATTTTTTTTTAATTCCTGTAAAAAAATAAAAGGCAGAATACTATAATGCAAGTTGTCTGGAGCCAATAGATTAGATTAGATAGAAAAATTGTTTAGGGAAGAGAAATAATAGTAATAACAAAAAGACTTTATGCAAGGCAAGATTGAGTTTCTTCTTACATCCAGCCTATCGTCATGTTAGATACGAAAGAAAAATATAGATTAGAAAAGTACACAGAAGAAAACTACTTTGTGGATTGAAGAAACCAAGGCTAAGATCTAAGGAAAAAAAATCCTTTAGAAAGCGTGGTTTCAAGACTATTTCGTTGTAATCATGGACTGAGGAAAAAATAAAACAGATGAATTTAAACGCATGAAACGTTATCAGTAATCACTGGTATTATCATAAAGCATATGATAACTGCACAAAAAATTAATTATATAAAGAAAATATGTATTAGTGTTATGTAATATTTGATGCGTAAGATATTCTGCAATTCAGAGCCTTATTGAGAGATTTCTAATCTGGAAACATGGAAACATTTTCTTTCTTGCTATCATGCATGTTAAATGACAGACATAGATCTTCTATTTACGTAACTCTTACGGTCTATTATTTTTTTAAACTGAGTTACCATAGGCAGCAATTTCAGGATTCCCGACTCTTTTTATTAAGAGATTGTTTTAAGCTCATGGTTGTTTTGAGCGGGATAGGCAGGAGAAAGAAGTGGAGGTTAAAAGCAATCAGATAAGTGCTTTTTGGGATAAGTGTAATGGATGTCTTGTTACGTAATGGTGAACGTTTGAATGAACGTATCGAGGCATACTTTCAATATGAAAGATAGACTTCATTAGGCTATAGAAGAAATATAAGTTCATCTTATATTAAGTAAATGAGATTTCATTCAAACATTATCAAATGAGTTTCATTCGATCTTTCAATAATCATGGAATTAAAATCACTTAGAAAGTGAACAGATAGGTAAGATTCAGAGTTTACCTTCGATAGTCAAATATATTTTCTACTACTTTAGAAAGTAGTACAAAATATATCCTTTATATAACAATCATATAATTAGTAAGAAAATAGAGAAAATAAGAGAATTTTAGAATGCAAAATAACGCAAGACAATCCAATATCTGGGCTCGCAAATATTTTTAATGTTCCGTAAACATTATAAATTTGTCTAAAAGCTGAAAAAATGTATGAAATGCGCTTCCAGGCATTATAAATAGAAAGCTTTAAAATGTTCAAAACATTTTAATTCTATTTAGGATGAAGACATTTTACTTCAAGCGTAGCTAATTCTTATTAGGAGATACAAATCAATAATCAAACCTAGAAAATCTTGATTTTGCAAAAGCGCCAAAGCACAGATGCCTCTGTAATGTGATTTACATATGAAATCAAAATTTTCACAAGGTTTATTCTCACTAGAAATCGATGCTTGATATATTTATAGTATCCAATAACACCACATGGTTACTCCCGCTTCCGTTGAATTGATACTTTTCTTATTATAACTGGTAATTTACTTATCAATTTCAATAAGGCAATTAAAAATATTTAACCCTTCAAGACATCTGAAACGACGTATTTTTTCATTATTTAAGCCATTGTACGAGAAGGACCAAAATTGAATTTATGTTTCTTTTCTCTTTAGAAATTAAAATGGCATACATATTAGCCTCAAATTCAGAAAGTTCTTTTTGAAAATTATAAATAAAAATTTCCAATCAACGTAATTTATCACTCAGGATTCAAAAACCTCGTAAATCGTTATTCTCCCCAATGATAAATTACGACGGCACGCCATGAAAAATTGCATCGTGCACTTAATTGATATTCGACTTAATTGGCAAAATAAAAAATCAACCATTCTAGTCGAACGTTACCACACTTTCATAGAGAAAAAGTGCGCGACTGTTCGACCATCCAAAAGCACAGCTTCAAGGCCGTCGCACGCGGAATTTTATACACAATAGAAAAACGTCGCCGCGGTCGGCATGCAATGCGCAGTAAAACTTTCATTTTTATAACCCTTTTTACGACCCCTGGATTTATTTTCACAGCGAGCGCAGTCAACTGCAATTCGATGGAGCGAAAAGAATGCAAAAATGAAAGCGTTCTCCTCTTTCGTATCTCTATTTTCGAAAAAAGTGAAATCGGCGGCTTAGTGAAGCGCATATAAAAGAAAATTTATTAATTGAAACAGAGAGTCGGGGAAGGACTCACAGGTGAGAAATTTGGGAAAAAGTGAGGGACTCCTGAATTTTCACGAGTCCGGCCACGGGCTTGAAGGGCATAAAGACGGCCGGAGAGCGATAAGGGGAGAGCGGGAAGACGGATGAGAGGGAGATGGTCGACCGGAGGTGAGCGGTGGCGAATGGCTGGCCGTCTATGAGCGATGCGGCCCTGTTCGACCCGCTGGAGATTCATGGCGCACAGGAAGGGTGCTTTAGGGGATGGTGTGGACTCTGGGAAAGGGTTGAGGAAGAGGGCGAGTCCTATGGGAACACGGGGAGGAGCAGGGCGGAGAGTTGGACGGGCAAGCGATCGCCATCTCCTTCCGGAGCGATCCGTCTTGAGGGACGGACAGCACCAGAAATAGAGGGAGAACGGGGGGGAGGTTGCCCTAATGCAGGTAAGGAAAAGCGGGAAAGAAGTGAGGCACGGGCGGTGGAGAGGTTGGGCGGGAGTCCGAGGAAGACAGGGGAGGGAGTAGGGAAGGCGTGGGCGAGTCGGGAGGACCGAGGAAAAGAAAAAAATTGGAAATGAGTGGCCCTCGTTTGAGCGGTGGGAGTTGAAAGGAAGCGGTCCTTTGATGAACCGCGTTGTTTATCTCCGTCCATTGTGCTGTAAGGCTTCCGCTCAAGTCATTTCGTCGTGAGATAAATAGAATAAATATTACCGCGCCCTCGCTGAAATTTCAGTCGTCCGCTGATGACCTGGGATCGCTTTGAAGTACGCGATATCATTATTCAAGTGATCCATCAACTTCGTGCCTCCGAGACGTGTTGTGTGTTTCCTTGGGCACGTTACGAGTGGCGATTGCCCGTGTTTTGAAAAGCTTTTATTCTGTTGTTAATTTCGGCTTTTGGTGCTCTAATCTATCGTGCGTTTTACTTGGAACGGATCCCGCAACATAGAGAGTCTCAGGAACAGCATCTCTTTCCTGTTTCACATTCACCATCAAAGAGTAACACCATCCTGTTTACAGCTTTCAAATTTTATTGAAACTAGAAGCCACATGTGTAGGATAATATTTTTAAGTGAAGTTCCTATGAGAAGTAAAACTCAATTCTTAGAGGCGACAAGCTATACTTATGACTTTCAAAACTTATCATCATATTCATTATTAGAATATATTTCGGAATAAGGGAAGAACACTCAAAGATCAGAAACCTATTGAACAAAGTTGATGTATTCAAATGATATTTTTCTATAACAACTAGAAGAATGATCAGTCTTAATTAAAGAATAAGGATATTTTATAAATGCCTAACCTTTCCTTTCATAGATGATATCCTCAGTCACATAAAACATGTAGATTTTAGCAACACAATTTATAAAGCATAAGCTATCCTAATTTAACAATATATTTTACATTGGTGGAATCAAACTATGAAATCGCTAATTAAACAATAAGTTAAAAAGTTACAAAATTAATAATAACTAATAATAACAATAATAATTAATTAATAATGAAACAGTGAAATCACTTTAAATTCGAACGATAACAAGAAAATTATTTTAGTCTCATTTTTCTCTATAACTCTAAATGTTTTCTTAAACGATACTCCTATTCCAAATTTTTAAGGTAAATCGTACATATGGTTAGATTTAAAATAATATACATCTACTGTTTAAATTTTAGCTATATCACAATGCCTTAAAAAGTAGTCTGAATTTTATACATAAATAATCCCATAGTCTTTCTTTTGTAGCCCTCGAAGAAATGTGTTAAATTACATTCACCAATTACTTCAGGAAAATGAAGGCCTGTCCGCAAATTTCATACAAAAACCTTTTTTCCGTTTCCACCTTGATTTTCAGTTCCTTGTATCAAGATAACATTTTACCAACTATTCCATCTCTTTAATTGCACGAACTTATCAAATTGATAAGTTTTTCCTAATGCACGGAGGTTAACATAGCCTTCCATCGTATTGCAAAAACTAACATACTTTTTTGAAAAAGTAAATGTAGCTATATTTAAATAAAATAATTATCTTCATCTAGGAATAAGTAATAATATAAATATTAAATCCAAAAATGTGATTTTGAGAATTTTAGTGCGACGTAAATGAAAACTCGGCTCACTCGCAAGGAAAATTTTCAACTTTTCATCGGAAACATACGTTTACCTAGCTTGCATTCCATTGCCTTTTATTAGAACTCAAAAATATATAGATGTTTAAATTTAAATAAACTGTCCTATTCTTAATTTTCTTATAAGGAAGTTGGATCAAAAATATTTAATTTGGAGTAAGAGATGGAGTCAATAATTTATAATGATAATTTTTTCGAACATTTTTACCAATTTTCAGTTTCGTTCAAAATCAGTTCGAAATCTTTCTGGTCACAGTTTTTACGAGAAAAAAAAACTTTGTTAAAAAACTTCCTTTCAAATTATTATTTCATTCGTTCTGCACATGGATACCGTCAGTATTTTGAAAGCACTTCCGTCAAAGTCGTCCTGAAGTCCCAGACAGGATGCACTTCCAAATGCGGGATGGGTTGTGACACGCGAAACACCAACTTACTCCGTACTCTATATTTCTAAGTTAACCATCCTCACAGAGCAGATCCCGCTGCTTCACGAAGCGTCGTTACCCATTCTTTTTCAGAAAAATAGCAATCGTGGAGCCGTAGCCGAGTCGAATACCCTTGGAGCGTCTCAAAAGACTTCTCAGAACAAGGGAAAACGTAAGGGTGTAACCACAACTTTTAAGAGTGCCTTTCTCGAGGACAACTTTTTCAGGGAGATGGACGGCGGAGTGCCTGCAAGAGAAAGCCCGGAATAAAAGAGAAGGTAAAAATGGGAGAATGTTGATTCAAACGACGCGATATCTTCCTGCTTTCTCTCTCTCCTTCCCGAACACGGAACTGTTGGCGAATGGCTGCTCGTGGCAGACGCAGAGAGAATTGAAACGCTGACTAAGGCTTTAGGACGCAACATAATGGAACGTGACTTAAGATGAGAGGAAAAGATGTCGAGAATAAAGGAGGGGTGTACACGGAAGAAATAAGGGAGTACGAGAGGGAAGCTGCTAGGTGCGCTCTAACGGTCGGTCTTCCAGTACTGCTTTCGACCGTGTCGGGGGAGATTTATCAATTTTGTGACCCAAAATGTTCTCAAGACTATGACTAACTATTTTCGTTGCCAAAGAAGTAGGAGGAAACATAGAGCTTGCACCTGCATCTAGATACTATCCGGCACCTCGAAATGTTATCCCTGATTAGGTGATCTATTAGACATCAATGTAAAAAAATTTTTGGAATATTTGAGTTGAAACGTTTTCTATACAATATCAACATATAAAATAAAGAAGAAGCAAAGCTTCTATATTAGCATATAATTATCTCTATTACTAGAAAACATAAAACACAGGTGTAAGTATAAAGTTGCACCCATAAACACGATGATTAGAACATCAGATTTCCTTTATTTACTCTGGTTATATTTACGAGAAGCTTGAAGCAATAATATTATGTGGAATATATTTGATTATACAGAGTCTTTCAGGAAGAATTTTAACAATACAAAATAACATACTTATTAAACTTACAAAAATAAGCGAATACTAAATATCGAACTAGTGAAACTAGATATCACATTACGAACAATTTTTTGTCAACATGTGAGTGATGACTAATTTAAATGAGTCATAAAATATGGCTTACAAATACAAAAGAACCGTTTTTTTTAATCAGTTGGTTCATCAAATTTAGGTCTATTTACTACTTAAAAAATATGAAATATGAAAAAATTATCGTGATTATTATGTAGATTTCATATGCAATTAAATATCTCCATAGATCGAATAACTTAGCCATTTTATCGATCATTAGGACTTTTTATGAGTGGAAGATCAAATTCTACTGTGACGTGAGACCAACAAATGAGAAAAAATTAAAATTACAATTAATTAATTGAATTAAAAAGGATGCTAAATCGGAAAAGGAATGACTCTGAGGGATGAATGAATGAGGAGTATTATTTCAACAATATTAAAATATTTAAAATATAACGGCTCATGACAGTCTCCAATTGTATTTTCAGATTTTAGTTAATGATTCATTTAAGTTACCAAACCACGCCAATATCCAAAGACAAGCGAACGTTTCCGCAGAGATCAAAGGCCAACCAACTCCCAGTCACTGCTTTCACACTCAATGGCAAAATTAAGCGGAATTTCATGGCCCGGTAATTAGAGGGCAAAGAGAGGAGTAAATGAATAAAAGAGCTCCTTGAGTTTCTTCTCCGTATAAAAAGGTAGCGAAAGAACTGCGAGAAAAGACCAAAGAATCCTCAAGAAAGGTCAAAGGTGATGATTCGTCGGCCAGAATAAATGAGTAAGGGAAAGGAAAGAAAGGGAAGAGAGATACCTTAATAATGCTAATTCGAGGAAAGAAAGAGTTTGCGTGAAAGGGAGTGGAGATTTAGGGGCCGCAGAGTGTGTCGTATAGCGCAGCTCGGCATGCAGACCGTTATTTGAGTGGAAATAAAAAAGGGTGGAAGACGTAAGGGTTTTCGCAAATCTGAAAATAAAAATGGAGGAAGTCGGGAAATGACATAAAAAGGCGTGAAACTCTATAGGGGAGGTCAGTTTTCAGATGTGGTTAATGGAGATGCAGCTCATGTTGGCTGCGGAGTAGCCAAAATGTGAACGGGAAAGAAACTTTAGACGCCGTTAAAGTTTTGGAAAGAAGAGACCATTCCTCCGTTTTATGCACCTGTTGTGCCCCAAGAGTTCCTCCAGCATTAGCTCACCCTCGCTTCTTTGCATATCTCCTCCGCCCATTCAACAAATCAGCCCTTATTTCTTACTCAATCTTACCATACGAAGAAAGAAAGAAGCTCAAAAAGCTCAAAGTAGTAGTCAATTTTGCGAGAGTTTTCAAGGATGTAACTTTTCTCTATTCTTTAAAGTGATAAGGAAATAATAAATGGATAAATTACTCCCAAACATCATAAATGACATAAAGATTTAATGTTTAGATTCTCTAGCTGCATATGATGCCCAAGCTCGTGTTATTAAACTTCAAATGGCATATTTTATGCCTAAATGACTTAAATAAATTAACTAAAATTATTTCAATAAACAAGAATTTTCTCAAACGCTCGTAGCGAAAAGATGATCAGAAAAAGGATTCCAACGGAAGCTCCCACTACCGTTTTGATTCCTTATATTAATGTTGATACTTGATGGAATAATTAGAATTATCAGCATAAACGCTGGACAATATTCCCTACGGTTTCTCTGACTGCAGAAATCAGTCATCACGTAATTAAATATGTAATTAATTGAAGCCTAATTCGATCCAAATGAAATTTAAATCTATAAAAAGGATGAAATGCTAAATAACACGTCAATTAAGATAGCTTGCTTTATTTTGAAGCAGTATGAATGATGCATTTACTCTGGGTGATTGACCGTTAAAACTAGCCATCATTTACGGCTATCAACATATTTTACTCCAGAATGATGCACTTATCGAGGTATTGGGTAATTTAATTGGAGAGCAGTGATCTATAAACAAAGAGACCTTTTGATGTAGATACTTCTATAAAACTGCATGAAGTCATGTTATCGGCCAAGCAGCAGATCAATCAGATACTATCTAATTTCATCCCTTCCCTTACACCAATAGGGAGACATTATAGTGGAGGGAAAAGGAAGATATACAAGTACTGCTATATAGTAACTGCAAAGAAAAACGAGGAGGTGGAGTTGGAAGGGATTGACGGAAGTTTGGAGGAGGAATACATATAAAGAAAGCAAATATTTCGACGTAACCCCAGGCAAGAATGAGAATCACTGACGCCGGAGCCGAAGAGGATGTAGTGGTATTGGCTTCAAATTGACTTCTGGGCACTAAATAAATAGGGGGCATACTAAAGGGCATAGAAAAGGAAGCGCTTGAGAGGCGAAGACGAAAAGCTTATACCGAAAACACTCCTGGGGCAGGTCCACCGAACATAGGTCACTCACTCCTTCCCACTTTGTGACATTCACCATGTCCATCTCTCATTTTACAGGGGATTAGTTTTTCAAGCTGAATTATCAACGAGTCGACATCTCCATGGAAAAAGACAGAGGAAAGGCCGAATGAGCCCTCACGCAATTCGGGTCTTCCTGCCCCGAGATATAATCTTAATGCTGCTACCGGTCGATATAAAAGTTTTCTGATTAAACATTTAGATGTTCTCTCAACGTGTGAAGAAACATTTTTTTACGTAAGTACTTACAATAACCAACTCCAAAACTTCAATTTCTCGCAGTGAATGCGAGAAATTGAAGTTTGAAGTATTTCATTAACACTGAGATAATCAACTTGTAGTGCAGAGGTGACTTAGCAACGGCTTACGAACCTACAATTTGTCAACAATTAGTATCTGTTGGTGATAACGGTTAAAGTTTTTAGAATTTGAATTTTGACCAAAATTTCCCTTGATGTCTACTCCAAATATTTTTCCTCCCTACCTATTTTTATGAATGAAGTACCCAGCATATACTCTATCATTCCTCATATTTCCTGAGTTTTTCGTTAAAAAACATGCAGTTTAAGAATCTAGACAAAAGAAAAATACGTTTAGAACGAATATTACGTGATTTGTAAAGGAAACCACTAAAATACCGTATTTTTTAATTTCAGATACAAAAAATGGTAATTTTTTATATTCATAAAAATTATATCTATCGACTAAAAATTGTGTGGTGGCTCCTAGTACTTCAAGATTCCTGAAAACATGGCTCTAACATGGCACTAGCTTAATGATTGGCTGCCATAGTACCCCTAACTTCAAAGGAGTAAAGGTCCCACCTGGTGTATAGGCAACACTTTGAGAGCTTGTGTTGTGGCAGTTGCATAATCATTAGGAGCACTGCTGTCGATGCTGCTATTTTCGAAGGTTATGCTCTATCACAATCTCTCTAAATGTGGATATAACTTACTAAGGAAGTAAAAGTTTTGATTATATATTTCTCATTTATGAATTAAATACTTTTTCACTTTTTAACTTAAACATTAGCAACAAGCATCTAACCGTGGTTAGACGTTTAAAATAGTCCTATGACCGCTGAAGATAATACATTTGATCGAAAAAACTGCTTCTAAATTATTCAGTGATATATTTAACTATTAACTATATGCTATATAACTGTCAATAATAAGCGTACCAAAGCGTTTCAAAGATATTCAAAACAGAATTAAATAGTAGCTTCTTATTATAATGTACTTCTTTCATGAAATACACTCAACTATCGTTCGTCGAATTCGATCTCATTGAACTTGGATAGCAAACTAGATAGCGATAATAGGCGACACTGCTAAAATGAGTAGAATAAACTACTAAAATAAAATAAGGAAATAATATTTATGTGAAAGTTCCATTCGTTTCCAGAAATATATGCAGAAGATATTACAAAGGGAACAGCTGCCAATCAACCGAAACACCCACTTAGAACTTACCTAAATCAGTCTTGTTGCTATACTTTTGCAGCAAGAACATAGCAAAGAGGCACCACCTGTTATAAGGAATCTTTTAAGTCGGGAATTCTACTCTTCTACTCGTGAAAAATCTCCTTTGATCAAGATAAACCTGATGAAAAGAAGATGGATTAATACATGAAGTCGGAAGAAATCTTATTGAGGTCAAGCATTGGAAGAAAGGCTGAAAATCACTTACATCATTCCTTCAGAGCTACACTGCAGAGATTTTTCACTCCCTCTGCTACAAAGAGGCACGTTGCAATGAACGAGAGAGAAATGAGTTGTAATTTGGAATGAAGAGTTTGGAATAACGATAACGCGGCTCCTTTGAAGATTTCCTTTATATAGGAGGGGAACGGGTCGCCCTTGGATTTCAAATTATCTACTCCCTAAGGTACTATACATCTTCATCTCTCTTTTATTCTTTAACCTCTCTCATCCCCTCTGCCAATTTTAAATTTGCACACGTTTTATTTAATTGATCTCCCTTTAGGATTAAGATGTTGCCAAATAATAAAGTACATATTTCCTTTTCTACTTTTGTTGAGCTGCGAGTAAATATAAAAATATTTCAATGCTACTGATAGAAACGCAAAAGATTAATATAACCCTTAGTGATTTATTCCCAAATTAAAATCCTCTTCTAAAAGTAATTATGAAACATTAAAATGATTCAATAGAAAGATAGGAGATAATAAAAATTATTCTACTAAATGTTGAAAATCGTAATTTTTTCTGTAGATTGATACACCAATTAAATAATAGCGCAGGGTGTTTAAAAGCTGCTAAAAATTTTATAATCATGACCTATGCTCATATTAATGTACGCATAAGCGGAAAGAATCCTTGCTCAACTGCGAAACACATTGGGTTAGATAATACTCCGAATTTATTTTAAATTATTGATATACTAATTTTTAAATTTCTGACAATAATCCTATAATGATGATTATTTATATTTTCTTGAAATCGTAAAATGCGCCCGGAAAAAATTATATGAAATAGGTATGGAAAATATGCGGAAAACTTTATTTACTTTCCAATCATCTGCAAAAGATTAATATACAAATTTAAGAGTCACGTTTACATTCGTGAGCATAGGAATCCAATAATTAGACTTGAGTTTATTTACAAATGGAGAATACATTAATCACTTATTAAGAATCGTTGTAATTCAATTTAAAGTGATTGTATGGTATTTCATTTTCGCAGATTATTTCCACTTTTAATAATCTAGCATAAAAAATTAATATTTGGCATTAAAAATGTCCTTCTTAAGTACTGAAGAATTGTTATTAAGATTTCACTCGTAAAATTCTTGGAAATTGATTAAATCTAGATCAGTTCCTTTCGATATTAAATTATGGATCTCTATGTATTTTAGTGAATCTCTATGATTGCGAGATTATTTTTAAATATATCACAACAATTTTGATGTATCAACTAAAATTAAAAATTTTCAATTTAGTTTTTGTAGTTATGTTACATTTAAAAAAAATATATAACAAATTCTAAATGTCTCAATTGCAGATGGCAATCCTTTTATATAGAAATGCACATTTATGGACTGTAACGAGAGGATTAATCAAGGAATCATATGAAATGCTTCTAACAAGAATCAATTAAAAATCGAATCTGAGTTAAGGAGCCGTAAAGCGAAATACTTTAGAGAATGGTTTCTCCACATAATGCAGAGATTAATAAAGCTTTCTAAAGGCGGAGGAAGAGGCAAAAATTGCCGGCCGTGAGTTCCTGGAGGAAACCGAAAGAAACATTATCTCTCACGTTGAGAGGGACATTACTCGGCCGACGAGGGAAATGGGGTTATTGCGTCGAAAGAGTGCGAGGGCTGAGGAAGACAGAGACGCACAAGAGCCGAGTAAAAATGCGAAAGAGGCGGCCGTGAACTTTCGGTTAGAAAGTTTCGGATGTTCCTGAAAAAGACTCCCGCCCTCCGCTCCTCGTAGCTCTCGGGAAAACGATGTTTGGGAGATGTAGGAGGAAAAAAATGGCCAAGGAGAGGTGTTTTTCACATTTGAGGCGACAGACAGATACAAAGGAGGGAAAATATCGCGCCAAATAAAGGAAACCGCAAGAAGCGAGAAGAAAGGCCCGAATTTCCTGTTACAATCTTCCTCTCTATTGGTGAGTAATTTTTTTCTCTTAGGATACAAAACTTTTCCACTCTCTGACATGCAGATAAAGGGAGGTTGAATTTTTTATAGAACGTTATTTACAAATTTGTCAAATCAGAGTACGCTGCCGTTATGAGTCGTTATTGCTATTTCTTTGAATAGTAGTCGCGGTGGAGGATTAACTATACCTTTTGTTCGGCTTCGGTGAATTGTTACTTCTGAATAAAGTCTTTCTTTTTATTCAGTCTTAAAACTCAACTGCTAATTTTAATCACTTACTCTAAATAAGTATATATGGTTGAAGTTGTCGTATTAATTGGACATATACAAATCTATGCTGAATAAAGACTAATTATTTATTTTGTTTCAATCATGCATTTAATATATGTGTATAATTTAGATATAAAATCATTTAAGAAAGGAATTCTTTCGACTGAATTAATTTGATATTATGATCCTTTCCATTTACAGAATCAAATGTAATAGTACATTCAATAGTCAATTTAATTAAATTCAATTTGTTTCTATTCAATTCAAATTAACATTTACGGTCTTTGCGAAACTTACCGGAACGCTATAGACTAAAACAGGTCTAAATTAGCTCATAACTTCAACTCAATCATAAAATGTTCCTAATTCATATCTCCAAACCACTCAAAAATAGCGTCGAAGGTTATTTATGCAACCAAATATCTTTTTTGTTCCAAAAATTCAGTCCTATTCAACGATTATACATCCCTGTTTTTCTTAGACTTTTAAGAATACACAACTGCAGATTGAGAATTTAAATGCTTCAACGGGGCATTTGTCTTGTACATAAGGACCTTTAATTACTGAAATTCATCAGACGAAATATACAACTTAATTCCACGAAAGATAAAATGCCGAATAAATCCTGTCACGGAACCGCGATTAATGCAAACCACTTAGGACAAAAGGCTTTCGACGGAATTCCCAAATCAAAAGTAGGAAACCGGTCTAAAAATGTTGTTAATTCTTCTACTAAGTTAATCTTGCGATATTTTCTGACGTAAATGCAAATCTTTCTCGTATTCTCAACTCAATCTGTGATTATTAATGGGTCTGGTTGGGAATCGAGGCTAATTAACTTGGACTCAATCTTATTTGTAATCAATTATACGCAGATCTTAATGCTTCGCGTGAATACATGTTTCGCATAATTGACAATTGTTATAAAAATGGGCAAGAAAATTGGAGTAAAGTTAGAGTAAATCATTGATTTGCAATGTTTTGGAAAAATATGAAATCGAATTATTTATATAGACGACTTAAACTTTGAGTAACAGTAATAATAATAATAATAATAATCGTCTTTATTTGGGTGGGATTGAGTCTAAAAGTCTTTTCTTCCATGAAGCTAATGTACCACCGGGTATTCTTTACTAAAAGACTCGCACGAGTTTCCTTAACAGGACTCCCGGGGTCAGGGTTCGGCTTTGGTGAATACGGTCCCTAGTTCGATTCTTCGTGGGGAGGCATGTCTTAAATGACCCAAGCTTTATAAGCTTTTATCAAAAGTTCCCTTTTCTCAAGGTAATAATATTAACAGTTATTATATGGTAGTAAGCAGTCAATATTGAGGTTACTAACTCCGATATAGCTTCTACTTCCAAAGTTGTGAAAAATCTATGCTGGCCCTACCAATGCTCGAGTAAGATTCACTAAAATATACATTTAATATCGGACATCATCAACAGGTCTGTTTTTTGTATTTACAACATGTACTTACTCACCACCAAGCGAGTACCCTTTACAATATTAATTGTACGTCATTATACTGTATGAAATAACATACTGTTCTACATACTATAACTCTGATACGAAATAGTATAAAATCGTTTTCCTTGATAATCATGGTAAACATCAATTTCTATAAAATAAAAGTATTTCGTTAATTTTTGAGGCGTATATGTAATCGTTAAAAATAAAATCCCCAAAAGACTTTTCTAAAAGATTAAATTAATTTCAGCATTTTCACCATTTTGGTGTAACTAAAAATAAATAATAAATTGAGACACATGAAATTTTAAGTAAATAACAGAGAAAATCATGAATTTGCATAGAAAGATTATTCAAATATATACGTTCAAAGATTAATGAAAAAATCTCATCTCCAAAATATCAACGGAATAAGAATAATTCCCTGTAAAATCCACTCCAATTCCCCAACTCCACAGCATTTTATAATTTTTAATTTATTCCCACCAAAATCATTTCGTTTGAAAACAGATCGCAACATAATATTATCGTTCTTTTTTTAACGGAAATTTCCTCCGATGACATCAGCCTCTATACCAAGAAGCTCTTTCACTTTCTCTCAAAGGCAAATTACATCACTTTCGGAAGGCACGAGGAAAAAATCCACTCCGAATCAAAGGAGAAAAATAACTTCAAAACGCGTTATAAGGTAACATCCGCGGAACGGGTTCCAAGAGAAAAATGGGAAAGAAAGATATGCCGTCCAAATTTCTTTCCTCGGTGACATATTGCGGTATCTCGGGGAGATGTAGGTTATTCTTTATTTTCTTCTCAAGAAAATCTCAACTTATACGAAATATATTTCTCGGGGAAAGAAAGAGGAGAGAGGCGCCGGATAGCGATGTACAGAAGAGGAGGACAATACCCATCAAGCTCACTGCATAAATCACACCTGCCACACACACACTCGCAGAACACGCTTTCTTATCCTCTCTCCTCGGCGCTAAATTATGCATCCCAGTGAAGAAAAGACAAGAATATGTAACACTGGAAGATGATATAAGAGAAGTGAATAGGAATCGCTCTTTTTGTCCTTAGATAAAACATGTTATAATCACCCTTTATGCATTTCAATAACTCTACTTTAATGTTACAACTTATTATTGCAGATCTATTGGGATCAAAAAGGCGGTGAAATACGTCTGGTGACAAGTGGGCATTTAGGTTATAAGTGACTCTTTGACTTAATATCAGATTTAGGTAAGAATCATCAGGGTAAATTATGACCCCTTTGTTAAATGTGTTTGAAATAACATAAAATAGAAAAAACCAATCCCTTCCCAGGAATTATATTTAAACAGAATTATAAGTATTTATTATTTCCTTGCCATTTTCAATGAATAATGGTTAGAATCTACACCATCATAATGATAAAGAGACTTATTTTAGAGAAAAGGAAACTAATAGGCCTCTTCTTACATTTAACCCTTTGCCGTTTAAAATTCCAGAGACAGAGATAGCTTAAAGAAATAACTGGAGAGTAAATATTTAAATGAGAAAATTAATTTTCCTGCTATGAAATTCAAGGTTACGCTAAATAATAAATAAACCGCAAGAAAGGGCTGTAAATAATCTGCTAATTTTATGGATAATTAGGTATTTTTTAAGGAGAAAGTGGAATAAATCAGATCAGAAAGGCAAACAATAATATAAAATTGGGTTAAGGGAATTAAAATAACTTGCATTTTGGAAAAATTTACAGCCTTAAAGGAACCTTGGTTTTTACTGCAAGAAAAAACGAGATCAGTTATGAGCATTTCTTTGTAAAATATTTATAGAACATGCTACATCGTTGAATTATCTTTAATGTCCACTGTTTTGTTTTCAATTTTAAGCAAATTTTTGTTCCTGATGTATCTTGTAACCTAATCTCTTGCATTTAATTATCTGTATTTTCTGTTTATTTTTATCCGTAAATTTATATTGATTTATCTAAGTAAATATTTAACTTTATAGTATTTTTTAAGTACCTAGCTGGATAGGATAGCCCTAAGCGAGCACTGAATGACCGAAATCATAATCCGCCTCATTTGAAAATTGAATCACCATCCTAAAATGGTCACACCGAATTCCTATGGTGAATGAAGAGCTCTAAAGGAACAATTACCGGAATCCTACGCATTA
Source organism: Sympetrum striolatum (assembly GCA_947579665.1). Taxonomy (NCBI): domain Eukaryota; kingdom Metazoa; phylum Arthropoda; class Insecta; order Odonata; family Libellulidae; genus Sympetrum; species Sympetrum striolatum. The sequence goes on along the minus strand of OX388342.1, from coordinate 50,180,800 downwards.
AGGCATAACCGATATCCCATTTTTATTCTCCGATAAGCTGCTAACTCCTTCTGGTCACATTTTTACAACAGAGCCATTTAGAGGGGGAAAGCGATAAATAATTACTTCGAGGGAAAATTAGTAGAGTTTCGAAGGTATCCGTCCATATAGCGAGCGCAATTGATGAGTGTGGAGCAAAAGGAGTGGACAAGAAAGAATTGCTTAGAAGAAATAGTCGATGAAAGAGAGGAAAAGAGAAAACGGTGGGGAGCGACGGAAGCAGATTCTGACCTTAATGGTGTAGCCTGTACTTCATGCGTTCACAGAAGGAGAAAAGTTTAAAAGATGATTTGAGGGTGCGTAAACTTAAGATGAAGGAGATGAATGGGACTAAATGGAAGAAAGAAGCAAAAGCGTCTTCCTTGAATGGATGAGGTGGAACAAAGAAACAGAAGAGGATAGACTTGAACCGAACAGGCGATGATTTTGATGGAAGTTTAAAGGAAACGGTGATATTAGTTATGGTAAAAGTGAATAGAAATAATGTCTTTCTGTAAATTATTCAGCCCGGAGGCCGGTTGGTGCCTCACCTCTTATAACATAATCTATTAAGAGCTTGTAGTGAGGAATGAGGCTTACTAGGAAGTTTTCCCTTGATTTCCTCACTGAGGCAGAGTGCTATAAACGGAACATGACGGCGCAAGTAAAGCCAATGACTCTACGAGTAACACTTTTCTTGTCATTCCATAAGGAGAGAGCTTGATCAGTACAATTATCCAATCATACGTCAGAAGCTTTCATTTTATAACAGCCACGATAAATGCAGTGAAAATAGTAAATGAAACATAAATTATTCCTATCCTTCATCGAATGACAAATGAAGATTATTTATTTATCAGAGGCATTGTTATGCCCTAAGTGAGATTTGAATAAATAAATAAATATGGTAGCAGGAACGAATAGAAATAATAGTAACTTGCAATCCAGTTGAAAATTTCGAACTATATTCCGTAACTTGGTTGGCCAAATATGAAGAATGATCTAAAGGCAGTGTTTTATTGTGTTCATTCTATGAATGTGAGTATTTATTCGATTAGGGATATAATCATTAGTAGATAATCGGTAGGATTGCGATACCGTACTTCATCCTCAAAGTGAATGTTATATGAATAATCAAATGAATGATCGAAAGCATGAATTCATGTTAGGTTAGGCGTCGTTGACCAAAATGGTAGAACTGCGAGAAATACGGAAGGGAGGATAAGTATTCTAAGGCAACCGAAATATTCTGGAAGCCTGCGCAAATATCTTCTAGAAGAGATGACAAGATGCAGAGGGGTCAGATGTATGCAGATTCGAAAAGGATGAGAACCTGAAGTGAAAGGGTGTGAATGGGAGCGACAAGTTTATGCATAAATTTTGATACTTACCATGTAAATACATGAAAACAGTATTCGGATTTCATCCGTCGCTTAAGAATTCTACGCATGAGCTTTGGTAAGAATAGTTTTAGAGGAATAACAACACACACAATTATAAAAGTTTTACTCAGTTTATCTCGGTTGAAGCGTATGACTCGTTCATTTTAGCTGCCTAGTTTATTTGCGTGTTATTTATGAAAGTGAATAATTCCTCCGAATGCATGCATAATCCAAACATTTCAGTCCTTTAAAATATTCAGTCGTAACTTATGCCCCTAAATAAAATATTGACACAGTTTCGGAGAATAACAAATTCACGGACTTTGAAATGGAGAATTAATTATGAGCAATAAAAATTAGAGCACGGTTTGCAATAAATGAGAGTAAGAAAGAAAAAGTTTATCATGCCATAAAAACAACCAGTGGGAAAATGGTACACATATACTACTCATACGTAATAACAAATAAACTAATAAAGGTACGAAATCGTCAACTTTAAGGACTCTCATATTTGAATAGCGATTGGTGATATACGATTACGCAATATATTTATATTCCATTTAGTCAAAAAATTATCACAACCTATAATATTGACTATAGAAACAAACTAAAGAATGCCAAAATTTGTGAACAATCTGTAGAGCCCTTCCATTACAAATTATTCCGGGAGAATAACTAAATTATAGTGTATATTAACAACAAAATATCAGAAAATGTGACAAAATCACTGGTTTGTACGGAATTATTATTCTGTGGAAACCGGGTATTACGGAAAATTGATTACGATAATTGGAAAGGATATGATGTAATATAAAATTTTTCATATTTTATGAATAAATAACTGCTATGCCATTAAGTTATTATTTTAGAGGGTCGTTTAAGGGTGCTCCATCATTGTGCAATCAATTTCCTAATAAATTAATACGGAAATTAAAACAAAAAAGCAGAAGAAGTGGAAATTAGATTTAGGAAATCGAAGATAAATGAATATTTATTAAAACATTCTAAGAACAGAACAGTTTCATTTTTTTCCTTGTACCAATTCCAAAAACTTTAGGCTCTATACCTACTGTAATAACTGATGTATTGTCACATTTTAATATACAGCTTTAAAATAATCTAATTAAGTAAAACATTATATGTTGAAATATTCTTTACTATTCTGTAACATTGAAATAAATTACCATTAATTACTATTTAATTCCCACAAATAATTTAGCAATCCATCGTTTACAGACTCGGAACGAATAACTTTCTTAATTACACGTTTCATGTTGAATGACGCGAATATGTTTATGAAGTTATAATTTCTTTGTGGAAGGGCTATGATTATGAAATACAAAGCCCACGGATACGCATAAAGCCGTTCGCAGTTACGAATATTCCTTCCGCACGACCTTCACCTCAAAATCTTTCTAAATAGAGAACTAAGATTAATTCATCACAATGGGAAACGAACTATCCCTCCGGAAGTTTTCGAGGCCAAGTGAGTTCTCGAAAGAGATGTATGAGAAAAGTACTTTTTCCACTGAAATCCTCGGTTCATTTAAACTCGCCGGTATTTGAGCAATCATTTCCGAGATAGAAACATTTTTCGCCCATTAAGCAGAGCTCGGCATTTTTTCATACTAAAAACTGGGCCACTTTTGGGGACAAGTGAAAAAATGAGCGTCTAATCGATGAATTTCTTAAAAGGAGAGTTTAAGTAAGGATATACGGCGTGAGGGAAGGAGGGACGGAGAAGCCACGAGTTGAAAAAGTAATATTACGCCGGAGCAATTGTGAGAGTTACCATTGAGAATAGAGGCTATATTAAGGGATGCATTAATTCGACGTCTATGCTCAAATTTTTCTTCCTCGTACTTCTCCTCAGTACCCTTTCTTTGAAACTTCCATTAAATTTAGAATGAGGAACCCGCGGCTTCAATTCCTCCATTAAAACTCTTTCATTAAAACCCCCCTCGTTTTTATTTCCTCTTCGTCTATGTTTCAAGTTTACTCGACTAATTTGAGAAAAAAGTTTTTCAGAGGTTGTTTTAACTCGAATTTATTTTCCTGTCGTTATAGAGATTTTATAATGCCGTCAAACACCCTTTTGCTTCATTCGTCTTCTAAACACACCATGCCGACTGCTAATTGTTCACAGTTTTGTAATAGCAGAGAAAATGAGAATCACCATAACCAATAGAAATAACGATTGACTGCAAATTAGGAAGTAAAAGTATATATTCTCATTCTTAAATTGCTTTTTAAGGTGTGATTGTGAATGGAAATTGTATGTGGATATTGCAAAATGCAGAATATAAACTTAATGTGAAAATGTGAGTCTGATATATGTCAGAGTCAATTAGTTTTAAGTCACTAACTTGAATTAATAAAAATACACAAGAACGGAAAAAGTTTCAAGTTTTTCAATGAGCTTCGTTTCAATTGCGAATATCAAAATAATCTAATATCGCAAGATAAACTGATAATACGCGACAAAAATAAGTAATTGAATAGGCTTCTTTAAAAAATAATTCAAAAACTGACATAAGTGTTACAAGCAGACTATTGCGGCTTCTCCAAACTTTAGATTCCAAACTGTACCAAATTGCCTCTTTTCGCAATATATATCCTAATTTAATGAATATCGCTGATTTAATTTTCCTCTGCGATGACATATGCATGAGCAGTCTTCACTACACTTCACTACAATAAATCTCTTATACAATTTATTTATATAAGTAGATTTCCTCGTGTTCTTAAGTAATATTTTCTCATTGGTCACAGAAGGAAGATAAGAAGAGCTTTCTCGTGATGAATATGATCTTACTGAACCATACCGCATGCGCATATTATAAGCAAATCAAAATAAAATGCTAAAATAATAATAAACCAATTGCGTTTAGATATTTTTCGATCTTTTTATTCAATGAGCTCTGTAAATGTAAAATATTAGCATTGTCAGGAAAAAATTATATAAATTTACGAGATAGCTGATTTCTGAAAATAAAATATATTTGCCAGAGTATTATAGCCTTTGTAGCTACTTAAAAACTATTATGGTAGTAGAAGCATCGGATTAAACAATTGGCCTCATTTAAAATGACGTAAAGACAGATTGAAGCGCTTCCACTTCTCACAACATTAGCTATCTCTTTAATGGAAAACAAGCAACGATGGTAATTTGATTCCTCAATTCAATTTAACCATGAAATCGAATGACTGCTATCCAAATTAAAATTAATTAGAACTGGCATTAGAGGATGAGCATAATTCGGAATCCGTGAATTTGCCCTTTGCCAATTGCTAGATGTTCTACCTTCACGGCTAGAAATTACAAATATGTATTATAATAATTCCCAATTAGTATCAAATAGGAGGAATAGATGTGATAAACCAATCACGGTTGAGGAAGAAGTATTGATAGTTGCACTTTAAGAAACTGATCGATTCCTGATATAAGGTCATGAAGCTATTGAAAGCCATATCTCACGTATGAAAAAGAGGATAAGGTATGATTCACTATGAGGAGGAAAAACCACTAAAGATGACGTGTTCAATGTGGCAGATTAAAGGAGACGAGAGGCCCAGAAGGTGAGTAAATTTAACACTAAAAGAACGGTGGGGGTCATCTGACCACTTTTCATAGTTTTGCTTCAACATTTTTTAATTTAATTATTTTTCAATTTTTGGCAACTCTTTGAATTTTTGCGTTACCATTTCAAAAAGAAAATGACCAAATTGAAATTTTGTTAACACTAATGTGTTAATTTTTACAACATGTTATACCTAGACTGGTGAACTAAACTGATAAATATTTACCTTTTTGTGCGATTTTTTTCAATATTTTCATGCAGTTATTTATATTTGAATAATTTATTACATTCAGAACCATATAAATGATGTTTCGAAAGAACTTGAGTAGAGCATGATTATTATTCAAAGCCCAATGTATTGAAAATAATAAACTCTTCGCTGTACCTAAAAAATTGTTTATAAACTAATGATCGATGGAAAAAGTAATTTAATGTTGCTATACGTATATATACAGATATGCTTTAAGTAAACAATTAAACTCCTCCAAAATACAAAGAAGCCATAAAATAGGTTTTGAGAAGCGAGGTTGTCAATTAACCACTTCCCGTCCTCTTAGGTAGAGCGAAACTCTCGTCCTTCTGGTGTTAAACTAAAAGTACGTGAAGTCAAACAGAGCGGTGGAAGGAGAAACTGGTAACAAGTCGAGGATTAGGGAATGGGAGAAGATCATTGGGCCAGCGCATATATTGACCTTCACCTCGCTTTCTTCCGCGGACTCCGATTCCTCTTTGCCTATTCCGTAGACTTCCCGAGTGACCCAAGGCCGCAATCCGCCATCCTTGCCCCCTATTCCACAGTAACCTCTCGCTGTCCCACCGCTCTTCGCTTTTGCGAATCCTCGAGACGGTCTGAGTTCCAACTCCAACCTCATGCTCTCTTAACTCTCCCATTACGCGATGCTCATTCGAATCTTTAATGAGGGAGTTGCGGCATTCGCGTTTTTTTTTCGTGGACGATGAGATCCGCTAGTTTAAAGCTCCTTTCAGATGGAAGGGTTTGATTATGGCTTGGTTTCGACTGCTGGAAGTGTTTAGACTCGTCTCTCAAGCCTAAATGCGGGAAGAGTCATCCACGGTACTTCTCCGGAGTAAAAGCGTAAACTCCTTTAATCCGAGGCTCTAAAGATGCTGAGTAAATATTCCGCGAACTCCCTTCAAAAGTCTTATGATACTCTGTATCGTCATGAATCAAATGGAGGCTTTATTTGCAATGGGTAAACCTCTACTTGGGAAAGAAGAGTTTTGTTTAAATTTAAATAGCGGAAATTAAGAGAAAATGGTAATGCAGTGATATAATTAACATAATTTCGTGATTTCTTAGATCACGGGATCGTAAACCTTTTGGTCCCCGCACCCCATATTGACTTCTTCCTAAAACTATCGGCTTGTGTTCTAAAACGTTTGCCGTATAGGCTTCATTCAGTATCTTCAACTTCAATAATTTAGTTTTATAATATTAAAAATTATGCACATGCTACATGGAGGCATTAGGATGGGTATGACGAAGAAATATTAGGAAAAACACTGCTTTCGTTAAAACCAGCCCAAAAGTTGCCGTAATAAGAAATGACATTTAACAAAGGAATCAAAATGTATCGAAAGTGAGATATAACTAAACAATACCATTATGTAATACTAAAGAGATTATAAAAACTACTATAGAAATGGTAACAATTGAAACAATTTGCATAAAACTCCACAAAATGATTTAATTCGGCCACTTCCGGTTTCAGCCATATTGTTAGCTTAAAGGAAAGCCTTCCTTATCACCTCTTCAACTAATGATGAGTATTATTTGCTGAAAACGGTCGTGGCAGAATAAAATCATCTAGTGAAATTTATACAAATTGTTTAATTTGTTTCCAGTAATAGAATTCCATAATGAAACGATTTTATCCATTGATTATACATTAGAAACACTTTTATTGAATGAAAAACTTAGTCATTAATTATTCACAGCTACAGTCCTTTATCATCTTTCTGTAACCTGATAGTGTGTAGGAATTTCTTCTTCAAAAATGTCTTCAACTAGCTGTCACGACCAACAGGAACTTTCATTTTAGATTTCATCGAATATTTTCCATGACGAACCTGTACCGGAAAATTTCGATTAATACCACATAAATCCTTCTTCAACGTTCGCTGGAAGATTTTGAACAGTGACCAGCATCGTAAAGTCGCGCATCGGAAAGAAAAGCTCTTTTTCAGTATCTCCAAGCTTTCCTTCGGAGCGAGACAGCGAGGAAAATTGTTAGGCGACGGCGCTAAGACGCCAAAAGCGAACAAGGAGAGCTCCCGGAGGAGCGCGATAAGATAAGCAGAGCGCTCTCTAAAGCCCAAAGAATTCCTCTGAAGCATTGTTACGACGCAATAATGACTCACGACTTTCATTCCAATTACAGCGCTCTGGAGCATTCTTTCAGACGCAAGGAAAGGAGACACTCGCAATCCCCAAGTCGCACGCCTCGAGCAAACGGTTCACACAAAGGAAACGCGCCGACCTTGGCCTCAAACGTGCCTCCGACACACACCTGTCACCGAAATGAAAAGCTGCACAAAAGACAAATAATCCGCGATCGCATCCCCTTTGTCCCTCTCTCTCCCGAAGACGCCGCTTGTAAATACGTCCAATACGCTTTTCGCTGCCGGAAGATTCGCATGGCAAGGCGCCGTAAAATCCGGACCGGAGGCGGGCGGCCATTGTTGCCGGAAGTCGTTAGGCAACTCTTTCTCGGGAGCGGAGCGATCGTGCGCCGGGACATCCATAATCCGAGCGCCGGTTCCTCGCGACCTATGCAAACTGAGGTAAACTGGCTCATAGTCGTCATGAATCTTCCGCGCGAATCCCATCGCAGAGAACGGGTCCGAATACGAATGGGAGACGACGAGAGAGAGACGGTTCGCAAACTCTGCTCTCCGCTCCGCTCGCACCTTTACGAACGGTCACATCATTGTTTCTCACGGGCGCTGCATCGCATTCCGCGCATTCGAGCGTGACCGATTCAAAGGGAAGAGAATTAAGGTCGCCTACTGTTCGGTCGGAAAGGGTTTTGAAACGGCCACCCTTCGGATCGACAGCTCTAACCCGTTTTAACTCCACCGTCTCAGGGGGCCGTTTTTCCTTGTCCGTCCCTCTCCTCTTGGATACAACCTCCATCTTTTAAAGTCTCTCCCAACGATCCATCGCCGGGAAGAGGTATTTCCCCCTTCTTTATCTCGCCATTTCTCTCTCTCTTTTCCTCCCCATTCCTGCCCCCCTGGTCCCTTTCCTCTCTCCCCTCGCTCACCCTCTTCATCTATTACCCTCCCCCTCTCTTACCCTCCCTCTTTTTTACCCTCCCTCTTTATTACCCTCCCCATCTCTTACTTTCCCCCTCTTTTACCCTCCCCCTCTTTTACCCTCCCCTTCCTTACCATCCCCCTCACCTACCCTCCCCCTCACCTACCCTCCCCCTCACCTACCCTCCCCCTCACCTACCCTCCCACTCTCTTACCCTCCCCCTCTCAAGCTATCAAGCCTCCCTTTTTCACCTTTCCCTCTCTCAACCCTCCCCCACTCTCACCCACTCCCTCTCTTACCCTCTCCTTCTCTCTCCCCATCACCATTGGCGCTACTCTCGTCCTTCACAGAGAAGATTGATTGAGACTGCAAGAGAGGGAATTCCTTCCGAAAGATTAAGACGAGTGCTCTTTCTTACCTTTTTTTAACACTCTTCCCTTTTTCCCTATCTCTCTCGCTCATTTTTCCGGGCGCAAAACTGTTTGCTTTAGGAGCGGATCTCTTTCATTAATCCGTTTATAGGGCGTTACTTCGCGCGTGCTAGTGCCGTGGATAACGGATGTAAAGATCTATTTCGTTTGGCGACGTACAATTGTTCGATGGGAGAGACGGGGATGCAGAGTAGCAAAATACGCCATGATCTCAGTTGGGAACTATCTGATCGCACTGTGACTGAGAGATACGAGAAAATTTTGGTCCTCCATCTTGTGGGGACTGGAGACTATTCTTAAGAAAACGATGAGATTTTTGTGAAATAAAAGTCACCAGTCTGAAGGAAATTAATGCTTAATGGCAAAATACATGCTCCACAAAAATGCTCGCTTCTAACAAATGAAATTCGTTTTATGAAAGATGTTTCATGAAATGATAAACATAATGTTTTATAATGAAATTTTACCAAGAATATTCTATAATAAACTAGTCGTATTTTACCAAGAAAAATAATAATACGTGTTTATTCGGAAAAGATTGAGACGAAAATCTCCTCCTCCTACCATAGCTGCATAAAATATACAATGATTAAATAAAAATTATAGTATTAGATGGATATGAGAAAAATATACGTGGATTTAAAAAAATTCAGAGGATCTTCAACTACAGTTAAATTATCTGAAAATATGACATTTTCGGAATATATTCTCTACTCAACTCTTATTATAAACTTCGTTCTCAGTGCTGAAGGCATCGTTTGATAATAGAAAAATTATTAAATAATTACAGGTTGATTGACGTAATCAAATCTTGTAAAGCATTTATTTCTTAACCATTTCATAATGGAATCAGAAAAGGAGTAATAGAAATGTTACCAATAAAATTATTTTGCTTAAAATTGAAAGATGCGAAAATTGAAAGATTGAAAATTTTCCGATGCGGAAACTATTGGGAAAAATTATCTCAATACTTTCCAATTTGAATGGAAGCTCAGAGTATATTTTCCATAAATAAGTTCAAATTTAGCACGTGCATATTAAGAAATGTGCAGTGAGCAAATGGAAACCTTTAAACAGCAAGTATTCTACAAAGCCTTCATAAGAGAAGCATGTCATATTTGCTCTTCACATAGAAGAGTCTTAAATATTTCATCTCATTCTATCTGAACATAGCGACAAAATTTTGCGATACACGTCCTTCCTAGTATTTGTCCAAAAAAGAGGGTCCTGCATGTGTCTAGAAAGCTCCGCATTCGCTTTAACTTCCGCATTCTCGCTCTCGGAACTTTCCGATAACAGCAGTAAGTGTGATAAAACCATTTCCCTCTGAACAATAAATTTTATCTTCAATGCCTATTGGAAATGGAATTCACGCTCGGAATTTCTGGTCGGAGATGAAGATTATAGTAACTGTTATGGCATTTTTGAAAGGCATTAAAGTTTTGTGGGCGTCATAACGTTCAATGTTTAAATGCTGAATGCCCTCATAGAAACTGAAAAAAATCTCTTTCGAAAAATTAAAATGGCATAAAGGAAAATCGATCTTTCTAAATAAAACGCATAACTATTTTGTTCAGAGTAAGCTGGTATATATATATATATATATATATATATATATATATATATATATATATATTGTGTGTTTCTCATACATTAGAAGCAAGTACTTCCATAAAATGAACGCGAAAATTCATGACTATGGGATTAAATCACTATTTTTACTGTAAAATATAAATTTAATTAATTATCTACTGCAATAAAATCGAATCATTTCCGTTATCTTCTCAAAATGTGTAATTAAGACAAAAAAATTATAGTTAAAAATATTACATGTAGTGAATATATTTTTATATTATCATAAAAACAACTGTCATTCAGGAGATTCGCCTTTAGTTTTTTTAAACTCACATGCTTGTGTTATAGTGCACTAATTCTTTAGACAAAGAGGAGTCTTCAGAATCATATTCCAAGTAATATATCAACCATGAAACTATACTTAATCCAAAATAATTAAAATTTTGATAGCGAGTAAATGGTAGTAAACTTAGCCTCTTATCTTCTAAAAATCAATCCTAACCCAGGGGGTTAATTTCTTTATTTAAATCATACATAAAACGCACCATAAATTGTATTTGTAACTTGTAAAAATAGTGAATCTGGAATATGCTGATGGTTCTAATTGATGTGCCATGAAATATGCTATTAATGGTAATAAAGACATTATAGATCTTTCAAATCGACATTTTAAAGAAAATATGGCAATTCTTAAGATTCGTTTAATTAAAATACAAGGTTTTTTCTTGTGTAATCGGAAAAAAAGATTCTATACATTTATATTACTTTCTCTCCTATTTCAAAACCGTTCAAGATCTCAATAAAAATATATTTTCATGATATTAATTCCTTCAACGAGATATTCAAAATGAAGTATGAATTTCAATAATCTTCTCAAAAACAGTGTGTGAATACTTGATAATTCACTTGTAAAAGGATTTCTCAATAATGGTGTCATTCTTCGGTGAAGAATTACAAGAATTTTCACTCTCTCAAAATAGGAATCATTAAAAATATTTCGGAAGAAGTAACTCAAAGAAAATAAGGTAAAGTCCTTTTCATTAGGCATCATTCTAAGGAACTTTATTATACAAGTAAGAAAGTCTGTACTTTAAAGAGAAATTTTAAACTACGCTTTCCATGAATTCACTGATCATCGAGATACAGCAACATCTATGAGGCAGTATTGCGTAGTTTGCTAAAATGTATATCCTTCCTTCATTTTCGTGTACGTATAAATCAATAACTATTAATTTAATAGCAAGAATTTCGAGTGCTATTGAAAATAAATTAAGAGTATTCAAGATTTCTGTGAAATGTCAATTTAAAATTTTCCGTAAATCTCTAAGAATGTATTCTGGCTTCCGGAAAATTTCTAATTATATCGCATGCTGTTTTAATCCAACCAGTACCTTACTTATTATCCACAGAAACTTCACAGGGTTATATTAGACCAGAATAAAGAAAAAGCAGTAAAACTTTAACTTTTCGCGATTAATTATAAAATCCTGAAATATAATGACGTGAAATATTTTTCCGCGTTTACCATAAAATTCGCTAAATACCTGCCGAGCTCTGAAAATCACGGTGAAAAATATTTATGCATAAATGGGAAAATGCTCCCTGGTCAAAGCCGAGATAAGCCGCTGGTACCTCATTTTCTTCTTTTAAAAGACACTATTTATATCGAACACTCTTATTTCACGCGAGATGCAGGTTAATATCACGGCGAAAGCGGGGTAAAAGGTCGCTCGTTATGTCGAGAAAGGAGAAAAGATACGCTATTCATGCAATTCCGCACAAGAAGACGACTTTTGTTACTTTGTGAGGAAAATAAGCCGAACAAAAACATTGTTCCGTCCTTTGCGATGCACGCCTCGGGCGTTACGGACTGCAATTAAGCACGCACGCTCGGAGAAGGGCTGCCTTAAAGGCGAGGGAGAGATATACAGGAGCGGAAGTATTTCTTTCCAGAGAAAGAGAGTCTGACATAAAAACCCCTCCGCAGATAGCACGGTTTGATGACCTAATGATCACAAACTGGCCCCGCAGATATCCCTTCGGCAATAGACCGCTTTCAATTACCGCCGCTCCGCGATAAAACGAAGATACAGCTGATAAGCGGAGCTTTCGATGCGCGACCCAGACACGCTCGCCTAACCCCTTCCTTCGCTCCTATGGTTTAACCCTTTAACACTCTCAGACGTTACATTATTCGTAATATATATAGGTGGAATATTTAGGCTTTATTTTTGTATGGTATTATACAATATTCATATATTCTCATTATGCAAGAGTAATTATTTGCTTCTATACGTGATGTATATTCTTTGTTATGGATATAAATTAATTAGCTATGCTTTTATACTAATAATTATATAAATTACAACAATATTATATTAATTATTAATTAATATTATGCAATATAATGGATATTAACATCAATTTTAAGAACATATATCTCGAATAATTCACCAGCTTTCTTTTCAGTTGCTCTGTTTCATTAACACGAATAAAATACTCATCCTATGTAGTTTAGAGAAACTAAAATTTGGCAATACAATTGTTTTAGCGGAGAGTAATCTCAGAGAAGTTTGATCGTGCAGCCCAATTGAAGTGTCGGGAAAATCTTTTTATTTCTCTCGTGACAAAGATCTTCTTGCGAGTGAAATAGAGATAAACTATGGTTAGTTTCAGACCAATATCTTCTTTGTATCATTATAAATAATGAAATCTACATGTTATTTAGTTTAGAGAAAACTAAATTTAGAAAGTTTAGTAACCTCAGAGAAATTTACTTTTTTCTCTCGTGACAAAAAACTTATTGCAAGTTAAATTAAAATAAATGTGGAGTTTGTTTTCAGAAATAGTTTCAGGCTAATATATTGGATGGAATATTATTCTTATTGCTTTTTATTTTCGTGAGCGGAATTCGTGGTGGCGAAACAACGGCTGCGAATAAACCTCGTCGGGGCTTTAGGGGTTAATGGGCAGGAAACGAACCCACAACCTCCGCCACAAAGAGAGGAGCCTCGCGTTCAAGTCGCCGCCTACCTCCACCGTAAAGAGAGACAGCGACATACACTCCCTAAGCGTATGAGTCTTCCGTTCTCTTTCTCGTCCAGAACGCGTTAAAAATGGAGGCGCGAAAGACTTTTTTCCTTTTCTCTTCTCCTCCTCAAAGGCGCAAGAGATCGCGTTAGGGTCACAGGGACGAGGCGTGATGAAAAAAATGATAAGTTTTTTAAGAGCCCGTTGTAGATGGGTTTTTTACGACTACAAAAAATGAGCGGGATGAATGAGTAGGGATGAGGTATTTTTACGGAGAGAAGTTGAAGAGGTATTGGGAGTGGTGTGGGAGGCGACAAGAGGAGATTGCGGGGGAGGGATTTGCGAGGGAAAATCTGGAATAAAAAAGGAAGAAAGGGTTGGCGGTGAGGTCGATTTGTGCCCCGGAAGATTTATGGAGCAATAAAACGCTGGTGTGGGAGGGTATGGAGAGGGGTAAAGAGAAAGAAGGGGGAGGTAAGGAGCCTGTATGTGATAACGGATGGGGGAGGGAGTGGGAGATAAGGAGGGAAAAGGGGAAGGCGAAGGAAGAAGAGAGAAGAGAAATGGGGTGGAGGGCGGTAAAGGATCAAGGGAATTGGGTGCGAAAGGAGTAATAAGATAAGCTAAGTTTATGACGTGCGAGATGCTGATTAACGGATGTATCCGCAGTATAAAGAGAAGCTGGAGGGGGGAGAAGGGGTGTTGGGGTATCGAAAACAAGCCCCCAATCGTTGTCTAGTGCACGGTAAAGTTGGAGAAAACTTCCGTAGATTCACAGGGTTCGCTTAATATAGAGGTATCTTTGAAAAGTGGTGTAAGATATATAGAGGTGGTAAACCAGCATCATAACGCGAAACATCTTACATATATATTAAAAACGGAAAATACAAAGCTGCATTAACTGCGGTCTCTTTTGTTTACTCCTCGGTTAAACACATTTCACTATTGCGAGGGAGCTTCAAAGGAAAATCGGTTCATTAAACATCTTCAATGAGAGCATGGTGAACTTTTGCGTGGAATAAAGGTCATATTGAGGAAGATGAAGTAGGTCAGTTGGAAATTGAAACCTCAGTTGACTGAAACGGTCAACAGTTTTGTAATAATAATTTGCGTGAGGCCTAGGAAAGGAATTTTAAAATTAAGAAAATTATTAGAAAAACTACAAATAACTCCAAACCAAATAATACATTAAAATTGAAACTGCTTTTAGGCTCGCATAAATGTAGATTATATTTCAGTTTTCGTTATCATGAAACTCCCCAAAAACAAGGCCTTTTATGGAAAGAAGTGAAACTCAAGAATCATCCCGGAAAGGTATCAAAACCAAAATAAGTGTTCACTTTACATTCATGGCACACCCGAAATACCTTTTCCAGTGAAAAAACATTTTCATCAAAAGAGCAAAATGATTCCCTAATACATAAAATTACGACAAGTATCTATTCTAAAATATGGGCTTGAGTTACGATACAGTGAAAACTTGCATGCAAATGTGTCATTTCAATACGTGGAGGTGATGGTCTAACTCTATGATTTAGTGAGGGTTAAAGGAAGAACGTCAAGGAAAGCTTTTTTATTTCGACTCTAGGAGATGATATGGAGAACTGAAATATATGGCGAGCGATATTTCTTTATTTGCAGAGAAAAATATTCCTCTGGGTGAGAAATGTTAGTGAGTTCCAGAAATACGAAAGGAGAAAGTTACGTAAATATTTAAAAGGAAAGAAAAGGTTGCAGACGAAATGAAAATTCTAAAAATAAATTGTTTTTCTGCTTTTGAGGAAAATAAAAGAAAACGACTAAAGAGAAAACTCTAATTATAGGGCAAATTGCACAATAGCATTGCAAGTTATAAGGAGTTATTTGCGAAATCACAATGCATTGGAAGAATGATGTATTCGATGGTAAATATCTTTTATAATTTTTTTTCTTTAAGAACAAGTGTAAAGAACACACAAATATATTCTTTCTTTTTTGTTAAACCACTTACATTTTTTATGTTTTTTGTATGTATCAGCACCAGCCATCCGTTTACTTTAGTTTGATGGTAACCCCAAAACAGGTTTTACCTATGGGGTACCTAATTCCATCACAATGTAGAATAATTTTATTTTTATTTTGTTTGTATTATCTTAAGATGGAATAAATTTATTTATTTATTTATTAATATCTGGATAGTAATTTTCCTCTGATATACTGGCTGTAAGTAACTTGGTGTAAGAACGGTAATCGTACCATTGAAAATATTTGCAAATTCATATCAATGCAGTTACCAATAAAATTACCAATTTCATTACATTGAATAATTTTAGATACACTGTAAAGTGAACCTACTAAACATTTGAACATAAGCAGAGATACTGAATCTTGACAGTATCATAAATATTTACTATGAAAATTGATTCAAGTGAAAGAGGCCGATAATTATTGTTCGTGGTATTTATCTTCCTTGCATTTAAAAACACCTAGGTTTACGTTACCATAAAATAACTCTTAATAATTTTAATACCAAATACATGAGTTTTATGAGTAGGATTATATACTAAAACATCCAAAAACATTTTTTGAAATTTTAACAGCAAATTTATTCTTACGACAATTCCGCTATTTCCCCACGGTTAAAAAGATGGTAAAAATCAATGACAATTTTGTCAAATGCCAATTCAAAAAAGTCTTAGAAAAGAATCAAATTGGAACAAGCAGGGAAAGCAAAAATAAATCATCACAAAGTGTCAAGAAGGAGAAGAAAGTTAGACATGAATGGAAGCAATATGTTAGGCAAAGGAAGAAAAGCGAGTTTGGCTGAAGACAAAGGATTGATTGGGCGCAAAGGAGCAAAGCTGAGGATTGGATGGAGATCACGGCTATCGGAGTTTTTCCATGAAGTAAAGGAAGAGCAACGGAGGGGCTGGGATTTCGGGAAATAAATAGAAGACAAGCGAAGCCGAAGTGAAGGAGTTTAAGAAGCGATGTCTGTTCACCTTCACTTCCCTGGGGTTTTTTCTCTTTCGATGCTTACCTAGTCTATTTCTTTTATACCGAGCGAAATATTTCACGCCTTCTGCACATCTTACATACTCAAGACTACGAATGCACACAGAAAAAGAACATACAATTCTATTCCCCACCCATCTCAAACTCCTTTTATTATTATTACTATCATTATTATTATTATTATTATTACTATCTCTATATCTTTTCATTCTTACCCTATAGATAATGTAGATATGAAGATTAAATTGTCTCCGAATATGAATTCTCTCAACCAATAGATCCTAATTTTCGGTAGTCGAACAAGTGATACGTTACGTTCTCAATGTGTGAAAAATTAACGATATTCTTCACAATGGTAAATATAGCGTGATTTAAAAGTTGTTTAAGCATTTTTTCTCAAACAAAAGATATTGAACCCGAAAATATTGGATTCATCCAGGTACAGATATCACTAATTCTGGATCAAAATTATATTCTGCTATTTTAAATGTTCATCTGCGTATCACTTTCCTGTTCACCCACCGATAAGACTACATTCTTTACTATTATCTCCCTTCTATATATGCCCAATAATACAAATCAAGAAACTGATATAATAATGCTTTTGCCGGCCTGCACTAATCTATGTTTAGCTACTTGAATAGTTAAAACCCACAAAAATAAGATCTGTTAGTGTCTGTGAGTCCTTTAACCGTGTTTCGTGCTCTTTCATCATCTTTTCTCTTTTCTACGCTAACATAACAAAGCCGCGAAAACAAGACAATCGTAAACAGATCGTAATTAACCCTGTGTATAGGTAAAACTCATTTTTAAAATGTATCACTGATTCCGAAGTCCGGTAGCACGTTAAATTACATTCATCATATGCAAGTTTCCCTGTAATTGTCCACCCTTTGAATTAATCATTATTGAAAATATATCAATCAAACCTTTTCAATATAAATTTAAACATAATAGATAAAGTTTGAATCAAATTTTGACCTTTTTAAAGAATAATGCTTCGTATAAGTGACCTGGAGTTGAAAGTCAATTTTGAAGATCAAAGACTGAAAACAATAAATAGAGCAACAGTAGGAAAGCTTTTCATTCAATGAGAAGTTCCGATGAAAAATATATGATCTCTCTTTACCAAAAGGTACATGAAAGAGGTTCCAATGAAAAAGAGGGAATCATTTTGATTGCAAAAAACAATAATATTTTGACCACTCTGCGTTGAAAAAATAAAACACATGTTCTTTACGAAGTAAGCCAAATAAATTTCCTCTCCAAAATTTTAAACAACGGAATGAATGCACGTGCACTTAAGTTCTATAAAGCATATTTGAAGCATTATTAAAGCTATTTTGGATCAGAAAAACAAGCACTGCAGTGTAGTGATAAATATAAAATGCTTTAATAAGATTTCACCTAATTATGAATAAGGAAGTATATATGCTAGAATAGCTCACTCGACACATTTTCAGACACCTAAAAAGAAGCACCATAGAATGCCTATACAAACATATCTTCTTTTTTTCCTTCAATAATTTAGTAACTTCAATATAGAAATAAATCAGCTGCTTCTAAAGTGAATATCATTTTTCTAATGTAGATAGAATTACTGGTTTGGTTAACATTTAAAATTGGTTACACCACTAAGTACACATTATCGAAGTTAATGATGGTATTTTAAATAATAGTATTCACGTAAATGGATAAAACTGCAATAATCAAATCTCATGTAACCGTCCTCAATTAGTAAGGAGAACAAATATCTAGTTAACTAAAAATGCTGCACGCGCGATCACTTAGAATTGTCTTAGGTCAATAGTTTAGTAAAAAGTAAGCATTTGAGAATACAATTTGCATTCGAATATCCATTCCAATTCAGTAGCCTTTTAAATACGCTTGAAGTAGTATATAATTATGAGATGAGTAGAGATATGTACATTTTAATATTTGTTAAAAACTGTAATCTGATTACTGTCATGCCTTAATTTATCTCATTCAACTCTTTCAAATATTAATAATATGCACGATAAAGTTGCGTTTATCATCTAATCAAACCGCAATATTATGGCACCATTGCAATAGAAGGCGTTACTGTTTCTTGAAGAATGCTCGTGTTAGCCTTATTCTAGTTCCTCTATTACTTGATTCCATAAAATATCTCATTAAACCTGTATCTTGTTGACTCTTTATTCTTTCAAACGAATATAATCATCCTTGTGTGTTATATTCATCAATAGTATGTTTTCCCAAAATATTAACACACACTCACACTCAAAATGTTCGTAGCCGAAAATGTTTTCTATATCGCTGACATACTTTACTAATTGTGCTCCAACCACGGTTAAGTAGATAATCTGAATGGGTAGTTGATCACTTGATTCGACAGGATATATTTGACACTCGATCAAATACTTAACAATTTGACTACTTTCTGTATGACTGAATTTCTGCTTGAGAGCTTATATCCCCTTCAGTTCCTGATACAGAAAATAAAGTATAAATCCATTTATTAGGGTAAATATACTGTAACAAATACAAAGTTTTGCGCAATTTACTATTTAATCTCCATAGGACCTTTCTTTAGCTTTTTAATAGAGTATGGGGTACAGTGAGGAGCAAAGACGTTATTCAATCGCCGTTCTTGTAAAGAGCTATGTCAGCCTATTTTCTCGTTAGGCTTAAATCGTCTCAAACTGAAAGAGTGCTTACCCTAATACCCATTAGAACATTGGTCATTTAGCGCTTCTGGCATTTTCCATGTAAAATAATCCCATTCTAGGAAGAAGATTGGCTGTTACGACAAAATATAAAGTAATTTTTCTATTTTCTTCCCTAACATATGAAAGAATAGTTCCTCTCCTTATTAAAAATATAAAATGAAACCCTGGCTTACTTCTCTGAAAAGTAATCTGATAAAGTACTTAAATATTTTCAGTTTACGAGGTATTTAAGAGTAAGCTTTCTCAGCTCTTTGGATGTAGATTATTGTAATCACGGTAATTAGTGCTGAGTAGACCGTAGAGGCAGACTGATGTAGTTGAGAAAGCGTTACTCATCAGAGAAAGGTTTATGGTTATCTCGTCTTCCTAGAAATTTGTATCTATGATTAGTTTATTTTCTACATTAACGAGGAAGTGCTTTTCTGCTCTTCTTCCTTTAACTTTTCTACATTTTTCGACAATTATGAACATGATCATGGTTTAGCAGTGAAAATAAGCACCTCATATTTATCCATCCATGTTTATTTCTAATTAATAAAATGGTCCAGATAATATTAATTATATTTTGATCCAATGATGGCCAAATTATATTGTGGATCATACAAAGTCTAGTCTCGTTCACTTGATATTTTGACCCTTTTATTTTAGTAAGATTTTTCTAAGCTTTCCCTTGTTTAATTTACCAATAATCGAATATTTTAATTCAATACAGTGATCTTAATATACAAAACTATAAAACAGTATGTATAAATCTCTTTCTCAAAAATATTTATGCGCAAAAATGCACAAAAATTTAAGATATGTCACTTAATACATTACCAATAAGTTACACGGGTAAACTTGCATGCAACAAAATTGTTTGCCGCAATGATGTTTGGATGTCTAACAACTCAGTGTGCCTCAGGAAGATAACATAAAGGTTAAAATTAATACGAGTAATTAATGGCTGATGAATTTTAAAATGAAAATTATAGTATCTGCAATTTTCAACACAAAAAGATATTTGACCTGACACGATATAATTCTCCCCGATAGATCAGTAATTTGAATTTTGAAATCAACTTACTTAATGATCATAATTGACAGATGCATGATGACAATTTATTTATGGTAATCTAACTGATCTTAATTCGATAATTATCAGGATCTATATTTGTATTTAAGTGTAGGAGTAGAAAAACCCACTTCTCTTACTTACTTACATTTCATTCACGAAGATAATGAAATGAATATTTGCAAAAATTTTTAGAATAAAATATTACGTCTTTTATTTTACATTTCAAAAACACATTTTGTGGCTGATGATCGCTCCACTACGTCGCTACCTCCTGCGGAAGGGCGCTTATGAGATTTATAATCATTTCACCGATCACTGCTTTACAGAAAAATAAAATGCAACACCTACGTCGCATCAGGGATGCTTCTGAAATAATTGCTAGTAATTTCTATGCTGAATAGAACGAAAGAATTGCATTTAGTGTTTATCAGAGCGAAGCAACGCGGTAACAATTAATTTGGTAAACATCGGCCACCATTGGTAAATACCGAACACGCAAATATTCTAAATTAACAATCGTAATTAATCCATTACAGGAATCCATTTACTTTAATGTAATGAGTCAAAAAATAATGCCAAATAATCACTGCCAAAATTGAATAAATAAAGGACCACTCCATTAACCTCTTTCCAATTTTGACCTCAACTTCATTCCTCCAGAGTGTCAACGATCAACAATTCACCTATTCTATCACCAGGCGTCTCTGATTGCGGTCGGTTTTTCCAGGTCTCGTTCCTCCATTCGTTCCATCACATCTTCATCTCTTCTGGCCTTCTCAAAATGTGCAGACGATCAAGTGAGAAAGAATGCACATCAAGTTACAATTCGAAGGTATCTCCAACCCTTCCTCTTTTTCAGGGAAAACGGGGGACACAAAACAGTCGCAGCTTCTGCAATCTTTTGGAAGCAAACTTAGAAAGTTACTCTTTTTCGTTCCCGTCTTATCTCAGGCCCCGCCCTTCCACTCGCTTGCCCCATACAATAACACCCGCCTCCTCCAAGGTGTCACAATCTTGCGTCCAAATTTCTCGCAGCGCTCCCAAATATGAACTCCTTCGATTTTCCAACTCCATCAAAAATGCAATCGATGGAACGCTTGGGAGAGGTGGCTTTCTCAAAACTCATCTCTTTCCATCTTCCCTTCTTTTCGCTCCATTACCGATACATTGACTCGTATGCATATCATTACCGCACGTGCGCGGGGAATAAGTTGTCCGCAACCCGCGTGGCGTAAGTGCATTGGGGTTGTTCTATCGGCAGGCGCCGAAATTTCTTGCTTTGAGTTTTCCAAATCTTGATGATAAGAATATTTTCAATTATCTTTCGGTATAGACCGACGGTGGCGAACCTATGGCAGGCGTGCCAAAAGTGGCACGCGAGAGAATTTTTTCGGCACGCGGAACTCCTACGACAGTATCTTTTATTGCATTAATCACTAAAGAAATGAAGCTCCACAGTAAATAAATGTTGATTCTGTTTATTGGTAATGATTACTAATGACCATTTAAGCCTTATAAAAGACCTTAATCACATCTTTGACCTTAAAAATTAATAATATTATTAACTATCTCAGTGTAGGGTTCGGCACCAAAGTGCCACGCAAGCCCTTTATATTCATCAAATATGGCACTCTTACCACAAAAGGTTCGCCAACCCTGGTATAGACTATGGGAAAATGTTACTTTCAAGTAATATGTTTCCGTCTTTATCGTGTGATATAATGAAAGATACCGAAGTATGCGTGAAGCTGAATAATGGCTTCAGTTAATTAACATAGCATTGAGTGTAATTAAGAGTTACTCATGAAATCATTCTGCGGCAATTACGTAGATACATATGTAGCATAGTATTTTGGAAGATAAAATACCCCACTCCTCATCTTGACTATTCAAATCATCCCCTATCCGAAGGTTTTGTGGTTGATAGTAGAGTAATTGAGGATTCAATCAGTATGTGTGCTGATGACTGTACAAGCAAACATGAGTTCGTCAGAAGAGATAATTATAATGAGGAAACAAGAAAACTACAAGTAGAAAAGGAAGAATACACGCCTCTGCGAAAATGAATGGAGAATTATTTGGAAAAACAATAAACTGTGCTTTCAGAGAGATTCACATGAAAGAATTGAATTCAATACTAAATAATTTTCTTTAAGCAAAGAATATTTTACTAATGAAGAGGGCTTACCTTTCCCTACTTTAACATTTTTCCGAATAGACTGAGTAATTTCCGATTGAATCGGAAAGGAGAACAAAAATTGAAGTCGAAGACAGAAACAAAGAAACAGGTAATCTTAGCTTACTAATGTAAATTTGGTAAGAAGTGTTTATAAATTAGTATGTAGAAGGTATTATAAAAGGCAAGAACTGTATAGAAGGACTATGAGCACGTGTGACAGGCAGAGGGCATGCTATAAAATGGTACTTGAAGTTAAGGAGAATCGTTACAGATTGGAAGACATCGCCAGCAGTACAATTTTACGGATCATTTGGAAAGAACCAAGCCCTTTGCTATGAATTTCGAGGAGCGAATGCTACATTTCAAATTTGTCCTTGAGAACTAATGAATTTTTTTGAAAGATGTTTTCGAGTGAATCTGAAAATATTCCCCTTTCCGTACCATGCCCTGATTTTGAATAAGGAAGAGGTTCTAGGAATAAAAAAGTCAATCACCGCGGAGAAGAGCAATTTTATCAATTGCAGTGAACCAGACTGAACAAAGTACTAACAAATATCAATTATATGGAAACTTTTGATGTTCATTAAATTTAAATAAACCTTTTCTGACGGAGAAAAGCTAGAAGAAACTTTTAGATACTGTTACGTCCCTCTTTTTTATCAGTTAGTTACAACTTACAGGTTAGATAGAAGAGGAGACTTTTTAGTCTCAATCTCGCCTAATAAAGACCCTAATAATAATAATAATAACTTATGAAAAATTTGTATTAAAATAAACCGTAGGGGAAGGCGGGTCACAACGGGGTAGCGGGCCGGAATGAAGTTCGTTGTTTTTCAGTGTCAATGAGATGTTACTTATGAGCGGCAATAAGCATAACCAGAGCAACAAATTACTACTCAGCTATGGCATACATGTTTGTCTGCTTTTCTTGAGCGTTGGTGTGTGAGGTTTCAGTTGCGTGATTTTTTTCTCCGGTATTGCAACTTTTGAGGTTGTTGTAACCAATAAAAGGTATGCATACTCTTTTTGATTACAGCTATAGTTAGTGAATGCTTAAAGTATGTTTAATTTTCTTTAGTGTCGTGAAATTAAACGTTTGTATAAGTAACTTTCTCGATGGACTTTACCTCCCTAACCTGGATTGGGTCCCTGGGGCGGAACGCTTGGGGCAGAATGGGTTATTACCTCGCAATGTAACTAAACTACTAATGTAATGTAACGAAACTACTATCGATTTCTGATATCTTTCTAAAGAGACATCCTACTTCATGTGTTCGCAAACCCGAAGCAACATCTGGTGTAAGAGCCATGGTATTTTAAAAGTTGCTGATGATGCTGTTTTCGAATGTGAACTTTGTGAATAGGCTTGAAAAAGGATACATTCAATAAAAATTGTAGTTAAAACTTTATAGTAACTTAAAATTATATAAATTTAAAGTAAAGTTATACTGTCTGCAATTTCATTAGTTTTAATTGTTTTTATAGTTACTTATCTTTACTACCTCATTCTGCCCCGTACCCGGGTTAGAACGGGCACAACGATATAATCTTTTGGTTTTGAAAAAAAAAATATCGGTCCTATGTTTTCTTACGATATCATTGCATCTGTGTAATCATTAGACTATAATTTGATCATACAAAAATTTGCAGCTTTCGTAATTTACCCTTTTGTACTTTTAAAATGTATTTTCAACTTGGTACCCCGTTCTGCCCGGGGTAACCCTGTCTTTTTTATCCTTCAGGTTTATCCACTTATTCGCATTACAGAAAAACTGTAATATACTTCAAATTCATGTAGTTTTATTTTTTATCGACCTTTTCGAGTAATACAGCCATTTCTACGGTTGTATATACCTCCTCGTTTCGTGTCGGATGAGTCAGTTTTATTAAGAGGTGTTAATGTTGATATAGATAATACAAATTTATAAAATATGATTGATATTCAATTAGAAAGTGAATTCATTTTGATGTAATTTTATTGATTTAACGATCTCTTGGCCTAAATATTTTCTACGACATCCTTATTGGAATGAAAGCCACAAAGCGTCAATTAGTCAAATTGGTTTTTTCACAAAAGATAAACCCGGTAGAAGAGATTTTGTGAGAGTGGTAAAAGATTTTCCAATCCTGTGAGCAAAAGGCAATCTATGAAATAGCAGCAAACAATGACAGAGGGAAACTCCAAGGCTGCACCCTAAGCTGTTTTGGTCTGTGGTCTTCCGAGACCCTAACGGTCCTTTGTCAATCAACGCACTCACCTCAAAAAACCTTTACTTCACTTTATCAGGATATATGGAAACTACTCAAGCAATTCCAACGTAAGTACATTATCTTCGCCGTGATCATACGAGGACGTACCTGGATTTCTTCCTAGCCTCTTCTGTGGAATTTTTGTTATGACACAATTTCAGCCAATAACATTAATATTTTATGCTCGAATGAAAGGAAAAGTAAAAATTCTTTGTTTCCGAAGATTAAAGCAAGATTTGGGTTTACTAGATTAAGTAGGTAAGCATTTAAGTTGTATTTTCTTGTGTCCGCTTTATATAGTAACTTCGTACTTGATATTAATCTTTTAAAAAACTACTTTTTAGGATGAAAATATTAGTTATAACTAGCGTGATAATACTACTTCGAATATATGTAGTGTATACTTCAAAAATGACAAAGTAACTCATTTAATACTGCGAGAGTTAAAAACAATGATATGTGGTGGACAGGTGGTTAACACTAGCATTTATTTGTCTAATATCTCAAGTATAAAGATTTCTCGTAGTATCTGATTGATCTACTTAGCGGAATATAGGCATATTGTCTAATATGTGTTTTGATAATTTTCCATCACTCAATTTATAAAGTTTTGAGTATAACCGAAATTACATAACCTCCATTCTCCATAGAATGCCCATTCTACGTCCTACGAGAATCTTTGCGGCGTTTATTATATCTTAAGAAAGCACACTACTCTAGTCTCAAACACAACAACCGTCCCTCTGCTGAATTCCTTATACGGAGTGCTTACTCTGAATGCTATACTGATTACCCAAAATATCATCGCTCATTGACTTTAAATCGTTCTTAAGGACTATTCTCTAGGCCAATACGGGTTTCCTTCGTACCTTACTTGTCATGACTAAATCAATAAGTCAGGATGTCCCCATACTTCAGTATTTATTCACTGTTTCACCTTTTACTTCGATGATAATGCGTTAAATAGATGGAAAAGATAAGTTCCGGTCAATGTATCTCGTCAAAAATCGAAAGAGTCACGTGAAAGTGTTAGTCGGCGAACCGAGGGGTCGGCATAATGTCTATATAGCAGTGCCAGCCAAGCGAGTGATTGACAGTCAATCGAAGTAAATCCTTGGGGATGTAGCAGGAAGATGTAACTGATGCACATACACAAAACCCAGTCAAACAGTCTTGTCCATTTCCACAGAAAATGAAGGAAGGGAAAGAAAGAAAACTCGATTGCATTTACAAAAAATAATCAAAAACGGAGTAAAATGGACATAGGAGCAATCAATGCCAATCAAATGTGATCTAAGGTGAGAACTCCCTTTGGAAACCGCAAACCGAGCTGAATAAATCAGTTAACAACGCTGAAGACCAGCTAACGCTGGCCGATCACGCGTGGAAGTTCATAGTTGTGCGACTTTGAGCGAGGTAGTGGGCGGTTTCCATAAGTAATCAGAAAGCAGAGTGAGGTCTCTCTCTTCCGCATCAACAAGATCATCATTCACACACACGGAAAGTACCACGCACGTCGACAAAGGTTATCCGTCAGATCATGAAATTATTTATTTATGATATCAGAAAGAAGTGCTACTTTAAAGCAGTATCTCTAGGGATACTGATTCAACAGATGTGAAATACTTCCTCATGGAAGATTACTTGAATAAGATAACAAAGTTCAAACGAGAATGAAAATTGACTGATGAGCAAATGAAATTATTCAAAATATAAAACATTATAAATGATTAATTTAATTTTAGGTATTTATACATGAAGCAATAAAGAGGACTTGAAGGTAGTGAGTAAATTATAACTATTCTCAAATCATCGATTTAAATATAAAAATCTGAAACCAGCTCATATAACTAGACATGTAAGTTTATTCTTCACTCAGAGAGGTTTATCCTATTTACTAGTTTAGAATACGAATTATTTCACTTTGCTAATATTTCAAAATTTGAAGTGTATTCTAAATCATGAATTGATTGATCTTAAGGCAAATGTTAAAAATCAACAACAACACCTGTACGAAATGAAAACTGGTCAGCTCAAATGACACCACATTGAGATTTATTTATAAAAATGTTCTTTTTTACATTTTTTATACTTAATTTCTTGATGCATTAGAAGATTTATGGGGATATAAAATTAACAGAAGAAACTTTTATACGATAAAATTTACACTATCACTTCAGTTCAGTCACTAACTTTCAGTAATCAGTATTCAAGTCTGGTTCAGTAACTTTTACTATCTCAATATTTTAGGTGATAAAATTTGAGAACCATCAATTTACTCATAAATGTTGAAATCACTATTTGAATGGAAAATAATGAAGCTAATGTGATAGGAGAAAAATTATTGACGTTAAATTTGTCCCAAGCAAATGTAGTTAACTTCAGTTTTACCACTCAATGAAAGTAAATTGATGACTTCCTTCAATTGTATATTTTTCAAATATATTTTTCTCATAATTTTTGCAATATATTTCCAATTAAAAGTGAGAACGTCAGATATGTCTAGCATCTTGCTCTTGAAACTACGTTACGTACTCAAATTTCTCATCTTCTCTCCTAATATGAAAATGAGATATGAATCTATAAACAAAACTATATGGCCCTTTCAAACATAAAATTTCTCTTACATGAAAATCCTTATACAAATATATATAAATCCTCACTACAAATCCAGCTATGTCCACCAATAGATCTGAAACCTCCTTTCAACATTTTCATACAAGAAAGAAACTCCCTTCAAACGATGTTGAGTCTGTAAGTTAAAAGGAACGCAAAATGGCGTGTTTGTTAAAGACACTAATCTCCGAGTAAGAAACGGATGAAATCAACGGAATGGCACGCGAGGTACAAAAAGGAACTGATTAGTGAATTCCATCGGAAGGCATCCTAAAATTCTGCCTCTCCAAAGAGTCGCTCTACGAAAATCAAACAAGAGACTACGGAAAAGACTTCCGATTCACCGCTCTCTCATAAAAGAAACCTACTTTCAGAATCAAGAGTCATTTCTCGACGTCTTTCTCCGAGCAGTGCCTTCCTCCCTCGCCATCTCGGCGAATAAAGAAAAAAGTCCTCGCGGAAAAAATGCGGAGCTTAAGGACTGAGATCGGGACATATTTACGCGTAATAATGCCAGCGGAAGAGAAAGAATATTGGAGAAATGGAAGATGAATGGAACGCCAATCATGCAGAAGATGCGTAAAGAAGAGCATAGAAACGCTACGAGGATAGAAGGATACCTGAGTTAGATAGAAAAATCTGCATGCTGGAGTCTAGTAGAAAATATTGCTTTGAAGGGACCCAAAAAGACAAACTTGGAGTCAAAAATAATGCGATGTAAACGACACAATCTATTCTTCTTCCTTTCAACCTTGCATTACTAAACTTCTCCTCAAGAAAGAAATAGTCTCAAGGAAACGTATTGCAATGTGCAGTGGAAGAGAAATTGATTTCAATTCACGGACTTTGATTGAGGATAATTTATTGATAAAATATAAAACCAGTTACACAAAATTTTACGGTCTAAATTCTATACCAATACTCAATTTCAATTTATCACAGTCAAATTTTCTATATATACCGAACAGATTGATCTGGCAGCCAACAATGACTTATCAGTATCTAGGAGAGTAACATTTTGAGTTTCAAGAGACTGTTGCTACCAAAACGTGAGCAATAATTTGAGAATGCTGTCAATGTAGTATATGCATATCTAATGAAGAAGATGAATGAAACAGATAGGTAAGAATATCTACTGTAAAAATCAGTAACTCAGTTTATAAGGTAAGACATGAGGACTGCCTGCGAATATATGTTGTTAGCTGGAACAAATCAAATGTAGTTTATCAGTTTATCGGTTGCGTCGATGGAAGAAAAGAATGAGTAAAGATTATGGTTAGGATCAAGGAATATTTAATACATTCACTGCCCAGATTTCAAGGTGAAACAATTCAACGTAAAGGTGACATTCAGACATATTGAAAGATGATTGAAAAGCCATGGGATGAAATATCTAATTTATTTTTCGAAAGTTATTAATAAAATAACGAAAAATAATCATACACATTATATTCTCAAGGAAACTATAGATAAAAGAGCTTTAGAATAATTAGGTTAATACATTTTTTGAAACCTTGGCATCATGAATAATTACATATAATCATGGTAGTTACAGTTATTTGTACAAAATTTTAGATTACGTTACTGGATATAGTAATCTGTTTATAAGACTCGTGAAAACTTTACCATTTAAGCCTAATGGTCGCAATTCGGGAGGACATAATTGGACAAAAATAGATAAGTAAATAAATACACTAGAGTACAAGAAATGAAAATTTCTGTAACTTATCAGCGACTATTCCTATTAACATTATAACTACTAAAATAACGTGACGTGCTACCAACAGGAATAGTCAAAAGGTGTCAATCGCATGCTTTGTGGCAATTGAATGGAGGAAGTGAACCTGAACTCCAAATGGGGAGTAAGGAGAAAGAACGAAAAGAAAGGTGTCCAAAAACAAAGGAAAGAATCTGAAGGGGGACGACTCGAGAGAAGACCAAATCGAAGACACAAAAAAAAGGTCAGGGAAGAGCAAGGAATGCTGGGTAACAAGAGGTCGCATTTTTTGGGTAAACACGAAAGGGAAAAAAAAGTCCATTCTTCGAACAGTTTTTTGCCGGATCGTTGGGTTCTTTTCCTCCTCGAATCTTCTTTTTACAAGTCTTCGCCTGAGTCCAAGTTTCCACTCCCTCTTTCTCTCTCTCTTTTCTCTCGTCCATAACCAAAACTGATGTATCCCTTTCCTTCAGCCAATCCCGTCATCGACTTCCATCATCATCATCATCATCGGCGCTATCTGCCCCTAGCTTATCCACAAATTCTCTCCTATCTCGCACCCTCTTTACTCGACTCCCTTCAAAAACATCTTCTTGGCACATATCAATCCTTTCCTTTGCACTCCATCTTACCCGTAGCAGAAGATTCTCTATGTCTAGATTTATTGAATTACAGATTACAGTGTTCAGTTTTGGTCTTCGGTCCCGGGTTTTATCAATGTACGCATAATTTCCACTAAATAACTTAAGAATTATTGTATGCACGGATTAACGAAGTTAAATATGGTTAGGTGAAACTATGAAATATCTCTGAACTGTATTTATCTACTGAGCAAAATGTATTTATAATCTATTATCGTATCGCATCATCTTTGGTATTTACAGATTGTAAATACCAAAGATGATGCGTAGTATATAAGTAGTTATATGGACACATTTATTTAATAATAGTAGTTAGTAAATCTATTATCATTTTTGTTTTGTACTTATTTACCTATTTTGTTAAAATCTATTTTTTTATTTTCGCTATGGTTTTTCAACGTTTTTCACATATTTACATTCATTGCTTTATCCATGTTAACATATATCTAAATTGTATTCTTTTCCTTTGAGACCATTCTTACCCAGATATTTCCAACAGAATATACTTAGGTATCCAAAGTTATCGCTGGTTTTTCACACCCCCTTTCCTGCTGCGATATATATTTTTTTCTAAGCAAAACCTTTAGGTTTTGAACCACAAGTTAGTTTTTTCTGTGTACTCTTTACATGTCATCTCTTTCCTTAAAACTTATGAGACGAAAGATTAGATGTAAGAAGAGACTATGTAGTCTTAAACTTCCCATATTAAAAGATGCTTTATTATAACTACTGATAGGAATTTTTCCTTAAAAACTATATATTAAGAATAATTCATTTGTGCTGTACACATTCTGTCGATAGACGTCCATTCTGCTGGAGTGTAATCTAGTTCAAACTAACCAACTAAATAAAAAAGTCGTAAACTTCTGCGCACAAAAATTCGGAAGATTTCTTCTTCAATAAATGCGTTAGCATCAAAGAGAGGCAAGTTATTTCTGCCCAACAACGATTCATTCGTGTTCTGTTACCAAAACCTCTCTCCTTTCATCCTCCTCCATTAGGCTTTTAATTTTCCTTTTCGTCATCCTCTCAGATCTACTTTGCGGTCTCCTTTGATCTGATCTTGACGAAGAACGGTATACGGGCTACGCTTGATTGACACGATGTGAACGCGAGCAAGAGAAACGTCCGTCGTTATGTTTTCTTGGAAACAGATCGCAGGAACCACACGCGGTAATATTTTGGTTTCCTCGGTTACTTGTGAAAATATTGTTTCTCGCTCACCGGCGGTGGTAACCCGAAAAAAAAAGTTTTACGATTCCTTCTAAAATTGTCGCCACGGTTGGAAACCCTCCCCGCGGCCTCGCGCCATCTCTTTCGGCTCTCTTCCAAGCCTTCCTTTAATCTTTTTTCCTCCCATAAACGACCTACTAACCCACGACCTCCCTCCATTCCCGTATCCGTTCGCTAACCGATAGTTTCCGAGCGAACCAGCAGTTTTCTTTAGAGGATCCATGGGCCACATTTTGCATGGGTGATTTTGGGCGCTCTATCCAGAAAAGCGTCGCGCCAGGGGGGAAAGATCGAAAAACCTTCTGCTCCGGTGATCAAATCCTTATTACGTGCGTAATGCCGCCGCGACCGGTGATGACGCTTTTAAAGGCTTTGAATGTTTCTCCGAAGCGCATCCCTGGAACGTCGCCATGATAAATATGTGGCTAAATTTGGAGGGATTCAATTCGTATACGTACACGCCATTACCCTACTAGAGATACTGCTATGCGTGTTTATGGAACAGGTACATGACGCTTAGAATCCGAGATACGCGGAATGCGTCTATTATAACTTAAATTAAAAATAAAAAATAATAGCTTTAATGATTAAAACATAGCTAATATGTTTTATATGTGAGTGTTTTATATGTAAACATAATTTAATTTAGCAATTTTATTCTCCAGAAGTGTATCTAAAATAGTCTATTTGACACTTCTTTCATAAAAAATATGTCGCCAACAAAATACTAATCACAATTCATCACAAATATATATGATGTTTTAGTGACTAGTTTTGACGTGATATTATCGAATCCAAGGAAAAAGCTTATATGTTTTAGATGTTCTTTTAGTGATGTTCTTACTTGAGTTTTTCCTTTTGTTTTTCGTATTTCGACTTTAATTTCATTCTCAACTCGTCCCGACTTGTTTTCTACTTCTTTTTCTTCTATATTCTCGTTTTTTTATCACTTTTTAATTGTTTTGGCATAGTTCTACTCCATTTTATTGTTTTCTTATTTATATTTGTTACTCATATTTGTTTTTACTGATTTTTATTTGATTCCTTACTTTTTTAGATAACTTCTAACCTGTTGTTGTTCTGCTTCCAACCAATATATTTCCTACTTTCCTTCCTCCTCTTTTAATGCAATAAAAATTCTTCGTCGTTTCTCGCTTTTTAAAAGTTGCACTATGATAAACTAACGTATTTGCATAAATAGTAAATTTCCTAAATTTCAGCGTGGACAATTCTTTCAAATTTATCGAATTACAGGTAATGCAATGAATGAATGTACTAATATGCATCTACTTTTTGAACACCACGTTTAAAATATTTTAAATCGACGTGGAACAATTAAAATGATATATCTGTATAACCTATCACACGTGATCTAATAGTTGGCTTATAATTTAAATTCTAACCTTCCAATAACTCTTTACCTTTTAGTTGGTATAATTGAATAGTTAAATGAAAATTGATAATTGGACTGTATTCAGCCCCAAATTACACACACGCTATCCCAAATCTGTAGGAAATAACTCACTGTTTGCGAGTTATTCTCTAATCTCATTTTCGTATTCTTTCGTCATAATTTTCCTCGTTACTCACTAATAGAATTAAGGGCAAAATTTTCCATTGTTGCTCCCGATATCCGATCGAATAACCCTTATTTTAACCAAATGAATTTCTATGACGGAGAGCCTCACGAAAAGTACACGTATAATGAATTTTGATTCATAACATAGCTCACTGCAATCCTTCGGTCTTCGTTGGTACGAATTACATTAGCTGTCCTCTTACACTTGATAGTAGTCCTATAAAATAGAATTTACGCGAATTTAAGAGGGAAATTTCAAAGACCCCACTCAAAAAAACACGTTTCTATCTTTCTCCAGTATTTTACGATTCTAGCCCACTGTCTGGTGTTGTATGTATTAGAATAAATGCTAACCAAAAGGTAAAAAATTCTTTTAAGGTAAGAAAATGAAATTTAAACCCAAAAAGATAAGTTATAGGTAAAAAATGGAATAAAATAATGTCCTCAGTGGAACATTTCGAGTTCTATATAGCAATGCAAGTGTATGGCGTGATTGCCTAACTCCGAATTTTAGTTGCTAATTTTTCATACATAAAGGCCCAATGAGTTGAACGGTCGGACATTTGTCCACTATTTTTAAGTAAATAGCATGTCCTGAACGTTTCGCTCGAATCCGTTTGAAAAAAATCAGGTGTTCCCATTGTGAGTCAAAGTTAGAAATACCTCAGGGCAGCGTAATTGGATTTCTTCTGATTAATATCAATGACTTGGGTTAGGGGACAGTGAGGATGTTTGTGGAATATTCGGTGATATTAATAGAAATATTAAACGAGGAAGACCGTCTATCACAAGCGATTTAGTGCTCATTCAAATGTAGTTTGATTAATTAATGATTAATTAATTGTAATTACCTAAGACACTTGGAATGGGTATGGACGAATGATTTTCTACGATACAGTCTTATCTAGGTCACTTAATTTAAATAGATCATGTTAAATGAATATTATTCTAAGGACCCAAAAGTATTTCATTAATTTACGCTCGAGGTCAAAGGTATAGAGAAAATGGTAGGTTTTTTACAAAATATTTGTGACATTATAGTTAATGAAACCACGCACTCGCGAATTTCTTGTACATTTCCAACAAAAAATTAATACCTTAGTTGAAGTTGATTGGCTTGAGACGATAACAAAATTATTCTACTGATAAAGCGTTTTCATTAAAATTTTGCGATACAATAAACCTCTTAATGTTGAAGAATTATCACCTTGAGTATATAAAAGAAGAAATCATTGTTTAATTTATTAAATTAATACTTAAAGGTGAAGCTAAGGTTCCAAAAAATTGGATAATTGCGAATTCCATAGCAATGTTCAAAATAAGCTTAAAGAAAGATCCAGTGAAACATATATCTTTAAAGCCATAGAGCAGAAAATAGTATTGCAAATAATTACTTGTTTTTAAATGACGTATCTCGGCATAAAGTATGATGAATCTCATGATTCTCGAAATACACGATTTGGCAGATCTCAGCTGGTAAACGTATTTATTTCTGAAAAATATCTGGAAAACGTATTTATTTCTGGAAACGTATTTACTTCTGGAAAATTTTAGCTCAACGTTATTTATATGACCTCGGACCTTTCTCAGGGTAGCGTAATCGGTTTCTTACGTTTTAGTTTAAATCAATGAAACTAGTTACCATTGAAAGAAAACTAATGATATGTCTATGCGATAAATTTATTTACAATTTACAGGAAAATTAAAAGTAAGAAGGAATGGTTAAGCCTATCAAATGACTTACAACAGAAGCACCAGGTTTTGTAAACGGATTTGAACGAAACTTTCAGGGCACGCTCTTTGCTTAAAATAGTGGAGACGCGACCGACCGTTCAACTCAGTAGGACGTTTTTATGAAAATTTAGCAACTGAAAATCGGAGTTAGGCAACCATGCAAAACACATGCAATACCTAATAGAACTGGACACTTTTCACTGAGGAAATTATTTTTACCGATAACTTATCTTTTTTGCGATTAAATTTTATCTTCTTACCTTCCAAAATTTCTTTTCCTTTTAGTTAGCATTTTTCTAATACACAACGCCGCACAGTGGGCAAGAATCGAAAAATACTGGACAATAAAAGAATAGTGGTCTTTTGATTACCCATTGAGTTGAATGGTCGAACACATGTTCACTATTTTCAAGCAAAGAACGTGCCCTGAAAGTTTCGTCCAAATCCGTTTACCACATACCTGGTGTTCCCCTTGTTAGCTTTAGCTTATATACGCTTCCGCTCTCAAATTTTCAAACTTTGCCAAGCAACTTAATCTTATTATAATATAATTGATCACATTATCAATCGTATATCCGACTTCTGTGACAGGCTCCTCAGGTCAATGATCAAGGCAAAAAATAAAATTTTTCATTTCCCCGTTGACGACTACAAAGTCACAGCCATATCAATTGGAATTTAAACCTTTCCGCCTAGCCATGCACCAAAAATGAGTGATAGGAATTTATTTATCGAACGTCTTTGAAGCTGAGATTAGAAACTCTTTACATTTAAAGTAGATAAATGCATGGGAGGAAATATTCAAAAGGCTATTTGCCCACAAGCGATTCTATTTCCGTCAGTAAGTCGAAGAAGCTCGAGATATATCTAGCCACGGTATCCAAATACAGTCACAGTATCTCATTTAATCCCGCAGAGAGATCGTAGGAGAAAAATTCCGGAGGAACTCAAGCCTGCGTTCCCGAGATTTATATCCGACTCCAAAAGGGAGATAAAAGCATTTATTTCTCATAGGAATCCGCCGCAGCCGTGGGTTGCGAACCGCGTAATTCGTGGTCTCATGGACGACGCTAGAGCCACTCGGAGATCCGCGAAGTAGCGAGAAGAAAAGTGGAATAGGAAAGGCCGTAGGTGATGTAAGGCGGAGATGTGTGAGCAATATCAGCAGACGGGGAAGATAAAAGTGGGGAGGGATGTGGAGAGATGATGGAAGATACACGAATGGGAATGGAAACGGAGAGCACATGGGGCGTATAACAACGGTAGCTGAAAACTGGAAAGGTCACGGCTGTCCCGGAATGAAAAGGGGAAAGTACGTGAGCAATTTGCGATGGACGAGTGCGAGTTGATTTTTTTCAACGATGGAGAATCTCCCCCAAAAGCGGCAGGGAAAATACTTACGTGAGAAATCCCAAGGAAACAGAAATAGAAGAAAGGGGAAAAACATACTAAAGAAACTTTGACGGGCCGGGAATCGATCCCAGGACTTTCCTGTACCAGAAAAGCTACTTTAACTATGACTAACCTTACCCAAAACGGCTAGAACAAGTGAAGAACCGTGTTTCGGTTATGATAGAATACCTTGGATGGAATTCTCTTAGTGATAGAAGATTTGATTGTCAGTGGAAGCTTTTTAATAAATTTATCACTACCGTCATCGGTGAGGAGATAACTGATATTGCTATCCAAATTATATGTACTTTCGCGACCTTCGAAAGAAAAAAAGCGATAGAGGGAAGTTTTTCCCAGCACAGATAGTTAATACTGGTCGTTTTTCCCGTGAATTATTAGAGAAGTTAATAGCTGTCCAGGTTAGATGGGGATGACGGTGTCTTACACCCCCTGCCACGCGCCACTGGCAGATGGCAAAGTTTAAATGTAAATGTAAAGGTACCGAAAAGGGCTTGTGAAGATGTTCTGGTCATTTCGGGTTAGGTTAACCATAATAAAAGCAGACTTCTCAATAGCGGACAATCCTGGGTTCGATTCCCGGCTTTTTACTCTCCAGTCAGACTTTTTTAAAGTCCGTTTTCCCTTGGTATTTTTCCTGAGTGCACGCGTGCATTTTCCTTATGTGCAAATTTACCCAAAGCGAAGATAGAAGGAGTAGAAGCAAAGACGTCCACGGCAACATACACTCATAGCCGTGTTGCTACGTGTATATTTGCAGTTCGGTGTATTTATCCGCTTCTGAGTCCGTAGGGGGGTATGTTTACGTGTGATTTAGATTGTGTGCGTGAGGATAGGCAGCGTTACCAGGGAGTGTTTGGAATAGGGGATAAAATGCGTGGAAGGATGGGAGTTGACGCCGCAGACTGAGACCGCGAGAGGAGGAAAAAGTGGATGTCGGAAAAGATTCTCGGAAAGAAACAAAGACGTGAGAATGTGGTGCCCGACCACCGTCGATCCCCATTCCAACGAAGAGCTTGCGTACGGGAGGGTCTGGAGTGGAACGGGTTGCGGGGGGTGACTATGTCGAGGCGTATACGCGGAGGAGATAGAGCGATGGAATGGTGCAAGTCTTCGCTTCGCACCTGAGCGATCCAAAGTAACGAGGTGGCTGAAGGGGGAGGCCATAATCACCACATCTCGTTCACTGGCAGGCGTGCATGAGGACTCGTGATCATCGTCCTCTTTCCTAATTTCTCCTCAAGTAATATAATGCGAGCGGAATTGGGTACAGTTAAAACACAAGCGCACTTGCTCCAAGTTTTTGTCGACAGATTTCCCGAGTGCGGAAAAAATGATGGAATTAGTCTCACGATGGGAAAAATGATCGGTGTGAGGAAAGACTTTTTGTGCGTCCTTTTCTAATCGTGGGTTATTGAGCGCACAGATATTCACGCAATTCATTCCACCTTTCCATCGCGTGAAATTGATGTGTTAAAAGCGATTCTTCACCTTATAACTAATCCAATGCATCCAATGACTTCTCTTACGGTTAAATGGCACAGACAATATCTCCCTTCGGTTCCTAATAGTGAATAGGATTTCATCAGTATTAAGAGAAGCTATCCGTGCTGAAATTCAAAATTATATGAATTGGGTTCCAATATTTCCT
Organism: Sympetrum striolatum; assembly: GCA_947579665.1. Taxonomy (NCBI): domain Eukaryota; kingdom Metazoa; phylum Arthropoda; class Insecta; order Odonata; family Libellulidae; genus Sympetrum; species Sympetrum striolatum. Next base: position 50,143,731 of record OX388342.1, on the reverse strand, counting down.
TCGATAAATAAATTAACAGGTGTATGGAATTTTTATGTTTCATGTCTCCATACATAGTTATTAAACGTTTCGGTCAATGCCATCATATCCGCAATTTTACTGGCGTTAACTTGTAGTCTTTCATCCTGTACTTGTTTCTCAGAGCGAGTAAAGGATCCGCCTCACCTTCTTTACATCAAACACTTTACATCAACCACGAATTTTATTATTACCAAATTACAGCAATTTGAAAATTAAAAATTATGTAATAAATTTTCCTTTGGATCTTTAATTTTACATTCGAATGGAACATTATAAGGGAGAATTTTTATTCAGACACAATGTAAAATTATTAAAAATTAAAGACGATAGAACACGACTTAGGATACTTATAGGAACTGATTCCCGTTTCGTCATCAAAATAGCTATGAAAACAGATCATTTTAGTTAGTTTTGTATTAAACTATTACCAATATTCATATAAATATTTACAATTTCCCTGATACCAAATTGTATTAGCGGAACTCTTTTCATTCCCATTGTATAGGGTAAGGGAAAATTTAACTCTCATACAATATGTTTGAATCTTGCAAATGATTGTGATAAAATGAAAGTTAGAACAGTATTACAATTGCTGATGGCATTCATCCTGGTCGCTCCTGATTGAATTCAATGAAAAGTATTATATTTAGGGCAATTATACTGAACTGATGTGGACTAGTTCCAATCATAGCATACCGGTTCAGCGAGGAAAGCAAGAAAGTACTACTTATATCGCATAGTTACCTCATTCCCTCTTCAAAGCTATCTTTAGTAAATCGTGGAGGAGTGGAGAATCCAACCAGCCTCCGAGCTAATGACTGTACAGATAGTAATGTCCTACAATTATAATAATTGCTTCCAAATTCTCGTGATAGGATAAGTCATCGTCTTAGAAGAGGTTATACCACCAAAGGTACGTAATCACGTAAGTTTAAAGTGAAAATAAAATGGGAAAAGCTCCGACCAAGTAACTCAGCGGTAAGATACCTCGGCTTGTAGATTTTAGCGAAGGAAGAGTTTGATGGATCGCTCTCAACGTTCTATCCGAGGGAACGGGCGTTGCATTATAAATGCGTTTCTCCTTATTCACAGTCGCAACGCTCTCATCATTCTTTCTTCTCCTCTTCTGCCCTTTATCATTTCTCTTTAAATCTCTTCCTCTCCTCACCAGTTTGCTTTTTACACCTCATGTTCTTCTCTTTTCTTGTTTCATTGGTACTTTTCACCTTTCTTGCTTTCTTTTGTACAGGACAATGAAAATTAAACATAATTACGTTTTTAAGTGAGGTTGATAATCCCGTGCATGTCCATTTTAGCGTTCTTATTTTCCATTTTATACTTTCTATGGGATAAGAGAGAGAATAACCATCTTGCTCGCTCGAAAACAGTAAAACTTGTTACAAGGAAAAACAGCAATAGTATGCACAGTAATTTTCTGCAATCAGCTAATGAATTTTAACTGATATTTCAAACTAATATTTCTATGAATAGCGTAATGTCAGTTCAGTTGAATTCAATTAGCGAAAATGCATATTTCATTCTCAGAACTAGACAATTTAAGCCTATATAATTTCCTTTATGAAGCGTGACGAAACAATGAAAAAGTTGCTTCCTCTTTTTAAATTCAAGCATTAAAATTACAGCTATTCTAAGAAAATAATAGAATTAGATAATTAAAAATGTACATTTTTTAACAGAACTTGCAAATGTTAAGCATTTTGTGAGAATTTCCGTAAGGAAGTGTGAAAAGATCTTTCAATGTTTCTCGTAGATATTTATTTGTGGAATTTTAGAAACATCATCAAATATTAATGGGATCACAAACGTAAATGCAGTAAGAAAGTTTGAATTTTCCTAATTTACATTCTAAGCTGAATAACAGTTTTTCAGTAATTTAAATCTAAAGAATATGTTCAAATTACTTTTATTATCATAATCCCTTTTCAAAACTAAGCCATCAAGGAGCAAGTCCGGGAGCTCATAAACCTACTAAATTTAACAACGCCTTTTTTCAAACTAAAGAATATGTTTAAATTACTTTAGATATAGGTCTGTCATAACTCCTTTTAAATACTAAGCAATCAAGGAGTAGGTATGGGAACTCATAAACCCACTGAGGATAACAACGCCTTCGGAGATGAGTCTCCTATTGAGGTTCCTATGCAGTTCACCAACCAGCATACGGTGGAAGTACCATTCTAGTCACCATTCCCGGATCTCATCACTGAACTCAAGCCGCTTCCCTAAAGAAAACACAATTTAATTTCTAACACTTTGGTCATAAAACCCATTTTTAAGGAACGTCGCTGAATTTTGAGTCGTAAACCTGAAGTAAAAGAGTTTTAACTCTGGCGGCGTAGTAACTTTAGTCATTAGGTGGAATGTAGGACGGGCAAATAGAGTGCGTTTGCCTCTATCACACAAACGAGCGCAGTTTCAGACCAATGGAGAAGTTGACGCGATGAGAACTACTTTTTACTTAAAAATAATGTGAGTTCCAGGTGATACCCGGTGAACGCGGGCTGTTCACCGAATGGAATTATTAATCCCAATGTTTTCTTACGTGCCATCACTTCTAACCGTAATTCCTGATCCCCAAATTGGATTTTTTTACGATGTAACCGCCTTAATTTTAGACTATGTGGAGGACTTTTGGTATTATTTGCGACTTTTAATTAGTTCACGTTCTTTATCTCGCATATAAATTATTTCCATTCGTCACTTTATTTTTTGTTACCCATATTTATTTGCAATATCATATCATATGCTATTTTTAGTTGCACGCTGACTTGTTTATGTAATATCACTTTCGTATTTTTAAGCAATCAATATTTTAACATTTAAAAATAAATTATACAGTAGATTATGTTTCCCAAAAACTCAACAATCTAAAGAACAGATATGTATTTTTTTAAATGATCGCAGGAAACCCTAAAAGAGAAAAACTCGCACGTTTAAGAGAATTCCATAAAATTTATAAATGAATAATAGAGTAGAATATGTTCCCCAGTAAACCAACAATCTAATTAACAAAAACATATTTCAAAAATGTTCACTGGAAACATGAAACGGAGCATTTTGTTTCTTCTCCGTGCTCTACGTCATTTTTTACGGTTCAGGAATTTAATTAGAGAAAATTTTTAAAAATATATATCTGTGAAATTTATAACTATCCTACCTTTCAAAACCAATTCAAAACACAGAGGTTACTTTGAGAAAATTACCAAAAAGCAAAGCGGAACACGTATCCCCAAAAGTTTTTCATTTACTTGAGCGATGAGAGTACATGTCAGGGAATGATATATCTTGGTACGTAGGAAACATCTTCATGACACATCCACGAAGAATCCTTCGGATAGAGCCTCCAAAAGATACGTCAGAGCACGCCCAAAAATGCACTGCAAACGAAGTTCTTGTAATGGTGTGACAGAAAACAACTAGAGCATTATGGAAAAATAGGAAATCCAAGCTTATGCGGTTCAGATAGCTTAACAAAGAGAGCATGTGAGGCAAAAGAAAGAGCGAATTCTGCCGCTATGAGAGGAAACACAGGTGCTCCCGTCTATTTCAATAAGGTACTGGAAGCGAAGGCTTTCCCCAACCCTCCTTTAAGATACGAACCACCGCAGAAAAGTTTCGCTTCGACCCAACATACATTAGGAAGAGGAATTCTCTTCCCCACTCTTTGTTTGCTATCTTTGCTCCATTTCCTCTCACCCGTATTACCATTTGCTGCACGGAAGTATGCGCGGAGGAATTCAATGGCAGTGTATCTGATATCCTCGGCCACTTGAGCATGCCGACGAGCTTTATGCCGAAGTAAAATTAAGATGAGATAGGCAACTTTTACCCCGCGTTTTATAGGGTTAATACAGTTCCCTCACCTATACCCGAAGGAAGATGAGCTCCATTTCGTAGAAAATCATAATCTGAAAGAGTTTTTTTTGTCCATAAAATATTTTTTTTAATCCTCTTACAAGAAGGCTACTTCAAATGATTCCTAGAAAATGTAGGTGATTCTCGAGCAATTTCAAAGAATTTGCTTTTATAATTCAAAAAGGTCGCATGGCAGCAGTAACTAATGGAAGAAAGCCTTTAAAAATGTCTAGAGCTCGACTTATTTTTCTCTGAATTTTCCTGTGCATATTGGTCACAATTTACCAGAAAACATTCAGAAGAGAATCACTACAGAAGATGAATTCGTAAAGTAGCTGGTGACAAATTAAATTTCAGGAAAAATTCATCTCGTCCATGAGATAGTGTACACAATTCAAGATCAGATAAAATTGGAACTTTACCTATGTACATCGTTTTTGATTGCTTAATCAAAAAGACAGACTTCCAGCAACACTACACCGAATCATTTTTAGATTGAAAATTCGCCATAGAAGCAGATCTTAAGGGAAGTGCAAATTTACTCTTTAAAGGTTATGATGCTTCGTTAGATTTATCGATATCTCTTTGCTCTTAAAGGAATGATTAAATTGCAAATAGATATGTCTCGACCCTACTCGTTCCCACATCTTTAAATCCATTGTCTTCTATTTAAATAAGCTACATTTATTATATAATACTCTTACAAAATTTAGATAGTATGATGATCATGAACACAACTGGAAGGAATGCATTTTTAGTTACGTTAATTAGGAATGCTGTAACTTCTTTGCAACATTTTCCTTGTTTCCTTCAGAGTAAGCCTTACTCAGCCATAAAATTCCCGTGAAGTACAATAGTTACTTTATATTTTTTAGTTTCTTGTAAAAGTAAATTCCATGGCGTGGCACCCCTTTCAGGGATATGGATAAGAGAGCAGGAACCCATTGCGGGTGATACGCGGTCGGCGCATTTCCGCTCTTCTATGCCGCCATATTGGTTTCTCTTTTTATTCTAATAGCAATCATGTTTCAACACCAATAAATATTTTAGAGGTTTGAAATCTCCGAAAGCTGTCTTTGTCGGCGATCCTCGTCTTATTCCCCGGTACTCGGAGAAAACAACAAGGTTATCTTAAAAGTGCGGCATTCCTTTCTTGTTTTCTCCGAATACCGTGGAATGAGACGAAAATCGCAGTCAAAGACGGCTACTGGAGATGTAAGGCATCTAATTCATTAACAGCCATTTTCCAAATTTTCTTTCTTTACACCAATACAAGTTGGAACACACCAGGAATCGAACCTGGGACATCTTTCATTGAAGGCCATCTCACTAACAAGGAGCAAGAATTTTGAATAATGACGTGTGATTATAAACTATTAGTACTCAAAATTATTCTAAACATTTATTTCCTCGTATATAGGTATTATTTTTTGGAAACATTTCACAAAAAATATTCATTATTTGAGTTTTAATCAATTAAGACGTTGCTCCAAAAATTCCATTGCCTAGCTCGAGTAAGTAATCAAATCCTTATCAATCAAAGCGCTCTTCAAATTCCTGAGAAAAACCCTCTGGATGTCAAATACTCGTTGGTCTTTAAAAAGAGTTACGATAGCGGCAGCGACTTTATAAGAGCGATGAAATTCCATTTAATGGACCAGGTTGACGTTCAAACGAGGAACAGGTTGATCGTAAAACTTTTGATAGAGTCACTTCCGGCCTTAAAGTAAACGAAGTGGTTTCGGAAGGATAAGCTCGCCGTCACACGTGTATTGCTCTACCTCAGCAAGCACTCGAGAAAGAGAGTAACAAGAGAGAGGCATTGGCGAAGAGTGTTTTGGAAGTATGAGAGAGATAGGGGAAGAGGAATTCTCTTACGCTATCTCTCATCTCCTAAGAAGAGCTACTTTCTCCTGGAAAGGGGAATTATTAATGCTTAATCTTTCTTCTCGCCTTCTTCCGCTGCGCATTATCTTCATAAACGCTGAAAGTATTCTCTTATCTCTAGACTTGTAGATGCCGTCGTATTAAAGTTTTTGGTCGAGAGATACTTAAGTTGTAAAGATGAATAATACGTGCATGATAATGGGTGACGAATTTATATTTTATACAGATAGGAGTGCCTTGATTAAACTCTCTTAATTGGAAGGGTGGAAGGGAGAGAAATAATAGTGTACTGTTCAACTTTCGTAGCCTTATCTGCAATCCGCTTCAACATTGTGTAGATACCGTAAAGAGATGAAACTCGAACTTTGCTTCCGTTTATATTAATTCATGGGAGACCGTAAGAAATTTAAATTGAATATTTCATAGTACATATTATATGTATATGGTGATATAATTTCTCATAAAGGAAAAATCGAATGACTGAATTCATCCATTTTTACTTCAAATGGAAATTTTTCACATTTGCAAGGTAAAAATGTTAATTTCTTGAAGAATCAGACGACTGAAAAAAGACAAATACTTCTTAAGATATAACAATAATTTAATACGATTATATATTTTCATTCAAAATTACTCTAGGACTTTAAATCTAACATTAACAGCAGATATGACCAACCGTTTCATTTAAACATAAAAATGTACCATTAATCAATTGTTGCATTTTCCTAACTTTTGCCGGATATTAGTTACTTAATTCGAAGATTTAATTCTTACCCCTCTGTATTTACAATGAATTTATTCAAGTGTCTATTTATTTCAATAATGAAGCATACAATTTTTGTTACATGGTTATGTTATTCAGTTATAATTCAATTAATACTAAATATAATGAGGTTATTCCCTCTTATTCACCATGAAATATAAAAATATCCTTTTTTCCAGAAAGATTTACTTTAAAATAAAAGCTAAAAATAAACTTCAGCGATACTGAGACTATACTAAGTTTCGAAGATTCACAAATCATACTTGATACAAATTTTATTCCAGCAGGAATATTTTTCAGTGTAAATATTTGAAAAGTTTCTTTTAATTGTTAATGCCTTAAGAGAGCTCTGCGTCTAAGCTAGGTTAATTGCTTATGATCTTCATTATGTGAAAATTAAAATCGATTCTTCGATTCCTTTTTATGGTGCAAAAATTCCTCGAATGTATTATGTAGATGAGGACTTCCATGGATCGTAGCGTTGTGAAGTAAGACTTTGCTCTTTGGAAGCTCTTTGTGGATAAATGCAAGTCACCATTTATTTCTGTTATCAATTCCGTTTTTAGTATTTCTTCTAAATATGTTTTAACAGATTTATAAAACATCATCCTCCAAAGAGTTACTCAAACTATAGAGAAAGCCAATTAGAATTAATTGTTACATCGAACCAAAACTTTCTTAAAAGTTGCGAATTGCGTTATTCATAATTGAATTCCTTTCATTTATACAATATATACTAAGGTGATAGCAGCACTTGAATAATACTTCCGATTATTTTTCAAACATAGAGCTAATGTCTCTACATGATGAATTCTTACTTCAATCCGGAGATAAATTGAACCACTGTCAATACATCTCATTTGCCTTGTAACTTTAATAAGCAAACTATGCCCATAGTAAATCATACCTAATATCGTTTAAATGCCCTTAAGATGCTCTGCTTTTGTATAGAATTGCATACTCATACTGTTAAATTAAAAGATTCTTTTTTCTTTCCCAACTTAGGGGGAAAATGATTCATTAAATTCCTACCAAAGAAATTCACAAATTAGAATGGTATACGTTAGGGTATCTAAGCGTCAATGTTCACACAAATAAAATCCATTTTCATGTTTTTGGAAAGCTTTTTTCGATTCCAGCCCACAGTATGGAGTTATGTATATTAGAATAAATGCTAAATGACATTAAAGAATGATTGGAAGGTAATAACGTGAAATATAACCTCAAAAATATAAGTTATCAGTAAATTAAATGGAAGAAAACAATTTCCTATTAACTGGAGATCTATGTGAGAATGCACGTGCACTGCGTGGTTACCTAACTCCGATTTCAGTTACTATATTATTATAAACAAAAATCTGATGTGGCCAGCACATGACTTTCTCCATATATAAGATGTATTTATTTATCTACGACAGTAATTTCGAACTCTATATTCCATCTAAACTTGGAAGATGAGTGATAAATATATATATTATTATCTTTGACACCAAAAACATTATAAATAATGTTTTTCGGGACATGATCGATGAAAAACGATGTAATTAGCCTTTCGCCCATAGAGCCCAGAGCGCCCACAAAGTACATAATCAGCAACTTCCGGTTTATCAGTATTTCATGAATATCTCCTAAACAATCAGTGATACAAAAATCTGTTTCCAACAAAAATTATAGTAAATTTTATTTTCTAAAACTTTTGTAATTAACAGTATGTACCTAAATATCCTATTTTTGGAGATATTTTGAAAACCGGGAATGAGCTTTGAAGAATGAAGCTCAACTTCCGGTTAACTGATTTACTCCAAAAACTAATCAACTCTAACGACACCAATCAAAATACTATATATGAAATTTGGTGTTGATACAATGAATGGTTCTCATGTTAGAGCGCCCACAAAGTACATATCAGCTACTTCCGGTTTATCGGTATTTCACGAATAACTCCTAATCAACCGGTGATACAAAAATATGTCAAATACAAAAGTTATAGTAAAATTTATTATCTAAAACTTTTATATTTAATACAATGCACGTATATATAATATTTAGGGAGATATTTAAAAAAACCGGAAATGAGCTTTGTTGAATAAAGCTCGACTTCCGGTTAACCGATTTACTCCAAAAACTTATCAAATCTGACAGCACACAAAACACTACTATATATGAAGTTTGGTATTGATACAATCACTAGTTTTCACGTTAGAGCGCTCACTAGCACACACACACATACAGACACCCACACACACACACAGACATCATTCCGAAAATGGTCAAAACGTGTTCTAGGGACCCCAAACGTGTATTTCCGTTGAAATCTTGAAGTCGAATTTTTTCATGAAAACAATACTTTCTCTATACTTCGTATATGGAGAAAGTAAAAATCTGATGTGGCCAGCACATGACTTTCTCCATATATAATATGTAAATATATACCCACGACAGTAATTTCGAAGTCTATATTCCATCTAAACTTGGAAGATGAGTGATTAATTTATATATTATTATCTTTTACGTTACACACATTATAAATAATGTTTTTCGGGACATGCTCGATGAAAAACGATGAAATTGGCCTATCGTTCATAGAGCCCAGAGCGCCCACTAAGTACATACATAATCATCAACTTCCGGTTTATCAGTATTTCATGAATAACTCCTAAACAATCAGTGATAAAAAAATATGTTTCAAACAAAAGTTATAGTAATTTACATTTTCTAAAACGTTTATAATTAATAGTAAATAACAAAATATCATATTTATGGAGATATTTTGAAAACCGAAAATGAGCTTTGAAGAATGAAGCTCGACTTCCGGTTAACCGATTTACTCTTAAAACTAATTAACTCTAACGACATTAAGCAAAGTACTATATATGAAATTTTGTGTTGAAACAATGAATGGTTTCAATGTTAGAGCGCCCACAAAGTACATAACAGCTACTTCCGGTTTATCGGTTTTTCACGAATAACTCCTAATCAACCGGAGATACAAAAATAAGTAAAATACAAAAGTTATAGTAAATTACATTTTCTAAAACTTTTATAATTAATACAATATACGTATATGTCATATTTATGGAGATATATTGAAAACCGGAAATGAGCTTTCATGAATGAAGCTCGACTTCCGGTAAACCGATTTACTCCAAAAACTAATCAACTCTGATAGCTAACACCACATAACTATATCTGAAGTTTGGTATTGATACCACCAATAGTTTTTACGTTAGAGCGCCCACTATCACACACACACACACACATACATACACACAGACATCATTCCGAAAATGGTTAAAACGTGTTCTAGGGACCCCAAAACATCCATTTCCGTTGAAATCTCAAAGTCGAATTTTTTCATGAAAACATACTTTCTCTATACTTCGTATATGGAGAAAGTAAAAAAAATAGAGGGTATGCGTTCGAAAAAAATAACTTCAGTTTTTTTGGGACACCCTAGTATACGTATGATACATGAGATTTCAATAATAATGCCTGAAAGACTAAGTTATTATCATTGAATAAAATTGAATTTTCATTCTAATAATACTCCAATTATTATATCATAATGTGAAATAGAACTCCACCCAATTCCATGTAAGTAAATGAATGAAACTTAGTTAGAAGAATGAAAGGCAGACGCTAGAAGTTCTCCATAAAAATTATAAAAGAACAGTGTTTCATTTCTATTCCGAATACAGTTCCACACAGCATCGCTCATATCTTTGAATTTCACTACACTATTGCTTTCACCGTATTTAAAGAAACTTGGCCGCTCGACCAAATTATCAGATGAATAGTTATTTTTTTAACCATTATATAAAAACTTATCGATGAAAGCATATATCCAGATTGATCATTTCAGGCAATACGCAATACCCTTTCATCATTTGCAGTGAAGTTAAGCTTGAAATCCATTATTCTAATCCAGTTTAATCAAAACGAACCCCAGGACCACTCAATATATGATAAAAGTCGTTAGATTTCCACGAAGCATCCATGAGTGGCTTTATTTGTAATTTATAGCTATTAAAAGGCTCGTCGTTAATTTTTATGACAGAATTGAGACTCATAATGACTTCAATGGCTTTTGTCGACTCATTTCCATCTGTATAATACGAAAATCAAAACTAATGGAGGCTAATAAATAATTCCGTTCACAATTGCAATTCGTCTAATCGTATATTTGGAATAAAAGATGTGTGTAATTTAATTAGTGAATCGTTGAACTGGACAGCTCAGTAGTCCGATCGATGCGTTCAGAAAATGAGAACCACCGGAAACACAAGAAATTACCTTTATCGCTTTCATCCTCAAAAATCTTTGTTCCGCCAAAGGGAGGTGATGGCAAGAGAAGGATAATTTACTGGCAATAATAACCAATTATCTCTTTTATTCAATTGTGCTAAATGCCCTTAAGTATTTTAAAGGCACCAAATTATACAGTTTAAATATACATTACTCTAGTATGAGGAGTACTGTAACCGTTACGTTTCGTAGGAAAGAAAATAATAGATGGGACGTTTCTAATAACAACTTCCAGGGCTTACCTAGAGACTGCATTGTTATTCTACCTATGATAAAAGTAGAGAAACTATTTTTTTATTCGATGCCTCTATTTCGATTTTCTACCCATGGAGGTAAATTTGGATGGTTTCTTCTTTGGATCCTAATATCAACTGCTTTTACATGTTCCATTTAGCATTTACGCGCGAGTAAAATTTCAGAGTACGGCAGGATTCTCCAGACGAATGTCTCCACTTGGAATTTATTCGTTTCCAGTTTTAGGTGGCTCTGTTCACAGATCTTCTTTCTATTGAGAGCTTTCCGTGCTCTGTCTGCCACTCTCTCCTTCAGCTCAAAGAGAGAGTTGGTCGAAATAAAAGAATGTATTCTTAAATTCCATTTCTTCTACTTGTTCATTCACTTAGCACCAACTTAATTGATGTTTTATTCCGAAGAACTCGAGTGAGGGAAATAGTTGATCCAGAACTCCTATTTTCCTGTAATCACGTATTTCCTCCACATACTCTACAGTTTACAAGTTATGCCGAGGATGCCTATCCTGTGCATTTTCGATAATCTGGTCTTTTCTTACGCCGTTGACACCCACTCCTGCATGAAAATTTCAATTATAATGCCCATAAAGGATATTCGAGTTCTCTATTTCCTCTAATTTACAATTTAGTGCTCAATTTTTCCGAACCATTGAGGTCGACGATAGTATTTTGGTTCTCGTAACGCTTTGATTTCAATCGCTTAAAATTCAATATTCGATTGTTATCTCTATAAAAAATCGAATGCAACATATCTTTCAATTAGTAAGGCTATTTTCTTCTTCTGCTGAAACTACTATCGTCTCTTTACTCTTTGCTAATGAATGCAAAATGTTCGCTACGGCTTAATCGTACATTTTTAGAAGATTCGCCAAATTGTACCCTAGCTAAAGATTTTATAGTGATTTTCCAAAATGAGAAAATTATTTTTTGTCTAACTATACTTCGGAAATTTGATAATCTTTCTTCGATAAATTAAATATGCACTCAAATTAATAAAACTCAATCTTATCAAATTCCTTATTTTTAAACTTAGAAAAATCATTGAAAATTCGTGCAATTTAGTATTCTCCTCTACAAACTACCAGAACGATATTCAACCGAATTTAATGATTTACTAGTTATTATGCATTGAATAATAGCATTAATTCTCACTTGATGTGCTTCTAAAAAGAAGCCATACTTTGGTAATCACACCGCATTGTTGAAAGATCTACGCCATTTATATTGTGTGAACTTCATTATTACCCATGAATTAAATGTAAGAGAGCACGCAATAGCGTTAAATGGTTTGGCCTCACATGGCCAAATAAATATTAAATAACGATATTATTGTTATTAACAATAATTCCCATGATTCTAATTGTTTAAATTCTAATTACGCTAAAATTTTGGTAAAGGACAATTTGTTACGGCTGCTCTATCGATTGAGATAGCTTTATGTTGAGTTAATAATGTTTCTTGGTGCATTTTGGCTGTAACTCACTCTCTTATAATAGCTGTGAGGTCGGTATGATACTTCTTCTGAGGGTAGTAACTATGGCTGTCTCACGTGGTGGGTTCTGAAACAAATGCCGCACACACGATATCATCAGGTATTAATTTGTCCTTGCACAGAAGGAAAAATTCTTATAAATTCTACAAAGATATTCTAACTCGTCAAAACTACGATAAAACAGCCGCGGCCAATTATCCCAGTCCCCTACAATTTTACTTACTCGTTACGAAAATCGTAAATTACAACGTCATTAACGTGAGTTAAATATCTTATAAAAACACAAATCCTCAGATAAATAAAATTGTCTGCTAATATATTCAAGAACCGCTAACTAAGCAATCTACTCGTACAACTATTTCGTGTAACCATCCTTTTTTACTGATCTCTATAGCGTGCACAACGATGTATTTTCGAAGCTATTGAAAAAATCACTCACCAGTTTGGAGTTCCATATATTCGAAAATCCGCTGCACAATGAGGTCTATCAACAGGGGTTTAACTGCAACTTTATTCTGCAGCTTTGAGCGAATCGGAGCGATTTTCCAATTTCATCACTACGTGGCACACAATAGCAATTCTCTTTTTCTTTTTTTGTCTTATACTCGATTTTTGGAAGAATTTTGTAAAAACAATTTTCAATTTAACTGGCTAACAGTCCATGCACCACAATAACGAGAGGGTTGGTCACTTGAAATACTTTTATTTCTCTCAATATTTGGATTTCGTACAATAGATAATGGAATATTCGAAAAGAATATCACAGATAAAAGCAAAACGCTTAGGCACCTGAAATTAGCTACCAAATCAGTCTCCTACAAACTGCGGACATAGATGAATACATGAATAGTATTTAATGGGAAGTGATGTAAACATTTTCATCAGCTGATTTCTAAGTATTCAGACTTTAAGTCCTAAGTTACAATGTAATTGTAATAATAAGACTAATTTTCGTAAATATTACGATAGGATTGATATACGGCAGGAGGTATTAATTACGAGCATTAAGCCAATGCTTAAACAAACCTTTCATAAGGTTATCAGATGGATATTTGTGGTAACATGAAACTAATTTGCATTGAAAAATGTAAGCTGTTCCCGTAATTTTCATTCCATCAATCAATAGAATCAAATCCTTCTATCAGTTTTTCCACATTTCTAAGGTTAATTCTAAATGGTACCATACAATTTTGTATTACATGTATCTAGAAAAGATTAACACAGCAAAACCTTCATACATACGTATATTCTATCTTTCGGCAGGATCATATGCCTAAAACATCCTCAATTAACATCTAACATTTTCTTGGTAACCCCTAAAACGCTCCTATTCGTTCTTGGCTGCTAACCTAAGCCTTCATGACATTTTACAACTTCTACCTTTGTCTTCCCCTCTATATTTTCCTTTTATACGAATCAATTTTAATCGTATCTAAATTAATTAGTGATATCTCCTAATACGTAACAATTTTATTGAAATCGTACAAAATTTATACAGGACTAAAATTGTGTTTTTAGATCTTAAACACAATTTTACCAGAGTTTAGATACCACCAAACTGATATTCCTCTTTTGGAGTTTATAACAAGAATCAGCCAGCCGAATGATGCGTCTGAAAATCCATTTGCGGGCAACTGTTTAAAGCCGCAGGCCGCGTTGACAAATTAACCGGTGAACACAAATCTCTTCACCTTGATATTTTATACAATGAAATTAACTTATTACTAAAATTCAGGTGCATTATCATACCTCTACATTCAAAATGCACAGCAGCTGCTCCAATTTACTATGCACTCAATTTTGTTAATTAGGGCATAATTGAGCTTGTGCGCTAACTAGAGTTCTAATAACAGTTGATAATATTGGCCACATAGAAATTTACATCACGTGAGCTACTTAATGACTCGTAGTAGATGAAGTGATCTTCAAACGATCAAGCAATTTCTATTTTTAGCACTATCTCGGATCCCTTATAGAAAAAAACATTTTTGGAGATGTTTCTGTTAGCATTCATCTACCTTATTCTATGCCTAACGCACATATTCCACTGTCTCTACGGGTACATATTGTTAGAGAAGTAAATTTTTCAATGAAGGTATTCTATAAGAAGATTAAATGTTATGAAATAAACAATCCGTTTGAGAACTACGGTTGAAACATCATTTTTTTCTTTTAATTCCTGATATTCGAGTCAACTTGTGATACCAACTTTATTTTTATAAAAAATATATAGGCTAATATCGAAAATGTGAAGTGGGAAAAATATGTTCCTGGGAGCAGTCTAGTGAAATATACCTCATACGCTAATATTAGGTTACCCTATTTCCCTTAACAATAAAAAAATATTTGAACTGAAATATTTCAGAAATCGATAAAAGTGATATAAATAAAACATTTAAAAAGAATGTATAGGATGTTCAGCTAATTTCTAAATCTCACGAATTAAGTAAAAAAATAACAGTTTCCCATTGACTCAAAACTTTAAGTCACATTACCGATGGAAAGGAATGAAATATAAAATAATTCCGTAGTTTTCACATGAAATTGAAACAGAAATACATTACTAAATGTATTATTCGTGCTGAAATACTTAAAGAATTTATAGCAGATACCTTAAAATGTAAAAATGAATATATTAAATATTTTATGGAAAGTTTTGTATGGAATTTTTACGGAAAATTACTTTTTCTCAGAAATAACTACCTCTTAAAACCACCCTCATGATGTATAACTTAAATGGAAATGGCATAAATTATTTACGATCTAAAAAGAATTGGTTTAATCTTAATTTATAAGTCAAACACCAGAAAGATATCACAATAAAAGACTAGTTTCGCAACGAGCAGGAATTTTGCATGATGATGAAGCCCTACTGCGAAATCGGTTCTATATTGTTATGTGAAGCAGAAACATTTACCATGCACTTGTATTTAACCCAGTTTTACTTCAATATTACATCCTTCCTACTTTTTTACATGTGACAAAAGTTTTTTTCCCCACTGCAGAGTTCATATAAAAGAAATACAAGCATTCAAATGTAGCATTCCTCGTCCAATGTATATATCCGGGTTAATTTCACTGGGTAATGTCTTCCCACGCAACATCCCCATCAACCTACACTGTCTCCGGCCCACGCGCTTGCCCCTCATTTATGAAAAGAAACTTTTGAATACGAATTTTGCTTCTCGTTTGTCTAAATACAATTCACGAGCATTGTAAATTAAATCGGTAATATATTAAAACATGTAGATTAACTCTGAAGGACATAATCACTTTAGAGGTAGACTCTCTACTAACTCCCGAGAGGCCACTATTTTCCATCCATCCGATAGATAGCCTGGCGTTCCCAAACCCGTTGGAAATATAATAAGGTTGAGTACGGGGTGTATTGAATAGTAGCTATTTAAGCTTACGATGATGTTTGAGAATTTCAAATGTGATGTTTTTGGCAAGATTTCGCTGCAATTATAATTTGGTGCTGTTTGGTAGTATTATGTAATAAAATTAAAAAATCGAATTTATTTGGGCATAATTAGGATATAAAGTTCCCTCATGAATCCAACCTAACGTCTTATATTATACAATAATTAATACAAAGAGATAGCGTAAGAAAATATTAGAAGGATTGTGGATGTAAATAACCCTAAGAGATTGATAGGAAAAAGTTATCGACTGAGGGAAAACGATATTATTTATACTAGTATTTTTTATATTCTGATATAGTGGCTAACTTTGTAATATTTCTTGCTATAATGGAAGGATATTCCAGGCAATTTACTTCAAAGCCAAGGTTGTGCGTGAGACAAATAGTTGCTAGCCCCTTAGGGTTGCACAAAGCCGTTCGCCATTTGATATAGTCACATTGATAACTACGAAAAAAATCTGATGTGGCCAGCACATGACTTTCTCCATATATATAAGATATAAATATTTATCTACCGCAGTAATTTCGAACTCTATATTCCATCTAAACTTGGAAGATGAGTAATTAATTTATATATTATTATCTTTGACGTCACAAACATTATAAATAATGTTTTTCTGGACATGATCGATGAAAAACGATGAAATTGGCCTTTCGCCCATAGAGCCCAGAGCGCCCACAAAGTACATAATCAGCAACCTCCGGTTTATCAGTATTTCATGAATAACTCCTACAACAATCAGTGATACAAAAATATCTTTCAAACAAAAGTTATAGTAATTTACATTTTCTAAAACAAATATAAATAATAGTATATACCTAAATATCATACCTATATATGGAGATATTTTGAAAACCGGAAATGAGCTTTGAAGAATGAAGCTCGACTTTCGGTTAACCGATTTACTTAAAAAACTAATCAACTCTAACGACACTGACCAAAGTACTATATATGAAATTTGGTGTTGAAACAATGAATGGTTTTCATGTTAGAGCGCCCACAAAGTACACAACAGCTACTTCCGGTTTATCGGTATTTCACGAATTACTCCTAATCAACCGGTGATACAAAAATATGTTGAATACAAAAGTTATAGTAATTATATTATCTAAAACTTTTATATGTAATACAATACACGTATATATCATATTTATGGAGATATTTTGAAAACCGGAAATGAGCTTTGATGAATGAAGCTCAACTTCCGGTGAACCGATTTACTCCAAAAACTAATCAACTCTGACAGCACACACCACAGTACTATATATGAAGTTTGGTATTGATACAACCAATAGTTTTCACGTTAGAGCGCCCACTATCACACACACACATACACACACATACACACAGACATTATTCCGAAAATGGTTAAAACGTGTTCTAGGGACCCCAAAACATCCTTTTCCGTTGAAATCTCGAAGTCGAATTTTTTCATGAAAACAATACTTTCTCTATACTTCGTACATGGAGAAAGTAAAAAACTCAATGGCGAAGTTTCGATAATGGAAATATATAACAGATTTCAGTCAAAACGAAGATGCAACTGTATTTCAACCGTTTTTCAGCAATTCCTCCAGGCGCCTCAAGCAAAAATAGTGCTCTCGTTAGAGAAGGAACACACGCCGAGTGGGACACTCGAAAGAAATTAAATCTCCTGAACTCTGAATGCACACTTCCGCAGCAAAAGACAATCGAGCATTGAGCGAGGTAAGAGACGTGTAGTATACCTTCGAGGCAACGAAATTCCAAATGACTCGTCGTCTCTAACGGATTAAGACACATCCCAAACGAGTTGTGCGGTGGCATTGAGTCAAGGTGACTCGGGAGCGTGCGTCTCGTTCTCACATTCGTATTAAGCGACGCCTGCGATCCTCGCCAAACTCGTCTCATCTCTCGAGGATACGTGACAAGTGGGTCACGTACACGGGGGATAATAAGAAACATCATTGTGCGGGAGAGGACAATGGGGGGTTTTGCGGAAGACGAGGAGGGGTGAATAATCGGAGGCGGAGATGCAAAGGGGATATGAGGAGGAACTTGGGGAACTTTTTTTGGGGAATTCTTCGGCTAGGAATCGAATACATCTTTCGGTGCCACCAATACCAGCCAGCAATAATTGCATAAATAATGTACCTTCGAATAGGCTACATCGATTAGGGAATATTTAACTAATATAAATTGACATAATTAATTGCAGTTAAGACGCAATCAAAAACATGAGCCCTTTAGGAATTCAATTACAAAACTTAAATATCATTTGTACAGTTATTATATAAAATTAAAATTTATGAGGTACTTTATATATCTCTTCAAAATTTCCTTACCAAATTGTATAATATATATTATATTTTAATTCATCATATAATTATTTTATTTTTTAATCTAAGACAATACAAAGGTTCAACATGCCTTGTAAAGAAGGAAAATTTGGAACACGGCTGTTAAAGAAATAAAATCTGAAAAACTCCAATAGCAGTCTTTGTTGGCGTTCCTCGTCTCATTCACCGGTGTTCAGAGAAAATAGAATGTTATTAAAGTGCGGTGTCCTCTCTTGTTTTCTTTAAACACCGGTGAGTAAGACGAGGAACGCCGTCAAAGACGGCTATTGGAGTTTTTTCAACTTCTAATTCAACATACCTTGTTCCAATTATTATTCCTCTTCATATCCTGTATTGTATATCCTTTTTCTAACTATGCCCTATTCCTTGTAAAAATTGTGGATTTTGATGTGATTATAGCAGTGATATGTTTTCTTGTATGTAACCAAATAGGTGTAATCCGTTTAATAAATAAATTACTATCATAGGAGCTGTTACGAGCACGAGTCTAGTTAGCTAGATACCTCAGGACGCCGCAGGATCGCTTGCATAGATAGAAGAACCGGGACCTTGTGCGACGCCTGTTAAACTCAGCTCTGAAGGCTGCCGTTCTCGCGGACAATGTGGTTAAAATGCCTCGCTTTAAGGAAATCGGCTGCCATACGAGAGAAGGGATGAGAAGCGGCGGTGAAAGATTAAAAGCAATCTCCGGCAAAACGTGCAATACAACGAAGATGTTCGACTTTAACTCAATCCGGCTGCACAACTGTGTCTCTAACTTGGATAATGAGTCTTTTCCCACTCCCTCCCACCGCTTCTCTAACTCTAAAACTTCAGGTTTAATCCTCTGCTTCGGGAGCGCAATCATTGGCGTTCTAATGCTCACCTACTTCTCGTTGTGATTTTCTAAATTCTTCTTAATCCCTCCCAAAGCAACGCAAATAAAGGAAACTAAATCTGAATTGGTTCTTTCTTTGTCCGTCTCTTAAAAAGATTTGTCTGGATGATAATTTATAACGGTTTTCAAAAAGAATACCTCGAATACGTTCGAGTGTTTAAAAACCTATGATTCAGTAAAATCACTTCGCAGCGATATTTTCAAGGGATTTACATTCCCTCTTTCCATTGAATGATATTTTGAAATCTCAAAACCACATTTATTCTCGCAGTTTTGTTAACAAAAGATAAAAATCCGTTCATTTTCGTATCTCAATATATGTACAAAAGTAAAGCTAACACACTAGTAGACTCAGTTATTAAAGTTCTTTCCCCTATTATCTCTTAGCTGATCATGTGTGCGGATATAGAATTTCTCAATTACATTATTTTTCAGGAAGATAATTAACTATTCATACCTATGCTATAGATTTGACATCCAGTTGGTGGTCATTTTTAATAATGAAACGTCGTAGTGAGGATATATTTCCTCACTCTTAATTTCCCTGTGAAAATCACTGTTTTCTAGAGCTCCCTGAAAGAAAGATATTTAGGGCAAATTTTCAATCTTCTTTCCTTCTTGAGTAGCTAAAATCAATTTTTGTTTATTTTTCTTAAGTTTGCTTCGATCCAATACTTTTTTTTTGAGCAGCTACTCTTCCTAATGGCACAAAAGAAAATTCAAGTCAAACTAAAAAAAGAAGAAAACTCAAGCTTAGTGCTATTCATGAAGATAGTAAATTTAAAATAGAAGTTACCAACCATGAGGAATATGAAGTAAATAATGAACGAATGTCAATAAAATTAAGAAGCATGTCCACACTCACAGAACTTGAACATGATTAGTTTGGCATACATTTCCTTATTCCCTTCTTTTTTCAGCTAACTTGGCTGTGAAGTAAAACAAGAAGAGTCAAGATGTTTCCATTTATTAGCCTCTGAATTCTTGCAATACAAAGCCACCCGACGATTATTCAAAAGCAGTATTTTTAGTAAGAGTTCTTTTCTACCAAATACCACAATGGAGAAAATATGTAAAAATAGATGGAAATTGATCTTTGATACATTTTCTACATCATAAAAATCTCTCTCGCACATTAGAAAAGGCTTAAAAGCATAAGTTGGGTGGACATAATAACAAAATTTCATAATTTAACTGAAATAATTTAGAAATAAGCAATAACCTCATTTACCAAGCGAGAAGATTTAATCTTTAAATTCTTTCTTGATTGTAGGATCTGTAACGAATCACAGCCACATCCAGCTAAATTTTCAATATTTAAGTAACACTAGTTTCCATGATAGAAGGAACTGGTTGACTTCCATAAAGTTTAAGGCTTTTAAGTTTAAAGCTTTTAATTTTCATCAACTTATCTCTTATTCTGCGCTTAATTGAAGAAAGTGTTATTTGTATATGGCCGAATATTATTCTGTATTTATATATCTGTATCTATATTATCTGTGGTTAAGTAAAAAGTTATTCAACAATGATTCTCGTTGTGTCTCACTGCCACAAAGTTAAACCTGACATCATCACTTGTGTAAAGTGTTATTTACTAAGTTTTTATAATATCATTATGTAGCAGTATATATTTTCGTTCTGTTTGCTGTATTAGTGATGTTTACACTATAACAACTGTCAATTCTATTTTTTTTATTTCCAAAGGTTTTTAATTTGTTTTGGGCATTCGAAAATACCTTATGGACGCTAAATAGCAAAAATAATGCTTAAATAAGACGTTAGTTCAGCTAAAAAGAATAAAAAAGAAAGAATAAGATGGCCTATTAGATGGTGGACTCATTGATGGAGAGATTTATTTGTATTATTAGGGTTAAACAGAATTCATCTAGATTTTAATTTTATTTAAATGCAAATCGAAATATGCATACAAATAAAAAAGTAAAGTATAAAGGAAAACTGAATGAACAAAGCGATTGATATCCTTGCCACGAAAGAGATTGCGTGACGCACATATTTTGACACTAAAGTTTAGTGCGAGCTTTACCAAATCGTGCAACAATAAATTAACTCTATCAACCGAAAAACTTGTTTTGTAATATCTTAAAGTTTTTATTTTTCAACTGAACAAATCAGTCTGCAAGATTCTTCCTCGTAATGCATGCACATAATTTACGGTCTGGAGCACTTGTACCGTGAATTCTGCAGAAACGCTGTCCAAGCAAAAAATGCAAGTCACAGGATTTCTTACGCTCGTGTTTTTCCATTGCGATAAGGAACAATCACTCTCTTATCCGACTGCAGATTCACAATCGTCTCTTTCTCACGATATTTCCATTCGTCCTTCACAACGGTATTTCCCTTCCTCTCCATCGCACGCCCGCACGTTGCCCCCATTCCATCTTGTGGCTGAGTTCCCTCTGGAGACTTACTGGAGAGATATGTGCTTAATGCTCCTCAGCTGATCTGAGTGGGGCAACGAGTCGTTAGTAGTCTCCTTAACATGTTCATTCGATTTGTACATCCTCCCTTGTGGATTTGTATGCGAGGACGGGTTTGTAAGATATATTCAATGCGCCCTGAAATCCATTACACGGCGCTTTTTTCTCCTTTAATTAACCCTCCATTAGAAGCAATTCCTCCTGAGACACTGCTGGTCACAATGTATCCCGCGGATAGGATAGTAGTTACACCAGGACCATCGATTCATATTTAATATCATACTTTCATTACTAATACCACTCCATATTTTATTATTATAGTCATAACGTATTCAGAAATGAGCAGGTTTTTGCGAGATCATTATTTATTTTTTTGCAGTACCCGAATGATAACGATGTATCTCGTCCACAGTGATGATCCATCTGTAGATGAATTTTCTACACAAACTCCAATAACGAAAGTTTGTTATAAATTTAATTTATTTATCGAAGAAGTATCAACTTCTCAAATTTATTGCATTAACGATTGCAATTTAATTCATAGATATTATATTATAGGTTGAATCTGCAATAGAATAAAAGTGGCGTCTCCAGTAGGCTGCATGATGACAGGTTTATGACTAACTTATGTTGGTAATAGTGGAGGGTAAGAGTAAGTTGGATTCTGTCCGAAAAATTATAAATTGGCACCATAAAAAGAGTGTTGTGTATCTGAGAGATCAACGACCGGTTAATCTAATGCTTAGTGCCTCACTTTGCTCTTAAGAATAAATCGCTCACCTACTTTTACACCACTCTTTCTAAGAATAGACAGTGCATAGAATTTTTCATCTACCACCCATCTTTCATACAATATTATTTCCTTACCACCCACCGATTCAACTTAATTCAGCAAAAACGGAATTCTAAACAGAAAAGGATTCACAGCAATAACAATGTTTGCTGAAGCCATATATTTATATTACACAATCAAATGTGGATGGGTACATTGGTTCCTTCCCCAATTTCAAAATACAATACTAATGAACTATTCAGAAATATAATTTTCCAACGAATAAAAATGCAAAAGTAAGTACATTTTAATATGACGAATACATTCGATAATTGTGTCCATTATTACATATTCAGGGTGTTTCCCGGGAACCGCATGGTTTTCAAATAGCCTCATTTTTTTAAATTTTGAACCAAACATTTATTTTTTTAAACAATGTGTTCTACAAAAATGGAATTTTAAGAAAATTGTACAAAAGATTAAGTAACAAAAATAATATCGCGTAGATGGCGCCCTTCCGATTGAACACATGTTTCCAGACGTTCCCTGAAGTTACGCATTGAATTTTGTAATATTTCTCGTGGAATGGCTTGGATTTCTCTTCGTATGGCATCCTTCAACTCCGGTGATGTTCGTGGCTTTTTAACGTAAACACGTGATTTCAAGAAACCCCAAAGAAAGAAGTCCGGGATCGCCAGATCGGGGGACCGGGGGGACCAAGGAACATATCCGAAACGAGAGATTACTTTTCCAGGGAAAGCCTGTCGGACACGTTCCATCGAAATTCGAGCAGTGTGGGTGTTTTCATCAATGATCCCGTTGTGTTCACATTATGCATCCACTTCAAAATTGTGTTACGATCCGGAATCGGCCCACGCGGCGGAACATTGAAGTGCCGGCGAAAGTCTCTTTGGGTTTGGGTTACGGACACACCGTTAGCGTAAAACTGTCTCATAACGAAAACGCGGTGCTCAAGGTCTCACATCTTGAGTGTAACTAAAACTTCTAACTCCCCTCTAAATAATAAAATCTTTCCAACCGCCATACCCTCACTACTTGCAGTGTACTATCTAATCAAAAAACATGCGGTTCCCGGGAAACACCCTGTATATCTTCATCTCATTATTTAAAGACATCCATCTGACCATAACTTTCTCCTTCAGGGAACATTTTTGTTGTCGTTCTTAGTGATTGAATAAATCTGCTATGATGATTTCATCCTTTCAGCCTTTCGTAAAGCCTTTTCCTAAATAAGTCCAATAGCTAAGATTCGAGATAATTCTCAGTTCTTCTAACAAACTCTGATTCCTTGAACTCAGGATACTTACTATTCAGTAATGTGCATTATTATGTATGTATGGGTAATTGACGTACATTTCTGAGATCGTATCTTTTCCTACTTCGTACATTCCGCTGTCATTATGTGCGACTTCGTTTCAGGTGGATACAAATGCTTGTCATCCAGAGTAAAACAGCTCGGAAAATATTACATATTTTAAAAATTTGCCTACAATACTTTTCGTTCTCAATGCAGCGCAAACAAAGGCCATTGTCTCCTGCGTTCGAAAATTCTTTTCTCGGCGAAGCCCACAAAGGAAGAGGGAGAAAATTAAAACGGAAATTCGTCTCCAGTTCTTGCTGCGGAAAAAAAGAGAGGATCGAGATAAGGATCATTTGGGTTAAAAGGTCATGGGGCGGTCGGGAGGGCAGGTAAACCTTAAATCCCCCGAGTGCCGAAATTGTAAAGAGAAAAATTCCTCGAGTCTCCGCGAAGATGGCAAGAGTACGTAAGGAGCCTGGATGGATAAGGGTCCAAGGAAGAGGAAGATGCAAGTTTAAAAAGGGTTCCTGAATTTTTAGAACTCTCCACCCGCGGTCTACTGAGTAACTCTCCGTACCTCACTAAAGACGATATTCTCCTTCTGAAACTCTCTTCCGTTTACCGGGAAACGCTTTGGCTAAATGATAAATACTTGTTGGTCAAACTCCGCTGCATTACCATCAATTCCTGAAATGCCCGGCATGGATTTATACATGTGAAATATTTATAAGAAGCTACCGTAAAGGTGTAGGAATGCGCAGGAAGTGCATGAGCGAACTTTGCGGGTAAAAAATCCTCATGCTCGCAAACCTCGATGAAATATACAAGTAATTCGGATATAAAGGGGTTTCATAGTGGGGCAAATGAGCCGAGCATGAGAAAAAGCAATCAAAAACTTCATTTTCCTCCATTCGCGAACTGTCGGAGCAAGTAACCCGGAATGAAACTATCAATGATTCCGCTGGAATAGGGCGTCGTAAAACAAAAGACAGCCATTTAAAATTGTAATTTCAACTCGTGAGGCTACATAGAACTACTGCAGTACATGTGATCCCATTATAATGGAAGATTTATCTATATTTCTAATTCGAACATTTTCTAGCGGAGGACTTCTAGGTCACTCAACGGCCCGAATATAATTTTCTTTTTTTATATTGAAAGAGTATATCTAAATGCAAGGCAGTGTAATCAATAGAGATTCTACTTGGATATTTTAAACACAATATATTAGTTTCACGTCTATTACGTCGTAAATTCAAAAGTTATTCGTAACACCTTAATTACAAAATTTCCTCAATTTTAAGATTTGTAATGATTCACTATATTAATGTAGTGAGAAAAATTAATTCACTACAACAAAATACGAATAAAGAATAGATATTATACGGGTCTCTTGGCTGACAGTGTTTTTTTCCTTATTTACGAAAGTATTTATTGATACACACAATATTATTCCCATGACTTGCGATTTATAAGTTTCATGTGGAAGAATCAGGCAAAGAAAACGTTCCAGAGTTTCATGATAGCAACCATTTATGGTAATTCGCTCCAAAAATAGCTATAGGAATACATGAAGTCCCGCATCTCGTAAATATATAAGGAAAATGGGACCATAAGGAAGTATTTTAGAAAAATAGGATTCTTGGCTGCAAGCAGAAATTTGAATGTGACTTTTAATGTAGGCCTTTCCTAGAGATTTAGTAGGACATAAGAGGACAAAATTAGCTGTTGAATATTCCGAATCAGACCTTGCCTACGTTCTCTAGGGAATATTTCTTATATTTTTATAAAACAAAATTAAACGAAAATATTGTTTTTGCAATCAACACAGCAATATTCCACGGAAAGAAAATCATATAAGGAGACACAGTTTCAATTATCTATAGTTTATTTATGTACTTACAAAATTGCCGTAAGCACTACTTCATGCCACTAATCTTAAATTTATTTACATCAATTCCCTCATCGTAAAAGTTAATGGTACGATAGAGAGGAATATTCAAGGATGGATTGAAATCAATAAATTCAAACTTTTTACCGATACATACACACTAGTTTTATCAATAATGAGATTTCCATTTTTTCACATAGGGGAAAACTCATTAACATACAACTTGTATTCATCCATAAGCAGGAATACAAAAATGGTAATAATTATCGAATTTCGTCATCATTAATAACATTAATACTTAATTATAGCTCCCATAAATAGCGTGTACCAGTGCGCCCTTTTCAATGACAACCGTATAATCCCAATCAGTGATTCTGTTGAAATTATTTCATTCAGTCGCTATTGTAATTTAATAACATTTATCAAAAATCTGATGTGGCCAGCACATGACTTTCTCCATATATAAGATGTAAATATTTATCTACGACAGTAATTTCGAACTCTATATTCCATCTAAACTTTGAAGATGAGTGATTAATATATAAATACTATTATCTTTTACGTCACAAACATTATAAATAATGTTTTTCAGGACATGATCGATGAAAAACGATGAAGTGGCCTTTCGCCCCAGCGCCCAGAGCGCCCACAACGTACATAATCAGCAACTTCCGGTTTATCAGTATTTCACAAATAACTCCTACACAATCCGTGATACAAAAATATGTTTCATACAAAAGTCATAGTAAATTACATTTTCTAAAACTTTTATTACTAATATTATATACCTAAATATCATATTTATGGAGATATTTTGAAAACCAGAAATGAGCTTTGAAGAATAAAGCTCGACTTCCGGTTAACCGATTTACTCCAAAATCTAATCAACTCTAAACACACAAACCAAAATACTATGTATAAAATTTGGTGTTGATCCGACAAACAATTTTCATGTTAGAGCGCCCACAAAGTACATAATCAGATACTTCCGGTTTATCGGTATTTCACGAATAACTCCTAATCAAGTGGTGATACAAAAATATATTAAATACAAAAGTTATAGTAAATTATATTATCTAAAACTTTTATAAGTAATACAATATACGTATATATCATATTTATGGAGATATTTTGAAAACCGGAAATGAGCTTTAATGAATAAAGCTCGACTTCCGGTTGACCGATTTACTCCAAAAACTAATCAACTCTGACAGCACACACACCACTAATATATATGAAGTTTGGTATTGATACGACTAATAGTTTTCACGTTAGAGCGCCCACTATCACACACACACACACACACACACATACACACAGACATCATTCCGAAAATGGTCAAAACGTGTTCTAGGGACCCCAAAACATGTATTTCCGTTGAAATCTCGAAGTCGAATTTTTTCATGAAAACAATACTTTCTCTATACTTCGTATATGGAGAAAGTAAAAAGGGTTGAATTAGAAATCATGAATTCTTAGTATCACGACGAATATTTTAAGATATACCTAATTCACATCAGCTACAAAAGCCGGTAATTATACGGGACACGTTTCAGCTATAGCAAAAATACACGAAGTAATGTATCAAAAGATACCAATTATTGGTAAGCTGTAAGAAAATTGAGAGTTTACTCAGGTCTTACCATTCCTCTAACGAAAATATACTCCATATTATGGATGATTGAATTGTTTTGCTTGACTTTCTACTTTATATTGTATGCATGATATATCTTGAATGATTATGCATATTTGGCGACTGGATTAAACGTACTGACATTGAAATTAATTCAATCACCGATTATACGAGTAGTATGGACGAAAATATACTTTTACTAACGTCGCAACACCAAAAATTGAACAACTTCCCAAACTCGGAGTGGAAGAGAATGAAAAGATAATTTTCGAGAGATTTGCGACGAAAGAAAGAACCCGAGGAAAGTGATTTACGAGAGAGTGGAAGCATATATGTTAGGATTAAGGTCGGACACGGGTAAACAATGGCCCTGGTGAGAAAGGCGGAAGAATTCTCTGCGGGATGACAGGGAAAAAGTATAATGGGGAATAAACGCAGAAATATACGTACATGAATGCATAAAGTAAATATAGGAAAGCTACCCTTTATGGAGGGAACAGAGTGGAAGAGGTGGATTAAAGAAAGGAGGTGTACTTATAAAAAGAAATAGGGAGATGAGAGAGATGATTAAGTCTGGAATAGACACCGTGAGAGAACGCGGGTAAGACGCGATGATTTTTATTTCCCTCCGGATGTATTGCGGAAGACCTTCCCAGTTCTGCTTCAGCGAAGAGTGAAAGAAAGGAAGAAACGGTTTTTGGAGTGGAAATAAGGCCCGTTTCGCGGAAACCACGTGTGGTTATGAGAAATCTTGCCGGAGAGAAGTTGAAGGCTGCAACCGAGCGTATACAAATGAAGGAGTTATAAGACCATACATTACGCTGGAAAGAAAACAGGGAAGTAAAAACGTTTCGCGTTTCGAGCATGTGCAAACGTTACTCACTGCCAAACTAAAAACTCGAATTCGCTCAGCTGCTTCGTTGTTGTACACAGTGATTATGTTTCCCAGAAGGAGGATATTTCGGGATTCGCAGTTTGCTGATCGCAAATTCAGATGGTACTGTGCTAAAAATAAGATACTTCCAATTCTCTTGCATTTCTTAGATATGAAATATCTACTCAGAAAAATATTCATGTTAATCATTAACTAACACACTTCAAGCCCTATTTTTTATGAACTTATAATGTCAGTGAAACATTTTTAATGCAATGGCTGTTACAACAATTTATTGCAGTAAAATACGTTTATCTGTAATATGTTTATTTTTTTCCAGTTATTCGAGGCCTTTGCCTACTATTGCAAAAGAATAGTGTTTCAATAAAGGTAAACATTACCAAACATTGACAAAAGCAACAATAAGTATTAACAAAATTCCAACCGAGTGTAACCATATTAAATGTAGAATAGTCTTTGACCTATGGTACAAAAGCCTCTATTGGCCTGATTCCATTTTAAGACAAGAATGAAAGTCAGAATATGATCCGATGACTACAGCAAAGGAACAGCTATCTAAAGTTAATTTACTGGAGAAAATTAGCGACGATTTCTCAATACTCAGCCTCTGCTTTCCAAGAATCAACGCCAAACTCTATTTGGAGCAGCTAGCTAATCAAAATCATGGAAACGTCGGAAGACAACGAAAGGGAAACGGATTTTCTTTAAACATTTTTGTCGATTAAAGGCGCATGGAATGACCTTACTTGAACCCCTTTGGAATGCCAGAGTTGGTTTATGCACTGAATTAATTAAACTGGGATCCGTCCCCCTTCATTCCGGTTAATTGATATTTCCATCGGAGAGGAGTCTCCTTGCCGAAGATGAGAAAAAATAAACGGAGTTGCGTGGGACGAAATGAGGAGTTTCGCCAGAAAGGAAGTTTAACGGAACATCAAGGCAAAGCGATGTTCTCAAGATGATGCTAAAGGAGAGATGGAAAGAGGTTTCGTGGATGATATGGAGAAGATATTAAAGATGGTATCAGCAGACAAGATAGAAACCGCTAGCTCGCCACGAAATGGAAATATTCAAGATGACCAGGATGAGGTTTGTCTGAAGTTTGTCCTACTTTATTACTCTAATGAGATGTGGAACCAGAAGCTACATATCTAATAAATAATACAAGTAAAATTGTATCAAACTATATTTTTATGAAAACTTTAATTAAAGATGCGACATCTTCATACTTGTATACAATTTCAGTAAACTATTGACTTATTCGTTCTTTGTTGACGTATTCGTTATCAATAAAATTTCATGAACATACTTTTCAACGAATCGTAATCCTGTATTTCACGAAAGTATGAATTAATTAAGTTAGTGATATAATTATTTATTATAAAAGTTTTACGTGACACGCTCGCCCCTCGTGTATAAAAAAACAAGTCAAAAACAACAAGAATATCACTACCCTAACCGTTAAAGAATAGCATCCATAAATCACTACTTAATTACTCTCAATCACATTTAAATATAAATTTTATTGGATTAATTACTTTGGAATGCATGGCAATCCGCAGGTGTGATGCGTAATGTGCGTTTCAATTGTTCTGAAGTTTATTTTCTGTCCGCACGGCGTTATATTTGTCTACGGGAAGCCTCCCTTCTCTTCACGTGTATGCATGTCGTTCCAGATTTCAGTTGTGCATTCTTTATTGTGCTATACGAGATACCAATAAATAGTAAACATAAGATCATTTGTGCAGTTATTAGCCGTCATGATATTAAAATTTTATTAAATTACACAACCTAAATACATGAAATAACCCTTGATGAATTCACTATTTGCAACAAAGCTCTTTCTTTAGGATTTCAGAAGGTCATATTGGATTTTGCATTTGAGAATTACCAGACACCCATGTATAATTTCCATGAACATTGAATCTCAGATTATTTGTAGTATTCACTTCATTATTCATTATTCATAAAAAGATAAATCAATAAGGATTGAACTTTCTTGAAAGTATAATTACTCATTCTAGGCTTCTAATGTCTTGATTATCCTTTAAATGTGAAGCAATCTTTAGTTACCCTCATGAACGCAGTATCTTTTCTTTTCAACGGCTTCGATTTTTCAGTAAAAATTGAGAAAATCAAATTGATGATTCACATTTTTTCTTCAAGGTATCATAGTTTGACCCTAATTAATTGTTGCAAGGAAATGTGCTTACTTTTCGGCGAACATTACTTTCGCATTAGTGGGTATGCTTAAAGTCATCAACTTTAATTTTTTCCCCATGCGCCTGCTCCTGAAATCTATCCCATGATAGAAGTTTTTCCTATATTTTCATATTTTATGAAGAATAATGAAAGAGTGGTCCATTACCCTAGCTGTGAGTGAAGGCTCATTTACTTCTTTTGAAGGAAAATTTCACGAGTAAGTTAAATGCGGCGTGAACTTTATCCCCATTCTTTGTTTCCATCACATGTCATGCAGTAGTTGAAAAGAAAAGATTACATTTTTTTCTGAAATAAATTCCGAAACTTCTATTTGCACAGCTGATGAATGAAATCTGAACTTTGACTTTATGATATTAGTTTGTAAATGCATACGGCAATTAGTAAAACGCGACCAGGAGCCTGAGGCAAAGTATTTTTTGAAACGATTCTTTTGCATCTCATCAAAAATATTATAGTTCCATTTATGATTATACGATCTTTTCAAACATGAAGCACCCAAATTTATTGAAATTATCCTTCACGTCTACGTCTGTAGTAGTTCCGGTCTTTTCTCGCAGCTCTACTAACTAGTCCATGTCAGCCAATTCAAAGATTACCTCTCTAAACTAAATATTTAATTTATTTCGCTAACATGATTTGATCTAGACTGCCCCACCAAAGAATTCTTCAACAGATCAAATACTTTTCCCCAGAATTCATTAATGAAATATTATTGAAATCAAGTATTACTTGAGTATAAGTATGAATATATTTTCCAGTAAATAATTTACCGAGTAAACACTTTCATCCTTAAATCTATCATGTAAATATTTTGCTGGTTTTTATTTAATTTTCTTGAACTTCGTTACTGTTGATATTGATAGTAAGTTTCTTGTTTTTGAATTCACTCTGGAATGGTGGCATCACAGTATATAAATGTGTTAAATAAATAAATACAATAAATATTTACTCTTTTCTTCTCGAAATGTAATCTACTGAGATTGAATCATGTATATTATTTATCTAAGCAAAGACTTTACTATCCAGAAAAATCCCCCGATGAATTAAAGATGAGTAGTAGATACATTAAATAAGGAATGCAAATCATAACCATTTGTATAAGAGATATGAATCTCTTCTCTTTCAGAAAGCTATTGATTTCGTATATAATAGCTCTCCCATAAGACTTCCTTCATGCCTAAGAAAAGGACACTCGCAATTCTGCCGGAAAATTACTAATAAAAACTTAATCATATGATAATTGGGACGAAAGATGTTGAACTACTTCCCATTTATAGGTCGACCTTATTCAACGAGGCTTTGCCCTAAACAGGGAATTGAATTTTATGTAAGAATCTAGAGGATATCATTTAGTAAAGAACTTCACAATTCCTAATGCCATTAATGAATTCCTCCTTGAAACAGAATAAATTGCCGGAGTAAACAGAATTTTGACCTTTTCTGAAGTGTAGTCCTTACATGTAGATCTTAAATTTGCCCAAATATATTCCTTCAATGATTGTTATTTTTTCATGGTAAAAAAAGGACTTAGGAATCAAAACCTCTGGAAATTAAACGATGCTCTACAATTAAGTAGTCAGGTATGGTCATAACAGCAAAGTAAATTATAGAACGGAGTCATTTCCGAGTTAGGCCACACGCATACAACACGCATTTTATTGTGTTGCTTATATTCGAATTCTTGTAGCTTAATCCTATTACTATAAGAACGTCCATGCTAAGAGAGCTTCTTTTCTGTTTTTCAAAAACAATGAACTATAAATTCTATTATGTTCGGCTGTACTTCGTGGAACGACATTCTAAATTAAAAGAAAAATTAGTATAGAATATACGAAGTTCTTTTTCTTTCCATTTTCAGCCTAATTCTGTTTGTGATATTTTCACTCACGAATGAACAGCTAGAAGAACCCGTAGCGGACCATTCCAACTCATTTATTCTACGCCTCGATCAAACATCTTCCCAAATTCTTTTCAGATCGTACGCTGTAGAAAAACTCCCTTCCTGACATGGTCAGTAACTCTGGCTCGGCGAAATCATTTAGGCAAGGGTATTTAACTACCTCTTAACTATAACTTGGACTTTACTGGATTTTATTTTTTTACTAGTTTTATATGTAATTACATACATTTGTTTTACTTTTTTATAAAATGAATGTGAGAAAAAGTAACTTTTTGGAAAGCCATGAATAAAGGAAGCAAATTTCCACAGTAAATTTACTGAAACACGACCGGTTTTCTTCTTCAATGCTTCAACGGAAGTGAAACCGGTCGTCCTTAAATAAATTTACAGTAGAATTGACAAAGTTGTTTTCTTTATTTATTTATTGTTCTGCGGCACCATTATTGTATTGATCTATATTTTTCTGCTTTTTATATATCTATATCTGATTTGAATTTTTTTGTAAGTTTTGGTTTTCTGCTTGATTTTTTGAACAATTTTGTATTTCCTTTACCCCGCTATATGGGAATTTCCGGTAGCAAATAAAAATTAGTATTATTTCTTTGGTACAAAATCAGGTGATTTGCTAAGAAACCGTTCCATGACGAGAGGTTATCTACTAAATGAGTTACACGAGCATGTAGTCAGCACTTTTTTATGCATCGACCGAAACGGGGATATTGGACAAAGAGACCGTTTCGGTCATTCCCAAGCGCACGTGTTAATGAGTGGGACAAAGGGATCTTGCAGACGACTTCCCCGCAATCTAGGAGTCGTCTTATGGGGGATAATGGCAGATTAATCCGGGCCGTTCCCTCCTCCCCTCCCGGTCTTAAGCATTTGAGCAGCAGTTTGTACCTCACGACATGACTGCAGACGTTTCGCATCACGCACAATTTCTCCTGCTGCCATTTCCTCCCGCCTGTGCGCCCACCGATAGCAAAACAATCACCCCGGATTGGTCCGCCGCCGCGAATACCTTCAGGAAGTTCCGTTGGAAGCTTAGGAGGGAATGGGATGGGATTTGGGAACATTCGAGGAAAAGGGTTAAACCGTCTCGTTCGAGAAATCTCGCGGAATGACAGCTCGAGAGCAATGGGGAGATATTACGTTCCCCTCCCTCTCTTGAGCAATTGATCCGAAGATGGGAGAAAAGGAGGTGCGAAGCTCCCATAGCGACGGGGAAAGGAAAGGCTGAATCTGCTATGAGTTTAGATAATAATAATAATAATAATAATAATGCCGTCTTTCTGACGATGCGGAACGCAAATATAGAAAGGGGTATTTTTCGCTTGGAGCAAAGTTACTTCGCTCAAGCTAGACCACAGCAAGAGTACGCATGCCGTGTACGAGACCTCTCAGACAAGAACTGCATTCGTAAATTAGTTAAAGCCCTGCCTAATTGCGTACGTTATTGCTACTGCAGCGTAATTTCTCTTTGCCGACTACCTCGGAATCTCCCTCTACATCGATTCGAAGATTTTCTGCATATTTCATACGTGCGTACATATTTCCATACGCAAAATATATTTCAAACGTATTATGAATGCAAAAAGTTCATACATAACCCAAATTTATTCACATTCATTCATAATAATATGAAAAAATCAGGCAATTTAATTTTCCAAACAAGTTTAGAGCAATATATTGAAAATTCTGAGAACGATGGCTTAGTTATAACAGTCGCAAGTGAACCTAAGTACGAAATAACTCTAAGAAAAAGAATAATGCAAACTGAAACTATATTGCGTCGCATCTTTCTACATAAATGAGTTGAATGTTGAACAAAGTAGGCCACTTAAGATGAATGGGAAGCCAGTTAAACATTTCTACAGAAATATAATGGAGTAACAAAGATACGGCTTAATTGGAACCTTACGAAGTGACAAGAAAAATATTAAGGATCAATGTGGTTTATAAATTATATATAAGTGATAGTTCGTTCTGAAAAGACGTTGCGGATATTGCACGTTATCCCTGTTACTTGAACCGATCTGATTCTACAAAGAAACGAGGGGAATAGATGATAGAACCATCTAAAATCAGCTTTTCTACGGTCGTTACACGGCATTATAAGATTAGAGAAACAGATTTATGATGCATGAATTCCATCTACATATAGAAAGGTGTCTCAAACAATAAATTTTCAAATGTATGTGTTTACTGGGAAGCACCAAAGATAAAATAAATAATCATCATAAAGCAGGCATCTATGACATAACTTTTCCAGAGTATGGGTTAAAATGTATTGAAAAAATTAAACGGAAGCTAATTATGAGATTTAAAGAACATTTGGCTCATTTTAAATTTGGCCGTGGAGTGTGTTCCAGATTAGCCAAACATATGTTGGACATTGGTCACTCCATTTCCATCGCTGACTTGAGATTACTACACGAAACGCATTATGGTTTAAATTCTTTCGAAAGCGTATACATTTATAAGTATAAATACACAATTATGTGCCAGGACCTTGATTTTATCAAAACACTATATATAATTTTGGATTTTAAATTATGACTTTCGCTCTTCCCTTTGTTTTTGATTACTTGCATCGACAATGACTTTCATCGTCAATTACTAACCAGCCTTCTCTGAAGATGCCCTTGTTTACGGTGAAGTACGTATATGAAAGAGGTAAGTCCTTGTTTGATGGTATTTGGAGTCTTTCTTTTAAATTTTGACTATTGTAGCCATCAGTGGCCGAATATATATGTAATGTGTGACTATTTGGTTTTGATAAGTTTAATTGTCGTGATTTACCGATTTACGGGTGCCCGTTCTCCATGAAACCTCGCTATCGGAAAACATTTTCGGATTCTGCAATACTTCTAGGATTTCCGCGATCGCTCTTGATCTTTTATTCGGGGCAACGCACCGCGCTGTTCTCGGCGACGCATTTCAACGGAATCTGTTATTGAAAATGCTCGAGAACAAGCTTCTATAGTCAGCTCCTATTGAAGAACGGTGCCGATCCGAGCGGAAAAAATTTATGGTCTCCTTTTAAGGCGCTCATAAAATGAAAACTGCCTATTGATCAAACGGGGATAGGCTTCAACCGCCGCGTAAGCTTTAATAATCGGGAATTCGATCATAGAGGCGGATTTTTCGCATTTTTCAGTTCTCCAATTTCATGGCTGTCAGCCGCCGAAAGCTGAAATTTTAATACGAGCCTTGGAAGAGCGTTAGATTTACGGTTCTCCTTTCCCAGAGTGATACAAGAATTCGTGGCTCTAATCGTCCGTATTAAGTCAAGCACGTCAAAGCGTAACGTCAATGCCGCATAGATGGAGAGTTTCTTTACTATTTTCAGTGATAGAAGGGTCATCTTAAGGTATGCATCATCCATATCATCATGGATAAATAGGGCAGGGCATATATATCGAATACTGAAGGAACCCTGTTCAACAACAGCTTAAATACTTGATAGAAATGATGCCAAAAATGTTTTGCAAACTTTCACAATAATAATTCCTCCGAAGTATTAAAAATAAAGTTCTAACCACGTGCTCTGATATTGCTAAAAATTTACGGCTTCAACCATCGATTATATTTTATTACGTAGTGTGAGAATTACCTTACTTAAGCATAATTCCTAAAACCTATTTAATGGTAATGTATATACCTCCTCTAGAATAAATTAATACTTTCACCGGGGGTAGTTATATTCCAACATTTCAGATTGTTCGAGTTGGTTTTCCTTCTCCATGATGACAATCCGATTTCTCATAAAATATTTTTCGAAACTCTAACTGTAATATCCATATTGGTTTGTTACTCAATGACTTCTTTTATGAACAATACTATTTCCATACTTGATACAAAACTATTTCAAAGAGTTACGCACCTTTGTACCAGTAGGATAGGTAGGAACTATAAGACATGCCCAAACACTATCGAAACTTTAACAATACCTATTAATTAGGTGAAATATTGGCTCATTTAATTGCCTATTTTGTTACCCAATCGAGATTTCTATCCCAGAAGATTAAATTAAGTGAAATGCATTTTATAAAATATAGCTAAAATGCTTTCCCATTGTGTAACATGGAGGACGAAATCTAATTATGAATTATGTAATGATGAAAATTAGATCCCTGTTACCTGATAAAAAATACCTTGAAATTCCTTTTTCATTCAGAAGTACTCAACGAATCTTTAACGGTCAACGCTTGAAGAAGATGGAACGAGAGAAAAACGTTGGCGAGAGGCGGATTTTTGTCGCTTAATTTTTCCTCATCTAACTCACAAAGCGTCTTGAATGATGGATCTCTACTTACTAAGTACATTACCTCCTTTTTCTTCGCCGCCTTTGCTTAAGGATCAGATATGTGATTCATAAATCATGCGTCCATCACCAGCCACTTCTTAAATTTCCATCCAAACCCGTTGAAAGTAATAAAATCATATTACAAAACCTTCTCATCGACGTTGATCTGATAAGGATATGTTTGAAGACTGGGGCTGAATTAGATATGATGAGCTCAACGGGTGGATATGAAATCTTCCACCTAGAATAAAGGCACTGGAGTTTTAGAATTTCAGAAATTTTTAGCCAAGATTAGAGATTATGAGCATTTAGAGCCATCGGACTTTCTCAATCTCATGATTTGGAGAAAATGAACTGAAAACTGGGCCGTCCCCAGCGTCGAATATGACATTGCTCAACCTACTTATTCGAAATCTCACAAAGAAAAACTTTTTTAAAGGGAGATCAATCACCCACTTCATATGCAACTTCCGCACTTTATTTATGAAAGACTGTTCTAGTAAAATTTCTTTGTGCATCGAGCTGAATATCAAATGTAGATTTCCAAAGTTAACAAACTTTTAAAATCGTTGCTGCCTATTTAATGTAAATTTAAGGCACAAATTCATATGAGTAATGAATTAATGTAAAAATCGGCAACTCCTAGGATGTACTATTACTCTAATTATAAACTCTAACTTAACATTATATAGATAATAAATGTTATTATTCTGTATTAAGAGAGTATTTTGAAGATGTTATTGCAAATATGTAATATAAAGTAAATGATTACTTAAATAATAATTGATCTGTTAATTTATATGGTAATGGATTATGAATATTATTATTAGGGTCTTTATTAGGCGAGATTGAGACTAAAAAGTCTCTTCTTTATATCATGTCCTATGTAATGTAAACAGTTTATATTTGTAAATAAATTGTAATAATTGTACAGTATTGACGAGATACCAACCTGCAAAAAGTGCCTTTCTGCGTTCTGTTTAATGTCGCAAGTTTTTTGTGTTAATAAAAATTTCTATTCTATTCTATACAATAAGTAGTGAATGACGGGGATATTCTACGGTTTTTTGATGACTCAACAAATAATACATAAATAAATAGATAACGAAACATCGTCTTATTATCGGATATATTTCCCATGATCCGAAAGAAAGTCTTCAAGAACAACTCTAACTGAAAAGGGTTTTATTCTATCCATCTCAATACAAATACTAACTACCATCTAAAAATAAAGTAAATAGGAATATTATAAAAATTAATAATTTTAATACTAAAATTTAGATGAAGCAAGAGAAAAAGTTTCTGCTATGAAAAAAAACAGTGGTGTGAAAAGTCTGAGATTTTAAGAAAGCAACAGCCTAAGGTAACAAAATTAAGAGCCTTACAAGATATCTAAATAAATCATAATATAAGTTATTTTGTTCTTATAACTTTCGCAAAAAAACTTAAAATATGGAATAATAATTCTCCTTAAACTTTACGTTGTGAAGTTTTGCACCACAACCCAAATCGTTTTGGTTATCCTATCTATGCCTAGCCTGTACTTTAATCTACTAGTTCTTTATTCACTTTATATCTATTAATTCGAAACATTCATGTAGGTTCTGACAGTTTAGTAGTTTTAATAATCATTAATATAAATATAATACAGTTGTAGTATTTTTTAAAATTTAATATGTAATGTTTTCAAGTGAAATTTCAGAGGTTAGGTAGAAATAAGGTCATTTTTGCTTAAGCTCGCCGTAGTAGTAATATAGTAAAAGTAATAATAATAATATAGAAATATAATCGTAAATAATTTAATTGTATGAAAATAGTCATGCGAGAAATTCAATTAACTTAATTGAGAATGCTAATTGGAAGACCATCAGTTATGCGCTTGAAAAAGTAAGGATGTTACATACTGATGAAAAGTATATAGAAATAAAACAAAATAAACTCTAAGATATCAAGATTTTAAATTCTAAAATGCAGGAAATAATTTGGGTAAAATAAGAGCCACGGACCTGAGCTCAAGGACCGTTGTCAGACTAAAGGAGCGGTATTCGTGCATTAATCCAACCTCTCCTCGTGAAGTCCAATCCCACGGAAACTAAATAGGAAACAATAGCTCCCGTGTCTCTCCGTGGCGACCCGAAACGTCTCACCCACGTCACAAGTCATTTGGAAGACTCCACCTGCGAGTTTCACGCCCAACAACCTTTCGTCAAAGATTTCCTCGCGGCGTAAGTTTCCCATTAATAATTCATGAGCCTTTATTTTTGCGGAAATAATTAGCTGTCTGTCACTCCCGTATTACCAACCCCTCCCGCCCGGCACGCCCTCTCGGGGCAAATGGTAGCGAAAACAAAACGGAGCAAAATGAGGAAAAGGTAGGAGGATTTTTCCTTGCGAGATTTGAATTTCTTGTGAGAGCGGGATCCTGTTGGAGAAAGGGCTGCAATGACGTGCGTTCGCCTTGGAAATGACACGACAACAAAAAGGAAAGGTTGTGAAGGGAATGGAGGGATAGGGGGAGAGGACGGAGAAAATATTCGTCTAAGGAATGTTCCAGAAGGAATGGCTTCTGGATGGCTGCGGTCGCGTAAAGGACTTGGAAGTTACGGAACGGTTTTACTTCTGACACGGAAAATTTGCCCCTGTGGCTTATGCTGAAAAATGAGGACGCATTTCTCCAAGTTCCCTAAGAGCGTATCTGACCGCGGCCGGCTTCCGCAAAAGATCAAATTTGTTGGGTCTATTTGCCCTGAGAGACTAGCGTAATTGTTTTGAGTGATGGAAGGCGGCCTAGGAAAAATACTCTCCGCTGTCTTATTCATATATAAAAGAAGTTTCAAAAAATGGGGTAGTGACGGAATGGTTAAGAGCATAGAACAGATTCCATGGCCACAAAATATTTTTCATTGCTGAGAACAACAACTCCGTATTGTAAGAGTTTACAGCATTATAAATATTAATTAATATAATAATCATATTTTTGTAAGGAAAAATGTTTTACTGTTGACCTCTTGTGATCGCATACTATCTCTAGGATAATAGCTCTCGATGATTGAATTACCTAGTGATTAAAAAATACATAACATTACAGTTTATGCACAGCCATAACGTGTGTAATAGTGATATGTATTTCATCAACTGTGTATTACAAATTAGTTTCCAGCATTTGGTTTTCTATTTGAATTGTAATTATGTGATTGAATAGTAATGCTACGAAACTGCAATAGGTTCAATTAACAATTATAAAATGTAAAAATACCGTGAAGTATTTCTGATATATTTTAGAAATCATCTCTTGATTTATAAAATAAATACGTAAAATATTCTATTGATTTTTGATACTTAAATTTATTTTATTGATATTTACGAATTTATCTCTGGAGAGGAAACAACTTTAAGGATATAAGCTGAATATATATTTTCCTTGAGACTTGTAAACCTACAATATTCGATCAGTTAAACGTCAAATATATTCGCCATTAAAACATGCAAAATTTTACATTCTCATAAACAATATTTGGATTAAATAGTACATGAGAAATCGGATTTGAGAAAAAATTACTACACTACTACTACACTATAGAATGGTGACCCTTGATTGAATTCGCGTTTCCCTTTAAATTCTTTTCTATCGCTGGGACGAAGCGTTTGCATTAGGAAAAACATCTTCACTACTCTACGCCCTTCATGCATATTCTACCACAGCATTGACGCCAACTTTTTTCGCGTCACGTCGATTGATCGCGTCTTCCGTTATCGATATCTACAGAGAGAGAGAGAGAACAGGAATGCTGGGTACAAGCGCGATCTCCATCCGAACGCATATCAATAGGTGAGAGGCGATACGTTTCGGGAAACGAATTACGCTACACCAGAACAGGGCTCTCCGACAGGATTGAAAGAGTAACACAGCGAGGATCTGGTCTCCGGAAATGAATAGTAATTGCGAGAAATGGCAACAGATGACCTAGAGAGGACTCGAATCCGGTGAGGGTAATGAATTTGAGAGCAGGCGGCACGGTGGGTGACACAAACAGGAATTGGTAGGGATGGAATGACCTCGCTAATTGCGCGGTGAAGTGGTTTTGATTATTAGCTCCAGTAAAGGACGCTCCTTGCCTTCTCACGCTTGAGGAGTCTATGCCAGTTTGTCAACTCTGCAGTAAATATTTCTGCAGGATGCTCTTAGAGAAGGCAAAGCCAAGCCGCACAACTGGGTTTGCCGGGGTCACCACCGCGGGATTCATCCTTTACCTCGAAGGAGACAGGCGCCCACGCTGAATGCTTCGAAACACCCGAAAATACCAGCTCTAAATCTAGCGGCTACACCTGCTCTGCTTCCTCTTTAGAGGCTTCCCCTTCTAGAAACTTACCACTCTACCGCTGTCTTCAATTCGTTGAATCCACCACCACGTTATGCTCTACAGAAAACCTTTCGAATCAGAGTAAAACTCCAGGCCTATATTTTATTCGGCTTTCTGGCATAAGTCATAGATGAGATTCTGTTTGTTTGAAGTGTCAGCTTGTGAAAAATAAAAAATAATGATGTCTTTTATCGCATGCGCTTGGATTCAAAATCAAAACTCGAGAACCATTTTAGGATAAATCATTTGAACGCCGAACGATGCCCATTAATATAAAGGTAAATTACAATTTTCTGCATCTACTCCCTAAAGATTCCGAAATTTGATAAGTAAATTGTATTCAATGATGATCATGAATATTTTCCAAATTTTTATGCGGTGATTCATGTTTTGCAGACGTAGTAGAAAAATTATCATCGGAGTTTATCGTAATAAGAAATAATATGGCCAATAATTTATGCAATAGATTACCACTCAACAAGTTTATTTTCTTCTAAGAGTCATTTTATCAAAAGTTGTATGTTGGATTACACCGAACCTGCATTTTAAGTAACCTAATACAGTGAATTCTATAGCCCGATTTGCTGATAAAACGTTAACTCATCGAAATTAGAGACTTGATTATTAAGACCAGCCCGATTTCTTAAGTTTTCATTTCTTCAATGACC
The DNA here is from genome assembly GCA_947579665.1 of Sympetrum striolatum. Classification (NCBI taxonomy): domain Eukaryota; kingdom Metazoa; phylum Arthropoda; class Insecta; order Odonata; family Libellulidae; genus Sympetrum; species Sympetrum striolatum. The sequence continues at coordinate 50,102,087 of OX388342.1, read as the reverse complement.
GAAAGAAACAGAACATTACACAGAAGCAGATATTTAATGAGCAAGAAAGCCATTTGGCTCATCTACAACCATTAAGCCCTGCATTTTATTATTTATCCTCGGACATTTTCGCAATCAACTTTAACCTTGGAAGACTTGATTAGTTATTATCTAACAGCAATTAGCGGATTGACAATTCAGCAATACAACAAGATGCTATTTCAATTACAAGTAATTTTGAAGAAACTTTACTTTATGAATTAAGTTAATTTTTAGTGATAATAATAATAATAAACAAGAATTGAAACGAAAAATGAAATAAGAATATTAGATTTTTGAAGAGGACCCATCTAAATTTCAATTCCTCTCTACAATGTAATTCTACAGTAATTGAATCTTTTTCAATCTATAATAAACAACTTGGTTAAATGCAAAACGAACATCAATTAAAACTATCTCACAAAGAAATGATGGAATACTTTACGTTCGATCTCACACTGCTGAGGTACTAACAATTGGTGTCTAAACAACCCATTATCATACTATTAGCCGATACTTTTCTTTCAATGACCTACAGCTGGTGATAACGAATATCCTGATAAAGTGAAACGGTTATAAAACTAATTTCATAACGTTGCAATAAATTTTCAGTGATTAAAAAGAGTTGGAAAGATAATTTATCACTGCATAATATCATTGAAATATGTTATGTTTTTTATAGAATCGCATATTTCGGCTGTGGGCCATGAAAAAAAGTGCAACTACTGAAAAAATACGAATAACCTGCATCGAGCTCAGAAGTGCAAACTGTGAAATTTACGTCAACGAGAGATAAATGCGTAGATAAATCTCAGCAAGTGTGGTTGAAATATTTTGATAGTGACAAGTTTTAAGCCCACATTTTTAGTTATAAATTGAAGCGTGGTGCTAATATGTTACGCAAAACTTATTATTATTTGGTAAATAAATGATACTCACCATTTAAAATGAAAGAGTTTATGTCATCAAAAACACAATTTCCTCGGAGGTATATGCTGCTCCTAGTTTAATCACGATGGGTATGTGCGTCATCGTAAGCGAACTAAATCAGGTCCATTGTCCCATTCAGAAAGTGCGACGCGATCCATTTACATAATAAAACCAAACTCAATAAAAAAGTGGAAAAGAAGCTGTGGCCACACACATGTTGGGTACCGATATGGTATTCGCAATGCACCAGAGTCCGTCAGGATAATTTCAACAAAGAAATATTTGTATGAATAGCGGTAATATGCAGTCATTCTTGTGTTAGAGCTTTTACACAATTTTATATTTTAATATAATTTATATCAATGAAAAGAAAAGATCAAAACCTAGGAGCATTATATTAAAATGCATGTAATAGATTTCGTCCGAGAGAAAACAACATGAATAATAGCCAGCGCACTTCAGATTAATGCACGTAATTATCACTAGAAAATTCCATGATCTATATTTGCTAGTATAACGGGAGTTGAATATTTATCACTAAATATCAAATGCATTTTATTATTTGAAGGAATCCCATAGTCATCAATTAAAAAAACCAAATCTGTATATTTCCACAGAGAGAAAAAAGAATACATTCAAGAAGCATATAGAAGAAGAGAAACACTTTTAACTTTTCGTATTTAGTTTAATTCCATTTTTCTCAAATGAAATAGATAAACTAGATATCTTCATTCATTTTTTACTGCTACATTCCTCTCATTCCACCCGCAAAACCATACATATAGAACAAAATATTTTACTCGGAAAGAATAAAAAGAAGTAGATCAAGTGATACTCACAAAGCATAAAATATAATTAAATTTTATAAGGAGAGCAGTTTTTAACTAATCATGATGTCAGTGTTGATTGACCCCAATAAATTAGGGTCCAAGAACAACTTCCCAAAGTTGGTTTCAATATAAAGATAAAAGTACGACCTTAAGAAATCTAGGTTACGATATATGTATATATATCTAATAACTACAATAAGATGATATTTCTTCTCGTTAAATACAATTTATTGGCATATAGTATACATTTAAACGTTTATAAATAGTTCAAGGTTTCGGAGCTCCATACGAAGAATCATTGGGTTAACCGTTAACTTGATTCGTTAATTTCGAAATATTACATCTAAATAGTACCATCCAAAAAACGACATAACAGAATTGTTAAATAAAATCAAAATTTTATAACACATAGATGCATTTACTTGTTTCCCATCGAATAACATAGAATTGAATTAAAGGGGGCTGTTATGAAATATTAGCAGGAAATTTCAAGCCTGTGTTAGTAATTAAGTTTTCTATATTTACCCTTCGGCTTTATTTTTAGACTGATATCTTCAGAAGATATCTCCGAATATCTTCTTCCTGTCTCTCAGTCTTACGTCACTCGTTACTACCGTCAGCTGCCACCGCATTATAATAAGGACGTTTTCCGGCGAATCAAGATCAACGCCCACGCATTATTCCTCCCCTAAGCGATGCATGGAGAGTTGGCTTTGTAGGACCGGTTCCGCAAAATCTACATCTATCTATCTACATCTGCTTATTTACCTTGCAAGCCGCCTATCGAGGTATAGTGGGGAGTACATACATTGAACTATAGTATAGTGGGTACATACAACGACTACTTCCTTAATCGACTACTTTCACGGATCGTTAAGGGAAAAACGAATCTCTGAAGCGATTGACTCCTTTCTAGTTTCATTAATCTTTCTCGCAGAGTCTGAAAAATAATTTATATCCAGGTAAATTAAAATTTCTTTTATTCTTTAATTAACATACTTTGCGGAAAGTTGTAATATTGGATAGGAGAGGAAGAAAGAGAGCACCTCTGAATTAAAGAAAAATTTCTTTTAAGAAATTAAGAATTCAATTGTATTTACATATTTCTATTTTAGAAGAATGTTTACCATCAATAATTGTACAAAATTTTGTACAATTTTTGATTTGTAAAGATTCTTTTATAATAACATTACATCAAGTATTGCTGAATGATATACATTATATTTCTATTTTAAGCGACGACACAAGATTGCCTCGCTAAAAATGTTGAATAATATGTCAACCGATAAATTTGTTAAGAGTAACTGCCAGCTTTTGTTACCTCAATTGAATGGATCTTTTTAATGAATATTTCCTTCCGGCCCTAACAGTCGTGTAGTTAATTTTTATAGTCACGCCCCTTATTTTTCTCTACAGAACCTAGTCTAGTTCATCACAAAATGAGCTCCTTGTTTCGAAAATAATGGCGAGGAGAGGCAATTTACTCTAGGGCCGGAGATTTCCACAAAATTCTGTAAAGACCTCCTTTGAAACAAAAGAATGAATACTTAACCAAACCGAAATCAATCAAAATACCCATTACCGGTCTCGTCTTCTTTCATTCCGATGAAAGGAACTTTTTAACGACGCATTTCGATACCAACCGAGCGAATTCCGAGAGACACACAACGCCGAATTATAAGTTCGTAGATTTCCGTGTCGTTCAGGTATATTATTCATGGTTTCGGGTTCTCTACCACGTTTATTGTCTTAGTTGGACGACGTTTCGACCGCATTCCAGTAGTCGTCTTTAGGTCGAGCGCCAACGCCGGAGCAACGCCGGAGTCACTCATTTTCGATCACTTCCTGGAATTCCATCCCCGACAAAACTATCTACGGGCCTCTTTTTTTGTTGGTCCTCTAATCTTCGGCGTATTTCCATTACTCCATCCCGAGTCAAGCCGTCCCAACGTTTCGGCCTGTCAAGCCAAAACCCTCATTTATCCCTAACCTGCCCCCGCTGTCACTCAATCCTCTTTCACTTCTCAATTACCGCCCTTGCGCACGCTTTGAGCGTCCAGAATCAAATCCTTTACTTTCCATCGCCGCATCTGCTTTTCCGAGAATCCGTACCGAAACTGTAAGCCAAGTTTCTCCTCACGCCATCGGGAGTCTGAAAGTCAATCGCCACCGCAGATACCGAAGCGGCAGCTGGTTTCGCATAGCTTCCGTAGGTCTCCCCCTTTGAGGTTTTGCGTACGGAGATGGAAGATATTTGATATAACTAACTGTAATTTTGGCCCTATTAAGCCGTCTCGCCAGGAGATAAATGGAACAGGTTATCTGTGTTACTTTTATCTCATTCGGATAGGTTGTGATCAGGGTTCATGTATCCCCCTAGGGTCCAAGAGATAAGGTTTCAGGTGCCGCCAGCCAAATTATACTTCCAAATAATTTTGAATAATTTTAATTTTTCCTGGAATATTTTCCATAATTTATTATTACATAAATAGGAAGAACCCTAGAAGTCTACATAATATTTGCAAATTTTATTCAATAAATATATTTTAAATTTACTTTTGGATAATTTCAATGGGTTAGCTATAAGGAAATGAAGGCGATGGAATTGAATAGAGTTTTTGAATCCATATGAACCTACCATAAGGTAGAACACCCATATATAAATTCCATTATTTTAACCTTAATTTCTGATAAAATGCATTATACATCATTAAAAAGATTCTTTTAAGAATAGTATGATTAAATTGAAGGGGTTGAAGAGATACATTTTCAATTTTCACTCTATTTTGACAATAATAATTCAAAACCGGGACATTTGCGCCCGTACTAAGATAGAGTGACATTCTATGAATACTTTCTTCTTTACAACAAGTGTCAAGATGGAATTAAGAAAAATATGCTAACATATATATGCGGGCAACGCTTTTGAAAAATATTTGTTAAGCTATCTGCAATCTTAAACAAAAATGTCAATAAACCAATGGAAATGATACAATTACAAGTATTTTGAAATTAATTTTATATTATGAAGGAGTTCCACAGGATAACACCAAAAACCGTCTCATTTAATTTGATATGACTGGGTATCAGTCACCCTACGTATCTTCAAACAAGTACAGAAAAAGGTTGTTTAAAACAAGATGTATTATATTATTAACTACATTGCTCAATAATTTAATACAAGAAAGTAGATCTCCACTAACTGTAACTATATTCTGAAAACTGAAAGGTCACTCATCACGGAAATGTAGTCTAAAAGCATTTATGATAATTAATTCCCAAAGAATTAAGTAGCAGGAAAGATTTCCAAAGGAAACAGAAAATAGAACTTAACATGAATTCTAATTTTGTTCACTCAAGAACAAGCTATTACGATTACAAAATCATACAGTTATTTACCACATCAGAATAAAGCTGCGCTTGAAAGTAAGAGAAACATTTAAACAAATTTGAGAGCCAAGAAACCTTGAAAGCGAAGAGACCAATTGTTCAAATCACAATTACATCTGCCATTTAAAATATAAAATAAATATAATATCATATTTTTTGGTGAAATACGACAGACTAATACTCGGTTACCTCTCGAATGCAATTATTTCAATTCTTACGTAAAAAATTAATTTTCTTTCTTGATCGATGCAATATATTCAAGGACTATCGAGGTTTCAAAAATATCCTGCAAATAAGTTCCACCTCAAAGAAACATATGGGAAGGAATAGTGAAAGCACTCGAGACCATGGGATATCTCCGTGATTTTCATTAGTTTGAGTAATCTGCAGTCGCAATGGCATAAAAATGCCCTTCTTTTCGGCTGTGACTGTTGACCTGGTACTTGACTGTGGAGCGGAAAGGGATACAGTCAAAGATAAGATTCGTGAATACCAACGCCAAAAAAATGAAAGACACAAATTTAAAACCGCAATACGGTAGTTTATCTTGTAATTGCAATTCCTCTGATCCATTTATTGCCGCAATCGCAATGTGATCCAATAAGTGTTTCAAGAGTATTTAAGTATTGACTGCATTTTCTAAGATTGTTTTCAGCAGCTTGTTAGAAACTCTCCAACAGATAATAACATCATTGTCTGAAAAGTCTTATCGAATAACCTAATTACATCTGCATGGTGTTTCTTCCTTATTTTTGTTCCCGTTAATCATAAGCTTACGAAAATGAGTGAAAAACTGCAAATGAATTTTCAATGGAAAATCGATTGTAATCGAGACAGCAATCTGAGAAATTTTTAAACATACCATTTATTTTATTGATGAATACCTGGTTGTTTATTAGGGTAATGATTGGGGAAAGAAATCCTTAACTAACAATAAGTACAGTGAAAAGTCTTGATGAAAAATATTTCCATAGGTATAACATTTATTGGATCCTATTCAGCATTACTCCTAACTGGAATATTTTGGATTTTACTCTTTCTTTTTATTATTCTCTGGCAATTTTGTGGAGTAAAAATACACCATAATATGATCCTAGAAATAAAACACAAGAAGTTATTATAAATATAGGAATACGTGTTTATGTATGTATATGAATACATAATACACTATGAAAATAACTACCTATTGGAATGCATGTTTATACAGTAGGTTACAGAAACACATAATGGGTGCCCCAGAATCTTATGCAGTCAGTGAGACAAGTTTACGAACTGGCAACACTGCTGCCTGACTGCCGTTATCAAACTTTTTTTAGCTCCTATTCACAGATTGTGTAGGTCTAGAAGAAGCTCTACACTAAGCCTTTTTTACACATAATATAAACAAATCAAAATGCGCGAAAAAACACTGTCGAAGGCAGAAATTATCCCGGGATCCCTTCCATTAACATCACGCTAATAAATTGCAGTAAAGTGCGAATCAAACTCAAAGTGAGTAATAATAAGTTTCATAAGGAAGGGTTAGGCGAGAACTGGATTCAGGAGGCTGAAGCACTTCCTTCCAAAATTCCGAGAACTCTGTCGTATTAATTTTCACGAGCCTCCTACTTCTGTCGTCCTAAGCAATTTAAGAATCCCTTGGAACGTAAAAAATTGGAATTTCGCAAAAAAAACGTCAATTTCGTGTCCCTCACGTCCACCCTTTCGTCTCTGCAGCTTCCTCGCTTACCTTCCTACCTCTATTAAGGGTGACTGCGTCGAAACTCCATCTAGCGTCTTAATCGCCGCAAAAAAACGTCATCTCCCCCTCCGCTATCGAGTCCCTTCATTCTACAGGAGCACGCATATTCTCTCTCCCGAACTTCGGGCCGTAATTAAACACTGCAGTCCCAAACAGCTTCGAGAGCACCGTGTTTCGCAAAATAAGATCGTCCCGAACAAGGCTAATCTACTCTCGTCGCGCTGTTTCTTGGCCTTCGAGACAAAATAGCCGAGGACGGAGGAAAGGTGTAAGAGCTTGGGATCTTAATTTGAAGGATTCCTTTTGAATTAATTTTCCATATGGCCGTCATGCTCCAGTTACGTTTTATAGAGTACATTTTTTAAACTTGTTGCGTTTATTGCGTCGTTGCAGGAGGCAAGTAAATTCGTCATTAAAATAAATCTTTGACGATACATGGTGTCAAGGACATGAACTAATCAAGCATTGAGAGATTTATTTAAATGCTAAGAGAGCATAGAAGAGTAGTGAGTAGTTTAATATGACATCGTAATATCGTTTATATGTTTAGTCATATTTAGTCATGCATATTTTTAAAGGTCGTTCCTTAATTACTTTGTCGTTTAATGTAGCTAACTTCTCTGAAAGCAGATTAAAACAGCATATTTGTTTTTTCGTTAAAAAATACTTAAATTTCATAGAGTGATATTTGCAATGCACTAACATAATTACGAGAAAAGTCACATTTCCGATGATTAATCGCAAATTTTTTGTAGTGATTTAGTTTAAATATTAAGTCGATAATAAGATATATGATAGAATATTGCAAAAACTCGCTTAGGCTCGCTAGTCTTTGAAAGTTGAGGTTTCGGGTTCGAGTCCCGGCTAATCAGGTAATTCCCGATTGCACCAGGAGTATTCCTATTTGTTCCCTTCTTTTCTTCTATTATGTTGTTATTTTCTCTCGGTATAACTGTCCAAGATAAATGTTTATGGGTTTAATGAGAAAAAATAAATGAATACAACATATGGGTAAAAAATCGAGAAGAGATGGATTGCTGAAGAATGTAACTGAGGAATTCATTGAGAATGCAGGAAAAGACAAGAGAAGATAAAGGAGAAACATTTTAAATGACGAAAGATGGGATAAGCTAACATAAAAGGAAAGAAAAAGCATTGAATAGGGAATGTTAAGGTATGAGAAACTACCAAATAGTTGAAAAATTACTTATACATTACTGCATGAAATATGTAACATATAACAACAGAATGAGACACTTGGTAATTTACCACAGGAGATTTTTATTTCGCTACCGGTTTCGATAGAGGACTTACAACTCCAGGCCAAATTATTAAAATTTTCAGGCAAATTTACCAAGTGTCTTTGCAAGTCTTGTCTACAAATATCGGTTTGATTTTAATACATAATTATGCTAGAGTAGTCAGAGCAAGGAATATTTTAGTTGGATAAGTGTTTTATCTCGAAAAACATTTCATTATAGCATGCGGAAAGAAAGGATATTAAAATTTAATACCCTAGAGATAAAACCGAGAAGAACACTTTATGGTCTCTAGCTCACTCTCGCAAAATACGGTTGACAATGATCTCCTGAGAGAGAGTGTGGGACTAGCTCGCATCTTAAGCTATGGTTACGCAACCCTTCACGCCGCGAAAATGGGAAATCCCACCTTCATCCCTTGTTAACCTAGAGCTTTTAAAAGCTTACGCGGGCACAGTCCTCCAGAGTGCGTGGGATCGTCGCAGGATATCAAGCCAACTTCTTTACTGCGGAACGCTATCATATCCACCGGTACGAGCGTCTTCCAACGTCCAATCCCGAGACTCCGGAGCCGAAATCCTTTCTACAAGGACGGAAGGTGCGGAGGAGCACGCTGCTTCCACACCTTCCGTATCCCATTTCTTCTTCACTTCATAAATGAAGTATAGAAGAAGATTTTTATCTGCCTGTTACAACACCCATATCTTTGTAGGTTTTCCTACATTTCTTGTTGCTGTGCATTTATAGTTTAGGATCTGTAATGGCGATCTTTCTTCATCCATTCTGTTTATATGCACTTTCCATTTTCCACTGCATTTTTTTATTTTTTTTATTTAGGTTATTATAATTTTAGTTCACTTCTTATGTCTTCATTTCTTAAATGATCTGTTATTCTAATCCCTTGCACTTTCATAAAGAACCTCATATCTTGAGCCTGTATTCTACTACCTTTATTCTTTGTTAGAATTCCGATAAGATAAGAAAGACACTTTTTCTCGGAATACCGGTGAATTAGACTAGACACGCCGGCAAAGATGGCTACTGGAGATTTTTAAACCTCTAATTCCTTTACAGCCGTGTTCCAATTTTTTTTTCCTTTTTTCTTAGTTGTTGTCCATGGTTCGCTTCCATACGTGAATGTCGGTCTAGCTATGGTTTTATAAAATCTTACTTGCATTTCTATCCTTATATTATTTTTCAGTGCTCTATATAATCTTAATAAATCCATGGTAAACTAACTTTTACTAGACCACTATTTATTTTCAGAATAACACGACCTAGGTTTCGGAGCATCGCTAGATCTTCAGGTGACAAAACAAGAACACTTCCAAATATGTAAACTCATGAACGTCAAGAAATCAGCAAATAGGAAAGGAAGATGTGGGAGAGGGTTACTTTTAGTAAAAGTTTGTTTACCATGGATTTTTTTCAAGTTAAGAAGTACCACAAAATTAATCCTGAATCTGTATCGTTCATTCTTATAATCGTCCGATTCACATTATTGAATTTATTTAGTTTATATTCTATGTTCCGACTATAGCCATGTGTTAAATCGCAGTCTAAATATTTTAAATGTTTTTCCAACCTACTTCTGTGTAAACCTTCCGTGTTAAAACTCTTAATCCTATCGATGAGAACTCAAAAGACTTTCTCTCACACCTCGTTTTGCTCAACAGAAATTATTTTCCCTCTTTACAGCCCTCCGACGCGGGGATCTTAGGCCGGAGGATGAGCGCGGCAGTTGGAAGCGGGAAAAGGCAGAAATAAATAAATTATCCCGCCCACGCGGTTGTGCCACCACTCCTCGTCGGGTTCGACTCTCCTCGGAAGAGCAGAGACAATCTCGGAAGAGGCTGAGTTGGCTCTTGAGGAGCTGTGGAAACTGGGAAATGAGATTAAAGGAGATGATTAAAATAAGCCTGATTGCGGTGGATGCGAAAAAGAGTTGAAGTTGGAGGAAAACATGGGATCGAGAGGGATGAAAGTACGAAGGAGCCACGAGAAAATATGAGTTGGTAATAAAAAGTGGAATATATTAACCGACGAATTAATATAAGGCGTAATCTTGACCAGAGTAATTCAGTAGATACCCCACAGTGGTTCGCTAGTACTTCTCGAGCAATCCTCAGCATCTGAAAATTAACTCAAAAAGTTCAATTAAAACATATTTGAAATAAAGGCATTAGTTTTCCTCTGGTTTATGATCTGCCGCGCCATTTTTATTTCAACTTCCTATCTACCTTCCGGAGTCCTCTAACGGAGAACTAGAGACATTTTATTTGCTTTTGTATACTGTATAATTCTTTGCTATGTAGTTGTATTGCTAAAAATGGGTTCAATAGCTTAGGTCATTTCGCACACGGTCTACCATGGGAATCGAACCTGGGGCCACTCACCAAAGCCGAATTGTTTGCTTATAATAAAATAAAATAAAAGAGTATTGAGATAGTTGATTATCTTAAACCTAGCCGCCAACCCTACCGGCCGTGGTGGCGGAGTGGTTAACGTGCTAGCGCTCCAACCTCACGGTCCCGGGTTCGAATCGAATTCAAATCCCGGCTTATCGGATTTTTTCGGTTAGGGAATGGTTTTCTGTGTATGTTTTTGTTTTATAAATAAAAATGCAAAAAAAGGAATAAAATTAATAAAAAGTTAATTGGAGGAATAGCCTTCATAGGCAAAAATTCGCCCATAAAAATACGGAATTATTATTATAATCAAAATCGATATTTGACGAAACCAGAAAAGTATCAAATTCTTATAAAATTAAACTAAAATCGACTGTGGAAGGCTTTGCTGAGTAAAAATTCATACCAAAGAAAAGTATTAACGTACTACCGGTATAGTATATAAAACTACCAGTTTTGGCATAGGTTTGCTATCACCTGATATTGGCAGTATTGAAATCAGTAGTGTTTTAAAATATATTTGGAAATAAGGAAAGAATTATTTTACTCCAATTCTGACTTAATCAAAACGAGTTGCATTGTTTGTCTATAAGGTTCAAATAATAAAAGAGTGTTTCATTAAGAATTAAGCTTATCACAGCAAATGCTTTGGTATCAAATTCGCTCGAACTCTGCGTAGAGTAGATAATTCGTTTTAGTGATCCTTTTTGAAGAGCAAAGAAAAACTAATCCAGATGACTGGAGAGTAACGAAAATGGACTAAAGGAATTGGAAAAGGGCAAACATTCTTGGCGAATAAAATGTTTTAAGGGGATAATTTTGGGGAGAGAGGAAAGGATGAAGAGCTGAGAAAGAAACTTGAGGAAATAAGAAATAAATAAGAAAAAGAGAGGTCAATAGCCGGAAATAATATCAGAGGAATAAAATGAACGAGATGAAGACATATAAGACGGGATAAGGAAAAAAGTACTTAAGTACGAGGAAAGAAAAGCCGAGGAATAAAAAGAAAACCAAGAAGGGGTGGAGGATAAAAAGTTGTTCCGTAAAGGTTAGATAAGATAAACTCTTTATTAGAGCGAAATTGAGACTAATCTTTCTGTTCCACCCTCTAACGCAGGCGAAGACCTTTAAGAGATGAAGAAGGGGAAAGTTAATGATCAGCGAAAGAAGCGGGGAAGAAAAAGGTTGGGAAACGTAATGTGGAAAATGAAGAGAAGACAAAGTTGGTGAAATGAAGGGAGATGTTGAGAAAAATGAGGGGCGAAAGCATGATAGGGATGCGAGTAAATGAGGCGAAAGAAAGAGGGCCGATTTTAATTTAAAGACTTCGAGGGAAGACGCCGTAATGGAAAGGCTCTTAAGCAATTTGTCGCGGAAGTTTTGCATAAAGACCAGGAAGTGATAAAATACGAGGAATAAGGTAAAGCATGCGCGTGAATTATGAGTTGTACGTATATTGCAAGAGTGAGCCGAGGATGTCGCTTGAGAAACTCAGCATAAATCATTCACTACCTCAGAACTATGGAACATCAGTGTAGTAAGGGTGGAAGAAGTCGATTTCAAAAAATTATATCATTTAGACATCATTTTAGTGACTGAATAATAAATTTAAGAATACATCTCATCTAAATTATGGAATGGAACATATTTATACGATATAAGTTTGAAGATTAGGAATTATTTTGGATATTTTTATTTCATCTTAAGATATTTATATATTTTATATGCTTATATGTATATGTGTGGGTCATGTGTGATCGTTCTATGTTGATATTATTTATCTACCACTGTAAAAGTCCAGAATGTGGATGTTTGTGGGTATATATATTAATTAATTAATTCCATGCATTGCACGCATGTTACATGTGAAAGAGAGGAAAAATTCTTGATTCACAGTTGCAAAAACAGTAATAATTTTGAAGCTTTCCAGAGGCCTACTACTATCCAACAAAATTATCCATATATAATGGATTCGTATATTAATTCTCGTGCGACGAGTAGAACTTACTAATAAAGGCATCATAGGGAATACGGTAACTCGACAGAGACTTTGTAGAATACAATAGAGAGAAAACAGAGGTTCCGCAAAAAGTCAAAAGAATCATTTTCTGTGAACTATTTTTGGTCTTTGAAGTCATTACTATATACCATTATCATTAATTAGATTCAAAATTAGGAACAACATCTAGATGTAAATTTCACAATATTAGGTCTGGCTGTTTACTATGTGTATGCATCTTGCTTTATGAATTCGAAAAAAGCATATGCGTTTATTTTTACTGAAAAATATCGGCTATAAACAGAATATCATGAAAAAACTTGATAAATCATTAAATTTCTATAAAATTTAACTAGAATGTTCATTGCTTCTTTTTGCTCAGACTCGAACGACTTGATTTTTCAATGAAGGCTCCAGAACAGCGCGGGAAATAAGAATGTGCAATATTTGTACATTTCCTCGACGAGGGCAAACTCTAAGAAATTGTAGAATAAAATGAGAGAAAAGGCAGAGCGTAAAGAACGTGGAGTGAGCCATAAGGTACGGTGACCATCGGTGGCAAATGGGAGAGGACAGCGAGGTAGGGAAGGCGACGAAAGGGCTACGCGAAAACAAGTGTCTGACCCACAGCAAAGTACTCGCCTGTCCAGGGCAGAATCGCGGAGGAAAATTGACCTTGGTAGCGTATTTGACTGACTGTGAATGAGCTACCGCACGTGGTTTCCTTATTTAAGTTGTCTTTTCTGGAAGCATAGCCGATATTCAGCGTCACTACGTAAGAGTAATAAAATATATTATACAAAATAAAAAAAGAAGAAAACAATATGCCATTGAAGGATAATATGATAAATAAGCTTACAAGATATTAAACACGATGAGTTTAGTCTAAAGAAAAGTCTCAAGGTCAAAAAAGGAAAATAATATGCACTGTATTAGCGGAGTGTCCGTTGATTCTCAACGGAAAAATATCATAGATTGTCTCTGAAACGAACACCAATAGAAAGAAGATGTACCAAGAAGAGCAAAACCAATTTTTTTAATATAAATATAGGAATGATTCAATTTTTGTCAATTCTGTTAATCATTTGCGATTGTTTTCGGTGATATTGGCAAATAATTGAAATTCAGGGACATGATTCCTATAGTTAAAATATTCGAAGATGATATTTTCATGTATAGAGTAACATATCTGAAAAAAATACAGAGTTTAATATTGGACTAAAGGCAAACCATATACCAGCAATACTTCTTTAGAAGGAATTTCTATAGCTTACTAAGTCCTCGAGTAGAGAGAGAGTAAAACCGTTTTAAAACTCTAACTAAAAATCTGATGTGGCCAACACATGACTTTCTCTACATTTATTGAAAACAGAGGCCTATGCCGGTAATATATAAATAACTCAAAAAACAATGAGTATTACAGGAAAATGTTTCATACAAAAGTTGTATTAAAATACATTATCTATAACTTTGGTACATAATTGTATACAACTACATTGCATTCTGACAGAGATATGTATAAAAAACTTCCATTTCTAGATAAACAACAACTTCCGGTTAACCATTATTCAAGAATAACTCCTAAACAATCAGTGTTACGAAAACATGTTTTATACAAATGTTGTAGTAAAGTACATTATCTATAACTTTTGTATGTAATTGTATATACCTATTGTACATTGCATTTTGACAGAGAGATGTATGAAAAACTTCCATTTCTGGATAAACAACAACTTCCGGTTAACCATTATTAAAGAATAACTCCTAAACAATCAGTGTCACAAAAAATGTTTCATAAAAAAGTTGTAGTAACGTACATTATCGATAACTTTTGTAAATAATTGTATATACCTAAATTGCATTCCGACAGAGATATTTAAGAAACAAAATTTTGTGCCGGATCAACCGCAACTTCAGGTTAAGCGATATTCATCAAAACTAATCAAGTCTTGGCATTGTTAGGAAAATACTAAATATGAATTTGGCAAATGATCGGATAATTAAGATTTTAAGATTGAGCGTCCACAAACCTTTTTGCCACAGACAGACACACACACACACACACACAGACATGTTCGGGAAATAGCGAAAACGAGCTCTATGGGCCCCAAAACATCTATTTCCTTCGAAATTTGGAGTTCGATTTTTTTGCGAGTACAATACTTTCTCTATACTACGTATAGGGAGAAAGTAAAAATTCAGTAAACAATTACGTTGCTGTAAATAAAACTTGGTTGCTACTGACGTTTAAACAAAATTGTAAAAAATTAAAATTTTAATGTTCGTACTTTTTTTCGTGCGATTCTTCACAGGATATTGTTCGTAACAGAAAATGTTAAAATCTCAAGCACTTTTTTTTCATAAAGTGTATCACTTATTAGCAGGATTAATTTTAACTTGACTTATATTCTTAATGCATTTTGATGGATAAATACATGAACTTGGAATCAACAATCGCCTTCATTGTGAATCGAAATTTTGATAAAATATTCACACATTTTATCAAAATTCTCAAAATTTCGACTCGTAAAAGATATTTCACGATCAAAATAAGAATCTTTATTCTATTCCCTTTCTTTTGGTGCTTGATTCGACTTTGTACGACTATTATTTCTAACTTAAATTTTCAAATGAAATAAAGCCTGCTGCGATAAAAATGAACTTTACGTGCATTTCTTATGAAAGTGCTTTTTCGATTTTTCGGCTATTCCTTTTGGGTTTTTCCTAATTTTCTGTTTTTCTAAACCACCTCCGTACCGAGGCGAAGATAACAAAAACAATGTTCAAATCGGTCGAGCCGTTTTCGAGTTTTAGACGACGTCACGAACATCATTTAATTTTTATATATAAGATTACCTTAAAAGCTGGAAAATTAGAGCGATAAATACTCCCTTTAAATCCAGCCCAAGTTATATTCTCAATACTCTACACTATGACTCCTTAATGACATATAGGTACTGTTATTCGTTGAACTACAAGTTATGCATCTTTAATATCTATGAGTGTTTATTTCTTCTAAAACAAATGCAGCCTACGACAATATTTTCATGTCATATTGAGTAATTGTTATAAGGAGAAGACAAAATATTGTTCTAGTAAAAGGATACATATTTGTTGTGGGGAAAATCGTATTTTTTAACCTACTAGACGAAGAAAATATTACCGATAAAATACATTATACCGCATAAATTTGTTTAATATTTGTTTAATTATTGACAGTTGATTCACGGCTTAATTTCTCCAAAGAATTTTCAGCTCCACTTTAGAAGTTTCGCGTGACAAAGCGGATTGAGCATCTCGCATTTAACGACTTAATCTTTTCCAGTAAATAGAGAACTGTTAAGAATGAAAGGATGAGGAAAAGTGTGAGAGGGAGAAAGAGAGATGGATTCTTAAATAAACTGTTACAAAGGCTCCTTTATCAAAGAGGAGAAAACACAAGAGTGCCTAAGAGGAAGATTTTGTTTTCCCGAGGCCAAAAGAAGGGGGAAAAGTGAGAGCGGGAGAAGAAACAAAGGCTAAGACAATAGAAGGAAGTGGCAGATATCAAGATAGAAAAAAGAAAGTATCTCGAAGAGGATAAGCGTCTGAAGAACATTTTCGACATGGTCAGAAAGAAATCTAGCGGTCCTGGTAACGAAAGGTAACGATGAAAGGCGAGATTCCATCCAATAAAAGCGTTATACCAAGGAAATTGGCTACAAGATGAACAATTAAGAAATGAGTACATCATAAAAAAGGATCTGTCAATTACAGTGTATTTGAGCGTCCTTTTATACTAATTCGTGTATGCGTTTTTATGCATATAATAATGATGTAACAGATAACAGTGCAATGACTTTAATTGTACTAAATTGTTGCGAAAAATCTTTTCCTTCTTTCAATCAATCATCATATTTGGCATGGTAATGAATCATAAATTGATAGTATGAGAAACATAAGTTTTAATGCGAATGAATGTACAAATTAATGCATAAATGCAATGAAATATATATCTAATATTAGAAATACATTTAAGGACGGTAATCCTACGTAGAAATTAAATAAAGGCGTGTCGCTTTGAGACGTTTTTCTTTTTCTTTTTTTTCACTTCCCCTCAAATATAGTCATACAAATATCTGTGTTTATGCTGTTACACCCGTAAATTGGATATATTCGATTATATCCAGTAAATATTGTTCTTTTTTAGTAAGGGAATCTTCTGAAAAGCCCTTTTCCAAACTTTAAATATCCCTATAAATAAAATTAAAACACCCCTTTATTTATTTCAAAATTAAACGCCCCACTCTGGAAATGTAGTCCACCTGCGCTTTTCAACACAGAGATGAATGCTATTCGTTGCGTATACAAAAGTTTCAGTAATGAGTTTTGGCGAGCCTGAAAGGGATTTATCGAATTTATCCTAAATCCTAGAGAAGGCCCTTTTTATTTACGTGTTGGTTTCGATTGAATCAAACAGAACTCGTTTTTGCTCCCATCAAATATCATATACATCGACGCTACTTTCAGATAGATATCCTTCATGGGTTCTTTTTTATCGAGATGAGGATCAAATGAAAAAATCAGAACTGGAAACGGTGGTCAGCATTGAGAGTTCCGTGATTTACAAACGCCGTATTTTGGTGACAGTTCTCATCAAAAAGCGAGCTAATTAAGATAAAATATAGAATCCCCAATTATAGGAACGGTTTTATATAAATGCTGGAAAGCGCTAAATGACATGCCATGATTTTTTAGTCTAAACCAAACGCGACGTTTATTAAAATTATATGTAGAAAACTGGTTTTTAAAAAGCGTGCTGATAAGGTAAATATATTACCCTCATAAAAAGAGAATTTAGAGGCAGGTTAAAACAGTAAAAAACGCTTGCTAATTTCCATAAATATATTTATTTTGAAAAAGGCCCCTAGTTTCTTCTACAAATAGATATCTTCAGGCGATAAATGCATCGAAAGTTTAGTATAGTTTAGTTTAGTAAGAAAATATATAATCTGTAAAAATTGCCAAGAGGTTTATACTTTTTCGGTGAGACATCCCCTTTACAAAGTTGAGATTCAATCAGATTTATTTTATATGTAGAGTTTATTGTAAAATAGTGGCATGCATGTGAAGTTTTAAGAGTACTGCCTGAAAATTTGAAAAAATAGATAACTTAGCAAGGACATTATGAAAACTATGTAGTAATTGTAATTATGAGATATATCTGGTGCATACCTATTATAACGGGTACCAGGAGGATGTTGTATGAATCACAGCTTGTTGTTATATTTATTTATCTATTGTACAAAACCGCCGCAGTTAGTCGCAAGGATTGGTGCCAAAGTTAACTTACATAACAATTAATTAAAAAATTAAAAAATATTACTATGTACACATACAATAAACCGAACTAAAAACAAAATAAGCATGTATTTTTTAAAATTGACAAAAAATAAATAAATACAAAAGTATAATTATGCAGTACATTTATGAATTATAAAATTTGTGTGTGGTGTTGTAGACAATGGTCGGATTTACTACTTGGTGATAGTCACAGAGTGGTAAATAATAATAAATAAATAAAATGTGGAATTCTAAATTAAAAGGAATGGAAATTTTATATCGATTCTAGAAAACGTAGAATTATTTGATATCTTTCAATCGTTTTAAATAAAACCGAACGTCCTTTACTTGAGAATGAATCGGATACGATGGAAAATAATACGTAGAAAATCGCTATGCCTCATGCAAGGGATAACATAAATTTAGAAATAATCTATAGCCCTGCAAGCTCACGGAAGGTGAGCGATAAATTTTTCAGAGCTTAAAGGGAAGGTGATGAGGGAAAGATGAAATAAATCGGCGAGGACGAGATAAGGCGGACGAGATAATGGGAGAGGCAGAAATACAATGGATTTACTTTCAGGGTGTAAAGGAAAGGCTTGCCTCAAACTTCCAATTCTATCACATAAGTTTCTCGCCGAAGAAAATAAGTAATAAAACCAGCTCCTGAGATAGTGGAAGAGAAATATGGGGTCGGATATTTCCAGTGGAAGGAGGAGTACAGGAGATATCAAATCCTAATGCCCTGGATGCTGCAAATTCCCTTACCCCCCACGAATCTTCTTCCCCCTCCACCGACAAGCGCTGTGCCCCGCCCCACCCTCTTGTTAGAGTAATGAGCTAATCCAATTGAAGAAAGGAAAGGCCATGTCAAAGGAAGCTTCCGATGTAACCTAATTCGGAGACAGAAAGGCTCAATACGAAAGTTTTTAAAAATGAATTATTCAAGGAATGAAAATGTTATTACATCTCGGTAGGCTGCATTGAGGAGCGGGTTTTTTTCTGTCGCTAATTAAGAATTTTATTCTTAATTAAGGGGTCTGGGAGTAATAGCATACTAATTTATTTCGCACAATCCGTCTTCAGCGGAGTCGCAATTTAACCAAAGGTGTTCTTATTGTTTCATCAGCGGCAAAAATATCTTCGTTATGCGGGAAGAAACCTTTGTGAATTAAATGAAAAAACAGAGATGAAATTTCACAAGAGAGTTAATATTTCTTAAGAATTTCCAGTTCCTTGATCGGCTTCTCTTTTAATTTATATCTGATAGTATCATTGGACAAGGATAGAAAACCACAGGTCAAGTGGCAAGCCTAATCTTCCCATAGATATATAATAAGGCATATTTACAAAAATGAAAATTGACCAGTCGGAAATCCACATAAAAGTTGTAGGTTTAATCTCAGATTTAGCAATGGTCCAACATAGAGCAGCTAGTTTCGTTAGAGGATATTTCAGATTCGACAGTAGCGTTACGGCTAAGATAGTGTCACTCGGTTGGCAATCTCTTCAGGTGAGAAGATCTCATTACCGATGGAAGATTTAAAAAAATTAGCCAGTTCAGAACTTTTAGACTATGTCAATGAAATTTTAGTTCCAGTAAAGAACGAACTGGATCTTCGAAAAGAGTTAAAAAATATACAAGGAAGTAATCACAAAAACAGAAAATTACTTTTAGTCGTTCTTTCCTCAGGCATTTGGAGAAGCTGATCGGGTAGATTATGTAGTGATGATGGTGTTACTACACTCCCTACTATTCCTTACTGGCGGCTCGCGGGGTACATATCCATATCTGAATCAAAACTCAATCTTGTAGCATAACTACTGGATGTAACAACGGTTTTAAGGTATAGGCTAGTAGGCTGCATTAGAAACTTGTATCGATACTAAGAAACCAAATGCCGTCATCATCAAGAAAATTAACTGGAATCATTTCGATAGGAAGACTTTAGTATGTTATTAAATTGAAGTCAGAAAGAAATCAAAAATGAGTAAGCAAGATAAAGCTTCAAGCTCTTTTCCATGCCTGAACGATACTACGTCAATAGTACAATATCAATAATACAAAATAAATCAAAGCGATATTACCTTTCTAGAAGAATACGAAATATGACAAAAAATTGAATGTTCGGCCCATTTACTACAAATTATAGTCTTGGTCCAGCTCCAGATATTCAATTAACATTATAATCACAGATTCAATTGGAGAAGCTATAAAGCCTTGGAAACGCAAGTAGAAATCAGTCGTTATATTCTGAATATGGCAATCAGTAGGTATTCCAGGATATTTCTTTAAGTGATCTTTGCTTTATTCGCAGCTTTTAAGTGCATGTATAGTACATGCAATTCATCAGTAATCAGAACGTCTTAAAAGAAAATATTGTGATATTGATTTTTGTATTTGGTAGTTATCCTCGAAAAAGAAGATTATCTAGGAGAGCATATAAAATGATACTGAGGAAGCTCAGAATCTCACGTGTTTTAAATTCATATAAACAAAATTTGAATGTTACGAATGGGTAAGCTTTACAATGAAGCTGACAAACTCCGAGAGCAGATTGATTTATATGCTCTAAGGGCTATCAAAGTGTCTTTTGAGACGCAGAGTTCACAAGCTTAAGGGGAAAATGGAAACAACAGTGCTTAAGAAAAAACATTCAAAGAAGTTATAGAACCACATTAACAGCTGCGAGGAGGAAAGACAATAGTTATAGAAAGGACCGAACTTTGAGTTCTCTTTGCTATCAAATTTAAAATATGTAAGTTTGAAAATAGAAAAGCTGCAATAATGAAGGAAAGTATTGCTATGAAACAAACTGACGAAGCATGCGACTAAGCCAAGAAAGGTATTAAACCTCTCCGTGGGAACGAAAGGAAATTGGCGAATTTTAAATGAAGAAGACAAATGTTTTAAACACAAATTGTCTCAGAATGAATACAATCTAAATTTTATATTCTTTCTCATGACACCATTTATTTTTATGACAAGTGAGAGGCACAAAATTTTTAACTAAAACTTTAATACATTAATAATTCCTAATGAAAGCTACCAAATAAATTTGTCTATATCACATGTTGATGTGTGTTACACATCGAGGCAAGAGTAGGTATCGCGAACACAACGATTTGAGTATTCGTATCAGTGTACATTAGTGGTGGTAGTTAACTTTTCGATTGCATAAAGTTCTCCTGGGATCTATTTCGGAGTTTTAACCTGCTAACAAGGTTGTGTGAAAGATGATTAACAGCCTCATATCCCAGTGAAAGGACATTAAGCTTTCTTATGGGATCGAGACGAGATTCCTGCAACAACGACGCTACGTGATCTGACTCTGTGACACAAGAAATAAATTTCACGGCTTGATTGACTGCGCGATCTAATTTAGCGCTAATTGAAACTTGAGTTTCCTAGCAGAAAACTGGGAAAACAAGAGTTCGAGTCACACAACATTTTCTTTAACAAGGCACTCGTACTCGGAAGGCGTGTTAATAACTTTTAACCAGCCACTGATTTAAAATTTCCGCAAATGAAATTGTTTTGGATCTAGACATTGAGCTCCAATAGATTAACTTACATGACATCTTGGTACGATATCACTGTATGAGACATAAGACATAATCATAAAGAATCAAGTGAAAAATAATATAAATCCCTCGATAATAACGTCAGGAATCAATTAGTCTTATTAATATCTTAGTTTTCTACTCTTACTGTAACATTTACGCAAAAAATTATTACCGGTTTATCTCTGCAATATTTACCCCATCCCTAATATTATTACATTATTAAGAATTATGTTATATACATATTTTTATTGTTTTATTTTATTGTTTGTTAGTTTGAGGTCAAATAAAAATACTGATTGTATATCTGATGGCTATTATTTCCTATAATTTATGAGTGAAAATTGTAATTATAAATATCCGGGAAAGTTTATATTATGCCTTTTGCTATCACAATAAAGTCTCAGGCACCAACTAGCATATGTATACTTTTACACTTGATTGCGATTTTAATCCTTGTACATTATATAACAAAAATAGATCAATGATGAATCTCGACTGTTCAGGCATAAATCAGTGAATTACTCTTATATTTCTTAGTATAGAATGTATTTATTATTGAGCAAAGCTAAAGCTGCAGACTACTCTCTAATTGGATGTCGTAATGAGCAAAGTATTGGCTGTTTAATAATAGTTGACAAATTCAGAAAATGTTGACGAATTTCAGCAAAGAGAGTCTTAGCAATTACTTTTAGGATAATGTCGACTGTATTGGAGTAAAATCATTAAGTAGTTGGGTTAAACGCGTCGTATCGCATCTCACCTCATTCTCAGGCCATAAAATGGCGGATCGAATGAAAAAATTCAAATACTATAGTTTCATATCCGTTCAAAATTTGAGACGATAGGTAATGATTTCCATGTTAACAATTGCAGACATTATAATTCATGGCAAAAGTTGATGTCTCGAATAATGAGAATGTTCTCGCGCTCAGCCATCCGTAATTCTCGGAAGAAGCGAAAAGGGAATATGAAAGTGGAAGGAGGAAGCAAAGTTGGGGGTTAGGTAACACTCGAGGGGACAGGGAATGTAAATGGAGCGTGGGCGAAGGGAAGGAAAAGTGGGAGAGGGAAATCTTGTAGCATTCTGAGGGAAGAAGCAAGCAAGAGGAAAAAAGTGTTTGGGAATATTAATGCAGAACCGATACTCGAAGTTTCTTGGCCACATTTTCCCGAAAACTCCTCCGATCTCTTGGATTCTCTCGCCACCATTCTGCCCTCAAACCTTCCCACTCTCGACATACTTCCAAGTTCTTCCTTCTCCGACCTCCACCTCTTCCATCTGCTCCTTGCGAACCACGAACACACAAACACTGCTGACTTGCCTATCGCGCGTTTTCTCCTCATAAATTACTTTCCGTCGGTGCTTATCTCAAACATTTACTGCCAGCAAATTCTTAAAATCGCCAGATCTCTTAAGTGTGTGAATTTAAATGTCTATGCCATTGAATAACACTGAGTATATTATAAATGCTGCTGAATGAAGAAGTATGAGCATTTTCATGTCTTCTTAAATGCATAATAGAATATAAAGGGATTCGGGCATTAGAAATGGTAGAATGAAAGATGAAACGCTATGTAAAGAATTGCTACGAAAAAGCAGTGAGCGTTGTTCAGATGATTCAGGACGTGGGATTGGATTCTTTAGAAGATATAAGACTAATGCATTGAGAACATTACCAAAATAAATTCAGAGAAAGTACGTTCTCAGAATGTGTAACTGATATAATGCGAATACTCTGTTAAATGGGCAGTTATTAAACTACAATGAAGATCAGGGGAATAGATACTAGAACGAATCGATTTAAGAATTCATTTTTTCCACGAATGATAAGGGAAAGCAATCGATTAGGAAAATAGGGTCACGAGCATCGGGTCTAGGACATTTCGGAAGTGTCCCATTCCCAAGAGTATCTCCTGCCACTCGCCGAAATTCAGCTTGCAGGGTCAATACATAGTCATCGAATCATGGCATTCCATACTACTGTAACGGATAGCAGAACCTCCTTCACCATTAAATTCACCATAATTCAAATAGACGTAAGAACTAAAAAACAATCAACAATTGGAATACTTACCTAATACAAGAATTCTAAATTCTTTAAAATATCATTAAAAGCAGATAAAATTCATTGGTAGACGCTAGAATTATATATCGCTATAATGCGTAAGTTGCTAGTAAAGAAGAACCGCTGAATTTGTTCGCACATTCTGATTAGTGCACGACTAGAAGGCTCTATGTGAAAAAGAAGACTTATTTTTAGGTATGCCAACTCATAAGCTTGCGTGTACATAACAACATCATCGTCAAAATGTAACATCTTTGTGCACATGTCTTCGGAAACGTATCATAACTAAATTCCATCCACAGTAAAGTATATTTCAATGTTATTTATGTGAGTATAAATACATAACACTAATAAATAATTCAAACAATTTTTACGAACGAACTGATGCCAAATTGAAATAACCATATTTCTAACTTTATAATAAAAATTCGCACGAATTCTTTGTATAATTCAAGCAATGTGTAATAAAAGAATTTTCTCATTTAATAAGGTAGCGTAATTTTTCAAATTTCAATATATTAGCATTCTTATTTGTTATATCTAGAGCTTTCGTAATAGTTATATCTTCTCGATGAATCAATGGAGCGAATGCAATTTCCCTAACTACGTAAATATTAATGTCTCGAATGTTATTTCACATAAGGAGATGAAGGATACAGATTTCTCCACCTCAGACAGAACGGAGCAAACACAAAGCGAGTGCAGAATGAACGAAGTTCTGTTGTTATTTGCTACCGAAACTAATAAGCGAGACAATGGAGTTGTTTTCGCACTAGTGAAAACTAATCTTCTCGAAATGAACCATAGAAAACAAGCGAGACTTATATAAAGGCAGGGAGTTGTTTATCACGTTTTCATTATCACTCCCTTACAACGCTAACGCATTTGACTTCGCGGAAACAAGAAGGAGATCTGGGAAAGGCACATGAGTATAGCAGCTTGTTCAAATGAGAGAATATGGTTATCAACTAAGAAAATTCACTTAACTTTACTCAAGTTTACTTAAGTTTATCGGTAGTTTTCATAATAACGCGTCAGAACCCATTAACTAATATTCTAGATTGGAGATATAGAAACTTAAACGAAATATTACTCCTTCGCAATAGATATTATCCAAACCTCCTACACAGACTTTCATTGTGATTGGCTAGATACTATCTACTAGATAGGTATTGAATGCCAGACGAAAAATCGTGGAATTCGAAGAAGAGGAGTGACAGTAAACTGCCTAATACTTTCCCTAACCTAGAGATGGAATATCATATAACTATAAGTGGAATATCATATAACTATAAGTGGAATATCATATAACTATAAGTGGAATATCATATAACTACCAGCAACATTACATCGAGTTTTATAGTGCACATTTGCTTGATAGAAAATTTCTGCTCAACGTAGAATTATATTTCTAAAACACCCTCATTCATCTACCTATTTACATTCAATCAATAACGTATGTTTAGAACAACTGGCCTATTTGATACCTTCTCTTTGAATACTCAACTATCAATAATAAAACGGCCACTCTTTTTTTAGATACCTTCAATTTTCAACTCCTTTTCTAATAAAAACTTTGATCCCTTTTTGTTGTCTTTTTGAATATATCCTGAAAATGGTTGCAAGAGATTTATCCATTTAATTAATTAAACCATGATTTCTTTACTTTTAGATTATTTTTATTTTATATTTTATATCATCGTTAAATTTTTTGGTCTTATATTTTATTATTGTTTATCATCAGCTGTAATTTGCATCATACTGTATATCGATGTGCTTTAATAAATAAATTTGTGAGAATTAAATCCTTACTTATAAGTGATTTCATTGAACTTTATTTACTTGCTTTACTTCTTTTCATAACTCTAAAAAAACCTTCTATAAATCCATCAAGTTATCTGAGGAGCACAAAGTGCAGAGGGGATGCTTCATAAAAAAATTCTCATTCCTTTTAGGGACTCACCCTCTAGGGTTGGAAGTCCCCTCTTCATAATTATCATTTCCAAACACGCCTGAATGGACATGATCACATTTCATCAACATCAATTTTTGAAAATTTACGTTCTTCCTGTCCTTTCTGCATAAATTTTGGGCCTAAAACTTTATTTCTAAGAACGAAATCTTCATCTTGCATCAACACAATGCTTTCAGAGTAAGACTCAACGTTGTGGTTGTCAGAGCTTTTTATGCGACAACTGCGACTAGGTGCATAAACGGCTAAATTCCTACTCCCCATCAAAAACAGACCAGTAAGAGTCAATTAACTACGGGCAGGTACTGAGGTTAAGCTGTTTACTTTTCCATTAAGAATTTCCAACTTAACGTGGACTTCGAAAATTACAGGATTTGTTAACCGCGTCGTCACTGTAACTTTCATCAGATAAATTAAGCGCACCCGATCGAAGAGCGTCCTCCAACGTTTTCGACTGTGCTTTAGGTTTTAAAGTGGAACGGATTCCTGCCTTTCCAACCGTGACTAATAGTATATTTCGGTAAAGTTTAAGTCCCAGAAGTTGACGCATCAAATATTTAGTATTAATAAATCCCTAAAGGATTTTTTTTATTTTCGATTTCTTTTTTCGTCATTCTGAAGCCCAAGGGATAAAAACATCTAATGTATTTTCAAACGGAAGATAAGGTAATATTTACTCTGATTCAATCTTTTGCTTTTTCTTATTCACTTACTATTCTTCACAATTATAATACATCAGGATATCTATTTCTGTACCTAACTCACCTGCGATAAATCTTAATAATTTAATATTTTTTGTAAACGATTTTATTTCCATAACGATTTAAAATCCAACTTACTTGAGGATTTGACTCTCGGTATGACTTAACGACGCTTGGGTTTATTTACCAACTGATGGTTTACAATACTTGAGATTTCAATACATTTTTTACATACAAGCTATTTTTGTTTCAACATATAATAATAAATGCTCGATTAACACTATGACTATTTTATTAGTTGTTTTGTATTCGTTCTAAAATCGTGGTACATTACATGCATGACAATAAACTTATCCTTCTTATAGCACGCCCATCTAAACGTGAAGGCTTTGTAACATCATAACTCAGTATATTTACATTAAACTGTAAACAAAAAGTGACATCTAGCGGTTTGAGTTGAAAAGTAGCTCACAACTTTAATTTAAAGTATCAATTACTAGTAAGGAAAAAATAAAGCTCTCTTTGTTGAGTCAACATTACGATTAAAATTGTACTTATAGTAAACATTTTAGTATATAAATAATTATCGATGGACCGTAAACTCAATAGAATGAATTTTCAATCTCTATAAAAGAGATCCACAAAACCACCATATATTACGATATGAATCTATCTTGTTTTTCTTTGCTTCTTGATAGACTTAAATCAACGCTAACACTTTATCAATGAATTGTAAATACTTGGCAATGAAGAATATTTGTGGTGTAAATAATTTTCATAAAATCGAGAAAATTCTATGATAACCAAAATCATGCTCCAAGAAATACCTGTCTTGTTAGTTGCATGAGCTATTCCTCGTCCAAAGGAAATAAATGTATTATTTTGACTGTCCTTTCCTTTTCACAATTTTCAGCTATCTGGTAACGAATAAAAGTTGACTTCTGACTATCATATCTACTAAAACCGATATCTGAAGCCTCCTAAGTAATTGCTAGTGGGTTCAAATTCCAAGAATATAGAGTCGCTGAAATCTCACCCATACTGAAGTACGGCTAGATAGTGTCTAATAGTCTCAGAAAGTCAATTAATAAAAGCTATCGGCATAATTGGATCATTTTTCGATCAGGAGTGTTTACGGTAGAGAATTAATTATGTGGCGAACCAATTTCGGGGAGTCGCATTCCTAAAACCCTCTTCGCTCGCTCGGGAGCGATAATTAAATTTCTGAAAAATTTCGGAATTTATCCTCTCTTTTGCGTACAGCAGGGCCTACACCTACGTCAAGTAAGTGAATTTCACATATTGTGAGGTAACTTCCAAAACCTAGATGTTTATGCAGCAGTAATACATGAGATGATAAACGCCAATGAAGGTAGCATATTACAGAAGCTGTGATGGGAAAAGGTGAGGGTTGGAGAATAGATGAGCAATGATGAGATTTGGTTGAATCTCATTGGTAAGGTAAGGGAGGACTTGAAGTATGACTGAAAATGAAAATTGAGATGGCGAACGATTATTTAATCAAATTGGGATAGAGCAAGATACGTATACAGAATATGAAGCAGTGTGAGGATAAATTGAGACTATTTCTGAGATGGCTGGGAGCAAATAGTCGCAACTAGAAAGCTGAATATGGTAACTGATTGTACCTACTTTGGGGAAATCATCCCACTATCCAGAAGGTAAAATGGTAGTATGATAACTAACGATAATTCTTTCTCTATTCATATTGCTACCTCTCTTTACAATTCAGCCTAAGATCGATTTTAATATCTGAGAATAGAATCAATCGTCAGAATATAACTTTAAGATCATTTAGAGTATCATGTCACTAACAGAGTAATTTGTCTAAGAATCTCCGCAGTTGAATTCTTGGTGATAGGTATAAAAGTCCAGATTTACATTTTCAATAGCTGTTCAGGCAATGAAACGTATTTGATTTATTAAAATAAATACCAGAAGATAATTATTAACCATATAATTAAATATGCAGTTCTGATATAATGCCAGGTAGTCTACTTCAAACCAGTGTTAATTAGCTAATCCCTGACTTTTCTATAAAATAATTAGAAAATAATCCAGTAAAAATCATTCAAAGCAATGCGAATTAACCCAATTCCGTCTTTGATCCCAACAAATTCCTTTGTGAGCTTTAATATAAAAATGTATTATGTCTCTCCTTTTTAAAAAAGAAGTTTTCTAAGAACAGTTTAAGTGTGAACTGTCACTCGCAAAAGTCTGTGGACATAATCGCTGTCGCGCGTGAGTCGCTGCTCTAGCGGCTAAACAGAGCACGTAAAATTTCTATTGGCAATACTTGGTTTGCAGGTAGGCAGGAGAAAAGTGGTTGAGGTATATTTTTTGGAGCTGGAGGCTAGTGAGGAGAAAAAAGTAATTGCTAAGTAGTTTTGAGTGAATATGTAGCTGCTGTGGGTTGTCTGGGAACTGTATTCGAAGTTCTGTTCTGAGGATGGTGCTGTGACCGAAACCGGTAAACATTAAAAATTTTGTGGAATTAGTACAAGTGCGTTTGTGTTTTTATTTTTGGTGTTTTTAGAAATGAAGTTCCACCAAGTAACACTCGAATTTATTTCTTTAACTCTGGTTTTACTGTTCTTCTACTTTGCAAGTAACTTCAACTATTCACAATGTAAGGACATGAACGTGCGCGTTACTGCTAATATTTTCGCTTTTATGGTGCTCTCAGGTTGAATATTCATTAAATATTTGGTGGAATAATATTTTCGCGTTAATTTGACACTGGCTTTATTTTTCACCAAATAAGTGTTTTCAATTGAATTTTATCACGCTCAAATAGAAAATGGAAGTATTACTCTAACAAAATTATTTTTCACATCCTACCTTTTTTAAATCATCACCTTGGCCAAAGATCATTAAAAGTCTGTTTTGGTTGAATTACTTGCATAAAAGTCATATATTCAGTTATTAAAATGAATTTCCAAAAAAATATTTACATGAAGAATTCTCATGATTGCCTTCCATATAAAGTTCTCATGCAAGGAATTTTAATGATGAGCAGTGATATGTGAGGCAATATCAAACAAAAATACAATGATACTAAGTATAGTTTCGATTATAAAATAAAATACATACAATAATAAATAACATGAAGGCAATAAAAAACAGGAAGAATTCATTTAAAGGCCTTGGTTTGTTCAAGGTAAATAAAATACTACAGTAAATGTGGAAAGTGAGGCTAAACTATCAAAGGTCGTTGAAACCGCAAATCGGGTCCAACAGATATACTTACAAAATACTATAAGCATATTTTGGGAATAATTTCATCGAGAAAGCAGCGGAAAGAGAAAGCAAAATAGCAATCAGCCTTGAAGATATCTCTTGGTATGCACGAAAATGCCTTTCACTTTTTCTTACAGAGATTAACCCTCGACGGACTACGGATGCCATATCATCATCCGTCACCTACAATTACTTCATTTTGTATCACAGAATAGGAGAGCTCGATGACAATGCTGAAATTTTGTACTTGTTTGGCTGGTTTTATGTGTCGATAATGTACAATATTTTATGGGCATTGTTTTCAGACAATCACAAAACGAAATACAAAAGAAATTACAATTACAAAAAAAATAATTCCGGCCTTGGAGGGTTAAGAGCATCACAGGAAAGTGGAAGTTCACGTTTGTAACACACGAAGTCTACTAGATAAGGAACGAAAATAAAACTAATTCAAGCACTACTTTCGAATTGAAAATTCTTATGGTCTTGATAAATAGTATTCCAGGAGGTTATAGTTTGGATGTCGTATTTTGTTTAAAAAATTATATTAAGGTATTTATAAAATGAAATATAGAAACTCGAAAGTACTTTCCAGAGACTCAGGAGTAAAATACGTCTCCGAACATTATGCAGTGCTTAGGAATTTTAATATTAAAGTATAAGAAATGAACGTTAAATTATACAATAATTGATATGGAATTTTTTAATATATTTCTTCACTACAAATTACATCATTAATAGTATTCCAGGAGGCTATTATTCAGATGTCGTATTTTGTTTAAATTGTTATATTAAGGTATTTATAAGATACAACATAGAATTTATATAGTACTATCCAGCGACTCAGGAATACTAAAATGCGTCTCCGAACATTATGCAGTGCTTTGGAATTTTAGTATAAAAGTATAAGAAATGAACGTTTAAGTATGTCATAATTGATATTGAATTTTTAATATATTCTTCGTTACAAATTACGTCCAAATCCTCACGTTCATAACCAATTTCTTAAAAAAAAGGACAGGATTTTCTAAAATTCTTTGAAAATCGTATGCTAATTCAAAGTATTACGACGTCAATGGAGGACTAATGAACAAATTCTTGGATCTTTCTATGAGATCTTCCATGTGTACGAAATACTGTCCCTAAAATAAAATTATCGATTTTAATTAGCTATCAGATTAAATATCAGAAGTAGTTCTTTTGGATGATATAACACGTTATAGATGCATGTGAAAGCTATTAAAGCTCACCTATACTAAAAATGAAGGATACACTTTACGTTAAAATTAAATACTTTCCGCAAAGTAAATAAGTATTCGTGTATGAATTGTTACATCACTGTGTATAAAATTGCAGTAAAAGCACTACATATATTAATTTCGGAAGAAATTATATCAACACATTTTATTTATGTCTCTTCAGTTTCCTAACAATAAATTTATGAATAACTTCTCTGAAACACTCGAGCTTCAACCGGTAATTACGGTTTATTTTTCCAAAAAAGAATATGCTCGCTAAAATTTAATAATATCTTAGTTATTTTATTAAGGATGCTTAACAAGGCCTACTTTATTTTGAATATAAAATTCGAAGTATTTTGAAATTCCATAAAATTAATAAATTTTGCAAATAGAATACGATGAATTAAAAAACAAACGTCTCTTCCGCTTACCTAATTTAATGTTCCAGTCGACTGCTTTGCACGAGTATCCTCAGGAAGGCATACTTTCCCAGTAAATTCCTTTCGAAACTTGAACGTCTCATACGCCAGTTCGATACGGAAATCCGACAAAATTCACTCTCACTCATCTGAAATAAATTGAGGCCCCAAAATTAATAAAATTTCAATTACGTTTAATCAGGCAAACACTGTACAGACATGGGAAGGTATGAACCTTTAACGGTAACTTGCAAAGAACTATTTCAGTAATTTTGAAACCACTGTGACCGTTAAACGAACAACTTATGATACCTAGTTTCATAGACTAATAACAGCATAAAGAATAATATTTTGAAAATTAGCTCCAAAACAATTATTTCTTTAAAACAAGATTTCAGGAAAACTTCGAAGTAGATGTTTCATGCAACTTGACATTTACAGTTAGGTCTTGGTGGCAACAAGAAATTCAGTAAAGGTTTTTTCAAAACAAATGACTCTACGACTTCACCTGAAGATATCTCGGCGACGACTGAGGATATAACCGTTTTTATCAGTTATGAACAATATCGCTGTAATATGATTGGTTGTATTTCAAATCTACATCCGTTGCTCCGCCCACCGAATCTGTTAATTATTTTCGTAAAAAGAATAATTGTAATAAAGTTGGCATTTATATTTATTCGTTCGCATCTAATTTTAAAATGTATGAGAAAATAAATATTTTCTTAAAATTTACATGGATTACCATTGATTCAATCTGATGGTAACCACAGAGCAATTTCTCGAAATATCGATAAGATTATCAACTCCTCGCGGAATTTCTATGATATGAATGTCATGGATGAATATTAATTATTTCCAATCTTCGGACTATATTTGTTACGATATCTATCTCGCTCATTTACAAATGAAAGCTATGAATTTTAAATAAATTTCCATCTTGACAACTATAATCACTTTCTTAAACGATAAAATTATATATTACTTGTGACCAAAATATAATTTCACACGAGTCTCCCAATCAACTATACCTTTTAATTCTTTCTTCTTGAAATTGTTCTTTTCAATTTGTATCAACACATCCCTAAATCAGTGGAAAAAGATAAATATTGGCTAGATAATGTCTATTTTTATAAAACGTATTTAGTTAAATCGAAAATTTCATCTTCAATCTCACATGTATAAAATAAACTATACATTTATTCATATCTCTCAATAATGAAATCAATTGTGACGTTTACAAAGATTAACATTACCGTTTAGCTCCAGCATAAATTATTTTTTTTCTGTGGCTTCGATTCCTTTATCACACCTTAAGTACTTCTCATTTTGCACACTTATTTACAGAAATCACTGAATGAATGCTGATTTTTGGCTGTCGTAATGTTTTACTTTTGAATTCTCCATATGTGAGCCCTTGTGTTGCACGTGTGACACTCTCATTGTAAAATAGAAATCAAGAAGAGAACACGATCTTGTTCACTGTCATTACAGGGAATTCTCATCGATAAAACGTTCTTAGCACTTGAGTAACACAAATCTTTAGAACTCCATTTAACATACGTCCACAACGTAAACGACCCACAAGGCCAATACAATGTCATTTACCTCCCTTTTGGAAGATTTCGATCGTCTTGAAACGTGAATAACGTAACTGCGTTCCAAGACCTATGAGTAATGCCAGGTGGATGACTGTTCTCGTCCTGCTTTCACAACGGTGGTCTTTGTCTAACTCGAGAAAAAATCCCATCGAATTTTTGTCGATATTGAATGCTTTGAACATCGGACGGATAAGTTTGCTTGTGAAACATTCAAAGAGGAAGTTTCTTTGCGGTATAAATGAGGCATCTTTTAATTTCCTTTGATGGTTCTAATAGTGAGCTAGGGAAAATTTGCACCAGAAAAAGTTTAACGTGTTTGCGTCTTACGTGTAAATTAATACTTTAATTTACTATTATCAGCGGCTCATAATTGTAAAGGTTACCACAATGGAGAGGATATACATAAGGTAAAATGTAGAGTAAGTAAGTGGTCTACGTTGCGGATGAGTGAATATATAGTGAAAGGAAGCATTTCAAGAGGAAAGAACAAAAAGATACGATTGAGTGACAGACTTGCGTGAAATACAATTCTTCTAATAATCGATACTTCGATTTTATCGTTTAAGAAAGTCATTATTGCTTTCAAGGTAGATTATTAGCTCAACGTCATGGTAGTCTATTTAAGATTCATGACTATCTGGTTTGGAACACGATTAAAGGAAACCATTTATCGAAATTAAATTCAAAATATGAAATTCATCGAGTAAAAGGTATGCATTGTGAAATGTAACGTACACTTGTGGTTTTGTTAAACATTAATCCTTAGGCAAAAATGTACACCTACAAGTAGCCTTGAAAAATACGTTCATATTTTCTTTGTAGTGAGAGCAATTTGTGGATGAGCGAGAGAAGAATCGCAAAATATATATTCGGAGGAAAATATGTTAATCGGAGTCCTCGATATCACCCTAATTTCGCGAGGAATTGATTTTATAAATCAAAGAAATTTTTTGTTAAATATAATTAGCAATTTCAAAGTAAATTATTGAATTGTGACAATGCGCGACGACTAGTCAATGTAAATATGTAGTATAAAAAAATTGGTATGACTTGAGGAATCAATATTTTCCAGTTTGGTATTAAAATTAATTAATATTTAATTGATACTGGTTGAAAATTACATACAAATTTTAAAGCTGGTTCTAAATGACCGGATAGTATATGATTGCAAATTGATCAAAGGTATGTACATACCAATTTAGCCTGAAATGTGTTTTTTATTATTTATATTTCTCATAATTATTCATTATTATTAATATTGTTCTTCATTTAACGTTTCATGGGTAAAAGTAGAGGTTCTCGCGGCATGAACTTATATATTTTTATAAATTGTTTTTTCAGTTTACTTCATTGAATTTACTGAGTTATTTATGATTAAATACAAACCCACCCAAAATTTCTTACTGCATAACATTTTCTTAATATCATAAGAATCCGGTTGTTTTAATCTGAAAATGAATTTGAATTTTCCCGTATAATCATGTTTAGATAAATTCTCACCGATCTGCAACCTTGACTTTGCTCTTGGTTCGAACGAATTAATCTTACTCCTCATGAGCTACCATCTTTTTACTTTAAATGCATCAAACAGAATGAGACTGTTGGGGATAAAGTGATTTTCTAATGAATTTCAATTTTTTGCGTTTTCTCGAAATAAAAAACTAACTTATTTGATTTTTAAAATGAAAATTACGTTTTTGCCAATTAATTATTTTAGATACTTTCAGGTATAAATTTAATCTAGGAAGGTTCAGAAGTTAATATTTATATTTTAATTAATATTTTGGGTTTATTTCCATTACTTTATCTAGTACAATTCTACAGTATATGCGTAAATAATTAAACATATACAATACTATGAATACTAGATATATACTTTAGTAATAAATAACTGTAAATAATCCATATTAAATTTCCAGATCCTCCCTCGAAGAAAGGCTTCAAAATGGATACTGGTATGGGTCTATTATTTCTTCAGAAAATTACATTCCGATGGTCTGTCATCCGTCTTTTAAAAGTCGTTTAAATCTCGGAGATTATACTATAGAAAATAAGATAGAAAAACTGGCGTAACTGGCTGGGGATTTAGGTAAATTGGAATGACAGAGGTGATAAAGCGGTAGTGAAAGGTTGGAGAGGTATGAGAAGCACGATTAACAACAGCAGCGGTCTAGAAAGCTCCGGAGGTTAAATTTTAGATTTTGGATTGGATTTTGTGGAGGATAAAGGTTAGCGAAGAAAAATTGGAGAGAAGGAATAAAATTGGGAATGACGTCTGAAAGATAAACGGTAGGCTAGGGATTAAAGCAGGGCGCGCGAGGTAGTGTCGGCGGTTCTCCGCAGGGCAAAGTTTTTGAGGGTCCAATGAAAGGGTTGCCTCCAAGTACAAAGAGATTTTATTAAGGAATAAAAATATCATCTTTATCGTAGCGACGCATTTGGTGCTGCTGAAAGAGGGCAAGCGATTTCAGGTATCAGTTTATGAGGTCGATAAAAGTTAGAGGTATTTTCAATGCCGGTGCACTTCATTCAAGCTGAATAGTACTATTATGTTCGGATTGAAGTGGGTCTTACACCGGTAGAGCGGAATATCTTTCGTGTCTAAATCGTTTTGAATAATTTAACAGACAATAACGTAGCGTAGGAAAGTTACCTGTGCATTTTAATGACCATTTGTTGAAGCTCCATTTCATAGTTATTACACAGTACACTTAAGTATGTAGCTCTGAGTCTTAGAAATAAATTATTCATCCATCATATTGGGTGGGAAACCGTTCTTCTTAACAATAAATGTGTATAAAACATTTTGTTGAATTAAGACATCATGGATGAAACAACATTGTAATTTTGGAAGGTTAATGTAAGTCAATACAATATAATAAGAAAGTTAAACTATATTGAGCCAAAAGAAAAGTAAATTAAGCAAGGAATTGGATTTTTATATTATTTCATTTAAAAGTGACACTGATCAGACGGATTGCATGTTTCATTTATGGATACAACGATCGACTTCAACATGATAAAACTACGCTACGGAAAATGGTGGAAATAATTAAGGAACATTTTCACAAAATTTGTATTATTTTTGTTATTTCCACCTTTTTTTGCATTCCAGTTTCACCAAGTAACGGCTTCTTCGATCAATTTTATTCTCTCAAAACCACACTATTTTAGTATATTTAATTTCTTACGACTCCTAATTCTATCAAAATATTAAATTGCATAAACTTCAACATAAAGTAAGGATAATTTGTATACCAGAGCAGGAAAGATTTTATCCATAAAAATGCTTACTTTTAGCTTCTGATGGACTTCTAAATCAGTCCTTCCTAACCGTGTTAATTCACTCAAAATATATAGCAAGGATCAAATTTTACTTTGAGAGTAATCATGATGTTCGTTTTAAAAAATGTTGTTTTATCTCATGAAGTATGTACTGAAAGTCAAGCGCTAATGGAGGCAAAACTAACTGGAATGCATGGGCTAAAATACGCAATGAATTTAACAAACTGTTTTATTTGCGTTAAAGTGAACGAAAAATTCGATCGAGATACGTAGATGCAACCAGGTCCATCAAATATCGAAGCTGCTTAACGTTACCATTTACCAAAAGATTATTACATTTTCATCTTCAACGATGGGCATCAGCTATGATCGACTCCACTCTCTTCACCAAACGAACGAAATTCGCAAAGGGAACCGCTTAGTTAAGTAATGTCGACTCTTTCCGCGTTTGCGAACGGGCCACTTAAATATTAAATAAAATGGAGCGATAATGCAGCCAATGAGCACCACCATTTAACCTCGCTTCCGAGCCCGTTGAACAAACTGTTTATTCGACACACGATGAAATATTTCCTCGGCCCATTCGATTTGAACTCTCTATTATAGATCAGACGCCGGGGTAGTGCGACTGAAGCACGATTAATCTTAAATAAATATTTACGGAGGTGGACCGCGGAATCACAACGATGAAAATTCGGATATAACGGAAGGAGAGATCTGCACTCGCGATGCTTTGATCATCGCCAGCGATGCGTGCCCCGGCCCAAATGTCAACCGCTCTCCTCCTTGCTTTTGACCTTTCAAACTCTAATCATAGAAATAAATTAGCGCCCTACCCTCCGCGACTGATACGGGAAACAACGGGTAATAGCACGTTCAAATTCATACTCGCGCATAACAGCTTTCGGGAAAGAATTGGCATCGTTACGGCTTTTCAGAAACTGGGTCACATCAATTGAAATCCGCCCGGGGACGGAAATGTGGGATAAAATTAATCTCGCGCTTTGCCCAGAGATTCCCGCACAAATCATTCACAACGCGAGCAATTAATTAACGTGATAGATTATCCATATTGAGCGAATTTTAATAAACTGTTCATGCTCTCGCCTGAATTTTGAGAACGGGGCTTAAAGGATGGGCGACATGGAAAAAAGAGGTTTGGAAGTGGCGGCGTGGAATTGTGCTCCATATCATCAATGGCTGAACACCGCCATTTAAGGTGCCAAGGATCATTTTGCAACGAGAGCAAAGAGTGGCGTCACTTGGAACTTGTTTTCTCTTGCTCGGTTTTTAACACGCTGCGAATTCAATTGACATTTTTTTATTTTTACTTGAGTGCTAATTGAAAAAGTTGTGCTCACTTTTTCAATTTCAAAAGTGGTGTTCACGGTCATTGAGATAATTTTTCAAAGGCTCTTTAATTGTGTGAGATATGGTTTCCAACCAACGCTTCATATGCATATATATATATAGAGATTCCTAATCTTGCTGAAATCGTTAAAGTGTTTTCTACTAAAAATTTATAGGCTTGAGAGATTTTATGGCCAGAAATTCGATCATTTTAAAACGGGCGATTTAGATATCACGA
Source organism: Sympetrum striolatum (assembly GCA_947579665.1). Lineage (NCBI taxonomy): Eukaryota > Metazoa > Arthropoda > Insecta > Odonata > Libellulidae > Sympetrum > Sympetrum striolatum. The sequence goes on along the minus strand of OX388342.1, from coordinate 50,064,489 downwards.
AGGTGAGGTTTTTCAGAAAGAATAAAATATTCTTATAAATGGTACTGACCTACAATTCTATCATCATAACAACTATAATCAATAAGAATGCATAGAATTGAATGATAGCAAATAGTGAACCAGAGCCGTAGATGAGTTACAAAAATATTAACCAAAGCTAGATGAATTATTAATAATTAAAAGAGCAATTATTATAATTAAACGTATAAATTAATTTATTTGATGAATAAACTTGTATTTATATATCTTGGTGTTGAAAAAGTCTGAAAGACATTTCAACCGACTAATTTATTCAATGCATTTCTTAAAATGTTCTCATAACATAGTGAAATTAATATAATATTTTCATGCCTGCTTGCTGTTTTTGTTTATGATTTTTGTAAGTGATAAAAATATTGTGAAAGGATAATTATTATAAGTAGAGTTGCTAACATTGCTTGCGGGCCACTATTTGTAACAGGTATGATATCGATTCATCGGTCTCCTAAAAGTTTGCTGATTTAAATTTATCCCAGAAATTAGCATTCGTAATATAATCAATAGAGTTAGCTGTAACTTTGTGGAACTCCATAAAGGAAGAAGAAATAACTTGGTCTCAGTTCCACAGAAAATTTATTATAAACGACCGGTTTCGACTATGGTCTAGTCATCTTCAGGTACAGACACAGAAATTGTTCAAGTATTTATACAAAACAGAGTTAAGGGGAGGGGAGGGGTAAGGATGAAGGGGTAGTGGAGGGTTGAGGGATAGGAGGAAGCAGGTTGACAAGTGACAGCAGGGGGAGGTGGCAAAGAATTGGTGGACATTGGTGAGAACAAAGTTGCTTATTTTATGGTGAAGAATTTCTACCTGGTCAAAAATATCTAATTTAGGACCCTTTGGTAAATGGTGAATTAAGTGGGGTTGAAATTCTGAGGAGTGCTGGTTTTCGAGTAAATACATAGAGAAATGTGAAACATGGGAACCATTTTTAAAATATTGCTTGTGTTCCTTGATACGTGTGCGTAAATGCCTGCCAGTTTGACATATGTAAAAAGCCTCACAGTCTTGACAGATTAATTCAGCTTTTATATAGTTAAAATAATTTAAAAAGGAGGTGTAATGAATGTAGATGAATTTGGTAGCACAGCTGAAAAATATTTGCCGGTAAAAAAGGTCGATTCTACTTTTGTGTTAACAGATGGTGTTTTGTTTACTGTCAACCTAACCTCACTTTCCCGTTTCCTGTACATGTGCTCAGTACGATGTCTAATCGTGGTTGTAAAAACTCTGCTGATAGTTATTGCTATACTTGTGGTGAATTTGTGATTAAATAACACCAAGGAAACATTACAGACTTGGTGATCAAGATAAATCTTGGGCACCGCATTAGGTATGTTATGTGTGTGTTGAAGATCTGAGAAAATGGTTCAAAAAGGAGAAAAAAGCCATTAAATTTTCTGTTCCCACGATATGAAGGGAGTCAAGAAATCATTCCAATGATTACTACTTTTGCAGTGTTGATATTACTGGCCATAATTCGAAAAACAAGAAGGTAATAAGCTGCCCTAAGCTTCCGTCCGCCATCCGACCAGTAGGGCATGGTGTAGATTTGCCGGTTCCTGAACCACGAGATGATTTAAATTATATTCCAAATGAAGTATTTTCTGATGTACAATCTGATTACCAGATGAACCAGATAATGATGAATTCCATTGTAATACAGAAAGTCTAAAGCCGAAATTGTTTACTCAGACCGAGCTTAACGATTTGTTTAGGGATCTGGGCTTAACGAAAGAAAAATCTGAATTTCTTGGCTCTAGATTAAAATAAAATAACTTATTGGCAGTTGGAACCAGCATAAACATGTATAGAAAGAGAGAGCAGCAATTTTCCAAGTTTTTTCAACAAGAAGGTGATTTAGTGTACTGCTCAGACATTCCCAGTCTGATGAACGAGTTTGGTATTGAATACAAAATGGAAGACTGGAAGCTGTTTATTGATTCATCCAAAACTAGTTTATAGGCTTAAATTGAAAGAAGAAAAAACGAAGTAATTTCCACAATAAATTTTTAATTTAAACGACCGATTTAATTTTTAATTTAAACAGCCATCCTCAGGTGATGTTACATCGGAAATAACAATATTTATAGGGATGTACGGAGTTTTGAGGGAAGGGCCAGGAGAGGGGAGGGGTTGAGGAAGGTGAGATCGTTAGTTAAGGGTTTTGCTGAAGAGAGTATTTCTACTGTTTCTAAGGAATCCATTTTTCTCCCTTTCCATTGTCTGTGGAGCAGCTTCGGGTTGAAAGAGCTGGAATGGCCACTCTCTAGGAGGTGGTCCGCGAAGGCCGATCCGGGGTTTCCCAATCGGTAGCATCGCTGATGTTCGGCGGTCCTTGTTTTAAGGCTACGACCCGTCTGCCCTATGTATGTGGCCGCACATTCCCCACAATTGAGCTCATACACCCCGAAGAGCGAAGAAAGGTCTTTCTTGTCTTTTGCGTGGGAAAGGGATCTTGAGAGGTTCCTAGGTGTATAGAAACCAGCTTTCAAATGGGGAGGGAGAAGGTTTGAAAGTTTATAAGAAATATTCCCTGAAAAGGGGAGCTTAACCCACCTGATTTTCGGTTTTTCCACCGGAATCAATGATGGGACAATTTGTGACGAAGCCAGCCTCTTAGTTTTCTTTATAAGGATGTTTTCTACTATTTTGCAAGAATACCCATTGTTTATGGCAATTTGTTTAATTGTAGTTAATTCTTCTTGAAAACCTTCGGGGGAAAGAGGGACATGAAGCAGTCTGTAGATCATAGCATGAAAAGCTGCATGCTTATGGGAGATGTGGTGGGAGGAAGAACTGTGAATAACATGATCTGTATAACTCGGTTTTCTGAAAATTTTTAAGGTTGGCTTATTATTGGTTAGGGAAATGGATAGATCTAAAAAGTTTAGAACCCCTTCTTTTTCTATTTCATAAGTAAAAGAAATTCTTTCTTGAAAGAAGAAAAAGAAAAGAAGAAAAAAAAATTTTTCAGAAGTTCACTTTTTGAACAGTCACCTAGATTACTTCCCGCACAATTTGGGCGATGCTAGTGAGAATCAAGGAGAGCGTTCACCAGGACATTAAAGTGATGGAAAAACGCTACCAAGGCCGCTGGAACAACAACATGCTGGGGGACTACTGTTGGTCACTTCACCGAGAAGTTCAGCAAGCGACTCATCGTACAAAAAGGTACACAAGAAGCTTCAAAGAAAAAGAGAAAGAAAATACAAATCAATTTCCCCTGCCATACGCCTCTGGCGGCTCGCGGGGTATATATCTAAAACCTAAATTCCAGCGGACAAGTGAACCTCTATTAGCACATATCATTGTTTTAAGTAGCTTACTATAAATACAAACCATGCTTATGTTGTAACAAAGCGTTTCATTAATTTCCCCGTTTACCGTATAGTATAGGATTTTTATACTATATAATAAAAAGCATATTGCTCAAAAACTATGGGTGATACAAAAAAACTAAGGCTAGATTTGGATTCAGTTCATAAAAATCTATAAAGATCAGCTATCAAAGTAAAAAATGTATTGAAAAAAATGTTTTCGTTGGCCTGTGTAATTAACGCGTAACGTTATTATTGATACAATTAGATGACATTAAAGTCAAATTTTGACGGAATATTGCTAAGATAGTCTTGTAATATTTTTAAATACTCAGAACTTAAATGTTTATGGTTAGTTCGTTGATTGTTTACGTAGATGTGGTTGTCATGTGTTTGTTATGCATGGCGATATTATTGAGATTTGCCGTTTTTATTGAAAAAACTGAAATGAAATCTATTTAGATTGATATAAAACCTTTTATTTAATCAATGACGGAAAAAATTACAAAGTAAGATATAAAATAGCTAAAATGGTCCGTGGTAGCGATGGTCTAAATATTGTCTATGCTCTCCAGTTGAGGAAATTTTTAATGGATGAGTAGTTGGGTAAGTGACCATCCATCTGATGATATTTTGGTGGCTCCACAATTCCAGAGTTTCAATATTAGATAGAGATATTATATTCCTGCGATAGAACTATTTTGCGTCTTTTCCCTCCCATTGCAAAAAAATATTCAAAGAATGTTCAAAGCCTGAATGCAGGTAGCTTTACAAGATATGACAAGAAAGGGAGAAGAAAGAATGCTCCCACGAAATAAAAATTCAAACCTTAGGGGCAAATATTAAAAATCACTTATATTTACAGTCATAGAGTTATGTTTACTTTGGGGCGTGTCCAGGAAATTAATATTCAAATGAGACTCAAAATTCAAATAAATACAACAAAAACTACGGAATTCTTTGTGAGCTGTCGAGAGCAAAATGAGGAATAAATTTCGTACTATATCTTAAACTGGAATGCAATTCATTACAAATTCTTTAGAGGGACTGCTATATAAATAAAATCATAGAAATATAGGGAAATATTTGTAATGAAACATATCCAAGAATGTTAATATTTTACTATTAAGTTTTTATGCTCGCTAAATTTTCCTCGGTTTCTGAATAGCTATATCTTACTGTTTTGATGTTTTCTCCCTCTCTTCGTACTGGAAACGTGATTCTTTCGGAGGGAAGAGGCTTTAAGAAAATTTCTAAATGGCTCCTCGTGATAAAGCTACTGTTTACGGTTCGAGTTATATATGTGGCGTTTTAGCAAGCCGTCCCGTGCTTAATAATTGCCTAATTAGTCGAGCCATAAAGTAGACCGCATATAGGAAGATAATGGAGTAATTATAAGAAGAAGGAAAGAAGGTGAAGACTGAGCTGGGGATAATCCACGGTATAATCCTGAAAATAAGTCCACAGCAAGAGAGAAAAGCATTTGTTTCTTAGCCCACGACCATAAATCTAGGTCTATCTTTGGCATAAAATTAAACCGATGGCCATTATAGCAACATCTGCCATTAATCTCTCGGAGAAAATTATCATTCGCAAATAGCGGGGAAAAAAGCCCGCCGGCCGGTCGAAAGTGTAAAATCCAATCCAGAGCGCCGTTAAATTGAAAACATTTATCTTCTCTTTCATTAGTTATTCTCCTCGAAATATCATTTGGGTTGCATGCTCTGCGACACTTCGAATATACAAAAACATCAAGCCGACCCATATTATTAAACCAATCACAGCACCGGGGCTGAGGATAAAAAATAAAAGACACGCCTCTTGAACGAGATAAATAACACCCACGCCCGAGTCCGAATAAATTTCCCGAAAATATTCAATCGCGACCGAAATAAAAGAAATCGATGGGAATTTGCGCGAAAATCCAAAAATGCTTAATTTTCAATTTGTCCACCGAAATCACGCCGTCACCACGAATGTAATATGAGCTCACTCAAATGCAGAAATTAAAGACGGCCGCTCTTAATCACCACGTGCATCCGCCAAATGAAATTTTTTTAGGGGTCGATGCAGCGGATAAAGTGGTATTTATTCGGCTAAATAAGAGACCGGAGATAAATTTCGCAGAGGCAGATATCGCAACACTAACGCTGTATTCATCTGAACTGAGCCCAGCGGAGGCCGCCTACGAGGTATTTATATAAACAGGCAATCATTTTTGCTGAAGCTTTCGGAAATAATCCGTATAAAATGAAGAGGAAAAAAGGGGAAGTAGCTATGCATTCAGTAATATCTGTGTTCAACACTGGCTTTGTTAAACTGAGGCAATGAATATGTGAGGCAATTTCGGAGATTTCCGCGATAATAATTTGTAAAAGCGACGAGTGATGTTGAGCAGGAAAACGTGTTACGAATTCTTCCTTAACAGATGGCAAATTAATTTTAGTTCTCATGATTTACCTGGAAATGTATACATATATCTATTCTTGGAGATACGAGTATTTCCTCCAATTACTTTTCCAAATAATTCTACTAGAGCAGCACATACAAAAGTGCTGCTTAACGTAGGAGTTATTCTTATTTTATTCGCTTTTTAATCGACAGTTTCTGATACACGTGCCTATTTTAAATTTAATATTAAATTTATATGGAAATACGGATTTAATGATCTTTCGTGTGTTAGACGGATAGACTGTATCCCACGATTTTTAATCCTTATTGCATATACCGATACTTTGTCATAATTGCAAATTTACTCTTATATGATTCAAATAAACAATAAAGCAATCAGGTGAAATACATATCGATAGAACCTACGGAAACTCCAAAACAAATAAACGATTTCACCTGATAAAAATAAACTTCATAATTCTCCCTTATATATTCATTTATGGCTTTTGTTGCATTTGTTGTTTGACTCCTATTAAGATTTTTAATGGCATATATAGGTTAATTTGCATTAAATAATAGAAAAAATAAAATTTAAAGGTGATGATCACGTTTAAGTCTCAGGACTTTTAGTTTGGTTAGATTACATTAAATTAATATAATCTACGAATCTGTCTCGGCTTTATGATAGTCCTCCATTATAAGGAATATATAAAAAAGCTGATAAAGATACAAGTGAGATCTTATATATTCTTTTTATTAGATTAAATTTGTTTTCTTTTGTAAGTCTATAAAGATGCATTGATAAATGGAATAAATTTAAAATGATTAGAGCATAAGAAAGAGCAATTGGGTAGAATTTAGCGTCAGTTGATATCTTAGATAATGAACAACAGTAGAAAATAAAAAGTAAAGAAGACCTTGGAGAACAATGACCTCAAGAATCGAGAATTCAAAAATCGAAGCAGAGAACGGTGAGGATAGACTTCATGAATTCGAGCAAAGGCAAACGGGAGAAAGGAGAGGAAATTGGACAGAAAGTAGCCACGTTTAGGAAGAATGCCACTGGCAATAGAATGCTGCCTTATTGGTGACGAGGATGGAGATAATGGACCTAGGAATGGAAACGGGCGACGAGAAGACAGTCTTAAGGAAAGGAAGATAGTTCTGGGGAGTAGAATGAGCAGTTCCGCGTCAGGTCCTTCTCCGCCAATTCATTTCAGAATGCGGGGACTATTTGGAAGGCCCACTGGCCTAATGATGCCCGCCCAATCGCCGAATCACTCCAGTATCTAGAAAACCTCTTTTCCGACCGTCTCTCCCTTTCTCCGCCACATCCACCGATACTTTCGAATCCTGCACTGCTCCTTACGGGAAGGGAGCGGTTCCAATAGAATTCCAGAGTGCTATTCTTTCCTCACGATGCTATTTCGTGGCGTCTGATACGTTTTGGGGGCAAAAAAAGGTTAAGTATTCAATGCGTATGAATTGAGAAGATTTCTAAGTGTCGCAGCTCTTACAGAAACTAGCTGATAATTCGAAGAAACGATTTGGCAATTCGAAAGAATTTATGAATTGTATGAAGATATCCGTCAGAAGTTAACGGCCGATACAAAAAAAGTTTTCGATTACTTTCGCAACGTATATTCAATGTTAAACTCACTATCGTACGCGATATTTTGTAGAAATCGATATTATAAAAAAAGAAATATATTATAACCATCCAAGTGAATTACGTGATGGTGAGTTTTTACTGAAAAATCACTTAGGAAGGAGTATTATGCAGTTTTATCTTCATTCTACGTATTTTTAAATGCCTCGAAGTGATTCCTATGATTCACTAACTTCATGCGTATGGCTATTTTGCTTTAATTAGCATTCTAATTTGTAAAATTGCTAATTTACAACTAAAATATGGGAGATTTATCAACGGATGGCGCTAGAGGCAGATTGTGGAAGCCGTATGCATCATACAAGTGAATTGATTTTGCATCGCAATATTTTCTCCTTTTGATATTACTATTTATCGTAATTGAATTATTACAAATTATTAACTAAAAAGATGGTTCACCCGAATTGACCGAAATTCAGACATGTACGTCGAAATTGAAAATTTTATCACGTGCTAAAATTCGGATTGCTAAAAAGTAGATTTATTTTGGCGATCGCATTTTAACGTACATTTTTTAAAACATGATTCACAGAATAAAAATTAATAGCAGCGTTAGTAACCGAAGTTTCCGCTTGAACAAATGTTTATTAATTAATAGATAAAAATTCCCGGGACCAACTCAAGCTGATCAATTCCAAAATAATACGTTCAAGGAAGTTTACGGTGAATATAATTATAGATATTAATATTTCAATCTGATAAACAGAGGGAATAACAATAATTTTGGTGATGTCGTAAAAAATTAAATGGACAGAGGAATTCCATGGAAATTACTACTCTAGATGTGTAAGTTTGTTTTATAGGGAGTATAAATAGAATTATGATATAGAAATATAAGAATGAATACACAAAAATTTCATACTGCGAAACTACGCTCATTAATATATTAGCTTGACTTCCCTTGTTAATACAAAATACCAACTGCAAAACAAGGAACTAAAATAAGGAGTACATTTGCGAAAAAATCCTGAAAACTTAACGTTGATGATTTAAATAAATATCCTTGTTGAAAAGTAGCTACAGCATATAGGAGTCAAAATATTCCGAGACCGCATTTAAGTAAAGCTAAATTTTGGAAAAACGAAAAACTAAGTAAGCCATGAGTTATTAGAATTTAAATACACAAATATTACCGAAACAATGTTGAATAACACTGACAATGAATAAAATTTCTATGGTAAAAAAAGAACTCTTTCAAATGAAAAGATTCCTTAGGCAACAAACAGAAACAATACAACTAATTACGAGAGAAAGATCTAAAAGAGACACTTAGCCGGAATTCAAACCCGAATTAACTACTTGCCGGGCAATTTCTTTGAAGAAAAGAGCTCAGCAGAATGATCTCACCCAAAATTCTATTGCTTTATGGTTGTTTTGCTCAATAGTTCATATTAGCCACCCGTTAAGTGAGAGATTCGGGTTCGAGTCTAGCATGCGTCACATTCGAACAATCTCCATTCTAACACTAACACGTGTCTTCAGTTCATAGCAATAATTATTCATATTCATGTTACATCCATGCTACCGAAAAAATAATACTTTTTGCGATATGGGAAAACATAGGTGGGATTACGGTAAAGAAAAGAGTAAAAGTAACAATAACAAGAAGCCTTACATGGTGGGACTTTTCTGAGTTCATATCTGTAATCAGCAGCCCAAAATTGGTTAAGAACAGCTATTACCAATTCAAGTTACCGAAAAAACGTTAAAATTTTTCGTCCTGTATAATTTTCTCAAACTTAAACGCGTAAGTATCCAATAAGAATCAATGGATATCCCTCGGAAACTAAGCTATCATTACGTGTTTATCAAACCTATTATTTTATCAGACGACTAAGATGAGCACCATTTGTATGCAGCGGGACACGACCATCACGGAAAGAAATTGAAAAGGGAGACGAAAATGGCAATGGCTATTTGAAATGAAACCATAGCACTTTCACGTACGTCGGTGTTTTTCCGAAGAGTCGAGAGGGATCCTTCTCTCGAATTCGTAATGGCTAGACGCCTCCGTTCCGAGGGCAATTCTTTCGGCCACTTCAAAAGCCTCCCGCAACGACCCCCCGCGATGCCCCACCTCGCAGCGAACTCCGATAGCACACATTCGAACCCCCGCAAATCGGCCCAGACAACAACCTTTCAACCTCTCCTTCCTCCTTCTCCACCCAACCATACGCAACACGCACCGACTCCTCCTTCCAAGGAGCCTCCCTTCGTCCCGATGCCGAATTGCAGGCACGTTCCGCTAAAAGGGATACAGCCCTTCTCCCCCCTTTTTCTTTCTTTTCTCTCTTCTCGTCTCCATCCTTCGAAATGCTCTATGGCTCATTAATCTTCTTTGAAATTTCCCCTGCGTGATGGTCTCGTTTCGCCGGTCCACGATGGATGTCCACTTTGCAGGGGATTAGGTCCGATCGGCGGGATAAGAAAGGCTATGAGTATAGGGGTGAATAAATGGAGGCGCATCTTAGGATACCGTCCCGAGGAATCCCATCAACTTTGCCAAAGATTACGCGAGTGACCAGACCAAAAAGGAAGATTTCCGATCCCTTCGGAATTCCTCCAGCGGCCATCGCCCCAAATGTTCCAAAGAAGATTATGTACACACTTAAGAGGAAACTTTGAATTGATCTATGTACAGAATTTTGATTCCCTTCGAAAAGTTGTATCGATGCCGCGTGATCGTTTTTCACCGCGTACAAGCTTTCGGAATAAAATCGATTAGGGCTTAATAAACTCGTAGCTCTTTCTAAATAAACAACTGGGAAAATTTATGAATTTACACTTTTTTGTTCTCATTCAAAAGCAATCTAATGACGCTTAGTGAAAGAAAATCGACATCGATTGAGCGCTTCAACTCGAAAATATAGTCTCTATTTATATACGCTCATTGCTGCGAATTCATTCTACGATGCGATTTTTCAGCGCTATGACAACGCTTTCTAGTTTAAAAAATATGCTGCTCTATTTGCAACCAGCTCTATTTTGAAATGAACGAATTAAGTGGTTATCAAATGAATCTCCATCAAAGTTAAATCGAAATATAGCAAGAGCGAACTGGAGGAAAAAGGAAAGAGTTCCAAAGAGGAATTTTACATGTTATATCTCCATATAAATTTAATTTTTATGCAATATACTTAAAAAATATATATATTAAGTTGTAATATGCCACTATCTCGACTATTAATCTAATAGCATTGATGTATAATATTAAAGTTAAAACGATTTTATTTCAAGAGTAATATCTACTCGTACGGCATTTCTGTGCAAAACTAAGTAATTTTGTGTTTTAGTGTTACTAGTAACTAATAGTTGTAACTAGTCATTAATGTGTTTTAAAAATATCTGAAATATATATCTCTTAAGAAAAAATCTGCGTTACCCAAACTATTATTCATTACAAGTGATGAATAATAGTTTGGGTAACGCAAGGCTTAACTTTGTGGTAGTGAGATACGACACTCATAGTTGAGAACTTTTTACTTAACCACAGAATTATTTACAGCTGAGTAAATGTAAATCATTCTGTAGTTAAGTAAAAAGTTCTCAACAATGACTCTTGTTATTATTCATCAATTAATCACCTAATAATATCTTTATTTGGGGAGTATTATTTACTCGTGCCACTTTTCTGCGCAGAACTAAGTTCAATCGTGAGCTCAGCTTAGATTAAGCTATTTAACGTTATGTTGATCCCCTTTCTTCCATAAAAGGAGATCAAACATTGGAGACTCTTAAAGCCTTATAATACAACGATGACGTAAAAAAGGAAGAAAATGTACAGTACGTAATTATGTAAGAGGCAGTGAATTGTGGAAAAGAAGCCAGCCTTTAAATTACGTACGTAGTACGTGAATAGAAACAGGTTGGTAATCGATTCCTCTTCCTCTGGAGTAATCTGTTTTCGTAAGTTAACTTCCTCTCCAAAGAAGGCCTTTTCTATCTCTTCTATCACATGGCGTGCTCCTTGTTTCGTCTCCATTAAAAGAATTTCTCCGCGTCTCCTTTCAAACCCGTGATCAAACTTTCCGTTGCCCTACAATCCTTCCTTCCCTCTTCCTTCATTTCTCCATTCTTCTTCACCCCTCCCACTCTTTCTTTCCCTTTACGTTTTTCTACCATTCTCGTGCTACTCTCCCCCTTGGGATATGAACCACTCCTTCCCAGAGGCTACTTTGGTCTAACCGCATGCCACCTATTACCGGAGTTGACCGGTTCAATCTTCTAAACCTGCTGTCTATCTCCTTATCGTCTTTTCCCGCCCCCTCGTCTCCCCAGAAACCCTTTTCAAAGGGCCCCTTTGCCCCAGTTTCGACCTCTTCTTCTCCTCCAGCGCCCACCCCTTCTATTCCCGCACGCCGATTCTCGATCTTATGTAAAATTCTTACTTACCCCAGGGCAACGTGTGTAAGGAGAGCCGGCCTAACCAAAATCCACAGTTCCTTCAAGTCATACAAATCTTTTCCTTTCTGCAAGTGCAACGAGTAAAGAATCTCGGGTTAAGGGACGAGTTTGACTTTAGGGTGTAGGGGCTCGAATTTAGAGAAAAGCTCTGGAGTTGGGGTTTGCCTTTCTTACTTATACATTCTGACGCGCCTCGAGGCTTTCGCGGATCATTGCGCGCTCACAAATGAGCAACAATATTTGCATATTCGCGCCGATACCTGTCCTAGAGGTAATTCTCCGTTTCGTATTTCTTATGCGGAAACTTGGAGTGAATTTCCCCGTCATTAGCCTCGGTATAAGGGGGAGGAAAATCAGGAGCAAATATTTGCTGCGTGTACGAAGTACTTGGTTGAAGAAGTAGGACTGTATTGCAATCCATAACCTTAATGTATCTACTCATTGTCTATAACTCATATAGAGCATATGTTTAAAAATTTACGACCTTTGATGGTACCGAATATTACGTATCGACATAATTACGCAATTCTTAATTTATAGCAAGACTAACATATTCATTACAGAAATAATAAGAAACCCTTTCCTCCCCTTGAAACCAAACTGTGATATCAGCACATGATTCAACAAATAAACACTTTTTTCTAAGTTTCTAAGGTTGTCCAGAAAATAGTAAAGTGAAATTAGGACATTGAAAGAATCGCAAAATCCGGTATCATTACGGAAAAATGTATCCTCTTGCCATTCCCATTGTCATGGTTTTCCCGATCTTTAGAAATATTACAATCTTCCACCATTAGGTAGACATAGAAATGAATTTACTTGTAGGGAGCATAAAATTTCAGCAAAAATTCTTCTATAATATTTTGCGGGGAGTCACCTAAGGTTACCTAGTATTTACTTAAAACACATTTCAGCAATGACTTAAATTATATATCTTTCAAATACAAATATGCACAAATTTAATACATTTTACTTTAAACTCCTTTCAGCAATAAGGAAATGACTCGGTTATTTATGTTCCGAAAATTAGTGAGCCAGAATAATTAAAATAATGAGTCCAGAAGTTAGGAAAATATTTATCGGAATCTTAGTAGAGGGGATATAAAACGGGAACAAATAATAGGGAACGGGAATTTCAGAACGCCCTAAAAATTCAAAGCAACAGAGATATTTGATTAGTTTCACAAAATTAATTCTTCGAATGGTTTATTCCTCATTATATCGTATACAATATTTTTTTACGTTATATGAATCTTTCATTCGTCTTCCGAATCTACAGCTTTGTTACAAATTTTCATGTTTTTAACACTACGCTCTTTGCCTGCTAAATGGCATCCTCAATACTTTAAAATTAAAAAAAATATGAACAAGCTTAACTTCGAGGAATAGAGCAGACATCCCGGACGTAGAATACACATAGTAAATGATAATACATTCATTATGGAACTTACTGTGTTCTTCTCCCAAGATATGTTTTTAATATTTTGCATTATCAATATTATTTTTCTCATATTTCAGTTGCTTTTATTCCCTTAATTCTATATTTCCTATCCTTGATCAAGGAAATTTCACTATTAGCATTTATAGCTTGATGAACTTAACAATATCATGACTTTATTTGAAATAATTGGAAGGATAAGAGTTACCATTATACTCTTATTGTTATTTTTTAATTCTTTTTGCAATGTTACTTAAGTATTTTTATTTAAAAATCTCTTAATATCAAATATAGTATTAAATCATAACTATATCTCAATTGAATGTTTAAATTTGGAGTCCAATATGTTGAGCATCAGGTCACTAAAACCATGCTCACTTTAAATCCTGAATCATCTTAAAACACTCAATCTACGAAATCTCGCTAAGTAGTTCAAATCCGTTATTTACACATTAAAACCGAGGAGAAAGACGCACACTTATTCCGCGAAACTTCCCAAACGACTGCCTCTAGAAACTGAGAAAATCTCTCAAGGTGTAAGTCATGAAGTGTCGGTTTGCAAAACGAAGCATAGTTAGCCTCACTCGCAAATGGGAACTCTGAAGTTACTCCATCTCCGGGGAGGGGAAGGAGAAGAAGAATTAAAACCACCAATTATTCAGTTGTTACCTGTATCCTCATATTCCTTCCTCTCTCCACCAACATCTCCGCACCAACTCTTCCTTTAGAAACTCCCTTTCCTTCTTCCCATAGGAGCAGCTCCCCGTTGAGCTCACTTCCGCTCCCGTACGGAAAAAAGTCCCCGCTCAACTTTTAATCCAAACTCTCCGTTTCCACTGAACTACGGTTCATAAATTAATCATCAGGCTGTCGACTTCTAACGAACTTTCTCAACCCTTTCCCCTCCCACTTCCAAGGCGCCCTTTATTCCCCCTCCCCTCCAATTTCCATTCCCACGTTTTTATCTATTTACGCCGCGTATTATACCGTACCCAGTGGATGCGCGCCGTCACGGGGAGAATAAAAATTAGGAAGGCAAAGAGTAACTTAGCGGAGGAGCCAATTGTGCCTGAAAGTGAGTAAATTCTCCGTGCAGTTTCTTTTGTTCTCTCCCTCCGTGCGCCCAACCCTTTTTTTCCTATACTACTTCTGGCCGTTCGAAGTAGCTGCGGCTCCCTAACTTTATAATGGGACTAGATGACCTAAAGTCCAAAGAGGAAGGTTGCTTTTGCGACGGGCGAATTTGAAGTCACACACGTTCCGTCTGGCGAAGGAGAAATTTATATCTCTGGATCTTTAACCAACTTTCATTGTCTATTACCTGTTACACATAAATTTGGTTTACAGAATTTTCGTGTACACGATTTAAAAATAAGGAAACTCTATACTTCTGTTTCCCTCTTTTTTACAATTTTTAAGCTTCCCATAATCTTTAGTTGTGAACTAAATTAATGCATTTGATAGACTCTTTCAAGTTACATAATACTTAAATTAATATACACATTTCATGTTTATAGAATCGCGAGAAAACATCCTTATACTGAGATTTTATGGACAATTTCAAATGCATGCCTTCTCTATTATTTCTTTCCAGTGCTTAATTTGTTGAGATTTTCCAAACCATTTAAATGTCATAAATTCAACGCAGGATGGAACATTTGTTGCATGCCAATAAGAATAAGCTGAATATAATGTTGAAATAACCCACATATTTTAATATCTCAATTTAAAAGTGTGATACAACTAATTAAAAAAGTGAAAAAAAAATTATGAAAAAAATAAGTAACAAGAAAAATTGAAGTAACAATCGAAATTCAACGCAAGAGATAACGAAATTTCCGAAGAGGGGAGAGAAGAAATTAACGGGAGGGGAAAATATCGGTACGGAACTCAAAATTAACACATGATTCGATTTTCTCGATTCTCAAATAGGAATTGACAGAGTTTCGCGGACTTCCCATTCAGCCTCCTCATCGAGAAAGGAGTTACTTCTCAAAAATAAACCAAGTAGATCGCAATATTCTTAAAATCTGGTCTCGAATAACGAGGCTAGAGCCTTTTCCAGAAAATTTCGGAGAAAAGTTTCCAACTTGCCTCGTTCTACCGTTTTTGCTATGGCACGATAAATTGAAAAACCCTCCTCTGCTTTAACAAGCTTTCATTTTTCATTATATCCGCGTCTTTTTCCTCTATTTATCCGTAAAACAAAGTATGAAGCAAGAGGAAAATATTCTTTGAGGGATACTTTTCAAACGCAAGTCCTCTTAAGATTTGGAAAAGTCTTCAAACTCCCGGGCAACTTTCAAAGTTGATTATATAAGTAATGACATGCAAATCATCGAAACGAAAATCTCAGGCAAAAGGGAAGAATAAAAAGAACATTTGAATCGCTAAGAACGAGGAAATCGTCTATACGGAAATGAGAGCCGCCAATGTGATTATAAGTCCTCATAAACAATCGGAGGAAAAGGGAAGAGAGAGATAGAATAATGGTCCATATCAGCTCAGCCATTGATTAACTTTAAGTTTCGTTCAAACCTGCGTGTTTTAACAACGTATTCCATTCCCAGTAAATTCCTATCCATAATAGAATTTGTTCTAAATTAATTACACAGGGCACAAAGCCTTACAAAATGGTACAAAATATTGAACATTCTCCTGTTTATTTTGTTACTGACTCTTCTTTACTTTATTTTTTGAAAAATTTTGTTTACTTGTAGTTATTCATGGGACCTGATGATAATTAGTTTGAACAATTGAAACTGGTCACCCATTCTTGTGAACATTTACTCAAATAACTCATTAATTATTTTCCTTACAACTGCGGAGTTTTACTAGCAATGATTTCATCGTTTGATATAATTTAAACTGAGAGTATTATCTAAAAAATTCTTTAAGACTTTAATTCACTATATTAAAACTTAATTTATGTTCTAGGCCAAATTCAAAGAGTTAGAAAATGGCTATTTGACGATGTCTCCAAAAAATTGCGGATTTCGGTGACCCCATGCTCACTAAAACGCTCATTTCTCAAAGAGTTTTAAACTTACGAGACATTACATACACTCATCTTAAAGCTCTTACAAAGACCATTATTTCAGTATACAATTTTATTCCGTTGCATTAGTACTTGTTGATTTTTAGGCAGAGTGCGTTCCTGTGCCTCTCGCTTCTGAGAGAAATATTGAACCTCGAATCCGTCAATGGGTCCCTTTTCCACCTGTAATCGTTTAGTTAATTATACGTTTCGTAAGGAAACACTCATCACCAGAAAAGCGAGATACATTAGGCAAAAAGGAATTCTGGAAATAGTTTAGCAGACTTTTTCTATTTTTACTTTCTCCCTATACGTAGTATAGAGAAAGTATTGTATTCGCAAAAAAATTCGACCTCCAGATTTCGACGGAAATAGATGTTTTGGGGCCCATAGAGCATGTTTTAGCTATTTTCCCGAACATGTCTGTCTGTGTGTCTGTCTGTCTGTCTGTGGTTAAAAAGTTTGTGTGCGCTCTATCTTAAAAAGTAATTATCCGATCATTTTCAAAATTCATATTTAGTATTTCCCTAACAATACCAAGAGTTGATTAGTTTTTGGAGAATATCGCTTAACCGGAAGTTACGGTTTATCCGGAACAAATTTTTGTTTCTTAAATGTCTCTGTAAGAATGCAATATAGGTATATACAATTACATACAAAAGTTATAGAGAATGTACTTTACTACAACTTTTGTATAAAAAATGTTTTTGTAACACTGATTGTTTAGGAGTTATTCTTCAATAATGGTTAACCGGAAATTTTTGTTTACTCAGAAAAGGAAGTTTTTCATACATATCTCTGTCAGAATGCAATATAGGTATATACATTTACACACAAAAATTGTAGATTATGTATTTTACTACAACTTTTGTATAACACATTTTTTCGTAACACTGATTGTTTAGGAGTTATTCCCCAAAAATGGTTAACCGGAAGTTGTTGTTAATCCAGAAATAGAAGTTTTTCATACATATCTCTGTCAAAATGCAATGCAGGTATATAAAATTTTTTACAAAAGTTATAGATAATTTACTTTGGTACAACTTTTGTATGAAACATTTTTTCGTAACACTGATTGTTTAGGAGTTATTCTTCAATAATGGTTAACTGGAAGTTGTTGTTTACCCAGAAAAGGAAGTTTTTCATACATATATCTATCAGAATGCAATTTAGGTTTATACAATTATGTACCAAAGTTGTAGATAATGTTTTTTACTACAAAGCTTGTATGAAACATTTTCTGTAACACTCATTGTTTTAGAGTTATTTATATATTACCGGCATAGGCTTATGTTTTCAATAAATACAGAGAAAGTCATGTGTTGGCCACATCAGATTTTTACCATGTTCAAGGGTAAGTTCAATGCTCATTTATACCTCTTACGGAAACTATATATAACATTTCGATAATATTTCCCTTCCTTATATTAATAGTGTCTTCTACTTTGTATAACATTTAGGAAATGAGAAAAAACATGTTAAAAAACGGTATAACTCACGTGGAATCACGGTTGAGAAGTAAAAGGTAAAAGTCATTATAACAAAAAATTCGTGAGTTTTTGTAATTTTTCGAATTCAGATTTGTAATCAGCAACCAAAATCTAGTTAAAAACAGCTATTAGCATCCTTGTTACCGAAAAACATATTTTTGCGATAAAGGCAAATACGAGTAGAATTACGGAAACGGAAAAAGTAAAAGTTGCAATAACAAAAATAACTTACGTGGTGGGTCTTTTCTGAGTTCATATCTGTAATCTGTGACCTAAAATTAGTAAGTAAGAGTAAGTTAAAATTTTTCGGCCTGCGTTATTAGAGAATTAGCACTTCATGTGGGCACAGAATTTCCTGAATCGAAAGAAGCCCTTCCGTGTTTCGGAGAATCCGCCTTCAATTTTCGGCCACGACGTAGTTACGCATATATTGGGCATAACACTCGGTCAACGCGTTGAATTAAGATGTGTTTTCTAAGCCTAAGGGGTCAACAATGGAAGCGACCAAAGTAAACACTTAGCAGCTCCCAAGTTCTCGCCCCGCATTTAGGCCAGCCTCTGTGAAGCGCCCGCTTGCGATACGTGGAAAACCCCTCTTTAGCGGAGATAAAGGGCTGCTTAGTGACCACCTGAAACGGAAGAGACTGGGAGAAGAAGTGTTTTCGGGATATCTCTCAACTCATCGCCCTTCTCTCACTCTTAATAAGAGGATATCCCATTAGGACGGGCGCAGATGAATTCCTTCGCCCCTTTGAAGATAAGCCGCCCCTAAATCCAGCGCTGCAACCGAGGGAGCTTTACTTCATATCCGCCGAAAACCTCTCGCCCAAAGGACTCCGCGGTTTCTCCAGCGCTTTCCCGCAGTGTTTGTCTTGCCCTACAGTCCGCTTTCCATATTCCGAGGCCCCTTTCGAGATCGGGCCCTACCACTCAATCAGACCATTTGCCAGCCGCCGACGGACCCATAAACTCGGCCCACTTCAGAGGGCATATTTGCGTCCGAATTTAGTTATCCTCGGAACGCTGGAATTTTCGTCGGGGATGGCATTATGTAATATGGAGGGGCGAATGCGCCCGGATAATTTTCTCCCGGAGTTAATTAACGACTGAAGATTAGGGAATGAGATAATGGACGTCATTAAGTGCCCCTCCGCTTTGGAATGAATGCACTGGTTCTTCTGATGTTGTGCGATGGTTGCGGAATGGAATTTCCAATCGTAAATATCGCCGTGCGTTTCGCGGAAATCGTGCTGCGTGATCCTCTGCCAGTCTGCCTGTGCCTGTATTCGATTTGCGATCGATTTTCAATCTGTTGATGTTTTGCATTAAAATGATGAGGGAATGCAGAATATGAATGTTTCCCCTAGTTCGAAACATGCCAAGGAATCTAACCATGGAGTTACCTCGTGTATTTAATTAAATTTAATTTAATTAGAACTGATTTTTGATTAAACAACAAACATTTATTAAACACCTAGTGATTGCTATTCTTAATAAATTTTGGAAGATAAATTATGAAATCCTTTTGTCAGTGGAACACAAGCTCAGTTTTCGGTTTAGGATAGTTGTTAACTTATTTAAATAAAAATGAAGTCCTTGCGAAGATTTTTTTATGTAACTAGTATCGAGTTTAACATAGAGACTAACTAAATTAGTACAAATGTATTTCTAGATATTACCGAAAGCTATGTTTAAAACAGTCCTTCATAATTCTTTTAGTCAAGCTCTTCCTTATTGAGGTTTATTAGCTTTAAATATGATTATTCGATCGGATATCGGGTACGAGAATGGAAACATTGACTCAAAGTCCATCAGTGAATAAGAGGGATTATGTGTCAACAAAAGATCTCGTTGTACTCCATAACTCCAAATCATTGTTAGTTTACCTTTAATCTGTTACTTCGATCATTACACTTCGCATTAAATAACAAATGATTTTAAAGCATCTTAGCCTAAACATAGATTAAATTAAGATGTTTTGTGAAACTGCATTTGAATATTCTGATTTAGTGTTCATTTATCACGTCATTTGAGGATAGCATTTTAGAGTTTTTTTATTGTTATTTTTTCAGTATAAATTTAAATTAAAGTTCTGTTTTCTACCATTAAGATTCATCATAGCATATTAAGAGATTAGATCCCTCGGTATCCATGCTATTCGCCGTTAATAATAAGAAAAAGTTAAAAGAGGTTCTCAAAATAAGATTTCTTGGGCTTCTAAGACAAAAAACGACGGAAAATCCGCAGGAGATAAAGTTAAGCTATTACCTGCATTATCTGGGCACTTTTCTCGCCCTTCTTCCAGCATTGTTCTTACGCATTCTACTCTCCTAGTCCTTCCTTTCACTTTCAACGACCTTAATCAGTCGTCCCAATGCTATTAGTCCCTTTCAACCAATTGTGCCTCCCTGCTGACACTGACAATCTTCATCCCAACGGCTTTCATTCTTGTTACAAACGTTTCTGCATTCACCTACTACACCCTCTATTCATTTAACTTAGTTACATAGAAATGAAAACATTTCTCGTGAAGTTGAATGCTAAGCGACTTCCTCACATCATTGCGCTTATATATGTTTATAAAGGTAAGCTTAAAATACCGAAGTATATAGAAGATGTCATTATATCTAGTGTTTAGTTTAAAAGTTACATGATCGGGGCTCCATCTCAAAACTCATTTTCTACGTGATGGTGTACCAATCTACTCTATACTATCTATGAGATAATAAGGAACGAATTTATTACGTTTCAGTATATTGTTCTCATTTAACTTGATAGCAGAACATGTTAAAGTATTCTCCTTTAAGTATGTACCTCTTCTGATATTTCATTTAATATCCAAATTTCACTGGACAGCTAACTCTTCTCTCATGAATAATGATTAAGTGATACCCCGAACTATGTCTAAGAAAAATAAGGAGCGAATACTTATTACACAAATACACAATTAAATACTAAAATTCTTATAAAAATTAATGTCAATGTCAAATATGTCAATGTCAAATATGTCAATTATCATCCTTCGAGAACGTTTCTCTTTTTATATTCCATTTAATAGCCAAATATTCCTGGACTATTTCTAAGAAAATAGAAACGAATGTGTTACACCTGATAAATTTGTTCACATTTACCTTGATAATAATAATAACTTCTCTAATTTATACATTAAGATCCCAATTACATACTATTCAATAATTGTTACTATTTACAAAGACACGCAACCGATCCCTAGCCAGAAAAATCCGACTAGCCGGAATTCGAACCCAGGACCTTAGCGTTGGAATTCCAGCAAGCTAACCACTCGGTATCACGACTAAAGGTCGACAGCAAGTAGGTCGACGACAAAAGGTCGACGCCATTATGTCGCCGTGCCAAAAGGTCGATAGCCAAAGGGTCGACAGCAAATAGCTCGCCATACAAAATGGTCGACAGTAAATGAGTCGCCGTGGAGAGAGGTCGAAATTAAATTAAAAAGATAGCTAAAAACTATTGGAATCTGTAATTTTACTATTTCTTTCAGGTGTGACTACATGGAAACGATATCAATCATAAGTACACTGACAGTGACAAGTACAGTGGGTTGGGTTGGATCGACCATTTTATATGGCGACCTATTTGCTGTCGACCATTTTGTATGGCTACCTATTTGCTGTCGACCTTTTTCCACGTCGATCCTTTGGCTATCGACCTTTTGGCACGGCGATCTATTGGCGTCGACCTTTTGTCGTCGACCGAATTGCTGTCGACCTATAGTCGTGGAACCTAACCACTCTGCCACCGCCGCCGATGGCAAACCATGTATGCATGTCTTCTGATATTCCATTTTTAATAGCCAAATTTTCCTGTACCGCTAACCCTTCTGTTAGTGAACAATAATTAAGTAATTTAGCAGTAAAACAAAGAGCTTGCTTCGTACAATTTATGATTTTCAATTGGCTCATAGCTTCTTCGGATACATCATAATTGCTAATGCTTAAGGTAGCAGAAGAAACTGTGATGGAGTATTCGAGTCAAATATTTCGACATCACACCTGTGAGAGCGCTTTACGAACACTTACATCTCACTCATCCATGCTTCAACGCCCCCTATCTGTTCATTTAGTTCTCTATTTCGTAATTTCGGAATCGGAGAGTGAATATTCACTAGAGCGTGTTCCAAGAGCTATGCAGAGCATCGGTGATGAAACAAAAATCGGCTGCCTCACCCTTCACTTCGAAGGACTGTCTCATTCATAGCGAAAAGAAAGGTACGAAGTATTTTGGTTTTAACAACTTTTTCATTAGACTGAAATAAATTTTGCCTGACTTGATGAAGACGTACGAGTGTTGAAGCGAGTGTGTACGTTAATATATTACTAATATTTATGGATGCCAAAATAAGTACATTTTTTCGCGAAATGTCCTTCACATAGTCTAACAATTACATAAAACGATTGCAGAGAAATAATTTGCTACTTGGCATCTCTTATAACCATAATTGAAGAATTTCGAATATATCAATAATAATAGTACGTCTTTATTCTAGCGAGAATGAGACTAAAAGTCACTTCTCCCACCTACCCCATAACTTTTTAATTTAAATTTCATGCCCATTACTGTACCTGAAGTTATTGAAATTGAGATAGATAAGAAAATTAAGTAAGTATAGCATACCTAAATGTTTACTTATCTGATGCCAATGATTAGTTAAATTCAATTCTGATATTTTTAGATTTTGAAAAGTCATTCACTATTCTGAATACGTACGCTTTATCTTTAATAATATTATCATTATTATATTATCTTTAGTATCGCTCCCTCTATTCAATATTGAATACTAAAGACTATGATTTAATCAAATTATTATTGAGTTAATTTTCAACTCCATGTTTAAAAAATCATTATGGTAGGACCGTTAGCAGTAAGCACGGTAATCCAATACTCGACGTGAAAATGAATCATACTTTGAAGCATTTTGAAGTGTTATTTCCATACCTACTAATGTGTCATTCTGCAGGTGAGAAGTTTCTAACCCAGGTAAGACATAAATCTCAACATCGTAAGCAGTGTTCCAGATTCAAATGTCTTTTCTCTTGAACAGAAATTCTCGGCGTAGCTGGATGGAGCCTACCCCTTCAAAAATTCATCCATTGACTTGAATTTCAAAAGTCCGCAGAAAGTTAACGATGAGGCTCATGGCGGGGAAAGTTGGAAGCTTTTGTTACTTTGGCACTACGGATCTGAGAGGCAGTGGAGTCGGGGTTCGTTTACTCGTATGCTGTGGTTTTGGTCTGAAAAGGATCGATAGAAAGTTTGGAAGAAACTGGAAACCTAAGACAAGGAGCAGAGTCAAATTCCAAAGGTGAGCATCGTTCTCTAAAGGGAGCTCTTAAGTTAGAGGTCAGGGCCGAATTTACTTCCATGAATCCTCTGTTTAGCATAACACGCGTCTGAGCTTAAGACCTAATACTTTTTTCAATTCTTCGTTATATTTTAAGAAAGGATCAGTGAGGGAGTTTAAGCAGCATCATTTATATTCTGTTCTTATCATTCCTTTGCGTTTTAGAATCGTTGCATATTTCACACTAAAATATTAGAGGTTTAAAATCACCAAAAGCCGTCTTTGTCGGCGTTCCTCCTCTTACTTCCCGGTAGTCGGAGGAAGCAAGAAAGGAATGCCGCACATATATGATACGTTGGGCGGAAATTTCTTGGGTATCATAAATGTGCATCATTCCTTTCTTGCTTTCTCCGACTACCGGGAAGTAAGAGGAGGAACGCCGACAAAGACGGCTTTTGGAGATTTTATACCTCTAATTCATTAACAGCCGTGTTCCAAAATTTCTTTCTTTACATACTAAAATATGCTGCAAATTTCGCATACATTAGGTTACATCCCTGTTACTGTGGTTCCCGCTCATACCGTGTACATCTCACTGAGAGTAATAAGAGTGTTTCATTTATATTCTTTGACTGTATCTATTAAATAACACACATATTCCATTTCGTTTAATTTTACTTCAAATAATAATAATAATTATAATAATATAGCGTTTTCTATTAGGACGATATTGAGACTATTAAGGTTCTCCTTACACCTAACTCTTTGTCATACTCATTTTAAAGAAAGAGATGCCATGAAAAATACACATAAAAAACTACTTTATTGGTTTATAAATCTGAGGTTAGACACTTAGAAAAATATGCACCGCAGACAGAAAGTAGCCGCATGAAGTAGGTCTGAAAAAACCCACGGATTTTAAGTTCTTAAGTTAAGTTATTTTTTGTACACTTTGACATAGGTAAATCAATAAAAACGTTTGAATAACAGAAAAATAACATTGAGATAACGGATGTGACTGGAATACCTAATACATAGATTTCGAGCAGGCATATTCTGCTTTTTATAATCTGTTATTTGCTCTTATTTTTTATCTGCCAACTATTTTCTTTTTCTATTTAGTGTCTCATTCTACACAATACACATTTGATTCTAATAGTTATTATTAATAATTTTTAATACAATCTACTCTAGTCGGTTAAAAAATGAAACTGCCTTTAAGAGGCTCATTTTCCCTGAATCCCTCATTAGTAATAATCTTCTTTTAATACCTCTTATTTTTAGCCCTTCTTGTGTGCGCTTTTTCCCGCATCGTGGGTTTTTCTCCGTAAAAATTCGTTTTAGAAGTTTTTATCCATAGCCAAAATCTTTCTGGGTTAATAAAATCTGCATCTTGCTATTACTTATTTCTTTATATAAATTTATCTATTTTTTTCTATTCGTTTTTGTCTACTAGTTTTCACCAAATATCTAGTATCGTATATTTATTGGCTTGTTTGAGGGAGCTAAATTATTTCTAAAGACCGAAGTTAGTTGTAGTCAATTTGTCTTTTTTTATTTAATAACGTAAAATTTTCAAGTAAAAACTCCACAGGAAAAGTTGAAGAGGATAATTTTGACCTGACCTTGTCGTAATGGTAAAATAATAATGTTAGACGAATGCACTCATCAACGAAGATTTCTGTTTAAACGTTTAATCTCTTCATTCCACTTCATGGCTGAAACTTCTAATAGAGCAACGATTTTCAATGAATAGTCTAGTTCATTTATTGAGCACGATTTCTTTGACGGGATGAGTGGCTAGAATCACAAGCTTGTTCCAAGAGCCTATTTAATTTCAACACGCGTATAGTATTTTTTTCATTGATGTTGAATTTCTCGTTTACGTAGGCGCAATGAATATTCATAATCACCACTTTACCGGTAAATATTTAAACACTCCGAAGCCAAAGAGTGGGTCAATGGTAGGAGGAACATAAAGCCAAGTGCATTCGACGGTATAATGAGAGCTTTATCAAGTAAATTTCAAGTGAGAAGTGCACGAAAAAGCCTCATAATTTGAAAAGAAAACGCATCGGCGCAGCAATCAATAAAATTATTGGGAAACACGAGTAAAAAGACCAGCAACCGTTCGATAGAGAGCCATTCAGGAAATTTGAGCATTCAGCAGGCATTCATGCCTGTCCGGCGCTCCACGGGAAACATATTGACTATGCTCCATCGGCGGAGGTACCAATTAAAACTACAATAAAATATCATCTCTTGGCTAAATTGAAAAGTCGACCTCGCAGCCGTCTGAACGGGAAGTGGAGGTGCGAAGAGCGGCGGAGAGAGGGGAGCCGATCGGTCGGAATAAAATGGTTTAGGACGGGAGGCGTATCGAGCTCGGAAAAGAGATTTGCGGGAAATAAAACAGAAAAGGGATTGATTGGAGCGAGGCAAATTCGGGGGAAAAAGCAGGGAGGATATGATGAGGAAAGGGTGGCCGATTTCGGGGCAAACACTATAGTCGTCGGCGGATGTGTTTCCGACTATCAGAAAGGAGAATTGTCAAAGCGAGGTGGCGAAAATGGAAAGAGGAGGGAGAAGGATGATAGGGAGAAGAGGAGAGTGAATGTTTTGCGCGTGGGAAGCGGAAGAATTCGAAGGAAACCGAAAGCCAGTTGAGGTTAAGAAAGAATTTCCGCCGAAAATGAATACAACTGGACGCCCACGTTTTATTCGTGTTTCTCAAGGTGTGAGACAGAAATGAAATCATGCTTCGCAGTTTCCTTTGAGATTAAACTTTCAGTTGATGTTTCCTACGAAATATGATTGATGAAATTTCTGTTGCCACCTCAGGGCTTAGATCAACGCATTTCCTTGTTTAGCTGTAAAACATGTGAGGAATATCCTCTAATTGTGAGTTGAATATCTTGCGCAAAGAAGGATTCAAAATGTTGGAAAGCAACCTTCACCCGATGGCAAAATTGAGCAGGTGGATAATACTACAAGAATTATGAATGAAACATAAAAATATGAAATACAAATTAGATACGATCATAAAATTTACTAATTTGTAATAAATGATAAAATATGGTATCATAATAATAATAATAAGTATCAATTTAAAGGTATAAACGATAATTATTAGTAATAATGAATTGAATATACTAATACTATATTAAAATACAAATATTCTTATATATAGAATATAGTACTGATTATAACATCAAGAATGAGATAATTAGATTACAACATAACCTTCTGTAGCTAGTCATGCCAACCCAAATCATCCGTGTCTTCAAAAATTACTGTAGGTATATATATTATATGGGTAATTTTATAGCAAACCAATCAATTATTTCATACATTTACCCTTTATCGGTTTATAATATAATATTTTATCATTAATGGGAAATTATTAGCAGTTTTTTTGAGATTGAATATTTTAAAATTTAGGGAAAATGTCGAAAAAATTATTTTTTATGAATGGGGAAATTTTATTGCTCATATCTTATTTATAATAAATCTTGGAAATTCAAAAAGAAAGATTAGGGTATTTGAAATGTATTTCTACTATATGCCATTAAATATTATAAGAATTTTTATTTTATTAAGAGAGAAATTATTACATAAGAGGCCGTAAAGTTTATTTAGTATTGGCCAGAAAAGATCAAAATTCGAATTAAAATCACATTCAAAATACAGAAAAGATGAATTTTAATAATGGGTTCGAGACAGAATTCACATACGTTTTAATTTCTTTTGATATAATTTAACATTTCCCAGATTGCACAGATTTACCACTGCTGCTGTTGAAGAAAAAATGCTCCATATTGCTCCATCAATACAGTCCAACATTTGAATAATTAAATCACAGATATATTACAATAATTTAATATTTTATTACCTCTAAGGATATTTGTCTCTTTAAACTTATTAAGTCCTAAAATTACTTAAAATGTAAATGCTTTGTAATATTTGGTGTCAATTAAATTGACAAGAACCCGGTTTTTGATACGAATAACGAATACATTTTTCAACGGGAAATTAATTATGAGAATCCTGAAATACAAGTACGGAAAATGTAGCCGTATTTTGGGAAATGTCATTTGACACTCAGGCTCACATAATTGATTATTTTTTTCTATCTCAATTTTTTTCAAAAATCCCTTCCCTCAATTTAGATCCTTCGGGAGACATCGAGGATATCCCATTTCCCCAGCGAAGGAAATGGCAAAGGCAGAGAGAGTTGGGATGAGGGAACCGGAGAAAGTTGGCACTAAGTTTCGAGTTTTTATATCAAAGAGAATGCGGGAAGTGCGAGGTCAGGAAAAGCAGTGGGGAAATATATGTAGCTATTTCTGGAAGATGTGGGAGTTACTCTTGGGACGGTCTCCCATCTAGCGACTAAAAGTATTTCGTTGATAGGTACGCAAAATCAATTTGGATTGAAAGGAATCTTGGAATGGGCTCATTTTGCGCCCAATTTGTTTTCGGCGGGGATCAAATAAACAGCGATACGGGCTTCATTTTCCAACACAATGACTCCGCGAGAGTAAACCTAGGCGAAAATTGCGGAAATATTGAGCGACCGGGGAAATCCGAGATTTTTCAATGCCTCTTAAATAAAGTCCTCTCCAAAACTTTGTAACGCTGATGAAAAAGTCAGAAGGCTGAAAGAGGATGCTAACTTATTTTAAATGGATGATCGTGAGGGATAGTACCGGTTTCAAAGCGATCGAATCATTAAACTTTTCGGCGTTTGATCAAATTAAATGCTGTTAGGGAACGAATCAAATTACTTTACTAATTAATCTCACGAACTTTACGAACGAATCAATTACTTTTAAAGTATTACTAAAATTGCAAATTCATGTATGCGCCATCCATTCAACAGCCAAAAATGCTTCCTAAGTAAGGCTCTAAAGTTGCTCTCATTGTATATAGAGATTTTTTTCCTCTAAAGGGAAAATTATAATTTAGTTAAAATACGTTAAAAAGTATGACTTATTTAATTTACGCAAATACTCCTTCATTTAAAAATTTTTCGATATCAATACAATTATTCCATTCTAATATCACTCACTACTATAGCTCTATAAATTCATTTGTTCCTTACCTCGAATTTAAATGACTAATATTCTTTGAATGAGCTCTTAAAATATCGCATATGCCTTGCCCTTGAACCCAGTTCGCATTTTATCCTATTACAAAACCTCTTACCTAGTATGAACATAGCAATACATTCTATGCATGAGTGAGCTCTGCTCCAACTTGTTTGTGTTCCAACATTTAGCTCATTTCAAAAAGACGGTTGTATGCACAACGCAATGCAATGCTATCCATTTATAGTAAGCTTTTGGTCTTACTATTCACGAACAGTATCTTTGAAATAAGTGCAACTGTTTGACTTTTTCTAAAATAAACATCCAGCTTTTGGAAATCCACTTCTAGAAAAATGTGTAAATGTCTTCCATTCTTACAGTAGAAAATAATAATAAATTGTCTTTATTGGGGCGAGATTGAGACTAAAGTCTCTTCTTCCATCTAATCGAGTAGATCAGAGTCGAAAACTATTATTATAAATAAGAATGTATTTTAAATTTAATTTATTTAGTTAATCATTCACCATATAGTTTAAACAACGTTAGGCTATTTTTACTAGCAACAAATGCTTCTACATTAGCATCGAAATTTCAGGTCAATTTATTCTTTACGAAAAATATTCTTAAAGTAGTGAGCAAACCAAAGAGAGCTAAAATTGGTCCTCATGTATAGCAAAGTTGACACATTAAATACTTTTTTCCATAGATATTTATTAATTCATCACACTATTGGTCGATTGTCAAAGAATCCTCTTTTTGGTAACGAAGCATAGCATTAGTAAGATAAGGAAGGAAGGAACTAAAGGGTTATATTTCTGGGATTATAATCCAGCACATTGCGAAACTCTAGATGAACTCTTAAGTCTTCTTAAAAATATTGATAATTTTAATATACTATATTACTCTAATAACTCATAATCAGATTAAACGGAGGTAAAATATTAATTAATCTCATTTTTCAGTAATTCATTATATTATTTTAAAATCGATATAATACCGATCATTCCATCGAATAAAATTGAGGAAAAGATTATCGAGTAATGGAGAATATTTGGGGAAATGGAATGAGTCTTCTATCAATACAAATTTATTTAAATTGGATTAATAAGTTTTTAAAACTTTACTGAAACTAAATCAACAGGCATAGAGTTAAATATTTCTATTATAATTGTATATGTGTACTATTAACAAAATCTTACTTGTATATTACAATGAGAGTAGACAAGAGGTAAAAGATTCCATTACTTTTTAATTGTTAAATAGATTTGATTTATTTTAATGAGGGATACAAGGATATCTTTTTGAAATAAATGCATATTTTACAATTTTAAGACCATTGGTTTATAATCTATTGCGTTGGAACATTGTCCAACATATGAGGCATCTTGAGCTAACTCAGATTTATCTCCGACTGACAAATGAAATGATTTACAACCAGCAAAAGACCACAACCAGATTCGTGTTAACAATTTTCGTATGAATTTCCAATGTACACACAAGATATTCAATGCGTATGACAGGTATCGTATGAGAAACATATTAGAAAATACCCCCCAACATAGAATGATGTTGGAAGAACGGTTTAGTTCATTACATTTATACACGAGAAAGAAATTGCAGGTAATTTATTATGCATAAATAATAGAGAAATATACAAATCCTAATAAAAGAAAGCGTTACTTATATAATGAAGAAAATGGATTGTGTTGAAGTCTCAAAAGTGTTTTCTTAAGTCAGTAATCCCATCCTATAAACGGTAAAATACGGGTTGCGCTTGTCTGCATACACATAGAGTCGCTCTCATTCCACTTCACTCCATTCTCTGCGAGTTGAAGAAAGAGATCAGGGACCGATGCTCCGTTAAAGCGATATTTTTCAAATACACAGCAAAGGGAAATTGTTTTCCCGTGACGATCGTTCAGAGGCGGCGCAACGCTCCAGGAGGAATAGCTCAGTAAACAAACCAATCAGCCGGGGGCGATTCGTTGACGCTACCAGCAATTTCAAACGTAAGTATGGAATCTTTCGAAATCTATGGAGTCTAAGAACAAGGGATGCCTACTATACAATACGTCTCAAACAACTTCCATGCAGCGTATTACTTAATCCCTCAAGGATATAAGGGGCGCAGGGATTTTTGGTTGGGACAGTTGGGGGTGTAACGGAAGGAGCGGGGTTCAAAAAAGCCAGCCGATAAATGCTGAAGAGGAGATTGTGAGGAAGAGAAGAAGAAATTTGAGATCGATGTAACTTAGTGTTAGTTAGGCCTCACCTTGAGTAAGCAGATAGTGTAAGGGAACGTGCGGAAAGGTACAACGAAAGGCGAAGCGATTTGTAAAGAATTGCAACAATAAAAAAGCGAGAGTTACTCAGATGATAAAGGACGCGGGATGGGAATCATTAGAAGACAGTACACTAATTCAAATGATGAACTTATTAAATAAGTTCAAAGAAATTACGTTCTCGAAACCGATATATTGCGACCTCCCTGTTATATAGGCCGTTCTGATACTGCGAGGAAGATCAAGAAAACATAAGCTATAGCGAACTCTCAAGAATTCATTTTTTCTGCGAACGATACGCGAAAGCAATAGATTCTGGAAATAGAGTTAAAGTGCTTGTATCTCCTGCCACACGCCAAAAGGCGGCTTGCAGGGACATTAAATTGACAAGAAACAAGGAAGAAAGCCGGAGAAAAGGCAAGACAAAGGGAGTATGGAAACACGGAGAAAGAGCACGGATGGAAGGCAAGTTAGAGCAATGAGAAGGGAGGAAAGATGGAAGTCGGTGATTTCATTAAATAGCGGAGGAGCGTAGGTCGTTTTTAACGAGGAAAATTAAACGTCAAAATCGCGGAAAGGGATGAGACTTCACGGCTTTTGTACTTGAGAGAGTGAAAGGTGAATGGGGATTTTAGGATGAAGAGCGGAGCTCGCAAGAATTACATTCTACTTATCGCATTTATTCGCTCTCTCTTGGACTCCTCCGTGGGTTTGGGAAGGAAAAGGGAGTTCGTAAGAAGGGAAGAAAGAGAGCGGTTTTATTAACGAGTGAGTCAATTGTGCGCGTTTATGTTACGTTGTTAGAAATTATGCCTTAACGAGCTACTGTGAGATAAGATAATAAAATCCCACGGCCTTGGGCTCACGGAAGTTGGAGGTGTAAGGATTGAGGATAATATTCCTGGCAGCCGAAAATTTGAAATAAAAAAGTAATGAAGAGCCCTGAAAGTACGAGTATATCTCAAAAACCAACTTTCAATAATTACATAGAGGGTAACTTAGTTATTAACCTAAAATAATCAGACCTACATTATTACGTAGGTCTGATTTCAGAATTTCACTTGTTTTCCCATATTGAAAAATCTGATGTGGCCAACACATTAATTTCTCCATATTTATTCAAAACAGAAGCCTATGCCGGTAATATATAAATAACTTCAAAACAATAAGTGTTACAGGAAAATGTTTCATACAAAAGTTGTAGTAAAATACATTATCTATAACTTTGGCACAAAATTGTATATACCTACATTGCATTCTGACAGAGATATGTACGAAAAACTTCCATTTCTGGATAAACAACAACTTCCGGTTAACCATTGTTGAAGAATAACTCTTAAACAATCAGTGTTACAAAAAAATGTTTCATACAAACGTCGTAGCGAAGTACACTATCTAAAACTTTTGTTAATAATTGTATATACCGTAATCGCATTTTGACAGAGATATTTAAGAAACAAAAGATTGTTCCGGATAAACCGCAACTTCCGGTTAAGTAATATTCATAAAAAAAACTAATCAACTCTTGGCATTGTTAGGAAAATACTAAATATGAATTTTGGAAATGATCGGATAATTACTCTCTAAGATAGAGCGCCCACAAACTTTTTTATCACAAACAGACACACAAACAGACATGTTCGGGAAAATAGCGAAAACGAGCTCTATGGGCCCCAAAACATCTATTTCCGTCGAAATCTGGAGGTCGAATTTTTTTGCGAATACAATACTTTCTCTATACTACATATAGGGAGAAAGTAAAAATTGGCTGACACAATAATTGAAACTAATTGTTGGCGAATCAGGTAAATAAACCCCCTCACGTTGATTGAATAACAGAAAAGGACTTCTAGATAGTCCATAGAGGGGAAAAATGTCATTTATTTGTATGTTCACTATTTTTTCTCCACAAAACCATTCTTTATTTCCATACTTCCTCTCTTTGTCCACATTACTTGTAACTAATCATTATATATTATAATTACTCTCTTCTGTTTTCTTTTGTGTGTAACTGCATTAGATAGGGGTTGAATGGAAGTGGGATTTCCTAGTTCCAATTTCGCCCAATGAGGGAGTGTGTATGAATATAATTTTTAATTCTTAAAGCGACTAGACAATTAGATAGTAGCAGCTTCACCCCCTCTCTTGCGGGTTTTTCTACTTTTTCCTGAGTGCATCAGGTTTTTTTAGTAAATCTAAACACCATATTTCCTTTTCTTCTTTTTAATATGTCTAATTCCCAACAGTTTTTTTCTAATTCCGTGATGACATATAGTTAGATGAACGAAGACAAAGGTAAGTCTCAATCTCGCTTTGAAATAAAGTCTTATAATAATCAATAAGTCCTCTGGGTGGATAACTAAAAGTACCTGGTAACCCGCCTGTAAATACTATACTATAACTGCATTGTTTTTTCCCCTTTGATGTGTTTACCTACTGAATATATCTCTGTAATTTAATTTACTAATGGTGCACCTCTTTTTCATCTCAATATTTGAATATTTACGATAAAATAATTACTCAGGTGCTCGGAAATCAATAAGTAAATACCACATCCCCTTTTAATTTTGCTTGTGGGAATGATGGGTGTTTGTTTTTTTACCACCTCGTCCCTTCCCTTTGACCCTCCCGCAATCCATGTACGTGTTTCCCTCGGAAAGACAGCTGACAGATGGCCGAAAATAAAGCGAGGTTGTTGGTTGAATGGCGTGGGTTGGTTGGTGGGTCAAAACGTATGAGAAGGGGAGTTGCCGCAGGGAGGCTCTGCAGGACCTTCTCTTGGTTCGGTAGCCGGAGGTCAACGCGATGGAGAAGACGAGAAAACCGCAAAGTGCTGTGGGGAGAGGACTCCTACGGCTCACCGCGGTAAAGTGGCCATGACGATAAGGAGGCCTTGCCAGAAATCATCGGAAAGACCTCGGCTCACCAATCCTTTCCAATTAATTTATCTTCCAGTTTATGTCGGACCTAATTAACATCTTGCACTAGAGCATTAAGATCCTATTTATATGTTTTTTTTAATTTACGTATTTACTATGTAAACCAGTGATTCCCAAAGTGGGTTAAGGAATTTTATTCTCATTGCAGCACATTTCCATATCTACTCAATTTTACCGGGCTTAAGGCAGTCTGCAAACATTAGGTATAATGATTTAGTGGACCTTTTAAACATTGTAGATTTCATTGTGCTAATTATTTTTTATTTGGATTTGATCTCAGAGAAAATATTTATTATTGATGTCGGTAGGGTACGGTGGTATAGGAATTGGGGTGGTGGGTGGTAGATTGAAAAAGTTTGAGATGCACTGATGTAGACCGTTGGCGTTGCATGGCAGGGAATAAACATCTATTGGCCAAGCTATCTTGTGATTTCAGATTCTCTATGTCTCCATTGGAACAAGAACCTCAAGTAACTATCTCTACCGGCATTTATTTTCTTCTTTTTTGACAATTTCTAAAAAGAGTTCGCAATCGTTGAAAACATATTTCAAAACTCTTCATCGATAATATCTGTTTTTTTGCAGAATCCTCATGGGTACACAAACTTCAATTGTTTACTATTCACTTGTATATTATTAGATTTACATGTGTATTATTTAGACCCTATGTATAGTATGCATACAAATTTTGGGGTTCGCAAGTATTAAATTTGAGAATTAAAAAGAAAAAGTAGATACTATTTGCTGATAATTGTTATGAAAAATCAATATGGGTTACTCAGACACTTCAGAACGTTGGATGAAATTCTTTATGAAAAGGAAAACTACAATGAGTGCCGTCTCAAAATACCAGCCTCAAAACCTGCAGCGTAAACACAAAAATTATTTTATTGAATCTCTCACTTACTTTCTCCCGTATTGTTTCCATCGCGACCTTTTTTTTACTCTTAGAAACAATACAGATGATAATATTAGGCAGGTACCACATGTAGAACAAAATACCATAGCAGAAACAACAGGTATAGGAGTATCAGAGAGATAGAACCCGGAAAGTCGGCCCGGAGGGTAAATCTGCAGACGTAGATGACAGTAATATTATGTCAATAACGTTATCAGGAGAAATTCAACATCTGTACTTCTAGAACTGGGTAAAGTTGGTTTAAGATTGTGCACAATTTATAACGTAAGTATCCTACTGAACCTTACATTCTCTACTCATCGAGTATTCGACAGAAGATTATGCAGAATGTCTTTTATAATAAATTAAGGTATGTTCGTATTTGATCGCATTGCTTATTATTTTGGAAGAAACATTCAAAATGAGTGCGCAAGACCGTTTCAAGTATCTAGGGACAAATTATTTATTAAATCATTTAACTTTACCTTATAACATAGCTTATGGCTTGAAATATTTTAGTAATATTATTTATTCAGTATAACATATTTAAAAACAGGTTATATAGACGACTTATATCAATGTTAAAGTCGAGTTTATGTTTATCGTCTTTCCAATGACGAGAAATTTAAGACCGTAGAGTATCAACGATAGTAGGTGTCGTTTGACACCTACTATCTTATATATACTATATTGACTTAGTGACATTTTGTCACTGAACTTAGAAAACACCCTATCATGACGGCCTATTCCCCCAAAAAAAATAATAAATGAAATTTTATAAATTCACCCACAATTAAAGACTATATAAAGTATAACTTAAATGTACACCATCAAGGTACATAATTGAATTAATTTTAAAATGTTTGTCTCCGGGAGATCTTCTAAACCAAAAATGTACGGGAAAAATAAAATGTAATTTACACTCGGTATACGACAGGCAATACAGCTATTTCGTCACTAACTAACAAAACATTTACTTCAACTTTCAGATAGTTATAGGTATCACACTAAAATATTCATTTGAATCTGCGGCGTTCCACGAGGTGAAAATTTAATCAGGGAAATGACTTTCATCCCAATTATCAGGGGACTACAGAGTAGATCAAGTGTCTGCTTAAGCTAATCGCTAAATTAATCTCACGCAGTCACGTATAATCTCTTCATTCAATCGCAAGAGGTATCAGATCGACCGAAACAATAAAATGATCGCCGAGTGGCGTGAAGAAAGATAGGAATTTCCCTTCGCATATGTATCGAGAATTGAGTCGCTATTCCCAGAGATTTACGTCAATCGCCGAAGCACTTAATGCATCCGAACAAATAGGTTCCGCTCCGCTAATGGAACACAAGAGCGTTCACTCGTGACATTTAATCTGACAAGTGAATCAAAATGATGACGGCATTGACGTTTGGCACCAAACAGTAGATACAAATCACTTTTGAAATGACGGCCAATCACTTGAAGGCGTAGAAGCAGCGATGATATCTCAGAACACCGCTAGAATCACAGTCAAACTAGAATTGACAATCCACTCGATGACTCCTTGCGATGAATAAACGCTATTTTCCTGGCCCACACATCAGCTACCTGCTATCCACTATCGACTACTACTGCGGCTGAATTCGTTTCAAAACGAAACCTCATAGGACTTTTTTCAAGTCTATCCTTCCTTGGCAATAAACCTCATAGATTTAGATACTACAAAGTGGTTACATAGTTACTTATTAATACACTATACAGAGACTACTTCCTGCAACTCAGATGAGTCATTCAGCTATTATCATGACATTGAAGATAATAATCGCCTTTATTTGGGAGAGATTGAGACCAAAAGTCTCTTCTTCCTTCTAATCTATCGTCATTAATTAGAGAATTATAATTAAATTATATCACAGAGAATAGTATTAGAAACAATTAGAAGAGTTGTGGATGTAAAAAACCTAAGAGATTCTTAGGGGAACAGAATCCACTGCAGGGAAACACCCACAAAGAAGGGGGGCGTGAACAACCTGTGCAAACTTACCGATAGTAATAACTAAAAGATGAGAAAAAAGAACATGACAAAATATATAAATTCACTACAAGTACTTGCATACGATACATAAATAAGAAGAAATTTAGATCAAAACAAATGATGCGTACAAGCCTTACGTTACAATTAAGTAATGCATTTAAAATATGATATTTCCAGGCACAATTCTATGAGAGCTACTCTAAAGAATTAAAACACACTCCGTCACAGATTATATTTTTTTAAAGGGCGATTAGTTTCGTTTACAAATAGGCATCTTCAGTTGATATGTCAGGGTGTTTTACGTTTTTAGTAATTCATTTTGTTAACTTGAAGTTGGCTAAGGGTTTATCGTGGTCTTACAGTTGGAAAGGATCACTTTGATTATTTTATTATTAATAACATGAAGAGGAGCCTGCAGCAGATGATTAGTGCATCTTTCATAATTAATATTAAGTTTAACCGATATTATCGTAAGGACACGATTTTCTGCTACATTTATCCCAAGGCTACAAACTTCCAAATAGGTAACTAAGCATTTCGTGGGAAATTTAGTGACTTCAGTTGTTTATTCTTAGGAACCAACGATCTTAACATTATGGAACTCGGAGTAAATAATTTTTAACGAATATTTACAGTACGAATACGAGTAAGGAAACTTTTCAATTTGAATTGGTGGAACATTTTCAAACATGGTACAGAAAAACACCAGCGAAATATTTATGGTGTTATAAATTCGAGTCCATTCTCTTTAAATCAACATGCGAAGGCGTGACTTCCGCTTTCCTTTACTTTCCGAAATGACTAGGACCCACTGAGCCTGTTAAAAATGCAAATTAATCCCGTTGGTCTTTCCAAATTCCCTCTTTCGTAAAATAACTCTTTTTCGTTTTACTGGTTCCGCAATTCCGCTCCTCTCCCACTTAAATTCCGATATCATCAATTGTTTAAATTTCAGATATTCTGAATAAAATGTTTACGAAACTTTATATAGAGGTAAAGGTTTGATTTACATATCGCTGGTATTTCATAGACTCTCTTAAAATTGGTTTTAGCATTAATTTAATCTAAACAATAAAATGTTAATAACTATAAAGTAAATAAAAATAATTTATATCATTAATATATAAATAATAAAACCAACTCTATTCACAGGGCATCAAGATCTTCAATTGTATTTAATTTATACCATTAATATATAAATAACAAAACCAACTCTATTAAAAAGGCATCAAGTAAATCAATTTTTTTACGCGATTCACTTTGTTGTTTTGGCCTTGTTAAGTAATGAACACATTTATATTTATTAATAACTCAATGTAACGTCAGTTTTTTCTTTGAAATATTAAAATGTTTAAAGAGATAAAAGTGTGATTTTTGTATCCCTGGTCATTTGTATACTCTATTAAAATTAGTTTTAGCACAGAATCTCATATATACTATAAAATGCTACTAACGATGAAATATATAATAATAAGACATATCATTAATACAATAAATAATAAAAACCTACATTATTCACATGGCATCTATAAAACCAATTAAATTGTTTTGTATGACTTACTTTCTTAACATGTCATTCTTAAATAATTAGTACATTTGTAGTTATTGACATCTCAATGCAACCTCAGTTTCATCACGCATAACTTTCACAAGATATTGTCGTTCGAATAATGCAATAGATTTATTTCCCTGAATTTCAGCATACGCTCACGTCAAAAACCAAATGAGATTGTCATCGCATCGAATGCAATATGAATGCACTCATTTTCCGCCACGACCATATTTCCCAAGACGTCCAATGAAATCCAATTACTGAGAACGCAATTACGGGGCCTCTTCGTATGACAAGTAATCGCAATGCAACGTCTCGGTTTAAGTTCGCCGTAGTCCGTGATGGAGGTCTTCGGACCGGTAACCTAAACACAAGCGTGCGACTACACAAACTCGCGTAAGCCCGAGGGAGTGAAGTTGTTTGGGAGCGCAGAACAAAAGGACGGAAGAAGGATGAGGTCGAAGGTGGGAAGCAGAAAAATGGTGTTTGCTGAAAAAAGTGGGGCTATCCCGAAAAGGGTTTCTTAATGCATGGAGCGAAGCGCCGGGAGGAAATTACATTTCGCCTTTCTATCAAATTGCTATGTCTGACCTGAGCACAAAGGCTTCCTAAACAAGTATCCTTCGGTGATAGAATAAGGAATTACGGCGCGTGAAGGTTGGATTGTGAGCGATAGCAATTTCAATGTGCGGCTCCATTATTGAAATGACTTGCGAAATTTTGATTTTGCAAATTTTTTGACCTATGTAAAAAATTGAAATCTCTACTTAATAAATATAAATTCCTCGGAAGCTAATTCATAAGATCTACTCAGAATGCGTTTCATCTCCATTCACCGTCTTCACTCAAAATATTTTCCGCTAAAAAGTAAAATCTGTTTTATCTTTAAACCTTAAGTTTCGAAACTGGAAATTGTGGTTTCCTCTTTCCACAGCAACCGAGATGTGAAAGAAAAATGTCGGCTCTTTCCTATTAAATACTTCCCGCGACCGCATAAATAAAAGTAAGATCCCTTCGACTAAGCGAAAAACGCTTCTCAAAAGCGCATTAGGAAATATTTACTATTTGGAAACCTCCCTCGGTTGCTTTCATGTTTGCCTGTTGTAGCCTTTAATCCCTAAATCAGTTTGCGGAATCAAATGAGAAATTTTCTTAATGAAATTTAGGGCACAAGGCGGAAATAATACCTGCTTTAATAACCATGTCAAAAATCTCCCGCTTCCATCCGCTCTGAAAAGGAAAAAAACGTGGGCAGTTTCGCTCTGAGGGGAAAATGTTGGTTAATTAAAGCATAATTGCTTGTTTTTCCCCAAAAATATTATTCTTACCGTGAATTCTTAGTCGAGTTCTCTCACGTGTATTTAAATATGGCTTTGCATCCCAAGGTTTACTCTATTTCAAAGGGTTTTCAAAGGACATGGCGATATCTTGGACTATGCACCTGAAATTACAGAGCTCTAGGAAAACATAAGTACAGGAAGAGGATATGATACATTTGTTTATCCAAACAGACTTAACTGCGCATCCATACTAATATCTCTATTTACATAGCTACATCCAACATACTGAAAATTAATATCTGGCAAATGAATTTTATACGTGACATTTCATATAAATATATCATTTGAAAGATTAACTGGGTGGAAATATACCCAAGATTTTTTTATTACAGGCACAATTAATCGCAGATAAAATATTTTTCGGTTTAAAAGTTAAATAGTTAATTCTTACTATTCTATTGGAGATAGAGGGACCTATTTTCTGATAATATCTAATAGAGGAGCACAGATTATTCCCTACTTATACTTCTATATATACGAATAAAACTTTATATACCGTTGAGTTATTTGTATATTGATATCAAATTCTGTAAAATAAGTTATTTTTCTAATCGAAACAAAGATTTTAAAGCGAAAAAACACCTATCCACAAACCAGAATTTTTTTTAGGTATGTAACATTGGTCATATCGCTTTGGTTGAACGCTGAAGATTTTTTTCCGTAATTCTTGCATTGTTGTAAGGAATGATAAATATATAAAAAGACCATTTGGTTAATTCAAAAACGTGCTAATTAATTCAGATCTGTTGCATGATTTTTATTCATAGAACTTCACCCTCTGGATAATATCCTTCAAGTAAAAATACTGAGGAAGTAATCTATAATTTACGTAAAAATGTGTGACATCTATTATATATAGATGCTTCTCCGGATTCATTCATATATATACCTATATAGATAGATAGATAGATAGGATACAAATTCACAGCCTAAACTACAAGCGTCATTGATCTGAAATTTTTATGACATATTGGCCATAACGTGAAACCCCCAGGAAAAAAGAGACTTTGATTCTCAATGTCATGGGTTCGATTCCAGAGGGCCCCAAAGTCCCGATTTTTCCCGTTTGAATGCATTGCCGTGATTTTCGGGAATTAAAAAAAAATACTTTCCGGATAGGTAGAGAAGTAAAACTCAAGGTGCCTATATTTATGGTCTTGGACTTTCGAAAACATCAATCACTTTTACAAAAGTTATCCTGGGTTCGATGCTAGGACGATGCAAAGATCTGCCCTTTAAAATACATGGGAGCCGTTTTTCATAATTTTTTTAGATGCACTTATCGAAATGATAGGATGTTCGTGCTTGGCTGGAAGATATATAGTAAGTATTGGTTTAAGAAAAAAATTTTCATAAGACCGTACTATTCCTGGGTTCGAAGCCAGAGCACAATAACGTTTCTCTCATAAGGAATATAAAGGAAAAGTAGGACGTCATTTGAGGCAGTTGTAACCAATATTTCTGCTTGAATTTGCATACGCGGTTAGAGATGGTGTTTTTCTGTTGTGCTGCATAGAAAGTATTGCCTGAAAGACCCGGGTTCGATGCTGGGCGGTAAAAATATCCCCCATATAGAATACTATGGGGTATCTTTTCATAATTTTTTTATGCATTTATCGATATGTAAGGGAGCTCTTGCTTAGATGGAAGATGTATATTAACACTTTGTTTAAGAAAAAAAATAGATAAGACCATGCTGTTCCTGGGTTCGATGCCAGAGCACATTATAATTTCTCAAATAAGGAGTGTATGTGAATAGTAGGACGTCGTTTGAGGTAGTTGCACCTAATAGTTTTGCTTGAATTTTCACACATAGTTTGATATGGTAATCTTCTATTTTGCTGCATAGTAAGTACACCAGGAAGACCGGGGTTCGCTGCCAGGCGATTAAATTGCAGCGAATTCTACGAATATTTTGAATTTTTTTTTCTTTTGATGTCCGTCCCGATATGAAATTAGTGTTGTCGATCTGCTTGCAGTATGCAAGCAACATTTTACTCGTAATGAATAGACATATATAAATGTTTATCCATATACCGAGGCTGGTGGCGTAGTGGTTATAATGTTTACATTTTGGGAAATCGTCATGTGTTCGTCTATGTGTTGTGTGTTTGTAGTGGTTAAGTGTAAGATTGGTCTTTGAAAGACTAAAATTAGCCATTATTAATAAAGTCGTCATTATTCTTATTAAGTCGTCATACAGAAGTGATTGAGGTTCCACAATTACATATAAATTTACGAAAAACATCAAATATACTGAGACGTAATTCATAGAAAAATTTAGCTACTTCTTATTCATACAAAGCAGAATATTATATTTATTTAGATAAACTAACTAACTTAATTGTATCAATTCTTCAGCAAATGCGACTGTCACTTATAAATTGTGAAACCCAAAACCTATAAAAATATCCAACCAAGTTCCGCACCTGTAATTACGATCTCAGAACATCTTTCTTTGGCAACAACACGCCACAGCAACCAGAAAAGACATCAACTCCATCCTTCCCCTACATCTCACCCATTCTCTATTTCCACATCCAAGACCGTGTTTACACTTCCTAGGAAACCTAATCAATTATCCATTAGAGCTCACAATTTATTAGATAATCCTCCTCAGCCCGGAATCGAAACAAACGACGCAATATCCGCATGGACGGGAACTCTCCTCGAGAATTCATCTAGTTGCGGGGCACTGTAAATAAAACCCATCTTCGAATGAAAAATCCGAGGGAATATAAAAGGTATAGGTGTAGCCTCGCGACCGTGATACGATTGTTGCCGAAAATAAAGGGGCTCCACACTCGATACGGGAAGAGTGACGCGGGTTCAAGCTATCGCAATTGAAGCTCCGCGGAAGAGAGTTATGGTAGCGATGAATGGGAGGCTGACGATTTCGCGAATCAATACGAGAGAGAGAGCTGCGAATTCCATCCGAGAAGCACTCCCCGTTCGTCCTCCATCCATTCTCGCCTCCCCCTTTAACTCATCTCCCGCAGATCGCATCACGTGCCATAATGATGGATGAGCCTCGGGTGTGGGGATTGATTGGCTTCGTTGCACTACTGAAACCGCACCTCCATCCCCCTTCCTCGTTACCTTCCTCTATCCACCTGTCTATCTTTTCCGTGCGCGGCCGTTCCGGCGAAATTGAAAGTTCGACGCTGGATACAAATGCGTGAATCAAGAATTCAAACGGCGACGGGAAATATGATCGGGGGAGCGCGGGAGTGGATGTCGGGGGCGTCGAAGGATGAATGTCGCGCGATGTACGAGGTGCGGGTATGAGCCGATAAAGGCCCATTAAGATTCCGATAAGGTGTTGTCAAGGGGGCGTAATTGTTCGATTTCCTCAACAAAGGCCGTAATTCGTCCTAATGCGCACTCGAATATGCATGAGGATGCCAATCCATTTTCCACGTTGTAAAAATTTCAGTGGGTTCAACCCGCGCGTTAATATCGAGGCGTTTTGAGAGGATGACTGCCTCGTCTCGTTCAACGACTCTCTCAATACTCAAGTCGACCGGATAATAGGATTGATGCATTATTCAGGTTGGATGACATTAAAAATTCTATTTTATTATAAGAGATCTATTCCTCTTGTCCTTGTGACTCTCACCTTTAAGAGAATTAATTAGCGGCTGGATTCATTTTCTTTTTTCAAGCGACAACCCTACAGGTAAGTTTCT
Source organism: Sympetrum striolatum (assembly GCA_947579665.1). Lineage (NCBI taxonomy): Eukaryota > Metazoa > Arthropoda > Insecta > Odonata > Libellulidae > Sympetrum > Sympetrum striolatum. The sequence goes on along the minus strand of OX388342.1, from coordinate 50,021,575 downwards.
AAAAAAATATGCATGTACTAAATTGCGGGTGTTTTCCTGCTATGGTCTATATTTCCTAAGAGAATACTTGGGTTTTTAAACCCATAATGTAATTATCTTCTGAGTATTTTGTACAAATCATTTCTTGCTATTAAATTTAATAAGACGAGATAAGATGAGATATTCAAACCCATACGGTAAAAACTACTTATTTTTATTTCTTTTATCTCTTCCTTTTGTTATTTTACGAATAGAAGATGTAAGAATAACTTTAAAGTTTCAATCTAACCTAACAAAATCTGCCATATTATTATTATTACATAAACGACTTAGGAAGCGATGTCTCACATCGGCAATACAGTGAGAAATATTATAGACGGACTACAGTATTTCTCAATCCAAGAATTTAGTTTTTATACATCACTGATATGAAAATTGACAATCAACATAACTGAAACATCAACATAAATAAATGCTTAGTCATTCAATATTTCCGAAGGAAGTAATTGTATCCCAGAATTCCGGAAGAACAATACTTGAATAAACAAAAAGGTAGAAAGCAGTAATAAATTCATTTGGATATTTGAAGGTCACGCCCACGAATAGCTTTAGTTAGAGCATTTCTGCATAATATGCAGTGAAGCAATAAATAGCTCAATTTACAGCAGCGAACAGTCAGCAGATACGATGAAAGATTGAGGGCTCGATTCTACTTTATTAATATCGCCTCATCTAAACATGTGTCGCATTTATTGGATCCGGTGTATGAAACTTATAATAGAGAAGGAGCGAAACGCAACGGGATCCTAATCAATACACGATGCTATAGTAAAGCAGCAAGCGATAAGAATTTGGTCTCTGATACTGCATGACATCTTTAAATGGAATAAACTTTTAACTTAGAATGCGAGTACAAAACAATTCAGAAAAGTATGTTTATGGAAGAAGTGAGAGGATTTATTGCGATTAACATACTTTTTCATCAAATTTTACGGCGAAGGAAAGAGAAACGCGGAGACAAATCATTTTTAAAAATCTGATATGGCCAGCACATGACTTTCTCCATATATAAAATGAAGATATTTATCTACGACAGTATTTTCGAACTCTATATTCAATCAAAACTTGCAAGATACATAAGTGATTAATTTATATCATATTAAACTATACGTCACAAACATTATAGATAAAGCTTTCCGGGACATGTTCGATGAAAAATGGTAAAATTGGCCGTTTGAGTCTACTACAAGCACCAATATAGGATGATTCACGAAACTGATTACATATCCAACTCAATATAATGGGCGATGGAAACGAAATCAAAATACAAACGAAGAGCAAAATAACACACGACCGACACAAAGTATTAACAAAAATAAAGAATACGCATTTAGACAGTGGATACTTGTAGGTACGTAGAATCTGATTTTGGATGGTGCCTCGACAGCTAAGGTCATTTGCACCAGTTATTTGCTTTTAGTTTACATACTTAAAAAGTAACAGTGAATGACGAAAATTATTAATATACATAAAAGAAAGCTAATAAAGAAGACAAATGGAGTAAAAATACAAAGAAGAAAACCTTTTAATTATTATCAATCAGCCAGAGCTTAATCTATAGCAAGAGACTCAGCGATAGATGCATTGAATTGCATTGTTTGCCATGTAAACACACCCATAGTAAAGAGCTTTATTGTTATTGTGAAGATAAATCAATAACGGCAAGACACCATTATAACTGAATATTTATTTTGTAATAAATACAAGTTTTACATTCCAAATCAACTTCCAATTAAAACTTTGAAGAAATATAGTAACCATGTTGAATATATCATTATTGTGAAATGGTATTAATGAAAACGACATTTTAAAGTAAATATGTCGCAATAACCAGAAAATTGGTTAATTATGATATAACTCCTAAACGGTGGTTGATATCGATATTTTTTTCAAATAAGACTTATAGAAAAATACATTTTTTGTAACCATTGTAGATACCTAAATATCAGATTAAAGTAAGTACCTGATTATGTACTTTGTGGGCGCTTAAACATGAAAACTATTTGTCGTATCAACGACAATTCATATATAGTACTTTAGTACAATTATTCATATATAGTACTTTGGTTAGTGTCGTTAGAGTTGATTAGTTTTTGGAGTAGATCGGTTAACCGAAAGTTAAGGTTTACTTTTCGAAGCTCGTTTCCGTTTTTGCAAAATATCTTCATTAATCTGATATTTAGGTTTATACTATTATTTATAGAAGTTTTTGAAATGTAATTTACTATAACTTGTGTATGAAGCATATTTTTGTATAACTGATTGTTTAGGAGTTATTCATGAAATACTGATAAACCGGAAGTTGCTGATTATGTACTATGGGCGCTGTGGGCGAAAGGCTAATTTCATCGTTTTTCATCGAACATTTTCCGAAAAACATTATTTATAATGTTTGTGACGTAAAAGATAATATGACATAAATTAATCACTTATCTTCCAAGTTTAGATAGAATAAAGAGTTCGAAAATACTGTCGCAGATAAATATTTACATCTTATATATGGAGAAAGTCATGTGCTGGCCACATCAGATTTCTTATATTGATTATCCTACTCCACTTCCACATATATAGTACTATCGAATTATAAAGTTAAAAATTGAAAAAATATATATGCCTTGAGGAGACAAGCTGTCATCTGCTTGGCATTTGTCTTAGAAGGGAGGAAAATACCTCGGAAAATCTCCCTCTCACAAATGAGAGATGGGGCAAAGATTTTTCAAAATAGCATCGAGAATAGAGTAACACTATAGAGAATAGAACCGTTGTCCGGTAGCTTATGTCAGACTGTTATAGCTTTATTGGAGAAAGAAAAATTGATACATACTTATATGATTCCTGGTAGAATAAGTGTAGGTGAAAAAGTTTTCTCCTCCACCTATCTTTTGAACTTTTCTGGACACACGTCAATACGTGAAAAGTTAATTTCCTTCTCATTCAACTATTTGGAGGTACTATTTCTTTTAAACTTTTACCTTTCAATCTTTCATTTTTACGTTCATCCGCCATTCTTTTTATCATGTACATTTATTAGCGATTAACTCGGAAAACCAGTACCATGACTTGCCCCCTTGAGGGGAAGAACGGAAAAGAGAAGGGATCTAAAAAACGAAAGGTATATTGGGGATAAAAGCCAAGAAGCTCGGATATGGAAAGTGAAGATGGTATCAGTGACGCAACCACAAAGCGGAGGGGGGGGGAATGGCAGAGGATAAAATTTTTAAGGAAATTAGGGAAAAGGAGCCCCCTACCGAGACGAATGTGTACTTACGACTCAGAATAGATTATGAGCATGGGAGAACTTTCCGGGGAAGCTATCCTCCCCGAGATGCTCTTCTGTATCTCTCTTTCCCATCTCCACAGTTTCTTTTTTTGGAATTCTCCTTCGTCCCTTCGTTCCCTTACAGATAAAGGCTCGGGTCGGGAATAAAAAGATTGGAAACCGAAGAAGATGTATGCTAAAAGATGGAAGCCAAGGGAAAGAGATGAGCGGAAGATCTTGTGATAAGATACCAGTGACTCGGTACGCATTTCTGATCCAATTCCATATCCAGTTCTACTGTTCCCTCTCTGCGGATGCATGCCCTCCGTTGTATTATTTTCAGTTTTTCCCAGCGATACATAATGCAAAACACCGATACAAATGCGAATAATTTGCCCCTTAAAGCGTTCATTTGTTTTCCTTCCTTTTCTCTCGAGACACCATTATGGAGCGCATATTCTCTTGGGGACTTCATTAAAGCTACTCGCAAATGTGACGAATGTTTTCCCTTGGAAGATGCTCTGTAGAAGGCCCAACTAGCTTTTCAAAAGTGTACAGCAACCATTCACGAGCAAGTTCTATAAACATAACTTAGAGTTTGATATGTAGATGTATACTATACACATGTATATACCATGTAGATGTATTCCAAGTAGTGTATATAAAACCACAAAAAGGAAATGAAAAAACTCCGAAAGTATTGTATTATTATAGCTGCATACTTTTAAGGAAATGAACTCCAGAGGAAAGGTACAGTAAAGATGAAATATTTTTTTATTATTATAACTAGCAACGAAAACAATATTTAGACAAAAACTCCGCAACGACATGCTTTTGTTAATGGCTAAAATAAAAGACCAATAATGAATCACGAATCCTCAGTTTACGTTCATGGAAATTAATTTAAGAAAAATTCTTGGTAGATTCGAACGTCCTTTCCGAAGAGAGTTGGCGGCACGCAAGATAAGGAACCAAAGTATGGGAATGCTCTTAATTCAATTCATTTTATACCGGGTGAACAGACAGTGAAGCAAATGGATGAGGGACTCTCAAGAGAAGAACTTTTAAAAATGCTGATCCATTCATAACCTTTCTTCTCAAATATCTTAGGCTATAGAAAAAATATCCTATTTCAATATAAGACAGAAATTTAGTACAAACTTTGAATAGCACATTAGCATTTTAGAAGAATTTCAACAAAAGTACAATTATTATTATATTAATAAAAGTAATATATTATTAGAAATTATTATATTATATTATAGACAAAAACAAGGAGAGATTTTATGTTAAATCCAATTAGTAAGTACTACTTAGTATTAAATATCCACTATTCTATCGAAATTGTTTATGTAATGCAATTGCTGCAATTTGGTATGAGTACCAGGTGACAATGATCGAGGGGTTATAGTAAGATATCAATACATTCTGTCATTCGCCGAAAGACGCGAGGAAAACCCCTCCAAAAATCTCCCATGGACCGTAAAATGCATTTTGTCAGAAGTGTAGAACTTTGGGAAGTCATTAACTCAATCAAGAAAACTGTATCATATTATTTCATTACGTATTAATTTTTTCAAAGGATTTTTAACTTCTGATAGTGCTTCTCTTCCCTACTTATTTCCAAATATATTGAATCTCATTAGTATGAACTCCTGCATTTCTCTCATACTTTTGAAATCAATTTCCATTTTCTAGGTCTGCTTGACGTCGAAGCGAATTTTTTCATTAGCCGTTTGATTGAATATTCATTTCATTTAGAGTGCAAGGTTTCTTATACGGTTCATTTATGAGAACTCTATGCATAGTAGTTCGCTTCTAACCACTAATTTATGCACATCTTGAAGTAGAGGTATTTATGAATGTTAATAGAGAAGAAATTTAATTTTGCGTCTCAGAACCTTCAAGGATTTCCTAAGATATGAAAATTTTGCCACTACATGACACCTAGCTAACGCATCCTGCATTCAAGCAGATGAAAATTTGGACAATTTGAGGACAGCTAGGTGTCCGTTCCCTCTAAAATGGCGGCACTCTTTCTTTGGGAATCCTGTATTGTTTTTTTAACGTGTTAAATGTATGCATATGTAAGGGGGGTAACTTTCACAGAAATTATTGTAATTATTAATTTCCCTGTGATAGTATTATTATTTCTACAAATTTAACCTTTGATCACAGTCGTGCACTTTTATTTATTTATTTAGAAATTTTGTTAAAAAATTTATTTGTTCCTTATTCATGATAGAGACTCACGGAGTAAATTTACAGGTACGTCATCATGAGAGTCATGATTTAAACAATCGAAATTAGCAGTTATGGAGATACTCCTTTAAATATGCAAAATGTTACAACTGATCAAATATTTTACCAAAGGTTTTGGGATTATGAACCAAAACAATGCACAAACATTTTCTATTCAACTACTTTCCTATAGAAAAGAACCGGATTTCCTAAGAGTTCTCACTAAGGAATAAACATCTCCGAAAAAAAAATTAACACCAATTGCGTTTCTTATGGAGATTGCTGACATAGGATAAATATATACATGAACGAAGTTGAACCTTTTCGGGAAGATGAGGATTCGTTAATAGATCACCGAAGCGGCTTTACTTTTTAGGGAGTCGTAACATTGAGTAAATCTATGGAAAACATATAGATAAATTTCATGAGAAAGCTTTATTACCGATTGCCAGTGAAAGAAATGGATGCGGTCATCTAATATTTATAAAATCAAATCTTTTTTTATTCACAAATCTCGTTACTTGTAAATTATGAGAATTTAACTAACATGGAAATGTTTTAACGCAGCAAATAAACTAGTACAACTACAAATATTTCTCACAAATTTAATCTAAAACAAGATTTAACCAAGATGATAATAAAGTCTGTACAACGTTTCACAAGTCTTACTTCTTTCGAATTAATGCTACTATATCTAATTTCATTTTTTTAGATATAAAATGTTTAAATGATATAATTAAACTCTACATACGTGCTTTCAACAATATAATGACAACGATCAAGAGTCAACATTGAACATATAGATGAGCAAAACGTAGCGAATTCTCTGAGAAGTGACATTTAATAAAGTTCAAGTTGCGAAAATAGGTGATGTAGGAATTCACGTATAATAGTAATTAACTAAAATTAGGGATGCACTGAGTTGCGCAATTTTGCTCAGCATATCTATCCATCAATCTAAATTTGGATGTGCAAAATTGAATTTGAATATGCAAAAGCCATGTCAGTTAATTCGATTCAATTTCGTCATTTTAAATTACTGAATCTTTTGTTGCATTTTACCCAATTACTGTGGTGACCATGCGAGATGGAATTCATTTTCACTATAAATAGTGAAATAGTGAATAGAGTGAATAGATAATAGTGAAATAGATTATAGTGCACAGCTCTTTAAGGCACCGAAGATACTAAAGCGTTGAAAATATTCATGAACACAAGGTGGTAACATAGCGTCTGTTTTGTTATTGATCTGTAAAATCACCTCCTTATTACTGAAGAGATTTAATCTTTCCCATTCCACCTTATCATGGTTTTCCTCATACCTTGTGAACAGATCTCAAACTTCCTTCACCAATGACAGTTATTCCTCCATATTGGTTAACAATCATGGCGTTCCTCAGGGATCTATTATCGGTCCTTTGTTATTCTCCCTCTACCTTCAAGACCTATCCTCGCACTTGAATCACACTTCTTATCATTTATACGCTGACGACCTGCAAATATATCTATCAACAGAACCAAAAAATTCCTTAGAAGCTATTCAACTTATGAATAATGATATCTCCCTCCTACATTCATGGCTTTACTCTTTGGCACTCAAAATTAATCCCAGCAAATCTCAAGCCATAATTTTTGGTTATTCCAAGACACTTAGTAGCATCAGCATAACCACGCTACCTAGAATAAAAATTGAAAATACTGAAATCGATTACAGCTCATCTGTAAATAATCTAGGTGTAAAACTTGATCAATCCTTTACTTGGATTCCTCAAGCATCAGCTGTCTGCAAGAAGTCTTACTCAACTATCCATAGTATGAAACGATTGAGACATATACTACCACTTCAGCTAAAGAAATTACTCGTTCAAGCATTAGTTTTTCCTATCTTCGACTATTCTGACACACTTATAAATGAAGCAAACAAAGCAGTAACCTCTAAGTTGGACAGAGCATTTAATCATGCTATCAAGTTCATCTTCAATGCCAAAAAATCGGATCACGTGACCCCACTATTCAAAGAATTGAAATGGCTACGTCTTCACTCAAGAAGAAAACTGCATACCCTTAACCTCGTTCACAAAGTTCTTAATAAAAGTTGTCCCAGTTACTTTGTTAACTATTTTACTAATCTTAACAATTCAAAACTACTAGGAACTCGTCCCTCCGGCAAACTCTCGATACCAGTTCATAAAACAGATTTATGCAGTAAAACGTTTCTAGTACTTGGAGCAAAATACTGGAATGCACATACCAATTCTAAATCGGCGCAATCATCATTCCCCACTTTCAAGAGTGATATCACTGATAGACTATTCAATTCTGAGCTTCAACTATCCTTTTAGCACCTGACATCATTCCAACACCTACCGGTAAACTTCTTACACTAGAGCATGGATGCTACTTGATTCACTTATTACTTTGTTAATCTTTGAATACTTCTCATCTACCGTATCCTCTTTCCTTTTCTTTTTTTACAGGCACCTCCATTTAATAGGAATTACCTATATAATGACAAGGACTTCAAGACAGTCCATGAAAACATCTATTGACAAATGCCTCCGGCTGAAGAAATTTTATAAAATTTTTAATGTACTATATTGTAGCTTATAGAATATTAGATTATTTAGTTTATTATAGCTTTAAACTTTTATTATAACTAAATCAATTAGGTCTTCTATACATTTTGTTAAATTTACTTTCTTAAACAATTGTTCATATATAATCTTTTTCACTTTTCATATATCTATGTTTTGTGTATTATTGTATTTATTTCTATTACTGTGTTTTCGCGGGTTTTTTTCACCCCCCTTCTTTGTGGGTGTTTTCCCGCAACGTGGGTTTTTTCTTAGTCAACCTTCAGTTGCATAGATTTTTTCCCACACCCTACTCTTTTTCTTTTTGTATTTTTGTAATAAGTTTAAATGTAACGACATACGAGGTTAGGTGGAAGAGAGGCCCACCTGGGCCTAACCTCGCCAATAAAGGGTCCAACTAACTAACTATTACGTAATACTGTTTCAGTTATGTTTATATTATCCCATGCCAGTATCTAATGAAATTCCTTTGAATCAAAGTCGGCTCTTTAAATGATTCAGAAATGTTTGTCTGTCGCCAAGTTTCTTCATTTACATTTATTTCTGGCGTACTTTTCGATTTGAAGACAACACTCAAAGATAGCCACAAAAATTACTATTTTGACAAACACTTTGGTGAATATGAACCACCTCAGGGAATTTAGATAGTTTGTAATTAAATATCTCTCATTCCAGGGCTTTCGAAGTATTTTTCGCAACGAAGGAAGTATTTAAACAATTTTTGTTTTAGGTGATAAAAATTTAACGAAAAATTTAAAAATTCTCGTCAGAAAGCTACATTCTATAGGTATGGTAGATTTAGAAAAATGAATGATTCCAAATTCTACACTTAAATCTGCAATTAAAAACATATAGGAAACAATTTGACATGTTTTCATTACGGGAAAACACTACTTTCGTTTTTAAAAAGTTTCTCGTTTCGTTAGCTCAAAACTACTTCGTTTTATTATTATTTAACCAAGTTTTCATTACGTAGTGAAGTCAAACGAAACGATTTCCAACCCGGATCTAAATCCGAATGTTAAAAACATATTGAGTAAATTCTCGAGCGTCTGTTATATAGTGAGATTTTTATGGTAGTTTGTTATTACATATCAATAGAATAGAAATTATCGGTTTCCAACCGGCTCCTAGAAAGGATCCGTTCCGACGTTTCGGCTGCTCCGTCCTTGGAGCCGGCTGCGGAGCTTATGGTTGGAACGTCGGACCTTATCCATTCTATGACTTGATTGGAAACATTAGAAGAACTTTTATGTCATCTTCACCGGGAAATATTTTGTATTACGGACCCAGCATGTTAATAAATAAAGATGGGTCGATGACGTTGAGAGGGGCTTGAGAAACTTATAGGTCCAAGGGTAGAGGAGGATAGGGAAGAATGGAAAGTAGTTGTAAAGAAGGCCAGGGTCCTACATGGGCTGTAGTGTCAATGATGATGATGACGGTGATTCGCCGGGAAAGCGTCAGATCCTTTAACATTAATGCATATTGGCACGAATATAAGCTTAAACCCTGTTCGCTGAAAAAGAGTTATAGTGATTGGCATATGTATCATAGACAGTGACAAAATTACAGCTGTTCGCTCATTCTTCCGTCACGAAGAACATTTCATTCCGCGACAACTATTTAAACCTAAAATAATTTTAGCCGAAACGCCGAAAAAATTAAGTTATCTTTATTTAATCCGCGCTCGGGGAAAGACGGGTACGAGCCGACTTTGAATGTCTTTTATCGGAGCGGCGCTTTCCATCAAGAAAGCCCTTTAATACCATCTTCCGGAAATGAATTCCTTAAGAAGGAAATGGAGGCGGGATTGAAAATATGACGAGGGTGAGCTTTGACAGAGAAGCGAAGGTCAAAAGGCGCAGGGACTCCGCTCGAGGACATCCGAAAAGCAGCAAAGAAGAGCTGTACTCCGCTCGACACATCCCGCTTTTTTATTCGGCAGTGGTTGATTGCGACGTGTAAAACGAGGAGAAACTCGTGGTGCGGTCGCATGCGATTCCAACGGAAGGGTTTTATTAAGCAATGCTTGGAAGTGATCGGAGTCACGCAATCTCGGTGGAAGCCAATCCCATTTTTAGAAACCTTAATAATTTTCGGCGATACTTTTTTATTTGCCGGGAATAAAAGCGATTTGCTCCTCAGCGGAGAGTGTGCGAGGGGATCTGTTAATGGCGGGCCGATGGAATTCACAAAGTGAGTTTGCGGTTCGACTATTACCTTTGGTAAGCTTAATATGCACAGGTGCAGACATTCGAGCCGAGATGAAAGGATTCCCAGAGATTCTTTTAATTAGCGCTTTTATTTCGGTTGTTTTAATTGATAGGGATTCTCGGAAATGCACTCTTGCTGTTCATCTAGAACGCGGATTCAATTGTTAAGAGCTATGAAAATTTCAATCACGTTTTTCCATTATCCACCAAATGAAAAAATTACGCTTCTTTGATTATATTCTTGGAGCAGAGTCAGAAAAATTGCCTTCTTTTCTCATCTGGATATGGCTTTGATAATATCAACGATACTGAGAAGCAAGTGCCATTAAATAATGGCATTTATTTTAGGTCACTTTTTGATGAATGATATAAAAAAAGTTTTTCATGGGGTATTGTTCTGCACTTGCATAGATATGTTCCACTCCCACTATTCTCGTTTAAATAAGAAAACATTATTTTAAACTTACACCTCATTTAACCCAGCAGGACTCATTCCTTCTACAAAGCTATCTGTTGCTAATGATGCTGGGGATGAGTTCTAACCGGACTTCGGAATAATGACTTTATAGAAAGAAATAATATACCAGCACTCCTTCCGTCCTTCACCAGTTGTGGTCATCGATATCATCATCGATTTTGATCGATAAAGTAGACTTACCACGGATAAAATAACATTCTAAGGGTCTTGTTAACCTATAGTATACTCAACTTCTAAGCTTATTTATTCTTATTAAGATAGTACACAAGCAAAAACATACAATAAACATGAAATTAAATCAGATAATTCAATAAACTTTCCTAAGTTACTATTTTGTATAACTAATCAACTACTATTTCTTGTTCGTTAGAAAAACGATTTTCTCGTGTAGCACGTATGATCTTGCATATTACTGTGTATCTTGTTCTTTGAGCTGCAATACATGAATATTACGGTGGGAGTATTCATAGCCTTTTTTCCTGTAAGATTTTTCCTATACATGCCTTCCCTTCTTCTCATCATCAAATAATGACCTAAAGTAATAAACCTATAGCTTGTAATGCGAAGAAAGTCGATGTATGTCAGTCCGCTCCGTTGAGATTTAATTTATTATCAATCATTATGCGTCTACTCTTTCATGTATTTAGATCAGATACTGCAAGGTAGAATGGAGAGATAGTTTTTAGAAAAAGCTGATTCAAATGTTCTTATTTCCAGAAACTGAAACTCAATCCTAACGGATTAAGAAACAAAACTTTTAGCGCATGCACCTCAATATCACGCACCAAAATTCTGTTTGCAGTGTACATGTGTAGAAGTTGATGAAAATGTAGCTTCATTAGTTTTATTATTTAAATAAAATTAATTATAGGTGAAACTTGTAGCACCTTGAATCCCAAGTTTAGGATTCGGATTCTTCTGTACAATTCAAATAAGTAGGTATAGTAGTGCATAAATTCCACACATGTATGGAAAGACCCCGTTTCCTGTATACAACGTTCGGTGCAAATCTTCATTAATTGCGTAGGATTTCAGAGTATCATTGCAAAAACCATAGTTTTTATCCTAATGATGCAAAAGAAAGAGCGGAGGAGCGGAAAGAAAGTTGGCCCGAGGAAAGAATTTTCGCTTTGTGGCATAAAATGAGTAACTTGGGGAAGAGGGAGGAGGAAAGTGGAAGGAAGAGAAGAGCAGTTAGTGGAACTTTTAGATTATTAAAACTTGAAAAGGAAATGGTTTCGGTGAAATGACAAAAAAAAAGAAAATGAATATTAATTTTTAGGAGTGCCGGAATGTTAGGGCGGTGGGGGAGGAGGAGATGAAAGGGAGATCAAGGAAAGGAATTATTCGAGGAGTAGAAAGGGATCGACTCACGACATTCACATCAAATATATTGGAAATTTACTTTTGTAAGAACGTCACTCAAGTGACTTTCCAATCAAGCTCACAAAATTTCGGAAGTCACTTTTTACAGAAATCTTTCCTGCAACGTGGACGGAATGGGAAAGTAAATTATATAAATTCGTATTATTCTGTACTATACATTCTCTTCTTGAACTCAGGCTAACTCAATAGATAAAAAATTGATGTGAACAGCACTGATTCATTTTCCCCTCTCAAAGAAATGTTGCGATTTAATGGAATAGATACAACGGCAGGCGATACGATTTGTAAAAAATTGCTACAATAAAACAGTGAGTATTACTCATATGTTACAGGACGCGAGATGGGAATCATTATATGTCTGAAGACTAATTCAAAGGATAAATTTCTAAATAAATTGAGAGAAATTACGTTCTCAAAATAAGTAGCCGATATAATGATAAAGATCAAGGGGAAACGACGAAGAGGAAGAAGAAAATTCGGAATGCTGACTGATTTAAAACAAGGAAAAGAATATCAAGTTCTATAAAGAAAGGCACAGGATAGAGATGCCTGGAGGAGCAAGTTCCGTTGAGACCTGTCCGCGGACAGAAGCACAATGATGATGATAATGCGACCTCCCTGTTCTATAGGCCGTTCAGATACTGCGAGGAAGATCAGTGATATGCGTACTAGAACGAATCGTTTCAAGAATTCATTTTTTCCGCGAACGATAAGCGAAAGTAATCGATTAGGAAAATAGAGTCAATGTGCCTACACCCCCTGCCACACGCCGAAAAGCGGCTTGCATGGACCTTACATAGACAACTTTTCAACCTAAGGAATAGTCCCTAAGCTAAATGCAGAACGAACCTGATGCTATATATTAATTTTTCATTAAAAAATTTAATTATATCTCTGAAGAAAATCGCATTATTTCCATACATTTTTAAAGTAACTACCTATACCCGGAATACTCAATCTGGTGCCCGAAGCAACCTTGCACAGTGCCCGCCAAGCTTCGGTAAAAAGAAGTTTTTATTTGCTTCAACAGTATTTCTTGGGATTGCACTAGCGGGGATAGAATGGAGGTTTGGCGGGAAGGGGTCAGAAACTTGGTTGGCTTTTTCTTGCGCTTCGTAAATATCGAGGGTGATAGATAGCTTTTCCCTCTTATCGCCTCTGTCCAGATCAACAAGACGCGTATCTATATCATATTTTGTTCATGTGATGATTCAGCTCAGCTTATCAGGGTATCAAATTCCCCGAAATCAATGACTAAATTCTTCTTTTCGGAACGAAGCGGTGTACATGCAGCGAAAACCTTCATACCAGATTTATTTCCCTTAATCAAATCTTCTTCGGAGATAAAGACTTTCGCACGTTAAGAAGTTGTGATGAAATTATGTACGTTGTAATTTTCTCGGTTTTATTTGCCAAGGAGCGTTATTTTTTTAATGCATACGGTTAACCCTTAAGCTGCGGGGAACGTAGTGTGAATTAGTAAAGTGAACTATTAAAGTGTAGCTAGTAAAGTGAAAATATTGCCAAGGGATGGCCTGAATATCACCGTGGACGGAAATGTTATATGATACCCTCTTCTCCTTCTGAAATGCCTTAGGGTGCTTGGGCATTAGAAGAGATTGAGTACCCCAGACCTATACTATCAATACATTCTACGCAATTCCTATAGCATTTCACTATAGAAATCATGATATTAAAAATTATTTAAATCTGAAAACATGTTCCGCACAATGTAAATATTCCTTTTAGGATAAAATTTCCCCCCATCGTAGCAGCGTAATCAAAGGGTTGGGCTTAATTGAGATCCATTTTCACACGAATCAAAAATCCTAGGTCTTCCAGCTACACAATCGTTAAAAATGAAGGGTAAAAGGATCCTATTGAAAAAAGAAGCCTTATGATCAGCAACTTCATCTACTTCCTCTTTCCAGTCTTTTATTAATTACGTAAAAATATCGAAAAGATGCCTGAAAAGACTTTCAAAACGGAGAGATGAAAATTCAATACGAGAGAGTATCGAGAAGTACTTTATAAAACAGCAACATCTAATCAGTTAATAAATGGACAATGTTTCTCGAAAAGGAAAGGCTTGCAACACAAAGCGTAATAAACGAGTCGTTAATTAATGTGGCCGACAAAATAAGAAAGAGGATCCTTTACTTTTAACCTTTGAATTGAATAAGCTCCATTCTAATTGGAAGGGGCTGACCAACTGGGTCAGGAAAAAACGTAACAATGAAAACTCAAAGGAAGTCGAGAAGGGAGGCCATTCTTTAAGAAGAGAATGAGAAGCTTCACTAATTCGAAAAAACACCGACAGAGGGGGGACTTTCTCCATTGTGTCTTAGACGGTAAAGGGGCTGCTTGGACGAGGCAAGACGAGACAAAGGCGAGAGGAACACTATAACACGAAAAATGTCGACGGTTTTAAAGAACGGATTAAAAAGGAAGTGACCGCGCGGGGAATATATACCTCTTCTCCTTGTAATCCTGGGCAAAGGAACGGAAGGCGAGGAAGAGGAAACGGGGAAAGATATTTGCCCGTCTCTCATTAAATAAGCCTACTCTTTCCGCGGAGAATCGACGATGGTCTTCGACCGGGAATATTACCTCAAAGCGGGGAGATGTCGAAGAAGAAAGTTGAGAGATGCGTGGGAGACGTATAAGGTTTACCAGAGCATGAAAATTAAAATGGGATGAAATTCAAATGGAAAGAAAAACATTGTGAGAGTTGATGAATAGAAAGGAGATGTTGAGGAGGTTTTATTGAACAGAGAAAAGGAAAGGGGTGGATATCAAGTGATGCATAAAAGATCATGGCGTGACATTCTGTACTATCTCATACCGCTTAAGGCTAAGAATTATTCGCAACACCAGCCTGCAATAAATATTAATTATAATATTATAATACATTAATATATAATAAATGATAAATAATTAGATATTTAATATACCTAAGAATAGGCTACATTGATTGGGAAATACCTAATAAATATTGACATATTTATAGCAGTTTAAGTACAATCAAAAACATATATCATTTAGAAAGTATGCTATAAAATTCAAATTTTCTTTGCACATTTATGGTACTAAGTGTGAATTTAATTACTTAATTGTATGATACTTAATGAAACTTTCTCTTGAAAATATAATTACCAAATTGTATTATGCTCGTATATATTTTAAGGTATTTTATCATTTTTAAGTTATTTATGATCATTTATGAAAAGACAAGGGTTCATTTTTGGTACCTTTTCACAATACTAATTCACTTTATGACTTTGTATTTTATGCATTTCTTTTAATCCATTGCATAATAATTGTGATATTTTATTCTTTCTTAAACAATATTTGTGATATTTATGTGATTACTGCTGTGAAATATTTTCTTTAACTCGTTTCAAAATGGGTTTATCCGATAATTAATAAATAAACAAATATTGAAACACAAATTTTGGTGAACCCAAATGCAAGATATGATTACAGATATAAGAGAGTGGGGAAATTAGTCTAAGACGAAAATGAACGAGATAATCACAAGCTCAAAAAAGTTGACAAAGGCAAATTCAAAATCGGATCCAAGCATATTTCTATCCTTTAAATAAAAAATCGCTTAAAACCACCTAAGGGCTGTTTTTAACGCTGGTAATATTTTAAGGAGATAGAAATTGCCCATCACGCTTCCTGGAACCTAGTGCTGAGCTGAGACGCTCAAGATACAAAATATCCGACCTTGCCAACGAAATACTATCTACATACAGGAGCTCGTTTCAATCTATATGCTAAAACGTAAAGTTCAAGGTTATAACCACTGTAATTTCGCCTTTAAGTTATGTGAATCACCTTGTTTTAAGCTCATTAATTTTAAATTAACTCCGCGAATTCTAATTTGGGGCCGCAACTTGCAGCTAAGTTTAGATGGGAACGCATTCAAGTAACCGTTTACGAGTTTCATGAACTTCCTTTAAGATGTGGTTCCAAAGTAACAGCATTGTGGTACTTTGGTACTCGTTTAGTTCTTCTGTTTGAAGTTGTACTCCTCGTAAGATCATTTTGTACGAGTTTGAATGGCGAAGGGCAACCTGATTCCATGTATAAGGCGTTTGCTCGTGCGGCAGCATTTTAGTGCAATGAATCGTTTGATAAATACGCTATAAAAAGTTAAAAGTATTTATTTAATTCTTTGATTCAATATATATTTATAATTCTCAGATCTTATGCCACAGGATAAGATAAGTAGAAAAGAATAGGTTTAGTACAAAAGCTAAATACTAATGAGAGTCGGAGATATATAACTTCTAGTTTTAATAAACACTCGAAATGGTATTGATTTCACTGAAAGGTAATCCCCACCGAGGCACAAAATGTACACAAATGAATACATGAATAATATTAACAAAAATGTACATTGGCGGATATTGAATATAAAGAAATATATGAAATTATACCGAATCGATTTCTTCCTTGGATTGGAGTAAAATGATCAAGATACATGTTTTTAAGCATAAAAGACGGAAAAATTCGTCCACATGAATGTTAAATGATATGCATAATTAAAAATAACATATATATGAATTTTCGCGATATTATCAAAAATCACCAAGAAAATCAAAATGTTTCACTACAATGGGAAGGATGTAATTTGATTGATAACAATTTAGATAGAAAATTTCAAATACGAAGTAAGCAAAAATTAATAAAATATTACAGAGGATTAATAATTCATAAAGTTTTACTGATTCTTTTAAGCAAAGATCTAGTAAATTCGTTGACTTACAAAACATGACATTGTCCGCACAATAAAATAATAGCAGCACTAGATATTTAAAATAGAATATTTTTCATTTGTCTTTTAACACAGGATAAACTATTCTTGTCTCAATTATGCTTATGACTGCGGTTATATAAAAGTGAATGAGATATGAATTGTGCTAAATTATGATAGACATTCATTTTGGCCTCTCCTAATTGGTCCATCCATATCTGGAAAACAATCGATCAAAAAATTCGCCAATGAGATATTATTTCAACAGTTTTCCTCAAATAAAGAAACTTCAATGGGAATAATCCGTGCAAATGTTAATTAATTCAGTCTCTCTCTTTTCATTCCGCCGACAAATATTCAAGCATTTGACTTTATCCTGAAAATAGATTATGAGTCCAACACTACAAAGAAACTCGTCTTTATCAAACCTGGTACCATTATTACAAGCAGAATCACAACACGAGGTCTCCGCTGAATTCCAGAATCCCCATTGAATCACAAAATTAGCCATTTTCCATCAAAGAAAAGCTAGTCGAAAGCATCTGGAAACGTAGCGGTGCCGCCGCCACATCAAAATGAAAACTCTCCAGACTTCAATGCTCCCCGAGAGAGAGTTAAAATAACAAGATGTGGCTTTTGTAGACGAGAATAAACTAAACGCTTCGATTCGAATAATCGAAATAAAGCGGAGGAATGGAAATAACATAAAGGTAAGCCACGAGCAAGATTTTCGAGAAGGTCCCAGCGGGATAAGGATTACAAAATGGGAAACGGAGAGAAAGGAGTCTAGCGAGAGAGAGAGAAAGATTTGGAAGTTAAGGGGAGCGATACTCAAAGGGAAAAGTTGTAAAGTGAGAGAAGAAAGGTGTCAGATGAAAGCGGGATGGTAGACAAAGAGAGGGAGGAATGTTCAGGAGGCGTTTTGTCTGGCAAGGGAACCCACCCCCTCTCTATATTGCGTCTGTAAGGCAGATGTGTCACCCTTGACAACCATCTCTTTCCCCGACCGTTGTCGCCCCTTCCCCCTGCACCCTTCCAAATCCGTACTCTCCGCTAACCCATCCACTTGCCGTCTCTGGAATCCTATGAACCAACCCTGGCGGCATACGCGCCCTCCCTGGCATTTTCATTGATGAACCTTTCTTTATCCGAAGGGTCTTAATGGGGGAGAACGAAATGCATGTATTCTAAATGGGCGCGCAGAATAGGATGCGATGCGTGGAGAATTTGAAATAGGCGGCGACAACAATATTGCAATCATCTCAGTGTTTCCTATTAGGTCTGATATTCCCATGTTAAACAGATGTGACGTAGTGACTCATCTTCCAGAAAATAGGGGAAATAAGCGCAAATTCAAGAAGATTGCATATTTACTATATTTCAGGATTTGAAAATTAAACTATTTAATGGTAACTAAGGAAAGAGGATAGTATAATGAAGGTTATATCAATAGGCGTCGCTTTGTGGAAAGCCATAGCTGAAACTGGTGAATGAAATTTTCCTTCCTCTGATTCCGAGGATAGTATAAAATTGCGAGAATTTAAGAGTTGAGGTTTTCCTTTTAAATCCATGAGTGAAATGTCTGTAGAAGACTATCGTTGCAAAAAAATTAATTTAAACAAGGAAGAAAAGACTAAAAGGTTTTTCCATAAGATTGCTACTTAAAATTTTAGTACAACTGACTAAGTTGCAGAATGAAAGGGGTATATTCCTACGACGAAAGTCATTAGAAAAATCGCTAAATGAAATTTACTTATGGATGAACAGAAGTATCCAAATGATTCAGAAAAACGCCGCAGATAGGAGGATTTAGATCACATTACTTAATCTATAAGGTATTACATAAAGCATGATGTATCGTATAAACAAATCACAGGAAATTTAACTCTGGAAATTATGATTAAACATAAAATATCAAAATGATGAATCTCATTCAGCCAAATATCAATTAACTTTGATGTTTCATCTTTTAAGGAGTTTTTAGTCTTTTGACGTTGAAAAATCATCTTTGCGTAAATTCTGATATGCTGCTTGATAAAGCAACTGGAGTTGATGCATTACCTGTCTCTTTTAAAAACATAATTCTCGAATTCAACAGCAAAATTATGCGCAAAGAAGGAATTACTTCTGGGTTAAATTAGGCCGGAAACATTTTTAAGGAAATTTTCACATCTCCACACATTAAAACGTGAATTCTAAAAGATTATACTTTATTACATTATGGGCCTATCTCCAGTTCAAGCAATTTGGACGAGAGGATAGGGATAAAACAGGGAGCCGTCATAGAAAGAGAACTTAAGCCCTTGCCACTCAATGTGAGAGTAATCTGTGGGGATTTGCAAGGTAAATTCAAAGTGAAGTCTAACTAAGGCTTGGACTTCTTTATCGTGATTTCCAAGACACTTAAGGAATTAAATTTCCACCATAATAAACTATAACTATGTGCAAGAAGTATAGATAGCTGGGAATTTTCTCATGCTGTTAATGGAAATAACAAGGGTGTTTCAACCCAGAAATTTTCAAAGAAAGGATTTACGGCATATTTGATCGTAAAAATGTCACGGGAATGGCTCATAATTCGTTATGCCTCGAGATTTCTGCGTCTGAAAGCCATATATTCAGGTTTATCCACTGCAGTAAATAACGTTAATAACATATCTCCTTAAATTTCATTGTGTTAAGTTAAGAACAATCGTAGAACACCTGCAGTCACGCATAACAACCGAGGGTATTTCAACCCAGTGTTTGGAGGAAAACATTTAAGTCATATTTGATGGTAAATACGTCACAAGTATGGCTCATAATTCGTTATACTTTGACTTCTGTCGCTAGAAGTCCTATATGAAGGATTATTCACTCCAATAAAGAACGAGAATAACATACAACGTGATCGTGAAATGACTTACATTAATTATCTTAAATTAAGGCCTATCATTTAACTTACACAGCCACGCCCATAGAATTTACAAATATTTCAGTAACAGTCATTGCAAACTTTTTCTACTAAATCTTAAATTCAAGCAACATACTCTCAGGGTCATTCAGATGCAATAAAAAATGCAGGCTTCTGAATAAAAAATCCAAAAATGAGCACAGTATTGTCAAACGGAAGGACAATTCCGAAAAGATGACGAGATCCTCACTCCCTCATTCAGCCGTAACATCCATTTACATGGACGGCCCTTTATCTTCCAAAGAGACATACCAATCCCTAAATATTCCAGCCATATGAATCCCTTAATGGGAAGGGAAGAATAAAATGCTGGAACTCTCTCCACCAACGCGAGCAGCTGTCCCACACCCCCCTCAGAAGCGCTGCTGCACCTTCTGGATTCTAAACGCGCAGTTCTTTTAAACATTCTCCCAGAATCTCATCTCTCCCATTCAGCCACCCTTCGCAAGCACCCCTCTCCTCTTTCAAGAGCGGCATTATTCGCGACCCTTGGACCCCATCCGAAAGGGGAGGAGACGGGGTATGCAGAGTCAATAATGCGCATCCTAAATAAGTTAGCGAGATGGCGGTGGAGGAGCGTCCGATGGGGCAAACATGCGATGGTATAATGGGGCGAACGCAATGGGGAGTGGGGGCGTGGTCCGGGGTAGATGTTGCGAGGGGATTCGGAGCGGAGGAAAACTAAGTAAGAGAGAAATAAACTAAGAGAGATATACTAAGTAAGAGAGATAAAGAAACGGATTTGGTCCGTGGAGGCCGTGAGTCACCTACGCAGTCGCGACCGCTGCGAATTTGCCGTCTCCAACTGAAATTCCGAAACGGCGATATGTTGAAGTGTCGTGGTCTGAATGAGAAGGGGCGTTTAACCCTCTGGTCTTGGCTCCCTCCTCCTCGGAAGGGAAAGAAAAAATGTCTGGGCGCCGCTGAGAAGCCGTGCGATATTGGGAGATTTTTCGCTGAATTTTCCGCTCCTTTTCTCCTCTTTCGAGCATGAATTCCGGCATGATCTGTGACCGAGGGGTCTTTCCCTTCGCCCGTGTCTTGGGTTTATATTCGCCGCTGTCGCAATCACCTGATTATGCTCCGCTGGTATCGGATGACTGCCAATACTCCGTGAAGAGGCTTAAGATTTGAATTGCCCGCTCCCTTTTTTGTATCTTGCTAACCTCCGTTTTGTACAACATTCCCTCTAACATATCGTATTTTAACTCTTGTTACGATCCAATGCTGCTAATCGCTCTGAATTTGCACGCTAGCTTTCCAACTTAGTTCGCGAAGCAGAATAGGAAGAGAGCAGATTCCAAATCCTACATCATGGGAAAACTTTTATTTTAAGAATTTACCGTCTCAATAATTAAAAGAAAGAGAAATAAAGCATCAAATACACACCTCGTTGGAAGATAATAATACTTCTCCATAGGCAATAACTCGTTCTTTCCAAAACTCGTTGATTATGATTCGGGGACTACTGTCATAACTAAACATCAAGTAGATATTGTGTTGTGATGTGAACCTGGACGTTCAGTTCCTCCTCCTAATGAAAACGTGGATTTGGAATTAAAGTGAAGTTTCACTCTGGCATTCAAAAGACCGTGTGTTATTCACCCAGTACAACTGTAACTTCTAAGCACGTTAACCATCCATTGTTAATTAATATTACAAAATTAATAGAGGACACTTCAAAGTAATAAGGTTTACACTTTACATTATGTGTCTAATTCTCCGAAATTAGTCCATTTCCCCGCGGTAAGATTATCTTCTGAAAATAATTCGAAAAAATTTATTTTGTCCTGCACCAGAATCAGCGCAATTTCATTAACAACTTTGATGAAAAATTACGTATACGTAGGCAGATTCGATTTAAGTTTAACACACTAAATTTTAGTTAGATGAAATTCCTCTTGTTCCCTTTACTCCGTAAGTGTAATGGATAATTCTCCGTAGTGTAGTTCGTTTATTATTAATTACCACACTTAACCGATGAAGCTACCTCATCCTATACTAGCTCATATTGTCAAAATGCGGCGGTAATTTTACAGGCTTCCATTTCCCGGAACGTTTATAAGTGATAGCGATTTGCATTATCGCGGAAAATTGCAGCTAGTAAGATTGATTGCAGCTGGGCAATATTAACTTGACAAATAAATAGTGGGGTATAAATATTGAAGGGCAAAGATGGACCGGCACATATCTCTTTGAATATCAATGCCTCTGATTGGGGTATCGAGAGTAATCGTCAAAGGCATCATGATCAACGGCAAACCGTAAATTGGAAGAGATCTAAAGCCTCTCGACATCAGACTAAATGCCTGGACGCTTCCGCTAATGCTAAATGATATATTTTATTGACGCAGATTGAACTCTAGAACAGAATTAGCTCTTAATCAAAGATGTTAATTTTGTAGAGATTGTAACAACTTTCATTCAAAATGAAGCAATGTGCATGTACAGGTAAAATTTGATTTTGTACAGTTTAATTAATGAATTGGTTTAGGAAAACGAATTAAATTACCATCATTGTTAAATATCCTCCTTGATAAATGTATGTGACAGTGTTTTATCCCCCAACTTTCAAAAATACTGAAGAGAAATTACCCAAGGTCAGGGCAGCACTAATAATGAGCATTCCTGAATTATTTTAAGTTTAAGAAGTTTTATTTGAAACAGGTTTTATGAAAATATACTGAATTTAAACACGAAATCTCATTCAAAATGCACCTATCAAGGCGAAAGAGAACTATAGCCTTCAACATGAGTAAATTTTTGTAAACTCTTTAAGAAATTTTTAAAAATGCATACTTAAACACATCAAAAACAGATTGGAACATAAATGGTCTTCAACTCAATCCATTACAATATTTAAGTTTGCATGCCTTAGTAAGAAGAATATTTTTTATATTCTGCATTGAGATTAGTTCAATTACTTGATTTTGATCACTTTACATCGAATATGTAATTTTTCAAAAAAAATCTTAATTACTTAAGAAGTCACCAGCCAATGGTAATCCAACGAGATTTTGGCAACCACTTCGATAGTTTTTCTTTTAATATTTTCGATTCTATTTAAATAAATCAATCAAACTATATTCATATTTAGATTTTATATTTAGTCATATTTTATGTTAGGAAGAAATAAATCTGTCGTCAAATATCTCTCCGGATTTTCCCAGGTAACGCGAGAGCAGTTTCTATATTCAATATTTGGTATCAATCTAACTCATTTTAATAATAAATGGCACTAAATTATAATCCTAATAATATAATACGAATAAATTATATATATTTTATAAAATAATACAAATATATATAATTGTTATAGGGCATTCCCGTTAGTACAAATTAAATTCAGATTTAGGAAAAATCATGAATACAAGGAATAAATAACTTTAATTCGTAACAGAAATCCAAACCTGGAGTTAATTGTTGACACGATCTATATTACCACGTATTTATAAATATGAAATATAGTTTAATAAAATTAAAAGTATTGACATTGACGATACATAAAATAATAAAACGCATATCGAAGAAATTGAATGATCGAAAATTGATTACTCTCTCTTTTCGTGCCAGTTTTGATTCTTGGCACGTAAACTGATTAGGTGTGGATAAAAAAATACCACACTTGCGTGCTAACTGCAGAAAATAACACTCTCTGCTTTATTTAACCCATAAAAAAATATATGTTGTTGTAGTGTTGAATTCTCTCGCGAAAGACATATTAAGCTAAACAATATTTTAATTAATACGAGCAGCAATCACTGGGATATGGTCCACTGTTAAGTAATTAGCTCCTTTGCTCTTGGTGAAAGCGATTCTGGGTTCGATTCCAAGTGAGGACCCATAAGTATTAAATTATCTCAACTGCCTAAACGCTTCAGACAATAATACTATACTTTTTCTATTCCTTTCTAAAACCGAAAAAATTAAATCTCATCTTCTTCATCGAGCAGAAATATCCCCAAGACTATAAATTAAAAATGGAGAGATTGAATCCACCATTAGATTTCACTGAATGATGCGATGCTCTTAATTAATTAGAGAGAATTTCAGTGAGCCAATTCAATTTCGGATCCCTCGTCTTGTTTTTTCTTTCTCGAATTATTTCGAGAGCACTTACAGTAATCAATGGGACCGAATGTTCCTGCAGAAAACATGCCTTTTTAATATCTAACGATAATCTGGGTCTAACCATCTACAATCGATGCCACCTTCCTCATTTTCCCTTTGAAATATTATCTTCCCTCGGATAAAACCGCGAACAGTCACTTTTGATAAAAACACTCTGTAGAGCAGTCACTTTACGTTCACATCGTATCACGGCGAGGTTTTTCTCTTAAACCCATCTTGGCCTCTCTGAAACACTCACTTCCATCCATATTTCATTCACATGTACGGAGATGATCGATGATAACGTAGCGTCGCTCAAAAGAGCAGGGACGAGCTTCGACTCTCCGCATCTAAATCGTGACCAGACCCAGTTTTTAAGGTTTCATTTTGCACTCACATACAAAAGGAAGCAGAAAGAATGTATTACGACGCACACGAAGAGTTCCGTGAGAAAAAGACATTCGTTCCAAAGCGGCAAAAAAACAGGCGGAAAAGACACAAATTACCCCGCTATTTCTACTCGGCCCGATTTTTTTAAAGATGCCGCATTAATTCAATTATACCATTTCCTAATAGGAGGCAATATCGGGGACAGTATCTCTTCTGACGTGAACAGCGTAAACATTACGATAAAAGACCTCTCCGGCGCACTTCAGACGAAGACAAGCAAAGGAGTGATCGTTTCCCGACCAATCAAGCAAACAGTCAACCGCATTCCAGAGATTAATAGCCTCATTAATCAACCACGCTGGCGATGAAGTCCGGTTTTCCAAAGAAGAAAGAGAGAGGAGGAGATAAGATCGTCCTTTTTAATGAAAAAGGGAAAAAATCCCCTTATATTCCTCTCTCTTCAAGTGACTGCAAATGGAAAGACCCGTCAACACAAAAGGCAGGGGAGAAAGGCAGATAGCGAAGGATAAAAATGTAGGGATAGACTTCCAAAATGTGATCTCACAGAAGAAAGAATCTCCAGGCGTGGGAAGGAGAGGGAAGTTGGAAGGAAATATTTGGCGGAATGGAGGAGGAGGAGGAAAGTGAATTTAAAGAAGGAAGATGGAGGTTGAGAACATTCTGAGCGAGCATCGCCGAGGATAATGGCGAAGGAATGGATGAGACATACATTAATAAAGGAGAAGAAAGTACACAGAAGAAAAAGCGTTCTTGGATTGAAAATAGTTCCCTGCAGTTTAGCTTACCTTCCCTGCAAATGAAAAACATTCAAAAGAAAACTTACTATGATCTAATAAGTTTCTTACTTATATTAGTTGCGGTTAGCATTTGTAAGTGTGAGGATTGAATAAGAGACGTGTTTAACATTTATACAATGAATGAGTTGAAGTTAATTAGTGAATATTATTGTTAATGTCATGATAGTGAACTGTAATGAAGTAATATTATAATGAATAAATTAATTGATGAATAAGTGTTGAATGGATGATGGAAAACAATTATTAGTACCATTGCATTACTATTTTACTTTTCGAGTATTGTAATTTTACTATTGATGATATTTTACTTTTTAATGATATATTTTATTTTACTACATCCCTTATTCTATTTCAATGTATATCCACCACTTGTATTTATGACCGCCAATGTATGATAGCAAACTCTGTCTGGTGTATACTAAACTGGTGTACACCTATCTGCAGATATGACGTAGTAGTAATAAAAATACTGTACTGTACTTAAATTTACATGTACGGAAGAAGAGAAAGATTAAACAATCTAGCGCCACAAATAAATTGAATAAACAACTAACTTGGAGGAACAAAGCTGTTAGACACATCCCAAATAAATGGGAGAAAGCCTTAGCACAGATAGATACCAGGAAATAGCAATCAAGGGAAAGGAGTCTCGATGACCGATATCTTGCTTTCGAGTAATTCAATTCCGGATGGAATTACTGCGAGGCAAGGTGAACGTCTATATCAGTGCCACTTTCTATCTTCCTCTCTGTAAACAGATCGCGTCTTAAAATTCCAATTTCGCTCGTTGCACGAACAATATTTAAGCCTAACATTCAACCAACATTCTCCATGAAATCCCATATCTTTTGAAGTATTTTTTCTGAATAGTATAAAAAATCTAACGTAGATTTGAGTGATAATGTTCGAAAGTAGTAGATAAATTACTACGAGTCGCTTTTTTCCGTTATATCCATCTGGCTTAACTTTCAGACTGATCTCATGCGATTTTGATTTTATATTAGAACTTTTTATTCCAGAGATTTGACATTGTCACACCTTGGTAAATATGATTTTTTTAAATTTTAAAACCGCAACTGAAAACATAATTATTTGATTATTTCTCAATCGGACTTGACATTTTCATTACTAAAGATTCAGTATTTTATACTTATCGTATAGATGAAAATGGTATTTGGCTCCAATCTATACACCGTTTGCAATGATAAGTAGTGAGAATCAGAGATAATAAAAAACTTCAGCGCAAATATATCGATTAAGCTCAGATATTTTACGTAAGATTCCTTAAATAAAATATAAACTGAAGAATTATGTGTCATTCAAGGAAAAAATTTGAAAGGGTATTGAAAATGCGTACAAAAACAAAATAATTCCGCGTCTATAGTAATTGATATTCTGTGATCCACATCCTTTGATTGATATTGTATGATTTCCACATCACTGATCATCGGTTTCATAACATTCCCAACCCGGCTACACATCATCGCCAACCTTTTAACCAAAGATAAACCCGGTTCGGATAACGATTCCATAGCAGGCATTCGAGATGACCGAAGCAAGCCTTTCCACTGGGCAATATCAGCGAAAAGGCAAGAGATTGATGTGGGAGTGATATGTGCTGAAACGTTGCAGTTGATGCGAGTAGTGATGGAAGTGCAGGAGCGAGCGAGAGGAGAGATAAAGGGAGGAGTGATGGAGAGAGAGAGAGGTCAAGACGCTTGATGTAAGGAGAATGAATGAAACCGCCGTAGAGAAAGAGAGGATGAAGGATTTGCGGGTAGAGAGAAAGAAGTTTCCAGATGGGAAAGGGAAGTTTTTAGGGAGAGATAAGCCGCGGCGTTGAAACGGAAGCGTTGTGTGTGTGAGCGAGTGTGTGAAACGAGTCGCTTGATGAGAGTGCGGATAAGAGCCGGGAGAACATAGGGAGAACTGTGGCAGAGAGATGGATGGACGCATTAAGGTGAGTCGGACCCGAGCGCTTTTCTCGCACGAACTGATTCCCGTTTTGAACGTTTCCGCCCGGAAAAAAATGGGAGTTTTACAATGGGCGCGATCGCCGGGGGCGATAAAAATAAACGGGTGCTTCGTCTCCTTCGATGATTTACCATCGCAGTGCGGCCTCCGCAGATTACTGAGGAGAGGAACGTCCTCAAACAGTCGGACCGCAGCCGCAAATACATTTTTCAAGGCGGAGATACCATCTGAGGCGGAATGCATCCGGGAGAGAAACATTTTCTTTCGGGAAACAAATTATCGGGGAACGGCGTCCAGACGCTCCATCAATTAACGAAATTTTAATCCGGGAAAGGGGTCGGGGAAGGAGGATACGAAAACTTCCGCGGATCCTTTCAAATTGAGACAAATAGACACTCCTAGGGTTACGCGTCCGCGCAAATGAACATTTATCGGAATTCGATTAAGACTTGTAGCGACCCGTCCGCGAAATAAACTCATCAATTCGATGACGCAGCTAGAAAATCATGACAACCCCGGCGGAAGGTTAATGGGGAGACGCGGGCGCTTTCGCCGGGCGATGTTTCAGACGGCACCTAAACGCTTTGAGAGTTTGGGGGAGGCTGAGGAGGGCGGGGCGGAGATTGGAGCCCTTGATAAGTGATGAGATAATGTTTAGCAGGGGAAGGAAGGGATTGGGATAAAAGCGTGGAAAGAGATGAGGAAGGAGAGAGAAATGAGGCTGGAGGAAGAGATGGAGAAAATCGCTCGGATAGCTAAGAGCCGACGACAGCTGGCATTAGCGTCGGGAGATGGATTGCCACCAACAGCAGTCAGCGAACTCTGTAGGGCGCCACTGGAATCAGAGGCCTTTCTCGAATGGGAAGACGTGAAGGAAATGCGCGGGGATTAAAGGAGCTGAATAATGGAGGGAGAAAAACGGGAGTGAAAGATACAATACGCCAAACAGATGCGCCTGGGATCGATTAGACTTCATCAATAAAGAGCTTCTAGGTCATCAAGCTTTATTAGAGGAACGAAGTTTCTTTCACCGTGATTAAATAAATTATGATATATCTCCCAAGCAGAATGGCAAATATTAATCTAGGAAAGAGAAGGGAGCAATCAGCTCTTACTTACAATACATGCATAATTGCCCTTATTTTTCAATTATTAATTAACCTTCCAATACGTTATTATTCCCTAATATTCCCTTCTTTTAGTTTCTTGATAACTTAATATTTTCATGTCATCCAGCATCTTTTATACATTTTTTTCTTTTAATTGTAACTTCAATTACTTTCTTTAGCTATTCCTCGCATCTTCATCTTTGACGCAAGTTATATTTTGGCTTTTATTCATTTTTTTAATCAAACTCAGACAAATACAAATATTTTTGTATCCTTAAAACTTATCAGTCTCCAGAGCCATTAGTTGGAAGACTAGTTGTATCCTCAACCCATCAACCATTAGCAAAAAAGAGTGAGAAAAAGATAGTATACTGTGCTGAATAAAGCGTGAGAATGTGTCTTTACAGTCCTTGATGAGCCAGAATGCTATATAAGAAAATCGTCCACGTAAGAGCAGCATAACGACTTTACGAAAAACACTCTTCACAGAAACCACTGAAGGATGATGATCAAAACTTTGAAATTATTCGGCATTGCTTATATCGGAATAACTATCATATTATCCCAGCCCTAAGGTAGACTGGAAAAAATACAAGATAAAAACTATTCAATTCATTAAGAATAGCCAACATATGTTGTCCACCTTGGTTTGCGTGTCCTACAATTCCCAGAAGATGGATGCAAGGCCGAAACAGGTAATTTATTAAAGATGATGTAGAAAATATGAACTTCGTCTCTATTTTTTATGTAATGGCGTTCCAGGATATAAGGTCAAATCATATCGATTACATTATTCCCTTTATTTCCCAACTACTTATCCTGCCTTTTACCAAGATATTGAAGCAGAAAAAATAAAACAAGTTTTACCCTCTCATAAAAATAGTATGTATTAATTTGTGTCTTAATGAGGAATCTTAATCCCGTAGATCATTCGCGGCCTTCTCATCATTTCTTCAATCACATTCAGAGATCGTAAGTATTTTTTTCCCAGTCTCAGTGATCGCGAAAGATGAGAATAAAATGAAAAGCAATCTATTTCGACTTAGTTGGTTATTGAATTCGTTATCCAACGTACAATTTGCATACCAGAGTTATAGAAATAGGCAACAAGTGTGGCCAAATGACGGTTTCGCATGCACTGTTCCGTTAAAAATTACAATAGTGCGACAGTAAATAGAGAGGGAGCTACTTCTACTCCTAAATCTTATGCAGCCGGCGAGACGTCCATTCAAATTATGGCAACACAGTAAACTTTTACTTTTTTATGATGCATACTTTGTAGTCCCTTTCCGCGGTTTCTCTAGGACCATTAAGAAGGTGATGGCTACTTTGGAAAAGTGTATTTTTTCTGTAAATATAGCTGGGTGAATCTTGCAAGATAAAGAGCAGCGAGCGTGAGTTCAATAGGAAAGCATTTTCATTCGTAATCAGTAAACCCAAAATTTTTCCCCTTGATATAATTTCGGCATCCCTCATGTATTGGTTTTATATCACAGTTATTACCTACAAAAGAACCAATGCAATATCTTACACGCAACATATTACCTTACTAGGAATATAATTCAGATGTCCCTAATGTACGTACGATAATGAGGAAAATATTTCAATTTTTTTCATCCAATGAAGGGAAGAAAACGATACCTTT
Organism: Sympetrum striolatum; assembly: GCA_947579665.1. Taxonomy (NCBI): domain Eukaryota; kingdom Metazoa; phylum Arthropoda; class Insecta; order Odonata; family Libellulidae; genus Sympetrum; species Sympetrum striolatum. The sequence goes on along the minus strand of OX388342.1, from coordinate 49,991,598 downwards.
ATTAGTCCGCTAAAAAATGCAAATGTAGAGTGGAGGTTAAGTACAGAATACGTAGACTTAGGATGTCCCATCACGTAGAAAACTGAAACCAAACAATTTTACCATTCTCAATCCAGAATTTGGTATGATTCTAATTCGATTCAGTGGTTGGACTATAGCCAGGTCAACCCTGATATATCATAGATTACAGTCCCTTAATATATTATTTTATAAATTCAAAAATTAGCAATATTTAAACTGAAAAGAAAATCAAGATGAACATATTCCTTAATGAGGAGGACCATCTTCAGTAGACTATATGAAATTATCCATCCAAAAGTCTTTCATTCATCTCTATCTTTCCAAAGCATTCCAAAATATTTCTAGATGGCCTTATTTAAAACAGTTTTTTAATCAAATGGATATCAGTGAGCTCTATTACTACGTATAATTTCGGGATTGAAACAAACGAAATCATAGATGACTAGAGTCCCAACTTCAATGCTTACAGCATCGCACACTTGTCTCTGACAGTGGTATTATCGATTCTGTAGGATAATATTCCAGGATATTTGAAGTCATAACACTGACTAATTACGTCAGGTGCCAGTGGAATAAGGAAAATACAGAAGACATCACCAAATCAGCATTTAGTACCAGTATTGAAGGCTGTATTTTAAGATCCTGTTGACTTTCATTCAATTGCGTATTTCTGAATATACAGCGAAAACATGAAAAAGCCTGTTTTGGTTCATTTCTGTGTTTGAGCTACCGAACAAGGCAGGAAACTTTAATAAGCGCGCGGTTCCATTTAGATCACTCACCATAAAAACGCCCACATGATTTAATTTCTTCCCTCAGAAATATTTTACAAAACCTGCTTTACCATTCAAAAATTCCTCGGAAATGAGATAATTAACTCACTCAAAGAGGAAAAAGTGGATACAGAATTAGATGAAAGAAACTGATGAGGAAAAGATCGAAAAAACACGTGTCGCGTAGGGAAAACCGTTCCAGGGCCACGACCCTTTCACAAAGTTCGATTTAATTCCGTAGAAAACCGCTCATTGAACCAGACAACAGACCGCCGAAAAACAAAAAAAATAAAACGCGCCGAGTTAAAAGCGACCGGGGGATAAAAGCGCGTCAAATTCCTAGAGCCGTGAATTGAAGGACACCTTTCTACTCTGATAGACAGAGGCTCTGTCCACTAAGCTACCGATAATGCACGTGGAAGAGGCACACGTGTGTGGACCGCTTTGAGGCCGCAGAAAGAATCGCGCGGCCGTGGCTTAGGAACTCAACATACGTGCCGAGTCCCCCACTCTCACATGAGTCACCCCAATGATTCTCACAGGACCGTCGGGAGCAAAAAAATCAGGGTTGCCAGCACCCTCGCTCTCCAACCACCGGTGGGAGTAATGCCCCACCCGTTAGTGGTCCAATCCCCGCCCTCTAGCTGTCCAACTTTCCTCAAAGGGAAACCCTCCCCTCTTCATATACTAATTGTTAGCGGGCTGTCCTCCGGGGGTCCCAACGGGGAGGCGGCGAGGGTGTCACGGGCGGGATTCAGCAGGGTGATGGATCACGAAAGCGTTGCGGAGGGATATGGTGGAATCGCGGAGAGGAATTTCCGCAGCGGCCCGTGGATCGGCATGCCGGCGGTGGAATGAACGTGTTGGGCTAAAGTGATTTTCCTTTGAGACAGCGTTATGCGCGCCCTCCCTTTGCCCCTCTTTAGCCCTCCGCAATTCCGCAGAAAGACGGGAGTGCGGATGGTCTCCGGGGTGGTACAAAGACGCGATGATCGTTCCCGCGACTGCAATCCTTCCTCCTCACAATGAGGGCGCGCTCTAAAACAAATCTCCTTTCACGTTTGGCGTCTCCCGGGCCATAATTGGGAGCCGGGCGTTCCGCGTTCCTCCGCCCCGCGTTCCCCTTCACAGAGGCCGAGATTTGCAGCGGCTACATCCCCCGCAATCCGATTATGTTTACTTTGCGATTCAATACGGGTCGGAATTAGAGCGGAGTCCTTGTTTTTGCAATTGGGCTCTCGCGTCGACACTCCTTTTTTAGGGGAAATGTTTAATTTTCGCAGTTTTCCTCGTTTTTTGCGTAGCCTATGGGGAGAGGGACATTTTCCCATCCCGAGGATCTCGAGTTCCGAGGATGAGGGATTTAAATAATGGTTACCGGTTTAAATAAGGGATAAACACCGTTTTGGCAACTGTGGCGAAACGTCAATTAGACGCGAGGCTCTGGCGCGGAATTGGAGAGAATTAAAAAAATTGAAACGCGGCGGAAAAATACCGAAAGGAGGGGGGCGGCATGCGACGAGGCCAGGTTTTGAAATTCGAGGTAACCGCGCGAGGAATCCCATTTAAAATAGACAAAGGAACTCTGTTTGAGCCCGGGACGGAATTAACCGGCGTTCGGAATACGAAACGCCGCTCGCATATATTGCGGCGCGCATTTATTGAAACATTCGCACCGCTGGCAGATTTACGCTCTTTCAAACTTTGACCCATCATACATTTATCCACGACCGAATTAATAATCGCACGTTTATGGGAGATAACGCGTAGCGCAATTTCGGTGACCGCTTTGGAAAAAAAAACAAAGAATATATTCACTCAAATCAGTTCTAGTGGAATGTTAACTCATTTCTTATTTAGTAGTTTAGACCCAATTTTTTTAATCTTCCGAAACTTCCCGTCCGTAAATGAAGCATATTCTGTTTATTTCTGCGATTATAAATACAGATATATAAAGTGAATTCATCACAGCCAAAAGAAAAACATATTAGCTAGTCCTTAACAGCGATTTCTAACCGGTATGTCAATGGGAAAAGCAACATTGTAAATGTGACTTAGGGCTGCATAACCTCCCACCGAATCAATGGATTCGGCCAAGTAACGAAAACGCAACATTATTTTTTACATTAACATTTTTATGTGAGAATTCAAGTTTCTTATTTGCCATGTCTTAGTAGTTAATAAAGTATTCATATGGAAAAAGGTACATTTTTCACTATTTCTAATCTTGGTGGTTAATGGTTTAAACTAATTCCAATTCTGAAACGTATTAAAAGGAGATAACGCTAAGCTTCATTTCGGCGATCGCTTTGAAAGTCGTGCAAGTGAACAAAGAATTCATTCACACAAATTAATCCCATGAAATATTAAACTTACTCCAATTCTGAAATCGAATGAACGCATTAATAGGATATATCGCGTAGCGCGATTTCAGCGATCGCTTTGGAAATCGCGCGAGAAACCAAAGAATTCATACGCCCAAATTAATTCAAGTTGAATATTAATCTTATTCCGATTCTGGAATCGGGAATGATTATATATCATCAATATGGAAGTGGGATGAACCAAAGCGAACCTCAAAGGGAAAAAAAGAGGATTTACAGGTTTTACTACGCCCTTTCATTAAAAACCGTGTTGCGTCAAAAGAGATAAAATGGTTTTCACACATCGAACGCGTATTTCCAGCGGCGCCTTTCGAGTTATTTAAAACGAGCGAAGCCCTCCCCATATATAAAAGGCACCCCACGCACGGTAGTCCGCCCCGATTTTAAACTTTAAATACGAGCAAAAGAAGACGACCGCTAATAAAGACCCGCGGAACGGAACGAGGGAAAAAATCTCGGTTCGAATTACGCGCCCGGAAAGCGAATCGGAACAAACGACGATCAAAAAAGCGCTCCTTTTTTAATTCGCAATTGCTTCGATCGTCGCTTCTGATAACTCCTTTCAGGAGAGGGAAAAAATGTGATAGAGGCCCTTCACGCACGGATGATTTCGGCCAATCACGGTGCGGTCAATCAGGGGACCCTCTTCCCCCGGTCGACCCCCGGAGACCCGCGCAATGACATGCAAACGAGCGAAAGGGAAACCCGACAAGTCGCAAACGAGGGAAAAGACGTGGGGGAGAGGGCGATTTAAATCAGCGCCCGAATGGCACTGACGCTCTCGGATTGACGGAACGGAAAGAGTGCGGTAGAGAGAGAGTCATTGCCGCTTCCTCCGCCCCCCGAATGCATCTTGGGGGCACCGCTCTTTGACTCCCCCCGTTAACGCAACGCCGAAATTGCGACCACCCCTTTCTCCCCGCAAATGGTGTGTTATACCCTTCGGACTTTCATTTTCGTCGCTCCCTTTTTCTCACTTCCCTTTCACTTTTTGATTTGCCTCCGCTTTCCGATCCGCTATTTCTTCTGCAATCGAGTCGGGCTTAACTAGACTGTATTGGTTACCTACGCCTCCTCCGCTCTCTACCGCTGTAAATAATTTACTGCCGATTCGGTATGAATTCCAATTTAAGCTTCCGGTTACGAAATTTACACTCGTAGTCATTTCCTATCAACGCCGTATAGTCTCGTATATTTCATTTACATTCCTAAATAGGAACGGTAACTCCTCATTTTCTGAAATTTTATATTGAATCACTTAAATTAATGACGTTTATCATCCCTACTTATATTGTATTCAACATGTGAACTTAAATTTCATCTTGCTAACTATATTTTATAGTTCTTACTAGTAACAAAACTTTTAACATTTATGACGAATTTTCGTGGGTGTATCTTCCGGTTGAAATGAAGAGTTTTTGATGAAAATCATTCTTGATTAAAACTTTTTCATTCCACATGATGCATTTTCATGCATCACAATGATTCATTCTTATTTAATATCTATTTATGTACTTCATCTGTTATATGCATTCAATTTCATCGAGAGATTAGATAAAGACTGAAGATCCTGAATAATTCCTAACGTTTTATTATCCGTATTACAAAATGTAATATTTCTAACGAGTGCCTGACAAACTTGACGAAATGGTTCATAAAAAGGAAAAAGTTTATAAATTTAGATATTTTCAAGTGATTCCTAAATACTTGAAAAATCAAAAAGGGTTTTTAAGTCATATGTTTTATGTAAGGAGCCTGAAACAACTCATAAATAAACTATACCACAATTTTATCATGAAACTCCGCCTGTTTCAAAGTTCAACGTCATCGTGTCATGATTGCCTTAATGTTAATATCACGTAAGGTGAATACGCCATTTCATTTTATCCTTTATAAAATAATTTATAAAGCCACAAATGACCTAGAATTTAAATAAAGTTTATTTCACATGATCGTGTGCCGAAACATTCGAATCTATTGAAAAGATATTTTCAAGATGAAACGAGAACATTATAGTATAAGCATAGTATGTAGAAGTTGCTCATGTATTTGTTATTATTTATTTTAGATACATCAACCATTTACATTTACAAGATTTATAAATTTGACATCTAAGACATAGTATTCATGTGATAGCCAAAAGATCATATAATCTTGTCCGGCTATCAATTTGAGTCGAGTTTAAGAAACACATAAAATGTGATTCTTAAACTTAATTATACTTAACTAAATGTGATTTACATCAGCAATGCTTCCCAAACTTGTATCTTCCATGAGTTAGCATTTCCAGAAGACTAAACACAACACGTGTGAATATATTGACCCTATTTAAAATTAAAAGAATAATAATAATAATAATAAATGAAAGAAAGAAGAAAAGAAGAAAAATCTCCAAAAATAATCTAGTGGCATCATTACGATCTCCCAATGAACGACAATGCATATCACAAAATAATGGAATACATGCAATTGCTACCTTTGGAAATTACGCACGATACCGGCAACACCGAATTAAACGCTCCCAAAACGTCCTTAGGTGTTCTCGCAAAGGTAACACGTTTGGGAACAACTTGGATTTTTCTCTCACTCTCGGTCCATTTTCTCAATCCATCTTACACATCCTCCCAATGCTTAATACCCTTCACTATCGTTTGACGCCCACGCCCGTTCCGCTCCGCAGCTCAAGTCAAGCCAATTCCTGCGAAAATCCTCCCGTTCCCACCGACGTATTTCTCGGAAAGCCCTGTCGCTAACCAAGACCGGACAGAGGGACGAATGGAACCGGAGGACAAGAGACATGTCCACAAAACAGGCGCGCTGAAAAGGAAAACAGAAAAGAGGGAAATCGGGAAAAGGAACGGAAGAATAAAGGTAATGAGAACAAACTGAGAGCTAATGAGGTTTTATCCACTCCTTCCTCGCACACACCACTTCCCTGCGTAGCAAACACCTCCTCCAACCTTTTTTCCCTTAGGAGAGACCCCTCCCTCCCTTCTCCGTGGGCTCATTACATAACCTGCCTCCAACGGCCTTTTCTCCTCCCACTTCCGCCCCATCCGAATCCCTAATTCATTGTGGACTCGGTCGTCGAATGGGAATAAACGCCGCCCCGACAGACGTCCCCCTTGCCCCCGCGTCTGACCCTTCCCCTCCCCGGCGAAAGAGTTTGCCACCGTGCGCTTAAAAACTGCCCCCGCCTCGAATACACTTTCATCCCACGCTGCCTCTTTTTCGTTTCGTTCCGCCCGCCCTTTCTTTCCCGGGCCCCCTCTTCTTCTACGGAGGCCCTCCGTTTAGCCCAACCCCATCCTTTCACCTCATCAAACTAACCGTTTCTCTCAATCTTTCACCCTTTCCATCCACTCCTCATCACCCTTTCTCCGTTCGCTTCTTCCTTATACAATTTCCCTTATCCTCCATCATCAATTTTCGTTTTCGTCTCCTTCAATCCCTCAACGCACGCCTCTTCTTTTCGGAGAATTTATTTTCAGAGCCTCCCACGTCACGAATTTTCGCAAATATTTCCTATTGAAGTATATTGTACCTTTCCCTATCTTCTCCTAGGAACCACTTGTGAGAACGGAAAGAACCACCAACTACGTTTCTTTTTCTGTTTGAAGCAAAATGCATTTGTTAGATCAATTCAAACAACGTTCATTATCTATGTAAAAAGTCTTTTATCACAAATACTTTCCCTTTTAATCGTCATCATCTCGCCTGACTAATAAGTAAAATATTTGTAAAAAGGTACGCCTTTCTTCATTCTACATTATGAATATCCAAAATACTTTTCTACTGAATATGAATTTAATATATTATCTATCCCATTTTCTTACAAATTCCACCACTAAAATGGTAAATTTTTCCAGCCCATGAATAGCTGGTGTAACATAAATCTCTAGTTGTCTCCCGTCATATATTTTATGCGAGGTGTTTTTCCACCTGAAATTATCTCTGAATTCCATCTAAAATGAACTTTTTGGATCTCACGGCCCTCTCCCGCCATCGAACCCCCGCCATCACGAACCAGTGAATGGGAGAGAAAAACGTATTCGCGGGAAATAATTTCTTACGGGACTCAATTCCATCCACCGAGCTATTTCGTCGGATATTAATTCTTGAAATTCTAAGGCGGAATAAGTATCCCCGTTTTGATGTCTTTTTTAAGCTCCTAGTTCCCCTCGAAAATCATATACCTGGGAAATGACCTGAGATGAACTTTTCCACCCTCTTTCATCCATCGGACCGAATAGCGCTCGTCTATTCCGCCACCCATAATTTTCTTTTTTGCCCCCACTTCGGCTCTAAAACGTTCAGCTGGAATTCTTCTATCTTGACGACGAATATTCCCGCCACTCCCCCTTATGCTCTCCAATAGCTTTCCCTCCGTTTCGTATTATATCAGCTATAATTTTTTAGAGCTTCGTTCCACTTCGTTTTGCTCCCTGGAAACGAAAGCCCCTAACTTCTGCAGCGCCACCTCCGTCCTCACGCCCACTTTTTTCGTTCCATTCATTACCGAATTCAAACGCTCCGGAGGCGCTGCTTTCAAAAGCGATCTCTCATGCAGACTGCCAATGGTCTATTAAAAAGTATCCAGACAGATTGTTCTCGGTAAAATGGTTCAGTTTCGCCTACAATTCAGTCGCTTCCTCTCGCGCGACTCGGTCCACTTTCCCCTTGGATTCTTCCCGAGTGAAAAATTTCAATCTCGCGGAGCCTTTTTATCCTTCCATCTTTCCCGTCTCGTAAATAGAGCAATATTTCTGCTTTTGCGGGGAAGGAAAACCTTTGGCGTCCTCTTGAGCGTAAAATAGAGAATATTCACTGAAGTTTTACGCGTTTATTATCTCTACTTTGTACGGTGGAAGGTACATTCAACGGGGAGGAACGGTTGGTAAAATGCGACCGTTAATGCTGCTTTCTAGTTTTCAAAGAACTGATGCAAAAATTGCAAGCCATAGTATTGAAGGATGAATTGGCTTGATTTCGATCATTCCTGTCTTTTGAAATTCCTATAACGCTTCACAAATATATGTATACAGGAATATTTCAAGGTATAGATAAGAATAATGTATTTATATAAAATCTATTTTCCCTGTTTTTCTGAGACAATTGGTGACACTAGGACTGAATTTTAATTACATATTCATTAATTTTATAAAATTGATATGATTTGTTTTAAAATTTGAAAATGGAGCATATATAACCTTCAACTATCTCTTTAGTTTCTCTTGTAGTGCTCCTAACATTTAGTTACATTACGTTGCAATACATTAAACATGGATTACTGAAATCAATGTTGACTATTGATTATTTTTCCTAGTTATTTTTATCCAAACATTAATGGAAACCATGGCCTTGAAAATACAGCTGGAATTATAACGCGTGGATTATGTTAAATAACGAACGAATTTTTACAACAAATTGTAATGCAGAACTTAGTACTATCACTTCATGAATGGATTATTCAATTCCTTATTCAAGTTAATTAGAATTAGTAAAAATGGCGATTACTCATGTAATATAAGCTTGGTGAAAATATACACCAAAATGAAACTCAGCTATGTGAAAACGATTCATTGAAGAATATACATCCTATGCTTAAAATGACTTTTTTCTTATCAACAAAATGAATGCAAATACAATACATAATTTATTCAATTGCCTTTATGTTAATTATAATGGATCTAAAAATCCCTATACCTGTATAAATATTAATCCTGAATATGAATACGATGAAATATCTCCCTTTACAAAACAAATAAAATAGCATCATATTTTTATGTTTGCTTGAAAATTTCGAAAGCACTGAGAAGCAAATAAATTAATCTGTATTGAGCGAGCCACTAATGGCATATTGTAGTCATTGATGATTGAGAAAGAAAAATTATGAATATAATACGTAATGCATTTAACTATCAGGCTGTCAGCAAAATAAAATGAATATTATGTCAAAATATGGCTAAAAACATGATCACCTACGTATGTTTCGTAAAACTCACCTCGTAATTTTGCCCTAAATTTTAATAGTTCTAAAAAAGGAAATTGTTGTGTAATGAATGAGGAAAGCAGTCAATAAAATCATCAAGATCCCAAGCGCTCTTAACTCTTTACTCCCTTCTACAACGCAACTTTTTCATAGCATCCTACGCCTACCATACCTACTATACCATATCACGTTATACACAACACCTTCCGATTTATAAAATTTGCCTCCCCACACCTTTCCTATTTAAAAGCTTGATCGCGATTTTATCCATTTTCTGCATCCCTCAATCTTTTCAAAAACATTTTCTGTACATTTCTATTGAATGACATGCCCAAGCGAGTTTGAAAAGATAGAATTTACCACATCGCAGATTCATCAGGCAGGCGGACGCGTGAACAGTATGTCTCACAGTAGGAGGGCTATTCCATTTATTTTTATTTAATAAATCTGTCTTTTAACTTTTAAGGGAGCATTTAATCCTTTCATTTCCAACATTAAAGGCGGGACCTTTGGTAAAAACTGGAACTAGGGTATTTTTATGATAAATTTTTCAATGAAATACTGAATTAATTCCGATTATGATAAATTAATTTCGCAGGGGAAATATTGAAGTTAATTGACACCTTTCACCATTTTGCACTCTAAATAATTTCCTTTTGTGAATTAATTGGTCTTTGAGGTGACAGAAAGTATGAAATTTAATATAACGGGACAAATGATTCTTTTTAGCAATTTCGATGAGTGCAAGTGATGAACATTATGAGAAAAGTCAATCTAAATCGACAGCTGTTGAATTGATTTTCATTTCTTGATGACTTTGACAACGCATTTAATATTTCGTCCCTTCACAACTCATTGGTAAAGCGCGATAACCCTCCTAAATTATTAATGGCCACTACCTTTTACATAATCATGCTTTTTATAGGTATAGATACGCAAATAGGATATAATAAAATCCATAAGTAAATATTGTGACCTTGTATGTAGGGTACAGTGGTCCCCTTGAGAGTTTACAGGCTTTATCTACTACTAGGTATAATTTTCTGATCTTACACTATGTTAGTGTAAAAGTGTAAAGGCTACTCCTTCATGTATCATTGCCAAAATTACGTAAATTTTGCAAATAAAATTGCACTCGTTTCCATTAAAGTTTCATAAGTTTTCAAAATGTCCTTTTTACCCCGGTGCATGGATAATGGTCATCTAATATAATTATTTTAAATTACCCCATAATATTATCTTCTGGTCAGTATTTCTTCATCTAAGACATAATGAATAAATGATACATGACTATATATAATTACATATAGCACAATAACATTATTTATCTCGAAAATAATAGGATTAATAAAATACATATCATTAACATTTTACAACTTTTATTATTCCAAGAAGTTATTCACATATCTACAATTTATTTATTATTTAATGGTAATTTATAAGCAAAGTCACAGATAAACTCATTGCAAAAGTCATCATCAACTCCTGCACACTCATCACTTTGAATTGTGATCCCCTATAAAAACGTGGGGGACCCCACCTGTAATTGAAATTCAAAACCGTTAAAAAGAACTTAAAATTATAATGGAAGCGAAAAAAATACATTTAAGATTTTAAAACGATCCCTAGATCTACTAAATAAAATAGTTCCATTGAAGTAATGTTTATATTATTAGAGAAATCAAAGGTATAAAAACTTACCGTAGATCAATTATCTCGGAGTGGCAATATTCTTCCCTGCTGAGAGCAAAATATTAAGCTTCCTAACAGAGGTTACAACTCAACTGACTTGATGGTGCGGTAGTGCGTAATATGCAGCCTACAGTATGTATTGCAACACTAACAAGGAAGAAAAACGAAGGGTACCACTATACCCCGGGGGACCGCTTTAGATTAAAGTGTAACAGGGGAGACCCTCCCCTATTATACTTTTATACAAAATTGGAAGTTTCTAAATTATGTATTTTTTTATTTAAAATTTAAGTTAGACTATTTTTTTGAGTTTTCTAGGACCATAAATTCGAGATAAAATAATACTTTCTTATAAATTTCATTTATGTTGTAAAGAACATTTAAAATCCTGCTCCTCCGTCAAGATCTTGCTGAATTTTCTTCTTTTTTTATAAGCTAGTCTGTTGATTAAAAATATTTTCTCATCCCTTGCAACCCAACACTTAAATTTGCCTTTGAACATCCTTTTGATTGCACTCAACTTCTGATACCAGTTTATGCAGTTCAATTTCATTCCTCCATTACTCTTATCAATTCGCTAAGCTACATTATAAAACAAAGACAAAACAATTTTGAAGGCTAAATAGTTATATGTTATCATTTCAATGTCATGCCATTATTTTACCGTGTTAAGCTTAAAATTAATATCCCGATGCAATGCATTATGATTTTCACTATTCGCCCACAGATTAACATTGGTAGTATCCGATCTTTTAAAAGTCCAGATGTATCTATCCAATTTAACTCATGCAAACAAACATCGGGATTTGGCAACGGGTTCAATCTTCATACGCATGATAATGATACATAAATCCTCTCTTTTATCCTCACAATGATCCGAACATCCGAACTCGAAAGGATTTGTGCCTAAAAAAGTCTTTGCCCGGCGAAGCCATTTCATACAAAGTGTCTGTTTTTCTCGCTCCCGAACTCGATTCCCCTCATTGTTGTATGTAGGCCTCCGTTGTTTGAATACATAAATATATATTGTGACAGAAAATGTAAATTACTTGTTTTGGTATCGAGTTACGTTCACACCTAAGCCGGCCGTATTAGCCTAGATTTTGATAATCTGTGTTGGCCTCGATCACCATGACCTCGAGACAAAACCATACTTCCATACTTATAAAAAGCTGAAAGTTTTCACAATCAGCGATCTTTCAAATTCTGGTGACATTTTGTCTGGGAAAAGCCTGCCATGTTTCCAAATTTCCTCTAGAACTAATTTCAAGCCATCCCTATCAGAAGGAATCTGTGGAAACTAAATTACATGAGATTATATCAACCTCATTAGGCGCAGCTTCATAGGCGGCATTGGCTAGATCATTAACTTAAGTAACTTTGCAAGGCCCTCAGAGTTATTTCACGACAAGCTTCGCTATCAAGCAAGCCACGTGAGACGTTTGACTTAGCAGATAAATTACCGTTAATAATAAAATCGAAGTAAATAAGCGCGACCTCGTGGAAAGCCATTCAATAAGTTTGACAGCTTGCATTTAAACTTTACACTTTAGCAAGCTAGCATCATCTAGGATTAAGTTCATGCGAGACCGTCAGCTAAAGCAGTAGCCAAAACAAGGAACTAAATATCTAATTTATTCAGACGATATGATCAGCAGTAACTTCGGTGATGGGAAAAATCCCTGTAGGTAACTACTGTAATAATCACCTTCCTATATATTATTGTATGTTTATTTACCTGTCGTCAGTAACACCCGCAATAAAAGGAATAGGAATATTTTCAAATTGATTTCACGCAATTACGGATGAGATAAAAATACGACATTTTAAATTAACATTAAAAAATGTACAATCCCACCGTACATTTTTCAATGTTTACAGTCCTCATTTCTTTTCCAGAATTAAATATAAATAATGGTTCAACGGAAACGATACATGTAAACCTAAGAGGTATATCAGGGAAATAGACGCTTGAACAAGTAGCTTCAAAAACATTTTCCAGAATTATATGTGAAATTTATGTTAGGAACGTAGAGTCATTGTTCATGTACCCCCTGCCACACACCGAAAGGCAGCTTGCAGGATAAATGTAGAAGATAAATGTAGAGGAAGATGCAAGGAAGTAATCTTCATTGTAATGTACTCGAAAACGACCTGGACGTAATATCAGGATGGTGTAAAGATTGGCAGGTGGATTCAAATATAAATAAATGCGTTGCCATGAGTTTTACGCGCTTCACAAACATAATTCCCGCGCAGTAGCAAATCTCATGGTATCCATTAGAGTTAGTGCACGACAACAAATACCTAGGAGTCACGTTTAACAGTAACTTACCTTTTAAAGAACATATTCGAGATGCGATAGGAAAAGCGAATAGAATGCAAAGATTAACTGGTAGAACGTTGAGAGGATTCTCATCGAGAGTCAAAGAAATAGCTTACTTTTCTCTTATTCGTCCGAGTCTAGAATACTGCTGTGCGGTTTGGGATCCACACGAAGTAGGTTTAATCTCAGATTTAGAGATGGTCCAGCATAGAGCAGCCCGATTCGTTTGCGGGGATTTCAGGTTTGATAGCAGCGTTACGGCAATGATAGAGTCCCTCGGTTGGAATTCACTACAGATGAGAAGATTTGAATATCGTCGGAAACTTTTCGAAAAGTTCATTCGTTCAGAATTTATAGACGAAGTAAGTGTAATGTTAGTGCCAGTAAGGAGCGAACGGGATCTCCGAGAGGCATCGACGAAGCGTTATAGGAAAGTAATCACAAGGACGGATAAATACTTTTGGTCGTTTTTCCCCAGGCTATTAGAGATGCTAATAGGTAGGAATGAATAATGGTGGTGTATTACACCCCCTGCCATACGCCTCTGGCGGCTCGCGGGGTATATATCTAAATCTAAAATCGCTAAAGCATATAGTTACTTCCGGTCGGTTTTTTTCGTAGAATTGTAGGGAAGCCAGTAGGGTAAATATGGTAAGAATGATGAACAATTAAAAAAGCCTTGTGACTTACACATAATACAACGTTTTTTTAATTTTTCATCATTTTTACCTTATCAAACTAAGTTAAAAGTTCAACTTCTGATAATTTAAGGTAAGGATGTTGGTTTTGATGCACCTCCAGTCATACTCCACTAGTACCTCGCGGGGTCAATATATTTATATGATAATGTACGTTTTCCTTGTTTTTCTATTTTGTTTTTTATGTTACTTTGTATATTGCTATCTCTGTTTAAATGTTAACTGATTCTTATTTATGTATCGCATGTAAGTACTTATTGGTAGTGTATTTATTTATTTTTGAATGTTTTTCTCTTCTCTTATCTTTTAGCTATTACTATCGGTAGGTTTGCGCAGGTTTTTCACACCCCCCTTCCTCGTGGGTGTTTTCCTGCAGTGGATTTTTTTTCCTAAGAATCTCTTAGGTTTTTATATCCACAATTCTTCTAATGTTTTCTTCTTCTAATTTCATAATTAATGACGATGGGTTAGATGGAAGAAGAGACTTTTAAGTCTCAATCTCGCCCAAATAAAGACGATTTATTATTATTATTATTATTATTATATTTTAAATCTAAATCCCTGGTCTTACTTTAGAGCACTCAGGACAGAAAGCAACACATTAAACGGAGGGATTCCTTCAACAATCTGCACCACCGGCAAACAAAAGCCCCAGCAGGAGTGACTCACTACCGTATCGCTGACTGCACCCCAGCCTCCCCCGCGATGCGTCCGCTATGCGTCACTCCGAACCGCAGCTACCTCCGAGCACTCCATAAGAGAGCAGTCGAACAAAACACGCACGCACAGCGGCCCTAATCGCGCTCGCTTAAAAATGACGTCCCACCTCCCGCAAGCCTGGCATTCTATGACATGCGTCAAATGCAGCTGCGGAAGAGTTTTTCGGGTAAAATAAAACGTGGGGAAGGAGAGATATGCAGGAGGGTGGGGGGGGCGGGAATTTTTCGGGAGAGCCGCGGCAGAGCGCGAGAGTTTTAGTAATGAGAAAGGGAAAGGGCGACGAGATGGGGAAGCGGATGAGCGGGGAAAAAAAATGGGGGAGCAGCCATTTGGCTGTGAGATTCAGGATGCGGCCCGCACAATTTTTACAGTGTTGCGCCTCCCGAAAGGTTTTTCGATCGGAAAAACGAGCGCTTATTGGGAGACGGGAAATCTTGACACTCCTCAAGAGCGGATGTCAACCCCATAACAAGGGTAGTCCTTAGAACCTCGTAAATCCACCCCGCTTCAAATCCCCCGTCTTCTTCCCCCAAGATGGAGCCATACCATGCACTCACTTCAAGGGGGTTACTTAATTTTATTTTTTCCGGCCCAGAAAGCCTTTTACATGCAAATGAAGGCCTCGAATACAGTTACGACGCGTGTGAGTCATTGCTCAATACGGTGTTTTGTTCCAATAAATCGTTCACCCCCCCTCCGGAGTTAATGAAAGCGATGCTTTTAAGATTCTTCCAATTAACTTCGTGTGGGAGTGTCCTTAAGGTTTCAGCTGCAGTGCCATTTACTTTATATTCCTTCTATGATGAAAGATTTGAGATGGTTAAGACATGTTTGATGAAAGATGCAAATGTTTTGTACTTTCCCATGATATCAACGTAATTTTACATGATCGTAGCAAAGAATAGGAGAATTATTAATTGTTATTATGTATTAATATGTATCGTTAAGAAAATATAAAGGCCGGTTTATTGTAAAGTGAAGAATGGAAAGTGTGCATATCATTTTTTTTATCGTTAATAAAACATAAGAAATAAGGCAAAACAGATGTTTACTTTTCCACCTCCGTCAATTATAGAAAATCATCATAAGCCAAGTTTCTCCACATAATAAAATATTATCTTTATTTCCTAGAAAAATTCAGAAATAATTTGAAATTCTTTCAAAATGAACAATATTATTCTTTCTACCTTACCTTAAATTTTTCAGAGCAACGATAATGTAAGTTGGTTCCTGAACATACTCTATAATTACTAAAAAACTAAAATTTACTTATATGCAAAGCAAAATGTCTCATTCCTATTTCTTAAATGAAAATGCTGATGCTCTATTGAATCAACGGAGAGTCACCCTTCAATCACGAAAACATTCGAAAATTGAAGTGGGTACACTTATTTTATAGTTAGATTACTTCTAAATTACTCATGATTGATACTTCAATTTTACTACTCGTGAATGTTTTTTTCACTTAACGTGCGTTTTAAAATCAACGAAACAGAATATTTATATAAGCATATTGCTTTCTAATTTTTATCTTCCGTCTTTGAAAATGCTTGTTCGCTGAACGTAGTGATAATGGTTTAAAACCAACTAGATTGGTCTGCTTTTAAATGCAAGTATGTTTCCTGAGTGGATGCCATGTATTACCAAAAAATTATCAGGAGCCATGATTTTTTTTACTTCGGAGAAGCTTATAAGAGTAAGTTTTAGATTTTAGTATTTTTGATTGTCGATCCAACATAAGTAGAAATTAATTCACTCCATATAGTTGTAATTATCATCATCCTATACTCCAACCTATATGGGGGTCCCGGATAGTCAACTGGGTAGCGCTTTGGCTTCGGCGAAAGCGGTCCTGGGTTCGATTCCCGGTGGGAGCCTATGTGCGAAATGATCTAAGCTATCGAAGCACTTTTAACAGTATCACTCCAATCTATAGCCCTCTCTGAGAGACTTTACCATCTCATCTATCGGATAGAGCACCGTATGATATTCAATTCCAATTCCATTAAAGGCTTTAAAGGGGCTCACGTGCGGAAAGTCTCGTGTCCCCAGTATGTAGCTCATCACAGTGCTCTTATGCGAGGGACCCGGAACGGGCGCATGAAAATCTGTCGCTATTGGATAAGAGGATAGCTGAAAAATTGGTAGAAAATATTGACTTAACTCACTTCAGCCGAAAAGGTTGCTATTTTACGACGCTGAGGCTCCACAGTACCTTCTTCAGATCTTGCTTGCAACATAAGCCTCAGAAATAGCAGTCAGACTGTTAGTATCCCTGATGTTTCAAATGGTAAGAACTTTACTGGCCAATAAAATCTTAGGTGAAGGAATAATTTAATTTCCTCTCAACAGAGTCATAGTGGTCAGGACCTCTCAATCTAGAGGAAAGAGATGCAGCTTTGACATTTAAAGTGTCCCTATGGCTCCAGGCGCGTACAATTTCTTCTCGGCGTTCCTAAAAAACTTACTTCAGTAGCAAGAATTTCGCTGACTAGATTTAACACAAACCTTATGAATAAACAGAGGAGATTCTCAATGCACTCAGAAAATCAAAAAAGATAGCGAAATGGAAAGCTCGTTTGGCTTATATAAAAGCAGTTATGAATTGGATTCTCGGTAGGAACCCATGTGCCAAATAACCTAAGTTACCGAAGCACATGTAAACCAACAAAAACATAACAAAACTATAGCAATCCTAAAGCCAGGTAAATAAGCCTATGGTAATTTTATGAATGTCTTTTCAATTGAAAAATAGAATACAGAACAGAAAATTCGCTAGGGAAAATAACGATATTTTCATGGAAAAGCAGAGTTTAGAGCAGGTAGGAGCTGTTATGATCAGGCATGAGCTCCTTATAATCATACTGATTCTGGTATGAAGGTTGATTGTTGATGTTGGTCTCTAAGGCGAAAAATGTCTGCGATCTAAATGTTAGGAAGTAGATGGTAATCCCTCCAGGAACAGTAAGAATGGACAAAATTCCTCTTTTAACATTGAATAATTAAATTTAAATTAAGCATCTGTTATAGTAGTATCCTATGTAATAAATACACTGCCATGGGTATTTAAAGTTACAAAATCTCGACTCATCTTCTGTGAATCATTTAAGAGCGTTATTTCATAATTTTTACACGCAGATCAGTGCTTACGTAACGCCAATCCTTTAAACTAATCGAAATATCGATTCGTGAATCGATGCAGTTTTCGACAGGAAAATTCGATGCGATAGTACATGGTAATCACGCATAATAATAATCTGGTCCCGATAAAATTCATCCAGTCCACATTCGCTACACTTGCTAGCGACGAAGTAATTGGGGGAATTTTTCAGCAAATACACGCTGTACCACTCTGCTTGATTTGCATTTCTAACGAGGACTCCGACATTTGGCGACAGCGATCGATTCATAACGACACGAAGAGAGTGGTAAGCATGAGTACTTCATTCAGACCGAGTTTTTCTCGGCACTCCGACATGCGGGCGCAGCGTTTCGCTGAATTTCCACGCGCGAGAGACATAAAATTTTCAAGTTAATTTTCCGATGAAATTGTTTTCATTTGGGTAATTCCGTGCATGTTTATTTTTCACCCTCCGACGTTCTTTGCGCAAGTCATGTTCTTTTCGTGCGAAAGTCATTTTTGCTGCTACTCCCACAAAAAATCATGAACTCAAAACTGGCATGCACCCAACGGATGTGCGACAAGCTTAACGTATGCGTTTACGGGTTAAAATTCTCCCGAATGTAAAACCTCATACATTAAAACGTAACTTGCGAATAATCTCCTGCAAATTTAGCGAGCTTGATTATCCTGTTATGTATCACACCTTAACATCTACTCTTTGGCATAAATTAGCAAGTAATAATTTAAAGTAGGGGTGTCAAACTCTTCACCAAAGCGGGCAATTTTAAACAAAGTTAAATTCACCGAGGCCGCTCTACATATAGTTGTAAATAAGAAGCTTGCCGAAAGAGTAGATTAGAAATCACTTTATTTTGTTCTACCACCAAGAATCTGAAAAATTAATAATGTAAAATATAGAATTATTACGTTTAAAACACATAAGTAGTAACACGTACTTTATGGTGGATTGATTTTCATCGGCGAGTAATTATCAAAATAAAACATCTTTATTCGGGTGAGATTGAGACTAAAAATCATATCTTCCATCATAAATTTTACATAATAAAATCAAAGAGATAGAAGGAGAAAGTAACGTGAAGAATTGAGAAGAATTATGGATGTAAACATTCGCGAAGAAGAGGGTGTGACAAATTTGCTCAAACCTACTGATAGTAATAACTAATAGATGAATAAAAACATTACAAAATAAGTAAGTACATAATTAATATGTACATTTAGGCGACACATAAATAAGTATTGGCACGTTATCATGAAAATAAATGGTGTGAATATACATAATAACATAAAACAAACAAAAAAGATAAAAATGAAAAAGTATATGGATATGCATCTATACTAATAGTAGTGACTTCATTAACGTTCGTGTGTGAAAATAATTTTCTATCTAAATATGTTATTGTATGTAACACAGATATTATAAAACTAGAATAATAATGTGTATTACTTGCCTATGCATCGTGGACCGCACGAGAGGAGTTGGATACGGCCTGCGGCCAGCTAGTTTGACTCATCTGATTTAAAAAATACTTGCAGGCGGCAGAAAAAATGGACGATATGTAATTGTAATGTTAAATATAAAGGTAAAGCAGTCTAAGAGTATAAAATTACTGCAAGTAAAGGAGAGCATGATAGCTCACGGGGATCGTGCTTTTTTGTAGTTACCCCCATATCCGTTAAAACGTAATTTAAGAATTAATTTGCTCCATTGAGTCCTGAGGACGCTGAACCATTGGATTCCAATTCGAAAGGTGTACCCATTGCTAAAATCCGCTAAGTAATTCTTTTAACTTTGGCCACTAAGTGAAAGAGAGAAAGAAAAGTTTTCGATCCAACCGTTTCAAGAAGAGAGTTGAGTGCTGGATCGCTCTTAGTCCGTGTTAAAGTAAAAGAATCGGCTTCGAATGTTTTGCAGAAAAAGACGGACGCACGTAAAGGTTTGTGCGTTCCAATACGCTCAACATTTCGATGGTTTCATTTCGCACGTTTACCATTCGACATTAATTTCATCTGATAATATATTAATGAATCTACACGGAAAGAGGATTAGTTATGTTCTCGCTAGGAAATCGACTTTCAAAAGAAGCAGCTTTTCGATGAAAATATCAATTCATCGAAAATCCGCAATGGAAACATACACTATCACAATCATATACGATATCATTCCACCCTCACTCCAAAAATTTTGGTTTTAGACCGAATTTCGTAGAAATAACTAATGAACTCCTTATTACACCACCACAATCTATTCATAATCATATTCTTAACTATATTGTCAGTTCAGTCAGACTCATGTTACATTATGAAAACATCTAAATATTAGGTTTCTTACATAAACATAAAATTCCAGAGTATGATGGTGTAATTTTTTAAGCATTCAAAACGAATAGAAGAATTATTTTCCTCAGAAATGATTGGATTACAAAACAGGGGTCGTTCACTAACTATGCATGGAGTTATTTCTACGTTAAAGGGAGCACTAACACCGCATGAACGGCTCACCCTTTAATATTGTAACCTGTAAGTAATTTTCCGATGCATGGTTGAGAATTGACTTATCCAACCTTAGCGTGGTGTTTTTTTTATAATTCATATTTGTATTGCATGCTTATATTTATTTAGTTTTTATTATTTCTATTTATACATGCATATGTTGTATTTAGCTGGGTTTATTGTATGTATGCATAACATTATTTTTTAAATTAATTGTTATATAAGTGAAAGTCGTATCAGTCCTTGAGACTAACTGCAGAGGTTTTGTACAATGAATAATTAATAAATCGGAAATATGAGCTAAGCAATTGGCTAAGACGATGGTTCCTTATCTGACGGTAAGATATTCCTTTATTACAGAAGCCCCCGATTTGAAATATTCTCATCTAAAAAGCAACACAAAACACTGAATGATGCAAGGAATAAGTGATGAGATTTCCTCTTGTTGATGAAAAGTAATATTGATGATAAGATGGTTAACGATGGAATGATCTGAATTTTAAATGGGTGGAAATTTAAATTCAAAAATAATTTACTTTAATTTTCTTTGGGTAGATTTATGCATCTTTTAGTAAGAATTTTCAATGGTCAACAGACGTTCTAAGGAATAGGATTTTTCTATTCTAACAGCATTTTAGTTCACGTGCGTGTGATTCAGCATTAGTATTGTTAAAAGTGCTTCGACAGGTTAGGTCAATTTGTACAGTCCTGGCCAAAATTAACGCAGCACCGGCCGTAAGGATCGTTTGGGAGGTTCTGCGTTCATTTTGGCTATACATGGGTTTCCACCGGAAATCGAAATTTGTACTGCTTATACTATAGCCGAACGTCCTGCCCACTTGCTTATTCTAAACGGGAGCCAGGGAGAGATTCATAACAAAATAAAAATTAATAGAAGATGTATATAGATTTTAACCTGCCACTTTAAAAAGGCATACATATAAAATTCTTTTCAAGTCTTCGTTGAAAGAACTAAACAATAGACTCTGGAAACCGGATTACCTCGGGAGAAACGACCGCAATCTTACAGTCGCTACCCTTAAAAAGAGTACAGACATATGTAAATATTCATTTCTAAATCGGGAAATAGTAGAATGGAACAATTTACCTGGAGAGGTTTTATAACCTATTTCCCCCTTCCTACAATGAATTCATGAATAAAATTAAAAGGGTTACGTGATTTTGTTGTAGTGTTGTTGTATTATTTTAATATTGTAGTAAATTTGGGAATATTGCATGAATGTTTTCCTACCTAGCAACTGTTGCCCTTCACTGGTGAAGAACTCCTAATCTCGGATAAACTTATCAGGAGGTGCTTCACCGAGGCAACAGTAACAGCAAACACACACAACCATTCCCTGATCGGAAAAATCTGATCAGCAGGGATTTGAACCCGAAACCTTGGTAGGATACCTTAGATGGCATTCTATAAACTCGGTCACCAAGGCTAATTTTTTACAAATACACCGGCATAACACCAAACAAACAAGCCCGTGTGTTTAAGATTGTTGTAAATTTGGAAATATATTTGTAAATTTTGTAATTATATGTACATATTACATACTACCTTTGGGAGGTTTTGGGGTGTTCTCCTACCAGGCAGATTATTTAATTTTTCCCTCCTCCCACAGAAATGACTATCACCTGGCCTGGTGCCTATTTGTAGTTTTTAATAGTAAATAAATAAATCTTAAATTATAAATCTAAAGAAATTAAGGTAAATTTGAAACATTCGAAGGCCACAGCAGAAATATGTGCATTGAACCGGAGCAATCGCAAGCAACTGGATACAGCTCTAAATCATCTCGCCACTCTTCCCGAAAAGATTATTTTCCAGAAAATCACTTCAATAACGCATTCCCATTCGAGTCCATTCCTTCGCTGCCAGTTCTTTCGCGTCAATTCGAGCGCGAAAATGCTCGTAATTCCATCGAATAGCCATTCACTCTATGTAACTCGGTTACTCGCTCGAGATAACCGGAGAAATAAGTCCGCAAAAAAAGTTTCTTTTGTTGGGAAACAATTGCGCACTCGGCTCGGAGTGGAAATAATCATTTCCGAGTTTCCAATGCGGACAGAAATCCTCATATATATGTTGATTGAGGTGAATTGAAGAGAGACTGCGGGAAGAGGTTGGATCAATAAGGCAAATTGGATCTTAGAACGCTACTTTGTGGGAATTAATGAGGATCGAAGGGCTGTGTATGGAAGGGCGATTAATTCGGAGAGATTGCGGCGAATTTCCGATACAAAATGTTTCATATCCCCGTCCAGATGCCGATTTTAATTTGTTATAACGGAGAAGGCGGGATAATTAGAAATTGGGAAATCGGAACGAAATCGCTCAACCAATCTGGGAGTGGGAATCTTTCGAGCGAATGCCTCCAGTTCGTAAAGTATCGCAGGAGAGTTCCAGGGTCGATTCCCGCATGACCCGAAAACTCAGAGTGCGACAACTCATCGGACCCGACAACTCACCGTGCGACAACTGACCGGGTGACAGCTCATTGTGCGAGCAACATATCGCTACGGCAATTGAGATAATATCAATATATGAACGTTTAAACAACTGAGCGGTAGTAGAGAAAGAAAATTTGGAACACGGCTGTTAAGTAATCAGAGGTTTAAAATATCCAATAGCCATCTTTGTCGGCGTTCTTCGTCTCATTCACCGGTATTCCGAGAAAATATGACAGGACACAGCACGTTTTAAAAATCTATTCCCAAATGAGCGGTGTCCTTTCTTGTTTTCTCGGAATACCGGTGAATGAGACGAGGAACGCCGACAAAGACGGTTATTGGAGATTTTAAACCTCTAACTGAGCGGTACCTTTACCGATTACCGATTAAAGTAGTTGATATGTTATTAATATTATATTTAATAATAAATAAATCGCGCAAGGAGCTGTCGCCAAGTCAGTTGTCGGGTCCAATGAGTTGTCGAACTCTGAGTTGTCGCACTTTGGATTGTCGCACTGTGTTGTCACCCGATTTTAGGGAATAAATTTTCTTCGGCCGCACTCTCCGAAATCATCGCCGTGATCACGTCGTGATTCTTTTTCTCCCTTTTAATCCCGCTTACTGCGCGTTACGGCGCGTGATGAAACGCCGCTCGACAAACTGGATAAAATCCGGAGGGAATCATTTCCGAATACGGGGGGAATAACGCAAGCTTGTACATCCACCATTTCCAACGGGAAAAGCAGAGTTTTTGCATAAACTGAAACATGAGCATTTGCATTTATACGAATTACCCCCGAATCCCGGAATGAGAGGAAGCGTAGACGGCATCTCTACCGACGCACCGAATTTCAAGCGGCGAAAACCCTCTCTCTGTACCACGGCCGAGAGTTACGACATTTAATTTTTCAGCGGCCACGGAATTCTGTATACTTAATTCATTTTCGGTCGCAGTTAAAAAGGCTAGGATCGATCCTAGGGAACTGGGCTAATGGATATTGGCATCCTAGGCGAATCGAAATAAAAATGGGAGAGATGAAGTTTCGAGATTTTTCGAAAACTCAATCGCGGGTAGAAGTTGCTCTTTCCCCAAAATCCGATTGGTTCGGATGAATTGAAAATCGCGCCTCGTTATTCATTTTTTCCTCGCGAAAATCACGCGTGATGATTTTTAAACTCCTACGACTTCCTCGCTTTACGGCGCGGAACTCGATGAGGATCCGGGATTGGTTGGCAATTAACTCGGAGGAGATATTTTCCGACCCGACGCCCCCACATTGTCCCGTGCAGTTGCCCCGTCTCTCCCGGCTAAGCGACAGTCGCCGTCCGCAATCCAAAAAAAACGCGAAAATAAAAATTGGTTGGCGGAATCAGCCTATTTCCTCCGCGAACCGTTTGATTGATATTTGACCACTCGTTTGCGTCCGCCTGTTGAAATGCAGGAGGCCAAATCGTTCGACGCGTCTTCAAAAAATCATCACGAAAATATCGCGACGCCAGATTCCCTCATTGTACTCGATAAACTGGGAAATAAAAACGTGCATCGGAAAATGCATCGGCGAGTGATAAAAAGAGGCAAAACTTCCCAAGTGACGAGCTCGCGTCGTCTCGCAGCAGAATACCTGCTATCGGAATACATAAAATCGTCCATTAAGTAGACTCTTTTGACGCTCGCTCCGAAGTAACGCCCGAGATGGAAAAATTGAGAGAGAATCCTAGCGACGAAGGTCGGAGTAAAAATTTAAGAGATTTTTATTCTTCCATTGTGTACTTTTCCAGACGTCTAACCCACAATCACGGAACGGTCTCCCTAAATCGAATGGTTATTAGAAATAGGTTAGGGTCGTCATCCAGTGGCCTTCCTCCGTAACGACCGGAGCCTAATCGTCTTTTAAAGCGGAACGAGCGACGCGGAATTGTTTATTTGCTTCCCACTTTGTCACTTCCACAAAAACCCTTAATGAACTCCCCTTAATCGGCAATTGAGGTGTTTACATTACCAGAGAGGTCATTAAAAAGTTATCCATGGCAGGATTATAAGGTATGCGCTTCAAATTCTGCGGCAATTGAGACGTGAAACGAGGTTTCCTGTCCGTTGATTATATCCGCTGTTGTCGAAAGATCCTCATTCTCATTATGTTAACTTACTCTTTTAAATGAAAACGTAATTTACTCGCCAATCATGGTAAATACGTCACACGTAGAGTAACTTGAATTGGAGAGGCGGCTTTTATGAAAATGATTCGTACGTGCATTTGCAGTTGAATTTTACTAATCAGGCAAAATTAATTAGCAAATAAAGTTTTCTCTCTTCATTATTTGTCATATTATTAACTGTTTAGAACGAATTCTAAGTAAGCGTGATATTTTTTCCAACTATGAGTATTGCAAAAGAAAAAAATGGACATCACTCAGAGACCGTTATCAATGCTCTCCACAAAAATTATTGCATTAACTTTTAAATTTATTCTTACTCTATTTCCTCATATTATTTTCTCATCATCTATTATTGCAATTTTTCAAGTTTTTGATTTTATTTCTTAAAATTTCTGCAGTACTGCTTTTGTGCTTTCTTTGTAATACACTACTATTCTTTACATTTTAAAGTATTATTATCAGTAGGATTGCGCCGGTTTTCCACACTCCCTTCCTGGGTGTTTATGGATATTATCTTAGGTTTTTTACTTCTACTATTTTGAAGTTTTTCTCTCTATTCATAAACACATTATTTATGTTTTTAATATCTTCAGTAAAAGGTTAATTGGAAGAAGAGACTATTATATAACTAAATCTCGTCTAAATAAAGACCTTAATTGACCTTTATTTTGATAATCTATAGCTACCGGTTCTCTGAAAATAGCTCACCCAAGCGATACCTTGTTAAATAATACGCCAGAAATATCTAACCTTGATTCTCTTATTTGTACAAATTATATTATATATTAATGCAGAATATCGTGCGCCTAGTCTTTAATTTTAGTTTAGTGATCCCTCATTTCCGTGCAGTAATACATTTTAATCCGAAAATAGCTCACAATTTTGCAATTTATATATTACGATATTATAAATTATTCTTTCACTCTTTTGAGTCCACCAAAATCATACGTGCGTCATGCTCCACAATTTTTAATTCGATATCAAAAAAGTGCAAAATTGTGAGCTATTTCTGGATTGAAAACGAATTAATGCACGGAAATAAGAATTCGCTAAACTAAAATTAAAAACCAGACGCAAGAAATTAGGCATTAATAAAAGTCGAGACTCGAACGCGTTTCGTTGATAAAACGTGTTCCAGAGCTCTCCTTAAGTGGGAGTTCCGCTCCGTTAGGAGAATTGCAGAAGATGCGCTTGCATAAAAATGGAGTGAAATATGAGCTGATGATGGCGTCGCAGAGTAAAAATACATGATTCTCCCATTAAAGAAATTGGGACAGTCGCACCAGAAGGCGCTAGAGGATGGAAGAATAGGGACGATTGACTCGAGGGGGGAGGAGGCGTTTTTGTAAAGAATGGGGACCTTTCATTAGGAGCGAACCATCCCGGTCCTTCTAATTGATGGCCTGTATCTGAAAACCTAGCGAATAATGCATAGCTGCCGAGCAATCATCTCTCTACCAATATTACGGAGTGAGTCATTTGTCCGTGGGAGGAACTGGTCTGAAAGCGGAGAGCAAAGTGGTAGCCGAATATTAATTATCTCTTAGTTTTTTGCCAAAGTTCCGGAAGCATAAAGGGAAAAAATATGGGTGGTTGAAGTTATTATTAAAAGTTAGTGTAAATTAGAAATTAGACAGGCCGACAAGGTTTTGGTAACATTGACGTAGTTACTTGTGCCTTGTACTTTTTGCGGTAAATTCAAACATGTATGTGATTTGGGTTCACCACGTACAGCTTTCGAGAATTTTGTATAAACATTTAAAAAACCAATTACTTCCTTCGTTATTTTTTATCTTCAATATTTTGAATGGTAAAACTCTAAAAATACATCTAAACTGTTTATCAGTTCATTAATTTCCAATATATACATTTAATTCGTATTCCTACACCGAATTCGAAGAGCAACAAAATGTAGATTGACAAGGTCCCCAAAAAATAATTATTGATTAGTAGTTAATTATGGAAAATGTATAAAAAAATTCTACGACTCACTCAAAGAAATGAACTGTCAAGATAAGAGATAGCTAATAAAATTATTTCAGGACTAAGTTAAAGTTGTTGACAAATATGAACTGAAAATTAAATTTAGTCTTTCTTTCGTGGGTTGTACAGAATTTCAAGTGACACGTTTTAGAAATAAGGCACATAAATAAATCACGAATTTTAGTTTATCATACACGTGGAATCGCAAAATTATGATTTAAAATAGCTGGCAAATCTCGTTAAGGTTCTCAGATCTTTGCGAGTAAAAAATAAACAATAATTGGCATGTTCATTGGAAAAGAAAAACGCAAGCGACAGATTTCGAATTTTATTTATATATGGTACGAGGAGCACCTTACATGTTTGCGGCCCTTATTGCATTTATATTATAATAAATGTTTTGGACTTTCTTTGGTAAAATATTTTTATAAATCAAGCACTCATACAATCACGCTATTTGTCTTAACTATGAAAATTTTTCTTTCCGTAACTTATGGGTTTAGTATATTTAAATTAAAATTAATATATATCAAATTTATTCTTCATAATGGGAGATACATAAAACTAATAGTCATGCTTAGTTTTAAATTTCTTTTACATATTTAATCTAATTTTCATCTGCGGTACAAAAGAATTTTCAGCCCTTCGTGATATTAAAAGTTCAATACTTGCAGTAAAAACTCATTTCTTTTTCAATTGAACCACCTTAATACTTTCATTAAAGCATTGCTACATTTTCATTCCATGCCCTAGAATTCCTATGGATTGAAATTTCTAAGTGATTTAGGAAAGAGTCAGCTGAAAAGATTGAGCACGGAAAGGTGGCATGCCGAGCGAACATTTTCATTGGCGCAGAGCGTAATTGCGAATTTCATCGTTTCCCCGTTTAAATGGAAAATTAGAATAGAAAAAAATCAAGCAATGGAATGACCAGGCTTAATAACGCATATTGGAAGAAACACAGAGCATTGCGCCAATTAGGAGTGAACGTTTCCATTCACGACGAGACGAAGGACGGCGCAATGTTGGCCGAATGAGGTTTGAAAGATCCAGGAATGCAGGGCAGAATTCGCTTCTAACAGAGACATTTCAGCAGCGGTAAATTAATCGTCGTCTGTCGTGATTAAGGGTTCCCAAAACAGCACAAATGCCGCGCATTTTGTGATAAAGGGAAACGAAGTACTTCATGGCAGATACAATTCGTGATTCTTTACTCAAATATATAAATAAACATTATGTACTACTCAGGCCATAACCGAGATCTGAGGCATTAAAAGAAGATTATCGATAAAATAATTTACTATATATTAGTAAGTTTGTTGAATCTAACACAAATAAAAAATACACAATACTTTACGTAAAATGTTTTGGACCAATTTCAAATTTATTTCGAAATTAAATCCTAATTACGAAAGAATAAACCAGTTCAAGTTTCAGATAGAATCTTTAATGAGACTGGATTTTAACAATGAATTATGTTTGATGATGATTTTATATGCAAAAATGTTGAGCTAAGTATATATAATTTTACAAGATATGTACTCGAAGCCACTTCTTTCTTTATGACTAATTCATTGAATAATTTGGTTTTGGAACAGCTATTTATCGAAAACGGATTCTAAAAGGAGAACAAATTTGAAATGTAAGAATATATTGAAGGCAGCTAACGATGAATTACAGTTTTTAAAATCTCCAAAAGCCCCCTTTGTCAGCGTTCAGCACAGCGTTGTTACTTGATCCGGAAACAATGAAAAGTGACGGATTCCTGATCTTCTAAAAACATCCGATTCAGATCTCAATAGCCACGCCATCATATTCAGAGGTACAATAAAAAAATATAGTTTTCCGTATCAGACGTATCATAATGCGGTAGAAAAAAGGCTCATGGCTGACCACGGAATATTTCCATTGTTGGCTCAGATATAGTAATAATAATAATAATAATAATAATATTTTACTCATTACTAACAAGTTAGAAAAGATCTTAATGAAATGAGAATCAAGAATGATTAAAAATAACTTGCATCAAATGAAAATGAAATAGAAAGGTTGAGCAATGAGCTGAATATATCCCGAAATTGTAAGGAAAAATTCGTAGATACCCTCGAGAGTCATATTTCCGATCATCATTTACAGCTTTATACGTGATAGTAGGATTGTTTAATTTAATCCGCAACGTATAGCTCATGCATTTACTTTTTGATAATTTCATCCTTTCCTACGCCCTTACAATGCCTCATAATTCAACAATTCTTACTTCCCTCCTCCCCTCTGTATGTACATCTTCAATTACTATCTTTTGTAATCCCTCTTCTTACAATATTGACCTACCAATTTCCTCTGTCGTAAATTATTATTTCAATAAAAAAATTCTCTCACCATCTCTAGCACTTTCAGTAACTTTTCTATATAAATCCAAATTATTATTTTTTCTATCTACAATCCACCCACCTCTCGAGTCCTATTATCTTTTTGTTCTTTCCACATGGGAAACTAGTGATATCTAATTGCGTTAAGGTCACACTAGTGACACACAATTAAGGACTTGGAAAATATTAAAATTCATCGCCAATTCCGATTCTCAAGGAGTATCTATGTATAACCGTCAATGAAGGATTGAATGCAGACTCGATTGTGAAGCGAAGCGCATCCATCGAGAGCGAGGAAGCATCCTAGCAAAACGTGGCCAAGGTCATTCCGAATACAGCATCCGTACAAGTTGCATACACACAGGAGTCTCACGTTTCTCGCATCGGACGCAACTCG
The DNA here is from genome assembly GCA_947579665.1 of Sympetrum striolatum. Classification (NCBI taxonomy): domain Eukaryota; kingdom Metazoa; phylum Arthropoda; class Insecta; order Odonata; family Libellulidae; genus Sympetrum; species Sympetrum striolatum. Next base: position 49,961,991 of record OX388342.1, on the reverse strand, counting down.
AGGGAAGTATCCCCAGCGCCATGGCGTGTTCCTCCCCTATCCGCCTTCTGAGTAACCCGTGAGCCATAATGACGAAGAGAAGGGTAGTGGTATGCGATGCGGCTCGTGAAGAATCCTACATATCCGGCCGTGCCCCGGTGCATAATGCGGACAAGATGAGTATTGCCTTCGGAGAAAGAAGATGAACCCCTGCGTATGGAAGGTGAATAAAAATATAAAAATTCCTCTGGATAACGTGGGGGGTATGAAAAGGGAAGTGAAAGCGATAAAAATACCGTCAGTGCCACAGCTGCCTAAATGCATTCATCATGGAGTACCCACATCCGTAATATATGTGAAAAAGCCCTTAAAAAACCAGCTTCGTTAAGAGAATAGTCGGTAAGAGCGAAGAAAAAATTCGCGAGCGATGTTGCTTAGCGTTAGTTAGGTCCCACCTTGAGTATGCATGTAGTGTACCTGGCCAACAAGTGTCGTATTCGGGAATTGGAAAAGGTAGAACGAAAGGCAATACGATTTGTAAAGAATTGCTAGGATAAAGCAGTAAGCTTTACCTTGATGATTCAGACAGACACGGATGATAATTTTTTTTAATAAGATCAGAATAAACTATAATCTCAGAAGATATGATTGATATGATACTGATATCGATACTGCGATGAAAGTCAGGAAAATAGATACAATTTAGAACGAGTCGTTTCAAGAATTAATTTTTGCTGCGGACGATACGCGAAAGCAATCGATCAGGAAAATAGAGTCATGGTGGTTGCACTTGGTGCCACGCGCCGAAAGAGACCTTACAAAGACGTATATTCCGACGAGCTTTACAGCAACCCTCTCTAGTTAATTTAAGGAATGAGTTAAGTAATAGATAATGTGAAGCAGAGGGGAGAAATAGGGGAAGAATGGAACAAGAGAGTGATAATTTAACTACGCAGTCAAGGCGTATGGGATAAGAGCAGGAAAACTTTACGTCGTGGGATAAAAAAGTAATGAATTTTCGTCTTTACTGCGCGTTCACTTCCAGGAAAATTCCGCGGGCTTCAATCCCACTCATTGTTCCAAACGGAATGTTCCTAATTGCATCATTAAGGCCGTCAAATGCGGAACAAGGGAAAGAAGTTCATTAAGCGTTGTACTTTAAACGAAAAATGGAGTAAGTACATCTCGAATTCGATTATTTTTTCCAGAGGTGTTACTGCTTGAAACGTATTAGTAAAAACGCGTATTTTAAAGGTAATCCTGAGAAAAGTATCAAATCTTTGCATAATTAAGTGATAGAATTAGGAGCACGTCCCTGCATTTCTGTTCATACACGCGTCACGTGCTAGCATGTTCCTTTGTCGACTAAACTGTGTCAGCCTTTCGCAGAGCATTCCGTTCGTGTACTTTTTGAGATTAAATAGGATTCTCTGGGATATATGTGATTTGCATGTATAACCAAAGTGTGGGTGCAGCCTTGCGTGGGTATGTGCTATATGTATTTCTAGATCATTAGAGGTAATTGAAGTGGGAATACATCCGTCAAGCGACGTGTGCTAATGTTTCAAGTCTCCTTGTAAATAAAACTAAGTCCTTAAAAAGAAAACTTTTACTAATTATCATACTTATTCATCGATATGCAAGCTATAAATAAGCAAACTAAGAAAACCTTATATGAATTTATGTTATCTATCGATACATTTCCCACCTGTTGGGAAGTTTATTATTAAACATTTCTTTCAATCAGACACGCCATTTGAATTTCTGGCAAAGGTGAAACAATCATCACATCAAGCAAGTAATTTTAAAACCTCTTCATTTTCTGAGAAAAGAAAATTCTATTCTCTTTGAACGCTTAGAAGAATGTTCCAAAGCAGAACTAATTTATTGGGTTCCCTTAAATATTGTTGATCATAAAACCAATTACCGTCGATTTTGATTGGAAACAAGACAAATTATTTACTTAGAACTCAAAAATTGTCAATCTGAAAGTATTTTATTTTCTGATAAAACTCAAAGTATGCGGGGATTATGTAAATATGAATAAACCCACGTGGTTGGATTGAAAGAAGTGTGGGTTTATAGGAAGACGAATTCTATCCCCAAAAATTCTTACCAATTAAATTTTTGAATGGCAGTTTTTTCTTGGATTTTTCTTCACAAATTTATGGATACTTTCAAAGTTATCATATTACCATTTTGAAATGAAAATTTCAAGGGTCTCCCGGATAGCCAAAGGGTGGCGCGTTAGCCCTTGATGAAAGCGATCCCGGGTTCGATTACCTCAGCTGTCGAAGCACTTAAAAATAATGTTACTACTAAAATTGAAAGGGAAAGTTACGCTGAAATTCGTTCACGAGGAATAAACTTTGGAAATTTCAAAGAGTCAACTCATGATATCCCATTAGACCTTGAGAGTGCTACATTTCACTACACATCCTATTCCAAGAATCAATACCACCTGCTTACGATGCTTTTTATCTTTTAAAAACTCGCTCTCGTCAATCGCATTTTTGAGGTTGTAAAGGGACTAGTTTAAAAAATAATTCATGCAACCCACACGACTGTTTTGAAAGGGACTGCTAACTTATTATTAACTCGAGTTTTATTCAAGGAACAGATTCCACCCACTTTTGACATTCAAAACAGCTTTCTCTCGAAGATCGCATTTTACGGGTTGTTAGGGACTGAGTTCTAGTATTACTAATACAATATGAGTTAAAGGTCAACTTATTCTTAATTTACAAACAAAAACCTTCCGTAAAGAATCAAATTACTCAAATAATATCATTTTCAGAAGTTTATGACCTTTTCACGAATATTTTTGTAGACCAATATTACATTGAATTCCCTTTACAGAATAATTCCTTCTTAAAATTAACTTCTAGTTTAACAGTTTAAATTTTTAATCTCGAGAACTCCTCGTTCATCTGATACGCCAGAAAAGCAACAGATCAATCCGAATATCCAAAAAAGTTCGAAATAAATGACAAATGCAGGACATTTTCAACCGTTAATAACAATAATAATAATAATAAATCGTATTTATTCGGGCGATGTTGAGACTATAAGTCTCTCCTTCCATTTAACCTATCGTCATAAGTCATAGAATAATTAAATTAGAAAGAGTGTATGAGAGAAATGAAAAATAAATTGTGGATGTAATAAACCCAAGAAAATCGTAGGAAAAATATTTATCCCCTACAGGAAAACATCCACAAAGAAAGTGGGTATGAAAAACATGAATAAACTTACCGATAACAATAATTAAAAGCTGAGAAAAAATATGATAAAATATCTAAATGCACCATCAATAACTACATGTATTAGATACATCAATAAGTATAGTCAGCTAAAACATCATACATTTACACATTAACATAAAACAAACAAAAAAGGAAAATAGGTCAAACACATTCCAAGAATAATATAACTTAAAGTTTTAACAATCGATAAATCTTATCCATGTCCAGCAATTACATCCAAAACTTAATAAGGAATAGTAAATTAATTCGAATATTTCAATTAAAGAAAGTAATCTCGCACATCGGAAAGTGAAAAATCGCATTAAGTCCAAAAGGAGTTTATCACTGACTCCAGGGTTGGAACAAGTGTTTTTATGATGATAACAATTGTTTTTCTGAGGCCAACTACAATTTATAAATTTAACACAGTCTACAGCACAGGGAACCCTGCCTTCATTTTCGACTGCACGGGCAGCTAGTGGTGTTTAATAAAGGAAATGGGTTGGAGAAGTACACCGAAGGGGTAGAGCAGAGGTTTTCTTGGGGGTTGAAGGGGCCATCCACGGCTCTGTCTACAAAGTGGGGTGAATGAGAGGAAGCGTTGAGTGATGAGGGGGGAAAGTGGAATGGAAAAAGGGCGGTTGTGAGGGTGGCTTAGGAAGAGGATAATTCAGGAAGATGTGAGGTCGGTGCACGAGATGATAGGGATGGATGGTTAAGGGCGGAACGAAGTAAGAAGAGGGAGAATGTCGGATGCGGACAAGCTTTTGCTCCTCAATCTCAGCCGCTGAAAGTGCTCTGCGGGTAAGTAACGTGAAAAAGCCAAAAGCCTGCATCGAGGAAATGGAATTTCTGCGAAAATGGTCTGCCAAAGTCCACACTGTTCATAAATCTTTCAAAATACAGCCTATAATGAGACTTAATTCTGAATAATATACCTTATCAGACTAATAATGACTATTATTACTATCTCAACACCTGTGTCAAGACTGTGAGAATGATTTTGTCTCCGGTATTTAAAGGTGAGTAAATTTCTTCAAACAGCTTTATTGACCTATAATAATAGTGATTGATTAAATATTTATGGAGAAAATGTGTATCAACAATCAATTTTGAGAATATTATAGAACATACAAATGGGAGGAAAAGGTACGTTGATGATTCTAAAATTTATTCCGTAAAAAAACCTAATTATCGGCCTATGTATTCTTAGAGGAATCTTTGGATATTTTGCAATGGACTTATGTTGCCGTATATTAATTGCCTAATAATGGACAGGAAACAATTTAAATGAGCTTTTTGATTTATTTACACAAAATGAAACCCTTATTAAAATTATTTTTAAATTTTGAATGCCACGAGGCGTGAATTGGAGAGTTACGGATTTATCTGATTATGGTGAAGCTTATTCCAATTCAAATGAACACACACTGATTTTCCGATTCAATTAACTATATATAATCATCAATTTATGTAGATGTCACTGAAAACCATCCTCTTTATCTTCCCTCCGGTGAGAATAACTGATTTGGATTTAGTTTGTAGACTTATAACGATTTCTTAATTCATCCTTGACAAATTAAGAGAAAAATATTATAGTTGAAAGCCACCGTTCCGATTTCCCAGGTGCAGAAACCCGCAATTAATATCCGATGTCATAAAAAGGTTACATAAAACATATGATTAAATTAAAATAGAAAAGACCGTTTATTTTTCCTTCTAACAATAAAATACTGAAAAAGTTTCTAAATGGTCACGGTTGACTGGGGTATATTTTTTTAATATTTTTATTGCTGGAGCCAGCCAATCTTTTAGACAGATTACTCCTTACAACTGGTCAGGTTGAGAAAATTTGAACAAAAAGTATATTATAAAATTTCAAATATAAAGAAGTAAAAATTGTCCTATTTAATCTTCAAGGCTTCAAAGGATGACTCCATAGTGACAATTTCCGCTTACAGAAATATTGAGAAAACTAACTAGAAAGAATATCACAGCACAAGATATGCCCTCTTCTACTCTCTTACAATGAGGGAGAAAAGGGAATCGAAAAAGTGAAAAAGCATTGGCTATAAGCTCCCGAGTAGGACCCAGAGGCACGTAGTCAGATTTAATTGTAAGAGAGAGCAAACGAAAAAGTGCGACTCGGCAGAAATAAAAAAGTTCCCGTCCGCCTTCAAAGCCGCCGCAACTTTTCTCTCTTTATAAATATTTTCTGATCTCGCTCTCTCGCCCCTAATCTTATACCTCTCCTTCGTTCTCCGGCTTCTTTTCTTTCTCTCCTCCGTTTCCGTGCCTACACTCTTTTCTCTTCCCATCAAGTACTTCCGTATCTGTTCCCTTCCGTCTTTCATCTGATCTAATTATACTCCCCTTTCACTTTTTCCTGAATACCGCCGCAACCTTCCCACAGCTCTCTAATCTCTCCTCGGCTCAAGATCACTTTCACTTTAGTCCGAGGATTTGAACCCTTCTAACTTTCTTCACTCGCTGTGGTCAACACAAAAAAATACCCAAAATATTAGGTATACGATGTAAGTAAACATTGCTTAAATGAATGAAAAGATAAAGGCCAATTATAATTGTTATTATTGTTGAAAAGGCTGCAATTTGGAACCGCTTCCATGGTGGCAACCTCATACAAGATCATACATGTTTATATCTATAACAATAGTACCTCAAATTAGCAATACATACACAATAAATAATACAATGATAAGAACACAATGACAGAATCATAGCCAAAGTGAGGATAGGGAGAAAATCCCCTCCAAAACATTATAAAAATAAATAAAAATGTATTAATTAAAACTGATTATTTTCCTTACTCTATTAGTTAATGTTCTGCGAGATTGGGGGAAAAGATAGAGAACCTCCTCGGGTAGGTTATTCCATTCATTTACTACTCCATTTAAGAAGAGTGCTTGCAAATGTCTGACTTCTGTTTCAGCAAAGAATATTATGCTTATGGTTTCTCCTTGATATATAATCACGGTCATGTTGCCTACTGTACATGCGACCATGATGTATTAAAGACGACCTAATCAACTGAAACTAAAATGATGCGCTTCGTATTTTCCGTAATGATTTTTAATGCGACCGGATTCGTAAGAGTTCTTGAATACACTTTAGAACTTGAAGATGCAAGTACCCTTACGAAACCAGTCACAATAAAAATCAATGTAGAAAAATACGAATTGTATACTATCAGTTATGGCTCTTCACAAAGTCATGCTGTCGAATATCGATTTCGCTTCCTATTTTACCTTATGTTTGTAGTTAAAAGTAACCGTAATTTTACATTTTGTCGGGAGGCACAAAGGGCAGGGTGGCTTATATGGCTTGGGATGAATCCGGAATTTATTAAATTACTTCCCCTGAATGTGATTTGAAATACGAGACATGTTTTTTAAGTGCTGTGTTGAAGTATGGCCGCTATAATGCTGTTGCGCCGTTCCGTACATTCGTCATGAATACCTGTATTTATTATCTAGTTACAGAAGCCATTATGAAAGCACTCAGATGAGTTTACGTTTTCCTATGCGTTTTTAAATACGTTATACTAATTGGAATCTCACCGAATTTGTAATTTGCACTGTCATTCTTCTCTTACATGCAAACCCAAATTGATCGGTTGATTCGTGCAGGGCAAAGATAAACATTAAGAGCGGTAGAATGAAAAGAAAGTGAGTAGGCGCCTTTAAAGATGGTTATACAAACGTGCACGGTTAGGGACGAGGTTAGTGAACGTCCGTTATTAATTACGATCTATTGCAAAGGGTTGATGATTAAGTTCAAGGACACAGAGGCCTTATGATTGCATCGATATGCAATGAGTCTCCTTACGTGGGTTTTTTTTCTGAAAGCCTTCAGCCCAGGAGTTTCTCTCCCACACTGCATTCTTTCATGGGGTTTATTTTTACAATTGTTTTCATTTTTATTATTTTTTGTATCCTACTTGTATCTTGATTTTGTATTATAATTTCATACGTATGCCTACAGAGGTTAGGTGTAAGAGAGGTCCACCTGGGCCTAACCTCGCTGCAATAAAGGGTCTAATAATAATAATAATATGTTTCAAGAAGTGTTCTCTATGAAGTTGTGGCATCACGCTCAAGGCTATCGGAAGTTGTACTCACGAGGCATAAGTGGCAGATTTCAGAGGATAGGATTCAGAAATTATTCCAAAGATACGAGTTCTTTATCCATTGGTGTAAATCACAATAAAATATAAATTAATAATAATAAAGTAGAAAAGAGATAACTGAAGGCTATCATGTAAAAAAAAATACTTTAAAACAATCCTCATGGTAATTTAATACCAAATCCCTACTTACTTACTAAATACGACTCGTATATTGGCCAGACAAAAGAGTAGACCTTCACTAGAATTAAAGATTGTTGCTGATGAGAGAATTTCTGATATTGCAGTCTTAATCTCAGAGTAACGAAACATATGCAAGACTTGTCACATCACATTTCGTCGCAGGTTTTAAGAAATACGAAATTTTAATGACGGCATTCGATAATTCAAGAGTGAGTAGCTTATAGCAGTAGTATAAAATATATACATCAAAGCTTTGAATGTTACCAAAATGCAGCCTAACACAAGATTGGAATCCTTAATAAATAGGTGGTTTGAGGCTAGGCTGCGAATACCGAATATCGTGTTGCAGAGTATAAATATAGAATCGGATATGCGTATACGTGAGAAGCAAGAGAAATAAGCTTCAGAGGAAGCGAACAACACACATACGGATATTAGAGTTGGTAAACATCACGAAGTCCAGGAATTAATTGATGGATTCACAAGCTTAATTGCAATCTATGGATGCAAAGCTGATAGTATAGGAGATATATTGCTTCGTGACATTGCTTGGATGAGACATTAAAGTTAGAACGTATAATTAAAGGGAGAAAGTGATATCGAATAGGCTAAGAGATTTTGTAGATTAAACCATTGATAATGGATTCTAGAAGCCGCCGTAAAAAGCACTTTCGACCTTCAATGCAAGTGCATGCAAGGATTGAAAATTCCGAAGCGTAAAACTTGCTCTCTCTGACGAATAAAAGTCAATCTTTTTGTCAACAAATAAAAAATCAATTTGTTGAAGTGAAAATAAATAAGAGTGGGAAGAGGAGAAATAGATTGTAGTCCTTAGCCCTACGAAAATATACATTTTGATGGGAGTGCCTAAGAAAACTAAATGGTAGATTCTTGGCAGATATTTCTTTTGAAATCTACAATTTTGTTTACCACTAGAGTTTTACTGTTCCAATATAGGATGGCGAGTTTCCTTGTCACTACAAATCGAAAAAGATTAATGGGGGGGTATTGTTCGCCAATTATATTTAGTAGAGAGAATATAAATTACGAATTATCCACGATCTTAATTTATTCACTCTATACAACTCTGTGCACTGAATGTGTAATTTTAGGGGGAAAATGTTTGTTACTTTATTCCTCTATCGTTAATGTGATGCTATAATTGAAATTTTAAGAGACTTCTCCATATTTATACAAAATAGCTCAGGAAAAATTCCAGCTTATTTTCGGAGTTTATATTTTTACTTAGTACCTCTTCTTTATAAAAACTTAATATTTTGGTTGGCAACGAGATAATTAGTGACGTACGAGCCTACGGAACACGGTATTTGAATTTGTAATCAAATGCCGTTGATGAGAGCTAATCTATATCCAACTTCTTCAGTCATAAAAAGAATCTCCTTTTCGGTGGATATAAGACGTGTATAGAATTTTTTAGACCCTAAGAAATATAATGGATTAAATTTTTTCAGTTATTAATAGACTTCTACAGCTTTTACTAAAATAAAATATTTATGAACTACTTCACTTAAGAAACCATGCAGCGAAAAGGTTACAGTGTAACCCATTTCAGACTCATCCACCCTTCCAGCAGTATTTGCTCTGCATTAAAATTTCCACCCAAGATTACGTTTATGCTCTTTGATGAATTAAACCAGTCCTTACCTTCTTTCTCGAGCAATTACAACATTTAATCTTTGCGAGTAAAAGACTTCCCCTCCGTAAATTCCGGAATTTTATTGCCACATTCATTAAATGAGATTATCCTATCCTTCTGCTCCCCAATTCTATTGACATCTAAATTCTCCGCCTCTCTCACTCCGCTGTCAAATATACTTCAAAAAAGGACATCTTCCACTCTATTTGCAAACCAAATAAGCTTCCCATCACTGCTCGTCCCTTATCCACCTCATTAAAGCGGTTCGCCTTTTTACTGAGGCTTTACATCCCCTTTACTTGTATCCATTTTCCACTTCCACTAGCCCGAAAAAGAGAATATATTACAAGTAGAACGTTCTCCTCGAGCACAAGAAGCCCATGGTTATTAATTTTTCCCCAATCTTCAACCTTGAAATATTTCTCCCAACAACGCGAAATACGTAGGTAAAATATCCTACGAGGAATATTTATATTTTTAATTTTTAACAACGGTGAATTTCGACGATGATATTTTTGCAAACCATCGCTACAAACAAAATGGAGCCAATTTCAATAATTAGTTGATCGTTCAATTTCACCCTTTATCGCAGCAATATCATCCAGATGTGTTGATTAAATGAATAAATCAATTAACCCCGCAGAATTCTGTAATTTGAATTTAATTTTCCAATAATCCCTCCAATGAATCAAGCCGACAATTTTTATCAATCCGATAAAAAAGGCCAAAGGAGATATTTTTTTGTATCGAAGGCTTACCTACAAAGCAATTTGGCCAATAAATACGGCGCATTCAATAAAACTCGTTTGAAACGGAGTTAAAAATATAATTAAATTAAATTGATTGTTAAAGCCATAGGCAGGTGGTATAAGAAGGGATTTCGAAGTAGCTGGTTATGGATATCTTGTAAATACATACCTATACGAGATCGTAGATCTTAACCAAGTGATGAGCTTGTGCCTAAAAACATAAGTCAATCTAGATTAAATGAATAACGTACTAGTAAGAAATTGCACAAATTACTTCGATATTTCATCCACTAGAACTTTCAGATAACATGATTAATATATATATATAATCACTCGGTTCTCAATACACAAGTAGACCTATAAATCATAGGAATGCATGATTGTAAATAAGGAAGAAATGTTTTCAAAACCTTTAGAACAATGATGAATCGTGATAAATTGTTATTGGGATGTGAAAATTTAAAAAGTTCTGGAAAAGGATGGAAAGGTGGCCGCAGCCAAACCTAATTCACTAGAACAGGTCTTTAAGGTGCATTTTGTTCATTTAGATTCCTTTATATAAGGAATAATAAAATACCCTGGAATTCTAAGGTTAATTTCGGGGTGTTATGTTACTGTTTAAGATGGAAACCTACCACGAAGTTGAAGCTAAATACTTAGTACGTATATGGGTTTTTATCTTAAACGTTTCAATACAGTGAAATTTTGGAGCGATTTGGCATTTATTTGATAATATAATCGTTAAATTTGAAACCTTCCCAAGCAATCGCAAAATTTACAGATACAGCACATTTCATTCACATATCATCGCAACTTCTTTATATGTTGTCATCATATGATTACATAAAAACAGCAATCCTAGTTACTGTTAATGTTTATTACCTAACAATATATACATCAATGGCTCAAGGGCTACTTTCAATCACCGCATCCCCATCAATACTCTCCTAGGAAGGAAAACGACGCAATATCTCTGTAAACACCCTAAACTAACGGCCCTCCGATTCTAAATCGTCCACGAACGGGAATAATAATATTTAGTCCATTACCGTATCGGCCGAAACGGCACTTTCCGAGCGCAAAAGGGATTCGGTAATCTCTATATTCAGCTTCCGTCATTGAATCGCCTCTCCCACGGACGTGCGCTCCTCTGACCGAGAGAGAAAGTGGACACTTTTTGCAGTTGCAGCGAGCAGGCTAATTGAAAGCCACCTCACGTCTCCCTCTAGTTAAACCTTACGGCTCGTCTCTTTCAGACTCCGCCGATCGCCCTCTTCTATTCCCCGCCGTTTCGCACATGTGCGCGGCCTTCGCAGACCGCGGAAGCCGAGGCTAAACGACTGGCAGGTCACCTAATCAATTTCCCGCCCGGACAAAGGTATTGGGAATGCGAGACTGATGCCGAAACAATCCCATTCCTATCACTCATTCTTCCGGCGAAAGGGGAGATGAAATTTGGGCAGGGAAAGGAAATTGGGAGTGTGCGAGAGTGCGAAAGACCCTCCGGGGAGGGGGAGGAAACAAAAAGCCCGACACCCCGCCCTTGTTTCTTTTGCAATCCCCTCTCCCCCTCCCACCCGCTCTTCGGCAATTTCGAATGGATTAAAAAGGGACCTTTTATTGGTTTCTCTTTATCTCCGAAAGTTCAGAACCTTAGAAAAAGAGAGGGAGTATCCGCGCTTGTAGTCCCCTTATATTTGATTCACGACGAGATTTTTTTCCGTTTCGAGATAAGCGGGAAAAAGCGATTATATCGACGGAATTAAATTCGCAACAATTAAAAGAGGGGCGTCCGATTGCGGGTCGGGGATCGATTGGTGGGTGGGGAGGCCGCTCTTCTTTTGTTAGCTCTGCAAGCAAAAGGACGTGAATTATTACGGGAGTACTGGTGATCTCATGTATAATTCACTTCCCGGCGCGGATATGCGACCGGCGCGTCCGCGGTCGTCAGGGTAACAAATCTCGCTTCCTCGGATGATCTATTTGACAGGATGTGGTGCTTATAATGGCCCCGTTTTAGCGGCAACCTGGACGGTTTCAAAAGAAAGCTATCGCGACCTAAAATAAGAGCGGAAATTTAACCTTTCGAAGTTCCCCTTGTTTGCGATTTTGAGAAAATTTCGCGAAGCGCTTGGTGTCTTAAATAAAGCAACCTAGGTTCCTTTAATCAATAATGAATTCTGTTTAACCTTCCCTGATCGATGGCTACCTGCTCGACTAAGTCAATGACGATACTGCAAGAAGGGGTACTGAATGTGAATCTCGTATAGATGAATAGTTTCAAACTTAACCTTTTGATGGTCCTCCTTGATGTTATAGACTTATATTTGTCGTAAATATAATTTTGTAGCTTATAATTAAAGTTAGACTAAAATTATCACGTTTTAAGAAATCGTGTTTTAAATAGTGTCGTCACAATAATTCACCTTTGATTCATTTTTTGGTTTCTAAGTAACTGAATGTACTTGCGATTGTGGAATAAATTATACATATACATGTAGCATTAAAAATGATATGAAATTTAGTTTACTACTGTATAAGAAAAATTAATAAAAATATTATTCTATTGAGGTAATTTCAAAATAACAGTAGTGTTGCTGATTTCATATTGACTGAATATCTATATATTAATTCTATTGGTTTTTAATACTGATCATTCGAGGTAAAGATGTTTTAATGTAAATACGGTATGAGGATGCGAAATATGGAACCCTAAAAATTATTCAAATAACTCCTGTTTTTATTTTGGGTTTGCAAGACTAAAATTTAGAACACTGAGTTTTACAAAGAAATTTCGAATAGGAAAGAATAAATATTCCCATTTATTTTTTAGTCGATATAATTTTTCTTCCTTATAGATTTGAATGAGTCATTTTCCGTTTCTTGCACAAGTATCATTTTTAAATTGTGAAGTTTGATTAATAACTAGAGTATCAATTCTTATATTTTCATCGTATGATAGTAATCTCCCAAACAGGAGAATTCCTGCCAGTATTCATCAACGAGAGAGCATTCATCAGTTTAAATGGTTTCAAATCAATATCTGCTATTTTCTGTTAAATAATTATTCTCTATTCTGGTTTGACAAAAATTCTCACTAAAAGTTTCATGTTAAATGATATACGTCGAAAGTTATAAGGCATATTTTCAGCTAATTTTCTACATCATTCCTGGATAGGCAGGAAGCAATTAATTTGGTGACGCCAATTTAAGTGGTTAATTTCATCACTAGCAAACTTTATATCATGATTCGAGTATAAAGTCTGCCGACCGACTCTCGTTGTACATTCTTAGTGTATTACTTGCCGAATTGGACGATCAAATTGATTGCCCTGTCGCGGTGATAAATAGACTAAGCCTCTTTCCATCGATTCCCGTCAAACTTACTACCTAACACTCCGTCCAATACAATGGTAGCGCAGATAAAATTAGAAATTAAATCGTAAAACTTGTTCCACGCCTGCACATGTAAAAACCGCGTCATTGCGATCGATGTTCATGGACGTCACTAGTAGAGAAACTAATTAAATTAATGTCAGCATCACGAAAAAATATACTATGGTAATTAAATGTCATTTTTTTATTTTCTATTTATTTAAGTAAAGGACTGCAATCAATATTTTAGTTCCAATTTCGAGGAATTTTCATAGTAATTATTTATCTTTAATAGCTAAAATTAAAAGGCTCTGATTTACTGTTAAAAAATTGATTTCCTAAAAATGTAAACATTTTTCAAGTAACACAGGCTCGCTCACAATTTCAGCGATCTTATTTTGTCGCTTACAGGCATAAACGCTTTAAATTGCCGATGAAAAGTTCTCGGGGACATTGAGTGTGCAACAATAGTCGTGCAAAAGTGCGACTGTTCATAGGACGCAGAAGAACCGCATTTATAACGCTCCCACTCTCTTTACGGAAGGATTAAGCCGTCGAAGCAATTTTCTAGAGTTTCCTATATAGGAGCTCATAAAAGTGGAAAAAAGTTACAGGGATAACGAGCGAAATGGGAAGGGAAGAAGACTTTAAAGAATCGATAATCGAAGGAATAGCACAAAAGTTGGTGAAAACGGGCTGTAATGCGTAGGAGCAGAAAATCCTTGTAAAGAATTAATTATGCCAATAAAGCTAGGGCAATCTGAAAGGGGTATTCTGGCAAAGTTTACCAATTTCCTTTGACTTAGCCTTTCCCGGAGGTTTTTGAGGGTTTTCCTCTCAACTAGGGTGAATACCAGGCAGGGTAATGTACTTTCTTCCCCTAAGAAAAGATGACTACCACCTGGCCTAGAGCCTACTTGTAGTCCTTAAAATTAAATAAATGAATATAAGGTTGGATATGAGATCTCTTTCAATAAGAAGATGATCAACCAATAGTAATTCAAAGAAGTTAAGAGACGACATTCTTCATTCTTTATGAAAACAATTGGTTTATTGATTGCAAATAGTTTTGTAACGATCATATTTCCACGGACTCTGCTTCCTAATTCCTTTAGAAGATTCTAAAATAAATAGGTGGTTTAAAGATATAAAAATTCAAAGATACGGTTTGGAATCATCCAGTGGTCCGCAAACAAGTGTCGCTGAAAGGTATTTCAAGAATACAAAAGACATGCGAAGTTTTAAACTGAATAAAGTATTATTAACATTAATTTAAAAGTAAAGATTTCAGTTTCAAGATAAATTAAGGATTGTCAACTCAAAAATGGTATATTAAAAAATTGGAGGAATATCTAATTACAAACCATATTTTTACTTCCAACAAATGACAGATTTTTATTTGTTAAATTTTAAAGGGAGAGACCTTGATGAAAGACTTCACACAAAATGAGACTTAAAGACAATAAGTGATTTAGGCTCTGCTATCCAATAAATCTCCAATAAAATTTCCATACCTGGTCAAAATTTTTGCACTCAATAATGAAGAAGCTTATATTAACCTACCTTTGATTACCAAAGATTTAAAGATAGTAACTTCATTTCGTTATATTAAAACATTATATTTCACTTCACTTGAAAATTGCGAGATAAAGTAAATACGTTTAAGAGGAAGGTTTACTCGTCCGACTAGAAGCTTTAAAATAGCTCCATGATATTTTGAAATATAAAAACATTGATCCTTTGACGCATGAAATACACGTTCCGTTCATTAAAAAACATTAATTCACGTAGATTAAGTGAGCAAGTTTATATAAAACTTGGAGCTGTAAAAAATCACCATTTTAACAATTTACGTATATTCAGATTTGTATGCATACAATTAAGCATCCAGCTACATTTCAAGAGATAAGTTTTAAAGGTCCCTTTTCTCTTAACATTTAGAGATAGAAGATTCTTTTAAAAAAATGAAAAATCTCCTCCAACTCAAAATCAGAATATTTTAACATTTCCCAAGCATTGTTAATTATAAAAGTATAAAATATATTAAAACATCTTGCAAAAACAACACCTAAACACGATAGATACTCTCCCTTATTTTTCAGCCAACTACCTACGTTTATAAGCCCAATTATATATTTCTCAAAGAACAAGATAACTTTTTCCGTTGATTAAACCCACGGATCATTCCGTTAGGGTAGTGTAATGAATGAAATAGAAGTGAATTCAGATTTGAAGCCATTCTCCGCTGATTGGACCGGTGGAAAGCATACGGATATAATGACCCGGCATGTCTGCCGCAAAAAGGAGTTTATTCGTACGTTCGTTACTGAGCACCGGCTCACTCTTCCTGTTCGCTGGCTGCGTCCAAGAGCATCGCGTAAAACCTCTGACCCACATGCTAGGAACGGTGTGGCACATACATACAGTGACCACTAAACCGACCGGAGGTCCCGGGAAACAACCTTAGGAGACAAAGCCCCTCTATTCTACTCCATATATCTTAAATCTTACGCTACAATACAGCGTGCGAAAACATGCTTCCATTCTCTGTATTTCCGAATGAGCTTCCTCCCTAGGCGACGAAATGGGCCCATTCCCAGTGTATGGAATTTCGACCCAACAGTCACGGGAAATTCAATGAAAATCTTTCGCAGCAACTCACCGAGGATCGGGGATCAGTAACTATTGAATTTCTCTGCCGATGAGGAAGATTATTTTTCAAAAAAAATCTTACGTGAACAATGAAAATACTATAATCTTTTTTCGTCAGAAAATTAGATCCTGATTTTAAAATAATTTTTCACGGTTCCTATTCTTGTGTAAACTTTAATACTTCTAAAAATTCTAAGAATCATGGCGAAAATAACACTTTGAGTAAATCCCATAGAAACTTTATTGTGACCGGTTCGAATTGGTTTGGTTAGTTTCAACATCATCAGTTCGTCATCAAACCAATATTTTAACAGATGGGAGTGACAATTAATTAAGTACATTTTTAGCTTATTCATAAAAATTTCAGACAAAATAGTAGATAGGAAAGATCCTATCGTTAAGTCATATGGTTGGTTATGAAACACATTCTTGAACAATAAATAGTTGTGAGAAATACGAATTCCAATCAATAAAAACAGGTAGTGCAACATAAAAAGGTAATGCATTATAAACAAATCTGTTGATGAACTGACCAGTTCGAAACCGAATGTTTAGTTGCCTCCAATGTGGACATAAAAGTTATTTACCACGAAACGATGTTTTCAAATATAGGGTGCGGCAGAACCGACTAAGCAGTTTCCAGTGTTAAATGCTCGGGCGGTGGTGGTATATTTTCGAAAAAAGTTGTTCGTACCATTTATATATCCCCGACGGAACAAAGGGAGACCACGTGCAACTTCCTCCCCCCACCACCGCCAGAGCATTTAACACTCGAAACTGCTTAGTCGGTTCTGCCGCACACTGCATTAAGAATAGTTAAGAAAAACAAAGACGTTAAGAAAGCAAGTAGGAAATGAAATTTTTCCAAACCTCAGTAGTACAATTCCGTAAGTTGTAAACGTTGCGAAAAAAATACTGTAGAGAAACAAGCAAACTTTGCTCTAGAGAGAACGAAAATTTATTCGATAAAAGATAATACAACCTACTGCACGCCAGCTTACGTCATTCAACATCTAACCTACCCAGGGCTGACAAGCCAAGACAAGAGAGCTGGCCAGTATCCATTCCTCATCTTCCGCATGTCACTCGAACAGTCTTTCGCGAATAATCTAATAGCGGAGGTAACGCATCACAGGGAAAGACAGCGCAAAATGATCCTAGAAATAGAACAGATAATCTCCTGGGTGAAAAACAAGCCACGGTGAAGCCAACCTATCCTGAAAGGACGAAGGAAAGAGATGGAAAGAAACGCATTCGTCCAGGAAGGCGCTAGGGAGGTCATCCGCCGGATCCAGTCTGCAACAAAAAACAGGACGGGGCCACGCAAGATGTTATTCGAGACGGATCCTTCGCAAGACACGGGAAAGAATCGATTTTTTTCCGGGCAGCAAATAATTTCATCCGACACGCATACCGAACGGGTACTACGGTACCGACTGCGGGCGCGTGCTGCAAATTCCGCGTGAGCATCCCTCGTCGAATTCCCGCATGCGGGATGCGCGCAGAACGCATTTTTGCGTCCCCGAATGTAGGCCGCGCCGCCCGCTTTTTTGCCCTTATTTGTTAACAGCTGTTCGCGGACATGCAATCGTAGAAAGAAATCCAATGGAACGGCGGAGTGGGAAAAAAGGAAACATCCCGAACCGATGAATTATGAAGCTCTTACCAATTTCGGAGCGCGTTTTATAATTGGCGCCGGGTTTCTTTTTGTTCGCGAGATTTATCGCGCCCGAAGATGGGGTTAGGATGATTTTTCGGGGATATTTCTCCGGAAATCCTTTTTTGCCGATTTAATTACGATAATTCCTAGAGAATAATGGTTTTCCGTGGCGGAAAGCTCGGCCGCGGATATAATCGCGGGCTTTTTATCCCCACGACCCTTAATTTCCCCGGTCTTCGCGGAGGATTTTTAACGGCCTATAAATATCCCCGCTGCTAATGGATAAAAGAAGTTGTTCCACCGGAATAAAACATTTGGCAGCTGCGGTGACTGGAAACGTAAAAATTTGGAAGTAAAAAAAAGATACAGACGAAGCGAGAGAGGTGATGGCCGGAATCGGCTCCCAGGAAGCTGCGTCCGTTCTTTTTTCTGGGAGGAAAATAATAGCTTTATTGGAAGGGGGATGGTCCAAAAAATTAATAAATAAACTTGGGCACTCCATTAGGCCTTCGAAATCCTGTGTCACAAAACACCGAGTCGTGTTTAGCATCGCAGCTGCGCGGCTCATTTTCTGGCTTGTTTTATAGCGGCCGACGCCAGAAATATAAACGAAAGTAACTACACAAAAAGCCTGTACGCCCACGCCCTTAACAGCGGGCGGACAGATATGTTTGAGATATTATGGAGAGCAACCCTTTTGCCGGCCATGGAAATTTCCGTAGCTTCTTAAAATATATCGGCGGACGTGTTTCATTGATTTTCCGGGGATGGAGAGATTGAGTTCCTCTCCGGACTAAAGAATGAAATTGGCCGGAGGTATCGAATTTCGGAGCTGGAATCGGAGCCTCGGTGACATAAATCCGGAGGAGCATTCCTTCGTAATAAAATGCCATGCAAGAGGAAATTTTACGATGCTTTATGATTCAATACTTTGAGGACTAATTGGACCTCATAGGTACTAGTTATTTCGAAATTTTTCACGAATACACACTGGCAGAAAAACGAAGAATCTCCATTCATAAAATCCTTTCATCGTAGAAGCAATTGCATGTGGACTTATCTTAAATACGTTTGATTATCTTTTGCCATTTTACATCCTAAGTAAAACATAAAATATGTGTAAGCAATAAAATAAGTCGAGACTTAATAACAAGAGTATGTAGATTCGATATTAATTTAATTACATGTAAATATGAATTTCGATTAATTAATTAATCATCCATATTACATTAATAATATTTCCTTTATAATTTTATGAACAATCGGCAATGTAAAATTATTTTAATTAATTTGAATGACATTCAATAATGGTGATTGTGGAATCAATTATTAATAATTCGAATATTGATTGTGTAGTTTTACTCCTGCATCTATTATCATCAGTAAACAATTCCATTTCGTCCGTTACTAAATGTTCGTCATTATGTGGTCACAAGCAAAATAACGAAAATAATGTAAAACATACGAAATGTGTAAGATCCAAATTCTTTTGAAGTCATCATCACGGAAATCAATTAGAACACTTAAATCTTACAAATGAGGTTTTGTTGTTAAATAATAGGATATCAATCAATTAACAAAACTATATGTTCTACGGTAAATAAAAAGTACAGTTCGCAAGAAAGTATTGAACAGATTTCTACGACAACCCCACAATCTCATGCAGTCAGTGAAACAAGTTCAAAATGTGGCAACACTGCAAAAATAGTAATCAGGCAATCGTAGCAAATGTAAGGCAGTGAAAATATACTAAAGTTGAGACATAAACAATAGTTGAGTGGGATAGAAAATAAAGTTATAAATAAAGAGAAAAAGGCTTAAATTTAAAAATAAAGGAAAAAAATAAAAGTTGTTCAAGGAAATTTTACGTGGTATTTTCTTGGCAACGTAAGGGTTTATTGGGGAATATGAAGATGAGTGGGGATGGATTATCGGTAAATAGATTTTCATGGAAGAAATTGTATCTCCAATTACTCGAGAAAGTCAGGTTTCTTTCCTGTATTACATCCATTATATATGGAAGGGAATCAAGGAAAAGAGTTGCGGCTATTTTATTTATACTATCTTAATTCTTCTCTGGTTTCCTGATGGTGGTGCAGCTCCATCGATAATTTTTACACGTCCGTTCTATGGATTTAGTCACATTTTGTCTGTTAAATTTTGATAAATTCTGAAAATATTCCGGCTTATGTTGATTGGTTTAAAATTCTACCAAAAACTGTCAAATATAAGAAGAGTATTTCTAAGCTCACATGTGCCTCCCCGTCCTACAATTTTATTCCACTCTTTATTTCATTGTCCAACACCTCGACTTTCCATCACTATACGGGACTTTTACCGCTTACCTAATCTATACAATAGTGTACTCTCACATTCCTAGTACATAAATGGATCTTCAGATCCATTTATATAATAGGACTATTCTTCGGCCTATTTTTCAACTTTACTGACAGTAAATAATGAGCTTGTATCTATTGGTTTATTCGTTTTATATTGTTGTTTTTATTTATTTATTTTATTTTAACTTTTTCCTTTTCTCGTTAAAGATTTTACTGTTTTTTTTCAATCCATGCTACAGGCCTTGCGCTGTTTATATCTATTAATAAATATAAAATATATTCTAATGCGAAGACAGTTTCTTATGGAAGCACTCTCCCAAACAACAACAGCATTTCTTGCGTTACAACCAATGATTTAACGTTCAAAAATTCATTTAGTAGGTGACGTTTGGACTACTAAAGAAGTATAGATGCTGCATCAATAAATGAAGTCATCCTCTTCAAAATCTCTTTTCGTAAATCGAGAACCCACCTCCCTCGCCGTCTTCCGTATTGTGTTCCTTTGCCTAACCAAATCCCAGTACAAAAAGACACGCTTCATTCTATCAATAACTACCTGCCGCGTAATTGACTCAAGACTCACCCTTTTTAGCCTCATATCCAACGCCTTATGTCTCTACTCTCAATTGACGTGGATTTCCCTTCATCTTGTCCAAATCCCTGACACATGAACCAAGACCAGAGAAAGGGAAGAGGCTCAGTGGATGACATGGTAGATAAAGGGGAGGTCGTCCAAATAAATGGAGGGACTGAGGTTGGAAGAGGTGAAAAGGAGGACGGATCGGAGGAGTCTGCGAAAGAAGGAAGGGATTTCGGATTGGAAGAAGGGATATGCTTTATTAAATGCCGGTGAAGGATAGAAGAAAAATGGAAAAGAAGGTCGGATAGCAGGGAGGGATATTTCGCCTCGGATTCTACGGAAAATGTTCGCGGGGATGGAAATGGTTTCCCTTCGTAGATTTGAATTATAAGGGTGAAAATGCAGGATTGTGAGTGGGAATGTAGACACGGTACAAAAGACCTTAAGAGACTCACAACCGAAGAAAATTGTAGCTGTAGAGAGTTAAGCTTACGATACATGAAAGAAATAGGGTTCTAAAGTATTCTGTGTGCAAAAGAGGATTGCATTGAAAGCCAATACTTAACAACCTTGCAAAGGAGAGACTGAGCATTTGAACTGAAATCCTTTGCATTCATCCAAACAGTTCCAGCAATATTATTTTTGTATTGATTTCGCTATAAGGGCTCTAATTCTATCTTACTAAATAATTTTAAAATACATATTCGAAGATTTTACAAGTCAAAAGGTGGAAAGAAATAAAAACTTCATAACCTACCATTTTTAGAGGTGGTCCATCTTGGTTGTCCTGAAATCTCCCTGAAAAGTTTGTTATTCTTATCAGGCACTTTCAAAGGTATAACACATTACAACTGAATACTGAATGAAATACTTTAGCAAATCATACCGTCTTAATTTTAATGAATTCTATGGTACGATATCATATAGTTAGTCTATTATTTAGTATTTTGTCTTATGTAAAACCTCAGCGGGATCAGTATAATTTGTAATGGTATTTCCCATTTCGTAGCTTCTTAGTTTACCGCGATTGCTTCAAAGGAAAGGTTTTATGGCTTTATAGTGAATCAAATGTGTTAAAAATCGCTCTTAGTAGAGCTTTCTTTTAAAATTCTTGCCTGCTCGTTAAGGCTCTACCTTACTGAGTTTACGATTTATTCCTTAAAAACATAACTTGCGAAAGACTTGTGGAGAGCCTTGCTCTGAACTATCACTTACCACCTTCGAAGGCAGAGCCGCTTGGGACCCGTTCTCCGGTGTCTGCAATGAAAATTACCGACAGCGAAAACCCTGCGTTTTACGGCAGACTCCGAGAATTGCGTCGCGCGATTGTATTACGTGACATTTCTAGTATCCTGCGGTAAGAGGTAAACATTAGGACTCGGGTTAAAAATCGGAGGTAATTTAAGAATTTTTAATCCATTCCGACAAAAATGAGCTAGACACATAAGCGCACGAGGCAAGCAGCAAAGTCCATAAAACTTGATTAAATTAAGCCTAGTGCGGGGGAGGAGAAAACGGCGTATATGAGGCCATAAGAGCTCAGCGGGTGAAAGGCGAGAATTTGACTCGTGAAAATTACACGAATTTGGACAGAAGGATAAAATATGGAGAAGAACTGAAAACTCTGGGAGATAAAGGACATGGGGTTGAGTGGAAAAAAGTTGGAGATTAGAGGGGGGGGGTTATCGCGTATGAGGAAGAGAGTGACGCGAGGAGAGACGAACATGAAGAGGAAATGACAGTGAATAAAGGACGGCTGATAAAGAAGTGAAAGGAGGAATACGTGGTTGAAATCCACGGGAAATTGTCGAGGAAGGCCTTGAGAAGGTGTTCTCCAAGTTTAGATACTTGCGAGGGCTTAGCGTCCATTCCTCAAGGCAGTTTTCGCGCCGGAGAAATTTCAGTCAGACTCGGCTTTGACCGGAAGAGTACTGGATATGGCAGCGGAAAGAGAAATGGAAGAGGAATTACGTAAACTCGTACGGAAAGCAGGCAGTAGCCGTAATAAGAGAAAGGAGCGTGACTTCGAGCGGCGGTAGACCCAACTAGTTAAAACAGTCATATCCCAGAGGAGTGTGCCATTTTCCGTCTCTGAAATCCCTCGATGATATAACCGGGGTTAAAAAGATTTAAACCGTTTTTCCCTGTGAGTTTGAAGTGCGCTTTTTACCTCCACCGAGTCCTTAATTTACCATCATCAACAGATACATTGGTTCTTTGTAAAAGCGGATTGGAAAGTATTATTTCGATCCTTACCTAATCATTGGAATTTTATTCGGAAACATAATTGCTGGATGGCAGATTTTTTTCTGGATTCTGGCAAACTATCACTCGCGCTTCCAGTAAGAATTTAAATGCAATTTCCTCTTAAAAGTGCAAGGGCTCCCGTTGCCATGCAGTTCCTATTCTACTACTGTCTTCTGGTATTAATACATTCAGTATCAAAGTGATTTGAAATACACAAGTAGCTACGTATTAAATAATTAATATTTCTTACAAAACATGAAACACGCGAGTCTCAGTGTACCGAAAAGAAAAAGCATGAGGTAAAAATGGTTCTAAAAGATTTTAAAATATTTTCCAACTTTTAATATATCTGGTTGTGTTGCATTATTCCTCCACAAAAAGTTAAAATATATTTTTGCAAAATACCCCGAATGGTGTTAGCACTATTTTTGATGGAAATTTAATCAGAATCCGTCATTAATTATTTATCCTCTTTCCAGGTTTAGTATTTTGGTTTCACAGTACCATCCCATCCTTGGTCTTCCAACATTTCTTTTGCCCGATGGTTAGTAATCCTAAACGTGCTTTATAAATGTTTCCTTATACACTCTTAATACATATTTTTTCCTCTTAACTTTGCTAATATATTTTTTATATAAGCTGAACACCTAGTTCCAATCGTATAGGTATAAACTATCACTTCATTGAGATAGAATTGGAACTATCTTCCTTAACATGTCTACCCTTGCTTACTCTTTTACAGCACGAAGACATTTAATTTCAGATTACTCTATTTGTAACGAGGAATTTCTACATATATGTATCCCTCATTATTATATTATTAAATAGCGGTCAAAACTTCTAATGTTTTCCCAACTTAAGCATTAGAACTATTAGCTAATGAAAAAAGCAGGTTTTGGCTTTTTAATTTTCATCCGAAAACCTGCACACATCAAATTTAAAAACATTTTCCATTGTGAATTTCCACCTTTTTACAGATGATTCTGGAATTCATTTAACATAACATACGAAAGAGTAACACAGCAATTC
Source organism: Sympetrum striolatum (assembly GCA_947579665.1). Classification (NCBI taxonomy): domain Eukaryota; kingdom Metazoa; phylum Arthropoda; class Insecta; order Odonata; family Libellulidae; genus Sympetrum; species Sympetrum striolatum. The sequence continues at coordinate 49,938,152 of OX388342.1, read as the reverse complement.
CCCTGACAACTGTAAATTCATTAAGCCTCGGCGAGCAGAAATTCCAATTCTGAATTTTGCAAAACAAATGAGACGCAGTCATGAAAATCTGGAGAGCTCCAAGAACGTCAAATATGTTACACGAATGGAACGTAACAAGATTTTCTAATGCAGTTGTTGCTTCGAAGAGACAAATACACGGGTCGTGAGGTCTCTGCGGGATCGTGGAGACACTACTCAAGCCTTCGCAAACTTGACACGATCTCACGGGAACGAATTCTGCACACATTTTATAGCCTGCGAGACACTGCCATTTAATAGTATTTACTAACTTGATTCCCCCTAGCGAGAATTCAAGTTAAAAGCTTCGTTAGAAGCTGTACTTTATCGATTTATAAAAAGATCCATTCAGCCGAGTGCCTTTAGGAGAAAAAATATAGCATGATGTTACGGAATAGCAATGGATTAAGCGAAGCATGAAAGATAAAGATTTTTTGCTCAAGTAGTGCGTTTTGTACCAACGTGGATAAACTTAAAGTCAATAACGACCGTTATTTATGTATGCATCACAATAAAGCATCAACATGCACGATGTAACTTACAGTGAACAATAAACAATAGTAAAATAATAAGATCAACATATCAAAAAGACATAATACATAATGTTAAAAAAACATTAGAAACAATTAATGGATTAATCAAACTAATTGAATTAATAATTAATTTGATTGATAAACGAGATCAATCTCTTTCAACAATATTCAGGAATGCTTTATGAGAGAGATAGAAAGGGTCAAATTTTTTATTGGAAGTTAAAGAGTTGGAAATTGAATATATTCAAAAAAATGAGGGACCGTTTTTTATAGAGGTTGAGTATTGAAAGAAAAGGTATCACATAGACGACAACTTCTTGCTGAAATTCGATAATTGAAAAAATAATAATATTACAGGACTTCATTTAGTGCGAGATTGATACTATGAAGTCTCTACTTTCATCTAATCCATCGTCTAGTTAGATACGAAAATAAAGAGTAGGAATGGGTAATTAGACCTCCTGTTGCATGAAAGCAATGCTGGAGACTGTTTAAGAGGGATTACTAAGAATGGGATCAGAAAATTGTTTTTAAATTTAGACATAATCAAGATTAATTCAGTGAAACCCGAAAAATAAAAATATTTTGTCAATTAATCATTAACGTTGAGAGCATATGTTGCTTTTCAGGACGATTCAATAAAATAATAAATAAAAGAACATTTCTGAACAAAATATTTAGAAAATTTATGGTCTCTGGGACTCTGATTCATAAATTTAATCTGCTACACTGTCTAAGTTATTATATCGCTCCTCATCTTTGCCTAGTAAACATCGTTCCTCTCTACTTGCTCTTGATAGCTAAGATTAAGTAAGGCTCCAACAGTTCTTCGAGTTGAATATTTCACAATCAGAGTCTAAATACCTTGTGCGACACGCGATAATTTCGTGAAAAATCCCAAGTCAATTGAATGAAGGTCGCTGCAAATCTCGAGCTCATCTGCATCTAATAAAAGGAAGTGAGATTATATTTGACGGAGGAACTTAAATTTCCTCATATTTCAATGCTTTTCAATTCACCTTGTGGCATGAAGAATTGCCCCACTTTGTTAAAATTATAAAGTTTTCCTACGCGAAATCTCCGCTAATTAAACGGTCCAGAGACGGATGTAATCCCATTACAACCACTGTAAGCCGAAAAAAAGAATAGGACTGACGCACGGAAACGAAAAATGAAATGATGACGCGGAATAAAAAAACGGATGAAGCTTATCTGGGTCTGAGTAAAATAAAAGTGAGGGCAAAAAGGCAAGTTGAGGCGACGCGAAGGAGAAAGTCTTGTTTTGAAAGTCTCGAGGAGAGTGAAAACGTCATAAAAAAACAGCTTAATGAGAAATAAAGGGCATTCTTTATTTAATCATTCCGCAGCGGTGGATTTATTGGCCAAACTGAAAGAATAAACACATCGCGAAAAACAGTAAGTCCGACGAAGACCCGTAAGCTCGCACTACGAGATACTTAGCGGAATATTAACTTATCGGAAGCGTATGAACCGGAGTAAAATTGAGAGAAATCCAGACAGATGAAGATCGGGAAAAGAAAAGCGTCCTCCGGGAAAATGGGATCGAGGAGGAAAAAAGAATCGCAACAACAACTTCCGACGGGAGACCCATGAAAAAGCCAATATCTAAAGATGAGGATAAATAAAAATCCACGCGTGTGCAGTACGTAAATAAAACTAGACTCGCGAAATGAAGGAATATATGAAACCGAATGGAACGCCCGGAATAAGGGATTCGGAAGGAAAAAATAAACCACCTTCGCAAATATGGATTCCCGCGACGGCGGAGAGGGTATTACACTCGCCTCAGATGTGAGTAATTCAGAGCGTGGGCGGTTGGCAAAGGGAAGAGCAGATAACACGAAGAAGGAGACGTCGGTAATAGGAAGGCTGCGGGGGAGGTAGTCACTCCGGTACGTGCAGGGAGGAGAGAGCCGCGTAGCCCCAAATGGGCGGAGTAAAATGGGGCGGGGAGGAAAGAGTAAAATGGGCCTGAGAAGGAAGCCCTGGGGGGGGAGAGTTCTCGTAATTACTCGGAGTGCAGTGCCATTGGGATCGGCAGCCTCGGGTGGCCGTAGATTGAGGTGGAGGGCCTCCTTCCCCCGCTGGAGGAGAGGGCGACAACGAGTTAGATGGGGGATAGCAGTTGCGCTTAACCTGCAGACCGAAATGCCGCTAACGGACAGTCGCGCACGAGGAACAAGCCGGAGGTTGGCGCAACAGCAAGGCGACGAAGTCTGCGGAAATGAGTCGCCGAGGGTACGGGAAATTCGACGGGGACGAGACCGCGGAGCTTAGCTATTTTTTCCACCTCTCCCATTTGCTCCTTCGGCTCCCCTTTCGATTTCTGCGCGACTAAATTGACCGCCCTAATCCGACGTGGTGGAAAAACGGGCGGAAATGTTGAAAATAAGGATCGGAAGGGGGGAAAAGCAAAAGATGCGAAAACTGGAGGGATGGGGAAAAGGGATTTTTTTTCTAGGGATGCTCTCTCTTGTTGGAAGATTGGGATGGTGAGGAGTGAGGGAATAATGCGTCGTGCGAGAGGGTTATGGAAGGTGGAGAGGAAAGGAAGACACGTCACTCCCTTTGACGTGTCCCTTAATCTGATGCTTTGAAGGAATATAAGATACGCATTCGCGCTTGACATCCTTCCGCGCTCACAGAAATCCTGAGGGATTGGGATCGCACCCGTTTCCCACACCCCGTACTTTCCTCGCTATCTCCTAAACCAACCCCTATCGCCTCGCCCCCTTCTCCTCGCCCCAATTTGCCGGAAGCTACGGGATCTCCTACCCCCGTTTGTTACAGTCTTTTCTTTGGGGGAATCTCCAAGGATTATGGCTTACAAAACCTCCGTGTAATCCTAGAGACCTTACCTGGATGTCGCAAATGACGACAGGGTTTTCACGGCGGACGCTATTTATCCATCTTATTTTTCCCTACCCCGGGTTATACGAATGGGAACGGGACGTGTGGAGGCGTCTGTTGAGTAAATAACGACCGACCGAGGCTAATTACCCCGGGGCTCGACGCTTTGGGTTTGAAATTGCAATGCGGTCTAAAACTGTTCGTTCTGAAAGTAGCTGAATCTTGATTACAGAGCATACAGTACGACTTTAGAAATGTTCTCGTGTAACTCCGTTTCATACATATGGCATACTTAAAAAGTTATCAAAATGGATTCTTTCTTCTTACTGTATACATTTCTTTCGAAATTTACTGGAAATTCCCGAAATAAATGAAAATTTAGCCCCTCAATTCCCAATAAGGTTCATTAGCAACCCCCGTTCCGTCACCACAAATTCAGCTCTCGGAAATTAAAAACAATAACTGAAGTTCCATTCAAGATATCGGCCCGAATGAAACAATAAATGCAAAATAAAATTTTGATTTGTATTTCGATATAATGATCATATGGATAGAATTAAACGGAGAAACTGCAAATGAAAATATTTTAGGGAATATTATAAGCAACGACTTTACCTGGCAATATATTTTAGTGTGATCTAATATGCTTTTGATACTTACATCTATGACTATTAAGAGATGATGACAAGTATTTATTCATTCTGGTCGCATAATGTATGTGAACAGGTGTGGTAGTTATTACTTGTTGATGACGCCCAAACATGAAACCAGTGTCTCATGTTACGATCAGAACAGCTTTTAAACTTAGGGTGTAAGATTTTGACTGAATTGCGGATCCCTATCTGTTGACTTTCCTTATTCAGTCTGTTTGTAAACATAAGTTATGGCCCTACGGAGGATCCCAAGATACAAAGATTAAAATTTTATGGATAACAAACACCAAAAGTAAGCAAATAACGGCCAAATCTAATAAACATAACCTCTAAGTTTATCCCAAAAGATACACACGGTAGCAAACAAAATAAAGAAAGGAAAAAAATTCGACATTTGAGTCCTTAATGTTTAATACCTGGGTCTTTGAAGCTAGGAGACAAACACGTAAAAGACTTTTGGCAATAGATAATGTCAAACGATTTGAAAAATATGGCCCATGATTGTGATATGGAAAACTTGGAGCTCAGAAAAAAGATGAGAAAAATTCATTAGGAATAAACTGTTCTAAACCATTATATATATTAATTACATTACTATTAACTGTAAATACGCTCGATTAGACTTCCTTCTTGGTAAAAATCAAATGGGTACCATGAAAAATACGAATTTCTCGCTTTTAAAAATAATAGAAGAAAAATGTTTATTTAAAATTTCTAAATGCTGTAATATTAAATATACCCACTGGATTATCCAGCAAAGTTCAAAACTCCGAAGCTCTTTAGATGAATTATTTCAATATAACTCACTCTGAAATTTGGCCTGATCTTGTAATGCATCGATAAAACTAAGAAACTGTAATGATGTAATGCACAACTATCATAAGTAGAATTTGTTTAAAGTATTCATGCTAATTTGAAGCCGAAAAAAAACTAAGTGAATCACTGGGCAGGTTGATTTTCCCCTTCCTTGAAAGAAAACACGGAGGCCCAAAATTCTACGGAGGCGCTTGCCTATTCACGACCGTAAAGTCTGTGGAACTCGCATTACACTAACATTGGCGTTCTCAGAGCCTCTTACTTTAACTTGGCTGACTCTCACTTTCCGTGCTTTTACCTTGGTGAAGGATGGGCCAAAAAGTTCTACCCGCACCACCTCCGAATCCTAAGCATTTTTCGTAGACATTTAGCAATGTTCTAGAGTGTCTCAACACGAAATTTTCACTTAAATCAAATAAAAATGTGGGATGGCATCGTAGACTACTTTATAAAATATTTTCTAATGCCTAAAAATTGAAAAGAGCCATTACACTAAGTCCTGAATGATATATCAAATGTATAGTATTATTATTATTATTAGGGGTCTTTATTAGGCGAGATTAGTACCCTCCCCCTTTTCGATAAATAAGTTTTGTTTTATTATATAGATTAAAGATAGCCTTATGATTTTAAAATATTTTTAAATGACGTAACTTCATTTCCTGTTAGTTTGGAGCTGAATCATTACGTTATTAACATGCAAATGTGGCATCTTAATCGATAAACTGAAAAATTACCCTCACATTTTACATTTGAAACCCTAAAATACACTGCGGGCTATACACTTCACAGTTGCTTCGAATTTTAATTGTAGAAGAGAGTAGATTTTTTCAAATTCATTGTTCTCAAGGTATACAGTGTGTTATGCAAAAGAAAATACGATTAAAAAGCTAGAGAAAAGAGGCTGAATTGCTAATAGCTGATAAAAGTGGTCAAAGAGTTCAATGGTACACTTAATGGACATAAAGTTGAAAAAATATTTTATCATAAACTTATCCAGTAAAAACGTACCAAAATGTAAAAGATACTCCCAAAATTTAAAAAAAAAATCTTTTTGGGTGATGATGAATCAGCTGTTTGCCGTATACTCCATTCCTATTCTCTGAATAGAAGGAATGAGTTGGGAGAGAGTTGTGGGTCCAATTTCAATTCAAAGTTGAAACCAATTATTATCAATTGAGAGAGAGAATTTAAAAATAAATTAATCCGATAGCATAATACATAATGGATACCATAGGTGTGGTAAATATATTCTATCTCTAGCTTCTAACTAACTTCTAACGGGTCTGGAAGGAGCATTAGAATAAGAACGCAGAAACTGCATTATATCCTGAACGAGAAGGAACTGTAAGCTTTCTTAGTTCACTGTTTATTTATTGCAGATTCTCTTGAGCAAAACTGCAAAACTTGAAGCGAAAGAACGGAGCATTTTGCCATATATCAGAAAGTAATTGGCTCGATAGCATACAATAAGCTGAGATAAAGTCCGCTACTCAGAGAACAAAGGGCTGAAGAGTAATTGGTAAGTCTCAGGCATAGAATTAGAGAAAACTTATTCAGCGTAGAAAAAGGAATGTTGTTAATTTTTCAGCGTACCGATGACGTAATTTCTTATCTAACTATCTTACGTTTGTTATTCAGAACTAGTGATATTGCTATTTGAAATTTATTGGTTGAATTGGGGAAGAAAATAAAAAATATGTAACTTCGACACGAAAATATCAATTGCTAAATTCTTTATAATACTGTGCCTTCAAATATTCTTCATCAATCTTATATTTAAATCCCACAAATTATAACAATTTACCTCTTTCCATTTAACCCTCGGAATAATTTATTAGTTGTATGTTGCAGCTTCTGAGCGTTATAATTTACTCTAAAAACAGAAATTGATTGAATTATCCGTAGAATGTGACTTAAAACGACCGCTTTAATATCCTGGCCTGTTTAAAAATAATTCTGCCTCAAAATTCTGCTATATATTTTCATCTGTGAAACATATTAATGGGACATTATTTATAATCACGAATTCTAAATCCTTCTTTCACTTCGATAGACACGTGATATACTGCATGTATGCATGCTTAAGTATGGTGTGCATAAAATTTCTAATGCGATGGTTAATCAGCGTCTATGTGTCGATCATGAGCAAGCACGTACGAAGCTCTCAAATAATGGATTTTCAAGCTTATCGCACATTATAGCGGAGAGATAATTGAAATGATCGCTACTATAATGAGTTGGGAGAGAGATCTGTGGGTCCAATTTCAACTTCAATTCAAGTTCAGTTCTGAACCCAGTTATTTTCAATTGAGACAGAGCATTCAAAAGGAAATGACACATACATCTTAATGAATATCATATGCGCACTGAGCATGGCAAATCTTTTTTGTAATCATCGACTTTTTCCATAGATGTTTCTGCTCAAACGTAAAATTTCCTTTCCGAATTTAATACCTGATATTTCACCTGATTTTATGGCCATTGAAGATACGATGGCGTATTCATGCCAAACTTGAGAGTTAATACAGTCAGACTGCTCATAGTGAATACACAGACTGACTCAATCAATTGATGGATTAAGCTCAAATTCAACTCTATCTAAGCATGTTAACTTTGAGATGCATAACTAATACAGTAAATATAGCATTCTTCTGTGGTTCTTTCCCGATAAACCTGATAAGTTATGTAAGCGCTGTAAGGGATACCTTTTAAATTATTAATAGAAGTCTTGCTGTATTACTGCTACCATATTCTGATGAATGGAATGTTTATCATTTGTCATATGGTACAGGGTAAAGAAAAATTAATCTTTCATTTACTTTTGCCAGTCTTGACCATGGCTTTCACGACATGAAAGCTACTGAAGCATGAGTAAATAATTGCAATGATTAAGGTCTTTCCTTATGAAATTCCAAAAAGTGGTACTCATAGAGGCATTGTGTTTCACTTTCACTGACATTTTCTTCTTATAACATTCTAGTTTGGTAAGGAAAGCAAAGGCAGACTACCTCACTTCTTCTCCTGCTTATAAGACCTCATTTTTCTCAACAAGCCCTTGGTATGTCAGATGGGATATAGCATTCATGCAGAGGTACCAACCGATCTCCGGGCTGAATGCTTCACAGATAATATTGTTAAAAGGGCCTCGACAACCAATACCATTTCGCACACAAGGCGAAGGCGCTATCCCCTTGGCTACCCCAGAGACCCTCCTTAAGAATTCCCGAGGAAGTCTTTAAGACGTAAAATCAAAAAAGCGACCCCGACCATAATTCCACAGTTGAATAAATAAAACGAGGAAATATTTCCCGCATCCGACGCCATCGTTTCGGTAGTTTCTCTAAAGGAAAAATAAACGAACCGAAGAATCTCTTCGCTTTCGTCGCCCACTTTGATTCGCAATTTCCATCCAAAAATCTCGGCCTTTCCGCAAATGGATTCCGAGACATCGATACCGCGAGATCGTCTTCCTTGACCCCCTCTCTCCTCTCCAGAAAAAATACCGTCCCTAAACGGCAAAAGGAAAAAATGCCTCTACTCCCGCGTTCCTTTCTCTTATCGTTCCCTTTAAGGCAACGGGCAGATTCCTTCCCTTTGCGACGCAAGAAATCGTCAAGAGGAATCGGGCGAAGCGATAATTTGAGACGGCACCAAGGAGGAAATGGGCCCACAAATTGGACTGAAAGAATTGGAGGAATTGCTGGCATCGGGGAAGTTTGTGAGAGAGTTAAACGGAAGGGGAGGGAAAGCACATCGCAAAATGCAGATTCCAGAGAAACAAATACGAATACGAAGAAGATTAAGTGGAATCTCAAGAATGAGCAAACAGGGTAGTTGAGGATCAATAGCTAAATACTAATCCTAATGATTGAGAAGTGGATCGCCATTTCCTCATATGATTAAAAAAATTATTTTGGTTTAATAACTATTATAAACATAAAAATATATAAATAACGTTATAAACTTCTATTTAAATTTTATAAACAATTATAAGTTCAAAATTGACTTGTACAGTGGGAGGAGGTCTAGGACACTTCGGCGCGGGACACTTGGGCGCTAGCCACGGTTATGACAAAAAACAACTTCGTTGTTCGATAAATTATTAGTGAATAATATGTAACTTGTGATTAGCGTAAGCTAATGGAAATTAGAGGTATATTGTTTAATGCTTAAGATGTTGTAAAGTTATGTAAACAACCCAACCCTATCCGAATTCTATATCGTACGCTAAACACAAGTTAAATATTATTCACTAATAATTTAACGAACAACGAAGTTGTTTTCGGTCATTACCGTGGCTAGCGCCCAAGTGTCCCGTGCCGAAATAGTCCTGCGCCGAAGCAGCCACTTCGGTGCCGCACCGAAGTGGCCTCGCCGAAGTGGTCGCGCCGAAGTGGCCGCGCCGAAGTGGCCGCGCCGAAGTGGCCGCGCCGAAGTGGCCGCGCCGAAGTGGCCGCGCCGAAGTGGCCGCGCCGAAGTGGCCGCGCCGAAGTGGCCGCGCCGAAGTGGCCGCGCCGAAGTGGCCGCGCCGAAGTGGCCGCGCCGAAGTGGCCGCGCCGAAGTGGCCGCGCCGAAGTGGCCGCGCCGAAGTGGCCGCGCCGAAGTGGCCGCGCCGAAGTGGCCGCGCCGAAGTGGCCGCGCCGAAGTGGCCGCGCCGAAGTGGCCGCGCCGAAGTGGCCGCGCCGAAGTGGCCCATTCCCCAGTGTGGGCTTGACCCCTGAACCTCTATGGTAGCCGTGAAGGTGAAATGGGAACCCTGAAAAAACTTGTATTACAAGGGAAGTATTTGATAAATTCTTGACTATGTAAATTTTTGTATTTAAAAAAATTTTCAGATAGGATATGTGTATGTATGTATAATATATGTAATATGTGTTGTCATAGGACGATAAGTCCAATTGTGACATTTTTGTAATAATAATACTACTCTCATGAAACGAGGACTTCGCGGTTCAATAGCTAAATACTAATCCTAATAACTGAGAAGGGATCGCCTTTTCCTTCTAAGATTAAATAAGTTATTTTGGTTAAATAAATCATCATAAACTTATATTTAAATTGTATTAACAATCAAGTGTTCAAAATTGACTCTTGGAACATATCAGGCATTTTGGAAGAATAACACAGTTGGTTGCAGAATGAATTTATTCAGCTAGTTAATAAATTAAATGTTGGACTTGCTATGACTGATCTGCTTCCAAGATGAATTGTATTGAGTTATTTTATTTCACTAACCGAAACATAGGGCCCCAATAACATCCATTTTGGTAATCATGAACACAAACCCATTCCCCAAAAGGGAAAATCCAATTTGCCGAGGTACGAACCCAGGACCTTCTGGTTGAAACCATTAGCATGCGATTCCTTCTACGCGGCCGATATTGAAGTTAAAAGGGAATATTTTTTTCTAATTTTTCCTATGCGCTTTTATTAAATCCTTAAGTTTTTGTCCTTATATTTAATTCACTACTGTACAACTATTATTTTTAACAAACCATTAAGGGATCACAAAAAAATTGGAGATGCCCAGCATTATAGACAAAAGCGTACTTGCCTTCTTAATTATCTCCATTGTCAGTCATTGGCGATAATTGTGGCATGTACGTTATATTTTTAAATTGAAAATAAAAGAATGCATTTTTCCTATTACTATTAAATATCATGAATTGAAGTCCACATATTAGTTTCATCATCTAGTTTTTCTGAAGATTTGGGGTTACTTAATTTCATACGAAGTTATTCTCCAGTCTCCAAAATAAAGACCAGGACTCGATCTCAAGAACTAAAGTAAGCAAATAGTAAATTTCCCTCTCAGCTATTTCGGTCTAACATTTACTTTCCTGGTCATCTAACTTTCTAGGCTGGACATCCTGGTAAGTATTAACAAAGGGAAATCCAAATGTTTTCACAGGACTTAAGGATGTTTAACTACTTTTTATCGCCAGTAACGTTTAGCGAGCTATAACAGGAAAGAACGTCAAATAATGAATTTAAATACAAATGGAATGATACAACGAAATGCAAGATACGACAGAAAAATTAATTTAAGTATACATAAAACTTCGTATTTATTTTCCCCCATAACTCTAAGCTTTAAAAATTTCCATATACTAAAATGACAAATCCTTCAAATATCCATCTTTTTTCCAAAAATATTGCTCCATACTTGGGAGGAAGACTTCCAGAAGGCTTTTCAAGATAAATTCTGGTAATATTCATTTTAATCTTTTACAGTTTATTGCTCTTTCAGAAATTAATTTGAATTAATAATCCGCTCGAAACTAAAATAGCTGTCATTAAAAATAAGAATTATGGCAGATTTTTATTTATTCCGACAAGCATTTTCATTTTCACAAATGGGGCTAATTTTTACAAAATATATTAAAATTCCCTAGTATCTTTTTTCTTTCTGAAACGCAATCATCATGACAACCAATGCTACAGTTTAAAACGAGAATATTTTTTCGATATCAGCGTTCAAATTTATCATTTTAAAACATAGGCAGAGAAATAATCGACGGTTATATATAGGTGGCTGTTTGCCGATTCAATTAGGTTGAAAATTTTACCGATCGTAATTTCTAACTAAAAACTCAGAACAGCAACCAACAAACATCACGGTTAGCTTAATGTCCGCAATCCAAGGTTGGTGTTATAATGATGCTTGCGTTCTTTTAAAGCTATAATTCATAGCTTTATGGCTTAACTTTTAGCTTTAGGTTTAAACCTCTGGGAATCTGAATTTTGATGCTAAAATAAACTTTTACTCACAAAGTAACTCCTATTTCAGGACTCAGAAAAGCCGGGTATTTTAGCTAGCAGTGAATAAAGGAATTATTTGCTTTAAGACTTGAATATGAGTTTCACTTATTCTGTAGGGCCTAGATTGCCCTAGAGCTAGAATGCTTTTCTTCCTCCATCTCTTTACCCATTAAGAGAACACGACATTCTTCCTCAACTTCTACATTAATGAAACAATTCAATTTAATAACAATTAAATTAGGATCTAAACACGAAAAGAAAGAAGTTAATACAGATATAGAACAGCTTTAGGTAAGTGTGCAAGTTGTCGTTTTATTACGAAGCCATCGTTAGCTATTTGTGAAAGTGTATCGAAAAGCTATCCCATGAATTTCTATTCACGGATTCACGGAACTGAATTAACTCGAATTTTACAGTATTATTGTCAAAATAACGAACTCATGCGTAAGATGCTTCGCGAGTATACTTTTAATTTAACTGCTAAAATTAAATAGCTCTTCTCTATGGAAACTCAAAAGTATCTATTACTTTTCATTATATAAGGTAATACGCGGATTCGACGCTCAGTTACTAATATTATTTCCGCAATGTCAAAATTAGCTTCGTCACCAGATTATTCATCCTCATTGACCACCAATTAAAATCTCAATTTTAGCTGGCTTCTACCTCGTCAATATATTGTGAGTTTAGTTTTTACTTTTAAATCAACGATTCAATACTAATAGAATACACACTGTTGGCTTTGAAGCGAATTATTTTCTTAGGCAACGAAATAAATCAATTTGGATGACAAAAATTGCTAGCTCTTTGCCTCAAATTAAAGAAGTGAAAAAAGAGATTCTTTGACACAAACTCGTCTATGGAATAAATAACGAATAATCTTTGATATAATGCTAAAAAGCAAAGAGTGGAATATTTTCTTAAAATCATACAAACAATATCCAATGATAGGACTGGATGTTTCTGAAAAATATAGCAAGTTCAGTATTACCTGAAAATATCTTTACTTAAAAATATAAGTTAGTCTTTGAATTAATTATTCAATAATATCATTGATTGGCATTAATTCTTGTTCCTTAGTATATTTAGTGATAATAAATCATTTGTAACGTTATTTAAGTAATAAAACTTGCTCGCTCGAGAGAGTTGATTGCTATGAAAATTAAAATAATGCGATAATTTAGTGATATCCTTTCGCATTTAGTGACGTTGGTTACAACACAATGTCTCCCTCAAATTACCTTTCATTAGAAATCTTTATGAGCGCAATGCGACGTTTGGTGTTTTCATTTTTACAGAGGAGAAGAAGCTAACCACCAAGCTATTCATTCTCAGTTTCCTCAAATTAGAAATTTCTGTTAGCGTACCAAAAGAAAATTATTAGAAAATAGACATACACGTGCCTAACAGTAAACTGCCAGATAAATTATGGCCAAAATAATTACTTACCTCATTAGCTTTCTTCAATATAGTTCTCGAATAACTTATTAGAAATTCATTCCTCGATAAACTTTCTTCAGTATGATATAATGTGAAAAAAACACTTGAATCTTCTAACAGACACTGATAATAGAATGCGAGAAACAACTCCCGCCACTTCATTTCACAAAAAATAATCAATTTCTTCAGCCGTGGATTCGTTTGGCTCACTCGTCTATTTATTCATACTTCAATTTCCTCTTCAACAACGATATTTACACACATAAATCACTATCAATGAAGTTAATGTACTTCATAAACTGTAATCCAAATTGAATGAATCACAATACACAAGTTATCTTCATTCGCAGAAAATCCTAAATTCACGATTCCCGGTCTTAAATATACTTCTGCGCCGAAATCGGATAATCCCGGAAGTAAATGTTTAAGAACTTGAAAGATTGTTTTAAATTTTTAACACTTGAACACAGTTAACCACTTATACACGCAATTCCCTTGCTCTTTCATGTCTCTTAACACACCACGTTGATATCTGTTTCTGGTATCCACGCACTTTAACGCCCGTGAAATATTTATAACGTCACACAAAATAGTTAATATTCAATAAGAAGTGATTCACTGTACCCTAAATACAACCGCACGATCTCAGTGATCTAATTCCAATAGCCATGTGCACCGCTCTATCGCATAGCAGCAACTAAAATTGAAGGTCAAAATTGAGACTAGGCGTGAATAGGAAGTATTTATACTCTTGTTTTTTGAATTCTTACGCATTTCGTTATCTGTGTGCCACTCGACCAACCATGGCTAAAGAAAATCAATCGGCTAAAGTAGATTTGGCAAAATCGATTCCAGTTTCTAAGGACATGCCGGATGGTAGAAGGAATGAGCTCATCTACTCCTTGTGAAACATTCACAAGCAAATATGCTTATGGAATGTCAGATCGTGTATCTCATTCAAATGCCACATAACTTACGCAATTCGGAGATGAAAGGAAAGAAATCTATTTGAGATCTCCCTGTTGAGTGGGCAGGGAAAAAAGCAGGAAAAGACAAGGGTCAGTTGCTGAATAGAAGAGATGGAAGATATATCTCGGTTAAATCGAATTCAATGGGAAAGAGAACATATTTCTTTGATGCTTCCTGTTTGAGAGAGAAAAATAACGTTTCTTTATCAGTACACTACTAAATGGTTTACTCCATATTCTACGGAATTCCCCGACCCTATAATGGCAAGCTCTTTAATGTAGGAAGTCTAATAAGAGCAATATAGTGAAATTTACGTCATAAATCTTCCGCTAATATTGAAGATTTCCGAATTATTCGACGTAAACATCCCACTTTAGTTCCGATCGCTTCTGATTCATGGCCGGCTTAGGTGCTCTCTCAACTTCAAATCTCTTCAAACGGACAATCACGATTTTAATTTGAATCTTAAATACGATCGATTCTGGTTCTTACTCCCTCGTACTATTATTTCCTGTTCCATTCTCTCGTTTCCTGTATAGTCTTGTGTTTCCCAACCCCTTCAATACTTGGTCATTGTATATAATAAAATGTTACTGAACTGTATGTCTTTTTAGATCAAATTGCGGAGTAGTATTTTTTTAACCATGGTAAAATTAATGGGAAATTAGAATACTGTTTTGATAAAAAGAAGGCTTCACTGAAAAATGCGCATAAATAATGAACTCAAACGAAGAAGGTGGGCAGAATATGCGGGGCAGAAACACAAAATCCAAACAAACTACCAAACAGAAGAAACGGATTGAATATTAAAAACATCTACAACTTTATAAAAAAATAATATGCAGGTGACGGGTGCAGATAGAAAAATATCAAGAAAGCAAAAATTACCCTATTAACACCAAAAATTATCTTTTTGTGGCAAGAGGATCTCACAATAAAATATTAACGTATAAAACTTTAAAAAAATAAAAATAAAACAAAATAACTTTAAATCAATAAAAGCGACATGAATGTTGCGATTTACTAAATCAAAACTGTTTAATACTCATGAATTATGAAATTTATTTTGGAATGTTGAGGAAGTTTTCCGATAAATCTGGAGTCAAACCCAGAGAGTCTTTGGTAAACGAGAAGACCATTTGGAAAGGCTTTTGGATGGTATTTCGAACCTTTTTCTTTGCACGCTAAATCTTATTTCAATGTCTTCTTGGTAAGTTCGCTAAATTAACTCTCATGTCTGTCCACAATGCATTCTTATGGAAATTTTATCCTCTTTGGGATCTCTTGGGCCATAGGATCTATGATACTTCAGTTTCAGCTAAGATGTTCTCAACAGTTTTAATATTGTTTCTAAAATATGCTAAAAACAAACTGTATCTGGCACTTTCCTTTTACCCTCGATGCACACACACATAGTATGTAACAAAGTAACTTGAGTTTTTCGTAAATAAGATTTTCATTGGTGCCAATTTCAGTTACTAAGGACATAAACATGAAGCTTAACTGTCATGGAATTCCCTCACCACTAATCTCCTTCTTTTTACGTATCAAAACTTACAGAGATAAGTTATTTCATTTGCAAGGTTTAACTTTCATACTAAGATTAGCCAACATTACATAAATTGACCAATACTTACTGTATCGATAACGCTGTACCCTTTCTGAGATATTGCATGATTCCTTTTACTCCTTTGTACTTTTTATACTTGTTTCTTACACATTTCACTCAGTAAAATTCACTTAATTTCGATACATTCCCTTTATTCTTTAAAGCTTATACGTCTGTTCCCCTCATAACCTCTTTGACCAAGGTAGGATCGAAAAGAACGAAATCAAAATTGAAAATTAACAGGAGGGGTTAGCCAGTATAAGGGGATGAGTTAAAAGTAAAGCGGCAAAGAGGAGGTCAATGCGAAAAGCAATTTTAGTTCCCCTCTCAGTATACGTAATGTAATGAAAGGATCAATTTTATGCCGCATCGGGGATAAGGATTAAATTAAAAGCGCTTTTCATACGGTAATATATCGCCTGCATCGTAGCATAGCGATAAGGATTGTCTTCCCTTACAACAATCAGCACCTGCGAACTAAATTTCCTTTAATTTTAGATCTACCGTTCTTGAAAATACTTCTAACCCTTCTAAATACAATATACAGAAGGGGCAATCCTATTACTAGTTCCCATTAGCATCCCAAATCTATGTATATGGAAAATTGATGCATCAAACGATATGGTTGGAGGATCGATAACATTTTATGCAATACTCGTCTTAGTATCCATAAATAAAAACTGCTGTTTTATAGATTCATAACATTTCATGCTAAGCTTTGTTTAATATCCATAGAACATTATGCTATTTTACGTAAAAAGACATTTTTATAAAATGATACAGTCATCTAATCTTACGAATGAGATTCTTTCTTACCACCAAGGTTTGTAAAGAGACAAGGAATTGTACATTTAATGCGGGATGTACTGAGAGTGTAACGCAAGGATATACAATACATACGTTTTTATTGTGCAAAATTGTGGCTAGTTCATTCAATTCTTGCCGTATATAGATAAAAGCATGCCGTATACACATGCCGTATATGCATAAAATCAAAACAAAATAACAAAAATATTTACAAATTTTCGGAAAGTGATGTTGATGTTAAGTATGTGACTTAGGGAGATCTATTTTGCATCAAACACGGATCGAGAAAGGGGAATCAAATTTGTGATTCGATTAGGGTCCTTCCATTTTCAATTAAGTTGTAAATAATACAATAAATTGCAGCGATTTGTGTCACATGATCACTGAATGGTTTATGAAACTTGGAAAATTAATAACAATAAACATAATAATTTCTCTAATGAAAACATGAAGATCCCAATTACGATTTTTATAGTTATCACAATTTACCATTTATCAACCAATCCCTAACCAGAAAAGTCCGATTAGCCAGAATAAGAACCCAGGACCTTGGGGTCGATAAAACTAAATTTATATCAAGAAGAAAATAAAACAATAGAATTAAAGTAGGCGTTTAAACAGAAAATGAGGGCAATGCGAAGGGTTAAAGATGTGATAAGAATCATGTGGAAAAAAAACCGTAGAAATGAATTTAAGGTATTGCGGATCGTATGTGGGTAAGTAAGACACGAGGAAGAATGAGAAAAGAGGAAATAATGAGGGCCGAGAGAGAAAGGCGAGGAAAGGGGTGAATCCGAGAGCGCTAAAGAATGGAGAGGTTCGGAGAGGACGGGAAAAGGGGATAGGAACGGAAACGGCAGAGGGAAATGGAGAAATAATGGAGGCAGGAAAGAGGGAAGAGAATAAATATACATTAGGGAGAGGGAATTACGTAAAGATTTGAGTAGGTAACAGTGTGGAAGAGGATATTGGAAGTAAGAGGAAGTACGAGTTGATTGTAAATGATTGGCGAGATTCGGAAAAGGATTTGCAATTGACGACCAATATCCGTTCATTCTGTTGGTTTTCTTAGGAGAACGTTTAAGCGTACAAAATTTAATACCTTTACGACTTTTAATGCCAAAAAAATCAAGAAAAAAATTTAATATAAGGGAATTTGGAGAGGAAATATACAGGGTGTCCTGGTTAAACATATAATAATACAAATTGTAATAACTTGAGAAGTAATGGAGATATTAATTAGCGGTTTGCTTCTACAAGTTTGGTAACTCAAAATGTTTTCTATGATTGCTTGATGATGGCATGCCACGCCATTATGCAGTAATTGTGAGTATTTTTTTGGATAATGAGTTCTCAGATCGCTTGATTGGGAGAGGTAGCCCAACGATTGCTTGACCCCTTAGAAACTCATATCATGATGATTAATTTCTGTGGGTGTTCCTCAAGAATCAAGTGTGCCGAACACTATACCATCCGTGATTTACCAGAACAGCACCACCGAATTCCTGCAGTTATTGCAAATGTTACGCCAGCAATGCTGCAAAACACTTAGTAAAGAGAGAGTAAAATAATGATCAGATGTCTTTTCTGACACTAATGCTGCACACCTCGGTGTATTAACTGTGTGAAAAAAATTTTTAGTTGTCAAAATTCTAGAAACAATCCGCCAATAATTATCTTAATTATTTCTCAAGTTATTACATTTTGTAATATTATATGTTTAACCCGAACACAATGTATTACAGTGAAGAAAATACGCAATTCACGACTAAAAATAAAGGTAAGATTACAGTAAAGGTAGATGATGAAAAATTAAAACAATTGTGTCAATTCCCTTTCTTGGATAGCGTTTTTTAAGTATGGAAGTTCCAAAAATGAGGTTTCAGGAAGAACAGCTGTTGCCAAGATATCTTACACGAAGTGAAGGAAACTAATAACGAAGGGTCTTGGAGATTAGGATAGGAGACGGATATCAGGTTAAGAGAAGTGAATTCCTTGTTCAAGAATTTATTACACTATTGGTATGAAAGATAGACTTTGAGAAAGGAAGGCACTTTAAGACATATGATAGGCCTTCTAGATGTGGATGGCGAAGAATTGAAACAGTTATATGAAATATACAGGGTAGGGCAACATAACTTCCTTTTTTTGCATTAAAAAGCATTTAAAAAAGGATATGTTGCCGCACCCTACATTTTTCTCTATCCTACACCATTTCCACATATCCATCCCAATTTATTCCCCAGAATATGGTATCAGTAATGGAGAGTAGACAATTAAAGAATTATTTAAAGGTAGAATGCAAAGGAGAAGATAGAAGGGCAAGCAAAGACAAACTGGACAGTTAAAGGAGAAGTGAGTTTTCAAAAAATTAAAGAGGAAAATTTTAGGGCACATGAAACTACCAGGAGAAATAAAACTCATAAACGAATACAACTGGAAAGGATTACGACAGATATGATATAATCGCATGAAAAGCAAACAATGAAACAAAACCTGTGAAATAAAAATCGATGTAAGACTTATTTTTAAACCCGACGCGGGTTCTTTACATCTTTCACTCTGGGAAGAGAAGAGAAGAGTGCAAGGGTTAAAACCCCAGAGGAAAAAAATGAGGAGTGAAATTTTAATATAAGCAAGAAGAAGAAGTAACAGAGGAAATAGAAAAAAAAATGATAATGCTAAAAAGAAGAACAGGGTTCAAATGGTCATGGTGGCACGCGATGCCAATAATAAAAACGCGGGGGAGTTAAGGCTTCATATCCTTTCTGTAAAACGGAGCCGTATTTGCATACAATTTGATATCTCTCGCTTCGGCCTCTCTAGCAGTTATCTCTCACACTCGGATCCTCTCTTTCCTTTGTTTTTTACACTTTTTGATGCAAATGGAAAAGAAACCGAGGATTTCCGACGGCTCACCTTGGGAAACGGTTATTCATGATAAAAAGTTCCGGTCCGCAATTCTGGATTCAAAGAGGAGGTTTCTTGAAAAATAAAGGCGTTACAACAACTTGAATTTACTCTCCAACGACGATACTCTTTGGTGCACTCCTTTCATTTAAAAGCAGTTGCCTTCGAGTGCGCAGTAATTGACGCTTGTTAACGTCGGGTAAGAACGGAGACGCTATCTCGACGTTCATAAAATTTTCCGGTGAAAATAAAAGCCAAAGTAAATTCGCCTTTGTCTCGATCTTCGCAACCAGAAGTGGAGGAAGAGAGATTCTCAATTAAGATTGCTGGATAAAAAGGTAATTTTTTATTGCGTTATTTAATGTTATTACGCGAGATAGCGGCTGGGAAGAGCAGGATTTTTTATTGCGCTGAATACGAATGCAAATTAGTAGACGTGCTTTTAATTAAACTAAAGCGGAATTGACGTAATGTGCGAGTCATAATGACTTATCTTTTTGCGGTTCGTTTGGTGAAAAAGCTGCAAAATTTCGGCGAAAATCTTTTAGAAAAAATGTAAGGCGCAAATGGAGAAAGTACACTTCGGTAAATCTCTTATCTGGAAAGTTTCTCATTGAAGAAATACAGATGAAGTATTGTTTGAATTCGAATCTAGCTGAGACATTCGCAGCTAAAAATCATACTGTCGCAAAGAATGGAATCTTCAATAGAAAGGAAGGAGCACTTATTACAAAATTACAGTCGTGAGTTCTGCGAGACACAGATTTTAGGTAGTTTGGGTAATGACGACGCGACATATTTTACAAATGAAAATGGAAAAGCTTAATGACACTTCTAAGAGCTGAGGGAGGTAAAAGAATCAGATCACAGTCTTTGGTATCTTGCATTAAGTGCAGATGTCTTCAGGCAAACGCTACTTCCCAACGGCCCTTCCCTTTGATTTCGTCTTTTGTCATCAAAGAAAATGACCAAGTTGCCCTTCGCGACAAAAGTAAGTCTCGAGCGTTATTAAGAAAGTAACTAAAGAACCATATACACTGAACTTTAGAAACTGGGTTATATATTTAAAGAATGTTCACAATGATAACCACTGAGAATTACTCATTTTCTCATATGGATTGTATATTTGCTAATTACTAATTTATATGATCAAGAAGATTATTACGATATGATGGGTCTTAATGTGAATGCTTTCTAAAGTACATATCACTTTTTTCCACATTATAGTGCAGCTATTTTCGCAATTAACTTTTATTTTCAGCTGCACATTTTCTATTTCATATACTGCTAATCCATTATTGACGCTAGTTGTTTCTTTAAAGCAAAACGACAATAACCACTCACCCAACTTTAGCACAATCATAACTGATTTTCACCACAAAACCACTGATACATCTGAAGTAGCATTCTTACTGTACTCGAGTAAAATGTTGCTTGTAAACTTCAGTCTTAGCGGATATATGTTTCTCATAAAAAAGTAGCCTACTAGTATCTGCTTGAAAAATGATATAGGCTGCTTGCTATGGTTATACAAAAAAAATCAGCAATAATATTTGTGAGAGTGGAAATACATTAACCTTAACATACACACTGTACAAATTAACAACAATCGAGTGTTTTCCTTTCACCTACAGGTTTTGCGATGCCCGGGGGAGGAATCAGCAATTAATGAATGGTAATTGAACGTTTACGTTTTACCAGGCGCGTCGGATGAGGTCAACAGAGGTCAACAAAGCAACATTACCCTACCTCGGCGCACACTATTTAAAGATTACGTTTCAAATACTGCGAAGCTCTGAAAACACTGGTGATCTTATAACAAATACCAAATCCAAATAGAGAAAAAAAGGTTAAATGTTATAACTTTCTATAATACATCATGGCTAAATCACTATGTTTACCACCGCTAGGCATCTTCCCAACCTAACCATTGGGTGATCTAGCATCACCACCAATATATCTCCTGCTAAAATGAATAAAAGTAGATAAATATCAGTTAAACTAATTACTTAAGTATTTTCTTTTATTCCAACTGCTTTTATTTTAGTTTAATTTAAATGTCTTAGAGGGAAATAAAACAAAACTATAAAATCAAACACAGTTGAAGAAAGGAGAATCAAATTTATAAATCGATTAGAGTCCTTCCATTTTCGATTAAAATATTTTTAAAATAGAATAAATTGCAACGTCGGTGTCGCATGGTCTTTGAATCGTTTATCTTACTCCCATTTCGGTTGTTGATTTTTCTCACATCCCGTAATCAATCTAATTGTAAGTTTAAAAATATTCATTCAAATACACTTACTTATCCAATCATTTAATGTGAGATAAACTTTTACTTCCGCAGTTTGGCTTTCCGAAAATTAGGCGTGCTCCAACACGAAATGTTTCGAACGAATTCAAAACAAAATCTTGTTTTTCTATACTTATGCAATAAGCTCTGCTATAGATAATATGTCTTACATTCCTCAAATGTATGACCAATAAAATTCCAGTTTCCAAGTAGAATGAATATCACATGTAATATTTTCATCAAACAATGTTGTCATTACTTATAATTCCTAAATGCACAGAATGTGAATTATTTTTATGGGATGTATTTTTCCCAATGACTGCTAATAGAATTTATGTCTGGGTATCTATTTAACTTTGATAATTGGATTAAATAAACTACTGTTTATGTATTATATAATATTAATCTATTTGTACGGCCGCTGTGAGTGTAAACGAATTCTTCATCAGAACGTTTTAAATGGTTCATCAGTTCTTCTGTTTTGTTTGGCAGACATTATGAAAACACAGAATAATGATGAAAGTAAATAATAACAATAGCTTTCTAATTTTCTCTTTTCTTTCCCAGGAGTTTCTGCCGCAGGAGGCTACCAGCCACTTTATACTTGTCAAGCATCCTCTGGATAGACATCTTAGGTACTATTTCATTCTAGAAAGATTTCTATAGGATCTGACGGGACGGCTCTTGGGCTCTCCGTAAAAGACAAAGATGGTTTGTAACCCTGATCAGATATTAGCTCATTAAAGAGAATAAATTCAATTGCTCAATTCCAAGTCTGTCTCATTTATAATTTAATTAATTCAATTGCTCATTTACGGACCTATCGATCTTCGTTCAACTAATTCTTACCAAACCTTTCGAAAAATGAATACATTAAAATTTTACTTCGAACTTCGCTCTGTCGTACAACTACTTCACAGTTTCACTAGGCACATAATGAATCACACTCCATGAAAAATTCTTATTTTTTATATTGTAACGGTTCAGCCTACGCGCTGATGCCGTGACAGGTGTTTATTTTAAGTGTTGGTATCTCCGCGTGTGAGAGGGTTGAGACAATTGAACTAAGAAAATTTTGAGGGGGAGTATTCGGGGAGATATGAGTGTTTAAGTGCGGGGAAAAAGGTGGACGCAAGAGGAGTCGAAGGCAAGCCTCAGAAGGAGAAGGTCAAGTGAGGACTCGCGAGCGGGAAGGAAGGAGAGGGTCGAGAAGGAGATGGTCGGAAGTCCGACTGGACTATTCTCAGTTCCCACGAGTTCAATTGTGGTTTTTTCTTTTGTCTTCTCCTTATTTAATTGATATTTACTTTGTCTAGTATCCTTTGCTATATTATTGCTTTATTGGATGAGTTTTTTTGTGAATTGTTCATTATTAAATTTATTTGCGTTAATTGGATTCTTGTTTGCTTCTTGAATTGTTAGATATCAACGCTTCGTCCAAATTGAGCATCCGGGTGGGCGAGCGTTACAATATGTATGCAACTAAGCGAATAAAGCACCTCGAAATTTCTAAAAATGAAGAAAACAATCACTCTGATAACAGATTAAGAAATACTGGAAAATAATGTAAATGAAGATATCGTAAGATGATATCCAGAAAAATAACTGAAAAAGTCTCATTTACGTTTCTGTAAAGGAAACAAACCCTTGATCATAAAAGCTGATTCTTATGCCAATAAAAAGCAAGGTAAAGTATTATTCCAGTAATTCTAAAATAAATTCAATAGAATCACTGAACATTATAACCGCCGTGTACGATTTAGGCAAGTTTTCCAACCTATACTATGGAAAATGTAATTCTAAGTAGTCATTTTACGACAATTTTCTTAAAGGATAAAACATTTGCATAATTTAAGGGACCTATTGTTATTTAATGAACCTAACAAGCAACCTATTCTTAAATGAAAGATCCCAAATTTCAGATTAATTCCTAAGACAAAATTTTAAAATTTATTTTGGGGAGAAACTGGTCCGATCTTCCGTGAAGTAACAATAATTACCCTGCAGTCACAACTGAAAATATTCGGTCATTATTATGTAACAAACTCCCGGAAGCTCACGATTTGAATTTTCTACCTAATTGGATTGAAATAGACCCTCCTGTATCTTATCTTTTACAAAGCCTTGCGACTCCGCAAAAGAATTGCAGAAACTTTCAAGATAATAAGATTTGCATAAAATTTGAGATTTGCATAGAAATCGACGAAAACAACTGATTCGACCTCAAAAGAGAAAATTGAACATTTCGGTGCAAGAAAAATGATTTTTCGGCTTACGCTGACGTAATAAAGACCGATCCTGCAACAGAACATTTCATTCTTCATTTCCTGAGCAAACTGAGGTTAATTCAAAGCTTCCGATGATACAAATCTAAGTGAAATAACAACCTAAATCCATACAGATTTAATAACTCTCTTCCCTGAAGCGGTTCTTCAGACTCAGAGCTTTAAATCTTTACCAAAATCTAGTTTATTAAAGGACTCTCATTTCGCGATAGCGATTACTGCGTCTCAATACTAATTCTAAATTGAAATTTGATTACTTGATCTCCTTTCAAATTAACTCTCGGTGATGCTTTTCTCCCTTATGCATGCAGAAAAAAACTGATTTTTCTCTCAACCTCCTTATCAAAATATTTTTCATTTCCAATTACCTTGTTTTCTATTTTGCCATTGTTATAATTAATTTAATTTTCTCTTTTTATACTTTTCTTTTAACTTGCAACTATACTGTATGTGGAAACTGAATAAATGAATAATTTTAATAACAAAACTGCACCAAACCTTGAAAAATATTGGCACAAAATGTATTAAAGATATATAGTAGAAAATAGTTAAATTTAAGACGTAACTATGCAATATTTTTAATGTTTGAGATGAGATTTTTTTCTTTTTTTTCCTCTCTATTTCTATTCACCTACAGAAAACTTTTTATGCATATAATATCATTGATGAATGTTTAAATGCAAGAAGATACTTTTCAGTCTCAATCTCACCTTAATAAAGACCTTATAAATCTTATAGCTTGAAGATACTCTACTAACATTCAAGTACAGTGAAGCGTCGTGCTTTCTGGGAAATGAAGCTTCTCTGAAGATTAAATAAGCCAAATTTATACTCAGCTTGATAAAGAAGTGAATTTCATAGTAGTTATATCATAGAGAAACTTATCTCAGTTTAAGTTACAAAAATCTGAAAAGATTAAATTATACGCTGATTAGCTCCTAATTCCTGAAAATTATTTCCTCGAAAATTTAAAAAGATATTTTTGCAGAAGCCTCTTCTCTCCTTCAGAACCGTGAGTTAAAAAAAGTGCGAATGTCCTACTAAACATGTCTTCCACGTGTGCGTAACAACTCCACTATACATAAATTTTCTATGGAATGGGACTGGGAACTCACGGGAATCAAAAGACGCGATTTGGTATTCTCCACGGAGCTTACGTCAGGGTGTATTTATTGTTTTCAGTGGACTCAACTATTGGTATTAAGATATGTACGCCAAATTATGGATGATCAAATCACGTAATGGAAGTGACTTCAACAGTCATTGCGGCTCCCGGGCAGTTAATCCAACAAGGGCAACCGAGGAATCTGCCCTCACAGATATGCCTTGAAACATTCCTCGGAGAATCCACTCCGATATGGACTAACTGACCGATTCCTCTAGTTACTCCTTCCGAAGAAAACGTAAAAATTGTTGTCCATAATAAACTATATGCTGGATTGGACTGTCAGAGTGACAATATTGATTATTTTCTCCGTATCCATTACCATCCATCAATTAGCTCCATCCATTATAACCAATAGCTATTCAAGTTTTTCGCTTTTACATTAAGGATATT
This sequence comes from Sympetrum striolatum, assembly GCA_947579665.1. Classification (NCBI taxonomy): domain Eukaryota; kingdom Metazoa; phylum Arthropoda; class Insecta; order Odonata; family Libellulidae; genus Sympetrum; species Sympetrum striolatum. Next base: position 49,912,604 of record OX388342.1, on the reverse strand, counting down.
GTATGATGGATTTCTAATCCTATACTATCACTCTCCTGTTTCATTAAAGGTTGGTGTGCTAGTATTATTAAAGAAAACTAAACAGCAAACTTTTTGAGGAATAAAATAGAACAAACTTGTATCCATAGTTAATCTTGCAAAGAACAACTCTCATGTGCTGGTTCTATTTTCAAATCGAAAGAATTATGATTTTTAACAGCATGAAATATAAAATTAGGGTCATCATGTTTTTTTCAACAGAAATTAAATTCGTTGTGTCGCTGTTGATGTTATCATGATATTGATATTTACGCTACTAACTTATTAGAAAGTATCACAATAAAATAAAGACTACTCATACTCCTAAAACTTTCTATAGTTACAGTTTACAATTTTATTATAAGATATATATATTTGGATGCTGCATTTTGATTGGTGAGAAATTGTTGCATTTGTTTATGTTCTAGAATTTTCCTGGACAGTTTTCCGCGAGTATTTAATCATGCACGGTAGATGAATTTTAGATCTCTCTTCCAGCGAAAAGCTATTAGGACACACTTCACAGCTAATCTCATTAATCATTAAGGTACTCATTAATCTTTTCCACGAAGCCTTTAGGAAACAAAATTCCATAGAGAGGGAAGACTTTGTTTAAATTATAAACGGAAATCGCCGTTTCGATGAAATTTTGAACCCTAAAAAACGAAAAGGAGTGATGACATTTCCTCTTGGTGATGGTGGCATTCGATGACGATTCCAAAACTAAACATCCCTAAGCATTCTCATGTTTCTACATTTAACTTTCCATCAAGAGAGAAAAAGACTGGAATTTGCGATCGCGCGAGGTGATAGAACTAGAATGACATTATATACGAGGTAACATCTGAATCGAGTTGGCTATTATCGGATAAGGACCTTACGGTACCTACTTCACCTCGGTGGAACGTAGCCTCGGCGACGACCTATGATTCAGCGATTCCGCGTGCTCTTTGCCGCGATTAAAAACTCGCCCAATATTTTCATTTTTTTCTTCCATTACACCAGATACAAGACCGGTACTGCTTCGCATGTACACCGCATAGGAAAAAGTAATTTCCCGCGGATGTGCGCAGGATGAAAGCCAAAAGGAAAAACACGAGCCCCGACTGCCGCCCTCCCCGGCATACTAATTCGAGAGGAGAGGTCTTGGCGAAAATACCCAATCATCCGTGGAAAAATAGAGATAAAGAAGGGAAGCCTGCACGATTAAGCCGGATCCGAGGAGAAAAAATAGCTTTGACGATATCCGGGCAACCGCGCCTTGTTGCGAAACTCGAAGGTTCGTTGGGCTTCAATAACGGCGTGGACAGCGTCGGTGGTCATTCTTCCTCGGAGAGGTTGGCACGGGGGGAGAGAAAGTGGATTGGGCAACTAAAGGGATGTAAGAGAGAGAGAAAAAAGAATCCCTTATTAGAGCCCCATTCTGAAAGTCTCTCGCACTCGTAGTGGCTTCATTCCTGCCTCTTTCCATCTTCTTCCTCCACACAGAAGAGAAAACAGGGGCCCCTCCTCCTTCCCGGTTGCCTCTGCTGGGGGCCCATCCTCCCACGTTGAGAGGCCGGTCTCCATTATTCTGCACGCGGAGGGAGCGACTGGGAGGTGGGGAATCAGACAGCGGAGTCGGCATGATTCTCGGCACGCACCCCAAGGCACTCGCCCCAGAATCCTACCTACCGATCTCCCTCCACCGCATTCCATCCTCGACCCTTCCCTCTTCTCTCGCCTCTTGACCTGCCGACACCTCTCGTCTCCTTCCAGCTCCATCCATCCCTCGTCTCCCCGCACACCCCACTACATAGTTCGGGCGGACAAAGAGATTAGATAGATTGTCTTAACTCTCGATCGCATCGTAAGATCGGGGAACTTCTCTCCCCTCGTTCCCTCCCGAGGATTGAGATTTAACTGTCAGTGGGAGGAATGATCGGAGAGGGAATGCACGGCCGTGCCATCGAGGCGAGGAAGGGATTCGACGGTGCATTTCCTTTCCGTCGACTTCCGCGAAAATTTCCCTTATTAGCATCCCAAACCTTTGATATTCGGGTGCGCGACGGATTAAGGGGGACGACTTCGCGGAATGATGTTTCTCAGGGAGGAAATCTTGTTGGATCGTCGTTTCTCTCTTGAAATATCACTCGATCCGCTCCTTTGAACGACTTTAATTATCCATCTCACTAACTTGGAGACATGTATGATGACAAAACGTCTTGTCAATCCAATAGCAGCATAAATACCCAGCAATTAACACAAGTGATGAATAGTGACATGATTGGAACTCGAAGCTAGGTCTGACGGGGAGATGCTCTTAACACAAAATACTATGCCGAGTCATAAACGAGTCTTTTGCGAGATCTTCGTTTGGGTTCGAGTCCACGTAACATCGATATTTTTAGTTTCTGTTTATCCTTGAGACTTAAGGCACTCGCCTATACATATAAAGAATTTTCATTTCCTAGATATTTCTTATAGTAGTAGTATTGTTAAAATTGCTTCAAAAGCATAGGTCATTTCACACATTGACTCCCACCGGGAATTAAACCCGGGACCGCTTCCATCGAAGCTGAACTCGCTGCCCACATGGATGTAAGCCCGTCTTTCTTGTAATAAATGACTGAGAGGTTGAGCTAAATGAATTAATATATACATAATATGATCAAGCGTCACTTTGAGGAATAACAGACACATCTTATAGAAAACTAATTAACTTTAACAACAGATTTATTGCAACAGGTTTCTTCAACAAACATCTTCAGGTAGTATCTCTTTGTTCTTTCTTAAAAATTTAATCGAGGAAATTTGGAAAAACAAAATGGAAAGGTGAAATGCGTATACGCATGCTCGGGGGAATCAATATCAGAACACCATAAATAATGTTCATAACAAAGAGAGAGCTGAAGGCGTTTTCTGTTTGGTACCTCACAGCATCCGAAGCCAACCAGACGCATCTTCTTAACCCCTCAGATGGCCTCCATTATCCCGAGACCTTTTCTCTTTCCCATAACTCCATGCCCCCGAATATACCACTTCTTTTTCCATCGCATCTGCACATCCTACGCCTCCGTAGGCATTTCGTCTGCTTTCCCTCCACATTCCGAATGCTTTCTCCGCTGATCACCGCAATTCCTCCCCCTTTCCTCCGGGAGCATCTTAACCCCACCTGAGAACAGCCCGCCGCAAATCCCCCCGTCAAACCGCCGCCTTATACCGCATCTCGAATCCCCTTTCTCTTTATATCTCCCCCAGAGCATTCCTCTCCTCCAGATGCTTCAGCCGAAGCCTTCAGGGACATGGAGATGGGAGAATCCATTTCAACGGGATCAAATGCGGGTTCGCTCGATGAAAGCAATCGACAATGGAGTGAGAGATCCAGAGGGCTTCGGGAGGGAGCAAAACGATGGGACCGCGAAAGGTACCGTGCGGTACTCCCACGCAAACTCCCCGCTCATCCCCTCTTTTTCGCGGGAAGGGAAGCAAAATCCACCGAACCTTTCTTTGATGTTGCACATAATGCATTTCTTTAAAAGAGTCTCTCCCGATTCAATTATCGCACGCAATATTTCCGCTCTCTTTACCTACCGGATATATGGTTCTACGTCTCTCGAAAGAGAATACAAGCTTTGGATCGAAACACTGGCGAGGAAGATCAAAAAGCTTTAATTACATTTCTCGCCATTTTCGACGAGTTCTTCTTATCAGAGGTATCCTGAAAGTAAAGCGAGTCATAGAGAGGTTCGTTCGGAAAGGAAATTGCGTCGAACTCTTTTCGCTTTCGCGACTGAGCCGATGTTTTCTTCCTCCGTATCTTTTCAGGAAAGATCTGCTTCGCCAGGTAACTACTGAGATCTGAGATTCAGTTCAGCGATTTCGGGAGCGAAAAAAAAAACAAGAGTAAAACAAATGCTGCCGAGTGAATTAAAAACGGCTCTCGCAGAGCGAAATGTTTTTCCGTAGAGTGACATTCTCTTACGGAACTCTGTACGTTTCAACGTTTCCCGCTGCATGGAAAATGAATACGCACATTTATTATTTACCAATTTCCGTCAATTTGCGGAGGAAATCATTTTCTCCTTCCGTTGGACATTTCGCTTTGACGCTTTTCATTCAAAGAATTAACGTCGAATTTATCGTCTGACTTCAATTCTCTCTGTAGAGAGGAAAGAATTCTACATCATTGAATATAATGGAACTACGTGAAATTTTTACGACTCGTGATTCGACATCGTTATGTGCTAGTATCCTTACTTTAATTAGGTAAGAAACTCATCAGATGCTAAATACAATAGGTATTATTATATATATGAAACTAAATATTTCATTATAATTATAAAATAATCGTATCAGGATCATTGGAGAAAATTTTATATTAATATTTGAATGTAGCAGCATTGAAAACAATCCATAAAAATTTAAAAATTTCGAAAGAAAGAGAGACGTGAAGAAATAGAAAAATAACATTTCTCCCAGTTTACCGGATACGCCGTTGTAAGAGGGAACAGCTAACAAATTCTTCCTTCCCTACACTGGTAATCAAATATTTATAAAATATACAAAATATACACAATATATTATATTGTCATGCAATTTTTTATTTTATTTGTTTGTGTATAAACAATGTATGATCTTAAATTAATTGGCGTAGATTCATAATACAGAGTGTTGCATGGAATTTCATACCATTCAATTATCGTTTTAAAACTATAATATTGTATTATCGATGTTCCAACTGTTCGAGTGAATGCTATAATTCGTAGAGATTTGATAGATGGCATCACAAGTCGGAATTAACCATAGCTGTAAGCACACACAATAGAAATTTGTTATATGTAAAATAAATGGTACGAAATTCCGTTCGCCACCCTTTATTAGCAATTTATGCCTTTAAAAATCTTTAGCCAAATCAAACTAGATCATTTTTGTCAAATCATGCAACTCATAGCCATATTCATAGTCACTGCTGCACCTTTGAACAATAAATACATATATAATTTCTATAAATCAAATATGACATATCCTTTATTTCTAAAACATACATAACAATTCTAGCATTTTTTTGCTCAAACCAACTTATAATCTTTCTTCAGTCACACTCAAATACGAGAAAATCCGGATATTGAGTAAAACTGATTAGAAAGTCACAATTTCCTATGTATTGAAACATGCTGATGGAGAAACCCTCTGATTTAGTTTCGACTCTGTGGTATATTTTCTACACTATGCAAACAGAGTATGAATCTAAGTCATTCATTGTTTCACATATATATCTTGTATTTGAATAAACAACATGTAGTAATACTTACCTCACCGACTGGTGAAATATAAATAAAATTATTTTCGATTGAATGATTTGGATGGTATTCAACAGATGCATGTTTGTTCCCTGTAGTAAGATACCCTTGCAGCAGCCTCATTCGCTGAAATCTCAATTGAATTGATTCTTATAGAGGGGTGGAAAAACCACTTGAGCCACTTGAAGTCATTATAAAAGGTCCTAGATGTTTCGATAAAAATAATATTGCTTCTCATATTACATCTGTAGCCAACAATTTAAAAATTTATATTTTTTCCGCATGCCATTACATTAAGATCGTTTCAAAGTATTTCCAAAACAATTCTTTACTTATTTTCTATATTTTTATTCTAAGACGTGTGCTATAAAAGATATTAAATAACTATATAATTCAAAGTGTAAAACTATTCGAAGGGATTATTATCTGATGCTTGTTTTTGCTGAAGAGTATTGTAGTGTAATGGCTTCATAACTGGCTTCATATATTAGGATTGCAGGAAACAATTTTTGTTTTCATTGTAAGTAAAAATTAGTTTACTTTTTTCATAGTGGTGCGAAATTCAATACCAAAGATCAACAAGGTTAAGTAACACCGAGGTTTATTCCATAGTTTGTAAAACAAACTGAGTCCAGAAGTTTTCAGACATTGTTCTTGGTACTATACAACATGCTCTTCTGCGGGTCTGACACAATTTCCCCAAAAGCATTACTTTTCCTCCGGCATTTGTATGCAAAACAAATGAAAAATCGGCCAACAAATGACGGCCGGATACCTCTAAAAACTCCGCCCTTTGTTATCCTTCGCATAAAATGGCACTTTCTTGGTGGCTTTTTCACTACACTCTGTCCAGTGAAACGTTAACAAAGCCGGTAGAATTGCATTAAGTGTAGGATCTGGGCAAACCTTTCAGGACGCTGAAAGAACCACAAAGGAAAATTAAACTACCAAGTTACTCGTCTTAATAAAGAACCCTTTGATCGCGAAAACTTCTCCTCTCCGCGCTCGATTCGATGAAATCCCGGAGAAGCATATGAAAGCATCGAAAAGCGAACAAAATGTGCTCTCCAACAAAAAAACAACAAAATGAAAGCCCTGAGGAGGGAGACTTTCTCAATCCGGTGCTTATTTCTCCAAGACTCCGTGTGAAATCTTTCTTCCGCTTTTATTTTGATTATCCTTCAAAACGGACCCTATGGTGAGGGACGCGACCCCCCCTTTCCACGCTGCATACGGCGGACACAGCAGGTGGTTCTAGAGACTGTCTCGAAGACGTCCACACAGAGCTGCAACCGGGAGGAGGAGGAATGGGGAGAGGCATTCCCTCGGGAAGTCTTTCGCGAAAAAATAAGAAGCAGTCAGCGGCAAAAGAAATAAATAAACAAGAGAGAGGGCGCATCCATTCCTGCGAGGGTTCGTTTCTTTGTGCCCCTCAAGTGGCGGAGGAGGAATGAGGGATTGCCCGGAGCCTTCCTTCATTTCGCCTTCCTCGCACCGTTTTCTTTCCCTTGGCCTCCTTTCTTGCGCTACCTTGATGATTCCGAAGGGTCTTTTGCGCCCTTTGAAATTCCTCCGAAGACGGTCACTTGCGTCATTACTCGCTGCGGTCCAAAGGCTGTTTCTGCTGCGCAAGGGATGAAAAAAGAAAGGTTCGCCAAGTCAAAGGAGATAAGCGAATTAAAAGATTCCTCGTGACGCGCGCAGCCCTCGCTTTTTAGAGATTGTCTTATTTCCATTCGCCACTTTAAGGACTCGCGGGGGGTAATGGGTTCCTCGGAATAAATTGGAGCTCGAGGCGAGATGCGATCGTGATTCCGTGCTCTAATCACTTCTATAATCCGATTCCGCAGTTCTCTTGACGTATCTTTGGCACTCTATTGGCAAAGTACCGCAGGCAATACAACTTTCATTCAGTCATCACTGCAAAAATGGGATGTTCGATTTAAAATTATTTAGATAGTGTAATAATAATATTAAATGTAATTTCTGTAGTCATTATGCATTAAAAATTAAATAAACCCTTGTAATCAAGGAATATAGGTAACCTTAAGGTGAAATACACTTGTTTCGGGTTTACCAACTCATCACGAATTTTAACAAAAATCAAATAAATACGAAAACTAATATAATAAAATAAATACATACATACAATAAATACCATGGGTAAATAAAAAATAACGAAATAATATACTCATAATTTTCGACTTATTATAGCTTTCATATCTTTTTTAAGCAAAAATTCAACTTTATCATGTTTGAAAAGAATTCCTCGATTTATTTGAAATGTTTAAATTTTGAAATGGCAGGAGTAATTTTTTCAGGAAAATTGAAATAAATGTAACTTAAATACAGAAAATAATACCGGAAGAGTTCATAATTGGGTTTAGGGATTGCAGTTTTTTAATTTTAAAATATATACAGGTATGTTGACAGTTTATCTATTTCTTTCACGGGATTATTATATAAGATTAAACATTGTTTAGCTTATAAATTAGAGGAAGAAAATGCGCAGTATTTTGCGCGTTATAGTAATTTTATTTACAACTAACTTTATTTACTGAAGGCTGTCCATTCTTTTTATAGGTAAGAGAGGTTGTTTAAGTAGTGTTTCCGGCGCTTAACTGTTTTTGCAGAAACGACCGTTTGTTTGAGTGCCTTCTAAGAGACCTGCACTTATGGTTTATGGAGCATATTCACTCCAAACACCAAAAACATTTATGTCAGAAAATAACTAAACTCTTAACCAAGATAAGGTCGTTTAAATGAAACGTAACAATAAAAGCTCTTCTCATTAAATGAGCATTTTCAATTAATTATTTAACGTGAGTATCCTAAAATTTGTTTAATTCAAAACCAATTATTTAATTAATCAGAACGTTAAACAACAATTTGAAAAATACCTATCGACTCCCAAATTAACGAATTTTCTCTGGAAGTATATTCGGTATTCGCCTATAAACCAATAAAGAAAATGAGTTTGTTTTCCTTTATTTAGAACTCGAAGCAAAACAATACAGAACCTTCATGCGGAAGGAAAGCTAGATGCTGTTTATAAATAGATTTAACGGAAAAGAAGCAAATTAGAACATTTTCGTCGTTTGAGATTTATAGAGCTGCGATAAGAAATTTTGAACATTTTATAGTCTCAAAAGTGGATTACAGAATTAAACTTTCTCTTACTTACGAGGCTTAATTCTTTAATTTACCTTAAGCATTTACCTTGCTTATTCTTCTATACCTATATTTATACTTTTATATCAACTCTTTCCAACTCTATGAGTTAAATAAGCTATATAACATTTTGGGAAGAGCGGGGAATAAAAATTGCATAATGAAACAATGAGGACCTAAAGATTACACATTCAAAATTTGACAAAAGAAAATAGTCTATAATTGACTACCTCAGCCTTCACTTCGTGGAGCCTGGCTATTGTGACATATCTTCTTTTTATGAAATGAATTGAATGAACCTGAACTTATAGGTAGTAAGCATACCTAGTTAAATGTTGAATTTGTAAGAATTAATTAGAATTGACAAATATCTTCATTAATATATTATAATAAATAATTAAGTGAGTTCAAATGGAAGAGACGTTCTTTTATTTATGTATGGAAGTGAATGTAACAAAGAACCTTCCCTTTATAATATATTTCAAAACTTAAAATTGACATTATTAATTTTGTGGAAAAGCACCAGTCCTTCCTTCCTCCCTTTTGGATGATTATACATAATTTTGTACCGAATTTTACTTTAAGATGTAGCAAAGTAACTGTGAAGCAGCTAGAAATTATGCAAAATACTAAAGTAGAAAGTTAACCTTTCGATGAAAAAAAATATTTTTTTCCAGAAATTTACTATTCAATGTATGTATTTCAAAGGGGAATTTGGCAATATAAAATTTTAAACAAAGGCTTTATTTGCTCTATTAATTTAGAGAAAGAACGCTATTTGAAGACGTACCGGATATCATATGTCCTCCCAGTTATATAAACATTTCTGTTACTACGACGAAGATAAGGAATGTACCTACTTAAATGCTAGAGCACGTCGCTTTAAGAATCCGCTTTTTCTGCTAGCAATAACAGGAAGAAATTGCGTATGGAAGTAGACTCATACTACATGCATCCCCATGCCACACGCCGGATGATTACATATGTAGATGAAAAATAGTTTTACAGCTGAGACAATTTCGTATATTTAGGATTCTGCAGGGTATCGAACCCGGGATTGTTTGGGCCATAGGCGACCGCTTTTCTATGTGAACGCATTAGGCCAGGGGCACTCAACCTGGTGCCCTCGGGCACCCAGGTGCCCGAAGCGACCTTGTACAGTGTCCACCAAGCTTCGGTGAAAAGATTTTTTATTGCTACTACATTATTTCTTGGGATTGCACTATCGGGGATAGACTGGAGGTTTGGCGGGGAAAGGGTCAGGAACTTGGTTGTTCTAGTCTTGGGTTTCGTAAACATTTTACCCCTCTTATCGCCTAAGTCCAGATAAACAAGACGCGTATCTATGTTATATTTAGTTCATTATACGAAAGCGAAGATTCAGCTCGGCTTAGCTGATTAATGTATCAAACTCCTCGTAATCAAGGATTACTGCTTTTCGAAACGCAGCGGTGCACATGCAGCGAAAACCTTCGTACCAGATGTATTCCCCGTTATCAAATCTTCTTCGGAGATAAAGACTTTCTCACATGAGAGGTTCTCACATATGAGATGTGAGGTTGTGATGGAATTATATACGTTGTATTATTTTGGATCTTATTTACCATGGAACGTTTATTTTTTTCAATCGGCCAACGGTTAACTGGTAAAGTGATAATATTTCCAAGACCCTGAATGTCACCATGGACGGAAATGTTATGTGGTGCCCACTTCGCTTTCGGAAGCGTTCTTTGGTGCCCGGGCGCCAAAAAAGGTTAAGTACCCCTGCATTAGGCTTTCAAGTCTTATTTCAAAAGTAGCAAGGTCATGCAACAAATATTTAGCTAAGCAATGTACCAGAATAAAATAAATAAATAAATGACACACCACAAACGATAGTTACACCACATACATTATAATGTTGAATGTAATAATGTTTATAACAGTAACTCATAAGGACAAAAAAGGTATAGTAGCATCCGGATTTGTTCAGTATTAATGTATCCCCCAAGCTCCCTTTATCTCACGTTCCAAAGCTATTTCCTACTCAAGCCCACCATACTGGCCTAGTTTTTCAAGCTTCTATTTTCCATTCTCCGCTACAAGAGAAACTTTTCCTTCCGGTGTTTCCTCCCGCTGCGTCGGAACAGGAAGATACATTCGCGAACATCTTTCACGGTTCTACGGAAATTCTTATTACGGCATATGCGAATCAATATCGAGCACCGGGAGAAAGTAGGTGAGATCGATAGGTCAGATTGCCTGAGCATTACGTCACCTGATAAGTTTGCCCACTGTTGTGAGACCCACCTCCAGTTCATTGGCCTTCGCTGGACGCCCCATAGCGTCTGACCTCTCCCAAAGGAAATCTTCCTTCAACTACCCATCACTGACCCTGCATCCACGACCATATGAGAACCGTTGGCAGCTGTTAAGGGAATCCAGCCCGATCCCAATTCGATCTTTAAAAAGCAAAACCAAAAAGGTAAGTATAATGCAAATTCTTTACAGCAAAATTTTCTTTTTCCTCAAAAGGATATAAATTGAAAATAATATTATTTTATTTAGATGGAAGCCTACTTGCCCCAAAATGGATCAATTTATCCTTTATATAACTTTTGGGCTGTACAGTAAGCGTTTTCCCAACATTTTTAAGTATAATTTGCGTGATAACGAACGGTTACAATACAGGAATACATCGGTAACCCTGTGAATAAGCATATGCTTATGCAATACTCATGAACAATAGTTGCAGATTAATGACGAAACAGGCAGCAAACATTTCTAATAGTCGAAATCATCGTAGAAAAATGGTTTTCCTTACCTAACGATATATTCTAAGAATTTAAATGGCGTGAAGGAGGTAAAAACTCGGCTTTAGGCAGCAAAATTCCTTCTTTGACGTAAGGACAGTGGGATAGAGAATCTAAAATAGAATAACCTATCTTCTGAAATATCTGGAGTGGCTAAATGCAATCTCGAACATAATGAATGAATCCAAAAGAAATATACTTATATATATATTTATTTATTTAAATAACGAAACTATTTTAATAAAAGTTTTAAATGAAAGCCTTATCTGGAGTGAAAACAACTGAAATGAAACGGAAAAAAATGGAAATTTTACAGCGTACTTTTTAGTTAGCACTCCAAAGTTACTTTTCTCCAGTCTTAAATTTTCGTAAAATTCCTTTGGCCAATGGATCGATTCGTCCTAACCAACAGTTTTTTCTATTAAACTGCATTTTATGTGCCTATACTTTAAACTTTATTCATTGATCAGAATATTTTAGCCGCTTAAACTCATCAGTTCATTATGGGCTTGGATATGAAATCGTGTACACATCTTTGCGAGTATTTTTGTTTACGAGAGGGAATGTCCTCTAGGGGACCACTCAGGTCAATCCCCCAGACGGATTCACTTCCGTCGCGACGTATTGGCGGCGTTCTTAATTGTCATCTGCGAGATGAGACGAGAAAAAAGAGAGATTCCCCACAAACAAAGGAGGTCAATGATAAAGCCAGAGTTATTTTTAGTAAGCAAATTCGCCAGTATAGAGTCCACAAAGGCACAAATATACATAATCACTTCCCACTATTCTTGAGTCGAAAGGACTTCTCCATTATGGCAAGTGAAGTATGTCCCCATCAAAGAGTAATGGACTAGCACCATCTCAAGACTGCCTCTGCTAAACGTATCGAGAAAAAATGCCATTTGCATCTTCCGAGAACGTCGTCCCTTTCACATATCAAAGAGCGATACAAATGGAAATGGCGGTACTTCACTCCAGGAAATCACCATCTAATAAGAAATATGTTCTTTCTAGGAATCCCCGTACTTTTCTTAGACTTTTCTTTCTTTGATCATATCAACCTATTGAATAGCTTACGATACATAAAAAGATGTACTAAAATTCGCAAACTATTTGAAGTAATAAAACTTGAGAAAAAGAAGAAGAAACACTTCAACAAATTGAAGTACAAAATCCCAATTATTTGAAAGTTGGTGGATAAAAATGAAATGTTTGCCAAAAAAGAATTAAATATACGAAGGGCTTTAGACAGGGAATACCTCCGTCAATATTGAGCATTCAGATATAATGGCACATTCTCTGATGAGAAGACCTTCTTGGATTGAGTAAAAATGAAAATTCTTAAAACTATTGAGGTGAAGTCGTCATTCTGAGAGAAATGGTTTCCTTGCTTTGATTACTTGGGTGGAAAGAATACTGTTGTATGATTTTATTTTATAGAATGGATTATATAGGAATATTCTATTTTTTTATATTTCATCGAATAGAAAATTATTAACGTGACCAAATTATGCAATACAATTGCAGCAGAATTATAAGTGAATATAAATATGATAAATTTCCAATAACTACTTTAAGGTTCCTGAAAAGATTGTAGTAAACAGAAAAAATCGTTTTAACACCAATAAATATGTACTAGATTGCCATCCAGTCACCCAGCTTTGCTTGGATTCTAACGAAAAGCTAAATAAAAAATGTAGATTATGCGTAGAAGCACAGTAATTGATTATGAACATTCCTTTAGTAATTGAGATTGTAATATAGCTACCTAAAATCAACTCATCTCATTATAGACGATTTCTACATAATACAATAGTTTTATATCAAACATACGAATGATGAACTCAGTAAGAATTTAATTGAAAAATAAATGAACCCCCTTTGTGCAATAGAGTCTTTATAGCAAGCATGAATTGCTTGACGCCTGCCGATAATAATAGCACTTCAATCTTTCGATGGTTCTTATATCTTTGAGAATTCCTTAAGGCGTCAGTTCAGCTGTATGGAAAATTCCAGCCCGAATCCATCATTTTTCGCTCACGCTACAGTGAGTGATTCCACTAAACTGTCCCAGATGATCGGCATGAATGAACGTCAATACGATTCCTATCTTCCGATTTCCATTCTATCTACTTAGTGGATGCAATGCAATTTTACCCGTCTTTCATTCAAGCTGTAACTTCTATTGAAGTTTCATCAAAAAACTCACGCAGAAAGGAGAATCAAAGCTTTCCGTAAAGATTAACTTTTCACTCCTGATAGGAGTAATATAATAATATCATTTTACATGTCTAACTTATGGTATCACATCATCTAGGGACATACGACAAAGGAGGTTCCATTGCATGGAAGAAAAAGTACTGAACCATTATTATATTTGTTCTCGCATTCAATACAGTAAAATTAAAATTCGTCAAAATTTAAATTTAAAAACGCCAACATTCGATTCATTTCTTTTTACTCCGGTAGCCACCTTCAAAACTGATTTTTGGTTCCAATATCATAACGTTAGTATATAAAACTGTCTGAAAAGTATTAATGCTGAAGGGCTGGAACATAGCCCAATATAAATGTGGCTATCATGAGATAGAGTGCGGAAATGAGGCTTACTATGCAAGATAAGGAGTGGAGTAGTTTTCCCTGCTTCCTCCCTTATTATTACGCATCTCATACTTAGGTTGCTTAACACACAAGATAACAAAAAACTATGACTTTATTCCACAAACTTTAAAAAATACACAGCCGGTTTCGACGTTAAAACGTCATCTTCAGGAACACCTAGTCATTGTTCGTTTTTACTCGTATCTTATGTATGCTAAGATAAAGTTCCACCAAGCAAAGGTCAAAGTGATTGAATTTCTTCAGTAGCTTTCATGCCATAAATGTCATTAACGAATCTGTAACAAAAGTAGATCGGAGACAATTTTCTCTACCCTGTACCACAAAGGTAAATGAAACATTGTCCATTCGTCAAGATATGGTAGTAGGAACATATTAAATTATGAATACTAAAGTAACAATCAAATTATAAGATCATTTAAGAAAAAATCTTGAAAGAGTTGTAAGTAATCTTTACACACGGCTAGTAAACTGCACATTTTCTTCGACTAAATTGCTTTCATGTTTAGGTTCAGGTTGAAAGAAATTAATTTTGCAATATGAGCTCAAGTTAAAATTACTCAAAAATTTCCAGTTTCGTTTTCCGTTCAAGAAGAAGTGATGACATCGTAGTCTCAAGCCAATGAAATATATACAAAAAGCACATCGCTTCGGTTGTGACGTGTTTCCGACTCGGGTAGCGGATACCTAAAGAGCTTACGCAATAACCACCCGGGTTCGGATCCTAGGTTAACCATATTTAACAACAAGTAGAGATTTGAGATCTTACAAATTTCCCGCGCAAATTATTCATCAATTCTCCAACGCCCGCACCATTTCGCAATGCCTCTTCCTTTCACCTCCTCAATACATCATCCTTTTCCTACTCCTTCCTCATTCTTATTTCGAGGCTCGCATTCGAAGGTCTTCATTTTTTATGAGCATTTACGAAACGGTTTCCTCAACTCGCTATTCCCCCATTTTATCTTCGCCTCCTCAACAATTCGGCTCCTCTTTCCCACTCACCGAATTTTCCCATCTTTCTCCCACCCACTCCCAACAGAGTCCTCCTTCGCCGAAACAGCAGTCGCCTTCGATTCGAAGGAGAAGTCGATCCGGAGGAATGTCGGAATAAAGCGCACAACGCTAAATGCCAACGTTCGGAATGTAGTAGCCCTCCTTTTATTAAATTTCCCGCCGGATTAGCATTTGGCGGGAAAAAATAAGTCGCCCAAACGTCCGTCTCTTTTCTGACGCAGTGCCGAAATTAAATCCCAACACATCCCCCGATACGAACTAAGAGTAATGCGCCCCCCTACAAGAGAGAGGTTTTTCAATATTGAATGTAGATGTCAGCGAAAATCCGGAGAAAAAATCGCGCGCTCTCGCATATCGATTGTTTTCCGTCGTTATGCTCCGCGGCGCACGTTCCTGCATCGTTCCTTTTCCTCTCCGCTATTGTGTCGTCCACGTAAACTAACGAGTGTGTAACGAGTGCTTTCCTAAGGGATTGCCATTTTAATTGTCCCGAAATGCAGGGGAAAACCCTTCAGAAAGAATGGGAATGTTCTCGGAGACGCGTACCCAAAATGGCGCCGGGAAAGCGATTAATTAAAAGGGAAAATAGGAAAGGAATTTCGGCGTTTCTGCTATAATTAAATGAAGCACGGACGGGATTCAATTTGCTCACAAAGATAACTATGGGCTTGATCACTGCCCTCCCTCGCTTTACGTGGGACCTCTTGTTATCAATCGAAAACCTATAGGTTAGAGTTAGAGTTAGATTTTAATTGAAGATACGCTGACCCCGTTGAAGAGGAACTTTTCTGAGTTTTCGTAATATCTCGATAAATAAGATTTTAATGTATCTCATCGTGAATTACATTGGTATACTTGGGTGTAACATGAATGATAATTATCAATATTACGCCATTCTACATTTATTAGTAATAAGAAAGTTCCGATACTCATCAAGTGTCTTTTTAAATTACTTAATCTATAAATTTTATTACTTTAATATATAATTACGGAACAATATTTTTGAAAAATATACAGCATATGTCTGATATAAAATGCCTATGTCTACAGTAAAATCATCAAAATTAAAAAGATGAAATGGTTTAAACCTGTATTCTTTCATGAAGCTCATTTGTTCATAATGTCTTATACGTCTAATATATACATGAGTAATGAGAAATGGATGGTAATGTGTAATGTATGTTGAATATGATAAAGGAAAATTTTCCTTGGATTTTATACTGCCTGCCATAAAACAAAATTGTATTTAGGGGAAAAAGTCAACTCAATATCAAGTGTGGTAACACTATTACTGAATCACCACGAATACTTAATTCAACCTTATTGGAAGGAACATATAATTTCTAGCCAATTTCTGGGGCAAGTAAATTTTTTTCAAAATGTGACTGTCCATGTTCCTTCTTTTGAAAAATTTGTATCGAAATTCCGTCGATAATAAAGTCAGAAGAAAGAAAACAAGACCGCTGAAAAATTTTCCCAGAGACATCTGGCTGCCAAAGTTTATTTCCCTCCGTTTTTGCCATAGCGAAAAACATTTCATTTCCATCGGGAAAGAAGCGAGCTTTTCCTTTGAGATAATATTTCCTCGTATGTATCGAGAGGAGGTGCACACGCGAGGCCCGAAACTCTCATAACAGGCGTAAAGCAGGAGAAGAACTGATTATTTCGCATGCACTGCTTCCAACTGAATGCGTCAGTTCTGCGGAAAATTTGGGTTCGTGAAATGGAGGACTCGTTCAAACGGTAGTTTCCTCCATACTCGGAAAGGCTTCCTACAACTTGTTCGAGGCAAAAAGATGAGTAAGGAGAACTACCATTTGATTAAGGATTGTGCAAAATTCCTCGCCCTTTTCCAAAAATCGACATTTTACGTAAAATAATCGACCTCAAAAACGAGTTCCAAGACTTCTCACCTACACATGGTCCGCAGCAATCACCGGCGAAGATTCCGACTTTTTTCTCTCTCTGCACAAATCGCTCCGAATATGTGTTCGCGTGTATTAAAGAAAAGCGGAATTCCGGGAGTTTTTCCGAAGGAATTGAGCGCATTTTTTTATGCGCGACACCAGAGGAAATTGCTTCTTTTCATTCCAAAGTGCCCATTTCCATTTATTTCCTTCGGAACGGCAAAAAGTGTTCGGTCGTTTCCGTCAGTTGCGAAGAATAGTTCTGTTCCCCCAGACCGTGGACTTTCCGTCGCTTCCTTCCTGTGTTTTAAAATTTTGAGCATTTCAAATGGGACGCCAATGAATTGATGGAAACATTTTCAATTTTCCTTCCCCCGCAGTTTGCCGTGAACGGGGTAAAATTCTGTTTCTCCGAAATGTGTGATTCGTCGTCAATAGATTTCTTTCTATCTCCCCTGTTAAAAGAATACACTTTGAAAATCGGAATTTTCTCCGAACGTTTTTATTCCTCTGAAAAACTCTTCTTTGTTTATCACCTACGTTTCCAAGACCTATTAGAAAAATGTCTGAAAATATATTTTTTCAGAAAAACCTCTGAAATGGAAAATTTTAATTGAAAAATTTATTTATAGTAAACAAATCTATTATGGATCGTCTTATCTTCTTATCTTTTCCTGTACAGAAAATACATATAAAGGAACAATAAGTTGTTGTTTGATTCATTGTGATGAAGCAATAAATATTCATTTTATAAATCTTTACCAACTTATTGCTCCATTATATATATGTACTTTTCTATATAAAAAAATTAAATTTATTTTAAATACTAAAGATGGGAAGATCAATAATGGATTAATGTCCTGTCAATAAATATTAAAATAAAATTTTTGCAATTCATAGGTTTCACAATGAGTTGATAGATAGGATTTATTATATCTATTTATATCTATTTACTAAATCTATTTATAAATGGATATTTGTATGGTTCCACTTAAGAGATTCTCTTCTTAATGATGAGTAAACTACAATGTACCTTTGCATGTATCTAGCACTATCTTTGCTTATGAATAATATATTTATAATTGACGGCTATGAGGATAGTCTCTGAGCTTTAGCTTAATTGTACGTTTCTTTGGTTATTTATTTACATGAATACATACAAAGCTGTTTTCCAAATCCCCATGTGTGATGAACGGTATGAGATTTTTTATCATTCCCCAGAGGCTGCAAAAATAGCATTTTAAAGGAATCAACTTTATCACTGAGCAAAAGAGGGAAGCCAAAGCAGTTAACTTTATTCGTAAGCATTAATAAAAGGTTCCGAGAATTTGCAGCTTCAATTTTCATAGTAAGAGTTCTCCAACTGCTCCGATACTATGGCTTCATACTCAAAGTGTTATCAGAATACAGTACCCGGAAATTTTCTGTTAAATTTGATTCCTCGTGTAGCAGACATTGATGCTTTTAGCTCGAATCCTTGCTTGAAATAATTCGCTCTTTCTATATTTTTTATTTAGAATTTCGGTGATCAAAAATCAAAATATGAGAAACGGTGCGTAAGATCCTTAACGTATTTTCACCATAACGTCCTGAAAATCACCTGATTTTGACCAAATATTTCGGTACAGGATTACATATTAATATTTATTATTAAAGGGGAGCTTAGCGAGAGGATGCACATGCTACAATGCTATTAATACTTCAGATCATAGACTCTGGAGGCATGTTTTAAGAAAATTCTGATTAACGTTCTGTACTTCTTTTGTCTCGTATTTTTCTCGAGGTTTCTCGTGGCTAAATTTTGGGTTCTGAAACCTGAATAAAGCAAGAATCGGATGGATGTGAATTCCCCTATCTAAGTTGCTGGTTATGCGGACGCCTAAATAATTTAAAAGTTAGACTTGAGTCTTATGCAATGTACCTACGTGATATGTCACAATCTAATCACTTTCTTATAGGAAGATGTTATTGATGATCAGAACAAAGGAAATTTGAAATGAAAATCGGAATTGGATGAGTACCTCACTGGATTCGGAATAAAATAATAGCTGACAACTTTTCCTCGTCTAATCTAGCATACATAGGAGGAAATAGCGTTTTATCAGTTTTACCCCTCTCTGTTCCAGTTAGCGCCAAACAACGGCAGGGAAATTTCACAAAGGCGCTCTTCCCTTGAGGTGACGAGGTTTTTACGCAGGGAAATGTCCCGGCGTAGGAATGCAGAACGTGCACAGAAAGACACGGATGGTCGGGCGTAGTATTTAAACTTTGTAGCACAGTCCGATAGGCGGCGTCTATCCTCCGCGACAATTAGACGGTGTGAGAGACCGCACAAAACGCATTCGGAATGCGCCTCTATTCTGTTTCCGTCCCACATTTGCCTCTGAGCGACGGCAAACTGGTTCTTCCCACTCTCCCCAAACTACGTGCAATGTCATGGAAAGTAACTTCGCATACGTCAGGAGTCGAATCCTTTTATTCCATTCACTAATTGGGATACTGCGAAGTAACATGTATGGAGGTATAAAAAATGCACGAATAAATTCATAACTTAGTACCTCCCATAAAAATGAATAACTAGTCGTAAATACTGTGTATCTCAAAAAGGGTTTATGTATGTAAGCTAATTCCAAATATTATTTATATAATTTAAAATTAGTTTGATTTATATTCGATAGTATGAACCGTGAATTTATCTATGTTATTGACACAGTTAGTTCAATTGCACTATACCGATACTAATTGAATCTATATATATATATATATATATATATATATATATATATATATATATATATATATATATATATATAATAATATTTATAATACTAATCTACATATAACTTATTTATAATGTATAGCAATTGAGAAGGAAAAATAGAGTATTCACCTCATATTTCGTCACTAAGTGCAGAAACTAAAGTTAGTACACTCTAACATCGCTCAAATTTTTTATCTTCATTCTATAGGGTCCTTATTTTGGCGAAATTGATAATTGAAAGTCTCTTTTTCCATATAATCTTTCGTCGATGATGTTAATAATATAAGTAATAAGAAATTTGGGAGTAAATAAAAAGATGACCAAAGGTAATATCTCAGGAGAAAGATCCATTACAGCAAAACACCCACTAAGAAGAGGGTGTGAAAAATCAGCACAGATCTACTGATAGTACACGCTAAAAATGTAAAGGTAAACTTTCTATAACATGGAATTCCAAAAGCTGTGCTATAACAAAATCACAAAAATTAAATCGATAACAGAAAAAAATTGCAGTAAGACACGGATAAAATGACAAATATAAAAATAGGCATAAAATCATTAAAATTGGAAAATTAAAAATTACAAAATAATTATGATAATACTCGTTACTCTGGTTGTTGTAAAAAATTATAGATATGTTTAATATAAAGTAAAGTTTTAAATTACTTTTTTCGTATTTTTTTCCAAGTATTTCAAAAGCTTTTCTGTTGAACTCATTAGGAGATTCTTCAGAGCGGAAGAGGTGAAAGGTAATTACATAAAAGGAAAATTTATTTCTAAGAAAGAGATTTCATATGAGAATCCCGTTTGCATCGATTATGAGACTCAAAGAACACAATTTTAAACTGGAATTGAAAACTATTGCTTTCGAGGATAGTTCGTGAAATGATTTAATCCTAATCCACATATATGCTTCTCAGATATCCAGCTTCAACATGGTATTACAGCCATCAGATAATGTACGCTTAACGACCCGAACGGAACTTTAAATGGACGTACTGGATTTCGGACCATCGAATCTCTTATTCGTGTACTGAACGTTCGTTCGATTAAGGCTAAAGACTGCCCGGCGACTTCTTTAAATTAGCGGAATGCATCGAACTATACCTTACCGAACGATCGAGCTGGAGGACGCTCGGTCGACGTCAGGGTAAAAAGCGGTGTTCTCAACTCAGTCTGCGGCCACATCGGCCACGACCCTAATCGCCGGGCAGACGTGCTAAACCGAACTTCTCTCTTTCCCCTTCGAAAATGTGTCGTGTCCGCCCAAATTACCGCATGCAACCCGACGGAATGCCTTTTAGAGCATTATACGTGACCAGCAGGAAAACTTCATTACAAAAGATTCCCTCGGAAAAGGAATTATTTTTCCGTTTTCTTTTATCCGTTAACGCTAACTTCGTTCCACGTACAGCGAAAAGCTACATTCAATTTTATCTCCGGAATATCGCGTTAGGACTAGCGTTAACTATCGGTTCAATGGAGCAGTCGCGATTTGCTTCGGGGATCGTAGGAAAGGGACAAAAACTGAAGTTTAATAGAGAAAGGGACTTAGGCGAGAACGTTCCGAGTATTGCGCGATCTCCATTTCAAATTGCCGCATTTGCATACTATTTCGAATATGACCATGTTTCATTTAAGAGATTTCGGCTGTTTACCTCGATGAATTGCTCTATGGGGTTAAAACTCCCTTTTGTGCTTGTGCTACGTAGAATGACCTCTAAAAGATATCTGACATGTCATTTCTCCCATTGGAGTCTTCATGTGTAATGCAGAATTGAATAAAAGGCACTTAGAATAATATATGATTGAGCAAAAATAGGCCCTCTTTCTTGTTTCCGCCCTTTGGTTTGATTATAATTAAATCATAGAGCAGAATAACAATTGGATCTCTGTTATATAAATATGTAATATTCATGTAAATACATACACTGAAATACAAATAAGAACATTGATTTAAACAAACTGAACCCTTAATATAAGTTATGAATAAATTTGTGGAAAAATATGTAATATACATGAAAATATAATACAATACAAATAAGAACATTGAATGGAACACACAGAACCTTAAATATAAATTAGGAATAAATTTGTGGCATAAATATGTAATATACATGAAAATAAAATGAAATCAAAATAAGAACATTGAATTAAACACACAGAACATTTAACATAAATCAGGAAAATTTTATAATTTATAAAATTTAAAGACTTTTTTTGCAGCAATCATCTGGAGATGATAAAATGAGAAGGCACCAATTATATTCTTAGTTAACGGTCTAACACAGGCATGTTCAAAGAAAATGCCACGGTGGCAGCCGCCTGCCACCGCTCTCATAGCTGTGGCAAACTCGGTTGTTCGGTAGAGTGGAGGGGGAATCTGAGTCGCGGCACGGCTGCGGAAGACGAAGGTGTTGTGGTAGCGGTAGGAGCAGCGAACGGTTCGGAGACAGAAATGGTCAAACGTATCACGGTCAAATGGAGCTTTACTATTATTATTGAAACCAATAACTCGAACAACTACAAAATTTACTTAATATTTGTTTTCATGCATATGCTTTTTACAAGAGTACTACTCTTGTAAAATGCATATGCATGAAAATGATTTACCAAGCTCCCAGGAAGGGTTACTTCCACCTCTTTAGAAAATACTGAATGACTGCAAAGGCCTAGTCTAGCGCAAAAGAGAAGGTTTTTTCTCTCACCACCGCATAAGCGTCACGTCGAACCATAGTCGTGGTAGCGAGTGAGGGAATTAACTCGCAGGGGTTGAGGTAGTGGTAGGGGAGGTAGATTGCCACAGGCCGAGTCCCGTGGCATTCCGTGGCGCCACAGCCACTGTGGCAGTGTTTGTGCCTGCCTGGTCTAACAGATTGAAGTTGATAATTGAGGTAGCCAAAGATTGATTAAACAGCAAAATCATTTAAAAACATCTAATATGGATCTGTTCCTCATACCCCTTGCTAAATAGTTGTGAAATTCATTATGATCGTTAAATTACTACCATGTTAAACTTTACGAAAAATATGAACGAAGTAAATATTTTACGAAGTAAAAATCCATTTTAATTATGGTTATAACATAGATAAATTGGGATGCATTTGGTCTATCAAATTCGACTTGGGATTTTCACTTCTTTCAAAACTCTTTCATTGGTTCATTTTATTCTCTTAGACCAGATAAATAGAGAAGTTTTACAAAAGAGTTGTGTTTTTCTTTCAGAGTTTTCTGAAAATTACAATTAAGTCATTCGGAAGATGAAAACTGACCAAAAAATTTTCCCGAGGAAGCAAAACGAGAAGTGATCGAGGTAACTCGCGCTATTAGGCTTCCGAGGAATTTCTCAAAAAAGTTGTTCTCGCAATGATTCAATCTTCCGGAGAGGGCGGCAGCAACTGATGGACGCTCGCCGAAGAAATGAAAGAGAGCAGCGCCGATAACGGAACGAGAGGGATACAAGGAGAGGGAGAATGAAGAGTAATTAATGGACGCGGAAAAAATGAAAGTCCGTAGTGGTGGCAACCCTGAATGGAACGGTGGAGGGAACAGCCGACGGCGGAGAAGACGAGATTGAAACCCCTTTTTACACCACGCGATGCACTTTTTCTTAAAAAGACCTAGAAAAGAGCAACGATCTGGACTGCTTAAAAAGATAGCCCGGACGGTGGGGAGGAAAGCGGTGCGATGGGAGCACACAAATTCTTCAAAAACAAATCCTTCAAAAACGAATTCTTCAAGTGACAAATTCTTCGAAAATGGACTTCTCTGATGAATCTGTAGTTATCCCAAATGTATATTGAAGGAAATGATTCGGAGTCGAAATCTATTCAGTAAAACTACGAGCCTTCTTAAAGGTTGCGTTGGGTTGGATGTGGGCATTGCATGTGGCATCTTTTTAGAATAATTTATCATTCAAATAACTGTTTGTTCGAAGAATTTGTTACTGGAAAATTCTCTTTCGAAGAATTATAATAAGAAAACTTTATTAGGACGAGATTGGGGCTATATTACTCTTCTTCCATCCAACTCATCGTCATAGAGTATGCAATAATTAAATTAAAGAGACTGTATAAGAATAAATTAAAAGAATTGTGAATTGTAAAGAAGCCTAAGAGATTCTTTGGCCACAACCACGCAGTAGGAGAGAGTACCTGCGCAAACCTACCGATAGTAATAATTAAATGTGAGAATAAGCATTTGATACAGGTAATTTGTGTGATGCAGCAAGAAGAAAAGTCACGTTAACATTTAAATCAGTTTTATCGATATTCATAATAACATCAAAACATGAAAATGAAATAGAATTTAGTATTAAACTGCGTAGAATTTAGTACTAAATAGCATACTAATACGTTAAAAAAATTTCCGAACTTATTTTTCCCGCGAAAACGCCGAGCAGGTGAAATTTAAAATTATGGTAGTAGATAGATAGGTGGTAGGTAGCTGCACCCACAATATGTGGCGCTATCTACCACCAGAATCTTACATTTCTCCTGCTCGGCGTTTTCGTGGGAAAATAAGTTCGGGAAATTTTTTAATGTAGTAGTACATACTGTAAAGTATATTGTACTATACAGTATTATTATATTTTATTGTATATAGTGTACAGTATTATAAAGTATACAGTATTCGCAACTATTCACAGGTGTATACATATTATAAAAACATGATCGTTAATGCATACAGCATATAGTCAAAATTATATGAAAAGAATGTGCCTGTAGCCGGGGAGATAAGGCGAGACGAAGGACGACGGACGGAGAGAGTGAGAGAAAGGCGAGGTGTAAAAAGGGAACGCCGGGGCCTTATTAAACGAGCTCTCAGACTCCCTGTCCCACATTCTCTTATCTCGATCCCTTTTTAGCGAAACACAGAATGGACTCGAGCGTTTATATCACCGACACAAAGGGTGTCCGCGTCTGACCGTCATCGGAATTATCGGCGTCCTCCGCTCGTCATCCGTTTGGAACTCCCGCAAAGTCTTTGTGAGCGCTCGGAAGAGGTTTCGGGCCGGATATCTTTTCCGGACGCCAAGCGCGGGAATCGTTAACATAACGTCGCCTTTTGTGTTCGCATCCGAAAGGGTGTCCGTGCCTTAGGAAGCATTAATTCGTCATGGGGGGATTAATACGTCACGGCGAGAGTTGTTGATGGGCGAACGTACTTCAGAAGAGCGGGATTATTAATTATTCCTTTTATCGCGCGGCGCACGGGGGATCGAAGCTAAATTAATGCCCGGCTTTCAATCCGAAATCGGACGCTTTGAGAGAAAGAAATGTGGAGTGAAAATGTCGCGAGGATGTGATACGAGGACCTTGGCCTAAATTTGATTGGGTTGACGGATTGATACGTTACGAGGATTGGAATTATTCTTTCTTCATTCAGAAGAGAAGGAACCTACTTTCTCCGAAGAGGTTTTCTGGATGACGAATAATCAATACAGTAAAGGAATTATAAATACAGCATTTAGATCAGATAAATACAATACGTGGATTTAAGTCTTGTTGATAAATAAGACAGAACTTTAATTTAACTTACACTTTCATTAACATGTTTTATGGGTTTTATTCATTTATATAAAATTATATAATAATACATATTTTACAAATTCAATTTGAAGCTTCCTTTATCAAAAACGTTTAACTCTGTGGGACCAGAACAAAGTAACGGCTTCCTAGATTATGTTAAAATTATTATAATGGATTCGGGCAAATCATTATTGAGAGACATTAAAATATCATCATTTATTACCTGTAATAATTTCATAGGTCTCCTTGTCTAGTGCTATAGGCTTCATTCTAGTCAAAGGGAATTTTTTCTTCTTTTCGAATAAAAATTCCTCAATTTTCGGCATTCATAAAATGAAATGTCCGATGCTCGCATAGGAACTTTATGACTTTCATAAAAGAACTCACATTATATCCTTAGGTTTTCTTTCACGCAGTGACGAACTCATTGGCCTTGCTTAAAATTGCACTTAAATGGCCAGTGGATGATTTGTAATGTCAGACCAAGTTCTACTAAGCAATTCAAGCTAGGTCAAGTTAGAATTTCCGCTCAAACTTTTTTTCGGAATTGAGACTCAAAAGACCTTTGATTAGAATTTTACCTGTGGGGCTTTCACCTTCAAATTCAAATTCTCAACCATATTTATTTTTCATTATAATCCCGAGGCTATTTCATAAAATTTCAGAGGAGCATAATATTTATATACAATTCACTAATATGTGAGAACTCTCCCTGAGGTTCAAGCTTTTTTATCATAACTATTTTCATTTATATAAAGATAATTGTAGGCTTTACCACCTATTAATAATCAGTTATTTTTTCTATCAATTATTTAACAACGGAGATAGTTTTTTCATTGGTTAATCGAATAGTTTAGCCAAACATTTGAGTGAAAATGAGGAGTTAAAATTCAATTTCGCACTCAAATATTTATGAATTTCAGATTAAAATTATTCACTAAGTCAATTTTTCCCACGGATCGGCTTCCACAACTATTAAATATGCTTGAATAAACCTCACTATTAACGATGATATTACTAACAAAATTATTATTTATAAAATTTGAATACGTTTCCGGGAAACGATGAATATGAAAATATATATTTTTCTATTATATATAAAATGAAGAATTTATTCATTTTTGAATAATTATATGCTAGAATATTTACCTAAAATGAACGCTTATCGATCTTTCTTATAATACTTACACCAGTTTCATTAAATAATAAATGGAAATGCTCCATTATTCTCATAAGGCCCAAAATACTTAACATCGTTTTCTATAGATAGTCTTTCGTAGCCACCTGGTAATCACACCAAATTGCAGCGTATATTAAATAAATAAATAAAAAGAAATGAAAAAGGCCTCATGACCTATGAATCTACCTCCTACTTCATAATAAATTATTTTTTTTTCAAGAGCATATTTATAATGAAAACAGCTGCAAAGATATACAATCATAAAATAATCGTGTTGAAAAGCTTCAAACTTTTCCGCAGTTATTAGTAGTACTATAAAAAAGTAATAGTAACTGAATAGAAACTGTAGAGTTATCTATAGATGATATCATTATTTTCTATTCATTGAAAATTTCCCTGTCAATAAAGCATGCACCAACTTCCATCAGATTTATTTTAATAAATTCGAGAATGTTCATTTATTTCCAATACATTCCCACCGCAGGTGAAAGGAACAAGGTCAGGCAGCGAGTAAGCAGGCATCGCCAAACTTTTTGTTCGGGCTTTACACGCTCAATGAGCATTTTTAAAACCAATAAAATACATTTTCAATGCACTTGTTAACATTAAATGGTCATCGTCTAAAATAAAATCATTTGAATTCCAGTGTCAAAATTACAAACTCAAATACCGTTGCTTAATTATGCGCCAGAAGGGTTTTCAAACCAATCAATGGATTTTTATAGGTTTTAATACTTCTTTCATTAATAATCTAACCTTGGTAAAACATATATCGCGCAAAAAAATAAGCTCAAAGTTCTCAACTGAGTTGTTGAAATTATTTGAAAATGATCAATTCAATATAAATGCCAAATATTTTTTGGGTGTTATTTTGTTATGAATTACCAAATGCTCGTGCTTTTAGAGGCGTGGCCATATTTACTGAGACAATTCCTGTGTATTCTCGTTATCACATAGTTACGCCGTTTCGTTCCAGGATTGTTAACTTATCAAATCTAAAGAATTTCAAACGTAATATATAATTCGCGAAGTGCCTGGCTGTCTATCTATTCACCCTCTAAGTTAAACAAAAACACGCATACATTTATAAAAATCAGATGTGGCCAGCACATGACTTTCTCCAAATATAAGATGTAGATATTTATCTACGACAGTATTGTCGAAGTCTATCTTCAATCTAAACTTGGAAGATATATTAGTGATTAATTGATTTATATTAACTTTTGTGTCACAAAGATTATATATAATGATTTTTGGGACATGTTCAATGAAAATCGGTGAAATTAGCCTTTCGAGTCTTCTGCAAGCACCGATTTAGGTCTGATTAATATCCAATGAATATAATGGGTGATGGAAACGAGATCAAAATACGAACGAAGAGCAAAATAACACACGATCAACACAAATGATTAACAAAAATAAATACTACACATTTAACGATTGGAAACTTAAAAGGTAACAGAGAATGACTAAAATTGTTAATATACAAAAAGGTAGATAGATAAACAAACTTACTAACTAAATATTTTTCAGGGGATGATAAAATTTGTCACATAGCATTCAATTAATTCAATAGTCATTCAATTTTAAGGTTGACAGTTAATTAAAATTTTATGAACAGATCCAACTAAACACGTTTTAACTCTCTCATATTTATCAGTTGATCCAATTGATAACTATATTTAATAACAGTCCATAACTTAATAATAACCATAATACTGATGAGACTATGGCATGTAGAAATATCATACCTAACGAGAAAGAATATCTAGTACCACGTAATTAGCTCATGTCACACGCATCGTTATTTCTTTAACAAGCAAAGCCTGCGAGCGATTCATTCCTTGGCCGTCGCTAAAAAACAGAAATATTTCCCATTACTCACCTCGGGTTACGGGTTAAGATAACAATACGAAGGTCACCCCTTAATTGGAGACGGCAATGTCCACGGACCAACGCACGCCGTCCCCGGCACAAAAGAGATGATGACGCGGACGTAAAAACCTGAATCGGACAGAACGAAAACAGGCTTGGGGGACGACGGCGAATAGAGCCATAGAAAATACGGGTCATGACGGTCTCGACAAAAATCCAAAAAGTCTCCCTTTTTCATTTCGATTAAATCGCCCAACCGGAAAACTCTCCCGCCGCATCCGAGAGCACAAAAAAGGGAGTAAATAAAGAAGACGCGGGTTACGCAGCGACGGAGGAAAAAAACGTGTTCGGGGATGGCAGTGGCATCGAACGCGAGCGGGCAAAAGGGGATTCACGTCATTATTCGAGTGAGACACGGAAAAAATGTTCACAAAGAGACCGCGTGTATTTGGAGAGGGCACGACGGGTCGGAAGGATACACGCGCCCTTACCGTAAACTTTAATAGGGGACCGCTCCGGTCGAATGCGTTCTCATTGGTAAGGATAGAAAAAGGGGAGGGGAAAAACGGCGGTGCAACTGCAACAAGGGTTTCCTCTGCTTATGAGGGCCTGGCCGGGTCCACCTTCTGGGCCCTCACCCCACGTCGGATATATTCCCTCTTTAAACTCCTAGGGCGCGGCGGTGGCATTCTTCCTCCCACTTTGGGGCCAAAATGGAGGCTAAAGGGGTTTTGCAGCTGGCCTAATTACTCTCGGGACGTGGGGATGACGTTGAGGGGAGCGTGCATTTAAAGCGCATTGCGGAGGGATGCCAAGGATAAACAGAGATGAGGAGAGGATAATGGGGGAATATTGGAGAAAGGGGATGTAATAGCGTTAGGGAAAGGGAGAGCGAAATAGGTGAAAGGGAAAGGTGTATCTGTAGGGAGTGAGCGGGAAAGCGTGCAGCGAAAGCGAGGGTTTGGTCGGTGGAGAGAAAGAGAAGGATATTCTGCAACGAGGAACAGGGGAGTAATCAAAACTGAAACGGGATATTTTTTATGAGAGTATTTCGCTCAGATTTTTTTAATAACAGACAAAATCCAGAGGACGTAGAAGAAGAAAATCCTAAGATGTTTCTCATATATTGTTTCTCGATTTTTAATTATTGTTGTCTATTAATGTTGTTTTTGTTTGTTTTCTATTTTTATTAATATTTTCTTCTGCATTCACTTGGGTTTAATTTGGACATACAAGACAGACAGTTAAAAAACAACAAGACAAAGGTTAAAAGACAGATAATTCATATTCAAAGTTATTACAGTACATAGTATATTTAGTCTCGATCTCGCCTGTAATGAAGACCCCTAATAACAATTATTATTATTATAATTTTCGTACTTATATTTAATTCTCTCCTTCTGTCTCCCTGTCTTCTTCGTTAGAATCCTCTTATACAATTTAGTTGTTCCTTCCTTGTTCGAGGACACCCCAAGGATATTCAACCAGACGGTAACGCTTTCTTTAATATTTTCTAAAGTCTATTATTATCCACTCTGATGCATTACTCGCTTAACTCTACCGTTCGATTTTTTATCCAACTGTTCGTTATCAACGTTGCAAGTCTTCCAATACCTTTACTTCCTATTCCTATTTACTACTATTCTATATCCTTTAACGTATACATTGATATTTTTCTGTTTATCTACTATTAAATATAAAAAGAATAGCTCAAAGTCAACACGACTTTCCGTCACATTCCTGCGTCACGTTTCATGCAAACGTGACGCAGTTTCATGCAAACGAATAACATATGTTTTACAGTTTTCAAAATCTGCATCTTATTACATTTCTTTCCTGCGCAGGTAATAAATTATCTTTTATTCATGCATTGGCCTCCAATCCGACCTCAGTTGATCTAAAGTATTTCAATTAGAAATACATGTAAAGTTCATTTTTATCGAATGCAGACTTTACTTCTACTTTTAAATCATTATGGGTGATTTTAACGCTCGAGAAGGAAAGCAAGAAGCAGATGACAGTAGAACATAGGGTGATACGAACTGGGCCAATGGAATAGACAAGATGATCACCTAGTAGTTTACAGAATGCATCAATTTATATATATATATATATATATATATATATATATATATATATATATATATATATATGTATTATGCAAATATCAATTTTTCAAGTGTAGTCCTTAATGGAGTGGACGTGGTGAGATCCTCAATAAAAAACATTCAAAACAATCAAAAATTAAACGGATCTCAATTTGGAAAAGCGAACACTCACAGATAGAAACTGTGTTATTTGTGAATTTTTCACTAGTGAACTTCAGCACCGGAAGTGACTATGGAATAGTAAAACGTAGAATGAATATTAACTTTCAAATAAAACGTAAGCAATCGGCTTCATCCTGGAAAAATTATGTAAGAAAAAATGACAAGAAAATCAGAAAAAGTTCCCACTGAAAGTAAGATATAGGTTTTCGGTGGGTGGAGGGTGTTACCTGAACAGCTGAGGACATCCCTGGCATCTACCCAGACAAGAGAACTAGCTGGATTTCACAAGGGATTCAGCCTATGGACCACATCCATGCACTGCTAGAAATTATCAACAGAACGAAAGAATACATAATATTCATTCGTGAATACCTCATCTAAACTGGAAGCTGAAGAAAATCAATAGATAGATGCTAAGTACATCCAACTCTAGCGCAGGATTTATGTGAACGCCACAGCATCTGTACTAGTGCTCGAAGAAACCGAGAAATTGACGATTCAGAGGGGATTTCGACAAGTTGACTGCCTATCGCCCATCTTCTTCACAGCGGTTTTGGAGGAAGTTTTTAAAAGATTGGGATGAGAAAGGTCTAAGGATGAATGGAGAGTAGATCAGCCACCAGTATTTTGCGTATGATAGAGAACTCTTCGTAATCAACGCAGAAGGCTTAACTTTAAGACTTCAAGAACTCAGCGGAGCAAAAGTTTGGAATCAGGATAAACCTGAAGGTAATTTACATTTTTTGCAGTTTAAGAACAAATAAAACTTAGAATGATGCCTCTGGATCTGACCTCCGCTCAAAATACTCGTGCCAAAGTCAAGTGGTAATAGCAGGAGAAAGATTGTTGGTAAGGTGGACAGAATTTTGTCATGTAAGATATAAGATTTCTTCATACGTGAAATACCACATGCGTGAAGAAATTGGAGTGGGTTATATTTTGGGTGAAAGATGTAACTAAAATATAAATTTTTATGATCAGCAAAAAAACTTTCATTATCATCAATATGAATCTGTTCTGGGACAGGCTAATGTTAATCATTTCCAATAATCTCTATCCTGCAAATTCTTTTTTAATTGCATGGGGCTCCGCATTTTCAAATCTGAAATCATCTCAAACCTTCCATCCCATCACTTTTCCTTTATCTTTCCTTCAACAACACTGCATATTGAGCTCTCATACCTCATGATGTGTCTTACCCAATTTTCCTTCCTTCTCCGCATTGCAGGAA
Source organism: Sympetrum striolatum (assembly GCA_947579665.1). NCBI lineage: Eukaryota > Metazoa > Arthropoda > Insecta > Odonata > Libellulidae > Sympetrum > Sympetrum striolatum. Next base: position 49,880,950 of record OX388342.1, on the reverse strand, counting down.
AAAATACATTTCGCTAAATATTTCCAAAATAATGCGATAGCAGGTCATGAAACTATGTAGGAAGCAAAACCGGTACAAAACTTGATACGATTCACCCTTAACGAACAAAAATAAAAGAGTGAAATTGTCGAGGAAAGATCGTAGAGATTAATCCGAAATTAGAGCGAATAGGAGGAAGTAATTAAAGCGACATTACGGAGAACATAACCTAGGAAAATATCGGAAAATACGAGAAGAGAAGAAGGGGTAATGGGAAGCGGAACAAAGAATATTGGCTGAAAACGCGAGGGTGCAGAAGGGAGTGGGCCCTCATATATTGGAGTAGGCTGAAAGGGATCAGAGAGAAAAAGAGAGGTTGACTCCTCTTGAACTTGGACGGGAATTGCGTAGGTACAATGCGGGGAGAGCCACGCGCCGGGCAGTGAAGAGGGGAGTGGCAGGTAGCGAGGGCCCGAGTGGGGATATTGTAAAATAGTGAGATAGGGAGCGCTTGGAGAGGAAAAAATAACCACTCCAGCTCCTGTTATGCCCACCAGACGGTCCATCCAACTCAATAGTGCCGCCAACTAACGGGTGGAGGCAGGGGAATTCTGAAGTCATGGGGAAATAATGGCCGTGAGTCATTACGTCGGAATTTAACATTCGAATCAAAGGGGGAAATGCGATTTGGAGAAGTCGCGGGAGATTGGTACGGCGAAAAACTTTTATTTTTAACTATTCGAGTTGAAAGGAGGGAAGCGGTATGAAAGCGGGGTTGCAACGTGGAGCCTTTTGAAGTTCTTGACGCAAAGGAAGTGCAGCGAGAGTACGAAATGCGCTGAACAAGATAGAGGGAGCGGGTGAGTGGAGGTTTGACGCTTTGTGATGAAGTATTACGCGTTGAAATTCAGACAAATGAGTTGATGCGCTGAGAGCCATCCCCGTAATAACAGACGTTCTCATCTCATAAGGCTTTGAGAGTTGCTCTTTCCTGAGGGGACGCAATAACGCCATGGGCCGAAACATTAATGTCGTTGTAATAAAAAAAGTTGGGTCTGCGTCGGACCAGACGGTGGAAGTTATACTTCTTTGGCCATTGATGCTTGTCAGAAAAGTGTCATTTTGGGATACAAAATATCCCGAAAAAAATGTTCACATTGGATGTTGATAGTGGTTCAAATTGCTTGTCTTCAGACCATTTTTCAAAAAATGCCTAGTATCCCAAACGAAATCTGATATAAGAATTCTCCCTACCAGTTTTTCATCCACGAAAATGACAAAACTTGATCGATTAATAATTTACAATTTCAAAATCCAGCCTTTGCATTTTGCAATCTCAGGTAATATTTTTTGCATATTAAAGCATAAACACGTTGGAGGGGGATTCCGCGCGGGGTTACAAGTCTCTCTGCAACGCATAGGTCAAGTGGCTCAGTGGGTGAATTGTTAAGACGCTTGCCTACCACGCTAGAGTCCCTGGTTCGATCCCCGGCTGGAAAATATTTTTCCAGAAATTATTTTTCAAACAATCTAACGCGAAAAATCTCACGCGTTACGCGGTTTTTCGACCGACACCCCATCCCGTTACAACGAGCGCAAAGAAGTATAACTTCAAAAAGACACTCGCAAGATCAACGTGACCAATCTGTTTTACTCGCTTTGGTGTTAATACTCCACTTCCTATCTTGATGCTTACCGGTCAAATTTCGGTAGGTTACGCGCGAAACTCCTATTCTATCTTCAATTTAAAGATGAGATATTTAAGGTAATGATTAATCTGATTAATGCAACTCCTTAATTCACGCTGTTTTCACGTTGTCAATACTACACTTATTTGTTAGATCTTCCAATTGTATAAAATGATAATGTTGTGGTGGATCTTGGTCATATTACTGAAAGTTGACATTACTGAGATATGTTTTGCAGTGAATCTGTGACAGAAGTTGTGATAATCATAGTTAGACTATATTTATATCATCAATAGTAGAAGCCGTTACTTGGTGGAATTCCATATCAATGGAAACATTAAAAACTCTTATGTACAAAGCAGAAATTTACAAATTACATTGCAATAGTTACGGGGCAATTAATCGGTTAATTAATTTATTAATTGATTAATTAATAAATTAATTAATTAATTGATTAATTATTATAATAATACACATCGGACAAACTAGCAGACATCTCCAAACCAGAATACACGAACATGAAAAATGCTTCCATAACAAATCCCACGCTTCACATTTTGCCAACACCTAATAAGGGAAAAAATCATTCAGATTTTGTGGTTAAATTATTACACACTTAACAAAAAGAGTCAAAACTTTACATCTTAGAACTGATTGAAGTCACACAACACTTACAATGTAACTACAATCTCACTAATATGCACCTGTTTACAACACAGTCCCCCCTGCTGTCAACGGTTTCTCTCCTGCCTCCACTCCCTCCTCCTCCCACAATTGGTTTGTCTAACTCTCCTTAACCTCCCCCTTCCTTATTCCCATTGGTTTGTTTGGTGATGCCCTGTGGTATATATTCTTGAAACATTTTGTGATCTTAGCCTGATGATAACTATGTAAGTTGAAACATGTCGCAGTAGAGAAATATATTTTTGTGGAATTTTTAATAAGTGAGTTTTTCATTTTTCCATTTATATTTATATTATTTGATTGACGATATTACTGGTGTGACTGATTAATCCAATGTTATTAATATGTTTTATTTCCATAAAGGTATGTATATTGAACCATTCAACCATAAATCTGAACATTCAGTTCTACTTTCAAGGCACACCAACAATAACAATAATGATGATACTACAGATAAAGGTACTTTACAAACACGCACGAAATTTTATCTCTTTCACACAATGATCATTAAACTTTCGCTACTAAAACCATGCATACTCACGTTATATGGAGTAATAAATCAGTTTTGTAATGGAAAAATTAAAATAAAATTCCACCTATTGGTATACTATATTGGCATTTTTTATGAATCGATGACGTATCGGAATCGTGCAATTACTCAATGCAAGAGACTCATTAGATTAAATCTAATTTACTGATCAAGTATTTCTAAATATAAAATATCTAACATAAAACAACGTCTCACACCATTATATGCTTACCTATATCTATCTCAGATATGTAGTAACGTCAAAACATCGGTATAAATTCAATCTTAATCGCAAACCCTGTAAAATCAACTCATGTAGCAAGCAAATATTTCTTCTCATGGTTCTTTTCGCAATGTAGCATTCTGAGATCTCCACCTTTTACGCTCTGAAGTTTATGCGAGTTTCAATTAATCAACGGGTATAATACTTCCTTGAGCACAAACTTCTAGCGATTGCAAATTGCGATATTTACAATGCGGAATAGACTCTATAACAAGCTCTGGGAATTTATACGGATCACGAGCAACGTCATAATAACTTAATAAATGCTTCGCAACGAACGTCACTACATTCGACTCGAGCAACTCTACTTGGTACCACTTAGACACAGTATAAGCTCAGTATATAGGGAAATTCGATTAACGTTGATTGAAGCTTTCTGGAGTTGAATAACTCGGCAAAATGCAAGGTGTTACTTTCAAGGATACGTCAAAGATGTGAAATAAAGAAAAAGTAAAAAAAAACTATTTTTTACCTTTTGTTTTCTTTATCTCAATCAGCCTTTGGTGAATTTATCCAAGCAAGGAGGATAATTAAAGACTGAGATGCGTAAGAAATTGAAATCAAAACTCCTCCGTCAAACTTTGTATTTGAGCTAGAGAAAACAGTTATTCTTTCCGTTCTTTCATTACCATATCCCAATTTAAATATATTACCTATCTGGAGAAATATATGTTCAATCTCAGGACATTCAATTTATGGCAATTGCCCACAACAAATTAAAATTTATATATTCGGAGAGTAATATATTTAGGGCCATAAATCACATATTCGGCATTTTCCTTGACATTGATATTCAAAGTGAATCCCAATTAATAGCCATTTCGTGCGTGATCCTCTATGGATATAAATGATAAATGGATCTACACGGCTTTCATCTCCTATGAAATGAAAATAAATACTCCTCTGACCACTCCAAACAATAACATCGATCTGCTCTGCGTATAAATAATTTCACTCTGTACCCTGCAGAATGTATTGGTGATATTGGAAGAAATAACTGTAATGAATTCGTAAGGGTAAAACTCAGACTACTAACATAAAATGAGGTTTAAAATCTCCAATAGCCGTCTTTGTCGGCGTTCCTCACCTCCTTCACCGGTATTCATCAATAGCGATGCAATATACTTTATTGCCCCTAAGGAAGATAATATCGCTTTTGAAATGTACATTAGATGTTTCTTAAAAGACTGGCGATCCTTCCTGATTTCTCCGAATACCGGCGAAGAAGGTGAGGAACGCCGACAAAGACGGCTATTGGAGATTTTAAACCTCCAATTCATTAGCAAATGAGTTCCAAATTTTATTTCTCTGTATCAGAGAATAGATGATTACTTTTTCCGATCCTTCATCGCCAGATCGACCTTGCTGCGAGAAGCCCTACTTTTGTTCCTTGTTCAGAACCGATTCTCTCTTCATTTCACTTAGTTGAATACCACACCTATAAAAGCATTTCTTCCAGGTGTACGACTTTCTTCTCTCCAGAAATCGATCCCGTAGCGCCTTCGCGGTTTATTACCTCCCCTCGATCCACATGATTATCAGGGTTTATGGGCGGGGAATTTTTATAGAGCCTTCCCCTTTCTCGCCCAACCTCTTTATGAACCAAAATTACGGATGAGGGAAACAGCCGCGGAATCAAGAGCATTCAGAGCCGAAGGGGTTTCAACTGCCGCCCCATCCTTATCTTTTACGGAGCGCATCAATTAATCATTATTTCCTTCCGTAAGAAAAATTGCGGCTCGGAGTGGCGGAACGACTCCTGGTGGCACTCGATTCTCTTCTCCGGAGACGAGGAAGTTCCTCGTGAATGCCTTGAGCCAATCGGAGAAACGTAAAACGAGGAAAATGCTGAAAGGGCGCAAGAGAAGGATCATTAAAAACACTCCAGAAAATAAGGTTTCTCCCCTCGAGAGAGAGAAAGGGAGAAGTGAAAAAGTTTTATTCCCCCGATGGGTTCCGATTGAAGGAATTTTCTCCCACGGATAAAGACGTCTGTAAAGTATTCAGCAGTTAGTGCCTCACTCCCTATGACATAAGCTACTAAGAGTTTGCAGAGGGGTTAAAACTTTTTAATACAATACGTGTACAAGTCCACAAAATAAGATACCCAAGTTTACTATCAGAACAGTGCTGATGATGGCATAATTTCATGCCGAAACCGATTAACCTGTGTATCTTATTGTGGCGAGTTGTACACGTATTGTATAAAAAAAATTTAATCGATATATAGTTCCACCGGATCTCCTTGGACAATATTCTTTTGTAGAGAAGAATGAGGTTAACTAGGCTGGATGAGGAGTGAAGTAGTTTGCCCTTGCTTTCCTCACTGAGTCAGATTGCTATAAGTGGAACATATCCACGCAAGTGAAGCATAATGACTTTATGAGTAACACTTTTCTTGTCAGTCTATAAGAAGAGACCTTGATCAGTGCAATAATTCACTCTTTCCTCAGTAGCTTACATTTCCTCAAAGCCGTGATCAAGACTGTGACAAAAGTAAATGGAAGTTACAATTTTCTCTATGTAGTACCAAATGATATATATATTCCATTTATCAGAGTATGGTAGCAGTACTACAGTAATACTTATATTAATATTCGAAAAGATGTTTCTTCTAACGCTCACATCATTAGTCAGTTTTTTCTTATCGGGAAGGAACCATAGAAGAACCTGAGCTAAATGGCAAATGAAAATATCCCATTCATCAGAATAAGGTATAAACGGAACGAATAAGGACGTACAGATGTTAAAAATCCACTTCTTTCAAATATTCCTCGGGGATATTATATCTGAATTACAGCGATCGTTTATTTCTTTATGGCTTATGTGGGACTTAATTTCTTGGAAACTTTTTACGGACGAGAAATGAGCCTAGGAGGGTTAGATCATCCCCACCTCGCCCAACGAATACAAATACACGAATAGGTTTGCTTTTAAACGACTCATTTTGTTTATTTGGAACCGTTTCTCCGGCTCCAGCTCTATGAAGACCCTACGCTTCTCAAAGAGCGAGGAGGTAGCTGGGGGGAAATGAGCTTCCTTTTACTACGCTCCCAACTCCCCTGGCGTTAAGCTCTCTGCATGAAGATGGGCAATAAAAAGGGGAATGAGAGAAATAAACAGGAAGTTGAGCAGAAACTTACGCCTTTCCAGATTTCGGCGACTTAATTAGGAGCGAAGTAAAGATAAGCATTTTATTAAAAACTCTTTCTGCTGGTGAAGTTTATCCGCAGACTCCACAAATTTTCGGAGGATTTCCTCAAACGTGCGAGATGAAGTTCAAGTACTTGCTCTGTGGCTTCGGCGTTTATAAATTTTTGGGGATAAGTCATATGCTTGCCTTTAACCTCTCGAGGAAGTAAAGGTACGACATATCATACTACTAGAAGGACAGGGAAATGATGCTAGAAATAAATGGGTGAATCAAGTTTTACTTTTTATACAAGCCTGTAAACACCATAAAACGGAGAGATAAATATGGAGAAGACGACATGCACAAGCTTTGGTGATATAAAATGTTTAAATATATTTTCTTTTGTGCCTGAAGTTTAATTTATACCTTTCAGGAATTATCAGGGAAAAGGAAAATGTTTTGCTCGTGTAGCCCAGTGGGATTTAAACTCATAGATAAAGAGAAACACATCGAATGAGACTGGAACCCAGTTTTCCAATCTCCGAGCAAGTTTTTAACTACTTAATCACTGCATCGAGTTAGATTTACTCTGTTTAAATATTTCGTTATAGATATGTTTCATTTCTGTTCAACCTATGCTTACGATTCAGAGGATTTAAAAGATATCATTACCGAAGACAAGCATAAATATGAAAATAGCCCTCTTAGTTCAGAGGTTTTTTTTATTTTTTATTTTTCAGTGTAGCGTTTACCGAGTTTAATTAGTTTTGAACGGAATTATCGTAAAAACTGTCATTTCAATGAATCAAAGCGCCAATATGGCTGGCAAATCCGCTCAAAACAGAATTCCATTCGTAAGGCTTACTTACAACAATGAACCCCGTGCGTTAATTGTCTCTAATGTACGCAACCCAAAGGCTGATTGGAACCTTACCCCCTCTGACATTAGCTACTAAGAGCCAGAAGAAGGGAATGAAGCTTACCAGACGAGATGAGGAGTGAGGTAGTCCACCCTTGTCAAGAGAAAAATTATCTAAAAAAATGCTTCCTTTATATTACTCAGGGTCAGAGAGATGGCTAAACGTAACCTATATTTCATCGCCGAAAATAACAGTACATTCCATCGCTGAAAATTACAATATACTCGTATTTCATCGCTGAAAATATGCCACAGAAGATGAAAAAATATCTGAATGCATGAGGTATCGAGATAGCCCTACGAGAAAAACAACGGGGTGGTTAGTTCAGTGACCTCGATGTTGACCCCATCCTATTCATATCTACGCAGGATTCGCGCATTCATGCTTCCGTTGCTATATCTATGCCTCATTGTAAAAGTTCAGTGGCTGGCCATTGTTCCTCTTCCCCTCATCACATTGTAGACCTCCGGTAGCTGAGAACAGGAAGGCCGCGGGTGCTAAATCACGTGAAGAAGCGGGACCACACTTCATGGCCGTCATCAGTTGCTGCCGTGGCGGAGAGTTAACCTTAATTCACCGGTGAATAATTCAGGAAAAAGTTCACCGGCTATGAGCACACAAAATGACTGCATTCTAGTCATGATGCCCATTCGCACGAGTTCATTAACCGAGGCAGGCTTATTCGAGTCATAAGCATATGTATACGATGAAAGAAAGGGGCTAAAAATTTAGTCGGAAAAGGTGTAATTTAATGGAAATGTAATTTGAAATAGATTTAATTTCAGATTATTTTAAATTAGAATTTATCCCTTCGTTAGATATATCAACAATTTGTCGATTTTTTTCAAATGGTTTAATTTATGATGACATTCTATAAAAACAGGATCTGAATTTTCTTCATTTTCTATTTTGAACAAATTTATTTTTGAAAAGAATTACTATATAATACATTATATTGTATAATACAATATTTTATCCGAAAATGAGTCACGTGTAGAAATCACCAATTACTCATTTTTCCAAACTAATAAAGGCATCTTAAAATTATCTAAAAAAAATCAGATTTTTCGATGATATTGAGCAAGGCAGCATTAGAATTAACCTTGCTATTACTAACAATAAACAATTACAATTTATTTTCGACTTCATTTATACAACGCAACGTAATATTCGTTTAAAATTGCGAAATTTTTTAAAATTTAAATGGAACTCCTTCAATCTTCCTTTTATTTAATTTTAAGTATATCTCACTAAAATGAAAAATAAGAATTCAATTCACGCTTGATAAAAATTTTAATCCTTTATATTATAACTGTTTGTTCTTTTGCAAGAAAGATAGAGAAATGCAGAGTTTCGTAAACACTTTGCAGGTGTTTTGCTAAGTTTTATGGTAACAGTTTTACTGAAATATTCCCCTATTATTGCTGGATAAAAAGACACTTGTTGTCAAAAACACTTGGTATCACTTTGGTTCACTCGGTAAAATTGTGCATTTTGTATCCAGTATCCATTCACAAAGAATATGAATAACAAAAGCTATACTAATAATGCATTATATTAATGTATTAAACTAACAGTATACGTATAACATGAATACGATAATTACATCTGATGAGAAATAATGAGTATTTAGGTCCTTGAAAATACTGAATAAAGCTTTTATATACTCCCAAAATCTGAGTACGGTAGTATCAGAAACGGTATTAAAAAACTACATAAAATGTTCTATTCTTCCAGAAATGGATGTTATTGTAATTTAAAACCTAATTATTAACTGCTCAAAATTATTAAAAATCGCGCAGGCTCACTTTTCATTAACTAACGAATTGATAAAAGGATACTATATACACAATTACAAATACAAGAATGATAAAATGATATACATGCAAAATACAAATGGAATCAATAATTTAGGAGACTGATAAATATCAACCATGACTTTTGATTTCATAGGTCCTTCAAAAAACAAAACAGTTGAATAAAGTTACAGAAAAGTTCTAGTCAGATTTATCGGTAATTGTCACCCTGTTATTCAGATGACTCCTCTGGTTTTTCAAACAAGTGCACTCTTGATCATGGTACAGAAGAGTTCAGACAGCTATTTCATACGAATGAATGCGATCATTGTGGAGGTACTGAGGTTCGCATCACTAACTGAAAAATGTCTAAATTGACTGCTTCATTTCCCGCCAAAACCCACAAAATATAATTTTTAATTCTTTTATATCAGATCGTCCGTACGACTCGGGCACTACATTTCGCTGCATTCAGGGTATGCCTGGTTGAATGTGTCCGAGACCTCCCACTCTCACGAAGTGAAATTGATTTGATATAGATCCCGATGGAATCAGCCAAAACTGGTATTGGAGCAGAGCCAAATTTGAATTTGATTAATACTCGATGATATCCGATAGCTCTCTAGATAAAGAGATAAGCCCCGGTACTTGCCGGCCACATGATGAGTTTTGATTTTATTGGAATCTTACTCCGCGTTATGCTGAAGCGTTCCCCGTATGCCACCGTTCGCACTAAAAGAGGGTCATGAGCATTATGTGCAACGCATTAGATTCCGCAACATAGCAAATAGCCCATAACTATTTCACGACCGAAAGATACGACACCAAATTAATACGCGCTAAAATTGGCCGCGTTATCTGCAGAGTGGATAATTCCTTATCAGTCCCCGAAACTGCGACAAAACCCACTTATCGCCAAATGGGAATTTAAACCGATCCCGGCGCCGTCCAGACGACAAGTGATAGAAACGGTAATTACTAATTAGCAAGGCAAAACTAGCTCACTCTCCGTAGGAAATAAGGGGGCGGGACAATTGTAACGCTATCTGCTACGGCATTAGACGTTAACAATCACAACGCCTCTCTCCAGAGCATGTTGAGCCCCTCCACTCCAAAACGTTAACTCGGTTGACTTTCTCTCCCCCTGGCCCCGAGGGTGTTCGTTCCCACGGTGCATGATGGGAAGCTACACTATTCAACAGCCCCGCCCCCCTCCCGCGGTGGTTGTCGAGCCAACACAAGAGCAGTCGGATCGGAAGAATGGCGCGGACTCGCGACCCGTTGCCACGAGACCCACGGAAAGTGTGGGGAAGTTTTTCTTCCTTCTCCTTTTGAGGTCTATCGACGAGAATCTCATCGGAGCCCATTCGCCTCCAACGCGACCCTTCATTAGTGCGTCCCGTTCACCGGGCGCGCAATTCAGACAGTCCCTAGTCCGCTTGCGGGGCCCGCAGACCCCATTCAATCCCGTTAATTCCTCCTTCATATTCCGGTATTGCAGACGCCTGGGAGAGAGAGAAGGCGACGGGGCGAGACCAAAATTGGTGGAGGTGCAGCCCTTTATTCCTCCGCGTGGTTCGCGACGATTCCCGCGACGAACCACTCGTACAGCTTTTAAAAAAGAACTCGTCTTCGAAAATGCCCCCGGGAAAAAACGGTCTTTTTTCTTCGGTTGTGCCTCTCTCGCGAGACTTTTTCCCGAGCACTCCAACGCCTCCTCGCGGTCTGAAGTTTGAAAATTTCCGCGAGTGTGAGGATGTCGAAATTCCGTCGAAAAGTTTGGTTCCGCGAATTATATATGCTGTGAATGAAAAATTAAAACGCAGTTTTTTTAAGCCTCGGGGCCATTATCATGTTCGAGCTATATTTCCAGGCGTGGCGAAATAACGCCCTCGTTCAAAATTCAATGCCCAGGCTACTTTTTCGGGATTTATGACCGTTAAAAGCTAATAGCGTGTTTTCAGCGGTCGTCAACAATGATGCAGCGAAAAATTTCGGCATGTGAGATTCCTGCGTGAATTCTAAAAGTGGAATCTACAAGAAAATCATTTATCTCCGTACTGTGACTTTGGACACGAACGTGAGAACTGTAAACATGGAAAGAAACGTTATTTTGGCAGAAAGAATGTCATTCAAATTCATTGTATTGCTCAAACACATATGCGCGCTAGTTTTAGAATAATTTCTTTCGCATTTAAATTCATGGTATTGCTCAAACACATACGCGCGCAAGTTTAAAATTTCTTTCGCATTTCAACATTTTTCACACCTGATACCTGCATATTACTCAAATACATCTGCCGGTGTAAAATATCAAAACCCACACTGTGCATATAGGGAACTTATTTATGGCTCTATTACCTGCCATCTGCTGATGATAACCTGCACAAGGTATTTTTACGACTAAGAGCCTTCATTAGAAATCCAACATTATCATCTGGCCAATAAAGCAACTACTTTAAGCAGATATGAATAGACCTGTACATTTAGCATTATAGTAATTAACTTTTATTTACTCTGATTGAGAAATGTGAAATTTGGATTTATATTTATAAATATCGTACAAATGAGAAAGATAGAAAAGGAGCTTCCCAAAAGAAGCGAAGGCATCTAATGACAATATTCAAATATATAATTAAATATTAAAATATACCTAATACCATATTAGGTACAAATGTACAGAATCCTAGAAAGAAAGGGAAAGGATAGGAAAAGGAAATGTGGGATGAGACGAAGTACTACAGGGTTCCCACAGCGCGCTGTGGGAACCTTGTGGGAATCTTCAGATTTCATATCTAGAAGCCTTATAGATTGACGTGGTATAAGAGACTTGATAGTCCATTGCTGTTTACCTAGTTGATTTCCTTACTTTATCTCGAAATTGGTCCGAAAAAAGTGTCCACCATTTTGTTGCTTTAAATGAGCAAAGAATCATCTTAGAGCATGGAACATACAGCGCATTGAAAGACAAAAGGATATTCTAGATTACTGCATTGCTGTTTTTTCTAACGGTTTCTCTTAAAGGCGACTACATATCAACGAACTTGAACGTTTTTCCGAAAAATCCGGAACTTCCCGTTTTTGTAAAAATTTCTCAAGTTTAACGCCCTGTATCTTTTTGACTCCTGAAAATTAAAAACAACGATGAGCGGGAATATAAAGTTCAATCATTTTTCAATAACAATGCCAAGTTTCAATATCCGCACTCAAAAAAACCGTTTTTTCCCCTTTGTCCAGGTTTTTTCGATTCTAGCCCACTGTGCAGCGGTTGCGTACCATTGAAGCATGTATCCTAATGATTAGGCAACCACCCTAACTCGGCCATTCTTTTTACAGTGGACCGTATATATCCTTCTTAATAATAATGTAATTATTAATAATATAGTAATACAAATTAAATTCTACGGGTATTCACAAAAATGCTTTAGAATGTCAAAAAAATCTGCGAACTTACAATCCCTGCGGCTTTCCTACTGTATAACAGCATTTATTTTACTTATTACCACTACTAAGTGTACACAGAACTGAAAATGTTCAAAGCTAATAGAAAAAAGTACGAAACACGCCAAATTGGAACAATACTCTCGCGGATTAGATGACAAATAAAGAGACGTAGTTAAGAGGAGTGGTGCTGCAGCGGAAAGGAGAGAAAACGGACTTCCACTGCAAATCAATGGTGGACGGTACCCAGCTGCAGGCCCCCGAGCGCCCCTAAATAAAAAAAGAAAGCACTCGAGGATTTTTTAGCCACTAATAAAAGCTAACGACCAACAACCTTGCCGAACACCAGAGCCGGAAAGGCAGCTAACTGTTACTCCGGCGATGCGGAAAAAAATACAGAAATGGCTTTCGATTCCTAATTCCACAAGGGAAGAAATCGAAGGCCACGAGAGAGAATGGAGAGTCCCTGAAAACGGCTAATTTGAAAAACGTCCCACGGCTCTCTCTCCCTCTCCACGGCACTTTTCCTGCATACGTTCATTTACGTGCAAGGACCGGCGAAACAAATCTTCGCCTAAAACACCCTCTCCAACCTCCGCTGAAAGCATTTTTCCCACAAATCTACAATTGGCTGAAGGATTAATTCTGTTCCACCAGCTTTAATTTATTTTAACCTCGCGCATATAAATACGTACGTTCCAATTTGGATCATTTATCGCAATGGAAACGTATGCTTTCGATTTGCGAAGGGGGTGGATCGGTTCTTCGTTATATATACCTTTGCAAGCAGTATTTTAATTACTCGGTGGCTAATCTCATTAACCTGATTGCCCATAAGATTGAGTTAAAGGAAAGGACGTAACGCCTATTACAGTATCGACAGCGAATATCTTTGTCACTATAATAATAATGAAGATCAGTAAATTGAAGATTTATTCAAGTATATACAATCGTGAATTTGTTACTGAATTCAAATCATAATTATGACTATAATTTCAGACGATAAGATCATGATAGCAAAATATCAGAAATAGACTCTAAGAGGCTAGATAATTTTAACTACTCATTCTTCCCACAATAAACAAAAAATATGTGGATCGCTCAGTATCACTCACTGATTAACGGTTACGGAGTATAATGTAGATATGGACGATGGTAGAGATGCATACTGTAAATTCTAAACGATTTAATGAAAATATCAGTCACACAACAACTGTCTTTGAGTTTATTCCTATATTATTAATTATAATAATAAGGCATTGATAATTCCAAAAGATTTAATAAGGAAACGAAAGAACTGATGTTTTGTGTGTTTGTGTTTTCCTTCATCTTGTGATAATTAACAAGTAAATTTATTCCATCTTGCATAGAATAGAGATAACAGGAAAAAATAGATATTACGACGAAAATAGGTACCCCATAGTTATAACCTGTTTCGGGCTTACAATCATTGTCTCTCTGCCTTCATTGTACCGTGCTACGAAGTTAGGCCAAGAGGATAAATTAAAGTAGATATAAACTTAAATTATGATTTATTTTATTACGTGAACTTATAACTCTCATTGACTTTTCCATATAAGCTTCTCAATCGTCTTCAAAAATATCCACGATCATCTCACCCACCGCTATATCCACCCTGTAAATTAATAGGTTCGTTGATCTGGGCATCGTAAGCGTATTATTGCTAATGCAGTCGGGGTATGTTATGCAGCTGCACCGTCTGCAATATTCCAAATTGCACAGTCGCCCACACTCTTTTCGCTCAAGATTTCCTCGGCTGCGAAATACCAAAGGGAATAAACGAGGGGAGTCGTTTGCACGCCTCGAAAACATTTACATTCCGCCATGTTTTCGGCGCCGGCTAACTTATTCCCTCTGAACACGACCGCGCTAACTCGTTCCTCATTTCAATTAGGAAAAACAGCGGCCGTATAAAACACTGCGGAACCGAATGCCGGAGACAGAAAGCGATAACCCATCGCCGCCTCCCAGAAGGTCTCAAGAGCGAGGGAGAAATAGAAGTCAAACGCAATCTCGCGGGGAAGTCGAAAATACGTGCGGCCGCATGGGAAGTGCCGGAAGTACGTCGCGAAGGATAACAGATTTTAAAACGGCAACCCCCAGACTAGAGTGAGACCGCACTATTACCCATTAAAAACACGAGATTCGGCGTCGACGGGGCACTTCGGAGCAGGTGGGGCACCGTTCTCGGATTACGGCGAGAGAGCGAGGAAATCCCGGTGAAGTTTTCGCCATTCGGTACGATCCTGTATGATATTTTTACTCCCATTTCCGATCTCACGTTTTTCCCATTCTCTCGATCTCGCTTTATCCCGAGGAGTCGATCGGACCGGAAAGCGTTTCCTTGCGAAATATCACCGCTCCGTGTACTGCTATTGTTTCGTCGGTGATTTGCGCGAGAATGAAGCTCACAGACCGGTGTTTTGAGTCCCCGCTATTGAAATATTCCACGGAATCCCCAACGCTCTATCCCTTTATTCTCGTTGCTTCCTCGGAGTGAGGATGATTCTGGCTGTATGAGACGAGAAAGGCGGAGTTATTGAAATAATATCTCCTTTGTGAAGATGTGAATGGAAGCTGAAGGGTGCGGCTGAAGAGTTTTTTTAAAGATCTTTCCTCGCAGTCTTTACTAATTTTAAACAACGTCTAACCAGAGGTGTCCGTGCTGTTCAAGAGTGAATTTGATGATAGAGAGATAAAAGCCACGTGTATTTAGTTGCTGCATTAGGTTTGAATCATCTGAGTAGCGGATACTTTACTTAGGAAGACATGTTTAGTATGCCTAGAAAATTAAAATAAGGATCATGACGGCACCGGGTTGAATACATTACATTAAGACGCCCTTTGAGAGAATAAGCACGTAATGGACGAATGAGCAAGAAAGATTATTCCAATATAAAAGACGTTACAACTTGGCCATCTGGCCTGGAGATACCGCTCGAGGAGAGCCTAACTTAATTATTAATTTGTAATAGTGCTCTGTATTCGCCTTAAGACTTAATGATGATGAACATAGTAGGCAATATTATTAATAATTTGTTTTCCTTTTATGAGAGTTATGCCCTCTAAAACATATAGTGACTAAGGATAGTTTTTAAATATTAATAAAATAAAAATTAAGTATAAAATACATATAAAATAAAATAAATATTTAATAAAATAAGGAATAGTTTTTAACTTACGTAAATTTTAAGCGGCAACTATACTGTAGCACAGTGAGGTCCTCCTAAGTCGATGACTGGCTTTTCAGGAGTTACCTATGTTTAGACACTTTTGGGACAATACTTTATCAAGTAATTCTAATTAATTTCATCATTGGGGTTTACCGAATACACTGGTATACTTTCCCTATTTTTATACCACTGCAGACCACTGCGATATATATCGCAGTAGTCTGAAATATATAATAAACCTTGGTAACTATTCTTCATCAACTACAGTATCGAGAGAAGAAATATTTTAAATTTGTTTATTCATTTTATCTTAAACGTTATTAGAGCTTTAAAATCTCCAATAGCCATCTTTGCCGGCGTCCTTCGTCTCATTCGCCGGTATTCGGAGGAAACAAGAAAGAACACCGTACTTTAAGATCACTCATTGCGCATTTCGAAAACATTTCTTTTATCTTCAAGAGTGAATAGGTACGATAGTACGAAGACGGCAATTAGAGATTTTAAACCTCTTTATTCTTTAACAGCCGTACTCCAAATTTTCTTTCTCTACTTAATTGTTATTGTCGAATTATCATCATCAGACATTTTCAATAGATTGGCAGATGTAAGCCTCCCCAAGCATTTTCCAATTCTCTTTATTTGAGCTTCTTGTTTCCATGTTAACCCTAGTTGCTTGATAATGTACATCTTTCTTCGATTTCTTTCTAGTATTCTGTATATCACTTGTTCTACACCAAAGATATTTCTAATATACATCCGTTGTTGTTTCTATTTTGTCGAATACTATGAGTCAAAGATAAATGAGATTCACAAAATAATGACAGCATTACAGCTGATACATCTTCGACTGGTGGATTCGTAGACCCAAAGATTTTCTAATGGAAAACTAGAATTATCAATACTCGCAATTCTTTCTTAAAGATGCTTTAAAAATAATGACATTGTATCAAATATAGAGAAATAATGCCTCTTCGATTTGAATTTAGAGTTTCGTAGAAGATATAATTTTATTCACCCATTTGACTTAATTCACTATGAATAGAGTATTTTAATTTACATTTTTATAATCAACTCAAATTATTTATTGTTTTACGACATAATCTAAGTCTAAACTGGTACCATGAAGAAATATACGTGAAATAAATATGCAAAATCAAGATAAACTAAGCTTAAAAGCAATCGCTACATCGCCAGTTGTAAGTTACGCATACTCTCGCTTACTCAACCAAATACGTATATAGTGGGAAACATTTGGTGATATTAGTTTGTTGATTGACATGATATTTGAAGTAGCTATACGATTTTAAATACAAACACAGGCTGATTCTACATAACGATTACTGATTATCATCGTAAGGAAGATATTACACACTTTAAATTTCATTGGTTCGGAAAATGTTGTTTACTAATCGTTGATTTAGGTTGAAAGAAGTACAGATGATAAAGTAATGTGCTTCTTTAGAGAGCCACTAGACTTCAGAGTTACCTTATGATTGCAATCCTATGCTAGAATAGCACTGAACTCAAAGGGTCAAGAGGCGAATTGAAATTAGGTCACCGATGTTGGCATCAGTGAGCCAACAGGAAGATAAATTCGTATCGTAATCAAATCATTCCGCTCTCTTTCTCTTACGAATACATGTTCAAACCAAAGTTGATTACGTTTGGATTATTCAATACTATTATTTACGTGCTCGTAAAAAAATCCCTAGCTTTTGCGTGTATGTAGTTATTTTTCGTTAGAGAATGGTCAGATTTACATTTTCTTTGATCGGGTAATCTTGGGATTTTATTCCTTCTTAATTTCAATATGATTCCGGTGATATTCCAAGAGCTTCATGAAAATATATTTCCGCCATACTCTACTATTTTCTTTCTCGCAGCTTCTTTGCTTTCAAATTTTAAGTTAATTTAAGATATTTAAAAAAGGAAGTGACCATCAGGTCTCCATTGTTTAGTTAGATAGCATTTTTGCAGCACTTCAATTTGCAAACACTTGTGCATGTGTATTTATGTATGTATTAGCCATCTTCTCATATTAGAGTTACAATTTTATATCACTCTCTGTATTTTGTGAATTCGTTAGAATGATGTCATCCGTATTTAGAAGCAAATTGTTTTCAAGGTAATATTGCTCTCTTCTCCTGATATTAATTTACTTAATATACCTTTAACAGTATTTCTCTGACCTTTTACTACTCTATTTTCCTGCCACGAGTTGTTCACCCTTGCGTAGAAACAGGTATGGAACGTTATGAATTTCTGGTTAAATGATTTGGGAATTTTTGGTGATGATTTCGGTTAAATGATTAGGGATCGGTGGAGATATTTTTTGTGCTACTATACGCGGGCTATTCTTAGAAAAGATGCTTATTTTATGTCTGAATTGTAATAACTATTCAAATGAATATGGTTTTCTCAGAATTCATAATTTATTTTCGTATATCATGCAAGCAACACCCAGTAAAAACACTTTAATAATTACACTATGGTAACAGTACTGAAAATATGAAATCCATTCATGAAAATTAAAAAAAAAATCCCTCTTTTCAAATATGTGAGCGAAAATGATTTACGATATAAAATATGAGGCAGAAAAATACAGTTATCCTGAAAAATTATTCTGTTATTCTGAAAGTAATCTTAAAGATCAGTTTCTTGGGTATTGAAAAACGTTTTAAACTAAGTAACTAATGCGTTGAATTACTTTTTCTATGTGAACATTATATAAAGAGAAAGATCAACATTTTTTTAGTGAAGCATATTTTTAAACGCTGTGCATCGGGTGACTTAAATATTGCAGAAATTGTCTACCGCTAATAAGCTAACTTCGTAATGATATATTTACACAAGCTCTTTTATTTTGATTATTTAAAATGTTCAGAAGTGTTCCGATGTGTTTAAATACTTCAACCATATTGATTCAATGATTTTGTGAATCATGAATGACCATGTGAACTAATGGATATTATTTTCTAATTTAAATCTCCATCTCTAATAGAATTCACTTGAGATATGCATCATAAGCTACTAAAACATGATTTACGATAGATATAAAAAAATTCTATTCACCGCGAATTAAATAAAATACATATAAAAATTATTAAGATATACCTTGATTGAATATGAAGATTGTTATATATTCTGGCCAGAGTTTTGAAGGTTACCTATTGTCTTCACAAGGCAATGGAGCCCAAACCATGCAATGTTTGGAGCTCAATGCTCGTGGTTAAAGCAGTTATCATACGATTTATATTCGCGAATTCAACAATTTATTATGGGTCTATACCTTGAATATACATGTAAAAAGTGGAGCACTCTAGCCCTTTGAACCCTACATTCATATTCAGTAAAGCGATTCCAAATGAAACCGTAACTTCCTTCGCAAAATAAATCGCACACTTCCACATGTCGAATCGGAATAATTTTCCGTGTGGGTGTGAACGCTCGAACTTTTCAGGCCAACTACGGCTTCAAAGGAGGCGGCGAAGTGGGGCAAACTCTGGTCAAAGAGACAGGCGGACGGTGTCATCGTTGAGATTACGTCAAGTCTGCAGAGTTTCGGGTTAAATGGGGCAGGGTTAACATGTGGTGCCGTATAGTTGAGTTGTCTTATCCGACATCGACTGCAATTGCCTGCGCCGCCCTTGGACCTAACGATCCCCCCTTCACATATGCAACCCACTCCACATAAACTGCCGAATGTCGCCCGAGCTAATCCCGAGAGGGCAATACTATTCAACACTCCGAAACCATGGGAATTGCTCATCTTTCCGGCCTCGCGCCCCGTAAAGTATCAACCAACGGAGGTTGCTCCGATCACGCAGAAGCGCTGCAACGGGTTGACAGCCCGCGAAATTTATGATTCATCTCTCTATCTTATGTTCCGCGAGCGCGATTCCACCTCATGGGTGCTGAAGTTTCGAAAAGAATTTGTTATTTTTGGTAAAATTGTTCCTCTCCTCTGATTTAATACTTTTGATACTCTTAGCTCCAATTTGATATGTAAATTATTTAAAATATCTTTGAGTGGATTCCCGCAGTGGAGTTTCCCTGAGATGAGGATTTATTAAATAAGTCCAATATCTTGAAATTTAGTGAACATATCCTAAAATTTTACACTTTATACTCCCATCATTGTAAAAGTCTCCGTATTTATTCAGACGTTACTCTAATTACCTATCCTTTGTTTTTCGTGGGCTAATATGAAATAAGAATCTTCTATGAGGGTATTCTCACCCTATGTTCTGCGAGGGGAATTCCACGTAAAAGTTCCAACAAGTTCCATAAAGAATTCATGTATCTATGATGAATACCATTAAAAGGATTACCTGTGATGACATCATTAAAATTTTCTATTTCAAATATCTTTCTCTCCTTAAACACTTTCGATTATTATGTCCACACCCCTAATGGTTGCGTGTTTCCCTCATGAAACATTCCCATTAAACGGATATCCAAGATTAACTACTTCCCGAAGAGCTGTAATAATTGTTCAGTCCCTCTGTCCATCCTTAATAAACTGCATTTCACTCAATGCAGATAGTCACTGAGGATTACAGATAACTGTGTAAAATAAATGACTTGATGAGCCAACTGAATTATAGTATATCAGTTACTCTTATTAATAAAATAGTTATTTTATCGATAAAATTCTATTTAATATACCGATAAAGAGCGGAGTTTAATGGCATAATTAATCCCTAGACGCTAATAGTTAATACAGGAGCATATTGTAGGCCCCAATACCAATCTAAAATGGGCAGGTTACCAAGTCTTCGGTTTAAACTGTGATTTTAAAAGGTTAGAATAGTATCTGATATGAAAAGGGTCCCAAATGTTCTCTTAAGTCAATTAATTCACTCAATTAACCCCAAATTTTCATTCAAAATTGCTCATCTATTATAAGTGGGTTTTTTTGTAAAATGAGCATATTTTCATTTTAATCCATATATTTTAATACCTTTAATTTTTCAAAAATTGCTCATAACATTTAAGATCATACAGTACAAAACATTTCCTTTTAATATTTTTATTATTACTAAAACTGAATGAGAAGCCCACTCGGACTTTTCACTCCCATTAGACGGTAAAAAAAAATAATTTTAATAGAAAAAATAAACATTTCGTTCAGAACAAACAGATTTCGGCTCATCGTTTTTAAAAACAAACTTCTCTTCGCGTATAAAAAAATCACCAACATCCTCCTGAAATCCATCGACATGAAAAAGTTCAATTTTAACGAACCTTACGACTGAACATTCTATTTCCCAACATTTGCTCTTATTCCACGAAGACAGCGCAGTTGGAATAGCTAGGAAACACGTGTCGAGGCTATGGATTAATTGAAGGATGAGACAAGTACGAAATACGTACTCCGGCATATCCGCACTGTACCAATCAGAGAGAGAGAAGGGATTTAGAGCTGCATCGGCCCGTTTAACAAACGCCGGAAGAGATAACCTCGTCGAATGGCAGAAGAGGACAAGGAGCGGGTGGATATAACGGCTCCGAAAGTAAGAGGTTTGGCAGCATAACAAGTAGCTTCCGCGAATTTAGCACCCGAACTAATGAAGCAAATACTCTCATCGCGTCCGTGCACTTGCATTACTTAAATCAATTTCCCCCGCAATGCCTTGCTCTGTGCATCGAAAATCGTGATGGATGCAAAATCCTCATTCCGTCGTTTCAAAGAGATCGGCCTTATTGAGAGATTTAATTCCCTTCCTCCGTTCTTCAAACGATCGCCAGGAGAGAAGTTCCGGATTTTAACGGCCGTTTAATTAATCTCCGTCCATATGACTTCCTTCTGCCGGCGAAAGAAAAATGTTGACGGATGTTTGGAATCGATTTATGGAGGACGTTACGCGCTGGATGCTCCAACATATTGAGCCGTTTATTAAAAGTGATGCGCTGATAACGCTTTCAGAGGTCTAATACACGCTCCGTATCCAATAAGTGCGTTTTAAGGTGAGCGAATCTAATCTCTTAACGCATCGACCTACTCGTAAATTGTGTACGAAATTTTGTAATTTATCGGAAAATGCGTCTTCTAATTCATGTAGATTTTTTCGTGATAAATTTTAGGTGATAAATTTCTCTATAATGCTAATATTTATAATATCCTGTTTTTCCTCAAACCTTAAGGTCCCTTTACTTCTCAAAGGCATTTTTAGATTTACTTAACTTAAAGAAATATCCTCTTGTTGCGTCTCAACGAACATTTTCTAATACACATCGTCTGCCCGATTAATTATAATGTTCATAGTAAATTGAAGCATTAAATTTGAGTATATTTTTGTTATCTTAATGCAATCATTTAAAACAGCGAATAGTTAATATTTAGTTACTTATAGGTATTATATATACTCTGAACCTTAGTATAGACAATTATAGGTAATGGTAGAACGAAAAATCAAACTAAAATTAAAGCTTTAGTATGTTATTTAATCACAAATTAAACCTACAAAACCTGTCAAAGTTTTATTTCCTCCAAGTTTAAACTCAGGCACTATGTAGAGACTTGATTAATTTTCACCAGTTTTCGTGAATAACTGGAAAAGTAAATGAAATCTTTAGTAGCAGACAATCTGAAGGGTGGTTTAATTTGCTTTATATGATAGTACTGTAAAACATTTTTCGATGACGATGAAGGCACATGCATGAAATTTCTTTTTTGACAATTTTCTCTACAAAGTACCTCCTCGATTATCTTTTAAAGCATTATATTACAAAGAAATGGCGGGATGTATTTGCCTTAATCAGTCATTAGACATCTAAACAGACTGTCATGAATTTTAAAATTTAATATAATGGGTCGCGTTGGTTGATTTAAATCTAAAATTCAAGCGACTAGACAGAATATTCAACTTTTTATAATATCTGAGAACACTATGGGTATTATATTATCCTTTCTTGAGCAGAAAATGTGATTTAATATTATTTTTGTGAACCTATTATATTTTGGGAAATGTGTAAAGAAATAGCGCAATAGCGAGTTCTTTTACAGCAAAGTGTTTCCGGTTTCGATTTCGGTGGGGACCGTGATGTTGACCGGCATCGTGAAACAATTGGGAAACATGTAGGTAGAAATGGTTTGCGGGTCCGAGCGGTCCAAAAAAGACAAATACAGAGGTGTAGGAGTCAATGCACTGGCCACTTGACACCCACGGTGAATGCCACCTGGCTAATAGGTATTCTCTCATTGGTTACCGAGATTACGTTTTCCCTAATCAAACTGATTTCTTTGAACTTACTAGTTTTTACAGCTTATTTTGTAGACAAGTCATGGCACAGAAAACAATCAACATAAATGAATGAATGAAATGAGCTAACCTTCCTTAGACATTTCTTTTGAAATTCAATGAATATTTTTCTAGATGAGGTAATCTATACTCCTCATATAGTTTCTGCTAAACCTTATCATTTTAAAAATATTTTTTTCATTTAACGCTTTCGCATGTCATAAAGTGTTAAATATTCTTAGATCTCCTCTTTACTTGAATATAATGTCATTTAAAGACGCATAATAACCGCCTACTACTAACATCACAACTGAAAGGCGTGAATTCACCAGCATTGATGAATAAATTGGATACAAAAATTGAAAATGGCCCAATGACTGGTAAAGTAAACACTAATTACCAGAAACCTCGAAATATTTCTACAGAAATATGTATTTGAAGCAAATGGAGTGTATTCATCTAGGATATATGATTTATTTGTGCTTTGATAACTATTCTAACAACGGCTGTACAAATAGAATAAGCATTTTCTAAGGCATATCCCTTCATTGCAAAACGACACTCAAATTTGAGTGACCATGGTGTAAATAATTAGTGATTCTTGAAAAATTATTTCGTAAACAATGAAGAATAACATGGCAATAAAATATCGACAATTCGTCAGTAAGACTCTGCTGTAATTTTATAATATATTTACTTACTTATTTCACTTATCAACTTTTTAGGTAAGTTAACCGGTCAAAATGGTGGTCGCAACTGATTGGATGATTATAAATACATCATTTATTTACTTATTATCTTCTTGCCTTTATACTCACTATAACTGATTTCCGGGATGTTTTTGGGATCTTGGGAATTGAGAAAAACCCGGGAAACGTGATTCACTGTTAGCTAGGCCATACCTATCTCTCAAAGGAATTCCATGCCATGGAATTAATTTTACTATTTATTAATTTCTTTACTCAAGATATCTTTATCAGACGATAATTCGATAAAAACTGTACACGCAACTCTATGAAACATGAATCAACAATTTAATACAACAAATATTTGGAAAATGATATCGAATATTTTGGAAATGCAGTGCTTTCGATTCACATGTTTACTATTTCGCTAAATAGATAGACTGATAATAAAACAAAAAAGTATTTTCAAGATACTTCAGTCGCAACGAGGGGGCTACCTTGGATGCGCTGTTATGGTTAGAGATAATATCGAGACGTCGACGCATTCTTATTTTATTCTTATCCTCTAAGCTCGGAGGACAGGAACTCAAACTTTCTAATAACACCTTTGCTCAAAAACTAGGTTACACTTTCTTCACCCTCGCTCCCCTTAGTAACAGCCGCAACTTCACTCCTTTTTCTCAACTTTAAGAACAACTAGCCATCTGGCTTTTCTCACATATATTTTCCTCCTACGACCCTAATACTTCACACAAATATCGCCAACATATTCTACCATTACATATTTTCACGCATGACTTGATAGAATTACATATTTAGCCAGTATATAATGCTTCATATCTCAATTTTGTTCGCATATTATTCTAAATGAGCTGTTTTTCATAACTAATTCGCCCGTAAATCACTAAATTTATTAATTTACGAAGAATATTCATCATCTTCTTCGAACTCGTTAATGGTCGCCTATATCGATTTCCATATCATATACCTTTCCAGGAAGCTCTCATTTTATCTCAATAATTATTAATCTAATTGATTACTATTTATTAATGTATTTACTGATAGTAAATGTACAAGCAAAAAGTACCAGCTATTAATATTATCCCCAAATCATTAATATTAAATGTTATTCTCCAGGGATTAAATGCTTTCGAAGTCGGCCTCCACTCAAAATGCTTCTGCTGAAATCCAATCTAAAATTTTATTCCATGATTGCTTTAAAATGTAGTCGATATTTTCAAAACACTTACATTTGCATTTTAAGTTTTAAAAATTTACCTTGAAAAAAAATTCATGTCGATACAATCATTAGCTTTGGTGAAGTTTTAAATTTCACATTTTAATTACAAAAGTTCGTTTTCTTTTGATGCAACTAAGACACATCGAAAGTAATTTCTTGATTTATTCGCACCCCAAACCAATGCTTGATCTCTGCAACAAAAAATTACGAACGGATGTAACAATAATGGCCTGAATATAAGATAAATAAGTGCTGAAATTATAAGCAAAATATATATAAAAAATGAGAGGTAAGATAATATATTACATACATCAATTTATTTCATTCTTTTACTGGAATAACTATAGGAGTGTAAGAATTTAAGGTAACGTTCTCCTAGCAACAATATAGTTTTCTATGAGTCGCATTGAGATATTGTAGCTGATAGTAGAAGCAATAATGTAGGTAGTTGTTTACACAAGCCAGATAATGAGGAAAGAACTTTGAACGACCTCAAGTTTATCTCCATAGGGGCCCGCAAGGCTAGCATTGGGCTAAATATGAAATCTGAAGGATAGGGAAAATCGGACGGTTGTTGTTGTGTGGTCAGTAGATCAGAAATACAGGGATTACTCAAGGACAGGGCATCGAAACGTTATATTTTTCGTTCCTGTTATCGTTTCGGTTCAATAGAAACGCATAATATCGGTTCAGTTCCTATTTCACTCCGCCTACCAACGTCGGACCAAATCGAACCGTTCTTTTTCCACTCCTATAAAATAATACCTCTGCAAGGTTTACCCATATCCATCCCTTAAATATAATTTCTATTAACCATATTTAAGAATAACGCTGTACATGTAAAAGAAATAATCAATTAATAATTTCAGCAACGAAAATTAAAACAATAGTGATAATTGACTTGCAAAGTCTACATTTCCCTTATTTATTAAATATAACTGCCACTAAACTCGATGAAAATGCAAACCGTCAAGAGAAACGAGTAAAATTAAGGTTTCCAGTTTCAGTTCAGGATCATGAATGTCAACGTTTTCGGTTAGATTTTCACTTCGGCAAAAATAATGTCTTTTTCGGTTTCGGTCAGATCCCCTTCCCTGTTAATTTCATTGTATTGGAATTCGACACCTACAAAAATGATCTTCGTGGAAAGATACTCACTAATCCCATGTAGAAAATGTACAAAATGATAATTAAGAATTCAATGAATTTATTATCAATAAAAGAAAGAAGAATTGCGAGAAAATGAAACATTCATAAACTTTGTTGACCTAAAGAGGAAACTTTAAAAAGAAATACATCGATAGATTTTCTATTGATAAATTATTATTTAATATGATTGGTTTGTAATTTTTCTCATTGAGAGTCTCATTGGAAATGTCTAACTCTTCTAAAATTATTAGAGTTTGTCTGTAAAGTATTCAACCCAAAGGCTTGTTGATACCTCGCTCCCTCTGAAATAAGTTACTAAGAGCTTGGACAGAGGTATGAGGTTTACAAGGCAGAATGAGGAGTGAGGTATTTTGCCCTTACTTTCCTCAATGAGCCATTATGCAATAACCGAAACACGTTAGTGAAGTGCAATGACTTTTGGTAACATTTTTCTTGGCATTCCATTAGGAGAAACCTTGATCAGTGCAATTATTCACTTATACCTCTGAAACTTTCATTTGATCACAGCCATGATCAAGACTGCGCCAAAATTAAATGAATAATAAATTTTTCTCCGCCCTGTACCAAATCACAAATGAAAATATTTCACTCGCCATAATATGGTAGCAGGAACAAACACATCATCAAAATATAACGACAAAAATAATTAGGCCTTCTGATATTAAGTTAGTGGAACAGGTAAATTACTTTAACGGCATGTTTACGGTTAATCAATTATCATTTAACTGGAGTCTATGTTCAGCTTTACCATTATTTATTGGGCCTATTAGACTATTTCCAATTTCGTGGTATCTGCATGGCCAATAATACAAAAATATTTCAGGTTATATATTAGTAATGCTGTGCTTCATATGACCCAGAACCAGGATTAAAAATCGTTTCATTATCCCCTGAATACTTAAAACAAAGAAAATGTATGAAACGGAGCAGCATTCTCTCGGCGCAGAAAATAATCACATGAGGAGCAAACATTTGTGCCTCATTTTCACCGTGCACTTTTGAATCTTTTCTCCTTTTTGCTTAATCTCTTCGATTTATTGACAAGGAGGAATGCAAGCGAAACGTGAGGAGTTGACGAGTGCATCATTACTTTCGCGGTGATTAAATATCCCTCCCGGAGAATCGCGGGGATGAAACCAAAAAAAAGCGAGCGAACGGCACAAATTACATTTCCACCGAAGGGAATCCGAGCGAACAAAACTTATCGGAGAGATCCGCTGAAAAAAGCGGGGCTTCGAAACGAGATATTCATTTATTTTTTCCTTAACTCTCTAATAATCTCGGCCGAATTAAAAATCTCCAGCAATGCATTAAGAATGACGAGGCGAGTCCTTTTCGGGCCGAACAAAACTTAAAAATAAATACACGTGACTTATAATCACCCTCTTGTGTTTCGTACGCGGGGATGAGCGGTTTTTCGAGAAAATATTACTCCCAAGTCCTCCAAAACAGCAAAGACACACGGGTTGACTAATGAATGGGACTTAGCGGGGGGATGGGGATGTTGGGAGGTTGTGGGGGAGGGTCGGCATGGGATGGGGAGGAATGTGAGGGTGGGAGGAGGGAGGGCTTTAAAGGAATTTTCGGAGAAATGCGACCCATCGCAGAGGTTAGGAGAAGAGACCGCGGCGGGGGTATGAGAAAGGGGTCGAAAAATACTTAAATATAAATGCCCCGTCTCAAAGCTAAAGGGAAGAGGGGGGAAGGGGAAGGGTTGAGTAGTGCCTCGAAACGAATGAGAAGCAGAACTTTCGGATGGGATAGCTTGGAGAGTTTGGAAAGGCGTGCTCAAGAGCGGACGGGAGATGTGAAAACAATGAGCGAGAAAAGAAAAAGGGGAGACATGGGGATGGGGAATGGGTGTTGGCCTTTGAGTTACTTGTAGGGAGAAAGGCGGGGAGAAGGTCACGGAGGGGAGGCACGAGTTAAAACTTTGGACGGTCCTCAAGCCCTGGGGCGAGGAGTAATATGAGGCATCTCTGCCATTTCCTCGCTCTCGATGAAGCTGCGTACTCGGAAATTTCGCGAAATGACGATTCCGTGGATGACACTAATGGCAAGACTTTGGATCTCTATCCGAGGAGAATAAACTTGGAGAAAGCCCGGGACTGCGCTGCCTGACGATTGACTTTTTTGCGTCGGAAAGCGGGTCACCGTTTAAGGGTCTCGGGGACACTTTTCCATTTGCTCGAGACTCTGATTGTTGCACTTGGCGGAGTGAGGGATTCGCGTTAAGGCGCCCCGCACCTTGTTAGTTTTATATTGGGTGCCTTCTTCGATTCTTCCCTTTTCCTCTCTCGATCGATTGCGCTCTACTCCGATGCGATTTCTCTTTTCACTAGCCATTTCCCGAAACTTTCAGTTTCTCGTCCTCCTAACACAGTTCCTCACTTACCTATCGACCAAAGGCGTGCCATCGCTTTTGTCAGAGACGTAACACATTTCCGATACATAATCAATTTCTTCGAGAATGAGAGTTAGGAATCGTAAATTGTGGGCAGATGGTGAAACAAACGGGCGTTAACTGACGTTAAACTTCATGCTCTACTCAGATTTAGTACCTATAATACTCATATTTATAAATAAATTGATACTTAATACAAAAAAAGAAAGGTCTTTCTATGTTCCACCGCAATCTCAAATTAATCTTCTATTTTACGGAATCAATGTTCAACTGTAGTGAATGAAAACCAGTTTCTTTGTAAAAACAAACTAGGTAAGCTCCTTTCTCACCTCTGATTTAACACATTTGATACTTTTAGCTCTAAAATGTCATTGAAATTAAACATATCTGGGGATGGATTTCCTTATTGGGGTTTTTCGGCGATAAGACAGTATTACATAAGTCCTATGTCTTAAAAATTAGTATGCCCTAAACTTTTATACACATTACTTCAACCTTCTTTAAGGTATCCACATTTATTCAGACATGACTCTTATTGTGATTCAAAATCTGCAAAATGAGATTAAAAGTTACTTAAAATGTGTTTCAAAAGCTCTAAAGATTTTTTTTAGAATTTCAGCTAATATTTTTTTTAATATATGTACGTTTTATTAAGTGAATAAATTTTACAATACTGTATATATATATATGTATTATGATTAACCTTCTGACAAAATATAACCTCAACCAACAACCTATAACCTAAGAACCTCATACACCCTTATCAATAATCTCTCCGTCTCCATTCGAAAAATCAGTATGAATACAAATTTGAATCATAGAGTGTGATGATTGGGATGATGTGAACTCATTTATTCGCATCTTATAGTTGTATTATAAATACACTTTAGAAATATTACCCTTAATTCCCAATTATTAAAATCTTAATGTGAATGTTTAAGAGTTTAACTGAGAGCACTTGCTATAATTTAATAACATCATACTAAAATTTTCTATCATAAAATTCCATATAGCTAATGTGCCACAGTGTACTAGCCCCCTCTATAGGCCTCACGCAATTTCTACGGCCAGAAAAGATCAATTTTGATCCCGCAAACAGTTGATGAGTAACTACGTGACTTGTAGACCTCCGTAACTGCCAAAGGCGACATTTGAATAGACATCCCTTTCCCTCTTCGGAATTCTTCAGGTCATTTCTCAAACTCTTCATGGTCATGCAGACAGCCCAGCGATACAGAACCCTAAGACAGGCCAACAACTTGTTCCATTCGTCGATAAAACTCCGCCATCCCAAAACTGGCAATTTCCGGCGAACCAAAATATTCCCCGAGGAAGACCTTCCCCTCGTGCCATTCGAGCTTTCGTGGGTGCGTGAGCGAAATGAAGTGGGTGGCCATACGATATCGTCAGTGGTGACGCTGGTGATAAGAGAGGGAAAAATATATAAGGAAGCTTTTGATTTATAGGAGGACAAGTATTGCATTTATATAGACATTTAAATCATTGAAAAGAAGTGAGAAAGGCATATTTCAACTGATTTAGCTGCTTCCCCGTAGCCAACGACGGAGAATCAACGTATGCATCTAGTTCAAATCTATGCATAAATATTTTTACCGGAATGCGTAATAATTGTGTGTAGGTGAAATAGAGACATCATCAAGTACTTAGGTGTAACGTGGCAACGAGAAGCTCAGGACAGAGAAAATTGGAAAGTACTTGGGGAGGCCTACATCCGACGTCGGATTGAAAATGGCTGCTGATGATGATTATATATACTTATAATATAAAGTTGTAAATATAATAAATAATTATCTACATTTATGAAGAAATTTATATCATCTATATATGTGACTGTATTTGTTAGTTTTTCGAAAGCCGTTACGGCGTACCAGGAATCAACTGCTTGGGCCGTGACTTCGTTATGTTTCGAAACCATGGTCGTATCCAAAATAAAAAATATTCTGTGGTCTAGTAAAAGTAGGCTTCACTTTCGCTCCTGCATACCAGGAACTTTGAAAAATCTTGGATGGCCTGCCGTGAGGAAAGTGTTAAAGTTTCTTTGCGCATAAGGGCGTGCACCAGGGAAAAATCCCAAGTAATATCGGACTTTAAAAATGCCTGCCTGATATCTTCATTGCATGATTATGAAGATTAAGGTACTCTTAGTCATTATTGTTGTTCTCAATTGTTTATTTGTGGATTGGTGCGTTGACTACGAGGTATTGATACATTGGTGTATTGCGTGTCTACAGAGGAAAAATTATGTAATATACAACATTATATTATGTGATTAGCTGTAACCAGACTTTTGTCAAACTGCGGCTAGATTTTTAAATAAATAAATGTTTGTTTGAATATACATTTATAACTCCTCTCAAAGTCAACAACATTTTTTTCAACACGACATGCCGCAGTATCTAAAAGTTAGCAGATCTATAGCTTCAATAAAGCTGGATACAAAACTTCAGAATTCTATAGGAGAGCTTGAATAAAAAAAAACCTCACCGTGTTTCTTCCTGAGGAGATGAACTACTATCACTCTCCCTTATGAATAAAACTTTTTTCGAGCTGATACGAAGGAACTCCCGGAATACTAATGAGTGATCTGGAAGAACTACCGGAATACTAATCAGAGGTCAAATTCATATTGAAATCATATTTCTATACCTCAAAGTTTTTCCCGGCCATCATCCATCTCCCTCGAAATTTTCCATCAAGGAAAAAGAAAAAACAAATCCCACACGGTGTCTCCCTCTGTCACTTTGACATATCCGAGAGACGGAGAATTTCCATTTTCTGTCCGAACGCAGAAGCAAGGGGCACAAATGTGTTTCCGGAGTCTTTATTTTGCGTTTGTCTACCTAAATTCGGCGTCATATAATCTTAAAATAGCAGAAGAGTATAGAAGATTCGGAGGAAAATGTGAATTGGATTCATATAGTATGGACAGTTCTGAGGTTTCGTGTAGAATGGAAGTCTGAAGGAGACCGACAGGGAGGGTGATGGGGTGGGAAAAGTTCTTGGATGTCAGAAGTTGCAAGGTTCGGGAGGATGATGAGATTCTGGAGGACGATAAAGTGACGCAGAAGAAGCGTAGGAGGAATTGACCATTAGTTTCAGCAACATTTTGCGCAACCAAGTACTTGCGGCGAAGGGTCGACAAATGAAACCCTTATGTTACATTCAAGCCTAACTCAAAGAAAGCTGCGTTACTCAACTTTTTCTATACATACGATTCTCCTGTATAAGTTGTAAGAAGAGAAAGCCCACACGGATATAATAATGGACAGTAAGTTCTTGGAAAAATGACGATTATTTCATATACGAAGGAAATTTATCTAAACATAATAACATCTCTAAGTTAAGTTATGC
This sequence comes from Sympetrum striolatum, assembly GCA_947579665.1. Taxonomy (NCBI): domain Eukaryota; kingdom Metazoa; phylum Arthropoda; class Insecta; order Odonata; family Libellulidae; genus Sympetrum; species Sympetrum striolatum. The sequence continues at coordinate 49,849,187 of OX388342.1, read as the reverse complement.
CATTTCTTTCGGAAACAAGCTATTACGATTAGAAAACACCTCCTAGTTTATTTGTTTATCTTAATATTATTTAAAACACTTATTTTAATGACAGCATCATTCTTTTAATACAATAATCCAATTATAATCAAAAATAAGTATTAATAAGTCTATTAATAACTATTAACTAGGCACTGTTCAAATTCCCATTTCTGGGCCCGTTCTTTAATTATTACGAAATCACTCTAACGTTACGCAATTTCCAATTCAGGGGTATTTTTCAAATATTACGGTTGTATTGTTCAAACTCATCCAACGGTAAATGAACACTTGCTTATGTTCATATCGATTCTCACGATAATATACCTCGTATTCTCTAAAATCTATCATTGCGTAAGAAAAGATGAAAACACGGGCAATGTAGACAAGATACTTTAATATATACTTCTTTTCCAGCTTTTATGGATTACCACCAAGTAAATGTCGATGCCATCTCCTCCAAAAGATGAGATATTAGAAAATCTGGAATTTTAAAACAATTCACAAATTTTCTTTTCGATATGTAATACGCCTGAAGCCATCTGGGCGCGGCCTGTTAATCAAAAACCAGATTAATGTTTTACGCAGAATTTAAACATCTTCATATAAATTGCTGTGAAATTTGTGTTAAACTAATTCGGAAAGGAGGAAAATTTGGACGATGGTGAGTTTCTTTCGTCATCATTTGGAAGATTAATATCAGATGCATAATCGGGACGAAACTTAGCTTTCGAGAATATTTATGAGAGGTATTGCTACTCAGTCTTCCTGATTTGCGCGTAATATTTTGCCTCAAGCGCAAAAACATCCAGAGCAGAAGCTGAAGATTGAAAGATAAGCTGTTTTAATCCGTTCTCATGGGAGAATAGATAGCAAAAATATATGATTGGATTTATATGAAAAACGAATGGTAGGCCGTTCGGTATGGTTCGATATGGTCGGTAACGAATGGTTAGGCATTATTATTGATAAATCTAAAAAGAATAAAAACGAAAGGAATAAACCCAATCCAGCTAATAATGAGGTTGAACTCACATAGCTTCATAAGCATAAATGATTTTTTATTCAGAGTATTACCCTCGAGGGTTAGGGTTTCTTCCACAGGGTATATTACCATTCGGGACAAAAAAAACCATTACCAACTAGTGTAACCCTGAAAGAAGAAAGGTATGCGAGAATAAATTTTCTCTTACAAAATCATTTTATCTGAAGCAAAAAATATACGATGAGATTTATATATAAAAAACGAAGAGGAATAAGCCTATATTAGTGATAAATTTAAAAGGGGAAAACCCAGAATTTAAGGAATAAACACAACCTATCTAATTTTGAGGCTGCACTCACTTTACCTCATATGCGTACGTCATATTTTTTCAAAGAATGCCCCTTAGGGTTTAGGGATCTTTTCCGCCAGGTTTATTTTTAATCGAGAATTTTTCCTATGGGAGCTTTTTCCAGCTTCCTTCTAATCTATTCATTCATCCTCTATGGTCACCACTAGATGGACGAAGGTCGAACATATACAAAATTATATTAAAATGAAATATCCCTCTAGATGAACAGACACAAGCGTGTTTTCTTGATGCCCCAAAAGCGATTTAAAATAAAGATTTTAATATCACTCTACATAAACTTCTCTTTATTCCGATCCAAACGGAAAAAAATCACAACAATCATTATTTATCAACAACTCGTTGACAACCATGTCACACCAAATATCAACAATCAACAAACTAATCATTCAAACATTAAGTTAAGAGTGGTTTTAACCCTAGAACTGTACCCTGGGGTATAAATGAAAAAAATTTAATTGATTGTAACTTTTTTAAAATGCAACGATTTGTTTCGTGGGTTGTGCGTTCAGATTTTATGAAAGCGGTCCCAGGTTCGATACCCGGTGGGAGCCCATGTTCCCTCAGCTTTCGAAGCATCTTTAACAACACTACTACCAATAAATGTATTTATGATCGCTCCATTTATAAAATGAACATATCACGCGATATAGCAATACAGTACATCAGTGTATTCCTGTACGAATGAGAAGGTAGGCTATAATAAATTTTCTCTCGCAGGATCATTTGATTTGGTTCACCTGGTGACCCGCTAGAACTGTTTCCCGCAAATTGATGTCCCGCTCAGCGAGCAAACCGAGAGAATTCAAATTCCAATAGAGAATAAGCTACTGGCGCAAGGAATTATTAGCCCATGCATAATAATGAGACTGCGCCGTAGACAGCCTTATAGACGACACCGTTATTGCTCATCATAATCGTCGGAAACAAGGACTCCTTTTTCCACCGCAAATGAAGAAGGCTCGCGTCGACCGATAAAAGCGAGCAAAATGCCAACAATTCCCTTCGCGGGAGACAAATGACAGTCATAAAACGAGCAGCATCCGCTGAAGACTTTCCGACTCCCTTATCTCTGCGCAAAATCTCCTTTCGAACATCCAGGGGAGCGATTACTGCACGAGGATGGAGAGCGCAAAAAAGCCTATGGATATTTCCGACTGAGGTGACATGGAAGAGTTTTTGGGCGGTGTGCAGGAGAGAGATCCGAGATAAGAGAACGGGCGGATGAATCGCAAAGAAAGAGAGAGCTCGGGAGAGTCGTGTAGGCAATTAATTAAGGAAATGTCGGGGGTGGGAGAATGTGGCATATCTAACTAACCTTGGAGAAGGGGAAATAAAAGGATAATGAATCAATGGGGGCCACACGCAAAAGGGGTAGAAGTGCTGTGCATACGTACTTTAGTATAAGCCGACCCGAATATAAGCCGAATTAACTAATTTTATTACAAAATTCGGGAAAACTAATTGACTCAAGTATAAGCTAATGGTGGGAACTGTGTTTTAGGTGCTATTATTGTCATATAAATATATTTTTAATGTATTTTTACATATTTATTGCATATAATTTACAAAAATGCAAGAATTGATAATTTACAATAATGCAGATTACTTATTTGACATATTATAAGAAGAATAAAATTGAGACATTACAAAACAACAGATAGAGGACAAAAGTTTATGTTTAAACATTTAAGTCCCCATGAGACTTATTTGGCTCATCAGGGGATTCTCCAATAGAACATTTTTGTATTGCATTAATTGGACAACAATTTGGACAGCATTAATTCATTTAAATGAGTGGTCTGATGCCTCAATGACTGTAATGACAATGATGATGAATTATTAATTGGCAAGAGAGGAATTTACAAGCCGATTTCCGACAACAGCAGACTTTTTTCACTGGTAATTGAAACCCTCACTCAAGTATAAGCCGAGGAAAGCTATTTCAGCATAAATTCATGCTGAAAAACTCTGCTTGTAGTCGAGTATATACGGCAGGAGCGTTAAACTCATTGAAGCAACAGGCCATTTACTGCGACTGATAAGACTCTCGCGGGTCACATCACACAAACAAATCTTCTTAAAACTTTATTTTGAAATGAGAATTCAGGATTAAAGGTAAAATAATTTAAACACATTTAGTAGTTTAATGAATTGAGTTCAATAACATGCTATTTGTATACTATTTATTTTATTTGAACAATTATTTCGAGCCGCGAAATATCCCGTTGCGGGCCACATTCGGGCCACCAGTGTGACACCTCTGATGTACGATAATTAACGAAATGACGGGGGTACAGAATTTGACATAACTGTTTAATCTTGGAGTAGGGAAAATGGGAAATGAATCAAGAGAGGCCACACACGAAAGAGGGAGAAGTATATCTGTAAATGTGTATGTGTTCGGAGAAGAGAACCTTCTAAGACCGCGACTGTGGATAAGTGTGACAGCCGAAGGGCGGAAAATCATTAAGGAAATGAAAGGAACAAGTAAAGGATTTGGATCGCAGGAGTTATGGTTGAGGGAGGGGGAGAGAAAACTGGCTATGAGGATTAGTACGGTGAAACGCGAGTGTTAAGACCAGTTCCCTTTAATCTCGACACAATCACTCTCCGGAGACGGCAAAAGGGAGTAGGATTGGCGTGAAGCCTTGAGGGAGAAGGTTTTTGGCGCTGAATGGATGGGAGAGAGGAAAGGAGAGATTTGCGAATGAAGTGGAGGGATCTATTCGGAGGAAGAGCATGAAGGAGGGGCGAACCCGTTGAAGGGACAAAAGGATCAAAGTTGCTAACAATGGGGAAGATGGAAGTGTGGGGAGGATCGAGATTAGGCCTATCGGTGGGTTGGGCGGTAGAGGGGGTGGATATTGAGACGGATAAACGAAAAGAGCAAAGAATGAATGAGATGAAGGGTAATTATAGAGAGAGAGGGTGGCGTGGGAAAGAAAAGTGTCTTTGATATTGATCTTCCGCCGAGAGTTGGGAAAACGAGAAATTATAGAAATTTGGGGAGTAAACACGGCGGGAATCAATGGAGACGTTTGATTTCAATCTAAATTTTGAGAAGATTGAGATCTCAGTTATAAGGATGCCATACGGTCCATTAGAGGAGATGACATCGCTAATTCTTGTGGAATGAAATTTTCTTTATCGAACAATTTATCAACCGAGCAGTGAGAACTTGCTCTTAGAAACAAACTGCAGATTTCGTGAACGATTTTGATGCTGTATTGTTCAAAAACTTTCGACAGCTTATGCCATTTCGCGCATAGGCTCCAAACTCGAACCCGGGACCGCTTTTACCAAAGCCGAAAGCGCTGCCTACTGGGATATCCCCAATAATTTTCGGTAACATAGCATATACGTATTGAAGTAAATTTGCTGTTACTCTTCCAAGACTTCTGAGAAGTAGGTAGTCCGATCCTCTCGGTTGTCTTCCGAATACCGGTGGCAACAAAGTGCGGAGCACCGACAAAGACGGCTATTAGAGATTTTAAACATGTCATAACATGCAAGTTTTTATTCAAGAGAAATTCCATGAAAACAATGGTTGCTGATTGAGTTGGTCGATTGATCTTAGCATTGATACTAATCTATAAATTGGAAATAGTAGGCTGATGAGCGGAATGTCCAATGTAATTATTCGAAATGTTTGCTAACAATTCAGAGACAAGGAGGTCAAATAAAAGGGAATTATCAACAATACATTTTATATTAAATAAATTATCATTGAATTTCTTATTTAACTATTCAGGAAAATAATTTACAAGAAGATTTGATCCGTTAAAGCCCCGGAAGAATGATTCTAATTATATATTAGAGATTTGAAACCTTTTATAGCATGTAAGTTTTTCTTCAGGAGAAATTCCACATAAACAACGGTTGTTTATTGAGGTGGTCGATTGATCTTTCATAAAGAGAGAAACTACTAAACAAGCAGTCATGGTTCAACTGTTAAATTCTCCGAGAACCCGTGTTAGAATGTTGTTAATGCATCGAAATACCTGTTTTGAGGAATATTCAGGAGACATCGAGGAAGTGCACGAGTAAGTTTTAATTGAATAGTCTATTCGTACTGGGCTTATAAACTTCTGAGATTTGCTAAAGAACCTGTTAGAATATTAATTAGTTATGGGAGGTTTTGACTGCCTTTTGAGATAGACTGTGCTTACTGACTCTGGAAAATCGCTTGATTCCAGAAGAGGTGGCTTGTCTTCTACCCGACAGAAGAAACAACATATCGCACTTGATTTTCGTTATAGTTTCATGGAGAAAATTACTTGGTAAACAAACCAATTCTAAACTACGCAGAAGTAGCACTTGGTATGGAGTTAATTAAGGTCTACTTCAGAACTTTAAAAATATTGCTATATATATTGTCTATCGTAGGTGGTTTATTTATTGTTATTTAACGGCAATTTATTGTTAAATATAGCTCTATTCTGATATCTATATTGAACATTTAAGACACTACCGATAATAAACATGAAGTATGCATTACTTTTTCAATTTCTAGCATGTATAGGATCCAAAATTACGGTAAGACATAGCATTAATGCTGATTTGTTCATTAGATATACGTATTTACGGAGGGGTGAAGAAAATTTAAATATTCTAAATGGTAGTTGAAAATTTAGAATCAAAGAGATAAAATAAGAGAGAGTTATTAAAAGTATATTTTATATTAAATGAGTTTTGATCTAATTTAATATTCTTGTAAATTTCCGCTGATGGCTAAATATGAGTAAGGAGTCAAAAGTATTCCAATCACCATCAAAAATGATGTAAAATCACCGTCATTTTATATGGTGATTGGAATACTTTTGACTCCTTACTAATTTAATATTGCTACGAGTTAAGGGTAATTAAACAACTCTCGTAATCCGAAAAACAACACTTTATTACGGAGCGTAATCAACACAAGAAACTAAGTCGAAAAAAGTCACCAAACACAGTAAACTATAGCACCGACTTAGATAAGAACTCTCCACTTATATCTCAATGACTCGCTAACGTTTTCTTTTTCAACCCGAAAACTCTTATTTGTTTATTTATCTATTGAGACCATTATTGGCCTTAGCAACTGCTGCGTCGCGTATTTATACTCGTTCGCGGTATCTCCCGATGAGTAGAGAACATTCCAAATCAAAAGTCCATCAAATAACGTTGGGCGCAGCAATACTAAACTGATCAGAAATAATTTGTACGATTATATTTTATCGTTAAGTCCTGAAAGAAAGAATTATAACTAAATATAAAAACAAATAAAAAAAACGGTATAATAAGATAATCTCTATTTGTAAGTAGAAATAACAGGGCTATAAATATTTCTTGTACATAAGATAAACTCTTTGGAGATTCTTGCTCAGATAACAGAAAAATAGCAGCGGAAACATGAAAAATGAAAGAGAAGATGAATGCCTCCAATACGAACGTATTTTTATGTTAGATTTATATAACGTTATTCCTCTCATTTTATCTCCATAAAAATTTTATTTGCTGTCCAATCTCTTTCACACTTGTTTGATGCTATTTTCTTGGACGATATTTTGGAATACATCAATCTTATTCTTGGTTCATAGCACAGATTTTTTTCTAAACACTACCTCATTCTCCGCAATTTAACTTTATATTTTAAATTATTTTTATCCATCATTCCTTGCTATCGTATTACAAGTATAAAGCCTATGTAATTTTAATAGTAAACAATATATGGCTAAGATGGGATGCTCAAGCTTCAATTCGGCTCGAATTAAAGCCCTCTAAATGTAAGTATTTGAAAAAGGGAAAACAGCGATTGGAATCAATATTTCAAGGGAAGTCCAGATGTGAAAGTCGTATCTTCCAAATAACCCGGGGACATTTCGGCCGAGGGAAGTAGAGAACAGCAGATAGAAGTAAGAGGGAGGAGACGAAGAGGAGAAGAGGAAAGAATGATCGGAAGAAGGAGAGAAAGTGATGATGACAGACGCCTTAATCCAGGGAATTTTGAGACTTAAAACTTCCGCGTAATCCGTGAGAGACAGGGAGGAAGGACTGGTTGATTGATTGATTTGACCTCTCATCGGCAAATTTCGATCCGGGAGGGATTCAATTCGTTTTCCCTTTGACTTAACAAAATACACTGAAATTCAAATACGAGACATGAAAGACACCTAAATAAACCATCTTGTTTTCTAAGGAACAAATCCTACACGGAAAACATCTTTGAGAAAATCTACGAGATTGAAGAGAAAGGAAACACATCCTGAGCTGAGAAGCTCACAAAACACCCATCTCCCTAATAAGCTCTAATATCAGCCAAGATAGCGATTGGTAAACCACAGAAATAATTGTAGCGTCTCATTCTTTGATCCCACGATTTCTAAGAATTAATTTCCGAATCTTAAAATTTCCTGTTAAAGAGATGTCACGATTCATGAAATGAAGGAAGCAATCTAAATCTCCCTTACGATTTTTACTGTAATGGAAACTATACATTCCTGAATGTTACTCAGTGGGTAATTAAAACTGTACAAATAAACAGAAATTTTACAACATTCATACAAAAAATGCAAATCATAAAAAAAAAATATTTACGAATTGATAATATATGAACATAAAATTATGATAAGTGAATCAATAATTGAAATGTAATGTAAATATATAAGGAGGAGGAGGTGGTTTAAAAAAATCATCTCAGAAATTTTGAAAGAATAACGTTAAATTTGATTCTCTTGATGAACACAATGCTCAATTCCAAATTTTTAGAGGGAGGAACACTTCAGATCTTAAAATACGTACATAATATATACTCAGAGTGCTCAATCATGATGAACCAGAGAAGAGCCCCAAAACCGAAGATTAATAATAATAATAAATGGCCTTTATTTGGGCGAAATTGAGACTATAAAATCTCTTCTTACACCTAACCCATCGTCATATGCGAAACAGAAAGAAAGAGATAGTTTGCAAAAGTACACGAAGAAAAGTAATATGTGGATTAAAAAAAAACCTAAGCTGAGGGCTCAGGAAAAAAAATTCCACTGCAGGAAAACACACACAAGAATGGGAGTGTGATAAACCTGCGAAACCTAAAGATAGAAAACTATATTTTTGATGAGGGAGAAAGAAAAGAGTTATGATAGACAGTCAGCGAAAATATAGAGATTGTACAAAAAGAAAGGGGGGAAAATATAACTGACACTACAAACAATCAGATAAAATAAATCCAATTCACTAAACTGACATTAATTATAGATGAATTAAAATAAACGTTGAAAAATAAAGATTCAACCAGATGACCATTAATATTACGTCAGATCTTTTCAAACCTACTCTGTAGATGACATTCTCAAAATACTGCCTTCTTTATAAACTGCTAATAAGGAAAATTTTATTGTTGAGTTTCTATAAATACACTACAACGATTATAGAGCAAGTATTCAATCATCCCATTAAATCAAAAATTAATTTCTTCACAGTTCACCGAATCGTTCAAAACCTCAACGTTAACATCATCAACGAGCATTAATTATAAATAGCGAAAGTGTTTGGATACTTTTTATAATTAACATTCAACGGTTTGTGATATTTGCTAAAGTATATTACTAATTTTATATACTTACATAATTTTAATGCTGGGGACCTTTCGATGGCATAAAATTACGAGCTACCTCTAGGCCGATTTTTTTCTTTGTTGTATTCGTTAATTTTATAATCATGCAACCAAGCAAAGTGAAAGTTCAGTATATGTGTAACTGTATCTTCACTCAATTATTAAATCTAATGTCGAGAGAATATAACTAAATTTTTACATATTAGCAATTTCAAAGGTCACAATCTTTTTAATCAAACATTCATAGCAATTTAAACCATAAATAATAATAATAATAATAATAATAAATGGCTTTTATTCGGGCGAGATTGAGACTAGAAAGTCTCTTCTTACACCTAACCCATCGTCATATGCGAAACAGAAAGAAAGAGATAGTTTGCAAAAGTACACAAAGAAAAGTAATACGTGGATTTTAAAAAAAAAAACCTAAGCTGAGGGCTCAGGAAGAAATTTACACTGCAGGAAAACACTCGCAGGAAGGGGAGTGTGATAAACCTGCGAAACCTAAAGATAGAAAACTATATTTTTGATGAAGGAGACAGAAAAGAGTTATGATAGATAGGCAGTGAAAATATAGAGATAGTACAAAAAGAAAGGGGGAAAAATATAACGGACACTACAAACAATCAGATAAAATAAATCCACTTCACTAAACTGACATTAATTATAGATGAATTAAAATGAAGGTTGAACAATGAAAATAACAAGTAAAAGAATAGTTACACTGAAAATTAACGGAATTTTCTATGAAAATAAAAGTAAATATCAGATGCTAATGGTATGGATGTAATTATAACCACAATAAAAGTAATAGTCATGTAAAGAGTAAACGATTATTATTATGAGAACGCACCAAGCGAGAAAAGTGATATTGCACTTTGAATGTATGGGAAAACCGCTCTTTCCTTTCCTTACGTTCACTTATCCCATCGCAATTACAAGACATCACTTTCATTTCCACAAATCTCACTGCGTGTTTTTCCGTGTCACCGCCATCTCAAATACGCTGCGAGTATCCTTTAATCACACTTCTGCATGAATAGCTTGGTTAATTGAATGAAATGGGATAGGCAGATAGAAGAGAAGCGCCCTAAAAATAAGACTCGGGTGAGTGTGGAAGGGATTTAAGAAGAAGAGAGGAAATCCGAGAATGCCGATCCAGCACTGCAGATTAATATGATTTCCTTCTCCTGCTTTCCATATAATTCGAAACCTATTCCTTTAAATCTCTTTTCGCGAGTTTGCTTTCCGCCCCGTTGGCGTTTTCCTCACTGTCTTTCCGATTCGAAGAACCAGATTTCGGAATGATTTCGGGAAGGGGAGAAAGTGAAGATGAGAATAAGGGAATAAGATATGCTCAGAGGCAATAAGAATTCATTTGGCTAAGCAACCAGTCTTCCCAGTGTATGTAAGTCAACTCCAGATACCAATAAGCGTGGAGGGTGTCTTATAAATTAAACCGAGCAAATTTAATTTCCTCGAAGATCTGCACTTACTCGTGCAAGAAAATTCAGCGGGAACATTCGCAGATTTACGAGTACAAAATGTACGGACCACTATATTTAAGTTTGAAATGCAGGGCATATCCTGCTCCATTGAGATTACTAACCATATTCACGTATACGTATAAAACACGCAGTTACTAGTGATTTCTACTGCAAACTGTAAATTGAAAACTTTACTGCCAGTGAAAATAAAAACATGTTTGAAAGCTGATGTGTGTATTCTTAAATTGCGTGCTGTGAATTTCAACGAAGTCACGCATGACCATATGAATTTCATTAAAATCACCATACATAATGGAAAATGTGAGACTGTAGAATCCACTCAATCAAATAAATTAAAAATTCGAGTCGCATCAATGAATTCTTTATTAAGAGAAATCTCTAAAGAGTATTGCTAACTTTTTTCTTATGGACGATATCCACATCGTTATGCCGTCAACCGTTTTTTCAATTAACAATCACTAAAGTTCGCACTTTTTATTTCTCTTTTCTCATTAAAGCATCTTTAAATTTTAAAACTTCTAAATATCAGTTTCCAAATTATAACTCAGTATTACCAACAGCAGAACCTCAAACAACAACAATTGTTAAATATTTGGCATGTTTTTACCGATACATGTAGTTGTAGACGCTTGATCGCGGAGAAACGTTTTCAAGACTACGCACAATCCCGTACTTGAAAACGTCAAAATGCTTTCCAATAGTTCAACGAAAAATGTATCTCAAATAAGAACTTACGGAAAAGATGATATTTTCCTGAAAATGGAGTAATAAGAAAGAGATATGAAGGAAACCTGAGTAGAGAAGTGGAAAGAGATGAGAACGGTGGAAGAAAAGGCCCTCTGCCGCAATGTCTGTATTCACAACGTATCAAACAATCTGTCACTTTTGTACTCCAACTGCTCATCGTCTAACGATACAAGGAAGACGTTACGGAATGAAAGAGGAATCTGGTTCATGCTGAAATATGAGATCTGTTTGAGATCAGAGGACGACTTTGTACAAGTTTACCGTTTTTTTCTTTTGAACTTGTCTCCGCTTGCACGAGTCTTTATCTGGGACACCTTTAAACCATTAATGCACTCCTGCGCTGGTTAGTTATATTCCACCTCGTTCACAAAAAAATATAAAAAATCGTAAAACCCTTCGTCTACACAAACAGGCATATTAAAATATATTCTTTTTATTAAATTTAGGACAACAGTATAGTCACTGAAAGACGACTTATACTGTTTAGGTTAACATAACTAAAGAAACTGCTCCAAGTGATCAGTATTAATTTTCCGATCAAGAAGAGACAACGCTTGAATAAATATCTTGGTCAAAGGAGCCATATTGCATCCATAAGTCCGCACACAATTTCAATTCAGCAAGATTGAGCATCAATAATTCCTTTCCACGCCTTGTCAATAATAAATTTTTAAGCTATGAACCACTTTCTCACAAAGGAGTATATTAATATTTCACGAAATCTTTTCCCCGGAAGTTTCGCAATCTGATGATTCTAACTAGGAGAAGTAATAATAAGGAAAGTTATGTGAATAAATTGGTTTATTTACATTTACCTAACAGGTGGTATTTTTGTGGAGAAGCTTTCCCTTATATCCTTCAATGTTCTTGGAACGACTTTAGTGCTAAGAAGTAATACTTGAATGTAAGCTTACATCAAATGTGCTGTGTATTTCACCGTTTTTAGTTGGTTATTTCGACCTTCCGCGAGTAGGTAGTCACTGGATGTAAATACCGTATTGATTTACATAACTTCTAAAAATTTAGGCGCAAAATGCATGCTGCGTATTATACGCGTATGTAAAATGCTTTTGAACCTTATTAAATAAATAGAATAATTTTCACTTTTAACTCGCTTGTCAGTTAAAATATCTTCTTTAGGTACTTAATTCTGAGAAGACCGAAAACGACTTTTTGTGATATATTTCAAATGTTGATCAACTCTAATATATGTGCTAATCTTCGCCTGTGCAACATCGAATTTTCCTGATAAGATACAATAAATACTAATTATAATGATGAAATCTCTAATAATTCCTGTCAATTGTGGAAACAAAAGGTTTGGAGAAGCAAATATCTGACTACTTACTAATTTCGTATTAGCATTCGATCAGGTGCAAAAACGGCACAAATGTGCTACCATCTGAAATCATTCGTTGTTATAAAAAGAACTTGAAAAATATATTTTTACCTTTACTAATTACCTCCTACTTGTATTGATAGACTAGTTTTCTACTTGTAAATTGTAATAATAGGCTAGCTTTCGTAGTAGTTGGCAGATGCTCTACAGAGTGCGATGCGTCCTGACCATTCCGAGTAATTAATTTTAAATTTTCAGTCTTTTATTCAAATTTCCTCCTTAAAATATTGGTGCGTGTTATACCCCGATAAATACTGAATTCATTTTATGACATTCATTGTAGTCGATAACGACCCGCAGATGGTTTTATGCACGAATCGAAACGATTTCTCAATTTTAAGTACCAACCATTGGAATGGAACTCTACGATGAAGAATTCTGCTCTCCAGAATCATATAAGAAAAATCCCCATTTTATGCAAACCGAAACGGTGAAGCCTGGTAATGACGCCGTTGCAACCGAATTTAAGTCACGTTCCGCATATCAAATGAATTCCATTCGCAGATGGAAAAGGGGGAAAAAATAAGGCAGACGTCTTGCTCTTTCACGGAAGAGTGATTCACTCCGCCCGGCGAATTTCGCTCAAAAGAAAAATGGAAGGAGATCGAGCAAACGGCGCAAAGAATCAGAGCAAACATGGACACGCATTCAGTGTAGCGGAGTTTATAAATGATATGAGAGCAACAGGTGACGTCAGCAATGTCGCGGCATTGCATGGGAGATCGTTGTCAGGAGATTTATCAGCCGTTCGGTTGAATGGCGCGGGGCGAAAGTAAAGGCCGCGGAAAAAGTCGTAAAAAACCCAGGGGAAACACGACACCACTCCCAAGACACGCGGATTTACCATTAGAGCGATGCACAGTCGTTCTGGAAGACGACGTCATGAGGAGATTGGAATTATGGGCCTCTGAAATAGAAGTCCGGGAAACCTGAAAGGACTACTTTAATATATAAGTAGATGTTAAGTAATATTAAATATTTTTGGAAAATGTGAGAAAATGTGATAGGTATAAAATAGGTACACGTGTTGCAATGCTGAATTTTTATAACTGGGGGGTATTTTGATTGTTACAGGGGTAGTTATAATGTTTGAATTGATAGTGACTTAAATTATGCTAATTGTATTTATTATTATTAAAGTATTTTCACAGTAAGTAGATGCAACACTTGGCCGAAGTATTACAATTTTAAATTATTAATACATTATTCACAATTTACATGCAATATTCATAATATTAATTATAATGATTGAGGGGAACACTTCAAATCTGCCAACCACTCGAAACCACTCGAAAAAGCTGTAATCACTGTACTTAATACGGTAAATGACATGGTGAAATGGGAATGCATAAATTACAAAAAAAACACAGCAAGAATCATAAATATTACCCACACTTGTCTCTCAATAAATAAATGCCTATAAAACAACTAAGTTCTATACTAATTTCGTTCCTTGTTACTGCCACTTCACAGTACCACTCAAATTCTCCCAAATAGAAACTAGGGAGAATTTGAGTGGTATTATATAGATGTAGTAATATGTACATACGTATTAATAATTGGTAAATATTCTTGGTGGATGATGTACGTATGTACTATGGTAGTCATTAACGCTGTATTGTTGCGGTTGTAATTGAATAGCTGTACCAATGCGTACTATATTAATAATAATTGTATAGGATTGTAAATTATACTGTGATTGTAATCACTGGACTATAATCCAATTATAGCATATGAAAAACAATAATAAAAGTTTCACTTAAATATATATACCCAACCCACACGACCCGGATCTCTCTCTTTCGAGCCTCCTGCAAGAGGAAAAGAGACCCTCTATCGGAACCCGCGAGAAATAATTGATGAGTCGCCCGAAGATACACATTGTTATGTGGGAGGCAAAGTTTTGGTTGTATTTGGGGATCGGGAGGGGAGAGTGGGGGGAACAGGAGATGTCGGGGGAAGGATAGGAGAAGAAAGAAGACGTCAGTTACAACGTGGGAGTGGATTTGGAAGGATATCTGCAGGAGACATTTTTTCCTGTATCATCACCGGTGACTTACCCGTTTCCTGTATAGTTCGCTCCAACGAACCGTTCTTCCTCGCCCCGTCTATTCCCCTTCCTCGTTTTCCCTTTTCCCTTTTCCCTCTCTTCTCTTAGATCCACATCCCCGCTATCTGCTCCCATGCATACGCGATTTCCTCTCCGTCTTATTTCTTCCTCCGCTTCCGTTATTTTATTTTTCCCTTTTCTGCGAATCTTTTTTGGTCGGTTCCTCCTCTCGTCTCATTTAACGCCGTTGCGTTTCGCCAAGGAGGGAGTAGCGCTATCAATTACGGCCCAGTAAAAAAGAGGCTGTTTGGCTAATTCCGTACCCCTCTCTATCCTTCTTTCGGTAATGCTTGCATTATAACGGACGATTTACTCCCGAGGGATACGCAGTGTTTTGCGTCTGCCACTCCTCCCGTTATAGATTATCCCTTGATATCAAACTCTGACTGCTATGGGAAAACAGGGTAGCAATTAGTCAAAAAACTGCGAGAGCAATTCTCGCGGCAGCCAAATAGGCGATAGGTAGTCGCGCTGATGAGGATCGTGTGTCTTGCAAAACGCACGATAAGGAGATATCTCTCCGCTCAACTGCTTGATTGCAAAGTGTATGCTAAAGCACTACACAAACATGATATTCCTATTCATCTTCAGTCCATTCTCTCCGAGCTCCCATTAATCATCAGGTGGTAAATATCATTTCAAAATTCTCCTCCACCGCCATTTCTCCTGTATCACGCGCTACTGAATCAGTCTCAGTTTTTTTTAGTTTCAGTACTTATTTGGTATATAAAACACGCCAAATTTTATGTGAGAGGCATTTTATTGAATTTGTGGTATTATTAACGTGAATTGGATGAATCACATTAAAAAGACCTTAAATTTTTCATCTTTTTACCAATAAAACATCTCTTTATAGGCATAATTCCATCTTTTCAATTATGTTTAATATCAGATAATTTATTCCCAGCATCTTATTAAATTTGTGGTCATTTATCGTGAATTAGATAAATTGTGCAAAAAGCCACAAATTATCTTCCTTTGATGTTTTTTTCCAACGATGTTTAACATTTATTAATTTATACTCTAGCCTCTGCAGACTACATTTCAGGATTTAATGCTCATTTTCATACTTCGTTACCAGTCTTAACATTATTAAAAATTAATTACATGATTACCTTAAAGATATAACAGCATGCAAAAAGTAATTGATGGAAGGTAAAATATTTAGTTAATTTGTGGGATGTTCGATAGACAAAAGCAACTTTTAGGGGTAATGGTATAACTATTCGTACCATCTTGTAAGAAGTTGTTTACTTTTTAGTTTATCCCAAGTGATAATTGCATGAATCAATCAATGGCACCCTTAATTATTCTATCAGTGCCTCTGTACGTCACTAAGAGATAGACTAAGCACGCATTGCGCCATCGTAATCCTGAAATCTGCTGAAGCTAGTACAAGATGAACAAATACCGATGTCCTCGGCCCTATGATACTCGCCCTTACCTATGCCGCTAAAATTCACCATTGAATAAAGCATGACCAATTCCGCCCTAAACGGAAGGTTCTATTCTCCTACTCCATTATGAGCTGATACCGAACCCTTTACCTTAAACCCCTACACCCTGGGCCATTGTCTCTCTCTCTCTCTCTCATTCGCTCCCTTTGATTTTCCCGTTCCGCCACTGTCTTTGCTCTCCTGAGCAAATCTTCTTCAAATCTCTAATCTCATTATCAGCCGCACAATCCCTTCGAGTCGTTTCATAGAGGTAACCATGGTTCTCGTCTTACACCTAAACGACAGCCTCTCTTCCGCCCCCACCACCGTATTTACTCGTTTCTGCAAATCCGTAGTCATCGTCCTTCCGTTCTCATATCCGCTCGCTTCCGACTCATCTGAATTCCTCTCATATATATGCCACTCGGGAAATTTTCTACTCCATGCAACGGATACAGGTTAACTGGAATTTAAAGGAAGTGAGAAGGTTATTTACTAATACTGAAAAGATAATTTTAGGACTCGGTTGAAGATCCCTTAGTGCCTTTATACTCTGAATTCTATGACTGATGCATTTTCTGAAAGAATAATGAATAATAAAAGAATAAAACTCACACTGTTTGGAAAAATAAGAACATAGCAAAATCATGGAGTACTTTCGTCGAAAGCTATTCATCCTATAATGCCCACTTTGGGATGGATTACCTAGTGATGGGAAAAAAACGTTTTTTCATGCGAATGTTTTAAAACGTTGAATAAAAAACGTTTTTTACATTTTTTTCCCATATTAGGATTGAAATTAGACATTTATGTGTATATTTCTCATTGACAATATAAACTGATTCATTATCTGTTCCAAGTAATAGTTATTCAACAAAAAATTGAAATTTATGACGTAAGTTTATTACAAAATTATGCACAATGATGCGCTGAAAATCACATTTGAATACTCGATGATCTCAGAAACGTAAATCTTTCTTACTTGTCATATTAAAGAGCCAATAAAGGAACCAAATGGATTAAGCATATAATAGTTATGATAAGTATAATAATTAGTAGTGAACCTTTAACAGGTTCCGAATTTTAAATGAAAATGTTCAATTGGATACAAATGCTGAGGAATGCTCCAGTTTTCGCACGGTAAGGGCGGAGTTAATATAAATAATAAATACATTATTTATAATATTAATACGACTTACCTCGCATAGCAGAAACATCTTCGAAAACTGTTTATATCTTTTCAGTATATCGGTAGTGGTTTTTTTATCTAATAGTATAGAGGATTAATTTAGGCTTAAAAACCGTAAAATTAAAAAGAAACAGCAGCAACATTTTTGATTGATATTCCAATCTAATTATGATGACACATGTTTTGTTTTAACAATTCCGTTTCGTATCTTAGAATGCTTGAAATAAATTAGTGAAAAAGTTCGTAGGTATAATATATATCATCATCATCATCATCATCAGCCATTTTCAATCCGACGTCGGATGTAGGCCTCCCCAAGTACTTTCCAATTTTCTCTGTCCTGAGCTTCTCGTTGCCACGTTACACCTAAGTACTTGATGATGTCTCTGTTCCACCTGTCCATAGGTCGTCTTCTTGGTCTCTTCACATCTCTTGGTATCCAGTTGAGAACTGCAGATGTCCAACGGTTGTCGTTTCTTCTTGCAATATGGCCGGCCCACCTCCATTTCAGTGATCTTACCTTATCTATTATGTCTGTAACTCCAGTCATCATTCTCACCCAAGTGTTTCGTTTCCTGTCTCTTCTTGTGATTCCCAGCATGCAGCGCTCCATGCTCCTTTGCGTTGTCTGAAGTCTCTGGGTTATTGCAGCATTTAACACCCAAGTTTCACTTCCATAGGTCAAGACAGGTAAAATGCATTGGTTGAAGACCTTCCTCTTCAAAACCATTGGCATTCTTGACTTCAGAATGCGTGAGTTCCTTCCAAATGCGCTCCAGCCAAGTTTCATTCTTCTGTTTACTTCATTAATCCTGTTTTTCTCTCCTGTTGTTACAAGTTGTCCCAGGTATGTGTATTCCAAGCAAACATCCAGAGGTTTTCCTTGAAGTTTGACTGGCTCTTGCACTGTAAAAGAATTATACATTACCTTTGTTTTTGTTAGGTTTATCCTGAGTCCTATCTTCTGTCCTGCTGTGTTTAGCTCTTCAAGTCTTGAAGTTAGATCTTCTGCGTTAGCTGCAAAGAGAACTATATCATCTGCAAAACGGAGGTGACTGATGTACTCCCCATTTACTCTTAACCCCTTCTCTTCCCAATCAAGGGTTTTAAAAACTTCTTCTAAAATGGCTGTGAACAAGATGGGAGACAGACCGTCACCTTGTCGAACTCCCTTCTCAATCTTGAATTCATCGGTCTCTTCATGAAGCATTACAGAAGCTGTGGCATTCTCGTAGACACTGCGCAAGAGGCGGATGTACTCAGAATCTATCCCTTGATTCTTCAGAGCTTTCAGAGTGGAGGAGGTACTTACCGAGTCGAAGGCCTGTTCATAATCTACAAAGCAAAGGACGAGTGGCATCTCGTATTCATTCGTTCTGTTTATAATTTCCTGTAATGTGTGGATGTGGTCCATAGTGCTGAAGCCTTTCCGGAATCCCGCTTGTTCTCTAGGCTGGGCTGAAGACAGGGTCATCTTAAGACGTTCCGCTATTATCCTCATGAATGTTTTGTAGACAACTGGAAGGAGGCTAATGGGGCGATAGTTCTTCAAATCTTCTTTGCTTCCTTTCTTGTGCAGAAGGGCAATCCTTGCGTGGTTCCATTCCTTGGGAATCATTCCTTGTTTTAGACAATTACTGAATAATTGTGCTAAAACATTAGCAATCTCTGTTCCACCAGCTTTCAGATATTCCGCCAACACCCCATCTGCTCCTCCTGCTTTCCCATTCTTCATCTGCTTAATCGCCGCCATTACTTCTTCTGGGAGGATTGAGAGAAGATTTTGTGAGCTTTGGCTTTCATCTTGGTTCTCCTCTTCGGCGTTTCCTATCTTCTTGTATAGGTTGCCAAAGTATTCTGCTACAATCCTCAATATTGCTGGTCTGTTATATGTTGTGGTGCCATCTCCTTTCTGTAAGGCTAAAATCTGTTTCTTACCAATTGCTAGGCGTCTTCTAGCCCTCTTTATGCTTTTGTTATTTTCTATGGCCTCTTGCACAATCTTTTCATTAAAATTCCTCACGTCTTCCTTGATTGCTACTCTGATGGCTTTGCAAAGCTCGGCATATTCGATATTATCTCTTGGAGTGTTTAAATTCTTCAGTTCCTTCCGTCGTTTCATCATTTTCCGGGTTCTATCACTAAATTTCTTATCCTTAGGTTTTCTTGGCATGCTTGCTACTTCTTCTGCCGCTTTCTTTACAATTTCCATAACTTTGGTTTCGAGTTCTTCCTCCTGAAGTGCTGAGAATCTATTTCTAAGTTTCAGCTGAAACTTTTTCTCGTTATTTGATAGTTTATCAATATTTATCTCCTCCTTCTTGCAAGAAACCAACTTCTTTCGTTCCATTCGGGGGTTAATATTGATTCTGCATCTAACAATTCTGTGGTCACTTCCAGTGTTGAAATTATTCAAAACTTCACAGTTAGTTACAGTGTAGAGTCTGTTTACCAATATGTAGTCTATTTCATTTTTTGTTCCATTGGGACCTCTCCACGTCCATTTCCTTGTAGGATTTTTCTTAAAGTATGTATTTGTTATATACATATTGGTGCATTCTGCAAACTCTACTAAGCGGTGACCTCGCTCATTTCTCTGGCCCAGTCCATATTGTCCTGCGACAGTGTCATCAGTTTCCCGCTGCCCTACACGAGCATTAAAATCTCCCATAATGACTTTATAGTAGTGGGCCTCCTTGTCATGTTCAGTGCCGAGAGTTTGGTAGAAGTTTTCAATTTCCTCTTCGCTGCTTGCCGCTGTTGGTGCGTAGACTTGGATGACCTGTACTGAGTAACGCTCATTGATCTTCAGTATGAGTTTACAAATTCTATCTGATACACCTTCGATTTTCACCACATTATCCTTCCATCTCTTGTTGATCAAAAATCCAACGCCTCCATTTCTTCCATCCTTGGTACCCCTGTAAAAGAATAAGTGTCCTTCCTTCAGTGTAAGTAGCTCCTCTGATTTTCTTCTGACTTCGCTGAGACCAATGATATCCCATTTTATCTTCTCTGCTTCATTGAGTAGTTCCAGCAGTCGTTCTTCACTCTTCAAGCTGCGGCAGTTGTAGGTTGTGAATTGCAGGGTAGTAATTCTTTTCTTCATGATGGACCTCCTTAATGCCACCACCTCCCGGACATCCGAATGGGTGGTGCTTTTACGTCCGGATAAATTTCCATTAAAGAAGCTCATCATGAAAATTGTACTTGTATTTGGGGGGGTTAGGACAATAATTCACCAGGCTTTCCTACTGCCGGTTGGTGAATGCCACTTTCATTATTTGGCCGGAGATATTGTTGAAGCCTTCTTAGCATGGTTGAACCTGGGCTATGCATCGCCTCCAACCTCCGTTAACACCCCTCCGCCCCGATGAGGCAATGAACTGTGGCGGTGATGAGGAGGGGATAATATATATATATATATATATCTATTATATATAGATGCTTCTCCGGATTCATTCATGTATATACCTAGATAGATAGATAGATAGGATACTAATTCACAGCCTAAACCACAAGCGTCATTGACTTGAAATTTTTACGACGTATTGGCCATAACGTGTAACCGCCAGAAAAATTGCGATTGTGATCCTCAGTGTCATAGGTTCGATTCCAGAGGGCCCCAAAGTCGCGATTTTCTACATAAGAATACATGGCGGGGATTTTCGAAAATTTTTTTGAGGCACTTCCCGGAAAAGTAGAGAGTTGAAATTCAAGGGATCGCTAGAAGTCGTGCAAATTCAACGTAAATCAGAAAGACATCGCCGAATATGGTCCATGGTTCGATGCTAGGTCGGGGCAAAAATCGGCCATTTAAAATGCATTGCGGCGATTTTGAAAAATTTTTTTGGGTCCTTTCCCGATAACATGGATACTTGAAACTCGGCACGTCGATAGATATCATAAATATATTTCGTAATCAAATTTTTCATGTTCGCTGATGGTCCTTGGTTCGATCCCAGAGGACCATTTGCACTTCTCAATGCATTCCTTACGGAGATAACGGAAACAAAATTAAGGTACTTCCCGGCATGCTATCGACTTCAAACTTTGCAAGATACAAGAAAAAGTCTTTACAAATCAAACTTTGCATGCACAGCTTACTATATGTCCTGGGATCGACACCAGGTGTCTCTGCAATCAGAAGTTGATCCGATTTTTAGGAATTATTTGGAAACCTTTCCCAATAATATAGAAATTTGAAATTCTGCATATAGATAGAAATCATAAATAACTTTCAGAAATATCTTTTAGATTTCCAAGATCGTCCTTGGTTCGAATCCAGAGAGCTATTTACATTCGTGAAAATCAGAACGTCTTTTGAGGCTGTTGCAGCCAATATTTCTGCTTGAATTTTCACACATAGCTAGAGATGGTGATCTTCTATTGTGCTGCATAGTAAGTTCACAGTAAAGATCCGGGTTCGATGCCAGACGATGGAGTTTCAGCAAATTTTAAGAAAAATTTCATTAATTTTTTTTCTTTTGAGGACCGTCCTGATATGATGCCGATATGAAATTAGTATTGCCGATCTGCTTGCAGTATGCAAGCAACATTTTACTCGTATATATATATATATATATAATAAATAAGAAGGATATATTTTTATATAATTTTTTTAATCATGGACTATATCATCTTCCATGGCATTAATTACAGCCATACTTGTATTATTTGTAGTTAAATTACAGTCTGTACGGCACAACTCTAAAGATGCATAAAACTCGATACAAAAGCAATAGAAACAAAGTGGCCATATGTTTTGGATTGTATTAGTCTGTAACTGTGTCTTCAAATTCCTCCACAACGCCATCTAGATCTGATTCCTCGCTGGAAATGAGTGAAGAAATATTCTCATCTACACCCGCAGGTGTAACAACTTCCTCTCCATCCAGTTTTCGAGAGATTATCGCTTGAAAATTTAGCTCTTTCGGTTTCCAGTAATTTCTAGTTGTGCTTGATTAAAATAGGTTTCAAAGCTCTTTCATTAGTCCTGCGGTTTCTTCTTAGGTTGTGAATATTTCCGTGCTTGCTAAAACTTCTTTCCGTCGCCGAGGATGTGGGTGGAAGTGAAAAATCTTAACGTCAACCTAATAGACTTTTGATTTGGAGCATATTCCCTTCCAAAAAATTAGAGGCAAAAGTTTTTTAGATACTGAAATGACGTATGGTGTCTTCCACTTACCATCGTCAGCCACGTTGTTTACAACCTCGGAATGAATTTCAGCTATATTCTCTTCACTGAAGGTGGGATCTGATTTTGCGAGAATATCAAAAAATTGAAAAACATCAGAAATTTTTGAAAGCTCGAACCTTTCTTGAAGGGTAAAAAAATTAGCTGGCAAATGGGCCTTCCTCACGGCCAAATCTCTTCTCTTTTTAACTAAATTTATTATTTTACAACAGCGATCATCAGTAATTTCAGTTGTGATCATACAAAAATGTTTTACTCTTTCAAAGGGATCTAGGAAAATACAGCAGACTTTGCTAAGCTGTGGCTCATCATTTTCCATATCGATTATGTGAGCTTTAAATGGTTTCAGAACGTCTTGCAGATTATTTAAAAAAATCCAAAAGTTAAATTTCGGACAGAACACGTTTTTTGTGACATGACGAAGCCTCAGGGATGGATTCTTGGATCTGTTGCAGCACACTTTTGTTAGTAACTAATGATTCCAGAGCAATAGCTGTGGATCAGAATCGAGTTACTGCAGGGTTTTTTAAAGTGATAAAAATTTTTTACTCTTTTGAACATCTGAAAACTAAGTTAGATGATACACACGCCCAAATAATCCATGCAAAGATACGTCTTCCACTCACAACTTGAAGCGGAACACTAAATTTGATGAATTCTAACACGTGAATACGTGGTGTCAAAAAAAACTATGTACCCTATTTTCTGTTCAGCAACATGAAACTTAGTGATCACTAGTGAACCACATGGGGCAAATTTTCGAAATTTTCTACACTTTGTCATAGATTGCTTTTACAAAGCTATTAGCTCATTTTAATTTTATCATGAAGACAAACTTCTACAAAGTTACGCCTGAAAATGTGGATTTTATACAATGCATCAGTCTTGCAAACATATAAACACTTGTGTTTTTTATAAAATAGTTTTAAAAACTAGAGAAATACATTCTTTACAAGCTATTAGGTCAGGTCAACTGCAAAATTAGGATAGTAAACCTATCGGATAAACCACGAAGAACGCCATCTCAATATTGAAGAAAAAGACGAATGTAAAAAATGTTTTTTTCAAACGTTTTAAACGTTTAAAACGATTCATTTTTTTCTATGTTCCCATCTTTAGGATTACCCCACCTCATTCGGATGCCTTGAATTCAAGTAAATGCATTGAGTTCAAGGTATTTGCACCGAAAATGTTATTTATTCTTCAAATGATTTTCAATTTTTCTACACGTAGGAAATTATAAAATAAATAGAATAAATAACTTTCGTGTCAGTGAGCAACTTGCTAAATTATGCCAGTATTGAACAAGTTTCTGAGACACTTTTCTGGTGTAAAATTATATTTCTAACTAATATGCAATTATTTTATATTTGCCTGCAAAATTGTGCTAATATTTCAAGTCTAGGGCACTACACGTTTTTCATTATGAACAATTATTTTTTCAGGGTAGTCACTTTAATATTTTGCAAGAGTTAATGAAGCTATGTTTTGAAAATGAGAAAACCTTCATTTCAGCCTCTCAAAAATGTTAAAAAATATTTCGAAGCAGAGTAATAAATACAATTCTCACAATATCGTTTTCTTTCATTACAGAATCGTTTCCACGGGAATTAAATTCTGTATATTCTCTTTTTCTCTCTACTTCTTCGTTTTATATGTGAGTAACATGAATTGCAGTGGGTTCTTTGTTTTTTTTCCTAAACGCAATTAACTGTCCATATCGGTGAACCTCATGTTTATAGTAATTTCATCATCAATTTTGTATTTTAAATTTTTTCCTCTGTTTTTTATTATTTTCGGAAAAAAATTTTCAATTTTTAATATCACCCGGTGTGGATTCGTTCCCACGCCGTTACGCGATTTTTACGGTTATTTGTTTTCAATTTTTTCTTTCCAGGTTCCAAAAAGTAAATTTCTTAATAATTTCGCTATCAATATCAATAAGCTTCGCAGGTTTTTCATGCTTATAGGTAATTCCCTGCTGTGTAGATTTTTCCTAGGTACTCGGTTTCGTTTTCCAATCCACATAGTAGTACATTTTTCTTATCCTCTTTATTACTGTCTTATTTTCTCTAACCTTACCAAACTAAAAAAATCTGATGTGGCCAGCACATGACTTTCTCCATATATAAGATGTAAATATTTATCTACAACAGTAATTTCGAACTCTATATCCCATCTAAACTTTGAAGATGAGTGATTAATTTATATATTATTATCTTTTACGTCCCAAACATTATAAATAATGTTTTTCAGGACATGTTCGATGAAAAACGATGAAGTGGCCTTTCGCCCCAGCGCGCTGCAGCGCCCAGAGCGCCCACAACGTACATAATCAGCAACTTCCGGTTTATCAGTATTTCACAAATAACTCCTACACAATCAGTGATACAAAAATATAATTCATACAAAAGTCATAGTAAATTATATTTTCTAAAACTTTTATAATAAATAGTTTATACCTAAATATCATATTTATGGAGATATTTTGAAAACCGGAAATGAGCTTTGAAGAACGAAGCTCAACTTCCGGTTTATCGATTTACTCCAAATTCTAATAAACTCTAAAGACCCAAACCAAAATACTATATATGAAATTTGGTGTTGATCTGACAAACAGTTTTCATGTTAGAGCGCCCACAAAGTACATAATCAGCTACTTCCGGTTGATCAGTATTTCACGTATAACTCCTAATCAACCGGTGATACAAATATATGTTAAATACAAACGTTATAGTAAAACACATTATCTAAAACTTTTATTGGGTATACAATATACCTATATATCATATTTATGGAGATATTTTGAAAACCGGAAATGAGCTTTGATGAATGAAGCTCGACTTCCGGTTAACCGATTTACTTGAAAAACTAATCAACTCTGACAGCACACACCACAGTACTATATAAGAAGTTTGGTATTGATACGACTAATAGTTTTCACGTTAGAGCGCCCACTGTCACACACACACACACACACACACACATACACACAGACATCATTCCGAAAATGGTCAAAACTTGTTATAGGGACCCCAAAACATGTATTTCCGTTGAAATCTCGAAGTCGATTTTTTTCATGAAAACAATACTTTCTCTATACTTCGTATATGGAGAAAGTAAAAAGACAGAGTTAGATGTTAAAGGAAAATATATAGTCTCAATCTGGTCATCAGCTAAGTCGAATATCCTATATTTATTCTATATGCGTCGTTAAAATCTCAAATTCTGCGTATTTATCACCGCAAACACATAAGGAAAACGATATTTCATGATTTCTAAAATCCTTAGAGATACTATACTTGTTCCATATTACCATCCTCGAAACATTTGCAAGAACTGATCATATATATAAGGGTTATGTTTTTCATTTTAGACTCAATTTAACAAGCTATTCAAGTACGTCTCTACATAACTATTCCCAGATGCAATTCCGTCTTGCTTACATCACTTTTCCCAAGATCAGAACTTTTCCTCACGTTCCCGACATCACTTTCACTCAATTTCGTGGAATATTCCCCTAATAAGGGAAGGCGATCCCGCATTTCACCCTCTTAAAAACCTATTCATCGCGCCATTTGTGCTTCATGGGTCAGGAGCCAAGAATTGAAAATATACGGGGGAATTCGAGGAACGCTGAGTATATTCCTTTCTGTGCGTGAGGAAACTGTAAGCAGCTTCAAAATGAGAGTGAATTCTTATGTGGACGAATATGGGTCCATCCGAAGGGATTTCGTAATGGAATGTGTCCCAGGATTATGAATTTTTTACGCATTTTAAGATATGGAAAGGGACTGATGAACACCCTATTTCGAGCACTATTCATAAGAGAGTGCTTCAATATGTTGAAAAATATGATGATTTTACATAGACCGATTAGATATCTCAACACAATTTAGGAAAATAAATGCTAGAGCAAGCTACTTAATTATTTTCGAGGAAAATAATTGACGGTAATAGATTAGAGAAACGGTATTGTAGTTCATGCACACTTTGCTACAAACTGACAATCCGTCCACAAAGCTTGGATTTATATACTTTAGGCAGGCTGTTCTTGAAAATACTATATGCAGCATTTAGTTATAAATTATAAACATAATTATAAAATAGGATTCGAAAACTAATGGCTGCTGCGTATTGATTTCTTTAATTAAAATTTCGCTTTCCGAGGCCAGAACAAGTCGTTTCAAAGACTCGTTATTTATACGGACAATACGCAGCAGTAACACATTTAGTGTACTCAGACAAAGTTGTATATCCACCCAAATTACACGTTGGTGGCCCCCAAGGTTTGGATGCAGATGCTTGAATTAGGTTGTTCTTAAAAACATTACATGAAGCATTTGGTTATCAATAATGAAATTAGAATGTAAAAATTACTCCTGCTAAATATTTTTCTTCTTTGATTATTTTAACATTATAAATACATACTAGAGTAGAATGGAGGCATACAATTGTCAAAATATTACGCGAGAATACTGAAATATAATTATGCAACGGATAGAAACCATGCTGCAGATTAATAACTTTGGAGGACGAATTCAATTATGTATTAGAAAGGGCTTCCGATTTAACTTAACATTTTTAACGTACAAGCAGAATAATTTTTTCACAAGGATATTGAATAAATTTAACAACAAAAGTAGTTATTCTAGCAACAATTAACAGAAATTAAAATAGTTGGTTTTATAATTTTCCCCGAACTCTATAAATCTAATTAATTAAGTAGATCAAATTCCGTGATTTTATTTAAACGATTGGCCTTTAATAGAAAAGATTGGGGTACATTACAGGGGAATAATCACCTCTTCATCAGCATATGGCAAATTACCATCAAATTTATATGCATCATTAAAATTCCATTGCCTAAGGATTTAAATATGATAATTTATAATTTACCTATTGCTACACTCCCAATTAGCACATACATTATGCATGTGATACATGGATCTTTTCCTTCCATATTTATGATTATCAAATGAATAATGGTCAATTTAGCTTACTTTGGGTAGTATTTGGTACCTGTGTTTACGCGTCATATGCGATGCAGAATTTTTAAGAGGGACTTATAAATATGTGGTGTTAGGTCATCATATCAGCAGCGACGCAGTGATTTTCATAAATATTCCACCTGAAACGGTATAAAATCAAAGTTTCTGTAACATATTAACGTGATAATAATCAATTCAGATAGCAAATGTAAATTACCATGGAAATAGCTTCGCTGAAAACAGCTGCATTTAGAATTCAGCATGCGGCTGCATTGAAAAATGTCACAGAAAAGAATGAGGATATCTTTCAACTCAAAATTAAAACGCGCATCGCCGTTAGAATTAATTAAGCTTCCCGTTGCAAACAAGCATATTTCTTTTCTACGAAAGAAAACCAATTATTATATCCTTCATTGAATTTATGAAAAGTGTTGTGACTGACCCGGTAAAATTATTGCACTTATGGTATTTACAGTTTGTTTTTATAGATAATAATGATTGGATTTTTAATCAGGTTTTTATTTCCTAATATTCCTTTATATTTTCGCTCAGGTGAAGCCCATGTCTCTTACACATTTTGCGAGAGAAAAATTTAAGAGCAGCAAAACAGCGAATTAAAAACCTGAACTAGCAATTTCGGCGTCAATGTTGTACCAACATGGGGCTCCATGACGACTATTACGCCCCCGTAATTGCATCTAATTTTGTTTCCCTTTGTTTACCTCACAAAAAATTCTACCTCTTTCATTCTTCCTTTGGGCACTTTAACCTACTTTCTCCACAAACCTTGTTATGGGCCTAAAATTTGACCCGCATTATTTTTAGCTGATTTCAAGCCATAAAGATTGCGCCTGTTTCAATTCCATAAATTTACTTGGCATTATTTCTGTCGTAAAAAAGCCTCCCAGCTGATGCAGAAATAGATCAAAAAATTGATAATGACTACCATTTTGAATATTGTTAAATTTTAATACAAGATATTTCTTGAATATATGTTGATTAGATTACCAAAGGTGTATCGAAAGTTATAATGGGAATGAAAATTTAGAGAACATATTTTAACTCAAAATTTTAACACCTATAGTACTGCGAATTTAAGCGATTAATTAATGCATTCATTAATATATTTTCATTTCTAGAACAGCTATATTTCTGTTTTCAGGAAATGCCTGAAATCAATAATAAAACCAAGATCCGCACGATTAAAAATAAAAACAGTAATAGTGGTCTTTCTTTACTTAAAATAGATGCACATATAGAATAACAAGCACGGACGTATACCAATAACCAATGTCTAAATACGTTAATAATTATTTTTTAGTTTCAACACTAAATAGTGACTTTTATGAAGACTTTGTGACTACTATTCGACAAATAACTATAGAAAATTGCTGATGAAAGTTGTGCAGCGAAATCTGAGATTTAATTTCAACAATTAAAAATACGTTGATTTACCAAGTAATACCATACTAAAAATCGATTTGATTCCCCAAAAAATGTATCATCACGTACGTTTATTTAACAAATTTATAGTAGCGGCAGTATTTTTAAAGGGTGCTTTGACAGCCAAGATCATTTCGCAAATAGCAGCTTCCAACGGGAATCGAACCCAAGGATGCTTTCTCAAAAGGCGGACTTATATAACTACAGATTTCTTATTAAATGATACAAATGTAACAATAAAATGGAATTTTCCCCACAAAGCACGAATATACCCTAAAAGCCCCTTCTGGGGCAAGTGTAATAATAAACATTAAATAATAGTAATAGTGATATATGTCGTAATATTTATGCAGCATATTGTGTAACTTCCAAATGTGTATACTAAGCATAGGAAAGTAATGCTTCACATTGATACTACTAAACAATTCTTAACGATAAAAAGAATTTTATATTTCCCTAATATTTCATGCCTTCATACGAAATTCATATACTATCACTTTCAGCCATGGGGATCCCTAAGCAAGAGATGAGATCTTCCACGGATGGAACTAATACAAAATGAGAATACACCCGGGAAACCTTCAAGTTTTTAATAAATCCTATTTCTCAATAATGAGCGCTCTTTCTCTTCTTCCTCTTATGGCGGATTTGGGTTCCATTTCTTAAAGGTCGAGAATCCTCTCCTGAGAATTCCACATGCTTTTCCGCTCCGCCTCCGCCAACTTTGCTGCCTCCCGCTGAGGAACCAATCTCTTGCTCTCAAACAACCTTACTAAGGGCCTTTTTAAAGTCTCAATCATCAGGAGAAAAGAATATATATATCGCGAGGGATCCTATTTTTCCTAGAATGCCACTCATTTTTCCTCCGGTTTTCTCGATTGACCCTTTCATCTGGAGAACGAAACCTTTCACTTCCAGCTATCGGTTCCTCATTCCGACCGCTTTATCACTTTTTATTTCTTATTTCTTCCGCTTTTACCTTTGGCCGTACCAATTTTTTTCAGGTTGCCCCTCTAGCTTAGAGAGGGGGGGTCATCAAAAGTTTCGCTCTCCCAAAAAAGAAATTCAGAGATCCGATGAAAACGGCTGCAGGTGTTCTGTTCTCAGCCTCTCCTTCAGAATCACAAAAGGAGTTGTTGAGCATACAAATTAGCGGTTTTAAGATAGAGGAAGAAGATAGGTCTATATTCGAGAGATGTCTTCTTCACAAAATTCAGGGATGCCTAAGACTAATTAACCACCGTTGAAATTCACTCATTTATCTCCTGTAGTAGTACACCCTTCTTTCATTATCTTTTTCTTTCAATTTTACGCATAATCCACGTTTCTGGAAGCATTGATGTAATTGCCTAATTGCCTCTCGATGTAATTGGTCTGAGGCCTTTGGTAATAAAAAAAAATACCGCGGATATTTTGTGTGCGTTCGATGATCACTTACCATCATTATCATAAGACCCCATAAATGATTTGATTAATGAAGCTAAGAAGAATGGAACTTTTGATGAAGATTTCATTTTCCGATTTACAGATGGGCAAATGTAGATTTACCCTTATCGTATTTCTCGATATAAAAGTTTAAATTTTACCCTTCTCTCATTTTTGTCATTCATAAATTATTTTATTACATTATTTAAAACGTAAAAGTAAACTACTAGATTTTAATATTTACTACCTCACCATCGTTCATGAACGTTCCGATGAAATTTTTGATAAAACTGTCTTCTTTTCATTTATTCTTATTTATGAAAGTAATAAAATGCTACCAATTAATGCAATAAAAGGAAATTAGGTAGGTATCAAATAAACTACGCGTGCGATCTTTTGTTTAATTTTCGATTTATTCCAGCGATAGCTTCATTAGATATTATACCACGTAAAACCAGAATATTCTTTATTATAAATATCTCATTTAATACTACGACTACTACTACTAGTTAATTATGAAATGGTTATTATTCTATTTAAATTCTAGTTTTGTTAATATATTTTTGCAAGTTAATTCATTGCTTTTCACTATTTTCTTTATTTGTAAGGTATACATTGATTAATAATTCATTGACTTTTTCATGTGAATAAATATCTGTATTGATTTTTTTTTCAGATCTACATTAACCTGCTTTCTCTATAAAAATTTACATAACTATCCGTAGGTATCGCAGGTTTTCTACGCCCTGCTTCTTGCTGGTGTTTCCCTTATGCGATGTAACATTTTCCTAAGATAACATTAGGTTTCGAACCCGCAAGGCAGTTTCCTTCTGTGTACTTTAAAATATCTCTTTTTTCAGTTTTTATATGACGAAGTGTCATATGTAAGAAGAGCCATATTAGTCTCAATCTTGCCCTAATAAAATACGCTCTATCATTATTATTGGAAGGAGGGATGAACGAATTGAACATTTCCAGAGATGAATTTTTTGAGCAGACATACAGAATGATAAGCAGCCAAGACGGAAACCAAGACTGAATAGATGCACAAATGCGGTTGCATCAAGAATGTTAAATCAAAGAAGCGCGTAACCTACATTTCCGCTCCATTTTTGGGCCACCCTTATAAGAAAGTACCGCAGGAGTTGCCGTTCCTCTTGCCAGAGAGCACATCCGACGCGAACCGATTTTTCATTCGCAGAAACATCGGTTTCATTAATTCCGCACAGATGCGAACAATGCGAAAACCGTCTCCTTCCAGAGCTTTTTTCCCGTCTAAAAAACCAAGGTTTGGAACGGGACTAAAGGAAAATAATCATGCCAAGATAAGAGATAAAGGAAACGACTTAACGTTGGCATCCTGACGACTGAATACGATTTCCCACGGAAATACCAATGGGCTTTGGAGCAGAGGAAAGAGAGGCAGGGAATGATGAAACTACTGCTAAAAGAGTGCTCAAAGTTTGAGTAGTACCAAGAGATTCAAAAATCAAAAGGGATTTCTGAGAGTGAAATGAATATGTTTTAGTACGAATTGAAAGATGAGGGAACTCAATAAGGAATTCCTTTTTCCAGTGAGATTCCGGTGAATGAAATGCTTCTTACACAAGAACAGAAAAACCAAATAGAACATAAAATAATATAAAGAAAGAAAATCTAGAACACGGCTGTTAACGAATAAGAGGTTTAAAATCTCTAGTAGCGATCTTTGTCGGCGCACCGCACTTCCTTGCACCGGTATTGTAGGCAACAGGAAAGCTTGGATTACCAACCTTCTAAAAAACATCCCGTACGTTTCAATGACGATAAATGTATGCTATTTTTTATGCTTCTCAATGTACTTATTTACCCCTGATGATGATAGTAAGGCCTTTGAAATGTACACAGGGTGTTCATAATCAATCCATTCCGGCGATGTATGGTGGAACGTATCCATGATATTTTTTTAAACATTATTGTGCATTTTATTAAATAATAAATTTTACAACACTTAATATTCATTATGATTGACATTCTGACAAAAAATATAAGTTTCACTTTATAATCAACGAGTTATATAATAAACAGATTGCAAATAGAATTTTTAAATTACACAATAGTTAAATACAATTTAAGAAAAAAATTAACATTTTAAGTCCTGCTAAGCCTAAAATGGATTGTCAGCAGGTGCCTTTTAAACAAAGAAGTAATATTTAACAAAGATATTAAAATCATAGGTGTCAACGCAATTTAATATTAATTGATAGGACTATATTCATATGTCTTAGAATGACACATTTATCATCTATATTTACATAATATTCATATTAAAATATTTTAAAGCACAAAATAACATTAAATACTATAAATATTGCAATATATACATACAGCAGTCCATACTTAGGAGTTGTCAGCAGGTGCCTGATTTAAAAATTAGAATAACTTAATTTATACCAATCTTGTTTCAGTGACCATTTTTTCACTTCTTGTTTGATTATTGAAATTTTTTCTAATGATTGTAAGTCATATGGTATGTCATTAAATGGATTAGTAGAATTAAACACAATGTGACTATGTCCACAGTTTATTGTAACTTTTTATTATAACCTACAGCATCGGTTTCCAAAATGTTCCTTGGACTACCGATAATAAAAGATAATAAACGGTGTAAATAGTCAGATCGTGTTTAATTCTACTAATCATAGGGTGTTTCTTAGAAATTTAGCAATCCTGCTGACTCCGAATACTGGTACAAGGAGGTGCGAAGTGCCGACAAAGGAGGCTATTGAATATCTTAAACCTCTAACAGAAAAAATGTTACTTTGAGTAGCTTAAGAAATAATGGTAAAAGAAAAAAAAATTCTCTAACGTCAACGACCGGAAGGGCTTAAGTTGAAAAGGAATAGCCTACCAAGAGGATAAATGCGTTCATTCCGATATTTATGCGTAGGCAAGCGCCTGAGCGTAAAACCATGTTTTTTGAAAATGCAATTCTGTCGTTTTCAAAAGGCTTCGCAGAGGTCTGGACCTGGAAATAAGAGCGTGTCTCCAGCAGTCAGACTTCAAAGGAAGCGAACTTCAATTTCTCGCTCTGACATTTTCAGGGAGCAACTCACGTCAAGCGCGCTTTTTCCTTATTCGAGGGAGATTATTACCTAGTAGCCGTAGCGGCGCTGTTATTCCTCCGGATATGAAGGAATGGTGCTATTGAAGGAGGGTTTGACTCCTTTTTCAACGAGCTTATTTCGTCCTGCCGTAATGAGTAATGCATGCTTACATCATCGCACCGAATTCAATTGGTACTCGACATTATTATGCTGACTTGCATTGGAAGTCTCCATCCCTTTATGAGTTTCAAAGGTTTCTTCTTTAAATATATTTTACTAAATTTATTACACATGAGGTTAAGATTTACATCAACTAATCAGCATGTTCAAAACAGGGCAAGTAATTCATTAATTATTGCAATCTTTTCTTTTCATACTACCTAAATCGATTGGTACTCTCAAATGGATTGGGTATTTGATGTCTATTGTTCAACTTCTCACAAAATTCTTTTAAGAATAAATTCGCTGAAGCATATTACATTTTCATTTTATAAAATGTATCTCTGCGTTTATTTCTCAGGAATAAGAAAATAATGCCCTGTGTTGCTAATAAATGCGATGTTTATGACCTACCGCAATATGAGAATCACATTGAATAATTAAGTTTTAAGAAATGATATTAACATTTTTTGTGAGCTTAATATCATTAAAAGATTTTGTAGGAGTCCATAACAACGATCCTTAAAGTATTTCATTTCAAATATTAACAGCCTTTATAACCAAGACTTTTACGTATTTATAAACGTAAGTACGATATATCTTCCAACATTAATGCTTTTACAGTTACAGCCCGAACTGCTCCAGTTCTACATAAGCGAAATGCTATGATATGTACTTCTTCAGAGAGATAAGCAAGAACTAAGGATTTCTCCTTCGTTGAAAAGAGACCCCAATCGACAAAAGTTGCAAGGTATCTTCTCATTCATTTCCCCTGAGAATTGGACAAAGAGAGCAATTAGCACGCACGAGTAAGAACGTGGTCGTGAATGGATCGCGAGTTGACTCTTGAGACGTATTTTTCCGTGATCCGTGACTAGCGTTTCTTTTCATTTCACTCGGTGAGAGATGAAGGCACATGATGCGTATGGAAGTAGAAAGCGGACGGAAATGAATAAGTAAATGCTCAAACAGGATCCACTCGGAGGTCAAAGAACCCGAAACACTATGTATATCCCTTTCACCTCTCCTTTAAATGAGCTTTGCCTCTCAGTGATCCATCCCGACTCAAAACGCTGCTTGCACCCATTTTGAATCGATAGACCCCTATTTATTCAGAGAAACTTGGACATTTCCCGTTCAATTTCAAACAGCGACGTAGTAGCCTTCCCCTCGCCAGACTGAAGTGCTCCTCCTGCATACTTAGAAAAAACGGAAAGATCTTTTTAAGGCTGTGAGGATGTGTGCAAGACTCTTTACGCAGCAAATGTTGTCAATTAGTACCTAAATGCCATGAAAATTCTTCAGCCAAGCATAATGGAATGTTGGCTTATATAATTTTTCACTGGACACTCGAATATAAATATCATAAATAACACTCTATGCAAGTTAAACTTAAGCAAAAATAGACATCTCTGTAGTACAATTATAAATTACGTAAAAATTCAACAATGAAGAGTTATGATAGAAACAAAATGACAGCTGTTTTTTATGTTAGGAAAAACCATAGAATATTACGACATATGAAGTATAAAATACAAGTCTATAAGAGTATAATAAAGAATATAGCAAAAGAAAAATACAACTCAAACACTATGGATCGCACGGACAGTGAATTGTGAAAATTTAATGATAATAAGGAAAATAAAATGACAGCGGTGCTAATATAAGAATCAATAATTTTGTTTCGAGCAACGCAATATCAATATTTCTCCTAGTATAGATTATCTCTTAATGAAAATAGAAATTATTCGAAAAGTTATAATGAAATACATCTCTATAAACGCAGAAACCAACTCCACTTACAAAGTTTTCCGAGGATTGTCCGAGTACGAGGTTTTCAGAATACTGAGTATCCAATTATGGCACGGTGCCGCTGAGGACATAAGTTACTTAACAGGAAATACTCGGGCACAATTGTTTACACGGTATCTTTTTTAAATGGAAACTCTGAAGATAACATTTTTCATAAACCATACTAGTCGATAACCAAAAATCCACGACCGATGAGAGTCTAAAATTTTTCATAATCCATAGAATATTTCTTTCACTTCTATAGCGTCCTTGCAATTTCACTTCTAGGCCAACCTGGCAAGGGCATTTCTTTACCCAGACTGCTGGCCTTCTGGAGCCACGCTCTTCTTGAAACTCGGCTCAAACATTTGCACTGGTCTTAAGAAGAGCACTTCTCCTCAACTTCCACCAAACTTACTTGTCAGCTCTGAGGGAGGTCTGAAGAAAAATATTCGTCCCCGTTCCATCGTTCTCGATCCTCCTCTTCTTCCATTTCACCCCATGTAATTAGTCCGAGATCCTTTTATGCATTTCAACCCCTAATTCTCCCTCGAGACGAAAAGACTTCCTTTATCATTCCACAATACACGCGATCCTTATTTACTCTCCCGTGCCCTTTCTCTTGCTCCTTCTCTTCTATCTTTTGTCCCTTGTCCCTCATTCTTTGCTCGACCTCCGACCGTCCGAGACTTGACAGTCTCGACCTTCTTTGATGGATGATTCGCCCACTCCTTCCCTATTTTACTCAACGGCGCTCTCATACAACTAACCAAAATATTCGAACGGCTTATTAAGACGTAAATGAGCTCTTCATTAAGGTGAAAAATATATATGAATAATGGATAATTTTTAAACAAGATTTTGTAAGCACAATTTAGACCCTGATAATATTATACTTTTGCCACAAATATTAATTAATTTATCTCTGTGGAAGATACCAAGTTTTTTCATTTTTTGAAATGTCTATTCCATTCCACAAAGTCACGCTTCAGCATATCAAATTTAACCTCGATATTATACCCAAGAATTTTTATTCTTATTAAGATGCAAATGAGCTCTTCATACGCAGAAATATATCTTTGAATAATAGATTATTTTTACACATCTTGCTGCACAATCCAGACCCTGCTAATATTATTAATGATAATATTATTTTTCCACGAAAAGTAATAAATTTAATCACTATATTATACCTAAGAATTTCTATGTATTTTATAATCTCATCTACCTCTCTTTTCCTTTCATATATGAAAGAAGATCTTCTTTCTCTTCTCTATGATGAAGGATGCAGAAATGTGGAAGTACGATTAGGTCACGTAGCGCTAGACAGTAATCAGCTTACGTTCGAGTCCCTTTCAATATACCGCAGTAAAATGAAATGCGATTTCGAGTGAAGAGGTCTGCATGATTAGAATGATAGACAATTCTGAGGTCGTATTATTGAGAATTCGACTGGAATTCATTCCCATCGCTCTCGAATAAAGTTCTTCCACCTTCCCTCTTCTATCTTCTTCCTCATCTCTCAAGCTCAATGTCCTTAATTATAGGATGCTTGGGAGGTTTCTCCTCCTTT
Source organism: Sympetrum striolatum (assembly GCA_947579665.1). Taxonomy (NCBI): domain Eukaryota; kingdom Metazoa; phylum Arthropoda; class Insecta; order Odonata; family Libellulidae; genus Sympetrum; species Sympetrum striolatum. The sequence continues at coordinate 49,812,166 of OX388342.1, read as the reverse complement.
TGGACGACGACAAAACTGTCCTTGTCTCCGAATTCAAAGGATAAAATATTCTAAATAAAAAGACATTGAAGTAAAGTTAAGGAATTACATCCATTACTTAATTTACTTTGTCAAGAGCTAATTCTGTCGTGGCAAGGAAAAAGCCTTCCTTGTTTGTATCTCAAGAGAAGGTAATTTTTTTAATATATGAATAAATACTCTGAAAAAGAAATTAACTACGTTGAAGAAGGACCTATCCAATTTTAGCTGAAGGCTTTAATTAAAATCGCAATACATTAGCAGTACTTGTCATAGAACACGACTCGGACTAATTATCGGTTTATCAGAAGCTTTCTAAAGCGGGACTACATGTTAATAGTAATTGAGTTAAGATAAATATTGGGTCAAATTATTAAATATAAAGAATACGTTGAGAAGACATGATTGCAGGATTTTAAATTCTGATTTACAACCGATATAAAATGTCTTAAAAATGTAATTTCAAGGAACGTATGTTTTCATATTATACCCATAGAACAAACAAATTAATTTTCTTATAAACGTTAATTAAGTAATCCATACTTATTGGTAAATAAAATTTCACGGGAATAACTTCCTTGTTTGAAAGAAATTTCAGGCTTAAACTTCATACTCCTTTCAATTTTCAAGTTTTTTTGGTAATTGCAAATCATAGCGCTTTAAAAATAATCTCTCACTGCTCCGTTGAGACATTGACAAAAGGTAAATGGAAAAAATGAAAGTAATTGGATCATTACAATCTTAATGACAAAATACTCAGCAACCACAACTATCGTGAATTATACATTTGCTATTGCTATTTGCATTTACAGTTGCTTGCAATCATGTTACACTCTCTCTATCATTTACATAAATTAAATACAACGTTAAAATCATAATCTCGGTAGCTACTGGACTACTATTCACAGTTGAAATAAACCAATAAGATTTGTATTTCTAAGGGTACTAACCTACAAGTCGTCTAGCCCAGGGGTTAGTAACCTACGGCTCCAAAGCCCTTATGACCCTTTATAAGATTGTCTGCGGCTCTACAAGATCAGTTGTACCGAATAAAAGTTTCAACTGAAATACCACTAGCTTTTAAATTGTTACTTTACACCGTAGCATCGTTAGAGCAATAAATCTATTTTGAATTTGTCTTTGTAATATCCGATACAATTTCCCGAGTTGTACTTAAATGTTTATAATAAGATGCGAAGGATATTTAAACCTATATTTCTGAGTCCCGGATGGCGAAACAAGTATTGTGCGCCTTAAAAGTATGCAACACGCAGTTAGTATTGTCGTGCGTGATGCATAAGATTCGGGGGCCGTCCGTTCCCTACTGTGTTTCGAGAAGAAAGCAATGCAATAAATTTAGTTTAGCCCAGATATTCACAGAATTTCCAGAGAATTGATTACTCAAAAAACATAATATCACCAAACCCCATCAAGTCCTCTGCAACAGAGATCATCCACAAAAAAGAAACTTTTCATGTTTCTGGTATAATGAAATTAAATACTAACTATGTAAACTTTAATGGGGGAATCAGAGGAGAGCTATATATTTGAAAATTTCATGTCACAGAAAGTATCGAGCAATAACTGAAATTATTCTGTACCCATTTGACAAGAATGAAATTATTTAGTTTTATTTCATGTACTTTTATACCTGCCAATAGTCTACTCCGTCACTTCGGATGCTCCATCTCTTTTGAGAGGTAGATTCAAATTATGAACTTTTTTAATATTAAATTATTAGCATCTAGTTTTAAATTAATGTAAATTAAATTGTAACACTGATAATCTATAGAATTTTCGTTGCGTAAGAGATATTTAACCTGTTAATAGTTCTTATGAAAATACTGTCGAGTTTATTAGCCGTTATTACCAATAGCAGTTATGTCCAATAATGGTTTATTTATGCTTCACATACTGCGAATCGCCAATTTATAGTGAAGATATAACACTAAAATAATGTACTCTAACCAGAAAAATCTGAATAGCCGGGATTTGGGTTGAAGTTAGAATTACCTTGGAGCGTTATCATGATGGCATGCTGAACACATCACCACCACCGCGGCCGATGTTTACCATTCTTAATTCAAATATCTAAAGTGAGAACATCACGTTGCTTATTACCTTCCAAAAATTGGTTCGTAATATAAAATGGCTGAAGAAGTCCCATCATGTGCATAAGTAAGGGATGGAATCCATTCGTTTAATTTCACAGGTACAATTAAATCATCTTATTTTGGGCATTCCATCATTAGTTTTATGACTGTTTACTTGTATTGCACTTACAATTCATTCTATCTTCAATTTGTATATTTTAAGGTCGTAAACTTAGCGTCGTTACCTTACTTACTTAAAGGATCATATCTATTATATATAGATGCTTCTCCGGATTCATTCATATATCATATATTCATATATATATATACGAGTAAAATGTTGCTTGCATACTGCAAGCAGATCGACAACACTGTTTTCATGTCGGCATCATATCAGGACGGCCATCAAAAGAAAAAATGGATTGAAATTTTTCTTACAATTCACTGAAATTCCATCGTCTGGCATCGAACCCGGGTCTTTATTGTTGAACGTACTATGCAGCACAAAAGAACATCGCCATCTCTAACTATGTGTGAAAATTCAAGCAGAAATATTGGCTACAACTGCCTCAAAAGACGTTCTAATTTTCACGAATTTAAATGGCTCTCTGGATTCGAACCAAGGACGATCTTGGAAATCTAAAAAATGTTTCTGAAAGTTATTTATGATCTCTATCTACATGCCGAATTTCAAGTTTCTATATTGTTGGGAAAGGGTTCAAAATAATTATTGAAAATCGGATCAGTTACCGATATTAGAGACGCCTGGTGTCGAACCCAGGACATATTGACAGCCGGGAATGCACAGTTTGATTTGTATACACTGAATCTTTCTTAATGCAAAGTTTGAAGTCTCTATCGCGCCGGGAAGTACCTATAATTTGTTTCCGTTATCTCCGTAAGAAATGCATTGAGGGATTTAAATGTCCCTCTGGGATCGAACCAAGGACCATCAGCGAATATGTAAAATTTGATCCAGAAATTTATTATTGATCTCCAACTCCATGCCGAATTTCAAGTTTCCATTCCATCGGGAAAGGGTCCAAAAAAAATCTTAAAAATCGCTACAATGCAATTTAAACGGCCGATTTTTGACCCGACCTAGCATCGAACCCAGGATATTTTCCGTAAAACTCATTTATGTTTTCGATAGATCATGATCATATATATAAGCTCCTTGAGTTACGATTCGCTACCTATCCGGAAAGTATTTTTTTTTAATTCCCGAAAATCAAAGCAATGCATTTAAACGGGAAAAATCGGGACTTTGAGGCCCTCTGGAATCGAACCCATGACACCGAGGTTCAAAATCGCAATTTTTCTGGAGGTTATACGTTATGGCCAATATGTCGTAAAAATTTCAAGCCATTGAAGCTAGTGGTTTAGCCTGTGACTTTGTATCCTCTCTATCTATTATATATAGATGCTTCTCCGGATTCATTCATATATCATATATTCATATATATATATATATATATATACGAGTAAAATGTAGCTTGCATACTGCAAGCAGATCGACAACACTAATTACATATCGGCATCATATCGGGACGGACATCAAATGAAAAAAAAAAAGGATTCAAAATATTCGTAGAATTCGCTGCAATTTAATCGCCTGGCAGCGAACCCCGGTCTTCCTGGTGTACTTACTATGCAGCAAAACAGAGGATAACCATATCAAACTATGTGTGAAAATTCAAGCAAAACTATTAGGTGCAACTACCCCAAACGACGTCCTACTTTTCACATACACTCCTTATGTGAGAAATTATAATGTGCTCTGGCATCGAACCCAGGAACAGCATGGTCTTATCTATTTTTTTCTTAAACAAAGTGTTAATATACATCTTCCATCTAAGCAAGAGCTCCCTTACATATCGATAAATGCATAAAAAAATTATGAAAAGATACCCCATAGTATTATATATGGGGGATATTTTTACCGTCCGGCATCGAACCCGGGTCTTTCAGGCAATACTTTCTATGCAGCACAACAGAAAAACACCATATCTAACCGCGTATGCAAATTCAAGCAGAAATATTGGTTACAACTGCCTCAAATGACGTCCTACTTTTCCTTTATATTCCTTATGAGAGAAACGTTATTGTGCTCAGGCTTCGAACCCAGGAATAGTACGGTCTTATGAAAGTTTTTTTCTAAAACTTATTTGTACCATACATCTTCCAGCCGAGCACGAACATCCTATCATTTCGATAAGTGCATCTAACAAAATAATGAAAAACGGCTCCCATGTATTTTAAAGGGCAGATCTTTGCATCGTCCTAGCATCGAACCCAGGATAGTTTTTGTGAAAGTCATTGATGTTTTCGAAAGACCAAGACCATTAATATAGGCACCTTGAGTTTTACTTCTCTACCTATCCGGAAAGTATTTTTTAAAAATTCCCGAAAATCACGGCAATGCATTCAAACGGGAAAACTCGGGACTTTGGGGCCCTCTGGAATCGAACCTATGACATTGAGGATCAAAGTCGCTTTTTTCCTGGGGGTTTCACGTTATGGCCAATATGTCATAAAAATTTCAAGTCAATGAAGCTTGTGGTTTAGCCTGTGAATTTGTATCCTATCTATATACCTATATAGCTATACGAGTAAAATGTTGCTTGCATACTGCAAGCAGATCGACAACACTATTTTCATGTCGGCATCATATCGAGACGGCCATCAAAAGAAAAAAGTGGATTGAAATTTTTCTTAAAATTCGCTGAAATTCCATCGTCTGGCATTGAACCCGGGTCTTACTGGTGAACCACTATGAAACACAATAGAAGAGCACCATCTCTAACTATGTGTGAAAATTCAAGCAGAAATATTGGCTACAACTGCCTCAAAAGATGTTCTAATTTTCACGAATGTAAATGGCTCTCTGGATTCGAACCTAGGACGATCTTGGAAATCTAAAATATGTTTCTGAAAATAATTTATGATCTCTTTCTATATGCCGAATTTCAAATTTCTATATTATTGGGAAAGGTTTCAAAATAATTCCTAAAAATCGGATCAACTTCTGATTGCAGAGACACCTGGTGTCGAATCCAGGGAATATTGTAAGCTGTGAATGCAAAGTTAGATTTTTAAAGACTTGTTCTTCTATCATGCAAAGTTTGAAGCCAATAGCATGCCGGGAAGTACCTGAATTTTGTTTCCGTTATCTCCGTAAGAAATGCATTGAGAAGTGCAAATGGCCCTCTGGGATCGAACCAAGGACCATAAGCTAATATGTAAAATTTGATTATGAAATATATTCATGATATCTATCGGCGTGCTGAGTTTCAAGTATGTATGTTATCGGGAAAGGATCCAAAAAAAAATTTCAAAATCGCCGCAATGCTTTTTAAACGGCCGATTTTTGCCCCGGCCTAGCATCGAACCAAGGACAATATTCGAAGATGTCTTTCCGCTTTTCGTTGGATATCAACGGCATCTAGCGATCCCTCGAGTTTCAACTCTTTCTCTCTCCGGGAAGTACCTCAAAAAAATTTTCGAAAATCCCCGCCATGTATTCTTATGGAGAAAATCGCGACTTTGGGGCCCTCTGGAATCGAACCTATGACCCTGAGGATCAAAATCGCAATTTTTCTGGCGGTTACACGTTATGGCCAATGCGTCGTAAAAATTTCAAGTCAATGCCGCTTATGGTTTAGGCTGTGAATTAGTATCCTATCTATCTATCTATCTATCTATCTATCTATCTATATAGGTATATCCATGAATGAATCCGGAGAAGCATCTATATATAATAGATATCCGGAGAAGCGTCTATATATAATAGATACGAGTAAAATGTAGCTTGCATACTGCAAGCAGATCGACAACACTTATTTCATATCGGCATCATTTCGGGACGGTCCTCAAAAGAAAAAAAAATTGAAATTTTTTTTTTAAATTCGCTGCATTTTTATCGTTTGGCATCGAACCCGGGCCTTCATGGCAATATTTTCTATTCATCACAAAAGGAGATCACCGTCTCTTACTATGTGTGAAAATTCAGGCAGAAATATTGGCTTCAACTGCCTCAAACGACGTCCTACTTTTCCCATATATTCCTTATGAGAGAAATATTAATATGCCCTGGCATCGAACCCAGGAACAGCATGGTCTCTTCTAATTTTTTTTTCTTAAACCGAGTCTTAATGCACATCTACTATCTAAGCAAGAACTCCCTGGTATTTCGATAAGTGCATGTAAGAAATAATGAAATCCTATCCCAATGTGTTTTATATGGCAGATATATTTACCACCTGGCATCGAACCCGGGTATTTCTGGTAATACTTCCTATGCAACACAGCAGAGTATCACCTTCTCTAACTATGTATGAAAATTCAGGCAGAAATATTTGCTGCAACTGCTTCAAACTACGTCCTACTTTTCCCATACATTCCTTATGAGAGAAAATTTAATGTGCTCTGACATCGAACCCAGGAACAGTACGGTCTTATGTAAATTTTTTTCTAAAACCCATGCTGAATATACATCATCCATAAAAGCAAGAATTTCCTATCATTTCGATAAGTGCATGAAAAAAAATAATGAAAAACTACCTCAATGTATTTTAAACGGCCGATTTTTGCAACGTCCTAGCATTGAACCCAGGATATTTTCTGTATAAGTCATAAATGATTTCGATACACCATGATCATATATATAGGCTCCTTGAGTTTTGATTCTCTACCTATCCGGGAAGTATTTTTTTTTAATTCCCGAAAATCAAAGCAATGCATTTAAACAGGAAAAATCGGGACTTTGGGGCCCTCTGGAATCGAACCCATGACACTGAAGTTCAAAATCGCAATTTTTCTGGAGGTTATACGTTATGGCCAATACGTCGTAAAAATTTCAAGTAAATCACGCTTGTGGTTTAGGCTGTGAATTAGTATCCTATCTATCTATCTATCTATATAGGTATACGAGTAAAATGTAGCTTGCATACTGCAAGCAGATCGAAAACACTAATTTCATGTCGGCATCATATCGGGAGGGCTGTCAAAAGAGAAAAAAAAGGATTAAAAATATTTTTAAAATTCGCTGCAATTATATCGTCTGGCATCGAACCTGGGTCTTAATGGTGACCTTACTATGCAGCACAACAGAAAATCACCATCTCTTACTATGTGTGAAAATTCAAGCAGATATATTGGCTCCAACTGCCTCAAACGACGTCCTACTTTTCAATAATGTAAATAGCTCTCTGGATTCGAACCAAGGACGATCTAGGAAATTTAAAACACGTTTTTGAAATATATCTATGTTATCTATCTGTATGCCTAATTTCATGTTTTAGTATTATTGTGAAGGGGTTTAAATTAATTCTTAAAAATCGGATAATTTACTGATTGTAGAGACGCCTGGTGACGAACCCAGGAAATATTGGTAGCTGTGAATGCACAATATGACTTATTAGGACTTCATCTTATTTCATACAAATTTTTAAGTCGATATCATGCCAGGCAGTACCTAAAACGTTTTACTGTTATCTCCATAAGAAATGCATAGAGAAATGTAAATGGCCCTCTGGGATCGAACCAAGGACCATCAAGGAATATGTAAAATTTGATTATGAAATATATTTATGATCTCCAATTCCATGCCGAATTTCAAGTTTCCATGCCATCGGGAAGGGGGCCAAAAAAAATCTTAAATATCGCCACAATGCATTTTAAACGGCCAATTTTTGCCTCGACCTAGCATCGAACCCAGGATATTTTCCGTGAAACTCATTTATGTTTTCGATAGATCATTACCATATATATAGGCTCCATGAGTTTTGATTCTCTACCTATCCGGGAAGTATTTTTTAAAAATTCCCGAAAATCAAGGCAATGCATTTAAACGGGAAAAATCGGGACTTTGGGGCCCTCTGGAATCGAACCAATGACACTGAGGTTCAAAATCGCAATTTTTCTGGAGGTTACACGTTATGGCCAATATGTCGTAAAAATTTCAGGTCAATGACGATTGTGGTTTAGCCTGTGAATTTGTATCCTCGCTATATATATATATGGATACATGAATGAATCCGGAGAAGCATCTATATATACGAGTAAAATGTAGCTTGCATACTGCAAGCAGATCGACAACACTAATTTCATTAAGGCATTATATATCGGGACGGTCCCGGAAACGAAAAAAAGGATTGAAAATATTCTTAAAATTCGCTTTAATTTAATCGTCTGGCATCGAACCCGGGTCGTTTTGGTGAAATTTCTATGCAGCACATCAGAAGATCATCTTCTCTAAATAATTGTGAAAATTCAAGCAGAAATATTGGCTGCAACTGCCTCAAACGAAGACCTTCTTTTCACGAATATTAATAGCTCTCTGGATTCGAACCAAGGACGATCTAGGAAATATAAAATATGTTTTCGAAATGTATCTATAAGTTCTATATATATGCCGAATTTCAACTTTTAATATTATTGGGAAGGGGTTCAAAATAATTCTTAAAAATCGGATCAGTGACTGATTGTAGAGACGCCTGGTGTCGAACCATGGACGTCTTGGAAGCTGTAAATGCACAAAATGACTTGCTAGGACCTGATCTAATTTCATACAAAGTTTGAAGTCGATATCATACCGGGAAGTACCTAAAATGTGTTTCCGTTATCCCCATAAGAAATGCATTGAGGAGTGCAAATGGCCCTCTGAGATCGAACCAAGGACCATCAGCGAATATGTAAAATTTGATTATGAAATATATTTACGATTTCTAAACCCATGCAAAATTTCAAGTTTCCATGCCATCGGGAAAGGGTCCAAAAAAAATCCTAAAAATTGCCACAATACATTTTAAACGGCCGATTTTTGCCCCGACCTAGCATCGAACCCGGGATATTTTCCATTAAAGTCATTTATGTTTTCGATAGATCATGACCATATATATAGGCTCCATGAGTTTTGATTCTCTTCCTATCCAGGAAGTATTTTTTAATAATTCCCGAAAATCAAAAAAATGCATTTAAACGGGAAAAATCGGGACTTTGGGGCCCTCTGGAATCGAACCCATGACACTGAGGTTCAAAATCGCGTTTTTTCTGGGGGTTTCACGTTAGGGCCAATACGTCGTAAAAATTTCAAGTCAATGACGCTTGTGGTTTAGGCTGTGAATTAGTATCCTATCTGGGTATCTGGGTATATATATGAATGAATCCGGAGAAGCATCTATATATAATAGATATAATATATATATATATATCTATTATATATAGATGCTTCTCCGGATTCATTCATATATATACCTATATAGATAGATAGGATACAAATTCACAGCCTAAACTACAAGCGTCATTGATCTGAAATTTTTATGACATATTGGCCATAACGTGAAACCCCCAGGAAAAAAGAGACTTTGATCCTCAGTGTCATAGGTTCGATTCCAGAGGGCCCCAAAGTCCCGATTTTTCCCGTTTGAATGCATTGCCGTGATTTTCGGGAATTAAAAAAAAATACTTTCCGGATAGGTAGAGAAGTAAAACTCAAGGTGCCTATATTTATGGTCTTGGACTTTCGAAAACATCAATGACTTTTACAAAAGTTATCCTGGGTTCGATGCTAGGACGATGCAAAGATCTGCCCTTTAAAATACATGGGAGCCGTTTTTCATTATTTTTTTAGATGCACTTATCGAAATGATAGGATGTTCGTGCTTGGCTGGAAGATGTATGGTAAGAATAAGTTTTAGAAAAAAATTTTCATAAGACCGTACTGTTCCTGGGTTCGAAGCCAGAGCACAATAACGTTTCTCTCATAAGGAATATAAAGGAAAAGTAGGACGTCATTTGAGGCAGTTGTAACCAATATTTCTGCTTGAATTTGCATACGCGGTTAGAGATGGTGTTTTTCTTTTGTGCTGCATAGAAAGTATTGCCTGAAAGACCCGGGTTCGATGCCGGGCAGTAAAAATATCACCCATATATAATACTATGGGGTATCTTTTCATAATTTTTTTATGCATTTATCGATATGTAAGGGAGCTCTTGCTTAGATGGAAGATGTATATTAACACTTTGTTTAAGAAAAAAAATAGATAAGACCATGCTGTTCCTGGGTTCGATGCCAGAGCACATTATAATTTCTCAAATAAGGAGTGTATGTGAATAGTAGGACGTCGTTTGAGGTAGTTGCACCTAATAGTTTTGCTTGAATTTTCACACATAGTTTGATATAGTAATTTTCTATTTTGCTGCATAGTAAGTACACCAGGAAGACCGGGGTTCGCTGCCAGGTGATTAAATTGCAGCGAATTCTACGAATATTTTGAATTTTTTTTTTCTTTTGATGTCCGTCCCGGTATATGATGCCGATATGAAATTAGTGTTGTCGATCTGCTTGCAGTATGCAAGCTACATTTTACTCGTAATATATATAGATGCTTCTCCGGATTCATTCATATATATAGCTATATAGGTATATAGATAGGATACAAATTCACAGGCTAAACCACAAGCGTCATTGACTTGAAACTTTTATGACATATTGGCCATAACGTGAAACCCCCAGGAAAAAAGCGACTTTGATCCTCAGTGTCATAGGTTCGATTCCAGAGGGCCCCAAAGTCCCGATTTTTCCCGTTTGAATGCATTGCCAAGATTTTCGGGAATTTTTAAAAAACACTTTCCGGATAGGTAGAGAAGTAAAACTCAAGGTGCCTATATTTATGGTCTTGGACTTTCGAAAACATCAATGACTTTCACAAAAATTATCCTGGGTTCAATGCTAGGACGATGCAAAGATCTGCCCTTTAAAATACATGGGAGCCGTTTTTCATTATTATTTTAGATGCACTTATCGAAATGATAGGATTTTCTCGCTCAGCTAGGTGATATATATTAAGAATTTGTTTAAGAAAAAAAATTTCATGAAACCGTACTATCCCTGGGTTCGATGCCAGAGCACATTAACTTTTCTCTCATAAGTAATATAAGGGAAAAGTAAGACGTTGTTTGAGGCAGTTGAAGCCAATATTTTTGCTTGAATTTTCACACATAGTTAAAGATGGTGATCCTCTATTATGTTGCATAGGAAGTATTAATAGAAAGACCCAGGTTCGATGCCGGGCGGTAAATATGTCTCCCGTTTAAAATACATTGGGTTAATATTTCATTGTTTTTTTGATGCACTTTTCAAATGTTACGAAGTTCGTAATAGGATAGAAGATGTATGGTAAGAATTGCTTTAAGAAAAAAATTTTCATAAGACCTTACTATTCCTGGGTTCGATGCCAGAGCACATTAACATTTCTCTCATAAGGAATATAAGGGAAAAGTATGACGTCGATTGAGGCAGTTGCAGCCAATATTTTTGCTTGAATTTTCACACATAGTTAGAGAGGGTGATCTTCTATTGTGCTACATAGTATGTTCACCAGTAAGAGTCGGGTTCGATGCCAGACGATGAAATTTCAGCGAAATTTAAGAAAAATTTCAATCTTTTTTTTTTCTTTTGAGGACCGTCCCGATATGATGCGGATATGAAATCAGTATTACCGATCTGCTTGCAGTATGCAAGCTACATTTTACTCGTATATAATAGATATGAATGAATCCGGAGAAGCATCTATATATAATAGATAGAGAGGATACAAAGTCACAGGCTAAACCACTAGCGTCAATGGCTTGAAATTTTTACGACACATTGGCCATAACGTATAACCTCCAGAAAAATTGCGATTTTGAACCTCAGTGTCATGGGTTCGATTCCAGAGGGCCCCAAAGTCGCGATTTTCCCCATAAGATTACATGGCGGGGATTTTCGAAAATTTTTTTGAGGCACTTCCCGGAAAAGTAGAGAGTTGAAACTCGAGGGACCGCTATATGCCGTGCATAGCCAACGAAAATCGGAAAGACATCTTCGAATATTGTCCTTGGTTCGATGCTAGGCCGGGGCAAAAATCGGCCGTTTAAAATGCATTGCGGCGATTTTTAAGATTTTTTTTGGATCCTTTCCCGATATAATGGATTATTGAAACTCGGCACGTCGATAGATATCATGAATTTATTTCATAATCGAATTTTGTATATTAGCTTATGGTCCTTGGTTCGATCCCAGAGGACCATTTGCACTTCCCAATGCTTTTCTTACGGAGATAACGGAAACAAATTTTAGGTACTTCCCGGCACGATATCAACTTCAAACTTTCCATGTACAAAGATCAAGTCCATACAAATCAAACAGTGCATTCACAGCTATCAAAGAGTCCTGGGTTAGACACCAGGTGTCTCTGCAATCAGAAGTTAATCCGATTTTTAGGAATTATTTTGAAACCTTTGCCAATAATATAGAAACTTCAAATTCGGCATATAGATAGAGATCATACATACTTTAGATGAACTTATTTTAGATTTGCTAGATAGTCCTTGGTTCGAATCCAGAGAGCCATTTTCATTCATGAAAATTAGAACGTCTTTTGAGGCAGTTGTAGCCCATATTTCTGCTTGAATTTTCACACATCGTTAGAGATGGTGATGTTCTATTGTGCTGCATAGTAAGTTCACAGTAAAGACCCGGGTTCGATGCCGGACGATGGAATTTGGGCAAATTTTAAGAAAAATTTCAATCTTTTTTTTTTCTTTTGATGGCCGTCCGGATATGATGCCGACATGAAAATAGTGTTGTCGATCTGCTTGCAGTATGCAAGCAACATTTTACTCGTATATATATATATATGAATATCTATTATATATAGACGCTTCTCCGGATATACCTATATATATATATATCATATATATATATAGAGAGGATACAAATTCACAGCCTAAACCACAAGCGTCATTGACTTGAAATTTTTACGACATATTGGCCATAACGTGTAACCGCCAGAAAAATTGCGATATTGAACCTCAGTGTCATGGGTCGATTCCAGAGGGCCCCAAAGTCCCGATTTTTCCCGTTTAAATGCATTGCTTTGATTTTCGGGAATTAAAATAAAATACTTCCCGGATAGGTAGAGAATCAAAACTCAAGGAGCCTATATATATGGTCATGATCTATCGAAAACATAAATGAGTTTTACGGAAAATATCCTGGGTTCGATGGTAGGTCGGGGCAAAAATCGGCCGTTTAAAATGTATTGTAGCGATTTTTAGGATTTTTTTTCGACCCTTTTCCGAATGCATGGAAACTTGAAATTTGGCATGGGGTTAGAAGTCATAAATATATTTCATAATCAAATTTTACATATTCGCTGATGGTCCTTGGTTCGATCCCAGAGGGCCATTTGCACTCCACAATGCATTTCTTATGGGGATTACGGAAACACATTTTAGGTACTTCCCGGCATGATATCGACATCAAAATTTGTATAAAATAAGATGAAGTCCTAATAAGTCATACTTTGCATTCACAGCTACCAATATTTCCTGGGTTCGACACCAGGCGTCTCTACAATCAGTAAATTATCCGATTTTTAAGAATTAATTTAAACCCCTTCACAATAATATTAAAACATGAAATTAAGCATATAGTTAGAGAACATAGATACATTTCAAAAACGTGTTTAAAAATTTCCTAGATCGTCCTTGGTTCGAATCCAGAGAGTCATTTACATTATTGAAAAGTAGGACGTCGTTTGAGGCAGTTGGAGCCAACATTTCTGCTTGAATTTTCACACATAGTAAGAGATGGTGATTTTCTGTTTTGCTGTATAGTAATATCACCATTAAGACCCAGGTTCGATGCCAGACGATTAAATTGCAGCGAATTATAAGAATATTTTCAATCCTTTTTTTTCTCTTTTGACGGCCTTCCCGATATGATGCCGACATGAAATTAGTGTTTTCGATCTGCTTGCAGTATGCAAGCTACATTTTACTCGTATATATATACATTCATAGGGGATCAAAATTCTAACCATGTTCCACAAGTGCCAATGCCTTGAAATTTTTACGACATATTGGCCGTAACGTGCAACCTCCAGGAAAAAGCCGACTTTGAACATCAGTGTCATGGGTTCGATTCCAGAAGGCCCCAAAGTCGCGATTTTCCCCATAAGATTACATGGCGGGGATTTTCGAAAATTTTTTTGAGGCACTTCCCGGAAAAGGAGAGAGTTGAAACTCGAGGGATCGCTAGATGCCGCGAATATCTAAAGGAAACCATAAAGATATCTACGAATATCATCCTTGGTTCGATGCTAGGTCAGGGCAAAAATCGGCCGTTTAAAATGCACTGTGGCGATTTTTACGATTTTTTTTGGATCCTTTTCCGATGGCGTAGAAACTTGAAATTTGGTATGAGGTTAGACACCATAAAAACATATCTTAATCGAATTTTACATATTCGCTGATGGTCCTTGGTTCGATCCCAGAGGGACATTTGAATTCCTCAATGCATTTCTTACGGAGATAACGGAAACAAATTTTAGGTACTTTCCGGCACGATATCGATTTCAATCTTTGCATATAGAAAGATCAAGTCCATACATATCAAACAGTGCATTCACAGCTATCAATGTGTCCTGGGTTCGATACCAGGTGTCTCTGCAATCAGAAGTTGATCCGATTTTTAGGAATTATTTTGAAACCTTTGCCAATAGTATAGAAACTTCAAATTCGGCATATAGATAGAGATCATTAATAACTTTCAGAAACATTTTTTAGATTTCCATGATCGTCCTTGGTTCGAATCCAGAAAGCCATTTAAATCGTGAAAATTAGAACGTCTTTTGAGGCAGTTGTAGCCCATATTTCTGCTTGAATTTTCAAACATAGTTAGAGATGGTGATGTTCTATTGTGCTGCATAGTAAGTTCACAGTAAAGACAAGGGTTCGATGCCAGACGATGGAATTTCAGCGAATATTAAGAAAAATTTCAATCAATTTTTTTCTTTTGATGGCCGTCCCGATATGATGCCGACATGAAAATAGTGTTGTCGATATGCTTGCAGTATGCAAGCAACATTTTACTCGTATGATATATGAATGAATCCGGAGAAGCATCTATATATAATAGATATATATATAGAGAGAGGATACAAAGTCACAGGCTAAACCATTAGCGTCAATGGCTTGAAATTTTTACGACATATTGGCCATAACGTATAACCTCCAGAAAAATTGCGATTTTGAACCTCGATGTCATGGGTTCGATTCCAGAGGGCCTCAAAGTCCCGATTTTTCCCATTTAAATGCATTGCTATGATTTTCGGGAATTAAAAAAAAATAGTTTCCGGATAGGTAGCGAATCAAAACTCAAGGAGCCTATATATATGGTCATGATCTATCGAAAACATAAATGAGTTTTACGGAAAATATCCTGGGTTCGATGCTAGATCGGGGCAAAAATCGGCCGTTTAAATTGCATTGTGGCGATTTTTAAGATTTTTTTTGGACCCTTTCGCGATGGTATGGAAACTTGAAATTCGGCATGGAGTTGAAGATCAATAATAAATTTCAGGATCAATTTTTATATATTCGCTGATGGTCCTTGGTTCGATCCCAGAGGGACATTTAAATTCCTCAATGCATTTCTTACGGAGATAACGGAAACAAATTATAGGTACTTCCCGGCACGATAAAGACTTCAAACTTTGCACTAAGAAAGATTAAGTGTATAAAAATCAAACTGTGCATTCCCAGCTTTCAATGTATCCTGGGTTCGACACCAGGCGTCTCTAATATCAGTAACTGATCCGATTTTCAATAATTATTTTGAACCCTTTTCCAACAGTATAGAAACTTGAAATTCAGCATACAGATAGAGATTATATATACATTTCAGGAACATGTTCTAGATTCCCAAGAACGTCCTTGGTTCGAATCCAGAGAGCCATTTAAATTCGTGAAAATTAAAAAGTCCTTTGAGGCAGTTGTAGCCTATATTTCTGCTTGAATTTTCACACATAGCTAGAGATGGTGATGTTTTATTGTGCTGCATAGTAAGTTCACAATAAAGACCCGGGTTCGATGCCAGACGATGGAATTTCAGCGAATTTTAAGAAAAATTTCAATCCATTTTTTCTTTTGATGGCCGTCCCGATATGATGCCGACATGAAAATAGTGTTGCAGATCTGCTTGCAGTATGCAAGCAACATTTTACTCGTATCTAAATAAGTATAACCAACAGAATTAATTCTTAAGATATGAATATAAAATCAAGTGTAAACATTAATAAATCGTTTTCAGGTTTTCTAACAAATAAATAATCATCGTCGATACTCTCAAAAGAGATATATTTTCAAATAAACATTATTTAGATTTCATTTATGAGCCTTTGAAACTATCACTTTTACTATTGAAATAAATATGTACAATTTAAAGTCAATCAACTTTTGGTAGTAATTTTGAATTTCAATTCTCCTATCAAATTTTCAACAGACATTTACTGGACTACTATTCACAGTTGAAATAAACCAATAAGATTTGTATTTCAAAGGGTACTAACCTACAAGTCGTCTAGCCCAGGGGTTAGTAACCTACTAAATGATCTACATTAGAAAGATCATTTTCCATGTTCTTCGGATTCTAATTTGGTTTACAATGAATCATTACAGATCTGTTCTAATCATCACATATCAATTGCCTCTAAAATTCAAAACACGGAATATTTCCTTGCAAAACCCTTCATTCATCCCAGGTTGTTTTTAATATCTCAGAGAAAATGAAAGAAGTGAAAGCGACCGTAAACTAAACACACTCCTCAATGAACAATGAAAAATTTAACAATAGATCTCGAGAGAGGAATTTGATCGATTGCTCCTTTTGTAGCATCTCTCGATTATGATGTCTCCACATCATGGGGTGTATGGGTCACATCATTTTTCTATGCTTGTCTCCAATACATCATCGACGTAAAAAATACGTCTCTAAAAATCGGCTCATGATTCTTTCAACGGCGAACAGTTTTTGTAAACAAGTAACAACGACCCCACGATCGATCAAAAAATGCTAATTTTTTCCCTCTCATTATCAATCACTTGAGAGGAGAAAAAAACAGTCACGTTTTCCCATGGAGACGCCACTGGGGAAGAAAGGGACCGAAAAAAGGAAGAAATTGGACGGAAGGACTGAAAAAAAGATGTTTTGAAAAGTGGGAGGGTGAATGGGGAGGTGGATGGGGTAAAAGCTGGAAGAAAAACAATGGAGGGAAAGGACGAATGATTCCCCTGGGGAGCAACAGACGAGGACAGAATCGAAAACCTTGGTGGGGCGGCTTGAGAAGGAAGATAATTTGTATTACAAAGAGGGAAAGGAAGGAATAAGCGTATCAAGTTATTTCGAAGAATAATCCCTATTCAATGCCCTCTTATTGTTACCTTTTCTGGAGACTTTGGACAATAACCTCACAATATTATTTAATCAGTCATATCATATCATACCAAATCGCATATTGCAATGCTACAATTTCTTTTATTTGACAATTCTTCGATTTTGTCGGAATTCCACAAAATGTCGGCCTCCTCGGTGAATTTTAAATAGTAAAGTTGGAAAGGATAAAAATACAAATTATTCAGACACCTCAAGGGATCACTTGGATGCAAATAATCATGAAACGGATTACAATATTTTTTTACAAACAGTAGAATTTTACAGTAAAGATCACTTGTAATAATATTATGATAATACGGGTTTCACTCGGAAAAGTGAAAATATATCATAATAAATATCATTTTTATACTCTTCAAGTGTTGCACAGGATGAATAAATATGATGAATTTTATAACTGTCATAAAATAAATTTTAAAAATGTTCATATAACAAAGTATCTCCTCACTACACAATGTAAAAATTCTCTTTAGAAATTACTACAATAAGTAACAGGATAAATGTATAAAAAACGCCCTTGCTGATACATTAGTCAAGATATGGAACAAAAATTTAGGTTTTTAAAATGAATTCCCAATAACTGCAGTAGCCATAATATAATTGCTTATGCATTATTTCTTATAACTGTAATGTTTTAATGGTTATAACATCGAAAATTCGTGAGTTCTTTCACTTTATACACCTCAGAGCGATGAGATACAGACTAATCTTAAATCAATTACGATTTAAATTTTGACGATATTTCCTTTCATCGATTCTGGTATAATGAGAGAAGCCTCTAACGTTATTCATTCAAAAATAATTCACTCTTATAATTTCGATAGCTGGAAATATGCAAGATGTCACACTAATGAATAGATTGACTATTTATGATTATGCAATGAATAATCACCAATAATTTAATGTTTTGGGGAACATACATCCACTTTTTGGCCGAATAACTAATTGCAAACAAACGTAACCAAGTGGATTAAAATCCCCAATTTTTCCTGGATATCCGAAGCATTAGGGATCCCGTCATCAATACCGTCGTAATTCTTTGATTGGGAAGTCGAAAACCATTTGAAGGTATCCGAAACATTTCCATCGAGGAAAGTAACGACATTACCGAGAGCCTCTCCAAAAACACCGCTGATTTATAATTGGAGCACGAATGGGAGATAAGGCAGATTGAAAAATAACTTCTGCGTCAGCTTTGTGAAGGCAAGTTTGATGTTCCCTACGAAAGCCCTAATTTCCGATGGAGCAAGAGGAGCGGGCATCGGGGGAGTGAGAGAGAGGTAAATTACGTTAGGGAGAGTGGAGAGAGGAATCCCGTGGAGGTGAGTGGGAAGAAGGAGCAGGTGGAAATCTGAGGGGGATATCGGAAGGAAGCGTCCGGAAAAATGGGGATGGAGAGGGGGAAGGAGCGTGTGTGTGTTAAATACATGGATAGAGACACATAGAGGGACTTCTGTGCGAGGCGGAGAATGCGATATCCCCGCGGCGGAGCTCCGTAGCGGGATTAGCACCCCTAATGGATCGTGGAAATTTAAATGCGCGGACCACCTGGAGGGATTTCCCATTAAGGCTGGGCGGAGAGGGGTGGAGAAAGAAGAAGAGGGCTAGATTTGTGGGCCGCTTTGCTGTCCAGAAGCCCGCCCGTTGGAAGGGGTTGAACAGGTCGTTCGGATGTATCTGGGATGGGGTGAAGGGACCGGTCCAGATGGATGATGCTAAGAGAAGCACGAGGATTGAGAGAGGAATGGAGGCGATGGAGAGGGAAAAAGGTGGAGAATCGATTGAAAAGCACTCCGTTGTGGAGAAGACTACGCGTCGGGGTGTGAGTGAGTACGTTGGGGATGGGGAAGCGTAAAGTGTATGTTTGTGATGATGATGACTAGGTTGCGTGGCCCTCATCTCCCCTCCCTCATTCCGCCGACTGCTGATATTACAAGTTGCTTTTTTCGTTCTCTTTGGAAGCCGAGTTTTTTCCTGCTACCGAACGCTTTGATCGAAGGTTCAAAGGTCGAGCTTTTATTTTAAAATTTAAAGCATGTTCTCCCGATGTAAGTGTGTGCCCGAGTGTTGATAAAGAAAAGAGCTCTGGCATCTATCGATACGTCCCTCGATTCGTAAAGGAGAGGCTCTCGTAATTTATCTAGAGTTCGATTAATTCTATTTTAATTACATGATTCTCAAGTTCTGAATGACACTCATCGTGTGGTGATATTAAAAACTATTTTTTAGAGAGGAAATAATGGACCGACCTTCAGAGGGACGATTAAAGACAGTACGCTTTTCAATGATTCATTCATCCAATAACCGTGTTACTCTCGGTAAAACTGAATTACTTTTGTAAAGAACGCCCTTTTTTATGCATTCTAGTCTCCGTTGGATGCAATTTTCCTACATAGCGAAATTTCTGACTTTGACCAAATTAAGTCTT
The DNA here is from genome assembly GCA_947579665.1 of Sympetrum striolatum. NCBI lineage: Eukaryota > Metazoa > Arthropoda > Insecta > Odonata > Libellulidae > Sympetrum > Sympetrum striolatum. The sequence continues at coordinate 49,792,347 of OX388342.1, read as the reverse complement.
ATTGTAGTGAACAAAAATATTTTCTTATTAAAGTGAACAATATTTAATAAGCAATGAAAATGATGTCCAATATTTTGCACACATGGCCTGGAAGGGTTAAACCTTGTCGCCTGCAGAAAATTAAAATTTAGAAAACGAGTATACATTTGGATGAAAATTGACCCCTGGATAACATTTTTCACGCATATCTGTCAATAAGATTTACAGCAGTGCATGAAATTTTATAACGCTAAAGATTCAATGGAATATCTTAAATAGTTAAAATTGATAGTGGCAGTCTTTACTAAGTGGAAATCCAAATCTAAGGATCGTAACATTGAAATTATGATTACTCTTTTCCGCAGTTCAGTATTCAAATATACGTGCGAAAAAGAGCACTTGTAATTTCATTATCACAATCATTAGCTTAAATAGATTAAAACTGTTTTCTATGAACGTACATGGGGATATTAATGCGTAGACCCCAGCAAATGGCCCCACCATAAAGGTTATGGATATGATGAGGCCTCATTATTCCGCACTATCCATGAAATCCATCCAGAACTCAATGTAAAAACTTAAATCAAAAATAGATTGCAAAAACATATTTGCAGAATTTCGATGTTCTATCAGAAATTTTATATTCAGAAAGCTACAATGAAACGCACTCAGGCAAAGATTTTATCTCTCATTGAAGCATGCTGTGAATATTTTAAGGTCCGGAATAAAAACTCGCGTGCATTTTCCGCACTTGCAAACGGATGAAATCAACACATTTACAAACTTTTTCCTTCTTCGGTCTCACAGCTTCCGGTGGTCCTCATTCTAACGATGCGCGGATAATTTTTGAATTCCATGTTCCATTTAACCAACATTTTAATAAACGGGTCGTTTTAATAAAACTCCGCCTAAGCAGTGGAGCGTAATTGACTCTCGCGGAAACAAAACCGGCGCAGAATAAAATCAAAATCCCGATGAACATAATTCCAGTGTTATTTTACGCTATCCTCTTTCACTCCAGTAATTAATCCCTCCGCAGGGAATCGTTGCATGATATTTCTCATATGACTTTTCATGTATCTAACACTGCATCCCGGGATCGAGGGGATTTCTAGTACTGCGATAAATAATAGAGAAAATAGTACATTTTTAGGAGCAGATGCATTATTTCGTAATAGAATAACAATATTTTTGTAACCTATTAAGATTCTACTGGACTACTTAACGTAAGAGAATTAGACCGTTCTATTGAGCTAGCATTTAATGTGTCACACTGTTCGTATTAAGCATTCACTACGTAATTTATACTTACGTTAATGATATTTAAATGAATCTTTGTTCCAAGTGCTTTATAAACAAATGCTCAAGGTACTGAGACACTCGTTTCTATGAAAATGAATTTCTTCGGTGAAAGTGGGTTTACAGCACGGAGTATTTTTTGCATAATATTCTGTTCTTCGTGTGTTCTCTAAGCTCTACTACCATCACAAGAATGAAAGATTAACATGAGAAGATAAATGATTATGAATGAGAATAAAATCTGAGTCAATAACTAACAATTTAAGAGAACAAAGTATACGAATTTAAATTAGTAAAATGAAAATCTTCGCGTTAACGACGATCGGCTAAAGTAAAGAAAAGTTAATAAATTTGTATCTGAAATAGGAATAGCGAAAATAAATCTTCAACAATATAAAAAACTTAAAGCTAAAACATTTTTTGAAGTGAAACAGAGATAATGACGAAGCAAGGGTCAGGTAATCCATCTTTTTGCGCTTCAGAAATCTTCAGTTTAATATATAAGGCCCTTGCTATGAAGGAAAGTAGAGAGTCCTTGATCCCATCCAACAGATACACAAAAACGTTGCTCGCATTCAAAACGTTTTGCTGAAAATAAAATCAAGGTGAAAACTCAAATACTTAAGCTTTACTCTTTAACGTTACCGATTTGCAACTCGATTTTTTCATATCCTCGAGCGTATATTTTTTAAATGAACTGATACTGTTCTCCTCAATATTTAAGGAATAATTTTTGAAAAATTCAAGCTCATATTGTGGTGAAATAGATCGCAAAACCCTCGAAATTCTCTACGAAACCAATTCAAATGGTCATCCATTACTTTGGAGGTACGAAAATGAATGATGTATTCTTCCGTTTGAAATTACTCCTCATTCAGTACCCCACGAAAGATAGAGGCGAAATTTGAATAGGAGGTGAAGATTACACAAACCAGAAGGAATGGGAGACGAGCTTCTTCCACAATGCGGGGAATCAGGAGATCTCCCGATAAGATCTCGAGATATAAGAGGCGTAACGAGGATCCTTAAGATGCCAAAAACAAACTGGAGTCTAAGCCGCGTCATCTCGGGGAAGATTATAAACTATCCGCTTATCACGGGCGAAACCCAAGGACCGCGAGATAAGACCGAAAAAGTTGGCGATACAGCGACGAGGAGACGAAAGGAAAGTTGAGCGAAGGTTACCGGCAACATGTTCGGAGGAAGTTAACGGGCGCGAGCGGAGGCAAAGAGATTAAAGAAGGAGTGCCTGAAAGACTGAAGAGGGAAAAAAAGACTTGGAAAGAAAGACACGGTCGGTATTCCAAGAAGTAGTGGAGAAGTTGGCGAGTTTCAAAGGAGGAGGAAGAAGCCATGCAGAGTTCGCCCGTCTTCCCCGAATTCCTCAATCTCTCTCCCGGAACACTGTACTTTTCCCCAGTTCGGTGGACGGCACAATATCGCCTCCCGCCGCCCACCTGACACCCCTCGACCCCGTTTCGGCGCCTACGTTTTTTAAACGACCAATTAAAATCTTGGCGTTTAAATTATCAGCCAGCTTTCCCCCGGGGACTCTCGCCAGCTTGCAATTAGAGGTTTTCGCTCTATCCGTCGGAACCGGATGGCCTCCTACTTTTACTCCATTTTCAAGGAGGGAGAAGAACCGAGCCGTGATAAATAAAGGCTGCATCTCATCTCACACGTGCGCGGAGTCCCCCCGCTCATTACAGTTTTTCGTTTGGAAACGCCACGCTTTGGCGAGCGCAAACCGGACGAAAAAATCACGAAACGCATATGTGCAAGTCCGCTTTGGCCGCGCAGACACAATGAGAATTCCTAATTCACTCGCGAGATAAAAAATCGAGCTAGTAAACACGGTACTCTTTCCGACGGATGAGAAATTTGATTACAATACCGTGCGGCCGCAGACCGCCGGCGGTATATCCATGCACGACGTCGGTTTTAATTCCTTTGTGACCGCGGCACAGATGTGCTACGGCGTAAATATTTCAAAACTAGTCATCATAGGTGCCCAAACGCGCCAAGAAGAGTGTGATAACTCCTAGCGGGGGTTCATAAATTTTTCTAAGTCGCGGCGATCTGAGGTAAAGTGGCGGCATAGCTTTCACTCCCGAAATGCATTCAGGGGTGAAATATAAAAATTTGACTGCAAAAACGGAATGGCAGCTTTTTATCTACATAAAACAGAATAATATTAATACTAAGAAGGATCCGTAACTGTCATAAAAATGTGATATCCTTCCATAACTGTCTACGTTAGCGTTATGCGCGAAAACATTATCCCGCCACGGAAAGATTTTTCATTCGAAAATTATGAATGTAAAATATTTATAAATATTTATGACTGCTACCGACTTTACTTTACGAACCCTATCGAAAACCTCGCCGCAAGCCCATTTACCTTTTTCATTCAAGTTTAGAGCTTTGGTTGCAGCCGTACTCGTTAAACTCTTTAACGTGCAGCAGACCGAAGAACGTCGACGATTTACGACGACCGGAACTCAAATTACAGCATTTATTTAAGCATATAATCGCGAAATGAGCTATCCCCATCCATTATAAACGGTTTCGCTCTCTAGAGCTCCCATTTTAGTGAAATATCCCACAGTCATCTCATTAAAGGTACAGTTTCACTACGCAAGCGTAAAAATTCCATTGACAACCGGATAATTGATTCCGAAGTATCGCAATCTCTCCTAGGATTGAAAAATTACAGAAAATATTTTCCAAATTCGAGTATTTCTCATTTATGTTTATAGGTTAATTGGAATGCGTTTTTGTTGAACTTTACGATACTGTTTATCTAATACATACTAAGATACTGATTTTCATATGCGTACTGAATTATTTAATTACTGGGATGGGAATGGAAAAGGGAGTTAGTGAGCTGTGCAAGAATGTAAACTTGTTAACTACACAGCGAAAATTTTCACAAATGAAAGGCACTAAATATTTCATAGCTTTATGGTTCCAAAAAATATTTATGATTTTATAGCTTTATGCTTCCACTCTATTCCATAGAAGAGGTCTTCAAACCCTTACCGAAAAATAGAAAGGAGTTTAAAAGTAGAATCTTTAGTTTATGTAATTAAATGGATTGAATATTGTTATGTTTCGGCATTATCTGGATAGATTTAAATGTGACGATGTGAAAACGATGAAGTTATTTTGGCCTAAAAAGTAACATTGTAAACTGTGTAATGTGCTTTTTTTGTTTAGAGGATGTATTTTGATGGGGGTAACCGGGGAGACGTCTGTTTGAATACTGTCTATGTGTATTTTTATGTTATTATTGAAATATTTGTTCGATTTGCGTACTTCATAGACAATGGTTGGGGTTGGTTATTAATAATAAATAAAATAAATAAAAATATGCTCTTATAAAAGACTATTGAAGCATAAACCGAGCAATTAAAGAAATATTAAAAGAAATTAAAATTAATTCCCTTAAATACCCGTACTCCATTGTATTTAAACATGGCATTAGCACATCAAGTAATATTATCCTTAGAACTTTGAGAGTAGAACTAAATCAAAGACCCCTCTTTTGACACTTTCTATGTAAAACATAAACTCGGATGCAGATAAGAATACTCATATGTAAATATTATAGTTGACTTCCATCTCCGTAATTAACGAGGCAATGATGAATGAATTTATGTATTCAATTTTGCTGAATTTCTTAAATCATGATTCATCGGAATATCTTCGCATTCTACTTAATGCGAAAGTTAGACAAACTTCACAACCAATAATAGAAGAACCCTACATCTACGTTACGAAACGGCGGTGAACTTTAAACTTGAAGGTATTGCGTATTCAGAATCCATTAACTTACATCGAAGAACTCGGGCTACAACTTTTGGAGCGAGATCTTGAAGATTGCTTAACTTTTGTAAGGTTTCGGTTGAGTTTACGGAGCGTTCGAATCCAGTGCATCTACGTCCTCTCTCTCCCTCCGTTTTTCACGCTTTCCAAAAAAGTGAAAAACCCCGAGATTTACTCCCCTATAAATATTTCACAACCTTCCACAAGCAAGCAACGTGATCCTTCCGGTATGCTTTCCCCAGGGTCCTTTTTTCGTATGAATAACTGACGAAAATCCCAACGACAGGAAAGGATATCTGAAAAGAATGTGAAATTCGTTCGGGAAGTTACAACTACTCCAATCCTTTCGAGTGACCGTCCACAAAATCACGAGAGAGGTTTACAAAAACAAATATATAGGTAGAAAATATGGGGCAAAGTGCAATTTTAATAGGATCCCAATCATTCATCCCTCTCTGCTCAAACTAGATCACTGAGGATAAAGGTATCGATTCCGTGGCAACTTAGAATTCGACAACTCATAGGACCCGACAACACACCGTGCGACAACTCATCGCGCGATTTATTTATTATTAAATATATTATTAATAACATATTAATTAGTGGAAAAACTGTGGAAATAGTGCCTCTTCTCCTTCCTTCATATCTAGTTTAATCGTTTTTGGTAAAGAACTACCGCTCAATTGCTTTAACATAGAGTAGCGAACTGTTGTTTGCGCAAAGCTGTCGCCCGGTCAGTCGTCGCACTGTGAGTTGTCGGGACCAATTGACTGTATGAGCTGGAAAGAATGTATCAATCTCCTCAAGGTTCAATAGACTTGCCTATTGTACTGACCGAAGTTTTCGTTAACGTCGCCCCTGTTTTTCATCTCACACTTTTATTTTCCATTAGTACTCCATTCCAAGTGCAATAATGAACCTCGATACCTGTCATCAACATTCAATAGCATCAGCGCATTTTACGGGCTATAACGGGGGGAATTGTCTAATGTAGATTCCAATCCATAGAGCAGAAATATTCAACAAATCGCTCAGTATCACTGAATGTATAAATTGGAATGCACTCCTTCCTCTAGTTCGAAACTCTCCTTTCTTGTCATATTTAAAAAACACTACCCAAAACAACTCTTTCGGGAACAAAATCGAAGTGTCACTATTTGTTATTCTGTTACTCATGTTCTCCATATTATTCCTCTCCACCACATTCCAATTATTACTATGTTCTTTTAAAATTTGTAAATTTCAGTTTCCTATTTCTTTTATTTTTGATTCTATATAACATTTTTTGATTTTATCTTATTTATTTGCATCGGTTGAATGGATGATTATACTTTTCATCCTCAATTTCGCAAATAGCGCAACGCAAATTTTCAACTTCTCGAATGTCCTATTTCTCTTCTCCCTGTTTGTTTCTCATAAAATATCAGAATAAATTCCTATTATTGAGTAATTTCAAACCCCCGAGGATATTTCCTCCACTCTAAAATGAACTCCAACGAACGCCATTGTTACATTAACAATAGCTGAACAAAAATAGTTCCTGTGGGAAAATCTCTCGACAACTTAAGATTGGCTAAAAACCAAGCTGGGAGAAAACAGCGATATGGATTGGTATGAGTGGTGGGTGATAGAAAAGCGAAACTCAGTTAAGTGTAGAGGGCAAAGTAAATGTTGAGAAAAAGTGCAGCTGGTTACATGAGTGTGCACATATATCGAAGAAAGAACAATATCACAGACTCGTGCCTCCTCTTGAAATTTATATGCCCACCATATATAGTTTGTAAATACGACCACGATGATAGGTGAAGATGAAAATTTTATTTTGTAAATTTTTTTTTACTGCCAAGTGGCTTTATTATTGTCAACAACATTAGAAAAATTTAGCATCAGTCGGCATCGACCTCTAGACCACTTCTATCTGCGTCGAACGCGAGAATTGAACAGAAGGAGAGCGTGTTTATAAATTTAAATAATTTATCTAATAATACATAAGGAGATATATGCACACACACACATACAATAAACATACATAATTTAATGAGAAATGTGAAAGAATACTGATACCTGCAGATGTTGACTGTGTCATCATGTAAACAGAACACCATATTTCATTACACAAGAAACTTAATCCTCTTAAATTAAACTTTAAATAAAATTTCTCCCTTCCATTCAAATTTTTCTTTCACCAAGTCATCTTTTCTTACCCTTTTCGACATTATCTCAAATGCGTTTACCCTTTCCCTGACTCGAATTTTCAGTATTTGTTTAACCTTCGTCACTTTCAACATATCAGTCAAATCTTTGCTTCTCTTTCATCAATTAATCGGCCATATTTTTTGGGATGTATATTCCCTTGATTAATTACAAGAAATATTTCAAAAGAAAAGATGAAAGAGGGTTTGGTGGTGGAATGAAAAAGTTGGTTAGGGGGGAATGAGAGTGACTTTTTGAAGATAATTCCGAGAGGGAATGATATAAAAAGGTTATAAAAGAATAAAGAAATATCTCAAAATGAGGAAGTAGAAGAGTTCAAATAATGTTAATGAAATCGAAGCTACTATGAGAAAGAAGGAATACGAAGGTTGCGGTTACTGAATTCATCGCACAATAAATAAAGTTGTGGCAAGTAATGGAAGCCATAGAATGGTACACCCCAATAATCTCCAATATTTAAAATTAATAGAAATATTCGATAGCACAGAGGTGTAAATTTATTATTGAGTTAATCCGATAGAATATGCCAAAGGGTCTTATTTTTCGAATTCGCAAGCACAACACCAATTTGTATATCAAGGTATCTTTCACTTTTTGACACGTCAACCAGAGTGTAAAGCTGCAGATAGTAATAGCACAAAAAGTCATGAGTTTAAAAAATATCTAAATAAATTAGTTATAAGCTCTGTATTTTCTAAAACCACATAAACCGAAGCAATGGAATCGAATTAGCCAAACTGAATTTCTATCATGAAAATTAGAACCTCGAATTCATTTTAAATCTTAACCAATTCAATAGCGAATCAATTCCTATGGTGAAGGCACTAAACTACGCCAACAGAATTATTTTGACCTCGTGCGGTGTTGTTTGAAAACATTATTAATGATTTACTTCCGCGTCGATGAATCATATATCTGAATAAATATGCATTGATGAATTTGCGGTACAGTAAAAATAAGATTATAAACGTGATATCCACTGCATGACGCTTAATCTATTTACAGATATATGCATAAAAGGAGATCCGGTGAACATTGAAAATCGTTTAAATAATTTAGCTTAAAATATAAACTTAAAATTTAGAGAAAATTTTGAGAGAGGAAAAAATAGAGACCCAATTACGCAATGGTCATACTTCGGTTATCAAATTAGTGTTTCAATAAAGCTTCGACGTGAGTGTTGATTGAACGATATATTTTATATTTCAATAAAGTGTCTCCTATACAAATTTAAGAGCGGATCGTATGAACAGCTAGCTATGAATAATTATTACAAACAACTAAAATCTTTGTTCTATTCATTTCCATGTATTGGTTCATTACAATATGCTTTGTTGGTAAGATATATACCTCATATAAGAGATAATAATCCATGGATTTAATAGTAATAACTGCAGATCGTTTTATTGATGAAATACCTGTCAGTCTGGAATATTCGCTCCGGCTTCACAAGGTATCTTTCAAGTAGAGACGCTAAAAAGTGCATCTCTTTTAGGGTAAAATCTTCAAAAGAAATAGAATTACTCGAGAGCGGATAACCTTGCGTCAAAATCCGAACAGACCCGAGATGTATTCAGCCGAAAGCAATGTAAATGAGTCCCAAGCGAAAAAAAGGGAAGAAGACAAAAGCGAATGGAAAAATAACACTCTTTCCATCCCCTCCATTGCAATGAAATGAAACCGAAAAACACGGTTTTGGACGAAGGATAAATCCGGAGTGGGGATTACATTCTGAGAAGGGGGCGCGAGGCGAAAGAGGGGGGAACTAAGCCTTTCTCCGGATTCTCATGGAACAGGAGCCTCGAGGTACAAATTGAGAAATGGAGTAGAAATGGAATTTGTCATCTCTGGCGAGGGAATGGGGGAGAAGTAGGTCAACAGAATGAGGATGTGACAAGGGCTGTGTAGGTGGATGGGCGAGATTTGAACCGCGACGAGCAAAGAGGGGTGCTAAAGAAACGTTACTCAAGGGGCAGAGGTGGTTAGGAGAACAACTTTGCAGCAGACAAGGTAAAAGGGTTCGAGGGGGAGAGGGGATTCAAAAAGGGTACGAGGAAGGATACAAATGCAAGGGATGCTTGGCGACTTTCTTGATTACACCACTTACAAAGGGGGCATGAAGAGGAGCCAGGGAAGGAAAATACACAAGTGCGCGTCATTAAATACGTGAATCGATGGAGCTGTTCAGAGAACAGAGGATTCACCGCGGCCATCGCGCGAGCATGATACCTTTAATCACGGCCATCATCTTCTCTTCGTGATTTTTAAAACACTTTGCAGCCGTCCCATTCAGCGGAATCAGTTCCCAAGGCCGCCCGAGCATCTGCGAGAGACAGGAAGTGTTTTCTTCAGGAAAAAACTTTAATCACTCCGAGTTTGTGCGGAAGACTTTCTACTTCGAGCGGCGCGGATTAAGTTTTCTCGAATCTCCACCTGTGCATGCGGATCTGAGCGAAAATACGCTTTCTTTTCGTTTTTATCAACGCGTGTCTTCGCGAAGCACCTACGCATTCTATTCCGTAGCCATCCAAGCATGCTCTTCCTCTTGCTCTCTTACTAAGCAGGGGCATTTGTTCTCAGACACTCCCCCCTCCATTTTCACTCTTTCGTCATTCTTCTTTTTTCGTCTACCCTACAGCATTTTTTTAAGTTTCCCTCCTCATTAAATCCATAAGCTCATTAACTATATCCCAACCTCTTGTTCTTAAATGCGATGATCTTCTATCAAGCATTAACCATTCAAAAATAGCAGTTTCGAAAAAGCGAAGATATATCCGATATCCTCATCCAAGGATACAACACTATAGATGATGTGTTCCACACAATGCATCACAGTTACTCATTGAATTAGGAGTCAACATTTTTTCCTCTTCTTTCTTTTAAAAACGAATCTATTATATTTTAACCTGATAATGACGCCGTACATTGAATCACTGAAGAGTAAAACATTCTGTGGTTAATTTTAATAGTTATTTTATTCCTTTTTCATGAAAATATTTCGCCATCTTGTTACTTTTTCATTTATAGTCTTCTTGATAACCACGATTTTGTTCCTTTCAAGAGATCGGCCATATATTCATGAAAATAATTTCCCTACATTATGATTCAACATGTAATCCTTACTTATTTCATCGCCCGATTCCCTCTCTATTTCTATGCTCAGATTTTTACCGCTCGTTCCAAGTCAAAGAAAGCTAATCTCTATTCTGTACAGCTCTACTTTAAAGGATATACGCCGAGATTTGCAGACAGTAACGAACGTCAGGGCGTAGAGTTAGCGACATAAAATTCACCATGTATACTTCTCTTCTCCTTACAGTAAATTTCTAGCCTCTCACAAACTATAGGCGAACAGATTAAAATGCAACCATTCCATCAAATTTCTTGATCGAGCAAGTTAATTTTAAATTGCAAGAGGGGAAAAATTAACCGACTGTTTCAGAAACAGTACTTTACCTTAACGAAGAATTATCTTAGTACCATCCCACATTCATTGCGCGAACTTCCTGCTCGCAAACAAAATCCATCCATGAAGCAAAAACTTTGCAATTAACCCCTTGACTTTCTTTTAAGTATGATATAGTTTGTAATTTAGATCTCGAAAATGCATTTGGCTATATATTACTGGACACACCTTTGATTTGGATTTTCACTGAAAATGTAAGTTAGAAATTCCTGATAATTTATCTTCGTTCCCCAGGGTGTAGTTTATTTCTCCTAGCGACCCTCCCATTAGTAAATTATATCCACCTTTATCATCTCTTTTCATCTATCAAGCTTGCTCCTTTCCTTTCAAGTTATTACTCATCTTTCTTTCTATTTCGACCATTCCTACCTTCTCAACTTCCATCCCATTCGTTCTACTTCCACAGGTACTCTTTTCCTTCCAGATTTTACTTCATTTTACTTTTCCTTCGATGTTCAGACGCTATCTGAAATCCTTTTTTCATAAACTCGGATGATTTATCAAGATCTCCCGTTTCGGCATAAACATAAATAAAATAAATAGCGTGAATTTATTCGCAAGAATGAAACATGAGCCCCTCGAGGAAGACCGATGAGTGTAGAAGGAACAAAATCCATCTCTCGCAAATCAATTTAAGCCCACCGACTTCTTCTGAGATCTTCGATGTAATATCATTAATTCGTAAATTAAAGTTATTCCCTCCGAATTTCGACGTCTTACGTCTGTGAAGCACTTCCATAATCGGGAAGAGGTTCTATATTCGTAAGAGATCGGTCAATTGATGCTTACCTTAGATTACTATCTCTAATATATTACTATATCTAAGAGATTACGCGAGAAAACTCTCCGTGGATTACGCGGAGGATGACTTGGAAGAGGGACGGAATAGGATATCTGACAGATTAATGAATTAATCGAAACGTAGCCGAAAATAAGAATGAAAACGCCTAAATTGAGTATTAGAAAGGTATTCGTGAAAAAATTTATTCATGTGTTCTCGAGAAAAAGCATTTAAATTAAACCATATGTAATTTAAGAACGACTTGTGTGTACGTATAAAATAAATATTAGTTTAGATGATAAAATTAGAAGCCAGACAAATAGGGAAAGATACCAATTGAGAAGCTGTAAGAAAGTTAATGAGAATTTTTTCCATAGTAAACTATAAAAAATATAATCATACACTAAAGCATACAAGGAAAAAAAACACAACTAAAATCAAAACATAGTGCAATGGAGAAGAGTTTATAAGAAACGTTCCTATCCATTACTTCCGTATCAAAATGAAAATCTAAAGAGAAGATCTTAATGAAAACATAATAGATATAATTTGATTCATAAAATCTAACGTTTTACTTTGTGAGTCTAGAGGAAGGGTTAGAAATCTTAAAGTTTTAAAGGTAGGAGGGTTAACTCAAATAACTGAGAATCTTTTAAATGAAACAGGCATATATATGGATTTAAATAAAACTATGAAATAATATTGACATTTTTCCGAAGTCAGTATCATTATTAATACGCTCCAAGAATTACAATATGCAGATGAGTCAAATGCTCAGTATCTCAATAAATTGCAATTTGTAAAGACATGCCACTCCATCCCTAAAACATTTGAGAAAAGAAAATGAATAATTATTCCGTGCATCCAACAGATTATAATCACTTGGATTCGCAAGTTTTTATTTGTGAATGCTAATTGGTCGATAAAAAAATAGAATGCTAGCCTGGAGAAGAATCGAAGCATCCACAAATCTGACCTTGACACGCGTGTTCCCACCAGAGGTCGACAATCCGAAAACTATTCAAGTTAAATTGCCTGTTATTAAAGTGAGGCGACTAAATATCAGACAACTACCTTCGGATAGGAAATCCTTTACATCGCCTATTAGAGATGAATTAGAGCGAAAGTACCCCAAAAGTTTCATCTGGAGCAAATATTTTAATGATATTTCAGGCACGAATATTAACCATTATTATATGAAAAAGTTTAAAAAGTATGGATATAAAAATAAATCCCTATTATGATGTATGGGTCAGAATGTTGGACAACGAAACAAAAAGAATTAAAACAGAGTCCTCCGAAATGAAATTTCTTCGAGCAGTTAAGGGGAGTACAAGGAGAGATAAAATAAGGAGTACATCTATGAGAGAGGAAGTAGGAGCTCAGGCGATGTCAGAAAGATTAATATAGTACAAAAACAGATGGAATGAACATGTATTGCGAATGCCAAAAAAGAGATTTCCAAAGCAAGCTTTGGAATATAAGCCATTAGGTAAAAGGAGTGTTGGAAGACCAATATAAGATGGTAAAGTGAAGCCGGAACAGGCTTAAAGCCTAATTCTGGAAATAATAAGAAGAAGAGGGATAAAAATAAAAGTTCGAATACATAATATGGTTTCTTAACATGAATATGCTAATAATTTATCCATTTTCAAAATATTTTATCAAAAATTCAAGTAAAGTTTAATCTGATCAAAAACAATAAATTGGTTCCAAAATATTACTCATTTTCATTAATCTTTATGACTTAAGTTTGAAAAAATGAACAAAATCAATCCCTTGTAATGAAATTCTATCCATGTCTATAGTCAACCTTATTGGATTCCAAATTTTTCAAAACATCGTATTTACTCGTAACTCAGCAGAGGAAATTGACACAAGACAGCTTCTTGGAGCTCCAACGTAATTGAGACAATAATCGTTCGAATTCTTTAAGGCAGTAGTCCATCTGCTTTCGTTGCTTCCTCGTCTTACATCAGGGCTCTCCACTCGTACCGCTGAGGTGCAGAAAATCTCGGTCTTAAATTGGAGCCAATTAGGTCCCAGTTTACCGAAAAGGCCCTCAAATCCCTTCTTTCCGCCCATAAAAGTTATCGGCTGCAGCTTGAAGTTGGGAACGCCAAGAGGATATCTTAAAACTTGCTCACTTGAATCATAAGTGGCCCTCTCGAAGACTACCCCCCGTGCTATATGCATATCAAGCGATTAACCTACATCTCGCCGACCTAATTTGGTCTCCATCCCCCTGTTTATGACACCACTCGGGACACTATCGATAATTACTATAGGAAGGGATTAAAGTATTGATATTATGGAGCCTAAAGCGGAATATCGATCTGATTTACAGACATAATGGTTTTAAAAAGTGACTTCATTCTATTAGTTCACACAGTGCAGGTTAAAATATTTGCAGTAAATTATCAGCCGAATATAAATGTGATGGCCTTTACAAATCTTAGCAGCAATTCTTGTTAATGAGTCAAAGCAACCTATTTTATAAAAACAATCTGCTATTAGTTGTGATTGTAATATTTTGGATAAAATAGCACTCATTCTGCGGAGAAACCAATTTACCGCGAATAATTCAAACAATGTTTTACACTACAAATATAAGAGTGCTTTGTTGATTTGATTCGTCATGAAAATGAAAAGCATGCGGAATAGAAGTAATAGAGATCTTAATGTTCATATACTAGGATTGCATTAAGTATTAATAGAAATATTTTTAATAAGGTCTTATATTTCTTATAGATAAGAGCTTATAAAATACTATTGGATATTATAATATCTTACTAGGAAACGACATCAATTACACCTCCACCTTCCCAGGCATATATTTATCAATGATTTTTATCACAGTATTCATTCTATTCATTTATGTTTAACTAACTCATTTCATTTGTGGAATTCCCGAGCGTATATCAGCCCTTTCCTTCACAGTTCCCAAGCGCTGATTCTTCCGTGACGATATCTTAAATTAATGGGAGACTTCCAACTCATATACTTTATGAGAAGGAGATATGACTTGGCGTTCTTAAATGATATTGTGTATATGCATACGAAACCTCTATCTTGCAAAGATATTATTAAGAAAGTTAGAGCCACAATCCGAGAAGGTTAACTAGCACTCTCATTCGTTCAAGGAATAGTTTGTGCAAAACTTACTACAGTTATAGGAAATACAATCCAAACTTTGAAACTCAAGTTAAGGTGCGTGCTGTTTTCATAGTTCCCTCGGGTACTATGAAGATAATTTTAACCACTAAATGTAAAAAGTTACAATTTGGCCCATTTTTTAACAAATTATAAGGTATAAATACCGTATAGAATTTATTTACGAGGTACACATTCACTAATGTTTTTAAAAATACCAGTGTACAGTGGAACTTATTAAAGAGTAGAAACAAGAAAAGTTTTACATAGATACAATCGAAATAATTCTTTTTAATTGATATTTATGAGGAATGAACTTATACTTCAGTTGCTCTTCTAGTATTTTCTTATCATTCAAATTTAATGCAAAATCATTCCAAAGCATAAATTAAGTATATTTAAAGCATAGAATGATTGATCTTATTAAAAGTAGAATGGCTTTTTCTATATGATTAATTAAATTTAAAACATGCAGCACCTAATGCTTCTGACGATTCACTATTTCATTAAGTTGTATGATTAAATCTATGTCTGATCCCTTCCGCGATCCCCGTCACTTAGTACGCCAATTAAAGACGAAGATGATTTAAGATGCATTAGCATTCACAGTCAAAGCGTATCTAGCCTTCCTCTGATTCATAGGTCATCAGAATGTAATTAGATAACGGGGACTTTGGTAAATCAGGGCCTAAGTAAGATTAGATGACATTTTGAGAATGTGGATTTTTAAGGTCTTATTCGAATATGCGTGGGCATGTGAGAAGAATGCAACAAAAAATTTAAACCAAATATTTTCTCCGGTGTAAAAAAGGTGAAAATAAAATAATTCATTCCGCGTCTAAATATATATCTTCTAAGTCGAATTAATAGTTCTTGCATTTATTTCTTTATTGTTCAAATAACTTTATGTTCAGCATTCAATATGGATCAGTTAATTTCGGAAGAAGATAACAATCGATGACTTATCGATTTTTAAAACATTAGCATTATTCTTTCTCTCTAATTCAAAGATATAGATAAGGGGAACATTTTCACTATAAGGCGTGACCCTAGGGATATTTCCAAGGAAAAAAAGACAGGCTGAAACGGAAAAAACCCAGATCTACTATACACAGGGCGACTGCTATATTCAGCTACGCTATCTTGTCAATTGGCCAAAATTAAGACGATTCAATAATTTTAATTGGTCTAAAAAATACGTGAAATGTCAAACTTACCAATTTGTGCTTACTAACTGCTGAAAAATAATTACGTAATTATATTCGTGAAAAATATTCGTAATACCCAAGATGAGATAAATATTATCAGTTGCAATTATAATCGGTTCAATTCAACTAAACAATAATGCCTTAAAAATTAAAAGGAACATTATTCGTACTGTTAAACGGACCTCGAACTGCTATCAAAGCACAAAAATGCACACCGATAAATATGGGTTCTGTTTTCACCACATTAGCTGGAATAATACTAATCAGCTGTAATCTTTTTAAAATTATCCCTAACCTCGAGAGAGCCATAAAATTTTTAAGTCCAACACTGCTCAATTTCGATATTTAGTCCCTACATACCTTCGTTAACTAATAATTTCCCATTTGATTCCATTTCATCGCAATAAGGACCCAGTCTGAGGAAAGAAGAGCCGAAAACCATAAAATGAGATCTTCTCAAGGGAAACTGTGGCCAGCATCCGTGAATATGACGGCGGAAAAATGACAAGGCCGTTATCGTAAAATCTACATCACCACCACTCCACGCTTCTCCCCCACTGCCACGGCGTATTAACACATTTTTTAAAAAAGCCGTATAATAAAGGCATAATATCTCCCCCTCTCTACCTTCTGACCTCCTTTTTCCTTGCTTCATCTCCTGCCACTGTCGCTTTTGTAGAAAGAAGACAAAGATGTACCCTATCTAGCAACCTAATCTAACCTAGCATACGCTAGCATTCATTCATCATATAAACATATGAACAATGGAATGTGCCTACACAAACATGCATATGCAAAGTATAAAATAGCGCGTATTCTTTGATTATTGTTATTTTTCATGATTTTCTAACTTTTCGATGCTTTTATTTCTTACTAACCAATTTAGTAATGATCCTATTGATGAATATATAGGGAAACTCAAAATAATTTTTATTTTGATAAGGGAAGAATAAAATTTATTCACGATACCACAGGATTTAATGCACACAATCTAGGTTTCGAAGCATAGCGTCATCATCGGGTCATCAGCGTCATCACCTGATAATGACGCTACGTTCGAAACCTAGGTCGTGCGCATTAAATTCTTCCTTCATCATGAAGAGCTACCACAAATTAGAGGCTGAAACGGTGGATTTTGACAATTTTTATTTGTTTGCCTATCTGGAAGTAAATCCTGAACTTTATGTGCTAGCTTTGAAGCTTTGCCTAAAAACTGCTTATTTTAAACATTTTAGTTCGAGAGGGGCTTCGCAAGTTTCCCAAAAATCTTTTCTTACCGGTGTTTTTCCGCTGCGATACATTCTTCATTTCAGCTGTTTTTAAGGTCGTAATTTTATGCATACTACTAATATTTCTCTCTTTTGAATTTTCTAAAAGAGAGGGCAAGATGTCACGGTAGACTCTTCGGACTCAATCTTTCCATAATACATATGGAATTTTACCATGAATACTAATAAAACACGCACATACCTATAACGTTTTACGTGTAATACGCTATCCGCGTATGTTTTATTCCAGTGCATACCTTGTTCGATAACCGATCATCCAGGCTTCTGGGTAACCAAATAAGTAAAGCGTTAGAGATTTGTTGAAAATGGTTCGAATCCCGATGGAAATTCATGTTAGAAATTACCTCCGCCGTCGAAGCTTTCAAAAGTAATACATCTACTACAATCTATCATCCACTGTGAATGTTCCATAGAAGTTAATTCATTTCATATAGTCAAGACATTAAAATGAAGAAGTTAACGGAGACCCAGATACAGTATTAATGCAGATTTACGAGCAAAAAACAGACAATCTTCTATATAAATGGAGTAATAATGGGGAGGGTACAGAGAGAGAAAATCTCTCTTGTGTTTGCTGTTCGTGAAGACTTACTTAGATTTAAGGAGATTAAGTTAAAGAGCTAATAGAGGGAGCGAAGGATAAAAAGGCCAAGGACAGGGTACGAGAAATCCAAAGGTAAGGAGCTGATTGGGCAGGAATTAGTGTATACAGCCTAAGCAAGGGGCAAAAAGGATGAGACAAGTTTTAGAGTGAGGGATTAGAACTCTTGTGGAGGCGAATTAGATGCGAACGTAATCTATTAGGCAGTTTAGGACGGTTAGAAGGAGATTAAAAGGATTAGAGGGAAACAGCGAAATTATATGGACGGTTAAGAGTTAGAGGTTAGCCCGGAAGAAAACAGGAATGGGACACGGAAGAGAGGGTTTGGAAGATGAATATTCCGAAAACATATATGGGGAAAGGAAAACAGGGTGAGGCCTACGGCCTATGGTCGTCGTTTTCACCTCTAATCAAAGCTATATAAATATATTTCTTACTTATATAATGTGATTTTCGACTTGCTATGAGTAGTTCTCCTGATATTTGCCAAAATACATTACCAAAACGAAAATTCTTCACTTTTTGGAAAAAATGGCCAATTTTCGAAGAGCCATTTTTCATAAAGTTGTAAACGTACGGAAATAATTTTGCATTTAAATAGTAGGGCATTTTATTGCCTTTATGAAATTTCGAAGCAACGTTTTCTATAGAAGGCATACTTTAGAAGATATTCGACAAAAACGTAAAAAACTACACATCTTTCATTGTTTTTTTTAGGTATTGCTTAGCCTGCATAAGTCATCCGAAGCTGCTCAATCGTTCACGTAATACTGGTATAGGTCCTAAAAACATATAAAAGATGCAGACGTATGTGTCCTTTTCCAAGGTCCCTTTTTTGTGTCTAATTTGACTGGACTGTATGGGGAAAGGAAAATAGGTTGAGGCATTTATGTAGGGCGGAATGAGACGATGACTGAAAGCGAGAATGTGAAAAAAGAAGAAGGGTGAGTTATACCGCGGGAGGCGAAAGATGTGGGAAAAATAAAAGTGGTTGAGTTGGCGATAGAGGCAGGATAGAAAGCGCAGCAAAAAAGTAAGGAGGGTAGGGGAAGAAAGATAGGATGAGTTGACTGGTGGGTTAGCCCCGTCTGGGCTTCGAGGGCCACTCCTGAGGGGAGGGGGAGGATGGGTTTTAGTGGGAGATAGAACTATGACGGCACGAGGAAACATCTACGCTCCGCTCTAAAGATTTATGCAGCTAATTTCCATTGCTCTATCCCGCCGCGATACCTTCTCCCCTCTCCACCCACGCAGAACACCCTTTATAAATCCCTCGTACAACTCCTTCCACCCCACGAAGACCTTCCACGGCCGAAAACCCTTGTGCTTAACCACCGCGCCGCACGGAGGCTTGTACTTATAACCCTCTTCTCTATGAAATCCCTTCCCCATATCGCTGCTCATTTACGTGCGGGAGATGGCAGCATATGCTACGCTAGGGATAGATATTGGTTAACGAAAGGGAGGAAGATTGGTTGGAGAATATGCGGAACGTGGGGCAGAGGAAAGTCTTAAGGGAATAGTTATTTTCACATTCCAAGGCAAGCTCATAATAAAAACAAAATCAGAGGAAATTATGATTGGTTTTAGAATCCGATTGAGTCTCAAAATATTTCAAACCAACTAAAAATAAAATTTGGTATTTTTCGCACAGCAGCAATTTCTTTTCACATATTTTTTGATAATTTACATATATTTATATAACTTGTGCATATGTCTATTTAATTGTAAACAATAATGCCCTCAAATGATATCCTTATTATAGTAATTATGTTTGATTAGGTTTAGTTAGTTTTAAGATATTAATGTTAGGGGTACATTAATACTATCGTTATATCGGTGCCAGTCACATAATTTGTAATGGCCAAGCTATGGAATTTTGGATAACACAGGTTACACCATCAGTTGGTAAATGTGCCCAAGCGTCGTTGTAAAATTTATAAATAAATGAGACTATTCAATGATCGGCATTGATCATTACGATCATCATCAGGTAATAGCAATGATCAAAATCGGTCGTTGAATAAAATCTGTGTAAAATCCTAAGTTTCTCATTGATTTAAATGGCGTTCGACATAGTTAGCCAGAAAACCTGGAGTTTATTTCAAAACATTTCATTGGAGTGAAAAGAAAAAAATGGCGATAGAATTATCATCACGAAATTGCAGAACAGCGTGTCCCTGGTGTATTAGAATGTGTTAAAAGGCAACAAAGCGTAGTAACGACTTTCAAATAAGCAAAGAGAGGCTAAAATAAATAGCACCAGGTGGAGAAATACGTGATAAGATGAAAAGAGTAGTAAATATGAGGAGTTGACTGAAGGGAAAAAGCGGAACAGAAGTTCGAAACGGGAAAAACATTGAGTAGGTCTGACAACCTTGAGAGGGCTTTACATCTTGATGCGAACAGTGAGCGAATGGCAGCATTTCCCTTTACGTCTCTGGAGTAATCAGGATTATGAATTGAGCGTAATGAGTTGCGTAATCATTTTAACAAGTGGAGGAATTTGATGAATACTAACTCCCGACAAAGGAAACGTGAGAAAGTAGCATCACGATAGAGAAAGGAACGAAGCTCCGTTGGAAGTAAAGAAAGAGGAAACACAGCAGAGCTTTGGGAGACTTTTAAGGGGGGATAAAGCGATATTTTATATATTACCCCGCTTAGGCCGAAGAATGAATCATAAAAGCCCATTGTAGCGACATGTAAAAGAGTTAGCACCAGTGGACTTGAGAGTCATTCTTCTAAGGTCTGGAATTAAAAGGGGAAGTAATGAAAGGGCAATGTAGATATACCGCCACCTAAAGCTTTGTCCGTCAGAGGTTAAAAATAACACAAAACCGTTTCCTTAAGCCCTTTTGTTCTCGCACATTTTTACGCGCCTAACGAGAACAAAAAAGGTCCAGATTTCACCCCTTTTATGCTCAACAGCCCTCTCCAGCTTGGTCCTTCCGTGGCCTTCTCCACAGGTACCGAGCAGATAACCGGAGACTAAAATAGGTGAGTTATACACGACCCATCGCCATTGCAATAAGAGAGTTTCAGGGTTACGACTCCGGGGCCTCCGGAATGAAACGCTGGGGGGAGGAAGGTGTTGGAGAGGTTTGTTGAGATATAGCGGTGAAGGACGGAATGGAGATGAAATAGAAGAGAGAGGGATTTCGGGGGATCAAGCCAGAAGAAATAGTAGGAGAAACCGCAAAATTTGGGAGCATAGAAGGAGATAGCGGAGAGACAGTAAAGGAAGAAGGATGAATTAATGCTGTTAGTGTTTTTCGGACAAGACTGATGCTTTTACCATCAAACACATTTACAATTTTAATTAATTGCTCAAAGAGTAATTTGAAAAGAGAAAACCTATGAAAAAATTAGAATATTTTCTTGTAATATTGGAAATTTAAATGTAAAAACCAAACGAAGCTTATGAAAAAAAACATTGGGTTAGCACTCACAGAGATCAAGGTGTCAACAATACGCAGAAAAATAAAACGCATGATGAGAATACCATATTATCAAGAAAAATAAAACAAAATTAATTTAACCAAGGAATAATTATAAAACATATTGAATTTAACATATTATTAACCCTTGCAGGCCTGATTTTTTTCTATGAAGATTATTTTTCAATTTACTTGATGTTTTCGTAATTCAATAAGAAATATAATCTTATTATGAGGCTCCTTTGATACAGGATTGACATAATATTAATATAAAAGAAGCAAAATAATAAAAATAAATATTTAGTTGATATGAATAACATAAAATAAGCACTGAAAATGGTGTCTTGTACATTTCATGCAGGGTCTGAAAGGGTTAAAAATAATAGCATGCAAACATAAAAAAAAAACACAAGTTAATTTTATTTTAAAGGAAAAAGAACGAAGGGGAGAAGAAAGTGTAATTAGTGCAAGAAAGTATAGAGAAGAATGTGTAAGAAATCAGTGCACAGGAAGAGAGAGGGTGGTGAAGGAGAGAGAGAAAATATATAAAGAGGGGAAAGTAAGATAAGCTATAAGTAGAGGAGATGGAAAAAGAATGAGGTAAGAAGAAGGAAGTAAATGAAACCGAGACCGAAGATCGAAAGATTGAGAGGAAAGAGGCTTGAAGATCGATGATAGAGGAAAGAGTGAGATAGATAAGGAGAAGCAGACGATAGAGACGAGGAAAACAATAGTAATGAGAAAGGATGAGATAAAACAATATCGTATTCTAACCGAATAACACGGGGCGAGAAAGAGATGAGAAACGGGATGGGGAAATGAAAAGTTTGGGTTGGAGAAAAGGTACAGGTTGAAAGGTGGAAGGGTTGTGAGGATTCCAGAGGACAGTGCAAGAGAGGTCATCGCGGAGGATTTATTAGCGGGCAGTGAAAGGAGCCGGGGGAATAATGAAGGGGAGGCAGTGTGATGGACGTTACACGGTAGGAATTCATAACCGCGATGGCGTAGAAGGGGATTGGACCTGAAGATGAGAGATGAGATATAGAAAGGAAGGGGAAGAAAGGGTTGGGGGATGAAAGCGGACGAAATGGGCCAAAGAGAGGTAAGGAGGGAGAGGTGTAATACGAAAAATAAACAATAGGAGATAAAAGTATTACACGCAGGCACCTTTTTTTAAGTTTACTTCCTTTTGAAGTTCATCCGAATGAGTTTGGTATGAATGCTCCAGATACTGATAGAAACTGGTTTTAACATGCGAGCACTTGAAAATCTTTTCCCTTCCAAGAAAAGAAAATAAGGAAAGAAAATTGGAACACGGCTGTTAATGAATTAGAGGATTATAAAATCTCCAATAGTCGTCTTTATCAGCTATCCGCACCTCGTTTCCGCCATTGTTGTCATCACCGATGCCACAATCTTCAAGTATTCTATTATACGTATTTTTGGATCACTGAAGATGGTAGAATCGCTATTGAAATGTAAATTGGGTATTCTTAAGAAATTCAGTAATCTGTAGATCCCAGTTGTTTCCTAAAATCACTGTTATGGAGGTGGGGATCGCTGACAAAGGCCGTCATTGGAGATTTTTTAAACAAAAAAGAAAAAATACTTTTACACGTAAGCGTAAAGAGACTGAAAAAATATGAGAAAAGACCAAGAGAAGAGGTTGAGACGAAATGAACGAAGAATGCAGTTCGAAGGAGGTTATGAATAAATGGAGATATGGATTTAATAAGGAAGGGATGGGAAGAAAGAAGCTGAAGATGCAGAAGAAGGGGGAGGTTAGGCTACTGTTGGAATGGAGGATATTAGAAGAATCTTCCATACCTGCGGAGGGTATACCCTCACAGCCACACAATTCTGCCATTATAATGGCAGAATACAAAGACATATAAGTCATCCAAAAAATCCACAACACCTCACCTCATAGGAGTATATACAATAGACGAGAGGATAGTTGTGGATTAGATTGTACAGTCAGCAACAAAAAAATCGAATGGCTTTTACTTCTGTCTCCCGAACCTTATGCAGTCGGGAGAACGTAAGTTTACGATGTGACAACACCGAGGACTCCCAGCTACTTTTAAATCCTTTCTTTACCTTGGTTTCGAAGAAGCCCTAGAGAGCGTTTTTCGGTAGATATAGTTGGACAGGTATCATAAAAAGTGGCGGATGTCAGTTAAATAAAACAAAATTCTTCATTTGTTATCAGGAAACCTAACATTCTTTTCCTTGATATAATTTCCGAATTCCTCACATATTAAACTTAATAATAATAAATCGTCTTTATTTGGACGAGATTGAGACTTAAAAGTCTCTTCTTCCATCTAACCCATCGTCATTAATTATAAAATAAGAAGTAGAAACAATTAAAAGAATTGTGGATGTAAAAAACCTAAGAGATTCTTAGGGGAAAAAAATCCACTGCAGGAAAACACCCACAAGGAAGGGGGATGTGAAAAACCTGCGCAAACGTACCGATAGTAATAGCTAAAAGATAAGAAAAGAGAAAAACATTCAAAAATAAATACACTACCAATAAGTACTTACATGCGATACATAAATAAGAATCAGTTCATATTTAAAAAAGAGATTGCAATATACAAAATAACATAAAAAACAAAATAGAAAAACAAGGAAAACGTACATGGATTTTCATCCATAAAGTACATTATGAGGAAAAATAAAAGAATGTTATAAAAAACAACAAAAAAAAAACAATATAAAAACAGTATAAAAAAGAACAACTTTGTAGAGTCCACAAAAGATTGTGGACTCTACAAAGTTGTTCTTTATTTTATATTATGAAGGAGTTCCACAGAATTACACCACAAACCGTCGAAGGGGGACAAATCGAGAGGAAGAGCAGGAGCAAAATCAGTTAAATATGTATAGGATAGAGGAGATTTCTTTTCATTGGTGATTATGATGAGGACCTAAGAAATATAAAATAAAAAAGACAAGTAATATATAAAATTGTTCAGTGAAAAACGACAGTCATCAGAATGCTGATCAGTGCTGAACTAGCTATATTGAGGGGTAGAAGGAAAAATATCAATGGTGTGATTGATTCGCTAGAAGATGAGAGAGGCATTTTTTCTTGAAAGAACAGGTTGAAATAGATGATTTTATATGAGACGGAAGGGCGTTCCAAAAAGGTATGGCAGTTACTACAAAGGATTTGTGAAACATCTCCGTCCTGTGATTTGGAATGAGTAATTTGTGTTTACCCCTTGTACTGCTGTTGTGAATAGATTCTAAGCTGACAAATTCAGAATAGAGATATTCCGGAGTTTGCGTTCTCAAGACGTTGAAAGCTGACGTTAGAACATGAACTTAGGTCATGATTAATACCTACATCAGGACCTACGTGATATCTTTCATACATTGTAAGTACGTGTACGTTTAGAATTTAATTGTACATCGTACATACTACTACTGTGTTCAAAAAGTTCTAGGACATATTTATTTCCGCGAAAACGCTGAGCAGGAGAAAGTAAAATTTTGGTGGTAGATAGGTAGGTATATAGCTGTATCCACAATATGTGGCACTATCTACCGCCAGAATTTTACATTTCTACGGGAACTTTTTGAACGGAGTAGTATATATTCTTAACTTTTTAAACTCTCTGCGTTCCTCCATCTATTTTTTCTCCTAGTTTACTCTCCTCACGCAATAAAATATCTAATTTCGTCCGAACTCCTCCATCCACAGACAATTCGCCTACACTTCTGCGGCACAGCCTTCCCTAGCTTTATTTCCTTGGTTACTCAAAGGAAGAAGAGTTACTTCTGAGAGGGTAAAAATATTCTCCTTCTCGAAGTCGCGACGAGGAAAGAAAATGAGCAGAAGGAGACGATGAGATGCGATGCAGATCCGCGGTTTCTCACAAGAACAACTTCAAAGGCGTCTCAGCGAAGGAATTCTCTTTTGTTTGTTTATCTCGGAGCTTGTTAATGCAAAGAGAGAGTGATGGGGACGCTTCAAATGCCTCTCCTTTTCTCGTCGCTGCTGGTTTGTTGCCGTATTTGGCTATTTTCGATGATTAAAGAGATACCTATCTGAAGTTCCATGTTATGCCAACTCAAAAAGGTAATTTTGATAATTAAATTTTCACTTCGCGAATTTTTTCCTTTAATTCGTGTCCACGTTGTTCACTCAAATAATTATCTTGTCTCGTATCCTCCACTTTTATTCTTTTTGCCGTTAAACAGTCCAAAAATGATGAAGCTATCGATTATGCTTAATCTAAAATATCAAGTTAGAATGGTATCTCTGATGAAGTAAAATGACCGATTAAATAAATCATACATCGAATATTATTTGAATTCCTTATTATTTCAGAGTTTTAGCTCCCTTTTGAAATTAGAGAATAATTTTTCCGTTCGTTACTCGGGATTTTCTTTGAGTAATTCGATATAATATGAGATGAAATTTTCCAAGAAAAGGAGAATAAAAAGTGTCTTTTAGAGTCTCATAAATAAAATGAAAAAAATACAGTAACGATAATACAAAGTGACAGATTAAAGAAAAAATGATATCTCATTTTCCTTTCAGAAACATTAAATTGACATATTTCTCAACAATGTCTCTGGAAATAAGATACAAATATCGCAACGTATATCAGTTTCAAAATGTTTTCCTTGGTGAGAACTTTGACAAAATCTTCATTCAACTTGAATAACTTTAAACCGATAAACATGCTTTTTGACCTATAAATTATTTTAATTCGGGTATAGGGTGTAATATGAATAGATGTTTTTAAATAGAGACATCTTTTCCAAATTCCGCTGTTTAAGATGTTACTTACTACTACACTTGAAAGATTACTACACGTGACAACTAATCAGGCAGCCATTTTTAACTCATTGAAAGGAAAAGGCCATAATTTGAGTAATTCTAGTATTGATTTCTATCGATATTAACGCTTTTCTGAAATAACAAGATAATGAGTAAAATAGCATATATATGTTCTTCAAATTTAATTAGAGAGTAGGAACAAAAAATTATTCTCAAATATGGGTCATTTATTTTGTTCAAACCAACTAATAAGAATGCAAACAAATTACCTTTTCTTTCTTCCAAAATCCGCACAGTAACGATATTATTTTTATTAATGCACTCAATAAAAATTTTAATGAACATAAAAACCAAGTATATGGTCTTCATTTTAAAGAGAATTGAAAGAAAAGCTGCCATCCAAAGAGGAATGATCTTGCCTTCGCTTTGATGTGCTGTCACACCACGAGCGGATGCCGTAATAGGTTGCACGATAAATATTGTGAGTTGTGTAAGAATTACTGACGTTGATATAATCATAAACTATAGGTGAGAATTTATGTAATACATGTTTTACTTATTAAAATTTTCGATTATATGAGTGAAGGAAGAAAGAATGTTAGAGTTAAAAAATATTGCGGAAAATAAAAAGTCGTCTTTTTATTTATAAAATGGCCTTCCTGGAAGTCAAATCGACTCATAAGGGTTGGATGTAAGAAAAGGCATTAGTCTCAATCTTGCTCTAATAAAAGATACTTTTTCATTATTATTAGATTATTTTATACAATTATTTTTGAGAGATTAGTCCAAATTCTTAGAATTCTTCCTTAGAGACAAACATTTAAATTTATATTTTATTTAATTCTCTTATGGGTTATCTTTAAACTTAACAATGTTTCCTCATTAGTTGAAATAAATTTAAATTATTTTTCAATATATTATAATTATCTTTTCTTATGAAAATTAAAACACATTCAATAAATTGCAATAGATCTAAATTATTTTCAATGTTGCTATTTTGTCTTACTTTAAACAATCTGAAAAACAGCTTGAAAAATTAAATTAAATTATAAATATAAGTCCACAAATCATGCAATTTTCGTACAATTTAAAGAGTGAATAAATATTTTATAAATTAGAGTATTAAAATCGTTAGAAGATGGACTTTTTTATAAGAGTTTAATCCATATATTATATAATATCGATATATTGTCTGCTGTAGTTCATCCATAGTCAGAGGAGAGTAACGATAATTTGAAAAAGATAGTAATTAAAAAAATTTTGAGAGTGTAAGGCAATTATCGAAAAATTAATCTCAAAAAACACCAATCTAGCGTAAACGTACACACATTTCTAACACAGTATTTTTACTATAACTGGATTATGCTACTTCTGCACAACGCTGAAATTGCATTTCATTTTTATCGAGTTCGAAAAACGATGCTGCACATCAAACCAAATTCTTATCTTTACTTCTATAATTTGCAACTTCATGTTCCTTTCAGCTTTTCTATTCCAGTTATATTTTAAATTCATCCCAAAGACTTTCCTTTTTTTCATTTTTTGTATTTTCACAATTTTCAGAGATAAATAGATGAAGATTTTTAGATAAATAAATTTTTCGTATTAAAAACTATATTTATCAATAAATTATAAAATTTTGAATATATTCATGAATAAAATGAGTAAAATAAAATAACAAAAAATGCTTCAGAGTTTCCAATAGGCTTTATTGTTGCTGAATAAAATTATAAAGTTAAATAGTAGAGATAAAAGAGAAAGATAACTGCTGGATTATTGACGTAACTTACAGGAAAAATAAAGAACTCTTGAAGAAAGTAGGCGTTGAAAACGAGATATTTACAGAAGAGAGCTCGAGTGTTGCTTGGAAAATCTCAAATAACGTAGTATTTTTCACGAAAGGAGTTTCCTAAGGAACTTGATCCTTACTTTACAGTTTCTCGTGTATACTGAAAACATTGAGCCAATCTTTGATCTAACTTGTTCCGTATCCTATGATGATACTTAGCTGGTGTATATTTCTCGCATTCTCAACCTAAATCGAAGAAAACGTGACTGTAATTTGTAATTTATATATTAAATTTCGTTCATCTGTGCCACTATCAGATTTAGTCAATGAAACCAAATAAACCGCTTTAACTTTTTTATCGACAGAGTGATTTTGTATGTTTATCATGCTCATGAATGCTCAGTGGTTGTAAGTAATTATTAGAAATTATGTCTACTGGTTTGATGGAGAAGTACTGAAACCGAAGAATATTTGAACTTCATTACCCTAGAATAAAAGGGCCGTCAAAACAGCTGAAGTTAATATATGCTCTTGTTACATTCATAATATTCAAATAATGAGCAGAAATAATTTAACATTTTGATAATCAAGATAATCATCCTTGATGAATTGCACTGAATATCAGCTGAGTCCAACTCGGGCCTCTTTAAACTAATCCCTCGCGGTAAAATAGCTGATTATTTCTAGAAATGTTCATATATTTATCTAAAATGTGCACTGATTTGTATGGAGAACAATTGATGAAGCTAAAAACAAAAATAAAGACTTTTCAAAAAAGCAAAATTTATCGTTAACGTGGGTCCAATTTGGAATATATAAAAAGGTCATATATGTTATATTTTACTTACAAGAATTTCATTCATTACATTTAATCACTATTTCGGATGATGTTTTTAAGCACCATAGATTGAGAGAAAATCAACTGAACCAATTAAATAGGTTTCCGAATTGCGACGTTTCAGTGAGTGGCCATCGATATGTTTTCAGTAAAACAAGTATTATAAAAAGTAAATATAAAGAGAAAATCTATCAAAGAAGAACTGAATTGAAGCAAGATCTTTCGCTAGTAGTGTAAACGTTGATTGAAAGGACCAGTTTAATTTTATTAGATTCCAGATACTCGTCTGCGTCAATCGTGTCAATGTAACGGTAATTGGAAGTAGGTAGTGTTGGGTTATAAAATACTATATACTTTAAGAAATGTTGGCTCATCAATACTTCTCTGAAAAATTAACATGAGAGAATGCGTTCAAATTTATAATCAATTCCAATCTTTTAAAGTTTGACGTTTAAATAATATCCAAACAGTATTCCTTCCTCATTGTTTCCTTGAAAATAAATAGCCGACTCTACAGCCTTTGGATCTACTCCCTTAAGATCAATCAATTGTGTATATCACGCAAAAGTTTCAAAAGATATTTTCATCCTTGGATTTCACAGGCCGTAAATTTTGATATTAGCTAAAACTGATCAGAATCTCACGGTGAGAAATTTATGGGGAATCGAATATAGAAAAATATACTGCCTGGCTCTTCCCGAATGAAATCATCTGGTGCGATGAAAGTGTTATCTCTGATTAAAAACCGTCCTATATACATGCTGGGAGTGGAGGAAAAGAAAATATGACGTCGATCCCGAAAACGCCGAGTGTCGAGACTGCTTATCGCGCCCGCCCAGACCTCAATTCGCTCAGTTAGGAAAACGACTGTTTGGCAGTGGCAGACGCGACCTAAATCAAAACTTAGAGGCGAGAAGAGGATTTACTCGGAAGAAGTAGAGCACGGAATTATAATAGAAAGATAGTGGGAGCGTGTTCACAAGTATGTCAGAGTGCATGTGTCCCCACGTACATGCATGTGTGCATCTAAATATGCGTGAACGTCCGTAGATCCTTAAGTAGACTCGAGTTTATTTCACATTTAACTCTTGGATGGTTAAGATAAAGTTATGGCAAAACAAAGGCATAGGTATTTCGTACTGGAATATTTTTTCGCTTGGAGATAAGGTAGTACATGTACTATATGTATTGTATGTTTTTTAATATGTATTATACAAAATACCACGATAAAATCTGAATTTTAGTGCATTAACAGTGAATGTTTACATTGTAAGCAAAGTTTACCCGTATGTCTTTTAGAATCATGCAACATTTTCTCTGATATGAAATGTACGTCAATTCCGCCGGAGATCTCAACATAAATTAGAAACTTAGAACATAGCGAGCAATAAAAAGGCAATAACTATTTCTTGAACAAATGTGTATTATGAATTTACATATTTGAATACTCCTCTCTCTCTATCCTTCTCTTAAATATATTGTTCAATTAAATTAAAATATACTGGAAAAAGATTACCTAGACCCTTATAGATTTGAACACTTCGAAGAGAATGATAAAGAAATTATCATAGTATGAATATTTGTAATAATCATGGCGCTTTGAGGACTGTTTTGAGGAAAATTACAGCGGAATTCTTTGAAGTTGTTCCTCTTTAAGGAAGTAAGTCGACTATGATATGTTTTTAGATCCATCGCTAGGTGCAAACTGATATTTAAGAGGTTTATACCACAATAATCATGGTCATTTTCTTCAACTAATGAAGCGGTATCTACTGATTATTCCAAGTTTGACTGATCGATGATGATTAAGAGTTTGAAAAGAAATTTTTGTATTGTATTCAAATCCCTTGTAACAAAAATTTGCCTCGTCAAAGATGCGAATTATAGTCGGGAAAATTTTTGTCCTTAATTTTACATATGGAAAATTTATGTTTCCGTTATTTTGCCTTTGTATGTAAGTACATAAATCACTATGTAAATACTCCAGTTTACGTCCTGGTATATTTGAGAAGGGATCCTACTTCCAGAGACCCGTGTTGGTGAGGATCTTCCTATGTTTACGCCTCCGTATTACTGCGAGATGTTAAATTCAGGATGCAGGCACAGTAGTACAGCGGAAGATTATAGCAAGCGGCCTTCGAGTATCTTTTTGCTGAAGACTAGACCACGACGACCCCGCGCGGTCTCCGTATATCAAACACCTTAACTCGCCCCTCCTTTTCCTAGTCCCTCTTGTCTTTCCCTTCTTACTCAGCGATTCCCAAGGTTCCTTCTTACTACGTCTGCCCAATTCCCAAATACATTCACGAAGACATCGGAGGAACCCGCACCGAGACCCTTGCAGCGGGAGATGGAATACATTGAAGAGATGATTCGAGAAGAGGGTTCGGCGAACACGGAGGGGAGGGAGCTAACATGGAAAAAGGGATGAATTTTCGGGGATAGGGAAAGGAACGAGACCGGAAAATCCATGTATTTTCCCGTATCAATATCCCGGTAGGAGAAAATTGCGTTACAGGCAATCTAATGCGAAATTTGATTTTGACTCATTTTTCATGAACGTCCTCATGAACTGTTTAAGGTTGGACAATTCATTCGTCACTGAGACGTGATAAGAACGAAAAGTAAATTAGCAATAAAATACTCTTGCGAAATATCAGAGCTATTGAGATTAAAAATAACAACATTTGTGATTTACGTATCTTTGGGTATGTCCCTTGGAATTGCGTATGATATTCCTTTCCCCGCCGAAAAGTAAGGATTATATATTGCCGTGAAAAAATGGAATATAATTAAATATAAAACAAAAATTAAATAGACTAAAACTATCACAATTAAACTATACATGATAACCAGAAAAACTCTAAATAGCCTCGAAGATATTCCGTAAGTGACTGAAATATTTTTAAATAAAGGAAATTATTTACTTCTTCACTGTTCCTTAATTTAAATATTTTCCACCAATTTTCGATCACTGTTATGTCAAGGAGCTAGAAAATGATTAAGATAAGCGGTGCGGTTTGAAAATGTTCATTGATTATTTCATGGACAGACGGGCATTTTAGGAGAGAAATAATGGGTCAAATAACGTTCAATGGTAAGCACATCTGTGGTCGTCTTCGAAATCTGACTTTTTATAGCACTACCCGACTTTAACACCCTTTAATTTCGCGGGATAATCCCCACAACAACCAAAACGGAAGGTACAATAAATACCCAAAGTACATTCGAGTATATCTCGGAAAAAAAAGCTTTCAAAACTTTACTGATAACAATAGCGAAATTTGGACAGCCTTAATTATAATTGAAATTAAACCATTCATTTCCATTTCATCTACTTTACCAAAAGATACGTTTTATCGCAAATTCAGAGAACTTCCTATGGTTCCCTAAACGACATAAATGCGTATAAATTCATTACTTTACATTAAAAAGACTCGCTGCCACCTCTTTACTTTAAAATTTTGTAACTTATTTTTGACATGAACGTTGCAGCGGAGAAAAAAATGTTTGATGTCACAATACTGCGGATTGTACAACACGATTCCAACGCTCCCCGGCTTCGGGATGAAATAGAAAAACCTTCCTTTTTCCGCTCGAGTTTTATTTACTTGGGATTTTCCTCACTCTGAGCAGCGCGACAGCTCCCCCGAGGCACGAATTTCGGCATGCACGGACGAGCGTCCACGCACGCGTGCGAGGCGCTAAACGCACGGTTTGAAAAAAGGACAATTCTCGTGTGAAAGGAAGCAAAAGGCGAAAGATCGCTCCAGCGATGAAATCCATGTCAAACAGCACGGGATAACGATGGAAAAAGCTCCTGCCTCTATGGAATTTTTACGGAATCTATCGAAAAAAAATCGGGTGCGAGTACAGCACTTCCGCCTGTTAAGCGAAACACTTTCTATAATAGGGCAAAAGAAAGATGAAAAAGAAGTTTATTACGTAATGCCGGCGCGTCCCTGAAAATGGGCGTTCGATTAAATCCGAAAATTGAGCTTTTCCGGAGGTGTAGCGTACTTTTACTGAGCTAATATTTTTCCTGTAACTGCGAAATAGGTACTCAGCTACGTACGCTCCGCTGTACTCATGCCTATCACTACTTGACATATGTAACAGGAAGCCCATTATAAACTTCTCGGTTTAATAACACCTGTATCAATGATCTTCGCTGTACTGCACTGAAATCTCATTCGTACATAGTTACTCGCGCAAGGATTTTCCAAAACGTTTCCCATTTGAGGATATTACTGCATAAAAACTGAAATTCCTTCAAACTTTAATTCCAAATCGTGTAGAATTTTACTTGATTAAAACCCTGATGGATATCTGCGGAGAAATGATGCAAATTTTATGAGGTGCTCATGCTGTAGCGTAATCTTCAGATTAAATTGTATGAAATTTATATACTAAACCGTAGCCTTCATATAAATACTAACGCGATAAAATAATAAATACTTATCTCAGTACATCGCATCATAACAATTCCCGTCAAAAAGTTGAACGCTCTATAATTCAGAATCCCTTATGAAAAGGAAACAGTTTGCAATGGAAAGTTTGAACAATAGCTAACAAAATTTAATCAATTGTAATTAAAAGTTTCAGCGATCGTCTTTAACCTGTCAGAATCAGCATGAAAAGATATAAAAATGAACATTGTACATGAAATTTGTTATTACAATAATTTTCTTTTGTAGCCATCAAATATTGTTTAAGAAATAATTATCCTATGCTCTTAAAGCTGTCAGCTCACACAATGATTTTTAATATGTTAAAGATCTACTAAGAACAAAGGTGACTTTACGGGGTTTATCCAAAAAACAACTTAGATTTGTAAGCTGTATAAAAATTCTGCTGCAAATATGTGTTGTGCTCTTAAATTCAGAAGAGATGTTTTTATATCCACAATTATCCCAAATTTTCCTTGATGATAATACGGTGAACTCAAATTCCAGCATTTTTTTATCATGACGTTTTTCCGCATTGTTCGGAATTTCGAGGCTCGAGCTTTGCACTGATACCTCCATTTTCTCATGTTAATTTCTCTTGCACCAAAAATTATCTCGTTCGTGACAAATTTCAGAAAGAGTAGGAATTGTATTCCATGAAATCAAAAAGGAGAAATTAGGAATAACCTTTAACTTATCAGCACACATAAATACTCATAAAACTCAAAAGGGTTTTTGATAGACCTATTTTATAATAGAAAATAACGATATAATACGCTTTCATTCAAAGAGAGAATATAACGATTTTTTCCCAAGACGCAAACACGAAATGAGCGCGAAGGGAGATCGGAAAGAACTTTCACGAAGTTACATCATCACGCAAAGTAACCAAGCGCAACGAATATTCAGAGGATTTTTCAGAAGATGAGCAAACAAAATCCCAGGGTGACCTCAACGCAAACCTAATAACGCCGCGGAGAATTCAGTGGGAACCGTCAAAATATTGCCGTAACAAGCAAATCAGAGGCACAAACAGCGCGACAGGAGCGAAAAAGCAGAGGGAATGGAGAAATGGGAGGCAGAGATGATGATAGAAAGAGAGGCATCTCTAGCCTATTTCGAAAAAAGAAAAGGATCCCGCGTACGACCACCACTCCACGGCTCTCCCAATTATCAGACTCCCAAACCACTCTGGCAGTCCAAGAATCCCTTGTTATTCCGCTTTTCGAAAAAGTCAACAAGAGCTTGATTAAAGGGTTAGCCGGTAGCCTCTGCAGAGAAACCGAAACGAACTAAGTGAGGTCGCGAGGAGGCAGCGAGGCGAGAACGGTTGAATGGAGGCAGATGAGGCGAATAAAAATCAATGGAGGCCCACAAAAGTCACAAAGGGAGATATAATGAAGCCTACCTGATGAGGGTACGGTTAATACGAAGAAATATCCAGGCCCTTTTTCGGGATTATAAATATGCATTCTGTATTTTTTGAAGGTGTCTCATTGTGATGCGACAGTAGCCTCCTTCTTCAAAGCCTCTTTGATAGCCCATGTTGTGAAAAGGTACAACTTTAGAGTTAAAAATTACACGGTAATTACATTACAGGTAAGACCGTGAAAAGGTGTTTTATTTATTAAAGGGATTTAGATACGCACGAAAAAGCTGAATTTGATCGCAAAATTTAGATAAGAGATCTATGAGCAAAAATATTGAAAGATAAACACGATAATGAGCGTTGCAAATGGGCACTAAGTTGGCAGAAGGTACGAAAACATCTGCAAAAAATTCGCTCTTGTGTTTGGCTAAGTAAATGAATTATTAGTCGAAAAATCGACTTGGAAAATATAGTCAAGGTGTTTGCAGCCCCTGCCATACGCCGAAAGGCCGATTGCAGGGACTTAATATAGACGTATACATAAATTTTTCTGTTTTAGAATTTAAATGTTTGGTCCACGACTAGTTTCGGCTAGTAACAGCCATCCTCAAGACAGGACGAGATAACGCCTTAAACTTATCGCCGACGAAACATAATCATTGTGGAATAGCACAAGTTATCTTCTTCTTTGTTGTTATAAAACTGCGTTAAATCCAGTAAATCCTACGTCGAAACTCAACGAAGTGACGACCTCCTCCGTGAATTTAATGAACGAATGGGTTTCGGTAGATATGCTAGGAGGCAGCTTTCTCTCTCTCTCCTCTGGAAAGAGGAAGTTCATCAGTGTTTGAAATATTATTTTCCCCGGCGAGCAGCCTCATGCATAAATCGCATCGACACCATTTGATGACGGCTTTTGGATCCGCGTATCCGTATCACACCTCCAATCTCTCAACAAGAATGCTCGCGCTCTCTGACGAGAGCATTGCGACGCGCGTGAAAAGCGATGAAATGGGACGAACGCCCTGAAAAGTTTGCTTCGCTTCGATTAAGTTTCGAAAGGATGAATGCTCGGGGATTAAATTACATCCTTTAGTTTATGATGGAAGTGAGGAGATGAAAATTTCATCAACGGTTTTCCTCCCCCTCTCTCTCAAATGTTTACAAACGAATCGCCCTTTTACTACGTATGTACAAGGGAAGGGGACTGTCGTTCTTCCCGGGTACAGTCCAATTAATACTAGCGAGACTTTATACGTTTGGATTTCCGATGCTTTCAAGTTTCAAATTGCAATTCCAACTTCAAATTTTAAGTTCGAAATGGTACAATTTTCCAGCTCAAAATTGCACTTTGATGGAAGTACTCATATACCAAGGTCCTCAGTTGTGTGCCTACTTTATTTCTAAGCAATTGCAACCTTTGACAAGAATTCAATGAGATGTACTAGCCATTCAGTGACAATGACTTTCAGTGAGTGCCTCTGAGGTCAACTCTAACGCTTTTTTCCAACAAAACTTATAATGATAATTGAATATCCATATGCTTATCATCAGACATTATAATAAGAGCAATCGTTTTTCTGGTACCATATCATTGATGTTGTAGATAACGGGGATACTCTAATATTTTTGTTTATACCCAGCAAAATTATGTTATTGATGAATAAGGTATTTCATAAAGTAAGAAAATTTGCTCTTCCCATTTTTCACTTCTCTAACATTTCACTTCTTACTTTCACAAACTAATTTTTCATTTGTTTCATCTCGGGTTAGTAACTTGCATTGCAATACATGCATACAAGTTATTCCCGAAGAAAATTTGTTTTTAAATATCTATTTATGTTTGCATGCTACCATTAAAAATATCATTTATAACTGAAGAGCCATAATTTACTTAAGTTCAAAACTTTGCAAATCATTAATGTTATCAAGCGGCAGAGTGTAGATAGTTTTTATTTATTCTGAAACAAGAACAAGCTGAATATGCCATATATGGAATAAAATAATTAGTAATGTAACCAAACAAGAACAAATCTAGAGTGAAAAGAATAATGGCATTTGATGAATAATGGTTGTTGATCAAGGTATTGAAGGAAAAAATACCATCATCATAAAATGAGTAGTGGGAATAATGCTGTAGTGTTACAAGACAAAACAGATTGAGAAATGGATAACTTAGATGAAGAATTAACACTGAAAAAGATACAAAAGCATCCATAGAAGTGAAAAACTGATATGAGTATGTTAGAAGCAGTTGCGGATCTAGGATCGAGCTGTGGGGGGGCTTGAGAGTTGGGATTAAAGATTCATTTTCTATTTATCGATTTTTGTAAGAAATTTTATAAAATTAAACTCAGTATACATATTTGAATTATGCTTATTATTATCTATCGTTATAGATAAACAATATTTTCTTCACATCTCAATAGTATGAACAATGATACATTTAAGTAATTATTCTTCTGGGGGGCTACAGGCCCCATAGCCCCCCCCCCTCCTGGATCCGCCACTGGTTAGAAGAGAAAATTAAATCAATGGATAAGGAGAGTGAATAATTGGGGTAGAAGTAGTGAAGAAGAGTGTGAGCAAATGATCTAAAAGATTCTGGTGGCATAAAGTAAATGAAGCAATCAGAGATGTAAAAAGAGAAAATAAACATAATTGGAAAATTTTATTACAGATACAGTTTCAGTTTGCAGTTGCTGTAGAAATAGAAATTGTATACAAAATAGTATGTACTACGTGATATCAATGATATACGTATTTATACATTAATGAAGATGAGTTTTGGAAATATTTTCAAAATTTAATTTTCTGATTTTGTAACTATTCTATTACTCATTATCAATTATGTATTCTGTTTCTCATTATCAATGATGATAACAAAATTAAGCTAGTAAGTGTAGGAGAGGAACTAATCAATATAAAAATTTATATTAATTAATATTCTTATATAGATTACTAGGAGTAAGGTAATAGTGATTTATATTTTTTAAATGAAATAAGGCTGTGAAAAAAACTTCTCCAATAATAATATTGAAGCAAGTACAGTGGAACCTCGAATAATGGAAACTCCCACTAGCAGGCACCTCCATTTAAATGGCACAATACACTTTCCTAAAACTGAGTTCATAAGAAACATAAGTATGTATACCTCTCACGAACGATCACTTTATATAGTGGCTGTGGCCAGTGGGCTTCAACATTTCTAACTCCCAATACCTCTCTTTAACGATTAGTCAGGGGTAGGTATGATGAGCAGTAATGATAAGGTATTGGAACTAGGTGGCTATAGAAAGAGGTTCGAAGAAGAAGCAAGAGCCAGGCTGTTTGTTGGGAGGCACCCAAATAGGATGATTAGTAAAAACCTAACAGTAAGCTCAAGTGCTCCCTTTGTTCCCATACCTTTCAGTGCTCCCTTTGTTCCCATACTTTCATGAGCATTGTTTCATTGCACATATATTTTTGTTTTAAAATAAATAAATATGAATATACTGTTAAATTTTTCTATTTTGTTGATATTCCCTCATATCTTTGACAAAACTACCAATCCTCCCACTAGTGGATACCTCCCTATAGCAGTCATTTCTACATTCTCTGAAGGTGTTTGTTATAGGGAGGTTCCACTGTACTCTTAATGGTGATACAAAAGGAGAAGATGCATCAATTTCAAGAATTACACTCAATAAAACAGACTTATCATATAATTACAAATGCTACAATTTGTTCAGCTTGTTTTTTGCTTTGTTCATCCATATAGTACAAGAGGAATCAATAAAATTTATAATATTTACTTTTAAACAACCAATTTATCCAATGCAAAAATAAAGGCAGTATATTCAAGAGTAGATAGTCCAAAGAACCTTTATATTTTGATCAAAAACAAGAAACAATGTCTATCCCAAGGAACGTTTTGAAGTAAATCAGGTAAACATAAAAACAGACAAGAAAATCTTATGTCATTAATAATAATGAAGATCTGTATCACCAGAAGACGCCAATTGGAATCAATGACAACATAGAAAATCGAAATAAAAAATTTTTTGGAACACATTTACATAGAAAATGCATTGAGGGACATTATCAGATAGTAAATAGGAAAGAAAGTAAATCAAGAAAACCACTAAAATGTAACCACGTACACAATGTGATACTCATGGTAATGAAAATAAAGCATAGATAATTGTAAAAGGTGGAAGATTACATATTTATTTTCATTGTAGCATGCCAATTTGAAAGAGCAAGCTGCAGAGCCGTCATTAACTAAGATGATGTATTTTTGTTTTATCTTCTAGATAAGAAAATTTAGAAATAATAACCATTTTGGAGAGCAAGAAGTTTCTTTAGCACTAAGATGATGCATCAGCATAGTCTTCTACAATATTTACATAGAGATAGTTCAAATAAAAACATGTTATCAATATATTTTTTTGTCTAAATACGCTTACTATATCTTTATTTGCCAAGCATAGCGGCATTTGAATACTTCCTGCAACTGAAGATGAATGATAATATCGACTGTCTGAGCCTTTACTTGGAGGTATCCCATGACAACAGAAGCAAGCTGACAAGGGAATAATTTATTTTATGTATAAATAAATTATTCCCCAGCTTGCTTCTGATGAATGATAATGCCTTTCCAAAGAGAAATTTTTAAATTTAGTATACTCCGTTAAGTAAATCAAACAGAAATAAGTGGAGATTTTTAGATTTGAGCATCAATTAATACTATTGAAAGAAAAAGACATAGATTTTAAATTACATCCGATACTTCGGTTTCTTAACGTTCTTTAAAACTGTTCATTTTGATTAAGGCCATGCACAAATTGTGTAACGCAATTTGGGGGAGGGTGGGTGTTCTGGCAAGGCGTTATGGTCCTGGTACACTCCTGAACAAAATTAACGCAGCACCTCCCTAGCGATCCTTACGGCCGGTGCTGCGTTAATTTTGGCCAGGACTGTACATGGGGGAGGAGGGTCAAGGTTTGCATTACGTCACGGTTTTAGAGCTGCAAAAAATAGTAAAATATCTGTATGTTTAAAGTTTGAATTTAAAACTCGCGCAATTTATTGGGGAAAGTTGGCAGCTCTGATCCGAATGAGCATGAGTGTTGAAAAGAAGTAGTCAGAGTGTAAGTGGAATGTGGTAGGCTGCACGGGTATTCCCATCTGTGTTTTGTGTGATGCTAATTATCAACAGGTCATGGCATCAAATCTAGGTGAAATTTATGAAAGTCCTTTAAAATTGAAATTGTTAATCAAAAAGAGGATTATTATTGAGTACTAAAAATCTTTCTTTCCTGAATATAAGCCCAAAAATTTTCACAAAGCACTCGTTACGTAACAGAGTATGGAGGGGCTGCGTTACAGTCCTGCTACATGGGGGGAGATGGGAGGTCGAAAATTGGAGAATTTTGCATTACGTAATTTGTGTATGACCCTTACTTGAATACATCTAAGAGTATTAGGTCTGCATAAAAATCCATCAAATTTAAAATTAAATTGGTTAAATATAAATGGAGGGAGGAGAAAAAAATGTGGACCCCTACTTCAGGAATTTCTGGCCATTCCCCAGGGATAGGAGTGTCAGCCATGATCTTATAAATTTTGGCATTATTCAAATCATTGCTGGCAACTTTCCCATTTCATTTCAAAACCTTACTTATGATCTTCTTTGAGATAACATACTGTCGAATGTATTAAGTTTAATCTAAAGTTTCAACAAAAACAAATTAAAATAACTATTCATGGTGAATAAATAGAACTAAATATATATTTCGGTTTCATTTTAATTATTTACCATGAATAATGTTAGAAGGTTCCATAAAGTGATGTAATCCATTTAATCACAATAACTTACATTATTTGTTTCCATAAAATAAAGAAAATAATATGTTTCTAATTAAAAACTTCTGTTGATGTATGTTGGAACTTATCCATAATCACATTGTGTTTTCATTCAACTAACATTTTTCTATTCTGACTCAATCCTTTGATCTGTTCATTGATATATTTTACATATTTATACACATTAGACAGTTTTCTATAGATGATCAATTGAATTGCTACCATTTCATAAAGTTACAACTCGTACTGCGAGTCAAACATATTCATCCAAAAGCATTGAGTATTTTGCTACTATTTAAATTTATTGCTAATCATAGGCTAGTGCATGTCTTAGCAATTCACCTTGCAACACTTAGAAGAATATGACTGCAATGTACTCAGATGATTTTATGAACTAATAGACATGATCCTTTCAAAAACTTCATGAAGCTAAATTTATTTTCTAATATTATAAGCACATGAAAAGATGGAATTTTTACCCACATGGTACATTATACATGTATGATTATACATATGAATATTTTAATGAAAACAAAGCATCACCTTAGAGCAGGAGGTTCCCAAAGTGGTCCAAATGGACCCCTCCTAGGGGCCCATATAGATTCACAGAGTGAATACAAAATGGGAGTCCACAAGATGTAAATAGGAATCCATACACTCCAGGCCAAAGAACATTTAGACCGCAAGTATGGTAATGCGGCACAGTAAGGCTTCCTTAATAAGCCTACTTCAAGTAGAGAGTACACAGTAGCTATATTGTGTTACATCCACACAGGAACATTTATGTGCAAGTTTTTACTAGGTTCTGCTTGTTTTTATATAAATACAAAATATGTATTTACATTTATTTTTTCAACAAACATCATTATCTTTTCAATAAAGGTATGAATAAAAATTTATACATAATTTTCTTTTTAAAATAGTTTTTTCTACAAACATACCTATCATAAATAGCAGCATTGTTTCCACATTTGAAGTTCATAAGTATTTAAAAATTCAATATTAAGTTAACTGGGGGGTTCACGGAAAATAAAAAGAATTGCAAGGATTCCATGAGGAAAAAATGTTTAGGAAACTATGCCTTAGAGCTTAATTAGTATTTCCAAATTTGTAATGAAATTTAAACCCTCACATTTACCAAATAGCTTCAAACTGAAATCATTGTATTGGAAGTAAATTGATGAAAATACAAAAATTTAGTAAATAATGAAATTAGTAAATGGCTTCCAACCAATTAAAATAAGTAATCCATGGTGTTCTGTTTTCATTAATGCTACCTCGTAATGAGGCAACATAAGAAGATTAAACTTGCAGCAACCTGCATCTTACAAAAGAAATTAATTATAAGGCATTTCTTTTTAAGCCTTAAATCATAAATATAATTGAATTTACATGAATATATTATAGCTAATACTACGTAATATGATGAGAGGACAACTTAACATAAATTATCACAGGTTCAATTTTGTAACTTAACATGTTGTTAGGAATTTAGTAATGAGCAGAATTGCCAGCCATATTGGTGCTTTGAGACAATGATCCACTAGTTTCACATATTTTATTAGATCGCTCAAACCTGAATTCCATACGTAATGCTATGAATATGATAGATAAGAACATCAATTGAATTTTAAATCAGTGAATAACATTTAGTCAATAATTGTGATTTTAAGTACTATAAATTATTGATATGCTTTCTTCATTATTAATGACTTATATAACTGCAAAATGGATTAATTCACTATCTTCAGAATAAATATATAATAATCGTATTTGATATTTAAGTTAAAAGGGTTTATAACGTTAAGAGTCACGCACAAATAATGTTTTTCTTTGAACATAAATCTCAACTTTTGGCAAGTAAAAGCAATTGGAACTGAGCTATTAGCCAAAAACAATCTCAGCAAAAAATATGGAAAATTTGGAAATATTGTAAGTAAATGAGTATAGTTAAATCAAAGTTATGAGGACAGACAGAGAATAAAACAGGTTATATAAATTAATGGTTGTACAAATTAATTGAAAACAGCCAATAAAGAAGGAAATTTTCAATGCCTCTGTCAGATGTGGGTAAACCTTTTCCGTAGAAAGGCAACAAGTATCATTAGGCCACATTTGAATGATACATTGCATATACAGTGGAAGCTCGTTGGATCCATTGGACCTCACCTCAGGAACATATAGGTTCAAGAACAAATTTTCAAAACAAATGGTTAGGTTAAAAATCAGGTTACAATTTACCCAGTAATGGACATACAAGTTGGAAAAAAAGTTGTTGGGAAGATTTTAATGCTGGTGATGGAGATCCAATTGTCCCTCAACTATATGATTATTAATGACTTAGTAAATCTACATAGAAATTTATTTCATAATATTTGCTTCTTTTTCTATGTGCAGTGTCATCAACAGTAAAATAAAGAAGTAGTAAGGCCTCATATAACATTTGGCTAAAAGGAAAGATATGAATATGGTAATCTGTGGGATGTGGAATGAAATATATGCAAAAATTGGTACTGTCGAGGTTTAAATAATCAATTATCTGGGATTGTAGCTGTTGTAAGTACTAAATTTCATAAAATAATTAAACTCTTAAACAATTTAATTCCTTCCATGCTCATAAATGTTACAATATTATGCCTCACAAATATTCAGTAATAGCTTAAAATAGCCAGAGACTACACAAGAAGAGAATTAGGCAAGGAATCATTAAAAGCTTGGAAAAAAGGTAGTTAAATACACACAATAACTAGAAAGTAATATATAACTGTAAATGAAGAATTCAGAATATTAACTATGACAAAACTAAAAACAAGAGTATAATAAATTAATACACATAATGACAATTATATGCATAATATCATAGACATAATAAGTAGAAAAGCTGAGAAAATAGGCCATACATCAGAAAATAGTTATTGAGAAAGGATGTGAATCTTCATCAACTAGGTAAACATAAATAGAATAAAGATACTGTAAAGAATATGATATGCCCTTATCAATCACAGAGCTATCATTGAAATATTGCAACACACACCAAGTACGAGAAAAGCATTTTTTTGTTATTAAACACAAATTAATTACTAGACTTTAATTGCTGGGGCTAAGGAGGGTCTTAAAATCAAAGGGATGTAGTGCATTTGGGTCATGGGGCATAGTAAACACTTTTCCATAAATACTACACAATATGATCATATCTGGAAGAAAGGAAAAGAACTTTTCATAAAAGTGAGTAAGCTAATTACAGATCACATAGAATGAAGATCGGATATGCTGTGTGGCATGAAAATTCAATGCAGGGGGATACCTCAAGGAAGAGCCATGAGGCCACAAGGTTGTACAAGAAGAGAAAAATAGTGACTTGGCTAGGACTCAAACCCAGGTCTCCCACTTTCCAGAAATATTGTGAGAAACCATGCCCCCACTCCTTAACCCTTAAAGGACTGACGTTCCCATATGGGAACGGACTGCAGCTGGGTTCTCTAGGTAGCTAAACAATATCTTGAGTGTCATAAAATGGTCAGTAAACGATATTTTGTGAGCTAAGAGGGTCCAAAGCTTAGTTTCATTTGAGTTTTGGTGCATTTAAGTCAAGGGAAATATTTCTTGTGATTTTTCGAAAAACAGGGAAATTTTGAGAT
Source organism: Sympetrum striolatum (assembly GCA_947579665.1). NCBI lineage: Eukaryota > Metazoa > Arthropoda > Insecta > Odonata > Libellulidae > Sympetrum > Sympetrum striolatum. The sequence continues at coordinate 49,748,359 of OX388342.1, read as the reverse complement.
GGATCCTTCTGGCAACTAATTTTTATAAGTTTTACTGTTTTTAATTTAAAGTAGTCTTTTGCTTGTATACCTTTAGTATGATGTTCTAATCATCGAAAGAAATTAAATGGAGCAGAGTTTTAGGTTATTTGTTGTTGTTATAACGTTGTTTATAGCTGCGTTCCCATATGGGCACGTCAGGCCTTCCCACTACTACGCGATTTCCTTGCCGATGGCTGTCAAGGAAAGATATATATAGTATATAAAAGAATATTTTGCGACATAATACATTATTTTTGGTGCAATTAAGTTAATAATTGTTTTAGTTTTAAGTTGTGACAAGAAGACTATGGCAATTATTATGCATATTTATGAACTAAATCTCGGAAAACCTAAATTTATATAGTAGAAGCGGCAACAACAAATATTAGCAAATGATTATTGTACTAGATACACAAATCCTTTCAAATTTTATTAGCTTCACATAAAATGATATCATTAGAGGTGTTATAGTTTCTATTCAGGAAAAACGTAAGTTTTCATGAGTCGACTTCACTGAAGGAGGCTCTCCGAATCCTTGACGAGGATGAAGAGAGTGAGGTAGATGTTACCGATTTCTTCATTTCTCCAACAGAAGAAAATGAGCGAACTGATGAAGATGAGGAAAGATTGGTAGACAATTTTACTGGCAAGCAAATGAGGGCACACGCCAATTCGGTTGGCAACCAACGAAAGTATCGCTGCTGGAGAAGACGATGGGGCAAAAAATCTGTGCGGAAAAAATGGATAAAGGGTAGCATTGAGTGTACGGGAAGTTTTTCTGAAGCAGATTACTTTTCATACTCTAAACTTAGCTGCATCTAATTGCTAGAGCTCTTCATCGATGACGATTTCGTCGCATTCATAGTGGAACAAAGTGAGAATTACGCCTGATTTTTTAATTGCCCCAGTCCACAAATTACAGCAGAGGAGATGCGAGCCGTCATAGGCATTTTGATTGTATCCGGGTACAACATTCTCCTGGAAAAAAATATTACTGGGACGCGAAAAAGGATGTACATATTGAATTGGTTAGTAGAGCGATGAGGAGGAACTGATTCATCCAAATAATGAAATTTTTAAACTTAGCGGATAATACTAAGTTAGACAGTCAAGCGATGGGTTCTACAAAGTCTGGCCTACGATGAAAATAATTACACAGAGATGTTTGCAGCATTTGGTGCCTTCCCAGTTCTTAGATTGTGAAGAAGAGATGATAAGATACTACGGAAGACACAGCTGCAAGCGATGTAGTAGAGGTAAATCGATAAGATTCGGTTATTATAATTTGAAGTGGTATGTGAAATAATATAATAGCATTAATTTATTTAGCTCAATATATAATTTATACGAAAGAATTTATTGCCACATTTGAAAGGATGTGGCTACAATGGAGTTGGGCGAATCAGAAAGAACCGGATTCCGAAAGATTGTCCTCTACCACCAAAAAATGATCTAAAAAAGGAGGAGAGTGGAAAGAGCATCAAAGCTATTTCTACATGTGAAGGAATAGGAATCACTAAATGGCTGGACAATTTGGTAATTGTGGCAGCTTCAACAGCGTATGGAGTTACGCCGTTGATGAAAGCTAAAAGGTTTTATAGGAAACAAAAGAAAATTATTCAGCTTCCATAACCCTACTTCATATCCCAGTATAATAAGCATATGGGAGGAACTGACCAAATTCATGTAAATTCACTGCATATTGGTAAGATATGATTTATATAAATTATTTGCAACTCAGACAATCGAATAATAATAATAATAAAAGGAAATCCTCAGATCCAAGGACAAAATTAGGGTTTAGACGGAAGATTGCTCAGGTGTACTTTACTCGGTACAAGACGGAATAAAAACCACCCGGTGGACGACTCAGCAAGGCTTCCACGTCAAAAACTGGCTCCACGCAAGAGTTATGGTATGATCAATTAATCGGTGTAATTGGTGACATACCGCAGAACAAGGGAAAACGCTGCGCATATGAAGAGTGCGAGAGTCGTGGGAGAACAATGCGTAATAAGTGCGATGTTGGGCTCTGTGTTAAATGGTTTACAAAGTACTTAACAAAATAATTATAAAACAAATACTTATATCTTCCAAGAAATACCATTTCACACAATATATTTTTTAAATAAATGATTTTTTTCAATAAAATGCTTTTTTTTAAATTCCATCATGGCGCGCGTAATAGTAGTAGTGGGAAGGACTGACGTGCCCATATGGGAACGGGCATTTGCAACGAACCTATTATTGTTAACTTTTTTTAAACAATTTTCTATTGTTAATTTAGGTCATCTGAATACCAATATACTAAAATTAGGGTAATTTTTAAGAAAAAATAATTCTTGTCCTTGGAGGGTTAATTAGATCCCTGACAAGACAGGATTCATTTTCAGGCCTCTTCTGCAACAGCCACCATTTTTTTTAATCTCTCTTCTTTAAGTTATTATTCCAAAGTTATTCTTTAAGTTATTATACCAAATAATTACATAAACAGTTTTACAAACCACTAAATCCATGAATGGCTCCTGTTTATATGTACAAATGCGCAATCGTTGAGAATATAAAAATAATAAATGCAACATGGATATCCAGATAATTTCTTAACAAATTTCGTAGTAAATTTAAATTTATATAATTGAAACCAATATAGTTAAACCTGGGTAAGCAGAACCTTGATAAGAAAATAGTTTATGAAAGTAAATACCACATCTAAAAGAGAAAAGTTTTTCACATCTGTGTCTCAATAAGTGAGCCAGCCTTGTCTTATAACTCTATAAGCAAGAGCGTCTTCTAAAAACCTATCATCTGCATTTTTTAATAGGTCACATGCATAATTTTGTTTCTCTGAAAAGTGACAGGCTTGTATTAGTATACACAAACAAATTAAATCAGTACGAAAAGGAGTGACTTCGTGGTAAGCCATTAAATGCAAGAGATTAACAGTTTGAAGTTTCTTCAAGTTTATTAATCTCCTCTATACACAGATAAGTTAGTTTTAGAGACCTGATCTCTGATGGAGATGTTTTATGCCCTCGATTGTCTACAATAATTTAAGGTGTTTTCATTGAGTAAATTAGCCAACCAAGATTTACTGACAAGAGATGTCCAAGAAATTGACTTAAGAACTAATACAACAGAGAGAGAGGAAATGGCTGGGAAGATGGGCATTCAGCATCCCAGCTTTTTCTCCTTTATTTTATTACTTCCACTAAGGAGACACTGTATGCTGAAGGATGCGCCAAAAGGGATGATGAATGGCAAATTAAATTCATGGCAAAAACAGGAATCAGTCGGTAGGAAATATCAAGTGAGGGAATTCTCTGCATAGACAAAAAGGAAAATACAAAAGAGTAGAGGGCTTTGAGTTCGGACTGAAGACATGATTTTGGGTAGAATATTAATTATGTTATGTCACACAATTTCACATTTGTTATGAAATTTAAGGTTAAAGAAGATATTAAATAGCTTACACTTACATGTCAGAGAAATGTTATTTGTGAATTTGCTCTTATAAACATCTCTTCTCAATAGTAAGATTTCAAAATAAATTAATGTAGCTATGTTGCCCACAGTACCAGAAAATTTGTAGTTAACCAGACAATCTGGTCTTTAACATAAATATTGGTTTATTCTAGTGATGCACACTGTTTGCAGATTTCCCTATTTATTACACTGAAATTCAGTTATTAATTACTTGATCTCAATCATCATGCTTTTGAAAAATAGCATTCATTATAATGATATTTACAAGAACAAAATGGAATAATCTAATATTATCAATTAGTGATGTACATACAAGGGAAGTTAAAACATAATGCTTGTAGAATGTATATATTAATCGGGACAAAGGCCTGTTCCTAAGCAGTGCATGGGACAGAGCCGTCCGCAGACTAAACAGATCGTCCAATAAAAATCCAGAAGAGAGATGATGTATCAGTGAGTTGGAGGAAGGATCCCTTCCCCCCACCCCCAACTCGGATTGGCCACCCCCACTACCGGACCCACAACGGAGACCGTTGCTCCCGCATCGCCAATAGAAAAAGTGAAAGGAACCCCTCTGGCCGCTATATAAAGACCCCCTTTTCCTTCATATGACATCAGTTCCTGAAGATGGGTGCAGAGTATGCACCCGAAACGTCGATCCTATGGCAGGAGGCAACCCAGCTGGAAACCCGAGAGAACTTTCTACATAATGCTTGTATATGATAAAAATTAAAAAATAACCAATTAAAAATCAAAATATAGGACATTAAATGTCTATGAAATCCTATATCACAAATACCAGATGAGATTGACTTTAGTGAATTATATCATGAGCTAAGATACTCTCATCAAATAACTCATTCCCACCTTTTATTATTTAAAGGATAATTATTGTATAGATATTATTATAAGTAGTTTACCAGCAGATTTGTGATAAGTTATCAAAACTTACAAGTGCAATGTTCCATTTGACGCTGTTATGAGTTACATTATTCTCTACCTCCACCAATAAATCTACAATACACACTTTGACAAAAATTATATTACATATATAGCATTAAGGGCATACAACTCATTGATAATGAGATGTACTCAGAGTTTCACAAGAAGAAAAGGATTCCTGGTACCAAGAACTTGAAAATATGGAGTCCAAATTGGTAAGTGTTAGAATATTTTTGGCAAGCAGAACTCTCACAACTCTCTTAATTATGTATACTTCACTTGAAAAATAAAGCCTCGCAGTAAATAAATGTGGATTCTATTCACTAGCAATGATGATTAACGATTATTTAAGCCAATCACAAGATCATAATCTTATTACTGATATTATAAAATGTATATCACAATCTCCCTGTATGGTTTTGCATAATATTGGTATGCAAGTCCTTCTCATTCATAAAGTATGGCACACTAAGTTCTTAAGGTTTTACAACCCTGGTATAGAGGTACTAACTTTGTAGCTAGAAGTTGCATGCCTCTTAGATTGGTGAAGCAATAGCAAATCAATAATAATATTTCTAGAAATATTTATAGTGATAAACACACAATTAGGCCTAGATACCTCATAACAACTGCAAAGTAGAAATTATATGAAAATGCAAAATTAGACTTATTGTTTTATGTTCGATGCATTTCCTTGTACCTGCCTTCTTAGGAATTGGTACCATCACTGTTCTAACAAAATTTTCAGGCAATTCACCAGTATGGTATATTTTGTTACACAATTTAACAATTTTCCTAAAACCAATTTGATTCAAGCATTTGAAAAATTCAATGGGAATCTCATCCATTCCTGTTGTCTTCCCTTTCCTCATTTCTTCTATTGCTTTTTCTACTTCCCTCTTCAACACTGATGAACCTTTATCTTCTGGAGACACCACTTCTTCCACCTTCAAATCTAAATCCTCTGGTTTCTCCACTGAACAATACAGCTCTTCCAAATATTCTGTCCATCTTTCTGCTATTTATTTTCTATTGTGTATTATTCAACCATCTTTACTCTTAATTTCTCTTATTTTACTCTTCCTTTTCCTATTAACAGTTCTTACTGCTCTTACTTTCCTATACATGAGATCATGCTGTCCTTTCTTCTCTAGGTTCCCTATGACATCAAATGCTTCTGCCAGCCTTTTATCCCTTATTCTCATTATTTAACTTTTGATACATTGTTCTTACTTGTTCACCTCTCTTGTTTTTATACTTCCTCCTTTCTTCCATCTTTTTCATCAGGCTTCTTTGCTCTAATTCCTTTATAGTATCCTATTTCCTTTTCTGCTAAATTTACAAAAGCATATTTTACCCTCAACCAAATTTCTTCAATTCCTTCCTCTTCTTTTTGATCTTCTGTAATTGCTTTAGTTTTTCTCCTATCACTTCTTTATCAATATCCTCCATCTTTTTCAAGTTCAATTTCTTCACTATTTTGGCATCTTCTACCATCTTTAATGTCAGCTTGATTTCCATCATTATTAGGACATGGTCACTATTAATATCAGTACCTGGTAACCCGATTGTATCTTTTACAGTATTTCTATATTTTTCTTCTATTAAGATGTAATCTATCGGATAACAATCTCATGCAGGCAAAATCCATGCATATCTCCTTTACTTCTGATTTTTTAACCATGTATTAGCTATAAAGAATTCTTTCTCTCTGCAGAATTCCACTAATCTTTCACCACTTTCATTTCTTACTCCTAAACTGGCTTCTTTTGTCAAATGTTCCAAAGCTAAAATAGCTTCCCTGTCATATCTCCAGGGAATTAACAAAAGGAGAGACATAAAAATAGATTGAGAGTGAGAATATGGAATGTGAAGACAATGTTGCAGTGTTGTAAGATGGAGAACATCAAAAAAGAGATGAAGATAAATAAGCCAGCATCATGGCGTAGTTCAAGGAAATATCCTTTGGATCTTTAATACAGTGGTTTTCCATAGCCTTCTGTATTCCATTACCGTTATCTTCAGAAGAAGATCATCTGCTTTTAGGGGCAGTTTCCAACCCCTAGGACAATGGAGTGCCCTGAACCCATTACCCGCTCTCAATAAGACCATTGGCACTTGGTAATGGGGGGACTCCTTATTCATTCATGGGTGTTCTACCTTTCGGTAGGTTCATGCACAATCAAAAATCCCTATTAAGCACCATCTCCTTCATTTCCTTATAGTTAGCCCCACCCCGTATGTCGTCCAACAACTTTTGTCTCTGCCTTCCCCTCTGTTTTTTCCCGAATCCTCCCTTCAATTACCACCTTTACCAATCCCTCTCCCCTCAGTATTTGACCCACCCATTTCTTCCGGCAATGCTTGATCACGTCCAGTAAAGCCCTCTCCTCCCCAACCATCTCTAACACCTCCGTGTTTGTTTTCTTATCAACTGAACTTACTTTTTCCATTCTATGCCATACCACATCTCGAAGGCCTCCAAACGTTTAACTTCTTGCTTTCTTAAGGTCCATGTTTTGCACCCATAGAGCAACAGACTCCAGACCAGGGATTTCACCAACATTTTCCTGATTCCTTTGTCAAGACCTTTGGTCATCAATTCCCTTCCCTTCATAAAGGCTTCTTTGGTCAAGGCTATTCTTTTACGAACCTCATCATTACATCTTCTGTCCCAAGAAAGAGTACTTCCCAAGTAAGAAAATTTACCCACCTGCTCTAGTTTGGACTCCTTATACTGGGAGTCATTCGGTCGCTACGTCCTTGTCAGTTTTAAAAACAAGGGATACCACGGGAAGGTGAGGTTGACCTTTGAGGGTGAGAGGCTATTTAAGGGACATAACTCTCCTTACCCCCCATATGAAAAATATTTTGCATTAATTTCCTTAAATATTGGAATCTTTAATTAAAGGGAATGCAAATTCAATTTTCCTTCAACGAGACAAACCAAAGACCTGCAAACAAATAAAAATTATGATAAACAGAATCTTCAAATTGTTTCTACAAGGCATGATCAAATATCTCTGCCACAATAGATTACTTCAGGGTTGCAACCTTTGGTAATAATGTGCAACAATTTAGGATGGAAGAACCTCAGAAAGGATCAGAAAAGTAAACACATTAGAAGGATTATAATCTGAAACAAGAATAAGACAAATGATTATGCACACAGTGGGGAGACAGGCAATATACACAGAAATTACAAGTTGGATCAATCAGAGACAGAAAAAAATCCTTATGAATAGCCTCTAACAACAAACTTAATCCTAGAGTAAGCAAATATATTTCACAAGCTTAATCCTAGAGTAAGAAAATATATTTCACAGAGCTTCTAATAAATACAACAGAAGATAATCAAGAAGTCAATTATCACAGAATCAAGAAGTCATTTAAATAAATAAAATACCTTGAACAAAGGAAAGAGGTGCAATGAAATCATATATTTTTTTAGAAACTTCCCATACATTTTCCTTACAGTTAAACAGCGATAAAAAGGATTTGAAATAGATGACATGGTAAAAACAGCTGTCACCGAGTTAAAATGATAAATAATATTATTACCTGATATGTAAATACATATTACTTAAATAATTCACAAACTGATAACACACAAATGTTTAGCCATAATTTATCCGGCTATGCTTGTCCTCCAACAATCATAACAAATACAAGTATCGGTATCATCAGTACACTTCCAGATATTTACCCAAGTATCGTTGTAAGTACTCAATTTCATAAAACTATTTAATTCCTTTCTTTCTCAAAAATTTTACAACATTATGCCTCACAAATATTCAGTAAATTAAGTCTCATCCCCGCCAAATATATAAATATTCACATTAACTAATTGAGAAAATGATACTACCTCTACCACAGAGACCACGGGCTTTTGAAATTTTAAGCTTACTTTCGTATAATAATTTAAATAATAATATCTACCGCATACCATCCCGGCCATGCCGTACGAAGAATTAAGATACGGTAATGCGGCGAAGAGCTTCAGAAATTTCTCATACCGTAAAACAGCTGATATCAGAAAACTCTTGTGCGTTAAGTAATCATGGCATCCCAAGCAGTACGAGCGGGTGCAAGGCAAGTTAAGCCAATACTTTCAGCAGATTTAGCTGAAGCAAGAAAGAGAGCGCTTAATTTATATCGAGCATGGTATAGGCATATTCCATATTTGGGTAAGTTGATATTGTTTTCTCCATGTAAGCATCTCTTATAGCCAAGTCTTATACTGGCTCTTTCTAATTTAGTGCTCGACTTCGACGTCCCTAAATCAGTTCCTCAATGTAGAGCTAAATTGAGGGAGGAATTTATGAAGCATAAACATGTTACGGATGTCAGAGTCATTGATATGCTGGTGATAAAGGTAAATTATTTCAAGAAACCGTGCAAATATTGTGTGTATGCTCAGAAAGCTCGCAGCACCGAATTCATTTGCCTTATTACGGGTGGTAATAGATATCTAACTAATAATAAATATTGTCAATCTTTTTCACCTTAGGGACAGATGGAGTTGAAAGAAACAGCAAAACGTTGGAAGCAGAAAGGTCATGTCATGACTTACTTTAAAGATACCCATGAACCCAAACCAACTGATTTCCTGTCCAAGTTTTTCGCTGGACATGAATAATATCATCGAGTCTGTAAATAATGTCGGAGTTAGTATAAATTTTTTGTATATAGTGGATGTTAATTTCAAATAAATCCTTAAGGATTGCCACACCTTTGGTTTCAAGGAAGTCATTTGTTCAACACTGTCATAAAAAAATAGAAATGTAATAATTCTCTTTGAAAGGTAAATACATGGTTATTGATTGATGAGGGAATTATTTTATTGCTGCTTAATTATCATAAATTATTCACGTATTTTTAACTAAGTAAATCCAAAATTGTATTTTATATATGGCTTCATTCATCATTAGATATTAGCATATCTACATTGTTTTCAAATAACCGTATTCAAATTTGATGTATGTTAATGACAAAAACGCTGATTGCAACAATCAATTATACGTGTTAATCACCTTTTTCAGAGGTTGGCAACGAAAGAATGATTTGGTGTATAAGAGCTTGGGAAAAATCAATCTTATTTAATATGAAAAGCGTAAGAGTTTTGTCCTAGTTGCACCATCAGTTCTTTAACGTAAAAGAACAACTTGCAGAAAAAAAGAGAATGATGGTGGGTTGCAGTGCCATGATGTTGACACAGCGGAGAAACTTAAAGATTTAGCCGCATGCATTAAGTAAGGGTCATTACCTCATAGCAACATCTTAAAAATGAAATTTAATTAATATATTGTTAAATAAGAGAATTACCTACATAATATCCAAGTTGTCATGTGGTATAGAAAATATAGTTGAAAATCTAAGTTAAATTATGTCAAGACTAAGCAGAAGAGAGTAAAATCATCAACAAGGATTTAAGGACTAAATATTTAGAATTTCAATATGAACATTAAGAAAGACTATATTGTGGAAGCTGTAGGTCTATACAGGGGACGTTTTCCAAACAGGCCTGTAAAAACTTTAAGCTACCAAAAAATGGTAGGTTAGAGGTCAGTTTAAAGTAAATACAATTAAGTCAGATCAGTCTCCTTGACATCGTCAATAGAAATCATTTAGCCCCAGAAAGAGGACATTCTTGCTTTGAAATATTAAGCAATAATCAGGATTCTTAATAGACAAGAAGATTCCAGTTCTTACTAATGTAATTGTAGCATTTATTTTATTGAAAATTTATAAACTTTTTAAGTATATAGTCATGAACCCAAGGCACAAATATGTACTAAGTAATTTCATAATTAATGATTCTGCAGGGATTTGAAATCTATGTGAAGACTTTAAGGATGCTGCTTGATGTAAACTTATACTCAGAACAGAAAAGCTATAGACAGAATGGTTAAACTTAAGTAAAAATGCTCAGAGAGGGCAACTAGTTACAATGATTAATTTACTTATCGTGAAGCTGGAAAAGAAAAAATATAATCCTGGAACTGATTTCAGAGGATTTACGAAGATGTAGATACTAACAGTCAGGTGTACTGACAGCATATCTGGGGTTCTGAGTAAAGATATTAGTGAGCAGAATGATAAGTTAGGAAATCTGTGCAATTGACTCCTAATTATTGAATCTGAATTAAGAAATTAATGTCACTATTAACAGGAACCAGTCCAGAAAAGCATGATAAGAAACAATTGTTAATGGAGGCAAAATCAAAGTTGTGAAGATAGGAAAGATATTTTATTTTACTGTTGGAAATTTATCAAGCATATAAAATAAAGGGTGTCTGGGTTAAACGTATAATAATACTAACTAATAACTTGAGAAGTTATTGAGATATTTATTAGCGGTTTGCTTCTACTAGTTTGATAACTCAAAATGTTTTCTATGTTTGCTTGATGATGCTGCACCTGGCCATTATTCAGTAATTGTGAGGGATATCTTGGATAATGAGTTCTCAGATCACTTGATTGGGAGAGGTAGTCCATCGATTGCTTGGCCCCTAGAAACCCATGAGGACACTTGATTTTTTTCTGTGGGTGTTTATCAAGAATCATGTGTACCAGACACCAGTTTCTGATCTACCAGAGCAGCACCATCAAATTTTTGCAGTTATTGCAAATGTCATACCTACAATGTGGCAAAACACTGGGAGAGAGTAAAATTCAGATTAGATGTCTTCCTGCCACTAATGGTGCTCATATCAACTTGTATTGACTGACTAAAAAAACCTTTTGAGTTATCATAGTGGTAGAAGCAAACCACCAATAAATATCTTTATTAATTCTCAAGTTATAACATTTTGTAATGCCAGAGATATGGCAAAAGAATAAGAAGGTATAAGAGATTTGGAAACAATTCTGTAGATATGTGAGTGAATTAATAATAAAATATATAAAAATTATTCAGAGGTGGTTGCAGAAATCTGTGTAGGCAAAACAACTTAGCGTTTTAATATTTTCTGAGATTCTTTGAAAAAGTGATAGGAAAACTTTTCATACATAGAAACATCTATGTACATGAAGAAGGCCGAAGTCATGGTAGCTTAGTGATTAGTGCAACCGACTGGCAATTGGTAGACCCGAGTTTGATCCCCTCTTTCATTTCCATTGCGTAATTCATGTACATGTTAAACCCTTTCACTGCCAGTCTCCACCAGATGGTATATACCTAAACTGCCAGAGGGCTACTTTGGAGAAAGTGAAATAAATTTTATCTGGTATAAAAGAGGATTTATTTTGGTAATTAACAGGGATAAGTTTTCTGAAAGTCAACTCATTCACAGAAACAGGAATGTCAAAGATTGTAAAAAGAAATGTTGGTATAGCAGCAAGTGGCAGTTTTTGTGTGCACCAAGAGAGCTAATATTTTGGATGGTATTATGAGAGTGTATTGGATTTCTTTTATCCTCTATCTGAATGATTCAGGAATCTTCAACAAGGTCCTATTCTTACTCCTATTTAATGAATATGAAAAAAGAGGCTTATTTAATTCTCTTCTTAAATAGTATTTTATCTAATGAGTGTTTAGTGAGGTTCCATTTGTTATTATAATTATTCATAAGACAAATGACTTTGAACTATATTATTTGGACTAAGTAAATCCCTATGGCTAAGTTATTATTTCTTAAACAATATTATGCTTTAAAAATCCAAGTATCATTCAAAGAATACATCCACCTCACAGGCAACGTAAATAAAAATTAAGTAATCTGAGTGATGCTACATGAAGAAACTGATAACATTAAGTAAAGTATTTTAAGCAACACAACGAGTGCAACCACAAAAAATCCAATGTAGAAACAAACACGATAATAGTCTTGTAAGGCTGCACACCCACATGTATTTACCCTTTGTGATTGAGAGGTCTACCTGATAAGGGTAGCTATTTATGACTACGTTGTGTTTTTGAAACATCATATTAGGAAGGAAAATATACCATATAATGAAGTTATAAATAAAATAGTGCCAATGAATGGATCCATCATCAAACATGTATCATATCAGCAACAGATTTCTTTATTTCCTCTGTTTGTAGAATAATATATAAACACTGGCCATAATTTAAGCAGATGCTGAATAATTCTGGCTAGGACAATAATTTTGATGTCTTTAAAGGATGCCACAAAATTCCTACTTTGAAACAATGACATTCTTTTGTATTTCTACTCCCACTGCTTCTATCACAGGTGTGTGCACCTTTTTGATAATTAGTGCTTATATCAGCAAATCTATGGCAAAAAATGCTTTTACATCCTGGTCAACTTATTTTAGAACATATTATTTGAGATTATGTTAATCATGTAAAACTTACTGAATGAAAAAATGAATGGCAGGCTTCTATGAAAAATCAAGGTCTTGTTTTTTCAGGTCAGAAACAATTAATTTTGCACCTGTGATGAGGGTCTAATAACAATGTATTCAGCTTAGGAATATAGTGTACTGTATATCTATATTAGACTTCTGCTAGATCCTGCATAGCAATACCGTTGCTGCTGTAGCATAGGACTTAGTTGAATAATAGATGAATGAGGTACTCTCTCATTATTCATATTCCTCAAATATAAGTTACTGAGATGGTTTGATTTATTTCTTGAATTCATGGAACTGTTGAGGGATATTTTATCCACAATGTATTTACTAAAGTGCTCTCTGAGAATCTTAATCATCCAGAGTACTCTCAAAGGTCAATCATAGGTCATAAATATGGCTGACAATCACATTAAAGAATATAACGATCAGCAAGCAATTTAAAATTTTATGACACTTGCTTTTCTCACTTTCCAGCTCTCATGACTTCCGAGCATACCTATCATTTCTATTTTGCATACTTTATGTATTCACAATGCAACAAAAATAATATCAAAGGATAATCAAGCTTCAGGACCTCATTATTAAGATTACTTGGCTGAATGAGTAAATGTTTAATTTGTTGCCCAAAAAATTATTCATTCATAAGACAATTTTTAATCAATAGCATTAAAAGAATCTTGATCTTGTTACCCTTCAATTGAATAAAAAATTTCTGAAATATGCATTGTTTAAAGCTCTAAAGATTTTCAACCAAAACATCTTGTTGGCTAAATATTATGGAAGTAAAATTTTGGTACTGAATACAACAATAATTCAGTAACTCCATGCAATATACACAAAAATTCAATTTTTAATAAATATGAAAATGGAGACTAATATCATAATATTATATCACCATTGTGAATGTAGTTAATACATGTGGTAAGAAGGAATTAAAATTGTTTAGGATTCAACTGTATTTAGATTAGTCCCATGAGAAGAGATTGATCATAATAAAAATTCCTGAATGACCTGAATAGTTCCAACTACAATTAAATGAATGATAAATAGACAAATGACATATTTTGATGGTTTACATAATTATGCTTAAATAATATGTGATGCTCTATAGAACATAATGGCATTATTTCCTTAATAAGCTACCTTCAATAAATAAAACATGATTTGAAAAGTAAATTCATAAAGGTAATTTTAAAAATATAATTATTTATCCTAAGCATTATCCAAACAACGCAACCCTTAAAATTGATTTCATTAATCTTTTGATAAGTGCTGAAATAAGAAGTGAGATGAGTGAAATTTTAAAAAATTTCAAAATTTGATTCCATTTTAATGGTTTCTTGATTTTGTTTCTTTAGTTCTCCTTAAGCACTTCTCAAGAAAGAATATGTACAGGGAGAAATCAAGATGGAAATACGATGGGGGGAGAGAGGGAATTTAAAGCTTAAAACTGGAAAACAATAGGGGATGGCAGAGAATAAATGGATTCATTTATTTTCAGTTTGGTATAATCATTTAAATTGCAACCCAACCATGTGATGGAAATTTCTACCATTCCTAGGGCATAGAATTTCAAATCTGGATAGTTGCAGGATGGGTATCAATATTTAGCCAAAAAAATCTTACAAACATTACAAAAACATTATACTAAGATTCCCATTATAGGCAAAAATAGAATTTTTCCTCAATTCTAAATTCCTCTTAGTGTAACATATATGCAACCTGCATCAAAATCACTACATATATTTTAAGTTTGGACATGATCAGTTGAATAAGAATTTAGTTTGCAATATCTGAAAGAAAAATTATGAATTTGTGGTTTATTAAAAAGCTGACCTCTTTATACATTCAGGGATAAAGTTTAACATTAAAGTTATAAAGAAACCAAAACGAGGAATTTTAAGATACCTTAGCATGACCGTGAGGGAAAAGATGACGTGTAGCTTCTTTTCATTTCTTATTTTGAAGACAAAGTTGATGAGCTGAAAATTGTTCCTATACACAATTTGCTCAGGCTTTATAAGTTAATTAATGATCTTTTGAATATCAAAATTCTAGTGCATTAGGTTAAACCATGATATTTAACAAGAGATTTAAATCTCTTTCCACACTATATTTTAGGTTTGAGGTTAAAAAATGAAGGATTGGCAAAGATGAATCTGCAAGATTAACCCACTCAATGAAGATGCCTTGAATTTAACATGACATGTTTAGCAGGATAGCATATCCCAAAACCTCCATCTGAAATTACAAGCCAATCAGTACATGTACTATATCTCACTGAAAAGAAACATGCAACCAAGTATTTCCAATCAATATAAAAGAACCAACTTTGATGCAAACCACAGATACATTATTCAGACCAAATCACAGGGAATTTTTAAGCTAAAATAAAAAAAAATCTTCCCTTATATTTTGGTTTACATAAAGACTTTTAAAACTTATTTATAATAATAAAGCAATTGCTTTGTTATTATAAATAAGTTTTATATACCTTAAGGTTTGAGCACGCATCCTAACTGTAAATAAGCATTTCTTACGGAATATCACAAGATTCTGTAGTCATATTGGAGAGATATTCGAATTTATAATGAAAATGGTACCCATATGTGTACTATTAACATACCAATATAGGAGCCAACAAAAGCGTTTTTTAATAAAGATATTTCAACCAGGAAATTTATTGCAATAAGAGATACATTTCCTCCTTCTGTGAATGTATACTAAATACCCAATTAAATTTTTAAATGAGAAATCTCATTTACAAAATGATATTTTTGGCAATATTTTTAAACAGAAACGACTTGACAGAAATAAGTCAAATAAATATAGATTTTGTATAAATAATTTCATTCAGTAATTTTAAGTAATAATGTTCATTTATGAAAAGATCTATAAAATAATTCCAAGTATACTCAACTATAGTTGAGTATACTTGCTATAGCAGAAACTGTTAATGATGCTTGCATAAAGTTGGAAGCTAAATAAGGAAAAAATTAAATGATAAAAAACAATTCATTTCTGTCCTCAAGCCATAGCAATCAAGTGAATAATATTATACAGAGCAAGGAAAAAACTCTGATGTCATTCCACAATCAGGCTAGATAAATATTTGAGACAAGAGATTAAGTATCATATCCGAAGTAAAAAATGCTGCATCGATTCTGGAAACGTAAATTGTAGGTAAAATTTCTTCATCGATAACTTTACCAAATTGTACACTGAAAAAGAGACCTAAATATAAATTTTGAGGTATTTGAGGCAATAGAAAAATTTGATAGTCATGTTTAAATCGAATCCGATTACACAAAATTGCTTCTACCAAGTCAAATTATGTAGATGAAAGAAAAGCAAAGCACCAATACTTCCCAACTAAACTTGAGGAATTTTTGCAATGATGTAGATTATACTTTCGATAAATTTACGATGGTTATCCGTTGAAGTAATAAGGAATGGTTATTCTTTCCATTGCATATCAGTTGACACAAACTCTTCGTGAACAGTCTAATTTCACAATCTACCTTGTATAAATATATAAATCTCCTATCTTACCGCCTACTATGAAATATAAGTCGTACCTTTTACCTGCACGTACAGCTTTACATCGTTTGCTTCTTCCGGTATAAATGTAAAAAGAAAATAGTTCATCAATATCATACACAATTAGAAAAGAGAAATACTAAAATGGTTCAAGTTTTGAGTTAATTTTCTAGACCGTTGAGTATCCATACAATTCAAAAGAAATGCTTCAAATAATTAAACAAAAAAATAAAGCTATCCACCACATATTTCGTACTCATGGCTATTTCCTGTTCGAGCTGTCTGCTAGCATGACACATATCACTGCGTAATGTATCCGTCGCCTGTCTTATTGGCCGCAGTAGTTTCTTTTGCGGAGCAGACGACAACGAACGACCATGGGGGGCGTTATTAACGAGTAATATCTTTTAATACATCGACACATTTCGAAACTTCTTTACTTCACAAATGAAGGTATGTTATTAGTATTCTGTTACTTATTCTTTCTGTAATTGGAACTATTTTAGTTCACGGATTCATTTCTCGGACTGCCAGTGAACGGTGTTATTTTAAACCTATCCTTAACTTGCACACAAACACCTTACCATGTATGGGAATGCTTCCTTCTGTAACTACGTTAAAATATATGACGCTGATTTTTAGGGGAAATGAGAAATTATGTTGTTAGATAGTATAAGCATACTTTCAGAATAAATAACTACTTCAAATTAGATGTTGCCGACTTATTTATTTCTTTTCGTTACGATATTTCAGTGAGCAAAGATAATCGAAGTCCATTTTTTCTACATTTTGGCATATTCAGTGAGAAAAAGAGTGCTTAAGGTAAGTTTCAGTATTTCTTTTTCAATCATTATTTTTGCGTGAATTATGTTAAATGAGTTATTTCATTAACTATTATGCTGTTTTCAAACATGGAAGTATTTACAACTAGGCAATACTGCCCAAATGTTAATCTGTTAAAACCACATTCATATTATTGCTTTCACTGATGAACAACTGTTATTACTACATTTTATTTTAATATTCAATTATCTTTTTTATACATAAAGTGCGATTTTTTTCACCCATGAAAATATCACCTTCTTTATTTACATTATTCTTGATAGTAACGTATCCCTGAAGTATTAAAATATTGATGTGTTTGTAGTTGTGATTAATTCTGCGTATCTACGCATCGGAATATAACTCATATAGCCTACCTCAAAAACCAGGAAAAGAAGTGCAAAACTCTTGTTTTCATGCTCATTAACCTATTCAAAAACTTCGACTGTAGGAGAGAAATTACATTTTGCTGCATTTCATTTTACGTATTTTTAAGTGCGATTACGTTCAAGTTTTTTGCGGCTACTTTTGTCCGGTAGTACTAGTTGTGAAAGTATCATCATATATCATCCTTTTGATACGTAAACTTATTGCTTTCATTTACTTCCACCTTCCATCAACTTTTAATTAGGCTTTCCCTTCCTTTCGACAGTATTCTTAGTTACTTTTGCTTCACATTTGAAGGAGGGTAACTTAAGCTCAGAAAACAGATCAATTATTACTTATATTTAGAGTCTGTAAAAAAATTCTCTGGTCACATATTAGATGTATGTACTTGTGGTACTCATTGTTGATGAATGAACATTTACTTTGAAGAAGCTTGTTTGTAGTTATTATATTGTTTTAAAGCTAGATAAAGTATATCAAACTTCTCTATGTATCTCAAAAGTTTTAGAAGCCATTATTGCTTTGTATGGGTGATCTAAGAACTTCTCAAATGCTGTATCCTCTTCTATCTAATATGAAAATCTTTCTTATGCATTAAAAACATTGCTATCTTTACTGTACCTCTGTTTAAGTCTTAGGAATTTTTTCCAATGATATCTTTAAAAACTCCTTTTAATTATGATAAAAACTTTATTAAAATAGTGTAACATCCTGTTAAGAAAAATATTTTTTCTTATGATCAAGAGTTTTCATAAGTAAGAGGGTTGTTGGTCTTATCTAGTCTCAGCTGACATAAAGGTCTATGTATAGTTAGTAGCAACATAAACATAAGCTCAGAATGAATTATTTCAATATTATTTGTTAATAATGAAGAGGGAATTTAACAATGAATACTTTTTTATTTGTTAGTGTTAATATTATACTGGGTAAGTTTTCATAGAATGCAATTAGAAACTGTAAGATGATTTTATTACAAATTAAAGTAAGGGATCATCCTATTTTTTGCAACTTTTGGTCACTTTATGATTAATGTTATCAACTCTGGATTGAAGATTTACTGAAGTAACTTTTGAAATATTATTTTTCCTGTTCCATAATGTCTGTAGATAAATAAATAACAAAAGATTTGATAACTTGTTGGCAATTGATTCATATCACTATTGTGTAGTGTTGTGGTTTTGTAAAATAAACATCTTTTGATTAAGCTTTGCTATAATGTTCATTTGAAATACTATATGTTTTTTCTTTAACCAATGAAGTCAATGTACTGCATAAATACAAACCTGAACTAAACTGTTGTTGAAAATACTTTTGAAATTAGTTCATATTTTTATTTTTTCCAATTCACACTGATTTTGAGCTAAAATAAAGTCCCTGTCTAATTCAAATAAGAACTGAACATCTCTTCTTTTCTGAGTTTGGAGTTGATAAAAGGTAACTTAAGTATCAATGCTCTTGGGGATTATCATTCTTTTAAATTTCAAATTGATAAAAAATAGGTTACCTCAATCACATGCCCAACTTTTACCATCTCTTCTAGAATGTGAGAATCTTTTCATTCTTCTACAAAGAAGCAGAAAGTTCAAGATTTAGGTATTATATGCTCATGGAATGCTCAGTTATGCTATTTTTGGCAAAGATTAGAGTAAGAAGAAGAAAACGAAATGCTGCATGTTGCTTACATTCACTGACTGGGGCGAGGCTCTTTTAGTATAAATTAAACAATTTCAGTAAATTTTGAAAGGAGTAACCAAATTATAACTCAGTTAAAGAAGGATCTGGATACCGTTTTTTGGATTCCAACTCATAGAGGGTATGGAACTTTTTTGGTATTCTCCTATTTTTTTACAAGTTTTCCAAGGAAGAGAATATACATGGGTGGTCTGAAAAGTTTCCGACATTTCGTCATTTCTTGACATGTTTTCTGAAGATATCTGAAAAATTTCTGAAGATTTCTGGAAAATCTGGGGTGGGAAACTTTTCAGACCACCCTCGTATTTTTAGGGTGCCATTATAGGTACCAATGAATCTATTTTAGAGGAAAAAAGGGAAGACATACATTGTGCTACTTAAAGTATGAAAAAATTAAAACAATTTCCGACATGCTGTATTCATTATCAGTCTGTTGTCTATTTATGTCCCACTCAATTACTCTTCCCATAACATAAAAAATATAATTAGTTGATCTAATATTGGAACGGAAACATTCTATCCTAAGTGCTAAAATAGGGGAGGACAGTACCTAATTATTTGCTTGGCCGCGCATATCTGTTTGTAGCGCGTCAATGGTGAAAGAGATCGTGGGATCCCAGTAAGAGAGAAGGTTTTTCGTGTCCCCTAGAGGGTTATTCAGTGGTAAGAATCACTTCCAAAATCACTATTCATCGTCATCCGCAATCATCGTTGGGCTTCCTCGTAAATGATGGAATGCATAGGGCCAAAAAGAATTAAGTGCCTATTCATACGTTTACTAAATAAGGAATGTTATAGTACTAGAATCTATTTGTATCGTTACTAATTTAATAATTAATGTGTTTTATTCCGCGGAATTTAAGGTTGCGTTTAATCTTCAGAAGTTATAATGAGACATATCGAAGCATGACATCTCTGCGGAGGCATCTATCTTGAAGAGGTCGTATTGATCATTTATAGTCAAGAGTACCTACAGTTCGTGATAATTCGCTACTTTACATCTCTTTCGGTCCTGAACGTGCAATTAAAGAAGAATGTAGAGGTCCATCGGCAGTCGGCCACTGCGTCTCTCAGCGACGCCCCGCTCCATATGCTCTTACAGGGAATCAACAGTGGTAGGGGGCATAGACTAGCAACAGAATCGGGAAAACCGGAGGCGAGGATGAGTAATAAACAGAAAAAGAACTGACTCCTCTCCCAGGATCTGCGCTACAAACTCCCCTCATTCCCTTCATTTGGAATATTCGCTCCATCTTCCCAGCTGTCATCGTTCTCATGAGCGTTCGATTAAAATAGTCGCGAGAGGAACTGCTTTCTCTCTTCGCCTCGTTTTATTTTCTTTTTCTTACGTCGATCTAGATCTTGATGAGAGGAAATCAATTAAGAATCTAATCTAGCATCTAACCCACAATTTTTAATTTGCGCCGAACTGAGCGGGAGATTTTGAAAGTAAAACCATGGAGGAACCACGGAGGAAATCGCGTTTCATCTCCCGAATTTTGACATCGTTGGCCACCCGAGAGGATCTTCTTTTGTCCATTTTGCTAGCCGGTCGGCCAATCCTCTAGAACTTTCAACTTTCCCACGTCATTGCCAGTTTTCCGTTGGGAAATCGAGTTATTCCCGTCTTTCACTACGATGAGAAGGGACAAGCGTCGCATTCGGGATCCTCCGAGGTTCATTTGTAGCAATTTTATGAGGAGTGAATTCAAATAGTGAGATGAACAAGGAGAAATGTTTGGATTCCATCATTTTTCAAGGTGCTCGTCGTGCCATTCGGGGCTTGCATACCGCGAGTCGCCTCCCCTCATATCTGCACGTTCTCTTGGCGTTTCTGCAATACGTACTTATGATTGCGTTGGCGGACTTTCTTTCCGGTTGCGTCCCAACTCCTAGATGCCACCTCGCAAGACAGTCCCTCGACCTTGAATTAACAATCGATCTGGAATTAGATCTTTCAAGAATGCCGTAGTGTTTAATTCCCCCAGCTGTCTATTTTGCAGTCGAGAGACATTTTTCTTTGTCAATTTTTAACTACTAGATTACGCGCATTATTATCCACATTCATGCGGGCTTTCTTCACCAATTTATAATTGAATGGAAAATCTATTGAAGATATATTTTATTCTGCGACAATGGTTTCTTTTTTCTATTATCGAAATTTTTAAAACTCGTAGAAGCAGCAGAATTAAACGTTTTTACTTATAATATCTATACCTGTCGTTCTTAGAAAGCATTGAGTCCCACATCGCAGATACAATGAATGACCGGAAATGGGACCTTATACTTTTTATAAAAGGAAGAAACGATGCCCATAAGGGAAGATTATGAATCAGCCTTTATGTGCGAAGATTTCCACCGCCATTTTCGACGATATGTATTGTATTTGATGAATTGCTTGTTCCGAACTACCTATAGAAATTAGGTACAATATATTCTGACAATCCTAGACCTAAAGTTCTAATACAGATTTTGATTTTTTCCTTACATCTACAGATATTTTATGCTTTAGCACTGCGCGAATCATAAGATCATTATTCAGAAGAAGTTACTGTTTGGTTTATCTTCATTCAATTTTATTTTATTATAGAGGAATATTAATATCCCAAAATCTTATCAATGTAAAGCTTATTTTAAGAATTTACAACTGGCTTTATTGTCCCAAAAATCAACGCATGCTACCCTTCATTTATTTTGAAATTATGAAGTTAAAAACGAGTAAGCCTGCTTTACAGTGGATTTTGAAACCGGTAACGCGTTCACCGTGGTATCGAAGTTGACTTTTGCCTATCAAAGTTTAAAATTTTCTACTGAATTACTATGAGTGTTTTGAGAGTAGTGTATCTGTATTTTTTAATATTACTGTTTTTATTGGGATTGCCTAGCCAAGACTGTTTTTTGGAACATTTTAGCGGATGCGTTACGTACAGTTAAAATTTAACTGCAGTTTTTTAACCTTGATAGTATGTGATTTACTGCATACATACATAATATATACATACATTGTAAATATGTGGCATAACCTTTGTTTCTCATTTGAGCCCAGTAATAAAACAATTAAGTAGTATAAACGATTCCTCTTAGTAAGAAAAATGGGATTCTCCTTGGGTGTTTTCCCAGTGCTCTTAATTATCTGAAGCACGCTTTTCAAGCTCTAAAACTTGTTTGGTTCTCGCGCCTTCAATATTATATTTCACCTAAGGCTTCGATAACCGAGTGACTGGGAGGTTAAGGGCGACAAGGAGATAAATACTGTTGGTTTATATGATGGCTTTAAAGCAATATTTACGTTGCCACGCCACGTTCCCCCAATTTTGAGCTCTCTATCGAGAGTTCCGCATCCCCATATGGGCATCATGCGTCTTGCATCGCAGCTCTGTCTGGGGGGAAGTTCGGTTGACCATTGGGGTATCACATTAAAAATTTCCCTCGTAAAATATGTATAGGAATCATTTCCAAACCATGAGCACGTTCCTTTGGGAGAATTTTCTTCATGCAATACACCAAGACACAAGGCAAGTGGTACGCACTTTCGTCAGCTTACGTAGCATTAACATAAATTCAAGACCCGAATCCACCGATGCATCGCCAAATCAATCTCACTCGGCTCCACCTTATTTTTTGGAAGAAAGTAGTGTAATAATATTTGGAGTAAAGCATCCGACCGGAACAGGTACGAGAGAACCAGTTTTTCCGCGATGAAATTGAATCCGCACTGAAGGAAAGTCACTAGTGAACTGAATCTGGCCGAATGCTCCCATTTTAAGTTCACACACAGAGAAAGTGTGCAATACGGCATATTTTTCTACATTTAAAATTTTTACAGCACTGAGTAACATTTTTTATTGCTTATTCAGTCTTAAATCTATACCTTTGTGCCTTGTTCTATCCCTTATGATGAAAGAATGCATCAAGAGTAGTTGCGCGATTGTTGTCCATCTCATCAGGAGCCAATCAGAAGTTCGTCGTCGAAGCGTATTGGCGGATACCTTGGAAGGGCGATCGCTTAAGGTATTGGGTCGTTGACACCTACGCTTTTGATGTGTATCTGTGAGCTGTCCTTAGCCACATGGCCACGTAGAGAAGAAAATAGGCAATGCCGTTTTCCCTTCCGGCGACCTCCCGCGTGGCGAAGAGAAATTTTTGTTTAGAACAGAAGCTGCCGCTTGCTCGCAATTCAATATTTCCAGCAGATGCTGGATATTTATTTGCCAGCTTCAAAATTGGGTCTAAAGGTATTCATATCCCTTTGATTTGCCCAAAGAAATTCCATGTTACCATTCTTAGCATAAACGTGTTTATAGTATCGCGGTGATTTATCTTTGTTGGCATTCCTTTGAGAATTGAACTCTGATCCATTTCCAAAGGCGACAAATTCGCTGAGAACTAAGCTGCCTTATCAATATTTTCGTATGTATCTTCACATTCGATTGATATTCGCTGGTTGATCGTATTTGTAAAATCAGTAATTTCGAAAAAATGCAAGAAAATAAATGTGACTTGCTCTACGGAATGACAGTGCTGACCTAAAAAGAATTTTCTTGTTCGGTTTTTAATCCATTCCTTGATTTTTCCTCACGACTGTCAGGGGAATAAAGAAAACTATCTTATAGAGTCAGATATGTGATAAGGCTTTCTAAATTAACTATGTTAGCTTAGCTCTATTGCAATTATATACATTTGTTGAATTTGAAATTTTATTTCTAAATTAGGATTCTTGGACATGGGTTATGTTTAGTTAAGGATGATTATTTAAATACACTGTTATTAAGTTGACGTATGTGACTCATGATGTACTCTTCCACGTGCCGTTCTTATGATGCTCTGTTTATGATCGTCATAAATTGTGCATGAAATGGGGAAATCTTGTGCGTAATATTTAAGCCCTCTGCAGCTAGGATACCCTGCAATCATTGAACAATTATTACCCGCAAGGTTTTCCTTGGAATGTTACACCACGATAATTTTACCTTCAAGGGCACATCCCCATTCTTCGAATGAGAGATATTGTTCATTGGAAGAAAGAATCGAGCAAAATATCTTCTATTTTCAAACGTTAAATTTCATTTTTTATATTAATTAAAAAATAAATTTTGACCATTTTTTTATTCGATATGCTGAAATTAGTATTTTAAATATTTTTCTGCTCGAGTTTTCTCAAGAATCCTGAAGATTTTCCTTACAAATTATTAATCTAAATGATAATTATCATATTTAAATAAAATTCCTATACCCTTTTGATATTTTCATAGTTTTTTGTATTTTTTCAGTAATTCAGGTTGAATATCTTGAGAAAATAGCTCCCAATAGATTATAATTTCTAAGAAGTATTAACAAGTAAACTATTTTACAAATTAAAGTGGTCTATATCTCATATAAAAATTTTAATTATTGATCGAGTATTATTTTTTGGAAACATAATGTGAGATTTCTCACTGTCATTATAATGTCTTCCTCTCTACATTCAAGATGTATTTAAGATATACACAGACCAAATGCAGCGAAAAGTTTCAAGAAGAGAATGCGGGTTCAATGACCTAAAATAAAGAGCTGTGTTGCGTGAGCCATTCTCTTTCCAACGCGGCTTCTTGAAACTTGTAAGGCTATGTCTCTTGTTGGAATTATTAATGGCCAAAATTGGCTAACCGTCCGTTAGTAAAATCGATTACGTTCAAATCTTGAGTGTGGTTTTCGGTGAAATCGTGAAAACACCGAAGCATGAGAATGAGGGTAAAATTCGGGCTTAAAATATATACATTTCTACATACATAAGTGACTCCCGTTAAAACATTTATATGAATTCCTCTTGTTTTTCGCATACATTCATATACCTAACGTTGTTAATAGTTTTAAGTTCATGTTCCATGAAACCTACAGTGTCAATGTTGTTTGGATAAAGTCATGAAGAAAACTAGAGGAAATTGTTATAGAAAAAAGAAAATTCATTTTAATTTTCCAAGAAAACATATTTTGATAAAACCGAGGTTAATTGAAAATATATGTAAACCATAACTCTTCGAATAATGGAAGGTTTAAAAATTCTATCATTAGGCTTAGTAAAATATTCTCTGTATCAAGTTATGACAAATTAGATAATTTGTTATTAGATTGTAACGGAAGTAAAGTAATTTCAAAAATAATTTTAGTTAAACGGAATTTTATATATCTTTTCAACTTGGCGATAAATTCTGCTGGAAATTCTTTTCTATGAAAATGATTATTATATAATTTTTCAATTTTTTCGTATATCTTTTGAAGGAGTTATATTGCCTATAATATGTATCATATCTTGCGTTGAAAATACTGAGATATGACGGAAAAATATTTATAGACAAGCGTGATAAGCTGCTAAATTAGAAGACATCCAGGCGATGCTAAATTCCAGTATTGTTCCGAGGCAGTTTAGTCAATGAATTTTCCTCTCTTTTGTCCCGCATTCGCTGCAAATAGCCTAGAAACCAGAGGCTCTCGATGGATCGGAAAATCCCTTCCTTGCTAGGCTTCTTTGGGAAATTTCTTTGAAGGGGATAATATTCATGGAAGAGTGCGAAGGATTCGCATACCTGCTTTTCTAAATTAGTTTTGCAGATCGTTAGGAAAGCAAATCTCTAATAAGGTAATGCTTCATTATAAAAGTTTTTTTACGGAAATAGTAATAGGTTTATTCCGGCTTTCTCGCAAGAACCTTAGCATCGAAGCCTTCTGTTAATACGAAGATTACGTAAATATTTTAGTCTATTGTGGCTTCTTTATTGCATAAATAACTCAAAATAACGGATTTCACTGTGAAAGCTCTAAAGATCATAACTTAATTCAGAAAATTGTCCTTATTAATTCTTGTAATTTTTTATGAAGTTCATTCCAGTGCTGTTTGACAAATTTCATGATCTGGAATTCATTAGATTGGAAAATATTTACAAATTTGATGTTAAATGCTTTTCATCACAAGGTTTTATTTCAGCTTTATATCAGTTTTTTCATATTTTAATTTATACATATTTAAATCCATGTAGACTATACCGCCGTTAAATTTTATAAGTACAACTGTCTTTGTTGATTAAGCTTAGATTCAATATAATTTATTTGGCCGTTGTAGACATGGTAATCTTGGATGTGTATTATATTTTGCCATTTTCAAGTATATATTATTATTGCATACTTAAAAAAATGAACCATCAAAATGCTTAATCACAGAAGTAAAATATATTATGAAGCATATTTCGAGTGCATATGATTTAACTGGAGTACGCTTAAGTTTAAATAATGATCAATCTGTGCCGCCGAGCAATACGTTGGGGCACTGTTACGATAATGATGCTCGTAATCGAAGCTTTCAGAGTGGAAAGTCTTTCTCTTATGGAGCAGATGTCAGTTTCTTTACAGTCCAACGCTGTGAAATACAACTCTGGGGCCCCCGTACTCTCTTGGCCATAAGTACCCGAGTCCACTACCCTCTATGATTATGATGAAATGAATTCTAAAGTTTAAATGAATTACTTTCTCAGTGACTGACAGTGCCTCCGGGGAGTGGTTCATATGTTGCCAACGGATTAAAGTTTTTAATACTTTACCAGCAGAATATGCTTTCAGCAATTAGTTCTTTTCCTTAACTTACCATTATTGTCCGTAAACAATGGACACTTCTCCAGATAGCCAGCGAAGGAAACGAGATACCGGTTCATCTAGGGTAAATGCATTTTTAAACTATAGGCTTGGGAGCACTAGATGCTTCGATGTAACTGAATAACCCGAGCTAATCTTGGTGAAACGGAAAGAGCTATTAGCTCATCTTAAGAAGCTCGATGACTAGTATACCTATATAAGATTTAAATTTTCTTTGAAAGAATCTGTCTTTAAAAACAGGTCCATCAATGATTTGTAAAGTGGATGCATTATCAATCCTCATAACCAATGAAGAGATGATGGTGGAGGACAACCTGATCGAAACCAGAGCTTAGATGTAATATTTACTCCCTGCTTAGCTGCCCTCCTTTCTACGAACCTATACACGTATCTTTGGTTTCTCTTTATGATTACTTATTGTAATTTATAATACAAAATAAATTTAATTTAAATTATCAGTGGAGATCGAAATTCGTAGAGATGAAGGTTATAAAATATAACTACTAGAAAAAAATTGTAGTTGCCAGCTTTATTAAATACGAAAATATATGGATATATACACCTACCAAAGGAAAAAGCGGTTCGTTGAAAGAAAAATATTTCTAAAATCAATTCCATGGAAAACTTTCCTTCAATGATGTAGCAAATACGCGATTGGAGGGAGATACACCTTAATTGCTATGTTTTCTCCCCTTTAAGGATAACTATCCAGTATGTTGCGCGCATCATTTATCTTCGATCATGAAGATTTCTTTCGAAACGCTCTACGCCTGCAAAATTGTTCTAAAGTTATATTATTTCAGAATTATTGTTTAATCTATTTTGATCTTTAATTGTCGAAGTACGTTCTCGTATTCAGTTCAACACGACGAATTCTAAAAAATATAAGCTAGTATGGAGAAGTATTGCCGCTGCTCTTCGTTAGATTAATTTCAAAGCGATTGCTTTTTGTGATACCAATTCATGGATGATTTTTATCTTTCGAAGTAGTCGAATTAGTGTAAAAGTTTTAAGGACCCATGTATTTTCACCCTGCGGTATTTCTCTGTCAAATTGGTATAGAAAGGTCTGCCTCGTGGAACAGCTCAGTGCTGATGGCATTACTTTCAGATCTTAATTTTATTTATCCGTTTTCGCCTCTAACTAACCTTGTGTAGCACAAACGATATATTTCAACAAAAAATTCTGAAAATTTACAAGGAAAGTGTTCTCTTGTGAAGTCATCAAACTAATGCATAAGTCTATCTTGGAATATGACACCCATGTATTCGGTCACATTCAAATAAGTTTTCTCTTTACTTCCGCAAATTCATTGCGTGTTTGTTATGTCTGTAGTTCTTGCTCGCATGGTACTCGTGCTCGTGGATAGACCAGCAGCTGTCTGACCTCGACTTCTCTTTGTTGCAAAGCCGCATTTTGAGACGAAAACGTCGCCGTGAGAAAAATTCTTCTCGCGGACCGTTATGCTATGATTCATCCTCTCAGGCCACCGCTCATTGACACCATTCCTTTTTCGTACACTTGATTTATGCTGTCTATATCTTTTGATCATGATAACCTTCATGTTGGCCAGAAAGTTGTGCCTCATGCAGAAATTGCGTTATCCCGTATATTTAGCATTATATCACATATGCTCATACTCGTCGATTCTTACGCGATTTCACTGTCTAAATTCTCTTCCTTCATATTCTTAATTTCTTGTTTTTGAGTCTGAAACATAAGTCACTTCGAAACATCGGAGAAAACATCCGCTGACCCAGTTATTGTTTTCACCCGACATGCCAATTAAGAAGGAAAATGCGATGCGTCAGCCATAACAGAGGCTCCGACCATTCAAGTGCGAACAGTCCTTTTGGCATAGTGTTAGCGCTTCTCTGAGTGTGTTTGTTTTCTGTCATAATCAACTAAATTTCATATTTCCCTCACTATTTTGGTGCAGCTTCCTTAGCGATGCCACGATAAATTGCAGGCATTGCCTTCGATACAGCATGAAGGATTTTCTTTGATGAGTAATCATTCAGTTATACAGTACTTTACACAACCTCGATTTTTTTAAGCACCGATGAAATCGCTTTAGCAATTATTGGCGTTGTTTGTCACAGTGAAATAGTTCTTTAACTAATATGTAGAAAAATCATGTGTATACCTTTAAGTAAACTTGTGGAATTAACTTCCAGTTTTACATTCCTTGTGTAGAAATTTAAAAAATAAACATTGATATCTTTTGAATATTTTTTTGAATCAAATCGTGTCAAATATTTTGGACGTAAGAGTTGCTATTTGGAGTTAATGAATTCTTTTTCTCAAGTTTATCAAAAGTTCGTGTAGTATCAGAGTTATTCTCAGCAATGATATATTTGGAAAAATGACAAAATAATTGGTAAATTATGTATGATGTATGCCCATTCAATTTACTTACGAAGTATTTGTTACGAAGTATTTATTACGAAGTATTTATTACGAAGTATTTATTACGAAGTATTTATTATTAAGTATTTATTACGAAGTATTTATTACGAAGTATTTCAAAAGAAAATTTCGAATTATTTTAATCACAGTACTTGTCTTATTATAATATAAATTACTCGGAATTGGTTAAAGAACAGAATCCTCCGTAATGTATAAAAATTCATGAGCGTGAAAATATCGGAGATGGTAATTTTCTTTGTGTAAAGATTATCTTCACCAAAAAACGTTAAGTACCAATTTCCCCAATGGCCCCTTTGTTTTGAGGATGCTCGAAATAGGGAGCTTACGATATTGTCTATTGTATCCGTTTTTTACGTCCTGCATGATACGGCTTAATGCTTCGTGTCTTACCAATTCTTCTCAAGGTGATCGGAAACCCTATCGCGTAATCACTTCATATTCTCTCAAACTATGCCGTCATTGCTCATAAAATATTGTAAAATTGCATTATCTGTCGCTGAATTTAATTTTCCTATATATTTGAGGCCGTAATAATTCGCGATCAAGTGGTTTAGCCCTTACAACAAATACTGGTCTCCCATTTCGGAATCCGGATCAACTTTTAGGAAACCAATTTTGTGCATTCACTTATATAATATTTAATTTTAACCTTTAGAGTACATTCTGCTGTTAAGAACAACGCGGAAGCTTGTATTGGGAAGGAATCGTGGAAACTCGTGAGGTTTCTCTTCCAGACATTTTCCCATGAGTTGAGGATTTTTGAATATTTTTTTGATTTACGAGAATATTATCTAAATGTACAGTGAAATACTTCATCTGCTTTTTTTCTTCTTTTTAAAGTAGTACTTTTTCTCCGTCGTAGCATTTCTCGTGCTGTCATCCTGCTATTTACGATTTCGCAACTTGCAGTTGTTGTCGACATGTTAATGATGGGTGTGACTTGAGAGCTAAGAAGTATTCCGAATGATTGCTCGACTATGGAGAACAA
This sequence comes from Sympetrum striolatum, assembly GCA_947579665.1. Lineage (NCBI taxonomy): Eukaryota > Metazoa > Arthropoda > Insecta > Odonata > Libellulidae > Sympetrum > Sympetrum striolatum. Next base: position 49,718,109 of record OX388342.1, on the reverse strand, counting down.
TTCTCCCGCCTAGACTCTTTGACTTATGGATTCCCAAGTCTTTCATGCATGCCGCTGTGATTCCCTTCTTTAATATTAAGATTATGATCGACCAAGACTGGAAGCAGATACCAGAGCGAGATTTTTCGCTTTAATTACAATCTGTAATTATGCATGTGTAGGCTTGACTCTTTGTGGAATATAAATCATTATTTTGAATTCGTCCGGTATTGTGATAGGTAATGTAAAAGGGGTACAAGAAATCCTTCCGCTATACTCTGATAGCTCGTAGCTCTGTTTTTGCGTGAGTAGTTGCTCCCTGTTTTATATTTACTTTTGTGCATAAAGTGTGATAGTTCTATAAAGTTTCTACCCGGAGAAGCAGTTCGCTTTAGCTTTCATTTTTACTTTGGAATTGGAAGACATTTGGAATCACCTTGAATCTTCTTCTTTGTATATCTGAAAATCTTCTGCCTCTTCGTTTCAAAATATTTTCGATGCGTGATGAATTTGAAGATTGGTATCAGAGTGCGAATCATCTTTCCCGTTATACTCTGCTTTTCGTGAAGACTAGAATTCTTCCGAACGGGGAGATTCCAACTGGTACGAATTTCTCTCCCAACCTAGTTCACCAAATTACCCTCCCTTCCACGTTGCTTTTCTCCTGGTGTGGCGGAAATTTAGTATCTGTCAAAAAATATTCACGCCTCCAGCATCATCCATACTTATCTAATCTGAATTATTTCTATGTTTATTGTCAAATCCCGATTTCTTTATCGTTCATTATAGCTTTCCTTACTACTTACGGAACCGTTCTTTTCCTTTACCCATTTTCCAAGAAGTTATTTTTCTACTTTGTCTTTACCATTCTCAATTTTATCTACTTAACTACTATTTTAACCCCTAAAAACTTTTGGGTAAAATTATTAATTCTCATATTTTAAGATCAGTATCAGCTCGAACATTCAAGTAATATCTAATTTTAAGATACTGGAACAAGAATTTCGACGAATAAAATATGTTGCTCCTTAAATAGTTTTAATCTACTCTATAAATTAAAAAAAATTGAAAAAATAAATTTTCAGATCGGAAAATCTCACCATATCGCAACATCTCACTTCAGGTTGAAGATTAGGGGGCAATTTAAGGAGTGATTGAAAATGAGTTACTCTTGGTGCATAGAAAGCCTACTCTTGCAGTACATAATTTTTAAGTGAAATATATTCCTCTGGTGCAAATTGTATCTCGATTAAATTTTAACCGTGGTAATTTGGAATGCTTTTTGTCCAACTCGAAGGATTAGATGAAGAAATTCGCCTTCGTCGTTGTAATTCGAGTCTATCAACTGGTTCTACCTCAATATAGTATGTTAAAACTATGTTGCTAAACAGGGAATTTGTGTACATTCCCTTTATTTCTCCTAAACTTTGGTAATCACATCGAGAATATTGATCTTCAAAATCAGATGAGAAGCGCGGTAACTAAAATTCCTGATTATGAGCATGTCCAACGTCCTCCATCATCTCCATTGTTCACTCCTTGTCAGACTTCCGAGAAATTCTTCCAGATTCTTCATCCCGTCCGGTACCACTCACCTATTCAATCTTTTTCTGGTCGATTTTTTCTACCTCGCTCCGGACTTTCTCGTCTCAGTAATGTGACCTTTCTCGTGAGGATCTGTTCCTTTTGGCTGCATCTGAAGACGTTCGGAAGACTCGAATGAATTCGATCGCTCAATACTACGCTCTCGTGAGAGTGTTTAATCAAACGGAACGGAGGAGATGATGCGCGCCGAGTGGAGGAAAGTGGATTTAGAAAACGTAGCCACGACCGCAGCCGATAATTTGGAATGTCCGGTCGCTTAGGTGGGCCCGCCATGAGTGGGGAAGTGCCTGCGGAGGCCGCGGCTGCGGACGCTCCGACTGTCGGAGACCTGAAGAGGTGCTCCAAGTTGGTGGACTTCTCGAGGGAGAGGAGTTTCGTGCTGAAGCAACGCGGGACCGTCCACCACCTAGCAAAGGTTTAACTACTGCCCCTCCTTGGAGAGATGCCATCGTCTTCCAACCACCTCATTCTCCTGATAACATTCAGATCTCTCATCTCGTTTTGCATCAGTTCAGACGTAACTGCATGTTGTCTGATTTAAGGACAAAGGATGACCAACAATAACCATGTAAACGCACCGGACTTTTAACTTTATTAGTTGTTCTGTATGTTGTAGAGCAGTGCTAATAATGTGTTGTTTTCAGCCTGTTGTGTGTTACTTTGGATTGAATGAATGAATTGCTTAATGTAGAAACAACTTTTGAGCTAGCAGAAAAATCCTCTTTAAAGTGTACTGTACCGTTCTTCTTGTTATCCGTGATTCCTCTAGTACTTCTATGCTACATCATCATCTGATATCTGCTGTTTTTATTACATCTTCTGTGGCATGTACCTTGTGCTTAATAGGAGTTCTACTGACTCTTGGAAGGCAAGAAAAGGTCCTCTGATCTTTTGTAAAATTCTTACTCCTACCTCTCGTAAATGTTCCTTTGCTTCATTTCTTGATGAGATAGCTGCAAGAAAAAACTGAAAGTTTAGTATATTATGTGGTTCATAATCCCTAATTCTGATTCTGTTTACTTGAGTAGTGGCAGAGTTTGCTTGAAAAATGCAAAAGGATCTCCAAACTTTTATCGTGAAGCAAAAATTTACCACTGGCTGAGAACTCAAATCAACTATATAGTACTAGTGTTGTGACACTATGTGAATGAATGTTTTAATATATTATGTTAATTATTCTAATTGTGTGAAATATTCCTTTCTTTCGAAGCATGTATGCTATACAACTGCCCATTCCCAAACATTTAATCTTTGCACTTCTCCAAAAAAATTTATAAAACATTACTTTTATCTTTTAACTGTGGAGTATACTTAGCCTTTATTCATGAGATCAACTACTACTGATCATAGGTTTAGAAGACATATTCTTGCAACTAATTATTATTCTTACTATGCATCAGGTGTAATTCAGTAAAAACTCAGGTATATTCTTTAAGTATTGGATATTATTACTGGTGTTTTGAGTATTTAATCATTCTGTATTAATGTCATAAAGTTGCATACTAACTGTCATAGAAGTGGATGCAGTGAATCTCACAAATGTTTCTTCATTTAAATTGTCTCTTGTATATTTATCAAACAATTGAAAATAACAAGAAAATAATAAATAATGGATTTCATCAAAATCCATGACATTCTTGTTTTTGTACACTGTATTAGGTGCAATCAAGTTGCCGAAAGCATTAAATGAAAATTGTTTTCCTGCATAACTTAAGCTAACATTTTCAAATGAAGGAGAGTAGATCCTATTTTCACACAAATCCCTCATTTTGTTTCCTTAATCCAATTGACTAATAAAACTATTTGGTTTGTTTCTGTTTCAGTCAATGGCAGGTCAGCAACCTACCAGTCCAAAGAAGAAGGAGGGGGGCAGTGGGAATTCAGGGAAAAGAGTGAAGCCCACTCTAGAAATATACCGGCCTCCTAGTGAGTACAGTTTGATTTTTGTATTTGTTATGTTTGTAGAATTTTCTTTCTTTCAACTTTGAACTAACTAACAGTTTGAACTAACTCTTATTCTAATGTTATCACTACTTCTGGAATTTCATGGAGATGTGTTTTACTGTAATTCTAAATATAATTCCTAATGGTAGATTTGCTATTTTAATCTTGTCATTGATTTACCAACATTTTTCTGTAGTGGACTTTTTTCAGGTAAATTTAATTTCATAAGTTGTTGCATGTAATTCACTATGTACATACATATATCACCAAGAAAGGCTTTCACTATATATTTTAAAGAAAATTATTTGCTGCCAAATTGTTTGGAAACTTCAATATTTACCTCTGAGTTTTGGAATTGGCAAAGTATCTGTTACATCTAACTGATAAATTTTGAAATATTATTTTCTGTATAATTAATCGTCATGATTCATTAAATTAATTATTTTTATTTTTCTGTTTAATCAAGCTGGTATTGAATGGTTTACATGTTATTCTAAAAAGAGCAAAATTTTATCAAGTACGGTGAGAAGTTTTCCTTACTCAAGTGATTTGAAATTTTCTCAAGTTCTAATTTTAAATATAAAATTAGTTTATCACTTATAACATAAACTGATTTGTCTACTTGGAGGTACTGAAGTTGGGCACCATTAATGAAATTTATAATTTAAGGAAATCAATGCCAAAAGAATGGTTAAACCATCAATATCTTTCAACCATAATTTCATTTGGATTTTTTTCTTAAATTTACAAAACTCTCCTATAGATTGAAGGAAAGATGATTGTGAGTGATCTTATAAATTACTCTCATTTTTGTACAGCTAGGGTCCACTCTGACTCCTCACAGAATGGTGCTGCTCACCATCTCAATGTTCATGCCAAAGAATTTTCAGCCAATAAGTCACAGAGCCAACATCAGATAAGAAGCCATCAGTCTCAGCATCCTGCTGGCATTCTCACATCCAAGTGAGTCTTTTGTTTCAAACAGTGGAAACACCATGCAATCATTCTCAAATCCTTCCTACTAATTATCTGGAAGTGTTTAATTCTGCATATCAGATCTGACTATGCCAGAAGGTTACCAATTACTAACTTAATTGCTTCTATTGAGAAATGTTATTGAAACAATTCTCAGGGGGAATGGCATATAATAATAGTACAATGCTACCCTTCATAAAATATAGAGTAAACCAAATACTTACTTTTTTGATGAAATTTCATCCTTTATGGAAGATTAATTAATTAATCATACCACAGATACAGTATTTAGTATTCGTTGAATTGCAGTAAAGATGATCATAAATTTATATTGGATATCATAAATTTAAAAGGTGAGCAATTGGATGTTCTTGCAATTAGAAAATTGTTGAATATTATCATTACTGTCTAATTAAATTTTTCTAAAAAGTACAAATTTTGAGTTTATCTGCAAAATTTTGTTGGCAGATGATGGTACAAATAGAATAGATGAGTGAACGACAAAATAAATAGAAATTAAATAGTGTTATACACAACCTAAGAATTAATTATAGGACAATATACTAAATACTTTTGCATGTCAGATATACTGTTTATGGTTTATGTGCACCAGGTTGCTAGAACTTTAATTTTATTAATTTGTCAAAACAAGAAGTACTTCACCATTGCTCAAATTCTTACTTACAAGGTCTAGTGGCAGTATTGCCATGCACTCTGGAAGTGTTTTGCAAAGGCCATCTTCTTCTTCGTCATCTTCCTCATCTTCTTCAAATGGATCTTCCAAAACACCAAAGAAGAAGAGTACAGCTCATCTTTCTTTGTCAAGAAGCAGCGGAGATCTGAGTGCACTTCAGCAACTTCCCCAGAGAGCTGTGCACTTCTTATCAGAAATAAATCAGGAGCATAAGCACAAGGTAGGCAACATTTCAATCAGTTGAGAAAATGAAAGTTGTCCTAATGACCGATTCGATGCTTATTTTACGGGATATTCAAATTTAATAAATATACTCCCAACTCAGATCTAGGCACATAAGGTATTCTGTTCTTTAGGTTTCTACTCCTTGTTCAATTTTGAAATTATAATTGAAATATTTTGTGTACAATGTGTTAATTTGAAAGTAATTTTATGAATTCACTCTAGTATGCCTCTATGACTCTTCGTTCAGTTGTACATTCATTAGAAGTCATTTTATTTTCACAAAATATAGTGTCCTCATTAGCTTTTTGTTACATGTAAGAGCCAATGCATTCTTTATTTGATTTTTTTTATCATATGCTTTCTTTGTTTTCTCTGTTATTTAAGAATGGCACTCCAATTTATTTATTGCAGCTTTCATTTCTCCTCAAAGTATTGTTACAAATCTATCTCTTTTGAATATTTCTTATTTAAAGAAGCAAAGCAATATTGTCCTCTTGTTTAGCAAAATATATTTAAGAACAACATAATAATACCCACTCATTAGGCATTAATGATTTTATATATTTCATAAACTGTACTTTCTTTGCTTAATTGAAAATATAAATGCTATTAAAAATACCACATTCAGTAGTTAAAAAGATTTTATTGCTCCTCAAGATGGGGAAAAAACATCTCTCTCGACATGAGAGTATGTCTTCAAGCAATATTAAGAGAGAAAAGCACCAAGGTCAGCATCAAGCAGGACAAGGATCCCAAGTTGAAGTGCAGCCTATACTCTCCAGGGTATCTGCATACCAGGTTTTATATAAAACCTAATGCTGCATCATGTACTTAACAATGCTGATATACTAATCAAGCTCCATAGTAGAGTGATTAGGAATGGAAAAGCTGGTGTGTGCATGCGAACATTTTAGTTGCATAATTTTAGTACCTTAAACCATAAAACTGTGTATAACTATGTTTGTTTGAACAGTTTGCAGTGTGATAACATTTATGAATAATAATGGGCTAATTGTTGCCAGTGTTCAGTGTCCACTAGATTGAAATACCAGGAAAATTCTGGAAAGACTAGGAGAATTCAATAGTTGTACTGGAAAATCCAGTATTTGGTATATTCCCCATGTTTATCCACATTATATGGGTTATTTTTTTCAGATCCTTATTTCTTATTTGAGTGATTCTTAATTTTTAAATCAAAATGTAATATATCACTTCAAATCAAGCCCAATGGCATTTATAACCGGTGAGACATAATCAGTAAAATGTATCTTATCAGGCATTAAGTAGCTCAGATGCATTTTTACTTATTTTGGGTAAATGTTTCTACCCTGCAGGAAATAGCCCCAGGTACCACTCTAACCAAAAGCAAATGATTTACCAACTTTATCCTTATCTCAAGGTGTCTTAGGATGCTATACCATTCCAAGTAATGAAAGGCTTAGTTTAGTTTTCACATTTACATGTATTAACCTGGTTAACCTCCAAATAAACTGTTAAATACAAGTATCAGTTTCGGTTGGAATCCATTAGCAAAATTGATAGGATAACAGCATGGTTGGATTAAAATATCTTACAAACTATTAATAATGCATATGTTTATATATTCTTTTTATGTTTAAAAATTAATGGTTTTAGTAATTATTATGATTGGTTATAAAATTTTAAAAGTAAATAAAATTGAAGAATATTTTATATATAATCGATATGAGAAGGCGTGACTTTGTGGAAAAGTATGAAGTGTTTTCATTCTGTGAAGAATATTTCATAAATCAGCACTGAAATTGTATTCTTGCAAGATTGTAGAATGTCTATGTGTATGGTGTGCTATATAAAGTATGGGACTGAATTAGAAACTTGCTCATCAAACTTGGGATATTCTATGAACTATTATATGCAAATCCATAAAGCTTACATTATTACGAATGGTTCTTACATAATTGAAATATTAACTGAGACATTAATTTCAACTTCTTTAATATGCCTTCCTTTGATCCAGAGAAAATGATTCTTTGATTCCTTTCTTGTTTGGGTGTGATTTATTTAAGAAAATCCTACAAAGCATTTATTGAAGATTTTGGGTATGATATTTAGGATAATCTCATTCCATTGTGTGATTTCTGTTGCCTGAGATAAGAGGTTGGTTGAGAGTCAAATGAAGATGCTATACTTTCGTAATATTTCCGGATTCTCATCATCTTAACTTAGTTACAGAATGTATTACAAGTTAGTTTTCCACTGGTTCCCTTCAGTTTCAGGCATCTTCAGTCTATCATTATTACCTCTTACGCATATTTGCCTAGATTGCATTGAGTGGAAATTTATATTTATCCAAATAACAGTAAACTTTATTTCATAGTTGGAGAGTAACTCTTACTAAAAAATTCTGCTTTATTTGAAAATATATGATTAACTTATGTTAAAATTAATTTATCTTTCTTTAAATTGGTAATTTTAAGCATCTGTCTACCTTAAAAATATTATACTTTAGAAACTCAGTTTGATTAGTTTTTGTAGAAATTGAATATAACAATGTTTTCTCTCTGGAAAAACGAGAATATTTTAAAATTTAGTAATCATATTACACCATATGAGAAAGACTTAACATTGATCATTGATCATCACTTCTTTGCAATGTTTTTATTCCCTCTCATTTAGATTTTTTTCATTACTTTAGTGGTATGAAATTTTGCTTTTTACAATTAAATATAATTTGATTTATTTTTATCTTTTAACCAATCATTTAACAAAAACCTGCGTAATAATCTTTTGAATTTTAATGCATATTTGAGAATTCCTAAAATAGCAATATTCTGTATTATTGAGGCTTGAAATTTAATTTGTAAAGATAATCAGTAAATGTAAATTAACTTTCAACTTAGTTAGTATTATTAATGATAAAGGAAACAATAAAAATATTTTCTAACAGTAATTTTTACTGGAAGTTTTATCACAGTGTTGAAGATTTAAAATAGAGATAATGCCTCATCTCAATTTATGTAGTAAAAAATTGATATATTAGATTAGGGAGCTGCAATTCCATTGAAATTTAGGGATCAGGTTCTCTACGGGGTAGAGTCATTTTAGAGATTTTGCAGTACATTAGGTATTCCAAAATTATTTCATTGATAATATCATGTAATTTGTAGATAAGATGCAACTTCAAGTGTTGCAAAGTGCTTTGTTGCTCACATGTTAATTATGACTTTCTAACTGTAAGACTTACTAATTCATTGTCAGCTTTTATGTAATGCTATTGATCTATTTCACTATTAAAAAGAACTAATTTTGTACTTCTATAGATTAAACGTAATGGAACTGGGCAGGTTATTTTATCAAATCCAATGAGGTGCAAGTAAAGATTTACTGACTCCCTGATGCTTATAAGTCCAGAACAACCCCTTAAAATAAAAGAATGTTTTCCTTAATTTGTTACAGAACTATTAAATCTATATGCAAAGAGTTTACATTTCCAAAAATTTTGAATATACTTGAAGTGGTGAATCCTTTGATTGAAAAATTGGTACCATATTTAAAAAATAAAATTACCATTGAAAATCTTTAATTTTATTTCTTCACAATTTAATTTAAATGATCGATTTATCACTATTCTGTGCATGTTTCCATTTGACTTAAAGATGTTATTATTTGAATTTATTAGTCTGAAACTTTGTTCAATCATCTATTAGATACCGAAACAAAGCACTGCTACTTCCATTCATTGAGCATTCAAAATAATGTTCAATTTCTCTAATTTAATTTTAAATGCTTTCAGACTCCTTTGTTTGTGGGACTCAAACGAAGCAAGAGTATGAGTGCTGCCACTGAGTTCGCCCCTTGTCCAGAAGCTCCTGACCTTGGCCCCTTCTCCCCCCAAGTGCAGTCTATGATTCGTCAAGCAGTCCAGGGTAAATTACTTGCATAATAGCTGCCTCAATCAGTGTACACATTTAGAGTTTGAATTTTTGGACACCTTTTTCATTTTTTTCTATAAGTCCTGCTTTTGGTGATTGTATAATTGTTTCACTTTGTTACTTTACATTATTTGCAGTTTATGCACTTGAATACCACATTATATCAAATGATATATTTTCAAAATGTATCTTTATTGCAAGAGCTATCTCAGTGTAAAAGATTTAAAATATAAATAATGTATCAAAAATAGTAGTACTGTGCTCAGAAAGATCTATAACCAAAATCTATTTGTGAAATACAAGTCTTGGGGGTAATCATGCATGTTTTAGAATTATTTTTTCATTTGACCAAAGACTTCTTGATCTTGTAATTGAAACCTTTTTGGTGCCCTTCTTTCATAATTTGTGTACATTTTGGTAATTTTCATTTTTAAACTGGCAAATTTTAAAACCGTTTGATTGGTTTTTTTAAGTTTATGACTTATCAGTTGTGCCTATAAATAAGTAATATGCATGTTTATATTTATTTATCTGCTAAATGTTACTGGTAGATGAAATGAGTAAACTATGTCTCCAGTTATAATTTACTTCCACTTTTTGAGGAAACCTGAATTAACACAGAAGATGATTTATGCTGAGTAAATTTTATGAATTATCTTATTTTAATTTTAATTACATTTGTCAAGTAGACAATAGATGTCCATATTGTAATAGAAAATGTTTGGATGGGCCTAAATGAGAAAAACTTTAGGTGACAATCTGTTTATATTAATTATTACTGCTAATGAAAATTTATTACATACTGGTAATGAAAAATGGCGATGAAAAGCCTATCACGTTTTCATATTCATTTCTTATAATATGTCTTTGATACACTTTGATACATGCTTTTTATTTATTCATACACATCTTGGTGCCTCTAAGATGATGGTTGATTAGGAGTGGGTGGTGATCCAAGGAATATTGATTTTAATGAAATAATTTTATCCTGCAGATCCAAATGAACTACCAGCTCGTGCATTAATGGAGCTGGTTAGGAATATATTTGATAGGATTGCTGAAGACAGGAAGTATGCATTGGCTGCAGCAAAGCTATGCATAACTATAATAGAGGTAAAGGTTTATTATCAAATGTTTTCAAGACTTGTTCATTCCCACATCAAAATTGAATAGTATTTAAATCCTAATTATTATTTACCATCAATTGCATAATTAAGATTATGCATTATTAAAGTTAGGTACTTTTGTAGACTTAAAGTCTAACTAGTCAATGAGGCCAGTGAATGTTGTAGTAAGTGCTTATTGAGTATTTTGAACTTGTTCAGAAAGGTAATACTGTGGTTTTTTAACGAGAGTTTTTAGCACCTTACCTCTGTCTGAAGATCATAAATATATTTTAGAGTATTTTTCATGAATGATTTTTAAATATAATGGCTTTCATATATTATCTGTTTTGCAAAAGAGCTATTAACTGTTTTTCTCATTAAAGTTTATAGTATTTACCATTCAGGTTTACCTCATGTGATATTGAGTTAAATAAGATTTGTGCTGTTTACAGAAAGAGCGCCAACAGGAGACATTCCTCGAAAGTCTTTTGAATACTTGTCTCCAGTGGTACAGACAGAGAGAGCAAGAAATGCAGTTGGCCATGAAAGGATCCAACACATCCCCAGGAAGTGCTACGAAATGGCTGTCTTTTCTTTCATTTCTTAATGAAATGTACCAGCAGGTGAGATAAATTGATAATTACACTACAATATGCTATAGTTTATCTAAATAATTGTTAGGTTTAGGTATAAAAAACATTTTCTTTGTGTAAATATAATCATGAGATTCAAACATTTCCTCTAACGCAGGAATTCTCCTGAATATCTTCTATTTTCTTTTAGCTGATTGCCTTATACTCTACACTGAAATCATATATATAGCATAATATTATTGTGTGTTAAACAAACATACATTTCTTTTTTGCTGTTATTTCAATTATATCAAGGAATATGGAGTACTTTTTTATGTATATTGTTATTCCTCTTTAAATATTTTGTATGTGCATTAACTGAATATAAAAATCTTTAGATTTTAACGGATAGGATTAGTATTCATTTCTATGGAAAGTAGCTAAATTATATTAATGTAAGACTTATTATCTTTTTTCATTACAACAGTCATACATATTATACCTTAATTATTACTATAAACATCATAATTACTATATGAATTATACTTTAAAATAATATCATCCGGTGAGTTTTAGTCAATATTTATTTTTTTATTTAATTTCTTCCATCTCATCTTATAGTATAGCATATTAATACCATTTTCAGTAGACTGCCTCTCAAAAGTTTGCGTACAAAGGGACAGAAAGAAATTGGCCACAGCAAAACAGGAAGATAGTAGTCTTTTCTGTTTATTCATATCCTTTCTTGCGACTTAAAAAATTAGTTTTAACAAATTTCCCCTTCATCCTGAATATATCAATGAAAATATGAGTCAACATTTCAGCATGCATCATAATAGTGTGTAATTTTGATTAAGATTTCTAACCAAAACTAGATTTGATTTACAAGTTCTTCATTAATTAAATATTTCAGCTCAAGCGACGTGAATTGCAGCTCCAGACCAAGACAGAGGGAGTAGCACCGGATATGTTCTTACTAGGTCTAATGCATGGCTGCCTGCTATCCTCTCTGGATACGCCAGCAGCTCTTAATTCTCTTGTTGAGGTAAGATAATTTCATTTGCCTAGAAACCCTATCTTAATGATAAACAACCAAGCTCTATTTAATAGCTCTCTGATTCAAAATTTTTTAATAGTCTTTTTCCTTTTATTATCTCTTATATATATTCTGCTCTTATATTCCACTTACAACTTGTATATTTTTTAAACATATTTTTGTTATTTGCATACTGCTACTTCAGGTGTTATTAAGGGAACCACCATTTTTATCTAAGCTCTATGCTCTCAATATTAATTTCAAGAAGATGTTTAAACATCTTCTTGAAATTCATACTCTTTTTCTTGGTTTCTCATGCAGCTACTGATGTATTATTCCAAATACATCAGTAGCTGCATTATTCCAAATACATCATAGTCCTATCTAAATTTTGTGTCATTCCTTATTCAGTTCCCTATATGAATCATTTTCTGGTTATTTTTGCCTGTGAAGTTATTTCACAATGATTAGGATACATCTATCAATCTCATTGTAAAATATTTTCATTGAAATCATTAGATATCTTTTCCCCCATATATTATCTTAATTAATTGCATTAATTTAATTCTTTTGATTCATTCTTTGATTCCTCAGTTCTTTCACTATAGAATTTTTGAATTCAACGAAATACATTATCATGGGAACATTTTCATGATGAAACTATACTCTATAAGTAGATAAGTTAAGGCTTTTCAAAGGCTATGGTAACAATTAGAAAGACTGAATATATTGACAACAAAATTTTGGTATTTAGATGTATTGATGTTTGAGGGTAGATTTAGAGAATGGACAAAGAGATTGGGTAAAAATAAATTTGATGAGACCTGTTTGGTTGATTGAACTGAAAAAGAATTTACTTTAAAAGCTTAGGGAGAGTTTGGAATATGCTAATTGGCATTTTTTTTAGGTACTTGTATTCATAATGAAGTTGTTTTAGATCATCATACAAATGTATCTTGTTTTGATGAGAATAGATCTTTACTTTAATCTGTTATAGATCAAGCATATCAGTGTAACTTTAAATATATGCCATTTAATCACATATATATTTTCTTCAATTTAGAATTCTTGTTTAAGGAATTTTGAAGTGGGAGAGTTTGTTGGTTAAACATTCAAATCATTTCTATCATTTTTTGTTGCAGATTGACTCTATCTTCATAATAATAATGTGCATTGGTAGCGATCTGGAGCGAGAGCAGCCCCAGCGCATGCTATCTTTAATGGCTTCCGTTCGGGATGCGCTTCTTTCCCTTGATGTGGTGCGCATTCCGAAAAACAGGAGAACTCTCTTAGAGATGGTGGAGGTGCGGGCAGCAAGTTGGAAACTGCCTGCACCAGCAGTAATGTATTACTATCCCTCAAGTAATGATCACTAATAGGCCATATAGAGCCAGTATTCCAAACGAATAATTATACGATTTGCTTCAACTTGAAGTATTTTTATCTACTCAGTTGTTATATTCTCTAGTCTTCTGTTAAGGGCTTGCTTAAGGAGTCTTTATCTAATTTTAATCATATATATATAATTTTATATATATACAAAATTTTTGGAAATCTAAAGTTATTATAACTTTTATCCTTTAAATTATGCTAAATATTTATTGAATGTTAAGTTTTGTCTACCTCTTTTTTTCCTTTATGACTCATTTTATCTTTAATTTATCAAAAAATGCGAAATTGTGCCAAAGTGTACTGAATTTTTTAGTAACTGATTTTATTTGCATTTGTGGAAAAGTTTGTTGGTAAAAATCATGTGTTATATTAAGTACATGAAATCATAGTTGTATTTGTTTACTTGTGAGTGTATACTTACATATGGTTACACAAAATTACATATTTTTCGCATTTGATGTCAACATAGTGTAATCACATTTTTTATCTGAAGGATAATAGTGATGAATTAACCATATGCTCTCATAATTGTGTTTTTATTAACATATTATTGAATATGAAGTAGCAATAAAATAGAACTCACAATCTATTACATTGTGGAATAGTTAAAAGAAGGGAAATATCTGATTTAATTATCTTGTGATATATCAGTAAACGCTTCTTCGATATTTGTTTTTCTTATGGGATTGTAGTAGAAACTATTTTGTTACTTAGTTCTCTTCAAAGATTTTAAGATCTAACCTATATAATAAAGATAGAAGATGAGAAATATCTTTTGCAAATGGGAGAGAATTTTTGCTATCTGAGGCTGACTGCACTGGGTGAGAAAATGTCCGATGTTTTCCCAGAGTACATTGTCTTCCTCTTGGCCCTTTGCTGCTCAAACCATTGCTTGCTTGTTTGTGTTGGAATCATTTATTCATTTTAGAAATATTTTGTATCTTTTTCTTGGTGATTAACAGTTATATTTGCTATATCTAGATAAAAGGTGCTACTTATAGTTTGCATCTTTCAATGGAGTACCTAAAGTTATCTCTATATACTTTAAGAGTATTGTAATGTTGCAGCTCATATAATGGCAGCTTTTCTACGAGTATGATTATTTTAGCATTCTTAAGAAGCATTTTTCAAAGCGGACTGTTTTTAACTTTGAAATCAAAAACTGTGATAGAAGTGGGCGGTGGTAGCTAGAAATGTAATTGAGGAAACTTGTTGGATTTTATTCTATGTTTAATCTATTTTTGAGAATCTCAAAGAAGGGCTCAACTTGCTTCTTCCAATCTTCTTCTTCAGTGCAGTCTAAACCTCTGTTAGAATAGTCTAGTTATCTAATTTATTATAATTTATTCAGAAAAGAAATTTTATGAATGAATAATATCATGATATTATGGTTGGCTATTTATAGCTGCTAAATTTATGTGCCTTTCTACCTTGTTATTGTTGTACATTTCCTTAAATCAAGTGAAAGCTTAAGATTACTCCAGAAACTATCCTGGACTTAAGCATTTTATTAGATGAAAAATAATACTAACTGCTCAAATTGTCATCTAATATGTGCCTTAATCTCCAACTTTATAATTTATTATATATAATAGATACCATCCAACCTTTTTATATTGAGTACAATTGTCTTGTTTATTCTTTTTAATTCAAAAGCATGGAAGGTTTATGGCTAAAAACTGTGCCAAAGAGGTATTTTTTTATTGTTGCCATAACAAGGATGTGTGTCAGTGTTAAATTTATGGGCGCCTTTTATGCAGATGAGCGCATTGGCTAAGACTACTTTATTGTCATAGTTTTTGGACATATTTTGCATACATAGTTTAGTTACATACAGCTGATTTTGTATGGTGCTTTCAAAGTAACTATGATGTATTTTGTATATTAAAATCTCTATTAAAATGATGGATGTACTCTAAATGTGTTTTAGTCCTCAACCTCCTTCGTTTCCCCAAGAAATGTAGTTCTGTAATGCCTGTAATTGCACAGTAGGCAAGGAATGGCTTGAGAAGTTTTCAGCTGTAAAATATATGTTTCTATATGATTGTAACCTATACATTTTTTACATAACTATATTGATATAATTAGAATTATTCTTGAAATGAAAAATTTTGAATTTTGATATTATAGTCATCTTTAAAGCCACACAACCAAAGTTAACTTTAACAAACATGATCCATCCTTGACTCTTGTAGAATCAGTTGTCTCTAGCTCTTTTCAACAGTCTCCCAACATCAAATAAGGTTTATGATGATATTTATGTATTTGAAGGTTAGATGTGATGATTAATAGGTTAATATCGATGACCAGTAATTTAGAAGTATATATGTATTCATTGAAAAAATGTATTCATTTATGATCCTAAAAGCCAAAACATGCTATTGAAGAAATTAATCTATGAGACATAAAAAAAAATTTTCTCCTTCATTTCCATTGTGTAATTTAATAAGCATGTGAATTCATGCGAACCTTCTTCATCCTTCTTCATCTTGCCTTTTTCTGGGCTATCCGACATCTTCGATGTCCGTACGTGGTCGGAGGGCATTGCCATTATCTTTGATGGACCCTCCGCCACACTTCTAGTCCATCATAGCCCTTGGAAATGAATGGGAGATTGTGCTGCCGTGGTAGCTTAGTGGTTAGAGCAACCGACTGGCAATTGAGAGACCCGGGTTTGATCCCCGGCTACGGCAGATTTTTTCTCCTTCATTTCAATCGCCTAATTTAATAAGCATGTGTATTCATGCAAACCTTCTTTGTCCTTCTTCATGAGACGTAAATTAAATGTTGACAGAAGGAAATGGCATGGATGCTTGTGCAAGTATCATTGAATTATACAAGTCTTTATTTTAAGAAATTTACAACAGGGAAGGAACCCTGTAAATGAAATTGTTTAATTTAGTATTTTCGGCATAGGAACATTTTTAGATATTTACTTTGAATGGAATTTTGCACTACTATTACCCTCCTATAGACCTTTCCTTAATGTATGAACTAACCCACTAGCAGCAGGTCATACTTTCAATGACAGACTTGTTATAATATTAATAAAGAATCTCATGATGATGATCAAAGTAAAGGTAATGCAAAGTAATCCCCCAAAATCATATTTTTCATAAATGATGATTAATCTCTTATCTAAGTAAGTACCACATGGTACCATTTTTAAATATCATTTCTAAACTAAGCCTTTGATATTTTATTACGAAAAACATTCTACATACATACATACTACTTACCCATAATTTTTTTAGATGATAAAATGTCAGTGTGAAATGACAATAGCTAGTTGAATAGTCCTGAAATGGGATGATGCAAGTCTTCATTACTATTTTTTCATTTTCTGTATGGAGGAAAAGGTAGTTTTTTAGCTTTATTTTAAGGAATACATAGAAATAAATGAACCTTCAAGGGCATATGTTTCATTTTATATGGGTAATTAAATCAATATATTATATGAAACTCTGATCCTAAGGTTTTGTATCATCAATAAGGTTTTAATTATTCATTTATCTGATTCAGTTTTAGGATATCCATCCTAGCCAATGTATGCAGCACAAGAGGAAATTAGGACTAATATTCTAACTTTAGATGGTAGTAAACAATTTCAAATTATTTCATCTGCCTTTCTATCAAATATAGAAAAATATATGCTTAACTAAGATAGCGAATCAGATAATAAACCGTAATAAATCCATGGTGAACAAACTTTTACTAGACCACTATTTATTATCAGAATAACACGACCCAGGTTTTGAAGTGTCGCTACATCTTGAAGGTCACCTGAAGATGTAGCGACGCTATGAAACCTGGGTCGTGTTATTCTTATAATAAATAGTGGTCTAGTAAAAGTTTGTTCACCATGAATTTTTTACAAGTTAACAAGTACCACAAAATTAACCCTGAATCTGTATCGTTTATAAACCATAATTTCTGTTTATTCAAAAAGTGCAGCCTAATTTCATACTAAAATTATGGATTTTGTTTAAAAAGGGCATCTTCTTGATTGGTTCCCAGTACCAAAGCTTTTTTTGATTTCTATAAGAACTGGTTATTGATTCACTCCAAAGAAGGTATTCATTTGGCATATGCCATCCTTGAATGAAGCACCAATGAATGGCTAATGTATATTGCTAAATTAATTTTTAATTTTTTTTTGCAGACGTTTCATTCTTGAAGATATTTTCATCTTTTTTTATTTAATTCTTTTCCTCTACTGAAGTAGTAAGAAATATAGTTTTCAAAGCACGTCTTTTGTGTAACATAATCTATAGTGAAACCAGAATCTTGCTCTGTTTAGAGAACCTTACCCTGAGTTAAGTGCTTGTGATACATGTAAATATTATATGCATATATTTATCCTCAAGAACTTTCTTAATCAGACCTGTCTATGTAATGTTGAATTAGTCTTCTATAAAAAGAAGTGGTGGGAGGTGCTGATTAAAATATTTAATTAGAATTTGAGGGTTTAATTATTTTTCAGAAATTTAACACATTTATATTGTTTGATACCTAGAAGGTTTATCTATGATTTTTTGTCATTGAAAATCTTAGTTCTACAGTATTCAATTATACATCATGCTTTCAGATGCATCTTACTTTTCCTACTTAATAAATTTCTTTGGAATAGTAGAAAGATGACCGGGTACTCTTGAGCCGTATTGCCACCTGAGGCTGAATGTCACATCCTGCTTTTATTTTTATTCTCAGTTCAATTTCCCTGATTTTAGCCAAAATAACTAGAGAAGGAAAGATATTCATAAACATTTCCTTATTGAACTTCATAATTCTTTTAAATAAAAAATTGAGTATCAGCATAATTATAAGACTTTAATATTCAGCTTGGTATCTCCCTGGAAGAGGTGCCTAAGTCAGTTTTTCTTGCCATATTATCCATCAGCACTTCATGTAACTTTACATTGAATTTTATGTTAACTATATATATTTTCATTTTTTTAACAACTTTACTTGTTGTCCATATAAGAGAAAATGATTCCCTCAAAGTTTGAGTGAGAGCTGTGAAAATTATAGTAGCTGGTGATTTTTGATTTGATGATTAAAAATGGAAGCATGTCATTTCTTTTTGATTGTCATTTTGTTGGTATTTTTCTCATTGATAAAATTCTAGCACATTTATATTTTTCTATTCTACTTTTTAAGTTTGAATAGTTTAAAAGTACATAGTAGTCAACTGCCAGGTTTCCAGCAGCAAAAATGTATTAATGGAGTGGTATGCATTTTCAACAATTTTATTTTAATTGCACAAATGATAAATAAACAGTCTTTTACCTAAAGTTAAATTTCTTGAGATGTATTTTGTGCCACAATTTAACTGTTCAATATGATATTGGAGTTACTATTTAATATTATATAGCAACAAGGATCAGCATATTGCATGCTGTATTCAGGCACTGTATTTGTAGTAGATATTGATATTTCATGCATTGCAAGCAGCACAAGAACCTCTGCTCGCCTGCTCTTGAACGAATTCTTGTAGACTGAATGGTTTGTTGGACTCCTGATTGAAGGTACCGTTTGTTTGTAGAGCCTCTACTCGTTCACTTTCAGCAACAACTTGTGCATCATAATTACTGGAAAGTTTCCTGTTTCAAAAATCAAAAATATTACTTATTTTATCAAGAGTTAGATAATGAAAAATTCATTGCACTCTTTTATCCAGATTGTATTACTCTCTTTGAAAATTTATTAAACAGTGGTTTATAAATCAGGATATCATAAAGTAAGAGTTTATTACATATTAAAGTATGCATTTATTAGAGTTGTGCAGTGTCTGGAAATGATGATAGTATCAACTAAATTTTGTTTCATTTCAATTGTCAATCAAGTAAAAAAATCTTTTAAATTACCTCTACCCAATAAGAAAACACAATCACAAGTTAATTTACTTCACCTTATGTAATCTTCAAAATTAATGTTTTTATTATGAAATCGCTTGAAGTTGCACCATCAACAGATAGTCATACTAAATCAAGGCCTGACATGTATTCTACAAAAAATGTTTGGTGAATATTAATGAATAAAAATATCTAACTTAAGTAGATTATTATCAAACAAGGAATACATTTAGTTTTAAAAAGGCTCATTTTGAAAATTAAATCCATCAAGTCATCTGAGAAACATAATCAGAAAGCATAATGTACAGTCATATTGTGAAATTCCAACTCCAGGTATGATTCTTACCTGGCAACTGATAAGAAAGCTGCATCCACATTCAATCCAGTTTTGGCAGATGTCTCAACAAATGTCACACCATATTCACGTGCAACTCTTTTACCACAGTCTTCAGAGACAAGCCGGTCATCTGAACTGCAGTCTGCCTTATTGCCTAAATATAAATAAATTTCTAAGTAAAGCCTTCAGGAAGGAATTCAACCATTTCAACATGGAAATACCATACATACCCACATAGATTCGTACTTTTTTCACAAAAAACTTGTATTAAAAAGCAGGATGTAACTTATGACAGAATAAAGATTTTCCATGCTATTGCATGTAGACATAGTTTTTCTTACTGAGGATTAACATCTTATCTTGATGAATTTTATGCAAGGATTAATGCAGAAAACCTTTGACTTAAATGATTATTCAATCAATCTTCAATTTTCTTGGTATGAAGTGAAACATTTAACAATCTTCTGCTTTTATAGTTTAATATTATTGAATATAGTTTAATGGTATAGAAATGTTATTAGCTTCAAGCATGCCATTTAATTGGAGGTTACATGTGTAGAAGAGAGTATTAAGTATATTCTGATGAAATCATACAATGATATTGACTACAATCTATACATTTTTAAGCTCATTAAACAAGATTCTGGATGATTTTTGGATCAGAAGAGATGGTGGTACTCCATTATATGAAACAATATTTAGATAAAAATTTGAATATTCACCTAAATTATTTTATGGATTCTATAAATATTTTCTAAAATATTGAAGCCATGTTTTCAGATTATTATCAAATAAAATTTCCTAAAATAGAAATCTATATATGCTTTCTCACTAAACTTACATGTTATCTTATGGGATTAATATTGTACAATTTACATTCACACTATACTTAATTACTTTAATTTTATCAATTGAATCCAGTTAGCAAAATACTTGTCAGTAATACTTATGATGAGATACATATTAAATTCTAGAGAAATAGGGACTATTTTTTATTTGTGAATAATGAGATATTTATTTAGTTATTGATGGATGAATTAAATAAAGGCTTTCCTTACTTCTTAAATGAACTTTTCTCACCTATTAGCATGATGACCACCTCATCAGTAGCGTATTCACGGATTTCTCCCAGCCATGCTCGAATGTTATCAAAACTGGTTTTATTTGTCACATCATAAAGTAGAAGCAGAGCTGAAATAAATATAAGTTGATGGATATTATCTGCTATGATTTTGCACTCTAGATTTAATATTAAATATATAATTACTTGAGGCTTCTTTCCACCATTTTGTATGTACCTCAATAAAACTGATGAAAAATGTTGAATTCAATCAATTTACTTTAAACAATAGTGTATTTTGCAGTTATTTATTAGCTACATAATATAGGAAAAATCTAAAAATCTAGTTCGAGCATATTTTTATTTTATTTTAAAAACAATCCAAGGATTGCATGATACGTACATTTAAATTTCATTCTATTTTTCAGATCATAAATCTATCATCCTTAAATGAAAGCCTAGAGACACTTGATAATGGCATTGAATTGAAGTTAAAATTTAATTATGTCCTCCATGTGATGGTATATGAGCAAAACTAACAGAATGAATACCATGTATTATAAGGAATATATATGCTATTGTAATCAAAACATGTTTAGAGATGGAGATAGAGAATGAGAAAAAGAATAAATATGAGAATGACAGAGTTCCTGAAGTTACACTTAAATGAGTTAGTTTGGAGAAAGATTATGTACTCACCTAAAATGTTTCAGATATTTCATAATTAAATTAGATGAATACTTAAGAATTTGAATCATTTCAGATGTCATCTACAGTGGTGTAGTAACAAATTTTCCAGTGCGGGAATTCTAAACATATTTGTCAAATTATAAGGAAAGTTGTATCTACATCAATCTAGTTTACAAATGTGTAAAGTATTACTTTATTATTTACATCAATCATTTAATACCAAATCAATATTTATCAATAAATTAGCTATTTTTTACTGTGGAAAACCAGTGTGGGAATCGTACCCACATGTTCCTGCCATAGCCACCTAGAGGCGACTATGTTCCTTCTCCACTGCACCACTGGTCTTCTACTTAATTTTTAAGTAACTTAGAATCGCATATGTATATCTTTTTATGATTAATGCAATTATTTACTTATATCCCTACAATGTTCTTTAGAAAAAACTTATAATTTTAAAATTAAGTAAATTTGTTTTAGATACAATGATATAGGAATCAGATCAATGATTTGATCAGATTGAGAGATCCACCAGTTTGGTCTTTAAAGTAATTTGAATCCATCCCATTAAGATTTCTGATGTTGACGATGACAGAAAATTAAATATATACTGTTTCCTGTTGGTTTATAATCATTTATACTATTTTGAAGATGTTTTTATAAATCCTAAGAAATTTGCACAGGTTAATTTTTAAAGTTTTGTAATTTATATTCGCTAAAAAAATGAATATTTTTGCTAGGACACCATTGATGAAAAGTGCATTGACAACTGAGGTCATATTGCACATGTAAACCCTACTTCGAATTGAACCCAGAACCATTCCACTTTAGGCAAAAGCTCTACCCACATGACTATCTGAGAGTCCCTTGCTGCAATAATTTCACTTAGTACGCATGCATTGATTTTTCTTGATTGATAACCATGCTACTTCAATGTAGGGAAATTATGGCAAAAAATGAATTCACTTAGTGTATTAATTTTATATTTATGTAAATATTTTAACTCCACAAAATATCATTAGAAAAATTACATAAGTTTTGCATAGCAATTTTTCTAATGTATATTTATACTGGTGTTGAGTGCATTGCGTCTTGAGCGAATTAATGTTTTTGACGTATTTTTCTCACTGACAGAATTGACAAGGTTAAAGAAAGTAGCATAATATATTTTAGGAATTTCAGGAACGTGCTCTCCAAAAACTTGTTAAATAGCTTAAAACCTAGCTTCTCATCTTCTACCTTCTAAGGATTCCCAACTTACGTCACAGAGCAACAGTCAGGGTAGTCGGCTCTTTAATTGTTACATTTTCCACCGGTCTCTTGGGGCATTGCCTAAATTTAGCTCGCACTTATACCTCCAAGTCTATTAGAGCCGGACAAGTGAAATTACGAAATTATGCATCAATTAGCTTCGAATTTCTACTTTTTAAGATAGATCGCTTACCGTGGGCATCCCTATAGTAAGCGTGTGTCACACTCCGGAACCTCTCTTGGCCCGCCGTGTCCCAAATCTGCAACTTCACACTCTTCTCGTCTACATTGACCACTTTGTTCTGGAAAGGAAATATGATAGCAATGATTAAATGGATTTTAGAGAAGTTTTATTCAATCTGAGAATGAGTGTTTTCAGAGAATGAGGAATTTACTTAAATAATCTAGCGGCTATGCTGTCCCGAGATACCGTAGTCGCTGTTTCCAAGATTAGTGAATACAGAGTCTAATGATGATAATTAATGAATCATTCAGAATCTCCAGAAATATAATATAAGATTTAGCTTTATTTTTCGATTATTTGGAAACTTCTTGATCATTATTCTTTTTTTTGGGATGAAAAGCGAGATCGATTTGTAAAAAACATACGATCTCAGAGTTTCTCAAGAATATTACGCAATACAATTTTTATCCATTAATAAGTTAAAAATAACAAAAAAAAGTGTTATTGAGATAGCAAAAGCTTAATGTCCTCAAAAGCGTATTTAATTTTCATTGTGATGTGTGTTTCCCAATTAGTTACAGTAACGGAGGATGACGTATCCTGAGATATGCTGGGGTCAAATTTTCCATAGATCATGTTAATTAAATCAGTAGTAGATTGTGCGATAATTGTTTTGATTTCACTTAAAAGTGTATACATCTTAGAATAGATAAAACTCTATTTGGAGGAAAATGTTTCTCTGAACTCAAATAAATTGGTACCTCATCACAGGTGAGAGTCATTAGGCGTGGTAAATTATCACTGCTAAGAAATCTTATGGGGCAATGCAAAAAAAATTTCCTTAATCAAATTTTTAATCGGACGCAGCAAAAGATAAAATCTTTTCCAGAATGCTTAATTCATTAATTTTAGAAAAATGAAATGCTTAAAAAAGTATCATCGAATTTTCTAAAGCAACTTACAGTAAATCCGATACCAACAGTGGCCGAAAAATTTCCAGTTTGGAACTTTCCCGTATCGAACTGGACAAGGAGCGACGTCTTTCCGACTCCGCTGTCGCCTAAGAGGATCGTCTGCAATGATGATAAGCAATCAGTGTGATTGTGGTACTTGGGCGTATTCCACACGCAAGAGAATGCAAGACATTACCTTATGGACTGGCTGCTCCTTCAGTTCGCTCCAAGGCTGGCCGTTCGATACCTTGGCATTGTGCAGTTGAATAATGTCCGTCGGCGGCTTGTAGTCCCGGTAACCCGTTGGCGACGGTGCCATGTTCTGCACGGTCTCCGCAGTGAGACTGCTTGTCGGTGGGTCCACCATTTCTGATTCATCGTCATCAAAGTCACTCTCAAAATCTTTTGAGATACTTCGCAGACCTGGAGTACGGTAAATAAATAGAATATGAATTTATTATATATTTTTAAGGAGGCAATTTTCCAATACTCTCTACTCGACATTGGAGATAGTCTAATCTTGAAATCAAATAAATCGTAATATCAATACTTAAATGTATTCACAACATTTTATACTTGATTCACCCTCGAATATTAATAAAGGAACAAGGCAAGGATAAATATCAAAAATTGACTCAATTGTTTAAGTGGTATTCTCAACATTCTCTATTTGATTCGAAAAAACGAGGATAAATATCTTTTTTTAAAGGTAGCGGTTGTGTTACATGAAAAACATGCCGTGACGGAGAAAACTAGGGTAACTACAAGGAAAGGAAATATGAGCCGTCATCGATGTATGCAGATGAAGTGTGTTACACAGAAATTGGTAAGTTTAAATCAAGCAGCGGCAATTAAAAAGTAAGTATTGATTACGAATACTTAAGGAGATATTCGGTGGCTCAAAATTTAACATATCATAAAATTATCCACTCCGACGGAGTTTCCCAAACTTTTATCTTATGAGAGAACCCTTCACCACTTCCGAGATTCCAACGGAATGCAAAAGTTACCTTTTAAATTCGGTAAATATTATATTAGTGATGAACCATTGAAGCAAGTAAAAGTAAGATGTTTATCTATAGCACAATTAACTCGCAAAGAGAGGAGCCCTTGATTTTCATGCTTCTTTTAATTTCACCCTGTGATAAAAATCATACGCAGCCTATCAATTTCTATAGTTTTTCATGGAACATTTATCAACTTTTCTCGGAACTGCAGCAATTCGAGGAAAACAGTTCGGGGGACGCTATTTAATACAATTAAATCTTATTGAATGAAAAACAAGAACTTTTAAAAGGTGCATAAAAGTGAAACTTTACAAAATTCTTTTGTTATTCATTCTGTGATGGAATTTAACGAAATTACGTCTTCAACGTCTGATTATATCAAATATCATTGTACGGATGGGATAAATCCATTATAATGTAAAGAAAATTCCAAAGATTTCAGCTTATCATGAATGTTTTATTCCGTGAATTTTCTGATATGATACTGATATTATATTCTAAAATATCTTATCAGTGCATTCACAAAAGATATATCATATCAGCATGTGATTAAACGTTCACGTTAATATATAAGGCAATTAAATAGTATTTAAAGAACACAAATTGAGAATTGCATCACATTGTTGAAGAAAGAAATCAACAAATATGTTACTTAAAGCCAATAAATCTAGGAATGCCTTTTTGCGGAGAGTGAAAACAGTTGTACACAGAGAAACAAATTTGCACACATCAGTTTTTCCTAATTCATCTTCATGGTCCATTTATTATTGAACAACAGAAATATTTGGCGTCGATAATCTGCTTAGCCAAGCCAATAGTGTACATACTAACGAACCTTATCGGTAACAAAAATTATAGTTAATAACTTAAAAGCCAAATGGAGCTTCGACGCTGGAAGATTTCTAATCCATTTGGCAAAAAACATGCATAATAAAAATAATCATAATCATACTAACCGACCGAGAAAGCGGGGACTTTCTTCTTTTTTCTTCCTTCTTCCCAGGGCTGTCTTTCTGGCTCCTCATTGTACGCCATGGACATATGTTCCTCTGGGGACTCGAAAACGTCATCCGCCATTGCCTCTTCCATTGCGACCGCCATGGCGAATTATAATCCGGGTACAGGACAGTAGTATTACTTCAAATATTTTCTTCTTCGCAAACGATGTTAAATAAGTGTACTATTCATCGTTTGCCTTCTCATGAGATTTTCGTTGCAAAGGACGTAGAATTACTACCGCTATTTTTCATTATGATTAGCAAATTTATTGAAAATAAGGAAATCTTAGGCTTTTGCGTTTCCGAATTTTTATCTATAGTGTAAAATCATAGAAAGCAATTCTACTTTGAAAAACTGCTGGCAATATGGAATTCTGGTCCGTAATTATTGACTTTTAGTGAGTTTATATTTACACCTAAGCACTTCAATTTATATAATTCATTCAAACACTACCGATGCCTGATTATGTATATAATATAAAAATATCCGTTGTGCTCTCAAAATGTAGAAAATATTCCAATTGAGTCATGTAGGTCCCTTTTACTAGAGCCAATATTCATTGTTATTTCGAATGGTTCTTTATCCGATTTCTATTGTGACTTGATCCCAGACTTAGAGAATACGGGAGGTATTGCAAATCATGTTTCAGGAAGAAGTATCCAAAATTTTGAACAGTTCATTTCTCGAAAAATATTCAACTTCTACATTTCCTTACGATTCATAAGAGTCTTCAAATCTTACTGGTCTTGCTCAAATGCTTAGAAACATAATTTCTTTTACAACTATTTGGAAAGAAGGAACACTCCTGATTGTCTAAGTGATGGAGATGGAAGATTAGAGTTTGTTGTTCAAAGTTGAGGCAGATTTCCAATTATGGAGATTCTTGAGATGCTTTCTCAACCATTCTTCATTGAGGGTGACATTGACCTGCAAAGAAGAAGGCGTCACGTTAAAGCGGAACTGATGGGAAACTAATGGAAAATTATTTTTTCCTAAAAATGTATATATTTTCGTAGCCACTTGAGCTTTTTACGTAAGCTCATAAAAATGCCTGAAACTTCTATTATAGGATCGGCATCCAATGAGAAGAAAACGTGCCCTTTACGGATATCATCGATTTACTTGCCTTCGATATGAAGTCACTTCCGAATATCAATTTTCCGCTCGACGATTTTAATTATAAACATCGCTGCACAATAACTAGGGTCGATGCCTGTTGAGAGGAAAAAATCCGATTGGAAGGTTTCTTACGGTATCTTTGCCCTCTCAAGTTCAAACCCGTTTTAATTTCCTACTCCTTCGCCCTTTAACCTCCTAATTCGGATGCAGTGGGACATTTCTTTTACTTTACTAAGATATTTATGTATTTAATCTATACGCTGAGATTTGGTATGATTACCAGGCGGCAACGGTATTTTATTATCATTCTTCTGTACATTATTAGTTGAAGTATTATTCATTATGAATTTGTCGTGTCAACACGCAATCAACGTACGAAGAATTAATATGTTTTAAATATAGCATATTCATTTTTTGGGGGTATACATTTTAATGAAATATCCATGGAATTGTGAAATTTAGTCGTGCCTTCATTTAATAAGGCTCTAACTCCATCACATAATTTTATCGAGCAAATAAGAAAATCCAAAAATTTGCCTCGGTAGATCGCTATTTGATTTCATTAGCAAACGTGTATTATGCATTTGCATCTCGATATGAACTGTAACCTAAATTCCTTACCCCTGGACCTTCTATTATTCAAATGGAAATTATGTTACACCTCATTGATGATTAATATCCCATTACTCTTTTCCTCTAGGTTATTAAAATGCACGCAATCAACGCAAGAAAGATTAATATTTTTTAAACCACGACACATTCATTTTTTGCGGATATACATATTAATGAAATGTCACGCTACAATCTGATTACAGGGTTAAAGGTTTTAATTAGGGTTTATTACCGCTAGAAATCTTTTATTGGTGCCATTTATCATCGCTTTACTACATAACCTTTAGATTTATCACACGTCTGAGTGGGAAAATATTTCGGCTTTTCCATCATTAATTTGACGCCAGCGATGGCATTAAGCGCAGAGACAAAAAGCGCGAACGCAATTAAGAAAACAAAGAGCAGTCGACCGACAGATGATGAAAACGGAAGGAAACTGGAGCGTCGCTTAATGCAGCAATCAATAGTTTAGGTAGAACTGTCTGCATAGGATTAAATTTAAGGTTATTTTATCCTGCGCTTTTTCTCTAAAATTAAAGACCCGTTTATCATCTGGATTTCTCTTTCAGCAATGCAATTATAGGAATGTGCCTGGTGCATTTTAATGACCTAGAGGAAAATCTTAATCATCAATGAGGCGTAACACAATTCCATATGAATAGTAGTAAGGAATTTAGGTTACAGTTCAATTCGTGATGCAAGCGCATAAAACATGTTTGCCGATGCTATGAAATTGCGAACCATCAAGGCTAGTTTTCGGATTTTCTGCTTGATTGAATAAAATTGTGGGACGGAGATAGAGGCTTCGCAAATTAAGACGTGACTCAATTGCTAAATTCCACAAACGCCAATCAAGCCTACAGGATAGATAAAATACCAATCATGCATCAATCGTAAATCTTATGCAGTGAATTTCAACTAAACTCGTGATCAAATTATAGTGAAAATGGAGCATAAACCATAAAGAGGGAAGTTTTCCAAAGGACTATTGTCTGACGTTGAATACGGAAGCTGTCCGCAGTCTGCAGTCGTTCTTTTTAT
Organism: Sympetrum striolatum; assembly: GCA_947579665.1. NCBI lineage: Eukaryota > Metazoa > Arthropoda > Insecta > Odonata > Libellulidae > Sympetrum > Sympetrum striolatum. The sequence continues at coordinate 49,689,562 of OX388342.1, read as the reverse complement.
TCAACCATTCTTCCAATTAAATAATGCTTTCCTCTACTCTATTCATTTAATAATAATAATAATAATATTCATTTTCATTAGGATCATATAAAAAATATAATAAGTTTACATTTAAGTTGCCTTATTAAGTTACCTTATTTCAATTTCAATCAAAATTTTCTTTAAATTACATCTTTCCATGATTATTTAATCCTAATTGAATCTCTTTCTGTTTAAACAAGTAACCCAGTTATGATGCTTCAGCTTAATTAATATCACATTCGTCCACATGATAAGCAGTTGTTGTTTTAAGATCAAGCAGTTTAAATGAGCTGTTCGTGAGCAATAAAATTCCCCTTTACATTTTCTAATGCAGTGACCAATACTCAATTTAATTCTTTTCTAGCTGGTAACTTTAATGATTGGCCCATTTCAAATTTCTGAAAGTTTGTATCTTCCGGTTAAACTCATTGTTTACCCGCGACCTTCCTCTACTACGCGGTAACGATAGCACGTGCCCGCGGAGAGAAATTAATTACCTTCCTCCAGATCATTACAGGACCGTACACTAAGAGGACTAACTAGCTCCATTCATGCATTTTGGATGAGAGTACGTATTACGTCACAACAATTCAAGTACGAGCACGCATCGCAGCTCATTCAAATTGGCTATAAGAGAAAGTTTCGGCGAGTGGCATGGGAAATAGCTGTGTCAGTGGATCTAAGAATAGTTTATTCCACGCTTTTACATGCTTTTGGCTTATTTTTTTCTATTTCCAAATTGTGAGGTTCTAGAATATCTATTATGATCAGAATCCGAGGGTGAAAACTTTGTCATTCCTGGTGCATCTTGATGCAATATTTACCCGACTATTAGTTTGATAACTTAATAGTTATCCTTCAAGCATACTTTGGCTTGCTTTTTAAATTAGGAAAAGAGTGAAGTAATGATGATAACGATTTCAACTTTAAAAGCTAAGGAGCGACAGGAAATTCTAGAGAATGGGAAACTTACAACCGTTCATTATCTATAATTATTTTTAATAAGTGAATGAAATGTTACTAAAGAAAACAAACATCCTCAAGTCATTACTGAATTTTTTCCTCTGATTGGATATCATGTTTTTGCACAAGTATCGCTAATATGATATGAACAAATTTGATGAATTAATCTAATTAAAATGAACAGTCTTTCTTGTATGACACGACAGATTTAACTTGCTTCGGAGATTCGGAATCTTTGGATTGTTTTCTCTACAACCACCCACTCTTTCAAACTTGATTGCATATAGTTACGAATCTCGTTACATTCGAATAACAGCTTTGTTCAGACTTCATGAATAAATGGAGCTTATCTTGAATTTGGGAGTAAATGCGTCGCGTCTGGAAGAGAAGCTAGACGTCCGTACTTTGGAGAGTTTGGAATCAATCCAAGAGTTTTTTTATTTCGTAGTAAATAACCAAAACTTTTTCTCACGACTAGAGGGTAACCATAGGCCAGCGCTAAAGATGATTCACACAAAATATCAAAATAGAATGTAAAAATACCTTATCGCGATGCAAACCTAGGAAAAAGCAATTACTTCCCTAAGAAATATGCCGTTGGAAACAAGGATCTTGCGGGGCTTGGAAAAATTGAGTAACATCGATAGTAAAGCAAACGAAGAAGGGTTTGAGACGGTAGGGTTATGAGGAAATTTGGATGAGGAAAAGGGTGGATCGTAAGATACAGGAAAATAAAGTGCTAAAGAAACTAATTAAGGAAAGGATGCTTGAAAACGAAGAAGAGGAAGACGGAGACTTGAAGACTTGGGTGATATGATTGGAGGAGTAATATATTGGTGACTCGAGGAAATAACGAATTTTAAGGAAAAGAGATCTTTCAAGATGTATAAGACTCATTGATTATTAAGCGAATCAGAAATCGATAACCTAACCGAAAATTACTTCCGTCTGAGATTAAGACGCAAATACCGAGGAAAACACTCGCTCGTTTTAATATAAATAAATTCGCCGAATAAAACTTAAGTAAATAAATGCCTGGGCTGAAAAGTAGTTAAACTCTTCTTTGGCATTGGAATAGAGAGCGTCTTTGCGAATTGCTCTGTGAGCCCTCTACTTTATTCGGTTTAGTATTACATGCATTAGGTGATAGATTTAAATACAGGCATCGCTTATCTGGTGGCAAATAAAACCTCTCCGCTAAGGATATATTAAAGTTTTCTAAATGACAATCAACCCGTAAAACCTCTTTTTTTGAAAATGTCAGAAATATCGAGCTTATACCAAAATCGCCTGGATAATCATCGCATAGCGGGAATTTCCGGTACGTGATTTGATGAGGTAAAAAAGGATTTTGGGAAATGCAAATCTGAAACAATACTGTGAAAGGGAGGAGAGTTTTTGTTTTCGTCCTCAGATTAACACCTACAAGTGAGACCTTTCAATCAACATGGCTCGTGGAAACCGCAGGAATAAAAAAACCTTGTTATAGATTTGCTGAATGAATTCTACATCATTCACGAACCAATAATAAATACATCGAACGAGGAGAAGCCTTCAAATAGACAAGAAAATAAAAATAAACAAACTCTCATGATAGAATATTTTCGGTTGCAAGTTCGAAAATTTTATAAGTAATAAAACTATTTTATCAGGTACATGGTTGATTAAATAAAATAATTATTTTTTGAAAAATATCAATCCGTAAACATAATAATAGAATTAATTCTTATCACCAATCGTGGATATGCTGTTTATCAGTAAACATCACAGGAGACTGAAAGACGGATTGAAATATAAATATTTTTTGAAAGCACAAGTTTTATCTTCGAAACATCATCGTTTAATACCGGTAGTTTTAAAGACTTTAAGTCTCTCTTTCTTAATTCTTTTGAACTTAAATTACGCTATGATCGATTCTCTATAAATATCTCCATGTCGATTTGTACGATTGAAACAGTATTACTCAAAACTTTGCTTTCCATCGGCGCCGGGATATTAAAAGGAAATTCAATGAATTGAAACTGGAAGTCCGTTTTATCCCCGGTATTAATACTCGAGAGCAGTAAATCCATCTTCATTAGTCTCCATCGCTCGGAGACGTGAAAGATTTGTGAGCAAATTAAAACATCGGCGAGTTGACTGAGCGAAAGACTGATGGGTGTGTTATTCACTAGAAACGCGGGAAGGAGACGGGAATAGCAATTTCAATCAATTACCTCTCTGTCGATGTAAGACATTAACCGCAGTGGAGTAGATAAGTGAAAGAAGAGTAGTGAAATAGGTCATGCCTCTCTTTAACTTGAATTATGTCCTTAATAGAATAAACATTGGGCTCAATTAAGGTTATTTGAATGGTGTATTTGACCAATTTCTGATCTTAAAATTTCTTATCAATAGTCGTGCATATCGTTTTCTTTCATCGATGATAATTTGGTAATCTCAACCTTTATATATTTCCTAACTAACAAAAACTGTTTAACTAAGTATATAATATATTATAATAAAACAAGGTTATATTTAAGTTTATCTAATTATTCTTCCGGCGGCAAAGGATATTTAAGATTACATGGGCTAATGTAGAAATATTCTATTAAAATTTCAGTTTTTTTTGACAATAGCACATTGAACTTCAACAGATACTCCGATATTATTTCGCTGAAACGGTATTTTCAACTTACAAAAGGAATGACTAATACAGGTATATGGTCACAGACAATCACATAGATGAAAGGTGTATAAATCTTGCACGGAATATTACAGAGATATAATGGTAGTTAATGTTTCGATTTGATTAGGTATAAGTTCATCACAAAAAAAAATTATGCTGGAACTCAGAAACAAAAGAGTCCTGTCAGAAATATAATTCTAAAATTAGTGCAATAACTAAATTAAATTTATGTTGGATGATGTTATATAAGTAATACTATATATAATATAAAGTAAATATATATATAATATGAATTTAGAATTGGAAAATATAAAATTTTCCTCGAACTGTTGATTATTAGAATTTCAAGTGTTCAGAGAATAGTAGGAAATGATAGTATTCGAAGCGCTTTCTTTGATCAGAAGTACAATCACGAAAGGCCATTGATGAATCAAGCAGGTAGGATGCTGTTGATCGTCCGAAGTATCGACTCCAGCTATCCACTTGGGATTCGAAAAAAAATAAGAATGTGTCTCAAATGAAAATGTGTCTAAAAATACGACAATATTCCCACTCATGTTGAGAAACGAAATAAAAAATATATTTAATGGGTGATAATTTCAAGAAAGTAAAGGATAATAGTAGAAAGTATGCTTACATATATTTTTGAAGCGTGTACTATTGATTTTAACTTTTACAGCCTTGCCTCAGGGCTCCATTTACTTTTAGATGATGAAACATTCGTTCGTTAAAAATTCTTTAAATGTTAAACTAAACTAAGATTTCCTTGAAAAATACTATATTATATTTTGATAACTTATTGCGTCTCTAAACAACTGTCAAAATTGAATTAGTTAACGATATGGGGTTCATTCAACCTATAAAGGTTCATTTTGTTTTTCATCTTGTATTCTCATTATAGAATGGCGATTTTTTATGCTCAGTTATTTCCAGGACGAGAGCTAAATATGGTAAAAGGAAACGATCTCGTTCCTGTAACAAGATTGTCATACAATGGAGGGAAATTTTCTCCGAGAAAGCAGGGCGTTGCTTTCTGAATGGAGCATAGGGAGGGGCCAATTAACTGAAGATGAAAAGTATTCAAACAGAAATCTATTAAGGAATACTCCAGCCTCATTAAAGAAGGAACAATGATTCTTCGCCAAGACATAGTAAACTGGTAGAAGTGTTGCTGAAAAGAATAGCTAATTTAAACTTTATTTAATTGATTCCCTTGGCGCGTAAATTAAAATTTTAAAATGGAATTAGTCTCTTGACTTATTTGCTGTATCCGACAAATTGCTCTTGCCTTATCCTTACGTACTCAGCACTCATGTTCTAAGACGTGCTCATTATTAACGAGTGCCTTAGAGGAAGCCTTCTAATGTGGGAGGATCTTTCATTCTCTCTTTCGTACTCGAGGATATCATTAGTTATACATGTAGAATACTCAGGTCATATATGATCCAGGGGCGTTACCAGGTATCGTCTTAAGGACTTGAAACTAGATATTTAAAAATATATTTTACTATTTATATTGGGAGACTTGCTAGGATGCAATCTATTCTCTATTGAGTTTCCTTTACCAAGAAAATTCTGAGGATAATTATTCTCGAGCATACCCTCGAATAAATAGTTCTTCAATGAATAATATAAAAATTAAAAACATAATATAATTAACTATTACTTTATTACAAATATTTAATTTATAAAATTGTGGAATAAAGTAATAGCTTATTTTACCTCATGTGTTTAAGCTGAAGTTCCACCAAGTAAAGGCCGTAGTGATTGAACAATAAGAATTATCGAAATAATTCTTTTGCCATTTTTTCGCTGCTCAAAAAGGGGCTTCATTTCCATTCGAATTCTGAAGTAGTAGGAAACGCCCCTTTTTCCTCTTGAATGACTCTGACAGGTTTTATCAACTTAAGAATTTCTGTAGGGTGTCTAATCTGATTCCAACTTAGTGTAGATTCAAGTTTACTTGTCATCAAATTTAAAGCATTTTCTATTATATCACTAAATTTATACGAATTAAGGGGCATAATATTTAAACAATGACATTTTTACATCGCCTAAGCAAAATAATTGATACATCTTGGATAGTGTCCATGGAAGATCAAAGGGGTTCCAGTGCGATTAAAATTTCACTCGCAATGACGACTTAAAGTAGAGCAAACGCTAGTTTTGCTTTTTTCCCATCGAGACCGTTATCAAAACACTTTGTCTACGAGTGCCGAAAACATGAGATAAAGTATTCACACTGCGTTATAAATCCTCCATAATATTACATTTTTACATAATTAACTGAATTTTTCAGGCAGAAAGCTGAAATATCTCCTTTGTTTTGATGGCGCTTCTCGTTCAATGTGAGCAAGTTTTACGGAATCTGTTTACGACTGCCCTTATATTTTCGCCGAGGTACGTTTTTTTAAGCCCCGACGAAGTGTACACAGCCGAAAGTAACGATTTCCGAGAAATGTCATTTAAGCGCATGGATAAAGTTTACCTCAGGTAGTGTCCGATAATGTTTCTTTCCCTGAGGTGTTCGAAAAAATTCTCGATTCAACGGGTCGGTTCATTCAATTACTCTACCCTCCTTAAGGATTTAATAGCGCGCACAGTATCTTATCGCGTTCTCCAAAATTTAATCATTTCGCACCGCCCTAAAAATCATTAATTAGGCGAAACCGAAATCGTGGCATAATATTTTCAAAAGTTCAAGGAAGACGATATTGAATTCTTCTATGAAATAACAAACTCTGAGTTGAAACCTTGACGGAAGTTCGACGCAATGAATGTGCACGCTTAAACATTAACAAATGACGAGTGCATTTCCTGGCATACGCCAGAGTTAGGTATTGTCGCGTTATTTTCTAGACGAGGGAATTCCACTGATAGCAACAGAACGATTATGGTTAAACATTTAAACACTCACTCTGTTGATGTTAACCTCCCGGGGGACCTCCCTCGTTGTTTCCTCTGCCCGAAAACAAGAGACACCGACCGTACCGATCAGATTTCCACAGAGCCTATTCTGTGCCCAGTGAAAACTCGCAGATCGCGATACCCAAGCGCTCGGTGTGACGTCACACCGCCTGAAAGTGATGTGCGCAGGAATCAATGGCAGGGTTCTCGGTTGAGAGGGGACGGGGGGGCTACGGGTCGGGTTTAGGGAGGACTCCCTTGCGAGGGGAAGGAAAGATACGGAGGTTTGGAATGGGAGTCTTTACAGAGTAAAGATCGTGAAGATGAAGACCACCATGTTGCACGTTTACCTTTTCTGCATGAGGTCTACTTCTGCGGTTTGCTGGGACATTTTCAGCAGGCTTGGATCCGTTACATTACACCATCCATATGGTTTTGAAAATATCGCGAGGAGTTAATTTGACAATTCAAAGCTGAAAACTTGACCTTTTCAGTTCCTTAGTCTAAAACACAGTAAATATCCAAGGGAAAATGTTATTCCCTCTAGATTTCGATCAACAAAGAAATATATCTTTTGGATCAAACACTATATTTCCCATTGAAATATTTGCATGTACTGCATACAAAATATACAAAGATTCGAAGGTGGCAAATGCATCTATTTTGTAGAATGTCAATAAATATTAAGAACCGAGCATTGTTTGGCTGATAGCCCATTTAAGAGTCCTCGAGGAGAGATACTTTCACCGAAGATAAGAAAACATCTTAACCTTTAAGAATCTCCCATATATTAGGTGATCTATATATAGGTAGCCTTCTATTTTTGGAAGGTAATCAGGTGAATCGGCTTCGATAATTGTGAAAGTATTTTCTAGGAAAATCGCCTATTCATCCCTAAAATTTAAGGCCAATATTGAGATAATAGTTCGTATGACAGCTCGCCCACGTTAGTCTATCAACCTCCTTTGTGATTATCGAGAGCATAATTCTATATTTAAAAACACATTTTTAACAGAGCTAAATGAATCAATGTGTGACCTGCCAGTTACAGTACAGTCTCGCTCTTCATACTCTTTAGTTATCTCTCTGAAACGCCGATAGGGATTTACTTATCTTTGTGTATCTTCGGGCAGTGATAACTTCTTGGCAAAAAAATCAGATGTCATAATATTTTCGAAACGGCTATGAATGAATATTGTATTGGTTATTCCGTATGATAAAAGGAAACTGCATGAAGACTGTTACTGTGAAAGAGCAGTGCGTGATATGATTCTGCATTTATAGGTGAATGTTTTCTCCATTATAGATGTAGTAATCTCAGTAGTTGCTACTAATACCTCTAATACACTTCAGAGATAATCCAAGAACTATGGAAAATTACGAGGGAGTATTTCAAATAAGTCTATGTATTTTTCTAAGCTTTAAAAGATTTGAAAAATCTAGAAGCTGTCTGAAAATAACCTCCTAAACAAATTTTGTTTAATGTGAGTGTTATTCTGCGAATGTTATACTTTAACTTTTCTTTAGCCCCGAAAATATGCTATCACTTTCAAATGTGTTCTTTCACCTATAACAAAAGTTATCTAAACCCGATTTTTCGATCTTGAATTCATTGAGTATCTAGCAAGAGAGCCTCCCGATATACGAAGAGACTGCGCCATATGTTTACCGTCCTGTTAGTCCCTAACTTCAATGTTATGAATGTCCAACAAATATTCTCGAGCAAACAAAATTTCCGTAGAAACCTAAAGCCTACCTCATCTCTTCCATACAAACATTTTTTGTGCATACCTTTTGTTTTTTAACCTCTCTGACGGTGACTTCATACAGATTCACCCAATAGTCCTTACTTTTGTTCATGTATCTATTGATATAGGATAGGGGAACATTTCTTTTTCATCCATCGCTTTTGCGTCAGTCTATTCATGGATGCGATAAATAATATAACAGTCGCTGAATGAGTGATCCTGAAATATTCTGGTCACTCCTTGAATATTATGAATACTGTTATTGAAAGGGTCATTTTGTTGTACATACGTGGACTTGTTCCACTCATAGCAGCCCTGCTTAGTGAGGAAATCAACGGAAAACTTCAAACCAAGAATACCTCATTCCAGAGCCAAAGCTTTTGATAGCTAATGGTTAAGGGGTTAATCGATGCTTAAGACTGATGTCCCAAAGATGGGTCATGCAAACTTCTCATGAAAGCTATGCTATGCTAATGCTACCTCATCCAAATCGTTAAAATCTGAAAAAATGTATAAATGAACTTACTTTGTCGATGTCCGAAATAAGGTCAATCAATGTGTACTCACATCTCGAATTTAGAATTGTGTTGGAAAATCGAGATGTTTCCACAGGTAGTAAAACTTTTGTTTGCGTCATACGTTTTCAGCTCCTTCCTTCCTAATGGAAGGTAAATGCAAAATCATATCTCGTCAATCCCAATGAGGATGAAACCTAGATCCGATGGAATTTAGCTCAAGAGTCATTTGCCGCTTCTCCGCTCCGACGTAAAATTGATGAGCAGAACAGTTCTGGCGTTCACTGCTATTCGATTGGCTTAGGTGGGAAGTGGGCGGTCCATTTCAATTTCCTACTGATAGGTCATGCTCCCTCGTGAAAGCATGAATGCTTGGGGAGATTTAACTAAATGGGGAAAATCCATCTCCGCTACTGAGTTAGGGTATACTTAGAGACATTGAATGGGTGATAAGGTCAATGATGAAATGTCAAATCACTCAGTACGGTGTTCGATTTTCGGCGTTTTCAAAACATTGCGCAAAATTCGGAATTAAAGCGGAAAAGAGGTTCCGCACGGATTTTCTCATTGATTTTTGGATCGAAACTTTTCCATGCGATTGATTGGTAGTTGATTCATATCTTCTAACTAACTAACTTCTCTTGACCTTAGACAACCTTCCTTCACCTTTAGCGGATTTTCGAACGCCGCTTAAGTTCATGTAATTGCATTCATGTATATAACGTTTTTGATCCTTATTTTCTACAAATAGGATAATAGCTACGCAATGCAATTTCACACCCAGTAGGGTATTCATTGGAAGCCGTGTTCATGAGCTAATTCATAAGTATATGCAAATAGGAATTAATTCTCATCCTTATCCAAAGAGTAGTTAGTTCTGTGTTGCGTGTACCCAGGAGTAAAGCATACTAAAGTTAGAGATCTCTCACCTTTACATGTTAAGTTCTCATTTATCTTCGCATTCATTAATGTGGGAAGGGCTCTAATGATGGGTCCATCGAGTGTAATCCATAAACTTAGTTTAATTCAAAGTTTGATCAATTGACTTCAAAGATATACAAGCACTAATATTTTTCACTGCGCCAGTTTTCACTAGAAAATATTTTTTACTGTATTTTCTTCCAAGATGATTTCTATTAAATTTATTAGAACAATACTTCTTGATGCTCCCATTTTTAGATTAAAGTTTTTACACATGCATTACCTAAAATTTAAATGCCAAGGTGAATATATAAATTTCAGTTTCAATCACAAATAAAAAGATTAATTTCAACTAATTGGCATATGGAAAATTTCAGCAATTTTTGAAAAAAACGTGTATATAAACTTTGAGCAAAACAATCACACTGTAAATGACGTCAGCTTACTAAATGAAGTTTGAATAAATTGTGGTTTTTTAATGAGAAGTTTTAACGTGCACATCAACGATTACTTGTTTTAACAGAGATAATTAGTTAACTTTAAATTTAGTGTGATTTTTGTCGCTTGACCACTTCGCTGTGCTGTGATTTTCCATCCTTCAAACTTTTCAGCGATAGCCTTACGTTCTGTTACATCCCGATAAATATCTTGTAGTAGTAGTATTGTTAAAAGTGCTTTGACAGCTTAGGTCAATATAATCTAAATATATTATAAATATATATATATATATGTGTAAGATAAATATCTTACAGCCGAAATATTTAAATAAATCAAAAATCATTTTTTAAGAAGTTGTGGTGATTTACAAAGGCCATTTACTTCTGATGAGAGCGTGGGCGGTCCAGCAGGGAGAGGAAGATCGAGAAAATGCTGCTTGATAGCAAAAGTTTATATATGGAGGAGAGAGTGGGAGTAGGAAGTTTGAGAAAAAAATCAAACGTATGGAAAAATCTATGAATGAGTCCGAAGCAAAACACTATGAAAACGAAAAATTGTAGAAACCTCTGAATTCTGGTAGCTGCTCATTTGATCACTACGAAAGAGAATATTGTGAATAAAATCTAGTATTATCTACGTATACTTATCAAGAGTGAAAGACTTTGCGAATATTTCTTCCCTCAATTTTTTTCTTTTTATGAGTGATGGAGTATAACGAGTTTGAATTAAATGCCTACATGAAAACAGACAAAAACTATTTTCAGCCTTGTCTACATCTACTGAATGTGGGGTCGTGGTTTAAGATCACTGCATCAATAATTACATTCATCAAGTGCTCTGATGAGGAGAGAACAGAAGGCAGGACATTTATTTCCTAAATATCGCAGATGAAACTCGCTGATGTCCCTTCCCAAACTTATTTCTATTAATGTTTGTGATATCTACTGAAAAGTGAAGAACCAACGCTCCGGCAGTTAACAAGAATTTCTCCGAATGTTGAAGTACTAGAGTCGAAATATCATTGGTAATTTTTTTAGTATTACTATTGCCCTTCACCGGTGAAGTCCTCCTAAGCTCTCATGAACTTATCAGGAGGTGCCTCACCGAAGCAGCAGTAACAACGAACACCCAAAACCATTCCGAATATGATACCAAATAATTTGCGGAACTATTCCTATTGCCAACTCTATCCGGGTCAAGAGAGTGCCTACGGATCAATTCCAATTCGTAGATCATGCCGATCCAATCCCTCAATATTCATCATATTAGCAAATTAGTGTAATTCCTCATTGAAGATACACCTTTCAGGATATTCTCAAGAACAAATTAGGTAAATTTGCAATTTGCAGGTAAAAAATGTGAAAACTCATTTTTGATCTTTTCAGTAGTCAATTGAAAATTTTAAGTCTGCCATGAATAATGAGTAAGAAAGATAGCTTTTTAGATCTGTTTAGCGTATTTCTGTAAAAATTCTGTGAAATGAGAGTTGATTCCATTTCTTATACTCTCGAATAAAGATCTCACTTAACGAATATTATAACCGAAACCTGAGTTGAGCCACTATGAACTTTCTATACTGATACTGATGTAACAAAACCCTTTCAAAAGCTATATTCATTACTGTCCCAGGTTTTTTCACAGTTAATCCTCCGTATTTGATAACTTCAAAGATTTAAACGCTCGAATGTTATTTCAAATTTCAGAAAAACCATTCTACCAAACAGTAGTTGCTAGTATTGTGTGATACTATCATCAATTCTAATTCTCTCGTTTCTTGGTAAATATCTACCCACCCTTTATGTCATCTAGAATTTTTGCCTTTGCCTTACCCTAACATCCTACCCTCAGTTACTTTCTTTCGTTACCCCTCTCCTCTCAATAATCAACACAACCATTTCATCGGTCGACGCTTTATTACTTCAAATAAACCCATCTCTGTTACCTCAGTATTTTTTCTATCTACTCAACTTACGTCTTCTGCACCACAGCAAATCCACATCTAGAACACCGCCAAGCTATTGATATTCTCTTTTCTTAAGGTGCTTAGACAGTTATACAACAAAATACTTCACAACAAAGATTTTACTTGGTTCCGTTATCAAGACCTAAGGTTGTCTTCCTAGGGCAAACCTATCCTTTACCAACCCCATCGGTGCATCTTCCATCCCAAGAAAGGATGCTGCGCAAGTAAGAAAATTTACCCACCTATTCTACTCAAACTCTTTTCAACATGATCGTTAACTTGTTTTCTTTGGTAAAACTCATCACTGAAGATCTCACGTGTATTCACGCTCATAACTTTCTTGCGTAGTCCTTTACGGAATAGCTCACCGTAGCTTTGTCTTCTTTGTGACTTCACAATTTCCTCTACTTTTTGACTTCATTACCTATGAATTGCATTTATTCATTCCATAAATAATAAATTTCTTCATCTTGATATAAATTCAGTCACAGACGTTTCTCTTTTCGGCACAACAAGAAAATAAACAATTTCTACCCAGCGAAACTGGAGAAAAACATTTTCAACTTTGGAAAGTGAATACTTACTTCCCATCCTAAACAAAATACATATAATTTGGCAATATGAATTCGTCCCATAGTCGAAATATTTTCTACGAGAAATGGAATCCACGTCTACATCGATGGATAAATTTTCATTCAATACACTATTTAAGACATTCATAAAAGCTCGTTGAAATCAATTTTAAGAAACGATGCATACTTAAACCAAACTAATTCTCCTCAGTGCATTAGGTCTACGATATTCTACAACTATCCTCCCTTACTACGCCAAGCTGAAACAAGTTTCAGTAAGATAATACACATTAAATTTCGCTAAAATAAACTTGCGAGAAATCTGAACACAACAATGACACAGACGATTCAGAAAAATGATTTTTTACAATATGTTAAGGAACACAAGCATCGCAAGGCCTCCTAAGTTGTATTTCGATGCTCTTTCTTCAGGAAGTGCTCCCCTAGTATGAAAGAAACACTATAGGAGGCGTAAGAGTTGTCTGTCCTCTATACCGCGTGGAATCCGGCGGTGGGTTTTCGCTGAAGACGTTCAACATAAATCGGAGGTAATCTATCATATTTATTGTTATATTTCTACTTATTATGGCTTTTATGATAAGTTCATGCATCAGATGTTATTAATCTATGGTTATTTTGTATCCGTAACTGCGGATTGATGGTAAAATTTGCTTGTAAATTTCCCGTACTCGTGCCATAATTTTTCCTTCTCAAGCACTGTAAGCCTTTTGTGAATTGTTTTCGAGAGGAAAGTTAATAACTTACCTTTGTATCTTGCATTTCTGGTCTCTTATAAACGTAGAAATATCTTTAAAATTTCTGTGTTCGTGGCATTTGAAGTAGTCGCTCCACCATAATGTTAGCTGCAGTAAGCAACGAGTTTCGTCCGTAACTGTTTTTTTTAAGATTTTTCTTGTTTATTTCAGCCATGGTGCGAATGAACGTTTTGAGTGATGCTCTAAAATCAATAAATAATGCAGAGAAAAGGGGCAAGAGGCAAGTTTTGCTGAGGCCATGTTCAAAAGTCATCGTTAAATTTCTCTCCGTAATGATGAAGCACGGTAAGTATGCTTGATGGTAGGCCTTAGATGTGATTGCATAACATTTGTATCCCTCAAAACTATCCGTGAAAAGGAGCCCTGCGTTTAGTATCCCGGGTTTGTGAACGTTACTCACCGGTGGCAATAATGTTTTGTTCAAATAATATGACGTTCTTTTGACATTTTCCCTTCTGGATATATGGTAGATTTCATTGTCAAATTTTGCGTAGCCCTGTTTATACTAATCAAATCTGGCCTTATGTATGAATATAATTTATAATCCTGGGAGATTGAATGGTTTGTTTTCATTACTTTTCTACCATGTGGATGTACGGTTTTGATATCACGCCATATTTAAAATACACGGTTACATTTCCTCTCTCGAGGTTATTTCAGTAATTCTTTATTTTACTAAAATATTGGTGTATAATTTCTTCTGTATTGTTGAATTGCATTGTTATAGTAGGAATCCTTGAGTTTTCATTTTAACGAATTTCCATGTATATTCATCTTGTATACGGTTTATGGAGGCTCTCTCCAGAAAGTATACGATTGGAAGTATTGCGCTGTTTATTTCTTGGCTTGTAAATTAAAGTGAAATAGTGGCCCCACTGGTTAGTTAGTACTTCAGATATAGCTATCACTTAGATTTATTATTTGTAAGAATTATTTTGTTACCGTATTAAATGTCTATAGAGTATAGATACTAATTACGGTATTTTGTATCTTTAACGATTTGTTTTCTTTTCCAGGGTACATAGGAGAATTTGAGATGGTAGATGATCACAGAGCTGGAAAAATTGTAGTAAATCTCACTGGAAGGTTAAACAAGTGCGGTGTGATTTCTCCACGTTTTGACGTTCCAATCAGTGACATTGAGAAGTGGACGAACAATCTTCTCCCCTCAAGACAGTTTGGGTAAGGCCATTTCATTGTTTCAGTGTTTAAGACGATGATTGGCCTTATGTGCCGAAAAATTTTGCTTAGTTCGCTAGAATGCGTTACTCAATACTGCATCTTGGTAGTTGTGGGCCTTCTATTTGTTCCCTATATTTTGCACTCCATAATACCTGTTGTCAAAGAGAAGTGGTTAAAACCATGCTAAAGTGGAAATATGTTTCTAACTTGCATGAATTCCTTGATATTGGTGCATAGTAAGGGAACATATTCCTTATCTAAAATTTCATTGCAATGCTGAAGAAAAACAGCTCAAGTTTATTAGGATCTTAGTTCCATTTTGAAGTTATATTTGTTTACACCTTGGTTTTTATGCATCCTTACAATGTTTGTTGTGGATGTTAGCATTATCATATTATAAAATCAAGATGTTCAGGCCGAACGTTGTGGAACGCCATAGCAAATAGTAATTGCCTGAAGATGACTGTAATGGTCGAAACCAGTCACTTTGAATAAATATTGTGAAAAACACGAAGAACTTATTTGTGTTTTCTCTCAGTGTGTGTTATTACTCTTTGTTTTCTATTTCTAAAATAAGTGAAATTGCCACATTATTGTAATCCATAGTAAATGCTAACATGTTAGCATTTACTCTAGCTATTTCTTAAGATAGAGCAATCTAGAGTATGTAAGTTTGCTCAAACATTTGTTTACCTTAACATATGTTTGGTAACCTTCATTAGACTTGTATAAAGAGTTTTCTCCGTTGCAATTTTGTATTGCTTGTAGTTTTCACACTTATTTATTTTGATTTTTCTTGGATAGTCTTAGTTCTTTAAATTTTAATTATATACTGCTGTTAATGTTTTGGACCTATTTATTATCTAGATATGCTCTTTCAAAGTGGGACGTTAGACTGTAAAATTCGAAGCTTACTTTCTTTAGAAATATTTTGTTTGCATTTTCTTACAAATAATTTGTTTTGCAGGTTTGTAGTACTAACAACGAGTGGAGGTATTATGGATCATGAAGAGGCAAGGCGGAAACATCTAGGAGGGAAGATACTTGGATTCTTTTTCTGAGAATTGCATCGTTATGTATAATTTTCCACTCAAGTAAAAATTTAAAGCCTAATATGGTTTCTTTATTTATCCTCTTTCAAGGTGAATTTTTGAGGAAATAAATTTTTATGACATCAAGTTTTGTGGTTGAACTGTTTCAATATACTTGTGGCAATTAGCTCCATTTACTGATTTTTAATGGGAGTAATATAAGTATAGGTGGACATTAACCCTTTGATATTTTTACAAAGTTTCTGTAGAATTATTCCGGAGACTAACATTTCACAAATATCTTGTTACAACAAATGAAACAATTATGGCTAAGCTTTATCAACTTTGGGCTTTTCAGATTTAATTCATTTCTGTAGTTTATTTTAATAATATAAATTGCTTAATATCAGTAGATATTATTCTTATGCTTGAATCCGTATCAAATTTACATACTGTGGCACAATGGTTGTGAGATGTTTTTGCTTGGAATTTTTAAATATTGCAAATGTCAACCTCAACATCCATTTACACATCTGCATTATTATTCAATTTGCATGTTAGTTTGCCGATAGGAATATTAAGATACCAAATCTCATATCAAGAATTTGATAAGAACAATTGTGTTTGTGTTTCTAAATGTGTCATTATTGAAAAATGCCAGCTTTGTAATTGCCTTAAAATAATTTTCTAATTTATCCTTTCTCTAGAAAGTTTTAAATGTCCTCCTTTGGTTTGTAGGCATTAAGTCATCTATCTATTATATATAGATGCTTCTCCGGATTCATTCATGTATATACCTATATAGATAGGATACTAATTCACAGCCTAAACCACAAGCGTGATTTACTTGAAATTTTTACAACGTATTGGCCATAATGTGTAACCGCCAGAAAAAATGTGATTTTGAACCTCAGTGTCATAGGTTCGATTCCAGAGGGCCCTAAATTCCCGATTTTTCCCGTTTAAATGCATTGCTTTGATTTTCAGGAATTAAGAAAAATACTTTCTGGATAGGTAATGAATCGAAACTCAAGGAGCCTATATATATGATCTATGATTGATCGAAAACATAAATGACTTTTACAAAAAATATCCTGAGTTCGATGCTAGGATGATGCAAAAATCTGCCCTTTAAAATACATTTAGGTAGTTTTTCTTTATCGTTTTTGATGCACTTATTGAAACGAATGGAAGTTCTCGCTCCACTACAAGGTTTATATTAAGAATCTGTTTAAGAAAAACTTTTAGATAAGACCGTAAATTTCCTGGGTTCAATGCCAGGGCACATTAATTTCTCGCTAAAGGGAAAATTAGGACATTGTTTGAGGCAGTTGCAGCCAATATTTCTACTTGAACTTTCACACAGTTAAAAATGGCAATCTTCTGTTGTGCTGCATAGAAAGTATTACCAGAAAGATCTGGGTTCGAAGCCAGGCGGTAAATATATCCCTAATTTAAAATACATTGAGGTAGTTTTCATTATTTATTTTGATGCACTTATCGAAATAATAGGAAGATGTTGCTTAGATAGAAGATGTGTATTAAGACTTGATTTAAGAAAAAAAATTAGATAAGACCATGCCGTTCCTGGGTTCAATGCCAGAGCACATTATAATTTTTCACATAAGGAATATGTGAAAAGTAGGACGTCGTATGATGCAGTTGCAGCCAATATTTCTACTTGAATTTTCACACATTGTTAGAGATGGTGATCTTCTGTTGTGCTGCTTAGTAAGTTCACCGGAAAGACCCGGGTTTGATGCCAGACAATGAAATTGCAGCGAATTTTAAGAAAATTTTATATCCTTTTTTTTTCTTTTTAGGACCATGCCGATATGAAATTAGTGTTGTGGATCTGCTTGCAGCATGCAAGCTAGATTTTACTCGTATCATATATATTTGGGATATTTATGAATATCCAAGAGCTTTTGTTACTAAAATAATTGCAGATTTGATGGTAACAACCTCTGAAATGAATTTGTGAATAGATAGCCATCAATTTGCTTTATTTGACAGCTTATGCTGCCTTCTTTTATTTTTTCTGTTTGTAGTTGATGATTGTTCAGGTAAGATTTGAAAATTATGAAGCCATTGTGCATTATTCTGTAAGGGGCTGAAAACTTAAACATTTCACCAAATGATGAAGCAAGAAAGATTGGGATGAAATAATCAGGTAAATTTAAAGCTATATGGTTTACCAAAAGAAATAAAGCTAATTTACAATCAGTTAGAACTAGGAAGAAGTTAAACCTGGTGTATACATTGTCTTACTTGGCATAGAAGTTACAGAGATGCTATTTTTATTGTCTTTTAGAAAGAATAGTGTTGACGTAAGAAACTTTAATGAGGCATATGGAAGGAATGACAAGAGAATTAAGTAGAGGAATTAGGATAGGATTTGTAAAATTCTTGATGTGGAATGTTTTGCTGTATGGGTGTAAAGTATGGTCTGTAAGAGAAAAGAAATTCAAATGATAATAGGTGTATGGGATAAGTGGGGTGTGCAAGATAGTAATTGAGTTTATACAGAAATGTAGAGGTAATTGGGAAGGATGGGATTTAAGGAAGTATCGAAAGAAAGGAAATTGGTGTCTCATATATTGAGAAAAGAGTGATTGCTGAAGAAAATAACTGTTGGTGGAATGCAAGGAAATGAAAGAAAAGTTAGAATACATTGAGGTTGGTACTTGTTATGGAGGAATGAAAGGGAGAGCAATGAATAGGAAACAAGAGCCTAGGTGTCAGAGTGGTTAGCATTCTAGTGCTATTTCTCCTTCCCTGAGGTCCTGGGTTTGAATCCAAGATGAACTGATTTTGCTGATCAAAGTATTAGACACCAGTAAAGTTACTTTACTCTTGTTAGATTAAATGTTTTTTGTAACTTGAGTGTTAACAGTTAGGAAATAAGTAAATGGGTTGAACATTTTTGGAAGTTGTTATTCAAGTACTTTTTATAAAATGTTATATTTAATTTTGTTGGGCAGTCAGTCATGTGGACAGCACGTTTGCCTTTGGTGTTAGTGGTCCCAGGTTTGATACCCCGTGGGACCCAATGTGCAAAATTACCTAAGCTGTTGAAGCTTTTTTAACCATACTACTACTACTATTTAATTTTATTCTTTGAGTTGACTGAGTGTAGTTGGTTTATTTTACTAAGTACTGAACAAATCAAATTTGAATTTTGGATAATTTGTATCTGTGATCTAGAAAGAAACATTCTTTCCAGAATCTTTAGGACATGAAAAATGTTATCTTAGATGTTCTTTTAGTACGATCAATTGACTAAATCAACTACAGTGACAAAACAGCTTAGGGGTATAATAAGTTTTATTTCTCAAAACTAATTGGTTATAGTGTGTAGTGTTGCAGTAAACCATACCACAATATTTTATTTTACCTAATAAACAAAAAAAGACATTTCCTTTTGTCATAAAAAAATCTCAATTTAGTTGATCTGCTTACATTTTATGTAGCTACAGTTCTACACGTCAACTGATTCTGCAGTATCAATGTTTTCTTCATTTCATATGCTCTCCATCATTTATGTAAATTGTGTTGATTTTATGGTGAAGATCTTGGCAACTTTTGGACACTTACAATGGCAAGGTTAGGCCCAAAGGAGCCTCACCTCAATACTTACCTATATTATCGATGGATGGGGACGTGATGTCGTGTAAAGTCAAAATTAATGATATATGTGTACTTAGCCGCATAAACTTTATTTCTGAACTTTGGAAATAACGTTTATGTGGTAAGTACACATCTATCATTAACTTATCTATGTTTTTCATCAAAATGATAATCTATACATTACATTAAGACTGAGTTGCTCTGGTTTTAGGAAAACACTCAGTAAAGGAACTTCATCACGAGGAAAACATCAAAGCCCCAGAATTACACTACCATGGAAATATCTAAGAGAATCTTATCTATGAGTTTTTTGCAATATGTTCTAGAATTCCAGCTATTTTTCTTTCTATTTGATCATAAAAAAGGCTTAGCCATTATCTCATCAAGAACACCATAAAGGAATAATATGTTGATAACATAGACCTCAGGCACTCTGCATTAGATTAGTGTTAGTTTAATTAGTGTTTATGGTGCAGTCTACCCCTCCATTATTCTGATGGTTAGTAAAGATGTTTATAAAGTTATTGCAGAACGGTACAACTTAGTGGCAGGTCATTACAAAAAAGAGAAGGATAATTTCCCTTACCATTCAATGTGTTTCTATGGTATCATCAGCGATCATTGAATTTACTGTATGTAATGAAGATATTCTTGAATTGAAACTTTCAGTTTTTATTGTATTTTAATAATTTTCCAAAACAAAGAAAGAATATTCAGTGAATAGTTCATCTCAAACAAGTGAATCCATTCATAAATAATACATAATATAGTTATGATTATTGGGGAAAAGGAGTTCTTAGATGTGGGCAGCGTGTTTCTGTGGTTGTTTGATTCCTGGTGAGAGCCCATGTGCCAAATGAAATAAGCTGTCAAAATACTTAGTGCATTATTACCTCTATGCCTGAGAAGAATTTCTGTTACAGGAAAGTATTACCTTTTGAAGCTGTATGTTCTTGCGTGTAAATACCTTCTTATTAAGGTTGCATTAATAAGGGCATTGATTGAGCACAAAAATAGATGTAATGCCATATATTCCTAAATCATCAGCTTTATCATTATAGAATAATTTGGTCTTGGTTTAGTATAAAGGGTGACCAAAGACAATGTATAATTATAGTGAAATACTTTTATGCTTCTTTTAAGACCACTACACTTATTGTCATCTTCTCTTTTAGTTCAAGAGGAACCCCATGACAATAGGATTATGAAGATATTAGGTTTCTCATCAGTAGCTCCTTTAACATGTTTGGTATGTTTGCATATTTCTATGATCAGGCCGTCCAAGCCTAGCTTATAAGTATGTAATCCTACCTAGTTAACAGAGTTAAAAAATGAAAACTCATAGATCGTGAAATAATTGACCGCTCCCCTATAATTAGAATTATGATTAACAACCAGATGGGAAGAAAAATAAAGGGAGACCCACACATAAATGGGCCGACCGAGTGCTGCAACACCAGGTTTCTATATTATCAGAATCGGTAGCTTAGGATAAAAAGAAATTGGGGGAGATTTTGAAAACGTCCTAGGATAAAAGATTGGTCGTTAAGCTTTTGCCAGGATGGCGGCTACAATTTGCAACCTTCTCTGGAAAAATTATAATTTCATTGCTATCTGAAAGAAGCAATAGTAAAAGATAAATCTGGCTAGATTATTTCTTTTGGTGACACGTATGTGTTGAAAATCACTTTTATCCGAGATAAATGGTACTTCGGTCATGACTGTCGAAGTGAAAGTTAATGTTTTCTTATAAAATCTACAATCTGATGATAAAAAATTAATTCTCTCACAGTTCAATGAAAGATTTCACTTATCCACTTTCGGGTCTTGGTTAAAGATACCGAGGCTGAGCCGTGATTTTTCCTTACGTTATCAACTTGAGTGTCATTAACACCCAAGGTCTTTTTGTTTTGGAATGTTATGTATATGCTTCACATCAGAACATACGCACAATACATAAAAAATGAAATATTAAAATCTATCCAAACTACTACCGAATAAAATCTGTAATATCGTGTCAATATTGAGCTTAGTCGCTGAATATCGACTAAAGGAGCCTAAATATGGATGATTATTCAGAACGTGCTCTACCGTTGTAAACATCCACAGATTAAGTTTTAATTTAAGATAAATCTCTGATATTTCACTTAAATCTACAGTCCTGTATTTGTTGGATGAAGCACGAGCGTAAATTATAATTTAAATCAATAATTACAAATTCATCTAAAAATCTAATTTGGGTTATGATTTTATCTTTTGAAGAATCTCGAAAGATGGGAGCGGTGGGAGAAATACATACTATGAGCACTAGTTAATATCTTATTTCGCTGCTAGATGGCATGGTCGTAAGAAGTGAATCTCGTAGTTCCATCTTCCTCCTGTAGGCCTCGCTCATGTTATTTAACGCATGGTTGCCAAATGTTGGGGTCTCTTGAAGAAGTTCGGAAAAAGTAGGGCCAGTGGACGTACACAAACAGTCGTGGCAGGGCCGGTGGCATGTTTGTTGTTGTATGCTCGGTGATCGGTTCGTTCCTTGAAAGTGACTATTCCCACGGCGGCTGATGTACACCCTGTGTATAGTGTTTCCATTCCATTGAGCGCGCTGATTACATATCGTTTACGAGAACTCGTTCTATTACTTAGCAAGGTATACAGGCGTTCAAGGTGGAAGTTAATTTGCGCGCCCGTATCTTCAGCAGTGAGATTCTACTTACAGTGACTGTTTTACTTTCGGTTCTCGGTGGATTTAGGTTCGTTTAAACCTTTTATTGGTCTTTTGCCGTTGATTTCTTACTATCATGCGTTGAGCTTTATTCTAAGAAAGTAGTTGTTGCGATTACTTCTGAAGTTCCCTGCTATTCTTTTCGTTGGCGAGCCAGTAATCATGTTGACAGGTGTGACTCTCTTCTGATCATCAACTCAGTTCTAGTAATAAGCTCCGATTACTCCGTCCACTTTCTTAATTAAGCGTGAACCATCGTCCGCAAATGGGACAATCTTTTGAGGCCAAGCTGCTGAAAGAAATTATTTAGTGATGTGAATTGTTTTTCTACCTTTACGGGGAAATTTCTTCGAGGTTGTACGGTGATATATTTTTCCCCCATAAATATTTCCACCGCTATGTACTCCAAAATCTGAAGTTCGGTTTCGTTTGTGAAATCCTTGATTGCTTTTTTGGGCAGTGATGATCAAAGGCAGGTTAGTATATTTTTATAGATTGTAACCTTTTCTAAAATGTACCGATTTTTGTATTATAAATTTAATTTATATTGCATAGAGCTAAGCTGATGTTAAATTGTAGTTTCAAGCTGTCTTTGTTCTATGACATTGATCTAATATCACTGAAAATTCCCATTGTCAGAAATCGCATTGTTTCCATTCATATTTTACCTCTAAATATGGAAATTAAGGATTTTCTTGTGAATTATCAGCCTCGAGTGAGTTAATGTCAAGCTTTCGTGTTTGATACAGAAAAATTTGCCGCCGTTTCTCCATTCATTGCGAATCTCCGAGAGGCCGTCGAGCAGACGGCGCGGTTAGTCGGTTGTTGCGGGTGGGACTCAGCCGTAATGACATAGCTTCGAACCCTGCTTTCCGATCGAATGTTGGGTGAAATCGGGGCCGAATCCAAGGTCGCCATGAGAACCAGGCGAAGAGCGGCGCAAGTGGTCCTCGCCCTCCTCGCGACGGCCGCTTACGGCGCGCTCCTGACTTCGTGGGGGGGCACGTCGCCCCCGGTCGCCGAGGATCGCTGGCAAGAAAGGGCCCCGCGCTCCGTGGTCGAGTCGTCGTCGCTGCCGGCTGCAGAACCCGCCACTACACCCATGCCGCCGATGGACACGGAGAGACAGCCGTATACCACCACCCTCGACGACTTGTTCATCAGCGTCAAGACGACGGGTGTTTTCCATCGTAGCAGGGTGGAGCTGGTGCTGAAGACGTGGTTTAACTTAGCCAAAGAACAGGTATATCCATTTTCTCGGAATTTATTTGTTACTAGTCTTCAGTCTTTTGTATTTATTTAATGAAAGAAGAGCTTTGCTGCAGCTTTCTCTTCCCTCTTTTTTCTGTTAAATCTTATTCAGGCAGAATTTCTTGCTATATACCCGCGATTCCGTCTCAATCCTTATGTATTATTTTTCTCCCTGCATTACTTCTATTACTGTCTTCCTTGCCAAGTATTTTCATGTTTTTCGAAGTATGTCTCATGACATTATCTTTTCTTCGCTATATTTTCAGCTCACTTATTTTTTGCTGGGTTTGTTTAATTATTACTTATCTCCGTCCATTTGATTGTCATTTAATTTTTCATCTTTGTTGTAATCAGTCGCAGCGTTTTCAGCTACCTCTAGTATTCTCTTGTAGGAACCAAGATATATCTGTTTGCTTACGGCATCAATACAATATTAATTTAATTTATTTTTCATATCTAACTCGTTCGTTGCCTTGTTTGATTGAATAACACTCAAAACTTCCTATGGCCGTAAATCTATCCGAATCATCGTCAAAGCGCGGTTGGATCAGCAGCGGAAGTCGGTGAGCAGAATGTAAAGAGATCAAGGACCGAGTATGCTTTGGCTGTGAATCATTTTCACAAAGGCTTCTTTTGAGCGATCCTTTCTTCAAGGCGCATGAGGATGAATAACTTGTCCGGATATCCTAGTCTAGTCGTCTGCGGTTGATTCGGATGACTTTCAGTTTAGCTTTCATCTTTAAGAATTTACCATAAGCCTTCGGTAATTTCCACTGAGATACAATTATGTATTATACTAACATTCAAATAAATCGCTTGCTGTGAAACCTTTAAAGAAAATTTCCGTCAACATATATTCTGAGAATTTTTGACCGTTGTTGGAGCTGGCTGTTATTTTTCATATCTGTTTATTTTATTTATTGTCTGTCGATCTCCAATAGCTTTGAACTGAAATGTAATGATCTTGAATTGTTATTCGGTAATATTATCATGAATCATCTTTTCTAGACTCGTAGAAGTGTTTGAGAAGTGTAGAAGCTCGTTGTCGGGTCGTCTGTTTCATAAAACAGCGTATTAATCGTTTTCACACGTGTAAATTCTATTTAATTGCGATTTTTGTTTTATATTTTATTACAAAACCGGAGTACGAACTGCAGCTGTTTTTTTGTACGCAACCAATAAATTATTGACTTCTATACAAAAGATGAATCTCTTTTACTATCGTGAATACCGTAATTACGAATTGTAAAGCCGCAGTTTTGGAAGAATGACCTGTCACGCCAGTTGCATACCGCCAAAGCAGCTTCTAAGTTTATCAGTTATAATCCTTGACTTGTAGTCATGAATGAAGCCTAGCACGATTATTACACATTGAGTTTAATGAATTCATATTAATATTGATGAAATGCAAGAAGTTCTTTAATGCATCGCAAGGCACGTTTTATTTTTGAAGGAATGAAGATTCTCTTGAGTACCGCGGATTAAAAAAGGCAATAAGGAATTAATTATCTCGGATTAAATACCGAATAAGTAGTCGTTCTTCATTTGCGGATTGTGTTTGGATCTGCTGTAATTATACTGTTAATTAATAACCTGCTCAGAAGTAAAAGTTTATGAAATGTTATTTTGACATTCTTCAACAGCTGTGCTACACGAAACACAGTCCGATAATTGAGCATATGAAGATTTGATTTCATCGATTTATCACTAACGATTCAGCGAACTAACCACATATTATATCGTTTTTGTAATGAGAAGTGCTGCATATGAAATATTTGTATGAATTTGCCTTGTTTTGACTTGAATATAAAGTTGCATTCAATAACCCAAGTACGAGACTCAACCAATTCAAGAATTGGAGAGTCTTTGCGGTCAAGAAGAAATGCTTGGCATTTTCGTGAGAGTAAAAACTCATTCTTAATTCATAGTGAGATAGAAATATTTTAACACCTGAGATCTCTCGTGATATTTTCAATTTCTAGTTAAGTTGGTTATTGGTCGAAGCGTATGAATTGAGTAGGATTTTTGACGATTTTATTAAAGACCACAGTCCTTTTGCTGGAAAACTCATTTGTTTTTATTATATGAAACTCCGCTGGTAGCTTACCAAACAAATTGATCGATTTTGTATCTCTCATTATAAGCGATTGTTCGAACAGCCAATTTCGAAAAGAGAATGAAAGAGTAGCCTACTTAATCGGGATCATGAGCGTAAAGGATTAAATACGGCGCTCTCTCACTCGTGAGAGACGGAACCAGTTCTGTTAACTCTCCAAATATTTGAAAGAAGGATAAGAAGTCGTACCCGTTCCCCATGCCTTTAATAAAAGCTGAATGAAATATTCCCGCGCGGCGGAGTGCCTCATCGTATACTTCATGCAAATCTCAAGAATTGAGATGCACAACTGATACTATCGATTGCGAAACGTTGAATTTCTCCTCCTATGGGAAGGATATTCATCGTATTCATACCTGAGGGTTATTGATATCTTCAGAAATGTTCATTTTTCCTTGAATTCTTTGATGCAGGCTGAAATATTTATTTATAAAACAAGAGAAAAACTCGCGTTCAGAAGTGTTTGCCGTAGCGTGAGGTAAAACTGAGGCATTCCCACCATGCGAAATGCAAGCAACTTTGTGTATGTAGTAAAGCGTACGACATTGAATGAATATGAAAACGGTTTTATATTTCTGTTTGCTTTTCCCTCCACACAAGCTCAGGAAATCGTTGGATTTTTTTCTGCATCTGTATGCTTATTTTATCCAAGCGATGTGGTTTCCTCGGCTGTCATCAACTTTGGAAAGGAAGTGATTTGTTAAGCGAAAGGAAAGCCTGCTCTTTTTGCCTGCCTTTACATTTATTACTAGTACCGTGCCTCGAGAATTATTAGCGAGAGAGGAAATGAGCTCACTCTTATTTTTGCAAAGAAAGCGTTTTCCGTTCACCTCTCATAAAAGTTTGATCGGCATGAGAAGGTAAATGCCTCTCATGAAAGTTTTTTCGTTTCAATTTCAACCATTTAAGAAACAGAGAGACAAAATTATAAACTTTAAATGCGGGTTACGAATACTAGTCACCGAATTTTGAATATGTTTTGATATTTTACAGAAGATTAAAGTGAAATTACATATTTATCCACTGAGGGTGATACGAATTATAATTGGATACCGAAGATCCTATTATGCTAATAAAATTTAATAATAATAATAATCCGTACACATTGATGCCTGCATTTTATTTTGAAAAATTCGTTTCATTTGTTTGCCTTAGCTTACCCATAGACATCTGTGGATATCGTTGGAAGGATAATAATAATAATGCCGGCTTATTTTTAGGGGCGAATTTTAGCCTAGGAAGGCTATACCTCCAATTAACCCCTTTTCTTTATTTTATTCTTTTTTTTGCATTTTATTTCATTAATATCACACACAACATACACAGACAACCATTCCCTAACCGGAAAAATCCGATTAGTCGGGATTCGAACCCGGGACCGTGAGATTGGAGCGTTAACACGCTAGCACGTTAACCACTCCGCCACCACGGCCGGATCTTTGACTTCTTTCTGCACGGTATTGAGCACGTAGGCAGGTTTGGACTGGAACCCCTCCCCCTAAACACCGATAGCTTTAATGGATTAGTCTACTAGGCAACATAAGGAGTGAGTTAGCTTTCCTCGTTCAGCCAGAATCCTTTGAGCGGGAAAAAAATCCCCGAACGTGCTTCCGTATGTCTCTATGAAAAACACATTGCACTGAATTCAATGAAAAGTCCCCAAAGTGAATTCCTTCAGTATCATTCATACCGCAGTAGTTTTCATTTTCTCGTAAGCATGTATAAGGCTGCGACAAAAGCAAACGAAAAACTTTTTTCTATCCTCTGCCAAAAAAACAAATGAAAAATTTCCGACTAATCGAGAAATGCCAACGTGGACTTCCGAGGGAGGATAAAAAAGTAAATCTATTAATCTTAATACTCACCCAAGCTTAAAAAATAGGTTTTCGGATAGTCATTAAATTTAAATAAATTAACTTTTACCCAAACTTGAATAGACGTATGTGGCTTGACTCGCTAAAACCAAAGGACATGGATTAATTGCCTTTTCGAACTGCCAAATAGCTAGTTTCAGTGGCTATCAGAGTTTTTTGTATGCGAGCTCTATTTTGAAGTCGAACTTAAATATAACATACATTTTTAGAGACTGTCTTTGGTGATTTATTCGTGTATAAATTCGTATATTCGTGCCTCTGACATCGGATTTATTTCACCCAGGCTTTTAGAAATGGTTTTTTTATGGATCTATATCGGGCAAGAAATCCCTTTCAGAGTCTATACTGTACTCCGTCGTGCTGAAGGCGACATGGCTCAAATTGGCGCGCCGAATGAAAGCATCTTCTGTCTCAGGAGCCGTTCCCATTCACACCAGAAGCAGTTCCCACATCAAGCGAGCCTTGCGTCGAACGACATGGGATGAGCCCTGGTTAGAATGTGTCACCGACCACTTAAAGCCCTCATTTTTTTATTTCAAGGGTTGCTAGTCTAGATTAGTTTGGAGGAACGGAGCGAACATTTGAACCATTTTTTCCTTGGGAACGACTCGGGATTGCGAAGGAGGATCATCTTGTTCTCCCACACATTTCAATCGATGGACATGTTACGTTTCAATCCCATCGGCGATTCTAGAAATGCTCAGGACTGTCCGAGGAGATGCGAGTTTTTTTATGGACACCTTTTCTTTAAATTAACTCCTTGTTTTTTTCTCTTTACTGAATTCTAGCGTTAAGAATACATATAATCTTTCTATACTCCTCACGATATAATGATAAAAGATGAAATTTCCGAGGTTTTTTGGATGGCGAAGAGTATTTTTGATCAATCACGTACAATTGTGAAAGACTTGGAGATGACCAAAATGAACGCTAATAAAGAAATTTGAAGATTTTTTTTGTTGAAATCTCCTTCTTTTTGGAATAATCGTACTTCATCCTTGCATTTTTTTGCTTGATCTCCGGCGTGTCTCGGTAGTTTTTGCAGCCGAGGATAAAATGGAATTATCTTCGTCATGCCTATTTTACAGTCCAATTACGAAAATCGTCGTTCGAGGAAATAGTTCGGAGAATTTTTTGTCGAGCTCTCTTACGCTCTCATCTCAAGGAAGAAGAGGATGTATCATCTTCATTCTTTCAGAAATATTCTTTGCGGGATTTTGTTGGGTTACGAATGATATTATTCTATTACTTCTGAGGCTCCAGATATCGGAATATTTACAATGACAAGTAAGTTCAAACTACTTTTGATGAGATGAACATCTAGATAATCTATATTAATGTATACCAAAGTTGTCTGTGATACAAGCTATGTTTGTGAAAGAAATATCTCTCTTTTTGAATCGGCAAGTCGGTTTATCAAAAAAGTGAATTAGTGGTTGAAGAATAATTAAACGCTCAAGATATGGGAATATTTGTGATTCAAATGAAATACATAGAAGAATTTCTTTATTTTGATTAAATTTTAGATGTTTTATGCTACTTGTGCCCATCTGCGATTTATAGTATATTTTCTACTTATTTGATATGCTGCTGACCACTGGTGTTTTCGTAATTTGTTTTTGAACCTATGAAAATAGAAATGCGTAATACGTAACATCCTCAATATTGTGAATCACTGGAGGGTCCAAACAGAATTTACTGCTCGTTCTTTGCGGTATAAAATGTTTGTTCAGCAGCGACTAAAATGGGATTGAGAATTTATTTTCCCTCCGCAACTGGTAAGACGGAAGACCATAATTTAAGGTGTACCCCGTCCCCATATTTTCGATAGTTTTTCCTCAGACGCAGGCGGATGAGGAATGCTCAAACAAAAAATGCCTGGAAGGAGATAGCAAATCGCGTCTGTTTTTTAGTTGGAGCGCGCACGGTAGCCGCACCTCTTGGAAGCGGCCGTCGTCGCCCGGGGCGACTGTCTCCCAATGCTGCGTCCCACGCCCTCTATCGCTCCCGGAGAAAAAATTGACAGGGATATAAAACACTAAAGCAAGTAGCGACATCTGTTGCTCGCTACTTGTGGCGTCTGCCTTTTTTGTGTATCCTTTCGAGACTGCGACGCAACCACTCTAGCGCGACTTATCTTCGGGAAAAATATCTTTTCCTCGTCGTCTCCACCGAACCCTTTTCCCACCGAAGAAATTTTACTCCAGTTCCTCCTCTAGGTTAATCGTAGCTTCCTTACCCTTTCACACAAATGCACAAAATCTCTTCCTCAAGCTAACCTTTAACTCTGTAGGCTACTTGCTATAACTCTCGTAACCTCAATTTAAGTGTTCTGTAATTTGACTCGAAATACGCCATAATGTCGAAAATGAGTTTGAGAAAAGGGATTTTTTTACGAAAACTTAAACGCCCAGTCTTGAAAGTTTGCGCAAGCTCTTCCATATGAGTCTTATTGATTGAATTGGATTGTATTAATATACTTTGGTTTTAGCTACGGTTTGTTGCGGATTCAGAAACTTATGAGAGGGGTTATTCAAGGCAGTTTTCTTATTTATTTGATCTTCGTACCATAATTCTATTCCAGTTGTTCACGATAAATACGTTTAATATGTAATAGTATTGGAGCGTCGCTTTAGTTTAGGTTTCTCGCCATGTCCTTGGCTAGTACTTAAAAGTTAATTATCAAGCCGGTAGGCGATTGTGGTCAGCGTCAGTGTAGTATTGTACTTCCCCTAAATGTACCTTTAACTATGCGCTGAAAGACAGCTTTCATGATGATCTCTCATTACAGTTCTTCGCGACTTCTTGTTAAGAATCGAAAGATAGATTGCCCCATCCCCTCAAGATAAGAGTTGTTATATAAAACACCCACGATGCACAATTCTTCTAACTTCTTGGTGTCAACCGCAGCATTCTTGAGGCGATGTATTGTTAAATTTACCCCTGCATTTGTAAAGATACGTAAACCAGTAAGGGCAAAACAGCATTACGAACTCATATAATCTCATCTCTAATGGTTTCCGTTCTTCATTTATTTAAAAATTCAATTTCAATACCCTAAGTTAACTTTTGGATGTCATTTTACTGTGCGCGGGACGTAAATGTTGATTTTTCTAATGTGATGCATTGCTCAAAGACAATTTTTGTGAAAGGTTCCTTTCATAGAGCGGATGTTCCATCTCTTAGCAAAAGAATTCTCGAGAATTTGCGGTGGAGTTTACTTGAGATTTCTTTAAGCTAGACAAATTATAAATAATAGCAGTCTAAATTGGGATCTCTAACCTCATTATTTAATTTGAAGACGAATCAAACTGTCATGTCACATAATTGATTTAGTTCCAATCAGCCGTTTTATTCTTCCTTTTGATATACTTATCTGCTCTCCCTAGTCCAGTCGTGCGTCTTGACTGCTCTAGAAACATTTTTTACGGTCCCAAGATCCTTGAATTATCCTTGCCTAGAGCTAGGTCTGGTTGAGGACATCACAGGCCTGCACTACGCCCATGTAACGGTGGTTCATCGACTTCTCAACGATATAGGCTTAAAAAATGGTCTGCCAACATGTGCCAGACACGCTACTGTGTATTATGCGGTAAGATTTATGACCTGGGGGCTATAATAAAAATTTTATATCTTTCGTTTTTAAAAATTTCCTCCTCTCCTCGGGTGAGAATTCCTGGTAAGACACAATGGGCTGACGAAGTTTTTATTAGTTAACATTTCAGCCAGCGTGAGTTGTATGATTTGGAGTAGTGGATGCGTTGTACACATTCATACTCACTATCAAGGAAGGATATTTATTTCTTACGTATTACTGGTTTTACTCCTTTTTATTTGCGTCTTTCGTCTCGCCTTCAAGAGTGGGTGTGCCTTAAATTTTTTCGCCGTTGACAAGTTCATTGCTCACCTCATTAAATTGCGGCGAAGTTTGCGGCCTGTTGGATCCTAATATAGCATGTATATGTATTTTCGGTTTCTACGAGTTTTTTCAAATATTCGCTATAATGTTTTACTTGGATATTTGCAGAAAATACTGTTCTGTTCATTTGGTTTGTCGAATTTGTTTACTCAAAAATAGGAATTGTTCCTTCCTGCCCTGTTTTTGGTAGGTTTAATGATAATCGATTTTTTCTTAATTAGCTCGTAAACGTTCGCTAGGATTTCTTAATTTATTTTTAAAGATGAATTTGGGAGTAAAATGTATCAATTTAATCATTCCTTAGTGAATATTAATTACAGGGTTATATATTTTATTGCTCTAGTTAGTGATAACAGCCAGTTAACTTCAATATTTATTTATGTACATTTTAATCCATAAACAGCACAATGCCTTTACAAGAGTCTGAAAAACAATAGAGTTTGAAACAAAAACGCCAAAAAATAAAATTAAAAAAAATCAATTAGAAAACATTATAAAGAAAGCGTAAAACAAAATATACCGGTTCATTGTTAACTCTTAGTACAGTTGAAAATATGTCAAAGATGAGTCCCTTTATATAAATGTATCCGAATAAAAAGAATAATTCGACGCACTGGTTAAAATAATAAAACGTCCAAGTTGATGCTTCAGAAAATAAGTGCTTCAATTTTTATAACCGTATTGTCTCTGCCGGATATACGTCTGCTTAGTAATCAAGCGAAGGTCGAATGGAAATGCACATTTCATCTCATTTATCTGCCGAACAACTGCGATGGCTGTTAATGGCAGCGTAACACACTGTTCACGCATAAGCGGCGAAGCGGGGAAGGCGGTCTCCCCGGCTGTAGTTAATATAGAGTCAGGTTTCGCTACGGAGTCTTTTAATTTCCCTCCCATTGACTACGCATTTTTTCACGCAGTGAACAGGAAACTAAAGGCAAGGGAGCGATTCAGACGCAATCATCCAATTTATGGAATACAGAATGCATTTCCTGGGAAAAATTGGGTCCACTTTCCTTTGCAGTTTAAACTCTGAATTGTTACCGCGAAGGAATGGAGATCGTAGTATTTTAATCACACGAATGTTGCGTTGATGGAAAATGAGTAAGTTTCAAGTAATGCCGCGACATGAAATGCCAGAAGTACTAATAAGGAATTTTCGAAGCAGATGCTAACCAATGAAGCATATATTTCCACTAAGTCTTGACGAATACGCAAGAGCATATGAAATTATATATTTAGATGATCTAATAAAATATTTCATATTTGTTTAATCGTTCAAATACTCTTTTATTTATTGTAAGAGCACTAGCGTTCGCACAAACTGTTGACAAGTGATTAAAATCGTGATCGAAACTCGGGAATAGTGTCGTTTAAATTTAATTTCGGAAGATTTTGTACATTTGTCTAAGCATTGGTTTTCATTCGCAAGTCGGAACCTTCGGAAAAATACATTGCAATTAACTCTACTATTTGTATGTTCAAGGTTATTTCTTAAAGATCATCGGCTTGAAAAGTCAATTTTCAAGGGATTAAGATTTTGGGCTCCCTATCTCTGTTGTTATACGTTCTTTGATTAAATATTCAAGCATGACAGAATTCGATCCTCAAAATTTTCATTTTTCATTACCTCTGCTACCATCTTAATTTATACTCTGAATTGGCTTGCAACGAACTTGGCCTGAATTGTATCATCATATTTGTCTCTTTGAACTGTTTGGTTTTTGGAAAACTGTAGGAGGTGTATTATTATTAACCTTGGGGATTCAAATAATTAAAGGCTTCCACCTAAAATGATTTTTTGTCTAACATGAAGGAATGGTATCAAACCAGATCTTAAGAACATACTTTCTTGGAGAAATACTAGAATACCCACGTATGAATCACAAATGTCCTTCATCCATGTTTTCGAGGTTGAGGGTCTAAGTTTCCATCGATTTCTCGTTTCATTCGATTTTTTTATATTCTCAGCGATAAAATTAGAAAATGTTCTCACTTAACACTCGCTAATTTTTTAGTTGTGGATTTTAGCCACCTTCACACCTTTGATTCAGTTACCTCGGTTTGGTCTGTGGTTAAATTGTGATGATATTTCGGTTTACCATATCATGGGTGGTTTCCCTTCCTTATATACACACTGTGTATTATACATGTGGAAGAATGATTTTTTCATCCTTGAATGTAGACGTTTTGTGTTTTTGTTCGCGGTGTAATTTAAATCTAAATGCTCGTCGAAATATGATATATATATCCGTCATTTTTGACGGGTACATTCACTAGTCAAAATTCACTTCACTTAAAAAGTCTTAGCCATTATACTTGTGGGAGCTATTTTTATCAGCTATAAATGGTTAAAATTTGGGAGCTATTCATAAAAAATAAACAGGAAACCTGGTTTTTGTTCTGTATTCGCCTCTAAGTCTC
The DNA here is from genome assembly GCA_947579665.1 of Sympetrum striolatum. Taxonomy (NCBI): domain Eukaryota; kingdom Metazoa; phylum Arthropoda; class Insecta; order Odonata; family Libellulidae; genus Sympetrum; species Sympetrum striolatum. The sequence continues at coordinate 49,655,921 of OX388342.1, read as the reverse complement.
TCCTCCATCAAAAGTAAAGCCGTCGAACTTTTTACTCCCTCTTATGATTGCTACCTCAGCTCTTTTTTAATACGTGAGGAAATTGCTGCGGCAACTCCGACATTTTCATAACGTTGACGTGCAAATCGATTTTTGTTTCCAGGCCTTTGCGAGGCAATAATTCTAGATTCCACCTCCTGATTTCAACGTGAAATAGCTAGGAAGTATGCGTTAACGGTACCCCGGGAAAAATTATGGTAGCTTTATTTGAGGAGAAAGGTTCAAGAGGAGAAAATTACTAAAGAGAATCGTGATCGGCCTCTTTCGCCGATAAACCAAATGATCCCGTTGTATCGATCGATCTCTGCCCGAATTCACCAGTGTACGCAACGGTTGCGGAATTCACAAGGAGTGGTCGAAAGAAATCATCTAAGGTTATTACATCCGTTGTCTCTTTTTCATTTGAAACAAAGATTTTTTCAAGAGTGAAATTTTATAGTTTCTTAAAAGTATTAACGTCGAATAAGTATTTGAATTATTGATTCCGCTTTTAATCGTAATTAGTATTTAAGATTCTAACAACTTTTAGTAATAAAATTTGTTAGAATTTTAATCAATTTAATCTCCAAATTTATTCGTGATTTTAAATGAATAATCTTTTAGCATGGATTTCTTAGCAGGGTTTTTTCTTTCAGGACACGCCTTTTTTCATTTCCGAGTTATTTCAGATAATAATGCTTTTTAGTGCGGAAGAAGTACCAGAAGAAGAAATTAATGATTAATTATTCTGAAACATGTTTTTTAGGTTTGGTCGCTTAAAATTTATCTTTTTTTTAATTGTAAAATTCACTGCGGATATGTCTACCATTCGTTCTGTTTGACCCGAACTGTCTCGCATTTAATGTATTTTTCCGATCAATTCTTCAGTTGTCCTGGTTTGTAGGAATAATTCAAAGATTTAATGTGGTGGAGGATGTACATTTTTCTCTCAGAAAAACAATTAATTTACAATCATCAAATTTTCGTGAATTTGTGCACAACTGCTACTGTGTAATATTGTTTAATTGTGTTTCTACTGGAAATTTTCATTGGAACCCACTAGAGAATAGCTGTTGGGCGACTCGGCACACAAAACCTAGAAATCGTTTATGATTAACTCAGACTAAGTTTTAGGCAACGTCCCGGTTTTGTCCAGATTTTAACCGCTTCAAAATTGGATAGGTCCCGATCGGTTGCTGGAAGAATATGGTAATCCTATGTATTCTTAGGAATTCTTTGTGTTCCTTGGGAAGTTCTTCGGGAAATAGTCTGCACGCGATCTGAATTTCGGTACTACGGAACTGTGCTATTTCTGTTCGATGGATATTCTACTCTTTACCACTTGAAGTTTACTGTTGAAAATCGTGGAACTTTCTAAGTTTGAGCCTATTGATTTCACTATCGACATCCTCGAAAGAGTATTTCAGTGTCTCGCTTCACCTGATACAAACGAGTATTTGTCTTAATTCATATGGTATGTTGAGGAAGTAGGGGATTGCATTTGGATCTTTTTTAGATACCAAAATTCTGGTCGAATGGATAAGGATTACCTTTCGCTTCAAAGTGATCTTATAGCTGAAGTTTGCGGTTTTGACTCGGAGATATTTCATGTTATGAAGACAAGAAGTAACCAAGTACTTGATTCATAAACATGTCAGACAGAGAATAAGAAAAACGACTCCGATTTCAACGGTACAAAGTCATCTTAATGTTCAGTCATTGAGTGATCCTCTGGTAAACTTGTTTTGCCTTAAGAACATATCAGTGATGAAACCCAGGAAGTGTTTTTCATTTTCCGCTTGATATTTGCCTTCAAACATGCGTTTGTATTTCTCGTTTTTTTTTCAGTTCAAGCTCTTAAAATATATAATGTAAAAACTATGAAATACTTATTGTGAAGATTAGTTCATTCTGAAATAGAAGGTTTTGATTACTATTCATTCATCACGACCGATTCCTTTTTCCTGTCAAAGAAAAACTTCGGAAATCATTTATTTACTGTTTTTGCTGTATTCGCTGGCTATTCAAGCTATTATCCTATCTTTAGTACAGTGTAATAAGTATTGTTTAAAACATGTGCCGGTCTTTGATATTCTTAAAATTCTCATTGTGTGTAATTATGCGTATCTCTTTATTGAATTCATTTATCTTCTGTTTCAGACCTGGTTCTTCACCGATACCAACGACGTCGATTACCAGAAGAAAACAAGTAAGTAGTTATTTGTTTTATGTTAGTTTTGTTCCAGATAAAGCGATAGATAAGAGAAATGTAGCTTTATTTATGGGGATGATTGTTTAGCGTAGCAAAGGTGAAGCTTTCGTTTTATCATGAGTATTTAAGGTGAAAAGATATATTACATGGAAGAACTGCACGCTTTCCAGCATTGTGATTTTTATCCCAAAATATTCGATCACTTTTCGGGCAAGTCTAATGTGTATTTTTGTAGAGGTAAATTCAATATTTACTTTACATATTTGAAATTATCAATAATAATATAGAAAGATGAGAGATGCTAAGGCATGCGCCCTGAAATATGCATAAACATGTGTAAGAACAAGAGATAAAAAGATTGACATGATTAGACTTGAAGCTTGACCTTTTCATTAGGAAAGTGTATGAAGATTGTATCTATATATAACAAGACAGAAAGATGGCTAAAGGAGCTCCTTATATTAATGTTTAAACTATTGCATGGGATTCGGACCTGCAGAAAATAGTTTTTTCAGGAATTCTTGTTTCTCTAACATTAATATTGTCGCATTCCTATGACCGTTCTTTTCTAAATAATCTTCCATTGAATTTTCCAAATTTAAATAGTTCGGCTCTTCGTAGAAAAATAATAAAATTGTTCTCGAGGTAAAGTGATTTCTTTTTGTGAAAGTAAACCGATTCAATTTTTTTCTCTTCTAGTGTGGAATGTTGTATAGCAAGCTTTCAATTGACACGCAGTTTAAAGTTTCAATCGTTCGGAAGGTTTTTGTAAGGATTCAGCGATATGCCGTTGGACCAGTTTGTACCGGAAGTTCTCATTATGCTCAAAAGTGTCAAATATCCTCGCGCTTACTTTACTTCCGGACGATTGAATTTCCCCACAACTTAATAGGTGACAAAGTTAAAAATGCTATTAGTTTGAAATTTGAACCGTCGTTATCGCTAAAATCAGATTTCTTTTCGTTTTTTTTCTGCTTAATTTTAGTGTCGCATCCAAGATGCTTGGCACCCGGATGATAAAACTTCTATGGAGCTTGTTTATTGCTTCTACTTCTACTTCTATATTTTATTTTTCAACATTTTTATTAATTTTACATCGTTTAGAAGTTGACTGGAGTTGTCGATCGAGTCTCTCTCTCTCTTGTTTAATTTCCCCACGCAACTTATGCTCTTTCTGGATAAAGAGAAAGAGTTACTAGGGCAAGATAGGTTTTGCAGTTATCTGTCTGCAGAATCGGTAATTTTTGAAGAGAAATAGATAATTAAATTTCGGTATTATTTTCGCGATTTTTTCAACTGAGATTCGTGAAAAGGTTTTGTAATTTTTATTCCGACTACAGAGTACAGATCGTTTTATTTTCTTTATTTTCAAGCTTCGCGACTTATATTGTTTTATATAGTTAACTCAATCTTCCTTTTTGATATTCGTTTTGGATTTTATTCTTCATTCGTTAACTTTATTTTTGTTGTTGATTTTGTTTTTAAATAGTTGACTTTATCAGATGCATTTTTAATTATATTTCTGTAAGAAATTCCGTTGACGTCTCTTCCTTTGAAGGAAATGTCTTAAATGTATACGATATGTTGGGCTTGAAAAAGGAACCATTGGATTTTGGAATTGTGTTGCTTAATAAAACGTCTTTGTGGGGATGAATGATATCATTCACGGTGATCAGCAATGGCCCCTTTGCTGACGGTTGGGAAACACTCATTTGGGGCGATGTTTTTCCGGATTGCGTTCCGTACACAATGCCTTTCGATTGTTCTTTCTTGGCTAAGATTCTGCGATTACAACTACCCTTGGTCGGAGATTTCTCCGCAATTACAGCTTGAGTTGCTCTCTTTCTTGAGTTGGGAGTTGGATTGCCAACTCTGCGGTTCGTGGATGGCGCCTGTGACAGTGCCGTGTTTCTATTGCCTCCGGTTCATGCCTTATTTCTCCCACTTTTATTCAATGTCACAGTCCTACAAGTGGTAAATCACAGCTTTATTGTATGTAAAAATCTGAATTGTAATGAATAATTAATATTGTATGATGCTGTGAAGAGACCTGAATGATATTCCAAACATTGCTGTGACTCCTTAAAATTCCTGCTTTCTATCTAAGAGAATGCCTCGCCAATAGTCTTTGTCGCGAAGAGTTTGTTACTGAACAATTGTGTTTACCCATACATACGAATAATGATAAAAAGACGAAAGAATATATGTAGGTAATATTTCATTTTGTTCATTTCTTTTCAACCTGCGTAAAGAAGTCTTATCATACATTGTCTTTTCGAAGTGATTATTATTAATGCTTTTTATTTCTATCCCTATCTATTTAAATATCCCGGGATCCCATTAATTTCCCAGGATTAAAATCTTGAGTCATATTGATTACAAAATAAAAATATCTTGCCATTTTCTTACGTTTAATTGATCTCTTGTCAAATAATTTTAATTCTTTGTTAAAATATCTCATACGAAAAACAAGTTACGTATAGCATTCTGAGAAAGAATAAAAATGTTTTATGTTCTCATATTTAATAACTAAATCTTGGAAAATTCTACGTATAAAATTGAGGAAAAATATAAAAGCAATGCTATTGGTCCCAAACCTTAAAATAACTCAGAATGAAAGCTTTATATTTTACCAACTTGCTTCCGTTGAACTTACGAGAATAAAGATGTGGGCAATGTTGTCAGCATCTGGGAAACATTAAAGGATGCACTTCCTGTAAAATCGCTTGAGAAGAAAAGGACTGGACCTACGGTCAAATGTCAGAGGGACAATGAAATATAAGCACGTGGCAGGTCCGAAGGGTCGTAGGGAAAGGTCTAGGCTGTGTTACCCGACCCGAGGACCTGGACCTTCTTGTAAATAGTTCTTTGTAACTCCCATACTAGAGGCAATTTTTAAGCCTAATCTCAACAGGTGACAAATAGAGATTTCTCGAGGTATAATATATGACTTTCCCGGAAAACGAAAAGTTCGTTTTACCTCCGTTATCCCGGGAACAGACCCTAAGATGAAATCTGAAAACAAGCACATATTATTATTATCTCTTTTACGGAAACGGGAAACGTTTAAATAATTCGAAAATATCAAAAACACAGACGACGAGCATGCCTAGCCTGTATAAATCAGCCGGGTCTCGAACCCGGTACCTCAGTGTTAGAAAGCGCCTTAGCCATTTCGCTTGCAAATACAATGAATTACATTACATTACAGGTATACATTACAGGTATATAACTAGCTAACTTCGCGATTAACTTGAAGACCATCATAAAATCGAAACACTCAATATTAATGAATAATAGGTTATGTATTGTCTTTTGCGATTCCACCTGATACTTACTTAAATATGCCGTATGTTTTCTGGCTATAGTAATAAATCGATTATTTGAAATGCACTAATCTTTAATTTTCTCACTCCTGCAACCAATACGCAACTCCCGAAATGGTTTCTTCAAGAACAATTCTTTTCGAGAGAAATAAGATAAAAGTGGGAGAGAGTATAGAGAGATTCTTTCCTTTTCTGTAAGTTACCAAACTGCAAAATTATCAAACTCATTCAGATCTGAATGTGAAAAATAATTTGACGGTTGCGAATTGTTTATTATTTGCAGTTACCGACATTTCATTATGAATTGCCGAATTAGGGCATTTTCGGTCCTTAGCGGTCCCATTCGGTAGTTAGTTAATCGTTGCTAAACGGCCCAAGTAAGGATGGACTGTCGAATGCTTAATCCAAGCATCTTCTAAGAAAACGGCGGCACGCATATCCACACCCAAATTTGGTGTGCCAAGAAATTCCGATGGCATGCATGTAACGTAAGTATTCAGCACTTTCCTCTGAGGTTTTGGCATCGTTTACGCAAGACTTGTGAGGAAGAAATCGTTTTGTGTATGGGATGACGAATTGGAATTTATAAATTAACTAATTGTAAATGGTTTAGGAAGCTTGGTTTGCGTTACTTTTATGTTAGAAGCACAAAACTACCTGTTATCGAATAAATTATTCAGTATTAGATCGGACTTTGTAGAACAACATTACAGGTAAATATTAAAACTCATTAAATGTCTACACTTAAATATATATATTTTCGACTGGTTTCAGGTGACCTGATGAGGGTCGCTCATTTCTTTGCCGAAACCGGTCGAAAATATATATATTTAAAGTTGGAGATTTACCAAGATACAAATAATAGCATGAAATTCGTGATAAAATGTCATTCCAAGCAGTGTTCTGAATCCAGAGCTAAGAAATAGTATAAAAATTAAAATTTTAAGAAAATTAAATAGGAATGTCGGGACAGAAACCCCTTGAAAAATCAAGAGTTCATTGAGTTGTTTGGCAGACGTTTGAAAAATTGTACGTTTCAGCTATTTAGTTTCAGTAAATTTACGTTGTCGGGACACATGCAGAAGATGTTTGGAATCTAGGCTCCAACTATCTTGGACTCGGAACCAAAGTAAGTGGAGGCAGAATAGTACAGTTGTAATGTGAATCATATTCTTTCGAATGCCAATATAGGATCAAGCGTATATTCATTTAATAGAGTGATTGAAGTACAACATGGCTCGCATTTGATTTACAGGAATAATGTAGGAGCTGACAAGCATGGAAGAGATTCGTTAATGAAAGAGCAATTAACGTGTTTACCAAGATAGGGAATTTCGTGATTCTCATCTTTTCAGGTAATATAGAGTTAAGTTGAATGTAAACATATTCCTAGAACCATTCGCGTCATCGAATGACCGTATATTTGAGTGAGAGATCGATTCTGTTTCTATTTTCAGAAAAGTAAATTTCTCATACACAAGGAGAGATAGTAATGAAAAAACTCTGACAGGACAGGGACTCGAACCCGGATCTCTCCATTGTTGGTCGGTTGTTCTATTCGCTGAGCAATACGGTCAGATAATTTTAACTTTCATTTCGGGAAAATTTGACGATAAGTGTTGGGAGTAAAGGGAGACTGACAATTGGGAGATCCAGGTTTGAGAACCGGTGTTGTCAGACGTTTTCCATGTTTATTTATCCTCGGGTATTTTCTCAGGTGGAAACCTTTGCGTGCAAGGACACCTTGAGTCCTGTTCCTGAATTTCTCATATTTAAATCCGTATGTACTGAAACTTCCTTCGTGCCTTTGAGGAAATGATTAAGTCAAAGAAGGAACTGAATCCGCAGTCGATACAGGATACGAGTGCGTTATTCGTTCTCCATCTTTGCTTCGCTGGAGCTCGCATCCGCAGAAACACGGCGCGCAAGATGTATTTGGACTCACTTCGCAGCACATCCACCCGCGTTTTTTCGTCCAGATGCTTGTGGGCAGCGGTTTCAGACCAGTCCTCTGGTTTCGCCAAGGTTTGATGAGTATTAGGGCCGAAAGTCGTTTAACCCGATCAATCGCTATTTTTTCATGCGACGTCGGAGGAAGCACAGAAGACCGTCTGGTATTCGGCGGAACTGAAAGATGAAGCGGTAATTGCTGCCTCGACGAATTATCTCGCTCTTCTGAGAGAGGAAAAAATCAAGTTTCAACTTGCTCGGAATCGTCATTTTTTTGCGGAGCGGAAGTTATAGATTCGCCTCTGTTGGCGTTTATTCCGGTGACGTCATTTCCGTGGAAGTTCTGCGATTGTTAATGAGGCACGGATGTAAACTCAGGATGATTAGCACGAGTGGAGGCGATTTCCGGTATTTTCTTGTACTCGAACGTTACTCTGTATAACGTTTAGTTCCTTTGGGAATTTCATATTTCCTACCCTTGGAAGTATGGTATTTGCGGGTTCTATCGAAGAGCTGCAAAATTCTATTAAGCGATCATTTATCATTTCCCGACGCTTCAGAATTGGGTGTGGAAAATTATCTTATTCTTATCTAAGGAATCTTGTGCGAGAATTTATTCGTTAGGATTTGTTTACTCTTAAATGTATTTAAACGTCACAGTTTGATACGTGATGGCATAAATTAAATGCAAAATAGTGAAGTGCATTGCCAAGAATGACAGAACTTAGTTTCGATTTATTATGAAGTCTATAACGAAGAAATTCCTAACTTACTCGTGCTATAAAGTTTTTAATATCAATCACTTTAGAATTTGAAATGTTAGCAGAATTTCTAAAAGACACTTAAATCAAATTTAAATGAATGTAATGGTATTACAGTGTGGAAGCCTGTTGCTCCTAATTTTATCTACAAATCCATCTGTCTTCACAAATATTTCCCTTTCCTCTCCCAGCACTGATACATATCTTGATGTTTTATCGCATCTTTCGAAATCGAAAATGTTACTTCTAACGTCCATGGGCGAAAATAGTATGATTTAGTGACACTTGTGCTCGATCGTCAAGGGGACGGGTTGTTTATAACCACAACATTCTAAAATGTTTCGTATATTTTGTTAGAATTAACGCGTTTTTGAATCGAAAATGATATTTCACAACAAAATTAAGAATCCTCATTCAAATTTTCTTCTTTTGATTCTTGTCTTGATTTCATTGGACCTCAACCTTAATTCAATTTTGCAAAAGAAATGAAGCCTGTAAACAATAAAGAAGAGTCGGAAAACGGAGACCTTTGGTAAAAGCGTAGATATTTTTGTCCATTGACCTTCTATAGAATCTCTAGATCTCATGTTTCTATTTCATTCGAAAATGCTTGAAATTTATTGTTTTTAATAGATTCAATTAATTTTTAAAGTAGTTAGTAACATATAATAAATAAATGTGCCCGCAACAGTGATTGTTATGCTGAATTCATCAAGTTTTCGACTTTTTTGAGTATTAAGACCTGCTTCGCTGCTGCAGTTCCTAAAAATTCAATTTCGTGATGGAAAATTATAATTCTGGTCTTTCCTAATGTTTTACACGTACGCTAACACCCAACAAACCACCTTTAGGCGTTTGGCAGGTGGTGTATTCACCAAGCCTTCCAATTACTTCTTTAGTTTATTTTTATCGCATATCATTCGCAGGAAAAAATGATTTTTCATGAAATTACTTGGAAAATTGTTTTAAGAATGATTTAATTTCCTTTTACTTCATTTGTCCAACTTATTAGTACTGCCACACAACAAATCTAGTATAATTTTTAAAAATTAGGCAAGACTAATTTATATTTTATGGTGCATGATTATCCCATACGGTATTTACTGCGTGGTAGGACTAGAGAATGGTTAATTGCTGGTAGAACACTGATGAAAGTTGGCCCCAGCCTGGAATCGAACCCGCGACCACTTTCGTCTAAGCTGAACACGTTGCCCACTCGGCTATCCGGGAGCCTAAAATTTAATTGTATCAAATTTCGGAGACAATGTTTCGAAGATCGTTTTTCAAAGCCGAAGCGAGAACTATTATAGTTATTGTGTTTGGTACATACATACATTGGCATTCGATAATTTAGCTGAATTTTGTTGTTTTTGTACTCTGTCGATGAAAATCTTTGCTTACGGTTAGCTCAAGCAATAGGTCCATATTTTTTTCTTCTGAAACAGTATTACTGCCGTCGTGAATAACGTAAAGTCTCATTTTCCCACGTTAGAGAGCTAACCTATCATGACATCGAAAGTTTGGGGAAACCGCAGTTTTTCCGTATCTGAAAGCCAAGCGGAAAATGTTATTCAATCAGGATTTCGATTGAAAAATTCTAGACGGAATTGGAATTTTTTATTTTCCGAATTACCGCCGGTGCTTTTTTTCAGTGCCGGGTGGAGTCACGTACGAACGACCGCGCCTTTTGAAACCAACATCAAAATCCAGTTTTCGTTAGATTGGCTTAGTATCGCTGCTCAAGGAGTGCAATGGGAGAAACCGACTTAATTGAAAATTTCCCCTGCACATTCCGGAGAAAGTAAAGAGCCTTCCTTCTACGCCACCTGCATCTTAATGACGCAAAGCGCGCGTCTTTTGTCCGGAGTTCGAACCGCTGAATAAACGGAAGTGCTGACCAAATCGCGAATTAATTTTATGGTGCGTGGTTTTAACGGAAGTCTTATAGTGGAAATGGGGAACAGCTGGGTTGGAGTGGAAGAAACATGTTGCGATTTCTCACAAGATAACTCCGAATTGTTATTTCCTCGATAAGGTACATAATGGTCACTTATTTTCTGAAAAAAAAAACTTTTCATATTGTGCGCACTTATCGTGAATCATGCAACGGAAGTCCTGGAAACTGTTTTAAATCCGAATCCGCCCCCTTCAGTGATTCAGAGCTCGCTGTTTTTCTCGTTTCTTTTCTATTTTTGATGATATTTCTGAAGCTCTAAGTGGTCTATGCCATATCATAGTGAAGAGTAAGCACAGCTGCCCCGGAACTTTGATAAGACGTGCAATCATTTTCCAGGTACAAACCTGATAATTTTTGGTACCTTTTGATGTTGAACCACCACGTAAAATTTGGTGGAAGTTTTATCAAGTAGCCTTTATTTGTTTCTTTTTTCATTACTAGTTTATAGAAGTTATAGAAGTCCACTTTACGTTGATTAAATTATTCCGAGGTAATGAAACACTCGCAATTGTCGACCTTTCATGATGTGTGCTGATAATGGAGAAATGTATGACTTCGATTTATGATAATCTTTTTGTAAGAGAAAATCTGATTTATTTTGTTTACCTCTCATTTATTTATCCTTAATTTTTGTACTTAAAATTATTTATGCTATTTAACGTCTTAATATCCTGGTGTTATTATGTGGGTGGTGTTAAGTTTTGTGCGTGGATATCTGCTGTAATTCACTCTAATTCGTTCCCAACCGTGTTGTTCATTCGTTTTTTATACTGGAAGCCTTTATGCATTTATTCGGCACATGGATCTTTTTGGGAATTACAGTATCTCTCATTTCCTGTCGTAGGAGTCCGTAAACCGAGAGTTTGCCTTTACTCGGTTATTTTTTCTCGACCTTTCTTCTTTTCATTTTATATATATTATATTGTAGGCATTCTTTGAATAATTATCATTATTTTATTGTAATTTTCTTCATTTTTTTCTATGCATTTGATTTCTATTTATCGAATTTACTGCGGTAATTTATGGCTATTATAAGCGGTTGGTATAAATGGGTATTTCTGCTTCATTATATAACCAAGCAAACATTAAATAAATGTAATTATGATATACTTTTAGTTTTTTATTCAACGGCTAATGACACGCGGCAGAAAAAATTAAAGGCAATCGTAACACGCACTTCCTCTCTTGAATAACGGAAATGTCCCTCGAGATTTTACCCCAGACTTTCAAACAGAAAATAATATCGCGCGGACTATCGAGGAGAAAAATATATAAAATGAAACATTTATTATCTTTTAATTGTTGGTGGAAGTCTGCACGGTATCATTCTCTTTGCTCTGGAGGAGACAAACATTTTTCGAGGAAGTATACAATTGTATCCGCCGTGGAGGGCAAAGGTCGGCGGAAGCACTTTTTCTGCGTTTTATGCTTGACTCGTCGTGGACGGAGGATTTTTATGATCTACGAGTATGGAGTTATAAGTGCTTTCTTCATTGCTTTGCATGTTTCCTGCTACGGTCTTCGGATACGTCGGAGATAACGGAGTAATGTTTTTTGTAAGCACAAAGAGCGTCCCCATTCGTATGAAAGAAGCCATTAAGTCATGGCCGCTAAGAGTCTGGAAACGAGATTCTCTCTTTGAAAAGTTTTACTCTTTTATGATTTCCCTGGACAAATTGTAAATATTAGCAAATAAAGGGAGCGTAGTCATTCAGAGTTAGCCGCGGAACATGCTAAATGCTGGAAGGGTCTGTGTCAACAAATTACAATATCGTCTGGGAAGAAACCAAAACATCATAGCCCTATAGAATGATAGTATGGTGCGATGCAATGGCTGATCGAGTTTTCATTCATGAAAATTCCTGTGAAAAGGACACATCCTTGAACCTGAGTTAAGAGTCTAGGCCTTTTAAAAATATAACTGATTTTTCTATTTGAGTGCCTTGTCAATCAACGTAGGGAATTATTTTGCTCGCCCATCTCTCGCTCTTTTATAAATGCAAATTAAAATGAGACTTTATTGGAACTATCGGTAACCATGCATTTATGTTGGTATATCTCCTTGCGTGTAATTTTCGCCGCAGTTCTGATGTATTTCGACTTGACCTTTGGGTAACTTATAAAGTGAAAAGGTGTGATCGGTGATGGAGAGATGCCCCTTCCTTTCTTATTTCTCCGAGAGGGCCGGACGCAGAGTTTCAGCCGTGTGGCAGGAGGTTTCCGGCTACCCCTACCACACTTATCTTCTGATGACTTTTAAATCTTCTAGACCATTGACATTTAAAACTATCTACGGGTGATTCAATTCCTACATGATAAATTTCAACTTGTATACCGTATTTTACGGACTTAAGACGCTACGGACTATAAGACGCACCTTAATTCTTAATCAATTAAAAAAAATCATCACAATGAAAATCACAGGAAAAAATGAAAGAAATCAAGACAGCAAGTGGTTGAAATTGTTAAGTAAGTCCTCCCGTAATAGATAGAGATAAGTTTCCGGCAGCATCGAATAAATGGCTATTTTTAAGACTGGCGGGATATTTAAATCAAAGACTGGACATTTTTATATTAATTTCGAGTATAAGACGCTCCCGAATTTTTGAGGCAATTTTTATATGAAAAAAGTGTGTCTCATAGTCCGTAAAATACGGTAATAATAAATTGTATCGTTTTAATAATAGTTAATTTCTAATATAAAAAAATATTTAATTTATTAGATTTAATCAGTTGGCGATAATGGAAAGAATACGAAATCTCCCCGGAAAAATTTGGGAATCCCTTATTCTCTATCTTCGGAGGCTTACAAAATTATTTACAAATACTTTTACTATTACTAAGGAAATGGAACCATCTGTTTTCAATATGACGTTCCTCAAATTTTCGCATGTATCATCAGTTAGATTTAAATTAGTGAAAAAGAGAGCGTCATTGTAGCCAAAAACGGCCCCCTCTTGAGTGTCCGCCCTGAGGCGACTGCCACGTTTGTTTACCATTCTGAGCCGGCCCTTCTCTCAGAGGTTAACTTTTAGTTCTAAAAAGGAAACCTTGCTTAGTATTCGTGACATAATTGTTTTTGTAGCAATTTCTTTGTCTCCTATTCATTCCTTGTATTTATTTTAGTTGTACACGCCCTTTCATCCTACCATCTGAATTACCCAACCCGGGTGGCCATGGTATTCATCTTCTAGTTTTTTCAGTCATTTACTCGTCTTTTATTCATACTCGTCAAGATCAGCTTATCATTAAATTTATTCAGCAAATAATTTGATCGTAATTCCGTCAGTATTTTTTGTCTTGGGGATTAATCGTCAGCTCTCATTATCATCGTTGAGTCACACCCTGGGTGGGATCTGTCGCTTCAGGATCAGTCGTCGAAGTCTCTTCTTTCATTTTTCGAGCTCACGATTCAAGGGAAGTTGTTAGTTCGATAGCAATTAATTAGTGGACGATATCACCAGAAAGCCATCGGGGTGGGTGTTACAAACAGTTTTTCGGAACCCGCTCAGTGGAGTTTTGGTGGTTACTTTCGGGCTGTCCAGAAGAGGTTATAAATTGCTTCCATTTATCTGTCCTCACCCTCAAATGCGGCAGAATTTTCTAAATGAATAGCGGCTTCAGATATGATGCGAGTCCTCCAGTTATACTTTAAGCGAGGCTCTCGACCTAAGAAGGTCGACGAACCCCTCCTCGAAGGTCATGGAGGATCCAAATTGCGGCGAACGACTTGCAGACTCGATACCTAGTTCTAATTATGTTTTTACAATCGGCGGCTTTTTTCTCACAAAAAAGTACTGTTCATTGCGAGACTTCGTAGAGGGGACTCCGGCAGAATTTGTTTAGGGTCCGAAACTCGGGTGGAGAAGCCGAACTTGGCGAAGTCCCGTCACACCCATTGAAGGCGATCCGAAAAAAGTGTAACGAGCGAATGCGGCACGCCCACGCGTGTTTCCGCCGTCCACGACGATTATGCGCGGCGTGGCCATTCAACCGTTTATCCCATTTACTCGGGGCTTGTGTCTTTTTTCCGGTTTTCCCCCGGGGGTAGGACGGAGTATTTATCCACTCCCGTCGAGGGCGTCTAAGAATAAAAATGCGATTGAGGTGGCGGAACGACGAGCGCGTCCGTCAATTACGTGCGTCCGTGACGCGCATATACGCGGCGCCCATTCAAGTGGCTAATTCGAAGGCGCTGCCCTAGCGGGCCTCCGAGCGCCCTTGGCGTGGCAACTGGTAGGCAAGTGAAAATGTTGAGAGTGGGTTGTTGGCTCCTGCACCTGCCGCCCCCTCCTCTCCCTCCACAGCCACCTGTCGCCCTCACTTCGCCGCCGGGCGAATGGAAAACTCGATCCTTTCCTTTTTTTCACATTTCTTTGCAGCGATTCGATCTCCAGCCCAACCTCCGGCCAAGGCGATCCCGCATCACCCTTATGCTCCCTAAATAGCGTTGGTTCCGCAAGGCTTGCATGTCCGCCGCCCCAAGAACAAGATCCACTTTCCGAATTTGAGCAGCGCTCTCTCCTCACGAGGAGGAGGCGTCTCTATTAGTTTTGCTTCTAGGGGGCTCCGGACTGCCTCCTGTAAGTAGGGTCCGCTCGCCCCGAGGGCAAGGCGGGCTAATGAGGAAAGCAGGCGCTGGTAGTTACAAGCCGGCTTCGGATACGGCGAGATGATGGAGCAGCACCCGCGGATGATGTCATTGGTCGGAGGCTTTTTACCGTTTTAATAGATTTCCGGACGGGTTGAGGATTAAGTTTTGGTGGAAATGTTTTTGATTTAGTTGTTTGGAAGCAGTGGCAGAAAGAGTCGGAATAACCGTCGGGTTTCGTTTGGGACGGTCTCCGTGTCCCGTTATGGGGAGAGAGGGTTTGTTTTTCTGCATGTGCAGGTTTCGGGTTTTGGGAATTTTGAGTTTGAACGAGTTGACTTCGTGTTTGTATGGGGGAGAGTTTGTTTGAAGAGGAATGACGAATTCCATTTGGGCGTCTAGTCTTCTGTATATATCCAATTCTTAATGAGTCCATCTTGGCTTAGTTCTAAATAATTCGAGTTCTTTATCCTTATGATCTCTATGTGAAAAGAGTACAAAAATTAACTCTAAATTACATTCAAGTTTAGATAAGTTTTTTACAGTAAGTTTTAAACCAGAAGAGACAGGTGAGATTTTCGTTGGTTCTACATTTTTATTTCATTAAAACATTTTTTTGTAAATACCATAGAGTTACACAACAAAATATACATAAATTTTTTACCCTACGGTAGGTTCATGTGCCTCAATATACCTTATTCAATATCATTTCTTTTGATTTTTAGTTACTTTCTCCACCCTTTTATGCCATCTTGCACTTTTCCTTAGTCCTCTTCTCAGTTATTTGTGTGCGTACATAAAAATACAACTTAACTTCAATTTCCTCTAGTTACAATGTTCCTTTGACGAGCAATTGATGTCTTTTTAATTTCATCACTCGTAATTCATAGTGGAAGATTTACATCTCAAGTATAATGAAAGCGCTCTAGATTCAACTGTAGGATTTTGTATGTATTACCGGACGTGTTCTAAGTATTAACATTAGAATCGTTCAGTGCATTTTTCTCTCAATTTGAAAAATTAAGTTTACCTAAACCACGCAATATCCCTCTGTAATTCCACAAATGATTTGAGAGTTTACAGTTTTTGATTTATCTTTTTAAGACTAAGTCCGTTTTGATAACTTACTTGAACTGGTATAAAAATATCGAGAAAAGGTATTTTTTTATCAGCCGTGGACTACCAAGCCACGCAATATCCTTTTGTAATTCCATTAATGATTTGAGAGTTTACAATTTTTCGACATCTCTTTTTTAAGATTAAGTTTGGTTTGATAACGTTAACTGGTAAATTCATATCCAGAAAAGGTATTTTTTATCAGCCATGGACCACCAAGGAAGCCGTCATGGTCCATGGAACCGAGGTAGGGAATCGCACCACCGCCGTATATAACTTCCGGCCCATCAGATATCCCTGGTGTCTTTCAATTAGGCCTTAGTGTTTCGTAGGCTTAATCTAAGATTGAAAACGAAGGAGAAAATTCCTCGGAGCGCGGTTCTTTCGGCCAAGGGTGTTCAGAACTCTGGGAAGATTCAGATAACTCTCGCTTACGCACTCCCTTCTTTTACGTCCAATCTCGGAATGCGTGGCTGCTGCATGGCACCATTGGGTAGTTAAGGGAAAGGAATCGGGATTCCTCGGCGTACCAACTTTGGCACGGTTGTCAAATATCTGCGGTCTCCTTGTTTCTTTTCTTTCGAGTTACACTCCGAGATCCAACTAGTAATTATGGAGAACATCGCCGGTTCTTCCGATAATGAGGGTGGCGAGGTTAAGGGAAGAGGCTGGGGGAAGGACAAAGTGTCGGGGGACAGCAGAAGAGTGGGGTGGGGACGGATTTGAGGACGGGACGGCCGAGGCGGGGCCTCCGGAGCATGCCCGTAAATCTGCGGGTTTTTCCGCTTCTACTAATGAATCATTTTTTCGCTCTAACTCTAGTATGTCCAGAACCAATTGAACCCCAAGGCAATCATTTTGCTGTATGTACCAAGACCTTACGGACGGTAATACCAATTGAAATTTAAGAGGAATGCTCGTTAGGAGGGAGTGACCATCCCATCTGCTCATTTGAACAAGCGATATATTCCGGCATCTAAGCTCAATTTATTGTCCTCCAACCATAGAATTTCCCGTGTTATTTTCTCCTTGATCACGTTTGTACTCGATCTTTATTTTTTAAAGCATCCATACATCAAATTATAGGGTACGAGTTATACGTTACTCGCAGTGGTAATCAAGTAAATACTCGTGTGACGCGATTAGATTCGATGCGGTGCGTTGCTCATTAATTAGTTCAGCGGTCGTCCCAATCACCCCGTCTTCGACCGGCCCCCACTCCGAAACATTTACGGACTGGTATTGTCAGCTGTCACCGAACGGCCTGAGTTCAAGGAATGCGTCCTTTTAATTTAAATTTATTTCGGTGAATATTCGTTTGACGCTTTTTCTTCGAGGCGACGCCACCGGAACTGGTGGCGCTCCAAAGTTAATTTATGCGATTCATTTCTCCGAAGCACCTGCCGTTTCGTTGTCCGGTTTACTGCCTATTATTTCTTAACCTGTTCGGGTCCTTCTTTTATGATTCCTCCTATCTTGCTCCTAAGTTTGTTATAAATAATAATTGAATTAACAAACCTGCTGTACTACTTGGCACTGAGCGGACAAACGCTCTGAATATTGTGATCTGTCTTCAGCTACTTTAATTCAAACATTTATCTACTGAATGAATTAGATATTAAAAGGGAAAATACAGTAGAACCATTTTTTCAAGGAAACTAGTTCCTAATTTATTCAAGCATAAATTTGCACTATACCATACACACTGGCCAATTATATTTTCCCTTTAGTTAAGAAATATCATACAGTTACTCGCTAATACATTGAGTTTATAGGTATTAAAAGTATCGTCATGTCTGTAAAGCATTCAACCCAAAGCCCGGTTGATACCTCACCACGACTGGGCTACCAAGAGCTGGTGTGGGGGAATGAGGCTTCCTAGATATGATGAGGAGTGAGGTAGTTTACTCTTACTTTCCTCGCTTGACGTTATTGATGGATGATTTTTACATTCGGATTTGCAATAATTTACCGGAGATGCGTTCTAGAGATGAGCGTATTCACGTTGAAATGGCCTTCAACTAAGAGGTACCTCTTCTTCACTTTCAAATTGAGAGGATACTTCCGCCCTGAGCATATTCAGATCCTCTCGTCCAACGAATAAAAGTACCAACATATGTTTTTTGTCACGTAGGCAGATACCGTCCCCATGGAATTGGCACCCTGATATTGGCGTATGGTTCCTCGGCCATCCCACCATCTGAACATAATTCCCTTGTTAATTCTTAAGAATGCCCCTATGTGGACCCCGCCACGATGGACTTCCCCACAACAATAGCGAGGCCCCTATATACGTTACATCGTCCATCCTCTCGAACAACCTCTCGAGAGAATTTTTTCATTTGGGACCTCTAAATAGTATCTTTCGATCAAGATATTTGGGCTTGCCGACGTCATTGCCCGATTCTCGTCTTTCAGGACCTCTTTCTAGGTATCCCATCCACTTAAGCAATTTAAGAGTTCCAAAATTCTCAGTAATAAATTCTCAACTTTATTATTTCTTTCGTTTCAGATGGCCATATGATCAACACCAACTGCTCTTCATCCCACAGCGGAAAAGCGCTTTGCTGCAAGATGTCTGTAGAACTGGATTCATTCTTGGAATCGGGGAAAAGGTAAGTTACGTTCCTCTTTAGCTAACCGCATTCGATTTTGACCGCGGTATTTTAATTAGAAGAGCGGATATCCTCCGTTCCAATCATTGCGCATGTTGCAGGATTTTCAGTTTTCTCGTGCAATCACGCTTTGTCTCGTCCGAACAGAGCACGGAATCCCTCAAACGACTCGTTTTCAATCAGAGAATAACGCAACTTCGTTTTTGTTGAAGATTTCCTCTTAATAATTTCCTTCCTATTATTGCGTTTAAAAATCGATTACTTTGATTCTATGCTGCTTTTCTGTTTCTCCGTGGGTTGACCTTCTGGTTCTCCTATCTCCTGCGGATGAAGCGGCAACGTAAAAGAATGATGAACTCTTAACAATTTCAATTGGCCCTTATATTATCATGTCTCTGCTTAGTTTTGAATTGCTTCTGTTTATATACATGAAATAAAAAATAATAAAGCTTAATGGCTTAGAACTATTTATATATGTATGTACGATATTTATAAATATAAATCTAAATTTCACATTTCTCAATCAGAGTAAATAAAAGTTGTACAATGGAGGAGGAAAGTCTTACAAGCTATCGTACTTGAAGTTTTTTTCCCTTATTTGCCCAAGGAGTGTGACGGAGAAGGAACAAATCATCAAGTGCACGACATATTTACAAAGCTGGCTTAAAATTAATCTATAATTACTATACAAGAATTCTTGGATAATGGTCTATCATTGTGGCCAAGTTCCCCTAAAGAACACTAGTACTTACTAGCTAGTTAAAGTAATAAAAATAATTGTAAACTATTTAGTATTTCGTCTGGCGACTTGATTTTTGTATTCGCCGTCACATTTATATATTTACGTAATTTTTATATTAAGCCAGATTTACTATTTATGTAAATATTAGGTTGAGTTAGATTTACGTAATGCTAGGTAGAGATTTTTTCTGAAATTAAATCGGAAGTAAATTGGAATGGTGTTCGGAATATATTTCGAAAATAACTGTAATTTCTTTCTTTATTCTGCCTCGTGGTGATGGAATCCAACTAGCAATCTTCTGTTGATCAGTTACTATAATGATGCTGTCCGTCTTTGAGATGGCCAATCGTAATCATCTAAGATGGCCGACAACTTCAAATCAGCCGTCGAACCATCGAAGGTTCGGTGGGCGGACGAGATAAGGATAGGGAGGAATCGGTCGTTTATAGTTATACTCGGGAATGATTCTAGGCACCGCCCAGCAGCAAACAAATTGTAAATTCATAGCCTTTTCGTTTAATTAGGAGTTAGAATATTCCGAATTATATTAAGTTTTCGGGGAAAGCATTCACCAAACATTTTATAGTGACTGAGAGGAATAAAATTTTCTTTCGTATAATGAGAAGTACGTATAATGATCTGACCTTGAGTATCAACACAAAATTACTTGATTTGTCCTTTCGCCACTGGATTTCTATTACTTTGAGACGTTTTGTAATTGAAAGCTTGCGTTATTGATGTAAGATCTAAGAATTCGGATGCGTTCTACGTTTTCACCTTAAAAATATTCTCAAGTAATTATTTTATAGCTTCTTATTTCCAGGACAGAATCCTAGCTGAACGTTTTTATCGGGTAGAATCTTGGAATGTTTTGTTTTAATTTGGAATGTGGAATATTTTGCTTATTAATGTGCCAGAAATTCGAGAGTCGGACCATAACGATGTGTTAGGCGGTAAGGTAGAAAGTCAGAAGCTTCTAGTTGGAGGCGCTAAAATGAATTTGGATGACATTAAATATTTTTCAAGGGTTCAGTTGGAAAAAGATGATGAATGTTGTAGGGAATCGTTTAGGACTGTATTTCCTCTTCGAATGACTTCGACTAAATTCTAGGAAAATGACTTGGAGAAATAAGAAAAAGGCGCCGTATTATGCCTCGCCTCAGGAGGTAGAATGACTCGACACGATTACTTTAATATCGCAAACGTCCTGAAATACGTTTTTAGAAAACCTTTTTCTCGGAGGAAGCAGAACCTACCGTAATGGATAGTTATGATGCTTAATTTTGTATACAAAATGGTAGTTCTAGTTCCATTATGAAAAAGGATTGAGCAAATTTGTTATTTCTTCCAAAAGAAATATTTTTTTCCTTTCTATATTTCGGATGCTGTAACGGTTTGGTGCGCATGAAGCGAATGTGATATGATATTTGAAAGCTTTGAATCCCATGAATGCCTTAAAGATCACACGGAAAAATGCCTTGCTTTGTGATATGCAGAATTACTAATTCACGCTCCGCACGGTGACCACAATCGATGGCCGTATATTCTTGGCGAAATTAACGGCAAATGCGTAATGAGTTCACAAGATTAAAGCAGAAAAAATACGTACGTTAAGTTAATTTTATCGAGCAAGCAAGACGTTTAGATAGATATTTTATTTCAATAAAGGAAATTTATGAAATAAATGATATGAAGTTAATCCACACGGTTTTTCAAAGGTTTTTTTCAGGTAGCTGAAACATGTTCTTTAAACTTATTAAATACACATTTATTTTAATTTCTTATAAATTTACTTGATTTTAGAGATAATGATGTGTGATCTTTGTGAAGAAAATTGCGAGTGTAGCAAACTTTTTTGTTATTCGAGAATCGACAGTTGTTTCCGATTTTAGACAGGAATTTATTTTTCAATAGATTGCGACGCTTTTTTATGCATTAAAAGAATGCAGACACTCTGTATTATAAATCAATTTTGTGTTTATAATGACATATTTTCTCATTGTTTTCTGTT
Source organism: Sympetrum striolatum (assembly GCA_947579665.1). NCBI lineage: Eukaryota > Metazoa > Arthropoda > Insecta > Odonata > Libellulidae > Sympetrum > Sympetrum striolatum. The sequence goes on along the minus strand of OX388342.1, from coordinate 49,634,622 downwards.
TGTGGATTTGGATCTTTTAGTTATTCTCATATTTTTTCTGACGTAAACCATTCTCGTATTCCAAGGGTCCTCTACTTACTTATGACTGACGTAAGATGTAGCCCTAACAGAAGTAAAAATTTAATTTTTAACGCAAAACTTTTACAAATCGTAATGTCTTTCGTGGCGTGAGAGCTTTCTTGGTAAACTGTTTTCCTCTCTTGACTTCTTCATTGGTTAAGACGATGCGTCAGTACAATGGTTAGTAAGCTGCTTTATAAAGAGCTGCAAGCGAGTTTGTTATGCTTAATGATTCATGCTGACGAAAGTTTTTTTTTCGCATCCTCCCAGTTCCGCGTTTTTCCAGCGCCCCCAAGGGTAAAAACAGCTGCCCATGAGGTCGAGCCTTGGCCCCAGTTTCCTTTTGTTAACTCTATGTCTTGGTGTCAATTACTTTGTATGATTCTCTCTCTTAATTGCAGGAAAATGTCTTTAAGAGGTTTCCTCGAAGTCTCTACCAGTAGTTAATGTTCAGAGGAATTCAAGTAAATGTTTCGTCAAGAATAAGGAAGCTTATGTAGCAAACTACTATATAAAATAATTGATATAGAAACAAAATTATTCCTATTGTTAAATATGAAGAGCAGATAAAAGGGGGAGCGAAGCGTGTTACAATATCTTCGATGACATAATTCTGGAAAACTAGAGTTGGAGATTCTTGTAAAAAGTTCTTTGAAAGAGAAAAGTTCTCGTATACTTCTATAATTAGGAACTTGACTCCATAACCCTGTGTAGTACTTCACAAAACCTCTGAAAGTGAGATATCTCATTGTATTAGGAAGTGAAACATTTTGAGCTTATTATAGGATTTGTTGTGATTTATTTGTAGGTGCTCAATCATGGGTTGGAGGAAATCATCTTTTTTAATTTATGGCGAAGCCGGCCTTTCTACCTGTTCCTGCCTATCATTGACTCCAATTTCTCGTTTTTCTGAAATTCCTTTAACTATAGTGGTTCTGAAATTGTATTCCGTGGAACGCTTCCACAGAAAGATTTTGAGGATCCATGAAATGTACGGAAATTGTTTCGAGCATCGCATGATTTTAAAAGCTAAGTTGTAACATGTTTGATGCTTAGGAGCTCCATGTTTTTCGTCCGGTGATTGTGGTATCACTGAACACTTACAACTACTTTTCTTATACATTTGCAATTACCTAGAACACAATATGGCCTTATTACTTAATTAAAATTTCTCATTTTGTGAAATGTTTCGACAGGGAATGTTTGGGAAATGCTGTCCTAGATCAAATGGCGGCAAAGGCGGAAAAAATCACAAAAACCTATGATTTTTGGTCTACTCATTTATCTTAATTTCAAATCCTAGTGACACAGAAACCCTTCGAAGTTAAGATTGATACTCGCCTAAAGGTCTCCATTATCTCCAGTAATGTAGAGTCTGGTTTGGGGCGTACCGTGGGATAGGGGCAATTGCCGAGGGTTCCGCGGTTGGAAGGGAACCTCAGTGATTCTATTACTCCAATACAGTGCGTGTAATTTCATAAAGTAGACGTTTTCTAATATGGATGAATAGCAATGACAGCGTGTGTATTGTTATGAAAAATTAAGATATTGCGTTTTTCTAACATCGTTTCTGGAACAATAACCAAGATTATAAGCCTAATACCAAAATCTCCTACGTTTCCGAAAACACCTACAGAGAAAGATGTGAAAAAACGCGAAAACGTAGCAAACATATTTGTACGGTAAATTTAAAGTAAATGTTCAAAATGTAAATTTTAAACCAGACAAAATCTCAGGAGAGCAAAAATATATTAATCACAAGAACATACTCAAATCCTAAATTAATATTATTTTGCTCCCCCTGCCACATGCCCGAAAGGTGGCTTGCAGGATATTTATATAGTAGATCTATTTTCATATAACTAATAATAATCATAAAAGTAGTTGTAATAATATTAATCAGCAGAAGAATTCCTTCATTAAGTTGTTGTTATGTCAGAGAACATTCGTATAACGTATTTATTCACATACGTATTTCTTGACAGTCAGTGGGTGACATGGGCTAACAATAAAGTGAATAAACAGATTCATATTGAAGCGTTAACAGGATAGACTTAAGTGTCACTTCGTGATAGTCATTAATAGTAAAAAGATTCATAATAATACGTTTACTATAGCAAAAGAAAATTCTATTTTTCTATTTATTCTATTCTAAAAATTCCTTTTGTATTGTTTACGCTTTATTATGAATCTGTGTATTTTTGTTGACTGTTGATGACAATGAAGTGAAACCTGATTCTGTCCTGTTTATAAAGAGAATCATACGGAGACGAGAGCAAACTACGATAGGTGAAATACAGGGTGTCCGGGTTAAAAGGATAATAATACAAATTGTAATAACTTGAGAGTTATTAAGATATTTATTGGCGGTTTGTTTCTAGAAGTATGGTAACTCTATGGTAGACATCTGTATTTTACTCTCTCCAAGTGTTTTGCAGCATTTGCAATAACTTCAGGAATTCGACGGCGCAGTTCTGGTAGATCACAAACTGCTGTCTGGTACACTAGATTCTTGATAAACACCCACAGAGAAAAATCAAGTGGCCTCATGTCTGTGTTTCTAGGGAGCCAAGCAATCGATAGACCTCTTCCAATCAAGCAATTTGGGAACTCATTATCCAAGAAATCCCTCACAATTACTGCATAATGGCAAGTCCACCATCATCAAGCAAAAATAGAAAACATTTTGAGTTACCAAACTTATGGAAGCAAACTGCTAATGAATATCTCCATTACTTCTCAAGTTATTGAATTTTGTATTACTATATGTTTAACTCGGACATCCTGTATATTCGTAGCAGTACAAATAAGTAACTGAGTAAGCTTAAGTAATATTCGGTAGAAAATACATACACGGTACATTTGGCCATCAGATATTGCAACTCCGCGAAGAACATCCTCATCAGGGAGTCGAATTACTACCGCACCGCAGAACACAGGCGGTTCGCTCTGAGGAGATTCTCTCAATTGACGCGATGGATTTCGGTCCACAAGACTCCCATAAAAAAAGGCGAGTGCTCATCATGCATTCATATCGGAGTCGGAAATCTTACAATCGATGTTACAGGGCGCTTTAAGGGGAGTGCACGAAGAGGAAGTGCAGGCAATTGCCAAGGACAGGATGGCGGCAATTAAGGGGAGCAAAAGGGAGTCGTAGGGGGCGGCGGGGGAGTCGGCGGAAACACACGAGGATCCCCGCGGTGACGTCACCGGGAGCGGACAAGAGAGACGCGCTCCGCGCTCGCCGTTTTTTCTCCAGGGACACAATTTCGCTATTTTATCCTCCGTCACCTGCCGCTTTCTTACTCATCCGTCCGCCCCATTCTTCCGCGAATTGTTTGGACGCTGGAGGAAGTCAACTTCGAGTCGTAAAACCGACAAAAAAATTCGTTTTTTTTTTTCGTTTCCTTTTTAACCTTCGCGAAGAGAAGATGAATTTAATAGCGAACAAATTCGGCCTCGACGCTTCGGCTCGAATACTTGTGGGTTCTTGGGTAAGATCCCGGTGGCTTCGCGGTGATATCGTTCTTTCGCCCTAAAGGTTTGCGATTTTCAATGCTAAAAACTCATTTATTCATACATTTATTTATATTAATCCATAAGCAGCATAAGGTCTTTACACTGGACTAAAAATAAGATTTGTAACAATATTAATATCAAATATATTTAATTTATCACTTACTGCATATACATTGTAAATACAGGAAATATATTGTAACTTACAAAAAATATATTGTATATTTTTCACTTACTTATAAAAATGCCAATTTACAGGAAAAATATAACAAGTAAATGTATCACAATGCAACAGCATAAACAGCAAAGAAAATTACAACAGAAAGTAGAAAAATAAATATATAAAGTAGATGCAAAAATTACAAGGATCTGGGGCTGGTTAAAATTAATTTTTAAAAAATGTGCCCGTTTAGATAGGGAAAAGGATCAACAGAAGGACGAATTGATTTCAGCAGAGAAGGATGACGAAAGAAAAAGGAGCATTTGATAAGTGAAAGTCTTTGAGTAGTAAAGTGCTTTTATTCTTGGTGTAGTTATATACGTTTTTATTTGGTGGTTTCTTTTCAAAAGTTCTAGAAGTATTGGCCTCACATGATTCGAATCCACGCGGACGTTTGTTTTCTGAAATTTTGTTCTAGTTCTTCTCTTCTCTACAATTCTGAGTTTAATTTATTCGTGGGCGATTTATTTTGTTTACGAATATAATCTGGAGAATTTCCCTCTCAACTGAGGTCTTGGAGTGTGGAAAAAGAAAATATTCATCTCTGAAGGTATAAACAAATTTGCATGTTCAGGCGCGCACGTAGGGATATCTCGTAAGAGGATCGGACATGAAAAAAGTCTAACGGAGCCGGGACTCGAACCCCGATCTCCCATTTGCGGATTGTTTGCTTTCCCGATCCTGTCAGACGTTTTTAATGTCCGTTCCTCCTCGGAAATCATCTGTATAACATCGTCTGCAAATTGGTTGGATCGCGTTGCTTGGTTCGCTGTATGTTCGATAATACCAGGAATGGAGCTAAAAGGTGATATTTATTTAGCACGAGCATACCTATCCCCGGAATCCGCTCGATTGTCAAGGGCGCCTCAGCCAGTAGTGCGACGAACTCATACGATCAAACTGATTTAAAGGATATGAATTCAAAGACTGCATAATTTATGCTGTGAAATGTTTGATCATATCCAGTGAAATCTGTTCTAACGTTTGACGTTCCAGCAGATTATTATTTGTTAGTATAGTAATGGAGATGATATAGCGTACATCTTAGCGTATCTTAAACTATTAAAAATGATTATCAAACGTTATTACGGATTACTAATTAAAATAGCCAAATTATTAACGAAATATTCCAAGATTCGAAATAACGATAGAGTAGCGGAGGTGAGGACTTGTTTAGAGCACGGAAAACTAAGTACGTACTGCTCATTCTTAGCTCCCTATGTAAACGATGATGTAATTATATAGAAATGCGTATGAGGGATGAAGTTTTGGCTTGATGTATTTAAATATTGGTTCGGTAACCGAAAGTAACTATTGTATTGTCGGAATATTTGCTGCATTTTCCTCTCATCTAGAAGTATGACTTCTTTTGTCTACAATTTTATAACTGGGAAAGAATGAAACAGACGTAGAGGATTTAGAGAAGGTGGTTCGTTGGCCACCTTAAGACTCTTTTCACAACCCTTTCGACATTTATTATTTCGCAAAGGCGTCCGAAAGCTCCGTAAGAGTTTTCGCGCAAGGGATTTGTGATTATCTTGGTTAATGTATCGCCCAACCCCCCCGCCTGTTGGAGTTTTTCTCCGTTTTAGAGGGCGTTTCCATCGATTCCTCCGCTCTCCTTTCTCTGGTATCTAATTTTGAAGATGGAAGACCAATTTAATGGCGACCGCAGCGAACCCACTATCCAACGTATAATTTTTACTAAACGGGAACCGTCGATCCTATTAATATCGCTTTTGGACTCGGTTATTAACTCCAGCCCTTTCCTATTTTGAACATAATCCCGTACGCGCCAAAATATCCAAATCTTTCACGCATAATTTTCTCGAGTATCAACCGAAACGTTGTATAATTCTTCGTCCCATTAAGTAGTATGGGAGATCTTCCCGCCTTTATTCTAGAATCGAGGAATATAATGCGCAGATGTTACGAAAGTTATAATGCATGCGAAGTTGTAGGGTATTTGTTTATTTATTAACCTTTAGGTGAGTTCTCCTTTGCGTGTCGGGAAATTCGTTCGTGTCCATTTCGCCGCACGTGCCGTTGGTTCTCCTCACGAGATGTAGCGAAGACTCGTTGGAATTATTTGATCTCGTTTCTATGATTGATGGTGCGTGATTCTTCCTTCTCTAAGAGGGAAGTTGCTAATTTGTGTCCATTTAAGAGCTTTTGGTCCTGAATATCTATAGCGTAATCATAGCTCACTACCGTACCGACGATTCCTTCATTCGACAACCTCGGTGCGGAGGATAGACCTACAAGCTCTAAGCTCAAGCGAAAACTTTAATGAAAAACGAGACTGTTTAAAATTGATTAGAAGAACTGAGAGATGGCATCAGTTTGAGTTTTCCTTGTCTAAAATTTAAGAACTTCATGAAGGCTACATTTCGAGAATGATTATGGTACAATTTATCGATCTGATTGGTTGGTCCATATCGATTTTACAACATCTAAAATTTCGGCTATCCTTAAGCACTTTATTAATCATGTTGAAATTAGTACTTAAGCTAATTCCATAGCGAAGTTTTTGTGGAATAGACTTAGTAATTTCTACATGATCCCGATTACGGAATTCCACCAAATCAAGGCTACTTCAATTGAATTCATTAATTTATTAAAGATTTTTAGTCTTCAGTGGATGCGGTGGTCATCGTTTGCGTTTCACTTTAAACGAATGTAATATACATCGCATAAGGTTAATAGTAAATATGTAATAAATTTCAGGGACTGATTTTCCAAATATATGATTGTGTTATGCAGCTCCTACATCAGAGTTACTAGACGGTTTGCTGGAATAAAATTATCTGGTTCTATAATAAGGATTATTAAATTAATGGTATTGTTTATTAGTATTATATTATTTCTAGTAACAACTCGACTGGCTGATCTGTCTATATCTACAAAAATTAATTAAATAAGCTTAGGATTCATAGCTTTCTCGCAATAGTTGATGTTAGAAAAGTTTCACGGTCGGCAAAACCAAACATTTCTTGTTTAAGTCCTGGTCAAGACATGTTAGTAATTTACTCCATGTGTGAAATTGTCGTTGTTGCTTACAACATCACTCCTCTTGTGCTGCAACTGGGCACTGAGAGATAAAAGGACTCGGAAACTATAAATCAGGCCTTGACTGGAACGGTGAGTGTAATAGCCTCAGGCCTGCCAAAATGAAGGGGAAATTGCTTGCACTGTTTGGAGCGTTCCAGTAACAATGGGAGTTATCATGCTAGACAGTAATATTCCATGCATAAGGAGCATAACGATTATTCAATTGCGTCTAAATATATTATTGAAATAATTAGTTTGTGATTGGCGAAAATTCACTTCTTAATTTAAATTTCAAAGATTGATCTCTCAAGTAGAACGACCAAAACAAAAAATCCTTCAATACAATGACCCAAAATTAAATTAGGAGTATCGCAAGGATTACACTTCTTTCGTAATAATCCCTGAACATTTACCTGTAGAATGATTGCAGGGATATTGGAGGACCACGCGTAGACTTACCGAAAGTATTTCTTGATAGCCATATTTGAAAAGGTTGCCTGGGTGATGGTGGGATTCGTGATGTTCAAGCTGCTGCACTATTTACTTATCTCTCCTCCTTGCCGAGTAAGGCTTCGGCCGAATGATAAAGAGGGAGGGCTTATCAAAGGGCTCTTTCTTGGGAATGGCTTTAGACATTCCTTCCCCTAGGAGGGAACTCTATGCGAAAACGAATATAAAATGCCATGCTATTTTATCCTTTAACTTTATATGTAATCGAAAGGTCATTCTCCATCGATATCATCAATGCGCAAAAGAATTCTTATACATTTTTCCCTCGATATCAATTTTTGAAGCTTAAATAAGCATAAAAATCAGAAATATGATAGCAAAACATTTATGCTACATTTTATTAATTACTGAGCTGTGGGGAAAATTCTCGCTCGAATATATGCGATTAACGAAGTCTAAAGTGTAACGTAACGTACTTTTGGCCTATCCTCCAATAATTTAGCTTTGATACACTAGGTCAGTGATTTTAATTTCAACCTAATATATCTTTATCTTTGAAGTGGTCTTTTAAAATTTATTTATAGTAGTGTTGCAGATGGTTTGGAAACTTAAATTCGTCTCATATTGGATTTGTTTATTCAAGCCCTCTTTCCTCCGAAAATTCTCAACTAAACGGAGGAGGATTACTCTGTTTTATTTGCAACAATATATATACAATAATTATGCACAAATGTATACCTCTTCAAAATATATTTCATTCGCTTTGTATATTTCCTTTTGTAAACTCCGTAGTGAAGTATTTGTTGTTTACGCAAATATTCCTTAACGATGAGTCCAAACTTCGATCTCCTCGAAATACTCATTTGTATTGAAAGTGTGATGCACGCAAATTACGAGTGCCGTCGACGGGCCTTACTTCTGCTCATCAACGAGCAAAGCATTGAGGCGGAAATCGCCGTTTATCTCCTTTGGAAGCTTAAAATCTACCGGAGGACAGCACATCGATTGCACTGATTTGGGATATTAAAGGCAGCATCCGGAAAATCGGCGATTTTTTTGGGCCCGATCACGTGATCACGCTTCAACCTGTTTTCGGGCGCCGATCGGAAATGACCTGGCTTGGCCTCGGGCCCAAATAAATCGTTTTCGTGATCTAAACCACAGGGCAAAGGAAGTCTTTCACATCTGATGCCTTTGCTTAATTCTCGCGAAAAAAACTGGCCGAAAATTAAACGCCTTCCCGGCTTCGTAGATCATCTAGGAAAATCTCATTATTTTTTTCGAAGTCTCAGAATGAAGAAAATGATTCTAAGTGTAATTAAATCTCGAGTTTCCCAACTTAGGTTATATCATGTAGTTAGACAATTAGAGTCCGTCTTCATGCTTTGTTTTATGGTATATATTAAAAAATTGGACCAAAGAAGCAATTTACAACGATTTGGGTATCGTTGAATTCCGATGAGAAATGAAAAAATTAAAAACTTTTTTAGTCGTAACAAATAGTTAAATCTTTCTTTATAAGAGCTCCAATGGGATTCAGTCGATTTATTTACGGATTTTTCTGTTACCAAAGAATAGTTTAAGCTGGCAATTTAGCATATTTCAGTTTTAGATGGATTGGATTTGATGCATAAAGTTGTAGGACCCTTGAAAACTGTATTCATTATCAAATAAAATTTTGGAATGATTTGCTTCTACTTTAAACTATTCTTCATGAAAAAAAGATGGTCTACATGTAGTTGGAATTTACTGGGTTTGGTAAATTTAGGCTCCCCAAGTATTTTTAATTTTTGCTCTGGAAATTTTATTTTGCTATGTGTATATTTTGATGGATTTAAAACCTAGTTAAAATTTATTATTATATCCAATCACGAATTCTATCACCGTAATGTACACAGTTTGATAAAAAATTGACTCTTTGAAACACTTAATAATTTACGACTTAGGGGTTTCCCAGTGGATAGATTGTTGAAGTAGTGCTTCACAGGATGTTAACTTCATGTTGTAAAACCGAAGTTTTGACAGCAATCACCCTGAGAATGGAAGCAGATATACATGTCAAAATGTCAGTTTTACACCGTGAAGCAACCCAGTTAGCATCCCATGAAGTACTTCTTTAACACTTGATAACTTGTTTTATTCTATCATTCTGCATCATTTCTCAGTAATTTTTACTGTCTCTAATTGTCTGAATGAGATATTTTTGTTTAAAATCATGGATATCTTGGTTGCCTTTCTCAAATTCTCATATTATTTGTAGATGTATGTTAAGCATTATAAGATAAATGATACCTAATATTTTATTTCTGTTTATTTTCAGATGGTTCTGCCATGTGGATGATGATAACTACCTTAATGTGCCTCGTCTTGTACGTTTGTTGTCAGCGTATGATCCACTGAGGGACTGGTACATTGGAAAACCCAGTATCAGAGCTCCTCTCGAAATTTTACTCCCTCAGCTATCACCATCAATTGCTCCCAAAAAGGTTGGTAATTGCATATCTCAGTTCTCTTTATGCTTATCTCTGGAATCTTTGGAATTTTTCTGATTCTGTTTTTTTTGTCAGTTGTCTTCTATGTTAGATTGTAATATTAATTCAATTTACTTCGCAGAGAAAGGTGTCCTTTTGGTTTGCAACTGGTGGTGCTGGATTTTGTATTAGCCGTGCTCTTGCGTTAAGGATGCTTCCTGTTGCTAGGTGAGTGCTCATTAATGAGATATATCTTCCGTACACCTCTTATTTTATAACATTTTAGCAAAGAGTAAATTATGCACAAGAGTTTGATCCTTCCTGTTCTAATTTTCTCTATGATATTAGGAAATACATGTCAAACAAGGTATGTTTAGAAAGTTCCCCAGAAAATTTAAACAAAATGTTTCTAATTGAATGTCTTCAACATAAGTTTATTACAAGGTAAAAAATGTTTCATGCCTATTGCAAACCTTCTTTGCCCTTCCAGTATAAATCTGTTTTCTTTTACTCTTGCTACTGTTCTACATATCTTTCAGTTCATCTATTAATTGCCATAGATTGCCATTGAAGGCTTTTAAATTAGGCAGAAAAATAAGGATAAGGGTTAAGGTAACTTTGCGCATAAGGGTGTGCACCCAGGAGAACTGAAAAATTTGTAATATTTCTGTATGCAATTTTATTTAATTTCACGTGTAATTTAAAGGTTTTGTTAAATTACCAATTTGCGTTTTTTTACAGTGGTGGTAAATTTATAAGCATTGGGGAGAGGATACGTCTGCCAGATGATGTCACAATGGGTTACATAATAGGTGAGCCCTCCTGTATTTTAATAATAGCAATTGCTTCCTCAATGTTATTTTAAATCATATTTTAATTGCCATTGGTAAAGAGATTTTATATGTATTGAATTACAATACATGTACTTAAAATTAGAATGTTAAAAAATTATATATATCTGATAACACTATACCTTAAATAACTAGATGAAAAGATAATACTCCAAATGATGATGTCATAAGTAGTGCTAATATTTAGTATGATTCATTTTCAAGATTTTCTGCTTTTATTGCACTAAATGGTTTTCTCTTTTTAAATTTGCTCATTGTTTTAAATGATTAAACACATTTTAATATAAGCCTTAAAACTTTAAATAATGAAGCAATTATCATGGTAATCAATATAATAGCAAGGAATATCACTTACAGATTGCATTTTGTCTATTATATTAGGTATATTAAATTTTGCCTAATCAGTCAATCTTTGCCTTTGATGATTTAGATAACATAATATTCTTAGGCACTATAATGTGGTATTTTATCATATAAGCTAATACATTTGACATATATTTTGGGTTCATTGTTTCAGAACATATTCTTGGTCATCGTCTCACTGTTGTGGAAGAATTTCATTCACATTTAGAGCCAATGAGGTTCCTCCCTGAAGACTCCTTTGCTGAACAGGTATGAATTAGGATTTAGATGATAAATATTTCATTCTTAAACTTATACATGAGTAATACTTTAAAATTTTAAACTTGCATATCACACTTATGATATTGAGCTTCAGCATAAAAAGTATATTTTATCCTTTTTTATAATACGTTCATGATATCTAACAATTGATGTTTTAAAATTACAGATCACCTTCAGTTATTCAAGATATGGCAAGGAGCAGAATGTTTTGAAAATAGACAAAGGATTGAAAGTTAAAGAAGATCCGACAAGGTATGTTATCCTTAGAGAAAGATGGGCTTACCATTTGATTTATAATTACATCTTATCCTTGCATGAGGGCTAGTGAAATTAGTAATCATTCTTCAGCATCAATCGTAACACAATGAGGACAATAGTGAAAATCATATATATTCTCCTGTGCTCTAAAATTTCTTGCCCATTTTCACTATCTCAGGGGTTCCCAACCTTTTAGCAACTGCATACCATTTGAAATTTTTAGAAATTTTGGTGTACCAACAGTCCTATATTTTTTTTATAAACATATATTTACGGTCGGAAAATTACCCAATGGTGTTTTATTTTAATTAAATCACTGAGAAAAACTTCATATTTAATCATTAATGCACTTGTATTTCAGTGTTTTCAACCCTTTATCAAGACAACAATAAATATATAATCGCTCGTATCAACCACGCATATAACCCACATAACCTGAAACGTTTGTACATACCACCACTGGCACGCATACCACTGGTTACCCCTGCTCTATCTGATTATTCAGTTTTCTCCAGTTTGGATTTTTTCAAAATTAAGATTTTGGGGTAATTTCCTAGAAAATTTATTAAGAATTTCCTGAAGGTTCAGTGTCTGCTGAGGCTGAGTTAACCCAACTTTTTGGGTGACAAACTGCATTGTGTTAATATGCGATGATTAAATGTGATGATTAAATAAACAATTCTTTGCTAATGACTTTTAGTGTCTAAATTATAAATTAGTCTTTTCAAATTTTGAATTCTTTTTCTATTTTGCTGTGATATTGGAACAATCATTCAATAATCAGACTTTTGATACAATTTCTTCACATAGAAGTAGTTAATTTAAAAATTATCGAATAAAATACATTCGTCTTTGCACCTTGCCTCTAATCTTCTTCTTTCAGTATTTTAAAATCTGTTTGCTTGACTTTACAGGTTGCTTTCTCTCCACTGCCTACTATACCCGAGTACTGAATACTGCTACAGGTAACAGGACAAAGATTGATGAGTGTTCACAGTCTGACACATCTTTTACAGCTTTAATTCATTTGGGAAATTTGTAGTAAATGAAGAAAAAGCTTTGTGATTCCCTTTGAAAAGTGTAGCAGCTATATATCAGTTTTGCTCCACTTGAAGAAAGTTTTGGAGATCAATTTGAGGGAGAGAATTTTATACATATCTATGTAAATACTTTTATAATTATGACAATTTGTTATTTTCTCTCACAAATGAAAGTGAAAGGTATGTACAAGGGTGATATGGGGAGTCAATTCCCTTAGAAATGAGTGGCACGTATACCAAAGATTATATTATATTGAAAATGTTAAATTAATCATATGTATATAAAATCAAAAGGGAAGAGGTATCATATTCTTTTTCCCTGCATCTGCTGTTGTGTCTTAAATTTGTCTCATATTTTTATACATTTTAAGAGGATAATACTAATTATTTTTTAATCAAAAGTATTCATAAAAATTTTATCATGAGCAAAATGCTGTAACAGTACAGATTCTTTTTTTCCTACAGCAAAAATATGGGGATCTTTTTAGGGAACATAATGTTCAGAAAATTGGTAAAAAAATTTTAGCTCCTTTTGTGCTTTCATTACTGGTCATGTATCACTTCATGAGTTGTTTTAGATAAATTAAGTGGATAATTTTGAAATTCCAATGAAGATTGACTATTCTGATATGTAATTGTTTTTCTGAATATATTCTAGCAAATATTTAGTGAATTCAAAACTGTCAGATGAAAAGGAATCATGAAAACATAAGATGACATACTTTTATGCATTTATTGATTCTACCACAAGTATTCCATTTTCTGATTTATTTAGATTTCATGATAATTTCTGCAGTAGCATACTCTAGTGTTGTATTTAGATTTCTTGAGTCAAAGCTACCTCAGATTTAGTTGTGACTGTTACTTATTTTAATCTCTGCCAATAACCCATGTATATTGCATTGGAAAGTTTGCTTCTTGATATTAATATTATAATTATAAGGACTACTTATATTTCTTGGAAATATATCTCAAAACACATAAATTAAGACTTCTTTGATTGAATTTATTTCCTTTTCCAATTTAATCAAGTTTGAATATTATTTACAAATCATTGATTACTTTCTAATTAACTATAGTTGCACAGTGTTCCAACTTTTCTCTTCTATGTTTTTATAAATTATGTATTAATGATTTCTGTCTTACATTTGCATTGTAATTTAAAATTTTAATGCTGAGTAAATCATAGTCTGATGGTAATTTCTTGTGTAGTATGAAACAAACTTTAGAAACTTGACTAATTTACTGTTAATGATATTCTAAAACTTTGAATTAGCTGTTTGTGAAGATGTTTCTTCTTAGAAATCTTTTAACTTCAAATTAAAATCAAAATAAATATTGATCATGTATTCAATTACATCTAGATATTTATTAGTTATTTGCTACTCAGCAGTCATTTGTGAATAACATATGAAAAAGCACAAATACTTCATGAATTTCATTAGAGCTTTGGGGAGAAGTTTATCTTTTATACTATGAATGAAAATGGAATACTTTGGTATGTTTCTTTTTATATTAAATCTATTTTGTAATTTTTTAGTATCACCAAAATGAAATTTTATTTTGTATTTTTTGTTTTTGCATATGTATGTATGTGTAAGAATTTTACCAATTGATGCCTTCCTGATGTGTGAAGTGAGGAAAGCTAATGATCAGTGTAACCTGGAGCAGCATTTTAAAAGAAGTTGTTTTACAAATTAAAAATTTACAACTATGCTTTAAACATTAACTTCCCTTGTATTAGTAAATGCTCTCAATTTGTATCCTTCTAATATGTTTGATTTTTGGGAGTTATAACAGAACCAATATTCTCTCATTTTTCAAATGACTCTCATCCAGTAACTAACTAGTAACTGAAGTATCATAGGCATTTATGTACAGGTATAATCAGTGGTGTAGTGGAAAATTTTCCAGTGTGGGAACGATAAATATATTTGTCAAATTATAAGGAAAGTCATATCAAAATCAATCGAGTTTACAAATGTTTGTAAAGTATATTTTTATTATTTACATCAATTATTTTATACCAAATCAATATTTTGTTATAAATTCACTATTTTTTTACTGTAGAAAACCAGTGTGGGAACGCCTTTCCCAAGCGTCCCGCTCCACTACACCACTGGGTACAGTGATAGATTCACGGTTTCTACCATGTTTACTTAAACATTACTCCAATGACACAAACTTGAGTTTTTTTAAATAGACCTGGCAATAAATCAATCAGCTCATTCAAACAAAAATACTTATATCTGTTGTTGAAATTTGATGACACTTTTTGGTAGATCTTGTATTCTTAGCAAACAATTTGAATTAATTTCTTTTAGTAACCTTCAAGCTTTTATTTCTTCCCTGGTATTCATATCTTCTTCTTTTGACATACTTTTTCACTTAAAAGTTACTATTAAAATCTTGTGAGAAAATCATAAGAAGGAATCAATAACAAAGCTGACCTATTCTTAAAACCGTCCACTATGTGATTTTCAATTTGTTGTTCCAGTCACTTATTTCCATCAGTGACAAGTGTTGACACTGAGGAAGGCATTTACTCGACAAATGACAGCATAAGCAATACTTTTATCATCATCTTGTGAGGTTAAGCAACATGCTAGCCAACATAAAATTAGATAATTGCAACATAGTCTGTGAAACCTCTCTCTACATACTGTATGAGTAGGCTAGTAGGTTGTTTTTGAAAGTTGTGATACTGCTAAGGTGGTAAAGTTCAATGAATAATATTGTTAATAAAATTTGATGTATATTTTGCACTAATCAAAAATTATGTTGGTTGCTGAGAGTATTTTATGTGATTTTAAAGATTAGTAATCTCTATAACTAGACCTGTTGGAGAGAAAAAAATCATATTAAAAATTTTAGAGACTATAACCACTGGAAGTGACCTGAAGATTTTCAAATTGAATTAGAAAAAATTCTAAATCTTTTGCTAACAGAGAACCGATATTAATAATTCCGTACATTTTATAATATTTTTAAGGTAATACTTATGTTGTAGTTGTACAAATGAATCTTTTGTTGTTAAATAATCCTGTTGTATTCTTATTTATGTGTGATATATATGTAGATGTGTGTTTATGTACATATGTGGGAAAGAATGTCATGAACCAAATCTTGGGAATGTTCCTTAATCTTGTTGAAAATAATTTGATTTTTGCATTCCTCTGTATATACAGAAGTTTGTATAAATTTTGTGCAATAGATTGGAATATTTGTATTTGAAAGATGTGTAAAAGTCAGTGCACAGGGTACAAAATATTTTATAGCACTTGAAAATAAATGAAAAATGCAAATGTGTTTCTCAAATCTTCTAATGAATTATCAGACTATATTCCGCTAAATACTCTTATTTCATTGTATACTTTGCCATAGTTCCTGTATACTATGTGTTGAAAATTTCTGTATGTTAGAATATGTTTAAGAGATCTATTGATTTACCTCTGATTTGAACATTTTTGAGAAGAAATATGTATTTAAATTGTTTTTATGAGTTGTTGCTACCACATTTTTACTGTAAATATAACGCAATAAAAAGATTAATATTGCATATTTTGTTTCATTTGAAAGTATTTTATGTCCCTCTTCAATCATTTCTAAATGATCAACTGTGAGTAGCAATTCTAAACTTGAAAATATTCTATAAATATACTTCCATCTTTATAGACAGTAGTATTCAAATAAGTATTTATCTCTTCATTGAAACATACCTCCTTATTTAGTTTTCAATATTCAGGAACTAACTGTTTAGTATGAGTCGCTTTCTATTGAGATGCAATTCTGGGTGGCATTTTAAAATAGAAGTTCTTTAACTATGACAATCCCATTATGAAAATTTAACTTCAGATTTAATATCAGCATGTATAGATTACATATTAATATTTTTTAAATCCCATGATGTGTGTTGATAGAACAGTATGCATATCCTGAGTACCATCAATGCAGACAAAATGTTTTTATCACTTCTCTGCAACAGTGAACGTGTGCTGAGGTGTGAAAAATGAAATGTTGGATTTAGCAATCAACAAAATACTTCTGAATCTTCCTATTAAAAAATTGCAAGAGTCTGTGCTTAGTTTGGCAGTCAGTATTGTTGATAGTATATCTAATTTTGGCATATTAGACTAGACAAGTAGTGGGCACTCAGTCCTAACACCTTGTGATTATTGTTGATTGGAGTCACAAAGGGAGGCCAGACATTATTATATGAACTAAGAATAAATGAGGAGTAAGAAATACTCTTCACATAATGTTTTGATAAATTTATAAGTAAATTCATACAGATGACATCTCTATTCTTCTCAGCAGTTGCCTGAAAAATCCTCCTTCTCTATCTTCAATTCCAAATATTCCTCATAATATTTCTACATTGCTCTTTGCCTGAAGTTTTCATTATCATTCATCACTGTCAAGTAGGCCACAAATTCTGAAAGCATAAATCTGTAGGTCACTAGCTGAATCGTAAAAGTAAGTTCGAACTGGGGTATGACGAAACTACTTTATAAACGGAAAACATTTAGAAAGCTGTTTAGCATACTACTATTCATTTATCAAAAATATATGGCATCTTCGTATCTCAATTCCATAATCGAAATATTCATAATTTCAAAAGATTCCTCCTTTTCGAGACTTATGCATGGAAAAAACGTACGAAGAAGCCAATTTCTGAGTAATATGAAAATCATAAAGATACCGCTGTTTTTTAAGCACGAAACGCACGAAAGCCACGAAAGATAAACGAACGTAATGCGCAAGGGGCGCAAGGTGTCCAAGTGGCGAGTTAGTGAACACGTGAAGAAAGCGCAGGTAAACTCACGTAAAGAGTTTACTTTAAATAATATGTGTTTATGTGTCAATAGAACAATCAACATTAAATCATGTCCAAAGTCGGTATATTGAAGACCTCTGAAGGGACCCCTAAGTCTTCTAATCGAGTTCAATTCCGAATTCCTTTAAGTGTGAAGACCACGTTGTCTGATTATGTCAAAGGAAGTGATAACAGGCTCTATGAAGAAACTGTGTCTTTAATTAAAGACAATCATATAGTGGTAAGAGTGATGCACTACCGTTTGACGACCGTACTGCTATATATTAAACAACGTTCTAGTATGCCCCTCAGGTTTTGTGACAACATTATTCCTTCATAGGGTTGATATCGGTGTAAACTTGTATTTAAAACTTCAATTTTATACAAATTTATCATTTTTATATTTCACTGTAATGGTTATTATGGAATTAAATTATATTCAACGTTAAGTCT
This sequence comes from Sympetrum striolatum, assembly GCA_947579665.1. Taxonomy (NCBI): domain Eukaryota; kingdom Metazoa; phylum Arthropoda; class Insecta; order Odonata; family Libellulidae; genus Sympetrum; species Sympetrum striolatum. Next base: position 49,616,812 of record OX388342.1, on the reverse strand, counting down.
TTCCAAGAGAGTGATTTGTTAATTGTTTGTAGTAACTGAACTGGGATTTTGCAAGATCTAAAGGCTTTGAGCGCTTAGAGACAAAGATGGTTGATGAGAATGTTGTGTATTCTGTTGTTATAATGAAAACCCGTAATCAGATTTTCTCAAATCCTAAAAGTTTTTGATTCCTGCCATTTAATTTTAATAATTTGATTTAATTGTTTCAGGACGATGATCTTTTGACTCTATTGAAAGAAGTTAGAAGTCTTGTGCCCATTCTCGACAAGAAAGTTAAATTATTCGTTCAAGTATTTTTGGTAAGTGTTATTGTTATCATCTCTGATTTTCACCGATTGCATTATGTCTTGGCAAATTACATACGGTTTAAACTAAACTACTAAATTTTACAATAAGCCATCATCGGATAGTAGTGGTTTGCATGTTTTGTTTTAGGAAAACTTTGACTTTCCAGTCAAGTTCTTTACAGCTTTCACTTGTATCCCTTTGCTAACTCGTATCTTATTTTATATATTTTTAAACGCTTTGTCGATGAAACTATTATACTCACACTTTGTTGTTCTTATAGTTAATTTTATGAACATATGATCTACAGTGATTTTTGTTGATGAAAATTATTTAAACAACTGTAATCATCATTTGTTTTGTTAAATATTTCTTTGTCTAGAAGGTGCTATTCATGTAAAGAGTTTGGAAAATTTGAAAAAATAACAATCTTTAGGAATGAATTTCTGTTCCTTAAATTCATTGTTGTATCTGCAATTCCTCTATTATATTACAATGAATCATTCATTGCATAGAAGTTATTGTTAGTTTCTTTGAACTTGATTGAGCTCAATGGCATGGTTGATTTGATTTGTTTTGATAGATTCGTTATTCTTATTAGTATGATGACAGCTAATGTGGCATAATTATAAATATACTAATATATAATGGGTTTCAGCATATACCATGGGCTCATCGGTTTGGCCCTGTTGTTGAAGAGTACCAGAACTTCCTGTTGGATCTCCTTGCTGCCCACAACTATTATGTAGAGTTTGCATTTGATGTCTTAGTGAAGAATTTTAGAAAAGGTAAGACTTTTTGGAATTAACTATTAAACTCTTCATTTAAAATTGGGTTTACCTCTGGATGTACAATTGTATGATTTTATGGATATAAATATAAAATTTTAAATGATGAAATGAAAATATTCACATTTGCTGAATTCATCTTCTTATGATTAATTATCTTATGGTATCATCATATTTGAGCGAGTTATCTGAAAATAAAGATAAATAGATTAGATAAAGTCTGCTTGATGATTATAAAGATTACAGATAATATAAAATGTACTTATATTTACTTATATAAATGATTCAAGGATTTTTTCAAATTTTAGGACCAGGAATTTTTTTATAAGATACATTCAAATGAATGTTATCATTTAAGTATATCTTAAGATGAAATTTTTCTTCTTGTTTCTTATCTTCCTTTTTTTACATTTTTATAATAATATCTTGTGAAGATTTTTTTGTTGTGGTAATGAAGTTTATTTGAATTTGACATTTCCGGAAGAATGTTAACTCTGCCTGGCTGTTTTCAACAATATCTGTAAAATTTTAAACACTTAACTCTGAAATTGTGGTTTATCAGCAGCATTAAAAAAACCTTGGAAAAAGTATCTTTATACTCCATGATATACTGTGACAAAACTCCCTCTGTCACCTTCGTTAATTTATGAATAAGCTGCTTTAAATGAAACTAACAATTGATGAATTCTGAGATGATAGTGATAATATTTTACTATTTAATGGTCAAATACTAGATATTTGTATGCTCGGGGGTATTTTGAATTTTTTATCAATTAATTTATAAATAATTTCTTGATGCCAAACTTTTAGTTCCTGTGGTGTAACAGTTTATTTCTTATCATTTCCAGTTGATCCTTGTGCAGGAGAGGCTGATCCAGTGCCAACACCATATGAAAAGAATGTTTCATCTAACGTTCAGAAAGTTTTACAAAACATATTGAAGGTCATTCCCTTGTAAGTATATGACTAACTGATTCCCATTTGAATTCAATCTGTGTATATTCTAGATGAGATTTGTTGAGTATTTGATTAGTTAGTTAATCTTATATATCTATAAAAATGGCTGTATATATGTATGTATGTATATTCCAGATACATATAATCTTGAAAACCAGACGTCGCACAATGTTTTAACTTTAAGCATCATTAAAAGTTTCCCCGGGGATGATCAAGTGGTACTTAAAATTTGCCTAAAGTCCATGGTTCGAACCCAGACGAGTAAAACAGTTTGCATAAGAAATACCCGTAAAGTTCATTTTTTTCGCTGCATGGTTCATTTCTTTTGCAAAACTTAATTAGAAAGAATAGTTGTAGGAATTCGAAACTAGCATCAAAAGAAGGAAAATAAAGATTCATATTTTGGTCATGGAATATCATTTTCAATTCGAAATTGCGAGAATTTTGATAAAATATACGAAAATTTTGTAAAAATTCGATGCTATAATCAACTCATCCCCCTGACGACCGATCCCATTGTTGATTCCGAGCTCAAGCGTAATTCCATAAGGAGACGTGGAAAATGAATGTCAGATAAGATTAATGCTGTAAACATGATATAGACTATACAAGGATGAGATATATACATTATTATCGATGATATTTTAACATTATTATATATGATATTTAAACATTAGCAATTACAAACAATATCCTGTACCTTAATATCCAATACCTCTCGGACATATATACGAAAATTAAAAAAATGTTCAAATTTTGTTGAATAAACTGTATCAACCAAGTTTTATTTATATCAACGTAATTGTTTACCGACTTTTTCATAAAATAATTAAGTTTTATAGTTGTGGTTTACTGAAAATTGATTTCTGTCTATCAGTTCAACTGGTTGCGTATAAATACCCTGGTACGTTGCGGAAGTTTTGAATACATTCTTCCGAATTAAGTACTAAATCTAATCTACTTGCAATGACTTATAGCGATTGACGGAAATGGAGTGGGCAAAGAACGTTAATATTTTCAAGATTCGGTGTTTGTAATCTTTGAAGTGTTGAATGGCGAGTTGTAAAGTTGTAGCAAACCTCCGACATCGTATAACAGACCCAAAAAGGTAAAGAAATTTTATTTTGTTATATGCAGAATGTAAAAATTGATTTATTTGTTGTTTTTAAGTGCTTCCACTCCATATTAATTTACTATCCTTTTATTGGTGTTGAATCTTTGTTCCTATTTTGACTAGGATAAATTTTGTGTTATTCGTGTTCCGTGTTTATGTTACAGATTTTAAGATTGAGATACGAGTCAGCTCCGTAATACACTTACCTTCCCCAAGAAAATTTCATCGGTGGTTATTAGAGTGATATATAATTTATATGTGTAATTTATGTTAAATGTCTGATTCATTTGTCCCATTCTACCTGTAAGAATATGTAACTTTAAACGTGGTACTGCTTGAAGAAATTTTTCATTCAAACTATATGAGATTAAGTATTAAGTTGATACAGCTTTGTAGACTTTATTGTAACTTAAATTTCTTGGTATATTTGTTTGGAAAGTCTGGTATTTGCTATTTATCAACAGTTACAAAGCATGTGTTATGATCAAGGTTGATACACTGGTTCCCCGTTGAGAATCAATGGGCACTTCTGCTAGTTTTTAATAAAAGAAAATGTTTCTAAAACCTGTTTCATATCTCAAACATCTAGATTTAGCCCAGTAAATTTTGTACAATGTTCATCTAACTTAGTTAAGCCTTGTAGCCCTGCTAAACAGTTGTTTGCTTCAGCCCTGATGTATTCATTCCCCATGAATCTCCTTCTACCAAGACATTTTTTCAAGTTTGCAAGTAGAAAGTAGCTGCAATTGTCCAAATATGAAGAATAATGAGGCTGAGGTTGCATTTTGTAGTGTAATAGAACAATTTGGTCATGGTAATCAGGGATGTGTGAGCAGATGTATTGTTCTGGTGAAAGAGAATATTATTTTTTGCCAAATGTGGTTGCATTTATAAAAACTCCTCAATCAATCAATTGGTAGCTTCTCCTATCAGGAGGTTAGCTCTCACAGATCTCCACTCTTCTCTTCTACTTTCTCTCCTTTTCATTTCCTCATAATTCCTAATTTCACTCCAATTCCTTACATTGTACAACCATTCCGTCCTTGGTCTCCCTCTCTTTCTCTTCCTTACTGTCCATCCTTCCAGTGCTGTCACGATTCTCTCCCCTGATGATCCCCTTAGTACATGTCCCGCGTATTTCCACTTTCTTGCTTTCACCTCATACAATAGGCTATACCAGCTTTCTATTCTTCTCCAAACTTCTTCATTTGTTATTCTGTCTGACCACTTAATTTTCAGTGTTCTTCTGGCAAACCATGTGTCCAATGCATTTATTCTCTTTTCCATGCTTTTTAAGATTGTCCATGTCTCTCACCCTTACAAGAAAGCCGGCCAAACGTAACACCTCAAAATTTTCAGTTTTATTTTCAGGTTGATCTCTCCTCTCATTAGATCCTTGTATTTCCAAAAATTTTCTGTCATCCCAATTCTTGATTTTATTTCATTACTGCAGTACCCATCGTCTGATATTAAACTTCCTTGGTATCTAAACTGTTGGACTTGTTTTATTCGTTTGTCATTAATTTTTATATTGCAGTCACTGTTGCTCTTTTTACTAGCCACAATCATTACTTTTTTTTATTGGTATTAATGTTCAATCCAAATTTTGTTCCCGCCTCATAAACTCTTTGCATTGCTAACTGTAACTCCTCTTTTGAAGATGTCATGATTACTATATCATCTGCATATCTTATATTGTTGAAATTCCTTCCTCCTATACGTATACCCTTAATCTCCTCTAATGCTTCCCCTACAACTTCTTCACTGTACATATTAAATAGCAATGGTGGCATCATACACCCTTGCATTTTACTTAGAACCATTCTGTCAGTTCTGAATTTATTCTGAAAGCAGCTTCCTGGTTACTATATAGTATTTGAATTATTTTTATGCAGTTGTTATCTATTCCAATTTTATGTTACATTTGTATTAAAACTTTGTCGAACGCCTTTTCAAAATCTATAAAACCTAAATAGGTCTTTTTATTATCTTTTATATTCTTTCCAAAATTAGCCCTAACTCCATTATAGCATCATGTGTTCCTTTCTTTTAAAAACTCTGAATGAAACTTGTTCTGTATAGTAGTAGTACAGTTTAAATGCATTGACAGCTTATGACATTTTGCGCATAGTCACCCATTTATACCCTGGGAATAGTACCCACGACTACTTTCATCCAAGACAAAAGCATTGCTGATATGTCTATCTGGAAGCCTTAAAATTTTTCCAAGAGAGACATGTACATACATTATGTTCACCATCATGAAAGCAGCATTTATAATGCATAGGCCTGTGTATTCCTCAATCTATAAATTTGCGAGCTGTTGCTAAATTTGTGTGGAAATTGTCTGAACATTTTTCAGTATTGATTTAAAGTTATGCCAGATACAACACTGATTTTAGGTTAAATTCTATCATTGTTGCAAAAAAACCAAAAAGTTATATTTTAAAGAAGTTAAGGATTTTGTTCCTTTTTTATTTTGGAGTGTTGCAGACCTATGATCGTTTTTCCGTTTTTGTGGCAGTTGATAAATATGTATAATTATAATGCCATGCCATGCAAATTCTAAAAAAAAATGTCCCATGAGTTCTCCAACTGATTGAATGGTTTTTTGCTTTCTTTGGAGCAAGTTTGCCATAGGAAATCTTGCTTGGATTGAATCTTGCTCTCAGGTTGGAAGTAATGTATTCAAGTTTTATTAACCATAATATGATGTTTCAAAATTCACTTGTACGTATAGAAACATTGCTGGTCACATGATTCTAATTTTGCTCCACTGTGAGCAAACTATTGTTGCACCTATCTTAATAACAATTATTAATACCCACTTTTAATGTAGGATGTTAAATACCTATTCAATTGAGATGTTTATAGTCTTAGTTGTCTCATAGACATTCCATGGTGGTTATACAATACCATACCATGGATTTTATTTACCTCTTCAGTTGTTTCTTCATCCGATGTCTTGGATGCTTGGCATCACTCTGACTCCTATAACCTCATGAAAATTCTGTGAAACATACCATCCAATAGAGACTCTGTAATACTGTTTAAGCTTAACTTGTGGGTTGTTTTCTTATCTCAGAAGTAGTATCTATTTATCAATAATCAGAATTCAGTTTTCCCCATTTCTTCAAAAATACCTTTTGTCTGCTTTTGGGTACTCTTAACATAGTTTTAACTAACTCTTAGAATTTTTATGAGCATATACGAAAAACATATCCAACATACGAGATAAAAATAGAAAAAAAAATATTTGAGTGAAATCTCTTTGTCAAAGACACTGACTTATCAAAGGCTAGTAGTAACAAGTCAATTTGGTAATATTGTGCAAAAATATTTTGTGTGATTGTGGTCATGATAATGTACAGTATTGGAATAATTTGTGTTAAAATTGAAAACCATTGCTTTCTTCTAGGTCTCAGCATCTTTTAATAAAACAATGCCAGTCCCAGTATCCATATACTTGTTTGCCAGCAAGGGAGCAAGAACTTTACATGGGAAACCTTCTTGCTTTAAGTAAGCACCAGCCTCTGCTTCGCTTTCCTCTTCTGAAAGTCATTTTTGCCAAGTGAGTATATCGTGATCATGAATGTACTTTGATACAATTTTTTTTGAGTTGCTCATTTTCTGCTATCGGAAAGTTAACCATTAGATTAAAGTTATCATTAGCAGAAGTATTTTCAGATACCATTAAGAAATCTTTCAAGGGTCAGAAGTTCTAATAATTCCCAATTGGGAATTTTAACCTCTTAAATACTTGTCAGATTGAATTGCTATTGCTATAAAGAGCATATAAAGATCATTGCTTCCATAATATGTTAATAGCACCTAGCAATTTAACCCATTAGTGAGTACTATACCCTGTTCCTTCTGTTGTTACTAAGTTGTTGTTCCTTTCCTCTGTATGTTTTTTCTGCTTTCTAATATGCCAGTTTTACTTCTCTTTTTCTTCCTGCTCATCATACAGTTGGTTGCTCCCTATTTTTTAATCTTATATTTTTCACAATGTAATCAATTTCTCTATCATCTTAAATGATTGCTACCTTCAACTTCAATTATTTCTCTTCTTCATTACCTTAACCATTACTCACTGCTTCTCTTGCAACTTTTCTTAAGCCTTCATAATTTGTTGCATACAAAACCTTTTAGCTAAGAATTTTGCTTTCACTCTATTATAATAAAACCTATCTTGAAAGATTAAATTGATGAAAGTTGGATGTTCATCTATCTTGACAAAGTTCTTACTGTTTGACCATTGGTATGCTTAAGGTCTTCAGCATTTCATCTGCCAGTTACTGGAGTTTAAAACTCATGGAAATACATGGTTGGCTAATTCCTTTAAATAATCTATATTTTGATTTAAGGAAGGCTTATAGTTAACCCTTTTACTGCCAGCGGGCCGATATATCGGCCCTCGCTAGATGTGCGAAAACTGCCACGGGCCGATATATCGGCCCAACTTTTTTGACTTTAATTATTTTGTGATTGTGGCCTTTTCACCGGCTGCCGTCTCATTTACACGCGTGTGCTTTATTTCTGCTGCGTATTAAGTTGGTTTCACCTTGTCCTTGTAATATATGTAAATTGTTTACTGTTTTTTTACCTCTTAAGTTCGCCCGTATTTTTTCGTTACCCTTGAGCAAGCATCATACTGCCCAATTTCATTTTTCGTGTTTGACAGAGGTCGCGCTGGACCTTTTCTTAGTGGCTCTTCGTATTTATTTTAGAGTGTTAGTTTCCAGTTAGATAAGCAAATATTCTTTTTTGGCCAGTCATTTTTGCTTTGTTTTACTTTTTCACATACGTTATATTTCTCTAGTCTCGTATGACGCCTCTCGTCTGGTTTATCGGGACGTGCTTTATATCTGCAGCTTACTAAGATGGCTTCAAAATATCCTTACAATATATGCTGATTGTTCACGGTATGCTTACAATATATGCTTGTCTCGCCGGAGACTGGCCTCGCCTGTGTTCTTCGTTCCCCTCGGGCCAGTAGCGTACCATATTTCGTGCTGGTCAGTGCTCACGCTGGACTCTGTTTCCTCTGTGGCTCTTAGTAATTTTACTCGTGTGTCAGTGTCCAGGGAGATTAGCAAATATTCTTCTAATATTGAGTAAGTAATTGTTAATGAATGATATACCTATCTTACAATTTTACATAATGATAAAATACGTGTTTTCCGTTTTTTATTATCTTTCATTACGTTTTCAGGTATTTTCCTGCATTTATATTAGTGACCTTGCTGTTTACCGTCTTTTTCAATATTATTTATTTGTTTGACCTTTCATGACGTCTTATTGTACTAAGAATTGGTGAAAAACCTGTGGTCTTCAATTCCTACATGACTGCAACCTTTTGGAAAAATGATTTCGTTTTACGAATTCAAGTAAATTAGTTTTCCTGAACTATGAATCCCCTTTCTTCGATCCAGTTTTGTGTTGGACGAGTAGATACAGTAATTTACGATTTATAATTTTTCATTTTGATACAACTACGAACATTTATTTTAGGGTTGTCCCTGTGACCAATGTCAAAGTGTATGAAAAGTAAGGATATTGAAGGTGCGCTCTTCATTGATGATAACACGGATTTGCCATCAGAAATCTCCGATGAAGAGATTTCTTCTTCTAGCAGTGAAGAATCTTTCGTTTTCGTTTCGTTTCGTCAGGTTCAGGGACAAAGTAGAATCTCTTCTTCCTCAGATGACTCATATGGGTCCGAACAAGAAGAGGATAGAAATACTGATCCTGACAAAAGCGTGTGGGTCGAAGTGAGACTGAATGGTGATAACCCCCCGACGATACCCATTGAGTTTCTAGAGACGCCAGGACCAAAACATACTCCTCAAAGTGATGCACCACCAATCCAATACTTTCGTTTATTTTTTACGTATGCTATATTGAATGATATTGTTCAGGAAACAAATGCATACGCTCGACAATTTCTCAGTGGTGATGGGCGACTTACTCCGAATGCTCGTGCAAAAAATTGAAAAAAATAACTGTTGCCGAACTAAATGCTTTCATCGCTTGCATCTTGAACATGGGCCTAATTAGAAGGTCAACGATTGAATCTTATTGGTTCACTCGAAAATCACAATACATCAGATGGTTTCATGAGATGTTTCCTAGAAATCGATTCCAATTGATCTTGAAATTCCTTCATATAGCTGACGCGAAAAACCTACATCAGCCGGGGGAATCAGGATATGATTTTTTTGCCAAAATAAAGCCTATAAAATATGGAACTGAATTCTTATATACTATACAAAGAAAACTTGACACATGGAAAAAGGCTTTTTTCCAGGCAACAATGTACTATCAGCATTGAGGAACTAGGCAGCGAATGGCTTCAAGAGAAGCAAAACAAAGTTATGCAACCTGGATCATCAGTGACAAATGGTCTCAAAAAACTTATAAAATTGCCATATAAAACAGAAAAGGATTGTTGCGTGTGCAATTTAAGAGGTAAATAGGAAAGAGAACAAAGAAAAAGATCCAGAACTGTGTCTGGAAAACGCAAAAAGGCCTTCATGGTGAATCTTTCGATAAGCATAAGAGGGTCACCTGAAGAGACCGTGAGTGTAGAGTCAGATAAAATATTTTATATCTCTGGCAAAAATAAATTGATCACTAAAAAATTGTACCACGGGTGGGAAAACCAAAGAGCATAAAAAAATAATACTATTTCATTCCATGTAAATAATTTTTTATATATTATAATGTGATATAAACAGAGGATTTTGATTTCTTATATATATAATTATTATAGTTTTATTATTATTCTTTATGAAAGTTAAAGCCAACCCCCACAATCCATCAATGGTTCTAAGCCCCATACATATATTTATCATTGGGAAAAAATCTAGAAATATTAAATAAAATTAAGTAGTTGAAATAATTTAAAATCTGAAATCTTGCAAATTCCGTAAAATAGCCTTGGCAGTCTTCGCACATCCCACCCGAAATGGGCTGGCAGCAAAAGGGTTAAACAACCTGTTAGCTGTTAATTGTTTGAGAGCTAGATACAAGAATATACTGATAGTATAAAACAAATTTACTTAACATAGGTTTGGCATGTTCCTTTAAATAGTAGTCCTCCCTTGATTATGGTTGTACTCAAACTGATGTTTTCAAGATATCCTAGTTATAGCTATTGAAAGAGCTCCATGCTTTACCCAAAAGCACATATTAATTATCAGCACTAATAATAATGTGTACCATTTATTCACTTAATGAGAAGCATGCCCAACCATTGTTGTAGAAACAGAGCAGCCCTGTCAGATTACACTTCAGTTTTATTGCTATGTCTTTAGTTAGTTTTAGTTAAGAATTTTAAGAACATATCTCTTTGTAATACTTGTGCTTATTATGTAATACTGTGGTTTCATATGTTATAATCATGATATTTGCTTTCTTAGCTGATCAAATCTTTCATATACTAATTGATGATAGTTTTAGAAGTTCAATACACATATCAATCACACAATTCAATCCAACAAAAATGTTATCTTTTTCTTCCAATCGAAAGGATGATTCTGTTGGATATCAACTCACCGCTAGAAGAAGTTATGGCTATGGAAGAAGACGAGGATGATGATGAGGAAGAGGACTCTTCCAAAACTTATGATGATGCAGCAACTACAATCTCTGCTTCTTTGATGGGTGGGCCGTTGGTCAAGCGCCCTGGCACAGAGGGTAAATTGTGTAGAATATTAAATTTGCAATAATATCAGTTCATTCTATATACATTTACAGTTGACTATTAGAAATATATTTCCTATTTAATGCCACTTACATTTTATTCATCCTTAGTCATTTACATTAGTTTCTGATGGACTAATTGTTTCTGTTTGAGTAGGCTTTCATTCATATACTTTGTATTTGGTTGTAAATAGATCTCTGGAAGAGATAATGTGATATTTATTTTATAGTTTGAATTAAAATCCTATTCCTATTATTATTTTATGTTAATCTTTAATTACAGTACATGATTAGTTCATGGACAGGTAGGATTGTGTATAAATTGGAAAAATTATTTTGCAAGAGATTTTCTAGTTTGAATATTGAATTACAATCAATTCAGACCTAATAGAATAAGTGATGCTACATGTAAGATCTTTAGAAATTACATCATGTCTTACATGAGCAATTTCTGCTGGGAGGCTAACAGATTTATACAGAATCAACAACTTTGGCCTTGAATTGGTAGTATCGCTCCATAATAAAAGGGTGAAGAAGATTTGTAAAAGTTAGTTCTTCTTCATCAGATATTTACAGGTTGAGTATAGGAACCTCCTAAGCATTAACTTTTATATAAACATATACACTTACATCAATATGGCCATGCTAGTAGCTAGCAGTTCATCTGTTTTATATAATGTTTCATTTATTTTTTAATCAAGAACAAGTAAATCAATTCCAAAAAAATGTGTGGTAAATCAGTGATTGGTTAGGAAAATTGCCTTTATATACAGTAGAAGTTCATTATAACGAGAGATGACAACAATTGGAAAAGTACTTGTTATAAAGCATGCTCATTTTAGCCAATTTCAAATACCATATATCCCAGCCTATAAGACGCACCGGCGCATAAGACGCACCTTGATTTTTTAGGTAAGAATTTACAAAAAAAAACTCATACTTTGTTACATGAGGTTGAGTGCTGGTAAACTCTTTATCGCAAGAGATACAATGTATTAGCATAGGGATGACATCTCCGTTAGCCCAATGTGTATAAGTTTTGCAGCAGAACCACATGCGAGATTAAACTAAACGTGCTACATTGTATGCATTTCCAATTTACCTGGGAATTTTTTTAAAGGAAGTTCTGTCATCGAAATATTAAAACTGTATTCCTTACTACTTAATCAAAAAAGTGTTATTATTGAAATTTGTAATTAACTGAACTATTATCAATGCCTGATACGGTAAAAAATACTTAATGGTATGCATTTATCCCGGCAAATCGGCTTGCTTATTATAGGACGGAGTTATACTCGTATGCCATCAGTGCATAAGATGCAGACTGATTTTAGAGCATATTTTGGAGTAAAAGAATTGCGTCATATAGGCTGGGAAATACGGTACTAAATGACCATCCTCTTAAATCCAAGGTCAGTGAGTGGGGCAGAATGGAACTGTAGGGTTTTTAACCCTTACACAAATGCTTCAGAATGCGAAAAAATGTATGTTCATGTCAAAAATTTGATTTAATTTATTCTTAAACCATAACCAAAGTGCTCTAATAAAAAATTGTGGGATGGATATTATATAGAAAATTATTGCTCAATAATTGTCAAAAAGTAATAATACATCATTAGATAATCCTAATTTGCATAAAATTGCTTTCTCGAGGTACTTTCACTCACATGTAATGACAGTTGTGAGAGAGGTTACCCTGGAAATCTGAATCAGCACAGTTTTTATCTCCTATATGCCCACCCACTCTATATCAGGCAATTTGGTGCCGAGTTTCATATGAAAACATCCCTGGGGTAAATGCCAATATGACTCAATCAAATATTCCTGTGCCTACTAGAGGGGCGGTCACCAAAAAGAAGCAATGGATCTGAGGTTAAGATGTATAGAGGGGAGAGTGAATCTTGTGAAAAGTCTCTAATCATATCTCCATGAAGCACTTTTACTGAGGAAGGGTGAGGCGAGTTGTGGGAAACAAATGCATGAATTAGGTGATGATAATTTTTATATTTAATTTTTTTATGCTCTTTGAAGAGATAACGAGCCTCAGATTACCATTTGCTTGTTGGACTTCGTCTCTCCTGCAGGACGATGTAGAAACATGGCACTAATTATAACAAGACTTCAGAAGTAACCACTCATTGTAATGAACATAACTCTATCATTTTTGCTAAAAGACAGACAATGACCTAGAAATCACTTTCTATAATGAAACTCTTCATACGCAAACAAACATTTAAACAAATTGCTATGAACAATGGGTATTCTTGCAAAATAGTAGAAAACATCCTTATAAAGAAGACTAAGAGGTTGGCTTCATCACAAATTTTCCCATCTTTGATTCCGGTGGAAAAACCGAAACCCAGGTGGGTTAAGCTCCCCTTTTTAGGGAATATTTCTTATAAACTATCAAACCTTCTCCCTCCCCATTTAAAAGCTGGTTTCTATTCACCAAGGAACCTCTCAAGATCCCTTTCCCACGCAAAAGACAAGAAAGACCTTTCTTCACTCTCCGGGGTGTATGAGCTCAATTGTGGGGAATGTGCGGCCACATACATAGGGCAGACGGGTCGTAGCCTTAAAACAAGGACCGCCGAACACCAGCAATGCTACTGATTGAGAAACCCCAGATCGGCCTTCGCGGACCACCTCCTAGATAGTGGCCATTCCTGCTCTTTCACTCCGAAGCTGCTCCACAGACAATGGAAAGGGAGAAAAATGGATTCCTTGGAAACAGTGGAAATTCTCTCTTCAACAAAACCCCTAACTAACGATCTCACCTTTCTCAACCCCTCCCCTCTCCTGGTCCTTCCCTCAAAACTCTGTACATCCCTATAAATACTATCATTTCTGATGTAATATCACCTGAGGATGGCTGTCAATGCCGAAACTGGTCGAATAAATTAAAATTTATTGTGGAAATTACGAAGTCTTTTCTTTCAACTTAAGATGTCGTTCCACGAAGTACAGCTAGGACATATTATCTTCATACACCATACTCATTATAATGGACTTCTACTGTACCTTTATGTTATAGATAGTTTGGTAATTTAAAAAATTAAACTTGGAAGTTAGATTTTAACCAGTTGTATTAAGTATTGTATTATATTAATTATTGATTTGATGAAATCTTTTCAATAGTATATTTCAAAGTATTTCCTCAGGTTTAGATAGTTCCTTCTGCTAGTGATAATGATAGGGTTGTGTAAATGCATCTTTATACAGCAGTGGTAACTACAGCGAATGCCTGAAACGATTGGTTACTTTCTCTGCATGACAACCAAAGATCTTTCATGGAAGTTAATACTAAATATTTCATTAAAGTTGAAATGTATTCATCATTAGTTTCCCAGATTTCTGATTTTCTACTAAGCAGTTATCTTTCCATTTTTACAGGCATGAGACATCCTTTGGCAAACACTTTAGATCGTAAAATGGTCCGATTATTTTCTTTCGTAAAGTCAGAGTGCTCATCGGCTGCTCAAGGGAATGAACCTGATAGGTAATTCTCTCTTCAAACCCGCTTCTAATCACATTCTTTCTGATCTATTCCTTGTTTCCCTTCTTGCATATTCATGCCTTATTGCAGTGAAATAAATTTGATCCAAATGTTAATAGAAGAAGTCTTTGAATTCCATTGACTATTTATGCAAAATTTTACATTTTACAAAAAAGTTTACATTTATACCATTTAGATGCTTGGAAGTTATTCTATGATATTCATAATTGATAAGTCAAATTTTATTAACTTATATACTACATCGGCAAATCCTAGGAAGTTTGTATTATTAAATTTTTTTGGATTATTATTATTATTATTTTATATCAAATTTAGAACATTTTCATACTTTTTGGGTATCTGTGTTGTTTTTAAGTTCTCCACTACTATTTGTCATTCATTCGCCTTAAATTCATTTACCCAATTTTAATTCATATAATCAATAAAATTGTTTTAAGTCAAAGCTGAGTATACCTTTATTGGTCTGTATTTTATGTTTCAGTTTGGCCATTGTAAATTTAGAAGAAAGTTGTACTTCAGGAGATGGTACGGATCAACCTGAGAAGAAAATCCTGAGTAATAATGCAACAAAAGTGAGTTTTGATCACATGTTCATGAATGTAAAGACCCAATCCCCTTTTGTATTGAAGGTTAAAGTTATTTTAAAACATCATCTTAGCAGGTTTAAAACAAAAGCCCTGTTTCTGAGCCTTTTTATCTGATTATGGAATTAATGGATTTTGAAAACACTGATTTTAAATATCTCCAGTCCAGATGACTTATCTTTGTGGAAGTTCATTGTAATAGAGAAGAATGATTTGTACACTCACACACAATTCTGTGGGAACATACAAATTATTCTTTTCCATTAAAACATTGGCTTTAATTAATTCAATATATTCATTTTCTTTTTCCAGGAAATCAACTGGACTTCTGCACAATCTCTATTCGAAGAAATAAAGGAAGCGTTTTCACACCTCATTTTGCCTACTCATGGCTCACATCACATTCAGTTCCTTGTATTTTACATGACTGCTGGAGGTCTGTCAGGTGGGTCATTTTCTTCAACTTTTGATGTTTCCTCTGTTCTTTACTATAAGATAATGTTTTATTAGTTTAAATATACTTCTAATTTGATTATTTAATTACTTTAGGTGACCAAAGTCCTAAAGGACAGACTTGGCTTAGGTTTGCTGAGTCTTTCATAGCTCTGTTGTGGGGTCGTGGTAGTAATCCAAATATCTCTCCTGTGGAAAGAATGGCTGCGCTTGGTTATCTCTCTTCATTTATTGCTCGCTCCAAACTTCTTCCTTTGAGGTATGGCATCCAATTTTTCCAAATTTTCCATTTGTACTGTTTTTCTTTTGAATCCAAATTATTATGTGATTGTAAAATTGTTCAAAGCCATCACTGAATGTTAGTCTCATTTTTCTATGAGAAACTTATATGCATCATGAAAAATGTTATTTTTTTGTTTTTTTCATCGCAGATGTAAACATAGTAATCAAAAAAAGTTATCTTCTGAAGGGCCATTTTCCATATTTAGGTTTGGTTCTTGATGATTCAACTTGAAAAATGTGATGTTGAATGTTGATAACACTGTCTATTTTAGCTGAGAACAAATGTTGTTGAAGTTGTATGTGCCTTAATGATATTCTTAGTGCATTGCAATTAGTTCTCTTTTGACTATTTACAATTGAACTGTTGGTTAAATGAGAGGATGTTGTGTTTTTACAGTGATTTATTATTAAATGCTAAGTGATGTAGAACCAAATTTTTATACGTTTAACAGATTAAAAATAAAACCTTTATAATAGTTACTATTTAAAGGTGAAATTTGTACCAAATTGCTAATCTATCCAAATTACTAAATCTCGTGCCCACTTTTAATAATAAAAATAACTTAAAGAAATTAATGTTTCCAAAAGGGTAAAATTGCGCCTATCAATACATCAAGTGTTCATAAACAAAAAATGTGACATGTGTAACTCAGTTTACATCAACCAGACCTCCAGAAATGTCCACATCCATACAAAAGAGCACTTTAATGTCTTCATGAATGAATCGCCTTCCTCTCATTTTTTTTTAAAACAATCACTCCAGCAATTTTCCCCCGATATCATACATTTTTAAAATAAAGGTAAATACCTCAATTCTTTAGATTTAGAACAGCTGGCGATTATAAGAGATTTTGCTATACCTGATTGTTCTCTCACTAATGAGCACCTTTTCCTATCCTCCTCCCCTATCCTTCAAGCTGCTCTTTCACCCCCTACAGGTGCACTTACTCCCACTGATGACACCATCATGCCTTCCGCTACCTCCTCCATTCTTCTGCCTCAACACCCCTTCCCCTTACTTCCCAACCGTATATATTTGACTATTTTAGAAGTTTTGATTTACTGTTCAATCTGATGATGGTGATGCTTCATCGAAACTGGTTAACATTAATTATCAACAACGTTTTTTGTGGAAATTATACATCTGTCTACATCATTTCAGCTATTTTTATATTTGAACTCATTTTGTGTTTGAAGTTTGCTATTTTTATTCTGATGGAATATTTTTGCTTTGCAGAGCAATTAAAGCAGTTCTAGCTGAGATGTGTTCTTGGATCCATGCTTACATTTTAAGGCAGGACTATACAGAAGGAGGTGCTCTCACAAGAGAGTGCGCTAACCGCAATCATTCTGTCTTCAATGCTCTGTGTCATGCTTTGTTTTATGTTATTGCGTTTAGACACATAGATCTCTCCAAAACAAGTGAAGGTATGTTGCAAAATTGTATTAAATAATACATTTCTAAGAATTTGTGTGATTTGTTGTATAAGTAAACGGTCAACATTCTTTTTGTATCAATTAAAGGGTGTGAAACTTGTGTCAAGAAAGAAGAGCAAAAACATTTTCTGGCAGAAGATGTACTTCTTTATTTATTGTGATACTTGGTTATGATTTCTAGTTGCAGTTTCTTTGTTGATATTATATAATTTTAATTGTTGTAAATCCTAAATGTGATTTCTAATTGTTCAATGTTGTAAATGGGTATTTAGAGCAGCAGCTTCTCCCCTGTAATCTATTATTGATCTTAAGAATAATCTTCTTCATAGCTGTTATAAATTTTATTACATAGTCAAATAAACTCCATCGTTACCATAGAATACTTTTATAAATAATCTGAGTCCTATTTCAGTAATCATTAATATTAGTATAAGATATTTCCTGAAATTTTAATATGTTTGTCTCCATGCACAATGTAAAGGAATACCTTGGACTATTGATTTTATATGCCTGAATCTATGGCCAACCATATCTGCTGCATAAGTCTAATTATATAAAATGAATATAAATTATCTTACTGATAATATTGGATGATTAATGATATTAGTAATGATCAATTTCCCTTAATAATTTAGGATCTAATATTGTATTTCTTATATTAATGTGGATGTTATTTTCTCTTTGTATAGATATAGCCTTTCTACAATCACTTAAGATCCCTGCTATTGTGACCTCATCTTTAAATCCTTTAAAAACTTGTGCAGATGCGATAGCCAGGCGATTTGCTTCAGCAGTTGAAACATTACAACTTGCCTACTGCACAACTATCATTGAGTCAAATGCTAGAGATACTATTCCTGTTGAGAATGGTTCCATTGTAACTCCTACAGTTTCATTAATTTTTCCTTTTGATCGCTACATATTGTCAAGGTGAGTGTGAAAAAATCAGGAGAGACATTTTGATAGTTTTAGTGTTATTTTGATAGCCATAGTGTAATTTTTATTTATAAGTCTGTTTTATTAATCATGTTTTCATTTGGTGCAGAATGCTAGTAAGGGTTTTCTTGTAAGATGATGATGCATGTGGCTGCGTTCATTTATCTGGGACTTGGGCACTCTGAGGAAGACTCAGTGCTGAGCCTTATTAATACAAGCATCGGGTAATTATATGTGATTTTTCTTTGAGTGCTATGAGTTGGAGGCTAACATTTGGGTAATTGTCTGTCAATAATATTTAGAGAGGAAAATGACAGCTAAGGACTCCCATTTATTCTTCATCGTTTATAATTATGATATTTGTAGAATCATTTTTTTATTGAGCAATTTATCCAAATACCCCCTTTCACTTCCTTGCAATTCTTCAATTTAAAGAACAGCATATACAAATATCTTTCATTGCCTTACTTGCAACGAAGCAAGTCCAATTTCAATCTAAGCTAATGAATATATAGAAATTCTCTACTGTTGTTTTGGGCGATTATCGGTTTTAATTTTATTGTCTTAAAGGGTAATATCTTATCTATAATGCACTGAAAGATCTAAAAGAACTACCCAAACAGAATTTCTATGAGTAAACCTTTTAAGGATTAATTTTATATCTTAACTTTCCTTTCAAACCTGGCATTGCTCTTTACTGTAATGGAAGAAAAATGTAATAAATGGTGAAAATTCTTGCTCTCCTGCAGTGATCTTATGCAATGAAATAATTTTGGGTTTTATTTATGAAAATAAAGATTAAATGTGAAATAATTTACTCAAAACCAAGGTTGAAAACAAAACAAGATTATAAGAAATTCATTTAAATATCTGTTGTTTATTCTTTGTGGTGAATATTCGAGATTCAAATTAATTCTGTTTAAAAGAGACATTTGTAATCCTTCAATTTTAAATAATAGGTTGTCCTGAAAACACTGGACTTTTGGTTTTGTAATTCATTGTGGTTTTATAGTTTTATCTCTATATCTAAAAAAATGAGAAATCTTGCTCTTTCTGCATTTTTCAGCGGAAATATCATGATTAATATAGATAAAATGTTCAACTCCTTTATATAGCGAACTCCCCATGATAATGCTCATCAATTCTATTAGCAATGGCTCAAGTAGGGGTTTTTATAAATATATTAATCATAGGTACATACATCCTCTCTTACAAAACTTCTTTCTTCAGTCTAATGTTTATATAGAGGCAGTGTATTTGCTGTTCCTTCTATCCAGATTAAACAGATTTGGAAAACTTGAGCTTGGCTAGGATAAGTCACTCAGAAAATGCTAATTCCTTTTCTCATTTTGGTTTGTTAAATCCTCCCTTTCTCATTAAGTTCCTCTAGTCCTATTATCAGAGATGTGTGTTTTAAAAATTATGAGAATTACCTTTAAGTAATTGATATTTTTCATTTGCAGGTCAAGTCCATATGTGGTGCACTATCTCCTTGAATATCGTGGTGAAGTGGAGGACATGGCTGTTGATGATGATGCTCTGGCGGAAGAAATGGATGATTTCATGGAAATCAGTGGGAGTAGGATACGTAAACGTGATACTTCTATCTCTGAATTTTATGGAACATCTCCTGGGATAATGGATTTGTAAATGTATCCCCTCATTGAATTTTGTTATAATGTAAATAGAAGAGTCAACGCTGTTGATGTTGAGATGTATTTATCTGAATGAACTTTTATACCATCTTGACAGTTTTGTCATAATGACATACATTGATTAAAGAAAGGTACCTGGTGTATCTTTAAATGGAGATTCTGACATGTCTTATTTATTTTCATGTGGAACTTCACCTCCAAACTTGGTATTTCAATTTATCCAAAAATTGAAAACTTTCAATTGGTAATTTCAATAATGTATGTACAAATTTCTGTAAACTTTATATATTGTTTATTTATCTCCTTTTACATTTATACACATTGATTTTCTTTAAAATTGAGACCATAGTCCTTTCATTCATTTAACCCATTTACTGTTAAGTGATTCATATTTTACTATGAGATTTTTTAATAGCCGAATTTCATGATGATCCTCATGCTGTGAAATGGTAAAAATATTTATATCCTTATTAACCTTCTTCTCATCACTTATGTGATTAGCTGATGCTGTGGGGCAGCGAGGGTGGGGGGGTTTAGGGGTTCAAACCCCCCCCCCCCCCAGGAGTCGAGTCCAATGACTAGCTCAGTGCTTTTTTTCTGCTGAAGAGTACAAAACCCCAATCATCGTGCAAGTCTTAGTTTGCTTGATAAATTCAGCCAAGCTTTGCATACCCGTAAATATACAGTAGAAGTCCGTTATAACGAGTACGGCATATAGCGAGAGTTGCGTTATAGCGAGTGATTCATTGGACGTTGTCCGTCTCACAGCAAAAAGGATAGGGAGTTACTTCCATTATAACGAGTGATCAAAATCTGAGGTATCGTTATAACGAGTGTCACGGTCCTATATTCGCCTTGCAGGTGGCATATCTCGTAATCGAAGACGGCTCACGATTTTCACTATACCCTTTGTCCCTCACGTCTCCTATATCTTATCCCCTTGCATCTTGTTTATTTTCGTCGATAATCCCTCTAGTCAGCAGGTTGAATCGAGTTTCCATTTTATTGGCATCCACCTGTGGGATTTGTTTTCACTCGAAACTTGGCACCAAACCGTCTAATGGAAGGGAGTATAAGAGATATAAACAGCGCTGTTTCTGATTTCCAGGGTAACCTCTCCCTCGCGCCGATTCATTAGTTATGAAGCGTGTGTATGAAAAATATCTTGAGAATGAAATTTGATATGAATTGGGGGTTCCACATGATGGCCATCGCTCTTCCATCAGTCGATCATTAGACATGAGTCCGTTCAGAGCTTTCCAATAACTGAGTTTCTAGTGTGACAGTTCTGTGATGGAGAGCAAAAGAAAGGCTTTAGATTTAGCAAAGAAATTTGAAATTGTGCGAAAGAGAAACCGCGAGTAAATCTGAAATCGGCAGACGGTATGGCATGTCATCGTCGACTTTATTTATGATTTTAAAGAACAAAGAAAAAATTAAGTTTGCATTCATGATGCAAAACACTCCAGGAGGGTGCAAAAAACTACGGCCAACGGATAATACAGAGTTGGAGTCCATTCTATTAGAATGGTTCACTCAGCAGCTATCTCTAGGAATTCCAATCAGCGGAACAATGATAAAAGCGAAAGCTGAAGAGCTTGCCCTTCGGATGAAACTGGACAATTTCCGTAGCACGGATGATTGGCTGAACCGATTTAAAGGAAGAAGAGATCACTCCACATAATTAGCGGTGAATCCAGTTAAGTAAATGAGCAAGCGGCACATAATTGGCTTCCAATTCTCAAGTCGATCCTCGAAAAATACGAAGAAAAGGTAAGTAATGCAAAAAGCAAATTATCGTTTAAATACTATAAATTGTAAGATAGGCCATGTATTTAGTGTGACAAACTGTTATTAATCTCCACGTAATTAGGGCATATACAATGCGGATGAGACAGCACTGTTTTACAATTTACTGCCGGAAGAAACCTTGGCTGTTAAGGGCGACCGCTGCTAAGGTGGAAAAAGGAGTAAGGAGAGGCTTACAGTTCTCCTCTACACGAACATGACTGGATGTGATAAATAATTATTGGAAAATCCGTGCGTCCCCGAGCTTTTTGTGGCAAGCGAAATATTCCCTGTACTTCCGAGTCCAACGCCAAAGCATGGATGACAGGACAAATTTTTACGCTGTGGCTAAAGGCTTTTGATGCCAAAATTGGAGGGAGAAATAGAAAAATTGTGCTGTTCATGGATCGCTGTCCGGCCCACCCCGTCATTAAATTGACGAACATAGAGCTTGTGTTCTTTCCCCCTAACTGCACAAGTGTGTTGCAGCCATTAGATCAGGGCATTATTCGAGCTACAAATCGCCATTTTAGATCACACCTCGTTAATACGTTAATGAAGAAGTTAATGTCAAAAGAAACCCGCATCAAATGGAATGTCCTGGAGGCAATCCATGGGTTTGCATTGGCCTGGGGAAAATATCACCCGAAAGTGTGAATAAGTGTTTCAAACATTCGGGTTTTAAAAAAAATACAGAAAATGATTCTGTCGACGGATCTGCTGAGCTGAATTCGGAGTTAGTGCCCAGATGCTGGAGAAATGTGTCCATTAGAGTATAGGAGAAGGAATTCTGCTCTCACCAGCTGCGAATTGCCGGCACCGGAGAAAAACTCGCGTCTAACGAGCATGACTCCAACTACTTACACTACTGGAAAGCCATGTTTAATTATTGAGCTAAATCACTAAATCCTAACTAATACGATTATCTAATGATATATTATTACTTTCGACGATAATTTAGCAATGATGATCCACATTTTATGTTAGAGGACGCACTTTGGTTATGGTTTATGAGTCAATGATATGATATTTTTGACGCGAACGTACTCTTTTACGCATTCTGAAGCATTTGCGTAGGAATTAAAAACCATACAGTTTCATTCGGACACATTTACTGACCTTGGATTCAAGAAGACGGACTTAATTAGACTTACTGTTAGAAATCGGCTATAACGAGTATCGCGTTATAACGAGTACTTTTCCGATTTTTGTCAGCTCTCGTTATAACGGACTTCTACTGTAGCTCCGATTTCAGCTAAGGTGATGTTTTCAGTAGCTTAGAGCTGACATCGTGATCAATAGGATGCTACGATACTAGTGTTTCGCACATAATATTCAACTCATATATCCTTTAGTTAGATTAGATGACTTTCACAATAAGATAAGATTCCCATGAGAAAAATTTGAGTGTTGATTTGTTTACTCGCAAAAATACAAGGAAACATTCGAGAAGTAATTTGAAACTTACACCCTGAAAACAGAGATTAAGATTACATTTGATAGACACACAGATTGATAAAATGCTCAATTAGATCTTCTGCATGTGACTTTGAAGGGTGTGAATGCAAAGTTCGTTTGTGAGTAGTGCTTTTGAGAAATTCAAATTGGACAGTTCGAAGGAGAGGTTAGGTAGGATTCCATAAGGTAAAGATGGACATCCAAAAATTCTTTTCACAGCCCACTAATAGCTCAAAGCCTCTTATCGGAAAAACATATGTTAATGGCTATGTTTTTTTTGTAAATTGACCATTATTAGATACATAAATTAGGATTGTCTTATTTTAGGGCTGTTATCAGAGGGCACATCTCAAGATGAGTTTGGCGACAATTCCAAAGGTACTGGTTTCTTTATTAAGCATTCTGCACGATTAAGTCTATACAGTAGACTCTTCATTACTCAGGATGATACTGATCCCTATTTTATGATTACCTGTTAATTTGATGTATATTTACGAAAGTAATTCCGTAACCGAATTTCCTTAGAAATTTGAAAAAGTATTGTAGAGTCGAATTTAATTTTCGATGATATTATTAATAATATACCATTTTGGAAGCAAATCAGTCAGCTGCAAGGTATTGTGTGCATAAGGTACGCACAGATTTAATTGGAACTATGACTTGATTACTTGAAATATACTTGATTTGAACACTCAGTGCTTAGACTGGGTTTGAGTCAGCTCTCTGCTGGTTAAACCACCTATTACTTTGTCTAAATAGTGGTAAGTTGACGTCTTCATTTTTTCTATATTAGTGTGTAACTTTAATTCTGCAAATTCAATTATAATATGAACTATAATCAAGAGTATTTTTTAATGCAACCACATTTTTAATTTTTGATAAGTGACGCATTCAACTGAATACTTAGCTGATACATAAATAACGAAATCAGTCTTAATTGTAAGCCTGCTGGAAAATTTCATCTGATATAAGTGATTTTTTGTTTCTTAGAAGAGGAGGTAATTTTAAAAACAACGGATGAAGTCACTCCTAAGAAAGCTTGAGATGATTTGTGCAATGCAGCTAACAAGTCTCACATGAGTCAGCCATCTAGCTTAGATTATTCATTGGAAAAAAGGTGGAAATTTGAATTCTCAAACTATTCTTAGAAATATATATTTAAGGACAAGAGCACATTTTATTATTCCTTCAATAATTGGAAAAGAACGAAGAAAATGATTTTTTACATATTACATTTGATACTTTATTTTAATGATCTAGATTGATGATACAACTAAAATGGAGATTCCAAACAATTCATAAAAAAGAAGCAAATTGACAAGGAATAGATTTATTTACACTACTACCACAGAAAAAATTATTACAGACAACCCAGGGTTTCGATGCATAGCATCATCTTCAGTTTCCTGATTGTCATGGAATACCACCAAGTAAAGCCTCATTAAGTCGAATTTAATCCATAAAAACTTTTCTGAGAGTTTGTGGTTTGTTATTTTCTTATTTAAAATTTTTCATCATTGGTTTAAAAATGAACATTATAGTTTTTGAGAACTCATTTTCATTATTTTTGAGTTTAGGTTTTCACTAAATTGAAAGAATATCTATTTAATAAAATATCTTAGTTATCAAATCTAATTATGTTTGTAAAAAAAAACCCTCCACCTCGGTTCTTTAAAATTAACTTCATCGATCATTGCAGTTATAACCTTGCTAAATTATTTCCTGTTGAATCATTCCTCCCAGCATATTATATTACCAAGAACCGCCGCTCCCTCCTTTGCAATGGTAAATATGGATGCAATAAAAAAATGGGCATTTATAGACTAGATTACGACAACTGCAATACTTCTTATATTGGAATGACTGCTCGTAATTTCCATATTCAAGCTGAGGAACACAAAAATGCCTTCTTTAAAATCTCTGGAGTTTCACATTTTGCTTCTCATCCCATAGATAATAATCACAGTGCTTCATTCAAACCCCAAATCCTCCACTTTGGCCCCAAACGAAGAAAACTTAATCGTTTTGAGGAACTACGTGTACACCACTATCAACGTTTCTCCATGAACCTCGCAAATGAGTATCTTTTTTTACAGAACCCATCACTGCTGCTAATGTCTTTACTCCCACATCTACCACCCCTCTTTACTCCCCTACCCCCCTCACCAACAATTACCCTTGACCGCAACTCCTTTGTCCCATTGAGGTCTTTTCCCTCCCCTTCCTTTCCCCTTCCCTCTTGCCTTGCCCTTATATATTGTCTCTTCTTGTTTCTTTGGTCACCTGAGGATGGGGCTTTGCCTTGAAACTGGTCGTACTGAGTGTTAATTTATAATTTGTGGACTTGTCAGATTTTGTAACATAATTTATTTAATTAAGTTTGGATCCCTGTTGCAAAATTCTGGCTCGGCAAATATTAAACTTGTGTAATAAGCTGTATATATACTTCATATCATAATTTTTTTACATTGATGGTGTTTTCTGGGCAGGCGACGTTTCAATGAAATTCCAAAATCTGCTGATGTTATTGTCTAATAACGAAAGATATTCAAATAAGCATGGGGCTCCAATTTGGGGATCTAATGAGTGGATGTTATGTTTTATATCGTTTGCCAAATAACCGTAACTAATTTTTTCCTTCTCTCACTTGGCAACCTCTTGGAAGAAAGAAGTCAAAGACTCAGGAAGATTATATTTACAACACTAAATCTTCTGCATAGAAAAAAATAACTTTATAATAGATATTGGGCTCGTACAAACTAGAAATCGAAACAACACTTATGATGAGTTTCCAATAGTTCGCTTATGTAAACAACTATATTGGAAAGTTTAATAAGTTGCCACATAAGCGTTGAACTCCTCTAGTTTTTCAATTCATTTAGTTTTTGGAAGAATTGACCTGTGTTGTCGGAAGTAGCGGGCATGAATATACTAGACCCTGAAAGGTAGACATTTTTATAGGCAGCCTTAGCCCCCCCCCATTGGCAAATCCTGGCTGCACCACTGAGTTGATGATTTTTGATGGTTGTTGATGATGATGAAGTTGGTTTTGGAGCTGATTTTTACAACTGTGTGCTCTTCTTACCTTCAGGAATATAGGACTTACAACCATTCCCTAACCAGAAAAATCTAATTAGCCTCACCCTTGGGGCTTTGTGGTTGGATTGCTAACCACTCTGCCACTGCAGTTGGTTAATCGGTAGAAATATTTGTTGTTACCAAAATATTGCATTACTGAGAATACTATTCCATTGCTATAGTTAGCTTGAATATTTTGACTGCCTATCAAAATATTAGCTTTTTAGTTATCAAAATGATCACAAATCTTTGCCTTTGACGAAAGCAATACTCAGTTTACCATACGGAGGGAACATTGGTATTCACACAGTTAAGAAACTGGTAATCAACGTCAATTTTCATTGTAAGAGGCCCAGCATTATGATAGGTGAATGGGGAATGAAGAATGTTATACTTTTTCCACAAATATTTCAGTTACAAAAATTTTGGAGCTTCTTGAATTAATTGGTTGCACCTATTGCAGTGTTGTTAAGCCAATGAAGTGGCCTAATAGAGTTGAAGTGTTTTTACTGTTAACCTGACTGAAAAAGCCATGACAACCTTTCATTGACAAATGAAATTGTTTTCAGATAGAAACTTTTATACACAAAAAACATAGTCATACCACTGGAATCCAACTAAAACTTTTGTGATCCTGGAAACCTTAAACTAACACCCCAATGAATTTATTTTACAAATACAATATGAAATTAGTGAGATTAACTTAATTTCTTATGAAAAGATTGCAAGAACAAACTTTTACACACATTGCAATGCCTGGTCAAAATGTCTGTTTCAGAGAAATAAAGTGTTGTTTTGCAAATCAAACTTAATTTAGCAATAAAAGGGCTAGAGACCAGAGAGAAAGAAGGATGACTGAAAAGAACATCATTCTATTACAAAAATTAATGAAGCAGAACCGGTTGATTCAATATTACCCAACACAACAAATTGAGGGTAAATACCATGGATTTTATTTGACTTGATGTAAGACAATTCAAGAAGATGATTTTCTGTATTCTTATTAAATTTCACAATGACAGATTTTATCTAGCAAAAATCAATTTGCACTTAAGTTTGTGTAATCTTTTTTGAATTGAATGGGTGAGTCGATTTTCATTTGAGCTGTGGAAATCTCAATTTCCTGATTACTAATCTTTATTTTAAATTCGGAACTTTTTATTTAAGTCTCACTCATTTCTTAGCTTAGAATGTTGAATTAATGATTTATTTTTCTAGAATTATGAGCTATCCTTCCATTTGCCTTTCCATTACCTCTTATCCTGGAAAATGGCGATTAGATGAGGTAGTTTCTCTTTTAAATTTGTGTTTTCATTTATAACAACCTTACGCCAGTAATCATAATGATAAAGGGCTCAATTTTCTTTCTCACTTGAACAATAATCATTCTCAATCTTTTTCAATACGGAGAATGTTACAGTTGTAAGTTCAAGCCTCCCTCATCTATATTGGGTAAGAAAACTGAATTTAAAAAATTCGTACCTCTACTGATAAAGGGGGGATTTAGTATTTCTCCAAGCGAATTGACTTACCTGGAAATGTGGTTAGGATAGTTGTATGGCTATGCATTCCGACTCATTGACCTTCCGAGTATGTTAAGGTGTTATGGAGCTGCCGTTTTTTAATTCGTCTGGCGATAATGAGTCGCTTTCTCAAAGCTGTTATCCCAAGCCAAGAAAAACATTATTAACATGGAAGTGACTCGACGCCGTTTGGCATGGTAGAAATCTCTTAGCGAAATATTTGATACTAAATAAAGTGGTGATAATGGACTGAGGGTATGTCAAGACTCCGGGTTGGTGATCGGCAGGGTTTTTTTTATAAGTACCTTTTGAGTTGGAACTGTCTATCCTTGAAAGTGAAGTGGTGAACTTAGTGCTACAACTATTATACAGAAAGTGGCAATACTCTTAAAGCGCTCGCTGGTGAAATAATCTTCCTTGGCTTCAAATTGTACGGAGGAAATATTAAAATACTGTTTTACCTAGGAGATGGCAGTTCGTCGGGAGTCAAGGTTTATTGAAAGGTAAGATAGTATTCTCTGATTTATTACTAAGACTGATTTAGAGGTTTAAAATCTCCAATAGCCATCTTTGTAGGCATTCGGCTTAAAAGAGCGGTGATCCGAGCCTTCCTGTTTTTTTCGAATACCGGTGAAGGAGGCGAGGAACGCCAACAAAGACGGTTATTGGAGATTTTAAACCTCTAATTCAAAGGTTTCCAAGCTTTTTATCCACGTGGATCCTTTTTAACTTTCCTTGAACCTACTTGCCTGCGTAATATTGAATTTTTCTGTTAAAAGAATATTTGATTTCAATTTGATTGTATTGCCTCATAAAATGGGATTTTGGCCTTTAACAGCGCTAAAAAACTCCCAAAAATTGAAAAAAATTTTGGACCCTCAATTCTTTTCTCCCTTACCCAGTTAAAATGTGCATTATCGCTGGGGGTCCATACGGACCACTTTGGGAACCTATGCTCTAATTCACTAATAGCCGAGTTCCAAATTTTCTTACTTTAATACTTCTTATTTACTTACTTTACAACTGAGACTGATTTATCGATCATCAAGTTGCGAAATAAGAGGAAGTGCATGATAGTGCTATTTAAAGGAAGCTTCCCTTGCGATGAGCCAAATACTACCGCCACCATCAGAGGTTGCTCTTGGTTTTTAGATGGCCCAATAAAAATTCGTTTGAAAACGATCTCTTACCCTTCTTTACGCGCAAAAAGCTTGTAAATATTGGTACTAGGCCCCGGCCATTATATTTCTCTGTATTTTTTCTTTTATCATCTAAATAGAGTCGAACGTGAATAAAGTAGACAACTCTGTGAGACTAATCACCGGTTCCTGTAATTATCACTCGCGGAAACCTCTGTAAGAGAAAGTGAGAAAGTGGGAGTCGTTAATATTTTTCGATTATTACCAAATAAGTTACTATTTCTTGATTCTCTGCTCATTACTCATACTGTTTCCCTGTTTATTTATTTTTATGCCTCACTGTGAGAGAAGAAGTTGCTAGGCTTGGTTTGATGGAGACCACTATAAGCGAGAAACAGTAAATAATTGAGCAAAATTCATATGTGAAAACTAATTGCCTCTTACCCAGGTTCGACTATGTGAGCACCATTCACAAGCAGTTTATTAAAGGTAGTTGCGAAAACTCTAGCAGACTTTTGAACTATTCAAATTTCTCAAAAAATGCAAGAAACTTGAATTAAGGGCATACAAAAAGTATAAGGTGCCGACTTAGAGCTAACTAAGGCCTTCACAGATATTATCGCTTGGCATATTTATTTGTAAAAAATTGGCCGTTCTTTTTGAGTTAACAGTTGACATAATCTCACCTGTTTCGTAAATATACTCATACTCAATACACATACTCATAAATGCTTTACTTTAATAGAACTAGATACTTTAGGAAGATATTAAGTGATGCCTAATATATTATCTATACTAGGCGGAAATTTCCCCTTAATTTATGGAAAGAAGGAATTAAACGTTTCAATTATTGATGAAACGACACCATCTGCGTATAATTAAAACCTTCTCTGCCGGCGCGCCATTATTCATGGCTAGAAAAATTGCTAACGCTCGAACATTTGGGAGAGACATTTGGAATTCATATTTTGCCAGCGTCCAAAGCGCTAAAAAAATTGAAGTTTGGGGAATGGGATGACACGAAGTGGGAAGGGTATGAGGAAGGCAGGTGGATTATTTGCGAATGATTGCAGAGTGAATGGGATATGTATGTAATGGACATTTGGAGAGGAGTAGGAGCTGAACCAGAATATTTATTCATTAAAAATAAAACATATAATCAATTTCTCTTCAAACAGAATTTAGGTCGATCTCAGTGGAGAGATTAACACGTCTATCTGCGTATGCAAAAGCGATGGTTTCGAGTTTCATACTAGCTATTTACCATGGTATTGTCGTGAAATATTGTATAAAAGCAGTTAATGCTATTTACCGGTTGAAATTGCTGTAAAAAGAATGAATATTAAGTTGCTACCTGCCTCGAATAACCAAATACTCCCAATTAAATTTACTGAATAACTTTTTTGGTTGTTTTATTATTGAATATTTGAATGATTTAGATGAACATATGTGCAGGAAGTTATACTTAAAATATTTTAGAAATGCTCGTGTTCTTAATAAATTGGTACAAATAGATACATATTTCTTGATCATTACACATTACACTATTTTAATAATACTGATGTATTCACCAATAAGTAATAAACATTATAATTGACTCATGAAAATTATTTTCGTTCCTTGGGACAGAACTCTAATATCATGGATGTAATAACTAATCTTTTGGAAGAATTTTCTGTTATTAATTTTATCATGTAATTAAATTGTTAATCAAAATTAATACGAAGAAATTTACCTGGATTCCGGCAATACTAGGGAATTTTCGTAGGTCAATTTTCCTTTGCTTGCTCGCTCTTCAATAAGACAATATATAAACTCTATCGTATTCGGCCGAATTTCGTGGAAGGACATTCTGAAGTTATAAAGTAAACACCGTAAACTTCCACACTATAATGGAAATTATAGTGTGGAAATTACTTCTGCTGAAAACCTCACAAATGAATATACCTTTCCAAACCCTTCCCCTCTCCTTACCCTCCCCTCAAAGTTTCTCTAATATATATGGCTGCTACCTCCTCTACACCTTCACCTGATGATGGCCTTTGCGCCGAAACCGGTCGGAAATAAAATCCTATAGAGTGGAAGTTTACGGTGTTTACTTTATAACTTCAAGACAATATATATTCAAATAAAACAAATTCTATTTATTCCTTCAATATATTGCCTATTTAATATTTTAATATAAATACAGTTGAATGAGGTAAAAATCCCTCTTTCCCTCGTCGGTTGCTTGACGTGTATGAGGTCAGCTCGACGAGGAAAACTCTTCTTCAATTAATAATTCAATAATATTAATTTTAAGTTAAGCTAATTTAATAAGTTAATTTTTCATAGCTATCCGTAGATATTTTTATTCCTTGGTCTAATAAACCTATTCTTTATCAGTCATTCACCAAATGACTACCATTATATCGTCAATTTAAGCATTAGTTTTCATTGAGAACAAGATTGGAAATCTGAAACATGCTCAAATTAATTTTGGTTACAAAAATAAAATTAATACATTTTATCTCGTTTAAATATAAACATGTTAAACACCACAATATTTTGGGCAAATGGTTATCGTTTGCGTATGTAGCGACTTTATCTATGGTTGAATTACCTTTTTTTGTACCACAGAGAAAAATGTTCGCGTCAATGTCAACAATTTTAACTGGAGTTTACTTTTTCAACCCTCAATGGTCTGAAAGTCTCTTTGGTTTTGTCTCATTATGCCTAGTTACGTGATATTTGCCTCCGGGAGAATTTTATTGTTTTTAAGCCCTTTATCCCATGTGACGGCACGAAGCAACAAGTGGCCGTGGTGTTCGCCTGTGGTCATTGCACCATCCTCCGGAGCGAAAGTTATAAGTTGGTCGCACGATTTAAGCGTGCCCCACGGCACTCCAGTCGCAGCATCCCAGGTCGGGATCAATAATTCGAACCGCAGCGATAAAAAACGGAAAAATGTAACGAAATGAAAGAAAAACATTTCCCTTATTAACTATATAACGGGTGGTGTCCGCGTCATGCCGTTCGATATTTAATTTTATTCGTTTAATTGACAGGTATATTGAAGAAATATGAGGTTTTATAACTGCTCTCGGATATAATGATTGATTTTTCGCGCAGAAGTGAGGTAGATTTTATTTCACGCGTTAACGTTTAGGAATCTTTTAATTATCCTATCGATGACATTTATTTCGTAATTTATCCGTCTGCAATCCTAATATATTAGTAGATTCTTAACTCTTATATCTGAATTATTAGGATTACAATTTCTATATGCATTATTTCCAATACGGAACCACAGCTTCACGTGGAACATTACTAAGGCATGAAAGTTCTTCTGAAAATTAACAGTCTTCTGATTATACGCATTGCATGGATAACAATCAATATTTTTAAATAATGTAAATATAGTATTGAGTAGAATTAATGATAAATACGCTGGTACATACTCTTTGGTAAAAAGTTAGAAATATGTAATATAACAACAGAAGTGGTCTTCAACATTGGGATAGTTAGTGAGAAAGATAGAAAATTTAGGATTTAGGAAGGATGGCTCACAGCTTATCTAATCGATACCTTAAACCATCATGAAAGCTACAGCTTTGCATGCGGATGCATATAGGACAGCATATATAACTGTTTTCATCTTAAAATAAAGAGGATTATTGAATATTAGACTTTCTTTTATATTAGTACTAGCAGAAGTGCCCGTTGATTCTCAACGGAGAAATCCAAATTGATAATTACTCTTAGTACAGTCTTGAATCGTAACACTTGCCTCATAATTTTTGGTAGATAGCTATCCAGCCTATAATTTTTTCCAAACCAATGAACAAAGTAAATAAAATTATAATTAAGTCTACAAAGTCACCTAAAGATTCAATCTTTGAATGAACACTTTCTTCGATAAAGACAAAAATTATTTTAAGATTATAAAAAATATATTCGATGATCACATTAGGATAAGCAGCACCACCTTTTAGGAGACATTTTCTGAAAGGGAAAAATGGTTCTCGGAAACGATGATTAAATACAAATAACAGAAATATATTCTATATATATCACTCAAAACCAACGAAGAATATTCTTTGCTGAAAGTAAGTTTATTATGGAGCTGACTTGTACCCCAATAATAAAATGCTTAACATAAAGATGGAGCTCATCAAATAACACAAATGTAATCACAGTGCCAAAAGAGAACCAAAGATTAAACACCGATAACAGAAATATAGTAAATGTGTAAGAATTGGAAGCACTTGAAAAAACCACAATGCATAACTTTTTTATTCTGCGTATGACAAAACAAACTTGCTTTACCTTTTCAATGAAGGGATACGATGTTGGAGATTTGCTACAGCTTTACAAATCGCCGTTTAACTCCAACACTGAATCTGGGAAATCTTTACGATATTCACTAAATCTATTTTTGTAAATCGCTAAATACTTATCAATGTAAATTGATAACTTGTAATACGTAATGCAGAAGATTATATTAAAAACATTCGAAACTTACCAGGTTTTTTTAACGCATTCAGTTGTATTGATCGAGAGAAAGCAATTTCATCTAACAAACTACTATAAACCCATTTATCCCACAAAATAGTCAGTAAACAATTAAGTTGATATAAATAAAACTTAGTTGCTACAGACGCTTCCATAAAATTTAAAATCTTTCTTAAATACTGATATTCGTATGTTTGTACGCTCGATTCTTCACAGTATATCGTTCATAGTTGCAGTTACTAATATCTCCTTAAATTTCTCCCTCTTCATATAATCTATCACTTATTTTTAACATTAATTTGAACAGGGCATACTTTCTCAATGTATTCTTACGGATAAATACATGAGCTGAGGACTGAACAATCACCTTGATCGTCAGGGGTATGGGTTGTTTACGACCTCAAAATTTCGATAAAATGTTCACATACTTTATCAAATTGTGCGCAATTTAGAATCGAAAACTATATTCCACGACCATAATAAGAATCTTTATACTATTATCCTTCTTTTGGTGCTTGATTCGACTTTCTAGAATAATTATTTCTAATTTAATTTTGAAAAAAAATGAACCCTGCAAAAACTGACCTCTACGTGTATTTCTTATGGAAACATTTTGACCCGTCTGGGTTCGAACCGTGGACCTTAGGGAAGTAAAAAAAGTAGCCTATACTCTGCGCGGGGTCGACTTTTAATAATGTAGAAAATTTCAAAGCTTTGCGACTCTCGGTTCTCGAGTTTTTAGCGAATATATATACACACACACACCCACACTCTATTTTATATTATAGATATACATGCATGAGTGTTTTACCTTTCGGTAGGTTCATGTGCATTCAAAAATCTTCTTTCAACGCCATCACTTTCACTTCCCTGTAGCTTATCCCATCCCTTATATCATCCAACATCTTGTGTCTTTATATTGTTATATTACTTGCAAAACTATTAACGTTCAAAATTTTTCATACGGATTAGCATTTGGCATAAGCAGATTGAGATGAAAAAATACTACTTTATGAATGAAACAGACCTACAGTCAACGACTTTAGATAGAACAGCTTTGCAAAATTTAATACTAAATATTTGTTGTCACTAAAATTTTCCAGCCTTGAAGTCGGTGGAGATTTTGGAGTAGGATACGATGTTTTTACAAAATTTCTCGGCTACGAATGAAACAATAAATTAAAATGCCTCCAGACTGAACCAATTCAAAACCTACTGTGACGAATATGAAAACCTTCCTGATTATGCAGTTGCTTCCATCTCAAACGGCGAAAAGAGAAAGGCCCTTTCTTTCGAAGGAATTTTCCAGTATAATCTGCCTCCTCTTTAATTTACGCACCTCATCTTGGGTCAGGTTTTGACCACTTGGAAGAAAAAGGCGAAGAAATTACTGTTAATGGCCTTCAGGGGTTAAATTATGAGCGGTTTTCCTGATTAAAACAACCGAACTTCCTGATTTATTATCTATACCATTCTGCTTATAATTTTTACCAGTAGTAGTAGTATTGTTTTAATTACTTCGACAGCTTTGGTCATTTTGCACATGAGCACATGAGCACCGGGAATCAAACCCGGGACCACTTCGCCGAAGCAGAACGCACTGCCCTCATGACTATCCGGGGTCCCCTATTCTTTCCTGTGCATTTAAGAGCTAAATATGGAGAATATTTTAATATTTTTAATAAACTCCTTTAAGATAGACTATTTTCTCGTTACTTTATATGCAATATATAATAATAACTTCGTAAATAAAATTTCAAAATCAATTCCCTATATTTTGACTGAGAAAATTCTACACAATTTTATAGCATTTATTAATACAGACTTTGAACGAGATTGAAATATTAAATGAGTCAGTGATGAACAAGGGAGGGATTTCTTACGTATTATTTTTAGCGTATCTGTAAAGTCAGCAACGCGATGGATAGTGTTCGATTCTCAGCTCCTACAGCATTAGCTACCATGAGTTTTAATTGAGGCATATGCGCAAATTAGCGAAGATTAGGTTTTGGGTAGTTTGTCATTTGATTCCTCACTGTGCCAGAATGATCTCAGTACAAAATATCCACAAAAGTGTACCATCATAAAACATTTAAAATAAAAATTGAGAATAATCGCTGTGTAACGGACAACCACATGGACATCACCACTTTCTGTTTAATAGTTAGGACTATTTTAGAGGGGCTCTTTTTAATACATTGACTTTATCTTTACTATTAATTAAGTAATGAAGTATGGATATCATCTCTTAGTATAGATAGTACACGAGGCAGTCATTTTAAAAACATTTATAGTCGGAATACTACATTTGCAGTAGATACAAACGGTATCATAAAACCCCCCTGCTACCTCGGTCGATCAGATAATGAACTTAAGTTAATAGAAATAGATGCTAGGACAATTCGTTTTAAAAATTAATTCTTTCCGCAAGCGATAAGCGACAATAACCGAGTAAAGAAGTAGTTTAGATTAACTGATGTTTACACCCTCTGCCACACGCCGAAAGGCGGCTCGCAGGGTATTGATGCAGATGTAGATACCGTTGTCTTAATATTGATTGAATAAACGTATTATAAAGTATTAATAAAAATTAACTTGAATTAAGTTTTAGAATAACCTTTGACAAAAAGCTGCTAATAATTATGAGGAACTGTATCAATATAAATAGATTAACTCTCTTGGCTAAATAACTTAAAAAAAGAAAAATTTGGTATAAAACTAATTTTTAGTTAAGAGATGGGTTTCCTGTATATGTATATGTAGATGTAGATATTTCAAAACTAGAAAACTATAATAGAAACTTAAGAAGCGTTAAATTGAATTTGCGAACGGATACATAAATTGTATAAATATATAAATAAGTGAATGATGGCGTTATTACACTGTATTAATTTACTGATTTTTACTGATCGTGATTTGAGCATAAGACTAAAATACCGTCTTTTCTATGAATAAAATCATGTCGCAACCGCCCAGCTGGTGCGTTATCCCGCGCAGCGCAGTGAAACACTTTAAAACCGAGCAGAGAGCGTTAATTTACCAGAAATGAATAAGCATGTCCTCAATTTGGTGGAAATTTTCGAAAACTTCGGTCTTTTTTATATTTCCGTAGCTTCAGTTGTGCTGACTTCAAAAACTCTGTAAACACTCGCTCAAAAGATTTGCCGAGGTCACCAATTACGTGTGGATTTCGTGAAGGAATAAACTTTCGGCGTACCATT
Source organism: Sympetrum striolatum (assembly GCA_947579665.1). Lineage (NCBI taxonomy): Eukaryota > Metazoa > Arthropoda > Insecta > Odonata > Libellulidae > Sympetrum > Sympetrum striolatum. The sequence continues at coordinate 49,580,396 of OX388342.1, read as the reverse complement.
TCGAAGATGGGAATCATCGTTAACATCGAAATCTAATGAAATATGTACAGCATTTTCTAAGGAGAAATCTTAAAAGAATTAGTGGGGGATTTACTCAACAGGTTTGCTGGGATTTATCTTTTGCTATCACTGTTTCAGAGAGGACTGACGTCAGGAAGTAACATTATTATCGTCTTTATGGTCTTCTTATGTTTGGAGAGCATCTTAATCCTTATAATATTGTAATATTTCACTCGTATAATTCAATTGCTGATGATTTAAATATGAATGGTAAATTTTTAACCTTTAAGTGACGTAAATAATTAATATTCATTAAAAATTGGTGGCTCTATAGTGTTTAAGTTCCAAAATCTTCACTTTCGTAAATAGTCGAACAACTTACGAAGTTAAATTATTGTTTTCACAGTTTGAATAAAAGACCCTAATCTGGTATTCTGCGATTATTCAATACCTGAATAATATTTTTGGCCGAATTATCTGCGGAATCAACGTTACGGCATTCTTTACTTGAAGCGGAAGATAGAATTTCAAATTATGTTACAATGTATAAGAAAATGAACGTTTAAATAGTATAATAGCAATTAAAGAAGAGGGCACCTCAGCTATGTGAGTGTGAAAAGTGGTCCGCGAGACCCAACATCTTGATAAATCCTGATCTACAGGACATAAACCTTTTAAGTTTACTATTTCAATTATATTTGGTAACATATTACCATTATTCTTCATAAACAGAGCTAGGCTCTTTATTGAATGCTTTGGAAGTGTTACTCTTGGGGTATTCGTGCTGTATTTACGTAGACTTGTTCCACTTAGTTCGCTATTACTTAACAAGGATTTGGTCTCAGTGAAAATAACAAGAGCATTCTACCTCATTCCTCGTCATTCCTACTTCTCACTTTAACTTTGCAAAGCGATCCCCACTTGAAAAATATCTATTAATTTAACGAAAATATCAGCGGTAAAAACCCACCGAGAATTTCAATATGAAAGTATACAGCAATATTTTGGTTTAAACAAAATATTTCACTGTTTAAAGAAATTCATTACGATATCTTTATTCGTAGCTTTGTGTAAGTTATCACAGAACTTATGAGTTTTTCTATTTCTAACGTTGTCAGTAAATCTAAGTGTTGCAGCTAGTGTTGCCAGAGAAAGGAAAGATATAAAAAATAACTGGAGATTAAATGAATAGCCTGGAACAGTTTGCGGCAACTAGTATTACAAATATGAGTCTTAATTGAAACCCTTTGAGATATAATTTCTTAAATTAAAATCATGATGAACTGTGGAATGACGAATTATGCAAATCTAATTCACGTCAACAAGAAATTAGTTGAAAAATATAAATTCATAACGGGTATCTTTAGATTCTCATTAATTCTTTTCAATTTTGACGAGGATGGTGGAAAGGTTAATGAGTATGCAGTAGCCCTGGAATGAAACAGCTATAAAGTAGCTTAATTTACAAATAATGCATCGTTTTAACTTTATACAAATACTGATTCAAATTCAGTCCTTGGTCACAAAGATATAAATCAGGCTCATAACCTTCTTCTCTTTTCCTCCTCTCTGTTTGTACAGAATATAATTTAATCCATGGTTCGGAAACGAGAATTCATCAAAGGCAGACCGTTCAAGAAATCCTTGAGGTATTGATTTTCATTTTTAAAATGATTGACTCGTCTTTGACTTGTATTGCTTGCAGATGAAATGAAAGCGTTCCTCTTTGAATTTTCCTCCTCAGAAAATCGTTTTTCCAAACCAGAAAGCGCTATTCTCGTGGAAAGAAAGGGCCTGTGAACAGGCTGTGACTCACTCTTCCTAATTAATCTTCTCCTCAGAGATGGTAAATTATTGATATATGATCAGTTCATGATTCTGCTTCCTCGGTCATCATCGATTTTCAAATTATGCCGGAAATATTGCCAAAAAATACTAGTTTTCCTTATCGCGCTCTATAGTTCCATGCTTCTTTTCCCTATTTAGAGATATCTGAATATCCAAGTTTTATGCAATTTCGCAATATGCGTATATACTGTATGTATTGTATCGATCATGTTTTTATAAGATGTATATATTTTTCTATTATTGTTCCTTATAGATGCAAATCTATGTACATTTTTATGTTATTATCGTAAGTATATTGATACCAATTACTTATGTTATCGTGACTATAGATAGATATTCATATAGCGCATAAATGTAATTATTTATGGAGTATTTAGATATTTTGTCATGTTTATTCTCATCTTTTAGTTAGTACTAACGGTAGGTTTTCGCAGGTTTTTCATCTCCATTCTCCCCTTTCCTTATGGATGTTTTCCTGCAGTGGATAATTTCTTTCCTAAGAATTTCTTAGTTTTTTTACATCCACAATTCTTCTCATTTTTTCTCATATTATCTCTTTAATTCAATTATTGTATAGTATATGACGATGGGTTAGATGGAAGAAGGGACTTTTAGTCTCAAGCCAGCCCGAATAAAGATTATTTATTATTGTCATAGTTTTAGTTGTTGTTCTGTTCACTTTCCTGTGCCTCTCGTTCTTATTATATTAGTTTTCATCGCTACTGTATTGGGCTCTACATATAACTCCGCAAGATTCTCTTCATTTTCGATATGCTGGAATCGAAACCAGAAATTATAAATGCTTCGTTAATAAAGTTTAGTCGATCGTTAATTGTTTCTCCAGGACCCACGGTAGGACTAATGAATGTGAGGAGAGTTTTGATTGATCATTAAGGCAGTTTTCGCCTTCAATGTCTTTCCCAGGATATCTCTTTAGTGTACGTGATACACACTTGCTCGTTTCCGAAGAATGACCTCCTTATTCATCTAGTCTTCCATTACATCTCCGAGTAGTTTCATGGGAAAAGTTGCTTGATTGCTTTGGAAACTCCTATTACCGATCGATATCTCTAATAAATCAGAGGGATTGGAAGGCATTATGTTTGGATCATCAGAATTCTTCATATCACTTAAAGATGACGAAACAACAATATAATCAATATACTCCTCACTCGGAGTCTTCTTAGAAGACGGAATGAAACGATCGATGGAAGGAGCGCATCCATGGTATCGGATATTCATTTATTACGAAATAATCATCGGGAGGTATTGGGAAAAGGAGCGATGCTTAATCTGAAAATCTTAGTGCAAGAGCGAGCTGGGCTTATTCCTTGAGATGGGAAATTCAGAACTGAGAAACAGATACTAAAATTCAATTAAGTATTTTTTGGTAAAAATGCGGTGATTAAAATATTTTGTGAAATAAAACTGGGATTTACGTTGCTAACTAAAGACTAGTCTGAGAGTAATTAAAATGACTTTCTTCAAATGATTTTGGTCGATTGTAAAGCGAAAACGAAAGAATTCAGAATAAGAGTGAAAAATATCTTTGAAAAGCGGGTGACATTTCTTGGCCGTGTGTTAAACCTGTCTCTCTTCAAATCGGGAAGTAAAATTACACAGAAAAATTTTTCTGACACTTGTTGCTGGTGAAACATAGTCAACTCTGAAATGAGACGCTATTTCCTTCAAATGCCAGCGGCATATATAACGCAGAAAGTCGCCGTTGAGATGCCTTTTTTATTCCAAGAAACTTAATTGCAGTTTGCTTGGATATAGACATAGCTCATAATTTTCGCTCCGTATAATACAAAATCATTTATTTCACTAAATAGTGAATTTTCGCGTAGTAATCGCGATATGTGACTTTATTATCAAAGTCAATTCTTTTCGTAAATTATAATTGACTACTATTCAATCGATTAATAATTCTTACGATCACAATTTATCAAAAGTGTCTAAGTAAAAAGAGTAGAAGAGTAGAAATAAAATACGTTTTCCTATAATTAATTACATTTTGGTCCTTTTCTTTCTTATAGCACCAAAATATTCAGAATGAATGACATTAATTAAAAACAATAATTTTTTCCTTTTTTTAAATTTTGACACTTTGTTCTTTCTCATATTAATAATTGAAACTTTATTTGACATCTGGAAAACACTTTCGTTTTCTCACCTACTCAATAGTTTTCTCGCGACTTTTAAACAATCTCACCAAAGGAACGATGTCCGTGGGCTGAACCAAGAGAGCTCTCTGGTGATGAAAGGCCTCCTTAATTGCATAGTTTGAAATCCCGCGTGTCGGGCCGTTCTAGCCGAAACGAGCGCCCCCTGCCAAAAGCCGCTTTAAAGGCGACTTCTGTTTCGCTCAAACTGCCACCGCGTCGCTTCTCGAACCTTCTCAAGCGTGCTCCTCCGCCGGACGGAAAATTAAATAAATAAAACGCCTGTAGTTTATAAAAGGCCGCCCAAGTGGAGCTCTCACCTGCACGGGCCCTCCTCTGGTAACTTTCCAGCATCGCGGCTCAAGCCCGGCAACCGTAAAACGCAATTGCACGCCAGACGGATATCGATCTGCCCCTAGGGGGCTCTGCCGCTCGCCTCGCCGAATCTCTGCTAACGTTGACGACATTGAAAGCGCCCCCTTGCGTCTGCCACTCGCTCCCTATTTCTCCCCTCTATCCCTACCCCTGGAAGCCTCTCCTCCGATCCCTTTTTCATCCCCACGAAACCCACCTATTTGCCCCCACGACTCCCCCCCTCGCCTTTGAAACTGCGAAGAGCGGAGACCTGCGCTGCCTTTTGTTTGTCGCAGCTTTTTCCGAAATATGGACCGCGGAATTTTCGAAATGGACCGAGATACGCAATTCATCCGCGAAACTGCGCTCGTTTGGCGCCGGGTCCCATTTTACCGCGTCGCCTCCTTTCAGCGCCACCCGTGCACGGCTTTGTGAGGGCGAACATGTGTTGTGTTTATGCGTGTAGCGCAGGTAGTTGTATAATCTGCCGCGAGCCCGCGCGAAAAAAGCCCGAATCGATAAGAACGGTAACAGTGGTAGGAAAAAGGAAATTTTTGCAGCGCCTTTTTCAAAGGGAAGGCAAATGAGGAAAGAAAAGGGTAACAGTCATTGTTTTCTGACCTAATTCAATCGAAACTTTGTTTGACCCAAAAATGAGTCTCTTTCCTCCGGAGATATAGCGTGGTACGGAAATGAATTTGCGTGGAAAATGCTCAAAGGGAAAAAGGTGGGATTTTCGGTTCGAATTTAAAGAAGAAAAGACTATTGTAAGGAAAGAAAATTTAGAATGCGGCTGTTAAGGAATTAAAGGTTTAAAATCTCCAATAACCTTCTTTGTCGGCGTTCCTTGTCTCATTCACCGCTCTTCGGAGGAAACAAGAAAGGACACCGCACATTAATAACACCCAATACGAATTTCGAAAGCAATGGTACTACCTATTTACTCCTGAAGAAGCAAGCATGCATGGGTGTTATTAAAGTGCGGTGCTCTTTCTTGATTTCTCCGAATACCGGTGAATGAGAAGAGGATCGCCGACAAATACGGCTATTGGAGATTTCAAATCTCTAATATAAAAGATAATTGTGGAATATAGGCAGTAGTGGATTTGGATTTACAATACTTCTTGCGAATCAGTCAAGCTGTTTCATGAGAGAGAGTTTTATCTGCTGTTTACCTTCTGGCGGGATTGTCGCGAGGGGCAACGTTGCGGTGTTCCTGTTTCTGGGTCGTAAAACCCTCTCGTGGCTGCTGCCATCTCAGTCCTAACCATTCCCGGCGACAAGATACAGAGCGGGCAAATTCGCTCGCGTGGAAGCAGCCTTAATCGCTCCTGGCACGCTCTTTAACAAATGAGCGAATCACTGCGATGCTGGAGGAGTACTCGGAGGAAAAAGCCTTACGTTTCCATCGCACGGAAGAAAGGACCAGCGCAGCGGCAGGCAACAGCGCCGCGAATTCTTCCCTCCGCCCCACCGTCGACGTTGAGATGGAAAGAAATAGTACGGGGAAGTTCCCACCAAAGGAGGAGCTCGAATGTGATCTGCTTTCATCGTGCTTAAGCCGAGAACGTTTTTCCCCCGCGGGTTTGAAGGAAATTTTCACGGCGAAAGAATAAGAGTTCCCGAGTATTCAACTGGATATTCCAATTTTCTGCGTTTATGTGAACTTTGAAAGGCGGATCGCGGAAGCTGAAATTTTTCTCGAACGCAAAAACAAAAGTAACTGTTTCTGTGCGCTTCTCTAGAAAAATCGTGGTTGCTGCTATTTTTTATCTCTCGATGAATAGCGGATTTTTTCAGGGTGTTGAAGTGGATGGAGTACTATATTATGAAACTGCTATGTTAACCACGATCGTCATTTTTCATAACTGATGGTCAATTACTTCATTCTTCTGCAAGAGTGCAACTTTCAATACTACACTGAAAAGATTAAAAATACATCTATTCTAATTTTACGGACTTGGAATGGGATAATGAAAATTTTTGACATGAATATCTTTCAGCTTCTTTATTTCTTGGGAGATGTTTATCATTGTCAGTGGTTAAAGAAGTTAGATGATATATATTATGGGGTAAAATTCTAAGAAACGAGAGAAATGGCATTGAAGGGGGAATATTAATGAACATGAACACATCGAAAGGAGCATAAGCATTTATGATTATACTTTTATATATGATCAACTAGATAAGTATTAACTTGGTAGGACTCCATTATAATGAAAAAAATTATTTTATTTTACAGTAAAATAGAGTTATGCAATTTGTTCCAAGAATTTTTTACTTTCGCTTAGCATCCCTTTGCAATAATTCAAAGCGACTATGAAGCAAATATAATTTATTTTCCGGTTATAGCCTAATGCTGATCTTTTTCTTTTTCATTAATTAACTAAAATAAACACACATAATTGATCAGTCATCATTTTGTACGTTATTTTTTAATTTACGGAAGCAGGAGAGTTAAGAAAAGTACTATTAATCTTTCTGTGACGATATTACAGGAGAATATACAATCGAGGGTCATGTCTTTTACTCATCTGCACATGCTTCACTTAAACAGATCACTTACAAATCGATTTTATGTCGAAAGTCGAGGAGGCACGTATGTAAACTAGTTCAGCAGGATGCCTTAGATGCCGATTTCGACACCCTGGGGGCAATCGCATTTTCCTTCACGTGTAGATCGAACTTCCGAAACTCTATTTGGTCAAATATCGCGATCCGAGCTTAAAACGTAAGTAAACATAGTTTGCATCCACTCCCAATTTGAATATTTTATTAGATACGTGACAGGGCGCTGTTTCTCATCGAATTGTCTGCTGCATCATTCTAAAGAATTCTCTCGCAGGAATTTCACGTTCCTGGATACGTCAGCTAGCTAACGAGGAGTGAGCTACATCGGAACTCCCGTTTTATATTTTTTGTTTCCCATTCGCCCAACGTATGGCCCTCGATTTGTATTTCTACGCTTCTTTGTTACAATCGTCAAACTCACGCAGGCCGGAGGCGAGCTCCAAACATCAAAAGCCTAATTAGAGTAACTTTAATTTTGCTACTGGTAGAAGTTGCAAGTAAGACATTTTTCCGTTTTCAGTTTTCAATTGAAATCAAGGGAAAATCCTCCGAATTTCTCTCTATAATCATTCTTTGCTGAATGTCAAGAATAGTATGTGCATCCCTTTGGGATACAGTAAACAAGGAATCATCTGTTATCATTTGAATTTTGCTCAGTTTTAGTTGACGTTCCTCATACTGTTCTTTTGATCATAGGTATTTTCGTGAAATTTTCGTTTCATTTTCGGGTTTGGTCAAACTGCAGAATTTCTTATATTTACGGAAAAGATACAAAGCAAAAATATTTTCCATTTCTATTTTTTTAATTCTTACCCAAATTTATTTATTTAGTAAGTTATATTCATCAGAAGACAACGTTGTAAAAACTCGATTAAGGAGAATTAAATGAAGTATAGAATGAGTCTTCTTTACTTTGAGGTACTTTAATTAACAAATATAAAGTCTTGACAGAGAACAGGTTTATTTCTTATGGCTCAAATACGTTTGCGTGAAAAAATTGTGCGAAAGAGCTGTTCGTTCTTCGTTTAAACACACAATTCAGATGTCTATTCAAAGAAAATGGAAAAAATAAAAAAAAGAAAATGGCTTAATTATTCGCTTATTTTTCTGGTGAGAAAATAATAAGTTGTATGTCCCAAGGTTCATCATCAGACATTATTGTCCATTACGGTGAATCTATTTTATCATTTGATATTATGTATCTACCATAATATCATAGTTTCATTAAAACCAATTCACTTATCATGGAGATAGCGCTACAGATCTCAAAGATAGTCCGATATCATCATTGCCACGAGAAAATGCAATGATGCGCATTACAAGATAAAATATCGTAATATTTTAATGTTAATATAACCGTTGGTCAATGTTTTTGACTTTACTCACTTCCAAATACTTTTCAGTAATTTAAAATCTTCTTACAGATTAATAATAGAGGGTCACTGGCCCTGTGGATAGAAGTACTATAGACCATAATGTACATATGAATGCGAAATCATGGAGATAATATACATGTGAGTTTCATTTCGGTTTTGAAAACATCACGCCTCTTTGCATGCCAACACATGTCCCTATTTCGTTTCGTAATTTCGCATCCATTGGAATCCGAAACAAAAAAAGGGTCACCAAAGCAACTCTCATCTCATTAATGATCTCGAGCCAAGCGGAGCGGAAAATTCTCCCATTTCTCAGCGAGATCCTGACTTCTCGTTTTAACGGTATGAGTACAAGTCTCTAGCGAATCAACATGACAGGAATGAATCCGAGGTATGAATATCCCCTAGTTACGTTCTTATAAGCTGAGGGATTTCCATCCCAAGGCCCCGTTAAAAATTGTGACCAAAAAATTCGAGGCAGGAGATGGGAAAAATGCTGCTTATTTGTACTTGAATTCAAATTTCAAACGAACTGGTAAAAATAGAGAATCCTCTTTCCAGTTTCGGTTTTTCAGATTAGAATATTGTTACGGAGTGCTAGAGAAATCATAAAAATTGACTTTGAAAAGGAAGGATGGCATATAAATATTATGCTAACTTGTCACTTTGCGTATGACATTAATCAATCAAGAATATTCCGCTTTGAGGGAGATTCGCAGTGCAGATTTTATTTGTAGAATTACATTACAATACAACGAAACTTTGATACTTCGAACCTGAAGTGGCCAGTAAAAAAATTCGAATAATCCAAAAAATCTAGTTTAAAATGTTTTCAGTTGAAAAACATAATTTATCATAAGTATAATTTTTACCGTATTTATTTAGTATAAGCTATAATTTATCTTGCATTGTTTAATAGTTATGTTGAAAATAAAACAATTTTCATTAAAAATTAAACAATGATAAATACAAATGAATTATTATTACTGCATTTTATGAATAGGTATATGAATTTTGACAGCAACTACACTTGCAGTGTTTCAAAAACTCAGTTTTTTCTTGCTTCTTCGATTTAAGACTCTCTGCAATAATGTATGCTTACAGTTGATTTAATAACTGATATATAACAAAATAAATTCAAATAATCCACGACTTTTTAAGATTGTTTTGATAAGAAATGCTACGAAATAGCAGGTTACATCGTATATTTGTACTGCAATGTTTACAAAGATTTGTACTCGTATTTACTAAATGAAAAAACTATAGCAAGCTTTCTCTGCGATTTAAATAATACATCCCACTTGTTCATTAAAGGATTGAGTCGGTTAAGTTGAACGGTAAATATGTGAGTTTTTCACGCTTTTGCCAAAATATATAGCTACCGATAACACTCCTTACCTACTCAAACCTGAAACTGGAGGTTCTCTTTAATTATTCCGGAGAGGTGAATGTAGATATGGTACGTGAGGTTGGATGAGCGAAGCCCAAGCGGAGTGTGAATACAGACAGAGGGACGGAAAAAAACTCAAGCGCCTAAAGCACCGTTTAATAAACCTAATATAGCTTCGTCTCTCCAAATAGCAGAAGTATTTTTACCGAAGAAACATCTTCATTTTATACTCAACTCTATGCGGTTTCTTCTTCTCAAGCGAATGAACAATTTTCAAGTCGTACATGACTAAAATTTTATTTTATCTTCCGTAAACAATAAAACTACCTATTCTTCGCTAAATAAAACGCACGCTCCATGAAAAGAGGAATTGTCATCGATGGTAAAAATCGAATACCTTCGTAACCACAGTTTAATGACTAAACTTGTACAATTCCTCAAACTTTAATTAATATATTAATTTAACATTGTGGAATTGTACAAGTTTTGTCATTAAACTGTGTTTAAAATGAAATTTCACCAACTAACCCTAGACAAGATTTTTTTTAATACCTTCATTTCCAATGCATACGAGAGGAGAATACCAAACTATCTTGTTTTAAAGAAAAAAAAACGTGCAAAATGAAACCTTCAATGAAAAAATGTATAGAGATTCTGAATTAGAAACACTCTTAAGTTGTGTCATTTTTAATGAAACTATTCTTACACGTGATACTATGATACCTAAAAGTTTAAAGGTGAAGAGTATGTATCTGTTACAATGGTTGATTTCATTTTTTTGTAAATCCAAGTAATCATTAAGTATAGACCGATCCTATTTCCTTTCATTTCAATATAAATGAATTACAATCATATATGATAGGAATGATGACTATTAATAGAAAAATCAGCAATAAATTACATTTAACATCAACCTCCATTTCAAGAGCGGAATTGATGGTTTTCTTTTCTCTAAGAAAGAAAGCTCTCGTATATTTCCTTAATTTGGCAATGCTTTAATTAATTCCTCTTCCAATTTTCATTTAGGGTCTCTCAGAAAAAACTTCTGTCAACTCTATAGCTGGCATTGTACTTCTAATTTATGCGCACATTAATTGCAAAATCAAATTCGAGGATCGGAGAAATCCCAGGGCTGTAATTCCTTCGGGATTGCATTCCCTGGGCTCAACCCAGTTTACCCTGTGACAGCGTGATCGTACCCTACGCAAGTACGAGCTAAAATTAGGAAAATCGATCTTCCGCTACTCCCGCTTATGTGTTTCATTTTCTTTTCATTTTGAAACCCAATCTCAAGTCACCAATTCCTTCCTCAAGGCTAAAGGATTCGCGGTTCTTCGCACAGAGGCATTGTTTAATCTAGTTGGCGCATTAACTAACTTAGTCGGGGAGCCTTTAGCAAAATTATCGATTATGTCCTTGGGAGATTCGCGCCATCTGTCTTTTCCAGCAAAGATTAAACACAGTCGATTGAACACTAGTTGATAAAGCCACGGATGACTAGCAATCAACGCCCAAGAAATATAATGGATGAACCTTTTTAAGTCGCATTACCCATCGCTATCTTTCTGGGAGGGTATTTGCTTCGATGCTTGATAGCCGAGTTACTCTAATGTTTCAAAACATACACGAATCATTAATCTTTTGATTTGACGAATATTATTATTATAAAACCATAGAGTAAATTTAGCTAATGATAAAGCACAATGTCGGCGATGCAAAAATTGTTTGTTTCTTTTCAGTGGTAGGAAACTGACACTCGAATTTTTTGTTAAAGATAAGTACATGTATTTAATTAAACAGATAAGTAAACGCATGAAAGCAAAGAAATAAAGATCGGAAACTCCTAAAAAATTAAAAGAACAAGAATATTACATCTATACACTATAACGCAAAATTTAGTTAAATACGTATGTGCTCTGATATGTATGTAAGTTTTGTGTTTTCAGTCTTTTTACTTTCTACATATACGTAGTATAGAAAAATTATTGTTTTCATGAAAAAATCGACTTCGAAATTCCAACGGAAATACATGTTTTGGGGACTCTAGAACACGTTTTGACCATTTTCGGAATGATGTGTGTGTGTGAGTTTGTAGGCGCTTTAACGTAAAAACTATTAGTCGTATCAATACCAAACTTCATATATAGCATTGTGGTGGATGCTGTCAGAGTTGATTAGGTTTTGTATAAAATCGATTAACCGTAAGATTTTCCACTGTTTAAATATGTAGTCTTTATTTTTGTTAATAGTTTGTGTCACTCGTGTGTTGTTTTGCTCTTCGTTCGTATTTTGATTTTGTTTCCATCGCCTATTATAATCAGTTTTGTGATTCATCCTATAGTGGTGCTTGTAGTAGACCCAAAAGGCCAATTCACTGTTTTTCATCGAACACGTCCCGATAAACATTATTTATAATGTTTGTGATGTAAACGTTAATATGATATACATTAATCACTTATATATCTTCCAAGTTTAGATTGAATATAGAGTTCGAAAATACTGTCGTACATAAATATTTACATCTTCTGTATGGAGAAAGTCATGTAATGGTCACATCAGATTTTTATATTTTTGATAAACCTCTGAAAGATGGGTAAATTCATCAGAATCTAAGCAGAAAATGTACCAAACGTGAATATTCGAGGTTCAATATCGAATTCACACAAATGGAGAAAGCAAGAGCTATTAGCATGTGTATTTATTTTCCCTTCATCATCTCCACCACACACATCTCTAGAACCCAACGTTCTCTTCAAAATTTTCCAAAAATAAATATGGTTAATGCAAATAGAAAACAAATAAGAAACATCTGTAAAATATTATAAACCTGTTTTTAAATTAGAGTAATTCACAACTGGTCGCACGATCATCACCATATCCCAATATCTCAGCTTTACTGTCCGCATAAATTCTTCTTCGGAATTAACAGTCCAACATCTACAAAAAGTTCGACTCCCTCTTAAAGGTATGCGCACGGAAAGAAAATGGCTCAAAGGCATTTAAAGATTTCCATGCTCTATTGTGCGATTCAAGAGTGAATATTTCCCCACGTTAGTCTTTTGAGTGAAGTTAATTTAATTTACACGGTCCTCCCTACCATTGTTTGATGATTTTTTTAACCTATAGCAGATATTTTCCCATAAGGGCTTTGCTTAGTGCTCGTTATGCCGACTTCCTCTATGTGCTCCTTCTCTTTTATAATGAATCCCAGCTCGGCTTTGGTACCATTTCAGTTACTTTTTAGATGACGAGGACATTTGACACGTGTATTCAAATTTGGAACAAGAGATAAATTTACTATTGGATGATAGCATTTTCTCACTATGTTCTTCATTCAGCAATCTCGTTAGCGGAGAGTAACATTCCAGTGAATTCTGGTATTGACCTTTCTCTTTCGCATTCTCTCTCTGATTCAGAATTCGAGTTCCTTTGAAGGACCTTAGAAGGAAAACTATTCGGTCATAGTTCTTAAACAAGGTCCGTAGCATCTTCACATAGTTATTGTCTGCCCGAGTGCCCAGAAAGCCATAACTATTGCTTTGAGTTGCTCAAAGGCTCTCGTTCCTTCTCTTTGTGTGTAACTTCGGAAATTCTCAACCCCATGGATCTTTATTAGTCCACCTACGAAGACCCTGACTTTGACCTTTGTCTTGGGCGGTTTTGGAAGATGCCTTGATGATACTCGAAAGCTGCTTAATCTTTCACAGGAATGGCAGATATTGTTTCCCTCGGTTCACGAACACACAAGCAGTAGTGAAAGCAATTCTAAATAGTGATTCTTGAACCTCGATGAGTGAATCTCGATAGCATTAGCTCAGATGAACAAATGTATGGGATTCCTTCCTAATGGGCGATAAAAATAAAAAATGGTGACATTAAAGAATACATCCCGAACAGTTAAGACTATTGCCGGTGAATAGCAGACATTTTCTTATATAAATTATCACGTTTAACTTTTTCAAGCCAAGCTAAATAAAGCATAACACTTATCAGTGCAGATGGCTGCAGTATAATTAGGCTATCGACAGATGGTGATTTTCCATCTAAACTTACAGAATGTAGTTTCAGTGACCATTTTTCAGTTAAAAGATTTTAGTAACCCCTTAAAAGAAATCTCATCTCTTTGCATATAAATCTCAGAATAATGACTTCGAAATATCTTCCTTTATGCCCGGAAATCAGCCCAAGGCAATGCAAAATGAGTGTTTCATGTGCTTGCATTGTCTCAATGCCATCTGTGTTCTCTTCCTTAGCCGCATTTAAGCGATGGCTTTGGGCTCATATATTTATATTACTGTTTACATCATAGAAATTCTGTCGAAAGTTCTACAAAGTTCTAAAACGAGACACAGAGCTCTAGGAGGTTCTTAAAAGTTTCAGAGGTTTACGAAGTTTTCTCAAATTAGACTCTGCACTTAAACTCAATGGAAATAAAATCATATCGCTCTCCTCAAAACAAGGGGAAACTTTCTAGGAAAAAACTACCGTCCAATTTGCTTTTGGGGGATCAACAACAGTTTTGCGAAATAAACAAGTGATCCATAATAAAGAAATGCCTTCAAAAAGTATCTAGAGCTAAATTAATGAGTTAAGTTTTACTTTCAGTCAAGTTATGATATCTATGATATTTCTGGAAATGTTTCTGAAAATCCATTTCAAGGTGAATAATTTAACATTTTAAGTCTTATTGTAAAATGAAATACTGTAGATGGGTTATTGCGATAATTATCATGCTTGATATTATAAGAAAGTTTTTCTCAATTTGTGACTTATCGTTTTGGTCTATTGGAGACTGCATTGAAAATATAGTTTCTTTGCATCCATGTCATATTTATGTTTTCTGATACATTTGACTCGCAAAGTAGGGCCTAACCTTTTAGAATAATTAGCAATTTACTGGTTTTATTTTTTTTCGTTAATGTTGGTCTACTTTGAGAATCATTTTTTCACCAATAAAGAGTTCTAATGCATTACAATGAATTCAATATCGAGTTCACATATCACTTTTTTCCATATTTCTGTAGTATAGAAAGATTGGAAAAGATGCACCATAAGCCTTCCTCGTTACAAATTACTTACGAGTTATAGAACTTCTTCGAAAACGTTTTGATTTTTTTTCTGTTCCTTAAGATAAACCTCTGGTTTCTTTGTGAATCAAAAACACCGTGATTTGAGCAGCTCTTTGCAATACGTTGGTAGGTATTTCTGGGTATCTGGCTCTTCCTTTGCTCTAGAAAAAGTGCTGTTTCATTTTTTCCCTGGAAAACGTTGAAGGTTGTATGTACATGAATCATTAGATATTTAATTGTGCATAGGTCTTCCATTAAGTTTCCAATTAAGCACTGTGATATTAGACTAAGTAGTCCATGATAACTCATGGTTCCGTAGCTATAACAAATAAATCTTATGTATAGAAAGAAAATTTGGTACATGGCTGTTAATAAATTAGTCGTTTTAAATCTCCAAATAAATCTTAGGATAGACAAAAAACAATACTGTGGGGAAAATATATATATAACAAGGGAGCTGAATTATTTCCTTTAAATAAAATTCAGATGGCATCTAACCGTGACTTGAAGCCATCCCATTCACCGCCACCTCGTACATTACTCACCAATCAATACTTGCTAATGAACCTCCTCCATTAACGTTTGACATTATACCCATGCATAACCTCTTACATTAGGTATCTGAATATGATTGAAGTAAACAAATATCACTCTTTTCTCGAAAGAATACGACGTCGTAACGTTATTTTTTTCTTCATAATGAAGTACTACATACGGACTGAATATATGTCATCCTTGAATACTTAGTGTCAATGTTAAAGGTTGTTAGCGCAAAATGATTAAAGTAAAAAAATAACACTCCTTTCATCATAAGAATACGACTTCGTAACATTAATTTTCTATTTATAAGTAAGTAGTGCATACAGCTTGAATAATTGTCATCCTTACTTACTTATGTCTACTTATCCTTACTTACTTATGTATACATACTGTCAATGGTAACGCAAAATGGGATCAGACTGTTTAAAAATTTAACCCACGGAATAAAAATGAATTCAATGACAGAATGTAACCTGGGAGATCTGGGTTCGAGCCCCAGCCAATTCACTATTTTTCAGTTCTCGTACAACTTAAAACTGATCCATTGAATTTCGAGTATCAGGTAAATTTATCGAAGAGACCTAAGATTTGCACTAATTCTTTTCGGTCTAGTCAGATTTATTCATGTTGGAGAACTATATGATTTTTAAATTCGCTATGCTTTGGTTCCTTGAAGAACTACACGGTTCTTAAATTTATGTTCGCTTTCTCCAATTCAAAAGGGACAAGGGTACGCCAATCCAACAGGGGCCGTTCTGTCCGTGGTCACTGCCTCTCTCATCACCACCTTAACTCGTTATGAGACCGGTCTCTTGGGACGCTATATGACATAGGACCGTAAAAAAGGCATTACGCTCAGCGGATTCTCCGACTGAAAAGGTCATGCTGAAATTGACTGTAGAGCAATCCAGTTCAGGGCTAAAGTCGTTGGGACAGGAACGCTTCTTTAACAGAGGTTGAGGGATAGCCTTCACAGGAACTATTTTTAAGTTCTTACCCAGTGCCATGTTTGTCTATTCTATTGGCAAGGTTAATATTTATGTCTAAATAGCTATATTTTTTGAAAGGTATTGTGTTATCAAACGAATTCCACTTTGAGTGACTCAGATGACGAGCTGTATCCAAATGTTTGATTCTGGCGTCTAGAGTACCATTTTAAACATTTTGAGATTTTCAATGAACTTCGTCATATGAGGGATGCAATAAACCAACATTTAATTGTCTCCGTAGCTAAATATCTATCAAAAATATTACAGTTAAGACAACGGTTACTTATATTAGGCATAAGTCGATCTGAATTTTTTTCATTAACGTTTCCCCTTGAGTTATCAGGCGCTTGCCTAAATTTGCAAATTTAAAAGAACTTTTCTTCACAAAATGTTTATTTTGATCAAAGATATCTTTGTTTACAGTAAAGCAATGTAAGATTTGAATACTTTGCGTTGGACTGTCAGCGAACTTTTCTTCAATTAGCGAAAGTACGAACAGGAAGAAAGCGTCGTAATTGAGCGTTTCCAAATGACCTAGTACACCGGGGATCCAACGCTGAAGATTCACAACGTGGAGTTATTGGAGAACGGTGATGAAAATGACTTTGTGAGCACATTAAAAAATTTACGAAGGCCGACGAAACAAGGTTACGAAAGAAGGTTTTGTGATGGGTGACGTCACTGGCAAAAGAATTTTCCCCTTTCCGGATAAGAAGTCAGCGAAGGGGTGCATCGGGGATTTATTGCTTCCTCCGAAACTAATTCTGTTACGTGCCAGTTTCCCCCTTAAGAAGGCCACCCTGTTTTGCTCCTCGCGTCGATATAGGTCAGGGTGGAACGATTGACATGTATCTCCAAATCATCCCGATTGGTTATCCAGAAATTTTTCAGATAATGTGATTCTCTTGCGAGATTCTTTCATAGAAGCCGATTGTTACTAATATAAAGCTCTAGGACACGGAAAGTGGAAATTTGAAATTGTTCAAACGAAAAAATACATTCGTTACGGTAAGAAATGCACTTCTATGAAGCGCAGATCCATGATATGAGTGTATTGATGTATTTTTTTTATGTTTCTTCTCATCTTTTAGTTATTACAATCGCTACGTTTGCGCAGGTTTTTCACACAGCCTTTCTTTGTGGGTGTTTTCCTGCTATGGATGATTATTTTCCTAAGAAAACCCTCTTAGGAAAATAATTAGGTTTAGGTTAGAAATAGAAAATAGAAATAGAAAATAATTATTACTAGGTTTTTTAAATCCACAATTGTTTTAATTTGTCTTATACAATCCCTTTAATTTAATTATGGTGTAATCTATGACGTATGGTTAGACTTAAGAAGATACAAGTAGGAGTACTCGTACTTCTAGTGTCAATCTCGCTCGAATACCGATGTATTATAATTATTATTGTTATAAAATTTGCTTACGATGGAATTTATCGCTACATAAACGTATGTATCGTTACAAAAAAAAGATGACACGTCCTTATACTTGTTATAAATTTTCCAAGAAAATTATTTCAGATACGCCATACATTAAAATGATTTACTATGATATAAATGATATCTCCCCTCATGGGGACAGTGGCTTGGTAAGCGACCGGGTTCGGATACCGGTCACCATCCACTGTTTTGAGCTACCTGCCGGGGGGTAACCCGGTGCTCTTCTGCTACCTGCTGGGGGGTATCCCAGCGCTTCTTTTGGTCCTAGGACCTTTTATTGTATCACTTGGAGTGATACCTTATTAACTCTCTTTCGCTAAAACATCTCTAAAGCGACACCGAAAGAGTAAAGAGCTCATTCCCCGCCGCCGCCTCCACGGGGCTGAGGGGGGGCAACAAGTCCTGAACTCGGCGAAGTAGCGGCTTAAAATGGAAGTTGTTGAAGTGGATAGTAGAGTGGAAGGAAAAGGAAAGAGACTGCGCTCACAGAGCCCAGTAAAAATGGTGGCCAAAGCTAATGAGGCCAAAATATCTGTGCCAAGATACCTAATAATTAGCAGAATGGATGATGGGAAAGATTTTAACACAACTTCACCATTTGTGGTGGCTAAAGCCATAAAGAACACTGTGGGAGAAGTAGCCTCAACAAAGAAGTTACGAAACGGAACCTTGCTTGTAGAAACAACAACAGATGCTCAGAGTAAAAAACTCCTTAATCTGAAGTCTCTTGGTCCCTTTGCAGTTAAGGTTGATGCACATCAGAGCCTAAATTACAGCAAAGGCGTTATAAAATGCTTCGAAGTGCAGCACATGGAAGTTGAGGAGTTGTGCTCAGAGCTAGCCACCGAAGGTGTCATAAAAGTAGAAAGAATAATGACGAAAAGGGATGGTGTTCTAAAACCTACTGCCTCCTTAATACTCACCTTCGGAACTCCTCAGTTGCCATCTGATGTAAAGCTAGGTTACCAGGTTGAAAGAATAAGACCGTATGTGCCGAATCCAATGCGGTGTTTTAACTGCTTCAGATTCGGACATACCAAGTTCACTTGCAGTCGGGAGAAGATCTGCCCAGACTGTAGCAGTAAGGCCCATGAGGGAACCCAATGTCTCTCAGGGCATCGTTGTATAAACTGTAAAGGAGAACATTCTGCCTGGTCTAAGGACTGCCCTAGTTTTCGCACTGAAAAGAAGATTCAAGAGCTCAGAGCTGTACGTAAGATCTCAGTGACAGAAGCCAGGAAACAGGTGATGGCGACTCCACCTCCTCCCATCCCTTTTTCGAAAGTAGTAGCCAGTCCCTCTTCTCAGGCAACCATGGGCGAACTATTTACCCTGGTTAAGGAACTCCTAGAAGAACAAAAGAAACTTCGAAGTGAATTATCTGAACTCAGAAGCTACCAGTCCGTTCCTCCAGGGAATAAACCTGTTGGTGTTAGTAATGAACCAAAGGCTGCTTTAAGCAATAAAAAAGAGGCTGAAATATTAACAAGCAAGGTACAAACACAAGCAGAGAACGTCATAGAAAAAACTGGTATCCTGGACGGAAAGAATAAACCAAAAAATAACAAGAATGAGAAAGAAAGCTCGGAATCTGAAATGGAGGTAGAAAAAGATAATTTAGTGGACTCGCCCAAGAAGGATAAAACAAAGAAGACCCAACCTTCGAACACAAACACTGCATTGCCTAGGACAGATCCACCTGGATCTTCTCATCCCACACAAACTGAGATTACACCCTCTCAGAGGCCTCCCACCAAGACATCCCCTTGCATGGAGGACCTGGAGGATGATGATGTCCTCACTGAGGCTGAACGCAGAAAAATTCTCCTGGATCGAAAAAAGAGCAGGAGAATTGGGATCAACCGCTGATAAGTACAGACAACATAATAACCTAGCAGGGTTTAAACATACCTTTTTTACCCTCCCATCTATTTACTTATGTCTCTCTTATTACAGTGGAACTGTAATGGCTATTACACTCACCTTGAAGAGTTAAAAGTCTTGATTCACAACCTCAACCCTGCCTGCATTTTTTTGCAGGAGACCCACCTTAAAGGCATCAACATGGTGGACCTAAGGGGTTTTAAAATGTTCAGGGTGGACGACGATGGAGGTAACAGAGCCCGTGGTGGGGTGGCCACATTTATCAGGGAGAGCATTCACGCCTCCCTGGTAGATTTGCAGACACCCCTACAGGCTGTGGCAGTCACCACAGCAATCCCAGAAATGATTACATTCTGCAATCTATACCTCCCAGAATGGGCGCCATTTACGAGAGACACGCTAGAAGATCTAGTTCGACAGCTCCCCAAACCATATATTTTACTTGGTGATTTTAATGCACACAATACTATGTGGGGCGACAATATGGGAGATCATAATGGTCGGGGTAGACTTATAGAAAACTTTTTAACTGATTCTAACCTGATTTTACTTAATAACCAAGAGAAAACACGTTTTAATGCTTTTAATGGAGAATACTCATCTATTGACTTAGTTATAAGTTCAAGCACAATTTCTCTGCTGTTTTCAATGTCTGTACATGATGACCTCTGCGGAAGTGACCACTTTCCCTTGCTTATCAAGAAAACGGGAAAGCAATGTCACAATTTTTATTTTCCCAAAAGATGGATTCTAAAGAAAGCTGACTGGCAAAACTTTAAGGAAATGATTAAATTCAAATATGACCCTAGCATAGGAGCACTGCACAACATCGAGGCTCTAACTACAACTATCATTACAACTGCCGAGGAAAACATACCAATGTCCCATGGAAGCCCCCATCGACCTCCAGTTCCATGGTGGAATGATGACTGTGCAGTTGCAATTCGAAAGAGGAAAAAAGCCCTCCACATCTTCAAAACGTACCCCACTGCACGGAACCTATCATCCTTCAGACAGCTTAGGGCAAAAGCAAGAAAAGTAATAAAAGAGGCCAAGAAGGCCTCCTGGATTAAATACACCTCTTCAATCAACCACCGAACCCCAATCAAGCAAGTATGGGACAAAGTGAAATCTATAATGGGCAGTAACCACTGCAATCCCTCTGCACTAAAAATAAATGGCAATGTGATCACATCCCCTGCCAAACTAGCAGATACCTTTGCAAAGCACTATGAAATTTCCAGCAGTACAGATAATTACCAACCTCCCTTCAAAGCATATAAACGTCGCTCAGAAGGTAGAATCCTGAATTTCAGAAACTCAAGACAAACTGCCCCATATAATGAACCATTCACATTCCAAGAATTGAAACTGGCCATACAAGACTCGAAAGACACCTCACCAGGAAGTGATCTTATACATAACGCCTTCCTAAGGAACCTTTCAGAAGAAACAGAGAGGGAACTCCTGAAGACCCTCAACCAAGTCTGGGAGGAAGGAGAATTCCCTGAAAGTTGGAGCGAATCACTTATAGTGCCCATTCCTAAACAAGGAAAGGACAAGTCTTCACCATCAAATTACCGTCCAATTTCTTTAACAAGCTGTCTTTGCAAGCTAATGGAAAGAATGGTGAATAGAAGGCTAATCTGGTGTCTCGAAAACCGCAACCTTCTTTGCAATATGCAGTGTGGTTTCCGACAGGGCAGGTCCACTATTGATCATCTGGTGCAAATAGAACACTTACTCCAGGAAGCATTTCTTCACCACCAGCATGTAATAGGTGTCTTCTTTGACATTGAAAAAGCCTACGACAGGGCATGGCGCTTCAAAATCTTAAAAACGCTACATGAATGGAATTTCCATGGAAACTTACCCATCTTTATATCCAACTTTCTAAGGAAACGGTTATTTAGAGTACGGATAGGCGACCAACTTTCAAGGCTTCATGTTCAAGAAAACGGAGTCCCTCAAGGCTCAGTACTTAGTGTGACACTGTTTGCCATAGCAATAAATGATGTGGCGGACTGTATCAAAAGCCCCGTTCATGCCTCCTTATTTGCAGACGATATTGCAATATTTTGCAGGTCCTCTAAGTTATCTTCTGCTGAGAGACAAATCCAGCTGACTCTGAATAAACTCCAGCACTGGTCACACACTACAGGGTTTGTTTTCTCTCGTGAGAAGACGAAGTGTGTCCATTTTTCCAGGCTGAGAGGAATCTACCCAAACCCAACCTTGAAACTTGGGAATATCACTTTGCCCTTCGTGGAAAATGTTAAATTTTTGGGAATGTTTTTAGATAGAAAACTGAACTGGAAGTCCCACATAAACTCCTTGAAAAATAAATGCCAAAGGACCTTGAATATTTTACGTTTTTTAAGCAGTAGTAGATGGGGTGCAGACCGTAGATCAATGCTTCTTCTTTACAGGGCACTGATACGGTCAAAGCTTGACTATGGCTCTTTTATATATGCTTCTGCACGGAGTTCATATATGCGCCCTTTAAACTCCACCCACAACTGTGGACTAAGACTGGCAACAGGTGCATACAGAACCAGCCCAGTAGTCAGCATTTATGCTGAATCTGGGGAGCCACCTCTAGAAACTCGCAGGGATATTTTAATGGGCAACTATGTAAGTAAAATTTTATCGACAAAGAACCACCCCTGCTACAGTCTGCTTTTTAAACCAAATTTTAAAGAATTGTTTTATAGGCGACCTCGGGCAACTCTTCCCCTAGGAATACGCTTTTTGAATTTTATCAATGACACAGGTATTCAATTGCCAAAGCTGTATCCTGCTGGCTTCCCAAAATTCCCACCTTGGCAGATTCCCACACCAAAAATCATTTACGATCTGGCCAGGAACCCCAAAGAGGATACCCATCCTTGGGCATTCAAAAGGGGCTTTCAGGAAATTTTAGAGGCTCATACTAACTGTACTGCCATATACACAGACGGTTCGAAATCTGAGATAGCCTGTGGCTGCTCTATTGTAGCAGAGCCTTTTGGATCCATACAGATAAAATTACACCCTTTCTGCAGTATCTACACTGCAGAACTATTTGCAATCAAGAAGGCAGTAGAACTTATCAACTCCAGGAACTCCTCATTCCTAATTTGCACAGACTCCCTCAGTGCCCTTCAGACGATCTCCAAAACATTCAACATGGACCCATTAGTACAGGGCATTCATTCATCCCTTTTGCTTCTGAAAGCAAGGGGAGT
The DNA here is from genome assembly GCA_947579665.1 of Sympetrum striolatum. Lineage (NCBI taxonomy): Eukaryota > Metazoa > Arthropoda > Insecta > Odonata > Libellulidae > Sympetrum > Sympetrum striolatum. The sequence continues at coordinate 49,557,539 of OX388342.1, read as the reverse complement.
GGATGTATCCTTTGTCTGGATTCCTGGACACATGGGAATCACTGGGAATGAGAAAGCTGATGCTGCAGCTAAAGCTGCACTTAGAGAGAATGAAATAGGAGACCCACACATATTGGCAGTAGACCTACGAAATTTATTAATACAGAAAACAGTACAGAAATGGTGTAGTCGCTGGTCCTTGATCGTAGAAAATAAATTACGCAGTATTAAACCCGATACTGTGGAATGGCTATCTTCTATCCGAAATAATAGGCGTGAGGAAGTTGTGGTCACCAGACTAAGAATAGGGCACAGCAAACTAACTCACTCATATCTTTTCACAAGAGAGAAAGAGCCACCAGAATGCGAGCATTGTGAATCCCAACTAACTATAAAACACATTCTCACCGAATGCCCTCATTACCTGGAGAGACGTGATAAACACAACATCAGAGGAGAAATGAAGGAAATAGTGGGTAACGACCCCATCATGGTGGACGGAATATTGAATTTCCTTAGGGAAGCCGAGTTATTTCCTCTAATCTAAAAACCCGTAAGGAAGATCTAAATATGATTAACATGACAGCTCTCTTGCATTTAAATGTTTGTTAACCTTCGTAACTACTGCCACTTTGTTTGAAAATAACTAATCAGAAAAAAATTAATTCTACCGAAGGTGCTAAATGACCTCAGCCGTCGATGCACCATAAACCCAATACCTAACCTAACCTAACCTAAATGATATCTTTTTAATCAAATACTAAGAATATAATTGATCTAATAAAATGTAAAATTAATGAGTATTGTAAATGAACTCCATCTGAAATTTTGAGTAGCACGTACGTCTATATCATAGGTTCCCAAACATTTTTTCCCATGGACCCCTTTTAATATTCCATGGACCCCTCACCCTGCCAAATATTGAATTTATCTACTAAAATACAATATCTTGTTTTTGATTATGTTATCCTTTAAAAGGGATATCTGGCTTCTAAAAACACACTCAAAAATAAAAAAATCTTGTTCCCCCATTTTTTTCTCCCTGGCATGGACCCCCTGTAAATCTCTGTGGATCTCCAGGCGTCCATACGGACCACTTTGGGAACCTATGGTCTATATCATTACATTTGCAAGTCAGACAAACAGAAGGTTGTAGAATCCCCGTCACCTCAGAGTGAGACGAGGAAGAGTTACATTACTCGGAATGAATGTAAACTGATATCGATGCCTTTATTATCGTATATCAATCCAGAGTGTAGGTAACCTAGATTTGTGAGATGCCGATGCAACGACCTATCTAAGAAAAAACTGTCTCGGCAAGATGTATTTCACTCGCAAAAAATAAGGACAGCTGTGGAAATCCGATTCTTATGCAGAGCGAAAGATGCGCGGCAAAAAATCTTTCTGAAAAGGAAAAAAATCGGAGATAAACTGAAATCGGCACTGCAGTTTACATGCAATACTTGAAGGCATGTAGGTTATATTGTGTGTATTGAAATGATCAAAATGTAAGGTAATAGAATTATTCATATATTTTGTCTCTTCTCATTGGCTAGTAATTAATCTATAAGAAAGACACGTTGTGGGGAAAGCAAGACAATTTGCGTATATGTAGTAGGTCTGATTCAGTAAGTTTAGGATAGATAATAGATATTTAGCACAGAAATAAAGAATGCGGAAAATATGAATCACCAATAAAATCCAGGGAGACCGAAGTCTTACAAAAAATAGTTAGATATCACAGATATTGACGCATATTAAGAATATTGGATAATAAATTCTTAGTGCTTGTTAATCATCAATTACCGATACATAATTACTAACAAGGTATTGTGAAAATGGCTTCTTAAGATTGATGACGTATTGAATAATTCTTATCACTTTTTCTTTAATAACATTGAACTCTTTCGGAGAAACATAATTGTGCCGATGTAGCAGAAAATTATTTGAGTCTATCAAATATTTATAAACTGCGTACATTATGTTCTTATGGTTTCTCCACTTTAATCTATTAAAAATACTGGGTTCGCATACTCAATATCCGTAAGTAAAGGAAACTTAAGAATTTAGAAAGACTACTTAAAATTAGAAGGCATTGCTGCTAAGGTAAGAGCCCTAAATGATGGGATAAAAACGTCGACCAATATCGAACCGATCGATAAATTAGTGGTCTCAGTCATTTTACAATTTTGGTCCAAAAAAGTTCCAGATGGGGAAGAGAAACCGCGACGAAATACATTTTAACCGCTATCTTCGTAGTTAAATATTCATTATTTCCTCTCCTATACATGATTATCAGCGTTTAAAAATTTAGTTAGATGTTGTTGTTTTTTCTTCGAAATAGGCATGATCGAAGTATAGGCAGTTTAAATAAAAAAAGCGCATAATTGTGCTAAACGTACCTTACAAACAGTTAGTGAAGTGTACATACATTCAGTACCGTAACTTAATGGTATACACTGATATTCATAGTAGGAAAACAAGTAGATTTCTAACTATGTTAGACAGTATTAGATTCTATTGTCAAATATTTGAAAGCATTCGCAGATGTATATGTGAAATCAATTTTCCATACGCAACAAAAACTGATTAGTGGACTACACAATTGGCACATAAACTGTAGGAAGTAATGCACAACTGAGTTAAATAGATACTAATTATAAGAAGGCGCTAACACTAGTTAAACCGAAGATATCACTGATTGGGGCAAACATTAAAAAATTAAATTAAATTAAATGCATTAAAAATTTGTGAGGCAACCTCTTCAATATCAGCTACAGAAACACTGTAGTATTCAGAGAAGTCCGGTTAAATAATTTGGGCGCAGTTTTTCTACTTAAAGGCATCAAGTCAATTTTAATTTATTGGTTTATTTCCGAGGATAAGAACGAAACTTTGCATATTTATTCATTTAAAATTGTAGTGCAAGTTGGCCTTCTGGCTAGGTGGCAATGTTTAAGGGGAACATAAAAATGAATTTAAGCCTGGCATTTGCTCAAAGAGGGGAAGGAAACCCCTCCAAAAACCTCCCGTAGTGACCCGTAGGCCGTACAATTAAGTTACACTATACATATGTTATAAAATATATCATACATAAAGTATATGAGTAATCATTTAACTGAAATAATACAGTACATGGTAAAGTATCCACATAATCACATACATATGAATAGATTAAATGAATATAACAAATACAACTCGAGATATTTGTAATTATAGTGACGAAATTCAGTTTAATTATTTTAGAATCAAAATACTGGTCATAGTATCATAATAGTATCGGAGTAGAAGATGCATTTTTATCCTTGTGGCTACACGAACGGTAAAATAAATTATTGGGTTTATTCACCCCCTTATTTCCTCGGCCCCATGAAAATTTCAAACCGAGAAGAGCGATACTTGGAGTGGCCTCTTGAGAATACAAGCTACGTGACCTGTTAAAACGGAAACTTTCCGGTATAAAATTTGTTTTGAATATAGGCTGATTTTCCAAAAGGCTCCACATGCATTGAAAGTGGGCGACATGCTGACTGATTTGTGATGCCCTGGAAGTCTCGAGTAGCGGTTGGAGAAAAGAATTTCGAGGAACCTTGAATTGTGACCTGATATTCGATTCGTTACTGTTGTCCCCGAGGAGAATGCTCTCGGAATAAATATCGATTAGTTCCTTTTCCGGATTGCCTGAATTTATGGAGATTATTCTTCTATAAATGTTGAACTTCCTCGATATGCATCCAGCCCACTCTTATAAGTGAGTAGAAGATATCGAAGATGGGCTTTTATATCCTCAATTATTCAAGTATCTAAAAATTCTATACTAGTCATGCTAAAGCGTTACTTCATGGAAGGTTTTAATAATGGAAAAGAATAACTCGTACACTCCCATAGAGTTAGTTATTTTTATTAGCATCATTAGTATATATTTAATTAGTATAGTAGGTATAGTATACTTTTAATTGCAAATTCTGTGGGAGCGTGCGTGTGATTCTTTTCCATCATTAAACTTGCATATATTTTTGCATTCATGAGTAATTTTTATGCAGATAATACTGGGTTCTGTTAATCAGTACGGACAAGTTTTATCATTAAGTCAAATTAATTTGAGTACGGGAAACGTACAAAATTTAATGCGAAAAGAATCTTACTAAAATTCTGCGTAGTTATTAAAGCGGCTACCCATACATTTTACGTGCAAAATAGGAGGAATTTTAAAGAGAATGAAGCCGATTTTTTCTGCTTATTTTGGCGAATGTGGTATCACTGCGTGTAAAAGGAAGTTCTTTAATACAGTGATCTACAAATGTTTCTGATTGCATTTCCTAAACCAAATGAAGATTCACCAATAATGTAGTTGAATTGGTTTTTAAAAGGGAATGAATTGTCCTGTATTTCAAGGGGGGGTGACTCTTGGCACCCATGCCAAACGTTGCTACCAGACGACTTCTTTCTGGCACGCGAAATAAATTGTTGCCAAATCTATTTTCAATTATTAGGAGACCCTTTCGTACATTCGTACTGTTTAAAAACCTATCATATTTTCCATTCAAGTATTGTCATATTGTTTACGTAACCACTTACATATCAAATAACATGTTCTCGAAAATTTGTTTGACAGGAGGAAAAAAATTGTGGCAAAAATTTTTCCAATTTTGGGGAGCACCCTCAAAGGTCACCCATACTACGTATGAATAAATCTATGAGTTATCAGATACAATCTTGAAATGTCAAATAGAGACGCACGAGGATCTGGAATGCTCCTATCCAATAACATACCTATATCTTATCATTGCTGGAACCAACTACGGGCTATGGAATTTTGTTACCAATAATTCCATTTACCACCCTATGAAGGTTTGACCACGGTTTAATAAGATTATTGATATAAAATAATCATAAATATGACCGCTGAAAAAAAAATGTTTTCTCCTTATTATTTACCATCTTATTTGAGTTTTAATAAATTTTGACAACGACGGATGAGAGATGAGAAATATTTGTACACTCAAACGATAATAGGGATGTTTTTGATTACTTTGATTATTACTTTGACTCCACCGAGTAGGCAACATTCCACGAAATTGCGAATAGTTTTAAGTAACTCAATTTTTCCGAATGGGATATGTTTGAAAAATATCAGGCACTATCAAATTATAAGAATAAAAATAAGGACACCGATGAATGACAGTAAGACGTCACTAAATATCCATGTATTAAATGTTAATATTTTGTTGAAACTGTCGCTTACTTTACAGAAAGTTTTCATCAAGTTTTAGTCTAGTAGCTTTACAATCATTCCGCTATTTTTCATTCATTTTTCCTAATTTCGCTGAAAAATGTCGAGAGATTTTAAAATTCATTTTGAAGTTGATTCAGAGTTGTTAATTAGTTGATTAGCAAATTCCATGGAATGTTTTAAGCAGTATATTGCATTGAAGGTATATTAATGAAATTAAGTCCTTTGGCCTTGATACACTCTTTCAATCGAATTTTGACAAACTATTTCTTTTCTTTCAATTAGGTTAACGACATTAATTTTAGGAGTGCATCCAATACTTTAATATCGTTTAGTTCAATATTTATGGAAAATAATATTTGAAATATTCGCTCTTTGGAGGTTGCATGATGATAATCCGGGTGTAATAACATCGATGCTTTTAAAGCATAAAGCTTTCATCGCACTAGAGATAATCTAAAAATATTTGATGACGAGTTTAAAAGAATTCCGCGGAAAGAAATACATTCTGAAACGCGATGCAGGGAATTAATATTTCAATCAAACGGATGGCCAACCCACATGTCGTGGCACCATGTGGAAGCAAAATTCGTTCTCTTTCGCCTAAACGCGCGGAATTTTTAATGCGGCTCACAGATTCCGTTTAAAAAGGAAATCTCGGCCCCGGTTAATGAAATAGACCTGTGCGAAACAGATTCAATTCTCTCGAGGTTGGATCGGTCGGACAATCTGCGCCCACTGAACTCACGGTCTGGGAAGTGTCTCCTCTGGATAATTGCGCCAAACTTTTCCTCGGAATAGAAAGGGCACTCGATGTAACTTGTCCGTTGAAGTATCCAGAGAAATCGTAGCGTGAGCGGTGTCTCATTTGCATTCACCGCGGACCTATTTTGAATCCGGAGGGAAGACCAGTTGATTTTAGTGGCTGACTTGGTTATACCATTTAGTAACGATTCTCAGTTTAAGTTTGACATTCTTTTTTCTTGACTCGACACCTCTCTATTCGGACCTATTTTGAATCTCGCGGAGAGGAGAGACTAATAAAGAAAGAAAAATTGGGGCAAGGTTCTTAAGGAATTAGAGGTTTAGAATCTCCAATAGCCGTTTTTGTCGGACTTCCTCTTCTCATTCACCGGTATTCAGAGAAAACAAGAAAGTACAAAAAAGAGGTGTCCTTTCTTTTTTTTATCGAAATACCAGTGAATGAGAAGAGGAACGCCGACAAAAACGGCTATTGTAGATTTTAAACCCCTAAAATGAAAGACCAGTTGATTTTAGTTGCTGACTTGGTGGTATGACAAATTATGGAATTAGGATTTAGCAAAGCACATGAAAGCGTGCGACTTTACCCAAGGTTGTGTCCACCCAATAGTGAATTGGCTGGGACTCAAACCCAGGTCTCTCACTTTCCTTGCAGTTGTTGTTACCAACTAAACAACTATTTCTGAAACATATAATCACCCATTTAAAGAAAGATCGGTAGTTTAGTTAGTAAGAACACCTGCCCGGAAAGTGACACTGGGTTCGAGTCCCAGCCAATTCACTACATTTCACTTCTTGTACAACCTTGGTTATATGGTTCAGTGACGTTTCTCAGTTTAAGTTAGACATCCTTTTTTCTTGATTCGACACCTCTCTATTCGAGAGGTCAGAATGCGCTGGAACGATTCCGTACCCTTCAGCGAAAGCACCTTCTCCTCTCTAATGAATGCCTCTTTCACATCGCCCATCCTAACGACCATTCTCCAGCCACTGCCTCCCCTTCTGTTTGTCTCTTTGTCCACTTAAGTGCTTCCCTCCTCTTTTGTCCTGCTTTCCTCCTCTCTGGACCCGGATGTTGCACAAAATGGTCTTGGACAAAATGGCCACAGACTTAATGGCCCCAAATGTCATGTTGGACATAATAGAGCGCACGCAAAAACACTCTTTTTTGAATTGTATTAATACTTCCCGTGAGATTTACACTTTGCTCTCCCGTTTAAGTGATGTTTGGTTCTTTGCGATTTTGATGCTTTAAAAAACGTAAGTTGTTGTACTTCTCGTTTCAAGAAGATGAATTGCTCATAGATTTAGATTTCTCACTTAACTAACCCCTATAATTTTTGCTGGTTTTATTGAAACTTTATTCATAAACAGTAAATAATTAAATAGACAATAAACACTAAATCTACCGGAAAATCACCACATAAAAAAATAAAAGAAACAAAAACTTTCAACCAACAATAATTGCATTACATTCATGGATCAAAGTCAAAGTAATTGAACAGAACATATAAATAAACATGAAAAAGAAAATGCATGACATAAAAATAAGTTTAAATAATCCTGAATTCCAAAAGTTTAACATTGGTTTCATTGAAACAGTCTTAGATAAGACCAGAATAAAGTAGAAACCTATCTCTTAGTTCTTCTCATTAATTTCGACTACCAATGCTTTCTTTTTCTTACGATATACAAGAATCATCTTTTTAGATTTGATATATACCACACGAGCTGCTAGTGGCGTAAGGCAGGGAAATATTCTACGATGCTATTAGATTAACTGTTTGATAAGATGCTAAATATTAATTTTACACGCAGAATAAATGTAGCCGCAGGTTTTTCATACTCTCTCGCATTTGCTCATACGATTTGACATTTTCTCAGTATTTTAATAGAAGTTCTACATTCTTCAGTTAGGAATACAGAATTTCAGGGAGAAAATGACAGTACTAAATTAAATTGTTATGATAAATTCTAATCTAGATTTAGAATCGAAATTAATGATTAATCCTCAAACTGAATTGATAGCGCAAGTCACTCTCATTGAGTTTGAATTTATAAATAGCTGAAAATTCTGCCCCGAGGCAGTTTACGTGGTCCCAACGAAACTCTTGATAATGGGTCTTAAAATGGGAGAATAGATCCTAAGCACTTGACCTAGAAGCCAAAGTCTTCGCTACTCAACTTCTTCCTCGAAAATTTGACTAACTTTTAATTCCCTTTGACATTTAATAAATAGAGTACAGTTTGCTGGAAATAATTTAGTGGTAGAAAATTACAGATTCCAATGATGGATTCCAAGAAACCTTAAAACGATATGAAATCAGAAGTAAATCCACTGGGTGGGGGCAAATTCAATTAGTTTTACAGCAAATTTTGTCTTTAATTTGTTCATAGCTTCGTCTGTAATTTCAACTTTATTTAAATTTATTTGTGTTCTATCGGAAGTATATTTTGTATCATTTTTAATTTTTACATCTAACGAATTGCCAAGTCCTTCGGATGGATTTCCAAGCAATACGAGTGAAAGGAACGGATTCAAATGATTTTCTACCAAATTTTATCCATAATTTATTTGTCGTTTCTTCTACAATATCAGCTTTATTTAAATTTAAGTTTTTTGTAGTAAATTGTTTGTTTGTTGTTGTTATGTAAGTTAGCAAATTTTAGTTTAACTTTTATTGCTTCTTTATCTTGAATTTAAAAGCCAAATTTCCAAGAAATTCTTCCTCAACAAGTTTCACTATTAAATAAATAATATCCACCGATTATGTTTCTACATGTAATTAATTACGTTGAGTATCACATTCCTACGTGTTTCATTAGATACGGTCAAAGCTTGATTTTTAAGTTTTCAGTAATTTAAAAACCTTTAACAGGAAGTTGGTATTACCTAATCTATTAATTACCTGATATTCCATTAACAACGATCGTGGTTTTATTTTAGTCCGAAAAGTAACAATTGGAGTTATGGAAATAGTAAAAATTCCCAAGGGCACTAGGAACGAGCGAGTCGCGGTCAACGATAAGTACATCACGTGGACAGAATTAGAATTCCTGCGGTTAGATCTGTTAAATATTAGGAGATGAATATTTTGCGTGACCTCCTGTGGAATATGCATATTCATCGATTGGTCGTTTGGCTCATGAAAGACTGCTCCACTTTATCAGAAGGATAGAGGTGAAAGAGCTGAAAAGAAAAACTGCAAATTTCTCTTGCTTGGTCTCCTTGTGGAATATGCATCAGCTGTTAAGAAACCGCACGTGGAAGCTGTGGCCTAACTATGGCAAATGTGGCCCCGAAAATAGGCAACGTAGTAGCCTTCAAGATAGGCGGAGTAGATACAGAAAAAATAACGTAGTCCACTTTACGCTAAAGATACCTACGTTGCCGCTCAATGCCGGCGTATCTACACAACCACAGCTGTAAATAATTATATAACAGCATGTGGGCCCTCAATGGACAACATTTTGAGACCATTCTTAAGCTTCATACTTGATACAAACGTAATTATGTAGTACAATATAATTAAATGCAAAAATGCAAATAAAATTAGAATACCAAGTAAAACAGTCGAATTTCAAAGACAAAATTATTGCGTCACAAGGAATGATGCAGAATATTTCATGAAATAGTTTTTCCTAGTATTCCACGATAATATTCATGAAAACTCTTATTTAATGCTGTCATATCTTTCAGACGTTCGTGTGTTATTTTGAATTTAGCTTTAAAGGAAAAGTGATGTTCAAAGCAAGTAATGATTTCAAAGGTTCATAAGTCAGTTGTTGATAGCTCAATCATATTTATTTATACATAAATTGTATTTATGTACGCCATGTATGTTTGCTAAAAACTCGAGAGCCAAAAATTACACAACTTTTACGCTCAACTACTGAATTTCTTACTTTTTAAGACTTTTTATAATCTGCTTTAAATCTACTTAAAGTGTATCCAGTTCGACCCCAGACAAGAAAAAGCGTTCCTATAAACACATGAAAGATTCAATTTCATCCCTTGCAGGGTTTCTTTCTTTTGCGAAATTTGCTATACTAGATTATTTGTACATGTATAGGAATAAAAAAACAAAGATACCTAACGTAATGAATAAAATTGGAGAATCTGGCTTTAATCATGCGAAATACTGAAATTCAGTATACATTCGAATGCACTCGTCTGAAAGACTAAAGTAAGTCTCATTGGAATTTGTTTACTTTCACGACGTTATCATATGTTTAGTTTAGAAAATAGGCTTATCAGGAATAAGCAGAAATTAATGAGTGATTATGCCTTTGAATCTGGATTTCAAACGTATTTACGATCAGAATATTCTATCTTTATTGGTTTGTAAAATCTAAAGATAGGTTTTTAGTAGCCATTCCGACTTCCGTATTCTCAGCCAATGGCGTCATTCTCTCATGATTAATAAATTTAACAAAACCTACCTCACATAATTCTACTATGCCTTATTCTGCAATTCCTCCCCACGTCTTTTCAATACGGTCTTCAGTAAACTACCGAGCCTTATTGACTGCCCAGTTAAGTTTCCTACTATTCTCTCTTGTTTTCTAGATGCCTCTTTATTAATGTGCTTCGCTTGGCGAAAAACTTCTTCATAAGTTACCCACGAAGTTTATCTTATATTCGTCATTATCTGTAGTTCCTCATCTCCAGTTATTTTAATATTCTCCTCTATGCTAATCAGTCCATGTTTCTCAACTGTATAAAAGTACACAGCGTGTATAGAGGATCTTATAAAGCGATTTCCAGTATCCAAGCTCGAGCAATAAAAAACGACAAATTCCACATTATTCAAATAATGAAATTTTAGCTAACTTGTCCTGGTGAGAATTTTAATTTATTCCCAGAAAATAAGATATTTTTAAACGATTAATGGCCGTGAATAGGATAGTAAAGAACTGAATTTGGGTCTTATAGTAAATGTGGCAGCAGTGTCTTAAAAGTAGCTGCATACTATGTATCATTGTAATATTAAATAGATAATTTGAAATAAAACAAATAGTTAAATATTTTTTACTGTTTTCGTAATATACACAGCGGTAACTTTATTTGGTTGTAAATAGTCATATTCAACAAAGCACATATCAAAGGAAATAAAAAATCATCGTTATGTCTAAATTCTACCAAGAGACTGCCTTCTCGCGAATTCAATTAAACGAATAGTTTCATTTCGTACAAAGATCCAAGCAACGAGAAATGCTATATATTTTCTATAAAAAATTACTTCCTTCCCCTTTGGTAATCAATGGGTAGTGCTTTTAACTCTCTTCAGAAAAATGGCAGTTATTCAATCGTAGGCTATGACATTTTGTGGAGTTTTCCTCTTCAGACTTCAGGCGAAGAGGAATTGCATCACGCTATAACTTATACTCGCTTTACCTGATAGAGTATCGCAAATCTTAATAATATTAATTATCATTATTTATTTTTACAAACATTCAGTCATGGCGATGGAAAAATTAAAAGTAATTGACTCAAGAAATATGTCGAATTTCTTTCTCGATTCTCTATCTGAATTTTGAGCTGTAAAATAATAGATCCGTTAGTTCTACCCAAGATATTTATACCGCAGTACAACTTTGATATTAAAAATGGTAGACATATAGTTGTTTGAAGAAAAAGATAATTATCATAAGTTTAATTTCCCAAAATTCACCCGTGAAAGTTATTGTCGATAGATATCGTTAAAGGAGTTGAATTTCCACTTGTACAAGAAAAGAAAAATATACGTCACTGATGTGAGTGAGACTTCTTAGAATTGAGAGATAATACGCTTCGTCGTGTCTCTTGGACAACAATAAAGTAGCGCAACACAGAGAGATCAGTACCTTGACATAGATAATCCGAGGCATAAAACACCTCTGCCACCAACTTATATGACAAGACAAAGATAAGAGTTCTATTTGTCACACACGTACACGTGCAGTATATTTTTGAGGAACTACAATTTCACTGGTTTTAATGAATTATGCTTCCGTTGCATTAAGAAGCTTTAAGTTCCACAACCACAGGGTCACGTATAATTCAGAAATAAAATATTCAAATGTGAAGCGCATGTTTAAAATATAAAGGATGGATGTATAGCAAGTATTTAAACACATTTTTTTAATCATCGAAAAAGCGTCTGTATTTGCATTGCAGGTATTTTTTGTGGAAAGCTCTTATAGAGTTAAAAAGGGAAAATATTACATTGATGGCCTAATGAACACACTTCATTATCTCATTATTGTTACTATTTGTTCAATGATTATTAATATAAATATTCTATCTATATTCTTCATCACACATTGGTAATGTTTAATTTTATCGTACTAGTTCTATAGGGTTTAACAATTTAAAGTTTGAGGTAATAAATGAAAATAACGGCAGAAAATAGTAATCGTATTTTATTACTAAAATAATAAAAATCCTTAATAACTAAAATCATAATTATAATTCAATTTATTTAATTTATATATTTTAACTTCACTCTAACCCAGTCAAGGTTCAGCTTCGATTTTTTTTAATTTTGGTATATCTCAATGAAGAATAATAGAAGATCGAAATAAAAATGTCCACAAATAACCAATGAAACATACGGAAATTTTCTTGATTCGCTCCTAAAACACGACAGTATCATAAAACATGAGAAGACTTAATCCTTTCACATACTGTGGAATCAAATGCGTCGTGAGCATTTGAATTAAATTAACAAATTATTTGTAAATATACATTTCCTTGTGCGGTTCCACTCTTTTTTCTCTTAATCTTTTGAAACGCAATGACCTGTGTGCATTACGCTGGTTTTTGGATTACGAAAATAAATGCCATCATATTTGCTACGAATACTACAAGTAAAGTAGGTAAAATGTCTGAAGAAAATTACGAAATAGTAACGAGAAATTAATGTTGTAGAATCTATAAAAAATATTGAAGCAGATTCAGGCAATACATTTATCGCAGAATTTTTTCTCTGAATTGAACATAAGCCCCACACGGGTATGACATTTATTGTAGTAGATATGATTAGACTGTACTTCGTAGAACGCCATTAAATAAATAATTGAAACGTGTTCGTTTCAATTATTTATTTGATATTTATTGCATTTGCTGCTCTTTAGCTCTAAAAAGAATACTCTACTGTCGTTATTAAACTTTAAAAATTATTTAAATAAAGATATTATAAATTGTTTTACAGCCGAAAGAAATGCATTTATGTATATCTAAGCTATACTAGAACAATTTATATATAGTTGAACGACTCCACGAAATAAAGAAATGGTTTTGAAATAACGAAACGATTTAAACGACACTTTCAAAAATGAACAGCTAGAAGTGTGGCAGAAATGATAATTACAACTGCTGATAAAATACTGCAAAGAGAATCAAGTTCTCCAAATATATACCTCTCTTTCATGTGATAAGGAATCAGCAATCGACACGAACCAGCGTTTCTATGCGGCTAGAGTTAAATCTATGATGTTTCACTCCTTGCTCCCGTCCGTTCATCGTAATTCAGATTAGATAAGCCTCCGAAGCATAAAGGGTAGGTTTCATAACTGTTCGAAAGTTATCATCCAGATGCGCTCTTTGTTACCTTTGCAAACCACCAATCGACTCTGTGCACGAACCTACCGCTGCAAAATAGAGACACGGCTCGGGAGAGAACCGTTCTATTCTCGTGACATAACTTTGAAAGCAGGAGCGGAAGTTGACAGTCGAAAACAGGTGAACGTCAGCAACACGCATATTACGTCGTTTATTGTGAAGTCCCGAGGCATCTCTTTGTTATTTTTTCGGCTCTTCGTTCCCAATACAATCCGCATGCCGCAGTTCGCCACATCCATTTTCCCGATTCGAAATGAAATCGGACTTGGAGAGGGGGCGCTGGGCACTGGAGGTGGTGGCGGACGTGTACGACGAGCAGAGGAGAATGGTGGGCGCGGACAATCCCATCTTACTGCGCTTTAAGCACTGCGCCTCTCGAATACTAGCCAGTTTGGGTAAGCTCGACGAGGCCCTGCCGATGCTGGAGCACGTCTATCTCAGGAGGGTTCAAGCCCTGGGCGGGAGGCATCCGGAAACCGTTTCAGCATTGAGGGACCTCTCCCTTATTAACAAACGGCTTGACATCAACCGAGCGATTCGGGCCTACGATTTTCTTCTGAAAGAACAGGCGGCCACCCTGGGCATGGAGCACCCGGATGTTTTGACAACCAAGGAAGAGATAGAGGACTGCCTAGCGAGCAAGGGCGATTGCAATTCGGCGTTGCCGCGCTACCGAGAAACTCGCGACGAACGGAAGCAGGTCGAATGGCGCTGCACGTGTTGTTGTGTACCCATTTGGACGATTGCGTGCCTGTGTACCTGTCTGGGCGCGTGGGTCTGGGGCATCGCTTATGTGTGTTTATCGGCGTGTGTGCTCATGCGAGGTGTCGTAGATTTCCGAAATCGCTGAGTCCTAAAATTCCGGGCGCGATAGTGAAGAAATGAGAACGGAGTCAAGGTTTAAAAATGCTGATACCGGTGAGGGGAGACCGGTTCGAGTCGAGTTGTGCTCTATTGCGAGAACTCTCGGCTGTTCACGATTCCTCGAAAAGTTATATCTTAATATAAAACCTGAACGACTTCTACGGTGATGTTCCCCAGGGACATATTTCGAAGAAAATAAATCTATTTTCTTGGTATTCAGTTTGGTTGTAATCCTCTTTCAGAAACTTTTGACGTTCATTAAAAGAAAGTTTATGAAACCCTTATCAATTTTGTTGGAATTTAGATACCCCTTTTGTATTTAAATTTTATGAATGATATCAACATAGTTATTGCATTTTAAACTTATGGCAGTCGATTTAATACTTCTGCCAAATTCAGGATTTTTGTAACCAATTACAAATGCGCAAATATGAAAATGATTTGATAATGACATCTCATTTCCGATTATAGGATAAAATATGATATTATTATCGAATTCGATAATTAAATAAGTCAATCGAAATTTGGATACCGCATTAGCTGATTAGTAAGAGTATTACGTCGATGAATGTAAAGCTATGATATTCGTATCTCATATTTACTTTTGAAACATCCTTTATAGTGTCAATGCTGGAAAATTATATACCTCCTTGAAAATTGCTTCTGCAGAACAGAAAGATAAAGGCTTTCAAAAGTCAATTTTCTGCATGATTTGGCTCAGCCTTAAACGGAAAGAAGTTCATTCATTCGTGAGTGCGGACGACCAAGTAACTCTTCGCCGCTAAAAGATGAAAGGAAAAATGTGTTCAGTCCAAAACACCATTTCCTGTCCTTCAATGCAAATACTATATAAAGATAAGATGAGTGGGAGCCCACTTTTAGAAGGGCTGCATTTTTATAAGGTCAGAGGTCAAGAACGCTGAAATTATTCTAAAAAGAAAAGATCCTTAAAGAGCAGTGCGTAGGTTTTTTAGGAGTCGCGAAGATATGTTAAGCTGTTAATTTTTTGCTAATTTTAAGCAAATAACGAATGCGACGTACGTAAATTATCTGCCATTGGGGTGGTTATTGTGCCTCAATGTTCCTTATTCAATTCTATCTCTTTCGTTTCTTGGTTACCTTTTATATTATCTATCCTGTTTTGCCTTATTTCGTTTCCCCTGCTTTCTACCATCCGTTACTTTTTGAAGCAGTCTCTCTCCTCTCAATACCGATGTTACTTAACAATTAAATATTAAGCTACCATATTCCTTGCAATCATAAGAACTAACCATAAATACATATAAGAATGCTTTTACATGAAGTTAAAGCAAATAATTTTCAGGCAAAAGTGGAAGAGACACGTTGTGTACTATACTTTAGTAGCTGACGTACTAAAATAAAATCATCCGTGTGTGCAATGCACGAGATTGTTAGAAATCACTCTCTTTCATTCAGAATCGTTTTTATAATATTGCGGCATTACGGCACTTGTCACGGATACTTTTGTACGTCTTACATTGTAAATCCCGAAGACAAATAAATTAATGCTTATGAAATTTAGTTTCAACATTGTACATTTTATTCTCTCCTTCAAAAAATATGCTTTCATGAATTCCAAGAGCTTCCTCTGCTTTTAGGCATGTAATTGTTCTTTCCGATACCGAATGTTTCTGGTGGACATATTTTCAACCGATTGGCATTAAAAGTGTGGACAAATCTCACCTTTAATTGAGCATTCTTGCATATCACATACTAACATATAATTTTTTTTAAACATTCCGATCAAGAGTACAGAATCATGTAAAAAGAGATTGATTAATTTTTATGTCACCGAGCTACTGATATCTTATCCTGAAGTGGGTCACAAAGAACGTAAATAGGTTCCGCAAAACATATACATTTTAAAAATAAACAATTGAGAGTGACACATCTATCAGAGTGGTGGATACCATTGAACTGTTAAGAGCATAATAGTGTATACTTTTATGCCATATGCAGTAGTTTTACTGCAAAGAATATGGCACAAGACTTTGCAGAATTTTTTCTTCTGAATCACATAGTCATGTAGTACCTCAAACAGTCTCAGTTAGTTGAGTATCTTATAAGTTAATATTGTATCTGTTGGTTGGCTCAATTCGTGGTTAGTATCGAGTAAACAACTAAAATTTGGAATGGAAAAGACTTGTTTAATCACAAATAAAATATAATAGAAAATTGAGTGTCATCTTCATGGTCTTACGGTGACACGAAATTGCCGTGGCATACGGTAATAAATACGGGATACATGAGATATATTAAATAAATAATATAATAAGAAGGTGAGAGTGTTAAAAATATCCGCCTAAAAATGACAAGATTATAGAATGATTGTCGTATCCTCATGAGTTGCGTTCCAGAAAAAGAATGCGATACAAACAGAAGGTGTCGGTAACATCAATTTGCAAAATGGTGCCTCGATGGGCATTTTTGCTTTTTTATTATATCTCAATAATGAATTAAATTTACAGTTTCATATCGTTTTCTTATAAATTAGTTTCAAATTTCCCTGTTGAAAAAAAGGAGGGATAGATTCGATCATTGGATTAAGAGGGATGGATTAGATCATTGGATTAAAAAATGAAAATTTCTAGATTAAAAAATGAAACATGAAGGAAGCCTTTGCTTATAACTATGTCTTACGTTTTTGATCCTCTCTTTATCACATCATGTGAGATAATTCCTTTAGTCTTCTAATGAAGTTCCAATATTAGTTTTTCACTTATCTAGGCATTTCTGTGCAAATAATTAAAAACGTAAGAAAAATAAATCTTAAAAGTGATTGATCGAGGTTAAAATTCAGTCGAGATTCAAAGAAAAATATTATTTTTCTCGTTCGGTAGATGCTTCTCAAGTTATCGAATGAAGTGGTAAATTTATTTTCTCATTTGCCGCGAGAAAGCAAAGGCTCCCTCGAAAGGCTGTCACTTCATGAAAGGATAAAGAAACAATGATGGTTCTACCTTTAAGCTTTAAATATAGGTCGTTTAAATGTGCCAAAAGGTCGACCATAAAATTCAAATGCTACTCTGAATTCATCGTCGAACATCACAGGGAATGTGTCGTTGTTTCCATGTACAAAAAAGCCTTTTATCTCTTCAAACATTTGTCGCCCAAGTACTTCAGCTGGACTGAGCCACGACTGACAACAAAATGAATAACAAGCACGGAATGTGACGCTTGGATATCTTCCAAGAACTCCTACAAATATCCTTTATTTTGCGGTCTGCACAAATTCTACTCAGTAATTTGACCACGTCGATGTTTTGCACAATTTACATCATCATTTGTTTCTCGGAATTTCTCTACTGACAGAATCATACTCGGTGAAACATTTGTAACATTTTATATTCAGATACAAGAGTTAATAAAATAATGTTTACTACAAGAGTGCCAATGAAATTTATTATAATTTATTAATGGAATAATTATAAGCTAAAAGCTCCGGTAAAAACTTAGCAATAAAATGTGCTGAAATATCTAATAGAAATTGCACGCTAAGAAGATAGTAATAGCATGACACGATTGACTGACGTGACTTGACATGACAAGACTGATTATTGAGCGAGGAACGTCTATAGGGCTTGAATGCAAGAATAAGCGAATTATACAAACTAATGTAATATCATTTTCCCTGGAGAAATATGAGCGATTTCATGTTGGAAATATAGTCCATCAAACTAATTATACTCATAAGTCAAAGTAGGCATGCTCTGTATATTCTCAAAATAGAAGTCTCAGGTTCATTTTGCTCAAGTGCATATTTGTATTCGAAGAAGCGGTGTATACAAAATAATTTTAAATATAGCGATGTGGTAGAGAAAATTACTTTCAGCTGAAGTACAAACGTAATTTTGCAGCTAATAATTAAATGGTCCGCTGTATCTCGGGAGATTTACACGAAATAACGGAAACCGATTGACTCTGTTAGCTACTAATTGCAATTATATTAACTTCCTGGGAGTCAGGTTGCTATGACACAAAGAGAGAACCGCTCGTCGATTTTTTGAGGGTTCTTATCGTAGAGGATGTCGAACTTGGAGAGTTGAGAGACATTTGAAGGTGGAAAAACTTTTTCCCTCCACTTTGTAAGGGCGTCTTATTGAGCTACAGATGCCTTTGCAGCCGCCTGACTGAATACAGACGCTTAAGGGAGCACCTTCCTCTGCCTCTGGTTCCTACCTATTGACCTTTCCGGCATGAGTGACCCTAAAAGGAGAAAAGTCCAAGCAAGTTTAGCTCCCCACTTCCTGGGAACACTTTTAACCACGATGAGATTGTAGTCAAAGGAAGTTAGGCAAAGTATGGAGGAAAATCACTCGGATGTGGATTAAAGCTGACACCAATACACTCGTGTCTTGATAAGTTAGGATCTTTTACTCATGGGATACTTCATCTATGAGCTTTTTCGATCAATTGTTTTATACTCTGGAATAAATAGGCATGACATTTTCCAAAATGTTCAAAAAGCATTAAGAATTTCAAGGTATTGCAAAATTTCTAAATATTTAATTTGTACTCGTGGAAATAAGATTCAAGTCAGTTGCACGATGGGTGTCTGTACTCTTTGGTGACAAGCCACGGTAAGCTCACTTTTGTTCGTGCACGACGCTTCAGAGTAGATAACAAAGGGCGTGTTCAGCATATTTTTAAATAAAACTGATAGCGGGCTCGATAATAAAATTTCTTACTTGAAAATAGATAGTTACAGCTTGAAAAAAAATCACCCGGAGGTTGTGACTTACCTAGAATCGTCATTGATTAAGATGAGCGCACGGTCATCTTCTTACTGTTTGATCAATGAAAGTAGTACTTTGAGAGATATATTTGTATATTTTTTAAATTATTAAAATCAGTAATTAGGTATGGAATTGGAAAAAATATAAAATTACAGTTTGGGTATATGTATTAGAATTATACATGTTTGTAAAGTAATGATATACATTATAGAAATTATGAAGTTAATGCTGGAAACACTCCATGGTCGAAGGATGAATTCTACTCTCTTTGCAAAAATTCTTCCTACTATCATTAAGTTTGACAGTCCGTGCTTGAACTCAGTATTTACATTCGGAATAAATTTAGATTCCTTTACTTTTTGTATTACTTATTAAATATATTTATTTATATTGGATTTAAAGAATAAAATACTATAAAGTCAAATAAATGTGTAAGAAAATGAAACGGGAAAAATGCCTTATTTAATACTTATTTTTATGACACTGTTGAAATTTGTATGCTATAGAACATGGTTAAAGCATCCAATGACATAGAAACGCCAAATTTTTGCGTATGTGCGAATTGCATTGACGCAAAGAATTTAATCAACGAAAGTACCGGGAAAACCGGTAGAAAAACTGCGCTCAAATTTGAAATTTGTCCAAAATATCAAGTAGAGGGCAAAGTTCACTTCGGGATGGGAACGGATTTTTCTCTCATCGCCCTTATAGGGAGAAAGATTTGGAGTGATACCTAAAATCGACCAATTAGCTACGTGGGCAGTACAGGCAGTTTTGTATTTGATGGACTTCCAACTGAGACACGACCTTTAAAGGAGCTCCTTTGATTTACATCATGAATATATGAGGCATTCCCGAAGCCACACATCGGGAGATAGCCGGCAGAACAATTTTGTATTCGTGACGCGTGAAGTGTAGGAGTGAATTCTCGTTTCCAATATAAGCACCAAGGATGACAGTAAGAGAAACAGAGAGAGCCACGGGGCGAGGGTTTATCTTTGGCACGACGATCAGGATCCTCGGTATAGCAATATTGGGGCGTTAGATCTCGAATTCAAACAAACACTTTTGTTTCTGTTTGGCCCCTAGACCCTCTGCGACCCGTCATATCTCAAATATAAACTGATCGCGCACTTCATACAATTCTAAGGTTTTTATCGGATCGAAGTGGACTGGTTCATTGACCTGCTCGGCTACTAAGCGGCGAACGTTGCGGGATATCGTTGCGAAGGAAGTTCAATATTCATACAATTCAGATTATCTGAGATTTTTTTCTAAATAAAACTTCCTTTTAATATCTCGACTAAATAACCTCGACCAAAAGAAAGCTTAATTTTTATTAATATCATTTTCGATAATTCTATGAATATGCACCGGGTAAAAATGGTTACTTTGAATGAAGAATAACCTTAAAATATCTACGCAAAGCTAGTCCTATAATGAAACATATATCTTTTCGTACATATTTCGGAATCTTTCAAATATTTCCATTATTTGAATATTTAATCTCTGGCATTTGTTGAAAGTCAGAGATAGTTTATGGAATAAACAATTTACGGGATCAAGACGATTCTTTTTAAAACGATAAATATTCTACTTATGGTCGATTTATTTAGTTGCATGATCAATCGGAATGCGGTAGAAAAATACCTGGAATACTTTTTAACAGTGGGATTCACCTCCAACGTGGTAGGAATTGAATTCGAAATCATAAATCAATAATGGAACACAACTTAAAGGTTGACAGGCAAAATATGTGGAATCTGTAACATTATCTTTTTATGGGGGCGTACTCTGCTACCCTTCATTTTTGAGAAATACTATCCATGGAAATCTCAGGTTCCTTCTGCTGCAACCTTTTACTTTGTAAACTATTGAATGCGCTTGCTTGTGTCAGTATTTCGCCGATTTTTTCCACAAAAGATTTCTTTAGTTTACAGTTGAAACAATTTCATAATTGAATAAATTAGGGTCTAAAAGATCTATACCTCCGATTCCAAATTCTGGGATAGCAAATTGCTCGCACTGGACTTTCGGTTTTGTCCAATTCTATTTGAAATAATTGAATTAGGTAAAAAATTGTTTCCTTTTATTGAGAGCCAACCGATGAAGAATGTGACACTCATCTCAAAATTAGACTTAGCTAATATTTGTTACGTTAAGGGATTCTCATGGTGAAGAGTACACTTTGATACCAAATTTAAAACGTATGCCATGTATGTAACATAAAAAAATCAAAGAATATAATTACTGTGAGGATGTCACTATGACTTAATTCAAGTTAAAGATATAATTATATATATATATATGTATATTTTAATGATTGGATAAACTACCTTTACATTGATCCTTAGGAATGTGTGGCCTCCATCCAAAGGAAACATATACAATCATACATTTAACATATTCACACAGAGGATACCTACCATGCGTTGAGATTTTCAGATTTTATTTGCTTCTAAGATACTATTATAGCTTGTTGTTTCTCCAACTGCTTTTTAGACGATGGCTAGAGAGAATTCTAAATTAATTTTAAAAAACCTAATAAATAAAGCTATTTAAATATCTAACGCAAATTTTCGCCCGCTTCGCCTTACGTAAACTAACTTAATTCTATGACCTAGGGGTAAGTTTCAGCCGTTATGCATATTAACATTGAACAAATATTGAAACATTTTTTCTAACAAAACTTCATAGCGCTCATGAATTTTAGCTTCGTTATTGAAAATGAGATGTTATGATTTATTATGAAACTGAGCACGGTTTTTTCTTAGCATCTGATTTTCAAGTTTTTGGTTGCTCCAACTTCCAGTAATATTGCAAACATCCTTTGCTTGAACGACTAGAGGCTTGCATTAATTCACTAAAACTCATTTGAGCTTTCCCATAATGATGATGAATGAAGTTCGAGGTTCAGAGCTTCCATAATTCTGGCATATAATTTCCCCTCGAACTTCATATTGCATAACTTTGAGCACACTTAAGGGCATACGACGGATATGACAGATTATAAAAGCCCAAACATTTCACCTTAAGGGCCGAATGCATTAATTTCAACAATAAATCTAAATCCGGATATTTTATGAGTGGGCTTCAAAATCTACACAGAAAGGTGAATGTATGACTAACATAGGTGATTAATATCGTAGCCATTAACAGATAAAATTGTTATGGTTACTTTCATAAATTAGAGCGATGATTTTTTTATATGAGATAAATATAAGATTAATATTGCACCACTCATTTTGCTACGAATAAAATAGACATATATTTAAAGTAAATTCTTTACTTAGACTTTCAACCACTATACTGATATGTATAAATATCCTAATCTCTCACCACTTTGTTTAGGATAACTACAGGACATTTTATGTTTAAATCAATGGAAATTAAATCGAAAATCTGGATTATACGAGGAAGCTCATAAAGGTTATTTAATGTAAACCAATAACTAATATGTGATGCTTCGCTACAGTCAAAGAATATCAATCATCGTTAACCTTTAACTAATTACGTTATACTATAATAACTGATAATTGACTGATTTCATTAAACTGCGTGGGGAATCAATTAAACTCGTTTCCATTGATTTATGCGCTGTCTCATGGGCGAATAGGTCACCGCATCGTTAATTAAACTGCGAAAAAGAATAAAATGAATGAAAAATGGAGGAAGTGAGGATTGTGGACGAGACAGGCAACATTAATCGTTGGTGAAATGCGGTTTAGCGCACCGAGTCCAACACCGTCTGTTTATGTCTTTCCCTAACTTGATTTGCAACATTTTAGCGAATTTAGTTTCATCAAAATCCCGTTTCCTCTCCATACAAATTTCTGATTCATGATGGAAATCGAACCAGGGACCATTCGGACCAAATACTTCGATTATGAAGTCCCTATTACTGTGGTTAGCAGTGGTGACCATGGACCTAGCTTCATCGTAAGACTCATTTACCATATGCTAACATAAGAAGCCATTTGACCATATGTTAAATCATCACGTTCGAGTTGGTTAATTCTTAAATTCATATATACTCGTGTATAAACCGAGTTTTCCAGCACATTTTTTTTACGCTGAAAAAGGCCCCGTCGGCTTATTTTCGAGTGAGGGTTTCATTTACCTTTTCTAAGATGGAAAAAGTCTGCCATAGCCGGGAACAAGCTTAATTCCTCATTTACTCAATTAAAAATTCTTTTTCAGTTTGTAACATTGAAATAAATATTTAAAAAATTAATCTACTGATGTCTCACTTACTGAAATTTTATTGGTATCTATTTTTATTTTGAAATTTACAAGTAGCTGATGCATTTCCTACCCTATGCTTATATTCAATTCAATTAGTTTTCAAAGTATTTTGTGATAAAATTAGGCGCATCGGCTTTTACTCGAGTATATACATACAGTGGTTCAAAATCTAAGTAGCACGAATGAGAACCAATCTTAATCGCTTACAAAACCTAGGTAAATTAAACAATTTTACATTCACTTGACATAATTAAAGAGATTGGAAAACAAAATTATTCACACGCGTAAATGTTTTATTAAGTGACTAAAAAGGCGCACTTAACTACCGATAAGGCCGCATGCGGCCTAAAAGTTGCATGCTCGCCACCTTTAGTATCGGTTTTATTTGATTTATTCGACGTAAAATCCCCAAGATGCCGGTTGTATATTACATGGCGGCACCTTACCAAAAGTCCATGTGGTTTGACCCACAGTCAAGTTGCGAGATATCAAGATTCCAGGTCAAATCTGGAGAGGTGGGATTTGTGTATGTTAGTGGAGATCGGAGAGAACTCACGAGAGAGGAAAGAAGCGATGGATGCTCGAATTTATGAATTTCATTAACCCAAATGATACTGCCATGTTTCAGCGGAACTAATCTAATGCATTATACTTCCTAATGAATCCAATTCTCTACGAGAGTTCACCGAGTTACTTGTGGTTCTTACTTCTCTTGTTGTATGTATTTCGTCAGTCCTCTTTGTTTGGAGAAATTGTCAATACTCTCAGAATTTCATAGTAGAGATGATACACCTATTATCATAGAGTCAAATTTACTAATAAGCTCCTTCGTCATCGGATTAAAAACCGACTCGTATGGGAACAAGCCCTTCAACTTGAGGCTTTGAAAGAGATTGTTCTGATAAAAGGTGCCTCACACGGTTCAATAAACTATTTAACATGACCCAGTTCCTCGCGTAGTGCCTTATCGTTCCTTGACAAAGGTCTTCAAAGATTAATTACTACCCCGAAAAATAGCCTATATTGTCAACTGGAGATTTATACCAAAAGTTTGTTGAAAGACTACTTTAAACTTGAGACTCATTCTATTCATCGAGTGTTCCTTGAATGCTTTACACCTCAAAGCATTCTTTTCTAACCGTTTAAGAACGAAAGGATCGGTCTCGCTGGAAAATAAAGGCGATCATGGCTTTTGTGCACCAAAAGTGCACAGCTGCAAAAATAGTGGTTCCAAAGTAAAATCTAAATATCAAAGGATTGATCGCACACAAAGGTATAGATTTTACATTTTGTATCTCCTTACAGGCGTTCGGAGGAATATATCTATTCTGTGCGTTTTCTAGGATCCCTCAAATCCCTCTTATTCTTTTAGATTCTATAAACTCCCTCAATCTCTGTTGGTAAAAACCAGTACATATTACGGTAAGTACCAAGATTAAGCACATTTCCATATAAAATTTCCATAGAACCAGTCCCGGGTGTATAAAATTATTTTGATCCAGCAGAGAATGAGCGTTCGAAAATTGGTTTCTCCGAAGTATTTACAGAGAAAAAAACTCTTCCTGCATAAATCCTTATGATCCTGAAAGAAATGAGATTCCCTATGACCTTTACTTGAAACGACTGACCTTTCCACCTGATTCCATTAAATGTCTCTCTAAACATTCTACAGGATAATGATCTTAAGCATACAAGTTATTCTTTATTTAGATAAAGGCAATTTGATAAATTTTTTGCTCGGAAGTTATAAATAATTGCCATTTGTTCCGGTTTCCGATGTATGAAACTTTTATCATTCTTTGAAGTTAAGGTCACCCGGAAGTTTCTGTTTTCTTTCGGTGATAAAACAATAAGAGTGCAACATTTGTGGGTGAGGCCATTCCAAGAAACGTCCTAAATACCTAATCCTCATACTATGACGAGGAAATTTTGAGTTAGCTTGTTTGGAAGGTGATATTCAGTACCGGTAAGAGAATCAATACATTGCTTCGTTAGTGATTTTCCTATTTTAGGGAGTAATTGCTAATTAGAACTTTGACACGCCCGCTAATAAGATGGAGCAAGGTTTTTCTCTTTCTTTTCAACTATAATCAACTCCATCAAAAATAAACTTCTTTAATACCAATCATAATGAAAGACGGGAAATCTATGTCACCCAATATGATTTTTGAAAAAAATGTTTTGGCGAAAAATTATGCGACTCACTCGTAAATATGCATGGGACTTCAAAATACACATGGAAAGCAATTAATGAATATTTTTGCTTTTTTCGTTAAAAATCACGGAGTGCAAGACCGGTTAAAATGGCTCGCGATCTAAAATCTCCAGAGAATTAAATACATTCAATAAGGCTGATTAGGAAAGTTGAAAGCACTTACTTATTCATCTCAGACTCTTGTTGGTAAAATTTTTAACAGTTGGCCGGATTTCAAGGAACAAAATTATAAAAGTGAGGAAGAGCTTAGTAAATTTCACAAGAAAAAGAAAAGTTTTATTTAGACAACTGGTTTTGGCTATAAGCCATCATCAGAAATAAAGTTCTTTTCCATCCATTGTTTCTTCTATAATTTTATTGAATATTTTGGCAGACGGTTGGAAATATATTTCTGGATATTTAGCTCTTCCAAAGGAATCTAAATAAGCTAACGATTTCCTTAAAGAGATGAATAGGCCTGTTCATAATTTCCGCTTTATTATAGATTAGGAATGCAAAAATAAACTGCTAAGGATATGTTAAAGTGATGCCGCGATAGCGTGCGGTATATATTTACTCCGTAGCGTGTGGTCTATTCGGGGGGTCCCGGAATGGGTTCCCTCACCCCACATTATTTATAATGCACGAATTTCTCTCGTCACGATATGGCTTTTCTTTGCACCGAAGGCGATACGTATTGAGATAGGGTGTGCTGATACAATGTCCTTTCGATGGATTTTTTCGCCCTCGCGATCGGGTCCAACCCATCAGCCTTTTCGGTGGGAAAGCACGGTGTCTTACCGTCCTAACGCCTTCGTAACAGTATATCCAGAAATTCAATCAACTTATTGACATAGCGGAATGAATGCCTATCGCCCACCTCACCCAAATGCCTCCCATGGGCGTTATCTCTCCTTCCGAGGGGAGACGGACTCTATCGCCCCGAAATGCCATCCATTACGCGGACAGGGAATCACTGATTTAAAAGCGTTGTGTCTCCGGGAAAAAATGTTCTAATGGATCTTTTTGTCACTGACAATCTGCCTCCTTGTTTCGGTACCCCGAGTATATCCCATTTTCCTCATTCCGTACTCTCTCCGCTCCCCCTCTGAAGCACCCCTTTTTCCCCCAATCTCGCCTCCCCCGCTCTCCGGCCCCCTCGAATCCCCCGCCCCTCCCCCTTCCTCCCCCGCATTTCCAGAGCCACTCCCCTTCCGATGCCAGTCTGCTTTCAGCTCTCGTGTGTGCCTGGTCGTTAGCCGTGGGTCTCCTTTTCAAGAGAGATCTCTTCCCTTCTCACATCTTCCGGATTGTACAGGTTAGTGTCGCCGATGATTTCCCCTCGCCCTTCCCCGCGGATCGAGCCTTCGTCCTCCACCCGATTGCCCCTTTGTTTTTTCCCCGTTCGCGATCTTATTTTTTTCGATCGCGCGACACGTAAATCCGTCGCGTCGTTTACAAGCGCCTCTCCCTCGAAATCCGCCAGTTTCCGCGAATTCCGCACCCTTTTGTGCTCCCTCCACGCTATTGTCCGCGGAGCGACTCCTTCGTTCTTTTTTCTCCGTACATCCACACGTACGATCGAGCGGACGCGGGGTTTTGGGGATGAGGGCATTTCCATTTAACGAAGGCGTGACATTCTGCGGCGCTTCGGATTTGTCTCCCCGCGGGTCAAACGCCGGGGGAATCGGC
Source organism: Sympetrum striolatum (assembly GCA_947579665.1). Lineage (NCBI taxonomy): Eukaryota > Metazoa > Arthropoda > Insecta > Odonata > Libellulidae > Sympetrum > Sympetrum striolatum. The sequence continues at coordinate 49,530,207 of OX388342.1, read as the reverse complement.
GATAACTTTTTTCCTCTCTTTCGAAACGTGCGCGCTTAAGCGATTCGGGAATTAGCGTTGGTGTGGACGCGCCGGGTTCGCGCCCCGGAAATGGGCGGAAAGAATCAATTACGAATGCGGATGAGTTTATGTTTAGAGACCACACCCTAATTGAGTGTATCCACCGAATGGGGGCGTTCCGGTTGTTTTTGTTGTTCGGGCTGCTTGGAGCGTCTTCCGCATTTCGGACGGCTCACTCTCATTAGCCATCACATGCGGATTCGTGTCCTCGACGATTTTTTTCCAGCTTATTGACTCGATATTTTTTCGCTTCCGATTTTTTTAATTTTTCTCCCCATTCCGAGATCGCCATCCTCTCTTGCTCTATCACCATGTGTTTCGATGTTATCTCCACCCTCCCGTGGCTAAGTGCGGTTCCATTAACGTTATTGTCCACGGGAAAGATATCGCTGGAGCGTAATCTGTTTATACGTCCAGCCCATGCCGTTCCCCGTGTTTTGCCTTCTGTTGCCGTCCCCAACTTCCACCCTCACCCGCCCTGTATCTCTCTCCTCCGGAATTATATGGTACATATCGATTTACGCCCTCCATATAATAAGTTGTCCCACCTCTAATGAGATGCCGCAGCGTGCGTGATCGTATTTCTTTCCCGCTCGGGAACTATTCGGAGAAAGCTTTTCGGATAGCGGAAAAAATTCAATTTCGAGATTCGGGTGGAATCTCACGTCTCGGTCGATCCCCCGAAAAGAGCGGTTCGAGCACTTTTGTCCGTCGTCTCCGTGCGTTGTCCAGAGGCACAAAAGGATCGATGCAATTCGATGATATCTCATTTAGTCCTATTTGCTCCCCGAATGGAATGTTCGGTTAAAATGGACTAATCCGTGGCTCCAAAATGGCGGGGAGTTTAGCATTTTTCTTACCTTTGGTTCGCATAAGTCAACACGAAAACGGATTTCTACTCCTTCCCTTATCCCCTTCGAGCGGAGGACGGGAAATCTCGCGTTAGATTCCTCGTCGAAGAGGACGACCACTGGAGATGAAGCATGCTAGCACTCGATGGGACTGTTTGCGATGGCGAGAACCCTCATGCGTGGGCACTTCGTCGCTGCAAAAGAAATCCTGCTACCTAACAATGTCACTGCCGTGCTGAAGCTTGGAACAAACATGATTCTCCTAGGTCAGGAGTTTCCTGAGCATGCTCGCTGGATACGCGACAGGGATTCTTCGAGCACGCAGAACTGCCTGCGCTCACTCATAATCCCTCCGTAACTAAATAGAAGTCTTTTGCGGTTATTATTTTTCACGGAGGCGATACTCGAAGGGAAATGGGGAAAAATGAGAGGAAGGCCGAGGGCATTTTACGAGAGATTCCTTTATTTGGGAAGGCGACTTTTCTCGGATGACTAGACTCGCATGCATAGGCCGATAGTAAAAGAGCTAGACGATTACCGTCCACAGAGCACAAACAATGCCCTTTATGGCCTTCCTGCCTCTTGCGGTAGGTTTGTTGGTATACGTTCGCGTTGATCAGCGGTTGCCTTTTTTATACCAACAAACAGAACCGACGTAAACACTTCTGAATACACGGCGAGGGTGAAATACTACTTTATTTTACTCGAAGCATTCGCCCTTGACGATGTTTTGAGAGCTTTCAGATACATATATCTTCTACATATTTTCCAGTAATGGGAAGTTATGACGCAATAATTGGTATTTAAATAAAAATATGTTGATTGTGAAGATCTAACTGATATTGACTAAGAAGGCAGGAATTTTATGTCGCGAAAAAACTCAGGTGTATACTTGAAATACCAAATTACAGGAAATGTAATGTTTACTATAAACTTACATACGCTTCGCGTCTGATTACTGAAGCTTTCTTAGACTCATTTCTGTTTTCACATTTCTGTTTTCACCGGAATTTCTACATTTCTTCCACTTCTCTAATCTTGATTATGATATCGAGATATTAATTTTTTTCGACTTTTTTTCTGCTTTACGATAGAAGTAAGGGGCAATGATAATTTTTTATGTTACCAATCGTAAAAATATAATGATGAACATGAGTCACACAACAATAAAATAAAAATATAAATAAAACCGTACTTTTAACCAAAGCAAGGTATCGCGATAAAGTATTATTAACAAGGCTTGTAGTTTTCTCAAAATAGAAACTCTTTCATCCTCTCGAATTTCTTACTACGTGTGAGACTTCATATATTTTTTGTGAAAATAAACCGCAGACTTTGTATTTTCCACAAAATTTATTAATACACAATATACACATAATATTTTGTGGAAAATACAAAGTCTGCGGTTTATTTTCATAAATGGCGTTCCACCTAGTAAAGTCAGTTCATATCGATTTTATTCATAGATTTTAATTAAGATTTATATAGAATATTCATTTATATATATTATCTATTTATTCATAGAATTTAAGATATATGTATATTTCAATAGTCAATAAACAGTTAATAGGTTCTTAATTGAAAAATGATTTTATTTAAAACTCTAAAAGTAGAAGATACTGCGCAGATGAAATAATAATTTCCGTAGTTTTTGGAATCGAACGAATTGCGCAAACTCCATTCCCCCTTGTATTTTTAGAATTTCCTCGCTCTTACAAATCGTCTCCTATAACAACCATCAGCTGTAATCACACCTTTGGTGATGAAGATAACTTCGTTCCCCGCTCAAAGTTTCCCGTTTCAAATTGTTGACTCTGAAGGCAGGGACTCGATTTTGCAAATAAAGTAAACCGCTCCCGAATCAGAATTCAGGCAACGCCCTCGTAACGAAAATTTGTCGCAGGACCTGGCACGGGACTATTCAATGACTCTGGGCGTTCTATCCTATTAAACCTTTCTTCCTCGATGTTTGCGAGATAACTTACGAGTCGGATGGGCGATTTTTTATCCGAGCAGCACGGCGTTGGCCCGAGGTGGGATCACATCCCGCCTTCTTGCACAGACGCGTCTAGTCTCCTGGATTACAAAGAGCAATCTGAGAAAACACAGAGGGAGGAAACCAGATTCGGCTATGGAGACACATTGATCACTTGAACGTTGATGTTTATGACTCTACTACAAGACTCCTGATGACAAAGGGGCAAAAACGAGACAACGTTGTACAAGAATGAAGAAATTAGAAAAGGGTCTTGAAACATCAATTCAATCCCTTTTCTTGTGTATCGCAATCCCTGAGATATATTTCCTTTGAGGATGGTCTCTGAGAAAGACATATTTTTCAATTGCTGGATATTACTTACGTAATGCCTATCGTTGAAGTCCTTAATTTAAAGTATTTAGGATTAAAGATTAAGGATATGTATTGGATGTGATTAGGCTGATATCGGATAATATTACCAATGAACGATTAGAATCAATGTTATTAGACCATATTTTGTCGGACCTCATTTAGTAAACAATTGAAACAAACTTACGTGCAACACTTATTAGTGTGGAGAATACTAAGCTCGTTTCAATTTTTTACATGCTTCAGATATTGTCTTATTTTGCACTGCGGCAGGAAATCGCGATCTCATGAAATCGATAACTAATCAAAACGTATTGTGTTCAGCAATGCGACTCAATCTATAATTGTCGTCGAATAAACTCACGAAGGTAGCTCAATCTATGATTTCACAATATAATCAGATAATTAGATACTAAACCAAAATATGATTATTATTAGTCTTTAATTACTAGTTTAAAATTTTATATGAATTTTAATTCAAAGTATTGATAATTTAAATAAATTCAATTGTCGACGCCTTAACTTGATAGAACTCCGTACTAATAATAAATTTATCATGACTAAACAATAATTTTAATGCTAAAATTATACGACTATCGTTTATTTTTATTTATCGTATATGTATTCGATAAATACCTCTACACTTACATCTATTACTACTAAGAATGAAGTTTGGTTTTGCGAAATTTTCTGAAAAAGTTAACAAGCATGAAGATCGCATACTTGTTAACATCTAAAATAAATCCATCATTAATCCTTCTATTGTTATTCGACCATTGCCGTGTTGACACTGACGGTGCAAGAAACCAGATATTTAATATGCAACTGGTTTCGTACTTAGGATAAAATCGCTTTTAAAATGTGTTCCATGTAAATTTGGTCAGTGGTTATAAGTTATGAACAGCTCCTACACAATAAGTTATACAAAAAAGCGTACAGAGTGTTGAAAAGTGAGCACTGACGTTGAAACTTTGGAGCAGCAGTCAAGAGCAGCTGCAAGTACTTTGACACGCGCATGAATAAAGAGTCAAATAGAAGCCAAAACATAAAATAAAAATAAACCGAATCTTTTGTGAGACATCAAAAAGCGCTCGATAAAATTTATAACTCCTCATGGAAAATTCTCCCCTATACAATAGGAAAGTAGTTGGAACATTTGTTGACCTAACCAAGAAGCACTTGCGGAATCCCAATAACATATTGTGGTGAGTTCCATTATATGAATACATAGAAACGGAGCAATTTCATTTCGTACTCATTTTGTATAACATATTTCAGTGACGTGCTCTCTATAACAGTGGAAATATGTTGGACGACGCTTTTTATATTTCAAAAGCGAATATAAATTCGAATGAAGCGGATTTTAAGTCCTCTAAGGGAATGATTATGGTTTATTTCTCATAATTTCTCAACACACATGTAGCTTTACAAGTGCTCAAAGCATTTTAAGTAATGGATATTTATTTTTTAGAATTCGTTATAATAAATTAATTGAAGTTACTAATTACATTATCAGATAATTAGAAAAAATCAACGAGTATTTTTAAGATTTATGAAGTATTTAGCTATAAATTTTATTGTGTTATTATATTCATATTTGTACTCATAGTTTTATGCAATACAATAGCTTTACAATATGCACTCGTATTTGTATAGTAATAGGGAAAACAAACTCCGTATTTGAAAAGAGCTTATCAAAGCCACAATAACTTAGAACATATGTATTTATTTAATATGTTGATTTAGTAACCTTGTGGTAATTATTAACGTAAAAAATCTTTGGTTGAAAATCAGTTTTAGCTAGTTTATATGAGAATTTATAAATATGTATTGTAATATTTTGTGGTTTAGTAAAGTGCTTTTAAAACATGATTTTTTTACATTATTAATAATTATCACAAGGTTAACTTTTAATCTGCATCTTTTAGTGGCAAGAAAATTTGAATAAATGAAAATCTATGGAAAATCTATTCAACTGATTTAAACTTTAAATGCTAAAAAGATGTAGCACAATTGTCAGCTTCAATCAGAAAAAATCATAATTGAGCTGCTTCCTTCATACTAATGAAATTCATTGAGACCTGTCGTAACATGAGAATCATATCTAGAATTTAATATTTCCTTGCTTTTCTCTCACAATCTTCAGAAATATTCCAGTTTTACCCCTTTGCTTGCTCTATTAAATATTGATTATTTGCTTAATTCCATTCTTATCAAATAGATAAACTCATATAAATGAAGAGAGTCGTGGATACCGAGGATAATATTGCCTTGCTTTTCTAACTTAATTTTCGCCTTTCCATTAGTGTCACAAAGCGTAAAACGAAACAAACTCATATGAATGAGTCGTGGATATAGATCCTTTGTTCCAGCATTCTATAAAATTTGTAAGTTATAACCTTTTTGAAGCCAAAAGGCGTTGTCCATTTTCACGTTGGATATTAATAAATTCTTAATATATTTCGCAATAAAAATTTTTATTTTAACTCTAGAATATAAAGCTATTTTCACGGAAATTTAACTCATAATTAATATTTTCAAACAATTTTAGTTATTGACAATTTTTTATTTTTCCTATTCCTAATCTCACGTTACTAGTATGATTATTTTGAATATCACCCAACAGTATGTACTCTTATTAATTTGAAATACAAGGTTAAACCAAGATGCTAACTAAGATTGCAAAGAAATGGAGAACTTAAGTGGGGCACCAAATATTAATTTAAGAATGGTGAGGATTCAATACTAATTTGATTTTTTATCGGGCATTAGCACAGCAATCCTGAGATGTGATTTAAACATATATGATTGCGATATAATTGTTCAAAAGAGTTACGTGAATCTACCGAATTACGTAAATCTACTTAAATCGACAAAACAATAGAAATTTGGTCGAAAGTTTTCATACATCTGAGATTTCTTTGTAGTCCCAATGAGAAGTAAATTTGAAACCGCTGACTCAAAAGCAAATCCGAGGACCCTTTCTAATATTTTATTTTCAATACCATTAGCATCAAAGATGTAAAATTCAAAAGGTGATTCCCAAGCTCTTTCATGTAATTCAGTTTCAGTTCAGTCTTTCAGTTTTCTGTGAAGATTTTTTTTTCAAAGCGCGTTGATTTTTTTTATTCGGTTGTTCGCATTTTATGCTTCAAAGGTATTTTATTTCTCTAGCTTCAATGATTCCGATCCGATTTCTTTTTGGCATTTTCTGACTGAAAGCCAACTCGTGGTGAAAACATTCAAATGCCTCTAGAATTTTTTTGGCAGATTGTTAATATCCTATGATCAGCGCAGCTTAAACATAATTCCTAAAATGTTCCCCCAACGCAAATGCTCACAAAGAGGCAATATGATCAAATTTTGTCGTTGAAAATGAACGCGATAAAAATACTAAAGGACCCGCAGAGAGGTGACAAAGGAGTGCTTTCCGACCAAATGAGACTCGCGTGTCTCACATCTCCGATCGAAGAACGTAGAAGAAAAATACATCCGGCATTATATTCACGCTTATTTTTCAATCCATATACCCACTCGGTGAAATAAGTTTCCATGCGCCATTTATTTCTGCATGTATTCATGATATAATTCTTGAATTTTTAAATTTTACGCTCGAAGAAAACAACATTTTACTGAAATAAATCTAAGCATTTACGATTGTTTTAGGAACTCCAAATTGCATTTTTTAGTATTTTATAGGGTTATAAGGATAGGGTCATAGTTAAATAGTTATATTCATTGAGATGTGACATACTAAAACTTTTACTTACCACAAAATTAATTGGTTACTAATTTTGTGGTAAAGTAAAATGTCATTACCACCAAGTGAAGCCTCAACTTGTTTCCTATACCTAGTTATATTCATCTTCATATACCCCATATGATTTATTTCTGCGTGTGAAAAAACACACGTATCTTATTGATTCGATGGAAATTTAATGCTAAATCAAGCATTCATGCATTAAGAGTATCTACTTGTAATTTCTGGAGCTGTTTTGATCTGCTCTATGCAATGGCATAAATGTATTATTTTATTATACAGATTTCACAATTTATAATTTAGGGAAGGGAAAAATATGTAAATACAGTTTCTTTTCAAATCATCCGATTTAAAAACCACAGTTGCCTCCCGAAAACTCGAAGAAAGTGCTCTCAGAAACTTATGCTTAATAGGATAGTATACAATCACGCAAAATTTACGTTTTCAGTAACTTTTTATTTGGAATATTTTATAAAGGAGATCGATTTTTAAATGACCCATCATGCTCAGGAAGAGATAATTTAAAGAGAAATTCCGATTCCAGATCAAACCAAAATCACATGAAATATCCCCCATATTATATTTAATGTAAAATTCAATATTCCAGAGTCCAATAAAAATTAGTAATGTTACTTATTAATGATAACTTAATGGAGATACATTTAAATTCAAATTCTGATTGTATCTTTAATTAACGTACTAACTATTTCTCTAGGTAACCATAAAAAGTAGCGACTAATGCGAAAATAATAGGATTACTTCAGGCAAAAAAAAAACAGTTGATTTTACAGCGATGGGATAAGGACTTCACTAATATAACTTTCAATACTTAGGGTATGATAAAGTTGGCTTCTTCATAAAAACTTCCTAAACACTTTATATTTGTGAATCGTCCGACAACTGGATACTAAAATATCCAATTCGTTGAAAGAACTCGGGAATCTATTCTTAGTGATAGGAAGGATTAGAGTACACTCTAAAAAGAAAATAAGATATTGATTCGTCATATATACAGATTAGCTCAGATTCGTCATATATACTATTAACTAATAATATTTAAACGATTGGATGATATGTGAAGTGTATTTCTTTTTTATTTCAATATAATTATGGCATAAAATCTATGTCATGCATCTACTTTTTCATTAATGAGCAAACATTAATAACAGCTCAATTTACGACTCGTATTTGTTGCATTTCCGGAAATCCATCCTACAGGTGGTCAAATTTATCGAGCTCTAACTCCGTTCATAGTGAAAATTAGATTGTATCTGAGCCAAATTCAATTTTGGCTAATCCTAAAAAAGGTTTTTCCTTGTTCAGAGAAATGAATTACAGAGTAAAGAGGAATGATTTGCAGATTTAACTAAACAATTATTCACAAACAACGATTTCATGAACGCTTAATGGTATTTAATGCGTTGAGAAGTAAACATTTACCCGTTACAGCGAACCGATAATTGCATTTATGTTTTAATGACCATATTTTGCGCTTTTTTCCTAGAGTCGTTCGAAAAACTTGTTTATGGAACTCCGCTTAAGATATTTTCGTTTGCCCTGTTTTTAAGAGTATTTTTTTCCGTTCCTCGACAATAATCTTCGCTGGGAAAGGAAGAGCTCACAAAAGGAATTTATGAAAGATTCATGAACTTCCCAAGCATCACTCTGGATATTTTATGCCTTTCAGAAGGGGAAATAAATCGGAGAAATCGTTTTGCATTACCATACTGAATGTCTCGAGGCAGAGCCGGATTATTAATAACCGTTTAATGTAATGAGTTTTCATTGACATTTGACCTTTTACAGTTTCTATGCATAGTTATGCAGCCCTCTTAACAGCAAACGGTAAACTTCGTCAGCGTCGATGAATTTTTGCATGTACCGATAAGCAATTCAATGGAAGCCTTTAAAGGATAAATCAAGTCTGTTTTGGAAACAATTTTTAAGTCTCACGAGCGCATTTTGCATTGAAATCGAATTATTTGTACCTTTTTGATACATTTTATACCATAAAAATGCTTTTCCTTACCCCATCATTTTCAAGCAACAAACAGTCCAGTAAGCCTTTGCCCGAGTCTTTCCTAGATTCTGGTGTATCGAATTTTATTCTAATTGTGTATTAATCCTCCTACATACTGAGAAAATGAAGTCATTCCCACTCATCACAAGCCGAAGATTATTCGCATTTTCTTGTAACCACGAACATCGTTATTTTAACCGAGTCTTCTTATTATATATAATTCTAGCCTCTCGTTTTCCTCTATTTTACCGATTAAAGCAAAAGCACTTTCCTTAAAAATATTTCCTCAATTTTAGATTTTTTCGGAATATTGCAAGAAAAGGAATACTTTCAATTTAGCTTTTCAGCAAATTCCAAATTTATTGGAAAGATCTTTCCTTTAAAAAGCTACTGTTTCTACAAAACTCTGTTATAACGTTGTCGAAAATTTTGCCTCATTATAGATGAATCTTTTGATGCTATTATGAACTGCATTTGTTTGTCTTCAAGACATTAGGAATCACATTATGGTAATTTCTCTTTTGTACAAGAAGAGAAACATTGACCATTTTACTTTGTTTTTGGAAATGGTAAAAAACTACTTTGTTCTTCAAAGTTTATATTCATTGATCTTGCTCAATAATTAAATTTTTTGCTCTCAATTAAGTGAAATTTGGTTATTTATGTGTGGGTTAATATAAAACATTAGCTATATCGGTGAGCAATATTTTGGGATCGGTGATCTTTTAAGTAAATCTGCTGCATCTATACTTACTACACACATAAAACTGCTTATTAGGGGGTTACATATTAATTTCGGATTACACTGTAAGGGTGAGAAGTTTCGCTATCTTTGTACTAGTATCGACAAGTATTCATTATACATTTCAATAATTCGAAATTTATTTACCTGTTTATGGATAAATAGACTTTTTCTATCATAAATATACGCTTCGTTAGCTGATGAGTGTTCAAGTTTGGTTGGAATATTCTGTAAAATGAGGAACAGTTTATAAGTCGAGACATCGATTTAAAATTTTTCCAATATTTCTTTCGGTAGCTTTGCTTTTGATAAAACGCCATGCTCATATTTTTTCATCCTAAGGAATTAAAAATTTTGTATACAATCAAAACAACGTTTGGGAAATAGATAACATTCAAATTATTTGTGAATGTAGCATAGGTATAATATTGTGATTAATTGTTTGGTGAAAGAAGCATCCAGAATTTTCAATATTATTATTCTATAGAGGGTAATTATATTTGATTGGTTTCCAAGCCTCATTCAGCCTTTTGTTTGTCAATTATGATAAGTGTAATTGTAAAAAATGACACTTATTATTTCATTAATATTAAATCTTTGCTTTATTTATACTATAGAATGTTTGTATGATAAATGGAATTGTCCAAATTTCATTAAAAATATTTGATGAACTACTTATAATGAAGGTTTCTTCGAATTAAAATTTTATTATTATTTATTTTAACTTTTACTTATTTTATTATTTATATTAACTTTGAAATTATAATCGCATCTAAAGTGATTCCCACACAGTCTACAAACAAAAATTAAAATATTACTCGCTGATTATTTTCCCATCTCTTAGACATGTCACAATTTGTAAACCCATGGACAAATTATATCCTCGTATTTATAAAATTAATGCACTCTTTGAGGAACATGTGATTAATTATGAAAATCAAATCAATTAGGAAATTTCAATGACAAGTCTAATATAAATGACGGTTCGAGGACTGATCGATTTTTGACGCTTCTCAACCTTCAAAAGTCCGTCAGTGATACTGAAGATAAACTTAAAGAAAATGATCGATACCTCTCTTCCCTTTCGGAGATTGTAATATTCATAAAAACCTTATCTTATTCTTTTCTCCTTTTTTCTCTCGGCTCCGAGTTCTTTATATTTCCCTTAATGCCCACTCCCCGCCGCTTCCTCTTCTTATGTTGGGGATTTTATACGAGAATCCCTTCCTTATTCCCTGTTTCCTGATATTAGTCATTCTTTCATTGCAATCAGTTTCCCACTGTTATTAATGTTTCCTACCTTCTTTCTTAGCTTTCCCCTTAGGTAAAACCGAATCCTTCGCCATGTTATTTTTCGGAACCGGATTAAGTTTTAAATGTTAGGTCAGTTTTATCAATTGACTGATTATTCCGGTTATCTTATCTCGCTTTCTAGAATATTTACCCTCCCATAAACGAAACTTTTCTTCTGCTCGAACTTAGTATTTTTATTATCCTGGGGTTACGCCTCAAGATATAACTTGTTAAGTTATAAACAACACAATATTATATAAATAGTAGCAGTATTTAGTATACAAAAGAAGGTTTAAAAAATTCAAATAAAAGTAATTCAGCTGATTATGAGTCGTTATATATTGTTAATAACGTGCTGACACCTAGTAACTAATGATTTTCATCATTTTCAAGAAATATTATGACAAAATGGAGTATTAGGTAATGCTAGATAATAACTATAATTTGAGGAATACATTCTATGTAGTACCTAAAGTTTACAGAAATATATAGCTAAAAAATTAAAATATATGCTACCAAAGTAACTCAATAAATACTAAGCGGAAATAGACGCTTTCTATGGAAGAAATGGTCTTACTTTCGCAAAATATTTATTTTTAAGAAATGCACTGTTCTTACATAATATTATCTCTTTTCTCATGTTTCAAGTTTTTTGCTATATATGTAAAAATGCGTGTAATTTGATGCTTACTGATGTTACCTCATGTTAGGGTTAAGACGCCAATTTTTCTTCTTCTAACAAAATTTTCTGTATAAGATTTGTATGCAAACATTTGTCCTGTCGATAGGATTTACCTGACGTAACATGAATGTTACATGTTAAAAATACACAAATAAAATAAATTATTATTAAAGGACTTTATTTGGCAAAATGGAGACTTTTAAGTCCCATCTTCCGTTTAACCTATCGGGTATTATTCGTGTATTGTTGGTGTATTATACGGGTATTATACAGATATAAAAAACGTGTAGTATCGGTGATTTGTTCCATTTCCGTGTGTCGCGAATCAAATCTCATCAATATTCCCCCCCTATGAAGTCTCTTAGTCTTTTGATTTCAAAGAGAATGACTGATGTTGTTGGCGTAAGAACGGAGAAGACATTAGACTTCGGGTCTTCGTCGGATCTGATTGGAAAAAAGGTCGACGTTAATGAGACTCTCTCCCAAAAAGACATCCGTTGCTACTCTGAGCGCTTTCAGTATAAATGGCTCATCTTTTACGATTTCAACCTCAATTTTCCCTAAAAATATCTCCTGCGACCTTTCAAGATGTGGGAGGTCCGTGTATCATGACATGGAAGCGAAGAGGGTCGTTTTGCACACCTTCGAAACTGGATCCATGACCGTCCGCCTTTTCCCACCGCTTTGATCTGACCTGAAATTGTGTTCCCGAAGTATATTTAGCTTCCCCACCGGCTGTTTTAATCTTCCCACGATTTATGTATTGCTGCTAATTTGCTTCGTTTGTGAGAGGTATTTACTTCATTAATTATTTAACTACGTTCATTATTAGCTCTTGATGCAAATATGAATCCCGCATGGTTAATTTACTGGCTATTACTTATTTATCTTCCCTTTGATTGCGCATTTATCGGGCTCATGATTTCATATTACAATCAATTCAAATTACTTTTCCTAACAAGCTTTGATTCATTTTCGTTTTTTTCATAGCCTAGATATAAATTTAATGCTCTTCCCAGTAAAAATGTTCAAAATTTATGAGATATAATTGTTTTATCATTGTTATCTCAGCCTTTAAATGGCTTTGCAGTACATGAATTGATTTATATCCTTCATATCGATTAATAATTTTACAGCTTAAAACTCACAATGCAATGGTATAAATAAGCTGTAAATAAAACTAAATTAACTTAAATTTTGATGATATAGTATTAGAAATGGGACATTTTTGAATTATTTTATTTAGAAATTCAGTCAGCCCTTTTTTTCCTTCCGGATTGGTATAATCGATTCAATATGCTTATTAACAGTTTGACTTGCTTGTCTTCCAGCATTTTGAACAGAATGGAAAAAACCCGTCATTCTTAAGCTGAATATTTTAATATTATTCCTTGTGCATGCTGGCGTATTTCTGCATGAGGTATATCTTTAAAAATCAGATCAGAATGATAGAGATTTATTGAAATGATATCTCGTGGGAATCGTCTGTTATTTAAAAATATCACGAGAAACAAGATTGGAAAAAGTAAAATATCCCCTACGTTTGACGTTTTTGAGACTTTTATGGCGGCGATGAGAAGAAAATCCATCCCTTCCAACATTTTATTATGATAAGAAATGAATGAATCGATATTCGAGATGAATTTACTTTGTAACGAATTCTACAATTCAATTGTTAATTAATGCTAACGGTCTTGACATCGCCCACGTTGAATGCCGTCTGGCTAGGCCATATCCCTGTAAACCATACCTCGGCATGAACTTCAATTCAATTTTACTTGTTTCGACGTACAGACTGACGGGATTTAATCAGTCTTTCATTGTCTCTTGGCGTATATTTGATTGTGACCAAATTCCGGATGAAAGGGAAAATTGTCGGGAAGGATAAAATTCAGATGAAATTAATTATTTGTTATTGTAACTAAATTAGTTCCACAGAACAACATCTCCAAAGAATTCCAAGTTTTCCTCTAACTGTTTGATTCTTTTTTATCATTATAGAGGCTACTATCAGATTATAATCTCATTATCTTTTAAGGAAGGAGAGAAATTGAAAGGATGAAAGGAAGTCTAAAATAGAACGAGGAAGTGTAAACCAAAGCTAAACAAAAGCAAAAAATAGCGACATGAATGGGGCTCAAACCCGGGTCTCTTTCCGGGTATATTTGAATTTGCCAATTAATTTCTTTTCCAGGATTTAGCTTTTTACTATCTTCTATTTATACAAGTATTATGGATCTTTAACTCTCTGTGAGATGTCTCTGCTTTCCCTATCTGCTGTTGTATGTCGCCGATCTATTTAAATTGCCTTTTCCATATTAAAGTAATAAATATATAAAGCACCATGTTCGTTGAATTTTACTCTCCCTATGGATATTACGTTACCCTAAATATTAGTCTCCAATTTCCGAAACACATCAGATGGTGGTCAATGGAAAATGTTGGATGTTTCCTCAATTCACTTCATGGTACATTTCGCCATCTTCACTAAAGTGATATGGCTATCCGCTTATGAGACTGGGTTCACGGCTGATGCCATTCCGTTAATCATCTTCCACTCTGTGCCTGGTTCTGTCTTCACTCCACGGTCTCTCGTTTGGTGTTTACGGCGCACCGCTGTTTGCTATGCACTCCCCAGCAGTCGATTGCGCTTCTTCCAACTTCGAGCCTATGATGCTCTACTTATGGGTTTTCAACCCTAATCAATTAACGTACCCCCTCTGTCCCTTGAGTACACCTTTCTTGGACCCAAATACCAGTATAAAGTTCGTTATGTCCTTTAATCATAATGTCCATAATAATGAACATTGATTAGTTAAGGTATTTTAATGCGGGAATCAATGTAAGTTATCTCATAATTATAATAAATACATTTTTTAACTTTAAAAAAGTTGAGCACGTCTAAATATAAGAGTAAGATTCTTACAACTTTATTTCTTCGGAACGAACACTAATCTTGATATTTAATAGGTATTTCCTCTTCTTTCGATAGTCATTTCTTTCTTCACTAAAATATTTATTATTAAATTTCGTTAAAAGGGATGAAATAATATCTAGGAATATGAATATGTTGGAAATTTTAAGGGATCTCATGTATTTTTGGAAGATATGAAATAGTTGGTACTTCTTATCATTTTTCCATCCTCGGGGCACTCATATTTTAACTCAGGTTTCATGCCAATTAAAAAATGGTGGTCATTTTGTATTATATGAACCGGAAAAGAAGAGAACGCCAACTGTATAATAAAATGTGTTAACAAGAACGTTACAGATAACATCATTATACTACGAAAAATATTTCATCTCTCTTATATGATATACATAAGGAGTTCTAGCAACTAAAATTTCGTGACACTAAAATCACGGTAGTAGATATTTACACTTTAAACTGGAAACGAAGAGAACTTAAGAATAAAATAAACGTGATATATTATTAAAGGTTTTCAGCACTAATATACATGGCGAATTTCTATTAAACGTAGCATGTATCGCAAATACACATGTTATTTCGCAACAGATATTACCGCCAATAATTTTATTGGGGCTCGTCGGTTCAAAAGTCCTGGAGCATGTTTTTCTGGCTGCACATTCATTTATTTTCATCACAGAATGAACGGAATACATTTATGAGCGAGAGAGGGTTTTATGACGCAGTGCTTATACCTCCAAAATATTTTAGAAATTATTGATCTATGATCCTCGAGAAGGGCCTTTTATAAAAGAACGGAATTTTCCTCACCGTGTCGTATCATTTAGATTCAAGGGCGCTTGAAAATCTCGTGGGTTGCTGATATATCTTCAAAATATCCCGAGAATATTGTTGACGTTTAACTTTTTCATTTTGAAGGTTTACTAATAAATTCTTCGCCGAAATTTCGTTTTACAGAAATTATAAACGTGATGGACTTTAAGGGTCTCTCTCTATGTTTGCATATTTAAGTTTTTACGTGAGTTAGTAATTAATCCCTATTTGTATTTGAGGAATAAAGCAAAGTTTATCTTATGCTTTTTAGTATACTCTATTTTCATGTACTCACATCATGAAGTCTTAGATTAAAAATAATATAATTAATTTATATCTCCAATTAATACGTGTTATTATTAATACTATCACCTTAGTTTTTTGACATCCCTTCAAACACTTTTCTTAAATGATAAATGCAAATGGGGTAAACACTGGTTATTTCCTGATGTTGCTTAGTCCGTTTTAAGTTTTCAAACATTACACAATATCAATTGGTTATATTGGCTTAAATTTTGGCATAGAGAAAGCTATTCCATTCACTGTTATACATAGAAAACGCTATATTTCGTGGAAATATCTTAAATGAATCACGAAGTATCACAAAATTACCAACGTTTACCCGACGTTATTATTATTCTCATAATTTCAGAATGATTTTTCTACTTTCATTTCAGAATTATAATTATTTTTGTTTATAAAAAGTTTTCGAAAGTTATAAATTTTATTTATTAAATAAATTCCAAATTATTTTGAATAAAGTCATAGTAGATTTTTAATACATATGTTTTATTTATTAAAATAAGCTTATGCTACTCATAGTAGCTAAATATAATGAAAAAATTTACTTATTTCAAAGATAAACACAAACAAAAGAAATAAACCGAAATCATACACACAATTACCAATGAAGTTAATCATAGGCATTCCAGAAGATATCACCTGAATGATGATTATCATCATTTAACCAACTGCTGACGTAATAAAAGCAGCTTACATAGATACGACAGTTTTAACCGGAAGAACCGCATAAAAACAATGCATCGCGTGTTATGATCTGAAATTGAGGAAATACACATTTTCCAAATATTAAAAATATTTCGATATAATGTTTTAGATAATAGGCACATTTTGATATGGTAAAGAAAATTATAATATTGGTGCAATTCATAATCTTCATATTGACGGAAGATATATCGATGCCTATAAAATGTAACTATAGATTCGAGGGAAATTTAAAAAAAATATGAAAACGGTCGAAAAACGATGGCCTCACATTTCAGCGGAAATGTTGTCGCGAAATGTTCTCACAATTACAACATTCTACGTGACATGGTAATGGTTGAGTTTCAAAAGGAGGAAACTGAATGATGAATACATGTTAACGAAATTCCGTGTTAATTGAATGCCGAATCGGCCAATTTCCATGTCATTTCCATGTTCTAAACTAGTGCGATGCGTGCCGTAGCTATCATTTGTCGCTATGTAAGAGTTATCAAACTATCGATTTCTAGGCTACAGCAATTATCTACGTCGTTTATCCATTAAATCGAGAATTACCATCATTGCTTAACTAAGTTAACTGGACTATGTTCAACTGAACCATTAATATTTAATTCCTCGAATAGCTAGAAAGAGAATAAGTGATTATGAAAAACATTTCTATCGAGGTAATAATTGATATCATAGGTGAATTTTGTATTATTTCATAGCGTGTCAATGATTGACTGAGAGATGTTTCCATGTTAAATGATGTGATGAATTATCAGTTCTCGTCGAGCGAATAAATTCGTATTCTAATGAATAGGTCCCGGAACCTGTCAAGCCAATCATTTCGGGGTAGCCTATATTGCGTTATCTTCCACCATTCTATTCTCCAAAGAGTACGTAAAAAGTAATCTATATGCATGAGTCTTGAAAAAGCGACAAAAGAATGTTTAAAATTCATAATCTTCCAATAACATGGATTAAAATGGGAAAAAATAGAAATAAAAAGTAGAAATATATCATTTATCTATAACTTGGAAAAATTTTGCATAGCGCCAGTCAAAATAGGCGCGTGACGAGAGATTATAATTTTTCTCTCAGACGTGACAGCTCTTTATTGGAAGTGACCGTTCGGCATAAAACTCGGTTTCCCTGTCAGCGACAGATCAAAGGCTTTTCAGCCCAATTTCGACGTCACTGAACGAGAATTACATTTTTAGTTATGTTTCTCATTTTCCAGTGCCATGATTTCCTCTCACAAAATTTCCCTTCCTCGAAATTTTTGATCTTTTTGTGAAGAATAAACAGTCCTCTATTGTCACACTTTTCTAGTTATATATCGTGTCAATCACAATTGTCGGAAATAACATAGCTTTCTGCACTAAAGGATCTCTGCGAAATACGAGCAAATTTCTCTCGTAAAATTTCTAACAGCGAGTTTCTTAGTCGGTCCGGAAGAAAGGTGAACTTAGAAGAGATACGATGAAAGAAAATGTAATATATGCCTAATTTAAATGGTATGTTCTGACCTCGGTAGATGCATATACATTTTGTTGATTAACATTATTATTATTCACTTTATTAAAATTTGAAGCAGAGAGAGAAGTAAAGTCCTTTCTGCCTCTAGTAACAGCGAAATTATCATTATTATCTTTATATCCTTTATTTGAGAGGTTAGGCTTTGTAATCTATTCTTCATCTGACCTCGAGGTAAGTTTAATCGAATGTCTTAATTAACTATTTAATCACTATGCAGGTCATAAGACGTACCTTTAATTGTGTCCTTAAGTCTATGCCTGAGTCTAAATATTTTTGAGCAAGAATTTTATATTTAATGTAATTTTAAAATTAAATTTCAAAATAACTTTTTGAGGGCAGAAGAAAATAAAATATATTTAGAGAAAAGGGAAAACTTCCATGTTATTGCCTAACATAGAATACACTTGAAAATTATGATACATTATTTTGAACAAGATAAATGTCTTTGTAAGTGACAAACAAACTACACTGTATGGCGCATATTTTTTATAATTACCATATTCGCAACGATGTCGCCTTGTTCATCTTTTGTCACGAATCCTAACACTTAACCAATGAATTAAATAACTATTTATGCATTAAGAAAATGTAAAGTGTCACGATTACTTCTAGCTTTTTGATAAATGAATTAACCATTTATACACAAAGAAAATGTAAAATTGAAGGTTTTCTTCCCTAGGGTACGGGAGTGGAATAACTACTCCCATTCCTTTAAGTACTCTTTAACGAGGGCACTTCAAAGTACATTGCATGCAACCGATGGACGGTTTTTAAAGGATGAATAAATTCGAAGCGCGATTACTTAGTAATACCTGAAAGCACCCATTTCAAGTTCCCCGTAAGTGCAAGCATTCCTGCTTGTCTTCTTTGAGAGCACTTAAGACCGAGACGAGGTACTTAATTTGATAAAGGTTGACCCCTGCCCTGTGTCAATGGGTCTCAGCCTTTTTCAACTCGAGGGTCTCTTACGTAACGGTTTACACCGCGAGATTCGCACCACACGTGTCGATTCTACCCCTTTCAACTCCCCATAGGAAATGATTTTACGAGGAAAACACGTGTAACGGCTGTTGCGATCTCGAACCACTCCAGATTTAATATCGATTGACGAAGGGGCTACTTTGCGGCAATGGGTTGGGGAAGAAAGATTCTTGGACCTTCCATGTTGAAAATTGCGAGGCACGACAAATTTCAGACAAGTATTTTTAGAATACTAATTTCCTTGTGATTGCTATAGTTTTCTCTAAATGAATGAATGCAATGTGTCCATTTATTGATTTAATTTAATGTAGTTTTTATCATAGTGCTGTTTGTGTGATTTTTATTTTGTATACA
The DNA here is from genome assembly GCA_947579665.1 of Sympetrum striolatum. Classification (NCBI taxonomy): domain Eukaryota; kingdom Metazoa; phylum Arthropoda; class Insecta; order Odonata; family Libellulidae; genus Sympetrum; species Sympetrum striolatum. Next base: position 49,510,849 of record OX388342.1, on the reverse strand, counting down.
GCTTTCTTATACATCATTTAGCTTATACTTCCAATAGGTTTGCGCGAGGATTTATTACCCCTTCTTGTGGATGTTTTGTGCCGGGAATTTTTTTTCTGAGATAATTTCACTTCTTCATTAACTTCATTTCTTTCTGATATAATTTCACTCCTTCATTTCTACTTACGTCTTCCCTTTCTTTGATATGTCTTTATTCGTACTTCAATTATTTATTATTCAGCAGTACTTTTATAGTTATTATCTGAGTTAAAATATTCACCATTAATCGAATTCAGAAAAACATATGAAGTACTCTGTCTCAGTGGAATTTTCGAATAGGTGTTCTTAATGATTTGGTCAGAAGCTAAACAAAAATATTACATCCTGCAATTCGAATGATCAATGAATCCTTTCTCAAAAGTACCTAAGGAATTTTTTCGTTCACTCCCTCTGAAGTTATCCTCTCTATTTCTATGAAACTATCCATTATTTATTTTTATTATTATCATTCACGATAGATTAGGTGGAAGAAGAGATTTTTTAGTCTCAATCTCGCCTTAATAAAGATCTTAAGATAGGTTGCACACGATAGTAAAACATGTATTCTAACATTATATTTACAAAAATGTACTAATTTCATTTCGCTACATATTCTGTTGGAATGTCAAAAATAAATTTTGAGTGTTCTATTTACGGCATCGGACGACGAGTTTTTGATCCGAAACAGGAAGCTGAGAGAACATGACTTGTCAAATCCCCAAAATATTAGAGCAGTCGTTTTCCACTATTTATAGCATTCGTCAGTGTCTCCTTCCGATGCCTTAATTCCGTGGGACGTGGCAAAGTATGTTTTCTGAAATTCCTTGATTGAAACACATATATACATAATCCCGGCTTATTCGATCGAGTTTGTTTATAGTTCGAAACCGGCCGAGCAATTGAAGTGTTTTTGTGTGGAATAACGCCAAGTGATTTTCTTCCGCACTCAACTCCGTTAATCCTTAATTACTCCGTTTTCGGCGACCTATTTCCTTAGTTGGAAAAACTCATTACCTTCGCTCTACTCCTGCAGAATATTTGTTAATTAGACACTGATTGGATTCACAGAGGAGTGAGTTGTTGGTTGTGGCGTTTTTTGTTTGAATTTTGGTACATTTAGTAAATCAAACACGAGTCAATCCTAATCCCTTTGTTGTCTGCCTGTTGGTGGTAATATTTCAGATGTAAGATGGAATTAATTAAATCCTAGTCAATATGTGTTTGTTCAGTTTATTTGAAAGAAGACGTCATAATGTACGAGAAGGATAAAAATCCGTTTCTTAAAAAGGATTGAAAGAGGGTTTAAAGTAGCCGAGTACTAATTTATAACTAAGATTAGATTTTTCATACTAATTACAAGAATTGGTTGTTGACAGAGAAATAGATGAAAACTGAGCATGGTGGTAGATCTGTATATTTATGGGAGTTGCATTACAGGTTTTTTACCTTCAAGTAGATATATTTTTAATGTAGAAAACTCAGAATATTTATAAGCAATAACATAATAAAATCTCGTTTCACAATTTTTTATGCAATGATGTCAAACAACAATCGAGTAAATGGATAGTTTGAGCTTCATATTAATCCATTAAAAATACGGGAAGATTAGCAATGCATAATTGTTTTAAAGTTGGTTCATGCTAAACTCAATTTCTATTTCAAAATTTTTTGTTATTTCTTTTCACAAAAATGTTGATACTTATACTGGTGTAAGTATCAGTATAAGTATATAAGCTGGTATGATTAGCTACAATTACTGTCTACTGCTAAATTCCATTTTTTAGCATTTTAGCTTTTGCAGCATTTCATAAGAATAAACGATGAAATGCTCGTTTATAAAACTGAGCGCATTGAACTTTTATTTCATGTAAACCATGATATTCTTTTCCATAAGGTAGCTGCAGATGGTAGCTGAAATTAAGTTTTTTCTTCTGGCGAACTAAAAAACTTACTTAATTGCTAATTACTGTAAAACTTGCGCTTTAACTTTTTATATGTAACTAAATTACCGCTGAGGAAGATTTAGCTACCAAAATAATGTCATATGGCAGGGGCCGTTAAAAACTCTGGTTAACATGATTCCCCTAAGGGAAGGGTAACTGCGTGGTATGTTTCCATTTGTATGCGTTTATGACAGTTGCTTAATTCTTTGTGCTATGGAAATAAAGTCTAAAAATTATTTTGAGGGAGCAGAATACACGAGTGTATACCATTATTAAATGTTAATTAAACTTGTCTCATGTGACAAATTTCAAACATTTTCTTTTGTAAGTTACGTTTCTTTGTTCATATATATGCTCGAGTTCTAGTCTCTCCTTCTAATTTGACTTTAACATCATTATCTTTCCATTATTCGAAACCGAACAATACTGGACGACTTTGTGTTTCCTCTCTTTTTAAAGAGAGCGGTTTACACTTTCTCGCGAATTAATTCAATGCCTTATCGCTTTTTAAACGGATAAATTAAGAAAATAAGCAAAACTCAGCTATATGTTCACGCGGTCGGAGAAACGGGATAAAAAGGACATGGTTTTCAGATTTGGAGGAGAGAATAGTTTTCCTTTGGGTTTGGAGTTTTCCTCTTCGTTGAAGGGCTCGTGCGGTGCTTTTGTTTGATATAACCTTGATTTCCCGGCGCTACATTTCCACCCCGCTCTCGCGAATGTGCGGATATTCCAGAGGGGAAATCTCTCGCTCTTGGGAAGAAATAATGGATAAAATGTTATTTGAGATTTTTATTAGCTTCATATAGGTTTTATTGGAAATGGAACGCAATATCCATCGCTATACTTCACGATTTGTATATTTTTATGTTTTACAAGAGATTCATTGAGCTCTGATTCCGTTTATTTGCTAAAAACTGACCTTCTGAAAATCTCAAGGAGAAAACGAGCGAAACATATAGACATGACAGGGAATCGAACCCAGTTCATATCCATTACAATACCTTAAGATTTTTTCTCTTTATATTTCTACCTTTTCAAAGGATTCTTTGTGCTCTGAATTTGTTTATTTTCTAAAAACCGCCCTTCAGTAAATCCCAATGAGAAGTGAAAAATATCGACATGATTGGTTCTCGAACCCAGGTCTCCCACAGCTGGGGCAGGTATTCCGATTAAGGGGTTAGATGCAAGAAGAGACTTCCTAGTCTCAATCTCGCCCTAATAAAGTCCTTTTATTATTATTATTAAGAGATTAGAACACTTGCTTCGGAAGTGGGAGACCGGGGTTTGATTCCCATTATTGTAGATGATTTACGCTTCTGTTCTCCTTTGGTTTTTAAGGCACTCTAGGTGCAAAGCACTTACTATCTTTATCCGCTACTGCTTGGTGGTCTTATGACTTTTGTGGAAATTTCCATGCAATAACATTTCCTTGTTTTCAATAACGATATTTTTCTGGAGCATTAAAATTTTTTCACATATACTTAAATTTATAGTCATTTGATTATAATGATAGTCATTTGACTTTCAAAGTATTTTTCAGTCGACCCTTGTTGAGGCAGTTTTACTGCAGCGTATTTTTCCATTTAAGATTGATGGGATATTTTTGATACAGTTGGTACGTTGTTTTTTATCCTCTCACTTTCCTTTTATTAGAATGTTACCCACTTCCTACACATTCTCGAAATGTAACAACGATATTTAAATTTAAGAAAATACTCACAATTCGATGAAGATGCTGCCAAATATAATCTAACAATTGCGTATGTATTGGATAAAAAGGAATGAATTCATTTACTGATTAAATTGCTTGTAAGTAATTCAATAAGGAACTGGTTTAAACTTGTAAATAATAAAACCTGTTAAAACTTCAACCGTTATTACATTTTCATTTCACTACATGCTTATGCTGATTAAAAATTATAATTTTTAATTATTAATTTCTTTAACGTGTTAAATATTCACGATCAGCAACCTTCTTTATCCGGACAACAATGTTAACTATGCAGATATAACCACAAAAGGTTAAATTAGCCGAATTAGCATTCAGAACCATAATATAACAAGGAGAGAAAAGAAAATCCGATAGAAATGTAGGCTTTCTTTCGTGTAAATGTTTTTTTTTCTTCAGGGTTTATATTTTTATTGTGCTTTAGCGGTCTTCTCACCTCCCTTCTCCGCGGGTGTTTTCCCGCAACCAGAGTTTTCTCTTCGTCCACCGTAAGTTAGAAAGAGTTTTCCCACTCCTTTCTTTTTTCATTAAGCTCCGTGAAATACATTAAAACGAGCTGCGAGCTTTCGTGGTAGAGAGAGCCGCTCAGACCACGACGAATAAAGGGTCCATCTAAATGTGTCAGCGGTTTTTCATAAAGAAATTTTTTGTTGTCTAAGCTGACTTCAATCTAAAAAAGCACTATTTTCGTAAGTTCATAAAAAGTAAGTTATGTAGTTAGCATTGGAAGCTTTTTATTTGTTTTCCTAGCCGTAGGTCAAGACACCCTCGAGAATGCCTGATTTCGAAGATATTAAAAATGTGTTTCAAACTTGTCTTCTATAAAGAGGTTATTAAAAAATGTGTGTTTACAAATGGAGAAAAAAACCTGCTAACATAGCTGTACGTGATTGTTCACTAACTCGTCTGTTCGTTTTATTTGTAACTTTCTTTAAGTAGATTCGCCCAGCTCTGCCTTATTTTTGGGACAACAATGCTCTTGAAATCCTAGAAAAACTTCCGGACTTCCGAATGTGACTTGGAAAATTTCCAGTTTCAAACCGCAACAGATTGTGCTTGCAAGATGTTTTTAGCAGCTATTATTGACTTCGTATGTCCCATTTTAGAACACTTATTTACTCTGCTTGACTAGTTTAATGTGTACATATTGCTTAATTTCGCACGTAAAGAACATGAAAGGATTTTCTTTTACTTCGTGTTTCAGAAATATATCTATAATATATCACGAAAAAATAAGTACGCCTATACGCATTTGAAAATTTTCTAGTTTGAAACAAAACATTCAATAGAATTTTATTTGATAAATATTGTTTGAAAATTATTAAATACCATCCAAATCATTTAAATCTTATGTTTTTCCTTTATAAGTGGAGTTTAAGTAAAGTAAAACTTTTTATTTGATTGCCCATCTATTTGATGTAGTGCGGGTTAAGTCAAAACACGAAACCAGTAAAAATGTTCAGATAGGAAGTGAAAGTAGTTATTTTCTCCATGACAGGTATAATTCCATACATTTTTTGTTTCGCAGTTCAATTCACATTGATTTTTGACACCATGTTTTGTATCGATTTCATAGTTCCGATGATGAAAACAAACAAAAATTATCAAATAAAAGTAAAGTTGAGGAAAATAAAAACAGAGAAAAGAAAGATCTAAAAACGATCTTTCTTGTTCATTTTCGTAGGCTTTCATTGTATCAGAAACAAAATAATTAACTACAGCGTTAAATCATAATACAAGTTAATTAAGTTTGCTTGATGTATTTAATTAAAAATTAATTTTATGCGTTTAATTTTCAAAATGTCTTTAATTTAATTTATTTTCCATTAAAAAGTATAAATTGTGAATATCGTATTTGAAATAAAAGACAAGCTACATAAGAGAATCTGTGACTATTATATATATATTTATCTATGTTTTATCGAGCTTAACGGCCCAGTATCAGTGTAAAGAGGAAATATAGATAACCCTGAATAATTACACCGATATTCAAAGAAGTTATTTTAGATATCGAGATATGTTATTTTCCAAAATTTATGATGGTTATTTACAGTGTCTAGCGAAACAAAGTGAGAAACAAAATGCTATGGCTACATTTGCTACATTTTGGTTATTTACGGTGTTTCTAGCAAAAACCTAAGTGAGAAAAAAATGCTATGGCTACATTTGCTACCAAGAGAAAGAGAGATACAGCGATTTCATTTCATAAAGTACCGGAAGCTTATGCCCTCAGAGAAAACTTTTGAGCCAGAAATGGCACCCTCTCGACGTAAAAGATTTTCTACCGCATCAATTACGAGATAATGGAATTCGGCGGGTAATTACGTATTTTCTAATGCCTTTCCCTCCTTTTCTCCGCGAACTCGAAAAATAAAGGTCCGTCTCGTTTTGTGCTCTTTGGTCCCGAGGCAGGACGGAGTCAATTTTTAAATACTGCCGAATAAGGACGATGGAGATTTTGCAAACGGGAGAAGGACCTTCGGGTGATTAGAGAAGAGAGGGAGTCAGCGTTTTAAGCGGGGAAAGTGAAGGGGGAAGGGCGGAGGAGGAACGGTGAAAGGGCGGAAGATGGTAGATAATACGGACGCCTGGATCGCGCGTATTCATCTGTTGGAGAATGAATTGGCTAGTGCTTCTCCGCCAAGTTAAACATACCTCAAAGGCGTAAAGGGGAAAATGGTGGAGAGCGAGGGAGTGGATGAAAAAGGAAGGACCACCGTAAGACTATTAAGATAAGGGCTTAGAGGAATGTTTAGGGTGGATCACTAGAGCATTATGGAAGTGGGCCCGAAACATATTGCAGGTTGGATGCAGATTATAACCTCGAGTAAATATTTGTTGCGTTAACTTGGAGCTGTATCGCGGGACGGGGAAATTAGGGTTGTGGCACATGGAACACGCTAGAAATTGGGCCTTGAGAGCACGGATTGGAGGTATGGCTTTGTTGCTGGAGGCAGAATGGGAAATAAGGAATTTTAAAAAAATCTTCGAGAGGAGGAATTGCTAATGAGACCTCCTAAGTAAACTAATTGGTCAAAGATGTCTTAATTAGGTAGAGGATGGTGTAAGCCTGTAGAGATTATTGCTACAAAGCTCAGTAAAAGTATAGTATAAATGAAATTGATGAAATTTGTATACCTGATGTATTTCAAAACTAAAGGTCAAGCGAAAAGAAAAAAAATATTAGGAATGGAAGCATTGAGCAGCAAATCAGATTCAAATTATAACATTTTATCAGAATTTCATAAAATCAAAAAAAAATATGTAGATATCAACTCTTAGTAATGAGTACACCATTCGGTATATATTTTTATAGATAATTTGTTCCGGAGTAAGATAAATGGAGGCATTAAAAACACTTATTGAAGCTAGTTTTACATATGGCGTTCGAAACATAAGATAAAAATTCCTTCCGATATATCTCTGTTTCTAAAAATCTTATAAGTTGCACAGTAAAATGTTTTTCTCAAATAGCGTTCCTGCAGTCGTAGTATAACTGAAGAAAAGATATCACTGAACATTTTTTAATAAATTGGTTAACTCATTCGATTACATTATTAAATATTTCGTCGGATCGTCCACTCTTTTGGGTATTATCGAATATTAACGAACTAAAAGAATTCAGTAAGTTAAAAATAGGAGAATTTACGCCAAAGCTAACAATAAGACTAATTTGGGAGGATCCGAGAGACTGAGAGCTATTAAAAATCATAAAAAAATCTGATTTTTCCTGTAAATAACTCGGACGAAAGCTTAAGCGCTTAAATCACTCCCTCAATTTTGAGTTGCGTAGAGAGTTTGGATAATCTTCATTCAGATATCTTAAAGGGTTTCCGAGAGGATGGGTTTTGCAAGAGTTTGGGAGGATTTAACTGCTGTCCTTTGTTCTGTCAAATAAGATCCACATCGACGGATTATTGAAGTTGAAAATGAGCCTTTTATTAGCATATTCGGGCTCAGCGTTGTTGAATTTCCTTTAACATGAGTAGAAAGCTGAAAATATCAGAAGACTAAGAAGATACGTTTGAACTGCCGGAAGACATCAATAATTATTTTTAATTGTATAACAGGATAGATTTTTGAAAGAATATTATGAGAGGGCTCTATTTAGTAGGGCCGTATGAAAAGTTAATGTGAAATTTTAGTCAGTAGATAAGCATAGTTTTAATATATGTACTTGATTTGATGAGAAAATAGATAAAGAGATCAGCTTTGTTTTAACTTTAAAGCAATATGAATATATAAATAAATGTATATATATATATTGAAATCAATCTGGGAAGCTTTAACTGTGTGGAACTCTATCCTAGTAAATGGGTGAGAAATAACTTAACGAAATTCCACTGTATAATATATATATATTTTTTTTTTCAACTGCTTGGTATTGTTTCATGATTAATTCGTTTTGTTTAAATATTTAATAGAATTTAAACTTCAAAAGTTCATTTTAATTTTCGTAATACGTTTACAGGAAGAATTTCTGATCGGGATTAAAAACTTTGAATCATTTTTCCCCTAATATAAATAATATTGTTATAACAGTGAAGTCGAATTTAATAAAAAAATATCCTACTTCTAAATTTTATATAGCTTAGGTAATTACGACGTTTGGGAAGAAACCAAATTCGGCCATGCTTTTAAGTTTTACCAATGAGAATAAAACGTCAGGTTTTATGCCCCATTCCATCTGCTTGCAAGACGGAAGAGTTATAATTTTCATCTAATTTTTACGCATGGATGGCTTTATTCCTCACAAATATTAAGCTCGACATCCGTAGCGACCGGCTTTTGGCATAAGTTTCAGCCGGGAACGATATCTTTATTTTTCGCTCCGCCTCGCGGCTCTTTTATCACATTAACGACTTCTCAAAAATTGAATGAGTTTCAAGACTTCTGCCGTAAGAAATCGAAGAATTAGCGTCACTCCGTGTCTGTGAGTCTGGCAAAAATAAACGGAAAGTTTGGAAGTCGTAACAGAATTGAATGTCTCTCAGAATTTTCGAGCGGAAATCTAAGATTTGGTGTCAGTTTGTGTTTATAACTTCCCTGGATGTAATAAAGTTTGATGGTCGAAAGGAACCCTCCATCCGTCGAATGCAATACGTTTGGCGTTGAGAATTCAAGATCTGCTTCCGATTGGCCTTTTTTGCGATAGAAAATGGATTTCTTGGAGTTCGCCCAACACTTAGAGCACTTTAAGTGGGAAATATACCATTCCGAAATTTGAATTCCCTAGATCGAGAATGAGGCACACCGATCTCCAAACAATTTGCCAGAAGGTCATAGAGTTTTATAGACCATCGAAGGAGAATCCGTTTAGATGTATTCTGCAATGAACTTATTTCAACATGCTATTTCACTTACCGCCCAATAGTTAGCGATTCCTATTCGGCAGATAATTGATCTGCTCCTGACGACATGAAAATTATTCGATTCGATGATGCTGCAACATTCTTAGACCTTAGATTTGAAGGGTATCTTCCGCATTTATTTCACCAAGAAGGAATTTAATTGAAATGGAAAATATCCTTTTTCCTCGGCAAGCTGCCAAATTACGAAGGATTTCCTGAATGCTTAAGCAGCTTTATCCAATTGCAGAATTACATGCAATATAAATTCCACCTACAATTAAGCAGTCATTTTTGTTTGCTGTTTGTTTCCTGCTTGCTATCAGCCTACTATATTCCTCTTTGATATCATTTTTGGGTGCTGAAACGATTCTATAATTGTTAGTTATTGGAGATAATAAGAAATATTTCCATTCATTTTATAATGATGTATATCGCAATATAAATGCCGTCCATAATTAGTCATTTTTGTTTGCTGTCTTTTTTCTTGCTTTCAACCAACTATAAACCTCTTTGATATCAATTTTAGATGCTGAAACCATTCCATAATAATTATCAATATTTTCATTCATTTAGTAATGATGCATATTGTAATCTAAATGCCGCCCACAATCAGTCAGTTTTGTTTGCATTCTGTTTTTTCTTGCTATCAACCAACTATAGACCTCTTTGATATCATTGCTACGTGCTGAAAAGATTTTTTTTATTGTACTTGTTTATTATAAGAGAATAATTAGCAATATCTTAGTTACTTTAGTGATAATGTATCGCCCATTATTTAGTCATTTATTTGAAATTTACAGAGGAAAATTATAATTCATTCCCAGTTTTTATATATATTCAGCGTTTATCGAATATTATTATTACTGAAACACTACAAGTAGATTAAACCTCTTGTGGTAGTGGTTATAGATCGCACTTTATATACATACATACAATCGTAAATAGTCATGCAAAAGATAAATATTCGTATTCTGATTAGACAAAATAAGCTGAATTAGAAGTACGCTACTAAGTATTGAACACAAACGATAAGAAATCAAATCGATTCACTTTTTTCTCAGTACGCCTCTATCCGCGAAAAAAGATATAGCTGACAAATCCCGTTCTCCGTGAATGTCTTGAAATCATGAGATCCGCGGGCGTGAAAGTGGTAACTTGAGGCTTACGAATTTTTCAGGACACACTTCCCTTAAGGTGCACATTTCAGAAAGCAATTCCCGTTCTTGCTGCACGGAGTGCTTCGTTTCGCATTCTAACAACACCTCGGATGTTGCGTGCGACAAGAAGCGGTCGATGCGTAGCTCTGCGGCGAAACTGCGATTAAGCGCATCGGCGAACGTCTAGGAATACTTATGGTGCGAAGGCGGGGATTAAGCTCAGCATTTTGTCTAGGATGCGAACAACGGGGGATTTTAGGAGGTGCTAAATAACCAAGAGCAGTAAAAATGTTACGATCGGAGTGATCTTCACCTAACAAAGGTCGCATCGAACCATAAAATGAAGGGGTGCTTGTCGTAATAGAAGGAAGGCTGCAGCATAGCAAGGGCCACCCTTAACACAAGTTTGAAAATGTTTTTCGATTATTACACTGCGAGGGAAGTCAATGCCCCACGCGTATACTCACTGCGGATAAGGCCAATCTGGAAATATGTCGCAATTGTATGATATTAGTTGAAAGTGCTTTGACAGCATAGGTCATTTTGCACATGGGCTCCCACCGGGATGGAACCCGGGACCGTTTTCATAAAATTCGAACGCGCCGTCTACCTTGGGCTATCCGAGAGCACCAAATATGTAGCAATATCATGGTGATATAACCTTGTATATGACTCGACAGTATGGTAGAAATATGAATGTATCTAGTCTTAAATTAGAAAAATCCTAGACCCTACTGAGCCTGACTTACTCATTTATAACCCATAATTTAGATATTTGTACACATGAGAGAGCTATTCGGGACGTTAGTGAAGATTTGAAGTCGCCCTGGGTGAAGGAATGTTGGCTTCCAAAGAAGATTTGTCGTGTCATAAATCTGTGGTTTCAAATATTATGTTTTACATGTGATTTGGATTATTAGGGTTAATTGAAAAAATATCGCATTTGAAAAAAATGGTACTACAGATGAAGAACTAAAGGAATGTAAAGAGTAGAACTTAATAATTTCTGGATGATTAATGATCTCGATAACGAGATTATGCCGATATTTTACAGATGAACTTATCTAGACTTAACTAAAAATTAGTTGTGACCAACAATGAAACTGGACAACCTCCCTAATGGCTACATGAACTACCGGATACAATCCTTTGATATGTAAACTACTACAAATAATATTAAAAGGGGAAGACATCCAATAAGCGAATTTTATTTCATGTCATTATTTATTTATTTATTATCATTTGCTACAGTTAGACAGAAGTCAGGTGGCAGCCCCAAGCATTGTGAATTTACTCTTTCACACTTAAATTATCACATTTTAAATTCCTATATAACATCACTATATTAACAAACAGGATTTGGTCACGCCTTTAACAACAAAAAAGACTAAACTTAGCAAACATCCCACTATTAATCCACCTAATACATTTACATTAGATTTATTCTATAATTACTGTTCTTATATAATCACATTTTACATTGTTCCATTGAATATCCTTTCTAAACTAGTAAAAATTCATATTGCATAAATATACATTGTAATAATTCATGTTATATATTAATGTTAATTCATGTTATATATTAATGTGTGTGACAGAGACTTATTATTATTAATTATTAAATTATTCTTTCATATTAAAATTTATACTCGTATAGTGATAAAAATAATTTATGAATATATCTAAGACGAGGATACTTTTAATCCACGACTCAATTCCGGTTTTGCAACTTCCTCTCCTCTTACTACGCTACTCTATGGCACGTGCCTCGCCTTGGCTCTGGATTTATCCAATAATCTTATTTAGAACATCGCGAGGGACTGACATTTGAGAAATATTTTACGGCGTCATTTCGAGATTTACTCTCTTCCCCAGAGATTTTCATCTCGCTCGAGCGAGAGTTTTGAGATACTCTACACCCAAATGATCCATTGGGTCTACTCCCGTAGATTTAATGGTACAATATATTCGGGAGCTCACGATTTTGCGCAGGAAGTTGATTGGTTGGAGTAAAATGGGAGCTGGAAAAACTGTATACTGTCAACCAGATGATCCTTGTTGTAAGAATATGCGGGTGAAAGTAATGGTAATTCATTAATGTCATTACCGCAAAACTGAGGTTACTGCTTACCTAGTCTTTGTATCTAATTTCATCACGACCTATAATTATGTAATTATGTGTCTCAAGTGAAAACTAGCGGAGCTTCATTCTAAAACTTCACTAAGAATTTATTATATATTGTTCACAGTATATTTTAATGTCTGTGGAAAATTTATTTTAATTTCTTAATGTAGTTTTAGTTAATAACGATAATATGCATTGAAATCTGGGTCGTAATGTAGGCTTACTTTTATATATAAAGTTATATTAATTAAAAAATAAGTCGCCGTTGTATTTACTTGTCTGCTTTCTATAAGTTTACCTTCTAACCAAGTTAAAGGATCGATTGTTGTTTGTAATGCGTATTAAGGTACATATTAATTATTCCAGAGTCATAATAAATATCATTTTGTGTAGATATTTCAAGGGAGATTTTCTGTTGGAAACCATAAAGTTTGCGACCTTAGTGAGGTAAATAGTAAGCATAATAGTGTTTTAAAACCGATGTCTTGGGTTGAAGCCCGTATTGTGCCAGCCGATATTTTTCTGGCTATGGTATGGTTGTGTGTCCGTCATCTGTTTTCGTGTAAGTGCAAATTATTTAAACGGATTAAACGGGAGTCTTCTGTTCCCGCTCAATTTGTTATTAGAATTATCCAAGGACTTTCACATGTGTAAATTTACGAGCTCTCAGCCACCGAATGTTAATTCATTACTTTCTCTTAAATTTTTCGGGGGAAGCCAATTTCGAAGCCATAAATTTCACGGGATGAAATCTTAACGAACGATAACTCTCGTTCGATGGGGATAGAGAGGTTGCACCCACGGGAAACAATACAAAAATGTTAGATTCTTCGGCGCGAGAGCACAAAAGAAACGTACGTCGCATATGAATGGCTTTATAACCTACGAGTCATAAAGAGCTCCACAAATCGCCCCGGAGAACGAACATTTCCCAGGTAAAGTATCGCCATTTCACATATATTTAAAATTCGCTTTCGGATGGTGATGGCTCGGATTAATATATATTCGAACCCATTCGAGGTCACCGCTTTGGCCCTTCGTTTCTCTCGCTTTTACATCGGTAACAGGACCAATTGGGAATACGGCCATTTCATTTTACAAGGCTGATTTCACTTGGAAATTTTCAGGCGCGTTTGCGGTCATTTTCATTTTAAATCAACTGTGAAATACGGCGGCTAATTGGTCCCACAGAGAGATATACGTCCGTGGTTCATTTTTACATGCGAAATGGAGAGGCGGTGGGAATTCTTTATTTTTCGCGGTGCCGGGGTAAATTTTTGAGAAAAAGTATTGATTGCATTAATTTGGTTCTGCCCCATTCTGTTTCCTTTTGATTAGACTGATCGCTCATTAGCATACATATAGCTATTCTAAGGCTACTCTCTCCGATTCTATAGAAATCCCAAGGAATATAAAAGTAATTTTACTTTCCAAAACTTAGAAATCTCGCTCAAGGAATAGCTGTAATAGGCTCCGGTAAATCAATATGTTATTATTCAGTGATTCAGTCTGTTTTTATCATACTAATATCGACAATCGTACCTTGAATAATCAAAATGTAATAAAAAATCTACCGATTTGGCCTTAACGTAGGGTTAGCTCTCTTTCATTAGAGGACAAATTAAAACTTAACCATATATTGATATATTTAAGTCCTGTGATAACTAGTGAAAGTTGTATTTTTATTCCTCTCACATCACGAATTTTTAACAGTCTTACCATTAAATACTTTTTATTTGGTTATACTTATTTTTAGTTAGGGCTACTGTAGCGTGCTTTCTACTTATATCTACCCTCCATCTTATGTATTTCTCTTGATTTTTGTGTAGCCTTCTTGTTATACATGGAGAAGATCAGTTTCGATAAGAATATCCATCTTTAATCTTCTCTATAGGGTTACTTTGTTACTTTCACCACGTTTGATCGCTTCTGTCTTCTCTAAATGTCGATCTATGCTCTCTAAAAGCATGTTTAATTTTCCTTTCGCCGCATTTGAAAATTTCTTAAGGGTCATGTAGCCTCCTGTTTCATTCGCATTCATCAAATCGTCTGTAGGAAGTATTAGTTCACTTATAAATTGATTATAGCGACGGCAGGTGTTTGGTCCTGATTTTTGAAAACGTTAAGGAAAGCAAAAGAGATCACTGAAAATAAATAGGATAGATTATATCTAAGGCTTAAATGGGGATATCGATGACACTCATGATGTTAACTAAGGTTAATGAGATTTAGTGACTGTGATTGATTTAGTCAAATCTGTAAAATGGTACCTAACGGTGGTTGTAGTGGTAATGATTAAAAATGGAGGAAATTATCTGTAAGTGGTGGAGCTCAGTACATTGAATGCGGCTGTAAAGAGAAGACGGAGAAGATTTGTGGAAAAATTGGTGTTTTTTTGAGACGGTCAATAGTTTTATCTCGAGTAAAAGACACTTGTAAAGAAAAATTGCGCGGAGAAGCATGTCGTGCAATTTAAAGGAGTGGTACAGCGAAATTGAAAGCATATGGCCCCTGATTGCATAGTATAAAAGCGTATATTATCAGTTTAACAGAGTCTCTGTTTCTTTCACTTTCGAACATAAATTGTGATACATTGTATTCACTAGGTGACCAATACCTACCAGTATATCTAGAAGGTTGATCGATCTAGACTAGAAAACAGATCCTGCCCAAGAGCCACAAGCTTTCAATTACATTATACAACCCAACTGTGCTCGTTTACAATAAATATAAAGCTCTGAAAGTGTACATGGACGATATTTATTGTGACATAACTGCTTTGAAAGTGGAAAATTCGTCAGATGGCCTGGTGGACGCTTGTATACAACGAAGTCGAAATAAATATGGGCTGTGAATTTAATCCAATTTTAACTCAACCCTTACTTGATAACTTCAATTAACATATTACAGCGATTTATTTATTTGACGCCTCCATTTGTAGGAATATATGTTAGTTTGGGAGGTCTACAACACACAAAGAGGATATCCGATTTTAGATTGAGAAAAGAGCTATTAAACCTGAGGGAGATAGTAATATTTGCCAATGAATGTCTCACCTATTCCGTTAGACTTTATCAACATCAATCCAATTATCTGCTTTATTGATAGGTAAAGAAAACAACAATATCTGAGAGGTAAAAAACATAAAAATCTAGATTATGCATGCTTGTTGACCAACGTTCTGAGTTCAAACAAGGCTCCAAATTCACGCAAATCGTTGTGAGAGTGACGGATGGTCTTCTTCCATGCGAAAACCTATCCCTCGTCGTGTTTCCGATTTACTTGTATTCAAAGTTGTTCGTGCTAACCTCTGTTTAGAGGACTCTAGGGAAATACTCATGTGAAGGATTTATCCGGTCTAATGCACCTGTGATTTCCCACGGAGTTGGTGTAATTCCCTTTATTTGTTTTCAATTACAGGATTGATATACCCTTCGAATCAAAAGTATTCATGGCATCCTAAGATAACATTTGCCCATAAACACCCCTAAAATAAACATTGTAGGGGCACCATGAGGTATAGGTGTAGGCATAGCGTTTACCACTGCGGACGATGGTATTTCGCCTATGCGGCCATCGGCTTCTTCAACCTCGAGCTATCTTCTTCAGGTACGATATATTTGTATAACTCCCTTCACTTTTTAGTCCTTGGGGTGCTTTCACTTGTCGACCGTTGACTGTTGACGCTTGTTAGGTAGTGGAGTCCCTTTCCTTGTTGAGACGAGAGTAGAGCCATTTTTCCACAATGAGGAAGATACTTCTGTCGTGGTCTTAAAATAATACTGTTCTAAAAATATGATACGAGATCTATAGGATGCTGCTATTTTCATATTCAACAAAGCACGGTTAGCTTTTCCTTTATTTGTTCGTTGATTTATCATTAAACTTGTACTTCTCTTACCAGATTGTAACTGCCTTCAGTAATAGAAGAGGCAAAGAAGTAAGAAAGCTTATAACTGAACTAATATTTCACATGGTCGAATTCCCTCGTAACATTCTGGAAATTGACAGGGAACAACTAATTATATAATATTTCAATTAGTGTGGGATGGTTTACGAAAAGGCGTATTTTGAAGTAAAATTAATAACGTTTCTATGACTAACGGAAGAAATATACGTTATTCAAGTTTCCTCATCTTTTTATAACTACTTAGATACGTAAGTTTCGTAAGGAGCATGGTGAAATAACAAAGTGTAACTTCAACGTGAAGAAATACTTTAATATAGCGACCTGCTTAAAACTGTCACAAGTTTGTCATCAGTTCATATTTTAAAAGTTCACATTCATTCCGAAGATAAACTTGAAAAGGTGAAAATTTCTGGTGAGAGTATTTCTTCCTATTTTATTCATGCACCGCTATTTTATCACTCCCTGGTATAGAGTTACGCCAGTTGAATGTATTTTGTTTCATAACTTAAACAAATATCCGATATATATTCGTTGCATTTAAGTAGTGTATTCTTAATTTAAAATATCATACCGTATATTTATGCTTATTAGCATCAGGTATAGGATATTATCCTCAAAAAAGTGATTTAGTTAGCATTATCCTCACAGTTCTCATATTATAGCTAGTACTTTTACAAAACTGTGATTATTTTTCCTTATTCCATACTTTTATGTGGTTGTAAATCTCTAATAAAAATGATAATGAAATTAAAATTGTAAATGGTAATTAAAATTGTAAATTAATAATAATGAAATATAATGTATCAACTTACCAGATGATGTCACTGCGATGCCATACAGATGACATTTCCTCAGACTGTGTCGACTCGACATACGGTGCATACACGCTGCGAATCTTTCCCCTTTGGCGTTTCCATTTTTTCCATTCTTTCCTCTCATCCAATACTATATTTTATCCTGGTTGTCCTTTAAACAGTGGTTTCCAAGTACAATGGGACTATCTTTGCTGGTCTTTAAAAACAGCTTTCAAAATGATTTTTTTCTGTAGTTGTTGATGAGATGGTGAGTTTCCATGTTTTGCAGTACGGGAAAATTATAATTAAACCTTCTCTACTTCACCGGCTGTATCAGAGAAACGAACGATCGCACGGACAAGTAACTCAATTCAAACATTGCCAAGGGCATAGGAATGGGGGGAAGTAATGAATATACAATTCCATTTAATCACTTTTAATACGTTGCTACGTCATGACTACAACAAATCTAGATCCGTTGATATCCGTGTGATTGCAAAAGGCTTAAAAGTAACCTCCTCAAAGTCCAGGCCAGTCTGAAAGAGCAAGATAGCATACTTCACGAAGCATTTACACAAGTAACACAGTCATTTCTATTTATACGCCTTTTAGAAAGGAATATTTTCAAATCTTTCGCTGATAAATCTTGCCTATCAGCTAGACCCAAATTATATACTAGTACATATTAGTGGATTAAAGGTGTTCATTCTTTTCCTTCATGTTTTGCTTTCATACTATGAACACTTTACTTCTCTAAGGTTGGTTAACTAAGTAAAGTTTATTTACATTTATCCTGCATATGATCCATTCCCGCATAAAACATTGTACAAATTAGAGTATGGTTTCAAGATATATAAACATGAACGAAAAATTGCTCCTATTTCATTATTAGTTAAAATATTCGTAATCCATTCAGTGAGAATCTTTATAAATTATGGGTTCCCTTGTATGAGTAGTGCTTTTCACAGCTTTTTCCTCAGCCGTCAATTCTAATTAAAGAGAACCAATATTGATGTAGTCATCTATGTTTGGATATATTATTTTATCTTACTTATTCCTTTAATTATTCTTTGCACTTACTTAAATATTAGCGTGAGACTTTGTTACCTAAAAGAACTTCTATTAAAAACAATAGGTCCAAGGAATTACTTCAATCCATCATAAGCTACTTACATAATATCGTTCAATGATTCATTTAATGTTTTCATCAGAAGGAACCGCGAGATTTGCTAACTTTCTCTTTTGTGAGACGCTAATACCTGCTTTAGATACCTGCTATCAAAATATTAATGCTTAACCTAGGTGAAAAGTGTAATTTAAATTGGCGTTATTATCAATTGAATCGTTTTATGTTGCAAACCATAATATTTATTAAATCCTCAGTCACGCCGTTGTATTCCGTTTAATGCACACTGTTTTCGGGCTTTTCCTCCCACGAACCTCAGATCCGTGCCTATTTCTTAATTACACTTGACGTTTACTTTAAAATGTGTTAACAGCTTCATTTTAGTCTTCGCCCTACTGCGACAGCCTATAAATCATTGAAATTAAGACTATTGTACCTCATGACCGCTTAGATAGATATCTTGTGAACTAATTTTAATTTGTTTCATATCAAGAATGCCTTGAAATTTCCTCTACTTTCTTTTTGTAATAAGGTATAATCTGGACCTTTCAAAATGGAGCTTATGATGATTATACCCAAAGACTTGCTTCCAAGACATTTTTCTTGCAAAGGATGCAGAATAAACAGTTGAGGAAACTCAAGAAGTTGATGAATTTTTGTATGACACCTCATTACGTTTATAATAATATATTATTTTTTTCTCAGAATTATATTAAGTTCAGCTTATTCTTTACCATTTGCCGAAAAATGACTCGTCGTACGGTATACGACCAGTGAGATTTCATGTTAAATTTTAGGCTCATCTAATGAAAAGTTAAATAAAATATTAAAACATTCTCTATTGTAGTGATTTAATAACTGCAGGAAGACTATTCGTCGGTAGATTCCGACTTTTTTTCTTTAGCTCGTGAAGATATTCTAGCATTAATCATAGATAGCTTGAATAACAAACTAAAAGAATTCCATCTCGTAAGTTGTTTTCAAAATTTAAGAACGAACCCCTTAAATCTTCTTAATTTTGTTGGATAGGGGAACTTAGGAAAAGTTTTTAAGGAATAGGGGTTGCGGTTCATTCATTATCAAGAAGCGCTGCTTAAGTTTGAAAGAAATTAATTTTATCCTTGAGTATAGTCAATTGCAATACAGAATGTATTGCGGATGGCACAATCACATGGCGCTGGGCAATTTGAGTTGCCTATGCGCCTAGGATAAATTGTGATTTAGAACCTTGATACACACTATGTATGTTAGTATCCAGGCTATATATTTGTATCCAGACGTGTGTAATACACGTGTTTATTGGGAGACCGGGACAAAGAAGTCCCATCCTACATTCAACACTTGTCTGCTACGAATACACATAAGAGAAAAAATAATACCAGCAATATACATACAGATTATTCACAAATAGTGTGGAAAGAGATATGGAAAGGAAGGAGGAAAAAGTAAAGTTTTGAGGAACTATTAAAAACCGTACATTTGATCGCAGAAAAATTTCAACTGCAGGAAAATAGCCAACAAGTATGTGGAGGGTGTGATAAAAACATATATAGGGGGGTTTAAACATCAAGACGTTGATATATGCGTTCGCTAGTATTAGTAAATCAGCGCATATAATTTGTTCTGTCTTTTAAAAAGAGATAAATTTTATGTACGGATTGACTTATTTTATTTTTGATTGCTGAATTTCGGAGGAATGCGGAAAGGAATCGGTAATGTTACAAATCTCACGTTATTTGTAGTTTTTAATTATAACCTTATGCATATGTTTCAAATGTTTTCTAGATATTTATTATGATTTTGTATTTACTCTGTCTATAAGTTAATCATTTATCATGAGGATTCCTTATCATTTGCACCGTTAACGAAATTTCTACTATTCCTATGAAAAGCAGCGTTCACTAGCAGGAAATAGCAGCTCATGTATTCTATAGTCATATTTTGATGTTTCCTTAAAAATCATAAATAATCTCATCATGATAATTTTAACTAAAAATAACACTTAAAATAAAAATATAGGTTAATATGAAAGTTAATTATTCTATAATAGTAGTGAAAAGGGAATTTAGACTTATTTGAATCCCAATTATTATGCCATTTACTAATTTATATTGCCCTCCGGAAAATCCATCTCATGATTGTAAACCTTAGCCATGACGGCTTTGAATAATGAACTACGGAGTTTAAAGTTGTACTTAGGTATTGAGATTTAAAATATTATTTTTTTGGTTATTTTACTACATTCTTTGAGGGTATCGACGATTACTAATTGTATGAAGGCAAGTCCAATAGAAGATAAAATTTCAGAAAAGCACCACCAAGATCCACCAAGTTAAGGCCTCTTAATTGAATTCATTCAAGCCAGTATAGTTTTGTTTATGGGAAGTCAAAGTAATATTAGATCCTCGGATTATCTTTATATCTGAAGGTTAATTTTTACACCGATGACGAAATCTAAATATTTAATAGCCATCCAAGTTTTTTTTCTGATTATCATGAACTAACTGGATCATTCTCGATATCTTATCTGTTATAATTTATATTCAGCTTTCCATTTAGATTCTATTTTTAGGTTCTATTCTATTAAAAAAACATTAGATGTTTAGTTCTTCTACAAATATGCCTAACTAATTTTCCCATTATTTTTCTATTGTATTCTCTTCGTGTATTTTAGGTATCCTTGCCAGAATAATTATGAAACTGCTGACTTAGAATATTGATATTTACTGTTGTTAATTTGCAATACCTTGTACTTTCGATATGTTCCAAAATACGATTTCACATAAGACTATTGAGGAAAGACAAATGTCAAAACTCAAGTGATTATTTCAGAATAATTTTAGAAATGCTGCATCTAGAGCGTTTTGAAAAGTATTAAGTGCATTGGACAATATAAAGGTTTATGCGTTACAGCGAAAAACCGATGAAAAATATTTGGTTCCGACGACCCGTAACCATCATCCTCGACGTAAGAGAGCTTCTAAAACTTAAGTTTTATATCTCCGGTATATGTATCAGGAATCATAAATTGAAAAAAAATCACAAAATGGGATTTAAAGTTTTAAATGAGATGAATCTACTTTTAAAGATGGATATGTATATCTTGTGAAAATAAATTGCATAAGAGTTATCCCGATGAATATTCTAAGAATATTATCGTCTTTTTAGATTCATATCTTGAAAGAGTTTAATATTACAATGAGAGAGGCTATATACTCTACCTGAGATTCTTACAATGACAAATTATTTCAAAATATGTTGAAAGCATTGCAAATAGTATGAGATGTTCCTTATTTAAAAAGCTCCACTAAATCGATATGGTTGATAAATACATGAATTTTATAGTCTTTAGACTAAAAATTCTAATACGATTTTCATCTTGTATTAAAAAGAGCTATCGAGTCACACGCGAGAATTTGCGCTTTTCCTGGACAGTCAACCGATAATTCACAGAATTAGATGGCACTCTTTACCCTGTCCTAGCTGTTAGATGAAAGCAAAAGCTGGTTTTCTTTTTTCTAAAATAAATGTTGCCTTTTTTGAGAAATTGTGTGAATCGTGAGATTTCTCATATAATATCACCGTATAAAATATTTCCATAATTCATGACCATCGTCTCTGTAGCGATAAAACTTGAGCTTAATATCATCTCCTCGACTCTGAGAGGCAATTATTTCCTCTGCTATGCTTGAATCTCCACGAAATTTTACGCTCTAAACGATTCAGAATTTTTAGCCTCAAGATTTAGGCGATACAGAACAGCTTCCATTATAAAGGACGCTTTCGTTTTATGAATCCGCTGTTTCATGTGCTTGTATATGTATATGTAATTGTAAATATATAAATTAACATACTTATATGATTCCTGCTACCATATTCTGATTAATGGAATATAATCATTTTTTATTTGATGTAGGATAGAAAAAAGGTATCTTTCATTTACTTTTGTCACAATCTTGATCATGGCTGAGATGAAATTAAGGCTTCTGAGGTACGAGTGAATAATTACACTGATCAAGGCCCCTCCTTATGGACTAACAAGAAAAGTGTTACTCATAGAGTCATTGTGCTTCACTTACGTGGATATGTCCCGCTTATAGTTTATTGGCTCAGTGTGGAAAGCAACGGTAACAGCACTCCTCATCCTCCATAGTAAACCTCATTCCTCTCTTCTCGTAGTAGCTTATGTCAGAGGGAGTAAGGCCCCAACTGGCCTACGGGCTAAATGCTTTACTGACTTATATAAATATATACATACAATTATATAAGTATTAGTAGGAATAATATTGTTAAAAGTGCTTCGACAACTTGGGTCATTTCGCACACTGGCTTCCACCGGGAATCGAACCCGGGACCGCTTTCACCAAAGGCAAATGCGCTGTCCTAAAGACTATCCGGCAGCTATCATACTAGATATTTCGACGTTTTCAATAAGCTTTCATGATTAAATATTAACAGCTTACACGTTCAACGATAAAAAATTGTTGTTTATTTTCGTTTATCACAATGTTAGCATTCGTATTTCATTTTATCTACTTATGCATGCGTACATGGTCAATTTTTATCCTGATTGAGTTTTTTGATTCTTTTGTAAAAATACGCGGATGATTGATCTAGAATATACCCACTTGAATTAATCAACTCAGGTCAACACGTAAAAATATTTGCTCGCAATAATTGAATTATAATAGAATTTTACTTCCAAGCCATTTTAGGATACAAGAAGAATTCGCACAATGGCTCCCACCGGGAATCCAACCCAGGACCACTTTCACCAAAAGGAAACGGACTGTCCACAAGACTATCAGAGAGCCTTATTAATATTTCTTGTTTTCTATTAAGATAAGTATGCAAAGCGTTGCCGGGGTAGCGTTTCTGTGACTCTTTGAAGTGTACGAGGCCATCCTCTGATAAATAATAGCTCGAAATCCGTGTTCAGAGCTTTCGCATCAAACGTTCTTTACATAAAATCCACCTCTTTAATTCCGCCCATCGAACTTTCCGCATTTTCCGCTCGTTATCTTAATTTGGGTGATGCTTTACCCTTTTTCATTTATCAATCCTTTCCCTCTGCCATTTCCTTCTCTTTCACCTTTCCCCTTTCCTCCTTCAAGGCCTTCCATTACCTCCCATTCTCAATCCCTCTCCTTTCTCTTCCCTGCTCTTTTGTCTTCTCCTTCCCTTTGCTTCCTCACCATATATCAACCACCTGTTTCCCCGTTCTAAATGCCTTCTCCGCACGCTGCCATCCGAAAGGCGGGTCTTTCTTTCCCCACATCCCTCACGTTCTTTCCCCATAACCGATTCATATCCGTCGATAGACTGCCACTCTTTGCGTATCCTCTCCTTTCGTTAGTCCCCATGACTTTAATATTTCCGCGGCGATTTGAAGGTAATTTAATAAAATCGTCTAATACTGTGCGGAGTTGTTGGAATTCTGGGGACTAGCAGAAAGCGAGGAGTCTCGAGGGAAAATGAGACCCTTTTTCGAACGTGCCGTGAATTCATTCGGAAAATTTTGCCTTCTTTTTCCACCAAAAGGAGTTCTTTATTAAGAGTACACTTGTGCTCACTTTTTGTACTCGTGCTTCTTCATCTTGGTCTGGGCTCACATGAAAGTGCAAGTGAACGCTAATTGTGAACTCAAACCTCACATTCAACCCTAGCATTCAAGCTAAGACTTTTCTAAAACGATTGTCATAGGAAATCATTTCCTAATTTCATATAATAGTGAGCTATGAATAAATTGTTCTCTTGCGGATCACTCTTCAAATTCTTCAAACGCTCTTTATTTTTCTCATAAGATGTAATTTTATTCTCCATTTTAAATTTTAATATTTGAATTAACAATGTATTAGAAAAATGTATACGTCATCACCGTTCTCAAACAAATTTGGGTGTAATTTAGTTACAGATGATATTTATAAAATTTCTGGAGTTATTTAAAAAACATTATATAATATTTAATGCTTTTTTAAGTTAAACGACGATAAATATTCTTTATTTTGTTTGTAAAATTACTTATTATGAATCGTTATATACGTGGTGCTTATACCAATCGGAGTAAATTTCTAGATTCGAAAGAGAAGACATAAGACACATTTTACTTTACTACGCTAGACTAACCACTAAAAAACAAGTGGAACGTATTCACATCGAATTTTGGCGTTCAAATTATCAAATGAAATACAATTTTGAATTCGGCTGTTAATGAATTAGAGGTTTTAAATCTCCAATGGCCATCTTTTTCGGCTTTCCTCGACTAATTCATGAATTCGTAGAAACTAGGAAAAGATCACCGCACTTTTTAGAAACACTCGATGCACTTTACGAAATCGATGCCTCTTTCCTCAGGGGAGGAATTTACCCTGAAGTTCCATATAGACGGCTATTAGAGGTTTTAAACCTCTAATTTAGATTAAACTTTAAAACCCGAAACTACTTTATTAAACTGTGAAACAAGCTATAGTTTGATCCATCTAACCTCGTGATGAATATGCTTCATTATATTACATTAAGCATGGACGATATTGCACTCTGAGAATGAAAACTTTACATTATAAAATTCTGCGGCGGAAAATAGTTTCCAAGGAACGTCTAATTCTATCAGAAATCAACCAATTCTTCAATGTATAATGCGAGGGAAACTATCCAATAATCTATGGCGTTTCTCCGTCTCTTCTGAGAATTTCTTTCATTTCGTTTAAGGCACATTTTATCACGGGCCATTTCAGTTAATTATCCTTATTCCGTTGAAAATGAATGCATAAGAAAAGAATTCGACGGATTGGAGCGATCGGTGGAAACTTTTAATTGTGAGGAAGAATTTGATCAGAAACGACTTCCGATAAGAGACGAAGGACTTGGCGATAAATGCAATTTATTCCGCGGAAGTGCCCTTCGAACGG
Organism: Sympetrum striolatum; assembly: GCA_947579665.1. Lineage (NCBI taxonomy): Eukaryota > Metazoa > Arthropoda > Insecta > Odonata > Libellulidae > Sympetrum > Sympetrum striolatum. Next base: position 49,485,785 of record OX388342.1, on the reverse strand, counting down.
AAATTGATTGATACAATCCGAAAGAATTATCGCCGCAATTCCTTTTCCAGTGGCTCCCTCTTTTCTGCCGTGTTTGAAAGGCATAAAATACGTTGTAATGAAACTCAACAGGAGAAAAGATTAAGTTCTCTTTCTACTCACCGATGTTCATTCTAAATTCAATTTTTTTGTTTCTACTCTGGATATTCAATAACAAAATCCTTTTAAAGATGTAAATAAAACACTTAATTTCTCGTTATTTTACAGTTCTCCTTTTAAGTATCTAAGGCACCATCTTATCCTACCTCTAGCGATTCGTTGGATTGAGTTTGATCTTTTGTGTACTTTGAGGAGAAATCGATGAAACGTTGTTTGTATTTGTGTCGTAAACATTTCAAAAGAAACTGTGTCACTTTTTCAAGTACTACTGCGTTATTTCCTGCTGCTTATACATATCGGGCAGTTTATCAAACTTTATCTAAATAAATTAAAATCGTAATTCGTATTTTCCAATAAATCAATTCAATACGACCGGTTTTGACCAATACGGTTATCTCCAGATACACTATATACGGAAATGTTGTTGTGGAAAATAAAAAGTAGTGTTCTGATTTCTTTAAATAACGTTCCACAATATTAGGCCAGAATACCTGGAGTTCGAACTCGTTTTTAATTTTTAGCGGAATTATACGCCGTTCCTTACACTGTCGAATAGTTAAGTTGGTATGTCGTTCATTTTTTATGTAGGCGGTCTACGGCGGTCTTGGATTGGTTGACGGTGGGGACTCATCAGAGCCATCTGGCCGTCCAATTTAAACGGAAAGCGGCCCTCGGGAATAATTAAGAAAAATGGCGGAAGATAAAAAAGTATTCTGAAACGACAGAATGTTATAATCCTCGCATATTTTAGCGAAAATTGTGTACCCGACTTTTAATTTAAGAAGAGAACGGTTGAAGGTTGATTGCCTAGAAGAAAATGAGATATCATACACGAAAAGTTATTACAAATATGCATATACAATATATAAAGTACATAGGGTAACGTAAATAGAGTTAATGAGTTGAAATTAATGAGTGAAAAGTAACAGTAATGTGATGATAATGATAATAATAAATCGTCTTTATCCGGGCGACATTGAGACTGAATGTCTCTTCTGCCATCTACCTATCGTTATAGATTATACGATAATTAAAGGCTAAATAATTAGTTTAATTAAATAATTAATATCAAATATAGTATGAGAAAAAATCGAAAGAATTTCAGATATAAAAAAACATGAATGATTCTCAGGAAAAAATGTATCCACTGCAGGAAAACACCGTTAATAGTAGAGAAATAACATTATGATGCTTAGTTTTATTGATGAATGTGTTGAATGTTGAATTAGTGATGGAAAGGAAAATAATTATTGGAATTAATGTATTTTTAATTTACTTTTTGATAATCTTCTTATTTTACTGCTGAGGATGTTTTCGTTTTTGATCATGTATTTGACTTAACTACTTGACTTTTTCTCTTTTAATATGTATATCCATTATTGCAGATAGCTTTTATGTCTGTCACAGTATGACAGACATAAAAGCCATCTGTAACCTCGTGTATACCTGTATCTGTAGATTTAATATAGTAACATTATACAATGTATATAAATATATATAGAGTATAAAACCAAATAAAAATTTTGCAGAAATTATCTTCTTTGTTCAAAGCAATATGTTTTTAGTTAGTATGGTTTTTAAGGCCAAAGGTTTTTAGTTAGTATCACATGGAAATAATTCTACAAAAACGTAGGTCGTAAACAAAAGAACAGAACAATGAACTAAAGAAAAAAGTACAAGGAAAACCTGGGTATCAGTAAAATATGAGTAAAAAGAAACAAAGGAAAACCGTTACCTGTAAAGTTGAAGGTAATTTCAGAAGAAACCGCAAGAGAGCGATGCAGAATGCGGGAACGAGAAGAGAGAGCGCGTTGTCAACAGCCGTCAAGAAATTTGCCAGTTAGAGGCTGATATCTCCTTCATCCTCTCTAGCAAGAGAAGCCTCATCTCAACTGGATCTCACAGGAGGGATGAAATTTTTCTGTGATTAAATGTCTTTGATCCTTCTTATAATCAACGTTGCCATCTGGAGGATTACGCCCGTACCAGGAAATTCATTTGATGCCATCAAGAAGGACTAAGTACTGAGGAAATTGGGCATGGCTTCAATGAAATTGAGTTCGGAAATGAAGTATCAGTGTGGATCCATAGTTTCAGCGAAAAGTCCTTGGGATGGGTTTGTCCTAAAATTCCCAATACCCGACGGGCTTGCAGGCTAACGATGATCAGAGAGCGTCGACTCGTCTTATGGCTTTTTAGCACAGCAAATGTTCTATGCTCAAATTTCAATATGATGAGCTTATATGAGTAGGATTAATTAATTAGCTAGTCACAACATTTTTGACGTCGTTTTTAGAACATTAATTATAATATGAAAAAATGGTAAGGATTGAGACCCTGATATTTTGTGCTACAAATCTAAAAGTATCATTAATATGATAAAACATCCAAGCTTAATATGGTTTAATTATATTAAAATACACAAAATTGTTCATTCTTAACAAATGCAAGTTATTTTTTGTTGTACATCTCAATTTCTGATACTATAGAATGTGAAGAGGTTCTACGAGTATGACATAAAACATGAAGATATATTTGATACTAATATTTTTTGCATTCATTCTTCTGAATACATTTTACACATTTATTTAAATGTATAAAAATGTTAATCCATAACAAATGCAGGATAGTTTTTATACATCTCAATTGATGATACGATAAAACTTAAAGTGTTTCCGTGAAGATGACGAGAAACAAGAAGAATTATTTGAAACAGTTATTTTTGCATTAATTTTTCTAAATAAATACAATACATTTATTTAAATTCATAAACATTTTGATCCTTAACTGATGCAAGATTATTTTGGTACACATCTCAATTTTTGATTCGATAAAACATAGAGTTTCCGTGAATATGACATAAAACAGGAGAAGTTATTTAGAACAGATATTTTTAGCATAAAATATTTTGAATAAATCCAATGGAGACATTAAAAAAATACATCAAAAATAGGAGGGACGGAAAAAAAACCTAAGAGCATAGAGGACGGAGTGAAATGTTCACATTTTTTTCCGCAGCCCTTTGGGCGATGGAAACGTTTCGAGGTATTTCGTGGAGAATGCTTCTACGAAGCAAATATCGATTGTAATTTTTCCCAGAAAATATAATGCAAAAAACATTTCATAAAAGTAAGAAATGGCATGTTTTGTTTTCAAACGAGAGAGAATTTTGCACATTCGTCGAAGTTAATGGCCCCTTTTTCAACAGCGGGGTTCCAAAACAATGTTTCCCTGCTAGCGCGAAGGTGAGTTTTTCGTAAGCAGCATTTCAAATGCAAACTTCATGGAAGCAATCTTTTCCAGGAACAAGTTTTTTAGGAGAATTCTTTTTCGGATGGTTTGTATTTCCTATTTCGAACGACAGAAATTTCGAAGTTTACATTCCCATCCCGAATAAACTAAGCCGACGAAATAAGAACTAAAGCCTGTTTTGACGATCAAAATTCTTTCTGACTTTACCGATTGTTACCGGGCCACTTCAAATTGCCTCGACTTAATAAAACAGCTGCAGATTATTTATTATCATGAGGAAGTCTCTTCAAGAAGACTCACCATAACTTCGATGCGTGTCATTGTGTACAGTCTACCCAGTATCCTAACATTTCGGATTGTCAAAAGTAATATTCCAATATAGAGTTAACTATCTACTACATATAAGATGCTATAATCAATGTATCTCCTTAAAACACTCATCTTCCATCTGTTTCCACCAAATTATAAACACAAATTAAATCATACTGATTGCTGAATTTATTAATTTTCAAAATTTAGATAAAATAATTGAGTCTTCAAATACTCGAAAATATTCCTTTTGCTATTTTCATTCTATTATATAGAAATATTTTCTCTTTATATGCACATTTTGCAATAGGTTTCTCTCAATGCAAGAATGTATTATAAAAATTGATATTTATGATGCATACTTTAAATATATATATACATATTCACTCCATATATTATAAATAACTATTTAGCAATATAGTTGATACAGTTAGCTCCATACAATATCAGTTAAAAATCCCTGAGAGGTACACCTTTACTAAACCACAAAATTTTATTTCTTTTTCTTTTTTATCCTTATCTCTCCATTATCCTTCATCCCAACCCTTCCACCTTCCTTCTCCGCAAGTCTCTTACTTTGTTCCCCTCTCACCTTGCCCATTTTCCTTCTCCCCTTTCTTATTATTTGTTTATTTGTTGTCGTTTGTTATTGAACTATTTTGAAATTTGTAAATACATTCTCCCTGTTTCCTGACCTGTTACCAAAAAATGTTGCGCGGCTACCAATTCATGGTAGTTTCTTTCTTATATCTGTGGCTTATTCCTCATAGATTTTTTAAGTTGATAATTACCAAGTAAAATTACACCTGACTCTGAATCGCTTGATATCAGTGATGTTTATTTGTAAATCTAGCAATTGATGTTATTTTCCCAGCTATATCTGACAAATAGTCGAAATCGCTGGATCCTTTCAGGCGTTACGGTAATATATACAATTCGATATCAGTTTTAGATGCATCGGAAATCACAGTAAAAATCTGGTAGAATTTCACTCTAGAAGATTTCAACCGGATTTATTTTCTACGACGAACGTAAGCAAACCAAGTTATTCCTGTCTTACCGAGAGAAGTCGACATTAACTTTATATCGCTGGATCCGAAGCCACATCCCCTGGAATGCAAATATCCCGATGGAATGAGGCTGTAAAGTAGCATCATTCAGTTACCTCAGCATTACCCCCACTCTGGCGGGACGCTTAACTTCGACAAATCCCTCGGATTTAACTTGCCGATTGATTAATCGCTCCATGACGTCCGTCTAGAAAATGTACCATCGCCATAATCTCAGTCTCCAAAACTGCTCCCAACTTTACATAGCGCAGCAGGGGAGAGGTAATGGAAGCGGAGGAGAGGAGCTCCCGTTTTATCCACAATCTCCTTCCTTCAGTTTCCACTTAACTTCGTCCACAGCGCCCTCTCTTCGCCAAACACCTCTCCCCCTTCCTTCCCGAGAGCCACCGCGCCGACATATAGATAAAGATTCTCTCTCAACAGTCCCCTCTCTAAATAATCTCCTCTCCCTCGTCCACCATTTTTGTAATACTCGATACCACGCTCTCACAAATATTTTCGCGTGTTATCCTCGGACGGGAGCCGGAGTTTAAACACCGGGTTCTCATTCCCAAAGTGTGTATTATTTAACGAGTGCTGACGTATTCCCAGACCCCTAAAATAGTTAAGCCGCGAGACGTTTCGCGGATTTAAATTGTCGCAATTCGGGAAACTTCTCTCTCTACACTTTTCTAGATTAAATTCTTCTAGCCGTACAAAACATGCCTCGTAATAGTATAATCGATATAACTCAGCCTTACTCCGAGGAGAAAGAAGTAAAAATACATTGTAGTTTCCAAAAAAAAGCAATTTTACGCATACTGATTTCATCTGGTTTTAATCATCGTCAGATGATGATGGGAAGTACAAGTAAAAAGGGGTCGGGATGGACATTGTTTTGTAAAAAACTACAGAGTGTTTTTATTTGAATTCTCATTTCCTAATATAATAACTATTGTTATTATTAACCATTTACTAATATTTAGCCACACGAATCATTGCTATCAATCGGTATAATATGTCGCGTAAAATTATTATCTTAAAGGTATATGCAGTTTCCGTGCTCCTCGTGAATCATCATTTCTTTAGTTCTTATAACTGTCATTTCATTTTTCAATGTATAGGTATGTGTAATGTAAAATTGTAAATGTAATAAATAATTGTAATAATAGCTATGCAACTTCTTCTGGGGTTAAGACATAGTTAAGAAGCGTACATTACAGTATTATTAGAATAAAAATGTAATATTATTATCATTATCACTGATAGTAATAGTAATATTACTATATTACTATCATAATCACTGATAGTTGAAAATTATCTGATGGATGTGAATATACATTATGTACGTATTTACAATTATTTTTACGTACATACAGTCGTGCATTAAGTTAATACTAGTTTAGTTAGCTTGTAATACGTTGCGTCGATGAAAAAAAATACGATGAAATATACATTAATATATATATTAAGATTAACAATCCACAGCGAAAAATATTGGCGGCGAATTCTTAAATGACAGCATTCAATAAATCTCTCGCTAATTCCAAATCTCAAATACGCAAAAGAGAATGACTCTCCATCTCTCCGAATACATCTCTCTTCGCCTTTTCTCCCCAAGATTCTCATTCTCAGCCGTTCACACCACTCCCCAAATCTACCCTCCCAAACTCCCTCCCCTCGCCCTCTCTTTTCGTAAATGCTGGCCACGGCTGTTTCAAAACCGCTAAGTGAAATCTTTCCGTAAAAAGATCCATTTTAAAGATCTTCGTTTCCTTATTCCCTCCCCCTTATCAAATGTCATAAGGGACGTAGTAGTCTCGAAACGAGGCCGTTTGTCTGTCTGCCTGCTTTCTTTCTGCCCTGCCCTTTCGTGGGTGGGGGGCACCCCTCCAATACGCACGCTCTCGGCTCCAGTAGGAGTGGAAGGCGGTCGATCGATGCATTGAAACCGCTTCCTCCCCTTCCATTGTTTCGCCCGTTTATCGTGCCTTTCTCTCTTCTTTTCTCTCCTCCCCCTTTCTGATCCCTCCCCTCTCCTTGTTTATCTATTCTTGCCTCAAAAAATGTTCCCGGAGGAATTCCCAAAGGGCCACAAATCGAGTCTCCCTCGTTTTTTTCCCGCGAATTCCGACTCCTTTTCTCCCGCTGATGAGTTTGTAAATGGAATCGCGAAGATGGAGTGAATCGGGGAATAAAACCTTTCGGGCCGCGATTGTTTTCCCTTTGGGACAGCTCGAAACATCTTAAAGGTGTCGATCCCATCTCTCGGTTCGTTATTCTACGTATTTTTTTCTCTCGGGGGAGAGAGGGGATGCTGTCAAGATGGCAGGCACGTTGGTCCCGGTGAAATGCGAGAAACGCTGCCGATACATTTCCTTTCGGAAGCTGATACCCGAGATACCCTGGATTCCAAAGCGGTGGAGTGACAAACGAAGGAAGAGGCGGAGTGGGAGAAGGAAAAGTCGGCGAAAGGGAGATCTGTGTCGTGTGGAACGTGTACCGTGTTCATTTAGCATAGGTATACCTTTCCCGTGCGGATTCCCGATGATTTTCGCCGCTGCCCCAATTGCACCGAATTCGGAATCTTGTTTTCCTTTCAGGTATTGAATGCGGAGGAAATGACGCGCTATGCCTTCATGCCGTAGGATTCCTAGTCGCAATCAAAGCCCCAACATTACAAGTGGCGAAAAATAAATTTTTGAATCCCGCATCAGGGCTTTTTCGGAGTTGTGTGTTCATCTTACGAGGCCAATCACCGGCCGAATTCTCGGAAGCGTTCCCCAAATAACAAAATGACGTGTTTCGATACGTACATACAAATTTTTTTATGATGTTCTCAAATAAATTTTACTGTGATTGCGATGGATTGTGTTTAAACGTGCTCCACAAAGTCGCAAAAAGAATGCATTCATTTTTTGTGAATTCCGCTCTCTTGTTCCAATTTAATAAAATAAGTAATAGAAATAAGATTATCTGCGTCAGACGGCTAAAATTGTGCCTATCGCGAATTTGGAAGTAATGTATACTCGCCAATTAACTTCATTTATTTTCCGTGTGGATCTCTGGAATGTTTGCTCTATTTTATTCAATTAGTCGCCATAGAAACATTCCAAATTTCTTTGTAGATCAATAATCAGAACTGAAAATCTCGCGGAAGAAGAAAAAAAATATGCACCAAGGGTTCTTTTCTTTTCAGGAAGATATTCAAATATTCATTAGTTTTCAGAATGAATTACTATGAAAATAAATATATTACAAAAAGGATATAGAAAGGATTTTACCTACATTTCCAAGGCCAATCCACCTCACATATACTCTTATTTAAATACGAGTATGATACACAATGAATATAAAAGATTATTACGGAAAACATTTTATAAGTTCCATATTTTAACATTTCATATCAGTGTAGACAAATAGAATTGAAGCACTTTACTTTACCACGGAATATTTTTTAAATCTCTTTACTTGATTATGATCCAAAGGGTCGAAACCATGGTCGTGAAATAAAAATATCCTGTGGTAAAGTGTAAAGGTTTCAATTTTATTTGTGTATACTATAACCAACTACCACGAGGTTGAGACTAAGCTGTTAGATTATATTGATATCAATTTAACCAGAATTTTTAGAAAACAATTTATTGTGAGTTCTTGTTCCTTTCCCGATATACTTTTTAAGATTTTTTACGAAACTAAGATATACAATCAGACTCTGAGACTGGAAATTCAAAATTAATTTGACAAAGATGCCAAAATTTTGCTTTCAGATCCATTTCCAAACGTTGTCATTGAGAAAGTTTACCCGTTGGTTTTATTTCATTCCCTGGGTGTTTACATTTCCTCAAGACTCTTGGGTACGAAGTATTTTTTGTTTCCTTTGAAGTTTTGCACTACGCACTCTAATTTCCTCCGCTGTCACTTCAAGTCTCTCATAAGAGCGGAAAAATCAGAGCTGCAACTCAAAGGAATGCATCAGAGAAGTCGGGCCAAAAAGAGCAAGAGTGTCTTCCTTTCTCTCTCTCTCTCTTGTCTTTTGAGAAAAATTGACAAGTGTTTCTGCTTCCATTCTGTTTCCTGTTGACTTTCGACTCGTCTGTTTCTTTCCAAAGAAATTTGGGATTCAAAGCATGCATCGTGCGGCTTCCCCAACTATCATTAACTTCTCTCATTCTCTGGAACAAAAACAGGAGACGGGGCCAAACTTCATCAACGCAAGATAGTAGCAACAGGTCAGGGCGCCTTTTTCACCATCTGAAAGGAGACATTAATGTCCACTAGTTGCTCATCCCTCTGAAATGATCAATACGAACCTTAGGAATAATATATCCTCGGAAATGAAATAATGAAAAATCGAGTCTTGAGTTAGTTGTGCAGTGATGAGTGCTTCATTCCATGGATATATAAGATTTAAAACAATTACTCTTTTGATTATTTAGTTTATTATAGCTTTTAACTTTTATTATAACTATATCAATTCAGTCTAATATACCTTTTGTTAAATTGAGTTTGTAAAATAATTGTTCATTATCTAATCTTTGTCACTCTTTATATATCTATGTTTGTATATTATTGTATTTATTTTTATAACTGTGTTTTCGCGGGTTTTTTCACCCCCCTTCTATGTGGGTGTTTTCCCGCAACGTGGGTTTTTATCAATATTTCCCACACTCAACTCTTTATTTTTGTATTTTCTTTTAATAAGTTAACTATAAATGTAATCGATATACGAGGTTAGGTGGAAGTGAGGCCCACCTGGGCCTAACCTCGCCAGTAAAGGGTCCAACTAACTAACTAACTTTTGCATGTAAAATAAACGTAATTGCTATCTTATTCTTACATAACCTATTCGTATGGATTTCCAATCCGTAAAACCCGTAGAAATCGATTTAATGTTTCATTATATCTTTATAGACACTTGTATTGCCCTTATATACTCTAAACTGAAATTCGACGATAAAGAGGTTTCTTTATCGAACTGTTTTAAAGGGAAGGTTAGCCATGCCATCCATCCCTGAAACCGAAAATAAAACATTCAAGCTGGGGAATCCACAGTTTGGGCCGTATTTTTGCGATAGTTATAAGATGATACATGGATAGGGTAAACATTGGTAATTTCGTAACATTGGTACTTTTGATTTAAATTTTCAAACATCCGTTACGCAATTTACGATGAAAGGTGTTAGGGTATATTTTGCAATTTACGTTAAAATTTAGGCATTGTTGGGCATTTTACTTCTCTACGTAGAAAACGTTATTTATTTTATTTCACTGTAAATTGCCTTGCTTGAAAATTTATCACGAACTTACTTGTATCACGATATTATCAATGTTTACCTTATATGCTTACACTTATCTTTATTGGGCGAAATTGGAACTAGGCAGTCCCATCTTTTATTTAACCCTTGTCTGATACAAACACATAATAGAAGATCATAAAAAATAATATTAAAGATATATGTACAGGTAAAGTGGAAATATAGGGGATATATGGAAAGAAAGATATGCAGTATGGATATGTGTTACACGAAGGAGGAAAGAATAAGCGACAGAATTGTTAGGTATTAAAGGTACTGTATAAGCTGCATTCTCTTTCTTCCTTCACAAAGGAAAGTGTTATTATGGAGAGATGTAATTGTTTAAAAATGTAGAAGATTAAAGTAGGTACATAACAGTTGAATGCCTTAATTGTATCATGATCGAATTTTAAACAGAGAGCAAATAGATAAGAAGACGCAGACATTCAGTTCTCTACTAATGCTTTATCCCTCATTGTATTTAACTCTCTCGCATTCACTTTTATCTCCGTCGCCTGCTTAAAACAGCAATTGCGTTACTTCCGAACGACGCTGATAGCACTCATCTTGATATTACCCGATGAGGCGCTCGGCGTATCACACTGAGGTTCACAATTTGATTAGGGCGATTTCCTTTTTACGGCGGAAAGGAAAATTACGGACGAGTCGCAGAGAGCGGCTTTTATTTTCCTCTGCAACTCTCCCCAACGATCAAGGAAAAACTCGTCCTTTTTGTGAGGACGATAAAAGGCTCGCAACCATAGGTCATTACGCGCAAATCCGCTATATATATGTCTACACGAAGTTGGTCGATTCCTCTAAGCTATAAAAAGCATATATTAATATATAAATTCTTTCCCGGAATATTCCATTTCCACAGAGAGCAGAGTTCAAGAGGATGTGTTCTTTCCTCGAAAATACAAATGGAGGTCCGGATTTCATTCTTCGTTATCAGCTTTGAACGTGTAGCTAAAACGGCATTTATGTTCTCAAATTCATCTAATTTTGATTAAGTTTATATTTAGTAGGAAATGAAAATAGTAGTAGTTGATTCATGAGCTAATTAAAGCTATCATAAAAGAAAACGGTTCTTGAAAAACACTAATTTACCTTGCATCGACCTCTTATATAAATGATAATAATAATAATATTTATTCCGTCCTTTATTCATATTTAATTCAAAAAATATTTTTTTAGCCAAAATAAGTAAAATAAGAAAAGAAACAAAATGGGAAGTAACCATCAATATGCTCCGGTGTAACTTTGTGGGAAGCCGTCGTAGGAAGGTGAAAAAAGATTTGCTATTTTTCCACACAAAACAGTGTAGCAAGTAGTTCGTAGTTTTCCGAACTTTTTGCTTGGAAAACTACTATGTCCAGCTTCTCCTTCTTTTGAGGAAAAGTCTATGTGACGAAACTACTAGCTGGTTTTCTGGTCACAATGTTTTCAAAATTTTTATATTGGTATGATTTTAAGTGTACATGAAACGTACTATATTTGTGACATTAAAATTACCCGTATTCCACCATATGGGATAATTTTGTTTATCTATTATAAAAGGATATTTCTCGGATAGTTAAAAAAATGCGCGCAACTCTTTTAGCTCTTAGAAAGGATGTATCCACTTTATCTTTAAAAAATAACATTCTATAATGAACATTCTACAATGAAAATAAAAATAACATTATGTAACAAAATTGTATGTTTGTTACATACATGCGCAAACGTTTATATACATGTATATGAACACTCAATTTTCAGGACCTACCATAGCTATTTTTCTAAGTACTACTTGATCTTCAGTATTGTGAGATACAAAGATCTTTGCTCTATATCAGCAGCTGATTCAATCTGTGTCTTTGATTATGATTCCTCCGAAAGAAATGTACTGCCAAAGGAATTTCCTTTACCTCCTTAAATCTCCGCCTCCGAGTCCTCCTATAATTTCACCCGGAAATCTCTTTCTTTGTCTTCTTCCGAGCACCCCTCAATCTATTACGTCATTCGGGAATCCATCTCCTCCATCAATCTCTTTTGTCGCTTTTCCATCGTTCATCTTCCTTATTGTACCACGCAAAATGATCTTCTCTTTCATTTTGCCATCCATATTTTCTCTGTGCTCCCTACGCTATAGTATGAATGAATGCTTTCTATAATGCTCTCCTGGTATCCTCATCAAAGCTATTCTTTCTCGCTTAGACACCATCTTGTGACTGAGTATGGCCGTAATATTGAACACATAAAAAGCAAGAGCGTTAATGAAAGAACTCTTATGTATCTTATATGGCTTATTTCCACTTCTAAAAATGATCGTTTTCTCGTTTATTCCAGCAAAAAATATAATATAGATGTATTAAGTATTGAATACTTTTAGATAAATATGAGAACATTCATAAGATGTATGTAATGTGATGCTGAATTTTTTGACTGAGTGATAATTGTATTGTCTTATTTTGAAGTGAAATTGTATTGGAGTAGTTTTAATGTATCCATTGATAGTACCTGATAATTAGGATGGTTACAATGTGTTGTTTGGTAATAATGATTAATCAATTTAGTGGTAATTGAGTTGTGATTGTAATGTGGTAGTGTTTTTGTTGGTAGATAATACAGTAGTCATTGACGCATTATTGTTATAATAATAGTTGAATGTACGTCACCGCGTCACCGTGTAGTGTATTTATATATTGGTGTAAATTGTATTGTGATTCTAAACCCCGGGCTATATATACATCTGTTGCATTTTAAGTATAAAATATATATATATATATAATTATTCAATATATTTTCACGGAATAAAGCAAAGCGGCTGCTGATGGTTATGTTATGTATAAAAACAACTCCAAAACCATCAAAAAACTTGCAAAGCAGCTATACGTATTTCGTTTCTTTGCCGATCTTAGCCTGACCATGACTTCGTGGAGGTCGAAATACATATAGCCGCTTTGCATGTTTTTTGATGGTTTTGGAGTTGTTTTTATATATATTTTAACGGGTTAAAATTTTCTATCATGTTATCAGTTTCTCGAAACGCAAATTATGTAACGAGGTTTTAAACATAGTTATTAAGACACGATTCGATCAGGAGGCATACGCAATCCATATTTCTATCCTTCGGTAATTATTGATTTTTCTTCTAAATCTTTTCTTCAAATTGGACAGCCATTGTTTCCACACCCAAATTATATAAATGTAATACACAGCTAAATACTCGTATGATTCCAAAACATCCAACGTTTTGAACGCTTCAAGCTGTTATGTTTCTTTTGCCGTTCCGAATTTATTTTCATCGTTCGCTGCATTCAAAGGAATGCTATGTATTAGTTAAATGAATATCTCCGGGATATCTTGGGTTCTTGTTAGCAATTCTTTTCGGAACACAATTTCTTCTTTCGCCATTCCTCTCTTATCTTTTATAAATTGCTTACAAATCATAAAAATTCACCGCAGATAATGATCCCTCTCATATTTTTATTCTAGTACTTTTTTTAGTTACCTTTTCAACTGAAATCGCCGGAAAAAATGAGATAAGCCGCAACAAATGATTCTCTCTTACATTTTGTACCTCTTTGCGTTACCTTTTTAAAAAAGCTAAAAGAAGATCGTACCCAAAATACAAGAAATGAATTAACAAATTTTTGGTTGCCCTTTGAATAAATAGCAAACTAAAAGTAAGATAATGGGTCTCAGGTACCTAAACGATGTATTCCTTCCTTGACCTCAATAATATGAGAACATTTTAAAATTTATTTTCTAGGAGCGCTCTTAGAATTAAGCCCTATCTCTATCATCGCGACAAAGAGATCTTATGATTATCCACTGCACTATTTCTTGAAGTTTTCTCTACCAACCTTTTCCAGTATATTTCCGGTCTTATTTTTAAAACTATAAAATTATAATATTTGAAATTATGTGAATACTGTACGTTTCATTCCGCGAGACATTTATCGAGTCTTTGAACTAATTTCTGTTACTACATGTTGAAAATTTGCCTCTGGACTCACTTTCTAACTTCTCCTTCCACACTGCAGAATTCATGGAGCATTTTCCCTCAGATGCGTTCTCTCAGAAGTACGACTGTTCTCTTAGATGTCATAATAACCGTTGTGTGCCTGGTTGGAGGTATGTGACGGATTTTCCGTAACTAACTTCTCAGTTGAATGTTACCACCACGGTTGAATGCATCTCACATTTGGCACGTCCCGAATTGTATTCGATGTTCCAACATACCCAACTCAAAGTTAACGTCAGCATGGAACTGTCTGACCCACGCTATTGGAGTGCTTCAGATGGAGGTTGAAAGTTTAAAAAAAACTTTCGGAAATCGTTGTGATGATAATTTTCGGACTTACAACAGTTATTATGTACTCCTGAATGTTTTACGTAATGTCTTTGGACAAAACTATAATAAACCAAAGTTTTCATTTTTTACAAACAAATGTTAAAGGTTATACTATACAATTTACAAATATAATATACAAATACAATATACAAATACAATATACAAATACAATATACAAATACAATATACAAATACAATATACAAATACAATATACAAATACAATATACAAATACAATATACAAATACAATATACAAATACAATATACAAATACAATATACAAATAGAATATACAAATACAATATACAAATACAATATACAAATACAATATACAAATACAATATACAAATAAAAGGAGCAGTGCTTTTGATCCTCATTTGAAATATGGTTACCTCTGCGGTGTTAACGTTTTCTCCCCACCACCCAAAAATTTTAACCCATTCTCTCTGTGAGAGTATTAGGTCAAGACCGAAAAGTACTACAGGTTATGTAACCGTGCCTTTCTGTTACATAAAATGTTAGAGATTTCCTGGAATATTCTACAGTATCACAGAACGGCCAAAACCCATTTATACCGCATTCGAGTATTTAGATCGTAGAGAAAAATTGAATCTTGCTTATTTAATCTTACGAAATGTAAGTTTTTATCCTATACTTTTGCTTTAGATTTAGAGGTTTAAAATCTCCAATAGCCGTTTTTTTCGGCATTCCTCTTCTCATTCCCCTGTATTCCGAGAAAGCAAGACAGGACAATGCACTTTTGTGCTGTTTTATTCATTAATTTTTCTGTTATAATTCGGGAATCATTTGCAAGAGGTGTGCTGTAATTGAAATTTGCTTCCCGATCGGTGAGTTATAATGTATATGGTGGAAAGTTTCTCATTATTTTTCATAGGAGCCTGAATTTAAAATTCAAAGTGTGTTAGTTTTTAAATAGTAAATTACTTGATATGACTAGTGATGCACAGTAAGATATAAGCTATATATGCTAGATGCCATCCCTAAAACCTTTGTGTTGAATGATGAGTAGGGTATGTTTAAAATCATCGATTCCAAGTTCCTTCGGTAACGGTACATCTAGCCAAAAATCTTCCATTCCCTGTTGAAAAAACTCGGCTTGACGTAAAACTCTCAAAAGTTAAATGTTTATATAATAATTTATAATTATATTATGTACAGTATTGTATAATTTCTATATTAACAGAGAAACCGATCGTTTCTAAAATATATAGTGTAAATTTACAAAGCTCTTTTTTCCTTTCACCTTTTTCTGCCATGACTTTCCACAAATAAACTCCTAATAAAGACTAATTATAAATTATGCTATACATCTTTTAATTTATAAATATTCTTTATAATTTCAGAAAGAATTTTTATTCGTTCTGGAGGGAAGTTGCTTTCAATAAAGTCATTAATTCTAGCCTAAGATCATGCTGCAGCATCTTTGATACATACGTATTTGAGTAAAGTTATGAGATGACAAGTTAGCCAGTTACTGGGAGTTAGTAGGTCACGACGGGAAATCGAGATGACAGCTTGTTAGGATACGTAGATGGGTAGTTAAGTCACATCGATCTCACCTGCACGGGGCGATAATGACGATAGCTGAATTATGAAAACGGACAGCGGAATCCCTGCTCTTGAGGGGATTCGAACCTGCTAACTTATTAGCTCCTGAATAGACTGGGGTCGCCCACTCTCCCACGCGTAAGGTTGCCCATGTTATTGGGAGACGGAAATCGAACATTTCCCCACGGATATCCTCATAGAAAGTAAATAAAAAAATTTGCATTCTTTTGGTGACTTCGACGACTTCCATTTGAAATTTTTCGAAAATTTAAAGAGATGAACCTGCGCAGAAAACCAATAATGTTAAAGAGAGAGAAGGAAACACTAACTTCATAAAATTTATACCTGATGAGATGTATTTATTTCTTATTTGCTCCTCAAACAGGTTTTGTAAACAGAGCAGAACTCACCATTTACGTAAATCCCATTTAATACCGTGAGTTTTCGAATCTTCTCGGAATCTAGAACAATAAATGGAGATGCATCTTAATCCAAATAAAGAATTTTTATAAGATCAATTTGGATATTTTTTGATCGTCGAGATTTGTCGGAGAAAATCTCAAGGATAATCTCCTCGATTAATTAAGTACCTAACATATCTCTTCCTAAAGCTTCTTTCACGGTAAAGTTATAGAGGATATTAGAGTATAATTGGATATCCAATTTCCAATCATTTATTGCAAGGATTGCTATGAAACGGACATATTAAAATTTTCCTAAATTAAACCTAATCAAAGCTTTAAGACAAGTGAGTTGGTCTTCGATTGTATATTTTGATTCAAGTATTTTTCCTAATATCTCTCTTCAGTGCCGGAATTCGATCTCTTTCCCACACGTATCGTTTTCATTCAAATACATATCGTACGATTAATCTTTAACTTTGATCAACTATTCAAGTACTTCATTTATCATACCATAAGAATAATCATCGTTTAATAGTTACAGCTGCATTGTTGATATTCATGTTGGTATTTATAATTTATTTCCAAGAGGGAAACTGTTGTAGATATTTATTGTACTTGCTGAGACTTAAATACTGTACTTGTTGTGTCAACAAAAACAGTATTTAAGAAATGGAACAATGTAATATTGCTGGTTGTTTTACCATTTGAGGAGAAATAAATTTATTTGAACTGGATTCAAACGAAGTAATATTAATTAAATTCGCCTAAAATCAAGAACTATTGAATTATTTACCTATCTATTATTCGTTTATGACATAAATGGCCACCATACGACCATACCATATTCCAAAGGTAAATTTTGTTAACCTCATTTTACCTGTGTAATTTAGTAATAAATTATTCATAAAAATCTTTTAAATGAATAGCAGTTACGTTAAGAGGAATAGTTGTGAAAGTTCCATTTAGTTTTAGAAAACTTCACAATTTTTAAATGGCACAAGAAAATATAAATGTTTTTTTTTTTCAAATAAAATAACCGAAATCAGCAAAGGGTTCGAAACGAGACGCAACGTATCTTCAGGAGTGATATTTATTAATGAAATGTAGCCCCATACGTGATGTCTATATGAGAAGCGTGACTTTAACCCTTCATATTTTTGGGTCCGCGTTATTGTGAAGAGAAAGGGACAAAGCCAAAAGAATATTTTTCTGTATTTTCCCCGAAAGTCGTATTGTTTCCCGCTCCCCACGGGAATAACGAAGTGGTGCGGCACGATAAAAGCTCGGGTGCATTGGGGTTCTCGACTGCAGCAATGGATACGGGCGCTGCAGTACTTTCCCTTAAGCCGGCTTAGTACTCTAAATAAAGCGCAATTTTCTTCCTTTTTTTCCTCTAATCAAACCAAACGTTACTCCATATTCTTTCTTTATAAGATAGCTTTCAGTTATATAAAGGCGTAGTCCACGATTACCAGTTTAAAACTAGAGTGGTAGCGGCGCAAAATGACTATCTGTAGTCATCTTGCTCTCATGGGGTATTTTCCGTGATATTTATTTTACTAGAGAAAACATCCAGATCGATATTAATCGAGTACTAAGTTAATGTCATAACGAGTTATATTTTGTAAAAGAATCCTAATTTTGTTTTCTTTAATACGCCAACTTCATATTTTTTTTTGGAGAGAATAGGTATTTACCGAAATATGTAAGTCATAAAAGTATATATCTTCATTTTCCATTTCTAAGTTTTAATTTCGCAAATATATAATTCCCTTCTATAAATTCATTTTAAATTAATTATTGCAAATTAAGAATTAATTTATTCGTCATGAATGTAATTATATTACTTTATTATGCTATCTCTCAGAAACAGCGAAAGATTTTGTCATTTTTAACACTAAATTGTGGTTTGTTTTAAAGTCTCGTCTACACTTATAGAGAAAAATACTTATTAAAGTTAATAAATTCTTGAGGTAAATACCATTACAACAATATTTATCAACTTCAATCAATAGAGTTAGTGGGAAGAGGGATTCACAGATTTATGTTCCAAAATTTTGGTTCGTCTTTGCTAATCCTTGATATTTATATTTTTGGTTTTGATACACACCAACCTACAAATTAATGCGTAAATAAACCAAATCTTACCATTTATGATCATTTGAAAACATTACCACTTCAAAAGCCATGTCAAATGCCATGACAGCTTTTTTGTAATAAAAGAGACATGCCTACTAATAAAGGAAAGGTAAGGATAGAAATATGTTTAAAATCAAAAGAATGTTCAGAATGAACTAAATTCAAATTTTCAGACTGCAAATTTCAAGTAAAAACTGGTTACGCCTTGTAGAATAGGTTTATAACTTATTTATTGGCAGAGGATTATTACCTATTACCAGTGAAGAAAAGAGTATAGGATTCTTTCTTTTATTCGTATGAATCATCCCAATAAATCTAAAAATATAAAATTTTCGTTTGATACGAGATAATTTCGTAATTCAATATAATCAACCGATCATAGTTTGCCTAATTAATCAGTGATATGAAATCTTTCTAAACATAATTAAAATTAAATCTGTTGCATCGGCTTTAACCTCGTTAAGGGCCCAAGATTAAAAACATAACTCTGTCCTTATTCCATATAAGAGCAAATAAAAGAGTTTGAACCTTCCTCGATAGTTAAAAGGCATCTTTTTCCCTTCTCTTTTCATTCACTCTCCTGTCCTCCACTACTAACTGACTCAACGATTCGAAGTAATTCCTTCCATTTCCTTCCTCCCCAACCCTTCCTCTCCATCCCTATTCTGTTCGCTTCCTAGACACTTCTCGCCTGAAGATGACGTGAACACTTCATGAACAGTAGTGTCATTTAACTTTTAAAGACAAGAGTTTTGTTTTCACTCCTCAAGCTCTTATAATTTGAATGTTTCATAGGCTTATTTCTAAAATAACTTTTAAAGACAGCAACCAGAAATGCTGGTAAGAATTTATCCAGGGTTACTTGCAAAGGTGATGAAAATTTATAGCATCAATTTACTATTTTAAATTTTCAAAAAATGATGGAAAGACTTAATCTTACTTTTAGAGAAAATATGATGAAACTTTAGAAACGTATCAAAATGAACTCATTCAATTATAAATTTGAAAAAATTCCATAGTTATATTTCATAATCATATTCATCCCGATGCCCATACGTTTTATGGATCACTTATTGATTGAGGACTTAATGTCAGGAATTTCCACTAATTATCTAAATGTATGGCAATACCCATATCCATTTCCATATTTCCTAGGAAACTGAAGAGATAAGGAATTATAAATACATACAATGATTGATCGAAGATCACTTATGGTTCCAATGGATCAACTCTATCGCAAGTAGCAATTGATCTAGGTCTTTCTAAGAATAGTCTAAACCTAATGGATGTATAAGAAACTAGGGGAAGCTTCAGATGGTCAAAAATTATAGATATTCATTCACTTGTAGTAAGTATACATTTAAGTATTAATAAGTATGTGTGAACAATTTATAAAGGAGCTGATTCTATATTTGCCTTTTTCTTGTTTGCGTTTTTATGAAACTTGATGCTCGACCGTGAATCGAAAAGTTTTTCATAGAATGGCTGTGCAGTGGCGCTTCTCTGTAATTATGTGGACTATTTTTAAATTTGGGAGCCTTAGGATTTATCTTATTTATTTATCGGATCCTTTCATGGTTTTAAAAGTAAATATTTGGTTTCTCAACTCTTATATGAGTATACTGTGTTATTCTTTAATTAACACAGAGTATTCAATTTAATTAAATACATATTTAATTAATATTCAAGTCATGAGAGGGTCTGTTGCTGCTAAAATAATGTAATATTTAATTAAATATTCGGGCATTTCGAGTAATTGTTGATTATGAATTAAAGGATTTCATATATATGATTATGCCTCTCATAAAATTTATGGACGAGCATGTAGACCTATTTGCCTGATGTATAATGAAATGGTTACACGACTATAGGTCGACAGCAATTTGGTCGACGACAAAAGGTCGATGCCAATAGGTCGCCGTGCCAAAAGGTCGGTAGCCAAAGGGTCGACAACAAATAGGTCGCCATACAAAATGGTCGACAGCAAATAGGTCGCCATACAAAAAGGTCGCTATACAAATAGGTCGACAGTAAATGGGTCGCCGTGGAAAAAGGTCGAAAATAGGTCGCCATACAAAAAGGTCGACAGTAAATGGGTCGCCGTGGAAAAAGGTCGAAATTATTATTATTAAATATAATAATATAATTATTATTTAAAGGTCGAAATAGATTTTTACCCAACATGCACTAAGCTATATGTTACATAGTTTTAGATGGCAAGGGAAAATTGATATTAATCATAGGTAGACTAACGGTGACACATCTACGGTATTTAGTAGGGGATGAGTATTTTTAATTACGTGCACTAAGCTACATGTTACATAGTTTTTGATGACATTAGACAATCTATATGTATCATAGGTAGATTGACGCGGCACCTCTTGCGTGTTTGGCAGGGGGTGAGTATTTTTACCACGATTTCGGAAAATTATTTAAAATATAATTTATAAAAATGATTTTCTTGTATTTCCGCGTGGAAAGACCATTTTCCGATTTTATCTTTATCACGCTGTCGTGAACGAGGCGTTCATTTATTCGTTATAAAATTTACACAGAAAATATTGCATGCATTACTTCCCGTAACAGTGTTATTTAATTTGTATTTTATTTCGTTTTAATGTTTCTATAACACGATTAAGATAATATTAACTTAAATTTTCGAATTATGCATTCCAAACAGCGGTCGCCACCTAAATCTCGTACTGTAAGAAGTACCTCCATACATGCTGGGTATGAAATTTTAAGAAAAGTATAAAGATATTTTTGTTGAAAAAATGAAGAAATTATCTTGATAACAGAGGTATTTATTAATTTCTCAAATTGTCGTTTTCGCCGCGTGCCGAAGTTCCGCTGTCTAGTCCGTAAATAGTAAACAACGTATCTCCTTGACGACCAAGGCGATTGCTGAATCCGAGCTCATTCATTTTTCCATGAGGGTATACGGGGATTTTAACTACATACCGAAGTAATGATAGGGTATAGTGTCAGAATTAAAAAAAGAGAAGGGAATTCACTGAGATTTCAGGTCTGCTAACTATGATATATAAAATAGGAGGGTCAAAACTACCCCCCATTTTGGAGTTTCTTAATCAAACCGATTTACAGATGGACATGTATGCGTTTGTTTGTGGTGATCAAGATGACGAGGAAATATTACATTGAGGAAGGGGAAGATTTTTGGGAGAGGAACGGAGTTTCAACGCAAACGAGATTTTACAGCAGAACGTTTTTGTGACTCTCACGAACTGCATAATATTCAACGGAATGGAATACGTAATTTTTCAGAACTCTGCTAGTATTCTTAGGTTAGAATTCTATTCTGATTAGTAATTATAAAACGAATTACGGAATTAATAAGATATATATTAAATCATATACATGTAAATGTTGCAATTATAAAGCATAATCATTTACAACGTCGTATAATTCCCGTAATATAACACCGTCGGCGAAAATGAGAGACCTAATTAAGTAAGTAAACGTCTTTCTTATTAGGGTATTTGTTCTCTTTGAAGTGTTGAAATACAAGTAGTGAAGTAGCAAAAAATCTTGAGTATCTCACACCTGACTGAAAAGGTAAGGCGTAAATATGTTTTGTTATTTGTAGAATGAAAATAATAAAAATATATCAGTATGATAATAATGATGACTTATTATTAAAACTAATTACTTAACATAAAATTATGTACATGTTAAAACTGATTTTATAAACTTAAAATAACATGTTTACAAAAGATAAAGTAATTACACTCGCTTATATTTACAGACATTAAATTGGAAGGCTATGAAAACGTTCTCCCAATTTTGTTTAAGCTTCTGCGGCTACCAAAATTGTTTATAGCAACTAAAATGTCTATGGGTGTTTTCGAGAAATAAAAGGTTTTTGTTGAAATTGTTGAGAAATTTACAGTGTTCAAGATGTGTCTGAGGCATTATTCACATTACCATGCATATATGTTGATATTAAACTATGAAACATATGAAACTTACAGAGATAAAAGTAATGCATTCATAATATTTATTCGTAACCAACGTATCACAATTGGGAATCTTTAAAGATAAAAACTTTGAAGAAATATAGTAATCATGTTGTATATAACATCATTATGAAATGTTGTAATTGAAAATTATATGTTCGCGTAAATATGTCGCAATAACCAGAAAATTGGTTAATTATGATATGACTCCTAAACAGTGTTTGATATCGAAATTTTTTTCTAATAAAATTTATAGATAATTAAACTTTTTGTAGCTTTTGTATATAATTGTATATTATATGTATATATAATTGTTTATTTCGTAAATCGACCTATTTGTTGTCGACCATTTTGTATGGCGACCTATTTGTTGTCGACCATTTTGTATGGCAACCTATTTACTGTCGACCTATTTGTATGGCGACCTATTTGCTGTCAACCATTTTGTATGGCGACCTATTTGCTGTCGACCTTTTTGTATGGCGGCCTATTTGCTGTCGACCTTTTTCCACGTCGACCCTTTGGCTATCGACCTTTTGGCACGGCGACCTATTGTCGTCGACCTTTTGTCGTCGACCTTTTGTCGTCGACCTAATTGCTATCGACCTTTAGTCGTGAAACCAATGAAATATATTCAGATAATGTATAGTAGTATACTACACACAAACAACTAAGTGATGCTTTATTCTTAATGGTGTCAAAAGATATATTTACCAACAAAATTTCCTTTACAACGCTTGTAACGGAGACAAATACATTATAAATATAAAAGGAAAACGTTTTCGAGAGTGTTTTAGATGTTACAAACAAAGCAATGCATCAGGTGCCGCAGCTGGTTTGAGTTAGAGGACTAATGCGCCGACACCTTCCGGCATTAACAAAATAAAAATGTCCCGCTCAGTATAACGGTGTATAGTCTTCATATTTGGTTTTCCCGTAGCTCCGTAAGGATACAATGATATGCCTTGCCTCACTGCTCTTACACGTGCTAGAGTCCTTCAATATTCATCCAGTACTTCAATTAGAAGCGTTAGGCTTATAATTCAGTAGGTAATAAGTTTCCGTTTCGTTAAATATGTAACGATTATTTTGAGAATTGTTCGATTTCTTATCTATAATTTATTTTCTGTGGTATGTGGGGAGCAGTTATAAAAATAATAAGATCTTACAGGTGCGTGACCTATGGATAATACGTGTAAAGTAAATCTTGACACATAACGTATCACTTTACGTGATACGTGAAATTGCTGGTTGATTAATGAGTATTGGACATTTTACAAACAAAAGTCCAAGAATTTTACATGGAAAGTTTGATGACTGACTAAAATCAAATAAAAATATTTGTCCTGAACTTTGACGGTGTCTTACGAAGCATCGATCGTATAAATGTATTTAACTTAGTGTTACAGTATTGAACAATATCTTTTGCCAATCTTAAATTATATCTATAAATGATGTGCATGTCATATATGTTTTTATCATACTTAGCTATGCTCCGGTAGGTAGAAATTCAAGTTCAAAATCAAAATATCTGTTTTGCTCTTTATGTATTAGAAAAGTCTCATTGAAACTTGATATCTTATTCATTATATGATCTTATCAATATCGTACTGAATCATCCCAAGTTTTTGGTTAAAGAAAAAATAAAGTCAGAGAATCATCGGAGGTGAAATGTAGCACTTAAAAATAAAACTGATTTTTCCAAGGTCCTGATATCACTTTTTTACCACTTCTCAACGACACGGCGGAGGCTGAGGAAGATTTGATTGCTTTTTATCACCAGAAAAAAGTCTAAGAAAATATATCAAATTCTCTTAAAATTAAGTTGCAAGTGAGGAGACGATCGGGTCGATGCTAGAGCGTAAGATGGTTCGGTGTTCTCTTCTCCAAGAATATTCAATAACGTGCCCTTGGTCTAAAAGTACTGCACTGCTACTGAATTCAGTGGGCCAATCATTTTAAACCTTTCGTGAAGACATGCGCATCTGCCCTATACGGATTACGTCATCTGCACCGCGCGCTAAAATCAAGGAGGATTTTCTGCCTTCGATAAAACTGACTTTTGTTTTACGATCATACCTAAGAAATTGCTATTTCTAGGGTTTTATATCGGTCGGAAGTATTGATGGCCCCATATTTCATAGATTATATGTTTCAAACTTGGCGATTTAACGGCATTTATCGTCCACGTATTGTTCGCATGAAAAATATGTGATCAAGTGTGCTACGAGTTAGCGCTGACGATAAAAGTTTCAGTACAGAAACCTAATATACGAATAGAAATCTCATGAACGATCTTATAGGCTAGAGTTCGTTATAATGCTGTTACACTTACCATATTTACCCTATTTTTAATGTCTAAAAAAATTCTGTTGGCTCATCAATATATCAATTTCGATTTTATAATTTAGGACATCGACGCAATTTATTTACAGAAAAGTAATCGAAGAATGTTTATGATTCTGTTTCACGACGTTAATAAGCTCAAAAAAACTAAATCAGCGTTTTCTTAAAAAGTGTTTCCATGGAAATTTGGCATATCTCTTGTAACTTCAATAATAACCCTAGAAAATAATGAAATTTGATGAAAGGTTGAAAAATAATGAAATTCGGCTCCAAGCGGCGCATACTCAAATGCAGCCTATTTCGCATGTGGATGTGCTGTTACAGCATTCTTACATTTGCTTGTTATATCCATTTTTAAAAACATATAATAACGCTACCAAAAACTTGAAGTTTCGTGAAAACCCAAGAATTCGAGAGTTGTTCTCATAGAATGAAATTTTGGGAAATGCTGAATTGCAGAGATGCAATACCGATAGTCTTAGAATTTTTATTAGTTCTGTTAGAGGAAAAGGTGGGCAATTGCTTATCCTTTATAGATAGATAGCAAAGGAACTAGTAACGGAATATATCAAGTTCATCAGATATTAACCTTGATATTTGTGGTTCACTTTACTTCCAATAAGATGTTTTTCTATCTGATGCGGAAAGAGATTTTATATCAAAAATTATTCTACATTCCGAATTTTTTATAAGATCCATTTATTATGATTCCAATTCTAACAAAGAACTTTGCTTTGAAGCTTTTCCAAACTACATTCTTATCTAATTATTTTTCATACGCTCTATATTCTATCTCATGTATCAAGAATGATAAAATAAAATGACAGATAGGAAAATTTAGAATGCTGAATAAAATGAAGTAAAGCATGGGAAATTGTATTCCATTCTATCTTACTTCTATCAATGTGTTGTTGTGAAATAAGTAACCTTAATGTATTACAAAATGTTTCAATCAGGTTTTTTCCACTATGGGTTGGTGATATTGTCTGTTCGAGTGTGCAAAATCTTTCCATGCAGTTTTATCACTCATTGCCTTAATTAGAAACTCGGTTGACCAAAAAAAAAACATCGGTGACCATGAAGATATGCTCCAAAGAAGATTACAAATTAATTCGATGTATCGTTGATGTACACTCCTGGCCAAAATTAACGCAGCACCGGCCGTAAGGATCGCTAGGGAGGTGCTGCGTTAATTTTGGCCAGGAGTGTACATAAGACAGTGTTTAAGTAATACACTGAAAGTTTTTTTGTCATTATAGCGAGTATATGAATGGCGTGGAAGTTTTAAAGTGGAGTCGAAAATGTGACCAAAACATTTCGTATAACTTCGTAAGTTAGCAAAGAGATGCTAACGCTTTTTGGGACTGAGAGAGACCCATTCTGGAAATGAACGGCAATCGAATAGTAATAATACGTCTTTATTTGGGCGAGATTGATCCTGAAAGTCTCCTCTTCCATCTTATTCATGTGGCCTTCATTAGAACCCTTCGAAACCTGCAATACAATCCAATCGATGTGATTGGTTCTTTTACAGTGTACTGTTACCCCAGCATAATGCATGGCCACGCAAGCATCATGCAAAAGAATACAGATCTCAATTTTCAATGTCTCTTCTTTCCCAATGGTCGCCTGATCTAGCGCCGTGAGATTATAATGTTTTATGAACCACATAAGGAGGCTCTTGGGGGCTAGAAATTTTCCACTGACGACGAGATGAAAACGGCGGGGCATACAAAGCTGCACAGTCAACCGAAAGATTTCTTTTCTCGCGGAATCAAAGCGCAGTAGAAACGGAGGCGCACATGCATCGAACGAAGAGGGTATTATTTGAAATGCGATGACAAGCTTCCATTTTTGTTTTTGTATTTTCGTAATAGAGAAGATTCAAGGTTGCTTTTCGAGAATTCCTCATAATTCCAATTATAATTCTTTATATGTTATTTAATATTAATTAGTAATATTTATTATAATTATAAACAGATTCAGAATTAAATCGGCTCCTTTTTCGAAATGAATTCTAAACTTATATTTATTACTCCAGCATGGCTGTGATAACTATAACTTGATTTTTTATGCATAATTATACTCATGTAGACGGGAGAAATTCTCTAATTAATTAATGGTATTGGTCTTCGTAGAGATTCTTTGTCATAAAAATGAAATTACACGAAATATTTCATTATCGAAAGAATTTTTCAAGGTTTCATGAAACAAAAAAATGAATATGAATGTTAATTAGGGAAAAAGCCTTGAAGCGAAGATAGTTTTTCAAATTTAAAAAAATTGGAATTCTTAGTTGTCGTCGAATAAAAGTATCGTGTTGAAAATTGCCTGGAAAATCTAATTTTACTTACAAAGAAAGTTCCCGGAAAAATCACGCTGTTAAGCAATGAGAAGCTGTAAATGTAGATTCTGGGAACGCTCATCGTATACAAGATAGTGTTTTTTTATCAAATTAATTTGCAGTAAAAATTGATATAATTATAAAATACCCGATTCTCCGAAACTGTATCTACTCTACCTATTCCTGGGCTTCGTTACCCTCAGAATATTCTCAACGAGAATCCTTTTACGCAAATAAGGCTTCTGTAGGATAAGGTGACAGAAAATTATAAGAGCTGATTATTAACCTAACAATTTCATGTTATTTGCAATTGGTTCGTATTTTTGTATATACATTATTCTCAACGTAACTGTAAGATCCTGCGTATCTCGGAGATATACTAATTTACTCTTTATTTGTTTACCTCCTATAAATTACACTTCTTGACTAAATATCGCCTCACTGTACTGCACTGTTCGTAGGCGTGCTCGAAAAATAAAAATCATACATTCTGACAGGGAAAAAAATAATGACTATCTCTTAAATTCTAAACTTCAAGTAGTATTATATTTTAAAATTTGAATTCCTGTAATGTTAATTTTTCATTCAGAAACAACGAAATTCCCTACAAGATTAGGGGTCTATCTATTTATTGATTTGACTCTGTTTGGATCCAATCGTTGTCTTTCGTTGCGTAAAATGGGGAACTTTACTCTTACGTTTATCCAGATATGGCTTGTTGGAGAGGAAACCTTTAAAATAAAACGAATCATCATGACATCTAAAATGTATGTCCAAAAATATCCACGTTTAAAAGGAAAGGGCAATAGTTTTCTCATCGTCACTATTTCGGAAATGACTCGAAGATAGCACTCCACGATGATTTGTAGTTACTGCCCGATTTTCTCATTTCTGAAAAGCATTTGTCAAGCGGAAGCCAATCTCGTTCTAGCTAACTGGATTCAAGTTACCGTAAAGTACCTGTCACCTTCCGTAATAATTAGCAAATGGTATCACGCGACTGATGTTGGAAGCGCGATGAGAAATAGGAGATGAAAAAGTTTTGCCCGGCGTGTTTGGTTATATTAATCCGACCAAAGCTTTAAAGAGGTAACGGACCAATCTTCAAAGCGGACCTCCAGCGATGTAAAATTCTGCGCCTCACGCTCCGACGAGCTTAAATTGAGATTGCGGCGGGATTTGATACATATTCTTCTGATTTAGGAAGCAGAGGCAGCCAGAGAGAAAACGCATTATTAAAGGCGGGGAAAAGAAATGAATGAAAAGACAAAGAGTTGACTTAATTAGAACGGGATTGTGAGCAAAACTCTCATAAACCTGTCTTTTCAGCACTCCGACGTTAAAAAGGAGATTAACGCAAAAAAAGAGAGTAACAGAAAATCTTGAAATTTGAACATTACTGAAGTGATGAAAATTTTAAGGAAGACTTTGGCAGTACGATCCTGTTTGTTTCATATAGTGGGAAGAATGCAGAAAATTGAGTATTAAAATAAATTTAATTATTATGAATAGTAAAAAGAACACACGACGTAAATAATGCCAAGCAAAGTTTAATCTTTGTTTAGCAGCTGCGGCGACGGAGTGCATGCTAGCACTCAAAACCAAGGTTGCGGGTTCGAATCCCGGTTAATTGGATTTTTTTGGATAAGGAGTACTTTAAAATAGTAATAATTATTTAAATGGATTTAATTGGGATTCTACCTGTTTCCATTAGAGAAATTATTATTATAAATATAGCTTCAGATAATATTAAATTTCAAAATTAAAGCGATTTTCCAAAACAATGCAGTACTTCAGGTCAATCGATCTTTTATTTTCATCTCGAACTATTTCTCTTTCGCTGACCATTGGATTTTCCTCGGGAAAATGTAAGCCGTCTCCTCTAGTTATGACCCAAAATGAAACTAATAGATGCCTCAGCCTGTCATCATTCATCTACGCCGTTAAAACTGCCCAATAACATCCTATCATTCCGTATACTAAAGCTGCTTTTCCTGGGTAAAGGGTGCTCGGAAGCCTCTGATAAGGTGAAATATGGTCATGGACCTGAAGGTTCCGGGATTGATAGAGAATCTGTGATAAAACCTACTGGTTGAAACTCACTGGTGGTTGTGCGCATTGTGCAGATTAGCTCGCGACGAGTGCAGATGAGATAGCGATAACTTGCGGGTATTAGCTAAGCTCGCATAGTACGTGTGCATAATGCTTCACAATTTTAAAGAATACATTTTCCTGTCTCAGTTTTCATAGCATTTTAAATCTTGATTGACGTAGCTCTTAATTTTGAGTTTTAAATATCGGCAAACATGATATATTTCACTTCTATTTCTTAATTCTGGTAGAAATTCTAAATTTATATAAAGCTTTTAGTGTCAGAAACGTGTCATTTGCGACAGTTAAGTAATTTGATATTTTAACATAACTTTCGAATTTATAAAATGATTGAATTTATTTTATGAAGTTTTAGTATGATATGTATGAATTTCATCTTTCAGTGACTGATGTTAACATTGCTATTCTTTCTAGACAAATTATATTTTTATCCGTAAATAATTACGAATTTACAAAGATTTGATCCTTAAATCAAAATCGCTATGCTTTAACGAAAGAAGAAGAATCATAATCTAATAGTTACCTTTTCTTGCGTTTACCTTTACTCGAAAAGGCAATTTTAGCTTTTTTTGACAATTTTTGTCTTGGTTTATGAGAAGTATTTTGGTGAAGTACTTGCTACCGCTAATTATAGAGCTGTGGAGTTACGTTCAATGTGCCTTCTAAGAGGTATAGGAATTCGAGGAATGCCTCAGCACATATCTTCTTTCGTTTAGCCTCCCATGAGCTGTATTTTCGATGGAAGCTAATGGATTCTACATTAACACGTTACGTGAGTCTACTTCAGGAATTCAAATTAGAGAACGATTCCTTGAAAAATGAAAGCTTATATTTTACAGATAAATATAGAGATCTTTCCAGTCCACAAGAAAAATACTCGATAATAATGGCAATGGTATTTAATACAATTTCGTGATAATTCTTCATGTGTTTATAGAAAAAAAGTAGTTTAAACTGATACTGATCAGTTATTCATGCTTTTCCTCTGGATTTATGCTGATATTTTCTAACTCTGTAGTAAATACTCTGTAAAGTCTTGAAAATATTCTTTCACCTGAATGCTTCAGATTTTTAATTTCAGTAAATCGAATTCTGGTTTGCGAATGGTGATACTTCAGAAAAATTCGTTATAATATTTAATTTTCATGACTTAAATTCGCCTAAGGAAATTAATTTTTATAATTATTACTATAGTAATGTTTAGTAACTGTCTTATGCATAATTGCACTAAAAATTGACACTGCTGAAATATATATGTCCCATGATTAAATAATATGAATGCATTTGTAGAAAGGAATGGTATCAAGGATGGTAGTAAGTAAACTTTGTGAATGCCTACAGAATTTTTTAATAAATAATCATTAAAGGTTGAAAATAGTTAAAATATAAATTTTTGGGGAAACTTACAAAGTTTAATATCATTTTCGGTACGGGTTTCATGCATGGAAACCAGGAGTTTTCTTCCCATCAGTAAGCTCATGCTCTCTAAAATGCTGTTTTTTAGTCATTCACTTCTTTTCTTGGGAGCCAACTTCTCCCTTCATATAATTCCTCAGAAAGCTTATATGAGTTGGTTTCCTAGAAGTATTTGCATGCTGGCATGAACTTTGGGAATTCCTTTTCCCGAGAAATATCAAAAATGATATAGGGCAGAATTGCGAATTCCTGGCATTTTCAAAGCCATATTTATATGTTCTTAATACTGGTCGAAACGGTTATATATTTAAGGTTGGTCAGGCTATATATGTATACGAATGTGAATAAGTGTATATATATTTTCCCTTATTATTTAACCAGTTCTATCGGCAATGATAAAATGAAACGAAAAGCCCGCATATTTCGAACAATGAAGGTGAAGTCGTGGAGTAATTCGTTTGGTTGACTCCTTGAATCGATCGGAATGATTCATGATCGAAGAGTAAATCGATACTGTCGACTAGTTACGAAAAAAGCTAGAAATATTTAAGTCTAAAGTATATGAGGGGGGAAATGTTCAACAGAAAATGCCTCCGTTCTAATCTTATCCTTGCGGTCGCGCCTTTTTTAAATGACAGGAAAAAGCCTCATTGTCCCAATTCCCTACAATTAGTCACTCTTAGAATTAAGTTTCCTCAATATTCGATAGCAGTAAAAAATGAAGATTTTCTTTACATATCCTTAGGTTTCTAATTTACCGCCAACGCTTTTTAATACGGAGAGATTAAGAAAATTTGACATGTCTCCCTTATTAGAAACACGAGATGCTTGTGTAGCAAACGGGGCGGCCTGCGCTGATGAGCACTTCCTTTGTCATGATGGAGGAAAAGCGATCAAAGAGGGCCTAAAAAGGCAAATATCCATCACTTCCTCGACAGCTGTGTCAATCAGAACAAGATCTCAATCCCATTAGTTAATAGAAAACATCCTTCCTCAATCTTTGAATGACAACGTGCTATCGAAAGGAGCGATCACTTAACGTCGAGTGTATGATGAGGTATTTCATCCAAACATTCATTGTATATCTTAAACGAGCTTAACCGTATAAAAGGATGGGATCTTTAGGACATTTTTATATTCATGACCTGCACAATGATAAATATACCTAAAATAACACGTAATACCGTGACAGATTTCCAAAATACGGGTGTCCGGGTTAAACACAAAATGTAATAACTTGAGAGTTAATTAAAATATTTATTGGCGGTTTGTTTCTAAAAGTATAGTAACTCAGAGTGTTTTTTACACAGTTAACACACCTCGATATGTGCATCATTAGTGGCAAAATACATCTAATCTGCATTTTACTCTCTCCAAGTGTTTTGCGGCATTTCTGGCGTAAAATTTGCAATAGGTGCTGGAATTCGACAGCTCAGTTCTGCTAGATTACAAACTGGTGTCTGGCACACTTGATTCTTGATAAATACCCACATAAAACATTATCAAGTGGCCTCATAGCTAGGTATCTAGGGGGCCAAGCAATCGATGGACTACCTCTTCCAATCAAGCGATCTGGAAATTCATTATCCAAGAAATCCCTCACAATTACTGCAGGATGGCAAAGTGCGCCATCATCAAGCAAACATGGAAGATATTTTGAGTTACAAAACTTGTTGAAGCAAACCGCTAATAAATATCTCAAGTTATTACATTATGTACATGTTTAACCCGGACACCCTGTACATAGATCATGATTACCAGAAAATAAAAATTGCGGAGGGCTATAAAAAAGCTTTTTTCTGCTAGTTTTTTTCACAAACCCCTTAACCTAAATTTTACGAGGCACAGGTTGGAAACCCATATTCTTATCGATAATGGAATGTAGGTTCTCTTACAAGAGTCTGCTGGATTTACTTATTAGCTTTTGTGCGACTTACTTTTGGGTGGCCGTAAAATGTTTTTTTTCTGTATGCAGATGGTGGATCAGGAGCGGATTCGGTTGGTGGTTCTCGGAGGCGCAGGCGTGGGCAAGAGCAGCATTCTCCAACGGTTCCTTTTCCGCACCTTCCCAGAGCGCCATAAGCGGACTGTGGAGGACCTCTATACGCGCGATTTCAAACTTGCGCGCAACCCCTCGCTGTTTCAGCCGAACCAAGGATCACCCTCTGGAGGTAAGACAGAATAAACAGAGTCCATTCTCATTCTTCATCTATTGAAGAACGAAAGAATGACATTGAAGATGTCCACTTGTTGTTCATTCATCTATCGACCATTACACGAAAGCATGCAAATGGATAACATTGAATGGATTACGGTATGAAAATTAACGATTAAGAAGGCAGTTGAGAACAGAAAGTGATACTAAGTTAGAGAATCTAGAAAATTAACCGTTCCCTTAACCGTAGCCTTCATTGCAGTTTGGAAACCTTCAATTCGCTGTATCGAAGCCAGTCTTATGTTTTATTACAGATCATGACGGATGCATGATTTGAATCTTCTATTTCTGTTGATGTTTGATGACAGAAAACGTTTGAGGACAACGCTAGACATTTAATACTTAAAAGCTTCACACGGATTTAGAAATAAGAAAGGTAAAATTCTATCATGTCAGGCTGTATTCGTGGAAGGACAATATAAGGTTAAGGAAAAAATAACACAGTAAACTTCCACACTGTTGAATTTATTTTCGACCGGTTTCGGCGCAAAGGCCATCCTCAAGACAAAGAGTGAGGGAAGAGCAGCAATACATACGTTATATACGAAACCAGTCGAAAATATATTCAACAGTGTGGAAGTTTTCTGTGTTATTTTTCCATAACCGTATAAGGAAAAGTTAAAAACTTTAAATGACTGGACTACAAACATTTAAATTTGTTAAAAAGAGCACTTTTCCCTTAAAATATATAAATATATATAATATAAAAGACAGCTTAGTGTCATCAGTCTATTGTTCTTAATTATTACTTTTGAATGTCAATAAATGATCGAATAATGAAACCCTTTGGGAAAAAAAGACGTTCTGTACTCTTTTAACGTATATTCCGAATAAGATAATTGGTCGTCGGTATTAGGTAAAATATTGTATGTACTCCCTAAAATAGAAGTAGCATTACTTGTATGTTGTCTATTTAGAACGTATAACCCAAGAAACGTTTTCCTCATACACATTTTACATTTACAGGTTAGATGGAAGAGGAGACTTTTTAGTCTCAATCTCGCCTAATAAACATAATAATTCCACCCAAAAGATAGTTCGCACGAGAAAAGTTCACTCAGGGAAGTTTTCAGCTTGAGTAGGATCACAAAAAACATTTTTCAAACTTGTATTTCATAAAGGATTGGGTTGAGCAGTCACTGTTCGCATTTCAGCAAAATAAATATTCTCTGCGGTTGACAAAAAATTAGTCTATGGAAGGCTTTTAAATCAAATGAAGCTAATAAGTTGAGATGTAATATACTATCAGGTATAAGGTTATTGAGGCTTAAAATAGGCTATTTTTCTTATTTTCGGAGTAGCATATCCAAAAGGGTCAATTTAACTCTTTTTGCAAATATCAGTTGAAAACCCATCTTTTCTCGGGAAAAAATATTTCTCAGATAAAACGAATCTTGGATGAAAGATCTTGCACGCAACTGAAATTGGAGTGAAGTCCTCTAGTGCGATTTTGCTGTTAAAATCATGAAATCTAACAATAATGTTTTTCTTAGAGGAATATCATATACTTTCATTTGAAAATATCTTTGAGTTCTATTGGAATGTTTTCTGCTTTATCATGAATATCTCGAATAATGGAAGATATATAAAAAAAATTCGATTAAATAAAGAACGTCACGATAGTAGACCGTAAATAAAAATTACATTAATCAGATACATAATCTTTCCTTCGACCTAAAGTCGCTATTTTCCCTATTGTGTCTATCGATTTTGCAAAAGAGCCATCTGAATTAGTAATTTTCCGTTTTGCTTTCTCGATGCTTTTTCCAGACACTTGGATTAAGGTCTTCTGCTTCTTTTTGCTTCTGTCTTTCTGCTTCCTAATTGCATCCAGGAAAGTCAGTCCGGAAAGTTATAAGCCGTAAATGATAAAGTATGATGTGTCCTAAATTTGAAAGCTACGAACAAAGTTATGATTTAGTGATCATAAAACTCATGAAAACGAAACGTTTTGCAAAAGTGGTGAATGCATTATAATATTAGCTGGATATTTGTGATATAGAAACATTTTATTAAAACTACGAAATAAAAGTTTTTCCATGAACATGTGCTAATCAGGTCGCAGATGCTGATGACATAATTTTATTC
Source organism: Sympetrum striolatum (assembly GCA_947579665.1). Taxonomy (NCBI): domain Eukaryota; kingdom Metazoa; phylum Arthropoda; class Insecta; order Odonata; family Libellulidae; genus Sympetrum; species Sympetrum striolatum. The sequence continues at coordinate 49,450,789 of OX388342.1, read as the reverse complement.
TATCTAAGATTTCATCAAAAGAGATCTGAAGAACTACAAAATGCAGAACCATTTTGTGAATCTACAGAAAAATACGAACGTTGTTATAAATTTATTTGCCATATTTAAGCTGATGATGGGATATTACTATGTGATACTCCTTATTTGACATTCTATAATTAACATGCCATCATAGTCTAACATTTATGTATTTATTGTATATGAGGCTTGTAATGGCAATCACTTTACTAAAAAGGTAACTTCCAATATTACGAACCATTGTATAAGATAGTCATCATAAATAACATTCACCTTCGCATTTAAAACATCTGAAAATGTCTAAATACACGCAAATATTATTGATTTTCTCCCTGTAATTTTTATGAATAATAATTTTTGTACGAAACAAATACTTCAAATTATTTCCTTCCGGATATGTATTTGTGATTATGTAAAAGTTAATTTTACTAACCTGTGAAATTTAAATTATAGATCAAAAATCAGTCGTAAGTATATAAGTGCATTCAAATACTGTTAAATTTTTAACTCTAATTCTTCTTTAATGCTTTAATACGGAACAGAAGATGAATCAGGATTATAACTTATCGGTTACAGCAATTGTTACACATATTTAAGAATATTCATCTTTATTTTAACGATTATTTTCCCACACATACATTCCAATACGTCAATAATATTTTAACGGATCTAGCTTTACCTAGCTGGGGGAGGAAACGGGAACAAATGACAGATTTTATCGCATGTCATCTCTCTCTTCCCCTCTTGCTAGAGCGCGCTCGAGATGAACTACCTGTTCATAGGCGTCTCTGGCATTCTTGTAACTTGCGAGAGGAAATTCTCAACCTCAAAAAAACATGGATTTTCGTAACGGCAGATGTCGGGATATCCAATTCAAGCCGTCCTCACCTCAGCAGCATCCTCAGAACAGACGAGTTTTCCATATGTACGCCAAAGTAGGTAACTTCTGTCAATTTCGAGCCGACTCCGCTAATTGGACACCGTGGAAAAAAACACGGAGCCCTTCGGAGGGCTTGGAGGAAATGCAGTTTGGGAAATTCTCATACATATATATATCGCGTGTCGAGGAGTTGAAAGGAAGTGGGGACTTTTTTATCTCAATTTCGCTCGGATGAAGACGTCATGAATGGAGCAATCGATCAGCACGACGCCCAGCCTCCGATGGAGAGAAGGAATTCCACGGGCGGGGTACACTAGCCGAAAAATAAGGGCAGAAAGCGTGGGAGAAGAAAATTCAAGCATTTCGAAAACGGAGAACATAAATCTTTTTCTTTCCCTCGCCTCAGAAGTCTAAGAAGCGATTTCATTTTATAAAGCGTTTGACAATCGAGATGTTTTTTTTAATGCCGAGAATATTTCTGGACAGCTCCTCCTCGAATAAACTACGTGGGTAATTTTTGTCCTCAAAGCGTATCAATTACTTCGTCCTCTTTGAATATCTGAGTTCCGTCTCCGATGATAAAATCTTAATTTTTGTGGGGAATAATTAAAAGAGTGCATTGAAGTTCCTGAAGGTTCTCTGAAATAAAAAAATGCTTAATCTGCTGAGGGATGTGCTCCGTATTTGATAATTACATACAATCTATTTTTGCAGGTACTTAAACGATGAAAGAGACCGCATGAGGACACTTATAAGTTTAAGAGTGGCTTAATTTAGGAAGAGATTAAAACTCGTGAGCCCCTCTTTAAATCCCTATTTTATTTCCTCGTTTACTTCCATTAGGTAGGATTTCGTTTCTATTTTCCCATAGGTATATATTTCCCTTAAATAGATTAATGTAAATTAAGAAATGAGCCTCCCTTGAGACTACTTGGTGGAACGTTTAATAACAAATTCATTCTACATAAAGAATGAAAATTCTACCTAATACCATGTAATTCTCACAAGTTCTTTATTTAATAAATATGATGCGACATCAGTTACTAGTTTGCACCGATTGCATCTCTGCGATACGATTTTAGTTCGCAGAAATTTTTCTCTTCTCAAACCAGTTGTTAATTCCCATTCATTTGAATTGTTCTTGGTACATAATGTTGGTCTTGTTGCCATAATTATTATTTATTATGTACACTCCTGGCCAAAATTAACGCACCTCCCTAGCGATCCTTACGGCCGGTGCTGCGTTAATTTTGGCCAGGACTGTACTATATTATTACAGCGCTTATGTCAGGATTCAGGATTAAATTTAATTTGTTATTTTGCCCTTAAACGTTGCCACCTAGCCCGAAGGCCAACTTACGGTGCAAATGAAAATAAATAAATAAATAAATATAAACATCATATCATAGCTTGTTTTAGTGGAAAAAACTAACCGATTTTTACATGAAAAACGAATAATTTTTTAAAATGTTCTCTGGTAGAACGTGTTAGTAATTCCATCTTCTTGATTCTTTTAAATTACTTTAACATGCGTGTTAGATTATAATCCACAACTTTTTTGCCTTCAAAACCACAATGTAACACAACCGAATTCTGCAGATACGCGATATCGTCCTTTCGAGGCACCCAAATCGTGAATTTAGCTTTTTGCGTTTCAAATGAAATCCATAATTGGAAAACCCGACACCGCTCTTTCCATACATTCATACTAACCTAAGCAATTGTACTTCGTGAGAATCTTGGGTTTCAGCTACTTCATGCGAGTAACAGTTAATTATTTCACGGATCAGTTTTATTTTCCTAGCTGCGGATTTAATTTTTAATCGTGCCCGCTATCCAAATGGAGGAGCTTAACATCCCAACAAAGTTTCCATGGGGAGAAGAGCAAGTAAAATATGCAAGGTTTCTGCATTAACCTAATTTTCTCCACGAATATCTTTTGAGCCTTCGTTATATATTCCGCTAAAAGTAGCAAAATTTTCGACACAAAAGGAAGAGGGCTGTGTAGGTCACAAACATGTGGAGTTTCAGTTTGCCGGTAAATTAACGAATTGTTTCATCTAATTAAACATCTAGGTGACCCTTTGTTTACTTATCCAAAATGAAAGGAAAGAATTCTTCACTAATTTGCCACTATTGGAAATTCATGAGTTATTTTGTTTTAATAATTTAACCTATATCAGAAAAATACGTAGCGGGATATTAATTTAATTCTTAAAATCCTTCTACTCCTCCCACAGGAATGTACAATAATAATATATATATATATATATATATATATATATATATATATATATATATATAAATAAGAATAAAAATAATAGTAAAATATATATAATTCAATAATATTTCTTTTTTTGAATATTTCTAAAATTTATATTTTAATTTAGTAATGATTTAATTCTTAAGGTTTCCTCGCGTAGGAATTTACAACAAAAATAATATAATCGTTTTTGAAAATTATTTCACAATTTAATTCTTATAATTTAATGATGATTTAATTCTCACGATTTCCTACCATTAGGAGTTATGATTAATAAAGTAATAATATTTGAAATATTTTTAAAACTAAAAAAATATTTTATAATTTAATTCGTTTGATTTGAAAATGATCTAATTTTTAAAATTTTCTGCCATTAGTAACTTTCAATGATTTAAATTCTTTAAGGGTTTTAAAATTGAAATAGTTTCATAATTTAATAAAGATTTAATTCTTAAAATGTCTTTTAGGCTAGAGTTTAAGGCTTTCTACTTTAATGTCCCCTATCGGTGCTTTGAAAAAAATGCCCCAATCCCCCTGCCAAACTGACAATCCTGAAAAGATTATCCTTTAAAGTAAAGAGATTTACCTCTAATTTATTCAACGGAGAGCCAAGGCGAACTCAGCTGGGAGAAGAGGAAGTGGCGATCGACATTATGAGAACTCCTTTTGAATATCTCAGAAGGAAAACGAGGTTCTCGCAAAGCTTTAGATGGAGTGACTGTTGAAACTGATATCTTATTCTAGTTAGCAAAGCTGGCTATCCGAATTTGTTTAGCATTTTCCCATTTTGCTCAAATATTTACACTTGAGGACGCAGAGGAACCAACAGCTCACCAACCAACTCCAGAGGCTATTTTCGTTTCGGGGTCAAATTCATTAACTGTCAGAAATCGTCTTAACAAGTTCCCGCCAGAAAGTTTGATGGAGTTGGGACGGAGTTCCGTGGCTATTCCGAGCCATGACAGCCATGTTCCTTTCACTCTACTTGCAATTTCATTCTTCCAAATCTCAGTACGTGTCTCGAGTTGCTCTGATAACGCCAAGGTTTTTCGAAAAGTATGATTAGCCGTATTCGGGCTGCAAAAGTTCAAGAACCTCCGTGCAATCGATACCCTCCTAATTCATAAGGCGAAGCAATCCTAGAGGAAGGTCGATAAATTGAGGTCGATACATGCCTCCAACGGGCAAGTGAGCGTTTATGACCGCATATCGTAGCCAAGAAGGTGAGTTTATATAAAAAGTATTTGACGTATGTAAAAAGAGTCTTTACTGCAAAACCTATACAAATACCCCAATACAAATACACAACAGCTAACTTGTTTCGGTGCAAAACCACAACATCATCAGAACTAAGTTTTTTTTCAGAAAATATTTTGAACTGAGAAAACTCCGTTCAGGTGACTGGTTAATAGTTAACTGTTTTTTATTGTGGATTTTGTATAAGTTTGCAGTAAAAACATTTTTAATATGAAATTCCACCAAATATCGCGGAATCGTATTTATTTTTGTATATATGTAACAGGAGCCCACTAACTAAAGTTTTTGCTGATTTTAGTAGTAGCCCGGTTGATGCAGAAGATATTCAAACCTCTTTCATTAAAGCTCATTGTCAGTTTAAAAAAGAACATTTTCGAAGTTTTTCAAAGTTTTCATAATGTGGAGCCGGAATCGACAATCGACCACTTACTTAAAATTAAAATTAATTAACTTAAAATTTATAATGGAAATACTACTTAAAATTAATTAACTTACTTAACTTAAAATTTATAATGGAAATACTCATTGGGGATCAAACCGGGGACTAATAGGCATATGAATGGAAGTCGAATTTCTACAGGTCGATAACTTTTTTTAATATGTAAGTTTTCATGTTTTACAACTACTGGTTCTCATGCTATAGGTGAACATAATAAATATTGTAGTAAACCTGTAGAGTAGCTGAACTGCCTGTTGGTTCACCACGTGAAGTAAAAATTTATTCGAACCATACTGTTTGCAGCATAGTCGACCATCATGAAAACAATAGAGAATCGATGTAACAATTAAGACGTTAAATTACATTATTCCGAGAATTAATTCGACAGATCTTCACGATATGTGACCGTAACCGATTAGAAAAGTAGAATCTGACCCCCAGAAAACGGAATTTTCATCAACTCCGACACCCTGAAAGGTTGCTAAGCAAATCACGTGTGTAAACGTTGATTTTTTCAACGAAAATTGCATTTGGTAGCATAATTGTTTTTTGAATTTCGTGAATAAAATGGATCTCATTGATAAACAAATCCTAATTGGCCGCATTTTAGCTCTTTCGTTAATGCAAATTATTAGTAACTATAAATAATAAAAACTCAAATACAACACTAATCTTCTCATTAGATAGTCTATCGTTCTTACTTATCATTAATTCTAAATGGATTAATATTGCCAATGTCAATTCTCTTGGAAAAGTACATAAGCTCAAATTCAACAATGGAAATGGTCATTTGGAGACGGGTTGATTACAGCTTCGAAATGTTATAAAATCTTTCTTCTTTTAGTAAAAATTATTGCAATTTCAATTATAAAACAATATTTCTTGACAATAATAAGAATCTTCACTCAAGTCTAGTCTCTTCGTCATGAAGCGCTCATCTTAATATCATAAAACCGTCATTTTTAAATTAATTTTGTTAAATAAACAGATATTTTACTAAATCTACCTAATAAAACCGATAAATTAAACTTTTCATGCATCCAAAAGGAAAAAAGGAGCACGGCCGTGTTAATACATTAGAGTTTAAAAAGGCTCCAAATAGCCGTTGTTTCCAAACAACCATCGTTTCGAAGTACCCAAACCATGAGGGTTAGGGCTCTTCGTGACTAAGACAATGCAAGCGTATTAAACTCAATACGTATTTCCGCAACTATGTTACCATCTTCAGGATAGGAAGAGAACTGAGCTAAACTGCTTTTCATGCATTTCTTACGGAAACGTTTTGATTAGTCTGAAGTCCACCTGGAAACTATTATGTTTATATACTAGTATTCTTTCATCTGCGCAGGGAAGTTATTTAACATTCTCCAAAGTTCGAAATTTGTTGAACTTAGGGCTCTAGGTTTTTAGGCGAGCATACAAAAACGAACCCGCATACATACACACACTCCATTTTATTAAACAGACACACGTATTAGAACTACACAATTTAATCCTCATATTATTGATAGATTATATAAGAATCAAATGGCGCTTCGTTCTTAAACGCTGATATCGAGTTTTATTAGTGAAGGTTGATTATTCAACTATTATACATCAATCAGGCGCAAAAAAGAAATATTGGTGAGAAATCAATTGTACTGTTTTGGTGGCCTCCTAAAATTTATATTTATACTTTCTTGAAAACTTGAGATATATATTATAGTTAGAACCTTTCATTAGTTTGCTTGACCTCGCTGTTTGTAAACTCACTTTCCTGTCTAAGATATCCGCCGATTCGATCATTTGTCTTTTGAAAACACTTCAAATGTCTAGTTGTTAACAAAAATCTTGATTTGGGATTCATCTATCCAGCGAGTAATCCCCAATATCCAAGACCTGTTTATCGAGAAAAATATGATTTATCCATTACTCTTTGAAACGAACGTAAATTTTAATCTACTGCAAAGTACTGTTTCGCACGAGAAATTTTATTAGTTCGTAAAAATTGCGTAATGAAAATTTGACCTATATTTTCCCGAAAGAAAGCAATGGATCTAGATAGAATGCTCGTTTATTGCTTTCAAATACCAGATTCAAATTATATTCAAAGTAACACTGAAATTCAGCAAAAAAGATTTCGGAAGAATAAAATTTGAATGATCATACCATGTATAAATGACGGTGATTTCAGCAGTAAAGTTATACTTTTAGGTTCGAAAAATTTAAAATGAAGGTGTCGATTCTTTCTACTTGAACTCCATAACTTGTAACACTTCAGAGAGCTATTGATTATTAGCAAGAAATATTTATTAAAATCTATGACATAAGGGACGAAAAGCGAGAGAGAAATGAAAACAAAAACGAGGTAAATATCCCACATAGACTAAGTGAACTTTGGCTTCTATAAGATGCATTCGCATGCATTTTTAACTCTTATGGAAACTGAATTTAAAGTTTACGAAAATTAAAGATATCGAGAATTCTCCCGATCTGTATTTTTTTTCATTTTCCTCTTGAATTTTTATATTACGTGTCCTCTTTGTGAAAGAAATAAAATGAAGTTCCCATCGAAATTTTTATAAAAACTAACTAGAAAAGATTCTCGCAGTAAACAAGCATATGACACAGAAATGGAGTTTTTCAAAAGAAATCGTTCATAACCTTACACGTAAATATATATAATTAAAAAAAAACTTTCAAATGTGGAACCTGAGTTCTTTAATGAAATAGCCATGAAAAGGCCCGATCAGCTCTTTTATGGCCGTTTGAAATAACATAACCATCTGCAGCTTAATTTTCACTCACAATTAAGCAGTGAATAGAATTTCCTTTGCTCTCAAATAATGCGGAAGCATTGTTAATTGCTTCATTCTTGTTCGCCTCATCAGCGGAGCATTCATTGTGCTTCGTTCAAAAATGGCGGTGAAGGCTTGACGTGGCTCGCATTGAGCTTCCGCTGCTGTAAAGCGAGTTTCTCTCGAACATACGCAGCTTTCTCTATCTGAGATTAATAAAACATGGGGAAAAAAACTTCACTACAGAGAGCGCTCCGTGGAAATGAATAAAATGCTGGGTGTATAAAAGGTATTTCTACTAATGGCAGTTTATAAATTATGTTTTTACGCATATATCATCTTTTTCCCCTCTCGTAAAATTGTCATATTTGGCGTATGGCATTCTTTCTATTAGTAACTAATAATTCCTGCTACCATATTCTGAGGAATGGAATACATTCATTTTTCATTAGATACAGGATAGAAAAAAAATTAACTTTCATTTACTTTTTTCATCCACTAAAAATGTAGACAGGATAGTGAAGCAGAACTTTACGGAAATCATGAGAATTTTTTAATGCCTTGCTACTGTTGCCCTTCACCAGTGAAGTCCTCCTAAACTCTGATGAACTTATCAGGAGGTGCTTCACCAAGGCAACAGTAACAACGAACACACACATTATTCCCTGAATCGGAAAAATCCGATTCAGGGAAAAATTGATTTGAACCCGGGACCTTGGGGCTGGCGCGATAGGTTAGATGGCATGCTATCCACTCGGCCACCAATGCCCGTTTAATTAATAATGAATGGAGCAAAGCATTGTGAAAGGCAAGTAGAAAATGACTTTTGTAAATAATTAAGGAAATTGAAGAATTGTGTGAGAAGAAAAAAATCGCTTAAGACTATACCAAAGTAATTTGGAAGGAATGAATCACTGAATGAAATGGAATCTCCTCTATCGGAAGTAGAAGTAAAAGTAGCAAAATGGTTAAAAATGATGTTCATATATTTTTGTACTGCCCCGCATGTTAACAATGAAAAAGAAAATTGTAATAGTGCACTATTTAGATATTTTTACATGATTTCTACTTTCCCATTCTGATTCACCTTCTAGATCAATTCCAGAATCCCGGGGTTTCTAAATATGTATATATTATGCATCATTCTGTGCTATTTGTATGTATGATTATGATAGTAGTGTCACAAATGGTAGTTATGTAACCAAAAGGTTATTTCATAAATTCTACGGGATTTTCATTGAAAAAAATATTCACCTTTTTTGACTTCTTGTACTTTCATACTGTTATAATTCTCTATATCTGCAGATGAAGTATTGCTACCTGAAATATTCAGCCGCAATCAGGTCATTTTCAAGGGTTCATGTAAATGTTAATGTTCATTGAAGAGAGTAGGACAGGAAGTAGCATTGGTTTCAAGTAAAGATTTTTGTTTCCTCTCATTGTGAGATTAAAGAAATATGAAAGAAGTCCCAAACATTTGAGAGAAATTCATTCATTCACCATTGAGAAAGCTTGATGAAAGAGAACTGTGACCCTGGCATATGATTGTAGATTTTGAAAATAAACTACCGATGCTTGAATGACAGTGAACTTTTAAAATTAATTTAGGACATTTTCGTCATTTTCCGTTTGTATATAGGTGCTTGTTCCTGCTACCATATTCTGAAAAAAGGAATATTGTCATTTGGTACAAGGTAAAAAAAATATATCTTTCATTTACTTTTGTCACAGTCTTGAGAATGACTATGATGAAATGAAAGCTGCTGAGGTATGAGTGGATAATTGTACCTATCAATATCTGTCCTTATGGACTGACAACAAAAGTGTTATTCGTAGAGTCATTGTGCTTCACTTGCGTGGGCATGTTCCACTTATAGCAATCTGACTTAGTGAGGAAAGCAAGGGCCTCACCTCTCTCTTCATCCTGTCTAGTAAACCTCATTACTCTCTGCACGCTCTTAGAAGCTTATGTCAGAGAGGGTTAGGCACCTACCGACCTCCGAGCTGAATACTTCAGGGACAGTAACTAATATTGATGTAGACAGAAATTCAGCCAAGAGATAACGCGGTGTTATCATGACATCTAGAGTGAATTTCTTCATGAACATGAATCCGTGGAAATTGTTAAACTCTCTCCTTTGTGTTTATTGCTACATGTTGTACAACATCGACCGTGGATCCTGCCTTGCCTTTAAAAATGGAGTTTAAGAAAGGTCCCCAAGCGATCAATGCCTACTATTTATTCGCGACGCTTGGGTTTCAGTAAAAAAAGAGCTTATGAAACCCAGATGATCATTCATGAGATTATCGACATCACAGAGCAACGTTTCCAATTAAGTCTCTAAGGGCCGGCAATGAATGAGCGGGTCAAAACGGTTGAGTAGGGAACAGTCGAACGTTCTAACAGCTTCAATCGGTATTAACTAAACTCGAGTGACAGTCTTCAAGCCTGCTGGTCTTTGCACAATATTTTATTTTCTGTTATTATGCGCGATCCTGAACGCAGCAATGTTTCTTTAAAAGAACGCCTCGATTAATCGAGTTTATCCATTTGGTTTTTTAAGGAATGTTCATCGAAAAAAAACAGTTTCTATTTACAGATAAAATTTTAATTGGGAACAATAAAAATGAAAGATGTATCACCAACACTGCTGAATATATTCTTCCAGAAATGCCTTCCGTAAGCAAATATTTAGGAGAAATTATCCTTATTTACTTATGTATTCATTCACTACGGACTGAGTCCAGTTACAAAGATAGCAAATTGGCGAAATTAATAATAATATAATTAATTAACATAAAATCATATAATTGTGTCATTCTTATGATAATTCATCTAGTAAACATACACATTTTGATCTGCATATACATATAACAAATATCATAAATGCTATATATGTCTACACACATTGTACACGCTGTGTACCCTTAGAACATTTATATTTGAAATACATATAATTCATAAACAATAATAAAAATATATAAACGCATTATATAGACAAAATAAATTCAAGATATATAAATAAGAACTAAGAGACGCGGATGGGACGCGGGATGGGAATCATTAGAAGAAAACTTGCACCCCCTGCCACACGCCGAAAGGTGGCTTGCAGGGTTCTTACATAGACATAAACATAGACAGAGAGTAATGAATACGTTTATTTACTCTTCATACAACTAAAAATGATCTAACAGAAATTTTGACCATAATTTCTCCATTTAATGAATGAATCCTTCGAATGAATTCTTAAATATATTACGTTGTTTTCCATTCCACCGCAACTTAAATTCCCAACGATATTAATTCAGCCCCTTGTGATAACTTCTTTCGGCTTTTGATGGTAATTGCAGATACAATGCTATTATCCTTTATCTCCCTGCGGTCCCTTCTCTTTTTCCATTCCAAACCCTCATTAGACAAGTTTTCTTAATGCTATTTCCCACGACGACCTCAGTGGCAGAGTGTTAGCTCCCCACGGCTGTAATACAAGTGTTAGAATTCCACTCAGATATCTGCGCTCGTCAAGATTTTCCGGATTTAAAACAAAAAAGTTGGAAATGACGAAAGTTAATGAAACGTCGCAAAAATTCCAGTTTCTACCATCATCTTTTTGCCAGACTTTTTTTCCTTCTTCATGCCATCTCCCAAGTCCATTTCATCATTCAAGATTTCGATAAGGGAACAATTTTTTATTCCTCCACTTTTTTAGAGGGTGAAACATTCATGTCTCAATATATTTTCTTAATCAAGCTCAAGTAATTGCTGTATTTTAAATTTCCCGCATCTTATCCATAGCAGAGAATTATGTGGAATTTTTAAGTGACCTCATTACAGCTAATGCAGAGCTTTTAGTGATATCCACCATGTTGTTAGCCAATGCTAATGTGTTTACACGAGCTTACTGAATGCAAATGCAGGTAAATGCAGGAGAGATAAAGGAAATATTATGGAAACTCATATACAAGTACACCCTTGCTCTTGGTACCCAATTGTTAAGGTACCTCAGATCAAAGCATAGCGAGGAAGATGTTAAATATGATTTATAACGATGATGATATAAATGTTATTAATGAAGGTAAAAACTGTTGCTACTCTTAGATTATACTGAATCAACTGGCTAATTAATATTCAGAATATAGCATTAGTGGTGAAAGTAGTTTAAATAGGCAAGGAATTCTTCATAAATTATCTATGAGTCACTTTTATTATGCCAAATTCTCGATCAGTTATAAAGGAAATTATACATAGAGAAGTTGATTTTATTATTGCCGAAGGTAAAAATCATAGTAGTTGGATGAATACATATACAAATATATATATATAAAATACCGTACATCAGCATGTCAAGCAATCCTTAACTTCTTCAGAGGTCCCTAAATTACTAATAATTGGACTGAATTCCCTTTACGCAATGCCTGCAAGTTTCCCTCGATATTAAATTGCAACTTAACATTTTTGCACAATATTTTCAAAAATACGTTTTATATGCTTTAATCATATGTATGAGCATTGAGTACCTATGCTTTTTTCTTATTATAATTTAACATTCTTAATAGTAGGAATTGCCAAATCGAATAACCGTCAGCATAAATTGAGCTATACGATAACTTCCTACATCAAAAATTCAAAATGACCCTGCATTGTTTATGGCAATAAACTATATATATATATATATATATATATATATATATATATATATATATATATATATATATATATATATCATTATTATAATAACTACCATTCAATTGCATCGTAAAAACAAAAAAATGATTTAATTGCTAAACCTTACTTCTAAATTACAACTATTATTTAACTTCTACACTTAAAGGTCCTTCAAGAAGAAAAAGATACCTCCTGTCATACAAAATATTAATAAATGAACATTAAGAGAGACGATGCTCCCGTTTATTCAAAATTATTTAAGAACTTTAGTTTTATCATCAGCCTTATTCATTTCATCCAATTTTCATTTTACTAATCTTGTGCCAAAAAAAACTTCTCCTGAAAAGACTCATTTTTACTATACCATTAATGGCAAAGATATATTTTGAAAAAAGCTGAAAATTTCAAAACCGTAATGTAGCCGAAAGAAACTAAAACAATATTGCAAAATTTAATGCGGAAGTATTTTTTAATGCGAAACAGGAGCAAGTGCATTGCTGTTCAAGCAGGGACTGCATACAGCACCTGGGGAACATCCTTTGTTGAAAGTGGACCTTTTGGACACTGCGGGAGATTTGCAGTTCCCAGCGATGAGGAGACTCTGCATAGCAACCGCCCATGCATTTCTCATCGTATACTCAGTTACGGACGCTGAGTCTCTGGATAGAGCCAAAGGTTGTTTGGAAGAGGTAAGAGTGCTTTAATATTTATCACACTTACACTAAAACTCCTCTACCTAAGCATTCGTAAGTTCAGGATCTGTTAATCTCCTTTCCTTGACATTATTAATAGTATACATCTTGTAGAGCATGTATAATATAAATGCATTTAGGAGTACTATTTGTATTTTTCAGTATAATTCGTAAAAAATATTGAAAATCTCTAGGAATTTCTAACACGAGAAAATTATAAAGAGAGATAATATTAATTTACCTTGCTAAGTCGAACTCCAGTAAGTCTAAAACCTCCCTAGGTCAAATTACTGGTTAGTCCCGGGACGAATTCCCATAAGAGCAATGCATTTATACCTCCTTAACTCGAAGACCTTTCGTCTTCATTCTCCTTTAGTCTAATTTTCGGAGGCCCTTGGGTTGTTATTCACGCGGTTCCTTTCAGATCACGTTTCGATGAACCAAGAAAACGTAAGCAAGTTCTGTCATTATCTTCCACGAGGGCCATAGTCTTGATCATAGCCTAATTGTATTAGTATAAAACGACAACGTAGTAAACGGTTATTGTAATTAAGCTGATAAAACGTTGTCCTTAACCTTACCGATTACGCCATTTTGTCTAGTAGGAAAATTCCGTGAGTCGAATTTTTTCTGGCTCTTTGAATTCGACTTAGCAAGTTTCGAGTATATGATAAAAGAATATTCCTTCTTTTCGGTTTTACCAAACTATTGATGCTTGTAATTGAAACATAGCAGCTTAGAAATGAACTATAAAGTAACATGATTATTTGCGCCAGCTCCTGCAAACATAATACTTATGGGTTTCACGAGTGAACATCTCCGAAACTTCTGCCTAATAAAATTTAATTCCATCCTACTCTTATGCAACCCGAGATAGATAAAAGTAACGCGTAATGCCTATCCACCCCTCGGAAAATTCCTTTCTTTCATTGCTTTTAAGACCGGAACTTCTATAGCGGTACACGCTTTATGCAGGAAAAAGTGCCCGATTCCGGCACAAAACGAATAAAAAATGCTCGTTAGCAGTGAATGGAAGCCGCGGAAATGAATGCCACGAGTTCCAAAGCAATGACGAACGCTAATTGAAATACGTTTCCCAGAGTTGATACGAATTACTGAAAGTCAAAAAATTATTCACTCACGCCAAATCAACCTCGGAATGAGAACACAGGAGGTTTCTATCTCAAACAAAATAAGTACAAACTTCATTTTTCCATTTATTTTCAAGGTTTTCCTTTACTTTGCGATGGTCCAAGATCTCATATTAAGCTACAGATAACGACTTTTATAATTTAATTTCCGCTGAGTGCGTACCTTCAGAACGGAATCCACGCGAAGGAAATATGGAAGAGAATTAATATTTTAGTATACGGCGACCAGTTTTAACAATTTCAACCTTGGGATTACATCTGTTCTTCATTAAATTTTGACTCGAAAATTTTCTAGCGATGGACTCAAAAGCTCCACAATATAACAGAATGATTTAATATACTCGTATATGGTAATATAAAAATCTCACTTACTGAAAAATTTAATATTTTGTCGCTTTTTTTCCATATTGCTCACCAAAAGGAACGCTTACTATTTATAATGAAAAATTATTTTCACTTAAGAACTTGTTACATAAAATTGATCTCGCAAATTGTTTTCAATCATGGTATGGCAATTTGCATTTGCGTTACTTATTCTGCTACTTATTTTTGTGTACACAAGTTTATAAGTTATTTAGTTTAGTTTGAATTAACCTTGGTTAACTTTTATCTGGAAAACATAAAGTTCCATTCAAATTTGTGAGCATTTGTATTGATAAATCGAACATTTTCCAAGAAATTCCAATTTCAATTTCAATATCATTTCATCAAGGTTTCCCGCCAGAATGCCTGATGAATGTCTTATACCAGACCATCGATCTTCCAGAAACTTTATAAATAAATTTCAATTTCTGGAGCAATTATCCTTAGAAAAAAGGTTTATATGCCAAAGATCTTAGTAATCATTAAATAAAATTAGCATTGATTTGACTAAATCTTAACTTCATTTATTTACTAGCAAGTTAATTTGCTTGCGAGCACGGCTTAATTATGCAATTTGGTACTCCCTAACGCGTAAGTGCTTTCCGGAGAAGATAATCTAAATAATTAGATGGACATATGAAATGCTTGCACGAGTGAATGGTAGCCCAATGCAATTCAAGTGCTTCTCATTAGCCCGCGTGTTTGATGAAACGTTAAAAATGACCTTCTGTTGGTAAAGGTTGGGCAACTCTGGTATGCTCTAAGCCGAAAATGAAACTAATTATTAAATGTCTTTCAAATTATACTGCGTTCTAGTTATTGTAGTCAGTTAGAATGCTGAAAACTGTAGCTGAAAACTTGTTGTGAAGGTAATAAATCATCGAGTCAATCGTCAGATCGAGAAAAACCGTATGAAGACAAACTGGACTAGTTTTGCAGTATGGAGATAAATAAAATGCATGTTTAAAAGAAATATAGGGGTTTTTTGTAAGAATGGTAATACTTGGCTAATATACGCCCAATAGATGAAGGCGAAATGTTATCATTATAAAAATAAATGAATTCATTCCCAATTAGTTCATAATTACTGAATAGAAAAACTGAAGGGCAGAATAGACGTTCTGCAGAAAATTTGTTTATTAAAGGCACAATGAAATTTTATCGTTAAAATTTTCCATTTAATTTTTGTCTCCGTAGAATTCTGCGGCGTAGAAATTAAACATAAATCGGATCCATTTCTATTTCCCCATGGAAACGCATGTTTCTTGAGTATCTTTTCCCAACACACGACTGATTGTGTAACCTTTGTAATCTGCTCTTAGCGTTATGTGTTCTCACGCGCAGGTTAGAGAGCAACGCACGGACGTCCTGGACATCCCGATCGTGCTTGCTGGCAACAAGGCTGACGTGGTGTGGGGGGAGGAGGACGGCGGGAGGAAAAGACAGGTAGCGGTGGAGGAGGTGTCCGAGTGGCTGAGCACTGAAATGCCCCATTTGAGGTGAGGAGGTCGCATTACCACTGCTGATCAATAGGCCGCGAGAGTCGACTTAGTAGCCCCGCGAAAGTTTCTCCTTGCGAAACGAGAAACCCATGACTGTGATGGCAGAGCCTTATCGAACGGATTACGATATGCATTGGTTCTTCGTTTGCAGTACCTCTGCGAATGATTAGTCTCAAGTTTAGAACGATGTTGATGCCTGCTTTTAAACAGATTTGAATTTGTTGGTCGTTTTCTATGGCGGGAAAGGTTTTTTCAAGGATTATGATTCTTTCGGTATACACTTTAATTTTTCGATACCGTCTCTCTCGAATGCAGTCAAGTATGTGTTTCTAGTAATTCTGCGTGGACGATTAACTCATTGATACGTGAGAATTAGAAAATCATAATCCTAAAAACGTTTCCGCAGGAGAGGATATTTAATTTATATGCCATATTTATGAATTCTCGAGATTTATTTGAAATTGAGTAATGTTTAATTATCTTTCGATCCCTTTTGAATAGTTTTTTCGTTAAATAGATTCATTAACAGATTACGCTTATGCATAATTGAGGAGGAAATTTTCCCTTATGAGAAAAGTCCTCGTATTTTATTGCAAGAAAAACACGGTAATTCTATGGAAAGTTATAAGAATAAATTGTATGAAATGAAGACATATATTTCTACGATTTACTGGAGTCTAATTACTGGATTTTCCTGCAAATGAATCGATTCTCTGATTAGTTAAATATCGCTAGGAAATGAAAAATAGTCAATTTTTGAAGCTGGTCATTTACGTTAGTTCTAAAATTAATATCCCTTTAAGTAACTCTATACCTCCAGCAAAAAGTTTAGCATTGGCATTTCAAAGATTTTATTTTATCCAAAATGTGTATAATATTGTGAAAATCGAGTTATGCGATGAACGGCTTAAACAAATTTTCTAAGGAGAAAGAGAGAAACAAGGATTAGGTTAACTAGGGTTGAGTTTCCACATGTTCAGTTTAAAGGAACCACAGTTGACTTCCAATGGAATTTTATTAACCTCATAATTCAATATGAGAAATCGGCACGTAAGCAAAATGAGTTCAAAAAATAAGCTTGCAAGACACCAATGTTTTGCATGAATTATCTTCAAGTTCTTCTTATTTATTTTCCTTGTAATATTTAATAGATTGATAATGGAGAAAAAAGCATAAATCAACTTAATGCATTCAAAAATTTCTCAGGTGGGATAAAAAGGAGATAATGATTGGATGCAGTTCTTCTTTAAGAGTTTTTTTTTTAACGGATACAGTCACAAATAAAATTTGACGTCAATACTAGAGCCCTTAAGTTACCAATTTAAAGTTAATATTCAAAATATTCGTCATTAAATAACATCTGGTGACAGGTGAAAATTAAAATTGCAGGGTTAAGGAGTATGCTCGCAGAGCATTCGCCAATCCTTCGTAAACCAAAATATAATATGATTTGCAGGAGCATGTGGAGAATCACGTCTACCTGAGATAGCATTCTTAATTACTATTGATTTAGCATGGTTGTCTCGCTGGTTTATTTTTAGCTACCTTTCCTGAGCGGTAGATATTTAAAGAAAATTGGATTTGCAATTCCATTGCCGCCATTTTGACCTAAGGAATAAAAATTTTAATTTTGCATAATGAGAATTTGCGAAAGGTATATTTTTTCGAGAGTAGAATTCTGGTACTTACTTCTGAAACAGAGTGAGTAAATTCCACTACAAATGACTCTATGAATTTAAATTGAAGACGAAGTTTGGATTATATCGGTTTTTTATTGCTCTTTAAGTGTTATTTATCTTGTTAAAAGAGTAAGGAATAATTGATTTAAGAAGATCTATATTTGCTTTTGGAATATAAAAATGCACTTATTTAAGGGACTGATGCAATGCTTGAAAAGGGCAACCCAGGAGATATCACAGTAGATTATCCTTCTCTAGCAGTCCCTTATCATGCAAATCCGTTGACGTAAAATCGTGTTGCCCAGATGGATAAACGTCAGCATCTAGCAATCTATCATAAAAATTCCATCATATCTCTCATAATTCCCAGCTCATTTTTAAATGATAAGAGTCTTCTAATTTTGTTTTCTTCTACTATGGAATCCTTGTCAGAAATAGTGGCGTAAATTCCTATGACCATTCAGTTTTTTTACTAAAGGTTTATTCATATTAGAAATTTTCCAATTCAATCATTCTCTATCTTGCATGAATTTATCGCTTCAAATTATTTTAATTGACTCTTCCATTCAAATTTCGACAAACTTAAACTTTCTATTCAATCTATTTTCGTCGAACATCAACGTCAAACTTCCTTGATCTGCATAATTGTTTGACGAGTGGGATCGATGAGTTCAACTTGGATCCCCCTGTTAATCGGCATTGCCATATCGAAAGTGGTCGTTATACTGGATAAGTACCCGTTTTCTGCTCGTCAAATCCCTACAGCCCCTTTATCCTAGCTCTATGTCATTCCGTTGTGAGCAATTGATCGTGTGGCAGTTTCATCTCCGTGGAATACCCGCCGCTGAATGGCATGCGATCAACTGACACCTTCCGTTTCATGGGCTTTTGATCTTGAAATTCGCAGATGCTACCCTTTGCAGGAACATAGAGCTCGTTATTCCCGATAGAAGTCTGAATAATTCGCCGTATTGAGAATGTAGCGGATGATATGCGAATGCCATGTAACTTATCCTAAACCATACATTTCATGAATTGTTATGCTTTGTGTTTTTTGAGAATATGTTATCAATTCTTTTAAAAATTAAGGACGAAACTCTCAGTAACCAGATAATATAATTTTGATAGTCTATTATTTAGGATCACTACAAAATAACTTATCCTAAACCATACTTTTATATGATTCGTTATGCTTCGGAATGTATTATATCAGATTATCAATTCTATAAAAAAATTGGGATAAAATTATCAGTAACCAGATAATATAATTTTTATAGCTCTATTATTTACCATCACCACTAGGTAGTAGGATAATATTGCACATTTTTTAAATTATCCAATTGAGTAAATAAATCAGTGAATTTCTGTTTAAATTCGCTACCAGTAAATCGAAATGGTCACTTTAGTCGAATCGAATATCAGGGAAATAAATCGTTATGGAATGAGATTATTGAAAATTATGCCTTCTATTGATTGAAGATTACCTTATGAAACTGATATCCTTGATCCAAACACAGAATCAATTATTTTTAAAGTGGTTTTATCAGTTAAATAGGATGATATTAGAACAGTTATTAGAAGTAATAGAACTCTCATTTCTGCAAAAGACAAAGTTAAAAGTCAAGAGCTTGAATGTTACGATAAGGCTCAATCACAATACAGAAAGATACCACTTGGAGCATGGGTAAAAGTGTTACGAAAACGTTGGTGAAAGAACTCAATCTGGAATACGGTATTTTATTGATGAAGTGGAATTCCGGGAAAGAAAACTTAAAGCTCAAAGCTTGAAGCTTTGGAGATATGGGTGTGGCGCGGATTAGAGGGAATAAGTTAGATGGATGGATTGATAAGGAGGAAAACTAAATACGATTGAAGAGGAAAGAGTATCGATTGAGAAAAGGTTAGAGAGAGTAAGGATGGTGGGGCAAATTCCAGAATAAAATGATTTGGTGAATGAAGTAGCAGGGAAGAAGAGAAATCGGGACAAGATGGGAAAGAGATTTATGGGCTAATTTATGATGTGCTAGTTATCAGGAAGTGAAAGCCATGGTTCTAGTTTTAGATTACCTGGCTCTTGGGGATCAAAATGGGATAGAGCTTTTCCCGCATACTTCTCAAAATGGAAAACTCATAACTTGTTTAAAACATCCCGTTTAATTTAATTTTCTTTTTCTGCTAATACAGCGTATCATGAAAGCGTGCTAGAAAATAGCAATTTTAAATTCGCTTTTGAATTTATTTAACTTTTTCTCTGACTGCTACACTCTTGAGTATCTTAATGGGGCAACTGACAGCTTTTGATGTTCTTAAAGAGCAAATTTTGAATGCATTAATTTACAAAGATATTATAGGCCCGAAAATTTTTGAAAGTGAAATTGAAAATACAATTCGAATATAATCGAAGATAAGCATTTTTAACGAAATGTAATATTGATTTTACTCATACTAACATCTTTTTTATTAGTCCCAGCTAAGAATTTGTAACATTTGCTCCACATTCGTGATGCTAATATAAACGGCGCTGATGATCTCGCGAGTGAGTTTTCAGTCTTAGAACAGATTGTGGTCATATCAAATACAGTTATCAAACGAAGTAAGTTATCAAACGAAGTAATATATTTTCTAATCACCGGAGATGTTTCGCTCAAAATCAACCCCAATATAAGTGTATCTTCAGTTGAAATAATTTCTTGATATTAATATATGAAGCCGTCTGAATTTATATGATAACACTACGGAGAAAACTTAAAATAATAACAAAGTAATCAAATCAAAAAAGGGTTTTCTCGAGTGAAGGACAGATTAAAATGTGTGGATCGATTGTCTCCCTGAGAGAAAGAGGCAAATGAAGGTTCGCGAATGGAAACGTTTAACTTTATAAGAAGTCACGAATTTACAGAACGATTACTTGATATGCATCTTAATGCTAAATAATTAAAATTCTGGGATCTGACTTCCACTGTGCTGAAGGTAAATTTTTAGCTACTGCGAACATGTACAAAAATTTTGTGAATTCAAAGAAAAACTACGTCAGAAAATATCATACTATTAAAAAATAAGGATCTCGTAACTCTAAAAACGCGATTTCATCAAAAAATTTTAATCACGCTTTTTAATATCGTACACGCTTTCGCAGAGCATCCACTGCCTTTCATCAGAAACGGATTATTCAGCGATAACAGATCGGCGGATGCTTTTTTCGTATAAAATTGTCTAAGTTGCAGTTTTATCTCTATTTCCCTCTAACTCCTACGGGATGATTTCAAGTTATGCTTCGCTTAGAAGGTGATAAAAAGAAAACACGTTGCAAGTAGGAGAAAATCCATTTTTAAAATCTGCGTAGATCTCATCACATTCAGAAGCGTTGCGATCGATATTAGAAGTTTGCACCGAATGACAGATTAGGAATGCCAGGCAGATAAGGGAATACCCGTGTTATTGGGCGTTTCACGCACACAAAGTGGTCTCACGTGAATCCTCCATTCAATTCAGTGTATCGCGTACCGTAGAGGCTCAACAAGGCCGCTACAAGTCTCAATCAGCCAATAACGCGTGACATATATAAGCAGTGAATAATCTTGTTCACGTTTTCCTCTGAAAAAAAAAAAACAAAATTTCGTCAATATAATTATACTGTTAATCGATAACAATCCCGATAAAGTAAAATATTCTGCCACTTCAGGGTAGGTTTAATTGTAAATAAATAAATCAACAACAGTTCATCGTAGTTTTTCACAAATTTAATATTTCGACCGGTTTCCATTATTAGGTCATCTTCAGACCTGAGCGTAAGGTTGAAATCGATCGAAATATTAAATTTGTGGATAACTACAAAGAACTTTTTTTGATTTATATATTAAGAAGGAGTTCCACAATATTAGCCCAGAACACCTTGGGTTTAATCTCTTTGCACAACTTGGTGTAACGGATTGATTCTTTCCCGTATTATGTTCTCGTTGTACCTCTCATTAGGTGAATACACATATCCTGATCGTATATATTATCCTAATGCTCTATCTGTCCCTTACAATCGCTTTCCATCTATGCTGTATATAGTCTCCTTTAAAAAGCTGTCAAATATTGAAAATAGAGCCATATCGCAGCAGCCATACCGCTTGTGGTTCTTTTAGCTCTAATTATGTTTCTTTTTATCATCCAGATTTTATTTTCTAGTCCATTTTTTTACTTTTTGCCAATTCATTCATTCGAGAGATAGTTGTGCCTCCAAATATGTTACTTGGAAGTTTATTGTTTTACCAGTTCTTTCACAAAATGCTTTCCATTTTAAACTTACCTTATAAACTTCTACAATGTTCTTCTTTTCATCGACATATTCCAAAGATGAGGGATAAGTAAAGGATTTTTTTTATTTTCTGTTGAATACATGTAATGATATAATGAGAGTAAGCATGCATGCTCATACATTTTCTTGAATTTATTTCTCTATGACATCAATGTACTTCTTTCAGTGGGCTTTATTTCTTATATAATGGTTCATATTATCTATTCCTAACCATATCACTGCTACGAGCATGGGTTTCCAAGCAACCAGGTTGAAATATTTCTTATAATCAATTAAAAACAGAACTAGTTTTGTCTGCTTGTATAGCTTTCTCTTCAAACAGTGCAAGAATGACTTTCTTTGTCCTTATACCTTACTTACTGACCTACCACTATAAGATTTGTTATTGATTCTTATGAAATATCCTGATGAGAACAGTGGGTGACACTTTCTTAGTATTTTAGATCAAAATATTCTGGAATTTTTGTTGCAAATCTTCATTATCCTGAGAGAGTATTTATTGTAATGTTAATTTTTTCTTCTAAAATACTTATATTTAGCCATTTTTGAGATTCAAAAAAGCAAGTTGGTCAAAGTCAAAACAAGTTAAGATATTAAAGTCAAAAACTGTATCAACCAAATTTTGAATACTTACTAATTTCACGCATTCCATGATGTTTTTATCTGGATTTACCTTTACTCTCTATATAGTAAAATGAAAAACATGACTTGATACTTTGGAACTAGATTTAACACAGGAGAAAATCCCAGGCAGCACAACGTCACAAATTGCCCCAAAATATATATATATTATACAGATATCCAAGAGATATGGTTTACCTTAAGGGAAAGAATATCTGTATATGGAAGGGCAAAGTTAGGGATAAAGAAGGGCAATATCGCAGATAGATTTCCGGTTTTTAAGAGATATCATATCCCTTTAGGCGAAAGCAGCGCTACTAGGGGACGCTAAGAGAACTAACAGACGTTAAAGAGCAATTAGCTACAGAAGCAGCATCTAGTGGCTAAAATTTGAACTACCAACGTTTTGGCGCGCCTGATATGAACTGATGAGGCGGTGTTTAGGAAAACATTGTAATAGTAAAAAAATCGAAATCTAAAATATAAGAGCGGACAAGAAAAAGAATCTTGGTAAATATTTCTGCAAATCTATTTATACCTTGGAATCAACTGCATATGAATAAAAAACCTCAAAATAGAAACCATCTCATATTATTTATTTCAACAAAGTAAAAGCAGATACATGATAAAAATACAGGATTAACACATCAATGAAAGAAAAATCAATAGGATAAAATTAAACAAGAAACCAGAAAGACAGCAAAGAACTTTATTTCAAGACTTGATAATATAAAATAATACAAAAAGTATTAAAGATAGTAAAGCTAACAACCACTATGGATGAAAACCGACGTTTTCACCTTATAACAAAACCAGACATGGAATACAGAATGACCTATAACCACTTTGGCAAGCATTGATAGAAAATCACATACAAGGAACCTACATAAAAGGAGCTTGCCTGAACACCAAAACATTTCAATGAGATGGATATGTTAAACTAATGATGGTTAGCAACAGCCATTCAATCAAGCAGTAAAGGAAGAATCTTAATCCATGCCATACTCTTTCTACTTACCACTCTTTAGACCAGCAGAAGTGACTCCATTTCCCAAATTTACACGACCTTCGACAAAGAATACTACCTAGCATGCCAAGAACCCTTCCATGATAGCATAACAAGATATACATGAAGCCATAACAATATAAAGAAACAGAGATACTAACACAATTAGGAAATAAAGAATGATTAAGAGTACAGAAATCTAACTGAATGCACTTTTCATTGACCTGTATATGAACAAGTATAGGCTTATTAAAAACACTCCTATCTCCCTATTTTCTCTTCATGTAGCATCAACTGGGATACACCTATTAGCAAACATTTAGGTTTAAAATCCTCCTAAAATTTCCAAGAAGAAATAAAGGAAATAATCTTCGAAATATTTGTACTTATACCACAAATTAACGACTGGTTTCAACGATAGATCGTCATCTTCTGGTTTTTCAAGAAGAGTTCTTGAGTTAGGAATGAAGGTAAACCATAAAGGATATAAAGTTTTAGGTTTCTTTTCCCATAGATATGTCTTTACTTCACATTAACTTTTTTACTTAAAAATAGCAATAAATTACTCAAAGTTATCCATTCAACTTCATTAAAATCTATTAAGCATTGAAATATAGTAATACAAGTAACTCACTCAGAAAAAGGTTGTTAGAAAACACTGCACGAGGAAATGACTACATTTTGGTCTTAGAACATATATGTGAAATACTAAATAAAAAGAAGCCTAAAACAGAAAACTAGTTCTGAGAGACAGTATCATAGGCCCATTTAGAAATTGACATTATTTCAAATTATTATTATCTCAAATTTCAGCAGATAAAATATTCAACAACAACTACTTCAATTCAGGAAGAAAAGATATTTACAGTATATAATTAATTAAACCTTTTCCATTAAAGTAGTTAAGTGAAGAGAAGTTTTTCCATGATTAAGATGTGAAAAAAATTCTCCTTAAGAATATGAGAATCCATCCATCCTCCAAAATAATTATACATACATCAACTGTGTCATTCTTCATAAATATGAATAAGAATATATAATATGTGTTTACATGTTTTGATCTGGTGATCAAGGTTTTCAGGGAAAGATCAATTTATATCTCAGCTTTTAGTCCATAAATGATGGATAAAGCCAACATACTCCATGCTAATAGCTGAATAGAACAGACCCAGCTACAAATTTTTCAATTTTGAACCAAATAATATTTTAATCAGAGTCAGTTTTTACCTGCACTAGGTGACTTTAACTCTTATTCTAAAAAATATCTTAGAATAAAGCTAGTATTAAAACTTATCACATCATAAAGAATGTCTAAATCCATGACAAGGGATAGATTAGGTTTGAAGGATAGTGAAAGAATGGACATACATCACGATGATAAACTATATAAATGATGCACATATCTGAAAAATAATAGCTTTAGAACCAAAATTCATCTAAGTTCACCACTGCTTAAGAAAGATGTGCAATCAGATTCAACAAAAATCTATCATTCTAGGCAAAATAATGCATATAATTAGGTCTTCGCAGACTTTTTAGACAAAATTATAACATTTTCAAGTAAATTAAATAAAAATATGTAAAAATTTATAGCTTCCTTTGTTAGAATTGAAAGGATACTGTCCTCAGGAGGCTTGTTTTCAGTGGAGTCCATCCCAGGAAGAACTGCTGCAACACATCTGAACAGCTACAAAATTAAACATACTTGATTAAAACAAATTGAACAGTTTATCTGATTAATTCACTTACTTAAATAATTAAAAACTAACTACCATCATAATGACCGAAGTATATAATATGACATACTAAGATCTTCAATGATTTATGATATTCAAAGTGTACAACCACTTACTATGTCTGATCATAGACTATATATTTTTATTATTTGCAAAAAAATCCATCCTTTACAGCTCCCAAGTTCAATGAAAATCTATTCCTTTCTCAGGATCCCCAAAACCTCTTTTTGGAGCACATCAACCCAATCTACTCTTCTTAGAAAATATGCCCAACCAAGATTTCAAAGGCTTTCAGTCTTTTGGTGCACATTCCTTAGGGTCCATATTTACAATCACAGCTAATTTCTGTTCAAAGAATCGTTCTACAACAGCAGCTTTCTCTTTGTTTGACATCCTCAGCTGCAGCTATTGATCTTAGAACATTTTATCAGTAATCTTTAATAACTCCTTTGACTATTCAATACCAATCCTATTACACTAAGTAAAATTTTCCTTCACCTTCCTTCCTTCTACCACCACAACTGATTTTACCTATCATTCACCCTTGGCAAATCTCAAAGTTTGTATGCTTTCATCAAAAAATACTTCCCTTTCATCATTTGGCCTCATATGGTTGCTGCTTATCTTATAGCTTAACAAGAATTCCCTCTAAGCTTATGGAGATTGCTACTTCATAGTAGTTCCTTCTACTTAAAAAATATGATAATAATCATTAACTAATTATTCATATCCTTCCCCAGAATCTTGCTGCAGCTACATAATCTAATTATCAATTTTGATCAGGTTAGACAAATAAAAATTCGTTACGAAATATAAACACAACGGTATTAACAATTTATTATAGAAATAATAGTAATATAGAGTGGTAATACCAAATCACGACACTGCTAAAACAATTTCCATTAACTCGATCCTAATGCTAAGTCGAATCATAAGTATTACAAAAACTAAGTGCTTTCAGATAAAACCAGTTAACTAGCCGATTAAAATAAAGTGCAATAATGGCAGGATGAACAGTAAGTCGAAGATTACTTCCTAAATATAACTCACCTGGTATGTATTATCAAAACTGTCGCACATAAATCTGGTAATTAATGATGTCTTCCCAACTGTAAGAGAGGATTTCTCGGGATTAATTTAGCATAGAATCAAAACATACACATTCAAATAAAACAAAGGTTGTGGCCATAAAACTGAACTTAAAAAAGAAATATCAATACTTTAGCCAAAGCTTTCAATACACATACGGATGAATCTAATTGTAAATTAATACTTTCATTACGATTACATCAGAAGGATCCACCATAATAGAGGAATAAGGAGTTAACTCTATAATTAAACCAGATCGTACGCGTTTTAGATTGCACGACCTCATGGTTAACGATGAGTTCATTCCGAGATTAAGAAAAGCACAGTAATAGAATAAATAATTATATATACTCACTTGAAATCTTGACGCAGAGATCCAAGCTCTACTAAAACTCTTCGTACAAAATAGCAATGCGTAGACTCCAGTTGCTTCTCTGTCTTGGGATATCTTCTTGCTCTTCTATCTTCGGCGACTACAGCAAAAGAACACGAACGCCACAGAACACCAATACTAATTTACAGCACACTGTTTGCCCTCTTAGTTGTTGGGCGTTTTTTTAATTCCCAGCCCCATGGCTTCTAATTAAATTTTTCAATATTTCTCTGTCTTACTTAATTAAACCAATACTAAGATGACCGCTACAAGAAAATGGAGGAGTTTGCGACCATTTACTGCAAATAGCGCTGCATGTCTTCCGCTGATAGCAGACATAGAAACACGGTAGAGTACCCGATCTGCGGCATTGCAACACGTTGATGTAATTGCAGATAATTTTATGAGAATATATAAAAATCCTTTTGATTTTGGGAAACAAGATACCTAATGGGAAAAAGTTCTTCATATCTCTTAAACAATTACTCCGCAGAAATGCTAATATGTGTATCGCGCTTTGTACTCCACGTTAAGCGACTTACAGAAGCTGAATTATGTATTTCAATCCACTGTTGGCCAAGAAACGTAAATAATCGGCAGTTTTTCATAATGCATATATCGTCACCATCTCAATTCAGCTATTAGCAATGAATTAATGGAATTATACGGAATGGAACCTTCGAAGCGGATAAAATGGGGAAACTTTTTCCCCATTATATCCCTATCTCAGTCTTGGGGATATGCTTTCCCTATTATTGCCCTTTCCTATCCGTAAGAGATATCTGCTGTGCTGCCTGGGAATGATGGTATTGAAGGTGAGGTGTACATGTAGTGTGCCTTTCAGTCTTCTTCCATTTTTCAATTTCACGAATATTCTCTCATCTATATTGATTCTTGCTATATCCAGGGGCTCTTTCAACGCTAATAATGAAACCTAGTAGGAGAAAGTATAAGATAATTAACAGCATTTTAAGAATTATATACCAGATTGGAATTCCCCAACACTAATGATGCAATGATTTTTAGTTGCTAAATAGATATTTCTGTAGAGTTTGAGGAGTTTATGTCCTTTCTTTGCACCAGAGTTTATTTCAGTTTTTCATAAAATTAAGTTCACTTGCAATGTTGTGAACAATTTTAGTTGGTTAAATGTGGTTTATTCAACAAGTAATAATTTTATTTGCTTGATGTTTCTTCTTTCAATAAAAAGAGCACGAGTGATAGAGTGTTCGGCAAAGGAAGACCATAATGTCAATGAAATCTTCCAAACATTCCTTGCCCTTTCTCGAATTCTGGGATCTGACGGGAACAACTCTTGTACTGATGGAAACAGGATAGTGGGCCAAGGTATGTAATTGTCTAATCGATGTTATCAAATATTTGTAAAGAATTTTCTGCTGTGTAGATTCTATAGCTTCTAATATATTAAAATCCAAAATATTGTGATTTTTCTAATGAATACCTTGTAAGATTGTTTCTACTCATTTTATGTGTGGATTGAAGAATTTTGAGGAATTTAATAGTAAAAGGATATTTTTTTGTTTACAAAAAAAACTGATGAAATGAAGCATGATCAAATATTGCATGACTATGTTAGAGATACTAACAACTAATTATTTATTTTGTTAATATTACTCATCAAATTTTAGGATTCAAGAAGAAAGATTAAAAAATAAATTGTATTCTGCACTTAGAGTTCTCTGAAAATTAGCTCATACATTGAAAAACTATTCAGTCAATTGGAGTTTATTTTTATTTTTTTATTCCTTTAATATTTTCCTGTGAATTGAATGTATGAATATGTTTCTAAAAGAAATATTTCACTTTTATTAGAATAATTTAAAGGAGAATCTGAAAAAAGTATTTGTTAATATTTATTACAAAATTGAAAACTGAAAAGTTATCAAAAGCAAATGAGCTAATATCACATTTAAATCATAATAGATTAAGTGCAAAATTCAAGTAATCCCAACTATGTTTACTTTCTATCAAATTATTAATCATGGGAGTTGAGTTTCCTTATTTGGAGTTTCTGCGTAACTTCCCTACATGTTGGTAATGCTGAATTGGCTTAACCTGTGTGTTGGATTTGATGAAAACTTCTCTATCCTTCCTCATGTTAAGCAACTTCCAGCCAACCATCCAGTAATCCCTCAGGGAAAGCAAATGGAGGGGGTGGTCTAAAGCGACGCTCTTCAACTTATGTGAGTGCCACTCGTGGCTGGTCATCCTCCTCAGGATCATCTTCACCAGCATCTGAAGCCTCGTGGAGAGGATCAGAGTCCCCAGCCTTGTTAGGATCACCTGATACCCAGGCAGAATCTCCTTTGAGCAGGTCCAAACCACGCTCAAGGTCCCTGATCAGGAGGTGCAGTCGCAAGGCCAAGCAACAGATCAGAGAGGCCCACGGAGGAGGTGCAAATGACTGCAATGTCTCGTAAGGACCACCAAAGCACCAAATGAAGTCTTTTGGATTTGTCACTGAAATCTGGCCAAGGCTGATTGCTGTTGTCCTTCACAATACTTTCCTCAAATTTGTAAACTAAAATTATCCATTAATAGAGGAATTTAAATAAACAGGCTGTGACATTTACAATTATCAGCCAAAGATGCATTGAAAGTCCTCGATAAATGACTGCTGCATATGATAACAGCTTTAAAAGTACTTCTAATTCAAGGTGCTATAACCAATCTAGTAAAAAAGAATGTCAGACACTGATTGACATGCCTTGATTTGCACAGGGGCTTATTTAATTTACGACTCAAGAATGAAATGGATATTCGGGTTTCAAAATCCAAACCTGGGAATTTTTTAGGTATTTTAATGCTAGCTTTGAATGGGATTTGTTTTCGTTGATCCACATTATCAGTGATATGCTCAGTAACACTTGTTTAGTTATAGTAAAGATGTAATTTACAATTGGCTATAAGATAAAACTGTGTATTATAAATGTAGTGTTTTAAAATGTAAATTTGAGAGATAAAAATAGTAGACTTGGATTTAAAGCAAATTCCTGTTTCCACAGTACTATGCCCAGTATTCCTTCAATGTGATATTAAGGATCCATTTAATATACATTCAGACCAAAATTGCAGAATTTAAATTTAAGTGCAACCAAAGTATTATTAGAATTCAGGTTTAAATGTTACTTACAGAAATATTAATCGCTTAGATGCAGAAATTCATAATCTTTTGTTGTAACAGTAAAGGTATTTTAGAAATATATTTTTATTTTTTAAAGATATTTATAAGTCTGGTAAAACTGCTTTTCTTCATGATAAATCAGTCAGACAAAATTATCTATGAAAATATTCAAAATATATAATACATATGTATGCAATGGAAGTGCCCTTCATTATCCGAATGAAATGATTGTGATTTGGGAAAGTATTTACCATTTAATACAAATAGGTTGACTTGTTATCCTGTTAAAAGTCTTGTATTATATCTCACTTATTTACAACAGATTTTTACAGTTGAGAGTAGGTATAAACTTATATGATTTTCTTTCAAATTTATAAATTACCATCCCTTAATTTTGCTTCCTCAGATCTATCTTTTAGTGAAATTTATAAAGCCTAGAAAAATGTATCCACAAGACTTCTATCATTGTATTATTCCAGAAGATCATATTTTAATTTTTTTTACATTAAAATAAGTCTTCTTGTGAAGCAACATACATTAAACGATATCCATAATATCAAACCAAGGTAGATGTGGAGAAGTTTAATTAATGATGAAATTCAGATCATCATATCATATATAATTATTATAATATCAGGAAGTCGTTTTGCAAAATTTTCAATAAAACTTCAAACTTTAAAGTAAAAAGTTTATAAATTTAGATAATTAATAATATATCATATCAAGTCTCATAACATATAACCAACATAGCTTTCAAAATAATATCTTTGAGTCACATGCTATGTATTTATAATTTATATTTGTTGTTATTTTTATTTTAGTTATAATTTAAGAAAGTTAAGCTATAATTTATGAAAGTAATTTGCATTGCAAGAGTGCATAGCTTGCAATGTTGCGTCATCATATGGTGTCTTTAAATATTGTGTATAAAAGTGCTCAAATAATGCAAAGAGAAGGCATTGATTTATGTCTTATCATATGGAGTGTACTCAAATTGAAGTTCCAGTATCATGATTGGCGTGTATATCAAAATGCTGAAGCATTTATATTCGTACATTCCATGATGAATTGAAATGTGGGTTCCAATACAGTGATTGATGTGTATTTTCTATTGTGATATCTGTGAACTTGTATTATGAATGTGAAAAGTATAGTTTCCCCATAAATTAGTTTACTGAATATAATTAATAATTTAATCAAATATGCATGCTTCCTAAAGGAATTTTAGCATGAAAAGGATACTTTATTATTTTTAATATAATTTTTCATTTAAAATATCAATTTGATCCTTAAATACCATCATTATCTCAAATGATGGATTGATTCCCTCCAAAACCTTTATACAAGTTACAGCGAGTATATACCTTCTCTTCCTTCACATCTGTGAAGTTAAATGCCAAATAACTGAATACTTTCCCTTTTTATTAGAGTTTTTGAAATTACCAATTGAAATTTTATAGATTAATGATATGTGATAATGATGTTTAAAGTTTGTTAACATTTTAGTCATCAATTTTAGCGGTTACCTGATGTATCACGGAGTAGACAAACATTTCCATGTGCATTAGTCATGCAAGCAATATGGGTAACAAAATTGTTTTAGCCTCTTTGTATTTATTTATTTGATAATCTGGTAATACATGATGCAAAGAATTGCCATGTGATTGTTAATAACATAATTCTAAGTCTATAGGTAAATTTTATGAGGTGCTATATGATTGTTGTAAATGTTTTGTACCTATTTCTTGGTGTCTCTGTGTGTATTGTTCTATCCGAGAAAAGCAGGGAATTATGTATTAACAATGGATGGTATTTGTTGAATATTGGTAAAACCAGTGATTAGCATATCTCTGCTTGAAAATATCAAGAAAGTCAAACAAAGTCTGACCTAAATCTAAAAAATGAAATATCATATTCCTAGAATGAGACAGGCAACCAAATATAGATTGTAAGAAGATATGCTCCAACCCTCTTAACATCATTGGTTAATTTATACTCTTATTGTAATTGAGATGATCATCTTTTACTAATTGAGAACTAAAATTACACAAAAATTTGCCATAATATACACATTGAGAGAAAAATTTCATTGACTAAAATTGGAAGAGAAAATTAATTGATTTCCCAGATGAGATAGGTAGACAAAGACAATAAGAGTATGTAAGGAATAAATATCCGAGCAAGATGTACAACTTTCATTCCTTATTTATGTCTGATTTCTTATTGATCTCTACTATCCGTAAGTATTTAAAAAATACTTTTCCATGTTAGATGACAGCAATTTAGCACTCCTATCATTTTATTTCTCTATCTGCTTCCTAAGCAGAAATAAAGAAACTACTGCTATCACTTAGTCTGTCCATATCTCCGTCAATTTATAAATGTACAATCAAATTTATGTTTTCATACGTATTTGTGAAAATGATTTTGCATTTCAGAAAACCTTGAGTGTATCATTTGTCACTGAAAGAATATATACTATATCTTCCTCTACAATTGGTAAAAGCCCCTTCTAACAAGACTCTTGGGACCAAGATCATGCAGCCATATTAATGCTGTAAACATAAATGGCACATGTAGGACTGGACTAATGGTTCTCTGTAATACCAAAGCCTTGCTGATATGCAATGGTTTTAGAAATGCTGTGTGTTAAATTCTTAATGCTCTTCACATAAATTCTCTATATACCTATGAAAAATGAAAAAATGAGCAAACTATGGATGATTTTCCTTCCCCTCATAGGATAATTCAGTATTTGCATTTAACAATAAATAACCTTTATAATGTTGCACCTCTCAAAATTTCTTGAGCTGATAAGGCATCAAAAGCACAGAAATTGAATCAACATTGATGTAGCATTTAGTTATATTGAACTGAAATAATTCTAAATTATTTTATCTGGGTATAAAAATTCTCCTGGTAAACGGATATCTATTGAGGATATAAATTTGTAAACTGAAATCCTAAATATGCATATAATACTAAATTAGAGATATATATTATACTCTTAATATTTCAAGTTGATTTTAAAAATAATCTATATATTTGGTGTGAAAAGTTTCGTATCATATATTTTCTGAAGTAATTTATTTTTCATTCATTCAGTAACTTTAAAACAGAAAAACAATGCACTTTTTGACTTTACCTAGCTAAATATGTCAAACTTATTCCATTTCAAATTTTCTATCTTCCCAATTTCTCCTTTCAATAATAAGGAGATTTTAAAATTCATTTCATATTTTTATTTACAAAGCATTGTCTATCATGAGCTATTCCTTACTAAATAGTACCCCTCATTGCATAGTACGTAAATATGCTTTCTGATCTGAATTGATTTATTCCCATGACTTTTCTTGCTCAAATAGGGTTTATTAATGTCTCAAAGACTGTCATTGAGTCTTCTGCATATTTATTATGAAAAGGGAAATTTCTGCTGTCACAAAAACGCCGCTCAAAAATATGAGAATACAAGCTAAATTTTCAATTCCATAATATGTGAATCACACTTGATGTGATAATTGTAAATAATGAGGAGCTTCAGCATTTCAAAGATGCCATTGAGCCAGGTTGCCTAGTAAAACATTATGTTAGATTGAGCTTTTGCCGTACTTAAAGATACTTTTTCTAGTCATACCAATTTCCTTCATTTTACTATTTGTAAAGTTAAGGAGAGCAAAAGAATTGATGGAAATCTGGGAGATCAAAATTGAACTGAATTGATTAGTGATTTCCTATTTATGCATACTCAACATTTAAAATATGATATCTGAAAATAAAATATACCACAAAAATTTGCTGCAGTAAATGGAATGGTTGATAAGTATATTGTCTATAAAATCTTCATGCTTGGGAGACAGAAAAAAATAAATCCACTTCTTATAATTTAACCTCAATCAAAGAGAGAGTTTTAATGTGTTTACATTTTACAAGCCATTGTGCATTTCATAGAAGTATTGTTGATTGTGGAGATGGGCAAATTAAAATGTTAAGTCAACCAAATTATGAATGATGGAAATGTTTCATTCTATTATCATTGTTTTACTAACAAATGTATATGATCTCTGGAGTATAAACCATTATAAACATTAAATAAAAATTTTATTTACAATGTGGACCTTTTTGAAGAAAAGAAGAATAAATACATATGTTGTACCATATTTGTTATTTTTACCTACGAATATTAGTAAAAATTACCAAAATTCCATTATTTTGATTAGTAAGATTTTTCTTACTAATCAAAATAAATTGTCTTCAGAAAATAAAGTTTTCTTTCAATCAGTTATGAGATGAATTATATGAAAATGTTTTTTCATTTGAAAGTATTAATACATTAAATTATTTTACTTATGCCTTCTATTCCAAAGTTTGTCAAAGGCCCTGGTTAGAGTTGACTTTGCCAAGTTCATACTGGATGGTCTTATAGTTATTCGTCTCTCTGAAAAGGGATAAGAATGGATGAGTGTTAGCAACATTTCCTACTACCCTATTTATTCAAGCATCTTTTCAACAAAACTATGTTCTATGTAAATTGTCATTAAGTTCCATGAATTTAAACATCAACTGTTCTCCTAAACAAATAAGAGCTATACAAATTGCACCCCTTGTGCTTGCTGTGGTAATCTTTCTTTGCCAGCAATCATTTTAGGTACACCATGTAATAAAAGAAGCCCATTTTTTAGCAGTTGTAACATTATTCAAGAGTTTCTAAATAATTTATAATATCAGGCCTTTGATTTATCAAATTCAAATGTTCTAATTTTTATAATACATCCAACAGGATATCTCTAATTAATTATTAAGAAAGTCTCTTGCTTAACATTGCTTTGTACTGATAATGAGATCTCATGATTTTAGTAAATAATTTAGCATTGATTTGAGTTGTATTTAAAACCATAAATTAAATGCAAATAATAATAGAAAATTATCTTTATTTATACATAAATATAATCCAAATATGATTATAAATTCCTATCTTCTGAAATATTGACTTAATATTAAAATAAAGATCACTAAAATATACGTTTCCATGCTTACGCAATGCACACACTATGCTAAATCACTTTTTGAAGATTCAAATTGCCCGCCTACCCATAATGCACCGTGGGAAAAAAAGTTGGGAACTCAGCTAAAAATTACGATTTTTGATGGCCTGGTACGGCCGTATGGGTGAAGACTTTTCCACGAAACTTTGGAAATTTGTTTTTTCGATTCCTTAGTTTACTTTTAACTTCTGAAAAGGCCTTTGCTCTCATTTTCTGGACTCTTTTGTTCTTATGTCCTCAGGGAAAAACGCGATTATTTTGGGCTTGCGGAGTTATCTGTGGATTTAGAGCTTGGAAAAGGTTAAAGATATATTCTTAGAATCGCAGAAGCCCATAATTCCGTTCTATCGAGAACAGTTTTCGCCGTAAAATAATATTTTAGGTCTAAGCTTTCTTATCTTAGGTCCTGAGGAGATATTCGTGTAGTTTTTCTGAAGCTTTGGCAAATTATAGTATAAGTATTATAAAAAAAATGATACGAACGTAAACTTATGTATGAAATACAGTTTTCATTGTTTAAAAATAACGCATAAAATTGCTAAATAACGTCTATGACTCGAGTACACAATACATATCTGATTCCAAAGCGCTATTAAGTAGCTTTAGGAATGTCATTTTCGGAAGTTATCCAATAAAAGTAAATTTAAAATGCATTGTGGCGATTTTTAAGATTTTTTTTGGACCCGTTTCCGAATGCATGGAAACTTAAAATTTGGCATGGGGTTAGAAATCATAAATATATTTCATAATCAAATTTTACATATTCGCTGATGGTCATTGGTTCGATCCCAGAGGGCCATTTGCACTCCACAATGCATTTCTTATGGGGATAACGGAAACACATTTTAGGTACTTCCCGGTATGATATCGACTTCAAACTTTGAATGAAATTAGATCAAGTCCTAGCAAGTCATTTTGTGCATTTAAAGCTTCCAATACGTCAAGGGTTCGACACCAGGCGTCTCTACAATCAGTCACTGATCCGATTATTAAGAATATTTTTGAACCCCTTACCCATAATATTAAAACTTGAAATTCGGCATATATATAGAACTTATAGATACATTTCGAAAACATATTTTATATTTCCTAGATCGTCCTTGGTTCGAATCCAGAGAGCTATTAACATTCGTGAAAAGTAGGTCTTCGTTTGAGGCAGTTGCAGCCAATATTTCTTCTTGAATTTTCACACGTATTTAGAGAAGATGATCTTCTGATGTGCTGCATAGAAATTTCACCAAAGAGACCCGGGTTCGAAGCCAGACGATTAAATTGAAACAAATTTTAAGAATATTTTCAAATTCATTTTTTCCCTTCCGGGACCGTCCCGATGTAATGCCGTTATGAAATTAGTGTTGTCGATCTGCTTGCAGTATGCAAGCTACATTTTACTCGTATCATATATACATATATATATATAGAGAGGATACAAAGTCACAGGCTAAACCACTAGCGTCAATGGCTTGAAATTTTTACGACATATTGGCCATAACGTATAATCTCCAGAAAAATTGCGATTTTGAACCTCGATGTCATGGGTTCGATTCCAGAGGGCCTCAAAGTCCCGATTTTTCCCGTTTAAATGCATTGCTTTGATTTTCGGGAATTAAAAAAAATACTTTCCGGATAGGTAGCAAATCAAAACTCAAGGAGCCTATATATATGGCCATGATCTATCGAAAACATAAATGAGTTTTACGGAAAATATCCTGGGTTCGATGCTAGGTCGGGGCAAAAATCGGCCGTTTAAATTGCATTGTGGCAATTTTTATGATTTTTTTTGGACCATTTCCCGATGGCATGGAAACTTGAAATTCGGCATGGAGTTGGAGATCAATAATAAATTTCAGGATCAAATTTTATATATTCGCTGATGGTCCTTGGTTCGATCCCAGAGGGCCATTTAAATTCCTCAATGCATTTCTTACGGAGATAACGGAAACAAATTATAGGTACTTCCCAGCACGATAAAGACTTCAAACTTTGCATATAGAAAGATTAAGTGTATACAAATCAAACTGTGCATTCCCAGCTGTCAATGTGTCCTGGGTTCGACACCAGGCGTCTCTACAATCAGTAACTGATCCGATTTTCAATAATTATTTTGAACCCTTTCCCAACAATATAGAAACTTCAAATTCAGCATGTAGATAGAGATCATAAATAACTTTCAGAAACATTTTTTAGATTTTCAAGATCGTCCTTGGTTCGAATCCAGAGAGCCATTTAAATTCGTGAAAATTAGAACGTCTTTTGAGGCAGTAGTAGCCCATATTTCTGCTTGAATTTTCACACATAGTTAGAGATGGCGATGTTCTATTGTGCTGCATAGTAAGTTCAACAGCAAAGACCCGGGTTCGATGCCAGACGATGGAATTTCAGCGAATTTTAAGAAAAATTTCACTCCATTTTTACTTTCTCCATATACGAAGTATAGAGAAAGTATTGTTTTCATGAAAAAATTCGACTTCGAGATTTCAACGGAAATATATGTTTTGGGGTCCCTAGAACACGTTTTTACCATTTTCGGAATGATGTCTCTGTGTGTGTGTGTGTGTGTGTGTGTGTATGTGATAGTGGGCGCTCTAACATGAAAACTATTAGTTGTATCAATACCAAACTTCATATATAGTACTGTGGTGTGTGCTGTCAGAGTTGATTAGTTTTTGGAGTAAATCGATCAACCGGAAGTTGAGCTTTCTTCATTAAAGCTCATTTCCGGTTTTCAAAATATCTCCATAAATATGATATATAGGTATATTGTATACCCTATAAAAGTTTTAGATAATGTAATTTGCTATAACTTTTGTATTTAACATATTTTTGTATCACCGGTTGATTAGGAGTTATTCGTGAAATACTGATAAACCGGAAGAAGATGATTATGTACTTTGTGGGCGCTCTAACATGAAAACCATTTGTCGGATCAACACCAAGTTTCATATATAGTACTTTTATTACAGTCGTTAGAGTTGATTAGTTTTTGGAGTGAATCGGTCAACCGGAAGTTGAGCTTCATTCTTCAAAGCTCATTTACAGTTTTCTAAATATCTCCATAAATATGATATTTAGGTATATACTATTATTTATAAATGTTTTAGAAAATGTAATTTACTATAACTTTTGTATGAAACATATTTTTGTATCATTGATTTTTTAGGAGTTATTCATGAAATACTGATAAACTGGAAGTTGCTGATTATGTACTTCGCGGGCGCTCTGGGCTCTAAGGGCGAATGGCCAAATTCATCGTTTTTCATCGAGCATGTCCCGAAAAATATTATTTATAATGTTTGTGACGTAAAAGATAATAATATATAAATTAATCACTCATCTTCCAAGTTTAGATGGAATATAGAGTTCGAAATTACTGTCGTAGATAAATATTTACATCTTATGTATGGAGAAAGTCATGTGCTGGCCACATCAGATTTTTTTCTTTTGATGGCCGTCCCGATATGATGCCGACATGAAAATAGTGTTGTCGATCTGCTTGCAGTATGCAAGCAACATTTTACTCGTATATAATATGGATATAAAAAACTTTGCGCCCTTAGCTAAACTAACTATTGCAGTGTATAGATTTATTATGTGTAAGGCGGGGCTATGTATAATATATATTCTCTGCCTTTTCATTGGATTTACCTTGTTTTTCCTGTCTAATTGGGAATAAAGAGTGAAGGTAGTAGATGGGAGATGGTTATGGAAGTGGAAGATTGACTTGGAGTGGGGTGAAATTGAGTGAGTGTTGGGCGTTATAGAGGAAGTGAAGGTATTGGGTAGGACAGAGGGTTCGGAGTGGTGGGCAATAGGGCTGGGAATGGGTGGTAAGGGTCTAGGTGGATCAATGGGTTGGAAAAGTGGGGGTGGTTGGGGTAAAGGGAGGGATTGGGTGGGAGGAAAAGGAGTAGGTAGGTAGAAGGAGGAATGGGGGTGAGTGGGGTAGAGGTTGGGAAGGGATTGGGTCGTGTAGTGGGTGGGGTAGAGGGTGTAGAAGGGAGCGGGTGAGGTAGAGGGAGGGATGGGAGTGGGTGTAGTAGTGGGAGGGATAAGGTTGAGCGGGTCAGAGGGATGGATGGGGTCGGCTGGGGTAGGGGGAGGGATGGGAGTGGGAGGGGTAGAGGGTAGAATGGAGTGGGTAGGGTAAGCGGTGGGATGGGAGTGGGTGGGGTAGAGACTGACTTGAAAATTTTTACGACGTACTGGCCATAGCGTGAACCCGCTAGATAAAAGCGACTTTGAACTTGTGTTAAATGTCTTATGGGATTTTTGGGTTCGATGCCAGAAGGCCCCGAATTGCCGATTTCTCTCATATGGATACATACGGGGATTTTCGAAACTTTTTTTAGGCACTTCCTGGCAAACTCGAGAGTTTAAATTTGTGGGATCGCTGAAACCGTGCATATCCGACGATGGGCGTGCTCACTACCTTCCTGCTGTATTCGTGAACTTAAGAGTGAAGAAACAGACAAACGCTAGAAAGAAAAGAACGTAACATTAAGAAAAGAAAGAAAAATTGAACTTCTTAAAAATATTTGTCAGGAAGTTATGCTGGTATTTTTAATCGACGTGCAATAGTCTGTTGCGTCCACTCGTGGCAATGATGGACCGTGATAGAAATCGCAGTGCGTCATGACATGTAGATGAATGTTATAGATTCCTGTAAGTGGCTCGCGTGTTAGTAGATATAGTGTTATCATAAGGTCATTGACATCAGTAAAAAATTTCTATTTACATTTCGGAGCTGACGCTAGACTGAGGTAATAGTGTTATTTCGGTCCCAAGGCACACGAAAATTGACTGTAAATGATAATGAAAAGAAAGATATTAAACCCTCTCCTTATACTTTTTTATTTTGATTGCTGGAATATATGCGGGATGTTTCAATCATGTAATGGTACGTTATTACGTTACAAATATTACTTCACCAACGAGCTGTATAATATAAGACTACATTGTGCATGCGCCTTTTCCAAAAAAATAATAACCTCCTTCAAATAATCTTCTTTAACATGTGATCGTGGGCAACCTTTTATGATCTTTTTACGTTTTGTCTAAACATCATATGAATATCATCCGACGGTTTCCTAGACCTGATACAGAGAACAGCATTTCTAGATTAATCTGTGTAAAGATAAGTTATGCTACTATTTTACGTACGTGATCTTATATAGATATTTCTAACAGACGTTGACTCAAAATTTCGCACGCAGATTGAGTTAGTTAGCAATTAAATCAGATATACACCTTACATATATAGTTTTCTATATCCTATCGTGAGGAGCTTAACGGATTTTGCGAACGGTTTCATCCCATGAGAAATTAGAACCATTGGAGCATGGAACGTGTGGTAGTTATCGCTCAACTATACAGCGAATCCGCCTTTGCGCGACCCAATAAGAGACAGAAGTAGTTCGCAATGAATATCGAATAACTCCCGCTGAAACTCGAAATGGAGACGACACACAACAATAACAGAACTGTTAACTAAAAGAGAAATCAAACGACTCCAAACTGATATCACAAAAACTTGTATTAATGCTCCGACGGGCAATAGCGGCTCCAAGAGAGCGAGGCCCTCACCCCCCGAAACACAAAAACCGATATAACTTCGCAAAGGTCGGTCGTAGAACAACCAGGTTTTCACTGATATGTAGCCCATCAGTCCCCCACACAGTTGTACAGAAGGATTTTTCACTAGTTAGTGCATATATGCCGCAGTGAGAAGCCCAACGTGTGGAGTCAACTGCCGACGCGAGGCCGCCACAAACGAATGAAATCGAAAAACTGCCACGAATACATGAAGGTTATTTGATCGGATGCAAGAATGGAAATATTGCCCATAAGTCTATCAATGAGTAACAAGAAAAAATACAACAAAAGAAAATGAAGATAAAATTAGAGAACTACTCGCAAACGGCGGGTTCTTCCCTGCCGATTTGTCTAGCGAGGGTATGTAATACGGAGTCGCCCTTTCTCAAATTGTCAATTTTCTATTAATTATTGAAACTAAACTAAGGCTCACTTACACGAAGGCCAATATACTCTTTCGTTACTCCACTTCTAACATCACCACAAAAATTTTCATCAAAATCCCCAGACAAAAGTGAGTCTCCCCTCGTAAACGGAGTACTACTGGATGCAAATACTACCAAAACAATTTATTCTTCAAACGGTTATCCTAAAGATTACTGCAAGGCATTGTGGAAAAAATAACCAATAAAACATACTGTGCGCCGTTTTACTCTTCTGCCACACGAACTATTGATCTAGTCACATTTATTTCACTTATTCATACTGGGCTGGAGGTGATCATTTCTTCGATCCGCAGCTTCCATCCGAAACACGCCATAAGCCCGTGAATCATCTATACTTCCGGCCCCTAGAAATGGTATCCAGTATTGAAAACCAATTTCAATGTGACTAGTTTAATTTTTTATTCACCCACAAAATTATTTCTCGAATGATCAATCTATAAAGAGAATAGTCGAGAATTTACGAGTCGTATTTGCCAGTTGGGGGGAAAATCATAAGTTCAATGATTTAAATTCTGGATATATGACATTAAAAAAGAAGGCAGAACATCCATGAAGTTGAAGAAATTAGGTTGCGAGATGTGTTCAACATCATCGGCATCGTACCGGCAAAGGATAAAGTCAACAATGTGGGGGATAGATCAGAATCAGAAAAGATATTAGTAAATGGGTGGGAAATAACTTAACAAAATTCCACTGATTAAGAAAAGATATTGATTGATTCGAATCCTGAAGATTTTCTGACAGCTGTATTCATAGCAAAAAATGAAAATGTCGGAATATACTTCCCGGGGAGTTTGTGGTGGACCCTGTTTGATCAAAGAAACTATTAATTCGTATTTTTGCAATTCGCGTCGTGAACTAGAGAAATCTCTAATGTATTTAACGTGCGACGAAGACCAATATGCAACAAAACGTTTGTCAGAAGATGAGGAACTATAAAGAGATCCTGAAAATGTTAAGTAAATAGTACTTACTATGTTATATGGGTAAGATTGCTGGGAAACAAAATGGAACTAAGAAAAATTTATTTGAAATAAATCGAACAATAGGAAATAAAATTCCTCTATAAAAGGGCGTTTAAAAATGGATACTTTAAGAAATACATATGCAAAAAGAACAAGGTCAACAGCAGATAAAAAATACAAAAACATGCACAACAAGACTGAAGGAACATATATTACGGTGATGCCTACAGAAATTCCCAGAGGAGACTATTGAGTACTAGCAATTAGGTAAGAGCAAAAGTAAGCATCAAAAGACCATGGACCAGATGGTGAAAGTGAAGCTGGAACAGACTCAAAGTCTAAACCTGAGAGGATGGGGGGGGAGAAATTTTAAAAGAAAAATAAAGTTACCAAGACAGATGATAAAGTGCAGCAGCGCAACGTATTTACTGCCGGTTCAAAGCAACGACGGAGGGATTCGTTGAAATCTTACCTTCGGTAAAAAATAGTAGCTTATAGAACCATTGGTAAAAAGATGGATTAGGTAACGACGGGAAAGGTGAGGCTAAAGAAATAAATACTAAGTAAACATATGTAACATATGCTTGTTATAATATGTAACTATAATCGTTGAGAG
This sequence comes from Sympetrum striolatum, assembly GCA_947579665.1. NCBI lineage: Eukaryota > Metazoa > Arthropoda > Insecta > Odonata > Libellulidae > Sympetrum > Sympetrum striolatum. The sequence continues at coordinate 49,408,168 of OX388342.1, read as the reverse complement.
AAAGAAATAATGCCTAATAATAATAAATGCCTAATGCTAATAAAAGTAGAATATCAAAATTTATCTATAATTATAGCAGAATAAAGGAAAAGGAACAATTTCTTTTGATTGGTACACAAATATACAGACGTAGAAAATAGAGTGAAAGAAGTAAGCCGCACGTCTAGTACATAGATTTTATGTAAATAACATTATAATCGTCATAAATTAATAAATTACCTCACCGGGCGACTACTCCAGCCAATTGAGCTATCTTGCCAGAACATAATTTTTATACAAAAGGGCAGGTACGGATGTTCTGGAGCAACTTGGTTAATGTAGGTCTTGTTCAAAATTTTTCATTTCCTTAAAATATCAAATATTAAATTTGCAGAATATAAAAAATGTTTGGAATATATGTAATTTCTTCTACAAAAGTTTTTTTCAAGTCCGAGTCTAAATCTATTTTAAACAAAAGAAGATACTGCGTGTGGAAAAAAGGATACATTTTTATATCGCTAGGCTTCTTGAATAGTGACTCAAATTTTACGAAAGATTAACAAAATTCGTAAGATACAAAAGTGAGATTACTTGCGCGATGAATTAACCAACACAACAATTTCATCATTTAGGCGGGTATACACAAAGCCAAAAAGAAATTCGTTTCTTGAAAGTTATGGCATCCTTCATAAATTTCAACTTTGGAAACAGACACATTAAACGCGTTGAAGATAAATATTCCTTTTATGCTTCTGAATTAATAGTTCTTGCCAAGTGCCCCAAAGGAACCCAAAAGGGAAAAGTAAGCCCAAATGCACGAATATGTAAAATGAACTTAGATACGTAATGAAATCAAATTAGTTAAGTAGCAATATTCATAATTAATTAAACTTGATATAAAAGTGTATTACAATGCGAAAACTCAATAATATAGAGATTTATATACAAAGACACCATGTGATCAATGAGCGTACATTAATTATAAAAATGTGTATTATAAAATAAATGATTAAATCAGGATCCTTGCAAATATTATATACGAAATAATCGTAACATACCTCGCAACAGAATATGACCATATTTAACGATTAAACTAAACAAAATTGTCGCAGAAATTAAATTTAAGCTAAATAACTAGATAAGGATTATTCCTTTTTAGAAGTAAGGTATTACCAAACAGTATTACATTTTCTGTGACTCACGTAACTGGTCCTGATTGCCTCATTATTCCTATGTAGCTGATACGCCTATGATGGCTTTAATCACCCATTGGCATTATTTGACCTCAACCGCAGATGAATAATGAAGATATTCTTTGTGAAAAGTGGTGGGGAGGCGAGTGGTAATTCATCGTATTGTTTCCATATGATCAAGACTTAAAAGTGTTGACAAAGCAGAATCATTCCACAAACCTATCCGATTTCAGTATCTTGAAAATGTGTAACAGAACAGGAAGACGATTCAATGGGCGATGAATGTTGGTGGTTTAAGTTAATGCGCCAACTTACTAATCACATGAAAAACATAAAGACCATTCGATAAAATTAAAATGAGCTGAAATAAGTTACAATACTGTCGTAATTTAATTAAATCCCCATTCAAAATCACGACAGTCGAAGCATCAACATCCGTCGTAATCTAAAGCAATCACGTGGCAGACGATTCCATATGAAATGGTACTCTCGAGGGATGAATGTCTAACAAATACACGCCTATCAAATTATTTTAGCGGAAATTAAAGTATGATAAAAACCTTACCATGTCGATCGCTAGCACCTAGCTAGCTGGCAGTATGACCATAAATGAACTTTAACTCCCCCTCCTCGAAGTTTTCTTTCCCCTCCTGCGGCCAACCCAGAAGTATTCTTTCCTCTTCGTTTAGCAGATACTCGAATAAAAAAGGTGTATGGGACTAGATAAGGAATAACCGACGTGACGGTCATATCCGAGCATGTTCAGGTTACTTGCGGTTAAATTTGGGCTTCTGAGTGCAGAATCATCGGAATCCCTTCAATTCAGAATTCAAATTGATGTACTTCACCAGTTAAATCTATTCCTCCCTCCGCGGCTAACTTACGTAATATATAAATAAAACTTGGGGGAATGCGAAATCACAGCTTTGATGTATTATCTTATTAACTCGTAGTATTATCTTATCAACTCGTAGTTCATCATTCTAGTTAATGAAGAGAACTTTCTTATGTTATCATTGTGGACGCTCAAAATATTCCTCGAAGCTTACATAGTGTCGGCCCAACAGAATGTTTCGGAAATGGAGCGATCTTGTGCGATCAGAAAGATGTCAACCTTAAAACCATTTATACAGAGAGGCGATGTGATCGTAACCTGAATGTAATAATATAAATAAATTGAGAATTAGAAAGAGAATCCAGGTCGAGTTTACACTAAACTGTTTAGAAACAAAATCATTTGGAGCCTAATTCATCTGAAAGACTTAGAGAGGGAATCTTTCTAGGGGTATTTTTTATAGATCTGATCTTCTTCAGCATCTTTGGTAGATAATGTGAATAAATGATTAGCAGATTTCAATAAAAATCCATGTATACATACCTGAGAATTCAAAGCAAATGGGTGTCTTTTTTAAATCCGGGGTCTTCGTACTGAGTGATTTTTTCCCTCGTAGAAGAGTTTATCGTTCAGGATCCATGGCTTTGCCTTGGCCATTACCAGTTAGGTATTTTTATTTAGTGTTGTTCGACTGCTATTCAGACTTAATGGGTATATGCAGGTTTGCCTTCCGGTGAGTCAGTCGTCGCTGAAATGCATCAGGCGTTCAACTGGCCGGTGTGATATCTCAATAAGTGTACATTTTTGCGAACTTCATTTAACATTTTCTGACGCAGTTTCCCTAATTGTGTCACGGAACGTACGAAATACGTCCACGTTCGTCGAGAAGATCAAGATGCAAACTATAAACGGTCTTCAGAGAGGAAAACTAAAAGCTGGTAATTCCTTTTAAAGAAAAGGCATGTTATGATAAACAGGAATCATTTGAAATACGACCAATTTTATAATTTAATATCTTAACATCTTTACCTCTGCTAATAAGGAATTGCTTCACTCGTCCTCACAGTCTCATGGGTTTTGACCATTTCGTATTCTAACAAGGAGAGGTCGCCAGAATGAAGTTCTGGATTTTGATGAGACCTATTTCATATTGAAGTAGACATAGCGAAAGTAAAAAGTGTGAGAGGTTTCGTCCACATAGGCCTTGGTTCCTGAGAAAATTGACAATAAAAATATCGTTTTTGTTGATTATCCTACGTAGGTATGCTTCCCTGCATAACAGCAGATGCTCCCTATGTCGGCTGTGAATCGCATGGACCTGCTATCGAATTCGTTGTTGGATGTGTTTTTTCTTACTTTTCTAACCTTCATTTTTTATAACTTAATTTTAGGAATAATAGCAATTACTATGCTTATTATTCGGCACCTTCATTTAATTATATTTATCTGACCCTGGATATGTTGCTGCCATGAAACTACTCCAATAGAATGGAGTAGTGGACTTGAAATTTGATTCCAAATGGAAACCCCAAGAAAGGCTGTGAAAGCGAAGGATATTTAGTATACTTTCTGTGAGGAAACTTAAAGGATAGGACCCTACCTCAGCTTCCTTCAGCCCTTTGGAAATCGGATAACTGTATCGAATAACGGTATATTGGTTGACAGCAGCTAGCAGACTTTCTCTAAGCTTTTGTACTAGTTGAAGACCAACCTTTGAGACGACCACTGCGAAAAAGAAACGTTTCTAAAAGCATTCGGACTTGTGAATTGCGTACACCAGGAATTTATTTTCGTAGATATCGTGCAATGATGGACGCTGAGGTTCTGGTTCCTGGTCCATCAAGTGGATTTGTTCAGCAGACAGTTTTTCGGAGTCGAAACCAAATTTTAGCAAAGATGATGTAACGGGTGCTGTCCCTTAATTTTGAAGGTAAGTTTATTTAATACATATATTTATCTGTTAACGTCGTGAACATGAAATCTAATGACAATTTACTCATACATACATACATACATATATATATATATATATATATATATATATATATATATATATATATATATATATATATATATATATTTTAATAAAACAGAAACCTTACGCGAGATGAAGGTTATCGATGTTCCCAAATACGCTGTTGTCTCCCTTTGTTCGAAATTAATCGGAGAAGAAATGTTTCGACGATTTCTGGAAGTTATGGATAATTTTAAGTTTGAAGAAGAGGACGAACCTTTTGCAGAGATGGAGGATTGTGCCAGTCTCCTGGACGAGGATACGCAAGCCGTGGAAGCAGAGAGTTCAACTTCATCGCCAACAGACGAGAGTGAATCCTCCTACGAACCTAGTCCGAAGAAGTCCAGCTTTCATCACATTTCACTGGTGACTAAAATTAAGCTGGCAAATTTGGCAAAAGAGCACCCAAAATGGAGCCTTTCAACCCTCCGTAATCAAGGTTCAGTGCTCTTGTAGAACAAAGGATTGCTTCCAGTGTGGGAAAAGGATATTAGAAGTGGAGGAACAAAATACGATAAACTGGAAATGATAGACAGATGGGTACATGATCGGTTTGTTGAAGCAAGGCAAAGAAATGAACCTGTATTTACGAGAACCTTGCTGGAGTGGTCCATTGCGGCGGTGTTTCAGCATATCTCGCCGGAGTTTGAATTCTCTGCGAGTGCGACTTGGATAAAATCCTTCAAGAAGAGGGACCGAATACTGCAACGGAAAGTTACCCGATATGTCTCAACCAGCGAGCGAACGTCATTAGAGGAGATAGTGAAATCCGCCGAGCTTTTTCAAAATCAGGCAAGAATGCTAATTCCTGAGTATAATCTTGATTTGGTCATTAACACAGACCAAACTGGGTGTGCATATAGGGAGAAATAAAGAGAACACTTACAGAAAAAGGAGAGAAGACTGTGCAAGTGGCTCTTGGGAGTTTGAAAAAATTACACATTCTTATACAGCGCAGTATGCATTCACTGCTTCAGGAAAGCTACTTCCAAAAGTTCTTTTGTGTATGCAGGAATCTGGAGGTGAATTTGGTCCGCGTGTTTGTGAAAATGTAAAAAAACTAGAGAGAGAATTTTCGAAAGTTTCTGTTGTTTCATCTAAATCAGGTAAACTCACAACTAACTTATTTATTACATTCCTTAAAACTGTGATGAGGCCCAATTCAGATAATCGGAAGTTTTTGTTAATAATAGACTCTTGTGGAGGGCAAATAAATAATGCAATTTATGATGAACTATTCACTAACGATGATGTTGCACCGACGTGTTGTGTGAAAATTATTCCACCGAAGTGTACATCCGTATGCCAACCTTGTGATGTTTACTTCTACAGACAGGTCAAGCAATTTATTGCGCGCCTCCAGAATTGTAAATTTTTGCTTCAGGAGAAAAGGGAAATTTCCTTCCGTAAGGATAACATTAGAATCCACTCTTTAATCCACAATCAGTTATCCTCTCCATCATTCAAAGACATGGTGTGTGTGATAGTGTGGAAAATTACAGTGTTTTATACATTATCTTAAATGGCTTTCCACAAAGTAACGCCTGAACATCTTGATTTCATTCAAAGACATGTTAGAATATTCATGGTGTGCATCAAAACTGGTAGATAACAGAAGTGTTTTTCGGAATTTACGAGAGGTTTGTTTTCCTAAAGATGTCCAAAAACATAAGTGCAAGTGCTAAAAAATTAGCTTTATAAGATGTTCATGGTGCTTCTCCTTTCTGTGCTTCTCTTGTTTTTTGATTGTTATCATCCTAATATATGTTAAGAAAAAATCTAATGAATAAAATGCTCGAATTAATATTTTTTATTTACTTTGCGGTCAATTACTGCTATATTTACAACGGTATGATAAACCAAGTTATTTACCACTAGAATTCTTTATCTCAATTATTTCAGAATGAACATTCGGGTAAATTTCTTTGAGACCATAGGAATTGATTTAGAATATATCAAATCAGTGATTCATTGTATCAATCAAAAGGTCGTGCATGAAATTAGCTTTAATGAAAAACCATAGCAATAAGATATTTCATTCTATTAGAATTAATTCATGACAGACCATATCCAGGGTCAGTTAAACATAATTTTACGAATGTGTCGACGAATCCCTGCCCAACTAAATACATAAAAGGGATCAATTATAGTAATTTCCATAATAACAAAAACATTCATTTTTTTAATCAGCAGTAAGAATATTAAACAGCCAGGTATCAAGAATCAGTGCACCCTGTATATGATTGTTGAAGTTATGAAGGTGAAAAGCTACTGAACCTTTTGTTTATATTCCTAAATGGAATAGTACTTACTTAATTCGACCATTTTCAAAGTAAAATAAGTATACTTGTAAATTAGTCCATAAAACCATATTCTCGATGAAAAAATTGGTGGCAGTACCACATATGAGATCACAAGCAGATTATCTTGTGAATGTATTTAGTAATTCTCGTAAAAATGTTAAAAGGAGGAAATAATCAATTGTAGTGATTGCTATTATTTCAAAAATTAAGTTATAGAAAATGAAGGTTAGAAAAGTAAGAAAAAACACATCCAACAACGAATTCGATAGCAGGTCCATGCGATTCACAGCCGACATAGGGAGCATCTGCTGTTATGCAGGGAAGCATACCTACGTAGGATAATCAACAAAAAACGATATTTTTATTGTCACTTTTCTCAGGAACCAAGGCCTATGTGGACGAAACCTCTCACACTTTTTACTTTCGCTATGTCTACTTCAATATGAAATAGGTCTCATCAAAATCCAGAACTTCATTCTGGCGACCTCTCCTTGTAAGACTTGGAATTTATCGATGAGTCTTTAAGCAGCCGAGAGGTATTGAAATTCCAACCGCCATTTGAATTCCTCAACCTAAGAGCGCAAGCAAAATCATAGGTCAAATGGCGAACACAGCAGGCGACATTGAGTGGGTAAGTAAGTCCTCTCACCGGCCCTAAATAACCAACTATAGATTAGATGCAATCGTCTCCATCTGGTCCAGAGTATCAGCACCTGATACTCTGGGATGAACGACGTTCCCCAGAGCGCGGCAGTCCGTATAGCAAAGAATGGTACCGCGCCCTGCACCAACTTTTGTTTCCCAGCCAGTAATCGAGGTAATATTCATTCTTGCCGTTGATAAAAATGTTAAAAAATTAATTAATAACAATTATTTATGCTTTGCTAATATTGTTGCCGAAGGAGATGTCTGAAGAGAGATGGAGAAATAAAAACAGTTTCAACAAAAAATCTTTACTCTTTCGATACTAGGACCGAGCAACACTGACATCCGAAGACACATACGAATCCTTTTTTTTATAAGTATGTTTAAAGCCAGGAATTACGTTCGTAATTCCTAGCTTTAAAAATAACAATACTTTAATGAAACTGCTAGTGAATATCAAAGATAAATTTCAACCACTCGACAGGACTGAGGTGTATAAATTAAATTGTGACGACTGCGATGGTAAATATATTGGCCTAACGTCCCGTAATTTTAATATTAGAATCCACGGACATCGCAGAGCCTCCCTCCTCCCACTTTGCTCAACAACTTTTTGACATAGACATTATACTAATTTTTCCCCTGAAATACACTTCCAAACTTCAGGTCCTCGCCTCAACGCCCTTAGACAACTAGAAACCATGCGTCATATCTCTTCTCCTCATTGTTCCCTTTCAAATGAATACCTAATTTTTTCTCCCTCCCCTTATCTTGGAATCTGTTCTCTCACCCCATTCTTCCACTATCATAACCCTTCCTCTCCTACCGCTTCCTGATTAATTGTGTTACTTTTTACGCCGATGTTTAAAGCATTTGCCTTTTTGCGTGTTCAGTGTTCTGTGAGCCTAATGATGGCGATGTAGCCAAGACCAGTAGGTCTCAACTAAATTGCTGTGGAAAAAGTATACATCTATATTCTATCATGAATGTCCTCAACGTCACCGTTACCTACACACATTTTATTTACAAATATAAATTTAAGTAAAATTTTAAAACTTTATTTATGTTTTATGGCTGAGTATATAATTAATTTATTATAAAGAATAATTAGAGCTATAAGGAATAGGTTACAGATATATTGCCTATAATGGCGTGCACCCAGGAAAAATCCCAAGGAAATATGAACTTGAAAAAAGTATGACGGGGCCGGGAATCAAACCCGGGATCCCAGTAAAGGCTTTGCCAAAAGAAAGGGTGGGTGGGAGAAACTCGCTATAATAGCTGTAGTACAGATGATTTGTATTTTTTAAAAAAGATTAAATAAAATCTACAGGGAGAGAAATAGAAAACACCTACTCTCATCAATATAATCTTCAAATTAAGTAAATAAAGCAAATTTTGAAACTTAGCTGGTATGGAAACCTTTTTGTGTCCAGTGGACACTGTCCACCAATTTGTAATACTTGAAGACCAGCACACAATCCGAAATGTAAATAACCTTTTAAGTAGACTTATTCTACTAAAAACGCATCAAAACTTACTTTTAAACAAAATAAGGAGTAGAATTTCATTCAAGAAAACATTAAAAACTCTAACTCTAATATCTTATGAAAAGAGAAATTGCATGCAAGACCAATGACAGGAGGTAAAAGGGACAACACATTTAGCTAAATGTCAATTGTTATTGCGCCTGTGCCTGAAATTTGGAAATTCCTGAGCAATCTCTCCAGGGTTCCATACAAGCCATATCCCAGGTTTTATACTTGGTCCAAAAGTCTTAAATTTTTCCAATTTTGCTGCTGATTGTTTGATACCACCTCCACTTTTCTATATTCTTCAGTTGTTGAATTGTTCCTATACTGGGAGTAAATGTCTTCATTTCATCAGAAAAGCTAAGTTTGTCATTTTTCCTACCATACATGCTGTTTTTTCTTTTGCCTATCACTTCAGAAGCTGTATTGCTAATGTTAGTTTCAATTTTGATCCATGCAGTTTCCAAATTGCAATGAATATTGATGGGATTAGTTATTAGACAGCGATTATTAAAAATTTTGCATAACAATGACTTATCACCTCTCTCTGTAGTAAATACAAGAATATATGTTGAATATTCAAAGTCGGAGTGTCCTCATATTCCTTACCTGTAACCTCATTCTGATTTTAAAATTAAATGGCCTTACATACATTGTGTTTATTTTCTGAAAGTAGGTCGCAGATGTAGTGGCTTTATGAACCCGATTTTTAGGAATAATAGAGTATTGAGTATGAATGAAATCATATGAATAATCAATGAAAGTATGAATGAAATAATCAACTGAAAAATTGATTGAGTGAGTTGACAGTGGACCTGTGGTCATAAGTACTAAAACGTTTCCAAATGATCATTGACTGCAAGCAGGAGGTCAAGATATTTTAATTGCTTCAGTTATAGAGGTTGTTTGAAAGATTGAGGACAATTATGATTCTACCTCTTCAAAACAATTTGAAATGAACTTATCAATATTTTCTAGTAAAATTTATTTATAAGTGTCAAATAGGTTTAAAACATATTAATGACATCTTCTTTAATAGTTACATTGGTTTAATAAATTATTTTCCTTTTAATATGCATTATCAAATAAATGCCCAATACTTTTCATAAAGTAGATAAACTTTTATAATTCTTTATAACAAATAGAGAAATATATGTACATATTATTAGTGGAGAGATAGTTTCATCTTTTTCATTCAAAGTTATACAATTACTGTCCCAAAAATGTTTAAATCGCTCTTCCATAGTTTTGATATTAGTATAAATACACATAAGGCAATCCTTAAAATATTAAAATTTCTGTTATATTTTTCATATTACCTAAATATTGAGAGTAAACTTGTTTCAAAAATATTAACGAGACTGGTCAGCCAAGAGAACAATGAAATATTGCAACTTAACTTTGTTTTTCCAGCAACTAGTTCTCCTTAAAGAGCAAAAAAACAAGCAGAGATTAACTTTGGATGGTCAACATTAGTTAGAATATGTTCAAATCATGTCCTGCTACTTTTACAGTAGTCCCTAACCATTAAAAATATTGCTATCCTAAGAGGCATCATAGAATTAAAAGCTTAAAAATTCACATAAAATGTCTTAAGAGAGCAGAATAGAAAGGATTTGTGATGCTTTGTAAGTAAATAGAGGAGGATGTGGAAAAACTTTTAAAATATGATGAAATAATTAAAATTAAATGCACAAAATACTTATTCATTGAGGTTATGAACTTATGCATCAAATGTTAGTCATGAACAGTTCACAAGAACCATTTGTCATCCTCGAGTTTAGGAATTGAATTAGAAAATTGAATGAAGTATGAAATTATAAATATATGAAAATTGTTTGGAATTTATCAAATCAAATCATTTTTAAATCTTGTGAAGTTTACAAAGAAAGGGCATCGATGGCAAAATGCACCAGTATTTCACCTGCTTGAGGAATGATCTTTGTGTTATAAAGTGTTTTACTGCTGCTTTATGAAAATGTGGAATCATTTAAGGGATTTATTTTAGGCCAAGCAATAATTATTACCAAGATCTTCTTTAAATGATAGTATCATGGAAAAAAAATTCAGAAAGAGTAAGAGATTAACAAAATTTCCTGTTTAATATATATTTTTACACTTTGATCTGGATATTAAAAATCAAGTAATCAAAAGAGAATATTATATGCAAGGGCAAAATACTTTGATGGTATGGGACTACTGTACATTCAAATATGCAATAGTTAGAAAACATCATTGCTTAGTACCTGAGAACATCAGTGCTGTTAAGTACATGCTATACCAACTTTGCATCCTCTGTAAGGCATTTGAGTAGGAACAGTTAAATTCAACTTTGGATCAAAAAATATATTACAAAACTCCATTGGTAGTAGGTTCCTTATTGTCACATTGCTTCACATTGCCTAGAGCAATCATACAACGTCTTGCAGACTGTTGGCACAACGTAAGGTCTCTAAAAGGTGGAACCAAAACCTGCTCCAAAGAACACAAAACTTTCAAAAAGTTTCTTAACGCTTCTTCCACTTGGGCTACCCATTGTTTACGTCCTGCTCCTTTAGATCCTTGGCTCATCAGTGACTTCAATTTTTCCTCTGCTTTGGCATAAATGTCACCTGTCTCTGAGAGGATCTTTAGACCCTATGAAGGAACAATCATATATCAATATATTTAAATTTCATATAATCTATACATTTTAATTCCTTATCAGATTCTTAACAGCAATATTTGTGAGAACAGAACAATTGCTGAACAAGAAAAAAGGAAATGACAGTATAAGATATATCCAACCTACTTGTAAAAATTTTTAAATTTAATTGATATCAACTGAACATAGTACCCTTCATGAGACTTTGGCATATTTCAATAAAACACTCACTGTATGATTTACATTTCATTAACTTATGAAACTGAATCATTACATGTTATATATAAAAGTAATATAAATATGTATAATACATATGAATGTTAGCTCAATTATTTGTATCCTGCAAAATTTCTATAAAGTGAAGTGGAAAATTTTTATGAGTTCACAGAACTATTTTTGTAATATCTTACCTTCATAACATTGACATTAGTACCACATCCTTTGCATGTTATTACTGGAACCATAGTGTTTATTTCCACTAGAACAAAACCTTGTGAGCAAGAAGTAGGGGTTGCTTTATCTCCAGCTTTAGCTACAACAGGCAATGTTGTTGGGCAACGGAACTTCAATGGGCCCATTCCCATCTCAGGCAAATCTCTAAACAAAGGCCATTTCTCCATGCATGGTCTGCATTGGCAATCGAATGAATATCTAGTGCGAAGCAGTGTCTATAGAAGGAAACAAATAAATATTTTAGTAATTGCTAAAACATTTCAAAGCTTAGTTTTAATGCTTATAATATTTCTTATTTCTTGTCAAAGTGCCTCAAATGAAGAAAATACCCAAAATATTTTAGCATCTTCAAATGAATGAAAGAAGCATTGATAACACCCTTTTCTTTCTGAGTATTTTCTTTGTTTATGAATAAAATATAAAACTCGATATTAAAAAATTTGATTTATGAAGAATAACTGAAGCAATATTGAATAAAATCACTTTGATCTTCAAGAGCATTTAGTTAACTGTCCCTTCTTGAAACTTGGATACATACTTATACCTTGCAAACATCTTATATTAATTATGCGTTGAACTAGTGTCTATAGCTTAGTAAATACATAATTTTCAATTTATCATATTAACCGTTTCTATGTTTTTATTTGCAAGTACTTCTATTTGAAAGTGCTTCAAAGAAGCACAACAATCACCTTGTAGATGCATTTAGAGGTAAAGTTAAACAATTGTTAATTTCCATGCAGATAATTTCATTTGATATTAATTATGGTCACTGTAACAATACTAACATGATAAATAAATATAAAATCTTGAACTACTCCTACTAAAAAATATACAGTATGAAAGAGTTTACCTTTCTTTCTTGAAGAGGATGCTGAGTGTAAATTGGTCCATAATTTTCAGCTATCATATCACCAGGTTTGACTCCTCGTATTGCTTTTACAATCACTGAGTTTCCTTTAAAGTACCTACAAAAAAAAACGATGGCAGAATTTTTACCCCAATTATTGGATTTCATTGTGTCTGAATATGAAAAACTAGTTTCTGGAATATATTTCTAAACATAATCCAGTAGTACAAGCACAGTAAATAAAAACTTGCTAACATAAACTGTCATTAAACATAATCTTGCACAAATTAATGTATGGTGTTTGAAAAAATTAGGAAGGACAAATGCTTTTTCTATTCCTTGAGTATCCCTCTTCTGTAGCACCAAATTCCAAGATTAACATTTCAATAAATTAATTGTTAGCTATAGATATAACACAAGATTATCACTAAGTTTCCAATACTTCTGTACACTCGCAGTAGATCCATATAAACTTTTATCAATTGATAGAATTTTAAAATAAATTTTATGAGAAATTTGAAAAAATTTAGAATTGAAACATTTAAAGCTGAGAATGGGAATTTATTAATTACAATACTTCTTTGAATACATACACTATACTGTGGCTGCCTTAGGGAATTGTGAGTTTTCAATTATAAATTTAAATTGACATTAATTATAAATGCTATTTGTTATATTTGATACTGAGTTTCCTTACCAGTCCAGGAAAACCTTAAAATTCATACCCATGCATAATTTACAAAAGTAAAATAACATAACTGTCAAATATTAGTTCAAGTGAATGCTATAATTAGATGCATATTGCTAGAAGTGAGCTATTGTATATAAACTAACTTTCATATACACTCAAATCATCACCATAAGTTATTTTTTACATCATCTTACGAATAAACTATAACCGAAATTGAAATTTCTCACAAATCTATAAATATCAGAAACATTGATGAAGCCAGGTTAAATTTATTTTGATGAACTTGCAGATCACCCAGAGTGTTTTGACTATATTAAACATATGAGTTGTAAAATAAATTCCTGCCAAATAATGGCTTAGAGAAAAAATCAATACAAAGGAATTCAGCTTACCTAATCACTCCAGGGTCACAGGAGTGGTTGAAAAGAGCAAGACAAAGAAATATGGCTCCTCCAAGTCCCTCTGACCTCCAAACACCCCTGTCACTCTCTTCAGATATCATTTCGTTGTCCTTTTGCCTTTCTTCGGTGACTGACTGAGATTGGCCTCCAACCGCCAATTCAAATATTTCGTGGGCATTAAATTGGGTCATCTGTAGATGATGTATCAAAAGAGATCCCACCAATATATCATCCTCACTGAATGTGTCTCCATCTGAAAATTAAAACAAGAACTAAGTTGTTTAAAAAAATTTGCATTTCAAGGCAAACAAAATTATTAAGATGAATTATGGTTATAATGACTATAATTCAGCCAATTTTGAATGGCTTACATGGAATGAAATTGGCAAGAGAATTGATACTTAGTGTTATTATATAAAAATTTTACTTGTGATGATTTTCGATTGAAGCAAAATACTCACACCTTTAATACTTTAATAAATCATACATGGAATTTTAAGAAAAAGTAAAGATATTCTTAATTTTTTATAACATAATGACCAATATTTTTGGTTAGAATGAAAAGGATGCATTAAGAATTTAACTAGGACTGTAATTTTTCCACTGGTAATTTTTACTAATATATATCATCAGATCTTATATTTCTCAGCTCAAACAGCCTTTTTGGCCTTCATTAGGTGTAAATCAATAAATGTTTCTTTCAAACTATACAGAGAATTAAGAAAAAGTCTCAAATTTTAAAACGCTGGTGGTCGAAACCCATCTAAATATTTTACTTTCATGATTGTAAATGGAGAAAAATAGAAATACAAAATTAATTTACTTTAAAATCACCTATGAAACAACAAACATCTCTATTTTAAATTTAATTATTTCTTAAATTACTTAAAAACAACACTATTGAATGTGATCTTCATAGTGACTCTTATTAGGAACTCTAAACTTAATATGAAAATGACTTGAATATACAGCAAAATATCAAGTATGATTGGAAATCACCCAAAATTACTGGTGACAATAAATGGGCCACAGTTTTTTATGAGAGACTTTATCGTCTCATTCTATTATTGGCCAGGTAACTTATATGTCTGAAGGTTGGTGACAAAGGGTCCTAAGAAAACTAAGACATTAGCTCACTGGTACTATTTGCTGTCACCTCTTCTTCCTCTTCAAAAAACTCCCCCCATTCTCTTAGGCACTTCACAAGAAATACCGCCATCACTACTCTCTGGAAGTGATCCTCAGGACTGCGTGTTTTTTCATGTGTTACTAACCGAAGGACAGATAAATAGTTCTTTTGTGCAGCATTCAAATCACTTGACCAGAATACCTTCTCTTCTGCTTTTGTACCACCTTCGCCCCCTTCCTCAGCTTTACCAGATTCGGCAAGTTCTATAGCTATGGTAGAGAGGAATAGTAAATTTCGTAAAGAATTTTAGTTGTAATTACCTTGATGAAAGAAAGAATGTTAAAAGTATGCAGTAGAACCACAAAATAATCCCTTTCAAACACACAAAGAGTGTTTGATTGGCTACACACTAGAAAATCTAAATATTGTGGCATGGAAGACAATGTGACGGCAATGGGTCAGCCACTGTGAATGCCACTAGGCTAGCCCATTTCCCTCAGTGGAATTCAGCACCATGGACAAGACAAAAAATAAAATATTGACACATAGAAAACTGGATAAAAGTATGGATGAATACTGTGGTACATATAAAAGAGATTGGGTATATTGATGACTTACTCTACATGTTCTACTAGGATGAATTAAGTATAATTGAGAAATTTGTAATTCTACCCAAGTAATGGTCTGAGTAGCTTAGAGAATTAACTGGTACAAGTATCTAAATTGGAGATCTGATGAAAAGTAACTGAAATTTTTAAAAATTACAAGCACAATCTGGTGAAAAAATGTTTTCTTAAATTCAAAACTAATGAGTGGACCAGAATTCATCTTGAGATCAGAAGAAATCTCAAGACATATTGTCAAATACTATTTGAATGAATGTAATATAACCAATATCACCTTCTAATCTTTAGTCCTTGTTATAAAAAATGCTCATCAGATGAAATGCTTAAATATTAGATGATGATAATAATTGTATCTTCTTCGTGATTTTAGCACATCAGTATACAGCAACATTTACTAGTAATAAATTGAAAGTAATATTTTCAATAAAGTTAATTTCTCTTACTTCATCCCACAGTTGTTAGGCTTTCACATTTCTGTATAAAGGGACCAATTATAGTGTCTACTGTGATAAGGAGGCTAAAGCAAGTATATTTCACAGTTTATGAATTTTTAAATTATGTTCTTTTAAAATGTTTTCTTTTTGAGCTTATTTTTAGTTTCCATCCAATTCAAAAACTATTTATTCACACTGCTGCCTTGCATAATGGCAAAAATGTTTAATTTATTAACATGTGTACTAGTTAATCTCCAGATAAAGCATGGCAGAAATTAAATTGAATTGTAGTTAAAATAATGAAAAATTATTATGCTATAAGTTTATAATTAATTGTAAAAAATAATACATAATAAATTTAAATAAAATTGTTAATGAAAATATATGAAAGAATGAATATAATGTAAAAGTGAAAGTATTGATGGCAATTATGTATAGAAAACAATTGTGCAGCAAACCTTGTTTAGCAGCTGAAATATGAGGTACAAGATCCCTCAAAAATTGTATTCCATGTTGAGTAATGAGGCGGAGGGATAGGTGACAAGTGAGAGAGATGCCAGAGGCCCAAAGTATTGGTAGAGCACCACATTCTGTGCAGTGATGAGTGCCCAGGGCAGCGGTGCGACACCGGACACTGCAGAAGGAGACAGCACTGCAGGATGGGCAGGGTACAGGGGCCAAGAGGCTGCAATGATAAAATTAAGCATAATAATTGAAGTCAAACAGAGTTTACGAAAAAGAGCTAACTTTCTCACAGTCATTTAGATTTTCAATTATGATTGGCAATAGGAAAATATAAATTAAATTTATGGGCTTTAAATTTAAATCTATACTTGTGACTAGGTTACATTCTCAGTGACCCATCAGTCAATTAGTGCATAAGTTGGTCAGTCAAAAACTAACAGTTTTATTATAATGTGCAAACATATTTGGTTCATTTTATTTACTTCTGAAAGGGGTTCTAAAGGAAACTAATGACATTTCATAAACAATGTTTATTTAGCAACAAAAGTTTCATAGTTGTGAAGCTATTGGTTCCTAGAGGTTTATGCAAACACACACACATGAAAGATTAAATAAATTGGTCAGCAGTGCAGGTGGTCATGAGTCACATAGATCTCAAGTAAAGAACCTACTATGTTCAAATCACAAACAATTATAGTTAGAAAATAAATAATAAAATATCAATGCCTTCAGGCATGTTAGAGGAGGAAATGTAAAAATAAATGAATCTCATAATAGTATCTCTTTTGGCAATAGGCTCAGGTCTCCTTCCTAATATTTCCTAGTAACTCTCCCCTCCTTTCAAAATATCAAGCTAATTTTTCTTTGGATTTACCATTTATTCCAAGGAACCTTTGTTTTAATTACTAGCAACCATTTCCTCTTGTTATCTGGCTCATGCATTTTCTCTCTAGATTTCTTTTCATCAGTTGAAGCTCATATTTTCACAACCATTCAAGCATATACTTATTATTTTCCTATTAACCCAAGTTTTTCTAGTCTATGAGAGTGAGAGAATCCTGTTTAACATAGGAGTATTCATTAGGGTGGGTGGTTTTTCTTCTGATCTGATGAATGGTCTCAAAGACCTGACAAGGGCTATTAGTAATGGTAAATTATCCCCTGACCCTAAATTGCATTACCATAAAGAATTGGCATAATTTATGTGAATATTCATTCACTGATAAGAAAAAGTCTTACGGTTTAAAGCATTCGAAGCAGTGTGAGGCTATCTTTTGCCGCAAGAGCACTGCAGCAGCTGGCCTTTCAGATACCAGGATGTCTCCAGCGGAAAGGGGTGCCTTGGCCTCTGCCTGCCGACCAGCCTCACCACGCCTCGTGAAGGTCAGATGTTTACTGGCACCAGGGTAAAGCGGATGTCGTCCACCAATAGGTGTTGGAAGTTCACCCGAGTGTCCTCCTATACCACTTTCCTCCTCCTCTTCCTCTGATTCATGCACATGCGGTTTCTTTTCTTCTGACCGATTAGAGGGTTTCTTCTGTGCTTTGCCTGAGTAGAAAATTTTAATAAGGTGTAATTGTGACCATTTATGAAGACAGTTCACCATATTAAAATTTAAATAGTAAAGTAAAAGATTCTCCAGGAGATATGGATATACAAAAAATCTGGTAAGACTGGAACTCAAGCTCCAATCTTACGCTTTATGGGTCTGGTAAGATATATAAGGATATTCAGACATGGTGCTTTGTGAGACCGGGTCCTTATTTGATGTCCTTTTTTTCCTAGGGAATATTCCTACGTGACTGCCTTATAGTGTTTTGTAATTTTCATCCATTTACTTAAATTAAAAACTTACTAGTTTCATCACAAATGAAAAATAAAGCTTTATAATTGCTGCAGATAAATCAACTGTTGAAAATTGGGGTTTTCAGAGGTATATTCCAATGTTCCCAGACATGAATTTAATTTTCCTCAAAAGATTTTATGGGAGCTCAAATTTCCAATATAGAATGAAGAAAATATATATTTCTTTATGATGCTATCCACCTTTTTCTTGCCTAATCTAAATGTATTTTTTACTGCATACAGTGGGAAGAAAACCTTAAGAGATCTTAATTGAATAATTTTATATATTGGAGATCTAAAATAGAAATATAGTTTATTACTTTTATGCTTAAAGCCACAAATTGCATAGAGATAACATAAATTTTTAGTAAAATTCCAATTATTTGAAATTTAAGACCTCATAATTTTTTTAAATCATCAAATGTAAAAAATACTTTATTGAGAAGAGAATACTTAAATCTCCTTTTTTTCAGAATCAACGGTTTTAACTAAATACGATATTTCCAGATAATAAGAAGCAAACACAAAAACACCTCCAAATACTTTAAAAGAGAAAATAAATAAAAAAAGATAATCCTTTCTGGATGTTGCTGGGTAAAGATCTGCTTAGTTAGTGCAATCCATTGTGACTTTGTTGTGACTACTCACTTGCCTCCTCCGCCCCTTTGGTCAGCATACACAGCATTAGTCTGACCTCTGTTTCCCTTTGGGCTCGCCTTTCAGCATCTAGGTCAGTGGCCTCGTCAAGAGCGGTCAATGTTTCTCTTAATGCAGCCATAGCTGCATCTCTTGCCCTGAAAAATTACAATAATATTTAAGTGAACTCTTGATGCTAATGAGGATAACAGCATGCTTTTTCCAAGATAGCATGAATGTTGAGCATAAAATTTGAATGATGCCAAGCAAATTCATTTTCCTAGCTTCCATTTTACTCTTAAATAGAACTAACTCCTAACCTTGTCTTTTAAGTTATGCTTATTTTTTCTTGCCCTATTTTGCCCTTTTATTGCCCCAGTTGGGCATTGGAGTTAACCTTAATAAACAATTTGATTTTTAATTCCTAGTTAAAACTAAAAGGAGATGAGAGTAGAAACAAATTATAGAACATATTAGATAAGAATTTCAACAAACCTTACAAATAAAACAGAAAGATTCGATTTGGAAGCCTCTCATATTTTTCTTCTTTTTCTCATTAAATTAAAAGGAAATGAATGTATAACATGGAGTGAGAGAAATTCTGAGGGAATCCTTACTTGCGGCTGGCTTCTGGATTGTATTTCCTCCTGTCAGATAATGCTAACAAGCACCTTGCTTTTCTGTCTAAGACCTTGTGACGCAACCCTTTAGGGAAGTCCATGGACAAAGCGGTTTCTATATCCTCTAGGGCTGTACGATATTTCCCCAGCCGGTATAATGCTGCTGATCTATTTGCAGTTGCTACTGATAAATCTGCAGTGCCGTACTCTGTCAAAATAAGACAAATACAAGCTTAGATTAATACCATCTTAGATAATAAAACTAGTAGATTGGAAGAGAGTTGAGCTGGTGAAACAGAAACCCAAAAAATCTGTAAGAACGGAAATTGAAGCATGGCTAATAAATTAGAGGTTCAAAATCCCTCCAAATACGTCTTTGTCAGAATAGATGAGTTAATGAAATAAATGATGTGAATATAGAACAGTGAGAATCTTATGTATAGAAATATAAAGATAGAGAATATAAACTAATTAATTTTCGTTAGGCACATTACTTTACTAAAAGAGAATAAACTGAATAGGCCCTGAAGCAGCATTGTGTCTCACTTACCCTCTCCAAATGGTATTTTGAGAGCACACTTGGAATACAGATCAAGAGAAGCGGCAAAATCTCCTTTTAGAAATGCATGATTCCCTTTCTCTTTGAAGGCCTTAGCTTCCGCGACATCCTTCTTCCCCTGAAAAATAAGTACAACGTATTTACTTTGCCGGAACAAAGGGACATATTTGCTAATACCATTTTGACCTTTCACTAGGTGAAGTTAGGAAAGAATATTGTAAGTACGTATATCAAAGGAGTAATCTGATAATTTAGGTGTTATGGGAGACTTTTCTCTCCCCAAAATTAACAAAATTTTTCTTTGCATCTGAATGACGTAATTTAGAAAATTTCTGAAATCATGAAATTGGCTAAAAGTGTAAATGCGATAAAAACATTTTTTATATGAGTAGAATAGATGATGAATTTTGGAGAATCTCATCTTGATAAGAGCGAGATATATTGATTTGGAAATGTATACATGATATGAAGATCAAGTACTATAAAATATAAATATTATTATGTTAATTCATTCCTCAATTTGTTCATTTGTCTCGTCTCCTCTCCATACCTTTTTGTTGCCAACAGTAGAGAGATCAAGGCTCCAATAAGCAAAGATGATAACTGCACAGACATAAATAATTTCCTATCTTGTCTGTATTGCAATATCTGACATTCTTTCCTCAACACAACTTAGGTAACCTGGATCCTTCAATCGTCCCGCTCACTCCTCAGTGGAAAAATATTTAAATCGGCGTTACTGATACTTATATACTATTCCTTTCTCATTCCAAAGCAGAAAAATGGCAGAACGATGTCGAATTTTCCGTAAAATATTTCTTTCTTCTAATTCATCATTCAAGAACACAACAGACCATTCAACTGAACCATACAGTAATATTACGGGAATAACTTTATAATTCGTGCTCTTCAAGTTTACTTTGAAATAAAATGTGTTCCGCAGATGCAAGGTGAAATGAAAAATCCAAATTATAAGTGAATTCTTTCAGATGGCAGTTGGTATAGTATTTGCATTTGTCGAAACTTAAATAACCTCTTATTCAAATACCACTAATCTTAAGTCCGATATCTGAGGTTCCATGAGCTATTCGATATTTGTAGTATTTTCCATGGGTACTTCCTGAGTTCTCTACATGCAAAATCAGAGGGGCATTTTACAAACGAGCAATAGGTAGAAATCAGAATGCATCTACTTAGCTTGAAGGAATGATAGCAATAAAGTTGATATATTTACGGCTTTAGTTGATCCATTTCTGATTGAGCTATTCTAAAAATATTTTGCTCACATAATAGAGATAAGCTTAAAAAAGTTTTAAGTGGCCAGTGGAAGAACTATTAATAGGTATAGAAGATAGAGAATATAAATTAATAGATGTTATAGGATATGGAAAACATGTACGTGTAATTAAAAAAGGAATTCTTGAGTATAATTCTTGAAATATTCTAGAAATATTTTGAACACAAAGATATATTTCAAATATTCTCACATTTTTGGACTATGTACGTACGTAAATTACTCTTTTCAGCCGTGGGATCCATTAATTGTGATTTTTTTCTGAAAAACCCACCATTTGGATGAATTATTCAGTAATGCAATTAGCGCTTTTTGGATTCAATGGTATTTTTACGAATTACCTGATAAGAACATAATAAGCGTAATGAACCTAGTAGAATTTAATAAAAACTGAATTGTTCCTTATTACTCGAAAAATCAAGACTTCGCAAAATCGTCCGTTTTTTCCCGAAGAAAACATTAGTTAACGTGACTTATCTATTCTACGAGTTAATTGATTGTGTTTGAAAAGTATCACATAATATTAAAAATAAATATTTTACAGAAGTTCATAAATATTACTGCGGGATCATATCTTCCTCAAATCGATGATGATATCTTTGGAATTCCCAAGAAAAAACGGACTTGAAAAAAGTCTGACAGGGCCGGGAATCGAACCCGGGATCTTCCGGTTAGAGGAAGATCCCGGGTTCGATTCCCGGCCCTGTCAGACTTTTTTCAAGTCCGTTTTTCCTTGGGAATTTTCCTGGGTGCACGCCCTTATGTGCAAAGTCACCTAAACCCTTTCCTTATATCTTTGGAAGGTTACTACGGATTTACTGGTATTAAATCTTAACTAACGATCCGAATACCCGAAATGGCCAGCATGGAATCAATACGTTGAATTGTCATCGGAGCATCTCATTCTCCGACTACTAAGCAATACGGTTAACAGTCCACAGGAAAATCGTCTTGAAAGGTGACAAAGACCGGTCGGTCGATATTAAACCAAAGCACGGCACTCTTTTCCTCTTATCATTCTTGATTCGCAACGTTTCGAAATTTCTCTTTTATTATTACGTCCTATCCGTAAGAATAGGATTATCTATATCTAACACTACACTTTGCTTAATAGACCAATATGCAGTCTTTTTCTTAACTCCGACGAGAGAATCTCCTCAAGTACTTCTACATTAATAACTTCATGAGTCCTCACAGACTGAAGACATGTAATTTTCTGATGAACTGGATTCGAGATAGACGAATAATTTACGTAATTCGGAGATCCTTTCAATCACTGCGTAAACCATGGTATTAATACTTATTAATATCATAGTAGGAGTTTAAGAATAATTAAAATAATTTCATCTTGACAAAACTTCGAAGTGAGCCGAGTAAAATTAAAAATGTATTCATTCGTATTCCGTATTTGAACTCGGTAAAAATACATGCGTGAGGTTTACGGTAAAAGCATTGTAGGTAGAGTTCCCTTCGAAATAAAACAGCCTCATGTTTAAAAAAGCAAGTGGAACATTTCCAGATCTCTTCATCGTCGATTCGGAACGTACGGTACTTGCAAAATACGGTAGTTAAGTCGAAGGTAAAACGTTAAGAGTGTGCGAAAGAGCAACTATTTTATTAAAATTCTTTCGCTTTTAAATTTAAGATAATAGTATACAGTAAAGATACAATTGGACATCTCATTTCAGAGATAGAATATGAAACAACTATGAGTGTCTACTTAAGCTTAAATGTACAAACTATTTGGGTAGCCTACAATACCGATAGCGGGATTACAATGCCGAGAAGATTAGAGGATTGATATAAGAGATCACTCATAATAGTTCCTGAGAGGCAATTTTTACATATTATTCTGTATATTAAATCGATATTTTAATAAGTCATAGTTAAGCAGATTGTAGGAGTGAAAACTGTTCTATCCAAATTTCACAAAATTTTTCCAATAATTAAATTTAAACAAAGAGGAAGAACTAAAAAAATTGAGGTACATTAATCGAAATCGTGAACTGGTTTGTCTAATTTAGGATGATTAGCTGCTTTTCTTCGCGAACTCCACAGCGGAAGCGTTTTCTTTTTTTTATAGAAACCAAACTTCCTTTTTCGTAAATTTGATTCATCGGAAATATATTCGATATTAGAAGACTCCAATTCAATGGGAATCCGTTACGAAAACCAAAATAAAACTTGAAATTTAAATTTTGCGCTTTGAGTCAAGTAAAAGTGATAATTAGTGGCAATGGTACTGAGATCTATGATGACAAATCTTAGCCAAGAAAAACGTATCATTTGTCTACTTTTGCCACAGTCTTGTTCATGGTTGTGATGACAAGAAAGATAATGAGGTACGAGTGATGTTAAAAATATAACTTATTATAGTCTCTCCAAATGTAATTTTAAGAAAAGTGCTGCTATTAGAGTCATTGCGCTTCACTTATGTTGATATGTTCCGCTTACAGCATTCTGGCTCAGTCAGAAATGAATGAGCAAACTACCTCAATCCTCATCTTACTTAGTAAGCGCCCTAGTAGCTCTGGTAACTAATGACAGAGGAAGTGAGGTTTCAAACTAGCTATATTCTTTACTGATAGTCATTTTAACAGTAATGATATAATTTTACTGCACCGTAGTGATTGCGACACGCACTTCAGCTTTTTGCATAATCACAGGCAGAATCCAAATAAAACAAAGAAGAATAGATAGAAACCAGAGAAGCAGGGCAAGAGAGGGGGAAAGAAGTTTTATGAGAGAATGAGTGGGGGAAGTCGAGGAAAAGGCAAGAGCTGAGCCAAGAGCGAATTGGAGAGGAGAAAAGAAAACAAAACAAAAACTGTCGGGGAACAAGTGGGAAAACCGTGTAATTCGGGAGGATGAAGGAAAAAAAGACAATAATCATTTGTGGAATAAGTGAATTAGGAGACTCTTCAAAGTGAGAATGCCGAGGGGCGAGGAGGGGAGGTCAGTTGAGAGAAATGTCGTTGGGTAGTGTGGATGGGTGACGGCAGCTGTGCTGAGGAAGAGCGACAATGAAAAGAGCACGAACTCTAAATTGATAAATTTGAAGGCTGACAGACACGGAGTTAAACAAATCACAAGTAAGACCATACTGGATTTGATGGCGAGCAAAATGCGATTTCTCAGGAAGATAATCTTACCATGTTCTTTCATTCTATCAATTAGCCCTTTGACGATCTCTCCGAACTAGATATTTTAGAAAACATTAAAAAAAATGTTCCCGTATCGCCGATATCGTCTTTTCACTTTAAATAAATGCATTATTGAAAGAATAGTTTCATGATATCGGTGGAGAGCTTGTGTAAATTTAAAATTTTCAGGACGAACAGCGATGTTATCGACTATCTTCAACTTCTTCCGATATCGGTCGTGGCTGATCTTAGAAGTCATAGACTAGTCATAGAATGGTAATAAAGTGTCGATGTAAGAGAGCATTAGGTCTATTTAGAGAGAATTTTTATCAATATTTATCCTCGAATAATACGTAGATTTGCAAGGGATATGATCAATTCTTTTTTAGGAGCTGAGTTAAAGCAGTTACATAAGGGGTTCTAATGATTTCCGAGAAGGCACTCCATCCCTGTAAAGAGGCAATGTATGCCAGTGGCTTATCTATATCAATGAAGAATGTTCGGAACGCCTATATAACAGGATATAAATAGATTAGTTTCCAAATTGTCTAAAAATAAATCTGTCAGAACAGGAGAGAATAGACAGCCTATCACCAATCCCTCTGTTTGGCGATAGAAGGTGTCATCGGACAGGAAGTTATGCTGTTGACAGATCTCAATATTGGTGTCCTATTAAATGTCGATGTCATAATATAACGTCTATTTTAGGGATTCATTCGCGACTTTGAGGGTTTCTCTGGACAGATGAAAACCGATAGAAGCAATTTCCTCAGAGAAGGACACCTTTAAGTTTCGAAATTTATGTAGTATCAGATCTTAATTATTTTCGATAGCATGAGAAGGCTAGAGCTAATTAATTATTCAGAGCAACTTTTACGTTCGGTATTATAATGAATGATTAGCACGGGGTTTAACTGTACTCTTCAATATAACTCTAACAAACCGTAATATAACCGATAATAAAACCTTCGCTGGCCAATGCTGATCAACGTATAAATAAGTACCTGATTGAGACCAGTATTATAATGTCTATAATTAATATTTATAAATACATTTTTGTTATTTTTTGATCTTAAGAAAAAATATACTAAAAATGCTTTTATATAATTTAATTTTGTAAGCATTTAAGTTTAATCTATGAGGTAACCTTCGGAAGTCTTTTTCTATATGTAGATAGACAATCAGTTTTTGAAACAATGTTTGAATGAATGCATGTGAGTAAACTTTTATCCCGCTCATATCCGAAGGCCACAGACCGTTCGAGTGGGAGGACGAGGGAAAAGACATTCTGGAGAAGAAGAGGGGTTGTTAAAGCCATGAACTCGAGAGTGAGAGTTTGTTTAAGGAATAGAACAGCGAACTCGAGCAGCTAATTTCTCCTCTTTCAGTACAAACAATAATATCAGATTTGTACTTCGTGCTCTTTCTTCACGGTAAATGCATAACACTAACAGCTGAGCGCTCATTGTAATATTTTTATTAAGATACCTGATTGAGAAAACTATGGTTCTTCCGTTTTACAGAGTAATTAAATGTAGTTAAAATATAATCTGACTACATACTCCGTTTCATATAAAATATTTTCAACGCTTTTTTCTAAACTTTGTATTAAAATGGCTTTATTACATACAGAGCAGTATCTGATTGGAATAATGAAGTCAATTGGATCCTCGCTCGTCTAGACATGCCTATAGATTAATTTCTGCATTTGAGGTAGAGAAAAGCAAGCAGTTTTATTCCTTTTCCATATGAATTTGATGTTTATGTATGTAAGTAACAATGTAATGCCAAATCTATTTTTCCCTTACCGTATAAAATGTCAGGGATTAAAATATAGATGGATACAAATTTATGCAAAATAAAACAGAGCGCATGGCTAGTCGAAAAAAACAATGAAAAGAAAAACATCTTCATAAATCTCTTTTACTTTGATTTCGAAAATATGACCAATATTACGAAGCAGTTAGTGCAAAAAAGGAGATCTCAAAGAAATAGAAGTATAACATTCTTTCTTAAGGAGAGTTAAGGATTAGCTAGCAATTAAATTTTCCTAACCATATTTTAGTTCTGCCGCAAGTAGCAAATCATTACAGAAATACGCTCCAAGAACATCTTAATCGAAACAGCGGCATCAAGATCTTTCAAATTTGCGAAATATGGCAGTCAGGTATACATATTTGCTATATACTATAGCTAATTTCATGCTACTAAACTCAACTCAACTTTTTAAATTTAGAGATGTTTTTGCGGGATATATTCGGAGAAGCTACATTCTCGAATGTAGAGTTTACCATTTTTCAAAACCTTTTGAGATAAACGACATTCGATTCATCCCGTTTTGTGCCAGTCCAAACAAACGATCGCCAGCCGCACTTTATGACTGACAGCATTGCGGTAATAAAGAAGTAAATACAAACCACCCACTGCGATTGCTGTATCATGTGTCGACCTCGATCGACTCGCTCTAGCGGTTACTCCTCGGACTATCATCCCACTTGCGTTGACATCGCATTTACCGCTTGCACATCCGCGTGGTGCGGGACGAATGGTTAATTGACACCGTGCTTTGGAAACAACGGAGACCTTGAACATAACGCGTCAACTCGCGAAATATGTTCTCAATCGCTTAGTATCCGACCGAAAATTCCACAATTTTTATGATTGTGTGCAGCAGTTCATTTCAACATTCTTTTAGTATTATAATCTGTGAAAATATTCTCTTTCTTCTGTAAGTTGTCTAAGAAAGAAAAATTCATTAATCCCAGCTCTTCAAGATAAGCTAAGAAATAAATATAAGGAAGCAGGTTCCGATAAAAGATCTATATTTATGAAGGCGATTTATAATTTATTTCCATATAATTGAAAATTATTATTGGCGGTGAAGCATGTTTACTGCTCCATATTTTTCATACATCCCTAAACCAATTTGCACAAATATTAAATATGTTTAAATTGTGGTTTTTGGTCTTAAACTTACGCGTTTTTATTTCAATATTAACTATTTACTAAATCGGTACGATTGTGATAATTTGTTTTTCTTATTCATTTTCTCATTTATATTCGCGAAAAAATTCAAATAAACGTCCGTAATCTTTTCTTAATAACAGATTTCACAAAATATTCTTTTGTTGTTTAGAGAAACATGAGTCCAAGTAATTGTGTACAGGAAAGATACGAGTTGGCACACCGGCCATCCTAATCTAAAATGTTTATCCATCCACCCCGGCAGATAAACGCAATGATAGCGTAAAGAGAACGCATGAAAATACTCCCTCAAGCACCTATGGACGTTAGGCAACTATAACACATTATTTCGCACCATAATTGTGCAAAAATAGTAAAATAAAACGTTAACTAAAATTGTTAATGAAAGAGTGACAGAATAATTATGGGGGGTGGATGTCTAATGATACAATCAATTACCAAGAAAATGTATTGAACGAGATTATGTTTAAGGAATTACTTATATCAATGTTACACCAGTTTCTATTGTTAATTGTAATTGACCGTCTCTTGAGATAATAGTAAATCTCTATGTCCTTCCTAATTACATTTAATAACTGAATTTGTCTCCAAAACATTGCTCTTCAACCATCCAACTCCTAACATAACATTCAATCAAGCATACTTTTCCTAGGATAAGACCTTCAGCTAGTTATATTTCTTCGAACAATTTATATCAGATTTCTACTCTCTTCTATACACTTCACATCCATCTCTTGTTAGAACACTCAGTAACCTCAGTAATCATCTTCAAATCCTCATCTCAAAATCAGATGGATGATCTTCTTCCTTAATACTCTATACTCTTTTTTCTACCACCTCGTTCATTTATTGATTCCTATAACGAATTATCGATCTTGCAGATGGTTACGTTAGACTCGTCTATTCTAAATCTTATTCCCACTAAGCAATATTAGCAGTTTTAGTATGTTTTGATTATGATTAAGCATCAGAATTGCTTGATCTGCTCCGTTGGTTTACCGTTTATACTTTACATATGCCTAAATCAATGTTAAGATCTTTCCTGTTTTATCCATATGTATTTACTGCATCCAATCCTTAGGATTTGAATTCAATTTATTCACATCTTTAAAAAAAATATTATTTATTAATTTAACCTATTTTATTCAATAAACAAATCATTTACTCCCCATATCTTAATTGATTTTCGCCCAAATAAATGTTCACGAAAGTAAAACAATATCAAGGATTATCTTCAACATCCACATTCATAGATGATTTATCCATAAGTGATACTATGCCACCCAATCAATGTAATCTTATATATACGATGCAATAATTGACTGGACAGGAAAAATTCTACCGTCACTAGTGTCATCTTTTTGTGCATAATCGTACAATTGAAGAAGCGAGATTAGTACGCACGAGTGAGTTAATGAGGAAACCTACTTCTCTCTTTAAAAATCAGATCAGGTTGCAACGCAGCGCGGAGCAGTTTCCGCTTTCTTACGCTTTCCATGCACCCTCCGCGCTCTTACCCATCCTTGGTCTCTCGATTGTGACCACCCTGTGAGCTAAATGAACGCTGAGATATATCCCACGTCACTGCCATTCTACTCATGGTGATGACGAGACCAGAAATTCCTGAAACTGCCAAGGATTACACACACATGAGAGTTCTACTGTTTGGTAGGTTCACGTGCTTCTTGTACTGTTTTCATTAATTTATGGACGTCGCAGGCATAAATGCTCGAATTATCTTACTTTATTTTAACTACGCTAAAAAACCACCAGCAAAATATTAAGCAAAATAGCTCTTTCTGAAAGATTTAGCCATTGCTCTTTTGCAACCCATAATTAATATTAGAGTTAAACTAAAATAACGTTTTCACTAATCTTTCATCCACATGCAGTAAATACGTGTCTCCAAATGTTTAGGAAGGAAGTACAATTGGAGAATAATTCCTATTGTCAATAAAAAAATGGGAGAAAATATTTTCAATGCCAAATATGTAAAGGTAAGAATAGGAAAACTAAGTGGTGAAAGTATTCATTCTGTGGCATTCATATGTGTCAAAAACATTCAAATATTCATAGTTATAATTACCAGGGGAAAATATCTGCCAGAACGGAGAGAGTAAATACTTTGTATGATTAATGTGGATGCAATACACATTTAGTACAAAAGTTAAAAATACCTAAAAATTAATTTTATTTGTATAAAATAAATATTAAAACTAGATATTAAGCAAAAATAGTTAAAAATTATAGTTACGTCAATTGAAAACAAAGAAAACATATCCTGAGAGTACGACACCCAGCGACATGAGTTACGTTTGTAAAGAAGGCGACCATGCTGAAGGCTTAATAGGTATTCACTATTAAATGCCATTTCCTTCGTTTCTTGGTAACTTTCCCACTCTTTATGTCATCTTATATCTTTAAGTCTTTGTCTTCCCCTATCTTTTTCCTTGAATTCCACCCTCAGTCACTTTACTCTGGCAATAACTCTCCTCTCGATATTTGACCCGCCATTTCCTCTTCCCTTAAGCCTGCGCTTAATTACTTCAATTAAAACCCTCCCGCTCCAATTTTCTCAAATCGACAACAAAGCAATTTCAGATAATTTGATTATGAGGTACCAGGGTATTGAAGAAATACGGAAACTTGACGTGTGCGTAGTGGTTTCAAGGAAATACGTTCAGAGGCCATGAAGGTCGACGTGACAGTCTGAATGATTCAGGAAGGTTTTCTATCCTGAGAGAATTTTAAAGGGACAAGATGATCTCTCAGGAGACGATATACACTTTGAATTCAATCAGACCCGGCGATAGACATGGAAACACTGCCAATGATACAGAACTGAAAGAATGAATAACTAGACTTCGCTTAAAAGAAGAGACACACAAAAATTGTACGCAAATCTTTACAGTTTATGCGCGTTTTATAAGTTCCCCAAAAATATGGATTTAAAAATAGCAATTTCTCAATGAAGTGCCCATAGGAAACCTCACAGGGCGTCACTGTCAAAGGCGGGCAAACTTTCAAGAACTTCCAAACTTTCGCTAGAGTGGCGAATGACAAGGGACATTCGTCACAACTATCATGGTAAGGGAACTTGCAAAGGATCAAAATTTACAAAATTAAAAATTTTCAGATTTGCTTAAGGTTTATACACGAATTTTTCGGTATAAATCTTTTTGGCGGAAATGTATGAAATTTATATCAGGATTTTAAAATAGAAAAATATATAAATAAATATTGATTATTTTATTGCGTTGGGATTGCATGAACAGGCCGTTTCATTAAAACATGCCAATAATCTATTCTCAATTTTCTGTTAGCGGTGGTTGAAAATAAGGTTGTCTGACCATGCTCACAATCGTAATCAGTTGGAATTCCTAAATTAGATTCTTCAACATCCTGGGAACATATTCCCAAAATTATGCGACTTGAAAATCTCATTTTCCTCAAGCAACGTCAAGTTTTCTTCTCTGCATTTACCGTCGTTTTCTTCAGTGACCACGGAAAAAGCAACGGTGAAATTGGTGCGTTCCTAAACTTTGATGTTTCTTTGTCCGATGGCATGAAGGCAATGGTTTTCTACCGAGTATTCGGTTGGGAGATTGACCTTGCGGGAAAATTGCGTTGCTGACCCAAGCAATTCTCTCCAAGGATGGAGCGAATTGAGTCAATTAGCACTCCCATTCTCATCTATGATACTTGCGGAGCAGATCTTAGTTTTTATGCTCACTAAAAGTAGATTCTTTTTTATTCCACAATACCTTTTAAAAATTTCCCATTTATTACGACCAAAAAATGTTTTGGGATCATAAAATTAATACAAACATATTTTGCGAAAAGTATTTATTTTTTCATGGAGGACGAGTATGCGATCAGACAATTTTTGCAATCGATATCACATTAAATGTGATATAGATTTTATGATGCAGCAGAATGATGGAGATTATATGGACAGACCGAGTAACTAATGAAAAAGTCCTTCAAGGAGCAAACGAAGAGAGATGTATGAGGAAAAGTTTAGTAAGGAGGCGAGAAAAATTGATCAGGCATAATTTAAGACGTGATATTCTACTAAAAACAGTATTGGAAGATAGGGGTAGAGGAATTGTAGAAGATCTAGGAGAAGCAGTTATGAGAGTATGAGACGATTGGTTTTGAACAGTACTGCTTGGGGAACGCAACAAATCAATCCTTCGCTACTCGATAAAGTTAAACCTTAATGGATATCAACCTTTCCAAAGCTATGCTTAAAATTAACCCTTTTCCGATCGCCTATGATTCTGTATTTCAAATCTTTTTCCAACACCCTAGAACAATACTCGTCTCTTATTACAGGGAGAATGGAAAATTATTGAGAATCCTATTTTTTCGTAACCTGAAATCATTTTGATAGCTGCATTTAATTAAAGCATAATTCATTATCTGTCTAGATTTTCGTAGGCATATTCATTAAAGGAAGCTTATGAATGTATTCTTGGCAGTATATTAATATAATAAATTATGTATGTCTCTTTTCATTTCGGGAGTAGTTGACAAACTTAGTCAATAAATAATACATTAATTACTCCATTCACTGATACTTCAAATCGGAAAGATTTCCTCTCCAAAAATCAATTTGTGACGAAATATTCTCACATCTGATTGTTACTCACACATAATGCTCAATTGAATCCGTTGCCAGGACATGTGTTTATTATTTTAACTGCATTAAAAGGAAGGTAAGTTCTGGCATAATAAGTGAAGCAATTTATGACAACGCGAAGTAATAATTTTTGGTTGAATTCCGTCATTTTAGCCTATCCGAAAGAAGTATACTCTGAATTAAACATTTGGACTTCGCATAAGATTATTTTAATTTTAACAAAATTCTCCCTGTCAGACACATCTGGCCTTGAAAGTAGATCCAGTACTCCCCTAAGATATTTTCCGACTTTCTCAAGTTTTATTCAGTTACAATATAAAAACGAAAGGAATTGGAGATAGCTCTATCTATAGTCTTGGATTTTCGGTGGTCTTTTTATGTCGGAGAAAGTTGGGTTCTCAAAAATTACCGGAATCTCGGCGTGCTTCAAATACCCTTTTTTCGTCATTTACCTCGGGTCACCACTTCCGTTCTTCCAGGGCTATAAATTATTCCATGATTTCCCACAATAACATGGTATGCAATCACACCTATAAATTTGTGCTTCCAATCATTTGATTTTCGCTTATTGAATAACTGAAAAATAATTCGACGAGCGTCTTACTTAATTACATAAAAAAATACAATTGAAGTACACAACATAAATTGACACACATTTCAATCTTTTATACAAACTTAAGATTTGTATTGCTGTATAAAATAAGTTTTGAAAATGAGATAAGTTCAGTCACTTGAATATTTTCCTATTTTATAAACATATCGGCCAAGAAAAATCACTATCAAAACATATCGGATCAAATCTTGGAATAAATAATCTGGATACGTCAGTAAGCCAAACACAGCAATTTTCTGGGTACACGGTTATCAACGTGGAGAGGCCATCACTTATATGTTCATAAATATACATGTCTATTTGACTCGTGCATCACATGCTGTCATTCGTCATCAATCGCTCCTCTCCCTTTAAGGCGATTACGCTTCTAACTCTCGCCTTTCCTTGCCAAGTCTACCACTCGAAAATTGCTGTACAATTCAGTTGTTTAAGAATCCTAGTTGTTATTTCAATAAACTTGTCTCGCAACAGGATAAAATCCCTCAATAAAACTTCCTCCAGATTACTTTAATTTTCGCTGGATTCGAAAAATCTCTTTTCCAAAAAAATGCTTGGATCAATATTTAACTATCATCCCAGAGTGACAGTGTGATTCATCCATTCACAAACACATGAAGCTCTTGGCGTGTCTCCATCAACCGATCTAGCAAGCATAACATCATAGCACATCTATCTTGGCTCGAGCGTCGTTGCGGACATTTTTTCCAGAATTTCTAGCTTCATCGTAAGAAATTTTTATGAAAGGATTTTTAAGGCTTTGGCAGAAGAAACGGAGACAGGTGATTTAATAAGGCTATTATGTTGCATGAGAGAGAAGTTCCGAAGTTCGTGAATATATAGTTTTAAACATGTACTTCACTCTATACTTGTGTCTTTTGATCGGAAAAATTTCCGATGGGTTTTAAAGCTTTAAAATTCAAATTATAATATAATAAATTTTGAAATTTAGCATTTAACAGCTTTATCTACATATTTCTTAAACCGTTTTGAGATGAGAAAGCGGGCAATTATTTATTGTGATATAATCTTTAATCTCAGACAATGTTAGAAGCTTAATTTTTCGTTTTAACAAAACCAAATAAATCAAAATATCGTCAATAACATGTTCGAGGTGCCGTAGGCTCTTCTGAAGAAGAGGATGTATCATCCAATTCATAAACGAAGACAGGATAGAAATGATAATTTTATTGATAACTTTTTCATAATTTTGTTTAATACATGGTGTTGTAATTTAAAGTCACCGATGCTATAAAATACTGTTTGTTTGTTCAAGTTATCTGTTAATATTTGTATCAAAAGTTATCTATACAATATTTCAAGAACATACTTGAAGTTCGTCATCGGAAAATTTTTCGTTTTACACAACACCTGCTAGATGGTTTTGGCAGTAGTCCATTTGAAAGAATATTTGAAAAACCTACTTTGAATGGTAGTAGTAGTAGCATTATGGTTTGAGGGTGCGTCAACAGGTAGGGTTATTTG
Source organism: Sympetrum striolatum (assembly GCA_947579665.1). NCBI lineage: Eukaryota > Metazoa > Arthropoda > Insecta > Odonata > Libellulidae > Sympetrum > Sympetrum striolatum. Next base: position 49,374,151 of record OX388342.1, on the reverse strand, counting down.
CACCACACACACAAATACAACGTAAGTAGAATTTACTGTAATAGATACATTTAATTTTATAAAGCTTAGGAAAATTGCCACAGCACTATGGATTTCTTGTTAGGTTGTTATAATTGATTTATGAGTTTCTTATAAATTTGATTACTTTCTCTACCGAGCTTATGTCATTTTTTTTTTAATGTCCTTAAGGCTACCCTGAATGGTACAGAAATTATTCGATTATACTCTTTCAATATTGCGAACATGCTCAAAAAATCATGACTCTTAACTTTTATGGAGGTAACTGCTGTATTACTTTCGTATTTCAGCACATTGTCACATTGAAAAATATTGGACAATAGTTCGATTTAATTCATTATCAGGAGATCCTTATTCGGAAGCAGTTTCAGTCTCTCATTGTATTTCCGCTGTCATTACCTCAGCTGATTTCACGTAGTGAATCTTCTTAGTCGCCTTTCGCAGAACAAAGGGACGAATATAGTTTGGGATTAAAAATGAAATCATGGACGAGAATACTTTCCAGGAGTAGACAGTTGTTCGCAAAAGCGTCAGAAGAGGATGATAAATCTCAATGATGGAATTAATACGGGATTAGATAGGTCTTAAATTCGAGCTCGAATTGTTCCACATTGCCATATTTTTTCATCACCGCTTTGCCATTTCTTTTGACGAGAAGATAGAATCGAATTAAATTCTTCACTGTTGCATTTAAAATTCTTAAATGAGAACATCATGAAGATATTTGTAAAATTTGAAAAATGAGTCCTCAAAAAACGTGTTTTAACCTGCACATCTCTGATAATTGTTAGAGGTTAACTCTTTAACTCTCATTAGTTAAATTCACTCCTCATTTGTGTCCACAAAGTGTCGAGCCAACCTGTCTACTTGAAAAGCAATTGCTTTGAGCTCGAGCCAAAGTAGAATGGTCTACATCCTGATACGGCTTCCAACTACCATTGCGCTAAATTATTTTATGAATGACTACAGGTGGGTAAGCTTACCTTAAAGAGATCTATTTTTTTAAATAGGCGGATTTATATTTGACAAACAACTTAGCCGGAAATCTGAATGAATAAAATGCCGTGGAGGAAACCTGACGATAGCAGCTTCGATCGCCTAATTTTTTTAAGTGAAAAGCAGGAGATGGTTATGGAATTTGCCATACAATGGTGACGTTCACGTTGCAAGTGGGATGCTGTTAAATATTAAACCTTGAAGTCACGCAATACCAATACATAATATTGAGGACAATTATGTAGGAAAATACCTCTTGTAGTGAATTCATGTAGTAAAGAATGCTTTGGAAAACAAAACCAAACAAAAACATAGTCATTAACTCTCTCATTCTAACTTGAACTTGAGTCACGAGAGAAAGGTGAGTCAGAGGAAAACTTTAAAGAATTCTCCGAACTAAAATTAGTGAGTGGCAACACTGATCGAAGAATTGAATCACTTCACCAACGCTGGACACACTTAGACGAGAGGAGCGGAAAGCGCTATTGAAGTGGAAGCCGCCCTCCTTCCCGACTCCCAGCGCGGCTTCGTCCCATGGAAGCTGCGTGAAGACTCTTTACGGAAGAGGGCGTTACGACAACTCACCCACGTCATGTCCATCGGCCACTGCGGATCCGCGGCTCCTGGCAGTCGGCCCACGAAAGACACGCGTTCCTCCGCCGTAGAAAGCGAAGAGAATCGCTGCCATTCTTCCGGGGAAAGAGAAGTCCGGAGTCGCGAAAGGTACTCCAGGAAGAACCCCCGCTCTGGGGGCTCACTGGGGCCCTCCAGGGGCGATGGCGACGCGTCGGTATGCATGAAGACGGAGAGCGGTGGTGCTGTGGTGCTGCGGAGCGGCGACGGAGAGACGAAGAGCGAACCACGCCTCGAAGGCGCTATCTACACGCTATATTTATCGCGCTCTCCGAGTTCTATTTCCGAAACGACGGTTTAGGTGGAAGATGCGTGGAGAAGGGGAGGAAAAGAGAGAAGAGGGGGAGAAGGAAATGAGGAATAACGGAAGGAGGGGAATGACGTAGGGATGCGCTTCTTCTTTTTTGCTCCGCGGCGCACTGTGCTTAAATATCGCGGCACGCCAGGACCGGTATGGGGGACCCCAGGGACGGTCAACCGAAGAGCCGCGAATGCTTGGGTGGCGCGCGGCTGTCTCTCACACGTTGAAATGCCTCTCGCTTTCCTCTTATCAAGCGATTCAGATAAGGAGAGGCGATATGAAGCGAATTTTGTACCCCGACACTCAACTAATGATACTATTCCCGTAGTCTTTTCAGAGCATTATCGTTGCGTATCGAAGAAAATCGCCATCTTCATTTGAAATAGTTCTGAAAGGCACATAAATTCATTTAAGCCTTCGGCGTGCAGACCTCCGGGAATTCTTTTCCGGGACCGAGCGTTCTTCGGTACAGTCACGCAATGTTTGAAGTTTACATCGATTTAGAACTGGAAGAAATATTTGCAAAGTGATATGTATTAGTGGAGATATTATTATTAAAAGCACTACATAATTTCAAATGAAGTTTATCGATTCATCTGCCTGTCAATACCAGAGACTCTATGGGACATCTTAGTCGCAAAAGAAATAAAAATAAATCTCCTACCGTACAGAAAAATATATCTTTAAAATTAAAACAACTTTAGAATGGTGTAATCGGACCAATAAAAGATTGATTGATTGGACCTATACAATCAATATAAACGACAAAACCGTTTTTAACTTATTTGAAGAACATTTGAACATTCTTAAAAAACAAAGTTGTCCGCTGCCTTAGCAAATCTACTCCAGAGAAAGTTACCGTTACTCCACTTTATTCAACAAATTATAATTGCGTGCAACACTTACGTGTTATTCAGAAGAAACGAGGGATGAAGCAGTCCTTGAGACGCGCAAATTCTCAATCGAACCTCTTGAAAAACGTTTGTCGCGATGCCCTAAAATGGTTCGCCATCTCTCACACACTCACTTTTGGCTCCAAGCCTTGGCCCACTAAAAGTTCAAACGAAACATATATAAACACAAGCGAGTCTTCAAGGCAGCGAAATGTGCCTCTTTATGCTCTTTCCAGTTATTTACCGCGCGTGAATTGCCGAAGCGCTCATTTCGAAGCAGACTTCTGACATGCGCAGATCCAGGGTCGCTGAGGGAAGGGGGCGGTACAAGTTATGCTGCTGTGAAACAATGAAGGCTCCCATATCCTCCCACCGCAACCTTAACGCCTCAAGAAATCGAGACGAAGGAAAATTATGACATGAAATGCGGTAAATAAAGAAATTCAACTATTGCGAAATTCCTCATTTCTTCAGTTATCGATTTCGGAAAAGATTTCGGCCATGCAGCATAGCTCTACCTAACCCCTTTCCTCCTAGATACACCCTAGTGAGTCCAAATGGAATGACGTCGCTTTTTTAATTCCAGCATCCACTCATATTGCCTCCTGAAATCATTTGGGCTAATAGGCTGTAGTATATAGTTCCAGCAGCAAATTTCAAGATCCGCCGTTCAAGAAAAATTACGATTTTCAGCTTTATACGAAGATTTCTGTACTCATGCTAGCGAGTTACCGTCAGGGTGTGTAGGTTATTGAAAATATATAAAACTCTTTCAATAAAGTTCAAATTCAAAGTTTAATGTTTAAGGTTTTAAGCAGTCATCACGAAAAAAGTTTTGAAATTTTTCGCTAAATGTAACTTTATTCTATTTGGAATAATTCCAGAAATTTTGGTTATAGATACATTTAAACGAATTAAAGATATTCTGCAGATATATAATACCTTAAAAGACCTTTCAGTACAAAATATAAATTATTTTGCTACTTTTTCAAAATTCAGACCGGAAAGGGTTAAACAATTGTAGTAAACATTAGATGGTATTATACGGTAATTAAATAGTTGAATATGATGTCAACTGATTTATGTTGACATAATACTCAACATAATCAGTTGACTATTGATTTTATCGAAGCTCACACACTTCGGAGAATGAGACGTGGAAATAAATATTTCTTAGCAACGCAAATATATTACCTTTGTATATAATTTGCTCAGTGTGGGTCCTCCCCCTCCTTTATTTCAGAAACGCTTTGATTTAAATCTCCGGCACATGGGGAAAGTAGTGGCGGCTACAGGTAGCACCAGTAAAATTGTCGGGCAGTTGGGTTACACACGAGGACAGTAATAGCTACCATTAGAGCCATTTCACACTTGCCCGGCAGCCGGCTAAATGGCACACGGTGCGAGCGGTTTCACATCTATCCGGCAGTCGTTAACGGCAAAGTCCCTTAATTTCATATCCACTAAACTTTCATTTTCTACGATAATTTTAAATATTTCTGAAGAAATGGAAAGGGAGCAGATGATAGCGTGTTTTATAGTTTATCGACGAGCGAAAAGGAGGAAGAGAAATAGAATGCAGTGGGTCCATCCGATCAACTTTAAAAGGAGGGAATCCGGAGCGTTCCAGGTTCTGTTTGAAGAGCTCCGCAACTATCCAAACACGTTTTTAATTACTTCAGAATGAGCATGTCGACATTCGATGAGCTTCATCTGAGAGTCAAGGATTCTTTACAGCGCCACAACACTTTCTTTAGGGAATTGAGCCTATAGAAATGTTGTTGGTCACAAACTGGTGGGTAAAATCAAAACACTCTATCAACCATTGACAATAAGTATGTTATTATTTAAGAAAAAAATATTACATCCTGATTTAATTTACAAAAGGTCATATCATGACATTAATATAACTAACACTTGAAAAATAAACTGTTAAAATTTAAAATAACTTATCCAAATTCAAATTTTATTTAAAGATATAATGTGATATAATATGAAACGGAATGTAATATAATCAGAAAAAAAACAATTTAAGTGAAAACACTAGGAAACTTCAATTGATTGAACTGAAATCATATTCTATTGAATTTTCAGATGGACAAATAGAAGAAAAAGTAGTTCCTGAAGTCACCTGGCCTACAATTCCGACAGAGACGAAAGAAGTCGATTCGTTATCGTAGCCAGGTTCACAAGATTCATATGATGAACTTGGAGCCAAGATTGTAACTGCTCTGAATTTGAGGTGTGTCGATCTGGCTGCTGTTGAATGGCATTAATGAGTTCTAGTTCAATAGCGTCTAACTTTCGTTTTTTAATCCCTTGGCTTGATTTCTTGAGACCCCCCGTTTCCCTACTGTTGATATCCTCATAGTATTCAGCCTCCAGAGGCTCGTTCACGATAGGTATGGAATCCTCTGTTGGCCGTGCTTCTGAAGATTTCTTCAGAAATTTTAACTGTTGCCCGTGCACATACGTTACTTTCGTTCTGCCGCTGCCGGAGCTTAGAGTAGACTTATATTTCTTTTCCCACTTTTGGTACGAATCTCTTACAACCGCCCACTTTCTTATAACTGTTTTGCCTAAAACTGACAAGGGTAGGCATGCCAAACATCATATTGCGCGTCACTCACACAAACAAAACAAACACGAATGAAATCAGTGGATCAATACGAGTCAACTTCATAAATAGATTGGTAAAAGTCACTGATGGTAAAATTATGATTAAGTGGTCATCACCAAAGCCATCAAAATGGTTAGAAAACATCTTTGGAGAAGTGACGTCACTTTAAACCTTTTTGATGGCTTTGGTGATGACCACTTAATCACTTCATAAATTAAATAAGTAAAATATAAAAGCATTGTTCTGTAAAGGATTTTTTCGTAGCTAACTAGTCTCTTTGTATTATTTCAGATATCTGGCCAGTGGTTGTACATTCACAGACCTTCTCTATAGTTATAGGAATATATATTTCTACAATCAGTAAGATAATCAGAGCATCAGTAAGATAATCTTAGCATTTCTTACTTACATCAAATTCTGAATCTCCTTTCACACCGCCACCGAATTATTTTCTTCACAACACCATTAAGTATTTTGCTGGTAAGTTCTTCTGTGTGCTCTGGGCAGCACTGATGGATCCAATTCAACAAAAGGTTAGGTTAGGTATTGGGTTTATGGTGCATCGACGGCTGAGGTCATTTAGCACCTTCGGTAGAATTAATTTTTTTCTGATTAGTTATTTTCAAACAAAGTGGCAGTAGTTACGAAGGTTAACAAACATTTAAATGCAAGAGAGCTGTCATGTTAATCATATTTAGATCTTCCTTACGGGTTTTTAGATTAGAGGAAATAACTCGGCTTCCCTAAGGAAATTCAATATTCCGTCCACCATGATGGGGTCGTTACCCACTATTTCCTTCATTTCTCCTCTGATGTTGTGTTTATCACGTCTCTCCAGGTAATGAGGGCATTCGGTGAGAATGTGTTTTATAGTTAGTTGGGATTCACAATGCTCGCATTCTGGTGGCTCTTTCTCTCTTGTGAAAAGATATGAGTGAGTTAGTTTGCTGTGCCCTATTCTTAGTCTGGTGACCACAACTTCCTCACGCCTATTATTTCGGATAGAAGATAGCCATTCCACAGTATCGGGTTTAATACTGCGTAATTTATTTTCTACGATCAAGGACCAGCGACTACACCATTTCTGTACTGTTTTCTGTATTAATAAATTTCGTAGGTCTACTGCCAATATGTGTGGGTCTCCTATTTCATTCTCTCTAAGTGCAGCTTTAGCTGCAGCATCAGCTTTCTCATTCCCAGTGATTCCCATGTGTCCAGGAATCCAGACAAAGGATACATCCACTCCCCTTGCTTTCAGAAGCAAAAGGGATGAGTGAATGTACTAATGGGTCCATGTTGAATGTTTTGGAGATCATCTGAAGGGCACTGAGGGAGTCTGTGCAAATTAGGAATGAGGAGTTCCTGGAGTTGATAAGTTCTACTGCCTTCTTGATTGCAAATAGTTCTGCAGTGTAGATACTGCAGAAAGGGTGTAATTTTATCTGTATGGATCCAAAAGGCTCTGCTACAATAGAGCAGCCACAGGCTATCTCAGATTTCGAACCGTCTGTGTATATGGCAGTACAGTTAGTATGAGCCTCTAAAATTTCCTGAAAGCCCCTTTTGAATGTCCAAGGATGGGTATCCTCTTTGGGGTTCCTGGCCAGATCGTAAATGATTTTTGGTGTGGGAATCTGCCAAGGTGGGAATTTTGGGAAGCCAGCAGGATACAGCTTTGGCAATTGAATACCTGTGTCATTGATAAAATTCAAAAAGCGTATTCCTAGGGGAAGAGTTGCCCGAGGTCGCCTATAAAACAATTCTTTAAAATTTGGTTTAAAAAGCAGACTGTAGCAGGGGTGGTTCTTTGTCGATAAAATTTTACTTACATAGTTGCCCATTAAAATATCCCTGCGAGTTTCTAGAGGTGGCTCCCCAGATTCAGCATAAATGCTGACTACTGGGCTGGTTCTGTATGCACCTGTTGCCAGTCTTAGTCCACAGTTGTGGGTGGAGTTTAAAGGGCGCATATATGAACTCCGTGCAGAAGCATATATAAAAGAGCCATAGTCAAGCTTTGACCGTATCAGTGCCCTGTAAAGAAGAAGCATTGATCTACGGTCTGCACCCCATCTACTACTGCTTAAAAAACGTAAAATATTCAAGGTCCTTTGGCATTTATTTTTCAAGGAGTTTATGTGGGACTTCCAGTTCAGTTTTCTATCTAAAAACATTCCCAAAAATTTAACATTTTCCACGAAGGGTAAAGTGATATTCCCAAGTTTCAAGGTTGGGTTTGGGTAGATTCCTCTCAGCCTGGAAAAATGGACACACTTCGTCTTCTCACGAGAGAAAACAAACCCTGTAGTGTGTGACCAGTGCTGGAGTTTATTCAGAGTCAGCTGGATTTGTCTCTCAGCAGAAGATAACTTAGAGGACCTGCAAAATATTGCAATATCGTCTGCAAATAAGGAGGCATGAACGGGGCTTTTGATACAGTCCGCCACATCATTTATTGCTATGGCAAACAGTGTCACACTAAGTACTGAGCCTTGAGGGACTCCGTTTTCTTGAACATGAAGCCTTGAAAGTTGGTCGCCTATCCGTACTCTAAATAACCGTTTCCTTAGAAAGTTGGATATAAAGATGGGTAAGTTTCCATGGAAATTCCATTCATGTAGCGTTTTTAAGATTTTGAAGCGCCATGCCCTGTCGTAGGCTTTTTCAATGTCAAAGAAGACACCTATTACATGCTGGTGGTGAAGAAATGCTTCCTGGAGTAAGTGTTCTATTTGCACCAGATGATCAATAGTGGACCTGCCCTGTCGGAAACCACACTGCATATTGCAAAGAAGGTTGCGGTTTTCGAGACACCAGATTAGCCTTCTATTCACCATTCTTTCCATTAGCTTGCAAAGACAGCTTGTTAAAGAAATTGGACGGTAATTTGATGGTGAAGACTTGTCCTTTCCTTGTTTAGGAATGGGCACTATAAGTGATTCGCTCCAACTTTCAGGGAATTCTCCTTCCTCCCAGACTTGGTTGAGGGTCTTCAGGAGTTCCCTCTCTGTTTCTTCTGAAAGGTTCCTTAGGAAGGCGTTATGTATAAGATCACTTCCTGGTGAGGTGTCTTTCGAGTCTTGTATGGCCAGTTTCAATTCTTGGAATGTGAATGGTTCATTATATGGGGCAGTTTGTCTTGAGTTTCTGAAATTCAGGATTCTACCTTCTGAGCGACGTTTATATGCTTTGAAGGGAGGTTGGTAATTATCTGTACTGCTGGAAATTTCATAGTGCTTTGCAAAGGTATCTGCTAGTTTGGCAGGGGATGTGATCACATTGCCATTTATTTTTAGTGCAGAGGGATTGCAGTGGTTACTGCCCATTATAGATTTCACTTTGTCCCATACTTGCTTGATTGGGGTTCGGTGGTTGATTGAAGAGGTGTATTTAATCCAGGAGGCCTTCTTGGCCTCTTTTATTACTTTCCTTGCTTTTGCCCTAAGCTGTCTGAAGGATGATAGGTTCCGTGCAGTGGGGTACGTTTTGAAGATGTGGAGGGCTTTTTTCCTCTTTCGAATTGCAACTGCACAGTCATCATTCCACCATGGAACTGGAGGTCGATGGGGGCTTCCATGGGACATTGGTATGTTTTCCTCGGCAGTTGTAATGATAGTTGTAGTTAGAGCCTCGATGCCAATTCAACAAAAGTTCATCCTCAATAGTTCTCCTTATTTGCAGTCCAATTTTTTTGAAGTTGTGTGTACTATCTACAATCCTCTCTGCTATCTGCGTGGCACCCACTGCCAAATCAAGTAATTCCTTACTAAGAGAATTTTGCAGCTCACACAACTCCTTGTAATATATTGCCGAAATGTCATTGTTAGTGGGCCCAAACAATGCTGACCTGCACCCACTGCACGGACTGCTTTGTAAGACATTTCTTAGGATGGAATTTGTCAGAAATGCATGTATGTATGTATGTATGTGTTTGCAGGCGAATCAGCCTCTCGGGCTATTATCGCCATGAGTAGTAGGACATTACAAGTCAGTACATCCACAAGTCGAACAATACATACAACATATAAGGTTAAAAAGTTAAAATTGGGCTCTGATTAAAATTTGTAAAAACAAGAAAGGGCTGTATAGTGGCCTTTAAAGTTTTGATAAAATAAGGACATAGACTGTAAAGGGTCTAGCCCTTAGAGTCCATTTTCACAATAAAGGATACTGTCTCCAACTAATATTAAAACCATAAATAAAATAAATAAATAAAATTATAAATTAATTGGAACAAGGCAAGTTGAGTGGGGCTTGACTAAATGTAAGTTAGTAGTTTCGTGGCCTTCACAAAATCAAATATCTTTTCCACAGATGCTACATCGTCTCCTAGGGCGACCGAGAGATCCGTCGAAAGGCCTAATCTCCTTCGCTCATCTTCAAACTGGGGGCATTGCAGTAAGACATGTGACACAGACAATACTGTGTCACATATCTCACATACTGGGGCCTCCTCAGACCACAGTAGATGTTTATGAGTCCACCAGCAATGCCCGATTCGTAGTCTGGTTAGGACTACTTCCTCGAGTCTGGAGGGCCTACATGATGACTGCCAAGAATTAACATTTGGTTTCACTATTCTTAATTTATTTTCTGTAATTTCATTCCACCCATCTTGCCATTGTTTAAAAACCAAGTGCTTTATACATGTCTTCACATCACTCACAGGCACTTGGTCATAAAAAGTCCACCTCTTATTAGCAGCTTCTTTAGCTGCAACATCCGCCATTTCATTACCTGGTATACCAACGTGGCCTGGCAACCATATGAAATCTATTTCCACCCCTTTAAATTTTAGGTCCACCAGAGATGACTGGATTTTCTGTACCAGTGGATGGATGGAACCAATAGACTCGATGGCTTTTAGAGCAGACAAGGAATCACTTAGGATTACATACTTAGTCTGGGAGTGTGCGGATATGTAACAAAGAGATTGTAAAAGAGCATATAGCTCTGCTGTGTATATCCCACAGAGTGGATGTAGTCGAAACAGAAATGATGTTTTCTTCACCACATATGCACATCCAACCTGACTTCCCTGCTTGGAACCATCTGTATAGATGGCAGTACTAGAGCTGAAGTCTGCAAGGAGTCTATAAAATTCACGTTGGTATTCCATAGGAGAAGTTTTTTGCTTGTCAAGTCTGGTAAGGCAGAGGTGGACGTTGGGACATGGGAATGTCCATGGTGGGAATTGGGAGAATTTTGTTTCTGGCATCCTGGGGAAATTAAATTCCATTTCTCCGAAATATCCTTTGACTCTCATACCCAAGGGCTCTAGAGAACGGACCCGGACAGCATTTAGGTGGCTATATCTCTGCACAAAAACTGCTTCATTCGCCGGATGATTTGGCTTGGATTTAAGGGTTATTGCATAACACATAGACAGCAGTTTACGGCGCATATAGAGTGATGGTTCCCCAGACTCACAAAGAATACTTGCTATAGGGCTGGTTCGAAAAGCACCTGTAGCCAAGCGAATCCCTGTGTGGTGAATCACATCAATCGCCTTAATAGCTGATGGTGCTGCTGATGCATATACTATGCTACCATAGTTGAGCTTTGATCGAATGAGCATCCGATATATTCTAAGCAGGGTGGTCCGATCTGCTCCCCAGGATTTGTGGCTGAGAACTCTCAATACATTAAGGGCAGCTAGGCATCTGGATTTCAAATATTTAAGTTGAGGACGCCATGTTAGTTTATGATCAAATTTAATTCCCAAGAAGAATGCACTTTCAACACAAGGTATCTCGGTGCCATTTAAAAGAAGGGATGGATTTGGGTGTAGACCACGAATTCTACAGAAATGGATACAAACTGTCTTGCTGTGCGAAAAGGTGAATCCATTTTCTGTTGCCCATTTGTATATTCGGTTAATTGTCATTAGCATTTGACGTTGCAAAATAGTCATATTTTGGGATGCTAGAAATATACCATAGTCATCCACAAAGAGACTTCCATCAATAGGATGTCTAATACATTGGGCAAGTCCATTGACAGCAACAGCAAACAGTAATACACTTAAGATAGACCCCTGAGAGATTCCATTTTCCTGTGTGAATAGCCGAGACTGAAAAGTCCCGACACGTACCCTGAAGTAGCGCTCCTTTAGAAAACTCTTAATAAAGAGTGGGAGATTACCACGTAATCCCCAAGAATGTAATGTCTTAAGAATGCCAAATCTCCAAGTGGTATCATAAGCCTTTGCAAGGTCGAATAGTACTGCTACTAAGTGCTGTCTTCTGACAAAAGCATCACATATTGCTCTCTCCAGTCTCACCAGATGGTCTGTGGTGGAGCGATACCGACGGAAACCACACTGAATATTGGCCAATAAGTTGTTTGTTTCAAGGAACCAAACAAGCCTCCTATTGACCATTCGTTCCATCACTTTGGAGATACAGCTTGTAAGAGAAATTGGTCTATAGCTCTCTGGTAGTTTCTTGTCTTTCCCCGGCTTGAGGATGGGGATTATAATGGCTTCCCGCCATTGTGTTGGGTAGCAACCATCACCCCAGATTCTATTGTACAGCTAACAGCAAAAAAAAGTTACCACCCCTGACCCACCAAGATATTCTAAGTCCAAATTTCGGGCCGGCGAGCCTTTCTCTCGAAAAGGGAGGGAGAGAAAAGAAAGATGGAGAACATGGTACGTTACGCTAGCTCGGCTCTCGCGTTTGGATGGAGAATTTTCGTTATATATATAAAAATCATTTACTACTATCCATTATCTGCCGCAACATTTGATGTGGTAACGCGTACGATTGAATTTGACGACGATCAACTGGAAGATAACTAAAGAAATGAATCGCATTGAATGCAGCATTCAAAGTCACTCTCACTTTAATTTTCGATAACAGATTATTAAATCATTTCCAAAACGATACAAATGAATTTAACTGAATACAACATTCGGTATCAAATTAACTCACATTTCGTTTTTCGAAAATCGATCGTTTAAATCACTTCCAACGATTATTATGCTCATCAATGTGAACGAAACCACCAACTATTCTCTTCTTCTTAATTTCAAATAGGCCAAAAAGCAGGATCTCGGTTTCAACAATGGCATTTGTTGTCAGAGGGGACCGGCTGTTTATACTCACAAAACATTTCGTGTATTCCGTAAAAAATCTCGAAAATTCAATTCGGAAACAACAATAAACGACCAAAATAAGGTTTTCCATTCATTTACTCTGCTATTGGTTCTTGTCTCAATCTCGTATGACTATTATTTTTAATTTAATTTTGCAAAATAAATGAAGCATGCAGCGACAAAAATGAACTTTACGTGCATTTCTTACGGAAATGCTTTGACTCGTCTGGGATCGAAGCAAGGACGAAGTGTCGCCATTTTTTACAATATAAACACTTTCGTATATATATATTTGAATTCAATGTTCTATAAAAATTTCAAGTCAATCGACCAAGTGATTTTTGAGTTTTGCGGGCACAAACATATGCAGGCTGAATTTTTATACATAAGATATGTGCATAATTCGGTGGATTATTATAATTTAATTTGATTGCTTTTACAACCCTTTCGTTCAACTTTCCCAATTGAAAAGCGTTCTATCATGAAGAGAAATAACTAAGGAATAAACACAACGAAATAAAAGTTCCACATCTTCCACACAAAAAGTAGTGTAACTTTGACAAAGTTATTTATTTCCCTGTGCTTAGTTACCTATGGAGTTCCCCAAAGTTAAAGCTCATTTGATTGATTTAAATAAGGAATAATCTTTTCTAGATTACCATTTCCCCTTACTCTCGTGACTCCTATAGATTATATAATCCAAGAATTTGTATTTGTTTTAAATTATCCTTGTAACAACACTGTAGCTAATTCTCACAATTAGCTTTGACGTTTACTAGCACCATCTTCAACATTTACATAAATACGCGATCCTCCATATGGCGTGTGCCTAGAAAAAGAAGAAAGAATGAGAGGGAACAAAAGTGTGTGTGCAGGTGAAAGGGTAGAATTCTTGGAAAACTGTTAAACAGGACAAAACGAAATAGGTGGGGGAAAAGGACAAGATAAACCTTTTGTTACCAAAGGGGAATGGAAAGGAAAAACTTTCTGGTTGGGAGAAGAGGACTGGTTGCAATTTGCTCGATTCATTTTGATTTTATCTAAAATAATGTGTCCGCTAGCCTTCTCTGATATATGCATAATTTTTAGCTCGCAATTAGAAGAATGACTCGAAGAAATAAATCTCTCATAAAGTGGGACTGCAGAGCATCAGATTAGAAATTTTGTATGTTCTTCAGCCTATAACTTACGAAATCTCACTGTTTATCTGATGTGGATTGAATGAAAATAATCATAAATCGCTTGATGAAACTACCGTTCTAAAAATTGGATCCATGGATTCCTTATCGTTTCAGAGTAATGGCTTACAGTAAATACTGTAGTAAAAGGCCAGCGGTAGACGTCCTTCTGGTGAAATTCTCGAAATTTTGTTTCTCAAAAGTTACTTCTCTCACTTTTTTAGCTATTTACTGATCCACCAATCGACTCCGAAGAGTATTACAATTGGTTTATTTCGAAGTTCTCAGTATTTTAAGAAGACCATCTTTTATTTTATTAGTTACGAAAAATGTTATGACCGCTATCCGTGGAATTGTGACTTCTGCATGACAATGTTAATCGACGTCTAACCAAATTAAAGACTTAGCTAGAGTATGAATTATTAGTACTCGACGCAGGATGGGCAAGTTATCGCGTGTGTGTTACAGTAATGACTATTATAATTGTGTTTCAATGCGTATTTAAATGACATCTTTATTTTGTATTTTATAAACCAAATGAGATCGACTAGCAAATTTTATCAGTGAATCAAGATGAGTTTAACGTTTTGGCTATCATCAACACTGAGAGAAAAAATGTATTCACTTTCTCTTGGTGGTTTTTTTATATTAATTTTTAAGGTTCTTAAAATCTACGAAACTAATAACTGGATCTAACATTTAATGGGTAAAAGGATTGAAAACACTATACATTCAATGATAGTAATGAAAAAGAACCAAAGGAACGCTAGTTTACGCAAATAGCTATTTCTTAAATTTTCCCGTTTTGTTGTTGATTGATTTCTAAGGGTATCTTGAAGGTTTATGAAAATCATTGGTTAGAAGAAAAAGCCTGAAAAGATGAATGTAAATATTGAGAACGTAATTTTGGAATTAGAATGCTCCGAAGCTTAATTTCTTCGGGAGTGATCTTTCTACGGTTAATATATGCTTAATTCTACTCCTGAAAGCTTAGACGGTCCGAGACATGGGCAGTCTGGGAGACCGTTGACAGCATTTGTGGGCTCTTCTCAGATCCCTTGAAGATTCTCAATGATAAAATTATACTCGTTACTATAGCTTAGGTAATTTTGACGATTACACCCAGTCACAATATTTAAGTAAACTTTTTTTATCCATTAAGGGGAACTAGTTCTAAACGTCTGCCTGCCCAGAATGTCAATAATCTTCAGATTACCCCCTCCCAAGGATTGGATCAATTTCCTTCGCAATGGATGCAGCTTTCTTTGGTCCTAGTTCAATGAGTAATTTCCTTTGATTCCATTTGATTGAAGAAGCCGTTACTTGGTGAAACTGCGTTATGTAAGAAATTGTGAATCTTTTTCCTTAGTTATTTCCACCATGCCTTATAGTCGTTGAGCTATGGCTATATTTTTACGGAAATTACATTTAGGAAAACTGCTAAATCAGGCGTAATCCATCTGAGTTGCCCTTACACCCGTAAATGCTGTTTAATAATTAAAATTTAGCCTTCGTATTTTTCCTTTCCTTTTTTTAATAAGAGGCCAGTTTAGTCCATCAGCGATTACTGAATAAAGCTCTAGAAATACTGACATCTCGTACATATTATCTATGATTACTCTTAAATAAGATGGGTAAAGCTTCCTTTCTTGGGAAATATGTCAGGAGAATCTATTACTACTGAATCTTAATGCTGCTTTCCAAGCCTCACCTATTCTTCCTTAAAACTTCTTGGTTTAAAGATAAGAAAGACATTTACGATATCTTGAAGGTGCAGAAATTTAAATGTGTGAATAGCTCGACATTTGTGTGGGATCAACTGGCGGAAGCTCTAATTGTATGCATGAATGTATGCACATTGTATGCATATTCTTATATGCCTACATGATTATATCCTATCCTATGACAATAAGTTTCGAAGCAAAATAAATTTACATTGATAATAAATAATTTCGACTATGATAGGTCTATTGTTAATGGTTTATGAATTTCGGATGCAAATGAACGTTTTAGAAGTAAGTTCACATAAAATCTAATTCAGTATGTTAGGAAAATGAAACTTTTTCGAATCTTTGATCTAATTTACATTCCCTCTGGCTGAACCATTGAAAACATATTTTTCCGGTCACCCTCTAACCTGCATTATTTTGTCTTAAAATGGCTTGAATCGTTTTCTCAATCTTATAAATAGCCAACATCCCAGGATCTCTGCACATCACTTCTGAGCCTGTTTACCACATTATCTTCATATTTTTTAGATGTATGCCTTAGAGTTGAAGAGAATAAACATTCTTTTCTTAGTAAGCATAAAATATTCCGTATTACCATTGTTTATTTTCATATCATCGTCTCCATGAAGTAACCCATTCATATTCCTTCTTCAACGAACTTTTCTTTATATCACCATCCATGACGAAGAATGACATTTTCAGGCAATTCTCTCTCTCATACAAAACCCTTAAACGATGCCTCGAAAATTAGAGGCATTGAAGACGGAAGTAACCTGTGACCGCTCCATTGAAGACCCTTTCTCTTTCCTCTCTCACCCCCACAGGGAAGCTCCCTTTGTTTTCTTGAGAAGGAAGGTATGCATGCTACCGATTAACCGTTATGTAGACAAAAACATTAAAAGCAGACGTAGCACCAAAAGGTGGGCTTGCCACAGAGATCCTTAGCAATAGATTTAAATGTATTTTTCATGCATGAGCGTTTACGTGCGAATATTTAGAGTGGAGTTGTAACAGCCTAAAGTTGTTGGCTCATACCTATATTCTATGTTGAAACTCTTAATCGTTTTAGCATTTTAAAATTTTTGACGGAGGTTTAAATAAAGGAATTCAATATTTACAAGTATATTATGCAATTCTTTTTGCGCTTTGCTCGACTCTGCACGACTAGTCCTTCTGATTTCATTACCCAAAATAAATTCTCGCGCGTAAAATATAAAGCTGTTTGTTAAGAGACTACAGGTTAGATAGCAGTGAGTCCAAAATGATCGGAGCCCTCCACTGGGTATCTTTTAAGAATATAACTATGTAAAGACAATAATTATTAGAGATATTCCTTAGCTGTGATTTACATGACGAAATACGCGACGACATGATCCCTATTCTCAACGATCGTTATTTTCACAGCCAGATGGTGAAAATATTACCGTGATTTAATAGCGAGGACAGATGGTTTATATTGTTATCATCTTAAATA
Source organism: Sympetrum striolatum (assembly GCA_947579665.1). Taxonomy (NCBI): domain Eukaryota; kingdom Metazoa; phylum Arthropoda; class Insecta; order Odonata; family Libellulidae; genus Sympetrum; species Sympetrum striolatum. The sequence continues at coordinate 49,357,209 of OX388342.1, read as the reverse complement.
TATTATAAGGTGTGTAAATATGTAAATTATTTAGATAGTTGAGTGTTTCACATTCTCTGCAATGAGCCTTATGGAGGCTCGCGGATAGTCAATTTAAATGTATTTCTTACTTAACTATTTTTCACAAATCTGCAACACCATTATTATATTTATAATATACGTTTTTTTCTTATTTTTCCTACTTTCGTTGACCTAATTTACAGTAGTTCATATTCTATTAATTATCGTATCATAATTAAGCATAATCTTTGCGAAAACGATCATCCTGCGGGCATGTGGAGCATTAACTGAAATAACCAATTTCATTATAAATCTGCATTGATGGAAAATGTTATGTATTATATATGTTAGGACGAACTAAGAGCAGCCAAAGTAATTCTTGTCCAATATTTTAAGAAGAAGAGCGAATTACGCTTGAGATTCGAGCCGATTTAACGAAATACGAATTTAATTATTTCATAATACAGTACTACTTCTACCGCAGCAAAAGTATTGACTATTAGCGAGTATTTATAAAATATATATCATCACAAAAGCCTTCAAAACGTGCCAGGCATAAAGAGGAATACGAAAAGCGCGCTCAAAACAGAGAATCTGAAAGACTCGCCCTTCTCGAGTTATGCTGGTTGTATCTCAGGTGGTAACTTTTTTATGCTGTTAGCTGTACATTCTTAAGAGATACTTCTTGGCGGTAATATTTAGGTGTTGCATCATACTATAAATAACGGAATCCGCACCAGGGGCGCTATCATGTACCTCACGTAGAGCAGTCTCCAGTTCCCACTGGCTAAAGGAGCAATTGTAATGTTCCTTGTTTCGGGAATTAAATTTTAGCTGTTTCCACTCACTCTCAGCCTTTATATTTCGAAAGGATGGTGGATAATTTTCGTAACTAGATGCCTTTTCTATAACCAATCCAATTTCATTTGAAATATCCACCTTTTCGGTAATTGTTTTCCCGTTGACCAATAAACCACTAATACTACAGGAAGATGTCCGACCGGATATCTTCCTGACCTTTTCCCATACTTAAGCTACTGGAGTGGAACTGTTAATGGTAGAAACATATTTCATCCATGAATCACGCCTACATTTCATCACTATCCTGCGAGCCACAGCTTTTAACTTAAGGTATTTTACCATGTTTTCCTCTGTAGGTCGGAGACGGAAAGCTCTAAATGCTCGTCGTTTATCCTTAATGGCAGAATGACATTCGTCATTCCACCTAGGAAAAGGGACGCGACGAAGCCGAGCAGAGGATTTCGGAATGCTAATTTCCGCCGCCTTTATTATGGTATCCGTGAAGTATTTGACATGTTTATCTAAAGAGGAAAATTCCTCCTCCTCTAGTTGAATTGATTCAGAGAATTTTTCCCAATCAGCTCTTCTCGTTATCCACTTGATAGGGCGAGGCTCCATCGGGGAGGCAGTCAGATGCGTCAGGATAATGGGAAAATGGTCGCTACTACACAAATCTTTGTATACTTCCCATTTGAATGTTGGAGCAACAGTGCTGGAACACACAGAAAGGTCAATAGCTGAAAATGACCTGCTTCCAGCACTAAAATGTGTGTCGCTTCCATCATTTAGAATTATCATGTCTAGACTCGAAAATATATTTGAGAGCCGACGTCCCCTTACATCAGTTCTTTTGCATCCCCACTCTGAATTATGGGCATTGAAGTCACCCAGAAGTAGGAATGGCAATGGCAATTGTTCAATTAAATCCAGTAATTTATTTATATTGATGGGCTCATTAGGGGGAAGATAGATGGAGCAAATTATTATCTGAGCAGGAAGATACACTCTAACTGCAACAGCCTGCAGTTCTGTAGTCAGAGTCACTTCTTCTGAAAGAACAGAATCGTGCACTAGAACAGCCACACCTCCATGGGCCTGAGGTACCCCGGCAAGATCCTTGTTATAAACAGCATACCCCCGAAGGTGGACATCATCATTTTCTTTAAGTCGTGTTTCCTGAAGAGAAACACACACTGGAGATAATTCTGAGAGAAGTATACGTAATTCTGGTAGGGGATATCGGAAACCATTGCAGTTCCATTGAAGTATGGTGTTCATGGTTCTGTATATGGTTCAACGGTTTAATTTATGTTTAATTTTCCCTTTTTTTCTGCGAATCCTATCAATTATATCTTTATTTATATTAGTCTCCATCATTTCATCAGAGTCCAATTCCTCTACTAACTTTTCGGACTCTTTGCATGGTGTTTTGGTTTCTTTGCCCAATTTTTGTTCCGTAGAATTTCTTTCGGATGAGGAATCACTAGCTCTAGAGTGTCCCTTGCTTGTTAATATTTCAGCCTCTTTTTTATTGCTTAAAACAGCCTTTGGTTCATTACTAACACTAACAGTAACAGGTTTATTCCCTGGAGGAACGGACTGGTAGCTTCTGAGTTCAGATAATTCACTTCGAAGTTTCTTCTGTTCTTCTACGAGTTCCTTCACCAGGGTTAATAGTTCGCCCATGGTTGCCTGAGAAGAAGGACTGGCTACTACTTTCGAAAAAGGGATGGGAGGAGGTGGAGTCACCATCACCTGTTTCCTGGCTTCTGTCACTGAGATCTTACATACAGCTCTGAGCTCTTGAATCTTCTTTTCAGTGCGAAAACTAGGGCAATCCTTAGACCAGGCAGAATGTTCTCCTTTACAGTTTATACAACGATGCCCTGAGAGACATTGGGTTCCCTCATGGGCCTTACTGCTACAGTCTGGGCAGATCTTCTCCCGACTGCAAGTGAACTTGGTATGTCCGAATCTGAAGCAGTTAAAACACCGCATTGGATTCGGCACATACGGTCTTATTCTTTCAACCTGGTAACCTAGCTTTATATCAGATGGCAACTGAGGAGTTCCGAAGGTGAGTATTAAGGAGGCAGTAGGTTTTAGAACACCATCCCTTTTCGTCATTATCCTTTCTACTTTTATGACACCTTCGGTGGCTAGCTCTGAGCACAACTCCTCTACTTCCATGTGCTGCACTTCGAAGCATTTTATAACACCTTTGCTGTAGTTTAGGCTCTGACGTGCATTAACCTTAACTGCAAAGGGACCAAGAGACTTCAGATCAAGGAGTTTTTTACTCTGAGCATCTGTTGCTGTTTCTACAAGCAAGGTTCCGTTTCTTAATTTCTTTATTGAGGCTACTTCTCCCACAGTGTTCTTTATGGCTTTAGCCACCACAAATGGTGAAGTTGTGTTGAAATCTTTCCCATCATCCGTTCTGCTAACTATTAGATATCTTGGCACAGATATTTTGGCCTCATTAGCTTTAACCACCATTTTTACTGGGCTCTGAGAGCGCAGTCTCTTTCCTTTTCCTTCTACTCTACTCTCTACTTCATCAACTTCCATTTTTAGCCGCTACTTCGCCGAGTTCAGGACTCGTTGCCCCCCTCAGCCCCGTGGAGGCGGCGGCGGGGAATGAGCTCTTTACTCTTTCGGTGTCGCTTTTGAGATGTTTTAGCGAAAAAGAATTTATCAGGTATCACTCCAAGTGATACAAAAAAGGTCCTAAGACCAAAAGAGAAATGCTGGGATACCCCCCAGCAGGTAGCAGAAGAGCACCGGGTTACCCCCCGGCAGTTAGCTCAAAACAGTGGATGGTGACCGGTATCCGAACCCGGTCGCTTACCAAGCCACTGTCCCCATGAGGGGTTTGTCAGAAATGCCACAACCCTTTCCGATGTCTCCATATCTGCTTTCTCTTCATTGTTTGTGATTAAGAAACCAGACCATTCAGCATCCTTATCATTGTCCTCTTCAGTGATCTTGCTGGAGTCAATCCAGCACCGAAGTGAGTCCAGCAGCCAGCTATCATCCTCCTCACAATTGCAACCACTAACATTGGATGAAAACGCTAGGCCATTCACTAGATAGAATAGAATAGATACTTTATTGTCCAAAGACATGACAAAAAAATCTGATGTGGCCAGCACATGACTTTATCCATATATAAGATGTAAATATTTATCTACGACAGTAATTTCGAACTCTATATTCCATCTAAACTTGGAAGATGGGTGATTAATTTATATATTATTATCTTTTACGTCATAAAAATTATAAATAATGTTTTTCGGGACATGCTCGATGAAAAACGATGAAATTGGCCTTTCGCCCATAGAGCCCAGAGCACCCACAAAGTACATAACAGCTACTTCCGGTTTATCGGTATTTTACGAATAACTCCTAATCAACCGGTGATAAAAAATATGTTAAATACAAAAGTTATAGTAAATTTCATTATCTAAAACTTTTATAAGTAATACAATATACCTATATATAATATTTATGGAGATATTTTGAAAACCGGAAATGAGCTTTGATGAATAAAGCTCGACTTCCGCTTACCCGATTTACTCCAAAAACTAGTCAACTCTGACAGCACACACCACAGTACTATAAATGACGTTTGGTATTGATACGACTAATATTTTTCACGTTAGAGCGCCCACTATCACACACACACATACAGACACACACACACTCCGAGACTCGGAGTCTGAGTAACCGCTCATCCATCCTTCCATCCATCCATCCTCCACGAACATGGTGGGCGAGGAAACAACCTGGAGGACGTTGGGCTTCTCCGTGTCGACCCTCAACATACGATCGGTAAAGAGCAAACGGAAGTGGGCCCAGCTGACCACGTTCCTGAACACCACGGAGTCGGACGTAGTACTGCTGCAGGAGACCAATACCTCCGACGTGCCCCTGTAGACGCTCCCGCAGTACGAGCTCCACTTCTGCCCACCCACGACTCCGCAATCCGGCACCGCCATCGGCATAAGGAGGAACCTGAGAACATCCGTGGTGACACCGACGGTCGTGTTCGCGGGGCACGCCCTCGTGGTCACCCTGGACCTTCCACAGAGCACGGGGGGAACGCTTACCCTCCTCCTCCTCACCGTGTATGGGCCGCACGATCAAAGGCTCGCCATCTCCCTCGTCGACGCCCTCAGGGACCAGCTGACGTGTTTCCGTCAAGCCAACCTCGGTCACGACGCCTTCGTCGTCATGGGGGGCGACTATAACGTGACCCTTTCCCCCGTCACAGACAGGACTTCGGGCTGGGAGAGGCAACCAGCGTACGCCGCCAAACTGCGATCACTCGTGCGGGATTTCGACCTGGTCGACGCCTGGTCCGAGCTGAGGCCCGGAGCGCCGGGCTACACCCACGCCTCCCGAAGCTCGCGAGCCAGGCTGGACCGCCTCTACGTATCTGCGGACAGGGTCCACGACGCGACGACCAACAAGACCTTACCATCCTTCACAGACCACAGGGCCGTCTCCCTGACGGTGCCCCTCAGATTCGAGCGGTTGAGGCGTCCCTATTGGCAACTGGCTATTCGACAACGCACTGCTCGAGGACAAGGCGTACGTCAGGCACGTGAGGGAGGTCATCCGAGCCCTCTGTCAGGAAAGACGCGACCCCGAGATGGATCCGCTCTCGGGTTGGGAAATAATCAAGTCCGAAGTGAAGGAGCACGCCATCGCCTACGCCGCCGACAGGAGAAGGGGAAGGACGGGGCCCGATCAGACCGCTCTCCTGCAGGAGCAAGCCAACGCCATCGTGGCCAGGGCCGGTTGGGAGTCGATCCTCGCCAACGACCGCCCCCCCGCCGCACACGTCGCTCGCTGGGCGACCATAACGTCGCCGAGACCGCTCGGCAAACTCCGCATCGACGGGCGGACCGTCAAAGAGCACGCGGAAGTCTCCCAGCATGTTCGAGACTACTACGCGGAGCTGTTTAACCCTCCAGACGACGGCGACGACGATTTCGACGTGGAACGGGACGATTTCTTCCGGCCCCTCGACCGACTGCAAGTCGCTGAGAGAGAGCGGCTGGACCTACCCATCTCCGAGGTCAAACTGCACGAGGCGCTCAAAGCGGTGCAGAGAAGCAAGGCCCCCGGGATCGACGGTCTCACCCCGGAGCTCTACCTCCGCTTGTGAGACGTCCTGCGTCTCCCTTTCTGCACTATGGTCGAGGCGTCTCAGCGGAGCGGTAGGCTTTTATTGCCGCACGGTGTGAATGAGTGACAATGCTTGGATCTAATCAGTCTATAGAGGACGTAATAGTCATATTTGTCTTCGGGACATTTGATTCTGTCGTTTGCGCCTCTTTGATTAACTCATTCGTAAAATATTACGACATTTAATTTCGGCACTTCGGTATTTTCTTCCATTATTGAAAGCTCGCTGAGGCAAATATATCTCTCGTGGGCAGCAAAGCGAGGGATTGCGGATTTTATGCCCAGTCATAAGGGGCACAACTGAAACGGTGTCTCACATGTAATGAGCTTTGTCTGTAAAAAGCCAACTTTAGACTTGTCAAGGGCAAGGGAAAAAATATATAATAAATGTTTGTGTTCGAACGTAAGCTCTTTTTACAGTTAAAAATAGATGGCCGTTGCCACTAGCGGATAACCAATTGAACTCTCTACCTCGAAGTAGATACCTCACCTCCTCGGAAATGGCGTCGATTTTATTAAAAGATTTTGTTGCGATGAGCATTGACGCTTGGGATCTGCCCAGGTAATTTTAGACCTATCAGGTTGTTTTTGGTTTCTATCGTTTGAAACGGTATATGAAGAAATAAATATCATATTACATCCCAAGGAAAAAGTCACCTCAACCCTTTCCTTATATCATATTACGTCTTTATAAAGTAAGCAAAGGCGGAATGAAAGACTGGTGCGGCAGTTGTTCGTGAATGCTCCTATTGTTGCAATTTATTTCCATAGGCATACCTAGATGGAAATCTTTGTGGCGTAATTTACATCAGAACTATCTCTGAACTTTGTACAGTAAAGGAGGATGAAAAGTCAGAATGGGCGAGCGGCATTTCACATTTCAGCATGTTTTTAAATTGAGACGCCAGAAGTAAACAGGTAAAAGGTTGCATCTTCTCGGGAACATTGACGGTAAATTCCGATGGTTCCAGCCGTTATGCTCGCTGTATGTCCTTCAATCGAATTCTCAGCGGAAAAGACTGCGGCTATACTACCACCACGAATTCTTCCACAGGTAGTGTTTGTATACAAAAGGACGTTTTGACGAGAAGCGTCACAATTCTGTTTACATAACAGCTTATTTGTTTATTTTGGCCTTTAATGAAACAAGACGAAAGATTGTATTGGTTAAACCGTTAGTCGTGCCATATAAAATGATTGAAATCCAGCCAAGAGGCAGGTTTAAGTTTGCGAAATTATGCAACGTTAATCCACGTAGGATTGTTGAAAAGTAGCTATGGGTGGATAAGATTGGTTCCAAGAGGAACTAGAAATGCTATTTGATTTGGAGAACGAGTCGTCGTTGTATCGAAGTTGTTTTATAGATGCTGTTCTACAGAAATAGTTTTCTGGATATTGGTTCATGGAAGATCAATTGTTTTATAATGATTTTTGCTAATTGTTTTGTTTGGCAGTAGCCCTGAAGAAGAATACGGGAACCCAGAAGTAATCTCAGAAAGTGCTTGAGATACCTTCTTCTTTACTCACGATTTTTCTTGTTCTGTTTTGAACCTACTTGTATGTGTTTCCATACAAAGGCCGATACATTTTATTTGTTTATCATTTTCGTTATTTTGTTTTGAAACTGCTTCAGTTGCTTCCTATAGACCACGGACTTTCACTTGACGCTTAAGAAGAATGCGGAATTCCGGTAATGCAATTTAGGAATGAGGATATAATTTGACGATACTCTCTTATTCGTTTATCTATTCTTTGCTTCTTTTTTTAATCAGATGGAATGTGTTTACAGGTAAATATTGATACCTTTCTTTGTGTTTACTATTTCATTGTTTACGTCTCGAAACTGTTTTGAATATTTTTCGGAGTAAGATTCCATACCATGTTTCCGTATTATTACGTTGACTACGAATTGCATTGACCATGAATTTGGACTAGCGTCTTTTGCGAATATTGATTTACATGTGAATTTGCTGAGGAAATGAACTACCGAAGTTTTCTTTTCTTAATAAGTATGATGTTCATTTCTTGTGCTTACCATACGCTTTATTGCAGTTTTAATATTTGTTCTGAATTGTTGAATATGTACAATTCATATGCTTTTTAAGTAAGCTCTACTGTGGACTCACAGAAATTTGACATGTTTATACGACTAAATCAAAGAAGAGAGTTAATTTACTGGATGATTGGATTGGATGATTGGATTGGATGATTGGATTGAATGACTGTGTGTGCTGTTTGTAGCAAGTTAAACCCCATGGTCCCTGAGTCTTGCCTGGTGGCAGAACAAACCCGGGTCCCTGAACTTGACTATGGTAGCAAATAAACCCCATGGTCCCTGAGTCTCGCCTTGGTGGCGGAACAAACCCGGGTCCCTGAACTTGGCTACGTGAATTTTGGACAGCTAGCAAGTTAAACTCCATGGTCCCTGAGTCTCGTTTTGGTAGCGGTACAAACCCGGCTCCTTGACCTTGACTTTGCTGGATTGCTGTTGCTAGCAAGTTAAACCCCATGGTCCCTGAGTCTCGCTTTGGTAGCGGAACAAACCCGGGTCCCTGAACTTGGCTATGCTGGATTGCTGTTGGTAGTAAGTTAAACCCCATGGTCCCTGAGTCTCGCTTTGGTAGCGGAACAAACCCGGGTCCCTGAACTTGGCTACGCTGGATTGGTGTTGGTATAAGTAAACCCCATGGTCGCTGAGTTTGGCTTGTGTGTCAACAAACCTGAGTCCATGAATTTGGATGAACTTTATGCGGTATGTTGGTAATGCAGTGATGGTAACGACTGCTACTGCTCAGATAAATGCCACGTAACTGGATAATTGTCGAGGATGAATTACATTTTGTGGTATTGTGATTGAAATAGATTATATTCTATTTTCAGAAGATGTTCATAAGATTTTGTACTTGAATTTTCGACAGAATCTCCAGTGGTTGATTTGATTTTTCCGTCTAGGTGGATGAGCAGTATTCTGACCGAGAAAGAAAAGCATATCAGTAAGTATGCAAATAAAGACGGCTCGGGGACGAGCCCATTGTCAGAATGGCCGTGTTAGAAATGAGTGATGTGACGTCCGGCATAGGAATATATTTGTGACATCATAGATTACTCCACGAGGAGAAATAGTTCCGTAAAGGCGGGAGACTGACCTCCGATGTGACCGCAGATCCGCGTCCTCTCTCTTTTGAGACAGACACGACAATCCGGCCCCTTCGATACGTCGGTCTTGCCGAGTATTTTATCATGTTTGCTAATAAGCGCCTGGCCGTGTGCGCATATGCCGACGACATTAACGTCTTTGTCGACCGCGAGGAGGACTTCCACAAGATCTTGCCGGCCTTCGAAGAATACTCAAGAAGGAGCGGAGCCCGCCTCAACAAAGAGAAGTGCCGGGGGCTGTGGGTCGGAACTTGGGCCACCCGAGGTGATCGACCACTCGGAGTCGAGTGGCGTCGCGACGGCACCAAGTTCCTGGGACGCTACGTGGACAACTGTACAAGAGCCGAGAGAACGGCCGTGGAGGAGGAAATATACGCGAAGATAGACTCCCCTACTACCCGGTGGAAACCTAGGATCGCCTCCATGTCCCTCCGCGGCAGGGTCCTCGCTATCAACCAATTCGTCGCCCCCAGGATCTGGCACCTGGTCCAGACGTTCACGCCGTCCGCAACCGCCGTCGAGGAGATCCAGCGTAGACTCGTCCGTTTCGTCTGGAACGGGCGGAAGCACTGGGTCTCCGTCGTAAAACTCACGGCGCCAGTCGACCAGGGGGGCTGGAACTGGTCCACGTGGAGACCAAGTTACTGGGGTTCCGCTTCATCACGGCGCAGAGGATGCTCCTCCATGAGGGCACGTCCACGTGGCAACGCGTGTCATCCGCGCTCCTGGTCCGGACATCATCAGCTCCCTGTCGAACAACAGACCGTTCCGGGAAGTGGCGCACTCGGATGGTTACCACCAGTCCGTGGCACGAGCACGTGGTTCGAGCCTGGAGGCTCCTTCGGCCGAGGCGTCCTCGGTCACCTAGTAGCCAGGAACCAACCGACGGGCCTCTCGAATTCCTGTTCGACAGCGCCCTTTCGAAAACGGAGCGAAGACTGCCTCTGTCGAAGAGAGAGGCATACAGGGAGTTCTTGCACCTCTGAAACAGGGACGCATGGCCGTTCAGGGGAAAGCGAGACAAAGAGCCGATCAACTGGCGGGAAATGAGGGCTTGGCCAACCCTCGGACACCACGCAGACGCGGCCTGGCGATTAGCCCACGGTGCCTGGGCGGACGCCGTATTCCTTCACCGGGCCGGAATCAGGCCGGACGGGCTCTGCCCGTGGTGCCCAGACGAGGTCGGGGACGAACGGCATCTGCTATTCGGCTGCCGAAAGCCCAAGCCCGTCTGGGGTGCCGTGACCGGTGCCATCAAGCGGATCACCGGGAGAGCGGTGGTCCTCGTAAGAGATCTTTACGCCGGCCTCAAACCCACAGGCACCGCCGACAAGCGACGTTGCGCCCTCTCGAACTTCCTCATCAACCTCACGAAAGGCGTCGTGTATAACGAGTTGACGTTGTACATGCGAGGCAAGAAGGCGCACATCGACTACCCAGTCGCCTTAAGCAACACCCTCAGGAGCCGACTGGTGGGGGGGTTACCAGCTCGATCACGAAACGGGTGGATTTAGAGAGTCTTGCAAGCTACTGGCACCGTCATCCTTATTATCACCATCATCCTCATCTTCATCATCATCATCTGAGCCAAGCCGGAAGAGTAGTCTTGCCTTTTTACAAAATGTCCTTGCCAGTTTCGAAAGACGGCTATTCCTATGTCTACACATGGCGCCAAATGACGTATACAGTATTGCGAGAGGGAGTGAAACTACCAGATTCATTTTTAGTGGAGGTTGGGGATAACCTACACAGAATCCTTATTCAGATCGACGACAACAAATGCTTTCAATGCGGCAAGGAGGGGCACAACGCTAAGGACTGCATGCCTGTAAAAACGACACAGCATGTTCAGCAGCAACAGCATCAACATCTGAGTCAGGATCCCAATACTTCGGTATCGCAGCCCTCGTTGACGATGGATAAAGAGCAACAAAATTGTCAGCAACAACAACTACAGGAAGAGAGTCGGCCCGAGCCCGAGTTGAGTATGCTCGAGCCGGAGACCGAGTCGAGTCGGCCCGCGCAGCTTTCCCTCATCTCCTTGGAAGGTCCTTCTTCTCTTCCGGCCAAGGACTACATGCCCGTTGAAACGACGCAGCATTTTCAGCAGCAACGGCATCAACATCTGAGTCAAGAACCCAGTACATCGGTATCGCAGCCTTTGCTCACGATGGATAGAGAGCAACAAAATTGTCAGCAACAACAACAACAGCAGGAAGAGAGTCGGCCTGAGCCGGAGACGGGTCGACAGGTGTTCACGTCTCAATCTACCCAGTCTTCTCTGAGTGCCTCCCCCTCAGTTTCCTTGCCACTTTCCATCAAAGAAGATACCAGTACTCAGGCAGTCCCCCGACGTCCTAGACGTCGATTCGGAACGCCTCCCGCCCTCGTGGCTTTAACCAAGTTAATAGTCGACCAGCTAGAGGTTCCTATATCTAGGCTTGAAGGCGAACCGTTGGCGTCAGTACACCAAGCAGTTCTCAGAAAACGTAAAATTGAGCCAGGGGACCAGATTAGCGACTCGGAGGCTCCAACGCCGAACGCAAAAAGTCAAACAAACAAACTTCGAAAAACTGACACTCAAGTTAGTAGCGACGAGAAGGGCTTCCGGCAGATGGCCCGATTTTACGTTTCAAATCCTGGGTTTAATTCCATCAATTTTCTGACACTGAGGTGTTTCCTACAGGACGTCAAAGTTCATCCGGATTTTGTGAAACTCGCCATGGATTCCTTCAGAGGACTTGACGAACCAATTCGTCTCTTACAAATTTTGGAATGACGGAAAGCAGTAAAATACCCAGCCCTCAGATTGAGGGTACGTAGGTTCCTGGTGAAACTCGTCCAGGAACTGGAAATGGATGAATTATAATTTTCTTTGTATTCGTGGTCCTTTGTCTTTGTCCTACATTTAGATATTCTTTTTTCATCTCACTATTTATCATCCATCCATCCGAGGAGTTCGACATATCGAGGGCTCCTCAAGAGATCGCTTTATTGTTTCCCAACAGTTACCAATTATGTAAAACAAATTCCTGACAAAGTAGTAGTAGTAGTAGTATAGGTTATAAGGTGCCTCGACAGCAAAGGTCATGTTGCACCGTATACAGAGGAGATATATGTATCATAATATTATTTAATTTTTAACACAAGTTGAAATTTTAAAATCCGATTCAAATTTATTCTTTAATACTTAAATTTTTAAACTACTTTATATTTTTAAATCTGTTTAATTAATTTTACTTCACTTAAGAATTTAAGGACAGTCTAATTTGTCCACATCATTTTCCAGAATTTCCTTGAGATGACCTTGGAAATACCTATTTCTGATGCACTGATATTTAATACATTCAGTCAGGAGGTGTCTTATAACCATTTTCACAATAAAGGATACAGTATCCAACTAATATTAAAACCATAAATAAAATAAATGAATAAATAAATTAATTAAATTATTGATTAATTGGAACAAGGCAAGTTGAGTGCGGCTTGACTAAATGTAAGTTAGTAGTTTCGTGGCCTTCAGAAAATCTAATTTGTGACATCATATCGATCCTACATGCAGCAAATTGCTTGGATGGGGCAGGTCTAGATGTTGGCACTTACAATAGCACTTATCAGTTTTTAAATGGCTTAATAACGTGCTCTATAAAATCTGGAGCCAAGTTTGTAGAATATATGAAGGTTTTGGAAGGCATAGGAATCAAACTCACATTAGTGGATGTTGATGGGGAGCAAAATGATGTATTTCTAAACACAATATTAACAGCTCTCCAGTGTGAACATAAACTGAATGTTCAAAACACAATCTCCTATTCGATATTACAAACCGCTTCAATCCCATTGAGGCATGAACTGATGTGTAATGGGACACCAATTTGTGGATATGAGGAGAGGAGCGGAGACTATTTTTCATAATGCCACTAAAAATGCTAACATAGATACAAACCTAGTGACAGATTGTGCAAGAAATGCGACAAAATCCCTGATCAAAGGACATATCCTAAAATTCAAGAAATGGCCAATTGTGCAATTAGACCATGGAGTTCATTCTGGACTACTCAATTCGATGTTGGAGAACAGAGATCCCGAGTCTATGTTTATACTGTCTAGGTACGGAAAAATCAAGTTAGAAGATTATGACAAAATCATTATACTTCCTCAGAAAGAACTGAACCAATTTGAAAATTTCTTACCATATCTAAAAGATAGAACTATGTCGGCAATGAGATCATCGGTTGTTGCAGAGAGACAAAACTAACCGACAATCATGGAAAGATACTCGTGTTCTACTGTATTATCTGACAAATCCTAAAAGTGCTACGAATCACATTCCATATCTCTCCAGATATCTGAATGATAGTGAATTGCAAACACTGATGGATTACTTGGTGATTCGGATTGTTCCTAAAGAAAAGGAGCTAAAAGAAGTCTTTCGAGGGTTTGGTTGTCAAACCTATTTCGAAAGGGCTCGACGGATCATCCAGGAAAAAGGAACAGCAGAGTATCTTGACTTATATTACCATAATCAGACGATGACATTGACATCCCTAGGAATCATAAAGAAACTCAGATCTTTAGCCATTATCGAGGGCTTATCCAGGGTATGTTAAATTATGTATGGTAGTGGATTCCTCCAAGTGGTGCAACAACTGGAGGGCAGAAGTAGTAGATCATGTGGGGAGTAAAATACTAGGGCAGTATTATGGATCAACACTATGGGATAAAACTATGAAATCCTTCCAAAAATCTCTGATTTACTGTCCAGATGAAAGTGGGACCTTCTTTTGGTACGGACAATACGGTGGTATAGAAGGTCTCAATCAGTACACCTGGTCAATGATATATATTGAGCTATTAAAGACATGCTTGAAGGACTTTGAGGATACATTTCCTATGCATATCGTATGTAAAGGAGATGACATCAGAATTTTCTTTTTGATACCTCCGTCGTATTTAGAGACAACAAATATTGAGCAAATAAGGTCACAGTTATTGTCAACTATCATTGAGGGCTGCAGTGGATTTGGACAAACCATTAATTTTGAAGAGAGTTACTGCTCGGGGAAATACTTTGCCTTTTCAAAACAGGCATTCTGTGATGATATTGAGCTTCCCCAATTGTTCAGAAAAATTCAAAAATCTCATTGGACAAGTAATGCCTTCGTGTCTTCACTAAATGATCAAATTGGATCAGCGTTTTCCAATTGTCATTCCATTTCTAAAAGTTTCTCATTCTGATATCACTCCACTTGCTAAGGCACACTTTTGGACCTATTACCACCTGTTGCTCAATCACAATTATAGAGACGTATATAAGTGTATTGGAGTGGGTAACATTGACTATTGTCCCCGGATTATTAGGAGGATTTCCAGTAGTGTATCTAACTAATCTCTACACATCCTCAGAAAGTGATTTGTTGGTTCCTTCCTTAGATATTTACAAGTTTTGTCATCAGAGGTATCCTCAAATAAGTATGAACCTGGAGAGATTCCTGCAATTTGATATTGTTTCTCCATGAGATGGTTTTAAGGGATTACTCTCAGATCCTTACTCATTACCTATTAAAAAACCATCTCAACCTGCCACTATTCTGAGACGGGAGGTGATGAAGGTTTTACCAAAGTTGTGTAAAAATGAGGACTTAATTAGCATATTGAGATTAATAAGTCAAGGGGTGAATAATAAGATTGAATCTTTCATGTTTAACTGCAATGTCTATAATGCAAGGGTCTTTGCAGCAACATATTCGTCTAGTCCACAAGGCTATTTGGATAGTCTCATACGACAGTTCGAGAGTGGAGGGAGTGTATGTGAAGCCATAGCCACGGCTGTAGGCAAATCTAACACTCACAGAATACTCAGAATGGTTATCAAAGCTGAAGCAGCACTCCATCAATGGAGACTCAGACAATAATCCGGGACTGGTTGGAAAGACTTCACGGCACTAACTTTAGAGACAGCATGCAGTGCACAATGGGCCCAACTTATTAGAGACACATTATGGGAGAAAAAAGTGGAATGTGTTACGATGCCTACCATTAAACACTTAATAACGATCAAGGAGGCTTCTGATCCTTCTATCTTAAATTGGGACATACAAAATCATTTCTTGTTTCAGTATCGGGCACCTACCAAGTTCTGTGATGCTATGCGACTCCCTGGTTATTCGTCAGGAAAGTTTTAGCCATTTTTAGGACATGTGACAAGAACCAATATGAGGGCTTCATCTATAAAATTAGAGATAAAAGATGAATACCTGAAAAATGTACAGACTTTATTAGATTTAGTGTCATGGGTCAATAATGAGTGTGAAGATACCAACGGGACTATCATCAGCAGCAATTTTCAGATAATTTTGAAATACATTATCCGATTATATCTTGATGCAGACCCTGATGCCATGATGGTATTCAAAGCTGAAAGGAAAAGTGGAACAATATCTCATCACGTTAGAGCACCAAAATACAAAGTGTCTATTACTCCAAATATCCTCTCTAATGTTTATCAGTGGTTCAAGGGTTATGCTAACACCCGTGATACATTTAGATTGAGCCCTAACTATTACCATTTTAACCATCTCCTATGCTACTGCGATGTTGTATCATCCTTATCGTTATCTACGGGCTTAACAAATGATCATATTGAAACAGACTTGGATTTATGGGCCGTCACAACTTCTTGCCCTTATAGCACCACACCTCTGCAGGAAACCTTATTGATAACTTCTGACCCGGATATCAATGATATTCCAGACTCTAAGATTGGCAGTATGCAACTATGTAAATCCAGTGAGCCTTACATCCTAGAGACTCTGGACATTGAAGCGCCAAGAATGCAGCACCGGGTAGACCCTATAGGACATCTCTCTATTGCTATAATTGAATATTGTATTCTACAAGAACATTGTGATGAGTCCTTTTCACGACACTAGAGAGTCATCGAGTATCAAGATCCTCATATGTCGGCGATAAGCGAGTCTGAGAGGATCTCTAACTTAATTACCCATTCAGATGCCACGCGAGTGAGCTTAAAAGAGTTGAAAAGTGTGAGTACAAATAGCTATTGCAATTTTTTAAGTGTACTTGTGGGCCATTATATTATGACATCTCAAGGAAGAAAAACCATCTTTGATGTTACATCATGGTTGTTAGACATTAGACCACATACTTTACCATGGTATCCCGTGCTACGAACATTAAAGACAATTGGTCGATTACCTCAGGTGGTTAATACTATGGCAATTCTGAGTGGGGAGGGTGCTTTGGGGAGTGTGCTCCCAGATCATAATCGCATTTATTTCGCTCTGATGCCTACCCCGCCTCCTTCGCCGTGCACGCTCCGCAGCCGCGCCGCCAAGCACACCGCACTTTCGCAGACCACCATGGCTAATAACACCACGGCGGGTCCCTCCGGACTCGCGGGATCTACTACCCAACATACGGCCGCTTCCGACCCGAACCTACTGCAGCAAGGCTCACCTGCGCTTCGGATCGGCCAACACATCCCACCAGCCAGCCCCAGCCTCTTCAACGAGGAGAATTTCGCCAGCCTCCAGCAGCAATTAGCAGTCTTGACCCAAGCGGTGCAAACTATCTCTCAGCAACGCTTACCTGAGCATGAAAATCCTCTTTCATCTCGTGCTTCTTCTCCGATACGGCGTCCCTCGGACATCCCTGCTCCCGGACCCTTGCCACCAGAACCACTTCCAGGCCTTTCCAGCTGAGACCGCACCTGGGCAGATCTTCGCGTGGACATCCCTAAAGACGAGTATCCTTCCGACGTGGAGGCTATGCAACTGGCATTCTTACTTAAAGGATTTGTCACGCAACTTCGCCTTCGTCCGCGGGATCGCCACGAGGCCTCGGCTCTACTCAATCTAGCGGCTACCTGGACCACGCTACCCACGGCAGCAAAGAATATTTTGTACACCAGGATGCGCATTCTTGCAGTGGTCGGACGTCATGGTTGGGACGTCGCCTCGCAACTGGACACCATGGCGGGGGACGATGTCCTACATGTGTCTGCAGACCTCATTATTAAACAGTACTCTGATGAATGGTGTGAGAAACAACTAATCACAAAAGAGATCTCAAATCTGGTGGAAGCATCCTTAGCATTTGAAGAGCTTATATCAAAAATTAATGCACTGGATGTTAGGGAGTCTAAAGGATTAGACAAGTATTCTCGATTATTTTACACAATATCTTCATTGGATTTCGCTTGCATTTGGAATGGATCCATTTCCATTATTGAATGGGCCGGTTGGTATTATGTGGTACCTCAAAGTTACCTTATTATGATACATAATAAAGTTTGTGATATCATGTATGTATGTGTTTGCTGGCGAATCAGCCTCTCGGGCCATTATCGCCATGAGTAGTAGGACATCACAAGTCAGTACATCCACAAGTCGAACAATACATACAACATATAAGGTTAAAAAGTTAAAATTGGGCTCTGATTAAAATTTGTAAAAACAAGAAAGGGCTGTATAGTGGCCTCTAAAGTTTTGATAAAATAAGAACATAGACTGTAAAGGGTCTAGCCCTTAGAGTCCATTTTCACAATAAAGGATACAGTCTCCAACTAATATTAAAACCATAAATAAAATAAATGAATAAATAAATTAATTAAATTATTGATTAATTGGAACAAGGCAAGTTGAGTGCGGCTTGACTAAATGTAAGTTAGTAGTTTCGTGGCCTTCAGAAAATCAAATTTGTGATATCATATCGATCCTATATGCAGCAAATTCCTTGGGTGTGGCAGGTCTAGATGTTGGAACTTACAATAGCACTTATCAGTTTTTAAATGGCTTAATAACGTGCTCTATAAAATATGGTGCCAAGTTTGTAGAATATATGAAGGTTTTGGAAGGCATAGGAATCAAACTCACATTAGTGGATGTTGATGGGGAACAAAATGATGTATTTCTAAACACAATATTAACAGCTCTCCAGTGTGAACATAAACTGAATGTTCAAAACACAATCTCCTATTCGATATTGCAAACCGCTTCAATCCCATTGAGGCATGAACTGATGTGTAATGGGACACCAATTTGTGGATATGAGGAGAGGAGCGGAGACTATTTTTCATAATGCCACTAAAAATGCTAACATAGATACAAACCTAGTGACAGATTGTGCAAGAAATGCGACAAAATCCCTGATCAAAGGACATATCCTAAAATTCAAGAAATGGCCAATTGTGCAATTAGACCATGGAGTTCATTCTGGACTACTCAATTCGATGTTGGAGAACAGAGATCCCGAGTCTATGTTTATACTGTCTAGGTACGGAAAAATCAAGTTAGAAGATTATGACAAAATCATTATACTTCCTCAGAAAGAACTGAACCAATTTGAAAATTTCTTACCATATCTAAAAGATAGAACTATGTCGGCAATGAGATCATCGGTTGTTGCAGAGAGACAAAACTAACCGACAATCATGGAAAGATACTCGTGTTCTACTGTATTATCTGACAAATCCTAAAAGTGCTACGAATCACATTCCATATCTCTCCAGATATCTGAATGATAGTGAATTGCAAACACTGATGGATTACTTGGTGATTCGGATTGTTCCTAAAGAAAAGGAGCTAAAAGAAGTCTTTCGAGGGTTTGGTTGTCAAACCTATTTCGAAAGGGCTCGACGGATCATCCAGGAAAAAGGAACAGCAGAGTATCTTGACTTATATTACCATAATCAGACGATGACATTGACATCCCTAGGAATCATAAAGAAACTCAGATCTTTAGCCATTATCGAGGGCTTATCCAGGGTATGTTAAATTATGTATGGTAGTGGATTCCTCCAAGTGGTGCAACAACTGGAGGGCAGAAGTAGTAGATCATGTGGGGAGTAAAATACTAGGGCAGTATTATGGATCAACACTATGGGATAAAACTATGAAATCCTTCCAAAAATCTCTGATTTACTGTCCAGATGAAAGTGGGACCTTCTTTTGGTACGGACAATACGGTGGTATAGAAGGTCTCAATCAGTACACCTGGTCAATGATATATATTGAGCTATTAAAGACATGCTTGAAGGACTTTGAGGATACATTTCCTATGCATATCGTATGTAAAGGAGTTGACATCAGAATTTTCTTTTTGATACCTCCGTCGTATTTAGAGACAACAAATATTGAGCAAATAGGTATAAGGCAGTCGTATGCCCGTTCAATGTCAAAAAAGATACCAACAACGTGTTGGCGGAGGAGAAATGCTTCCTGAATAAAATTTTCCATCCTGACCAAGTGATCTATTGTGGAATTTCCTTGTCGAAATCCACACTGAATATTACTTAGTAGCTTGTGTTTTTCAAGGTACCAAACCAGCCTTCGGTTTACCATTCTCTCCATCACCTTGCAGAGGCAACTGGTCAAAGAAATCGGCCTGTAGCTAGTAGGTAGGCGCTTGTCTTTACCCTGCTTTGGGATCGGGATAATAATAGATTTCCGCCAAGTTACTGGAAATATGCCCTCACACCAGATTCGATTAAGTATCTCCAGGAGCTGCTCCATTCCCAAAAGAGGAAGGTTTCAGGAATGCATTGTGCACTTGGTCAATACCAGGGCAAGTGTCCTTAGTGCTCCCTATGGCAGCCGATAACTCCCACATATTGAATTGATCGTTGTAGGGGGCAGCGAGATTACCCATTAATAGATTGATAGGGATGCGCTCTACTCTGTGTCTGATAAGTCGGAACGAGTCATCATAATTATCATTGCTGCTCATCTTTGAGTAGTGCTGACCAAAAGCATTACTTATGTCTTGCGGGGTTGTCAGCATCTGGTTCTCAACTTCAAGGTGGGTGATGATTGAGCTGCGGAGGGTTCCGGTAATACTTTTAACTTTTTTCCACACTTCTGTAATGGCGGTTCTGTGGGTTATTGTGGAGACATACTCGACCCACGATGCTTTCTTTGCAGCTTTCACAGTCAGCCGTGCCTTTGCTTTCAATCTCCGGAATGAAGCCAGATTGCTGGTAGTTGGGTATTTTTGAAAGATCCGTAATGCTCTTTTTCTCTTCCGGATGGCTTCGGCACACTCATCGTTCCACCATGGGACAGAGTTTTGGGCTGGTCGGTCTGATGACTTTGGTATGCATGAACTGGCTGCTTGGATTATTGCTGCTGTCAAGTCTGCAACCTTTTGGGAGCTGTCAGTGTTTGTATTGTCAACAAAGTTAAAAACTGTTTTAAAAACATTCTAGTTTGCTTTACGTAAGAGCCAACTTCCTGCATGAGTAAAGTGCTCAATTGCGTAGCCAGGTTTTTCCAAAAGTAATGGGAAGTGGTCACTACCACACAAATCGGAGTGAACAGACAGTTTAAAAGACGTTGCAATGGAACTAGAGCATATGACTAAATCAATCACAAAGAACTCACCATTAAAAGAGTTAAAACGCGTCTTTTCCCCTTCATTCAGTAAAATTAGATTAAAATCGTTTAAAATTTTCTCAATAAGGCAACCTCTGCCATTGGCATCGTTCATTGTGTCCCCCCATAGAGTGCTGTGGGCGTTGAAGTCGCCCAGGAGCACAAATGGTCTCGGCAGTTGTTGAATGAGACTCTCCAGGTTTTCTCTGGTTACGGGTGCCCACTCAGGAAGGTAGATGTTGCAGAATGTGACTCTATCTGGGATGTAACATTTCACCGCAACAGCCTGTAGGGGGGTATTGAGTGTTACTCGGGAGGTGCATAGGGCCTCCTGGACGGCAATAGCCACCCCACCCCTAGCTCTGTTGCGGCTCAAGTCATCCAATCTAAAAACATTAAAACCATTAATTCTGCCTTTGTCAGTGTCTTTAAAATGTGTCTCTTGGAGACATATGAGGGCAGGGTTAAAATCTCTTGTTAAAATCTTTAGCTCCTCCTGATGGGAATAAAAACCATTACAATTCCATTGCAACATTAAAAATTTGGAAGACATTGCTGTAAAAATAAATAAATAAATAGAATTATTAAAAAGGAGGATTCTTTCATCTATTTATTTTGACCTTTCTCCTTTCTGGCACTCTAAAAGGACCCTTTGGAGTTCTGTCTCTGACAGACACTCGTCCTCCTCCATGCAGGAGTCAGAGGTCCCATCTATGGGTGGGAGTTTTGAGACTACTTGTTGACTCAGAGAGGTAACATGTTTTCTCTGATTCGATTCCTTCTTCACTGTTTTGGCCTTGTTTTTGTGTTCCTCATCCCTTGCCTTATTTTTTTCAGTTAGGTCTGTGCTTGTTTGGACTGCTATTGCCTTCGGTCTTGCTACAAAAGATGTTAGTATGCTCTTACATGGGGAGCAGACAGGAGGAAGGTGGGTCTGGGTTCCCATTTCCTTCGTCTCCACCGCCCTGGCAGCCACCGATGCATATGATGGACCTCTTACTTTGGCTGTTGTTGTTTTGATCTCCCTTTTTGCTTCCATATAAGACATTTTATTAAGGATTCTAAGTTCCTGAATTGCTTTCTCTTCTCTAAATATGGGGCACATAGGGGACCAGGCAGGGTGCTCTCCAGTGCAGTTCAGGCACTTTGTGGGAGCAGTGCAGGGACCTTCATGTTTTTCCTCTCCACAGTGACCGCACCTCTCTATCTCTGAGCACCAGGTAGAAGTATGCCCGAATTTCTAGCACTTGAAACATCTCATAGGGCTAGGAATATACGCTCGCACAGGAAAAGAGAGGTACCTGGCAGTGATTTTCGTTGGGAGCTCAGTTCTTGCAAACTTTAGGATAAGATTGGGCGTTCCAACTAGGGTACCATCACGACGAGATCTTATTCGCCGTACCCCAACAACTCCCTGGTCCCTTAACTCCTCCAAGATTTCCTCCTCCGAAGTAGATAAGAGGTCGTGGCTGAAGATTACTCCCTGGACATAATTTAATGTTCTGTGGGCCTTGACTTTAACTGCCACATCGTGGAACATTGTTGCTGTTCTTATCTTGTCTGCCTGCTTCTGGTCCTTCACTTCAACAAGTAGGGATCCGTCCCTTAATCGTTTGATGGAGACCACCTCTCCAACCATATATTTCACCACCTTATGCAGAGCAAAGGGGGAGAGTTTCTTTAAAGCTCCTTCACTAATGCTTGAAATAACGAAATATCTTTCATTACTATTACCATATGATTTTTGACCTCCTAAGCACATCCTTTTAACGTTGGGAGTATTTGATTTGTCCATAAGTCTTATGGGAATTTTCATCCCCGAGGCTCCCCACCCACCACGGAGCCCAACAGGGGGACGCTGAACTTCAGCGCCAGGGCTACCTCGAGGATATAGCTTAGCAACCACTGTCTACACATGCTTAAAGTGGCTCCAGTGGTCCCAAACTACCCTGCTGGCGTACGCTCGAAAGGAGCCGCCAGGCTCCCCAGCCGCCAGCAGCCGATTGACCGGGAGTGGGCCATTCCCGGCCGCCCGTCTAGGAGAGGCAGGGGCCAAAGTGGAGTGTTGGGGATGCCTCCCCCTAAGGGGAAGTCCTCTCCCCCAAGGGAGGCCCCCTCAGCCACCAGGATCCCCTTTCCCCCCGACACGGGTCGCCATGCACGGCAAATGCATGGGTGGGCATTCCGCACACAGAGAGGGCCAGCAATAAATGATAAGAGAAAATGATGGGGGTGATTGACATGATAAAAGAGTTGATGGAGCATGAGAGCACTCCCTGTGTCCCCCCCTCACCACGTGGAGGAACCTACATTGAGGGGAGCACCTTTGGAGATGCTACGGAAAATATCTACCACCCAATGCAAGGAAGAGATTTCGCTGCCATTTTTCATGCTCACGGCACAAGGGTTAGCATTGATTTCCTCTTCCTTTTGGTACCTACTTATTATTATTTGCTTCTTCTATTACACATATGTGAATTATTTCCCTCTCTTACACCTTTTTTTGCTTTCTTTTCCTTAGGAACATGGCTTGGTGGCACACATCTCCCCACGGAGAAGACACTGCTATTGGCACACGCATTCCTGAACGATATTCTAACTTGGAATTATGCAGCGGAAAATCATTGTGTTGCTACCAACACCTACACTGACTGGTGCTACTTCGTCCGTGAGGTGTGTGTGGAGGACGTCATGGCGAAAAGTACTAGGATTGGGGGACCTGGCATCATTATAGAGATAGACGAAACATTACTAATGGAGTAGGAAATGAGAAATGCGCGTCTGTTAGCGTTGAAATAAGTTACAATCGCCCTTTCTGGTTTTTTTCTGGGACAGGTTTCTCCATCACTTGAATTCACAATGTCCATCAATCCAATTTACAATGTAAATAGAAGAGGACAAAAAACTGCTCATCTTGGATGTTATGGTGAAGAAGAAAAATGTGACATTTGGAGGTCATTTATGACATGAAGAGGAACCACACTGACTGCTCTCTTAATGCTGCATTACATCATCACCCAATGCAGAAGACAATACTAATCAGGACTCTGGCACATTAGGCATACAAGGATCTGGAAAGAAATTGTGAAGGAGAGAATATGCCGATACAACTTGGTGCCTAAAAGGGCCATTAACCACTTGCCTGATTCGGCTGTGTCAGACAGGGGCGGCTGTTCCTTACCTTAATTGACTTGTCCAATTGTAACACCGGCATTGCAATCTTTTATGCTTCTGTGCAAATTTGGCCAGGTTTATCTACTTGCTTCATTCAAGATGTTCTCATTTTGCTCGATAGATGTCTCAACCATACCAGTCTCCAGATTAAGGAGGTGGTGACTCCTGTAACTACATCCCCATTCTTTTTTTTATTATTGTATGGTTTTTGGTGAATTTAGCAAATGCTACCATTGTTTTCCTAAGAAAATTGTTTCAGTGTTGTATTACTCCATGCAAATTTTTCCATATACTGCGTGATTTGTAATATCCATCTAATACTTCTACTCTGACATTATTGTATTTATTTTTGGTGTGTTATTTTTCAATTAGGTGCCTTTCTACAATCATATTTCAAGCTGAATTTTTTCTTATGTTGAACTACTATTTTCTTGTTTAGTTGCCTGCTATGTCAGATATGTCTGATTTGAGTGATTCTGAAGAACTCACATTGAGTGATTTGGGAAGTTCATCACATTATACAAGCTTTTTCTTTCAGATATTGAAGAGGATCCAACCGCTGAATTTTTTATGCAAGTAATTGGTGTCCCATAAATTGACATCAAGGATCCAGACCACCACCTCCAAGGTTTCCTTTCACTGGTTCTCCAGCCATTTATGCTCATTTACAGGGCCATTTCTCATGTACATTTCTACTGAGCTTTGTTTTTAAGTCATGGGAAGTGATACATGCTGAGTCTACCATTGGTTTGAGTTGAGAGTTCTTAGCAGGAGTATCGGCTTCCTCATTACTCCTTAATCCAAAATGCCCAGGAACGCAGCAAAAGATAATTTTGATCCCTTGTAAATGTAAGGCGATCAAGGATTAGTGTATCTTTTGGACCAGTGGGTGTGAGGGAGAGACTGTTGCAATGGCTTGTAAAGAACTTACATATGTAATAAATGTAATCTGGAATATAATATAGAATCTGTACATTTGAGCTATGGTTTCTTCTGAATTTTTGTTTGTAATATCTTTGCATGTTGGGTGATACCTATTAATTCAATGATATGTAATCACAATGTGATTTTTTTCAGGGTAACTAGCACAGAAAAATCTGAAATAATTTCGTAATACTTACAGAAGGCTTCTGAAGGAAGCTGGTAAATGGCGGTATTTTGATCAAATGGATTTTGTTTGCAATGTTACTACTCCACATCAGTCATCAATCATCAAAATTTACATCTTGAAACTGCAGAGTGTTCGGAAATGGTTACGATAAGAAAATCTAAAGAATGAAAATATCAAATAAGTAGCTGCTGATGAAACAAAGACTAGCAAGTATTAAGATTACTCGTTTCAAAAGAACTCTAAAAAGCAACAACTTGAAAACTGTGCTTTAGAATTAGACCAAAGAAAAATCCAAATATTGGAGAAGAGATTAGAGTAGGAATCAGGCATGAGTGATGATGAGAACCTATAATTCCTTAAAACATGCTACCTTCTATAAAAAAATAGACAATGCACAAAAATTGGAACTAAGGAAGGAGTTTCTAGGTTTATTGCATAATAAACTGGAAGAAAAGAAGAACTGATAGCTCTTCATTTACCAGAGGCCTAATTATGCTCCATCTACATGTTCCCTAGGAACTCCTTCCCAAATGAAACAGTTGAGGAAGAATCTCCCAGATACAAAGTGGATTGGGGAAAGCATGATTACATCATCTTCTGAATCACTCATTTTATAAAGATGAGGTACATGTGCATCCAGAGAAGAAGAGACTGGTTGTGTCAGGAACAGATTAACTGTGTCTACTGACAGAACGTAACCCGTTTAGTCTGGCCAGATTTTGTTAGTAATCGGTCCCATTTTCGAGCCAGGTCGGAATACTCGTCCAATGTAAGTGCAGCCTTAGAGAAGTCTTTGTAGCTGGTTTAGTCAATATTAATGGGAAGAGGAAAGGGAAGCCAAAGGATTTGAAGTACCCCTATGAATCAAGTTCTTCTGATGAAATGGGGTCAAGTATAGAACAGCTACCACCATCAGGTAAGGATTTGCACATGTACTTCAATTGTTGTGCTGCAATCATAGTGTCATATGGATGATGATTTTGAATGTTACTTCTTTCTTATTTATAGAAAATTGGGTGCATGATATCATCCAAAGAACTGTTTCTGGAAAGAAAGACAGCTTGGTTGGTGGCATTGCTAGCAAAAAGATTACCAAGGAGCATTTGATAGGTCTTCATATTATATAGAGCTTAACCTGAACCCAGAAACCAGTGAAGAAAATAAAATTGTGTGGAGATGGACTACATATGCCAGAGAAGGTAGAAAAAGAAGCTCAGGTCATTGGTGCCCAGTCTCTTTCAGAGGACAGTTTAAAGAATTTAAAAGCTGGAATCAGAAGTGTTAGCTAAAAAATCATACAAAAATGGTCAAGGTCAGGTAGACAAAGGAACACTTCTTTAAAAACAATTCTTTGTAGCTAGATAATTACATACGATTTCCTTAAATTGCCAAAGAAAGTATTGGAACCATTTCACATCCTGGACTAAGTGGAAGAATTGGTAGTCCACAAAAGAACTTTGAAAGTTGTAGTATAAAAATTAAAAGACAACGAATTGAACACACTTGAGCCAGGATGAGATATTGATGGCGGCTGAGGTAAAACTTCCAAAAGAAGATAAAAAAGATTCAGCTGCAATTGTAAAAGAACTCTGCCATTTTTCTCCCAGAAGAGGTACTAATTTAAAGAGCGAGGACGCTGTTTTCGAGACCAGAAAAAAGTGGTCTTTTGGAAGACTAAGAGCTGATATTCATGGTCAACACAAATCTGTTAACACATCAATACAATGTAATATGGCAGCAAACAAACAAAGTACATACGAACATGTATCCAGCTTATCATAGAATTAAAGAGGCAAAATAACTGTGCTATCCAAAAGACATCTATACTACAGAAACCTTTGCAGAAACTATGAATGTTATTAAGGCAGAGGTCAAGAGGATCAAGTAACATCATTGTTACCTAATAAAATTCGTGTAAATAACAAGGATATCTCAGTAAGAATCAACATTGATATTCTGCATGATCGATGGCAAAATTTTTATTGCTGTAGACTTGTTATTTATGTAGTGCCAAGCCTATTGAGATGAATGATGAAAGAATTATCTAGCAGAAAACTGTAAACAGTGAACTTCTTTCCTTAGGCCTGTCACCTATGCATTCCTGGATTAGATTCTTTGAGTGCATATTATACCTATCATATCATCTTGAAATAATATCTTGGCAAGCTGTATGATCTGTAAATAAAAGCTTAATGGCTGGAAAGAATAAAAAAACAAGTCCAAGAGAAGTTCAAGAGAGACACTGTTGGTAGACATGCTTTAACATCAAACTGGAGATAACAATGATGGTAAGACATCTCGTAAGTTTTTTGTCATGCCTAAAATCCCCTAAAATAACAAGAGTCAATGTTGAGCTTATTAAGTGTTTCCATGTCATATTAGAGTGCATAATTGGCGGATTATCAAATAACAGTGAAAAAATTTTACTAGTACCTTAACACCAGAGAATTATACAATAGTGAGTACTTATGGCGTGCAATGCCTGTAAGTGTGCATAAAATTCTATTTCAAGGAAAGGAAATTATAGATTTGTGTATTTTCCCAATAGGCCAACTCTTTGAAGTGGCGCAAGAGGCCCGAAATAAGCGCAACCGGAAATTTGGGGAGCTATTCACTAGAAAGACATCATAGGTTGAAACAAATAATGACTTAAATAACATTAAAAACACAAAACTTGTACAATTCCACAAAAAATATATGCAAACAGTTTACCGGTTTCGGCGGTGATTACGCCATCCTCAGAACTGGGGCCCAGTTCTGAGGATTTGTGTTTTTAACGTTATTTAACATGAAATTCCACCAAGTATCGCTGGACAAGTTCCTTTTTAAATAATGACTTAATTAATAGATTATTGTTAACTTCAGACCCATTTTTAGCAAGCTTAAAACTCAACCTCCAAAAACCAAACATCAGTAGGGTAGTACTTGAGCTCTTAGAGATGAGAATTCCAGTACCTACTGTTCAAGACGTAACCCTATAAAGTTCTTCTGATTCAGAAGAACCAGAAAGTGGCACGGAAGAATATGATGTTGATTCTGAAAAACCATCTAATTAATATTATATGTAGTATATTATTATATCGTATTTCTTACTTCTACTTGTTTAGTGATTACTATTGAATACTTACATTTTTGACGTTTACCTTATTTTAATGCACATTGAATATCAATCTCGTATTATTAATTATACTTATATTACGTTAAAATTTCCTAAACCTCAACAATTCATGTATGGTTCATCCGAAACCCTTACTGTATTTAACCCGCTGAGTTTGAACAAAATAATTATGTCTTGCTAGATTACGAAAATATTACACCATGCGGTGTTTCAAATAATAGACTGAAAAACGATACTATACCAAGCCACAAGGGCACCACCATAGGAGGGAGCATTCTACAATGGTGCTCCACATGCAAACATGTCTGTGTTCTGCTCTAATGACAGTTTTGCTGAATTTCAAGGTCCTTCTTCCTGTATCTCCCTCTGATCTGCTTGAAAACTTTAATTGTCGACCTTATTTGGTTACCCCCCAAATACACGTACTCCTGTTGGCAACTTGTGTTATCCCTCTCATAAAACAGCCACATTTCAGAAATCTTTTACTGCTTCTGCCATCCATTTTTGGAATTCTTTGCCAATCAGTCTAAAGAAAGTGCAGAGATTGTCACAAATTATTTGAGCATCTTCAAACACTGTAATATGGATGTGTCTATATTACTATATATAAAGCTGCAATCCTGACTCATTGATACAAACTGTTTGGCTATTTCTAACCAAGCTACAAAGCTGAAACTTTCAGGAGTGATTTATAATTCACACTCAACCTGGGGAAAAATCAAAAATTTCCAGATTTTTTCCTAGATTTGTGCCCAGAGACGATTATATTTTTCAATTTAATTAAACGGCAAAAACGAAAAATGGCCATGCAGAGCAAATTTCTTTCGTTCATTAACATGTGTAAAAGTAGACGTACAGCAGTAGGACTTAGTCTATATTACGTCTAAAAGATTAAGGTTTACTTTTCTTGCGACCGATTTTAACATTCCTGCACGAAATTTGCAAAATTTTAGTTTGAACGCCAATTTATTACGTTTTTTTCTCCTCCTTTCGAAAATTAAATCTATGGCAACAACCATTGTTTGAATCGAAAACAAGTTTATTTACGATCCTTAATTTCATACGCCATGATAAAGGTTTGATGCATTTTTAATTATTTTAAATGTTTCTTTCGATATATGTTATTACTGAATGTTTAAAAATGTAACTTTCATCGAAATGAACAGCGAACATCTGCACGGGAATGGATTTAATCGTGAATACATTCTGTGATAACATAAGTTTATCTAGAGAATACGGGACCATTTATCAACGAAGATAATCGGAAAAGTCATGTAAGTAGTGAGTTTATTCGAGGATTAAATTGAAAAGTCTACACTGAATCTATATAAGAGGGATAGGAAAGCAATTTGGATGAAAAATACTGATTAATTACTGATGAAGGACGTATTATACCGGATCAAGTCAACCTATGCCTGAGTAAAAATTAGTACAACTAAAATTTACATAATCGTAAAATATTACTATCAGAATATTAATGCAAATTAATAGTTTTAACGGCAATCTTTAGAAATAATAATTTCTTTTTCTACGTTTCTTTAATTCATACGTATTATATTACGTAATTCAACTTTCATCGAAATGAAAAACAAAAATCTCCACATGAAATAAACTGATTTTCTTGAACGACCTTCTGATTACGTTTTTATACGCTGGATAATTCTTCGTTAGTATAAGCAATTTTTGCATGTATCATTGTATGAATATTATTTTCCCATCTTCTCCAAACGGGCTTTAGAATAAAGTTCTTTTTCTACGTTCTTTAAAACTATTTACAT
This sequence comes from Sympetrum striolatum, assembly GCA_947579665.1. Classification (NCBI taxonomy): domain Eukaryota; kingdom Metazoa; phylum Arthropoda; class Insecta; order Odonata; family Libellulidae; genus Sympetrum; species Sympetrum striolatum. The sequence continues at coordinate 49,327,482 of OX388342.1, read as the reverse complement.
AATTACGTTGCCTATTGTCTGTTTGTTTACTTAATTAGAAACGGAGCTCATTGTTGTGGTAGACGCCATTTAATGAATATAAGATTATAATGCAATATATCTTGCACTGAACCTATTACTACATAGGTAATCGTCAATTTATTTTCCGCATTTTTATCTTATGTAGATTTTTATTCTAACTTAACATTCTTAAGCTTATTTCTTAAATTTAATTTTACGAATGCACATTAAATCGTCGTCGTCGCCGCTGCAACATTCATCGCGGTGGGATCCCGAAAGAGATACCACGGAATCAGCTGATCGCCGCGGAAACCTTTGACCGTACATGTTCATTGAGGACTGAAATCCAAAACTAAGAAAGGTAGGAATTGATTTGAGAAGCGACGTGTTTTCACATTGCCAGCTGTATGTCGCGCTAGGAAGAGTACGTTCCTCAGAAAATATCAGGGTTTTAGTTTCACCGGAAAGGATATTTGATAATATTCCGCACGCCATCAATATTGTCCTCATCATCATATGGTGATCTACCCGGAAGCAGGCGCCACGGCCATATGATTCAATTGGAGTATGTCTTGCACTAAACCGAGTACATACAACAGGTAACCAATCGTCCATCGATTTCTCGCATTTTTATTTTATGCAGATTTTTATTCTAACTTTACTTTGGTGTATTCCCTTAATTTAACTTTACGAATGTGTATTCATGAAGAACTCAACTCCAAAACTCCTGTATCAAATGAACGTGAAAGGCCTTTGAAGCACTTATTCTATTATTATATTATTTAATGAATCTCGATCTTAGATTTAAAACTATGTATGCTAAAGAGAATGACATAATTAAAAAGAAACGTAAATATAACATAAAGACCGATAACACAGGGTAGTATCCCTTGATAATTTTCTTTGCTTGCATTATGCAAGCACCCATTTACTAGTTGTATTATATTTTTGTAACTTGATTGTATAGTATAATTCTAAAATTGTGTCATTGAGTAGTTTGTATTTTCGCTGTGATTGATTATCAGGTTTCTGTTCACACTTTTAATTTGTCCTTAGGTGGCTTTTCGCCACAGGACATTAATAAATTTATTATTATCATCTTGAAAAACATCTTGAAGTACTCATATCTCCATACGTATGTTGGTATCTCTTATGTTTTCATGCTGAGATTCCTTTCTCATTGCCTATATCACTGAATTTGCTGGATTCCCCTTCCGTTTCTTGGAAAACATATCATTGAGAGTCCTTTTATTTATCTATATGCCAGCCCATACAGATATTTATCCCCATTTCTCCCTCTCTCACTTCTGTCTTTGGTCTCAAGCATTTCTCAACATAAGTCTCAAAGTGAAAGGACATGTTTTTCCAGAGGTCTTAAAGGGACCCCCAAGAGGTCTTAACCCTTTTGTGCCCAGTGTGACTTACAAGTCACATGTAACACATAATGCAATGACATTAATGCTATGGGATGTAAACATTTACTAATTGTTTTACAATAATAACTATTACCTTTCCTATGCATTTTGGAGTTAATGTTTTCAATCTTAAGCATAAGGCCAGAATATAGCTTTTTTTGTAATGCAAAGTAAGCAAGTCCATGTAATTTCAGGAGAACATATTTCCGTAAGTTTGTTTTTTCAAACAAGTAACCAAAGTTATGCTTCGAATACAAAACTATTTTGTGTTTCCCATAAGTCTCTTCTTTTTCATTAATTTTTGTTTTACCATGTATAGCGTTTTCTCACTTCATAATTGCCTTACCGAACTACAAAACAAATTTGCTGCACCACAACTATCTCACTCGGAATTTATTCAACTTCCACATCAATCATAATAGAACTAAATCTGCCTCTTTAGGTCCAAAATCAATAGGAATAAAATTGTACAATCATTTACCAGTACATTGTAAAAATGCAATGCAAAATTAATATGGTAGTGTTTAAAAAAAAGAGTAAACATTTCTTGAAAGAAAAGATGTTCTACACTATTAATTAAAGGAGTTATTAGCTCATACTCAAACTTCATGTACAGCTAGCATGCTGCACTCTAGCGGGTAAACCTATATTTGTCTTCTGTTTAGCACGGGAATATCGGACTTTTCCCTTGCTTGCGCTGACTGTACTTGTACATTGTGGGGAATGGTTGTGTTGAACAATAAACGTTTCTCTTTCATGAATGGTGTGTTAGAATCTTTCTTTTAACCCATAAATGACCGTATAATAGGTTATGGGCCCAGGAGCGTAAGGAAGAGAATGCGATTTGTTTAGGATCGATTGGATTGAGAGTGGAATGAGATTGAAATTCCTTGCTGAGACCACGTGTGATTAAGAATGGCTGGCGGAAGCGATAGTTTGAATGTGAATATTCTAAATTTGGAAAATGGAAACTACTTTGCATGGCATCTACGAGTGAAGGCGTACTTGGTGGATAAGAATTGTTATAATGCGGTTAACCCTGGTCTCAACACCCCTTTCAACAGCAAGCACGAAAGAATCAACAGAAAGGCGCTCTCGATCCTGTACAGAAGCGTGGGAGAAGATTTCCTCTATGATATTGAAGCATGCGAGAGTGCGAGGGTGATTTTAGAGGAAATTCATAATAATAATACATTTGGGCAATAATGAGTTCATAAAAAGGACACAAACATTTTAAAAAAGAAGTAGCTTGGAAGTAGACATTCTGTTACCATAAGAAAATGTTGTATTTATTTGAAGCGAATATGGATATACAATTTGTTTTTGAGGAGTATGGTTTGGCTTCATATGTCCTTCATTATACTACAAAGGTTAATTCAGGTATATCTAAATTATTAATAGATGTTGTACATGATATTGATAATGGCAATAATAGCATTAAGGATATATTTAGAAATATTGCAAGTATATTCTTAAAATTGATGTCCGCCCAAGAAGCATCTTACCATGTCTTATCCTTGCCCCTCTCATAAAGTAGTAGACAATGTATTTTCATTAAAAGCAAGCCCTATTAAAGAATGTGTAATAATGCTGAAATCTAATAAGGATTTACAAAAACTTGCTAGTAATTAAACAGATATATTAATGCCAGATATTATGAAAAAATATAGTACAAGATCAGAAACCATAGAAAAAATCTGCCTTGCTGATTTTGCCTCTAATTATTCTAGAAAATTATTTCATTTGAGGAGCATGAGACTGATGGAGATGAAAATGAGATAAAGGATAAAGGGGCATATGGCATGGTCCTAAAATAATGATCGGAGCCCGGGTCGTACAAGGTGCGGTGTAAAGATGGCATTTTCTGCCCCAATCAGGCCTTCCTAGTGCCTGCAAGAAGATATATGGACGAGATGATGATAATATGGATCCACTGTTAATGAATGAATTGAGCCTTCCAGGCCAATGGGTACCAGGAGCTGCAACAGTAGACAAGGCGACCCACCGCAACCAGGCATTGCTTGCCCGCCGAGACAGACGTTCTGGAGCGGTCGTCTCGTCAAACTGCCAAGAAGACTCACCTATGATTTTAATTCTGATTCAAACAATTGATTTGTTAATTTGGGCGTAGGCCACTGGAAGATTTTTTTGTTGTTGTGATTCACTTTGTATTCAAACAAGGGGGGATGTTGTGTGGCCCATTAGAAATTTCCTGTCGCTTCCATCGTACTTGTACTTTTCTGCCTCCCACGAATTCCGTTTCTAGCAGTTTCCAGAACCTTCTCAAACTTCCACTGCCCCTCATTCGCAAGTATAAAAGCGGGCTTGCTCAAGATCAAAGCAAGTAGTACTCCCATCTTAGGAGCGGTACACTATTGAAAAATATAGACAAGTATTCTCTGTTCTTGGAGGTAAAATAATGGAAATTGCAATGGAAAATGTTCAAAATGAAATAACTGAAATTGACGAAGAGGAAATACATTATTTTGTTACAGACAGAATTCCTGTAGAGCAAAAATGTGATATTTTTTAACAAGGTGGCTCTGAATTACCAAATAAAAATTATATATCAAGATATACATGTCCCAGACAGATTTCTGAAGTAAATCTGTTCAGACTAATACAAAAATTAAATTCATCACAAAAGAGACTTGTTGTGTACGTGTCAGATTTGATGAAGAGCAATGCAGCGCCTATGCAAATATTTCTGTGGTTCAGAAGGAGTTGGTAAAGCACTGAAATCAATGTGATCTATCGAACTGTTACCAAATACTTTGATAATATTCCTAATATGTGCCTCATTAGGAAAAGCAACATTTTTAATAAATGGAGTTACGTTATACATAGTATTTGGTGTTCTGGTTGCTCAATTTGGAGGTCAAATGCCTCAATTATCAAATGATTTAGCTGACACTATTAGTAAAAAGTTATGTAATTCAAGATAACTCATTATTGATAAAATTTCAATGGTTGGCAGCACACACTTCAGCCTTGTAGATACCAGATTGAGGCAAATAATGGGCATAAATCAATATTTTGGAAGAACATCAGTAATATGTGAGGGTTGCTTGAATCAATTGCCTCTCGTCATGGACCCGCATATATTAAAAATTTTAATAACCTGCGAAATGCATACTTTATTTGATTCTAATCCACTTTGGGATGGATTCCGTTTATATGAGATAAAACAAATCATGAGACAAAATGAAATTCAGTTCATAGTTGCCTTAAATATGTGTTCTAAATCATTTTGTGTTCTTGGAGCTAGATATTGGAACAACCTTCCATACACTATCATTAAAGATTTATCATTTCCTTCTTTCAAATGCACAGTACATAGTTAAATTTCCAATGGAGTAATGAAATAATTTTTAGTATGGCAGTCATCTCAGTTATCAAACTTTGTATTTATCTTCAACTTACTTTTCATTATTTATTTTCTTACAGTGAATAAAACATGTCATTTTTAAACTATCAAATATTTACATTTTGCATAAAACAGAATATTGCTTTTTTCCCTTTCCTTGGTTGATAATTGTGATAATCCAGGGGAACTCATGTTACTGAGGCTGGATTAAGAAATGGATTTTTTTTATGATGAATTTTCTTCAATTTTTTTTTGCTCCCCTTCTTGTGTGGGTGTTTTCCCGCATTGTGAGTTTTTCTCCATAGACTTTCAGTTGAGGAGCTTTTTTTTCCCACAAGCCAAATCTTTTAATTGTAGTTTATATGTTCTTATATGTACTTAGAATTAGCATGAAACTAAGTACGCTGTTGTTTTCAGAAGTGTATACTTCTCTTTTTCCCTCTCTTGGTAGTTGTAAGTTAATTTCAGATTTTTAATTAATTGTTTAAATATTATATATTATCTGTAAAGGTTAGGTGGTAGAGAGGCCATACCAGCCTAACATCGCAGAAGGGTTAAATAAATAAATACATAATCATGCGAATGGAAATATGACCAAAGAAGACATTAAGTTAATTAAAGCAAGAGAAGACGAAGAGAATGAAATTCCGGATTAAGCAATCACAGATTATTTTCGGAAAATAAAGTTATTCATATATACAAACAAAAGAAAATGGAAAACTTGCCTACTAAAGAATATACCACTTTAGCAAAAGATAGCATTTTAGGACAAATTAGTGATCGAGAAAGGACGTCCTTGCTAATATCTTTACAAAATAAGACAATCAGTGTGATCAATGGGTTACCATATTCTGTTAAATTTAGAATAGGAATTAAATATACAATGACATGTAATATTGATGTAGAGGATGATTTAGTGAATGACACAAGTGGTATCTTAAAACTGATCACATTCAAGCCATATACTGATAAGCCAATTAAGATTCGGGAAAATATTTCTTCTAATCTTGTTGGGAATACAGTAAAATTGGCACATGAAAATTGAAAATATCAACTCAAACCTAACACCAATCACCAGAACTAGCAGTACACTAAAAATCTCTAAAAGCTCGAAGTTTCAAATTATAAGACAACCATTTTCTGTAATTCCGACAGAATCCCCGACTATTCACAAGAGTTAGGGACAGACGTAAAAAGAAATTTGTCTCGACTTTGAGAAATCACGAAGAATAACTTATCATATGCTATATATGTTGCTTTGAGTAGAGTAATTTCCATATCAGGACTGTATATTTTAGGCAGTTTAAAATACCAAAAAGTTTGGTAGCCAAGGTTAGGATTATAAGGTGCCTCGACAACTAAGGTCATGTGGCACCATAAATACAGTAGATATATGTGTCATGCTAGGTTAAAATTTTTTTAAATAGATTTCAAATTCTTCATTAATTCTTATATTTTTAATCATATCACTAAAAAAGTTCATAATTTTAAATTAGTTGTATTAGTTTTATTTCACATAAAAATTTATGGGCAGTGTCTATTTTGTCCGGATCATCACCCAGAATTTCCTTAAGCTGACCTTGAAAATGTCTGTTTCTGATCCACTGATATTTGATGCATTCAGTCAGGAGGTGTCTTATAGTTAGGCAATAGTCGCAGTGGTCACCCCAAAATTTCATCTTAAAGAAGATGCTGCACAGATAGAATTGATGGAATTAAGAAAAGCAAAAAACTTAATGTAGTATTTGGTAGATTAAAGTCAGAACAAGAAATTAAAGTGGTTTATTTAAATGTTTGCTCCCTTTCAACAAAATTGAAGAATATTGCTGATGATGAATGGTATAAAAATAGTGACAATAATTTACATTGAAACATTAACAAAGAAACAAACATCATCAATATGCCAAATTTCATCAAGATATTCAGATCTGACGCAAGAGAAAATTCATGAGGCCTACTATGTTTTACAAAATGTAAATATGTGATTACAGGTATACAACATGTACTCAATATAAAAGACATATGTCATATTGAATTAAATAATTTCAAATTTTTGTACTATTAGTGGCTATAAATCTCCTAGTGTTTCTCAATATATGTGTGGTGACACCAAGATAGAACTACTTATTTGTATTTGTTTATCCGTCGCAACGAACGCATAGTGGCAACGGATTGATTGTTGAACTAGAACAAGCACAGCCATTTTAGTGCAGTGTGACATTTTTATAACTACTGCTGGTTGTGGCCAATAAATTCCATATTTGTGACCCCTGACTCAAGCAAAGTGACTTACTTTATTTTTTTCCTTTGCGAGTGTGATTCATCATTGCTTGTGCCTACTTTTGTGTAGCCCTCCATCTTCTCCTTCCGTTTGAGGACTAACATTAAGTTTTGAGAATGTCCCTCAAAGAGATACAGAGACCAATGAGCTACGCCAGAGAAATCAAGCACTGGCTAAAACCTAGAGCAACTATAAGCTGACAACCGGCAACAGCAGGGGCACCTCCTACAATTTTATGGCCAAACATCACTTGAAGATGCACAGCAAGAGCATCAGCGAAATGCCAGACCACAGCAACAGCCACCGCCTGTACTGCTCCCACTGCAGCAACCAATCAACGCCGTCAATTGGGTGAGCGTCAAACTCCCTCTCTTCTTGCCAGGCGATATGGACCAGTGGTTTTTGCAAGGTAAAGCACAGTTCACCATGGCGCACATCAACCAGGAGGCCACCAAATTTACATACATTGTCGGCCAATGTAGGCAAAGTTAGCCTTCTATAAAAGAAAGAAACTTTTTACCTCAAGGAACATCAATTAACGCCACCCATAATGTATGCCTCTGCCTGGGAAACATACCTAAGGCCTTTATCAACAGTCCAAAATACTGGACTTTGAATAGCAACTGGCGCTTATAGAACATCTCCAGCATTCAGTATATGCGCTGATACAGGAGGACTTCCTCTAAAGCTGGGTCCACACTTGTTGCATATCTCTGTATCGTATCTTCGTATCGTAGCAGTGTGGACGGAACCCGTTGCAATGACTTGTAACAAAGATTTGCTACGGGGATACAATACGTCCTGTTCCGGAGCGGTGTCGGTATTTTACCGTCACATCAAAGAGATGATACGGTTACGGGCCGTGCAAGTCTGGACGTGTTGACGAACTGCACCGTCCGATCCTCTGCCACATTGTCAATCTTCGTGAAGTTTCATGTAGAGCGGTGGGCTTCAGTGCGTTGTCCGGTATTTACTTAATGATAGTGATTCTTCGGAAATGGAGTGGACTCAAGAAAAAGCACTTGAATTAATAGATCTTTATAAGAAGCAAGAAGTGATTTGGGACCCAAAGAATCCACTGCACTAAAACAAAATAAGAAAGCAAGACGCATGGGAAGAAGTGGCGAAAGATGTTTCTTCTGGCGAATGAAGAAACTTTCTAAAATGAAATTCAAACGGAAATATCCTTTTATTGGTACATACATAATTCAATTTCTTTACATGAAGTGATGAAATTTACAAAAGCTCCTGGTTTGCTTATGAAAGCCTGACCTTCATTTTGGATAAAAATAAACCACGACAGACGTTAAACACAATAAGTACTAAAACACAATGAGTTCGGTGACAATGTGACAACTTTAAGTGTAGTCTTCTTGCCACTCCACTCTATCTTTATTCATAAAATAATAAGCTAATTCCTGTCTTATTTCTGTTACCTTCATAGATGACTTACACACAACATTTCGAATAGAAAGTAAGGAAGTAGCATTTTCCTTATTTATTGCCCTCCAACTCCCTTCAATCAATTGACCATATTCAAATGAATTGAAAGACCCTGGTGGTGTATTAATTCTTGCTGAATCCGCTTGCCTCCTCAAGAAATTGTGTAAGCAAACAGTAGTCATTACGACAAGTTGTGCTTTTTTTGGCTCTAAGTTTACGGAGAACTCGGAAATCTGACGACGCAATGCCAAATACATTTTCTACAATTCTGCGTACTCTGCAAATCCTGTAATTGAAAATTCTTCCTTTTAAACCTTTTTGATGTTTACCGGGATAAACCTTCATGAGATTCTCGCTCAAAGGAAAAGCTTCATCTCCAATGAAGAAGTAAGGGATATTTTTTCCCTCCCGTTTAAAGGGGAAGGCTGAGGAATAGAAAGTGTTTTTTCTTCTAGTTTTTTTGTAAAGCTCTTCTATTTATAAAAACCCCACTGCCAGAAATTCTACCTTGGCATAAATATCACATGTTTTCCATCAATTGACCCCAATGCATGTGGGAAATTCCACAATTCTTCAAATTAATATGAAGAATTGTGGACAGCAATTGCTTTGCCACTAACAGCCATTCCTTTTCTGTTTTCGGCATTGTAAAACAGAGTAATACGCGAATTCATTGTCATTAAATGAAACTTTATTATTGTTTAGTTACTATTTAAAGATATGATATTATTTTTAATAGTAATGAGTCAATGGAAGGTGAATAATCAGGAGAGACACCACCGCATACAACTCAAGTTACAGAACAGAGCGAATTCCAGCCTCCAAGAAAAAGAAAGAAGGTGGAAGACCAACGCCTTGAAAATTCATTTGAATTTTTAGCTGCCTGTTTGCAGAAAAGTACCGAAGATGAATTTCAGCATTTCGGCAACATGTTGGCTGCCAAACTGAGAAAATTCAGCGAAAGATCAAGATGTGCAATACAGAACAAAATATTAGGTGACTTCCTAAAAGCAAATATGGGGTTTTATGACCAAATTTATCCTCCAGCCCAATTGACTACCCTATCAAGGGACAAGTTTTCAATCCCGAATGAACCCACCTCAACATTCTACTAATCCTTCCATTCATTCTCCAAACTCTTTTTCCCCATCATATTCTCAACTTCCCCATCATATTCAACCTTCTCCCTCGTATTCTCAAAGTCCTCAACCATTCAATCCATATTGCTCCGTTACCTCTGAAGATAGTCCAATAACAAATATTTCAGCAGCTACTACATCTTCCGAGGAAAATGTTGACATTCAGGGACTTATTGAATAACTCTACCCGTGTTTTCTTTATTCACTTTTAATTAACAAGTACTTTTTGAATTTTGAAACCTGTTCTCGCCCACTCATTCCTGAGCGGGGTCTTTTTGGTGGAGGAGGGTTTGGATGCATATGATGCATAAAAAAATTCATCCCCTGAGCTCCACACCCGCCATGGAGCCACACAAACTGGGACGCCACACACAGTCGCCAGGGCTACCCAAGGGATATAGCATCCAGGATGCCGCAGAACAGACAGGGAATGGTCTCCGGGACGGCGGTGGCTCCTCCAAACCACACCCCCCCATTGGCCTCTACCAGAGTGGTGCATGCATCCCAAGCACTCGCACAGGACGTACGCTAGAAAGGATTTTATCCTCAGCCATCAGTAGCCGATTGACCAGTGTGTGCTATTCCCTGGCCTCCCGTTTACAGTGATTTCGGGGCCAAAGAGGTGTGTTGTGCCAGTTAGTATAAGAAGTCCAGTTGGACTTGATGTGCTTCAGCAGCTATTCTGCTTGTGGTTGGCACTCAACCTCCAGGACACCCATCTCCTCCTTACGGGTCTCCATGCACGGCAAACACGTGGGTGAATCCTTCTTCAGCTGGCATGACCTCACATAGACAGTTGATTCACAGGACTGCCTGGACTCAGCCCTTGCTGTTTGAGGGGTTTGTTCTCGGTGTTTTCTCCCAGCCCAATTAGTCGCCTCTTACCACAGGCCGGGATGCCGCGGGAGTATTCTCCATCCCCCTACCCGCAGGGGCGTTGTGTTCCCAGTTGATGCCCAGTGGACTTATTCCAATTAGCCATACTAAATACTATGACCCCTTTGTTTTGATTGAGGAAAGAAGATGGACATAATTTTCCAAATAGCAAGGGGGGATGTGGCAATTTTTACGATAATCCCGTGCCGACGTGACGTTCGTGGTGTGAGTGGCTTGTCTTGTGTGTCTCGGGTGGCAAAGGGTGGCGCCTTCGACTCTTGATCACTTTTTATACCAAATGGTGGAAGAATGCAAAATTGCTGTGAACAGTTTGAGTTTTGACGTGATCATCATCTGCGCCACCTCTGAACGGCATGCCAGCAAGCTCTCAACGTCGGTGTTCCGCTTATCTGTGTGACCGTGAGCTCGAGGGCGAGTCTAGAGGAAGAGATTCGAAAAACTTTGAGACTGGCCTGCATATTCTAAGAAAGCACATGGAAGGCGACAGTTGTTTTGTGAGAGAGTTTCGCGACGTCTTGTAAATTCGGAGTCTTCCCAAATTGACGTTTGTATTGAGTGATTATTTGTACAAATTTTCAATGAGCAGTTCAATTTAAGAGATATTTTATTGTATGATATTGTTTGTGACCTTAAGATTATTACTTATTATACTTAGTGTTGAAACTTATTTTCTGATTAATATTTCGCTGTCGACATCCCGAGCTGGTTGCTGTTCAGAGTAGTTATTGAGTCACCGAATGTTTTTCAGTTTCTTTCCAAGTTCTGAAGTACAAAGTGGCATAGATGATTTCATTGTTTTCTGCATTTTATTTGATCAAAAATGCATATGAAATCAATTTACCATTACTCAAAGAGTTCCTCGTCGAAATGGTCGAAAATTCCTGCGTTAGCTGCTCTTACAACTTTTTTTGCGGTGGCTCAGACGTTCACCTCTCCCGTGGATGGACTGACATTCCTTGAGGCACACGGCTAATTGATAAGGAAAGATGGACACATTTGCCCTAGATGTGGTTCTCCACTTTCTTTTTACGAGGTTAGGCACCTATAGTGCTGCAACGGAAAAGTATCACAGTCAGAGACCCAGAAGAGAGTTCGATGGCGTTTCTCCTGTTCATGATACAAGGGTAATCATCGATTTTACAATAGATACCTTAGATGGCTGTAATAGGCGTTGTAAAATCTGTGGAAGTCACGGCATTCAAAGATCTATTAAGAAGAACTCTTGGTTCGATAATAGCAATTTGTCTATCTATTCAATCATAATGTTCACTTATATGTGGTGTCTTAAAGTGCCTCTGAAGTCTATTATGTACGACTTGGGAATAGATTACCATGCCGCTGTCGATTGGGCCATTTTTTGCCGTGAGGTTTGTCTATGATTACGAGAGTTTGAATGAAAAGATCGGTGGACCTGATAAAACAGTTGAAATTGACGAAAGCTAATTTCATTTACCGAAATATAATAGGGGAAAGAGTGTTGAAGGATAATGGGTTTTCGGAGAGATTGAGAGGGGTACCAATAAATATTTCCTTGTTTTGGTTAAGGAAAGAAGCAAGGACATATTAATTCCTCTTATTAAGAAATATGTAGAACCTGGCACAACTGTGATAAGTGATTCTTGGAGGGGGTATTTATCTTCAGGAGAAGAAGGTCATAATCATTTGACAGTGAATCATAGTATTACCTTCAAAAACCCTGAAACCGGTGCTCATACTAACAGTATCGAGGGGACCTGGAGTGCAATAAAACAACAATTGCCAACTCACAAATCTTCCAATGTACAATATTATCTGTTCGAATATATGTGGAGAAGAAAAATCAGTGAAAGAAAGGAACACTTGCCGCACCTATTCATAAAAGCTATCTCGAAATTATATCCTCACTCAACAAGTTTTTTTTTATCGGTCTGACTCGTTTATTATAATGATTGCATGGAGTCCAGCGGACTTTTTATGCATTATGTAGCTTTCTTTTTCCAAGGCAGAACTTTGGACAATAGACCTTGTGATGAGGGCGAAGGGGGTGATTCGATGAAGGTGATGATTCAAATCATCCACTCATAGGCCCAGACATCTTCGGATGTCTGGGCACATGAGAATATATCCATCAACTAGTGATAAGTGATTTCAACTTCAATATGTTTTTACTTTTATTTACATTCATTTTTGTTTTGTTCCTTCGTTTATTTCTAATATTTATTGTTCAACTTGTTAATTTTCTTACAATTGTTTGCATTCTTCTGTTCTTTCATTTTTTGTTTTATAAAGTGCTTTCTTAAAATGAATTGGCTGTATTTTTATTCAGCACTTCTAAAACTACTGATGGGTCACAGAACCTCTAGTTGGTCCTGCCATCTGGTGGCGAATTTCCGAAAGTGGGTCACAGAAATTCCAGTTTTACCAATTGGAGAAGGGAGATATCCCAAAGAAAAAGGAAAAATTTGTCTTCCTTGCAATCTATGCAAATTTGTGTCTTCCTTGGAAGACCATATAATATTTGTATATGGTGAGCCCGGGCAATTATTAAACCATGAAAATTCCTGGATTTGTGAAAGAGTAATTTAAACACCACACAATGATCAAGCTGCAGCAATAAATGCCAAAATGTTGGAATACATTGATAATGATTGTGTTGAGTACAAGTCAATCAATAGAGTCATCGAAGAGGGTGATACAATCAACTACCCAGTAGAATTTTTGGAATCATTGATGGCGCCAGGACTCCCATCACATAAGATAAAATTGAAAGTCGGGGTACCTATAATCTTATTAAGAAATATGAGTCTACCAAAACTTTGTAATGGAACCCTGTTAAAAGTGACGGCCCTCAGCGCAATGTGATAGAGGACGAGGTACTAAGTGGCTGCGGCACTGGTGAGCAGGTGTTCATTCCACGGATCCCTCTCATCCCCAACAGCTATCCGTTCCGATTTAAGCACGTCCAGTTCCCAGAGAGTCTGTGCTCCGCAATGACAATCAACAAAGCATAGGGACAGATATTGAGCGAAGCGGGAATAGACCTATCCCTCAGTTGCTTCTTTCAAGGCCAGCTCTACATGGCACCATCTCGAGCTAACACTAATAATTTGTTCGTCCATACTCCTGGAAAGATCACATCCAATATACTGTACCATGAGGCACTTTGAACTTTGCCACTTAATTGAATGTAAATACCCCTTTTTGATCATCTTTTTGAAATTCGTTCTTCCGCTGCCATAGCAATTTCATACTGTTTCCTCTTTCAGTGAAAACTGGTCACTCTACTAGTTAGTTAATGTGCAGTGAAAATTCTGGCAGTTCTCTGCCCTTTAAGTATGAAGAGAGGTATTGTTTTTTCATAAATTTAAGACTTTTCATATCTAAAGTTCATGACTTCTTTTGATTTACATTCTATTCATTTTTCCGTTGAGAATCAACGGGCACTCCGCTAGTAAATAAATAAATAAATATCAAATTCCATGTGTGTTGTGACATGGCAATGAAGGGTGTGGAGCATTTCCAACACGTTCCATCTCCCTTAAAAATTTAAGACATACTAACTAAGGCCCTGAGTGGACCCAAGACTAAGGCTGTGGTCAGAGTGGAACCGACATAAGACGATATGGGTGATGAGAGACGTCGACATTGGCCAATCTTTTCAAACCTGCGGGAAGGCACACATATGGTCTCAATGCAACCAATCTTGTCGGCCGACGTCGGACAGTGATTGGTCGAATTCAAATTTAGTTTTTTTTATCGGCTGACTTGATATACATGAAGATGGACTGTGACAAACTGGTAACTTTGGTACAGGAACTTTCCTGTACCAAAGTTTTCTTCTTTAGAAGATGTTTGTGGGATGCTAAAGATAAAACGTACCATAACAGAGATGTTACTCAGAAGCTGTGGGCTGGAATTGCTAATTTATTGGAAACTACACGTAAGTAAATACTGACATTATTAGCATAAGATCCAAATCCATTTCACAAATTTAATTTAAACATCATCCATTTTGTTGAACATTAATTTCTGAAATATTAAATATTACCATAAAAATTTTAATAAGCATTATTTGTGCCAAGAAAATATTGTTTATATGCATCATGTATGCTTAGCTGTAGCATGTTGTGAGTATTAAAAGTTTTTTCACCTAAATGATTCCGCATTCTTACTCAATAGCCACAGTTACCAAAGCAGCAAATAAGAGGTGAACTGAGCTTCCGATATCAGTAGTAAATTATCGGACGACGGTTATAATCAACAAACCACCTTCATCTAACACGAACACAAAAGCCCAACATACAAAATTGGCTTGCTGAAAAATGAGTGCTATTCACCTGTGACCAGACAAGAACAGAATTACTTGCATTGTTTGAGATGAGAAAATAATCATCAAAGCAATATCTAGACCAAAAAACAGCAGCAGATTGGCGTTATAAGACTCCTGCCATATCCCTGACAGTATCTATTATATATAGATGGTTCTCCGGATTCATTCATGTATATACCTAGATAGATAGATAGGATACTAATTCACAGCCTAAACCACAAGCGTCATTGACTTGAAATTTTTACGACGTATTGGCCATAACGTGTAACCGCCAGAAAAATTGCGATTTTGATCCTCAGTGTCATAGGTTCGATTCCAGAGGGCCCCAAAGTCGCGATTTTCTCCATAAGAATACATGGCGGGGATTTTCGAAAATTTTTTTGAGGCACTTCCCGGAAAAGTAGAGAGTTGAAATTCAAGGGATCCCTAGAAGCCGTGCAAATCCAACGTAAATCAGAAAGACATCGCCGAATATGGTCCATGGTTCGATGCTAGGTCGGGGCAAAAATCGGCCGTTTAAAATGCATTGCGGCGATTTTGAAAAATTTTTTTGGGTCCTTTCCCGATAACATGGATACTTGTAACTCGGCACGTCGATAGATATCATAAATATATTTCGTAATCAAATTTTTCATGTTCGCTGATGGTCCTTGGTTCGATCCCAGAGGACCATTTGCACTTCTCAATGCATTCCTTACGGAGATAACGGAAACAAAATTAAGGTACTTCCCGGCATGCTATCGACTTCAAACTTTGCAAGATACAAGAAAAAGTCTTTACAAATCAAACTTTGCATGCACAGCTTACAATATGTCCTGGGTTCGACACCAGGTGTCTCTGCAATCAGAAGTTGATCCGATTTTTAGGAATTATTTTGAAACCTTTTGCAATAATATAGAAACTCGAAATTCGGTATATAGATAGATATTATATATAGGTTTCAGAAACAAATTTTAGATTTCCAAGATCGTCCTTGGTTCGCATCCAGAGAGCCATTTACATTCGTGAAAATTAGAACATCTTTTGAGGCAATTGTAGCCAATATTTCTGCTTGAATTTTCACACATAGTTAGAGATGGTGATCTTCTGTTGTGCTGCATAGTAATTTCACCAGGAAGACCCGGGTTCGATGCCAGACGATGAAATTTCAGCGAATTTTAAGAAAAATTTCATTCCTTTTTTTTTTCTTTTGAGGACCGTCCCGATATGATGCCGATATGAAATTAGTATTGCCGATCTGCTTGCAGTATGCAAGCTACATTTTACTCGTAATGCCATAGAGCTAGCCTAGGCACAGGTTAAGAGATATATTGCAGACAGAAATCATTGGGAAATATTTGGAGGAAAATGAGAAAATATTATGACGAAACAACTGATTTTGTTGTAGTGAAATCAGACAAGGACAAATGCAAGAATGAGGATGTGGAAAAATGGGATAAATCTGTTCTTGATGTTGAAGGTGATAGAGATCTTGAAGGTTCACCATATGATTTCAATAATACTTATAGTTTGGATGAAAATTTAGAAATAGAAGTTATGGATAGAAGTGGTTATGGACAGAAATATCCAGTTTAAAGAAAATATACAAAATTACAAGACATGAAGCCTGTTCCATGGCATGCTATAGAGGAAACGGATGAATTGTGTTTTCCTACCAAATTTGGAGGATATGGTTTTGATATACTGAAATGTACTAGAATATCTTATGACGACAGAGCTAATTCAGAAAGTAGAAGAAGTGATTGTGGACCATATATACCAGCTCGAATATTGCACATGGCGAAGAACAAATTAGAAAAATCTGCCCTTCTAATATAAACATTTGTCTTAAAAAAAGCAAACCAACTGATGGTATTTCTGCTGTGAATGTTTTGAATAAGGAGACCCAAATGGCTCCTGGATGACTTTCAAGGAGAATTTATCAAAAGATGTGTTATATGCGTTGAAAGTTTCAAATCCTGATATCGTTATAGAATATTCAGATGACATTTTTAACAAAGCTCTTTGTCTATTGGAGGATGTAGTGTTAAACATGGGTGGAAAACAACTACAGGATAATCGAATGCCGCAACGACACAGAAAAGTTGAAGTTGTTTTCAACCGATATTACTTATGAGAGAAAAGATATACTGTAGACAAACTGTTGCATTACATCACAAAGGATGAGCCTAGGTTGACCGTCAACAAGAGGTCTGCATGGGCCGAAAAATTCAACCCAAGGCTGAGCCCAGCCAGGCCAGGCCCGAACATAGGGAAAAATTTTCAAGCCCGAGCGCGGCCTGGCCCAAACATAGAAACAGTACATTTATTTTACTTCTTCAGCAATTTTGCGAATCCCGGCTAATCAGATTTTTCCGGTTAGGGAATGGTCGTCTGTGTATGTAGTGTGTGTGCGTGTGTGAGAGAGAGAGATATTAATAAAAATGCAAGAAAAGGAATAAAATTAATGAAAAGGGGTTAATTGGAGGATTAGCCTTCATAGGGTAAAATTCGCTCATAAAAAAGACGGCATTATTATTGTTATTATTACATTGTATGATAAGGTTGATGGTCGCACAAAGGCTCCATCATATGCTACTTACATAATAAACACTTATCTGAATAATTAAATGTCTAGTAGATGCGTTTCGGTTAATAGATTCTATGTTTCTACTCATTAAATAAAATTCCAATATTAGTAGTATACATTGCTATAAATAAGGTTAGGTTCCTAATGACGCTTTAAAATATTGTTCTCCCATCTATCGGGTTGATCTGCTCTATCTATTCTAATGGTGAAAACCTTAACTATTGATTCAACAATCACTTTGGTTGTCTATGAGAATTTTTTTGTTTACAACCTCAAACTTTCCCAGAATGTTTAGTTTATTTCATTGCTGTTCTCACAATTCAAATAAAAAGCAATATTCCACAACTGAAATAAAAGTATTCATTCAATTTCCTTTCTTTTGGTACTTGTCGCGACTTTGTATGACTTCTTTTACTAATTTAATTTTGCAAAAGAAACAAACCCTGCATGAAATAAAAATGAGATTTACGTACAAACCCTATGGAAATTTATTCATAGGCCCAGGCCCGGCCCAATAGACTGCCTGCTTACCTGGCCCGAACTCGATAGACTGCCTGCTTACCTGGCCCGAGCTCAATAGACTGCCTGCTTACCCGGCCCAAGCCCGGCCCATGCAGACCTCTACCGTCAACCAAAAATTAGCTTACGACCAAATTATCAAAAGCATTGACAATGGTCAAGGAAAAATATTTTTTCTTGATGCTCCTGGCGGTACTGGTAAAACATTCCTGATCAACTTAGTACTAGCAAAAGTCTGTTCCAAAAGAAAAATCGAGCTTGTTATTGCTTTGTCAGGAATAGCTGCAACATTATTGAAAGGTGGAAGAACTGCCCATTGAACGTTTAAATTGCTGTTAAACATGTTAAGAACTGAGACCCCAGTTTGCAACATAACAAAGCAAAGCAGTCCGCCAAGTTGATTGTCTGGGATGAATATACAATGGCCAATAAGTTTACAGTTGAAGCCTTAGATCGTACGCTCCAAGACATCAAAGAGATGAATGCAATTATGGGGAAATTAACTGTTTTGCTATCGGGTGAGTTTAGGCAAACATTGCTGGTGAGATGGGAAGAACAGATGAGATTAACGCATGCATTAAATCTTCATTCCTTTGGAGAAACATAAAAACAATACATCTTAGGAAAAACATGAGGGTACATTTACACAGAGACCAAGAATCAAAGGAATTCGCCAAACTACTGCTAGATATTGGAGAAAGGAAACTATCTGATAGAAATTCTCAGATTGAAATACCTGAGAGCTTAGGTAAATCCGTTGACTCAATTGAAGATTTGGTAAAAAATATCCATCCAGACTTAGACAACTGGAGGGAAAAAACAGTGTCCTTGTGTACCGAACATTGCATCCTAGCAGCAAGGAATGATGCAGTCAAAGATATCAATAACTATATGCTAGGACACTTAGACACTGAACCATACACATATTCCTCAATTGATACAGTTGCTGATGCAGATAGAGCAGTTGAATTTCTGGCTGAATTTATTAACTCCCTCCATTTACCAGGATTACCCCCCCACAAGCTCAAGTTAAAAATCGGTGCAATAGTTATGCTGTTAAGAAACTGAGATGCTCCGCGTTTATGTAATGGAACCCAATTACGTATCATTCAATTGAAACCAAATGTCATAGAGGCGGAAATGATAACACCTTGTCCTGTTGGTGAAAATATTTCATTCCACGATTACCTTTGATACCATCTCTTAGCATTTACGAATGTAAACGATTGCAGTTTCCACAGAGGCTCAGTTTTGCTATGACTATCAACAAGTCACAAGGACAAACACTGTTGGTAGCCGGTATAGACTATTGCGACGTATCACAACCCCGGAGAGTGCGAATTTGTTATATCGCGAACTTTGAAAAATAATGTTTGAGCACTTGTAAGGCCTTGACACTAGCCAGGAATCGTCATAATGGTAACACATGCGTGCTCTCTTCATTTTTTGCTCACTCACATGCTACACATACATACATTGTATACGTAAAGTTACGAGCATGAGTGAGACAAAAGAACGCCGGTACGTGATCCCTAATACGGTTGAGCCAGTGCATTTGGGTTTACCCTTCAGTCTAAGCTTGGCTTTGATGAAATTTGGCATGATGGTCATTTGTCATCCAACTTCTAACGCATGCTACCTTTTATCCACCTAGATGTCTCCAGTTCCTCCCCAGTTGAGGTCAAAAATCTCTTTCACACAATAACTCTAAAGCCAAATATTTTCAAAATTTCAAAATTCATACAATATTAAAAGTCTTCCCTGGGCAAATGAAAGGCTACTTTTTGTTGAGCCAACTATACCAGATAGTTGAAGAGTTTCCATAAGAATTACATGGGAAGAAAATTTTATCACTTGCAGGTACTTTAATAAAATTAAATTAGAAATAATGGATGTTTGAAACTAAAACTAACACCTGCAGAAAGGAAATGGAATGAAGATTCTTGTTTTGGTCACAGAATATTGCTTTTCTTCGAATTTGTGAGAATTTGGAAGTAAAATACAAAATTTTTATGAAAATCTGAAATTGTAAACAACCTGTCGTCAAGAACAAGCTATATTTTAAAATTCAAGTTCATTAGCATAAGCGCTTCTGCAAAAACCAAGCTTTGTTTATATCAACACCAATGTTTATTGATTCTTTACATAAAATTAATGTTTATCGTTGTATTAAATGAATTTTCTTTTCTCATATAAAGTAATTACATCTTCTTAGCTTGGTAAGTTGATAACTTTTTCATTCTTGTTTTCCGATCTAAATACTAATTGTTTCATTTAGCGTCCAGTTGTGCATTTAATCGTAAACGCTAAAGAATGAATCAATCAAGATCGTTGAAATATCCCTGAATTCAGTGATTGCTTCCTTTGAAGTATAAAGAATTGGATTTAAAGCAGCAGGGAGTCACAATCCTTATATACCTGACTGTAAAGGTAAATGAATTTTGTGCTTTTAGATATAGAATTGGAAATTAAATATGAGTGTATAAGTATAGGGGCTGAGTTTCGGAATAGGTTCCAGGGTGTTGCAAACTACCACCTCCTAGGAGGGCAGCACTAGATGATTGTGTATTTGCCATAAGAATTAGGGTTGTTGTCAGATTGTGATTAGGTGTTCTTTTTGGTGTTTGCAATTGAGTGTGGCCTTATAAACTATCTGGCAAAACTTAAGAGCACATACTGCCCATCAAATTAACCATCAGCTCTCTCTCCAGTCAAACAAAACCTTCTGTTTTCCCCTCTGTAATGCTCCTCTTTTCGATGAAGAGAAAAATAGGATGAGATGTTGATGTGGCCAAGGTGATTAACTCGTAAACGTCATTCCACCTCTTAAAGCTCCTTTCTACTTTGAAGAACATTATCTGAAAAATTCCTGTTCCTACAATAACCATTGAAAGTTTTTGGCTTTGGATGTAAAAAATAAAAGTAAATATTTTCAAACTCCCTCTTGGGGTGGTGTTTCATTTGTTAAATTTCAAGGCAGAGTATATCACAGGGTATTCAATTTGAGCTGGAGAGGAGAGGTTAACAATACAGCTCTCTAAATCAAAGATCCGTGAGAAAGGCAAAAGATAACCCAGGGATTACATCTCTGTCCTCAAATAGTTGATGCCATATTGGTGTATTTGTGTAGCATCAACCACCTAACACATGACTTCCACAGCCTCAATAATCCCGCCTTGGACACAGCCCATTTGGTTTTTCAACAAACATCCCAGCGTGTAGAGGGTCTGGTGTTAGAAGACGCCCCGACGGCCAATAAAATAGTTGGGGTCTTTACGGTTGGTCCAAACTTCAATTCCACACTGGTTGTAATTTGGGTCGAGGAGTATTGCACCAAGTCCACTTCCTCAGCAAGGTACATGAATCACTCCAGTATCCCTTAATTTTTCCTCATGCTTCAGCTGGATGGTCAACTGAATTAAAAGATCATCAAGGTCGTAAAATATCCCATGTTAAGTATTACTGGCACCTACATCTCTCCAATACAAGGTTTACTTTTATAAGACGTCTCGTTCAAGAGTATTTCATAGATATGTGGTGCAGAGTGGAGGAAGAAAGGCAGAATATCATACGATAAAACCAACAGTATGTTTTAAGCATTGCTTTGAGACAGGAGGTCCATGAATCCATTGCCTCTGATGGCAGCATCATACCGGGAAAAATCTACTAGCCTGCTTTATTCACCTATGGCCCTGATACATGTATCCACGGTACTTAGATGTAATGACTATAGCAGGGAGAAAAGGGAAGCCAAGTTTCTTTCTGACAGTCACCTGTAAAACCTCAAGTGGAATGAAATTCTCTCCTCTTTGAATCCTGGCAAGACTATAGCTGATCGACCTGATTTGTATGTGCTTGTATTTCACGAAAGACTGCATAAGTTTTTGTTTGGAGATCTTACGTAACTACTTTACGTTATAGAATTCTCCCACATGCACACATGGTTTAGAGGGTTGCAGGTGGGGGGTCCATCTGGGAAATAGATTCATTCATGAGAGTGACTATTACCCACAGAGACGAGGTCAATGGCAAACTACAGAAGTTAGTTCTACAAAATATTTCACACGGACCATGTGGCATCAGTAACATAAGGGAATTTTGCATGGATAAGAAGAGCAGGAAATACACCAAATTCTTCCCCAAGGCTGAAACCACCATGAAGCAAATGGATCCATATGGGTATGTTCTCTATCGAAGGCCTTGCACAGAGAAAGTGACATTAAACAATGGTAAGAACATGGGGAAGAACACCAGCATCATCCAGCATTTAGAAGAATATATCTAGTGTCCTCTCCGATGGATTGTACGTCAATTGCATTCTAATAAACTGCCCCTAACACATTTTTGAGAAAATTGACGACAAGACCTCAGGCCCCAAAGGATTTCATGGTGTCTTAGGAAAGAGCTTTTTCACCAGCCAAGACTGACCCATTGTCTAGGTTGAAAATATTAAAGCTATTCTTTCTGATGTTGATTTTTATGTTCTCAGTAAATACCAGGCAATATTACCGCTAGAAAATGTGCCAGGCTGCAAACAGTAGAATGTGTCCACATAAACTTGTGATGTGACTTCCTGGGCCCATTCACCATGGTGTGTGGTGATGGGTGACTTTTCCAGAACGCATACACTTCAACTATATGTAGCCACATCAAATCTATCACTAGTTCTTAAGACATTGACAGAGTTTTTGTTGAAGTTTTCAGACCCGGCTGAAAGGAGGATTGCTGGGTGAGTACTTGAGGGATCGACAGGTCACCTTGCGAGTGGCAAGGGAGGAGATGCTGGAGATGAGGGAGAGTAAGATGCTCCTCACCCTACAGGCAGGGGTTAAGGTTTGAAGGACCCAACTTCCCAGCTATGTGGCACATGGCACACGTCCTCCTGGAGACAGCAGAATGCAGCCACCACCTTCCGGATCCAGACTCATTGGTCCAGGATGGCAGGATCCTTCATGGCAACGTTCCTGTAGGAGTTCAATGCAATACTCCCAAAGTTCTGAGCTAACTCTAGCCAGAAGAGGGTGGAAAAGCACCTCCTTCAACGATACCCCTGATTCTTCAAGTGTGCAGTTGCAAAATTTTATGTATTTATACATTTATTCACCAGTTAACCCACCTTTTTAAAAAACTGTTTTTGGAAGACAATAACTAAAGTTTTTTTTAACAGTATGTTTTTGTGTGTAAGTATATAATAGTGTGTGTGTTTGTTTCCGTGTTTTAAACAGTGACATGAATATTTTAACATGAATTTTTACCTAGTACGACTGTAATCATTTATCTGTTTTACTTGTTATCACTTATTTTAACATATTGTTTATGTACTGTTTTCGTATCACATGTTTTTTGTGTTGAATAGTAATTATTTATACACATCTATATAAATATGTATATATTAAATTTCATATTTACTATTACTTCCAAGAAGACTACATATTTATTTATTTCTTGACTATAAAATGTATATATTGTACCTGTTATAGAGAGCTACAGGGGTAGGGAAATAGGTTGCGATATGTGCCTTACCTACCCCAGCACATAAATAACATGTCAAGTTCCATGTGGTTTCACATCAAATACAATGGAACCATCTAGGGCACGACAAAATAACTCTGGCTAACAATACAGAAAATTGAGTTCTTGCCAAACAATTTCAAGATTTATCTCTATGATCATCTTCAAAATCATGCTTTCTGGGGACATCCAGAAATCATACTTGTTGGTATGTTGGCAGACAGTTGATAAAATGTACATACAAAATTGGGGATGAAGATCCTGGAGAGAAGATGAAATAACATTACCTCAAGTAGTACACTTACTAACAAGTGAAGACTTAGAAGAGATCACTACAGGAAGAGATGAATCCTGGACCAACACATCAAAGAGATCAAATTCCAAAATTAAGAATATGTTTTTCAATGTTTTCATCAGATTTGCAAGCCTAATGGTCATTTTCATCTGCAGCAGAAAAGATAAAGTCACAAACAAGTGTTATGGCAGACTGATTTATTGCCCAACACTGGTTAAACATTAGGCAAAAAGAAAAAAGGTTGTGGTAAAGAGCATGATTTTACTTCTGAGTTTTAGAAGATCTCTGCTTGTTTTTATCATTATTGGTTTCTTAATGTGTCTTGTTTATATCATTCTTGGTCAAGCAATGCCATTATTGTTTGCAAAATGTGATGTCCATTTGAACTTTATTGGGCCATTGCAGTCACCACTTCACCAACTGTGATGAAAAATATGAAAATAAACCTATTAGAGTTTATAAGATCTGACGTATTTCAGAAAAATGATGGTCTGACCCAACCATATCTTTCCTTCTCATAATGTACACAGGATAGGTCAGGCATTGGAGTCTGTGTTGACCTTGCCACAATTTATGCATCATGGTACTCTTCATATAGGCCGGCTTTAATTGATCGAAGGGTGCTTGACATTGTAAAAGAGGAACCTTCTACAAGCATACGCCGCATCTCACTAGCTGCGTATCTATCAAAATCTACTGTACAACGTACTTTGAAAGGTTACTCTCTACACTATACGTCTTCGCCCATATCACGTGCAACAAGTGCAAGTGCTACTACCAGCTGACTACGCTCCCCGTGTGGCATTTGTTGAGAATTTCTGCAACGTTCCCAAGAAGATCCAAACTTCTTCAAAACAATTTTATTGACAGACGAGTCTTCATTTGGAAGGGTGGGAATATTCAACATTCATAATTTGCATTACTGGGACATGGACAATCCAAGAAAAATCTGCAATGACCACTTATAGCATCAGTTTAGTGTAAATTTATCGGCTGGAATACCCGGAGGAAGGCTCATCGGATCATTTGAGTTGTCACCAAGACTTAACGGTCAATGGTACTTACATTTTGTCAGACAAATCTTGCCAATTCTATAGGAAGATATTCTACTTGAGCTTTGACAAAGAATGTGGCTATAGCATGATCCATCACCGGCTCATACATCATGCCTCATACGAAATTATCTCATTGACAAGTTTCAAGATCAATGGATTGGAAGAGGAGGAGCCATACAGTGGCCAGCATTCTTACCAGACCTTAACCCAGTGGATTTTATTCTATGGGGATATTTCAAGGAATTAGTTTACACCAAAGAAAATGAAAATGAACAGGAGCTTAGCAATAAATTAGAAGCCACAGCACAATCAATAAGAAATAATGTTTTGCACTACGAACTTTGAAAAGGAACTTTTTGAGGAAGTATCACCTTTGTATTAGGGCAAGAGGAGCTCATTTTGAACATTTATTATAGGATAAATTCATAAAATTTTTGTGGCAATTTATCTCTCTCGCTGGTCTTCTCCTGTGTCTAATCATCTGGAATTGTAGAAGTTTTTTAACTGCTGGTTCACTTTTCTGTGTTTTTATCTGAAGTAAACTTCATTCAAAGTTTAAATTTTATGTACGAAGA
Organism: Sympetrum striolatum; assembly: GCA_947579665.1. Lineage (NCBI taxonomy): Eukaryota > Metazoa > Arthropoda > Insecta > Odonata > Libellulidae > Sympetrum > Sympetrum striolatum. The sequence goes on along the minus strand of OX388342.1, from coordinate 49,302,107 downwards.
AGTCAAAAGTAATTTTTTCCTAATAGCATATGAAAGAAATGATTAAAATTCTTGTAACATTAGAAATGGGCATCATTTAGTGATATCAAAATTTAAAATATCACATATTTATAAAAAATGTAGCTTTTTACAACAATGCATCCTGCGATCGTTTCAATTCAAACTCAATCATTATCCTTCTATTGCACCTTGTATTATGTTACGCCTTTGGTTTTTGATATTTATCACGACCTGCTTCTTCTTTGGATTTCTGATTGGGTATTGTTTTGGATGGCTATCTTCTTTGAGTTTTGCTTTTTGATATTTACGACAACTTTGGCTTCAACTTCAGACTATTGACTGAGTATCTTCTGGTTATTATTCTCATGCTCTTGTTTCCATACCTGTGGTCCAGGTCAGTGATATTTTTATGACTTCCATTTTTTCTATGGAATCTAGCAAATATTTTTACGGATCTGTCTCAAGATGCTCAGATTTATTCAATTTTCATTTTCTTTGCAGATGTTTGACTGCATATCGATCAGGACTTTGCATTATTTGGTCCTGTGTACAAGATTTTAGTGTTATTCACAGAATTTGAGTACACTTAGATCAAGGGGAGTAATGCCTTTCTCACCAAGAGATTATGCAGAAATGTATTTCTTTTATGAATTAGTGAACGGAAATGCTTTGGCAGCAGCCAGATTACACCAGGAGTTTGTAGAAAATAGGGGTGAGCCTAGTCCCAATGCATTCTCTGATCACAATGAATATGCAAGTTTACTAAGCATATGTTGAAGGTTGCATCCCTGGTTATAAGCCTGGACGTAACTTGGGTATGCATGATCAAGATACTATGGAATCAGTGATAGAAGAAGTGGGAAGGGATCCATCAGTCAGTATCAGAGAGCTAGAACACAGTACTGGAATCTGCAGATCCAAGGCACACCATATACTTAGGCAAGAGGGCTATCACCCATATCAAATACAGAAAGTGCAAGAGCTGAAACCTGAAGACTTCCCAAGAAGAGTGAGATTTTGTAAGGAAGTGCTACGACGTCAAGCAGAAGATGATAATTTCCTCAACTCAGTCTTGTGGACAGATGAATCCCACTTTAAACGTTGTGGAATTTTTAATAAGCACAATTTCCATTCGTGGAGCACAGAAAACCCAAAACTGTCATAATTTATGCCCAGGAGGAGCTCTATCTTTGGTCTTCCATTTGTCCCTACATATTGGGACACCCTGTACAAATATGGATGTATATATGTTCCAAATAACCTGAGATTCCTCAGGTGAAACATCTAGTCTAAACATTTTCTCAATAATATCAGAAAATATCAGAACTCCTGTTTCCAGATGACATCATTCGGTGCCACGTCAGTTGGAGAACAGATCAGATTTCCATCGACATTCACAGAGCAAGGGCAGATTTACTATAAGGCGGGATCGCTGCTACCGCTACCGGATTGACCACCAAAGTTTCTACAACTGTATTTTCTTGGAAACGAACAAATGGAAACCGACCAGAGGTGTGCCTACATCTCAGAAACAAGATATCCTATTGTGTCAACTATACAACAGATGTTTCATGAGCAGAATAATCTCATCAAATTTTTTTTAAACCGCATTAGAACGTACGCCAATGGATGAATTTAAAGTAGTCATAGGAGCAGATCGAAGACTAGTAGACAAACACGAGCGGCGCTTCAATACTCATCAATTAGATAGAGTAGCAGAGGTTATATCAGGCAATGAGTTTGATCAACGAGATAGCATAATTCAATGGAGAGGAGAAACATTGGAGCAAATATCAGAAACTCATAGATCCTATGATGCTCTACAGTACCCAGTAATATTTCCCCACCGTGAAGATGGGTTTGATCTGAGGCAGGTCAACCAAACAACCAGTATAACGATAAACAAGAAAGTTTCAGCCATGCATTTAAATATATATAGATTAATGATCCGAGCTACTGTTCAAAATCATATATTAAACTGCAGATAATTGTTTCATCAGTTCATTGTTGACATGTATGCTAAAATTGAGAGCGGCTTTTTACATCAACCTAAATCAACGTAAACTAAGAGTCAAAGAATAGTGTCACCTGAGAGATGCTGTGGCAAATTACGGGAAAGTTAAAAACACTGGCACCTTAGTCATACAACCAGCTACATAATCAGGCAGTCCTACCACAGTCCCATGCACAAATACACGCAAGATGCCATGACTTAAGTCAGAAGGTACCGGAGACCAGATTTGTTTATCACTTTCACATGCAATCCAACTTGAACAGAGATCAAAGAGATGCTAACTAATGGCCAATTACCCAGCCAGCACCATGACTTGATGGCAAGAGTATTTAGACTGAAGCAGTTGAACTTGATTGATGTCATAAGAGAGGGCCACGACTTTGGAGTTCCAAGATGTTGGATGTATATTATTGAATGGCAAAAAAGAGGACTACCACATTTGCACAAACTAATCTGGTTGGGAGACAAAATTCAACCCACTCATATCAATGACCTTATAACCGCTGAGTTGCCTGATCCTACACAAGATCCTGAATTTTATATGATTGTGATCAAAAACATGATCCACAGACCATGTGGAAACTTTAATCCCTACTCTCCGTGTATGACGGACAGGAAGTGCACCAAAAAGCAGTTTGGAAAATCCTACGATATCCAATCCATGAAAGACAACCTATAGTCATTCATCTCAGCGTCTAATTAGAAAATGGCCAGAGAGTATATTTCACTCCAGAATCTGGATTGACAGTGGAGAAGGTCCTAAAAACAAAGGAGTGAAAGATGGCCATAATCGTAAACAGTCCAAAGGTGCTGAAGCCAAGGGCACCTAAAACATTGCATCCAACCTTGACTCCTTGGGGAAGCGCACAGGGTGGACACCAGGAATGGGAAATCCTTATTTGTCATGCCCTGTCACAGTTCCTCTTGGATGGGGAGGTCTTTCGCGGACCCCTTCGCCAGAGTCCTCAACCTGCTGCTGGCAGAACTGCAGATGTTGTGCAGCAGGGGGATGCTGTTGAACATTTTGTTAAAACTTATAATGTTATGTAGTGAGTGTTGAAGCTGAAGTGTGAGTTGTGAAGTGAAACGGAGGTGTTTAATCTGTGTATAGCGATTGTATGAACCTCTAATCAACTATTATGTTTTAACTTATTTACCCATGTTTATTTTTTCCTACATTTATTGTATTTATTCTATTTATTGCATATTTATTTATTTATTGTACTTGCTTGAGAGCCCTGGGAGAGGGGAAGAGGAAGCTGTTTGGCTTCATCTCCCCCAGGTTAAATAAAATCCAAGTCAAGATAATGTTAAAAGCATTGCCCATTGATAAGAAAATTAAAGCACAAATACAAATTCTACAAATTTTTAAATCCATTAATCATCAGCCCCAAAGTGTAACCCCACAGCAAATACATTTGAAAGATAATGAATAAAAATACTGTAATTTTCCACACTTTTTTATTTTGGAGTACGACCGGTTTCGCTACCGGAGTAGCATCTTCTGGTACAGAAATATTTTAAAATTTTCTTATGTGCTGAGGGGTTGGAGGGGAGGAGGAGGAGAGGTTATGGGAATATCCTTTTGGGAAGGGAGATGAGAGGTGAGGTATGGGGGAAGGTGTTTTCGTTAGTGAGAAAACCCTTTTCCGCGGGAAAATTCACAATTTCTATAGTCTCTAGTATATCCAACCGTCTTCCTTTCTTCTCCTGGTGAAGACGTGCGGGAACAAAGCTGCTATTATGTCCCGATTCCAAGAGGTGAAGGGCAAAAGCAGAGGCGGGGGGGTATTGTTTCCGGCGGTGGCAAGCTCGATGTTCCGCGGCCTTGAGAGATTCATTTCATTGTCTCATTCCTGTTGGACCTACCTCTACAACAATTGCATCGCTGTCTATGCAGCATCATCAAGCACCAAATTGTATAGGAGCACCATGTACACAAATCAAAGTTTATAGCCGAACATTCTCTGGAATCACTTCTTCATCTGTTCCTACCCCTCTTGTCATTCCCTCCGACACCCTCCCCTACCAAGCTCATTTGTATTCTTTAGAGCATAGGTTAGGTTAGGTTAGGTATTGGGTTTATGGTGCATCGACGGCTAAGGTCATTTAGCACCTTCGGTAGAATTAATTTTTTTTCTGATTAGATATTTTCAAACAAGGTCGCAGTAGGTACGAAGGTAAACAAACATTTAAACACAAGAGAGCTGTCATGTTAATTATATTTAGATCTTCCTTATGGGTTTTCAGATTAGAGAAAATAACTCGGCTTCCCTAAGGAAATTAAATATTCTGTCCACCATGATGGGGTCGTTACCCACTATTTCCTTCATTTCTCCTCTGATGTTGTGTTTATCTCGTCTCTCCAGGTAATGGGGGCATTCGGTGAGAATGTGTTTTATAGTTAGTTGCTCGCCACCACAATACTCGCATTCTGGTGGTTCTTTCTCTCTTGTGAAAAGATATGAGTGAGTTAGTTTGCTGTGCCCTATTCTTACTCTGGTGACCACAACTTCCTCACGCCTATTATTTCGAATAGAAGATGGCCATTCCACGGTATCGGGTTTAATACTGCGTAATTTATTTTCTACGATCAAGGACCAGCGACTACACCATTTCTGTACTGTTTTCTGTTTTAATAAATTTCGTAGGTCTACTGCCAATATGTGTGGGTCTCCTATTTCATTCTCTCTAAGTGCAGCTTTAGCTGCAGCATCGGCTTTCTCATTCCCAGGGATTCCCATGTGTCCAGGAATCCAGACAAAGGATACATCCACTTCCCTAGCTTTCAGAAGCAAAAGGGATGAATGAATGCCCTGTACTAATGGGTCCATGTTGAATGTTTTGGAGATCATCTGAAGGGCACTGAGGGAGTCTGTGCAAATTAGGAATGAGGAGTTCCTGGAGTTGATAAGTTCTACTGCCTTCTTGATTGCAAATAGTTCTGCAGTATAGATACTGCAGAAAGGGTGTAATTTTATCTGTATGGATCCAAAAGGCTCTGCTACAATAGAGCAGCCACAGGCTATCTCAGATTTCGAACCATCTGTGTATATGGCAGTACAGTTAGTATGAGCCTCTAAAATTTCCTGGAAGCCCCTTTTGAATGCCCAAGGATGGGTATCCTCTTTGGGGTTCCTGGCCAGATCGTAAATGATTTTTGGTGTGGGAATCTGCCAAGGTGGGAATTTTGGGAAGCCAGCAGGATACAGCTTTGGCAATTGAATACCTGTGTCATTGATAAAATTCAAAAAGCGTATTCCTAGGGGAAGAGTTGCCCGAGGTCGTCTATAAAACAATTCTTTAAAATTTGGTTTAAAAAGCAGACTGTAGCAGGGATGGTTCTTTGAAGATAAAATTTTACTTACATAGTTGCCCATTAAAATATCCCTGCGAGTTTCTAGAGGTGGCTCCCCAGATTCAGCATAAATGCTGACTACTGGGCTGGTTCTGTATGCACCTGTTGCCAGTCTTAGTCCATAGTTGTGGGTGGAGTTTAGAGGGCGCATATATGAACTCCGTGCAGAAGCATATATAAAAGAGCCATAGTCAAGCTTTGACCGTATCAGTGCCCTGTAAAGAAGAAGCATTGATCTACGGTCTGCACCCCATCTACTACTGCTTAAAAAACGTAAAATATTCAAGGTCCTTTGGCATTTATTTTTCAAGAAGTTTATGTGAGACTTCCAGTTCAGTTTTCTATCTAAAAACATTCCCAAAAATTTAACATCTTCCACGAAGGGCAAAGTGATATTCCCAAGTTTCAAGGTTGGGTTTGGGTAGATTCCTCTCAGCCTGGAAAAATGGACACACTTCGTCTTCTCACGAGAGAAAACAAACCCTGTAGTGTGTGACCAGTGCTGGAGTTTATTCAGAGTCAGCTGGATTTGTCTCTCAGCAGAAGATAGCTTAGAGGACCTGCAAAATATTGCAATATCGTCTGCAAATAAGGAGGCATGAACGGGGCTTTTGATACAGTCCGCCACATCATTTATTGCTATGGCAAACAGTGTCACGCTAAGTACTGAGCCTTGAGAGACTCCATTTTCTTGAACATGAAGCCTTGAAAGTTGGTCGCCTATCCGTACTCTAAATAACCGTTTCCTTAGAAAGTTGGATATAAAGATGGGTAAGTTTCCATGGAAATTCCATTCATGTAGCGTTTTTAAGATTTTGAAGCGCCATGCCCTGTCATAGGCTTTTTCAATGTCAAAGAAGACACCTATTACATGCGGGTGGTGAAGAAATGCTTCCTGGAGTAAGTGTTCTATTTGCACCAGATGGTCAATAGTAGACCTGCCCTGTCGGAAACCACACTGCATATTGCAAAGAAGGTTGCGGTTTTCGAGACACCAGATTAGCCTTCTATTCACCATTCTTTCCATTAGCTTGCAAAGACAGCTTGTTAAAGAAATTGGACGGTAATTTGATGGTGAAGACTTGTCCTTTCCTTGTTTAGGAATGGGCACTATAAGTGATTCGCTCCAACTTTCAGGGAATTCTCCTTCCTCCCAGACTTGGTTGAGGGTCTTCAGGAGTTCCCTCTCTGTTTCTTCTGAAAGGTTCCTTAGGAAGGCGTTATGTATAAGATCACTTCCTGGTGAGGTGTCTTTCGAGTCTTGTATGGCCAGTTTCAATTCTTGGAATGTGAATGGTTCATTATATGGGGCAGTTTGTCTTGAGTTTCTGAAATTCAGGATTCTACCTTCTGAGCGACGTTTATAGGCTTTGAAGGGAGGTTGGTAATTATCTGTACTGCTGGAAATTTCGTAGTGTTTTGCAAAGGTATCTGCTAGTTTGGCAGGAGATGTGATGACATTGCCATTTATTTTTAGTGCAGAGGGATTGCAGTGGTTACTGCCCATTATAGATTTCACTTTGTCCCATACTTGCTTGATAGGCGTTCAGTGGTTGATTGAAGAGGTGTATTTAATCCAGGAGGCCTTTTTAGCCTCTTTTATTACTTTCCTTGCTTTTGCGCTAAGCTGTCTGAAGGATGATAGGTTCCGTGCAGTGGGGTACATTTTGAAGATGTGGAGGGCTTTTTTCTTCTTTCGAATTGCAACTGCACAGTCATCATTCCACCATGGAACTGGAGGTCGATGGGGGTTTCCACGGGATATTGGTATGTTTTCCTCAGCAGTTGTAATGATACTTGTAGTTAGAGCCTCGATGTTGTGCAGTGCTCCTATGCTAGGGTCATATTTGAATTTTATCATTTCCTTAAAGTTTTGCCAGTCAGCTTTCTTTAGAATCCATCTTTTGGGAGAATAAAAATTGTGACATTGCTTTCCCGTTTTCTTGATAAGCAAGGGAAAGTGGTCACTACCACAGACGTCATTATGCACAGACATGTTAAAAAGTGGTGCAATGGTACTAGTACAAATCACTAGATCAATTGATGAATAGCTTCCATTAAAAGCATTAAAATGAGTTTTTTCTTTGTCATTCATTAAAATCAGGTTAAAATCATTAAAAAGGTTTTCTAGAAGTCGTCCTCGGCCATTGTTATCTGCCATTGAATCACCCCAGAGGGTATTGTGGGCGTTAAAATCACCCAGAAGTACAAATGGCCTCGGTAGCTGCCTGACTAAGTCCTCAAGGCTCAGTCTGTTGACTGGAGCCCACTCTGGGAGGTATACATTACAAAAAGTAATTGGCTCTGGAGTAGCAATAGTGACAGCTATGGCCTGAAGGGATGTCTGCAATGCCACCCGGGAAGTGTAAAGGGCTTCCCGAGTGAATACAGCAACTCCACCGCGAGCTCTGTCACCAGTGTTGTCATCATTTCTAAAAGTGTTAAAACCATTAAAATGAACCTGATTAGTATTTTTAAAATGAGTCTCCTGTATAAAAAGGCAAGAAGGATTTAGATCCCTTAGCAGGATCTTAACCTCTTCTAGGTGTGTGTAAAATCCATTGCAGTTCCACTGTATTAAAAGCATAAAAATGAATAAATGAATAAAATGTGTAAAATAAATAAATAAATAAATAAGGGTTTTAACATTAAAATCTTAAGATCCATCAGAAGTTGGATCCGTGTCTGAATTTATCTTTTAATTTTGACTTTCGTCCCTTTTCTCCGTTCCAGGAGCACCTTCTGGAGTTCTGACTCGGAGACACTCTCGTCTTCCTCCATGTTGGAGTCAGAGGCTCTACTGGAAGATATTTGTAATTTTACATTTTGAACCTCCTGTCTATGAGGTTTCCCTTTCTTCTGTTCCAGGAGCAACCTCTGGTGGTCTGTCTCTGACAGACTCCCATCTTCCTCCATGTTGGAGTCAGAGGCTCTACTAGAAGGAATTTGTGAGGGAGATTTCTCCTTCCTGGGAGGAGGATGTAAAGCAGCAAGAGGTTTTGGATTTTGAACCTCCTTTCTCGGAGGTTGACTTTTTCCGGGTTTTTTCCCTTCACCTGTACTCTGCGATATATCTTTATTTTTCTTTTCTGTCTCTTTGGACTTATTCTCTGGGGGATCAGTTTGGCAAGACACAGTCATCTTTTTAACAGGTGTAATGGCTACACTTGCAAATGACCTTGAGAAAGTGGGACACATTAATTGTCTGAATTTTCTCCTGGCCTCATTATACGGAATTTTATCCGTGACCTTAATTTCCATTATTTTTTTCTCCTCTTGCAGCTTTGGACAGTCTCGTGCATAGACAGGGTGACTACCATTACAGTTGCTGCAAAGAGGTGGACTGGTACACGGCTCCCCTTCGTGCTTCTCCTTTGCGCATTTTGGGCAGGTGGGCTTGCCCTTGCATGACTGGGCAGTGTGACCATATAAATTGCACTGGTAACAGTGCAAAGGACTGGGGATAAATGGTCTTACCGAGCATGCTTCGTATCCAACAAAAACTTTCTCTGGAGTCTTTTCCAATTCGAAGGTGAGTATGACCGATGTTGTCTTCACTATTTCACCATTTTGCCTCTTAGTGAGTCTGCGGCAAGAGATGACTCCCTGGGATGCCATCTCTTTCGCTATCTCTTCTTCTGAGACATACAATAGGTCGAAACAGGATATGACTCCCTGGCAGGTGTTAAGCCGTTTATGGATTTCTACTTTCACAGGAATGTCATGCAGCATTCTCATTGCCTGGAGTATGTTGCTCTGCCTATCATCAGCCGTTTTTATCAGCAAAGTGCCGTCCCTCAGCTTCTTGACCGATTCAAGGTTTCCTGGGACAAGATTGGAAAGCACTTTGTGAATCAAGAAGGGGGACACCTTGGTGAGATTTTCGCCTTCTTTTTCACTTTTTACTAAAAGGTACTTTCTGCATTTTTCTACTGGTTCTCGCCCGCCCATTCCTGAGCGGGGTCTTTTTGGTGGAGGAGGGTTAGGATGCATATGATGCATAAAAAAATTCATCCCCTGCTCCCCACCCACCATGGAGCCACACAAACTGGGACGCCACATAGCAAACCGATACAGTCGCCAGGGCTACCCAAGGGATATAGCGCCCAGGATGTCGCAGAACAGACTGGGAATGGCCTCCGGGACGGCGGTGGCTCCTCCAAACCACACCCCCCCATTGGCCTCCACCAGAATGGTGCGTGCATCCCAAGCACTCGCACAGGACTGACGTACACTAGAAAGGATTTTATCCCCAGCCATCAGTAGCCGATTGACCAGGGTGTGCTATTCCCTGGCCTCCCGTTTACAGCGAATTCGGGGCCAAAGAGGTGTGTTGTGCCAGATAGTATAAGAAGTCCAGTTGGACTTGAAGTGCATCAGCAGCTATTCTGCTTGTGGTTGGCACTCAACCTCCAGGACACCCATCTCCTCCTTACGGGTCTCCACGCACGGCAAACACGTGGGTGAATCCTTGGTCAGCTGGCATGACCTCACACAGACAGTTGATTCACAGGACTGCCCGGACTCAGCCCTTGCTGATCGAGGGGTTTGTTCTCGGGGTTTTCTCCCCGCCCGATTAGTCGCCTCTTACGACAGGCAGGGATGCCGCGGGAGTATTCTCCATCCCCCTACCCGCAGGGATTTTAGAGCATAATCTTAAGATAAATTTCCCAAATGATTCCAACAATACTACAAAATTGTATGTTTCCAAATTCTCTGCGATTTCAGACAATTCTGAGATAAACGATTTATAGAAATATTTTCAAAGCAACAATGAGTTATTTTATTTCTTACCTCAAAGTTACAGCAAGTTTATCCTGTACATAAAAACGGCTAAACGCATGTTTGTATTTTGGTAAGTTATTGATTGTCCCAAAATCTTCAGTAATTCATTGAAGCTATCAACACTCATACAAAAAAAGTCTATAAAACATTTTAGGAAAATATCAGAGTTCTTCTTATAAAGTGTAAAACTTTCCCTTGAGATGTCTTTAGCTTATAAGTGGATGAACCCAGTAGTTCTTTTTATTTTTATGTTTTCTAATTCTGAGATCAAGAATGCAAACCACTACAGTCTCTTCAAAGTCCATAGTTCCAATGCTTGCAAATTTCTCCTGAGTGACAGTCACTGCTCACTCAAAATTGTGGATGGTGACAGTGATGAAACTGTTAGGTGCCAAATAGTCTCCCATGTGTAATAGGCCAAAGAATTTTAATGTTCCAAGATTTGAATCTTCATGTGAACAATTAGTGATAGCATTTATCAATGTGGAAAAAGCTTTTGATAATGTTAATTGGAATACTATGTTTATCCAATTTATCTAATTTGCCTTGTCCATTATTATGTTGCCTGGGTGTTTCCAAAATAAATACACAACATAGGATTTAAAAAGAGAAGGAAACAAAACACATTGAAAGACGAAGGAGATTGATTTGCAATTTATAAGTCGCCTTCATGAAGGAAAACAAACCATTATTGGTGTATGGGCAAAGGACTTATTGCAGCCACACAGAAATGTCCCAAATGTGCCAAGGAGATAACTTTGGTCAAAAGAATACACAGAAAGATTTTACATGACGTTAAAAGTGCCGTAATTTACATGATGTTAAAGGAGCATAAGGAAAAACTCTTGGTTTGAAAATAGCAATATGGAAATCCATCAGATTTTATTGTGTACTTATACGAGGTGTTTGCAGGTGCCTTTAAACTCGATCATGACCGATTTGAAAGTTTCTGGAGAGACTGCTGTAAATTGGACGACTTTCTGTAGAGAGGAGTGTATAGGTGCATGTGCACGAGAAAATTATATTTTAGGTGAGGAAGGTGTGATTGTAGAAATAGATGAAAGCAAGTTTGGGAAGAGAAAATACAATAGAAAGAAGCGAGTTGAAGGAAAGTGGGAGTTCGGAGGAGTTAGGCGGGGAAGTGAGAAACATTTTTTTGTTCTGGTTCAAGAGAGAAGTAAGGGCACGCTTCTTGGTATTAGTAAGGAGTACATCTGCCCTGATTCAACTGTGATAAGTGATTGCTGGAGGTCATATGAGTGTTTGGAGGACAAAGGTTACCATCATCTTACTGTTAACCGCTCTCTGTAATTTAAAGATCCTGCTACTGGTGCCCATACAAACTCAATTGAAGGGACATGGAGTGCTATTAAAAGACAAATTCAAAGCAAACACACTGACTTAGCCTATATTTATATAATATATGTGGTGGAGAAAGCACAGAAAGAAAAAAATTATTATGAACTTTTTTTTTTAAAGATATTACAAAATTAAATACTCTGTCAACCACCTAATAGTTTCTTTTTGTTTGTTTTAAATTATTTATTTATATTCATTCATTATTTATATACTTTATTTTTACTAAGAGTATTGATTCCGTTAAACTGTTATTTGTTCTTGTTCATGTGACAAAAAATTTAATTTTCTATGAGTTTTATTTGAAAAAGTTTTGATATTAACCGCAGTTTAGGAGTCGTATCATAATTAACCAATTTTCTGGTTCTTCTTCACAAAAATAATGAAGTTTTTAAGTATGGGTTTCTTTACATGGCAAACAAAGCAATACAAAGCGTCTTTCACTCACACTCTTGCTACAGATTGAGCTCAGGCTGATTGATAATGTTTAAAAGGTTTTCTTCTTTGTTTCTTACTCCATTAGTCTTCTTTATTTGTTTTCTTTTGTGTCAATTAATAATTTTTGTCATTCTCTGCTACTTTTTAAGTTTCCACAGTTTAAATGTGTGGTCTTTATTTTTATTAATCATTTGTGTAGTTCGTGTGTTATTTTGCTATTGGTTCATATGATTTAGGATTTCGTTTCCATCACCAATTATAAGGTGTTTGATATATAAGAAGTTGTAATTCATCCTACATAGGTGCTTGTAGTAGACACAAAAGGCTAATAATCTTCATCTTTTGACTTTGGTTGAATCCATGTGCAAAAGTTGTTCTTTGTTTTAGTTATTTGTTCTTGCAAATTATTATTACTGGTATTGGTGATTCCAACTGTTACCATTAGGTTTATATTAGTTTCTTTTCCATTACTTCTTGACACATTGTACACATCCCGTTCTGTATCCTTGTTTTACAAGTTTACAGTGTGCCCCCTTATGCTTTGTGCATGTAGTAATTTTCTTGCTCCTTAACTACTTTTCTGAGTAACAATTTCTTTGACACTTGGTTGACTTCAAACCTTATACACTGTAATTTTCAGTTTTTTGCGGAAAAGATGAGAAGAAAAGATGTAGATTGATTGATCCAACAACCCATGTAAAGTTATAATTGAAAGGAGCATCTTTTTTCAAGAAAATGTTTTCCCTGTTAAATTTGACAAAACAATGAGATACAATCTCAAACATTGAGCAATATTGGAGATGTTAATGTACAAATTTCTCAAAGCAATACTGCCCAGAAAAATGTAACAAAATCCAGTACCACCGAAGATTCATTGGAGAAAACTCAGGTGGATTTATGGAAAAGGAGCCAGCGTTGTATCTACTGATGGCGCGGAAAGAAGGTATCCTGTTAGAGTCAGGAAAGCTTGTCATTATCCTGAATTTATTACATATCAGGCATCATTTAATGTGAATGATGAGCAGGAAACTAGAGAGGAGGCCCTTCATGGGGAAAATGGACATCTGTGGGAGAAGGCCATGGAAAATGAAATCACATCTGCATATGGAATGGCGCGAAAGAGCAGCTTAACGATTTCCTAGTGTATTTAAACTCTCTCCATAGCTCATTGACATTCACTATGGAATCTCCTTCAAATAGAACTCTAAACTTTTTAGACGTCACGATATCATTAAATAATGGAAGACCCGACTTTGCCATCTATCGGAAACCCACCTACACAGATCATGTCATCCCCAACGTATCTTCCCACCACCATTCCCATAAACTCGCCGCTTTCCATTCCATGATCCACCGCCTCACCCACATTCCCCTCTCATCATCCCAATTTTCCATAGAACTCAGCACCATCAAACAAATAGCAAATCGCAACGGATACGACGCCGGATTAGTGGACCGCCTCCTGAAAAGAAAACTTAAGAAAATAGCATCCAAAAAGATCACCTCCTTAACTGAACTACCTCCCCCTCAGGTGTCTTGGAGAAAATTTCCTTTCCTAGGAAGTCTTTCCTACCGCCTGGCGAGAACACTCCCGAACAATATCCGACCAGCATATTATTCCCCGAAAACCCTTAGATCCCTGTGCAAAACCAAAGACATAAGGGACAAAGAATCTCTTAGTGGGGTATATGAACTCCGGTGCAATGATTGTTCCGCGATCTACGTGGGACAAACGGGAAGGGCACTAAAGATAAGGATGTCCGAGCATCAGCGCTGCCACCGCACAGGGGGTCCGGGTTCTGCATTCGCGGAACACCTTAACGAGCAAGGACACAGCAGTGATTTCCAACCTCGTCTCCTACACCAAGAGAAGAAAGGTCGCCGCCTCAACGCTTTAGAAATCGTTGAAATTACACAGAAAAAAGAGTTTTTGACGAACGAATATTTGTTCCCTAACCCTTCTCCCCTTCTTTCCCTACCCACATCGTTGTTCCCTTAGCCCCCACCCACCCCTTCCCCCTTCAAATTTACTATTTAAGACTAAATTTCCTGTATATGTTTGCCAGATGATGTTAATTTTGTAACGAAACCGGTCGCAGATTATATATATTTTGTGGAAAATACTAAGGTCATTTATTTAAAATGGTTATACCACCGTTCCACCAAGTAAAGATTGGACATATTAATTTTATATTGAAATCACATCATTAAGGAAGAATAATGTATGGGTTCTGGTGCCAAGACCAATAAACAGAAACCTTGTGAAAAACAAATGGGTTTTTAATTTGAAAAGAAGGCCTGAGGGGGGAATAAATAAATGCAATGCTAGACTTGTAGCAAAAGGGTTTACTAAAGGTTTTGGGTTGGACTGCAATGAAACTTTTCCTCCTGTAGTGACAGTGGAAATTCTGAGGTTAATAATATCTCTGGCTAATAACCAAGACATGGATGTAGACCATGTAGATGTGTGACTGCATTTCTCAATGGGAATATAGAGGAGGAAGTGTACGTGGAACAGATGGGGGTTTTCTGATGAAAATAATCCTGATAAGGTATGTTTATTGAAAAAGGCCATTTATGGGCTGAACAAGCTTCCAGAGCTTGAAACGAGAGGTTAAATTCTATTTTGAGTTTAATGGTATTCCAAAGATTCAAAGGTGATCCTTGTGTTTATATAAAAAGGGGCTTATTAGGCTCTTTGACAATAGTTGTAGTGCATGTAGAGATATACCCACTGCATCCAATGATCTAAAGGAGAAACGTCAAGTAAAATCAATGCTTAATGAAAACTTTGAAAGCAAAGATTCGGGAGAACTGAAGAATTTTTTGGGAATAAGTGTTGAAAGAGATAGACAATTTGGTGAAATCAGATTGTCACAAAAATTTTATTTGCAAAGGGTTCTTCTTAATTATAATATGCAGTGCAGTGAAGTGCAGTACTCTAGAAACGGATTCATTATCATCTCCTAGCACTGCAGCTAAGTCCCCTCCGATTCCCATAAGCTTCGGATCGTATGATATTTATCACAGTTCAATATGATATGTTACTTGCAGCATTACAGGGTGGGGAGCATTTTACAAAGTTGGAATTTTACTAGGCATAATCAGTGGATATAAATCACCTAGTAGTTCACACTCTATGTTCAAAGGAACTTTCAAAGCAACCCTTAGAGGTACCCCTGATCCAAAGGCAAAAATGGTATTGTTATGAGATTTTAATTACAACATTTATAATGATGAAGATAAATTCCTGAAAAATATGCTAGGAGGCTACAATCTCTCATCTGTACTTCCAGTTGATAAGTCACTACAGATTTAAACACTCTAATTGACGTTTTTTTTTCTAATTCCAAGTACATAAAAGCAGGCATCTATGAAATGTATTTTTCCTACCATAAACCAATTTTTATAGTGTTAAGAGATGATGCTGAAAAAAAGTAATTCAGTCAGGAAATTCTAACAAAATTTTACAGACAATTCACAATAACAGTATATCTTAGGCATCCTGAATATCTGAAAGGCATATTGTCAGAAAAATTCAACTTGCAGCTAGTTCTTAATAGGGAGACCTATTTAGACAATGGACACATGGATCTGTTCAGTAAAATTGTTTCCGCATACACAGTTTTCAAGCCTCAGTGTCTTGTTTGACCAATTGCTAGAAAATATTGTCCCCATACCAGAAGGCAAAGCTCACCTACAAATCTTATTTGACAGAGATTATAAGCATTTGTAGCTATTATGACGATCGTCTAAATAATATTTACGAGGGTGGTCTGAAAAGTTTCCAACCTCGTGAAGATGGCAGCACTCGTAAATAAAATCTAGTGAATTTCGTTGTTCATATGTTGACAGTTACTCACCAAAGTTTCAGCCATTTTGGATACGCAGTTGTTACGTAACAGTCATTTGAGTGAGTTGATGTAAGTGTTTCTGTGAAAAAGGACAAAATCGAGTATCGAGCTGTCATTAAATATTTGTTTTTGGAAGGCAATATGCCAACGCAAATCAAACATGAGCTGGATTCTGTGTATGGGGACTCTGCACCATCAATTACCACAGTGAAATTAGTGGGCAGCTGAATTTAAACCTGGCTGTAAGAGCTTGGGAGATGATGAACGTTCGGGATGTCTGAAAACTGCAATTACCAATGAAAACATTGCCAAAGTTCACCAAATGGTGCTAGACGACCACCGAATTAAAGTGAGATAGATAGTAGGTGTTATGAACATGTTTGTTACATATTAAATCAACATTTAGGCATGAGAAAGCTGTCTGCGCGTTGGGTGCGTTTGCTCACGTTCGACCAAAATGAACATTTCCAACACTCTGTTGGCGCAGTTTAGCCACAATAAATCCAATAAAATAATTAAATAAATATATTATTAAATAAATTTTTGGTGCCAATTAATTACTGTAGATAAAACTTGGATACACCGGTATACGCCCGAAACAAAAATACAGTCCAAACAGTGGACTGCACAGAGGGAACTGGCTCCAAAAAAAGCAAAAACTGTTTTTTTCGGCTGGGAAAGTGATGGCGACTGTTTTTTGGGATAGTCATGGAGTTATTTTAATTGATTATTATCAAAAAGGAAAAACCATTACAGGAGCATACTACGCATCATTGCTTGGCAAGCTGAAGGCAGAACTTGTGGAAAAAATGGCCACATTTGCAGAAAAAGAAAATCCTGTTTCACCAAGACAATGCACCGTCTCACACCTCAGCGGTTGCCATGGCGAAAAACCACAAATTATGATTTGAACTGCTTGACTGTCTCCATTTCCATAATCTCTCATTGTGTATGTCATAAACATTGGTAATTAAATTTATATACAAAAGAATTATATTTTATACTAGCAGTAGTGCCTGTTGATTCTCAATGGGGAAGTTAAATTTCATAGATAACAATGCAACAACCTTGATCCTAACACATGCTTTGTAATTGTTGATAGACAACAAGTCAACCAGACTTTCCAATCCAATATACTAAGAAATTTAAGTTACAATGAAGTCTACAAAGCCGCATCAAATCAATATTCAACTTCATATACTTAGATTCTAAAATTTTTTCAACTTAGACAATAGAAGAATATATATGTAAGATTACTTTAGGATAAGCAGTACCGTGTTTAAAGATATATTTTCAGTCAGGAACAAGGGGACAAAGGAATTAACGGGTATTTTTGTACAACATTTAAGACTTTTTAACCCTGCTGTTCTCTTCGGGTCATTATGACCCAAAACGAAAATTAGTTCAGCATAACTTTTTTTTTACTAAAGTTTCTGACTCTGTATTTTGTGACTTTGTTGTTGCTCGCATTTCACATTTCCTAAGGTATGAAAATTGGTAATTTGTTAATTTTATTATTTCTCAAAACAAAAAAGTTACAATCGTGCTCTTTGGGTCAATATTACCCGGTCCTTTTGGTAACCAATTCCACATACTTATTTGGTAATTTCTTTGGGGGAATACGTTTTCTGTCAGTCGTATATTGTTTGAAGGCAACATGCACCAAGGGAGATGCACATTGCTGGCCGTTCGACCCATTTGAAGGCAGGCAAGGGTTGGAGGGACCAATCATGGTGATGGTGTCGAGATTAGCAAGAGTGTGGGACGGAGTCCATGGATGGGTGGCTAGATGTTATTGAGGGTCAAAGAGTATATGGTGACAACGGGGAAGACTTGGATATAATTACTTTTGATGGATACATCGGTATTCTATTGTTGGCTGGTGTTTATTGATCGCGTGGGGAATCTTGTGATGTGAAGAGCTTGTGGAACTCAGAAACAGGTAAGCCCATTTTTTTGCCACAATGCCACTAAAAACTTTCCATTGTATCTCTCGTGTGTTATAATTCAACAACAAGTCCGATCGACGAGTGAAAAGAGCAGATGACAAGCTAGCGGCCAAAAGAGATTTCTGGGAGCAACGGGTGGAAATACTTCCAAAGTTGTACAATCCTGGAGCAAATGTTACTGTTGATGAGCAGCTTGTTGGTTTTAGAGGACGTTGTCCATTCAAGCAATACATTCCTAGCAAACCGGCAAAACACGGGATCAAAATATTGACTCTCTGCGATAGTGACAGTTCCTACTATTTGAAGGCACAGATCCACACAGGACAACCACCAGGTGGGGCGCGCAAAAAAAATCAGGGCATGCGTGTTGTAATGCAACTGACACATGAGCTAAAGGAACAGAACGTTACATGTGACAATTTTTTCACATCATACATGTTAGGTTAAGCTCTCCTCAAACGCAATATTACACTGCTAGGGACAGTGAGGAAAAATAAAACAGAACTTTCTTGTCTATCAAGAAAAGAAGCTCTTCACAGCTCAAAATTCTATTTAACAAGAGGCACTGCAGTTGTATCCTATATCCCAAAGAAGAACAGAAATGTTGTTCTAATTATCACACTGCATAACAACAAGGAAATGAGCAACAGATTAGATTAGAAACCAAAAATGATACTCGACTGCAATAGTACAAAGGGGGAGTTGACACACTGGATCAGCTTATTGCCACGTATACATGCAGGAGGAAAACTAATTGTTGGCCTGTAACAGTATTTTACAACGTTGTTGATACAACAGCATACAATGCTTTTGTACTGTGGATAAAAATGAATCCCAACTGGAACAAAAATCTTCTCCACAAGAGAAGAATATTTCCCGAGGAGCTGGAAAAACTTCTTATTACACCTTACGTTGAAGGTAAAAAGCGGCTGCCACGAAATGAACCAGCAATGGCTATTGTTAGAAAGATACAAGCTACAGATCCAGCACAAAGTCCTAGTAGTTCTGAACAAGCTAGCAATAGGGCTAGATGCAAATATTGTCCCTCAAAATGTGACAACAAAACATCTCTTAGTTGTTCAAATTGTGGCAAGCAAGTTTGCAACTTTCACGTAACATATTATGGTCCAGAATGTCCAAATTAATGAATTGGCAATAATTTGTATTCAATATATTACTGTCCAGAGTGTTAGTTCTTATGATTTATGAGAATTTTGTATTTGCCATATTTTTTTCCTGAATGTCTAAATGAATGAAAATCTGTATTTTGCATTTGACATACTTATGTTCTGAGAGTTCATTCTAATGCATTATCAGTATTTTGTGCTCAAAAAATCATTGTCCCGAATGCGAAAAGGAATGCAGCATCTATATTTTGTTTTCAAAATGTTATTTTCCATAATGTCGCAAGTAATGCATTATCAATCTTTTACATTCAGCATATTATTGGATGAGTGTTAATCGTATTGCATAGTTTGTGTTTTGTATTGAACATACTTTTGTCCACAAGATCAAAAGTAATGTATTTCCAATAGTTTTTATTCAGTATACTATTGTCCCGTATGTCAGAAGTAATGTTTTATTAATATTTTGTGCTCTATCTATAAACTGGTAAAGTAACATGCCTGGATTTTGATACGTATGTATTAGTTTAAACATTTAAAAAATTATTATCAATTATTTTATTGTACTTAAAAACTATATTAGACGTGTTTAACTGGTAAAAATAACAATTTGCATTTTATTTTCACTGCTTTCAACATTTCAGCATACTGGGTCATTATGACCCGAAGGAACATGAGTGTATGATAGTTTTAAGGGAAACAGCAGGGTTAATTGCAACATTAGAGGTGAAAACAGGTTGGATTAGGTAATGATAATGTTGTTACTACACCCCTTGCCATACGCCACTGGTAGGTCGCGAGATATATATCTAAATGGGGTGAGTCTAGCCGCCTTTTTTATACCACTGACATTTACAAGATGCAGGAAGGTTGTTGTAGCTGAATGAGCTTTTCCGTGACAATGTATCAAAATGTATCGACATATAAAAGTTAGGCATACATACAGCTTCTTCCTTTCTGGCTTATATCTACTAAAGGCAGGTTGTCCTACCTGAATGAGCTTTTTGGTAACAATGTATCAAAATGTATCTATGTATTAAAGTGAGGCATACATAATAGCTTCTTCCCCTCTATCATTTATCTCCTAAAGGGGCATTTTTCTTCTTTCTATGCCGACTGAAGCCGCAAACTTTCGACTGGTCATCACTGAGAGGATGACTCCAGTAACTGAATAAGTGTGATTCCGAGAATGGACAAAGAAGTCATTGTTATATTTCTTGCGTGAAGAAAAAACTATAGACGTTAAATAAGAAATGGTGTATCATGGAACCAGAACGTATATTTTATTTATTTCAAATTACGCAGCAATTAGTCCAGTAGTAGTATTAAGGGTTATAAGGTGCCTCGACAGCAAAGGTCATGTTGCACCATATACAAAGGAGATATATGTATCATGATATTATATTTTTAACATAAATAAATAGGTACTCATTTTCCTAATTTATGCCCTGTTGCTCAAATTCAGAGTTTATCCAGCAGTCCGATTTGTTTTAGAAGAGATAAAACTGTGGAAATTCGGTCGACATCATCTCCAAGGATTGAGGACAAGTACCCTCTGATCCCTAACATGTTACGTATCCCCTCATATTTCACACACTTTAGCAGAAAGTGCCGAACTGTAAGAAGGGAGTAGTGAAGTCTTCACTGTAGTAGTAGTATTATGGTTTGAGGGTGCGTCAACGGCTAGGGTTATTTGCACCACACACACAAATAAAATTCCTTATGTAAGTAGAATTTACTGTAATAGATACATTTAATTTTATAAAGCTAAAGAAAATTGCCACAGCACTATGAGCTTCTTGTTAGGTTGTTATATTTGGTTTATGAGCTTGGTCTCCCTTATGAACTTGATTACTTTCTCTACCGAGCTTATGTCATTTTTTAAAATGTCCTTAAGGCTTCCCTGAATGCTTAACTCTTGTACATTTTGATATTTGTCACAGTTTTCAAACAAATGTGCAACTGTTAATGGCTCACTACAGGTCTGGCAGATGGGAGGATCCTTCGTCTCTGTGAATAAATAAGAGTGTGTGAGAGAGCAATGCCCAATCCTGAGATGAGTGATAGCAATTTCCTCTCTCCGACAGCACCTAATGGATGTACCCCAAGATGTTATGCCATCCTTCACAGATTTAAGCTTGTTCCTGTGTTGTGCTTGCCACAAATCTCTCCATTGAGAGTGAGCTGTATTTCTCAGGATGCCCTTGAGATCCTGAGCTGGTACCTGATCCCACTCTATATCCCACCTATGGATGGCCTCTTTTGCTGCCAGGTCTGCCTTTTCGTTTCCTGGATTTCCTGCATGTCCAGGATCCCATAATAAAGGTGATGCCTTTTTCTTTTAGATCTTTCAGGATGGATTGTATGTTCTGGACTATTGGGTGGAATGAGGAAAACTGAGCTATGGAGTGCAGCGCACTCATGGAATCTGTACATATCATGTATTGTCCTTGTCTGCCGTTGATATTTGATAATGCCATTTGTATTCCGACTAGCTCAGCAGTAAAAATACTACACAGTGAGTGTAGTTTTACTCTCACCATTCCTAGATCTTTGGACACAAGTGTACACCCCGTCCCTACATCTGACTTGGAGCCATCTGTGAAGATAGGAGTGTAACTTTCGTAGAATTCAGACATCTCCTTGAATCTTTGCTGGAATAATATGTCAGATGTTGATGACTTTGTTTCTGTGTGAAAGACTCCCCATATACCGGCCTGCACCAAAAAATAACGACCCAACTCACTGTGGCAAATGCCCCACGCATGATATACTTAGGATTGCTTCATTATGAGTTGTTACCTGATGAGGAGGCTAAAAAGTCTTTCCTTGCTTACAATATACAGTGACTCCTCCCATATTAGCCCTCTAACGATAAATCCACTATCATCCGCTTGCTAACTACAGTAGAATCTTATGAGGAGAGGGATTACATTTCTATACTAGCTACTTGTTCTTACAAGGCTGGACAACAACTTGCATCAACCATGAATCCATTAATTAAGGGGCGAGTTATGCAAGTGACAGTTAAGCAGACGCATTCGCGAATCTCATTGGCTCAGAGAGAAAACTCTTGTACTGAAGCAGGCGTACTGGGCAGAAGAGCTGGGAAGGGCCAGAGGTCACCTTCTGACAGCATTCAAAGAGCGAGAGAGTTGTACTGATGGGCAGATAATGCCATTTATGAGGAACAGTATAGACGTAGGCAACAAAAGGTGGACACTTGGAAGCAGAGTGTGGAATACCAGCTACTACACTTAGCTTCCCTTAAAGATACCCTAAAGCTTCCGCAGTCATCCTTTTTGAGGCAAGAAGTAAAGAGAACAGACCACATTGTAGAGATGGAGCAGGCCATAGCCATACCAATAGATGATGACTCTGAGCTACCTAACTTCCTTATACCTCCTGCCCCTGCTGCGGACCCTGAGGAGATGTAGATCCTCCTTGTTTTCATTAGACTCTAAACCCTGCTTTATTATTATTTATTAACACAATTATTATCAGATATCCAGGACAGGCAGCAAGGGCCACCTACTTAACAGACTTGTTTGAGACTCTAAAGATGGGCATGCAGATGGAAACCCCATCATACAGTCAGGTTCTCTAGCTCTGTGTGGTGCAAAAGGCCTCATAAATCAGCTTAGGCTAGTATAATGCAGCAAGGGACAACATATTATAAGTTCCGACCATGCTAATGGTAACTTGCAGAACTTTCACCATTTCTCAAACCCAACCTAGAGAACAATTGTTTTAGCTCAGAACTTTCACTGCCAGGAAGTGTGGCAACTAATGTCTTTGTATCACTTTGAATCCAACTCTGATATTGAATTAATATACCAGGGTGCCTTATAATCAAAATCTCAAGGTGAACCCTTGATATAAATCAATCATCTAGGTTATGCTAAGTCGATGAAAATTCTCTAAATGAACAAAAGACTGCATGCGGAGTATGGTTCAAACTCATGGAAGCAAATATCAACTTTTAAGGCTGGTCGTCCACTAGAAGCAACTACGAACGACCATCAGCTTGAGCAACAATAGGCAAATTCGAGTCAAGCAACTATGGGCAACTGAGGTAGTCAACTGGAAGCAACTACACGCTACTCTGTTTGCATCTGTACTTTAAAGAAGTGTGCTGATGAACAGTGCAAAACTGGAAAAACTTATAAAAAATTGTGAAATGGATGTAAAGAACATATACTTTATGAGTCTCTACCTGAGGAGGCATTGGATGAAAACTCAGGGAAGACGTTCACATTGGATGAACTCAATATTGCCCAAAAGGGAATCATCAGGGGAATTTCATCACCTACACTGTGATCTGGAGAAGGACAAAAATTCTGTTATTATTACCAGATGGGCCCAGAGATGTCTCATTACATATTAAATGCTATACATGCTAAATAATGCATAAATGCTATACTCTCAAAGGCTTCCAAGTCTTCTTCGTGTTTTCCTATTCGAGAATAGAATTCTCTTTCAAAGGTAGCTTTTTGCATAGAGTGTCTATGAAATTAAAGCAAAAAAAACTTAAGAATAGAAAAATTAGAATAGGTTCAATGGTCCAAGGAAACCAACTGCTTGTGTAAGCCAAAGGCTAAGCCATGTAAAATTAATGAATATCCAACACTTGGGAACAAGACAAACAGAACAGTAGTCGATTGCATTTCTTTGATGTATCTAGAAATAGGAAGATTGTTGACGCCATCAAGATTTTTTTGCAAATAGTGTTTGTAATGACAGTCACAGTGCTTAGAAGATTGCTTCTAATCCAGTGTTTCACAATAGGATAAAGCACATTGATGTAAGGTATTATGTCATTAGGGAAGCAATATCTGATGGTCATATTTAGTGTTTGTTCCTGCATGGTCATTAAATTTTTACGTTTTTCCATATCCAGAGTTATATTCACGCATCGCTGCATAATTCTACCAAATAGAAGAGGAGCTGTTGAGTGTTGATAAAAAAATCAATGCAAAACAAGTAAATACCACTTCCGTTGAACATTAAAGAATGGCTCAGTTCACAGTGACAACCTTCAATGAACTGGACACCATCCAATTAGGAACGGAAGAAATAACGGATATTCTCGAAGTAAAATCCACAATAGCTCTCGGAATGCTTAAAGACAAGGCAACAAAAGGTTAGATTATCAGAATAAACGTATATCAGCAACAACGTACGTTTAATGGCGCAGCAACACAACATAAAAGATTCTAGATAATAAAAAATATTAGGCAGTTACAGAGCGAAAGTGACGTAAATTCGCCACAACTAAAAGCACAAATATTTATGAGTGCGATAAAATGTATGGCAGACCATGTACAAACCGGCGTGAAGACTGTAGTAAAGACTCATTAAGTCAAGGCAAGCACCTCTTTTTAAGCCACGGCTGAAGTAAGGGAGACAACGAATGGCTGGACTTAAATAACTCAAGAGGCAACACAAGTTCTCCTCTTACCTCCACAAATTTGTGAATTCATGGAATTCATCCATCCAATCACATCTTCAGACCGCTTTCCTGTCGGGTGCAGCCAAGGTGAATCCTAATCAGTAGGCAAGTAAATATCTCGGAGAGATTTACCAGCGGGTTTTTTTGGAAACTACCCAAACGTTAATATCGGTCAGTAATGCCCAACTCGTCAGAACTCACCTTTTAATAACTTCTATCATTCACATATCTTGTAATACCATGACATGATTAATTATTCCCTCTGGTAGAGCACGCACAACCAGCGTTGCCGACAGGCCTCCCATATCCCCTCCCCAACACTCCCACTACAATGTATGTGGCGGTTAATTTGCTCTGTCCGCTGTATACTACTTCCCCTCACGCTCACAATACAATGTGTATGTCGAGTTCCCCTTCCTCGCGTCTTCTTTTCCTTCACCACCATCGCAGCAAATATAGGACGTGGATTTGTTGAAAAACTTATGATGAGAAGTAGCTAATTTCTTACAATTTACATACGAAGTTATAAAATAAAAGACACCCGCCTGGGTCATTTCTGGAAGACAATTGCTCATGGAGCAAACAATTCAGGAAATTCGTTCAAATTGATAAAGAAGATTTTTGTATGATGGAAATGCTTTCACTGAGCGTGGGTTTTCAGTAAACAAGGAATGTGCTGTGGAAAATCAGAAATCCCGGTCCCTTGTGGCACAAAGGTTAGTTTCTTATGGAGTGTACGGGAGGGGCTATGGGAGGTTTGGCTAACCAAGATGTCACAGAAAAAATAATCCATGCTGCTCAGAATGCCTGAAGTTTATATAGCGAAGCCTTGAAACACCAAAAACTGGGAAAAATCAGAGCAGAAGAAAAAAATGAGGCATAGCGGATGTTGGAACAAGCAAGGGAGCACAAAGCTAAGGAAGCTATATAAACAACAGGAAAATCAATTAGGTAAAAGTGCCGAGCTTATAGGACTAGTCGCGCTTGATTAGGTTGAATTCGTTTCTTGCTCGGCCTAAGTGGGAGTGCAATGTCTTTTGATAGCAATGAAGAATCAATGAACTGAATTTTCATTTACATGTTAAATAAAAGTAAGAGTGGCTATCCAACAAAATGTAGGTACGATGCTGATGCTTCATAAGAATAAGAACATACCTTACAGCGATAAACCGTAATCGATAAAGTAAAACAGCAAGCGACCACACAGCCAGTATTTAAGGACCTTTTATGGATGAATGTGAAACTCTAGCCATACCATCAGATATGTTTGTTACTTATCATCTCAGATTAAAGCAGGCAATAGGAACATAAATTCATTCATAACTCTTCAGTACCGCTCAATTGTCATCCCAAGCCCTGCAACAATGCGTAAACAAGTTAACAACTTCACTAGTTTTCCCGCGTCACGCCTCGTTAACAAGTGAAAATACGACAATAGGATTGGCTGCTACCTTTTGGCTATCACAAAAATGATTGGCTGAAAAGACCTTTGATGAAATTACCTTTTTTAAATCGTTTAAATCTACAGATTTGTGATTTTCGTATTGAATGCTATTAGCCGTTATTGTAATACGTAATGGAGGTAAATGCAATGAAGAAAAAAGAAAAAGCTGAACAATACAATTATATGATGGATGGGAACAAAAACTAATTGTGTAAAGGTTATTTTTAAATTTCTAGTCATAGAAGAACGAGTATCATGAGAAAGGTCAATACTGATAATGATTCATTATGAGTCCGCTAATTCTGGGATATTGTGCATTCAGAAGATAATTAGTAAGGTATAAAGGATATTACTATTACGAATTGTTATCATGGCAATTTCTTAACATTAGCTTTGACTTGATTATAAATCAGCACATAAATCTGTTTGTAAAGTGTTCAGCCCGAAAGCAATTTGGTATCTTAACCCTCCCTCCTCTAACATAATAAGCTATAGGTAAATTGAATGCTTATGGCCCGCTGCCTGGAATTGACTATAACACAGGTAGAATTCAATGTGGGAGAATTTTAATTTAACCTGAAACACTTGCCTAAAATCTATTGTTTAATGCATTACATCTACGAAATTAAATTATTATTATTAAATATCCAATATTGGATAACTGCTCTCACTTCATTAATGAAAATTTAAATCTGACATTATTTGAAAAATATACCAGTTATTAAATATACAGGTTATTATTTCACACGTCGTTGTAAGTTAATCGCCAAAAGCAAAGTAACATAGGCGTGCAAGTCTCACGCAGTTTTACCTTCATTTGGTGGCGTTTTTCGGCAATTGAAATAATTTAATGATTTTTATTATCCTAGAGCTTCCTTATTCGAAAACTGTAAAAATAAATTTGGTAAAATTTCGGATGAGAACTTTAATATGGTATAACTTTTGTCTATGTATTTCCACTATCAAGGGAGCAACAGAATTTCTCCCTCGCCGTCCTCATCCGAAATTTTACCATAAATTTTTAAAAACCCTACTTTCAGTTAGATCAAACCTTTCTTAGAATTTCGGGTCTCTATTTTTAAAATGGTGTCTGAATAATCAAATTTTATTCCTTCTTTTAAAATTTACTTCCGACAGGTATATGATTATTTTCACTGAAACCCTTGATCGTCAGATTAAAGGGAGAAAACTGCTGTGAACACTTAATCACTACTCTCTATTTAAGAATATTATAAACGATAGGAATGAGTCCATAGAAAGCAATATCGAAACACTGCTTCCTACAAATAAAACTTATGTATTTTATTCGTTTTCAAATTCTAGAAAATATTTTCTAGTGGAAATAAAAGGATGAGGCTAACCTATAAAAAATTTCATATACAACAGAAATGACTCCCGCAAATGAAACGATTTATGACTTCCAAAAAACCTCGAAGTAATAGTAAAGACATGGCAATATAGTCGATTGGCCATGGAACAATAATCCTTCTTCCTTGGATTGGCTTCATTGACCTCAGCCACTTCAGCCGATACGTCGAATTTACCCATCAACCCCTGCACTTCTAACAAATTCTGAACGCTCGGAATCCACTGCAATTTTCTTATCAAGTCGGAAACGTGGGATTTATTGTACTGTGCAAATGTTTTTTCCAATGATAAACTTCTGAAAATTGTTCGGTAAATTTCTAAAAGTAATTACCGAATGAATGTCTGCGTTTGAAATAAATGACATTACCTTTCAACTGACTGTAGGACGAGATTTATAAATGTGCTCATCTAGTATAAGCAATTTTGGCAGCGTATTATGTGTACCTCCTGAGGTTTTAACTAAGATACTTCTACAATGTGAAGTCATCGACATACTGTCTTTTTGCTGTACTTGCAGGCATCTTAATAGTATTATCGACAGTGAATACTTTTGGTAAGACTTTGAAGGATATTCCTCATTTACACCTTGTAAACTCCTAAACACTGCAAACTGCAGTATCAGATTTGATTTTTATTAAGATACTATGGTTAAATATATCAAATGTGTCTTTATTTATGATTGAAATATAATTTATTCATTTACCTAGGAAGCAAAAGTGGAAACAGATAGCAAGTATATCCAAGTTCACACTTCCTGATGTTACGGACATCCCTGTTGCACTCCTGAAGAGGGCTTGCATTAGGTATTATGTTGTGGTTGCAGAAAATGAGAATGATCATTGCACGTTTCCATCATGCTACATTTGTGATTCTTTCACCTGTGTACCTGGGTGCTTTGAGGAATGGAAGCCCAAGCTTGTTGTTGACTTAGGCTCGAAAGTTACTCGGATATTTAATACCGCAACAACTGATATTGGAAGGCACTTGTCAGTTTTCAGAATGCCGGAAAAATGTTTCCAACCAGGAATGGAGGGTGCATGCTTTAACGTTTTGCAACCTCACGTTTTTAATGTATCAAATCCCAAAAGATGTAATTGTAATCCTGATTCGTTCATCTGCTTCCCTGAAGATGTCGATTCTAGTGATGTAATGAAGAATAATTGTAAAACTTGTGATGATGTTTTCGATCATCAGTCGAGAACCTTGATGACCGATTCTAGATCATTTTGTGTTACTTGTTCATCGATACACTATCCTTCAGCCCCTTGCAAGGATTTGAATCCTACGCTACCTAGCATCACTCGTGGGTGTTTCAAAAACGAACTTTGCATAAGTATGCAAGAAAGCTGTAATCATCTGCAACAGATACTTAGTCCTGGAATGGGCATGCAGTATCCTATTGGATTTCCTTATTTAGTGACCAGTTACCTCAGAGAAGTATTAGTGGCTCGCTTTAAGAAGTCGATCGATCTGTTTACATTGAGAGCACCAGGGTCAACTGTATTCATATGTGTACCAAATTCAGGAAGCCCACCCGCAGTCTGCAAATCAATTCTCAATTTTCTATTTGTCGAGATGAAAGTTGGAAGGTATGCTATTGCAGCTTCGCTCATAGAATTTTTAAAATTCTTCAATATAATACTTAATATTATGCATTTTGTTTCTGTGAAAATAGCCTGTTGTCAGAATATAATTATTTTTTAATTTGATTCTTATTTCAGTAAAATTTAATTCTATCAGTTAAATAAAAGTTGCTTTTATCTCAAGGCAATATTTTTTTCGTTCACTTCATAAACAGGGTCTGTCTTATACCTAAAGCATTGGGATTAGCAAAAACTCAGTCAGCAAGTTGTTGTATTGTTGTGGATAGTGGTGCTTTCTCAACGTCTGTTGCAGTTGTAATTGATGAGAAAGTTGTTGCTGTTAAAGACATTCCTGTTGGTGGGTGGCATCTCTCTAAGGAGCTTCATGCTGCCCTTGTTACTAGAGGGTGTATTTCACCTGTTGTGAAGGTTACTCATGAGGTAAGACACTTTGCTTGCATATTAAGGGATTACTTTTAGAATTAGCCTTTTGTCCTTCTCCCTTATGTTTCAATTAATGTAGATGTGTTTCCTAGCCTTTATGGTATCAAATTCCACCTTTCTTGTTTTGAAGGCAACCAAATCCTACAAAGGCGCAAAAGTTTTGTTTTACTACTTGATGAAATTTAATATTGTTCAGTTTATTTTTAAATTAATAAATCACACAATCGGAAGATTTATTTACAAGAAGCAAGATTTTAGAAAATTAAAAAGTAAAATAAAGTTCATCAACTTGCTAGAGTCCCTTCATACAGGCTTTTGATTCCCAATTGTGGAATGCATGCCACCAGTTGGGTAATATTAGCATGGAACAGTTGTTCCTAATATTTTTTTAATCACACCCTTTTTAACCTATAAAATTTTTTTAAACCCTCCTTTATCCTCTGCCATAGTTTTTCCCCTGTAGAATTTGCATAAAGAAAGGTGCTTTTGCCAGCCACCAACTGATTACTTCCCATACCTGTTGCCAAGCATAAAAATATTATAAATATTTAATCACCTTCCATTAAATTAAATTTTTGTTTTTAAAACCGGTGACTCCCCATAAAAACCAAGGTGACCCTTGTATTAGAAGTGTTGTTGAAGATGATCATATATTTAATCCATGTAGTATTGTTTCATTTACACATTCATAGGTGCATTTCTGATGCTGGGTTCTGCTAATTTAGCAAACTGTAAGTGATTTATTATATTTGAATCATTATTTCAGTTCTTAAAAGATTTGTTAGAATCTCCTCAGTACTTGGTGTCAGGAAGTTAGAAAGAAAAATGAAAGAGTAGGATTGGTTTTCTCTAAAAAAAGTTGTCTTTGTGATGTACATTTCTTCCAAGATGTTAGGAAAAGGGTGATTGTGTGGTAGCAGCATAACATAGTTTTTCTAGTGTAGGTGAAAATTGTGTTTTTAATCTCCAGCAACTATTTTTTATATTATTGTATTCTATGTTAGCATAGGGAAGGTGAAGGTTTTCTAACTCTGTGGGAAGTAGCATAAAGGCCTTCACGTTCTGAAATCTGTGGTATATTTTCAATTCTACCAATGTGTGTTGAAATCATGAAATAGTATTGCTTTCCTTATGCCAGAGGAATCAAGAATACTGTAGATCCTGAAGAATTTTCTTATTTGCTAATGTCTGTTTCCACATAGATAATTCGACCAATTATTTTATACCAGGTAGCTGAAAATATTCTTCCATATTCTCTATAAGAGAATTCAGAGAACTTTTTTGAGTGCTTTACAAAATGACAGACTGCTATTACCTTGCATGTAGATGAAAGAGATGACCTCTTATTGTATTGTTGGTCACCTATTTCAAATTGATCTTGGGTTTGATGCCACTGTTTTATATACTATCCCATAAGGAATGTATAGCAAACTTAATGGGATTTTGAAAGGATGTGAAAATTTTGTAAATTACATGTGAATTTAACTAGAAATATATTTATGCTAATGAGCTATATTGTATGTGTCATTACAATGTATCATATTTCAATATCCTTAATAATTAAACTAAACTGAGTGAAATTTGTAAAGCTTATCCAATCACATTGTTGAGATACCTTTGGAAGAATATAACATAAAAATGCCTTTGCTTTGATAGATTACTATGAAGAGATTTCAACACCAGCTAAAAACAAAGCACTTATTAATTCTGAATGAATATCAAAGTGAATATTATATTTTCATTGGTTATTACCTAGCTACTAGTTTCTGATTAAGTTTTGGCTGAAAATGTGTTCAATACTATTATTAGCTTGTTAGCTTAGTGTCCTTGTTTACTATTTTAGAAAAATAGTTCTTGAGTGGTTCATTTGCACGTAAGTTTCAATAAGCTTTTTATCACATGTGGTTGTAGATGTAGTCACCTTTGATTGCATACAAAAGGAAATGGTGATTCCGAATGTGATTTATTTTAATGCTATGAATATATGGTGGAATAATGGTGAATATTATTTATTGTAGGAGAAATCTTCAGCTGCTTGTTGCTCAAATAGAAAGAAATTGTTAAAGAGAGAAACCGATGGACCTCCATATGTACCTGTTGTGTCTTTTGATGAGGCATCTGTGAAATCCAAATGTAGATTGTCTCCATTACTTTATAGCAAGAAGCCTATAACTGTTCCTAGTCAAACCCAAACTGTGTATCTCAATCGGCTGAATACTCCAAATAAATGCTCCAAAGATTTAATCCAGGTAATTGATTATTAACTCTTTGGATAGTAGCCAGTATAATAGCGTTTCAAATATGTTCATTGTGTATCAAAATTGTATATCTTCATTGTATATTATTGGCTCAAAATGTAATTCATCATACCAAATATCTTCATTTTGTTTTCATGTCTTTAGTAGAATAAGATGGTTCTTTTAGGATAAAAATGAGTGGTGCTACAGTGTATCTAGTTTATTGTATGATCAGTTTAATATCTTACGCAGGAGAAGATATCATAGTTCAAGTTCTAATCAAGATTTCTTCATTCAAGTACAGAGAGAAAATGTAAGGGAAAATTGGAGAAGATTAGTTTAGTTATCCAAAAGGGAAAGAGATGCAATTGTGGTTATGAGAGTACTTTGAATACAATGACTCAAAGTTAAGAAGGATTTTTCTATGGTTTATTGATTTTTGAAAGCTTTTTATGGTTAGTATAGTGTATTTATTCATGGAATACTTTGCTAATAATGACGGAAGAATCAAAGAATATCAAAATCTCTGCTCAAGTAGAGTTATTTCTTGGGATGGAAAGTGCACAGATGAGGTTAGAAGAATAAAAGTAGCCAAGGAAGCTTTTACAAATTCAACTGGTAATGGAAGGCCGTATTGAGGGAATCAGAACAAGATTTGTTAAATCCATAATGGTGTGTGTGTTTAGCTGCATAGTTGTTAAATGTGGACTCAGAGAAAGGAGGCCTTCAGAGTGTTGGAAAGGGGAACAGAATGGAAAAATATGCTGGGTAGACAGAAATACAAACATAGGATTGCTGTAGATGTAGGGAGAAGAGTAGCTTTTGTTTGAAATAGTTAAACTTTAGTTTGGGTGGGTTGGATATTTAGAGGAGGGTTACTAACAAAAACCATTGAAGGTATAACAATAGGAGAAAGATAGGAAGACAAAATATGTTTGATGATATAAAGGGTAGAAAGTTATCAAGAAGTTCTCTTACCTTTCTGAAAGCTTCTTGTACTTCCAACTTATCATGTTATGTACTCTAGTAGTTATATAACTCTCAAATCATCCTAAGTGTATCTAAAAGAATTAAATATGAGAAGTAATTTTATCAATCATTGCCAAGGTTTACTTCTATAAATATAATTTAATGTTTGATTTGTATTTTAGGTGAGAGGTGTGATTATTTGAAGAATTTTTATGATCATAATCATTACATTTTAAATGGATAATTTGTTTTGTCAAACAGTGTTTTATCCTCAATTGAAATTTTCTTGTTTTGTACTGATTCTGCACTTTATTGTCTTTTGAAATTAGTTTTTTCTTTAATTGTAAACTACTTTCAAGCAAATTTTGCTCATTAATCTATTAAACTGGAGTATTCCTTATCAGTAAAACATGTTCTTTGCAGACTTCTATGCCGTCCTGGTTTATTATTATCATTTATGAAAGTATTTGAGAAATTTTGTCTAAGAAATAATTGCAAATTTACTGGCTGGATATCACATCCTTCGTCTTAAGCTATCAAATATATAAGATACTAGCTGTACCCGTTCACACGTTGTTGTGTTTAGAGAAGTGCGATCTCTTTCTTGCCTTGCTTGCTCTGTTCACTCGTTTCTAATGATCGTTCTTCTCTTCTCCTTTTTGCTTGATTTGTAGATAGACCAATAGCACTTCGCTTTGGTGGCATAATTGTAGGGTTTTAAAACGTATTTCCAATTATTTTCTTCAGCTGGAAATTAACAATATTTTTATTTATTCACGTATTAATAATTTATTCTCGTATTAATAATTGCAAAAATTTTTGACTGCATTTTTGTATTTATTAGAATTTGCTGGCGAAAAATCGAACGTCAAATGCATTTATGTTCTTTTTTGTAATTTAAATTAATTTTTTGAAATCTTATAAGAAATACAATTTATGTATTTAAAATATTTTAAATTTTAATATAATTAGTAATATTTAAACGATAATTGAAAAAAATATAAATTCTACCCAAATGGGATCAATTTATGTATTAATTTATACTTCTATTTTTCCCGTAGAAAATCCATTCGCAATTTATATGGCAGGCAGCTATTCGCGTTGCAAGGCTATTATAATGAAGTCATACATACTATCTACATTACTTTCATTCAGTATATAAGAAAATATATTATCACAGTACCTTATCAGTTCGGAGTAAGATATGCTAAATTATGTGCTACTCTACTCTTCGCATCTCGCAAATCTCAAAGAGAACACATATTCAACTGAAGAAGACCTAAAAATTAAATTCAGTCTCGTCAAAGACATAAAATAAATTGAAATGTTGAAAATAGATGATATTTGTAATCAAAGTCGGTAACGTCATCAACTCACCAAGTTGTCCAGTACATACAATCTCTTGAATTTATCAAAATATAATTTTCATTAAATATCAAAAACCGTTTACTCCACGATAATATACGTAAATATTTACGTTGCTATAAACAAACATCATTTGAATACGGGAGTAAATTCTCAATGTGTTCTTATGAGAAAATTCAACAATCGCATTCGTTGTAACTGAGAAATAGTTTGTTTATAGCCTCAAAATTCATCAAAATTATCATCTAATTATCTCTAAGTCTCGTAATTTCCGATCGTAAACTATATTTCATGACCAAAATGAGAAACTTTATTCAATTTCCCTTCTTTTGGTGGTACTTCTAAATCCATACGTTGGTTAATTCTAATTTAATTTTGCGAAAGAAAGGAAGCATGCAAGTGATAAAATCGAAGTTTACATGTATTTCTTATGGAAACTGTTTTTCCATTCTGGAGTCGAACTGAGTACTCCAATTAAAATAAAAATTTACAAAAACCTTCCCGGGGATATACGTAATAATTTCCCAAATTTTCACGACGATTGGATGTATGGTTTTTGAATCTATCGAGTACAGACAGACAGACAGACACACATTCATTTTTATATATATATAGACTTTGCTAATATTGACATGTGTCTGAAAACCCTAAGGATAAATAGGCATGAAAAATATCAATGTGATGCAAACTCAAGGGTGGAATAGTCTCAGGATCGTGTTCTAACTCCTGTTGGTGTTTTTCACTTTGCTTATCCTAGAGTTAAAATTAATGACAGATATGATTACTTTTTATTTAATTGCATTTTCTCATAATAGGTCTGCTTGAAAAATGAATTCACAGCTGGACCTGAGGTGCATTTTGCTGCATTGGATCTACCCCGAGTTATATTGTCTTTAACTGAAGGGCTTCCTTACAAGCTTAAAAGGCTCTGTCTTTCCAATATCTTACTAACAGGTTAGTAACTGTATCTGGTGAATTACTTTGCTGCAAATGTTGCTAAATAGTTGAATCTTTCTACATTTACTTTGCTTATTCCCCCCTTAGGTGGAGTTTTATTAATTTATATATTCAGTATTAAAATAGTGAAATTTATAACTTGAGTGACTTCATTTATCTTAATTACCAAAGGAAGTAATTTTTATATGTTAAGATTTCTTAATCTAGGATGGTTAGAACTAAGTTCATTAATTTCGTCATTCATAGAGACTCAGGCTAGGTCAGTTAAAGTGAAGGTATTTTAGCATTACAAATTTGCACTAGAGGCAATTTTTGTAATAAAGAATGGACTATTCAACCTACACCACAACTTAGTCTTAGTTCAATCTTGAGTTTGAATGAATGATGTCTTAACTTGGCTGTCTAAGATTCAATATCCAGTTGAATTTATTAGCTCCAGTAAAGATTTATATTCAGACAGATTGTGTACTTTGCTATGTTTTCAAGCGAGCATTGATTACAAGTCACTTGGTTGATTTGGTTGTTTCAGCAAACTTCAGCACTAGAGTAGAATATTTTAAAAGCAAATTGAAGTAAGAAATTGCTCATTCACTTTGGTTGTCATGACTTATTAGAGAAAATTTAAAAGTTTTGTACCATGTGACCCAGTTGCTAATACCTTACTCAAAGTTTTATTAGTAAGGTGTTAGCTACTGTGTCACCAGGTACTTGTTAAGGGCTATGTAAATTGAATTCCTTTTTGGTTGAGTTGTATCTTTTTCAGCGACATAAACTGATGTTTAAATCACTTACAATATTAAACTTACTTTTTTTTATCATTTCCAGCTCCTCTGTGTTTACTTTTCTATCAAACTTATTCCTTTCAACCACTATCTTTCAAATCCACTTCTTTATAATCAATGATTTATTTAGAATTTCATTGTTTTATTTAGTTTAGTACATTTCCATTTGTGATATTACTCTAATAACTTCTAATTTATGTATACTAAATTTTTAATAAGAGTCTTGAAATTGTCTTCTTCTCTACCACTTTTAAACCAGGAATCAAGTCCTTTGCTCCAAGCATCCTAATACCATACTATTTATTTGGTAGATGCTGCTTCATTAATGCAAGTACATGTTAGGAAAATATTATCCCTAATTGGATTTGAGACAGATAAAATTAGTTTAATGATAGCTGACTTCTCTACCTCTCTATATCTACATTTAACTAACTCAATGCAGATGTCTTGAATTTAAGGCATGTTAATTATTTGTTCAGTAAAATTCATTTATTCTTCAATTTAATCCAAATGTTTCAATATGTTAATGCTCTAAGAAACAACGGAGTTAATATTAAGCAATAACTCTCACATCAATGACCTATTTGCTGAATTATGCCTGCTTTGAGTGGGTTAACTAATATAATTTGTAAGTACTAATTCTGATTTTAAATATTTTCAGGTGGAAATGGTTCATTGAATGGTCTTGTGGCGAGGTTGGGATGTGAACTTCGTAATCTTCTTCCAGATTTCCATGATAGCATTAGTGTAATCCTTCCTTTTGGGCCTAGTGATTTGCACACAGTAATGGGAGTTTCTTTGGTGGAGTATAATTATAACCGTACTATGAATTACGCAGATGATATTACGTTTCAGTCATACTGCGATATTCAGGAGAGGAATCCTGAACAACCATTTCATCTTTGCACCGGTAAGTTTTTATTGATTGTGATTATTATCTTCCTCTGTAGGGTTGTAAATTAATATTCTGAAATCCACTGGATAAAATTCAAAATATGTTTACTATCTTTTTGAATGTATTAAATATAGGACTCATCAGCACCCATAATAAATAAAACTACTTTGTTTTGCTTCTAATAATTTTGTTTGATTCTTTCTCTATGGTCATAATCCTCTACACTAAGAATTCTGAAAAAGATTATAATGATTTGAGTTTCGTGTTAATTTACATAATTTAGTTAAAAATCCCTATTCATATATTTTCCTCTTTCCATTTAGAATAGTAGATACATTATTTACCTGAAAATAACATGCACCCCTTTGGGTCATTTTTAAGCTCAAACATCATGGTGCATGTTAGAATCTACAGCACACTAAATTCAGGCACAATACTACTTGTGCACATGTTCCATAGTGCAGGGCTGGTCGCATCCTCGGCTCACCCTAGCTCCAGGTTGCTCGTCAAACGTTCCACCAATGCACCAACAATGTTTTCACTTTAAGAGCCCCCGGAGGCTACAGACTAAGCTGCAGGCCGACAGTTTTTAATTGAAAGGGTATTGACTAGCCCAGTAAGCGTTTTAAATTGGTTAACATACACACTCGAATAGGACTTTTGGAGTAGACGACTATCGGCATTTTGTATGCATTGTATATGCGTTTAAATGTACCCATATAGCCGAGTATGCCTGTATAGTTGACAAGTATACAGTGCTGCGATGGCTTGACCACATTTTTTCATTTCATTTTTTAATTTCTGACGCTCTAATTTTGGGGTGTGCATTACATTCGATGGCACATTATTTTCAAGTAAATACAGTATTAAAGAATATGATTTAATCATTCCTATTCATAATATTATGAACATGGAAGGAAGTAACTGTTGATTAGTGATAAGTATCATGCTAATTTAAAATGTATGTCCTTAATGGCTTTTATTTCAATTATTTGAGATGAGGAAAGGTTTACCAAATTATTAGTTTCTTAGAAGTGAGTTCATTGTATCTGTAATAGAAAACTTTGAACTTGCTGGAATCTCCGAGTAGGAAAATGATGGGAAAGTGCATAGCACAGATTTAGGAGTAGGTCAAATAAATATCATTTTCAAGGAGGAAATTTTTAATCAGTTTTACAGTTTAAAATATAATCATATATAACAATAAATCATTAAATTTCATGTCTTTATTATACTTATATTCAATAATACCTGTACATTTAATTTTCAGGTGGAAAGTCACAGTTACCACGACCTCATCGAAAAGGAGATCCATTCTGGCTTTCAAGAGAAGAATTTATTGTTTTTGGCCCTGACTTTTAGGATAACCTATACTATTTATTTTGAAAATTAGCTTTATTTTATTTATGAAAATTATATACATATTAAATTGATTTAAAAGAAATTGCATTCTTTATGATGAATCTCTGTAGCCAACTTAACTGTTTGCTTAGTGTTTAACAAGACAACTGCTTCCATAACCTCCTATTTCCGAGCATAAAAAATTATATATAAAGGCATACTCTTAGGTATTATCACTCATGGAATAAAAATTTGGAGAATTTTTCCCTTCAGTAAATAGCATCTACAAAAAATATTTCAATTAATATGGAAATATGGAGGAGTCCTAACTTTGTCATTAACTCTAGGGACAGTGGGAAAGGTTAAAGTTCATTCTGGCTTATAAACATGAATTTTTGTTAGAAAAATCTACAGATGTTAATTAACTCAATCTTATGATTTAATCCTTACTAAAACCACAGAATACCCATTCTGTATTCTTTGCTTTCTGAACCATTAATTCACTATAGACTTAACTCTAAAAGATGGGAATAAGGATGAATCAGATTCTGATGAGGATATCATTTCTCACAATTCTAATAGACTTACACTAAATCTGAGATCACTTTTCAATCGTTGAAAATTTCTCTTGCTTTTAATGCATATATATCGTTGGCAAACCAATTGCAGTGCAGTTCCCTCCTTTCATTATCACAAAAGTGAAATTTTCCACATCTGTGTATGCAAAATAAACCCCTTGAGCTTGTGAAGCACATGTCATTCTACATAACTATGCATTAATCTGATATTACTCTCAATAATATTTGAGAAAGATAGCTCAAAAGACTGCTAGATTTTATGTGTTATAATCAGTGACAAGGCCTATGATTTACATATACATAGTTATTTCGCTGTTAATGTTTTTACATACAATGAAACCTATTCTGCTGCAAACATAGCTAATTTTGTATAACACTTCAACCAATAGTGGTTACATGTTAACATTTGAAAACCTCTATTTTAAAGTACACCTGTCATGCTGGTATGCAACAGTAATAGTTCATTGGATATTGGCTGCGATACAACCTAAAATAGTAGCTATACTTAAAGCTAAAATAGAGAAACAGCTATAAAGTTTCTTTCTGGTGTATATAACATCTCAAAACACAATATTTATTGCCAAAGATATGCAGTCATTAAAAATGACTAATGAAAGCATACTTATTGTATGCTTACACATTGGCCAGCTGGTGCCTTATCACAATTTAATTGCGATTGAAACTTGCAGGGATAACTAAAATGAATTGTTCTCTCATGCTATTTTTACAAAATTGTTGAAAGCCATTGCTTAAATCAGATGACAGAAAATAAAGAACCTTAAATGACTCGGTGAACTTAGACTCAACACAGCTAGGAAAGTGATTGATGCTATAATTTCCATAAATAACAAAATCAAATATGTCTAAAAGAAAACCAACTTAAGAGCCATGTTGGAGTCTTTCCTTCATTTTCGGCAGCTTTTATTAGGCAGTAATGATTTACAAACCTGGCATCTAGAGTTACCACTGACGAAATCACCAGAAAAATAAATATATAGGAACCTTCCTCCATTTTTTCCATTGCTGTTAGAGGATTAACTTTTATAATAAATAACAATGAACCTCCAACATAATATTCAGATGCATATGTTTCGCAAATGATACAATTAATATTCTCAGAAGAACCAATTAATATTTAAAAGCTAGATAACTTTCAACTATACCTTCAGTAAATCATGCAGTGATGTTAACATCTTTCTTTATAAAGTGTGTATAGTATCAAAACAGATACATTTGTAATTATTATCAATGTATTTAGAATTATTAAAACTCCATTTACAAAAAAATAACTCTTAAACATGGACAGAAGATCCTCGAATCCTTTGACAGCTTGGCCCACCATAGTATGTTTAAGCACAGCAACAGCTAATATACTGTTTCAGATAAATCATACATAAGTTTGCTATGCGTTTCCAGCGAGTAATGCATGTAATTGTACTTATCAAAACTAAGAGTTGATAACCTAAATTGATGATGATGCTACAAATATTTTTTGTCACAGAAATTAAAATACAGTCATAATTTAAAGGCCAAAAAAACATTACTCGCTGATGTAAAAATCTATTCACAGCCATGTTGAGGGTTCTTTACATGCTAATTACAAAGAACAATACCTTAAGATGAGAAGGTAAAAATTGGTTAAAAAAGTATAAATCACTGATTAATATATAAAAATAAATTTAGAAACAAAATTCCTAAACATTGCCTCAAATAAAACCTTAGAAGAATGAAGTATTAAATGACTGACAGAGTTGACTTAGTTCATTATAACAACAAATACTAACAACAGCAGCAAGCAACTTGATTCATAGTTAAGAAATGCATGAAGTTGCTTACATTTTGAAGAAGCTACATTCATTATGCTTGCAAAATCAAAATTATGTATCAAATTAAAACTTGTACAAGACTTATGCTGTCTTAATCATAATGACCTGACGGTAAAATTACTTTCAGCAACACCCTGTTCGAGCAGGCTCTCCTTCAGCAATCCCACCTGAAGGACCCCT
Source organism: Sympetrum striolatum (assembly GCA_947579665.1). Classification (NCBI taxonomy): domain Eukaryota; kingdom Metazoa; phylum Arthropoda; class Insecta; order Odonata; family Libellulidae; genus Sympetrum; species Sympetrum striolatum. Next base: position 49,261,808 of record OX388342.1, on the reverse strand, counting down.
GAATGATGACATTAAATCATTATATTGTGGCTGAGCAAAACCTCCTGCTTTAATTCCGTCCCAACCGTCTTTTAATTGATACTGGCCTGCTTTTACTCGATCATACACCTCCTGGGCTACCATTCTGAATGCTTCTTCAACATTTGCCCCAGTTAGGGCAGATGCTTCAATTGCATGTTTGATTCCATTCTGATGCGCCCATAACCTTGCTTCCTCTGCGGAAACTTCCCTTGTGCATTTAATAACTTCGTTGGGTAAACCAGATCCAGCAAACGCTACTTTTTTACCTTTCTGACTCTTCTTAGGGCTATCATACTTAGCATCCGTGAAATTTCCATCTTTCTTCACCAACTTATCATCCTCCTCTTCATTCCATTCATTAACGGGATCCATTCCAAGATCTTGCGGACTTACACCAAAAGGGCTAGTGGCAGCTGCTCTCCAAATTTTTTCACGAATGTTCTCAGTGGATTCATCCTCATCATCTTCCCCTAGTTTTCGCGATCCTTTGGCCATTTCTTCGCTTCTTTCGGGTTTGAACCTTCCGTAGTTCGCATTCGCAAATCCTTTGGTTGGCGTACTACCTTGGCTAGTTCTTTCATCTTCGTCCTTGACAAGATCTAATTTGCATCCAACAACAGCAAAGACGGGTTCATGAGGCTGGATGTGTTTCCTTGCTTCAGTAATCCAATTAGGAAGATGTTCAAAACTCTTGCGGTTGGTAATATCATATACCAAAAGTGCCCCAACAGAATTACGATAGTATGACTTTGTAATGGACCTAAAGGAGAAAAACGAGCATTAAAATTTTTGTGCGATTACTAATAATTCGAATGCGTCACTTTATATGACTCCTATACCCGTCTTTTTCTATAATTTTCCTACATTCGTCAAATAAATAAATCACAAAAATAAACTATTAATAAACCATGATCAAATGGCATGAATATATAAATTTTACATACATTTAAAAGCTTCTGCTGATGAAAGCAACTAATTTGGCAAGATTATCAGGAATGACGTTGTAATATAAACATCAGTATTTGCAGCGAACGAGTATAAAAGACTAAGCAATATTCAGTAAAAGACAAAAGAATTATAGTCGTGAATAATAATTACCTAAACCTTTCTTGCCCAGCAGTATCCCAAAGCTGTAATTTTATCCTTGTTCCATCCTTCACTTGCACCAAACGTGCAAAAAAGTCCACACCAACTGTTGGATCTGAAACCTAAGTAGGAGATTCATGATATTCACACGATCAACTTTATAAAATCATTACAGTACTTCTAGTCAAATCAACTAACCTTGGCAAACTTTCCTTCTGTGAAATACTTAAGAAGTGAGCTTTTACCAACGGTACTATCACCGATCAGAATCAGTCGAAATTGATACTCAAATAAAGGATCAACCATTATTCTAGTCGTTAATCACTTAGGCACATGATTAAGGTGAAACTTCGGTGGATACGAAGAAAATATTTTCTTCGTCTTATTTACAAGACATGACCCTGACACTGATTAATTAGTTTTCGTCCAGATTTTCCCAGATGTTTGCGAACCAATAATTGGCTACATCTGATGAATTTCGTCGTTTCTTTGTTCGTTGGCTTTAACCAATGAAAGCGATTCAGCTTTCCCCTTTAAAATGAGTTTCATTTAAAAATGGCGGACGTGAAATATTTTTTTCAGCGTGTCAGAATTCTCTGGTATCCTAAAAATACTGTATACATGGCTATAAACTTGTGATACCAATAGAAGGTGAGTAGTTTTTTAGAATAGTTCTATGAAATAATTTTTTGTGATCACTTAAAATTCTTTAAGTGAAGAATCTTGTACTTCAGTTACATTCCGTCTCTTCAATGAAGATCATTTAAAGACTACTATATATGACGGCGACTTTGGTGGCGATTGCAATTTCAGATTCAATGTACATCCATATGGGTCGCTTTATGCATAGCGGTTAGGAATATCCATTTTCATGTTAATCTATCAATAGTGTACACACTCAGTAAGGAATGCTCCATTGAAATCGAGCTCTATACCTATAATTTGTTTCCAAATTATATATTTCTTTGCATAATTTAGCTTTCTCTGTTGCTCATTACTATTTTACTGTAAATTGATATCATATGACATATATGGACATTTAGGAATTATTGTTACTGAACTTGCCTCAAAACGATTTCTAAATTTCAAGTATGTAGGTTCTAACTTATTTCAAATTCCAGCATTTTTTAACTTATACATTTCATTGCAATAGTACATTGTTATATTAAAATTATAGAGTTACCAAGTATTTGATGACCGTTTTCATTTCCTCGGAATCATCCTTTGGTGTCCCGTTCATGGGACATAAAATAACCAACTGATGAGGGGAAGCTTTGTCACAATGCTTTTTAGATAAACTACCGATAAGGTATCTATTTTAGCTGAATATACTGGTAATTTTGTAAATTCATCTTATCAGTTACTTGTTGTGGTATTAATGGAGGTAATTGTTACCTCTTTCTAATTTCTGTTGTAACATTTTGAAGAGATTTTTCTCAATTGCATTAAATTTATCAGCGTTAATGTTATCATATTCAAATATTAAATGGCATCTTTATCAAAGCTCATATGCTATAGGTATTCAATTGACTTATTTTTTTACATTTTGTAGAATTCCAGAAGAAGTATAGGATATACAGTCATTATGATATTTTTGAGGAATTTTGTATAATTTACTTTATATCTCTATCATAGTATATAAGTATAAAACATTTCAATATCTTGGTATCTTGTTAAGTGAAACGTAATTACTATCTAAATTTTCAATACCCTATGATAAAAACAAGTTCAGTTTTGGAATTTGAGGTTTATGTATTAGTTAAGTGTAAGAGAACAACTGGTCATTTTATATCCAGCTATCCCTAATGTCGTTATATAGGCTACTTCTTTGGAGATATTTTGGAAGTGTTGTTTTGAGTCCTAAAATTGGTTGTAAAGAATTTATTTGTATTTGACATTGCATTGTCATAATGAAATTATTTCTGCTTTACTTAGATATTGTATGCATGTGAAAACTTATGCTCTTCATATTTAGAGCAAATACAACCATCATCATTGTAAAATAAGAATTTTTTAACTAATGACTGTGCTACTTCTATGTTTTCTGAAAAGATCTAGTTGTATATTTTGTTTGAAAAAAGGTTTACTATTTGAAATTGCAGTCGCTTCTTCTAGATGATATATTATTATGATCACTCTCCAGATATTGTTTTCCTAAAATGAGAGTCTTCATGTCATGGCAGTGTCATTTGTAATTGGAATCACATTGATGGATCCATGATCTTGGTATTTCGTCTCTTGTTTTTCCTAGTTTATCCTCTTAGAAGAACACCTAATATAATCACTGTGTATAATTTTATTTCAGTGAATTTTAGGTAAAAATATATGCACTGATATGGATGACAGTTAATTTATTCTTTAGAAGTTGTCTAAATAACTGGTGAGGTGAGAAAGTACTCCTGTTGGAGGAGGAGGGATTTTCTTTCTAGGTTTCCTATACCTTTTTTTGTTGAACATGTATTAGACTGAAAGATTTCTATCGTATATATAACTATTTTTGGTTGGGTGTATGATTTTGTTCCTGTATTTTTACTAAGTTTTCCTCTTTCAAACAATGTTACAGTTTCATTCGGCTGCAAGTAGATTTTTAAAAAAATAGTAATTGCACTTTATCTATTTCATACTTGACATTTTTTAAGTAATAACGTTAAAATAGTTAATTCCACCTGTGGCGTTTCCGTGGAAGTTCTAATAAGTTAAATATTGTTTAGAAGTTAGCATCCAAAGGTTGTTTACTCCTAAATTTGCGTGTAAAGGCGTAATAATTGATTAAATATAAACATGTATAAATAAGATATCCTTTAAAAATTACTCCTTAATGTCACAACGAAGTGTTGTAGCAATTAATAAACGTTTATCATTGTGGACATATCTTTTAAGCCATCGATCTATGCATTAAAAATACGCATTACTTTATTTCAACCTTAACTTTTGCTGTTTCGAGAGAATTAACATAAAATATATGCTTCGTTTAGTTAATAAAACGCAAAAGAAGGGCATGATCATTTACTATATACAATTAATGTGCGGCTATCCGTTTCATTGTTGGTTGAGTTCAGATTCCCTTGTTTTTATCAGTTTTCCAAAAGAGTGCTCGGCCCGCTTTCTGCGTTTTTCCTTTCTCCGGTAAACATAAAAAGCGGTTATATCGCTTCACCTAATTTCTGTCTCTACTGGAACGGATTTATCCCGATCGGTGTGGCCACGGCTTGGTTTGTTTGATAAAATACTATTTTTGAATTTAAATTTACCCGAGCTTAACGAATGGAAGAGCTGTCCCTTTTCGAGTTGTGACGGATTCATTTATCATCGGCACGGCTGGAATTTTCTTTTATCTTCGACCTTCATTCCACTCTGCGATGTCAGCTGTTTATGCGTTGTGCAATCGCTCAGGTGTCACGCATATTTCTCTTGGCCTCCTTAAGAGTTCCTAGCTCATTGATTTGTATAGGAATTTTTGTAATGTCATCTATAGAAACGACATATGTTAATATTATTCATACATTCGATGTCCAAAAACAACACGAGGTTCCTTTTTGGTATTATTTTTAAGAAGCAGTTTTACTCATTGTTGTACAGTCCTGGCCAAAATTAACGCAGCACCAGCCGTAAGGATCGCTAGGGAGGTGCTGCGTTAATTTTGGCCAGGAGTGTACATCAATTTTAAAGGTAATAGAGCTGTTAATCTGCAAATACTTTGTACTTTGGGTACAATTACCTTATTTCTTATTCTTAAACATACCTTATACCGTACATAAAAGCCATGAATTATCTTTGTTTTCTTCTAAAATTGGGATAAAAAGGATATAATATAAAAATCAGATTAATCTGAGAAAAAATCTAATGACGCAGAACGTTCCTATACTTCAACAGAACGTAGCTTTGTTTATAATATTCATTCAGAGTCGTAAGTCAAAAGTTCAATGATAACGCTGTCCACTCGTAAAGAGGAGTTTACAACTTTCATAAGTGTTTGTATTTAATCCTGCATTGAACTATATTCGTAACTTACAAATTTCCATAATTGTTCGCGGAATATATGTAAGGAAACGCTGCGTTAGAAAGCGAAGAGAGAGCTGCTCGCTTGAGTAGTTCCCTTTCAGTATATTTACCATGCAAAGTCACCTTGCGCAGTTGCTGAAGTGAGATTCCTTGCTTTTTTAATCTGATCTAGAGTTTAATCTTTTCAAAATCCTCCAACATGATCCGAAGATTAATGAGTCTATCTTTAAAAACAGACATGGCCTGGTTTGTTTCTTTATTAACCAGCATATGTGGCCATCGTGAGGGAACGATTTCTTCCCTTTGGATTGCTGACGTCTCAAATTTCTACAATATTGGCGTCAATACTCATATTCAATGCTATATTTGTAGCATGCTTACAATGCTTTTCTCTTTCTATTCATACTCATACTATTTCGGCACCGTTTATTTTCGCTTCTTACCTACGTACAGTTACAGAAGTCGTTTGGTTTTCTATGTCTTATTCTTCTTGAGTTTAAGTTACCAATCTGAATCCAGTCATATGTAAGTAGAGCAGGGCTCCCGGATATTCATGTGGACAGCGCGTTTGCCTTTGGTAAAAGCGATCCCGGGTTCGATTCCCGGTGGGCTTCTAATCGATCATCGTAAAAATTACTCAAAAAGGTCGAAATAGTGCACCTGTCTTGAAAACTCTTCAGCGCTCAATGCGTTAGATTATCTTTAGATAATTCCATACAATATAAAAGCTCCAATCTTTCAATAGAGAAGAAATCATTCTATTTCTTCATCAGCTGTTATGTTCTTTCCCTCATGGCTGTTCCAATGTGTCGCTTTTGTTTCAATCTTCTACTATTCTTGGCCAGTTCTGTAATTATCTTGTACCCTATTTATTAATTAAATCCATTAATCTTAATCTATTCCATTTTTATATACTCCATCCCTTGTTTATACCATATATGGCGGTTGCTTTTAACTCGTAAAATAAAATTATGCCTTTAGTTGATGGCTCGATTCGAATAAATTGGCTTAAACATGATCCAAAGCTATTCAAATTCCAGAAAGGAGCTGAAAATTTCCCTTGTCCATCTACCCTATACGCTGTTAGTGTACATCTCGTAATGTCTGCAAGTACATATTTAACTTTCAACCTTTTCTTTCACTCTCATGCACTTTGCATAGTATTGAGCGTGATGTTTCTCTATTGCGTGATTAAATTGGCGCTAGGTTGGAAAAGTATGATTTATATCAAGATTTATGTTGTACGAGAAGAGAAAAATAGTGACTTGGCTGGGACTCGAACCCAGGTCTCCCACTTTCCGGGCGGTTGTTCTAACCACTAAACTACCGAGCCACGTCCTTTTCCCTTCTGTAGCTGTTAGCTATTACATCATTTGTAAGATTTATGTTGTTGTCGTTGTGTTGTTATAGCATATATTCAAATTAGTGATAGACTATATTAGTTTTAGTGAACTATGACGAAGTAATATGCCTATTTTCCGTTTTATTCTTACGATTTATGTATTTTAGTTAATATTCTTTTTTTTAACTTTCTTTAATGCCTTTTCTCTGTAGTTTTTACTTTCCTTTAACCAACAACTTTTTTCATTCTATTTGTATTTAGCCACACTAAGTTCTGGTTAAACAAAAAAGTCTTCATCTTTTGGAAGAAAGTAGTAGTAGTCCTGTGATTTTATTTTTTAGTCCATTCTATTATGACTAGTGTAAACTATTGCTATTATAACTGTGTAGATTTGATGCGTACAATCTTCTTTATTATAGAGAATATTTTGAACATGTATTTGTAACTATTGTTGACTGTAAGACATCTGCTTTTTTGTTGCTTGTATTCATTTATCAAAATAAAACATCATTTTCTGTTATTAAGTTATTTTTTAATGTAATGTTGTAAATATATGTTGCGTAGTAACAAACTTTTTCCTCATATTGTATTTCTCCTTGGACATTATAAGGTCTAGAGATATGGTAAATACATTTATTTTGGGCTTAAATAAATTGTTTAACAATTCACGCTTTTAGAGTAAACTGCATCACCAAAGAGTAATTAATTGTATAATCATTCTGTTTTCGTTTCATTAATCAGAATAGTGCTAGATATTACGTTTGAACTTTGTCTTAGCTCTGAAAAACCTGTTATAAGTATGTATTTACTGTAGAGGCTAAGGAAATAAAAATATGTAAGATATCACGCATTTTGTTTAATTTATTTCTACCTGAATCCCTTTGCTTAAGCTTCTGCTTTTTGGGTGAGTAGCGATATTTACTAGAAATAGTTTTGTAAATATTTGGGTCTTTTCGCTAAAGTCGGGTTTTTACATTTACTACGTTTCTTCTTTTTAGTCATAGTACTCATCGAATCCCTATTTTTTCCTAAGAAGAACTTTTTTCTAATGAAATCTTCGACTTACAATGTTTTTAAATAACCAGATAATAAATTTAATGTAAAATAACAAATAATAATGTTTTGGGAATACCTGATTATGTTTTCCCTCCTTCATGATGAACTGCTGAGGTTTTATATTAGTCGACGTGTAAAGAAATATTTCGAGAATGCGTCATTTTTTAAATTTTTCATAGTAAATATATTTCACCAACTGTTTTCACGATTTCAATAAATTACAACTGGCGTCGAAGCAACTGCATCAGGCGTTGGTACTGGTTGTCGTGGAATGATATCTATTTCACGATTTATAATGGATTAAGATTCTTCGAGTTATAAACTGAGGTTGTGGGTTACACGGTAAAGTTTTTGTACTTTTTGGAAAGAGTTGTCAAAGTTACCGTAATCACAAAAATAGTTTGCATAAGGTAAGTTTGGATGTGAAATGCTTAACTACTTTAAAGATTCCTTTCATAAACAGCTTTATTAAAAGTTAGGAATTTGAGAAGAAAAAAATTATTCTCAGTATAATTCTCAGTAATGGTGCTCATAATATACCTATGACTTGTGCGTTTCATTTGCTTGACGAATGATATTAATGGCGTAAATATTTATTTGATGAAGGCGTGAGTATCCGGTGCCTCCCATCGATCATAACGACCCAAGAATGCTTCTTAATGTCGCGATTTATCGCCTTTGGGGTGACCCCCATAAGCGCCATCAATTATATTATCTCAGTTTTGAAACGGACGAAGTTCAAAGGAAACTTGTCTTTTCAGCGTTTGTTTAAGCTTCATTTATAAGTCTTCCGAGGCATGCTCCATAATCCTCTATTGCTATTTCTCCTTGTAGATTTCGACTGTATAAACTGATATACGACAGGAGTAGGTAGGCAGGAATGTCCGAATATTACTTTTATCGGTAAATGCCAGCCTTTTCTTGAGTTTCTGTCGGAACCAATTGCGTATTCAGACAAACCATTAATCATTTCGTTATACGTTTAAGTTAAACATAAATGCGGAAAGTCCTCTTATTTCTTATTATATTGTAGATATCAGGATACCGTGCATTTTGTGATATTTTATGAAGACTTGTTACTCCATCTTCGTACTTTGTATGAAATAATATTATTATTTTATTTATTAACAATACATCAACAACACGAGTAACTCTAACTTCGCACGTTGTATGAAATATTACAGTTATTTAATTTATTAATAATACATAAACACCACAAGGCCAATTATAGTTAACGATCAACAATAATAATAAATTCTGAAAAAAAATAATTAGAAGTCCTTCGCACGGTTTGCAATTAAATTATACTATATTACGAAATAAAGTGAATGTAATATCTTCGCGCAACTTAGTGAAATATATCTAATGCATTCATTCAAACTTGTTAGCCAATTTAAGAGTGAAAAAGGATGAATGCATTTTTAGCCACAAAAAGAAGGAGTAGACATAAGAGTTCATTATTCCTCAGTTTTATTGATAGATCTTATTTAACACTACAGGACTTCATTTTACTAAGACGCAGTGTCTTGATAAAACCGTGGATTAAGAATTCTGCTATCTCCTCTTTCTTTTTGTTGTGATGGAGTTCCAAGAAACGGCGCCTTCCTCTGTTCATTTTCTACAATATCTTTAATTTACGCCTCGAAGTAAGAGAGATAATTGACTAATTAAGCTTTTTGAGAATGAAAACCGTTGTATAATCAAATGTATATCGACGCCAACGTCGTATCTGTCTTTTTTCATTTCGCGAGTGGAAATTTCCTCGCTAGTCGCATTTATTTTTTATCGTGTAAGCTAAACGCTGAAAAGCAAAGTATTCTCTATTAGAACAAAAGATAAACTGTGGATTTGTGACATAATTACCGTTTTAAAAATTACAAGATGAGAAAGAAGGGAAGATTTGTACGTTATCTGATTAAATTCCTGTTTTTGTGAAACTTTTACAAATTATTAAGCATTTTCAAGTGGCATTCTATCGTCATTCCTACTTCATTATCATATCAGAGCATACACAAATGGAGGGAAAAATAGAATGAATCTGGCAGTTTCAATTTTCATTTATTATATTTGAGGGCTCCTTTCTGTTCTCAGAGTTTTGTTGAATTTATTTTTGCTTATATTCTCTATGCCTTTTCAAATAGAAAGGATTGTTCTATAAAACAGATTTTATAAAACAAAAAAGTAACTTTTACTATGGCTATTACTAGCCGAAACTAGTCGCCGTTGTAACCTCTATATGGAATAGTGATTGTTACTTTTTGTTTTATAAAATCTGTTTTCTTTAATAATCCTTTCGATTATGTCGGATTTTCATTACGTTTCGGTCTCCGTGAATTCTATTCAAATTGGTTGATGTTAAAGCCTATATTATGAAGTTTGTGCTAAAAGTTCTCGCAATTTGCGATAGAACAGGGCAAATAGACTCGATAACAGGAAATTCTTAACATGAATGAATCATTTCGTTATGAATAGTTCTTTGTTGTCAACTGCGGAGATCGAGTCTTTTTATTAGTTGAAATTAAGGGCTTAGGTCATTGTGACGCAACCAACAACAGACCATTTAATCTAAAGTTGAAAGACATTTTTTGTTCATCCTTGATTCTGCCTCTCCTCAACTTCGCCACTAATCCAGCTCTTCACATGCATTGTGGAATCCGCAGTGGGAAGTCGTGGAAAATTTATCGAGGGTTGGCGAAGTTCTCGGAAGATCTATTTACTTGGTAAGCTGTGCTATTACGTTAGGACTTCTAGCGTTGTGGTATTTATAGAAACGCCAAGATATCTTGCCTTCGCTCAACTTGTTGCAACAACTGAACATTTAGGATCAAGTAACGTTTACCCTTCCCGCGGAGTGTGTATTTTCATTTGGCAATAACCCGAAGGAAAGTTTTATCTCGGCCGTAGAGTAAATAAAAATACACAGTCATTGGATTGAGCATTCCATCTTACTCCGCAAATTTCGTATTTCATAATGTTATTCATTTTCGGATGAGTTGGATTCGGTCAGGTTTGGTGGTTGGTCCCAACCCAGTTCGGCTACCGCGAAAATGGAAATACCCACTCCCTGGAGTGCGTGTTTTATTTTAAATTTGACGACTATGGTGTTCGCGAATAATGTACGTAAAATTCTGCACACGCGATTTCTTAAGCTAAGAAATAATACCATACCTCTTCTTATTACTCTTAAACGAGTGTTTTCCAGCTGATAATATTTCCCGACAAACTAAAACATCGTAAAAAAGTTCTTGGCTCTCCGCAAAATTCTAAAGGAAACTGCTTGCTTCCAATTATTACTCTAAGTATGGACTTGAATATCCGAGGTATTTTATACTTGTTCCTAAGATAACAAATTTTTTCTGTCAAGTCCACTGTGTTTTATTTCTCATTGATTTGGATCTGAACTTTAATTAATGAGCGAATTGTTTTTTCAGTGTCGTTTCAGTGGATGTGTGACATCGAGAATAATGTTACGGCAGTACCGTTAAATCTCTTGCATTATCAACTTGATATTCACGAGATTTTATGTCATTGTTAAAGAAGTATGTCGATTCTCTCATAAGCCAATGCAATTCGCGATGGTAAATTAATTAATGGGGCATTATCTACCGTCGTACTTGGCTAGCATGACTTTTTACTTATAAACTGTGAATCATCTAGTTTTAGTAATATCTCGAAGCTTATTTTTATGATTTTGAGGTATCTAATGCTATTTCATGCATCTAACGTCTTCTATTTTTACACCGTAATATTTCTATTTCCCTTCTGGAATTTATTTTCTCGAAATTATGTAAATAGAGTTTTATATAAAATGAATCAGCTTTTCAAGCTCAAATTTCGTTGTAAAGATAAGGTAAAATTCAAAGTGAGAGTGTATTTTTTTCGTCATTATATCGCCATCTGCCATTTTCGCTTTCGATTAAATTCGCATCGTTTTGTTCTCGGCTCAATTTTGCTGTGGATTCTATTTCTCTGTCATCTTATTTCATTCCATCCAATTCATCCACCTATTCAAGCCATTCTTTCCCTTCATCTTCCATGAAATTTTGATCTTCCATTCTTCTCCAATTTGTTTTGGTTCTTGTCGTTTCAGCTTTTAATTAGTGTCATCTTTCACACTTTCCCATCATTATTCAATGATTATCTTCTCTTATTCTTTGCCATCTTATCGTGTTTTCCTACATCTCATCTGCGATCAATATATATCTGTCCCTAGAAGTCTTCTCGGAATTAATTTTCCCAAATTATTATGTTAGCGTTTCATCGACGGTGAAGTTATCTATAAGTTTCAACATTTCGGCTCGCAATTCCGTTTTTGTTCCTTTAAAATATATTTCTAAGAGAAAGGTACTTAAAAGTTATCGGCGTCACTTACACGTATCAAGTCGTCAAGATAAAAGTTTTACTCAGGTTGCTTAAAATAATTGAATTGTTCGATATAATTATTAAGGAAAACATTTTGTTATGAAAACGCCATCTAAAGATTTAAGCAGGATATCGAGTCCCCTTTAGGAAGACTTCGTGGAGTCAATTACAGATTCTGTTCAATAATATTGTTGTTATTTCATCCATTTATAATTTTGTAGTTAGCATGCTGTAGTAGCATTCTGTAATTTTGTTCTCGCATATTTTTACTTAGTATTTATATATGTCTCTCTTTAGGACTACTACTAAGTTGCCAATCTGCACTCCGTGGAAATTAGTTTCTTTGATAATCGAAATATATCGAGAGGCATTTCATGGAATTCACTTCCCCCATCCCAAAGTTTATGAACGCATCAGCAACTTTACCTCGCAAATGATCCGAGAAACGCTGATTTCACTGCCTAAAAGGATGATCTAAACGAAAAATGACCGAAACATTTCCCATATTTATTGCTGGACACTCAATTATCATTCCAATATATTTCCAAGCGGGATGACTACGAAGTTTTGGAATAAATCATTAAGGACGCCAAATTAAGAGGTGCGTTCAACCGTTACATCTGAAGACTACTTATTTTGCGTTTCAGATTTCCATTGATAATTTGGATTTCGAGATGGTATTCTAATATCACTTCATCATGCATGTACAATATGTTTTTCGAATCAACTACCCATTCCATTTGAGATAACTAAGCTGATCTTATGATAGCAATGCCTGTTTTTCGTAATTAATCTTGAAACGAGCTGAATAAGCAGCAAATCATTCAATATAATCGAGAATCGGCAGCCAATTCTGCAATGACATTGTAAGTGAACCATTCAATAATCTTCAGATTTCTTCCGCACGCTGCAAATTTTAAGTTCTCCAATCCAATGTTTTTCTTTGCTTTTAATACTTTGTTTCGAATTTTTATCACTGCGTAGAGTTGTAGCTTGTTGCAAGATGACATTTGAGAATGATAGTGCATATTAAATTCAAAGAAATTATCTAACCTCTCTCGGTTAATATTACCACCAAAGATATTTCGGGGAAAACTTCAATAGGAATCCCAGAGCATTATTAATAATTAAATATTAGAAATACATGAGATTTAGGGAGTTACTATTTCATCTGTTGATTTTTAACTATTCATTTTGTTTAGATATGATAGTGAGTTTTCAATATTTATTTAGAAAAATACATAACTATAAATTAAGGAGCAACAGTAATATCTACGTTAATGATTATTTAATCTACGAAGTGGGAATTAGTGCTATATATTTAAGTAAAGGAATTTTCGGAAGACTTAGTTGACTATTTTGTTCATTATCGTATTGGTATTTAATGTTTTGTGACTAAGTAAAATTTTTATTTAAGTTATACGTAGATGTTTTTTATTTTATTAAAATGGTTTTATTTCATTCCGTTAGCTTGTAGTACTCAGTGAAGAAGTATGTATGAGGATATTTAGTATAATTGTTGTTTAAATGGTATTTCAAAATAGGGAAGTCCAAATTAATTCATCTTAGTGAATCACTGTGCTGATAATATAAAATTAGACTTAAATCTATTTAACTGAGTAAGATATTTTATTGATATAATGGAAAGGTGGATATGAAATGGACTATCGGGAGTGTTCAAGAGAGATTTTCATATCCTCTCAAGTAATTTATATGAAACCTTTAATGCATCGTGTTTTAATTTCCATGGATATCTATCAGAGTGGTTTTACTGAGTGATTTAAGAATATTATTTTCTATCTTATTGTATTTTATTTCTAGTTAGAAAAGTGAACCTTACAAGCGATTTTGGCAACCTTAATCATGAAGAATTTTTGGTTCAGAATGATATATATTCGTAAAACAAATTTTTCCCTAAACCTTTCTCTTTTGGCCTTATCACACAAGTCCAGATCCACCTTCGCCGATTAAAAGGGAGTTTCTCTTTTTTTATTTGCAACCCACCCCAAAATTCAGGTAGGGCTCTCTGTTTCGAGCCCTCGTTTATGGTCATGGCCCATCCCTTCATTAACATTGCCGTCAGAAAAGTGTGTGGAAGGTCGAGAGAAAATGATAGGGAAGAGGGAGTTAAGTAGAGAGAAGAGAATGAGGGAAGAGAAGGAAGAGAGACTGATAAATGAAATGCAGAGGACTTGAAGGATAACGGACGGACAAACGGCTTTATTAAGGTTAGAATTGAGAAGAAAAGGGGATAAATAGGGGGACGGAAAAGGTAGATGGAGACTGGAAGAAGTTTGAAGAGGGACATATAACTCCTTTGTGGAACAAAACGAGACTTATGAGTTCCCAGCAGCTTATGAGATGTATGGTTTTATGCTGAGTTGCTTCCGTTACTATCTGAAAGGCTAATAATTATCCGTGAAATCAGTGTCATTTATTGGAAGACAAAACTTTATCAGTGGTTCCTCAAGGTTCCCTTCTTGGTCCTATTCTTTTCGTAATTAACATCAATGATGTCAGAGATGCAAGAGGGACAAACTCAGCAGTCAGAGAAAGGAACGGATGGAAGTACTTGGTAGTAGGGAGGGAATGAGACTCGAGGACTCGAAAAGGAGGGAGAAGTTAAGGGAGGAAGTAAGGATGGAAACGGAGAGGGAAGGAGGAGTTTGGGAGGGCGTGAAAGGGAGTAAGAAAGGAAGATGCTTCGAGAGGTCGTCTGGCTTTCGGAATCGGTTTTCGTGGTTTTCCTTCGGATTTATTGCGAACGGTTGTGTTTGTGTGCTTTCGCGTTTGTATGAGTGCGGGAAGGCCATTTTCCCGATCTCCATCCCGCGTCTTTCCCCGCACGGCAGCACACACCCTTCGGCCGATCGATATACCGCGCCTCGGCACGCGGTTGCTTTGCTCTCGCCCGCATCTCTGTCGTGGGGAGAGAGAAGACATGAGGAGAGTGAGAGATGAGCTTGAAGCCCTCCGGGGATTCGGCGTTCTTGGAGGGAGAAACAGACTTGGTGCTTGAGCTCGTGGATGTTGGGAGTGGGATCGACGACCTCTTATTTTCCAAAGAGACACCTCTTACTCTTTTTTTCCGTCATGTACCTCTTGTCTGTTTAGACATCAGAATCGTGTTTGTATTGGATGTGAAGGATGGACATAATTTACGTTACTTCCTCATTGTTTCAGCCGTAAAAGCGTAGTGGAGTTGTGCCACTTGTCAGTTCATGGCAAAGGCATTTTTCCTCAGGGGATCTTCATTCATCCTTTTTCTTCTTCGATAAATCAAATTTCCGCGCGCTTTTTCCGACCAAATATGGTATCCGTTTCAGCGGGTGCTCCATCATCGCCGAAGGCGTGATTAATGTTTTTCAGTAGGGATTGTCTCTGGAGATTGACGTAGTGTAGGTTAGTGATGCTTGTTCTTCCATCCCGTCGTATTACGAGGCTCCAGCGGATGTGGAATAAATCTTCTCGGAGTTTTTGTCGAGGATAATATGAGATTTGTTCGCCTCATTGACGAATTTGAAGAACTTATGCGTTTTCTGTCGCCGGTTCATGCTTTTCAAATAGCGCACAGTATCCGGTGACATAAATCTATATTAGTTGAGATACTGCTTAAGGTTCAGAATTATCGTTTCTATTTATTTTAGGAAATTTCAGAAATATTCCCAACAACTTAAAAGTACCATTTTTACAAAGTTCCCATTTTATTCATGGTGGTCTAAGTCCCGTGCAATATTGCTCTCAGAAAAATATATCAAAATAACCTTTCATTATCCACTTACGTTGAACAAGTTTCTATTATTATCAATTTCCGGTTGAACTTAGATATCGCGTACGATAAATTTCCTATCATTTCGGAATTAATCTTCGATATTTGTCACCATAATTCGTAAAGGTAACTTTAATCGTAATAATCATACTATTACATAATAATAATCCTAATTTTTATAATTTTGCATTATAATAATCCTATTTGCCATAGGATTTGGAATGTGCCTTCATTGGTAAATGTCTGCAATAATTCCACGTATTGCCACTATTTCATGGAAATCAAAGTAATTGAAGTGAGAGTAATGTTTGTAGATGTATAGCGTTCTTATCACATACTCTTGAGAGTAGAATTCCGTTGGTACGCCGCGAAGAGGTTATTAATTATAATTATCTGTTCATTAAATGGAGAAATAGCCTTAATAACCATTCTTGAACTCTTCATTTCTTTTTATTATGATGATTCGGGGGTAAAAAAATTATCAGATATGAACAGGGAAGAAAAACTTGGTATATTTTCTGCATAATTGTTTTACTTGACAACCGGTTTCGCTACCGGAGTAAGACCTACCTAAGATGCTACTAAGATACTACTCCGGTAGCGAAACCGGTCGTCAAATAAAACAATTGCGTAGGAAATTTACGTTTTTTCTTGCTTATTTGATAATTGCTTTCCACCAATTTACCTTCTGATCATCTAGATTTCATTATCAGATATGTTGAACACTGAGCAGGCTGCATACCATTTGGTCGCTACAGTTTCAGATATGCGTAACCTTATCTCTGCAACTGTTATGAGCTATTCCCAAACGTTCCTGCTCTACCACTCATCGTCTCTAGTTCATTCTAATTCCCTCGTGAAACCCTAAGTTCTGCTCTAACGCTCTTACTGTAAGTGATCTCATCTTTTATTCTCCAACCATTAGCCAGCGAAATTACAATACGTAATGCAATTATCGGTTTAATTAGCCACGAGATGTATCTTTCCTCATTAAAATTTTACGTTTTTCAGTGGGAGGATTGGAGCTGGCTTTAAATCTTCGATAAATAACATTTCCAAATTTGATTTCGTGATAATGAGAATAAAATGGCTGTGAGGTTTAAATTAATGTTTTGAATTCCATCTGAACATGTTTTATCTCACCGAATTAAATGAGCTGCCATTCCCTTCTGTCATATCATATTTGTTACACCATGAAAGAGAAATGACGTAAATTATGAAATGTTACAAAAATGAAAATAAAAGAGGAAAAAATATGACGCTCATCTATCATTCGACGGATAAAATTCTATTATTATGTTTTTGCTGACGTTAAAGGCTTTCACAGTCATTGTTTTATTCCTAGTTGAATATATTAACGTGTGAGCGAGAATGAAAAAACAGTATTGCGGGATGTGGGATTCCTTGGTATGCACTTGCAGATTTTATTACTTTATTTTGGAATTGTGAGTCATTAAGCAAAATAGGATCATAGCAACATGCGATGGGCTAAATTTCTTCAGTCTATTATATCTTTCTCTTAATTAATTTTTAATACAAATTTGTCTCACTGTGTACCACTCTCCCTTACATGATTTCTAAAGATTTACTTCACAGTAGCAAACATTTGTCATAAAATCACAATCAGTATTACGAAAAGCATATTGAAAAGTTTCAATGATATTTTTGCTCATTCTCCATGACTACAAAAGGTACTCGAAAGTTACCAGAGGAAATCACGCTACGAATGAGTTCAAATGTGTCCCTGACTAAGCTACATCTTGATTATTATCACGGTGGAGAATGTGCAAACTACGGCCTGCGGACCAATTCACCGACGTTCTATTCAGGCAAAATTCACACTTTTAATGACGACATTCCCGTTTCAGCCCTCCGCGATCCAAGGTGAATACATTTTTGTCGAATAAACCGGAGAGGGAAAATTTTATCCCCCCCGTGAAAGATTGACCCTGGAATAACATTCGTGCCCTTTGTATGATTGGAAAATGTCATTGAAAAGTTTTCTTTTTCAACTGCCTATCGAATATATTGTGTTCATGAAATCATAATGTTTATTTTAATAGCAGTTTATACTGCTATAAACTAATTGCTAACTAATTCTTGCACAAATCGGCTGCATTCGAGCTTTTAAGTTTTATATAATTTATTAAGAAGACTAGGTATTAAAATATATGTTTATGATCAATGAGGAAATATGTCAATATGTTGCAACAACGGTGGTGTAACGTATCTATCATTCTTCGTAAATAATCAAAAATTTCATAAAGATGGGGTACTTAAGAGATTTTCGTAATTTGTGATTGAGAAATGCAGGCAACCTCCAGACGCTTGCATATAGCCTCCATCACATCTTTGGGAAAGACATTTTATGATAGGATTCAGTCAATTCATCCCTCTCGGAAAATACATCCTTATTTCATTCGATAAATTTGCGATCAATTATGACGAATACTCAATTCTTTTAAGCTACAGACTTTTATGAGCCTTTCATATAGCTTCTCGCCATAAATGTAAGTAATAACTTAATAAATTATCAGCGTGTTTTACTGCACAAATATATGCTCTTTTACTCAGTTATATATTTTCTTTAGATAAAGTTTATATCAAATAGTAAAAATAACTACCTTAGTACCTTTAATACGCTCTTAGCTCAAGACTGTTTATTTTTGTACTGTATATAGTTAAAAATATCACCTCAAAGATGCAGTATCCTCATTCACGTCTTTGTCCATCACTGTATTTAACATAAAAGTGACAAAATCCTCTCTCAGAATTCTTTAAAGAATAACTAACTCTAACGTAGTTTTATTTGCAGCATTGGTACGTTGGTACATTGGTCTCCATGTACGAGAAAACAAAGGATTTGCCAGTATCTCTCTCCTAATATGTGTATATTCTCAGACCCTATAAACGCATACATATTGGTTTGGATGCCATGAGAATGTTGCATTACTATCCTCGTACTCAAAGTTATGACTGTGATCTTTTCGGTTTCTAGAATTTCTTTCTTATTCTAGAGAGCCTTCTCCAGATATTGAGTCAGAACACTTATTTTTTGTTTGCTAAAACTTCTGTCTTTTTTAGCTAAAAGTGTTTCGTTGACTTTACTCTCCTGATTAATCATCTTGGCGTAATATTATCGAAGTGAACGTAATGTCAATATTTTTAAAGCTCTTCTTATTTTTTATGGACAGAGTTTTTGAAACAATGGAGAATGCTGGTGGAAATTTAAGGTAAACACGTCGTTCTCTCTAATATTTTAGATATTTACGTAAATATATACAGTAGTATTATGTTTTCAGTTTTTCATTGGAGTCTTTGTACGTACTATAACTGTATGTATATTATGGAACAAATTTTCATAAGTTATAATTCTCGGGAGTCGTATTGGTTTGGCGTGCTTTCTACCAAACTGCCAAGCGTTCATTTTTACGATTTACGCATCGTAGTCCCAAATCGCGTGTCAAGAGAAAGTATACTCAGGTGCTTTATGAGGTATTAGTGACTAATCAGTGATATAAGAGTCATAACTAATTTTGATGACCGTTTTCTGAAACACTTAGAAAATTATATTATTATAGACATATAATTATATAAATTATTATTACATTAGCTATACAGATATATATTTTTTTATCTACATTTTATTATGGTTGCATCTATCGATTTGAATTGTTAAACTGTCCAATTGAACATCAATTTTAATTAAGTTATGCGGATCTCTTATCGTATGCATTTAACCGTATGAATCGGCGAAATTCTCATAACTTATAATGAGGGAACATGTCACTTTTTAATCAGCACTAAATGGAAATCCTACTACCTAGTAGGATATCCATTCATTCCATTTCTATTCCCATGCAGAAAGCGGTCTAAAGTTTAGCCTAGATCCAGAAAATGCAGCCCCTTTCTTTTCTGTCTGAGTGGAGCCACGATATGAGTCTGCTTATTGATGAAGATGTTGTCTTTCGAAATTATGCAGGGAAAGCGTGTCAAACTCGGCGTAGAAAGTTCGACGGCTTTCAGTGGAGATGCCCGTTCCAATGAGGAAAATTTTTTTCATGCCGAATGAATGATCGGAAGGTTGCATCCTCAATGCATTTTTTGTATTCGGTTGTCGTTTAGTAGAGGGTACTCAGCTCTTTCAAACTCGTTGAGAAACACTTTATTTATCTGTGTCATTGTAGAAGTTAGAGCGTATTAACTGCAAACAAAATGAAGAGAAGATGGTACACTGGCCTATAACTTGGCCTTTAAAGGCAACGTAACAAATGTTCGTAATAAATAAACGTTTATTGCCAATGATCAGGCCAGAAAATGATGTATGCTGTAAAAAATAATTTTAAATAATTAGAAATTGATATGCTCAAGCGTGACTGCGTGGGATGGACACGACATTTCAGAAGAAAATAATACTTTGTATCTTCCACAAAATTGATTTATTAACACGACCGGTTTCGTCTCCAGAAGAGTCATCACGGTGACGAAACCGGTCGTGTTAATCAATCAATTTTGTGGAAGATACAAAGTATTCTTTTCTTCTGAAACGTTTAAATACTTAGAATATTGTATATATTACGGAACAGAGCATCAGTAGTTTTTTCTGTCGTCTCATTGAATAGGATAGTGAATCGTGTAGTGTCCTTGTCTCTAATTTTAATCCGCTGTAAGAAACACATAGATTAGTATGAAAGCTATACTGTGAATTAGCGTATGAAACTGTCATAAGAAGAATTGATCCGGTTGTTAGGATAGCATAACACTTTCTTTTTATATCTTAATTTGATAACATATAATGATATTTGATAACTAATTAACATTTGTCCACTGTATCTTGCAAGAGTTGTTCAAAGGGAGTTTCATGTTATGCCCACCAAAACTCTGTTAATGGCTGTTCATCGTCTAAGTCTGCCACTTCCACTAGTATTAGATTTATCTTACATTTTTCAGCAAAAAGTTTAACAAGATTTATCCAAAATTTTAAACAATTGAGCTGGTATAGTCTTCGAAGTAAAAGTAAGTTGATTATTGAAAGATTTCATGAGGCGAGGCTATATATAAATGTTTAAAGTAGTAGTATTGTTAAAAGTGCTTCGACAGCTTTGGTCATTTCGCACATTGGCTTACACCGGGAATCGAACCCGGCACCGCTTTAACCAAAGGTAAATGCGCTGTCCACATAACTATCCGGGAGCCATATAAATGTTTAAAGACTTGAATGAAATTGTTGAAGTTGATAATGAAAAAAATCATTTATCATACGGATCACAGTTTGGTCACGTATCAAGTAAACTCAACTGTTTGCTTGTTTAGTTATCGCCTCCATCGGTGAGAGGATGTTGGATGAGTGCGTCTCCTAGATAAGTCATGGACTAATTTCTGCTTTCTGAAAAATTCTCGGTTTATTTGCATTATTTTATCTTTTTATTTGTGTTTAATTTTATCGGGAATTTAGTTTGCGATTCCCTGATTAGGGTTCATTAGTCTAAATGATTTTCATTGTTTGTCGGACTCCCGGATAGACATGTGGGCAACGCGTTTGACTTAGGTGAAAGTGGTCCCGTGTTTGATCCTCGGAGGGAGCCCAAGTGCAAAATTATGTTTCAAAATGAAAGCTGTCGAAGCACTATGACTTTATGACTATGACAATGCTTTTATTAAATTGCTTGTCCCTTATTTGTCAGAATTCTTCTATTGGATTGATAAATAATAAAATCAATTAACAAACAATGGAATTTTTCCTACAAAATTCTCTCGGATTATCAGCCAGGTAGGTCCGGGAGAAGAAAAAAATGTCACCACATTTTGGTCTCCCGAACTAACCTAGCTGATAACACGAGAAATTTTTATAGAATAAATTCACCAGGAAAGCGTCAAATAACTATAATGAAATTTTTATGTACGAAATCGAAAATTAATTATTTAAATCATTATTTTATTACAATATATATAATCATTTACCATTATCTCCTTATTTCTATCTAGTTCGTGATTAACCCACTAGAAAAATCATTTGCGGTACCAAATTTGCATCTTAATTAGCACGTATTTCATCCAACGAATTACAGTTAAACACCAACAAAGAATTTACGTGATGTGATAAGAAAAGATGGCTCATCTCTTAGAAAGCAAGCTTCGTAGACCACTTTATCACAAGGAAATAGGTCGTCGCTAGTTGGAAGGGTTTTGAAAATATCTTTTTTAATAAAGCTCAATATCCTTCCCCTGCGCCCAATATTGATGGATTGCCGTTCGTTCACCTTATGACTGAGGGAATCTTGAGGAGAATCAATGGCTAAGGCGAGAGCGGCTCATCGTTCGTCCATATCTCGCCAATGAACGGAAGTTGAAAACCGACCTCCTAATTTCTTACGCCGGATATTTGCTCCCGGAAGGACGTTTGCTCTGCTTTCATAGCTCATTGGAATCATCTTTTATTAGAAATGAATATATCGGTCCGGTTGTCATTTAAGATGTAAATTGCAATGCGGATTACTGAAAATCTAGGCTTTGAAAAGGTAACTTACTGGCTAATGTAACGAATTTCTTCTCTATTCACCGAACTAAGAATTTATGACGAATGAATCGCAAATTGTCACATTATATTTTTTCCATGTATGTTGTTAACCAATTCGTTACTTTTATTCAAACGATACCTACTATGCTCTTACTGCTACATTTTACTTTCCTTTTTAACATATTGGCATATTGGCACTTTCCAATGAAATTGGAGGTCTCTAAAATTACTTTACGTAAACATAAATTCAAAAACAATACGGGTGTGAATAAAAAAATCTTGTGAATTCATGTGCCTTTCAGTATTATTCATCACAAAACTATTAATACTGATTCCTCGGTATATACCTATCAAAAAAATATTGTTTATTTAATTTTGATTAATGGTGTCTAAGTCGTAGGTAAAGTAAGCGAACTATTCTTACCATTTCGGCAATAAACATTTATTTCTCAGAATGAATTGTTTATATCGTAAACTTATTGAAGTTACTCTCAAAAGTGAGATGGTAAGTAATTATTTACCCACCTTTACTTCGTGACTGCGAAAGTATACTCCCTCTATGCCTGCTACTGCGATTTGATATAAAATGCATGTCTTGTCTTTACCTCTATTGATTTGTAATAAGTGAACACATTGATCGTTATTTTTTATTAATTTCATTGATTTAATTTAGTATTTTTCTGCTATATTTGTAACTGGTTTTTTGAAACAACGGCTCAGGATAATCCAGAAGCTAGTGCATTTTCATCATAATAAAATGTATGGCTATTTCAGGATAGAGTCATTCTGGCATCCTTGCATGCTTTGATACCTAGCTTAGCGTGGATTCAGAGAGATTTAGTCCCTTCCTTAGAAATTCAGGGCGTGGCGTGGACCTTCCGTAAGTCATGTTTAAATGGCACTCTTTTTGATAGCGTATCCGACGGGAATTAGTCTGAACCCGCAAAGTGGGCGGCCAAGAGTTGTAATTCCCCTCAAGCTCCCATTTCCGATTGCGGTGAGCCGTGTGAAAAAAAGTCGTTACAGCTTGCAAACAGAATTCGAGTCACGTACTGATTTGGATATTTATTTACCCCCTGGCGGGAGGAATCGCAACTCGTGGCCGGGCTCCCACTCCGATGTTTTATTCTCACTGGTCACTTGGTTATAACTCTCCCCGAACCAGACGCACCGTTCCCGATTAAAAACAATAACCTTATTCGCAGGTCCATCTCGGCCACCGAAGGAAAGCACATTTCCTAACGGTGGCCCTGAATTTTTCACAAGGGGACCTGTTTTCCCCTTCCGAATTTTACATGCATCAGCGTGTTCTTGAATGGAATGCTTAGTGCCGTGGGAAGAATGCGAACGTAAATTCATCAAAAATTTATCCGCCGACCGGTGAAATTTTGAAGCAATGCCGATGCTTCCTTTTGTTGGCTCGCGTGTTTTTGGGGGGGAAATGGAAAAATAGTCTCCCATTTCGAATGAGGCCATAATGTATTCCCAGGAAGGGCTGACTTTAATGCCGACTTTATCAAAGAAAGATGAATAGTGTTCGTTGCGAAGTTTTTGGGCGGAACTTCTCAGGCGGGTGGATTCATATTCGGAATTAAAAGCGCAAGAAGTTTATTGTTGTATATTCCTCATAAGTTGGGGGATGTACGTGGACTTTAGAACGATTTGTTCTAAATTCCACGTGGTCTTGTTATCTTAATCACCAGCGATACGTAAAACTGCTGCAAACAGGATCAATTTAGTAACCAATTAGCGAATGTTTCAAGTTTTTATATTTAAAAGACTGAGTTTTTGCATAATTACTACCTTATTCTTCGTAAATTTGTCTTACGATTTTAAAAATGGGAGTCGATGGAACGCATTGATTAAATTATACGAGATATCTAATTGAAAAAGGTATTATATAGTGGAGTGTTTAGATGGGCTCCTCAATGTAATTTCGCTGACTAATAATCAATATATTTGTGCATTAAATCATTAGGCCCGAGTAGATAAAAGCTTGTAACAGATACATACGTTTGATACCTATTTTTAAGCGACAATTAGTCTCATTCATTAGGGGTGTGATATCGTTGTAAATTTGCCGTTAAATTTATGATGTTGTAGCATCAAATCAATCGATACAAAATGGCGCATTGCAGTAACATTATCGTTCAAGATAAACTTGAAATATTCACGACAAGTTGATGCCTTCATTAAAATTGCCTAGATGTAGATTTTCATTTGCACCCAATGCGCTGGCAGTACTTTAAAAGCGTGGTCCATTAACGGAAGAGGAAATGTTCTGAATATGGAGAACGCCAGTTTTGAAAGCTTATTAATTTATCAGCTCTCGTAATGATTTCCAAAGTTGCTCATATTTTTCTTATTCGTGTAAGTTGGAATAAAACATAGAACCTGTCCCAGAGAGCCTTACTAAAGTTTTTGTGAACTCTCAGCTAATCATTCATTAAATTTCGTCTGTGAGAGTGAATCCTTTTCTTCCAACTTCTGGAAATGTTAACGTGCAGCAAAAAGGGCAATGACGAGCAAAGTCGGGTCCTACAATGGCTTCACGTTCCTTTGGGTGAGTTCATATTAGTTGCGGACGATTGGCCCTTTTCCACTCTTCACCTTTAAGCAGTTGTTTTATATAGGCAAGTACTGCTTCTTGGGAGGATAAATGATGTAGTGCTTGTTTAGCTATACTGCAATTATGAATGCAACCTATGTATTATAATTTATATATCCGATCCGATCATGAAACTGTGCATAAATGCGGCCTGGTGTTAAGATATTTTGCAGCTTAAGGAAAAATATATGTTATCTGATCCCATACTTACCTAGGAGTAATAGAAAAATGGAGTCGCGGCATGTATAGATTATCTTTTCTAAAATTGTGAATCATTTCCATTTTCAATCAATAAATAGGTTATTAATTAGATAACTATTAATAAAATTTTCATATAAAGATCCATTCTCAGTATCAAGTACGAAGTTTTATTTAGTAAATTCCGTTATCAGTATGCATTTATAAATCGTATAAAACATTCTGCAATTGATTAGAATTATCACTAATTAGAAATTAAGTTCAAAATGTGGTTTGTCACATCCAATTTATCTATTTATTTATTTTATCCATTTATTGATTTTTATTGTTTGTCTATAGAATATTGTCTGAAATGCTGCTTTACAAATGCCTGGGTATATTCTTAGGGCCATGCTATTCGGGTCGGATAATTTACCATCTTTTGCCGGATACTGCCGGAAACATATATAGTCTGTGAATATCTGCCTAAGAATAGGAATCTGGTGTGGATACGTAAATCTGTATCCTTGCACGATTCTGTTCCATACTAATTTTAGACGGAGAAATCATGAGATAGATAACTTTTAACAGACATTCACTCGATGAATAATATTTACCCAGTATTTACTACGAGACGAGATTCAGCAACAATTTATTTCTCTAGTAGAATACTGGTTCTCTTGGTTTTGTATTTTCCTCAGTTTTTGAATTCTTACTGAGCTATCAATTTAAGTTCTTGCGCACAAACCTCTGACGGGATATCAATTCTGTGGAAAACCGGTCCAATTCTGGTGTTGTTTTTGTGAGCACGACAGCGGCCCCAAAGAAAGATTATGGAAAAGGGCTCTTTTTTCAATACTTTGCCGGAATTTGTGTTTACAGGTTGCTATCCTAGCTGTACTTTTTGCATTACAGTGAGAAATAGACACCGTTCCAGTTTTTGCTATACTTGTGAGGAATAATGGAAGCATTCTTTTTTCCCTGACCTATACTTTTTCTTTGAATTCAGATCCCACGAGAAGTTGCCAAAATATCTTCTTTCATCGTTTCTGAAGTTATCTCGCCTAAAATATTATATGAATTAAATTTATACATATTTTAGCATTTTTGTGTTTATATAAATCCAAAATATTCTGATGAAGTTGAAATATGTTTTGACAGCAAATTGTTTAACGTTCATTGGCAGTCTATCTTCTTTGTTTATTCAATATTATTGAAGTAATACCATTTTTATACAAAACTAAAGGAAAATATAATTTGAGTAATTTTGTGACTTTTGTTTAAAAGGAAAAGTAACACGGCTGTGTTAATATATTAGAGTTAAAAAAGCTCCAAATGGTCAATTTGAGGCTATTTGGAGCTCTTTTTTTTATTTACAGGTGGTAATTAGACTATTGTATTTATATTTTTCGATAATGTACAGGAAAAACATGAGTTATCAGCATATCACTCAATTAACTCGGCGTAATAAAATGACGAATGAAAAAGTTAATCATTTACAAACTAAATTAGCATTTAATTAATCTTTAAATGCAGTAACCGTAAATAGTGTATAGTAATGAAATGGTCTTACTTCTAAGCAAGTGATATATTTTTGTTCATAATTTCAGAATATTGTAAGATAATTCTCGTAAAAACGAAAGTTTTATTGAGCGCAATTACAATTGGTTTAATGCTAATTAGCTGCAAAGGAAGTGAAAGAGTTCCTTACGATTACGAATAATCGAATTGGAAAGGTGTGCGTGGTCGAAGATATGTTGAACGAGGATGTCAAAGTAAGGTAGAATGTTAAAATTGAAGATTCCATAAATCTTCATTAAATAAATATTTGAAATTATTTAGTATAGATTTAAAAATTTGAGAATACAATATAAGGCATAACGAAACATCTCGCTGAGTCCACTCTCTACGAAAGATAACTTAGTACGAGTATTTTCCTCAATCGCCACTCAAGGCGATGAGATTTTCTGACACAATTTCTTACGTAAAATACGTATAAAGTGTATTCTAGAACATAATCCATGAAAATTGCCTTCGGGAAGGGTTGTTATCTTTCAGAACCGATCTCGACAGAGGACGTGAACCTCCGATACGTTGATTTGTCCCCTGTGGCGTTTTCGAAAAGTCTTTCTTCGGGATCGCAACTTGTCTCTACGTCTTTCTCCGGATTCTACCTTCAAGGCTTCAAAATTCTCGTATAAATTACCTCATGTCGTCCGACGTCGTTTTTAACTTACATCCGCGCCCAAGGTAAAATTTGATGAAAAATCGTGGTCCGCCATTTTGGTACATACATAAAGCATTCAAAAATGCAACTGTTGTTGATTATATGGAAAATTATTAAACATCAAGAATAAGTAGATGTGATTGCGGCATATTCTACCAGATAAATTTTCTGCAATGGACGCGGCGTCAGCATCTAAAGCTTAAAGAAACTCGAAGAAAGTTCAAGTCCGGCATTTTCTTGTAAAAGTTGACCAACTTTGACCCTCTTTGTAAATTCAATGAACAAGAAACAAATTAAATAAAACACAAAGTTCTATGGAGAAAATATTTGAATATAGTTGGGCGAAATTTCAAAATTCAGAGTCGTTATATAACCATATTAGTATCTGTACAACCAACACATTTTTGGATTTCATTCCTCTTAGTAGCATTTATTATGGAGCGGTTGTTTCTAATCCAAACTTAGTAAAACTATAATGAAAATTACAGTATTATTTCATTTTAATTACATAATAATTGCAATTGAATTAGTATGACAATGAAGTTCCAATAGTACCATCTCCAAAACCAATAATGTGAATTTTGATTACATTAATTTATGGGTTTGATAACGATGATGAAAATTTGCATGAAAACTTTGGAGGATCCAGAGAGAGAAATCGAGACAATCACTTCCTGCCTTTATCTCTTTATAAAAGGCAAATGAAATTCCTGAAGAAAATTAATTCAATTAGGATTCATTAATTCTATTTATTTCCAATTAAAGTTCTTTTGTTTAAATCGCATTGCAGTATGATTTATAATAATAGCAACTATTATAGTAAACTACCACATGAATGATTCTTGTGAAAAGTCCATCGTTAAAATTATTCATCAGCACAAATCTCTCACTATGGTCATATTAATGGAATTATTAAGTTGAGTTAAATCTCATTACACCATTAAAATCAATATATTATTGCCGTACATCGTAGAGAGCTATGAAAATTTAAATATAAAACCAGTCTTTCGTAACTTCTACCAGGTGTTTATCAAAAGATCGGTTTCGACCTAAGAACGGTCATCACAGGTCTTTGGCCGAAACAGGTTAATTAATAGAAAACTGGTTGAAGGGAAAGGGTTGGATTTATTATTAACTTTCTTATACCAGCATGTTTATGCTATTCTAAATTAAAATAGGGTGGTCTAAATTTTGAAAACATTGAATGAATAATAAAAAAGTATAGTTTGCGGAAGTTAATACCAACACCTAGATCGATATCGTGTGAGGTAGGCGCTATTAATTCTCGGCCTGATCTAGAAAAAATAAACTTGGTACAACTTAACAATGTCTATCTTTTACTATGTAATCTCATCTAACTTGAATAAATTTATCACAACTATCAATTAATAATGCTATACTAAAATCGAAATCATGGGAAATTTCGTCCTCAAAATGTTCTATTCCAACTGCATGCACCTCACTCTAGTATGTATGAACATTGGCCCTATAAATTCATTCCACCTGTACGTTGTAAGAAGAATTTTCCAGGAAAAGGGAAATGTTCCTACGCTTAGCGTCTTTGTAGTCTACTTGCATTGAATCACTACGCAATCGCTTCATTCCCTTTTTCAAATAGCTTTTTGACTGGTTTTGTGAAATCCAGTTCTGAGCTACAGTCACACTGCTCTTTATGCTGTCGATGTCATTCAAAATACGTCCTTTCAGCGTTTCTTTCATCTTTGGGAATTGAGAAATTCGAGGTGTGGATCCGGAGAATGGGAAAAATAACTGCGTTGAAACGCAGTGACTTGTTTTCCCAGTAGAAACACTCGCACTGAGCTGCTGGATTGTCACGAGGCGACGCCGACGCCCGAGTTGCTGCCGAAAAGTTCGGGTCTTTTCCATTTGAATTTTTCATGTAGCTCTTTCGCACTTCCGCTCGGAGGACTTGATTCATTGTGCACTCAGTTGATTCATTTTACGTTCAGCTGATCTCTGAACATGAAAAAGTCTGGTTTTCGACTTTTTCCGTCGATATCATATCTTTATTTTTTACGAATGTGGCACATTTATCGCGTTCTAAAGCAGTGGTTCCCATCGTTTTTACTAGCGAAATTTTGGATGATGATCATGGCTACATTTTGCACAGCGTATAGATATTTGATTTTAATTAATTACTATTTTATTCACATATTTACTGGGTACGTAACTAACTGTAGCGGTTCAAAATCTCCAATATTCAGTCTTTGTCGGCGTTCCTCGCCTCATTCACCGGTATTCGGAGAACCCAGGAAGGGATCGCCGCTCTTTTTAGCTGCACCCAATGCACATTCCGAACTACTTTCCTCAGGAGAGTTTGTCTCAGGGCAGTATCAGGGCATTGGGTGATTCTAAAAGGAGTGGCGATCCCTTTCTGATTTCTCCGAATAACGGTGAATTAGGCGAAGAACTCCGACTAAGACGGCTATCGGAGGTTTTAAATCTCTAACTCATTTACAGCCTTGTTCCAAATTTCCTTTCATTACAGCTGTAGCTTTTGTGGAGTGCCTTGCTCTATTATGAAATCCTGCCATTCTTTCTCAATCCTCTGTGGGACCGACCCTCAGAAAGAAATCCCAGATTAGTTTGGAACGTTATTATTTTTGCTTTTTTTAATCTTAGGCAGAAAGTTAAAGTTAATAGCTAATATCTTCTAGATTTGGTATATTCGTTATAACTCCGAAGGAAGATAATAAATGACGCGTTTGCGAAATGGTGGTCATCCAGCTGCCCAGCTTAGTGTGTGGTAACTGTGGTTTATGAGAACCTCTGTTTTCATCTCGTTACGTAGCATACGGATTGAATAAAAATCCCTCAGACCTTTATTACGTCATTGCTGAACCTTTCATCTTTCATTAATTAATGACGGGCCATATATGGTGGAACATATCCATAATCAGTTGAAAGAAAACACAATCACAGCACTGGACGCAGACAGATTGTGTTTTCTTTCAACTATCATCTTTCCTTCGCTGGAACTATTGACTAATTAAATTTTTTACACCCTTACTTTTACACTTATATATACCTTTTTTCCCAAAATGTTAGGATTACCAATGAAATTTTACCTGATAAATTTTAAATATCACTGAATAACTTTAAACTATTATCAAATTTTCTCTTAATTTCTTACTCTGATAAATAAAATTTAACCCATGTAAATAATAATATTACGCAGTAATGTAAACGTCAATTCTTACAATCAATCTGATTCTCTTATTTCTTAAATTTTTGTTCACACAACTGTAGAACGTCTGCAGGGTATCAAGAGAATGACGTCATTAAATCAATGTTTGATATCCACAGAGTAATCCGCAAACGCTCACACTCATCGGTGTGCACAGAAATATTTCTGTTAGACCTTTTCAGAGAATGCATTGTGCGGAGACCTTTTCGTTCAGTTTCGTGAAGAAAATGACGCGTAATTCCATCCTGCGATTGCAAATTGGTTAGGAATATTGATGAAGAATTTCATAAACTTTATCTAGAAACGCTCCATTGGAGACTTTGGGATGGCTAAAAATAGGAGTCAATAAATCGTATACCGACGAAATTGATAGATATCGAAATTATACCAATCAATTCATTCTACATTTATTTACATCCAAGTTTGCTGAGAAACTAGTCGTGCAGAAAATTATTCCTGTTAATCATTAAGTGTTGTTGTCCTTTGCATTTTCTAATAAACTGCTTATAATGTTACATATATCTTAGGAACCACGGCTGGGCGCTATAGAGAAGGAAGTTCATTTGTAATTCTAAATCCTGTCCAAACACTGCTGGGAACTGGTCATACAATTCCTCTTTCGCTCAACGACAACAGCATTTGCGTCATCCATCTTGCCGGCTACTTCCTCATTCCAAAATTTTCGTCCAGGAAATTAAATATCCGGCCAGTTCAGATGATTGTAATTTTAGCTAAGTCCTCATAATACTTTTCAGTTTTCTTCCTTGTCTCTCCTACGTAGTTTTCCCCGCAAGAAGCAGTGCTTTGTCAATTCTCTGAATTCACTTTTATCCAAATAAATACATACTTGTCTGCTTTCGTGCGTTCTCATTTTAGGTCTTGCTAGTAGCTAAAACCGAAGTACTGCAAGCATATGCAGAAATACGTTCAACGACAAAGATAAAATATTTTCAATTCAAGCACTTCTAGATTGCCCCTCCTACAAACTGCCCCCATAATAATTGTAGTTTGAATAACTTTTGAGTAAATAAAACCAAATCGAAAATATAAAATCCTCTTATCTACATTTGCATCATCTGTTTAAATGTATGCTTAAATATATCTATGGGTGACAGACCAAGTTTCTGAAATCGGGCCAGTTAAAATCCTTAAGCAAAGCTCCTTCTTTACCTTCAAGTACTTTTTATTATTATTATTAAGGACATAGCACTGCAAGTAGGTTTAGAACCTGGTGGTAGTGGTTACAATTTAGCAGTACAATATAGAAGTACAATTTACGCTGTACACATAGTCAGAATTACTTAGAAGTTCAAAGAGAATGGTTACTTGAAGTGAGGGGAACGCTGGTATTTGCCATAAGAGGGAGGGGAGGACTTTTGTCTTAAAATTTCCCTAGAATTGTATCCCTAATATAATAATAATGTTAATTTAGTAATACTGTTCTATTAATGTACGCTATATCATCATCACGGGTGTTATGCCTTTCGGCAGGTCTAATCATGAGTCAAAAACTTCTTCGTCATTCCTCCCGGTCCCTAGGAGCCCCCTTCATATCAGCATATGATGGCCCCTTTATATCGTCCAGTATCTGAAATCTCTTTCTTCCCATTCCTCTTTTGCCTTTCACCATTCCTTGTATTCCGTCCTCATCATGCATTCTTGTCTCAGCCAGTGTCCTTTTCCTTTTTATCTTTTTATCCAAGAATATTCTCTCACTGTTCCTTTTCTGCAAGTTCCCTTCTGTAAGCTATATGATATCTAATTTATACAACAGCCTGTCTTTACTTGGATTCAGAATAAATATGCGAAATAAATTCCGCTTTTCCTAGTCTGTTGGGAAAGGTTATTGTCATTGAGTTATTTGTACCAACTTCC
Organism: Sympetrum striolatum; assembly: GCA_947579665.1. Classification (NCBI taxonomy): domain Eukaryota; kingdom Metazoa; phylum Arthropoda; class Insecta; order Odonata; family Libellulidae; genus Sympetrum; species Sympetrum striolatum. Next base: position 49,229,558 of record OX388342.1, on the reverse strand, counting down.
GTCAAGCTTTCCCCTATCCGAGATTGATTTAAAAAGTTTTACCGCTAGCTTGAGTCTCTTTATAATAGGGAGAGGATATAATAGGTGGAGCTTCCGTACCGTTGGAAAAGATCCCTCTAAGCCAAACTTCGAAAGGAATAATGGGATACTCGAAAAATCGGGCACAATACATGCAGTTCTGATTTCCTAAATGAAGCATGAAAAGCGCTTCTGTCCTTAAACTTAATTAAAACATTGTTGACGAAACAATAGAACATCGATCGACGATCGAAATATTTTCATTTATCTGCGAAAATGAAATATTTCTTAACTTCCTCCTAATTATCGTGGAGTAGATGAGCTCCATACAGTATTGATCTCATCCAAACTGAATCCCAAATTCTTTAATTTCCAATTACTTTTTCTCCTTTAATATTTACCAGGGTTAGAAGGCTCTGAAATCTGCCAGGTTATATATTTATTTACGGACGGCATAGATATTTCAATGAACACGCGGCGCATATTTATATATCTTCATTATTGACAATTTCTATTACATCCGAATTGAAGCATTTCGTACAATACGGAGATCTTTCCAATTCCGAAGAAATTTGATTTGATTCATCGCTTAAAAGTTCCGTCTCGTCTTCAATGGGGAATGCGAACGTCTGGAAGAAAAATTAAAGCTCGGAGACGCGCAAAGTTTTGCGAAAAATTCACTCTCGATCGAAAAAGAAACAAAACACCGTCCCTTGGCGAAACCAAGTAGCCATTTTGCGACGGTTGTCTCTCGCGGTGATCTCCTGCCGCAAAAAAATCCTTTCTAACAATCTTCTTCGACAACTCCCGCCTGATGTTTCCGAACATCTCCCGCTGGAAGAGCGGGGACAGCCAGAAGGAGAGATTTCCTCCCCTTTTCCCATTTCCTTCGGAAGCCCAATCATTTCTCGGTATCGTAGCCGATGCATGTCGTTAATGGAAGGGGGAAACGCTTCGATCTCTCCCTCTTCCCGAGGAAAAGAAGAGAGAGGGACGGTGGGTCACGCTAATTCGCCCACCCGCCGACGTCGGCGCCACCGTCGCGCATCCCCTCCCCCTAACCCTTTCCACCGCTTCATCTCTCCCCGGAGAAAGATCGGTTTTTGCAGCAGCATCCGACCCTGCCGCCCCTCCACGCCCTCCCCTCCTCTCCCTCGCACTCCGGGACCCTTTCTGATCGTGCGTGTACCCTGGCGCTCTGCATGGCCCTCCCTCTCCTGCGTGCGCCGGGTGCCCGGGTGCGGGGCGCCAGATTGAGGCTGCGGAGAGTGGATAGTGAGGAAGGCGCGGTGAACAACGTTCATCTTGCAGTGCTGCATTCGGATTCGGGGTGCCGCCGGGCGCCCTTCTTAGGTGAGCCCTCAGTGACGTCCCTGCGACCCGTGGGGTTTCCGATGAGGAGCCTTGTAGAGTGCAGATGCTGATGTAATGAGAGGATTGCTACTCCCGCGGGACTTCCTGTTTTCCCCGTGCTATTCGCGTGTGCATTTAGTTCTGTATGTATATTCGCCTGTTTGGGTCCTACGAGGGTTTCCTTCTTTAAGGTTTCCGAGTGCGGATTGTTCTCCTATGTCGGCGGCTCGTTCTTTTGCTCGGGATGGGAAGCGGCGCCTTGCGATTTTTTCCGTTGCCTCGCCCTCGAGTGAAAACTGGCGTTTCCGCTTTAAGCAGTCGTGAGGGACTTAATTAGCCGTTGGATGTGTGTTGAACCCCGTTGAGGACTCTCTTATCGGAGGGTTGTGGCGGATGGTGATTTTTGTGGCCGTTCTCTTTAAATTCGATGGAATTAGCGTTTAGTATGTACGCGCGGGATAGGTACTCATCGATTAATGGGGCCTTGATTCGTGTTACAGTAATTCGGAGGGCATACGATGCATGCAACTATTGAGGGAAATAAGGAAGCGGTATCTCGAATACTCGCTCGCTTCTGTTTTTTCAATTACGAGTAGCCGTGCCGACATCAAGTCGTATTTCAGCGATTGACTCGAACTTTCGCAAGCGTCTCATTAATTACCGATGGACTGTGGAGCGTAAAATTCGATTATTAGGTCACCGATTCAGACAGTTCTTCCTTGAAGGTAAATTCCGTCATTCCAGTTAGAAATCAGAATTCACGAAAATCAATTTATTCTTGAAAGTAACATAAATAAGTTCATAGAAAAAATAGCACGTACCGATATTATTGGAAATTCCGCACTGTTGATTCTCACCGCTACAACATATCTCGGACATTCTCCCAATCTCTATCGTGCAGTTTTTCGGCCTGATTTCAGATTGATCGTAATCTCGGTTTTTCATTTCTAACCAAAAAACAATCGTTTTTTCATTATATCTGTTAAGCATTATACGGGTATATTCATTGATATTAATCCCGGACAAGAGATTTTCTCCTTCGCATTGGATGTTCGCATGTTTATGTGCAATATCAATATTTATTATTTATAAAATATTTTATAAAATATTACAATTTTATTTAGAAAGTAGTGTATTATCGTATAGAAGCATGTTTCTAATTGTATCGCGGGATATGTGTACCGATTTTGCCATCGTTAAGCTTTCAGAGCCAAAAAGCTCAGGTTTCGATCATTAATTCCATTTATATTTTTTAAAGCATTTTCAATCGGTTGTTTTTGTAGGAAATTCAACGCGCATTCTTATATCTCTGGTGAAATCATAACGTCCAATAAAATGTATTTTTTTGGGATTGATTATTATGAAAGAACATACAAAGTAAATATTATAAATATTTTATATCTTTGAAATGCAAATTAACGCATTAAAAATATTTTTATTTTTTTTAAGGAATCATATTAATTCTACAATTATAATATTTTTGCTAACGTAAGGAAAAAAATCAAAACTAGAATTTTGATGAATTAGAGGTTTAAACATTTCATGAAGCCGTGTTATTGTTTTTCGACGATGATAGTTTGACGGTTCGAATGAGTACCGGTTGATTTTTATTGGGACAGTAATCCTGGAATTCCCGTTGTTTCGAGACCCTGGTATCATCGCTGGTTGTCACCTATGACAAATATTGCTTTGAGATCGTTTTTTAACCTCTAACTTTCGCCGACACTAGAACAAAGAAGTCTGTTTCCCTAAAAGAAATGCTTCCTACTCCTATAACTCTTCTTTTCCATTTCACTTCATTCTGGCCCTCTAATTCCATCCATTTATTTCTTTTCTATTTTCTCATCCACTTTTATCTAACATGTTATAGTTAATGAGGGTGTTCAAAGTTGTCATTCATATTTATTTTCCCAAGATTTCCCCACCTCAATAGATTTCTTCTTTACATGTAGTGTGTATACTTTTTTTTCTAATAATACGAGGAGCTTTACAGAGGGAATATCAACATCTCCGCTAGACAGTGTAACACGTTCATATGCGTTTCTATTCTTTAAATTGTCGAATTTATATAATTATTCTCAATCGGAATGTCGTAGTAAACATTTGAATACATTACTTCTATTGCAAACATTTCTTGGATAAACGAGCAGAAGGAGTCGCGCTCATTTTTATTAACGTGTGCATCATAAATGGCGGTTCTTTTATATCAATACTTCAACCTACCTACAACTATTTTTCACTAGGCAGAGAAGTAATTTACCTCTTTTGCTCCTATATAAATAAAGATAGTGTTATTACAATGCACTCTTTCCGATTATTAAATCTGGGGAAGAGCCTTATTCTTTTAACGGTCCCATGGAGTTACACTTTCGTGTTCAATCCGTTATTTACCACATAAATTATGTACTTGGTACATGTAGCTTACCATATATATCTGTTATATGAATATATCCAGCTCTAAGTTTAGTTTTGGAAATGGAGAGAAAACTGTATTTGGACATTAGCTCAGTCGGATCTCTAGCGAGTCGCGCAGATTTCCGCTCTTTCATATTTTTAATAATACAGATAACGATCGGATTATAAATCTTATAAAGGGCAGTTTTTAGTCACACATAGGTACATGATATATGGTCGGATTCCCTCATTTAAACTCGTGCTGCAATTTCTAAGAAATCCATTGATACTTACATTAATTTACGATGGCTATCTATAATAATACCGTCCATAATCATACCAAATACCGTCAAACAGACAAGTAATCAGTCCATTTCCTCACGTTATTCACCTTTACTCATCTGAGAAAAAAATGATTTTATCAGTTCGTAAATTATTCATCAATAAAACATATTTACCTTATTTCGTGAATAAGGTAATTATAATCTTTCAAGTTTAAAATCACATTGTCGTTAATATTCTACGATATGTTTTTCATTTTATTTAGAACTATAGAAAGTTAGTCTATATAACTAGAAATACATTAATATGTATTTATCCATGAAAGCTAAATGTGCATATAACGTTAATGATACTGATATTCATAAATTATGATTCTTATTAATGTTAATTCACGGGAAAACTTTCTTTGGCGGATTTTGTAGTTTAAATAATTCTGAAATGGCCGGTCAGTAAATTTCATGATATTTAATCTTTGTCTCTCTTGGAATTAGAAAAATATCAAATTAAGCGTAAATTATTCCTTCAATTTCTATCATTATGTTATATTACATACATAGTAGTTCTACTGAACTTGAGAATAAAGTAGGAAAGAAAATAAATGAATATCGAATTGTAACTGCAATTTGAACTGCAGTTTGAACTGTAAACATTGCGACAATATCACTCCTTCCTATCAGCTCACGGGAGAAAGAGCTTGGCTTAGCCATTTTGCTTTTCTAATCTTTTTTTGTCAATTAGGTGATTAATTTAGTGCACAGGATCTTACCATGGGTTCTAATTATGTTTAAAGTATTTTTATCTATTATTTACAATAATCCATAAAAATGAGACAAAAGACAATGTTGTTTACGGCTTAATTTTTAACCACATGTTCAATAAATCGCTGGATAGAGAAATCTGTGATCTTACATAATACCAGATATACTGGGAGCTACTGTAGATTGCAAGATCTCAGTATACTAATCTCATATATTTCTCAAGTATTCTAATCTCATATATCTCAAGTATCCTAATCTCGTAAGGTTCTCCGAGCCCAGTGAAGATCACCAAGGCGAGGTAGGGATTCAGGTAATCTCTTGTGCATAAAGCCGTCCCGTAATTCTTTCTCTTTTATCCTCCAGCTTGTATTCAGAATTCCAAACGGCTAAAAATCTCTTCTCGAAAAATATTTTTAAATATATAATCCCAAGTTAATTAATTTTAACATATAATCCCTGACATTGATTGTTTCTAAATTTTTCCTCGACTCTCTGGTGCAGGCGGGGAAATGGGTGCAGCTGTCCATGTGACCCCCGCGTGATAACCCTAACAGAAGTACTGCTGTAACTCCCGATGGCCATGCCCGACCTCACGCTTCTTCTGTCCCTGTTGCTGCTGCAAGGGGCCACCGGCCTCCCAGAAGTCATTCGAATCGGTAAGTGTTCCTCTTCATCCGTTACACCGAGTCATTTTATAAAAATGAATGTTCAATTTCAAATATAATTTGTCGTTCAGAGGTGCAGAAGAAGCTTCTGGGATAATCTATTTTCTTCCCTATTGGTCTAACATTTCCTATCGATTCCTAAGTTTCGGTCACCCTCTCATATAGTGAGTTTTCTCGCTTTCAAAATTGTGGTTCGTATAATAATATATTATTTTTGGAATGGTTTGTCGTTCAGAGCTGCGAACAAAACCTCTGGGTATAATTTATTCCGCATACGTCTAGAATTGCCTATTAAGTCTGGCTTATCCTCTCAATTAATCCTCTCATTACGTTTTCTCGCTTTCAAAATTGTGGGTATTTTTTCATGGAATGTATTAATTCTCGGAAAAAGTAAACAAAGAGGAAAATATAATCTTACACAACGCTTTCATAAGTGCAATTCTGCTGAGGAATCGGTCAGTAATTTTCCATCTATCCACTGAATGCGTTGTTTGACGTAATATATTTATCTGTTATAAATATATTTATGTAATAATAATGATATTAATTACTCTTACACTTCCACAGATTGTATTACAACATAATTTGCTGGGGAACTAGCATTATTAGGCAAAGTTGCATAACCGATTCTTCAATATATATAATCGGCAATTTAACATATCCTGATGATGCTAGTTCGCTAGCGAAATGTGTCGCTATAATAAAATCTGTGGAAATTAACGAGTAATTTATATCATTATTATTATGGCGTTCCACGAAGTGTAACGCCGTCTCATATTGAGTTTAATATATTTATAATATCAAATACCTCTTAGTCTCTTCAAAATTCCAGGAGATGTTTGCAAGAGGTATTTTGTATTTTCAATTAACTCAAACAATTACTCTTTACGGCAAACGTTTCTCTCCGCTTGTGATGTTTCAATACCAGTGAAGGAGTGAAAATGATTTGCATTCGGCTTCCTTTGATTTACGAGCGGAGACATCGGTTCCATTTTGATAAACACCGCCGCATTTATCCGTCTTTCCTTCATTCGTTACTAATGATAACCTCGAAGTCCATTCACAGACTATTCTGGGGCAGGTTGTTTTGTGTCGCAAGTTCAGTCGAACTGCGACCAATGTCGTGGGCGTCCACTCCCATATCCTTTTTAAGAGAGAAACCTGCCGACAGCCTACTTTTTCTAAAAAAAGACACTGCGGCGTCATCCTCCCTCCCGGCTACCTTAATTTTGCTTATTCTCTTTTAAGCAAACAGACGAGAGTAGTCGACGGAGGTGGATCTGACCCTGCTCGGACACTGCGATTACCTTCATTATCTTCGGTGGCCACCGAGCTGGTTATTAGCGCATGAATATTGCCTCAAATACTATATCAATGTTAGCGAGGAGGCAATTACTAGGTTACGTTAGTCATTTAAAGGCGTGTAAAAGGAGTACAGTAACCGATTCATTATCTCATCCGAAATTTCATTTTACGCCTTAGTTGATAAATCAGAGGCGTAAAATTTCTGTGCGGGCTTACGATATTTTGCGGGTTATTGCGACAGTGTTTCCTACGAAATTTTGTTTTTGTATCCCACAACGAACATCCTCCAAAATGCTGGTTTCGAATAGTTTGAATGGTATGTTCGAATTTTTTAAATTATAAAGCCGATAAACGTCTTAAAATGAGGGACTCTAAGTTGCTTCCACAAGAGATTTATTGCGACCGGTTTCGCCAACTGGTTGACCCCTTCATCTCAAAAATCACCAAAATTTCTCCGGGGAGCTACTTAGTGTTACTTATTTTAAGATGTGCCTTAAATTCCTCAAATTGACGCCTGATCATATTAATTTTATGAAAGCTAATAAAATCTGAAAAGTAAATTCAAATATCATCTGCTTTACGTCGTTAAGCTTATAATTGCTGCAGTGGTGGCATAAAAGTTATTGTTCGCTTGAATGATGCAGAAAATCTCATTTTAGTTGTCTATTCACAAAGATTCCGCAGATATCAAAATCCCCGCCGAAAGACTACTAGGAACTTATAGATATGCGAGAATACACAAACCTCGGCTCACTTCTTCCAAATATCCAATCATACTATTTAGTGATGCTATGCAGGGCTATGATTTATATGTGCTTTTTCACACTGTCAATTATATTAATTATAAATGTTGCTCATTCACCATCTGCCTTTTCCAAAGTGGAGGGGCGTGAATTAATTTCCATAATTTATTAATGCTAATTAGTGAAAAACAAATATGTGGAAAATTTAAAATGGTTACCCGATGCCATTAACGGATGATGAATTCTCATTTTACGTTGAAAATTAGTCATGTGTGGGCTGCCGCAACATAATCACGAATTCACATCGCGTGATTAGTTAAACGATTACCCTCGAGTGTTTTTCTCATTTGCAAAAGCTGTTTCAGCAGCTCGAGCGGGAGAAGCAATTTCTATCGCGGTGAGTAATAGGCATCGCGCGGGTCTTCTTGTTTACCACCGCGGAAGGCCCGATCAAAGCGGTCCTTTTTGAAATATTTGCTCGACTCGACATCTCCAAACACGATTCAGCTCACTCCCGTAATTTATTTGAAGTGCGTTGCATTTGACAGCCGGCTTACGAGCAATGAAAAACGATCCGGACAGCATTTATAAAAATATCTCGTCAGCGATATTCGGGAAAAGAGGGGGGAAACACTTTTTTTCGCGAAAGTGCCGCTCTCCGAACATCGCTTTTTCCAATCGGAATCACGTACGACGGGAGGAATCCCCGCTTAAAAGCCCGTGTTTGTCGTCCTCCAACCGCTTCGCTTTCGTTCCGAGCGGAGTTTTTGCATTCGGTCGACGACGCCAATGCGGCAGGTCGCCGGAGATCAAACCTGGGGCCCTCGAAAAGAGTGCTCCATCCAATCTTGCCCCTCTGGATAGAATTACTAATTTATTTCTAAGAATTGTTAAATCCCGTGTACCTTCCTATTGCCACGCTTCTAATAGTAACATATTATCTTCTCTATATTTGGATTGTCTTTCTGTCTATAGAACTAAACGTGATCTTTCATTTATACAAAGTATTTTAAGGCTATACGAGAAGTGAAAAATAGTGAATTTGCTGGGACTCGAACCCAGGTCTCCTCTTTCTGTAAATGGGGGCTTTTATTTTCATGGTACCTTAAGGTACCAAGGGTTAAGTTGCACACTTTCCTATGCTAAGTAAAACTTCATTTCCATCCTTTGTATAGTATTTTAAATTCCATTATTGATTGTCCTAATTTACTTGCCCAATTTTATTTTCGAGTTCATAATAGAACTACCCGTTCCTCTTTTCTATATCATTATCCCACTCCCAGAATCTCTCTTGTTAAACGCTCACTCTTATATCGTCTTCCTTTCTTATCAAATTATCTTCCAATTGATGTAGATCCATTTTCACTAACCAAAGATTCCTTCATAAAACAGGGAGTATCCTTTCTTCCCAAGAAATAGTTTTGCTTGCTCAATTACTAATTTCCCTCCTTGTGATACACTGTTTCTTATATCTTATTCTATATCTTTTGTCTCTATATAAATAATTTGTTTGTATATAATGTGTTTACCGGCTGCGGTGGCGGAGTGGTTAGCGTAATACCAAGGTCCCGTGTTCGAATCCCCGCTAGTCGGATTCTTTTGGCTAGGGAATGGTTCTGTGTCTTTGTAAATACTAATAATTATTGAAATGGACGAATTGGGATCTTCCTGTTTCCATTAGAGAAGTTATTATTATTATTGTTATTTATGTTTCACTGCAAATTGGCTTACTTACTGTGTGTGAAATCTTGATATAAATAAATAAATTCGGAGGGTTTGCCTATGAGGTCGGAAGGTTTGCCAATGAGGTCGGAGAGTTTTCCGATGAGGTCTCGCCTCCAGCAGGGATGGCGGCAAAAAAACCGTTGCTCGCTGTGATCGATGGATCCATCCCTCCCGTCCTTCTACGACTTCGGGAGCAACAGAAGGAAACGGAGTGGGAGTTGGATCGGAGGAAAGATTGAGGGACACTGAAGACTTATTGAATAAGAACATATGCTCCCGAAACATCGCCCCTTCGCGGGGCCTTTGTATGGATGCCGCCGCAGTTACGTTTTGTCTCTCGAAGGCCAGTGATAGCGGAGGCACCCTTACAAATTCGGAGAAGAGAAAGTATCCACGTTTGGAACAGAGAGATTTTCCTTTTTTCAGTTGTTTTGCACGATTTGAGGGACAAGCGCTTCATTAATAAGCTCCCATTTTGCAACTACAACATCTCCCGTCTCCCCAGCGCTATCTATCGATCCCGGGAAAGTGGAATTTCACCCTGCGGGGCAATGGCATTTATCAGCGAAAGCTTATTTTGGCGATGGGTATTTCTCTCCATCCCTCCATTGCTTCGGGCCGTTTATTTATCGTCGTTAGCCATACAGGGCTCCGGAATACACATCTCTCCGAGAGTAATCGTTTTGGAACGATTCTCTCGGGCTACGTTTTCTTTCGCCTCTAAACGAGTTTGTTCGTGAAATATGAGAGAGAATCTGCCCAAAAAGCCGGCCGAAACAAACATCTGTAATTATTATTTTTGTAGCGGAAACAAGTTGTCCTCTGCTGTATCCGTTTTGATGACTTTGGACGAATGCAAACTCTGATGAGGAATTCAAATGTGCCCCAATCACGAATTTCCTGGTTAGCTTAGGATGGAACCCTACTTATTGCTGTTGGGTATACAGCATACTGCAAGGAATATAGTGGCCATTCCACCTCTGAGGTTGGTAATCCGAGTTAAACAGACGAAAAAATGAAATTTCAGTGATTATGCTGATATATTGTAAAGATGCTATAGGGTCACAAATCACCGAAATCCCGTTGGATACCTATTACTATTTATTGATTGGCATCATCTGCTTTTCAGTAGATTCTAAAGTATTTCATAGTAAAATAATTATGTATAGCAATCTTTCCCTCATAATAAAATTAATGTGACCAATCCTAACTTGGTGGAATTTCGTGGAAACCATCTTAAAGGAAAAACACTTCGTAACTTCCACGATATATATTTCTGTGGACCGGTTTCATCAAGGTGCTTACATCATCAGGTTCGGTCCTGTCAACTGATGATGTCAACACGTTGACGAAACTGTACAACAGAAATAAATGTCGTGGACTTTACGAAGTGCTTTTCTTTTAAGATGTTATCGTTCATAACATTGCATCCCCTTTGGGAGTTTACACGTGGAGGCTACTGATTCTCGAGCTTAACTATATGAAATGAAGAGACCGTGAACGGCTTCTTCCGTCTATTATTATCAAGTGCTGTAACCTTTTTTTACCTAGAGCTTTACTATTTTCACACGCTGAGGGGAGCTATAGCCTCCCCAAAATATGCTGGTAGTTAAACTATATTAGCTGCTGATTGATACACAGCCCCCGGCTTTAAAAATACGTTAATAATGAGGATAAATAAAATTAAATAAAATATCTGTATACGTATAAATATATATCCATTCATGTACATAAATGTTTTTGATTGTTTTCCGCTGGAAACTGATGTAAAAATTAACACAGAATTCATCGAAACAATTTTATAATGAACTTGAGTTGTCACATAAGTAATATTCATCTAGAGGTAAAAAGGATAGTGGGAAAGCTATTTCATCAACAGCAGAACATATAGATGTTTGTTGGCCTTGGTGGTCGTTCTGAACGGGATAACCTTCCGGCACTAACCGCTGGGCATGGTTCAAGTTCTCCCTTGAGGAAGCCGTCTCTTTTACGATATTCAGACAATATTATCTCTTAATTTTCTCCGCGGAAAATGATTCTCTTTTAAGAAATGTGAAAGCAGTAACTTTGTTTATTTGCTATAAAACTGAATTGCCGGAAACATTAAGGATTTCTTTTGATTAGAAATCAAATTAAAGGATGTAATGAACGTTAATGAATCTAATTAATTTGATCTCAAGCGAAATTTTAAGAGACTCCTTTTCTTCTTGATTTGTGCTATTTATTATACGCTCACTCTTTCACGAATGGCGTGGATTATTCCGTAAATTTTAAGATCTTTAATTACGTAACTCATACTGCAAATTTCTTTTTCTATTTAAATGAAGCAAAACCACAGCGATCTTATAATTCCGGTGTCTTTAAACTATTAAAAGAACATGAAATGTGGGATAATAGAAAAGGGGAATGGGTATGACGAAAACAATGATGAAACATTATTAAAATTAATATGAAATATTATTATGTTCATAAAAATGTCCTGTTATTTTTTATCCACGTTTGGACGCTCTTTATTTCTTTCTGTTTGTACGTATCCAACTTCATCAATTATTTCATCATAGAAACCATCAGCCTTTCCAAAGTACGACCTTTCTCAGCTTTATGCAACGAAAGCTTATAAAATCCTCCACCTTAATGGGAAGATTACGCGTAACCATTCTTAAAGCTCAAAGCATACAGGTTTAAATGTATTGATCGTAATTCTATTTACATTGGCAAAAGTGGTGGAAACAATTCCACGAAATTCAGTAAGCATCTGAAAGCTTTTTAAGCGGAGCTTTACCTCTGATCCCTCTTGACCAAATATTACTAATGAGTACAGAATGAAAATCCCCGAAAATCTTTATATCCACAACAATTTTCCAATGGCATTGGTTAAAAGTTTTATTTTTGAAAGAATTTTATCCTCAACCCTTCCATCCCACGCCCACTCCAATGAATGTTTTTATACCCGAAATCCTCTCAAACTACTGCCTAACTTTTCATCCTCCAATACTCCTTTACCATTCTGATTGAACTCGCGCATACACTCTTAACATCTGCCGGCCTCGGTAGGGTAGCGTGCTAGTTTTGCAAGACTGTGGTCCCGGACTCAAATCTTGGCTGGGACATACTTGTTTATTTTTTTACTTAAAATGGCTGTTGTGAGAATGATCTCTTCTATCTAGACAAAAGCTCGCCTAATTAAGTCGCCATTGTCATTAGCCGTTAGGACAGACTAACTTGTATTACTTTTTTATCTCTTACATCTCCCTTCATTTTTTCAATCATCCATCTCCATCCACCACCTCATTCCCAAGTTCTTACTTCGGAGAGAAGCCTGTCTTGCTTTCCGACGATGGCTCAATACAGAGCAGCATTCACTATCGCTCTTAAAGGAATATTTGGATCAAAACTGCGTTATATACATACCTGCTACTCCTAACCTATTTTCTCAAAGTTGCTGATAACATAGGTGTAAGTATATACCTTTAGTCAATTCTAAAGTATAAAACATATAAAAATAATGAGTATACATTCATTTATTGTTTAATAGAAAAATGCTAATATGCTTACATCTTTATTTTGCATCAACAAAACAACCAGAAAGACAACATCGGTTGTCTTGTGTAATGTTGTTCAAAGATGCCTAATTTTGTATTTGCGAGGTATCGAATCGAATGCAACACTCAATGATTAATACGATATTGTATATATCATAAAAACATAGCTAAGAAATTCTCACAGACTTTTGAATTTATTTTCTACGTTGCCGATCAAAATTTCGAGCAGTCATATTTAATGCAGTGACACTGCACGAAACGAAGGCAGCAAACAGTAGGGGTGAACTTAGCATTTATAATAAAAGCTTTTTCGATTCGTTTCGAATATAACTTGCCTGACAGTTATAACAATATTTACTACTCCATGGAGCCCGCTCGTGATTTTCTGAATTCTATGCACGTGCCTCATCGGCCATTACGTCGAATGAATTTCCAAGTCAAACTGAAAGACTTTTCTAATGTTGAATTGACGAGGTTTGGAATTTCTACATTCACACTCGTGAAATCTTAATAGCAGTTTATACTTTTTGTATGTTTTTCTATAACCTGCATCTCTTTTAGTTAAACTTCATAGAATCGGTTAAAGTACGGTGGAAATCCATAATGGATCTCAGAATGGAGCATCAGAATTGGAAACCCCTGTGGAAAAATAACAATTTCTCAACAATTTCAAGGAAATTACTTGACTTTTGGTTAGTCCAGCACGAGTTTTAGAATAAGTTGACAATATCTTTGACGTCGCCGTCGGCTAGCCAAATGAATGTATACGTTGGTTATTTATATGGATAATGGGTAAAAATCGAGTTCAGACTTCAAGCAAACACAGCGTAAACTTTTTTCCTCGGTTTCGCTCTCTTTTCTCTTTGTTTACGTAGAAATATTAACTTCAGAAAGAATCACAACGGAAATCTCCCGATCCCCCTCCATTCGCATCCCTGCAACTTTTCCATCGCCCGAGGAGACGGTCCTCTTCACGCTCGTCTTCGAGGGACTCCGTGGAGAACTCAGCGAGTTCTCCAGGAAACGCAATTACCTATCTCATTACTTGTGTCATTTTAAGCGGGTTGGCTTAAGGGCCATTACCAGCTGCCATCTCAGGTTGTTTCTTCTTCGCCCTTGGCAATCCCCCTCTTTCCTCCACGAAAGTCGATTTCACGCATCTTAACTCCGACAACACGAAGAGCTCTCTTTGCTAAGCAGGGGAACCCTAGACACCTCCGCGGGGAAAGGCTTCGGTGATGGATGGCGAGCGAAAGGGGTGAGGGCTGCCCGGAAACCAACCGACAGATGAAATATGCGCCTCCGAAGCAAGAACGGTCAACAAGTTGTCCGCGGTGATGGATTTCCCGGTGTACGTGGGCTGCTCCTTTTAATAACCGATGTTGTTGGGGTGGAGAGATTGTTCCGAAAGATTATCGGAACCGATTCAGAGACGTCCGAATTCCATTTTCCCTCCGTCCGGGCACCATTCCAAAGAAGTGCTGAGTTTTGGTGATATCCCGAAAAGGTCTCTCGCCTTCTCCGATAATGCGAACTTTGAGGATGCTCAGGGAAGACGGCGGAATCTATAAAGTTCACCCGAGCGGAGTTTATCGCGGCAGAATTGATTAATGAGTCCTTTTGGACCGATGCCATGGAAACCTTTAACCGGAGCTTCTTAGTCTTCAAATTAGCGGCGATGAATTTAGCAAAACCCGTCTCGACACGAAAGCTCGAGTTCCCTCTCTCCCAGGTGCCGCGGGTTGTAAATTTTACTGGGAGTGTAGTTCTTAACCGAGCTGCTTTTACGGGCGGATGAACTTTAGAGGGAGACTAATGTTCTTTTCTTGGGCAATTTAGCACGGGATGCCTTGATATTGGTAATGCGGAGGTTTTAGTGTTCTGACATGACGAGGTGCGTTTCAGAGGGATATCGGCAGAAAAAGCTGAAGCAGTCATCTTCGTAATTGGGAATATCGTAAAGGCAACGTCATTCGTTATTTTGTAATGAATTGTACATAAATTACTTTCTTGTATGTTTGTGAATTATTAAATTAATTGTAGAATCCGTTACTTGCGGAAACTGCTTTATGGTGTAAATGACTAAGCAAAAATATTTTGTGAACTTTTGCTTAGTTTTTTCCACCATTTATGGATAATCTTTATACAATAAATATTGTTGTATCTTTCTTCGGTGGCATAATTTATTCCAGGAATTGACGAATTACTAATTTTGTAGTTATTATCTCTTATTCTATCTAAAGATTAGTTACAATTAATTAGTAAAATACTACTGATGCTCATGACAAAAAAATCACATAGCCGCGATTCAAACAGGAAGACGTTGAATGGATGATCATTCTTAGCTCCAACAAGTTGATTCCCTTTTTGGAAAAATGTATAATTTTGGTATAATACAATTTCTTGAAGTTAATCAATTAATTAGATGCTAATGATTTCACTTAGTTACCGTAAGACAAGTTGGAGAAGGTAATCACATTAAAACATTATCTCTTTTAATTTTAAATATTTAAACTTAATCTATTTTGTTTCCCCGTTACATCCTGCAGTTTTCTAAATATACACAATCTGATCTATTTATCGCATATTTCATAGCTAATTCGCAGAAAAAAATTTAAATCACGCTTGGGTCCGATCTCAAAAGAAGCCGTTATTGCTATCTAGTTCATTAATATTCTTCTGAGGAATGTATCTAGCCTATATGAAAATCCCGTAATTCGCTGTTACGTTAGTTACCTCCTAGATATCTTTAACTAGCAGTTATGGATTAATACATATCGTCTACGGATTCTACCGTTACCTTATTCTTTGCTCAGTTATGACTTCAGTAGTTGAGGTTACTTCGTCTCATTTATCATCTGAGGATCAATATGAACTTCCAACGGTTGAGTTCTTGAACGGGGGCCCTAATTTCTTTTTACTGCCAGAACTGGATTCGTTGTCTACGACATCATCCGCCATTCGCGGTACCAATCGTTTTATGTTCACGAATGCCCCTGTTAGCTTGGCCATCGGCCCGAAGGGATTAGACCAAGATGTAAGCCTCAAGACATTTCCCTCCAGGTCTCCCCTTTTCCACAACGGCGTCTATTATCGCCGCTGGTCATTGATCCACATTACCATAACAGCTTCCTCTCTAACCAATCGCTCGTTGTCGCAGGCGCATTGTCATAGACCGTAATAGCAGTCTCGATACCACCTTCCTTTGACGGCACCCGAAGGATACATTGGCATGCATTCATCACTCTTGAAGTGACGTAACCATAGTCACGTGGTTTTCCTCACGCATGATCGATAACATTTAGTTTACATAATTAGTTTGAAGTAGATAACGTATTCATTTACGATAAGTTTTCATCTATTGAGAAAGAGATGAATAGGTGACCAAATTGTTTTCTCTTTATTGATGATCTTTTTATATTTTGCATTTTAATAGTTAAATTGTTCTCTATCACTCCAGAAAATGGTCATCCAGGTGCAACCACTCATATGCTCATATTAACCTTTTTCTTCTATTCTATTTACTCATTCTTATTAGTTGTTGCATCATTACATTAAGAATAATCCCATTGAGTTTTATTACCTACATAATGCTGCAAATAGTACATTTTAGCAACATGAAACAAACGAGGAATGAGGATATGGCAAAAAAAATTACACCCTTGAAAAAATGTACAAATGACATTACTTTTTTGTGTTTTTGAGGTTTTGAATATGCAGCTATTCCAGTTTTACCTGGCTTGCTAAAGATTATTACGCGACTATGGCAGAAATAAAGGAAAGTTGGGACACGGCTGTTAAGGAATTAGAGGTTTAAAATCTCCAATAGCCGTTTTTGTCGGCGTTCCTTCCGGAGAAGAGGAACGCCGACAAAAGCGGCCATTGGAGATTTTAAACCTCTAACGACTATGGTATTTATCATACTCACTCTCCCTAGGAGAAATGGATACTTATTGGAACCCGTTCGGCTTTTTACTGCAACTTGAGAGTAAAGAGAGAATGAAGTCTTCTATTATTAATCCATTTATGGTCACATATCAATTATAACTTTTATTTTAATACCTCTGATGTCAATCGTTGCTGGCAGTTTGATTCGTCGAAGTTCCAGAAATTTTCTTTACCTATCCAAAGTTATTATCTAAGGAGAAGTAAATCTTGAAACTGGTCGCAAAATAAAAATCTGAAGTAGCTATAAAATCGCTGGTTTTATTTCGCCAGATTTGTCTTTCTCAGGATACCTATTATCTTACCAAAACATTGAAGATTTTATGTGTGGGCCGCCGAAAGATTAATAGCTCCGTCAGCACACCACTGCGCAATTTGTTCGCTAAACCCTACTCTGAGTTATTAACTATTTTAGATGTCTTGTTTCTTTTCTCTTTTCTCTTTCCTCTTTAGGGAATGTACATTTTCTTGGTGAAAATGAAAGACAAATTCAAGACGATATTAATTCTTTGGACGAAGGAATTATGATATTTTTCATATGACCTTATTCTTGTGGATTTACTGTAAAGATTCCAATCAATTTATAAAGATTGACTTTTATTTTTTGGAGACTCCCTTAATCGCCCACGTTTTTTGTAATCCTCGAGTTAATGAGGGCTTACATTAACATTAAAATTGATGGAAATATCAGACAGATTGCTAATTGATGGATATATTATTAATGTTTTGAGAGGCTTAAGAGTTTTTCATGATCGGAAAGATCCCAACATGCGTTGGATCCATAGAATGGAGGAAGGAAGGCGAGAATATAAAGGAGAGAAATTTGAAATATGGGACCTTTCTATAAAATAATGGACGTACGGTCGCCGTATACATCGATCAAAATCAGGTGCCTGAAAGGTTGGAAAAGGCTCAGCGTAGAATATACGTAATGATATTAGTGAGAAAGTAGGGGCGCGTCGAAAAAGATGGCGCGATCAACGTAAGAGTTTGAGACTTCGAGTCTGTTGCCAAACCACTCTATTGCATTTGTTTTCCCAGATTACGCGCGTGGTGTGACGTCACCCACCCCTTTCGGATGAAATATTCTTCATCTTTTCTCGCTGCGAATCGCATTTCGCTTATCGCATTTTTCCCCCATCGTCATTTCGTCTCGATTGGTTTCGGGTATTATTCAACGCCTCCAGAAATCCCGGTCGAATGGAACACGGAATTCTCTTATTGGTTCCGAAAGCTTTTTTTTCGTCTCGGAGAAATACAGCCCTCCGCAGACCATATGGCGTTCGTTTTCCCCACCCCGCGTGGAATTGCAATTCCTCCGAACAGTTGCTCTCCCCGTGTTACTCGGATGACGCAAATGGTTCTCGTCGGCGGAAAGACTTTTTGAGAAGCCGCACGGGATATTGGAGTCCTTTTTATAGATGTTCATTTCCTATAAAAGGTGCGATTCGAGGCCCCCTGTTAGCCACCTCTACCTGCCGGAACTGCTTCGAGGACGGTAATGGGAAATGGATGGATTTAGAGTAGGTGGCCCAGCGTAAGGGGCTCTCATCTCCCGGATAAAGGGGAGCAAGAAAAGGGTGCAAACTGGTTGAGGGAAGGGGGGATTTGGAGGAATTTGGTAGGAGTTAGGGTCCAGGAAGATAAGGTTACGTGCTTTGGTGAGGAAAGGGTGGGCTGGCAGAGGATAAAAGGAGAAATTGATAGGACGGATGGAGGTGGATGTAGAGGCAGATGGATGACCGTCCCTATTCGGGAGAAATTGAGACTGAAAAATCCCCCTCGCTGTAATCCACGGGCGCTGTTTTATAGCGGGAGAGGTGAATACCCCTGGAAAACTACGGCGAAGGAAATGCTAAGAAGATAGGTCGTCGCCGGAGTAAAATATGAATGTCCTCGTCGCTAGCTTGTACACTTTTCAGAGGGAACTGCGAGGTTGAGAGTTAAGGGGTGGAGGGGGAAAAGGAGTCGGCGAAGAAGAGTTCGAGTGAGGGAAAACGGATGAGACAGAGATGCAGAGAGAAGGGACAAAATGTGGAGGTAGTTTTCGAAAGAAAAGACTGGAAAAATAAGGAAAGAACGTTTGGGGAATTAAAATCTTGGTAGAGTGCGGTGGCCTTCCATATCTCTAGGTGAAATGTTCCAGAAAACGGAAAGGTTTTCGTGAAAGTATCAGATTTCTACAGGGTAGTGGAAGATGCGTCTTTGGTTTGTTTTGCTTCATTCTCGTTTGTAGCTGTAATCGTATTAAAGCTACTGTGGTTAGAGTGATTCTTAGTAATGGCATTCATTTTTGTCCTCGGTGATTGAATACTATGAAAAGTAATATTCATAGGGTCAGTTTTATACAGGATTGAGGAAAAGCCAGTGAAGTAAAAACGATTCTTAGAAAAAGAATTCATTTTGGTCAATAATAATTGAATCTCATGATAAGTGTTATTCTCACAGTTACCTCTCGTTCCACTTACGGCGTTCTGACGCAAAAAGGAAACAGCAAGATACCAAAGTCCACGCCTTCTTATAAATCTTCTTTCCCTTTCCGGAAACTTCTTAGCGAAAGAGTAGAATATTATATTGAGAATTCTTAACTCCCCCCCTTTGCACTGCTTAGTGTTTCTGGTGGTTCATTTGTCTAGAGATTAAAATCATGTAGTGTTAGAAATAAAATAAAATGAGAACCTGGTGATTAACTTATCACCTGGAGTCAGTGTAGTCGGAATATAAATTCCTATGAACCATCAGAAACAGAAACACTAAGCAGTGCATACGGGAGGATCAACGAATACTCAATTTAGACAGAGATGCACAGTAGTATCACACAATTTTTAATAGAATATTACAGTTCAAGAAAATTGAGTAAAAATGCTGGAGTTGTAATGGTACAACGGCGAGGCAGTGCAGATAATGGTAGACGTAAATCCATCATAGTATTTGTCATATTTTTGAGTTATCTCATGGGTAAACATTCGCTCTAGACTTAGCAGTCAATGTTTTTATGCCTGTGGTGGTTGAACATCCAAAATAGCCTTTATACCGATGACTGTACCCACAAACACATCAATCGTAGACAGAAAAGAGAAAACCGGAAATAGAAATTGGTAATGCATTTACCCACGTATGTTCATTGACATACATTTGCAGCTCATACCATTTTTCGTGTTTGGCCTCTTATTAAGATAGAGCATGCAAATGTTTACTTCACGGAGCCCCAAGATAGTACCTCCATTGGCGCTTGGAAAGACATCGAAGGCGCCAGAAGTTCGTCACGAATTGTTGAAAGGATATGTATGGTTAGCGGGGTTATTTCCGTTTGCTAGGGTATATTCCTATCAAGGCTAAAATCCTTCCATTTCAACTTTGAATCTTAAAGAGAAAATCTGGCCTCCCTGGGTACATTACGGGCAGATGGTGAACCCATTATATGAACGGTTAGCAAATGAGGGATGGTTGCAAATGGTGAGTGGGGATATGAAAGAAATCCGGAAGACGACTGAGAAGGATGAATTCAGACGGAGAGTGGAGAGTAATAAGGAGAAGAAAAAGGAGGGAGAAAAAGATGGCGTGCGAAGAGAGGAATGGAGATTTTGAAGATGGAGAGACGAGAAGAGAGAGAGAGAAAGATGGAGAGGTGGTAAAAGAGAGAGGAAAATGAAGAGAAGGGGGAATTGAATTGAAAACAGAAAAGAAGTTTGGGGATGTAGAGCCAAAAGTGGGCGCTTGATGTAGTAAAGTAAGGAAACTATTAAGATATGGTTAAAGGCTAATTCCTCGAAAACGAATTCTTCGAAAGCAAATTATTCGAATGCAAATTCTTTGAAAACTAAGCCATCGAACGATGAATTCTTTAAATGACGAATTCTTCGAAAAAATACCACTTGCTTCCATGGTAAAAATGCCACATGCAATGCCCCAACCTGCAAGCAAGTTAATTGCTATAAAAAATAGATTTTAACTCCGGATTAGTTCCTTTGATATAAATTCTGGATAACTTCAGGTTCATTTGTGGACTACTTTCGAAGAATTGATCGTTCAAAGAATTCGTTTTCGAAAACTTTTTATGCTTCCTTAAGATATACCAAGGACTTTAAAAGAAGAAATCGAGACTTTAAAGAATCTCATCTTATATTTGAGCCCCAGAAGAGCTACGGAACGAGGAAATGGCACGTGCAATACCCACATACAATCCAACCCAGCCTTCAAGCAAAGTCATTGCTTTACTGAATAGATTTCAACTTCGAATCAGTTCCTTATGAGATAAATTTTGGATAGCTTCAGGTCCATTAGTAAACTACTTTCGAAGAATTGATCGTTCAAAGAATTCATTATAGAAGAATTTACTTTTGTCAAATTTGTTTTCAAAGGATTCGTTTTCGAAGAATTTGTGTGCTCCCTTAAGATATACCGAGGACTTCAGAAGAATAAACCGAGACTTTTAAAAAATCCTATCTTATATTTGAGCCCCAGAAGAGCTACGGAATGAGAGTAAATGGGGTGGGAACAGAGGAATGGCGGGAACGATAAGAACGGTAGCGGAGAGAAGAGAGGGATCGGCGTAAACACAAAGAAGGAATCGAAATATCGGGACGAACGGGGGCTATCGGGTCCGATGGGGGAGCTGGATGTCGAAAGGATTAGGGCACCCTTGGGGTGGTGACTGCGGTCCACGCGATGCGCCCCGCTTTTCTGGGGGTAGATATGTGTGTTAAGGTCGTTCCCGCTTCGGAGGAATCTCAATCCTCTCTTTCCGAAGAGGGGGACATGAAAGGACCCGAGGTGTCGATACTGCCAAAGGGAGAGAGAGGGCCGGGTTGTGATTAGAACGAAAATGTGTTTTATCTTTTTTTCCGAAAGCAGCTTCTGCAGGGTTCGAGGGAAGGAAGTTTTTAATGCCGATCGTAATGGGCGGTTCGGACGGACGGGAGGTATTTGCTCGGGGGAAAGGGTTGGTGGAGGGCGAAGCCAAGGAAAGGCGTCGAAATGGTGCTTCGGAGATTGATCGATGGATTTACTAATTGCTTCCCCGCCGTCGATCGTATCCGATTCCCGGCCATTTGAGATCATCGCGTTCTCTCCATTAAGAGTCTCGTCTGGCTCTTGTTACGGAAACTTTAGCCGTGAGAACCGCGCCGGAAAAAGGGTTCCTCCCTTTTTAATTTTTTCCTCGTTTGTGAGGAATTTTTCGGGGGGTCCTATCTCGTCATTTTACTGTTTACCCGCGGTATTGGATTAGAACGGTAGGGGACGGATGCTGGAGCGAACGAATGATAGGGTCTGATAGGGTGGATAGGATGTGTGCTGGGCGATGTGCTAGCAGCCCGCTTGTTCTCTCGGCCTCAAAAATCAATAGTCTCCCTCACCCGTCACATCTCTCCTCCGCCCCCCTGCCCCACATTCTCATCCGCGCCCCATTCTTTCTGCCCCCGCCCCTTCTCTTAATCTAGATACCCATCACTCTGACTCCATCTTATCCTTGTCACTCCCTCTCAACCCTTTTTCTTGTAGCATTTCCTCCCCAAACCCATTTTCCTCCTTTGCAGACGTCTCTTTCCCACAATCACGCTTTATTTTTTGTCTCGCTCTCTCTCTCGTTTCGCTCGCAGCTTCTCTCTCGCTCTCGGGGCTGCTTATTTTGCTTCCTTCTTATCTCTTGCCCTTCCGTCAACTCGGTCCTCGGAGGTGGAATGGAATTGTGAAAAATGCGACCATTTCGCGTTATTTCCGAGCAGTTTCCGCTCAATTACTTCCCCACCATTGCTCTCTTTTTTCATCTAAATAATTGTGTTTTTCTGACTTGCTCGGCGGACGGCTCTTCGGTCGCTTGTTTTGCATGGCGAGGCGCGATCGTTTCATGCTTTAAAAAGATGGAGGGAAGCATTCTTTTGTTTATCATCCCGGTGTAATTAATTGAAGTTGCATTTCATGTCTGCTTGTGTTCCATATTAAAGTAATGCAACGGAAGGTTTCTAAATTGAAGTAATTGTTTAATGTAACCCTGCAGATTATTGTTTGAAAATTGAGCCTTTGTCGACTAGACCACAACCATTCTTATTTGAATTTAATTGGGGACACATTGATACAGAATGAAGTTCGATTTAATCTGAGTTTTCCGTTTTCCTTGTATCCTATAAAAATCAAGATCGTGGATACCATTTATTTCAACTTGTTTTCCGGGTAGCGTACGATGTGAAAGTTACATTCGGCTCTGATCCCGCCTCTTCAACAATTTTTTACTACTATTCAATTATAAGAACGGTCAAATTTGCTCAGTGAAAATAAAATGGAAAGATTAATATGTCGGCTTAGTATATTTTGAATTATTTGCAGCTTCGGCATTTTAATTACAGCTTTACCTCCACTTCCCAACCATTTCTCTAGACTCAAATCGGTGAATGTTACTATTTCCTAGCAGATTACTACTACTACAATGTCAGAGACCACATATAAAATTGCATCTACTGGTGATTCAAACCTCTGCTTTAGCTACTCATGCTCCAGATCTGGATTGTATATAGGTATTGCTTGCAATGTTGCATTGGACCGATATTCATCACTAGATCATTTCATCTTATCTAAAGATATACCTTATTCTTATTCCCGAAAAACGAAAATATATCTTCCAATTCACAGACATCTGAGCATTTAGTTTCGCTATTTTTTACTTCCTCATTTTTAGGAAGATTTAAACTCTTTATTTCTTACGATATTAATTCCAGGTCTGGGAATTCCAAGGAAATCGCCAAATTACCATTCTCAATCGATATAATCATATTATTTGAACGAAGGAGGCACTTGGTCGGCAGAATTAGGGTTTTCGCATCGTATATTCAAACGACGTGATTAGGGATAGGCCTAATGGTTGCATAATTGAGTTGAACCACCGCCGCGAATTAGTGGAGAAGTTAATTCCTGAAAATAGGGAATACCTACCCGGGACAATTGGAAGCTTTAGAGGCTTTTTTAATGCTACTACTCTCATCCTTTATACCAGCTATTTCATGGCTCCGCCGCATTCCAGGCTAATCCCTTTTCATGCGTATCCTCGATCGATTCTAGGAAACTCCACATTTTACTCGTTACGAGGCGCATTTTCAATTCAATTTCCATTTTAATATCCGATATTTCACCGAGCCGGAAACGAGGACGAGTAACATTACAGATCGATGGCTTGGTTTAATTGGACTCATATTTCGTCCTATCTGGTTTGTCGGCTTCTTATTGTGAAAGGGAATTCCGTGTTTTTTTTAATCGCGTTCGACTAAACCTTTCATCAGTCGTAAATTCCAGTTTAAATTAAAATGGTGCTAATCGAAGTAGCCATCGAATGAACTCGCGTAAAGTTCGAGTCGCTGAGACCTACAGTATATGCGGTGTTTCTAATTTCACTGTCTGAATAAAAGCATCTAATTATAGTAATCAACAGATCATTTTGTAAGCTGTAATTAACTGAAGGTATTATATTGGGGTAACGGTCATTAAAATTTTCATGTGTCGTTTTTATATCAATAAACTTGCTGAAAAGAAAGGAAAGTTGGGATACGGCGGGAATATCAAAATAGGGGATTTAAAAATATCGGGAATTAGAGGTTTAAAATCTCCAATAGCCGTTCTTGTCGGCGTTCCTCTTCTCATGCTACGGACTACATTCTACAACTACATTCTAAAACAAGACAGGAAACCGCAGAATTTAAGAGCACTTGATACGTATTTCGAATGCGATGCTTTCTTCGTCAGGAGTAATAATTACTGATTACTGACGAAGAATGCATCGCATTCGAAGTAAGTATTGAGTACTCTCAAAAAGTGAGGTGTCCTGTCTTGTTTTCTCGGAATACCGGAGAATTAGAAGAGAAACGCCGACGAGAACGGCTATTGGAGATTTTAAACCTCTAATAAACTTGCTATTGAAGTCATTTGTATTTCTTGAAATTCAATGCTTCAAAAATTAAATTTATATCAAATAATTTTTGGAATACATTGAATCAATTTATTTGTAATTTCAAATACTATTTAAAAAAAGAGTTCTCGAAATACATGTCTTCGTAGCTTCCAAAAAAATGTCTTCATGTTTTCCATGAATATTTTAATGGTCTGGTCAGGTGAAATCGTCTATAATTCATCGTATATGGCAATTGTTTTATTTAAATAAATAAATAAAAAACTATAAGATCCACTGAATTAATATTAAACATGAACACGACCCGTTTCGATCATCTTCTGGTGCATTGAGCATATATAGTAAAGAGGAGAAGGGAAGGAGTATCTGGACCACAGATCAGGGCAAATGAAAAGAGAGGAACCTTGAAGTATAGGCAGTTTTAAAGATTTATTAAGTGCAGGGTGTCCGGGTTAAAGATATAATAGTACAAGATGTAATAACTTGAGAAGTAACAGAGATATTTATGAGCGGTTTGCTTCTACAAGTTTGGTAACTCAAAATGTTTGCTTGATGATGACGCACCTTGCCATTATGCAGTAATTGTTAGGGTTTTCTTGGAGTTCCCAGATCGCTTGATTGGGAGAGGTCGATTTTTTGGACCCCTAAAACCCTGGCATTTGAGGCCACTTGATATTTTCTTTGGGGGTTCATCAAAAATCAAGTGCACCAGACACCAGTTCGTGATCTACCAGAACTGCGCAATCAAATTTCTACAGTTATTGCAAATGTTACGCCTTTAATAGCGCAATGTACATGTAGAGAGTAAAATACAGATTATATGTCTTTCTGCCGCTAATGCTGCACATATCAAAGTGTATTAACTTTGCAAAAAAAATTTTGGTTGCATACTTCTAGAAAAAACCGCCAATAAATATCTTAATTAATTCTCAAATTATTGCATTATGATTATACGTTTAACCTGGACACCCTGTAGAAACAGCTCATGATACGCATAGCTTTATGATACGTATGGAATACTTTTGTACTTATTCTTTGCTAAAGTTATCCCTCTGTAGTTAACGGTTTAAAAAATCTCCAATAGCCGTCTTTGTCAATATATATTTCAGTAGCGTTGCTATATTTTTCAGGGATAGAAGAATACGTGCGAAGTATTCTTATACAAAATCTCTTCATTCATTAACATCCGTATTGCAATATTATTTTCCTACGTCCTTTTCTAGGTATTATAAATCTAATACCTTTTTAAATATAAGAATAAAAAAACGTTCGGGTTTTTCATCTGAGATTTTGGATGTTTCACAATACCAATTCTTCTCTAGTATTCTTTCTAACATTGCCGAAGGCCTTTTAACCGATCCCATTCCTCCCGCATGAATCCATTTTCACCCACTTCGCAGGAGTATTCTTTTCCACTTTGCGGCAAGTCCCTCTTTCACCTGGATTAAACGGAGGGTAATCATAAAGCAGTTTCTCAGAGCTGCGAATTAACCTCCGCGTGCCGATTGAAGAGGAAATCCACTTTGGGAAAATCTCCAAACAGCGCTCATGCAGTTCCGCTCAAACAAACAACGAACGAACGCGGGGGTGGATTTCCAATTTCGGAGGGATAGACGACATTTAGCAGAGTCCCAAGGTCTGGACCGAATGTACATAACTTCCTCCCGTGTCCCGGTAGATGGCTCTAGTTTCGGGTTACGGCGGAATAATGGAGGTAACGGTGTTAGCCATCAGTAGCTTCTCCCACTCGCTCCGATTTCTCCCACCACGGGAGCCTTCATTTCCCATCAAATTCCCCCTTTTTCTCTTGGCAGAAGTCCACCCCGCACTAATCGTTCGGGAGGTGGACGTCGTCGTAGAGGATTGCGAAAGGAAGGGTTTAGCGATTGGCCTAAGATTGCACACGAATGAGCGAAAAGCACTTCTATAAAAAACGCCCCATTAGCAGCTCTGAAGAGGAGGCGGTTTTTACGCTGACTCGATTCTCTCGTTATCGCGTTACCTCCGAGAGCTATCCGTTTTTCTATGATGGGAAAGAAAAAGGTGCAAGTTTAATACGTTTTCGGTTTCCAGTGGAAGAATTTGTTCGGTAGCGCGATGGAGCTACCTGATTTTATTCGCAGTTTCCTCTCTGTGCAATCTCTCTAATGGACGCTCGGAATCGCGTTGAAAATTTGTTCGGAGATTTCGAACTGTGTGCCTATTCATGATATTGAGGCCCCATTCACTGATTTTCAGTCAATAGGAAATGTAGGATAAACTGCAGTTATAAAGACAATATAAATATCTTTCAAAAGGCCCTTATCACGGGAATAAATATTTTCGACGGAAGGGTATGAGATACGAGTATTGGAACAATCAAAATAACATCGACTTGTTATACTTTGGGGCATTTATCGCTTTATCTTATTTTTCGACTTTTTTCGTAGATTATGCGATTTTTTCCAATGTATTACTATCAAATGTTATTGCTATCGATTTTTGAACGGGCTTTCATTAGTGAACATATATTTTAGCTTATATTTAATATATTTTGGGTGAGATCGGTTCCGCCATTCGCCATCAATGTACTGTTGATACCGCTGTAATGTCGCTCTGTAAATCTTTTGTTGTATAGTTATCTGTGTTAATCTATTCCCATGAATATTCTGTTTCTCTATTATGTTATTTTCATGTATTTAATTTTTATTTTTTTTGCTATTGATACATTTCCTGTTGTTACATTTGAAACTCATCTCGCAATTAGTTTCTATTTGTGAGATACTGATTTTTATGTTATTATGTCACACTTGTTTATTCTATTTTGTATACCTCTATAAATTTTTCTTCTTGTCTTTTATAACTCTTTTAACCTACTTTCATCATCAAATTTAGCTATCTATCTGTAGGCTTCGCAGGTTTTTCACACTCCCCTTCTAGTGAGTGTTTTCCTGCAGTGGAATTTTTTTCTAAGCTCTTAGCTCAGGTTTTTTAATTCGCATAGTAGTTTTCTTCTTAGTAATTTTGCAAGCTATCTATTTCCATTCATTTCCCATACGACGAAGGGTTAGATGTAAGAAGAGACTTCCTAGTCTCAATCTCGTCCTAATAAAGTCCTTTCATTATTATTATTATTATTTAAGTCGCGTAATACTATCTATTATAGTATAAAGAACTTAAAAAAGTGTCTTTTGTATCAGAAAGATCAACTGTTCTCTCGGAATATTTAAGTATTATCTAAAGTGCCATAACCGTTATTTTTGCCATGGTTATGATTCATTCATTTCGTTGAGTGTTTGGTTTCAACAGACAACAAGGTAACTTAAGGAATGAGATTGATTGGAATTAACTTTATTTGCCATACAGAGTAATAAGTAAATATAATCTTCAGAAATAGCTACTCCATTTTAAACACATTTAAAAAATGGTTGTTAATAATTTTGTAGTTAATGTCAGTGAAAAGTATTAAAACTCTCATAATATCTTAAGCTCAAGACCTTTTAATATAACCAGCCACCAGATATAAGTTTGGGGGTCCTATATTGCCCTTAAAGTAATTGGAGGAAAGGTGTTTTCTTTCTGTAACGAAGACAAAACCCCAAAATTACCTCTAAAGTACTTGGAATGAAAACATATCCATCAAGATATTTAAAAAAATCTGATGTGGCCAGCACATGACTTTCTCCATATATAAGATTTAAATACTTATCTACGACAGTAATTTCGAACTCTAAAAATTATAAATAATGTTGTTCGGGACATGCTGGATGAAAAACGATGAAACTGGCCTTTCGCCCTTAGAGCCGAGAGCGCCCACAAAGTACATAATCAGCAACTTCCGGTTTATCAGTATTTCAAGAATAACTCCTAAACAATCAGTGATACGAAAATATGTTTCATACAAAAGTTATAGTAATTATTATTTTCTAAAACATTTATAAATATACCTAAATATCATATTTATGGAGATATTTTGAAAACCGGAAATGAGCTTTGAAGAATGAAGCTCAACTTCCGGTTAATCGATTTACTCCAAAAACTAATCAACTCTAAAGACTGCAATAGAAGTAATGCATATGAAATTTGGTGTTGATCCGCCAAATAGTTTTCATGTTAGAGCGCCCACAAAGTACATAATCATCTTCTTCCGGTTTATCAGTGTTTCACGAATAACTCCTAATCAACCGGTGATACAAAAATATGTTAAATACAAAAGTTATAGTAAATTACATTATGCAAAACTTTTATAAGTAATCTAATATACGTATATATCATATTTATGGAGATATTTTGAAAACCGGAAATGAGCTTTAATGAATAAAGCTCGACTTCCGGTTGACCGATTTACTCCAAAAACTAATCAACTCTGACAGCGCACACCTCAGTACTATATATGAAGTTTGGTGTTGATACGACCAATAGTTTTCACGTTAGAGCGTCCACTTTCACACACACACATACACACACACACACTCACACACACACTCACACACACACACACACACACACACACACACACACACACACACATACACACAGACATCATTCCGAAAATGGTCAAAACGTGTTCTAGGGACCCCAAAACATGTATTTCCGTTGAAATCTCGAAGTCGAATTTTTTCATGAAAACAATACTTTCTCTATACTTCGTATATGGAGAAAGTAAAAAAATATAGTTCAGGGTACATCCATTAGAGGAAAACTAGCTTGTACGATGAAAATTATTTCCAATCATTAACGGAGAGACTTTCAAAAACTTTGTAGTATCTCTTGTCGATAAAGAAATTCTCAATTTTATTTCCAATTTGAATACGAAAATGTTAAGTAAACTAAGACGATTCATGCATAAGGACGGGAATATTTATAAGCAAGGTGTTCAGATAAGCACCATGAACTATGGAATTTCATTAAATGTCTAAAAATGCCATTCTACCTCGATTCTTCTAAAAAATCAAATGATTCATTCAGACGTGAAGGGGTAGATACAAACGGCTATTAGGATATTAAGAGAATTATGTATTTAACATTTCATTTTTAATCGCAGAAAAACAACTTAAATGCCTATTAATCCATGGGTCTACAAGTTTTTTTATATCCTCTATTAGCAGCAACAGGGCATTATATTAATATCTCTTCAGCTGTAAAAATGAAAAGGGCTGTTTGTATGGGGTGTAAATTTTCTTGGATATTATTTAGTTATGGCGATATATCTATAAATCACTCTAAACGGTATATAAGTGGAATATTAGATGAATTTTTATAGAAGAATGAGTAGAGATTTTAGTCGAACGACACCAGTCACCGTCGCAAAATAGCTTCGGAAGCATGTTGCTCGGAGGAAGATTTTAATAGTCTCCTTATTTAATACGTTGCCAATATTTTGGCTTCAATGTGAGCCGTAAATAAAAGAAAGTCTGAAAGAATTGATTAAAATCGTCGTTACAAAAAAAATCTCCTACAAAATCTTTTGGGATTACCAGATAGTTAGTCTTTCGATCCCTGGAAAAGACAGCGCTATAATAGAATATTTTATGTTAAGACATCATTCAATACATAGATAACTTAGCTTCAGAGAAATAGTTTTACATTATTGGCAATTACCACAATAGTAGAATTGTTGTGTTTTTAAGGAATCTTTGCTGTATTTTGCAAATAATCGTGAAACTGATGACATAGAAATCGATTTCATTTACAAAGCTCATTGAATTGGCTTCAGCGTATTTAGACCTTAAGACGTGCAGAATGATTAATGGCGTATAGTTTGGGTGTATGAGTTACAAATTTAAATTAATTACTGCATTTGAGGTTATATTAAATAACTCACTTAATTGAAAAATATATTTTTGAAAATCTTATTCACTTCTTCTATGATTATTCTCATAAGCTCATCTGCCAATATCGGTTTCTCGATGATTATATCAATAAGTGCAATAGTTTTGCAATCCATACACTTCTTAGCTTTTCACTTTATATATAAAGGGAAATAATGGAGAAATGGAGTCATTATAAAACATTTCTTGAAAATGATTTAAATCGAAATTTGATTTTCACATCAACCGAAGTCAAGGGGTCCTCAAAAACGATTCCAGGTAACACATCTAAATCCGCAAGACTCAATAGTTCTTCATTTATTTCATAGTCATTTATCTTAAGGCTTCATGTTTCAAACTTTATTTCCGTGTGTTAAACGATTAGATCAAGGAGTAAGAGTTTA
This sequence comes from Sympetrum striolatum, assembly GCA_947579665.1. Taxonomy (NCBI): domain Eukaryota; kingdom Metazoa; phylum Arthropoda; class Insecta; order Odonata; family Libellulidae; genus Sympetrum; species Sympetrum striolatum. Next base: position 49,198,741 of record OX388342.1, on the reverse strand, counting down.
GAGTTTTCTAAATAGTGTTGCGGATTTTCCCTCAATTTCAACTCATCATGGTTATAAACTTTTAAGAGGCAGCTATAACTTGAGTGCATTCTAGTTTTTGCTGTAAAAATTTCACATACATTTTGCAGAAACGAACTTGCGAGCGAATATGTTGATACGCACGAGTTAATTTCGTAGGGTTCAGCACAGACGGATCAGATACTATGTATGTTTATCTAAATACAGTCGTAACAATATATCTTCCCACCGTGGGTAATCGAGAGGGATGCAGGTTTAAGTGAATAAACGATCACACAGCCCGTAAACCACAGCCATCGTCGTTCCGTTTTTTTCTCAGAATACTTAATTACGGTCTGAAACTGCAAACGCATTCCCGAATCTCGAGAGAAAACGCTGCATGCTGCGAGTGAGTTATCCGGTGGATTTCAGCCGTTATTTTTTCTCTCCAACGTTGCGTGTAACATCGTTACTGTAGAATTTGCCTGTTTGCTCGTGTAGTACATGCAGTTGCACATTCGGATCTCTGAAAAGCGCTTCGCAGGCTCAAGAGTCGATGGAAGTCCTGTGCCCAAGCTGACACGTGGACCTTGTCGAGCCTGTGTATGGCTTCTGGTTAACCTAGTTTCCTCTTTGGCGAATAGTTTCCCCAAACTACTCTTTTTGTGCCTCTTACACAGCTTGTTTCTCCCTCTCAGGCATTTAAGCCTCAAATTTTGGTAAAATATCCGTATATGATTGTTTTCGTAAGCTTCCTCTGTATATTTTCTCAATTTTATCTGATTATATCCATTTTTTCTGGGGAGAGGAACGAGTGAGCTTATTTTTTACATGCTAAATTATTGGCTATCAAGAAAATTTCCGTGTGTAGTTGCGTTTTTCATGTATCTCTTTCGATTTTTATTCTTTAGTAATAACGACGTAACGATGTTAAGTGAACGAAAAGATCTGTATACCAATTATTTAGTTATCATAGGAGTAGAAAGCAAAAAATGAGTAAATGATTTTTATTGATTTTTCACAACTTTCAATGTCAAAACTCAAAGAAGATCTTTGCTGCGTCTAATGTTGAATTTGTAATATACGCTAGATATTCATTTATAAATTGCCCCCTTCGAATCTTTTTTTACAGTCCATTATCTCCTTGTAGTTATATTCAAGTTAATCTCTCGGTTCAGATAACTCTACTTTCTAATATGTATTCTAAATAAATCTTGAACGAGACGAAAACTCTTCCAACAAGGTTAGAAAATCCGTGTTAACAAATTACAGAACTGTTTACATATATCAACTGAAGTACTTTAATTTATAAGCTTGGAGAAAACGTTTCTCTTCGGGGAAGCTCGTCTTCCAAACTGCAGTACATCATTGCTTAGACCCTGTTACGCCGCAACCACCCATGCGTCCACGTGTTTCCGTGGTCTACTACGCAGGATGGGTCCGAATACGATTATTCGAGTTTTCATTAATGTCGATGAAGTGCGTTTTTTGCTTAATATTTACTGAATTAAACCATATGATATTTTATAGAAGTTTAATTAGCGTCCAGTTGTAATTTTTGTGACTCATAGTTTTCCAAAGATTTTTGAGATTCTAAGTAAGAGGAATTACAGATCAGAAAAAGAAAACAAGTCACTAATTTTGATATAATCAGTTATAAGAAGAATAGATATGTTGAGTTGGTTTTACCCTTACGTAGAAGAATATAAGTTAATAGTTTTTAGGAGCTAACTAACTGCAAAAAACTTTATTCTTTAGTACAAAAACTACTTTTAATTGATCGCAGGTTTCTTTTTACTTACATTCTTCCATTAAATTGCTGCATTAATTGGTGTCATTTTTAATGATTTTATTTTATTGATATAATTGATGATTTAGGCATCGTTGTTTCCACAGTTTGAAAACATGAGTATGACTTGTTGATATTGTGTATTATATCAGTAAGCTCACCGAAAAAGTCTTAGAATGACACTCATGGATATTTTTTTCAAGTTGTAATCATTATTAATGATATAAGAGCATGTATTATAGAAATATTTAAATAGCAAATTTTATTCGATCCCACGTCAATTTCCTGAAATTTAATCTAGCAAGAGATATCCACTTAACTTTCTTGCTCAGGTTTCAGGTTGAATTCAATGTTTGTGTAAATAATAAATACATACTAAATTTAGTAGATTTAAATATTGTAGATTTTAGCACCTTAGCTACAGTATAAAAATCGCCATGAAAGTTTATTTGAACTATTCACTAGTAGTAAAACTAAGTTTTGTATCGCTTTCAATACCTTTGGTGTTTACTTACCAATACATGATATCGAATATAAATATGTTGATCGTAGTACCTAATTATTAAATTACTAATAATGGATCTATACAGTCATCGCCGCAACCAGTCATTTCTCCCGTGGTTGCATTACTAGTGTAGAGAAAGATACTCACTCCTTAATAATACAGTAAAAGAAAGAGAAAAAAAAGGTTAGCTATGATCAGATTTAGCAACGAATGACTGTGGACCTTAGAAAGCCTGTCGACTCAGTAATGGATATATTGTAATTGGTTTCGTCACAAGAAAGACGTTGACTAGTGTAAAACGACAGCGATAAAATATCACAAAAGGATGAAAGAACCAGAAATAGAGTGAGATAAAGTTCTTTGAATATGATGGATAATGTCCTGAAAAGGATACGCTTACGAAGTCTGAAGAATTAAAGAATTAATGTAAAAATATTCCTCGAAGAGTGCTGAGCAAAAGAATTATGCAAGGACAGCTAAGCACAGAGGATTATTGCCAACAAAAGAGGCCACCAGCTTCTATATATTTAAAGGGATTGGCGTGAATGCTATTTCTGTACGTATCATTGTTGTTTAAAATAACACATTGCCTTCGTAAAAGGAGTGAGACAAGATTCACCATTGGAATGAAGCTTTCAGGGACAAGATTTTACTATAATAATATCTTCCCGTGAACATATTTATTCATCCAATGTTTTAACTCTCCGTAAGAAGTGCATTGTAGTATTTTTTTTAATTAACAATAAATATGGAGATTGAATTTTACTTAACATAATGAAGCGTACCCCTTGAACCAGAGGTTAAACAAGAAGTGGAAAATAGCGAAATGAAGTGGGAGACCTGGGTTCGATTCCCAGTCATGTCACTATTTTTAACTTTTTGTTTAACCTTTTGAAAATAAATTTCATCCACTTTCCGATGAAGTAGACCTATACAATTGTAGGATTCATAAGAAAGCCTCATTGGCTATTTATATTTGTCGCTACTTCTACAAGCAAAACCTGGATTTGACTCTAGGTGACTAGAAAATACTTCCACAAGAATTGTATGCCAAGTTCATTTTATCCCAAGCATATTTTTTGTTTTTTCTTTCAGAATGAAATTTAAAATTAAGTTCCAAGAATATCAAGACAATTACTAAAAGATGGGCAATCGAATAAGTATTCCTAATTTGGGCTGTTAATTTTTTTTTCGGCTGAAAATTGGGAGAACTTAAAAAATATATACTAAGTAACTTCTATCATATTCGGCCGTACTTCGTGGAACTACATTCTAAACGAATAGAAATAGAACTCTATAGATTTCCACAATAAGGATTTGATTTATCGATAAATAAAATCCTTAGTTTGTAAATCTACAAAGTTCTAATTCTTTTCGTTAAATATGAACAAAATATTTTGCAAAATTTCGTGATTGTAAACACTCCTTGTCCTTTACGACCGAAACGTTTCTTGAATTCGAGCCCGTGCATTTTTCCATAAGAGTACTCAGAGGGTTTAAGCCAGTATTGAATGAATGGTGAGGAGATCACTGTCTTTTTAAAAAGGAGGCATTTCATTCCATCTCTTCCATTTGCAATTACAAGAAAAAGCGTAGGAACAGACTCGCGACCTTGGGAGGGTCCGATTTCTCAAAGGACAGCATTACTTTGCTTCGTCACGTTCAAGGATGCGAGGAAAAATCACGATATATATCAGAGTTGGGGGAGAATTGGTAGAACTCTTGAAGTATTCCAAGCAAAAATTAGTTTTCTAGATGTACAAAAAAGTTTCTGTGGTTTGAGTGGAGGTAATGTTAATAGAAGTTAGTGTAATAGTTGGTTGATGCATTGCATATTTTTCAATATTATATCAGAAATATTTTAAAGTCATATCAGGCCTTCCGTTTATCTTTCTAGGTTCAAATTCTGTTAATATCGATAGTTATAAGGGTTAAAGTGTATACAATAAATAAATCTAATATTTTAGACTTTCTATTCCGTCCCAATCGACGGTGATGTTCAACAAATGCGGTTGTAAACATCAAGTTCAAAGTGTCGTTACAAATGAATATACGGAGAATTCCTGTTAGAATGGGGCTTACAGTAGAAAGATGCTAATATTTCTCCTTACTATTTTCAATGCTGAAAATATATAATTACAAAAGTTTTATTGATGTGGATTTAAAGAAATAATCTAATTCAAGATTTTCTTTCATATTATGCGTGTTAGTAATTTTAATGTATTTTTTCAGTATAAGGTTGCATATATATATATGTTTAAAAAAATAGTAATTACGTTTCGTCGTATTTGTTGGGGACAGGCTACTAGTAAAATGCAATGTATCAATTTAGGCTTTGTTGAGAGTTTCATGAAAAATTTCAAAATTATTTTCTTTTCCCCCTCGTTTTACAGCTGTAGGTAGCTTGTTAGATGGAACTATGACTATCATTGCGGAATTTTGTTCTTAATTATTGGATTCTTTCGAAACCTTAGATTGATGTTGTCAATTATTTAATCATCAAATACGGGGAGAAAGGCCGCATACGGAAGACTGAAACAATCTCCGGAACTTCCAGACGTTTGTCAAACTTTCAACAGCTTTTTTGATCAATTTCTTTCGGCCTAGTAATCAAATATGATTTAACACCTCTTCGGAGAATTCGATTAGATTAGTTGAGTAGTCCTACTGATGGACGAAGAAAAAATATTCTTCTATAAAAGAACCCACAGAGTTCGACCAAATTATTAAAAACTGTCTCAAAGATCAAAGTGATAAATTCTCGAGTATTTTCCATTACTTTTTTCTCCCTATTCCTCTGTCAATTTGATTGAAATAAAGTGTAAAGAAGCACAATATTGTCTAAAAAACGGTAAGTTAAGAATAAAATAGTGGTTAACTCTTAATTGTCATTATTGATTTAAATTTAAGGAATAATAATGAATGTTATAATTTATTTTCCTTTCTTTTCTTCTTTTTCATCGTATATCTTCGTGACTCACATTTAATTCTTTTTCTTCAGGGGGCCTGTTTCACCCTGCAGATGATCGTCAGGAGGTGGCATTTCGTTATGCAGTAGAGAGAATTAATTCTGACCGTGGACTCCTTCCCAGATCTCGTCTTTCAGCACAAATAGAGAGAATATCACCCCAGGATAGTTTTCATGCGTCCAAGAGAGGTGGTGTTTTGGTCCTTCATACTTCTATTTTCTCATGAAAATCAGAGCTTTTCCCGAAAATTAAAATAACGTTTGAAACATATTTTGTGTATCGTGAAGAACTTCTGTTCGTCACTGAAAAAACATTATGATTAAATGTTACATTGTGGGTTGATTTGGGATAATTTAGAAATATCTAACCATTCTTTACTTAATGTTCGTCCTTACTTAATTTTTGGCCAAAGACATATATATCACTTGTTTGTGACTGCAGATTTTGCAATTTAACAAAAAACTTAGGGGAATATCATATATATTTGTGAATTTTTAATTCTTTAATTTTCTACGACGAATTCTTTGAAATCATTATTTACAAATATATACCTTTGTTATATGCACCACACAACATTCTTGTTATGCCTTACGTTGTGCAAGTTAAGTCATTCAAGCCAAGTAAGCCTTTCAAAAATCTTGTCAGAGGTAGAGCTTTTCTTGAAATTTCTTAATGTATTTTATTTTAAATTATTTGACTTCCATATTTAGAGTCATTTCATTGCCAAATGGATTAAATGTTTACTTTTTTGATTTCTCACTTAATGGAAATGAAGAAGCAATATTCAATGAATTGCCAAACTTATGATAAATCTACACTTTTTATGTTTCGACTTCCAAGAATTTATATGCTTTGGTTAAGAATGTTAAATGTAATACATACTAGGGTACAATATCAAGTCTGTATCGTAAAAACCATTTCTAATAAACTATTGCCCATTTTAATCACAGTGTGCCATTTGCTTCGTGCTGGTGTTGCTGCCATATTTGGTCCTCAGTCTGGACAAACAGCCTCACATGTCCAGTCAATATGTGACACTATGGAAATACCTCACTTAGAAACAAGATGGGACTTCAGGCTAAGGAGAGAGAGCTGCCTTGTAAACTTGTACCCACATCCTACCGCACTCTCACGGGTTAGCAGTAATTCATTGCATACTTATTTTCAGTTTAATTATGTTCCTTAAGCATTCCCTATTCAGTCATTATTATAGCACCACCTTTTATTCCACCATTTACTATTAACCCCTCAGGAATGGCATCAGTACATGGTTAAAGCCCAGATGTTCATCTAAATGGAATCATAATTTGTAGTTTATAAGGTTTTTGTTTCAACTGAGTGCTAAAGAAATTTTGAATTACTGATATGATTGAACTGATGTAATCATCCATGAGCCGGCAAATAGTTGGAAGATTTGGTTGCCATACCTGGGGAGTTTGTGACTCATTATAAATTTATCATAAAAGCCCCCAGTTACAGAAGGGAAAAGGACGTGGCTCGGTAGTTTAGTGGTTAGAACAACCGCCCGGAAAGTGGGAGACCTGGGTTCGAGTCCCAGCCAAGTCACTATTTTTCTCTTCTCGTACAAATATAAAAAGACTTAGAGGGGAAAATTATATTATGCTATGCTCTTTATCGTAACTGCATAATGAAAGAGTTAAAAATCATATTCCTTACTGATTGAAGTGAAATTATAGGATTATAAAAATGTACGTATCTTCTTTTACAGGCCTATGTAGATCTTGTACGAGCATGGGGTTGGAAATCTTTCACTATTGTCTATGAGAGCAATGAAGGTTTAGTGAGGCTACAAGAATTGCTCAAAGCTCATGGCCCATCTGAATTTCCAATAGCAGTAAGACAACTGGGAGAAGGTTCTGACTACAGGTATGTTTTATATAGCAGAGGCTGATTTGCAAAATTTAAAAATAGATGAATCTACAGAACTACTCAGACAAAAGTAATGATTTATATTTGAAAATTATTTTATTAAGATTAATTTGTTCTGCAAAATATTAGCATTTGAAGAATAAAGCACATCCAAAAGTATTTAGTGATAGAAACATTAATACAGGAATATCAACTTTCTACTTGAAAGTAAAGTAAAATAACTTTTGTGACGTATTTGCTCTGGTATTGTATTAATTTTAGATGAATAAGCAAATTGAATTTACATACAAATAGAGTTATAAAAAATACCAAATCTTTGAAGCAAGTCCACAAAATATGTATTGTAGTTAGTCGAAAGTTGCAAATTGACTGTCTTTTCTGGAGATACCATGCTGATTTAGAACAGTGGAATTGAATAACATTGGTTTTAATTTCAAAGGCACATCATACTTATCTAAGTTATTAATAGTATGAGTACATTATAATATTATTTCAAGCATTGCTGAGAAACATTAATTTTATAAAGTTTTTCCATAAGAAAATGAAATATTTTAGATATAGGCATTTAACCTCTCTTTTCTGCTAAAGATATTCTTTCTCTACAGTTATTGATACATCATAATTGGGTTGTAATATCACTCTGTTTTATTTGTCTCCTTTTGTCCTCTTTAGTTAATATCACTTCATATTTTCTATATCCTCCATTATTTTTGTCATATATCAATCTAGTACTACCTTATTAAAAGCTTAAACTTTGTTTTAGAAAGTAAGAAATAACTATTAACAGTAGATTATGAAAGTTTATAATCATTAGAAAATTAACACTTACTCTGTTGATGATGAATATTACACTTATTCAATGATAAGAGTAATAGTAAAATTTAACATTATCTATATGTTAATGTCTATTGTCACAGAATGGATGAAGCTTGTGAAGAATAGAAATTATTCAAATTTTTGGCCTAGGTCTAACTTTCAGTTCATTGATCTATGATTAGCCTATGAAAAGGAGCAGATAATCTAGCTTTTCCAGTTTCCATTTGGTAACAACTGTAATTTTAGCAATAAAATCTTCAATGCTATATGCTTATACGAGTGCTATAACATGATGAACCGTAACCTCATACAGATAAAAAATGCAGCTTTATTAAGATCAAATAGGGAATTAGGGAATATGGATCAAATAGGGAATTACTAAAATAGAAAATTATCTGTAGCTGTTATGCAAGTTTAGATTTGTAGAGCAAAAATATTTTTTTTTTTTTAATTTTCACTTCTATGGCAAAACTATTTCTATTGTGCAGAATAGAGGCTTGAAAATAAGATCTGGTTTGCAATTCAGGGTTAAAAATGAAAGAAACTGTAAGGTCAAAAAGTAAGTTTTTAGAAATATCTCGAATATTACAGTTAAATGTTTTCTGCATTGATACCTTCTTTTTGGATGCCATTATATCCCCTCTCTGTGCATACATGTACTTTAGGTGTTATTGAAATTAGAATATTACGGTAAAACTCTAAAATTTAATGGTCTTAAATTTAATATGTATTTCCACTAATTTTGTTTTATTTTCCACAGACCTCTTCTTAAGCAAATCAAGAATTCAGCTGAGTCCCATATTGTTTTGGACTGTTCTACCGAAAGAATATATGATGTTCTAAAACAGGCTCAGCAAATTGGCATGATGAGTGATTATCATTCCTACCTCATAACTTCCCTTGTAAGTACATGTCCTTAAAGATTATTTCATTTTTATCTCGTAACTAAGCTCATTAAGCTACCCTTCAGAAACCTCTCTGAAAAGAAGTAGTGCATAATTTTGTAGAAGTTAAAATTCAATGGTCAATAAGCAGCACATATTTTTGCAGGATCTTCATACAGTTGATCTTGAGGAATTTAAATATGGAGGCACTAACATTACAGCATTTAGACTTGTTGATCCTGAAAAAGCAGAGGTTCAGAAGGTTGTAAAAGACTGGATGCTTGGAGAATCACGATATGGCCGAAAGTTGGAAACAAGTCCACATGCTGTTAAGGTATACTTTAGTGTTTTAGAATTAGCCATTTAAGTTGGTCATGCAATATATATATTTATATATATTCAAGGTTATAAAGAAAATATCTTACAATATCTTCTTACAATATCTTTAAACATTTGAATCCATTTTTATAGAAATCGTATAGTTTGTGTAACAAATGAAAAATTAAGAAGTTAATTCCGCACTAATTATATGTTCCAAATTTTCATTATTGTTTCACATTACTCTGATACCATAAGAAATTGAAGAAGGCAGGATTACAAGATTTAGGGCAGATATTGATCCTGAAAGCTACTTCTTCACTTTATTCATCTTACAATTACATTCACTTAATCACTTAGTGTGCATGAATTTTTCATGAAGAAGGGATATGTATCAGACAGTGGAAGAAAATGAATACAGAATTGAACTAAAATATTTGAGGGGGTTTAGATTTTTACTGTCTATCTTCTGAAATTTTCTTCGCAATTTCCAGGTTGTTGACAATCATCTGAAGGGATTAAAATTGAAATTTTGCTTTTTCAAGTATCAACCTAAATATTACTTCTGTGAAAAAGTAACAGCTCCTAAAAAATGAATACCATTAATGAAAATAGTTTTGCCATACTATATGAATTTAATTAATTAAATGTCTTGATTGAAAAGTATCATCCTGGGAAAATTAGTTTGGAAGGACTTATAATTTCTAATTTGGAGATTTACTAAAAGTTTCTAAAATCAGTTTGTAATCATATTGTATGTGTGATTTAACTGCTGTTAAAAGTCATTTATATCCTTCAAAACAAGAAAAATGTGTGTTTTTGATTTATGGAGTACTATTAAACATGATTAGTGTATGCATTTAATATATTGCTCACACTTTCTGGGGATATCTTGAAATAATGGAGCTTTATTTGTAAGAGAAATAACAAAAATTCATATTTCAGTAAGGTTAAGGTATTTTGGATTAAAGGAATACAGAATACTATTATTCTATCACTAAACATACATGTATACACAGTATACTACATCTTATATCCAATTATTAAGTTCCTTTAATTCTCCTCTAAATGGCTGCCTTCAACTCCTGCCTTCAACTTTGGAATTAGAAGGACAACCTTACATTTATAAAGGTAGTGAATTCAAATTGCATTTACTATTACATTATTAACATAAATACTAATCATTTTAGATTAATACATTTGAGGATAATTTATGAAAGCTTATTTAGAATAATGGTGAATACTAATGGGGCTTTAATAAATTATACCTTCATAGAACTGCAGCATTAGTTACTGGATAACTTGGTTATGGCTTATATATTGTTATTCTGTAATACTATTAAAATGTTACTCACTAACATCATTCTACTTAGCTTTTTTGTAATTTTTAATTCAATTTTGAATTATTTTACCATATTACCTATCTACTTACTGGCAGCTTGTCATTAACATTTATGTATAACAATTGCTTTTGCATGGAGTTGTCTGTTGTATTTATTAGGAGATGCATGCATTGAAACAGTAGTTTTTTATTCATTTTGGGATTCTGAAAATATTTTTCAATAATGCAAGGGCACTTACAGCACCAGAAAACTTGCACACACCAAAAATTTACTATTTATGTAGATTTTTATATAGTATATACGAGATGTTTTTTATTGAGGATAATACAAAATGGAGTTGGAGTTCTTTATTATTTATGCATTCATATCTGAATATAAATGTAGTTTGAAAGTTCATCAATGATTGGATATCCATTAACCTCAGTAATTTAAACATGCATGCTCAAGTTGATACATATATTATGAAGACTTGCTTTTGAAAAATATGGTTTCTTCTCATATTTTTCAAAGGCAAAGTTAATCTGTTGGTGTAAGCAATGAATGGCTATAGACTATCTTTAAAGAATTAGAATGAGATGTAGTATTTGGAATAAGGTAAATCATCTCTATTAAATTAGAGAAATCCTTCTTGCCGATATATTTGAAAATGATATTTTTTATGAATAATTTCCCAAATCTAGACGGAGACAGCTCTCATGTATGATGCAGTACATCTTTTTGCCAAAGCCTTACATGACCTTGACAGCAGCCAAAGAATTGATGTAAAACCTCTTAGCTGTGATGCAGCAGATACATGGCCACATGGTTATAGCCTTATAAACTACATGAAAATTGTGAGTTAATTTTTGTTAGCCATTTTAGTAGATTCTTAGGTATTTATAAATTTTTGATTGTTTTCAATTCACAATTTAAAAAAAAATAACAGTTATCACTTAAGTGACACGTATGAGTCATTCATTCTTCTCCACTTATATGCTTCCAAGGATAGCCTTGGAAGCATATAAATGGAGCCATTTCATTTTTAAATTCAAAATAGCAAATTATTTAAATCCCTTCAAAGATGTAAAAATCAACCACTGAAATGTGCTGTAAGGTTTATTAATAATCCATTACAAACCTTGATATTATTTTGATTATATTTTGTTTTTTTTTCCTATTGATAATTCCACTCCCGTGATTTATTTAAATTTTTAAAGATAGTAAAACATTAATTAAGAGATTTTTGTAATCAAAATATTAGTATATCGGTATCTTCTCTTTAAATTTTTTAATTTAAACTATTTTCTGGAACTTTCATTTCAAAGTAACATTTTGTAAGATGTATCTGTATTTCAGTATATAAATTGTTCATGTATTGTCTTTATTTCAGTAGATATTCATATTTCCACATTCATTGATTCACAGTGTTTTCAAGAACTGTACTAATATCCATCATAATTATTTTAAATAAAGTTCTATTTATTAAAAGCATGGTGCTATAATCTATCTCTTACTTAAGTTCCATTTGTGGTTTCTGTATGGCAGTATTTGTCGTTTAGTTACAAGATACCTTTGTAAAATATTTCAGGTGGAAATGAAAGGTCTTACTGGGGTGATTAAATTTGATAATCAAGGATTCAGGAGTAATTTCATGCTTGATGTGGTGGAGCTGACTAGAGACGGACTTCAGAAGATAGGAACATGGAATTCAACTGCCGGAGTCAATTTCACTCGAACTTACGGAGAAGCCTACACACAGATTGTGGAATCGCTTCAAAACAAAACATTCATTGTTACTACGATTTTGGTAAATAAGTCTCAAGAATATTTTTCTGCCTTGAATTCTGTCAGAATATGAAACTAACACCTCCTATAATGACTGTGAAAATTGATAACTGAATTATAGTATTTTACTATTCCCTCATTTTCACTTAATTTCAATAAATATACTCCACAGAGTTCACCATATTGTATGAGGAAAGAGGCTAGTGAGAAATTGAGTGGAAATGACCAATTTGAAGGATATGGTGTTGATCTAGTTGAAGAGATATCTCGTATATTAGGCTTCAACTACACATTTAAGCTTGTTCCTGACGGGAGATATGGATCTCTTAATCGTGAGACAAAAGAATGGGATGGAATGATGAAGGAATTACTGGATCAAGTAAGATTCTTCATCCTTTCTAGGAAATGTATCACATTAAAATAATTAAATTAATCTTCATTTATTACTATATTCTATTTAATTATGAGTAGTTTTTCTAACTTGTATTTCTCTTTTACACTATTTAGTAACAATATGATATAATATTATGATATGATGATATCAGAGGGAATGTAATAACTACATTGCCTGCATTAATTTATTCTAGAGAATTCTTAATTCAATCTTAACCTCCACTTGTCAACCAAACCATGAAGTATGCTTAATGTTTTTACTCATTTCAGAAAGCAGATTTAGCAATTGCAGATTTGACGATAACCTATGACAGAGAGCAAGCAGTGGACTTTACAATGCCTTTTATGAATTTAGGTGATTATAGAAAATATTTTTTTATGTATTTGATTGATAAATCCTGTTAAATGAATAATAATAATTGATAATCCTTAACATGCATATTTTAATAACTCTTCTTAGGAATCAGCATACTGTACCGAAAACCCATCAAGCAGCCACCAAATCTGTTTTCTTTCTTGTCTCCTCTTTCTCTGGATGTATGGATATATATGGCAACTGCATACTTGGGTGTGTCTGTTCTTTTATTCATACTGGCCAGGTATGATCATGTTATGTATCATTATCTTATTGAGTTCATACCAGAAAACACTTTTACTTCAAAGTTATTCTGTAACTTAATCATATCTATTCTACATGAAAAGCTTAATTTTATAATATAAGAGACAAATGATTTGAAAAATACTTTTTCATACTGAAAAATGATTTGCAATCCAGTGCAGAATGTCTCTGCATATTCTATTAATTATCATATACAGCTCAAATATGCATTGTTTTCTTTGATTTTCCAAAAATATTCAAGGTCAACAAACAAAAGTAAAGTGCAAGATCTATTCAATTTTAAATTTAACTTCTATGACCACTTTTGATTAAACATTTAACTATATCTCCCATGTTTTTCAGCTCATTTCATTAGAAATAATTTATTAAAGAGATGTGTTTTACTAAACAAAGTGGATATATTTAATAAGTGGATTTATGAATTTATTTTCCAATTTTAGTTTTATTATGGCGATGTTTTTTTCATACATTTTATTTCAATATTTGTGTGTTTTAATTTACTTCTTTTGTTGATTAAAAAAATACTTATAAACTTGGCAGTTTAGTAATAGTTTTCTGCTCAACTCAGTACCTGATATTCTGGTGGTTACATTGCTTACAAATTTTCAAATATTTTTAGGGAATGAAAGAGAGAAAAAATATTAGTTTTCATCTAATTTTCCTGGAGGCAAAAGCTACTTTGAAATTATGGCCATAAGATTTCAAATTTTTCCTTTTTCATTCATGATAGAACCTTTTTATTTCAGGATGTATGGTTTTAGCAGATTTTATAATTTTCTGATGGGAGAGAGAGAGAGAGAGATTAGTGAAGTCCTTTGTCCGTCAGATTTTAAGTATTTTATATTTGTTTTGGGTAAATATTTACACCTTTATGATTTTTAGTTTTACATACTTAATTTAATTTATCTTCATACGTTTCTTAGTTAACTATTTTCAGTCATAAATATGCTTTAAGTAGAATATATAAAATATCTCAATACAGAAGAACTACTTGATTTTTACTTAGCAAATATATTCAAATAAGACTTATTAAGTATTCCAGAAAGTATTTTTATTGCACAAAGTCACAATTTTGATATTAATGTTTAAAGTAATTCAAATTCTTTGAGCTATGCTATATTTAATAATAATAAAATATTATTTCTATTTAGAGTGCGAAATTAATGCAGTGAGCACCATCAGTTCATATTACCAAGGTTTCATAAAATTAGCATTGGTCCTACAAAATTGGAATGATACTTGAAACTGATTTCAGTTTCATAGCTTCTCATTTAATTCAAATCCTTATTCCTGTAATAGCTAAACGTTTATCAGTTACATTATGTCTTTGGATATCTATTTCTCTTTTAGTCTTGGTTCATAATTCTATGTGGTCAAGGCCCTTCTAACAAGACATGTAAGACTTCCCTGATTTCTTTTAGACTTCAATGTATTTCTTGAAATTTTCTCCTTTTCTAGTGAGATTATATAAACTTTCTCATTGGTTTCTTCAGTTTATATGATTCAAGCACCTCACTTTTGACTTAAAAATTTACTATTTGCATAAATAGAGTATTTTCATAATTATGTAATGTTGTAACTGACTTATTTGAAATCATTTATAACTTGACATTAATTGACTGAGAGGTTGGTAGTTTATTACTTTTACATTACCGATTTCAAAACACCAAGTCTTTCAATTCAAGTAATTTTTGTAATAGTTCAACTTAATAATTATCCTATATTGGGAACTTGGAAATTATTCTTGAAAATTTCGAAGACAATTAACTTTTCTAAAATAATGCTGTAATTTGCAGTTAATTGATTCTATGCTTAAAAAAGTTTTAGGATCATTATAGTGTGAGGTCTAGGAGCTTTTTAATGCATTGTAAGTCTTAAAAATTACGTAATGTATTAATGTTTAGGTTATTCACTTTTTAAATTATTTTATTAAAAATAACTGAAGAATATATTTGAAAAGTTTGTCATAACTGTTATGTAAACTTCAATTGAAGCCAAATAGAAAAGTGAATATTGCTTACTTTTGCTATTTTTGACTCTGATCATATGTAACCCATCTAGAGTGTAGGCAAAAAGTCCCAAGTCTTTTAGGAATAGATGTAGTATCATCCTGAAAAATACTATATTTCAGAACTAAAATAAAACATAACATTTTTCTTTTTATATATCATTATAAAATTCCCTCTGTCATCATTGTCTTCAGTTTAGTTCAATAAAACAAAGGTAGAAAAGCATTAAACTAATTGTTTTAAAATATTTATGATTCATAAGTGCACTTATGAATCATAAACATGTTCATTAGTAGAAAAGCCATGCTTGACAAAGTATATACTATTTCTTGGAGGTTTTCCTTAGAATTGGAAATTACAAGTATGTAATTACAAATTTACATGAAGATGGTTTATTATTAAAATTTAATCTTGCAGATTGGTTTTATTTGTGCTTGTATTAGAATTCATATCTTTTCGAAATGAAATGCCTCTTAAATTAACCATTAATTCCTGTTCAAATCATTTCCTACTAAAATTTTATCTTGCCAAGTCCAAGCAATAAATGAGTTGCTACACCTTGAATTACACCATACTTTATATTTTTTTCTTTTGAAATTGAACCTTGTACTATTTTCTGCTGAATAGTGACTCTTTAAAATTTCTCAGATATTTCATAAAAACCTTTTTGAAACCTTTTACTGTCATTCATGAGACTTATTTATTCTCCTAGTTTTAGTACATACGTAATAGAGTGAAGTATCTCCAAAAATAGGTATATGAAAATACATCTTATTTATTTTTTTTTAATATTCCTTCCATTTAAAAATTTGATACAATTTATCCCTGGTTAAGGTTGTCATCAAAAATAACATTTAAGGTATTATAAAAGAAGTGAATGGACATTAATATTTTAGAATGAGAAATTTCTGCAAAAGGTTAATTACTTCGATGGCCATAAATGTTTATTCTCATAATAACAGTATCATATTAGATTCGTTTTCTTAATAAACAGGCAGTTTATCTTATTTTGTTAACAATTGATTTAGCTCTAGATGAGAAATTTATTTCAGCTTTAATTTTAACATAAAGTAAAACCAAAATAATTTTGTGAGAGTCTCAATTAAGTATTTAGCATTATGAAATCAATATTCTTTTTTACTTTAGCATATTCAGTTTTTTATTTTAGTTTTTATTCATTGAAATCTTCATTATCTTTTCAACTGAGAGGTAAGGGTATAACTTATGCAATCCCTTAGGAGCTTAGAAACTTTAAAAAAATTGCCAGTTTGTGCTATACCATTCACAAGCAATAGCAACTTGTAGTAAGCAATACATTCTCACTTTTAGATTCCCTAACAAATGAAATGATTTTGATGTTACAGCATAATCTCTTCATTTCAACTCATACAACATCTTTATACAAACTGTAGATTGGGTTGTAGGAAAAGTTTTCAAACATGCTATAGTTACCAATCTTATTTTGCAGTGCCCATTAGCTTCTAGTAAAGACATGTGTAGGGTGCCCTTATTTAAAGCTGTGGAGCTTATTCTCCATTATGTATTTGCATCATCTCCCATTCTGGGTAGAACCCCAACCCTTTACCTGGAAAACTTCCTGGAACTTTCCCTCCAGGTTTACACCGTACGAGTGGCAGAGACCGCACCCATGTGACCCTGGCACATCCACGGACAAACATCTTGTCAACCAATTTACTCTCCTCAACTGCATGTGGTTCACCATTGGATCTCTAATGCAGCAGGGCTGTGATTTCCTGCCCAAGTAAGGAGCTTCCATATCTTTCCTTTATTCTCTAACCCTCACTTCCTTTTAACAACTGCCATTGTTTATTTACCTGAAACACATTCTGTATCTTACTACCTAGACACATTTATCAGTTTTTAGCCTCAGTTATTTTATAGCCATACCAACACCATCCATAGGCGCTTAATCCGATCTGTCCTCTTGGCTTGGACCGTTAGCTTTCCCTTTACTGTCATCTGTTCAAAGGGCAAATTTTTACTGTTATATCTCACTTTTGCTTTAACTTGCTGCATTACTTTTGCATCTTGTTATGTTTTCTTAGTGATATGTCTTTAATGAGTTCCTTTTTTAGGAGTCACTGCTATCTAGTACATGGTTTTCTCACTCTCTCCTATTGGTAAATTAGCCACACAAATCTTTGGAAAACTTGGAGATACATCATGTGGAAGAAATGAACAAATATTGCTTCCATAAACAACCCAATGTAACCATCAGAACTAATCACTTATTTTCTCAATCAATTTTCAATATTTCTTATTATTTTCTCCTTATACTAATGTTATTTCGTTGATTATTTCTCTCTTGTTATGGTTAATTTCTTCAAGATTTAAATTCAAAATTTAATTTAATATTTCACGGAATAAGGGTGCTGATTTTTCTCCTGATTTATTTATTTTATTGTTTTATTTTTATTTTGTACAAACATTCTTCCCTTGTGTGTGGTGGTGCTGCTACTCTGGGTCTTGCATGCTACATTACAACCTTTAAATCAGGTTCAGTCCCTATGAATGGGACAATCCACACCCCTGCAATGAAGTTCCAGATGTCCTGGAGAACCAGTTCTCTCTGCTCAACTCCCTCTGGTTTACCATTGGATCTCTCATGCAGCAAGGCTCTGATATTGCCCCAAAGTAAGAGGAAAAGGAAATAATTAATATGTCAAATTAACAAAAGAACATGGATGGTCGTTCTGAGAAAGGGAACTTCTAAGTTAGCTACTGAACATAAAAAATCATTTATTTATGGGACAGCATGATTATATCTAAAATTTCCTTTTTTATAATTGGATAGTCTATATTTTGCTCTTTTAAGGATGCCAATTTATGTTTATCTTCAGTTATCATTGATTATGAGGAATTCATTTGCTTTGTTGATCTATTACATCAAATAATAGTTTTCTGGTATTTGTATGTAGTTTGATATAATGGGTTATAGAATGAATGAATGTGTCACATAAGTGATGGATTGGGTTAATGTAAGAGGATTTTTTATCTTTATGCAACTTCTTAAACTAACTTTTAGAATAATGTGTTGGTACTTATGAAAATTGTGGAATTTGAAGTTCAAATATCAGATATAATAGATAACGTAATTAATAATAATGCATGGTACATATACATAGTACACAATAATATATGATGGAATAAAATGTAATAAAACATCATTATTAATTTATTTTGTAATCAGCTTGAGGCAGAATAATTATGAATGTGAACATTATTGTAAATGTCTATTTTAATTGGATATTGTAGCTTTTTCAATAAGGAAAGAAATGTCCATGCAGAAGGTTGAACTAAGAGTTAAAATAAGGAAATTTAAAAAAGTATGAGAGCTGAACTTAGAAGAAAAATCTTTAAGTTTAGAGCATAGTCAATACAGAAACAATTCTTATAATTTAAAAATGTCTCTTACAGATTTTTTTTGACAGTCAAAAAAATATAAAACATCATAAAATAAATACTACATTATTAATGCTTCTAGTATCAAAATTATATAAAATTCATGTTTCCTTATTGAAAAAAGCATTTAGATCTTAAATCTTTATGAAAGTTACTGATATATGGAATTTCTTTTTTCTTCCTTGGATTTCTCTACTACCTGATGCTTGGTGTTTAAAGAGCTGTTTCTACAAGAATGGTTGCTGGGATGTGGTGGTTTTTTACCCTCATCATGATATCTTCTTATACAGCTAATTTGGCTGCCTTTCTAACTGTTGAGAGAATGGATTCTCCAATTGAGTCAGCAGAGGACCTTGCAAAACAGACCAAAATAAAGTATGGAGCTCTCAGAGGAGGGTCAACAGCTGCTTTTTTCAGGGTATGATTTCAGTTTATGAATTTTTTTCTTATTATCTCAAGAATGCCAACTATCTCTGAGGCTATTTTCCAAATCTAACTATTTTAAAGTATATTTTATTATAAATTTTTGTTTAGGAGCAATTTTTTCTCATTACATCCTCATTTTAACCATGATTTAATCACAAAGGTTTGATTCATTTCATTCTTTTAACTTTATGCACTTTCTTTTTTATGTTATTAATGCATAAGGAGTCAATCTGTCTTATCTATGCCTTCATTCATTTTAGTTAATATATAAATCCATAAGTTTGGTACCCTGTTGCTATTTAGTGTGATCTACAGTAAAAGAGATTATTATAATAATTTTTGATTTTGATTATATTAGGAAAAGCTTGCAGTCAATAATTTGTATCCTAATAATGTAAAAGTTATGAGTACCATTGATATTATCTATTCAAATTTGCATTTTATCTAGGATTCCAATTTTTCTACCTATCAAAGAATGTGGTCTTTCATGGAATCTGCTCGTCCAAGTGTTTTCGCTGGCTCCAACACGGAAGGAGTTGACCGAGTAGTTAAGGGAAAAGGAAGTTATGCATTCCTTATGGAATCCACATCAATTGAATATGTAATTGAGAGAAACTGTGAGCTCACCCAGGTTGGTGGGCTTCTTGACTCCAAAGGATATGGTATTGCAATGCCTCCCAGTAAGTAAATTTTTATTTTTTTATATTTCTACTGTAATGAGTACAATGACTCACTTTATAGCTGTTACAGAAGAGTTCTGGACAATTATTAGTAATAGTAGATAATCAAATTTCCCCTACTCAATTTAAATTAAATATTTCAGCTTTAAAACAGTAATGGTATTTTCTCTGTTAATTGCAAGGATTGCTTAATTTTATTCTGAACCAGAAAATTGAAACTCTAAACGAGTGACTTTGGAAATATGTAAACCTCATAGATTATTTTCATGACTTGAAAATGTGAAAACTGTTCAAAAGAAGGTTTTAGCTGGAAAGATTCAATTCATAAAAAGTTAAATCAAAAAACAGTTCACTTGAAATTTAAAAATCAATTTTGTTTTTATCAAGATACAGAAAGTGGGTTTTATTTGTTTAGTCTGAAAGTAGTATTTAGTTGTAAGATATTTGAACTTTCTAAAACCATTCTAGTGGAAAACCTCAAGATTGGTAAAAATTGGTAGGACTTGAACTAGTATCATATAAAGCAGATCTTTACTGGAACAAGTACTAAAAATAAATATTTTGTCGGTGTCATATAAACTTAAATATATTCAGAATGCATATTTTGTTGATTATTTTAATTTCTTAAGAATTGTTATCTAATTATTTGCGAAATCAATTTCAGTAATCTATCTAAATTTTAAATTAAAGTTTGGTTTCACCTAATGTATTTGCAGGATTTTTGAAAACCTGTATGTCTTCTTGAAGTAAATTCTGAAAAGATGTGGATATTATTTATTTAGGTTGAGCAGCATATCTTTTGCAAATCAATTAAACTCTTCAATATCACTAAGTTATATTTCTAATTAGAGCTGGAAATGGTCACTAAAGACAATGGTGAATGATGGTGTGCCAGATTTAATATTTCTATAAATTGAGGGTATATTGAAGTATTCCATTGATATTAAGTCATTTTATTTTCTTATCTCTAGATTCCCCATATCGCACTGCTATCAGTGGAGCAGTCCTAAAATTACAAGAGGAAGGGAAACT
The DNA here is from genome assembly GCA_947579665.1 of Sympetrum striolatum. Taxonomy (NCBI): domain Eukaryota; kingdom Metazoa; phylum Arthropoda; class Insecta; order Odonata; family Libellulidae; genus Sympetrum; species Sympetrum striolatum. The sequence goes on along the minus strand of OX388342.1, from coordinate 49,177,884 downwards.
GCATATCCTAAAGACTAAATGGTGGAAAGAAAAACGTGGTGGTGGGTCTTGCAGAGTGAGTATTCCCTTGAATGATGAATTCGCCCTAAAGAAACTTTTTTTCTATATTCTCTTGATACAATGATTAAATTAGGTATGATATTGGCATATTAGAATTTTCTAAACAAAACAGTTGAATATTCTCTCAAGCTCATATTTTACTCTGTAAACATTTTGCCACTGATAATCAAAATTTTGCAATTATATGAATATTGAATTGTATCTAACCTTCTTTGAGTTATTTTCTAATTTAATCCATTGTAATAATTTTCTCTCATAGATTAAGCTATTAGCCTGATCAAATCTTTGTGACTTCCATTGGAAGATAAAGGAATTTTTGCTTTGTATCAAAAGGCTTCCTCAGGAAATATCACTTTTTCCTTTCACTCTACATGGACCAATCAACCCCTCCTACTTAGCCTAATTTCTTAATTTATGCCTTAAATTTTAATTTTCTCCTAATATCTTAATTTATTAATCCATCCTGTCTATTGCAACCAGTATTTGCTTTAACAATCTGGTACACTAAATTTCAGCTGCTTGTATTCTACTTAAGTCTTTCTTCTGTATCTAGTGTTCTAATCCATGTAAAGAATTCCCTCTACAATAAATTTATTACAGCCATTTTTTGTTTCTTTAAAGAATATCTTGATGTTGCAAAGACCATAAAGCTTATGTAGTGTCAAGGCTGATATTTTCAGATCCTTTTCTGGTTGTTGACTAGATTGTCAGCAAATTGCAGAGAGTTGATAATTGCTGTCTGTAATTCTTATACCTGGGTTGAGTATTAGCTTCCATTTTCTGATAATATATATAAATAAATTTTAAAAAATGTGAAAATCCCATTTCATTCTTATTTCAATCCTTGATTTACTTATTCTTCATTTGTTAACCTAAGACCAATGTATATCCAAACACTTGTATTGTTATACAATCTTTCTATGCTTGGTAGTAAATGATGAGCATAATTTCTAGTCTTCAATATCTACCACTGTTTTGGTTTTAATGAAACCAAACATTGGTTTAAACTATAGAAGATAGAAGGGTCCCTAAAATACCTAAATTTTAATGGTATTATGCTGTTTCATTAAAAATATAATGTCATTGTAAGTTATTCCTGTGTCAGTGTCTTCCTAGCCCATCTTCATATCTGTAAAAGTTTATCCTTTTCTGAAATCGACTTGTTCTTCATGAATTTTAATAAATGAGAATTCTGAGCCAGCCTTGCATTTAATATTTAACTGTATATATTATAGTTTGAATTCACTATGCTAATTCCTCTATATTTTTCAAGTTTTATCTGTTTTATAAAGATACCTCTGGTTCTTTCCCAATTGGAATTCTTTCAAGATGCCCAGCATATATTGATATAATGAATAAATCTTACTGCAAATTTGTCATCTGTATACTTTATCAAATGATTTCATCAGGGTCAGTAGTTTTACTATTGAACACTCTTTTATGCTTTTCCAAACTTACTCAATTAGTAGTACTATAGTAAAAATTCATGCCACATTCCCGTGTTTTATTCTATAGTTTAAGTAATTTTTAGCAACATTTAAATTTCTAAGTTAGAACTGATTCTCTTAAGAGGTCTAAATTATAGACTTAACAAAAATGAACAGATGATGACTCTATCATTCTGACGAGGAATTTTAGTATTTTTTAAACATCAAATCTGAAAGCATAGAAAACTTTGATCCTCAATCTAAAGTTTTTCCCCTGTAAATATTGCAATTTTTTTCCATTTGATCTTGTTATACAAGTAACGTTCTTGACTTGCAGGATGACACATCTAAGAGTAGCAGTGCTGCCAATGAGCTAGGTTTGGCTAATGTTGGCGGTGTCTTTGTTGTGCTGATGGGGGGCATGGGAGTGGCATGTGTCATTGCAGTCTGCGAGTTCGTGTGGAAATCCAGGAAGGTGGCGGTGGAGGACAGGGTGAGGAGGAGGAGGAGAAGACGTAGGAAGGCGGGTGAAGGGAAGGGTAGTGAGGGAGGGTCTGTGATTGGTGGAGAAGCCGTGGTTGTGGTGGGAGGCATTGGATTTAATGAGAAAAAAGTAGGCCCAAGAGGTGGCCGTGATTCAGGGAGTGAGGGTTCAATAACAGATGGCTTGCTCTGAAAACATTATATACTTGACAAATTGAAAGCATTTACATCATTGCCGTAGTAATACTCCTGGTTTTTGAGGTTTTTTACAGGTTTTGAAATACTTTATTCATAAAATTTAGAAAATGTTTAGATATTTCATTTTTATATAGTAAAATCAGAGCAAGACAGACTGTTTTGACATATTATTTGCTCATTACATTTATTATAAACAATTTTGTATAAAGGAAATTTATCTTGGGTATCGGTTATTAGATTCTTTTCTGATATGAATTTACATTTGAATTTTTTTCAACAAACTCTTCAGCATCTTTTACAGGGTTTAAATAAAGATGCATTGACAATCGTGCCATTGACAACAATCTTCACCTATAATGATTTCATTGCTCAGAATTTATGCTACTTTTTATACAAAAATCATAAGGTGTAATAAAGTATGTTACTCAATGGCTATATGAGTTTTCTTGAAAAAATATGTAGAACCAATTAGATCAGAGAATTTAAATATGGATTGAATATTTTTATGACAGTGAGGTTGTCTTCACAAGAATATTAATTCATGGATGTTCCAAGTCCCATGAAATATCCAATCAAAAATAAACTTTGGCTAATAAATGGTATTATTTTAGTTCAATTGAATTATCATCCCAATATGAAAATAAGAAAAATCAACTCCTTGAATTAGATATTCAGGTAAAAATGTTAAAGTGATTTTCTTAGTTCTCTCCAAACTATCTTTTTTACATTACTTTCATTTCTGGATCACCTAGGAGGTAAGTTGACCACAAGAATTACTATTCATCCCAGTTTGTATACTCATTCTCATTAGTGTCCCAAATGGCTATTTCCCTCTGTGTATTAAACATAGTATATAAATAAATGTTTATTACAAGTCTCTGTCTTTTCTCATTTTTCTTTGCCTAATTTGCTTCTTGAGCATGCTCCATTTATGTTATACTATGTAACAAAAGGTTATAATTTTAAATAGTATTAAAAAAATTTAAATGGAAATCTATTGTGGATAATTCCAAACCTATGTATCCTTTACAGTCTTGATAGAAAAATTTCCAATTCCATTTCTATTCATTTGTCCATATAAAACTGATTTTAATATCTAGCCTCATTTTTCAAATATCATAAACAGTATGAATTACTTAAAAATTTGTCAAGGTGAACATATGGAGAGTGATATAATAGAGAGTTTCGTAAAAATTAAAAATATATGTAAAGTAATACTTATTTATATCTGATTAATTTACATTATTGGCCAGAAAAATACTGGTATACATTCATCAACTCACAAAATATTGGTCATCAGTATAAACAAAAAAGTAACTTAGTATACTTTAAAAAAGATAGAAATGCTTAATTTATATTTCAGTTATATATAATTAAATTCTGTGCGTGAAAGTTTTAAATTATATGATTGTAAAATAAATTATATACAACTCTTGAATACCATAGAAATTTCACATTTTATGTTAAAGCCTTCAAACTATAAGGTTGTTGAAATGTTTTTCTTGTCTAGAAACTTTTAGATATCTAACCAAATCACTCCTTATCTAATAAAAAGAAAACGTAATTAGGGAACCATCTCTAGAAAACACATAAAACATTCCATAAGATTCTAAGAAAAATTGGTGAAAGAAAAGTTAAGTACTTCTACAGTGATAGTAACTTTTTATTAAGCCCATTAAAAACCCAAAACCTGAATATGAGTAAGCTATGCATGCTATGCATTTCATAATTCTTTGTTATTATTTCATCAATCATAGTTATTTGTAGTTAGGTCTATCATTTTGCAAATTACTTATTAATTAGCATTTTATAATATCAAATGAGATTTTAAATATCATTCAATATGACATATGAGTTTAACCTTTGATCTTAATTATAATTGTCCTTAGTTCAAATATATTATACATAATTTCATTGAAATTAAATAGTATATAATTATAGTTATAGTTGCTCTTATTTCACTTTTAATGGTTTTTATTCAACACATGCCCATGTGGAAAACTTTTATTGGTTCTTTCCTTGGTTCCATAGTCAACCTCTCTATGCTCAGAAATGGCGTCCGAGTTGAAGATGGCTCTACGTTGCCGAGGCTCCACTCGACCTGCAAGAAATAAGAAGAAGAGCAAAGCAGCCTCCCAAGGAATACCATGTGGTGGCCCCTCAGATAACCCTCACTTTGTATCACTTAGCCACTATGGACAGTATGGATTTTCTACAAAGGATCCGTCATGAGAAAAAAGTAATGCCAAAACAAGCAATTAAGTGGTACTTTAAAAAGGATTCCTTGAATCAGGTAGTGTGATTGAAGATATAGGAAATGTGAGGAAGTGAGTGACAACTCTTGTGAATCAGCAATTTCTGACATGGGCAAAGAACACAATATTTTAAAAATTATGTAAGAACATAGATTTAATCAGCATTTTCTCATTCAAGAAACTACAATTTGGTATAGGTAGCACTGATATATCTGAGCTGTTGAAAATTGTTACCTTTTCTTGAGTGGGATTATGGAAAAATAATTTAATTCATTTTCTAAGAATATTTGTAAAATGGGATTTAATCTTTAATTTCATTAAAAAAACTGAATAACATGTATTCAAGTTGGTTTTCATGTCAAAATTCCATTTGACTCTGAATTTGATAGAAAAGCAGTTAAGTCATGTCAAAAATATTTTCTATATCCCTTGTGCAGTAGGGAGTATCAACAGGTTTCATTTGGCTTCAAAATTTTGTCAGCATTCAAGGTTGTTGAATTTTCAGCAGCAATAATTTGTAAATAAAAGCCATTTATAGATTCTTGATGGAGTACTGGATATGGATGATTATATGTGGGGTTCTTTTTGTGAAAACACTTAAACTCAGCTTTCATAACATCTAAACTTCTGATCTTATGATTGAAACTTTTGAAGAAGCACACAAGATATATGAAAGTAACATAAGTGATAAAGATTGTAATTATATTTCCAATGTGTTTTTCATTTCTTTGGCACAAATCAACTTCAAATAGGGACAGTTCCAAATAACTCTCATTTCTTAACTGAGTCAGTGTGAATAATAATTCCTCTTTAGCCTAGCCATTGTTTAACATTTGTATTTTTTATATATGCACAATTATGATGGAAAAAATAGTAAAATATATTAGCCAAGTTTTACTGTTTTATCATTGATTAAAATATTTTAAAGCATTTTAATTTTAATTCATTGGGACTCTACTTATAGTCATACCTTGATTCATCTAACCCTGCAACTGGAAGTATTGTAAAGTTTAATTGAATGTATAAATAATTCATCTTTAAAGAAGATTTAATTGCAATTTCAATGAAATTATGTTATCTTGCAGATAATTTACATAAAAGTACATGGTTATTAATCAATAATTATAAAATTATCAACTATAAGTAGAAATGCTGCTTCTCCTTTACTTGCTTAGTTTCCCATTATCATGAATTTTACTCAATAAAAATCAATTTTCTGAATGTGGGGTTAATTACTTCTAATAGTTCTGGTTTTTACACTATTATTTTCTCTGCTGCATTGTAAGATAGTATACTTATGTGCTTTGATGTAGTCCCTCAATGAACGTGGACTTCAGTTCTTCATTCAAAGAGTTCTTATTGAATGGAAGATTCAGGAAAGAAGATTTTTATCATGCAATGGTTTAGGGGGAACACTGTAAGGATCTATATTTTCTGAGGCTTACTTCATGGAATAACCTCAAAAAGAGCTGGGGCAAACAGTGCTCTTTTAAGGAACAAAAATTCGGTAAAGGTAAAGAAGTATTTCATCCACAATTTTGCTAGTTATAGAAAATTATGCAAAATCTTAAAGAATGTTAATTGGGAATTTTTGATGGACTTACAGAAGGCTACTAAAAAAACATTGATTTATCTCATGTAATTATGATGCTATAGGAATGGGAAAAATTCTTTTTAGGTTAATTCATTCTCCTGTAGCAAATTGAAATGTTTGAAAATGAAAGTATTTTCAAAATTTAAAGCATAACATTCTTGAAGCAAAGCTTGTCTCAAGTTTTTCCTGCTGAAACTTAACTGCACAATCACCTTCACTAGATGATTGCTCAAACTCATGACAGTTTTTTCCAGCTATATCAAAGTTTCTCAGTTTGCCAAATCTTGAAGATGGTTCTAGATAGTGTATTAATGCTGCTTCTTAGATATTTTAATAGTCCTGCAAATGAGGAGAAATAGCCTAGTGCTTTCATTTCAATATTCTGGAGTGATTTCCTGGTCCTTTTTTATTTATTTTATTTTCTCTTGGTTGGAAAAAATAGAACAATGGAATGAACTTAGGTATTCTTATATTATCTTAATGGTTTTTTATGATAACTTTCCACCAGCAGAAGTGTCCTAAATATTTTGCCAAGATCCTGAAGAAATGAAGAACTTCTTTATAAAAATATCTAGGAGACATTACAAATTTAGAAAGATATCTTTTGATATCATGGTTATATTCTTGATTTTTAATATTTTCAAAGTTCAAGTCAAAGTACAAGTTCAATCTGACATAGTTAATTTTTGTCAAAGGAATATTTCATTCCTATTATAAGTGCAGCTTCTGGCATTCTGTTCTTCGTAGTCCCATTCTTTCAGTAAATTGTTCCTGTGTATCATCCAGTATAACTTTTCCTTAATTAGAGCAAGCCAAATATGGACCATGGGCCAAATTAATGTTCACAGCAATACTAATTCATAAAATGGGAATAAGTATAACTAAATATTGTACTGCATTTGAATATTGAGAATACAAACTTCAAGAAGCATTAAGAAGCATGTGGATGACATTTTAACAATAATGGCCCCTCATTTTATGTAAATAAAGATAATTTGGGACATGGCTGTTGATGAATTAGAGGTCTAAAATCTCCAATAGCCACGTTTGACAGTGTTCCACACCTCATTCACCAGTATTTGGAGAAAACAGGAGGACTTGAACCCCCCCTCTTTTAAGGATTCTCAGGCTTTTCAAGGGTAATAGATGTTAGCATCACTATTGAAATGTACATTGGGTGTCCTTAAAAGAGTGTTGGCCCAAGTCTTCCTGTTTTCTCCAAATACAAGTGAATGAGTTGAGGAATGCTGAAAAACATGTCTATTGAAGATTATAAATCTTTAACCCTCATTCAATCCCAAATAATAGAAATACTGTTTCTAAAATAACCAAATGTATCATATGAATATTATATCTGTTTGTTTGTGTTTAAATAACTACTTATATTAATTAGAAAAATAACCTAATTTCACCAAAAGTCTTTATATGGAGCTCAATCACTTATATTCATATTCAAACAGTCCTTTTATTCTCATAAATATAGTCTTTCCACCATGGATTTATAGCATGAAACTTTTTAATAAACTCACTCTGATGATAGCTTCTTTCAGCATCATCCACATTTTGAACCATCCATCTATAGACCACTAATTTCGCCAATTAATTGTGGCAGCTTGGGCAATTTATTGCACAAAAATATTACTACTCATACTCATACTCATAAACTCCCATTTGGCACATGATTTGGGTCTGATCGTTTTGAATTACAAAGATGTGCTGCTCTTCTCAAGTTGTTTCAACCTCTTTAATCATACAGTTAAAGTCGAATCCAAACTAGCAAAAGGAAGACATCTATGATCAAAGACATACTTTTTTAGAGAGTTCTAATATTTCTTGGACTCTCTGTGAGATTACTCTCAATATCTGACCCATAGCTAGTTGTAAAATAACTGAATCTTTTGTGTACGTAGTCAATCTCTGTAACTTTTTCAAGATGCAAATGAGTGATCATGGAAAAAATATGCAGGCTTGCCTATATAAGGAGTAGAATCTGATATATTCTTTTGGTACATAGTCAATTTTGCATTGAGACGTGAGTTACTTTCCATCTCTTTTTACATTTTCCATATACTCAGTGTAGAGAAAGCATTGTTTTCATGAAAAAAATCGGCTTCAAGATTTCAACGGAAATACATGTTGCGGGGTCCCTAGAACACGTTTTGACTATTTTCGGAATGATGTCTGTGTGTGTGTATGTGTGTGTGTGCTTGTGGGCGTTCTAACGTAAAAACTATTAGTCGTATCAATACCAAACTTCATATATAGTACTTTGGTTGGTGTGGTTACAGTTGATTAGTTTTTGGAGTAAATCAGTTAACCGAAAGTTGATGTTTACTTTCGAACCCCCTTTCCGTTTTTGCAAAATATCTCCATTAATCTGGTATTTAGGTATGTACTATTATTTACAAAAGCTTTTGAAAATGTAATTTACTATAACTTTTGTATGAAACATATTTTAGTATAACTGATTGTTTAGGAGTTATTCATGAAATACTGATAAACCGGAAGTTGCTGATTATGTACTGCGAAAAACCAATTTCATCGTTTTTCATCGAACATGTCCCGAAAAACATTATTTATAATGTTTGTGACGTAAAAGATAATATGATATAAATTAATCTCTTATCTTCCAAGTTTAGATTGTATATAGAGTTCGAAAATACTGTCGTAGATAAATATTTACATATTATATATGGAGAAAGTTATGTGCTGGCCACATCAGATTTTTACTTTCTCCATATACGAAGTATAGAGAAAGTATTGTTTTCATGAAAAAATTCGACTTCGAGATTTCAACGGAAATACATGTTTTGGGGTCCCTAGAACACGTTTTGACCATTTTCGGAATGATGTCTGTGTGTATGTGTGTGTGTGTGTGTGTGTGTGTGTGTGATAGTGGGCGCTCTAACATGAAAACTATTACTCGTATCAATACCAAACTTCATATATAGTACTGTGGTGTGTGCTGTCAGAGTTGATTAGTTTTTGGAGTACATCGGTCAACCGGAAGTCGAGCTTTATTCATTAAAGCTCATTTCCGGTTTTCAAAATATCTCCATAAATATGATATATACGTATATTGTATTCCTTATAAAAGTTTTAGATAATGTGTTTTACTATAACTTTTGTATTTAACATATTTTTGTATCACCGTTCGATTAGGAGTTATTCGTGAAATTCTGATAAACCGGAAGAAGATGATTATATACTTTGTGGGCGCTCTAACATGAAAACTATTTGTTGGATCAACACCAAATTTCATATATAGTATTTTTATTATAGTCGTTAGAGTTGATTAGTTTTTGGAGTAAATCGGGCAACCGGAAGTTGAGCTTCATTCTTCAAAGCTCATTTCCGGTTTTCAAAATACCTCCATAAATATGAAATTTAGGTATATACTATTATTTACAAATGTTTTAGAAAATTAAATTTACTATAACTTTTGTATGAAACATTTTTGTATCACTGATTGTTTAGGAGTTATTCATGAAATACTGATAAACCAGAAGTTGCTGATTATGTACTTCGTGGGCGCTCTGGGCTCTATGGGCGAAAGGTCAAATTCATCTTTTTTCATCGAGCATGTCACGAAAAACATTATATATAATGTTTGAGACGTAAAAGATAATAATATATAAATTAATCACTCATCCAAGTTTAGATGGAATATAGAGTTCGAAATTACTGTCGTAGATAAATATTTACATCTTATGCATGGAGAAAGTCATGTGCTGGCCACATCAGATTTTTTGATTTGAATTAATATTGAAAGCTATTGCAACATTGATGGGAGCACTAAGAGACCAATACCTCACTAACTTACGATCTGAAGAAATAATTCTGATTATCCAAGGCCTCAACTTACTATCTGAACCAGCATTAGATTTTATTTTTAGCTTCACCCTTTATATTTGGCAGACAAAAGAGTTTACTATCTTACAACTGTAAGTCCATAGGTATTCCTCTATCTCTTTGTTTCTAATGCCAAACCAATCCATTCTATGACACATACCAGCTGATATTTCACCTATTTCAATAACAATTTCCTTTTCATTGTCTCTTTCAACGAACTAATTCCCGAATACGCGCAGAAAAGATATTTCTTGGACTGTTTTCGAAAACAAAGTATAATGCTGTAGATTCTTCATTCTGATATTTTTTGGGATGCAATGAAATCTTCGTTGGCAATTTAAAGCTAACTAACGCAGAGTATTCAACTGCTGTGATGTTTTCTCAAATTGATGCCTCTACTTGAATTTTGCTTTTCAATTACAGAATCTATGAGTGAAAAATTCATCTTTATCCTAAATATTTGTTGTTCATTGTAGCTTTTTCGATGTGAAGGGTCATAGCTTCTGCAAAATATCTTGGCTTTAACAAAGTCATGTGGGCAGCATTTTCGGCTATGGTAAAAACGGTCTCGAGATCGATTCACGGTGGAAGCTCACGAAGTGCTGTCGAAGTGCTTTTAGCAGTACCACTACTTATTGCTCTCTCGCTCTTTTTTCGCTTAGTATTTCGTTCTAATCTGTCCATTTCCTCGTTATTCCGGGACCATAAATTTCTCTTATTCCAGCAAAAACGTATTTCTGTCAGGTAAATTCAGACTATTTCAAACTAAACTTAAAGATTCTCGGGTATTTTTATTGAAGCAATTGTATTGCTAAGGAAAAATAACATTTAGTGTCTTCAACACAGTATTTCTCATCTCATTTGAACTTCAGAAAAGTTTTAACATTAAGACTCTGAGAAAGTTCTGAATCTTGGTCCAGTGATAGAAAATTGGTTGGTAAAGCTGGTGATCTTTCCGCTTGTTGCCAGAAAAATTTTGAAATTTTGGCACGGCAAGTGGTATTTACCCTATTTTTATTACATCTAATTTGTGAAAGTTCTCTGTACGTAGCATATATTTATTTATATTTTGTCATTCAATTATTTATCTTTACTAAAACTATGGAAAATACCAAAAATGTCCCACGTAAAAACAACAAATTAAACCTTACTAAAGCAAATTATAAATATTTAATGTAATGGTCTTTCAGTGATAAATTATGAATCCCAATGACTTTAATTGACAAATTACGAATCCCAAGTTTATCGTAATTAACTACATAAATAAGCAAATTGATAGCTCTACCTTATATCTTTTCACAAAAGCTGCTGTAGGGAATTCAACTATATTATTGTGGTATGAATATAGGAAAAGCAGCCTTGTTCAATTAGGTAGCTACAGTTGAGATTTAACTGATTTTTAATGAGAAATTAAATTCAAAAGATCATGGGAAGAATGATCGTCTATAATAACAAGTAATGTTCTGATGGGACAAATAAATATCCACCTAAGCTGCCCATAGATATATTAATTGCTACAGATCAATTAGTGTACATTTAGGGAGGATCGAAAGTTGGTAAATTTTGCAATTTGAGGCATACGCGTTAAAACCAAAGGATAAACTAAAATATATTATTTTTGCGAAATAAATGAAGTGAAAGATATAATTTTTCAGTTTTGTATATTTATTATTTTTTTCTATGGGAATTATACAAATACTACGCATAGGAGTATACGCATAAGTATTTTGAATGTTGTATTGAAAGAAATTCCAATGGAAATAACCTCATTATGTGCTCATATTTAGTACTGTTTGATTATTGCATTAACTTACCGAGAAAAGGTTACCATGGTTTTGGTGGATTAGTATTAGAAATAAGGACATTAAATTGAAATAGAATAACAAATGTAAAATAAATCATTTTTATTTATTTAAAATTTATACATATGCATCGTTACTGTTCATGGCAGTGAAAATAACAAGAATATTGTTATTTGAATATGGTGATATCGAGACATTGCAATTTGTAAAATTCTATATTAAGAGAAAATATAGTGACTCATAATGTAAAGAATACTATGCACTATAAGGCATATCATTATCCTGAGTAGATTTTTCTCAATTTCTTATCATCAAAAATTATTGAGTGAGGATTACAAAGCAAATAGAATGTCCGCCGATTTAAAATGGCGGCAGATATCCCTGACTAGGCTCATCTGCCTGAGTTGGTCGATTCAGTGAAGAATCCTCTATGTTTGTTTGTCCAGGAAAATGCAGATGTTCACTCTCATGGACATGATTTTGAACGCCTTCTCCTACAAAGTGCCCTTGACTGGAGGAGTGATGAACCTGTTGATGATTAAATTGATCTGGAGAAGCTGTGAGATTTGGTTGCGATACTTCATTTTGTTGATGGACTGGAAGTTCAGGGATGTCATGATGGGGACGTGGTCGTGGTCGTCCTGATGGTCTATTCCCGAATTGATTTACTGGTCTTCCATGTTGTTGACCTGCATTCGGGCGGCCTCCAAAATGATTGCCTTGGTTATGGACTGTTTGATGTGGCCGATTACCTGGTTTTGCCCCGCCGAAAAAGTTGACTGTCAGAGATGGTCCATGTCCACCAAGATTGCCATGTTGCTGGCCTGGGTGAAAAGGGCGTTGTCCAGGTCGCCCACCTCCTTGATGTCCGGGTCGCCCATCACTTTGATGTCCAGGTCTGTTGCTAAATGCACCTGGGCGCTGCGGTCTACCAAAACCACCCAATCCACCACCTCCACCGAATCCTCCATACCCACCAGATCCTCCTCCAGATCCACCCGATCCTCCACCTGATCCTCCACCGCCACTACTTCCACCTCCACCGCTTCCTCCACCACTTCCTCCTCCAGATCCACCCGATCCTCCACCTCCACTACTTCCACCTCCACCACTTCCTCCTCCAGAGCCACCAGATCCTCCACCTAATCCTCCACCTCCACCACTTCCTCCTCCGCTTCCACCTCCACTGCTCCCTCCTCCAGATCCACCTGATCCACCGCTTCCACCTCCACCGAATCCACCTCCACCGGATCCACCTCCACCGAATCCACCTCCACCGCTTCCTCCTCCAGATCCACCCGATCCTCCACCTGATCCGCCAGATCCACCACTTCCGCCTCCACCGAATCCACCTCCACCACTTCCTCCTCCGCTTCCACCTCCACCGCTCCCTCCTCCAGATCCACCTGATCCACCGCTTCCACCTCCACCGAATCCACCTCCACCGGATCCACCTCCACCGAATCCACCTCCACCGCTCCCTCCTCCAGATCCACCCGATCCTCCACCTGATCCGCCAGATCCACCACTTCCACCTCCACCGAATCCACCTCCACCGCTCCCTCCTCCAGATCCACCTGATCCGCTAGATCCACCGCTTCCACCTCCACCGAATCCACCTCCACCGGATCCGCCTCCACCGAATCCACCTCCACCGCTCCCTCCTCCAGATCCACCTGATCCTCCACCTGATCCCCCGCTTCCACCTCCACCAAATCCACCTCCACCGCTTCCTCCTCCAGATCCACCCGATCCTCCACCTGATCCGCCAGATCCACCACTTCCGCCTCCACCGAATCCACCTCCACTGGATCCGCCTCCACCGAATCCACCTCCACCGCTCCCTCCTCCAGATCCACCTGATCCTCCACCTGATCCACCGCTTCCACCTCCACCAAATCCACCTCCACCGCTTCCTCCTCCAGATCCACCCGATCCTCCACCTGATCCGCCAGATCCACCACTTCCGCCTCCACCGAATCCACCTCCACTGGATCCGCCTCCACCGAATCCACCTCCACCACTTCCTCCAGATCCACCCGATCCTCCACCTGATCCACCGGATCCACCAGTGAAATCTTGTTCTACAAGTTGAGGCTTCTGTGGCGTAACGTACAGATATTCGTTTAGAGGATAAAGACTTTCCGCCGTTGAGCAGTCAAACTGGTACCACCAAACGCATACGAAGTACTGTTGATGAAATATTGTTCCCAATGGACAGAGGAAATTGTGAGTGTATCCATTACTGCATATATGGAATCCTTGACAGCCAGTCTCAACATCGGCATAGTAACCAGGAAACCTTTGGGCATCACAGCTAAATGAAGTTTGTGGAAATGTTTCATAGTTAGGGTAATTTTTTCCGGGTTCTCCTGGAATAGCTGAAAGGTCTCCTCCTAGGTAACTCCCGTCGGAACCACCATCGCTTTGCGTGTCTTGGAAGTCAGACGCGAAGTTCCCATCGCTTGTACTACTCACGCCACCTACTCCAGGTACACCATTTACATTGCTGACACCGCCTACTGAAGCAACACCACCGACGTTGCTAACACCACCCGTTCCGAAAACACCACCGACATTGGAAACTCCTCCCAATCCAGCAATACCACCAACTCCATTAGGACCTCCATGACTTCCTATAAAACCTTGTCCATGGTTCTCGAAATTATTGCCAGGATGAGGACTTATTATAAGTGGTCCAGCAGGAAATGGTAGAGGAAATGAATGGATATCTACTGGGGATGCCTGAGGAGGAAATTTAGAGGAATATATATGAGAACATATCGTAAATTAAAATGTTATAGAATGAGACGTATTGATTCCTTATAGAGGTCATGACTAACCAGTGGTCCTTGCGTATCATGAGATCCCTGTACTCCGTGAGATCCTTGGACTCCGTGAGATCCCTGTACCCCGTGAGATCCTTGGACCCCGTGAGATCCCTGTACTCCATGATCACCCTGGACTCCGTGAGATCCTTGGACTCCGTGAGATCCTTGGACTCCGTGAGATCCCTGGACCCCGTGAGATCCTTGGACTCCGTGAGATCCTTGGACTCCGTGAGATCCTTGGACTCCGTGAGATCCCTGTACTCCGTGAGATCCCTGTACCCCGTGAGATCCTTGGACCCCGTGAGATCCCTGTACTCCATGATCACCCTGGACTCCGTGAGATCCTTGGACTCCGTGAGATCCTTGGACTCCGTGAGATCCCTGGACCCCGTGAGATCCTTGGACTCCGTGAGATCCTTGGACTCCGTGAGATCCTTGGACTCCGTGAGATCCCTGTACTCCGTGAGATCCCTGTACCCCGTGAGATCCTTGGACCCCGTGAGATCCCTGTACTCCATGATCACCCTGGACTCCGTGAGATCCTTGGACTCCGTGAGATCCTTGGACTCCGTGAGATCCCTGGACCCCGTGAGATCCTTGGACTCCGTGAGATCCCTGTACTCCGTGAGATCCCTGTACTCCGTGAGATCCTTGGACCCCGTGAGATCCCTGTACTCCATGATCTCCCTGGACTACGTGAGATCCTTGGACTCCGTGAGATCCTTGTACTCCGTGAGATCCCTGGAGCCCCTGAGATCCCTGGAGCCCGTGAGATCCTTGGAAACCGTGAGATCCCTGTACTCCGTGAGATCCCTGTACTCCGTGAGATCCTTGGACACCGTGAGATCCCTGTACTCCATGATCACCCTGGACTCCGTGAGATCCTTGGACTCCGTGAGATCCTTGGACTCCGTGAGATCCCTGGACCCCGTGAGATCCTTGGACTCCGTGAGATCCTTGGACTCCGTGAGATCCCTGGACCCCGTGAGATCCTTGGACTCCGTGAGATCCTTGGACTCCGTGAGATACCTGTACTCCGTTAGACCCCTGTCCTCCTAATGTGTCATCATAATGCCCCTGTTCATTATGATGCTCGTGAACGACATGAGGCCCTTGGAATTCATGCACGTTATGTGATCCCTGCACAAAATGATGTGTTCCGTAATTTACTTGTGATGTGTGTCCAGCATCGTGCGGTACATCTGAAGAAGGTACGGACGAGCTAACCACCCCAGGCTGATATGGATTGGAAGGCGGTGTGTAATGATATCCTTTCTCACCCTTCCAAGAAAGCAAAGTTTGATCAATTAGGTATGTATAAAAAGTATTAACTTATTTGCAATTCTGTTGGACGGAGAATTTTACCGCAGATATTCAAATTCTAGGACTGTTAAAATGATTTAAAGTCAGCAACTTTGTCAGCAATACAATTTCCGTATTCAGAAGAAACGAATCGACCATGCAAGTGATGGAATTTGTTCTTGTATATTAAATTAGCCATATATCTATGAAAAGTAGACAAGAATTTCTCTATATTTTTCATTAGAAATAGTTTATTTAATTATAAGTAGATTATTAGTTAGAAATTATTTCCAAAGCCGTACTCACCACATCCGCGTAGCTCGCAGCCGAGAGTGCTGAAAAATACAATCTTTTTGTAAGACAATTTATAATAATAATAATTTATGCATGTATACATTCAAATATAAATATAATTTTACGTAAATCGTATATATTTAATTACTAATTTTAATTATTCGTAAAATATCCTCCGCTCTGAATAGTCGGTCATAAATTCATGCCATTACCTCTAAATGGCCTTTAAGTCTTAATATACGTATTCTCATGGGGAAATACTTGAGCTCGGATTCAAAAGTCGCCATCGTCGTCAGAGTGACTAGTTGTTTAACTTAACATTAAATTTTTTTTGTTTATTTTGTTTTAATACATAACAATTTTGATTCGAAAACAACTCTCAGCAACTAAAAATTAAAATCTTCATTCAAATTCTGTGGTCACCAATTTTGGTGCAGTTAAAATAACTGGAATTGAATTATTTAATATTATTTAATCCAGCTCTTGATATTTTTGAAAATTTTGTGGTTTATTTAGTCACAAATTTGACATTTGCTTATAGCAAAGTATACCTATTTAGTTTTATCTAAATCAACATAAAATTTTATACATAATTATAATACAATTTGAAATCTTAGACTCGTTATAGACTCTTACTACTTGTTACTTTTATGTAGAAAACGCATTATGAGATATTAGAAAAACCAAATTCTTCCTCCATTCTCCTATTGTAAACGTTTCATTTAGGTCACTGAAGGCAGATTAATAGCTTAAATTTACAACTTATATTCATGTAATATACAGAGGATCTTTATAAGGGTTAAAAATGCCAAATGATAAATAAATCTAACATGAGTTCTGTCTGTAAAATAATAGGTCCGAAGTCTAGTTGAATCCTTAACCCTTTGGCCATAAGTTATAGAAAGCTCTGACTGGGAAATGAGACCTACTATGCAAAATGAGAAATGAGGAGGTTTACTAATGTTTTCCTCTAATTTTAAGAGATAGAAAATGTATAAATAAATATTATGGATACTAATAAGATGCGGTGCCCGTTGGTTCTCAACGAAAAAATGAATGTAGATCAAAAGTAATGAAATTTAGATATGAAAAGTCTTAAATTTATGAAAAAACAATAATTCTCTTCATCCTATGTGACTTACGAAATCACAAAAACAGCTACACAAATGTAAATCGCAGACTAAACTGATGTTGCACCAGTCGCTTCAACAAATAGAGGAAACAACTGAGGACCAAATGAATGGAGACGAAATAACAAAAATAGCCACACAAATCTTGTAACCGCAAACGAAAATGAATGAACCAGTCGCTTAGCACGTCCAATATGTCTCACAGACAGCGAGTGAGTGAAATCGTCGCAACTATCAAATAAACGAATAAACAAATAAACGTCGCAAACGAATTACAATATAAAGTAGTTAATAGAATTAGAAGTCGTCCTTTTATGAATTAACACCTAATTTATTCCTTAAGATGGCGTTGGCTGTTCTTTAATTAAATTACGTAACACTTCATCATTAATCCTCTGCTGTTAAATTAACTGTAAGAATTGTGAAGGAAATTTTTATTCTATTAATAATGTAAGCGGCTTTATGTTGCAAAATCAGAGTGAACTCATTCATCTTCTGTTGAATAGGATTTAAATTTAATTTCAATGTTTTCAGATCCCATAGACGAAAAATACTGTCTTCTGATATATTTATAAAAGTGGAATGAGAAAACGTAATCCAAGCGAAAGTAGACATTCAAACTTATGGGAGTTATCTCATTTAAGCGATGTAATCGGTAGTGATAACAAATGCTCGCGAGTTTTTCTAGCGATCTTTCCTCAAAAATTCATGAAATCTAAATAACAAAAAATAACTATATTTCCTTTACTTGGCTATTTATTTTCTGTCTGATTTTCATGATTTTAACTGCAACCATGAAAAAATACTATAAATTCTGCTTTAACCTCACAGTACCTCTAAAACGAACACCAATAGAAAGAAGATGTACCAAGAAGAAAAAAACCAATTGTCCGTATAAATACAATAATGATTCAATTTTTGTCAATTTTGTTAATCATTTGCGACTGTTTTCGGTGATATCGGCACATAATTGAAATTCAGTGACATGACTCCTATAGTTAAAATATTCAAAGATGATATTTTCATGTATAGAGTAAAATATCTGAAATAAAATTACAGAGTTTAATATTGGACTAAAGGCAAACCATATACCAGCAATACTTCTTTATAGGAAATTTCTATAGTATATGTAACGGAAAATGTGAAATAAATTAACGAAAGAGACTTTGAAAGTGAAATATTTTGTTAGAGGTCATTCTTCGAAATGATGCTTATTCGACTAAATTCTTATTCAGTTTATCCAATTTTTCCTTACCTAGACATACAATCTATTTTTACAGCAATAATAAGAATACATGTATATTTTATTTCTTTTGATATTTGTCTAGGGTCCGTAAAATGAACACTCCTTTGATTTTTTGGAATAATTAAACCCTGCAACATACAAAATGCATATTGAATCGTATTTCTAATGATAATATTTGAGCAGCCAGCATAGAACCGAAGCATAAAAATAAAGGACAGTCGTTCATAATCTGAGAGAGGTGTTCCATATATTATAGTCTAACGAACTTAATAACGTATCGGCAATCGTTTAACACGAACATTGAAACATAATATTTAAGATATAACAAAATATGACTATCACCATCAACAAAAGATATAAGTGGATAGCACCTATACTTAAACACACCAATAGATGATTCACTAAAACATTTCTTGGTTTAATTTTCAATTCTATATCTAATAGCACAAAATCCGTTTACCTTTTTCCAGTCACGTATAAAAGCATTGTCATTCCTGGCTGTTTTAAATCCATTTCTTTACACTTCAAAGGAAGCAATCACTGAATTCAGAGATATTTCAACGATCTTGACTGATTCATTCTTTAACGTTAACGATTAAATGCATGGTGGGACGCTAAATGAAACGATTAGCATTTAGATCGGAAAATAAGAATGCAAAAGTTATCAACTTACCAAGCTTAGAAGATATAATTACTTTATATGAAAAAAGAAAATTCATTTAGTGCTACTTACCAAGCTAAGAAAATATAATTACTTTATATGAAAAAAGAAAATTCATTTAGTGCGACGATGAACATTAATTTCACGTAAAGAATCAACAAACATTGGCGTTGCTATAAACAAAAATTGGTTGCTGCAGACACGCTTATGCTAACAAACTTGAATTTAAAGATATAGAGCTGGGCCTTGATGACGGGCTGTTTACAATGTCAGATTTTCATAAAATTTTCGTATTTTACTTCCAAACATCGAAGTGAAAGCAATATTCTACGACCAAAATAAGAAACTTCATTCCAATTCCTTTGTTTTGGTGTTAGTTTTAGTTTCCAACGACCATTATTTCTAATTTAATTTTATTAAAGAAAAGTACCGTGCAAATTATAAAAATGTCTTACCATGTATATCTCATGGAAACTCTTCGACTATCTGGAGTCAAACCGAGAACAGTTGCGTCAACAAAAAGTAGCCTACCATTTGCGCAGGGGAGACTTTTAATATTGTACGAATTTTGAAATTTTGAAAATATTTTGCTTTAGAGTTATAGCGTGAAATAGATATTTGACCCCTACTGGGGACGAAATGGAGACTGCTAGGTAGATAAAAGGTAGCCTATGTCACAAGCCGGATGACAAATGACAATCATACCAAATTTCATAATCGGTTGGATAGTTTTTGAGTGATGCTCGGACATACAGACAGACAGACATGGAAATTTCTAAAAGGTGTTTCGGACTCGGGAACAACCCTAGTATCTAGCTATACAACCTTTTTTTTGAAATTGGATCAATGTGCAGACACGACCCCTTCTACAGATATAATATACTTATATATATATATATATATATATATATATATATATATATATATATATATATATATATATATATATATATATATATATATATATATATATATAATTATTAAAAATTAAAAATTTCATATTTCAATGAACCAATTAAAAACTTTATCTTTGCTTGCGATAGATCAACCGCGTAAAAGGATATTTTTCCTTATGCATCTTTTGCTTTCTATGATTTCTATGAAAAGTTTTCTCTTTTATTTTTTAAAGTAAAGCATTTGAGAACCGTAAGTTCCCGTGTGAAACTAAAAGAACGTTATACTATTCTTCAGTCTTTACGCGAAAACAGTTATAGATATCTGTATTTTACACTAAACTTTAAACAAGCAAAAGAGCAAAAATTCATAAAAATGCGCAATTTTTCCCACAAAAATAAATTCTATAGAATCTTTTTCGCTAACTTTGAAAAGGTTGGGTTAGGTTCAACTTAGTTATAAACATGAAAATGATTTGTACTCAAGTCTATTCTGGTGATTGAATATTTAGAATAACAAAAAGTTCAGTCGTTTCCCTAGCCCTCGGTTGCGTTTTATATGAGGGCGAAAGCTTAAAAACTGGATCTAATTGGTAACGATAAATATGAGGAAAAATTGAACTTACCTGCAAGCAGGAGAAACAGCTTCATATCAGGCACGATGTGTCCTTCTGAAATAAAAATGTAGTTCGAATGGAAGATCGTGAATTTTCAAAACAAAATTAACAATTGAATGCACTTCTTTTAATCAATTTTTTTGAAACTGCCCAATTCTGATATCCACATTTTCATTGTTTCATGGCTTCAGGTACGCAATTAAATGCCCGTTACCCAGCATTTAATCGCAATCATAGATCACATATTGGGTGAATTTAAAACATTACGGAATGTATGTATAGACTGACGATTGGATAGTGTAGGAATTTAATATACAGAATTTAATTGGGTATTTTTAATGAAAATTTGATTTTTATCTATTTAAGAAAGTGGTTTGTATCCAATGCATATGCAATTTTCTTACTTCTGAATAGCTAATTAATTTCTATTTTTATTTTCTCTTCAACTAACTTTCATTCCTTAATTTTAACTGTTTTATTTCACACTATTTGTTATACAAACGTATTCATTACGTATATCACAACTTAGGGAGTGAAAGAAGTTACACTGCCAAAATTCATTTCACTATTCCAACTATTCTATCTAACAGCCACTAAGGCTGCGTTAAACAACAAATGCAAAATTTTAAAGAAATCGAACGTTTAAACAACCATATTTCAAAATATTTGACGATGTTGAAAAATATACGCATATCACTATCTGTAAATTAATCGAATTCCTAAGCATGGCAATGTATGGAGTATGGTGTGCTTTACCTTCACCACAGACTTTGATTGTAAGAACCCGGCTTCAAATTCAAAGTTTCACTCATATCATTGATTAAATTAGTAATTCAAAAGAAAAGGCTCACAATACTGAAATGATTACGCTGAACTTCTTCAATAACTTAACGAATCTTTAAAAAGGTCAAAAAAGAACTATTTAGGTGAAAAGTCCACTTGATTTTATTGGCTGAAGAAAATCCTTATTTACTTTAATGGCGATTTATTCGGTATTGATAGTAATTCCAAAGTTTAATATAAAAATCTTTGGAACATAAAATCATGCCGTTATGAATTAACTATCACAGAAATGTTTAATTTTATCCCGCATAAGGATATCTGGAAAGGGTAAAAGTAAATTATTCCGTCAAAATCAACAAGTAAAATTTTACACTAGTCCTGCAATGAGATATAGATTTACTATGGATAACATTTCCTACATTTTTCCAGATAAAATCCATTCTTTAAAGAATTTAAATTAATTCGGAAATAATGGCGTTTTACGAGGACCGAAAATGATTATTAGGCGATCATATAATTACGTTGATTCACGCGTTTTAATTTATGCCAAACTTGGTGGAAATAACTAAGCAAAATTTTCACAAAATATCAATATGTATTTAGTGGAACTTTTGCTTGGTTATTTCCACCATAACGCAGTTTCACCGAGTAACGTTTTCAATTAATTTTATATATTATCTAACTTTTGGCTAATTTTATTTTTCGGTCGAGCACACATAAACTGGGAGTGTATTTTTTGAAATACTTTTATATTTTAAAAATACTCTATAAGTCTGGAAGAAACTTGGATTCGATGGACTTACCTTGGAGAGTTCGGTGAGCACTAGGAGATCCTCAACAGCCGGCGGCTGCTTTGCAGATGCAGTCCATTCCAGCCTCCTCCACTATTTATACGATCGTATCCCCCGCCCATCTTCACTCTCCCTTTCTTCGCCTCTTCCACTCTCACTCTCCTCCTAGCATCTCCGCATCCTCTTCTCAAAACATGGTTCGGGGCCCACGTCAGTGTCATAATCGTACCCCATGCCTTCGACACATGAGACCGATTCCATCATCACTCCTCACCTCCTCATTACCATCGCTCCAAATCACTATCGCTAATTTTCAACGCCTGCTCGTGATGACATTTAAATTCCAATTATCCTGCGCTTATATTTAAGAGCATTTGTATAGCCTGGCTTACGCAGTTGAACCTCGCTAAGTCAAACCCCTCAAAGTCGACAAACCTCCTTAAGTCGAATTACTCGTTAGTCCTGTGCCAAATTCCCACAACACCAACGTACTTTAAACCTCCTTAACTCGAAGTCTTTTCAGTTCTCAATTCCCTTAGTTGAATTTTCCGAGGCCTTTGGGTTATTATTTTGGGGCTACATTTCAGAACACGTTTCTAACAGCCAACAAAACGCACACAAATTCTTACCCTCTTCTTATATTCGTATAAAAGGACAATATCGTAAACTGTTATTATAAATTAGCCGAAAAAACATTATCCGACTAGGTCCGACTGTATTACGAACATTTCTAGCTTACGTCTTACCCTCAGAAAGTTGTTACCCTTATCGAATAAATTGACCCTTTCAGAGAATAAGATCGAGTTTGGGAACAGCTATAAATATAGTGCGAAAAGATTATCCTCAGCCTTATGGAAACCAGCAGCTTTCTTATTTGATTATTAGCTTTTTTTATATAAAAGGTATTATACTAATACCATCTTATATAAGAAATACATTAAATGAAAGAAATCAGTAAATTTTGTTATCTGTTTTTTATATATAGGAAAACTATATTTTTTCAACAATCCATCATTCGAATGAATACATGTTAGAGGCTATTCATACGGTCATTAAAATAAATTTACTCTGAGGAAGATGGAGAGGACTTATCCAAATATAATTTTTTTTCTTGTTGAGGAATATTAAATGTCATAATGTGAATTTGTGATCTCTTTGGTAAATGGTTATGAGAGTAGGTGATTTTATCTTAGAGAACTGTTTGTAATTTTACTATTCCTGAAATAAATATATTTACGTGTAATTAAAATACCAAAATCCAGTCAAAATGCGAGATAATCATTTTTATTTGATTATGCAATTTAGAGGTTTATTAGCATGCCATAGCTAAAATTAATATTATTTATTAATTACTTTATAAATAAAAATTTCTCTCCAAAACAGTACAGAAAATTATTCAATTATTAACATTGCTTAATACTTTAATTCCTATAAAAATCTGTCATATGTCATGTAGGAAAATCTCTCATAGATGATATTGAGTGAAACTTTTTGAAATGGAAAAAATTGTAATATTTAATGTAGTTGAGAATATTACCTTATTATCGTATATTTAAATAGAATATTTATTGCTATGGATGGCTCTAAGTTTTTTAGTTATAATTTGTGTCGAACAAAAAAAACAAGCAGAAAAAATTCTTTAAAGAATTTAAGGGAGAGAGGAAGAGAGATCTTATGTTCAAAATTTATTAGTACACACATATCGTGAATATGAACTAATTACTTTATCGAATTTACTATTATCGCTTAAATATTTGCTTTCCTCCAATAACCATTCACCTCATTCCTTATGTCTGAAGATCATTCTTCTTCTCTCTTCCAAGTTTCCCCATGTTGCTTGTTTTGTCTTGACCATTTTCGATCTGCCAACACTTCATTTTTCTACAGGCTTATACCGAAAAGCCTTCTTAGAATTCTTCGTGTATTATGTATTTTAACGTATACGCGTTCAATAGGTTCCTTTGGAATTTATGCTGTTTCTATTATAGGTTATATCTTTCATTCTTGACTTACGTCTTAATTTCTGATATTGTCAATACGTGTTCTGACAATCAAAAACAACAGACTAGTTTTTCTACTCGGTGCCTAAGATGCTGATACAATGAGGAAATGACGGTTATATAAAATTTTTTACGGTCTTTTCTTTTGCGTTTGCTTTTTTATCAAGAATATAATCGTACTATTTAGTACTAGTAGTAAGTAATATTATATACCACAGAATAGAGAGTTTGATTCTCGGTGTAGAATTTACTGAAAAATATATCTAAAAACTGATTGTCTTAAATTCAGAAGTACTCCTACCTCGTATTCTATTCCATCTGGGCCAGTGCTGAAGTTGAGAAAAGTTAATTAGTTGTTTTTTTACTCCTTATACCAAAATATTACATTCATTTAAATTGCGTGTTCGCGCATTATTTAATGATATCAAATTTAAACGAATTAATCTCACTTATCAATGAGTACAAAGAACGCCGTCGTATCAAACCTCTGGAGAGTATACTAAAATTTCTGTTCCGATTTTCTCTAAAGATGAAATATTTCGCAAGTAATCCTCGAAAATCCTCGCTCCAAATAAAGTATTACAAGGATACTTTCTTGCTCATAGATATTCATTACATTGTCAAGAAAAGGTGATTCGCTGCCTTGGATGGCATTTTACCACGCGGAGACTTCAATGCCCGGAATCAGATGCATAGCGTTGAATCATCCCGACCAGCCCTTATCTAACGATGATCCATCTTTTCAAGGCATGGGCTGGGCCGAGATGTTTCTGGAGCCGGAGAGTGGGTAATAATGGGAAACCTGAGTGGGAGCGCAGGAGCATAGAGCAAGTGGTGACCCTGGGAAACGGAGGCACTTTCTCTCAATTCGTGAATGGTGCCGAAATAGCTGTCTCTCAGGTATAAAGGCAGGTAACCGATGCAGAGCTTAAAAGTGTGGAATTAATTATGCAAATATCGCATTCATGAAATTGATCCATATTCATGCAGAGATGCTATGTTGTGGAAACTCGGCATTGAAGCTGATCTAAATTTTGAATTGGGATATTTGATGAGCATTTCAGATAAACTTCCAAAATTGAATTCTAGGGGTTGGGTGCAATTCTACTGGCTCAGAATCAATCAGCTAAAATTAAAACCATTCGAATAATTTATTTTGGTAATTAATTACGAATAAACTTTAGCTATGTTTGAAAGATTATTTTCATAGTGTTATTTCTACGTTGGGAAATTTATTTCATTCTCTCATTCTTGGGAAAGGCATTCGCTAGAACTAGGCATTCGAAAAAAGTATATTAAACCCTAAATAATGTATTTGATGAAATGAGATTGCGAGTGATCAAGTAAATAGTAAACATCATATATGATGATGAACTCCTTTTGGAAACAGGTCACCCATAAAATCTTTTTAATGTTCTGAAGATACCTACGTATCAATCTCATGAATAGGTAAGGAAAATTTTCCAGTTTGTGTATTTGTGTTTGTTTACTTATAAGTAATTGTCAGTTTTTATATTTGCAGTAAAATTTTTCAAGCAGTCCTTAAAATGATGATCAAAAGAACTCAAGAGAGAATTTATTTATTGTAATTTATGTCACTGTAAGTCTATCGCCAGATGGCAGCCTCAACCACTGTCTAGAACAGAATACTAATTTACACACAAACGCAAGAATAAGCCTTAACTCGAGCAAAGCCCCCGGTTGCCCACTCTAATATACGTGTATATTATATACACCCCAGATATACCATAACTATACTTACTATTGCATAGTCAGTTTTCCACGTTCACTTGCTAAGCCATATAATTTTGTCCATCTTTAGACTTATAATTTACAATATATTACAAAAGCTTTCCATTTGTTTCATTATTTCACAATAAACTAATACATCTATATCTAAACTCCTTCTTTTTGGTTGTTTCCTTAGTTTAAACTTCTGTTTTTGCTAAACAAAGACCTTGCTAAATAAGGCAGTTCCTCCGTCTCTTACCTGAAAAATGCCAACTTATCAATTTACCCTCCGCCTTTTTTCTAACGCTTTCCATCGGAGAACCTCTAACACATCCGCAACGCTATCTAATTTCTTACCTCCGTAATATATACCAGCTCTTCGTTGCCTTTTTCGTCTCTTTTTCATATAAATTTTTTCATGGTCAGAAAACTCATTAAATTTTTTTTACGAAGTTAGATCGTTTCGATTTTTCATTCAATTTTAAGGCATTACCTGATTTAAATATCAGTCGAAGTAACTGTTAAACAGAATTATTCGGAGAGTTAAGAAAGTCATGATTTGACATCTATGTATCCAACCCTGCATTTTCTTCACAATTTAGATTCGCTACTATTACTTGAAGCATCGTATTCAAATCTGTAAATTACATTTGTCAGTGAGAATAGTATCGCCGATTTGAGGTGCAGCTTTCTTACAATTTCAAGTTGATGAAACTCTCATACAAAATATTTCCTAATGAGAAAGTTCGCCCTCAAGATAATAAGCACAATAAAAAGGATACAATAGAAAATAGGTCATGTTTATGCTAAAAAATTTTTTTGTCGATGGAAACTATTACAAAATACTAATACCAGCAAACCAAAGTGATAAATTGGCCGTGAGAAGGTATTTTTAAGAATTAATATCGAAATTAAAATATTAGTTTTGAGTTTACTAGAAGAAGAAAGGTAGGTAATTTTTACCTTCTACATACCTAAAATTACTTGAATTTTAATTTATTTTGAAACTTTAGCGATTAAAATACCAATTATTTAGTTTGTTTATCCTTAGCTCAAGTAAAGGTATAAATTACTTTATTGTCAACACAATTTCAGTTGAGTTCATATTATGTGAAGGAATTTGCTAGTAATAGAAGGATGCCTCATATTATAAGTATCTTAATAGTAGTAGTAGTATTGCTAAAAGTGCTTCGACAGCTTAGGTCATTTCGCACATTGGCTCCCACCGGGATTCGAACCCGGGACCGCTTTCACCAAAGGTAAACGCGCTGTCCACATGACTATCCGGGAGCCCAAAGTATCTTAATATTCCAGTGATGGGAGTGTGGGTGCAAGTAATACTCCGACTTTTATTTTCATTCTCCGGTATCATCGCTGCTTCAGCTGCATTTGATGATATTAGATCATCTGTGGTACACTAATTAAGATTAAGAACTAGTTTGAACCCCATGCATCAATGAGGATGCACTAACTCAATTTCCCGCTTTCCTTTTCAAAGGTTGAAATTAAAAGAATAACCGTTTGATATTATAAAATATGCTATTGACCGGTTTCGCCCCATCTGATTTATATGGTCACTAACTCAAAGTAGTGGAATAGAGTAGCATAAATAGCATGGATGACTAATGGAGCTCCTCTGTATTAGAGATCCATGGTGATTCGGTGAGATTGTAGTTTCGTTTCGTTTATAGATAAGTTTTCATTCATACTGAATTCGTAGGATTCGTAATACGTTATAAGATGTACTTCTTTAAGTATCAATCAATGGGAGAAATAATATGGGGATAAATAGGCTCACGGTTGATTATTTTGATGTTTTATTGGAATTATTTTATTTTGTCATGCGATGAAACTTTATCCCTAGTTCTGACAAGACAGTCTATCATTTAATAAAATGTATTTCAATAATTTTTCCCGTTTTCCACAATTACTATTATGGTAATGTATGACAAGATCGGTCCTTAATGCGTCGATATTTATATACTATATTTTTCTGAATAAATAAAGAAATGATCGTTGTAATAGCGTATTGCAAATTTACCTCGTGCATAAATACATTATTTGCACGAGGGAAAACAATACTCAGGTATAAAATATATCCTTATGTCATACAAAATTTCAAATTAAGAGCATGATAAGTTAAATAAATACGAAAGCGATTCACTCTGCCGACCCAATAGGAATAATACGGGTAAGGAAAAGAGGAGAAACATGCCGATCTATTCTTATCAGTTCTCTGACAAGTTCGACACCGGCTACAAAGCTTCTAGATTAGAACGGTAGCCGTAAGTGGGTTTTAAGCTGAATAGGGAATTTATAGATAGCGTCTAAGACAAAAATATGACTAAACGCGTCCTTGGAATCGCTTTTCTTTCCGATCGAAAGCTGCTCGCTGACAGGAAACGAATCAACAAAAAATATCATTCCACGTGACATTGAGCTTTTTTCCCGTGATAAATTGATAGTTTTTCTTGCACCATCGATGCACACTTCCATCTGCAGTCTCATCAGCCCAACGGCCTCGCCCATTTTTCTCGAGGAAATACACTCTTCTCGAGGGAAATGGCCCGTTACCTCCTATCACACCACTTTCCGTTAGAGAGACAATCGGAGATACATTTTTGATGTCCCCGTCTTCGCACTTATAACCTTTACTTTCCGGAGAAAGCATTCGGATTCACTCTTGCTCTCCTTATCTTGCCCTCTCCCACGCCAACGGAACATTACGGTCCATTGGTGTGGGGTGGAGTTCCTTTGATGGAATTCACAGGTTCTTCCGCGGATTTACCTTAGGTGTTTCCCAATTGATCGGGCGAAGAGGATTGAATCACGAAAGTTAGACGTACGGACGCGTTCGAGATGAATGTGTAGTTTCAGGCGGAACTGATTGAAGACTTGGATACGCACAATCTTACTTTTATTTTTTTCCATCATTTTCTCATCGCGTAATGAAAACGTTTGCGCGAGCCTCGTAGGAGCCGCGGAGGACTTAATCGAAAGCTACCATCTCCAAGATCGGTGTATATTTAAAAGAAACCATTACATTGGCTATAGTCGAAGAGGAATTTTGGTAGTTAATTGTTATTATTGTAATATTTTTTAAACATCAGAACCGGTTATAACAAATGTTAGCGACTAACAGAAATGTTTCCCTAAGGAAGCTTTTGGAATGTATTTGATCGGTTCTTTAGAACTTGTGGTTCATGCTTGTGACATTCAGTTAGAAGTGCGCTGCTTTCAATGGTTTAACCTCGCTAAAGGGGTGGTATTAAATGAAATGTATGGCTGAAATAGTTTTTTACGTGCCGTATTCGGTGGAGAAATGTTCTCATTAGCCTGGATATTTCCTAGTATGGTTGTACATGTGTGTTAGATGTTTACGACCATTACTGTTTCTGTTTAATGAATAGATTTTCTTGATGGCATTTGAAAATGAATAAAAAAAGC
This sequence comes from Sympetrum striolatum, assembly GCA_947579665.1. NCBI lineage: Eukaryota > Metazoa > Arthropoda > Insecta > Odonata > Libellulidae > Sympetrum > Sympetrum striolatum. The sequence goes on along the minus strand of OX388342.1, from coordinate 49,148,487 downwards.
CATGAGCATGAAGATTTTTCACCAAGTTATGGATAATGTTCAATTGGAAAATTACCGTAGGTACGGAATTTTAATAGAATGATCTAGTCTACAGACGATTTGAATTTTATGTTCTTAAGAAGAAAAGTTTCTAATTACAAGCTCTTTCGACATTTTAATTATTTCTAAAAGTAATCTTTGAAATTTTTTAGATTTAGAGATCGAATTTCACTTTATCATTTTGGTTTATTAATTAATTGGTTACTAATCGTACGCTTCTCACGACTTTTAAAATGGCTCTCTTCGTATGTCCTTATATAATGAAAGTTATCCATTTGATGTGTATAAAGTATGTAATGCATTACGATAATTATTTTTGCATTCCTGACCATACTGAATTACTCTAGGTAAAATCATTTGAGAATATTATTATTTCGATTATTTCGAACTTTTCGCAAAGGAAAGCATAAGAGGATTTTCAGTTATCATCCACATCCCACTCTAATTTATGTTTGAACACAAAAGGTAAAATATGAATCATTAGGATGAGAAAAGCTATCTAAATATCATTCTTGTCAGTTATTTACTTCGTATAAACCGATAATTAAATTAGATGGAATTCATAAACAAAAGCGCACCGTCTGATTTGCGACGGGGCTTAATACCACCAATAATGAAATCTTTTACCTAAATGCGAAGATTTTGTGGCGGAAGCTTCAACTATAGAAATAATCTGCTTTCCAATTTTTCCACTTTGTTATGAAAAGGGTATCTTTGGACGAATTTCGTCTATTTTGTTGTGAGATTCAGGATAAAGTTGGAGTCTTCAGAGAAAGCTATATACTATAATTTTACATCTGCACGTGCTCTCCCTAATGGCTCTTCATTGGGCAATTTCCTGGTCCTCATGTAAATAAAGCGCGTTTCCAACAGGTACATGGTAGACCAAATTGTAATGCGAGAAGTAGTTTTTATGTCCTCTATCCACACAATGATGAGCCCAATTTCTCCACTGAAGTAACTTAAGTTGATTACAGTTAGAGAACGAACATTGCTGACAGCGATCTCAATGAAGATATATTTGATAAAATCCTGTTTTCGATCGAAATTGGCCCTAAGAAGGATTGGATTTCGTAAATTCCTCGAATTTTCACATTTCTCTTCCAAGGCGTGGTGTAACAGATCGATAAGAAAGTAATGCAGTTAATAAAGGGATGATTGACCAAGAAATTTTGTTAATATCATGTTCGTTTTATAACGAAAATAACGACTCGAAAACAATGACGGATCTACTTTCGTCTGCAAGCATGCATTGACTTTATTCCGCCTTTAATTTGTTTCACCGATCTTTGCGCTGATCGGCAGTTCATTTATTATATTTCCAAATATTAATTTACCTTACCGCATCCCGTTTCTAAATTCTAAAATACTCTGCTTCTACGATAAAAAAGCAAAATCAGCATATTAAGGTATAGTCAGCGATTTTTACATAACTACATAAATAGAAATAATTCGTTTTGGACTTTTTGAATTAAATATCTAATATGGAATAGAAAACGACTATTAACCATGAAGAACCATATCAATCGTTAAAGCAAATTTCTTGCAACAAGCCAATTTCAGATACTGGCAAACAGTTTAATCTAGATATGTACTTCATTTAATTCTTTGATTGTCTGTAAAGTATTTACAAAGTTCGGTTGGTGTCTTGCTCACTCTGACATAAGTGACTAGGAGCTTGCAAAGAGGAATGAGATTTACAGATGAGGAGTGAAGTTCGTATTTTCAGAGCATGTCCACGGAAGTGGAGCGCAATGACTCTACGAATAACAATTTTCTTGTAATTCCATAAGGAAAATTTTTCATTAAAATGTATAATTATTTTATTTTTTTATTAAGCCGGACTTTGCGGAACGACATTATGGATAGATAAAGGAAGAAATTCATAATTTGCAATTCTTTTTCGATAAATCTAGTGAAAATTGTCAAGTATTTATATTATTATTTGAAAGAAACCATATTGATTATGATTACTATAACTAAACTGTGCAAAAGGCACATGCCTGGTGACACTCTTATACCTAAATACATTTTCATAATAAATACATTATACATATATAATATATGATCAACATGTACAAGATAATTTTATACGAATATACAAAAATAATATATAATTATACACATATATTATTCACACATATTCCTGAGATATAATCTGCTTCATTTGGATTTTTCGGGGTTCATGACAGGCCTTCTCGGCTACTGTAGAGGTCACGAGATATATTCCCTCCGTATATCACCCTGTTAAGCAACCGCTTACTTCCTCCAGAAATACTTTAACTGCAATAAAATATCCTCAACGTCCCACATATTACAATACAGGTAGTAAACATTATTTTTAAGAAATTTATTTTTCAGGCAGGGCTGTAAGAAAGATACTGATAACTTATATCATTATGTATAATATAGTAAAGCTTGTAATAGTATACCCATCACAATTATGTTAATTTGCAAGCTTAATTGAATGGCTGTAGGTCAATCCTCCAGGGTTCAAAGAGGGAAAATTTTTAATTAAATTTTCTATCTGTTTATAAGTTTATCTTTTACTCTATGAAAAACAGTATATGTGAATCCACGGTAAACACCAATAGCCTTAAGTTGTCCTCATGAGTTGTATCAGCGATCTTATGGTCGGTCGTTCGCAAAAACAATTTTTTTAGTAGTTGAGAAGGAAGTTCCACAGTTCATTTTATTAAGCAAGCGACCGGTTTCCGATAGTTTTATTATACTTATTGTGCCGTACTTTACTACAGGATGGAGTTCCATGAAGTCAAAGCTTCATCGATTGATTTTTTACAATCATTAAATACCATTTTAAGGTGTATTTCCACATGTAATTGTTTCACACCTCTCCCTGGCGATTTTGGGACGTAATTCGGCGCGGATGAGCAAGGGGAGATTGTGGGGTTTTAATTTAATCGCGAGAGGGTAAGAGGTCGGAAGAAAAAAAGAGTCCATATATTCCGAGTGAGAAACGGGGTCACACCGCGGCGTGAGGGTGGAAAAAGCGCTTCTTGTCCGAAATTATCTCGGCCATAAAACACGTCCACGCCGTTCGTTCGACTCATTTCCGCAAACGTTCTGCACCAGTTGAGCAGATAAGAAGTTACGAACTCTTCATACGAAAAATTGCCCACCTCTGAAGAATCGCTTTTGTAAAGCATTTTTCGTTTGCTCAACTTTAAAAATGGGCGGAGAGATTACAGCGTTAGATTTCCTCCGTAAGAGAGTCCAAAATTTCCTAACTTGGGAATATGTACATTATAGACATAGCTAATATCTCAATGTCATGATATGTAATTTGAAATCTTCGTATTCGTCCCCTTGTCTTTTGCGTTAGCGTGTATTACGGGTAATGAATTGAACCATACATTTTATATAACAAGTATAGGTATTTGTAGCAGGAAAAGTGTGAACTCAGTAAATATATAGGTTCAATAGTCAGAGTATGTAGGTATGACTTAAGTCATTACCTGAAGTCAGTGTATTCACTGACTTAAGATTTCAATCAAATTTTGACCTCGTGGTCGAAATGTATACCAGTAGTAGAAAATGTATGCATTTCCATACTTGATTCAGTAAAAATACTAATAGGAAAAAGCGAGGACACAATTTCTTACTCTAATTACTAGAATTCATTGTTTATATACATGCAATGTTTCCTACATTGTACTACGCTAATTTCAATTAACTATAGTTAATTGTATATATAGTTATATTAACTATAGTTTATTGTTATATAGATAGATCTCAAAGACGAAAATATTCCCACACTTACAGGTTACTAACCAAAGTTATCATTGTCACACTAACAAGTCCAAAAATGGTCAAAAACGTATCTAAAATATGATTCATACTTTTACTAATGTACCGAAGCGAGTGTATAAATGCATACTCTTGTGAGAATATTATATATAGGGTAGTTATTAATTAATAATACCTGGACGGTTCAACGCCTATGTAAACCAAAAAATTCTGGTGAATAATATCAGAAAGATTTTATCATTCACAGAGGGAGAGTTTGAGTTTGAAATTTTTGAGTTATAAATCTCGCGATTATGAAACGGGTTGGCTCAATAGATATCAGAATATAATCCCAAAACACGTGAGAGAATACGGTTCTCCGAGCGAATGTGAGAATGATGTCCGAAAGATTTCTATGAATGCCTCTTTTGATATTGTCACGAATTGCCCAGCGAGAACGGGCGAAGATGGAGAAATACGAGCCAAAAAATAAGGGGACAGTGGTTACCGTTAGAGGGAAATGCACGATCTATCACCCACCTTGCGCAACTGACTGTTCCTTTATTTTTGAGGCGAATCTCATGCGATAGCTCGTTATTTCCCTTTACTACAGAAGAGGAGGAGTCCATTTTTCAATCGTTGCGCAAGTCTCTTGGGATTCCAACTTTAAGAGTTCCTTCCGGCAGCGGTCACTAATCCTGAAAGCACTATAAGTTGTCAAGCCGCGAGATTTAGATTCAACTAGACTTGCGGTTTCCGAGTTCTAAACCCCTTTTCAACTTCCCTCTTTGAATCCTTCCGCTTGTACAAAGGCTTCTAGCTGAACTATGCATTGCAGAAGAGGCTAAGTAATTTTGAACTTGAAGTTGAATTTGTGAGAGTAAAAAGTAACAAGAGAAACGAGAAGGATTCCCGGGAGAAGAATTCAAATGATTTCTTTTTCATGTTAGCAAAGATCTTTCTGTCAGACTTCAATATTTCATGACTTACATTAATTATCAGAAATTTAAGATAATACCTTTACAAACAAGACAAACTTTAACCTTACATTGTATCACTATTTTACATCAATACTTTAATACTTTGTCTAAAGCATATCTTAGTTTGTAGATTGTAGTATGATGACTCATTAAGAACGTGTAAATTTTTAATCGCTGTAGAAGTTGTTGAATTAGATTTACTCCTATTTAAAATAATTCATCCAAAACGTTATTGACATGGTATGCGTTGGAAGAATAACATTAAATTTCTATTATTTTTAATCATGATATAATATATAGGTTTACTGTTAATTATTTAGTGTAGTATTTATTATTTAGAGAGTACTTTAATGGCCCCTAAAACTTATGTTACATTCATTTCATGTTTTAATAAATATTTTGTTGCCTTCAACATTTTAAAATTTAAAATTACTTATTTAAATACATTTAAGGATAAATATGGATATAATGAGTGTTTAAATGTAGGATTATGAGTTAAGTGTCAATGTTTAGATTTAGACAATCATAGTTAACTTTAAGTATAACGCTATCAGAAAATATGTGTCTAATGGTTACTATACAGCTACAAAACTTGCAATATCGAAGAGAAAAAATATTTAAAAAACTACATTAGGATATGTACAGGAAGGCTTGTAGTGAGAAAAATTGATAAAATTTAAAAAAGTTATTAATCTAATCCATTTCTTTTATTAAATGTGAATTTTTATGGAGCCATGTGGAGTTGTTTGGATTTCTTGTTGTTGATAACATGCATAAGTTACAACTAAGCACAATTATAATGGGTGTATGAAATCCATATTACCCAAAAACCGAAGAACTGATTTAGTATCATAAATAATTAGAAAACATATTGACTGATAGATTGCAATATTTTGAAACAATGTAAAGATTGAGAAATGAGCCTTAAACCATAGGCAATATTATACAAAAATCATAGACCCTTGATCTTACCGGAATGATCGTATCTCTATTATTTCAGCGGCAATTCACTCCATCAAATTGAATTTACTCTCCCAAACGAAAAATTCTATGAAATTAAGCAAATAATTACCCAACAAAGTTAAATTGGCATTGGCATGCTTAAGATCTTAAAAATAGCCATCGTCTTTTGTCTTTCGTCACCATTAATTTGCTTACTTTACGCCATCGGAAAGTAAAGCTTTGTTTAGCTCAAAAAAGATTAAAAGAGCATCAAAAGGAAACAAAATTTATAATTGTTAGATACATAAAAATATATATTTGTAGATTATTTTTTTAATGATTACTGTTAATATTGTATTTAAATCACTGTACTGCGGAGAGAAGGATGGTACTTAAAACCATCATATTTCTGTAGCTCCGATAATTCTGCTTATGGTTAAGAATTCTTTTCTGCTTTACTCTCATCCGTTGGAGATAACTCTTAGAGTTTTAATCTAAGAATAAATCGTCGGAGATACGAGTCTATTACGAGTCAATCGTAGAGACTAAAACACGTTTTTTTTCAACTCAACTGCGGATAGATATAAGTTTATGTCCCTTTTACGTTGCGACTTGTTAGATATAAGAAGTTGAAGGTGTTTAAATCATTTATTCATTTGACACGGGTCACGAACAATTTCACACTCTTTCAAATTTAACAAATAAGAAAAGCAATTCAAAGCTGGCTTAATACCAAAATTCCCATCAGATCCCAGCGTGGGTCTCAAAACGAAAGAAATAAATTTTCTAAACCCAAAGCTAACCCTTAATGAGGAGGGAATTTTCCCCTTCTGAGGAACCGAGATATGATATACATTTGGCAGGAAGAGAAGGTTTTCACCGGTCATGTTTTCGGGAAGTGACTCCGTGGTAAAGGAACGCTGGAAGCGCGGAAGGGACTCCGTGGAAACTTTCACTTTCCAAGGCCAAGGTGCCTTTTTACGCTCAACCGGTGCCTCCTCTAATATATCTCACTTGCTTCGCTGGAGCTCATCCCAAGGATGCGATTCATCTCTCTCAGACCCCGTGCATCCCCTTACCCTGTTAACCACCCGCCGCTTCTTACCCTATTACTTAATCCCACGTCCATGTTCCCAATTTCCTTCGTAATTATGCCGATAGGCTCCGATTCTATTTGAATGAATTTTCATCGCAAAACAGCGCATGCTTCCGAAGAACGCTGGTCAGAAACTCGCGAGATGATTTACATAATGGGAAGTTCAAAAGGAATTCCGAGCGCGTTCGGAAAGTTTCAAAACGGAATAGATTAATCAATCATCTTGTACTTTTTGAGAAGTGGTCTCTGGATCATCTGCTACATATCTGAATTTTCGAAATCACTCTATAACGGCTAATGTATTTATTCTAGTGGAAGCTCGCTCCTCTTTGATTCAAAATTTTGATTAAAATCTTAGTAAAAATTTTAAATCTGTTTATAAGAGTTACCATCTCTATTCGTAGGTGAAAAATTGAAGATCTGTTATTTAATTTAGAGAGGAATTGCATTGTTTTCTCAAGCATTTATTTTTAACTACTCTAATTCTCCATACAGAATAGGCAAAGAGGGACTTTGTTTCGAAGTAAATTTTTTGGATATACAATATTTCTTCACTTCAGAATGGTGTACAGGTACAGTTTTTTTAATATACTTAATAGCGAAAAATCTATAAAATTACAATATTTTGGTCATCACGGGAAGAAACTGCAGCTAATGATACATAATAAATACTAAAAAATTACAAACATTAGAAAATTTTTATCACATAACTATTGACTTAATTATCTGGTACAGGCATACAGGATAAACTAATCGTTAAAAAAATAAGAGTAAACAAACATTGTATGCACTTCTTTTATTCATTTTGTCTTTCCATGAACTACGGCTGAAATGATTGATTAAATTTATCTCTCATTTAGTTTTATTTCAGTATTGCTCATGGCTGTGATTAAAGCTGCCGCGGTATTAATGATGCATAGCAATGTCATTCACTCCCTGTCCAATGCTATGAAAACGTGATTCATAGGACCGTTGTGATGCGATACTTGTTTATTTACTACTAGTACTAGTATTCTGACTCAGCGAAGATCTAGTGTAGAATCTACTCTTTCTCTTGCCTAATGAGCCTTATTGCTCCTTCAATTTATCGGTAGCAAATGCTGAAAGGTTGAAGTTCAAACCTGCCTCCAGACTAAATACTGTACAGGCTATTGATTTGCACGGTTAAGATTCTTTTGCATGCGATAATTAAATGGATGAAATGGTATTAACTAACCGTTGATATGTTAAAGCACCATCCGTGCGAGGCAATGAGATTGACCAATTTTCTTGTCTTTCCAAATTTCTCATTAATGTGTGAAGTTTTCTGTTCAAGCTCATTTTATTACATTTTCACCCGTTACCTTTCTATTCTTCTCCGTGTATTGAGTTTCATTGGCAGGGATCATAAAGTGAGTATATCAGTACGCAATTTACTGAATATCACGGGAATCCATAAAAGAGTCTTGTGAGGTCATTGTCATCGACCAAGGCAAATGGTCTTCTCCCATTTCTAGGCTTTCCGCCATAGGACGTTGCGCAACGCCATTTTATGGCCCAGCTTGGCCAGTGGACCGTAAAGAATGGAACCCGTTCCTCCTCCTTATTTATTTTCTACATAATCTTATCAAGAAAATGATTTTTACGCGTGAAATAAAGTCTTTAAAAATACGCGATGTTTGTAGTAAGAACGGAGCAATAAAATTACTTATATACTCACGCTTTCGGAAATGGGAAGACTTAATAAATGAACCCCACATTGAATTCGGAAACCTACGGGCTTTTTGTCCATATTCATTGCAGCCCTTCTCAAATTCTCTTCTATTTTCTCTCTGACGATCCGAATATTTTCGTTTACGTACATCCTCGACTTTATTCAGGATTTTTAATAATAATAATATTTCTCGGACCATTTTTTAAAGATATGTCTTCCAGTAATATGGGGTAAATAAATAGAGTACAATTTTTTTGTTGAATAAATTAATGAACTAATTTTTTAAGATAGAATGTCGGCGCAGGGGTATTATTTTGTTTTTATTGTATGAATGTAGTTTAAAGAGTTCCAACTAATGAAAAACATAATTACTCACCTTATTAGCTAAATCATCGCTATGTATGTATATAAAATAACAATTTTGTAAAATTGATTCTACACGGATTCCGATTGATCATATACAGGAAAAATGCAAAGTATGGGAGAGTATTAACTGAAACATTTCATTAAAATCAGGGATTTAAATTTATAGACATTCTACGGTCTCTACTTTTCCATCTAAAAATTTTTGGGATTATCATTTATAAATAAATATTTCACAGTTTAAACTATTGATTCGTCAAATTTCAAGAACACTACACTATAAAGCTACAATCTATTTCACAGGTTTAAAAGGATTTAATTACCCATTTACAAAAGATTGATGTTTATCATAATAAATCCATGGGTAAAACTATCTAATAAAGTTAACCCTTTCAGACCCTGAGTGCAATATTTTGGACATAATTTTTAGTCCTCATTATACATTGTTCATAAAAATTATATATTTATTTTTATGAAATTGCTTCTTTTATTTTAATATTATGAGGATCCTATATCAAAGGAATGTCATAATAATATTTTATTGCTTATTAAACAAAGGAAAAATCAACCACATTCAAATATATGTTTTCCTTCTTAGAAAACGAATCAGGCCTGAAAGGGCCTCCCCTTCATCTCCCGAATATTATAATTACTAAGAAGACTTTGTTTATACTTCAGCCTTGAATATTAAATCCTCGCATTAGGGACGACCAGATAAATATCATTCCCTCAGTGATCTCATTCACCAAAATTTGCAGTTGGATAGACTTTTCGAGAGAATAGCAATAGAGTAGTATTTGTACTGATATATCAGTAGCTGTCGTATTTTTAAACGATTTTCTATATTTCAAAAATTGACTGCAAGATAATTTTATGAATATTCAGTATCTTAATAATCATAGTTATTTCCACTTTTTTTCCATATCGATTTATACAGATTTTATAATACATACAGTAATATGTACCTAAAAAAATCGAACATCACATCTTAGAATACACCTTCGGTGTGAAATAAAGACATGCCATTAAAATATAACTTAATCGAAATTTCTCTTAAGGATATGACATTTTTTTTCATTACTTCTCATAGTATACTCAGGATGGGATTACTGATTTTCAGTAAACTGTTATTTTCAGTTACTGTTATTTTCTGTAAACTTGAATGAACTTAATTTTCCGATGTCTCTCCTTGAAATTTCATTGAAATATCTCCAATGAACGGATTTAATACACTTTATTTTTCCTTAAGGAATTACTCTTGATGTTGAAAAGGAATGTGAAATAAAGGCGTGCTTCAAATAACCTTCTTGTAAGTCAAGGTGAATAATTGGATAGATATAATCAAAACTTCGTCTTAAAGTTCTGTCTATAAAATTATGACTTATATTTTGTTATAAATATTTCAATTAATACAAATACAATCAACTATTTCTTTTTAAGATTCGCCGAAGTATTCTTTAAGACTGATATGGAAATATGTATTTTTCATCTCTTGCCTTTAGATTTAAAACCTCTAATTCATTAACAGCGGTGTTAAAACTTTTAATTCATTTGTCTCTTGCCCTGTCTTTCTGATTAATGCTTAACGATTCGGCATTCCCGAATTGTATTTGATAAAACCTACACGAAAATCCACACCTTCTGTCTAATCATTGTTGTTTTATGGAAGACATTTGTGTCCAATTCGATTCTTCTATTAACTCCTTGTTTATGTTCAAATATAGAAATGTAAATTCCGCAGGAAGTTAATGGACTTGAAAGTTTTAAAACTCTAAAAAAAGGATATCTTCTATTTTTTAAATTCAAGTATGAATCACTAGATGAGAAATTTCCAATTCTCTTTAATTTAAAAATAATTACTGACACTTTAATAAGTGAGATATATTAATGTTAAATTAAAACGAAGATATAGATATTCAACAGCAAAATTAGATCAGGAATGATCCTTGCAGTATTCGTTAGCATACACTCCTAAGTTTCTCCTGATTAACCACTATTTTTTGTAGAATTAAATGCTTCTACTTATGGGCGCTAAGGCCAACTTCATGACCTTTGGAACTCATGCTACGCTGTCGATACCTAATTTGACCTTTTAAGGACTGCGGCAAGGACCAGAGCCCCTAATTACATAGAGTGCCTCTAGCCTGGGTACTTGATCTCTCACGGGTCCACCTCATCAATTAGCTCCTCTTTAGGTTCATCCTCCCCTTTGTTCTTCCTTTTCTCTCCTGTACCATCATCATTTCGGCCCACCTGGTCATCCTCCAAGTATTTTTCCGCTCGCAGCGAATCGCTGAAAGAGAAAGCTTTCTTCGGGCGTCACGGAGGGCGGGAAGCTCACCTTCAGGTGTCGGAGATTTCCGTCAGATAACCAAACAAATGGACTGACAGGCGCATCGTCCTAGTAAGTCTCAATTATGCATGCGTGAAGCAAGGAGCTGCGGTGTTTGAAATACTTTACCCAGAAATCCATTTAAGTTATTTAGCTTGTAAACGGTCATTGTCCCGCAGTGTCAGTCATTGTCATAGCAACTTAAGACTTTGATGGATGAGGACCTCAACAGTCAAATGTGCACGGCTGCTGAATAAATATTTTCATGAGAAGTCGAGTCAATGTTAAGATATGTATTACGAAAATCAAAATTCATGGTCTTACTGATCATAATTATAATTGTACTAATTTTGGTTAGGATTTCGAAGAACCAATTCTTCGTCAGCACTGCAGAGCGGTGCTGCCGGTTTCGGAAACAATGGAAAAGCCCGGATTACTCACCTTCTAAGAAATATCAAAGACGGTTTTTGGTGAGTTCTTAGATCTCTAAATCATCAATAGCAGTGCCGTATCTCTTACAATGATTTCAAAGATTATCTCTGGAATAGGAAAGCAGTATGGTTGTCATTGATGATTTTATTAAACAGATAGGTTGAGATACTTGTAGATGCATTGTTGTTTAGCATTATAAACGTCGTAGATCATTTACAATAACAATATAATGATAAAATTTATCTTAGTTTTGTTTTTAGTTTTAAATAGAATGTTATTTGCTCGGTTTTGCAAAATATAATCATTTCTTGGTGATTGTGTTCTAACTGAGTTTTTTAATATCGATTCACGGTACATGTGTATTCTAAGTTGACATTCAAAACATAGAGTCCAATAGAATAAGATTTTTCTTAGATTTCATCTAAAAATCAATGTCGAAAAGAGATGGAAAAATGCATAAGAATTTGCTGTTATCTTAATTCCAAAAATAAGTTGTTTCTGGGATTCCCCTGTAGGAACTATCTGTCAAGTGATGATAGCGAAACGATTGGTTTCCTCTTAAAAAATTTAAACACTATTCGAATTTGAATCAGACTCATTTGCATATTACTATTGAATGGATGTGGACGAGATAAGGAATTTCGATTTGACGGTGCGGAATGATCGGAAACGATGGAGTAGGAATTTTGGAAAGACGGCAATCCCCGCTTTCCTTCCTAATTCTGTTACAATCGCTCATGTTAGGGATTCGGATTTTGTTTTTCGCTACCATATTCTCACTTAAAAAATTTTTAATGAATAAATATTTTTTCTACTGAGATACAATGTCTCAACTTTAAAATGTCTTGATAAATAGTTACTATTTGTAAATACAGAGCTTATCGAGTTATTTTCAATTTGAAGTAAACGCTAAAGCTTTTGATTGCACAATTAATAGTAGATTTCTTCCCCTTTCTCTATCCATCCCTATGACTGAATAATGTATAATATCTTACATTGCGAGCAATTTTTGTTGGCATGTCGCCCAACTCGAAATTCTGATACATTGAGTTATGTAAACAAAATGTTCTGTCGGGACATAAATAACTTTTAGTAGTAATATGGAAATGCTATACTAAATTGGATTTTAGGGTAGAATTATGTCGCGAATATACAATGCGTAGCACATTTTATGGCCATAAATCAGCAAAGATTTCCACAAAAATACTGTAGGTTTATTAAAGAGTTGCAATTATTTCCCATATTTTGTACTCCTTCGTTTCTTGCAAGTTAATGAATCGATGGCATTCGCTTCCATTCTTCAGTCGATCCAGAACTCATTTAACGGTAGCTGATTACACAACCTCTCTTCGCTACGTCCATCTAGTCAAACCAAAGAGCTTCCATGGAATAACATGGATCGCCTCTACACTGTCATGGTCAGATGATTCTGGAACTCAAAATTTTATCTAGTTTTATCAGTGCTGCTCGTTAAAATTCATAGTTAACTTCCCTTTAATTTTAATTCACAATGGATATAAAATCTCATCACAACAACCCCAAAAAATAGCTCTGAATTACTCAAATTATTTGATTTATTTTACGAAATGTATTTGAAAGTTGATACTACACTTGGAGGAATTATTTCAAAGGTTTTGTAAGAAATGCAAATGGAGCGTAAAATCTCCTGACTATTTATTTTATAGAATGTTCATGGCGTAATAATTTATTTTCTCTTTGCCGTCGGGGACTAAAGAGGCAAGTGCAATCTAGATTTGATTGGAGATAGCTTATCTATCCTTTTAATGGCATCCCAGATGCAGTTATTCATATTCAGTACGAAGAAGAGACTAAATTGGAAGGAATACGATACCTTAATCTACTCCCATTTTTTGCCTTCGTTCGGCATTTGAAAATGAAAGGGAAAGGCTTAAGGAGGATCCCTTGCGGTATAAAACACCGGAGGGAAGGCCTTTGAGGAGAAAGTAAATGGAAGCCTTGGAGGGCGTAGTCAGCCGTTTGAGGTATCGGCTCCGAATTAGTATTTCCCGGTCATAAATATCTCATAAAATATCATTGTTCTACCCCACGTGGGTTTTAGATCTCGAAATGTAGAATAGCCATGACTTGTTCATACACTGACGAATAGGGGAGTGTTCCTGCTACCATACTCTGATGAATGGAATATTTTCATTTGTCAAGTGGTACAGGATAAAAAAAATTGTATCTTTCATTTTTTAACCCAGTCTTGATCATGGCTGTGATGAAATGAATGCTACCGAGGTATGAGTGAATAGTTGCACTAATCTAGATCTCTCCTTACGGAATGCCAAGAAAAGTGTTACTCATAGAGTCATCATGCTTCACTTGCGTGGACACGTTCCGCTTATAGTATTCTGGCTCAGTGAGGAAAGCAATGGCAAACTAAATCACTCCTCATCCTGCCTAGTGAACCTCAATCCTCTCTGCAAGCTCTTAGAAGCTTATGTCAGAGGGGGTGAGGTACCAACCGGCCTTTGGGCTGAACACTTTACAGAATAGAGTAGAGTAATATTCTTGGTATTATTACTTTTAAAAAATTTCAACGCATAACACATTCGTGCATACGTATACTTCTTTGCATGTTGCAAGTGAAACATTCCTTTGCCTTAATTAGTATTTATGGCTTTGAGTTTTGAGAGGTATTTGTGATGCAAGTTTCTGGGTGATAATGGACTTCCCATCGTCGCACGACATACTGCCCCATCGGCTATCCGTCATCCGAGAAGAGGGGATGAGTTAGAAGAAAGCTTTCTCCCATTCTCTCCGCCGTTGGACCCCCTTCTCTCGCTTGCATGACATAACAACGCTACGGATCGCGGGGGCGGAGATCTCTTCCTAGTTTTATTTACGGCCCACCGCACCCTCACGGGGGAATCGCTCTGGGCGTCCTTGAATCCCACGATGATGGCCGTCTTCGGACCACCTTGCACCATTAAGGCGAAACATCTTCGATGCGCTCGGGGATGCCCCGTGCTTCCTCGTTTTGTAACTCCCCACTCTTTCCCAGGATCGTTACTCCGCGCATGTATGGAAAAACCCGCGGATGGATCACGTGGAAAATCGAGCCTATTAGCTAGGGTCGCTCCTTTCTTACCGTAGGGGCAACATTTAATGCATCTGTATATGCATTTCTTCTTCATTGTGCAGCGTAGGAAGAACTTAACCCCTCAAGTATTTAAAATGCATGCGCCCGCGTGATATGACCCATAAGAATTGTGAAAAGGTTTTTAGATTTCCCGTTGTTTACCACAACGCAATGGAAAGATGATGACCGGTATTTGCTGTGCGTGCATTAATGGAAGAGATTTTCTGAAACTCAAATTTCTCACGATATTATTTTTTCTTGGATCGTCGAGCGTAAATATACTTTTATTATTAATCATTGAGTTATGTGCTATCGCTAAAAACTACGAAAAGTGCTCCCAAATTCTCGTTCCTATGCCCGTTTCCTCTGTAATATTATCAAAAGAATATAATAATTAAAACTGTGCTTCGTTTATAGACATTTATAATTTAATTTTTATACGTGAAATAGTTACCATCACCTGTTATTTTTTACATAATACTACCTTGAACAACTATATTAATAAAATCCCAAAACCTTCCTCTGCTGATTGCCTTCTCTGTGTATTAAGGATTAGGACGAAGCGAACTTATTGTATTTTTCAAGGGATTTTTCTATCGATATAATCTTAAGAACATGTGCATTTGAGTCACCATTTACGTTCGCGAATGCTTTTGCATTCTAGGATATGTTAAGATGAATTTCAATGTAAACTGCTCGAATCTCAGCTTTCACGAACTTTTAAGGATTTTTTTCTATTAAATCAATTCAGTATTTGTTATTGACATACATCACTGATGACTGTATAAGTACCAAGATCGATTTTTTTTAATCTATTAGATGGAAATAAATGTGAATTGAAATATTGTAGTTAGCTACTGGCTAGTAGTTCGACGGAAGAGAATTTATAGTCCCTCAGTTTAAACATTCTCAGAGAATTTTCGGAAAAAGATTTATCTGTTTAATGGGACATAAATAAGCAGTATGTACATCGTTTATCAGACTCCTCTTTGAGTCCATAATTAAGAGGAAGATCATCCGTTTAGAATGTATTTAAAATGGAAATATAATTCACGGAGGATGAAATGATATTGGGTGTGAATTGATTGAGTCCAATTATCTTGAACGTTGAGAGGGAATAGAACCTTAAGATTAGCTAACATCTAGGGCAAAGACCTAGCAATAGTGATTTTCATTTTTATGGAAAGGAATTCTTTCCGTAAAATGAATGTACCTCATACCATTCAAGGACGGTAACCGTTATTTTAATGTGTAAATTATCTTTGTTTGGAAATAGATTAAATTACTCTGGTCGAAATTTCAGAAATATATATTTTAAGATTAATTTGTTCTCTAATGCAATACCAGCCATTTTTTGTTTTTTGATGTACATTTTAGGTTTTTCAATCTTAAAGATGACTGTTTTTAGCTCAAAAAATTCTATTCGATATTCATAAATTGAACTAATAAAAGTAGCATTCATAAATTTGTAAGTACTGATAATGTTTTACTGTACACGACAGATTATTTGAGCAATGCATTTTCTGGTTTCATAACTTTTTTTCTTCTCTAAGAGAACATGACCTATAATATAAGCTGTCTTAAAAATGTTACCCTAAGAGGGACTTATGTCAACCGTATTTTGTGGAGTTCTAGTCTAATAAACTATTGACGAATATGTTTTAAAAATTTCAGCTACCGATAGCAGTGATAAAGAATCTTCTTTCTATACTTACATTTAAAGCTTCAATGACAGAAATTAAATAAAAAGCGATCTGTTTTTCTGGCACTAACTTTTACTGGGTCCAGCAAAGTAAAATTGTCAATCTTTTACATTTCGACCATTTGTGGAGATTTCTGCGGTAAATCATGACTCCCGGGAGACTCGGCTTTGGCGAAAGCGGTCCCAGGTTCAATTCCAGATGAGTACCAATGTGCGAAATTACCTAAGCTGTCGAAGCACTTTAATATAATACTTCTACCAGGACTCTAAGGAGAATTTACCTTATTCATACCATGTGGGGTAGGAAAAAAACGGCCATATTTATCGAGGCAAATAGCGTATTTTTATTAAATTAAAATTATTATTCGTAAATTTGTCAATACTGATAATGTTTGCTGTACATGACACATTATTTGATCAATATATTTTCTGGTTTCATATCCTTATTACTTTTTTAAGAATACCAGTCCCATAATGTAGGCAGTTTAAAAAAAAGTTACCCTAGAGGACTGCATATTAACCGTGGACTGTGGAGGCTGGCTCTAGACTAATGACGTATATTTTTTACAATTTCAGCAACCAATAGTAATGAGAAATGAATTTCTTCTTTCACTTAAATATAAAACTTTATCGTAAAAAATAAACTAAAATATGACCTATTTATCTGTGACCAACGAAGTATAATTGTCAATATTTTCCATGTGGTACCTTCGGAGAGATTTCTTTGGTAAATCAGGACTACCAGTAGTATTTGCCAAATTCATACCATGTGGGGTACGAAAAATATCAGACATACTTATCGAGACAAATAGCGAAATGATACCGAGAGTTTTAAATTCTGTCACGATTCAACTTTACGCGTGTTACTCGTGTGCGATTTGCCCCTATTGCAGAAAGAGGGCGACCTGCAAATGGGATCGTGAAATCCCGCCCTCTCCCCCTCACTTCCGATCCAAAGGCTGTCGCGCCCGTACATCACACCCTTTCTTATCTGTCGACACTCGCACGCAAACCCGTAAATCCTCTCTTCATTTTATTCCTCGCTGCTCTCGACACTCCGGTTTCCGTCTTCCCTCACCTCCACACTTTTCCAAACGACGATCGCGTTGAATTTTCTCTTGCAAAACCATTTCACAGGTCAATCCACGACTACAACGCGGAAGAACCTGGGTTTCATTTCCTCCATTTTGATAAAATATCGAATGTTTGACATCTCGCTTAATGCAGTGTGCGAAATATTTTTCCCTAACTCTTTCCCGAGAAACCTTCGGTGGAGTGTAATGCAAAGGACGCCATTTCATTTGTAAACGTTTTGAGCGCCATAATCTCACTCAGTTCTATATACTGGAGTCGCTATTTGCTGATCGTATTTTTTAAAGGCTTTGTTGAGATAAAAATTCAAAATTACAAGAATTAGCTATTTTTGACGTTGGAGTACAAATTATATTTTTAAAGTAAAATACTTTGAATATAAATTATATAGAATGGCAATAACTTCATTCATGATTATATAACTAATTCTTCCTTAATTACTGATAAGTATTTTTATAGCCTTTTTTTCTATTTTAGAAACTTAATCCATTGAGAGATTTGTATTAATAAATAATTAGCTTTCATAAAAGCATATGCATTTTATGTATTTTATCTCAAAAAATTCCTTGGTAGCTTACTACAGAAATATACTTTTCACCTAAATGTGTATCATAAAAATGTTAATCCTTAAAAAAATAATTTTACAGAACCTATTTACTTCTTGTGTGGCCATTTCGAGATCTTTCGGGTTATTATGCAGCCGCATAACCTCCCATATCATATATGTATATTATTATTAACAGTATAGTAGTCATAGTCATTCAATATAAAAGAGAGTTCCAGTATTTAACGAATACTTTTATTCAAACAGCTAAATTCCCATGTGTATCCTACGCTTAAAATTGGACGAAATAGCTGTCATGGGGGAATATTATACGGAGAAATAAATGGGAAAATATTGAAAGAGACTATAATATAAAATTATACATGGAATCGGCGATTTGGAACTCAACCTGACCACAAAAAAGATGAAAACAGAAAAAATGATAACCAATAAATTTATTGATGGCTATAGTGATCCTTGAGCCTAGTTCGTCCTTAGCGGTCTCTTCCTTTCACTCGCAACAATTCAAAAGATTTATGACAGTTTTCGATTGAATTCTGCCCCATGGTTTAAGAATTTTCAATATGAATTCAGAAAAGAATAAGATATCATTATCCGTAATTTTACCAAGCACTGTGAAATTCCTTGCCCATTTCATTTTTTGAGTAGAAAACTCTCGTTAGGCGGTCGATCGAGTCTTTGATAGAATTAAATAACTGGTTAACTGAAGGTAGCCACGCGAGTTTTATGGCCATGTTTATCCGCTCGAGGGTTCAAATCTTACTCTGTTGCGAGCCGTATTTTACGGGAAGGCGTTTCTAGTCGAGTTGAGAACCTTAATGTGTTTGAAACTCGAATGAGAGAAACTACGGGTGGTGGCACGGGCACATTCATAAATGTGCAGCAGATTCTCGGAATGCAACCGCAGAAGACAACAAATCATCAAGGCACACAAGAAAACCGCTGAATGGCAAAAGATTCATTCAAGAAATCTGAGAAAGAGAAGTTGAACATCAATAGATTGTATTTTATGAATGCCAAACAAATTCGACGTTTTACAAATTTGGTTAAACTCTACAACTTCAAGTTATCGATGTAGAAATAGTTAGACTATATAGTTTTAGACTAAACTATTATGCACATCTTTTTATATTGATAAACAGTTTCTTAATAGAAAAAAATAGTAAGTGATCCACAAACCTAATGAAATATACTCCGTATTTCGACGAATATTATAAATGAACTTTTTCAAATGATCAAAGTGCGTCTCTTGCTTTTCACGAAGCATAATTTACAACATTTATATGGAAGGAAGATATTCATGAATAAAACATTATCTGTTTATTACGAAATTTACTTAAATACACTCTAAACTTCATCAACTTCATTATAGTTAAAAATTGGACATGATTGAATAGCCAATGAACGAGCGAGTCTCACGATCATAGGTCGATGATATATTTACAGGAAGTTTACCTATATAATAGAGTGAAGCATATTCCTTAAGTTGACGTCGATTATGAAAGAGTACTCCATTCAAATATGGAGATTAAATCACAAGAGTACGAAATTTTTGATGCTGCAAACCTAATATACTTATTCATTTCAGTTTTTATAGATAAATTAATGAGGGAATAATGAAAAATATATAGAAATAAATTAATATCGATCTTTCTTAGCATCTTCTACAGCAATAGTTAGAATCGTAAAGAATAGTTTTCTACTCAAGGCTTAGGCTAAGGCCTAATTTAATTGACGAAGTTTGAACGTAAATATTTTTAGGTAATTCAAATAATTCCAATTTCCATTCCATAAGGAAATATATACATTTTTCTGTGGTACCGCTACCGCTCAAACTTATGCATGTGTCAACAATTAAAGGCATAAGAGATTTTTATCCATGTAAGATTATAAAAAAATCAATTTCTATTGCGTTGTTAATCAGAGTAAGTCTTTTATAGACGTTATGATTGAGTATGACATTGACATTTATAAACTCTCATAATATTTTCTTTATAATATGGTGGTATTTTACTAGCTCGAATTATTCATGGGCACCCGAATAGCTAAGTGAACAGCGAGTTCAGCTTCAGTGAAAGCTGCTCTGGGTTCGATTCTCAGTAGGAAATCATGTACGAAATGACCTAAGATGTCGAAGCACTTATAAATCAAGCGCAACAGTTGAGTCCTTGTATACCGTTCAGATAATAGCGCAGTTTGGAAGAATGGATATGATCGCTTATTTTCAGCAGTTGTATGTAATGTAAGAGTGACATGAGGCACAACAGGAGGATAAAGCATACATGCATGCATGCGTCTTCATTTGGAGGGTAATTGAGTCTAAATAGTCCCATGCTACTTTTAAAGCGATACCAAGCAATTGAATGATACAATAGAATACGACATGTACCAACCATCATAAAATCAAATAAATATAAAATTAAGAACAAAAATAGAATACAAAACAAATTTTCAAACACCGAGAATACCTTTAAAATTAAGAAAGTAGAAATAAGTAAAAACTACGAAAAGTGCTCCCATATTCTCGTTCCTATGCCCGTTTTTCTCTGTAATATTATCAAAAGAATATAGTTATTAAAACTGTGCTTCGTTTATAGACATTTATAATTTAATTTTTATACGTGAAATAGTTACCATCACCTGTTATTTTTTACATAATACTACCTTGAACAACTTTATTCATAAAATCCCAAAACCGTCCTCTGCTGATTGCCTTCTCTGTGTAGTAAGGATAAGGACGAAGCGAACTTATTGTATTTTTCAAAGGATTTTTCTATTGATATAATCTGGTAGAGGAAGCCTTGGAGGGGATTGGAGGGATAGTGGTAGGAGGAGAAAGTATGAAAATAAATCAAATAAATATAAAATTTAGAACAAAAATAGAATACAAAACAAATTTTCAAACACCGAGAATACCTTTAAAATTAAGAAAGTAGAAATAAATAAGATTAAAGTTGGGAGGGATAGAATTGTGTTAGATCCAATCTGGTGACCTAGGTAACTGGAGAAGGTATGATAATGGCATATAACTTGCCACTATACATTCAGGCTCAAATAATTTCCTCTTTCGCATTCTTAGCTTATTCCACAACTTTTGTGTTGACTTTGAAATCTGACGAGTTACACGATACATGTTTTTCCTTAACGTCCCGGAAATTTACGAAAGAATCTTTTCCTCGTGGTGCCCTTATCTCTCTGACGAAAAATGCATAGTTTCGAAATGAGCGGTGTCCGAGAGGAATGTTCAATCGATTCTAAAACGCCGCGGCGATTCTCCCCTGCCTCGTCCGTCATCTCGAAAACTTTCTCCTCGGTCCCTCTTGCTTTATGATCGGGCGAAGAGGAAAAGCGCCTGCGAAGATTGTTACTCCGCTCGTCCCAGAGACAAGGGCTTCCGGCGTTTACTTGCGTGCGACGGTGTGTAAACACCTTGGTCCTATGGGCGTCGCTTTCAAGTCACGAAGCCCGGACTCTCAAGAAAGTGCCTAATGCCAAGTTCACGAGCGTAGTTGGAGGAAACGCTGCTCAATTTTTGAAGCCCATTCAGGCAGTTATTGGGATTCCCGTAAGACTCCAAGATCTGTATTTACGGCGTATTGCAGGCTATCATTCAGATGGCGGAATCTATGCAAAAATTTCTAGTGTATTTATGGGATGAACCTTTGCCAAAGTGAAGGCAAATACTGCGACATTGACGTATAAACCACTTATTAATCTTGATTTCTTTTCAACATATCTTCCTTTAATTTTTTTTATAATTTTCACTTCCGACCTCGGTTGAAACGCAGTCATAAAAATACTAGAGTATTATCTACTACTCATTAAATTGTAGATAAGTTCTAGAATCTACTATACCTATCCATATTCCACAGGCTGGGTATAGCAGAGGGTATTAGCAGCTATTAGGGGGGATAGCGCTATTCAGCCTTTATCCTCTACGGATACTCTCAAAATTAACTTTCAACCAACCCAACTTACTAATTATTTCGTAATTTAGCCATTTCAGCAACGTGGACAGACACAGTACGGCTACTGTGGCTTCCAACTACGACCTTCAATAGATATTTAGCTTTTATCTTTAAGGAGAACAACCAAGCAAGAAATTTGTTTGCGCATCTGGCTTGAGAAATCAGATAGTTCTTTGATCAAACTGAAAATTAGAGTTGTTACTTTGGACTTAGAGGCATACCTGCACTGAGGTTTATAGCTTGAAATATAGGAAGGATTCCTTCCTATAGGAAGAAGCAAATGAGAGTTGTAAAGTGTAAGGATTTTCATAGAAATTGTGTTTTCACATTTTAACGTTCGTTCAAAATGTCTCATTGAGAAAATAAGAATTATCGCTATGGTTTTAAGAAATATCGCTATTAAGTAATAAAAAATATCGCTATGGTTAAAGTCATTACGAATATTACGAAATAACGTTTTTTTATTTTTCAACTAACTGAAAATATTTGGTCAAAAACTTAGAGCGTTATTTGGATTGCTCCCATACAATAACACCCATGGAGTGCCACTATAAAATAATTGCGGAAACTCTAAATACCTAACGTAAAATAAAACTTTCTGATATAAATATTCTGCTGAACAGTAAGCTCGCGGGCTCCCAGATAGCCAAGCGGGCATCGCGTTCGGCTTTGGAGAAAGCAGTCCTGGGTTCGATTCCCCGAGGGAATAGTAGCTCATGTGGGAAATGAGATGTCGAAGCACTTTAAACCAATACAACCAACGAAGGTAAACTCGGTGCTCAAGAAAATTAGATGGCAATAGATTATATGTCACATTTATATCTTTACACCTTGAGCAACACTCTCTTTACACCGCTCTTTTAAAAAATAATTATTTGGCTATTTGGAAGAAAGCGTATTTTCGGGGTGTTCAGCTTTCCTACCCTTTTACTACCCTCTCATCGCTACGGGTGGGTAACCTTGGATCATATGCAAAGGAAATGCTTCCAGTCGCTACATCCCTCGAGGTGATCATTTGACTATACGCTTTGAGCCAAAATTTCTAAAACAGAAAATTCGATTAGGTTAATTGAAAAATTTTCAGGAAGTTTGCACATCTGCTCAAGAAATTTGCGAGAGCCCTCTGGGTGGTTTTCGTCCAGTTCCTCTTCTGAGAGAGACTTTAACGGTTGCCCCAGAAGCGACATATACAATGGAGTTAGGTACCGTAGTTGTGTTTAAACTGTTATGATTTTAAACATTGAAATGAGTGTGAAGTCTACTTTCTGGGATTTAATTTTAAGAGCGTAAACTAAGATATCCCAGCGGTGGAACTAATCGAGTAGTGCCAAAAAGGGAATTCTTTTGTGTATTAGATCATACAAATTTGCCGTCTTTACATCCTCATTATTGAGATCAGTGATATTCAGAGGTAATTCAGACATTACACTAGCTAAATTGGATATGCAACTTTCATAGACTCGTGGAAGAGCGGCAGAATATTGTTGCAGGGAGTCCATCATCGCGTTTCTTTCCTCCCAAAGAAGCTACAATCGCAGTATTTGGTTTTCCATCAGGATTGCTGAAGGTATGTGTTCAAGTTTCATATGGTATTTTACAAAAAAGATCTCATTATTTTCCGCATTGATCCACATATGAATCGGTCAACGAAAATTCACTTCCGGAAAACATTTTGGATTTCACGTTAATGAAGTGGTTCAATTCAATTTCAATGCGTAGAATAGTTAAATTCAACTTCAGCTGAGATGAGATGTGTCCAATCAGTTTGACTGTCTTTGTCCTATTGTTCTTAACAGCGAGCTATTTTCTTTCGCTTCTTCCAAGAATTTTTCGTTACTCTTTGTTCCTACCCAGCTTGTTCCGACTACTTCTCAGTATATTTAAATCTAACGCATTCTTAGGAAGAGGAAAAATAGAAAACAATACAAATAATGGTGGACGTTCATTAAAGCTAAAATGATAAACATATGAATAATTGAATGAATGAAATTTTAACTCTTACGTGAGGAAAGAGAAGAATGTTAATGTTGCACATAATGTTATTTCATTGTTCATTAAAACCAAATTTCTTTCCCCATTCTAGAATGTTTACATATCGTTTACAGCATTATTCTGGTAAAATTCTATGCTGAATTAAACAATGCTACAATAACTCGAGCTGTTTTTCCTTTTTTCTGAAAAATTTTGAAAGGATGAGAACCGCAAAAGTGAATATGCTTCGTCCTTGAATCTTGACGCTGCCCTCAAAAGTAAGTCTAGTTCCCAAAGGTCGGTGCAGCTTGTATGTAGTGTAACTAAAATACCCGTAGGTGTATCAACATGGTGCTTATTTAATTAATGTTTTTCTCACTTAATAACGAGAAATAATAAGGTAAAGATTTGTTTTTAGTTCCGTATGTTGGACGGAAGTTCCCAATCGTCATAGAAAGTGCTTAAATTATTACCGTGGAGAATAATCTTCCAGTAGCACGCAAACATCTTTGAAATATTCTAGACTGAGTTTTCGTTTTGCAGTTTGCTCCTTGCCATCATGAGATACCTGCGTTTACCTACCCGTCAGTCTTCTGCTTAGGAAAATATAAATACACCGCGACTCTAACATAAGCTTGACATTGAGCAAGCAAAGAAAACCTTCCTTAAAACATCAAACATTCATTGAATAATAACACTGCATTTTTCAAATTTCAAATTTCAAAGATTATAGATATTAAGGCAATACTACGAGAAGATAACATAAGCTGATTATCACGAATTCATAATTTTTAAGAGAGAGACTTTTCAGTAGTGGCTATGAGAGATTTGACGATTCCGCAGATAAGATTCGTTAAGTGCTAGACTAGATTAACGCTTCTTCACTCAATTTTTTACTTAGAAAGAAGTTCCATTTTTCATAATTCCATCACCTCCCAAGGGCAAAATTCTGTCAAGTTTTTACGGACCTCTGCCTGAAAGGGAATCCTCACGCGTGTTTTTCCCAAAGAGGAAGAACGGGAAGTGAAATCGTTGGCCATAACTTATGACGGATACAACTATATGTGCCATTCTTTAAGAATAGTCTTTGTGTTTAGATATTCACAAAAGCAACTGCAGTTGTCAAACTATGGCCTGAATTATGAGTTGAAAATAGTCTAGACTAGAAATATTGTCGAAAGTACGAAGTCATTTTTGATTTTATATAGTGTAATGTATAAGGTATATACATTCCATCCGTATATTTTTTGCGAGCTGTATTTTTAAAAGATCTATTAGAAAATATTGACCAAATTAATGCATCCTGTTCTTAATTCATCCTGTTCTTACATAAATTAAGTGGTAATATTTTGCTGGAGAATGTAATATGACCAAACAAAGGAAGTTGGAAAATTTTTCAATTTTCTCTCTCTTAGACTCGGGAAATCATCATATTCTCCTACCAGCCAGGTTAGTTGCCTAATATATTTGCTTTTCTTGCAATTATTTCCAAGAATTTCCACAAAATTTTATTTTCCACCGTCTATCTTACTTTGGCTAATGCTTTCTTGTAGAGTTTTATTCCAGTAACAGACGATGATAAGGACTATACGGTACTACATACATGCGTCAAAATTTTAAGCCGAGTTAAGACTTCTTTTTCCTATGTTGTACAATTCGCATATGGCAGGCTAACAATCTGTGCATCATTTCCTCGACTAAATTTTCTTATTCCTTCTTCAATAGTTTTATCGAGACGAAGCAATTATCCCACAAATATGCCTATAAATGTATTGAACGGAAATTTGAAGTATTAATAATGAAACAACATCTATATGCCAAAGAAAATTTCGGGTTTTGGTTTTACAAATCCCTCGTAGACCATATTTCGTTGTATCTCAGCTATAGCATAGTGGTGATTATTATTAATATATTTATCAAGGCTTTGAAAACAAAAGAACACCTCAGTAGTGAATATTTAATTGCTGTTAAATGCCGTTGCCAATAGTTAAATTACTCTGGAGGTGAAGGAACTCTTCTCGAGTTTTCAACCGGGTGGTGCAGAGGAACGGGTCCGACGTTTCGGTGGATATCTCCGCAACCATCTTCAGGGAAGTGAACATGGAGTATACCAATAATCTTTAGATTAAACAAAAGGTAATGTAGGTGATACGCTAACACCAAATCCGCGTTACCATCTCCCTGAAGATGGTTACGGAGATAGCAACCGAAACAGGCTCCCGGATAGTCATGTGGACATCGCGTTTGCCGTTGGTGAAAGCGGTCCCGGGTTCGATTCCCGGTGGGAACCAATGTGCGAAATGACCTAAGCTGTCGAAGCACTTTTAACAATACTACTAGCAACCGAAACGTCGGACCCGTTCCACTCCACCACCTGGCTGAAAACCCGAGAAGAGTTCCTTCAACAAATCCACCGGGAAAGCACCAGATTCTTTATCATTCTCTCTGGAGTTGCTAATTTCTTCCTGAGATAGCTATTGAAGGTTGGATTATTTGGGTCTATAACTACTGGCAACGCGTAAGTAATCTAGAAGTTAAAATATTTCATGACAAGGAATCTAACAAATCAGTTAGTTTGAGAAATGCGAAGGAATCAGCCTCATAAGTTCACGTCATTTCAGATTGAGAAATTAATATTTCCAGAATGCTTGTAATACATCACAGTGAAATTAATTCTTATTTAATTTCTCTTGACATGAAATGAAAAGCTTTCACATCGAAAGCTCACTTACATATGGTATTTGAAGATGAAAACATATTTTATTGGAAAATAGGCTTATATTTCATTTCTTTTTCTGAGCGCTTACATCCGGAGCTGAGATGATGGATAAATTTTAGAATTTATTCATGATTCCGGAAGTCTCTTCAATTAGGAATGTAATATTAATGGGCTTCCTAAGTATTTGAATGATTGATTCAGGAGTGATTTTGAGAGATTGTTTCTCATCAGCATAAAAATAAATCTGTCATAAATTGGCTGAGAGGATAACTTAATATCTATCCAGTTAAATTCTGTTATTGAGGTTAAGTGGGGTAAACAGGAGAGAGAAGCCGGGGGGGGGGGGGGGGAGAAAGGAGACAAGTTCATTACGTTAGAAACGGACTTATTACATGGAATTAATTAGCATAATACGTTAACAATGGAAAATTTGCTTATTTATCATAAATACAAGTATTTGGGATAGAAATACTTGGTTTGTAATAGCAAGATGAAATTTTTGTCGGATTTAATCCTGTTCTCTACTCCCAATTAGCATTATAACGTCATATAGATAAAAGTATTTATAAAATGCATCGAAGCACGTTTCAGCTTGGAATTTGGATTTGAAAATTACTTCAAGAGTTTTCATGGCAGATTTTGAATCGGTTCGAGTTGGTTGGGTAGATCTGTTGGTGTTAATACATCATCTATACATAATACGCCACTAGCAAGGTATAAATGTCAATTTAAACAGTTATATAATGAGATATTATGTAGAGTCGGTGTTTATGTAAACGAAGAAAAATTATATTGATCAATCTTGTTATTTTGGTTTTGATAATCCCTTGAGAAAAGTGAAGTGATAAATGAGCCCTTATTGTTGGGGAAGTTAAGCCTATGATCAACCTACCCTAAAATATCGTACCGAAGAAAACCCACGTTGCGCAAGAGCGTCCACAGAAAAGGGGGAAGACAAAACTCGAAATAAATACTTTTTCAGTGACAAACATATTTAATATAAGAATTAATAATTTGAAAAAAACCATACAGATGTAAGCTGGAGAAATGTAAAAACTACGAACTGCATTATCGCACACTCTTTACAATAAGAATGTTAAAATCACTGTGTAATATTGAAAAGTTTTAAGTGCCACTATAAAAGGCAAGATTTCAGAGAGGACATTGAATCATAGTTTAGGCTTCTCATGGAATTATGTTTAATGAAGAAATATTTCTTTTCTTTATTTTCTATTTTTCTTCATGAATTTATTCTTTAGGAAAATTTCATGGGGGTTTTTCATATAAGAAGCCTAATATTGTTCGTTTACACTTTAGTGACTCTTAAAATGCGCAGATATACTGAAGTAAAACGTATATTACTACAGTTTATTGTTTTTAACTGAATCATTGTGTTTTTCCAAATTTAAATCATACTACAGCTGATTTAAGGATCCTTCAAGTCACTCATTTTTCAGTCCATGCACTTACTCTTTCGATTATAATCTTTTTTAAAAATTAATTACAGGCTCATCATTGAAAAATGTTAATTAGTGGAATGCTCAGTGGCCTTGATCCATTTTAGTAAGACGCGTGATGACGTTTGCAACGACGCCCTATTGAATATTATGAACCCAAAGAGCTTTGAGAACCAAACAATAACCGCAGCAGGTGTTGATTAGAGAGTTCTCAATCCATCCCAAATAGCGAACGATCCAGAGCCTAATTGCATGGAGGATGAGCTCACTCCTAATGAATACCCATATCTGACGAAGCTCCGCCCAAGGACGCTCTTTTGTCACCTCCTCAGCCTTTGATTACGCGGTAAAAATGTCACCCCATTTCGCCAAACGCTATTCCTCCAAAAATATCGTTCAGTCAATGAAATCTCTAGGAATCCGTCTCACGTACTGGATAGCATTTTAAGTAGCGTTTACCGCGTGTCACAATAGGAAACGTGACGTGCTGCAGCTGTTTCTAACGCGAGGTCACAAAATTACGTCACGGATCGACGACTCTAACAGTATTTTCCTAGTGTATGGAAAGGGCGAGCGAACTCATCGGAAAGTTTGATCGGGCACGTTTTCGCGGTGTCGAAGCGGGATAATTAAGCTGCTATTGACAATGAAATGCTGTTGATACAGTTCTGAACATTATAATCCACGTTTCAAAACAAAGACCAAAGAGTATTTCATAAAATGTGAGGTTTTGAATATAGACACATCGGAATTTTGATGGGGCATGCTTCCATGTGGTATTTATCTGTGAATGCACAAAATTTTCTAATTTTCGTGCTGTTTTGTTTTCTTGGTTATAGTTTATCTCCGATGTGAGCGAGTTTAATTGTTGAACAATACGCAAGTCTAATGATACAATGAAAAAGACAAGGTTATTCGGAAATGAACCGGCCGATGACGTCAAGAGTATACAGTATTATTTGTCAAGCTCATGTTTCTTTTAACGGAGCAGCAAAAAATGCTTATTCATTAACTAAGTGCACATCTGAATTAGTTCATGTCAGTGTTTATTATGCCAATAATGCTTTACAATTCTTTTTGTACTTAAAATAAGTGTATGGTGTAGAAATATTTGTTCAACTATTATTAAAAAACATTTTCCGAATCGAAACTCGTAAAATGGTTATTACTGTTCGAGATACTGAATTATGATTTTGATCATAAATCTGTAAGTAGGAGGAGGGTATAGAGGGGAAATTATATTGCCCTATCAGATTAAGTAACGTTTTAATTAGAGCGAGATCGAGATCAAAAAGGTCTCTTCTTAATCTGTCACAATTTCACTTCAGAAATACCTCTACCTAAAGGAAATAAAGCAAATAAAAGATAAAATAAGTAATTTCCCCGTTGATGAAGAAACCTGAGTCAATTATTTGTAAAAGCACCAACAAGAAAGGGGCAGAGTAATTTTCCTTTAAACCTAAAGAATAATAACATAGGATAGTGATCACTAAATTTAGAATTACAAAGGAGTTTGCTAACACCAGAATAAAACGACCTTATTATATAGTTATATTAGTTTTCATAAAAGAGGAAACGATAAAAAAGATAAAATGATTGTATAATGTGAGGTTTCTTCCAACGAATTAAGATGGTATCGCTTGATAATGAGGCGGAGCTTATCATTCTTGTCATGTAGCCGTTTTATTCCTGAATAGATGATTGCCGTATGATGCAATACATACCACCATCTGACTTATTCTAGCAAGCTGATTTTCGGAAGAAAATTAAGAGAAAACGGTGCGTAACAAAAAATGCGAAGCCCTCAGGCCGCGCATCTATTAGCTGCATCCTCTCTGATATGTGAAGCAAACTATATATAGTTTGCTTCACATATCAGAGAGGATCGGACTATTCCTGTGTATGATTTTATGGCACTATTACGTCAGTAGAGTAGTAATGGTTTCATTATGAAATACGATACATGTATTATATATCGAGCAGAATGGCAGACGAAATCGATAACTTTTAAGCCCTGATTATGCTCCAAGAAAACATTGCTTCAATAAAATTATTATTCTATCTCTAATTGATACTACTACTACTAATATCATTTTTCATTCACTGCTTTATCAGAGAAAGAGATATTCCACCGTTAAGATTTGATTAGTATATATCAAAGGGATTCTTATCTGTCACAATACCATTTTCATTGAGCGAAAACCTCAGTTTTAAGAAATAAATTCATAATTTATCCAACAATATTTCCCTTCAGACGCTTTATAAAGGCTAACGTTACCAATTGAATATGGTATGAAAATGAATTAACCATCTGTTTGATGTCACCAAGCTTTCGGAAAAAAATTCAGCAATATTAAGTGTTGAATTTGAATGACGTTTTGGTAATTTCATTGCTATTTTGTTTCTACGAGGAAGCATCATTATCAAGCAAGTAATCCATATCAAGAACGCTTCAGTTCCTTCTCATTAAAGTAAGAGTATTCTAATTCTCTCTCCTCCATACTTTCGTCTTGATGAATTCAAATATAGCTCGAGGATTCCACCTTTTAGGAATTACACCGAAGTATTTCGTATATTTTCTTATCATTAATAATTTTTCCCGACGTAAATCTCACTACCTCATCGTGACACATCAATTTTTCGGTAGTTGCATATCTTAGCAATTGAGAATGATATCTTTATCCGATGAGATTCATTATCAAAATGCATATTTGTGTTATTGCTTCAATATATTGCTATGGCCCTTCTGGAAAAGAGTTTTACGATAGGCTATAGAAATCGATTAGATGTTTTCGAATGACCTTGATCTTCTTGGCTGATGCAAGAGTCGATTAGTTTAATTTATACGAGGGAAATTTTTGGATTTTCTCAAACACGATTACTTACTCCTTGCATGAATGAAATTTTATCATTGTTCTTTTTCCATCTGTTTTCCTCGTCAGGGAGTGCTGCTTGCATTCTTCGTAGTCTATGCTCCTGAAACATCCACCTGCGTCCTTATTCGAGCGGAGTAACCTTTATCTCTGATACGACCTCGAACTTTTGGGTTTGATAATCCTATGTGAGTCAACTCTTATTAAAGTTTTAGATCTTTTCAGAGATGGAACAAAATAGAGAGTGGTAATAGCGGAGAATTGGTGAATCCTCCGTAAGCAATAACAAATGTTTAGAAATGAAAGTGAAATTTTCCAAATAAAAACATTCTTCCCATTAAAGGCAACCTACCTTTCCTCTTGAAGTTATATTGATTCTTGATAAGAATATGTATGCACTGCATTAGTAATATATAAGCTATTGATTTTCTTTTCTTTGAGCATTCCATTAAATTTATCCCTATATCTCATCCATAAGTGCAGAACAGAAAGTTCTATCTTCCGATATAAGAGATCAGATGGGAATTGAAATGAAAAGAAATAAAAAATTAAAATTAAGTAACATCTAAAATATCTAAGTAAATATCTAAAATCACAAAAACATGGTAAATTAAAAACTCTATGATATAGTTATAAATTTCCTAAGTGCTTGTCAAGATATTCATTGAATTTTACCCTATCTTTTCCCCAATTAGTACTTTTACTGTGTTATTGGCAGCGACAGCAGGTACTGTACTAACTTTAAAGAAAATAGTAATACTCTTGCCCTTCTTTTGTGACTAATCGTAAAAAATCGAAGTGTAAAAACATAGTTTAAAATATCTTACTCTGTTGCTTTCCTTTCTTAAAATGATCCTTTGAATTCGGAGTTTGAGCTGTTCCCGCTTTCACTCGAATTATTTTGTCCAGGTAGTTCCTTAGAGAGCCGTCGAGCACGTTCTTACGAGTCGTCGAAACATAATGTGGTCGAGTTAGTTTTTATTCCTTCCTGTAGAGGTATCACAGACCGCTCCCGCAAGAATTTAAACCCTACATAGGGAGATGTGAAAGAAGCTGTGATAAATGGAAAACACAATTCGAGCCATACTTCATTCCAACTCCAGTGAAATTGTTTGCGCTCATAAAGACTCAATGTAAAACTTAATAAACTTGTTGGTAGCTAAGCGATACAACAAGTCATGTTGTAAATATGATAAAATCAAAAAAATATTTCTCAGAACTTACCGTTTCTTTGTTTTCGGGAGTAATAAATCTGCTATAATATGTCAATATCCCAATTTCCAGAGGCTCAATTGTAGACAGAGTATAAGGTACGTAGGTAAAGATATTTGTTTTAATCAATTTTGCAAACAACTTTTATTACGATAATGGAAAAGAATTAATTTTTACAAATGAAACATTACGGGATCGATCAATATAATAAATAAACACATCCTGCATATGTTTGGATTCAGAAACTCATAATTGTCTTTTAAGTAGATCTTAGTATTCCGTAAAACATTTTTGTCAAAAATGCTCCATAGTTAATTCTTTTTAGATAAAACATAACATCAAGCATGTTGCAGTCATCCTCAAAAATAATTTATCACATTTTAAAATATAGGAAATCGACTCCGTCGATCGAATAGTTGGCGGAAGCAAAGAAATATTATCTGAATAAATTGTAAACGCTTTGTGAAATATTACGTTGTTTCTTTGTAATACTGAGGATGCATACAGTGCATAGCATTCTGTTGGCAAGAGTCATGTTTGTGTATTAGGTAAGGTACGACGAAAGGTAATTTATTTTGTTAAGAATGTTTTCGACAAATTGATAAAATACGCGTCATCACGTTTAATCTTGACATAGGATGAGAATATTTATAAAGAAGATCTTAGTAGGCTGAAATTCTGAATAAATTCAGAGATAATATGTACCCGGAAGAAGCTGCTGATATTTTACGCCAAGCAAATTGTAAAATCAGATAATTGGAAAAATCAGAGAATTAGACGCTAGTCTAATTTCAGTTCAGAAATGAACAAGAAAATTAAATGCAGAAGACTTAGTCCTATTAAAAGATCCACTACCCTTCAAATGTGTAACATAGGAATTAGTTAGGATCGCAAATTTATTCCAACGATAGTCCGGTTACCTCCCACTAAAAAACGAAAGCGTCCATTACGAATAAGCAGCCAACGCATTAGAGCATAACCGATTAGATGTAATAGAACTGAGGAAGATTTCTCCACTTAACTTAAAAAACCTATGACACCGACGGCGAACGGTTTGAATTATACGATACTCTGTCATTAGAAACTCGAAAACCCCGTTTAGTTGTTTTGGAAACATTTGAGAATATCTCGAACGGCTCTTGTGAAACCATATTAGTTTCATCCTCTTTTACCCTTTCAAGGGAGAGAGATAAATGTAGATTAATTTACCCAATTTCCATTAAAACTGTCAATTTAAAAACAATCTGGATGAGAGGGTTGAAGGCAGTTTTCTCTTTTCGATCCAGAGGTTTGTTTCATAAATCAAAAATTAGAAAGGTTTTATTCCAAAAAATTTATTGCTCCTATAAGTTGCGTAGATCTATTCACCTTTTCACTAAACAATAAGCCTGTACACCATCATTACCATCAGATATTCTTGAAGTTATTTTAGCATTAAGCGGCTGTGAATAGATGACGATTATTTTAGTAATATAGATAGATGTTTCAAAAGGACGGCGGTAGATATTCCCTTCCTCCTGGAGCACCGTACTCCTGCGACGGGGAGCCGATGGATGGTGCACCGTAAGAACCACTGGGAGCGCCACCACCAATTCCAAGACCACCAAATTGAGGCGCTCCATAAGCACGAGAAGGAAATCCAAGTTTTCTTGAAGATCCAATGCCTCCATTGAATAGACCACCGATGCCTCTGCCTGGTGCGCCGTACGTTCTTCTCAGTGAATTGAAAGCACCAGGAGCTCCGTAGGTTGAAGAAGGAACTCCATAAGATGCTGAAGGTCTTCCAAGAGCTCCAGCAGAACCTCCGATGAAGGCTGAAGGTGCTCCGTAAGATGCTGAAGGTCTTCCAAGAGCTCCAACAGAACCTCCAATGAAGCCTGAAGGTGCTCCATAAGATGTCGCAGGAATACCGGCAGCGCCAGAGGGGGGGCCATAAGTGTTGGATGGGGGTCCATAAGCTCCAGATGGACCGCGACCGTACCCGTATTTGCTGGCCTTGGCCAAAGCGTCGGCCTCCGCCATGGCCGCCACGACCGCCGCATTGACGGCCGGTGCAGCTGCTGCAGATCGGGCGCAATCCACCTCGTACCACCAGGCGCAAGTGAGCTTCTCTTGGTCAAATATGCTGCCGACTGGGCATAGCATAGGCTCGCGTTCTTTAACTCCTTTCTCGCAAACATGGTACACCTTGGAAGAAATTGAGGAAAAGAGATTTTTAAAACTGTTGCACAAGTTTCCTTCTGTGATACGGGTAAACGTTTTGTTTCATTTTCTCAGTTCGTTAAGCTAACCATTCTAATAAATGAGGGATTGAATAGAAAGGTAAAATAGGATTGCATTTCTTGTATTCCATTTGAGTATTTCTACAATAAATCACTGTTGGATATTTAAAGTACCTTTTTAATAGCTGCAATACACAGCTATGTAAAGTTCATAGCATTATGTATGTAAGTATTAAGTAAGATGGAACTTCGATGAAGAATATTTTTGTGTGAGTATTATCCTTAGGTATGGATTAATGTTCAATCAAACTTTTGAAATATGACATTCTTAATTTTACTAACATCGTTGTTGCGATAGTTGTTTTCGCGGTTATAATTACGGTTAAAAATGGCAAATACCGAGAGAAACTTACGCACACAAAATCTTTACACGTAGGTATTGAATAAGCTGGAGATCTTTTATAGATTTGATTTCATTACCTGGCATCCAGCCTCTGGATCAGCATAGTATCCTGGTACAGGTTGTCGGTCGCAGCTGAAACTTGTTGGCGGGACTTCCGTAAAAGCAGGATAATCCACTCCTGCTACTCCAGGAATCCCCGCTTCTTTAGGAGGTCCATAAGCATAACCAGGTGATGATGAGGCGTATCCTCTATTAGAAGCGTACGAGTCATAACCATCCAATGGAGCTTCAGCCTATTAATGTAGAAGAGTGAAAGTAACTATATTGCGGGCTAATGCTGCACCTTGATGCTGACTTTACTATCGCCAGCAATCAGAATTCCACAAACAAAGTACTGAAGCTAAGTATCGCCATTATTTGCAGTTCGCAAGTACGTGAGATGGCCCAACATTAAATGCATGGATTCAATCGGTATGAAAGGCTCATCAGTGGTATCACAACGCACGGTGTGCCTATATCATATGAATTAATTAGACGAATGGTGTCAGAAAGTATGGTCTGGTTTATTCTAGGAAACGCGTTCGGCTTTGATGAAAAGCAGTTCCGAGTTTGATTCCCGGTGGGAGCCTATATTTCCTGCTAAGGATTGGCTACAGCAAGGGAATCAGGCCGTAAAAATAAGCCACAAATCACTTCATCTTCATTGTCATAGTCACCATTCATCGGAAATCATCATCAAGCCTCATGAGTGATAGTAATATTGTTAAGATATGATTTTGATTTTCTCAGAAACTCAGCTGATAATAATGGCGATAAGAATTTACTTTCTGGCAGAATTAAAAGTATCTCCTCAGTATGTATTTCCTCAGTTTCGTGATAAATATAAATTCACTTTTATTTTAATTTGCGTTTAAATGACCAAATAATGTATATATTTATATCAAGAAGGATCATATATCAGGAAGGATTAAAAGGTAAAAAATAATCTTAAAAGCATTTTTCGCATAAACTCAATGGTATTGACAGTAACAACTATTTAAAAACATAATGTATCGGCTAACACCGGCATTTTGTTAAGTATCCAGCCCGAAGGCCGAATTAAGTTACATCCCATCTTCTCCATCAACTGAAAATAGCTTTATAGAGTACGTAGGTTACTTTTGCTTTCCTCACTGAAAGAGAATACAATGAGTAAAAAGTGTCCACGTAAGTAAAACACAATATACATGCGAACAATACTTTTCGATGCATTCATATGGAATAACACTACCATGAAAGCTTCATTCCGAATAATCAAATTCATGTAGAAGTCTGAGACTAAGTAAATGAAATAGTGAATTATGTATGCAAAAAATAAAGAAAATAATTAAAATACGGTCTGAGTATTCCATCTAAATTTCTTTACAATTCCGCAATTGGCATATGTAGTGGAAGTTACGTTCCGAAGAGGTTCTCCTTTTTTCTGTGAGCCGTAGATGAGGTTCTGAAGAGGTTTAGATACGAGTTTGATATTTATATTTAAATTAGTAAAATGTTTTCAATAATATTCAAATAGTGCCCCGCATCTGATAATTGTATTTATCACCCGTCTACCATGCCGTTCAAATAATAATTTGCGGTCGAATCTAAATTAACTCAGTGAAATTGCGCCTCGGTGCCTCTAGCCTTCTAGTCGCTGAATCGATTGGTAAACTTAACAATATTTAGATCAACAGAAAAGTAAGTAATTAATAGAAATAAATAAATATTATAATTATATTAGAAATAAGTATTAATTACATGGAATATATTGTATTAAAAATATGATCAAATAAATAATTACATTAGGAATTGGATATGCGATTGTTTCCTCGTTAGCGGAATCATCTGAATTCATATCTAGCGCATAAGGAAGAATATAATATTTCTGATACCGAAACATAGTATACATTAAATATGGATTATAATTGCTTAAACAAATATAATTTAAAATTTAATAAACTGTATAAATAAAGATATCGAATTAAGTAACTATATTAAGAATTCGGTATTCGATAAACAAATTTCCTCATTGGCGGAATTATACGAATTCCTATCCAAGTCATGATTAGCATTAGAATATTTCTGATGCCGAAATATCGTATAGGTTACATAGGGATTATGATAGAAAAAATATCTCACCTGAGTGGAAGTGATGCCAAGCAAAATCACCGCTATCGCCGCGATCGCCATCCTGTGTTCGCTCCTGACCATGGTCCTTGCTAACAGAAAAGAAGTGTTGCTCTGCAAACCTGAGCCCCGATTGACGAAGTTGAGAAAACTTCACCCCTTTTTATACCCGAGTGCCCATCCTATGAACCCATACACAGCCTCCTTACCATATTTAGAGAATTCAATCGCGGAAAAAAATCCCTTCTCACGATCTCCTCAAGTCGAAAAATTAGCCTCTCTGCAGTGCTCATAGGAGAGCACTCTGCCATTCTCACCCCATTTTTCAAAGGATGTTATGCAAGGCGATTATCATCCATCAGATCGTTCCCGGATCATCTGCAGCTTCCCTGCTGGGGGTGAGGGAAGGGGTTCTAAGGATTACGAATATGCGGAGAGCGGCGCCCCGGTGTCGAAACGGCGCGAGTGTGAAGCAATTACGTGCACTTTATTAAATTGGAAAGTGCTCCAGATCTCATACTCTCCGCGCATCTCTTACCAGGAGATCCTCTTATCCTTTCATCTTCGCATTTTTTCCTGACGGCGATTATGGCCACCAGTCGGCCTCCAAAGATTATGAGTCGTGTTCACTTATGTGCTATATCATTCTTAAAACAACATGCCCATTCTGGAGGCTAGGTGCTCTTTCTATCGCGTAGGCGTTGCTCTTATATGTTTTAACGGCTTTTGAGGGAAAGTTGTCGGTGCGGACGATTCCTTTTTTACGCGAAAAAGGTTGATGCATCGCTTCTCAAATGGCAGGCTACATTTTTTCCGCGGGCTTTATTATAATTGAGTGGGTAAGGTGCAATTCCTTCCTGATTGTCCGCGCTTTCGTTTCTTCGATGTTTTCCAATGTTCGCTCCTTGGAGGCCGAAGATTTCATCAGTCGCTCCAGTTGACTGACATTTCACGTATTTACTTAAAAAATTATGTTTCGTTGGGTTGTCTTCATTAAAAGTTGTTGATGACTCCCTAATTCATTTTTAAATTAAGGGGTATGAATTTGGAAGCTTTCTTTTTCTTCCTTAGCAGATTCATATGATAAAGACTATTTTTATTAAATTTTTAACGAGCAAGTGTATTCATTGATTTCCTTACATCAATATATGTATTTCCATAAATTTGTCTATTTCTTAGAGCATTCTTTTTTTCTTTTAACTTTCCATATATTGTTGTATTTCTGTCGAGATTTCTTTAATTTTTTTCGTATTTTTGTATTTCTGTACATTTTTGTTGAGCATATCTTGTATTTTGTGTTGCTCTATGGGAATTACCAAGAGAATAAAAAAATTATTATTATTATCATTCCACGACGAAGGAAACTTTTGTCCGAAAACTAAGACATGAAAGTTTTTATGATTTAAAAATGGAAAATTTCACATTCATGTTTGAGATACCCTCTAATTTAATCATGCGGAAATATATAAATATTTAATTTCAAAAATTATTTGTTTGACTTCTTCTAGTAACTTTTGTTCTTGGGAAAATAAAATGT
Organism: Sympetrum striolatum; assembly: GCA_947579665.1. Taxonomy (NCBI): domain Eukaryota; kingdom Metazoa; phylum Arthropoda; class Insecta; order Odonata; family Libellulidae; genus Sympetrum; species Sympetrum striolatum. Next base: position 49,109,888 of record OX388342.1, on the reverse strand, counting down.
ATTGCAAGAAGAATTCTCTTTGTGAAGCGCGTTAATTCTTAACTATTGAATTCAAAATATGTTTAATCGATATCTATCTAAAAATTACCTAGAGTAGTCTTTTGTCTAACAATGGAAGATAAATATGTAAAGAATATAAAAATTAATTCAAACGAATCCTCTTGAAGAGGAAAGATCTTCCCTTACAAGCTTTGAAAAAAGCTTTGAAAAATACTGCATGTTGTGTCTTTTAAGATTTTTCTTTCCTGGAAGAGTTTGTGTTTATAAATAGAACTTGGTTTGTAATAATTTTTCTGATATCTTATTTTATAAATATGGATCATATAATGTGTGCGTGTATGTTACACTACACATGTTGCACATATTCATACTTTAAACATTGTTAAATATCTTCCCTACAAAGATCATAGGCTACTTTTTATTCCCCTTGCGTTCTTCGATTTGATTTCATACCGTAACAATATAGTTCGTAATTTGTTTTATTTGAATATATAATTTTCGAAATATTTGATCGTCTTATTAGAAGTTTAAAATCTCTAATAGCCATTTTTGTCTGTGCTCCTTGTCTCATTCACCGGTATTCGGAGAAAATAAGAAAGGATCGTCTTACTTTTAAGATGGCCCCTGAGGAGGGGAGCATTTCTCCAGAAAAGCGCTTTATTATGAAAGTGCGGCAATCATTTCTTGTTTCTACCAAATACCGGTGAATGAGACGAAGCACGCCGACAAAGACGGCTATTGGAGATTTAAAACCTATAATTTATTAATAGCCTTGCTCCAAATTTTCTTTCTTTATTTTCATATCTATAAAATAGACTAGAACAAGGTCTGTATGTAAACTAACACAATTTCATTCTGCAAAAATTTTTATCTGTTGTTTTCTTAGGTGATATACATTTACTTTTTTCCTGCAATTGATGTTGAATCTTCGTTTCTGTTTAGACTTTGTGCTACATGTTTGACTTATTTCATAATTTTCAGTGTTTATTCTATGCATTTCTGTATTGCGGTGCCAGTCAGTTTCATAATACACTCAAGTACACAAAAGAATATTATCGGTGGTTTTATATTGACATTTAATTTCTCTCTTTTATTTTTATCTAATCTCGTTTCCTTCATCCCTTGCGCCTTTTTGAAAAATTCTCATTAAAAGTGGTGCTGCTTTATATGAACTAGATCTGATGACATATTTTAATATTTTTTGAATGTATGTTAATGTAAAGAGAGAAAATAATGTAATGTAATTACGAAGTTGTTCACTTAACATATATGGAATTAAATGTTGAGATGCAGTGGATTTTGGGACTTGATAATATTTTTATTTTCTTGGTTTATTGATTTGAACAGAAAAATAGTCTGGTATTTGCTACCTAAATATAAATAACATTTTTGGATCAACGCTATACATTAAAGCTCATATTTATCAATTTTGATTTCATGGTTGAGAATAAACGTACAAATGGAAATAGTAATGAATACATATTTAAAAATTAAAGAATTACTCCAGTCATATTTAAACATTAATGAAATCCTTAATATAATCTTATGGACGAAGTAAAAGTCAATGAATATTTTCCCTATATGGCTTCCTGATACGAAATTTTTTACCATACCATCGCATTTTGTTTTACATTTTGAATTTTCTTTGCAAGTTCAGAAGTGATTCCCGTTGTCGAGGCTGCGTTGAAGCTACGTTCTTAACGCCCCCGCTGACTTTAGCTTGACTAGATGGTCCCTTAGTATGGACGAGAGTTTAGCTCTCACTGACTAAACGTACTTGGCAAGGGGACGTAGCTGACGAGGGAAGTGCCGTCGAGCGCCCTCATTAACTTATATTAGGAGCGGAGACCCTTAGCAATGTATTGAGGAGGTAAGTGCCATCGAGCGCCCTCAGTAACAAATGTCAGAAGCGGAGTCCCTTAGCTTTGTATTAAGAAGGGAAGTGCCGTCGAGCGCCCTCAGTAACTAATATCAGGCGCGGAGTCCCTTAGCATTGTATTGACGAGGGAAGTGCCATCGAGCGCCCTCACCGACCGACTGACTGTGGTTTTGGGTGGGTAAAAAATGACGAGGAGGGTGTCCTCACTGACTGACGATTAGGTTAGGCCTGTTGGGTGAGAGACATCAAGTAAGACGTTGTTGCATACGACCAACAGAGGAGACTTATGCACTAACGAAGACGCTCAAGGAGGAACCGAGGACCACCAACCGAGGACTCAGCAATAAGATGATATTGGTAAGTGCAAAGCTTTCCATAAATTACCATAACATGGCACGATTTCAGGCACGTAAATATTCTTCTTCAAGTGATTTATTTATTAGTTATTATAATTTGGATTTTTTTCATAAAAATGATGAGTGGAGATGAGTGAACCATGATTTATTTATTTATCATTTAAATGTAATATAAACATCTAAAAATGTCTTAACAATAAAAGTTGAACCCCTTAGATGATGGACTGTAGCTTTGACACGAATTATGTAAATTATTGATCACACAACAGCCTGTGATATTTCATATTGAATTGGGTCATACAAATTTGAGCAAGAAACTTTCTTAGGCAAGATTCAAACTTAATAGAATGGATACTTTATTGTAAGATCTCTTTTAATGAATTATTAAAATATTCTGAATAGTTAGATAATTCAAAGTCTGGATCCTATAGAGGTAGGAGTAAATAAAACGGTTTTTGGAACAGTTGCAATGTACAAATAGAAAGAGCTCATATAAACTAGCTTTTAGAATCCAATCCATTGTGTGCCCATTCTATTTCGCGATAACTACGTAGAATATAATCTCTTGTCTTTTTGATCGAAAAATTCTTCGTCCATTTAGATTCCTACAGGAGGGAAAATATTATACAGATATAATGAGTCTTACATTTGTGTAGATTCAAAGAATGTAAGAATCCTAATTTGGCTGTGCTATCGAGATCTTCTTCGCGGTTTAATACTTACTTAGTATCGTCCTGCATCTAAAGTTATCCTATCCTTTCTAACCTCTGATTTATACCAGTTATAATTCCTGGTACAGAATTCTGATTCTTCTTCTAGCAATTTTCTTAGTTCAGCATAACCATTTCTTTTGACATTTCAATTTCCCATTCTCAATTTAAAGTTCTCGGCTAATAGAGAAAAGAGGATATACATGTTTGTTAATTAAGTATTGACTATTGACACATTATTAAATTCTTCTACATCGAAGTCTTCAGCCTTAACCTCATTTATTCGGTCGTCTGGAAACAGAATTAAGTAAGTAAGATTCCAGGATTAATTATCTTGTTTTGATAGAATCATTCTAGGCGCCAGGAAACGAATCTTAAGCAATCCTTCTGTTGAGAACTTATCTCCACTCGCAATGAAAACGTTAATGACATTCACGTCTGTTGAAAGGCGATATTTAAACTGGATGATTTTCATGCTTAAATGGAAAACTAATCTCAGTCCTTGGCATAAAAGGGTGTTTGGTTGTTGATTTCTTTTCGTAACTCAACCCATTTGGAATTACGTTTTTCTTTTCATTTATGTAGCGGATAAACAAAGTAAATACCATTAAGTTCTTTAACCACGGAAAACCTCGATTAAGCGTTTGACATTTATATTATTTATAGTACTGCAAACTTAACTTCCATTTAAATCCCGGTAGTACCAGTTATAGCTTAATAAAAATACACGTCATAAAGTGTTATGAAGTAATTCCCCTAAACAGCTTTAAATTGAAGATAAAATTTGTTTAAATACCGTATACGACACAAACTTCTTTTCCTACCTACAAAAAATGGTTTTAAAAGTGAAAATACTCGTATAAAACCTCTTGATTTATAAGGTATTACCATCGTGGTGTGACTATTGCCTATCCTCAGAAAACAATCAATTAAAGATCCAAATTTTGCAACGATAGCGTTTCGTATTTAATGATTGAGGAGATGCGCAGAGCGTGGTTACTGGGTCAGACCCAAATTCTGAACGATTTCATGTTAGCACGAAAAATAATTTACGCTGTAAAATTATAGGCTGTCACTTTAGAGGCAAATTACAACTCTCTAATTTTGTAGACTTTTTGAGCTACACGGGGAATATTTATCTTCTTCCAAATGTTCTCAATTTTTTATACATCCAATTAGAAATTTGAAATATACCCACCGTTCTATACATCCAAATAAGGCTATTTATTAATTTGCAGTTTGCATAACTGTATCTTTTCAACAACAAGTTGCAGTAATTAAGATATATCACCTATGAAGATACTCTGCAATTGTATATACAATATTCGTTCAGATTTCTACATCAACTTTTAACAATTCTTCCAAAACTTTTCATGTTTATTGCTTTAACAGTTTTTAAAAACGCCTATCTATTCATCACTCAAAAGAGGTGCAGTTATACGTTATTTAATTTTAATGAAATTTTCATGCATGCAGATTAAAATCTTCCATAAAAACGTGATCACAGTAAATTAGATTATTATAAATAGCCGATCAATTTCATTTAAATTCTATACAACATGGCGTTCGTTAAAAATCAATGTTGATCTATCAGATATTCGTAATCATTTCTTCCATGTTGGTAGCCTGTTTGCCTCTGGTAGAAGCGGTTCCTGATTCGATTCTCACTGGAGGCTCATATGTGAGAGATGACCTCTCCTGTAGTACTTTCAGAATTACTAATCGCCCCTTCCATTCATTCATTTCTACTGCGTGTAACAATCTTCGTCTCTCTTTCTGAAAAGAGATCTTTCTTAGAATTTTAGAAAGGCAGAATGAGCATGTCGATATATTCCATTAGCGCTTCAGCTCATCTCTTTCAATCAATCTATGTGGCTCTCGGAATCTGTGCAATATACGATCGTCTTGGACAGCTATGTTACCTTCTAACAAGTTGAATAAATTTACGGATTCCTTCATAATCAATGATTTACCAAATCATTTCAAAGTATTCTGATTATCTTAGTCCGAAGGTGAGTACGCGTGTATGTAACTTAAGATTTCGCCTTCTCTCGCTAGCTGCTTTTTCCAAAGCATCATAGCTCTTCGCTTAGCCAATCCATTTCAGCAAGGACGGTACTGAATCTAGGGAGAGCGTGTAAAATTTGTATTTTTCTCACTTTTATTTCAATACTAGGCGCTTATGCTGGAAATACCTTTTACTTATTTGTGCTTAATATTTTGTAACCCTCTTTTCTGATCTATATTTAGCTAATTACATTACTTTATACAATCTGGATTCACCTATTTTTTAGTTGATGCGCATTTATTTGCAGATGTATGTAATTATTTTTAAAATAATTTAAATGAGTAAATGCATAAATAAACACAAAAGTTGCAAAGAAATGAAAAATTTGAATAATCTATAGGAAGATAGAAATGAGAAGATAGAAGATGATGATCTTCACCTTGGGCAAAGTTGGACCCTTTCATGTGCTATGTTAAAACTTAATTCCATCATTTTTAATCTATAAGAATTTTTTCTTTACATAAAATGATTAATAGGAATACGATGATTTTCTTACTTTTTAAGCGCATGAATTAGATATCATAGAGTTGATTACTATTCTTTTTTTTCTTCTCTGGCGCTTAAATTAATGAATAATCTCGTTTCAGATGATAGAGAATCTGAAGAATAATTAAAATCTTTTCATTCTTGATATATTTACTAGTGCGTAAATACTGATATAGATACATCACCTCAAGTAATACATTCATTCATAGTTGGTGACATTCAAAATATTGCAGTATTTGTAAATAAATCTTAAGATATTATTATATTATTTACTAACATTCCTAATAATTATCTCACTATGATACAAAAAATAATTCAAGGATATATGATTCTTCCTTATGATTGCATCTTGTTCCTTATAATCCCTTCGCGGATAGTAATACCAAGTAACAGTATATCTTCTCAAGAAATCATAACTGAAATGAAATATTATAAAATAAGTTTACAACCTTGAACACGCTTTAATGAGGTGAAAATCTTCATTGCTTAATCCGTTGCTTAATTTAATACTCCTTTGAAAGTGTACGTAGTTTTTATTCCGACTCTTATTTAAGATAACCTATTAAGCCTTGCGTAATTTAACAGTCAGAAAAAGAACTAAAATATGAAGTATGCCCTCGAATAATGAAAAAATTACTAAGGCACAACGTGTCACATGAATATCAGACATCAAAATGGTTAAATTTAAAGATTTCCTGAGAATAATTACCTCTTTCCTTTTAATGTCATCACTAAATTAAGATTTATCGAAAAGAAGGAATAAGGAGGATGACAGAGACCTTGAATTCCAAGCAACTGGTGAAGATGATTGCAACAGACGCATCCGGCTGAGGATCATAACAGTGACGTCATTTCTCGGACTCCCTATGGATTTCAGATTATACTTACGGATTTCGATTGGCTTTCCTTTGGGAAACCAAAAACTGTGAAAAAGATATGATTATATGTTAGGGTCAGTGGTGAGAGGTGTAGAAGCGAAGGTAAAATCTTGGGCATTAGACCATATTAGAAAGTGTTTTTGACTCTCATATCGACCTCGTGAAAGCAGCGATGACGGTATCTGAGAAAGGAAGAAATCCGTAGACAAAGTCTTTTGACAGAATTTCTCCGGAATTTATATTTTCCGCAGTAATAATTCGAATAGAAATGAGAATTATTTCAGTGACCTTGAAAGGTTCTATGGTTTCTCGTAATAATAATAAGCCGTCTTCAATTAATTTGCGATATAATAGAGCCAGAGACTCAAAAATACGCCCCTAATTTGGTCTACAATAACTTTCGTTCTTCTCCCATTAATATATCGCTCAATTGTTTGGGCAAAAAATCCATCTATTTGTCTCCCCTTATTTTCCAACGAAAATAATAAATCTCCATATGTTCCTGGAAAGAAAAATGCGTGAAATATTGAGTGCAAAAGCTCATTCAGATCTGATTCTCCTCTTTCGATATACTAGTGTTGCCCTTTATTCCTATCAAATACTACAGTTTACAAACGATAGATAAATGAGAGGCATCTAAATTCCTCTAAAATTCTTGTAAGGTCGTACTCTTCCTAATGAAAAAATATTGTCAAACAACAGCCAAAAACCTCGAGGTATGAGAGTAGTCTTATGAATCTCAAAAGATCAGGGTCCAAAGAATCGCCAATTTCCGCTCGAACCGAACTGAACCTCGAAGCACCATAGGTTGATAATTTAGGTATCGACCTTGAAGAATTCCTAGTAATAACGCAAACATTCAACTTTGATTTAATATAAGCTATCACTGTTTTGGGGGTGATCATTAGAAAATTGGGGTATTTCTATCTATTTTGCTCGTGTAATATAAGGAATTGAAGTAAAAACTATGGAACTGATACTGAAGAAACATTGGTTGTTTTACAGATTTTGGATGTAAACTTCTCTAACGAATCCGTAGAAAAGGTGTAAAGTGTATATAGAAACTATCGTTCACTAAAATGTCCATCACCTCAAACCCAACGTTTTTTGACCCGATTATTCTATATTTTATTGCACGTTTAAAATATGTATTTTCTAAATTTAATTAAAAGGATATTTTAGAATCTTTACTGCAACTAGATATCAAATTGATTTCTTGTAATTATTATCTACTAAGGAATTGCTCTACAGCAAAGGTACTACTCTACTACTACTACTCTACTACTACTACTCTACTACTACTACTCTACTACAAAAGCAGAAAGTTGGAATTCCAAACAAGTAAGGCATATAGGACCAATTCGTATGACTAAATTATATTATGAATCTATTTTCCTTAACTTTAGTTGAATTTTTAAACTCCTTTCATTAGCACCTGTGGGATTCTGAAGGCTCGAATATTACGGTAAATTTGTATATGCATATTGTTTGTATATTCTGATAAACAATTGAGATAATTGGAAAATTTGAGGGATGTATATATTCAACAGCTACAAGTCAACTTTAACGGAAATGCATTTTATTCTCCTGGAAAAGAATTTTTGTTAGGTGTTATAATTAATTTTACTTCATCTACTTCTTCTCCTACCTTCTTGCTTTACTATAGTTTTCAGGCTGATATTCGTAGTTTCAGGGATTTATTTCGATAACGAATAACCTCCCTATGCTAAGATTTAAACTCAACTGATGTGTCTTCATTTTTTTCTCGGTTGTTATACATCTCACTCAAATCATGCAAATAACGTACACCTAAAGCACAAATATCAAAAAATTTTGTATAAGGCTCCCATAAATATGTTCTTCAAAGTTTAGAGACTCACCGTTTATTTTACCGCATTGGAAATCATTACAACATATTTGAAAATATCTCCGGAGAAGCGAGAAAATTTCTAGAATCATACTTTAATTTTTGGGAAATATAATAGCCTAGTTTAAATAAAGGGCAATGTGAAACACTAGAGAGATACTAAAATGAATAAATGGATTTTCAAGACTCTTAAACATGAATAAGAATCGTCGCTATTCAATTCGTGGCTTATTCACATTTTCTTCATAAGTAGAAATTTTTGTTGTTGAATATAATTTAATGTCTAATAATCAAAGACGAATGAATAAAAAAATTAAAAAATTAGGAATTACGCCACCATTTTAAGTACTCTTACATAGGAGAAAAAGTTTCCCGTAGATTTTTAGGAATAAGTAAAGTTTTCTTTGTTTCTTTCTCTGAGTTCAAGTACATATATGAATCCTGAGTTTCCTATCATTTCACTGTTACATATTTTAATTTAGTCATTGTTGATGCTTATTCTAGGGATAAATAAAACACAAAAAATACTCCCGCTCTTGAAAATATATTTTGTTAAAAAAGTTAACATTTTTAATTATATACATGGGATGCATTTTTTACACAATACTCGAAAACGAAGCATACGTTCAAAAAATACGTCAATGAAATTTGAGCCGCTCTTACACATATAAAAACAACAATATTGCTCTGATGAGCTCCCTATCTGTATGTATGAAGGGTGATTATGTATAAATAAATAAACTTACAATCACGGAGACCCATTGGTCTCTCATGAGAAGTTAAAGATAAAAGATAGGATGGTTCCTCCTTCACCGCGTGAATCGTCAACGGCCCTTTGGCGCGCAATATCAATTTTGCCGTATGAATCAAGAGGGCCTCAAGTCTTAATATCCCTTGAGATGGTTCCAGGAATCCCATGTTCTAGGATCGGGACTCCTAGCTTAAAAAATTAATGAATTATTTAGTACTTGAGAAAAAGGCACGATTCTCTTTGAGATATACATTTGTAGCAGTGCTTCACAGAAGATACTTTAGTTTTCAATAACCTTGAGTTGAAAATTTCCCACCAATTGAAATTCCGTCAAGTTGCCTAAAAAGAGATACTTTGATTTTTTTAGATGCAATAATTTTCATTGTTTGTTTCGAATAAGTCATAAATTGACTATTTGAAGCACTGCTCCATTTTCCATGTTTCTAAGATCCATCAAATATTTATAACGTAATGATCGAAGTCCTGACTGCAACTTTCGAATCGAATTTCGAAGAAGCGCAGGCCCCATTGCATTCCTCGGTTTTCAGTCATGGAAAGCGTCAAATGTAGTTAATTAACTTTTGATTCAAATTACCTTGAATTATGTGGGTAATGATAACCGATTGAAAATTATCTGCCCAATTTTCTAGGGCAAACGAAAGTTTTTGGAATAAATTCTTCTTCCTTCGGAATTTTTTAATCTGCAAATTTATCCAATCCGCCCAATTCCTTGAAGAACACGAGGAATGCAATGTTTCGGAGAGCTCGAGGTAATTCAAGTAGCGTTTCTCCTCGGGAAAACGTCATTGGTACCCGCTAAACAATTTGTCTCCTTGATTTCCGAAAACGAGGCGCTGCTGCACGCCAAACAACATAGTCAATTTCCATCCTTAACACTTTTCATTTACACAAATCCGGCGTTCTTCAGGATGGAGAAGATCTTGGCCCTGGGGATCTTGTCGGCTTCTCTGTGCCTGACCTCCATCTCTCCGTTGATGAACCAAGACTCCTTAGCGAGCGCGGCTCCAATGCGCGGGTTCTTGTAGAAGGGGTTCCTGAGGTTAGGGGGCAGCTTGGCTTCCTCCTCGGACGCGGCCACCACCTCTCGGTGTGCAAGGCTCTGCTGCTGAGGGATTGCGCGGCCGCTGAAGTGTGGTGGAGGGACGAAGCTGAAGGATGGCGGGGGTGGCAGGGCGAAGCCGAAAGAGGCAGAGGCTGCTGGGTGGATGCCAGATATCAGGTCGGGTTCGACGAGGACGGGAAATGCGGTGCTGAGAGCCACAGAGAGGGCAATAGCGGCGAAAATGAGGCAGGCACGTGCCATGGCGACTGGAATGCGGATCTGCAGAAGAAGAACATATCATTAGAAACATAGCCAAAAGATCACATTGCATACTGAATCAAATGGCGTGAATTAAACAATGGATATCAAAGAATGATATGATTTCCTCAACACCTGTTTTCAGTCATGTTAATACTGTTGCAGTCGAAATTAGCTTGCGTTAAGAAAAGATCAAGGAAATTTTATTTCATTAAACTCTGTATGGATTTCTTTGAAGTAACATTGATTACATACAAAAACTGATTATCAATACGTAAGTGACTGTTGCAAATATCTGTTTCTGCTAACATTTGAGTAACTTAGGTCTCCTCGGTCGATTAGGTACATTTAAGTAGCACTTATAGGAAACTCAAGTGACGTTGAGATGTAATACGAGTATATCCTTAAGACTGATTTTTTAAAGTTGTAGTTGTTATGATAATACGAAGTAGGCTGAATATCAAAAATATTTTATTAATATATGATTTATCGTAATACAGTCTAGTATCCCTCTCAAATTACGTTGAGTGAGTTATAAATTACCCATTTCTTTTTATAATCGGATGTTCTTGACTTAAAAAAGTCGACAAAGAACTTCATCTCATCGATCAATTAATGCTGAAGGAAACGTATATTTCGATGGATGAGCTATAGATTATGATGATTGAGTAATTGATTGCAACCAGTGCAATATCCTTTTATCCATCGGAATGAAAATTAAAAACTTATGATCATAAGATGTATCATTTGCTGGAGTGAGGCAAATAATTTCAGAAATATTCAATTAATTTTAATTTTATAATTGCTCATTTCCTTGGATACCATTTAATCAAAATTTTCATTACGATTTATCTCTATCAAATTTCACTCGTAAATATCCATCGCACCGTCGCGGAATGCTCCCGTCATGAAAAAGCGGCGAATAGAAAGTGAGCGTAAGATTTACAGTTACAGATTATTTTGCTTCCCGTTTGCTTGTTCAAGAGATATTTACGCTGCAATGCGGTCACAAACATTAGCTTTGCAAAATTAGGCTTATATAATATCTTTTCAAAAGATGTCAGTAAATAATTAACTAATTTTAGGACCTGAGATTTAAATGCCGCCAACAGGCGATGAATTTTTATGGTCAAATATTAGAAAAATGAGGGATAAAATATTGATAAGCAATAAAAGTAATTTGGAAGGTAAATAAAATAGTATATGTATAGCACTCTATTTCAGTAGTAGATAAAATACTAACAAACACAAATGGAACGCTTGCGCATGTGTTGTGTGAACTGGATATATATGGGCGTATTTTCAACAAAAATTTTCAGTAGTTACTTTAACTTGGAGTTTTCACCATCAGGAATGAGGAAATATTGTCTCTGTTATTTTTAGCGCACTAATTCCACTATTCCACTAATTATTTATGATTTGCTCATCGCATTGTGGCTAATTCGAACGATGCGCTGTGTCTCAAAGCGCTCACACTTTCACTGTCGTTTTCTTATGAATCAACCGCGCTGATTCGTTCTGGAATTTTCATTAGTTCTGCCACGCTTTCTTTTTATTTTCGGAGCATTGGATTATGCTGGTCAATTCCGTCATCATTTTAGGGATTTTTTTTGGCGGAATGGATCTTAAAAGTATTTGTAAGCTATCCGCTACCAAATATTTATTTTGGTGGTTTGCCTAGGGACGATGTCAATATACCTAAAAACTTTAAAATTATATTAATATATTACAAGCCTATATATTTCCTAGAATTTCATATTAACATATATTACCTCATCTTCTTAAGGTATTTATAAGTTAGGTAGACCTAATTTTCCTGAAGTCCTCCTAGATTAAGGAATAGATAGGCATTCTCCTATCTCATCATTTCCTATTCCATGCTGTATTGATTTTTCGAACAAAAATTTAAATCAGCATAAATTTCCATCGACCTCATCTCGGCATAAATTCAGGAATCCGATGCATAATATTTATTCAACTTTCACTTCCTCCATCTGCCGTAAATGTCTTATTTTAGACCAAGATGCGCGCCTCCGAGAAAAAAAAGAAAGGCAAATATTTTCCGCGGCCTTCTTAATGACCTATGTTGGTCTATAGACCTTGGAAATTTCTTTTCCCGTCCCGAAGCAGACGCACAAGGTTGAGCGCGAAGATGTAATGGTCTCAAGGTCCGACCAATGGGTAAAGCGATGTACAACATTCACTTCCTTTTTTGTTTTGGGTCCCAAGTTTTCGGCCGGTCCCGAAAATGTTCTTCCTTAAACCTGCGGAAGGTTGTTAAACACAGTGGGTGAAGCCCCGCCGCTACGGGGGCGGGTGGAATTTGGCGGCCCTTGGAGAAAGGGAGCAAGGACGGAGCAGACGTGATTACATGGAGAGAAGGGGGCTGAATGTAAGAAGTTGTTCTTGGGAGATTAGGTGAACTAAAGCAGTTCTCGTAACAGGAGGGAATATACCGTGAGATTTAGATGGTGTTGGGCTGAAATGACCGGTGGTGATGACGTTTATCCTTTAAGCCAGTTTTCCAGCTTTTAAAATTTCGCTGGGATATTTATTTATGAACTTACTAAATACAGTAGCCGCACTTATAGTTTACTATGCATGAAATGACAACATGGGCGGTATTTTCCCCCATTTAGCATCAATATCACTAATAGTCAGGTTAAACAGTGGAGCATTTAACTCGTATCCGCCGAGTTCCACTCTGAAAATAACGTTGGACTGAAACTAAGAATACCTTTTATACTACAGATTTAATAACAGCTCGTGATTCAGATTTCGTTAAGATTGGACGAATAATTGCGATCAATTCTGAAAAAGTCAATTAATGCTACCAAATAGTCATATCCAGAAGCATGTTTTTTTAGAATAAAGTATTCATGATGTTTAGAGAGCTCACTTTTCTACCTAATAACAAGAATTTGCCGGTAAGAGAAAGTTAATGTTGAAACCCTTATTCAACAAATATTGATGATTTTGATACAAGAATTAATTGCCGGTAATTATGAAAGTAGACTGAGTAAGAGGTGCAAGAATATGCTCTATAATATACGATTACTACACATGTTACATTATTCTTTTGTACCAGTATGCATTGAAGCAATCTTTGAAAATACAGACATTGTATGTACCTTCGAACGAATTAGGCTTGAAACAATGTGATTTCAGAAAAATATATTTGAAAGGAAAGAAAATTGATGAAAGGAAGATATAATTTGGCACACTTTCACAATTATCTGCTCAATAATTAACCGTATTCATTTCTGTGACTAAGCATGTCTCTGGATGATTTTTTTACGTATTTCCTTTTAAGATATCTCATTTTCGACTTAATTTCTTATTGAGAATGTAAAATATCCAGCTCAGTCTAATAAAAGTCTTACGAAATTTATCAAAATTAAACCTCTTCAAACATCACTTTATTGCTATGCAGCCTCGTAAATAGTCAATATCCCGCGAATTTTATCACTCTCATCCTCTTTAGAGCTCATATGACAGGTCGGAGTTCTCTGTTAAACGTTGCCGTCTCTATTAAGCTCTCTAGGTGAGTAATATTTGATCCTCACCTTCATACGTATTCCTCCAGTTGACTTAATGTTTCGAGTTCATTCGCGCAATATTAAAAAGTGACGTAATTTGGCCTTACGTGCTCCCCTTAGGATGTATTGGGCAGTTCGTTCACGCAGTAGAAGGTATTGCTACAATGCATTCCTTCACGCAGGATTAAAATTCACCGGCAGCACTTGCGCAGCAAAAACGTTAGCCTATTCATGCCGAAGGTCGTCTGCCTGTGATGAAGAAGTAAACACAAAGTTGTTTTCGAATTTTCCCTCCGGGTCAAAAAAAGTCAATCTCTGTCTTAGATGAGGGAGTACAGGCGCTCTTCCGGATTACGCTCGCATAAATTTAACTTCGATGAGAAATTGATAACATACAATCAATTTTAATAAAAAGGAAGAGATACAAACGACAAAAGCATTCTCTTCCAAAGATTCTTGTCCTCTAAAGACACAAATAAAATTCACTTTGATGATTGAGAGACATTTCCGCATATAGCTGACCAATCTTAGAGCTAGTATTCACAATACATCCCTTGCAATTTATTTAAACACTTAATTTTCCCCTTGTGTGATTGTGATTATTCTGCGTTTCCGAAATTTGTAAATAGTGAAGAAAGGGAAGGAAAAACATTAAGGAAATATTTAGCGGCTGTTTTAAGAACATGTAATCAGTGACGAAATAATCCTTATTCTGGAAAGAGTAGCGTATCATAGTAGAATAACGGAATAGAATAAGGTATTATAGGAAAATGTTATGTAATGAATTGTAGCATAAATGAAAATATTTACTGTTAGGGGATGGTGATTTTAAAAGTAACTATTTTGATCGCAGTGTTACGTCATTCTATGGTAGAGAAGCGTAAGTTTTCTGACAGTTATTTCCAGGATGAACATAAATTTAGAAAATCCAGGGCCTCCCCATGGCTTTATGTGTAGAATGCGAATACTTTTACGTCACTAAAAGTTTCCCAACGAACAAGCAAGAAAGTTGCGGAGGAGAATAGCAGCAATTCGTCCTTCGGGCGATGATCGGTGAAAACATGAATGTGTGCGTCAGACATGTGTCTTCTCTTAGCCCCTTCAACTCTTATGTGCCAACTCTCTCGGTGTACCGAGTGTAGCCCTCAACCCCGATTCCCTAGCCGTCCCGTGTATAACCTTGCATGGACAGTGGTTCCTCAAGGATAATGGGTGTGGTGTCTCCCGGATATCGTCGAAGGGGTGCCTTCGCATCAGATGATCGCGTTCGTCCCATTTTGATGGATGAGATTCCAAGGACTCCTGTCACCAAGAGCACAGGGAATTGTAACCAAATGGAGCCGTGATTTCCGTGAGAATTACCGCGATGATTCGCTTCACGGTGGAAAATAGCCTGTGTTTATGAATGCGATATTGTTACAGTGGGGGAGGGAAGTCATCGAGATCTACGTACCCGGATACTGCTAAGGTATTCGAGGTGAGCAAGCTATATGGTTCTCTCAGGCGACTTCCTAAGCAAAGATCAATTATTTAAACACATGCCAATGAGCGCTCGAAGCAAAAGGAAAATTCTTGTCGGAAGGTTCTTATGTTCTGAAGACACCAAGAAAATTCACTGCGATGAGAGGTATTTTCGAATATATAGGCGCAGTTTTAATGAAAGTATTCGAATAGAGCTTTTGATACATAAGGATGTAATTCATTTAAGCATGAAGTTGACTGCTTGTGCTGAGATGATATAGCGTTCCCCACAGCTATAAATAGAGTAAAATTTGTTTACTAGACACATTCTCACTAGTAACTAATTAAAAATTGCCTTATTTGGAAATGTGACCGTAAATTGGATAAGCCTTAATCTGGTAATTTGAAAAGTGAGCGATGAATTTAAAAATTGTAACTGTGCTAGCTTTTAATGTTAATTTGTGATTTATTTATCAGTTCCAATCCAACTATAACAATTTACAGATGTTTCAGACCATTTTGGATCGTTCTTAATGCAAGAATTCACTATGAACTTATGATAAACGAGGATGTAAATTACTAACGCATGAAGTTGGCTTCTTTTGTTGCAATAATTTAGCGTTTCTTAAAATAATAAATAGTTAGTTACATTTATTTACTTGGTAAATTTACAGTAGCAACCTATGAGCAATGCCTTGTTTGAAAATTTAACCGTAAATTGAATAGGCCTTCATTTAGCATATTAAAAAGAGCGTAAAAAAATAAGGAAAAAATGTAGCTTGCTTTTCATGTTTAGTTTGCAATGTATATAAGGGTTCTAATCCAACTATAACAATTTATGGATATCTCAGACTGTTTTGAATCAATTTCATCCCCTCTGCTTTGTGATGATGAAGATGATTTTCAATTTCTAGCAGTAGGAATGTCATTCGTGTTTACTCTCATTCATTATGGATGCTGCATTTTTATCTGGCAAAAAAAATTCACGCAACACTTAACTCAATAATAGCTTCCATTTTAAGTGGCTAATCTTTGCTACACATATCTCAAGAATATTTTAAAACTAATATGCATGATTTATAACAATCGTGACCTATTATCCAAAGCGAAATCAGTTGGTGAAAATTCAATCCCAGCGGCTAATTAAACTTCCTCGAGGTTCATACTCAGGCGCGCCTCATCTCTAACACTTAATGAAAGAAAATACATGTGCAAAAGGAAAGCAAATGCTTCTGCCCTGTAAATGGTCAGAAAGCAGAATCTCCCAGAACTTGTCGATTCCCTATTCCGAAAGTTTATTTTCGCCGCTTCCCGCTCATTTTACTCGAATAACTTCCAACGTCTGACGTCATGCGAATATTCCTGTGTTTGTGCCGCAGAGTTCATGGCGTGTGGGTGGGGAATAGGGGAATGGGAGGCAGATGGATAGTGAACTCTTGCAGTTAGGGTAGAGCGTATGGGTCCGAACTTTCACGCGGGCAGCCTTGGGAGGGACGAGAAATCGGGGAGCAGCAATAGGAAGGGGAAGAGTGGGTCGGATGGAAGTTGAGCGTAGTGAATGGTGATACGTCGGCGATGGATGTCGAAGTTCAAGAGAAGGGAACGACCGGATTCGCTTCAACGCTCTCTACCATCATAGAAGGAAGGGTCGAAGTTCATTATGGTTTGGCACATGTTTTACTTCTTGGAGAAATCGAAATTTACCGGTGTTTTACTCGTGTCTATGGCGGTTCTTTTTCTCAAGTGAGAGTTGAACGATAAAGCTAATCACTGAGGAACATCCTGATGGTATGTTTAAATGCAAAAATGTAAAATTTTGTGGATTCTCGCCACTATATGTGTTACCTATTTCCTTTCATGAAGAATAAGTAACTTCTGCCGAGGATTCTGGACACGAATATGAAATTTTTCAGTAATAGCAATATGATGTCAAAAATTAACTTGTCGTGGTTTCATAAAACTTTACTACCAAGTCTATTTAGCGACAAAAACGTATTGAACGTTTTTTTAATTCGGAATATAGCTGTAGTGATTTAAAAGCTAAGGCTTAAGTTATTCTGTGCATCCGAAATCGATTTAAAGTAGATGCACTTCGTGAATTCGATCTTTTATTAAAAAATGTGCTCATGAGATAGAATCGCCCTGTCTGGAAATATGCATCAAAAACTTCCGTTATGTTAATATCTATAATCTCACATTTGACAACATGGTGTCCTCCTGATGTTTTGTTATCTTGGGTGCAAGTTTCAGGAATGGTTTAATTTATTTTGATTACAGCTATGTAATTATATCGGTACTACATAAAACTCGACAAAAATGTTTTCTATCATTCCTTGGAGTTCATCCATCGAATAATTGGTCGGACAAAATACGATAGTAATCTCGATGCCTTACAGGAACTTTCCTTTTCATTGGAGACGAGAAAAAAATGGATGGGAAACTCAACTTCTCCGATTTCACTTTCCGAACCATCATCGCAGAACAGTCACTTTACTACGGAATTTGTAAATCGACGCTCAAAAATAGCCCATGAAAATGAGACTTTCGAACGGGAACCTTCAAGATCACACGCATACCGATCGCTGAAAATGAATCCAACCGTAAGTAAGTAGAGAGAAACACTCACCACCGGCTAATGGAAGATACGATGGAACACGACAGGTACCCTTTGGGAACTTGGCTTCCTAGGTAAAGCACGTGTAGCGTAGCGGTAACAACTGACAAGCGACAGGCGCCGCCCCTCCTCTTATACATTTATATATCCGCGCCGCCGAGGGGTGGGTGCTTCCCCCCTCACTTGCTCACCCATGGACTGGACCCCAACCCCTTGCCTTGGGTGGGCGTTGGGCTGTAGAGGAAAGGACTACGGGCGGCCGAGGAGGTTACTTCATGAATTAGTGGTAGGGCTGCGGGGGACACACACAAGGTCGATCCGATTACGTTTCTCGGAAAATTAGTCGAAAAACATTCCACTGAGATCGTGAGGTATGACTCTTGAAACGGCTGATGGATGGCGAATTGCTTCCGGACGCAATGAGGATGAGCCTTTGCATCATTGCGAGATTGGCCGTGAGAGAGAACGCAATGAAATGTTATGGGAAGAGATGGTAAATCTCTTGAGAGGTCACAGAATGGATTTCAGTGTCAGTTGGTGCATTTAGCAATTATTGTTAGTGAATAATTTATATCTGAGAATTTCTCATAAATACTTTACCATGTATATCTATAGGAAAATAATTTATATAAAAATAGACTAATGAGTTCATATTCGTCTAAAAATTTCGTTACGAATCCATGAGAATATCCTCAAAATTACCATGTCAAGGAAAACGACCGGCTGCCAACTGGATGAAAAAACTTTCGTAATAAACGGTAAATAAGAGTCTGCAGCTTGCAGCAATTGATGGGGGGTTTTCCCTAAAGATCTGCGCACAGCTACCTGATAATTGATTGCTCTAACAGCTCTGTTTTGTAAATCAAAATCATCTGCTGTACTCGATATGAAAACCATGCAGTCTTTCAGTTACTACAAGAGAATGGAGTAATTTGTAATAGCTCTGTTTTGTTATTCTAAAATCATCCGTTGTGTGTCACATTGAAACCATGCTCATTTACAGGTTTTCAGTCGTTAAAAAAATATTACTACTGTAGCACCTCTGTTTTTTAATCCAAAGTTTCTGTACGCGATACCAAAACTATGCTCAATTACAGTCGATGCCATCAGATGATTATGAACCGAGAGCTAGGGAATGTAACTTCTCAGGCAGGTGCCGAAATTAGCGTTATCTGGCGATGGGCCGGGGTTTTCTCATATTATAGTAAGATTGCGCAACCGTTCGGTCGTGGAGCGGAGGAGGAAAAATAGAAAACACCTGTGGTGTACGTGACGATGGGAAACTCTCCCGAGGATCTGGTTGACCTCAAGGGTAGGAAAGTAGAAAAAATATATGGTTCGGTTGCGTAACGCGATGCGTCGAGCACTTTCACTCTCTTCCTCCCTCTGCCCTTTCTCCTCCTTCGTCTTCCTCAGGAGCGCAGCCTCTGAGCCCTTCTCCCGCGAGCTGTTATGCGATGGGTCGTCCTTCTGGAGGCAAGGGCGTCGGAAACAGGGTCAAGGGTGTGCGCCGCAGGACTGGAGCAAACCCCACCCCAAGGACTGCAGCCCTAAGGTGCAGCATCCACGCTCACGTAATTCCGGGTGACGCTGTTTACCGGCGTGCACATTTGCGGGCGTTCATCTCACCTCTCTCTGTTTGTCCGTGCCGCTTTCGGAAAGGAACGTCGACAACTTGGGAAACAGTTCACGTAATGAATTGAGAGTAGTTCAGTGGATTAAAAAATATTCGAGGGGATCTATGTGTTGCGGGGGTGAAGGGTTTTGCGGTGATTTTTTTCGCTCAATGTTGATTCGAGGGTCGAGTTTTTGTGCTCGCGATACCACTGCGCGGCCTTAAAAAGGAGGGCATAGAAAGGAGCTATATATACGCTATTCGGAGAATATCTATTTCGATGGGAAGTTAGAAACGGCGGCTTCGGGAATTCTTCAATGGCGTTGGTTTACAGAAAATACTTCGGCTTGTCATGGATGGTTATTTAAGATTTGGTCTAGAATATATCGACGCAGGGAATATTTCACTTGTCTTTTGGTATTGGATAAAGAAAATGTTTGTATGATAGGATAAAGATGAAAGAAAAAAATCTTTATAATTTTCCTCATTATATTTTAGAAACAATCGGTTTTGCTACCGGAGTAGGTACACTTCTAAAAAGGGTTTTTCTATAACCAAAAAATCATTTTTCTCCGCTCTCCGCTCCTTGTGCTATTTATACAATGTTCCTTGCTCTTCTATACCTAAAGTTGCTGTATCGGTAGCAATACCTGTCGTTTATAAAATATATTGTTGAAAATTACAAATGTTTTTTCTTTCAACTATTTCCACTATGACTTTCTACAAAATGATGCCCAATCATATGGACTTCATACTTTTTCCTCGTGAAATTCATTCTTAGCTGCTATTTTCTCATTGAATGCTATGAAACGATTTACTCATTAGATCATACTATCAATTCCTACAGGACCCTTTATTCTGTTAGGGTATATTCTACCATAAATCAGGCCAGACGATGACGCGAAGCTTAGAAACCTTGGCCCTCGGATAAAATTTCTCTCGGTGCGAGTAAATGTTTTTATTATTACGTCATAGGGTCGTTGTGCTGCAGTTACTTGGTTGTTTTCCATTCGTGGTATTCTGTTTCAGTGAGTAAAACAAGGGAAAACTATCTCACTCGTTTTGATAAGTAAGTCTTTGTCCATTCTAAGGGATTTCCGTAGCTACTAATGCAGGAGGAATTTAACTTCAAAGAGGCTTCCGCATAGAGAGAATACTGTAAAAATATTGATTTTATGAAAGGAGAATAGATGTCTTATAATTCATGGGTGTAATAAGGAAGATAAACTTGCGGTATCATCTAAAAGCCGATCAGAATGACAGAAAGATGTAGAATAATACTAAGAAGAAAATAGTTTTCATTTTCTATCATAATATTAGTTCGCCACCGTCAAAAAAGACCGGACTAAATTTAGCCTATAAAAACATACTACTACTATTGCATACGCCCTGAATACTCAAAATTAAAAAAGAATTCCTTTCCTATTCTGAGTATCCACCATGAATGAAACTAAAATAAAAATATCAATGCAACGGCTAAAAATTTACTTGATGAAATTCTGTGGAGCTTTAGCCAATTAGTTACCTAACCTCACACCAAAGAAACTACTAAAAAACGTCGTTCATTTTCGCCTAAAATCTACCAAAATTTATACTCAAAATTTATATACAAAATTTATATTTATAATTTTTACTTAACATACTCATCAGAGTAGGATACTCTGATGAGTATGTTTCCAATTCTCCTTTTTCCCTTTGTTTCCTTGGATGCCAGAACAACATCGCGTTTTTTACATTTTTATGTTAGGAATAATTTCGGCGAGAATATTTTTCTTATTTATTTTGAAAATGATAGCATTTATTATTTCAAATTTTATTCATAAAGTAAAACTTTAAACTAGGTATGAAATAAAAATTTATATTATTCGTAAAAATCAATTGCTGATATTCGAATTCCAAAGTTTATGCTTTTTATCAGAATATTACCTAATACTGTATTACTTTCTCCCTATACGTAGTATAGAGAAAGTATTGTATTCGCAAAAAAATTCGACCTCCAGATTTCGACGGAAATAGATGTTTTGGGGCCCATAGAGCATTTTTAGCTATTTTCCCGAACATGTCTGTCTGTGTGTCTGTCTGTCTGTCTGTGGTTAAAAAGTTTGTGTGCGCTCTATCTTAAAAAGTAATTATCCGATCATTTTCAAAATTCATATTTAGAATTTTCCTAACAAAATCAAGAGTTGATTAGTTTTTGGAGAATATCGCTTAACCGGAAGTTACGGTTTATCCGGAACAAAATTTTGTTTCTTAAATATCTCTGTAAAAATGCAATATAGGTATATACAATTACACACAAAAGTTATAGATAATGTACTTAGTACAACTTTTGTATAAAATATGTTTTTGTAACACTGATTGTTTAGGAGTTATTCTTCAATAATGGTTAACCGGAAGTCGTTGTTTACCCAGAAAAGGAAGTTTTTCATACATATCTCTGTCAGAATGCAATATAGGTTTATACATTTACACACAAAAGTTGTAGATTATGTATTTTAATACAACTTTTGTAGGAAACATTTTTTCGTAACACTGATTGTTTAGGAGTTATTCTTGAATAATGGTTAACCGGAAGTTGTTGTTTACCCAGAAAAGGAAGTTTTTCATACATATCTCTGTCAGAATGCAATATAGGTATATGCATTTATAGACAAAAGTTGTAGATTATGTATTTTACTACAACTTTTGTATGAAATATTTTTTCGTAACACTGATTGTTTAGGAGTTATTCCGCAATAATTGTTAACCGGAAGTTGTTGTTTACCCAGAAAAGGACGTTTTTCATACATATCTCTATCAGAATGCAATTTAGGTATATACATTTATGCACAAAAGTTGTAGATTATGTATTTTACTACAACTTATGTATGAAACATTTTTTCGTAACACTGATTGTTTAGGAGTTATTCCGCAATAATGGTTAACCGGAAGTTGTTGTTTACCCAGAAAAGGAAGTTTTTCATACTTATCTCTGTCAGAATGCGATGTAACAATTATGTACCAAAGTTGTAGATAATATTTTTACTACAAAGCTTGTATGAAACATTTTCCTGTAACACTCATTGTTTTAGAGTTATTACCGGCATAGGCTTATGTTTTCAATAAATACGGAGAAAGTCATGTGTTGGCCACATCAGATTTTTTTTTATACGTATTTAGATTACGTTCCTATTCATTGTGAAGTAATGAAAACTGAAATTGTTGTTTAATACCAAGATTAATTCCAAATTGTACGCGTGGACGAAAGCGTTTGAAATGTGAGCGAAAGCTTAATCCCTTTTTTAGTCCAATATTAGAAAACACTATGTGTCACCTGTTAAAAAATTTTTCTACATCATTTCTTCAAATATTTTTTCAGTCTCAACAAGTGTCTAAATAATGCCTTTTCTGTTTTTTTCTTTTAGAATATTGCACTGCTGGACTTAAGCTGTGATATTGAATTTTAAAATTTAGGCAATCCACTCAAAATTAAATGCCATTTTAGGTGGATTGCCGGGTCTCTAAAATGTATTTTTCTGAAGTTTTACCCAGCAGTGCAATTTTCTTTGCAAGTGGAAAATAGAATTTCATTGAAATTGAAATTTTCGTAGCCAAAAAAATAATACGAAAAAAATGTGAGAAATAAATGATTGGGCCGCCTGCCAAGCGGGTTCGAGGGATCATAGGCTCCTGCAACACTAATTGTAAAGGTAAGAATTCAGTTCAGACTAAATCAAGAAGTCAGGATGAAGAGAAAAAGGTTCAGTGGCCCTCTAATCCCGGAAGCTCCCGACCGGATCCGAGCCTGAGACAGTAGCGTCGCACCGAGGTGCCTCGACCACTGCGCCAGCCTGTCGTACAGTTTTAGTAGAGCAGAATATCGTAGTCTTAAGTCCATTGCCTTCCCCTCTCCTTCATTTTCTGCTTTGAGGAGGGAATTTCCAAACGGAAAGCGTGCATTTCCAAGTATCGAACAGCCATCGTTTCAAGAAAAATATTTTCCTTATTTATTCTCTAGTTGTGGTAAATTTTCCTTATGAATTTACTCATTACAGTTGGACGGTTTCAGTCCCACAGATTAATATGTAATGAGTTACTTAATTAGTTATTGCAAATATGATAGAATTAATGATATCGTAAACATATAAAGTGAGGCAGAATATCGTGCTAGTTCGTCCAAGGCTGTTTCACAGGAGGGAATTCAAAACGGAATGCGTGCAGTTCTAAATATTTTCAAATAATTATTCTAAAATTCAAGAGGAAATTCTTCCTGAAATTAGTGAGCTCCTCGTCAAGAATGACGATATCTAATTTATTGTATTCAAAGATTTAAATCTATGAGTTTATACATCTAATCCTCTTAAACCAGAATTCATCTATTGTTACACTATGTAAATTTATTGTATATCCTATCTATAACATCAATGATATAATATTCTCTCCATGATTGTATGAGTATTACATCTATTTCCAACAATATTGCTGATAGGATCATTATATATATGAAAGTATATCTTGCCATTTATACGTTTGTAATACTTTACATGCATTTCTTCTAGGAGTCATCTGTAGTCGAATTAATGATACCTTTTTTTAAATCGTAGAGTTGCTGATATCGGAAAAATAAATATGTATAAGATAATAATTATTATATTTGATAATTGGACTACATATTGTGATCGTTTTTTCCTACTTTAGAGATTTTAATTAAATTCGACAGAAACATAACTTACAGGAAATTTGTATCGACGCTTTCTTAGCTTGAGTTAGATTAATTAAAACTGCATAAAATAAATTGATCAAATCAATTAGGAATCCGCTTATTGTAAAATATTTAATAGATGGATTCACGTTAATTTCAAATGAATATTTACCGCACTGATATTGTACAACTGTTATTCAGTCTTATGTTAATCTTCGCGCCCTGATTATTGGTTAATGTTATAAATAAATTAACCGGGGGGGGATTGGGTTGGTAGTACAACATCAGCGCGGGGGATCAATTCCCCGAGTTCCAATCTGTCAGGAGATCAATTCCACTCGTACGAATTCCCCCCGGACCAATTCACCAGGCGCCACGATTTTCATAGCTTACATTTTAACCATGATTACTTCATTCGTTGTAGAAGTATTTTTTATCATTAAGTATCGACATATTTACACCATGTTACAAAATCTGGAGTTATTATTTTACTTCTTGTAGAATGATGGTGCAATGTTTTGATATACATTTATCTTAATAGTAATTTTCGAGCAGTTAAGCAATACCAATTTAAGCTTTCTTATAGTAGCACTAGTTACCTCGGAAGTTTTTCTGACTGAAGTTTATCTCTTGAAGATAGAACAAATTCTCCGTTGATCCATACTATTCATTCCTTTCTTTCTCAATACCCTTTGTCAGTTAATATACTTTTCTTTATTTGTCATTTGTATAAGTAGAGATCATCAGAAATGGCAGAGTTTTAAAAATTCACAGCTGTAGATTGGAACCATCAATTTTCCAGTCAGTGAGGAATGTATAACTAAAGTTCTAAGTCATGTCTTTTCTGCTCTAGCACACCCTAAGATAAAATAGTACTTCTTTATAATCAAACCTCGTTCGCTAGAACATTAGTATAACTACATCAGTAAGTGAAAAATGGAATTTTTTATCAATGGAATAAAGTATGGTATTTTTTAAAATTGAGTGTCGTAATACGTCTTCAAGTTAAGGTCGAAAGTATTAATTTAATTTTTTCATTCGTGACAAGTTTTAATTAGGTTAATGGCATTGGATTCGGGGTCGAGACCCACTGATATCTTACATTACATTGCTGTTCTGAATAACACCTGCTTGAGTCAATTTGAGCATTAAATAAATCACCTTATAGGAAGAAGCAGTTCTTTTACATCTTTCAATTTTAAAGGCATAAATATTGTCATCTGAGCGAGGTTTCGGCGGTAGCAAAATTCCAGAAGCAAAGCTGTTTGTTGGCCATATTTCTCAAAGGGCAAATAAACGCCTTGCGCACGACATTTCCCGACGACCAATTGGAAAAGAAACGATCTCTGAATCCGGTGTCGAAAGTCATTCAGACCCTTTGCTTACGAAACACGTCGTAATTGCGGGAATAAATAAAGAGAATAAGCAAACAGGTGTGTCGATCAAAATAGTAAATTAAATTAAATGATATGATAATTCTTCTTTGGGTAGATGAGTTGTAGAGATTTTGGGCCTTGGGAAGTTTGTGATATATTTAAAGAAAAGACTTTCTCTCGGAATTGCCTCGTTAGTTGGTCGAATTGTTGATGAGTTCACAGGAATAGTTCGAATTATCGATGTAGTAAATGTATGAAAAAATACGTCGGAACGTTACAAAGGATGCATGTTAAAAGATACTATACACTATAAAATAAATAACTAATAATTGATTTAGAAATAAAAAATAGTTTAAATTCTGAACTAAATACATCAAATAGTAGTCATGAAATATATATTATTATATAATAGGGATGAATCTCGATTAAATATTATAATTTATTAATCAAATGAATCTCACATAATTAGTAGAATGATTTCTCGAAGTAAATCATTTACAAATTGAAATTATACCGTTAATTGTTCCATCATATTGAGTTATTCGGGAAAATTGAAAAACGAATCGCTCCTCTGTAGAGCATCAGTTTGAGTTCCATGTATTACCTTTACTTCCTACCTTTATACAAATTACCTGTTTATTCATAATTACAATTTTTTCATCATTCAATTAAATGTATACAATCGTTTTTCTTCAGATTTTAAGAATTGAATCCTCTTCTCAAAATTCAGGTAGAGAACATGTTACTCGGAAGAGGGGTCCGCAATGAAAATCTTGCTTAAGATAGATCGTAAATAGGTTGACTCGTATAATAATCATTATTGGAAAAACTTATATTTCCTCAGTGACGGTTACATGACCGATATGTTTGGCAATGTATTCGCGAAGCTAGTCTAATAGCCGTAATATTACTTCTGGGCTTGGGGCAGATAGAGATCATATCTTTTCTCAGATGAAGGAAATGTTTCGGATGAATGACCGCTGTGAAGATTGGCTAACTCAGCGATTTTAGAGCAGAGGTTGAGATTATATGCCACGGCGGAATCACGGGCCACTGAGCAGCAAACTGCTTCTACCACCTGTCCATTTCACGATATGCAAATTTGGGCCACCTTAAAAAATTCTAATAATGTATAAACGTCGTGACATACTGTTACAAAACTCTCCGTAGAATGCATTTAAGAATCGTTGAGTCATTATGTATTCCCATTAATTTTGTCTCTCTGAACGTAAGAATTTACAAATAAATTTAAATTGTGAAAGTTTAAATACATTTATTTGATTTAAATGATTAGGGAACGTTCATCCAAATAGATTCTACCTTCCGAGCTATGTAATTGGGATCTGAAATCCGATAAACAGGAATTGAATACTAGTGTCAATTTAGTATCTTCAATTAGTAGTATTAGTAGAATCACTTTTGCTCTTACCACGTTAACTTCCACATTGCATCTATTATTTTGAAAGGCTCCGGATTAATTTTTAAAATTTAATAGCGGAGGTGAAATCGTTATTTTCACTTGAGTAAATATTATTTAGATAACACTTAGTAACCACTTGAGTAGCAAATTCGTGAAATTTGATGTTTTGTATAAATTTATCTCTTTGATGTTTTGGAGACGTTTTTACAGGTCAATAATAAATGGAAAAATTATCGCACTGGAATATGAGATGGAAAAGTTAATAATATTACACCCTTATCAATTTGATCCGAAATTCATTGTTTGACAATTTACTAAATAGCAGTGTGAGTTTTGCTTAGATTTAACATTTAATCATAGTCCTAAAGAAGCTTTTAAGCTTCTTGAGCTTTAAAAATGTTCAAATGTCGGTATGATAATAATTTTGACTTTACATATTAGACAAATTTTAGTCTCTATTCCCACAGTTGAACTTTTCAAGTCATGAACAAAACCCTGCCCTAACCAGGATTCGAAATCAAAATATTTCATAGATTGAGTAAAATGCAAAATTATTATTATGGCAATAATTTAAGACTGTATATTGTTTGAAGAATACATGGTTAGTTTTCACAATAAAACATCTATGTTCTAAGGCTATATTGGATATTTATAGTAAATAATAACTGACGT
Organism: Sympetrum striolatum; assembly: GCA_947579665.1. Taxonomy (NCBI): domain Eukaryota; kingdom Metazoa; phylum Arthropoda; class Insecta; order Odonata; family Libellulidae; genus Sympetrum; species Sympetrum striolatum. The sequence continues at coordinate 49,082,194 of OX388342.1, read as the reverse complement.
GCTTATTCGACGGAAATTGGCAATCTAGAGGTGAACGTGTAAAAACTGTGTAATTGATCAGCCTAATCGTAGAGATCGTTAGAGAAATGTTAATGTTGCATTTTCATTTGGTCCCGATGCGGAAAATCTATAGAAATTATTCATTCTGCAAACTCCTCGATTCAATCAGTTGACATTTCATTGTGTTTCCCGGATTGCCATTTGCATAGCGAGTGATCATATAGCACGAGATGCTTTCTTGGCTGGTAACAAGGAGAAAGAAAGGGTTAGCGGCGGAAAAAGAAAGTGTGGCGGTACCCGATTACGCTTGCTTCTTGGCACCTAACGACTATTGGTCAACAGCGGTCGTCACCCAACCGTGACCGAACTCGGCTGCGCTTCGTGATGACTTTCATTCTTCAAAATCGTTAATTTTTCGGCACCATTCCTTCACGTTTAATTCCGTTTATCAACTGGATCAAAGATAAGCGATCGCGGAATGAGGCTCATTCGACACCAACCCCGCTTTCTCTCCGGTCCGAACCCGAACGAATACACCCATAAGTTACGACAAGTAATTTGCGATTTTCCGTGTTAAAGTTTGATCAGTGATTGCGTGGAAAAAGAAATGTGCGATTATTTGGTAAATGAAGTGAGGTTAGGTAACCCAGTGTAGGGGGAAAATATGGTTGCTGATTTTCAAACTAATCTCCGACGTGTGATCAAAGTTTAGTATGCGAATTCATGTAATCAGAATACAAACTATACTTGAGCTGGATAGTTAATTTTGCAAACATCATATGCTATAATCAATAATCCTTTGAAAATAATTGCAAAGACTCTTTAATCTGAATTCTTAACTAAGAAAAGGAATTATATCCACGAGGAAAACCATGAAATCTTGCGAGAAAGTTTATTATGGAGAAAGATCTTTCTCCAAACTATGAAATAAAGCTTATATAGCCATGGCTTTGATATATCAATTAATTCTGGAAATAGATACATTTAAGTCATATGTATTAAGTTTAAAAATAATTTTCGTTCCTATTCGATCGTTGGAGTCACCACACATTGGAATTTGAATTTTAAGGAAAAATCGTCTTTCAGAAAAAGATACAGAGCTTTTGAGTGTTCTATTTTTAGCACACCATAGAATCAAAAGGTGAAATTTAACATTTATCTCAAATACAAGAGTGTATGTAATATATCTCGGGAGTAATTATTGCAAATACGTACGCCTTGCGTCAAGGAAAAATAATGATTTTTGTGATAATTGCGCTTAATACGTAATTAAATTCTTTGAAGATAATTCATGCATACATTACTCAAAATCACTGAATTATATTTTAGAATATTCTCCTCATGCAATACCTATATGTCGTCTCCTCATCATGACATTGGTGCTTGCATTCGTTAAAAGGACTGCTCATTGCATAAATATCCTAACTAAACCTAGCAGAAAAGTAGCCGCGTTCCTCAAGAAAAGAGAACGAAGAGGTAAACAGGATCTTTTAAAGTCGTGTTGGCACGCTTTTGTGCGTTTAAGGTAAATTTGGTCATCACACAGCGTCAACCCGTTTGATGGAGGTCTATCAATGAACGCATTCATAGACGAACTATTTGGAAAGTTGCGAAACGCAAAATGGGACAAGGTGGCCAGTAGTGCTTAAGTAAGCCAAAAGAAAGATAGGAATGGGAAAGGATGGTATGAATGGCCACTGGATTACATTTGCCTCTCCTTATGCGGTTACTTACCTGCAGTTTTGACTGCAGGGCTGCGCACTATCAGCGACTGTTCTGCCGTAAGCTCATCGATTATGCGACTGTCGTTTGCAGTTAGAATGAGGACGAAGTAGTATTGAATCATGCATTAAAACCTATTAGATTCCATGGTTCATATTCAAATTCCGAGGAAAAAATCGTTGGGCATTACTAATGAAAAAGAAAAGTGGAATTTGCCCATCATGTTTAAAACGCTAACATAGTCATATCCTATTACAATGATACATCTTTCAGAAGGACAAGTAATTGATGAAATTTAAGTGAAATAGCTGTACTTTGATGAACGCCACACATGAGGGTTACTACTTTGTAAGTTCTACAAGACAATTTTTTTATTTCGATCCTCATAGATCATCATCTGGTCCATGGAAGTTACAAAGTTTTTTTTACAAAGGTTTTTTAACCATCCAAGAAATCGATGAGTTCAAAATTTGAACTTCCTCCTACGCAAAAAATAATATGAACGCATATGTTTCATCACATTGTGCCCCACGTCCATAATTCTTCCTGAAGGAAATGTTATAAAAGATGTAAATTACGGTTATTTTAAAATCAGTTGGAGAAAATCCGTGGGCAGATTTTTTTGCTGATAGTAGTTTTTATATATGTGATTCATGTTATTTCTTGGATTGTAAAAGAAAAAAATGAATCTATTAAGTGATCGGATTTTTCATACACTAGTCAATGGACACGTATGCCACCAAAAAATTCCACAAATTATGCCACCAAATTCAAAATCAGTTGAGTTAGATCACCGATGACTTTCCGCAGGAAAACACCTTCAAATAGGAGCTTCAATTCTATAAATGAATCCAGAATTAGTTTTGCGTTATTTCCGGGATTCGGCATGTCTGCAAATTCCGTAGAGGTTTGAATTCAGTTATTTGCCTATGATTCGCCGAAAAATAATCTGATTTTTACGGTTTTTCACTGAAACAAAAACACATGTGAGTACAACCATTTAGATCCGTATAAATCCCACTTGGCAGCGTGGGAATCCTGCGACTCGTTGGCCTTGGTGGCCAATGACCAACTATTGACCCACATCGATCGCTAGCGATTGCCCGGTCTATTACAGCGATTAGGTGTGGTCTTCCGTAAATCGGATCTCAATCAGTCTATTCATTCTTGGAGATCGATGGGTCCGCTCGAGATTTTGGGAGGGTCCTCTTAAGGCATAATAGTCCCGTGCGAGGCCAAGCACACGTTCGTTCCAGATAATGGACGAATGAATGAGGCCACGCGACACCAAACTCAGTTTCAAAAGGAACCTGCGCAACACTTTTGGCTACTCTTTTACCCAGTTTCTTTTTTTACTACAGGTTTCCCATACGTGGATGTTTGCGTCCGATTAAGAGGGGTTCATTTTCTAGGACGCCGCTTTTGCCCAAAACTGAATTTTCTCTCTTCTTTTCCACTAATTTCTTATCCGGATCGAACTGGCTGATTTACCGCAAAAGAAAACGAGGAAAGTCTTTGGCGTGAACGAAATTTCATATCATTACACTAAAAGTGTGTTTCACTGACTTACCTTATGATTATTATCCCTATTTTCTCTTGAATCTGGCTAGTTTGGGAGTCAATTAGACTCATACTTCGAATTTCTTACTTAGAAAAACAGGGTTGATTTACTCCATATTTGAGATGTGTTCTCTTGCCTGTATTATATGTATTATAATTCACGGAGAAGAAATATAGCTTGCTATTTATTGAATTATTAGTTTATAAATTGAACGTTTTTAAACGAAAGTTACTAAAATGCCAAATAGTGGTGCAAGAGACGTGGGAGATACTGAATAGTGGTAGCAATTGTGGTAATCCACTACTGGATGCCACGAAAACTGAAATATTTGTCCTGCTAAGGTTTTTTATGAAAATTTAGCTCAGAAAGGCAAGTTAGGGCAAACTGTTACAATCCTTGTCTTGCCCGGAAAGCCTAATTCCCTTTCCAGAATAGTTGACATCCATCCGTGGAGATGATTAGGATTAAAAAGACGCTACATGATTCTTCAGTTTAATGATTTTACAGAAATGGAGGTAATGTACAATTCTTTGTTTTCAAAATTTTGTTTTAGCATTTTCAGCAAATATTCGTTGAAAAAAGTGAAGAAATTTAATATATATTTTCTACGAACAAAAACCTAATAATTATCATCCCTAAATAACAATTATTTTAATTATTTTTTTATATTAAACCGTCATTCCTTCATCAAGCTTTATATAGCCTAGTTTGTAACGGAATGGTAAAGAATACCTATTAAAATCGGTCATAGGCTGCTTTGGTAATTGCCAAGTTTAATTAGGTTTCAGTGAATTTTCGCAACAATATTTACCTATATATTTTCAATATCGACACCGGCCGTGGTGACCGAGTAAGTTACGTTATCGTACGTTATCACTCCAAATCCACGGTCCCGGGTTCGAATCCCAGCTAGTCGGATTTTTCTGGCTAGGTAGTGGTTGGGTGTCTTTGTAAATAGTAATAATTATTGAAATGGATATGATTGGGATGTTCCTGCTGCCATTAGAGAAGTTATTGTTATATTATTATTACTATCAAAATTATAATTAATAATTACTCCTATTATTCATAAATGGACTTTAGTGCCTTTCTTGAGCGATAACTGCTTGTTAAATATACATCGTGTTTCGTACTTGGAACAGCTCATTTATACTTTACTGTCATTCAACTACTTCCTTGCTATTCTACGTTGATAATGAGATAAAATTGGCATATTTGAATACTATACCGCAATTTCGTTCTATTGGTATATCTATAATAAAATCTATTATAAAATTCCAAATATTTTTAAAATTCATGATGCAATCAAAATCGCAAAATTAAGTTAACTATGAGACAGCAGAGAGATTCGTATAGAATTAACCACTTACGTGAGTGATTTTTCATTCAAATTATCCAAAACTAGAGTCAACAAGTATCAGCTTGTAGAAAGAATGATTCAGAAAGAACAAGAGGAATTCAATGAGTAACCCGACAAAAATGCAGAGGAATATGGCCAATTGATTCTCTTAAGGCCAAAGAATGAGTGGTTTTCCTCGGAATGCCTTACACCTTGGCCCTAACTATATCCTCCGAAGGCGACCTTCGAAATAACTAGCCCATTTCGAAACAACGGAACGCCAAGATTTTTTATTTCGGGTGACTTGTTACAGAGGAAATTCACTTTCAGACCTCTGCTGATGCAGCTCACGTAATGCGGACGTCTCTTTTATAATGGAACACCTCAGAAGACCTCGCTCCAATTGATCACCTCCCAATCCACTCCTATCCAACCAATTCGTATCCCTTCACGCTCTGCTCTTGTTATGTCAATGTTACATTTACTTCGAGTTACTGCACTTTTGCCATTTTTTTCCGCCTTCTAGTTCTTTATATGTCCTTTCCCGATCTAAAACCATACGACTCAATTCACCTTACAATCATGAAGTGAGGGTTCAGAAAAATATTTAGTTGATAACTATCCATTCCAATATGTCCCTCTCAATTAACAGGGATAAGGATTATTACTATATATATATATATTATAGTGATACTATATACTATATTATAGTGATACTATATATATTATAGTGATTATAAATAAAATAAATAAATATAAAAAGAGCATTTTTGTAAATATGCTGTTTCTCTGTTAATGAATCAATGTTTTTTGCGCGGTTTAGTTTTGAGACTACAATAAGTGCAGATTTGGGTATAGATTTATGCTTATACATTAATTATTTTCGTTACTTATTGCAATTAACCATCATCCTTCAATTTTGTAAAGTTGAAAGAAACCTCGAGGTTACATTTGACTTAAGCTCAAATCATTCGTAGAGGAATACCACGCAATAATAATTTTAAATTTATAATATCCCAGTATATAAATCCCTAATATATTTTAAATATATAAATTAAAAGTATGAGTACTCAGTTTTTTTCTTACATCTACTTTGTTTTTGTAAAATATGTACATAAAATACATAATACATAAGCAATGAAAAAGATGTTTAAATATTAATTACCGGCAATAAGAGATAATTTGGATAAAAGGACTATTCTGCAATGCAAACTACAATTGGTTAAAGGTAACTTAAAAACTTTCCGAACTCGAGGAATGCCCAGCAATTATTTTATTTTAAAGCGACAATGAATGGGTTATATCATGTAACATTTTAGATTCAAATACTTCTACAATTATTGTAATCTATTTTTCATTTCCTATTTTCCTACTTTTCTCAGGTGCTCATTTATGATTTCATTATATTTATATCATAGATATAGCTTTAATTGCAATGATTATTTTGAAATGTTTGAGTTGTAGTCATAATTCTTAAAAATACTGATACCTGACAACATGAATAATCGGATAGTTATGAAAGATTTTTCAAAGAATATTAAATGTAGAAAACGTTTCAGGATTAATTGATGAACTAACACGTAGGTTAGGAGGAGGCCCTGAATTGTTACAGCAGTTTGAATAATTTGCTTTGACAACAGGAAATGAATGATGCCAGACACTCTTAATGGATTTCCATTTGCTATGCAGCAAGTACTGCAACTCAATTGATATGAAAACCTTGAGAAATGCAAACAATGTTGCTGCAACAAGCTAAAATAAGTGAAAAGAAATCAGCATCCTGTAGCATACAGAGTATTCATAAATCACGCTCCATTGTTCCTTCTCTTTCAAGAGGTCAAACCTCAATCATGTACCTTATTGTTAGCAAGAGTACTTTCAACTCCTCTCTCCTGTCTCTCATCGCATCTCCATTCACTTCCCAGTGACTATCGTTGGCAGCATCACATTTCGTGAAAACCTATGAACTAGCCGCTCTACTAACTAGATTTCCAAACTCTTCCTCCATTTCCTCACCAAGCCCAAATTATATAAAAGTCTATTTCCGCATCTTTTCACTCTTTCTATAGCTATAAAGAGTAAGAACATAAGATACAGGAATTAGATTTCGTTGAGGAGCATTCGATAGATTTATGTTCTACTGGTAAAGAAGCCCCTATCCCTGATAAAAGAGAAACATCATAACATCTAAAGGTAAAGGAGACAAAAAGAGTTATCATTAGAAATAAATTCGCTTGGAATGAAATAACTTAATTTAAAGGTCTTTTTTATGCTCGCCAAAAACATACTTCGTAGATTAAATACTACGAATCTCTTTAGATCCTTTACTAATTCCTTTGTAGTTATTGATCATTTCATATCTTTTCCATCATAGAATCTAACGCAAATATAAACATTATTATTTACCAAAATCAATTACATTTACATAAGGACCCAGCAAGCTACCACTGGCGAATGCCAGTGGCTGTAGAAAAATTTATATTTCTAATTTATAATAACTTCTCTAATGTTCCGCGGTAATTATAGAAGCCGAAACAAATTATTCCCGACAAATCCGCTAACATTGAGTAATCAATGTAATCAAACGGTTCGAGTGATTACCAATTAAAGCAATTTTGAAGGCCCTGAAGCGTGAAATCAGATTCCCATTCATTTATTAGTTAAATTAGGCTTTTGATGGGAAAATTGAAAAGGAAAGGAATCAAGCATGGAGAGAAAGCATTCACTCGACGATTGTACCTGAATACGGATCGATTCCTTCAGTATGTGGACACACTTTCCGGCCCTGAGAATAATGAAGATAAACCAACAAGCAGAGATTTGGGTTTCTTTTTTTTTTAAGCAATAGCTTCCGTGATACAAGATGTGCGGTCGCATCGCCGAAAAACTTTCTCCGAAGAGAATAGTGAAGGCGAGCGTGAACGACCTTTTATAAGGGACCCATTGGCACTACCTGAAAAGTCGAGTGGCATTCGATATCCTAAAGATCTTAAATAGCGACTCACGCGAACCCAAAGATCGCCGGTGGGGCGGTCATTGTGCTCGGGCATTAAAAGATGGAAATGGCTTCAATTGAGCTGTTTTGGTTTCTATTACATACAATCATTTTTAAGGCATTTAACTGATACGTTACTGTTAAACGCTCACTCTTCTTTGGTCTTCCTTCTTTATTAAATTCTCTTCCATCTGATGTGGATTCATTTTCATCGACCAAATATTCCTTCATTAAGTTAGGAGTATCCTTTCATTACAAGAAATAGATTCGCTTATTCGCTTACTAATTGTAGTCATGTTCTGTACTGTTTCTTATGCTTCATGTTATGTTTTATTTTTGCCTTTACTTATGCCAACAATTGTTTTATATTTAACTGTAAATCTGTTAACTTGCTGTATGTGAAATATTGATTTAAATAAATAAATATGAGTTTTTTCTAATCCCTCTCAGATTTAAGATGTCTTCAGGGATACTGAATTGCCATTCCGTATGTTTTGAGGTAATGACTGAAAATTTATTTTCAAGAGAAAATGCATGTCGTGAAAATTAAATTATTTGTTAAGAATAAAGGAATAATACCGAGGTTAAAGATCTAAATAGTCATTACTGGTCCAGCAATTGTAGCTTAACTCGTCAAACTGGTGTTTCTCAACTTTTGATAGACAGCGAAGCGAAGTAAATTATATAACATCTAAAATAAATTTTCTAATTTACGTAGAGCATTGATCAAAATTATTCAACATAAAATTTGTTAAATTAATTTAATTATCGTAATAATCTGCAGCCCGTATTAGTTTCATTTATTAATTGCTTAGCGTGATTGTGTCAGTTATTCCATCCGAATTAATCGGATCCCGGATAGTAATTGAGTCAGCGGCATCGATATAGGTTTTCCCAGGTTCTATTCCCGATGAAAGTCCATTAAATTACCTAAGATGTCGAAGCTGTTCGAAAAAGAAAATACAACTTTATTACGCTCTTAATTAAATCACAATAAAGTGACTTTTAATCAAATTACTTTCTGAAACGCCCATAATGTGAAGAACATCGTGTAGAATGTCTCTTAAAGGAAACGAGCGTTTGCGTATCTTTACATGTACATCCCAAGCAATGTTCGTGCCGACAGATCGGACCTGATTGATATTACCCAGAAAAGAAAATAGAGGCAGCCGAGCCAAAAGCAAATCCAGCAAAACGGCTCTTCCTCGGAGCAAACACGTCCGCATTCCCCGAGGGATATTCACCCTATTTCCTCGCAAAACCGATTCGATTTTTTCTCTAATCTTTCCTCTCTACTTGCTGCACGTAGAGCATCTTCACTTTCCCACTCGAAGGTCTTTTTAAAGCGTTGCGTCACGGGAAAAAGTCTCATTAAAAGCTCTTTATAAAATCCTCAAAAGTCGTCTGCTTCCGCCTTCAGATGGCTCCGCAAAAAGACAATCCCCCATCGCTTCTCCATCGCCGTTCTTTCAATACGAGTCTCATTTCCACGGATCGGAGGGAGTGAAAGGAGAAGAAAGCGGTTCTGCCTTCCAATTGGCGAAGGGGATGGGCAGAATAATGACCGCTATCGCAGGAACGGGGTCGGGGCGATGCCTGCGGCTTGACTCCTTATATGTGGGGCAGGGTCTCGTCCTTCGCCCTTCCACGCCGCACTGTTTGTATTTTTTTCCGAGCCGATGAGCTATCGAACGTGCGTTCGCGGAACAGTTGGAAAACGCTCTTTCAAGAAAGGGAAAAGAAACTAATTCGACCGGACTGTCTCTCTCCCCGCAGAGTGACTGTGTGGGGTGGCATGTTCCATCCGCATTCACTCTTCCCCGAAAGCTTCGGAAGAGATCATCTTTTCCAGTACGGTTTTTCCTCCAGGTGCGCGTCTGCAAAATCCGGTGTGGCTGCTTTTACCGGCAGCGCTTTTGGAGGTTAATTTCTGGAAGTTTTCTTATCTACTACTCATTAAGCATCTTTTTATCTGGTTTCATTCCATTACTAATATTAACTCTTTTTCTGTTTAGACCATATGTCCCATCTTTCTGGTTTTGCTAATGGTTCCTATTACCTTTTTGTAATTTGATATTGAAAAGAGTCTGATGCATTATAATGCCAGAATAGTCATATTATTGAAATTATGATGTCGTATCATCAATCATGTCATATATCATAGCAGTCAATAATTGTGCCTCGTACAAGAATTGAAATATCCAAGGAAAATCATAACCAGAAAAAGCAATATGACTAAGATGTATTTAAATTCTCTTCTTTCAAGGGCATAGTTCAATTCGTTATATGTAAATTTTTTATCCTTGGGTTCTTTTAAGTACATTTCTGCAAGGGCTAAGATCTCTACAATGAAATTTTATTGTCTTCATGAAATAGTTACAATTTTGGCAAGCATTAAAAAAAAACTCTTAATTTGATCCCTGTTTGAATGTCAATATCTATGGACTAAAACGTATAGCATAGGCTGATATTCGTGATTCACTAGGAAATCATATCCGCAGTTATAAGAGATGATTATTCTATCCAATTTTCCAAACATTAACCTAAACATTGGGCCTAACAGGCGTTCACCCAAGTTCACCCAATGCTTAGGAGGAATCCGTTTTTCTGCATTACATTTTCTTCGATCCTGAATCGCAAATTAAGATAAAACTGTTGTGAAATACTTCAAAATGTCAGCGTGTTCAATGCGATATCGCCCTAGCTAATCTAGTCTAACTATGCAACCGTGAAATGGCTTAGAAAACCACAGTAAAATGAAAGTTTTCTTCTGTAAGGACGAATTGTTAAAGAAATTGCTCAGGGGGCTTTCAAACGGTGATTCATTACCAACGAAGGATGCTTTTCAGTTAGAATGTACAGATGATTTCTCAAGCTTCGGGAAAACCCTTATACTTAAGTGTGGTCGAACGCTTTTTCCTCGAGTTGCATCAGTTGAACGATCGGAGAAAGTTTTTAGCAGAAAGTATTTTCGCCTTGAATTAGAACAAGAGGGTCGAGTAAAGTGTGCAACGGAAAAAAATATTTGGATAGAGGCTGTTATGAGTTGTTCGAGATGGACATTTCTGAGCCAAATGAAAACGCAAAAACAAAAAGATAAGACCGAGAAAAGGTGAAAGTGTGGAGCACTGAGTCAGGGGAATTCATTTGGCGAAATTGAGAGATAGTGGACTTTATGGACTTTACGCAAGCGAATGAGTTACCGGAGATTCCGATTTTTCTGAATTTTCCCACTTTCAATTATTGCTTCCTTGTTGGCGAGAGGAGAAATTTTATTGGGAAGACTTTAGGTCCTCCGAGATATTCGGATACTTCCAAACTGTGGATGTTTGCCTGAAATGTCTAGAATATCTCGAAAACATTTTTAATTGAATGGTCTTTGACGAAATTTTCCTCTGAAAGTGGGAGCATCGAACAGAATACAGGGAGTACGGAATCGAATGGTATATGTTTAGAAGATAGCCTCGATTTTATAGTGCATGGTTGTTATTTCTGGCAATTCTAATCAAGGACTTCTTTCTAATTAAATGAAATTTAGAAAGGTATTTCTGAAATCAACGTTCCCCTGAGTCCATTTTTAATTGTAATTATAAAAGTAGATTGCATTTCCATCAGGAATTTTAAGTCTATTATAAATATGTCGAATTTTATTTAATATAATGGTATTCAGAATAGTTCATTAAAATGTTCTTGCAAGTTTCAGAATATTGAAAATTTAATTTGGTTTCAGGAAGGATTATCCAATTTTTTACGAAATTGATTAAAATCACAAGCTTGCGTACCTTTTTATTTTATAACAGGAGATTTCTTCAGTGTCTGACTTCTTATACTTGAGAGACTCATTAATTTTTATTCTCATAGGGAAGATATTTCCTTAACACCAGAGTAATAGTTATACAGGGTCATGAAATATTTACTAACATCTCTTTTGATATCTGAAAAATACTCATTCGAGTTGATTTTCCTTTCCGATTGAGTACTTTCAAATTAATCAGGTCGTGTTCCACGTAACTGCATATCTGTAACTGTACAACTGTATATCCTCTTTTTCAGTCAATTTACAAAATATCAGAAATGGTTAATTACTGGCGATGAGAATTTACTGAAAGTGGAAACTATATTCTAATAATAATAATAACTTCTTTAATGGAAACCGGGAGAATCCCAATTACATCCATTTCAATAATTATTACTATTTACAAAGACAAAGCATTCCCTAGCCAGAAAAATCCGGTTAGCCTGGGTTCGAACACTGGACCTTGGTGTTGAAGCGTTATCACGTAGGCATGCTAACCACTCCGCCACCACGGCCGGTTAAACAGTCGATAGTTATACAGTCAGTTCTCTTGACTTTGGCTCTTTTCCTTTGTTCCATTACATATTTACTATTTATAATTTGAATAAAATTCACAGTCTCAGGCGTTGTTTTGTGGAAATCCATCTCCATTACCAAATCCATACCATTTATAATTTGAATCAATTTTTATTGGGGATATGATGGTTAACTCTTAGATTAGGCATTCATATCTAGGGCTTGGTATCTTTCCGGATGCCTACACGTGTCAGGAAAAAGACCTCGGCCGAGAATCAATCCCAAGGCCATTAATTTTCAGTCAGATCAAAACTCTAGTCTATTTACGAGACTCCCAGCATCATTTAAATGCACATATCTTTCGAGGTTGTTACGATCTAAATCGTGATTGGAGAGGCAGACTTAGAAGAAATCATGAAGGCCATCTAATTCGAAAAATTGGCTCATATGCAAAGCTTGCAGAGCATGAAAATTGAAGTTTACATTCCCTTCATACGCCTAAAGGCAGCTCGTAAAGGTTATGTAGATTTAAATATAGGAAAGTTTTTTTGTAGATTCTAAATGAACGAGTTTGAAATGATCAGAGATTGCTTATATTTGATAAGCTATAAAAATATTTATTTTTAATTGGACTTTTTTCCTTTCATAAATGTTTCCGTTTTTACTTGGAATCAAATTTTATTTTTGATTCTTAACTTTATACGAATTACAGACTAATCAGCATGTAACATTGGAAATTGACACATTTTCTTACAATATTGCTGCTTCTTGGAATAAAACGCGTTTTCAGGCTTCTAACAGTCACTTGTTTTGAATGAGTTGTGTTTAAATACGTTTTTGCAAAGGAGAAATACACTAAAACACCCTTTTAAGTCTTTTCAGAGGATCGAATGAGATGGGGCTTTAACTGGAATACGAAAATGTTTCATATATTGTGCGTTTGGAAATAACATGTAACAATTTTTTAGCTCTTCCATTTTTAAATTAGGTATTTGCAGCATAATACAATAAGGGAAATTTTTTAGTTTGCTTCATTTGCTAGCGTTGAGGATGGGATATCTAGATAGCTAACAAATTACTGCTGTGTAAGATTGAGCGCCTTCTCGTCATATTTTTTTAAGAATGGTAAGCTTTTCTGACAAAGAGAGCCCTGCTTTGTTACTTCATTTTGGCAATTCTTCACTCTATCAATAATACATTTTTACCAGATAGGATAGCGGATATGAATAAAAAATTATCGTCACTAAAACACGAACTCTCAAAGATTATGCTCATAGCTCACCAAACATTGTACTGCTTTATTGATTATTCTACACCTTCATGACTTAAATTTGCAAAGAAAAACATCAATGTGAATTTTTAAGCGATTTTCTACCTTAAGAAAAAACTGATGGCGAAGATCCTTTTCTTATAAAGAATATTCCAAAGAATCAAAGCTAAATCTCCGTCAGAAAGAGGGGAAGTGGAGAGTTTCGTGATATCTTCATTTTTCTCTTTGACAATTTATCATCACATATACGGGAATCAAATAGAATTCCGTTAGAAACAAGGCAAAACAGGGGATCATAGTAACACTAAGTTATTTTTGGGCAGAAGGGTGGCTAAAGCAAGTAGCAGTGCATCTAAGGAAGGGAAACGTGTATGTACCTTATTAGTGGTTAGCATAACGTCTTATGTGGTTACTTCTATAAGATGTTTTGTATGAAAGGGGCCTGACGTAAAAGCACGTATTAGCCTGGATAACATATGAAGCGGGAGAATTTTTAACGGGCTTTGAAATACTCCATCCCCTTCCTTGGGTTTTAACTGTATTTATAATAACTTTGATTGGACTGAGGGTGAAATTCGGCGAAATAGAACACCTTTTTGAGAAAGGTACTTTAGCTGATGCATCAGAAAGAACTTAATTTGATTATAAATAACCATTGTAATAGTTTTTAACTATCACAATGTCATTAAAATAGAAAACAGAAATCAAATGTCATGGGTTACTCACAACTACTTCCGCCTTTGATTAGGTAGCGTCTTCAAGCTGCGTCTTCAAAAAGCACACGAGGTGGTTTTTCAAACCTGTGAAGATAAAAGAAAATATAAGAATCTGATTGAAATAGAATAGAAAGTAAGAGTGGAAAAATACTTGTTTTAAATTCTCAGGAAGTCGGATGCTTAAGGCGTTCTTTTCTTATAACAGACAGTTTCCTCATTCTCAATTCCAGTACCAAATTAAAGAAAATTAAGGAAAACTATAGTTGAAGGAATACAAAGTAGTTATCTTCCGTCTTTTAACAAAAGTAACTGGCTTTCCAGTAATAACATATTATAGTTGCATTACTTTCTCTAATGGCTATAATTGAAGCCAGCCCAACGTGTGTTCGTGACTAGAAGATACCATTTCCATCCCCTTGAGACATTCATATTTATATGCGAGTCTTTCCACTCTTAATACATAAATTAGGTAGGAAGAAAAGGAAAACAGATTAATCGCTAGATTTTATATCCGCTCTTCCGCACTTTCACGTTAAATTGCCGCCTCTCAAACTGCGACTTTAGTCATCAACACCAAACAACCTGTTAGCTACACGTATTAGCATTACATTATCGCTCACTTGATTGGATTAGCAAACCTAAACGATTCCACTATTGTGGGGATGCCTTTGGCATATCCTTCAAAAAAGGCTTATTGCACAATTATAATTGGCGCTTTGAATGAGAGAAATTAAATATTAATTTGTTGTACATTTAACAAATATGCACGCAAACACTCATGCCTTCACTCATAAATTGAGTTAATTGTAATAACTGGAAAAACTTCAGTCAGGATTGGGTGAGTTTCAGAGAGTCGTGAAAATGTAACTTTGCCCACAGGGTTTTGAGTCTTGAATATGAATTTCTATTCTATAAGTTGTGGGATAATATTCGTGCAAATCTTTTGTACATGTCTTGAATTCTATTGAAGGGAGGTTTTCCGAAAAGCTTCACTCCTTCCTTGGGCAAATGCCTAACAGATATTGTGTTTTTTTCATCAATTTCTAATGTCTAATCACACAAAACTATGTATGACTCTATGTATGTATATGCATTTGTGAATTGCACTCACCACCACCTGATTATTTATTTACTTGCAGTGATTCTGATGTATTAATAACAAATATTACCGATAAAAACTAGATATCGCATTTATCATAGTTTATTATTATAGTTAATGGCACATTTTTAGCATTTTGTATTGCGCATCTCTAATAGAAATGAAGTAATACACGTATTAAATACGAAACATTGGCTACACTAGTAATATAGTGGATTCAAAGTTGTACAGAATTGAAAAGTAGTGACTTGGCTGATACTCGAACCAAGGTTCCCACTTTCCGGGCAGGTATTCTAACCACTGAACTACCGAGGCACGTTAAGTGGATAGATTTCCTGCCCGAAAAGAGGAAGTCCTGGGTTCGAATCCCAGCCAAGTCATTTTTTTCACTTCTGTACAACTTTGGGTTAAATGTATACTTTCATGTGCAAAGTTAAAAGTTACTTCCTATCATTTGAATATTGTGGATTATTTGTCAAACTTGTTGTATTCTTCTGATACATTTACATGAATTGAAATCATACGTAGCGTTGCGTGGTGTTATCATTCAAGTAATTATCAGGAGGCAACATTCACAGCAAGCTATATTCTTCGCGGCAAGTGTAGTAAATCAAGCTACAATCAATACCATAAAAGTCTGAAGCGCACATATGCTCAGTCATCATGCTGTAGGCTTTCAAATTGAACTCCGATTTGCACGATTCAAATACAATGTTCAGAAAGAAATTAGCATTGACCTATCAAAGGGTTGAATTTCTCGTCTAATGAGTTGTTTGGTAGTTGAAGACGCTGCCGTTTCCCCGGAAGATTAGATAAATCAACGGAGGCGAGAATAGGAGATGTCCAAAGGCGTAGTGGGGTGAGGAGATTCGACAGATCGTGAAGAAAGTGGAGAGAAAGTTTCGAGGCCGAGTGTCCATGCGGAGGTAGGGGAGGATGGAAATATGGGCCCCCGTTTCGTTCGCAGGGAACAACCGAATCAGATGTTGGGACTCGGTATAATAATTACCTTTCACCCAATTCTATATCCATCTGCGTTGGAAAACGACACCGGCCTTAAATATCGCCTTCTTCATCGCTCCCCTCTGCAGTATTACTCTCATTAAGTTTACAATTATCTCAGGGTCAGCGGCATTGACCTTTGGAGCAACTCCGCCAGAGTGGAGGGAAAGTGCTCGGACGGGAAACTTTCTTATGATCGGAAGAGACCAAGTTAAAATATGCCGGGGCGGTTGACAGTAATGTGTGGCGAAAGAAACTCGGCTTGAATAAAAGATTTGGCGTAGGATCGATCGGGGATCTTCAAACGCAAGGGCGATTCCACGCAAAGAGTGGATGTTTTCCAGTCTTTACCCGCTACATACAGCACGACATAGGGTCAATGCCTTGATGCGGCGTTGATCCATACGAAGAGAATAATAGAAAGTTATTTGTCGATAATTAACCACTAAGGAACAAGAAGCTTCCTGAGTTTAGAGGCGTGGGTCTTTCATCCATATTCTTGTCACGATACTTCGCATTGATACTACGTAACGTGACTTTGGACCATCAATGATGATTAAAGAATCATGATAAATCAAAAAGCATGTGGAAATAATTCCAGATTATGCTTATCTTTGCTATTCTATCTTTCGAGATGAAAAGTCTTTGTCACTACAGTTACTTATCAAAAACTCATTCAGAGAATCATTATGACAAAAACGCTCTTCAAAACTACTAATACCAAAAGCTAGTGCACATGAGATTCCGAAAAATTTTAACTGTTTAAAAATATATCAATTAATATTAACTATATTAGAATATTATAAACCACTGATGGCAAAGTGTAATAAATCAAAAGAACATTATTAAGCATGTTGATAAATTATAAAAAAATATTATTTTGAATCACTATGGTTTATGATTTTTTATTGTTATATTATATATATTCTATTTAATATATTACAATTTTTACTCTTATTATACCTTTATTATAAATTTTAAAATAAATGTAAAATCAAAGTTTTCATCATGAAATTACTTAGTGTGCAATGAGAGGAATGAATATTTTAGTCTTGGCATGATAGTAACATGGTCCACTGCGAACGAAATCGCCGGTCATTTATGCAAGCTCACATATTTGCACGCGGAAATGAGACTTTGGGAAGACCCGTTGCACAACTTGTCCACCAATGAAGAAATGGTTTCTGTCAACGAAGAGGGATTGTTTTCGTGAACGAAGATTGATTATCCTCACTCTTTTGAATCTTTGGCTGACTAAGGCTTCCTTTCATCTTTCGCCCGTCTCAAAAAAGATTAGAAAAAATTATATTTGGGCTTTTTCCATCAGCCGTCGGTGAAGAACACTAGTGAAGGCAGTGCAGTTTTAAAGAGTGAAAGTGTACCGCTGAGAATTGGGGTACTGTTGGAAACGAGGAAGTGAATGGAGCATTGTTTTCTTTATAGTTTAGCATGTTTCAATACAATTGTTAGGATTATTCAACGACAAAGTAATGTAGGCATAACGGAGATCTTTAAGCGTGACATTTCCCGTTTTCTAATGTTCAATGATAAGAAAGCAAGTCAAAAGAATTACTTGTGAAATAAATATCCCTTTGCAATTTGCACAGATTACAAGATGGCTCGTGTTGAGGTATTAATCATGAGACATTATCAAACGCGGTTTCTTTATACTTTACTGTAAAACCAGAGACAGCTATCATTTATTTTAAAAAGATGCTAACAATATATAAATGCCCTAAGTCTCAAGATAGTAGAATTTAGATGACCCATGAAAATTTCGGAGTTTATTTTCAACGGAAATGAGTTTTTATTTTAATTTTAAACATCGAGATATTCTCCAGTAAGAAAACTTACTGTATCCTTAAGAAGCTCACTATAGTAATAAATTATAAAAGAAATGGATATACCGGACAGCTGCCCATGAGATATTCACCCTATGAGGTTCCTAATGTGAAAAATAGGCGTGATTCAGAAATTTCGATAATCGACCGGATAAGGGCAATTTATATGGCTGACGAGATGGTAAGCACTTGGGAAAGTTCTTATGACTTAATCAAAACCATTCTTAAATGCTGCAATCCTTGAGGTAGCACGAAGCCCGGGCCTAAAAGGTCATTCGCACGGACCCTTCTCAGCATCTCTGACACATCTTGATACTGAATGACTAGACAAAACAGTCAACTATATCCTGAAGTAAAAATATAAAATCGAGATTTGATAATACAATTTTATACCCTACCATCTTTCTTGAATATTTTTCGGAATCTCATTCCAAAAAAAGTTTGTAGATTAATATTATTATTATTATTTGTAATATTAATCTAAGCGAAGCAGTTGAGGATATCCTGCACTAAAAATATTCAATCAAGATTTAAGAATACAGTATTATACCCTTCCATCATTCTTGAATATTTATTCTAATACAGCAAAAAGAAAAAATAATATCTATAGTAATATACTGTACTAAAAATATTCAATCAAGATTTAGTAATACAATACTATACCCTTCCATCTTTCTTGAATATTTTTTCTAATATATCCAAGAGAAAAGGTTCAGGATATCCTTTACTAAAAATATCCAATCGAGACATAATAATAAAATACTTTATCCTACCACGATTCTTTATATATGATGGGATACAGTTGTCAAAATAACCTGTGACAATTTCCCCGGCGACTCATCAAATCCACTGATACGTTCTAGGAGATTTATTCATCCGGCAACCTGCTATTAATGATGAAAAACCGATGAAAGTGATGATATCGCTTTCTCCGGCAACTAGCCAGTCCTATGTAGACCAAATCTATAAAAATAACTCTTTCACTTCTTCCTCTCTCACGGAGGGCTAACATCATCGACCCGTTGAGGTGGATGACTTATGACATTTAATTGCACGATCCAATGAGCAATATGGGTGAAGTCGGTGAACTCAACTTCCGACGGACGAGGAAAAGCGCGCTTTGATTTGAGAGGGAAAATAGACGCGAGGGAATCTTTCCTACGTATAAGAAGGCAAATCGGTGGCCGCAGGAGGACTAAACAGGCTTTCTCCGTTGGGCACGCAAAGGGCAACTTGTTATTCTCCCTCTCGACCAGTTATGGTGTTAGTCAGTCGCGTTTTCCATCTTCCTCCGCCCAATTTGGGTTTTCGTCCTTTAGAAGTAGCTCTCATACTGGGTCAATGTCTTCTTACGCTCAGACAAAAAGTTGATATTGAAAGTGATGTGATGTGGTTGGGAATTCCTTTGGTTTATAAGCAAGTATTTCAATTCAATCGCTGAAAATAATCTTTTGTTTACTTCAATAAAATAGATATTTGTCGCAAATGTCGAGGAAAAGTAAGGAATTCAATGTCACATGTACTTTGCGTAGGTAAGGGTATAACTTTTATTTGCTTCTATATGAAAGGTGATCAGGCCTAATCTCAAATTACTCAAAAACGTACTTCGTATTTTCCACTATATTTAATTATTACATAATATTACATAGTTATTAAAAATATTTAATACTGTGGAAAAGACGAAGTACGCTTTTGAGTTATTTAATTGCTTCCTTTACGCCGATTTCCTTCAGATGGGGAAAATATGATAGATCCTGTGTCTCTTCCTCATGTACGAGGAAAACATCATTCTTTCGTTTGTGTAATTCTCATTATGTGCAATAAATTATTGTTGAAGAATAAAATGTGGTGCATTACTTTCTGTGAAACCCTCGTAGATGAGGTGCACTAAAATCTGCTTTTGCATATATATCTTAAAATTCGGTATGTTTAATAATAACGATAATGACATACATTCACACCAAATCATCAAATAACTTTTTAAAACACCCAAGGCTAATTGAGGTTTCAATAAAGGCATCATTGGAGACGTAAGATGAATCGAATCATTTAATAATGCCCTCAATGCGAGCAAAATCCTCGTTGGGTGTTTCAATAGCTTTTTGATGGTTTAAGTGTAAATCTGTATAAATTTTCTAATCTACAGCATCAATGGTCTTACTATTCGTATTAAAAAGCAATTGCAAGGAATATCAATGCTTATAGCCTCAAATGCTCTCTTCCTGCGTGCAAAAATCCTAAGCAACGTTGTAATCATGTAAAGATGAAAGGTATGTGTGAAGCAGCAAAGAAAATTCCCTTATTGAATGGCAATGCTGTAGAAAGTATACCTGAAGTACGGAAATTCCAGTCATCGACCTTCCTCGTGGTGAATTCGTCGAAAGGAAACCTCTTCGACAGCCTAGCCTTCTTTGATTTTGTGAAGCGAAACTGATCTTCCATTTCTCTGACTTATACAGTTGTGTGTTAGGAAAGCCCACCTTAGCTCAGAAAGCAAACGTAATAGTATTCATGACAATTGGAGAATAATTATTCTATAGAAAGTTTGAAGTTTCAAAATGAATGAAGTGTTCCGAGGAAAGGTGGACGCTGAGATCATAAGAGAAAGGAGCCGTGTTCATTAATTTGAATGACTTATCAGTGGATACTCTATCAGATCTAATTATTGTGAGATAAACATTCCGCGATATTTTACACGAATGCCTCTTTCAATTCTAAGCACAAAACACCGTGAAGAGTCAGCGGCGTAGCACGATATGACTAAGGAGAAGGGAGACTCAAAGTCAGATAGAAAACGCTAACTTGCCTGCAGCTCTCGTACGGGTAGATTTTCTATCGTAAGGGCGAATAGTAATAGAAAAAATTCAAATCGATATTAGCGGTGTTTCTACGTCATTTTTCATCAAATCGTTTCGTCTATTACTATTTAAGTTCGAATGGAATTGAAACGATAAAAGACGCACGTTTTTATTGGGGTCACGTACCCAATGCCCCCACGTCCTTGTGAAGAAATCGAAAACCCCAAAATATACGGTTCAGGAAGTTGCAGTAATAACGTCCCTCAATCCTGCAAGATGTATTTCCTGTAGCTATCATGCTTCGGTGGCAACAAAAGTTTATTTATTTATGAAATATAAGTATGAGAGAGATAAAAAATTGTAATTTTCCAATCAGAAAACCACTATGTGGAATCATTTGGAAAGACTGCTTTTCGTTTCCTCAAGAAGATACGAGTCAATAAGGTTAGAATACGTATAAGGACAATTCATGGATAATCTGAATACGAGGAAAAATTTACCAGCGGTATTCGACACGTACCATTTGAAAAACGTAAGTGTAATTACAATTAATCCTCTAAGACAAAAAATTATATTGTTTTATTTTAATGATTGGTTGAAACTCCTTTTTATATTTTGATGAAAATATTTTCCTCCGATATGGTTACTACAGTTTAAACAATAGCAAAATTTAAATTTGCTCACAGAAATTTGTGAATATTTCATTAAAATTAATTTTCCCGCAAAATTTTGTATCTCAATAAAATCATTGTGAGGATTCATTCCTATTCTCTATTTAGTGGAAGAGTATGGATTAGGAAAGTAATACTCTTGGACGTATGTTTAAAGAGATAAATTGAATTACGTTGAAAATTAAATGTTTGTTTTTAATATCTTAAATAATATTTCACATATTTCATCAGAGAAGGTGGTGATATTCCGATTTTGCGTATATTAACAGATTAAGAGGAGTTGATCCAACTGTTGAACTTGATAAAATCGAAACTTTTATCTATTAGCTCATTTGAAATATCATTGAGAAATAATTCCGTAGAAATCATCGATCTTCTGTAAAATTGTGTTGAGGAATACTCATTGATACTCACTTGTATTAAAAATCCTTGAATAGGAATAAAGTGATTACTTATGCTCAGTTAGTACTCTAAATACACTCATTCGTAGAAATTTAGATTGATAACTTGATGTCAGTTATTATTTTATGTTGTATGTATATTTAGCCATGTTGCTAGCATCATTTCCCATCTCTGTAATAATTCTTAATTAATTACACGATAGCTATTTAAGGTCTTCAATACATTCTTTAGAAGTATTTATTTGAAATAGGGCGGCATTAATACAGAGAAATTGAAGAAATGAAATAGGCTAATAATTCTTCAAATAATTCAGTATTGTCAGTATTATATATTTGAAATCATTGGATTTCTCTTATTAACGACAGATAGAGAATTAATTTTTTCGACTGGGTGATATTTTTTCTGATAATAAACCGCTATTAATATAAATCTCTTTCTCACGTGTCGCTGCTTGGTGAAAGAGAAATCCCAATTCTCATCGAACTTAAAACCGGTTCAAATGGGTTTTAGCGCATCCCACGTTAAATTCGAATAAAACGTTGATTTTCCTTATACTCTTTCACAAATGAATCAACTTTGTATAAAAATGTTCTTCCTAGCATGTTAATTTCTATCCAACCATTGAGATCAACCATTTACTAATAAATATATACTTCGAAGACAAAAATAAAAAATTCTCCTTGAAGCAAAATGTTTAGCCTTAGCCCCAAGATTATAAATCATAATAATTTATCGAACACAAGTGATTAATAGTTTAACCTTCTATTGCATTTGCGGAGGAAAGTAAATTTAGAAATTAGGCAAAAATATTGCTTAGGAATACTCCTAAGTCTTCGTTTACTTTAATACATGTTCGCACACATTCGAATGCGTATATTAATCGAATGAAGCGTTTGTTTTAAGTGGTTAAATGCTGGAAGTAGGTTCCTCTAATGCAAACACTGATTCTTTTGCGGTTACTTAGATAATTATAACTAACTGGGAAACCCAACACATTTATTTGACGGTGAAGGACACCTCCCCAAGACCCACTAACCTTCTGTACTTATAACCTTGTTAAGTTTTTCTCAATTTCGCCTCAAATATTTGCATAACTTTCTCTGACACTCCCTGTTTTTCGGCGACAGAGTTTATCACTTGATGTTCCTCACTGGGCCTTCGCGAAGTAACTTTAAAGGAGGAAAATTAGGTAGCCATATGCGCAGCCATGAAATCAATATCCGGATGGAGCTCTCTGAAGCTAACTAAATCTATTTAATTTACTTTTAAAATCTGAGAGGGTGTAATCTCGGTTTGCAATCTTAAATGTAATTTCAATAAAAAACGAACTTAAATCTGCAAACTAATATCAGAATATTATGAAATAATTATATTGATATCTAAATTCTTGATGAATCAGGTTTGAAATTATTTCATTACTTACTACAGAATTTAATAAATTATATATAATAACAATAATAAATACATTTCTTATACATAAATGGATACTTTACTGTTTGAAATATAATAATTTACTGTATAGCCTCATTCTGAAATGCTTGATAGAGGAATTTTACTGCTTATTGGTAACCAATAGAAAACAAAGGCAAAAATAATAAAAAAATAAAAAAAGGTATGCATGCATTTGAGAAACATTAAGTCATACTAATTAGATGGATTTTTCTCAGCTAATTCACTTTTTTTCTTTCTGATGGCTCAGTTTTTACATATCCCTAACTCCCTAACAGCTATCAAAGTTAACAGCCCGCCACATACTTCTGTTAAGCTCACGTAGATATATTACATTGGCGTATATTTGATCACTCATAGATTAGGAATTTTATGGTATTTACTGTTGCCTACGATGCTTTACTATTCTTCGCTTAATTCAGTTTGACATTGAAATACGATGACGTTTAATTTAATACGTTGACATTTTATGCATAATGATGTTGTGATATGGATAAATTTGAATGTATAGCATTTACTTTAACCATGCAGACATAATAGTGGTCCTCTTAGTCCTAAATGCATCATCACAAGCAAAAAGGTTTGGGCACTACTGCTCTAAAGCAATTAGAATTTAATCTCAGGGTAAAGGTCATGAATATTGCAAAACCGGTTTTATTATATTTGCTCAGCTGAATTTACTCCCTCTCTCTAAATGTATTTATTCATCTGAAGAGACGGCGATGTAAATGAAGTCAAAAATGAGTGAACATCGTATATTTAATTAATCCATTGAATAAAATGAGTGTCTCGATGAATGAATTACCCAACCGTGTTCCCAACCTCGCGCAACGGGCGTGCATGTCATCACAAAAGAGTAAACGTCTCTCACTTCCCGCCCTCGGACGCTTTTGAAGGGTTGCGAAAGGAGCGAACTCTAAGATAATGCACTCAACGGATGCAGAAATAACGATTTCCAAATGCTTAGGGTGGACTGGGAGAGGGCACAAAAAAGAGTCATGCTAAGTTGAGAAATGGACTCGATGCATCTTAGAAGCTAAATGCGAGATTGATGCTGTACTCGAATCATGTTTCAACTCGGTTCGATCCGTATTCCGTGACCCGAACCTGGCTCCACTTAACCCTATTGTATAACTCCTGTGTCGGATTAATACCACAGCTTGCCTAATCCAAGAGAGAGGAACTTATTCTGAAGGGAAATTATTCCCTATTATTAAGGGATGCTTAATAATAGGGAGCGACTTTAGATCGTTTTACTCAGTCTTCAAACACATTGAAGTAAAAGAATGAAACAGCCGAAAGAAAAAAAGACTTCGTAATTTTTACGAAATAATGTTTGCTTGCCTAATCCAAGCTAGGGATTCATTCGGATGAAAAATTACAACCAATACTTAAAAATAGGGAGTGACTTTAGATCGCTTCATTCGATTTTAAATACATTTGCATAAAAGATTTAAATAGAAGAAAGAAACAAATATATTCAATAGCTTCTTCAAAATAATGTTCACTTCAACCAGTTTTTACTAAGTTATGTGGAACCGCTCGGAAAAAAATGTTATAAGTATTTTATATTTATCCCTCAATTCTATCATATATTCCATAGGTATCCATAAAGTAAGTATCGATAGTATTTATAGTTGCAGTAAGGCGGTTTTAACCAGATTATACCAGAAAATAGAATGAAAGAGCAGAGTAATTATTTTACCGAGTAAACTTTTCTTACGTAAACGGAGACGCCAACAATAACCCTAAATCTTACAGTGGTAACTAAAAGAACGGCCTGAGTTATCCAATCAAAATTAAGGTTGACTCGTCTTCCTTATGTTTTCCTATGTCTTCCTTATTACCATTTTAAAATCTAAGCATCGCTCATTCCTACCGTCCTTCCGACTACCATCTATCATCACCCATTTTTAAATCTATTTTGTTTACTCTCTCTCTTCTTCTGCCTATCAATTAATGAATGTTGGCGATTACATATAGCAATTCGTTCCTGTTGGTTGCTGTGCGTATTAGTCTCTCAGTAGTTAGTAATCAAGCCCATTGTTTTATGTTCTCCATCCAAGATGTTCTTCTCCGTCCTCTTCCTCTTTTACCTTCGATTTTCCCTTCAATTATCAATTTTAGAAGGTAATTTTTAGTGTTCCGTAGGATGTGCCCTAGATATGACGTTTTCCTTTTTTTAATTGCTAATAACATTTCTTGTCGTTTATGTATACGTTTGAATACTTCTTCATTAGTTACTCTTTCCGTCCATGATATTTTAAGCGTCCTGAGGTTTCCCAAGGAAAAACGGACTCCGTTTTTCCTTGGGAATTTTCCTGGGTGCACGCCCTTATGCGCAAAGTCACCTCAACCCTTTCCTTGTATCCTGCGGTAGGTCCGTATTTCGAATGCCTCGAACTTTTGGGTTATTGCCTCCTTTGAAGTCCATTCTTCAGAGCCGCATAAAAGTATCAAAGTAGAGAGGGATTTACTCTGTACGTATTTTTAATCTTCCCGTTTAATTTTCAGTAAAGAAAGAGGTCATTTGAGAACGTATCGATCGGTCAAAGGCTCTATTTACCCAAGATCCGATTTAGACGGCCATAAATATTCTCCGACTGCATGAATTCGTGCATTGAGAGGAGAGCCCTCACAGGGTTCGTGCGAAAACCAACCGGATTAATGTTTGGTGTAGCTGAGTAAGCATAGTTTACTTCGTGATCACAGTGCATGAAAGGGAACCAAGGACGAGGAAAGACAGTTTCACTTGCACTAATGGTGACTTCGTTCGTGAGACCGTTATAAATTATAGTGCTAATTTCGCAAAACTTGTCCTTTGAGTAGGATTAAGAGTAAGCCGTACCATATAAGTAAGCAGTAAAAGAACTTCGATAACGGATTAAGGTATGGTGGTTCTAATATATCTCATATGCATGTCTTCAAACATAAACTGTTCGAAAAGTGTAGTTAAGGTCCTAAATTCTCTTTCGGCTGCTTCAAAAAGGAAAAATATCAAGTGAGAAAAAATTTTAGCAAATAAGAGTTTTAGGTAATTCTTTCTTTCATTTGAGAGACTATGAAAAGATGTTATATTATCAGCGACTTATACAAGATAAATTGATCTAAATAATCGTTAGATCTCTAAAAATATTTATTTGGTAAGGTACCCTAGTTTTGCACGATCTAAGTGTGAATTAAAATTTATTTATGAAATTTCGGTTCATAAAGTAGTACCAGCTGATAACTATTTACTAAAAATAAATATAAACTTCGGTGTATGTATGAATCAGAACAAGCTACTAAATGAAGATATGTTTGTATCCTTTAAGATCAACAAATAAATAAACTATTATTCTACAAAAATCTAAAGAGGATGAAAAAATAAAATTAATATCCCCCTCAAATTTATAAGACAACGATCGAATAAAAATTACATTCGGTATTTCATCTTACCTTGTCATAACTCAAAAAATGTACTAATGAGCTATATGAATTTCCTTAATAACCTGGTACACCAAAAAATAATGGATTTCACTAAAATTCAAATGGTTCCGGTTATGAGAAAACGCTGATTTGATTGAGATAATCCATTGCGTTGTAATACTTTCAATTTATAATCATTATTAAAAATTTGAAAATAATCAAATGGCAAATATATCAATGAAAGAATAACAACTCGTTAATTTTCTGATGTTTCAAAATTTCAGAGATTAAAAAAGAGATATAATTTATATATTTTAAGAACGTACGGACATTTTCAAAAAGAAATGTGGCAACGAGTTTCCTGCTCAGTCTTGGCATATATTCATTAAATCATGCCGTAAAATGCAGGCGGATGCCCTGGATTAAAAATTAGTAAAGCCTTCAAATTTGTACTTACGAAAATATAAGTATAATTCAAATAGTATGGTAATGAGAAATATAAATATAAAATATGAAATTTTCTGAGGAAACAGAGCTATCAATGTGCACAAATATTGACAATGAGGATCCGAAATACTACTCTCTGCTAACTGCCTCTAATAATTAACGTTTCGAAAAATATTTTTGATCATTAATACAAATAATACTTACCTACAGCGTTCTAGAGAACTAATGTCCTTTCACATGAAGTGTTTGCTGATAACTTACGTGACTTGTTTCAAATAGACATTCATTCTATGATCCTACGCTATTCATTGGAATTCCGAAACAGACAAATGAAAATCTCTTTCACACCTCCTAAGTCATCCACTATGGATATCCTATCGCAATAGTTCTCGCGAACTGGCGATGCCGCGCACGTACGCAATAAAACGAAAGAGAAACCCACCTCTACAGAATGCTGATGGAAGGTCAGTTTACTCTCAGTGCTGTTAAAGCTTCTGATGATGCGTCTGAATGATGCGTCTGAAAGCCAAAATGAGTCATCATAGATTGGTTTTGGAAGCTATGTCGACACCGATCCTTTGGGACAGAAGTAACACCGGTTGAATACAAACACTCAAGGATCAATGTGTTATGAAATATGCGTACCGAGTTCGGTAATGCATCAAAATATCGACAAACTCAAATTTTTGTTGTATTTTATAGTAACTTAAATGTGAGCTCGGTGGATATGATACTATTAATTTTATGTTTTAACTTTTTTACAAGTTTCTATTTACTTACATTAAATTCAAGGTCGTTTCAAGCAATATTGCTCAACAAGATAGAGAAAATACAAGAAGACTGTGACTGCCCCAACCAAATTTTTCTACTGCCAGACGACTCTCAATCTGTGGCTATTAAAATAATATTAAATGCGAATTCACCACTATTTATGAAAGTAAAATTATCATCCAATTCATTAGCGCATTGGAGGAGATCAATTCGTCTAAAATTCATATGCTTCATTTAACTTAATTCACTTTTTCAAAAATAGCTACAAAATGTATGTTGCATTGCATACTTGCTGTATAATTATATAAGGTATGTAAATACTGTAAATAAGTGTACAGTAGTACGTTGAGTTTACAGTACATCTATGCGTAGTTTATGATTACTTTGAAACACAAATTGCTCATCTTGGAACTAAATATGAATCCCTATTCCATTCTTGAAATTTCTCCCAGTCTTCTTGTGTCTTAAATGTTTTGTAAAAGTAACACTGAGTATGCCTATGTGATCTTAACACCAATTTTACCCATAGTCCGAAAAACTTTTTGGATTTCGGATCGATCGAAGTTTACGGTTTCCAAATCCTACCAGTTGAAAGTTTTGTTGTGTTTGCATGTTTTCTTTCGCATAACGGCCTGTGGTTATGAAATCTAGTAGGCTCTTAGATTTCACCGTAATGGGTGTTTTACCTTTGAAGGTGCAAATAAGACGGAGAGAGTGCGATATTTAGTGTATCACGTGGGATAAAAGACCAGTTGCATTTAGAAAAGGTTGAGTGGGAGGAAGGAAACAAGTTTGGGAGGAGCCGAAAGAATGGAAAGGAGCACCTGATTTCAAATACGAATAATCCGGAACTTGTTCCTCAAGTTCCACGGCCGAGAGGTGAAAGGTCGTTTAAGAGAACGAGTCATTTAAAAGCCTTGAAATACAAAAGAAAATCTGATATGCTTAAACTTTATGAATCCCTCTATTTTCGTTACGTTCCCTAAAGATAAACGGCTCGTGTGCTTTGAAATTATAATGTCGAAAGAGAGCGTTTCTCAAAGAACGCTTACCTTTCAAGCGATGGTGATATCTCATAAAGATACATATACATGAACATTTTACCTCTCTTTAGGTTTATGTGCCCTATAATTCCAAGCATAACGACCTTTCATTTATTTCGCGATAAGAAACACTTTCTTTGGTGTGTTATAGCTCTAGTATCTATCACCATCATTTTCTTTGAATCCTACTTTCAATAACATATTTCAGAATATAATTCCTTTCGATACTCGACCCCCTCCCCAATTACTCTAATTACTTCTTCATTCAAAACCTTTTCTTCACCCACTATCTCTAGTGCTTCCTCTCAAATATCATAACACCCGCAAAGTAACACTATCACTGACATTTCCCAAAGAACTTTTAGTCCTCCAAACTCTTCATAAGAATACTTGAATCTGTAAAAAAACATGGCACATTTTAAAGAAATCCACATTAAATGTCCCTCTGTTTATTATCTACCCTGAATATATATTCTCCGAGAAAACTCTCTTAGCTTTAAACTCTTGCTGTTAAATGAAATTGTACTTCGCAGTAAAAAATAGAAAATAGTTGATCAGATGGAGTTAGAGTTTCTATAAAAAATTCCATTATTTAAGAGGGCAGATAGATGATAACATCATTACGTGAAAACAGCATGGAAAACAGATAGTATATAATGATAAATAAAATATTTTAAAGAAAGCGTATTGAATTCCAAATCATATAATCAAAATGCCAGCATAAGGATATAATAGGAACAAGGATAAAATAGCCAAAAATATTCGTATATTCACCTTAAACCTAAGGTAATATCTCCAAGAATAAGGCTATATTCACACCTTTGAGCAAAGCGAATTGTAATAAATATAATTCCATAAACATGCAATCAAAATGTCAGCACTCGAAGAATCGCAAGGATCATAAAGTAAAAAATATTCACCTTAAATCAGGAAAAATATCTCCACGGATAAAGCTGTAGTTTCACATTAACACATGCAGATACAGCTGTTTCAAGCCCGACAATTCCAACAAGAAGTAAAGGCTCTGCGCTCTCTCCACCAAACGCGAAAGCGAGACTAGCTTCTCTTACCTTCAAATTTGCAATGTTCCGAGCGCGGGTGCCAAGAGCCCAGTCCGGTGAGGGAACTCTCTCCTTCTCTGTTCTGTGCTCCTTCTGTCGTCTTCTCGACCCACTGTTACACTGAGCCATCGGAGGAGAAAGGAGATCCACTCTCTCTCCCCCCTCTTCGCCGACTCTCCCTTTCTTGGACGTCGCCTTTTCTCTCTCCATCGCTTTCACTCTCGTCACTCTCTCTCTCTTTTCAACATTTCTTCTCTTTTTCGCTTCCTCTGCATTTTTCGATTCGTCGAACATTGGTAACTCGAGACCCCAGTCTATTCACATAAAAAAGGCGTAATTACAAAAAACTATGATAAATTTATTGCTTGTTGTGTTTGGAAGGCACTTAAATATTTACAGCAGAGAAACTTTCATTCCTCGGAAAGAAATCGAAATATATTAGCGTTATAGAATATCTAATCAGGGAAAATCCTCCTCCGAAGATGTTCGCATTTCGAATGTTTTAAAAGGTCGCATAAAAGCTGAACTAAATTCATCAACAAGATATTATTTCTTTAAATGTTTGTTTCCATCATAATATATATACATAAAGGTACAGCGTAATTATATGAGTCTATGATAGGAAACAACACGAAATTAAAAATAATTACGCACAACTGCGACCTAGGAGGAATAAATTGTGCTAAGAATAGATGGGGGAGACTAAAAGTAAATATATCGTCGCCTTTATGTTTTCTTTCTGATATAGAATGAAGATTTTTGGAGGGTACACACGAATCGTGCGCGGACTTTTAAGTCCTAGGGATGCAAATGTCCGGGACGTAAAAGTCCGTCGTACGCAAATGTCTTAAGGCTCACACGAATATATCTTGTTAATTACAATGTCAAAAAAAAACATATTTCATAGTATAACATCCAAGAATAAAGAGTAAAGAAAAACTTAGTAATATCCACAATTTATTATATTTAACCTATCGGCTACACAACCATCATCAGGTCTATTTAATAATATGGAATTTATCTGAGAAGGATTTTCTACTAAATCTTTCAATTCATAAAAACGTGCCAATAACCTGCAGGTGAATAAGGGGAAAGAGAAGTGTTGCTATTAAATGACATATGATCGATACCACAAAGACGGAATAGTGAGCATATTAACCAGGTAGAGATAAAAGAAGTTGAGAATGGGTAAAAAATAATAATCTCAAATAATAAATGTAGAACAATTAAATATAAAATAATACGATTAATATGCACATATTTCGTATGATGAATATAATGCAAATGAAAGACCAGCTATTTACAGTTAGTTGTAGTGTATAACATATGAGAAAAGATAAGCAAGTAAGTATTCAAAGAAATAAATTAATACATTCCTAAAATAGTAAGTAGGGAGTGAGCAGCTATCCCAAGAAATATAGATACAATTTTAGAAATAGAGGAAGAAAGAGTCATACAAGAAGTACAATAATCAAAAAAGGCTTTATAAAAACAAAGGAAGAATTTGCTTTTTTCAGAAAGTTATTTTAGTCATTTTTTATTAATGTCGAAAGAAGTATAAAGTCGATATAATTCTCTGATATTCTATACCTGGAAGTATCGACGCAAAATATCCCCACTATCCTATTTTGGAAGAAAAATCGGTGTTAAAAGAATTTTCTTCTCATTTAAGATTAAATCATGCTTTCTTTTCCTTGATCGATATCGGTAACTAAAGTTGTAAAAGTTGGAAATCGGTTAAAGTAATCGATATCTTTAATTAAGGATATAAAAATTGAAAATCATTTAAATCCTCTAAATGAATACTATGAACTCCCTTGATAAACTAAATCATCATTATTCTTTTTATTATTTTCATTAAGTTCATTGTGTTTAATGCCAATTAAAATGTTTAGCACATCATCATATATAATGGTGGGTAACTGATCCACTTAAATTTTAAATTAATTAATTAATTTAGCCCTAACATCTTGGGCCATAATGATGCCGAAAGTACCTCAGTGGATTATTTCTCACCCCACCTGCTTTTCTTTCGTTTCCGCCGATTATCTCGCAGATAATCGATTTACCTTTCCTTTTGTTTATCCAATTAATTTTCCTGTTTATATTTATTAAATATTTTTAAATCCTCATATTATCATTCGTTTAAAAATTGTAAAATTTATAATCTTTACTGTAAAATTATAAACGTCTTACGAATTAACTCTAATGCCAATACAAAGATTGGAAACAAAGAGATAACACTTAATCTGTTGTTCGATAAAGCCATCTGCGTTACATTTCAAATCCATAATTACCATTATTAGGCTGAATAAATTAAATTTAAATGTCTAAATAGCTGATTTATGATACTGTACTTTCAATTGAATTTTTAGGAATGCATAGAAATAATATTCGCAAGAGTGGCTATCTTATTGACATAAATATGTTGTCTGCTGTATTGTCTGCCAATAAATATTCATTATATACAACGTTTTTTTCACTTTTAAAGAAATAAATATAAATTGTAAAGAAAAAGTATTTAATTTCTGTAAGAAACCTAACTATGTACTATGTACTAATCATACTGCTAGGTCTTCTTTTTATTTGCATCAAATATTCAAAATCTCAAGGTAATTTCTATAAAGTACACTTCGGTGAAATTGAAGAGGTAATGAGTGAAGTTCTTTTGTTTAGTAGTAAATAAATACTAAATACATAGTAGGTGTAGTGTAGTTTTAGTTAAATAGTAGTTGATTGTTGAAGAGCTACTAAAAGATCCGTCGAAATATTATGCGAGCACAGAAATACCTCAGTAACACCTCTAAAAGCTACTTGCTAGATATATACGTAGATTATAATAAGGAGAAGTAAGAATTATTCTACTGTAGAAATCAAACCTCTAGAATGGTTATATTGAATAAATATTTCTCGTTCAGTCTAGTTCTGCTCCCTAGTTGACCTCAGTTAAGGATTCGTAAAGAATTTTTCTGCATTTCGGAGAAAAAAAGAATATTTATTACTGTTAGTTAGATAAACTTGGATACCATTGATGTGCAAAATATTTTAGCATGTATTGTGCTTAAAATTCCATCAAAGATCAATTTATCTATTAATTATTGAATAATTCGATTAATCAGTGTTTAGCCGAGTTTTTATGAAATATTCATTCTTTAGTTCTTCAACTAAATTACTTCGAATAAATTTTATTATTATTTTCTGAAATATAATTTCTGAATTTGAAGGTAATGTGCCTATCTATTATCTGATGAAAGTTATTTCGTCTACTAATAACTCACTCACATATTTAAGTCATAATCATTCTTTCGCAATTTCTAAAAAACTATGTTGTTTAACTGAATGACAATTTGCAATAAAGATATTTACTGAAAAATAAATTCAGAGGCTGTTTGGTGTGATTTATTGCAAAATTTTGTATTTTCTAAGAAATGTAATGATCGAACTTTATAGGCAATAAATTATTTTATGAAGCATTTTCCCTCATCAATATCTGAACCAATATCAAATTGGTAGTGTGTGGAGAAAGCATAAAAATGTCGAAAGTAAATTCCTTGTTTTCCTTACAAATCAAGTCCTCGGATGGTCGAGGAAATTCAAGATTTTCACCATTTACTTTTTCTCGGAATTTCTTCAGCATTCACTTGAAAAATTCAACTATGATTTAGTTGAAAATCTTAGGATATTTTTATGGCAAGTCTAATTCGATGGTTAAGGTGAAGTTGGAAAAGAAATCATCTGAAAAATAGACAATCCGTTCTTAATCGAATAAAATTTATCTCACTAAAATTGTATCGTGAACAAATTTATAAATGGAAGAGAAAAAACTATACAAAAACAGTCTTGTGAATACTTTTGCACCATTAAAGCGTAACAGACATAAATTATTCATGGAGTTAACGAGAATAGTTTAAAATAGCATGCTTCAGCGGAGTAATATATGAGAAGATTTTATCTGAATATAATTTCGACTCGCGAAGAGAGATTAAATGTAATTCTCATTTGCCTAATTTTAGTTTGCAACTTTTGTGGTTTTCTCGTAAGAAGTTAAGAAAACGTTTTGACTTGGGAGTAAGCAACTGAATTGAAGGTTCAAAGTATAGATTGACTGTAGTTAGTAATTGTCTTATTCTATACTATAAAGCTGGATGTTTCGAACGATGTAATATTTAAGACACCAGATTTTTTACTTGATTACACTTACACCCTTAGCTTTTGAGTCATACAAAAATACAAAATATTAGAAATCTTCTTCAAACATAACCCCGTCGGTAAGACATCTCCTTAACAGATTCTGAAAGTGAGCTATATTATCCCTGAGACATTCTATATAAGGTAAAGTCATAGTACGAGACATATTATCCCAATTAGTAACCCTGTAACTATACTGATTTAGTAATTCCGAACATTTAAGCTGTATGGAGTAGCTGTTTCCATCCCCTCCGTTACTCGGGTAGGAGCATCTGATCATATAAGATTTCAGAGAATACCTTGGTCGGGGATGGCGAACTTTTTCGACGTCTTAAAATCAAACTTAAATAATAACAAAACCAAATGAAATAAATATCCGTGGGTGTGTATTAACGGGAAAGAGTGCATGTTTTATTACCTTTATTATAGACTGATTCAATTCCAAAATGCATCATTGGCTAATTTTTTTTATATCTCTCTTTCAATAGTATAATATTTTATTCGGAGAATTCGTACCAAAGAGATTTCGCCACATTTCCGCGTTCAATAAACATACTCTCGCGTGCTTTTTCTGGCACGCATGCCATAGTTTCACCACCAAACTTGGTGAAGAGAAATAAGCATAAAATTTTAACACGCTTGGGAATAAATATCCGTTTGGATTCCAGCCTCAAATATTACTCGAGAGTGAGCGAATCAATCCTCAAGTCTATTTTAAAAGCATGGATTTATGAAAGTACCATTGAAAGGTGGAAAACCTTCAAAGTAAAAAGCTAACAATATCTAACATCATTTATATCTTCAAACTGTTTGGACAAAGCCTGTAAGCGAAAAATAACACACCTATTTTCAACACGAAATGACGAGAATAAATGCCATACCTTTAGAAGGACATAGGTTAATTAATTTTAGAATTTACAGGTACAATTTTTTATAAATGTACTTATTTTTCATTTGCTTCCTACGAGAACTGCATGTGTAAGTGGCTTTAATGCTAATAATTTGTTTAAAATGTACAATATCTATAGGAATGGAACATATTGATGAGACCAAAACCTATCGGAGATGACATTTTTCGTTGGTACGTTTTCAAATAGTTATTTTCAGATTATTGTATTTCCCATTAATCATTAGGGGTGAGTCAAGCAATGATCCTTCTTTTGACACGCCCATTTTTAAATAAAACGATTCGTAATTATTTTATGAAGGCATTTGACGTAAAAATATCTATATAATAATAGACCTTTGAAATTTAAATTTTGGATAAATATAGAAGCTATTCAGTACTTAGGTAAAATCAGGACGTAGGTGAAATTAAAGAAATCAAACAATATTAATAGGCATTTGAATAAGGAGCTAAGTCACACCTTATCTAATACATACTTTATCATACCTTTAAGGGTAGGATAAAATTCTTTCACATCGTAATTTATTCCCAAATCTTTCGGAAGATTGGCAAGCTGCTTTAAAACAATCCACAAGGAGCACTCTCACCACAGAGCCATACGTGAAAACCCTGATTCAAATCACATGTTAAGCTCCGAGAGAAAAGTTTCCCCGCCCAGCGAAATGTCTTGATACGACAGGGAGAACTCGTGTAGTTTGAATGGCGAGCATCAGTTACCGGCTGCTCGGATCCGCCTCTCCCTTCTAAACTCAAACACCATTGTTTTCCGGCAGCACCTTCTTCACCTTTCGCACCTCCACTGGACGGACACACGAGCGATGCGTGAAGAGTGTGCAGAAGTAGGTCACGGGCCCACCGATTCACTTTAGGAAACCCAGCCGTACGTGCAAGCTCGTGTTTATGCTCTCAGATTCTTTTGTACACTTTGGGGAAGAAAAGCAAGCAATGAATCTCCTTTCATCGATAGTGTCCTGCATTTATGTATCTGCATTAGGATCCGACGGTAGGGAAAGTCTTATCCTTTCCTCAGCTTCGGTGTCTTTTGGGAAACGCTCCCATAGAGGTTGCTCAAGATGGCCTATGGAAACAATCAGCTCCTGATTCTTCAAAAGGGGAATTTCTCCCTTTCGTTGGTGTAATAGTGCTATAGGCTGACCTGAAACTTCGGACCATAACAAAAGGTTTCGAAGGGAAGCTGGTGGCGATCGAGGAGTCTTTTCCGCATGCGATTCGTCCCGTTTTTCATTTCCAAACGGTACGAAAATAAGCTTCCGAAGGCGGAAGAGGATTATCCTAACGGTCGATTGCGTCGGACGATGGCGTAGCCGTCGATTACAGTTCGGTTCACTCGTTCGAGATGTTACATTTTTACGTGGTTTCTTCCCAGACTAAGGAGTTGAAATTTTTTAGGAGTCGAGGATTATGTATCCCTTCTACGCATTAGTTAACTGAAATGGGCTAAGAACCAAGTGTAATATGTATGAAGATATTACGAAGGTAGTAATATTAGTATTGAATATATAAAGATGTCTCAAAAGCTGTGGTAATTTTGCACCTGATAATTCAAAGGATGTATGCATCAACCATATAAATATAAAAAAATATCAAGATTTATAAAATATCAGTTTTGGTTTTATTCCTCTTACATGGGGAACAAAAATAATCAGTTTTTTCAGTACATGGAAAATTTTCGACTGAAAGGAAACTATAAGTGGATTCAAATTGTGTATTATTATTACATAAATATCACTGAAAGTAAGTGCAGGAACTGGTGGCAGTGGTTTATTAGATAAGGCAAATTTTGTCCACGAATATTATGATCATCAGCATAAATTAGATAAGAATTGCGAAAGAGGCTTTCAACCTGCCTTTGACAAATAATTTATATTATTTCTAAACAACGTTCATTTTTGTTCCATTTTATTATAACTATTAGGCTCGATAACATAAACTAATCAACTATTTATTTTGGCAGTAAAATTTGAGAAGCATATTACATTACACGAAATAAGAAAGACTGTCCAAATTCGATGGAATAGCTATTCGGAAAAATGGTAAAGAAAATCGTCTGCTAACAAGGTGAAGACATGTGGACACATCTTTCGGTGGTATCCTTCTAAAAATGGGAAGAAGAAACAGGAAAAACGGCTTTAAACGAAGCAAATTTCTCTAAATCTTGAGATCATCGAAAACCTCTGTCAGGAGTCGGGTTTTCAAAATAGAAGAGTTTAGAATAAAGCGAAAATTTCCTTTCCCAAATCGAGATTTATGATATTGTAGCCTATGAGGAAAGGAGAAAATCTCAAACAATTTGTCCAGTATGCTTCACCTGCTGGAGCATCCAAAACGATTCAGATCTCGCCAACTCACAAAACATTCTAAGCAATATGAACATCCAAAAGAGATAATGGTATATAGATTCAAATTCTGCGACTACGGTTTAGTAATAATTATCGTAAATTATCTCTCTTGATTCTCTCTTACGCATATTGAGGTTTGTGAAGAATATTATAAAGATTTTTTTTATAATTCTCATATTTTAATGAGTTGACAATAGGTAAGACCTATTAATATATCTCGACCTTTTATTTCACTCTCGGATTAAATGTACAAGATTTTTTTCAACCAAATAAGAACATGGACATCAAATATCCATGAAAGTTATGAGTTATTTTTTGTTTACTTTGCTCTCGGCCAGCCAATTAGTTTCAGCGGAAACTTTCCCAAAATTACGCTCCCTTTTTTCCACTCACACGGTTATTTCATTATTCTTTCGGAAAACTTAATGGACTCGTGTGAAGCCTTTCCTCAACAAACTGGCGACATTGCAGTCACAGAAAATACGAAGGCAACACTGAGAGGATATCACAATACAATTAAATACTCATAAAAGTGAATGGAATGGAAATACAATTATTTTGTACTGAGTTTTAGGATTTAAAGCCTGAAAAATTCTCTCTAATATTCTGCTTAAATATTACCACAGAAAAATATTTGAGACCGTAGAAAAGGTAGAAAGATGTGGGTATAAACAGGAAACATTCTAGAGTATGTTGCGAAAAATTAGAATAGCATTGAAGTAACATCAAATTTGAAATAATTTTGAAGGTATATATTTATCAATATTCCGTTAAATAATTTCATTTAGAAGAATAAGCCAAATTCCTATTTAGGGAAAACATAGTAGATACTAATTTGTCAATGCCAAGTGAATACTAAACATATGAACGACGCAGAGCCATATTGGAGGGTAGTGCGTATTTTTTTATAACTAATCATTATCATGAGTTACAATTAAAACATTTTCTTAAAGAAAGGCGAAGGGGTTTGTGTTCATCTTGCAAAGAGTAGAATCAAGCATAATTTTTGTAATATCATCTCAAGGAACGACATCTTTGCTAGAACATAAATGTTAATTATCAACTTGCATCATTCACTGAATTATACGATCGATTGTCAATACATCATTATTCACTAGATTTCTTATTGTGTAGTTTTACCCTCCTTTAAAGCTTATTGGTATATGTTTTTATAGCAGCAATTAAGAAAAATAAATGGAGTATTCATATTAAAATGTATTTTATATCTAAATTTGAAATGTATTATTATTTCTAGCTGTATGGAATGACATCTCATCCGGGGACTCCATGAAGCTTGTTCAGTCGTCGCAGAAGACAAACTACCTCATCTACTGAAAGGTAAGGCTCATAACTTAATGTTCAATTCCGCCCAGCATTGGCTATAAGTACATTTTTCTTTCAGCAAGACTTAAAAGCACTTAAATTTCTTAAATTCCTATGAAATGATGTCGTGCCTTGGATTTGGTGTAGTGAGTCCAATTAACTTCTAAAGTTATTATAATTGGTGTTATAATTTTTTGATTGTACTCAAACCTAATTCGACATACTTAATTAATCTAAAGATCGCCTTTCACTATAGAGAAATATCGAATTCAAATATAATAAAAAGATTATGTAATTTTTAAACGATATATGGACAACGATATAGACCACTTTAAATTTTGTGTATAGTGGTAAAACGTATGTTTGTATAGTAAATACAAAATTAAAACAATAAATAAATAAAAAATCTTAAAATATAAGTAAATTTTTAGTTCTTTGGATACATAAATATCTGAGAACATATTCTCGTTTTGAGCTAATTAGACTATGCAGATAGGCGATAGTATTTTTCTCAGTATGCAATATAGGGGATATCAAAAAGTTTTGCTGCCTCCTTCATCAGTATTTTCGCATTAGGTACAAACTTTATACTTCTAGAATTCAAAACCTCACATTTTACTAATATGGAATAGATTGTGACGCCGTTTTTTAGGATGGAAGTTAAAAAATGAATTTCTGGGATAATTATGGAATGGAGACTGTCACTTTGGCTCTTTCGAGCAGTCGAGTAATCGTGTCCAAATCATTTCCATCTTTGATAACTTGCTACCCGGAAAATTTGCCTCGGTTTTAAATCCTACCAGAAAGTACTGGTTTTATATAATGGTAGGGTAGGGATTTATATTCAATTCCAAGAGGGAAAATATTTTAATTTTAAGAAAGTAACTTTTACATTTTAAAATGAATTTGATTACGATTGTGGTCGGATCCGTAATGTTTTAAAGAATACATAACGACCCGAGTAACGAGAGAGAGAGAGGTTTCATAACAATTTCACAAAAAAAGCTTTGCGGAAGATTTAACGCACGGATGAAGGTGAACCTGTAGAAATTTCGCAAATAGGAACGAAAGTTCCTCGGTGCAGCGTTACTTTTCATTGCCAGGCTCCCCGGAATTCGGAAAGAGTCGCCAAGTAGGGCGGCTCAAACCGCCGAAAACAAGATTAGAAAGTGAAAAGAAGCGAGGAAGTACAGAAAGAGAGGGAAGAAGGATAAACCCACGCGAGTCCTACAGAAAGAGGTAATATCTTTCATTGGACAGATAAAGGTGTATTACCGGCGATGGAAAGTTGAACTGTTGAATTGAGGAGGTGCGCGAGTCAGGAGGAAAATCAAACGATTTCAAGTATCCTTAAACTCGATCCTATGGGAAAGCTTTCGAGCTAATATGCGGAAATAAAAAGAGAAATTACACAGTCAATTTTATATATTTGTTTTTTCACTTATTAAATAAGACATTGAAAAATGTTTGCGATAATCCTTATAATTTAAGAAAAGTGTCTGGTAAAGAGGAATATTTTAAATGATTTGAACCTGCTGTAATTTTGTGTAGTCCTTTTCCTCTCTATTGAAAAGCATTTTATATTTTAATAAATAATAAAAAATTGGTCTACTCTACTAGCTTTCCTAATAATCGATGACTGCGAGTTACACAACTTTATTCATTTATAAATATGTTCTTCCTGTTCTCAATCTTATACATTCTTCTGATATGCAAATTATCTTCCCTGCGTGAGCTGTAGTGTGGTCCAGCAAACAAGACCTCGTTTGATAGTTTTTGGGCTCCTTGATTTTACTGTTTGACTATTGTAGCCATCAGTGGCCAATTACAACCAATTAATACATTCAACAATCTTGCATGTTTATTGTATATTGCAGTATTTAGGAAGATAACAATAAAAAAATTGACCATTCATTGCATTTCATTTCCATCCATTATCTGAAGGCTAAGCTTTGTCACTGCATCCAGAAAATCTTTTTCAGTGTATTTTATGTGTTCTTTAAAAAAAATTTTAAGTTCAGATTTTGACTCATGAATTTCACAAAATATACAGATGAAAGCCTTTTTTTGAATCATCACATATATCACAGAAAAAGAGTATGAAGAGAAATAGTCCCTTTTTCCACAATACCTAACACATTTCTCAAACAATATTGAATAATTCACAACTTTTAAAACGATAATACAATATTAAGTCTGTCTTAAAACAAAATTTTGCTTTAAAGCCGATTATATTGGAATAGGAAAATTGTACAAATATACATATTTGCGCAGCTAAAGAGAAATGATTTGCTAAAAAATTCTGTTTAATGAATATAAAAATGTATTAAAATATATTTTAAAACTGACATGGAAATTTCGAAATCATAATCATCATAAATATATTCGACTTAATCCTTTTGTTGGTTTTACATCAAAGCATGAGTTCCATGAGTTATATGAAATATTTCAATCACTTTGTCATGAAATTTTAAACGAAGAATTTCTGATTGTAAAAAATTCCATAAAAGGTTTACAACAATATAATAACACGCTCTCAATAGCTTTTCTTACAAATTGAAAATATTATCGAAACAACTTTGAAACTAGTAATAATGTTGAAGTATTTAGTTATAATTCTGCCTGCCATGAAATAAAAAAGTATTTTTCAGGATTTATTATTTTTCTATCGAAAATTCTTAAAATATATTAAACAATCAAAAGAAACTTAGACTTAATCTAAAATATTAACTTTGAGTTTGAATATCCTTTCGTGTTATTGCATCTGTTTAGAGTGGTGTTAATTAGATTTGAAATTACTGTTGTGCTGCTAACGGGTTAAACGATAAGTTTGGTCTGAATCATATTTAACGCGAAAGTCAATTAAAACGAAATTTCGAGTTTACTTTCTTAATTATTACAGCTTATCACATTAATAAATGTCAGAAAAGAATGTGTAGGATTGCCTGTTTCTTCAAGAGGTACCACCAATTTTTTTCGTGAGAATTTGTGTAAAAAAAATGAAGATAGATTGTTATGCATGTACGATAAACTCCGCTGTGCACAAGATAAGCAATGTTGATCATATCGTGTGAATTCATAATGCATATTCATGATAGTTAGTCTCCATTAATTTCCTTCCAAAACAGCTAGCTGCGATGTGGTTACGCCACTTGCTTTGGGAATTGCGTTGCGTTTTGCAGAGTAATCGTCCCTGAAGAACAGAGAATTTAATCGTCTAGATTCGTTATCTTACGATTCGTAAAGTGAATAATTTTAGGTTTACTCCCCAAAATTGAATGCATGTTAAAATGTGATTCTTACATCAGAAGATTTTGATTTTTTCTGCTCACTGAAATTTTTGGAAGATCAGTTAGTTAAATAAATGAAAAGATAAGGCTTTTACTCGTACCACTGAAATAATTCATTATGCTCCCTACATTTCGACGCGTCGCACCATCATCAGGCGATGATGACGGAATTTACCAATTAGCTTGACAGCATAAAACCTAGATAGCATAGTGGAAATAATCTATGAAATATTTGTACTTTTACCACAATTTATTTATTACAAAAAACAATCACATAGCATAATAAATTATTCCAGTGGTACGGGTAAGTTTCTTATCTTTTCATTTCTTTAAGTTATGGATTCCTACCAGGTAGTCGTGCTTGAAGCTATTGATAGGATGATCCATATCTTTTCCTTTGCATTCATACGTGAATCTCGTTAATAATACACTTAATTTTACTATTTATAAAGAGATATTCATTGAACGTATCTGTCCGATAAAAATTTAGATAATGAATAAAATTTATTATATTTTATCTTACAGAATATCGATTAGATTCAACGAACTATTTTCATTCTAACTACAATTCGAAATTTCTAATTTTCTCTTACAAATCCAAGTCATATTAAAATCAAGGCTACAGTGCTTATAAGACACCAATAAACACTATTTAATGAAAGGGCAGTTAATTACAGACCAAATACTTAGTTTCTGCAATTAATATACCAAATACTTTCAATAAAATATGGAAATACCAAATATTATTTGTATTTACTTAGGAACACAGACAGACCACGCTATTCTTGTCTCGGGTAGAGAACAACAATACTTCTGTTAAGTACACTTCTCTACCCTCTCTCATCCTTGCAACCACACATTTCTACGTAAATTAATGTATCTCTCAATTTACTTCCTGTAAATAGCTTTTTCTTACTCTTCCCCTTTATTTAAGACAGTCCTGCACTACCCAATACCGCATTTATTTGTCAATCCACTACTGCCCAGACTTCCCACATTTCTTTGAAATTGTAAAATACTCTTTCTATATGGACCACACAGACTTTATTCCACGCCATTTCAATTACATATAAGTATTACCTTACCATTATTACTTATGAATACTTAATTTTTGTAACAAAGAAACATGCAATGAGTAATATTTTCTTCCAATTCTATATTTAAAATAACTGTTAATTATGAATATGATATCATCTTTCCATTTAACCGATTGGTGATTCCTTTCTTTCAGTGCATCCTGATGAAAAAAATTTAGCAGATGATACCCTCACGATCATAAAATCATGAAATGTCTCCTTTTTCTTTTTCATATATACTAGATATCCAAAACGTTTACCTATTTGCATTTCAACAGTGAACTTAAATGAATAAACCCGGGTCAAACGACCAAATTTTTTTTTTAAAGGTCTTGAATCTTTGAATAAGATCATATGGTGCCTCGTTTTATCGAAATTAAAATTTATAAAAAAATACAGGGTGTCGAGCGTGAACATATGAACCAATGTTTTATGAATATGTATGCGAAGTTTCAATTCACTCAGAAAAACTATTATTGGCCGTTCGGATTTCTTTGATTCCAACCCTTTTGGTCATAAGAATACGGATAAATATGTATTCATTCCATCTTCGGAAGCTAAAATACTCAACACTAAACCTCAAACTCAATTAAAATGTAATAAATTACCTATTACTCTGAGAATTTAATCCTCCATTTCTTCATAAAATTCGGTATAATTACTGACATGGATGAATTTTGGAAACATCTCATTATTATTTGAGTATAGTGATTATACATTTAAATCATATTCAGCCTATAATCTCCAATTAATTACCTAAATTTCCCATTGGAATTGATTAAAATTTATTAGATATTATGAAGCTCGTAATTAATGCTACTATTTGACAGTGCACGGGTGAACCGCGAGTGTTCGCTGTGAGCAAAGTGAAAGAGGATTTCTGTGGGAATTAAAAAAAATCCCGTTGTCCTTTCTCTGCCTCGCCTTGTATTATTCATGACAATTTGTCAATTTTGAGAAAGCTTTAAGGGGATATAATCATATGCCTCCCCTATGGGAAAGTATATAACCGAATTCTTAAATTCACCTAATCATTACTGCATTTACATTTCACTTCATTCAAATCAATGGTAATAAGTATACTCGATTCAAAGCGAAGTTTAACTTCAGCTCGCTTTTTAAAGAAATTTTAGGAACCAGAAGATGGCATAGTATCAATGTGTGTTAGGTAAGCCAATTGTCAGTACTCTCTTAGTTTTAATTTGTAAAAAATGGAATATTGATATTTTCCTTGGAGATTCTCCCTTTTTACATGTAATCAGTGCATAACTGCGCTAAACGGATGCAATCATCCTTTTACCGTTTTACAGGCATTCTGCTAGTACTCAATCATTTCCTGGTACTTTTCAATTATTCATGCCCTTACTGCCACTCTTCATGGGAACAGAAGGCGGATCTGAGGAGTTTTGGTTTTCCACTGTTTCTCCGTCAAACATTTCCTGTCTTTTAAATAGTATACCTTACTCAATAACGTCCTCTGATACATTCT
The DNA here is from genome assembly GCA_947579665.1 of Sympetrum striolatum. Classification (NCBI taxonomy): domain Eukaryota; kingdom Metazoa; phylum Arthropoda; class Insecta; order Odonata; family Libellulidae; genus Sympetrum; species Sympetrum striolatum. Next base: position 49,037,654 of record OX388342.1, on the reverse strand, counting down.
TCAATATAGCATTCAATTTGTGCGCTTTTACACCGATTTCTTCCAGCAAGTTTAAAATTTGCTTCTTTCCTATGTGTAAAATATTCAGCCCGAAGGCCGGTTGGTACCTCACCCCCTCCGACATAAGCTACTAAGACCTTTGCAGAGATGAATGAGATTCACTAGGCAGGATGGGGAGTGAGGTAGTTTGCCCTTGCTTTCCTCACTGAGCCATGCCATAAGAAGAGCATGTCCACTCAAGCGAAGCACAATGACTCTATGAGTAACCCTTGGCATTCCGTAAGAAGAGACCTTGATTACTGTAATTATTCTCTCATACCTCAGTAGTTTTCATTTCATCAAAGCCATGATCATAACTGAAATGAAACTGACTGGAAATGAAAGATACTTTTTTCTCTATCCTCAACCAAATGACAAATGAAAATCTTCCATTCATCAGAGTATGGTATCAGTAACATATTTCTTTCCAATTAACATATTTGTGTTCATTATTTTCTGTTCTCTACGGCCTGTCGCAAGTCTTCCGCAGAAATTCCTGATTTCTTCCGTAATATCCCTTCTGTTAAATTTGCAATACTTGGACGCATTTTATCTCATCTCTTGGCGAGTCTGAATTCTTTTGTTCCTCTTGGCATTTTATCAATTAAAACGTTTTCTCAAGGAGCTAAGTTTCCGTAATGTGGTTGCTACTTAATTCTGCGCCATTATGGCGAGATTTTCTTTCCGACCGTATGATTTCACATTTGATAATAAGTTTTTCCACTAAGCTCAAAGTATGACAGCACAATTCAGTAACGGTCGCTCAGAATTAGAAAATTCAGTTGTAAACCAGTAGGAAACTTTCAAATTTCCCTCTCCCTTCCTCAAATACGTCAGAGTTTTACAATTTTGCCGCTTGATGTTCTAAAGTTCGCCTGAGTTTTCCTGCCATCTGAAGGCCAAAATACGAATTCTGAAAGCAGAACAAACTTTCTCATTGGCTTCCATTCAGTAGCAAAATACAATTCCGGCGCGATAATACAAAATCGTATAAAGGCACCCTCTATCTCTTTAAAGATACTAAAGAAAAGCATACAAAGGGTACTCGCGAGTTAGGGCGTTTTCCTATCCCGAATATGATACAAAGCCGACCACTTACACAACATAACTAACTCCCTCTTATATTTCCTATCCTTGGGAGAAGGCTTAGTTACGAATTTACGCTAACAATCCATACGGAATACTTTTCAACTGCAACTTTTCTGATTTTCTTCGTTTGCATGAAGAAATGTACCACATCATCCTACAAAAATATATTATATGCAACATAATAAACAAACTTGCGTAATCCAAAGCTCAAGGTTTACAGATTTTTCCGATAAATAGTGGGCACTCGACGAATTTTTTGGGTGTCACTTGCACCCTTGACCAGGAGCGCAGCCTTAAAGAGAATCCTGTCCCACAACCCTCAAAAAAGACTTTGAGGCTCTTGCTTGTGAGAAATAAATCCTTTCTTATCGATTCCGTTTAGTATTTTCAATAAATAAAATGGGATGGAGATAAAACTTAAGAGCATCCTTAGATAACTCAGCGTACCACAAGAATCTCCCTACAGAAATTGAATGTACTGAAAAAAAAATTGCATCAGAGGATAATATGAATGTGGTGTATCACATATATCAGTGTTAACGAGTTACCAATAATTATTATAATCAGCTACCTCTTATTAGGAATTCTTCATACTAAGTAACTACCTTAAAATACGTAGAATAAGTAAATATTTTGATTAGATTCGAAGAAGTATAGACTCAACAGGTAAATTTTAACATTAGACATCCCGTAATCACGGCCTTGCTGTTATTATGATTCCATCTTCTTACGAAGACCGATTAGATAAATTAGAAGAGAAAATCAGAGAAAGTGATTGTATAATCTATCGTATCAAAAATTCGTATATCTGCTAACGTTAGGCAAATGTCAGCAGCTAGAGATAGAAGCCATACGCTGTTAGTATTATCTACCACATGCCAAAAGGCTGCTTCAAAAGATTCTGTTTATAGATTTAGATCAGTGCTTCCCAAGCGTCTTCATGCTACCGCACCCTAATTCTCGTATCACCGCCCTTAACTGGCAACTAAATGAAATATTTTCTGTAAAACCAAATCCAAAGAAAAAATTTTTAAAAAACAAATAAAAGTCACAATATTTAAAACGCCCACCAAATCATTATATCTTATTTAGATCTTATGTTAAATAAATGCCTAGAGCCCAGCAAAATTGAGTAGAAATAGAAATATGACCAAATAGGAATTAAATACCTTAGCAACATTCTTTCAATGAAAGAATGTTGCTAACCGTAAAAATCTTCTCCTCAATATCAGAAACTCACGAAAGAGACCTAGGAGTTTTGCTTTGAAATTTATGTTTGGCAAATGTCCTCTTGATACATCCAGCCTATTTAAAACATGCTATTTCTCGACAAAATTCTTAGAAACCGATAAATCCCTTTACACTGATTGCCAGAGTACTTTTTATATCTAAAATACAGCAGAGATATTTCATCCACATTCATGCCCTCAACAGAAAGAAAATTATATGAACAATTTACATATAACAATCATGTATCTTCATTTCTCTTTAAATTTGTTCTTCCCAACACTACCTGACAGACATGACAGACCACTACATGACAGACCAATATATGCATTTATATTTACATATGGTAAACCATAGGTTAGAAGTAAGAAACGACTTTTAGTCTCAATCTCACCCGAATAAAGACGATTTATTATTATTATAAAGCATATGGGAAAGTTTTTGAATTTAAGACAGTTTCATTTTTACACGAATAAGTTTTCAAAACTATCGTGTGCTATCCGGGAATTTTAAAATTGCCGCTTCAAGAACTGTGACATTTCTTTCGTAGCTGTTCGTAGCAGCTGCTCTGTTAGTAGTTCGTTGAAGCTTCAATAGATCGCAGGTTGAGTGCCCTCTCTTCAGTTAACTTCCACCAACAGCTCCCCTCTGGACTCTCTCTTATCTGCCGCAACTTTTACGATGAAGGAACTTCGTGGAAATCCTCTCCTAAAGCGGGATTTTTAAATATGTGCAGCGTATTAAACATATTTACGAGTGATATTTTACAATTAAAATTACAAATTTACGTTTCACAGAGAAAGATTAGAATAAACCCCTTTCAGATCTCCACTATATGAAAGGTGCTCTAAATAATTCGTGAAAACACGTAATAATGGAATACCAAATTAATATTTTTGAAAAGAGTTTTAATCTTTCAGCTTACATTCCCCGAAACTATTTTCAAGATGTTACTAAGTTTACACAGTAAATAATACTGAAGTGAATTAAAGTTCCACTGGCTGGAAACGGTTCTCCAAAAAATAATTACCATTTTTTTTACTTTAATATTTAAGTTTAGGTATCAAGGCAATAAGAAAGCCAGAGGAAGAAAACTTCTACCCCTTAGAAATGAATTAAATTTTAAATTTAATTTCAAATTAAATTCTGATTTGAATCATATTTAGGGCAGTAGTAAAAATTATTTTAAACTATATGTGACCGTATTTACGCTTAAGAGAATATTTAGGCCAGTCATGTGAAATTTATCATAATTTGTGTACTGCCAATTGTTACTCATAAAGTACTCGATCACTCTGGGTGGAAACTCTATGGTAATAGAAATCTATATTTAACGCCCAGAATATAAATTTCTACTTAAGCAACCTGGAGCTGATGCTATGAATATTATTTTTGTATTTCATCTAAAATTATTTCCAGTTCCGTGGGATTATAAATCTAAAATATCTATGAAAAAAACTCCGTATCGTACACTTCCACAGCAATTTTATTATGGAAACATGTTTCGCTAGTGTCTTAGCATCATCAAGCCCACTAGGGCACGTTAGGACACTAGCGAAACATGTTTCCATAGTAAAATTGCTTTGTAAGTGTACGAAACGGTTTTTCTTTCATTGTAATGGCCTTCCAATAGATAACACATTCCCATATTGAGTTTAAACAATCTATGATTCATGTTTGATATCTTGAGAGAATATCCTTGAATTTGCATTTCGTTACTTAGTAAAAATCTCGAATTGGAATTCTCATATAATTAGAGAAGTGTAAGTTATTTAGCAATATGCTTATTATATATTCATCTATTTGTATCAATCATATCTGCTAGTAATGTTATCTTATTCTCTTAGAAAAATTTAATTTTCTTACTGATATCCCATTTACGCTCTAATTTCGCTAGATATTGATGCTATTAAGAATTTGTATTCATTAAATAATGAAATAAATGGAAAGTACTAAATGATCGATATTTTTACCAATCGTACATTTCAATTTTCTGTACCAGTGTACAACTTTCTGAAGAAGAATGTTTCAAGCAGAAAATCTCAAAATAGTAATTTTGAATAGTAATCAGTTCGTCTGTTTTTAAGTGTAGCATTTATAAGTTAAATTTAGCATCTACCAAGCTACTTCAGTCACAAGTTGAAAATCTGGGTATACCATTGAATCCCTTTTACATACGTTTCGATGTTACTAATATTTATTTTATAGATTTGACTTGACGAAAAAATATGCTGTCGCTATAACTTGTAATGGAAACCGATTATGCTAATCTTTCCGGCTAACTTCAAAAATTAAATTTCAGAAAATTTTCCCTGCAATACAAGAGTGAAATGTAACCTTTATATTTATAACAATTGAGCGTTACTGGAAAAAAAGTAGTACTTTTTATCAAAAGCTGTTTATGATAATTTTAAAAATTTTCTAATAGTGCTTGGGGCAGTGTCCGCATAGGACCTACGCATGAATATCCAACCACAAGTATCCAAGAGCTGGACATCATATGGTGTATAAACCAAATCGAAGAACCACTCAGCGTCCATGAGTTCAGGACCAGAAGACCCCGAATCCGCCAACCTGCCTCTAAGACATATATTGTACCGCATTCCAGTGTTTTTGAAACACTACCCAGCAAGATGTAGCCTAAGATGTTGTAAGAGGGTATTATATTACCTTTTGTGAATGAACTAAATTTTCCTAAATCAGGTTCCCTAGGTCATGAGAATACGAAATTTTCTCTCGAAAACAAATTTATAGAAAGGTCAGTTTCCACTTTCGCAGATTTTTTGCTTTAGTTCAAATTTACATAACAGAAATTTCTGCACAGAAGTATCAAAAGAAATCAGCTATCTTATCCTCGCTATGGGACTTCAATTTTAGGGGTATAATCACACTAAAATATTTGAATATTCCATAAAATTCGTCCCTTAATAACCAAAAGCTATCAAAATTAAGAGAATATTTATTAGCATGAATAAAACTAAGGAAAATGGACAATTAAACAGTCTGAAATTAAAAATAGATGGATTTGTCTCTTAATTTTATTCAAGACAATAATTATCTGGTTACTTTTACTCACCTAAAATAAAAATAAGTAAAAAACGTCGCACATTGCCTTGCACAAAACATTAAAGTCAGTTCTATATGTATGACAACTTCAAGTACAAAATAAAAACAAAAGTGAGGCTTACTGGATATTGAGAGAACTAGTATCAAAAACAATATCATGTATGCGGTAGAATCAGAATAAGCTGAGTTGATAGTTTCGCAGCAAAAGTACTATTCAACACATCTGAATTGAGAAAGCATTGCACGCGTCAGTAGTGTCACAAGATATTGGAATGAAATTTAAATAAACTCATTTTATGCCTATGGTCCTATCTGCCACTTTTTCATTTCCTGTTTCTCTAGCCAAGCCTATTTCTTCCTTTTGATTTGAAATACATATCCACTTGCTCCACTAAAGGTCACAACTTTCACACCCTTATCGCCCAAGCGAATCTCTCAAAACGTATCTGTCTGGAGTAGTAATTGGTTTTCTTTATCTGGCGAAAATTGTGTTTTATCTATGTTTACAAAGGCTAAATATGAATGATGGGTACGCACAATTGATGGGTTTCGTTTGAATATAGGATTAAGGAAATTTAGTAAATAAAAATATAGTATTAGATCATAACACGCAAAATATTACGGGCAATATGGGGATGAATATCTTTCTTTTGTGTTCTCGCATATTTTTCCTCTCTAATCCTCCCCGTAACTTTCTGTCATTCAGTATCTTCAAAGCTATTATCAAAGCAAATGTGGAGTTCATGTGACGTAGATTAGATTGGAGTATTCATTAACGAATCCAATAAAAAAATAATATAAATACTAAGAAACGGCAGGGAGGGAAATTGAGAGAGTTCCAACAGGTGTAGTTTGAAGCATAAAATTGTACCATCGATTTTCTTCTTCGTCATAACCTAAAAATTGTGAATGCGTTATAAAATTCCAATACTTTTGTGTAATAGATTTGATTAAGTTACAGATGGTTACAACTAAACGAAAATTTTTACATTAATTGCTTCTACGAGTACATGGGTAGTCTGAAAAGTTTCTGCGCGTTTTTGTACATGTATGTATGTATGTACCATCAGCACAACAACCGTTCCCAGTATGAAAATTATTTCACATTTGGATTATAATACTTTTTTAATATTCTATTATTTTTTCTACAACAGCTATGATCATATTAAATCATTTAGCTTTAATCTCAGGGAGAATTCAAAAAAGTCATTTCCTTCGTGTACGTTTGTTCAGTTCTTTGTACTTTTTATCAACTATCTTTTTCAAATGATAAAGATCATCAATCTACCAATTCGCTACATTAGACTCAAAATGAGTTGCATCACATTTAAATTGCGTATTGCACTATTAAAATATCAAAAAGAATATAATTTATGGTAATTAATTTTATTTTGATTACATGAGCTAGTCAAAATAATTTCAAATATTATCTTACCCATATTTGATTTATAACATCCATTTCTACAGATGCCAAGCCTATAATGTATTCTGATCCTCCAATTTTGAGCAAGCTTACGTCGAAACTGAGTTTACCTATTAATGATGATTTAATTTAGAAAATCACTGTTTTTATACGTTTTTCTCTTTCCTAGTTCGAAGGGAAAGTTCGGAGGGCAAATCCAAAAAACCTCTTGGACGTGACATTCTATCAGAAGAATAGCTCGAGGTGGAGTTGCATGGATTTCTCGCCTGAGCGTGATAAAAATGGACACGCAAACGCTCACGGGAATTCGATGCTTACGGAATAAGTCCTATGCTGAAAATGGAACAAGAATCTAGAGAATCGAACGATTTTAAAATTGAGTGAACGATCGAAACAGATTTTGAATATTTGAATTGTGTGCTCAAACCAAGAAGGTTTCTTCTCATAATATATCGTAGATGTTTGTTGACAGTTGAAAATATAATTTCATTCCATCTGGTAATTCTGATAATTTTGATTTCACCAAATTATTTTTGCGTCTCAATGAACATTCGGTTTGCGAGTCACAATCTTATTCTTTGACTTAGTGTTTAATTGTAAGATGCCCCCTTAAAGGATAAAATGGCATACAGAAGTCTATGCGCTGATAGCGCATGACTGAAAATGAATTCCATCTAAATGTAATGTCTAATATAAGTACCTTTTATTCGATGGAAAAATATTCAAAAGAGATTTAATTTATTCTCTAATTTTCTTTTGGTTGGCGTGAAGTACGTTTTGCAAATAAATTTTCTCTATCTTTTGTTAGCAGACATTTTATCACTAGTATTCGAATATGTGGAATTCAATGAATGCTAAGAAGCGTAACTCAATACACCCACTGGAATGTATAAGTAGCTCTCACTTTCTCTCATTAGAGTACAGCCAATGAACTATACTCAGATCAGATATCATAGCCAGGGTAATACTTTACCCCTCAGAATTAGGACTTGTTTCTCTCAGTTATTACCAAGCATAAGCCACCGAACGTGTTACCATAACATTCCTTTATCTTCTTTCCTTCATTACGAAGTTCAATTTCCATTATATTTCGGCCGACTTCCATGGATCTTATTTCTTTATTTGTCATGAGTCACCCTATATTATTTTAAAACTTATAACTACTCGATTATAATAATTTAAAGTAACGGATACTGATCGTGTAACTGCAACCTGAATTTCTTATCTATAATATCTAAATTTTAATAAATTAATAGAACAAAATTAGACAATTTTAAATGCCAAAAAAAACTGATTTCATTGATTCAGGAGTTGATAAATTTTATCTTTCGAATTTTGTGATGATCTGAACTTTGCTTCTGTTATCATCGTTAATATTCAGACTAATATTACTTTAAGGAGATATGGCATAATTAACTTTGCAAGTATACTCTTGCACCTAGGAAAATTCTGAGGCAAAAGAGGTCAGACAAAATTTTGAGCCTCAATCTCTCTCCTAATAGTGTTTGAATGTCGTGACAATATTGGTTGGTCAGTTAGAGCAGCCTCTCCGAAAGTGGGAGATCGGAGTTCGAGCCTGTTTGGTCCAAACATTTTCGAACAATAGAATAAAGGATTTTCATCCGAATTTGCCTAATTTCTGTAGAACTCAATAGCGCACAACTTGTTTAATTAGGAATGAGATAAATGATCTTATATTTTTGTAGTGGATGAAATATTTTGACGCATATCTTACGTATTGCATAACTTGTGTAACTATTATATTGTGTGTATCATTATGTATCTGTTTATATTTTTCGATTTTGTGCTATAGTTTCGTAATGAGCTAAGGGCTATTGATAATCAACGAAGTTTTGAACGCTTAAATTTCCTGTTTCGGATAATATTAATATAACTGGAATGTTGTCCGGAGTATAATTATTGAAATAAAAGATAAAAACCTAACATCAATGTGGAGGCGATTGAAAAGGATAAATTAGGATGACAGTTTGGTATATTTTGTTAATTTTTCTGTCTTAGGCTGATAACACAGCCACGCGATGTAAACATGTATCTTTCGTGAATCAATCTCGCAAAGATATAGCTAATTGTTGCGATAATTACCATGGTATATTTTTGCGAAGGATATAAACCTCTATGATTTATTGAGCTACATTTCTTGGGTTATTTTATATCTTACGGAAAAGAAAGTTCTGGAAATTACGGATTAAGTAGCCCAAATGTATTAAGAGGGCATCGGTTCCACAAGTCCCTTGATGGTGGATTTCATTTGTTGCACTGTTTAAGAAAATTACAAATCCCAATTTGAAGCTGTCACCTCTCATTAGGATGCAGGTCTTCCAAATGACTTTTGAATGGCCAACTAGGAAAATCCCCGAGGCAATCACCTTTCACCATAACGCAGTGATGGAGTAGAGGTTCCCTTAAGATTGAAAGACTAAGATGCTTCATCATCTGATTGAAAAGTGATGATATTCCTTTTCTTGATATTCATCTCGTGTTGACGTAATGAATCAAAGCCATTCTTGAGACTCGAATTCCTCCATAGAGAAAAATTACCTCAGCCATAATCAGTTTGAAATCGTTTTTGCCATAGTCACGTTTGGTCCTCAAATATGGAGGCTTATATAGCCAGAAAAATCTTGTAGTGATAACACAAGAAGGAACTGGCTGATAAACTTAATTCACTATGTAATGATAATATTTATGACACACAGAAGAAAATACATTTCGCAAAATAATAGTAATTATAAAAAAATATATTTTTATAACATCTTGAGTTCATTTTCAAGTTAGATCTGAAATGAAGCCATTATCGATATTTACCTAATAGTGCGAGAGTTTCTGAACTTGAATTGATAGGAAATACTAATAATTATTAACTATATTAAAATTGCGAATGCAATTTATAATACAAAAGTATATAGGGATTAATTTCATTTGAAAATTACCGAGCAACACAAACTGTAATGTACACATTAAAACCATTTTCGAACTTTGCGAAACCGATCGGCAAATCTTTGCACATATGTCATAGTGATCAATGCTTTTCATACTTCATTGCTTTACACCACAATCAGTATTTATTAATTCAAATCTCACGGCTCACCGAAACATTCTTTCTATATTTCCTGTAAATAGAACTGAAAAAGAGGTCATTATCCTTTATGATGAAATATCTTGGTATTTATACAACGTTTTTCCAAAAAGAAAAAACAAGAAAATACATTGCTAAGAAGAGCAAATGCAAATGTTTTTCGAAATTTGAACAATATGACTCTCTATTATTAGTAAACATAGAAATATAAATATATTATATAATAAAAATCGTAAAAATAAAAATTTTGTATTTATAGTTGCAATGAATACTTTTAAGATATTTTAAACCTCTAATTCCTTTACAGCCGTGTTCCAAATTTTCTTTCTTTACATGAATACTTAATTAGAATTTTTTCAGAATATATACTTAAAAAAAAGATCTGACCGATAGGAAACGAACGTGGTAATCGAAATGGATAAAAATATGGCGAGTAAAATGTCACAAATGCATGAAAGCCAAAAATATGAGAGCTTACAAAGAAGCTTTTAGGATTTGTTTTCTATTTAAATACTTCTTGAACCAAGCGTCACTTGTAGACGAAATATTGAAACTTATATCATTGGGTTGAAAAATCATAAAAAATATGTTCTTAGAGGATTGAGTAACTATTATTAAGGTAAGCAAGTAATAGATACGTTTCTAAAATTATAGATATTCAGAGATGTAAAATTAGTTCCTATTACAAAAATAACTATGAAAGTAAAAATGTCGGTAGTTGTTAGGCACAAAGTACTTAAAAAGGCATTCATTCTCCCTAAAAAGTTCAATTGAAAATGTAGTGTTTAATCAAGAGACACAATATGAGCCAATATTCTTTTGGTGCGTACGCAATCTGAATACATTTGTTATAGGGTTTAATAGATGTTTTGTAGGTCATCAATGTGTCATCATAATAGAGCACACTGCTTCCTAAGGGAGATCTTCCAAGGGGTTTCCCTCTATTCTTGGGTAAGTGCCAGATAGACAAAGCATCTCCCTCCCATTTTCTACTTCTTTACGTATTTCTATTCTTCAGGGATTGCGTATGATACGAAATATACTTATTGTTAATTTTTTAGCATTTACAGTGATTGTGTAATGATAATATCGATATTTAACACTTACTGAAACATTGCTACGAATGTAATTTCTTTAAGGTTTGTCATACCAATTGATTGACAATAGGAGATAGTGTTTTGATGGTATAGACGATTCTCCTATGGATAGTTACAAAGATATAAAAAAGCGTGTATAGTTATAGCTTAATACAACTGGGAACAGTGTTCAAGATGATAAAGGGAAATTGCTGCTGAATGTTAATCACTCATTTTCAAAGATATTGGCCAATTATTTGTTTTGCGTAGATATTTACTTGAGAATGATTTTATAAAACTCGCCAATATTTTCATAGCGGACTTTCATGAGCAGTAATTCACGAAATTTCGTGATGATTGTAAATCAACATTTTGAATTACTTTCTCATCTGCTGTCTATCATTGTATCACGATTGCTCGAGCCACGACAGCCACATGGCTATAATACCATTTTTTCCCGTATGTCACGATACTCAGGTCATGAAATGAGGGATAATAAATCTGTATCAGCAGAATATCTGAGAGCATACTATGAGGCAAAGAATACGACTTAAAATTATCTACTTGAAACGCTTTTCGAGACCAAATTATTTCCTAACTACAGTAATGCACGGAAGCAGATGGAGTGCGAATACTGTATCAAGGAGATCTTGCAGTTCCTTTTATAAAGTAAAATTATTTATTTTCATTTGCATATTGAGGAATATATTTCATCGATTAAGAAAAAAATAAAAGGGAAATTCATCAATAAAATACTTAAAATTTTAGAGAGTATAATTTATGTATGATTGATTGCCAATAAATTCTTTACTCATTCTCTCCTCACAAGAGAGAGTAACGAAATTTATCTGATATACGAGAAGTGAGTGAACAGTGGAAGGAAAAGATAGGATTGGGAGAGCATTTATATATCACGGCATGAAAAGAAGCAATGAATATTAAAGAAGGTGAATTTGAGAAAAAGAACGTTGCCCGAGAGTTTTGGAATTGTGCCCAATACACAGGTTCGTATTCAGTTTCATTCTGCCTCGCCTTCTAGATGATTCAGTATTAAGTTTTTCTCTGAATGTAAAAAAGTTGCCATCACGCGGCCTCTACTACAATAACCTATGAAATAAAATAACGCTTTTCGATTAACGAATATTTATATTTAATATTAATTTGATGCGAATTTGAATTATTGTTAATTAATTCCAACGTAGCCCCTCCAGGATTCGGTAGCAAAGCAGAAAGTATATTTTTCTTGAAGCAAATAAAAAACAGTTAAAAAGTGATACATTCTCTTACTATGCGGAGAGAAAGTGTTTTTTCGTACATGGTTGAAGGGGTTTAGCTTATTTATGCTTATATCTTTCATTTGTGTTCCTCATCATATTTTGGAGAAATTCACTTTCTAATATCAAAGATCAGTGTAACACATTTGAGCTTAAAAGCAACGTTCGGCAAAAGCAAAGCAAATTTTGGCAACGACCTATCATATTCAATGGATAAATAGAACTCTGCGTTATAAAAATCAGTGGAACGTTTCCTCAGCACCACTGCACTTAGATGGATAATTGCTAATTAGGATAATTATTTGTCACTTTAATGGATTTTTATTTATAAAATTTATAAGTCACACGAATGAAACCATCTGCTAACGAATGAAACTATCTCTAATGCCCCTATGATTTATACTGGAATATATATTTGATATTACTCCACCAGAAATCTTTCTTTCATCATTTTACTGCATTATTTTCATTGGTAAAACACTCATAGTTCTGCCACTTAAAAGTAGTAGTTAATTTCTCGCTATACCATTAACATTTACAGCCATTGTTAAATTAAAATTCATTCCTTATGTGAATCGGTAAAAATTACTAAAATGTTTTATGGAAACATTGTTTAATTGAGCATCTTTACCGTCATTGTCGAATTCTTCACATCTACTTGTCATCTTCCGTATCTCTGACTTCTAAGTTCAATCCATAATGTAAAGTCAAATGCTCATCTTTTTTAGATGAGTAGGCCATATCTTTGGAGATTAATGAAGCTACCATGTTCGACCAGATTCAGGCCGAGATCTTCCGCGTTTTTACTTTCACCTGTTCTTCTTATGACGTCTTCAACAATTCCCGTCTTGCCCAAGTCCAATCACTCCCTAAGGCATGTCTTTTTGGCGAGGGACATTTTACGGGAAGCGCTCCTCGAAATTCGGTCGAAAGAATGTCTGGCAACCTGCTTCTGTCACCGAACTCTCTCTTTCAAAGCTCCTCGGATTTATCGATGCATTGTGAAAGCGCTCTGAATACGCAGATCGAAGGAAGACGTTACGCTGTATCTCTGTTACGGAGTATGTGGAGTACACAAACATCTGGATCGATTGACGAAGATATTTCTTGGCTATATATATACGCGCTGGCTTATGTATACAAGCATCAATAACATATGTTCTAGAACGCTTATCCATAATAATTTTAGGTGACACGGATTAAAAAGCACTATCGAAATTTTACATCCACAAATTCGTTGTCTCTATTTAAATGTTACTAAACGCATTAAACCTTTTTATAAATAAAGATAAATGGTCCATCAATTTAGAAAATTATTATCATTATTATGTTATCGTTACGGCGAGGTTAATCCTAAGAGAGCTTGAAACCCCTGGAATTTTACATGGAGTTTTACTCTGTTAATTCAAAAACAGCAGAGATCAACAAATATCTAGAAAAATAAATCAATACATACGTAAAACGAAGAATATTAGATATTATATACTTGGTGAAAATCAATAAATAATAGAACAGAATAGTGACTGAAAAAATGCTACTCTTAATAAAAATAAATAATCAAGTATACAATTTTTTTTTTTGAAGTAGACGGACATTGCACAAAGTTATCAAACGATATTTTTAAATGCAATATTAATCATCTAAAAGGTTATGAGGCTTTCGCGGATAAAACTTAAATTCAGACGATCCCTCTGTATGTTGCCATTAAGCGTTTTCCACAAATGACATTTAGTCTGTGAGGAATTTCAGACGTCAATTTTCGCTCTTATTCGAATTTATTTCATATTTAAATTATGTTTTCCCCTAAGGTCGCTTCTCTTAGTGGATAGACATTTTATACAAGAATTTATGCGCAGCACATTTTTGATCAGGCAGGAAATCACAAGAGTTCCTTACGTCATTCAAATAGGAGATCTTCCTTCATGTCAACGAACTCTTTTCCTCGTTCAATTTCACCTTTAGAAAATACGTTTTTCCTTTGAATCTTCCTCCGAATTCATTTCCAGCCTTGATTTACCGTGGATTGAAACTTGGCTCTCTAGATAAATACGAGTACTTTCGCTGGATGTATTTTCTATCTTTTATATATGCTTCCTCCAAAATATGCTACAATTTTGGGATAGTACATACATACGAGGAATTAACTCTGCTCTATCGACCGTCTCTTTTTATCATCAAAATGTTATCATCAAAAGTTCTCAGTGATAGATTTTGGAATGGGGTAAGTCATGAAGTTATGCAGTCCAGCTCTGGATTGATATTCATTAGTAAGTTTGTTAGTCTAGTTTCGCTCAATAACTGAAATTAAGTTCTGATAAAACTTGACAGATAAAAGTTTCTTGAACCCTGGAAGGTATGTAAACCAACGCAACAGTAAGAATTGTAATAGGCATTGCGGGTAAGAATGTGTTCTGTGAGCAGCGTTCATTTTATCCAGGGACAGTAATATTCTGATGCCGAGTCTTATTTCTTAAGACTATGAGAGGGTTTGCCTGTTTGCAAGTTAAATTTTGTAAGACAATTCTGGTGAAGAGAAAATAGATGAAAAAAACCTCAGCATTCAAATTGCTTCATTCTCTATCGGCTCTATTAAGCAATATTTTCTTCAACTATTCTATCCTATTGCACAGTGATGAAATATTTCATTCTCTGCCAGAATTATATACTTAGGGTTGGCTGGTTGAGGATGCGGAATGAATTTAGGACAATGTTGTATGAACAGGAACTACATTATTTCTGTAATTTTCGCAATTCCATTCAACTAATTACTTTCAATTTCAATAAAATTTTGATATTTGATGAAAGTAACCCAAAAAATCTTTCTCTGACTATAAAACATGTCTATCTTCTTAAAGCGCAATCCTTTATACATATCTTAATTGCTTTTTGCTTACTTAAAGCTTGAGAGAATAGCTGACAAATTATTATCTTAATGTAACTCGTTGTAACTTCTGTACTAGGAGATTAGAAAGTTTTCGCTGGAAACTAATTCTGTGGAAAACCTTCTTTCCAGATAATACTATATAATATATTTTAATGGAATATTATTGTTCTGCTAATTATATGGAGTTATTCAAATCATATATTTCCTCATCGAATGCACACTTCTCGAGGAATTTTTCGTTCCCCCGCTGACTTTTTCTCGACTTCTCAGTTAAGTCAATCCTATAGACCATCGTTAAAATCCCTTGTATCCCTTTTGGTAGGAATTAGTCATTCTCTTCGTGGTAAATTCCAAAATCAACTTTCTTATATCCATAACGATGGCTTATCTATATTTTACCCTCAGAGTAAGGCTAGCAGAAAAATTGTCACCGCATTTTTTCAGGGCAAGGCGTTAACCTATTACTACAGAAACAACGATGCAGTGGTGTAACGTGAATGATGTTTGAAAATCTCTGTGGAGATTTCTTGGCTCAAATCGAATTCTCCGCTGTAATGACGAAAGCGTGCGACATGTTTCCCAACCCTTTTTTTAAGCGATTTCCTAAATTCGTGTCTTGCGTGCCCAGGTAATTTAATGATTCCCGTAAAGCCTTTAGCTAGATACTCCGGTTAATGGACATACAATCATACTCGTCTATAATATATGGTTCATTCATTTTTTTATTATTAAAAGCTACGATTTGCTAACCTGAATCTTTCTGTTTATTCAAGGGAATGTCTCTTTATTCTATTTTTAATTGGCGTTATGAAATCAGCTGAGCAGATTCTCAGTTTTGAGGAACGTAACTCCAATGAAAACTGAAATCATAATTTTGCGATAAAATATTGTATCAGAAAATCCTATTAAGTCATTTCTTTGGTAATATCATCAATGGTTTATAAATCCTATCATTGGATTGAAGATAAATTCCATTGGTTTAGATATTGATATAATATGTATATTCTATTCCAAAATTATCACTTACATCAAAAAATTGCAAATATTTGTAGTGTATATGATATACCTTTGAACTCAAATATATTGAACAATTATATCTGTTAGACTGAGTAATACCACAGGATAAGCTACATTTCGCTATTGATCAAGGAAGGAAAAAATAAAATACTGAATGATCTCCGTCCGATGCACGCAATCTAATTACCACGCAAACGGAATATAAAACCATAGACAAGGCTTTGATTGGAATTGAGACTGGATGCAGAAGGGCGAGGGTTGAATATAGAAACATAGGCGCGAAAGAAAATAAAGAATTGCGTGGAGCGTATTAGAGGCTACAAGCATTCTGAGCACGAATCATCGTTTGTATCGGAAGGGAATGTTTTATTTGGGGAATGGCGAGAATAACATACGGCGACGCCGTCGATTTGGACGATAGTGAAGATGAAGGAGTGGATGGTTGAGAATCCGAAAGAAAGTAGAAGTGAAGAAAGTGTTCAGAGGAAGAAAAGGTTTCGTGAGGGAGAAAGCGAGTTGGAGATAAATGTGGCAATACAAGAGATGGAAGGAGAGAACGAGGGCAAAGGAGGGAGTCGAAGAGAGATGAGAAGCGTGGGGTGAAACAAGAAGAGATTGCCCAGGGTGACACTCGGACACGGTTTGAATTCTTATTGGGTCCCGAGTGGGCGGGGCCGTAATGTGTTGAAAAAGTCAAAGATCCCCTTAGTCAAAGTATTCTCGAGGCGGATTTAAGTTTTTCAAGAACTTCAAAGGATTTGAAATGTGGAGCATAATCAATTTTTCCAAAGGCTCAGTAAAACTGTGAAATATTCTTAAGATTTATTTTTCTATGTAGATCAATCCATAAAATTAAGTTTGAACGTTGCCTTCTGTTATGCTAGTCAATAAAAAAGTATTTACTTTCTCATACAGAGTTTAAATTTTCTGCATCGTTACCTTTTTTATCATGGACGTAATCTGATTTATCCATGTACTCTAAACTCTGTTATACGTTACAACGTTACAAGTATTGCATGCTGAGACAAAATGTAATCATACAAGTGTTATTCAACTTGGGAGGAATTTTTCAAGGGAAAGTTGCATAATACTCACATCGATGTATTTTTTATTAGCTTAACCCAGAAATTCAACCGTTCGGCTAATGTAAGGAAAACTTGCATCGATGACTCGGACCAGTTTTTCAGCAGTGGTCCAAGAATCTTTTGATTTTGAATGTCAAGAGGTTGTTCGCTCCACATAAGACGAAACCAGATAGGGAGGGGTGATGAGCTTTCACTCTCACCTTGGACTTTATTAACTGTCTTTCGATGGAGAGCGTGGGATAAACAGAAGCATCTTAGTTATAACAAAGACGTCGCTCCACTAAAGAGCACACAAAATAAGATATTGAATTGTTTATTTAATTCATTCATATTTTAAAGATGTGGCTATGGCAACATTTAAGAGCTCACAGCAAATAATAGAGATTATAATATAAGGAAAATAGAAACTATGCAGGTTATTATTAGAAAATTTTATGTGATTATCTTATTCTCAATGGTATAACTTTTATTTTAATCAGCATCATCTTATTCAGGTTCTTAAATAAAACACAGATGTAAATATTTCATATTCTACAGTTTTATTAGTCGGTTCATATAAATAAAAATTCAAAGTTTTCTGTTACATTCAAATATTTATACACAATATTTCTGTACATATCACTAAGTTTCTAGGCAAGAAAAATGCGCAGGAATTGTAACTGTGTAGTTTCTCTGCCTAGGGGTAATGTGGCGACGACCTAGTGGCATCCATTGTGGAGCTTATGATAAGCAGGAAATAACTGAATTATTTGGACTCGATTTGGTTCAAGTGATAATATCTAATTGATGGATTTGCATAAAAATCCATCAATTTGGTGAAATCTTTGAAATTGTCGATATGTTCAGCCTCATTCCCCATCTAAGGAAGGCGTCGGCACTCTAAATCAATTAATACACATATGGGACGGTTCTAGCATGTTCCTTGCCACCCATTGTTCTGGGAATGGATGGCAAGGAATGAATAGCTGCGGGAATCAATGCATCGCAGTTTCATCTCACATAGCAATGTTGCGGCATTCTATGAACCCACGAATTAATGTACAACATTCATGCCATTTTACGTTACTCTCACACGACTCATTCACGCTTGCAATTACCCGTTGATTGTTTAAATACTCGATCTCGTTTCCTCGGAAGGATACAATAAACTGCTTCAAAGGCTTCTAAATCTGTACAATTTACATTTCTCATTGCTCTGAATTTAGTTTGCTCTTTTATCGAAGTAAAAGTGAAAGTCAAATTATTTTATTCTTCTGCATTATGGACAGAAATTTCGATCAAAATTAGTTTGGAAGCTAAATTTAGATTTCATGTACAAGAGATAAACCGTTCGGGCTCTGACTCGCGCAGACTTCCCATATGTGCCTCCTGAGTAGCCCAAAATACCATTAACCGATCGAATTCATTTCTGGACGGACTCAAGGCTCTGAGCAAAAACTTACGTTAAGGGAACGCGATTTAGTAGTAAGTGAGAGCAGGGTGGCCAAGGGTCTTTCCTAGGACAGGAACGGCGGCTTGGGCATAGGTCTTTTGAAGGACAGGCAATGAGGTAGGGACGCGGGCTACGCCAAGACGAGCGGTCTTGAAGATGGTGGGGGTGTTGACGGCTACTCGCTCGAGCTTAGTGACGGGCTCAACGACGTCCAATTCCTGAAGGGTCTCGACTGGGCGGGAGACGACTACCCTGCGGGTGGAGACGCGCTCCCCGGTGGGATCAGCGTAAGGTGTAGCTGGGGTGGCGGAGAGGACGCGGGCACGGACGCCTCCGGCTTCGATGTTGGCACCGGATGAGGGTCCTGAGCGACCGAATCCAACTTCGGCGACGCCTCCTCTGGCGGTCAGCAAGTCAATGAGGCGCTGTTGGTTGGCCTGGCTGGTGGATGCGTCCAAGTTGCGAAGAGAGGGGAACACCGATCGGCCCTCGGCTTCACCTAGGCGCCTATCTTCCTGCTGGATGGAACCGAATCTAGCCTCGGTTTGTCCCTGAGATGACTGCTGCTGCTGTTGCTGCTGCTGTTGCTGCTGCTGTTGCTGCTGTTCTTGCTGGAATTGGCGGCTCTGGGGAGCGGGTTGGTCCCTCTGTTCTTGCTGCTGGGGGATAGGATCTTGCTGGAACTGTTGCTGGTTCTGCTGCTGACGCTGCTCAAGGGCTCCGAACTGGAATCGGAGCTGGTCTCTCTCAGAGAGGAATTGACGCAATTGGGGAGCGAAAGCCTGCTGGCGAGAGCGGATCTGATTCTGGAAGTTTGCGATCAGTTGATCAGTAGTCTGCTGTTGTTGCAGCTGCTGTTGCTGCAATTGATGCTGCTGCTGCAACTGCTGCGTCTGCTGCAACTGTTGTTGCTGCAGCTGCTGTTGGTCTTGTTGCTGCTGTTGCTGCTGCTGCTGCTGTTGTTGATCTTGCTGCTGCTGCTGTTGGTCCTGTTCATCTTGTTGGTTCTGAGCGCCACGGAATTCGGGATTCTCGATGGAAACGCTGTCTTGATCATTAAAGGAGTCTTGACTGGGCTGTTGGGAAGGAGCAGGTGAGCTGGGAATCGACTCAGATGGGAATCCTGGAGATGAGGGAGCAGATGGTGCAGAGGGAATGTTAGGGAGAGATGCAAGGGTTGGGACGGCGTGGATGGCAGAAAGGGAAGGAATTCCGGCGATGCCTGAAATAGGACGAAGGGGGTGAAGAGCGCGGCTGATGAGAGCTGGGCCTCTCTGCTCCTTTGATAGAGGTTCATCGAGTTCTACTAAAGCAGATCCAGCTGGGCGAACAACCACGCGCTCCTCAATGTCATAGAATTGCTTCTGGATAGCGGGACGTCGTACGTGGAATTTTCTTGTGGAGACAGCTGGGTGAGCAACATCCACGATTTTCTGAACAACTCCTGGGGTGGCTTCAACGTGGGTGACGGGCACATCAGCAACAGCTGGTACATGATGTAAGGAGGCTACGGGGGCAACAGGTTGGGCGAAGTGGGAGCTGTAGGCGATAGGCTGAGCATAGGGTCCAGCTGCAAGACCCACTGGAGCAGGGCCACCAACGTATGTCACTCCGGCTGGGTTGAGGAATGGAAGTCGGACAGAAACTTCGCTGAGACCAGCCATCGCCACCGTGAGGATGGCGGCAAGGGGGATGATGCACTTCATGGTTGCTTAACTAATCGACTGAAAGGGAAAGTGAAAAATATTATTATACAATTTTCAAAAATCGCTCTTATCCATTATTGGTCATCTTGGATACCATTTAGAAGAATGAATAAGGTAAACGCCTTACTTAGTAAAAGTTTAGATGCTAATCAAAAATTGAAGAAAATATCTTTATCAAAAGAAAATTCTGTCGTATTTATACTTTGAATTGCATGAAGATTTATTTTCATTCTTATGGTTATTTATGATTTCATATGATTTATTTTCATTTTCACTCTTTTTTTATTTCACTCGTATTGGTAGAAATTTCTATACTGACATAGAATTCTAGAAAACTGGCCGTATAGATAAGATTTTGATCATAGAAAAGTAATTAGCTCTTTCATATAATTCTAATTTAATTACCTAAAATACTTATAAAAAGATCAAGGAATTGTAGAAATATTTGCGTTTAGAATTTCATATAATTTATAGAGATGATACATAATACTAAATGATTATCACGAGTTAAACTAAGAAAGTATTTTTCTCTAAATTTACGTTTGAAATAGCGATCAATTTTTAAGATAAAAATCAGCTTTCTCAGAAATTACGCACTGATTTTACGAATCTACCGCACGATTAGTATTTTCGCTCCTGGAGACTTCAACGCCCGCAACGGTCGAAATCACTTTCTCGACGCCCCCTTAGTTCAAGTACAAGTACTCACCTATATCCTCGGAGGAACCTTCTCTCTTAGACTGCCACAGTGGACTGAGCTAGCAAAGCAGTAGGAGACTCCCCTTATATACTCGGGTGTCTCCGCTTCTCGACCTTTGACATCGCGCCCACCCGCGACTGCGCTTGTACCGCCGGATTGTCGACGGCGGATCCACTTCGCTTTTTCCCACCCCACTTCCATCAACAAAGATCTCTCCGCCCCACCCCACACCAACCCTCTGCCGCAAACTCCCCACGATCGTATTCCTCCGCTAGCCTTCCCAGCCGTCTTGGGCTACCTTCCCCACATTGCTCGGCTCCCACCCTCATTGCCCCTCCCTCCTTCCCCGCCCATCTCTCTTTCGCCCACTCTGCGGCGCCTCCCTTGGGCAGCTGGCCCACCATCATTGCCCATCCTCCTTCGCAACATTTTGCCCCGCCCGCTACTCCCTCCGGAGCTTTTCTCACGCACGCCCGTCGTCTTCGCGTCCCCTCATTCTCATCCTCGCCGTCGCCCAGTCTGCACTTCTGGCGCTCCTCATAAAAATCATAAAGCTTTAGAAGGAATCCTGATCCAGTTATTCCCGTTTTCGAACTGACCGATGTTGGTTTTCTCAGGATCCTTACTTGCATGTCGTAATTCCAGAATCTGCATTTTAGTTGAATAGATTGGTAATCCGGTGTATCAGTTTCGCTATTGTGACGCTTTTCGGATACGAAAACAAAAAAAAATCGTTGTGATTTGTGATTGCAGAAAATTAGTTCGGAAAATATCGAAACTGAAGGTGAGTTCTGGCGCCGCTTCAGTTTAAAACAAATTGGAAACTTATTAATTTCAATAACACATTATTTAACTTTTGCCTTTAACCTCTCCAATATTTTATCTTTCTTGTTGTTAAATTTTTAACCATAATACATAAAGATACGTAACGAATTAGCTTTTATTTTTTTACCGTCCTCCTTCATAAACTTTAACTGTAGCACAAGAAAATTTGCTAGAAATTAAATTTAACTAGTGATAGGAATGAACTTTGTATCCTATAGAGTAACTGAACAGCCGTATCCTTTAGACTACTGCTGTCTTATTATCTCTAAGATGCTTATAATAAGAAAACTATAGTATCTCTACCGTTGCATAACTCATTACAATTTATTCATCAGTTTGAATGTTTCTATTCAGATGTATTCTAAGTATAATCTTGGATACACCTAAAATAATCCCTCCTTAAATTTCCCTATAAATATACAAATTTATTATTAGAATGTTAATAAATTAGAATGGCGTGTTTGTTGTAAGTTTTTCTCACTAAGGATGTCATGAGACGAAACCCTTTATTTCCAGTTTTCAATTTCACACCTCTCCTTGCTTAACCTATTTACCGAATAGACAGAAAAAGTGGATTCGGAAAAAAATAATTCACGAAATCCGATTTTTCCTCCTTCACACCCGATGTTGCGTGAGTTAGAAACAAGAAAATGTGGTGGGGATGGTAATGGAATGAGAGAGCCGATGCCGAAGGGATGGTTTGGGAGATGGGGGTAGAAACGAAATGATTTGGTAGAAGCCCTCGGTGGACATGGAGGGAGATTTTAAGATCTGGGTCGTGGTGCGGCATTGAGTGTCCCTTTACCCCCCCTCCCATATCCTCCCCATCGCATCCATGCCTTCTTTCCCACCCCTCCCGTTCTTCCACACCCTTCCCCTTTTGGCCCCTCATCCTTTGCGTATACGCCCAATTTCTCTTGCGCACTCCTCCGCCCCTGCGCACATACAACACGCTTTACCCCATTTCTCCGCCGCCCACTCGCCTCCCCCACCCAGGGCGGCTTCTTTTGCGGGGCAGCGTTACGCATACTGACTCCATTTGCCATCTCATTATACGCTGCCGATGCTCTAGCCCCTGCAACCTCATTAATTTCGAGCAAATGGACATGGCCAGAGATGTTGCTTGGTATAGTGGAGGCGGATTTTTAGAGACTTGGAGCATTTTCCAACGCAGAGCAATGTTAAAAATGCATGCAAAGCAAGTATGTTCGAGTTGCGAAAAATTTTCACCTTGCAGCTCCTTAATCCTTCTAAATGATGTCTATTTTTTTTATTTGGTCGTATCTGATGACTCTCTGGTCAGAAAAATGTATATCCTCCCGAAGTTAACATCCAAGTTACTCAAATCTTTGAAAATTCCCCCTGAAATCGAAGAAGGCGTGAACTTCTCCCAACCTCATCTGTTTCCCTTTCCCAATTCAGTCTCCACGCGATGTCCATTGTGCAATCATTACATTCGTTCGTCGCGTGAGAATTATCTTAAAGCGTTTTGGCTTTTACACTTTTATCCGATAATTTTGATTTCATGAGTAGTTTTCCTTAAATCAATCAATCTGTATCAATTACAGGATATTATCAGCAATTTACAAAGTGGGAGTATCTTGGTTAACTGAGTTTATATGTTCGTCTTTATTTAAAATTGGTATTTTTGGGAATAGGTCTGTATGCTTAAGTGTATAAAGAAAATAATTATTCAAAAGACGAAAATAATACATTTGTTAAGTAAATAATAAGCTTATCTAATGTGTTATAATATCACCCATAGCTGAAATTCATTGCAACTCTTTCAAATATTATTCTTAAGATAATTCGTGGTCAAGAATATTTTCATATGTAACTTGGAAATATAACAAGGATCAAGGCTTTATTACACTGCAATGCTAGTAAACTCTGAAAAAATAAGAAAGTTTTATTTTTCAGTGCCCAACATCTATCAAATTATTTTAACAAACTCCAACGCCACTTCTTAAACAGAGAAAAAGATTTAATATGATGATTCTTATAACGTTTAAAAAGAAATTCTTGAATCAATTTGAACGACTAAATTTCACGGTGAGACCCCAATTTCGCCCCACATGGATCGGCCCCATCTGGATGGAGATCAGCCTGTAAAATTACCAATATTAAAATGCTTAATCATCATTATATTCAGATTCCAATTTTATTATTAATTGCAGAAATTAATTAGTGCTTGATTTTTCTAGACATGTGAATTTCGACTTCAGGAAAATTAATTTCGTGCATGCGTTTTATTAGAGCACATAGCAATCCAATAATACCAATTATTATTGTTGTCACAGTGATCATTGAAATTAAATTTTCCAAAATTTGAAGTTCATAAGTCATCTTAAATCATATTTATAATTACATCTACATCTACATTAATACCCTACAAGCCGCCTTTCGGCGTGTGGCAGGGGGTGTAAATACCAGTTGAATCTAAACTACTTCCTTATTCGGTTATTGTCACGTATCGTTCGCGGAAAGAATGAATTTTTAAAACGATTCATCCTAGCATCTATTTCTCTTAACTTACTGTCATTATCGGATCGACCGAGATAGCAGGGGGGTTGCATAATACCGATTGTATCTTCCGAAAATGTAGTTTCGCTGAATTTATTAAGTAATTGCTAACAACTATTCATATCTCTTCGGTACATAGGACGGCCTAATTAAAAATATCATTTTGGAGTACTATATCATTGTCTAGCGCCGTTAAGAGTAAAAGATTAAAGGAATGAATTCATGTAGGATTTTACTTTATCTACCATTAGTTGTGAAGATATTTTCGCATACTCTAGTGTTTCTTTCTTTCGCCTTTTATAAAAATTGAGCTCTTTCCTTCTTAACTTCGAAGTATAAAAAATGGCAAACGAGTTTAGGAGGAAGAAAGGTCAACCCGAGCAAAATCCTGCCGAATATAGGGCAATATAATCTGATTGGCAGTTTGGCTATATTTTGAGGAGTTCTTAATTTACCTCGGGACTAATTACTTTAAATTTCATGGCGATTAGTATAAATAAAACAATTAGATTTCGATTTTTTTAGGATTGAATTTTAACTAAGTAATTACCTGCCACTTATTATTTTTAATTTTATCATATTATTGCTATACTAATATTTAAACTTGCTATTATGTAATTTCCAGGATTTATATTTCGTTTGCTTTGTGGTATTTAAAAATAACAAGATTTACCTTAACTTTCTTAGCAAACCTACCCAAAATGAGAATGAGCATCCCATTAAATTTACCTGCTTCTTAAGAAATGGATTATTTATTAATACGATATAACACGAAATCTAATAAAAAGTTATTCACAGGATTCGCATAACCTTATTTTCTTTCAATAAATGTAAGGATATTATTATATGGAGTTGCAAAACATTTTCATCACACCAAATGACAATTAAGTTCATATACCCGTAGCCTGCGTTAAAAATCCATATTGAATGGATTAATGAAATACAACACCTTCTTATAAAAAATAGAATCATTAATAAGATAAAATAATCAGAACATGATGTTTAATAGGATATACAAGAGGATTTTTAGGGCACAAACTGTTTCTTGGAAAGAAGTAAATAGTACTTATATGTTCACAGTATAGCAAAAGAATGAGATTTTCTGCAAATTCCAAGCATTCCTTGATATTTCAGATAATGCCACTCCCTAATACTGTTCAAGTTAACTTTGGAGCTAAAGAAAAATAACATCGAAATATCGAATCTTAAAATAATCAATTATTATCATTATAGAAGATGTATCTATTTTCATTTTTATTTATTATTAATAACTTATAATTCTGCCAGAATTGTTTTATTTAAACAGAGATATTTTGTGATAAACAAAAAGCATTAGCTGTACCAAAGTAACTTGGGAAGTACTGTTTAGTAAATTTAAGCGAAAAGATTTATTTTCGTGAGTGTAGTATGTACCTTTACTAAGTAAAAGCGGTAATAAGAAGTTTCCCAAAAATATGAACTATGCCAGAATGTGATGTAGTATGTTCTATGTATACGCAATAATTGTAATAATTTAAAAAGATTTAATTCTACAAAATACAAATGAAGGATATTCCTCTACGTAGGGATATTTTGCAAAGTTATATTCCGACGCAGTGCCGTAGTCACAGGGCACAGGGATTATCCCACCATCACTTTCGTCCTTCCATCACAACTTAATCACCAAAGATATTTAATTTACTTACTTAAGGTAGTTAAGATAGCCCTGATACCTGGACAATATGCTCTCCTATAAAAGCATGCAGTTTTTTAATTCCCGAGACGAAAGCGCAAGAACGATGCAGAAAGTGGAACGTGGAACTGTTCCTATCATAAAAAAATTCAAACGATTTGCGATTTTCAGTCTAATATTCATTGCCTCCATATCTTCAAAAATAGGGTTAAGAGCTATGTTTCTTCACGAAGGAAATATATACTCTATGAGGAAATACAGGAAGTCATCGCGGCCAACTTCCCTTCAAATTAACTTTCAGGATTTAATTTATTGCCCTCCTCAATTTTACAATCTTCGCGCTTTTTTCATCTCCCAATTTAATCGAAGGCACGTTTCTAGCACTTTTCCCTGCCTCAAATAAATTTCCTCTTTCTCCGAGTTAGCTCCTCAGCGAAAGATTTTTGCGATAGGATGAGTTGCCGGGATTCTGGCCGTCACATTTCGATGTTTCATCAGCGATTATTGACCATCGATGGAATCGACCGTGGTTCTTATTTACTCGAGGCCGTAGGATTTTCTCGCAACTCCCTAATTTTTCCTTCTCTTTTCTCAACATCTCTTACCACAACTCTCCTCATCGACACCAACAATTTCGCTCTCACTTCCGCTCACGCCTCCTAATTATTGCCCAAATCTTCCGAAGCCTTCCTTCTCCCTCTCCACTCAGCTGTCCATCAAGGCTACCCATTGCAGTTCACGGCTCTTCGTACATGTTTTATGCTCTTTGTCTGTAAAGTATTCAACCCGAAGGCCGGTTGGTATCTCACCCCTTCCGACATAAACTAATAAGAGCGTGCAGAGAGGAATGAGGTTTACTAGGCAGGATGAGGATTGAGGTAGTTTACCCATGCTTTTCTCACTGAGCCAGAATGCTATAAGAGGAACCTTCCCATGCTAGTGAAGTGCAATGACTCTACGAGTAACTTTTTTCTTGTCAATCCATAAGGAGACACATTGATCAGTGCAATTATCCACTCATACCTCAGTGGCTTTCATTTCATCACAGCCACGATCAAGACCGTCCTTGTTGAAAATTATCCTACGTTACCTATTGGTATTCCTACTGGTTTATATTGGTTTTCATTTGCTTATATTGATTTCTATTAGTTCCTATATTTTTCCTATATATTATATATTAGTTCCTATATATTTGATGTCTTTGTTGGTTTGTATTGGTATAAGAAAGCTCGGTATTTCTTATTGGGACGTTTTACAGGATCTTATTGCTGCCTATTGGTTTTCTATTGTATCTTAATTGGTGTGCATAAGTATTAAGAAACTCGCCCTTCTTATTGAATTCCGGCATATTGGAGAATATTTCTAAGATATGCAAATGAAAATCGGCAGAGATTGTTGAACTTGAATGTCGTGGACTTATAATAAACGTACAACTTAAAATGTGCGTGACGTATTAAAGTAAATTAACAAAAGATTCTAAGATGTACACATGAAATTCTAGATCACTCTCTTAGAGACTTTATTATGGTTATACATCACGTAACATAAAAATTACAGAATGAAAACACTTCGTACTTTTCCACAGAAAATTTATTTTGTGACCGGTTTCATAAGCGAGCTTACATCTTTAGACACAAAGAAAATATTTTCCTTTCTTTTCCAGGCTTTCCACGAAGTCACGCCTTCTCATATCGATTATAACATAAAAATTAGGTGAAAATGAAGATTATTACATTTTTCTCTACCATGTGATACATGACAAATGAAAATACTCCATTCATCAGAATATGGCAGCAAGAAACTGTGTTCTTTAATTGGACCTAAATAAATTACATCCTACAGCCCTCTTCAATCCTTCACTTTAATTTCGCCAACCACCATTTTCAAACGCCTTGAAAACTGTGAGTATTGCGTGCGGAAGCGTGAAATGGTCTCGAGGGTAATTCGAGTAAGTGAAAGTGTCGAGTCGTATGCACTTCGTGGACTGAAATAAAACGGGGAAAAGGTGACAAAATGGAATCGTGAGAGATTTGAGGCACGACCCTTTTGATTTCTCCTCTTACTCACTTATGAATGTCCTTCTCAAGGCATTGCACTTATCTCTCCCGTTCCCTCCGACGCCCAGTCTCCTTTTTTTGACCTGTTTCGTACGCCTCACTAGGAGTCGTCACGTACGAAATCGTGACGTGGGGATGTAAATACGATGTTTCGTGAAAGAGAAAGAAAGGGTTTTAAGAGGGAAACAAAGGAATTGCGGGAGAGTGGGGAATACATCGAGAGGACCCATGCGCGGAGATTGAGCCAAAACCAAATTTTCCTCCGGCAGAATTTCGACGGAGTCATGACCCTAATTTTCACGATTGAATTAATCGTTTGTAAGATTCATGAAAACATTTTGGGAGGGATTTCGTAACGGTTTTCTTCTGTCATACACGATCTTAGTGTGAGTTTAATGGATTGATTACGTCCATCGTGTCATACCCCGACTCAAATTAAAAGTAAGGAAAGTCAGTTGTTCCTGGGATTTTTCTTAAATTATATCTACTCTTCATATTCAAAGTGTGGTGCGTTGTTGAAAGTATTGGAGTAGATAATTCTAACTTATTTCCTTTTGACTACTTAGAATTATTTACTTCAACTGCGCATAATTATGAGTGGTGGCTAAAGAATTTTAAATGACGACACTAACTTCCGATACCCTTGCTGTCTAATGCACATAACATCTCCCTTTATTTCTGATTTCTTGGAAC
The DNA here is from genome assembly GCA_947579665.1 of Sympetrum striolatum. Lineage (NCBI taxonomy): Eukaryota > Metazoa > Arthropoda > Insecta > Odonata > Libellulidae > Sympetrum > Sympetrum striolatum. Next base: position 49,008,769 of record OX388342.1, on the reverse strand, counting down.
TTTAATTGTGAGTCGTACATTCCCCGACAAAAATAAGCATACTTTAATACAAAAATAATGAGGAGAATCATAATTTTAAGAATCATAAGATAAAAGAAAGGATAAAAGCAAGAATAAAGCCGCTCTCGAGAGAATAATCTCATTCTGTAATAGAACTTGAAAAGAGCACAACACATTTATAAGTTAGGCAAGATATATGTAATACATATTTTTATATGGAAACGCTAAAGTTATCTTTACATTCGCAAAAAATCTCCGGAGATGTGAAGAAAGCAATATATCGTGATGCTGGATCTGTTATGCATAATGACGCGTAAAAATGGACACACGCGAAGCAGAAGATAAACTTATGGATGAACTATTATTATCAAGGCAATAAAAGTTCTTCTTTATGTCTGGTAAATGAAATCTGAGGAAAAAATTGTAGGCTGTTACAAAATCTAAGAAACGTGTGGGAGGCATTTCTCCTCACCAAACGAGCCAAGGAGAGGATAATCATACACTTCTAAAATCTGGAGAGAAATAAGAAAATATTCTCAAAAAAAGTAACTTACGAAAAAGGAAGTATGTTCAGAAAGATCTCAGTACAATACAGTACCAACAATCACTGTAAGCTTTCAGCTAGAGAAACAGCAAAGTATAAGAGGGAATAAACTACTTGTGAAGTACAAACTTTCCAGCAAACTGGAAGAGAGAATAGGTATACTCTTTTAATCTTCATTTCCGAATTCCTTACTTTGATCGTGCGCTATTTAGTGTAACTTTAATACTTGCTATTTCGTTTACTGCAAAAGTATTCCCAAAGTGCTTACTTAAGAATAAGTGATGGGGTATGCTAACTACTAGTTGTTTCTGAGTCAAGCGGCTAACTGTTCTCTATGCAAATGAATACAGTGAAATTTCAGTCAGGGGGCCGGCTTGATTGTTTGCCACAGAAGGGTGACATGTTATCCATGGATAACTTTTACTGAAAACTTTGTAGCACCTCGGGTATCATGGCCTTCCAATCGTCCTAATTTATCGGGTCAGGATAATACCTATTAATGTCGATGGACATATTAAAATTTCGCTTAGCAACTAAGTTATTTAAAAATTCACGTTGGCAATTGCGTTATTTAATATAAAGAGGCGATATGTTATGTTCTGAATATTAACAGGATTACTTCTACGAAAGTTGGCGTAATTATTATATAGTAGTAGTATATTATATGTTGAAAATTTTGGTTTCCGTATTAAGTCGCATTATTTGATAATGTATGTGAACCTTTACAAGCCCTGATCTATTTTAACTGTCTTCTCTGAATTACCGGTGACTTTAAATTGAACTGAATCTTTACTATATTTAGTTTTGAGACTAGAGAACAAGCTTTTCTGCCTTCCACTTCTAAATCATCTATTCTATCATGGGGTAATCATAAGATGAATTGTAGGATGCTGGATTTGCGATCAAATTAAGTTTTCCTGCATAATGACCTGTTTTTTGGGCATTTCTATCTTAAAAAATTAACACGCATTAACTCTCATACAATGGAATTTTTCCTTCAAATACTTCAAGCTAACGACTCACGAAAAGGTTTTTATCGATGGATAAATTATGTTAGGTAGCCTTTTAATTTTGTGTTCCTGCTGCATGAATCATAATTAATGAAAACTACACGATTTGTTATATTTTGAGAAAGTCTCTTGTGATTTGTGTACCGAAATCACTGTCACTGGGACTTTCGTAAAATGACTGGAAAATAGGCTTGAAGAGCTCCAAATTTACTGAAAGATTTGAAATTGTTGCGTTTACATAGCATACAAGAGATGAAATTAAAGAGGAATAACGATGAGTAGCATTTTTATATTTGCGCTATAGACTTTCTTATTCACAGGAATCAGAAAAAAATCGATAGATGATTTGAATATAGTAAATATATCTTGTTTTTTTACTTCAGTGTAAAATAAATAAAATGAAACTAAATCTATAGAAATTATGGTTATCATAAAAATATTCTTTTAGAACTGATTATTTTGGAAATGTCTCTTAATTGCAATAATTACCGAAAGTTTTGACTAGTAGGATACTATTGTTGAAGAAAAATGTGCCATATTATGTTATTATATTTAGGTACTTGAGACCGGCTGAAAATTTTCCGTTCTATTTCATACTCATCAGATACCGAACCAGAGAAATAAGGACATTTGTGTTCATAATTGCTGCTTATCTAATTACATTGGGAAACTAAAGCAGGTCTAAGATAAGTTCTCTGTCAGAATAAAACGAAATGCTATTTATTTTCTCTGGGGATATTCATAGAGATATGAAAGATTAAAAATCCCTGGCACCTCCATGTATAGTCATTGGTAATTGGTTTTATTGTCATTTGTTTGGACTTATTTTGTAAATGATAATGTCCAGGGAAATCTGATAGAACTGTAAACTTAAAAAAATATATTTATAAGTATATTAACAGTCCACAGGTTATTCAATAGACGAACATGGTTTTTTTTAGCCTAACCTTTGGAAAGTATGTATGATGTATGTATGACTTCAAGGTGAGTATTTCACTTACATTAGTTACTTGAATCTTTCAGTGTTTTCAAGCATAGGCGGAAACAACTGTCATATCAATTCGACTAAATCAGGCTTAAATTGATGGTATTCCATGAAAAAAGAATCAAATTGACAAGAAATAGATTTATTTATACTGATACCACAGAAGAAATTATTACAGACGACCCAGGGTTTCAATGCATAGCTCTTCAGGACCTGATTTTTATCAGGATTTAAGTGGCCTCAGTATCATGGTGCATCAGAGGAACATCCAAAAGTATTCAAAGGAAAATCATTTTGGAAATGTTCAGTCATAAAGAACCATTCATTTTCATTCAACTGATGTTTATTGGAAAAAGGAAACGGGAAAAATTTTGGGGCCATGGATTTCTCAATGAAATTCCCAACCGTTGAACTTGCGGTTTTTCCATTAATGAGGGACAATGCCATGGGAAACAGTTAACTTGCGCTAATAGAGAGGTTCGGAGCATGCCAAATCGTAAGGGTATTCGTGATTCGCAGCATTAGGAGAAGGGACCCGGGTCAAGGACGCTTCCATTGCCCCACGATCGATTAAGTGAAGGCACAGGACAGGGTTAAATTGCATCCGAAAGTGAGAGAGGGCGGAATTCCATCCGAAAGGGTACCGTCAACACAGGAAAGGAATACGATGGGAAAATTGGGATTCTGAAATTCATCCGGGGATATGAATTTGTGTGTTCAGAAATGCTGTTAAGTAACTGAATATTCCTTCGAGCACTATTTTTAAAGAGGTGGAGCTAATAAGGTGCCGTGAGAGCGAATCGCTAAGGATTTGCATGAGCGACCGCCTTGAGGCAACAGATCGAGTCTGAAGGACGCGAAAGGCTTTTCATAGAACGTTCCTCAGCACGAACGGTTCTTTTGTATCGGATGCTTCCCTATTCCATTTAGATAACGGTGAATGTGGTTTATATTTTAAATAAAGTCTATGATATCTAGCTTGATGTTATTCATTGTGATAATTTTCCTATGCTTAACCCAAGATGGGTTCTTGATTAATTTTCTTAAACTAATAATTTCACAATAAAACATTTATTTTAGAATGATTCAGTTTAAGATAATGGATGTCTCGTGGACAGATAAACATCTACCGCTTTAACATTGTCTTTCATTGATGTAGATGTAAGCGACGCCCAGTTCTGGCAGCTCGTCAATTTTTTCACGATGTCTGGTATGCATAATTGCCCCCTGAGGGAATAAATGTTAAAATTAGCATCCCTTAGACTACTTGAATTCGCCATTACTTGGACTTATTACTAGAAAAAACAGCAACTTACTATACAAAGTAAACTGTTCTACTTATAAGGAACTTTGGGAATATAGGATTTCAGTAAAAACATGAGAACAGTAGAGCTACCGAAGGGGTTGAAAATTTGGTACTACCTTATTCGAGTGATTAATCAGTTTTAATTCTGATACTCAAGTATACTTGGGATTCGAACTAATAGGTAGCTATTTATTTATGTTTCCAATAGGTATTATGATTCAGCACTCAGTGCTTTTTCCCAGTCATTTTCTTTTCACAAATTTCTTCCTTTGTATTATAATTCACAGATAAATTATTTACCAGTGCATTCCCTCTGACTTTTATTTATCCTTGTATCTCCTATAAGCTATCTTATTTCAGAATCCGTCAGTTAATATCTGGTTAATATATAATTTATCTATCTATAGCTAGCCTTTTCCGTCATTCTTCATTATCTTCCTGATTTTCCAAAAGAGTTATCGTCCCATATTTTTAGGGTTAGGAAAAAACTCATAGCTCAAAACCATAAAATCTTTCAATTTTCTTACTCCTGAAGGTACAAGATTTATTCTCCATTTTTCTAGTTTTGATTCCATACTTCGTAGCAGTGAGCAAACAAAGCTGGTAGTAATCCTGGGAGAATATAAACTCTAACTACCACGAATATTTTTTTATTCAAAGATTGAACTTTTCCAGTTTTTGCTATCTCATGACTATGCCTTTGCAATCTCAAGGAAATTGCACTTCTATGTGATTCTCGAGGCAAGAGATGCAATCGTAATCGGGTTTCGTAATCATGGAATCGGGATTTTCTCCCGCTATCCCTCCAAAACATCGTAAAATCGGCGCTAATTAAACCCTTGGCCCCAGAGCTGTAGATTTCCCCTTCTCCCACTCCTCAAAATTTCCTTAATATCTGCCCTCGCATCTCCGCGTCCTTGCAATTCCCTGCAATCGCTTCGGGTTGAATGGAAACGCCCTGTATATCTTTCCGATTTCACCCTTCTTCTTATCTGAAAATGTAAATGGTAAACCATCTGAAGAAATCATCAAAGTCAACTTTGCTGTAATATATACCTTTCAGCACTTAGATACACGCTGATCTTATTGAATCAAGAAAAAGATTAGCCAATTTACTAGACGCACTCTGAAATTCTGATATACATTCGGAACTGAGATGAAAGATGAATTTAAAGAGATGTAAAATATCATAATCAAAACTTTAAGATATTTATGATTAAATGATATAATTAATAATATAAGACGTAGAAGTAAGAAAGAAAAAAATTCCAAAACGTAGGAGATTTGGTTCTACATTAGTCCTTTCCTGATTGTTCTTAATATTTAAAAGTGTATTTTCGCTTATTCTGATTATTCCTGAGAAATTTTCTACATATTAAAAGAAATAACTTTATTAAGTTTTTGGAGTGTAATTTTTTCTACTTCTTGAGACAAATAGAGAACACTCTTAACATTTAATGTTTTTAAAAATCCATCCAATGTTATGGTGGATTTCATCCTTGCCACTCTCTACAATAAGATTTCCGCCAAGTGATTGCTTCTAAAGAGCATCAGTCGTAATAATGAGGTTTCACTGTAATTTTGGATGCAGTATACACTGTAATAATGTCTAGAGTACCAACGTCATGTGTGACTTTGGGTATATATCTATCGTTTCGAATAAACCTTATATGTATATGTATTCTAAGGAATTGGTTGACGAAATTCAAAATATAGTACAACTCCAATTATCCGAATCAATTGGGACCGGACCCCATTCGTATAATCAAAAATTCGGACAATCAAAAATTTGGATGATTAATTAACTTCTGTATGTACATTGAAAACTGGAGAAAAACTACATATATAGTATAAAAATGAGCTGTGTATTAATTAATTAAATAAATGGTAACACTTTGGAATGTTTTGCGTGATCACTTCTAAATACTAATGAAAATGCTTTAACTAAATCAAACTAATGTAGTTAGTTAGTTAGTTAGTTTGACCCTTTATTGGCGAGGTTAGGCCCAGGTGAGCCTCTCTTCCACCTAACCTCGTATGTCGTTACATTTAAAAAAACTCAACTTATTAAAAAAAATACAAAAAAGAGAAGGGTGTGGGAAAAAATCTATGCAACTGAAGGTTGACTAAGAAAAAACCCACGTTGCGGGAAAACACCCACAAAGAAGGGGGGTGAAAAAAACCCGCGAAAACACAGTAATAGAAATAAATACAATAATACACAAACATAGATATATGAAAAGTGAAAAAGATTATATATGAACAATTGTTTGAGAAAGTAAATTTAACAAAATGTAGTATTTACATTATTAAATATTTTTTTAATAAAACATTTATATAACATTTTAAAATACATACTAATTATTGCTTAAAAATTTACATACTTTGGTAAATGACAGTTATTGCTTACTAAAAATCTCCGTCAAAATTAAGCTTTTTGGCTGCCTTAACCCGTTTTCGGGCAGCCAATTCAGAACTGCTATATGAGATGGTGTCCTAAAGCGATTCGGATAGTCGGAGTTCGGATAATTGGAGTTCTACTGTAATCCATTATTTACAGCGTGTGGTTTCCCATTTTTTCCAGCAATGGAGAAATCCGCAATTTGATCTTCTTAAGGTCTCTAAATATTTCAGCTGATCGCAGTCAGTTGAGAATAGTTTCTTTGTGATGGTCTACCTTCTTCGGGTTTTTCTTGCTTTTTATTGTGAACAATTGACTAATTTTCTATTTATATTCATTATTAATTTATGAGAAATTGCAACATTTAATCTTCTAACTAATATAATAACGCTCTTCTGATAATTTTCTTCCAAGGATACATCTCCCAATGTCAAGGTCTTCAGTCCCGTCTTCTTTCAAAGTTTTTACCTCACCTCAGAATCTCGCTTCCGAATACCTAGGAAAAGCGTAGAAAACTTTTTCGATCGAAAAAAACGCAACGAATCTGAAAATGAGCATGCACAGGTTCTTTTCTGTGATTTTAGAATCCATCACTCATGCCAAAACGTGACGGGCACTTTCACCCTCTTCTCTGACCGTCCAGAGTACAATGGCGCAGTTGCAATGCCAAGTGCATCAATGCAGTTAAGGTGCATCATTTCCAGGCGATCATGTTTTCCATTCGAAAGTCCTCATACTTTCTTCCTACTTCCTTCCTTCCTTATGATACTTCCTATGTATCCCTTCGAATGATACTTCCTATGATCTACGTCCTTTTATTGGGTGCTTAATTGCCCTAGATTTTAAGAGTCTTATCTTGAGAGTGAAAGTCTCATCCACAATGTTCCTTCCTCTTCTTCTATGCATTGTGGATGAACTATGACGATATTTACAACGCCTATAATGGAAAATATTCAAAGATAAAATGAAAATTTCTCACACAAAATGCATCAATATCAGCCCTAAATCGCACATTAAATTAAAAATTTTACAAAAATATAATGATGAATAATTTTCTACAAATTTATGGAAAAGTTCACATCATCTTTATATTATGAATTTCCACAACATCGCGGCTGCCTTCGCAGATTTTATTGAAAATTATACTTGATGAAATAAAACAAACTGATGTGTAGAACTGGCTGTTAGCCGAGATTTGGAGAACTTTTTAACAATGATTTCTTCAGAAGCGGAAGTGAAAACAAACTTTTACTATACCACAGAATATTTTATTTGGAAACGACCATGGTTTCGACTCATGGAGTCATCCTCAGGTGGATGGGCCACCAAATAAAATATTCTGTGGTATAGTAAAAGTTTGTTTTCACTTTCGCTCCTGATGGATCCATACCACCAAGTCACGGCCCAAGCAGTTGATTCAATGATTTCTTCTTTAACGGAGAACTTAGGTAAGGTTTTATGAGCAAAACAATAGAGTTTATTTTTACTTACAATTTTTTGTGCACATTAGATAGTTACACACTCGATAGAATATTCTATGTCGAACTAGCTAGAAATTCGTGTTAAAAGAGAGCTTTCAAAACTTTTTATAAATATAACGTTTGAACAGCATGAAGGAATATCTCTACCGCTGTCTTCATTTTTAATTGATTTCCAAAAGGGAAATATCCATTAGTAATAGCAATAGAAATGTTTAAAGCACCTATGGTAAATACATCAAAGGAATGATTACAAATTTCAATGTAACGGCAGGATATTTTTACCGTGTTTAACAAAGCAGATATCTGCTTTATTAAACAGGAATTAAACAGCAAGTCAATCTTCATATCTGCTGTCTATCTATAATTAAATTTTAATAAATATTTAAAAATGTTCAAAAATATTAAAGGAATAATTTATATATATTGTAATAAGTCATGTACGTATATGTGTACAAATTAAGGGTAATTTATCCACAACTTATTCCAATGTATAAAATGCCTCCTCTTTACTTTGTATTCCGGATGTGGTTAGCACCATCTCCGTCAGTGAAAGTGGCTCTAGGTTCGATTCCCGTTGAGGGATTGATGGTTACCCACCAACGTGAAAACATTTTGATAACGGGTTTAAGTGGTCTAAAAGCCAATAAGGTGTTGTGAGAGTCGATGCGGTGAAAATTTATCACCCCAAATTTCTCATTTAAATATGTTAAGTTAAAACTTAGTCGATGTTATCTTCAACAGGACGATGTGAATGATGGCCAGGATGGTCCAGTTATCTAAGTGTATCGAGAAACTTCCTAACGAAGTAGAATCCATTATGAATTCACTTTCATTTCTTCTGAATCAAAAAATTAAATATTTTTCGTATTTACAAAACAATACGAGACGTTCTTTGATAAAAATACCATGGATAAAAATTATGTACTCACTAAATTTTACCTATCGAAGCTCATCAGCGTATAGCGAAAGGTAGCCTGCTAAGTGTAATCTTTCTACACTTCATCGTTATCTAAATATGTGCATTAAATGGACTAAATGACCGCATTCTTATTTAAAAAGTAATGAGGAAATAAACAGTATGTATACTATAATTTGGAAGTAAAACACTAATAAGGAATGACTTACTATCGTCCGACGACCTACATAAAAATGTTTTAGTGACGGTGGCGAATTAATGTGTGGATCTGCCGTAAGTTCGTCTTTTTAATTTTTAATGGGCCTTAATTTTTCTGAAAATGATAATTGAAAATTTGTGATCGAAATATAAAAAATCCAGAGTACACCAATTTGATATACTTACTGATAAGAGCACTACCCTCGTGTCTTTTTTAACCTTATTTTAATTTTCTATTTCCATTGTTTTCCTCGTTACTCACTGATGGGCTGAATTTTAATGTTTCCATTTAGAATATTTGATAGAATTTCTTTAATTCAAACCTCAAAGAAGAAAAGCTTTATTAAAATAATTATGAACTGATTTTACTTAGCCTTCAGTGATTATTAGTAATTCAATAGGTATTGTTTAGTAAGCAATACCTATTGAATACCTAAGCAATGCTTACATAAGCCAACCTTTTTAACTAGTTAGTAATCTCACAAATAAAATTTTAAAGGGCTATTACGACTATTTTAGCATATTTAAGCAAACATGCATTTGGGCGATTTAGTATTTTCAGCATATATTTAACGCAGATATTTAACATTAAAAATTTTTCTCACTCAAAAATATCGTAAAACTGTTATTTTAAGACAAAATTTAGACCCAGAAGATGGTGAAGGTGCAAAGGAATTAGAGTTGCCTGATTTATCGGTTCAACAATATGAGGCGAAATTTTGTTAACAAATACATCATGAGATTATTAGTCTTCGATTAGTTTGCAAGGCCATGCTCAAGTTAGTTCTTTTCCTCGTGGGGATGGACATTCGGCCCAGTTACGTGACTTTGCTGGCTCCAGAACCACGCCCGCAGATGCCAAATACCTCCCACCATTTTCTTACATAAAGGGAATTCCTTGCCCTTCCCAGGTGCGAAAGCAAATTTCCTCGAGGCCTGAGAACTTCTTCATGAATATTTTAGCATTAATTTTATTGGATATACATGCTCTGACTCCTGGAAACCTGACCATTTTCTGTCGGACATTATTCTGTTTGTAATCTGAGTCTTCTACGCTAACCTCGTTGCTACATCTTCCTGCGTGCCGTCACTAAACCTCAGTAAGACCCTCCATATCTCTATAAGATTCTTTTCAATTGAATTTGCCAGAAGTTTAGGTTTTCATACCAGTCTTACACTCAATTTTAATATCCCTATTCTAGTCATAAAATCTTGTGAGGAAGATCACGATACATGCAGATAAATTGCTGTAATTGCGATAGGTGGTTATATATTTACATAAATATGTAAATATTGCATATACATAATGTAATATGTATGCAATATGTAATATTTACATATTTAGATAAATATGTAAATATTCCTTTTAATGTCAATAATTATTCATAAGAAAATTCCTTGAATATATAAATTAACCTTAAAAAAAACTCAGGAACGCCATGCCGTCAGATGGAATTACAAAGAATACGCTCATTCTCAACTTGCTCCTTGGTAAGAGTGCTTTTTTGGTAATTCATACTATTGAAGATAAAACTGTGAATGAATATGTAGTACTTGACATTTCAAAGACATCTGTTGAACATTCTTCAGCATGATCGCTACTTGTTTCGGGCTTTCTCTCGTGAGTACAGTAGCTTATCTTGCGACCCGAGATAGCCTTGCAAAACTCTTTTAACAGTTCAGTCCCAATCCTTTGAAGATTTCCGCTCACGCCAGAGTGAGGTGTCGCTACCAGGAAGAAAAGAAAACAATGGGGGCAATAAAATAAAGCAAAGGAATAAAGACAGGTTCAGCAGTTGTCCTGTTGTCACGTACTCCTTCTAGTTACTCAGTCGTTTGCTTACTCCATTAAATTGTGTTTTAATTTGGTTTAAGAAGGAATTTGAGTTACTCAAAGTAATAGCTAGGATAAAAATCAACAAATTTGGCCAATATGATGAAATGGTGCATCACGAAATGGAAATATTTTCCACTTTTTTAAGGAAATTTATCTCAGAAAACCTATCAGTTTTAACGTATCGTTATCAGATAAATCGCAGAAACTAGTCATGGTGTGGAAATAAATTTTGGCGAGAAAGGAAAAACATAATTTCGTTTCCTGGTGTAAGGTCTTCTCTTCCTTTTCAATGTTGAAGTACAAGCTTAACTTACAAAGTTACAATATTTGGTAAACCACAACATTTGTTTTTTTCAATTGTTGTCGATACTAAGTACTACCTTCATAAATTCAATTACCAGTTTACGGAGGATAAAAAAACAATGGCATTTTACCTTTTTAAATCCACCCTTAAATATTCCTCTGTATAGAATACGATTTTTTATTCATGGTGAATAAATTGAAGGAAATATTCAGGTTTCGTTCAATTTGTTCGTCGTAAATAATATTAGACAGTTCCAGTGATCATACATAAGTGAAGGCAAAAACAATCCATTACGGCAATATGATTTGTTTCCCATTATCCTTTATAGTAATGAACTCTTATAATTTGTTCATCTTATCCTAATGTGCTCGCGCCTATTTTTCTCCAGGAGAATTTCAGCTATGTAAATTATTTTCTTCCCATGAGTAATTAATTATAAGGAATGTTATTGTTACTGTAAGATCATGATTGAAATTATATTTATTTGCGTCATTTTACGGTACTCTACCAAATACATTCTAAAATCTATTTTAATCCATTACATGCATCCATGATGGTAATGTTGAAACTCAAAATGGAATGGCATGTTTTTGTGACTGCATTTTTGCTTCAAATGAAATTATGGATAACATTAAGCTGAAGAAGGGGACCATTATACATAACCGCTGCTAGTTTTAATGGAATAAAATTGGTAAAATTTAGAGAATGTTTTCGAACCTACAAGCATATCCACTTCTGAGTCTATATGAAATATTATATCCTTCCTACAGCTTTATGATTTACTTATTTTTATGAAAGCTAGACACATTAACACGGAATTCGCAGATTATATTAGCCATAAAGATATTCAAATCCAATAAGGCGATTCAGTTAATGTAAAGGTTTTAGAGTTGAGAGGGGTATTCATCAAATAGCCAGTCAATTGTTTTCAACGTGGCGGCTTTTCCTGGTCCACATGATGCATATTCAAGCAATTAAATACAATAAAGGTGATACTCTAGGAACGCAAAGACTACGATAATTGAGTATCAAGCACTTAAATCAAATCTTTGTTGGTGCGAAGAGAGAGTCTGCGTTAATTTTCATTTCATTGATATTGTAAATTTAAATGTAAATTGTAAATGAACGTAATTCAAGATACGAATAAAATTCGAATAATTTGCAAACATTTAACATGTAACTAATACTTCACTGGCCGCTCCTTGGTGGATACAATGTTTTTAATTTAATTCATTATAGTGAATACGTATCTTTCTTTTAGCTTATGTCAGTCTTGCTCATGGCTGTGATAATACGATATTATAGTACACGTATATACACGTCGACACTCATTGGTTGCTATGAAAATTGTTATTCGTAAGGTTATTGCGTTATTAACTCTTCAAACTGCTCTTTCAAAACTTTCTGAGCCTAATTCTCTCTCCAGGGCTTTCCTTAGCTCACGTTGGATGGTTTATGATTAAAATCGATCTTCAGGATGGATACTTTAATTGGTAGATTTCCATTATACCTTTTAATTGAACACTTAGCTCTTTCTTTTCATATTCTTGACGACTAGGCAAGAGAACAAAGATATCTGTAGTAATTGTAATTAAATTTGAAACTACAACAATTTCTACTTTTTTAGAGGAAAAAATCATTAATTTCAGGATATATATTCACATGGAAAAATCGTAGTCCTTGCAGTATGAATGTAACAATTCTAGACATCATTATCTGAACATGCAAACGAAATCGTTTGGCAAACGCAGAAGGAAAGAGAAAAGAGAGAAATGTTGCGACACATTCCCTTCCTCATTTAATATCCAATATCTACGGTAAATCTGCCTTATTCTGAATCACATGTTTTGGGCAGACTTGTTTGCATACATCCTGATTTTCGATATGATGTCACTGCTTATGACTGTAATTTGCGTAGTATCTCTGGCATCGCTCTTCGATACGAAAATCCGAGTGTCCATCTCTGAGGGCGAATAAGGAAAAATCCCCGATGACGCAACGTGGTGTGCTAAGGCGGTTCGGTGGGAGGAGTCAAGGGAGAGATCTGGCGCCCATCCATCCTCTGTTGTCAGGCCGGGCGAAAAGGAAAGACGGTGTATGTAACCTTTAGTGGTGCATTAAAATCGCCTCCGTCGCTCTTCAATGGCTAAAAGGTGAAAGCGGAGGTTCCTGGTTATTTGGCCATTTCCTGCCTTTGATCGAAGCTCCTGAGTTGAAGCTAGGAGCCTGCTCATTATCAGATAGAATGTGAGCTAACAAAAGGAAATTTCTATTTGGCTTGACTGACTCAGTCGAGCCGTTTTTTTAAATTTGCAAATAATTACGACCAACCACGTAGGAGAAATTTATATCCTTTCACGTTATGAGCAAACTTTTAATTTTATAAGATAACGTCAATGTCATATCTATAAAAGTATATTAGTAGTTCATGTAGATTTTGGGTTTAACGAACATTTCATTATATCCTAAACGGCATTGAAATTTCTTACGCATAATAAAATTATAACGTTTAACTTATATCCAACTGAAATTAGGATCTCGACGATCATTCAATCAAATATTGTATTCAACCTCTGATAAAATACTGTTTTACCCATAGGCTTTACCGTTAATAATAATAGTGCTGTTAATAATCAAATAACTTGGTATAAAGTTATTTATTCTCATTCAGCAGCCGAATCAAAACAAAAAGAGAGAAGCAAGAAGTTAGAAGATCCTATAGCGTGGTGGAATCGACGTAATTCAAGCACGTGACTCGAGGCGCCTCATTTTGCGTGCCCCAATGCCAGACACGCCCCTAAACACGCGAGAAATCTAGTCATAGATATTACAATAGATGAACGAATAAGCGCAGCGAGAAATTTCGTAGTAGATAAATTTAGTGAGCGAAATTATTTTTCTCCATTTTATATGCTTTGCATGATTTAATGAAAACATTCATAACTGTTAATTATGTTATTACTCTCGTTTTGATATCGTTTAACTGCTATTATATTTTTTTTCCGTGGATGAATAAATTAATGACTCAATAATTGAGTAAACATTAAATGAAAGAAATGTTGAATTTACATCAACATGCTTGTGAAATGAACCTCTAAACGGGAATAAGACTATAGAATCTAAAGAAGCTATCATCGGCATCAAAACGAAAAATCTTTTTCAAAATTCACCTTTCACAAATCTCGCATATATAATGGAAAGCATGTTAAGTCGATAGAATAGGTGTATTTCTTCGTCTCAATTCCTTTCTAATATCTGATTTATAACAGTAAACACATCAGTGGGATCATTCTTAATTTCGTCAAATGTATCTTACACCTAAACGTCACTAATTACAGCTCGTTATTTTACTTCTGATAATATTTTTCCTTATATTCTTCCTAATCTTTATGGTAAGGACACTCAGAGCCTGATCTTATAGGTCTCACCATTCTCACGCTAATACTAATGAAGTGAAGAAAAATCTCCGTAACGATTTGGAAGTAAGATGAGTTTTTTCCCTTCAGCCTCATCCTCCACCAAGGAGTCCTTCCTTCTCCCATGCACCAGCCCTACCACAACACACTGTTTCTCTTCCCATCCTAACTATCATTCTCCTTCTTATCATCATGCGCAACGCCATATAATCATTCTCAGCCTAATTATTTTTTCGATATCAAAGTAACCACCTATAAGTTAATTAAGACCTCTTTTGATATCCTACTTTATTTGATTTCTCCTTTAATAGGTGCTACTACTTCCTATTTACTCCGGCATTACCATTTATGTAATCGACCATGCTCTCTTGATATAATGTTATTTTGACCTTGATTAAATCGCAAAGTTAATCCACAGAAAAAAAATCAATTTGACGCAGAGGAATATTTGATAAAATAATGATCTTAAAAGAAAATTCAGAGCTGAAAGAGCTCCAACAACTGAAAAAAAGAACAGATGCGAATAAATATGGCAAAAATTTTGAATCGATTCTAAATCACTGCCATAAATTTGAATAGTGAAATTAATTAATGAAATTAAATGAAACTTAATTTAATATCCGATAAAATGAAGATCTGTACTTATTGAATTTAAAAATCGAACAAAAAGACTAGGTTTCCTTTTTTCTAATTATTTGATAATTTTCAGCCCAGTCTTTGTTATTTTGTTTTACGAATTTCATATATTTTATAATGTTCTTTAGAACAGCAATGATTGAACAATGTTGATGGAAAGATGAATTTATACAAATTTCTTGCAAAAATACATTACGGGGTGCAATATCACTAATGAAAATGAACTATAATTGTTACGAACATATACATTTTTAAGGAAACATCAATATACAGAACTGATAGTTTATGTACAGATGGCAATTTAAGATTATTATGCGGAAAATTTCTCATCGAGAAAGAGAGTGTCTGAATCAAAGAAGCTCTCATATTTAAATTAAATTAATTACATTAAAATGAGTGGCTCATTCATTTGACCTAATTCCACTTTTAACGTAGAGAATGAAATATTCACTCACAAATCATGAATGACTTCTGGATAAAGACAATTCTACTTCATACAATATGCCGTTGCACTTTCGATGTCTCAGTTGAAGGGCGAAAGTTTCATAAGGGAAACAGGACACTTGATCAACTTGCTCTAGTACCCACTGCACTTGTACTTCTTCAGATATCACTTTCTTCTTCAGGGGATCCGATTAAATGGGTCACCTTGCGACTTCTGTTCCACTACCTCTAATACTGGGAGCATAGAAATGGTTATTTGTGCTCAATAGTTCTCCCAATTCCACAGAAGGTACTTATAGATAAGAATAGTGTGATAGTTGATTAAACTGAAAACGAAACTAAGACTGTAGTGAATTTTTAAGTATGATTTGCATTTTTTTACTTTCCACACATACATACTCAAACTCATGAATAATAACGTCCGCGAGATGATTTATTATTCGTAGGTATTTTTATTTGATTAGAAGATATTAAAAAATAATCGGATACATTTCTAAATACTTTTACAGAAAACTCTTCGTCAAGTTTGTACGAATTCGTATCGTTTCAAAATCTTCTAATCATCGAAATGGTCTCTGATATTTGTAATGTAATGAAGAGAAAAGAAATTTATAAAATTAAATAAAGTACTTTAGAATTAAATTTGAATAGAATTATATCATCTTTTATAGTCTGCATGTAGCATTAAAAATTCCATCTTAGCGTTTCTTTTAATCTGAGTATTCTAAAGAATTTCGTTCAGATTCGAGTAATGTTTATCAAGTTCTGATTTGGGTGATTGCAAATTTACAAAATTAGAATTTTTTTGTCTTTGGCGGTGATGCATCATGTGGCCATTAACCTCGAACAGATCCATTTCCATTAAACAAAGCTTAGCAATGGTTACGAAATGGAACTGTGTTAATATTCTAATCAGTGATTCTATGAAATTGTTTCAACATTTTACTAACGTCTTACAATTGATTTGTATTTTGAAACTACTAAATTGCAATGGATTTATGAAATTATTCGCTATAGATCATATTGTAGTCTTACAATACTCGTTGTAATATTCTTCCTAGCTAAAATTGAGGGGTTTGAGGAAAATATGAAGAAGAAACAATGGTTAGTCTATAAGAAACGATTGTAAAGTAAATTATACACTGAGAATTTATACCACTTTTTTCATGCTTAATGAAATTTAACGCAGAGTTATATCTAAGGAAATCTCGATTTCATTAGTAAAATTATCACTTATACATAAATAAACTTATAAGGCTTTATATATTGCTTGCTTTATCTTCTTATTGTAATCAATCTCTGAATGTTTTGATCAATAAATTAAACAAGGCATCAAGACACGAATGATTGCGGCGAATTAATGGAGAGACGAATAAATCATCTCCCAAAGGTGTAATGTATCACCTCCTCTATTGATTTTTTAAGGACGCAATAAATTACGCTGCACCGCACGCTCAGAATGTAAACACTATCTGTGCCGAAGTTTTTCATCTCTCGAATGCGTATGCTCAGTTCCCTTGGCATGCAGTCGAAGCGCACGGCGGCGGTCCTTTATGGGAAGAATGCATTCGTAACTCTCTGGGGCTGCAGTGGTCTGAGGTGATGCAATGTTTGGGTGTTGCATTTCCCGAATTCTTGCGCTGTTCGTGCAGCGAGCGAGGGGAAGGGGGAGAACGGCGTCACAACCGTTCAGATCCATCCTTATCTCTCGTCTTTCTGTCGAATGCAATTTTGGCGATTCTCCATACGATGGCGCCTGAATCATACGTCTACCAGAATGTGTCGAGAGAGTAATTTAATAGACAGAAGGGATGAATGCTGCATCGAGATAACGCCCCGAGACAGATTCGATGCATCGGAAATTTTCAGTAATCGGTGGGCGGTCGGGAATAAATACCGGTTGCAGCGAGTTTCCATGCAGTTCGGTCCATAAATAACGGGCAAAGTGCAGCACACTTGTTGGTCGTTCGCTTCGGCCCCTTTTGGCCATTTGATACACTCATTTATTTTGCGCGCCCATATATAATTGGGGGATTGAGCCGTTGGTTGAATTAAGTTGTTACCAGATGAATAATAAAACGCCTCGTACGTCGTCCACGTCATATTTTACAGCTGAAAAGCAAGATTAATTCGATTTATCGTCGCTTAAATAACAATGTTTGAGCTCTTCTGTCAACATGGATGCATACGAAGATTAAGGCAAGAATTAAAAGGTGTTAAATTAATTTGAGTACTTTATGTTTTGCTTTTATAATGAACGTGTTAACTTGGAATCTGTAGAATCTAAAGGTGACCGCGTTTAATTCAATATTTAATTTCATGGTGTCAAGAATTGGCGCGCTATGTAAATGTAGAAAATTAATTGGTCGTTATATTATTTGACATAATTTATATATTTTGATAATACAGGCCGACAAACTTTAGTAACATTGACGTCGTTTCTTGTTTCCTTAATATATTTTTGCGTTAAATTCAACAGTGCTTACGAAAATTGTCCACCACATACAGTTTTTGAGAATTTTGCATAAATATAAACAGTTATTTCTTCGTTAATTTTAATCTGTATATTTTTAGGTTGGAAAAACCCTAAATGTATATAAAAATTTTAATCAGTTAATCAATTCGCTGTATTTACACTTTATTTATATTCTAGACCGAATTCGAAGTGTAAAAGAATTGCGAGTTGACAAGATCTTTAAAAAAGTGGAGGTTTCGGTGTCCGCAAGCTAAATAAAACGCTCGTTTCTCAAAGAGTTTTGAGTTCTGAATAATAGTTTAGGTCCGTTTTTATTTATTATAAATTTGATTTATTTTTTTAATTTTGTATTTTATTATTTTAATTCCAAAATAAATGTTATTTTGTTCGAACTTTTCTTCTTTCTTCTTTCATGTTTCGACTTAGTGCATCCAATACAAATGCAAGTAATCCAATTACAACCTTAGCATTACATAATATTACTGATATTCGAGAAGCACATATTCAACCACTGAAAATACACATATGAAAACATGTTATGGATGGTTAGCTTTATGGTTATAGTTTGTTTACCATAAAGAATGGAGGTGAATTGTATTGATCTTGAGATTTCCACCTGGATAAAATGTGCTAGCGTCTTTTTTGTCTCTCTCAGCTCACATCCGATTGAACATTCAAAAGGCAGATTCACGTAACAGAAGTGTGGTCCAAAGTTTCAATTCGCAATTGTTGGCAACTTTCAGCGGTTTATCCAAACGTAGTGGAAGTGAAAGATATTTGCAGACAAATATCCCAAAATGGAAGCCAAATAATGGGAAACTGTGCACCTTCAAAATCGGTAAGCCATATGTTCTGGCGCAAAATCCAATGCTTCCAAAACGGATTTTCAGATTTGCTTACTTTTGGCAATGGATACATGTCGTCACTGATATTCCATCGTATTTTAAGAAACCTTATGGGATTCCCTCGTCCAAGAACGCGAAACCAAAAGACGTTTTGCAAAGCGCTCATCTTATCATGAACAAACGTGTCTTGTCATCTTTCGCGCCGTGCGTCCGTATAAGGAATCAATCAGAGGAAGTAGCTGAACCGGCAGTTGGAAATATGCGCATGGAATAATTGGATGAGAGCCAGATTTATACCTCCAAAAACGAAATGATTCACCTGTTGAAGACACTGATACGGTTCCCGAAGCTAGAAAGAATTACAGTCACGAATTTCAATTGTTCCACTCCTGGAATTTCTTTCCGTCCTTTCACTGAATATGTGCAGCCTTCCACGTGAAATAAACTACAGTTTCACCTTTCATTTTGACATGCATTTTTATTTGGAGAGAAAGCTTTTTCCTCCCATTTCGAAGTAACACCAAAATGAGCAATGCATAATCTTTTGTTGGTAATCAGCCAGCAAATAAGTCTATACTCGAATCAATAATATTTTATTAAAAAATCCTGCGTGATACTTAACTCCTAACTATATTTATTCAATATAATATTTTCATTCACCCTTACGTTTTGCAGAACACCATTTGGGAAACGCTGGGATATTGTATTGTGCATTTTAATTGCAAAAAATAAACAGTTAGAGGGTATGAGTGACCGATGATGATGCCCTCCATTCCCGCAAACCCTTTCTTACCCTCCTAATTATTTTTCAAGAACTTTTCGGAATTTAGAAGAATTCCGTGACAAGATAATTACTTCCATTCAAAATGTCTCGCGCAATTCCAGGATAATGACAAAAATACAACCATTCTGTGGCGTACTAACAATAATACTCCAGTCTAGATTTTTTATGGAGTTAATCTAGTATTTTTTCTCCCTCTGTTGTGATACTTTAGTCACTCTTGTAAAAAAGATCTCGTCTTTTATGCATTGCAAGTTTGCAAATTTACCCAAAAATTGTCGTAGAAAAGAAACATGGTCTGCAATCATTTGATAACATCTCGATGCTACGGAGTAAGTAAATGACTAGGAGATAATAAAGATATTATCATCATTATTATTATTTATTGGACGCTTACAGATAACCCCAATTAAATGTGTTATAATGAATTGACGACACAATACATATAAAACGTTAAATTAGAATTAAATAATCAAATAAAACAATAAAATAATACATGAAGTTAGAATTCTACACCGAAAAAAGTACACGTCTTTCTCCTCATGGAGTATAGCGAGTCACAGAAAAAGTCAATACAATTGGATAGTTCGTTTACTGTTCTGCTTATTCTGGGAATGGGAGAAAACTTATGAGCGTTTTTCTTGGATCCATTGCGGGTTCGGTGAGATAGTACAGCAGAGCCAAAAAGTCCAGTTAGGGAACAACAATCGATATCACCTTTGAAAACCTTTTGTACAAAGAATATGTCCAAGATTTTGCGTCCGCAGCATTTTCTGACCCGCAGTGGTTGGATACCAAAACAAAATTGCAGGACAGATAATCATTTTCCCAGTATTCGATGCCGACACTATTGCATAGCCATTTTCCAAATCTTATCTGAACTCTTTCAACAGCATCAATTTCAGATTGGTAACAAGGATTCCAAAAAACAGACGCATGTTCCAGAATGGGGCGAACCTGTATTGTATATGAAAGAATAGTAGTGTTAGTGGAAAACTTTCTAAAGGATTGGGCTTAATAAAATATTATATATTAGATATTAATTTTTATCTGAAAATAAAGGGTAAAGAGAAAACAATAAAACTGTGGAGAGTTATTAAAATAAAACGCGGAAAATATGAAAAGCTTTTATGAGGAAGATTTTTAAGTAGAGATAGTAATTTTAAGCTCAAAAATATATTGATACAGATATTTCTTCACCATAAACGCCTACGAAGTCTAAACTCAAAATATATTTAATGAAGGTGATAAATAAAAGAAGCCCATATAAATCTATATCTCACCCTCTCTCGATATCGTTAACAGAAGAACGAAGTCGCCCCATGAAGTGTGGGTGGATAGCCTTGAGTAAAGTGTTGTCTACAATCCTCCAATCAATGTAGGTCACGGAAATCACCTTAAATATTGGTCACTCGATCATAACTTAGGATGATGGTTATGTGACCTATGTAAGGCGTGACTTGATCAAGGGTGAGCTAAACAATACACAATAAATAGATAAAATACCGCATACTACTAGTTATCATATTAATGTAGTTTTATCATTATCTGCGGACATCATACACTGTTTCATTACGTTAGGATGACGTTCCACCAAATTTCAATTAAAATTATGAAATATAGAATGAATAACTGTTATCAATTGAAAATCATTTATCATTTCTCAAGTATTTTGATTACACTCAATCAAGAAAATATATTCCCGTAAAAATTGGCTATGAAATAATTGTGAGCTTTGACTCATGAAACATAAGAAAATTATTATGTTTTTTTATTTATTAGGAAATTATTCCATAATTGTGTGTACATTCTCAGTAACACAATTTTACCTCGATTTGATAAAATTCTGAAATCTATTAGATCCTAACAAAGAATTCTATCATACATAAGGAGTTCAATGATTTATAAGTTCCAATACTCAGTGTAGCTTGCAGATAGGCCTCCATTTTCAAAAACGCCTTAGGGGGCGTCCATTAATTACGTGAGGTGTTTAGAGGGGGGGTGGGGGGGTTAAGCAGAATCTCACTCACTCTCACGTGGGGGAGAGGGGGGTTCTCGAAAATATGACGTAATTTTTTATCCACAAAAAACAGTGTAGAATTATAAGATAACTGGGTTTTGTGTAAAACGTGTTTCTCTACTAAAATATGACTAAATTTTACACAATAATATTTATTACGGTTACTCGAGCGCCACAAAGTAGCATAGTAACCCGTCGATTGTTTAACCACCGGCTAGCTGAACACGCGATTCGACGAGCGCTGCGACGTACGAGATTTTTTTGGATAAATCCAATACAATGAAACATAGATTGACATATTTACACTGAAAAAACGCATTTTGAAAAATCTCACGTGAGATTAGAGGAGGGGAGGGGGTCGAGCCAAATCTCACGATATCTCACTAGGGGGGGGAGGGCTATCAAAAAATCGCAAAAATCACCTCACGTAATTAATGGATGCCCCCTCAAATAGAACAATTTTTGCTTAATCAACAAAATTATTTTTAAATCATCTGTTAGTGAGATGTCTCTTACTCATATTAAGAATCTCTTCTGATTATCTTTAATTTTTCAGAATTTCTCTTAAATAATCAGCTAAAAATTTTTATGACTTCTAAAAATCTCTTTTGTGATCAATAGAGGCTGATTTAAAATTATATTAATTCTATCTTCAAGCTATCTATAACAAACTTAAATAACATTGTCATTCATTCCAAATAAATTTGTCTTCACATGTCAAATTTAATTGAACGAAAACAGTGTCTATCTATTATAGGATTTTTATAAGGCTCGAGCTTCTTTTAACCATATAAGTGTCAGAGTACAAAACTATCGGAATACTAAGTTATAGTAATGTTTTAACTAGATCATAAAGAGAGAAAAAATTAAGTAAAGTAAATTAATACTGAATTCACTTGTTTAAAGTAACATTGAAACGCTGATTACATAATTTCTATAACTTTTTACGCAACCCCGTAAAGTTTCTGAATCCATAAAAGGTAATTTTCCGAAGTACCAAAATGTAAAATATTGCTATAAAAGTAAGAATTATTGAAATTGTCCTAGTATCCTTAAATACATTTTAAATCGAGTAACAAGTTGCATTGAAAATAATTTAGGGAATGTTTGCAATTTCTTAATTTCTGTATTTGGAAGTTAAAACAAAAGTTATCGATTGCGTTAGTGATTTACTCTGAAATGAAACTGTGATGGTATCTCGTAATCCTTTAAGCTGTATCGTCACGGAGCGTGAGAGTAAATACGATAAGCAGTATCTGATTTATTCTCCATCTTGTATGTATATGCCGATCACTTCAATTATACGCCAATCATGTGGGCGAAGAATTCATCTAATTTCTATTCTAAATGATTACTTACGGTCAGCCTTTACAAGTAAGACAACTGCTTAAATAAGGCCTACATTTAACTGACCTCCATCAAATGATAGAAATTATGCGTAAGTAAGTTTATTTAGCGATAAACATATAAACTCGTATAGCTCAACATGTTCGAAAATTAAAAAGAATTAAGTTATCGGTTTGGTCAAATTTTATTTGTGCTAATATTAAAGTTAATTAAAGAGAAACATATAAGTGAAATTATCAAATAATCTAATTTCTGTTAATATTTACTACTGACTCGCTCAATTCTCTGCTTCACTAATAGAAAATCTTTCTATTAAGAATTTAATTTCAAGGAAAAAAGTAGTCTCTATAAAATCATTATCCGCTTCCAAAGAAGTGAAAAAGAATTATTATCTTCAAAAGGCTGCGTATTAAGAGGACCAATGACAACACCTTGCATTGATGCAAAACATCTACTAAAACTCGGTCATTATTCTTTACCTTTCCATAAATATCCTTATTAAGAAGCGTATTTGTAATCATTCAAATGAGACTGCCGAGAGAGCTTCACACCAAAGAAGGACGAGTAATGATAATGTCCTGCTCTTTAGTCTTCATTCTGGAGGAGGGCAGAATTAAACTTCCTTCCGTGGTTTTCATTGGATTTCATAAAGATTTAAACGGTCCAGATCGTAACGATAATACTTATTACTTAACGATAATAATACTTCAATGCTTTAAGTATGCTCTAGTATATGCGAAATAGCCGTAAATTCCTCAATTTTGAAAACACATATTTCTCATTATTACAGAATAATTTTGAGAGAGCACTAAACATACATGCATCTGATATTCTCGAGTATTTTTCATAAACAGGGTTGTAGCGATTGGGAAAATACTGCGACACTGAAATTTATCATATGTATAAATAAACTGAGATGTTTTAAAGGTTGATCTCGTGAAAAATTTAATCATTAGATATTTTCATTCTTGAAATCCTACTTAAAAAGATATTTACTTAAACTACTTAAAACTCTAATAGCCCTCCAATTTTATGTGGGACCTTCAATGGCTTGCTGAGCCACGGCATTTCCAACCGCAAATTTAATTGGCCATCTCCATCAGCTTGCAAAGTATCAATTCCCTATAATTAATGGACAAGCTATAATCATCACATCGTTCATCGTACGATAGAGACTCTCCTACCCGTTTCTGATGATTTCATCCTGTTCTTTGATGATGTGTGGCTTATCTGCTAACGTGAGAAAATTACATCTTACTCGTATACTAAGGCACGCTTTATCCGGTAGTTATTCCCTCTGACAGAATTTCTCTCCAAGAAGGCGCAGCTTTCGTGACGTCCATGACGCTGATTAATGAACCAATTTTCGAAAGCTGATCGCCTCTTCAAACTGTATACGTGAAGAAAATTTCGGATATTATCTATACCCGTCATTGCTGCTCTTTTCTAACCTTCTTCAGAGTCTAGAATTAGTGTAGGTAGAGGGAATATATCGCAATTCCGCCTTCGCTTTGCATCGGTTTTCACTTCGTCTTGGGTGAGATGAGAATCTCAGAGATTATTTCAGAGGGAACCACACCCTTGAATGATTTAGACCCAGGTTTTTTCCTTGCAGTTGCATCAGTCGCAATAAAGCGAGTTACTTTTTATGAAGGATTAATTTCACCATTTCGTTTTGAGGAATTGTTGCTTTTCTTGAGGAATAAAATGTTAGGAATCTCATAGGAAAATTCATTGAAATCTACAACCTGAGTGTTTAAAGTATAATGGTGAGATTTAGAGCTCAGAAAAGTTTCATTATGTAATGTACTGCGTTTACGTTCTTACTATTTTTAAAGAGAAAAATGTAATTTTTATTCCATCATGAAAATTTTTCCTATGAATTATTGTATCAATCTAAATATTAGTTCTTTTAACTACTGTGAGGATATATATTTGAGCATAGAATAGAACGAAAAAACATTTAGATTATTGATAAAAATAGGAATATCTTATTTTTAAACCTAAATAAAAGGCAAAACCACTATTTTGTCTATTTTGAATGTTTCCATTTGAATAGCATTTCATATGCTTCAGAATAAATTAGATCTTCAACTATGATGACGAACGCATTTATGTTGAAAATTGTATTCGATTTCAAATGTTAGCTTTTTAAAACTCCAGCACGGCCGTTGAAAAATTTAGAAAGATGATTATCGATCAGATAGAAATTCAAGTTATTAGGTATCGAAGGATTTTCACTTAAAGTTTTGTGTTTCGATTGTAAGAATAAATAATAAGAATTATAATATAGTGTCATTTTGTGTATCTAAGATTGCATTGAAAATATTGCTAGTACAAATAGCTTAAAATATTTCATCTATTAAAACAAACCTTTCTAAGAGCTACGAATAAGAAACTATCAGTATCAGCATGAGATTCTGTCCCATAAAGTAATCTGCATCTATTTGTCATAGTTCCCATTTTTTTCTTTATGCCATTCTTTTCAAAGTGCTCCTCTGAAATTATGAAAAGTCATGTCAAAATGCTAAACATAATGAGGGTGCATAATAGCCTCAGTTAATTTTTTCGAAATTAAATTACTCAACTTTAATGAAATAACTACAGGTTTATGTTAAGATTACTCATTTCTCGTGAGAGATTGAACTCTTTCTTTCGTATCAAACTGACAAAAATGACCAGTAGAGCATACTTGATTTGAGTCATGATGTTCGTGCGAGCTTCATCTACGGTTATTTGTGGAGAGGTCATCAGTCGATATTTGGAAGCCCTTGATCACGTCTTTCTCGAATGCGATGACCACAGGGCAATCGGCACCTTAAATGAGCTGACCATAATAGTGGGGCATCCATTTGTCTTTCCCTAAGTTATGAAATGCTTCATAACTTGCGGAACTTATGGAAGATTTAAGCACTCGATTCATCAAATGAGCCCCACCTTTTCGTGGGGAAATTTTGTTAGCAAAGGTCACGTTACTAGACGTTTAGCGGAGGATGCCAATCTCACTGCGACGTAAACTGGTTCTCCTAAAAAAGGTCACTTGTATTCTACGCCCGGCCTTGGCTCTCATTTATGGTATCCGATTTAGAGATCCGGTTTTAAATTTTTATTTGCATCTGGTTTCGGGGGAGATGAATCTTGGATAACTCAAAACAACCAAATTATAAAACCAAACAAACCTGAATTATCAACTGAAAGGAGTTAATTAAAATTCTGCGAACTATTATTTGTATACGGCTAAACACCATGTAGTAGTGTCACTGACGCGTTTACAAATCATTTTTCGATAAGAGAATGATGCAAATAGGAGGGTATCATCAGAAGATGCCATCAAGTATACCATTTATAGTGTATTCCAAAAGTGAAGGGTGCATCCTATATTACAGAGAAAAAAGGAAAGCGATATGAAATGCACCGTAACTATTTCCGAAGTTTCTGAGATTTACTGATTTCAATAGAAGGTACAATGAAACAAACCAATACATATATTTCTATATTTTATTTTTCAGATGTACCCGTCTCTTTTGTGACATCCTGTAAATAGAGTACTTTGACCATACTTTTATCTAAAATGATTTAATTCTCGACAAAAGTATCTATATCATTTTCGAAACTGACCCAGTAGGATTTCATCAAAATAATTACCCTTTTTCAACTGAATATAGAAGTTGTAATGAGAATGATGAGAATAATAAAAATTAGATATGAATAATTATGTAACTAATGGGTTAAAAATAACTTAGATGGATTTTTTCTATTACGGTCAATTTACTCTTATATTGCTCGGAGTATTTCGCTGCGCATAGCTTAACGTCCCTGTTAAGGCAAGCATCTAAAAGAAAGGCAAAACAAAGCCTTTCAAAAACTAACCCGTTGATCCAGAACTCGCTCGCATTTCCTTTCCTGTTTTCTTTCGAGTTAAATGAACTCGAATTTTCGGAAGTCATCCTTGGGGAGGATCACTTTTTTCGTCATCTCCTCAATGGCTCCGAAGGAGTTGCGCTGCTGTTTGTCAAGCAGTGCGCTCAAGGGCGGGATGCCACGGTATCCGCCCAGACGGAGTAGCGGTATCTGTTGTGGCCACATCTATTTGATCTCTTCCTAGCAACTCCGTGCTTGAGACACCGTTAGTCCAGCGAGGCTTCCATGCTCGGGAGCACCTGTCATTCTGCAGGTAGATGAGGATTTGTTCGCCCACTGTGAATCCGGACAAAGAATCTAATCTGGAGCGATGCCAAACGGTTATGCCTTCCTTTCCATTTTATTCTGAGTCTTCCGTTAGGAGATCGTGAATGGATTCGACGGGTCGTAGGAACGGTTGGTGAGAGATGCAGTTTGAATGAACTCTGCCGAATTCATCTCAAACGCTTTGAAAAATTGAGATGTGTTAATCTCCGATAAGATTACAAACTAACGCCCTAGGCCGGACTCCGTGGAACGATATTACGAAAAGTTATAAAAGTAATTCAGTGATTTTCTTTTGATTTCAAGTAGATTAATTTAGCAGAAATTGCATACTCTCTTCACCTTTACAAGTAAGATGTAAAATACCTGATTATGGGTGAAAGGCCAAAACCGGTCGGTTATTAAAATTATTGGGGAAAATACTAAATTCGTTTCAATGACTTAATTAAGATAGAGTATTCGATAAACCGATGTAACTCGGCGTTTTTTCTAAATGAAATTTCTTTGACGATACCTCTATTTATTTTCAAGCGACAAAAGAATTAGGAGAGTTCCCATATCAGTATGGAAGATTATACACAATGTTGATGATGTCTTGTCAGAAATCCAGCTTATCTTAAAACGTTCATCCAAGATGACCTTTAAGAGGCGAACTAAAATTGTTAATACCGCAATTTCTACTTCACATAAATTATTGATCATAAATCATCATCACTTTTTGGAGCGAAAATATTATGGATCTTTTTTGTAGCAAAAAATTACGTTCTCTTCTCATTAATAAAATTAGAGTAAAGGAAATTTTACATTATAACCCTTGACATCGACGTTTATTTCAGTCAGTTTTTAGAAAATTGTTGGAGAATGTTATTATTTAGGCACATATCTGGAGTTTTTTCATTCACCCTGATCGGTTGCAGTATCTGTGTAGTTTAAAACTGGTTCAAATTGTTAGACCACTTTGCAAATGGGCTCCCACCGCTTACCTTGATTATTTACAATATCTCAATAATGCATCGCGAAATAAAAGTGTTAGCAACCAAAGCTTCTCTCCTCCAAATCGATCTGCCCTCTCGACATTTATGGTTCATTTGCTCTAGTTCTCATCCCAAACACATACACACGCGAGAACTTGAGCTTTAGAACTTATGCAACTATCCGGTCGGTCCCAAGGCTCATCCGAAATTAAAAGTGACCCATTTAAAATGAGACTTCATTGATTTTACACCCGAATATTTTGACATTAAAAGCTCTCTGTACCAAGCGAAAACATCGCGGCAATGGTGTTGAAAATAGGTGTCAAGGACGCATCTATATAACGACTAAGTAATGGAAGACTGTCCGCGGATAGGCGTGTGTAGTGGGTGGGCCAGGCCTCGACGGCCGAGGGCACGCTAGCAACGGGATCAGACGCGGGGAAATAAAAAAATGAAACCGACGAAGCGGTAAATTTCTTAACATCGTCCGGGCACAAAGAGGAATATTTCGGGGCCCAATGACCCATTGACATTTTTAAGGCAACCGAGATGGAATTGGTTTCACTTATCTTGATTACGGGTGGGGAGAAATTAATTTTGTAATGGGCAATTGAAAGAATTTCATCTCGGGTAGATTAATATACGCAGGGGTAATTCGTTACCTGCATTCATCGAAAACATCGTTATCATCACAAATTATCCATCGGATCATCAACTTTAATAAGCAAAGGTGAAATCGAATCATTTCAGATTAATTTGAGTTAGACTAGCTGCAGTGAATTCAGCTTCTTTATACCATAACCACAGGGCATTGCAGAAGTGAGAAACCTGCGATCTTCAGGTCGCATGCGGCCTATATGGGCATTCAATGCGCTCTTTCTTTCACATCATAAAAAAATGCTCGTACTATTTTGTTTCGCAGATTTTTTTCTGTTACGTCTATTGGAAATAAAATAAAAAATATTCTAATTATATTTACTCAGTAATTAATTACTACATCACACCAATTGAATAAAGGCGGTGATGAGTTACTAATGTTCCACTGATATGGTTTCGTATACGATCTATCGACTTCTTACGTGGCAGAATTGTACCTGTGGTCTTGCGACGGAACCCAGTGGGTTCCCCACTCCTGGATCATACTACGAACTCATCTTCACTTATTCTCTGTTACTATTGTGACACAGTCATCCAATGAAAGAAAAGTATGTCCACCGATGCATGTCCTTCAATCATCGCGTGATTGTTCTCTAACGGAACTGGTCTAGCGTTAAGCAACATCGTAAAGGTAGAACTACACGAAGGATTACTAAGTGAAATTACAGACTGAATTAAAGAAGGAACACACTATTCTAGGAATAGAAAGTCCAAGACCTCTTTCCTGATCAAAAATTTCAATATTATGATCATTTACAATTATAATTTATCATTTAATTTTATTAAATGAACTAGAAAGATGGACAGCAAGGTTGCATTAAATCGTCCATAAGGAAATTTCCCTTCATACATCAATATTGCTTATTGAAATGTACGTAAATAATTTAGTATGCATAATATCTTAACACCTGGATTTTGCAGTGATTAGATCTTCCTTGATTTTCTTTTTTTGAAACATTCCTTTCTCGTATTTTCATGTATACATTTTAAGTAATCCCCTCTATCTCACTCCGAAAGTCCTCAGGGAAAATATTATCTTTACAAGAGCTTTTTCACAAAAATTACTTGCTTTTGAGTATCGTAATAAATTTATTTTAAGATATTTTACTAGAAAATAAATATAGAAAAACAAAAGAAAAATTTTAATTGATGTTATATTCAGTTAAAATTAAGGAATAGCTTTCTTCTGGAACGATTAAATGAAATATGTTGGTAATTTTAATACATATTGATTCTATGAGCTCGTATTGCTATTTTCTTATCATTTGCTACTCTCTTGTAACTCCAATCGATGTAGCTTTAACTTGGTGGAATTCCCTCTAGTAACTCATTCAAGTTTTGGTGTTTCAGTTAAATTTTAGTGCAAATCAAGCATCTATAAAACTGACCTTAGATATTTTGGTAAAATTCTTCTAATGAAATTTGAAAACCTTTTAATAAGTATCATTCGGTATAACCAGGATATTTCAAGGTTAAGCGTTCTTCATGTACACCTGATACCGACTTATTATCAAGAATATCTTATCAAAATAACATTCCTTGCTCCATAGTATTTATTTATCGAATACATCTTACGCTACTCACAAATCCCTAGTTCTAATAAATCTCAAGAAAAGCATTGCACTAGTTTATTAAGTTAATATTAACATAAACCAAGCAGGATTTTGAATTAATACTCACCAATTTACTTTTGTATGAAAACGTCATTGCATAACTATTTCCAACAAAAGTCATAATGATCATTCTATAAGGAATATAAACAAACTATCACTATGGCTATAACTAATTGAATGTAACTATTATTTACAGATTGCAAATTCGGGCGCGATGAAAGACACGACTCACGAAAAGTGGGAACGTTTGAGAGAAAGAAAATCCTGAAAACTCTAGTTCCATGATCCTGTTTTATTTATCAGATAAATCAAAACACTATTAAAATGTTCCCCCTTGGACAGGATAACCATGAATCTGAGCATATAGATCTTGCACTATTTTGAGTATGCATCAGACAAATTTGGCATTATTATTTAAATAGGATCTGAATAATTAGCAGCAAATTCTTATTACAATGTTTATGATTATTTTATGTACCTTAATTAACGATTTTGCGAAAATATACCGGAAATATCTTGATAGCATTTAAACTCCATATTATAGTTGGGAGGCATTTCAATATGTTTTGGGTGATCACGGATAAGATTCCCAACTTACAATCAAGGAAAATGGTTACTACAGAAGAAAAAAAAACAATTATTTGCCTGAAAATAGACTTACGCACGAAGATATACGATATGAGGTTATGACGTTAGCCGGTTTATCCATCCAACAGTGCAATTTACATCAACTGTAGTGTATAGTATAAATCTCAACGCCTTATATTTAGATGTAAATGATACCAAAAAGTTATCTCATTGTTCATAGATATTGCCGCATAACAGTTATTATTAAAAAAATGACACAGGCCATTCCCCTCTATCACATATTGCGTACGAGTTATTTGCCAGAATGAGAGCGCTTCAGTTTGGGCAGTGGGGGGAAGAGGCAGATGGAGGACGTTCTGTGGATATAACATTTGGTGGGTGTGGTTCTTGCTGCAATTTCAGGTCACTCCTCGGTTGACTCCCGAAACGTTATGGGTGTGTCACCACACGTAGGAGGGTTTGATCTCCCTCGATGACCGCTGCTGGGCTAATAAGAAATCTTTTAGATGAGAGCGATTTTGCAGAATCACTCTCGATTCTTCATCTCACGGCGTCATTTCATCTCTGAGGCATGCAAACGCGATTGCTGCTGTTGATTACCAAAA
Source organism: Sympetrum striolatum (assembly GCA_947579665.1). Classification (NCBI taxonomy): domain Eukaryota; kingdom Metazoa; phylum Arthropoda; class Insecta; order Odonata; family Libellulidae; genus Sympetrum; species Sympetrum striolatum. The sequence continues at coordinate 48,977,200 of OX388342.1, read as the reverse complement.
CCATACGGAGAAGATGACGAGAAGTTTCATCTGGATTATTAAGGATTGCCACCTCCCATATATTAAATTCGTTCTTCCTTTCCTCCCTTCTCTAATAACATTTATTCGGTTATTTCGGAAATAACAGAATTAAGAAGTTATCCAATTGACTGACATAGTATTATTCTTTGCTCCTAAGGGAATTTCTTATATTATTAAAAAAAATATTATTCATAAATAATTAAATAATGTAAAATAAAAATCGAAAGAGCATTCTGAACGCCTAAAATTTTTCAGAACCCATAGTTAAATCACTTGCAACTGTATACTGATATGGACCCAACTTACATATCATAGGGGAATTTCTAACTATGTAAATGAAATTTAGACTTAAGTTAGTTTTTGGGAAATGCAATCTTGTTTGTATGTGAACTGTTATTCTTCGTGAATTTTGCTGTTTTACTATTGTTACTCATCTCAGGGCATCTGAGTATAACGTTAAGATTATAAATCGTAAATACTCTGCTTGAAATTAATCAAGAAAAGAAACTCCATCATAGCATCTTCATCGTTCTAATATGATCTAATATTTTTATCATAATAAAATTATCTGTCCTTTCAAAACTCCATTAGATTCATTGATATGGGCGCTTTATAGATAAAGGAATCGTTCCTCGATCCATCAATCGATCCTTTAAACTTTTCAATTTCATTGAAATATAACTTTGCCTACATACTCCCACATTCGAATAGCAGTAGTTTATGCTCCTCCTTCCTGTGCCTACAGTAGTTCCACCTGCATGGCGAAGGAGCAAACTTCATCTACTCCTTTAGTGTGTAGATAAGGCGCGAAAGTTTCCACATGATTCAATTAAATTCTCATTTAATTTCCATAAAATATACATTATACAATTATAATGTTTTACAGCATTTCAGTTTCCAATGATTTTTGAATAGATACGATTCTAGTTGAGATGCAAGGGGAATTTTTCAGCTGAATGTTTTAGAGAAGATGCCTGTTAATAGTTTCAAAAATTAATTGTTTTTTTTCTTTTGATACGATATGGGAACGAATTTGATATGATAATCTATTTTAGCTCATATTGAAACGGCATAATTATTTCAAATTTTAATGAGGGAATAGAATTATTTCAGTGAACTGTTATTTAAGAAATACTTGGCTTTATTACCCACCTTGGAACTGTAGAAAATTCGAGTTGAATGTTTTGTGAATTTCATCAACGTCAAATACATTTATTATATTATAGTAATATTCTTTACAATACATTATCTTAATAATTACATATCATTCTTGTATATTTATTTTAACGCATAACTTATTTTATCTAGATGTTAATAAGTCGCTTTATTAGCCATTCCTTCTTCCCAAGAACAATTTCTTTCAATTGTTTATCTGTACTATTTTTGATTTAGACAATAATAACCAGTTTAAGTGTTTGTTTTTACAGGGTAATTGCTAAGGGAGTGTAACTTTGCGTTGATAATGTTTTCGAAACCTCAAACATTAACATTATTGCTTTAAATCTTATTCACAAACAGTATTCTCTAATGGAGATACATTTTCAGCAGATGAGGATCGAATATTTTATATGCTTTTCAACTAGTGGATTAACTTAGAATATTTTCATTTAAAATTATAAATGACGATTGTGGATAACAAAATTTATTTCTGTTGCTAAAGCAATGCTCTTCTTCATTCCTTGACGGTTGCATTGTTTCCAGTTATTGATTTCATTTGATGAAATTATTTTTATAGTACTTATTTTGTAACTTCCATGTTATACACAGCTTTCCTTTACATCTTTTAGCTTACACTATCAGTAGATTTGCGTAGGTTTTTCACCCTCTCCTTTTTGGTGGAGTTTTCCTTCGGTAAATATTTTTTCTAAGATATTACGTTATGTTTTTTTTTACGTCCACTCCTAAAGTTTTCCTCTCAAACGCGATATAACCTACACATTATTTATGTTTAGATAAATACAATTGACTACAGGTTCGATATCAGAAGAGACTTTTTAGTCTCGATAACGCCTTAGTAAATATTCCCTACATTTTGGTCAAATAACTCGTAGAATATAAAGCCAATTAAACTATTAATAATTTTTGAGCTGATACAGTACCAGTAGATAGCTTATTATGTTTATCAAAACTGATACGCTTCAGTTTTGCATGCAAAAATTTAATAACATAATAAGCTTTTGCATCAATGTGTGTATATTGAAAATTTCAATAAGCAATGATCAAAAGGCAGCCCCAATATATTATTGTGTACATGTGGCTTTAATGAATTTGTTTTTCATTCAACTTTCCTTCCTTCATGTCTGATAATTCATGCAAAAATTGACTTCAAGCATATTATATGTAGATAGTAACTGTATAATTATATAAATTCTTATTTGACATTTTGCATGATTAATATATCAAACCGTATGAAATGAATATACAATATGTTTGATAAGCTTTGCATTCCCACAAGATCTCTTTTGCAAAAATAAATTTCACTTTTACTAATTTACCAAGACTAAATTGTGATTCAGATTGCATTTATTATTTACTACATGAGAAAGTTCTTCCGGTAATAAATGAGGATGAGGAAAATACGCTAAGTAAATTTAAAATAGATGGAGACTATCCTAGAGCAAAGATCGTTGACCGATGGAACCTAATTTCTACCTTAGAGGTTGTTAGGGGTCTTTGGCTAGCGGAGATGTGTTTCAGAGTGAACGATTGGGAAATTAGTGAGGTGGGATGGCAAAATGTCGCAATAGAGAAAATCTCGGCGGAGCATCTGAGTGGGCTGCCTTGGAGAGCGACGAAAGGGTGAATTGCGAATTAGGCGAGATTCTTAGAATAGACGCTCCCTTTGAATGTAAATTGCCGAGCTCGATAAAATAATACTAGAATATTTCACCAGACGCGGTTGTAAAGGTGTATATTTTTTAATCTCATATTTTTCTACTCCTAGATACTTCGTTGCAAGTGAAAGTTTATTAGTGAATGTAAACGTATCTTGGCGAGTGTAACGTTGGTATCTGAAAAACTTCGGGTATATTGATAAATTATTATTTCAGGTTTCTCCATTACAGAGGTTAAGTAATTTAACTGTAATTGATTTAAGTAGGATTTTGAAACTAAGATTTTTGCGACGTGTGTTTTGAAATTAATTTCAGGATAACGTAATTAATTTATGCTATCTTTACCAAGATATAATGTAGCACTTCTAACTTTTATGTTATAATTTCTACTATTTAAATAGTTAACTATTGCTTTCCTGTGCTAGACCAATGAGAACATAAAATAATCACATCCAGTTGTAACATCATGAATTTTTATTGAAATTATAAATTACGTTTAAATTAATGAGTTAATAAGTTAGCTCGAGATATAACCTAATATGATAATTTCCATTGATATGAAATCATTATCATGGCAGGTAATAACATATTTAAATACCCCTGTTTATCATATTTGTTGTAGTTTGTTTAAATTTTTTACTCTTGCTAAATATTTACTTGACGTAAATAGTTTTCAATGATTCGTTTTCCACTTTTTATTATTTTTTCGTTTTTGAGTATCTACAGATTTTTTACGCATATATTTCGATGCCACCTTCTTACAAAAGCTGGAAGAGCTAATATTAATATTACATCAAATTTATTTCATAATTAATTTTTTCTATTACTTACATCAGGGTGTAATGGAAAACATATTTACTACTCCTATATCCCCGACTTATAAACTAAAAACATACTTTACCATACTGCTTGGTTCTTCTCCGATAATTTCTCCCCCCACTGTCAACTTTAATACTTGTCAATTGCTTACAGTAAAATCATGCGCTCGTGGTACTGTATTATTTTATGATGTATATATTATGCGTATTTAGCCTTGGGGAATCTAATTAAGGTTTGCTAGTGTAGCATTACATAATATGCGAACACGATTCCTCACTATATTCTCAATTTAGAGTTAATATATATTTCGATGGTGTACTTTAAGACTGCAATTTCTAATTATATGGTTTAATAAACAGTGCACTGTAATCTTGATAAATATACTTGTATTTTACCATTTTAAACTCGTCTCTTATGAATCAATTCTCTCCTTTTGAAAAGAAAAACTGTTACAAAAAGTTTCACAAGTGAAAACACTTACTAGCGATTTACCTACTCAAGTATTTAATTACAAAAATCTCGAATCAAGCTATAGGATCTTAACCCTACCTTTTTAAAATCCATGAAGGAATTCGTTGAATCGTGTAACTCCATTAAAAGAAAAGAATTTTCTTCCAAAAAAAGAAAGAATTTTCTTTTTCGTCAGGAACTAGAAAGCGAATCGTAAGCATGATCACCTGAATAATACAATTCCTTCTTTTCTTTAGATCTTGCATTTTTATCATAATGAAATAGTTTCTTCAGTTCATGAATCAACGATCTACCGAAAACGTTGGTTGAGTTTAATGAAACTGCATGACTGCCGAAAGATACTTTACCTTTTTGCGCATTAAAAAAATAATTCGTGAATGGTAGGGTTTTGAGACAAATGATTAGTAAGGGATAGATTAAAAACAACGATTCTTAAAAACTTTAATATTAAATACACAAGTTAACCTGATTTACATCGCATTGCAACTCAGAATATCACAAACGCACATTTTTGCGCTAGGCTTGGAATAAATTGAGAGTATGTACACAAAGAATAATACCTTGAAGAAAGGTATTTGAATAAGGTTCATTAACAGAATTTACTATAGCTTTGCAAAGGTTATCAATTCTCGCTTGAGTAGCCGGTGTTATCTCCTTGGTACCGTTGCACGTAAGTGACATGCGATTCACGTTGAGAATTTTGTCTCCTTCGAGAAGTCCGTCTTCGGGGTTGCGTCCTCTGGATTTCAAGCCCAGGACCAGAAGCCCCTAAGTAAGCATCGTCAGGCAATGTTTCTCCATGAGCTGTAACGCCATGCGAACCAGCACCTTCACCCGAGGGTCCTTGGGCTGTGGCCCCGGTTCCTGTTGGGATTGCTGAATAGCCTTGCGGAATGGGTCCCAATGCTTGTTGATACCTTACTGCATCGTCATTGCCAGGTGCGGAAGGTTGGGGAGACTGATATGCTTGGTTAACTCTTGTCCTGTAAGTCTTATGCCTTGGAGGAGCAGGAATAAGGTATTCTTTTGGCTGAGAAAGAGCCTCACTTTGTGGTTGAGTGAAGCCTGAAGGTTGGTATACCTGCACTTGGGGATCCACAGCATGCTGAAGAATTTGACCCTGTTGGTCATTTATTTGTTGATACTCCTGCTGTTGTTGACCGGGAGCTGTGGGGTAGTTTAAATTCTGATGTCCCGCTAATTGCTGCTGTTCTTGCTGTTGATGGCCGGTAGCGGTGGGATAGTTAAAAATCTGATGTCCCGCTAATTGCTGGTGTTCTTGTTGTTGCTGACCGGTAGCAGTAGGGTGATTAAAAATCTGATGTCCCGCTAATTGCTGATGTTCTTGCTGTTGTTGTGCTGGAGCAGATGGAAATCCTTGCGTGACGTAACTTTCTGTGGTATGATATGTTTGAGGCTGAAGTTCCGCCTCTTTTGGATAGTTTTGCTGACGTTGTTCTACTGATTGGATTCCACTGGTTCCAGGCTGGTAGGTTTGCACCTGTGGCTCTAAGTTTTGCTGTCTTATCAGCGGTATGGGTGCTGGGCTCGACGTCCGATAATATGTTGCATCGACTCCTCCAGCACTGGGTGCGGTGCCTGGCTGCTCAGCGTAATTTTGAGGTATGGGCTGAGTCTTCGAAGTACGTGTATTTCCTGCAGAAGAAGCAGGAGCAGTAGCTCCAGATGCAGGAAGACGTAACGAATTCTGTGGAGCTACTCTCTGATAACCCCCTGAAGGTCGCTGAAGATTCGACGGTTGCCTTTGGGAAACGTGATCATCTGCTGGCCTCACATCGTATCCGGCTCGAATGAGCTCTAGCAACTCCTCCTGCGTGATGGGGCGTTGTCCTCTTGGGGATGGAAGCTTTATTACTTCTATTTTATCTTTATCATTGTCAGTATTATCTGCATTCTTTGACTTTTGCCTGTCACTTGTCTCGTCATAAGAGGGAAGGAAAGGAAGTGGGCTTGGAGTTGGAGCCAGTTGGTTAAGTAACTCCTTGTCACCACGAACAACTGTACCCGGGGTTTCCTTGTAGTATGAACCAGAATGCGAGGATGAACCAGCATTCTTCCCCGACGATGCCCCAATATGGTGGAGAGAGGCAAGATCATAGTCAAGAGAGTATCTCAACGGCACTGCTTTTCCTGCTCCTTGCCGGTTAACGCTTGGAGACAAAGACGAACTATAAGGTAGAACTTTTCTGCTACCAGAAGGAGTTTCGGGTTTTGGTGTGATGTCGGGAGATGGAGTGGGACCAGCAATAGCAGCAGGATATCCCGGACCGGTTGCAATATTCACCAATACATTCTGTCTTACAGGAGAAAACGTCGTGGTAGAAATAACTGATGGTTGATCGTAGTTCAGCCCTTGAGATGGAATTATGCCAGAGGCGAGGTAAGGCGCGCTGGGTTGGATTCCAAAGTATTGCTGGTCGATCACTTTGCTCTTCACACTCTGCTGTCTTCCTCTTAAGCCGCCATCTGCGACCCCGGTTTGCCTCAAAAGATCTAGATACTCCTGGGGTGGCGCCTGCTCCTTGGGAAGGAATCCTAATCCTCTTATAGGCGGAGGAGCATTGTGGCCATTATGCGATGCTCTCAACACATACTCTCCAGGAGCGACGCCGAAAGATGCTGTGTAAATAGGCCTTGGGGAAGATTTTCTTGTGATACCAATGGAAGATGATTCCAATGGTATGTTGTCATATTCGGTAGCAGCACTTCCCAATGCAAGGACTGCAACTCCTTTGAACAAAATTAAAAATAAGATGTTAGCCAATTAAATTGGAAAATTCCACATCTGCTACGAAGGATTACTTCTAATATATACATGTATAGCAATTAATTATTTTAATGCAAACACAAGATTCATTCCAAAAGCGGAATTCAAAAGACTAATCCCACATGGGACCAAACAGCTGTGATAGATTTATTATTCAGTGAAGACCATGAAGTGTTGTTCATAAAATGAATTTTTTGCCACTGAATATATACATATATATGTATATATAAATCTATAAATCTATATTACAGAATTAAGAAATAAAAATATATTATTTCTGATAATTGGATCGGAAAAAATGAATTACAAAAGTGAAAAAAATTTAATGGCAAAATTATTTTTTATTCAGTGAAATTCAATTAAATCATCTGATAAAAATAATTTTCAACGTTGATTTGTTAAACGAGATATTAACATAAATAACGGAAATAAATTTATTAATTAAAAGTTAGATAATTCATTCTTATACGTAAGAAAATCATTGCACTTATGTAATCCATTCGATGGCTCCATTACTTATTGATTAACAATTCAGTGATAAGGCCGGATAACTTAATGAGATAGCCAACTCGGCTATTGGAATATCCAGTTTCAAGTCCCAGACCTGTAAGATTTTTTTTAAAGTTGGTTCCTCCTTGGGAATTTTCCTAGGTGTACGCTTTTATTTGTGAAATAAAGTTCACCTCTTTAACTCGTTTTAAGTCTGTAGATATTTCGACTAGAAAATATTTCACATGCTATAAAATATTTACTATTTCTATTCTATATTTACTATTTAATATTTCGAAGAATGATGGACCTATTTTCATTACATTAATTAATAGTTGATATAGAAATGCAGTATACTTAAGCACGCACGAATGAAGGTGGCAGGTGATTTTAGAACCCATTGTGGTTGATTTGCTCGAAACATTTATCCAGAGGAAAATGCTTCATTCTGATGAATTTAAACCGAATGACTTAAAGATATCTTAACCGGTGATTCACCGATATAGTTTTGGATGAGTGACGATATCCTCCCGTGTTCATAACATTTTGATTTAGAATGAGTAGTGACAGAGGCGATACATGTATAGGGGTATCATTAATAGTGCTGAACACGCGTACGCAATCACGGTCATGTTTCAGAGCCATCGTAAAAACAGCCGCGGGGTCCACGTAACTCGCTGCCCATGACCTTAACTTGGCTGCCCCTCTCCGCGATACATTGACAGTTTGAGCTTGTAACAAGTGATATTTTAAGACAACAATCTATTCAACGCCCATTAAATTCTTTCAGTTCATTCGGAAATCGAACAACAAAGCAATAGGAGTGTGATAATAGATTTTTCACTTAACATAGGCAACTAAGGGCCATTGTAAACCTCAGATTACATTCAGCAAATCAACCACCTTAAAAGATAATTTCTAAAAAACTGGTGTCAATTTGACCCAGTGATCGTAAAACAAGGAATGAAAATATTAAACATTTAATCTAATACTTTTGATAAAATCAAAGCAAAACGTACTTTGTTAGCGATGAAATAAGCGCTTTCGATTCTTATTATTTATTCATGTTTCTTATTATTTGGGTAAAGTTATTTCAGAAACAAAAAGTTATTTCATTTTTTCCTGAAAACTCGGATAACTGTCAAAAATATATTAACGGAGCTAGAGGAGGAGAAAAACATTTAAGAAATATAATCATAGAAATTATTAAACGTAACGATTGATTCAGGTATGACTGCGGTTAAAAGTCTATATCATTTCCTTCTATACGTAATTTTTGTATTTTATTATTCGCCCCTATTACTAAAATTCTCATTTCAAGGAAAGGATTTCGCGTTAACATTTATCTCGGTTGTTTGTAACGTATAATAAATCAATATGATTATGTATTTCAACGAAGGAAAAATATAATTATTGTGCTGAATCCATCTTCCTCATCGGTGCAACGATTCAAGGATGAGGTTCTTTCGTGTTTTTCAGCGTAAGATTTAAGAGATACTTCTTTTTCCTGGTGATGAGTCCATAAAATATTTTACCGCAACCTATGGTCGCAAAACATTTTCTGACCCTCGCCTGTAATATATGTGACCCTGAAGCAACCTTAGAGTGAAGATGACGTAATGTCTCTTCTTTTCTTTTAATTCTTCATTCTTTTGCTTTCATCCCGCATTCCTTTCCGATTACTACTTATGATTTATTACATTTTAGATATCTGCAGGGGCATCACCATTACGACATTTCCTGGTGTTTTATTTGCGTCTCTCTGTTTCATCTCGTCTCGTCTTCCTTTCAAGAGTTATGGAATGCATTCATTTCTGATGCTTCCTATCAAAATAACACATGAAAATATTCTTAACCTAAAGTATCACAGCATTATCTTTGGATGAAACTGACGTCTATTTATTTGCATTGAGATTATAAACGCTTCGAAATAATTATATGTAAGTTTTCGTAAGTGAGGAAAATTTCCATATAAGGAGATTTTTACGATATTTATCTTCGTCATCGGTATAAATGGTACTGAATAAAAATTAACACGAAGTTAATCGAGTTACCTTCTCTTTCGCAGTTTTAAATTAGAATTATTGCCGCTTCGAGTGCAATAGTGTATCCCTTTTCCCCCACAGCAAAGACGCCGCTAATGATCCTTGAAGATCTTAGTGGTCACGTTGGTAAGGGAGTTCAACGATATTAATTTCCACAACTTACCATCCTTAATCTCTTAGAATATTTTTCAATTGTAGAAGTAAAGTTAAGAAATGGCTGACTTGCCTGCGCCTCTCATCGTTACTCAAGAAAATGCGATCAGAACATTAGTAAACTACACGAAAAGGCAATGGCCGCCTACCTTATGACAACCTCCCTCTTTACTTTATGGTAGCTAATAGTCTTTGGAAGTCACACGGGTGACGTTTTATAGCATTTTTATATCTGTTATTTAGAACTCTATTTTAAAATACCTCATGAATAGTTTTCCTTTGCAACACTGTTCGAATCTTTAGCCATTAATTTTAATAACAACAATAATTTGAATTTGAATTCCGGTTATCCTTAGAGAAATACTTTTACTTTTTTCCAAGCTTATACTATAGTCGACGAGTTTCAGCTACGTTTCATAAAATCAGATTTTTCGAAATTTTTGATGATATCTTCTTTCGTTTGTACTGAATTCACTTTAAAAGATAACCATTTCTTTTTTCGTGATACATCTTGACGAGATAGTTTATCCGGACCCAAAGAGATCAACAATACCAATAATGAAAATATGACGAAAGGAATACTTTACTTAAATTTCTTTCAATAAAACGTAGCAAATAAACGTAACATTTTAATTTTTTCAGTAAACTTAATGAAAAGTTTTAATGAATTCATATGATAAGTTAAGATGCTAGTGAAATATCAAAACTTCCATTTAAAACTGTAGAGGTTTCGATAGGTTTGTCGAGATATTCATAAATAAATATCATACGAGTAATATAATCATGGATTTATATCTATCTACAGAGACAAGGAGATTACTCTTTTCTGTCATCCTTAATATGATACGAGGACATTCATAAGTGACTTTTAACGAACGATTTCTACTTGTTTGACTTCCATATCTGAAATGAGCATTCAAGGCACAGGCTGTTTTATTCTCATATGAAACCCCATGTTCATCCTCGTTTGTAAGCCAAAGTAGTACTTCGCCAAAAACGGGATGGTGTTTATTCAAACCCACGACTTGGGAAAGACCAATGATACCACTTGAAATTCGGCAGTGCATTGCCCTTCATACCGTTATAACAACGCCCCAAAAATCTCGTTAACTCCTTGGAAAAAATCAAAGTTTTGCAAAGTTGCAGTCACGAAGAGGTTATTAAGTAAGATTTGAATTAATCTAAAATTCTATTTTTCAACTAACTGAAGGTAATACAAACAAATTTTATGGTATAATCATCACAAGTTGGAGATGGAAGATTGTAGCAATCATTTAAAGCATGGGCTCCTGAATTTAGAGTATCCGGGTTCGACATCCGGCCATTTCTTTCATTCTGCCGAATTCCACTTTTCCGTTTATCATTGGCTGCTTAATTAAAAGTGGCTAATAAGAATCATCATAGGATCCACTTCAATTATTACGTTGCTTTAGTAATAGGGTTGCTTAAGTTACAATGTTAAAAAGTTCCAAACTGTCTATCGTAAAGAAGCGTTGCCTTATTTTCTTATTTATTTAATCCATTCGCTGCAATTTGGTATGATTATCTGGTGGCAACGGTGTTTACCTTACCTTACCAGCTTTGGTAAAACAGTATATTGTACCTAATTATTGACTAATATGTATACTATATTCCTGAAAAATCGGAATACCTACATTATAATTTTCAATGTGTGTAATAGTTACACAAGTAGTTAAATAACTCTTGATTCACTTTAATTCAAGAGCTATTAATCAAAGAATATAATATGAATATAATTTTAATGCTCTGAGGGGTAATTGTTCGTCTAATAATGCTTAATTTATGTTCATAAGCTTTGTCAGCAAAAATACAACATATTCTGGTGAATATACGTTATTCATTTGGGATACGATAATAATAACAGATGTCTCAAAGAATCAAGTTCTGAAATCATAATATATCACCAGTAACCTGTGTCATTAGATATTTAAATTCTAAGATAAGCTGTTTAAGGCTCAATTGGAATTACCATGGATGTATGCATTGTATTAAGACTTCAGTTATTTTGAAAATTTTTCCGCATGATATTGATTCCAGGCAGAGTTTTAAACAAGAGATCCAAAAGTCTAGATTCATTTCCGTGACATCTATTACAGTGACGTCGCGCAAGATTTACAGCCAGCCCTCGTTTATCGCGGTTTCAGACTCTATCGCGATAGGTGAATTTTTGTGAAATAGGATTCTTTATTTATAAATCGAATGTTTTCGTATTTAGAGTATAGAAAACTTGTCTACGACTTAAATATGTATATTATTTTATATAATATACGTATTTGAAAAAACCCACTATGGAGTGAAACTGCGAAGGCGAAGTGCCAAAGGGAAAACTGTATCGGATTTAAAGATTGAAAGTTCTTCAAGCCATTAGGTCAAATATTTAAATTTTATTCAATCTAGGAGGCCTGGATGTTGTAAAAGTCCGTTTTAACAGCAAATCAAAAAGATGGAGTACTTCTGCAGAATTTATTTTATAGAAGTACTACCTCTTTTTCATTTATGTTATGTAGTAAAGTTAATGAATTACTAAAGGGAAAATGTAAAAACCACCGAATGAAAAAGAGAGAGTACTTCTTTACCGAATCTTTTTTATAGAAATACTACCTCTATTTCATTTGCTGTTATTTAAATTTACCTTTTGGTGATTTATGAACTTTACTACATGACATTAATGAAGTTCATGATTGAAAAATAATCTAACTAGTCTTACTATCCTGAAGCAAAACTATATTTGGTTTCCACGATCTAAAAATGTAAACATTAGCAAGAGCGTGATTAATAAATACCGCGCGATACTTTTTCAAAGTTTTGGCAAACGAATTTTACCGATAAAATACTTTTTGCTCTCTCTTTTACCCCTCCTTTTTCCAAAAACCTCTCTCAAGTCCCGTCATCTGCATTCACACCACAAAGGTGAAGACCACGGCTCCTCTTTTTTCTTGGAATTCCTTCAAACGCCCCCTTCGGATCCGAATTTCTCCCACAAACCGTTCGAAACCTCTGCCAAGATACGGCAGAATCCATCTCACAAGTCCCGCCAATGGAACGCGTGACAAAAAGCCCTGCGTTGCGTTTCCGCAGGGGTTTGCCCAGAAAGAAAAGCTCCGTTGTTCCGAAATAAGCAGTTGGAAAGGCGGAATACGATCTTGGCCCGTTAGCCCGCTATTATTCGCTAGAACTGTAAGAGAGAAAAATCATTCCGAGGTTTGACCGTTACGGGGCCACTTGGCCCTCGGTCGGAACGTAGTGCACAGTAGATGAGGTCCATCTGTGTAATCGCGAGAATATCGTGCGCTCTCGTTTCGGAGAGAAAGTGGCCATCGCTGGTTGCGGCAGAAGACAATAAAGAGTTTCACTCGAAGGATGCGATCCAAAACGTTTTACGTGTCGATTGGTTTCTCCCGAACATCCCGGAAATCAATTGGTAAGAACGACGGAAATTAGCTCCAATTACATATATATTTCAATTCATTTCCACCCTGGTGTAGAAATACATGGTCGTCTGTGTTTCAACCCTCGTCTTCGTGATCAAAAACATACCTTGCTTTAAACTTAATCGCCAATTCACAATAAAATGTCAAAGAAAATATTTACCAAACCTTACCACAGTGGCAAATATTAATCTCTTTTATAACCATAACGAACGCGAGGCTGTAGTGACTTAGGAATGATTAATGCAAAAGATATCACGGTGCAGGCCGACTTTCGAGGATAACTGTGAATAGAATTATATTCTAATGCAATGCACTTCATAAAACCTAAAATAACAGAAAAAATATTGACTCATTTTCTTCATTTTTCTATACAAAAACGTTACGTTTCGCGGGCATTATCCTGTTCAACAAATTTAACTTGTATATATTAATTAAAATATTTCTCTATGTATTGTGAAGGTTAAAGCAATCGTGAAGGTTAAAACCTCCTAATTTCTTTTCTATTTGATCCTTTTTCTGCTCTAGAGAATGGAAATGTATAAGTTATCGGCCCTCTTCACCCCGGAGAACATTAATTCACGATGCAAATATTTACATATGGTTTAATATAAGGACCAGAATTGACTCTTATATAGCCCTCATCAGGCTTGAAGTTAGGGAAGTACTGAATATGTGTACTTAATATGCAAGATGATGACTAAACTTGAATAGTAATTGGTCGTTAAGAATTAAGTATAGAAGATATTTTTACGTAGTTATTTTGCTTTCTCCATTTAGGGAATTCCACACATAAAGGCTTCGTAGATTAACTGTACCTCAAATCCTTTCTTAGTACTCATAAATTACTATACTTCGCAATTACATTTATCTATAAGGTTGGGAAATTAATATTCTAGTAATATTTTTGTTATTCCTGGTTGCGGTATGCTATATATCAACTTCTTTCGGGGATTAAGGAGATCAATCTTTAACGGACTTGGCGCAATATAAAATTAAAAATATATATTATAAGATGCAAAATTTATTTTCGGAACTTACAATAAGATATATCGCGAAAAAGAATTGTTTCCATATTCTAGAGAAGAATATAAATATTTGGATACATTTTCAACACGATGAATTTTTTTAACGAGATTCTGTCACATCCCCCTGAATTTTCCCTTGGACCTAATTACCCATAATACAATCTAAATATTCGATACCTATGGGTTTATAATGGAAGTTGTTTATTAAATGATTCCTTCCGAAGAAAAATTCTCGATCAACTTTTCTAGCTATGAAAACTTTCAACGCCAATGAAAGGCTCTGACATATCGTGGGAATATTGCAGAAGGAAGTGTAATCTCGCTTACATGACCAATGTAATTGGGTCAGTTTGCTGAGCATCTGACGCAATTTCATAGGTGCCTTATTACCCATCAGAATTCATCAAGTTTCTCCTCCTTCCACCCACATATTTTGACTTTAAGATCCGGTCCTGCAACTTATGCTGTGAGAGAATCAGGCATTGCGTCACTTCGACGATCTTAATGTCAAGTATCTCTTTCTCTCGCCTTGTGAAACAAAATGTTACGCCTATCTTTAGCATTTTGTTTTTTAAATATCATAAGCATTTACTTCAAAGAACAAAGCGAGACTTCGTGGTAAATCATAATGGAATACGGAAAATATGAATAGTACTTTTAATGAGCATATTACTTTCGTCCATTAACCTGATAATGCTTTATATCCGCCAAATTAGTCCGTATCTGTTTCAAACTATATTTTAATCGTAATTCAAAGAGCCATTCACTATAAGAATTTTTAAATGTTCACGAAAAACAAATTATTTATAAATGATTTAAAAGCATTCATATACATCCCATCATAAAAACAAGGAATAAAAATTGATTGATTATTCAAATTATCCATGAAGATATAGGTAATCATTTCCAAGGGATTTAGTTATTAATTTAAATATTTACATTTATTAATATTAATAGCATTTCCTCCCAAAGAGACCCCTCTCCACTTCGTACTAAAATTAAGAATACACCCAAACACGTTACATTTTTTAACATTCACGGTATCAATTTGAAGGCACATTTTACAATGATAGGACTTTTTACTAGGAAACTTCAACGGGAAAGCACTAAATAATATTAAAAAATGTTATAACTGATCAATGAAAAATCTTTTATGCTATTTAGTTGTATTTGCTACCTCAGTTCATTTGAGATTTTTAGTGATTTTTTTGGGGGATGTTACAGTTATTCTCGGTCAAAATTCCGAACGACCCATGCAGACTACAATGAAATTAAATAAGAAAAATGAAAATCAATAGACTCACAATCTATAAGGAATATAAACAATGAATGAATTTAAAAAATAATAGATCACAATTAAAACCGCATCACACGTTGTCACAACAAACCGCGTAGCGATATCTTGATACAGGTTCCAAAAATTAGCCGAGGCAACGGAATAGTTATAAACATAGCACTAACTTCTCCCGATAGTCAAACTAAACACAAATCGGCGGATGTAGACCACACACGTGATTCGGAAATATTCCGACCGATGATACGTAGCTAGATGCAGGGAGAGAAAATGTGATTAATCCAACTCCATCACGTAATTACCTAATATAAAAGTCCACCCCATGGCTCCACGATGGGCAAGACAGGAGTCTGCAACGTAGGTCCTCAGGTTCTGGAGTGCCTTGCCGAGGGACACAGTGCCTTTATAGACTGGCGGCCTCAATGGCAGGGGGAGTGGGGCGGAGGGGCGGGAGGAGTCGGAGGTCGGCGAGGGCCCCAGCCGAAGGAGAATGTTCGCCCAATAATTGATACGCGTGAACATCGAAAGGGGTTCCCGCCGATTCCCTCCGTTGCCCTCCGTTCGGAAAAGATGGGGGCGTGGTGCTCGCTCTCAGGGCGTCTCCCCATGGTGTATGTTCCAGAGGACGACTTGCGCGTGCCGCATTCAAATGCGATATCTCCCACGAGGTTCCAATTGGTGCGGACTCCCATCTAAAATTCCCGGAATCACTCACTTCTTTACCAGCCTTTAATCGGGTGGATTTGCAATGGGAGTACGTACACCCACCTTAACCATACCTTTACGTCTTGTCGGAGGGGTTCTTTGCGAGAAATTCTCGAGGTCGTCCCCTCGTTCTGAATACTTGATTTTTTCTAGGTGCTTAGTGCTTGAGGAGAAGTTTACCCTTTTCGCTCTTGATCCGTGAACGTATGAAATCTAAGAGGATACGTTGTCTTTATTTCTGGATAATGGATGTCTCGCTGCCATTGGCGGATCCAGAGGGGAGCGAGTACCCTTGATGAATTTGCAAAAACGAGTTCATAATTTGCTTAAGACATGAGGGAAATCTCCAGCTAAATAATAAGAGAAAACTTGCTTTACGGTAAATTTGCGTTTGAAGGATATTTCATGACAATTAACAATTTATTGAATAGAATTCAGATATTTATATTGATATTATATATGTATGTAAAGCGCCACCCCTGGCATTTTCTAGATTCGACAATGCTAACCACCAATTTACTTTCAATAAAACTCACTACTACGACCGACAAGAGATAGTATTTTATTCAAAACATTAAAATATTTGGTTCTGCGTCATTATCGAATACCATAAGATGATGTTGAAAACCTTTACATACATTTGCGAAGAACGGGCCAACTAACGTAACAACTTAAAAAGATGAATTCTGTCAGAAAAAATGTCTTTAAAATGTCGGTTATGCATAAATTATACAAAACTTCCAGAAATTACATTTTAAAATAAATAAGAAGAAACATAGATTTCCATGTAATTACCGAAAATACTTATCTTTATTTCTGTCGACTTCCATTGATTATTTTACTGCATGCCAAGAAATCATATTTTCAGGCTTCATATTCATGGAAGTTCAATTTTGTGTAACTTAAACCTTCCAAGTAATCCGATATTTGTTAGTGAATATCTTATCCGCTAATTCGGTAGGTCATAGGTTAAGGATTCTGGGTGAAGGAAAAACTGCATTTTTATCTGATCATCTCATTGTAACGTAAGATAATACAGTCATTGACAATTGATTTAGGAGTAAGTCGAGAGTAAAATTCGGTTGAAGTTAAAACTGCTTGGCATTCATCTTAAAGAACAATCGTAGAAAACCATACGTTCATTGACAACCGAGTGTTTCATCCGAAGATAACAGAGACCTTGAGGCTCATTTTTGACTCCAGGGCAAAGAAGATGTATCTCTTAAATACGGCGAAGGTCAAGCATCGGTATTCTTCGAGTGGTCTACCTATTTATTCCCATAGCCCCCTCTCTTCTTCTGATCAACCTCTAACAATTAAAGATAGAATGACACAACACAATCGCCTTCATCTCATCACTTCTCGTCTTGTGATTCATTATGCGTTGCCCACTTTCGTAAGTCAGAGAGTTTTCCGTAATCTGAGATAATAATAATTAATCCTTGCGTCCAATAAAAGAATTAATTTTCAAAAATTCATAATTCAATTGTCCATTTTAAAGTTTAAAAGCAATTCTACTTGTATGTAAAAAGTGCATATCAACATTACAGGGCTAAAATGTTGCTTAGAATTTTCATGAGTGGGTGTGAGAAGCCTGTATGAATCTAATTGGTTCGAACTTGAAACATTTTGCGGGTGATAGAATAGAAGCTGTACAGATATGAATATTGCTAAATTAAATCATACTCGTGGAGAGCAGGGATCTTATGAGCGTCAATGTATAACCAATAAATGGTAATAGCGCAATATTGTTACTTGACCTTATGTTTACTGAATTGAATAGTACTTAGTGGTACGAAGAAAGCATTGAACACGAGGAATTTTCAAAGGAGCAAAAATGGATGTGTACAGAGGTGTACTTAGGCCTACTCCTCAGTTTTTACAGAAGCCAAAATCGGGTCTATCAAAGAGGTATATGATCAAACCGAATGCAGTTGGAATGATTTATATTGTGGATAAACAAGGACAATCACTGATGACCGGATCAAACAATTTGACGTGAAAGAAAAACTAAATTATTAGTAAGAAAGAATTTTTGGTTTAAATATAGAGATATCGTGAATGAAATCAAAATAACAACTACTATGTTTATGACGAAAAATGAGTAATACCGAAGAGATTAGAATACTGAGAGAAACCTAGATGAATGAGGTATAAGAGATCTTTGGGTAAAATTTTGTGAAAAAGGTACTTGAGGAGATTAAAGATTTAAAAGGTTTTCCTATGCTACAAGCTGATAAGTAACTTGCGCAC
This sequence comes from Sympetrum striolatum, assembly GCA_947579665.1. Classification (NCBI taxonomy): domain Eukaryota; kingdom Metazoa; phylum Arthropoda; class Insecta; order Odonata; family Libellulidae; genus Sympetrum; species Sympetrum striolatum. Next base: position 48,958,851 of record OX388342.1, on the reverse strand, counting down.
TTGCGCGTAATTAACATATTTGAAATATTTCTAAAAATGTTAATCCATATGTCTATAGTGGAAGATGTACCCAAGGTCGGAGCAAGGACTTTTTTAACTGATTGGGACTCGCTCAAAAGTTAATGAGTGCATATTATTTACTTTGACTTTAATTTTGATCAGGATATTAGCTTTGATCTATTCCACGATTTCAGCCAAAGACACATTATATCGCTGGTAGCGTATCTTTGTTCCATTTAATCATTCAGTAAAATATTTATACATGTAAGTAGGAAGAAAATCATCTATATGAAGCTTAAATACCAAAGTATTAATCTCTTGGTGTACCGTTGATCTAATGATTTTCCATCTCAATATTCTTGCCTCTTTTCTGCCAAAGTTCTTTTCCCAGCTTCTGAAATGAAATCCATCAATCTTCAATTATTATTGTTTACAATAGCTCGTTGAAAAATTATCATCAAAGAGTCTGGCTGTATAAGACAACTATTGCTCCACTGTGTGTGTTGACCTTCAAAATAGCGGTGTTGTTCACCCATCTAAACGAGGAACGGCTATAAGAAAAAGTTTACGTGTCTTCGTGAACTGGCTGGCTGAATTGGCTTAGCCTTGAACTCCTTTGACCACATTGACTCATAGTCAGTCTGATTCTACGTATTTCACGCTTTTTCTCTCGCCTTCTTCCTCATCGTTTCCGGTTTCTTGGTCCTATCGTTATAAACTACGGCCGCAAAATTCACGATTTATCTCCTTTTCCAACTCATACACGTACTGCTTCGGAGAGTTGTTGAAAGATTATGAAGGTCGATCCGTGACTTAATCTCCTAATCGCACGAGAAATATGCATAAGGACCGGTGATGGGAAGACAACTTTCACTTTTCCCCTTCCCGATCTATAGGCACTCAGCGGCTTCTTAAGTCGGTCTTCGTGAACATTTCAATTGTATATCCCGCGGCATTTCAGGGATTACTGTTTTCATGAAAATAATCTAACAACAAAAATTGCTCGTAATAATCAATATAAATATTGAGTCGAAGAAGGCATTTACTATGTTTGCCTCCCTCTAGATTATATAGCAACAAAATAAGAATATAATACCAGCGAAGAGGAACTATATCGTGCTTAATCTCTAAAGAACGTGCATTACTGTAATACAGCAACTCCTCAATTACTTTAATTTATTAACGAATACATTTTTGTTGAATAAAAGCCTTCAATTGATAGCAATCTATTATAACTCCTTGAAATAGGATTCATGAATCCACTTTATCAGCAATGTTTCTTGTGTTGAGATTAAATCATATCCATATTTCACCTTACGATATACGATGATTGCGTACGTTAACAATACATTGGCCTGTACGTGAAATAACTCTTGGTCCATCCATATTGATGGAATATGCTACATAAAAAAGGAGACTTTTAGTCAATCTCGCCCAAAGAAATACGTTTCATAATTGATATTGAAAATCAGCTTCCAAAAATAAATGTTTCTGTTGTTTGTAAAGCTAGTTTTTATCGTTATATTAAATTATTGATAAACTAGAGATATGTGACTTATATGCGACTAGATAATCGTAGAAATAGAGATGTGGCTGTAGATTTTTACTAATTCTATTTAGAATACTTTTGGTATTTTAAGGAAATTATCCGAAAACTTTGTCACTGCATAAACTTCATACTCAAAAAAGTTTCTACAGATTTTTGAGAACATATATCATACTGTAATAAATTTATACTTTCCAGACGTGAAATATATATTCATGCATCCATCACCCATAGAAGCCTCTATTTTTCAAGTTCTTAATATAATTATTACTACTGTCTTATTCCATTTTATCAAAGGGTCTCAGAATCCATCTTTAAAGTTTGTCTCGAGATACCATCGATTGGAAAACATAAAAGTTTTATATTACTGATGACTATCTTGCCGAGCTTAAGTTCAGCGTTAAATAAACTTACTTGCTTCAATTCCGTTTACAATTGAAATATTCATTATTTTTTATCTCATCCTTTTTTGTTATTAGAATGGCATATGGTGAAGTATATGTACCGATTAAGTTTATATAGGTGAATTTTGTTGAACAATCCTTAAAGGCGTTATATAAAGGATAAAATGGCGTTATTTCAATATTTAAAACAATGAAAATTCATTTTCAATTTTTTTAACTCTGTATTCAATTCAAAAGCAAAATCGATGAGTATTTATGAAAAATAATATTCATAAAATCTACCTTCTTACTCGTCTCATCCTATCGTCTGAGATTTACCTTATACTTCTCGGAAACAAAATGATAGCCTGTAATTACCCCTACGAAGCTCAAGCAATATCTTCCTCGACCCCACCCATCTTCGGAGAATCTCCAATTTTACACCCTCTGTTGAAAATGGATGACGTTTTCCGATGGATTGTCCTTCACCACTCTCTCTTAAAGGTTTTTATGACCCAAATTTACTCCAGTTCCAAATATCGCAACTGCCAATTCTCGTGACGTGATTTCTTTTTAGGCGTCAGCTCTTTCTTTTTAGGGTATTTTACAGCAAAAGCGTATTGATTCATCCAATGTATTGTAGAAAAGTATTTCTAAATTTCTTGCAGGACACAACTTTAATGGATGTTACAAGTATTAGTTCTAATGGTCTCTGAAGAATGCAATCTTCGAATTTCACGGAATCATATGAATAGGTGTAGATAACGAACCACAAATAATTGCGTTCTGATAAGGGTGACCTGACACACCCCATTTACTCAATTAAATTCATAAATTACATTTTATAAATAATATTAAATAAGGCATTTAAATACTATATTTGGAGAATATCCGCTTTTTGTGCTAGATTAATTAATGATATTGATTTAGAATACTTAATATTACCATTACTATGAATGCTACCTATTTAGTGGAATATAATCGTTAAAAAGTATTATGGTATCAGTTATAGGTGATTACATAAGAAGGATATTAGCCGAATTCAAAAAAATGCCAAAATTCAATCTTAAAAAGTCGAGCAATTATTTTGTGTAATACTTCTACTGATGTTAAAATGATGATAGTAGAATAATCATTATAGTGGAGAGTGATATTATTTAATTCTAAACTGTGAATTGCAAAAAGTATACTTATGATCCTCCTAATACAAACCAGAGTTGCGATCCGCTGAGGGCTCTCCAGAATATCAATTTTTTCTCTATGTAAAATTTTTTATAGTTAAATCAATATTACTAAATCAGAGGCAGAAAATACAACCCTATAATATGCAAGAATCAAATTTAAGCCAACTTGACTGATATTATGTGTTACAAGAGGTTCTCATAAATCAATCCCATTCCACGAGACTTGGTCAATCACTGATACAGATAATACTTTTATGTATGAACTGCGTTCGAAAGATGGTATAGGAGTATTTCCTTAAACAATGAATATCTTATAGAATCCCAGAAGTCATAATTTTCAATTCTTTGTGAATATTTACAACGTCTTACTCTGAATCAGGAAATAGATTAGAAGATGTTTTTTAAGTATCTGTCCATTAGTGGTTTCGAGTCCCAGTCAAGTCGATATTTTTCACTCCTGTATCTTATTCTGTATCATATTATGTAATAAGTATCATCGGTGATACCAGCAACTACAATATTGAGTTTCTCTGTTACTTTAATCAATAAAAAACTAAAATATTCCACTCCATTAATATATATTGTGGAAAACGACCACAGGTATCCAGTATCTGAAAATACTAAATACTGCCTTATTGAAATCCTTGTAAACGTATCTGTTTCGAATCAACCTTCCCTCTGACTAATATAGCGTATATAGTTCGTCCCGCTTATGGATATAAGCGGGTCGCACGATCCCACGTCGCCGATATTCAATAATCCGTGACTTTCGTTGGCTCTGTCGTATCTACCACACGCGAACAAGATTCTCCCTCTGCGAGACGTTGCATCACTACGGAGCACGATTTTCCTATTACTCCCCTTCCCCTCCTTGTAACTTTTTGCAGACACCCTGTTTCTTCTCCACCCTCTTTCCAGGCGCCGACGTCTTTCGTACGGGACCCGTTTCGCGTCGTAGTTTGGCAACGCCTCCCTCGGGACCTTCGCTAGGGGGTTAAACATGGAAGGGTGGGACCGGTGATATGGGGATCCCGCCTTCTCCTAGCTTCCCAACCATTAAACCCCCTTCTCCGCCACCCCCGCAGAGACACTCCTTTGTTGCGGCGAGTCGTCGGCTCCATCCACAGCCACCGGTTCAAGGCCCCGAGATCGGCCCACGCCCGATCCGTGTTCGCGGATTCCTCCTTTTGTAGTTACACAAGATATTCAGAAATTTCTTATTTCTTTCTTATATATATATAATTTTAATATGGGCTGTATTCATTCTCATAGCAGAAATTCTCATATGCTAGTTTTGATGAATCTGAAGAGGGGGCTTAGAGTTTAATCATCAGCCTATTGACGTGAATTATAGATGCCTCGAAATGCTATACTGAGAATAAAACCAAGGTTTTTCCTCAAATAATATTTATATGTCGTTCTGCAACCGTCAAATATTTTTATTCGGAGTAGAAGTTCATAGGAATTTTTAATTTAGTAAGAGACTTCAACGCGCGTCAAGATCAGTAAGAGAGTAAACGCATAAAATTTTCTAAATTTCAACAAAAAAGGGACCTAGAGTTAAATGATCAGAATATTTCCTATATACGTGAATTATAGAAACTATGAAATCCTATACTGTTTCTAAACCGAGGTTTTTCTTCCATTAATATTCGTATGTCGTTCGGCATCTGTACAATATTTTCATTCGTAATAGGAATAAAAGGAATCGTTTATTCCTCCGGAGACTTCAACGCCCGGCGAGATCAGAAAGAGAGTATACGCATCAAATTTTCTAAATGGGATTGCTCTGATCACAACAAGATCACGTGCAATGGTGTTTCCTAGTGAAAAAATGTTATCATACAAATTTCTCGCGGATATACTCAGGGTTATATGTAAATATATCCCAGAGGATATCCGCGATATCCATTTAATTCTAGTATTCATATAAAATTTCTACTTTCTTTCAATTAAAATTATCTATATGTCTCGCGAATGCAATAAAAGACCTAAGCTGTCGATAGCATGATAGAAAATTTTAATTTATATCTGTTTCCAATTCTAAAATTGGAATTTCAAGTATTTTACTTTACGATCATTCTACGGCGTTTTAAAACCAAAGTGGTGCGGCAAACATTTTAAGATTCAAATCTTAGGCATAATTCTATTTAAATTTTCATCAGCAAATCTGTATGGATAATTATTCATATTATTTTTTTAATTCATACGGTATATTTTAAGCTGCTTCGACACCATAAACACTCTTGCTCCGTTTTTACTAGGTTAAATATAATAATTACTTGATCTCATCACTTTTCACTTCACTTTCATTATAATCCATATTGATGTTGAATTTTTTAGTAGAATGTATCCGTCTTCTAAATCGCAACATTACTTTTGTATAAGAAGCACATATATTCATTAAATTTTAATCTAATTAAAGTTAAGTGTTTCAATCAAAATTTAGGCATAAAATTTCATCGCGTTTTTTCCGAATGTTCTTGATAGAAAACTGTCCTAGTTAAAATTATTTTAAGCTTGGCGAATTTTGAAATCAAATAATAAAATTTATTGACTCATCGTGATGAGGCCGTTTTATTATCTATACCTTGAAATAATATTTTATTGTTTTGAAAGGGAGCTTCTGCTTCTTTTATTTCTATTGAGCAATTAAACAATTTTATACGAATTATTGTCTTATTTGACAAACTAAATGCAAGCTAAGACAGTGTCCCTTCATCTATGACGCAAAGATAAAACAGAAATAGCATCAATTGAGCTGAAAAAAATCACCTTTCAAAAATGACTCCGCGGCATGATATATCTTCAAGCTGCCTTCAAGTTCCACAGAAGCTGCATCCGTGATTTAGACGTACAATTAATGAAAAGAATTACACTAATTCTACTTAAATTTGACTCAGTTAATCGCTAGGCACTCCCCACTCACCTGAAAGAGGTATGTTTGGATAATTGCTGACCACAGCCATATGGCGATGACCTAAGATACGCGGAATCTCATTGTTATACAGCTTGTCGGATCCTCTCAGAGCTACCAGCCGATCTTTGTTTTTACGATGGTCGTGAAGGCCAAGGAGATAAAGATGTTCAGAAGGAAATCGTCGATCACGGGCGCAGATAAATAGTCACGTGTACGCAGTGGCCGCCAGAGCTCTTCGCTGCCGAAATAACCTCGGGAATGCTTCGCACGCATCGAAATCACCTCTTCTGAGATTACGCTTTCTCCGAGAGTATTTTGACTTTGGCCTCACTGACCTACTGTTGGGTGGTTGGGCGACAGCTGCTCGGCGTAGGTGCACACTTTTGGAAGGCAGAATGAGAAGCAACTGACGCGAAGTGAAAATGAAAACTTTAAAGGTCATTGATCAAGTTTTGTGCGCACATCATTATAGAGGATGCAGTAAAAGTGATTTAAAATGCATACATTAATTAGCGTCAGTTGAAGGCGTGTAATATCAAAGCTTCAAAGCGCACAGTAATATCAAAATTACATAATTTAGCCTACCTGTGTTAAGATTTTCATACGCGAAATTCTACAAAATGCAGCTGATAATTGAATTATTTTCATAACGAGACCAAATAAAACATAATGCATACTGCTAAAGAAAATACAACTCCAATCTTTGAAGTTTATTAGAAATTTAAAAAGTTCTAAATAACATCCATATTGAGGAATTAATAATTACCACAAAGTTACACCTGATTCCGTGTCCTAAGTTCTAAATAGTTGAGGATACAAAAATCTATTGAGGATTAATCTCATAGTTTGATTTCCTTGCTTCCATTCATTCTTGACAATTTCCACTGGAGGAAATCACTACTGTTAAGTACAACAAATTAAACAATCACTTCTCCTTCATTAATCAGATACGTACAGATATACGTATGTGGATAATTCCATAGTAATTTTCAATGAAAAAGTCCTCAGTTAAACGTGGAATTAGAGGGAGTAATCCCTTTTGAAAATGCATAATTATTAGAAAATCCTTTACTTAAATAAATTCACCGAAGTTAAAAGTAACGATCCTTGAAGAAAGTTCTTGATTTTAGGTTAGACATTAGTGTATTTTTTCACAAACATGGCTTTCAAAAATTAATTAATATCCACGTAGTCAGCGAAACATCCGCGAACAACAAATTACCTTCAATCTTGCGTGTCACGTATTTTAGCACATAGTAGCAATTTTGCAGTTGCATTTCGCACATTTCTTATTAAGCTCTCTCTCTCTCTCTCTCACGCAGAAACCTCGAAAACCATACTTCATATTCGACCTGTTCGTTAAATTTTCGAGGTTTTTAGGAATAAAAAAGTATTCTCATGAGAGTATTTTTCTTTCAATGATTTTCTGAGTTTTTATAGCCTGTTTTTTTCCTACAAAACCGCTATCGTGAAATCACCGTAAAAAATCTCCCGTCTCAATTCTTGTTTGAACTTCAGAAAAAACCCTTAGCTTTAGGATATTTCAGACCTGCATTATAAGATTGATTATAAGATTATAAGATAACATTATATGTTGCGGAATTCATATTGTACATTCAAATACTTTTTCTTATACTGAATGTACAATATATAGGAATATTATGTTCACCATGTTAAATCATAACGCTTAAAATCATGTTGAATCCGATGATTAGATTAGATTCCGAGATTTCTTACACAAATAGTTTTTAAAATGCATTTATTAATTTTTAACCGAATTTATTGAGGCTTAAAATAATATTTATTATCGAAAAGCAGTCGGGATTTTAATCATGATGGAGCTAAATGATGAGGAAGAGAATTTGAGAATTGAGGGGATTCTCACAATACATCTGATCCGTCATTGATGCAAAGTAAAACATAGAATGCAATTCCTGCAAAATCCATAATTCAGAAATTACGAATCTCCTGAAAGAGACCATGATTATGAATTTGACTATATTGACGATGATATAATAACGACTACTAATATCCGGTACGGATGGATTTCCCATGAATCTTATCGCTGAGTTATTAATTCCATTGCAGGTAAAAATGATTGATACAGGATATCATTCAACGCCACGACTCATTATGATTATGGTCTTTATGACTACAGACTTAATTTTTTTAAGTCTAGAGATAACTTAAGACTCTTTTTAAATTAATAATATGTGTCACAAGAGGTGGATGGCAGGAACTTCATTTTAAAGATGATTGTAGTTTTAATAGATGCATTTGGACAAAATTACTATTTCTGTTAGTCCTATATCATTACGTTCGAAACTTCGAGATCGAGAGGCTAATTTTGTCTGGTGAACTCTGCTTGCAGATTGCGGCATCGCCGAACAGTTCCTCATTGTTCTCCAGAGAAAGGCATTTCGGAAAAGGAGGTGCATTTCATAATACCGATAGGCACTCCGAGGAGAAATTGACTTGCAAGATGCAACGGAATTAAGTCATTCTAAGAGAGCAATCAATAATTGAAGGAATTTTTAATACTTTTCACGGCAGGACAAACACTGTCATTTTTGTATTCCTCGTCTATACTTTTAATAATAATTTTCATTATATTTAGTATTATAAGTAAAAATATCTGCCTGTTATATGAAGATAGGAATAATTTACATTACACGTCCAATGATACTCCAGTTATCCCAGATTTAATTCCGCATAAGTGTTGGCAAAGGTAATCAGGATTTTGAATATTTCACGCGGATTAAACATCACTTCAAAGAGTACTTTCTTAAGTTTTGACCTTATTCTGAAGATAATAACCAGCTGAAAAGTATCATCGTCAAAAATTTTCATTATCATAATTTATTATTAAAGAGCGGACGATACAACTTTTTAAAGCTTACTGTATTCACCTTGTAAATTATTATGCATGGTAAAATCTTATAAAAAGAGGAATGATAATCTTTTTCAATGAAAATAGATTATTCAGATTCCCCATTACTGTATAAAGGAATAAGAGAAAAGACAAGGCCTAAAATTATTGAGATTTACACAGAAATAAAGGAAGAATGCCCATAATAAGGACCGAATTTAAATTATGTTTTAAATCTTTTGTAAAAACTATTAGAATTTTCAGGCTAAGGGTAGTGAAGATTATAAAAAATGACATCCTTTTCTAAGTTGAACTTTAAATAATCTGGAATTTTGATCCTTCCCACAGAGAACGAACCTCGTATTTTAATCGGTAGCGTCTTTGAATGAGAGAGTTGCTCTAGATGGTGTGGGTTGACACGAAGTAAATAATGAGTTACTCCACAGAAGGCTTTCATCTCTAACTTCCAGATTTCCTTTTCCGGGTTCTTATTCCAATAGATTACATGTTCCAAGTTTTCGATGCCCAAGACCGTATATGGCCGTGGATCTTGAATTTCCCTATTGCATTATCCCTTAAGGATAGAAACAAAGAGTTAGCTAAGAAGTAGTGAATAAAATCAATATGAATAATTTGATTTTCAATCCTAGTAATACATTATTGTGTCTGATGCACCTTACTAACATCCTTGCCGAGGGCCATTGAACCTCATCAGTATTTCATGACAAATAACGTTTGTAATCTAAAAGATTCCTTTGATCTCGTACGGTATCTTCTATACTTTTCATGGTGGCTATGGTTGTCAAGAGAACGATTCATTAAAACTGCTGACTTTACGTAATTGTCAAATCCCTCACGTTTTCATGGCATTTAGGCATAAATCTTAGAAAGAACTTCTCTATGAAAACTAATTATAACTGTGAAACTAATTATTCGTATCGTTTTTCTCGTTAATTATGTGAACTTTATTTTTAATTCTTACACCATTTCATTTAATCTATTAACTTGTGATTTGAGAGGAGTACTGCAAAATTTGTAATCATGCAGGTAAGTAATTTCGAACAGAAAATTCTAAATTCACTTTAGTTTATCTTTACACTACCTTAATTTGAAGGATTTCTAATCTTGAGTTTCTAAGCATGACCTTTGGGTGAGGATACTATGATATATATCTTAGTGTGCAACTTTTTGTTTGGGCATTCATGCTCAACTTGAGCTGATACGCTTACAGAGAATTTACGGTATTTGTAAGGTTTTATTTGACGACTACAAGAGATTTTAGAAAGTACTACTTTGGTTTTTACAATCTAATTCCTCTCTTGATTGATATTAAAGTGTTCTCTGTCTAATTGCAGGCAGTGGTCACTACCACTCATCGCTGGATCTCCCGGAACCCTTGAGAAAGGAATCACCCAGCCATCCTCACCAGAATGTTCTATGGAATCAAAATATCTCCTGGCTGAAGCGTATGGTCTTTAGAAAATTTGAAATTAGAAATTTTCCCAAGATACATAGGAGTACCTCTTACAAGATTACTCCCGAGGTGTGTAACATGGATTCGTTTAATACTTTCGTGATAACTTCATGACAATAAGAGACACCAGTCCAAAATCTGTCACCGCTAGGCTTTATGTAAGATTTGAATCTTAAAATATGAGTAAGTCAATCACGCCTAACGCGTGCATTATCACAAAGATCTTGACTAATTCTCAGCCAAAGCGGAAGGTGCCATTGAATTTGGCCTCGAATTGACCTCAGCAGAAAATCCCCAGGAGAAGTAAGGTATCGATCGTAGGTATCTCATGTTCGATTCTGAATGGCCATCACTTCCCGATTTTTCTTATTAAAATGCAATGTGCGGATTTTCCGAATGTTAAAGTTCTTTCCTGGATGGTAGAGAATTAATAATCTCTATATTATAAGCAGACGTGCTTCTGCAACGCAAACGGCAAAGGTTTTTTTGCAATAAGTTCTTGGGTTTACGCCATTCCACGTTTTCTTATAAGAACAGCATTGTGAAGATTTACAGCCGTTTCCGATATGATGTTTGCCATTACTTATTACTATGGTGGGCTTGGTTTAGCAACATATATTCATAATTGAATTTAAGCCAAATAATAAAGCAACGTCACGGCACTGATCACGTCTTCAAGAAAGATTGGGTATCAATTAATAAATAATTGTCAGTAAATTAACTGCAAATTATCTTCTGGAATAGTTATCATTAAGAGCTTTTATCTACGAATAAACAGTAGCTCAGATAGTTGTAATGAGAAAGTCAGTGCAAGCATAGGTATGGATTGCACAAAGGATATCGTATGGAGGTGAGCTTCAATCAATGAAGTTCTGCTTTGTTGGCACATGAATTGTATGATTTGGTTCTGTGGTAGTCAGAGACTGAAGTCCAGTCTTTATACAGTCCAGATTTGGTTTCGTCTAACCTTCATCTGTTCTCGATAATGAAAAAGATCTGCCGGGACATTACTATGCGTCTGGAGAAGAGGTTGAGAGAACTGTGAGAAGCTGTTTGCAGAAACTGAGTGTGGACTTTTTCATTGACAGCTTCAGTAAGTTTTCTGGTATCTGGTGTTATGTGGAAATGTGAATATTGGTTATTAAAGAACACATTCTAAGTATTAATTGTGTTTGATTTATTAAAACATTCCCATCCAAACCTAGGTTATTGAGGTGGAGGTGTTACTTTTCAGTCAACCCTCGTAGATTTTCTCCTTTGATCGGCATCGAAATTTCCCCAGAGTTAGTTTTTAAATTTCTCCTATTGACTCTGCAAGTTTCATTGCTCGGTATCTTTCTAAACGCAAGGGAAGAAGGGATTAGAGTGCTCTGTCAGCTGGGCGCCTGGGCGGTCAACCAATACTTTTTCAAATGTCATCCGACCTATTTTCCGAACGCCAACTTTTTCTCGAAATATTTGAAAGTCAACTGCTAGTTTTGTCGATTTCTTTTGAGACATTCCTCATTTTGGATAATATTAAAGTAGTGAATCCCCATAAAAAATGAGGAAACTAAATTTAACTCACCAAAAATGTGCAACTGTTATTGTGTACATATGATCCTTCTGAATAATCGAAAATAACCCCTCAACTTGTGATAAGTCCTTGTCCAAATTCTCTCAATTTCGGAACCAAAACTATATTACAGGAAAAAATAAGATTTTTTAAAACTAATTTTCCTTTTTCTGGCTCTTCTCGACTTTGTGGGGAGATTATTTCTAATTAATTCGTTAAATGAAATGAATCCTGCAAGCAGTTAAAGAGATACCAAGGAATAACGGACTTGAAAAAAGTTTGACGGGGCTGGGAATCGAACCCGGGCTCTTCCTCTATACGAAAGGCTGCTTTAACCATTTAAGCAACTGGCCAGGTAACTTAGACGATCAAAGTATCCTACCAGATAGAGGAAGCTCCCGGGTTTGATTCTCGGCCCCGTCTGACTTTTTCACGTCCGTTTTCCCTTGGGATTTTTCCTAGGTGCACGTCCTTATGTGCAATGAGCCCTTTCCCAGTAAAAAATAATTTTACATGCATTTCTTTTGGAGATAAATCCAAGATGTCTAGAGTTAGAACCCGTGACACTTTTGGCAAAAGAATCACGATATGTAATATTTAATTAACTCTCAAATTAAACAATGAATTTAAAATTTCTATTTCATAGGGACGTGCTTTAAATATATTCTCTAAAATTCTTCATTGCACTTCTTGTGTAGAATTGCTGATATCGGATAAATATGCATACATCGGTGATATCTGCAATTATATAAGATTGCTAATTTAGGAACATACATAAGAGAGAATATTTATAAACTTGCAAATTATTCCGATCCTAGGGAGGCAAGGTACAGCTCTTTTATCTCTACCTTCGCTTAAAAAGAAAAATGATTGAGTTGGAACTGGGAAAGAATACTCAATTTCCTTTTAAAATTCCGCAATGATACTGTAATTTTCGCTACGGTAATGCACTGCAAGGAATCTAGTCTCATCACTGATGGGATATTTTTAGGTTTGCCTTTAGTGAAAGAGGTCCCGGGTTCGATTCCTGGTGGAAGCCAATGTGCTAAATGACCTAAGCTGTTGAAGCACTTTCAATAATGCTACAACTATTTTTAGGTTGAATAATTTGAGCCCATAATTGAGTTCAGTATAAGTATTATAGTATTTAGTATTATTTGGGCTTGTTCATAATAGTTTTGAGAATTTGTTCAGAGCTGGACCTCGATTGTACCAAATTTGATTTCAGGCTTCATTAACTTCCGGTTGCATTCTATTAACTATCATCTAATTCATGCTTTGATCTGATTATTGAGAAAACAGCTATAAGTCCTTACGGTAACTCATGAAAGCTGACCTTGGAACGTTTCAGCTACTAAGATATTTCAGGTAAAAACTTCTAAAATTGCGAGATGATTCACCACTTGCTTTTTTTACGTTCTTGCGTTGTTAAAGGTGAGTTCAAAATTTAGGAAGTTTTAATAATGCAATATGAATTCTACTGGAAGAATTTTAATATTATCTATTCCCTTAACCTTATTCTATTAACTTGGCTAAAATGGAATTTGGAATTTTACAATTACTATTATCAGTTTCTACAAATTCCTTATAGTACACGTAAGTACGTTTATAATATTTATTACAGGTCTTGTTGACTTATCTCTGAAAGAGGGATAGACCGAACCACGTATTAGCCGAACGTAAATTCCATTTCCTTAATATGTCAATTTTTACCACGAAAGATACTTCTTGACGTGCACAGTTTGAAGTAACCAAACAAGTTTAATTCTGAGACGTGAACTGTTGAAGACTGATTACTTTGTTACGGGGAGTGGGGCGAGTTGTCCTTCGTTGCCTCAAGACCTTAATTCCTTATCGCCATCTCATTCCCGAACTCTTTGCTGCGCCACGTTTTGGAAGGGGTTTGAACTTTTAACTCCCCTTGCTTGCAACACTGACATTGTTACTCAAATTTCGAAGATTTTTTTTACCCTTGCTATGTGGCACCTGATAGATTGGACATTGTGCTAATCATTGATAATTCCTGCAACTATGCTGAAATAGTAGCTAAAATAAGACCACTACAATTTGAAAAATACGAGTGGTTCTGAAAAGTTCAGCTTTAAGCTTTAAAACTCATTTCTTAAGGCTCTCTAACATTGTCTACATAATTTCATGCTTCATTTAATTAATTAACACAATACTATCCGTTTTCTTATCTAAAATCCTGGAATTGTAAATTTTGATTAAGATATTAATCATATTCCTTCTTCCATGGAACTTGTTAACTTTTGATTCTTTTTCAGTACATTAATTTAGCAAAATGCTGAATTTTTTTGTTTAACTCAATAATCTCTAGGTAAAAACTTAATAAAATCTTAGATTTTACGTATGTCGAAGTTTTTAAGCTTTTCTCCTGAAAACTGAATATACAAAAAACTTAACTAAAATATGCGCTAGTTAAATATTGATACTAATTGAGCTTACACTTGTTTGTGTTTATCCTTCTATAAGAAACAAATAAAGAAAGGCTTGCGATTAACATATTATACGATTACTTACGTTAAGAGAGAAGAGTTAAATTGATATTACCATGATAAAAGTTAATTGGTATGGTAATATCACAAGTTATCTTAATCCGACTTAATCTACTGCCTAATCTTCCTCTAGCTTAATCATTTTAGCAAATATTTCGAGCTTTCGTCTAGATAGAATTTTCAAGAAAGGTTGTCAAATCTCCATGTAACTAACAAGAGATATTAATTATTCGTTTTGCTCTATTAATTTCAAATTCAATATTTAATCAGTAACATAAAATTACAGCGATGATGATTATGTAAGCACTACTAAATATTATAACTGACCAGGAATTTCATTTCAGGAAAATGGAATAAATTAGATAAAATTTGCTAAACTTTGGCGGTCGTAAACAACGATATCCGGACATGGTTACACGGAAATCCACTCACAGTTGAGACATGCGGAAAATAACCTAAGCCCTTGTAAGGGGCTACTATGAGTGGACATATCTTTAAACTTTTAACAAGAAGGGTTTTGGTAGATTAATATTGAAAATCGCTGCAATGCATTTCCCATGGGAGAATTTTCCAACGACCTGACGTCGAACGCAGGATCATTGAGTATTATTATTACAGTGTATGACGTACGTACTTAGAGAAACGCCACCTCAAAAACTTTCCCAGATTTTATTTCCATATCTTTAAGGGAAGTGCTTATAAATATTTACCAAAATCCATATAAAACATGCCAATGAGAAAAATCGGGATTTCGGGGCTCACAGGGATCAAACCCTTGTTAGTTAGGATCGATTCATCATTTTCTCTAGCTGGCTAAGTTCAGGGATCCTTGATACCTATTCAACAAATAAGCATTATATAAACTTTTGGGTCTAAAGTACACATAGTATGCTATAATTGTATATTGCATACTATAGTAAATCGTAAAATCGGCCTTGACAAGCTAAAATTTGCCCTAATGAAATAGTGATTATTATTACTGCGAGCCCAAAGTGCCTATAGATCCTCAACGGGGAGAATTAAATTAAGATAATAAATAATTATCATTAGAAAAATCTAACCTATCTTAGCATATTTCAATAGGACACGTGATAGAAAACGGATATTTAAGTTACTACACTGGCCTCGACTTTGTGGTAGTCCTCCATTACGTAAAACATAAATAAGAAACACTTCTATCGTACCACTAAACTTATTTATTTTCCACGACCATGGTTTCGGCCCCTTAGGCCATCTTCAGGTGACAACATAAGATATAAGAAACAGTATATATAGCAAAAAGGAAAATGGAGGGGTAGGGGCGTAGATGCATGGAAGGGGTTCGGTAGGTGAGGAAGGTGGAGGAGAAGAGGGTGAGCATAGAAATATCTCCCTATTCTTTCCGCAACTGCAACTGCTCACCCTCTTCTCCTCCACCTCCCTCACCTACCTAACCCCTTCCTTGCATCCCCGTCCCTACCCCCCTTTTCCTTTTTGCTATATATACGGTTTCTTATATCTTATGTTATCTGTTGTCACCAAAAAATGGCCTAAGGGGCCGAAACCATGGTCGTGGAAAATAAATAAGTTTAGTGATACGATATAAGTGTTTCTTATTTATGTTTTACATAAAAACGGATTTGTTAAGAGATCAACCCTATATCTTACCAAAGTTTCAATAAACTGAAGCAAACGCCTGTGATCAATGATGTGAATATGAACCTTTATAGAATTTCTTCCTAATGAAATTTGTTTAAAGCTCGCATAATATTTCTTTTTATGTTTTCCTGCAAAACTGCTGTTGCCACTATCGGTGAAGTCTCCATAAGCTCTCCTAAACTTTTCAGGAGAAGCTTCACCAAGTATTTAATATGCAATTGAAATAGAGCCTTCAAAAACTTATCCTTGCATGCACTTCTAACGGAAACACTCTGACTAGCCTTGGATTGAAACGCAGAACAGTATATACAGGAAAAAAATCTATTATCTGCAAGGGATGGACTCTTAATAATGTTCACATTTTGCAAGTTCGGGTACGCGACGTTCTGGATAGCATTCAGACAAATACACCCAGACAAAAAAAATTGTAACATTGCATGGCTAAACACCCCTTGGGTTTTCAACGGAAAAATATAGACCGCCTTACCGATTTTAAGCGGGATGGGTGTAAGATTCGTCCTGAATTAGCGGATACTATTAAGAATTTGTTCCCTCGATGAAATACTTTCCATAAGATGAGAATATCTTCGAGTGGTATTCATGTTAGGTACTTAATTGTTCTACTTTCCTCTAGTAAAGCTATAGTATATAAAGCAAAGACTCTCAATTCTTAATACAATCCGACTTGTGATGATTATTAGGAATAAAAAAGATACAGAAGATGTTATTTTTTCACTTACTGTTATTATAAAATCAATTTATTGAATCGTTACTTTGAGAAAAAATTGGCAAAGGTCTTAAAAAATACTTTAAAACTTACAACTGATTAAACTAAAGAAGCTTCAACTAACTTAAAAACCAAGTATTACAGAAAGCATTATCTGAAATATTATAATTGTACATTGGACATAGTATTATCCCTAAGGCATACACTAGAAAGTTTGAATAAAGTTAGCTAAACGTGAGAAAATGAAATTCTATCCATTTCAATAAACAACTAATAGTGTCGCTGAAAATAAGTTGTACGAAAATTATTTCGTTTTTATTTCATAATTATAAATGGCAAAATATATCTTCACATAAAAATTATTATTAATTTTTGTAAAGTTATACCCAGTAAACATCATATCCTTTAGTGAATGTAATATTATTAATAAAAACTATTCAAACTTGGTGTACACTGATACTTCATTCTAAATTACTACAACGATCATATCAGATGTATACAATGCTTTATGTGCATTTTTTTATTAAATAAATTCTTCAAATTTCGTCATTATTCATAGGGGAGGTCCCTTAATCTAGAATACTCCAGGAAAACTTTCCGCTTGACCGTACGATGGTTGTTCGATATATAGAAATGCACGCTTTCCGCTTCGAATTCCCTCCTCATAAAACTCCCTCCCTGATAAAAACGCAGATGATTACTTATTGCGAAATGAAGATTCCTGAGATCGTAAGCACGAACAGCCGCAAGTCTTTTATATAAGATGGATTTTATAGATATCTTCATATTTACGATAGTATTACTTCGTTTAACTTTTCAATAATTAATTGAGTAACTTAATATACCTTAATCTACGAGACAAAAACCGTTCGGCTGTAATGAGTAAATTAAAAATTAAAATTTAGCATGAGTAGAAAATTAATAAGGAAAACTATTAAACTACCTTGAAACTATTCAATGGCTGTTCTATACTTTTCGTATAAATATTTTCCGTTTTGAAAGTCCCTCCTATTGGAAAGAGAGGAAGGGGAGGGGAAGGCCACGGACGGTGGACTACGATATTCTGCTTCACTTTAACCGTTCGACAGGCTGGCGCAGTGGTCGAGGCACCTAGGTGCGACGCTGACTGTCTCGGGTTCGATCCGGTCGGAAGCTCTTCCGGGATTAGAGGGCCGCCAAACCAACCGGAAGTCTTTCACCAACCTAATTTCGTATTTTCGTCTGAACTGGATTCTAGCCCGTACTTTTAGTGTTGCGGGAGCCTCAGACCCGCGTCAGCCCTCGAACCCGCTTGGCGGGCGGTCCAATCATTCATTTCTTTCATTTTTCTCGTTTTATTTTTTCGACTGCAAAACTTTCAATCTCAATACAAACCTATTTACTACTTGCAAAAAATTGCACCACGCACAAGATTATGAAAATTAAATTTAAAATGCAGGCAACCCACATACCAATACAATGGTATTTAATTGTGAGTGGATTGCCTGAATTATTAAATTTATTATCACATTATAGGCCCAGCAGTGCAATGTTTTGAAAGAGAAAATAAGAAAGGGAATTATTTGAACATTACCTAACCTATGTAAATGGATATACATAGTATGTAAGGGAAAATAAATGGTATTTTCGTATTACGGATAACGAAACTAAGTTTTCGCAAAAATCTCATTGATGTATATTACGCAGAATTTACGGTAGCGTGTAACTAATTTTTAAGTTTTCGTAGTTTCGCGACGAACAGGAACGCTAACAAACAAATTTCATGGAAATAAACTAGACACTATTTATTAGAAAAAGTTGATCATCAATCTCCGAACTTTGTACCACTGCATTTGGAAAGAAACAAATCGACTTTTGGCTTTCATATTAAAATGTTTTATATTCTTTAGTAAAGTGAACTGTAATAATCAACATTTCAAACGTTTTTTCGTAGTGGTTTATTCTATTCATCGCTATGAATTTATATCTGATCCTATTGCCATCAATTTCGTTTACCATATCTAAAAGTTTAACGTCATTGACTAAGTAGATATGGCTGTGGTCAAAGGTTTAAATTGTGAAATTGTGAATTGTGAACAGATTTATAGTGAGTAGTTCATAATGCTCAAAAGAGTAGCCCGGTGCTGTTATGAGTTTTTCATTCCTGATCTAATAACTTACACTAGTAGTACATACTGTTTGTTGAATAAAACACAATAGAAAAGGAAAATAAATTATTTCCGCGCCTCCAGATGGAAGCTACGGATTTTGCTTCTTTAATTGCTGTTTTTTCATCCACTAACTCTGATATATGCTTATAGATGTCGAATAAATCCAAAGACTATAAATCTTGTGATACTTACTCCGAAAGTGGGAGGATCAAGCTTGTATGGGAATCATCAAACGAATTTAGTGAAAGTAATTGGCTGTGAATGGTCTTTATTTATATAAATGATACTTCTTGTTTATCAATTTATGCGAATAAAATACAATAACGTCATCTTGATTGCTTCTTTCCGGTAATCATCGACTACCTTTGTCTTTCTGTTTTTTTTTATATGAACGATTGATTAAATCCGATTATATGAAAATCATGACTTAGATCTGAGCTACATTAATGCGACCTGCAGTAAATACATTAACCTAGCTGGTAAATGACAAAATTTTTAAATAGTAATTATAAAATCAGTTAACCCTCAACAGCAAATTTTAGGATAAAAGAGAGTGACCGAACGTAATATTATGCGACAGAAAAATTTGTCAGCGGTTAGATGATTATAATTAAATCTATAATTTAATTTTCAATACCAAAGAGTTGTCAGTATAGATGTCAAGAGATTAGAATCGCCAGATAAAATTTATTAATTGGAACATAATAACATGTAAGTACTATGCGGTGCAATGCCTAAAATATGAAGATATGACTTATTTAAGATTAAGTAAGTTATTAAATAATTGACTATGCGACAGTGATTCGAAGGTAAAAATTTGAATTAGTTGAAAAGGTCTATTCTGTGTAAAAATAATTTCATAAGCTTCTGTTTGATAAATGTATTCTCCATTTGCAAAAGAGCACGAGGAAGACCCCTTGTCTCTAGTATGCGCCCTGCGAAACCAATATGAAGTTAAACATTTGAGTTACTGTCAGTGACATATTGTTGTACAATGTACAACTACTGCACTGATCTAATTAATATATTATTAAATCACGGTTAATTGCTAATAATGTATTGATTAAAAATCAAAACAGTTAAACAATGGAAAGACCCCAATTAGCTTAGAAGAAATATGGTATTTGTGTGAATGCCTTTCGCTTCGTCTAACAGAGATTTACAATAACGCGAGAAAGCGAAAGTGCATGTTTGTGACAAACGATGTGAAACATCAAAGCTAATTGGTAATGAACGAAAGGAAATCTGATTTAAACGAAAATTTTGGAACATAGTGTCTTACAACTTTAATTAATATTATTAAAAAACAATACTTTACGAATGATATTTAGAATTTAAATTATAATGTACTTAAAACACGGGAAGGCTAGCCATCGACTCATAATTAAAATATGCGAATATATTTTTTTCTATTTTAAAGGAACAATAGATATTGAATTTGGCCTAAATATTAACGCCTTCGTAAAAAAGTGCTGTTGATCTTTAATTTTGAATATCTAAGTGTGAAAATAAAATCAAGGAATAATCGATAATGAATTTGGTTCGGAAATATTTCTTTATCACAAATAACGATCAAATTCTTCCTAATCCCAACTCATTCTTAAGACAAATAATAGCATATTATTCAAAATTAATTATCGTAAAGGAAGTAAATCTCACTTGGTAGAGCCCATAAAAAGAATTTTTGGTTAATGGTAGATATCTGGGGGTTTCACCTTTACTTTTTTCAGGTATAGAAATTTGGAGGGTCTCCATTTATACATGGGCCCCGTCAGGATTTTTGTCAGCGACGGCGTAAGGGGGAAATGAAGCCGGCGGCGGCGTAATAGCGTGAACGCTGACTGCTTAATCGCCGGCGGCGGCGCGGCGTAACCGGCGCACAGTGGGCGGAAATAGGAAAAAGCTGGCCAAAACCCTAAATTTTGACTATATTTTTTTTAAAACAAAAATAGTACAGTCTGATAGTATAATGTCTAAGGATTACGAAACTATAGCTATTTAAATTTTTGGTACATCCATTAAACCATCAGTCGGGCGCTCAGTACCTGCGAAAGCGAGCTAAGGGTATCCTGATTAGGACGGAGACCCTCCAAATTTCTACCTGAAAAAAAGTAAACGTGAAACCCCCAGACATCTACCATTAACCGAATTTTTTAATCAGAACAACCTGGGTTTCGTTTCAATGTAAGACCATCAGGTTAAATGCATGAAAACTGACCGTAATCTATGACAAGAGAGGAGAGGGGGGTAGGGAGATGAAGCTGGAAAGTGCGAGTGATTAGGGGAGGGGAAAGGACGTTAGGACCGAGGAGAATGTTAGAGTAAATGTTACTGACAAAATGTATACATTTCTAACAAACCCAGTAATTAATTATAAGAGAACGACACTTGAACTGCCACAACAATAACTTGACACTGAAGTTAAGAAATCGAAGTAATCGAAAGTAATGAGAGTTTATAAGAGGTATAAGTAGAAGCGATGTGTCCGAGATAACCTTTCCCTCTCAACTACCAACCTCATCTTCACGTGGCACACAATGACATCACTAACGAGGATATGTCAACCGATCCACTCCCGGAATAAGGAGGTCCAACAGCACCAAGTGCCAACGGCCTCCTAGAAAGGCGGATGAGCGGGTATTGGGATGGACTCTCAATTGTCCTTGGGAAATGCATGACCCGACAATTCAGAATGCGACAATTCAGAGTACGACAACTCAGAGTGCGGCAAACCGTTGACCGGGCGACAGCTCATTACGCGAGCAGTAGATCGCAATGACAATTGAATTGATATCAAATTTTGAACGTTAAAAAAATTGAGTGGTAATTTTATTACCGATTACTGATTGAACTAGTTAATTAGATATAAATAATATATTTAATAACAAATAAATCTAAACCTATGGCCGGGAAGTCGCTAGATTGCACATCGAATGCCTGGGAAGTCAAAATTTCCGCTAAAAACATTATTTAAGGTAGGAAATAAATATTGAATGAAATCGTTCCGCAGCTCACAAAAAAGGCGCCCACTTGCGGTTCAAGGAAGAAGGCCCAAAGGTCCCTTTTTGGTCTCAGCTTTCGGAAGTTGTGTGTTCCGAGCGTTTTTCATTGATTATTTCCGAAATCTCAATTATGAAAACGGAAAATTTTCAACCGATATTCAACAAAATAATAACTTCACTTTAGCACCCAAAACCAGGGAATAAAGAAAGTAGGATGGATTAATTTAATGGCCTTCACTTGCTAAAGAAGTAAGAAAAATATAACCTAGACCTTAGAAACCGAGGCAAAATAGTTGAAGTTGGCAACACCATATTGGGTGAACCATAAGTATTTACGTAAACCTAGCTCGATTTTTTTAATAGTAAATCAGTGAGAGCAACTATTATAGAAAGAATTATATCAGTAGATCGTCGATAAATCTCATTGAAGAGTGGTAAAAACTATTAAAAGTAATATAAACGTTAACGTTAAACGTTTAACGTTAAATTTAACGCAAAAATTCCATCGCTTAGCAATTTCCCAAAGCTAATAAATTGATTCCACAAGATGTTTAGAATTATAAATTATTACAATTTTGGTTCATATTATTCTAGAGCGATATAATACGACCAATTTTGGAATGCAGCTTACCAAATATTTAAATGGTGGATTGTAAATTTAACATAAAAAACATTATCAATAGATCCTAAACTATATGTAGAGCTTTTCTTTTCCTTTTTCGTGAGAAAACGTGATTAAAAAACCCTACTTGTAAAATACTTATGCGGCCATTGTTATATGCCCAATTCTTATCTACATAATATCACATTTAGAGCAATCATGACGGGAGAAGAAGAGGGTATATTATCATTTTAAAAATAACCATGAAACACGTAAACTCAAGATTAATGAACAATTCTGTCGTAGATATTTAACTTAATTCAGAACAAACTTCGCAGAGAATGAGAAGAAATGGCCTTGGTACCGATGATGTTCGCCTTGTTTTCACTGACTGTTTGGACACAGAAAAGTTCCTCAGAAGCTTACATATAATATCGTCGTTAAGCCCCAAAGTTTCGAACAGCTTTTATTGAATGAGACCGTTGTCAACTATATGATACGAGGGCTGCTTGGTAAAGAATTTAATTGTCCATTTTAACTTAACTTGGTATGGTAAACGTAAAAAGAAATAAAATATAAGAATTTTCTGTGAGTGTGACGAGGTGATCCAAACATCGCTTTGAACATATTCGAATCCTGAATAATACGAATTCTACTTAAACAATATCAGCAAGGCCGAGGAGAATTCGATTAACAATTCCCTTTTCACGTTATACGAAACTGTAATACATAACATCGCCTCACATAAGAAAGAGAAGTTAAATTCACTAAAAAGTGCTCGTTTCCTTTTATTTCCCTAACAGTTACACTCTAAATTTATTCACTCTCTACGGTAAAATTCCTTCCGATTATCTATCACAAGTCATCTAATTCAATAAATTACACGCAGTTCAACTCGGAAATGTACGAGATGAGATCAACCATGCCTTCTTTGATTTGAATGACGAAATGCTCAATATTTGGAAATGCTATTACATGACGAAATTAATCATATAGCAAATGATAGAGGATATGAATAAACATTCTGCTTACCTAAGTTGAAGATCCGGCCGAACGTTGATCCCCGCCTCTCTTCATGTTCATGGCCATTCGCGTTTGAAACGAATGACTCATACACCACAGCCTTATCGAAATGAAGGGAAATTCATTCTCTCAAAAACCTGAAAAAATAGAAAAACCAAATAAATAAAAATATCAATTTATTTCAATTAGAAAAGTACTGTATTGTACAGCATTGAGCAGGCATGAACTTCAACCGTTTATTTTCAAATTTGTATTTCAATTATTTAAAACCACATTTTGACGACATTTGCAACAAATATAGAAAGACTAAATTTGGTAAAATACTAGTTATACTAACTAGTTATAAGATAAATAAAAAAGAGAAGGTATGATCAGAATTCTAAAATATTTCCTGGAGATCCATCATAAATAATCATGATGTTCCCAAAGGCATCAATATTATGATTTTCATCGACGTCATTACGAAGGCTGGTGTTGGGACAAGTTCGCTCCTATTGGTAATTTAGAAATTCCAGAATCTTCCCTACCAGTTGTTATAGAAATGTGTCACGATGATTTTAGTAATCGGAAAAACTGGTTTGATAAATAGTGCCATGAATCAGTTTCCTCAACAAATTTGATTGATAAAAAGTTGGTTCTATTGCTGTCGCAAATTTCCACCCCTTCCTCTGCAATATCGTGGGGACAACCATGAGTTTCGGTAGTTAATTATTCTTAAAGGCATCATTTTATTTCATAATATTGATGTCTTTTTTCGTTGACGATCACTGCTTTAGAGTCACCCAATTATATTATAACGTAACGAGAATTTTAGAAGGGCATAATGACGGTCATTGCAAATTTACATATCGAGAATTATCTGTCACTAAATGTCACACATAGCTCCTAGAACTCTACTTACATTATTTAGACTTTTAAGTGGGTACAGCTACATCGTGGGTAGAAAATGATGATTTATTTTGAGAAATTGTAAGGATTGTTCAATTATGTTATATGATTTTTTTATAAAATAAAAAAATAAAAATAAAGATAAACGAAAACTTCCAAAGACGCGACAAAAGACCATTTAATGTATTCATAGTAATTACCTTCGTATCCATATTGTGACAACATTAATTTTGAAATACACTCGTATATACTAACCTTCAACCCTCGGTTTAACACTCATGAAGCGTTGCCTTATTCCTACTCTTCAGTACTAAATTTTGGTCTTGCAGTTAAGGTATATATTAGTCACGTTTTTCTTCGTAAGTACTCTAATACACAGCAAAGGGAATTAACCATTGACACTTTGAGGCATTGTTCTCACTAGGAATTCTCTATTTCGTTTTGGTTGGCTTTACTTGATGTAAAGCTGAGGTTTACTAGACGACAAATCCTTTTCTCTTTGGTATTCCACAGAAAAACACACAGAACAAGTGGCACAGACACAACGCAGATGGAAATTCACACGAAAACCCTATCCTGTGCAAGTCTAATCTATATTCTCTGCATTGATAACAAATATTAGAATTTCAATTGAACAAATGAATTTCTAAGTGCCACCGGCTTTGCTCTCAAACGACTTTGAAAGTCAAGAGGCCATTGTGATTCATTATCCACGAAGAGAAAATTAAGAATTATGGGTTAGAAATTATGACTAACGAAACTCATTCTTCTTGTGGTATGACTAAGATACTCCCGTGAGTTTCTGCTCTCTCTTTTGTCTCTTTTAATGGCATGTCTTCAAGATATGGAAATGCCTTTTATATTTGCCTAAGAATAAGGCATTGAACTAAAAGTGGAATTTTAATTTCAGGTACTCGGCATTACACGCAGTGATTTCTTAATAAAAGAGTGAAGGCCTTGAGAGAGAGAAACGTATGTATTTTTCAACACTTTGTAGCAATACCCGAGCGCAGAGCTCTAAAAATGATAATGGTAAATTAAATTATTCTCTCTTTTACCTTATGAATCAGTGGTACATGTTGTGGGAATAACGGTGGAGAAACAGAAAAGCCCAAAGGGCTTGAGATGATTAGAAACGAAAATTCTCGGTATACTTGTCATAAACGTCAGCATTGAAAACTGTGATGGTGAGATTTTTAGTCTTATTAAAGGTTGTTTTCTACGTTTATATAATCACTATTAAAAGAGCAACTTCTGTAGAATATGGGTTAGTATTAAATGCAATCGGTTGGTTTAAATGCAATCTTGCTAGAAAAATAAATTAAATAAACGATATACACTGAAATGGTTTCACTTTAACCATATTCAATTATAATTAACATATTTTGTTAAGAGTGATATACCCTCAAAATATATAATCTCATTCATTCGCATAGGGTTTATGATAAGTTAGAAAAATATTGATAAACAATCATTAATAAATACTTATACTTCACTCATATTTGAATTCCATTGCATCCATTTTAGCTTAAAAACGGATGTTTTTTGTGTTCCAACCATGTTCATAAATTAGGGCTCACCTAGAAGCTATTACGCAATTTACCTGAAGTATGAAAAAATAATTTTACTACCTGGAAAATTATCAAATTATATTTAATAATATTTAATTATAATAAAGTTAATTTTATAAATATTTTCATTTGTGCAAAATATTCCGATAGGCGGATAAGAGTAGGGGAATCCAATTGCTGACCAATGAGAGGGCTGCATTATTATTCTACCCGTATTTGAATAGCTTAAACTGCAGATACATTGGTCATATAATTGGGAGCAGACGTTCTACTCTTCATTTACCAAAAGAACCGTTAAAATTTGAATCGTTAAACGCACGATAGATTAGAACCACTATAGTCGCGAAAATAATTTTCATTGTCCCTCAACTTAATTATAATATTCATTACTTCCGAAGTGAATTTTCTTATTTTTATGTTCTTTGCAGTTATGTTATGATTCTTTACAGTTATGTTATGTCGAGGATTCCTTTCATATGGTAAGTAGTTCGAGAAAAATTAACCTTAAGCCATATTTGCGGATTAATTTTAGTATCGTGTCAACAATTTCCGATGTATTCCTGATTTCATTGCGATTTTAAATACTATTCCTTAAGGTTTTGTTCAAATTATATAGATAACTCGATAACTTCTCTTTTCTTGAATTATGTGAGCGAGGTTAAAAAGCCTGATTTGGTATAACATTTAGAGAGTAGTATCGGTTATTACCGAGGGAAGTTAAGGCGGATTTCTGATAGGAGTATCAAATTTAAATGTCTGATCCTAAATCATTTAAATCAAAGCGCATCTCTATATCTTACCTTAAACTCTCTATTTAAATTTAACTAAATATTATGAAATTCTTGAATCTTCCTTCAAGTGTGTACTAATATGCATTTTAAAAGAATAAAAAATCGATTATAAGTAACTACAAATAATATACTGAATAACAAAAGTTTGACTATTATTTGGGAAATCTTAATATTTCTCATAGCCTATTTTTGTCATCGACGGATTTAGTTGAATTGTATTCCAAAATGGTAATATTGCCCGATGGTTTCGAAAGATACTATTATTTTATTGGTAACTGTATCGGATATACAAATTTGAATTTCGAAGTGGAATATACCATCTCATATTTTTTCAAAACGATTTCCATATATCAATTCATTATTAGTTACCCTTTAGCATCAATCTATTTTGAAGTCAACAATATTCGCAACTTTACATTCAATGATATTATAAGAGATTATATTTTTATAGATTTATAAAAAAATAATCGCTGTATAAAATGTATAACATAAACACCGATTATAATTATAAATCTTAGACTGTAAAGCACAAAGGCTAAAGGGAAACGAAGATTGAAAATTAAAAACAGAAGGAAAGTTATTTTGTAACAAGAGATATCAACTAAAAAAACGCAGATGATTATTTTTGCAGAATGTAGATGCCTGAGATCGTAAGCACGAACAGCCGCAAGTCTTATCTATAAGATGGTATATGAATATTTACGATAGTATTAGTTCTATTAACTTTGCAATAAATAATTGTGTAACTTAATATACCATAATGTACGCGACAAAAACCGTTCGGCTGTAATGAGTAAATTAAAAATGAAAATTTAGCATAAGAATAAAATTGATAAGGAAAAATTTTTACCTTGAAACTATTCAATGGCTGTTCGATACTTATAAATATTTTCCGTTTTGAAAGTCCCTCCTATTGGGAAGAGAGAAAGGGAAGGGGAAGGCCATGGACGAAGGACTTCGATATTCTACTTCACATTAACCGTTCGACGGGCTGGCGCAGTGGTCGAGGCACCTAGGTGCGACGCTGAATGTCTCGGGTTCGAATCCGGTCGGGTGCCTCCGGGATGAGAGGGCCGCCAAACCCACCGGAGGCTTTTTTCCTCTCCCTAACTTCGTGGTTACGTCTGAACTGGCTTCGAACCCGTACTTTTAGTGTTGCGGGAGCCTCAGACCCGCGTCAGCCCTCGAACCCGCTTGGCGGCGGTCCAATCATTCATTTCTATCATTTTTCTAGTTTTAATTTTTCGACTGCAAAAATTTCAATCTCAATACAAACCTATTTGCCACTTGCAAAAAATTGCACCACTGGACTTAAGATTATTAAAATGAAATTTTAAAATGCAGGCAACCCACCTACAATGGCATTTAATTGTGAGTGGATTGCCTGAATTTTAAAATTCAATTTCACAGCTTAAATCCAGCAGTGCCACTTTCTGAAATAAAAAAACATGAAGGCATTATTTAGACATTTTTACTTACATTGAAAAACAATCTCTCAATTCGCAAAAATTATGTAGAAAATTTTAAAGCGTAATATTTTCGAAATTCGTACACTAAAGGAGAGAGAGTACTTGATAGTTCTCGCATACATCACATAAACTCGTATTATGCATAATTAACGGTAGTGTCAAAAGTTAGAAACATTAGAGAAGTTTAATTGTAATAATTAATAATTATCGATCTTTCGAATCTGCACCGTAGTGTTTCATAGAAATTTTCAAATAAAAATATTCAATGTTTTGCGGGGAAGTGAATTGTAAAAACATATCTTTCGAGTATTTCATTACGTTTTAATCTATATGGCTTTAATTTATATGATCCTATTGCCATTAATTTATTTTATGATACCTAAAGTTTCAACATCATTAACTAACCAGATATAGCTGTGGTCAAAAGTTAAATTTGTGAAATAGTGAAAACAGATTTATAATTAGTATTATCATAAAATTATACAGAAGTCCACCGATCATTAGGTTATAAAAATACAACTGATCAATATGAACTTCCTCAGGTAATGTTGCTATCAATCTTGACAGTACTATGGGTTAGTTATTCTACTAATTGATCATCTTAAGTTTGCAGTATTAGCAAAATTAACTTATCAAAGCTGATCATGAATAAAAACGGCCATTGAGCGGCTGAAGGTTAATCCAAGTGCCAATTAGCTAAAACAAGGAGTGCCGAAGTGGTGGACCTTCCAACTTCCCTCAGTTGGCCCATGTTGTGAAGGCTAATATAGTCATCATAATATAACTCACTTGTAAGATTCCACCATAGTAGATCAAAATCTCTCTTTCATTAATTTTACTAAGGAAACATCACTTCAAGATTAAAAACTTTACCCCACAATCTATGCACTACTTTAGCTACGTATGTAGGCAAACAAATATTTTCATGCATCAAAAGTAAACAATAAAATAATCACAATATAAAGTATGCATGAATCATATCTATATCTTGATTATCTAGCTGTCAAACTATCAAAAGTTTCCCACAAAAAGTATAAAAACCAGTAATTTAGAAGTATCATCAACTGTATATTACATTTTGTCAATCAATAAATAAATCGTATTCATATTTTGGAAATGTTTAATATCACCTCTGTATATTTCCACTGGATTATTTATCAGTTATATATTGTTTTGTGTTCATTATAGTTAAACAGTGGAACGAAAGAAAATGATTTTGTTTTAACTTTTCTATTAGCTTGATATTTCTTCAAATAATTCAGAAAACCATAAAAGACAGAATTAGAATTATTAACATCATAACTGCATATAAGACAACTCATGTTAATTCAATTCAATTGTAAATAGCCCATATCTGTGATTAGTTCCTCACTCCTAATCTAAACCTTTGATTCTCCTTAAAAAAGGATATTTTGGGACTGAATAAACCATCCAATTTAGAAAGTTTACTGTTTAAATACAATGTGTCTTTGGCCCTTTGATGATAACTTACATACAAAAGGACTTACTGCAGTAAGCTAAATTCCATAAACAATATTCTCCTGAAATAATTTTTCAGATTTTAAAGACTCAAATTTAAAAGGTGAAACACAAATGTCTCTGGGAAGAATAGTATATACATACTTATATCAGAGAGTACAAAGTATGATGTCACTGCAACCATCAAATTTTCATTAGAACTGTATAGCTAGTAAATTTAGCAATAAGAGTGATAGGAAGTTGCAAGATCAATCTTTTTCAAACCAAATTGAATCTCGAATATTTCTAGATCCTAGTGCAGGTGCTCTTGAACAGACTGATCAGATAGTAATCACAGAGCAATGCAGGACAAGAATGGGAAAATCTGCTGAGTTTAGTTGTAATACCTAAAGCCCGATCCACTGCTCATTTTCACTAAACAAATAATATTAACAAATAAGGACTTTTTTGGATAAAAAAATTGGCATGATGAATTACCATCTACATAGTTGCTGTATTTTAGGAGCTCCGCCTTACAGGTATACGTCATATGCCCTAATCCTTGAAAATTGTCATATTATGTCAAAAATTTCAATTCTTGAAAAATAATTTTACTATTTAAGGGACATTGGTGACATGCCTCAGCTAAAGTATGTATATTGCGTATTGGACCCTACCAACAAGCATTGCATTCATGAATTAAAAAAGGTAAGATAGAAAAAAATCAATTCTGTAAAGAATTGCTTCAAGAAATCAGTGGGTTCAGATGATTTAGGATGCAAGATGGGATTCTTTAAAAGATAGAAAATTTAAAGACTTAATTGGCTCAATAAATTCAAAGGTGGTAAGTTCATAGAAGGTGTAGCTGATATTATGTATATTTCCTGTTATATAAAGCATTCTTACACTGCAACAAAATTCTCAGAAATTGAACTAGTCACTTTAAGAATTTATATTTGTTGTGAATGATACTCAAAAGTAATCCATTAGGAAAGTAGATTAAAGAAGATATTAGATCGTCAGTAGATGAAAAGCTGCCTGCAAGCTACAGAAGTAGATACAGATTGCACAGCAAAGCTTAAAACATGCTAATAAATAAAATATCTCTTTCAAAATCCAATGAAATAACTTTAATAATCAAGAAATGATTGCAATTAATTCAGTTATCTTTTAAGTGTAAATGCCATTGTGCTACATGAATATTTCATCACAAATTTGCCACCAATTAAATTGATATATTTACTTCAAATCTAAGTTTGTTAATGAAAATTTATGTTAAGTTAATGAAAACAGCACAAATTGTCACAAAATGACATGTTTGGACTGGCAACTGTTTGAGTTTGATAGGTGTGTTCAATTCCTGTTTCTTCCTAAAGAGGTTTGATTATACTCTAAACAAATCAACATAAAAATGCTTTGAAATCTACAAGATTCCTATTTATAAAATATTAGATTAGAATTAACAATGGACTGTATTTCTCCTGTTTTATTTTCTTCATCTTCTTAATGATAAACATCCTAATCACAACCACAGCAGGGAAAAATAACTCTAAAATTATATTAAGTATTAACTCATTTACAAAGACTCTACTAGCAAGAACATAAACACTCAACCAATGTTTGGAAAGAAAAATAGGTAAAATTCTGGTTACCATGCATTCAATATATTTCATACGAGTAGATGTCCCAAAAAATCACAGCTGAACTCTGCATGAAAATGATACATAATATCATACAAATAATTACTACTTTCATTTCATTACTTCCAAATATCAATAAACTCAGGCAGAATTTCGATTTCTTGGTTGGATTTTATTTGAATATTAATTTTGAGGTTAGCTATAGAAATAGCCTTTTTTCTACACTATTTATTAATTCATCAGATTGGGATTGATTTCCCATGGAATGATTAATGGAATGGGATTGATTTGATGTACTTATTCCATTCAAAACAGTATTTTCCACTAAAAATTCACAGCACTAGATGAACTTGAAAAATTTGCTAAAATCATCACTCAAGTTGGAATAAAACATATACTGCTATAACTCTATGACAAAGAAATCCGAAATTAGAAACAAATGCACAAATTCTGAAGAACAGCTGCAAAGTAGGATCATTTAAATACTGTAGATTTGAGTTTTCCTAATTTTTATACACTATAGCAATAATATGGGAGATTTTGAAGATTAAACTAGAATAACTATATAAATATTAAATGAGAATAATTGTATTACAGGTGTATTTTCTTATATTCTGATAATTCTTTCAAATTCCAAGCAAAAACTACCCATATCCTCTGCAATTTAAGTCTAAATAATGGAAAAAGATAAATACAATATATAAACTAAAAATTGGTCTTCAGTAAGATGCAATTTTGCTATACTGTATGCTGAAATAATGAAGTCATACATTAATGTCAGGAATTGTTTCAAGGCTAGAAAGAGTAGCTGAAAATAAGTGATCCTAGAATATGAAACTTTAAAGAAATTGGTAAGCTAGAGTACCTTCTAACAGAGTTGCTTGTGGTAATTCAATAGCTTAGATTAAAACGTAATATAAAACTGGTGTATAAATGTAAATTTAACATCATAAAGAACTTTAATGAAAGCCATCAAGAATTCTTGATATAATACTAATATGATCATGTTCAATGATTATAATATTGAATGTAAAAGTATTTAATATAAGCATGTATATAAAATTTATAGAATGGTTAAGTACTAAAAATGAACCTCTCCTTAGTCTGAATTTTGATTGAATATCTCATTTTTCCAGAACAATTGCAAGGATTAGCTAACTATATATTTATCAACAGAAACTTTCCAAAAATTATATCTATCCTCTCCTCTACTGATAGATCATCCATAGCATAGTAATGGCAGAAAATAGTTCCATCAAAGTACTCTAAAGTTCTAAATCCAAAATATACAACTAATGCTATATAACTTCTTACGACTTTAAAACTTGACATTTTTCACCCAAAATACATTAAAAACTATCAAAGCATTTATACTATATTCTTACTTTCTGGTTCATATACATAGAGCCAAAACTTGTCATATTAAACCAATCCTGTCTTCTGATTTGTTTTCTATAGTTAAATTTGGCTGTAACTCACTTACTGTAAAATACACTAAACCTGCAGGGATTTATTTGATATTAACAAAATTTGTCTTCTGAACAAGAGAGAATTTTCTCTATGAGGAAACTGGATGTTTTGTAATATTATATCTGAGAGTAATACATTATGAGAGCATGAGCTTATCTATAAACACTTCCAGTATATAGTTAAGCATTTTGACTTGGAGAAAAATGATCAGCTTAATTATCAAAAGCAAATAAAGCTTCTCCAAGAGTTTTACCGTATGCGTTTAAGAGCAATGCCTGAATTGTATCTATATAAATATTTAAACAGTATTTATACTATTTAAAATTTGATACAAAAGTCCTAAATATGATATTTACCTTGAAAAAATAACCGAAGTATCTGGAAAATCTCTTAACCTCCTGTATCCCAAAAGTTTTTTCTAAGAATGTCTGGATATTTGTTTAAATTATGGGGTCATAAGTTCACTGTCACTGATCATTTTTTCTGGAATGTTTTGTTTAATTATTTAAATTTATCCCAAAGCAACAGCAAGATTAATTAGAAAATTTCAAGGCGTAAATTAGGAACTTAAAAATATGCAGGTCGAAAATAAAAATAAAAAAATTGAATTGCGACAGTGAAAAAAACTAATAGCGAAAAGGTAAAGAACTTTTTCTTATCATAGAATATCACAATGGTTGAATGATGCCCACACATGTATGAATCAATGTTGCAGGTGAAAGCCGTACAAATATAGTCCATTATCTAATCGCCCGACCAGGTTGGTATAATGGGCTGGTATGTCTGCACTAACATAAGACTCAAAGGGCCCGATTCGACTCTACCGCGCGAACGTTTGGGCTGAGGTGGTAGCAAGCACAGCTGATTTATTTTTCTTACCATCGTAACTGTTGACCAAACAGCATACTGAGTTGGGGAAACATCTTATCTACAGTATGGGTTCCTAACCTTTTAGCAACTGCGTACCACTTGAAATTTTAGAAATTTTGGCGTACCAGCAGTCCCATATTTTTTTAGAAACCTATATTTACTCTCGGAGAAGTGCCCAATGGCTTGTTTTATTTTGATTAAATCACTGAGAAAACTTAATTATTAATGCATTTGTATTCCGGTTTCTTCATCCCTTTATCAAGACAACAATGAATATATGTATATAGATTATTTTTTCAATTTTGTTTGCTCACCCACACAGGGGGGTATTTACTAACCTATCGCTCGTTTCACCCACGCGCACCACCGGTTGGGAAACCCTGATCTGCAGAATTGAATATACCGTAGATTTCCTTCGCTCAAAACATTTTAAGTGCTTTTATTTACGATAAAACAAAGAGCATCCAAAACATTACGACTATATATTCAACATACCTATTCAATAGACCCCTATTCAAACTCATTACAATAAAATTTCAAATCCGATAACCTGGAAAAAGAAATTATCGTAAAATTGACATAAGGATGTTTTAAATTGTGTAAAAAATGTCGAGGAATTATGTTATTCATTCAACTATATCAAAAAGCCTTTGTATGTGGACATAAATGGCCATCATTGAAGTTACACTTGAATTCAGGCTTGAGCGATATCACATTCAGCAATTGATGGTATGCAAGAGCATCAGACATTGGGATAAGGAAGAGAAGGCATCTCACTGTGCAAATGCTAACAGCAGCAATGAAATGCTTCCGTTTCACAAATTTTTCAGAAAATGGACAGAAGGAAGGTTTGTGATGAGAAGCATTCTTGAATTAAAAAAGTTCTAAAAAGGTCTTTTCTAGGACATGACCTAATCGCATACTTCCTATAGTCACTCTCTATAAAAGAAAACTGAGTTTACGATATTTAAGTCATTGACATGGATTAATCACGTAACATTACCCAAAGAGATCGTGAATCAGTTACGCTTTGAATAAAAAAATACAAAAGAATAAAGGTCAGAAGGTCAAAATGAAGTGTACCTACGGTCTCAAGAGTGCCTCGGGAAAAATGAGAATTGCGTAACTTCATCTGAGCATATGCAATACCAAGAAAAAATGAGTAATCACGTTGGCAATCCGAAGGGGAGTATTGTCAACACAGGTATCCATAGTGATGGTTCGGGATTGACCGTAACCGCTCTCGGGGAAACAGAGAGAGAGGTAGGCGGTGATAGCGTTTTGAGGATGGATTTATCGGGCGGAAATGGAGTGTTAGATTGGACCGCAGCCTCTCTGCAGAGAAAGGCAGGCGATGAAAGCGTTTTGAGGATGGATTTAGCGGATGGAAATAGAGTGTTGGGTTGGACCGCAGCCTCTCTGCAGAGAAAGGCAGGCGATGATAACTTCCCTGTTGAAGAGTCATCGGGTTTCAGTGGAGTTAGGAAGGATTCCTCAGCGATGGGTGGTGTTATGGGTTGGACCGCAGCCTCTCTGCAGAGAAAGGCAGGCGAAGAAAACTTCCCAATTGAAGAGTCATCGGGTTTCGGTGGAGTTAGGAAGGATTCCTCAGGGATGGATGGTGTTATTGGTTGGACCGTAGCGACTCTGCAGAGAAAGGCAGGCGAAGATAACTTCCCAATTAAAGAATCGTCGAATATTAATGAAAACGCTGAAGAAGCATATTCTTCCCCCTTTGCCGCCGGAAGGACGCCGGAGACAATCACCGAAAGGATAGAGAGGGCGCCTCAAGGGATCGGGGAGTTGCGTGTGGAGGAAAAGGTGAGAGTGCCTCCCTTTTCCATCGTCCTCACCTCGGAAAAAAACGAGCGACTCGCTAACCAAGAAGTCCTTCTTGTTAATAATCACCGCGATCTAGTAATATTGCCCGTATTAGCGCGAGTGTCGCGGGACGGGACGGCCCTCTTCTTAATCGCCAATCTTTTGGCAAGAAAGCAAACAATCAGGAAGGGATCGGCCATCAGCCCAACTAAAATTACCGATGAAGAAATGCCTCCTGCCGTGAGTGAGTTACACGCGGGAGACTCAGAGATGTGGCCGGAAAAACAGGAGCAGGCGGATGTGTTATCCCTATTCGATTTCGGAAGCACACCGGAGGAGGTCATCGGCCCCCTAAAGGAATTGATTCTGGACTTTAAGGATATATTCGCAATCGGTAATGATTCCTTAGGATGCACCCACTTAGTCCAACACACGATCGGTGTAGGGGACGAAAAACCGATAAAGAAACGACCATACCGTGTGCCGCATTCACAAAGAGTGAGACTGGACGACGCAATACAGGAGATGTTACAGCAAGGTGTCATCTCACCGTCAACCAGCCCATGGTCAGCTCCTATCATTTTGGTGAGGTAGAAACTGGTGGAGGGCGAACCCATGCGATACCGCCCGTGTATAGACTTTCGAGCGCTGAACGGGGTTAGGAAAAAGGAGGTATTTCCCATACCGAACATGGACGAGACGTTCGACCAGTTTGGGGGAGCCAAATACTTTTCGACCATGGATTTATGCAGCGGATATTGGCAGGTGGAAGTGGACGAGAAGAGCAGGGAATACACTGCGTTTAGCACCACCGACGGTCATTTCGAACGTAATAGAATGGCTTTCGGGCTCGCAAATGCTCCCTCGACGTTCATGCGCCTCATAAGCCAGGCCTTGGAAGGCATGCTAAACAACGGATGTGTATTCTATCTAGACGACGTCCTTCGGTATGATCAAACTCCGAGCGACCATCTTCGTGGGATAAGAGAGATATTCTGCAGACTGAGGAAGGCCAATTTGAAGTTAAAACCCCAGAAATATATGTTCTTTAAACCGCGGGTAAGGTTCCTCGGTCACGTCATCTCGGCGCTAGGTGTCCAACCAGACGAAGATAAGATCGCAGCAATTAAGACCTTCCCAGAGCCGAGGAACGTCAAGGAAGTGCAGTCATTCTTGGGACTCGTGGGGTATTATAGGAAGTTCGTCCAAAATTTTGCAAAGCTGTCTAGTCCTCTTACCCGGCTTACAAGCAAGGGCGCAGAATTCGTTTGGGAAGAAGAGCAGCAGCAGGCTTTCAAATCCTTAAGAAAATGTCTCGTTACAAAACCAATCCTACAATTCCCGGATTTCACGAAACCATTCACCTTAACGACGGACGCCTCTCCAGTAGCCTTAGGAGGAGTACTGTCACAAGAGTTTGAGGACGGAGAGCATCCTATTGCTTGTGCCAGCAAACATCTAAATAAAGCGGAAAAATCATATTCAGCCACAGAGCTAGAATGTTTAGCAGTCGTGACTATGGTGAGAAAATTCCGAGTGTACCTCCTTGGAAATCCATTCATCCTGCAGACGGACCACAAGCCCCTTAGGTGGCTCTTAACGCTAAAGGAGCCGAAGCCAAGATTAGCCAGATGGATCATGGAGCTGAGCGAGTATACGTTTGATGTCCATTATCGTCCCGGCATATCGATCTCGCACGCAGATGCCTTCTCCAGGATCCAGCCCTCAATCGCAGTGTTAAAGTCGAACCCGGTAGAGTACGAGCCAGCCTGGGACAAGGAGAGGATAGCCCGGGAGCAGCGAATATGCCCTGAGCTTCAGGAATGACATCACCTAGCGGACAAGAACGATTCTAAATTTTTTCGTGATGAGATAGGAGTTCTTTACAAAGTGCACGTCAAGACACCCGAACCACAGTTCGCAATTTGTGCCCCCAGGTCCACGCGACGTTATATCCTGAATCGCTGTCACGACAACCCACTTGCCGGACATCTAGGGTTTGATAAAACACTAGAAATTGTACGACGGCAGTTTCACTGGGGCGGGTGTTACTCGGATACGCGTTCATACGTCCAAAACTGCCTTGCGTGCGAAAGGCGCAAGGGAAAAAGTCAGGAGGTTCCATTCCAACCGGTCACCAATTCAACATTCCCCCTGGAGAAATTGGCTTTGGACATCGTGGGACCCCTGCCGATGTCGCAGCGAGGCAACAAATACATTTTGACTTGCCAGGATGACTTCACCAGATACCCTGAGGCCATCGCCATTCCGGACCAAACCGCGGAGACTGTAGCCAGGACACTGGTGGAGAACATCATCTGCCGCCACGGCGCTCCTAAGTATCTTCTTACTGACAGAGGAGCAAACTTTACCTCTCAACTGATGCAGGACGTATGCAGGATTCTGAGGGTGAAATCAATCGTTACATCCCCCCATCCAGCGGGAAACGGACGCTTGGAGCGCGCCCCTGTTTACCCTTAGGAATCGGATCGAGAAAAATAACGTCAACGCCCCTAGATTGACTTGATTTAAGTTTCACATAGTGATTGGGGCTGATCTCCAATAATCCCTGACTTACATATATACATTACTTTGGTAAAATTTTAAAAAGTCTAAACCGATGATGCCATCATACGATGTATTGCCGAGAGGTATTATTAACGCGTCGTGCGGATACGTTTTCTCGCCAATCCTAAACGGGATGCAGCTTTGTCCTTGAATCCGGAGAAGATGTCCGGACGCACTCTTTAGAGGCGAATTATAAGGGTGAACTTTTAAATTCCTATTTTTCAAAATTCTCTCATGAACTATGGTTACTGCTGCCCCCGTATCGATGAGGAATTCGTGAGAGCTCCCAAAAATTGACACGCCTATTGTCATCCCTGCTACCGGCGAAACTGCAAGCACTAATTCTTCCCCGACCGCCCGGTCGGGGATGAGGCGTTTGCATCTGGGCTGGGGCGAGAGCGTGGGAGGTTCCGGTAGCCCCACCCCCAGTCGGGTCACAGGGTACAGGGGGTGGCTTCGGGGGCAGTTACGCCATCTCCCACCTCCGCCCTGTCTCCGTATATAAGGAGTGGCCAAAGTGTAGAAAAGGGAAAATTTCAATCAGCAGATCGACCGTTGAGTCCTCGCAAGGGGACGTACGGAAGACAAGTGTAGGGTGCGCCGACGGTTGACCGTTTAGTCCTCGTGAGGGGACGTGCGGAAGGCCTGTAAGAACTTGGTGGGAGCACCCGCACCCATAGCCCTCAGTGGCCACTCTTTGCCCACGCACCCGGTCAATCCGGTCAACTGTAACTCCAACAATTGATTGAAAGGATACCCAGAATATGCGCTGCTGTTATGCGAGCAAAAGGCGGATATTTCGAAGAATCAAAAATATAAATAAATACTTGCGGGTTTCTTTGTAAGTTGACATATTTTGTATAAACAATGATTACTTTTTCATAAATATTGATAATAAAAAATAATGAACGAAGAAAACCATGGTTTTTTGAACATTTCATCAACCCAAACTTTTGACCGGTAGTATACATTGCATTTTGACAGAGATATGTATTAAAAACTTCCATTTCTGGGTAAACAACAACTTCCGGTTAACCATTATTGAAGAATAACTCCTAAACAATCAGTGTTACGAAAAACATTTTATACAAAAGTTGTAGTAAAGTACATAATCTACAACTTTTGTGTGTAAATGTATATACCTATATTGCATTTTTAAAGAGATATTTAAGAAACAAAATTTTGTTCCGGATAAACCAGAACTTCCGGTTTAGCGAGATTCACGAAAAACTAATCAACTTTTGACATTGTTAGGAAAATTCTAAATATTAATTTTGAAAATTATCGCATAATAACTTTATAAGATAGAGCGCCCACAAACTTTTTAACCACAGACAGACATGTTCGGGAAAATAGCGAAAAGGTGCTCTATGGGCCTCAAAACATCTATTTCCGTCGAAATCTGGAGGTCGAATTTTTTTGCGAATACAATACTTTCTCTAAACTACGTATAGGGAGAAAGTAAAAATGTCTGCAATGCCGATCAAAATGAACTTCACCTGCATTTCATATGACAGACGATTCAAGTCGCCCAGAGTCGAACCAAGGATAGTTTGTACAAACACATGCCAATAAGTAATGCTCCAATAGATCTTCAACGACTCCCAAAAATTTTATATTCCAATCACTTCGCGAAGTGCATGAAAGTAATGTTCGAAAATTTCTCCCATGCATTTCTTAAGGGAGTTATTAACATCGGATAAATAAATATATTCATTTACAAATCTATACATATCGGTGATTATTATAAAAGATAATAAATATCATTCTCATATTTAAATGATGTACTGCATTAAAGCAATAGGATTCTAGGAATGGAAATTCACAAGCAAAATTATTCAGGAGTGGCCTGGTGTCTGGACATAATCCCAAATCTCCTGGAGTCCATTGGACGATGACTACGAAGCGCAATAGAAGTTGGCTGGAATCCCTTGCTTTAAAGTTCGCGCAGTCGTATCTTCGGAAAGATAGTAATGCTTGAGAATGTGGTGGCTGATTCCCAGCTTAAAAATCCGGAGGGTGAAGTTTTCGCCAGTGCCATACTAACGAGCTCCCTCCCCTACCCTAAGTTCTGAACATGTTTCGAATTATTCGCCACCAACATTTTAGTTCATTTAGAAGTAGCTGTAAAGTGAGTGCACACAATGTAAATGGATTTAATTTAGACAGAATTTGAGCCGAGCATCAATGCAAATGTCCGTTACTCTAGCTATGAAAACAACATAAGAATCAAAAGACTAATTAAACTTAACCAAGTAATTCAAAAATGGAAAATATTTTCTTTTACTGGGCTATTTCAGAATAGGCTGATATAACCTTCAAGAATCTTCCAATAGGGCAAGGTTGTGTTCCTATTTGATAGCAGTATTCTGCAATGTTTCGGTTATATCTGGATTCTCTGCACTCGCTGAAACTTCCATAAAATTTCCCCAACCACTCTCTTCCTCCCTCACTGCTAATCATGACGTACCAACGAATATTTCAACCGCACATTTTGACTGCTAGAAGATCTGGAGCTAGCCAATCCACTTTTATAAATGTCTGTAGTTTACAGCTTTACTCAAAAAATTGGAAAGATACCGTAACCGTTTTTTCTGAATGTAAAAACATGTTTGACTTATTATAGCTAAGTCTTATTTTATTTTTTCTTTAAATGTAAGGCAACTTTGTTAACGTATTTTCGGTCAGTGCCGATAGTTCGCGATACATTAATAATTAACTAGGCAATTAACGAGAATTAATATGCATGTATAACCTATTCATTTGACACCGGATCAATCATGATCGGTTCATTAATTTATCGCATTTGATTTTTTTTAATGTTCGTTTATCTTAGATTTCAGTGACTTAAAGGGATAGGGCGTACAGCAACAGCACTTCAAGGGGTAAGAATCACTCCACAGGGGAAAACTCTGATATTTGGATGTATCAACGAAGAAAATTCATATTTGCGACGTCGGTAATTACCTACAACGTCAAGTTATGAAAACAGCAATTGATATATGTTTCTAACAAGAAAATGTGCTCAGTCATGGAGCTATAAAGTATGCAGCGGACCCCAGAATCAGGCTATAAAACGAATATTTTCCGTCACTTTTCGACTAATGTAAGAATAGCTCCGGCAATTGAAGGTCCAGCGCAGGAACTGTACACGGAGTGTTTTCGCAGTTAGATCCAAATAAATCAATACCTTTCAACTCATAAATACAGGATCTTTCAAAAGGAATTATCTGATTTCTTATGAGATCGTTATGTGCTCTTTGCACATAACGCGCAGCAGAAGAGGCAAATTCGCCGCAAATCACGATCCCATTAAAAATCGTTTTACTCTTTATGAAAAATCCTGCTGAGTTATTATTTGAAATGCATGTAATATTTTACCGGTAAAATGTGTCAAACATACAGCAGATTAATCATAAAGAAATGCACCTACTGAAAAAGTGCCTACAGCCGTCATAATTTCAAGTCCTGCTTTGTTTTACTACGTCGCGATGGATTGCCTGAAAAAAACAAAGGAACTTATAAAACAGTGAATACAAGGACGCTTTATTTTTTTCAGAAATGGTTACCGATGAAGAAAAATCGAACTTTAATGCACTACTTCACACTTTCGATCGAAAAAATATGAATTGACCGTGCTCACACGCACAGTCTTCTACACTTTTGGATATCGGAATATGTCCTACTAGAAATCGCGTGGCCGCCCACGTGGTTCATCATCCCAGAACAGGATAGCCGCAGGCGGCCAACGTACGCAACCACCTTTCCCACAACATTACTTTTTTTTCATAATGGCTTTTCCTTGCGACCGGTCATGGCGTCTCTCCAATTGAGTTCGGTGACCGGAAAGAGGTGTGTCCTTGGAAAAGGCCGATGGATAGAGCTAGGATGGGAAGTCAACATGTGAGATGGGAGAAAAGGATGGGGGAAGAGTGGGAGTGATGTCGCCGAGGGAAGGATTCTCAAGATGCATAATGTTGCCAACTCTCCCGGATTCGCAGATACTCTTACGCAATCCTTTATATTTCCCCGAACTCCTGAATTCATCACAGTTATTTTTATGGAAGAAATTAATGCAACCGAGAATGGCCATTCTATTTTCTAATCAGACTAAGAACTGGATCCTTTCACCAGGTTTATATTTCATTTTGTGAGATCAATGAATGTTAATCCTGTTTTGTAGATACTATTTCTGATAATCTCTATCTAGACGACAAATATAGCTGATGATACAATTTCAATGTGTTCTCAGATATATCCATTATGTAGAAAAGGTGCTTGATATAAGTATTTCCTTAACATTTATTCTTTGAAGGAATGATTCCACTGACATTCATTCATAACTAAAAATAGTATTAACTCTGCCGCAAATTCGTTTACATCTGCTAAAGGATAATGTGACGAATATAATTGAATGATTTCTTTGAAAGAAAATTGAGCGAGTGAAATTGATTGATCCGAGTCCGAAAAATATACTGTAATAAATATGACAATGAATGTGTTTCAAACATAATGATAATTATAACAACGAAATTATTAACGACGAGTTTGAAGCTTAATTGACTCTTCTTACATCCAACCCCGGAAAGGGAAGAGAAAACTTAGAAATTGATGTTTCCTGATACGATGCAATTTATTAATTGTAGACATGAAATAGTTTCCGTTTTTTACTTCTGATTTTAAAAATATTATCTCAATGAATATCTCAAATATAATCTCAATATCTTCTCAATGAATTTCTCAACTTATACTTCCAAATTATCTA
Organism: Sympetrum striolatum; assembly: GCA_947579665.1. Taxonomy (NCBI): domain Eukaryota; kingdom Metazoa; phylum Arthropoda; class Insecta; order Odonata; family Libellulidae; genus Sympetrum; species Sympetrum striolatum. Next base: position 48,915,952 of record OX388342.1, on the reverse strand, counting down.
AATTCGTCGCTCAAGGTCAAGGAGTATGATCTAACTATATTTTCCATCATATGTTACAATAGTTATATGCTCTTAGCACATAACGCGCAGCAGAAGAGGGAAGGGCGTCGCCGCATATCACGATCCCATTAGAAATCGTTTCATTCTTTATGAAAACCCTGTTTTGTTATTATTTGAAATGCATGATATATATTAAAATTGTTTTACTGATATTTTATTAATGTTGACTATTCTACGATATTTTAAGGCTCCCTCATAAAAATTCATAATTTAATCTCATGCATTGGGGTAACGGGTCTTCCGCTATATAAGGCCTATCATTGAGTAGAATTTGGGAACCTGTTTAGTTTAGATTGCGAGGCTTAACATTCGCACAGCCAATATTTAAAAATAATTTCCAATCATTCAGCAATTGTTGTATGTTCTGTGGAAGAGTTGTGAAACTAGAGGTAGAGAAACAATTTCAAAATCTTACTCATGGTTTTGGAAATTTTTTTCCACGTTTTCGGCAATCTTTTTGCATATCGGCAGGCAATTAGTGAATTAAGCGCACTAAGAGGGTTATAAATATAATGGGTTGCGCCGACTCGTCACTATCATATTCTTCGAGTCCCTTATACCGTTTTATGCTTACGGTAAATTTAACGAAAAATTTTGCGGTACTTTAATCAGGTTCGTATTTCTTTTTTAAGAACAGGTTAGAATCCTTTCTTGCTCAATACGTTTAATAAAATAAATCTCGACGTATTTCTATTGAGCTAGATGACGAATTTCGTCGCTCCTACAATAGATACATCGAATTTTAGGAGCTGGAGTGGGAATGGAAAATTGGAATGGGAGGGGAGAAACAATGAGAAATTTCGATGAAGGAACACGAAGGAAAGGCGAGAGAAGGGGAAAGGAAATCTGCGAATGAGAGTGAGAGAAGAAAGGTAGGGTGGGGAAAGGTAGACGAACCAAAGATCGCAAGGTTACGTTTTCCGCAGACCAGAGGTGAGTTCATTCCATCGTTAAGGGAAGGTCGTTTCTCGGCGAAATTTTCATTTACGCTAGAAAACATTTCCCTAGGTCTGGGAGAAGATAATTCAGTGAAAGGAATCTCTAACGCTTTTTTGCAGGTTGCAATATGGAATAGGGGTGATTTTTCTGAAAGGTACAGGAACTTCCGAGGACAAACAAGATTTAGTGCATCGTGAAGAAAAGTTAGTGCTAACCTTTCGCGATGACACAAAGAGCCAAGAAGGAAGCTGTAACAATTTTGTGAGTATAGAGCTCTCACTAACCCTTAGTTGTAATTTTAACTTATTAGTATATTTATATAAATTAAATTAACCTTAGATATCAGTTTCTGAAAACCGTAATCAATATAAATAGGCAGGCGTATAAAATCTCTATCCGGCGCGGTTCATCACGAAAACGTTAAATGTACCGGGCATTGAAAGTGGTATTTTTGGTGATTGATACGGTCATATAATAGCCTATATTTATTTATCTGTATCAATGAATAAAAAAACAAATCAATGAATACGCTATCTGGCACCTTCATCAGTCGAGCAGAATTAATGTGATATATCTATTTCTTTCTCCCGGTTAAGCAGCGTTTCTCAACCGGTGTTCCACGATCCACTAGTGATCTTGGAGTATGGAGTTGCCTCCTATGATCCATAAAGACTGCAATCCAAGAATAACATATTCTTGGAATTTTGCATTAGATATGAGATTGATATTGGGTCGTTTCGTCGGAGTTTGGAAATAGATTTCTAAAATAATTTACTAAACGCTCAGAGCTTTCCTATCGTACAGTTTGAAGTTAATCTGAACAAACTAGCATGTGGTTCAGCTTGCCATGAAGTTTGATTCAATGCGTGAGGACAATAGTTTGGGGAGTAAACCCCCTGGAGGACTCCTACTCAACCGATGTGCCGCAGAGCACCAGTGTGCCGTCAGATAAGCTCTCCGTGCGCCGTCTAATACTAGAGGACAGCATATTAGTCAAATGTCTTACTTCTTACTTACTTACAAACTGATAGTTTTATTTTTAAACATAGTTCGTAATTTTTGTGAATACAATATGAAAATACTGAATCATTTTATTGGACGGTTTTTTTTCTTTATTATAATATAGTCCGAAACTAAAAAGGCGTGGTTTACTGTGTTACGGATTTTGAGTCAATCCTTGAGGAAAAAAGTTTAAGATGCCCAAGCTTTGAAACCTTTATTAATCCACTTCATTACAACCAAATCGCATCTTAGACAAATAATTAGTATGGATAACATTTTCAATACAGGTTTTTATACATAGTCTTAAGTTTTAAAGATGAAAAACATTTCAATGCAAGAAATGAGGAACGAAGAGTAAATTTTGGATGCTGTTTTTCTGTAAAACTCACAGAATTTATTTTTAATGGAAAGCAAATGCATGCATACTTTCCTTTTGTCATGTCATACTTATGTAAATTATAAAAGATGAAAAGGATTACTATTTTTATAAAATGCATTTAAAATTATTTATAGTTATTTCAAAATTTATTACATTTATTATATTATTTAATTTATTTATTATTTTCCAGATCATTAAATTGGAATTTAAAATTGTCTAATCAACAAATGTTACAAAAGAAATTGATGAAATTAAAACTTTAAAATACATGTTTAGCAATGACATTTTGAAAGTTGTGGGTTTCATGTTCCTTAGTTTGGGGCAAATAAACACACAAAAAAGGCAAATTCAATTGTAATAGAATTTGTTATAAATCACATCAATAATTATCTTATCATTCCTAATAGCTTGTCAACTTTAAGCTACAAAAATACATCTTCACTTCTATTTTTCCTCCCAGTATAACAAATATTAGCGGAACGCTTTTCCCAATTCCTTTCCAGTCTACCATTCTTGGGATATAATCAATACCTAACATACTTTATAGGCAATAAGCAAAGAGTCACAAAATACTCCAAAGGCGACCAAATGTCACCTTTGTAACCTTGATGATGCTGTTTGTCAGACAGCAAGTTGTTCTCATTTTGGATGGTGTTTGGAGTATTTTGTGACTCTTTCCTCATAGCCATCAGCGGAAACTTCAAGATATAGCTAATATATATGGTAATAAATAATCAGTCAGTGAGCCACTAAAAGCCACAAATGTAATGAAACGAGTGGTCTCAATGAAATTAATATTGTAAATTTAAACATAACTTAGTCATACCTTTGTTACTCATATTCTTTGATGAACATATCATCTCTCTATAAATGATTTTTAATACAATGATTAAGCGATGAAATTGGGTTATTTATTCTTTAATTTCTGTATCTTCAATTCACAGATTTAGATACCTTTGTACGGTAAATCTGGGAGTTGCTGTTCTTGGCATTTTGATATTACCCTTGGTTGCTGGAAAAACCATTGTAAAGCCTCCAGCTAACTTGTTTCCCAATGTTCCGGATTTCCTTCGTCCTCCCATACCTGATCAAGGTATTTATCAATTATTTAATTTTATGAAATTGTTCTATCAATACAAGTAGACTATCATTATTTATTAAGTTTTCTCTGAGGACTTTACTCTCTTTTATATGCAACCGATGAATTTCCATCAAAACAATTATTTTAAATAAAAGAGCTTAACCCATTCAATGCCAAAATATATATTTGTTTGGAAAACTTCTAGAAACAAAGAGAGAAAAAATCGCTGCTTTAAAAATCTCCTAGCATTAAATAGCATTTAGAATAAAGTAAGACAATTTCTAGTTTTTCTGATTTAAATTTTTTTATCAATTGAACAATTGGTTCATGGATCAAATAAGAGATTAATGATATTTAATGGATATTACTTCTTAAGAATAATTTTAATGAAAATAATTTTGCAAACTGCTGATTAAAGAACTATCACTCCTGCCTGTGCCTTAGCAGAAAAACCTACTTGAGATTAAAATATAATATCTTCAGAAAGAGGATAATAAATATCATCATTAAAATTATACATATATGTATATAGTGTATGTGTGTGTGTGTGTGTGTGTGTGTGTGTGTGTGTGTGTATATATATATATATATATATATATATATATATATATATATATATATATATATATATATATATATATATATATATATATATATATATATATATATATATCATCTTTAGTTTCAAATTTATTTTCCCTTATAAACTCCCATTTTTTTATATGCATTGTATTCTTGTGAGTTCTTATTGCTTTTAAAGAAGACAAGCTCAAAAATTAGAGCATTAAATGCATATCCTTTTTGGGAGATCTGAAAATATATGAACTAAAAGTCATAAAGCATCTCGGTATTTTATCAGTTAAAGCTGTGCTAGAAAGTGGTAGTCATCTCCTGGATGAAGATGCTGATCCTGAAGTTCGCCCAGGTCTCTTTCAAGGTGATATGGCTCTTACATCCGAGGTAATTATACTCAAGTGAATAAAGTTCCTTAATACTAATTTTAGTCAAGCAAAGTTAAGCTCCATTTCCGGGTTTCATTATTGCTTATAAAACAGAATGTTCTCAATTTAATTACAAAAAGAATTTAATCATAGTCTTAACCTAGTCTTTGTAGACTTTTCTAATCGTTGCAATAATTTATAAATAAAGTAATGTCTCTTTCATAACAACTGTTAGTGCAGGTTTTTAGGGAAATAGTTGAGAAAAACCTATCAAATAGGAATTTAATATATTCCTAATTCAGATATTTGAATCCAATCTAGTAGTAGTCACCTTTTCATTACTAAAAATCCGATTTAAAAAAGAAATGCATTACATCTGCTTTTGAGATTTTCTCTTTTGTCATAGGCATATAACTATTGGAGAGTTGGCCTAAGATGGGATGTCTTTCCAGAAAGACTATGGAAAAATGGAACAGTTCCTTACGTCATTTCACCTTTGTATGGTTAGTATGACATTTCATTGTAAATTTGGCAAATAACAGAACTACAAAATATAACATAAGAAAAGGCTTGAGGAGCTTATGTTTTGTGTGAATAAAGCAAAAGCTCTCCCAACAAAAGTTCCAACTTATTCTATATTGACTACTGCCCTCAATCATCCATCATGTATAGAATTCAGACAGGCCTTCCTGAATAAGTGAACTGTTCCGAGACTCAAATTCAAATTCTATGAAAGTCAGATATGGAGCTACTTGATATATTATATTTGCATAAATTTATGGGAAATGGTAACTCAGAAGCAATTGTTCAGAATTTTTTTGGGAGAATAGCAATTGTTTTAGAGTTGCCATTTCCCATACACTTTTAGCCATTATCGTTTTCAAATTAAGTTCTGGTTTACATGTGTCAAACTTATGTGCTAAAGTCAGGAAATATCTCCAAATAACAGGGATAGAAAAAGTTCCACATCAGCTATTGCCCTTATAATTGTGAAGAAAAAGTAACAAATTTAACTTTGAGGATTTTTGGTATAAAAATTATGAATTGTAAATATAATTCTTTTCATCTTCATATAACCTGTTGGATTATAAATCATGCACAAAATTAAATGGCAGATAACTTTAGAATACTCTACTCCAAATGATGCCACTCAATTACTGCATAATGATAGATCTACCTATCTTCAGGAAATGTAATAACAGTTGTTTCCCCTTACTTTCAGCCATGCTGCAGTTATATCTTTACAGTGTTAGTTAAGTGGCCTTAATTCTGAAAGTACATATCCTTTAAAACAATGGAAATAAAGCTAAAAGTCATTTTTTATAGAGGAGAATAGTCATCTTACATAGCCATAATAGAAAGTACTGTGACTGTGACAAAAAAGTTCCTTAAATATTTTTTATAAAGATCTTTTTAAGTGTATGAAAGAAGAAGAAGAAAATTTTGAATGGGATATGGATTTTGAATATTGTATATATACCAGAAATGATTCCTTCCAAACAGATCCAATAGATCATGTGACTATATATACAGCCATTCAAACTCTCAACTACATGACCTGCATCAAGTTTGTGCCATGGAATGGAAAGAGAAAGGATTTCCTTCTTATTTGGCCCATAAAATTCCCAAAAGGGTGAGCAGTTTTCATGAAATATCATTAATATCCTAAACTTAGACATCCTAAAAGGAGGAGTCCTTCATTGCAGCAGCATAGCAATAGAGAAAGGAATCCAGTAAATGAAATCCAGTGTTTGTCATTTCAGTTAAGATGCTCTCACATCTTTCTCATTTTATTTTCCTCCTTATCAACTCTAAATTATTTCCAGTTTATAAAATAACCTAAATTAAAGTTTCAATACTACTTTTTGCTGAAGAAATGTCTACCATTTTTTTTTTCCCTCGTTAATCTAACAATAAGATCACAGAACTTGTTATATAATATCATCCTGAAAATTTTATTTTATATATGATACATATGTTGAATAAGTAATTACAATAATTCATAAGAAAGGAATCAGCTTGAAGAAAGTAATTCTAATTAATCTACACCTGAAAGCAAATGTAATACAGTAGAACCCCGTTTTTACGAACCTCGATTTTACGAAGTGACACAGTTTTACGAACCATTCCGCCGGTCCCGATCTTTGTACATGTAAAATGACCTCGGTTTTACGTAAAACCTCGATTTCATGTTTTACGAAGTGAGATGCCGGTCCCTAGGAGTGAATGAACCCCGGTTTTACGAAGTATTTGAAATTGTTTTGTAGCACTGAGCTCAGTACAATGGGATGACGATCGCCGTAAACAGTAGCAGCTGAATCCAGATTGTCTACGTTGGGAAGACCCTCATCCCATGTATTTTAGATCGGAAAATGTGAAAATTTCGTGGGATACAAAAATTTTGATTACAGTTTTCGCGAAAAATGATAGCTTATAAGACGTAGCCGTGCTCTTCTTTCTTTGTTCATCAAGCCTTCTGGTAATATCGCGAATCTGCGACGTGGGATCGTATAGATCAGCAGTTTCCAGGAGTATATGGTTTCTATTTGGACGATAGATTGAGAGAATAGAGGATGATAAGAATTTGTTTTCAACTTGGGGAGTTTTTGGCTCGGGTCTTGGCTGCTAAATTGGAGTGCGACAACTTAAAATTCTTAATGCTGCTGCAGGGATTCCGGATTTTAACTGGCTAGTAAAAAATTGAAAAATGATGGTTGGATGATGGACACCCTGAAAAATGTTGGTCTCCAAGCGAGGAAAAGTCGTGCGCGTTCAGTCAGAACCACTCTCTGCGCGAGGTGGCCTGTGTTGTGATATCCTGTGAGCCTTTTAGTAAAATAATGGATAAAACATCGCTGACCAAGAAAAAGAGGAAGTCCCTGAGTTTGGTCACCAAAAGGTCAATTGTCAAGGAAGTACGTGATCGCGGGCAGACAAAATCAGAAATTGCTAGGAAGTATGGCATATCTTTATCTACATTGGCAGCAATCGTCAATTCAAGGGAAAAAATTTTGAGTCACGCAACAACATCATTAAAAACAAAGTACGTCTCATCGTCGCAATTTGATCAACTTGATAGGCAGCTGTATAATTTTTTTTGAAGTGTCGTGCGTGCAAATTACCTGTAAGTGGACCAATTCTGAAGGAGAAGGCTCAGATTTTGGCTCTTAAACTGAAGTGCGATAACTTTAAAGCCTCAAATGGGTGGCTTGATAGATTCAAGAAAAGATACGGAATCACTTATTAGTTATTTTAAAATTAGTTTAATTAAAGAATACTTAATTTGTAGTAATACATCATTATTATTAAATTTTGATGCATTTTCAATACGTAATTTATTAATTGAAAGCATTTTACATCGTTAGGTAAGAATTGTTTAAAGTACCCACGAGTAAGTAGCTCTCAAAAATCACCGCTAAACGTCAGCATAGTAGAACGTAAAAAAGAGGGAGCTTCAAATTAACTTAAGTAAAGTTCTGAAATGACTTAAAATATTTACGAGCTAGTTTCTTGGAATTAATGGCTGTGAGTTTCATTCACTGTGACTTATTTGAGTCTCCTAGGCCTTGAAATAAGGTCTATGCTATAAAGGGATTCAGTATAATCGTAGTCTAATTTTTAAATCTTTTCCATTTGAAGCAAATATACTGCACATTGGCTCCTGGAGAACCATGTGGGTAATGCTCGTGACTCATGAGGAATCAGTTCTGATTTCAAATCTTGGTGGGAGCACATGGGCAAAATCACCTAAGCGCTTTTAACGAACTACTACTACTATAGTGCACACAGAGAATTGCATGTGATATCTATTGTTTTCTTCCTGAATGAGCTTGTGACTTTTATTTGTAACAGAAATTAGTTCGATTTCATCCTCATAATTATTTGACAAGTTTATACCAGCATAGTTTAGCTTTCTGTAAGCAGAGCTTTAGTACGCATACATTTGTTGCAGATCAAGCCTCTGATGTGCAAGATGTGCCTCCATGGACATTGCTCCATGCTGTGCGAGGAATTGCCAGAGCATGAGACAGTGCCACTGCAAACACTATTTCTAACTGTAGGAGATCAGCTGGTTTTGGTGACACATCAATTATAGAGACAGAAGAGTTAGTGGAGGTTCCCACACTACAGGACCTCCTTAGTAAGAAAATGGCACAACTAAATCAGTACATCCCAGATGCATACTCTCATGCTGAGTCATATGTCAAGTGTGACTCTCATGTGATAACGCATAACTGCAGTGAATTAAATGAAGACGAAGAAGATGAGGATGAAGTGAACTTAGATAGCTCTTCTACAAGCTATGAAGATGACCCAGAAGCACCTTCCCCCCCTACAAGGGATGAATTAAGACACTCTATAAAAGTGCTTCACAATTTTCAGATGTTTACTGATGGCGTACCTGATTCATTCAATAGTTACCTTTCAGGTATTGAGAAAATCACCTCATATTTCATTGAAACTTCCAAAAAACAAAAAAAATTGATGATTTTAAAAAGTAAAACGTTTAGAATTTTTTTCTGTTGTATTAAACATTAAACTGGATGTATAATTAATTTTATTGAAATATTACCTTCCTTTCAATCCCATTTAACTTTATGCACTGTGTTACTGAAATTGGATTGGTATTGTAGAGATTTCGATTGCTTGAAAGAAAACCTCAAATTTACAAAGCCCGAATTTTACAAAGTGCAAATTTTTGGGTCCCTTCAACTTCGTAAAATCGAGGTTCTACTGTATATCTAAGTTTTTAAATGAAGATTGTTTTTCTCACAGTTGTTGGTCTTTTGTGGGTCGCACTGGAGGTGCACAGATAGTCTCACTGCAGCCACCCGATAAAAATGGACCAAATTGCCTTGGGGGTACAGGAAGAGCAATCCATGAATTGCTACATGCTCTTGGAATATTTCACGAGCAGTCTCGTTCAGATAGAGACAAGTTTGTTAAAGTTCACTTTGATAATATCATACCAGGTAATTAGGTATTAGTAACTAATAATTTAACATTGATTCACAGTCAATTATGATATTGATTAACTGTCAAATTGAATTTTGATTGAAAGTTGGATTTAATATTGATTGATTTTGAATGATTTTTTACAGAATTTTTAACCAATTTTGACAAGCAAGATTTGAAAAATACCACCTATTCATTTGAATATGACTATGACAGCATTATGCATTACGGAAATTTCTTTTTCAGGTGAGCAAGTTATTTTATAATTAGTAATTATTTTTTATCTAATAAAACTAACTCCACCCTAAATAATTGGATGTAAGTTGACATGATGTTTTGGGCACAAATTAATAAAATACCTAATTTTAAAATTACAATTAATTAGAAATTAGACCAAATTCTTGAATCAAATTCATACCTAACTTTATTTATGAAGTGATAGGCATGAAGCATTAGGCAGCAAAAATCAAAATGAATAAATGCATGAATTCAAACAAGGTAATTATTGAATCTCCATTTTCAACACCCATTAAGACTTTCCACTTAAGAAGAGAAGGGATTTCCATAAAAAGATGAGAAATATCATTCTGATTTCATTTTTCAGATTTATTCCTTGTATCTTTTTCTAAAACAATTATAGTCAGATATACTACTAAATATGCAATTATTTAAAAATTGATAAGAAGTGTTGGTTACCAATATTCATAGATCCATAATATGGAAAAACAGTTCCTTAAGTAAGAACACACTCAATAGTGGATGCCATTGAATTGGAACCACAATTCCTACAAAATATATTAAAAACATTTCACCACTGCATGGATTTATGTAAAATAAAAAATGAATGGAATTCTTATACCAAAATAAACAACCTCATTCATGAAAACTGTTTTTCAAATGATTATTTTTTGGTATATTTTTATGTTGTTATAACAAATGGTTATCTAATACCCATCTCAAAGTACTTTTTAATTTATTTATAAATTAAACTTTACATACAAGTGAAGATAAAAACATTTCATCAATCAATGTCGATATTTCAACAATCATTGATTTAATGCAGTAATTTTTGGCATACCTCAGGAAGCGTGATATTTGCATATGGTATAACTCTGCCAAAACCTAGTATATACCATAGTATGTATAACCATAGTATATTTTTGAACCAACATAATCAATAATTTGATACAAGCTTACCCTCATAAGTGATAACTGCATAGAATTTCATTTATTTTATTATTATTACCGATTCTAATATTTAAACTAAATTTTCTGCTAACAGTCATTTAGTTTCTACGGACAGGGTCCATAAACAATACAGGAATATAGAAAGTGACTAAGAAACCTAAAAAGGTTGAGAAATAATGATTTAATATACCAAATAAAAAAACAACTGAATGTGCACAAATTAAATTTTACTAAATCCTGAAGAATAAACTTCCTAGTGATGTTAATCACATTATAATTGTATTGATTAATTCCATCAAAAGTTATATAACATCAATTCATGTATTTACCTGATAAAATGTGATATGATTAAAATTTAATACATAAATAAAATGCTGACTTTTTAAAGTTATTTCACTATATTTTGGCTTTAAAATTCATTCTTGTATCTTAACGGAGGAAAAAGAATAGCCACATAAATTGACTATATTTCTACTTAAAAACAATATTTTATAAATTAGTACTAACTTGATCGAATGAATCTTTCTGGATAGTATTATACTTAACACATGATAACTTCTGCTTAGTTGTTAGTGTCATAGATCATCTTGTGAAGTAGGAAATGGCTGTATGTTACGAAAACTTAATGAAGTAGTACACAAGAAAGCCTTAATTTTTTCAACATTACAAGTTCTTTTTAATGATATGCATTTTTATTTCAATAGCAAAGCACCTGGACTTCCAACCCTCACACCAAGACATGAGGGTGCTCGACTAGGCCAGAGGAAAGCTCTTAGTAAAACGGATTGTTTGAAAATAAATGAGCTCTATGGTTGCCTGAAAAAGTCAGCAGCAGCAAGTAGAAGATACCATACTATATGTAGTATACTGGGCATTTGATGATACATCTCTGATATTATATAATGCTGAAAAATTTTTCTTTGATACAAATGCTTGTCTTATACGATGATTATTCCATTAAAATATTTATTGGTTATTGAATATGAAAATTTTCTACCATAAAACATTCAGCAAATCCACTCAAGTTTTCATTGCATTTCATTATGCAAATAATTTATAATAACAGAACATGGTCTTGAGATGGTACGTGGCATTTAAATACATAGATAAATAATAAAAACAAAAATTTCCTCAAAGATAAATAATGTATAATAAAAATTAGTGACCATTAAAAAAATAAATTCAAAACTAAGTTTTCAAATCTCATAAACATGGTTATCCTATCAATGCTCTTCTTGAAATCAATCAAAAAGACATTCCACCAAGACAAACCTGAAACTACGATGAACCTTAAGTTGATAAACATCTCATATCATAATCAAATTGGAACAAGAACAAATTTCCCATGCAAATATTGTCTTAGAAGACAAGTATCGAATAACAAACAACAAAGGCTGTAAAAATGTAATCTGCAATGTTGGCAATAGAGTGCTAATTGTTGACCTAATTGATTGATTTAAATTAAATTCTAAATTAATGCAGCAGTTGATTACACAATATTATTATATTATAATGCACAGTATTAACAGTTAAAGAATAAAGAAGTAATAAAGCTTCATATACCATTTGCGGAGGGGATTGAGTATTGGCAAGGAGCAATATCAATATAGTGGTTTACTATAGAATGAAACATGGTCAAAATTTAATATTTTTTAAATTTAAATAAAGAATTAGTATTTGGGTTTCAAAAAAGATAAATCTATCATACACTGATTCCTATGGCAAAATATTTTCTGTTTACGAACATTTCAGGTGAAAAAAAGCTTTCAGGAGCAAATCAGGTTTCTTAAATGAAGTTCCAAAGAGTTAATCTTATGGCTTCTTTACCATTATACGTATAAGTTCAAGATATTTTTTGGCTTCCTCTGAGAAATTTTCCTACATAATAGTTCAGTTGTATGGATGGGATACAAAAAAATAACTTTAAATCTATTAATGAGATATTTTTTCAATGAATGTGTGAATTTTACGCAAATTATGATTAGCAACACATTGAGAATGCATAGATATGTCACCTCACAGGTTAATCCATGTCTCCTCATAAAAATATTCAAAAGTAGAAGATAGTCTAGGATAAAACAATTCACTCAATACTGTAGATAATAATAACTACTATATTGAAGGGTTAGGATTGAGGCTTACAAGTCTTAACTTAAATCTACCCTATTTCATTCAATATTTCACAAAGGAGATTTTAGGAATAGGACAAAAGAAAGAGCAAAAAGGGAAATATTTTGTGGGTTAACAAAGAAAACCCTAGTTACCATTCGGGATAAAAGTAAAATCCCTGCAGAAATACTACACAGTAAAAACCTGCTATACCTATTGAAATTTGCAGCTAAAATTTAAAAGAGAAAATGAGAATTATGATACTGTTAGGAAAGAGTCTAAAATAAAATATTGAACATAACTACAATAAATTATCAGGGATAAGTAGTAGAAAGAAACAAAAATATTGAATGACAAAAGTCTGACATACATTATACATATGAATATATAAAAATTTTACCAGAGGTCATGTCAATTTCTAATTTAAAGAAAAATCAACATGACTCAAAGATAACAGTAATAGTAACATATGACTTACAGTAAAAAATTATAAAATTTGAAGAAGAGAATTACAAATAATAGGGGAAGGAGAATAGGTCAAATGAGATATGCTTCATAGAAAATATAAGATAGAATTAAACTGCAGTAAGGTGAAATCAGTGAAAAAGATGATAACCAGAGAAATCAATGAGAGATGTCCAAAAATAAATCTAATTTCAGGTTTCCAATGCCAATAGATATTGGTAAATATGAAAAAGCTGGGATATACATGTAGATACATAGAAAATTGGTTATAAGAGGTTTAAAAATAAAGCCAAAGAACTTCTTAAATTGCCCTAGACTCTACTATTGTTTTGTGATGATGAAACCTCAGCTGAAATTTGAAAAAGATTTTTTAAGCAAAAAAAGTTGATTAAATTGAAGTTTTAGGGGTAATGAGTCGAGAGAATTCTGGGAGGCTATTATAATAATAATATATATAATATAATATATATATTATATTATATAGCAACATTCAGGAAGTGTGAAGTATAACAAACAAGAGGGATAAACAAATATTAAAAGTGGAGTCAAGGAAAGTGCTCAAATAGTTATTGGAAAAGTCAGGCAGAACAAAAGTAGGGGAATAAATAAGTCTAAGGAATAGTAGTGGAAGGGACAGTGATATGAAATTAATAAATTACATGAAAATAGGAAAGTCTACCTACTTAATAAAATGTAGATAAAGTAGGTACAATGATACATTATTTTACAGGGATTGAAATGAAAGTAAATTGCTTTCTAAAAAGAGATAGCATGGAAAACATCCTACAAGACCTGGCCATGTTCAAGGGAAAGGATATCTAGAGAAGACAAAACAGGATGGACACTATGCCTTCCAACACAATAATAGAAAATGAATAAGAAGTAGATGGAAACAATATTAGATTTGGGATATTAGATTAACTGAAAAATAACTGTATAATCTGATAAATAACTCAGCAGAAAAATATAAACAACATTTTAGTTGAGTTTCTAAAGAACATGGGATAAAAGGTTAAGAAATACTTCTATGCTAAATGTGAGAAAATATATGTATTATTATGGAAAGTAGAGAAAGAATTTTATAATGAAAATTGATCAAATTAAAGAAGACAAATAAAATGAGATTATGGCATAATTAGTTTAATAGCTCAGGCAACAAAATGTAGACTAAGAGTTTTAAAAATAGAAGGATGGAGGGCAAAATTAAAGGGTGCTTTTAAGTAATGAGGAGACTTAAAATTTATGAGGGGGGGTGTATATTTTGTAAATTCCAAAACGACTTTTAACAAATGTCAATAGATTAATTAATGAGAGCATTTTAGAATATTGGGTTGGATTTGAACGACAGGTTCAACTTTTGTTAGCTGGTAGCTTTTTGTTTTATGGTAGCTGATTAGGGATCATAATAGGAAGAGGTTGGAACATAAGACAAAGCTTTGGGAGCTTGGGGGTAAGACAAGGCTTTTCTTTATCTGCAAAAATCCATAAAATGTATGAAGAGGAAAGAAGCTTGCATATAAATTAATAAAGGAATGTTGAAAAGAAAATTGGGTAGGATATGCAGAAAAAAAGCTTTATAGCTTTGTTACCAATCAATATTGTAATTGTGATTCCAAAAGAGGTTTCAAAACAACAGCTAACATAATTCTAATAATAAAACAAGGGAAGGATTTTAAGATGCAAATAAAGGACATTACCTATGAGATTTACCAAAGATATATAACGAGATTAAGTTAAAAATCATAGTTGATAGGGAAAAACTAAAATTTTGATTCATATCACTACATGGGAAGTACCTATTCTTTATTCGAGATATAGGGTGTATATATAAAGTTAAAAGAAAAATAGCACTGGCCAAGGAAGCGTTTATTAAGTAAAGAAACTGATGAAGACAAGGAAATGAAGAAAAGATTGGTAAAATCTTTAGTGTTAAATATTTTTCACATGAATGTAAAACGTTGATCGAAATAAGCAGAAGATTGATGGTGTTCAAATTATGGGATTGGTATAAAATAAAAGCAAGATACGTCGATAGAAAAACAATTATGGAAGTACATGCATGAGATGGTGGGAGAGGAGAGGGTTTTGATTGATGTATAATAGTGAGAATGCAGAACTCAGAATGCATATCTTAGGAAATTTCAGAAATTTACCCTCTTTGTAATTAATTATTATAATTTGAATATTTTTACTTGTAATACTCCCTTGTCTCGACTTCAATTTTTATGGAATCTATAATTCCATCGAAACTTCCCGATTTGACATTAAAATATCTGGTAATCCTACTTCTCTCTAACCTACCTCTCTCACATCCAATTATTTACCCTGAAATAGTTGAAATTTTGCATCAATGTGAAAACCTTTGCAAACGGTAATTCTGAAGCAGTAATGCGAGTTTTTTTTCAAAAAAGAAAATAATCCCAAACGTCTCTTTGATGATGCAACTCTTCAGTGTACGAGTATTAATCCGACCGATCAATCACTATATTAATCCGCCAAATCACTTCGGAATGTAGGCCGGTTTTTCCTTGAACAGCATCGAATACCCAGAATACAAATATCGTCATACACCTGTCACACTACCGTCTGCGACAATCGCCCTACGGCCCTGCTAATCGTCCCACATCCGGCACAGCGCGTCGACGTAACGTGGCAGCGTCACTGATTCCTGTTAGTTCGAAAAGCATTACGACACGGAATTTAGGTCTGAAAGACTATAAAGCTTTTACGATCGCGGAGGATCTGACTCATTCGATCTATTTTAATACAGCGGAACAGAAGAACTTGTACAAGACTACAGGCACTACAAGGCAAGACGCTAGTAGATTCTTATTTGTTCCAGGTATTTATTTCTCTTTAAACCCAAACATATATTCTTAGACATCATTAATATATTTACTCACAGTATAGTTATTGTCCATAAGAAAATGTTATGACATCGGTGGTGTATCTATTTTCTCACCCACAGAGATTTTTCAGATCGTGAAACATTGTTTTTGCTTACTCTTCGAGTTTGCTTCGTCAATTCAGTTCTACATTGTAAACGTGTCTTGATTTTGTAAGCGCTTAATGTCGAGTGATATTTTTCTCTTTAAGTTTCAATGCTTTCATAATTATGGTCTGATCACACTTGGCGCTTTTTT
The DNA here is from genome assembly GCA_947579665.1 of Sympetrum striolatum. Lineage (NCBI taxonomy): Eukaryota > Metazoa > Arthropoda > Insecta > Odonata > Libellulidae > Sympetrum > Sympetrum striolatum. The sequence continues at coordinate 48,899,689 of OX388342.1, read as the reverse complement.
ATAGATAGTCTCCGTGTAATCTAAAGATTATGATATACTTCCGAAGCCCCGCCCCTTATCCGACCATCTTACGCGTTGTTGTTGTCTAGTATTGAAGGTAGCCCGTGATTTTAAACAAGATGGCTTAATTAAGTTGATAATCGATAGATTGATTGGATCACTGATTTTCTACGACGAATTATAAATAGGCATTCTTACTGAACGACCTTGTATCTAAAGGATGGCCGTTGCTCGCGTCACAATATCCTTTATGACTCAACTTCATCTTGACGCCTAGATTCATTAGATTATATACACGCTCCGACGCATTTGATGACTAACTCTGATAAATTACTGTTTCAGGGTATCCGGAACAGCTTCAGTAACCAAAGATGAGTTACCCTTACCAGGTAAGCAACAAGTGACTTTCTTTGTTTCTCGTTGTAGATTCAAAGAAAATTAATTTAATTTCTGAAGACGATCGAGTTAGATCATGAAGACCATGACATAAACGCTCAAGCGTTTCGTTAGGAGAATCAAAGTTTCCTCCACCTCAATTTAATCCCGTACCTCGGGATTGGCTCGTAAGCAAATTATCCGGTACTTTCATCTGTCGTAAAAAATTAGCTTTCAAATTGCACGTAAGTGTCATCATTGAATAGCTGGGAAACGTTGCGCAGTTGTACAGAATGTTAATAAAGGGATATATAGCTGAAACCGCTACTTTTGGTATAATTTAATAACAGTTTCTACTAATGGACCAACTTCTCATTGCGCCCCTTAAGGCAAGCTTCCCGCACTCCTATCGAACGAGTACTCGAGGTTGGTAACCTCTGAATGACAAAGAAAGCATCTTTGCTATTGGATCCGATAATCGTACTAATATATTTGTGATTCCCAAGGAATTACTATACTTACCATTAGGAAAGTTTCGGAACTGTCCACTACAAATAATCAGTCATAATAAATTGCGGATATATTTATCATAACATGACGTTACCAGTTTACGTTCTGAATTATCGATTTTTATCCCAATTTTTCATATTCCTAGACTATAATATAACACTATACACTTCTATGTTATTAAAAGTCCTCTAAAAGTTAAGAGACGATATTGTTGAATCATTTTATTGTATGTATGTACCGTAGGCCTCACTATCTTGAAGCCAATGATGGTAGTACTTTTCTTTTTTTATTCATATGGATATGCTATGTTCCTTCTTTAGTCTTAGAATTTTTTGACTTTATACACATTCCGTTGTTTAGTGATTGAAAGAATAATGCCCTCTTTTAATAAGTAACGTATGTAAGACCTTGGCAGAATTATATTTTCATGTTAGTTATAATGATGTTACTAAAATCTTAGATTAGTTGTTGTATATATTTATGTTAACACTTAGTCTGGAAGAGATAATAATTAATAGATGTATTAAGTATTTTTTCTATAATGTTATAATATGTTAATGTATAAAAAGATAAAGTGAATCAGTAGTTTCTCTCTAAATGTTTGCTGTTATAATTTCATGTCAAAATTTGTTCACTCTTCATTTTTAATTATTCCCCTCAATGCATTCCAAAAGTGTTTGACTTAAGGTATCCAGTGTATGGATTATTTTTGAGGAAACGTAATTTTTAGGGTGAGATGAAGGGAAAATAGGACCCCAGAATAAAATGGAATGTCATATTTTACATTGGTCACACCTTGAGCTCACCCTACTTATACTATGAGTTCTATCTTGTTATAAAATCGCCCTTCCAAAGACCAAATGGTTATCGTATTCAACATCAAATTGAAAGACTGTAAAAGATAAGTTTTTGTTTCCTTAAAATTTGCTTTCCTCATTTAGAGAGCCAAAATGTTGTTCGGGAAGTTTAATTGCAGTCTCAAATTCATAAGTTTCTATGTATAAAACATATTTCATTGGGTTTCATTGGTAATTGATTGGTTCTTTTATACTTCTTTTCATTTTTATAATTTAGGCAAACAAAATTCTTTTTTATCTAAAATATACTTTCCTTCATTTTCTGCAACTCTCTACTATTTTTCTGTTAGACTCTCAAACCCAATCTTCCAAAATTCACTTGTCAAAGACAACCATATCCCTCCATGACCATTTAGACCTCATCTATAGAATTCATACTTTTTCTATCTAAATGATTTTGAAGAGGAATAATGATAATCAGATGAAGCCATGTTTGGCAAGTGCGGTGGGTGGGGCATCGTTTACCATGCAAACTCCTCCACCCTTTGTAATGTAATCCTTGCTGTATGTGGCAGAGCTTTGTCCTGATGGAAGAACACCTTTCATTTTGAAGCCAAAGATGGTAATTTCTCTTCAAGCCTTAACTTCAACAGCTGTAAAGGAACTCACTGTAGGTTTTTTTCATTATAATTTGGTTTGGGTTTAAAAGTCCAAAATAAACTCAACCTTTCAAATTCCACCAAACGCAGATAACAACACCTTATTTAGGTGAAGACCTTCTTTAGCCTGGGGTGCTGCTGTTTCTCCTTTCCCTACCCTTCTCTTAGATGCTTGACATTGTTCTAGAAAACCTTTTTCTGTCACCAGTCACAATTCAGTCCAAAACAGTTTCATACCTGAAGTGTGAGAGCAAGGAAGACCTTCATACAATCATGTTCTTCAAGCAAAACTGTGAGGAATCCACTGACCCAATCTGCTGACTTTACCAATGGCACACAGGTGTCAATGAATGGTTGAATGACCAAATCCAGTCTTCTTAGCTAGTTCCTAAACAGTTTCAAAGGAAATTTGTTGTCGGATTTTGTAAAATGTCCTTGCCAATGTCTACAGTCGAAATTTATTTTCTAGCCTTTAGTTTTTGGCTCCATGTTTCTGGAACCTTTGTTGTGATAGGCTAGTGCTTATAATCCAATTCCCCCTATACTTCATTAACATTCCTTACACTTTCTATTGCATTTTTGCATAATTGAATTCGTATGTTCAATTATGAAAATGTTATATATATGTTGTCATGTGCTTCTTTATTGTTTCAAATCTAAAGTTGAAAAAATAACTATTAAAATCAAACTGCACTCTTCAAAACTTGCACTAAGAATTAGAGTATAGTATATTTACAACCAGCTTTCACAGCCAGGTGATGCAGGTTGTTTATCCCCTCACCAACTAATTTGTAGTTCATTCAATTGGAAAAAAATAGGTTATTTATGGGATGACTTAATGCAGATCTGGATGATTTTAAAATGATAACTATATACAGGGGTGGATCCAGGCACTAGGCATCGAGGCACTTGCCTAGGGGCCTCCACCATCTGGGGGCCTCCACCACTTGAGAATTTTTTTTAATAATACGTATTTGTTCTCATGTATAAAAACACAAGCTAGAGTTTCCCCAGTAAAGCGAAAATGCGGCCGTAATTGCCATTTCAAATGTCGTGTGTACCGGAAAAATCTGCCTTACCAACTGCTGTTGATAATGCCTATTCTTATCATCCCCTCAGGGGGGGGCCTCCACCAGTTATTTGCCTGTGGGCCCTCGCACCCCTTGATCCGCCCCTGACTATATATTTTATTGCTTTTTAAAATTTAGTTATTACTCAAGAACTGAAGGTTTAGTAACTCTTTGATTGTTTCTTTACAACTACTAATTTTTCAAGTAATTTATTTCTGTATAATATATTAGTACATGTGGGTAACAGATAAATTCCTTATCATTCACTAATTAATTTCTAATTAACCCTTCCCATGTGTTTTCTTAAATAAATCTCATTGTAAGAAGTTTCATTCAGGAATTACTTTCTAATTGTTGTTCTATAATGTCTTCTTTTTCAATACTGAAGTTGGATAATGAAGTCTTACTTTGGCTGATACTCAATTTAATAATTTTAAATTTGGGTTACTCTTAAAAAGATGTAATTCTTATGTCCATATTAACCATACAAACTTTTGGGGTTTCTGGATTTTTAGAATCTCATACTTATTTTTAATTCTCATTAATTATATCCCATATCAAATTTTATGGACCGCCAAGGGTATTTCCAAAATATCTCAAATTTGACAGAAGGGTGTTAAATACAAACTCTCTATTGTTAATATTCTTGCTGAATACTATTTCTGGCTGGCTACTAGATTTTCATTTACAATATTCATAGAATTTGATGTATTAATAAGTTCTTCAAATTTAAAAATTACTAAGAAAAGTAACTCATATTTTGTCAAAGTTATTTTTATTAATTTTAACATTTTTTATTTATATGTGTATTTATAAAAAATATCGATCCTTTACTTGGCTAAAAAAAGGCATTGATTCTACTCCTTTACGTAGTAGGACCCCTTAATATTGTGTTCTGTTAATATTAGATGCATAGATAGAATTTTTATTATGCTAATATAGTTTGTGAATTAAGCTTCCGCTTAATATCTCTTTTATGTTAATTATGATTATCCATATGTAACTGATTTTCACTTTGAGATTTGTATGTTTTTGAGAATTTCAAGACCAATAAGCTAACTTTTACATAAGTAATAAAATAAACCAGTTAAAGAGGATGCTTCATGAATTCTCACGGGAATAATCATTACCATTACATTAATGCAAAACTTTCATTTTGCTTTTTATATAACCTCACTGATTATTATTTGACTTGAACATTCATTAGTAGATTCAAGAAAAAAATTCTCAACTTCATGTAATTTGACAAACTAAATATTTTAGCTCTTTTTTAAAATTGTATCACTTTGTATACCTTAAATTTTCACTATCAAATGTTAAGTCACAAAATTTCTAAAGTCTTGCTGTTTCACTTCTGTGCATCAACAGAACTATCCCTCAAATCAAAATCAGAGTGGCCAGCCTGGTGACCCCTCTCTTCCATATGGAATTTTACCACCTCAAAGAGCTGGTCCAGCGATTGGATTCAACGCCCCACCACCAATGATTTATCCAGCCAATTCTTTTGGGGCTCCATATCCTCCTCAGCCAGCTGCAGGCTTTCCTTCTTTCCAACAGCCTTCTTCATCTCCTAATTTACCATATCCCGGGGGCAATGCCTACGGTGCTCCCACTACAGGGGCCCCTTATCCAGGGTCTGGGGGTAATAGCTATGGCGCTCCTGCCACGGGGGCCCCTTATCCAGGGTCTGGGGGTAATAACTATGGCAGTCCTGCTACGGGGGCCCCTTATCCAGGGTCTGGGGGTAATAACTATGGCACTCCTGCAACGGGGGCCCCTTATCCAGGGTCTGGGGATAATAGCTATGGCGCTCCTGCTACAGGGGCCCCTTATCCAGGGTCTGGGGGTAATAGCTATGGTACTCCTGCTACAGGGGCTCCTTATCCTGGGTCCGGGAGTAACAACTACAGTGCTCCTACTACAGGGGCCCCTTATCCTGGGAATGCTGCATTTCCTCCTGGAAATCCATCCCAGCCTCCTCTATCTAACTGTCCACCTTACCCTCAATCCTCTTTGCCCTCAGCGCATTCAGCTACTGGGGCTTATCCAAAACTGTCTGAGAGCTCTTCAACTAAGTCTCATTATAGTCCCTCCCATACTTCTTCATCTTCACATGCGGTACATTCTCACGTACATGAATCAGTTCAAGTATCGCATCACTCTAGCCTCAGTGCAGCACCTTCAAAAGTTGGTCAGCATCCAGTTCCGAAGCAGCCTTTTAAGGTAATTGAGTCAAGTCTTTTGGTCACAATAATTTAGGGGTCTTAAACATGTTACTCTGATAATAGATCCATTCAGAAAGCCCATTGCCCACTTTTTCCGAGAAATTCACTGGCTTTCAGCTTTAATACTTCTCAGAGCACACATTTTGAATAAATTGGCATTTACTTCCTACTAATTAATAGCTTTCGTTCAATATTAGTATGTTTTCCTCATTTCCCTTGGTCTCATTGACCTTCTAAAAATAACTTATCTAACAATTGGAAGAATATTTCTAGACTATATCGTAAATATCATGAAAAATTGTATGTACTAATTGAGAATAAGAACCACTTAATGTAAAATAAGATGTAAAAATGGCCCAACGTATGAAATCAGAGAGCAGAAGTGGAATTTTGGTGGATGCTGAGAGGGAAGTACTCCTTGAGAGCAACTGGAGGGCTCAGCAAATAGGATGACCTGAGATGTACCTTTTAACAATAATGCTATGTAATACTTTTTATTTTAATATACAGAAGCCATTATACAATATTAGCATATCTTGTTTTGAATGCACAAAGGGAAATTTTAGGAACCTTATTATTCCTACATCAACGCAGCCCAGCCTCACTACATTTTCTATTTAAAACATATTTAATTGGTATTCCTGTAAGTATTTATTAAGTACTTACGGTACTTTTTTTCTTTTTAGTTTTCAGTGTTTGTTTTGCTTTTTTTTGGTAATATGTTTTGTTTTTGTAAAGTATTCATCAGTGGTTTCCATTCAATTTTTAGATGAAGCTTAGCATAACAGCCAAATATCTAGGATGCATTTCCCTTTTTATTTCCCTTTTTATTTCCAGTTGTAATTGAAACCATTTTAATCTTATCAGTACATGTGTTCATAGCTTAGTATTGGAAATCATTCCCTTCTTCTGCTAAGTTTTAAATAATTATAAAAGCCATTTCCTTTATACTATAATGAGATTTATCTACAATTGATCACAGTGTCTTTGTTTCCTTATCATCAAAGTAGGGGTTTGAGTTCAACTACCCGTATAAATGGCTTTTGAATCAATTATAATCGATCTAATCAATGCATATATTTCAAGTGCTGCTGTAAACGTGTCTGAGTGCTATTAATGTGCATGTATGTGCATTAAGAAATCATCTTTCAGAGTGGTACAAATATCAGAATAAGATTGGTGTTGTGTAATTAAACTGTGTGTATGTAAATAATTCATTCCCTAACCTTAGCAAGTATAACCCTTTTGACTATTCAATGTTAGTTTGCATTGCAATTTAATAGCCAATTATATGGAAAACCCTTTTTTGCATAACTTGTCTTCAATTAGTCATCCAGGTTTTCTTTTACTATAATAGAAATGTTCACGTCTTCTGTGATTGTGTACCTATGGCCAATTCCCATTGTGGGGTCTCATCTCACCATCATACAAAATTGAATCAAGCACAAATTGAAGAAAAATTGGATAACTAATCATTTTTTATACTTATAATATATAGTCTTAATTAAATATCAATGATATTAATTAATGACTGATTTTATAAAGAAGAGGATGTTTTCTAAAATTTTAGCATTTACAGAAATTGCTGGGTAAAACTTATAACCATGTGCCAGTGTTACTTAATTAGCCCAATTTTTCCCCCCACATACAGTGGAACACTTACATGTTGTTTTGTCATAATGAAAGGGGCTAAAAGGATATTCATCAAGGCAGGGAAACCAAAGGAAAAAACTTTTTGGGATTAAGGAAGATTTTTAGCGAAACTGAGGTATACAAAAAATTTTATGCATTTAGCTCTTGAGTAACTGAGAGGATTTACATCTGTAGGTTAGTTCGTTCATTCCACATTTTCATTCAGAAATGAGCTACAAATGTGATCTTAAAATAATAAAGCAACTGAATAAGCTGCTCATTTAATGAAGTTGATAGCTATTTATCAATTTAATTGACTAACTGTTGTTACATTCACTATTTACTGTAATCTTGAGAGCTATAAGTTAAAATAAGTAATGTATTAATCAAGTCTTACTTCCCTATGGAGAGTAGAAGTATTCAGCTAGTTATCAGTCAGAATTTCAAATGTATAATATATCCTGTTGAAAAAGAAATAAATTAAATTGTTTTTTCCTGAAAGAATATATCAGATTAAAAGACAACATGTATACTGGAAACTAACCAAATAGGAATATTAAAGATTTCATTATACTTCAATTTTGTCCGCTGGCCGTATAGAAAACTTCTATGGGGTAGATCTGTTCTGAGGGTCATAGGTCTTTGGGGCTCTAGGTTAATTTATTTTATTTGTTTCATTGTTTTGCAACCTTGTTACCTAATTAGTTTTTCATTTAGAGTTTCTTTCACTTCATTTAAAGCTTGATAAACAGAAGCACTGTTTTCTAAAGAAAAGCATTTCAAGCAAGTGAATTCCTTAACCAATGTAAACAATATAATTGGATTTCTATTTACTCACAGTTTTTAGTTTCTGATACAAATTATGAGGATACTCTAACCAGCCTGCTGAAAGGTATTACTGTAAGGACTAACAGTAGTGGCTTGTTGTGTATCAAATTTTCCTTCACCTCTGTTTTATTAAAGAAAATAAGCGTGTCTATCAAGGTCTCTTTTGTATGACTTTTAATTGATGATTAATTTTAATTTTTTTCAAAAACTCACATCAATAATTCAAAAACGTTATGAGTTGCTTGTCAGAAAGGGTTTTTCTCATTATCCTTGGTAATATTTATTTTATTTTCTTAAAAATGTCCTTCTACTATCTTCAATAAGATTTTATGTTTCCAATGCCTTGGGAAGCTTATCAATTAAATGAAAATATGTTTTTGTATTTTTGGAATTCATTTTTTCTGCTTTTCTGGATTTTGCTATGTTGAATTTATGTAGAATTTTGATACTTGCTGTCTAAATTATGGTGTCATTGTTTGAAATGGTTTCAATGTTGAATTAATGATATTTTCCAGATTCAAGTTCCAAAAGTATTACTTTTTAATGTCCATTTTTCTTTTCAGCCCACTCCTAGCCTTGTGCCCGCCCCAAATTTCGACCCTAGATCAGATGCAGAAGTCTTGCGTAAAGCAATGAAAGGATTTGGCACAGATGAGAAAGCAATTATACAAGTTTTGGCCCACAGGACAAACATGCAGCGTTTGGAAATTACTGCTCAGTACAAAACCCTATATGGAAAGGTTTGTTTAAGCAGTGTTATAAATTATGTAGCTTGCAATTCATAATTTTTCTAGTCATTTTGAGAAAATCTTGGATCTGTCACAGGACCATGGAATATTTAATCCTTGGGTCGAATTGATCATCATAACAGAATTTTTATCACTAGGTGTTGAACAGAATTAGTCTGCTCCATTACCTACTCTTTTAATCTAGTTCACTATTATTTATAGTTAGTTAATTTTGTGATTTATTTTTTCTTTCATTAGTGTCAAAGTTTAAGTATTGATATTGTTTTTTTTATCTATTAGATGGATATCTTTGTTTTTCATCAGATTTTTTGTGATAATATTTTAAGGGCATCAAGGTAAATATAGAAGTAATTTTACAAATTTTAGGCACTAGACTAATAAATAATGGAAAAGGAAATTCATATTTAATAACTCAAGAATTATTGTCGAAAATTTGAAATTTGTTTATATAATGTATATTGTAGTGTATTTCTGAATGCTAATAATTGCAAGATTATTATAGAAAGCCTATTATATTTTTTCCTTAGGATCTTATCAAAGATCTTAAAGGTGAATTGAGTGGAAGATTAGAAGAGCTGGTGTTGGCCGCCATGACACCTTTACCTCAATTTTATGCTAAAGAATTGCATGATGCTCTTTCTGGTGTTGGCACTGATGAAGCCTGCTTGGTAGAGATCCTAGCATCAGCCTCCAACCATTATATTCAAGTCATACGTTCTACTTATCATGCACGTAAGTTTACTCTTAAGAATTTATTTGCTTCTTATTTTTAGTCTTAAGTTCATATATTTCTAAATTAAAGAAGTTGAATATTGTAGACTTGTAGAACAAGCATTTTGGCAAGTATATCAGTAAACGTTTAGGTTTGTCTAAGTCATCTGAAATATTTTGAAAGCTTTCAATGTTGTGATAAAGGTAGACATTTTTTATTAGACTTTTTCATTGAAATAAGTTTACACAACCCTGTTCTTAAGCCAACAGTAAAATATACCTTAATTGTCTGTAGAGTTTCTTAAACCAAAATCTTCTAATATTGAGAGTAAAGCACTGTTTCTAGATAAGTATTTATAAGATTTTTAATCAATTTTTAATCTTGAAGTTGTTATTTTCTTATTTTGTTTTTTATCCTCTTATTTTTCTATGCTTATTAGTGTATGGTAAATCATTGGAAGAAGAATTGCAAGGTGACACCTCAGGACATTTTAGGAGACTCTTGGTATCATTGTGTCAAGTACGTATATATGTCAATTCATGGAAACTTCTTAGAAAGTAACCCTTGGAGGTGCTACAGATTTTAAAAATTTCTTTTGAATTTACAGGGCCATCGTGATGAGAACCCAAATGTAAATGAAGCTGCTGCCACTCAAGATGCTCAGGCATTATTTCAAGCAGGTTAGTGCTTCATTGTATTAGTCTATAGAAAGATGCAATTTCATATGATATATCTTTTAGAGCAGAATAAGAATTATCTTTGGTTGTACAATAAGTGAAAAATTGTGAAATGACTGGGATCCAAACCCAGGTTTCCCACTTTCCGGGGTGTTCGAACCGGATAAACTACTATGCCACCTTAATGCAACTTTGGGTTATGTTACACACTTTCTTAAAACTTGATCATTCTCGACTTTATGGTAACGCTCCCTGATAAGAGAGGAATGCAAGAAGCAACAAGTAAAATTTGTTTTATTCCTCTCTTATTTATCAGTTGCTCAATTGTGGCTGTGTTTCTGATAATTACTGGGCAAATCAAATTATAGCTCTCAAGTAAACTTTTTCCTTATATGCTCTTCATTGCAAGGAAGAGCTAGTTTTATGACTGGGTGTAAATTTTATTATTTCAATTACATATTAATTCTTTCTTGTAGGCGAAAAGCGTATTGGTACAGATGAGTCAACTTTCAATGCAGTGCTAGCCTCCAGAAGCTACCATCACCTTCAGAGAGTAATGGCTGAGTATGAACGCCTTGCTGGCCATTCATTGGAGAAGGCAATCAAAAAAGAGTTTTCTGGAGATATAATGCAAGGACTTCTTGCCATTGGTAAATAAATACACTTGCCTAAATTTAATATATACATATATACTTGTATTTATGTATGTATATTTAGGGTCGTGTTGCAATTTAAAAAATAAGAATTTCTGTGAGGAGTTTCTTAATAATAATTATCCTTTTCAGAAAATGTTGACTAAATTAAGGTAAAATTAACGAGTAAAATGGAAGGTGTTGTTTTACCTCTTGCTCAATGCAATTCATTTCCTTGGCATGACTCTTTATATTTTTGAGAGTGTGTGTGGAGTATTACTTCTAATTAACTGAATAAGAATAAGAGAAATATAATTTGGAGCATGTAGTGTGTGTACAATATTAATATGTATGCTACAGATAAAGTGTGCGAGCTTCAGCTATCATGAACTCCTTGCCTAACAACTTATGAGTTTGCTTGACCAAGCATTCTCAGGACAATTAATATTGTAATTATCATTATTTTTATTCATATTAGTTATACTCAATTAGAATAGCATGTAGGAAAGAAGAGTGTTATTAGAGATGAGTAATGTTACAAAAATTAAATCCTGGTTAAATAGTTTGGTACATTATGAAGCATCTGTTGTAAATCAAGTTGTTGATTGTTTGTCCTTATCTCTGCAGTTTAGGTTATTACTTTTAAAAGGTCTCAGCTGGATTTTAGCTCTTTAGGTTGTAGAGGTTCACAAAAGCCTCACCACCTAAAAGGTTGTATTCCTGGTACTCTTCCGTAGTCTACAAAAATATTATAAGAACTCATGAAGCAAATTCTGAGATATTAATTATATCAAATCAGTGTCAGTTGCTATTTTCTTATTCGTCCTCCTACATCCCATCATAAACTTCCATCTGGTAACTTTTGGTTTCAAAACTTGCAGATGTTACTTTGAGGGTTAATAATTATAGCCAGCATCATTCATTATAAGTTAATTGAGTTGTTTTAATTTTAAGAAGTTGCATTTCATAAATGGAAATAATTAATGGATAAGGGGCCTTAGTTGTGGTGTCAATAAGTAAACTGAATTCATGATACGAATCACATGGTTTCATATTTGTTGCGACTTATTTCTCTTCTAATTACTTTTGACATTTTACCACTGGTTTAGTTTGAATCAAGTTTTGTCTTTCTTTTAGTAATGCTGCATATTGAAAGTTTGCTGAAATTACCAAGTTTTTAAATGTTGGAAAGTTTTAACATGAGCTTTTTATTTCTTTTTTACGCATGTATTTAATTTTTCTGTGAACATGGATTTGCACTCATCCTATGATATGATGCTTCAGTTGGGTGTTTGGTTGAAAATAAAGATTCTATCTCTTAATAAAATTACATATTTCATATCACGCAGCTTTGTTTCTGCATGTACTGTTCAGTCTATGGCAGTTCTCCAGAGGCTAATGAAATGTATTAATTTCTATAATATTCGTCCAGTTGCATTCTAAATTAGTTATAAGTTTAAAATCTCCAATAGCCATTTTTGTCGGCATTCCTCTTCTCATTCATTGGTATACCGATTAAATAAGAAATGATGAATGCATCACATTGGAAATACATATTGAGTGCTCTCAAAAAGTGCAGTGTCCTTTCTTGTTTTCTCAGTATTTTGGTGAATGAGAAGAGGAATGCCACCAAAGATGGCAATCGGAGATTTTTCTTTACATTCTAAATTAGGTTGAAAAATTTTCATTTCATTGTTTTATGGCCAAAAAGAGACAACAACCTAGTCTAAAACCCCTTACTAATTGACTTGTTATTCTGACTAAAACTAGTTATTCTACTAACTAACTATTCATACAACTAACAAATAATTTTGAAAAGAAAATGGATATTAAACATTCATATGGAAGGGCTTGTCATAAAATGTGAAGTATTTGCTCTGAATATATTCCTGGGACTCATAATTAATATATCACCCGTATTCTTTAGCATACCAAATTTTATTCTTAGTTGTCACATCTGAGAGCTCAATTTTTATTTACAGTTTCTCTAGCTCATAAATAAAATATTTTTCTTCTTGAGAAAAGTTGAAAAAATAACATATATGATAGATGATTTTGTAAGTTTCATTCCATTTGCTAACTTGAATTAAAATTTAATTAGTTAATATCGATTTTCATGTAAGTTCAGTTGTCTGAATCATTACATTTTTGAATAAATTGTGATATTAGTGTTTATTTTTCAACTAAGATTAGCATAAATTCTCATGTGGAACAATCTTCCTTCTTAGCTTTTTTCATAATGTTACTCAGATTCTAATGGAAGTGTTATAGAAAAGTAATATATATTAGATAGATGTTTCAGCATATACTGGTATTTTATAGTAAGCAGTGACCACTTAGAAATAATTTAGTGTGAGTGTCCTGGATTTTGAACAATTTTCTGCAGAAATTCTCATTCAGATTTACTATTGTGATATTGCTCAATGATTTATTTCCAGGAGTTAATTAAAATCAAAAACGTGGACTGCTTCTGTTATTTAACATCATCAATAACAGCTCTGTAACTGCTAATTATCAAGTACTGTTAATTTATGATGTATTTCTGCTAGGAAGTTTTGCTTTTTAGTGCCTTTAAGAATTAACAGTACATATAAGCATGTGACTTAAGTCAATTGATGGTTACAAATTCACAAGCATGGGAATGCTCTGAAGTATCCTTTCATCCTTAGAGAAAGTGTTTGACTAGTATAAGCATAACAGAGTTAAGCAAAAAGCTGATTAATTAAGTGGTTGCTATTTTGATCATATGTACCAGTTTTTTACAGTTTCAAAAGTGTCAGTATTTAGCAGTAAATCAATATTTATTGCATATTAGTTATTTAAGGCAGATAAGTGAATAAATTCAATCAAATAAAATGAAATAATTGATTGATTAATTTCTCCTCATGCAGAATAGAAGTATGTTTAACTAGCTATATTAGCTATAGTGCTATAGTAACATATGTGCCTCTTTTTATTGCTTTTGCTTCCCCTGACCTCTGTAAAACCAAATGCATACCTCTAATGAAAAAGCTGAAATACCACACTTGCTTGTAGTAATATAAATTTGTGGCAATAATGATAATTTAATATTATAGTTTATTTAAATATAATGATTTGTAGTAAGATATTTACTGCACTCAAACTTTTTCATTCCATGAATCATCATATATAATTGAATGAATTTTGCAGTATATTCAATAGCACCCTGTTTGTATTAAGCTTGATGCCTGTAAAGCTTTTTATTTTTGTGATAGAGATAAGAAATATATTTCTAGCTCTACTAAAATCAGTGAAATACCATTTTAACATTCTTTTTTCTATATTTGACATTAAATTAGTTAATTTTGGAGCAAAGTAAGGCTCATATTATACCTATGACTCATTACTAATGAAACTAAAAGTTATAAATAATGCATGTAATAAACGTGGGTTTCAGTGAACATTTCAAAGTGAATTTGCATGCCTATTTTTATCCAACAATGAATGGAAATAGTATTCCCTGAATAACCACATAGCATTTATCTTATGAAAATGTTAGTTTATTTTTATTGAAAAAATGCTTTAGTGATAGCAGTTGTTGTGTTTATGTAAATATATAAATGTGGGGATTCCCTTACTTGTCTGACACTCACTCAACCAACTCTCCATTGATCAGCAGCTCAGGTGAACTAAATATAATATAATTTATAATTGTCATCTTAACAAGTCCTCTGTATACCTTTTAAAATTATTCATAGGTAGATTAATAATAAATAGTATTAATGGAATACTCGTTGCCCTGAGTGAAAATTTTGCACAAAGGTGTGTTTTATAGGTACGTTTTAGTGTTTGTTTATTCGTTTAGAGTGATTGGAGTGTTTATTGAAATATATTTTGGTGGGTAAATCTATGAAATTATTTGAGCAAATTCAAATTTCAACTTCATTTTTTCTATCAAATGATGCATTTTTCATTTGTTGGTCTAGTTTTAGCTGGGGGCAGGAAAAATTCTCTTTAAAATGGTGTATTATTAATATAATTTGATGGAGTATGATGGGGATAAAGCTCTGGTCACTGAAAACAGATGTTAAGAAATAACATGTAAAGATATTATTTATTAGTTAATTAATAATTCTTCAGTCGAGCTGTCATTAAACTGAGTAGTCAGTCAATGGATTTTGAGATGAGTGAGCATTTACTTTGTAAGGTTTGATCTAATAATCATTATTTTCTAATAAATTTATCTTCTTTACTCTAACCATTGTGAATTCGAAGTAAATAATTGAAACATTTACTTTATTTTAGTGAAGTCAGCTGCTAATCGACCACGGTTCTTTGCTGAGCGACTTCACAATGCAATGGCAGGAATGGGAACCAAGGACAGGACTTTGATTAGAATTGTTGTTACTAGATCTGAAGTAGACATGGGAGATATAAAGGGAGAATTTCAGCGAGAATATGGAAAATCATTACAGGAGTTCATTTCAGTAAGAGAGTGTACTATTAGAATTAGATTAAGATATTCAATTGATTTATTTTAATTTACTATTATTTGTGCTTTAAAAAATTAATTGATATATACTATTTTGAAATAAAGTGATAAAACCCAGGGGATTAAAAGTTATATGTACATATTTAAAAATAATGGTAGACTTTTTGACTCATAATTAAGGGTATGGCTATTGAGTTATTCCAGCTTGTATTCATTTTTATTTATACTTTGTTTGCCTTCTTCATGTAATTTTTAAGTGATTTTTTTGTTATTATGTCTCTCTGTATAAAATTGGCAGAATGAACAAAAATATAATTAGAAATCCATTATTGAACCTCTTATCTTCATCATTTGGTATTCTTACTATAGACAGATCCTATCTTTTAAAGTTGTCTCCATTATTTATGTTTGTGGTCTCCTCTTTGGTCTGCACGAAACTATTCGTCTTAACTTAGTCTATGAATGTCATGCTACTTGCTCTTCTCTTTTTATCAGATTTTTAACATTTTGAATTGTTTTAGGGTGATACATCTGGTGACTATAAGAAGATGCTGCTTGCAATGGTCGGATAATTCTCTGGAGGAATATTCAAACTATGAACAGGAAGTGAAAAACGTGTTGGTCTCATTCAACGTCTTTTTTGGTCAACCTTGGTGATGGACTCTTGTTATGGTTTGAAGGAGTATTACACCTAGTATATTTCTAAAATTTCTTTGTTATTTGTGATATTTAAGGATGTTTTGAACTCGTGAGTTGTTGTAGTTTTTAGATCTTTTAAAATAATGGTGGAAACAATCTAATTTCTAATGTAACCAAACTAAAAATTACCAAAATTACTTTATTGATTGTACACAGTACCTTTAAAATTTGAAAAGGGAGCCTCATTTCATTACATTTTGTATAATATTTGATCTCAGAATGAGTTTGCCATTACTTAAATTCCTTGCTATATCATCATATTATAATCTTTAAACTTTGCTGCTTGCCCAGTTGTTGCTTACGATTACAGAAATATAAATGTTTAACATATGTACTTATACAATATACACACAATTACCCTGCACACTACCTAGGAAGACAGAAGTTGCATGGGTATTGACTACAAAGATAAGGGTCTATTGATCAAGAGTTTTGGAAAGTTTATTTTTATAACTAAAACATGTTACTTTATGCACAGAAATCAAATTAATATAAACTATTGAATTTTTTTAGTTTCAAACATTTAAAATTTTGAGAATCAAGTAGATGTAGGTATTAAATAGGTCTTCCAAACATTGTTGTGTTGGAAGAAAGTTTGTTTGATGTTTAATGATATTTATTCTTGATTACATATTGCTGAAATTTTTTCTCAACTGTTGAATGATTACTAATTTTTGTAGATGTGTTTTTATATATCATCTCTTGGTGAATCATGTGATTGGCAAGCCTGCTCTATAACTTGCAGGAAACTTATTACCTCTATATTTTCATAATATTCCAAATACTGGGTGCTTCTGGCTCAGTTTTATTAAAACATGTTAACCTTTTATATAAATGTTAATGTGTAAGCATTTGTTGTCAATTTATACTCTTATATATCAATATGTGCATGCTGAACTAAATTGTTGGTCATCTTCATATTTTCTATATAAAGTTATCAGATACATGTTGTAATATTACCATAAGATTTGAAGTGATATTTTCAGAATTTGTTAATACAAGTACTGAATCGATTATGTGCTAAGCTACATCACATCACAAAAGACAAGTATTGATTGATTCTCTATATAGTTTGGGCCTTTTCTCTTTACAATAGCTGAAAATTGTCTGTATCAATTTGTATTGTCAGAATGCTAATAAAGAAGCAAGCATTATTCATGTTTGAGAAACTTGAACTTAATTACACTGAGGTAAAATAGACAAATCAGATATTTTCTAATCTATAAATTTTGCAAGTCAAAAAAATTTGGCATGCTCAAGATATTGGGCTACATTTCATTCTTCTTTGAGTGAAACTTTGTCATGGTCCACTAAACGCACACGAAAGGTTTTACTTCCTGTTTGCATTCTTTCTCTGATCGACCGATTCATCTTTTTGTAGCAGTGCTTTCTGTCTCTGCTGTACTTCTCAGATGAAGCAGCTGTGCTGGGTGTACATTGTCTGTATTCCCATGTGAATATTTAAAGATTACTGCAGGTACGTCAATTGTACTCGCCATAGCATATTTTTCCAAGAATCAGTGACATGGTCTTGGCAGTTTTATAAGTAAATTATTTAAGTTAAATTATTACTGATGCATACCAGTTTCAATTGTGCAATAATACTGCCTTCAAACTTGTCTTTGATGAATCTATAAACAGTTGCCACACTTCAGTACTGTGTCAACACTTCAATAATGTAATCAATATCTTATACGTTCCATAAAAATTCTTTATCACATTCTCAGGCAGGACCTTGCCTGCCAATGATTCTGCCTTGAGTCATTTTGTTATGATCACTTTTCATTTTAAGGACCCTATGCACTGTTGATGAAAGCCCAATTAGCATGCCTTTAATTTATATAACAACTAAGATGGGGCAAGGTTAGCAAAATCAGCTATCTATGCCCCTAACCTCTATGGTCCCAGCAGAAGATGCACATCAAATGTCTTGTAATTTTTTTTTTTCAAATCTTTAGTTGAAGCCATTACAGTTAGTCCTGTAGATGCCCTAACTTGTCAATGAGATCTATAATATAGAAATAATTTATTTGAAGAACATAATTCTTGTTTGAAACTAAGTAAACTATGCTTAACAACATACAATTGCAAAATTATATCCTAAAATCAAGATCACAGAATTCCAAGCTGAATAAATCTTGAGGTGTTGAGATTGAGGAACGAAACTCAGTATTCCCCATATATTCTTCGTAAATTCTCAGAATGTTTCTCATATTATATGATTTTACAGGAAGTAACAATTTCAATAAATGTTACTCTAGTTATGTGAAGGATTATTGTAAAAATATTAGATTTCAAACTTATTTCAAAGTAAACATAAATCATTTTTAAAGGAAAGTTCCACTAGAGTTCCAGACAGAAAACTTCAATCTCAAAAATAGCTCAATCAAAAACCAAAGACAAAACTTTCAGCGTAGCTTAAAAAAACGATGAAAAACAAAGCTGTGAAATAATGTTTGATGAGTGGTGTTCCATGCAAAATAATATTTTTGATAAAATCTTCAAAATCTGAGGTAGCAGAGAAAAACAGTTTGATCAGAAATCAGAATGAAAAATATCATTAAAAATATGAATGCCATTCCATATATCTACTGCTTGTTTAACAGTGTAATTAAATAAATCTACTATTCATACCCATAATGGAAAAGTTGTATAAAGACATCAGCGTATGATAAAAATATCAAGGGGTAACGAAAAACGATAACCATATTAAAACCTCAACAAGCATAATTGGCTCCAGCGTATCTCCAGTGATTCTCCACCATGTAAAATTTCATACAGTCTTTTGGTTGCAAATAAGGGGCATGTTGCAATGTAGTCACAAAGAATCCGTAAGGCACAAATGAGTCTTGTACTCAATAAAATTAATATATCAAAGACATTTCTTAGCATTTTGAAAACATAGTAGAAGAATTTAAGTTGTGTTGAGTTTACTAATATTCATCATACCATAAAGCATAATTCTTAAAATAGTGGATTGAAACTACATAATTTCTATACTACCAGAGATATTAAAATATTTGCAATGATATATCCTGAGAAAGAATACACAAATGAAGTTCATTCACCAAGCATTGTAGAAATTGCACTTGAAATCAAAATCAAATTATTTTTTTGTGCAAAAAATACCTCAAATAAGAAAAATATAAAATTATTTCCAGTTTATTCAGATTCATCCAGAGCAAGATTGTGATCTGAATGAGATTTCAAGGTAAAATTATTAAACTATTTTTGAAATATATTGAAAGAGCTAATGTAACTTAGTCAAAACAAATGAAATGTTAGGTGAGAAACAAAATGTAAGTCAGTCTAGAAACAGAAAAGGAAAAAATTTGGGAGAATTCAGGAAATGTTCTTCCAAAAGAGGTGTATAGAGAAAACTTTGCTGCATACCCAGTATTTGGGTTAATATTTATAATTTCTTTAGTTATTTTTAAGATCTTTATTGATTAACATCTGCATATTTATTTCAACTCTGTTTGTATCCTTCACTTGATTTTACCTATATACATACAGACGTTAAATGTCTACATGATATAATAATGAATGAATGTCCCTCTGTTTCTACCTCCTGTTCATCCCATTGACCAGCTAAGAATCCATAAAGCCACCATTACAACAGAATTTATTATTTGCCATCAAGAGTTAGGAGACCCTTCAGCTAGTTAACTATAAGGAAAATCATGTCGAAGGTTTCATAGCTAAGTGGAGACATAATTAGGCTTAGATATGTACAAATTAAACAATTATTATAAGAATATTTTTTTAAATCTGAAGGAATATTTTTATAGTAATAACAATAAGTGGTCCTAACAATAGTAGGTAGGTTAGTTAAGAGTAATACATTGACAGCCTTAGAAATGAAGCCTAGAACCAACTCAAGAAAGGCTTAAGTAAGTCATCCAGGACCTCCTACAGCTACTACCTATTTCCTTTTTGTGCAAGCAATTATTGTTACCCATTAGGAATCAAGTTATAAGAAACTTTCAATGAAGCAAACAATTCAAAGAACAAAAAAATTTTAGTAGAAGATTTCTTGAAAAGGAAATGTTTTTGCTCCTAGCAGAATATGAATTTTATATCTTATTAAACTATAGAAGCAGTGACAAAATTTGTCAAGAGGTTAACTTTATTAGTAATAAATGCTGTAATAGTTGTTAAAGATTAAATCAGTATAATAATTTCCCTATAATACACTTCTTATGTTAAATTTAAATAAATGCCACTGCTCATTTCCTCAATGTTTAAATGATAAAAGAGAAAAGGGAGAGAAAATTTATTATTCAAAATATGACAAATAAAATTTCCAATTAAGAGATTCCAATATCACATACAAGAACTCCAGATACTCAATGATTTCACAACATTTTATGGAATTGTTATTAAATGACAAATGAGGAATTTTCAAGAATGAACCACTAAAATTCTAATAGAAACTTTAGATACATCACGTTTTTTTAACCATCAAAGTAGTTGTAAAGATATCCTCCTTCAGGGTATAAAATCATCACCTCCAAATGTAGCAAAGGAATCTTGATTCTCAAATAAAGTAACCCTGCAGAACATGATGAATTAACAAACTTGAATTTACACGAAATTAAATATATAATTTTTAAAAGGAAAGAATAATTAAGACATTCTCAAAATTTTGCATCATAGAAAAATAAATGATTACAATATCAGTAATAATAAATATCAGTATAATACAGTATATGACAAAGAGCAGTCAACAAATCAGAATATACTTGAATCATATACAAGACTTTTTTACTATAGTATAAAAAATAATGAACAAATGAACACAAACATAATAAACTTAAATTTAAAACAGGGATCAGCTCAGAATTTTCAATTCATACAACATGTTTCATCAGCTTCCTTCCAGTTGAAATTCAAAGATTTTTAAAAATGTTTTATTACCAATGTAACTCTAATGAATAAAATTAAGGTTACACCCTTTGTTGGAACACAAAAACAGGACTATCATCATCTGAGCTTATGTCACTGAAAAGACAAACAAAGTAAATTTAAGTTAAAATACAGCATAATTTTCTGCCTTGGAAACATTTTGGTACAGAAATACCATAACATAATGCATACTGTCTGTTTTCTCTCAAAATGGATTAACTGAAATAGATCCTCATAAATCAGATGGCCATTATTTCAATATGCAAAAAGAAATATTATTATAAGGAACAATCATACAATTAAGCAGCAACAGTATGGAGCACCCATTCTGAGTTGAATATAACAAAAAAGTCATGTGATTGGAATCACCTTATATTCACTTTAAAGCTAGAAATTTAAATTTTGAAAATGTATACTTCTATAACAATATAAATATTCTTCAATTGTGATACTTATCAAGCATCATTTCTCACTTTCTTGATAAACAAATATGATAACAAAATGTGGATAAATAATAATTAAGAAATGGATTTAATTTTTTCCCATATTTATTTGTCATGATCTAAATGAATTCACGAACATATGGGATTAAATATAGTTGGAGGGAATACAGTAGTTAGGAATGATACTTCAACTGAAAACACTCCAATGTATGCCTTAATAATTTCAAATCAATGCAAAATAATACTTTAATAGAAAAAAGTAAAATGATACGGCATGATGGATTACACAGACTCAAACTTGATATACATCTTATTTAAAGATGGGTTCACTCATAGCAACTTATCATATTACCTGAAAGGTCAAATCTTTCTAATTGATCTTACAATCTTGAGGGAGTATTTATCTATTATATATAGATGCTTCTCCGGATTCATTCATGTTACTAGATAGATAGATAGAGAGGATACAAATTCACAGCCTAAACCACAAGCGTGATTGAGTTGAAATTTTTACTGTGTATTGGCCATCACATGTAACCGCCAGAAAATTGCGATTTTGACCCTCAGTGTCAAGGGTTCGATTTCAGAGGGCCCCAAAATCCCCATTTTTCCCGTTTAAATGCATTGCTTTGATTTTCGGGAATTTTAAAAAAATACTTCCTGGATAGGTAGAGAAATGAAACTCAAGAAGCCTATAAATATGGTCATGATCTATCGATAACATTAATGACTTTTACAGAAATTATCCTGGGTTCGATGCTAGGACGATGCAAAAATCTGTCATTTAAAATACATTGAGGTAGTTTTTCATTATTTATTTTTATGCACTTATCGAAATGATAGGAAGTTCTTGCTTTGCTAGAAGATGTATATTATGAATCGATTTTAGAAAAAAATTTAGATAAGACTATACTGTTCCTGGGTTCGATGCCAGAGCACATTAAAATTTCTCTCATAAGGAATATATGGGAAAAGTAGGATGTCGTTTGAGGCAGTTGCAGCCAATATTGCCGCTTGAATTTTCACATATAGTTAGAGATGGTGAAATTCTGTTGTGCAGCATAGAAAGTATTACCAGGAAGACCCGGGTTCGAAGCCAGGCGGTAAATATATCCCCCCTTTTAAATACATTGATTTAGTTTTCATTATTTATTTTGATATACTTATCGAAATGATAGGAAGTTCTTGCTTTGCTAGAAGATGTATATTAAGACTCCGCTTAAGAAAAAAATTTAGATACGACAATTCTGTTCTTGGGTTCGATGCCAGAGCACATTAAAATTTCTCTCATAAGGAATATATGGGAAAAGTAGGATGTCGTTTGAGGCAGTTGCAGCCAATATTTCCGCTTGAATTTTCACATATAGTTAGAGATGGTGAAATTCTGTTGTGCTACATAGGTAGTATCACCAGGAAGACCCAGGTTCGATGCCGGACGAATAAATTGCAGCGAATTTTAAGAATATATTCAATTCTTATTTTTTATCTTTTGAGGACCGTCCCAATATGATGCCGACATGAAGTTAGTGTTGTCGATCTGCTTGCAGGATGCAAGCTACATTTTACTCGTAATACATACAATCAGTCATCCAATGTAAATGTTTCATTTGATTACTACTAACATAGAGGAGTCATTTGGATTAGTTAGTAAATTTAAGCAAAGATGGATCTCACTTGAGGTTACAGTAGTGTAGACAATTGCTAACAAAAGAAAATGAGATTCGCTTATCAAACCACTGCAAGAGTTAAGATTTGAATCACAGGACTGTAAAAGATTCGTAGACATAGATATGGGAATGTATAAAAAATTAATAATGCAAGCAGTAATAAGGTGCAATGGACTTGGCAATAGGATGCAGACTGAATGTTGGATGATATACTGAAAAGATCTGGTTAATATGTCCCAACTAATTATTTCTGATATAGGAAATTGAATCACTTAAACTTCAACCATACAGTCAAATCTCCTAAAATAGGAGATTTGGCCTGATGGTTGAAGTGAAAGTGATTCAATTTCCTATATCAGAAATAATTAGTTGGAACATATAAACTAGATTTTTTAATAAGAATAAAGTGATAAATGAAACATACTGTGCAAGCCACAAAAATATCATGAACAAAGGTTAATCTATATATATAAAGCAGAAATTCTGTGTGTTTGTGGGTTTGTGTGTTTGTGGGTTTGTTTGTTTGTCTTGGATTGGAGTCCACACCGTTTGCCCGATTTGTCTCAAACTTTGCATACGTGTCCTCTGAGATCAGGAAGGAAGTACTGTCGCATTTTTATTCAAGAATTTGTCTGGGTTCGAACCAAGATCGTTCAGATAGATTTTCATAAGGAATACACGTAAGCTTCACTTTTATCGGTTGCAGGCTTTATTTCTTTTGAAGAATTAAATTAGAAGGAATAGTCGTACAGAGTCGAGACAAACACCAAAAGAAAGAAAATCGAACAGAGATTCTTATTTTGGTCATGGAATCTTAGTTTCGATTAGAATTTGCGAGAATATTGGTAAAATATACAAAAATTTTGTGAAAAATCGTGGCTATAAACAACTCATCCCCCTGACGACCGATCCCATTGTTGAATCCGAGCTCATGTTTTATCCCGTAAAAATACTCGTGGACTTTAGGCTCATAAAGCTGATGATTGAAGAGGACGATAAATTACATGGATAACGAGAAATTTTCTGTAAGAAGGTAACCAGCAATTGCAGGAACGTAATTACAGTCAGGAGATTGTGTGTCTTCGATTTTAGTACAAACCGTTTGCCAGATTCGCGTCAAACTTTGCGTACGTGTTTTCTGGGACCAGAAAAGACGTACTGTCTCAATTTCATTCGATAATTTTGCTGGGTTCGAACCAAGATCGCTCAGATGGGTTTCAATAAATAATAAATCTAATCTTCACTTTAATCGGTAGCAGGCTGTATTTCCTTTGAAGAATTAAAATAGAAAAATAGTCGTGCGGAGTCGAAACAAGAAGCAAAAGAACTGAAATCAAATGAATATTCTAATTTTTATCGTGGAATATTGTTTCCGAATTGAAATTCCGAGAATTTTGATAAAATACGCGTGAATTTTCCAAAATTGTTGAGGTTGTAAACAGCCAATCCTCCTGACAATCAATGCGATTGTTGAGCCGAGCGCATGAATTTTCCTGCACAGTAAGTATAGATTGGGATTTTAGACTGTATTCTAAAGGGAATTTACGCATTGCACGACCGGCAACTTGAATTTAATCTAATTCTATATTCCCCGTTGAGAATCAACGGGCGCTTCAGCTAGTTATATATATATATGGGCAAGCCAAGAGAAACTCTGAGTCAACCAATAGTTCAAATAATATTACCCTTCTAATAGATTGTAAGGAAATAGTGACTTCATTGAGACTAGATTTTTTAACCCTCGGATTAAAAAAGTTAGAAAAACATGTATAATTACATGTTAAATTGTCAATTCAAAATCTCTTTAAAAACCCTACAACCAATTTAAATATAAAAAATTCAAGACATGGTCGTTCACAGACCTATTTGGTTTCCAACATATCCAAGCTTAGTCTTTATAAAAAAAAAACTAAGAAATAAAGAAGAAATTTGAAATGAAATGAAAGCATTCCAATCACATGAGTCTTTAGTTCAATGAAAGTCTGTTGGAAAGGGTAACCTTCCAAAAATTTTCCACATTTGTATATCTTTGAAAGGATGACATAACTAATTTAACAAATTATTGTATGAATAATACTTGTAAAAAATCACAAGATGTACCTTTCATATATGTAGTTAGTGGTACCAACTAATACAATAGGAAAGTAACTATTAAATCTGTGGTGCACAACCCAAGGCCTGCAAAGAAGTTAGTAGCTAGAAATTAGAGGATATCTTAAAACAATTAAGAATTTCATAAATTATACTACCACCAATTATACCTTCCCAACCTCTTTATTCAATTTATTGTGATAATTTCTAGGAAAATCAAACATCATGAAATTGAAAAATGAAAGAATTTTCAAAAAGATATTCTTTTTTTGAAATGGACATAACTATGGACTGTCGACTCCTAAGTTATCCTATCAGCTGAGTGAAAAGGTTGCACACCACTGAATAAAACAAATCAAAAGCTATATAGCTAAGACAAAATGTTCCCATAACATTGATGATAGTAATAGTCGAACAATAATACAACAATACTTTTGAGTACTCTTCACAAGTTTACAAATCAACATGAATGAGCACTTACATTCATAAAAAATGAGATGGTTTTGGAATTCTTGAAACTTGAACTTAACACGAACACTTACATAGTGGTATCCATCAAACTTCCTAAATTCTGCAAAGTTATGGTGATTTCTTGGCGGCCATTGTGTGAAGCAGCTGTAATTGACCTCTTCCTCCTCTTACGTGGCCTCGGGTTTTCTGTAAGAGCTTGAGTTAATTCTGAAAAGAAGAAGCAACTTATAAACCATCAACTTATATCTAATAAAATGTATTCCACCCATAACAAAATGCAAAACAATATACCTCCTAAAAGTTTAATATCTAAGATTAAAATTCAAAGGTCAAATAAATGTATTTACAATATTTATCTGAGGTAGAGTCTTGGGTACAGTCTAGTAAATTAATTTTCAATAATATTCATACCTTTTTCTTTGCAGAAAATTTTGTCTAGGATACAAAGATTTTGCTCTACACCTAAAAAATTGCCTACCCAATCTCAAACTAGAGTAGACTCATGCAGAGTTGAGGATTCTTCCCTTTCAATGAATGTTAGTGAATTTTCTACCTCATGGTATGTTAATAGTCCTTGAAATTTACTGCTTAAAACCCTTATCTTAACTTCATTAAAAATTATGCCATTCTCCACAATATTATCTCTTTATATATCAAAAATGAAGAACAAATAAAAGATTCTTGTTAGCTATTACTCTTCCGGTGACTATAAAGTTGGAAAATTAATAACCATCAATGCCAGGTGCCTTGTTTCCAAGTTAATACATTTCCATATATCTTCAATAGTTCTTTCACAATATCAGAGCATATGTATAAGCATGTTTTTCACCATTACCTGGTGACAAATAATTTCTAACATAAAGATAACCACTCCTCAACATCCATAATGTAACGCAGATTATGATAGAGAACTGATACGGAAACTTTACCACTGGACAAAGATCATACACAGAGAGAAAAAAAATTTACTGTTTGCAGCAAGTAATTTGCGGAAAAACAACTTTCCCCTTCATTTCACTTAGAGGTTTCCCTTAAAATTTTTGCCAAGAAGATTGATGACACTATAGGAAGAACAATACAGAAAAATAAGAAAGCGAATTTTCTGTTCCTTGGATCAGCACTTCAAGTAAATCTGTCAACTCATACAAAGCTGAACAAAAATTTGGTTTGTCTTTGAAACATCACTTTGTTTATCTGGAACTAACTGAGGTAATAAACAACCTAAACAAATCACCCTGTAATTTTTATAATCACTTTTACTAGGGATTGGATATTTTAAATAAGATTTACTAACTTTATTTTTCAGTGCTTATATTGCTTAAGCATGAGCCTTTCTTGCTTAAGAAATAAGTCATCCACAACAATATAAACAGAACCTATAAGAAGGTGAACGGAGACTATTGATACAGACTATACATCATATTTTTAAATGGTTACCTTTTCTTGACTCCACAATCTCCTTACGCCTTTCCTGATATTCTTCAGGGAACCTGGTAACTAACTTCTCCACGTAATTGTCAATCATTTTTGTTCTGACATGCTTCGAAATACTAGCTCTGCAAACAGGACAAGCTTTTTTTTTCTTAGTCCACTTCAGAAAACAGTATTCACAAAAGGTATGTGAACAATTGGATGTCGTAGCCTGAAAGTACAAATTCAATATAAATATCCATCATTGACTCATACAGCCACCAAAGACTTTATGATGATTTCAGAAAATAGGGCCATTAATTTACAGCAAGGATATACAAGAAAAATAGTGACTTGGCTGGGACCCAGGTCTTCCACTTTCCGGGCAGGTGTTCTAACCATTAAACTACAGAGCCACGCCGTTTTCCCTTCTGTAAATGGGGGCTTTTATGATCAAGGTGATGGTACAAAAAGCCTAAGTCAAAGTCAAACTTCATTTCCACCATTTGATTAATTTACAGGTTAAATAGCCAGTTCAGTTTTTATGAACATTCAATTTGGTAAAGAAAAATTGTGGGAATGGCTATTAATCTCTAATACTAAATGTCTGTGCTCTTGAATCCAAGGGCAGCGAGTGGGGCAGAATGGAACTGTAGGGATTTTAATCTGTTCGCAAATTCTTCACAATGCATAAAAAAGTACATTCACATCAAAAATATTATTTCATTAATTCATAAACCATAACCAATGTTAATCTTCTAATATAAAACATGGAAAATTATTGCTCAATAATTGTCAAAAAGTAATGGTATATCATTAGATAATCCTAATTCATATCAAATTACTCTCTCGAGATATTTTTAATTCACTCACTTCACAAGCAACGACTGTGTTCCTATGTTCTGAGGGTAGGGGAGAGGTTACCCATGGAATCCAAGTCAGCAATGCTTTTATCTCCTATATTCCCACCCATCCTGGATCAGACAACTTAGTGCCAAATTTCATACAAAAACAAATTCCACAGGTGGATGCCATCATGATGGGAACTCAATTAAAAATTCCGGCACTAACTAGGGGGACATCACCGAAAAGAAACAATTGTACAGGGTCTGTCCCAAAAGTAAGTTGAATGATTTTTTCCTGTGGACCTGGACGGCTGGAGTGGCACAATCGGTGGTGGGAAAGGTGGTGGAGGGTCTTGGGAAAGTAACACTATCTTCACCAGTTTCCTGCGGGCCATTGCTCAGTGCATATCACTGTTAATGTGAGCTCCTGTTCGAGTGACACATCATAACTTCAAGATGCCCCATTTGATGGAACAGCGATATTCGATAAAATTTTGCGTTAAGCTTGGAAAATCAGGTTCTGATACCATTACCATGCTTAAGCAAGCTTATAGAAATGATACAATTTACCTCTGGCACAAGATGTTCCGGGAGGGCAGAGAGGACGCTGATGAAGTCTTCCCCGCGGCCAAAAAAGGCAAGGATGAGCAAATCCCGAATGAAGGCGATGCTCATCGTCTTTTTCGACTTGAAAGGCATTGTCCACTCAGAGTTTGTGCCACAGGGACAAACAGTTAACAGTAAATTTGACGTGGAAGTCCTCGAAAGGCTCCGAAAAAGAGTGCTAAGCATCAGTAAGGAGATCGCTGGCAACTGGCCTCTGCACCACAACAACGAGCCGTCTCACACTGCCTTCATTGTGACCATGTTCCTGGCCAGGCAACGCTGCCCCAGTCGCCATACAGTCCTGACATGGCACCACTGGACTTCTTTTTGCTCTCAAGAAGATAAGAGGAGCTGAAAGGGCCATCATTTTGGGATGCTGGAAGCTGTCAAAGAAGCCGTGACGAGGTCCCTGTTGACCCCTTCCAGGAAGCATACCGCAACTGGCAAAAACGTTGGGAACAGAACGACGCACAAGGGTGCTACTTTGAAAATTATAAGTCGTTTGTACTTTTGGCTGTAATAATTTTTTTTACCGGATTTATTCAACTTATTTTTGGGACAGACCCTGTACAGATGGACAAAGTGGAGAGTGAAACTTCTGAGAAGTCTCTAATCAAAGCTCTCTGAAGCAATTTTGCTGAGGTGAGGCAAGTTATGAGAAACATATTCATGAATTAGGTGATGATGATCTTTGTATTTAATTTTTTTCTGCTCTTTGAAGAGATAACATGCCTCAGATTACCATTTGCTCGTCAGACTTCATCTCTCACATCAATTGACGATTCCAAGATGTGCCTCTTGCGAGAAAAATATAAAAATCGTGGCACTCGTTGTACCGATACCTCAGAAATAACCACTCGTTGCAATAGACGAAACTCCCTATCTTATTTGCTGTGAGATGGGCAATGGCCAAAAAATCACTTGCTATAACGCATCTCTTGTTATATGCTGTACTTGTTATTACGGACTTCTACTGTACATAAAATAACTGGCAAAAACATTAACAAGTAAAAGCGAGTTATTTTAGAAATATCTGCATATTATTCTTGATATATATAAGTAAATGCCAACATAAATTTCACACCACTTAATTAGACTTTTAAAACTAAATTAAAAGGTTACAATCCTTAAATACCAACCCATCCTGAGTAATAATAGTAATATACATGATACAAGGAGGATATAAGGATTTTTTTCTTTCTTTCAATTAATTGCAAAAAATCATAAAAAATAATGAGGAATTACACTACTTACATTAATTACGACTTCATGACAAATACTGCACTGTAACTCTGTCTCAAGAAGTTCTTCGACAGTTTCTGACAGCCCCTTTCTTATCACCTCTAACTCTGAAACAGCATCATCTCTTTCTTTTACAACATGATGATAAGCTGCAAGGAAAAAATTATGTTTTAGACATTTTAAAACAAGCCATAAATTCTGGGGGTTCTCGTGGAAATGTGAATTATTACAGGTTGAAGATTTTAACCAGCATAGTTTCTAAACAGATGGAGAAACTAGAGGGTAGTAATAATTGCTAGTTATGATATTTGAAAAATTGGTTGTGCAATGCACAGCACAGTTTTCCAAAGAATTCTTCCAGTGGTGCACTATTACGAGTGTTTGCTTCAAGAGAACATGACCAAGTCATTGGATGGAGGAAATGGATGCCCCTGCCACTCAACTTCCCAAAGCATTTTAAGGTAGATCAAAAATCTAGTTGATGGAAAAATAAGTAAAATAGGACAAGAACATAGATTTAACAGGAAGGAAAGGTTAATTTTTAATTCAATGCTTGAAAAGGATTACAGTATGAATTAATTATCTAAGGAGTTAAAAATTGTATCGCATGTCTCTCAGAGAAAAATTGTGCCTGGGTGACTGAAAAAAGGGTGCCTGTTTATAATACATGCATTAATTATTTGAAATTAAAAATTAATAGGAAGATCAAGTTGTTTCCAAAAATAAAACATAAAATAAAATGGAGAATCTAGATGATGGTCTTCATTTAAAAGCATAGGTGAAACATTTCACAGGGCAGATAATAAAAAATGACAGTAAATGTAGGACAACTAATTGAATTTGAAACTTGTACTGGGTATTTGTATTGTAAGTTATTTTTCAGACAAATGGTTGTTCTAAATGTGACTGACAGTAAACATCTACATGTAACGATAACAAGGGATCTTCAATTCAACCTTGTAGCAACCATATTGAGACAAAAGCTTACAAAGTCTGATACTTTGTTATGAGGGTATTAAGGAAAGGTGGTATGTACTCAAAAGAAATTCATAAATTCTTATTTAAGCAAATACAGACAGTTATCGACTTATGATCACCTTTGGTTCCAAAAATATGATAGTAAGTCAATTTGTAAGTAAAAGGGACATTAATCTGTTTTTTTAATTGGAAATATGTATATCTTGAAGTAAATATTACCCATTGATACAAGTCTCATGATTTAACTAACAAAAATTATGCATAAAAGTTATTGTAGGTACTACCAATATTGATAAATGGCTGACATCAATGTTCCGTCTCTATAAACAATGACTTGTATTAATCTAAAGAGATATTAACAGTCATCAGAAGTTTCACTATCATAAGTTGCCTAAGATGTAGCAGTTGTACGAGACGATAAATACTTGTGTTAGAATACAGCAAAACAGTTTGAGATCTACAAGCAGTAGGACAAGTCAAACAAGTTAATATGGACAAAATAAACGCATTCCATATATTTTTAAAATATCTGCAAGTGTAACAGAGATGTTAAAATACTTAGCAAGGAAACTTGAACGAATACACAGTGAATTTACAGATTAAGAAGTCTTCATAACGTGTACAGTGATAAACAAGCATGGGCAGATATTAAGAGAAGAATAATAAGCGCAACTTACTTGAGCAAAAAAGACCATAGATATAAAATTGAACCTAAAGCTCCAAAGTCTAACACAGTAACTCATTCAATTTTTAGAAAGAGAAAGCAATGAAACACTTCCTGCAAGTATCATCAAGCCATTTCCTCCAAAAGTGTGTACCTTCATGGCAAAGCTAGGTAAATTGTAATAATTGGGCAAAATTTGAATTGGGTTGGGGAATATTCAAGTTGTGTAATTGAAGGATGATTTTTCTACAAGATTGGATAGTGCATGTGATTTTGACTCTATTTTGGAGGGACAGGAGGACTGAATTTATTAAAGTAAAAGCATTACATTTTGCTCTGTTAGAAGAGGGTTCTGCCTCCCTCCTTGAGCAAATGCTTGGCAGACATTTCATTTATAAAAAGGATATAAAAACGCCTAATATAGTTTACTTTCGATAGCCAATGAACTTCAGAATGTAGAAGCTAATGTTTAAAAAAATAAATAAAGACCAAATAAGAGCTCCAGTGCCTCATTTAGGCAAGGTACTAAACACACTGAGCCAACACTCCAATAGAAAGTGTCTTCAATGGCACTGTTCACTTATTAAAAAACTAACATATTTTGTCTAGGGAAAACATTTTTCCAGGTTAATTTGGCTACATTCTCAATTTCCCTGACTTTTCCAGGATTTCCAGGTCTGTAGCAACCCTGTATATGCACACTGTCAGTGATTTTCTTTGAATAATTTCATAATATACTTGACAATGGTGGACAATTTAGCAATTTGTCATGAAGAGATTGAAAAAATGCTAATTATCTCTTTCTCAAGTGTTTACAAGGTATTGAGTAGACCGGTCAGATAAATGTACCCTTTTCTTAAGCAAGTAACATGTGCTAAAAGTTTCAAGTGAATCTGTTTCTCACAAACCTGACATTACCCTTGTAAGATGAATTAGTGAGAGAAAATAAGAACACACTAAAAACATTAAAAGTTGAAAATAAAGACTTTTGTGCGAAGTAAAAGAAGTAAAACAGGGCAATGGAAGCATAAAAGGAGCTGTAAAATATGTTTCAAAAGTGAGAAGGGCCTTCATGGTGCTTGCTTTCCGGAACATTAGTGTTCTTAAAAAATATGAGTGACCAATTAGTGCAATGTTTAAATAAATTAGGTATAAATAATGAAAAAAATGCTAGAAGCATGAAACTTTGTATTTAGGTTAAAAAAATAATTATAGTAACTAAAATTGGGAAAGATTATGAGAACTAAAAATGATATAATAAAATTTTCATAATCAGAATATAAAATTTAATATTTTAAATATACTTTTTGTAATTAAAAATATTTTCCTAAATTTAAATTTTGTATCAGCAGAAAAGTTATATTTTATTTTGAATTCTATAAATTAAATAAGAACAAGTAAAATATGGGGTCATAATTTAAGAATTAGTTACTATATATATTTTTATCCAAAAGAGTACATTATCATCAAAAACACCTTGGCATTCATTGCATACACCATGTAATAGAGGCTGACACTAAAAGGGTTAAGCAAAAGAGGGAAGTTTTCAAGACTGCTTTCCTTCTGGAATAACCCCAAATAGAATAAGGACAAACTGAATCAAGTACACTCCTGGCCAAAATTAACGCAGCACCTCTCTAGCGATCCTTATGGCCGGTGCTGCATTAATTTTGGCCAGGACTGTACATACTAATACAATGACAGTTCAGAGAAAAATGAGATGTGATTAGACAGACAGACATAAAAGATATCCCAAAAAGAATTCACAGACAACATAACTTATTTAACTGAAAAATATTCTTTTACTTATAATTTAATCTCTTCATCTGCTGTTGAAACAATGAAGTTGAATATTAATATTTATCAGAAAAAGCGAAAGGGTATACCTGTACAAGTTTCACCCAATTCTTTAGCTAGAATTTTATTCTGCTGCTTTACATTAATCAGCTCATCCATTGCATCCATGTCTACTTTTCCAGCTGCCTGTATGGCAGAAGTACTCTTTAAGTTTTCCTGTGAGGTCGAAGAATACAATAACACCAATAATAATACTTTAAATAGTAGTTGATACATTAGTCAAAACATAACATATATAATACTGCCACAGATATAAAAAAATATGCATTCCAATCACAAGGTTTCAAGATTAGCACTACCTAATTTGCCATATTTATTTAACAGTTTACTTAACTGCCTCATTCTGCAGCAGTGCGATCCAACAAATTGATGATATTACAGCATAATAACCAAACATTCCAATTCCCAAAACAAAAAACAACAGAAGTTATCTTAACTGGTCAAATCCTATCTTATATTAGAAAATCCAACAAAATAAATCAAAAAAGCAATATGTATTCTAATCACACTATAACAGCTGTGTATAAGCCAATATAACACAAAATGTGTAATTCATCATTTGTGGAAATACACTTTATAAATACTTTAATTACCACATATCACTGAAGGTGCATAATCGTACAGCATTAATTACTACAAAGTAAGCTATGATGCAGAAGGCTGATGAGCAAGAAAGTAAAAACAATATGTATCATCTTTGACGAAAACAACTAATCGAGGTTTGCACAGCATTATATTTAATGACTTCATACTTTTATGAAGTTCGACCATTAAGTCGCACTGTCAAATTTCCTAGCTAAATGATATGCGCTGAAAGAGTTTCAGAATCCCTGTTTCCCCACGGACAGCCGATTCTAAGTTTAAATGGTCTTATCAGCATGGCTTTCCTACTCAGTCTATTTGCTTGCCCCATTAGTTTTGACAATTCATTTTAATTTCTTCGACTCCATATCCTTTATAGGCTTTAGTAGAACTTATCTTTATCTTTCACTCTCTTTTTCTATTGGAATCACAACCAAGATATAATTAACAAACTTTCGCCTAAATCCAACATCATTACGTTGAAGTATACTCCAGTACATAGGGACGCTATCAACGCATCTGTTAAATCCTATATCTCTCTATAAGAACCGAGCAATTTTACGAAGTAGTTTTTTCACATCCGAAATCATACGAGAATACCATATGGCAAGCTCGTAATGAGCAACGACTTAAAACGTGATAACTACGCAAATACCTTCACTTACGATCGACGACTTCTTTTAATCTATTCCTCCAAGTAGTCAAATTCAAGCGATCGATCCCATAGAATTAGGAAAGTGAACATATATCAACAAAATGATAATCGTTGCTCCGTTGTCCTTGAAATACTTGCATTAACTCCTGCGCTACTCAAAGGGTTCGTAAGGTTCCCACCCATTCGTATTATGCTCCAACAGTCCCACAATCAACAAGTTAGCCCCAATTCCGTACCGTAAGGTGATACAGGATCTCCAGGAGGTAACGTAATCTACGGAGACCCTACTGGGGGAACCATTCTTAATAATGTCACAGCATTTTTGAGATTTCTGAACCCTTCCCTCTCCCACAAAGTGTCCCACGGAGCTTCACGCCCTATGTGATAGGGTATCCAAGAGTAGCACGCCTCTCCTGGTAATTATGGCATCATCTAAGGACCACCAATAAGAACATATAAGTTTTCCTTCCTAAAGAAAGTTTATGACAAATGTTTCACTGAATTCTTGAAAATGTTCACGCTTTATACCGTACCGTACCGCTTTCACTAGCCTTTCCTCAGTAATAATTTCCAAAGATGGACAGGAAGATGCAGAATAATTAGAGAATCAGCTAAGATTCCTATGAATAACTAAGACTCTTCCACTAATGCCAAACAGGAGGTAATCATTGCAACAGCTGAAAATTATTACACCCAGCGGATTAAATCAGTTTGAATTCTAAAATTCAAAAGCGTGAACGAGAAAATTTTTAATATTTATCTTATGAATTTAAAAAATCTACAAAAACTTACGAATTGAACCGTAATTATTCCGAGATACAAACTGGAAATTTTAATTTTTGGCTTTGAAGCAAGTACTTATTAAGTAAATAAATACCTATATACACAAATTACCTTGGGGATGTTTATTTGCATTGTTCGTCAGCCATGAAGGCTGTGAATTAGTGAAAAGTAGATGAGTTGGAGATTTGTTATTTATAAGTTCTGTAGTAGTTGTCCTAAGATAATTTCTGGAAATACTTGATAAATATTAAGTTAAGAATACCTGTTAAGGTGAACACATTAGTGTTCCCTTTGAACTATATTGTGATGAATGGAATATAATAAAATTCAAAATATTTAGAGAATATTACTTCTATACTAATTTAGCCTCTAAAAATATCGTGTAACTTATTTACATAATCATTCTCATACATAAGAATGAGAGAATAACTTTCTCCCAGATTATTCTTAGAGAAGGCTTTACAATTTTTTCCATGGAAGATTTGTCAATTTAAATTCAATGGTAACTGAATTGAGACCATCAAAAGATCAAGGTAATAAACAAAATAATAATAATATTCACTAAAAATCTTAGCACTACCTTTGCTTCTGGTTTTCCATCGCAGCCTTCACCCTCACTGTTCACATTTTCATCCTTCTTATTCTCTAGATTTGCTTCAGGTTTCGCCATCCCTGTATCCCTATTTCCAGTGCCCATGTTTAGGCTGCACAGGTTTTTACTAGAGTTCGAGAAATAATTAATTCCAGCACGTCAGAAAAACTTAAAAGCAAATTGCACATGATACGAACCCCACCAATATGTTGAATCTCATTGTTCTCACTGGAAGGCGAAACCGCTTCTCATCAACCTCTATGGAAATTTGAATATATACACTACCGAGAATCAGAATGTCAGAGTTACTGAGGAATGTGGTGTTCGAGTCCTTCAACAAACGCCCATTGAGTGTAAGTCCGTGTAAACTCTGAAAATAAAGTTCATTTTGCCAAAATATTTTCAAAAACTGAAAAACTATTTCCATCACTGAAATTACCTTATTGGTGACTTTCCATCGGTCTTCGGTACACCGTATCTCGCAATGTGTGCGAGACACATCAAATGCAATTAACCGCATGTCACATAATTTTCCTCTGCCTATAACAAACTGTAAGTATTCAATTAATGATTTGAAGAAAAATGTAGCCAAATAAACTTATGACCGAAACTTACTACATCTGAGATTAGGAAAATCCTTGAAGAATCGCCCAACACTATTTGATAGCATGGGAGAAGATCATATGAAGATTTAGAATTACTCGCAGACATTATCAGTGGATATGTCTTCTCACGATCTCAGCGACGTTCATGAAAAATCTTTCATTCACGAAATCTCTAACCACCAAATTCTTTCATAAATATCTTTCAAATCAAACGAAGTACGGAACGTATGGAATAGCTTCCTATTTTGTGCTAAATATAGGTGGCACCACTTTACAAAACATTTTAAATTAAGATTATGGACCGTTATGTTGTTACTTGGTGATATTAAGTTACTTTTAATTAAAATGAACGAATGATTGAATATTTATGTAATGAAAATGGTTACTCATGTTTATAATACGATTTTTTTTATGTATTACAGCACACAGCTTCTCCAACTAAATTCCCCATAATCCTACAGAAGCTACAGAATGTTTGCTAACTAGAAACTAAACCTATGTTTCAACCACTATTTTTATTGATATATCCCTCATGACCAGTATGCGAAACAACAGAGAGTAAAAGGGGAAATTCCCCGGCTCGTAAAACTGTTTCCCTGGCTGATGATAGCAATATTTTTCCCTGCCAGGGAAAATTGTTTCCCCCTCTTTTGCTTTTAATAGTAACTACTGGTTACTTGTACAGTGTACTATTTACTATTACTAATGTGTGCAAAGGGGACGAATCCCCTTAGAATGCAGTCTTTCGCGAAATTTTTCAATATTTTGACAGAAAATTTTATTTATTTTGATCTATGTGCGCGAAGCAGATAGACTAAATTATTCCCCCCCATCAACAAGAAGCTTGATTCGCTCTCTGCTCATGAGGTAGCATGTTTGCTTCTCCTGACAAGTTTTCTAGAACCGCCTATCTGTTGCACGGCTACATATATATCTCCAACTTCACTCCATCTCCTTGGGAAAATGTAACTGTATATTTTTCACAATAATAATATCCAACGTATGGATAATAATGAGAAGTTTCAAGAACCCAGGAATAAATAAGTTAGAGGTTTTGTTGACAAATGGAAACGAAACACTCGTCTAAACCGCAAACAACCGATTTAGGGCCGGTTGCACCAACTCCGGTTACGCGTATTCGCTACGTAGCTATCAGCTACGGCGTAGCCAAAGGTTACGAGTGACAACCGTTGCACAAAGGAAATTCAGGCGACGGTCACCAAACCAGAAGGCTACCTCTGTTTCCGAACGCCCAATCACTTTTCTCATACAATCGTTCCGCAAAAATTAGGCTCTTGGGCTGTTTCAGCTTTCACTTGTTCGTGAAAGTTGGCATTTTATAAAACTTCAGTTTTATTAAAATAGGTTTATGTTACGGTATATTGTCAAGAAATTGATTTTTATATTCTAATTAATCTGGTATGTTTCCGTTAAGAATATATTTGTAGCATTTTGGGATTTGTTTTCATTTTGGATTTTTATGCCTATCCACACAAGTGCAACGATGTATTTTTTTTATCAATAATCCTTATATTTTAACATCCTACATTAAAGTTATCGGCCATATTTAATCCCCTTTAATTCAGTCTCTAATTATTACCATTTCTTTGTTTAAAATACTTTTATTTTAAACGTTTTCGCGGTGCCTAATTATTTGGACAACACGACCAGAACAGCAATCTAGAAATTTACCCAGCTATTTCTCGGGTATCTGTTATGCCTAATATTAAATAGCCTAGAAAATTATGTTCATAAACGTTAATAAACTTAATGTAAATTATGAAAAAACAAATTCACCTCGATACTGCCGTCTTTTGAGCAAGTGGAAAAGGAATTCTCGTATGTATCATTCGTGTAATATAAGAGAGAAATATCATCATAGTTATTTACTAGTAATAATTATTAAGTGGTAATTCGAATCTGTATTTCTGTATTAACTAAACGTTTGCATTTTAACACTTTTTTCGATTACTTATTGTTATTTTTTTGATTTTCCAACATCACCTTAAGGACATCGTGTGTGAATACGTATAATTAAAATAATAAAGTCTTTATAAATTCCCTTACGTATTTCAGATGTATTATCAATAATAAATATAATGTTGTTCCAGTAGGAAAACTTGAGAATTGAATAAAATTATACATTACTTCCAGAAATATTGGAGGTTGTCTAATTATTCGAAGATTTAGAGGAAGATGAAGAAGAATTAATGTTAACTTTATATGGCAACATCAGAAATGAGAGGAAGTTTAGAATTCGACCAGACAACTTTGTAGTTTGGAATGAAGAAGAGTTTTTAGCAAGGTTCAGGCTTAGCAAAGGTACTGTGGAGAAGTTGCTGGCAGAGATACAAGAGAAAATATATCATAAAACAACAAGGTGATTTAATATTATAACTAATTTGAAGCATAATTCAATATAACCTATGATGTCTATTGTGTAAATTCCATTTTAAGAAACATGGCTATGACAGCAATGAACCAGTTACTGATGACACTGCGGTTTTATGCTACTGGTTCCATGCTTATAACAGTAGGTGATTTCTGTGGTGTGCATAAAGCAACTGCCATTAGGGTAATCAAGGAGGTGTCCAAGGCGATAGCTGAACTAAGGAAAACAAACATAATGAAACCAGCCACAAACATGGAAATTAGTAAGGAGCAGGATGATTTTTACAAGATTGCACATTTACCAAGGGTTGTTGGGTGAATAGATTTTACACACATTAAGATACTATCACCAGGTATTGTGAATTATTGCATTAACTGAATTGAACATATTTTGATGATTATTCCCATATTATATTTGATTCAATAGAATAAGAAGATAAAATATAAATTACATAGGTTGTAGTATGATAGGCTCTGTAGAATTGATTATTAAAATATTATTTCCTGACACCTATTATTATCTTGAAAATACAACAAGAAAATTAAATGAATTTAATACAAAGTTTCAGCATATTATGCAGAAATTTGTCTAAATAGTATTATTATTACAGGAGGTGCTGAGCCTGAATCTTTTAG
This sequence comes from Sympetrum striolatum, assembly GCA_947579665.1. Taxonomy (NCBI): domain Eukaryota; kingdom Metazoa; phylum Arthropoda; class Insecta; order Odonata; family Libellulidae; genus Sympetrum; species Sympetrum striolatum. The sequence continues at coordinate 48,860,245 of OX388342.1, read as the reverse complement.
AAACAGGAAAGGATATTTTTCTTTAAACTTCCAAGTAATATGTGCTGAAACATGCTAATAGAAGATATTGTGACCAGATGGCCAGGATCAACTCATGACCAAACTATTTTTAATAATGGATGAAAATAAAAGAACACTTTGTAGTAATTCCATTCCAATCCAATTACTACAAAGTGTTCTTTTATTTTCATCTGTTATGGAATTCCACCAAGTAACAGCCAATACCATTCAAAATATATTTTCAATTATTCAAACATTAAGTCACAAATAAACCAGAATAAATTCAGAGATGGAATTATTTTGGGAGACTCTGGATATAGACAAGAAAGATATCTTATGACTCCAATCAGAAATCCTGTTGCACCTGAGGAGCATCTGTATAATGAAAGCCAAATAAGAACAAGAAATGTCATAGAAAGAATGTTTGGAGTATGGAAAAGACAATTTCCAATTCTTTTGCATGGCATAAGGTTGTGATTAGATACTGTCATGACGGTTGTGGTAGCCTGTGCTTTCTTGCACAACTTAGCAGCTTAGAAGACTTTTAAGGAATGAAATGAATAATTAATGTTCTTTTCATAAATATTTATTTAATTCCTTTTCCTTTAGATCAATATCAAGAAGAATCCTCTTCTTCTCTGCCAAAGCAATTCTTATTTTAATAGCATGCAGTTCATTTTCCCTCCTTTCCTTTTCAGTATGTTCCTTCTGTAGGATGGTCTTCTGTAGTTTTATTAACTCCATCTTTACCTCAGTCAATAAATTCAAATTTCATTTTGGGCATTTCTTCATTTTCCTTGAAGTTACTCTAGTATTAGATTCTAGTAAAAAGATCCACTTCATATCCATTAATAAAACTGAGATAATTAAATAGAACCTAAAGCAAAAAATGTTGCAAAGAAGCTATTGCTTCGCTAACCTTCCGGACTGTCCTGGACGTGGTATATGTGTGAACCCCACAAAAATCACCGGCTGAGTTAAGCATTAAATTTCTAGCTAGAAATTCACCGGATATCGGATCGTCTTCAATAAAATATAATTTGGTAAAATTTTACTTTAGGGCCCAACAGCTTCAACACAGACGACTTGCAAAGACGAATCCGCACGAAAAATTCCTCTTTGCTCGAAATTGAAAAATGCACTGGACGTTGTTTTAAATTCCGCTTCCTTAGAAGAGCTTGCACCATTTCCAAGAGAAGTTCGTAGTCGGAATGAGCTAGCTCCTCGAACATGTCAACACAAAAACAAACGTCCATCTTCTATGTTTACATAGCGCAGTGCATCATGGTAAAATTCTCATTCACCTAGCCTCGAGGTCCACCGTAACGGAGTAGCAAAACCCACGTTTTCTAAAGTTAAAAAATCTGTAACTCGAAAACCGTTTAAGATATCTTCTTGATTTTGCCTTTATATGTAAATTTGATGTATTCTTTACATTACATTCGCTTACTATACCCATGATTTCCCAACGATACGTGATTTAGCTAGAGACTGATATTTTCATGTTCAATCATTGGTGAACCTTCAGTTTTATAATTATTTATACTTTATTTATGTGAAATTGGATCAAATGATAAAACCGTCACAGGCTAAAGGTATCTATTACTTTACTGTGAAAGAATCATGATGCATGTTTAAATACTTCTAGAGAAATCGTCGTCAGAGTTTGGATGCACGGGAAAAAAACGTTGTAATATATATTTTAATTTTTGTTTGCTACAAAATACATTGTTGAGCTATACCAAAAATATCGAATCAATAATTTTATAGGAAAAATCTACACAATTTTTTTCAAGTCGATATCTCGTATAAATTTAATGTAAAAAATTAAAAACTGATTTTTCGCTCAAGAGTTCACCAACCTCCGGCTATCACGAAACCGATGGATCTACCTGGGGTTACGGTTTGAGCTGCTTTAGCCGAGACCCAAGGCGAAACCAGAGGTGGTGCAACGTAAAACTGCCCGTCACCTCGACCCTAACCATAACTAGGAGTGTAGCCGGAGATGGTGCAACCGGCCCTTATTAATCCAAAATTACAAAGAGAAGAATGTACGTGAACAAGGGTTGAATCGTAACTGAACGTTGAAGAAGGAAAAACAAAAACTAAACGTAAAGAGGGCGCTGATGCCCTCGTGGGTAGGAAGGTGGTCGTAACCGGCGAGTCACGTGATCTCCAACACTTCCCCTCGACCAACAGCCGGAGTAAACCACCGAGTTATCCTCGTCCACGGGACCCAAGACCGAGTCCTTGGACGCACTTCTCGTGCTTCGGTCTCGACAATCCTTTCGTCAGTACGTCGGCGGGCATCTCGTCCGTCGGTGTGTACTCGATCGAAATCATCCCCTTCTTTTCAGCATCTCGGACGGAGTGATGTCGTATGTCGATATGCTTCGTCCTCGAGTGAAACATAGGATTCGACACGAGTTTCGAAGTGGGACGGCACCGAGTCGCTTTCCAAAATCGCCAAGCAGCCTCTTCATGTACAAGGCTTCTTTCGTTGCGTCCTACAGAGCCATGTACTCGGCCTCTGTCGATGACAATGCTACCGTAGGTTGCTTCCGGGACTCCCAGCTTACCGCTGCGCCGCTCATGATGAACGCGTACCCTGTGTACGACTTTCGGTCCACGATGCAGTTTCCCCAGTCGGCGTCCACGAACATCGCTGCTGGGTCATCGGACCTCGAGTACAAGAGACCCAGGTCGCGTGTCAATGCGATATATCGCAAAACACGCTTCGCAGCTGTCCAGTGTTGTTCCCCGTGACAGTCGTTAAACTGCGACAAAGCACTCACCGCGTGGGAAATGTCCGGCCTTGTGCCCACTGACAGGTACATTAGAGCTCCTACCAATTGTCGGTAGGGGACGCTCTCAGCTTGCTCGCTCGACCTCTCGTCTAACTTCTGCAGCTTCGTTCCTGGTTCCATGGGCGTGCTGACAGGCCTGCATTCGGACATGTCGAACTTCTCCAAAACATCGTCGATATATCCTTTCTGGCAAATCTTCATCTCGTTGACACCTCTCTCGAACTCCAGCCCCAAGCAGTACCTCACGTGGCCTAAGTCCTTGATCTCGAACTTAGTGTTCAGGAAATCTCTCACCTTATCGATTCTCGCATCTGTGCGGGACATAATCAAAATGTCGTCCACGTAGATTATGATGTGGGTCCTGTCCTCGACTGGTCCGATGAAGTACAGGCAGGGATCCGCATCCGAACGAGTAGCCTTAAGATTCATCATTTCTCCGTCGATATGATGATACCAAGCGCGCCCGGCTTGTTTCAAACCGTAGAGCGCCTTGTCCAGTAGACAAACCACGTCGTGATCGGTCAACTTATCCAGCATCTCGTCTGCCTTCGTTCTCACGTCTTCGTCGATCTTCTCGTCTTGCACGATGTGAGCCAAAACGTCCTTGAAGTGTGCGGGTGTCTCCATGAAGATCTGTTCCTCGACTTCTCCGTTCAAATACGCCGTCTTGACATCTAGTTGTCGAATCTTCAGATTGTTTTGAACGGCTGTCGCCACCGCAGTCCTGATGGTACTCAGCCTTGCGACCGGAGCAAACGTGTCGTGAAACTCGATCCCCGGCCTTTGTGTGAAACCACGCGCGACCACGCGCGCTTTCCGCTTGCTAATGGTGCCGTCGGCATTGTGCTTATTGCGCAGGACAAATCTGCTGCCAATGACGCGTTGTCCATTGGGACGCTCGACCAGCTTCCACGTGTTGTTCTGGATTAACGCAACAGCCTCCTCTGCCATCGCTTCCAGCCATTCCGCCGAGTCCTCACCAGAAACTGCCTCGTTCACCGGAACCTCTGCGACGTTTGCTTCTTCCCCTGGTCGGACACAGTACAGTTTGCGTGGTCGCCCGCGTTGCCCCGTTCTAACCACTCTCGGTCGTTCTGGTCCTCTTATAGGTGGCGCTACTTGTCGTTCCTGAGGCGGAGTTTCCAGCTCCTCTGCTGGTCGGTCCTCTCGATCCAAATCGTCGATTTCACCGGGTGGAAAACCTCGGAAGCCTTCAGGAAAATCCTGTTCGTCGATGTCGTGTTGATTTTCCACGGCTCTCCGCTCGTCTCGATCCTCGTCTCTCGGGATAAGTTCAATCTCCAACTCGTGAACTTGATTTTTCGGCTCAACTCGAACCTCATCCGGACGATCTTGCGGAAAAATGTCTTCAACTGTCCCGTCGCGCGCAATCGTCTCTTCTCGGAAAGTGACATCTCTGGTGACCTCCATTGCTCTCGTTTCAGGTATCCAGATCCGATACGCCTTCGACTGTTCCGAGTAGCCCACCAGGATGCCTTCCTTCGCACGTCGGTCGAACTTCCCCTTGTTCGGGGTTTTGTCGAGGTAAAATACCTTGCTTCCGAAATCCCGCAGGTGATGTACGGCCGGCTTCGTGCCGTGCCACTGCTCGAATGGCGTTTTTCCGTCTAGCTTCTTGGTCGGACATCGGTTCCGAAGGTAGTTAGCGGTGTTGACCGCTTCCGCCCAGAACGATTGAGGAAGGCCGGATTGCGAGAGTAAACATCTAGCCGCCTCTTCGAGAGTTCTATTCTTCCTCTCGGATACACCGTTCTGCTCAGGCGTGTGCGTCGTCGTGAGTTCGCGTCGGTTGCCCTCAGACTTCAGGAAATCGTTGAATTCCTTGTTGTCGTACTCACGCCCATTGTCAGATCGGACGCACTTTATTTTCAACCCGTGCTGCTTCTCGACAAGGGCTTTGTACTCGCGGAACATCTGGAATGCTTCGCTCCTCGCCTTCATGAACCGAACTTCCGTCCACCTGGAGTAGTCGTCCGTAAACGTGATTACGTATCGGGATCCGGAGTGCGATGCCACGCGCGCAGAGCCACAGACGTCCGTGTGAATGACCTCGAGCTTTGAAGTCACGCGATGCGACTCTTTCGGGAAAGGCTTTCGCGTCATTTTGCACTTGGTGCAAATGTCGCAGACGAGGTCGTCCAGGTTTCCCTTCAGCTCCAGTCCACGGATAGCTCCGCTCTTCGCAGCTGCAACGAGGTCGCGAAAATTCACGTGGCCCATCCGACGATGCCACAGTTGCGCCGAATTCTCGTTTCGTCCTGCCGCAGCCACTGCGTTCTGACATCCTTCGATGGGGGTGGCCCGTACGAGGTACAGGTTGTCCTTGCGATTCGCGACCATGTACGTCGCACCATCTCGATCGAGGATCTCAGCTTTCTCTCTGTCGAAAATGACCGAGTAGCCGTGATCCGTGATCTTCGACACCGACAGGAGGTTGCTCCGGGTCTCGGGAACGTGTAGTACCTCATTGAGAGTGATTTTCTTCCGCATGCCGTCTACGTCCGTCTCAATTTTCGCCGTTCCTTTTGCCCTTATCTCCGCCGTTGCACTGCTCGCCAACTTCAGCTTTCCCGTCTCGCCCTCGTCCAGCTCGGTGAATCTCGTCGCGTCGCCACATAGATGAGAAGTGCATCCGCTATCGAGGCACCAGATGTCCTCGACGCTGCTCGCAGCGATTTGGCATGTGTCGCTCCTCTCGAATATCGCAAACATCGACGCACTATCATCCACCTTGTTTTTCTTGCCCTTATCTTTGCAGTCAACTGCCTTGTGTCCCTTAATTCCGCACTTCGAGCACTTGTAGGGGAAATAAGTGTCCCTTTTGTCGCTCTTCTCGTTCGAGTCTCGAGCTGGTTTCCGTTGTGGCTTTTTGCTAGGACCCTTCTTTTTCACAAACATTGCACCTTGGTCAACAACCGACGAAGCGTTATCGCGTTTCCTCGCGTCGTTTTCCTCGATTATTTTGGTGCGCAGGCTCTCTACGTTCGGCAGTTCGTCTCGACTTTCGATGGCGATTCGAAAACTTTCGAAACTTGCGGGCAAACTGTATAGCAGCTGGATGGTAAGTTGATCCGGGTCCAATTTTACGTCCATTTCGGTCAGCTTGTCGACGCTTCCGAAGAACTGGCTCAGGTGGTCGCGTACGTCGCTACCTTCCGCCATCTTCTGCATCATCAGACTTTTGAGCAACGCTGCCTTGCGAGCCGGCCCCTTCGACTGATTTGTGTTCTCCAGCTTGAGCCACGTCTCACGAGACGTTTTGCAGTGTTTCACTGCCGCTAGCTGGTCGTCACTGAGCGCTAGGATGATGTCGGACAGAGCTTTTTCGTCGTTCGTTAACCACTTTTGAACGTCGTCGCCTTTGTCCTCTGTCGGATCGGGTTTGGTCAGAGTTCCGTTGACATAACCCCACATGCCGTTCTTGATCAAAACAGCACGCATCCTCAGTTTCCACATATCGTAATTATCTCGGCCTAGGGCCTCGATATGCACTTTGCCACTTGCACTCATGTCCTCGCTTTAATTTATCACCGCGCGTGTTATTGTCCGAAACACCGGTGATCACAATCGTGTCGCGTGTTACTGTCCGGAACACTCGCGATTGTTTTCACAAACACCAAACAAGTTCAATCGCGTCGCGTGTTATTGTCCGAAACATTCGCGATATACTTTTGTTTTTGTTCACTAGCGATCGGGTACACAATTGTCCAAGAACGTGTTCTTTGTTCTTTCTTGCTTCGCCTCGAAGCTTCTCGAAAAAACAAGATGGCTGCGTCGCCGGCACGCCGTTCTCTAAAATGCTGGCCGATCACGTGAAGGTTATTTTCTTCGGTTTGTTTAGACCCGCGTGTTTATTTGCCTGGGCCCATAACCAGTTAGAGGTTTTGTTGGCAAATGGAAACGAAACACTTGTCTAAACCGCAAACAACCAATTTATTAAACCAAAATTACAAAGAGAAGAATGTACGTGAACAAGGGTTGAATCGTAACTGAACGTTGAAGAAGGAAAAACAAAAACTAAACGTAAAGAGGGCGCTGATGCCCTCGTGGGTAGGGTGGTGGTCGTAACCGGCAAGTCACGTGATCTCCAACAAAATACAACACACGATTGATGAAATTTGTGAAGTCTTTTGGCAACCCTTCTCTCCTCTATAACCCTGTTCAGTATCTCTTCATTCTCTGCTCAGTTTGTCAAACTCATCTGTTCCAATTTCCCCCATACGGGGGAAATTGGAAGAGATGTATATAATGTAATGGCTTTGAGTGATTCAATCTTATCCTTTAATCTCTTCCTCAATGTCCATTTTTTGCTGCTATATCTCATGATAATCCTCTCAAAACATTTTACTTGTTTTATTCTAGCGCCTAACTGCGGCATATGCCTACTACTATATAGTAAACATTTTAGCCTCTGGTAGGTTTCTTTTGCCATGGCAATTCTCGCTTTAATCTCTTACTCACTCCTCCAATCTTCTGACACCATACTCCCAAGGTATCTTTGCTTTTTGACTTGTTATATACTAATGTTTGTATGCTCTATGTCATTTCTTCTTATTACCTTTGTTTTCCCAACATTTATTTTCATGCCATACTCCTTCATTCACTCCTCTAGTGTTGTCATTACTCTTTGAAGTGTTGGAGTATCATTTGCATGATTATTCCATCCTTCCAGTCTATCTTCTTATCCTTGAGATTTTTGAACAGTTTTCCCCATCAAACTCTATTCTATTCAATGAATTCTATATTCTTCTTCATGTTTCAGCTGTGTTATCATTATGTTTCTTATATTTGACTTTCCCTTAGTTGGCATTTCCCCCTCGTTTTCCCTGCTAATCTTTATTGTCTAAATATACTATTCCTGCACTATCGTAATCTTTTCAACTTTCTTTAATTGTTATTTTCATCTCAGCTTTCAGCAGTGGATGATCTTTGGCAAAACCTGTCCCCCGATAGTTCACACATACTCTTCACTGAATTCCTGTATCTGTCCTCTGCTAGAATGTGTTATATTCAGCAACTACCTGTACATCTTTGGAATCATGTATCTCTCCTTCCATAATTTTCAAACCATTTATTGGTGATGTTTATTTTTTTATTGTCCACCCCAGGGATAAGGAAACTGACCCTCAGGTAATGGGCAGGTCGCAAGGATAGCAAATGATCCATCAAATATGGTCAAGGTGACTTGTGGTTGGGTCACAAAAAACCGCAGAACCCAATGACAATCCTGTGTTAACCCTCGAGCGCCCACGGTTGCGTATACGCAACCGGCGTAAATGCAACCCTGGGAGCTCGAGGGTTAAAAGCAAACAAGAGTCACTGTAAGCACTGCCCATTGGAAAGGAAATCCAAAGGTTAAGAGAAGAACACTTGGTTGAAAAACCGAGGCCAGTCCAAGGTTTTGAAGCAATGGTGAAAGTAGTTGGTCTAGAAGAAGGAAACTCCAAAAAGAAAAAAACCCTGGCCCACCAGGATGGTGGTTGGGCATATAACTAACAACTTTATCCCAGAAAAATTTGACAGTTATGGAAATCAGTATTAAGCTCAGAACAGGACTGGAAACTTGATACAGACTCTGCATCACAAAAGGATAAAGAGGAAGGAAAACTATATTATAATGGCAACTTGAGAATTTGCGGAGACAGAGTGAGAAGACAAAGGTTGAGAGGAGTGGAGAAAAATAATTCTGGAGGCCCGGGCTCTTTTTGAGCTGTAGTGCCAAGAGGATGGATGTTCTTTATTTATGACTTTCAACCAATCCATCCCAACATTCATTTCTCTAAATCCAAATTTTAAATTGAGAGGAAACTCTCTCACAACTGCACAACAGTTACCCATGATTATTAAGCAGCAGTCCTCTTCTCCTTCTATTGCATTTTCAATATTCTCTTTCATATCTTCACTTTCTTTGCTATTCTTATTCCTATTAGTCTATTAAATATGAAGTTAAGCTTCTTTACTCTTCTTGCTACATCATTGCTAACTACTATTCCAGTCCCATTTTTTATCTTTTTTAATTCCTAAATAAAATATTGTAACCTCCACTTCTCAATTTACCCTGTTCCTCCCACCTTACTTCACTCAAAATGATCAGATCTACTTAATTTTTCTTCATGTCTTCCAACTATTAAGATTGGAACTAAGTTTTAATGTTCCTACCAACCTAATTCCTATCCAACTAATTGTAAGTTTTAACGTCTTTCCATGTATGCTGATTTTTATCATTTATTTACGAAATAATGTGCATAATACATAAGGATAATATGCTGTTTACCACTTAGGGGAATCAGGCTTACTTGTAATAATAATAATTGACTTCATAACAGTAAATTTTAGTCATGCAGAGTTCACTTACATTTAACCATTTACACACACATGCACAATAAACACAAACACCCATGCCCTAACCCAGAAAAATCTTAGCTGGGACTTGAATCCAGAACCTCAGTGTAGCAAAGCTGGTGCATTAATCATTCCACCACCAAAGTTGGCACCTCTACTAACAAGGGGATACTTTCACTTTTGTCTGGCGATTTTAATGAAATTTTTGCAGTGATACTAGAAGTGGAATGATGAAAAAGTGTATTGGCATACATGCCTTTGTTTTGTTGCAATAATTAATTGAAAATTGAGAATCTGATTATAGGCAACCCCCATCACACACCCATGCCTGGCAAATCGGCAACAAATAACCTGCTGTTTGCAAGTAATTCTCTGATTTTATTCTCTTTTTTTGTTATATTTTTTGTTACTCACTGATAGGCTTAAGGGCAATATTTCCATTCTTGCATCTGATCGAATAAGTTCATTTCAACCAAATGAATTTCAATGACAAAAGAGCCTCACTAAAAGTATGACAAATGATGGTTCGTAACGTAGCTTGGCTGTACTCAGATGTCAATTTTCAATTAATTATTGCAACAAAACTAAGGCCCATTTACACGAACACTGAAACACTTTTTCATTGCTCCACTTCTGCATCACCACAACAATTTTCATCAAAAAATTTCAACAAAAGCGAGATTCTCCCCTGTGAGTTTTATTGTTGGAAAAAAATTTGATTGCATTGCGTAGCTCATTATAGTAACTTGTGAAGGCTTCATTTACTAATACATCAGATGATAATTGACTAGTTTACTTTTGCAAGATAATAAATAATAAAAATTACATTTTTATAATCATACTAGAAAAATAACTGTGGAGTTATCTTCCATTTAATATTTATTTAGCTCATGAAAATGGGGAATGTTATATTCACCAAAAATCAGTGTATTGGAATTTTTTTTTCCAATTACAATACTCCCTACTGAATTTGAATTGTACTGTAAATTTTATGAAAAAATCCTGCTAAATTCAGACCCCTTATGATAAAAACTGACTTTATGATCACTCTTTAACATACAAAAATAAACATTTATACATTGGCATGAAATACTTTCTTTCAGAAAAAGTAATATCGGGAAGCTTCCCAGGATTCATACCTTTTTTCAAAAATTTGGATAAAAAGGGTCCTTTTTAAATCTCATCTCAAGGTCTCTTTTCAAGTCCTCTCAAAAAGCAGCCTATGAACACCCAAGTACTTAGCTTAAAACACATTGCATATTTTCCAGATTATATAAGTATAAATCAAAATTTGCCTCAATACGCAATGAAATTTTAAAAAGTGAGGTAAATGTTAGCTTTCCACTTCATTTAAGCTGTTGATGTAACCAGACTCGTGACAGTGTATAATATACAGTGGAATAATAAGAGTTTCAGAGATTTTCATCAGATTCATTTATTGAAGCAAGTCATGGATACTTCACAAAAGATATACAGTTAGAAAGGATCTGGTGCTTTCCCGGCGAATATTGTGGATGAAGTTCTCTTGGGTTGTGTGATGGGTGAGGCCTTGGCAACTATTTGTTTGTTTGTTGATTTCTGTCTGTATTGTTGTTCTTAGAACTGTTGTGGATCATTAAAGATCTTTGATAAAAAAGCTTACAGAATTTATGTTCATTATCCGGACTGGGTGGCCCGGAACATGGTGTCAGAAGTGGGATTCGAACCCACGCCCTCATACGAGGTTGCAAGCTGGGTAGTTTCTTCAATGTCTCTCAATGTTTCGGTCCCTGTCTCCAGAACCATCTTCAGGAGCAACTTCATCATCTTTGCTCCTGAAGATGGTTCCGGAGACAGGGACCAAAACGTCGAGAGACATCGAAGAAACGACCAGGCTTGCAACCCGAGAGAACTTTATCCAAGATATACAGTTACTCATAATGAATAGTGGATAACAAAGGAAAAACAAGCGGTGCAAAATAACAGATAGTGGAATGAGAGGCAAGAAGAAAATAAAGAAAATACTTCAGAGAAAATAATTTTAATAGAGGTAGTAATGAACTACAAACATACAATGTTAAAGTAAGAGTTTTATTGAAATTAAGAGACAGCATAGCACCAGGCATAGAATTGGGCCAATATCAATATTTAAATACAATGTTAATTGCTAATGATCAGGTTATCATAAAAGATAAAGAGGACCTGCAGATTGTAGTAAATAGATTGCATAGGTTGAAGAACTTACATAACCTGAAAACTTCAATAGATAAAAAGAAGACTTTGGCATTCTTTGGAAGCAGCCTGATACAAACAAAAATTGTTATAGAAGACCAAGCCCTGTTGCAAGTGTTGCATTTACAATATTTAGGATGTAATATAACATATTACAAGGACAAAGATATTAAAAATAAAGTGAATGCTTTCCAGATAATATGGGGTACAATAAGAAGGACCCTACTTTACTGTATGGGTTAGAATTTTAGGCACCAAAAAAAATTAAGGCAGATAAAATCATTCAAAATGAAAATTTTATTTTATTATTTAAGATAAATTACAGAATACTCATATTAGAGATGAACTAGGTGTCCAGGCAATCACTAATAGATTAAAGGGGTACAAGAATAGATGAAAAGAACATTTATCATTAGTAAGAGAATCCCAAAACAGGCAATGGAATATCATCCAATAGTTTTAAAGAATCAAGAAATCAAAAAAAGTGTTGGAAGACCAAGAAAAAGATGGTAAAGATCCATGGAATAGGCTTTCAGTAGCCACTTCATGTAAGATCATTGAAAGAGGAAAGAAACACCAGCCTCTGCATACCACACAAAATCAACATCATAATGCTATTTAAAAGTACCTCTTTTCTCTTGAAACCCTTTTCTCCTAACTTCTGGTACAACTTGTTAAGTTCTTTGGATGTTGCCAGTGGAGCTGGCAGGTCATCATTGATGTCCTCCGTGTATCCATCCTTTCTACTTAGCAATACCCTCAGCATTGACGTCTGCATATTTTAATTTTCTATGATGGTATCCAACTTCATCAGAAGTTTGACCATATTAGCTGCTATGAAATTTAAAATGCAAAGCCACTTTGCTTTAATAACTGAACAAAAAACTTCAAGAAATATAAAACTTGCATGAACACATCTCCTTCAAAACAATCCAATGAAATCAGTCCCTACATATATTCAACAGCACACAAAACTGAGTAAAAGAAAGAACAATTATACTGTGGCTACTCTGTATACTCTTAATAGCTCTACCTACCTTCTGACTAAATTCCTGTCTTTCTTTGTGATGGAAATTCCTCCCTCTATTTGCAGTATCTGGAGCTATCAGAGAACCAAATACAGGAATCAGAAAATGGTATACATTTATCCATGCAAAACTTTCAGTTTGCAAAGTGCACTGACATTTTTTTCAATTTTCAAAAAATGCACAGGTCAACTTACCAGTAGTAATACATGGAACAGAGCTGGATGTTGAACTAGCTAAAAAGAATGGTAATAAATTGTCATAATTTGAGAAATTCATCAATTATTTAAGGAAAACAACCAAGAAAAAATCTGATGTGGCTGTAAATATATATCTACGACAGTATTTTCGAATTCTATATTTAATCTAAACTTGGAAGATAAGTGATTAATTTCTTTCATATTATCTTTTACGTCACAAAAATTATAAACAATGTTTCTCGGGACATTTTCGATGAAAAACGATGAAGTGGCCCTTCGCCCCAGCGCCGAGAGCGCCCACAACATACATAATCAGCAACTTCCGGTTTATCAGTATTTCACAAATAACTCCTACACAATCAGTGATACAGAATTATGTTTCGTACAAAAGTTATAGTAAATTTCATTTTCATAAACTTTTATAAATAATAGTTTATGGCTAAATATTATATTTATGGAGATATTTTGAAAACCGGAAATGAGCTTTGATGAATGAAGCTAGACTTCCGGTTAACCGATTTACTCCAAAAACTAATCAACTCTGACAGCACACACCACAGTACTATGTATAAATTTTGGCAGAGATACGACTAATAGTTTTCACATTAGAGCGCCCACTATCACACACACACACATACACACAGACATCATTCCACAAATGGTCAAAACATGTTCTAGGGACCCCAAAACATGTATTTCCGTTGAAATCTCGAAGTCGATTTTTTTTCATGAAAACAATACTTTCTCTATACTTTTTATAAGGAGAAAGTAAAAACGATGAAATGGCCTTTTGCCCCAGCGCCCAGAGCGCCCACAACGTACATAATCAGCAACTTCCGGTTTATCAGTATTTCACAAATAACTCCTACCAATTAGTGATACCAAAATATGTTTCATACAAAAGTTATAGTAAATTTAATTTTCTAAAACTTTTTTAAATAATAGTTTATACCTAAATATAATATTTATGGAGATATTTCGAAAACCGGAAATGAGCTTTGAAAAATGAAGCTCGACTTTCGGTAACCGATTTACTCCAAAAACTAATCAACTCTAATAACACCAACCAAAATACTATATATGAAATTTGGTGTCGATCCGACTAATAGTATTCATGTTAGAGCGCCCACAAAGTACATAACAGCTACTTCCGGTTTATCGGTATTTCACGAATAACTCCTAATCAACGGGTGATACAAAAATATGTTAAATACAAAAGTTATAGTAAATAACATTATCTAAAACTTTTATAAGTGATACAATATACGTATATATCATATTTACGGAGATATTGTGAAAACCGGAAATGAGCTTTGATGAATGAAGCTCGACTTCCGGTTAACCGATTTACTCCAAAAACTAATCAACTCTTACAGCACACACCACAGTACTATATTTGAATTTTGGTATTGATACTACTAATAGTTTTCACGTTAGAGCGCCCACAATCACAGACACACATACATACACACACACTCACACACACACACACATACACACAGACATCACTACGAAAATGGTCAAAACGTGTTCTAGGGACCCCAAAACATGTATTTCCGTTGAAATCTCGAAGTCGATTTTTTTCATGAAAACAATACTTCCTCTATACTTCGTATATGGAGAAAGTAAAAAGGTTTGCTATGGCACGCAAGATTCCAGCATTCCAGAACCTAAATTGAAACAAACCTCAAACTTCAAACAAATAGGTATGTTCATAACTTCTAATGCCTTACTTCTTTGGCCATGAACTGTACAAAACCTCCATGATTAGCTAATAATGCTACCATACTCATTTTGTTGAAAGTCATCAAAAAACAACAAATTAGCTGTATTACCTGATAGATTGGATTGAATGGATTTCATAGATGATTCCAGCAGAACTGGAGGCTTTGGCAACAATGGAACTGCAAAATGGCTTCTTTGAGAGAGTTATTTCAAACTCTTCCTTCTTAAGAGTTCCTCAACTTCTGAAATGCATAATAACAGTTGGGAGAAAATTGATAATTAAGAAAATTCTTTTTTTAAGATAAGGTTCAGAAAACATTGACAAGATTAACCTTTTCCATGTCATATTAAGTTAATCACCTTCACTATCTGAAGAGTCACTATATTTAGTGGGCCTCTTCCCGATCCCCTGTGGTTGAACATGTTCGTTGACATTTGAAGTTTCCTCTGCTCTCTTAGCTAAAGCAACAGCAGTCTGGCAGTCAAAAGTTTTTTCTGGAAAAAGGCATTTTATGATATATTTAATGTGTAAATTTAAAACTCAATATCTATTATATATAATTCCTTCTCCGGATTTATTCAAGGATATAGATAGATAGGATATTAATTCACAGGCTTAACCACAAGCGTCATTGACTTCAAAATTTTACGACGTATTAGCCATAACATGTAACCACTAGAAAAATTGCGATTTTGAACCTCAGTGTCATGGACTCGATTCCAGAGGGCCCCAGAGTCCTGATTTTTCCCATTTGAAAGCATCGCTTTGATTTTCGAGAATTTTTAAAAATACTTCCCTGATAGATAGAGATTCAAAACTCATGGATCCTATAGATATGGTCATGATCTATCGAAAACATAAATTACTCCTGAGTTCGATGCTAGGATGATGTGATAATCTGCCATTTAAAATACATTGAGGTAGTTTTTCATTATTTTTTTTGATGCACTTATCGAAATGATAGGAAGTTCTTGCTCTGCTAGAAGATGTATATTAAGACTCTGTTTAAGAAAAAAGTTATATAAGACCATGTTGCTGCTGGGTTCGATGCCAGAGCACATTACAATTTCTCACATGAGGAATATATGTGAAAAGTAGTTCGTCGTTTGAGGCAGTTGCATCAAATATTTCTGCTTGAATTTTCACACATAGTTAGAGATGGTGATCTTCTATTGTTCTGCATAGGAACTATCACCAGAAAGACACAGGTTCGATGCCAGGCAGTAAATATATCTCCCGTATAAAACACATAGGAGTAATTTTTCATTATTTTTTTCATACACTTTTGAAATGATAGGAAGTTCTTGCTTAGATAGAAGATGTACATTCAGACTCAGTTTCAGAAAATCAATTAGGTAAGACCATACTGTTCCTGGGTTCGATACCACAGCACATTAATATTTTCTAGGCTAAGAATATAAGGGAAAAGTAGGACGGATGACGATGCCGGACAGATAAATTGCAGCGAATTTGAAGAATATTTTCAATTCTTATTTTTCTTTTGAGGACCCTCTTGATATGATACCGACTTCAAATTTGTGTTATCAATATGCCTGCACTATGCAAGCAACATATTACTCATATTACATATCACAAGTATCACCATATAGACAGGGTATCCAATTTCTTCAGTAAAGAAATTAAAAATATGTACATCTTTCAAGCTCTTACCAGCATAAGTGAAAATCCTCACTTTAAATTAAGACCACAGACCACAAGAAAATGTCACTTCCTTATCAGGAAGAGACATTTTCTTTATGTGAAGGCTTGGGTTGGATCATGGCCAGTAACAATGGGATATTGACATCTGGTAAGGAAAATCATTTATCATCATATTATATGTGTATTAATTACTTTCGATGTTTCAACATTCATTTAGATACTCTTCCATTTTTTGCGCCAAAAACACTCTTTCTCTCATAAATTAACTAGTGCTTCATAACATTACCTCATTTGTTACTGTCCATGACCTTGGAACTACTTACACTGTTTCCTTGTCAATGAATTCAACAACTGCATACTTCATGCTTAAGCTGGTACCCTCTCCTGCCATCTGAAAATAGTAGACACTGGATGAAATAGAAAACTTTAGCAAAACATCTTCAACCTTGATAGAATATGAATTAAAAAAAAAGACCCTTATCTATAACAGCATGATTAGAGGAAAATTTCATAATATAAAGATAAACATAACCAAAAATACATTACATAGTATATTTGTACTACCTAGAATTGAACTCTAAATTAAATTTCCAAATGATGCAGCACTGCCATAAATATAGCAGTAGCAGAATCCTGCTGTATCATAATTGCCTGTCCACTCATCTCTCTTCTGCTGATTAACTTCAACTCATAGTTTCTCGTGGAAACTTCATGCACCCCAATGAGTCTAAAATCACAGGGATGCATTAATACAGGCCTACTGACATAATAAAACTTGCACAAATAAATTCCATCACAAACACTTTCTCTGTTCTCAACAGAAACAACTTCACAAATTTTTTTCTCATTTGTTAGGAAAGCATTTATCTTTCATTAGACTTTCTCATTGCCTTTGTTCACTGGCAGCACATCCTCCTCCTCCCCAAGCTTTCTGCAGGTCTGTGCCAAGGGATTTTTTCCTGACCTAACTAGCTTTTTTAACTTGCACATATAATTTTCAAAAGGAAATGCACTACACTCATCTAAACTCGCATATGTTTGCACATCTTCCGCAAGATGCAGCAAACAATGAACATTGTACACAAGGAACTCTGCTCCATGTAGTATCCATGACTGAAGCACAAAGTACTGCAGAAGCCCACTCCCATAGTCTAGATGGACTTTAGCAGTTCTAGGGCAAATAAGCAATGAGATGGCCACACTAAATGTCAAAAAATTATCGTACAAGTCCTGCTTTAGCACCCCTTTCAGGACAAGTTTCCCCGTGTACAAGAAGAATTGCCGAAACTCTGCTGCTTTCCATCGCTCCATATCCTCCTGCTCCCTTGGTTTACTAGCAAAGTTTGAAGGTATGCTCCTACTCCCTTAACTTTGCACTGACTTATGCTATTTAGGCAGCAGACATTTTAGTTACTTTGTTTGGCCTCCTCATCCAGACCAAAATCTCTTCATCACTCCTAGGCATGACTGATACATATAATCAACAGGAAAACCTTTGATCATGTCTAGGGGCAGATTGCAAAATGGAGTTGCTCCTACGTGGTGTTCCTTCTGCTGCTGGCTTCAAAAAGATTCATTAGACCTAAGAGTGGAATCTACATCCTAGTACGTCACCTTATTCAGCCATGCACCTTTCTGGACACACCGAGCACACCCATAATATCCAGAATACTGCTTAGTACGTTTGACCATGGCTCTGTCTGGTACATCACAGACAACGCTTTTTAAAGTGACATCAATCACCCGGTCTTCAATAAGGAGGTGGTTATTTACAATATTACTAATGTCTCTGATTGAATCGAGTGTAAAGTCTAAATTATTTGGCTTTGAGACACCACAGGTTAATGCTACCGGAAACACTAATCTTGGTTGCAGGTGTATTTGGCACAATGTAGGCCACACTGTGCAATTCGTACTTTTAAATAGTGGGAGCCCATCTATGTTGAATGAAAACGAAAGCTCACTGACTGTACTTCGTACTTCTTCTGTATAGCATAGAAAATGCTTCTGTAGTGGCCACACGCAAGCCGAGGAAATGAAAACTCATCTTTCAACCTTGAGGCCTCGTGCACTCTCTCCTGCGCTGTGATATCATCGGATGCTTAATCAACACTCTCTCGTGCGCTGCGATTGTGATATCAGCTGCTTATCCACCACACTTCCCCGCGCTGCGAGTGTGTGCGCATCGGTCGCTTATTCTTTCTCTCGGATGTCGGCCACTTTTGGCGATGTAATGCTTTTAACTGCAATAAACGCATAAAGCCCATCTCCATCTAGTTTGTGTAACAGTAATTTTACCTTCGGTACCGCATCACCCTAAATTTGGTGGCCCCGATCTCCGCGTTTTAACAATATGGAGGACACTACCGGAGTTCCGTCAGTTAACCGCGTTTCGTTATCAATCCCTGATTTTACTCCGGAAAAATCAAGTTTGTGGTTCATTCAATTGAAAGGACAGTTTATTCTCAACCGCATTACGAAGGACGAGACTAAATTTTGGCACTCCATTAGTCGTAAAGGAAGTGCAGCCGTCGCCGAAGTTGAGTATGTGATTTCTAATCCGCCGGCATCCGATAAGAACGAGCACCTTAAAGCAGAACTAATCCGCAGATTATGCATTTCGAAGGAGCAGAAGGTGCGGCAGCTGCTCGAACATGAGGTGATGGGAGACCGAAATCCATCGCAGTTCCTCCGCCATTTGCGCTCCCTCGCAGGCTTCGCTCTCCCGGACGATTTTCTCCGCTCGATTTGGATGAGCCGAATTCCTAATTATCTGCAGCCAGTGTTAGCAGCCCAGGAATCCATGGATTTGGATGCATTGGCCAGATTAGCGGACACCGTGAACGATTTCGCCCCGAGGCCACAGGTGCACGCCGCCGAAAGCACTTTTCCGCTCATCCAGTCCTTAATGACGAGGATGGACGAGTTAACGAAGGTAATTGCAGCCTTCAAAATGCAGCCATCGCCCCAGGAGGTACGCCATCTTCATCGCTCACGCAGCCGTTCCCGTGGACCCCGATTCATTCCAGACAATGGCATATGCTGGTGCCATCAGCGCTTCGGCGATAACTCCCGGAGTTGCACCAAGCCCTGCAGCTACGTCCCGGGAAACGCACCGGCCAGTCGGTAGACGCGACCGTCGACTTCAGCCTAAACTCGTGCCGCCTTTCTCTTATGGACGTAAACTCCGGTAAAGCCTTTTTAATTGATACTGGCTTCGATCTTTGCGTTTATCCCAAGAGGCCCGCGCGTTAAAAGTAATTACCAACTGTATGCTGCTAATGAAACTGTGATTGCTACCTATGGATGCGTTACTCTAGCGCTAGATTTTAATTTGAGGCGCGCTTTCTCGTGGCGATTCGTCGTTGCTGATGTTTCTCAACCCATTATCGGCGCCGATTTTCTTAAAAATTACGGTTTGCTGGTGGATATCAAAGGTGGACGTTTAGTTGAAACAATAAGAACTCTCTCTGTTGTGGGGTGCGTAGCCAATCGACGGATGAATCATATTCGTACCATAAATGTTAGCTCTAGATTTCATGGGATCCTCCCGAAGTTCCCGGAAATCACAGCGCCTGCCGGTATCAAAATAGAGCCATCCCATTCCACAGTGCACCACATCCACCTGCAGACCACGCCGTTTGTCTCCGGAAATGCTCGCGATAGCCAGGCGAGAGTTCAAGCACATGGAGAGCCCTTGAAGGTGCCAAGGAAGGGAGAAGAATGGCGTCCATGCGGTGATTACCGCGCCCTCAACGCCAGAACAGTGCCTGATTGATATCCTGTACCGCACATAGAAGATTTCGCCATGAACCTGTACGGTAAGACTATCTTCTCTAAAATTGACTTGGTGCGTGCTTATAATCAGATACCGGTGAATGCCGACGACATTCCGAAGACGGCGGTAATAACACAGTTCGGTTTGTTTGAATTTCCGTTTATGGCATTTAGTTTAAGAAACGCAGCACAAATATTCCAAAGATTCATCGACGATGTGTTTAGATCGTTATCGTTTGTTTAAGCTTACTTAGATGACATTCTTGTGTTTAGTGCAACCGAAGAAGAACATGAAAGGCATCTCGCCGAACTATTTCAACGTCTTCGCGATTATGGTGTGCTAATAAACCCATCCAAGTGTATTTTTGGTGCTAGTAGTGTACAATTTCTAGGTTATGATGTGTCGGCGAAAGGAACTAAGCCATTAGAGACCAAAATAAGTGCTATCAGAAATTACCCGTTACCGAAGACTATGAAAGACTTAAGGCAATTTTTTGGAATGATAAATTTTTATAGACGCTTTCTACCCAACGCCGCTGCGCAGCAAGAACGCTTGGACCGTGTACTCAGTGGAAAATCAAAAAAGTTCGATGAAATTGTGTGGACTTCCGAGTTGAAAAACGCATTCACGGAATGCAAAGAATCCTTGGCGCAAGCCACATTGCTTGCCCATCCTAATCGTGAATGTCCTTTAGTTTTTTTTTGCAGGTGCTTCCGGAAATACCATCGGTGCAGCCCTACAACAACTCACGGACGATGGTTGGCAGCAATTGGCGTTTTTCTCCAAAAAGTTGGCGCCAGCCGAAGTCGCTTATAGCCCTTACGATCGGGGACTTCTGGCTATCTACAAGTCGGTTCGTCATTTTCGCCATATGATCCAAGGGCGTCGCCAGCCACTGGGCTAGGGGGGGGCAAGCTGCCTGATTGAGGGTACATAATGAAGGTAAAATAACTGCAGGCTATAAAAATAAAACAAATACTTTACTGCAAGAAAGAAAAGCGATGAGGAAGCTATACTTTTAAATACTGTGAAAAGAGGGGAAGTTTCCCCAGCTTCTGATGAATTTCTGAAATCTGATTTGTTATTGTAACTGATTACAAATTTGACAGATTAATTGTAATTGAGCCCAATTAAATTTTTCAGTACTTTTCTCATCACTGGTGTTTACACGTGCCAACACTTGACTTTGTTTTGGGTCTAAATTCTTTTCAAATACGCTCGGGCCTAAAAATTGTCTCTCCAACACCTCCCGAACCAAAATACGAATGGGTCTCCAGGGGGGGGCAGCTGCCCCTCCCTGGCGACGCCCTTAATATGATCGAGGGACGAAACTTCGTGATATTCACGGATCATAAACCGCTTATTTTCGCCTTCAACCAAAAGCCAGACATGTGTTCCCCAGGACGGTTCCGGCAATTGGACTTAATCGCCCAATTCACAACTGACATTCACCATGTTGCTGGGAAAGATAATATTGTGGCTGATACTCTTTCCAGAATAGAAAGTATTCAGAAAGCTGTCGACTTGGGGAACTTGTGAGGTCTCAAGAGAACGATGATGAGCTAAAATCATTCCTAAATAATCATTCATCTCTTTCTCTTAAACAGGTTGTAATCCCAGGCTCTTCTGTTAGTCTTTATTGCGACCTGTCCACTGATGCCGCTCGCCCCTTTGTCACCCTTCCGTACCGTCGGCAGATTTTCAATTCATTGCATGGATTGGCACACCCAGTAGCCAGGGCAACTATCAAACTTGTCGCTGATCGTTATATATGGCCATCCATATAGAGTGATTGCAGGAGATGGACCTAATCATGCATCCCGTGTCAGCGTTCATAAATTGTTCGGCATACAATTTCTCTTTAAGGAACGTTCGGCACTCCAGTATTCCGGTTTGAGCATCACCATATCGATTTGGTTGGACCATTGCCGTATGCCCAAGGTAAGCGTTACTGTCTTACCTGTATCGATCGTTTCACCCGCTAACCGGAGGCGTTTCCCATTGAAGACGTTACTGCCGAGACCGTTGCCCGCGCTCTTTTCAGCGGATGGATCGCACGTTTTGGGACACCTCTGAGGATCACTTCAGACCAAGGCCGACAGCTTGAGTCGCAGCTATTCAAAGAACTGGCTCGGATGATAGGCACATCCCACATCAGGACGACCACCTATCATCCCGCATCCAACGGGATCATCGAGAGGTTCCATCGCCAGTTGAAATCCGCCATCATGTGCCATCAAGACGGAAGCTGGATGGACGCACTGCCCGTAGTACTTCCTGGAATACGCGCCGCGTGGAAAGAGGACCTTCAAACCACTTCTTTCGAATTGGTTTACGGGGATCCAGTGAGACTGCCAGGAGAATTCCTTTGCCCATCAACCGCCAGGGAAGCAGATCCAACGTCGTTTGCAGACAAGTTGCGAACGAAAATGCAATTGCTTCAGCCCGTCCCTGCGAGTCGCCATGGAGAGAAATGTATATTCCTCTTCAAGGATTTGGAAACAACATCCCATGTTTTCCTCCGGAATGATTCCGTGAGGGAATCACTGCAGCCTCCTTAGCTCGGACCCTTCAAAGTTGTGCGAGGGGTTCTAAAACCTTTAAATTAAACTGATCACCGTCTCAATAGACCGATTAAAGCCTGCATACATAAGGCCGGGTGGCCACCAAATGCGAAGCAAAGCTAAGTTGAGCGAAGTTACGCCGAGCGGACAACACTTTCACAAACAAACCTATACTTTTGAATGCAGCTGTGGCCACCGGATACGAAGCGAAGTAGTGCTGAGAATTTTGACGTCATTCAGCTTCGCAAGGCACATCTTCCGAACGGTCGTGGTTCGTGATGAAGCGAAGCCAGCTTCCCCCTCCACAGCTCTCAACGTGGTGGAGGGGGGAGTTTCTTTCCTCGGCAGTATCTGAATTGTTATCAGTTTGTGAAAGATTTACATTCATAAGCTTGAAAGGTGTGATTAATTTCCAATTATATCTTTCTTTCAGAAACATTGTAATGTAATTATTGATGACCGATTCCATTTCACAAAAAGTAATCACTTTGTCAATCTGTGAAAATTGTTATCGGACCACTTAATTAAATTACTTCCAATGTCATCACACTTCAATTAAGTACTAATTTAAGATAATCACTAATCTTAGCGGATCGAAATCATTGTGAAAATGTCGTCCGATATGTTCAGTACAGCCGAGAAAACATTTCTCGTAAATTTAATCATTGAGCGCAGGTCAGTTTTTGAAAATAAAAAACTAATGCTGTGACATCGTCAGCAGGTAATTGTCTCGGAGAGGAACACCAGCTTAAAAGCCATAGCATTATAAAAGAAATAACAGTAGGATAATCATTTATGCACCCTTAAAAAGAATAAGAATACGACGATTTGAAGCAGTTCTAAGGAAATGGCTTGAGCTCCTCTCCGAGATATTTACTCGTCAGCAAAAGTTAAACGTTGGATGAAGAGTGAAGAAAAATTTAATTGCCATGCTTACGTGAGTAAAGTGATTAATTTTTGTGAATCTCGTTACAGAAACTTTTATCCATGTATTGATATGAAACTAAGAACTATTTATCTTATCAGTTCCGTCATTACAAAATGAAAAGTGTACTCGAGTCTTGTACGGACGATAGGAAAATTATATGCTATTAGCGAAATAGATAAATGTGTCTAATGGCTGTAAATAATATCTTAATAAAAGTGTGCCAGCGTAATTATTAAAACAGAATCCGTCTCTTGCGGAAATACCGTGATTTAACCGTAATATCAGAGAATTAAATTCTCAGACGGCAACAAAAGGCTAGATCTTACGCCATCTTGTTTATTTACGAACGAATCGCTTCGCTCAGCTTCTCTCCCAGTTGCCGACCCTAAATACTGTACTTATACTATACTACTAAACTTAGATACTAAACTTAGCTACGCTTCGCTCCGTGTCACACTCTGTCACACTCAACTCAGCGCCGCTTCGCATTCGGTGGCCACCCGGCCTAATGCAGGCAGGGGCGGATCCAGGCGTAAATTTTGGGGGGGTGGAACTTCCGGGAAGGGCCATAGCGAGTGGGGGGGCGAACTTTAGCTTCAATCGTTCAAGCGAGAAGAGGAGTAGACAAATTAGAACTTCGAGCGCAAAGCAGCCGCCGATTTCAAACATTATCAGTTTCTTCCTTACGACTAGGCGTTACAATGTTGTCTCACGGTCGGCATCGCCACCGCATGCGACTGAGTGGCGGCTACTGCCGCGTCCAGTGGCGCGTCTAATTTAGTGCCCGCTACTCGTATGAACTCCTCCATTTGAAACTCAGCTATGAGTGGCGCGACTCGGAAGCAGCACAGAGTGGCCTCGTGTAAAGGGACACCAAGAGCATGCGGCAACATTACTTCGACAACCGTCATGCGTCATCTATAGACGACGCTCGGTTTATAATTATTGAATTATTTGCCTCGGAAAATATATTCTCTTGGATTTGGGGGGGGGGGGGAATTTCCCTTTCCCCCTTTTTCCTCCCCTGGATCCGCCACTGATACTTCATCAATGCATCTTTCGATGGAACCTCTTCTAAGCAGCAGCTAATTTACAGTGCCACAAATGCAAAAAGAAGGGTAATTTTTCAAAATTATGCCAGTCAAAATCTGTTCGATAAGTTAGCAGTCTGTAGGACACCTATATTGGGACTGTTGTGAAAGACAACCCAGGACCAAATGAGAAATGGTGTGTGACTGTTAGCATCAAAAATACAAGCATTGACTGCAAAGCTGATACCGGAGCTGAGATTACGTGTATATCGTCTGAAACATATCACAACTTTTTTGCCCAGATAAAGCTAAACAAGCCAGAGCGACTCCTTTTGAATGCAAGTAAAAATAAAATGAAAACAATGGGCTACTTTTGTGAAGATGTCCACTACCGAGGAAAAACAGCAATAGCTGAAATCTATGTTGTTGATAATCTAGGACAAACACTACTAGATGGAGGTACTTGTGGAAAACTAGGCATTTTAAAGCGTATCGAATCCATTGAAAAGAAGATATCATTCGATCCGAAAAAGAAGTTTCCAAAGCTGTTCGAGGGTCTAGGAAAAGTGAAGATCCCCTACAGAATTAAACTGAAAGAAGATGCCATACCTCGAGCATTGACAACACCTCGACGAGTTCCAATCCCAATGTTGAAAGAGATCAAAGAAAACTTGGACAATATGATACAACTTGGAGTCATAGAGCCGGTTGAAGAGTCAACAGATTGGTGCTCAGGATTAGTGCTTGCTCCCAAGGCCAATGGAAAGGTCCGAATGTGTGTGGACTACATTCATCTCAACAAGTATGTGCAGAGGGAGATACATCCGATGCCTTCTACAGAGAATATATTGGGTCGTCTCGGAAAAGCCAAATATTTTTCAAAGATGGATGCAAATAATGGCTTCTGGCAATGTCAACTCGATGAAGACTCCCAATTATTAACCATATTCATTACACCATATGGAAAATATAAGTTCAAGCGACTTCCCTTCGGTATAAATGCTGGACCAGAATTCTTCCAAAAGAGAATGATGCAGATTCTTGAAGGTCTTGATGGAGTACAAATCAACATTGATGACATGTTGGTGTATGGACAGATCAGAGAAGAAGACCATTGCCAAGATCAGAACCAGACACTGACCTAGATGAGAATATCAATGCATATTTGTATATGATAACAAGTATTCTTCCAGCCACTGATGCAAGATTAGGTGAAATCATTGTAGCACAAACAAATGATCACATCTGCAAGCTTCTTCGAGAATACAGCCGAAGAGGATGGCCTGAAAAACCGGAATTAACAATGGACCTCAAGCCATATTGGGAATCACGCTCAGATATCACAGAACAAGAAGTTCTAGTTATGAAAGGTTCTCGTATTATCATCCCAAGATCTATGCGTCAAGAAATCCTTAGTAAGCTACATGATGGTCATTTTGGAATCGTCAAATGTCGTGCGAGAGCACGTGAATCAGTTTGGTGGCCAGGAGTCTCCAAAGAAATAGAAGAATACATCAAGAAATGTTCTAATTGTGTCATGGAGTCTACGAACTTGCATAAACCACTCATACCATCAGAGTTTCCAAAGCGTCCATGGCAAAAGGTCGGAATGGATTTGCTCTTCTTGGACCATACATGGTATCTGTTGGTAATGGACTATTACTCAAGGTATCTAGAAATTGCAAAGTTGAGTTCACTCAAAGAAGTCGAAGTGATTCTTCATCTTAAAATAATGTTTGCAAGACATGGAACACCAGAATTTGTGTATTGTGACGGGGGTACACATTTCGCACCCTTGTTGACTTCTACTTTCAGCCAATTTGCTAAAGAATGGGGATTTGCTAGAGCAATATCAAGTCCAAAGTTCCCACAAAGCAATGGTTTTGTTGAAGCTGGAGTAAAGCTGGTAAAACGCTGCATGAAAAAGAGAGAAGATCCTTATGTAGCACTTCAAAGCTATAGGGCGACACCACCCGAGAATGGTTTCTCACCAGCTGAACTGTTGATGGGGAGAAGACTACGCACATCATTGCCAATAAAGTCTTCTTTGTTGAACCCAAAAACTCCAGATCCTAAGGACTTAGCTCAGAAGGAGGAGAAAAGACGTAACAAACAGAAGACATGGTATGATCGTCGTCATGGAGTTCGAGAGCTCAAAGAATTGACTGTAGGCGATAAAGTTTGGATCACAGACTTGCGCCGAACAGGAATCATAAAAGGGAAAAGTAGTGAACCTCGATCCTACATTGTGGACACTGAGAAGCGAACAGTAAGACAAAACCGTTTTCACCTTATTCCATTCCCTGATGTAAATGAGTCCGAGGCTTTTTATCCATTCGAAGATGAGGAAAGAGAAGCAGGACCTGAGCCAGAACCAATTGATGAGACGCGACTAGATGGTCAAGACAGCGAACCAGAACAAGACCCGCAAGTTAGGTGAAGTGGTCGAACTCGAAAGAAACCAGAACGTTTGATGGAACAATGTTGAACTGTCGCCACAACTAACTTAAGAAGGGAGATGTGTTCTTAGTGATGTCTGCCAGAAGGCGTGACCTTCTAAGGATCATTGTTTGTAGTTGTTTACTTGTTACCATAGTGTGATTATTGAGTTAGAGTAAATAAAGTGAAATAATAGTTCAGAATCAACGATATTAATTATTTTTATTTGATATAAATATATATATAATTTTTTATAGAAAACATATTTTGAGCTTTATTTTGACGCTTGTAACATTTTCTTTTCTTTTACGACAAATCTAGAAAACTCTTCACAAGACATCTTGAAATTTACCTTTATTTGAATCTCCTAAGAATGCTCTATTAATAATGCGTCCGTCAGTCCATGTTAAATTTGCCTGCGAGAATACCCTTTCATTCGACACAGGTATTGATGGTATAACTTTAGGAGATTGGGCAAGTTTTGAGTTTTAAAAATGTCATGCCATTTTTCGATAGGTTTATTATATTGTTATATTGTTATCCTCAATAGCTGCTTTTAAAATGTCTTTGATTTTATGAATTTCTTCATAAAAAGCATCCATATCGAAATCAGCTGTAATATTTAGTTTTTCTATAGTTTCAACGACCATCTTATAATCAAAATTAGGATTCTGAGCAAATGGTTGAAACATGTTAATTGAATTGCTTTCGCCGAAATCAAACCGTGCCTCTATATATTGTAACAAGTTTTTACAGTTTGGTTTGATATTGGAACAAGTTTCAGCAGACATTTTTCTTATTAAATTGTTTCATGTGAATCCTAAAAATTGGTCTTGAATTCTTTGGTTTATTTTTTTCTTGAGATCAGTAAGGCCCTCCGTCCACGAGGCTTCGCGTCATAGACGCGTACGCGTAGCGTAGCTTGTCGCGACGTGACGATTACGCCCGTTTTCTGTACACGAAGCGTACTGAATAACCTACACGTCAGTTATCAAGATGTCGAGCGATGAAGATGAAGTTTTACTGCTATATCTATAAGCTCGGAATCGCAGAAGAAAAAGGAGATTCTGGGTTCATCCATACATTGAAAAAAACCTTAATTGTAGATTATTTGTGGCTGCAAGAGAGTTATCTGAAGACGATGCGAGATTTCAATCATTTTATAGGATGACTAAAAATACATATCAAGATCTATTGCAAATTATGGGACCAGTCATACAGAAGCAAGACACGGTAATGCGTCAATGTGTTACTCCTGAAGAAAGGATTTTAATAACATTAAGGTGAGTAGGTAAAATAATTAAGCATTTTAAAATAGGCATCAGATACATTTATTGATATAATAATATTTTAACAAATTACAAATTTTCCAATTCGAATTAGGTGTAAGAGATCATGAGTCTGTCTACCATCTCTGACTATGCAATTTCTGTATTATTTTTGGGGTAATTGATGGGCGAAGGAGTTGATGATGTGTTATATGAAGTTGGTGAGGTAACAGAAGATGGTACTGGTGAAACACTTGTGATATCTTCTATTATCTCTGGCGACGTAATTATTATTGGTGGCATGATTTGTTGTGTATCAACATGATGAATTTGTGAGGTATTCATAATTTCATCTAGTAACAGCAACACTTTTATTTTAAATGTTCGCATTTGCGCATCTGAAAGACTGTTTATATCAGGTAATAAGCTGAGGAGGAACATCCTGCGGGGGTCTTCAGTAGTTTGGGTTTTTTGTTTCAAATAGTCTACAATAAATCCATCCACTTCTTCCCCACGTGCCTTTATTTTCCTTTTCCTGTCTTGTAGCGGTTTATTTTCTTCCCGACCTCTGTTTCCTGGCTGCTCTTGCATTTCAACGGTCTCTTGCCCTGCCTGTATTTCTCCCTCGTTTTCTATACGCTGTTGTTCTTCATTATCGTCTAGAAGAAGTGGAAGGTTACCGGTGTTTTTTGTATGTGCTATTGGCCGTACGTAAGGTACTACAAATTGCATCATCTCGTGTAAATAATAAAGTTTCTTATGTTTGGCAGAAGCCCCACTTGGACCTGGCTTTAAACTCCGAACAAATCCATTCCTTATATTCTTCCATTTTTCTTTGCAGTCTTCCACTGAAAAAGAAATAAAAATTGAATATAATTTATCCTTATTTTTAGGTACTTGGCAACTGGTTGCACTTTTACTTCACTAGCATTTTATTTTGCAAGAGGAGAAAGCACTATATCAAGAGTCACAGAGGAAACCACACGATTAATATGGGACACCCTGAAGGAAACTTATATGCCCGTACCCAGTACAGAAGAGTGGAAGAATATTGCCGATAGATATCTAGAACTTTGGAATCTTCCAAACTGCCTCGGGGCTATAGACGGGAAGCATATTCGGATTCAAAAATTTCCGAACTCTGGATCTACGAACTACAATTATAAGGGTTATCATTCTATTATATTACTGGGCTGCTGTAATGCAGATGGACTCTTTACAACTATTGAAAGTGGTTTTGCTGGTAGAAACAGCGATGGGGGTGTGTTTCGCGTATCAGCATTAGGACGATGGTTCCACAGAGAAGGAATTAATATTCCCAGTGGATCGCTTTTGCCTCATGATGATTCAGGAAATGAGTTTCCATTTTATTTTGTGGCTGATAATGCATTTCCCCTAAGAAAAAAATTAATGAGACCATATCCCCAGAGAAACCTTAATAATAAAAAGAGAATATTTAATTATAGGTTGAGTCGAGGCCGCAAAAATATAGAATGTACTTTTGGCATGTTAACTCAAAAATTTCAGCTATTGCTGACACCAATTCGGTGTCGTAAGTATGAAAATATAATTTCAATAGTGAATTGTGCATGTTTACTTCACAATTTCATCCGGAAAAAAGATGGCATTCCATATACTATTAGTACAGTCGAAAGTGTAAACACCGGAATGCCTAGAAATATACCTAATTTTCAAGCAGACATTTTGAACATTACGGAAAGAAGTTCCCCGGTAATGTTACGTGACTACTTGGCTAACTACTTTCTTAAACCACATGTTGCTTTACCATGGCAATGGAACTACTGTTGTGACAATATGGATACCGATGAACCCAACGCAATGGAAGTATTGTAGTTAAAATAATGAATAAAAATTAAATGTTACTTACCTGACCATTTCATTTCTTTCGCCACCTCACTCCAAGCTTTTTCTGTTATTTCTTTCCTGGAGTATTCTGGCAATGTATGATTATAAAGACAAGCGTATTTCTCAATTGTCTGCACAAGATGTGTTGCTTCCGCCATCGTTCAAGCTTCACTCCAACAAGCAAAGTACGCCTCGCTACCGACACTGTTGGTCGCCTGGCTACATGACGAAAGCGTGCTTGGACGGAAGCGCTACGCTGCAGCGTCGTGTATGGATGATCATTTAATTACATTGTCTGCGGCTCACAGCCGTACAGCTAGCGATGTCGCGTCTATTCCTCTACGCTTCTGTGACGCCTCGTGGACAGAAGGCCTAAGTTAAACGCCTCAAAGCATAACAGCGTGTCACTTTCCAGCAGCAATACGGTGTCTTGTATAATTTTAAAGGCATTCTGAAAAAAGACGAGATACGTTTACGTCTGTTCATCATTGAAGTACGCCCAAATAACTGATGGGCACTCGTCTTCTCCCAAAGTGAAGAAGAAATTTTTTAATGTCTCGTACGATTTCACTAAACGCTCTATGGCCGGAAGAAGGGAAAGCCATCGTGTGGTAACATGTCGTAAAACTGGAGCAAATTCGGAATCATTACATCACAAATTTAAAAAATATATATCAACGCCTGTACTCTCTTCGCGTGGTAGGAAAAGTAATTATAAACCTTGAGCACCATATTTTCCAGGTCAAATTTGCATTTGCCTTTAGCATGTTTTACGCTGTTATGTAAAATATGAGCTGGACATCCCACAGCAATAATTTTGTTGTTATTGCTCTGAAACAGTTTGGAAACAGAATTGTTGACTCCAAAGTTGACATTTGTGTTGTCAGCGGAATAACTTGTAAGATATTTTAAGTCAGTGTTGAAATTTTGCAGTCTTTTCACTATATTATTATGTAGGGGAGACCGGGGCTGGTTGGCCGAGTTTTGTTTTCGGAATTTCTGTACTCATTTTGGTTTGAGTTTTTGAAAAACAGTTTGCTCTGTCATAAAGATACAACCCTTATGCATATATGTAAATTTTTTCACCTATGACAAAAATATCAGGGAAAAAGTTATAAACAATCAAATGCGGCACCAAAAATCGGCCAACCAACCCCAGGGCCGGGGTAGGTTGGCCGAGTTTGTAAAATAAGTGAAAGATATCAAATGCATCAATGGAAAGTATTTATTAGTGTAAAAAGTTAGAGTACATAGTTTTGTAATATGTAGGTACGTAAAAAGACTCCGCTCTTTACTTTTTAGTCTTTTTAACATTTTTAGACTTAGTTTCGGCAGTTTTAGTGAACTTTTTCATAGCTCTCGCGGCTTTCTTGTCCTCTGCCAGCGTACGCTTACCTTTGCTTTCATTTTTCTCCTTCTCCAATGCTGCTTTTATTGGGGAATCGGTCAAAATTTCGGTCGATCGGCGTTTACGATCTTGACGCCTCTTCGAATCAGTTCGTGCACTCGCCTTGGGGAGAGGTCTGACGTCCTCAGGGAGGCTTACATCTGCAGCAGATTCTATGCTGATGGACGAGTTTGGTTCAGGGTTGGGTCGATCTGTGACAAATCCTGCCAGGAACTCCTCAGGAGGAAAAATTTCAGGATTGAAAGGGCACACGCCAGAGACTCTGAAACAAGCTCGAATATTGTTCAGTGTTCAGGCGAGTGGAAATGCACTTGCTACGATTCCCGGAATATCGTAGATGATCATTGTTTTGCCAGGGTTGTTCGTCATCCACGCATCAGAGTAGGTATTTACGAATTTTTTAAATGGACCTGGATTTTTTTAATTTACAACTCGGCCAACCTACCCCAATGAATGTTTTCGAGAACAATCACTGTTTACAAAAACTAAAATGAGGTTACCCTAGAAAGCAATATACCATTTTGTAGGGTTTTGAATACCCTTTCCAGCGGTACCACGTTTTTTGAAATCGGATGGAAATTGACACGTGCTAAGAAGATTACTTTACAAGAACAGAAATTTACTCACCAGTGTCGAAAAAAGAAAAAACGTGCTCCTGTGCAAACGGTAACATGAAAAAACCTGAAATTACGTCGGTACATGGACGAACTAATACCCCACCAAAATCACCATAGATGTCGCCACTGTGCCCAAAAGTATTTTTTAAAAAGACACTCAGCCAACCTGCCCCTTCGGCCAACCAGCCCCGGTCTCTCCTATAGCAATTACGGTTTCGTTCGCATCATCATAAAAGTCCAATACGCAGGGTTTTTACGTCGGTTTCCGGTGTGTAAAACCTAACAACCAATGGAAACATCTTGATTGGCCCATGAATGGAGGCATATGTAGAAACACTAAAATAGACTCCACTTTTTAGATATTTAACCGTACTTTCAATCGACGCTAGTCCTAATATATTATGTGCTAATTCACTCGATTTTGTACGGCCAAGAGTCAATTTTTCAGCTACTTTTGAGTCTGCGTACAAAACACGATCAAGTTTTGCTTCACAATCATATAAATTAAACGATAAATTGTGTTTAACATAGTGGAATGTTATGGTGATCTCAGCTGCCATCACTTTTTCTTCATGGCTTGTGTATTTTCCGTCTTGCCTGTCTGTAACTCAGCCTCAGATATCTGACGACTCCTCAAAAGGATCTAAGTACTCGGACTTCCTTTTCTATGTTGTTAATAGCAGTTTTGCGAACCCCATATTTCTCTGCAGTCTTTCCTTCACTCTGACTTTCTAGAAATATAATCAATTCGCACTTTTGTTTAAGATTAAATTCTTTGAATTTTTTCTGTCCCACGCTAAAAAGGGTTGTAAAATGATTCAAAATGTTAAATCAAATTTTACTCCAGTGACTTAAGTTGAGCATAATGTTTTCTGAAAACTTGCGATTAAATTTGAACAAAAAGAAATTTTTTACTTACTTTCTTATGAACAATCACTGTGAACTGATTAAAAGACGCCACGTAATCCTGTTAGAGGTTTTTCTTATTTAAATGCTCATTTAACGTTAAAAAAAGATATAAACAACTACAAAATGATACTTAAAACGGTTGACTAAAAATGCCGAATCCCTCTTTCTTGACAAACTGCATGGCACCAAGTAATAAGGTATTGGTAACTTATCAAAAGAAACAAACTGATGTTTGAAGGCGGAATGGTTCGTTGGTTTTCCGGAACTGCACACAAATTTTTGAAATCTTTCTCCACCTACATTGAGATGTATATCACCTGCTTTTACTCCACGAGACTCAGTGGTCGTGCATAAACAATACTATAAACATTGTATAGATTACTCTCACCCATCACGAGTTTCAGGGAGAGTAGCATTTGTAAAAATACTACATTGTACCTCTTCTTGTGGAAATGATTCGACTGTAGAGAGACCTGGAGCTTTACTGGCGAGTTGCTAATAAAACTTTCCTTTCCATAATGCCAGAAATTTGCAGATTGGGTCATCTCTAAGAGACGGTGCGAATTTTCATAAAAACTCATTCTTATTCATTCCTTTTAAAGTTTAGATAAAAAACTTAAATAAATGTATAAAATTAAATGTATTTAGAAAAATATAGAATTAAAGAGTTATTGTTTAAGCTGGTAATTTAAAGGAGGCATATTTTGTTGATAGTTCCTCACAAAGATGGTCACTAGTCACAATAGAAAGGTAGTCATTAAAGGCAAAAAGTATTACATGTAATTCATAACACTTTGGCGACACCGATAAACATTGGTCACATTTACCAGATGGTCAATATAAATAGGCGGTCACTTAAGCAGGTTCTACAGGATCAGGTGACTATGATAGCCAAAAGAATCGCGGGAATTAGATTCCGCTTTTATTACGATTCATTTGGATGTCAATGTTGATACGATTCTGATGTCAATCAAACTAATTCCTTTATCGATTTTAAATTGAATCGAATCGATTTGAATCAATTTTGGCAATATGATTTTTGGTGTGAATCGATTCATAGATTACGATTCGAATCAATTTCACTGAATCAGTTTATTGTTTTGAATCGCCCATCTCTCAACACAGCACTCGATTCAAAATTACTCGCTCTCCTAAGACAATACAGATTTCGACGAGACAAAAATTATGACAGATAACCTCATATTTTTATCATGAAAACGATATTATTGTTTGTTTACATCTTTGGCAAGTTTTAAACAAACATTTTACTCAATTTGTTAACTGGAAGTGCGTAAAATTCGATTATTAATTGGTTACCATAGTTAGTATTGTAATTTCGATAAAAATCCTCTTCTGGATACATTAATTTCATTGAAGTCATGCGCTCTGTTATTAAAATTAATTCCTATTGAGTTGAGCGATTCTTAAAAGATACTAATTTTAAAAGTAGTTTATTGCGGTTATTTACGAATTCAGCGTTGTAACTGGCAAATTTCCCCATTATATTATTATATCCTCGCAGTATACGAATGTGGAGATTAAGGCATCTGTCATTCCTGATGAATATCGGAATGAATGAAATACGGAAGAATTTATTTGAATAATTTTATATTCAGTAATATTTCCTTTAACCTTTATTGTGCTCTGCAGTCGCCTTCCCACCATCTCCCTGCCCACCCTGAATCTTCCGACCCTCCCCCTTCCCAACCTCTCCCTTCTGCCCTATCCCTTCCCACCCTCTCCCTTCCCATCCTCTCACTTCAAACGCTCTCCCTTCCCGCCCTCTCCCTACCCACCCACTCCCCACCCACCCTCTAACTAACCACCCTCTCCCTTCCCACAATCTCCCTTCCCAACCTCTCCCTACACACCCTCACCCTTTCTACCCTCTCCCTTCCCACCCTCACCCATCCCACCCTTAACCTTCACATCCTCTACAAACCTACCCACCATCTACCATCCCAGCCTCTCCAAACCCACCCACTACCTTTCCACCCTCTCCCTTCCCAACATCTCCCTTCCCAACATCTCCCTTCCCGACCTCTCCCTACACACCCTATCCCTTCCTACCCTCTCGCATACCACCCTCTCCCTTCCCATGCTCTCCCTTCCCACGAACTCCCTACCCCCCCTTAACCCTCCCATTCTCTCCAAACCTACCCACCATCTACCATCCCATCCATTCCAAACCAACCAACTCCCTTTCCACCCTCTCCCTTCCCAACCTCTCCCTTCCCACCCGCTCCCTTCCCACCCTCTCCCTTCCTATCCTCTCCCTTACCACCCTCTCCCTTGCCACCCTCTCTCTTACCACCCTCTCCATTCCCATGCTCTTCCTTCCCACCCTCTCCCTTCCAGCCCTCACCCATCCCACCATTAACCTCCCCATCCTCTCCAAACATACCCACCATCTACCCTCCCATCCTCTCCCTAACCACCCTCTCCCTTCCCATCGTCTCCTTTCCCACCATCTCCATTCCCACCTTCTCCCTTCCCTGCCTCTCCCTACTCATCCTATCCCTTGCAACCCTCTCCCTTCTTACTATCTCCCTTCCCACCCTCACCCATCCCACCATTAACCTCCCCATCCTCTCAAAACCTACCCACCATCTACCATCCCATCCTCTCCAAACCCACCCTCTCCCTACCAACCCTCTCCCCACCCACCCCCTACCTAATCACCCTCTCCCTTCCAACCCTCTCCCTTCCCACCCTCCCCCTACACACCCTCTCCCTTCCTACCCTCTCCGTTACCACCCTCTCCCTTCCCATGCTCTCCCTTCCCACCATCTCCCATCCCATCCTACTCCAACCCACACAATCCCTTCCAACCCTCTCCCTTCCAACCCTCTCCTTTCCCACCCACTCCCTACCCACCCTCTCCCTTCCCATTCTCTCCCAACCTACCCACCATCTACCATCCCATCCGTTCCAAACCCACCCAAACCCTTTCCACCCTCTCCCTTCCCATCCTCTCTCATCCCAACGTCTCCCTTCCCACCCTATCCCTTCCCACCCTATCCCTTCCTACCCTCTCCCAACCCACCCTCTCCCTTCCCACCCTCTCCACTCCCATCCTCTCCTTTCCCCCCTCTCTCTTCCCACCTTCTTCCTTCTCTTCCTCTCCATACTCATCCAATCCCTTGCAACCCTCTCCCTTCTTATTCTCTCCCTTCCCACCCTCTTCCTTCTTATTATCTCCCTTCCCGCCCGCTCCCTTCCCACCCTTTCCCAACCCACCCACTCCCAACCCACACTCTCTCTTCCCACCACAATTTTTGTTACCCTCCGCCTTCCCTCCCTCCTCTCACATACCCCTCACTTCTTTCTATCCCTCTCTTAATCCACCTCCTCTATCCTCTACCTTCTCTCCCTCTTCCCCATTAGATTTGTTCAGAGGAAAAGTAACAGCAATACAATGAAACGTTACAGAATATATAAATTAAACATCATCCTGCCTTACATCTCATTAGAAATCTATACATTCTGCAATAGTTATTTAGGTTCAGGGTGCTAGGATAGTTTTATATTTGTATTATATAAACATTTCAAGTAATAGGAAACAATACAAGTTCTGGCCTTACAATTTTGGCTCGGAAAAATGATAATATTTCACTTTTTATTCATCTAATGTGTTCTTTATAAAGATGTGCATAGATCAACAAAAAAATTTAATCTCTAAAGATTGAATAAACACCAAATAGATACATAAATATTAAACCTTCAAAAATAATTTTTAACCTTGCATCATCATTAGTCATATTGAAGATTAAAAGTTGAAAAAGCATCTAATAGTATACATAGATAAAGATTCATTGAATTGTTCATTTGATTGTTCATTAAATAGTAAAGAATGTAATTATATGACTGGAATGTGCACTGTACTGGGACACTTCAGTTCACTTCAAAAGTCACGGATTTTATTTCACAAGGCAGTTTATATTTGATTCTTCCCAATCTTAAATTAGTCACTATGCCGTCCCCCGCCGCAGCATCACAACTCCGTCCCCGACGCCGGCCTTCAAGAAAAAATATATCTTTATAAAATATGATATAAAAAATAATATCTGTATATAATATATAATATAAAAAATTCTCATCTTTTTATGCACCTTCAATTTCCATTGGCCTTGCATACTTGGTAATTTAATTTCAAAATATAAAATAAAGCCTTTACAATGACTAGCTTGTATATTATAGAATATCTTACGGAAAAGTGTCGGAATTCATTGTGATAGAACAGCAAGCCATTACGCAAATAATTAACACACGTTTCTACCTTAATTGTTTGATATTAATTTCATTTTACGTTTAGGAAGCAATTTTAATTACGATTTACGATACTTTAAATTAAGTATTGGTCTCTAAAACAGTTGCTCCGTTTTTTTTTCCAGAATGTATTTACATAGATTCCATCAGTATTTACGGAGAACACTGATAAGTACTCGAAAGTTTTAGGATGCATAAAAAATTATGTAGTACTCCATGCGTTAAGGAATGTAACATAGTAGTGTCGTTAAAACTGTGGTATTGTCTCAAAACTGTAAAAGAAAGATAAATTGAAAGTTTCAGTTTCAATCGTTGCTTCGACAGCGAATATATATTAATATCGAAGAGCATCCTTTACCATCGGTATGCACTTGAGTTACAAAGAGGTGTATGGAACGAGAGCATCGTCGACTGAATAATATGATAAAGCATGCAATCGCAAAGTAAAGGCTTGAGATTCTCATTTTAACATAATGTCTTGTGGTAAAGGTACAAAAAACGAATAATTAGAATAATTCGTAGCTATAACGAGGTGTTCGAATTTTGGAAAGAGCGGCTTGAGGACTGAAGCCCACCTCACCCCATGATAATCACTTTCACACACAAAATCGCAAAATTATTGCCATCTGTTTCACTTCGGCTAGGTTCCTTTCATAAACGTCGGCTATCCTTCCTCAAACATGTCTAAGCGGATGAGAGTTTCGGAACGATATTTGCAAATATCAACAAATTATATGGCTCGTGAATACCTTAAATTGATCGTGTCACATGGTCTAGTTCTATCTAAAAACGCTTGCATAGAGTCTGAATAATATTCTTTAAAACTAGTTTAAGTTCACCGTAAACCTGCGATGGACTATTTATTTACAGAAAGTGATATGGGATACTAATTCGCAGGCTAAACCACAAGCGTCATTGACTTGAAAAATTTAGGACTTATTGGCCATAACGTTTCACCACCAGAGGGCCCCAAAGTCCGATTTTTTTCCATTAAAATGCATTGCTTTGATATTCGGGAATTTTTAAAAAATAATTCCCGGATAGGTAGAGAATCAAAACTCAAGGAGCCTATATATATGGTCATCTATCGAACCCATAAATGATTATAACAAAAAATATCCTGGGTTCGATGCTAGGACGATGCAAAAATCGGCCGTTTAAAATACATTGAGGTAGTATTTCATTATTTTTTTCATGCACTTATCTAATTAATAGGGAATTCTTGCATATATGGTAGATGTATGATAAGCATAGGTTTTTGAAAACAAATTAGATAAGACCGTACTCTTCCTGGGTTCGATGCCGGGGCACATTCAAATTTCTCTCATAAGGAATATAAGGGATAAATAGGACGTCGTTTGAAAAGTAGTTAAAAATGGCGATCTTCTGTTGTGCTGCACAGAAGGTATTACCAGAAAGACACGGGTTCGAAGCCAGGCGGTAAATATATCCCCCATTTAAAATACATTGAGGTAGTTTCCATTATTTACTTTGATGCACTTATCGAAATAATAGGAAGTTCTTGCTTAGATAGAAGATGTATATTAAGACACAGTTTAAGAAAAAAATGTAGATAAGACCATGCTGTTCCTGGGTTCGATGCCAGGGCACATTAACATTTCTCACGTAAGGAATATATGTGAAAAGTAGGACGTCGTTTGAATCAGTTGCACCGAATACTTCTGCTTGAATTTTCGCACATAGTTATAGATAGTGATCTTCTGTTGTGCTGTATAGTAATTTCACCAGGGAGAACGTGGTTTGATGCCAGACGATCAAATTGCAGCGAATTTTAAGAGTATTTTGAATCCTTTTTTTTTCTTTTGAGAACCGTCCCGATATGATGCCGACATGAAATTAGTGTTGTCGATCTGCTTGCAGTATGCAAGCCACATTTTACTCGTATTAATATATGAATACTTCTACGGATATAATTAATACCTAAATAGGATACCATCTCTGAGCCTAAACCAAAAGTGT
Source organism: Sympetrum striolatum (assembly GCA_947579665.1). Taxonomy (NCBI): domain Eukaryota; kingdom Metazoa; phylum Arthropoda; class Insecta; order Odonata; family Libellulidae; genus Sympetrum; species Sympetrum striolatum. The sequence goes on along the minus strand of OX388342.1, from coordinate 48,821,194 downwards.
CATTGACCCAGCGTTTTTCATTTCGAATAAACCCCTAACATGAGACCAAAGGTAAAAGGGGATATGGATCCTTCCTAGATTGGATCGATCGCAGACTCCAAAATCCGGGTTTTCCAAATAACAGTATATTCTTGGGAGTTTTAGAAACTTTTGAGATAGCTCCATTAAATATGGTAAATTGAAATTGGTACTGGTAAATTTGGTCCGAGAAACCGAAAACCAAACAGTACTGAAAAGTGCTTTTTCGACTAAATACATGAGGTGAGTGTTATCTATCTAGGGAGGATCTATCTCTCTTTGCATTCCGGTCTCTTTCATACGAATCACATGGTAAAAAATTACGTAAGACGCTAACCGTTATAAGACGTATTTCTCGCAAATACACCGCATTTGGGAGTAATATCCGAATGCACCGCATCCCGCTAAGCCCATCTTCCTTCGCATTTGATAGAATATTGTTTAATTTATCGATATCGCCATCCACCTTACTCCTCTCGTGCCTTTTACCTATATTTATAGAATACCTGGTCTAATTTACTTATATTACTTGTTCTATGTTACTTATCTTTGCTCTTGTTTACGATTACAATTTTTGCGAGAAGAACATTAAAATGTGGAAAACAGCAATTTTCATCTCACTCTTGAAGCTTCGTGGGATATTCTCCATCATTCTCGTCTCAAGGCAGAACAGTTGCTTCGCGGGTTTTCCTTTTGTCCCAATCCCTTGTTTTAAACAAATCGAATAAACGAGTGGCGCTGCATTGTATTATTTTGTGTGCTGTTATGCCTACTCTCGAAGATATCTTGCTTTCTGACGGCCTCTCACGAAAGTTGCAATAGCACTGCAGCTAAAATACTTGTTCCTGTTCCCTAATTTTCTATCAAATAGTCATTTGTTCTTTGTAGAGTGAAAAGGCCAAATTAAAGTAACAAAGGAAGGCGCACTCTTTGTTCAAAAGGAAGACCAATGATAATAATATGACAATAAGACAACCAGTAATCTGTGAAAAAATAGCAAAATAAAGAATGACTCTTTTCGGTTTGAGGTTTAGATTACTTATTTAAACATCTTATGGCCGGTTGCAAGAAACTCCGCCTTAACCTCTGATCAGCTAACCAGAGGTAAAATATTAATCTCTGGTTAAGTTTTACCCGTTGCTCCAAAGTCTGGGCAGTAAATTAACCTCTGGTTAATTAACCTCTGATTAAGCAACTTCCACGAAGTACGATTTTCAGCCATGGCGCTGTCGTACAACTTTTGAATTGAAAGGAGGGAACTGACAACGGGGGCTCGAAAAGGAAATGCCAGCGGAAAAACCCATTAAGCTCTCAGGAAGTATTGAAATCTGTAAGATATCGTGGTTAATTTGTTTACAGTTTTTTGTATTGTATTGGTGTCTTGGTAAAGGGACTATCGTTGTAAATCTACCTGTTCGCTGAGAATTTTCAACCTGTGTAGACGTGTGTGCTCTTCAACCCTAACTTATTTAGGCTAATTTATTACGCGATTATCATAATTATTAGTACTACTCGTATTAACGTTGTGAGTATTAATTACTTGAAAGAACAGCCCCGAGTTCAAACGTACAAGTGAAGAAAAGAAGTTTAAACGAAGATTGTAAGCAGAGATTTAGTAAGTTTTTTTATAGCTTCTTCCTTACTACGCTTGTATAGAATGATAACATATCTACATTACTTCATAGTTATAAATAACGCGCTTTGATGTGAATTCATTCGTATATACTCTCCGCTGAGCTCCGCTATGACTTTCGTTACCCTTCTTACTATGCGGGATGCAGTACTTTTATGCATTAGCATATCATCGCCTAGGAGGATAAGGACTTTAAGATTTAAAACAACTACCAGTTGTTTTAAATCTTAAAGTTAACAGCAGCTGATTCGTTGCCTAAATTAGTGATGACCGATTGCACATCGGCGCTATCTTCTTCTTAATTCTCTCATGTAACCAACAACTTTTCGAGAGAGACGGTAACATTCTATGAATTGTTCTACCGAATGCAATTCAAACGGATTTTTTCTGAAAACTAACCGAAAAATTATGAAACAGTGCGTAGTATTTAACATGTAAAGGAAACGAAATTGAGGTTTTGGACACAAAAGGAAAACTCATTTTTTTACCTTTCTCGAAATATTCTTGGTCGTTTTACAATTTCCAAAACTTCTTCGTCAGATGAATCGTTGGAATAATCCACGAAATCCATCGCTGAGAGCTGTTATACTTATGATTCCACGATGCAAAACAAAGTAGAGAGCTAAGGTTTTCATTTGCTGCTGGAAGGTTAATTATTAAGCGTTAATGATGAAACTTCAGGAAGCATTTTGACGACGATATGAATGAAAATAAATACTTCGAATTATATATATATAAATAAATATTTTGAATCATGACTTCTTGAAATCCATATATGAAAAGATAAAACTTTACAGTGAACTTCGAAGGACATCCTTTTCATCTTCACTGTTAACCTATCGAAAACATACACCATTTTAGAGTTTAAACCTGATGCTAACGTGTGTATTATGGAGTCAAAAGAGCAGAATTATATAACGGGAAGAATATTTTTCGTTATTCAGTAGTTATCACAATTTAGTTACGATAAAACACCCAAGTGAGACTGCTTCAGTCTGTGAGTCTATTGCGCACGACGACATCTTGCCATTTTAACCTCTGAGTAAGGATTTAACAGCTGCCCAGGGAGAGGTTAACTTAACCGCCCAATAACAGTCGGTTAGTTTACCCAAACTTTCTTGCAACCCGTTTTCGCTGGTTAGCTACTTTAACCTGAGGTTAATTTTTAACCAGCGTTGCAGAAACCGGCCATTTAGCCAATTAAACCTTTCCCTTTCATTTCCCATCGTTGAAAGATTGAGGTTGTCATATCCCGCTTATATAGTGGTTATCATTGAGTCTCCTGAAAAGCATCTTAAGGCATATCATCATCATAATATCATACGGCATTGGTCTTCATTGTCTTCAATTGCATTGCCATGCCTGAGTGGTATATGACGCCAATTTATGTATAATAGACAATAAAGGTCTTTATCAAGAATCCTGTTCGTAGGAGGGAGAAATGAGTGGAAAGATAGATTGAAGAAAATTATATTAACTAACGAGTGACGGTGAGATTGGATGTTTTATAGCGAATGATGTAGAGTCATGAAGTAAGTGAGGCCAAGATATTTTCACTCACTTGATGTTTTTAATTTTCTTGAAGGGAATGATAGAGAAAAATTAAAAAGGAAAGAAAATTGACAAACTGATATAGTGTGTTAAGCTTGTAGGGGGTTTTCTTCTGTTTCCCGAAGATTCTGACGCGTAAAAATGGTGATTGGATAACATTAATAAATATTGCTAAAACTGAATTGAATATAAACAAAGGCAAAACCAAGACGACGAAAGTAGAAGGAGAAACATAAAATTAACGCTGGGTAGAGAGGATACAAATATCTTGGCAGTACAGAACAGACAGGGGAAAATACATATTCACTACAAGCAATCAAATCAAATAAAACATCTTCACAAATGATACTAATTCTAAATTGAAAGAATTGTAGCATAAAACAAGATAAAACACATAAAATATTTTTAGATTAACAAAATTATTAAATACATATGGTTGAGAATGAATGTAATGATCAAAACCATGGAGTTTATACATGTATGTAATTGGTGAAAAAAGATGAAAGGAGATTTTTCAGTATTTGGAAATAGAGCGTCGAAAAATATAATCAACCCAGTACATACATACATACAGTTCTTCCTTTAGTATTCAAAGAAATCCTCCGTATTTTATTCATTCCGATATTCTTCAGGAATGACTCTTCCCTTCGACTCCTCACATTCGTATTTCGCGAGGATATAATAATATAATGGGGAAATTTGCCAGTCACGACGCTTAATTCGTAAATAACCGCAATAAACTACTTATAAAATTAGCATCTTTTAAGAATCAAGCAATTCAATAGAAATTTATTTTAATAACAGAGCTAATGACTTCAATGAAATTAATATATCCAAAAGAACACTTTATAAAATTTCTGAGTAAAAGGTATCGCTTAAATTGGGGTTGGAAATGAAAAAATATTTTCGTTGTTGAGATATTTCTATTGTCAATTTAAGCGTGGTAATATTTAATAGAAAAGAATTTGTATGTTAAAAAGATATAACCAAAATCAATGTAACACAAAAATATCATTCCGCTACATTATAGATGCATATTCAACCTGAAAGCATCTTAAGAAGCGAAAATATCAGCATTAACACTCACATTTAAAATGCTAGAAGGCTGAAGTCCCTCGCAATTGCCCCAACGTTGCTCGTCCAGCTAAAACAGAAAAACATTTCTTTTCTGTAAATTTTCTCAGTAGTAGACCAAAAACATCATTTTTTTAGTTCTTTCCAATGGTGCGAGGCACTGTCTCTATTCGAATGCAGTTCCCAAAAAATTCCGAAGTCACCCCTTATTTCACCTCACTCGCCTTTAGTTCCAAAACATTTACCCCCACCTCTGTTTTCCTTCCTTCTTGCAAATCAGGTAGTACCAACAGAAATTTTAAGTGCAGTCTTTGGCCGCTAGAGTAGCAACAGAATTTATGCAAATGACTGTACATACCTACCGCGCTAACTTGGCTACTTATTGTTAAATCAAGAAACTCCAGTATTTCGGTCACATTGTAAGAGGCGTAAAATACGAACTACAAAAGAATATCTTGCAAGGAAAATAGAAGGGAAGCGGAGCAGAGGTAGAAGAAGAATTTCCTGGATGAATAATTTAAAAAAGTGGTTTAACCGCAACTCCACTGAGCTCCTTAGGAGAGGAAAAAACAAAGATGAATTGGCCATGATGACTTCCAATCTCCGATAGGAGTGGCACCAGAAGAAGAAGATTTTTAGATGAAAACGCGGGATTTTGGGCGTCCCGCTGAGGGTGCTGGCGGGACGTGTCCTGAGAAGGCTAAAATCGGGACGTCCTGCCAAAAGCGGGCCATCTGGCAACACTATTGTCATCAATCGCCACCGCATGCGACTGCATGGCGGCTACGGCCGCGTCCAGTGGTCTGATTTTGTGCCCGCTACTTGTGTGAACTCCTCCATTTGAAACAATGTTCAGCTATGAGTGGCGCGACTCAGAAGCAGCACAGAGGGCACAGAGTGGCCTCGTTTAAAGGGACATCAAGAGCATGTGGCAACATTAACTCCGACAACCCTCACGCGTCATCTATAGACGACGTTCGGTTTATAAGTATTAAATTACTGGCCTCGGAAAATATATTCTCTTGGATTTTGGGGGGGGGGGAAATTTCCCCCTTCCCCCCCCTGAATCCGCCACTGATTGCAGAATGATTCTGATTATACTCTTCAGCCAGAACAATCAGCAGCAGCATCTCCACCCTCCAGAGAGACAAGATCCGGCAGACGCGTGCATTTTCTGCAACATCTGAATGATTATGATTGCAACTAATCTTTGTTTTATTCTTACAGATTAGCAGGGGGTGGTGTAGTGGCCACACGCAAGCCGAGGAAATGAAAACTCATCTTTCAACCTTGAGGCCTCGTGCACTCTCTCCTGCGCTGTGATATGGATGCTTAATCAACACTCTCTCGTGCGCTGCGATTGTGATATCAGCTGCTTATCCACCACACTCCCCCGTGCTGCGAGTGTGTGAGCATCGGTCGCTTATTCTTTCTCTCGGATGTCGGCCACGTTTGTATGTAATGGCCATGTAATGCTTTTAACTGCAATAAACGCATAAAGCCCATCTCCATCTAGTTTGTGTAACAGTAATTTTACCTTCGGTACCGCGCATCACGCTAAACTTCCATACTTCTATTTTCTAAGCCCAGATAGACGTATATACCTAAATACTGTGGCACTAACGGAATGTTTCCATAAAGAAAACAAGAGAAAATTTAAAATGTGTAAGAATGATTTAAACAAAAGTATCAATTTCGGTAAAGAAACGGGAAATTTACCTCAATTTCCTTCGAGTAACTCAAGACATTCGGCTTTCATCAACCGGAAATTGGAATTTTTCTGGAGAAGTATAAATAAATTAATTTATAATATATATTTATATATAACAATAGCGTTAATTAACGCTATTGTAGTTGTTTACAAACTAAATCTAGGAAACGAATTTTCTGAATGATTTAAAATTTACAATTCACCCATTTATTTATAAACTCGTCCAGTCTTAACTTCCGTTTTAGATGACTTAAAAGCTATAACCATTTATTTTATGCTCAGTATATTTTTTCTTGCATGGTTTAATATTTCCAATCAAGAACTCTTGAATTATATAGCCAACCCTCGCATACTTTATTATTAGATTTAGATATATACCCCGCGAGCCGCCAGAGGCGTATGGCAGGGGGTGTAATACACCACCATTATTCATTCATCCCTATTAGCATCTCTAATAGCCTAGGGAAAAAACGACCAAAAGTAAATATCCGTCCTTGCGATTACTTCCCTATAACGCTTCATCGATGCCTCTCGGAGATCGCGTTCGCTCCTTACTGGCACTAATATTTCACTTACTTCGTCTATAAATTCGGAACGAATTAACTTTTCGAAAAGTTTCCGACGATATTCAGATCTTCTCATCGGTAGTGAATTCCGACCATTCCGACCGAGGGACTTTATCATTGCCGTAACGCTGCTATCAAACCTGAAGTCCCCGCAAACGAATCGGGCTGCTCTACGCTGGACCATCTCTAATTCAGAGACTAAACCTACTTCGTGTGGGCCCCAAACCGCACAGCAGTATTCTAGATTCGGACGAATAAGAGAAAAGTAGGTAAGCTATATCTTTTCGAAAAGTAGCTATTAGAAATCATCATACGTCCCTTTAAACATATAGTTATTATTGATTATTATTACTGATTGATAATTATTATTCTTATTGATTTTCTCTACAAAAAACTAATACACTGTAAAATATTCTGCTAATTCAGTGATACATGTTTAGTATTGAAGCACATAAATCAAAAGAAACTACCGTTTATTTCAAGTTGGCGCCGATCATAGACTGATACCATTACATACAGGAACGGATCTAGAGAAAAATTTTGGGGGGGGTCCGAGCAAAAAATTTAAAAATAAAAGACATTTCGCCTTTCGCAAAACGTGACGTTAGAATGGTGTTAGACAAATTCGAATATTTTCGCTAGTGATTGCTTATTAAATTGTGTGTTTATTTGCGTTATTTGAGTTTCATTTTCGAAAAATAGGCACAAGTGATATTTCGGGGGGGGGGGGGTCCGGACCCCCAGGACCACCCCTCTGGATCCGTCCCTGATTACATACCATTATCTATGATCTCTATGATTATCTACCTTGGAGACAGAGCGCCCTTCGGACTTGCTCTGTACTACCTCAGATGTTCTTTTGTTAAAAGCCGATAAATTCAATAATCCTCGATTTACAATTAATATTAAATCTTAAGGAAAAAATGGCTTGCTATTGCTCTAAAACTAAACAATATAATCCATGAAACAAGTAATCCAACTCTAATATCCCGGCTTTAAGCTTTCTATAAATTACTAGATCCTTCTGTAAGTACGCTAGCTGCGTATCGTATGAAATCATTATAGTTAATGCAGATAATAGTTCTTGTTTGCCTTCTAGGCGATTATTTGGGTTATTTGTTCCTCATCTGCAGCCAAAATTGGAAGAATGGGTGAAATAAGATTGGATTACTGTTGTAGGCTTTGCCTAAAGGAAGGTTTTTCGCTTACAAACATATTCTCGCACCGTTCTGCTACTGGAGATCCTTTGTATCGGATTCTTAGTTTTATATACGATATCAAGGTATGTGTGATGAATTGAAAAGTGATGTCTCATGCTACAATAGATTATTTGGTAGATTTAACCTCGCTCTCATTGCTGATGTTAACCCGTATTCATATGTTACGTTTTAATGTTGTAGATATTCGAGAATGATGGTCTTCCGTCTCAAATATGCTCTCCATGCATGTGGAGAATGATCGAATTTGACGCATGCAAGAGAAACGTCCGTTCTGCTGAAGCTGAAATTATGAGGCTTCTAAATCAAACAAGACCTGTAAGTTGGCTTATTTCGTTGATTATCGTGAATATGTTATTTATTGTATTTTCTGATTTGAGGTTTAGTTGTGTTATTTATTTGGTAATCTTTTTTAGCAGCCGGACGAAGTTTCTAACGATGGTTTAGTAACTAAGACTGAAGAGACTCAATTGGTATGACTTATACCGCAGATATAATCCAAGAAAATTTATGAAAGTGACTTGAGATTTATGAAAATCTGTATATTTACAGGATGGATCATCTGAAGTTGGCCTTGAGCGTGATTCTCGTCACTCTGAGGTAAATATTATGTAGACATTTTCTCATCAATAGTCAATTTGGGACTTACTTTTTCTAAATTTTTGTTTACATACTTAAATGTTATTATTGTCCCTTATTAGGCAAGATTAAGCATCAGTTTTACCGAACCTCGATATGGGCGCATCTTTAAACTTTATGTATAATGTGTTATATCAATCTATAATCGAGTTGTCCTATGATTATATAAATACCGCTCTTTATTTTAGGTTCCCATTAAAGAAGAAATAGAATTAGATGAATGGGAAATGCCAGTAGAGACTGTCATGAAGGTAAATACAATACTGATGAAATTGTGTATTTTAATGCTTCATGTATTTATACAAATAGCTAATTTTCTTAATGGGGCAGGTCCCTGGAGCTGATTATCATGAGTTAGAATCAACTGAAGTGGTAAGTGATTAAATTGAAAAAGCTTATTTGTGAGAATGATTTTCTGAACTTAACTCATAGAGATGCTTTGAAGAAAATTTTGATGTGTTACAAAAACTAATCTACTAACAGTATCTAGATGCTTATGACTCTTCCATTCTGGGAAGTACTCCAAAAACGTTTATGAAAATCAGTACAATGTTTATTTTCATTTGTTTATTTCATAATTCAAGGGAAAATCCCTTTTACAAAAAGAAACATAAATAGTTTGAATACATAAAGTTAGTGCATAGATTTAAAAGTCAGATATATAACTAAAACACTATCTATTATAAATAGATGCTTCTCCGGATTCATTCATCTATTATATGTAGCTGCTTCTCCGGATTCATTCATATAGATAGCTATATAGCAATCTAGCTATATAGGTATATAGATAGGATACTAATTCACAGGCTAAACCACAAGCTTCATTGACTTGAAGTTTTTACGACGTATTGGCCATAAAGTGTAACCGCCAGAAAAATTGCGATTTTGATCATCAGTGTCATGGGTTCGATTCCAGAGGGCCCCAAAGTTCTGATTTTTCCCATTTGAAAGCATTGTTCGATTTTCGGGAATTTAAAAAAATACTTCCCGGATAGGTAAATAATCGAAACTCAAGGAGCCTATATATATGGTCTAGATCTATCAAAAACATAAATGACTTTTACGGAAAAAATCCTTGGTTTGATGCTAGGACGATGCAAAAATCTGCCATTTAAAATACATTGAGGTAGTTTTTCATTATTACCTTTGATGAACTAATCGGAATGTAAGGAAGTTCTTGCTTATGTGGAAGATCTATATTAAGACAAGGGTTTTGAAAAAAATTAGATAAGACCGTACTTTTCCTGGGTTCAATGCCGGGGCACATTAAAATTTCTCTCATAAGGAATATATGGGAAAAGTAGGACGTCCTTTGAGGCAGTTGCAGCCATTATTTCTGCCTGAATTTTCACACATAGTTTGAGATGGTGATCTTCTGTTGTGCTGCATAGGAAGTATCACCAGAAAGACCCGGGTTCGATGCTGGGCGGTAAATATATCTCCCATACAAAACACATTGGGATAGTTTTTCATTATTTCTTTCATGCACTTATCGAAACAATAGGGAGTACTTGCTTAGATAGAAGATGTATATTAAGACTCAGTTTAAGAAAAAAATTAGATAAGTCAATGCTGTTCTTTGGTTCGATGCCAGAGCACATTAACATTTGTCAAATAAGGAATATACATGAAAAGTAGGACGTCGTTTGACACAGTTGCAGCCAATATTCTTGCTTGTATTTGGACACATTGTTTGAGGTAAAGATTTTCTATTGTGCTGCATAGGATGTATCACCAGAAAGACCCGGGTTCAATGCCGGGGGGTAAATATATCGCCCATATAAAACACGGGTAATTTTTTCATTATTTTTTTCATGCACTTATCAACTTATCAAAATGATAGGAAGTTCTTGCTTAGATAAAAGTTGAATATTGATACTCGGTTCAAGAAAAAAATGTAATTAAGACTATACTGTTCCTGGGTTCGATGCCGGAGCTTATTAAAATTTCTCATATAAGGAATATATGTGAAAAGTAGGACGTTGTTTGAGGCAGTTGCAGCAAATATTTCTGCTTCAATTTTCACACATATTTAGAGATGGTGATCTTCTGTTGTGATGCATAGTAAGTATGATCAGGAAGACCCGGGTTTGATGCCGGACGAATAAATTGCTGTGAATTTTAAGAATATTTTCAATCCTTTATTTTATTTTGTGTACCCTCTCGATAGGATGTAAACTTTAAATTTATGTCATCAATATGCTTGCAGTATACAATCTACATTTTACTTGTATAATAGATAATGCTTCTCCGGATTCATTCATGGATATAGGTAGGATACTAATTCACAGGCTAAACCACAAGCGTCATTGACTTGAAAATTTTTACAATGTATTGGCCATAACGTGTAACCGCACATTAATATTTCTTTCATAAGGAATATATGTGAAAAGTAGTACATCGTTTGAGGCAGTTGCAAACAATATTTCTGCTTGAATTTTCATACATAGTTAGAGATGGTGATCTTCTATTGTGCTGCATAGAAAGTATTACCATTAAGACCTGGGTTTGATGCCGAGTGGTAAATAAATCTCCCATATAAAACACATGGTTGTAGTTTTTCATTAATTTTTTCATGCACTTATTGAAATGATAGGATGTTCTTGCTTAGATAGAAGATGTACATTAAGACTCCGTTTAAGAAAAAAATATAGATCAGACCATGCTGTTCCTGGGTTCGATGACAGAGCACATTTAATTTTCTCAGGAATATAACGGAAAAGTAGTACGTCGTTTGAGGAAGTTGCCACCAATATTTCTGCTTGAATTATCACACATAGTTAGAGATGGTGATTTTCTGTTGTGCTATATATTAAATTCACCAGGAAGACACCGGTTCGATGCCAGTCTATTAAATTGCAGCAAATTTTAAGAATATTTTTAATCTTTTTTTTTCTTTTGAGAACCGTCCCGATATGATGCCAACATGAAATAAGTGTTGTCGATCTACTAGCAGTATGCAAGCTACATTTTACTCGTAAAATCATAGACGTAACATATGACGAAGTAAAATAAGACAAAAGCAGAATCAAACATTTGCAAGTCAACATATATCAATAAAACAAAGGCAATTATAACAATTCAACATTAAAAGTTCATATTAAACTCAAACACTCAAATTATTTCAAATAACAGTATGAAGTTTGCTCTTAAAGTTTTTGGAGGACTGAATATATCAAGATTATTTGTATAAAGATTTGCAGTCCTAAGAATTCTATTGATTGGTGAGTGGTAATTGTAATTAGTGTTTTTGAATTTCACTTGAAATGTACATGTACTTGAAAGGATTTCGTCTGGTTTTATAGGGAGACACATATAAGTTGACAAGGGCTAATAATTCATTATAGCCAATAATGTTATTTAACAATTTATTTAAAAAGGTTAGGTCAATTATCTCCTGCCTGGTTTCAAGAGAGTTCATTTGTAATTCGGAAAGTAGGAGGGTACATTAATAATCATTTTTGGGGATAAGTAATTGATAGTATGGAGCCCAGATAATGGAAAAATAATCTTACCTGCTACGTACTAGTGTATAGTAGAGTAATTAAATATATTAAAGGGAATTTGCAGCCTTCTAGGTTCAAGCCTATGATACACAGATGCTCCCCAACTTACGACCACTGGAAGTTATGACTAAAGTCTTTAGTGAAGGTTAATTTAAATCTACGATAAAAATTTATCAAAATTTTCTCTTGGAATGGCTCTTATTACGAGTTTTGAGCAATTGTGTAATACTTTGTGTTGGGATGTGATATTTTGGTATGAATACATCTTGTTTCATATCTTAACTTCAAGTCAGAGCTATTTTATTTGGTCATCCTTTCATTAGTTTGTTTTCAAATTAAATGTGCCATCAAAACACAAGATCCATGTGTCAGAGAAGCAAGTCTAAGAGGAAGCCTGTATTGCATGCTCTTTGTGATATCTATTACATATAGACGTTTCTCTGGACATACCTATATATAGGTGATCAAAATTCTAACCATGTTCCATAAGTGCCACTTACGTGAAATATTTTAGGACATACTGGCCAAAGGGTGAAACCACCAGAAAAAATGGGACTTTGAACCTCAGCACCATGGGTTCGTCCCGATTTTTTCCATAAGGATGCATTGCAGGGATTTTCACAAATTCTTTTAAGGCACTTCCCAGCAAATTAGAAAGTTGAAATCCAAGGGATCCCTGGAAGCTATGCATATCCAACGGAAACCACAAAGACATCTTTGGAGATTATCCTTGGTTCAATGCTAGGTCATGGCAAATTTTCTCCTATTTAAATACATTGCAACGTTTTTTAAAAAATTTTTGCATCCTTACCCAATAATATTGAAACTTAAAATCCGGCATGTGAATAGAAATCATAAATACATCCTTGGTTCCTTAGTTCGATTCGATAGCCCCATTTACATTCCGCTATGCATTGCATATGGAGATAAAAGAATCTTATTTTAGGTACTTTTTGGCATAATATCGACTTCAAAGTTTGGATTAACCCTTTGAGTGCCAACGTCGCTCACAGCGACGATGGAAAATTTTCGTTAAAATGCCAGCGTCGCCATGAGCGACTCTTATTTCGAAAGCTATTTATGTAAAAAAATTTACTGTAATAACTTTTTAAAATTATTTTCTGAAATAGAGATTGCAAAATAAAAAAGTAATTGTTTTCTATACCCTGTATAATGTTTAGCAAATAATTTAGAATATTATTGGTTTAGTAGATTATTTTTCAAAAAGTCTGCAATTCTTTGTAGAGTAGTCTGGCAATTTTCGCATGATGTTAGGCAATTCTGCATGGCACTCAAAGGGTTAAATAAGTTTTATTCCTACCAGGTTGTTATATGTATTCACATCTTCCATAAGGTCTTGGGTTTGCCACCAGGCATCTGTACTATTTGAAATGTATGGCCGTAATTTCAAATTAATTATGATTCATTTTCCTAGAAGGTGGAAATTCTATGGTCAGTCAAGTGAACATTAGTAATGAATGTTTCTTAAAAACAGTTCATCTTTTAGCTTATGCTCATTGGTTCAACACTGGGGCACCATTTGTATTCTACCATATATTTCAAAGGGGAATACAGCATTAAGTTTGAGGACCTTCCTGAAATGGTATCGACTTGAAATTTGTGTCTTTAATATGCTTGCAGAATGCAAGCAACTTTTACTTGTAAATACCATATAAATGTTTGCTGTACATTCAGATGACCAGACTCTTTAAAAGTAAACTAAATGAATAATTTTAATAATTCCAACACAGCATATTAAAAAGCAACCTCTCTAATTTTCGTACTTCCTTGCCTCAGAGATGGAGTTGTATATATTTTACTCGGGTTGTGTTGCTATTAATGAGATATTCTGTGGAGTGGATTGTTTTACTAATATTCTTCATTGAACCTCAGTTCAAGGAACCAGTAGAAGTTTCTGCAGAGGATTTTGTAGAAAAATGCAATCAACAAGTCTTTTGTCAGCCATTAAGAGAAGTGAGTAATCTGTTTGCTGTTATAATTAATATTATTGGTGGGCTCTACAGGTGCTTTCTTGTAATCTCTCGAATTTTCGTACTATCTTGCCTCAGAGATGGAGTTACATTTTTAGGTTAACTAGAATTATCATTCACTTTAATGTTGCAACAATTTAAGTTAATGTCTGTGTATCTATTTTACTCGGGTTTGTGTTGCTATTAATGAGATATTCTGTGGAGTGGATTGTTTTACTAATATTCTTCATTGAACTTCAGTTCAAGGAACCAGTAGAAGTTTCTGCAGAGGATTTTGAAGAAAAATGCAATCAACAAGTCTTTTGTCAGCCATTAAGAGAAGTAAGTAATCTGTTTGTTGTTATGATTAATATTAGTGCTGTGCTCTACAGGTACTTTCTTGTAATCGTTACTACTCTTCACTTTTCAAGTAGATATTCGTTACTTTTGAGTAGTTACGTAGGTACTCATTCCTCTGCGATGATCCAGGGGGAGTTGATGGTAGGGATCGTTGGATGCATAGCTACTTAGGTGCTTAATCATTACTCATCCACTGTCTGGATTTTGGTGGTCATCGAGTGAGTAGTTACACACTCGGTATCCGTTCAATGCTCCAATTGATTGTTGGAACCTAGAGGTTTAATTTCAATACAATTATTCGTTAATTTTTGCTCTCCATTTATAATTTTTAGTGCTTAATGGTTAAACAGAAATCAATTTACATGTTAATAATCAAGCAGGTTATGATTTAAAAATTTAATTTAACAGTGAAAAAATAATTACCTATCTTCATACTTGCTGATCAAAATGCTTGATTATTTTGAAACATATTCCATTTTTAATTATTTTACCAAATAAAAGATATTTTGTATAAATTCTGTTGTAATAAAATGTAGGTACTTGTTTAAAAAACTCGAGTACTAAGTATATCATGTAACATTCAATCCTCGAATGTCAGACTTTCCCAGTTCTCATAGTCAATTATGGATATTGGGGTGTTTGTCTTTGCGTATTATTGTAATTTTAAAACAAGAATTTATCATATACATACATGGCTGTAAACAATTTGGATTAAATAAATGCCATAAAAAGCAACCTTAATAAAATTTAGGTTAAGCTGATTTCTACATTCACTCTGAGGTATGGTAGGTATCAGATGTTTGATTTCTTTCTTCAAGATTTTTAAAACATAAAGATAAGTATTTGAATGCAATTACTCATCTTAATATGTTTAATACAGAATTTTAGAATATTATACATCGGGTTCCAATTTCAATAGTCTTGTTGTTGACAGTGAACACTCATCTGTTAATGGGATGAAACAAATTAAAGATTCACAGGCTTCCTTCTCTCTCTCTCAGCCTTAGGTTCTTGATGTCCTTGAGTCCAACGGATATGTGTACCAAAAGACACAGTTTCATCCCTTGAGTAGTTACTCACGAACAGTTGATGATCACAATTGATTACTTGAGTAACAAGTATTTTTGGGAATGAGTACTCGTTACTTCAGATCTGAGGGAGTTATGATTATCAAAGTAACAAATAGTTAGTTTTCCAATTGAAGAATTCTGAATTTGGTGGAACTCCGTGATTGGGATCTTATCAAAAATAGAAGATGCAAATTCTACAAAACAAAAACTTTTAATGCATGATCAGTTTCGAGCTAACTGCTCATCGTCAGGCACAAGATACAATTGCAACAAAAATTCTTTTAGCCATTGGGTGTAGGAGCTGTGGATGGGGGAAGGGGAGGCAGCAGTTTGACTTGAGATACTAAGGGAGAGTGGTTGGTGAAAAGGTGATTGATTGCTAGTTTATAGTCGCATACATTATGGTGTTATTTAAATTATTTCGAGATAATCAAGTTTTTGGCCATTTTGCTCACAATGTAGCGGTGTGGTGTAAAGTTGGAGTGATGTTTGTATTCTAATAAATGTTTGGTGAAATGTGAAGTGTCTGAATTATTGTTGAATGAGCATGTTCTTTTGTTCTTGTCTGTAAGTTGCGGCAAGTTTGGCCGATGTATATAGCACCACAGTCCATGCTGACTCCCCTTCCCCTATCCACAGATCCTACACCCAACAGCTAAAAGAATTTTTGTTGCATTTGTATCTTGTGGCTGATGATGAGCAGTTAGCTCAAAACCAGTCGTGCATTAAAAGTTTTTATGTGGAATTTGCATCGTTAATTTAATATGATCCCTAGTTAAGTTTTGCCCATCACTAATTTATATGGCTCTGTTGGATTCAGAGATTGTGGTAGTTGACCATTTACTTTTCATTACAGACCAAAGAGTTATCGGATGTTATTACAATGCAAGCAGGAAGTAGCGCGAGTGTTGCAGGAAGTGAGCTGCCTGGTCCCAGAAAATGTAAAATGAAAACTGGGTTGATTTGTGATGTTTGTAATAGGAGTTTTCTAGACAAGGCAAAATTGGTTCGACACGTTAGGGTCCACTATGATGCAAGGCCTTTTAGTTGTGACATTTGTGGTCAAAGGTTTAAGAACAGTGATACAAGGAGAGGGCACCAGCTGAGACACTTGAAAGGCAGAAAGAACGATGAAAACAGTGGACAGGGAAGTGAGAAAGAGCTGTTTCCTTGTGATATTTGTGGGAAACAGTACAATTCCAAATATAGCTTGAGTGTTCATTACAATCGACATAGCAATAAGTTTTTGTGTGGCTCTTGTGGGAAAAGTTTTGGCAGCAATGGTCATCTCCGAGAACACTTGAGAATACACACAAAGGAAAAACCGTTTAAGTGTGAAGTGTGTGATAGATCCTTCAATCGAATGACCATCCTCAAAGGACATATGGTTACGCACTCAGATGAGAGACCCTTTCAATGCAGTGTTTGTGATAAGAAATTCAAGAGTAAGGGCGTCAAGGACCTACACGAGTTGATTCATTTGAAAAAGAATTGAGGTTTGCTAATTACTTTCAGCTCTGAGAGTAAGGTGTTTGGCTTCTGATTTCAGTTTTACTTTATTTTTAAAATGTGATAAGTTGTGACTGAAATAAATAAACTATATACTGCTGCCCTGAGCTCTGTTTTTGTTGCAATTCTGTTGTTTTATTAAAATTTCATGTATTAAATATAACTATAAATGTTTTATATTCTTTATAATTTCCTAAATTCAATTATTTGAATAAAATGTTATTTTTATTGAAATAAAGAATGATACAAACCATGTACAATATTGCTATTTTCTTCTTAATGTAGTACAATGTATAGAAGGTGGATAGAAATTGGATAAAGAAAATATTTGCAGCGTAAAGATGTTATTATAGCTTATGAATTATTTGGTGAGAATACGTAGTAAGCTGTTCCTTCTTTATCTTTTAATCCATCACTTATGACGATAGACATTAAAACAGTCAATTTTTTCTCTCAACACAAGTCGGACAACAGTGACCAATTCCCCTGAAGTTAAATGAACTAATAATATTTTAAACAATATACCCATATTTTAAGAAACAGTTCTGAAATAGTAAGCTAAATGAATCATCTTCCTCTTCTCATCACCTTCACAAAGCACCCCTATATCTTAAAATATACCTAATTTCTAGATCTACTAAAAAACCTATATCACTATTGGTCACTTTCCCAGTTATTGAAAACTTTGCCAAGTTGTTATTCCTAAGCTAAGCAAGGAGAATGCAATATTGGATTATACTGAATCATTCCACGAAGTGAAGTTTAACTAAGTTGCTTATTATTGTAATGAATTTATTTCATGAAATATACCAAGAGAATATTTCCAAAAAAACTAAAAATATTTATTTGATATTTATTCAATTTTTAACTCTAGTTCCCAAAATCAAACCATTTGGTTTTTTCTTTTTGTTCTGTTCAACTTTCTGCAACATTGCATTCGGGATGACAATTTGGTTACTTAAAATCCTGAAGGGGAATAAATTAAACACTCAATACACCAAACATTTTCATTTATAAACATTAACTGAAAATGATAATTTTTATTAAAAGCATACATTTGTTCATAAATACATATCAATTCACAAATATATTAATAGTGAACATCTTCTGAAAGGTTCTCCCCAAAATTATAGTAATTTTATACGCATAGTTGTTGTATGAGAATGAAACGAAAACAGACTCATATGCCAAATATGATATAAGATTCGGATAAATTTTTCTTGGGACCTCCACCAAGACAAATGTATTTCCACGGTTTCCCATCATTCTCAGGGTAATGAGTGCACATGACAAGACAGGACCCCTTAAGATATCCTCCCATTGGGGCTGGCTGTTTACAAATCTGTCGATTCTGGTTGCATGAGTAAAAACTAAGGATACAAAGTTTAGTGATGGAATCCGGCAAATGATGAAATGACGGAAGGAAATGAAGAATTCAGACACTCAAAGAGATAACATCAAATATGCCGAGCTTTGAAAAACCATCAGAGTAGCAATCAAGGAAGAGGTCAGGAATTTTAATGAAAAAGTTGTGCAAGAGGCCACAGAGAATAACAAGAGCATAAAGAGGGCCAGACGATTCCTAGCAATAGGGAAGAAACAGATTTTAGCCTTACAGAAGGGAGATGGCACAACAACATACAGAAATATTGAGGACATTAGCAGAATACTTTGATAACCTATACAAGAAGATGGGAAATGCTCAAGAGCAAAACCACGAGGGAATCCAAAACTCACAAATTCCCCTCTCAATTCTCCCAGAAGAGGTAATGGTGGTGATTAAGCAGATGAAGAATGGGAAAGCAGAAGGAGCAGATGGGAGTTGGCAGAGTATCTGAAAGCTGGTGGAACTGAGATTGCTAATGTTTTAGCACAACTATTCTGTAATTATCTCAAAAAAGGCATGATTCCCAAGGAATGAAACCTTGCAAGTATTGCCCTTCAGCACAAAAACGGAAGCAAAGAAGATTTGAAGAACTATTGCCCCATCAGCCTCCTTCCAGTTGTTTACCAGACATTCCCGAGGATAATAGCTGAATGTCTTAAGGTGACCCTGTCTTCAGCCCAGCCCAGAGAACAGATTCCAGAAAGGCTTCAGCACCATGAACCACATCCAAACACTACAGGAAATTATTAACAGAATGAATGAGTATGAGATGCCACTTGTCCTCTGCTTTGTGGATTACGAACAGACCTTCGACTCGGTAAGTACCTCCTCTACTCTGAAGAATCAAGGGATAGA
This sequence comes from Sympetrum striolatum, assembly GCA_947579665.1. Taxonomy (NCBI): domain Eukaryota; kingdom Metazoa; phylum Arthropoda; class Insecta; order Odonata; family Libellulidae; genus Sympetrum; species Sympetrum striolatum. The sequence continues at coordinate 48,802,128 of OX388342.1, read as the reverse complement.
TTCTGAGTACATCCATCTCTTGCGCAGTATCTATGAGAATGCCACGGCTTCTGTAATGCTGCATGAAGATTTTCAATTCAAGATAAAGAAGGGAGAACGACCAGGTGACGGTCTATCTCCTATCTTGTTCACAGCTGTTTTAGAACAAGTTTTTAAAACCCTCAATTGGGTAGAGAATAAAGAGTAAATGGGGAGAAAATAAGTCACCTCCGCAAATGATATAGTTCTCTTTGCTGCCAACACAGAAGATCTAACTTCAAGACTTGAAGAACCAAACACAGGGGTACAGAAGATAGGACTCAGGATAAACCTAACAAAAGCATAGGTAAAGTTTAATTCTTTTGTAGTGCCAGTCAAACAAAACAGTGTAAACCAGTCAAACTTAAAGAAAAACCTCTGGATGTTGGGTTGGAATACACATACCTGGGACAACTTGTAACAACAGGAGAGAAAAACAGGATTAATGAAGTAAACAGAAGATTGAAACTTGGCTAGAGCGCATTCGGTAGGAATTTGCACATTCTAAAGTCAGGAATGCCAATGGTTTTGAAGGTCTTCAACCAATGCATTCTACCTGTCCTGACTTATGGTAGTGAAACTTGGGTGCTAAATGCTGCAATGACCCAGCGACTTCAGGCAATGAAAATGAGCATGGAGCGCTGTATGCTGGGAATCACAAGAAGAGACAGGAAATGCAACACTTGGGTGAGAATGATGACTGGAGTTACAGACATCATAGATAATGTAATATCACTAAAATGCAGGAGACCGGCAATGTTGCGAGAAGAAAAGACAACCATTGGACATATGCAGTTCTCATCTGGTTACCAAGAAATGTGAAGAGACCAAGAAGAAGACCTATGGACAGGTGGAATAGAGATATCATCAAGTACCTAGGTGTAACATGGAAACGAGAAGCTCAGGACAGAGAAAATTGGAACGTACTTGGGGAGGCCAACATCCGACGTTGGATTGAAAATGGCTGATGGTGATGATACATATAAACACATAATTCATTCATTCGTATAATTTGAACAGTACTTACACATCATTTTGCATATCATTTTCCATAAAATTCAATAACTCCTCTTCAGCAAGATGAAAGTTTCTTTCGTATGTGGAAGATGCTTGAATTCGACGTCTATTGTTCACGTCAAAATCAATCATCCCCCACAAACAAGGAGAAAACATCTGAGAAATCTTTTTCTTAGGTTTTTGTCTCTGTTCTGCACGACTGTTTCTTCTAATTTAATTCTTCAAAAGAAGTAAAGCCTGCAATCAATAAAAGTGAAGTTTACATGTATTTCTTATGGAAATCCATCAGAGCGATCTTGGTTGGAACCCAGCAAAATAATTGAATATAAATGCAAAAGTACTTCCTTCATGATCCCAGAGAACATGCACAAAAAGTTTGACACAAATCGGACAAACAATGTGTACTCCAATCAAATAGAAACACGCATACAAACCCACATAATTTCATTAACCACTCTGCTATTTTCAACAATACCAGAAATTTTGTTGAAATCCTAAGAAGTAAGCAAAGGTTGAGAAATTATTGGATTGTTGGGTTGAAATAAATATATATATGCAAAGTACAGCCTTGGCCAATAGAAACGCAATACCTCCACAGCAATTCTGTGGAACCTCTTGGACGGAGGAAGTTTGAGGGTTACGTGATAACAGTGTCAGGGGCAGGGAAGGGGATGTTGGTATTGAGGATGGGGAGAAGGCGGATCGTTTTTCTATCTCATCATTTTCCTAATTATCTGCTAAGTATACTTAGCAGAAATTTTTGCTATAACAAAGGAAGAAACAAAAAAAAATCATTGATGAATAACGATCACAAAATTATCAAAAAATCTGAGAAACCTGAGGACAAGAAAATGCAAGGTTATCAAAGAGATATGGATATAATAGAATGGTGCGAGGAATTTGAAAGATACCTTAAGACAGGAAATGTCAATTCAGGCTAGGAAGGAGTGTTTCAAGAAAAGAAGAACTAAATATTACAGTTTCAAGGATACAAAGGAAAGCTCACTGAAAAGAACTCAAGAAAAAGCTGACTGATGAAAAGAGTACATTGAAGGGCAAAATCATTTGGTAGATGAAGAGTGTAATATAAAATAGACATAGCAGAAGGTACAGAGGCAGGCTCATCTCAGAGGTGCAAAGATGAGGGCAACTGAGTCCAGCAAGACGAAGGGAATTCCGTAACATGTCCTTGACGACTAGGATCAAAACTATTACACCTTAATTAAGGAGGTGAGATGATCGAGATACATATTTTGTCCTCAGGCCTCGTACTTTAAAATGATAGAACAAACAAGTAAATAATAACTGTATGAGTTTTTACCGCAAAACATTCTAGATAACCTCTTCTTCTGACTTAATTCTTTGACGGCAAGTTTTGAGATTCTCCAGTTCTTTCTAGTCAGTAGAATTACAGAACCGTTACATTGCCTCAGTTGAGTAAGCAATCGAATGATGGTAAATTTACCATGATTATTAATTGTCGATGTTATACAGATAAACTAGTTTAACTGTAAAAAAATTGTGGTCCAATGAGCCATTTTTTTCTAATGTAGGAATTATTTGGTAAATAACAACTCAACCATCTTTTGGAGACATGTTTCAAATGAGTGACTATGTTTTGTGAAGGGGTTTGCTAACCAGAAAATAGGACCAATCCGATTAATTGTAAGTGCGGTACGGTAATTTTTCCAGAAAAATTACCGTAAGTGCTACTGTAAGCGAAGGCAACGACAAGATTAATTTCACCTTATAAGAGCATGGGTTACATCATCATGCTCGCGCAGGTCCTAGGTGTTGTTTCTCCAATTTTCCCTATCCTCCGCTCTTCTCTTCATCCCAGAGTACCGTTCTTCATTCTTTAAGCAATCTATAAATTTCACTCTTCTCCTTCCTCTCTTCAATTGTCCCTCCACCGTACCACCGTACCTTCAAGCATATCCGTAAGGAAGCAGTTCCTTCTTATAACATTCCCTATCCAATCCTTGCCCGCGTAATATTCAATCTAGAAGCGCATAACACATTCTTCGACAGATTTTTAAATATTTGAGCCATATTTCCTACACATGGCCGAAAGATTTACCAAATGATATTGTAAGCTGTTACATAATTATTTTCAGCCGTTTGAAATTGTGCACGAAGTGCATACCGTATGTCAATTGTTACGTGTTTTGACGTGCGTTTCGTCGTGTTGATATTGACAAAAGTTTGTAATTCCATGAAGATTGCGTACTTTATTGAATTTAAAAATTGAGCATGAATTTATTAAGAAACGGTTGAACGCCTACTTAATAGTTTTCCATGTTATTATATCGGTTAGATTTCCTAAACAGGGGAATTAGTTTATAGATAGCTATAGCTGTTTACTTATTTCAGTTATAATTGCATATATTTCACAAAGTCGGTCATCTTCAATGCTGAAATGTTTACGATGCGTTCAGGAAGACTCTTGTTGGAATACTGGTGGTAATCGTATTGATGCTGAGATGGAAGAAGACATTTATCATGAAAAGCAGGTGATAAGTCATTTATTTATTGGGTGGTTTTATACTTATCTCTGTACTCATATGTGAAGTATTCAGTAGATAAAATATATCTAAGGCACCAAGATTCGTGGTTCTATCATTTCTTTGTTTAGTTTTGCAAAATTGTGGCATCTTTTCATTGATGAAACTGTAGTTGGTTATCTCCTCCCGTTTGTTTCTCTTGAGATCATTCGATTAAATGTACGGATTTTGACATATATATATATATATATATATATATATATATATATATATATATATATATATATATATATATATATATATATATATATATATATTCAGTCAATACTCAGTAATTGTAACCAATGAGCCTTTTCAGTATTTATATTTCACCCTATATAAATTCTTGATTAAGGAATTTTTCAAATAGAATTTTTGTATACTGCTTTTATATGTTTGATTTCATTTGATTTTCAGTAAAAGGATTTTTCTAAAGGATATTTTGACGAAAGGATGCTTGGTTAAGACGTTTATAAGATAATTTTTATGAATAGCCAGTATTGGTCTTGACCAGTTTAAAAATATTTTGTTTTCCTTTGTGGCAAATTATTGTTGTGAAGTGGCTAAGCATTTTTTTCTCGTTATTTTCAAAGGTTAAAGAGCTTTGCTGCCTGCATGCTCTGAATAACCTCTTCCAAGAGCGAGGTGGTGCGTTTGGACAAGATTCTCTGGATGCACTTGCACATTCTTTGTCCCCCTCTGCTTGGTTAAATCCTCATAAATCTATCTTAGGCACGGGAAACTATGACGTAAATGTTCTCATGGCTGCTCTCCGAACTAGAAGCTCTCATGCATTATGGTTTGACAAAAGAAAGTAAGTAAAGCTTTGAACTTCTTCAGCATGCTATGTATTTGATTTACATATATATTAAAAAATTTTAAGTCTCAGCTCATTCAGTGTGAAAGAGGCACTCCTAAAATATTCTGTAGCATTAGCTTATAGTTTCAATTCAACAAATCGATCAGTCATTTCCTAAAGAAGCAGTTTATAACTTATACTGTGGTATTTTTGTACTAAAGTGGCAGTCACTGATAAAGTTTTAGAGGAGGGCTTTATGGGAATTTGGAACCCTGGCTGTAATATACTACATTAAAGTTCATCAGTATGTAGTGTCAATGATAAGATTGATCAGTGACAGTCTCTATTTATTATATGATTGCTATTTATGAAATTATTAAAATCCAAGAAAACCCTCCATTATGTTATTAAAGTATGCTTCAAAGTATAAAATGTTCTTTAAATTTTTCATGGTGCCTATGAAATATTTTCTCACATAATCATACGAGAGTGATTGGTGACGCTAGACATGTCTATTGTGGTAACAGGCTTTATACTGTAAAACTAGTTTTTCCTGTGCTTTATCATATAGTTACTCTTGTTAGTTAAATAATATCCATGTAATTATATAGTCCATTTACCTCTTGGAAATGTGAAATAAGAATTTTTTTAAAGAGAAGGGGTTCTTTTTATCTTAATGCAAAATGAAAGAATAATATTGTAATATTGGTACCTTTTGCTGTTCCTCTCAAGAGTTAAACTTGAATTTCATGATTTTATGTGTGTATTCTATCTATCTTTGAAGCATCTTGTTTATTAGGGCCAATGAATGATTAGTTTTGGAACTACTGGTATATCTAGAAGTTTGGTCACATCATAAGCAGATTTCCTAACCATCCACATATAGCATTAAAGCAACCTTCCACTTATCATTGCTTGTAGGAGTTTATGCAAGCTCTCAGCACTGGCTTTTGCTTTATATCATGAAAGTCTGAAAATATGCATTCATGCAGCTTAGCCTGATTGCTGACTGAGTTGTGTGTATTAATATTTTCAAATGACCTAAATTAAGAAATCAAGGAGAATAAAATTTAGGGATCTCATGCTCCTAGATTCGACCTTAAAAGTGACAGTGAGTGGAAGTGTGAAGAAATGCAAATGATAGACATTTCAAACATTTGCTGTATCTATATCTTAAAAGTTTCCAGACACCCATATCCTCAAAACCATTTAAGAATCTTTGTTTATAGGAATGATTTTAGTCCCTTAATTTTACCCAACCTATGTATGAATTTTTATTCCTCCTTTTGGTTTTGATCATTTCATTTTACCCAACCTTTGCATGAAATTTTGATTTTCTTTCTACAATGACCCTTCATATAACTTTAAACAAAAATAAGCCTGAGAGTAATTAAAAAAATAATATTTCTTTTACTATTTTTAGGGATGTTGGTCTCTTGAATCTGAGTAAAATTTTAGGCTTTATCTTGAATGTTCCAAGTGAGTATCGTCTTGGAGGTGTTCTCCCTCTTCCCTTAAATCGTAGACATTGGATTGCAATCAGAGCTATTGGTTCCACCTATTATAACCTGGATTCAAAGTTGAGAGCACCAGAAGCAATTGGAGAGGTTAGTGAGTTAAGAATAATTTAAAAGTTATGATTATTTGCCTGACATTATATTTTTGCCAGTCTCACTGGTCTATGAGTTAGAATACAAGCTTAATTACACATGGATCCCAGAGTGAAATCATAGTTAGTACATGCTTGTTTTTTTATCAAGAGTGTATGAGTATATGTTGATCATGAGGATAACCCTGAAAGGCTAAAATTTATTCTCATTGAAGAAATGATTATTATTATATTCAGATTTTCTTTGGTTCTTCTCTATACCTTTGTTGTAAGCCTTGCATTTCTTAGAAAAGTATATTCCGCAATTATTCATTACCTATCAAAGTTTTATCCTCATACTTTATTTCGTGTGGTGAAACCATCATTATGCACTGAAAAATATTGGTTTTTCAATGAATCATTTATATACAGGCAAATTATATCTCAAAGGAAATTTTTGATATCTCAAAAAGTAGTAGCTTTGATTTAATAATTAAAATTATAGAGACCAAGAAATCACAAAAATAGGAAATGAGAATAATTTATAGCAATAATTTTGAGCTCATACTTTTACCTCATTTACTCACATTCTTTCAATAAAATAGTGGTATTTTTCTAAAAATTGCCCAAACAAAATATTGAGGATGAAAATTGAAAAATATTGTAATAATGGAGTAACATTTGTGAAGGATAGCTCATCGTTACTAGAAAACATATTCAGAAGCTGCATTTTATGCTTCTCAATAATTTTATAGTTTAGGATGTACATTATTGTTCACATTATAATATTCCATATTTAGTTACTTTCTGCCGATGTTTCAAATTATATATTCTTTTAAATCACTAATCCCTATTATCAAACCATGAAAAAGTCCTTAAAAATTAAACCTTGATTTTGATTGTTAGTAAGATTTCTGATTATGAATATTGTCTCTCACAGGAGAAGGATTTATTGACCTATCTCCGTGATCAACTGCAAAGCAAGGAGAAGGAATTGTTTGTTGTGGTCCAAGACGAAGTGGAACAAGACCATTCTTGGTTAAGGAACACAATGGAAGGAAGTGAGGTGATTAAAGAAGAAGGAGAAGCAATGGAAGAAATTAAAAATGTAATGGATTGGAGATGAGAATGATTTGCCTTTAGCATCATAGCCAGCTATTACTTGCAACTGTTGGTGCTTGTCCAGCACCTTGAGTTGTGCATCTGCTGCAGGTTACTAATAAGTAAATGATAACAGAGGTTTATTAACTGGGTTGCAATTTTGTCTCTAGATTCTATCTAAAGAGTTAGAGAAAAAAGACTGATCTGTGAAAGTTTTCTTTAACCTTTTTATTTTTGGAGTGGTGATGACAAGTGACCGGGTTAAAATAGAACTCTTAACTACGTTTTCATATTGTTATTGTAACTGTCCATCAGTCAGTTGATGAAAGATGCTTTATGCAGTGAATAGCTTTCTGGTCTGTTACTGCCATAATGATGCTTCCAAGAAACTTAAATTGATCTACCTTCTGTGGCCTTGGACAAAAATAAACATGGTGAATAATTATTTATTTATAATCAATAATGCATTCAATATATAGTAACTGATGTTTCAAAACTAACCAGCCTAAGCATATGATCATGTTATAATACTGTTGAAGCTTTCCCAGTTCCATATTATTGCATATACCATTGAATGTCCTATTCCTCATCTTTGATATTCTCTGTCTTACGCATCTTCTAGTTACACTTATCTTCTATGTTACATTATTTAAAAGTATTGAGAGCTAAAAATATACCTATGATATCAATTCAATTGTAAATTATAGTGTGGGATAATTTAAAGCAGGCCCATCCTATTTCATAACCTATGAAAATTTAGTCTTGAAATCTTGAGAAACAAAAAGGAAAATTACTTGATAGTTTCATTATTTATTAAAAATTTCTTTAAAGTAACCAGTTTTTGAGAAGTTTTTTAAAAATACTTCTTAATCCCATTTATTTGGTATGCTATGATTCCTATATTTAATATTTAAGGTGAAACAATTCTTCAAAACCTTTTTATATATAATAACTGAAGCTCATTTTTCTATAGCATATATTTTCTTTTCAATACAGATCATCCCTATGTTTTATTTTCCAAGAATTTTGGTACCAGAAAGGCTTCCTAATTTATTTATACATGTTCATAAATTTACTGAAACTGTTAAGGTTGTTTCCAAAGTTAAATTGTTGTTTTTTTATACACTTGTATTTCATAAATTAAACATCTAGTTTACTAGAAATGAATGTTCTCGAAGACATCCAATATGTAATTAACTACTGACTATTAAGACGTGGAGTTTTTAATAGGTAAATTTATATAATTTATCATGATACATTATTGGAGAAACACTTCTGTAAAAATAAAAATAATTAGTCAACCAAAAGAGGTTTAGTGTAGATTATATGCAATTGAAGTATTTCCAGGTGCTGATAATGCCAGTGGTTGAAATTCATATTTCAATATTTATTAGGAATTAACTGTACTATGTGTGTACTTCACTTAATTTCTCGCAGCATTGTTTTGCAAAAAATCATGAATTTGAAGTAGTTTGCTGTGGTTTTAAATATCTCTATATTTACAAAACTATTTTAACACATGCATTTGTCTGTGAAAGGTGAATTTTTCCTGACAAATTTGATTATTCATTATGTACAAAGCATGCAATTTAAGTGCAGATATAAACACATAATAAAATATGTACTATGTGATGTATAAAGACACTTTGGCAGAAATTAATTTTAGATAAGTTGTAACATTTCTCACGTGCAGCATTGTAGTTTAGATATTTTCTATGGTGTTGTGATTTACTTTTCTATGGAATCAAAATAGTCATGACATTGAAAACCAAGAAAATCTATCTAATTTTTAATAAATATTTAACTTAGAATTCAATTTCATTAAGAAAATCAGTGAATAATTTTTGTCATAAATATTTAAATTACACTACTTTCATTTAATGCTTCCTTTGCCATATCTGTACCAAGCATGTTGTTAGAGTCCTAAGAATGGGCTTATGGAAGGTCACTCGGTAAGCCAGTCCCCACCACATAACCATACTCAAGGTACAGAAGTCGAAGAAAAATGGTTTATGGGTAACCACTCTAACAATGTTCACAGAATTTTTGATTTGTCAACATAAATCTCAAAGTAAAATTGTCATGGAACTTTTATGAATCTTTCATACTTATATTTTTTTAATTCATCAATTCAGCTGTCCACTGTGCTATGTTCTCCGTCCTAGGTTCTTAGTCATTTGAATGAATCTCTCTGTAATACCATTGTGAGGAATTGTGTGCTGTAATTTGTACTTTTGATGGTGCTGTTTGACTAATGGTTACTGACGCTTATCATGCCTGGTAGCAGCTAAGTTTTATTTTTGTGTTTTCTGGTGCTGCTATTTCCCTGAATTATCTCCTGCATTTCACACATTTATACATGTCCTGTGCAAGTTAAATATCATTTGTTCTCAAATAAAATGCTCATTGCAGGGAATATGTCCTTAAGCATGTGCCTCTTTTGCTTTAAGCAATATGTTTTCATAAATGAGGTAGCTAAAATTCGTAATAAAAAAGAGTGACTGTCCAATCTTTCATTTTTTACATTCTTTGGATAAATATCATTGAAGAGCAGGAACTGGTTGATTGCATTAGCATTTGAAATATAAGTAGTATATCTCAAATATACCAATGTTTACTCCTTAGAAAATTGTTTTTAAAAATGGCAAATTTAATAATTTCCCTAGTCGTTCAATTTTTTACATTAAAATGGAATAGATATTTATTCAGAATATTCAAATTTTAAAAGAAGAAAGTAATAATAAATCAGGATTATTAAGGGAAAAGTCATTATTATTAAAGAAAACCTTTCATATTACAGCTTCATGTTGTTGTGATCAATAGATTGAATCTATTTGACCTCTTGATTTCCTAAGAGATGTTGTTTTTGTTTCTATTTTTTGGGATGTTATACATTTTTTCAAAAATTTTGTTACTATATATAATTTTATTTTTTCTTTTATATAAATTTTCTATATTTACATCGGTTTGACCTTCCCAGGCTATAACATAATTTTTTGTAAATTTTTGAATCATCATATTTTTTGTGTGTTATCCACTGTTTATAATGAGAGTTTGTTTATACCTCTTGTTCTTTTTGTAATAGTATTTTGTACCTGATGGCATAGATACGGGACCAAATTGCGAATTAATGATACTTATTGCATTATTATTATTGTAATATTATTATTTACTAATGAAAAACTATGAACTAATCACTATTCAGATTATGAATGTATTAAACTATCACTCATTAAGAACTTTTGTTAATTGAGCTCAAGTTTAAACTCCAAGCTTATACATTCCCCTGGATCAGAATCTGATTTAAAATTTTAGATGCACATGATAAATTTGCTTCAAAGTAATGCATCATTGTTATGTGTTCAAGCTAATATTCTTCGGTTATCATGCATTTAATCTAGTCTAATATATTTGGGATGCTGAGCAGTTTCAGAAGAATGATTAATTAATCATTTTCTTTTATTAATAATTAATATTGGATTTTTGTGAATTGTTATATGTAATCTAAACTTTACATTGTGTAATCAAGATATAGCATAGATTAAAATGGCCTTTATACCATAATTGTTAATTTTACCACTGAGCAATTCCTGGTTTTAACATACATTGCTTGTTGTGATGTTAAGATTTTTGATAAATGTTGAATTCATTGGAATCTTATTACTTAAGGTAATAATTTTTCTACTTATCAATAAAGTTGATGTTAAGTGATACCTTTTTTTGTTTGCATTCTTTTCATCGATAAGTTATTTGTTCAAATTATCTTAGTCAATTCTGTTGAATGTATGAATAATATTTAAAATGGAAATTATTGTAAAAAGTATGCGAGAGAGGGACATAAACACTCAGGTACCTATGAGAGGGAAAATTAGCAAAGAGTCTGCAAATTAGAGAAGCTTGACAAATTGTTTTAAATCAATTCAAATGCAGCTCTAACCATACGTTCTGTCTGTTTGTGCAAATATATTCCTAGAATTTGTATTGCCAAGTTTGCTGAACTGGTTCACAATTTGATCAGATTCCATAGCTCAATACCACTTATGAAAAGTTCTGGGATAAGACATCATTCTCTTTTGAACTTCGGTTGTGTTCACAAGCTTCAACTTCTATTGAGGTATGATAGAAAGAACCTTGAGTTTTTATAAAAAGAGCAACAAAAATTCACTAAGAACCAATAAAACTATATTGTATATGAGAATATCACCTTTAACTGCAGTATCCAATAGGACCATTGTTACTTACATACATGAGTGTTTAACCTTTCAATAGGTTCCTGTGCATTCAAAAATTACTATTGAATGTCATCTGCTGCACTACCTTGTAGCTTACCCCACCCTTTAAATTATCCAACATTTTCCTCCTTTATCTTTCCCTCTGTTTTTCCCTTGAATTCTACACTCAATCACATTCTTTAGCAGCCCCTTCCCTCTCAACATTTGGCCCACCTATTTCCTCTGCTGATGCTTAATCTCTTCAATTAAAGTCCTCTCCTCTCCAACCATCTCCAGTGACTCTGTGTTTATTTTCCTATCCATCCAAATTACTTTTTCCGTTCCACGCAAAACCTACATCTTGATAGCCTCTAAACGTTTGACTAATTATTATTTGCAAGCCCTTTGGTAAAGGGTTTGCAAATAATATCATTGTTATTTTTCACAATTGACAGAACATTCATGGAAGCTATTTCGGATATTTTTTATTAGATAGCCCTAATAAGAAGGCTACTGTTATATGCATGTCATTGTCTTACACAGGGTCTTAAAATTTTTGGTAGTACATTATTTCTATATTTAATATCAAGGCTCAAAAGGCAAGTACAAGAGTTTGGTGAAAAAAATCGTGTTGGACTGATGGAAAAAATGTCTACAGAAGGAAATAGATTTAAAATAAAGTAGGCTCAAATCGTGGATAATGGAGACTTGGTTGTGGAGAAAAAAGAGCATAGGGGGTTGCACTACAATGCAAAGTGATTAGGAAGGAGCAATTGTTTGCCAATTACTTAAGTAAATTCTTTGTTTTAGAAAACGATAAAATTTTTCATTTTCATTTGTAGTGTACCTGAAAATTTTCAGGAGCATTATACCCAATATACGTTCTGATGATTACAACTGTAGAGAATACAAAGCACTTTATTTCTTTGTGTTTAATTTGATTTATTCACAGAACAATTCTTATTAAGAATACAAGATATATCGATGCTACTCAGTTTCCCCCCTTTTAAAATTAATCATCAGATTTTTATTTAAACTATCTTGTTTAAGTTTCTAAATCTTTCATAAATCAATGGCCTTAAACAGTTGGTAATCTATCAGAGATCTTATGAAAAAGATATTATATTTTCGTGTATATTTAGTCAACAATAGGTTTCTGCTGGCAAAAACATATTTAATTCTGAATGGGACTTTCCTAGTATCACTGATGAAATCTGCAAAAAATCTCGCTGTTCAATTTCACCAAAATCCCGCTAGTCAACCATTGTATACGCTTTTTTCCGGAATAGGGAGGTTACGGAAAATCGAAGGACTCACTAATTATCCAAAAACTCGCTCAGGTTCTTTAATATTTTAATCTAAATTGTTCAAACCAAAACTTCGAGCGACTTCAAACGATTTGAACAACCGCGACATCCAAATGGCATCAGCGACATCTATAGGATTAGCAGAATCAGGAAACAAACAACCATCGCTTTTAAGGCATATTATTTGTTTTTATGTACGATAAAGTGCCGTCAGAAAACATAGATTGTTTAGTAATGGATAAGTTTCCAGCGGATTTATGGTTTATGGTCCTGGAGATTAATATAGATGTTTATTCTTAAGGGATTTTGGCCTTTACAGTTCTTAATCCCATTGCTTGCAGTTGGCTTTTAATATTGTTTGTAATAGAAACCTAGATATCATTACTTGGTATGCTGTACTCCATGTTATTGGCAACACGAATTATTTGATTTGGAGTAGGTATGTAAATTTGAAAAGTTTATATTAAATTGTTGTTTCATACTTTCAATTCTTCACAGATTCATCTTAATTTTTTCAGGTATATCGTACGTGCAAATGAAAATGGGTGTTTTGGCTAGTAGACAGAATGCTGGAGTAGAAGAGGTTGACATAGTTGCGAATCATGCATACAAATACCCTCCCAGATCTGGTAGGTGTACTTATAAGAGTTATATGAAATATTTTATCGGATTTTTTTGCAATACTATGGACATGAAAGAGCAAGTCTTATTCAATTCCTTTACTCATACAAACTGTGGAATTAAAAGTGTTGTAAGTCTCAAACGATTTTTTTTAGGAAATTATTTTGGCAGTCATTTTATAATGGGTGGTGAGAGGTTTGACACCCCTCAGCCAGAAGCATACTTATTTGGAGAGAATGCCGATTTGAATTTTCTTGGAAGTAGACCAACACCTGTAAGTTAATATATGATTTCATGTTTCTTCATGACATCAATCTGATGTGATGAATGAAAATGTAAGGTTAAATTATAATCCTTTCAGAATTGCTCGGCATATCTTTGAATAGTTATTTAGACAGTACGTTTCTTAATTAGAATACATTATTATAATGTCAATGTATAACATTTCTCATTTTATCAGATAGACAGTTTTTTTTTCAATTTTGAATTAAGTTTTGATATCGACATTTTCAAAAAAATTAAAAAATGTTACTTGAAGGTTGGCTCATGTACAAGATAGTGCTTATAGTGCATTCCAGTTTCTCTATTCCTTAATCCATTTTTCTTTACAAGAAGAGCTTCACTCTAGTCTTCCATATGCCATATTCCTCGATCTTACTATTTATTGATTAAATTAGGTTTCAAGTACAATTTTCTGTTAACAAACTGATTACAAAAACTGAGTGAGAGTATAGATACATTATGGTAACACTTAAACTTACTAAAAATGACAGCAATTGATTCAGCAGGATATTGTAACTGTACAAAATAGCAGATGAGATTTATCACTATTTTACTATAAAAATGAGAAATATTGATTTAAGAGCAGTTGTGGTAAACTACTAAGCTTATTTACAAAAAAATCCTGTTTTTATTGACAAAAATATTGATTAAGATTCACTTAGATCTAATATGTCTTCCTAGTTCTAATTCCTGGGAAAGCACTTGAAAATCAAACCCTAGGTGAATTTTTAAAGTTTTGTGTCTTGATGCTTTCCATAAATATTTATGCAAATGCTTAACTGTAATGTCTCGGAAGATCTTCTTAAAATTCTGATTGTTCCTTTTCAGTTTCCCTATCCCCCACCTCAGGCTAATGAGCCCACAAAAACACTTGAGTGTCTAGTCAACATTCGAAAAGAATCTCTGCGTTTTATTCGCCTGAAGGATCCATGTGGTTTGTATTAAGAAATCATTGGTTTTATTGCTTTCTTATAATTTTTCAACGATGCTAATTTGTTATTTTTAAGAATTTTATCTTTTTGAAAAGTATTCCTATGAAAAAAAAAAAAACTTTCTAATTAACATCATGCATGTTATTTTTCTTGACTTACAGTTGTTTTAGAATCGTCAACACCTCCTGGAACTTTAAGGGACGAAGTTGCTGTCTCTCTAGATGTTGATGACATCTCTCTTGTTGAGGTAGGAGGTTTTTCACAGTGTGCTCTTGTATCTAGTAAGCATTGCATAATCTAATGATTTCATGACTTTTCTTAAAAAGGGGGGTACGAACACGCAAGCTACACCTGATCTAGGTAAACCTTTGGATCGTTTTGGGATAGAGTTCACCTTTGATTGTGACACTAGGTGTGCCATCACTATCCATTATTTCTGCACTGAGGATATTACTTCTGGTGGAGTTATGTAAGTTTGAGAAAAAAGTTTGTGGTTGTTATGAAAGAAAGAAATTTCTTACCATATAGGATACGTTCTTTCATCAGTAACTCTTGTATAGACAGTACATCCAAGCAAGACATTTAGCAATCTTGCGTTAAGTACAAGAATTAAAGCTTATGATCTTTTAGGATTTATTATATGGGTAATTAAGACTTGCAGGTTTTACTTGCTTGTTACGAAGTAGTTAGGTATCTACTTACATGCTCAGTTAATGCTGGTTTGTTTCTGTGAGCATAACTGGTTTTTACTTATGTATTGTTTTATTTTATTAATAGATATACTCCTCGTGATCCCACCATGAGTTCTGAAACTTATCGATTTGAACGGGGAGCTAATCAACATTTCAGTCAGCCATCTCACTGGTTTGAACCAGGGCGGTACACCGATGGCCAACTTCTTTACCATCATCCATATGCCCGCCACATGAGTAGTCATCAAGGCCAAGTGCATGGTGCTAATGGATTACACAATGCACCCAACGGTGTACATCATTCTGCTGGTGCTGTACAGAGTGCTGTGAATGCTTTGGCAGCATATGACCACAGAGAAGTTTATCCCATTGTGATTCACTGTGTTGCTGAGGAAGAAGGTATTTGTATCTGTTATAGCTCTGTTTTCTCCATACAAAATTAATGGCACACTTAAGTAAATTTAGTTATCTGTTTTTTTAAGTCATCTCTGAGTTTTTGAAGGTTGTTAAATTATTTAAACACATAATAGAACAAGCTGTAAGTTGTCCAAACTGACCTAATCTGTTTCATTCTGTAGGCATTTTAAGAATCTCCACTAAAATATAATATAATGAAGAAAATTTTATATTAAACTTACTTTATTCAATAATAATAATAATAATGTAGGATTCTGTATAATATTTCCAAACCAATTTAAAGAACCTTTCCATGTCTTTAATTTTGGCTCAGTTTTATTTTTGGGAGATTTTTATTCATTCTTCAACTCCACTTTCCTTTCAGTGGCTCACACAGATTATAATAAAGTCTTGAAGCAATTAGATATTAGTTGCATGGTAAATAACTTCTGACACATGCTGCAAAGGTTTAAGGTTGAGATTTTTTAACGCTCGTCTAAAATCATAGAAAATCATTGTTCAAAAATGTTCTCCTTGCACAGTTAAGTGTAACTACCTGAAGCTTGTTTTAAACTTGTTAATTACCCATCAGCCAATACTATTGGTATACCCCTAACAGCCAATACTATTGGTATATCCCCATCAGCCAATACTATTGCATATAATAATAAGGGAAATGTGCAATAACCCAATAATTGTTTTACTGATTGTGAGAGAACTTTGCCATATCAAATCCACTTGTTAGAAATGTTTAATCCATGAAAATTTCCCTAATACTGTGTATTCTTGTATTTTTATTTCGGTGTGAATAAAGCAGGAAACTGATAGGTTATCCCAAGATGGAATTTACTACCTCTAATGTTTTTACTTCCAGCATTGTATTTTATGATGCTACACATATAAACTGGCCTTCTAGTAAAGAACATTTATTGTTAATAATCAGTGTTTTCTATTTCCCATGGATAAATAATCTGTTCTATTTTCTTTTGTGTTTATAGATGTATTTTTGTTTTAAATAATATACAAGAGTTTTTCAGATATGGTTCAATGTTGGCATACTTTAGTATAGTAATTCCTGGTTGTTCTATCCTTGCTACAATTCTGGCATTAACTTTCTTGGATATTACTGGGACCTTGCATATGTTATGCCTAACATAATCTACTTTTAAGGTGCATTTTATATTTACTTTAATACCTGAGCAATATATGTGAGAATTTTGCTTTTAGGTTTCATAAAGTTCTTTTGTATACCCAAAGTCGTGGAGTATTCAGATTACTCTTGGTTACTCTTCTTTTAAATCTGTTCTCTGAGTATCTTGAGGCTTGATTTGTTTTATTTACAGCATCTGAAAGAAATTTTTTCTTGTAAATTATTCTCCTTTACACTTTGCTTTATCTATAATTTTAAGTCCATTAGTACTTCACTGACTTCTAGTAACATCTTGATGTTACCAGAATGTCAGTCGGGTAGAAATATTACTATTTTCTTGCTATTATGTCTTAAGTTACTGATTTTATGATTTACTTAATTTGATAATTCACTTTAAGCTGTTAAGGTAGCAATATGCATTTAATGATGCATAGGAATTACTGGTTTAATTGCGCTTTTCAGATTTTAATAATTAAGTGTTTAATGCCCTACCATGGTTTTATCAGTAGCAAAAGCAAATGATTTGCGCTATTTTCTACCCTCTTTTAAATTCCAATACCATTGAAAATTACAGATGGTGTCAATTCTGGAGGAAGACAGTCTCATGCAACTATAGCTGTTGTTGAAAGACATTCTGATGGATCTTATGTTCTTAAGGCTTTGAAGCAGAAACTGTTTGTTGATGGTCTCTGTTATTTGCTACAAGAAATTTACGGCATTGAAAATAAAAATCCTTTTGCTCATAACACTACTGCACCTCTTGCTGAAATTCATACTGAGGTTTGTATGTGGTTATTTTAAGAGATATATATTTTAACTAGACTAACTGCACACTTACTTGTAATTATATTTATCAATGACTTTCCAAATATTTTAATAGATACTAATGTCATTATTTACTTTGATGATTTTTCTGTAGTAACTTGTGACAAAAATCTTCTGATACTTATAGCAGTAGCAAAAGCTCCATTGATGTAATGCCTCAACAATATGTGGATAATGAAAAAAAAACATGATAAAAAAAGATTCTTACAATTCTATTCCAAACTACTTGTTGGCTTCTTGAAAATCTTGCTTCTTTTTCTTATATTAGTCATTTAAATAATCTTTTATCTATCATTTATTTAATCAGAGGTTTATGCAAATTTGTTTACTTCGCTTCTTCACTTGAGATATTCTATGCCTTTATCTTATTTTATTTAAACTATGGGATAATTTTTAGGGAAAGTAGAGCTGCAGTCAAAGCTTCTTTAGCATAGAAGGCTTTTAATCCTATATTTTATATTTCAAGCAGAAAACCTGGGTAATCACTTTTTCAGCCCATAAGTCCTCTCATCAAACCTCCTTATCTCTGTATTTGGTTCATTATTCACCGTCAGAATTAATTTACAACTTCCTTTCAACTCCAACTTTCACAGCCATTATACATGTCACACAGTACCATACATTTACATGACTTCTTATTTGTCTATATTATAACCTTTTCTATAAGAAACCTGAAATTTCTATATCCTTAACAAATAAAAAAAATTGTGACAACCATTTATTGATCTATCTTCTACGAATCTTTTAAATTCAGATCAGGCTATTGCCTATTTATGAGGCTTACTAAAGTATCTGTAAAATACCTAAGAGATCATTTTAATCTATTTTAAATAAGGAAAGGCTTGAGGTGACTTTGCAAAAAGGTCTGGTTGGGTAGCCTACATGGTTAAGGCAGCCTCCCGGTTAGAGGAAGATCCCGGGTTTGATTCCCAGCCCTGTCAGACTTTTTTCAAGTCCATTTTTCCTTGGGTATTTTAAATAATTTAAGTACTGGTACGTCAGAAGTTTACTCTTATTTTGTACATTATGACCATATGTTTTGTCTATACATATTTTTATTGTGTTATGTTTTTATGAAACAACTTGGGAAAAATGAATTACTGTCAGTAGAATGTTTTTTTTTTTCATTTTTGTTTAACCATCGTGGTAATTTGAGTTATTTTTTTCATCAGAACCAATTTGTGAAAGCATCTAACTGAACTTGTCCTATGTAGATCTTTCAGTTAATAATATAATGCATCATATTAAAATAAAAATTGCTTAATATTGCCCTACAAATGCATCAGTTCACATTATCAATCAGAAACCAAAATTTTTTAGTGTGCATGAAATCACATATTAGTCATTATTTTCAAATTAAAAATTAAACTAAATATTGATGTATTTGCTTGTATTTATTTTAATCAACTTTGAAGATTATTTCAGAGCTTCTATGCTCTCTAATGAATAGGTTGGCATGAACATTCTTTTTATGCTCCTGATTTATTTTCCACCATAACTGAACTGGCATTATGTTTGCCTTATTTCATGAGAGTAGTCTAAAGTATATTAATGCATCTCAATTATTCGGCTTGATCACCTTCTACATTGAAAATACATATTTTTGGTTTGGTTGTTCGCACAAGATCTATCAACTCTTGTTTCTTCTCCTCTCAGTTATTCTGTTATGTTCAATGTTTATTAGAAATGCTGCATATTAAAATTTAAATACGAGTAAACTTCCAGTACATTTTCATTATTTAATCGTGTAAAATTTATGGCTTATCTTAGATATCTTGGGTTTAGAAAATAAGATTATGTAAATAAATTTAATGAGGTTATTTTCACCATTCTTCATAAATAAATATTTAGGTTCCTGCAAGCAATGGTGTAGGAAATGCAATTGTTGCAAGTGAAGATGGAGTAGCAACAGAGGGTAGTGATTCCGTGCTTCCCTTGAGGGTTGCCCTCACAGAAGAGGATGAAGGGGACAGATGCATTGGAGAAACGACTGCCGCAGAAGATGAAGAGGGAGAAGATGGTGGTTCAGAATGTGTGATTTGCATGTGTGATCCTCGGGACACACTCATCCTACCTTGTCGTCATCTTTGTCTTTGTAAATCTTGTGCTGACTCATTACGCTATCAGGTACTTATCTTATACAGAAATGATGAATTTAGTCTTCCTCAGTTCTTTATTTATGTATTTGTTGTTGCCTCTCTAGTTACTATAACTATCATAGTTATTCAGTTATTATTTTTTCAAAGTTATGTATTAATCAAGATAAAGTGTTTTTTCTGTTTGATGTTGCAATTGAAAGTTTTTAAGTGAACATTAAACAAATTACATTTTAAAGGAAAAATTTATTATAGATCATAGTAATGTCACATATTATGAACTAAAATTAAATTGTACAGTATACTACATAATTGTACTAGAAAATATATGTAATTATAGTATCTCCTTTGTTGAAGCTCATTAATCAACTTATTGCCATTGTTGCTTTCATGCTTTTGCTGAGGTTTTTTCAGTTTGATTTTTTTGTATAAATATTTTAGTTATTAACATGATTTATATATTTTAGTCATTAAACTATTAATGTTGGATGAGAGAATGTTTTTTTATCCCAAATTTTACCCTTTTTTTAGGCAAACAACTGTCCCATTTGCCGTGCCCCATTCCGAGCCCTTCTCCAGATTTGTGCATTGCAAAGGATAGCCGCTGGAACTGGTGGGGGTGTGATCTCCAGTGCTACTGAAGTAAGTTTACCATTTCATTAAGCCATCTGTTAAACTTGATAAATTAAAAAAAACCTGAATGAGGGTTCAAATTTATAAGCCAACTTTTGGTGGGAATAAAGTGAAAGAATGAAAGCTCTTGACATGTGTCTAATTGGCACAGTAATTTTTATGAAAGCTGATAGGCTTCTAAGAGAAATTTTTGTTATTAGAGAGCTATTATTAGTTATTCATTGTTTTTTAGTAGATTAAAATAGTTATATTATTATATTACATATTATGTCATAAATACTTGAGTGCATTAGAAATACATAATGCTGACATTTGCTTTATACTTTTCACTCCAGGGGAGCTGTGACAACATCCCATCAGGATATGAAACAGTCTCTCTCATCGAAGCTTTGAATGGACCCTGTCAGAACCGTTCATCAGTGGTCGCACCACCTCAACTTTCTTCGTTAACATCTGGTGCTAATCAAACATCTCCTCGTCACGTGGATGCATTGGATGGAGCAGCTGAAGCAGCTCGTATTCTCAACACAAATGGAGAAAGGCGAACAGGACAGGGCAGGGGTGGATCATCAGAAGCTAACGGAATTGATGGTTCAGGGGATCAACTTGGTCGTCCTTCGTCAGAGGTTAGTGAAGATAATATTCATATGATTTGCTTAATGATTGTCTTGGATGGATCAAACTGTAGATGTTGGCATTCTGAATTGCACTCCTCATTTGTGTTTTTCAGTTCAAAGATTGATGCTTTCTTAAATTATGCTGATTATGGTAGGGGTCTACCAGAACTTATCCTCTTCTTTTCTTTACTCTTGATAATTTTGGAAAATTTGTGCCTTTACGTTTTTACACTTTCTTTTAACATTCAGTCACAAATAGTTTTTAGTTGTAGTAGTAGTAGTAGTAGTATTATTAAAAGTGCTTCGACAGCTTTGGTCATTTCGCACATTGGTTACCGGGAATCGAACCCGGGACCGCTTTCACCAAAGGCAAACGCGCTGTCCACATGACTATCCGGGAACCCTTTTTTAGTTGTAGCTGCAATAAAGTATTAAGAGTATCAATGCTTTACCCATTTACATCTTTGTATCATTTATGTTAAGTAAATGTGTTATTCCATTATAGCCTCATGCCATTTCTATATTGGAAAAGAGTCCCTGATCAAAACTAGAACTGTCAAAGTACAAATATCTGCATAATCTAATGATCAAAGGCTATAGTATTAAAAAAGTGTTAAAAATCTCTTATTATTGTTGATTGCTTGAAATGCTTTAATATTGTTTGCTTGAAAGGCTTTTATGATTAGAATTTAATGTATTAACATTTAGATTCCATCATATTCCTTACTCTGAAATAATTGGTTAGAGGGTCTGAATCTGCAGTTTTATCGAGGAAAATAATCTAAACTAGGCCAGCATTCTACTGATGAAGTCTCTGTTTATGATTATAGTTTTTACCAACTCATATACTCCTGTCTGTATCTGGTTTTCTATTTTTTCCATCTTTTTCAATATTCTGCATATTAAAGGATTAATTAGATGGTAGAAACATTCTTCTTAGGCAATTTCTTTCACCAAATTTGTGTCATTTGTTTATTTTTAATATTATATTAGTAAACTTTGTAAAATATATCCCTGTCAAAATGAATTTTGATTCCGCTTTGGTCTTCCCTTTAAAATTATTGTTTTATTTTTTACTTTTAATTTGGCATTTCTTGCCTACTATCTACTTTACCTGTTCCTCTCAACATTATAAATATTTCTGAAACTATGTTAACCCTTTGAGTACAATTTCCTAATTCAGGCTCATAATATAAATGAAAGTATCCTCTACTTCAGAATATATATCTGCTCTCATTAAGAAGGATGTTCAGGTGTACTACCTATTGACTACTACTACCTATTGATAATTTAATCTAAGAAAAAAAAGAATAACAGCTTATCATTAAATTTGCTGTTTTATTGACATTTTCAAGTTGAGTATTTTCATTTGAATGAAAGCTTTGATGAGTATTTTATTGCTGTTTTTTATTTGAATTTAGTATTACTGTTATCATCTTTTATGTAGATTGTGATAATTAAGTGAGGTATTGTGTTCTCTATTTAAAAGGGTCCAAATGAATAATTAAATATTTAATTAAATTGCAGTTACCTTAGATTGTAGATTTGCCTCTCTTGGCTATTACTTGATTTTATAAATGTTATATGTTTAATCCCTTTTGTGGAAATAACATACATTTAAGTACCTCACCTTCACTGGCCTTGGTGGCTGAGTGGTTAGTGTGTTAAGTGCTTTCGCTCCAACCCCAAGGCCCTGGGTTCAAATCCCGGCTGATCAGGTTTCTTCAAGTTTATCTAGCTATATCTACTCAACAAGAAGTGTATAAAGCAGTATTTACTTTCTCAGGTTGTTTTATATTATGTCAGAAATTGAAACAAAACAGATTTACCAAAGCACATTCTTAAGCCTTTTTATGGCAATAAAAACCTTTTCCTCTGTATTGTATGTACAACTCACTGTAGGAAGAATACTGTACAAAGACTGAGAATACAACATGCAGGGTTTGTTTATTCACATTAGTGTTAGAGCATTTTCATAATGAAAAACAAAGTTGGATAATTGTGAAACGAAGTTCTCTGTTGACATTATTAATTATAGTTCAAGAAACTCTTAAATACAAAGATATTCAAAGTACTCTGACATTTGCCCTATTTAGTATTGTGAGGTGATTATAAATTCCATTATTTATTATCAACGAAAATACAGTATTGCAGGCGTATAAATCGACTCCTAAAATTTTGTGATGAATTTCAGGTTTTACCCTATGTATAGCGTATAAGTCGACCCAGAAAATAAGGCAACACTACTTCCCTAGCTCAATTTTATTGGAAGAAAAACTACGGTATCCATTAATATACGATAACTTAAGGAATATTTATTGCATACGATTAAGATGCTAGAATTGTTTCTTTCAGCTGCCACGTTGACTTCTCGCCTCTGCTTAACTATTACACAAGTTTCTTTCATTAGTATTACTCTGGTACTTACAAAACTTATCACTTACGAAGCAGAACCACAATGCTATTAAAAATTTATTATAGAAATTCTGGTAATATAGCGTGGTAATATCAAATCACTGCTAGATCTACTTCCATGAACTCCTAACGCTAAGTCGAATCGTAACGATAATATAGACATAAACAAACCATGATGTGCTTATTGATCTTCGTTTGTAAAAAGAAAAAAATCAAAGCATATTAAATTTTTGTAAATTAAAAATACATGTGTAAAAAATGAATATAATTTGTGAAAAATAAATATGCGTGTAATTTATTTTAAAGATATGAATATGGTTTATTAATTCGTTTCTTTTATTATGAAAACGTTATAAATCATACGCTTTTGGCCACAATTGTATTTCTGGATGAAATTTGTTTTATATGATATCTACGTTATTTAGACCAAAATTAGTTTCAGTGAGAAATAATTGCGATGATTTGCGAGAGTTTGTGTACAACAAGTGTTAAGCAGGCAGTTTCACTTATTTATTCATCGGTGGTCAAGGGTTAAATTTTATGTTTTGTATATAAGTCGACCCCTGGTTTTTGAGAGATATTTTAAGGCTTCAAAGGTTGACTTATACTCCGCCATATACAGTATTTTTGTACTTATGTTATAGTTTTGCTCTTTCTGCTTAGAATCCTATTTAAAATTAAATGTTTTCATATTAGCTAAATTTAAATGTAGAATCCCAGGTTAGCTCATTGGTGACTGTAGGTGTCATTTCAATTTGCCTCTAACCTGTTATTTTCATTTTTTATTGCTTTTTTGTTCTGTAATGAAATGGAAGGAATAATTTATGCATAACACTAAGGGCATAAAGGAAATATTATCGGGTGGAAGTTTCTTTATAATGTCTACCATAAGCAGGACGTTCCTTATTCATGCATTAGGCTTATAATAATCCAGGCGTTTCTGCTATTTAATATATAGGATTCCAGAAATGCCTCACATTTGCCAAAAGGATTTCACTTTTAACTGCTCCAATCCAGATTTGTTCATCATAATCTGTAGACTACTTGAAATATATAAGTACTTGGTTTTATAGCACATTGTGGAAAGATCTTTTATTTAATTCCATTTATTTTGCTTCTTTGCTTCATCTTCAGTTTCGAATGTCAGTTCTTACGCCAAGAGAAGGAAGTGGTGATGCACCAGAAGGACGCCTCAGTAGAGACAAGAGTGCCTTGCGAGCATCTCGCTTGGCAGCATCACCTACATCTCCCAACTCTAAATCACCAGAAAGTACTCTTCCTCCAGGAGCGGACACAGAAGAGGTTTGCTTCCCAATTGTCTTCTCAATACAAAACAGTGGATCCTACTGCTTCATTGATTCTTCTCACCTTTTATTTACATTGTTTAATTTCATCTGGTCAACTCGATTGACTAAAGCTTTCTTAACTATCATAAGTTTCTCTTTATCAAGGGATTTAGAAAAATGTATGATCCTATATCATGCAATCATCCAAAGATTTCACAAGGAATGCTGATCTCATTCATGGCATATTAAAATGCCAAAATTCATTGTTTCTCATCCTTTTAGCCCTTAAAATACCCTTGTAATACTGCCTATGCTTTTATTAGCTCTTGCAGAATAATTATTATGCTCCCTGATCAATATATTTTTTAGCTTTTGTTGGTGATTTGGACCCAGCCAAATTGATCCTAAATTCATTCCTTTCTAACAAGACTTGCAAGGATTATTTCTTTCCTGAAATGTCCAAGTGTATTTCTTTTCTTATGACATTAATAATTATTTCTTTAGAAGCCCCAATCAATATCATTTAGAGACCCTGGTGTTCAAGAAACCATGATTGAGAAACACATTTCTTATATGTCATATACTAGAATAACCTAGTTGTTGAAATACAGATTCAAGTATTAGTGTAATCTCTTGTCTCAAGTTGGCTAAATTATTAGTATTTAGTGATATTTTCAAGGCATTTGAGTTGGTCATTTATGGTGGTTGTGCTGTCATTATATGTGTTAACATATTTTAATGAATTTAATAAATTCAGGCTACATTTAATGGGGTTTGCAGTAATTTGGTAGATGTATTTCTATTTAAAAAAATATAAAATCCACAAAAAATGGATGACTTATAATTTGAAAGCCAATTTAAGCATAGCTAGGTGTATTTTTTATGTTTTGGTATATATTTTTATGAGTTGCTGATGTTCTTTGTGCTTTCATATGCAAATTATGCTTAATAGCAGGCTTAAATTGTTAAATTCCACAACATTATTTCTATCTTGTCAATTTTATTCAGCATAAATTTTAAAATACTGGTAAGTAATAACTTGTTCACTCTTGGTATATCTGTAAGGTTGTTAAATATTAATAATTTTAGTAATCCTATTCCCTTACATTTCATACCAATTAGGATCTAATTTACTACCATGTAATGCCTTAATGATTGTAAAAATCTTTCCATTTAATTGATTCTTTAAGTTTTACTGTATTGTCTAGGAATGTAATTATTCCTGGGAAAGCTAAATTTCCTTTCCTTCATTATTACCTGGATAAATTAATAATTCAATGAAAGTATTTGGTTTTTAGTGTCAATTGAATCCTTTACTTATGCCATTAGTCTTTATTCAGAACTTTTCTCTCATTCAGAAATTCTCTCCTTTCTTTCTCTCACATCTTTCAGTTGTCATTTTACCATCAGCTTTATATTTTAACAGAGACAATGACCTATGGGGTCTTATTCCTCATTGGGTTTTCCTATTATCTTTTATTAGCTAACTGAATCCTTTCTTTATCATTGCGTCATTCTATAACTTTTCAACTACTCCTTGTTTTATTGTTAATACTTCAAATCTTCCCAGTTCTTTCTTTGTTTAAATTTCTACTGTTTTGTTAAATGTTGCTTGTAGAGAACATTAACTTTATTTTCACTATTCCTCTTTATTCATTTTAATGTTTTTGTAATGGTCTTCATTCATAGTCATTGACATTTTCATCTGTACTATATTCCTCCTCTGACTCCTATTCTGTGGTAAAAATTTCTCTGTTTATTGGCTCAATGAGACAAACTTCTTTATGGTATACTATTCCTCATAAGCTGGAGTAAGTGTTTGCAGAGTAGCCACTCCTGTAAATTACATTGAAGACAATACAGATTATATTAGCAAGGAAGTTTATTTTATAATTAGAATATTTATGGCTTAACATGCATCAATAAATCAGTTAGACATTTTCCTCTCTAGAATTTGCCATTTCTCATGGAGTTCAAGTTCATATTATTCTTGCATTTTGATAACTCTTCAATTCAACCCAGGAAACTCTTCTTGTTATGTAATATCAATATAAAACTAATTCACTCATGAATTCCAGTATGCTCCTTTTCATTGATTTATATTGGATTGGTAGTTTAAGGTATGGAATGTAACCACTCTTCAATGCCTCTGTGTGTGTGTTCAATGAAGAATCAAAATTTCAAAATTGATGTATGAGGCAGCTCAAGGTGAGATGGTAGAAATATATATATATTCTACGAATTATGTTATCCCAGCTTTGTTTTCATATGCTTTCGTCTGATTGAGAGAGATTGATTCATTGCTTTCTTTATTTGATTATCAAATAAAATCTTACCACTCCTAGCTCGAGTAGTATTAGCCCTGTCATTTTACCATATTTTTCAGTTATATATGTTATGTATTAGTTAGTTGTTATTATAATTATTATAACTTATTAATTCAGTGATGCATTAAAATGTAATTTGGTATTATTATGCTTAATTCAATGATAATTCAATTTCTCAGATGAGGAAAAAGGTAACATAGTGAGGTAAGATGTGGCTAATATTTTCTCTTGACGATTAGTTTAATTATGGAACTAAAAAGAATATTTTGACAAACTTAGAGCTCAGGATGATTTTCAACAAAAATATAGAGGATAATGAACTTTTATGTATGGAAAAAAGAAATCTTGGTGAGATTTATTTTTAAAAGGCTTTATATGCAACCTAGCTTTTGCCACAACTTACATCACAATCTACATCTTCAGGCCTGAATGTTCTGCATTTCTTAAGAGAATGTTTTGACTTGTCTTGGGTCAAACCATAGAACATGCGGGCCATATAAAGTAGCATATTCTTTGTTGTATATTCAAGAATTGGTCTGTTACATTCAATAAACGTGACACATTGGATCAATTTATAATTTCTAAAAATGTTTATATAAAGAAAAAAATCACCTTTGTGCTATGATCCTAATTCACTCCTAAATACCCCATAAAATGTATCAATTTTCATAAATTAGTTGAGAAAAAAAATCTTTTCAAATATTCATTATTTCATAATTTGTTTTGATTTACTCTTTAGTCTGATACTGAGCCTGACAGTGAGGCTGAAAAAACATCGCCTCTATTAGATGCTGCTACTAGTACAGATCCTCTCCCTTTAGGAGTTTCTCCAGTTGGAAGGAGGGAAGGTGAACCAGTAGAGGAAGGGGAAGATTCAGGTGAGGTTTGCATCCAGCAATGAAAATATTAGCCAATACATTTTTTTCTGTGAAAAATTCATAAAAGATGTATACTGAAGTATAAAAAATATTCCTTTTTTAAGTTGCTCTTGGAAATAATTCTTCATTATTTTTACATTCATGCCATTTTCTAGGTTGATGTGATGAGGTCTGAGCATTAGGGCTTTTAAAAGAACTTTTTCTAAGTTATAAAATGTCTATATTTATCTCCAGATTTCCAATTATTTATCGTGATAATTCGTTATGAGGACTGTTACTTGTAGTTATCTGCTTAACTTGGTGGTTCCCCTAATGATTTTTCACTAATCTCAACATTCACAGACTTCAAAAACATATATTTAACTCTAAAATGCTAAGTCAATGGTAAGTTGTAGATTGTATAACTAACATAGCTATGCTAATCACTCTAGATTAGTATTATGAAAACATTTTGCGGTCTGGTGAAAAATTAAAAATATGGATAAACATATGGCAGTATCATAGTCCACATGAACTCTGAAGATTTTTTCAGAACCTTAACATTGAATGGATCTTCCAAAATAAATATTTTTTAATATGAGAACTCATAATTCTTCCTTCTAAATATCTGTTTAAATTAAAAATTTAACATGGTAATATTTAATTTCAACATTTAATACTTTTAATGGATTTTAATAATAAACTTTTTAAGACTTAAGAACTTTCAGTACTGAACTTGAAACGTTGTTCAATAAGCTCATTCAGATATTATTGAATGCATTTTTGTTCAGACTGGATTAGAAAAACTTGGGAATTTTTTAAATTTTACCTTACCATTTCGTACCTTAATTGCATATATTTTTCCTTCATCATGTTTTGATTGAAGTCGAGGAAATTGAGTTATTTACCGTGAATATCAACTCTGTCTGGGTAACATATACCATCTTTCACCCCTCCCTTGGCATTCATATATTTTATATTTTTACTAAATTCTTATTAACTTATCTTACATGACTCAAAGCTTTTTTCAGATTGTAAACATTTTAATGATCAGTAATGAAAAGTTAGATGATATCAATGCTAAATTTCACTAACATTTAATTAATTTTTAACTGAATTTCATTAGTCTGGTACAATAATTAATAAAGAAGTGAAATAATTTCAACTAATTGTTGTCATTTTGATGATGTCAAATTCATAGACGTCAATTTCAAGATTTTTTTTCCCTTCAAAATATTTACATATCTATGCTTTGATATGTTTCCACATCATAAAATTATTTAGAATGATGAGAACTTAATTTTATGAAAGTGATATACATGTATCTATACTTAATATGATTCTTGGTTTCCTATTTTTTCAGTAGAGATTCTTCTCTCTGGTTCACATTTCTCAGATATAATTTATAAGTCTTTTCATTCATATTTCTTTTCTGTATTAGATATCACTTAGAAATCTATGTTTCTGTGATAAGTGTATCAAATAACTTTCCTCTTTTGGTAATTTGATGCAAGACTGTTATTGAATAGAACTTGGAGGATGTAATGCTCTTCACATATGGTTCTGATATTCATAATCACCTCTTTCCTCATTTGTACATAGAAGATTTGGAACTTCTTAACCTTCAAACGCAGTTGTTTTTCAGTTTGACTCATCTCATTCTTGGTGGAGGTTTTATTTTCGCACAACTTTGAAGTACTGCTCCACAGAGCTCTATACTCATGGGTATGTGAATGGACAGCTTGAAAATCTCTTGACTTTGAAGACAGAGTTTTCTTTTGTTACTATATCAACTGTTTAGAGCTCAGTAACTTCTACAAAATGAAGTTTTCTGTGTTGCCTGTAATGGATTTGCTGTTTTCTTGAATCGATACTCCTGGCTGGTAGCAACTTCAGTTAGCTCCATGTTTCTAGGAAATGGAATTAATATTTCACTTGGTGTTTGTAGATATCCAACTTCAGCCTGTCTCGTGCAAAGAGAATCAGTGAAATATTGAATATTGTGTAGATATACACATGGATGATGGTTTCTCTGCAATGTAAATAAACAAAAATACAGGGAAGGTTTGTGTGATCTGTATCTCTATTTTCATTTTTGGAAAATAGAGTGAGGTTTTTTACATCTTGTACATACGAACAACACGATTGCTGGATATGAGTGCTTTTTCCCAACTGATGTCATCTTGGCTTTGCGCTGATTGTGTTTATAGCATTTGTTAAACATTAATGGTCCTCATAATGAGATGTTGTCCCATATTGCACTGTGCAAGTCATTTTTACCGCCTGGCAGCTCATTGATAGCTTTTAAATGGGATGCACAATTTTGGCTTAAACTGTGCTCTGCAGAGAGAAGGTTGAGAGTATTGGAGGCTTGGAAGTGGATCTTGGCCGAGAATGGAGATCCACGTGGGGCAGTGCCTCTCACCTATGGGCATATGGGTGATGACAGTGAATTGTCGGTGAGTTACTTGTGGATGGAGAGTTTGAAAATGACATTTCCAGGAGATATGTATAGTTTCAAAAATTTATACCAGAGTTAGCATTTGTGTCTAACCCACAGAGTGTATCTATTCTCAGAAAACTCAATTTTTAAAAATAAATTCAATTTATTGAAATTAATATTATTTTATTAAGGTTCATTTGAACCATAAGGATTTATAATTAATTGTACTATTTATCATCAATTGTAAAAAATAAGAAATGATCCTTCTCATTTTTTAAGGAAGTAATGTTCTTTAAAGACTTTTTGTGAGGTCAATTTTATTGTTAATATATATATGTTAATAGTACATTTACTGAAGTACTTATACTGAATTGAACGAAAATCACTTGATTGATTTTTGCAAGCATTCATGGAGTTGGAGTGTATGATTTGAAATCATTGATGAATAGCTGTGTTATAAAAATTAATTCAAAAAGTTATCCTATTAAAAGAAATTCACCTGAGCAAAAATTGGCTTTAGATTTCCTTATCAAATGTAATTTTTATGGTAATTAGTCAGTTCTAAAGTGTGGATTTTTTAATACATAAGGTTTATAACTAAAGCATTAATATAAAATATATTTTTTCTGATTTCTTTTTTATACTCCTGTTTTTAAGTATTTTCAATTTATGTTGTATTGGATCAATTCAGGAATAGTCATGGCTCAATTATGCTATAGCTAAGTTTTTAGGTAGTTTTTCTCTTATGATGGTTCTTTTAAGAATCATATTTGATTCAATTTTGGTTTGATAGTATCAGTCCATTTCTCTATAGGTTTCATCTTGATGTTTGATTTCTTGATGCTAGATAATTTCAGTTTAGGTGTATCTGTTCAAATTTCCTGTGGGTATTTATTTATGCAAATATTAGGGTTGCACATTTAGCTAACTCTGTTTATCAATACCCTTATCATTCTGGAGAATACTAATGAAAATGAGAATCTCCTGAATTTTTCAAACATCTTCTGTAAATTCTTCTTATAAAGACTTGGTCTTTTAAAATTTTGATAGAAAGAAATAGTGTTTTTGTGGAATCATTTCATTTGATTGTCTCTTATTTCTCCTGGACTTTAACAGACTCTTTCTATGCTTATTTTTCTGATTTAGTTCACCGAGGACCAATCATCATTTATGTTCTGACCAAGTTAGATTGAAGGTAATCAGTGAATTTTATCTTTGGTGCAGACAGAAATGGTGATGTTGATGGGTTTTGCGCTGCATGAGTATTTATTGGGCAGAATGGCTGTTTGGCACAGTCAGTGGTCAGCCCGTTGAGGAGATCATTATCTTTAAGCTGATCATCAGTCTCCCATTCACTTCCTTATATCCATTCAATAAGAAAGCACCAAGCAACTTGATGAGGTTTTCCAATTAAGCTCAAGCATTCCGCTGTTATTCCACATACAAATTCCATAACACACATATAATGGCTCAACATAGACAAGAATACACACCTGCTTAAAGGTAAAATAACTTCCATTGCTTTTCCTCACTATTTTTTACACTCTCTAGATACTTGAGGGTAAGAGGAAGTTTATGTGATCTAATTGTAAAATTTGTCAACACTCAGTGATAATTTCTGACCACTGACCTGATTTGCTTGTCTGTCATGGTATCTCCTGTCATTCATCGAATTGTATTTTTATTGGTCATGTAATTATGGCGGTGATCATTTCCTTTTTTTATTTACATTCTCATTTGCTTTGTTTTAAATTGCATTACTTCTGTTGCACTTGGAGGATCGCATCCTTGCTTTTAGTGTTTTGCACGTTTTTATCCATTGAAATGCACTTATTGTAATTATACTTGATATGAAATCAGTCAGATAAATTTGTTTGTTTTTCACCATACTGCTCAGGCTGAATTTATTCTTCGATTCATAGTTATAAAGAAATATAATTGAAGTGAACTTCATGTTTTGATACTCACGGATATTGTTGTACCTCTCAGAGCATCAAAAATGCCTTTCTGTATATTGATCATTGATTAAATACGAGGAAGGTGCACAGTTTTTACAGGAATTCAGTCTTAAATTATCATTATTCATAAAATTATCCCAGAAAAACTTAGTAGAGCTCTCTCTACATTTAGTTACCAATATCTTAGCTGTCTGAATGCATATTTTGAGGATAAAATTTTATCACCATTGTGGTCATTGTTAGATACTCCTGACAGACAAGAGTGAGACATCATGCATAGGACTGAAAAGCTTTGTTCATAATTAGGAACATTTTTATACTAGTTTTGTTGTACTTAACTTTAATTCAAGAGAATTTACTGCCTTCCGACAAAGAAAAGGTATGACAATTGTAAGGATCAGTCCCTAATTAGTCAAGTATAGTTTATGAAGCTCAGTTGTTGCTGTAGTTTCTGTTATCTAAATATTATACAGGATTAGAGGAATGTGAGTCTTAATCGATAATCTCGACAAAATAACTTGACTTGAACCTTTCTATCAGTTGATCTTAATCACATAAAAGAAATACAGTTGAACCTCGATCTATCGTTTTTGAAGGGACCGAGAGAAAAAGTTGATGAATTCGGGAAAACGATCAAAACGGGAAATGTAGACTCAGCTCACACTATTAAAATCCATACATAACGAAAGTTTATCCAAAGAAAACCCCTAAAGATTTCGAAAAAAAAACGTACTGAACTCCTAGAGACGGTGCAAACAGGGTGAAATATGCCAGTAAACTGAGATGGACAAACAGGGCTCGTACACGCACCCATGTGAAAGCTCTCCAATAGGATAAAATGTATTAAAACTGCCCCGGATGTGTTTAGAAAACCGGCCGTTTTGAGCAAGTGCTACGACAGCCTTAAAAAAAGTTCATGCCAAGCTCTCAAAGAAAATTTTTGTCGCAATTCCTAATACATTGTCTTTCTTCCTCGATTGGGCCAAAAATCTGAACGATGGATCCGGGAAAATAATATTTCGATGAACGATGAATGCGGTATTACTTGACATGTCTCCTTATGGGCCTAAGTCGGGACTATAGAAAATAAACGATAAATCCGGGAAAACGACAAATGCGGGAACGATGGATCGGGGTTCTACTGTATCACTAATCTTCTTTGTGTAATTTTTGCATTTTTTTGGGGATTTGAGAAACTTTGTTTGGGCTACAAGGAAAACTATTTACCTTATTAGAAATCTAGCAAACCAGGTTTGTAGTAAGTTGATCTTCAAGTTCTCTATATGTTTGTTAAATTATTTAGCACTTACTTAGAGTCTGGAGGTTGCATCTTTCTGGTTATACCAAGGAGAAACAGCTACTATTTTTCAGAAAAATAATTATTTGCTTTTATGATATTAAATATAGCTATTCATTTTCCTTCTGGCTCTACTCTTACTTTGTTTTTATGATTTTTCTCAACCATTCTCCTTTTGCTTGATATTGTCCAAGTGACAGCAGAGATATGTTTTCTGTAATAATCCCTTTACTTGCACAACATCCCAAGGCTATAGAAAATCATCAAGTGAGTTTTTCTTGTTTGTAAATGAAGTCTTTCTGAATGACTCTGTTGGGTAGGTTTATGCAGCATGGATTCATGAAAATAGTCTCTTCTACATTTCTCAGTATTGATCAAGAAAGTCAAAGCTTAGATTCATCTTAAGCCATGTGTCTTTCATTTATCTTGATTTATTGATATCATAAAATGCCTCTCAGATGGAATAAAATTCATATAAAAATACAAAGTCTTAAAAGTATTGTATTAATGATATACAGACTCAAACCACAGTTTACTTTATTTGTTGCGTACCTGTAAACTATTTTAGCGAGTACTTCATTTAATTTTATCTTACCTTAAGATAATTTAAATCATTGGCTTTTATTTTCAAGTAAATTGCAAAGATTCTGTGTTTCTATTCCACACAATTATTTTTCCTAATTGCAAAGAAAACCTTTCTTAAAGTAGTTTGGCGTAAATTGCAAGCCACGAATGACACAATGTAAGTAAAAGTTTTTATTTGTTGTTAATTGAAATTCATGGCTGATACTATTGATATAATCTAGTACTGATCTTATTGAAAAATTTTAGAGTATAACTACTGTGTGAGTGGAAGATGATACCTTTGGAATATCTTTTTGGTGTTTACAGGTTACAAATACATATTTAGATAAGGGTTAAAATTTGAAATCAACTGTATTTATCAATTAAGAACTTACGATATCTTCAAATTACTAGAAATTGAGAAGACTTGGATAGATCATTTTTTTTCATTGTTCAACTACTATATTACCAGCTAAAAAACAGTATAATTATTAGTAGGAAACATAATATTTCATTGAGTTGTGATTGCTTCTTCTTCCCCTTTTGTCTTTCACCATCAGGGAGGCAGCCTCTGCCAATCATATTCAACCCATTTCCTCCCTCTTTAAAAAAATTCAAAGAATGAATGGTTTTGATGGTTCTCAGGAGTTCTTTTAACTGAAGTGGTAACTTTCATCTGATATTTATTTCATAGCTTGTAATTTACAATCTGTTTGTATCAGCTTGTTTTCTAAAACATTTGGCTTATTTATATTGGAATAGGATTTAAGTATCTATTTCTGTAATGTTGAGATTTGCTGATCATTATCAATAACATCTATGAAATTAAGGGCTTTAAAAACATGATAAGATCCAGTTATTTTTACTGAAGAGGCTTTTATGGTAACAATCTTTATATTTGAAACATAATTCATTAATAATCTAAAATATTAAGCATAATGTTGAAAAATCAAAAACAGGGAGGAAATAAGAAACTTTGCCTCATCCCTCTTTTATCCCTACATATCTCAGTAATCAGACTCCTTACTTTTGCTAGTCCATCAAGAGTGGGAAGAGTCATTGAATAATGTGTTGTAAGGATAAAAGATTCATCTGTATTTCATTGCATGAGGAGGACCTATGGTGCTTATCATATGGGTCCCCATGTTTAAGGGTCCTCATTCTAAAAAAATCAATTTTCTAATTTTTCAGAAGGCAAGCAATACATCCAAAGAAAGTTTTGTTTTGTCAAGATCATGCTTTACTTAAAAACATTTACGTATCATGTTGTATAGGAAGAGTGGAAGAGGACCACATGAAAACTTTGCACTTGGGCCTCCCTCGATAGAAGGCTTCCTCTAAGTATATATTCCCTAATCTCCATGCTAGAGGATGGCATGCTCTGTTCAGATTTGACATACTGTGAAGAACATTCTTACTGTTAGAGTGTTTTGATTTGAGATTGAACCTTCAAATAAAGAACTAGATCTTAACTTTTACTAGAAGGATTAATTTAATTTCACATCAACTTAGTAATACCAACAACAATATGCCTTACTGGTGTTTACATTCCTTGAATTCTCGATTTACTGTTTGTTTGATTTATTTTCGATATTCTTTAATTTATTTGTTCTAATTTGAATTTGTTAGCCATTGAAGATCATACATATCTGTCACCATTCATTTCACTTAGATACTTTGAACAACTAAAGCTTATCATTACACCACACCTATATATAAACCAAATAGAATACTGCTTTCTGGAGGCTTTTAAAATAACAATAGTTCTACTATAATACTACACTATTGTAAGCACACTGAACAACTGATCTAGAGTAGAAAACATATGGTATTCTGGAATATCACATTTAAAACACTCCCACTACAACATGCACCAGTCAAAATAGGCGCTGCAATAATATTTTATAAATTTACAATTTTAAAACAGTTTTAACCTAGTCTATTTTGTATCAGAGGGAAAATAATTATTATTGTTTGAAAAATCAAGTAATGGCCAAAAGAAATGACTAATCTTAATAGTGATATACATTTATAAAATCAACCAAAACATTTCATTTTAATGTAAGCATATCAATAGCCTTTCTTATTAACCTGATTTCATAATACCTGTTCTAATTGCAATTATAAAGTTGGACTTACTGCAATAAATTTTTACTATTTTGAAATAGTTTTATGGTAGGATAAGAATTAATTTCAGATATACTTCTTATTTATCATCTACATTATATATTGATACACTTAATGCGAGTAGTCTGTCAAAATGAGTAAACTTTGCACTAACTGATTTAAATCAGTAGTTACCAAGTGAGGCTCTATACTTTTTTAAAGTTTTAAGGATTGATCTATTAAGAATCATTCAGCAAGGTGAGAGTTTGACAGACTGCAGTGAAGCAGCTGTGAAAAGACTTTCTAAATGCTTTTCCAACTTGCTTGTGGGTCAGCATCCTTTTATTGTTGGGATAGTGAGTGGCCAGTTTGAAAAATTGTATTAAACTGCTTTATTCTTTAATGCTTTTATTGTTGTTATGTTTTTGGTATAAGATGAAGCTGGTTCCAGTTCATTCAGATTTCAGACATAATTTGTATGTATGCTGGTTGTGCTTTAAAGTATGTTATGAGCCAATGTGACAGCAAAGTTATTTTTTCTGGGTTAGAAGATTTTTACTCTATTTTTGCATTGTAAAAACATTCCATTTCTGCACAAGATCTGTAGGTCAATTTGCTGTCCTCAGTTTTTGAAATGTTGCATCTGAAATGCTCTGTGTATTCTTTGTTGGTAAAATGGGATAATGAAGATGGCTTTTGTTGTATGCATTGGTCATATCTATTTCATGAATTGCATTTTGAAAGTATAAAGTCATTTAGTTCTAATTCTTTTCATTTTTTGCGAATTTATCAGGTGGATATGTGGATGTTTATCGCTGAGAAAACATCATGTTTATTCCAGTCCATCCCAAATGAAGTGATTATTGATTGCTGCTGGTGAAAAGAGGAAGCCAGAGATATTATCCAATTCTACAAGGAAAAAAGCTTTTTAATTTGTAAAATAAAGTGCCGTAGTTCTACCTGTGTACAAATGTTATTATTGAAGAAAAATCTCAGAAATTTGGACGACATTGATTTAACATTTACTAATTGAGTGTGTAAAGTGAATTTTAAAGTGTGTACTATGAGGTCCAGTGTCTTCCTATGTTCTATTGTTACTTTAAGGAAAATTCTTTTCTGATTATTTACTTCTGAGGCCATTTTTTGCCATATCCTTATTCCACTAAAAAAAGACCAGAAATACTCCTATTCCTCCTCTTATTGATTGTCTTTCCTTTTCTGTGACAATAATCTAGTTATTGATCTAAGTTATTTGTTTTTATTTGAAAAGATATTTTATATTCATTTATGTTTATAATTTTTAATGTGGTCTATGTAAATTTGTCCAAACATATTTATTTGAGGATTAATAAAATACTCATTTCACTGTCTCATTTATTTTCTTATCAATTTACATTCACAGTATTTAGATTGAAAAAATAAGCAAATTATGAATAATTTCTAGTTTTACCTTCATTAGCTTTTTTATACTGAATCTACTAACTCTGTGAAAGAGACACTTGAAGTGAGGCTTTTCTTTAGCTACAGAATTAAGCATACAGGAAGTGGATTCCATCTATCCTTTTTGAAAGCAAAAAATGTGAAAACGAGAAAATGTAATTACATATATGATTTTCGATTCTCAGGAAATAATAGAAGTGTAGATGTTATCGTTGTCTATCCTTTTGCTTCTTCATTCAAAATTATGTTTCTACTTCACAAATAATTGCATTATCATTTTCTGGTTAACTAGGTATGTGTCACTTTTATTTTGACAATACACTAATGTAACTGATCAGAAAGAAACTTAGATTAAGTATGCTGAATTATTGTAAATTTTATTATTTAGACGTCTTTGTAAGCTGTTCAGTTTATTAATACTTATTTAATGCCACTGAATGTCTTGTCTTTCTTTTCTGTTGAAAACGTACTTTCAACTCTTGAACAAATAGTACAGCTGTCCACTAAGATTCCAACTTTCATTGACATGTAGCTCATGTAGGATTTTTTTTGTTCATTGAGTAATTTTTATTTCTGCATAATCTAATTTAGCTCCATTTTAATAGACTGAAAAATGTATTACCTTGTTACAATAGAACTTGTGATATTATCATCATGAAATGAAATTTTCTTGAGAGATTTGAACCTACGAAAGGTTCCATTTGTATATTTTAACATCAGATGGATGAATGTAAATAGACACAAGCTCATAATTGAAGAGCAAAATATGGTAAAAATTCCCAGGTATACCTACAGCCCACTTACCTAAATTCTTCCCTTCACTCTCCCCTCTTCTAATATCTTAACTAAACATTACTTGCAGCCAATAGCGAAATTATGAGTGTTTCTTGAAACTTACTCTAGTACGAGCGATTCCAAATTTGGATTAATCCTTCCATATTTCCTCAATAATGATATTACGAGGGTGGGATATTAAGTAGGGTGCATCAATTGATGGAATAGGTAAAAAAGAGATGCTTATTTTAAGCCGGAAAAATCCCAGATTCCACCCTTTCTGGGTAGACCTTACTTCTCAAAAATTCACTTTTCCCTATACCCCAGATCCTGTGCGTAGCACAAAGTTAACTTTAAATTTCGTGTTATAAATAAAAAATCTGATAAATTTTTTACAACTCTTCCTGAATCAGCTGAAAATAAATTATGAAAACATACCGATTACGCTATCGATTTCAATACAGGGCCTATCTTCTCGATCATTTTCATGTGAACAAAGACTTAACAACAATGTGAACTATCTGTTAGGATCCATTCCAATCTACTGAGATAAAACTGCCTCACTAGCATGACTAAGCGAAAATCTCATAATTGAGCAAAGAAATTAGTCGCTTTCCATTGAAAATTGATTAAACGTGGAATTAAATTTATCATACTAACCTCCGTTGCGGGAAAAACGTATTAGAAATTTAGGAAAACAGAGTAAGGAACGTAAACTGATCATTGGATAACTCGAGGATATTTTCAACTATCTTAATGGCAATGATAAAACGAAAAATC
Source organism: Sympetrum striolatum (assembly GCA_947579665.1). Classification (NCBI taxonomy): domain Eukaryota; kingdom Metazoa; phylum Arthropoda; class Insecta; order Odonata; family Libellulidae; genus Sympetrum; species Sympetrum striolatum. The sequence continues at coordinate 48,763,053 of OX388342.1, read as the reverse complement.
ACAACAAAGCTTCTTTATTGCAAATTTTACACAATGGATGGTATTCTTCTTTAGGCAGCAGCTTGGGCCAATTCCACTTGCACCTTCTTCCATGTCGCTAGTGGACCGTGCTCTGATCGGTATTTGACATTGCAGCCATCCTGCTCTAAACGTCCACTGTTTCTCAGCCCTTCATATTCCTCCCGCTCGAACTTAGTAAATCCCCACTTCTTAGATACATAAATCTATAAAGTAAAAGTGGATATATGAGTATCGGGATATTCATACAATCATATAACTATTCTTATTGCATATATAGGGAATATCCATACAATCATATAACTATTCTTATTGCATATATTGGGAATATCCATACAATCGTACAACTATCTTAACATGCCTCACTACCTAGTCTACGAACAGTTTCGTGAAAACATGTCCTTCACGATGTAGCCCAGACTGCGACCTTGGACAAACTGGGTTGTTCTCATGAAGAATGATTTAGGAGGGGGGTATCAATAGCCAAATCGTGAATAAATTTAGCAATCTTCTTATCCCTCCGCAATACATAAACCATGCCGACATTAAGAGAATAAGTGTTTACCTTCTGGCGACCAGGGAACTTGAACTTGGCACGACGCAGAGCTTCAATAACAGAAGCCTTATGACGATCAGAAGACCTCACGCTCATGATGGGTTGACCAATATTAACTCGAGCTACTGTACCCTGAGGTTTGCCAAAAGCTCCACGCATTCCGGTCTGGAGCCTGGTGAAAAATTTCGTCAAATTTAAAGAAACTATACCATTGAAATTTGCTTTTTCATCATTATCACGCATCTTACCTATCAGCTCCAGCACAGGATAACATTTTATTGATTCGGATGACATGGAAAGGATGAAGTCTCATACGGATATGGAACTGATCTTTACCACAGTTCTTCACCAAGTACTGAAATAAAAATTCGATTTACAGAATATGTTGAGATTACATCGTACAATTGATGTTCCACATTCCTTTCAAAATTACCTTGTTGGCGCAAATTCTTCCTGCTTCCAGCGCTTCCGATGACAATTGTTCATACTCGTCAGATACAAGATGTACACATAGAGGGAAGTCTTCTACACGAGCTTTCTTTTTTCCCAAATCGAAAATTCGGATCTTTGGATCCGGCACACCTCTGCAAAATCTTGATTTTGGATAGGGCTTATTCTTACAATACCGATAGCTGCCATCATGCAAAGAAATAAAACGTATTAAAAGTTCAACCAAACCAAACAAAAATACGACAATACTTTGTAGTCAACTAAGAACGTTAAAGTTATTTCCTTCAATTTATGAGATACGAATAAGGCAAATTATAAAAGAAATGGAGAGATACTTACCACCTTGCGGGCCGCCTACCCATCTTGATCTGTAAAAAATAATACAAGTGATTAATAATAAAATGAAAATGCTATTTAATTATGTACAAGGTTTTTCTCCATACAAATTAATGTTAAACGACAAGATAGGCAATCTAACGCTCGATGATGGTAGATATTAAAACACCACGCCACACGAGAACACGTACCTATCGGAAGAGGAACACTATCGAATGAGACTGCCACGAGGGGGTATTACTAATGCTAGGAGCTGTTTTGTGAAAAGAAATCAAGAAAATTGAGTAACGATATTGTGTATACTGAATTTTTCAATTATTTCCTTCAAAATTAACTTTGAAAATATTGTTATAGTAATGAAACGTGTACTTTTTTGCCAGCGATGGAAAACAATAACGTTTTTATCGGTCATTAAATTTTAGTTTTGTTTTATTGCGCATTTGCTAACAACAGTTGAGTATCGCATTTTGGGGGTGGATCTGTCAGATCCGAATTACTGCTAGACTTAATTATGTTTTTAAATTTTTGAGTGAATGTCAAGAATTGTGGAATAACACGCATTTGCCTACACTTTCAAATTATATTTCGGTGAAGGAAAAAAACATGAATTCCTACCGGACTTGCTGACCTTGTGATATTGCAAGGTTTTGTGACTATGGAACTTTCTTCCTTAAAATCAAATACGATTGTAAAAGGACGTAAATTGACCATGAATTTAGATATGGGTTGCTTCAACCAGGCGTGACGGTTGAAGAACTTAGGCTGATAGGAAATTTTTAAACTATTGTGGTGAGTTGGTTTATTTTAAGTAGTACATCTCAGGAGATTTTTGTTTAATCAGATTCGTGCTATCGAGTTATGTGTTTTTATTTTACTCGTTTAAATTATATTTAGTACAATACAGTACATTTAAGTTTTTTCTTTCAGATATTAATTTAACCGCAATATGACGGTAATTCTCTATACATTCTCGCAACAAATATTAGGAAACGCTTGACATATTCGGTCTTTGGAGGTAGTTTGTGATAGACTTTTTGTTTACAATATTCCTATTTATTCAAATGTTTAATCCTCCCGACAAGTGGTATATTAAAATTTTCCATTAATAAGTTTTTAAAATATTTTTTCTCAGAAATTTCAAATGGTATTAATGAAGTACTTAATACGTATTTATGTTCTGAGTTTTTGCGTGCTCCCGTGAACAGAAAAAAAATGTTTTATGACTTCACGATAAATTTCTAGATAGTAGCCCAAATTTTCAAGTAATCTTAAATATTATTCAAGTCCAACCTGAAACTCTGTCTTGTAGTGATGTTTTTAACTTTTTTCTTTATCTCAAGCCGTGAAAGTACAACCTGGTGCAGCTATAATTCATTTTAGAGTTTCAATAGCGATTATTGCAAATTGTTCCATTTGTAGTTTTCGAAAAGAAAATCTTCTGGTTGGTAAAATGCAATACCTCTATATAAATAATCGCTAAGCAGGCAGACGGCTTCTATAAGTTATCTTGATTCCGCAAGTGATGTTGCAGCAATTCGTTCTACTATTTGTAAAACTGCTAATTTCCTTCTAGATGGTGATGTACCTGTTATCAAGAATGCATATAAATTTATAATCCTAGAAGTGCTGTTTCTTAAGTCTTTTAAGTGCGCAAGCGAAAGAGACTGCTTTATTATACCAATGTCTGGGAATAAGAATGCTTTCACCCTTAATGATGGAGTGGAATGCTTAAAATTCTGTTTTGTTTATACGACAATTTTGCTATTATGATTTATAAGAATTAATTCATAATCTATCTTTAGATGAAGACAGTTCTTACCTGTATTCAATTCCGAAGAACCATCCTTTGCCTTCTAATTCGTTACTCAATTGCAAATTAAAGTATTTAATGCTAATAATCTATTACCAGGGCACCATGAAAATGATGTCTGCTGTTGTGCCAGGTGCTGGCTCTGTAGGAAAATTGGAGCAATCATCGTCAAACGTTGAAATACATAAAGACTCATTTTCTGGTAAAGAAGCAGAAAGGGAGGCATTGCTTCAAGGACTGTTGAGTTCTGTAAGAGCATGCCAGGCTCGTTTTGGTGCTAAAAGGGAATTGGCTACAGAAAGTGAACCATGTGTTGCTAGTTTGTGTTTAAGCTTGGAAGCAGCACTAAGCCATGGCTTGCGGAAGACTCAAGAACGTGGACCTTCTGAAGGACTAAGGTTTGAATTACATCTTTTCAATCACTACTCTCTTTAACTTAGTTAAATGTTTCAGGAGTTACCTAAATACTTACTTAACTATGGGATTGTTCTATTTCTGTGAACAGTGATGTGGGAATATAAAGTAATGCACACCTACAACACGGGTTGAAACCAAATAGGAGATCAGTCTTAAAAGCTATTAACTATGGAAAAATCTAAGAATATTGCTATTCTCTTGCTTTACGTTAGTAAGACTATTATTATAAGAGAACAGCATTGACCAGAGGTCAGGTTTATTGACCTCTTGGTGACAATTGTGTTAACATACTAATTAGTAGGTTTTTTATTTAAGCTAATGTGCATAAACCTTTATAGAATATTGTTACTATCCAACATGTTGAAGTTAAAAAATATGTTTCCTTCAGGACCTTTACTTCAGTAATTACTCGTGTCTGTATTTCAGGAGAGGGAAATGCGCTCCTAAATATTCTAAGCTAAGCTATAAATCTCAATTATATGTTTATTCTGTTTTCTTACATAAAGAAGAATACATTGTTGAGCATGTCACTTGCACCTAATCAGTAATGATGTACCCGGAAGCATCCAAAAAATTGGATCATTTTTTCTGTTGATATTTTGTTTACGTTATTCTTGAATATAAATGAACAGAGGTGTCTGTATCTCTTTCCTGATTATTTTTCTTTAAATGAAATATATGATCATAAATATTTAAATATTATATTTGTGTTTTGTTTCTTGCAGGCATGTTACAGAGATTGTCTCTAGTGGCCTTAGCCTAGTTCGTAACACACAGGAATCTCCACCAGGTTAGCATTATTATGCTTGTTTGAAGTATATTAAAAGTTTTAGCATAATTCAGTTGTAATAAATCAAAGGATTTAAAGAAATAAAAAAATGTAAATAATATTTTACCTTTATTGCATTCCAAATTCAATCATATGATGTTTCATCAGATGAATAGTAATTTTATGCCTACTAAGCATTATATAATGTATAATATCATCCCAGTTCAATCTGTTCTCAGTAACAAATTGGATGAGGGATAATGTATTTTATGAAAGACATCATAAAACTGATTAAAAGTGGTACCACATAAAAACTATGGAAAGCCTATCAATTACCACACTTCTAGTCGCTGTATTTGTTATTAATCCAGTTTCCGTATAAAATAAGATTTTATGCAGTAAGAGTCTCTTTTAGATACTAATGCAGACTATAAATAATGAATATAAATAGTGAAAATGTTACATTCCAGTTATCCTCTTTTACTTCAGATATATAATAGTACCTCAATCATGTAAATCACCTGTGATATGGTAGTTATGCTTCAAGGATGTGTGTAAATGTTTCCGCATTTTTTTTGTTTTGGTTGATTTCTGGAAAATTCAACAGTAAACATACCGAATTTACGTTTCCTGAAAATGTTGCTTAAAATTTTGGTACGTCTTAAGTTAATTAATAAAATCATTCTAAGATAATAAGATCTTTATTATTTTATATTTTACATATAAAAATAGGATGATACCATAATTTAATATTCATTCTTGTAATTTCATTGAGCCCTTCATAGAAATATTATTTTAATTTTTCATACTAACTATTTATTCTCAACCTTCAGACTTCCATAATCATAGCAATTCTCATGGTCTTATGCTTCCCCACTGTAGAACATATTCAGGCGGCATAATTTAAGAGCCCTTGCAAGTTCTATGGCTGGTAACCATTAACTTTAGCCAAACTTCTGTACATACATTAAGGTGCATCCTTTTGACTACTTTACCTAGCTGTACAAGGCATCCCTGATAATGATTCTAGCTAGTTTGGAATCTAGCCCAAATTTACAGAGTTATACAGTATATATTTAATTAGGACTTGTGTAATCAAGCTAGAAAATGCTTTTTATTTCTCAGTTCAATTCTTAGGAGTTTATGAGCAGAGAACCAGTATTTATTTATTTATTTAAATCAAGATTTCACATACAGCAAGTAAGCCAATTTACAGTAAGAAACAGTACATCACAAGGAGGGCAATTAGTAATTGAGCAAGAAAAACTATTTCTTGTGAAGAAAGGTTACTCCCTGCTTTATGTAGGAATCTTTGGTCAATGAAAATGGATTATTTGAAAGTTTTGAATAACTTGACATAGAATGGAATAGAGATAAGCCTGAAGGATCCAGCTATTGCCTAAAATTCATTACTGTTTTTGAAAGGGAAGCAAAAAATTGTTTAAAGTAGTCAATATGCTTCACCTGATATTTTATTACAGCTTTCTGGCCATATGTGAGGGAGCAGTTGACAAACCACGAAAGAGAGCGTTTTGCACTCTGCCTTCGACATGTTGGGACCGATGTAGGAAGGGGTAGGGCCTGGTTACGGTCCTCACTTAATGAAAGGTATGAAGTTAGAAACATGTTCCTTGCATGATTTTACTATAATGTTGATAATTCTTTCTTTGTGGTTTATCTTTGTTTGAAAAATGTAATTGTAGAAAATATCCAATAATGTGTAGGTGTAGCTGTGACACAATCTTGTAAACTAGTAGTTAGGTAAGAGGAGATTTTATTTGATTTTATTTATATTGTAGATCCCTTGAAAGAATTTCCCATTCCTTAATTTGGCCTGCTCCACCTTCATTAAGTGATCAATTCTACCATTCCTGGGCTTTTATGAGAGATGAAGAAAGAGCGGGTGTTCTTCCCACAGCAGCTGCAGGTACAGTTGATAATTTGCATCACTTAAAAAAACTACAAAATTTCTTGAACTCTACTTAATCACAAATTTCATATCTTAAAACTAATTTTTATGTCAATTTCATCTACCTAAGTACTATAGGACATAATTGCCTTTCTTTTTCTTTCGTTTATTATTTAACTAGATTTATTTTCTCTGTAATGATGATTCTTTGAGGATTGCATACCTACTAGCATTTGTAAACAGCATAAAAGATTAATATTCCTAACAGACATTTTGATTACATTTTCAGGGCTTGCATCCATTGTATTTGCAATCAGCATTGACAATAATGATTTGGATCGGCTTCCACGGATTGAATCTGGAGCTCTGTCACCTCTCTCTGGCTCTCCGAGGCTTTCAGAACCTGTAATCCCTGCCCCCTCTGGTATGATTATAATTCATTTTTTGATTTATTTTAAATACTGATTAATCTGATTTTTTTAAATCAGTACTCTCCCGTGCCAAAGTTATGAGGTTTTTAATTTCATTGTACCTTCAATTTTGGAAATATTTCTCTAGTTTTCCTTAGCCATCATTTAAAATATAAAAGCTTAACCATGGTAATTTTGGAAGGGTAATAACAGCGGAATACATTGTCGGATGTTAAGAATTTAGATTAATGATTTGAATTTGTGATCACCGATGTATGATAAATCTCTGTAAGATAGAAATAAAATAGATTATTTATCAATTTCTCTGAATTAGCTCTTCGTGCAGTGGTTATATTTTCTTTATTTACATGAAATTCTTGATGACCATGAATTTTTTTATCTACAAATATTTGGATGTTTCTTGACTATAAATTAAAAGTGTCAAAAAGAAGCAATCTCTACTATACTCTGTTTCCGAACTGAAGGTGGCTGGGCATGAGAGAATGAGTAGCCAATGAGAGGCGTTTCCCCTGCCACCTCAACTTTCCCCTTCGTTCCCCTCACTCCTCCCCTCCATGCTGTCGACCAGTGTTGCCAGAACTTGGAAATAGATGCACATTTGGAGCAAGACGACGACTTTCCGCTACTCTTGCATAAAATGCAATAATTTTGCAGTCTTGTAATTATTTTTTTCCCCTCAAAATACTATTATACATTACCCGCATCAGGTGGGAAAAGGAGATGATGATATATCATTCTTCATATCTGGATTTACCATGTAGAATATTTCTAACTGTAATGGTTACGAATCTTTACTTAAGCGTACTTTTCATTATATTTTCTCATCAATCCCCAATATAAAAATAATTTGCTGAGATATCTACCACAGATACAAGTCATCTTCGTGTCACGTCTGGGACTGTGTGTTTGCACAGCCCCTTTAATAGGAATTCTCAGTTTTTAACCTCGAAATCTTTGATGAAATAATCTATTTTAAATAATTTAAAATAAATACGAGTACTACGAGTACCCTGTCGTCTTCTGTACTTTAGCCACACTCATCAATGGCCCATGGTTTTCTTCGTCTCTTTTAAAATAATTGTGAACCTTATGTATGATTTCCTGTGCCTGTCGCTGGAAAACTTCTCTCCTTTCTGCCATTACGCCTGACAAAATAATACAGAATAAAAGCACGTAGCTTGTAAGTTATAGGAACGTAGTGTGTAAGTTAGGAACTTTGGCAACGCTGAATGCTGAAGAGCGACGTGCACTGCTCGGCGGTCAGAGAGAGACTGAGTCCCCCCCTCCACCGTCACGTTCCCCTCTTCTGTGATTGGCTAGAAAAGGGAAAGGCACTCAAGGGAATCTTGGCTCAGCCGCCTTCAGTTGGAAATGGAGTGTAGTGCTTGTTGTTTCCTGCCTTTCCACAATCTTGGGTTTTTCCAACCAGGATTAAAATTGCCAATCAGTATGTCTCAGAATTAAAATTTTGAGTCAAATTGTCAGTAAAATTATATATTAATTTCAATAATTGCTTATAAATTGATCGCTAATGAGGTAAATTCAATTCAGGTGGAAATTTCCCGTAAGTAAAAGTAATTCCACATTGTTTAGTGTTTTGATATTAAATTGCAAAAACTTGAAAATATTACATATGGAATGAGGGAAAATTTAATTAATATAATAATCGTATCAGCGTCAGTCCAGATCCAAAGCCATAAAATTATTCATTATTTTAATCCCTACATTGTATTAATTTTCCTTCTTTGAACATCTAAGGAATAGAGAGCGCACATTTGTGCTTGTTTTAAGAACAGGAAACAATTGACCAAAGGTTAAATGTCTAGATAACAATTAAATAAAAGCATGTCAAATCTAAGGGGAAAAGGAAATTTGGATGTATGGGACAAAAAATTTATACATTTTGTCTATGTACTTTACCTTGTATGTTAAGGATGATGCGTCTCTTTTCTATTAATCTTTTCATTGTGTTCAGTATATTAACTTATTGTTTATTGTGTTTTCTTGACTTGATCGTCTGAAAATGATTTATTTTTGCTAACACACATGATTGGTGGAAAAATTACATTAATTAATGTTACCATTTTTATTATTCTTTTCATCAACTATTTATACTCAACCATCTCATTTAGTGGCAAGAGGGTTAATGGTACCTGTCTCCTTATACATTTAATCATATTTTATATCTTTTTAATGATAATTGTGTGTTTGTAGAAATGAAATTTGAATAATTTATACATACGAGTGTCCTGTATGGACTTGTTCCATGCCATGTATTAACAGCCTTAGGAAATCAATAATTTATTATTATTATTGTATCGATAGAAGGTGTAGTTTATTAAAACAATGAATCCATAAAATATTTCTCATTTCCAAAAACAGGAAACATACAATTGTGACCTATAGAGTGATAAAGAGCATTTAATTGGCAACAGGCCATAGAACTCATGGAATCAGCTTTATAGAACTAAAGTTCCATAGAGATTTCAATTTAAATCTCAATTTGACATAATTTCCTTTGAATTAAATTATTTTTCAATTGAAGGTGAAAAAAGTAGTCAGCGAGGAAAAAGGCATGCTGAAAAGAGGCGCAGGAAGCCTCCGCTGCATGTCATCTCATTTGAGGATGATTCACCTCCTGCTACAGAAGGTAGTGGTGGTGCTGGAATGTCCTCCTCTTCCCCTTCCTCCTCATCTTCCTCTGGAGGGGCTGGACATCCTTCAGCTGAGGTCAGAAAAATTCCTATAATCAAGCATTTCACAGTTATGTTTATTAGATCGTGGTATCTTGAGGTATTTATGTTAAACCTACATAATCATATCTTGCTACCTTTACGGCAAGGTATAGAGATTGTGAGTAGGCTTGACAGTTAAAGATTGAAGGCTGTTAATCAAAGCATTGTCTTCTCGAAACATACTCAACTGCAAAATTATCATCATCCATGTCTATATCCAGCAGTAATTTCTTCGTATTCTTAAAGTATGAAGTAATTTAGTTCGTATCCTAAAAGTATGAAGTAATTTTAGTCTCTTAAATTAAGAAAAAAGTCTTTCATTCTGGTGATTTTTTTAATTTAATCAATAAGCTTACTGCAAAGCTAACTTTCTTTTATAATCATTGGCATTTATTTTTATGATGGAAGGATAAATTCAAGGTTTTGATTGCTTTCGTTTCAACAAATTTCACATTTTAAGAAGATCAGCTTTCTGTTGAATTTTAAGTACTCCTTTCCTGATAATCTTATTACCACAATATCTGTCTTTGTTATGTGTTTATCATTCTGCCTCATCTTGTTAAACACTAGGATAGTATGATTTAAATAAGATTGATTGATAAATGCTTTTATTGTAGGATTTTAATTAGGAGAGCAAGAGTTTTCTACAATTGCTCTATTGTGCCATTCAGATGTTGAAATAAAATTGTCATTTATTATTTGCAGAAAGATAAAAGAACGAGCCTCCAATTATTATAAAATTGATAACTGTATTGATTTAGTAGAGGTAGTCAGTTTTGTCTTTTAACTCATTGGGTGCCTGTAGAGAAGTGTGAAGGGAGGGATGAGAAATACACTACAATTTTGGTATTTTGCTGGAATTGTAGGTTTCATAATTATGTTTTATTGTAGATAATCTCATTTTTATTAATATTTATTGATGTAATCAGTATTTATTTCGAGTAAAGAATAATATTTATGTATATTTATGAAATATATTATGTATACAAATAAATTTTATTATTAATCTTATTGCCCAATACATATCTTCATCAGAAATAGTTCTTCAGAGGTGATATGCTATTAGTAAAATACAAATATATACACCTATTTGTCTTGCTTGGTGTTACAGTTTTTATATCTTTGAAACTAACCTATTGATTTTCATTGTTACTATAATTTGTTTTACAAATCTAACCCATCTTTACAGTAATGTAATGTATTATTGATTTGATTATGCATGTTAAGTGGATTAACCTTTGGCACTTGAGTTATGTGAAGTAACACCTGACAAATTTAACCTTTTTGCAGTTTGTAATCTAGTAATGAAACAATAATTAGGAAAATGTTTTGATATTAGTAAATTGTAATATGTATGCATGGGTTCCTTATTATTATAATTATATATATTTAATATCTCAATATAGGTACTCTTATATATATTTTTTGCACTAAAAATTATTAATCATTACAAAGAACTTTAATATTAAGAATAATAGTACCAATTGGACTGATTTCATCAACCCTCAATCTGTCAAAGCCACTTACGTATTAGTGATTTGTTTTTATTGCCCAACGTTTGATCCTCTGATCAGAAACTGGTGGAATGTAGATAAATGAAATATTGTAATTTGCAATATATTGTCCTTTTATTATATACTGCCTATAAACAGCTCAAATAATGGGTATTAAATATAAACAACTATTCATTCCTATTTAAAGTTCCTTAAAGTTGTTATATACTGAAAATGTAAAAATTTGGTTTAATACAATGAGCACTTTAGATTAATTATGTTGATTAATGTCTATTGTTTGGTTCTTAATTCACACGTTGCAGGATTGGGTTGTTGGTGGAGTAGGTAGCAATCCACAGAGAGTTCCCCGCCTGTCTGTGCATAATGATAGCACCAATTCACTTCCTCTTGGCTCACCTGCTGATGATGCCCCAATTCTTACTCATTCAGAGGTGAGAATATATACGTTACCCTTGTTCAAACATCATAATTGTAAAGAGCATATAACACCCCCTCTTTAGTCACAAAAATATAGATTCTGTGTTGATACTGGCTCTTTTGTGAACATGCTGCTACTATTCCCTTGATACTTTTAGGATTGAATTTTCTCACTAACAGAATTTGGGTAGAAAAATGTCTGTTACTGATACTACTTTCAAATTTGACCTGGGGTGCAAATAATTTAATTACTGTTATTTTGTGACAAACACCTCCATTTCAGTAGATTCTGTGTTGTTTTTTATGTATTGTTACTTACTTATCGTATGAAAGCATTTCAACTTATATCCATTGGTAATAGTTTATTCCATGATTTATGATTGTATATTTTATCTAATAACCTCAAATTGAATGTTTTCTTTAACATACTGAAGTTAAATTGTACTTTAACCCCTTCCCTGACGAATTATATTGAAAAATTCCATTAAAAATATCACATTTTATTGTTATTCAACAGCATTTTTATTGACAATTTGAAAGCTACTCCTTGAGATTCATAATGTCAATCATCAGTTGAAATGAATTAAATTCCTTTATGTATTATTATGTATCATATAAAATTATCAATATAATGTAAAATATACCTTCTTTCTAGCATAAATGTATTTGATATTGCTTTTTTCCTAATGTTTACTTAAGAGGACAAGTAATAACTTAGTAAGCTTTGATATTGTTTTGACAGTAATTCTATATTACCCTCAAATGTTGTGAGTATTCATAAGGAAGATTTTTTAGATTTATGGCTAGAGAGGAACAATGAGAGTTTTGACCTGGGAAAAGGGTAAAACGTAGGGCTAGGGCATAATGACAATATTCCATTATCCTTGTTATGGACCTTTAATCTATAGTTCATATCACATGTCTTTCTATCACATCAAATGTCTATCTTTTTCAAGAGAAAAGGTAACAGGAGTGGGGCCATATTCCACAGTTGAAGCTCTATGGAGATTTTTTGTTCTGATCCATAGAAGTTATATTACAAAAAGGTGCCCGATTCTTTTATATGTGATCCTGTTCTTGCATTCTGCTTTCCCTTAGTTAAATAACATCCTCTATTCCATTACTCAGAAGCCAAATCTCGTAGTAAGAGTGTGAGTGATATATATCTTGGCATATATGTTGATTACTGAATATAGGCTTCATGATATAATAGACTTCATCTTCATATACTGCTAAAGATATCCATACAAGTCATTTGATGAGCAACATTTTTCCAATATGAAGACATCAGTATGAGTGGAGAGAGGAAATAGCATTGAACATATACTAGATAAAGAGAAGCAATATATAAGCAGATTGTGTATGCAGTGAATTTATTAATTTCTAAATCCCATTAAAATATTTCTTGGGAGAAAATAATCAATTATTAGGTATTAAATAGGAATGTAACACATTTTCCTCGTAGGAAATTATGCAAAAAATTATGGCTAACAACTTTGAATCTTCAAAATATCCAATAGATCGGGGGTCTCCATACTATGGCCCATGGTGACCTTTTTATCTACGGAACAAATCACGGATATTTAGGTGTTATCCTGCCAAGATCATCCACCACTTACATGGATGTAACGTTTTTACTGAATGAAAATTGAATAATTATTATATTTAATATTATTGAATTAATAATTAAAAACATCATCTATGTTTTGATTCTTTTTTATTTGGACCTCAATAGTGTATTTGGCCCAGAAACTGCTGTCTGATAGTTAATGTGGCCCTTGGGCTGAAAAGTTTGGAGACCCCCTGCAATAGATGAATAAAATATCCCATCCATGAGCAGCATCTAGCAATGAAAATATGAACTGCTTTTAGTTGATGAGTAAACTCAGTCTGAACAGGAAAGAAGAAGAAAGTTTCAGGTAGGATGAGTTAACTCACGTCTGACAAGGGACCATCTATTAGGACGAGTATATTGGTCTGCATCAGGAAAGCGGTTAAATCATGTGGTATATAAAGAAACAAATCTCTTTGTTGCTTTAAATCTGTTGAACACTTGAGGACTACCAGAAAATGATACATGCATTTTTCTTTTGTAACATTTTCTTGAAGGAACAGTTTTTAATCATTTATTCACTTTAAAGTTTTCGTATGTGTTGCAGGACACAGAACTAGCAGCAGTTGCCCTATTAGCTACTCTAAATCTTACCCAGAGTGGAACATGTGAGCAGCCACCACCAGATTCTACAGGTGGGTCCTAAAGCAACTTATCCAGAGTTTTAGAGATGTTTTCCATTCACTTAATGAGAATCATGTCACTAGTCATTTACTCTGCGCTTCCAAAAAATTAAAGTTAAAGAGACTAATGCCTATATTCATCTTATGGCATAGCATAACTTCTTGAACTAAAAAAGAATTCAGGTCACTGCAACTTAGGCTCGACTTAGCACAACTTCGATGTTGACTTACTTTTCTTGTGCAATAAAGACTTCTCACAATATTTCTTTTAACATTATAGCAAATTCATGGCTTGAAATGTGTGAGAGGAATTTCATTATTGGAAATAAGGAAAAAAAGAAAATGTTAATTATGGCTCTAATTACCTTTGATTGTTCTTTTATGCTCTTTAAGAAATTCTCTTGCTTGAGCCTAAATTCCTTTCGTGGTTTTTATCCCATTAGGAGGAAATTAATGCAAAAGCTGCAACATGAATTTATTTGGAACCTTTATTATATTGGCATTGTCTTATATAAATATAACCTTTGCCATTGGAATACAATATCTAACTATCACCTTTGGCTCAATTTCTTATGGAAAGTTGGTATAATTAGTCTTTACTTGAGTTATATTTTTTTTGGATTAAGGGAGTATTCTTTTGCTAAACTATAAGGTGGACCTATCCTTTGATACTCTGCGTATATCAATAAAGGTTTTATAAATCCTTTGCAAGGGTTCTATTGCAAAATATTAGTAAATATGAGAAATTTTTCAAATTTTCTATAAAAGAGAGCTGTATGTTTTGGTTGCTGAATGTTAAATTAGAGAATTGAGTATATCTGCATTCTTCATACACTCTTCAAGATTAGGCGACCTTAGAAGGAATATGGCTTATCATTCTTGAAATCGTGTATGCCATTTAAGATAGTAGCATCTTTAGTTCCATGATGGAAATACTAAGAATACATTTTCTTAAAATGTTTTTTTTTATTCATATAAGTTTCTCTTCTTGAACAGTTGAGACTGAGGAAGGTGTGGAAGCTTCTGAAATGAAAGATGGAATGGTGGATGGGGAAATTGAGGTTGTATTAGAAGAGGAAGTTGGAGATGTAATGGTTACCACTAATAGCATAGCTGCATTGACAAGGTAACTCTCTTCATATTTCTTAAAGCATTAAAACAAAGCTTTATGGTATAATGCTTTATAAGAAGTGATGCGGATAATCATTGAAAACTTCTCTGCTTTTCAGAGAAAATGAGCTACTCAAGCAGCAGCTGCGTAAATATGTTTCTGCCGTGCAGATGTTACGAAGGAGTAATGAAGAGGCACAAGGAATTGATTCAGATAACGATGCATTCCACGAAGCCAGGGAATATGAGCAAAAGTTGGTGCAGGTTGGTGATATTTAACATTTTTTGATAATTTATATTACAGTTATTGCATTTAGACATTCTGGCCATTAACATGTATGTGTTGTGATATGGTGATCTACAAGGAGATGTCTGACTACGAAATATACACTCCTATCTTCACTGATGGCTCCAAGTCAGATGTAGGGATGGGGTGTGCACTTGTGTCCAAAGATCTAGGAACAGTGAGAGTAACCACACCCAATGTGTAGTATTTTTACTGCTGAGCTAGTTAGAATACAAATGGCATTATCAAATACCAAGGGCAGACAAGGATGATACATGATATGCACAGATTCCATGAGTGCGCTGCAATCCATAGCTCAGTTTTCCTCATTCCACCCAATAGTCCAGAACATACAATCCATCCTGAAAGACCTAAAAGAAAAAGGCATTAACACCACCTTCATATGGGTTCCTGGACATGCTGGAATTCCAGGAAATGAAAAGGCAGATCTGGCAGCAAAAGAAGCCATCCTTAGGTGGGATATAGAGTGAGATCTGGTGCCAGCTCAGGATCTCAAGGGTATCCTGAGAAATACAGCTCACTCTCAATGGAGAGATTTGTGGCAAGCACAACATGGGAACAAGCTAAAATCTGTGACGAATGGCATAACATCTTGGGGTACATCCACTAGGCGCTGTCGGAGAGAGGAAATTGCTATCACTTGTCTCAGGATTGGGCACTGCTCTCTCACACACTCTTATTTATTCACAGGGATGAAGGAACCTCCCAGAGAGCCATTAACAGTTGCACATATGTTTGAAAACTGTGACAAATATCAAACTGTACGAGAGAGGTTAAGCATTCAAGGTAGCCTTAAGGACATTTAAAAAAAATGACATAAGCTCGGTAGAGAAAGTTATCAAGTTTATAAGAGAGACCAAACTCGTAAACCAAATATAACAACCTAACAAGAAGCCCATAGTCCTGTGGCAATTTTCTTAAACTTTATAAAATTACATGTATCTATTACAGTAAATTCTACTCACCTAAGAAATTGTATTTGTGTGTGTGGTGTAAATAACCCTAGCTGTTGACGCACCCTCAAACCATAATACTACTACTACATGAAGGAAGGTGTTCTTACCTATCCAGCCAAGTTCTGTAAAACATTTTATTGTAATGTTCTGAAACAAATGTACTGAAAGAAGTCTGCATCAGACATCTAGTTTAAATTAAATAAACTTTTTTAAAGTGAATATTCATCCTTCTCTAGATACATCTGCAGTATCTTGATATTTTCTAACTCATGATTTGTTTGGTATTTAGTTATTTTTTTAAATAGATATTTTTCTCCAAAGTACATGCATGTTTGCTATTCTTAGCAAAACTTGGCATCGGTCATGTACTGAGCTTAGAGGGCTATGGGAGGCTATCTTGGGAGATAATTACCCTTTGACAATATAAACTATTATCCAGAAGAAATGTTTCATTAATTTGTCTGAATTATTAGCATTATTTCAAACTATAGTTTGAAATAATGCTAAATAACTAAATATGTCTAGTAAATCTTGGCAATAGGTAAAACAGTATAGAAAGAAATATATAAAATGTTCATAAATTACATCAATTTGCTTATTCGTGATGTATATCTTTTTGGCCCAAATTTTATGTAGACACTGAATAATGTCAAAATCAATTTGATCAATCATGAATGTTGATGTTTCTTGAAATGGTATATGAGACATCAAACTTATGCAAAGTAACTCTCAATGTCAATTAATATTGTATATGTTACATCCAATTGAATATACTGGCCACTGCAGTTTTATTTTTACATCACACTTATCTTTCTTTTCATCTTATATGAACTGCGAAGCATGCAAAATCCTATTACATTTGCAAGACCATAATTCATTTTGAAGCTATTGATTGTTAAATTTTAAAATGCAGTGGTAATGTAATTCCATAATTTTTTGTCAAATAGATATATTTCCTTATATATAAGTTTGCAGCATTGTTTTTATTTCAGGTAGCTGAAATGCATGGTGAATTAATGGAGTTCAACGACCGTCTTCAGAGGACCTTACGAATGCGTGAAAACCAATTAGCTAAATTACTAGCCCATCGTCGTCTTCATGGATGTGGTGACTCAGATGGAGAAGAGAGCATATTAGAAGGGGAACTTGCTCCTGTTGGTGTGTGGATACCATCAGCTTTCCTTATAGGTGGTGGTGCAGACCTCCATCATGTTTACCAGGTATACCCTTTTTATTTTGTTGCTTTTGCTAAATGTGGTTAAAGACTGTATTTATGGCTAAATATTATCTTGATTTATTAACTATTGTCATTTCACAGAAATTATCATTTGTAGTGTGTACAAGGGTAGTCTGAAAAGTTTCTGACCTAACAAAGATACAAGAAATTTTTTTTTAATTTTTCAACATAGTCTCCTTGTAACTCTACACACTTCTCCCAGTGATGCTCCCATCTCTGTAACCTGTCCAAATAGTACTCAGCATTTTCTCAGCTTCAAATTCAGCTGCCCAAAATTTCACTGTGGTAAATGATGGTGCAGAGTCCCCATACACAAAATCCAACTCATCTTTCATTTGCTTAGGCGTATTGCCTTTCAAAAACAAATATTTAATGACAGCTGGATACTCGATTTTGTCCATTTTCCCAGAAACACTCACATCAACTCACTCAAACGACTGTTACATAACAACTGCGCATCCAAAATGGCTGAAACTTTGGTGAGTAACTGTCAACAGATGAACAATGAAATTTACTAGCTTTTATTTACAAGTTCACTTTTCAGACCACCCTTGTACCTCTTCTCATTTCCAAGAGAAAGGAACATGTTTAGAAAAATTTGAATGTGAATCCATTTTTGTCCATCTGAGTGGTCATTTGATTCTCTTTCTTTTATCTCTCAGGTATACGTACGTGTAGGGAGTGATGAATGGAACATTTACCGAAGATATTCTCAGTTTCACACTTTACATAAAACTCTACGTCGGCAATTGCGTGATAAAAATCCATCTTCCCAAGAGGATGCAGGTATATTTGTCTTGGATGAGTCCTAATTCTGGAATGAATTTGAATTTTGGGGTTACTTCTTTTCAAAATTTGACTTTTACTTTAGCTTCTGCTTCCAAATGTGAAGGTGAAAGTTCATGGCCCCGTTTCCCCCCTAAAAAAATTGTTGGAAACAGAGATGCCACCTTTGTGGAGGAAAGAAGACGTGCTCTGCAAGCATATCTGCAGCGCCTTATCGTATATGCCATGAATCATGAACCAGCTCTTAAAAGACCTAGAGGTGGAGGATTACCCTGTAAAGAGGACCTAGTTAGAGCTTTTCCATTCTTTGGGTAATTAATTTTAATGGATTTCAGGGCATAATATTAACTTTAGTCTGCGTTGTTTGCCATTGAATGTCAATCTGTCTAGTATCAATCATTCATAATCTATCATCTTAAAGGTGATTACTTACCTATGTGTTATGAAACCAAGGTGTACAGTCATTTCATATCTGCAGAAGACAGCAATCAAAAATGTTAATTTTACTGTAGTTTAGACTTTTTTGCATTTATTAAAGTATCGAGGCATCCACATGTATAATATTTTCACTATTTAAAGATGAATGCTTAATCTTCCAAAAATTGGGAATGGTATTATTCAGCTGATGAAATTGTCTTCAGATTATAGAAGTTTTGAAATGATTCAGAAAATCAGTGTTACAGAACAGCCTTAATCCTAATTTTCTACAATATTTTGTTGTAATTTATGAAATTACGTTAAAATGAACAGTTCTTAATTTGCACAATTAACTTCCTTCCTTGAAGTGAAAATTTTGAGATATCTGGAGTCAATCATGGTTCTCAGCTGCCATCAACATCATCTGCTGACCCATCTTGTCCTCGCTACACTGGTCTTTGAAACCTGCTCTTAAGTGCTTTTGTCGAACTAACGAACTCAATGGTTGGAATGGCTTGGTGACTTAGCTATGGTAAGATGATCTTAGCTTTCCATATATAAATTTTTTTTTTATTAGTAAGTTACTCATATTTAATTTCTGAGGGTATCAACAGAAAAATATCTTAGTCTGGTACTTGACCAGGAAATTTTCGGTAACTCTTCTTTCGTACAAGTATTTATATTAAAAACTATTTAGTTTTTTTCAGTACTATTTTAATGCTAACTATTTGACTCACAAGAGCTTAAAAATTAATATTTAAATCTATGCCTACTAGCAGGAGATATTCCTTACTTAAAGGAAATAAAGATTGAGTCAGAATAAAAATTGTAATGAATGTAGAAAATATTCAGTAAGTTGCATTTCCTTCATCGATTTAAATTTCCGAATATTCATAAAACTTTTTCAGCAGCAGAGTATGATACTTAGAAGGTCTGTTATTGTATATTTGTTATGCTGCGTATAGTGTAAACTTTGGATTTTATCTTTCTCTATCCTGTGTTTATCTTTTGATAATGGCTGTTAAAACTTATGAACTAAAACTTAGTGTATTTACAAATGTTTTTGTAACTTTCTCCATCTAGGCTTGCTCATAATGATTCCTGTTCCTCATTATTTATTTTTACTTTTAATCATATTTGTAAACAATGTCTTCTAAATTTCTTTGTATTTATGTAGTTATGTATTGCTTGTGATGTTTTTCAAAGGGATACAACTCATACTGCTTGAGTGTCTACTCTCTATTTTAAAATGAGTAGGTTCTCGGGACATTTTCCAGTAATTATCTATGGACACAATTTTTCTCCTTTCAGTTTAGCAATTTACTGATCTCGAGTCTTTTGACATTATTTGAATGCATTACAAATATTTCATTTATTTAAAACACTTGTATAAATAAAAACTTACTACACTTGTGTATAAATTTAAAAATTCTCAAGTGTAATCAATTTAGTAATACTGCTAACATGCCAATTTAAGTAAGAACTCAATCATAGTTATTTATCTCCACTGGATTTTTATTCAAATATTTTTAATTTCTTTCATCTTTATCTCAGGAGCAGATCATCAATCAAGAAAGAGATGGAGATGCTTTGGATCATTATTTGTTTTGTTTATCAGTTGTTATCGCATCTATATCATTTTATAATTATCATAACTCATTATAATTGTTGATGAATAATTGACTTTGAACATGTGATTTATTTGATGGCCAATTATCACACTTTGGCATCTACCTCAATGATATCAATAGGTGAGCTTGCTTTGTCACCATTCCATTATTTAATATTTGTTACTTGTTGATTGCTAATAATACCAGTATAAAAATAACTTCAGTTTAAGTTGGAAATTAACAGTTAATATATTTTCAGCAGAATATATGTATTGAATAGATTTTCAAAATATGGTAAGTTGCATCTTAGTAGGTGCACAGAATAATGAAATAAATTAATTATATTTATCATCCAAGTAAAATATTGGTTGCACACAATATAAGGTCTTAATTTCTAGGTCATCTTTCTTCATTAAATTCTGAAGGCATCAAATGTCCTTTTTCCTGTTCTTAAGTACTCTTTTCTCTTCTTTTAAAGTTACCATAAACCCTAGTAGTATTTCAAAAGATAGTATATACTCATAATTGGTCACCATTATGATCACTGAAATTGATTAATATGATATTTTTATAAAATTATGTACTTTATAATGTGTATATTAGAAAATATTATAAACAGATTATACATTCCTGAAATTGTGAATTTGTATGCTTACATACTAATATATTGTTTAATTAAAGGAGATAAGTAAATTAAAATATAATTTTAGCTTATCCCTAATCTGATTGTGAATATTCATTTGCTTCGAAAGAATACTAATACTGTAGAAGTCTGTCATAACAAGAGCTGACAAAAATTGGAAAAGTGCTAGTTATAAAGTGTACACGTTATATTCGATTTCTGATACTATATGTCTGTCCTCGGAATTCAATAAAAATTTTGTTGCTGACTAGAGGGGATGTCCTGAAAAGAAACAAGACATGAGGGGTTAAGATATATGGAGGTACAAAAGGGAGAATGAAACTCGTGAGGTCTCTAATCAAAGCTCCCTGGAGCATTTTTGCTGAGGAAGGTTAAGGCGAGTTGTGGGAAACAAATGCATAAATTAAATTATGATAATTTTTGGGTTTAATTTTTATTCTGCTCCTTATAGAGTTAGCATGCCTCAGATAACCTTTTTTCTTGTCAGACTTTGTCTCTCACATCAAATGATGATTCCGAGATATGCCTCCTGAAAGACAAATATAGAAATGTGGCTCTTGTTATACTTCAGAAATAACCACTCCTTGTAATAGACTTAACTCAATATCCTTTTTGTTGTGACACAGACAACTGCCAAAATATCACTTGATATAACACAACTCTCGTTATATGCCATGCCTGTTATAACAGACTGCTGTATATTTTGATGTTTTATATGAGATTTACTTTGACTTATTTGTATTCTTTTAGTTACTGGTATTCTTATATAGCTCTTAAACCTATAGTGTTTTACTGCTAGGGAAGGAGTTCAAGGAAAGAGATCCAAGGTAGTTAGATTCCAAGTGAGGTGTGGTATGGAAAACCTTAGCCGTAAATGAAAGTGGGAAAACATTACATGAGTTGAGCTCAAAACCAATTCTTCCAATTTCTGTACAGATTCTCTTTACAAATTGACAATCATGCAGTGTAGTCTCAGGGAATGTTTTTATTCTGGAAAGCTTTATAGACAAAGCAACTAATTTCTCAACTTAGCAGAACCCACAGCTGTGGTCCTAAAATTGCATAAATCCCAAACTTTTGTATGTTATAGACAGCTGCATCAAATTGCCTGCCTCTGACATTTCTGCCGCAGTAAATGCGTAACCAAATGTTAGTTTTTAAAGGGCATAATAGAATGTATCAATATGATTAGACTGTACTTAGTGGATATTTACAATATTTTAAAACCAGTTTCAGGTCTAAGGATGGGTGTAACTTTACCTTTTTAGTATGTTAGTATCTATGAGAAATATATCAATCATACTTCTACCATCACTTGTGGAAGTTAAATTTCCACGGTAAGAATTCCATCTATCCTAGCTATTTGCTTTCAGACAAGGATTTGTTAATATGTAAGAATTTCTGTATAAACCATGCTTCAACATTTTTAATAATTTTTTGGAATTGAGTTTTAAATTTAATATCAGCAAAAGGAAAAGAAAGTAGTTCAAGTTCTGAAGCTTTTATTTTGTTAAAAAAAAATAAATTTCACATATTTTGAATTTTATGGTCTTACATTCAAACAAAATTAAACAACTTTTGTATCAATAAACTTTGTAAGTCAAAACATACTTCAAGTAAATCATTAAACACAAAACAAATTTCACAAAATTAGTTGAAACACAAATACTTGTATTCGAGAGTTAACCTTCATTTTAACAAATCAAATTAATAACAAAAACAGGTTAGGTATTGCTTTCAGAACTTCTCGTACTCAATTACCACTTCATTATTATTTTTTTTTACTTGCTGTAATTAGATAACTAATCGCAGCAATATTTTTTATAATTTCACTTTTTTCAAAAAACATATAAAGAAAAATTTAATGCATTGGTATGTTTCAGATATGTGCAGCTCATTTGATAAGTAATACAAGCATTTAGTTCCTAATTGAATTACAAATACCTTAAGATAAGAGTTCTCTGACATTGACAAGTTCTATTTTACCTAGAATCTCAGGAAATTGAAAACATGTAGTTTGAAAATTTATAAATGAAACATACCAATAAAAATAAAAATAATGAAAATATAAAATCAATAAAAATAAAATTACAGAAACAAAATTAAATTAATAAAAACAAAATAAAAATTGCAGACAAAAAATAATAAAACAAATACAAATAATGAAAAGGAAAAAAACTCTTTCACTGCGTTAGGATAGACCTAATAATTGACATTCCTAGGATAATACATGCAGATATATAAAGAAACCTTAGAATTGAAATTTTGAATCCTATAATTCATAGCTGACTAATTCATTGAATGTAAACATAATAATTTAATAATTTTCAGTAAAATGACCTCTAAAATTATTACTCAGATGCAATTCCATTGGTGCTTGAAAAAAAAAATATGAAGGAGGTCGTTACAAACAAAATTTCAAGCTCATGAAATCAATGAGACTAAGGACAAAGAATTATAAAATTAAATTTTCAGATATGGTTGAACAGTTTACTGCAGTTTAACAGGTTCTTCAATGAGTAAACTACTAACATTGAGTCTAAAAAAAATATTTGGTTGATAACACCTGTGAGAACAAAAACCTTTCTCTGGTTGTTTTAAAATAATATGAAATTTTCACACAGTAAGATGCTGGAATGATTTGATGTATATCCATTTTCCCAGGTGGGTTAGATCTTTAGTCTTTGATGGATCTGCAGTGAGGATTGGCAATCCATGGTCTGAAAAGAAAACATTTTCGAATTTACATTAGGAAACAAGAAGATTTCTTTACAAAAAAGCACATGTTGATTAATCAGTAGAGAATCTTTCAATCTCAGAAAATTAAGGACTCCCAGAAACAGAAGACAAAATATTGTATAAAATCCAATAACTTTCAAAGAGCAAACTGCATTGCAATCAGGTATTTAAAATTGATTTAAAATGAGGTAAATAGTTTTTCCAAAACTATCTTATATGATCTACATTCTCTAAATATCAAGTTCACTCAATAAGATAGTTAAAACTTAAATGGAGTTGACATTTCATTGCATTTCTAATATCTTTTAAAATGATTTATTTAAGAAGAAAGTTTGCCCACGGTATCTGCAGTGACAGGCTACAGGATTACGATGAATTTTCAAAAGGAAAAAAAGCTATTACATGACATGGCATGCCTCTAGTTATCTCTATGGCTGGTTGAATTCTCATCCCTTCTACTATTAACGATTAAAAAAATACAGAGTTGAAATGGGCAATTTGACAAAAATTGAGCAAGAACTACGGTAAAGATAACATTAAAACAAGTCACTTTAATGTCAAACTTTACATGTATGACTACATTACGATGATAATTCTTAAGTTAATTCTGTGAAAACTTGGTATTAGTATAATTATTACTTAATGAAAAATCACTTAAATTCTTAATAACACTCGTAAGTTACGTCACAACTTTAGATAAAAGAAATATTTTAATTAAACTAAGGATGAGGTAGATTTCCAACAAAATGACATACTGACAGAATACGAGAACAAAGCCTAATGTAACTACCAATAACTTTCAACAACCCTGTAGTTTCCTATCCAAGAATAAAAACGCCTTATATCGTTGGCAACAGAATTTGCTGACTGAATCCCGACTAGACTTATCCCATCATTTTGTAGAGCATTATTTCAGGTGACGAGATTCGAATTTAAAGTATTATACCTTAGATAACGAGTACACACACTATGACGAATGTTGACACATGCAAACTTATCATTTATCAAATTTCCTTACCTTTGAAGTGCAAGCATAGTTTGTACTGAATATTCTCGATCGTGCCATTGTAACACCATGAATTGACGGGTGAATTTGGAGCTAAAAAATAAAGAATACATTAAACTAACATTCTAATAAGTTTAGAGACATAAAATCTTGATAAATATACATCACTTACCATAGATCTAACGCTGCAATTCATCCGAGGAAAGGACACTCTGGACAGGAAACTCTGAGAATCGGTAGCGAGTTCACCACTCGGCCAGAACCCCCCATTTCCTGTCGTTCCCGCGCTCAACCGTGGAAGAGTGCGCCGAACAGCGCCGAACACCGAAAGCCGAGCGCCTCTGTCCGAACTCCACTGAAGTAAAATTTCTACTGAAGGGGAGAGACTGTTGCGTTACTATTTAAAGGATGGGCATCCAGTGTTCTTTGGTTCAATTTAGCTAATCGACACGGATGTGTCATCATAGTGGCCCATTCTCTTTAACTCTCAATTGCTTA
This sequence comes from Sympetrum striolatum, assembly GCA_947579665.1. NCBI lineage: Eukaryota > Metazoa > Arthropoda > Insecta > Odonata > Libellulidae > Sympetrum > Sympetrum striolatum. Next base: position 48,738,147 of record OX388342.1, on the reverse strand, counting down.
CGATTTGCGAGGGCCTCCCCTCTGCCTTTAATGAGGCGTCTCATGAATCATCAGCGAAGATTTACTTTTGACCGATCCAAAGCGCTTCCAACTGAAATTTTCTCTCTCATTTTTTCTCTTCTGGCCATATCAATATAACACATTTACAGATTTTACTCAGTAATAATGCAATCACTTCTATGTTATTGATGTTAATTTTGTTCATTCTTAACAACGGCAACACATCTCCTTTTCATGTGGTTGTGAAATTTTCCGAAAACTTTGCATATGCGGGTATATGACGCTCCCTCGACTATTGGAAGATTAGATCATGTACGTCTCGTTTGACAATTGATGGGAACACCCGCAGGAACCGACAATGCGGGCCAGTCGTGAGGAACGATCGTGAGAAAATTCGATTTACAGAACCTTAATTGACGCGTGCAGGTAATAAGTTATCTAATAGTCTCCCGACTTCTATTTATCAGTAGCTCTTTGTATACATTTCGCGATAAAGTAAAATTCTTATCTAAATTGAAAAATTTTGGACTTTCTATTTTCTCAAATCAACAACAGGTAGTAAAATCAAGTCTTACAAAGTTGTTTATTTTTATTTATTACGAATTATATTCCAGAATTTTTATTGATATAAATTAAATTCTTTTTTATTTAGCGCTCATTATATACTTTTTATATTAAAAATAGTATAAGTATATAATTAAAAGTTGTTGGAAGTATTACTATTAAAGTATTTACTGTTTTCAAACATTCGGTTTAAATTATGAATCTACCGCCGTTGTTCACCTCAATAAGCTCTCTTGCTGTCTCTTGCCATCTGTTGTCATATGTCATGACTACGTCAACAAGGTACTATATAAAAAACTTAAGGGAAATAGCTATCGCGTACGTGTACACCTTTCAATGTCAAGGATGTACATGCTAACAAGTATAAATAAACAGATCTAGTATTTATAATTTCGATATCAAGATGATTCAAGGTTATCATCCAGTTATACAAGCATTATTAGGTACTTTTTTAACATGGGGACTCACCGCTGCTGGGGCTGGAATGGTAGCTTTCATACGCGGCTCTCATGTACGTATGTTTATAGTTTTTTATGATGAATGTCATGTAAACGGAAGTTATAATATAATTGTTCATTGTAATATTTGGGGGCGTTTTCCCTATTTACGTAGTTTTAAAATCATCGGAAAATATAACAGTTCAAATTGATGCTTAATTTATTTACAATCTTTCCACATTTATTTGAAAAATTTCTTCTCGAGAAAATGTTTCAGGATTGCGGTGATTTATATTTGCAAAATTTTGCTTATTTAAGAGAAAACTTCTGGATTGGAGCCTAGGATTTGCTGGTGGAGTGATGATTGCAGCCTCATATTGGTCTCTATTAGCACCGGCTATTGAAGCTTCTGAATCTCAACTTGGGTTTGAAGGAGGTTTAACTTTTCTGCCAGCTGCCATAGGATTTCTTACCGGCGCTCTCTTTTTGGAGGTAGCGGATGCAGTTCTTTTCGCGATAACTAACGCAAAAGAAAAACACCAATCTCCAGGAGTACTGTTAGGTAAGTTATTATCGTTCTTTGATTGAAAACTGAAGATTTATATTATCCCTTTTAACTAGAGTACCTTTTGTAGGTTGTTTGATTTTGAATTATATATATATGGGTCTGTATATATGTCGGTATATAGAACTACAATAGTTGTAGACTAGTTTTCTGTCATTAAAAAAATTGAATATTTCCTTTAATTTCCACAGCTTTCCAAGTATGTGGTAAAACTGCAAAAACTGACTGTGATACTTTCCAAAGATATAGTGAACCTAGGGAGACAGAGACCACAACGATAGATGGTATGTAAATTAAACACTTTCCTCTTCCTTAATCAAATGACTTAGATTTCTTTCCCTGTATAAACAAGTTACATTTGATGAATAACTTAGTATTTAACATTTAAAGAATGACTTCTCTAAAATAAATATATACACTTTCCAAAGATCAAAATTAAATCAGTTGGAACTTTAGGTAGGTTTTTTCTAATTTTCCTTATCAGAGTACAAATAGTTTGGTATTGTGAACTTTATCATAATCTCTAAATATTGATTCTTTAATCATTGAGTATACTATCATTCAATGGTAGATACATTTTTTAATCTTGAAAAAACAGGAAAACAATGTATTCTTTATTTTGACTTGAATAGAGAGGAGTTATCTCTGTTAGTCACAAAATTAGATGATATGTGCCTATCTAATGTAACATGTTTGCTTACGAACCGATAGTGAGGCCTAGACAAATTTATAAATTTGTATTTCACAGAATACTGTTTAATTAAGCAATGGCCAATAAATGATTTTATATAATTTTAAGTTAATGTAACCAACTCAGATTCTTAAAATATTACTCTGAAGGAAAATTCACTGATTTTTGAAATAAAATTATTTGGGTACAATTGTCTTTTTCCCTCCATTTCTTAGTCAAAACGCACTGTTAAACTATTAACAGAAGTTACACTTATCATTTTTTTGTGAAAAAACTCGTTACAAAAAAAACGCCCACTCACTATTTTAGCTCTCTAGTTTTGACCTTATTGCTGCTGACATATTAAACCTATTACCATCCTTGTGCTAAAATTCAATCCTCTTTCAATTGTTTTTGATCGCTTTTCAGATAGTCAATTGTTTGTGTACTCATTCAAATCTTCAATATGACTGTTAATTTGCTAACTTCATGTTTTGATTTTTTAAGATTGTAATATTTTGAGATGTGCCCTGCTAATTTTAAAAATAAGTCATTTCTAGGTAAAAGACATTTGCTAGATGAAACTCTTAGAGTCCTAATTATTTTAATTAGTTGCTTTGTCTTAACTGTTGACTTTTCAGTGTGTTTCTCAAGAACTTTTTTATAATCATTCTTTATGTTCATACATTCAGAATGTTCACCTAATTTTTTCCATTGAGTGCATTCTCTGTTTTATGATTTGTTAATTAGAATTCATTCATACTTAAATCATGATTACTACATATTTTCTTTTCATAGATTTCAAAATTTAGTTCCTATTGTGTATATTAATGATTGATAAAACAAATTATATTTAATTATTAGCTATAATAATTCATTTATCTTAATATAGTTTATCAAATTAAATTTTATCTAAAAATAGATATATAATTAACCAGAAATTAAATAATTTTAAGTATTGCTCAATAATTTCACTCACTTAATTTAGTTGAAAATGCAAGGGCCTTCTACATTATGAAACACCATGAATATTGCATTTACTTGAAAGGATTTCTCGAAGGAAATGTATCCTCTGAAGGAATTCCTACCAGACGCCGAGGTGTCCCAGGACGTAATACTAAAGATGGTGAAGAAACTGCAGAGGAAGGACTTGTCCAAAGCAATGCCATAGATAGCCGAACCTTACAATGGAGGCGCATTCTTCTTTTAGTTGTGGCTATCACAGTGCATAACATTCCAGGTATGAACTTGCTTTGTTGTTGATGGATCAATGATAAAAGATAATCACTATGCATTTGTTTTTTATTCTGATTCAAAATGATAAAATTATGTTCTCTTCTGTTTTTTTTCTTAAATTGTTATTTTATCAATGAGTTCATCCTCAATTATAGAATATACCTCAATTATAATATATTTTACTTATAATTAGGTAGTTTATTTCTTTAACTAATTTTGTCTGAATGCAATTGTAGTAGTTTTGTGTGGTCGTGCATTGCCTTTTTTAAGACCAATTTTTTGAATTGGTATTAATATTCAAGATTATAGTCTCTAATTACATGAAAGTTTTTCTTCTACAAGAAGCTGAATGTATTAATTTGCTTAAATAGTATAGTATGCATGCAAAAAATTGATTATTTATATGCCTGGTGTTCTACTTTAATATGCTTTAAATTGTTTTGAATTGTTCATCCATTATGCTGGTCCATTGTTTATAATTCTCATTTTACATAGTTCCATGGCCACAAGTAAAACTTTTGCCCTCACTGGCCATAGTATAATTTTATCTACTTTGAGTTTACAGATAAGTTGTTTTTATCAAGTTAATTGTTATTGGTCTCTCTTCACTCGACCTAAAAGACTTCATTCATCCTGTTTTCCTCAACCATGAAAATAACTTCAATATACTATAACAATGAAAAAAGTGTTGCATGGAGTGGCAATGCTCATTTCTCCAGCTTCGTACACTACAGTTATCAAGATCATATGAATATTACTATTTGTAAGAAGGTCATGGATTTTTTTCTGGCTGAAAATAACTCATCCTCGTATTTAGTAGTTATAATATTGTTAATAGTGCTATGACAGCTTAGGTTATTTTACACTTGTGCTCCCACCAAGAATCAAACCCAGGACTGCTATCTCCATACACAAATGTTCTGCATGGTACCCCTACTCTTATATGTAACTGGGCTGTATTTCCTCTCATGTATGAGGTGATTGAAATCTTAATTGGAAATTTCTACTGAAATTCTACTAAGCACAGTTGCTTATAATGGAATGAAGTAACTAGCATGGCTTGTATAGTTGCAAGAAACCCATCCTCTAATCGACAACCACTTAGGATATAACAATATTCCAAAAATTGGTGATAAATTAAATGATTTATATGTATTCTATATTTCTCCTTTCTTGCCTCTTTTGTTGGGTATAAGAGATAATATTTCACTGTATTTCTTGAAGAGATCCTTCACTCCATTATTTGCATTGGATGTTAATGTATCCCACTCTTACGAAGAATTTTATCAACATCAATATTATTTTCAATAATGATTTATTTTTATGTCAAAATACATTATTAATGCATATTACATCTTTCTTTATCATGCATATTTTTAGCTATGGCTTCAATGAATTTCTAAAGTGGCTTGAATTTTTTCAACACCACCGGTGTGAATCTATAGTACACTCATGCATGAATATGAATATTTGCATGGTTGAAATTGGCCAAGAAAGATGACATATTTACAGCATTTAAGATGTAAGATGTCAGATGTAACTGATTCGACAAAAAGGTATATAATGGAATTAAATGCATTTGATTTGAGTCTTTTTTTGCATCATTGATAATGCTCTACTATGTAAACACTATCTTCCCCATTTATCCTTTAAAAATTGATTGTAGAAAATAATCCTTCTTATAATTCTTAGTTTGTATTTTACTCTTGATCTTCATCGTAGATTTGCATATTACTGTGGGAAATTTTTTCTATCAGCTATTATATCATCCGTTCATAATTTTCTATCAGCTTTTCTGGAAAAGTAAGCTTTTCTGAGATAAAGTGTAGTAGTTAATCTTCCTTGATGGAGAGTTAAACTTATTGGAAGCTTCCAACTAGCTAGAGAAACTTTAATTTGAGAAAGATATTTTGGGAGAAAGGTAACATTTATTATTTGGAATTAAAATTTGAAATTTTGTAATGGTTTACATGCGTTGGTATACTTCTGTTGTAAGATTACTTAAAGAAAAGAATTATCTTTCGTCATCATAATGTTTTCGAGTGAAAATTATGATAAAAATTAATCCCTGATCATAAATAAATAATTCCTTTCGAGGTTATGTTGAAAATTTGTATGGGGTTTGATTTTAACTGCTTGTTCATGCAATACCTGTTGTTTCAGAGGGTCTTGCTGTTGGTGTTGGCTTCGGAGCGATAGGAAAGTCAAAATCTGCTACATTTGAAAGCGCAAGGTGAGTACATAACCATCTTTGAAATTTATTTTGTTAATGAATCCAGTAGTTGGGTCATATAGGACTAGAAAATGCTTTTTTGAATTTTATTAAGAAAGATAGTGTGACATTACTTGTGGAAATAACTCTTTTTCACATGGATATTGTAATTGTTATTATGGCTATGGTTATATTATGATTATTATGGTTATATTATGTTATTACATTTAGAATTTCCTAAGTTTAATTTTTCCTGTTTTGATGTCCCTATACAATATTCTTGTATATTAAGGGAACGCTTATGCTCAAACTCATTATTGACATTGATTAGAAGTCTAAACTTTAACCACTTAAAGCTGTCTTTAAGTTTATCTATTCAAAGATAAAGAGCAATTTTCTATTTCATTGTTGTATTTACGGAAATATAGCTGGTTTGGTTCTTATTGCTGTAATTCATCTTATTGGGAATTTAAAAGATGGGAAACAAAAAATCATTTGTGTATAAATAAAAATAAATCATGGCGCTAAGGTCCATGTAGGAAACTCTTGCATAGCCATTGGATGCATTTATTAGGTGACACATAACCAGTGCATAGACTTTCATTGCTGCATAATTAAAATATAGATTCATAAGTTGCCTTTTTTAAAACCATTCATCATCGTAAAACCATAAAAGTAATAAACATTTAGGAATTGAACATTCAAAGCTCTAAATTAATACATGTTTTTTTTTAAGTAATCTTAGGTAATGGGCCAGTACACTTTTGGTAGTAGGTATGAATTTTGATTTATCAAACATTATTATAATGCAACAAGCAACCAATTGGTCGTTTAAGATCTATATTCAGTTATTGCGGTTTTCATCATCATCTTTACTTGCAGTGGTGTAGGCCTATTGATCAAGGCTAGATGGTAAAGAATCCTGACAAATCGTTATTGTCTGTATATGGTGGTGTCCCTTTAAGGGTTATGGCCCTGCAAGGTGGCATTTACAATGGGTGACTTAAGGTCAGTGCACCAGCTCCAATACTATCATATTTTCCAGCTGTGGTGGCCGAGTGGTTAGCATGTTATCGCTCCAACCCCATGGTCCTGGGTTCGAATCCCGGCTAGTCGGATTTTTCCGGTTAAGGAATGGTCTTGTGTGATTGTTGCTGTTGATGCCTTATTGTAAAATCCAGAAAATGGATGTTTGTGGAGTATATGGAAAATAAATAAATAAAAAATAAATAAATATTAGCATTTCTAGACTGCACGAACTACCTCTCAATTTGTTTAGCAACTTATTTTCATCTTGATATAGGTTGAATATGACAAATGTTGCCCCCTATTAGGAATTGACTACCAATCAGAAAGAAGAAGGAAACTTGTTGTACATTTTTATCAATCCCTTGATAGAATTTTAAAAATCCTTAATGTACTAAGGCTAGTTGTTAACATTTATTTACCAAGCTATCCTCTTCAAAGGACCCCATGGTTATTCTTTTATTTCTCAATTATTTGTCATGATAAATTACTCAAATTAGGTATTTTGGATTTCTCAAATTATATCTTGGCATATTTTGTTTATTTGTTTTAGCAATAGAAAAGTACTCCAAATATTATCCATGTACTCCTATTAATGAAAGTGATTATATGTTTGTATTTTGTTTACATATGTTTTAAAACTAAAACTATATTATTAAACTAAACTTAAATATATGGTATGGATTCATCTTTTATCATCATCTCAGTCCTTAGCGCATGTTGAAAACTTCGTTAGGTCCAGTTAGAGCCAACAGCCATAAAAACTCAGTATACCAAGTGGGGTCCTTGTGGAACATAAAGGGAGTTTTTATTTTTTAATTTATTTACAAAAGAATTTTATATAAGTCTAAAAAGAGTTTATATAAGTATATTTTTATCTTCATCTAATTCAAAACATGCAAAAATCAAAAACGATATATTTGTTATAATAGCAGTTATATCACTAAAACTGTCACTGGCAGATAAGAGTACCTTCGGTTATGATGAGGTATGAATTTTGTCAGTTTCATCGTTTGAAGATATCCTACAAGATGACCCCCACACTATGAACGACCTATGAATTTTGTTAAGATCAGTGATCATCATCTGGATAGTAATACTGTGTAGGGTACTTAGGATTATGTACTATTCGTAAATTTTTTGAGTGATCAAATTTTATTTTCTTGGATCTGGCAGCACTGCCTTGTGACGGTGGCAAACATTCACACTGATTATTTTTGTATCCGCCCTTTAAGACGATCATGGATTTGGGTGCCTTTTTTATATCCATCATAGAATCTGCAGAAATATACAGTAATTATGTGTTTAAATCTCATTCAGGATGTGTGCTTCCTTTTTAATTGGTAAAATAGTACAGGTATACAAGTAATTTATTATGTTTTCCCCTTTTTAAAAATGATCATACCTGTGTATAAATAAGGAAATAATCTACCTGTAACATTTAAAAGAGAGTAGAGTTTATTAATTCCATCAGTTAATGTGTATATGTATGTTTATATGTATTAGCTGATGGAATTTCAACTACAAATATGCAATTTACATATAAAATAATGGTTTTAAGTCACTCCAAAGGTTAAAATTTTGAGAAATAATACCTTTTGTTGTTTACGCTACATAAAATCTACCAAATTTAAAATTCTATGTTGAGAAGTGGTTTGGTATGCTTTAAAAAGAAAATTTCAACATCATCTCTTCATTCTGTTCCAATATCACTGTAGTAAAATTCTTTTCTTTCTATTACTTTAAATGTCGCAATTTAATCAGTTATGATATAACTAGCAAACGTTTATGCGGTATGGTTTATGAAATACGATTAATAGCGTCTTAAACGTCGAAAATAAAATTGAAATAGTTTAATTATGCATAAAAATATAAAGATATGAAAGAAATTTATATTTTTAATATAAGTAGATATGATATAATTTTTTTATTGTTGATGATACCGCACCATTATAAAAGTACAAAAATCCGCAATTTTGGCGTTCATGGTACGTGAGAAAATCGTATGGAAAGTTTAGGCATTGTCTCTCTCCCACGAATTTGAATTCCATAAATTGGCTGACTCAGTAACTGATTTCCTTCACTGTTATGTGGTTTTTTCTGCATTCCGTTCGCTCGCTGGTTAATCGGAGGCGAAGTACCCGGTTGTGGTTCAAAGGAAGGCCTCTCTCGGGTAGCTGGACGTCGCTATTCGTCGTCCCCATCACGTCATCCGTGAAATACTGCGATGTTGGTACTCCTGTGGACTGCATACCTTGCCGTCTCGAGTTTTCCCAGTTCTCATTGGCGGACGTCACGGCCGCCATCATGCCCTCCCCTTATTCACTCACTCCATCTATAGCACTTCATCCTCCCTTCGTACATCTTCTCCCGGACCCTCCAATGTTATTCCTCACATTCAAAAGCGTCTTTAAAATTTTGCAGAATGAAGATAGTTCAAAATGCCCTTGATGTGTGTTTGATTCACTCAGAAATTACACTCTAAATCGCGACTTTCATTTGGCAATTTTTGACCTATAGTTATTATCTCAAGTCAGTTGTTATTTCATTTTTTGGTAGAGCTTTTTCGCTCATAGCTACTCTATTATTCTGTTAATGCAAATGAAAACAATTTCAAACAACAACAACCAAAAAGATGCAAAACAATTGTGTGCCTCGTAGTCTATCTTTATTAATTTATTTTCATATTATGTATTCGTAAATTAAAATTAATCGGGCCCCTTTGGGGCTCTAGAGAATGGTTTCATTTCCGAAAATTCACAAATGGCATCAATGGAATGCTTATTGTAAGCTTCGTTATATTGTAAGATTTTCACCTCTCTTACTTTCCTAATGTACTTCAAATAGCCGGCGCCATAAGATAGGATACCGGATTTAGATATGAAAATCATCGTAATTTCGGCGTTCGGTTAATATGGAATCGAATAATCGTTTAGTTAAAGTATGCTATCGTTTTTGTTTTTATAAATTTGAAAGGCTTTGTCCAAGAGCCAGTTACATGCGCCAAAACCTAGCTGAATCCCTTAAGGAATGATTGAATGTCCTCTTTTCTGAGGGCGAATGCCCCTTCCACATTTTAGGAATCGCCGTATGATAGGTAAGAAGATGATATTCAAAAGTTCTTAAGCGTATTAGAAACAGTTAAAATTTTGTTTGAACCTTGACTTGGCCACTTATAAGTGCATTACACTATAATTAATATATACATTAAGACCGCATTTCTTTATCTAACGATTTGAGACGATCATATTTTAGAGAGGTAAATTAAGCTCAGTGAAAATTATGCTCCGTAGTAATTCTTCTCATGAAAACAGCTGTGGCAGTATTACTCTAATAAAATAATTGGTATTAACATAAAAGTTGGCGTCTCAGTTGAATATCTCCAGATAACATTCGCCGATAGCATTAACTGAGGTACCTCTAAAGTACATACATACAATGTATCTAATGTGGTTAAGAAGTCATGTTCATTTGTGTTGCATGTTCTGTATTTGACGCAATTGAAGAGAGCGCCTATGGGTTTGTCTATACAGTAATTCCTACATCTACATTAATACCGTGCAAACCGCTTTTCACCCTGGGGCAGGAGGTTGGTACTTGCTCAAAATTACCTATAATATGCGATGTTTAAATTTTAGATTTAGATGTATACCCCGCGAGCCGCCAGAGGCGAATGGCAGGGGATGTAATACACCACCATTATTCATTCATCCATATAAGCATCTGTAATAGCCTGGGGAAAAAACGACCAAAAGTCCGTCCTTGCATTTTATGGAATCTTATGGAAGAAATCGCATTATCGAGATCACAATTGGAGAATTAAATGCAACGCGAAGATGTGTATCGTTAAAAATTGCTTGGCACAGCAAGCATTTCTGAAATATTGTCTGACTCAACTCAGGTATACTTGATACAAAGGAAAAACTGGAAGATTAGGAGTCGTCAAAGAATAGGTCGACGTTGTTCCAGATCGAAAGAAAACCGGGAGATACATTACATATTCATTATCCCTCATGCTTCTACGGCCAATACTATAATTAATTTATAAATATATAGATGCGGTGGGAAATAGTGTGTTACCTGCTTTACTCCTTAAAGAATTATTTTTAGCTTGCCGGCTACTAATTAATGTCAAAATTCGCGAATATCAAATCCTGCAGTAATCGAATGTAACACTAATATGCAACGTGGTGCGTTGCATATTCCTTATGCAATATCCTTTACTGATTTAAGAAATATGTTTTAGTATGATTTCAATTAAATTAAATCTAAGAAAATCGTGTATTTGATAGTTATCATAAGTTTCTTTAGAACTTGGTTATAGGGTATTGAGATATTAAATCTGTGGCCTACATAATGTAGATTTTGGTATTGTTATGTTGTAATAATTGGTTGGTAACATTTAATGTCTGCAAATGACATGTATAATTGTTTTGATTCAAAAGAAATTACTTCAAAGGAAATTTTGCCGAAACTCTCCCTATAGTCGCGACGGTGGCGCTGCGCTTTGGTCGCTCGGCGAACTACAGGGCTAAGGCACTAGTCACTTCTCCATTGTTTACTGATTTGCTGCATTTGCTGCTAAGCTCTTGAAAATGTGTCTCCCTAAAATTTCTGCAGAATGAGCTCAATATACTATTATACTATATATACTACTAAAGCGAGTTCAGGGAAAGACAAGGATCAATATGAATACACTTTTCGCAAACTGACACTGTGAAAGGAACTTGTGAAACATGTTTTTCAATGCTGTTAGCATCAAAGCTAGTTTGTTCACATAAGTTATTCGCGTCATACTTTTGATTGAATAATTTATTATGTAAATAACGTTACTACAGTTGATGCAGTGAAATCTGTTCATTGCGGATGAGATTGTCTGATCCTTATTCATGATTATCAGTGTTAAAGTAGAAGGCATGATAGTCATTGGATGGATCCTATGTATTAATATTTTCGTATATTTCTTAAATTAAATGTAAATAAGACCTCGCATTCACTATCAGAAGCAGGAAGATAAGAAGATCTAAATGGAACGATGTCGTCTCTGGGTCCTTTTCAATTTGGACTGTTATATTATCAGTTCATTTTTATATTTATGATTGTTTTTCGGCAAATTGTATTACAAGTATCTAGACTTCAGGAATTAAATAAGGAAAAGCAGTGCTTGATAAAGTGTCAACTATCTACGTATTTTGATTTTATATCACCGTACATCATACAATGCCATTTCATTCCTCATTTTAGTATTACCAAATAATAATTTATGACCGTTTATCAACTAAAAGCGTTATTTTTGCGTCTTCTTTTCGGATTTTGTTGTAATATTCATATTAAGAACTTACGGAAGGTTATTGCTTTAATTTGACTTATAACGCTGCATTATTTTATAGGCAAAAGCGATAAACAGGGTAAATATGTGTAGATGAGACTTGCATGTATAAGGAAGGAAATTGCTTTTCAGTTCTGATACGTTTTCATCTAATCTGTGTTAGTAAATGGAAATCTCAAGTTAGTTTCATACTTGAGAGTACTACTGTAAACTTCAAATGACACCGAGACGGTTTTTCTGATAGTGTACCACAATTACTTTCGGTTTTATCTTGTTTTCGTTTCATAATTTGATCCTCATTCGCCTAAATAACTCATAATGTTCATATTATCAATAGGAAACTGTTCAGTTAACATTTTATTGACCCTAATTTCCGTTATTTAGGCCTTTCATTTGTTTTTTATTCGTCTTGAATTCAAAGATAGCATTTTGGTAGTAATTCACGCGATGAGAATATTTTAAGCGAACATTCAGATGACAGGTTATAACTCCTGGTGAATTCGAAATGAGATTATGTTGGATGTCCTATAGCAATACTTAAGAATTAGAGTGTATCTGCCATCTCAGCGATGGTTCTTAAATGCCATAAAACTTGTGCTTTTCGATCTACAAGGAAATACTTCTCTTCGCTAGAAATTCATCTGCAACAGAAGGGCCGGATGTTTTCTTCTCTTTGCCATCCTGTTTTTATTTTAAAGATTTCATCCTCTCCGCTTGTGAATAAGCTCTTCTTTTTTTTTACCGCTGCAGCTGGTCGTCACCATCAGTCAGCTAAGCTCTTCGATCGGGAGATCTCGATACATTGGCCTTTGCTCCATTTTCACGAGATCGAACGTGAAGATGAGGAACTTAGGATTGGTGCTGTTTGGGTGGTTTTCTATCTCTCTACTTGCACTTCCATCGGTGGATGCGACGTTTCCTCCACGAAGGAGTGGCAGACTGACCAGATCTTCAATCCCTGAAAGTCCGAGTTCAGATGAGGTGTTCCCTCCACCAGAAAGTGGTAGACAAACCAGATCTTTCATCCCTCGCAGTCCCAGTTCGAGTGGAAGAACCTCGTACGTGACTGAAGATTGTAAAAGATTTGATTTGCTCGGAAGGTGTCGACCGAGGCCTAGGAAGTCCAAGATCGGTGACGAACCTGAGGATTAACTTTCATCAATTTGCCTGAGGCCTGTAGCGTATTTATCGAAGCAGTGTTGTCGTGTGCTGCTTTAGGAATTTTTAAACTTTGCTCTTATGCTTAAACGTATCTTGAGAAGGATTGTAAGGTGACCATGTCGAACCTGCTTTTATGTATCTCTGAATGCATTAAATAAACGCACGTAAAAATGTCGTGTGTGACTCATTAAGCTTTGATTTTCTTTTAATTTCGAGTTTCTCTTTGACAGATAATGTTTTGTTGTTCTCTAATGTTTTATTTTAAGAGCGCGATCTCTTTCGTCTTATCGTTTTCCAGTTCAGTCCCTCTTCTGCTAAACGGGAGTGTAACGGAATGGTAATTTAGTGGTTAAATTACTTGCTCGGAGATTGGTGGACCTGGGTTCGAGTCCCAGTCATGTCGCTATTTTTCACTTCTTGTTAAACCTTGAGTTTATGGGAACGCTTCCTCGTTCTTAGTGATGGTTCATTTCTCTCATCGAATTCACGTGTATAAGCTCTATATTATTTCATATATGTGATGAATTGACTATAATTTATTTTGGATAATGCTGAGAAATCTCAGGATATGTGATCCAGATTTGCGTACTGAAGGAATTTGTGCAGAAATAATCGTTTCATAAATGCTTTCAACTGGTTTGAATTCGTTGAGCATTCTTTTCAAGTGCGGAGTTCGGGGTTACAATGTCGTGATTGTTGTACTGGTGAATACATTATTATCACAAGTATCAGTACTTAGAAGTAACTATCAAAGCCTAAATTGGGTTTGTGAGCCACAGTGACAGGACCGGTTAACCAATAGGCAGAATAGGCAGTTACCTGGGGCCCCCGATTTTAGGGGGCCCCCGAAAAATGAAAAAATCTTTGAAAATTTTCTTACAAACATAAAATTCCAAAGAATTAAATGAAAATATAATCACAACTGAATATTTTTATGAAAGCTATAAGTTTTTATTTTAATCGGAAAAAGAAGGGAACGGACGTGAAAAAAAGGGCCCCCAAATTGATGGTTGCCTAGGGCCCCGTTGAGGATTAATCCGGCCCTGCACACTGAGCATTATAGAATTTTTTACCTTTCACCAAAGCTTAAATGTGGATGAATTTCATTCTTCGGTCATTCAAATTAGAATATCTCGGACAAGTTCCTAACTAGTGAAATGTCCGGCTTGTGTTGTTTCTTCGGTTGTGAGCAGAGTTTTGCGTGATTTAATTGGTCTTCATGTACTAGTTATTAGAATTTATTCCGTTTATTGTCTGATATTTATTATAAGGTGTGGTAAGATTTACATTTCATTCTGATAGAAGAATTAAAGGATTCGAAAGCCCTCAGAAAAGTTAAGAACTCACCTGATTGTCTGCTGGTGATATTTAAACTGTTGTTACAATTATAACTAGAGCGAAATGCCTTCTAATTATACCTTATCAATGAAGACAGTATTATTTTAAGTCTGCTAAGGACATTAATGGGTAGAATTTTGCGTTTAAAATTTCCGTTTCAATTTTAATCGTCGTAGTCTTCCAAGAGATGTTACTGTTTCTATATCCAGTCCGTAGATATTTCTCTCTCTTAGATTCACCTTATTTCGTATCAGGTCGAGGGACAATACTGAAGCATAGTGCTACTTACATCCTGCTAAATTAGTTTCGATATGGAGTAATATTTCGTCAACTGAAGAAATGCGTTTTTAAGAAATGGCGTGGTTTACACTAAGGAAGTTACACGGAAAAGGTGTCTAGAATTAAGAAAAGACATGAAAGTAAGGTGTTTCATTTTAGAATATTGAAAATTTAGAATTTTTTTGGCGTAAGGCTATAATTTGTCTCTTCAGAAACAGTTAAATATCCATCTAGAACCGCGTACACTGCGACGAAGCCTCTATGATTTTAGGTTTCGCTTTATTTCTTTGGTTTTATCTGTCTTTTGTTTTCTTTTTTCTGTCTGCTTAACAGCGTTACATCAAAACCATACACCGGGCAGATGGATCCGAATCCTCCAAAACTGCTATATACGTCGATATGATTTCACTCCCGTAAATTACTTTAGACGGCAATATCCCTCCTGAAAAAAATATAAAATTCGGAATTTGAAATCGCGCAAAACATTATCGACTTCATATTGGCTTAGGGCAAAATTGATTTTTCGCAAATGTAGCATTATGAAAATCAAATCTTCCGATTTCGTCGGTTCAGGGCGAAGGGCCACCCGGCAAAAGGGGCATGGGTGCTATATTTCCAACCTTCTCCGCTTACCTGTCCACTTGTACAGTAATTGTGCAAAGGTACCTTCTTTGATTGGGGCCCCTATAAATGGGGGCCCGGATGCTTAAAATCGCAATAGGAGCAGATAGAAATAATACGAACAAGAATTTATATTAAATTTTTGATGGATCCAGAAACATTTCATTTCAGAGGGAATTTAGATTTGCGATTACTCCAATCAGTGCCTCGTAACAATGTTTATATTTCTAAATTCCTCCGCCTGCTGCTACAAATTTTAAGTCAGGTTTATGAAAATAAAATTATTTTCATTTCCAGATCTTATATTTTATCGAACATATTAGCATTCTCGTTCATGAAATACTTTGAGTACAAAGTTCATCGTGCCCTCAGAGACAACAGAAGAAACGTAGTAATTTTTCCACACTTTTAGGAAAAAGGTAAAAATCGAAGAATTATTAAATAAGACAAAGTTAAAAAAAACAGTAAATCTTACTCCCCACATATTCTATACGTGGAAAGTATAAGTAAGTAAGTTTTATTTTACAATTCTTCCATGTCGAAGATTATGCCGAAATTCCACAAAATTTCGGCCTACTTCGTGAATTTTGATAGGTGAAAAATCACTTAGTTTTTTCTTTGATATAGTCTTCCACAAAGTAGTGCCAGATCATATATTTTTATTCACCGTGCCTTTTTTATCGTAATTTCGATCTTAGATGCAGCTAAACGTTAGAACGAGATTCCACGACACTCTGTTTGAGTTCGACGTCTTTATTAGTCCGCAGGAGTTTCGTCACGTAGTAACAGATGCCTCCACCGGTGCTAGCGCGCCGCGAAGAGCAGACGGTTCGCGTTCCCACCGCATAGATGGCAGCTCCGTTGCCGCCGCATCCTCTCCATTGAAGGAATCCGTCATGAATGGAGGAGGCTCTCTCTCTCTTTCCGTCTCTCTTTTTCTCTCCACAGACGGGGAGAACTCCACTCTCTCCCTCACCCCATCACCCCCTCTCCGCATTCCTCTGCCAGCAGAGTTCATTGACCGGTGGTAGGGGGTGGAGTGAGAGAGAGAAATAGAGAGAACCTTCCGTCTGCCGTCCCTCTCTCTCTCCCCCCTCCCTTCCCCGCAACCGCGACCCTAACCCCCCTCCCCCCTCCCACACTACACCCAGCTCTCTCATGACACTCTTCGGGACATTTAAACAACGGTAATATGCCATCTTGCAATATTTCGAGATGGGCGCTACGTTTTTTTCCAGTCTCCGAAAGCAAGCGCCATTGCCGGGAATGCGGTTATAAATAAGTCCGTTTTTTCGCCCTCCGAGTTCCGGATGTAAAAATCGTTAAGTTTTTTGTTTTCGAATCCCTCGGAATCGGCGGCAAATTCGAGATGAGCCAGTAAACTCGGTGTTGGTGGTTGTCGGGGTGGAAGGAATGTTTTTATGCCGAAGGTCCCGTCGAGATGGAATCGGAATTTTCCGATACTTCTAATCATCTCTAAATTGAATAAAACTCTAGCTCCCATGCATTTTCTCCAATATTTAATACTTTTCAACCTCAGAGGGAAAACCAAAACGTTTACATTCCCCCAATTTAACTGTGAATCGCAGGAAGAATTACGATAAGGATGCCGTACAATTAAATTAGTATGAGTATATTATAAATTATATCAGTATAAATTGGTATTGGGTCCGTTTTTTGTTCTTCAACTTGTTTAACGGGAACTAGCGCCACCAAAGAAAATTTCAATGCTTGACATGCAATAGGTAATAATACAGCGTTCTTTCACGAAAATGAATTACGCAGAATGACAGTGGCGTTTCCCAAATGATCACCGGAACAGGATGTTCTGAGATATTTGTATGGATCAATTTCTGTTTTTATGTATTGCCCTGAACTCGGATGTACGGCACTCGTGTGGTGGGAAGGATACGGAAAAAATTCCCCTTGGGACTGATTGAATGGAACTATCATCAAACAAAGCTGTCGTATCATCATTACCAGAGGTGTACCCGACTTCCTGAAATGGTCTGAATTAGGAGACTTGGCTTGTTTCGGAAGGGATTAAGGAATGGTCGTCTGAGGCCGTGCTATGAATGTGCTCCAATGGAAAGAAGAACGCCATATCCTCCGACCCATATCGATCAGAGTGAAGAATGAAACACGCCGCGCATTTTTATCGATCGCCCTATGGAATTTTTTAATCCTTAGAATACCGAGCGTAGGTCGTCAACGTTGTTTTCCAAAATCTGGTCTTCGGAAAACTCCTCTGTTTTTATTTTTTTCTCAATTTTTTGTTGCGGTAATTTGCGCAAAATAGTTTTTTAGGGTATCTTACACTATATTGTGGCCTATATTGCTTATTTGTTTTAACAATAGTGAATTTAAACAAATATTATCAATGTAATCCAATTCATAAAATGTTTACAATATATATTTTGATTGCATATGGAAGTACCAAAAAAAACGGAAAAAGCTTTTCCAAAGGAAAGTAATTCTATTTTTAATAACTAAGCTACTTAAACACTTAATAGAGGACACACGACATATTT
Organism: Sympetrum striolatum; assembly: GCA_947579665.1. Taxonomy (NCBI): domain Eukaryota; kingdom Metazoa; phylum Arthropoda; class Insecta; order Odonata; family Libellulidae; genus Sympetrum; species Sympetrum striolatum. The sequence continues at coordinate 48,720,178 of OX388342.1, read as the reverse complement.
CAATGCTTAAGCATCATTTGAAATTGATTCATCATGAAATTGATGCAATTTGAAAACCAAAAGAAGAAAAGTTATATTTTATTTTTCTTGTATAAGTTAAAGTATATCTTTTTATCCTAAACTGATGCGGGACTCATAGAGTAATCGAGAGAAAAACATCTCTTTTTTGTTACAGCAGGTTCACTAAAAATGCCACTCTTGGGTTCTCCGTGGTCTCCCCTTGGTATGCGGAGGATTAAACATATCAAAACGTGAGCGTCTGAGCAACAGGTCGGTTCGCATTCGAATCCGCGAGGAAAGCAGACGGATATTGTCATGCTCCCGATTTCACCTCGTCGGGGCGAGCGATTCTCGCCGCGTATAATGTAACATTTTCTTCCTTCCTGTCTCTATAGTTTCGCCGTCGAATATCCGAAATGGTGAGATGCGAAACAATGAGGATTTACAGATTGGTCTCTTATAATAGGTATTTTTCCTAAATTATATATTTTTTAAATCGAAATCTTTGAAATATCTATCATTCGCGTTTAATTGAAATATTTCTTATTGACCTTCGCAAGATAAACCTGTTCGTATCCAAGCAAAAATATATCGACTTAATTAAATTTATTTCGCAACAAATCTAATAATTCCATAAATTCATTCTCTAATTTGCAAATGCTTTTGGCGATATAAACGTAAAAGTCGACGACAAATTCATTAAATCATTATAACTCGAGCCAGGTACACCTAAGTCACTAGTTTATTATTTTCAATGAAGTCATATACTTTATTTATATGCTATATTATTTTATATTTAATTATTTTTTAACAATTATTTTATTCCTATGTTTGTACAATTTTTTGTGGTTAGAGCCCACAATTTAACTCTTGAATGTTACGATAAATGCGCCGTACAGAAAAGTGCATCAGAGTATTTATAATCTCCCTTGTATTTTTGAACATACAAACCGATATCCCAATCGCGTTTCACTCGCAACCTCTATATAAGCTCGTCGTCGTTTGTCTTTCGAATGAGAGCTATTCGTTGCTTCCTCTGTACTTTCTATGAGGTAACGTATTGAGTGGTGATAAGTGCAATTTTTTTATGACAGCTCACCTACGTTTTAGCGGCGTTTCCCGATTACCGCTTGTTAGCATTTGTCCTCCTTAGTACATTATTGATTCCACGGCGGCTATCTGTCACATAACAAAGGATTTCGCTCAAGTGATATTTTCGTGAAAATGTGTTTGTTGATTATCGATTATAAAGCGATGCTACGATTAGTTCTCTGATTATTTCCTTTCAGATGTTTTCATCGTAGAAGGTCAATTCCGTTGAGCGTAATTAGGCTCCGTAAGTTGCATTTCCTAATCTATTTTCTTTTATATTTTTAATGTTACTGTTTTTGAGCGAAAACATAAGTTGGTTACATACTTTTAAGCAAAATTCGATTCACCATCTTCATTCAAATTTGGAAATTCTTCTTGTGTTCTGTCGGTAGAGAAAGGCAGTCTTATATATGGAGTCAGTATTATCTCCTGAGCGCGGGGGAGTCAATTAGTTGTTAAATTCCTGATCCGGGAACTACTGAAAAACAGATTTTGGACCATTTAAATAGATGGAGCCATTCTGCGAGTTAAATCGTCATCCTGTGCTTTAGGGTTATGGATCCACACCGCTGTATCAGTGGTGCTGTTGAAATCCCTATAAATATACTTTGTTTCAATGATGTGAAACGATACTTTTATTATTGACTTGTAGCGAAGAAAGCATGTTATTGTACCTCGTAGAACATCACTTTGCAGTTTTTGTGGTAGTAATTATCATTTTTCTTATACAGTAGATATTGAAAAAAATTCCATGACCATCGCTGTTTCATTTTTATAAATATTTAATTATTTTTATAAATCTTAATTACATTAATCCATAGGTCAATCATGTAAAATGACAACCTACGCAGTTGATTTCTTAATTTTTAACTTACGAAGTCATTTTATCATTTTAAAAGCCATTTTCTCTAAAAACTGTATCTTATTAGAGTATGCCGGTCATCAGAATAATTCTCTAATATCCACTTCCTCGAAACAAAATTATACATGTATTGATTTCTGATGGTTAAATCTATTGCCAGGTATACTTTAGGCAGTCTTCTCCGACATTCATTCGAGTATTAGTTATATGAAGCTAAGTTATATTTTCCGAGTATTTTATTTTATCTTTCTAGTATTTTTAGTTTTCTTAATATTTCATCCAACGAATCTGTCCTTAGGGAAAGAGTCGAAATTGATTTCACACGTGAACGCTTGCACCTAAAAAAAATGGTTTTGAAAAAAGTCTGACAGGTCTGTTTCGTTAATCAACCCTAAAAATCCTGCCAAGATAGCTTAATAATTGGAGTAATAAACTGGCAATTGAGAGAACCGGGTTTGAGTCCCGCTCCTTTCGGACTTTCTTCATCTCCGTTTCTCCTTTGGAATAATCCAGGCTTATTTTCAAGCCCCCTTTTATCATTTTATTGGATCAATTCTTACGTTCGGCACATAATGTAATCTCGTAATGATTCACTTTCGAATAATGGGAAAGTCTGTGGAAGAGGCTGATTCAGAGGCCATAAATCAGCTCCAAAACATTGGACTCATTCTGAATCCATGCAGTTAATTGCCCTCTCATTCACTTCGTTTGTTTTATTCATTATTCTACGCCAACCTCTCGTTTTCCCCTCATCGGTCATGGTTCGTCGGACCTATATTTTTTCAATTAAATTTCTTTTCTGCTCTAACAGGATGTCTTTTGTATTTTAGCGACTTGGTTACCTTCGCTTGGTTCTTTGGAGCGTGACAACACAGTGACTACGTCGAATTCCACTCTGTACTCTACAGAACGCTCCGATCCGGAAATGCCCGTTTCGCGGCGAAATTCCTATGCATCTGTCACTGATAAAGATTCGATCGATTCGTACGCTATTCAAGCGGCAGAAATAACTTTGATGGATTCCAGAAGGTGCATTATGTCTTCGATTCGGTAGGCTTAGCATCGAACTTTTTCCAGTTTCCTACAGTAATTTTATCATCGTAAGCTGAAAAAGTTACTGCATTCATCTGTTCTGAAGAATGTACGCGAAAAGTGCTATCAAAATCGTAAATATAATTTCGCTATATTAATATTTATTGATGAAATTCAAAATTTGGTATAGTATTTCTATTCATCTGTTCTGATAAATCTTCGTAAAAACCGCAATCAATATTGTTCTAGATATTTCGTATATAGGCGTATTGCAACGATATTTTTTGATAGATATAGATTTTTATAGATTTATTTATATTGATATATTTCTGAAAAATCTGTCGAATGAGTGACTTTCTACGAGATATTTCAGTCTTAATTATCCAGAAAAGAATTAAAAATTACTTTCAATTTCAAGGCAATCACCTACCTACTACACATTAAATTAATGAAATCCTTATATCTTTTCTCGGGAATGTAGGAGATATAATAATAATTTCTCTAATGGAAACAGGAAGGTCCCAATTACATCCATTTCAGTAATTATTACTATTTACAGAGACACACAACTATTTCCTAGCCAGAAAAATCCGACTAGCCGGTATTCGAACCCGGGACCTTGGCTTTGGAGTGCTTCACGCTAACCACTACACCACCTCAGCCGGTGAAGTTATTTCATTTCGATGTATCACATCTACTGAATTTTAGGACACAGAAGCTTTTGTCGTTTTTACTTTCTCCATATACATACATAGTATAGAGAAAGTACTGTTTTCATGAAAAGAATCGACTTCGAGATTTCAACGGAAATACATGTTTTGGGGTCCCTAGAACACGTTTTGACCATTTTCGGAATGATGTATGTGTGTGTATATGTGTGTGTGTGTGTATGTGTGTGTGTTTTTGGGCACTCTAACGTAAAAACTATTAGTTGTATCAATACCAAACTTCATGTATAGCGTTGTGGTGGGTGCTGTCAGAGTTATTAGTTTTTGGAGTAAATTGGTTAACCGGAAGTCGAGCTTTATTCTTCGAAGCAAATAACCGTTTTTGCAAAATATCTTCATGAATATGATATTTAGATATATACTATTATTTATAAAAGTTTTAGAAAATGTAATTTACTATAACTTTTGTATGAAACATTTTTATCACTGATTGTTTAGGAGTTATTCGTCAAATACTGATAAACCGGAAGTTGCTGATTATGAAATTTGCGGGCACTCTAACATGAAAACTATTTGTCGTATCAACACCAAATTTCATATATAGCACTTTGGTTGGTGTCGTTAGAGCTGATTAGTTTTTGGAGTAAATCGGTTTACCGGAAGTCGAGCTTTATTTTTCGAATCTCGTTTCCGTTTTAGCAAAATTCCCCCATTAATCTGATATTTAGGTATATACAGTTATCTACAAAAATTACAAAAAAGTATTTGTATATATCTTCTAAGTTTAGATTGAATTTAGAGTTCGAAATACTGTCGTATATTTACATCTTACATATGGAAAAAGTAATGTGCTGGCCACATCAGATTTTTATAATAAAATTTTCGGTTAATGGTAGATATCTGGGGGTTACACCGTTACTATTTTCAGGTAGAAATTTGGGGGTCTCCGTCCTAATCCGGATCCTTAGCTCGCCTTCGCAGGTACTGAGAGCCCGACCTTCCCATCAGTGGGGACCATAAAAAACTGACCGCGTGGAATACGATTTTAAAAGTTATAAACAATTCAAATGAGCAAAAATTTATTATCTTCGTCGTCTCACTCGTCCGAAGAGTCTTTTGTTCGACACTCTACCATGAAAATTAAGATTTTTCGTGATTTTCTGGAAATGCTTTTGCCCACTTGGTTTGGTTTGCTGTCTTATTATCAGCTAGCTGAGGTACCTGTGGAATCTCAACGGGGGCTGGGTTGAGTTGTGGAAAAGATTTCTAGATTTCTAGAATTTTGCTAAAAATCCCCACCCCAACCCAACGGCAACGTTGCCGTGTGTAAACGGGTAATTTCTAGCAAAATCACGAAAAATCTTAATTTTCATGGTAGAGCGTCGATCAAAAGACTCTTTGGACTAGTGAGACGACAAAGATAGTAAATTGTTGCTAATTTGAATTGTTTATAACTTTTTAAATCGTATTCCACGCGGTCAATTTTTTTATGGTCCCCCCTGATGGGAAGTTCGGGCGCTCAGTACCTGCGAAGGCGAGCTAAGGGTCCGGTTTAGGAAGGAGACCTTCCAAATTTCTACCTGAAAAAAGTAATGGTGAAACCCCCAGATATCTACCATTAACCAAATTTTCTGTATCACAAATGCAGCTGATTGATTTTTCCATATTATCTGTCAGGGAATTGTCACTGGAAGTTCCGGTTCTTCTTCATGCAACTTTAGTTCTCTTCGTTTTTAAATGTAAATAAAAATCGTTTTTCATCATTTTGCTATTCGTTGAAAGTTACAATTTTCATATATTTTATTCTTGCACATATTATGCAAAATAACGTTTTATGGCAAATGCGTAAAGCATTGTATGCATATATATGCATATAGTATATAGGTTTTTATACCATTATACTTGCTATTCAATGCCTTTTTTACATTTCTTGGTGTCGTACTTCACCTTAGACTTATTTTTAACATTATAACTCGTTTATATCACATTTATTTAGGAAAATTCTTCTGAAAATAATTGATTCATTCACTGGTGTTAATGGTACGATCTAGGCGAGAAGCACTCCTCTCTGGTCTGTCAGGAGGTACCCGCACGAGGAAACCGTATGCACTTAAAATTGCAGCTGGAACCACTCTCAGTAGTCAATGCTTACAAATGCTCTCCTATTCCTGAATATTGAAATAAATAAACGAATTTCTCTGTGTCCAGGGTGAACCTCTTCAGTGACTTGTTTTCCACGTTTAGGAAAAAATTCTTCCAATCCACCAAATAATATTTGTTTTGTCTTTATCTTACTATCTACCTTATCTTGCCATTTCTAATCTTCTTCAGGTTTTATTTATATTATGTTACTCTTATATTTATCGTAGTGAGTTATTTATCGATTTATTACAACACCTGTGAGTGGGTTCCTTTTGTATACATGAGTGCACATGCATGAGTGTTCTACCTTTTTGTAGGTTTATGTGCCTAAAAATCTATATTAAACGCCATTTCCTTCGTTTTTTGGTAGCTTACCCTACCCTTTATATCACCCTACATCTTACTCTCTGTTTTCCCTTTTATTCCTATCTCAATTACTCTCGTTAGCAGTCCCTTTGCCTATCAAAATACGGCACATATATTTCCTCTGTCTATGCTTAATTTCTTCAATTAAATCATTTATTCCCCAACCATCTTCAGCATCTTCGTGTTTGTTTTCCTATCAACCCAACGTACTTTTCCCATTCTACGCAATTCTACTCACATTTCGTATGTCTCCAATTTTTTTCATCTTCCTCTTTTCGCAAGGTCCACATTTCACACCTATACAGCAAATCACTGCAAACCAAGGATTTTACCAATCTTTTCTTGATTAATTAATCATCAGTTTCCTTCGCTTAATGAAGTCTTCCTTGGCCAAGGGTATTCCTTTTTGAACCTCATTTTTCATCCCAAGAAAGAGTACTTCCTATGTGAGATAATTTATCCACCTGCTCTGGTATTTCCCAATCCACCCTAATTACTTCCTCTGTAGCGTTGATGGTTTCGGCCTTCATTTGGTGGAAGATCAATATAAAAATAAAAACAATGATGGATCTAATATTTCAATATGTACACAACCTTTACATATTTTGTGGTTGTGCATATATTAAACTATTAAATCACTTATCCTTTTTATTTTCATTTCCTCTGTGTTCAATAAATGATTATTATTATGAATGAAGCTTCCCGCCGTGTTCCTCGCCGCCTTAAGAATCCCGTTATCGCACTGACGATTCTGTTCCGAAATGGTTGGAAGTAATGTCGGAGATCGGTTATGACGCAGCCGTCTGCGTATCGCCCCCAATAAGCGCTCGTTTCCTCCACATCTCACTTTTCTCGTCGTTCATCAAGATACAGACAAACCTGTCCGAAATTCCGCAAGCCTCAGCCAGCGGGGCGACGGCTCCACAAATTGCTTCTACTGGGGAAGCACTCCCCCTTACCCCTTCCCACCCCAGACTACCACACCTAGCACTCTCCCCTCCTCTAGCCATCTCTCTCTCTCCCCCCGCGTGGAGAATGTAGGTTGAACACATGAACACATCCTGTTGCCAGAGGAGCGGTACCTCCACGATCCATTCTTCCCATCCCCGTCTCGTTCTATACTACAATTTACGGCCTATCTCCCAAAAGACCCTCTGATATATATGTACCCTATTTTAATATTTTATCACTCCCCGCCGTTGTTGGCAATCTCGCGACTTTTTGGAATTATTAACAGGATTTTTTTCAGGATGCTCAGGTCGATTATTCATTTTCACTCGTATAAGTTATTAGAAGGTTCTAGGGTCAACAGGGTTTGTTGAAGGAAATAAGCTGGAATGGTTTAGGGAAAGGGTTCCCGACCTTTTAGCAACTGCGTACCACTTGAAATTTTTAGAAATTTTGGCCTACATTTCCTAGTCCTAGTCCTAAATTTTTTAGAAACATATATTTCGGAAAGTGCCCAATGGCTTGTTTTATTTTAATTAAATTACTGGAAAAATTTCATATTTAATTATTAATGCACTTGTATTTAGTTTTTTCTAACCCTTTATCAAGACGGCAATAAATATTTAAAAATGTTTTTGCAATTTTTTCACACCACCTGAAACGTTCCCGAGTATCACTAGTGATACGTGTACCACCGGTTGGGAACCTCTGACGTAGGAAGTTCGTGAGATATTAACTCCTGCATAATCATCTTGATCCCTTATTCATCCACTAATACTTTTTCCAATTTTATATATATAATTGTAGTTGTTAAAGTGAAACCAGACTTCTCCAATTGTTACCGGCAATGATATGTATAATATTAATTAAAACGATTGTTGATAAATAAATTTGGTAAGGTTTTTAAAAATTCCATCAAAATCCATTGGGAAAGATGCGAGCCGTAGCTCTTAGCTATGACTCTCTAATGAAGTCCATGGAGCAAAGAGCTGATGCCCAAAAGATTTAATTCTTTGGAGTAGGGTGGGGAAGGTAATATTTCGAAAAGAAAGACTTAGTTGTAGGAAGTTCTATCCGGTGTTACTACCTAAAAATTCTCATTACCCCAGAGACTTCAACGAGGAGAAATTTTTGTTTTTAGGACAGCTTTCGACGCTCTTCCATTTTGAACTTGGGATTGTATTTTGTATACTAATAGTTATTTGCAAGAACTTCATAGGAAAAAGTTTACTAAACAGCACAGTATTATAAAGATCGACCATGGTTTCGTAGCGTTTTTACATCATCAGGTGACACATCAAGGAAGTACAGCCAAATATATACCTAACAGGAGCCAATGAAATGACAGTTGAAAAGTTAATAGCAAATGAGAGTCGTTCTTGTACATTAATAATTACCACAAAGGTAAGCCTGATTCTGTATCATTTAATAATAATGTCTTTATTTTCGATCCTTGCTATCATATTTTGATTTCCTGGTCAAATAAACATCTTGGACCCAGAAATTCTGTAGTCTCACCCAGAGAGTTGTGGACTTTAGGACTTTACCTATAAATAAATATATTAAAAAAGTTCTCCGTAGTTTTCCACAAATTTAAATTTTCGAAACGACTGGTTTCGACCTTACGGTCATCTTTACATCGTTTCCGGTCGTTTCGAAACATTTAATTTGTGGAAAACTGCGAAGAACTTTTGTTAACTTTTCAATTGAGATGGCGTTCCACAGTATTAGGCTAGAACACATTGGGCTCTACCTATAACTCTTGTCTATTAAAATTAAATTTTGTCATATTATGATGAAGGATTAGGATGAACGCTATGAATGTAAATGACAGTTCCGGAGGAAGTTAAGGTAATTTGACAGGGTGAATTGTAGTGAGAAATTATTCCCTTGGACCGGTATTATACTTAATTTTGAAGGTGTGTCAATCTCAAAAACCTCAGAAACAAATTGAGCTGTTGATAGATAAGTATGTATGTCATATACCATAAACAGGTGTAAAACCTAAGCAGATTTTAATGATAGTGGTCTTACTAATATAAACGTCTTGATATTTTGGGATCAATTGAAGTGAGATGGTGTTATTTAATGTACCGAACTGTTGTTAAGGTCCTCTTATCGTTTCCTGCAACTTGCAAGATTGTAGCCGAATTTGTTTGAGGGAATTTCGCTATAAAGGTTTATCAAGCGATGAGCGATTGTCAGTAGGAGACAGTGTAATTAGTAGAGGGTTATAATTTCAGTCGGAGGGTTGTCATTTGTAGCGAAGTAGTAACATACGACATATTTTTACAGTTGTGGGAATGTTTTTCAATTTCAGTCATAGTTTATATAACGGACTCAATACTACATCTTACCGAAGAACGAAAGCTTAAGTTCAGTAATTGCCTCGCCGCAGCTGTGGCAGAGAAGTATCCGTTCAGAAAGCGAATTTAGCGATTGAGTAGATAGAAATAATTGGCAGAAAGCTGAGGCTCATCGTTGCAGACACCCCCGCGAGGTGAGGGAAAATGGTAGAGGTGAATGAAGAGGCTCCTCCATGCGCTCCCACGGTCAATCAGGACAATCGCTGTGAAATGATCGAGGGAAATACAAGAGGCTGTGAATGTCGTGGTGCAGAAAGATGTTCAAATTTGTTAACTTGCGGTCTTAACGTGATGTCATCTCTCTTTTAAGCTTTTGTTAATAATATTTGGCCTAGTTTAACAGTGCTAAAGATATTGCACTTGGGCTCCGAGACTTGACTCTTGAAATAAATGGCGTTCTTCATGACACTTGATGATTAACGAGATGTGTTTGAACCTCCCTCTAAGTTGAGCGCTTGGGCGGTCGTCCAATACTTTACTAAATGTCGCTAAACCGATTTTCTGAACGTCCACTGTTTCTTGATAAATTTGAAAGCCATCAGCTTTCTAGGTATAGGTTTCTCAGTTACTTATATTGTACTGCTAATTTGGAATAGTACTGCTGAATTACATTATTTATTTTGCCTATTAAGTAACAATATTCGTTAATGTACTATTACATTTCTTGGAGGTAGTATTGCAGTTTCGTCGTATAAGATTCCAAAAGAAATATTTCTTTCCGAAGGAGAAAAAATATATTGTACCCTGTTCAAACATGAGAAAATTATTTTAATTGGTCTGGTTCCGATTTCTCGTATAAAGAAATCATTCGCTATCTTTGAAAGTAAAGATTTAATTTGTAATAAAGGTAGTAATTCTTTTTTTGTTTGAAAAATACTACAGCCCCTTGTGAAATATTTTCAGTCGTTGTCAGAGCTTAACCTTTGTGTAGATTCTATCGATTTCCTAAATTTCATTCTTTATTAATAAATACATGTAATACGAAGTTTCTCCTGAAATGGATGCATATCTACCTCTCCATCTCTCATTCTTCATCAACATCTTTCCTTTAATTCATGAAGATTGCAGTTCATGCGATCCATTCCGAACTGGTATACATTCTCTGAACTGAGCCTAAATTGAAATATGAATTCCCTAAATTTATCTGCTATAATTTAGAATTCATAATCGAATGTATTTTATTGTCCATTGCAAAATCCAATCATTAATATTGAATTTTATGAGCTACAGAAAAAGTGTGTTTATTTTCTTTAGGGTTTGTTATTACTGGCAACTGGTTTGGCCCATTTGGCCCGTAACATCTGTATAGGTGATGCACACGTTTATGGGAAGAGAAATTCATACGAAATACAAGGGATAAATGTCGAACAGACTGGAAACATCTGTGTAAAACAAGACTAATAAGTTTCTACTTCGACTTTATAAATAGGAAAGAGATTCAGAGCAGCGTCGTGCATGTCTGGATTCATTTAAGTAGGGGGCCAATTTTTGGACCCCTTCAGAGAGAAAAGCAGTCCCGAATCCGCTATACCCCTAGTTTGATTTGGAAGGGTCCGAACTGCAGTTTTGGGTCACTCTACCAACGTTGAAGATTTCGTGACTCTCCCAGCGAAAATTTTAATCGCTCGAAAGTGTTACCCTCGTTTCCATTGATTTATTCAATCAAAAGCAGCACTTTCAAGAAGTACTCGAAGTGCAATTTTAATCAGGCAAAACAAAATCTAATAAAAATGAAAAAAAGCTATAGGACAAAATACAATCGAATAATACTAATAATTAATCCAAGTTTAAAATAAATTGATTTTATTAAATTGGATTTGGTTTTTTATACTATCTAAGTTCTCATACAATGTGTATCAAAAAGTCGAAATATTGGATTACGGATCATCCTTAGAGATTGCAATTTTCCTCTAGTAAAATTCTTCAGTGATTATAGGTTATGATTGAATTTCTGTATAATTATTTAAGGTAAAATATTTCTACTTAGTATGTATAAATAATACAAACAATATAATACTATATTGATACGAAAATTATTTATAATGATTTCATGTAATGGCGAAAGGCAGCATTGTTGCACAAGTCTTTTATTAGTCCTACGAACTGATTTTCAGAAAGTAAGGGTCCTACCCAGAGGTGTCTTCTCTGCGTTTTTTCCCGTGTTCACCTCCCCTTCATTCTTAGTCGAGTGGTTAGAATTCACCGCACTTCCAATACGCACCTACCTTCTTCATTTCCTCGGCGTTATCGCTTAGTGGACACGCTCGCTACCCTTTTGCTAATGCGTCTCAAGTTGCACGCGGCTGACCCCCTGCCCGAAAGGGGTGGCACAGGATGCATGCGCATTTTGCGCTGACGCTTTCATCCATTACGTGTCATCACCTCCTGTTCATACACCGAGAACAAAGAGGTTTCCAATCTGCGACGGAACCGCATGGAAAGGAATGCCGTAGTGCTTTGCTTGTGGACTGAATCGAGGACAGGGAATAGTCAGGGTCTCCGTGAATCCGTATTCTTGGAGTGATCTGAAAGAGATTGCTCAAAACGAGCTGAGCTTTTCGGAAACGATACACTGGATACTTATCTCATCAAAGTATGAAGTATGCATATGCCTTTGAAATTCCTTCTGCGAAGTTTCGTGGTAATGCTTACCCAGTGCTTTAATGTCGGATTACGTCGCCCTAAGCAAGGGAATTTTAGTTCATTCAGTACAAAATTAGTTTGCTGTATTATAACAATATACCGAAAATTATATTGAATTTGTAAGAACAGTTCCCGGGACTCCAACCGGGTAGAGTCTCCCCATACTGTCGACACGTCGCATACTCGGTGACCATCTTCAGGACAATAAGTTATTGTTCCTACATGCAATTCACCGGGAAAGAACTACTTCCTTCCATAACGAATTTGCTTTGCATTTCGTATACAGGAAGAAATTTTAAAATTTCTGTGGTTACCTCCTTTTTGTCGGCCCGCAGCGGCGTAAGGGCTCGTTTTTGTTATTGGTTTACAAGTATTTCGGAATTCTTCTATTTCAAATTATATAAAGGGTATGGCAGTAGTTTGAAATTGAGTTTTCAAATTTGTGAGGATTCTCAAGACGATAGAATTTTTCAAGAATTCCGATTCACAATTCTTTTTCCCCGTATTTACCACGGCCCTGTTAATACACAATATCACCATTATCGGCAAAACTAATAGTATTATGGACCTTTAAATGCCTTGCTGTCATTTCACTATAGTATAGCGATTCAGAACTGAAAACTTTCAAGGCAGATGCCTAAGAACAGTAACTCCTATCTTCGTCCGATCTCGGTACCTTATTGACCAGTTATCTTAAAAAAATATTAAATTATCTTCTGTTTTTACCTTTATCACAGTACGAATAGAGCATTATTCGGTTTAGATAAGCAATCGTTTACCGTTGCCTTCATTGTGCCTCTAAAGCCTCCAGTTAACCTAACCAACTCACCCTACCTGTTGTACATACAGTATATGGTATCCGTTTATTGAGTTTTCATAAACCAATATTTTTATAATTTCGCTCTTAGAAGATGCATTAACGTCAGTCATTTAAAATCTCTTCTCTCGATGGTTTTTTTAGAGAGGAATGAAGCTTAATAGGCAGGATGAGGAGTGAGGTAGTTTGCCCTTGCTTTCCTCGCCAAGCCAGAATGCTATTAGAGGAACATGCCTACGAAACTGAAGTACGATAAGTCTACAAGTCAGCTTTTTCTTGTCATTTTATATGGTCAAACCTTAATTAGAACCATTATTCAGCGTCACTTATACCTCAATAACTTTCACGTCATCATTTCCATCAACAACACTCACTCGTAAATGAAAAATACATTTTTCGCTATCCTGTACCAAGGGTGCATGTACAGTGACCGAATAAGACGCACCCCCAAGAAAAGTTTTTGTCATCGAAGGAATAGAATATTTCAATATCACCGATTTTCTCGTAAAACCCGCTGTAAACTTTTAAAATCCATCTTCGGCTTGAGACTTCCGATGGTTCTTCCACGAGAAACATTTGCTTGCCTCAAGAGTGAGCGTCGCTGGCAAAAATCCCATCGAGAGGGATTTCCGTATAAATAAAATTCTCCCGTTCTAGAGTGAACGGGGCACATTCTGTTTTCCTTGCGTACCTGAAGGAACGTCGGCGACCTCTCCCCCCTCCCCCCGCCTACGATCCGGACACCACTCCTGATTCTTAGAAGAGCGGCCTCCCCTTTGCACTCCATCCGCTTCGCCCACCTAGAACTACGATACTCTATACTCCTGGTATCCGCCAAGGAGCTATTCCGCGAAAACATCGCGGATAGCGTGCTACTCTACCAGCTTCCATATCCGCGTTATTAATGAGAATCGTCCTCCAATAATAGCCGGACGTTTGGTCGACACAAAGCGTAACCTACAAAGGATAGAAAATGTTACCTATCGCGAGCTTGGTAATGTTGATTTTTTTGTCGCGTGATCCGTTGGTGTACTCAATGGTAATTAGAGTTATTGATTAGCGTGATAACTTTGCTATTAGTTGAGAGATGAATTATTCCCGATAGCTTAAGTTATCTATTTTTTACCTGTGTATTTAATATCCTTGGTTTTTTCTTGGTGCTCACTTATCTTACGTTTACTCATTTTTTCATGCTAAGCAACAGTAACAACGAACACACACAACCATTCTCTTATCGGAAAAATCCGATCAGCCGGGATTCGAACCCGGGACGTTGGGCGTAGGAGTGATAGCTTAGATGGCATGCTATCCGCATGGCCACTTAAGCCAGTTATGAGGTTTAGATTGATCAAACAGATGGAATTTTTTGTGTGTAATTTTTAGCGACGTATTAGTAAATATACAGCGAAAGGAAGGAAAGGAAAGGAAAGTAATACGTGGACAGTTATCGTGCTATACTTATTCCTCTACAATGAAATCCTTGTTTGAGGGTGTAAATTTATCAAAATACTGTTTATTTCCCATTCTAGTTACACCTAACTCATACTACGAAAAGATTTAATTTCTTGGAAGCAGGAACCGTATAGAGTTAGTTAAGTGCAGCGTGTGCGTTGCAAGTTGGAGATTCCCACTGTATGCCATTACCTGATCAGATATAACTTCAGATTGCTGGTCGGAATACATACTTTGATTTCAACCGGAACTTATGAAGTTATCCTAATGTTTCGGTTGTCGAAATCATATCATGTGTCCAATGTGAATCTTTTCGTTTCCATTGGTACAGCATTTGATGTACATGCACTTGTAAACTTCCGGCCATCGTGTATTTGTGATCAAACTTTGTATTCGTAGACTTTCATTGGAATTCTTTTGTGGATCGTTCTCTCTTATCCGGATTTATTCAAGCTGTCCTTTATAGGGTCAAGAGATAAAATGTCCACTATTGTACATAGATTTCTACTACTAAAACAGCCAAAACGTGCTATTTTTGTTCTGATTCTATCTTGTATTTCTACCTATCTCAATTGGTATCCTTCTTTATAACATTCAAAGTTATACTTTTTTCTTACATCTACGTGAGCTTCAGGGTTATGACTTTTTTGATTTTCTCTCTTTTCACACTCAAGGAAAGTGTGAGTGAAATCCACAGCTACTTTTCAAATTGTAGGGAAAAAAGAATTATTAAAAACTGCTCTCAAAAAGTAAAACTACCGCGATCTCGTCCTCCTTGCGGAAGGTAAATCTAGCTATAGAAGGATAGGATTTTGAAAAGCAAAAATTTAATACTACGATAAAGGAATGACCGTGGAGATATCCACTAGTAATTTATTAGAAGTTATGAAGAATTTCTGTGACGTACTGACCATAGGTCTACGGTAATTATTTTATTCAAATATATTGTATTCGCTATTTTCTGGGGATTATCGTAGTTGCGGATTAACCATGGTCTGTATAACCTTTGACCTATGCTTATTTCTATGCCATTAATTATCCCTACCACGGAAATCTAGGTTACGGGAAATCTCTATTACCATGGAGAGTTTCTAGTCCAGTCAAATTATACATCCGACCTTGCAAAAGGTCGGGATTGGCTGATGTTTTTATATTTTGTTAGGACCTATACCAGTAGTATGTGACTGATTTTGCAACGTCTAGATATTGTTAAACATCTTCTAAAATATGCGTTTTATAGAAAATATTGTTCGAACATTTTTAAATACAATAACATTTCCTATAATTTAAATGTAAATTCAACTCCATACGCCAATAAGGTTTTGAGAAAGAGCTCTTCGAAAATTGGCAATATTTTTCCAAAATGTGAAGAATTTTCGTTTTGGTCAGGTGTTTTGGCAAATAAGGAGAAAAGTAGTCATACAAAGAGGAAAATTACATTTTATAAATAAGCATTGTATTTTTTTAGCTTTAATTTGAGCAACAATGCTTCATAAAGTGTTATACCCATTCCCCTACGCTCACATAACAATGTCTTCGCCGGGCAACCCCATAATTAATACATAATTCTAGAATATGTTCTTGGTTCTTTGAATTTTAAAATTTTTGTTCTTATTTATTATTTATTTTGATATAATCTTTATATATTATTATTTTTTTGACATTAATTTCTGTTTCCATTTTTTGTGATGTATAATACATCAATTTATCTCTAATGAAGGCTTTGTGACATATTTGTTAGAATCATTACTAACCGCAAAAAGTAGTGATCATAATAATTTTACTACACCAATCCGTACTTGCATCAGGTGTTCTACGATGCCTATTTCGAAGAAAATTGTTTCCGCTCGAAATTTAGAGTTAGAGTTAGAAGATTAATTTTTGCATTTTATTTCCAGGGCAATCATCATTCTGCTATTTTGTATTTACTCCGTTGAATGGACTCTTTTCATACTTGGTATTACTGGTTTCCCAAAGCGTATAGGCCCACTACCCCTTATGGACCTTTTAATGCGATAATGAACCCAGTCAAATTATCAGCAATTCATTTATCCCTTTTAAGCTATGTGTTATAGGTGATAGTTGGGGTCCGGACCATTTACTTATCGGACCCTTGAGATAAATCTTATATATCTATAAAAATGGCTGTATGTATATATGTTTGTATGTATGTATATTCCAATAATCTCGTAAACCAGACGTCGCGCAATGTTCAAACTTTTGACATCATTAAAAGTTTTCCCGGCGATGATCAAGTGGTACTTTAAATTTGCCTAAAGTCCACGGTTCGAACCTAGACGAGTAAAACTGTTTGCATAAGAAATACACGTAAAGTTAATTTTTTTCGTTGCATGGTTCATTTCTTTTGCAAAACTTAATTATAAGGAATAGTCTTAAAGAGTCGAGACAAGCACCAAAAGAAGGGAAATTGAATAAAGATTCTTATTTTGGTCGTGTAATATCGTTTTCGATTCGAAATTGCGAATATTTTGATTAAATAATTGAATCTTTGATCGAAATTTTGAGGCTATAAACAACCCATTCCCTTGACGATCAAGGCGATTTTTAACTCCGAGCTCAAGCGTAAATCCATAAGAAGACATGGAAAATTAATACCCAGATAAGATTAATGCTGTTAATAAGATATAGACTATATGAGTACGAGATTTAAACATTATTATCTACGATATTTAATTATAATTATATTTATGATATTTAAACATTAGCAATTACAAACAATATCCTGTGAACAACCTCTCGGTCAAATATACGAAAATTTGTAAAAATTCGAATTTTGTTGACGAGTCTGTAGCAACCAAATTTTATTTATATCAACGTAATTGTTTACCGTCTTTTTCGTTAAATGAAATGAGTATTATAGCAGTGGTTTACTGAAAATGGATTTCTATCGATCAATTCAACAATTGCGTATAAATATCCTGGTAAGTTGAAGATGTTCAGAATATATTCTTCTGAATTTAGTATTAATTCTAATCTATTTGCATTGATGTATATTTAGCAATTTACGGAAATGGAGTTTGCGAAGAACGAAATGAATTCGTAGTTTGTAATCCTTGAAGAGTTGAACGGCGAGTTGTTAAATTGTAGAAAATCTCCAACATCGTATAATAGACCATGAAGGTAAAGCAATTTTATTTTGTTAAATGAAGGTTCCAAAATTAATTTATTCGTTGTTTTTAAGTGCTTCCACTCCATATTCATTTTCTATCCTTCTTTTATTGGTGTTGAATCTTTGTTTCTATTTTGGCATTTTGATTGTTTTTGTGGTTCGTGTTTATGTTACACATTTTAAGAGTGAGATACGAGACAGCTCCATACTACATTTACTTTCCGTATAGAATATTCATCTTTGTTTATTTGTGTGAAATGTAATTTATTTCTGTCATTTACGTTCAATGCTTGATTCATTTGTCCCCTTGTACCTGTATGAAGATGTAATCAAATTCTTATCCTAAAGTAATCTTAGAATATATTTTTATATTGTCTAAGTTGAAAAAATTTTACAATCTACGTATATGAAGTTGAATATTGATTTGATGCGGCTTTGTAGCCTCCATTTTAACTTAAATTTCTTGGTATATTGGATTAGAAAGTCTGGTATTTGTTATCTATCATTCATTTTGAAGCATGTGTTAGGATCAAGGTTGTTGCATTGGTATTTATGAAATTTTATATCCCCGTTGAGACGGGGCAACGGGCACTTCTGCTAGTAAATAAATAAATAAATATAAATATAAATTTATATATATATATATATATATATATATATATATATATATATATATATATATATTCTATTGATAAAATGAGCATAAAGTTGATAAAATGAGCATAAATTTTCCCTTAAATACATTAAAGCGCAGTATTCTACATGGAAGTTGGAAATTACATTGTTACTCATTAGAAGTATGCAACACTTTTACCATTTTCTTCATTCATAGCGAAATACAGTTTTTACGTAAGTTAGCTTCTAAAAAAGTAAGGATATATTTTCTACCTATCAATAATGATAGGAACTCTTAAATGTCAGATTTATATCATATTCAGTTATAAATTACAGTTACCTGGATCGCTCTTTAAGCCCTTTCCTAAAAATCCAAATTATTTTTAGAAAAAATGTAAATATCTAATTTTGTGTGAAGGAATTGCAATTACTAAAATATTTGTGGTTAATTAATGACTAAATGTGAGGGAAGTGGGGGACTGCTTGGTAGGGTTATGTATGGTGGGGACTGTGTGCGCTCCGGGACCCCCACGGAAGCCGTCAAGGCCTACCAGGAACCCTGAAAACTTTTGCATGGATAACTATGTTTTTTGTTTGTGTTTTATTGTATATTTTCATAACCGTGTATATATAAAATTGTGTATTAATTTTAAGTGTAAGATAAATGTAATGGTAACCTTAAAATTGTGATATAATGTAATGTCATAATTCTGCCACCAGACGTATAACACCAGACCATTCTGTGGCGGAAATTCTAATGAATAAATATATTAATACATTTTTAATTAAATATAATAGCCTAAAGACCTATTGGAAAATATTCCGTATCGTAGACTCATAAGTACTCGTAAGTATTCTCATTTTCGTTTAACATAATTTATAGATTGAAACTTTGCGTGTTTTTAGAGGGTGTGAAATCAAAATTTCAATTTGTTTCAATGGAAATAAGTTAAAGGGCGAAAAGTCGAGTTAAAATACAGCAAACCGAGTCCTTGAAGACCTCGCGGGCATCGCGATCCACCGCCGGTAACCCTTTGAGAACCCTCGGCGTTACGTCTCCCGTTTCTTAGGGTCAGCCTTTATCACCTTCGCAACCGAACGGCGCTTCCCGTTCACCCCAAAGTTCGCGGATTCGAAGCCGTCGTCAAACTCAAAAATAAAAATGAAATCCGAGCGGTCATTCCTTCCTCTCTTTTCTCCATCTGTCGTCCCTCTGAATCTATCTGCTTTCCTCACCCCTTTGATGCCCCCCTATGGAACTCGATGGTTGGGCAAGGAGGAGAGAGAAAGAGCGAGGAAAGGAGTTGGCATTCCTGGGACCGTTGACCTTGAGGATGTTGAAATGAAGGTCAGGCTCACCCCCTATCGCCTGAAATGCACTGCGATGCTCCGCTAGAGGGCAGGAGGTGGGGCGAGACGGAGGGATTGTCTGGTGTAGTGCAATGCCTCCACTCCACCTGTACTTCCTCCTTTACGTCTCATCGATTCCTTAGCCATTTCGATATGCTCTCCCCCCTGCCCTCGCCTGCGGTTTCTTTTCCCTGCAATTATTGAGCTCTTTGAGGAGAATGTCTCCCGGAGAGTTACGTAAGATGATGGCCCCGAGATATTCCGCGCTTATTTTTATTTTTACCGAGTTTCGAGTACGTAGTCACTTTCCACCGACATAAATGCATGTCTTTGGGTATTTATCTATGTGTGAAATCTGCCGAAATTCCTGTAATTCTGCCATCGTTCCTCGAGCTATTAGAGAAGCTGATAGGGTAGATTAGGTAGGGATGATAGTGTTACTACACCCCTTGCCATACACCGCTAGCGGGGTATGAATCTAAATCTAATTGCTTCCGCTATTTGCACTCTACACCTTCATTAGTGCATATTATCTCGTTATGTATTGGTGCAAATAATACTTCTATATTTCCTAACAAAGATAATCCACTTCTAATTGTTCTATTCAGCCACATTTATTTTTTATTCATAGCCATCGGATTGAGCAGGATTTCTGCTCGCATGATATTTATTTCGTATGATGTGCACACATTTGCAAGTTATTGGCTCTGTGTAACGTATACCTTAGAGCTATAAGTTATTAATTCGGTCTATAATGGGTTTTAGAGTAGCCTTATGTAGTAGGTGTTATAACGGAAGAATTATAGCGGATACCCCGTAGGTGTATACATTACGTGGAGGTCCACTATTGCTCAACTAGTTTAGAAAATGCTAAAGTAGGTTCTCTGTTGTAGGGTCTCAAGTGATTCAACGGTAATTTTAACTTTAACACTTGAAACTTATTTGATTTTTCTCTGTGGTCCATAAGAGCAATGAAACATTTGATTGATTAATGTCATATCAATCTCTCTACTCTGTACACAATTATGAGCTTAAATTGTATTTATAAATAAATATGCTAGTCATTAGGTTAACAACCAAGAAAGTATGATGCCGTCTTATGTAATACTTGATTATTGTCCAGTCATTTGATTCCGCTAATTCTGCAAAATTAAATACCTGGTATAAATGCAGTAATGCCCAAGTTTTAGTTTTTGTAAAATTAGAATTTACTCGTTGTTTTTCTCAGGGTGTAGATATTTAAGGTACACATGTACATGTAAGGTACACCCCTTGCGAATGCTTATGATGGCTAAATTTTGTTGAAGGAAAGAGGATACAGTAAATCATTATAGCAAATAAATAATTCATAGTGAAGTATGAAGGTTAAAGTATCCAGTCAGAATTTTGACTGAAGCTCTACAAACATACATTTGGTAACGGAATGAGGATTCCGAAAGAAATTTTAAGATAAAGAGATTTTCTATCCCCTTACCCTTTTAGGTCTCTATTATGTATTTTTAAAATATTTCTCTGGAAGCAATATCGAGATTTTTATTCCCAGCATACCGTAGTCAAATCAGTACAGAGCAGCTTCTATTATGTAATGCCTCTCGCTCTACGTCTCCGTATAGAGGAAATAAAAATAATTGCTTATAAATATTCCTAAATTTTTTTAACTACTTTCTTCTTCGTAATATCGTTTTATTGTGTTGGTATATTTAGTGTTTCATTGTTTTCTTTCAATAAAATTATGAAATTAATTACGAAAATGAAATTCTACTTCCCCACAGTATCGATGTTGTCCCCAAGGGAATTAATGCCATCCTTTGGAATTGATCGGAGCTTAGGCGTCTACTGGAAGTCGATGGAATAAAAATAAACTCTTATTTACTATTACGATGTTTTGGAAACAAAGAAACACAGGATTGCATATGTTGCAACGACGCTCTGAGAGATACTAATTTCTCGCGGAACTTTAAGAACTAATTTCTCGAGGAATTCTAAGAGAGATAATGAGCGTCTTTAAGTTAACAGATAGTCATTTTAATCAATTCATTAGTGTTAATTCTCCCTCTCCATTCACTGAGAGACTCCAGTTTTCGTGCTCATTCCAAGACGTTAAGATGACTTTAATAGAATAGAAATTTTTCTCTAAAAATCGAGGATTTAGAACCGTCAACTTGCCGATGTCAGATCAGGTGCAGAAACGGTAGCTGTAAATCATGGGTTAACTGCACATTATTATTCCTCATATCTGGAGCCATGACCTAAGTTAGGGCGGGGCAACAGGGGCATGTGCCCCGGGCGCACATTCCTTGGTGGGCGCAAAACGGAAGTTGCAATTTTCTCAAAAATTCCATCGTCTTGGTAATTAGCGAATAGTGTTAGTGGAGGGAAATTTCAGAATTTATTCTGGGATATGAATCTGAAAAGTTATTATATAAGCACCATTTTAAAACGTTTGTTGAATTAAATCCTATTAGTACTGGAAAATTCTCTGCCCAAGTCGACAATAGTCATCAGGGCACTTCTATGCCTTAGTAACTATCCGTAGCTTTGAATAAATTATTTTCATTATCCATTTCATCCGCCGCGATCATTATATTAAGGGATTTTTTATATTCTTTCTGGTACAAATCGATTCTAATATTGCATATGTTTCCATTTCGTATCAGTTTTTGATTTCTTATAGAAAACTCAAATACCTATAACTAGCGGTTAAGATAGCGCAGCGTTTAAATACTTGTTAGTAGTAACTCTATGTTTAGATTATAAACCCAGGGATATGTAGCATTAAGATCCGCAGCCTTGTAAGCGATTGTGTTCCTTGATGCACAATTTTTTTCTAAAGCCTCTGTTTACTGCGATGAATTCGTCTTTCTGGGCTTTCCATGATATACTTATTCGAGTGTATTACCGTTTATTTTAGTGCTTAAATTCTTAAGTTTCATATCCTCGACTAATTTTTAGCATTCAGCGAAAGACTGTCAATGAATGTTTCTCCTTAATTTCCGTTTCTTAACGGTCCTCTTTTGTTTTTATTTCGTCGAAAATTTTGATTAGTGTTCAGTAAAAAGTTTTGTTCGCTATGACGGCGCGTGGAAGAATGATTTCCGTTCTCGGTTCGTTTAGGGTGGCGAATTTTTTGATGTTCCGGGTATTAAATCCATTTAAGCGGCATTTCTTTTTTTTGTTCTACATTGTTTCATTTTATGGGAACGTCATTGCATCACAAAATTACCAAAGCTGTTACTTTGTTCTCCAAATGTGCAATTTATTTCCTACCCAATTATCATCGATTTATTGCTATGATTTCCTGATTTTCTACATCTACCTCCATCTCACAAGCAGCCTTTCGGCATGTGGCTTGAAGGGTGGTGCAGGTGCATTTTTTCAATTAAATAACTAAAAATGTTAGTAAACACATCGGACCAGTTTGACTCACAACCTCTACACCATTAGATACCAAAAACTTTGGGAAAGAAATTGGGCAACCAGACTAGAAAAGTGAGGTAGTTTTTCCTTACTTTCCTCCTGATCTTGTATGCTATAAAGGGAACAAAAATGTATGTATACACATTCTCTAAATTACTACATGAGTAACACTTTCCATTAAATTCAAAAAGGTGTGATCAGGATTAATACCACGACAAGGCATATCTCACATTTCATTTCTGTCTAGGTTGTTTTTGAAAAAAATATCCGTCATACTCCGTTACAAGCCTCCGTTGAGGAATCGCTGATCCTAGAAATTTTCATCCTGCTCGAATGAATGTATTTTACCTTACGTAGTGTATTGTTTTCTTCGTGTTGTGTTTTTAATTGTTTAAACTGCTTTTAATTTACTGTTTATTTACTAGTATATTTATAATTTTTACCTACTTACATGTAAATGTGTAACTGTTTGTTCTTGTATGATACTATTGGTATATCTTCTTGTTTTTTAAATTTTATTTAATCTGATTTCATCGCTAAATACAGTTTTCCTATCTGTAGGTTTCGCTGGTTTTTTACATCCCACTTCTTGAGGTGTTTTCCGGCAGTGGAAATTATTTCCTAAGCTCTTAGCTTATATTTTTTATAACCACTAAGTAAATATCTTCTTTGTACATACTTCTTTCAAGCTCTCTTTTTTACATGCGAAGGGTTAGATGTAAGAAGAGGCTTTATAGTCTCGATCTCGCCCTAAATGAAGTCCTTTTATTATTATTATAAAATATATGTGAACGTGTACGATGAAAGATTTGTAACTTTGCCTTTTATTCTATTTCTAGGAACTTGGCTATTGGAATCGGGATACAGAATTTCCCTGAAGGTCTGGCAGTGTCCTTGCCCTTACAGGCTGCAGGATTCTCCACCTGGCGCAGCTTCTGGTAATTTCAATCGCTCTAAATTCCAGGGGTCTGACATTGTGGAACGCTATCTAATCAAATCAGAAACTTACTTCGTATGTTCCGCAAACATTTTTCCGGTTCGTCCGAGACGGTCATCCTCCGATACACTACGTACGGAAATAAGGGAATTTATACAGGGGTGTGAAGTTTTGAGTTTACAAAGTGTTCATCCCCTACCCTCAAAACTGCATATCCTTGTATATATTCCGTTATATCTTTATTTAATAAACCCTATAATGACCTGTCTAAGTCGAAATCGGTCGTACGAAATATTTTTTTTAATACGTCAAGACAAATGAGTTAAACTTTTGTGGTACGATACTACTAGCATACACTTAAGAGAGATTCTATTCATCCACAAGAAGAAAATTTTGTAAAAATCATTACTGTCATCTCTTTTGGTTTCAAATTTTCCCTCTTTCTAGCATTTCGTAATAATCTCAATCTACTATATACCAAATAAATTCTCGGAATCCTGATATTTTACATATTAGGTGGGGAAACCCGTACTTGATTTCATACTAATGGTCCGTGTTATTGAGAGTTGACTTGAAGTATTACAAAGGTTATCTTCATAACTTTTGCTCGGAATCAGTTCATATAAATATATTAACAGGTTAATATTGAAAGTTGCTTTTAAAAGAGGACGAATTTTCTCTAAGGTAGGCTTTTATATGTGATATTGGTATAGTTGTCGTCACACTCTGATTTTCTTCATTTTCTTGATGCAGTATGTTAGAGTTCGTTTTATGAATGATAAGTATTTAATTTTGAGAAAATCGATTGTTTACATTTGCTGATGTTTTATATTTTCTAGTTTCACACATTTTAAACATTCAGGAAATATATCAACAATATTAAAATTAATAAAGCATAGTTCATCAAAACACACAGAAATACTGCGTAAAAATTTTAAATTTATCCTGGGTTAAATTATTTGGTGTTCTGCCCCGTATATAATGTGATATTTCGTCCATCAACAGTCATTAGTCAGTATCCCCGTAAATCTGCCATTTCTCAAATACTAATGACTACCTTCTCCTCGGTGGGTACCGCTAAGTATTTTCTGGGTAGCTATAGATCTTAAGCGGGCTAAATTTTGCTAAAAGACAGCCCATCGAAATGAAGTCTCTCTCCGCAGATCTCTTCATCTCTCGAAACCCGTCTTCCGTCCTCTTTCAAAAGCAAAGTTTCTGAAAGCCGGAAATTCAATCCGGTCTGCCGAGGTTTCATCTTTCATAATTTTTCCTGGATTTCCGTGCTTCGACAAATTTCACTTCTTCCTTAGTGCGGCGTCCGATCTCTTCTCCTCTCCCCAAATTCTGTCCACTCCCATTAACATCCTTCCGCTTCGTCGACAGGTTGGGACAACTGAGCGGTATGGTAGAGCCTTTGTTTGGGCTGATCGGTGCCGCTGCCGTCACAGTAGCGGAGCCCATTTTGCCCTACGCCTTGTCCTTCGCTGCTGGCGCCATGATCTACGTGGTCGTGGACGACATCATACCGGAAGCAAGCTCTAGGTGAGTCATTATACTCGAGTTACCTTATTCTTATAAAAGTGAACCGGAACTTACCGAATATCGAAGCGAATAAAACCGGTACGAGACCTGGGCGTCACAATAAATTTATTTTATTTTGCATATTTAGATAGGCACATCAAGTGTTTTCAGCGTCGTAACTTTATGAGTTTTTATTTATTTAACGTTTTCTCTCATTGAATTGTATCTGTTCTCCATTATCGAGGTTGCAGAGTGGTTAGCATAACACCATGTAATGGCTCCAACACCAATGTCCATGGTTCGAGTCCCGGCTAACCGGATTTTTCTGGTTAGGGTATGGTCATATGTGTTCGTCTATTGTAAATGCCTCTCCTGTAATTCTCCATAATGGATGTATCTACTAAATATTATTTATCGGAGCTTTTCCTTTAAACCGGGACTGCTGGGAAATTCGCTAAGACCATAAGTGAAAACCGGTACCGTCCCGTTCAAAATGGGACCTATGATGTGTCTTCGATTAAAGGATGTGGTTGAAAGTTGAACTTTGGCAGCAATCTTCTTCATAGCTGAAGCGATATGTTGGCTTAATAAGGTGGTTTTCTCGTTGGAATCAATTTTCCTTGTCTTACGAAAAGGCGATTCTTAACCAAGTCAGTGATCGCTGCCGAATATAGCTTAATATGGAGTGGTGTCCATCGTAATCGTTTCTGGAAAAAGCTCTCTAATGAAAGTCGAAACTGTCTGTATCATCGATTAACTCTTCGATTTCATTTGAAGTTCCCAAATTCTGAATTTCCCGTTAACACACGGCAACGTTGCCGTTGGGTTGGTGTAGGGGGGAGCGATTTCTATAAAAAATCTAGAAATCTAAAAATCCTTCCCCCCAACCCAACCCAACCCCCGTTGGGATATTTAAAACACCCGCCTATTTGACTGAGCAACGTTGCCGTGTTTAAACGGGTAATTTCTAGCAAAATCACGAAAAATCTTAATTTTCATCAGAACGAGTGAGACGACGAAGATAATATATTGTTGCTCATTTGAATTGTTTATAATTTTTTAAATCGTATTCCACGCGGTCAGTTTTTTATGTTCCTCCATGCTGTGGCGGCCGGGCGCTCCCGAGCTGCCAAGGCGAGCTAAGGGTCCGGATTAGGACGGCGACCCTCGAATTTTCTACCTGAAAAAAAGTAATGGTATAACCCCCGCATAAATACCATTAACCAAACCACCACCACATCCTATTCAACTCTTTTAAATATATTGGTTTCCTTAATGCGATGCGGAAAAAACGACCAAAAGTAACTCTGTCCTTTGCGAGTGTTGTTTACTGGAATAACAAAACCAGTTACTTTATTGACGAATTCATTACTACTTAATTTTTCTGAAATCTTCCGTTACTAATTGAGTCTTCTTTTATGAAGAGTATCCCAACCGAGGGACCTCCAACACCAGCCCAAACACTGGTGTCTAACCTGAAATATCTGCTAACAATCAAAGCTGCTCTACATCGGACCATCTCTGAAGTAGTTTAGTCATACTTCTTGGGGATCCCAAATCGCCTAGCAGTATTTGAAGAAAGGTTGATTCTCTTCTAATGTTTCGAGAATACATCGTTTTGTAATTTCTTTCCTTAATTCGACTCTACTGAGTTGGTTGAAAAATTGTGAGTTGGTTCTGTTAGTTTTTAACTTTACCAGGGTAAAAAGAATTTTTATGGAGCATAAAGGAAGCCGCTTTGAAAAGGAAACACCTTAGAGGCTTTAAATCTCCAATAGCCGTCTTTGTCAGCGTTCCTCACCTCTAAAAATAACAGCAATCCTTCCTGTTTTCTCCGAATACCGGTGAAAGAGGTGAGGAACGCCGACAAAGACGGCTATTGGAGTTTTTTAACCTCAAATTATTAAATAGCCATGTTCCAAACTTTCTTTCTTTAAAGGAAAATACCGTTAGTTTTCCTAGTTGAAAACCGTACCCAAACCGAAAATTCGAATTTCTTGAACTTGAACCACAATTGAAAACCGTATTTCAATCTTTTCCGGTAACCGGTTTGTGTTCTCTGATTTCTAGGTCCTTAAGTCTGACGGTGATTATATATACTGATCGTGATCGAGGTGACCCATAACCCATTAATTAACAATTATGTTTCAATAATTGATCTCATAGTTTGTATAATACCACTACCTCACTCGTTTCCCGAAAATAAAACTCGATATCAAACGCTTTCAGATGGATTACAACGATACATGTTCCGAAAAAATAGTTCGAACTAGTTCGACGGTTTCTACCGTTCAGGAACCGGAATTGGCCTTTTAATCTAACCGAAGCAAATACAGGAACGAAAATAATTGCAGTTCGATGCCCTGAGTCGTACTCACTGCTCATCAAAATTTGATCAAGTTGTTCTTACTTATTTGTATGTAGCTATGTCGCTCTAAGTAATTGTCAGAGCGCATTCAAATGGCGATGTGTTTCTTTATTCTTTAATTTCGTGTCCAGATGTGAATGATTTCCGTGTCGTTTTGTTTGGATAAGGTTGGCTATTCGATCGCGTAACGGAAGGATCAATACGCATTTAGCACCACCGAAAAAATTCTTCCCACTTCACGCCTTCGACCCAAAAATTGGAATTGTCATTCACACGTGCCGATATCTCGAATGGGAAAAGAAAGCAAAGCGCGAGAAATGACTCGGCCTACAAAATGCTTTCGTTTCGCCAAGATGCCACGAGATGACATCATCGATGGCAACTTCAGCGGCGAAACCTTCCTCCATTTCTTCGACTTACTGCTTCCTAAATTTCTGTTGTAATTTTCGTATGCTTACCTAGAATTAGTACTTACGTTTCTCCTTAGGAAAACATGAAGTATAATCTATGGTCATGGACATATGTCTCTAAGGATTCACTTGATGCATCGATGAGCTAAGTGTAATTCAGATGTGTTGTCCTCGGGTTTTCATTAGATGCTACATTGAAGACATTTCAAATTTTGAAAAGCAGCCAACTATCGAAGTTTACTATAGTTACAATTTCTACATCTACAGAAATATCATGAAGGTTGTTTCAAAATATTAATCGTACTTTCTCTAAAGAGAATTAGATTTGGGCTTTCATTCATGGTGAGGTCCCAAGCCAACGTTGCCAAAACCCATGTTGCACAGGTTTCAGGTTGATTTCTGAAAATCAGCAATACTCAGTTCCAGCCCAGCTCGAACCATTTCATCTAATCCTAAAACAGATTGCACTTTGCAGCGATAAGCCGGACCTAACCCTGGCCCGTACTAGCCCTGGCTGGAATTGTGTGTGTCACGATGCAAGGCAGTTCGAAGGGGCTTGTTGGCGTAAATAGCCTGTTCTTATAGTAGGTCATGGACTACATGTTGGGAACGTGATGTTGTGAGTGAACCCTGGAAAACCCAGAGAAGTAGGGTTGAATTCAGTGATGTGTTATTGTCCGTTTAAATGAATATCTCAATTTACGTTCACTGCAAGCCTTTGTGAGTTGCCAGTTGTCTTCCGGATGCGTTGTTAACATAACCTTTTGCTTTGAATGTGTCTTATTCCATGTCTGATAAAGCCTTTGAAGCTAAAATAAACAAAAATATGTTTCAGCTAGGGTTACTCTGTACTATTACGATTCGTTTTTTTTGGGGCAAGGAGATCGCTATTTTTATTTTTGAAGTTACATAGTGATTGTCTTTGCTCAAATCCGATCAATCTCAAATCTGTTTATCTACATTGATGTACCGCTAGCAAATCTCAAAAATACTTAAGTTTTGTACAGTAAAACGCAATCGAAGTCACCGAAAAGATAGACTCCTGCATCCGAACTTTCCCTGAACTAAATGGAGTATGGCAGAGTTAAGAAATTCCATATTTTCCGTTTGCTCTTCCGTTTCCTCCTCCGTTTGCATTTTCTAGGCCAGAGCGGCCGTCCATTCCGATCCCTAATTAATTTTTTCGATTTTTTAGTCCTCCTGGAATCATTCTTTCTCGCTTGTTCGACCCTTGTTTTCAATAGGAAATTTCTTTCGGGAATGTGTATGTGCTACCATTTTCTATTCGTCTTCTTCTCACAAACATCTCTCCTTTCTATCCTCCTCTCTCTCATTCCACCCGCCCTCCGTTGATGCGTAGGAATTCGAACATTCTTTGACCGGTAGTGCGGCGTTGCCGATTTTCTCGGACACGACCCTCATTTTGCCTTTGCAACTCCCCCGCCTCGTCGTAGCCATGGTCATGGAATGAGGAAGAAGGAGGAATAGAAGGAAGGGATGCAAAGAGAGATAGGATAGACGCGAGGCGAAGAAGGTGGTAAGGGAAGATTGAAAATTTATCTCGGGGTTAGGGTGCCTTCCCCCAGGAGGTCCATCTCGAAAGTGTGGGAAAGGGATGAAAGAAAAATTCGTGGGATGAGGTGGTGGTGCATAAATGGAAATGTTTGGGTCGAAAGATGTGCAACAGGTTGCTGCAGAAGGGATCTCTTTTGATGGAGGATGAAGGAGGGATAATCCGTGGGAGAGGAGTCGACTGGATGAAAAGGTAGCTGAGGGAGATGTAAAGAGAAGGAATGTGAGCGGTGAAAGGCTCTCCGAGAATCTTTCCCAGGAATTATTTTTCGCTCTCGCAAAATACGAGTCGCTGCAGCCATTAGGGTTTATCGGGAAATGTTTGATTAAAATGAGGATGGCTTCAATTTGACTCACAGGAAGAGAAAATGTTTAACATTTTCCGTAGGTTCGTCTAATAAAGGGTCAAGTAATTTTAATAATGTAGTATAATGTAAAATAATGATACAACATGGAAATAAACGAACTTAAGACAAAGATTCTAATCTGCAATAAAAGCGAAAACATAAGAGCAAATGTAAAATTGGAAAATGTTACCCTTAAAGAAGTGAAAGAATTTAACTATCTGGGGAGTAAAATTACGTGGGATGGAGGGAGTACAAGAGATATAAAATGCAGAATTAACATAGCAATACTAGCATTCAATAAAAAGAAAACTCTACTAAGGATTATTGGAGAGTAAAAATCGCATCGTATGGGATTCGAACCCTGGCCTTCCACTTTGCTAAGGAGATGTTATAACTGCCGAATAAACGAGTTTATCGGTTTCGAATTTATAGACGAAGTAAATGAAATTGTTGAACGAACCCGATCTCCGAGAAGCATCGACAAAACGTTATAGGGAAGTGATCGCAAAATCAGATAATTACTGTCGGTCGTTTCTTCCTCCGGCTATTACTTAGGCTAATAGGTTAGGTTAAGTAATTTATTATCTATTATAGCAATTAATAAAATTAAAAAAATATTCCCATGCATCAATGCAAAAAATACCCAACTTCTTACAATATAAGCATTCATAAATAAAAAATGATAAACATAAATATACAATAAATATAGGAATTGAAAGGAAAAAAGAAACAAAACATACAAACCGTTGTGAATTACCAAAGTTAGTATGAATTTTAAATAACCTTAAAACAGCATATACATTACTTGTCTTGTGATTATCATGTAAGATTTTTCAGGGTTCCTGATAGACCGTAACGGCTACCGTAGCGGCCACGGGGCCCACGAAGTCCCCACCGTACATCACCAGGCGATCGCATACTTGTCTCACATTTCGTTACAAGGTGGATCATTCGTAAAAATATTCATTTTATTTATAACTTTACTAAATTATTTGATTTTATGGAAAGATTCGAAGACTTCTGCTGGTAGACTGTTCCATTCCTGGATAGCTCTATTAAGAAAAGAGTATTTCCGTTTATCTGTTTTTTATCTTATGCATCTTACTTTGTATTTATGATCGCGCCTACACAAGTAATCTGCTTCTTTTACTCTATCACTTAATTCCTTAAACGCAGGAAAACTCATGAATGTTTTATAGAAAACCGATAGTCTCTTTTTCTTCCTCCTGTCTTCTAGACTGTCCCAACCTAATTCTTTTTTCATCTGAGTCATCTGCTTTTTTCATATCTCCCTTACGCGAACGTAGCCGCGTAAGGGAGATATGAATTATCCCTTTGCATCTTTTCCAATTACTTTTTTAACTCCTACTTGATAAGGGTCCCATAATCATTCACCGTATTCTAGAATAGGCCTAACTAATGATAGGTACGCAGTTTCTTTTATTTTCCTGTATGATTTTTTAAGGATACGTATCACAAAATCTAACGTTTTATTGGCTTTGCGTATGATATTTTCTATATGCACGTTCCACTTTCAATGGTGTTTTACACCCCCTGCCATACGCCTCTGGCGTCTCGCTGGATATATATCTAAATCGAAACTTCGCGCTGTAGTTCAGAGTTTGTAATAGCTGCCTATGATGTTCTAGACCTCGGTTCGAGTCCCTATCACTCCGACACTTTCTACTTCGGTTTCTTCTTGGGTAAAGGCGCGGACACAATCGACGAGTACACAAGACTTGAGACGTGTCACTTGTACGTCAAACTTGGAACTATCAGAAAATCGTAGTAGTAGTAGTAGTATTGTTAAAAGTGCTTCGACAGCTTAGGTCATTTCGCACATTGGCTCCCACCGGGAATCGAACCCGGGACCGCTTTCACCAAAGGCAAATGCGCTGTCCACTTGACTATTCGGGAGCCTATCAGAAAATCCTTGGGAAACATGGACACTCTTAGACGCTATGCACGGTGAGTGTTCTGACATTTATAAAGAGAAGAATAATCTTATAGAATGATGGATGCAAATGAGGCAATTATTATGTAGTTCGGTTAAATAATTATGGCTTAATGATTATTCAAATCTTCGGTCGGTAATGGCGGACCCAAAATAGTAGTACTTGTATTTATCTTCAGATAGCGAAAGTATCGCAAGGTGAATCCTGATTGGTTATCCGTGTACGTGAAACTTGTAAAGATGGAAGTTGCCCATCTCCTCAAGTACACGTACGTACGTACACGGGGACTGTGTCTGGTGCCATTCATTTATACACGGCCAACTTTGGTAGGTTTTTCGTTAACGCTACACGTCTTAAGTACACGTTGATTGTGTCCCAGCCTTTAATGAACGTTATTTTTCAATTTTTTTATATAAGAATTCCTGCATCCCCCAGCAATGCAAACTTCGGAACCGCTGCAGGTGGTCCATTGAAATCAATCGGTCCTCATTTTCTTCCAGCGTCATTTGGTCCAATAGAATCCCAATTTCTCCATTAACAAATTCTTAAGAGTTGCTTCAAGTTACGGCAGTTACCACCTGCTCTATACTTTACTATGAATTAATGCTTTCACAGTTAACTTCGTTTGATTAAATTCATCAAAGTATGATTGTATTTACTGTTATTAAATTCATCTCCAAGCAAAAGGAAATGTAAAAGTTTTACGGAGGAAAGTATTCGTTCACGGGAAAATTATTTGACTTTAGTTCATCTAAAGTTTTCATATTTCGTATCCTCATTTTTAACCTAGTGTAAGTGAAAATGCCGAAGACTTCGCATCATATGCTGCCGTTATTCTTAAACGGTATTATTAGGTGGGCATCTCGCATTTTCTCTGAGAAAGCCTCAACGAAATGATTTCCAGTAAATGTCTATAAAATATTGATGTGAGTGGAGATTATTTTATCTCTTGATGGAAAAGGTAGGAGTACTCATAAAGGAATGCTGCTAAGTTTGCATACATTATTTAATTAATTAGCTTCTTAAATAGAAAACTCGTACTACCACGCAGGGGGCAGGTTAAGTCCGTTAGCCACCTCCTATAAGAGGGTGCACTTGAGAAGAGAACTTCTCCTTAGAGAAAATCACTACATACTAAGCCTTACTCTCAGTTATCGGTAGATGCTTAATTTTCCACCGGTATATATTGGTTAAAAGTACAGTAATAGAGCTCAACCGAAAGAATTCCCAGATGAAAATTTACGGCTAAATTATTCGTCATTACCCATTGTTGGCATTAGGGCATGACGAGCAGCGGCGTAACTATCGGGTTGCAGGAGGTGCAATGCACCACGGCTCACTCCCCGGAGGGAAACGTACTCATTCAGCAACCAAGACCGAGCCAACCGTTTTAATTTTTACACATCAAAAACGATTTCTAACATCCTTCATGTCCGGCGCAACTCATTAGTAGACCCCAGCAGGTGCGATTAAAATGTTATCCGTTAATGTCGCCAGAATCGGAAACTATTGGTTTATGGATATGGATAGATTTCATGGTGAGACATTTTGAAGTAATAGAGAATACAAATGATGAAAATGAAGTTAAACCTAAAGCGTGCGACTTTACCAAAAGTTTTACAGGATGTTGAAAATAGTGGCTTGGCTGGGACTCGAACCCAGGCCTCCCACTTTCCGGGCAGGTGTTCTAACCAACAAAATTACCGAACCACGTTCTTTTAATAGAGAATAGCTTGATATTTCCACTTATTTTTTCCTTTGTAGTCGAACCTGGTCTTAAAAAAATAATAATTATGTGGAATGGGTGTGATTTAAAAAAATAGTAAAGTAAAAAAATATTACACTACAACGATTCCTTAATGCTTCAGCAATACAACTTTAACAATACAACTCCAACAATAAGGTAATATTTTTTATTTTACGTACCAAATTAAGTAATATACATTGCAATGGAGGTGCAATGTATATTATACCAGTATTATTATACCAATTGCAACCAGTCAAACCTTCTGTTGTTGATTATTTTGTGGAAGTTATCAAGTTATTTTCCATTCCCCCAATTAAAAGATTTTTAAACCGACCGTGCTCAACAAGGATTATGTTCTTCTGAATTCTAATTCCTCAATTATGTTGACAGTTCAAGCGTGCAATTATTTCCTTCCAATTGCTGTCTTTAAATACGTAACTGTATTACTTCATCGAAGTACGTATGTTTTGGACTAGATTGCGAAAAAGTATAATTTTCCATCCAACCCATCATCGCTGTTAATATGTTCATAAAATAAATTCTTGTGAAACATACATTTAGAAATTAGAAAAGTGTATTCTCCGCGATACTACGAGGTTACGCAAGTTAAAATAAAACGTTAAGTGAGGTGCAGTATTTTATGGTCCACTTTCATTCGAAATTTCCATATTCGTCAGAAATGTTCCGACTTGTAACATTAGCTCTCCTGCAATTTCCTTCTATTAATATCTGTCTCACATTCAGAAATATTTCAACGGTAGTTGGATAGGGCCGATTGTGAAGCCTAATGTGAAGTCCATCTTCTCTCTAAACAGCTCTAAGTTCCTTGGCTCCATTAGATCTTATACATCTCTTATAGAGCTGTGCCTTTGATGAGCAATTAATATCCATTGATATTTACCATCAGGACCAAAGCAATGGATTGAACTTTTCAATGTAAAAGAATTTTTTCTATTGCTTTTTAGTTTGAAACATTGGTAATATGCATGTGAACATTAATGAGAGGCCTCAACTATGTTTATACCTTAAATACTAACTAAATACCACCCAAACAGCTAAGGAATGGTTTTAAATATTTGTCACGAATTATCAGAAAGTTATATTTGTATTGCTATTAATATATCTGGTCCTTCCTCTTGTAAAAGGTCAATTTTCTAAGCGGATACCTCTTTGCGAAATACTCTAAACCAGTTCTCTCCGAAGAAACATATTTGTTCTAGTTTAATTCAGTTGGAGGCCTCTGTTGTCTGTAGTAGTAAATGCTGCTTCGTAATTTAGAGGGCCATTCAGATTTGTTGATTTTTTTAATTCCTATTTTACTTCTTTCTCTCCAATTTAGCATTCGAATGCATGTTGCATGACCGAGGGCTTGTGCTCTCATCATCTTCAGACGTCTACTTCATCGATCTCCTTGACGCATGATTTTGATTCGGACTGTTTGATGTAACCGTGGTTTTCTTCCATCTCCCAAACAGTGGCAACGGTCGCCTGGCCACCTGGGGCTCCATGGTGGGTTTCGTGGTGATGATGGCGTTGGACGTGGGACTGGGCTAGCAGAGCCGCTGCTTTCCGGGGGGCTCACCGCACCTCTGCCCTCCACACGTCTTCCAATCTGCTCCCGATGCTGCAGCGAGATAGGGAGAGGAACTGACAATTGCGCAGCGGCACCCGCATTCTCTCTCTCTTCCTCGCTCTCTGCATCAGCAGGGAGTTTGTTATGGAAACGCTCCGCTGTGATGCAACCTTGCGAGCGCGACATTGTTTGCACCGCAAACGGAGTCACGTGGAGCATCTAATTCGCGACAATTCCTTTTCGTCTCGCAGTGGCTGTTTTTCGAATAATGATTCCAGCTGTGATAAAACAAAAGACGGTAGCGGCCGCTTCGAATCTCTGATACATACTTATTCGGGAAAATGTGAAACGTGATCGATGGAAAAGCCGTCCGATTTAAGATGGCGCCTGAGCACAAGAGGCTGCATTGCCGCTTCGTGTCTTTGGAGGCGTGCTTTGTCCTCACCGCGCGTCTGATCGTGTGAGAAGTGCAAATGATGTGCTCCTGAAGTAGTGCAATATGGTTGTTATAGTTTTCACTAATTTATCTCGAGCATCCCATCGTGTTTCGTCTTTCTTTCAAAATTCTTTCGGCCGCCAAGCCTTGCTTTTGACGAAAGGCGTGGTGTTCTATGCGGCATTCATGCTCTGCAGAGTAATTCCAGAAGAATGCTTCATTGGGCAATCATCTATTGTGGGCTCTTGGGTCTCAGGGGAGATAATTATTTTTCGAAAATAGATTTATTTTCATACGTTGGGCATATTGTAGATCACAAAGTACTTAAAGGTCTTATTCATTAAGTATGCGCGCAATGGTTAATCTTGTTTTTATCTTCGTTCCGGATACGTAGATACTGCTTCGGCTAGGCAGTCTAGGCAAAGCAGCCACGACACGCTGTCATTGTTTACATTCCACTGGGTTTTTATGTAGTACGGGTTTTAGAGATTGGGCAATATTGTCACATGGGGAAAATAAACACGTTTTGATTTTAATTGATTTAAAACATGTGTGATATCTTGCCGTGGTTTTTGCACCTATTTTGCGTATAAGGAGACCCTTGAAATTTCGAAATAATGTATGCACGTCCAAAAGATTTGAAATTTAAAAAAATTATTTGACTGCAATAAATTCTGGCTAATTTTACTCCAATTCCACGTAAATGTTGATAAAAAAGAAAAATTAATAAATTAAAGTCGAGGACCTTTTCTCTGACTCACGGAGAAGGTACCCCTATTCGCGCACAGCAGTGATTTACTGGTACAAAGCGGTTTCGTTATATTTTCTTCTTGCCCTTTGGTTCATAGGCTGTGATAATTGTATGTTTTCCGTTCTAGTGTTAGTTCCCATTTTAGTCGCTACGTTCCGTAACTGTCGTGCAATCAATAACGACTTTGATAATTTTAAGTGTAGAGTAATGCGTGATTTTCATTGTCGGTCTGACAGCTTGTGATAGAAATTGATTTCAAATATTCTAAAAATTACAATAAATTCCAAATTTTTGGGAAGTAGGATCATGATGAAGATCCTCCGAGAATGCGACTGCCTTTATGTGCTTCGTAGTTAATGTTAGTTGTGTTTGCTATCGTCAACAGTATTTTATCAACTCTTTGGGGGTTTTAAAGAAATGAAAACGAGAATTGTGGAAATTCTCTATCTTTGTAATTGTGTTTGTTTTTATTTAGTTGGGACTTCGCATGTATTTTCCCGATCTCCGTGCATTTTATCGTTTCACTCATGCGGATGCCTTTCGAAAGTGAGAAACTAACGACATAATATCGGAAAGTACTCACAATTTCTATTGATTAGCTCCATTCCCATTCGTACGTTTACGTTTTTTTAAAAATGTGTGTGATTCATCATCATAATTGCGTCGACTCGTACTTTACGATCGCAACGTTAAATAGTTTCCCTAGTTTTTGAGGCCTTCAATTATTTCGGTAGGTATTTTTGATTTTATTTTCAAAATACTCTCATCTTCACTAATATGTGTTTCTTTTCATTCCATCTTCTATCATCAAATTCAACACATTGCTTTTTAATAAGGTGTTGTCGTGTTTTGATATCCGTGTTGTCTGTCCACAGTCCAATCGATCTACGTTAAAGTCCTTTTAAAGTATTCAATCATGCGAACTTTGTGTGTGAAACTCCTTTTGTTTTTCATTGGGCTTGGGGTTTCTATTTCAATGTGATTTATTTTTGGGTCCGATTGCGGTTGCTTTTTTGGGTATTTTGTCAACACTTCCTTTAGTTAACGCTGATTGGATAACTTTTGAGCCAGCTTGAAAGTGGGGAATGACTTTCCTTGCTCAAGAAGGATCGTCGTAATAAATAAAAAAATGTGGGGATTTTGTTTGTGATAAAAACATTTTTCTCAGAAAAGTGACAGGGATACTACTGGAGATACATGTATCCTTGCGGTGGGAAGCAATATCATATGGTTTAATCATATTGATCTGAGTGTATTTTACCTTTCGTTACGTTCTCTTAAAACGTGTACTCAGCTTAGTTTCCGAATTATGGTGTTCCTGGTACCTCGCTCAGAGGTAATCATTAGTTTCTCATAAGATATTTTTTAAGGTATTCGTTGTCAACATCGGTCAATGATATATTTTTTAAATGGGGTTTTAGAGAAACCCTAGGTTTTTATCATGCACTGAATCTGTTATGTATGTATTCATGTTCACCATGGAAGAAAATACAAATTTACTTAATGTTTATCTTTTTTTTACTGCGAGGCACTCCTGCTAGTTATTCACCATTTCAACTTTTACCCATTTAAATACCTCGAGAAATACCTTTTAGTTCATAAAGTTTATTTCGACATTTTGTGCAGTTTTTCCCGAAAATGGGGAACCATTTATGACACCAATGCGTATCCCCTTTGGGCTTCCTATACCATTCCTGCATTCCATATACTGTGTAGTATTTTGTTCAAAGAAATTAGTTCAATATATTTTACTCCCGGTAAGAAAATGATGGTATTCATCGATTTTTAAATTATGAAGATGTATGATCAGTTAACATCATTTTTATTTATCCTCTATTACCTTAAACAACAATGCAAATCTTATTTTTCTAAATTAATAATTTGATCCTAATGTTGATCGTTGCTTTATTTTTTCTCCAACAGATGTATGTACCTGTGTTTTTTGTAATCTATTTATATTTCGAATTATTTATATTTTTTAACATCTTTACTTTTCACGAATTCGAATTTTTCTTATCCTGCCTTTTGTTGCGGGTTTTTTCCCGGGAAATTTCTTCGGAATGTGTTTTCACGTAATTTGTTAATTTGAAACTACCAAGAAACGAATGAAATGGAGTTGAATAGGGATAATTAAGGCATATGAACCTACTAAAAGGTTAACTCGTGTATGTTTCGGCAAAGATCGGCCATTATCAGGTGCAAGGCCGATCTGTACCAAAAGTGTTAGTTTTAAATATGTACATACATAAGGGTTGTCCTTATTTTCGAAAAGTTTGAAATTATTTCGGGACGCCCTCTAAATTTATTCCATATGGTACGAAAATAAATTGTGTAAAATATTATTTAAATCGCAAAACGGAAAGACGATACTTAAAGTTCATCCACTTAAAGTTTATATTTTTCAACATTTTTGGCCTTTTTTCGGATATCAAAGGTGATTAGAGAGTCTTCCCATGTTTTAACTGTTTTGATTTTTTTTATCAATACATTATTAGACATAAGCTGTGATATTTGTAAAATATTAATTAGATCAACGCAGTAGTTTTCGAGTTTCAGACCAAATAATGAGCGAGCGTCATACAAGTGTCGTACACTCGAATCGAATCTATGAATTTCGCCGCTTTGTATTCTGTCTTGTATTTATAGCTCTAAATTAATGTTAGTATTGCTTTTCTGCATATCATAGTTTAAAGACATAATTATGCGTTACGTACTTTAAAAATGCCTAGGCAGGGTAAGGAGTGAGGTAGTTTGCATTTGCTTTTCTCACTGAGCCAGAATGCTATAAGCGGAACATATCCACACAAGTGAAGCAGAAGCACTGGCAATAAAAGTGATACTATGAGTAACCCTTTTAACCATGATCAAGGCTATGGCAAAAGTAAATGAAAGATGTTTATCTAGCCTGCACCAAATGACAAATGAAAATATTCCATTCGTTGGAATATGGTAGCAGGACTGTAAAATTCACAACTAACCTCTATTGTGAATGGATTTCAGTAACCGGTCGCCATCAACTAAATATCCTTCAGCTATCCGTAATTCTTTTGCTACGTACCCGTAGGCCCATCTGAATTCTGACATCAAAGGATCTCTGCCTTTCTCCACTTTTATGAAGGTTGCGATTTGATCGGGACTTACATTGCAGATCATTCGGTCACGGCGATTACTAATCCCTCGGAGAATAGTCTCGCACGCACTGGGTTGACGCGCGTTCTTCGACGATCATTGACTAAAACTATTCCGGTGCAAATCGTCCCACAGGTTGCAAAAAAGATAGAAAGTGAAAGGAGAAATGGGAGAGAGAAGGAAGAGGAGGAGTGGAGGGAGGAAAGGTGTTGGTTTGTTGGTCGTGAGGCCTGAGCATCTATTTTTGGGAGTGGTAGGGTATCAGCCTATTTATAAATGGAAGAGAGGAAGTAAGAAGGTGAGACGATGGGAAGCAAGAGAAAAGATGTAGAAACAGCAAAACAAGTGATGTGAGTTTTCCCATCTACCTTTTAATTGTCACTTTAATCGTTGATCCTGGAATCGTCTTAACGAATCGTCGGAAAGGGTGTGAGAAAGCTAGTGATTCACTCGAATCTGCCTTCTTATGTCCGAGGCGTCGATCCTCCCGTGCTGTGGTCCCAAAATGGTTGTCAGGGACTCCATAAATAAGGTTTAGAGGTTAGATTGAATGGACTACCTTTTGTTTTCTTTTCGTTCACTTAGAATTCATTATAATATCTTTGTAATTTTTTATGCACCTTTAATTACTGGTGAAACATGAAATTTGGCAGCAAAAGATGAAGGTATTATAAAACCTCTTACGGTCATAGGATATGTAGAAATTGACAAACGAGATGAAAATACATTAAATGAGAAACTTATAAAGTAGAACTCAAATATAGTAAATAGTAGTTTTGATTTATAAAATTTAGTTTTGTATAAAGTCAGCCGCATTCCATTTTTAAAATGGATTAACTTGCATAAAAAGGTTGGCTTTTAAATTAACAAAAAATTATATTTAAGTTCGTAAAGAAAATTTCTTAAAAACCATCAATTTTTTAAGCTTTTCTATTGATATTTCAAGTTGATGTTAATGGGTTATGGAAATGAACGTTTCACTTTAGAATTATTTACAACGGTCAATATGTCAAGATCAAGTCAAGATGAACATTTTTTAATTATGTTCATTAGGAGGGGCAGTGTTTAGGTCAACTTGATATCGAATTACTTTTGTATCTCTTTTAAGTTCATTGTTTTCTGTCACCTGAAATAAATATAGGAGCTAAAGTGACCTAAAGCTAAGCGATTTCGTTCCTGATTCCTTAATGTTTAATGCTCTATGTCAAATATCTTCTTAAATATTACCATATATAATACAATTCCATCCCAATTTCATATACACACTAGATATGGATCTCGTTTTTTTCTTTCTGTAATGTTACAAAGGAATCAAATCCTTGGTGTGGAGTGTTTCGCTTAATGGGTGTGCAACATGGACATTAAGAAAGGAGGAAGTCAAAATTTAAGAGGCTTTCGAAATGTGGGTACGGTGCAGAAAGGAAGAAGTAAGTTATAATAATAATAATAATAATAATAAAGGACTTTGTTCAGGTCGAGATTGAGACTATCAAGTCTCTTCTTACACCTAACCCTTTGTCATGTTGGAACAGAAAGAAATAGATAGATTGCAAAAGTACAGAGAAGAAAACTACTATGTGGATAAAAAATCTAAGCTAAGAGCATAGGAAAAAATTCCCACTGCAGGAAAACACCCTCAAAAGAAGGGGGTATGAAAAACCTGCGAAACCTACATATAGAAAACTAAATTTAAATGTGGTAGTAGATAAAAGAGTTATATAAGACAAGAAAAAAAGAAAGACATTAGAATGTACAAAAAAGAGCAAGTTATAACATATTAACATAAAATTCTGACACAAAATTAATAACATATAAGTAATAATATATAACTAATTTAGAATTGAGTTATAGAGTTCTAACTATCTTAAACTAGTTTTGTCAATTACATGTTATGATAATCGGAAGTTAATATATATGAAATAAGTTAAATTATTTGAACATAATAGACGCACTGAACGTATATACATTATAAACATAATTTCGCTTAGTAAAAGCTCGTTATGTATTTAGATTATAAATAAGTAAAAACGATCCAAAAAATTGAAAAAAGACAAAGAAGAAAATACAATGAGAATTACAGAGTAATGAATAAAAGAACATATTCCAATAAAAAACATTCGTTCGGACGGTGGATAAGATAAGGAGGAGAGATGTTCTGAAATTGAGGTAGGAAGGCCAAGAAATTTTGTGATCTCAATGAGTTGATGGAGTTGTGCATTTCAGTGCGATTGAGTTCTTCTTTGTATGGTTAAGAGATGATTCTGGCATTTACTCTTGAAGCTGAAGACGGAAAATAGATTTTTTATCTTTTGGGGAAGTGTGCTCCAGAGGTTGCTAGCTGTGACTGTAAACGATTTATGGAACATTTCAGTTCTGTGCTGGGGAATCAAGAGTTTCTTGCAACCTCTCGTTTTGCGGTCATGAATGGAATCCAACGATGTAAATAAGGAAATAATATATTTAGATGATCTTGTTGCTAAAAATCTATTGGTGCTAGACAAAATGTGATGCTTCCGACGCAAATCTAGTTTTAGCAAGGATAGCTTGGAGTAATATTCCGAAACGTGATCGTAATTTTTTAAGTTGAAAATAAACCTCACGGCAGAGTTTTGCATGCGCTGTAATTTGATGGCTAGTTCCCCTGACAAATTTTGATAGACTATATCACATTAGTCGAAGTGAGGCATAACTAATGAGTTTACAAGTTGTAGTTTTACTGAGGGGGAGAGGAGATTTCCTGAACGTCGAAGTGAATACAGCGAGTAATTAACTTTTTTACATATTTGTACTACATGATCAGACCACGTAAGGGTATCGTTCATGTAGAGACCGAGGTTTTTCACTGAATGTTTGAGTTGAATTTCGGTACCATTTAGTTATATCACCGGTAGGCTAGCTCTATTTATCGAGTAAAGTAGTTTAGGTTGTCCGATCAAAATTGCCTGTGATTTATTTGGGTCTTTTTTGGGTCTATTTTGGACTTAAGTCCATGTAAATCTGAAGATTATCTGCGTATAAGTGATATCTAGAGTATTTAATTACCTTTACGCAGTCATTGATATAAATTGAAAATAGTAAGGGACCTAAGATTGATCCTTGAGAAAGTCCTCGATCAATTTCAGTCCATTCATTTGAAATTACTTTCTGCTTTCGGTATGAAGATAAGAGTAGAACCAAGAGACTGAATTGTCAGAGAGACCCATCATCTTATGTTTAAGCGTCAGAATAT
This sequence comes from Sympetrum striolatum, assembly GCA_947579665.1. Classification (NCBI taxonomy): domain Eukaryota; kingdom Metazoa; phylum Arthropoda; class Insecta; order Odonata; family Libellulidae; genus Sympetrum; species Sympetrum striolatum. Next base: position 48,677,303 of record OX388342.1, on the reverse strand, counting down.
CTATATCGATCGAGTCGAATGCTTTTGTGTAATCGAGTAGTACCAACGCGGTTAGCTTTTTAAAAGCTAATACCATGCCAGAAATCTATTCCTTGGTACCAAGGATTCAAATTCTGAAAAAACTTCATATAACACCTGTGAGAGTAGTTATCGCGAAGTTCCAGGCATAATTTAGTACATACTGTAAGATTTTCTGCTGCTATGTGTTCAAATGGCTAGACCATGCACCCCAATTTGAACTGAAGCCCTCTATGTTTAAGGGTAAATATTAATTATCTCATATTTTCTCTGAAAATCACTGCGTTGCTGTATTAAAAAACAAACAATATAAATGAGAACAATATGCTATATTAAAACGACTTACAACAATAATTCACTTATTCCCCACATTTGAGCCTGAAAATGGAATAGCTGTTACCTTACTACAACTGTTCACTATTACAATGATTTTTATAACCCTTGCAGAAGATGCATCTTCTCATTAGATCTAAGTAATTCTACACAAATTTGCGTACTTCACATCCTATATTTATCATACAGATTTTATAAGGGATCTTGGTAGCCCCTCACGGCTACCTTAGCGGAACACGCCCTACCAGACAATCCCCTACTCCCCTTGTCAATGGCAAGCTTACTCGCCCTTTGAAGCTTTACAACTCTCTTTATACATTATTAATGTTAAATAACTAAACGATTATTCTTGCTCAACTCATTGCTTATTTTTCTCTGGAGCAAATTTAAGTTTAGCTTAAATTTACAACCTAAATTAAGATTTTTAATTGAAAAAAAATCATGTTTTCAAACTAATGAATTTTTACTGTCTTCGTTCTTTTGTGTATAGGTACTGAGCGGAATTAGATGTGATGTCTCACAATTAGCGCAAATATGTGTGAAAACGTGTTAATTTTATAGAACTGAAGGGATAAAAGTGCATTTCGACACTTATTCTGTATAGAACATTTAAAATGGCAAATCTCTTTTTCATTAATTATAATAATGGTTACAAAGAAGTATAGATTCCAGGTATCATATCTAAATGAGTGAAATATTTTTTATTTTCAACTAGTATATGATAGAGAATAGTGCATCTTTCGTTTATTGCTATCGATTTCTTTGTCATGGCTGTCAAAATAGAATAGCTCCTGAGGCATAAATGATGTTTAATAAAAGCATTCGTTCTGTTATCTTCTTTCAAAAGGCATGCATTGTATTGTTCATACTGGCACTGTGCTACATTTACGTGGACCCATTTCAGGTGAGGAAAAGAAACGGCAAGCTACCTCACCCTTCCACTTACCTATTAAGCCTCTCCCTCTTTACAGGCTTTTGATAGGTGATGGTGGAACCTTTGAGGTTCAAACATCCCCATAGTACCCTATCTACCTCATCTCTCATCTTTTCTTTATAACTCTTATTTCCTCTCCTGTACTTTTACAAGGCAATGGTGGTTCAAACCATCGTTTGTATTGTATACATTTTGGTCAGTGAATAAAACATACTAATTTTTTTATTATTATCGGGCGAAATTGAGACTGGACAGTCCCATCTTACATTTAACCCATAAGAAATATATGTAAGATAAAAGAAAACAAAAAGAATAATTAAAATTATGACATTTTAGGTTTACTTATATGAAGGTACAATTCATTGAGAATTAAAAAGATTAATTATAATTTAAAAAAGTTTAATTACAGCTTAAAAATGATAAATTGAAAGTTTAAAGGGAAATATTAATAAGCTCAAGCATTATATTGATTACAAATAAAAATAAAAACAATTAACTAAAGAGATAAACTACAAGTTTCAAAATAGATTAGTCAAATTATCAATAATAGTAGTGGCAGTATTAAATTGACATTCCTTGGTGAAATTTTCTACAGCTTGCCCCTCCCCCATTTTATTCTGCACCCTAAGGTGGTAGCTTTTCTCTGTCCCTTGCCTCAGCTATATTATACGGAGATTATCCTTCATCAATGTGGTTTTGGTTCTTTTACTATACAAGAAGTCAAGCTATCAAGGTTTGGCATTTGAGTTTTTTTTCCTCCAATCGTCGTTAAAATTTAAAATCGCTGAATTTATTCGCGTAAGAAATCCGTAATAAATGTAATCGTCTTCCCTCTTTAAGCTATACTCTAGATTATGAGGAACTCTATACTTGGAAATTTTACATCACGAGGATATTAGCTTTCTTTTTATCAAAATGATGACGTTATATTGAGAGGTAGAGGGTAAATTCATCAGCCATTACTCTATTGTTGTCGAATCTTAAATGTACGTTTGTAATGGGAATTTTCCCTTTCGAGTGTGCGATAATGGAATATTCCTATTAGAAAGTTCCGGTTTCAAATTTGCATACAAATGTCTATTGATAGTCGGCAATTTAACCGGGCCTTATATGTACGGACTAAATCAGGTCACCTGATTACATCGTTTCTCCTAATGCATGCAAAATCATATCGCGACTTTTAATGTATAATCAAGCTGGAATTCTGTTTTCAGCTAAGATTTTTCCATTTACCGCACCGGTTTTCTTTGTATAATTTTTTGAGAGAATTGGGAGAACTCAAAATCATGGTTCGAGGAAAACGGCACCACGATAAGATATTGCTGGGCAAAACGATTTTAAAGAGATATTAAGAAATTCCTTTTGGAATAACGTCATTATTGAAAACATTTTTCATTCGTCCGAGGTCAGAAGTTTTCGGAATCAATCCACTAAGAGAGAAAATTTTCTGAATATTTCATTTTAATATATGTTCGTAAGCTAGGGTGTCCCAAGATGTAAGGGAAAATATTTTTTTTGCAAAATCAAATACGCATACCCTCTATTTATTATGATAAATATTATTGCGATCGAATTATGGTAACCTGTGCCGACTTGATGCCAAGCAATTTCGAGAAATGAAAATTTGTACCAACAAGGGGAACACCATGTTAGTGGGAAATTAACAAACGGATTCGCACGAATCTTAGGGCACCGTGGACACATGCCCGACCGTTTAACTCAATGGGCTGTTGTTTACGTACGTCGTACGCTCTAACAATTTATTATGGCATTTCACTCTCTTCTTTTGAATTGGCCTGGAAAGGTCTTTTATTACTCCAATCACGATTGTCGCAGAATTCAAGTAATATATATATGTTACAATATGTATATGTATTGATTGTATCGCGAAATTTATGTTATTTTCCAAACTTTTTCGCCATTTCATTCCTAATGAAAATACCAATGAACAGAACTGGTATCTGCTCTCAACCTCACTGTGCTCGTTAGACCAGTTTATTAATCGATGTCGCTGAAATTTTCTATAGCAATTTATCTGTTTTTAAAATTGGTAGATTTCTTAACCTGTTTGTTATTCTGTTATGAGGTTCACTGGACATGTTACGGCGGAGACGTAATAAGTCCCGCTTCATAAATGCAGCCTAACATGTAAGAAAATTCAATAGAGGACTTCTTATTTTCCACAAGTTTGAACAAAGTGACCTATTTTTCCCTCTGAAGCCGTCTTCGGGTACTTCTAAAACGAGAACTGCGAACTTCATGTAGAAATCTAAATTAACTTCAAATAAAAAATTATTTCAATGTCACATGGATTTCGGTTAATTCATATTAGTTATAAGAAATAAGATTTTTACATATCAAACGTACGCTTGCGAAATTATGTAAAAGATTAATATAATTACCAGAAAATACAATCTCGTATTTATGATTTTTACGAAGTGAAATTAGAGAAAATAAATTTCGTCTCCAAAAGTGTTGTTTCGCGTACTGACTCGAAGAAACTGATCCAGAAAGTATATAACGAGATATTCAAGTGACTTCTCTCATCCTCCACACTATTTTACTCTCACATTTCTATTCACAATGAGAATAGCTTCTTGGAAAAAACAAACAAACATTCCCGCAAATTAATTCGACTCCTGATCGTAAACTCGGCATATCCGAACAGCTTTTGCTAGGAAGGCCTAGGAGGATGTACCGGCTCCTTAGCTTAGAGATCGTCGGCGTTCGGATCGTAGTCAGCGGTCGCGGTAGCAAGTGGGTCAATGTTAAACAAAAATGAGAATCGAGCAAACCATCTCTTTCGTCGAGAAAAATGCTTTCGGTAAACATTGAGAATTTTTAAGAATTCCCCGGCGGTCATCAAACTCGTTTCACCTTGCTACGCTGTCGCTCTGGTTCGCGTTTGAAACCTGCTTGGGGTAGGATGTTCCATCTGTCCTGTTTTCCAATATCCTATATCTCCTCGCTCTACTCCAGTTCATTATCCCTCGCGGCCCGATTATATTCTATAGACGTCGGCCAGATCACGCCCTACCGCCGTCGCTCTTTCTGACTGTGACGTCATCATCCGATCGCCCCCTTTGGGGCTGCTCGCTGAATCTAAATCAGTTGTTAAAGACGAATGGTGGACTGTTGTCTCACTACTCAGATGCGATCCACTCGACCTTTAGAGGGTTCTTTAAAGCAGCGTCTTTCGGAGCACGAGGAAATTTTTAACTTGCGATCTCGTCTGAGAATTCGAACATGACGTCCATCGGAACGCAGGTTCCCTTCTATATAGTGTAAGTGTTTTAAAGCGAAGAATAGGATTCTTGTCTCCCGGATTTCTTTCTGCTGTACGAACGTTTGTGCAAAACGCTCGATTTTATGGGTTGAATACCATTATTAATTTCTCATAATATAAAAACAATCTTTTTATTATATTGGTCTCCTTGAGTCTAAGCAGACTCGTCATGGAGTGTAGAAATCGATACATATAGATTTTTCGATTACTGATTTGAAACAGTTGAACGTTGATATGTTGCGGTCATGTTTGTCAATATTAGCTTTCTTTACGGTGTTGCTATCCTACCATAAGAGATGGGCCCTAGTCTCGCTAGAAGGGTGAAATAAGCATGCCTTTTGACCCGGACTAACTCTTATTTAATTTGGAATGTATATTAATTATAAATAATATATATCATCATGATTTATTCTGAAAATCCAAGTTAACGTATTGAATCACTGGAACGAAATTTGGAATTTAATATCGCATGTGAGACACATACATTACTTTTTTCTATGTTTAATGTATTTTCCATCACTAAGTTATAATTTCATATACTCTATGTGTATGTATTTTATTTTAAAATATTTATTTATTAATGCAGGACTCCCGATAATTCAGAACAGGACTCCGTGGACCCCTATTCTACAGCCTTTAAATTACTTACTTTCTTATCTTTTAGATTCATTTTTACCTTAAATTTTTGTTTCTTAAAACTTTTAATCATTTTTCCTTTCGTGACGACAGATCAATAATAATGTTTCTCCTCATAATCTTTTTTCTATTAAACATTTTCGTAGATGTTAGGCTCTTCGTATATCTTAAGTGGTAGATTTGCCCTAAAATCCAACCATGAACTAATATCAAGACCAGTTCGGATTCGAAATGAGGGAAACGGTGCACTTTTAAAAATTGTAATTTTCTTGGAAATTTTTTTATTTATTATTCCTGAGTCTTCTCTGTTTGCGGAACTTACTTTTTTTGCAATTTACTCATTTTTTCGTCTTATGAATTCCCTTACTCTAGTAGCATCATTCCCTATGTTTTATTTCCAAATTTATCTACAAGATATGCAACGCTTTCGTTCAGCAACGAAAGGTACTCTTATATGCTCTGCTGACTTATTCTTAGCTATATTATACTTTCTTCACAATGCTGGAGGTATCTGGAAAGCTGTGGTACTCAAGTTATTCGTTACAGATGGATCCTCTGATTAGTTGCATTTATGAGAATCATCCTCCGTTTTGTACGATTTTCAAGAAAAAGCTGATCTATTACAAATTTTTTCCTAGAATCTACGCCTCTCTTATATGTGGCTTATATGTTTTGGAATCAATTATTTAAGTAACGGTCATTTATTTTTTTTACTTACGTATTAATAATTTGTTCTAAAATTATCGGATTGTTTTGGTGAAGTTCCTCTATTATCATAATGCTTACTTTAATGTCCAACTGTTCCGATTAATGATCTTTGTTAACGTATTATATACTGTATAAAGTCAAAGACGACTTTTCCATATTATATTCATCCGTCTATATCCTTATTTAATTTCTCAATTTTAGAAAACTGTTTCTTCTCTTGTCATATTAAATCGTAGTTATTATTTATTTTCGCTCTGTATCTGCTTCATTTTGCTAGTTTTATTTGTGTGCGATTATATCATTTTATAATTTTGGTAAGGTAATTTTGAATCCGAGCAACTTCGTTTCTGAAAAATTCAATAAATCAATAATTATGCGAATTATCGAATAAAGTATTAAAGTCTATCAATGAAGGGACCTAAAACACCTCCCTGTGGCACACCATATGTAATACATACATACATATTACTGTACCTTCTTCCGTATACATACATCTTACGAATTTCATCCGTTGATGCATACGAATTAAATTGTTTAAAATCTTACTTCCAATCCTTATTTTATCCCTAATAACTGAAGATGATACCATTTGCTTTTAAGAACTTTCTGAGATTGCTCCCTAATTCCCAGGAATCGATGCATATTACGTATTTTGAGTTAAAAAAGGTGCATGAGCGATTTCAATCATGCATTTGTAAACTGGACCCGATTTCAGGAAATACAATTGCTTCGTAGTTAGTTAGTTAGTTCGTAAAATCCATTACGAATCTAGTGAGTTTGAGAATGATTTTACTTTCCTTATCTCTGAACTATTTCACTTTGTGAGTGGGCTGTTTTCTCGGCCAAATTTTATTCATGCTTTGGTAGTAACCTCGCATGAAACAGCATATGTTACTTTGACTCTAACAATGGATATCTTTCATTCAAAAAAATCTGCATGGTACTTGACAGTATATTATGTGTATAAAATCTCGCCAGTAATTTCCTCCAAACCATTAAAAACTCGTTAAATCTACTGCCCCTTGTTTCTATACGCAATCCAACTAACCCTTTATAATTATTATCGGCATCACCAAATCAGAAATTCAATAAAATTAGAAAGTTGATTATTTTCTCCCTTTTACAATACAGTGAAACCTCGGTTCACGACCGCCTCTGTTCCCGACAAACTCGGTTTACGACCAGCTTTGTCAACCAAATTTTGACTCGGTTAGCGTACAGCAACTCGGTTCACGACCAAGGCTGCCGACCAGTTCAGTAGGCAACCCCGACATAACACAGCATCGTTCCTGAGAAACAGTTGCAAATAGGTTGATCAGTGAACAGTTCGTGAGCAATTTGCGGATTACTTTAAAAGTGAAATAGGACAAATTTCATAGCAATATAATAATATTGGAAAGTATTTTGTAAATAAATGAATAAAAGAGATAAAATTAATCATACAGGCAGTCCTAGCCTCCACCTCCTCGACCGCCACCCCCACAACGAAGGTAACTTACGTAAAGTATTTAATTTTAAATAATATTCACGTAAAGTATTAAAATTTAATTTTTTATTTATTTTTATAACTAATTTTACATGTAATTTACGGATCTGGAACGGATTAATTGTATTTACATAAATTTCAACGGGAGAAATTGTCTCGGTTCACGAACAGGGTCCAGGAACGGATTAAGTTCGTGAACCGAGGTTCCACTGTATCTCTTAAAAGTAATAAAACCTACTGGAACCCAGAATTTGATACTATTACTCGTAAGTCAACTGCTTCCTAGTTCATCATCCCACTACGTTAGTCCAGCGACCCAAGGGAGGCCATTTTCCACTTCAGGAATCTCTTAAATATTTTCCGACTTAAAATCCGCGGTTTCTCCGCGCAGAAATACACGAAAAAGTTTTCTTTGCCTTATATGGTCAATATCAATGACACATTTTTCCTTAAGACTACTGGCAATACTTTATAACAGAATAATAGCCGTAAGTTAACACTTTAACGTGATACGTTCCGTATTCCACCATTTTTACTATATTTGTTTACATAAGTCAGAAATTAGTTTCTCTTAGTAGTCTTAGTTTCACCGTTAACAGTATTTAGGCGTTAGTGTTTTTTCCAAAACATATGACCAAAACTAGGGCGTAATTGAGTATGGAACTAATAATTTTAAAAATAGGAAAGTATGATTCTTGATAATTTATTTAAATTGATTCGCTTAATGAAAAGTCAGTAGTCATATTCCATTGATTTTTATCTCAAAAATGAAAATAGTTTTGGCTAATTCCTTCCAAATTCTTGCCTTAATTTTTAATTCAAGGTAAATCATATATTTTGGATGGGATGGAGAAGCATGTCCGCCTCCTTTCGGCGTGTTCCTATGTTTTCTTTACACCTTTTTAATCATTTAATTTTATATTAATTAAGTTTTAATGCCAATTTTGACGAGAATTTATAGTAGCAGCATATCCTCGATGTCGCGGCTACCCATTGCTTAAATAATTAATATGAGAAATATCAAATATAGACCCAAAAATAAAATTCAATTATTACAGTTGCATAATTATGAATGTTCTGCACGGTCTCAAACCCAATTTTCTGTAGGTTTATTATTTTTAATTTCAGTATAAAGAATAGTCTAATCGAATTAGTTTACCTATCGGTTTTAAACTTTGTAAATCTCAGTTGTGATCCACGTTTGTGGAAGAAAGGAACCAATAAAAATTCGATAGAGGAGGTATTTTTTTTACCACTTCTTCAAAGGACTTCGTCTATCTCCAGCGAGGTAAATGCTAGCGAATGATTTTCGAATCGTTTTACGGCAGAATAAAGATTGTAATAATTTTTTGTCATTACTCTTTAAGTGAATTAGATTTTCAAGGAAATAAGTTGTATAATGAACGTCTTATGAGATTAGAAAGTATTTTCGAGCAGTGACTGATCCAGAGATATTCCGGTAGATGGAATTTAGTTTTCGTGTTCCATCCACCGTTAATAAGGTCTGATTTAATAATATTATATAGATCTTATTTATTTCTTATATAATACTTAAAAAGTTGATCGTTAGGATTGGTAGCGACTTATACGATCAACGCAAACTATGATTCAAAGTTTTACGTATACAACTGAAGAACATTAGTATTTAGCAACCCAATTACGAAAACGTATTACGTTAACTTCAAAAGTTTACGTAAATGCTAGTTTCTCTTATTTGGATTGATTTCTTTTGCCTTTATTTCAGAATTCTCTTTAGATGAGTTTAACCTGCTTAGGTGACGGATTGGTTTGCTAGCTAGCCCTCCAAAGCCAAGGTCCTGGGTTCGAATCCCGGCTGTTCGGATTCTTCTAGCTAGGGAACGGTTGTGCCTTTGTAAATAGAATAATTATTGAAATGAATGTAATTGGGGTCTTCCTGTTTCCATTAGAGAAGTTATTATTATTACTCCAAGGATTAGGAACGATTTATTTCGGTTTGGAAAATCACGAACATACCTGCGTATCGTGACTAAGAAGGTAATAATTATCAATGGGAAGGGTTTTTCTATTGTATGATTGATTTTTCACCGGAAGGTCATGCCTTTTTCGTAACTTGGTGAAACTTGGACGAATACCCTAAGATTAAATCGAGCGGCTCATGAACTGTAGAGGCAAAGAGGATGCAGAAGGAGACGGTAGAGGAGGTCGAGAGAGGAGTGGAGAAAGAGGTTACACTCTGGAATGTGCTTGGTATCCCAGGTATGCAGGGAGTCCCTTCACCCCTCCAGTCCTTCCCGCCACCAAAGCTTCTCTTTCTCGACTCCATCTCTCCATGCTTATCTTCATCTGTCTGCATTTCACTATGGAAATGGTTGTGCAGATTCTCTAACAGGTGCCATATTTTAATAGTCAACCTCATAGTATCCTTCAGGTCTTTGTAAGAATGGTGTGGTTACACGGTGAAAGGAATCCTTTTTTCCTTTCTTTATCTCTCTTCCTCTTTCTTCTTTCTTACCGTCTCTATTATTGCCCTCGCCAGCCATTTTGAAGATTTACCCTGCCATCTGTTTTCCATTCTACGAACGAATGGGCCGTCTGATTGGGAAAGAGAGTATTTATCATCGCTCGTTTGAGTGCGAATGAAAATGTCGGGGCTGACAAAGAGTAAGAGTCGTTTAAGGCGATTTCAAAAAGTTAGAGGGAAGGATTGGCTGTGTTTATGATTGCCTGTTATTTGTTCATGATTTTGTTTACAACATTGAGGGAATCGATTTTTGGCGTAATAATGACCATTTACGATTATAATTACACATAATGCTTTAGTTTTTATTTAGCTTTACGTTTTAGCTATCGTTCTTTTTTTATTTGGCTAGGAACCTCTAATTTGAGAGTTTCTCTCATTATGAAGTAAATACCTAATAGATCTGATAATGTAACTAATATAATCAGCATTTTATATATCTTGAGGCAGTACTGGAAGTTCATAAGTATGGTTTTGGTATGAACATAAAGAATCCAAATTGATGCGTTACAATCCGTTTGCTCTTTAAAAGTATTTCGAAATTTTGATAACTTCGAAATCTTCTAAATTAATCAGAATTAATAAGTGGTAAGCATTTGTTAAATTGAAGGATCAGGTTTAATTTTCGATGGAAGTTTAAAATTTCTGAGATTTTTAATGGTAAGATTCCATAACTGCATTTTTGACATATCCTCAGTGGAAAGGGATCACGATCATCATTCTACACTTAGTATTTATCAATAAAGGAAATGCCAACTTTCAACATACATATTTCTTGGGCGATCTTAAGTAAAACAAATTGGTGATTTCGTTTCACAGTTTCAAATTCCCCGCTTTTTTTCATTCTCTTCTACGTTTGGTAAATTATTCATAGTTACTCTTATCATAGCGAGTGAAGTATAAAAATGTCTGCGTGTATTAATGGTATATCCTGCTTACCTCATCTTTCCCAAGTAAAACCATATAGTCAAAACACAAACGTCTTGCCTTCTTGTCAAAATTGGGCGCTTAAAAGCCATCTCGCTGGAATATGTTATCACTTAATTAATCCTAAAAATTCCATTTTTCTCCGTATATAGTAAAGGCTTATACTTGAAGATTAATTTCGGCTCCGATTTTCTTAAATATTTTTCCAAGGAATATTCACCATTCAGAAATCTTGAACCAGTGTTAGTGATAGTCTCGCTTTTAGTCGATCCGTGGTGGCTGTGATCCACGTCCCATTTGAACTGCTAGATATTATGTATGTTAGATGAGTTGTAGTCTTACAATTAGAATGTGTAGCATCATTCCTGTCAATTATCTGGCATCTCGTATCTTACCGAAACTGATTTTCAACGAACTCAAAAACCTGAAAATAACTCGAGTTCCTGGGAGCCCGAGTATGCCTTCGTTGGGGTTTGATTTGTCTCATTTGTTTTTCCGACGCTACCCCTGGCACCGCAAAACCTGCGTACGATCGCCTTACGTAGCAGCATACCAAATCTCAAGTCTCGGTGAAAATCACCACCAGTCGCGCCACTAGCATCGTCCAACGAAAACAACTTTTCGTTTGCGTCTTTTTTCTCAATTCAAGCAAGAGGCCAATGCTCGTCAGTGGGGGCTTTAAAAACGGCGGAGGAATTTAAGGCGACCTTTCTCTCTCTCTCCTTATCTCTCCCCCCACTCCCTATCCCTCCCCCCACTCCCCTTCCTCCCATTTCCTCCATTCTCTATCTTCCTCTCTCTCTTTGCCCCATTCTACTCTTCCGCCTCTCATTCAATCATTCCTCCTCATTCGCACCCACGTGTAATTAATCCTTGCACTCTGGAATTCGCTTAACTCGAAGCCAGGCGATACGTTATCCCTTTTCAGAGGAAGCCACGGGCATTCCGATGGAAACGCGGATTCCGATGACTACGACGAACGCTCTGCGAGGGAATTCTCACGAATACCGGACGCTTATCTCTCACTCGGCTACCTATTACAATTTCCTTTGCATGTCTTTACAAGCGGCCATTTTGAACGGGTCCGTCACTTTTACGGGATTGATGCCTTTGATAAACGTATATTTCCGCAGATAAGGCGATACTTGTTGAGTCGTAAAAACAGGTCACCAAAATCCGGGGTCGTCTTATGGGATAAAAAAAAATTGATTTTTTTATAAGTTGAAACCGTTATAATGTAAAACAAATCGCTCACCAATGTATTTAAAAGAAATTTGGTATGTAGCACTACAAGAGAAAAATACATATTGAAAGTTATGTTTATTGGGCTACATATAGACAAGGTCACTGCCCGAATCAGGACGAACGTTTGCAGCAATCGCAAGGCCAGTTGCCTTCTGCCAGTTGCAAGAAAATAAAATTTGTTCCTTCGAAAAATTACGAATAGGATCATCATTCCAAATATGCTATTCAGTGTTATTATCAAGAAGATGATCCCTGATCAAAACTAAATTCATAGCCTGTTGATAGTTCGGCGATTGTTCTTATTTAGATTTTAGATTTAAATATGTACGTCGCGATCCTCCTGGCGCGTATAATAACACTATCATAACTTAATTTACCCTATTAGCCTCTCTAATATCCTAGGGACTTATTGGACTGATTTGCAAAAAATATAAAAGGTTGACGAAAAATTATACCTCGTTCTATCAGAAGGTCGTTTTATCTGCGAAAATATAAAGTGTATCGAATGGAGATGCATTTTTTATTAACGTTTATTAGCTTTGAAAAATATTACCTCGTATTATGCAATATTATACAATAACGAATTGTGAGGTGATTTAATTAAACAATTGATTTCAATAGTGATTTGCTTGATACCATATACTGAAGGTTGGTAGCCCTGCTTTTGATATTTAGTAATCCTAAGATGCGATTCCCAAAGGGTAACGGTCATTAAAAAATTTTTTAGTTGAATACACGGGATAATATAAATGAAAATACAATTAAAATCCAATTCTGAAATCTAGTAGAATTCAGCTCTTGGTAACACCGATGAGGAATACATTAACCTATTTACTGCGATCACTTATGAATTTTGCTTGGCTACCAGATTTTTAATATCGAATTATAAGATTCTTCTCTATCTCCATTTTCATTGGAGTGGGAATCAGAATTCTAGCTTTCTGAGTTATCCATCAGCTACCGCTGTTATACGGTCCTGAGCAGAGATTATATCTTCGGACCAAAACTTTGGAACCTCGGCGATAAATTGAGAAATTGAGAATTCTAGCTCACTATCTCTAAGAGGAACTTCCTTTTTCTTAACAAGTTAACATAATCATGCCCCTGTCTGTATCACTTTTCAGGTAGTGGGTTATGTTGTCAGGGAGCATAGGTGAGAATTTACTGGTTGGCGTGTAGCGACGATGAAACAACTACCTGATGTTATAATATTGTGAATGACTTAATATAATTTATAAAAACAGATAACACCTGCTTTGAATTGATGACTTTTCAGTTCGTATTGGAGTAGGTAATTCTACCTAGAGGTGCATATCTGAGCGTTTATCTTTGAAAAAAAAAAACAGTATTGATGTATCAGAGCAAATTTATGCTATTTTTAACTGAAAGGACTTTTGATAGGCTGAAAAAATAGGAATAAATAACACTCGGTGAAAGTCCAACGATTTCGTGTTTTTTCTGCCTCCATGATCCAATTTCTATTTTAGTTTTATAGCTAACCGTAAAACTATTTATGGAAGATCATAATTCAGTTGATAGTACCATTTATGAAAAGTGGTCGTTTGATTTGATTGGAGTAATATGAGAAGATAATGATTCATCCATGATTCCAGCCACTCTTCACAAGAGGAAAGATTAAGACGGATTTTTTAATTTTAGATCAGTACCCCACTCCCATAGGTCAAGGAGATTATATGAAGTAAATTAAAAATTGAAAATGAATGAACTACAGATTAGTTGCAATTTTCAGGCCGGAGAGAAAATTTCAATCGAGAAATAGGTGGTGTAAAATTATTGTTTGCTACAGATTTGAAATAATTAGTATATTGCCGACCTTTATTGCAGATTTTTGTCTGTAAAGTATCAGACCGATGGTCGTTTGGTACCACACGCGCTCTAACCTAAGCTACTAAGAACTTATTGGGAGGAATGAGGTTTACTAGGCAGAATGAGGAGTGAGGTAGTTTGCCTTTGCTTTCCTCGCTGAGCCAGAATGCTATAAGTGAAACATGTCCACGAAAGTGAAGCATAATGACTTCATGGGTAACACTTTTCTTGTCAGTCTATAAGGAGAAACTCTGTTCAGTGCAATTATCAACTCATACCTCATTAGCTTTCATTTCATCACAGACATGATCAAGACTGTGATAAAAATAAATAAAAGATACATTTTCCTTTATCCTGTACCAAATTATAAATGAAAATGTTCCATTTATCAGAATACAGGAACAATTGTTGGTGATATAAGTTTATTATAGGAAGCCGCTTTTAAAATCGCCATTCATAACTTGACTTTTAGCTATTAGGAGCTCGAAACGCTTCCATTTTGCCGTGAGAGATTTTGAATTACTTTCGTCTTTATTGATAAAAATATTATGGATTTATTGCACGTGTAGGACAGTTTTTCGTTCATCTTTAAGTCGCTTACTCAGTCTAGCACTAACTCCATTTCCTCATCCGTAGCTCGCTTCGTCCCTAATTCAATCAACCGCGCTGGAATCCAAGAAACCGCATATGGTATCGCTGGTTGCCTCACATTGCCTTCGCACGTTACAGTTATCCACGGATTGGATAACCCGAGGAATCCCGTGGATTATTTAAAGCTTCGAGTATGACCACTGGCGTTCTTGGAATTTTTGGAACTACCCGAGCTCGGAGAAGTTTCCTGGGGATACATAACTTAGAGAAGTCACTGTTTTTATTTATAATTATCGTCCATGTATCGATTGCATCAATTGCCAGAATTGTCAATAATTTGAGCTTCGTGATACCGACATCAAAGTTATTCAAAGGGAAACAAATAAAAGAAGATAAGCAAGAAAGATGGTACCTCTTATGGCAGTGTAAACATCTTACGAGGCTTCAGGGTCCTTTTTTATTACTGTGGTATTACTGTGGTAAAGGTATAAGTGTTCTTCTTTTTTCAAGTATTACCATGGTAACAGTACCTACAGTTTCACGAAATCATTCATTTCATCGTATTTCTTGTAGACAAATTTTTCCATTGTGCTTAAATGTGACGTATAAACTCAGGATTCCTCCTCGCACATATATACATATCTTGACGGATGAAATATTTTTATATGTCGTTTTGTGTCGTGATGTAGAGAAAAATTATATTGCATTTATTTGTGTCTATTAGGATTTCTTAACTGTGATAATATGACAGTCAATGAGTTATTAATGATGCTGCTCGATGCCATTCATCTCGTTCACAACGAATTGACTGCAGGGAAAGGGTTATTCACGGCATTCGCTCACGTGGACCTATTCTGTTTATAGTATGTTGACTCGAAGAGGAAAGCATATGGAAACCACCTCCCTTTTCTTTATTAAATATCATAAAAAATACTACTGAGTAGCAAAAATAAAACTATATGCGGGGAAATCACCCTTCTTCTCTTTGATTTCAATAAATGATGGAAAAGTTCTATCAAGTGTCGATTGATTTTACTCATTTTGCTAAGGTATTCTCTTTTCGCAGCTGATGGTGGAGGAAAATTGACTTGAACCAACTTTATAGAAAAAATACTAAGGGTTGTGGTGAGGCAATTTTGGCCCCTTTGGAGAAATCCAATATGTTGTATTTTGTCTTACTATATTTTTTCTTGATTTTATTCGAAATCTTATAGAAAAGGAGATTTTACCTAGCGTCCTCATAATTTTAATAGAATTATATGTAAAATCTTAACTTTTATTATTGTCTCGTAAATAAAACATCCCTCATTAGTAAGTGAATACTTAAAAATTCATCTTGGTGCCCCTTCGAAAGTCACTTTTTTCAATTTTAATCTCTGCTTACGATTTTGCCATGTTGACTACCGTCCGACTACCGCCAAACCTGAAAGCCCTAAGCCTAAATAGTCGAAGAACAAGTTCTTAGGAAAAATAATATTAGGTTAATTGGAATGTATTAGTCGACAGTTTTGCTGCCTTTAAATTATTAATAATGTAGGAGTTACTTCTGTTTGAGATGATTAGACCAATCTGAATCTGAAATTCTCGGTTTGAGCATCTTTTTTACATAGGATGTAATGGTATAGATTGTGAAATTCCCTCTAAGGTTTTGATGGTGTAATTTACTTATTGTATGTTTAGGATGAGATAATTTTCTTGGCTAATAATTGAATATCTAAAATTCCTTTCTCTTTTGACGTGTCGCTAAAAGTGTTGTATTAATTTATAAGATTCCATGATTTGCTAGTAAAAAATCTTAACTGCACGCGCGACAAAATAGAATTTAACTTCCAAACTCTGTCTCTATATTACCAAACTCATGACCTATTTTCAGTTACAAAAGGTACTTCTAACCCGCGACAGAAAGACTGTCTGTAAAGTATTCAGCGCGAAGGATGTTTGAACCTCTCACCCTTCACAATTAGTCGCTTCATTAGTATGCTACCGACTGAAAAAACGCTTATTTTGGTCATGGATTTTGCGTCCTTAGTTTAGGATAAATGTGCTAAACCTATTCGGACATTCACGAGGGTCCTTTCGTCAATTTCTGACAAATTTTACGCGACAGATTTGCCAGATTATAATAAAGGATAAAGATTGCATACTGCCCAAAGTACTAGAATCTTCGTAGGTCCTCGGTAATTTATGAGAGCTTGAAGCGGTAATGATAAAATATTTCTAGAAACATTCTGTGCTAAGGATCCTTTTTCTCTAATATGCATGGTAATTTTGATGGAGGATTTCAAGTTTGGAAAAATTTTTTCATAGAATTCCACTACAGATTAACTTCTTCTTGTGCGGTCTGGTAAAGTATTTTTGTGAGACTTTTTGTAACTCTTGCACCGTGCAACATCTCGATAGCCCGAGGTCATGGAAGCTCAGTCTTAGTTCATAGGGAATTTGTCGTAATTTTCCGTAAAATCGGTGAAGCATTCATTGAAGTCAACAGAGGACTGCGAATATTCTAAAGCCACGGCGAAAAAATGTCGTCTCTTTTAAATGGAAAACATTTGATCACCGAGGATGAAAATTAAATAATTTGGTAAAGTTTCACTACTTTTTGTTGTGAGTGAGACTAGTTGCTGTCAGTGCCCGATGATGACTCGAAGATGAGTCGAAACTAGTCGCATTCACAAAATAAATAAGTGAAAATTTACTAAGCTATCTAAATCTCATCCTTGTTCACAAAGTGATGGCTTAGACCATCGATTTTATATGAACATCACTTAAACAGCAACCAGTAGATATATTTTGAATTCAAGGCGACATTTCGGAACATTTCATTCAGAGAGGTGGAAGCAAGCCTACTCTTCCATTCTTAGCAACAACTTGGGATGTGTTATACACCCTTGGAATAAACTGCCGTTTCCAACTTTAGAGATGGGTGCAGGCACCGTAAATATTTCCAGAGGATTTTCAGGAATAGAAAAGGCGATGGAAGGGAACTTAGGTGTCACGAAGCTAGAACCTTAATAACCAAGAGGGAAGGGAGGGAACGTTCGCGGGGGGTCGGACAAGGAAAGAGGAGGAGGCTGGTTCTATTTTGGTCCTATTTGGGTGTCTACTGTCCAACTTCACGGACAGCGCTAAATACAGAACGGGGAGGATTAGAGGGAGGAGGGAAGTGTAATATGCTCCTGGAGGAAGATCTCGGGTGCACCGGGAAAGAAAACCGCTGTAAGACACGTGCCAATGCAAAACCACTCGTATTATTTTGTTTCCGAAACTTTTTCAACACGTTTAAAGAAAATTCTGCCACTCTTTTTATAGTCGTACATTGAATGATGGTTTCAGAAGATATTCGTTTGAATGAATTTTTTTTAATAAATCTGATGCGTTTAAGCCAAACCTTGTGGAAAGGTGACATAACCAAGAGGATAAAAACCTTATGATTTCCACAGAAATTGTTTATTGCGATTAATTTCGTCTGATTCTAGACATCTTCCAGATGTCTAGAAATTTCATTAACAATTTCTGTAGAAATTACAAGGTTGTTTTCCTTTTGGTTATGTTTTTTAATCCTGGTAACTTTGGATGTAACCGTAACAATTTTAAATTGCAATAAAATCTAACGTACCTTTTTATGTGGCTTAGTTTTTTTTTTAAGAAGTAATTCATATAAATATTTTCACCCTGCTCGGTTTATCTCTTGTCTCTAAAACTCGCTCCAAACTCATGCACGCAAGTTGAGTAATGTATCATTATATGTTACGAGAGTCACTAATGAAAGTTTAAAAAAATGGCACCGCTTAAGTGTATCGAAGTAGCTTAAAACTTAACTTGTATCTAATCTCTTTCGCATGTGTATATTTTGTGCTGTAGAGAATTTTTCGGCTACAAATTCGTGTGTACAATACCGTGTGTCTGATTTCACGCGTTCAGATTCTAATCTGATTCTAAGACGCGTTCTGATTCTATATCATCAAATTTTGCTGTTTTTTTAAACAAAAGAGATCCATCAAAGATTTCTGAAACAAGTAAAGCAACTAAAGCTAAAATGAAAACCATCAATTCTCTCAAGTTTCTTAGGTGATTAGAGGAGAAAATGTTGACCATTCCTTAGCATAAAGTCCAAAAATGATTTAATATTTCTTCACCTATCGACAAATGCTTGGTTTGTGTTGGCTTTTAACGTAAATGTATCCAGGGTTAATAAAAACTTTTTGTTGTTATAGGATGGCCATAATTAAATTGTAGAGCAACAAGGTTATATAGAAGATAAATTGACCACAATCCAGCATCTATGTGCCCTTGCCGTAGTGTTAAGTTATTTTCGGTCATATCTATCAACTATGTTTCCTCTATGGTTGCACATTACCATTTTGTGTTGAAGACCTTGCAAATGTTGATTTTTTAGAATTTCCAGCAAAACAGCTTAAAAGTTTGGGAAAAGTTGGAAACTTAAGTGAATAGAATCCAATAACGCGGTCTTGACTTCGTGGTTGTCTCCTATCATGAAGATAAATAGAAACACACTTTTATGCTATAAAACACAAAGTTTTTTTATTAGTATACGACCATAGTTTCAACCTGTTGGGCCATAATTAGGCTTTAGTTAAATTAAATCACGTTTCTAAAGCGGAAAAGATAAAAAATAATAGTTCTCTAGGTTTTATGTTCCGGTACTTTGGCTATGTGTTAGGATTTACGCGGATTTTATTCAAAATACATCCTAATATTTTTTCTTAATGCATCCTACCGTGTCAATCTATGGTAGGATGTGTAGCAATTTTTTTGATTCCTTTCCAAAGTTTAGAAATGTGTCCTTTAATGCATTTTAAGAGTTTCCATCGCAGCCTATACCTCTCTCAGCTCACCTCATTCTATTGGGTGGACTAAAACATATGACGAACTCCTATTTCTGCCCTGTCCCTCTGCCATATTTGATTATACGATGAAGAACGCTCCCATCCGTTCTAAAGCGAAAAACCTCAGCTCAGACTCACTTCTATCGTCATACCACCGCCATTGCTTTTCGTAAACTGTGGATGTAGAAGCGTTGGAGCTGTCGATGTTTTTTCTTTATTTTCTAGGAATTTCCTTTGATTCCGTTTACATCTACGAGCGCGGGTCTATGGATATATTGGAAATTAAATTTCCATCGGTGTTGACTGAGAGAAGTGAGCAATGGTTTTGTGACGCATCAGTTGCAAATTACTCATTGATTTACCCGAATATCTTCAAACTTTCAAATCTCGGAACTGCTGAATGAAAAATAATTCGATTTCAATCGGAATTGTTATCAAGAAACCTATTTTTCATTTCTTATCATGTTTTTTTCATTTATTCTTATTTAGTGAGACAAATCGAGGAAAGGTCTTTCTTGATAACTTACCGTGCTTAGTCATTCTTGTTTATGGTGACTTCCCTATGTGTACGAATAAACGTGCTATCGATATATCTATTGATAAACTAATATCAGAAAGTATAAAATATGTTATTTTATTATACTAAGTAGTATTTGGCTTTCATAATGATTTTTATTTAAAACAATCAAACCTTTAGTTTCATTGTTTTCATTGAACTGTCAAAAATGAAATTACTTCTATTCCAAGGAAGCCCAAGTATTTTTAATATTTCTTTCACAAAACTTAAAATCAGTCACCATTAACTAAATTACGCGAGTTTTCAATTGGAAATAAGTTACTCTAAAAGGTATATAATCAACTTGTGCTCAATTTAATAAGGAGATATTTTTTGTCAGCTAAACATAGATATTTTTATTTTTTATCCCAATGCATTTGGCTTTGTGAATTCATTTTGACTTTAAGTTTTTATAGAAAACAGTACTTTAGAACTTAATTTCAGATTACATATAGCGAATCATTTTTATTGAAAATCAAGATCTTATATAATAAAAATAGGGTATTATGACTTTACTATCCTAACACATAGGCAACCACATTAACACAGTCTGCGTTAGTCTGGACTGGACTGGAAATTACTGAATACTGATCTGAAGTTCCACTATAGATGAGTGGAAATAAACTTTTGTGAGCCATCTGAACTAACATCTGATTGCATGTCAATTTTGCAGAAGCGATTAACGATGTCAATGCCAAATTGCCGAAAATAATTTGTTCATTTCTTCATATTTGATAAACTTTTTTAAATACATACAAGCTAGTGAATTGTAAGGTTTGATGAGTACTAATACTTTATAGGAATACGTAAGCAAGTACTGACCATTTCATTGTCTTTTCCGTACCACAAAGTTGGGAAACCTGTTCCTCTCTCTCTTTGTTCTGTATCTCGCGAGGTGTAACTACGTGAATTTACTCTTGTTTACTATTTTTCACTATTACATTTATCCAATTAATGAAGATAAGGTATAAAATATTTTCTAAGGTAGAAATAAGTCATAGAACTGGTTTTCTTGCATTTTCCAAAACAGAGACAGATTTACCATCAAGTGCTAGCCAAAGTCCCCGCTGTTATGGGTGCCCAAGAAAGACATTTTATCTTGATTTAAAATGAATGATTTCTAGGTCTCAAGGTAGCTCTATCACCTAAGAAGAACAGCTGTTAGAATTTGCCTCTGATCAAACATTAGCTTTTGAGAAATCCTCTGTTATAAAAATAGCTCGCATGCCGAAAATGTAAAGTGAGAAAATTTAACATCTTCTTCATGAAGGCCATAAAATGATGAAAAATTAATTTGGATAACTACAGATAAAAGGAATCAAGTTTTCAGTATTACATTGTATTTACCGGAAGATTCTAATCGAAGCGATTCGAATTATTCTTTATTTGGAACATCTGTTATATTTTGAGGTTTATCACGATTTCTTATTGGGTTGAGAACTTATACGTTTTTTAGTGCAATATAATCCTTTCCCGGTGTCTTATGTTATTCTTAACGTTTCATTCATAGGTACGATTTAATAATTTTTTTGTTTATACTGACAGTTAATACTGACAGGAGAAATCCCCTGAACTTCAATTTACGCACCGCGGCACATCTATTATCTTGGAAAATAATTAAGTTTTAATTTACTCTAGAGAGTAATCAAATTTTTAAATTCTTATGAGGTAAACTACAAAATAAAGATAAAAATGATAAGATAATAAGTAACCAAGTTCTTCCACAGTAGTCTTCGCATTATTTGGAGAAGTTCGGGTTGCTGAGACAATGTACCCAAATTGACAATAAAGTAACTCCGTTTATCTTTGCTCTAGCCCAAGGTTAATGAGTTTTTTTTCATAGAAAGGTCGCATACAATGGCACCAAATGTGTTTCGTGTTTCACGAGAAGGGTTTCATAGATTGAATATACCATAATTACCGATTAATTCTGATAATATATTTTAAAGGGCAACAGAGAAAACAGTAATAGACCGCATGTTCCTCACATCTGTTACTCCTCAAGGGTGTCCAAGCTGTTGTATTCAGGGGGTCACATTAGCATTTTGATAGACTTTACGGACCACATGCTAGATATTTCGCAGCTTTACCATATATTGGCGGTAGTATAATTTACAGTACAGTATTACTGTACTGTATTTTTTCCGCTCAAATATCACTGAAAGGTTTTCAGTTGAGTACGCTGACTAGTGGATAAATAAAAGTATTATGCTATTAAATATTCAGTTACTGTTGTATTTGTAACATTTTCGGGCTATTTTATGCAAGTGCTCTCCATCTACTTGATCTATTCGTGCGTATGTCAATTTGAATTTAAAACTTGAATCTCAATATAATTGATTAATTTGTTTATAACACTTCAACAAACTGCATAAGGCCAATTACAGATGACGATAAAAATAATAATAATAAATTTCAACTAACTAACAAATAATATAAATAATAACACAAAAGGACGAGATTATAGGGATCAGAGTTACAGAGCTCCAAATCAGACTCTTACAACTGTATTTATGATTGATTTAAGGGGTAAATAAAATGGATCAAAGTTTTAATTGCAAGAAAAGGAATTGAAAATTGAGGGTATTCGGAAGAAAGGTGACTCTTTTAGCATTGACAGACTTGAGATATTCAAAGAGAAGGTATCAGATAGGCGAGTTGTTCTTGATGGAACCCGGAAAAGGAAAATCAAACTTGTTGTTGACAATATTATGGAGGAAGGACATGTCGGAGTAAGTATGCGAAGTTTTAATAGAAAAAAATACTAAGATGAGTGTTTGATATATTCCTATAAGACGGCACTCGATAAAAAAAACTATTATTAAAAAGAAATTTATGACACGATTGAGAGTGGGGGTTCGAAAGACATAGCCCATATTAATAATAGTAATCGTCTTTATTTGGGTGAGATAGAGACTAAAAGTCTCTTATTCCATCTAACCCGTCGTCATTAATTATAGAATTATAATCAGATAAAAGAGAATAGTATGAGAAACAATTAGAAGAATTTTTGGATGTAAAGAAAACCTAAGAGACTCTTAGGAAAAATAATGCACTTCAGGAAACCACCCACAAGGAAGGAGGGTGTGAATAACCTACACAAACCAACCGATAGTAATAACTAAAAGATAAGAAAAAAAAGAACATGAAAAAATAAAGAAATACACAACCAGTAAGTACTTGCATCCGGTACATAACTAGAAATCAGTTCATATTAAAGCAAATTATAGCAATATACATAATGACATAAAACAAACAAAAGAAGAAAAAGAAAGATAGGAAAAAGTACCTATTGTACAAGTACATATTGTACCTAATGGTGAAAATCCGAGAAAAAATACATCTATTATATATAGATGCTTCTCCTGATTCATTCATATATATATACAAGTAAAATGTAGCTTGCATACTGCAAGCAGATCGACAACACAAATTTCATATCGACATCATGTCGGGACGGTCCTAAAAAAAAAAGGAGTGAAAATATTCTGAAAATTCGCTGCATTTTAATCATCTGGCATCGAACCCCGGTCTTTCTGGTAATTTTACTATGCAGCACAACAGAAGATCACCATCTATAACTATGTGCGAAAATTTAAGCAGAAATATTGGCTGAAACTGCCTCAAACGACGTCCTACTTTTCCCATATATTCCTTATGTGAGGAATTTTAATGTGCTCTGGCATCGAACCCAGGAACAGCATTGTCGTATCTAATTTTTTTTCTTAAGCCGAGTCTTAATATACATCTTCCAGCAAAGCAAGAAATTCCTATTATTTCGATAAGTACAACAAAATAAATAATGAAAACTAATTCAATATATTATAAATGGGGGATATATATATACCGTCTGGCTTCGAACCCGGGTCTTTCTGGTAATACTTTCTATGCAGCATTTAAGACGATCATCACCTTTAACCATGTGTGAAAATTCAAGCAAAAATATTGGGTACAACTGCTTCAAAGGATGTCCTACTTTTCCCATATATTCCTTATGAGAGAAATTTTAATGTGCTCTGGCGTCGAACCCAGAAACAGTACGGCCTTATCTAAATTTTTTTCTAAAACCGTTTCTTACCATACATCTTCTTGCCAAGCACAAACTTCCTATGATTTCGATAAATACATCAAAAAAAATAGTGAAAAACTACCTCAATGTATTTTAAACGGCCGATTTTTGCATCATCCTAGCATCGAACTCAGGACTTTTTCCGAGATGATCATTTACGTTATCGATCGATCCTGAATATATACATCGGCTCCTTGAGTTTAAATTCCCTACCTATCCGGGAAGTATTTTTTAAAATTTCCCGAAAATCAACGCAATGCATTTAAATGGGAAAAGTCGGGAATTTGGGGCCCTCTGGAATCGAACCCATGACACTGAAGTTCAAAATCACATTTTTTCTGGTGGTTACACTCTATGGCCAATATGTCGTAAAATTTTCAGTTCAATGGCGCTTGTGGTTTGGCCTGTGAGTTTGTATCCTCTCTATATATATATATCTATTATATATAGACGCTTCTCCGGATATACTTATATATTTATCCCTTAAAAATCTCCGCAATGCATTTTAAACGGCCGATTTTTGCCCCGACCTAGCATCCAACCATGGACAATATTTGAAAATGTCTTTATGATTTTTGTTGGATATGCACGGCCTCTAGCGATCCCTCGTGTTTCATTTCTCCCCTTTACCGGGAAATGCCTCAAAAAAATTTTCGAAAATCCCCGCCATGCTTTCTTATTGAGAAAATCGCGACTTAGGGGCCCTCTGGAATCGAACCTATGACACTGAGGTTCAAAATCGCATTTTTTCTGATTGTTGTACGTCATGGCCAATACGCCGTAAAAATTTCAAGTCAATCACGCTTGTGGTTTAGGCTGTGAATTAGTATCCTATCTATCTATCTAGGTATATACATGAATGAATCCGGAGAAGCATCTATATCTATTACGAGTAAAATGTAGCTTGCATACTGCAAGCAGATCGACAACAATAATTTCATGTCGGCATCATATCGGGACGGCCCTCAAAAGAAAAAAAAAGGTATTGAAAATATTCTTAAAATTCGCTGCAATTTAATTGACTGGCATCGAACCCGGGTCTTCCTGGTAAGCTTACTATATAGAACAACAGAAAATCACCATCTCTTACTAGGTGTGAAAATTCAAGCAGAAATATTGGCTACAACTGCCTCAAACGACGTTCTACTTTTCAGGAATGTAAATGGCGCTCTGGATTCGAACCAAGGACGATCTTGGAAATCTAAAACATGTTCATGAAAGTTAATTATGATCTCTATCTATTTGCCGAATTTCAAGTTTCTATATTATTGGGATAGGGCTAAAATAATTATTAAAAATCGGATCAACTACTGATATAAGAGACGCCTGGTGTCGAACCCAGGAAATATATTTACGCTGTGAATGCACAGTATGATTTTAAAGGACTTGATCTTATTTTGTGCAAAGTTTGAAATCGATATCATGCCGGGAAGTACCCAAAATTTGTCTCCGTTATCTTTATAAGAAATACATTGAGGAATGTAAATGGCCCTCTGGGATCGAACCAAGGACCATCAGCGAATACAAAAAATTTGATTATGAAATAAATTTATGATCTCCAACCTCATGCCGAATTTCAAGTATCCATGACATCGGGAAAGGGTCCAAAAAAAATCTTAAAAATCGCCACAATGCTTTTTAAACGGCCGATTTTTGCCTCGACCTAGCATCGAACTTAGGATATTTTCCGTAAAACTCATTTATGATTTCGATACATCATTACCATATATATAGGCTCCTTGAGTTTTATTTCTCTACCAATCCGGAAAGTATTTTTTTTTATTCCCGAAAATCACGGTAATGCATTTAAACGGGAAAAATCGGGACTTTGGGCCCCTCCGGAATCGAACCTATGACACTGAGGATCAAAGTCGCTTTTTTCTTGGGAGTTTCACGTTATGGCCAATACGTGGTAAAAATTTCGAGTCAATGACGCCAGTAGTTTAGCCTGTGAATTAGTATCCTATCTGGGTATCTGGGTATATCATGAATGAATCCGGAGAAGCATCTATATATAATAGATATATAGATGCTTCTCCGGATTCATTCATGTATCCATATATATATTCATATATATATATCTATTATATATAGATGCTTCTCCGGATTCATTCATGTATCCATATATATATTCATATCTATTATATATAGACGCTTCTCCGGATATACCTATATATATACGAGTAAAATGTAGCTTGCATACTGCAAGCATATCGGCAATACTAATTTCATATCGGCATCATATCGGGACGGTCCTCAAAAGAAAAGTAAAGGAATCAAATTTTTCTTAAAATTCGCTGAAATTTCATCGTCTGGCATCGAACCGGGGTCTTCCTGGTGAAATTACTATGCAGCGCAACAAAAGATAACCATCTCTAACTATGTGTGAAAATTCAAGCAGAAATATTGGCTACAACTGCCTCAAAAGACGTTCTAATTTTCACGAATGTAAATGGCTCTCTTGATTCGAACCAAGGACGATCTTGGAAATCTAAAATTTGTTTCTGAAACCTATATATGATATCTATATATATACCGAATTTCAAGTTTCTATATTATTGGGAAAGGTTTCAAAATAATTCCTAAATATCGGATCAATTTCTGATTGCAGAGACACCTGGTGTCGAACCCAGGAAATATTGTAATCTGAGAATGCAAAGTTTGATTTGTAAGGGCTGGCTTTTTTATCATGCAAAGTTTGAAGTCGATAGCATGCCGGGAAGTACCTTAATTTTGTTACCGTTATCTCCGTAAGAAATGCATTGAGAAGTGCAAATGGCCCTCTGGGATCGAACCAAGGATCATCAGCGAACATCTAAAATTTGATTATGAAATATATTCATTTTATGTATTTACGTGCCGAGTTTCAAGTTTCCATGCCATCGGGAAAGGGTCCAAAAAAAATCTTAAAAATCGCCACAATGCATTTTAAACGGCCGATATTTGCCTCGACCTAGCATCGAACCCAGTATATTTTTAGTAAAACTCATTTATGTTTTCAATAGATCATGACCATATATATCGGCTCCTTGAGTTTTGAGTCCCTACCTATCCGGCAAGTATTTTTTAAAAATTCCCGAAAATCAAAGCAATGCATTTAAACGGGAAAAATCGGGACTTTGGGGCCCTCTGGAATCGAACCCATGACACTGAGGTTCAAAATCACAATTTTTCTGGCGGTTACACGTTATGGCCAATATGTCGTAAAAATTTCAATTCAATGACCCTTGTGGTTTAGGCTGTGAATTTGTATCCTCTCTATATATATATATGATACGAGTAAAATGTAGCTTGCATACTGCAAGCGGATCGGCAATACTAATTTCATATCGGCATCACATCGGGACGGTCCTCATAAGAAAAAAAAAGGATTTAATTTTTTCTTAAAATTCGCTGAAATTTCATCGTCTGGAATCGAACCCGGGTCTAACTGGAAAACCTACATTGAAACACAATAGAAGATCACCATCTCTAACTATGTGTGAAAATTCAAGCAGAAATATTGGCTACAACTGCCTCAAAAGACGCTCTAATGTTCACGAATGTAAATGGCTCTCGGGACTCGAACCAAGGACGATCTTGGAAATTTAAAAAATGTTTCTTAAAGTTATTATTGATCTCAATCTATATGCCGAATTTCAAGTTTCTATATTATTAGGAAAGGTTTCAAAATAATTCCTAAAAATCGGATCAACTTCTGATTGCAGAGACACCTGGTGTCGAACCCAGGAAATATTGGTAGCTGCGAGTGGACAGTATGACTTATTAGTACTTCATCTTATTTTTTACAAAGTTTGAAGTCGATATCATGCCGGGAAGTACCTAAAATGTGTTTCCGTTATCCCCATAAGAAATGCATTGTGGAGTGCAAATGGTCCTCTGGGATCGAACCAAGGACCCTCAGCGAATATGTAAAATTTTATTATGAAATATATTTATGATATCTAAACCCTTGCCGAATTTCAAGTTTCCATGCCATCGGGAAAGGGTCCAAAAAAAATCTTAAAAATCGCCACAATGCATTTTAAACGGCCGATTTTTGCCTCGATCTAGCATCGAACCCAAGATATATTCAGTAAAACTCATTTATGTTTTCGATAGATCATGACCATATATATCGGCTCCTTGAGTTTTAAGTCCCTACCTATCCGGCAAGTATTTTTTAAAAATTCCCGAAAATCAAAGCAATGCATTTAAACGGGAAAAATCGGGACTTTGGGGCCCTCTGGAATCGAACCCATGACACTGAGGTTCAAAATCGCAATTTTTCTGGCGGTTACACGTTATGGCCAATATGTCGTAAAAATTTCAAGTCAATGACGCTTGTGGTTTGGCCTGTGAGTTTGTATCCTCTCTATATATATATATCTATTATATATAGACGCTTCTCCGGATATACTTATATACGAGTAAAATGTAGCTTGCATACTGCTAGCAGATCGGCAATACTAATTTCATATCGGCATCATATCGGGACGGTCTTTAAAAGAAAAAAAAAGGATTTAATTTTTTCTTAAAATTCGCTGAAATTTCATCGTCTGGGATCGAACCCTGGTCTTACTGGTAAACCTAATATGCAGCACAATAGAAGATCACCGTCTCTAACTATGTGTGAAAATTCAAGCAGAAATATTTGCTATAACTGCCTCAAAAAACGTTCTAATTTTCACGAATGTTAATGCCTCTCGGGACTCGAACCAAGGACGATCGTGGAAGTCTAAAATATGTTTCTGATAGATATTTATGATCTCTATCTATATGCCGAATTTCAAGTTTCTATTTTAGTGGTAAAGGTTTCAAAATAATTCCTAAAAATCGGATAAAATTCTGATTTCAGAGACACCTGGTGTCGAACCCAGGACGTATTGCAAGCTGTGAATGCAGAGTTTGATTTGTAAAGACTTACTCTTGTATCATGTAAAGTTTGAAGTTGATAGCATGTCGGAAAGTACCTAAATTTTGTTTCCGTTGTCTCCGTAAGAAATGCATTGAGAAGTGCAAATGGCCCTCTGGGATCGAACCAAGGACCATCAGCGAACATGTAAAATTTGATTATGAAGTATATTCATAATATCTATCCACGTGCCGAGTTTCGAATATCCATGTTATCGGGAAAGGATCCAAAAAAAATCTTCAAAATCGCCGTAATGCATTTTAAACGGCCGATTTTTGCCCCGACCTAGCATCGAACCATGGACTATATTCTAAGATGTTTTTCTGATTTTCGTTGGATACGCACGGCTTCTAGCGATCCCTCGAGTTTCAAGTCTTTTTCCCTCCGGGAAGTACCTCAAAAAAATTTTCGAAAATCTCCGCCATGTATTCTTATGGAGAAAATCGCGACTTTGGGGCCCTCTGGAACCGAACCCATGACCCTGAGGATCAAAATCGCAATTTTTCTGGCGGTTACACGTTATGGCCAATACGTCGTAAAAATTTCAAGTCAATCACGCTTGTGGTTTAGGCTGTGAATTAGTATCCTATCTATCTATCTATCTATCTATCTATCTATCTATCTATATAGGTATATCCATGAATGAATCCGGAGAAGCATCTATATATAATAGATATACGAGTAAAATGTAGCTTGCATACTGCAAGCAGATCGGCAATACTAATTTCATATCGGCATCATATCGGGACGGTCTTTAAAAGAAAAAAAAAGGATTTAATTTTTTCTTAAAATTCGCTGAAATTTCATCGTCTGGCATCGAACCCGGGTCTTACTGGTAAACCTAGTATGAAACACAATAGAAGATCACCATCTCTAACTATGTGTGAAAATTCAAGCAGAAATATTGGCTATAACTGCCTCAAAAAACGTTCTAATTTTCACGAATGTTAATGCCTCTCGGGACTCGAACCAAGGACGATCGTGGAATTCTAAAATATGTTTCTGATAGATATTTATGATCTCTATCTATATGCCGAATTTCAAGTTTCTATTTTAGTGGGAAAGGTTTCAAAATAATTCCTAAAAATCGGATCAAATTCTGATTTCAGAGACACCTGGTGTCGAACCCAGGACGTATTGCAAGCTGTGAATGCAGAGTTTGATTTGTAAAGACTTACTCTTGTATCAAGCAAAGTTTGAAGTTGATAGCATGTCGGAAAGTACCTAAATTTTGTTTCCGTTGTCTCCGTAAGAAATGCATTGAGAAGTGCAAATGGCCCTCTGGGATCGAACCAAGGACCATCAGCGAACATGTAAAATTTGATTATGAAGTATATTCATGATATCTATATACGTGCCGAGTTTCGAATATCCATGTTATCGGGAAAGGATCCAAAAAAAATCTTCAAAATCGCCGTAATGCATTTTAAACGGCCGATTTTTGCCCCGACCAAGCATCGAACCATGGACTACATTCTAAGATGTTTTTCTGATTTTCGTTGGATACGCACGGCTTCTAGCGATCCCTCGAGTTTCAACTCTTTCTCTCCCCGGGAAGTACCTCAAAAAAATTTTCGAAAATCCCCGCCATGTATTCTTATGGAGAAAATCGCGACTTTGGGGCCCTCTGGAATCGAACCCATGACCCTGAGGATCAAAATCGCAATTTTTCTGGCGGTTACACGTTATGGCCAATACGTCGTAAAAATTTCAAGTCAATCACGCTGGTGGTTTAGGCTGTGAATTAGTATCCTATCTATCTATCTATATAGGTATATACATGAATGAATCCGGAGAAGCATCTATATATAATAGATACACTGGGGATCAAAAGTCTAAGCATGTTCCACAAGTGCCACTGAATTGAAATTTTAACGACATATTGGCCATATCGTGTAACCTCCAGAAAAAATCCGTTTTTGAACCTCAGTGTCATGGGTTCGATTCCAGATGGCCCCAAAGTCCCGATTTTCTCCATAAGGATATATGGTGAAGATTTTCGAAAATTTTTTTGAGGCACTTCTCTGAATAGTAGAGAGTTGAAATTCGAGGGATCGCTAGATGCCGTAGATATCCAACGAAAATAAAAAAGATATCGCCGAACATGGTCCATGGTTCGATTCTAGGTCGGGGCAAAAATCGGCCGTTTAAAATGCATTGCGGCAATTTTGAAGATTTTTTTTGGATCCTTTCCCGATAACATAGATACTTGAAACTCGGCACGTGGATAGATATCATGAATATGTTTCATAATCAAATTTTACATATTCGCTGATGGTCCTTGGTTCGATCCCAGGGGGCCATTTGCGTTTCTCAATGCATTTCTTACGGAGATAACGGAAACAAAATTTAGGCACTTCCCGGCATGCTATCGACTTCAAACTTTGCATGTTAGTACAGCAAGTCCTTAGAAATCAAACTGGGCATTTACGGCTATCAATGTGTCCTGGGTTCGACACCAGGTGTCTCTGCAATCAGAAGTTGATCCGATTTTTAGGAATTATTTTGAAACCTTTCCCAATAATATAGAAATTTGAAATTCGGCATATAGATAGATATAATAAATAAATTTCAGAAACATGTTTTAGATTTCCAAGATCGGCCTTGGTTCGAATCCAGAGAGCCATTTACATTCGTGAAAATTAGAACGTCTTTTGAGGCAGTTGTAGCCAATATTTCTGCTCGAATTTTCACACGATGCCAGACGATTAATTTGCAGCGAATTTTAAGAATATTCTCAATCCCTTTTTTTTTTCTTTTGAGGGCCGTCCTGATATAATGCCGACATGAAATTAGTGTTCGCTTACATTTCATCGTCTGACATCGAACCCGGGTCTTTACTGTGAACTTACTATGCAGCACAATAGAAGATCACCATCTCTAACTATGTGTGAAAATTCAAACAGAAATATTGGCTACAACTGCCTCAAAAGACAACCTAATTTTCACGAATGTAAATGGCTCTCTGGATTCGAACCAAGGACGATCTTTGAAATCTAAAACATGTTTCTGAAAGTTATTTATACTCTCTAACTATATGCCGAATTTCAAATTTCTATATTATTGGGAAAGGTTTCAAAATAATTCCTAAAAATCGGATCAACTTCTGATTGCAGAGATACCTGGTGTCGAACCCAGGACATATCGTAATGTGTGAATGCAAAGTTTGATTTGTGATGACTTTTTCTTGTATCTTGCAAAGTTTGAAGTCGATAGCATGCCGGGAAGTACCTAATTTTTTTTCCGTTATCTCCGTAAGAAATGCATTGAGATGTGCAAATGGCCCTCTGGGATCGAACCAAGAACCATCATCGAACATTTAAAATTTAATTATGAAATATATTCATGATATCTATCCACGTGCCGAGTTTCAAGTATCCATGTTATCGGGAAAGGATCCAAACAAATCTTCAAAATCGCCGCAATGCATTTTAAACTGCCGATTTTCGCCCCGACCTAGCATCGAACCATGGACCATATTCGGCGATGTCTTTCTGATTTACGTTGGAGTTGCACGGCTTCTAGCGATCCCTCGAATTTCAACTCTCTACTTTTCCGGGAAAAGCCTCAAAAAATTTTTCGAAAATCCCCGCCATGTATTCTTATGGAGAAAATCGCGACTTTGGGGCCCTCTGGAATCGAACCCATGACACTGAGGATCAAAATCGCAATTTTTCTGGTGGTTACACGTTATGGCCAATACGTCGCAAAAATTTCAAGTCAATGACGCTTGTGGTTTAGGCTGTGAATTAGTATCCTATCTATCTATCTATCTATCTATCTATCTATCTATATGAATTAATCCGGAGAAGCATCTATATATAATAGATAGATAGATAGGATACTAATTCACAGTCTAAACCACAAACGTCTGTGACTTGAAATTTTTTCGACGTATTGGCCATATCGTGTAACTGCCAGAAAAATTGTGATTTGAACCTTAGTGTCATAGGTTCGATTCCAGAGGGCCCCAAAGTCCCGATTTTTTCCATTTAAATGCATTGCTTTGATTTTCCGGAATTTTTAATAAATATTTTCCATATAGGTAGTGTATCAAAACTCTAGGATCCTATATATATGGTCAGGATCTATCGATAGCAATAATAAAATTTAGAGAAAATGTCCTGGGTTCGATGCTAGGACGATGCAAAAATCTGCCGTTTAAAATACATTGAGGTAGTTTTTCATTATTTATTTTGATGCACTTATCGAAGTGATAGGAAGTTCGTGCTTGGCTAGAAGATGTATAGTAAGAATTCCTTTGAGAAAAAAATTTAGGTAAGACCGTACTACTCCTTGGTTCGATGCCGGAGCACATAAAAATTTCTCTCATAAGGAATATAAGGGAAAATTAGGACGTCATTTGAAGCAGTTGCACCCAATATATCTTCTTGAATTTTCACACATAGTTAGAGGTGGAGATCATCTATTCTGCTGTATAGAAATTATTACCAGAAAGTAGAGAAAATGTCCTGGGTTCGATGCTAGGACGATGCAAAAATCTGCCATTTAAAATACATTGAGTTAGTTTTCATTATTTTTTTTTGATGCATTTATCGAAATGATAGGAAGTTCGTGCTTAGCTAGAAGATGTATCGTAGAAATTGGTTTAAGAAAAAAATTTAGATAAGACCGAACTATTCCTGAGTTCGATGCCAGAGGACAGTAACATTTCTCTCATAAGGAATATAAGGGAAAAGTAGGACGTCGTTTGAGGCAGTTGTATCCAATATTTCTGCTTGAATTTGCATACATAGTTAGAGATGGTAATTTTACTGTTGTGCTGCATAGTAAGTATCGCCATAAAGTCCCGGGTTCGATGCCGGGTGGTAAATATGTCTCCCGTTTAAAATACATTGAGTTAGTTTTCATTTTTTTTTTTGATGCATTTATTGAAATGATAGGAAGTTCTTGCCTAGATAGAAGATGTATATTAAAAATTGGATTAAGAAAAAACATTAGATAAAACCATGCTGTTCCTTGGTTCGATGCCAGAGAGCATTATAATTTCCCTCATAAGGAATATAAGGGAAAAGTAGGACGTCATTTGAGGCAGTTGTACCCAATATTTCTGCTTTTCTGCTGTAATTTTCACACATATATAGAGATGGTGAACTTCTGTTGTTCTGTATAGTAAGTATGACCAGGAAGACCCGGCTTCGATGCCGGACGAATACATTGCAACGAATTTTAAGAATATTATCAATCCTTTTTATTTTTTCTTTTGAGGACCATCTCGATATGATGCCGACTTGAAATTAGTGTTGTCGATCTGCTTGCAGTATGCAAGCTACATTTTACTAGTATTATAAAAAACTTCATATTGATATAATACATTCAGTATATACTAGTCAATAATGAATTGAAAGTGCGGGTACTAACAATAAAGGGAGTGCGTAATTTTTCAATCAATCAATTTTGTGTGTCGGACCTTTAAATCCCACATCACACGTTTTCGCGCAAATATAGCCACTTTGAACCTGCGGAAAATTTTTGCACTGAAGTTAACTGTACTTGCCATCGCCTAATTCCTCGGCCAGACAATCTGACCTATCGGAATCGTTTTCGAAAATGAAAATCCCCTTCGATGAAGATTTTCGAGGAACAACGTCCGGGAATCCTCGATCGAGGGGCCGGAAAAGCTAATCAGCCGCAGACAAAATGGCGAAAAGCGTGAAGAATTTCGAAAGGGACGGGGGGCAACATTTTGCTGGGCATAACCCACTTACGCCATAACGGAACGAATTCTTCCCGATATCCCTCCTTGGACGCCGCGTTTACCCACGGAATGGATTCCGGCAAAGCGAAACAATCATCATTGAATGAGGAAGGCCTCGTGACTTATGGCGACAGTGGCGTTTTCGCCTTTTTAGCCCCGAACCAAGGATGCAATGGAGATGGAATGTTGCGGAGGCATATGCCGTCATTCTCTCCCCTCCCCTTTAAATTCAAGCGACGACCTTCTCCCTCCTGTTACGCCCGTGGCTCCGTTAACTCCCTCCCCTCGCCCCGACATCCCCCTACCGCCCCACCTACTCTTGCCGTCTGCTCTTCTCTTCTCCTCATATTTATCCTTTTTGGTCTTCGTATCCCCTCCATGAGGTCTGAATTATATACACAATCTCTGTCCCTTTCTGTTCCCCTTAGGTTCGAATGAGGCATTCACGAGGTTATACATCGTTACGTATTGTAATGTATGAATTCTATTGTTACGCATTAATCCCAACATGTGAGATTAACGTCCAAGAAGTTTTTCTGAGTCATCTTTTTCGATGCTAGATTTAAATTAAATACATAATCATCACCCAGCTCTGTCGAAAATTTCCCAAAATGAATTACCCATTAACGCTATCATGTAAAAGTTAAAATTCATTCAGTCAAATAAAAAACCTCTTTATTGGGCGAACTTGGGACTATGAGATCCCATCTTCCATTTAATTCTTGTCTTACGCACATAACTGCATAAACACATATAAAATCAAACATAGAAGTAATATGTACTGATTTTTTTGAGTTATGTGGAAATAGGGAAAAAATATAGAAAGAAAGAATGGTTTTGTGGAGCAATAGTAAACTTTGTTAATTGTAATTACAACAAAAATATCCTCTGTAGGGAAACACCTACAAAGAGAAGGGTGTGTAAAAATGCGAAATGTGTAGGAAAGGTTGAAAGAAAGAGAGAGAGAGAGAAATCGCAAAATAAAAGGTAATTCACGTTTCATGAGGTATTTACAGATAAAACAAATAACAAAACAAAAATTTTCTTTGTCAAGTTGAACATAAATTTCTATAGTTTTTGGACAACAAATTCACATTCATCCACATCTTACATTACAATATAACAAATAATCATAAACTACCCAAATTGATTAAAATCTGAAATTTTCTATATAAGCTACTCAATCAGTTTTATCGAAGAGCGTTAGGTCCTGTAAAATGGTTTTAAATGATTTTAATTCCAGTCAGGTATTCCTGAATTTTATGCTAATCTTATCAATTCAATTATTATCTAGAAATCATGTCAGTTTCCGCGAAAAGGAGCATCTTCAGCATTGGTATCTCGTAACGACAACCTCACCGCTATAAATGTTCATTTTCTTGCCTTAAAGTATTAGATTGCTATTTTTAATGTTAGTCTTTCTCGTGAACTTCATTGAGTCCACTCGTATTTTTCATTGCATTAGTTTGATATTAGTGGCGATGGGTCCAAGGCATATCTTAATTCACAATGTATGAGTAATAAGGAACATCTGTCCCGTCATAAAATATAAAAGTACAGATCTGTTATAAGATTTTCTAAACCTGATAGATGGTATTAGTTCAATGATCTGCGAGTTTCCAGTGAAATATTCCGCAAAAATAAATTTTATCTTACTTTACTGAATTCGTTCAAAATCGCCAAGTCAAACTAAATTTAATTTGACGTGGCGTTTTTTAGAATGGTCGATATGCGATGCCACAAGCCTGCTCTAATATGTAAGATAGTAATTAGTCTACTGAGAAGACTTCGTTTTATAATTCTCTTTTTTATGGTAATCAACGAACAGTTTGGGTAATTTTGTGGAAATTAAGTAATTACAAGCAGGCAATTACAAGTTATTTGTAACATTTGTGGGGGTAACGAGCTATTTATGGAACTTGGAAAATTAATTACACTCACAACCTTTATCTTTTACTTGTATGCTTCAATCCGAAAACTGCTTTTTAGGTAAGAAATAACTGTCATAAATTTTCATTCTCATTTTTATCGCATTGCTTCTCTACACATACTTCGAAAAGTAGTTTATCAAAAATGGTCCCTCCTACATTGGCTAGTTCAGGGAATCCATGGACTTTAATATGCATAACTGCTTATGGTTTAGAACAGTTTTCCTCTGATTTTCAAGAATAAATACTACATATTTTACTATTTAAAACCATGTGCGATCGTAATACTATAACTGATTAGAAAATAGTTTTGGAGAAAACTGATTCTCTTAGTTACAAGTCTTACATTTCCTCGAGAAGTTATTGGTTCTTTACAAGTACTCGTTGTTTAAGTTTTCAGTTTTTTTAAATTATCTTGAGAACTAAAATGTAAAGAAACATTTTACCTTTCTTTTGAGAATACGTCCGACCATTGATGGTAGCTCCTCATAAATGTGTAGTTTTTCTATTTCTTTATTTGACTAAGCAATGGAATCAATGTTGCAGGTTCTCTCTCTCTCTCTCCAAAGTTTCGGTTATATTTTTACAATTATAATCAATTTCAAAGATTTTGAGTAGGAAACTGAAGCAACAAAAAATAATTAAGAATAAAAGAAAGCAAAGTTTATTATCTATTCCGAAAAAAAATCCAACTGTTTTCAATGAATTATGACTGACTACGAGTTTTGGAGTTTTAATGTTCGTGTTCGGGTTAAACATCTGGTGAATATCCAGTTAGATATTTTATCCTAATTCCTATATTTATGCTTTTCATTCACATTTTCTGAATAGTGTATCAAGTATTAAAAGCAAGATTAAACTGTTACTCGCATACGAAAACTCAGCTATACAAAATATTCCCCATTCTAACTGCCACTAAATATCACCCAGGCATTCTTTCTGAAATATCTACGAGAGTTATGGTTCAGAAACTTGCGATTCTGATTTTATTTAATTCCTTAAAACTACGGAATGTAAACAATAAAATCGAGCAAATAATGAAGTCTTCTTAAACCTTGATGGTGTAATTTCCACAATCGGGATATCTCAGGTTGATTTTTCGTTTGGCAAGCAGTCAGAGTGCATGTGAATATTTCATATTCAGATGTAAAGTGGGTTGCCAATTACAAGGGGCTATCGCTGGCACGTGCATTGCAGATGATTCATACGTATGATCTCCAGCCAAAACGTTTTGGCACTCCTATTTCAGGGTGCGTGACCAAATGTATATAAAATATGTCGTCACCTTGGGTCAATGGATTACCAGCAGAGAGTAACGTTACGCATTAAAATATCTTAAATACTCCTTATGATGGACGAAGAGGCTGTAGAATGTGTACCACCTTCAATAAGTGCCTATATAAATTAAGAGTAAATAGTTAACACTATCGAAGAGAGAATGCTTCATTTCAAATGTCACATTTTCTATTGAAATATTATTTCAAGGCTTTGATTTCTTCCAAGGGAAATTTTGATTCCCATACGCAATAATTACACGTAAAATAAGAACTTCTGAGCGGAAAATTACGAAAATTGAATTTTTGCAAAAGCGCAATTGACAATTCGATACAAAGAATTTTTATATTTTATATAATCGTATTTCAAAATATATTCAAAATATGATAAAATATATATTCTTTGTACTATGAATAAATATTTACATACATACATTGGCAGTTGCTAAAGTATTTAACTAATCAACTATATGATCACGTTTAGGCTTTTTTCTCGATTAATCTATAACAATCAACTAAAATTTAAGGAAGTAAACATTTACGTACTAAATAATTTTTTGATTAATACTTTGCTGACCTCACTAGTTTTTTGTGAGTTGATTGGAACTTAATATGAGATATATTTTCTTTTTACAACGAAAACAAATCTGTCTTTTTTAACTGAAAGAGTATAAGTAAAAATGATACAGTGATAACAAAGGTTGATTTCGCGAAATTTTTCGAATTATCACAATCATTTCCTTCAAGCGGAATCGAGTATTTTACAGCTAACTTAAGATAATGTTCCAGTACACAAAATAGCGAAGTCTGGAGACACATACTAAAGCAAAATCGTATGATAATTTAATGTCTCTATATTTTGTTCCCTCAGTGATTTATTGAGCGATTGATAGAATAATAAATGTTATGAAAATCATAGAGATTTGTAGGAGTTTGATCAATGTTGCCTTAAAAACTAAATAGCGTCCAATCACAATCACCAGTTTCTTTGGTGTACTTTACTTCACTTATTTCCTAACAGTTTTCTTTATCAAATTCTAAAGTTGTACTTTTTCGTTTAAAGTTGTGAGTATGGATTAATGTAGCTTACGTAGGTTATCACCGGCCTTGGTGGATGAGTGGATAGCATTCCATCAACGCTATTACTCCAAACCCCAAGGTCCCGGGTTTGAATCCCGGCTGATCGGATTTTCCAATCAGGGAATAGTTGTGTGTGTTTGTTGTTGCTGTTGCCTTGGTGAAGCACCCCCTGACAAGTTCTTGAGAGCTTAGGAGGACTTCACCGTAAAGGGCAACAGTGGCTGTGAAAAAAAATTAGAACGTGTAAATTGATAAAGATGTAAGATTGGGTTCGATTCCCAGTTACTTCGACATTATTCATATCCCCCCATCCTTCCCTTTCATCAAAGCCTGCAATATCCGAAGCCATAGGTTAAGCAATCGTAAGTGCGTACACTAATGCATATTCAACGCATTTTTCGGCAGAAGATACAAGTTTCAACCACATTCTCAATGAATCCATTCTTTCCTCACTCAGTCTTCCATCGTATTTTAATCATCCACGTGCCATTCATCCTCAGTGGTCGCTCTTCTTAACGGTCGAAATCGCCGACCAAGGAAGCGTATTTTGTCGAGGTAAATAAAACGCACGCCTCCGAAAATTCTAACCTTGAAGTGTTAACCTTCCTCTTCCCTTTTTTCCACTATTTGCTGGTGTTGATGGGAGGCGTTTCGGTAAATTTGGTGTGAATTGTCCTCAACTCTCCGGTTATTTTTATACCGAGGTGAATAGCACATCGGTCGATTAACTCACACGTGGTCCTTTCTAAAATCTCGATTCGTGAAAAATTCTCGAAGCTATAAAAACATTCGTGGCGAAAATAGCGGGACGTGGCGTGAAAGAAGAGGAAGTGTTTCGTTCCGAGACTGACTGATCTTGATGGGAGAATTATTGTTGGAATTAAAAATATAATTGAGGAATTAAACTGTTTCTTATGATATGTTTTTTATCATAAACGATGAATTTGAACGTATTAACTTGCCGTTTTTATAGGCAAATCCTAAGCCACTACATCTTATTTGTTGCTTGATTTCTCACGATAGATTTTTCCTTTAATAACATTGCCAA
This sequence comes from Sympetrum striolatum, assembly GCA_947579665.1. NCBI lineage: Eukaryota > Metazoa > Arthropoda > Insecta > Odonata > Libellulidae > Sympetrum > Sympetrum striolatum. The sequence goes on along the minus strand of OX388342.1, from coordinate 48,637,397 downwards.
GGAAAAACGGACTTGAAAAAAGTCTAACTGGGCCGGGATTTTCCTCTAACCGGGAGGCTGCCTTAACCACTAGGCTACCGAGACAGAACATTTCAACAAGCCGTTTTGGGAAGTTTAGGAAATGTTCTGTCTCGGTAGCCTAGTGGTTAAGGCAGCCTCCCAGATAGAGGAAGATCCCGGGTTTTATTCCCGGCCCAGTCAGACTTTTTCCAAGCCCGTTTTTCCTTGGGTGCACTGGGTGCACGCCCTTATGTGCAATTTACCCTTTTCCTTTAATAAAATTTTTAATGATGATAGGGAATATAAATAAATTTTAATTCAACTTTGTTGCTCTAAGCTCTATTTAACGTTAAATATGCTTGGAAAACTTAAAATACTCTATTGTAGTTCTTTAAAAATAACGTTAAAAAGATGGAAAGTGCCTTTCTAATACCCTTTAAACCGAGTAAAGCGACATACATAGACATAATAGCTTATGATAGTATCATGGTTTTATTTTCCATCCAAGACTTTGAAAATACTCTAAAAAATTATATATGTGCTTCGTTTTAGTGTGCTATTACTGAAAGGCTACGATGCCTTGAAGAAAAAAATACTAATTAATTAATTATTAATTGCATAATAAGACATTTTTTCGTGAAGTTTAGTGCATACATATTATGTTAATTCTATGCTATGAACTACATAGAATTAACATCAGATAGTGGAAAATAATAATAATAATGCCGTAATAGCTCGGATAACTAAACTCGGATAGCAAAACTACTACTGAATTTCAAGCGACCGAAGGCATTTTTCTATGTTTTTCAGACTCGGCTAGTGAATTTTGATTTTTCTACGGAATGTTTCGGTGGATACTCATTTACTGTTCAATATATTATTATTTATTTATTATTTATTTATTTATTATTTATTTATTATTATTTATTTATTTATTTATTTATTTATTATTTATTTATTATTTATTTATTATTTATTTATTATTTATTTATTATTTATTATTTATTTATTATTTATTATTTATTTATTATTTATTTATTATTTATTTATTATTTATTTATTATTTATTTATTATTTATTTATTATTTATTTATTATTTATTTATTATTTATTTATTATTTATTTATTATTTATTTATTATTTATTTATTATTTTTTATTATTTATTTATTTATATTTTATTTATTATTTATTTATTATTTATTTATTATTTGTTTATTATTTGTTTCTTTATTGTACAAAACCGCCGCAGTTAGTCTCAAGGACTGACCGGACTTCGGGCTGAAAACTGTAAGGACAGATTTTGGCTGAATGCGAATGAATTACCAAACTCTGCATTGAGTTATCATGTATGGATAAGCCCTCTCTCTCTCTCGGCATTGTCCACGTTTTCTTCTCGACCGGGTTCAAACACGCGATCACCCGCCGGAGGCTGCTGCCGCGGAGGAATTCTCGGATCGTGCTTTCACACTTCCGAATGCGTTAACCGGCGCCGGAAGGACTGGAAGCGGAAGCAAGCGCCGTTTTTTTTCGGTGCATCAGCTGAGGTCGATGAACCTCTTTTCGAGTCTCATAGGGCTTCGAGAAAGGAAAACAGGAAAGGATGGAATAGAAAGATAATCGCTCTTCGACAAAAACCACACAGGAAGCGTTTTTTTTAATCGAAGCATCGGCTTTTTGTGTAACTTTCAACCCTCGAGTGTTTGAATCTCCGAGAGATGCTTTTCTTCGCTATTATTCAGCCTTTCATGTGTAGGATCGTTGCTCGAGGAATATTACGTTTTTCCTCATTTAAAAACGTATTTCGTTTCGTTGAAATATTTATTTGGATCTTTTTTCTCAGAAATTATGCTCGGAGAATAACTGGAGGCTCTTGACAGTATACTATATTGAGTTAAATTCATTTTATAACTGAACTTTTAACCCATCAAATTTTCATTGAAAGAATAGCTATATATATAATCGTATATCACGGATTAGGCAAAAATTTCCGGGGAAAATTTGTATTTTATTTTCAACCAAGAGGATTTGCGAATTTTCTTATAATTTAAAACAAGTCTTTGACCCATTGTAGACCCCAGACTGGAAGGTAGTAAAATTTTCTCACTCTCCATTTTCTCACGTTTGTTAGTTGTATATGATTTATATGTGAATTTTCTATGATTTTATAGTGGAATTATCGATTCCTTAGAGTCATTCTCAGAATTTTTGATCGTACATGCTGAAATTCTAGTAAAGAAAAGGCAGGAGATTAGAAACAGACGTGTTCCAAGGCGAATACCTTAGATTTTATTATTCATTCCATTTTTTATATTCTTTATTATCTTTAATTTAGAAAATAAAATCGCAGAATGCATGTAGTCATTAATTAATTGTGATTATTAAGTAGCCATTTGAATTCGTAAATTAGTTTATATTCGATTTTTTGCTCTAAGATGTGATGAAAGATGTTCATGTTTTCTTTCTTCCATATTCCAACTACCAGTCTACTAATTTTTATTGTTGCAAAACGAGCTCGCGAGCCTGTGGTTTACAAGCTATAAGTATCGCGATTTCTAACTGTAGAAATGAATAATCCTTGTGATGGTGATTAGGTTGGCTCGATATTATTGAAAATATTGTGCATTTTGCTAATTTTCGCAGGTATTTTTTTGAATATTGGAAATTTAGAAACTAAAGTTTTTAAAACCAATAGAAATCCTTGCTTAAGGGGTCATTTTGATCTACAATGAACGATAAAAGTGGATAAATACTTTTATTTATGCTAAACCACAAAATAATACATACACTGCCAGGTTTCGATGCATAGCAACATCATCCGGTACAATTCACAAAAAGCACTCGGAATATTTTTGTGAATTGTATCTGATAATGATTCTGGTTTATGATTATGTATTAGTTTTTGGTTCAGTATTTATTAAAGTGTTTTGTCTACTTTTCCGTTATTATGGATTACCACCAAGTTAAGGCCAAAACCATCTCCGCTACAATGAAAGAGTTGAAAAAAATCACTGAACTTCTTTTACTATAGTTCCAATCCTCCACGACACGAAGGTTACTTTTATATGATAGTAACGATCTAACGATTAAAAGAAAGATTAAGTACCGTATTTTATGGACTACCCTACGGACTATAAGACGCACCTTAAATTTTAAGCATTTTTTTTAATTCATCACAATGAAAATCACATAAAAATGAAAAAATTCAAGATATCAAGAGTTTGCAATTGTGAAGCAAGTCCTCACGGAATAGATAGAGGTAGGCTTCCCGCGGCCTCGAATATATGGCCATTTTTAAGACTAGTGGAAATTTTTAATCAAACACTGGACATTTTTATATTAATTTCGACTATAAGACGCACCTGGATTTTGGAAGCAAGTTTTTGATGAAAAAAGTGCGTCTTATTGTCCGCAAAATACGGTAAATAATAAAATCTTGAAGAAGGAAAAAAAGGGGTATTTCTCATTCCTTCTTTATCCGTACCGGCGACGTCTGAAACCGGTACTTCAACAAGCCAAGGATTGCGTCGCGAGTTGGAACTGCGGCGACGTTCGTCAATTGTTTGGAATCCGCTACGCTGGCGTAGAGTTATCTTGGCTCTTCTCTTTTCCTATGGAATTCCTCTTCCACCGTTCTTAATGAAGTAGTTAGTGTGCCTGCTGGTGTCTCTTCCCTTCCTTTTTTGCAACCCCGATTTCTCCACGCAGGTACCACCAAAGGCTGCATTGACCTTTGCGATGATCTATCTTCAGTTCCGGCGCCGGAAATGGAATGACTAGGGCTTAATTCCTCTGTCTATGATATTGGGGCCAACACTCTACTGCAATGTTTCTCTTATCCCTCTATATAGTACTTTTTGCTCGTCCTTCCCTGTCTAGACTCCGCCAATCCGTAATCATTAATTCGTAAAACTATAGGTCACTTAAAAATACAATGGTATTTATATGCGGAATTGAAGTAAAATTATAACTGTTTTCTCTTAAAATTATACAAAAGAATTTATTGTTGCAACAACACTTGTAACAATAATATTCAGAAACTTGTAAAATTCCAGAACCATACAAGTTTCTGAATATTATTGTTAGAGGTGTTTTTGTTACAATAAATTGTTTTAGATGATGGAATTCCACCACATCTCATCGAAGCCGTTCGATTTTATACCAATTATAGTTTCAGTATTCTTTGAAGTAAATCTTTATCTATTGTGAACCTTAGCGAAAAGTAATCGTTTTCATTTTCATTGAAAGGAATGTTTGATGTCGATTGTAAGCGTCTTATCTATATAAATCTATAATATTATCTATTATTACTATGATTTATCTAATGACTTTCGCGTAATAAATTATTTCCGTCTTATTTTGCTTCCGATTGTGGAAATAAAGTAATTTATATATCTCTCTTTACTTAGGAGAAAAAGGATTTTTGTATTTTACTCCAGCGCTTTAATTATTGCGATCCTTTTCCACTAACTTGTTAGAGACGATAATTGACTATGCTAATCAAATTAAATTAATGAATGATTGTAAGGATACTGTTTTTAGATCGGGTGGTTTAAAGGTATTTTCAAAATCTTACAGCTTTATTTAATATTCCTATTTAGCGAATTACGAAAAATAAATTATATTAAGAGACCCATTTGCCTTGATTGCTAGAGATCGATAATGCTATTATTATTTGACCCTTCCTAAACCGACTTTAGGCCCGAGAGGGCCTTCATTCCACCTAACTTCGTGTGTCATGTATACATATGTATTTAAAATAAAAATGTATAAAAATAAAAAAGCACAAAACAGAGGGAAGGATTTGGTTTGTAGAAAAAATCTGATGCTATTTAAGGAAACAAATTACTGAGGTACGGAACGAAAAATCAAATTTCAGTGATTGTAGAAGAAAAATATTCTGATGAATAATAATCCTAAAGAAATTACTGTACACTCTAGGAAAAGCAGAGGAAATCTGGCGGAATCATTATAAAAATAGAAAGTGCACTCGTAATATGTTACCAGGCACCCTTTTTCGGAGAAAAATGGGAACAGTGAAATAATGAAGATTGATATTTCAATAGCAATTATAGAAACAGAGGTTTTTATGCAGCAAGTAAATAGAAAGTGCTATAACCTAGCGAACTGAGTTAGGAGCTGAAGAATAAATCAAACTTATATTGAGACGAATGTAAGAGGCAACCGAAATAAGTGAGAACATATTTCAAATTCGTCAGTCTTAAAGCGAAGATAAACTTATAACATACAGTCTTCCTAATGGTATTAGGGAAATGCAGGGTGGTCCAAAAGTCAACGAATGTCATTAAATATCAAATATTTGTTTTAGTGATTCATATCTGAACTCGTGTTTTCTGCGCAGACGATCATGAACTCTCCAATGTGAATGACTTTGGAACGTTGTTTGGGTAGAAAAAATATCACACGAGATACTGCTGATACCCCTTGGAAAAGCATATTCCGGTTTATACTAATGGAGGTTGATTTCTTCTGGTTTCATCCAGAAACATCTTCATTCAATTTTCAATTATGTTCGCTCTGTCTATTTTCAATTACCTCCAATATTATATTTCCTTTATTTTCTATATTTAGCAGCGACGTTTATTGGCACTTTTATTAAAACCTTTGAAGATCCTCAAGATACTCTTTCTTTCTATTCGGATGTCTTTCTAGTTTAATGCTAGCGTTTTGGGATAGCGCCAAAAGAGATATCGAACAAAACAAAAGGAGCACCATAGTCGTAATCTAGAGATATAATAATCTACCATGAGGCTGCTCTCTCTGTCAAAAATATTTTGTAACTCGATCAGAGGCGGTCCAGTGAAGGGTCTTTTGGTGACAGATGTCCTTCCAATGAAAATATGAATGAAATTTAGAGTTATTTTCCCTTTGAGATCTAAGAATTCGGTTCTCTAGCGACTAATTCAGAATCTATGCTTCGTGTATTTAATACAGATATGCACTTATATTTACGTATGAATGTTTTTCATCTTCGATTTTTGTTGAATATCCCGTACATGTCTGGACTTGAGCGCGAAAATTTAAATATAATCAGAAATGGATTTGCAACTCGTATGGGTAAAAAAATACCCGTAAATGATTTTAACCGAGCCACACCAAAATTATCTGTACTCGGTTTATATTCTTCCAGTTACTTTTCGGATACAGTTAAGATAAAATTTGTCCTAAAATTTCTGTAGCCTCAAAGCCCAGGGTTTCTAAAATTCTCAATTCAGTTTGATTTCCCAGCTTAACTATTTTATAGTATTATAGAGAAAGCACTCTCAGGTTAATTCGTAGAATTTAAAGACCTGACATTTTCTGATATCACTAATTCCGTTTTGAAGGCTGCACTGAAGCTACTTCTCGTGCTAATGCAATTCATCTTCCCCATAAATGCATAAAGCGGAATTGCTCTTGTTATGAAAAGGTCAGTGCGCTTGACTCTCTAGAGATGCAGTGTATCATGTGAAAAAGCAGTTGCTTAACGAGATCTTGAGATGCCTCTTACATAATTATGGCCTGGGAGTTATCAACGGCAGCGCTTTTTCTCCGGAGTGGTTAAAACTTGAATGAAGATTTGACGTATTTCAGGGCTATTTTAATTATCGAATTATATAGGGTGTCCGGGTTAAACGTAAAATAAAACAAAATTCAATAACTTGAGAGTTAGTTAAGATATTTGTCGGTGGTTTCATTCTAGAAGTTTGGTAACTCAAAATGTTTTTTACACAGTTAATACACCTTGATATGTGCAGCATTAGTGGCAGAAATACATCTAATCTGTGTTTTACTCTCTCCAAGTGTTTTGCAGCATTGCTGGCGTAACATTTGCAATAACTTCAGGAATTCGATTGCGCATTTCTAGTAGATCAAGAACTGGTGTCTGGTACACTGATAGATACCCACAGAAAAGAATCTAGTGGCTTCATAACTGGGTATCTAAGGGTCCAAGTAATCGATGGACTGTCTCTCCTAATCAAGCAATCTGAGAACTTATTATCCAAGAAATCCCTCACTATTACTGCATAATGGTAAGGTGCGACATCATCAAGCAAACATGAAAAAAATTTTGAGTTACCAAAGTTGTAGAAGCAAACCGCTAATGAATATCTCAATTACTTCTCAAGTTATTACATTTTGTATTATCATATGTTCAACCAGGACACCCTGTATAACGATCATGATAGTCAATTGAACTAACAATGACTAATGATCTTAATTCGTAGTTAATTAAAAAAGCTATATGTTTTTAGGAAACAGTACGTAACGATTTCAAACACGATAAATAGTGGATGTTCTCTACATCGTTTATAATTCGGAAGCGTTTCTGAGTTGTTTGGGATTTAGGGCTAAACTATTATTTTTGAGAGATTAGACTTAACTGACTTACGAAACGATACACTTATCGGTTATTAGAGGAAACGAATGTGATATCAGTTCAGACGAAGCGGCTTCCATGACGAGTACAGATTTTTTGGTGCTGGCTGTAGAGTTTCAATAATAATAATAAATTATTCAACACATACAGGAAAATCCCAAATCAAATAGGTTATAATAATTTAACAATATAAAAGAAATATTAAAAATAAAAAGGAAAGTAAGAAAATATAAGAATAAAACAAGGACTAAAGCATAAAGATGATAAAAACTATGGTTAAGGATCTCTAAGGTTTTCTTGTAGATGAGCAATGACGGGGTATCTTATCTGTATGGCTTCGGTTGATATATTATCTGCTAACATTTTATTTAATGTACTTAATTTGTATAACTACAGCTTCTTGAACCCAGACAAAGTAATTATTTACAAGATGTACTGATTAATCTATAGTATCACTGTATAACTAACATATTATCAGCTATGTTTTTATATCATGGGGTTATGTAAGGGTAACTATAGCTTCTTGAATTAAAACAGTAAATATTTTCCGGATGCCTTGTTTGTTTTAAGAAGAAAATGTACGTGACGCTGAAAACTATCATCGTTAAAGTTTTGGAATCGTAAGTTTACAAAATCCCTCTATAAACCGTTTCCCAATTGTTCATTCAATTCATTAGACTCGAAAAATTACTCTTTGACTGCCTTCCCGTATTTAAGATCAAAATTCAAGTAAGAAATAATCAAAATCATATGTTAACAAAATACCTCTATAAAAACAGTTCCCTAATTGTTCGTTCAATTCGTCAGACCCGAAGGATTCCTCTTGCCCGCCCCCCCGGACTTCAGATCGAAATGCAAGTTGAAAATAATCGAATTCTTTAATTTACAAAATCCCTCCATAAACTGTTTCCTAATTGTTCATTCAGCTCATTAGACTTGAAACATTCCTCTTCATTCACTTCCCCGGACTTCAAATCGAAATGCGAGTAGAAAATAATCCGCCGCTGTGCACATTCCCTCGTTTCATTCATCTTTTCAGTGTGGGACCCCTTCTGCACCGACTCTTGTGTACGACAATGCCTGAGTGGCAGATGGGGAGAGGGGAGGGAGTTCATAGCTGTGGATTAGTTTCGCCTGGAAAAAGGCTGTCTTCCCATTCACTGGCGATCTTTGCACCGGAAACGACGTCTCTCATTGACGAGATAGGGCCAGTGTAGGGGAGTTTGCGAGAGGGCGTGGAATGGGGAGGGAGGAGAGAGAGGAAAAATACGCTGTTTGTCAGGGCTTTTCTTCCGCTTTGTGCCATATTTAGTGGCAACGGGAGAGGATTGACCAACGCTCACGGCCCTTTGAGAAGTGTGGCTCTAGCGAGGAAGAGGCTGGAAGATGCCGCATCGCATTGTTTATTGATTAGGTATCTCACGCTATCATCTAGTTTCCCGGGAATGTATGCTACTTTTATTATTTAAATGCATTGAATTTACTAATAGGTAAACCAGATCAGAGTTTGGCAACATAAAATGAATATTCACTAAAGTTGTTTACAAGTAATACAGAGTAGAGTACAAGTAATAAGTAGGCATATTAAAAACAGAAAAGAGCAAGAATAAACATCAAAAAGTAAAATACCAGTTCAAAAATGAATGTCACTTTCCATAGTTCTCAATTAGGAAAGACTAAAGAGTTGCTCTTCATCAAAAAGGAAATTATTTCTTATAGAATATCACAGAAACATTGATAATAAGTACTTATATCTACTCCATAGAAATAAAACAAAATATACATTATACACTCCTCAACAACAACTGCTCAAACTGATAAAACAACAAAGTGCAAACAGAAGTGATCATATTGAGGAAAATAGGTGGAATGGCCCTTAGAGGGAGGATTAAGAAATGAGAACATGAGGTATCTGTCCAAATAAAACCAATAAATGAATGAGCAAGTAAAAGAGTAGGATAGTCATTTATCTAGAAGGGAAGACGCTCGAGTGGTAAAGATAGCAAGAGAACGGAGAAGTGAGGAGCGTAGGACGACCCCGCAAAAGTGGTTAGTTGAAATTGCGTGATTGCCGTATTGAAATTCCTTTACGGTTGGACTTCGAGTATTTTTACTTTCATACTGCCCTGTATAGAGATAACTTTGTGTAATATATATGAAAGAATTTTTATTTGTTAAAATAATAATCATGCATTTTAGATTTGGCTTCCTGGTAAATGAAGAAATCGTAATTTATAATTTATACCATATAATAAACTACATATCTTTCTCGGTGCATTGCTAATTCGTTTTCGATAACTTGTGGTTTGACATCTTGTCGATGATTTTAGAAAAGATATGGAATATTTAGTTAAGTTATATTGCAAGTATATCAATTTTAGAATCACGGTGGAGTTTATGGAATTGGAGTTATCTTTTTGTCATCACCATAAATCAACTCACCTTATAAAGCAAGGAGTACCTTAGTTCAGTTTACCCTTTCTTCTTTCTTGTCATTTTCCTTTCTCCAAAGGAAAATATTTGAATTGGTTCATGGATAATGAAAATTACTTTTCTTGTGATTTTTCGTCAATACGTCCTTCAAGTCATTCATAACCTTCATTCTGTGTATTAACTTCGAAAAACTAATACCCTTTGCAATTTTAAATCGCCTTTTTTAACGTTCAAGAAGTACAATTTGGAGTAATATAGCAATGTCAGAGAATCTTGATGGGTCGAATACTGAGAGGAGCGGAATTGCTTAGGAACGTAATTGAAGGTAGGAAGCAATGGAGATACTGAGGGATTGGAAAAGGCAAATAATGTCGAATGATGCAAATGATGGGATAAATTATCAGGAAATAAAGAAATGGAATTTGAGTACCGAATTTTAAGGCACATAATTCTACCTTAAGACAAGAGACGTTATGGTAAAAGGCAAATCGGGTCATACATTTCTTCGTAATTGGTGATTATCCTCATGTCGTAAAAAAATATTTATACTTTACTGCAGCGTTTCCACTTCTACTAAAATAGTGAAAAAGGGAGTTTTTCAACTTAAATTACGTATGTTTCAGAAAAATTTAGTGGCTGATACGGTTGATGATTTTTCTTTTCTTAGCTTTTATAAAAATGAGATTTTTATCTAGAAATGTATGCTCTAAATAAAAAAAAAATAAGTGAGAACTCTCCAAAAAAAACTTAGATAAAAATAACCATAATCCCTTGGAATTTGTAAGAACAAAACTGTGTGAGCAAACCGCACAATGTAACGGAAGACCACCGAAATATCTACTAACCTAAAAAACTCGAAAGAGAGGGAAAATCAAGGCAGAGAGGATCCGGATAATTTGGAAATTTTGCTATTGGGCATTTTTATGAATGGGCTTTCTCTCCATTTTGATTTCTTCGTGTTTGGTCTAAATATTCCAGTCAAGTTAGGATTATTTTAAAGCATTCTTCCATTCAGTTGTACCGTGCTTCGCTTGTGCTGTCTTATATTTAGTAGAATTATTAAATTAATGAATTGCAAAGCTGTTAATGTTCAAGGTAAAATAAAAAGGGGTACCAACCTCGGGGTGCTTTCTCTGCTATATCTGGACTATTTTGATAATTCATTAATAACCGCGTCTCCCACTCTTTCGATAGAAGTGGAAAGTAAAAATGATAGTCCACTTACGAACTGGCTTCATTTTATTGCTCTTTTCCTTTTATCGATAATAATTCAGAAAGGAGCAATGCATATTGTGCTTGGGACTAATGACGCAGGTTGGTTGGGAGTTGGAATTTTACACTTGATATTTCATACATACATCGAATCACCAGTTCGGTTTTCTGATTTACCTACCAACTCTCTCTTGTTATCCTTGATGTAGAGTTGATAATTTAATTTTAACTGATGCATTATCAAACATCATCTTCAATGTGACTGAAATATAGTTCTGTGAATAGTACTTGTACTTAAGAAACCCTAGGAGTTTTACCACCTGTTCTTGCGAAATATTGAATATTAGAGAGGAAAGAGAAGTTTACGAAAAAATCTTGATCCAATGCATTTTGGATTATGGGTTCTAAATCTGTGCTGCATCGTCGTTACATTTTTAATCCCTTTAGAGCCGTTTATCTCGCTGCTTAAAGCTGTAGCAGTCTAACACTCCGGTATATTACCAAGAGTGCTGAAAACAATATGTTGAACTTATAACCACGAAAAATGCAGCAGAGTTTTTACAAATAAGAGTCGATAAAAGTTTAGAATGATGAACGCTATTAGTGAAATAGTATCCAGGTTAAGGTATCTTTTTCATTTTTTTCTACTGATTTTGTAAAGGAAGCTGCACTGCTACCCTGGCGAAAAATACCAAGCTGACATACGCCGTCTTACCTTGCACATGAATGTGTATTTCTTTGGAAAGATGACTTTCGTGCTGAAATTTTGAAACTTTGAGTGACAGTGCTATTTGGATAGAATATAAAAAGATACTTTTAAGTCTCACTTCTTCAATATATCTGAAATAGTCGTTTAGTGATTATTATTTAAAGTGCAACATTTATTCAATAATTATATTTGAATCGTTAACAAGAATGGATTTGTCTATCGCTCTAAATATCCTTCTCATTCAAGAAGTTTCTTAGTATGGCTTGAATAACACATCATTTCACGTATAAAAACATTTATTTTTGAAAATACTACTATTCTGTTTTTTTATTGATAATATGATTGCTCACGAGCTCTCACTTGATGAATTTTGAGTTTTGAAATTGCTTCATCTTATTCTAGTTCTAGTTCTGATTAACCAAAACAAGGAAAATGTTAGGATTAAAGACAGTTTCTTAGTATAGAATTTCTAATTATTCAAGTTTCACCGTATTTATTTTATTTTTAGTGTTTCGATGAGGTTGTGCATGAAATTTTGCCATGCATAATTCGATGTTGCATTTTATAAATATAGGGGTAATAGATTTTCTAGTGATTAGGATGCATTATAAGGGCTTCTAAGGTCTATAAGGACTTTCGTAAGGCGAGGTTGAAACTGACTTCCATTTAAGCTTTTTTCAATGAGATAAATAACATAATAATAAAATTATGTTGGTGTATAGATATGGAGAGAAAAAATTAAGAGTGGATGTAAAAAAATAAGGCAATATCTTAGAAAAATAAGATCCACTGCAGGAAACACCTCCAAAGAAGGGGTTAAGATGTTAAGGGAAGCTGTATATAAAATGGAAATTACTTAAGTAATAGCATAGCAATATTACATGAAATAAAATCAATAACAGCAAACATTTCAATCATTCACTCTGAGAAAATAATAATTATCACGAAACAACATAAAATAAAGCATCCAAAATATTAAAATCGCTTCGAAAATTGAATATTCTAAATGTGACTTATGAAAATATCTTTTCTCCCTACTATTTAATCCTATAAATACTTAACTCATTTTGCTCTTGCTCTTCCTCTCAACGCATAAGTTGCTTTCTCTGTCTTTATGCGTAATAATTCTCATTTGTTTATTATTTTCTCTTATTTAGAGTTACCTAAATGTCTATGTTATATGCAATTTTGACAAGTATATATTATTTCGATAGTGTTTTTTTATAGTAGGCTTATTTGTCTCATATTGTACCTTATGGATGAAAATGCATGTACTTTTTCCTTATTTTTCTGTTTTGTTTGTTTTATGTTATTTTGAATATTGCTATATTTTAAAAATGTAAACTGATTCTTATTTATATATCGCATGCAAGTACTTATTGGTAGTGTATTTATTTATTTTTTCATGTTCTTTTTCATCATTCATTCATCTCATCTTTTAGTTATTACTATCGCTAGGTTTGCGCAGGTTTTTCACACCCCCCTTCCTTGTGGGTAATTCCTGCAGTGGATTTTTTTCCTAAGAATCTCTTTGGTTTTTTTACATCCACAATTCTTCTAGTTGTTTCTATTTCTATTTAATTTAAATTAATTATAATTTTATAATTACGTAATTACGATGATCTAGATGGAAGAAGAGACTTTTTAGTCTCAATCTCGCCCAAATAAAGACGATTATTGTTATAATTATTGTTATTATCATCATTAATATTTTCTTATTTACTATAAGTTTATGAGTAAGAGTGGCTCTCAAGACTAAAACTCGCCTAATGAAGTCGCCATTGTTATTATAACAGTTATTAGAATAAATTTTCTCTTTTTTACTCCCGAAATAATACATTTTTACAATATGACTGCGGTTCATTCGGATACGGACACCTTCCGGATCCGGTGGAAACGTGGACATCCCGGCGCGATTCCACTCCGTCGGACGAGGGAACGGCGGATTGGTAACAATGCCCCCCTTTGTTGCGGCCCTCAGAGTGGACCAGCGACAAATGCTTGGCAAATTATCGTCGGGGAGATAAAGGGGCGGCAACGGTGACACCTATCGCAAACACTGGAATTGACGACGACAACAAAGAAAAAAGGAAGCAGCGCATGCGGTGGGGGGTAGACGGACACCCCCTTCGCACCTCCGCCCCCACCGCGGATCCAGCGTAACACAACGGTAACGACTTGAAGGTCACCGGATGTTAAAAGGAGGGGAATAAAAGGAAGATGCAGTGCCCACGTAACGCCACCAATCAATCTCTCAATCTTCGGCAGAAAAAAGAGGGAGATAGCGTCGGACAGATGCGAATCGAAACTTCTTTTGCCCCTTTTTGCCTGTTGGAGTTACGAGGGAAAAGGGAAGAAAGGCGTCTTCCCAATAACTCTTTTACCGTGCCGATAATATGTATGGTGATTGCTTCGTTATTTATTCTGTCAGTTGAGTGATCGCATGTCCACGCGTCGCATCTCTTTCTCTGCTCTTTCCGAGCTCCACCTTTGAATAAAACAACGGGCGATGGACCTCAGCTGAGAAGAGGCATGCCGCATATGCGACAGAGGACATCCACGTGTCTGTAACGTGCCCCCGTCGACGGGAACTATGATAAATCTATGAAATTATGTTGCACCGAATAGAGGAAATTAATCAGAGTTCAGATGAAAGATTCATTCGCTTATGTTAATGGCTGCGACTCAAATACGTGGAGATTCGTGGAGGCGAGACCGTGAACTCTGCGTGATTTCAAGGTGGTCTCTTAAGTCTTTAGGATTCATATATTTCTAGGATTTCCTGTCTATTTTAAGGAACCTTCGACGTTAATTTATCCACGATATAATCGATCGTGACCGTGCGCTATTGCTACTTTAACCAAAAAATAATCTCTATTAATCTTGCATATAAGTTTTGATTACAATTGGTTTTGAAATACAATGAATTAAAGCATCGACGAAAGACGCAATTTAAAATATTTCTGTCGGATTATTTCGAGGAATGGAATATTTTTCTTTGCTGTTTGCTTCAGAGTGTATATAATTATTTTTTATTATTTTTTAGACTTGCTCTTGGCTGTAATAATGAGAAAGTTACTGTGACATGAATGATGCTGAATGAATTGAGGTAGATCTCTTTCTATTGAATAGCATGGAATTTTACTCATAAGAATATGGTGCTGTACTTCTATTCCATGCTGATGTTTTTCACTCATAGCATTCTGTCTCAGTGAGGTCAGCTACAGTACACATTGCCCTTTAAGCTATATTCCCTCTCCAAAGATGATATAGTTCAGTAGCTGCTGTAGATATACATGTATTCCTCTCTAAGGCTGATTCGGTGTAGCTATAAGGTATAGCTACACCGTCAAAAATCGATTTGAAAATTTTAAATTGTTATAAACTTTATTTAATTGTTTAAATTTTATAAAATCTTCCTATGATTATCTTTTCTAACGCAAGACCTTTAAATTAAGCTATGTTTTGTATTTTTAGCTTCTATATTACCGGAGATATGGCCTCGAATGCGAAAGCACTTTTGTCAAATTTCAATTTTTAAACATTGTAATATTTCGTAATCAATTGCGTTAATTACAAAACTGCTTGGGGGTTTTCAGTTTGTTATCAAATTAAAGCGATCTGCCAAATATGGTCAAAATCGGTCACCTCAAGGGACATCACCTTGTCGAATTGGCGTGGAATGACCCATTTATAAATTGTTATTTTGCTGCAGTTGCAGTTTAAGATCAAGTAGTTCCAAAAGGCAAAGTTCGTTTTTTTCTACTTGAAGGTTGCGAACAAAAATTAGAATAAATTGGACCGTAAAGCATTCCATCTGACACATTCAATTCTAACTAATTCAATATGCACTTGCTGTTTTCATTTTGGTACTGGATTCGAATCTACGCAATTTTTCTGTGTATATTTTAGCTATTACTATCAGTGGACTTGTGCAGGATTTACAAAACCCCATAATTCGTCGGTGTTTTCAGGCTGTGGATCTTCTTCAGTATATTCTTCGACTTATTTTTATCGACCTCAACCTTTTCTAAATTTTTATTAGATCTTTCTGTTTCAGAATTTTTTTCGATGAATCATGTCATATCATTGATGATATTTTAGTTGGAAGAACGCTCTTTTCGGTTTCTATATTGACTAAGTAAGGACCTTTACTCTGCATTTGTATGAATACGTAATTTGATTTATTCCATAACGACAGGGTGTTGAAGAGTGCGCCAAAGGGCCGCCCCTTCGCTGTAGTTCCTCTCCCTCGAGCGGTGACTCACAGAGCCATTTGGTACGGGCCTCGAAAGCACTTAATGCCGGAGTGCAATGCAATTGACTCGGCGGAACCGAGAAGTTAGTCGGTAAATTAATGGGCGTAGCATTCTGCAAGTGGCGCAACATGAGAAAGGCGAAACACTAATAGTTGATTTTTTTCATTAGGCCCGAAATAGCAATTTTATGTTGCTCTTCATTAGATACACTTACCACATCATACCATACTATATCCTAAGCATGCATATTTATTATTATATTCTGTACTCTCTCATTCCAACTAGTACCTATAAATTATTTATATCATCTTTAGAAGTTATACAGTTTTAATATTTATCAATTTATGTTATCACTCCGTTGTTATTCTTAATGAAAGAATTTGATACGTGACTTTTGTTTTATTTTGCAGTAATTACCCTGGCGGTGGATCTGGCAGATTCTCCCTGGCTGTTTGAACTTGCCTGGTTTCCGGAATCAACCGTAAACAATTCTAAAGGTTAGCATTTAAGTTCCTATTTGTAATTTAATTGCATAACAATATCTGTACGACTTCATCAAAACCCCAAACAGAAAGTTTAAAGGGGGTTTCAGAGCTTGAAGGGTTTCATAACAGCAGAGGCATGAGTAGGGATGGAATCCTGAATGTGAAAAGGAACTGGCATTTACTCATACTTGCGTTCATCGCTAACATTTCTATATCCCTCGCTCTCCTCTGAAAATGACTACATTTATTTAGCACCCGGACTTAGGCCAATCTTCCGCTTCCGCTCCGTGCCACTCGTTTACTTCTGCGATTTTGGAAAGTCTTCAGGCGTTTCCGTGAATGTTGAAAGTTCAAGGTCGAGTAGCCCTGCCATGTTACGATCTATAAAATCCTCCTTTGCGATTCCAGATATAGCTTTAAACCGTCCTTCGTTGTAAGCAATGCTTAGCAGGTACGCATTTTATCATTTTGCGATCAATCATAGCTGCAAAAAAGATATAGGTACCCAAAAATCAATTTAAAAAATTTGCTTGGTTTCCGCAGAAAAACTTTTTTTATTGAAAATGAGGAAATTTTGTCATCAAATTTTTATTTCAATATGAAATTTCAGCAGGTATCACTATCAACCATTCATTTGATATTGGTACTTTTCCGCGATGACGTTCTTATCTTTTAATATTCTATACGTAAGGGTTTTCTATATATTCTTTTCGACGTAGTTAAAGGATCTGTTCCTGTTATTTTATACCCAAGAGTTATCAAAAGAGGTGATCAGATTTAATTGAATCGTATAGATTGGGCAATTGATACAATTTGAAGTCTAAAAGGTATAAAACTTAAAATTCAATTGAAAATAAAAATATTCATAATATAATTTGAAAATTATAACAAATTTGTTTTTATTTTTTGGATCCCTCTACTACTATTTTATTTTTGAAGACCTTCATCTTTTTTATTTAAGCGCAAGCATTTACTTTCCGCTCTTTTAAAATTAGAGTTTTATTGCTTTTGGTGTATGTTTTTGTATTTTTGTAGTAATTTTTATAAATGCAGTGAGATCCATAAATACCATAAGACATCGCGGTTCATTTTATTTCCTCAAGAGTCATCTGCACCAGATTTCACCTTCCGCTTCCATTCCGCATCTCTGTCGAAATTCCTCTCTTTTTCCGTTCCTTCCATCGGCCCCGTTTATCCCCTCCTTGCAGCAATCGCCTCTCCCCCGCACCCACCCACACTAGTACGCATCCTCGCCTCTCACGCCCTCTCCAGTAGGGTGGGGATTCTCTCCCAATGTCTGACTTCCATCCGGTCCACAATGAGAAGAAGAGTTGAGGCCAGAGGTGGAAAGAAGCAGCCTTACGGCATTTCACTAGGTTAAAATATAGTTGGACTGGAATGAATGGGAGAGGATGAGGCAACCAAGTCCGAATGGGAATCGTATTTTCAGGACTACTACTTGAGACGGGGAATTTGATGAGAAAGCGAACGGGAATCCCAGGCAGTTTCGTCGTAAGGATGTGACCATCACTGACGAGGAATCCATTTGTCTCCAGCCAATTTTCGAGAACGGCGTTTTGCTCTCGATCCTTTTATACGCGTAGAAACATTTTAGTACGCTCGACTGCTTTTCATCGATGTGCCGTTCATCTAATTGTAAGATACTATTTCTGTGGAGTAGAGAAAATTGCATCCTAAATTCAGTAGATATAATTTTATGAAGGTTTTGTGAATCTATCGTTCAGTATTGATGGTTTGTGAGATGAATTGTAACTGTTATGCTTACCAAATTAAAAGATAGCGTAATTATTAAGAGTCGCTAAGTATTTACCAACGAATGCGTCCGTTATAGTATCTTTATATCAATTCATACATTTTGTATTAATATTCAAATTGTATAACAAATTCGACCCATTGAATCTTCATCTTCTAATTGTTGTGCTGGTTTAGATCAAAAAACAAATTTATTCGAATAATTTCATGTCTGAAAAAATTGTAAATTTGAACCAATATCTCCAGCACAAGCTTCAGTTCTTATCTTTTGAATTACTATATTTGATAAATTAGAATCAATGTATGTGGGCTTACTATTTATTAGACTATAAGCGGGCACGGATCATAAATGTATACTGGAAGTAGGGAGATTTCTTTCTTGGTGGGAGATAAGGGATAAAGATTTTTGTACAGAACGGAAGGAGTTAATTTATTAGGCGAGTAAACCCTGGATGTGTGACTTACAACTCCAGGTCGTTACGCTTCAACCTCACAAATACGTATCAGCTTTGCTTATTGGGTATAAGATTAGAGGTACAGTAGTTACTGCGAGTTTTGCTCTCATAGGTAGCACTTTTATGGTCTTGAAAACTTCTGAATTAATATGCTAATTTTTCCGTTTGTAGCTACAAGGTAATTCAACCGAAATGTTTAAATTTAAATTGTTCGAATGTTTTTCGCAAAATGTATTGGTATGCACTATGCCTCTTCAGGAGTTGTATATCTGTTGGGATAAAATGGAATAATGAGATTTTTTGATGGCCTAAGAATGAGAGATGTTTACCTATGCTTGCTTTTTTATGCACAAATTTAATGTGTTTGATACGATCGATATAACGTAGTGACACCGCGAAATTGAACTTTCATATCAATTTATTGTTCGAAAGGGTTTATACTTCATATTTGATCAGTAGAATAAAACGCAATCTGAATATGTCCACAATTTATTCATAATAATATCATGGATAAGTTCCACCAAATATCGCCGGAATTGATTGATTATACTTCATATTCGATCTCAAACTCATTTTGACTATGTATATTACAGGATGTTGCTAACCTGCGGCAAGGTGAACTTGTGCATAAATAAAATCTGATTTTTTTTTAATTTAGCGAAAGTAAAGTACAAAATAAATGTGAGCAAAATGTCAATGACAAGAGGGGAAAGATGTATTCATGGAAACACTGAAATTTTAATTGTCACATAATGGGTTATTTCATAACAATTTAGTTTTATTCTTTAATAAAAAAACAAATATTATAATTTTATTCATATGCCTTTAGTATTGTTTGCGATTCGTTCCACCAATATAACTGGCATTTACATGCGTTTATTAATTGCAGATATTGTATTTGCATAATTTTTCTTGAGCTACTTTCCATTTGAAAAAAGACTTTCACTCCCGTTCAGAATTTTCCAGAGGCGAAGATACCAAATAGAATTGAAACGTTACTTAAATAGTTGCTTGATTGAATTTAAGAGCTAAACGAAGGTGCTATCTTGAAAGTAAGGGAAAAATAGACCGGTAGGACTCTAAACCTTTTGTGGTTATGATTTATCACTAAAATATAAAGTAGGTTTTCCTCGGATATTCCTCTCGTATACTGTATTTTCCTAGATAGATTTATGTAAAGGAAAATAATTGCATCTTTATACTTTATATAATTTTTCGAATCTTTTCTGTTTGTTAAACTAGGGAAGTGACTTATGAAATTCATTAAATAAATTCAATTTCTTATGAGTTGGTGTAATAATTAAATAGATTTAAAGAGATATAGGAGTTCTTTTTCGGGCAGGTAGAGGAATTCATGTCTGCATTGAGCTATAATTCTGTGTGAGATTATTTAATATTGAATTTTATCCTATACAGCATTACTATGCAATCCTGCCTTCTATCTTGTGTAATGAGCTATGAGAGGGTGGATATTGTAACTACTATTTGCGTATCCTTTTGAGAAAATCCAGATAATTGACCTATAATATCGTTCGTTTGTACTCTTATATATCTCTATAGCTGAAAGCCTTATTTTACGCATTGTAAAACCCAGAGAAAAAGTTTGAGTATAATTCATGAGATTGTGATATATTTCCAAGAAAAACGTAAACGCATGGCCGTGTCTATTGTTAACTTATTTGGAGTTTTCTTCAGTTGGGTCACCGCCCCTTGTTTTTTAAAGTCTGTTTGATCCTGAATTCTTAGGTCTAATTTCAAACCTTTATATTTCAATTATTTTTCATCAAGACATATTGATTTTGAGTTACGTTTTTACTGGATTACTGAACATAATAATACTCCTGATAATCTGATCATCTTAAGCCATGTCTCTGGTGATGACTAAGTAACTCTAAACTATAAACCCAAAGAGAACAATTGCCCCCTGAATGATTATTGTGGAAAAGTAGTTACCTTCTTTCCTTCTGAATGAATCAGCACAATATTACTCTCATACTGAATTGTATTTTTCATCTCATAATAGAGGAAACTCTGATAAATAAACATTTTAGGTTATATTTTGGAGCTTCGAAAATAGAAAATAGTATGTGGGCCCTTCTCCCTAAAAATACACTTGTAAGCGAACTTATTAGTAATTTAATAATATATTACTCTTTTAGTAAAACGTTTCAGACATAACACAAATTTAATTTTAGCTATTAATGCTACATAATAACCTGCAATATTAATTATCTTCCATGTGGTAAAATAAGAGAGCTTTTGTCTGTGAATAATATAGCCCATGATATGACGCATGAAATTGCGAATTGCAAAATAAGGAGAATTAGGGATTTCAGAGAAATCTTATCCTTTGATATTCATCCTTTAGCGTCAAAGTAAAATTAATTTTTAAGTGGCTTCTCCTGTTGGGAAATCCCTATTTTTCCAATTGTTTATCGTAGTAGTAGTAGTATTGTTAAAAGTGCTTCGACAGCTTAGGTCATTTCGCACATTGGCTCCCACCGGGAATCGAACCCGGGACCGCTTTCACCAAAGGCAAACGCGCTGTCCACATGACTATCCGGGAGCCTCAATTGTTTATCGTTTGCACTTTTTCGCCCTCCGATAAACAATTTCTTTCAGATAATAGTTATTCCTTCTTCATATTACGAATTATTTAGATTATTAAATATCAAGGTTTCCATTATATTAAGCCGAGAATCGCCCTTTAAGAGAGTCCTAAATATTATGGAAGCAGCAAAATTCTATTTGTTTTGTATTTAGAAAACTTTTGAAGGCAAAGGATACTATTTTACATTACTATTTTAAAGGATTTACTACATATATTAGTATCTATTATTCTAAAACAATACACGAACTATATCCATCAGTAAATGATAATATTGAGGAGCCACTAATCGTCTCGGAAATGGGAATAGTGTTTCACCTTGCAGATTAAAGCCTAAAAAACTTGTCGCAGTTTGGATTCCCCTGATATTGGAGTGTGGAAGGAAGATTGTGATCTGTGAAAGTTTTTCACCTACATTAATATTCTATAAGCAGCCTATTGGCGTACGACAGGAGGTGAAACAGAAGTTATTTCTAAGACTACATTACTCAAAGCACCACGTCGATTTCATATGTGAAATGTTTCGTTAGAATCACTTATTTTTTAGAATTAAGGGCAAGGATGACCAGCCTATGGCTCACCTACCTATAGTGGTGCATTTAATTCAGAAAAAATTTAAAATGAATTTTTAACTCAATATTTACTCTGTAGTAACAAATAAATACTTAAAAATTTGAAATAAACTACTAATGGAATCTTGAGAGCGCAGTTACTTTAGTTTATGGCACATTATTATATTTTATGTTGCATTATAGTAGTTTTTGTGCGGCGCATGTCAAATAAAAATGAAATAATTTGATACTTTAACTATAAAAGGTTGACAACCCCTAGAGGAATAGGAATAACACGGTTGCTGCTAGTGAGAAATATATTAGGTTAATCCTACTTAAACACGTTTTGAAATACCTTAGCGCACCCTTGCTCGATTAAACCCCTCGGAAAATTACTGTAATCATTCTGATTTCGTTTTAGACCTTTTTGTTTACTGATTTTGGTTGAATTTCCGCCCCTTGAAAATGTTGTTATCGAAATGGTTACGCGAAAGAGTTAATTTCAGGTGTTTTTTATGAACAACTTGTATATCTTAGGAGTACTGTATTGAGTTATAGCCGAGTGTGCAATTGAAGGTTGGTGTCGCTCATTGTCGGTGGCAGCCATTAAGTGCGCTCCCCCGACATTCCATCCGCTGTACATACATGGCGAAGGCGAGGAGAATTTCGTAAGAAAATGGCTGCCGGGCTCATTAGGTACTTTGCATAAGAACTATTTTCAGCTCTCCTACTGAAATTTCTTCTCATCCGTTAAACAGTCGGTACTAATATTCCTTTTCATTTCCTATCGGAATTAGTAGAGCTCAGTTCTGATAAGTTTTTACTTTGTAGTACGCTCCCAAGGATTAGCCAATAATTCCTACCTTTGGAAACATTTAATAATCGAATTCGCCAACATCGAACGGTAAAAAACGATTGATGTATATTAAAATTGATTTTCTGAATCTTTTGCTGTTAGATATGGCCGCTCATTTCTTAATTTGAAGTACTGCATACATTATTTGGTGATTTTCCCTTTCCTCGTCAGAAGTTAAATTATTTTTATATTGGATATTTTTTGTGAAATTCCGATTTTTCTACTGCTTTCTTATCGAGTTGTGTTGACTGTTGGGTTGGTATTTGTCCATTACTTCGGTGAAGGCGAATTTGGGTCCCATCTTTTTCCTATTATTCCTATATCCTGAAGTCTTTGGTAAGTGACCTGACTTTTTTGTACTGTCTATTCGTTTTCTACCGAAGATTTTGGAATTTTATAGTTGTTATTATTTAAATGCGTTGCCAAAGCTACTGAAAGATTGCTGTTTATTAGACTTGTATTAAAAATTGATGTTTCTATTATGGCTTTTAGCCTTCTAAGATAATTATGGTTTTTCCTGTACGTATATATGAATTTTATTTACGGCAAGAGAGAAAATTAAGAGCACCTGCAATTCAAATGATTAAGACTTTGTTTATGGACGTCCATAACTTTCTAAATTAATATTAACGCTATTACTAACGACAAATCATATTGTGATTGCTTTCAGCTAAGCGCTCGGCGTAAGGCTGAGCAGAATTAATGAAAATCGTAAAATTTATAACAGGTAATATTACATTCCGTACAATTTATTCTTAGTCTTAATTAATTTATTCACGTCTCATAAGGAAGTTACGAAATGAAACTGAGGAGAGCCGTTTAGGACGGCCGTAGGCGTCGAAACAAATTTGTCGAGATACTCATTAACGGGAAATTCCCTCATAAGACCGATGGAAAGTGTGCAGAATGGCGCAAACGGGGGACGAAGTGGTGAGAGGTAGGTTAGAAGGCTAGCACAAGTGTCGTCCTTTGGATATCCGCTGGCTCCAGCCACGTGTGGAATGAACAGAATTGCATCCACAGCACACTTGATGAAGGTCACCCTGTTCCATCACGTGGCAACGAACTGCTGCTTTTTCTGACTTCACTGATGAGATTATTAGCGACAAATGAGGGAATAGCCTGCAAATGTTGATTAAAAATATGACGTATTCAATCCACCGCAGAGAGAATTATTTAGTCGAAAATTTTAAGGCGGAATATCCGGAAAGGGTTCAGTTGCGTAACTTCGTAATTTGATACTGTTTTGGATAGTTGGTATTTATATGGGAAAGGAAACATTGAGGAAATTTGAATACAAACAATTGTCAGGTAACTTGAGAAACGAAATAATAGCGGAGGTGCGATATTTCAACGTCATTGATAATGAAATCTGGTGAATATTCATGAATCATTCTGATGTATCTTGGCTCACTTGCCATCAAAATAGGTGTATTGAAATATAAAAGGATTTTTTGGTTTTCTGATTTGAAAAGTGGCATTATTGACCAGAGAGGTGTACTAACTAACTAATGTTTAGGAGTATTGAAGCAGTCTATTGTATCTGAAGTCTATTCAACGATGAGTTTTTTACGTGATCGAAAAATATTGGAATTTTCCCAGAGGAAATGACTCACTACTGATGACTAATGGCTACTTAACTGATGCATTTTCATATCCGTTATTTCTCTTTTTAATTGGATTATAGACACACGTTACAGAGTTAATTGATTGAATTAGTTGAAATCGCTGGAAACATCCGGTATTGATTAATCGCATCTTCTCTATAAATTGATCAATCGAGATCGACCTCGCCATCTCTAAAAGACAAATACAGGGTATCTGCGGAAAGAAAAGAAACATGATTCACCTCATTGTATTAAATATTTTGAATTTCATTGAGTAGAATGAGTTTGAAGGATATTCAAACAGGATTAAACTGAGAAAAAAATAAACACTCAGGAATTTAGCAAATAATGACTCCAAAGGAAGATATATATTTGAATCCACTGAATAATCCAAGAACTGAAAACAAAATTATGCTAAATATCTCCCAAAATTCTCTTCTGTTCCTGCTCAGTTAATTATTTTATTTCCCCGCCTCCTTAATGGTGATCAAGTAACATATAAATATAATTGTCTCATTGTTCATAAGCAAGATTGTGCATATTAGCTAACACTCCCATATGGCCATAATTTTCGTAAATGCAAACAAAAAATTCTCAGATAATTGCCTCCTCTTCCTGTAATTTATCATTGATACTTATTATCAATAATGTCCGGCCCTAAACTCTCCATTTATTCTTGTAGGGAAATGCATGAGCTCCAATTCAACAATAGCAATTGCAATTGCAGTTGGCCGTCGGGGAGAAGAGATGTTTACAACCTTGGAATTTTACAAAAGATATCGTCTTTATTCATTAATATTCTCGCAATTTCGAATCGTGAAAATATTCTACGGCCAAAAAATAATCTTTATCAGATTTCCCTTCTTCAGATTCTTTCCATGATTACGTATGAGTTTTATTCCTAATTTAATTTTGCTAAGAAATTAATCTCGCAATCGGTATACATGAAGTTTAGATCCATTTCTCATGCGAACGCATTGACTCGTCTGGGGTCGAACTGGGTTCCTTTAGTTAGGCAGTTAAAATGTTGCTTATTAGATATCATTTTTTTACATATATAATACGAAGGGTTAGATGAAGAAGAGGCTTTATAATCTCAATCTCGTCTTAAATAAAATCCTTTTATTATTATTTTATTTTAGTTTTGGTGTTGATATTTAATAATTGAAAACATTTAAAGTCGTCCGACATTTGGACCTTGAGTTATAGCCAACATAACATGTAACATACGCACACGTCTTTTGATACTTACGTAGACCACCTGCTTACCCTGATCGGGTAAGGGATCGGGTTTTTCCCAAAATTTTTCTCTGTTGGAGTATTTTGAGGGTCTTCAAATTTTGACGAAGCGCCTTGAGTAATTTGAAGGGTACTCAAAATCAAAAAATCTTTCCTATTAATACATTTTCATGTAGCACTTCCCACGCAGCACAGTTTGGGAAACCCTGACTTAGAGTATACCTGCGATAGTCTTCGTTTTTTTATTTTCATTTGTATGGTATAAAGTTGAATGCCGCTGTGGAAGGTATAGTGAAGAAAGATTGAATTATTGACCAGAGAAAATATCCTCGCTAAGGATTCTCTAAAGGGAGTCACTATTCACCATCATTTATCCTATTATGCAATATAACGTTGGAAAAAGATCGACGCAGTTATGTGAAACTATGGCGCACATTAAAAGTACTGAAGCAAAACGGGAGAAAGAGTTGGGAAATGATAAAACGTAGGAATCGGAAGTCTCCTCATTTAAGTAATACATTTACTAAAGTCAATTAAAATTAAATGAAGATGTCTTTTGAAGTCATGGGCATGGTTTATTATCGTTTACTTGAACTCGATATAGAAAATAAGATGAGTCATTGATGATAAAAAACCTTATTCTGAAGTATCTTCCCTTATGGACTTGAGACAAAGCCATAATTGAGTACTTCAGAAATCAATTTATTTCACGATATCCATGAAGTATCGGGAAAGAATAAAGTAGGAGAAGAAACAAAAACTAAATCCACAATGTTGACTATAACATTGTGTTATCACTACAGAATGAGAGGAATGAAAACAGCGTTTAATCGGTACCAAAACTTTAATCTTACATGATCTAGAATTCAACGTTTAGTGACATCATAAAGTCATTCATTGTGCCTGATGATGACTCTATACGTTCAATCCTAGGTCGTGTAAAATTATAGTCTGTGATATTGAGTAAAAGTTGTGTTTTTATTCTCCTTTAAATAAATAACACACTCTTTAAATGAATTTCTGAAGACGCTCAAAGATTTATTGTAGAAATGGAATATCGATCGAAGATGAAAGACTACATATAGGAGGAAATGCAAAAAAAACTCAACGAAAATCATGAGTGTATGTAATGGGAGATATATAGTAGGAGACTGTACAATGTACATATGTACAGTGTTTATATATGAGAGGAACTGCGAAAAATTCATAGTAAATTCATGAGTATATGATATGAACGGCAAGGTTTTGTTGAATTTAGAAAGTCAAATGTTGGCCTACCGCATGGTGGAGGTGTAAATAGGATGCTGATTTTATTTCTCCTTGATCTATCTCAAGGACTAGACCAGGAAACAATTAATTTATGCGGCCTTGTGACATAAGCCCCCTTTAAACTTATAAAACAAAATGAGCCGTCTATCTAATGATCTAGGTGAATGAAATGGGGCGTCGTAGACACACCGTCTCTGTTGCCGAGGTGCTATGGTGGCACAGTATCATCGAAAGGTAGGCAATTCAATGAAAATCAGATACTCATAGTATTTCTGTTGCTAATTTTACGTTAATATATATTTTTCCTTTGCTTTAATTTTGCGATGCGAAATGAGGTGATGCCTTTTAGATCGGTTGAACCATGTAGCCTTTTACTTCGAACATAATGCTCCAGTAGAATATGATGTTATTTTTCTTAAATTTCCTACACTTCTTCCATTGATCTTCAAATAGACTGTTACTTACCTACGGTTCGATGCTTGTGATTTCTTCTCTCATAATTTACTGCTCATTAATGTCAAGGAATATATATGTCGATGAATGAGTATGTATTTTCCTCCGTTACCACGTAAACCTTCTGCTCTATAATTACAATATTTCAATGCATTGAAAGAAGTCGCACGCGGAACAGTTAATTCTTGGCAAATATAGTTTTTCATAAACCGGTAATTTTTCTAGAATTTGATGAAGAACCACGTCTTCTTACGATGGTAATTTTCTGCAGCTTTCAATGCGTAAAATGCTCGTTCACTATCCTAGTCGTATTATTAGCCATTTTCGCGCGCCCTTGGAGGGCTTGAGTTAAATTGCCACCCATTTGTTCATTAACTCAAATCATCTTTTATACTAAAGAAATGGCATTCCTAACGCAGTATACTTGTTTAAATTCTTCTTCTATATTTAATGCTTGGATTTCCATGTGATTAAGCACAGGTTACCTCAAGTGTATGTACCTTAAGCTTTTCTTTGGATAAAGTCAGTTTTCTATAAGGGCCTATAATCATTTGCTTATTAAGCTTCTGACATTTCAGTATCGGTTTTCATTGATAATCGATAGTTATTAACACCTCCAATTTTTTAATGTATTCATATAATTTATTGCTTGAAATAATACGTTGTAATTCTATATTTACGGTAATTAACGGAGGTTGAAGACGCATTTATTCCCGCCATATCTGCCCCAATGAGTATATGTATTATTTCATCAAATTTGTTTTTCGTCGCAAAAGCATTCTATTAACCAGGAAAAAACATATAAAAATTAAACTCTGATGTTGATATTTCTTTCACTATATTCATTGTTCACGACGTTTCTCTAAGGTCATCTCGATAGCCATGGTATTATTTGTAGACGTTTCGATTACTATCGATTTTAATTGATATGATCATAGTTATGTATTTAAGTATTAGAGCATGCATCGTTCCCTAGAGGTTAGCTCTCCTCGTCACCGAAAATTTCGTGGCTACTGGAATCTTGGTTTAAAGTATATTTTTTTTGCCTTTCTAATTTAGAGAAAAGACACAAGGAAGAATCATTCAGGCGAAAAAAATTAAATGCGTTCTTAGACTACAAATTTTGCTTTCCTAGCTTGCAATACCATTTCGCCATTAGCCGGTTTCCGTCTTGTCCTCTTATCTATTTAAATTTTAAATGTAGACCCTAAACACAAAACATACTTTATCCTACGATTTAAAGCAAAATAACGCCATTCTTGGATTGAATTCTTCTGTTTGACTAATTAAGTTGACAGTAAACAATGTTTTGATATAATGTTTTTTAAATGTTAGGCTTTTTCTTTGTGAATCAGATGGAGCCTTTTAAATTTCCACCGGTTTATTTTGCGATGATTAGTTTCATTACCGAATTTGCATCCTCAGTTTTTTTCATCCCGTGTAAATTATTATTCGTATGGTTAGGCCTAAGTAATTATGTAAGTTTTAAATCACCATCATTCCCTCATCCTTTAAGAAATTACCTTTCAGTTATATTTTGCTTTTACAAACTTTTTGGCTTTATATCATCTACAGAAAACGTTATATTAAACATTTGTTTGCACCCAAGAGTCAAATATCAAAGAAAGTTTGTGTTGTTATCTATCATTATGAGAGGAGAAATACTGCAAAAGATGGTAACTGAAGGTAGAATGCAAGGGTAAAGAAATAAGGGTAAGACTTAGGCAAAAGATGTTAAAAGGTATTAAGAGTGGGGTGAATTACCAAGAAACGAAATAAAGGGCATTGAGTAGGGAATATGGAGGCATATGAATCTATCGAAGGGTAGAGCACTTATGTAACTACATATCTACAATTATGCAATGATTTATAAGTGAATTTATCCGAATGGTCAATTATTTCCAATAAAAAACTAAGCTAACCTTGTCCTCCCTGCGGATGGCCTTCAAATTACGATACGCTTTGGATTTGAACTGTTATACACATCCCAGATGTACCTAAATATCATATTCAAATGTGTTTGGGCAGACAATTGCACTCTGGCCTTACGTTATCGTCCCTATATTTTTTACTCCTTCTTTATCGAATAAATCGACTTATGTTTACCCTCCCGTCTAATTGCAGATGCCACTGTAAGAGCTATTAACATTAACCCTTCAAGGGTAAGTGAAGTAATGAGGGAATCATTTCTAGTAGGAAAGTAAGGAGTTAGAGGCCATTGTGAGAGAGGCAACAAAGCTTCTTCGTCTACATCATGGCATTGAGAAGATATAAGGAAGAGTGAAATTTTTCCACGGCAATAGGTTTCCACTTAATTTAAACAATATTTTGTAAATGAAGAATTGTAAATCGCTGTTTTATTGAATCTCCTGGAAGGCAATAGGTGGTTTGGCCCCAAAGGTGATATAGAACGGCTTCCGTCATCAGGCATGGTAATAAGGGATCACCGATACTTATTACGTTCTAAAGAATAAGCGTTATATAAATATTCCTTGATTTTTCAATAAAATGAATATCGAATATGTATATGACATGAATATCTTTTTGAGCGTCCTTAATCTCATTTCCTAATTTCCATTTCGAACTAGCGAAACAAAAAACCTGTAAATTATCTGTCGTGATAATTAAACGAAAATAAAAAAATATTTAAAAGTTTTACGAAACGGTTACATGAACGTTGTATTTGGAGAAGTAAATTATAGTGAGAAATGAAACAACTCTCAAAGGACAACTTCCCAGTATTTTTAGCAGTAGAATATTGTATTGTAGGATTTATTTGCAAGAAGGCTAAACATTAGGAAAAAAACGTATACCATAATGAGAAATTAACTTATTTTAGTCCTCTCGTACCGGCTGGTAATATTCACGAATGAAACGCGTACTACCGTACTACTGAAGAGGTCTTCAAAAACTTTCCGAGAAACCAAAAGGGGTTTAGAAGTAGATGTTCGAGTTTATAGCAAAATATTGAAATAAATGTGATTTTGATTTTTCGTAATTTTTTAGTATAATTATGGACAATGTGACAAAATGATGCGTGGCTTAGCAAAGAAACGATACAAACTATGTAATAACTGTATATGTGAGATAACTTGGGAGTATGTGTATTAAAATGGTTACCAGGGGGATATTGTTTGAATTTAGGCTTATAGTTGTATTTGTGAATAATAACACATGATTGTGTTGTTTTCTAGACAATGATTGAGACTTCTACCTGGCGATAGTCTGCCAGTGGCATGTAATAATAACTACCTCTATAAATTAAAATATCAACCAATTTAATATCTCCTTTTTACATATCCAACTCTAGGGAGGCATACGGATTAGCTTGCTTGTTTAGTGGCAATTCAATACTGTGGTTCCGGGTTCTAATACTGATTATGGCATCTGTCTTGTGTAAGAGTGATCTTGAATGACCAAAAGCCACCCATACCTGATCATTATAGCAAAAGGGAAGGACAGCGACGGAAATTAGATTTCCTAACGAAAAAAAAGCGTAAGAAGGACGACTGCAATCTTGTCCGTAGATATAAATGAAAAAAGTGGTGAGGTTAGAGGAGAAGCATAAATCACAATCTCGGAAGGAGTAGCTCGATTCTCCCGGATCTTTTTATCACGTATCCGAGAGCATTTAAACCCTATGAATTATAGATCCCGGTCTATAAATTATAAATGAAGCGAATTCTGCCTTTTTGGTCCCTCCTCGGGAGTCTGCTTATTTTTTGTTGACATCGCAGACAGACGGATTTGCCTATTACCTATGCGATCTTCACTACGAAAAAGCCCTTTTGGAGCAAGGTCGACTCGGGAATTAGGTTTGTTCGTGATGGACATTTTTAAAAGGCAAAGTCGGAATAAATATGTTGTGTCGACCTCACAGACTGTCTGGTGCGAAGAGCAATCTTGACTTAATCATAAGACATGAGTAAACTAAGACATGTAACCGTAGCAATACAATGAAATATCATATGTTGAAAGAAGAAAGATAATCTTTAACCTTATCTTTACCCCTTTCCTTGACAATCTTTAACCTTTTATTTATTATGCTGCAGCGCTGTGGTTAGACACTAGGTTAGTTGGCGACGCTAACTTAATCTACACCTAATACAATTTTACAAAGATCTACACGTAAAACTACGGAACATAACCACCCCATCCGTTTACTTCGGTAGTATGCGGACAATGCCAATTTATAATTCAAACAGCAATGATTAACAAAACAATCTAAAACTACCATAAACACCGTATGACTTTATTAAATATTTCCAATAATTAACCAGAATCCCCTAATACACAATACGCAACTCGCGAACTACAATAACCTAAAGACACGCATACCACACAGTTATAAATTCTAAATCAACTCCATATTACCTTGAATTTACCTTTTAAATTGTCAATATTAAAAACTATAAATGCTGTTATATAATATTTAAATAATTCGCAATCGAAAGCCATGAACTGAATTTTCGTTCTCTCTGATAATCGTGTTTCATTGAAATGGTGAATTTTATCCATTAATCAGCTTATATAACGATGATTAATTTAAAATGTAGTTACATATTTTTAGTACTTCGTTACCTTCACTCCTCCTTTTTTCTCTGGAGTTTACAAAAATTTTGCGATAAACGTATCCATAAGTGTGCAAGTTTGTGGAATTACAGACAGTTTAACAAAGCAGCTTCTTGTTTAGACAGAAATTTAAGTACCAGCTATTATTTTATTTAACTTTATTTCAGTACAATTTCCATGATACAATACCAAAACATGAGGATTGAAGTATTCGCCTTTGTTTCCCCTACTGTACGCTATGAGCACAAAACCTCTGTGTAAGAACAGCGCAATGAATAACACTGTTCAAGGCATTCAATAAGAAGCGACCAAAATGAAAAACATTGCTCAGAATCATTCACATCTCAGTAGCTTACGTACTAACTTAGCCTTGAAGATGAATTTCTGAATGAAAGGAAATAAATGAAAGACTCATCTTCTCTATACTATCCAGGAAGACAAATAAATCATTGCTGAATAGAAACAACGCTGAATCAGAGGCGGATCTAGAAACTTGCTAAAGAATGCGAACTTGCCGAAGTATTGGGGCGATTTAAGACAATTTCCTTATGAATTCATCCCCAATTTACTTTTAAAATGTCATTGTGTTAAGTTAAATGTGGTAGATTTATAGTAATCGCGGAAAAACTTCACAATTTGATTTTAATCAAAGTTCCTCGTAATTTGATAGGCAAATTGCTTGTGCCGCAAAGGGAGGTCGCCACTACACCCCTGAATCCACCAATGTACTGAATTTGATTCGCCGATTTCTCCAATAACATTTCTGTGCCCTTGAATTTTGCTGAAGACGATAACCAGTAAGAAATCGTTTTTATTTAGATACATTTTAATAAAAATTACGTACATAGTGAAATTTGACGAATTCCACAAAATTAAACCATTAAATTGTGGAGAGATTCCCCCATATATCGCTTAATATGTATTGTTAGAGATAATTCTCCAAATTATAAAAAACACAGATTGCTTTGTCTCTCGTATTCGTCATTGGTATTCAAAAAATATTTTTATATGTAGTTTTACCTCTCGAAATCATTTTGCCTTCATCAGAATTGGCTAAAATTTATATTATCTGAATTCACTCCAAGTTTTAATTTCCATCACGTTTTATGCATTCCTTTAATTGTTTGAGAGTGTTACGAAGATGAATCGACAGCCTTCGATCCGTGCAATCAGCGACCTTTCACAGGTTGATTTGCAGCCAATTAAGAGACGAGGGAAATTATGTTTACTTCTCCCATAGCTGCTATTCCTCCCCGGGGACGGATATTATTAGATATAAATTACTTTCTGGCCATTTCACTGCGTTTACTAGCAATTCGCTCAATAGATGGCGCAAGATGTTTTCCTAGTAGAGAGGCAGCAAGTAACCTTGAGATTTGATGGCGTGATCTACTAGGTTTCCGTTCCGGACTTCTCCATAGACATTGTTGTCAGTGAGTGTTCCCATCTCCATTGTGTATCGCTTGTATGCATGCGATCTTCTATTCATCCATGGAGGAATCCACTTCCGCTAATCACCGGTCATATTCTGCACTAAGACGTTCTCTTGCAGGTGAAATATTGGATATTGCAGAATCTAAGAGCGACCACCCAAGTCGATAACTATTCATGGAGCACTTAAGTGCTCGCTTTGCAGAAGAGACGGCATTGCAGAAGCAAATTATCGATGCAATTCATTAATTGCAATCGTGAACGTGTTCTTTCGATGTGTTTTAATGAGATTGTGTTCATTACTGATAGATATTTCAAGTTCAGATTCAATATCATAAATGGTAAAGTCGGTATCATAGATGAGAGAAAAATCGGGTAGTTCATTTGTTTGCTTGTCGCTCTCAATTAAGTAAATGTACTCTTTCATTATGCATTTATTAGATTATGTTAATCATTCATAGACCAAATCATAATAACCATATTAACCATTCATAGAACCAAATCTCAGTATTGCGTACATATATCGTTAAGTTAGTATCATAGATGAGACCGAGGTTTTGGAAATTCTTTTGTTTCTTTGTAGTCATTAATAAGTTAAACGTGTTCTTTCATCATGTATTTTTTAGATTGCATTTATCATCAATAGATTTACCAAATCCCGATTCTGCGTATATCTTTAATGGTAAAGTTGGTATCATCGATCAGACAAAAATTTGGATAGTTCTTTCCCTTGTTTGCAGCTCTTAGGTAATCATTTTCCTCAGCGGCACACTTTGGTATCAAACTAAGCTTACTCTCTCACTATCTAATAACTTCGTCAGTTTCATACATAATCCAGTGTTTGAGGAAGGTCGACATTGAAATTCGAATGAATTATTTTGGTACTAGATGGAGAATTCCCCTCCACTGAGTAGCATATAACAAATTTAGAAGGGTTTCGCATTGGGACGATAAGGAATTCTCGGAAATATTGCGTACCAACTTATGTTTTCCTGCGGCGCACACATTAAACTCCGCGAACCCATGTTAACCCTCGTATTCGCATTGTTTGCGAAAGATTTCCGACAAATCCGCCGGCAAATACTTTCATAGGAACATCATATACACAAATATCGTTCAATTTCGACTTCGGAACTCGGTCGTCGTTTCAAAAAAAATATTCGGGTCGTTTGTTTTGACGCGAAAAATCCGTTTTGGGTGCTATTCTTCGTATTACGCGCGATCTTCCAAAAAAATTGGTGTCCTTCATCGTTGACGTGTCGCCCAAATTTGGCTTGCGTCGTCCACTGCGGGACTGTAAGAGACGCCCTAAGAGATTGCCATGATCCTTTCCTCGGCCATTTAAATTGCTGCCATCATCATTACTTGCTATCAACGTTGTGATTCAGTATTCCAATGCGTAAGTTACAATTTTCCGAGCGTTCTTCGGAACCAGAAGGTGCCGCTGCTGCTTTCGTCTAGTTATTGTAAGATCGGTCACTATTCCGGAAGGTAATGAAATGATGGAATGAGTAATGTGTACATGTCCGATGTCATCCATAACTTTCAGATGTCGAAAATGTTCTTTTATTTCTTTGGATTCGATGGCTGTCGCCCGACGCGCCGAGGACTCGACAGTCGCGCGTGATGCTGCGATGCAAAAAAGAGACCGTCGTACGAAAAGCAACTGCGTAAAAAGACGAGAAATCGGTTGTCGAAATATCTCCAGTGCAAAGAGGATATCAAAGACATTCTCGCCTTGGCCAAATTCTGATGTCGTCGGAACTTTCCGTCTTCCAGTCACTTTGCAGATTCGTCTACGCGAAAGGGCCCGTTTCACAAAATGGCGTCATCAAAACGTCGCAGTTGTAGCGAATAGCCGATTCGCGGTTATAACCTCGCGTATAATCTATTTCGGCTCTACTGCCATGACAAACGTGACGCAAAAGGAAGATCGACGTTTTCTTTCTAAACTATGTGACGATTGGGGAATAGATTTATAACTTTCCTACTTTCGCAACGATCGGACCCCCTTGGTGTTTATTGCGGCTCGATAACAATTCGCCATTTGAAACTTTATTCCTTTTTTGAATACGTATGGAATAATTTGGAAAGGCTGCTTTACGCAGCGGATCAGAATGATGTCATCGCAAGAAATATTTCTTGGCATCAATGAAGATCGTTGTTGGAGGATAAGGAAAACGTTTGTCTTAAGTTGTAATTTAGGGGAGTAAATTTTCGTTTGTTTCTGACATGATCATTCAAGATTCTTTCATTCTTAATAATTAACATAGTAGATCTAACCAGTTGCTCGAAGTCGCATAATTTTGATTCATGGTGCTTTAAATAGGCACATTTCCGTTTATCCAAATCAAACTTAACATTGCTTTGTTTATCAATCGGATATTTTGATCGCGAATTTTAGCAAAATGTATTAAATGTTTGTCAAAATCCATAGAAACCTTAAATTTTTGCGTGGAGTATCTGTTTCATTCCCTAAAGGCAATGGTGATATGATATTGGGAGGATTGGTATCTAGGAATTTAATGTTGTGAAAAATTTTTATTTCTCTTTTCTATTGTATTCGCTTGACTTCATTTTTATATGCGATACTGCTTTTGCTCCATAATTTTCGCTAATTTTTTCTGTCCTTGGTTTCGTCCTAGTAAAATTATACATCTCGTTATTATTTTTCTTCATAACACGCAAAAAATCTTAAACATCTATCATTTATAAAACCATCGCCTTTGAGGCTGTCTGTGTATGCACATGCCAACTTATCGGAAAAATGAATCATTGATGAAATTAAATATTATATATTTCGCCCCTTTGGCGTAGCCACAAGGATACCAGAATAATATACCGTTAAAGTTGGCAATTCTTCTCGTATTGGGATTAGGTAGGAAGTATATTCCCGTATTTTTCTACTTTTTCTTCATTTGAGAGCATTATAGTTTAAGCCAGTCAAGAAATATTCTTCAAAAAGAAGCGATCGGCTTATAACAAAAATAACGCGTAAAAATTCTTAAGGATGATCAGCACTTCTGAGGTGATACACAGAGTTATTCACCTGAAATGTTTTCTTACTGCGAATTACCACCTGTTAACTTTCATTTAGGAATCGATTAATATTACTTGAATTTGAAATAAAAGCAATTCAATTAGAAGCGTCCTATTATCTTCAGTAATGTATTCCTTGCATAGCTTTGCTTTGATGTCCATCATTTGGTCCATCTGCACCAATTTAATCAAGTAAACTTTAAAAACACATTTTACATATTTTTGGACAATCGCCTTCAAAAACCCATCTGGGATGGGTGTTATAAAAGAATTTTACCGCTTAAGAATCAGCCTCTATTACCATTGTATATTGTGACACCAGGAGAAAATTCCCATAGCAATATATCTCAATTGAGGAAGGTATAGGAGACGCATCAAAGTGAAACGCCGGACGGGATATAGCATTTTAAAAGTCTTCATTTCTAGCTCCTTATTTTTAAGTTGCTAAACTTCTTCGAGGAATTCATATAAAGACCTCTCGTTCTTTTCTTTTCCAATGAATTGTTTACGTATCTTGTATCCCGAAGCGGATATATAAATATCCGTAGGGTGCATCAGCAAGCGACGTTTTAATCCGCAGAAATCAATGTACAGGAAAATATTTTTCTGAAATATCTTCCTGCAAGAGACGTGTTTTGGGAATGGGATTATCATCAAAGTTACCGCATTTGACGTCTGAACGTCGATAACTTCAACTCGCAATAACGCAAACGCAAAATCTTACGTCAAACATCATTACGCATGAATGAAATTTCATTTGATTTCAAAAAATCCAAGCACACGCTATGCCATTAGCAAGAACTTTATAAACATACAATCTGATGTGGGAAAATGGATAAAATCGATTTATTTCGTTAATCCATCTATGAAAAAATTGGTAGTGGGCAGTGGACCTCCCTCGATTGCGATTTATTCGGGGTATGACGATAAGCAGAAACGTAATATTGGTGATTAAAATTTTTAATATTTTTATTTATCTCTTTATTACGATAAAAACATATTTATAATGATATAATCTAGACCTAATACGATCTAATTCCTGTGTAAAATGCTTATGCGCTGCATTTCTAGGATATTTACATCAGATTTTTTTTGTGTTATCCCCCCTATTATTTTTCTAAATCCCCTCTTTACTAAACTCGTATAAAGTCGCATCGACTCGCGCACTATCGCTCGTTAAGGAGCTATGTCACATCCGTGACGTAAGTAAGGGGTCCAACCGCCGCAAGCATGGGTGGTAGATGCGGCCGTCGTCGCAAGTTCGAACCGACGCCGGCGACGCACCTCCGGGAGTAACGCCGCGTGCGGTTTTTTCCACCGCGGAACGGAGCACCGCTCTGGGATGCATTCCTCGCGTTACCTAATAGGTGAAAAAACCATTTGTTTTTTCCGACCCTCTCGGGAATGGCGTGACGGCGCCCTCGGACGTCGCGACCAGGGCGTGTGCGTCTCCGTCGGCGGCGTTTGGGCGCGAATTAAAAAAATATGAGCGGGCCCAATGTAAGACATAAGAAGAGGTGACCAAAATCCATGTGCCACCCACATAACTCCGACGTGAACCCCTTCTGCGCACCCTCCTGAGGCCTATCTTGCTTCGGCTGTCTCCGTCGACCCACTTCGGCTGGGCTCGCTCTTTCGCCATATAGAATGGAGAGGGCCCGTTAAACTCCCCCCATCCCCCCCTCCCTCCCTCCACGGAGCAGCAGCTCTCCGAGCGTGAGAAGAGCCGAGGATTGGAACGCGCTGGAATGATGGGAAGGGGGGCAGAGGGAGGGGGAGAAGGTGGAGGGCAAACACTGCGTATAACGTCCTTCCCCCATCCCCCGACCGCCCTCCCTCTGCCCTCTCCCTCCCAAAGCCACTGGCAACCAGACAGTCGAGGATAGTCGTGCGAGCTGGACGTGTCATGTTAAGCAAGTTACATATTTATACATATTTGTACGATGGTACATTTACATGTACTTAAATATTTACGCGACGTTCTTGTCGATCGGAGCTCGACGTATCATCCTTGCGATGTATCCTCGCGTTGTGGACACGAGAGAATCCTCGGCAGAGACCCTGGAGAAGAGGGCGGTCTTCCGGAGTCGAAGCGGGGACCCCCCGGTGGTGGTTCCGCGAGAGGAGCCCAGGCGCCATCGCCGGAGACGAGATGGAGAGAGGAGGAATGAGAAATGATAAGGTACCGAAAAAATTGGGTTTGGACCGGAGGAGGGGCTGATGAAAGAGGTGCCGTGCGCCCGTCGGTTTTCGTTTGCAATTTGCGTCGATCTTTCGTCTTTTTCCCTTTTAAATTCATACTTGCCGAGACGTTCCAAAGAGAAACTGCGCAACAGCAGTTTTTCGCTTCTTTCTCTCCTTCTCTCCCCTCTTTCCATTCACTCCTTTCTCCTCCTCCCTTTTCCCCTCTCTTCCCCTTCCCTACGTCTCTCCCTATCCTTGCCCTATTCTCCCACTATCCCAGCCCGCCCTATGTGTATAGTCACACGCACTGTAGCTGTTCTCAATTCTCTAATCCTTCCTTTCCTCTTGCTTTCTTCAATCCTTTATCATCAACCCTTAAAAATATCCTATCAAAAATACTGTATATTTCAGTTGTAATTCATTCGTGGTTTCGCTAACCCTTCTGGTGCACGGCCCCTCAACATTTAACTCTTCTCTTTATTCGGGGTTTCGGAGGGGGGTGATCGTTTCCTGTTTTTACACTTTTC
This sequence comes from Sympetrum striolatum, assembly GCA_947579665.1. Lineage (NCBI taxonomy): Eukaryota > Metazoa > Arthropoda > Insecta > Odonata > Libellulidae > Sympetrum > Sympetrum striolatum. Next base: position 48,598,355 of record OX388342.1, on the reverse strand, counting down.
TCGTGTTTTTCACGACTTCGTTTTGGATGACTTTACCATCTCCTTTGTTCTTTTCCTCTCTCCTTTCCTCTCAGTTCCTATTTCACCTCCCATCGTGTCCTGTATGTATTCCTCGTACCCCCAGCTCTCCCCGTCAATTGAGAGATGGGATAGATGCTGGAGATTGGAGTCATTAGTATCTAAACCATCCCGCCTCCCTCTCTCAATGGACCTCTTTCCTCTTCATCCTCTATTCATCAATCCCTCATCCTATTTCCTCTCGTCCCTTCAATTCTGTCCGTTTCTCCTACTCTCAAGTTAACAGTTGCCGTTATGGTTATATTATTCGGGACATACTAATTCCTCGAAAGCAAAGTTTTCGATAACGAATTCTTCGAACGATCAATTCTTCGAATGACATATTCTTGGAAAGTAGAAACCACTCTAATGTGTCGGAATTCATAAAAAAATTATATTAAAATTGGTTATTCGGAGTTAATATCTATTCAGTAAAGGTACGAACCTCCTTGAAGTTTGGGTTGGGCGTGCACATCACCTGAGTTATTTTTTCAAAGTAATCGTAATTCGAAGAACTGATCTTGCGAGGAATTCGTTTTCGAAGAATTTGCTTTCCAAGCATTTGCTTTTGAAGAATTTGCTTTCGAAGAATCCGCTTTCGAAGAATTCGCTTTCGAAGAATTTTCCTATAGCCATATTATTCGGGCGAATCCTCGAGGAGCGCGACATTTCGTCCACCTCGCGGCTGTGAATTCGGATAAAAAAGTGTCGCCGTCTCTTCTGTTTCTCTCCCCCTCTTCGTCTCCTCCATCTTTGCCTCCTCCCCAGCGGACGGAATGAACGGAGACGGCGTGAGAACAAGGGAAAGAGAAAAAGGGGAGGTTGTTGTCTTTTCTCACTGGCGTCGCTGATATCGCGGTTCTGCTGCTTTTTCATTTTCCTTCTTATCGCTCTTCTTCCCGTTTATCCGTTCTTTAGCGAACTGCTCCTCCTCCCCCTCGCCTCCACTTCGGGTTAAATTAAAATTTTTTTGATTTCAGAGCTCTGCATTTTTGTTTTGGGTTATCGGTGTTATTTTCTATACTGCCCTTCTCTTAGTATTTTCATAGTCTTTATGGTTTCAATAGTTAGTTCCCTGTGACCCTTGGAAGGGTTATAGAGTCTCTGCATGCAGCACAATTTGACGGATTTTTGTCACGTAACCACTGTCATTACTTACCACCGTTACATGAATTTCACGTAACCTTTTTAATGGATGTGTTTAATTTTGTAATTTTTTGAGAGATTCAGAGAAAGCCTTGATTTGGTTAAAGCCACCATTAATTATTAGTAACGTACATTTTCTTATCGCAATTTTTATCTTCTATTCCTGTCAACTTTCATGTAATGACGGTAGAGTTTATCAGAGGAAGAATGTATGACAATGTTTTTCATAGAAGATACGCGTTTACTGAAAACCATATCAAAAATTTACTGGGTATCTCAGTAGTGGTCACGAAGTTATTTAAGTAAGTAAACTAAGTAATCAGTCATATTTCTGCGGAGGTTATTGTCATTCTGAATCTGGAAATTGTTTGTGATTTTTTTTAGCTTATAGATTTGCAGGAAAAAACATGCATGGATGGCCCAATTTTAGGTTTGAGAGAAGTTTGTAATATCTCCGATGAATTTCTCATGATTGTTGAAATTGCACCGCTGATAAAAGTTATCCTCCGTGGCAGCTCTTTTCTTGTGGGTACAAGATCCATCTCCCACTGCATTCCTCTCATTATTCCGGAGATCCTTCCCGTTGAAATGGGGAAAAAACGAATTAATTCGGCGCTCGCTCATGAACTAATTGACTTTCCCGCTCCCACGCGCTTAATGCTGGTAATGGCTTGGGAGTTGGAGCATTCTTTATCTCATTTTTCCCAAACCAAAACAGCCCTTATCTCGCCTCCGTACGCCCCATCCTGTCTCGCCTCCCTAGCCATTCTGCTCCTACCTCGCTCTCCCTCTATTCAGAGATACGCCTTCCTCTCGAAGAAAGGTCCCTTTCTCAAAGCAATTCAGGTTATCTCCGTGTGTAATAGCAGGACAGCCGGTTGCAAGGATTCGCACGTCTCCAGTCGCAACAGTTGGAAGATGTCTTTGTCGAGCTTCTGTTTCCTTAGGGGGTTGAAAAAGTCTTTGGGAAAATCAACTCCGGAACGTAGACATCTCTAAGATCAATTTTCATCCTCGGAAGGCGTGGGACGAGGTGCGGAAGCAACTTTGAAGCGAAAGAAATCGCCGTCCATTGAAGTCGGAAGGCCTCTTTCAACGCCTTCATTCATCCTCCTCCCTTTGTACTGGGCTAGGCTTGCGCTAACGCGACGTTAATCACTAGGTTTGCCTCGGAGACGGTTTGCTAAACCGTTAAATGTGTTGAGGTTGCTTCGGCATTCTTCTACTCTCAGGGGTTTATAATTGAACACCTATTTAGTGTTCGTTTGAGCGGTGGAACTACGAAGGACGGTGAGAGAACTGTTGGGGACGTAAATGAAAATCCCTCTCGTCGGATCTTATCTGCAGCTGCGTAAACAAAATATTCAAAGGTTAAACCTAGTTGAAATTAGCGGAAATTTTGTCTTATTTCTGGATACTGGCAAGGTTGGAGGTCTATTATATTCCCGTCGTCCCTGGCAGCGAAGACTAATTTCAGCTAATTATTGAGATTGATTTATCCGAAAGGGTTGCCTAAATTTGTGAAATCCTATTCCCTAGTCTCAATCCAATGCAACATCCATATCGATGTTTCTTGTTTAAAGTACAACCTGAAAGCCAGCGACTGGAATGATGCGGATCAAGTATTTCCGATATTAGAGCCTCATAGCGATAATTATTTACAAAGCAATCGTCGAATAAAGCCAGTACGCTATAATTTAAGGAGTGCCAAAAATTTTAATGAATAGAAGTTGACAACTTTATCCAACTTCTTTTGTTGAGTATAAATTTGCAGTAATACTTACTCATTTCCGCTCTCAATTTCCATCGGAAGCCTTGCGCCAAAATATAATCTGTAAACTTCACAGAATCAGGCGAAGTATTGTGGAAATCAATAATGGAAAGACACATACATTGGTACTTATACCTCGAGTTTCTTATGGAAAGCTAACTAAACTGATGGGAAAGCTACTGAGGGAAAGGTACCTATTTCAGAGTGTCTTTATTGTCTATGAGTTGTAAGTTAGCTAAAATCAGTTCAGCAAGCATAGTTTCAATTTGAGGTTTTACCAGCGCCATCGGTCGTAAGTGCTCTAATCGGGTGATTCTGCAATAGCTACTGTGGAATAATATAATAAGGAGATGTGACATCGGAAGTAAGTACCTTGAACTTGGATTGCTGGCAGCGATTACTTTTTCTCGAGCGTTGGGCGGGTTTTCCTGGACTAGGAAACCCGGAAGAGGTCCTGCGAAGATCGAGAAAAACAAGAGATCCTAAATTAGCCCTGTCAGGCGTGGGAAATTCGCGAGCGATCGCGCCATGGGAGCGAATAGACGCGTGATAAAACGGTTGCCTTGTTTCCACTCCCGCGAACCTATGTTCTGCACCCATCCTTTACCAGTGACGAGATCGAAGTTTTCCAGAAGATGGAAGCTAGAGAACGGAATGGGAGAGAGAGAAGGTGATGTTTTCCCTCTAGCCGGATCTCGTGGAGAATTATTCAGTCGCAGGGAATCGCTTTGCCTTTTTCGTGTCCGACTTGCGGCCGCCGCCGATCCGCCATTTTGATTCCGAACCGCGATCTTGCCGCTCGTGGCGACAAAACGCGCAGAGATCTTTCAAATGAGACGTTTGAGACAGATGAGATGTTTTCGCTTGCATCATCTTCAAATATCCTTTAATTCATAATTTTACTCTCTCTGGAGTCCAATGAACGTCCTATTGTATTATTGCAAAGGTAAAATTGTTATGGAGTATATTTCGTAGACGATGTGAGTGACGTTTGACATATACCTTTTTCAAACCGATGCAATTGTTTCGTTTTTGTTCACCGCATCAAAATATCACCTCTAAATCACCTCGTTATGTATTTATTTATGTATTCCAGTCGTGTAGCAAGCATTTACAGAATATCGCAAATTCGCCGAACGCTGCGTTCGCCATTTTCTGCTCAATCTGCCATTTTGTTTTCAATGCACCATCGCTGCTGAAGTTCAATTCGGATCGCTTTTCCATCTCAAAAGACATTTTCTGCGGATATACGAAGTTTTACGTTGCCGTGTTGATGGCCGAATTCTTCTTTGGCCATTGCTCCCCAACCACCTGTTGAATGCGGTGGTTTCTTCGCCAGTTCCCGAAAACGATCCTGGCGAATCAGTCAAACACATTCGTGGCAAGCAATTCGAAATCGGGTCCGCGAGAACATAATGTATCATCACTTTTGGAGGGCGTAATGCGTCAAAGACACCGCGGCGCGCGTGTTTGTCTCAATTAGCTCGTCCGTATCACTCTAATAAGGAAGCTCCCGCGATCTCCGCTCATTTTTCGTCTTCCTCTACACCTTCGAGAATAGAACGGAGTCCCTTAAAGAGCGCGATGTATTTTAAAAGTCCGCTGTTTATTTAGTTCGCAAGCGTTTTATTTCGGGCTACTTCGCGGGAACAGAGGTTTTTGACGTGGGCGAGGCCGAGGAAACGCGAAAAAATCGATCGCTCTCGTTCGGGAGGCGAGAGAGATAAGTAAACTGGTAGATTCTGCCGTTTGGACGCGGGAGTCATCCGTTTCACCGAATCCTGTCTCGCCTCCGATCTTGGCGAGGAACTCGATACATTTCAATTGGGAAAAGAAAGTCTTAAAGTGGCTCACATCTTGCTGCAGATCCTCCATCGTAAGTTCTTTTCTTTTCAGGCTATTGTCCTCCTCACAACACGATGAAATTACCCCCTCATAAACTTATTAAATGGATATTTCGTGCGAGTTCACGGTCCAAAACTGCCTTGCGAGTACGCCATCCTGTTTTTAAAGGGAAGATGCACACTTGCGTTGTCCTGATGCACGTTAACGCAGTTATTATCATCGATGCCTTTTTCATAAAGCAGGCGGCATTTTTTAAATGGCTATCTTTGAGAATGAACGCATCTTTTAAGTTTGTCATGAAATTAAAAATTTTTATATGAAATTTTTTCTTTTAGATCTGACAGTGATCATTACCAGCTAGTTATTTCTAGTCGTGCTCTCCCCAGAGTATTACAGAAGCTAATTAAGTAGATTAATCATGGGTGCTGGCGTTTATACACTACATGCCATACTTCAGTGGTGGCTCGCGGGGTATATTTCTAGCTCTAAAATCTAAAATTCAATATCCAAAACGTTTTATTATTTTCATTATTCTATTATAATTTCATTACGACCGAAGCTTAAGGAAAATTCCGGTGACTTTTCCTCGGTAATTCATATTAATGTCATTACCTGTGTAAAATTTTCGTTGCTTGGAGATACTGGATCAGGTGGCTACATAATTTTACAAAATTTACATTCACCAATTCAATAATGTACTTGTTCGAAACATCTAATACGCTGAGAGAGTTTGGTGAAGATTTTCCTGGGTTTATTACCATATTTAGAGATATAATTGTAAGTTCGATTGAATCGGGCGCGTTAATGTTTAATGGATTGGTAGAAGCGAAAAGAAACAATATCAAACTTAATAAATTATATATGTAAATGGTGTTCGTCCCAACAGCTCCGTCTCTAAGTAACTTCAATTCGTTCGCATGAAAAAACCCCTGACGGTTGACTCTGTAAGCGCGCTCACAATCAACAGATTCTCGAAAATAAAGATTTCCTATCGGGCGCAGGGCTAATATAGTACGCCCGCATAGAACCAGAGTAACGGATACTAGAAATATAGAGGTGGAATGGGTGTGGGAATAAGGGGAGCGAGCCGTGGTCGTGATGATCGACCTCTCGCACGCACTCTCGACAGCACGCAGTCGTCGACTACTCGAATAATCTTTGTGGCGACAGGCGGACGCAGCTTTCAATTCTCTCGTCTGAAGACGAAAATTTATTTCGACGACGGTTTTTACCACTTCTCGAACCTTTACCGTCGCCTTCCGGGGAACGCAACCCTTTGAAGTCTCTCGGAGCTTTAAATTAACAACGATATCTTCGATATTCGAATCCTGCTCGGTACTTCTGGCGATTAGCCGTCTCCTGTCAATGTCCATGCTTGTCACATTATTATTTCGAAATTTTAGTGTGAGAGTTTTCGTTTACCTAAATTTGCGATGTAGTGGTGGTGGTGCCGAACTTTCAGTTCATATTAATCATTTGTACTTCCTTTGCCTGAAGACGAAGTTAAAGTTTGTAAACACGGTCGCAATCCAAATAGGTATATTCTGTGGTATTGAACAAATATCACCATCTATTTCTGTATCTTAAGTGTAGAATTCAACTAAAAGTTGCTAGAGAAGATTAATTTTGTTCTTGATTTGATCTTGTTAGGGGAATTAACGTCAGATTCATTTTAATTTACGTGTAATCTTCTACCAAAAATATAGGGAATTAACTTTGTCAAGATATTCATACTTGGTGTTAAGTTTCTTTACAGAGCAAGTCCAACCCACCAAGATATCGGTATACATTCCAGTGTAGTTTATATGTCTAGCCACTTGAAGAGAATATCAACGTAATTATTTCCCAAATACTTAATGATCCAATAGCAATGAGAAAAAATAAGTCCTTTTCATAAGTCTCCATCGTGTAGGAAGAACTCTACCGTCGTACGTATTCTTGTTTCCATATTCTCCTCCAGGTAACTCTTCTCCTTTGCAAACGAGAAATGGAACTGGACGAGATATTTAGAGTACGTGTCTATGATGTGCGGAATGAAAGCTACATGGCGGGCCTAAATGTGGAGCACACTGTGTCATCATCTTCGTCTGGAACTCCTTTTGGCGTCTATTCTCTCCCATTATCATTCGGAAGATTTGTCAGAGATTCGTAAGATGGAGCAACATCTGTTCCTTCCTTTCACGAATGCGAACGGATATCCGGAAAGTTCTCGTTATTATAGAAATGCACCAAGTTTCTCATTGCCAATCTATCTTCATTCAAATTTTGTTGTTGCTTGTATTTTCTGCACTGACGCGTCTTTCACAAGTCGCGGCATCCGATGTTGCTATTCCGTGGAAAGGTCGGATCAAACCCAAATGGATATTTTTCTTCGAATAAAAAAAAAGTTATTCTCCTAGAGTCAAATTGGTTGCCATTGCGGCAGTTCCTAACGCCGCCGAATGTTGATAAGGCTCAGGCGGTTCCGCCATTTTGTTTTCTCGTATCTTCGGTTCTCGACGCGTCGCTCGCTTCATCTGCCGAAGCGAAGGAGTTGATTGTGAAGTCGCATTCGATCAACGATCAATAAATTTGAACCTAGGTATTTCAGTTTTAGTAATTAGTGTCGATATGATTGAATTCATAGAGCTTGATATCAATTTTGGTGTTTAAAAGAGAGAGAACTTGAAAATCTCTGAACATCTACGCAGTGACGTGTGATTCCCATGAATTATGGAAACAATTATATCAGAAGGACATTTAATACATAGGCTTATTTAGAAGAAGACGATTATGCGAAAGAAAATTTGTATTTGCGGTAATTCAGTTGTTTAAGTATCTTCTGGTCCCATATCGTCGCAGAATCTACACATGCTACCAGTTCAAATGAAAACTGTAGAAATGTACGATTAACTCATTACTCAAACGTTTATAGAAGATAAATATTGTAAATTCATTTGGTCTAAACGTCACTTCTGAGATTGTTTTGAAATCTCCCTAGAAAAGTTTCCTATCGTGGTTCCATTCGATCTCTCTTTTTCTCAAAGCTTTTACCTTCGCCGTCCAATGATCTGAGTCGCCATCTCGAAATTGGAACGAATTCGTGAGGATATGCGTCTGCCACTCGTCCCGTGCCTTTCCCTTCGTCTTTTTTAATCGATCGCCTTAAAATTTCCCTCTGCTTTCCCTTTCTTTTGTTTTTAGCCGCCTGTCTCTTACATGGTCCTTTGCAGATTCACGTCCATTTTTGTTTGTGTTCGTGCCATGCTCGAAGTTTTTTTCGTAAAAGGTGCATTTGAGCTGAGGGAATACTGATGATGAATATTTGGAATTTTGCGTTCATTGAAAAAACGTTTATCAATGCTTAAGACTTGTTTAACTATGAATTCAAACTCAAGGGCGGTACTTTGGCGGACATTTCACTTTATCTAGCGATAACGTTTTCAGCATGTTTTCAACGTCTTTCCCTTTTTTATATTCGTTCATCTTAGGTTATTGTAGAGGGTAACCCTTTTGACTAACAAGGCTAGTTTAGGCTATTTCGAAAGCATTCGCACCCAATATGAAAGACCTTACTGGGAATAAATTCGACACAACTTAATTGTCTGTTTTTGTTGACTACAATGACATATGCCCAATAAATGGGAATAATGCATATATTTCTATTTAACTATATCGATTAATATTGTTGTTTTATCGATTAATATTGCAGTTTTGGCTTAAATTTCGGAAATCATTGCGGTAATATCACTTGGATTCGCTTCGTCCGCCATTTTGTTTTCCAGCCCGTTCCTTCTTTTCACTATCGGCCTTTCATTTCAAAAGCGAAATCGTTTTACCTTCAGAGTTTGTAGGCCCATTTGACGTTTCCAAGCGTCCAACCCATGATTCAGTGCGCGCCATCCTCCGTATGATTTCCGAGGGCGCCATTTTGGGTGCGCCACATATACGCCGCGGACTTGAAACAATGAATAGTTGAGAGACGACGCCCGTCGGCGTAACAATTGTGCGATCCATTCACCCAACCTGCGACCAATCTCCCCATTGAATGTCTCGTACCCTCTGCGACAAATGAGAATTCGGTATGAAAGAACGTCCGCTTCGCGTATACGAGATCTAAATGAAAAACACCGGTAGTCTATATGATGGCTGCTTCATCAGCTTTATTAAATATGTGTGTCTAGAAATCGCTCGTTTTTAATATGAAAACGAAGCAATTTATTTAGAAGGAAATACCATAAATTTTTTCTAATAAATTACGCCAGAACAACTTGCCGCATTTAATTCAATAAATTCAATCTTCGACTCCTAAGCCCTGTGAAACGCTCTGTGCTAAGAAGCATGGTGAAAATAACACTATGCATAAGTCTCACAGAAAAGATATTTATTGCGTCCAGCTTCAAACAATTTCGTTCATCATCAGGCTCAGTACTAAGTTCCTCCCTGCTTGTATGTAAGAGATTGTTTGCATTTTACTTGTTCCTGGTGATGAACAAAATTGTATGAAACTGGTCACAATTAATACTTTTGCTGTTGGGCTTGTGTGTTATTTTCACCATTCATTCTTACATGCTGTCGCCGATACACATCGGAGGTCAATACATTGGGCGACTCCCGAGTAATCGTCAGTATGAAAAAGGCGCAATGAGTCGCGCTAATTTTCATCATCCAAACAGCAACCCATCCCAAGGGAAAAAGTGTTCATTGAGAAATCCAGAGCGATTTAAAAACCCATCAATCGAAGATCGAGAGCGTCTGAGACGCGCTATCTGTTGTCCCGAAAGCAATGACCTGCAGATTAAAAGGCGATAATAAACCGCGAGTATTTTGTTTTTCAATTGTTTCCGGTGTCCTTCGTCTCAATCGCATTTTCTCCTCCCTATCTCGGCCATTAAGACGTTGGCTCCCATTTCTCTTTTTTCCACGTTTTCTTTCGGAATCCTCCTCCGGGGCTGCTGGGTGTCAAAGGTCGGCGAATCGCGGAGGGCCATCGCTCACTTCCTCCCATTCATCTGTCGGATGACCGCTTCTCTTTCCACACTGCTCGAAATAACGTTTTTTTGCCCCCGACCGGGAGTCCCTTGCGCACGCTTTTCAAGGAATACCTCCGTCTTCTTTTTCCGTAGATGAAAGATAGTTTGGGGCAGAGAATTTTTTAAAACCCTGTCGCATCCCTTCGGAATATCTCGGGAAACTTGCGATACCGAGATGCATTTTACAAGATCGGTCGGGATCATTGGCCTCGCCGTTTCTCGTATAATTGTACTCTTTCTCATCGTTCCTGGACCGCATCATCCATCAATAGTTTTTCTCTGGCGATGATGTTTATAGGGACTAATTGGTTTGGTAGTACGCTTCAGGAACCTAGCTGAGCGATTCCATTTCATACGCCTTCGAGTAGTGAGCCATTTCTCTCAAACTTGATTGCATTATTCAGAATGCTATCAAATGTAAAATTCCAATTTCCTAAATATTTTCCTTTTTGTATCGGATGTCGTAAACTCTTAATAAGTTCGTTCCTATTCAGGTATTTGCCTAATCGAAGTATATTATTGTTTTTTTATGACTGATTTAAGATGACTGCAACAGGTATCGTTAACGGTCATTGCCTCATTACGCTATCGGAAGCTCGCTGTAGAAGTTAAATATTTTGAGTGCTTTATCTTTAAATTGTTATCATTAGCAAAGTGGAACTTGTTAAAAGATAGAGATCAATGTTTGAACGAAGTCAAGTACTTACTGAACTACGTAAACATATTTCGTGTACACACTCTTCCGTCCTTTTTGCTAAGAATCCATCCTTCTAAGTTCACTCATCCCTATTGCCTATCGTACGAAAAGAGCTTTTAATTTTCTTAATCTCGGAATTGTGGACATTGACGATGTAAGGTCATCTGTTGTATGAAGGAAGTAATCTACATTAGCTTTCGCTATGTATGACATATATCTAAGTACCTCAGCAGTGTTAGATCTGGTCCATTTGCCCCATCAAATAGGCTCCGTCCACGGTTAAGCCGCGATGGCAGTTTTTTTCCCATTTTCAATGAGCTTTTTTGCAGAAGCAGTATATACCGAGATAATTCTGCCAGTAGCTTCATCTGCTAATTCGCGTTGCGCGAGGAAGAATTCGCTAAGCGGGATAGTAGAGAAAAAGTAGCGTTATTTTGTTTTGATCGGATGATTTTCGCGTTTTGCTAACCCCGCGTCAGTTTTATTAACGCTTTTGCCGCGGTGAGAATTAATGCCGCCATTCTTCGAATGCTGTTCGCTCATTTGTCAATGAAGAGTTCCTTGAGAGGGAATTTTCTCCTTCGAAGGCTTTACTGCTCCGGAGTTTAAGTTAACAAAGGAAGACTTAGCATCTTTATCAATGGTTTATTCAACTATTATTTACAAACGGCGACTTATGCCTTATTTCGTCTGGAAATATCAAGGATTCGATGGTAGGAGATATCACAGTCAATTATACTTCAATCCCTATATTTACTTGTCGAGTGGTTTTACGGAAGTTTACGGAATGAATTACTTAAATCGTATAGTTATTTGATATGGCTATTGTGATGACCTGGCTTTATAAAGTTGACGAATTCCAGTGATCTGATCGGTTTTTCGGTTGAAATTAGAATCTTCGTAAGATCCTTTTCGGTGAGAGCATTCTGAAAGAATTCATTCATCAGATCTAATTCATTATTCGAAATGAAAAATTAATATGCATATATAAGACCAAATGAATCAAGAAGCGTGAAATAAGACGAAAATGAACAAAAAACACTTTCCAGTACATTTTTCGTTGTTTAAGGACTCATAGTTACGAGAAATGTGCCTGCTGATTCAGTTTTAAGGAGCGAATATTTTATTTTCAGAAAGCTACACATAATTCAGCCAATGAAGATGTAAAGGAGTATTTTCTTTCCAGAAAACATTCAGTTTTTTATTCATCAAATGTCAATTACAACATTTTGATTATTCGATAAAACCTTATTCTGCGGATTCTGTGTTATTTGCAGATTACCGCATTTATTAAGTTTATTTAATAAGTTCTTTGCGATCTCTGCTAAAGGACATTACTGAATGTATATCTCTCGTAATTTTGTTTAACTCGAATATAGATGTTTACTGCTCAATAACCAGCCCATTACATGCTTATTGCTGTAAAAGTTTGTAGTATTCTCCAACATTTTCCTTTTTCGTGATGAAGTTATTCTGGTGTCCAAGTATTGAAGGACTGTGTACTAAGATCACTCTGGCAGGACATAGTTGATGGAGGGGCTCATAACGTAAAGGATAGGAACTTGTAAACACGCCATTCATTTATCTTGTCCATGGTTAGAAATATTATGCAAGGCGTATTCCATATTATATATATATGTTACATGTCGCTCTCGGTCGTGTTGCTGGGATCTCATTGAGAGTTATTCAATACTCTTGGTCCGTCGGCTCACAAGTACGCTTCAATATAGTAAATAACGGACGCCGAATGCACGCCGAGAGACGCACCATTTGTCATTTTCCTTATCTCGATGCGCATCCAGTTTGAAAGCTCGATGACGCACTTGTTCAATTCAGCCAATACCACCGTCTCATTCTCGTGTACGCGTATGTGACATTTTTTGCGCTTGTGGTTTTTTTTTAAGTCTCGTGGTGATGACCCTAGGAATAACTTCCAGGGATACGAGGAAAGGAGTACAGAGTCCAGCGAAGAGCTTGCGAAACGAGAGCGTGGATTTCTGAATGGAGGGACATAATAATAAACGAGATAACAAAATAGTTCTCTCTCTCTTAATGGAAGACAAAGCGAAATCGAAGTTCAGTAAGTATCTGTCGCTGCCTTCGCGTCCATTAACTGATTCTATAACTTCCTGTTGTCGAAGTTCAATTCCTACATTTTGCATCCCATTATAGACTTTAAATATTTTGTGGAAAATTATTGGAAGAAGATGATGAGATATGAATGAAATTGTGTCAGGAAAGAATTTTAGTCTGGCGGTCAATTTCATTTTACGCAAATTCCGGTGTAGCTGAGTACATTTTTATCATAGAGTATTTCGAATTTCCAAAGCAAATTGATAGAAAACTGTATTACCTTTGTCTTTATATGAAATGCAATTTACCATGAAATTACGGAATTGTCCATGATGCATCAGGGGTTTACAGCAGAAAAGTAATGAAGAAATAAAACTTTGTAAATTTTCCACACTATTTTTTTATTGACGACCGGTTTAGCTACCGGAATAGCATCTTCTGACACCGGGTTTGTCAAATGGAAACGATGACTGTGAAAGTTACATACAACTAGGAGATGGAAATCCAATTGACAACCAATCATAATACTCATTCGCCTATTTGGTAATACCTAGCCTGGGAAACGTTGGAATTATTGTTAAATAGTGGGCTATATTTTGATGATTGATGGATTGATCGCTGATGAATGAAAAATATCAAACCCGCTTTTCGTGTTTTCTTTAATTCACTTCCTTCTTCTGTTCTGATGGTTTATTTCGAATCCATCAATATTTAATTACGCAAATATTTGTTTTAGCGGAGAATATAAGTTATCATAATACATTTTATCATTAATATTTGTAAGGGTTTTGCAGGAACAAATGCTTGAAGTTAAACAGCGATTCGTTGAAGATGAATGACTGACATAGCAGAGACTCGAACCTAGATTTCCCACTTGCCGGGTGGTTGCCCCGACCAATTATTATTTGTGATTAGCCAACTTCATCGCGACCTCATAATGATGATCGATATGCCGCTACAAACAGGAGGAAACGAAATTTTCGCGAGCTTGCGGAAGTAGAGGTAATTTAGTATTCTATTATAATTAGTCTGCTCAGCCTGTGCCCAATTAATGAAAGACCGTTCTGCAGATATCATCTTTTGTAGTCTCAAGCTAAAAAGGTTTCTTTTTTGCAGTTAAGAAAAACAGGTCTTTCAAGGGGAAAAAATAACATTTATGTCTCTGTTTTCCTTACACCTTTTTTTCCTCCGTCGCTGCTATTGGTGACCCGCATACTTTTCCTAAATTAGCAAAACCTCATACAGGAAAACACTATTTTTTTATTTTCTGGCCCAAAAATCATTAAGTTATAGTTACCTATTTTTAATTTGGTTAAATTTTCATTCATCTTAAAGCAGGACAAAAATTTAAGCACATTTTCAATGGAGGGTGAATTCCTATACTTAGGAGGATCGATTCGATATATCTATTAATATTTCTTATTTAATTTTTTGTCTTTTAATGTTGTATCGTTCATTTTTATTGCTGTCCTGATTTTCCTTTCCAAGCTCAAGTGAATAAGCCAAAGCACAGAAGCCTTTCGTGCGAGACACGGGTTGACAGAATGCTGGGTGTGTCTAAGCAAAAGTCTCCGTAATGTCTTTCTTGAGTTGAAGATCTGATAAAGCCTCAATATTTTAAGATATATTTTAAGCCTCTCTGGCTTACTTATTTTGCGTTTTGAAGAACGTAGCGATTTGAACAAAGCCATTGAGTTGCATTTCCACTGAAGCTGGCCTTATCTCGCTCGTTAGACACCGAATCATATAATTAGCCTGTAAATATTTCCTTTTAATAGAATGAGGAGATGCAACCAACCATTTAGCTGCAATTTCAAGTATAGTACACTGAAAAGTGGATCGCTCGACAATACGAATCCATCTGATCTTCTGTCTAACGTTGCCCACCATACTAACTCTTATCTCTTACTGTAATTTAGTCGTTACAGAAACATTTAAGGACGCTTTGATTGCATACTTCCTCAAATCAATCTCTGATTTTAAAATATTCGATGGAATTTGCTTCTTTATGGTAGTGCCTCTTCAACATCTTCTCTTCTCCACAGTGCGGTCTCCTCAATTTTTCCCAGAAGCATAATTTATATCGTAATGCAGCAGCAGTAAAGCACGTGCTGAGTTTCTTAACGTGCTGGGTTGCATCGGTGGAATAGATTGACTCAGGAGACGGCTACCGACGCATCTTCTCAAAAGCCTACGACCAATAGCTCCAGATAAAAGGGCCGGAAACTCCAAAAGACCAATCGATCTCAGTATCGTTCCGGAGGAGGAAATCTCTTTGATATCAGGGGTCGGCCCTCTGAAAGAAGAGTAAGCCGTCCTCCAAAGCGCTTATCGCCTTCTTGTGTTTACGGTCAAACATATGAAAAGCGGCTTACGCAAGATGGTAGGCGCCGAGAGAGGAAGCGAGGACGTCACGGAGGCGCCATTGAGAAAGATAATTTGTGGGGGGGATGAGGAGGCACGGGATGGGTAAGATAGAGATCGGGCGTAGTCGGCGTAAGAGTGTTAGAAAATGTCCAGATAAAGGAGGATAAGGAATGCATTTCTCGTGGAAGTTGGAATAAGTTGTACATGGAGGATTTCCGTATTCATGATTTTCTTTTTGCCAATTAGCGCGTATGATATAATTCTAACGGGAGTGAATATTACGTTGATGAAATTAGCAAGTACATTGAGCAGTTGAGAGACTAGGAGTGAAATTCAGTTGTTAAATTCGATTTGTCCTTCCTTTTTAACTTTAATCGCATGACTTACCATAGAAGAAGATGATAATTTTGATGATTTTTAGTTATGATGATAAATTTGCCTATGTTCATGTAAGACGTCTTACATCGGCCCGCAGGGTAGCGTAATGGGACCGTTACTACTTTTAATATACCTTAACGACCTTAGCAATCAGATTGTTGGGATAGGATGTTCGCGGACGACATGGTAATTCGGGGTATATTGACGTAGGGTAATTGTGATTAATCGTGTTGAACGACTTAGATAGAAATCTGTCTATGTAAGGTTTTATCGTTGACTTTTACGTTCGAACGCCCATCCTGTTGCCAACCCTTATCGGAGAAATCTGACACAGACTCAACCATTCCTAAACCAGCGAAATTCGATTATCAGGGACTCGAACCCGGGATGTACAGGTCGGAGTGCCACCATGCAAAACCACTCCGCCACCGCGATCTGTTAATTTAATTTAATTCACATCTATCGTATACCTTGTGATTGTAACCGTCGTCGTGTTTTGGTGACTCCGTTTATAGTTTTTGTAGTTTTATTATTTCAATATCGCATTATAGTTGTGTTTTGTGAAGTCTATATTCATCATCCATAGAATTTCATTCAGTTATGTCTCCGCATTTTTGCTTTCCCCTTGGTTTTTCTTGAGTATTCGAAGTAGGCAGTGAAGAGGAAGTCGCGCCATTGAAAGAGCTCGTCCTCAGTATGTGGTAATCCTTCTCTCTCTTTTTCTCTCGCTCTGCACGCGCCTTCCTCTCTGCATTGAGCTTTCCGTACTCCGGGATGCTTTTTACCGCTTCTGCCGTTAAGGTTTTCATTTCCCGAAGCAACGTCATTTTCCGACTGTTTTCCAACCAGAAAAACTCTTTTATGTATTGCTGGGAACGTACAAGATTTTTTGCTCCTTTTACTCAGCTCAAGGATCAACGAGGTTTTTTGCACCCAGCCAGAGAATCTCCCCAGTTTGTTCATTGTGTACGTAAGCGGTTACTCGGCGTTATTCTCTTTGTTTTTCGCGCAATTAGTCGGATAAAATACATAGATCAAGTGTTTGGGAGGGTGAAATTTGCACTTGCGGTAACCTCGTGTTGAAAACACAAAAAAATATTTGTGTGCACATCTTTATGCCGGTGGTAGGTACTTGGATTTTTATCTAAAAATGTTAAGAAAATTGACGTTGGTTTAATTAAATGACGGCACTTGTATGTGTAGGCCATACTTTTACAATGCAGTATAATCAAAAGAACTTCACCAAACTGTTTCACAAAAATATCCTCTTGTGATGGTCTTTCCTTTGGATTAAATACTTTTATTTTTAAAATTCATTTAATTACTAGTACTTAATTGATTTAATAATACTGTTTTAATGAATTCCGGGACTATGTTATCGATATTTCCCATAAAATTTAACCCAAAACATCGGAAACAGCGCAGCTGTTCCCCTACGACATCATCTTTCTAAATTAACGCTTGATAGCGTAAATTATCATTTCCACGTAATAACAGCATACGTATGATCCTCCTTGAATGAAGAGAGTCCACATCGTTATCCACAAGTATAACTCGCCGCATCATGCGGGTCTTTTTTTCCACTCCCGGAAATAAAACTTTTTCCCCCTCCCCGAACGGTATTCCCGCAGCTCGCTTCCTCCTCGCTAAATCCGCTCCGTCCGTGGACCGCGGCCCTCAAAGAGAGCGAGGGGAGAACCCTGGGAAAAGCCGCGATAATAAATTTGCCTCCCCCTTCCTTCAGCCTTTTTTATCCCGTTTCCACGTGGCTGATGTCGTTTAATTCCAAGAATAATTTCAATAGGACGCGAATACTCGACCTTGGAGAGCTTTAAATCCTAAAAATACTCCTTTTAAAAACCCCTTCGCCGTGTCTCGAAAGAGCCAATTACAGCCTTCACACTCACTTGCATCCGCCATTCCTCTTCCTATGCAAGTCCGTTCTTTAAACACCCGCTTTCCATCTCACTCTATAAAGTCTTCTTTTCCTTCCATTTCACAGAGGGTCATGTAAGTCTTTAGCCGGGTTCTCACGGGGGAGAGTACGCGACCGGAAGCTCGACTTGCATGAAAGTAGACTGCAGCCTTTCTCGATTCATGTCGTTCAACAATCTCAACAGCATTTTCAGCCGAGTGAAGCGCACCTATATATTTAAGTAACAGTAGGGAATCTCCATCGTCTGTCTGGTTGTTTATTTATACTTCATACACTCCTTTTCGCGATGAATTTCATTGTTTGAAAATTCATCAATAGTGCTCAACTACTATAAATCGACATTAGTCTTTTGTATCTGCTTCGACAGTGCAAGCTACTCGACTGGCATGGTCGTGCCAAATCCGTCCTGTTTGAGTGTATAAGAATCTCTCCGGAAGGAGTCAAGTACGGCTAATAGTAGCTTGATCGCTAGTTCTCCCTTGGTCGAGTACGACGATCGACGCCCTAAGAACAGCCATAATGTTTCTTTAATTTTTCTTTTACCTTTATGAAACTATACTCATCTATCTGTATGTTCTCTGTTACAGTTTATGTCCTGCTTTTAGCTCGTCGTATCGTTCCGACATGCATTTAGTAATGTTCGCTCTTGCGACACCGGAAGTTTCATCGTTGTCTGTTTGATGAATGGGAGAGATATAAATTTGTATCTTTCGGGTTCCAGTCAAGCCGGTGGTTCGGTGAACATCCTTTTAACCCAGAGCATGTCGGTGACTTGCCACATCATTTCTATGTATACTTCATGTATTCCTTCCTGAACTTGGCAGATTAATTTTATGTTTGTTATGTTAAGTTTGGGAAAGCTGCGGTTATATTCACTCTGACATTATTTTCTCTACTCTCTGAAAATAAATTAAAGCTCGCTAATTCTAACTCTTTTGTTCATCACAAAATTTAGATCTCTATGCGTACCACGGAGAAAAAAAGCCTCGAAGCTCTCTTTCCTTTAGTCCATTCATTATTTCCTGCTTATGAACGGTGGGATGGTAGGCTATCTTTCAGCTACGACTGTGAGTTGATCTCATAGTTAAACTAGTTTAGAGGTATTATGTCGTAGGATTACTGTGAAACTCGTGTTGACAATTCATGATGTATACGAAGAGATGTAGGCATATGGATGTCAGTATATTATGAAAATGTATGTTAATTTCTTATGTATACGTCGTGGAGGATACAATGGGATATTAAATAGGTTAAAACCCTATCAAAATCTCAATAAATGTGTCTACTCATGGGTATCGAAGCAAAAGTATTAAATCACAAGGAAACCCTGAAAAAATGTATTGGGATCTGTACTTGAATATAGTTCCGAATCCTAATGGCTCGTAAAGCAATTAAAAATAAGTCATAATAAGTTAAAAGTGTGTTAATCGCTGTTAATATCTCCTCCATTGATCTTCGGGAACATCCCTCAGTAGGCGTCGCAAGTCGGGGTGTGTCGCGCAGCGATGCTTGCGACGCAACTCGAGCACCGCCGATCTCCCCCTGACCTCCGCCCCTCCCCGCCAAACCCCTTCGCACACTCCCTTCCTGAGCCTTTTTCTGAATGGGAAATGACGTCAGCCCACCGGAAGTCCCTGATATTGCCCTCTCCCTCCCTTTTCCTTCCTCTCCTCTCTCTCACCCTCGCCGAGGGTTGTATCTCGTGGGAGGAGTGAGTTGTAGGGTGCACGTCTCTCTGCAATGGATGTTTCGAGGATGAATGGGAGACGGCAGATGGGAAACCCCCTTCTGCTCCCCTCCGAGAGACGATCCTGCCAACCTCCCGGGAATAGTTTTTTTCAAGACGATGCCGAGGATTTTCGTTGTACTTAGTCTGGGGTCGGAAGTTATTTGCGGAAGAGGTTCGCTCTGCAGCGGAGGAAATAGCCACAATCCTCTATTTTTTAAGTTCGGGGCCTCTTGACCGTGTGCACAAACGCGGCTATTCCTCTCGCTGGAACTCCCAAGCTTTTTTCCTTCCCCGAGTTTCCTTCCAACTGTGAGGTTTGCTATACTGGCGTTTGTGTCAGACGTGGAAAGAGATTCACTAGCCTCAATTTCGTCCTAATGAAGACGACTTATTATCTATTTATTAATGTTTTTAGGTTAGTAAGTAATTCTGAATGCAGAATTGCTGGGAAGAAGACTGACTTAATTTTTCCGCCGTCTTGTTCGTAACTGTGATGATATGATAGCTAATGATGTATGAATACGTTGAAATGTTGCTCTAATTAAGGTTTCTCTTCATTGTATGCCAATATAAGTGTTACTCGTTGATTCATTGTTCTTCACTGACGTGAACATGTTCTGCTTATAGCATTCTGGCTTGGTGGGGAAATCAAGGGCAAACTACCTCCCTCCTTATCTTAGTAAGCCTCATTCCCTCTACTATCATTTCGTTGATAATTTTAGAAGGGTTGAGGTAACATCCGGTTTTTGGGCAGAAGAATTTACAGCGATGTTACATTACCGTCTCAAAGAATCTTTGGTTATCATGTATGGTGCCCACAGCGCCATTGTGGCTTGCGAAACGCTTCTGGTAGTGAAGCCACGTCCAAAGATTTAAAATTACGAGTCAAAGGGACCTTATCTAGCAATAGTTTCTCCCTGCTATGCTTCGGTCTCTGAAATCTGCTAGTTTCTTCTCAAGCCGGAGGGCGTTAAAATTTTACTGCAGCCGCGGACGGAATTAAACCGATGGTTTTAGGGGCATTAGTCGACGAATCGGAAGCGAAATGGGGTTGTTAATGGCTGTGACGTGCTGAATCATTAAATATCAGAATTGTAGCAGACAGACTGTTAGTAGTTTGGAAACACGAAAGCTCGAGTGGAATGAGATAGGGCTAAGAGATACGTTTGATGACTAAAGCCTTTGATAATAATTTGATGATAACGCCTTAATTATTTATGTAGAACCTATAAGTTAGGTTTTTAACTGTTATTTCGATACAAAAGAGGAAAATACTCGTAGAATTTTATACAAATTTTATGAACGGGGGTTAGGAATGGAAGACTTGTTTAAGGAATAATGGGTTGTAAAATTGGGAGGGGAAGATATTTATTTATTTAATCAAAGATTCACATACAGTTTTGAGACGATTCTACAGTGAATACAATTAACAAGCAAAGAATATAATGAATTGCTCTAATTTTAAGTGAAAACATTCTTAGGCTTGCGAATAAGTTGATGTTTGTGACGGAAGGTAAAATAAAATATACAAATCAATAACCAGCAGAGAGTGCTTAAACCATTTGTAATTTTTTAATCTGACATTACACATTTTATTTGGAATTTTCCTGTATGTGTTAAATGAAATATTATTATTATTACTTGTATCAAAATCGTCATAAAGGAATATTGTTTCATCTCTTTCGTGATGAGATGTGCAAGACGGAAAGCGTTATAGTCTACGGAAAAAAACGACCAATTAAGCCTTAATAGTCGTTTTTATTGGAAATGCAAGTACTCCGATGATATTCAAGGAGCGTGCTAACTTCGTTGGTATGGTTTTGTTAGCTAAACGAGTGGTGGGAAGATGTCTCGCGTCGCATCCAAATCATCTTGGTGACCCAAATTTGGCCCAAGGAACTCAGTCTCATGCGAAGGACATGAACTCATTTGTCTGCGCAGTATAAATTGAAACGCAAAGCCGGATGTTGTTGTTGATATCAGAGCAAACGGTTAGTTACATTACGCAGTCTACGCTACTCCAGTTTCAAACCTTCCGTTTCGAAATCTGAGGCGAGCACCGCGAGGTCGCGGGGAAACGTCTGATTACTATTCATTTTAATGCAAATATGAAAACTAGCTCTATGAAGCGATTTACCACGAGGAAATCATATCATAATAGCCACACAGGAAGTGGGGTCTTTTCATGCGGCATCTTTGTGCGCGATGAAAATATTCTCGGCTGCTAAGCTTACTCCTTGAGACATCCATTTTACTGCTACAGACTATACAAACGGAAAGAATAAATATGATTTATATGGACAAAAGACAAAATAATTCCTATTGAAATTGTTGTTGAAATTTTGAGTAAATAGAATGTAACCGAGTAATGTATGATTTTGGACTATATTTTATTTTCCCCTTTGTTATTCTTTATACATTGGGGCAAATGGGCCTTTCTTTTCGCGGCAGATACGAATTTATGTTATTGTTCGGTCGTATAGATGTTAGATATATACTTCGTCGTGGATAATGCAAACTATGAAGGGCGGAGTGTTTTCTATTTAAAAAATTAGTCTTCCTTTACCCTTCAAAGTGAAACTTTTCGTTAAGGTGCTCTTGCTGGCTTTTTATTTTGTTATCCCTGCATCGTTTTCTTCATTGACTAGTGTACTGGTTGAGAACTACCTCAAGTTAACCTATCTAGTGCCAGCGTCTTCGTTACTGTTAAATTTTACTTCCTTCGTTCAAGTATTTCCTTACCACACAGTTCCCTTAATCTCCCTTGATTTGCTCGCCAAACTTATTTCTAGTCTTACATAAATTATATCAGTAAGTTAAAGTAACTATTAGGTATTTTAGGCTATTTATATCGTAAGCAAAATATGCCGTTGTGGACGTAGATGATAGGAGGGATTTCATTCTTGAATTCGTTATTTTTAAATATATCTCGAATCAAATATTATTACAATAAAAATACCGTATTATTAATGTTATAATTAAAATAGAACATTAAACCTTTAAAAATTTATGTTTAAGTTTATAAGTGACTTCTTCTTTCGTCAGCATTACATCGCATTGTAAACTCAAACGTAAAAGTTCTCTGATATTACCACGAATACGTTGTTTTCTGGGTAAATTTAAGGCATTTCTGCTCCCTAATTATATTCTTTACGTTAGATGAATTGTTCTTCTGAAGAGACCTGTCTGTTAGACCGGTATAGTTGGCACCCCTGCCCTTAACCCTTTACACTCTTTTCCAGCAGCTTCGAAAAACTTGACGGTTCGACAGTTCTTTATAGCATAAACGGCGGAACTTTGTAAGGGTGTGATTTAATTTTTAATTGCCTCCGATGAGATGCATGCCCGCGATCTTAGGAGCTCCTTTCCCCGTGACGGCTTTGTAATATAAATCGGAGTTATAGCCTTTCACTGACATTACTCTTGACAAAGGGTGAAAGCCGTCTTAGCATAAGCGATATGGATTTTATATAGAGCCCTCGGCTTCACTACTCGGTATCGATTATATTCGTTTTTACCCATCTTCTGTACTTCTGTCTGGCAATGTAATTATGCTGTTGCGATCATACCAAGATAGTTTTTTGCATAAAAATTATACGACGTATTTAACTCTGCTGTGATTTTCGTAGCTTCATATTCTCGATATCAATCACATGAGAGTATTGAGCAATTCATCTTTTGATTGAAAAGCTAAATTCCCCAGATGATTGTCAACTTAAGTACTATCATTAAAACTCCTGACTCGTACTTCATTTCTTAACTGCTTTACTGGAACTCGGAAAGAGATTATCTTAAAAAATGTTGAGTTTTAAAGATTAAATTATACAGATTTCATTTGTCTACATGATTTATTTGAAAACATGAAGTACTGATTTGCTCGAATCGTGAATATTGAATTTGTGTGTGAAAAAAATTTTAAGTTGAAGTATGGGTATGTATTAAAACTAATCTTAAGCTGAATGCACATGTTTATGGCCCAATTTGGAGTTAAACTGGTGTGATAAAATCAATTTTGCTAAAAGTGGATACCGAAATCGATGTCCAAAATAACTATAGGTGCGGCTAACGAAACAGTTCTAGAACTGACATCAGAAGCTCTTTCTTGCTCGTGATGCTACTTCAGTCGGTTTAGCGATCTACAGTGAATTACCCTTATTTAATTTTGGATTTTTATTTTTAGTTACAAAAGAGCATTCAAAATGATTTACAAATCGCTTGTTATAAAATCGTGACTTATTGCTTGCTGTTTGTCACAACATTTTATCTAATTTTCTCATTATGAAAACAGACGCTCCTTCATCGCAGTGTTAAGAGCGTGAAAACGCTCAAGAAATTTAGAAAAATATAGCGTTATGTGGACAAAATCTGCTTTCCACCCGGAATCGTTTTCGGCAAGTTAGCGTCGCGCTGTTTTGAAATACCTTCACGAACTGTTTCGAACGCCCGTGGAGATCATCAACCGCATGCAGTACGTGCTATCCCGTCCTGGTAGGGACCTTCCTTTCCTTCTGATTGCGCACTAACTGTAGTTTTTACCGCGGCCGCCGGCGCGTGATGGTTCCGAACGAGAGATCGCCCTTTCGGGATATAATGGCAATAATAATAATAATAATGAAGGAGGGACAGGTGGAAGAAGAAGGAGAAGGCGGTTCTTTATGGACGAATAACCTCCCTCTCCAGAAAGGGAAGAAAGCAGTCCTTTTTATAATCTGGATACTCGTGAAAATTCGTTCCGTGGGCGGCTGAAAGGAGTAGTCGTCACGGTTTGCTTCTGTGTGGTCCACGTAGGATCGCGGGGAGTCCGTGAGGAATCCGTGTGCCGTTTGATTCGCGCACGCGTTTGTTTTGGTGGGAGACAAAAAGTCGGCGCTCGATTGATTCCAGTCGAGTGACTTGACTGCGGGTTGTCCCTCCGGTTCGTTCGTCACGGGATTAGGGGAGCGGCGGATTTCTGATTACCTCGGAAGATTGCCCGCCAGTGTTCCGCTCCTTTGAGGAAGACCGAGCTCGGAGCTGAAAAAGTGCTGCGTTGGTCGGGAAGTAAACGTGTTGGGGATGTTTTTATGACGTATGTCGTTAACGTTGTCAAAACTTGCGTTCCTTCAAGGTTTTCACTCGCTGTTTGTTGGGTGGATTAATTTTGGATTTGAATTTTCATATTTTTTGTATTTGGTTGGGGTTTTAAATTTTGTTTTCACGATTCCTAAAGTATACATTTATGATTGAAGCAAACATCTTAGTTTGTTTAAGAGCTTGTGATAGTGTATAAGTCGACGTAATAAAATAGCTTTTTCAATGTAGTATAGCTTTTAATAAAATAGTTATTTTATGTGTATTCATTGTAGCGGTATTTCATTGAACATTAAATTAATCCTCAATGAATGCGACGGAAATTTCCTATGCTCGATTAAATCTTATAATACTGAAGAATGATGCATTTCTGTAACGACCAGCCGCTTGAAATGATTCATTTTGGTACTAAACGAAGAAAGTATTCTCATCTTCATTATGTACTCAGTCAAAAGGCACTTTTTGATTCGATTGAAATTCATTGCTCCTTCAAATTACAAGGGTTATTTATGCCTTACCTCATATCACCTTCTGAATGAGACAAAAGATTGGTTAAGAACGACTCTAAAACAATCGAGGTAGCTAGACATCATATAGTGCTAGTGAATTGCATTTCATTTCGGGTCTACGCGATTCAAAGTCTTGTTTTAGCGAGAGGTAATCCGTAATCAGCCATTTCGACGGGAATCACGGATCGCGGAGAGGGAGACGACACGAGTGAAGCTCTCCGCTCAAACTACTCCGCGAAACGATAAAGATCTGGCAGGAGGAGAGCTTAATTATCTGGCGTGACGAAAAAGCGCGTATCTTCGAGGCCGTAACGAGCTCCGAAACTGCGATCCGTTCGAAGGGAAGCGGGGTATTAAAGGGCACTGATTATTTTAACACTCTCGCACCAGAGTAATTGCGTCAACTGCGAGTCCCTTTAAACCAAGTGGAAGCAAGTTTCATGACTCCAAAGGGCAGGCGGCCGGAAGAGAGGGATTTAAAATTTAAAAGGCTTTCGACCAACTTTCGATTTCTGCCGCGGAGGAGACTGCAACTGGTGCGCCGATGACGTCGTCCAGCGCCATCTGCGGACACGGAGGATTGCACATCCATCCATCTGACGGCTCTGAAAAGAAGCCTTCATAGCGGAATCTTCCTGGAATATCGTCTCGAAGTTACGATAGAATTAAATTTACTTTTTTATCCTTGTTAGAATGTGAATCCTATTGCTCATCCTTGGAATAAACTATAAACGATAGGGTTCACATTTGCCTTTTGGTAGAAGAGTGCTATGTTTGATAGAATTAAAAACTTCTTTGCCATTGTGATTTCATAGCACAGCGTGAGATATTGATATTAGCTTACATTATACAATATTGGCATTATGTTACCAATGATGATCTCAACATTTTTCTATCGGAGAAAATAATATAATAGAGGAAACCTTTACATATATATTTATTATAACCTTTATGTTTATTTGTAACTTATGTTTATATCGAGGGATACTTAACAAAAGTAGTGCAAGCAGAATCTCTCGTGTCAAAAATGTTTTTCTTAAGCCTCTTAGCCCGTCAAAAGATTTTTATTTGCAATTATTTAGCTCTGCTACCAAACATACTTTTTGTAAGAGGAAGTTTACCGGAAATCGCGAGCAAGAATGGAGCTTTTGGGTTCGTTCCTCGTGAAATTTAGGAATACCGTGGGAAATACTTTTGGTCTTAGGGCGCCCACGTATACCCGCCTTAGATACCCACTCACCGACACCTACGGCTTTACCCCGTAAAAAGGCATAACTTGTTCTATCCCAATGATTCAAGCGGGTTTCGCAGTCTGAGGTTTGAAATCCCATAGGAAGGATATGGATAAAAAGCGATTGACCGTATGACGAAAATAGTAGATTACATGCAGTGTCATGTATTACTACATACATATACATGAATTGCAAAAAGACGATTTAATATAATATAGTTTGAAAGTATAAATTACTAAATTCAAGAAAATTTTGTTGAAGTAAAGAAAACGAATTTATTTACGGCTCATGTTATTTTGCACTGTTTTGTTCTTGTTTCTTCTTTTATTTTGCACTCGTCTTGTTTCTACTGGGAATTATAATCAGGGAAACTTACTAAATCCGCAGATGTGCTACCTTAGGTTAATGTGCAATAACATTTCTTATTCTGTGTCGTTTCACTTCTTAGCTAGAGAGCTAGCAAATGAGTATATTTCGCAATAAGTAGGTGTAGAACGAAATTACCAACAAATATGGGTTGTATCTTTCGGTAGATACTAATACTTTAATATTCCCTTTTGATTTTCGTTTCTTTCCTTAGCCAGAGAGCTAGTAAATGAATAAGTTTCGCAAGAATAAGTAGAAGGAAATTACCAGCTAATTAGCCCGGGCCAACATCTCTAATTAGACGAAGCACCAACTTTTCGTCGCGACAGAATTGTTTCCGTCGAAACGAGCAGGCAGTTCGTAACCGCAACGCCCTTAATGCGGCCGTCACTCCTTCGCATAATCCGCCGTGCACAGCGACGGCGAGACAGTAAGGTGGCGCCCTTTTCCACTGACGTCACGGTGACGTAACCTCCGACATGTACGCGTGCGTGCACACACCCACCGCACGGAAATGCACGCGAGTTCACGAGAGGTGACGAAAAGCGCCCCCCCGCGGAAACGATCGGAGGATTTTTCGTCGAGGGGCAAAAATAGCGGGGTTGAGTCACCTTCTCTAACGAGTTTCTCCGCGGCCGCGACACAAATAGATGCGCGCTAACGACCCGCAGCGTCACAGATGCAATTTTGAAAGGGCGGTGCCAAGGCGAAGAGAGACAGACGCCTCCGCGACCCGATTTTTTTCTCCCGAGATGGAACTTTTTACGGCGGATTAGCGGGGTGATCGAGCATGGCAGCTGCATTAGGGTGGAGAGATGGATGTCTGAGATCCACCGAGGCTGAGTATCGAAAAGTCGGCTCGAATGTAGCGCTTCTGGGGTATTTCTGGGGAGGAGAAGTGCACGTGTATGTTGTGGTGTTGAGCGGATAGCTTCCAGGAAGTTGGACGCCTTTTTCGTGCTGGGAATGGCCACCCGGGTGAAAAAGTGAATTTATTCGTTAAGCTCGTTAAAGAATTCATCAAATAAGCTATAAATGGAAAATGTTATTAACTTTGAGGCAAAGTATTCCTTGCCATATTTTAGAAATTTACAAATCATGTGTTATTAATTTTATAATCAGTTGATGTCTTTAAGAGCTTTGCAAGAAATCTATCAAAACTGAACACGTGGAAGAATTAGTTGAATTTGTATCCAGTTATCGAATCCTGCAAACTTACAGAAACATTTGTAATACTTCTTGGGTTATGATTACTAGTCGAGGTAATGACTAATGTGCATTTTTACGTCTGAGCATTCGAGTAGCTTTCAGAATGTGTAGCTATATTGCGCTCCAATTTATGCTGTTGGTTTGACAGCTGAATACTGAAGTTGAAATATTCTGGTGTAAGCAGTAAAACTTTATTTCAATCTTCAGATCGAGGATCTCCGCACATAGAAGACCCGGAGTAGGGCTAGTCTTGCAGTTCAGAGAAAAATACCCAGGGTTTCATTCCCATACAATACATCATTTGTGACTAGTAATGTTGGAACACGCCATACATAAGAATTTAGGTTTTTGTACAGTGTTGCTACATGCTAAACTTTCTGGGCAAATTATGAATTTAATCGTGTAGAGAAAGAACAAATTTTAGACAAACGCACTGTGTGCGTAAGAGGGCTGAGTCCATAAGAGGGCGATCTTTGAGCGTTAGGTGTATTCCAGATGAATTTAATCTTTTAATTTTGGTGTCCTGTGTTTTAGAACCAGCCGCTTGGCTCGGTCTCGGGTAGTAGGGACTTAATTATCTCCGTGTGTTGCGTACTCCTCAGCTAACGACGGAATATTATGTAGTAAAGAGAATCGGTCGCCAAGTGAAGAGCTTCATTGCTTGAGCTTGTTTATTTTCTACTTACAGAGGTCTTACAAGAAAATACAACCTTGACTAATTATAAATGTTACATATTTTGTATTAAGAGCTAGATAAATTTCTATTAACTAATTTGTATTAGAAAAGAATGAGGCCGTGACGAGGGCTGTTAATTTTCAAGTCACATAACTTGTAGAAAACATGACTTTGATTATGAGTCGTACTGCGAATTCTTAGTGTGTTCGATGCTGACCGTCTACAAAATCGAACCTAATAATGATCTGTTGAAGAGCTAGTTAAGCCTAAGCGGTCGCTACCCAGGGGAGTCTTTAAGTGAGGATGTCCTGTGTAGTCACCACTTGCAACCCTCAATGAGGACGTTAATTCCGGAAATAATTCAAGATATAACTTGTATTTTTGATTACTGAGAATATTTAATATATAACTCAAAATACATAACTAAATTGTAAATGTTAAGGAAGATTAAAGTACCAACCAAACTATATGAATTACTCATCCCCAGCAAGATACAATTGAGGAGAAAATTAAGATTTTCCTGCAGGAGTAATACTTACGTACTTATATACCTTACAAGAAGATTAATACATCTAGTACTAGTAGTAGCATTTCTAAAAGTCATTAAAAGTATTTCAACACCTCAGGTAATTCGCACGTGGGCCCCTACCGGGAATAGATCCCGGGACCGCTTTCACTAAAGCAGAGCACGCTGCCCACATGGCTATCCGGGAGTCCAGCATTCCCAATAGGTTGCCGTGGTCTATCGCCCGCTGAAGAAATGCATTTTAAGAAAGATCAGTTGTAGCATGATTCTTCCTAATTTTTCTCGCGATATCTGATCGGCCGATCTCCCGGGATGGACGCATTGTAATCGGCATCGTTTTCCGAGAAATCTCTGAGTTTTTGGAGCGAATACGTCCCAAGTTGAACTTATCTTTATTCTCAAGATTCCCCATACTATCCCATGAAGCATCTCAGAACGGCATACCAATTTCCCGGAAAAATTCTTCTACATCCGCAGTAAAGTTCCCTTCAAATCGCACGGTATTCTTCAGTTTAAATACCCTTACCGTTGCCACCTCCTTCTCTTCAAGTGCGAGCAAGACCATTTCTCAGCCTCACCTGTTGAAAGTTACGAACCCGCAGATAAGTGAATGGGAAACGAAGCGAGAGAGAGAGAGAGAGAGATAAAGAGAGGCGAGAAAGAGAATACTTTCTTGCGTTGATTAGCAAATAACTCCAAAGCGTCGCCATTAAGACAGAGGTGAGATGTTTATCTGTTGCCGTCGCCCCTGCATCACCCTCTTGTACGGTCATCGCTCTCTTTTCTCTTCTCCTCACTCTTTCTCCTTCGGGAGGGGGGAGTGTCTGCTTTCTCTTCTTCAACTGCATTGCCGTCTCCCACGCACCAGGTCAATCGTTCGGGAATGCGCGTAGGCCGTCGAATCCGAAGATTGGGCGGCCGAAGAATTTGATAAACATTTCGTGTGGGAACGGAAGGAGAAAACACTCGCTTTTCGCGCGTAAAAAGGTAACAAACGAGTCTCTTTTCTCTCGGTCGCTTTTTCCTTTTCTCTCGCCCGAGTTCGCTTTTCGAAGTTCGCGAAGTTTAGGTAAATGTATGCAGGCATAAGGCGGTATCGGAGCTGGGGATACGGGCGTGTGTTTTGAGCATCTGGTGACCGTATCGCGACGCCCTTTTAAAGGAAGGTTCGGCGTAATGGGTTATTTTGCAATCTTATTTCGTCTGGGAGCGGTAAGTAGAAACTCCGTTTTCGTACCCGAGAGGCTCGCGGAAACAATCGCGCTCATTGTACGCAAATACTTTAGCAATTTCGTTCGATTTCGTGGGTGAACCAGTCGATTCTGTTTGAGGGTGTCCAATGGGTAGTTTTATGCACATGTGAGACAATATCGGAAGATTAATGTCTTATTTCTCTCGGGAAAACTGCAACTATTTGGTGCTTTCTTCTTGTATTTGACACTAGCAATCACTTAATGCTTCTTAATAGGAGTCAATAAAATTTGCGTAGAATGGCGAACTTAAGCAATTGGAGACCCTAGATGCCAGGACCGCTTTGTAGCCCAAACAAGATATTATTCCTAAAGATACGACAGAGAGAAGGTTCCTTTTATGGGCTTCCATTAAAGCAAGGACTTTACCTTGTGGCAGATCCGACCCTGGGAATTGATGTATCTAACTCAGATTATCTGAGCAATTTTGTCTATATACGGTTTTGCGAAGTGTGCCCAGGAGAAGTGAAATAATGATAAACGTTTCCTAAATTTTTCTTATTTGGGTAGAAAATGTCGTTGGCTTTTCTAATTGATGACATAAAAATCGTTTAGTTAATGATGTAATTTTCTAGATTGATCTAACTATTGTTAACGGAATCCTGTATGCGAAATAAAATTGTGAATTATCGTTGCATATCGTTCCTTAGAATCTGTAAACCTGGAAGAAATATCCCAGGCTTTCTTCATGTTGTAAGGTTAGGTTTGGTTTTACCTAGTTAGAATAGTACTTGCATTTAAGTTAACGTCAAGAAAGTTCTCAAAAGCAGTATATTTCATGATAAGGGAATTAGCTGTTTAGTTGTGACACGCTCGTTAGCTTATGTAGTTAAGGTATGTATGTAGTACGAACTACCATTCGTGATCTTACGCACGATACGTTAAAAAACAAGCACGTGAACTGTTTCGGAGCAAGGGTGCAATATTCTTGCATAATTCATTACGTAACTTCCCAGACGAAGATGAAACGATTGCCAAAAGTCCGTCCCTCGCATTATTGGGAGTGCGGCGCGTCAAGGCATTCCCACTGCCCACAGAGGGAGGACGTCCTTTTAAGGGCAAGAGGATTCACTCCCTTCCTCACGTCGGGCGTAACGTTCTCGATTTCTTTCCCACCGAGGGAATCGAACCCACGGTCTCGTTGGTCTGGCTGCACTCACAGACAGAGTCGGTCGTCGAACTTGCCCCTTGCGTAACCGAATATGGATCACACGGCGCCTTATTATAAATCTTATAAAAGTTGGTCGTCCCTAATAAGGAAGACGGCGGACTCTCTTTGGGTTCATTGTGTTCGTCATCTGTTTACGGCGAGAAGTGTTTTCGTCCATCGGCGCTTATGTAATCGCGTCTCGTGTGCGATTTTCGTGCAGAATCAGTCAATGGGAGGCCATCAGCTCCTTACCGAGCGATTGTAGGGAAAGCAGACTGAGTAAGTACCAATAAGGGTGGGACAGTGCGGAGGTGACTTGCTCGGAATGTCCGTTAAATTGGCGCCGTTTACGATAGCATTAAGTTTTATTGGCGATTGAGTCTTCCTTATTATCTCATCGTTTCTTCAGGAGAATACTTCCGAGAAGTATATTCAAATGAAACCTGTGTTATTATCATCATCTTGTGTCCGAGGATTGGTTTGTTATAGCTCACCATTCTGTCTTTAACCTATTGCTTCATTCCCTCGTTATTCCTAACCTTAACGATAACCATTACCTTCTCGTAATCCAACGTTTGTCTCTCTCTCTCTAATTCCACTATTTCTGTCAATGCTTTCTTCAGAAAGTGTAGATTCTTGTTTTTAGAGAATCATGGTATGAATATATCCTTGAGTTAAAGATGGAAAATTGATTTGTGTGCCTAATTAAGATTTGGTCTCAAAAGCAACCTTTCTTATTTGTTTCTAAACAATGAAAATTAAATCTTGTAAATATATTTAGTCCACTATATGGCTGTAATGATTATTTAGCAATAGGAATTCGTGATAATCTTTTTGAGGGTTTACGCGATTCGAAGAGTAGAAGTCGATTGCATGTTCTTATATACCAACTAATAGGCTATCATAAATACCGAGGCTTTTTTATTTATTCTATGTGGGATGATTTTCAGGGTGGCACTGGCATTTTAGAGGTGAATAGGTCTTTATTGCATTTAGCTTCGCTTGATACCTCTACCCTTAGAAGGTACGTACAAACGGTGCCTTTCAGTTAATCAAACTGGTCCTCTTCAATTAGAAAGCTAATCCTTGCCCTGAGACGTTGGAGAATCATATGTATGTGATTTCTTCCTGGTGGCTCTTATAGTATTCCCTTGTTTCTCTTCCGGGAAATCTCAGTCTTAACTCGAAGTCGCTTGTCAATTTATTGAATAGTCATGAAATGTTTTTCCGTTACCAATATTTTAGCGTGTGATATTCGTAGTGCACACAATATCTCCGAAAACTCCCGTTTTGATGTATCTATCAACTTCTGAATTTGCCTAGGACTCGGTCGCCTTAATCCGACCCGTGAAAAATATTCAGTTCGATTTCGTAGACTCGTCGGGTGAACGAGTGTTGATCTAACGCCATTTTAAAAAGCTGTCCGATGTATGGTAATCATTCGGTAAACTGTGAGGCTTCGTCTTTGTGTTTTTTTCTCTTCACCGAATACTTCGCTACGCACCGTCAGGACACCCACTCGCCTTTCTTTGGTTTATTATTTGCATAGTATAAATGGCCATTTATACTTTCAGTCTCTCCTCGGACAACCAAGATCTGGTTTTGTGCAGCTTTCACTTCCTCGTTAGATTCAAAGGGCGGCCGCCGTCAATCGTTAATTCATTTTTAGTTTTCTTTTTTCGCATTTCGAGTGAGTTAGCTTGAAAAACAACGCGGTAGTTATTGTAGTTAGATGGCGGATTAGAGAAAGAGAAAGGTCCGGATTGGAAAGCGGTTGCTTATGAATTAGATAAGGGCGTAATTCGAGGGAAAAACGTATCACTCCGAGTAATTGCTCGCTTGTGATTCAAGGATCTCATAAGTGTGTGGAGCGCATAAAAAAGTGAGGGCTATTTAGTGAGCTTTTCACCTCGGATCCAATCCGTGTGATTATTTTGCGGGAACTGATGTTTCCATCTCGGAGCATAATGTCGGGAAATGGACTCATACCTTGAAAGAAAATAAAATCGAATTTCGATGTGTTTTTTTATTTTCAAGTCCGAATCGTTATTATAGGAAATAAATAGTTGGAAAACTTAGTTCTCAATCTAGCTGTTGGTGAAAGTGGTATGGTCGTTGACAAACACTAGGTTGTTGAAAAGTGTGACCCGTATTGTTTTTCTCGAAAATGTAAACACATTACAGCTATGTTATCAAATATATTTACTATTGTGCCGGTGAATGAAGTTAAGCTTACTATATCTTCGCTGATGTTTACTTACGAAATAAAATACTGTATCATATCTTGTTACCGTTCATATTACCCTACTCTTTTTATACCCTTTAGTGATACTTCTGCTTCGTTTCCTGAGAAATTTAAACTTATTTTTTATGGCATCGACACTTACCCTGATGAAATCTAGCTGTTAGTTTCTTTTATTTCGTAAATTATCATACTTATATACTTTCACTAAAAAAGTTGGTTTTTTTAATGCCTCAACTGTTTCAAAATGCTGTCTGTATGACTCTATCTTAAAAGTTGTAAGGATGTAAGATTTGCCTTGTGAAATCATATATTTCATTGACTTCATCAGTAAACATAAAATATTAGGCCTTATCTTTGTTATGAAGATAATGCATTATATTTATATGAAGGAAAGAAATGAATCTGAATTTCATGTTGGTATAATCAATGTAAACACTGAATGCCATTGAATTTGTACTATCTTACGAGTTACATACGTTACAAGAGGTGAGGTGGATTTTCTTAATGTCATTTGAAAGTGAACTTACGAAAGGAAATCGGGTACCCCTTTACCATTCAAAACATGGAATAATTTATTCTTCCAATGAGTACTAAATTAGGATATAAAATTCGTAACGTTATTCAAAACGAATTTCTTTTTATTTTTGGCGTATCTCACTGATGGTGGTTGTACTCGTATAGAATCAGGAAGGAATTCTTTAAAATTGGCTATTGGAGGTGTATTTTTATAGCACAGGACCATCTATTCCTTTTTCTCGTTGCATAAATCTTTCCTAGCCTTATCTTCGCAGAGATATGCTACTTAAATAAGATCCCTAAGGGTTAAAATTACCCATTGGAGGTGTATTATGCTAGCAATTAGGATGTAATTAAATGCAAAGCAGGCTCTTTAAGATCCTGATTTTTCACTCCAACAAAGGAACGAAATATCTCAAGACTCATGCTTTTGTTTCTTCCCTTTCTTTGCAGCTCTTCCATCAATCTGAGACTTCCAAGTTGAAGGAGTTCATCCGCGACTGGCATAATTTACGGCCTAGAGGAGACCAAGGAGATGGATTAAGCAGTAGAAAGCGAGGTAATCATCCAAAGTAATTATCCTAGGTGCAATGATTTTGATTTTAAGATGTTTTTGTTCTCGTTCTTAGTCGGAAAAACTCTGCCCCATGGCGGTTTTACTTCCTATCTTTGGCATTTGAGTAGTACGAATTTGAACTAAAAAGATATGGGCAAGCGATTGTTAGCCTACTCTTCGATATGGGGAATTGGTGTGTAATCACGCCTTGTGCCTTTATCCATTCCCTTATTAGACGTAGTAGCTCACTCGCCATACCATTTTTACGGCTTTAGTTTCTGCGATAGTTCTTTATGCAACGAATGGAGTTCCTTTACTTTTAAAGTTTTTGCTATGTAATTTATTACGTCAATATATAATAATTCTGTAGATGGAAGTTCTACGATTCTCCTCCAAATTCAGAACAGCAAACAGTAGAATCTTTGGTAATCAATATAAATTGTCAGTCTCACTTAATTTTAAGGAGGAAGTCTGAGTTACAAAATGACTTTGTATATTATTATAATTATATTATCTTTTCTAATAATTGGCAATAATAAAGTGAATCCGTCAAATGAAATATATGGTAGAGATTATCTATCAACATCTAGGATGTTTTTGTAATTGTTACGAAATCTAAATTACATGACGCCTAAATATCAGCAACTTTGGTGATACGTTACTGCGGCGAAGTAAATTAAATGATTTCGATATGAATAATCGAAAATTAACAGTGACTAATTCCTTAGGAGCCTTAATTCATGTGTGTACTTTTCGTTCCATCATTGCCCTACTCTTTCCTAAAAACCCACGTATTTTTTCGTTCACATGCTCGGACCTTCTAAAAAAACAGCAGGTAGGTTTACAGATGCAAATTATCCCCCTAACGAGGTGCGATGAATATGTATAATTCATGGATATAATAACCCTCCGGGTCGTGACGTCGTTCATCTAGGAGGGGTGGCGATGATTCACTCTGTTAAGGGCGTGGCGCCCCCTGGGAACACCTGTGGCGCCTCCAACGGCAACAGGTGTCCCTTTCGGCATTGACTGGGGAATGAATCCCTTCGCAACGGTAAGAGCAATACTATAAAAGAGGCGGAAATTGCACCGGAAGGATATCCGCAGCTATTGACTTCAGAGATGATTTTTTTTATTGCTTAACCGCGGATTCGATTTTTCCTCGTATGGGTGTGCTCAATTGCAATCGACTGTTTATGGGTTAAGGGATCAATATTAATAATTTAAATGGTTCCAAACATAGTATGTATGATTTTGAAAATTACGACTAAAATACAAATTTAAGTGTTCTTACTTTCGGTGGGTTCATGTACCTTATTATTCCCTGTTCAATGCCATTTATATCGTTTTTCGGTAACTTACCACACCCTTTATATCAACTAAAATTCTATACCTTTGAACTTAAAAATGATTTTGATATTACTGTTTGGGTGAAAAATGTAGGAAAAGCACAATTTCTCTTTCCTTCATTGTATATGATGGATTTCCACGTTAACTTTATGAATTCTATGAATTTTATTGGACTAAATGTTTTTTGGGTTGAAGATGGCGCAGGATTACTAATAATTTACAAAAGGAGA
This sequence comes from Sympetrum striolatum, assembly GCA_947579665.1. Lineage (NCBI taxonomy): Eukaryota > Metazoa > Arthropoda > Insecta > Odonata > Libellulidae > Sympetrum > Sympetrum striolatum. The sequence goes on along the minus strand of OX388342.1, from coordinate 48,562,459 downwards.
TATATTTTTGTCCACGGACATAACCACGGGATTGGTACGATGCTTCTGCTTCTTACTCAAGAAGAATACTTCCCTATAATAACTCTACTTTTCATTGTAAATCGTAGAATTTATGGATACCGTATCATAACCAACTTGTTTCTTTGGTTACGATAAATAAAAATCTAAGTATTGCCTTTTAAGGAAGAAATTACTATATTTTGTATCCCCCGGGTAGATTGCTGATACTAGTCTTGGTGGTTCTCATACTTGATATAGCCAAGCAGTTATCACGAAGTAGAAGAATTGTCGTTTCGCGATATTTTTCAGTAGCAGTAATCGTCTATTTTCGAATAAATTTGGTAAGGGGTGGTGCTATGATACTTACATTCGTCATAATCGTACTATCTCGTATAGGTGTTTCTTCAGTTCAGTGCATCAAAACCTTACTCACTGGGGTAGGTAATGCGGCCGTCTCGTCGTGTAAATGCCCCCAATATGTTTTTGAGCCAATTGAAAGCTGTCGCTAAGCTGGAGAGAGAGGCTGTCGGAATAAGTCGGAGCAAGTTTTTGATTCGCATTTCGAGGCCAGTCTTCATTGGTTCGCTGAACGCAATTGTGTCCGCAGATGTTCGCTCCTTACGTCATTTTTACGTCACGTACCCACAGATACTCTTTCGTGTCCCATTCTTTCCTCGATCCACTTTTCCTCATATCCTTTCCTCGGAAATTATTGGCGGACCTTTTCATCCGTTCGATGTCGTAGATATTCAAGAGGGTTGCTTGCGTACGTCGTGTCCTATCTATCCTGCTTCATTTTAGCCTACTTTACGGATTGAAGGATACACCGAGAGTATGATCGATGTGTTTTTCTCAGTCTATCTACTCATCTTCTTTCTCCTGATGGAAATCGAAATCCTCCATTCCTGTTATTTTCGAAGCGATTTTAGCTTCCCAGAGGAGGTTTATTAGATCTCTGTGAACTCCACTTCGGCAGCTATGCATTGGCTTTATTTATTGTTAGTCGAAATACGCTTGTTAGTTAATCGAATTATCACAAGTAGAAGCTGTTATGAATATAAAAAGTTGAAAACGCGATGACGCTGTTTTGATGTCGAATAAAAATGCCTATGTCGGTTTATGGTCTCAAATTCACTTGCTTTTCTGCTAAAATGTTAAAGTTTATATGTCTTGCTATTTTATTTGAAGGTTGTATGAGGGACAATTTAGGGGATATCTTTATCGAATACTGCATGACATACTAGTAAGTCTTTGCTTTCTGAAAATGAAGTAATTAGTCTTTTATGAAGAGCACTTTCGGCATTCAATCCGTAGTAAGTATCGGGAACTCGATGAAAGTCATATAGACCATCTTCCTTTTTTAAATGACATCTGTTTTTAATTTTATTAAAAAAGAAGATATTATTCATTCTGTAGTAAAAATAAACTAAGGTGTCAAAATTCATTTTCATAAAAAAAACGGTTTCTCATGGTTGGGCGAACGTCGAAACGTCAAAATATATACGACGAAGAAAACTTAAAACAAGATGTGATTGAGGCGGAAGAAGATGCAAAGAGACGTATACAGAACAATCTTGTGATGACGTTTGAAAGATTGTCAGTCTACTTCATTCCCATGAAATGTGTTAAACATATGGTTGGATCACAACAGTGTAGCTAATCGAATATTGGATGATGGAAGTATCCGTGAAGATCTATGGAAATCGACGAAGGAAACAGCCAACTTCGTAACGTATTAGAGAAAATTTACTGGTACATGACGGAGTAGAGAGATCTTAGCAATCGGGAAATGTTCAATAGACGTTCTCGCTTTAAAGCTATAGAAGCGGTAATGCAAGCATCTCGATGCATCACGATGGGAATCGAAATATCTCCTCGCATTAAAGCCACCATTACGGGAACTTACTGTCGGAGTTGCGGTACAACGGGTGGAGATAACCAGAGACTGTGGGAATTAGCTAGTGAGTTTTGTAAAGAGGAAATTTATGTATGGAGGGGGGCATGAGGAATGGGGAGATGAAAGGAGAAGCGTCTTGGGATGTTTTGAGGTGGGAAGCGGTGGGGAGGGAAGGGTGGCGTAGGAAGGGAAGGTTCGGCGTCCTCTCTGGGAAAAGCAAGGGACAGAGCTGCTGCAGCGAACGACTCGGGATTCTTCCCGTCTTGCCATTAAAGGACACCGCGAGAACAGTCGACCATACTTGCGCCATCCATCTCCTAACGTTCTCCCCCCCTCCACCACAAGTGCATTCCTAATCTCTTTCTTTCTTTCCTTTCTTCACCTCTCGCTCCCCTCTCTCACCTCATCATATTTCCCTTTCCCACAAATACTCTCCTCCTCTTATTTCCTTACGGAATACAAGGTCAGATTCTATTAAACCAACTCCGCCGCCGATGTTTTATCGACGTTTGTTCCGATTGTTGTGTTATTCTGTGTGTCTTTCGCTTGTTTTCGCAGTCTTGCTCTTCGTTGGAATGATATGAATTGTGGCTTTCAGTTTTCCTGCTGAGTACTATGAGAAAAAAGTTCATGGTACAGTACTTGCGAGTTTTCCACTTGTTGCATTCTGGCTCAAAATAGGAAATACAGGCAAACTACCTCACTCCCCATATCGCTAAGTAAACCTCATCTCTCCAAAGCTTTCAGTAGCTAGCGTTGGAGGGTTTGAGTTCGGACCAGTCTTGCAGGCTGAGTATTTCATAGACATTGTTTTCTGAGTATCGGGAAACTAAGGTTTTGGCTATGGCGATCACCTACAGTTATAGTGAAATTGAAAGCTAATGGCCCTTGGACAGGAACTATTTTTTAGTCTAGACAAGTCAACCTTCTAGATATACTGGTGGGTATTGGTTACCTAATGAATACAATGTATCACAGGGTATACTACACTATAATACATGTATCATAGGGTAGTATGAATTTCTAAGGAAGTGCCATGTCTTTGAATATGATGAAAATTCGAATCTATTTGATTTTACATAGGTGCTTTACTTCCTGCTTAGGGTATTCGAAGGTTTGCACCAATTAATTTCGCCCTAAGGTCTAGTACGACGGTAGGAGAGCGGTATTATTTTAGAAGTGCAATTCTAATGTTGTTGTAGTCGACTCAAAGTTATTCCTTGGTCTTTCTGACTAAATTCAGGGATCTTGTACAGCTATACTGAGAGCTTGACGTCTCTCTTTTCTAAGATTTCGCTGATAGAGCGATGTGGAAGCATCCTTATCGTTAGCTTTAACTATATAACCTCTCTATTTCTGGTGTTATTCATTCATCTCAAAACCCTTTCCTTGTACCTCTTCTAGTCTTCCCGTTACGCCTATTTGCTTACATTCCTTGCCTCTTTTCACTCTTATTTTTTCTCCTTTATTATAGAATCCCTGATTTTTTCTCGATCATCCCAGCATGTCGTAAGTTGTATGAATTTAAATCTCTTTCATTGATTATTTTCTTCCCTTTCAGAATTAGAGGCGTGAGGGTTAGATTTTAAGTTCTTAAATGGTATATAAATCGAAAGAGCCAGAAGATCTTCTGATCAGTGATCAGTCAGATCTTCTGATCAGTGTGAAGGGCAATTCGTCCGTTTTTCCCCATTCCCTCTTGAATATGTCACTGTTGTTGTTAGCATTTTTATTTTCGGAGTTTTTTTCTGATTTTTTTATGCATGAACTTTTCCCATTCCTGGGAATTCTTCGTTTTTGTGAAAGCAAAGTCGTAAATCTGTCTTAGTTTGTGTCTTCCAATCTTATCGCAACCTTCTAAGATAATCGCTTAGTGCCTAAATCCTTTGAAAACAAGAGTATCTCTAGCTTAAGTCTTTATTTGGAGTACGCCGGTGTGCGAGAGTGAAACATGGACGATCTCGTTTGGAAGCCTCGGAAATTTAGATCTAGAGAAGTGTATTAAAAGTAAGCTGGAAACGAAAGAAATCCATTGTAGAAGTTGTGAAGGTAATCAGATGGTAAAGAGGAGATTAGTAAAGGAGATGGGGAAAAATAAAGTTTAAGTTTTTGGACATGCTGTAAGACTTAATTGATTTTTAGCAATTGTAATAGAGAGAAAAATCTTATGACGAAAGTATAGAGGAAGGTCCAAGAAGAAGATCTTGAACATAGAGAGCAGTGCGGGGGGTCCAATATGCAAGCAGTTGAAAATTTGCAGCAATAGAACGGACATCATGGCTGCAACGAGAGAACCATCCCTTAAGAAAATGATTATGATGACCTAATACCTATTTTTAATTTAAGTAAATTAAATCCAGAATAGAATCAAAGTCTATCAATATAATCTAAGGCGCGTGTACGCGTACCAAAAAGCTGGCAGACCTTCCTCGTCAGTTGCTCCAGCGAATATTTGGGAGCTGATACCCAGATCTTATGCAGGCGCAAGCGTTTTTTATAGAGGAGATCCGATAAACAACCAACACTGACTCATCTCCCTGTTTATGCCCAGGAATTTGTTTACTCCGCAGTTCCTTTGTCCGGAAAATATGGTCAGCATGGCTGGGAGTCGCTCTCATTATTACCCCACAGCAATGCATCACGGTCGCTTATCTAATCGCCGGGATTGCTCATCGTCGTGTGTAGTGCAAGGGGTGGGTGGGGTTCTTCCTACACGGATTCTTCTTCTCTCTGCTCCGCTGGCTTCCCCTTTCATCCGTTTCCTCCTCCTTTCTCATAGCTCTCCCCTTTCCGTTGGGAAACACGTAACTATGGAGAAGTGGGTGCGGTTCCCATAGCAGAGGTAGGAGAGGCGGTTTCTAGTCGCGGGGCACACCTCTTCCGGAGGGAAAGGGGTGCGGAGAAGAAGGTGGCGGAGTAGGTGCATTTCAGCTGCTTGTATTCAGTGGAGAGCGGAATGAATTGTATTGTTATGTATTTTAAATTTGATTAACTGCGTGCTTATTATATTATGGACTAGGGACCATATTGGTAGCTAAATAATAACTCTCTGTCCGATTTTAGTTGGTCCTCAGCATTTTGAATGTCCAGCCAGCTGATTCTTACCCCTGAAATTGTTCTTCTCTCTTCCATTGTTGGGGTTTAACTTGAAAGCTGTAGTAAGTTTGAAATTTCAAATCATTCGTAGTTAGCACTGAAGCGACTGTTGAGTATTTTTTTCAGAACCCAGATGGTCAATACAAGACAAGAGGAACAAAAAGTCCGTATTTTTCTCAGAAATCTTAAAACTATTGCGGAAAATTCAGACCTCGTTTTAAAAAACCAACACTGTAACTATCTATTATATATTATGGGGCTCCCGGATAGTCATGTGGACAGCGCGTTCGCCTTTGGTGAAAGCGGTACCGGGTTCGATTCCCGGTGGGAGCCAATGTGCGAAATGACCTAAGCTGTCGAAGCACTTTTAACAATACTACTACTACTACTATATATTATGTATTTTCTATCTTATCCAACTGTGACAAGTTCACGAGAGCTTAGGGGAACTTCACCGATAAAGGACAACAATAGCGAAGCAAAAAGAAAATTACCTAATGACGTTCCACGAAGCATTTCGAACCCACATTGCTTACCCTGAGATTAGTTTAGGCATTATCTTGTACGCGGGATCCCACCGTCATCGAGATTTGAATTCCATTGCTTCGAAATAGTAAATGCGGAGGAATTAGGCTAGGATTATTAAATTATATGGTCTCAGATTAAGGGTTATAGTCGAGCTATACTCTTGAAGTCTTCACACAAACTCATCAGTCATCACCCATTTAGAATCGCTTTAAGAGCGTAGAAGCGGTGATGTGAGATTTTTTAAACGGCAGCATTTTACTCCTGACGATTTTCTGGTAATAAATGCTCAAAATCACACGCGCAGCCGTGTCAGTCGTTTCTTTGTCATCGTCAGATTAATTACTGTAACTTCCGAGTCCCATCTTAGCAGATAGGATTAGGATATACATTCCATCGTTCGTAAGTCTCCTTCTTCCTGGAACACATTCATTCATCTTCCGCTTCATCTCAGAACGTTTTCTTCCGCGAACTCTTTTGCGTTATTCATTCCAACGATTTCTTTACCATCCCATAAGGTTCCCTATTTTTTTCGTGTATTTGATTTAAATGAATGTCATTCCAGCATTACGCAAATTGAGGAAATTTGCACCCGCTTATATTAGGAAAAATCCTTTCGATAGATCTCGTTGTTTGTTCAACAAGTCTCATCCTCGAGATGAGCATTACCCCTATCCCTTCAAAAAAGTGTCCCTGAAGTAAATTTAACATTAAAATTTGATTAGTGAGACATGACATTCGTTTATTTTACAAGCAGGAACATATTTTTAATCTGTAGCCTAGCATCATATAGTTTACTTTCAGAAACCCATCCATGCATGTTGTGAAACCTAGTTGTAAGGATACGACGCAGACTAGTGGAGACTGATCAGTGATTAAAACGCAGTTGACACTTTCGCGGCGGCAGACGTCAATTGACGTCTTTTCAGTACTTTGAAAGACTGCAGACGACGTTAGTAGACGTCTACCGTGTTTACACTATTCTTTACGAATTATGGCATCGAAAATAGTCTCTCTAGCACACCTAGATTGCTTCATTTAGTCCATGAAAAATTTATTAGACGGAGAAGTCGTCCATTATTGGAGCCAAAGTATGTTTGTATGTGCGAGTACTATTGGCTGGTTGGTACCTCACCCACTCTGACTCCTTAATCAGTTCAATTATTCACTCATACCTCAGTAGCTTTCAGTTCATCACATCCATCATCAAAACTGTGACAAAAGTAAATGGAAGATACATTTTTCTTCACACTGTACCAATTGATAAATGAAAATATTCCATTCATCAGAATACGATAACAGTATCTGTACGTACTACGAAACCTCAGAAATGCGTTACTGAAATCGGCAAGAAATGGTGATCAGTTCTTGGAGAGCATTTATTTAAATGGCCTGCAGCAGAAGTGTTAACAAATTTCTAGTCCCTCTCCCTTCGCAATAGCGCAATGGTAGCCATGCAATCCTTTCCTCACGCTTATTCCTCGACCCGTTGGGAAATGTCGTCCTCTTCATTTCCAGCGACACTTTCCAGCTCGTCATAAACGCATTCTCGCGTTCTAGGAAAGCCGAGCGTGTTTTTCTCGCTCTTTCCCGCAATTGTGCGGTCGGAGGTGTCTCGCCTTTCATTTCGCCGCCCTATTTTATGTGGCGTCGTGGGCGTGGCGTGCTTCTCCAGATGAGTTAATTCCTCTCTCGCCCCGTGAGAACCTCTCGCCTCCTCTTGCTCTTCCTCCACGAGACGTCCTTTAATGCCAAGAGTCATTTGACAGTGGCAATCGCCCAACTCCGCGGAATTCGTTCCCCGCGCGACGGATGGTCGTCAGCGGCGATCGCTCGGGAAATGCTCGCCTCATCGCTCCTTTTTTCGGTCGAATGTTTGGGATGTGAAACGAAGGTCGGGTAATAATACTCGGGTTCGGTAGCTGGGTCGCTCGTCCGCTGGTCCTTCTTACCTAAAATTGTGCTAATTTTGGTCGAAATCTCGGGTATTCTTTGTGGTGCAGTTTATAGCGTCTGCGTGTAGCTTATTTATAAAAAAACGCTTAAAGTTCGCGAGGGTTTGTGTTATAGGTGATAAATTATCTATATTACTTTAACGTAGTATTTTATTATATGTGTAAGATTTCAGGATTTTTAGTATTTTATTTAGGTGGAAATTTTTCACTGTCAGAAAGAGCTAGTATCTGGCTAAGTTATTTAGTAAATTAAAATTGTGGTTTAATGACTCATAGTAGAATGGCTACAATCCTAAATCATTTAGAGTTACCTTGAATTTATGGTTTTCTATGTTCGTTTTGTCTTTAACTTTTCGATTAATCCTGTTCTCAATTCACTAAAGGATGTAGAGTTTTGTTGTCATTGAAACGGAGTGGCAAGTTTAGAGAAACTTTATCTAATGGAATGTAGTATCACATCATTTGGCTGCTCTCCATTAATGTTTCATCAACTCTCGTCGCGTCTTGTAACCTCCAAGTGATTTTAATTGTTTATTTCCCATAATCTGTCCTGAATATTTAGGAGCCACGAGATAAAATAATGAGAAAGCTTCCCTTTCCTTAACTAGCCGAGCTGTTGTTAAAAAAAAGAACATTCAAGAGCGCTTGAAGCATGTTCGGGTCACTCGATTTAACTCATGTGAAAGAACTGATGGATTCGGTAGAGAATTTTCCTATGATATTATTATGAATGTTTGCTAGTCATATTAAATGATGGAGGCCTATAGTCTTCGTGTTGAATCTTGACGTTCGGTATGGGACATTTTTTCATTTTTTTTCTGGTTCACGGAAACGGATAGAGTAAAGTTTTTCACAATTTTTCTTCTTTAATTTTTTGTAGGAGGTTGTGGCACATAAGCTTTTGAGGTATGATTGATGCTGAGTGATGGAATTCGTCAGGTCTCTCCTGATCGAATGCGATGATTTGCGTTGTTCGTAGAGATATTGTGGATACGTGGATAATTTCCATTCACAGGATTCACATTCGTTTACCCAGTAACGCTCCTTCTAAATCCAAAGCTGTTGGTTGCTAATGACGGAGGATCTGTGGTTCAAATGAGCCCTGATTAAAGCACTGACAGGAGACTAAAAATGGCAGACAACCAGAAGTGTCTTCGGTTACGTCTCGGAGACATCAAATGACGGCCGATCGACATCTATTTATTTTCCTTTTCATTCTTCCATTTCACGATTGAGAGCCTGCCATTTTCCATCTCAGCACGTTGCCGACTGAATTGATTTCCCTTCTAGATGCTCTCTGGAGACAGTGAGCGTTTTGTCTGGAAGCTACTTAGAACTTGCGAACTTGAATTTCGTTTTTCTACTCACTGGGGGTCTTATTCCACAGTGCGATCAGGCGGCTTCCATTAGCTAATTAACGTCTTCGTTGAAATACGAACTAATTCTATTTCGATTTAATCATTGGTGCGGATGTTGAGACTACAAGTTGAGTGTTGCGTGACCGAAACATCTGAATGCTCTCTATTCCTATTGGTTATAATTCTTTATCGACTTAATTATATCAGCGGTGATTTGAGAATTACAGGAGGCCAGTTTGTCCTCCAACCAATCCCAATCTTTCCATGTCGTAGCCTTTGGATTTTTGCGTATATCTTGCTAATATGGAAATTGATATCGATTGTAACTGTGTGGGTTCCTGATGTTAGCATGGAATCTTTCTTTCCTACGTCTTTACTTTAAAGGTTTTAGTTTTGTTTTTCTATGCTATTCACAATAAAGATCTTATATCTTGTTTTCTAAAATGATTCATTTCCCTATTATTTGGTTCGTACATACATTAACTACGACTGTTCAGGCTTTGCTGCCACGTCCCCGCGATGTAGGTTTAAACATTTGATATGTATGTACGTCACTCTCAGCGTCATTGAATGTTTGGCTAGCGCACAGCTATTGGGCACTGTATCAACCACAGACTGTTGAGAGTGGTTTTAAGAATGGCCATACAGCACGGCACCGTAATTGTACGGAATATATGAGTTAAATTTTTATCTGAGTGTGAGAATTCTCCTCGGGAACTGATTTCATGCTTCAGCAACCGGAATTAGCATTCGTTCTGGCTGCTTTTCTATTTTTGTCCTTATCAATTCTCCCAGCTTCTCGACTCTTTCTCCCGACTTCATAATTATACCAGTGTTCTTCCATATCCGATGCTCTTGGGAAAGAGTGCCAGAGAATTGGCAAAGTGACTAACTAGTTAATTAGTAGGAAGACGGGGAAAGCTTTTGTCGTTTTCCATCATATCGTGAAGCCATATGCTTCTGTTTATTTTCTACTTTGCCCTTTAAATATTTCACATGTTATGGAATTGTGACGCCGACATGTAAGCAATCGATTCGTTTGCAATATGTAAGGCCAGATGTTTTAATGTTAATGTTACTCTGATGCCATCAGATTGATTATTTTATATTTTAGGTTGCAGTGATTTTTGTTGTAAGTTACGTGTGGAATTGGTTAACTTTATTAAAGTAACTCCAACATGTCTACCAAGATGTCTTGAATTTATCTGAAGCCAATGATCTAAGAAGAACTATTTCGATGTTAATAAAGAAGTGGCGAGCCTTTATTCGGTTATACTATTTACTCAATAAAATAAGAGGAAAAATTTTTTTTCGGAGGAAATGGTTGAAGCTCTTCGTTCTACTTCCATATTTGACCCTGAGAAAAATCTGGGTGATAGATGCCATCCGTTTGAAAAACTTTTACCGCGGAGTAAATTCATCATTCCACTTCATTAAGTTTTGTGCTGTACTTAACGTCCATTGAAGACCGAAAAGCATCCAGTAGGGTATATTTAATCGCGTATTACCCTTAAATCAGATGGAATTTTTAATATATCTATCAATCCGGAAACGAAGAATTCGAAAACTACATCCTAATATTTCGATCGACCTTTTTTTATCTCTATCCATCGACGTCTATTCAGACTATCAAGGAAGGAGGCTGCAATGAGGAAAATTCCTTGATTTGGCCGATTAGCCTTTTTTGCCTTCTCTAACCCGACCTTTGACACTAGTCGACGTCTAGTACGTACTGTGACTTTCCCATCCTATTCTTCGGTCTCTTCGATTCCTTTTTCCGCCTCTCATTTCCCATTATCCCTTCAATATCTTTCGGCCGTCTGATGCTCGGAGGAGGGTGGCCTAGAGAGAGAGAGAGGGGGGGGAAGGGAAGAGAGTGTTGGAGAGGCAGCAGAAGCCGCCGCCGCTGTCCACCCGCTATTGAGGCCGGGGAACATTGGGGGCCCGCCGTCCCGGCCGCGCCCCCCTTTTCGCCGGAGTCTCTCGAATTTGAAAGTCGTATTCAGGTCGTCTTCTCTCTCTCCCTCTAATACCATCCGATGCCTGAAAGGGTCAAAACCTCACTTGTGTGCAGAAGGAAAAGGCGCCCTTAACCCGCTCTCTTCCTTTTTCCCCCGAAAAGACTTTCCCGATTAATTGAAGTCCTCGGCCGCTGGTGAAGAGTGCTTCAAGGGCCGCCGTCCGGCGCCGCGGGAAAGGCGCGCATTTTTTCCTTGGAAAGGTAGGGTGAAAGCAAACGTGTTTGGTGGGGTGGGGGTTTGTTTTCGGAGTCGTAAGAGCGATTACCTTGCCAAGGTAGACAGAGCGGCGACTTTCATTAAAAGGGGGAAATTGAAGTGCCAGGGGGTGATTTGGGTGCCAGAGGAATTTCGCGGCGGTGCGTATCCGAGGATTTTTTAGCGGAAAAAGCGCGTCTGGGATCGCGGAATCGAAAGGCGTCGATGAAACGCGGTGCGGGGAGGTCAATAGCCGATTGATATTGATTGGTCGGGATATGGATGTTTTTTCTGGTTTGGTCTTAGTCCGTCATAATGCTATTATTGATCAAGCTTGCTAGTTGAGAGGATAGAGTTAATTTTGCGAAGTAACGGTGTCTTCCTTGAGGAAGAGGCCCAAGGGCAGAGATATGGAACCTGCGGCCTTTTGTGGCATTCATTTTGGTCTTTCTATCACTTCCAGAAAAAATACTTCCATTGAAGTATTTTTTGCAATTCGATAATTTCTTGAAGTGGATATATGATGGAATCTTTTCTACCCATTTATTTAACGATAAATATGCTTTTTTCCTCACAATTCCGATGTGTTTGAAAGCCGGCACTACTTCACTTAAATGCGACCTCACGATTTTATAGGCGGCTTTTGGTTTTGGTTTTTGGTTTGTTTTTGGTTTTTCACTGGTTTTTCCAATGGTTTTTCACGCGGCCATTCGCCACCAACATGCGGCCTTCCGATAATATAATGTTTCCCATCCCTGTCCTAGGGCAAGGGTGTCCACCCCGCCTCACTCTGAACTGTTCTGTGGAACCCTTTCTCTCTATAACCCAGTATTGTCCCATAATTTCTTCTTGAACTGTGGGAATATATGTACCAGGCTTATTTTGATGCGACTCTCCCATGATAAACTACTCTGTACTAATCGAAACTTTTGTTGATGTTGAAACTTTATAAGGAAACGATCATTTGCAATTAAGGGTAATAATTAAAAAAAACGAGATAGACTCGATGTCGTCTGCTTCGTATTTCCTTATTTGAACATTAAGACACGAATATGTATTTTTCTGACCTTTAATTTATTATCCAGTTATATTGCGCATTAAATGCAGCATTTATTAAGTTGGTAGTCGTCAAAAACATAAATGCCAGTCCGATGGGAATCAGCTCACAACCCTTCAATACTCTTTCTCAGTCCGATCAACTTCCTTATGTAATTCCCTTTAACCGATGCATAACTCTACCAATAAGGTTAATAAGCTTCGGAATTCCGCATTAATGGATTAATTAATCGCTCCTTAGCACGTCGGCGAACATTTCCCGGCGAGGGAGATTCGCTCCGTCCGAAACTCTCGATTTTGTCCTCTTTCCTTCCCCTCCCTAAATTCCGTTCGTCATGCATGTTAGCCCCAGACGAGCAGCCACTCATTTCCTAACTCGCGAGTCAGCGTTCTCGCGAATGCGAACGCCATCTTGTGCGTGATGGAGAGAGACAGCGGCCGTCGCAACACCAAAGGCTTTTCGCGGACGTCAGGTGCCGTTGAATGGGATACGTCAGCTGTAGGGTGTGGACGTACGGAAGGTCTATTGCTTTGGACTGTTACGTTTAGAATACTGTACGATGGGACCTGAGTATATTTAATTAAAAGGTTTGGCTCTCCTCTGGTTCATGCATCTCCCAAGGAATGGTTTTCCAATTCCGATTCTCCGGCCCGTCTGTTTTTCGCCGAGGGCCACGGGTGCCGCGGAGTGCAGGATGTGATGGTTTGGTGCTCTCTGGGGGAGCGGATGGGAGGGGGCAAGAGTGGCGGTGCTCCTGATTGATGCTGGGGGTCGTCTAAATTTAGACACTGCGGAGCCAGGCTCCAGAAGGAGAGGAGAAGGGGTGCAGTGAGGGGCGGGGGTGCCAAACACTTGCGGAGGCACCCTTGGTTGAGGGGAGGGGAACCAAATGGTCTCCTGGTCTAATGCCAAAGGTTCAATGCTCCCAATTCCTATGATACGAAACTCTCGCTCGGCCCTCTCTCTCAAACAGACGATCTCTCAAACAGCCCACAAGGCCTTCTCAGTCATTCCTCTAATGCCCCCACTTTCTCCCCTTTCTCTCTTCCTTTCTCTGGATTTCACCGGTCTCCCCCTTTTAATTCTGCTCCCATCTTAATCTCCCCTCTCTTGTCTCATCAGAGATCCCTTTTCTTTCGTGCACAATTGGAGCTTTTCTGCTCCTTTCCCATTCCGCTTGTCAGCTGATTTTCGGCTCTCGTCTCCTTTCAAGGACGGGCCAGACTGATTTTCTCTGGTGCGGGGTGGATGGACAAGAAGGAATGTCTATGATAAAGGAGGGAAGGAAATATTATCGGTAGATAAATGATTGCTGTCTTAGGGAACATGGATGGTGTGAATGAACGGTTCTTCCTTGTTTTTGTTCATTAGAATATATTTTTTTAATTATCCTTTGGATAGAGTAATTTCCTCTTACTCTATTCTTCATATTGTATTTCCAGTTTTTCGTCTATTACTTTATCTGTTCCTTTTTTGTGATATAATAGCATGATAAATTGCCTTATCTTTCTTTACTGGCAATGTGTCTTTTTATTGCTTCTTTTTCTAACTCTATGAAATACAGAATCTACACGAAGTCTGCAATGCCTTCATTTTCCCACGCCTTCATTTTTCATTTAATTTTCTTAATTAATTTATTACCAAGTAATGTCATGGTAACATAGAAACGTAAGAAAATAAAATTGTTTTACTGTTTTCTGAATGAGCCGTTCCCTTGTGGAGTCGGAGTATTTACAGTACATCCCGATGCATGATGTCTCATTACATTGGAACCTTGTAAGAATTAACTTGGTTTAATTGCCTTCATTGAATGGATATTTTATTCCATAGTTCGTCTTGTGAAAACTTTTCTCGAAGGATCCCTCCGAATTTAGCTTTATTTAGGCGTTTTTGTTGTAAATAAATCTCATATTCTCTAATTATTTTCATCGAATTCATTTTTTAATAGCATTGAATACATTTTTGTAAGTTCTTATTCGCCATTGTGCAAGCCTGGACGATATAACTGCCGTTAGGAAGATATTGAAATAGCTCTCATCAGTAATTTTCTTACAAGGCCTCGGTATCATCCACTATGATACTGAATTTCAGCATACGCATTCCGTACGAATTTTTTTCTTGAAAAATCATTTCCTCCGTTTATTTCCCCTTGATCTGATTCGTCGCGATCGATTTTCGGTCTCTTATCCCTTCTACCGTAGGAAAAATGTTCATCATTCTGTCCCCGCAACGCACTTCCCCTCCGCCGAATTCCCGCTGTGTCTTCTGCGAACCATTCTCATTTACCCTCACCAATCCATTTCACAAGGACGCTCTCTCTCCTTTTAAACCCCGTCCCACCCCATTCGTTCTCTTACTCCATTTGGAATTCTCTCCTCATTACGTCACTTTCTCTCCTTCCACCCACGCAACTTCCGGTGACTCGGGCACCCCATTCTCTTTCCGTGCCTCGCCCTTCCTCCACTCTCGTGGGCCTCCTCATAGATAAATGCCGGAAGGAAGGAGAAAAAAGTTTTCTCACGTTATGGATTTTGTTTTTTAAGTAGGAAGTCGGATCTATCGATTCTCGAGGTGGGGGACTATTATTCTTTTTTCTATGGAAGACCGCATATGCTTGGGAAATATCAAGCCATCCCTGTCCTGCGCGTTGCATACGCTCGGAACCTAATGCTGGGAAAGCTTCGTTGCGTAATCGTTGCTAGATATTAATACCGAATATTTCGCGTAATACGCAAGCAATGTTTTGATTTATTAAGGTAGAAGTGGTTGTGTTACCAATTGCATCCCTTATCATTGTATTCTACGATTGAGATCTCGATCGTTGCGATAGTTTATAAAAATATAAATATTTGTACCAAAATTATCATGTTGTACTAGGGAGACATTTTGTTGGAAATAAAGAAAGAATTTTCAAATTTGTTTGCGGTTTTGAATTGTATATTTTTCGATGGAAGACTTTAAACTTCTGCTGTGGTTTATTTTCTCATGACATGTTTTTATATGGCCATAAATGTTTTGGATGATATTATGATATTGCAATATTAATAAATTTGCAGCAATGTCCATGTATCCAGAAAATAAGGCTTTGCGGTTGTCATGTGATATTAAAGGTTTATTTTTTACCAATACATTTCTATTATGATTTTCTATAGTTATCTACAGAAAAAAACGTATTTTGATGTATTTGTTTTTACACTTATTATATTCAACTCGTCGTACTGTTAAACGAAACTAAATTGAAGCAATGCATTTGCTAGAAAGTATTTTTTTAATTGGTATGAATGAAAAAAATTGTCATTTACGTCTCTATAAATCCGAAAATTTTAAATATTTATGTTAATCGTAAGGATTTAATAGTTTTACTAAAAAGTATTCGAGAATTTTATTAGATCAGAAAATATCGTTTCAACTGTGTAATATTCGTTAGTCTAAATATTAGTTTTGATTGTGATATTTATATCCTGGTATAGATATTCTTAGACCAAGATGGAAGTCTTGATGTTTTTTTAACTAAGACGGGTTAGATTTTAGAAATGATTTATGGCAGCCGCCCGAATTTTCTCCCGTAAATTATGTAATTTTTTTAGACGAATTTTCTTATTTTAATTTGTAAGAATCGCAAATTCAGTGAAAACGTTCGAGATATTTTTTTAGTGACATGAGGGCAGTAAATTTGATTCTCTCCAACATGCCATCAGAATTATCCGAATATAGTTTCGCATTGAAGTCCCATTTGTTTCCAATATCAATATAATGTTCACAGCACTGGTATTGTTCAGTTTTATTGTATTTATTTTTTATCGGTATTTACAAATGATCTAGATTTATATTTAAAATATACACAATAGATTTATATTTTTACATACGAATGTCTTAATATCTATTTTATTAGTTATAAATTTAATGCTGTATTACTGATGCAAGTGTGCAGAGCATAGAGTAAATTGTGAATTTTTACCAATTGCATTGGTGTGGTAAATGTGAATGGAGAAGGTTTCGCAGACACGTGGAAGTAACTCAGTTCTTTTCTCTGAATCCAGGCGGTGTCCAGGTGTAGCCCAGCGTAGCGCAGTGGTCTCTCCGCCCAGCGCCGTCTCGGAGACTGACTTCATCCGTGAGGCACTTGGAGCATCACGCGCACCGGCGTCGAGAAGGCGTGCGAACTGGGAATTATTCACAATGCGAGAATGAGCGCGGTGGCGTAAGTACTCATGTCATCGCCCATGCACCAGGAAGTCTTCATCGGGCGAAGTTATTTAACAAGGGTAACATGTTGGTTTCCTCACTGCGCGGAAACGCCTCCCCAGTCACTGTTATACCATAGTCCGGTGCGAAATGACTCGATTATTTCCGTATTTTTATTCGCGTGAAAATATTCGTTGCCTTTGGAACGAAGCTAATGATTTAAAAAGAGATGGTTTCGCGAACTTCCGATGAATGGATTTAAATCCAACCGGGGAAGAAAAATAATGTTTTGGAAGTTAACGGCAGGAAAGATGGTGATGTGTGCACAATGGGTGCTTTAGTAAGTAGTACGATGTTGAAATATGACAGTGGAATCCATTTTCGTTATTTCACTTTATTTCAAATTTTAATGTTAGATAATTTTCGAAACAAGTACATACCACCCCCATTTATGGTGGTGAAATGACTTTCTGTCATTTGTACAGAATTTTTTGGTTTAGACTTAGGAGAAAAGGAAAGTTTGCTGTACTATTTATCGAGTTCCGTTTGAAGCGTTTCAAATCATCCCGTTACCATGGGATTCCCAAGCGACGGTAGTTCGTAGAAACATGGAATTTCCTTACATCATATCCTCCCATAAAAGTAAGATCGTTGATATTCAGTTTTTAAGAATAGAATTCTACATAATAAAAATAAAATTCTATGTATATATTAAGAACTGTTCGATATGTTGTAGATTTACTTTGTTACACTAACGTGAGGTATACTGTGCGTTGTATTTGCTAGATTATGGCACTGTTGTTTTGTCAAGCAGAGTTTAAATTTGAGTACTTTTAAGTCACATGCTTCATTGTGAAATATTTTTACTACTTTTCGTTTGTGCAATATAAATTATTAGAAGACGGAAAACAGATCTTGGTATTATTTCTTATATTCTTAATAAATACATGTATAAATTTCGTACTTGTTGATTCCTTTTATCCAATATTAATTAGTTCAAAAAGAATTTTTTAGGGTAAATTATAAATTTTAAGGGATTTAAAGCATAGGGATGAAAACGCTCGGTGCTCTTACTTTAAAAAATATTGAAGATATTAACGACCTGTTTAGATGTAAGAAAGACATTTTGCTCGAATCATTTTCAGCGAAGATTCCTAAGCGGTTTAAATCCGCGTTTTCATTAATTAAAATATCGTATTACATATTTGATAACGCTCGGTAAAATCTGGTGTATCGTCAAACTTAAGAATACACGAAGAAGGATATGTATTCACCATACCACATACGTAGTGTATTTTTCTCGAAGTATGTTAGGCGTATTCCTCGAGTCTCTTTGCATCTCCATTTCTTTTCTCGGAACACATTCCAAGCCACATCTTTCAGTCTGTTCTCAGAAAGACGAAAATATTTCAGTTTTGCGTCAGCGGAAAGTATTTTGCATGAGTAGTCCCGTGATTTGGACGATAATGACTCATTTTCCTCTCTTTCCGGAGCTTTACTCATTGGCACGCTTCTATAAGCTTTATCTCGGGCCTTGAGCGAAACAAATTAAAAGAGAGATCTGTTAACTCGTGACTACTGCGTGACCTCCTCGGAGATGAATCTTTGAAATGGTTACCCGGAATCTGAATCATGCGCACTGGTCATGGCTCTGATACAAACTTCTTCGCCCCCATTAATGATTCACCAAACTTCATGCGATAGCTTAGTGCACAGATAAATGCTGAGATTCACTACTTGAACTTATTTTATTGCAACCTCCACCGCTTTTCCTTATAAGTACAGGAAAGATGAAATCCCTTAGGCAATACTTTTCTTATTGTTAGATCGCTCCCATTTGTGATGAAGTTAAATTTCGTCAATTTTTTCGTATTTTCAAACTTCGCGCCGCAGAATCGGCAAGTGATTATTGTTAATATTTTCAGAGTGCTTTCGACGTAACTTAAAATATTCTCCAAGGAGGAGAAAATTCAAGAATTGCGTGATTTTCTTTCCATTTTCCCCCTCCATATGAACTAATTTGGATTCTACTTTTCAGTCTTTGCAACACTTTCTGTTGTAACGATATTTTATGGAGATGAATTGTTTTTAAAATATCATCGATTTGTAATTTTCAGCGGTAATTTTATTCGCTTTGGTTCCCTCCCCCTTCTCACATTTACGTTAGTTAAATGTTTGGGACATGCGGCAGTTCATTCATTAGTCACCTGCTTTCTCCTAGAATCGTCATAAGAGACATTGACGCACATTAGTATCGTCCCATTTTCTCATATCTACTCTTTCTCTCTCTTGTGAATTCTATTAGTATTGGCATCAGTCAATTCCAGTTTCTCCAATACGGGGCTTTTTACCGTTATAATACTTAGAAATACGGAGTTTAAAAATTTTGTAATGGAAACCAATCGAGTATTTACTACTACATCTACGCTTACTGCCTTCAAGCCCTCTTTCGACTCGTGGTATGCGGTGCATCCATTTTCCTATTCGGATGTTCTCGCTCATAGTGTGTGGAGAGAATGAATGCTGGAAATGGTTAATCATAGAAATCATTTCCCTGATCTTTTTTGCTGCAACGGATCGCTTCTTGTAAGAGGGAAGACGCATTATGTCTCCAAGTTCTTCCTAGAATGTATCATCTCTGAAAATAGTCTGAACTCTGAAGTCTATAGCCTATTTTTGCTCCGACCATCTGTCTATTCTGTTTCTTTTAGATCATTTAGGTATATATCAGCAATCATACTTAATTACATCTCTGAAGTTTTAACTTAAGTTTATAGTTTTTTCCATCTTTAATCAATCCATCTCAAATCCTGTCCCACATTGGTGGGGTTACTCATGCTTAATCGCGTTCAATACTTTGTGAAAATTTTATTATCTTTTAATTTCCAGGAAGGTGTCATTTATGAATGGAACTTTTCGTTCACACCCATCAAGCGTGTGAAATGCTCTGTCAATGTAAGGTCACGACGCTCTCTTAATGTTCTCACACAAGCCCTCTTCGAAGGTTATCGGTCGAGTATCCTAACAGATGCAAAGCAGACAATTCCCTCATTTTAATGATTTATCATCATTCCGTTTCTTTCTCCAATCCGGAAAACATCGTCGGACGAGGTAAAAGAACCCCCTTCTCTGGATCCCCCATTTCATCCCCAGCATCCTTATCTTTTCTCCTCACCGCAATTCCCACTCATCCCCCGGGCATCCCTGCATTCCATTTCTCTCTTCCTCTTTCTCCGTCCCCACTCCCGCATTCCATGCCACTTTCCCACAAATGCCCTCTCTGAGGTCCCCGCCGCTGTTGCCACATCGCCCGCTCACCACGACGACCCTCTTTCTCCACTCTTTCTCCACCTCCTTCCCTTCCTCCTTATCCTCCCCGTTCTTCCGATCCTCTTCCCTTCATTCTCATTTCCACCCCCGTGTTTCGCCCCCTCCCCCACCTCCGCCCCCCACTCCGCACTCTCTCGTATTTTATATTCCCCGACTGCGAGACGTTTTCCCACGCGCTCAATTCTCTGCCAACTTTGACCTTCGGACCGCGTCGAATCGGGTATACGTGCAAAACGAGCACGTGGAAAGGCTCCGTCGCCGTAAGTGTGCATTGTTTAATCATGAGCACGTCTGGTGGTTGTTTTCATCCGCGGAGGGTTTTTTTCCGCTCTTTTTTTCCCCGACGAGGAATGTATTCGTCCGCAGGGTGGCTTGTTCTAGGAAAAGGGAGCCTGCGGTCGCCGGGGAGGTGTTTTTCAGGGAAGCGAAAATCTGTTTTTTCGGGGGATGGAAGAACGCGACGATTTCCCGGTCCTGTTTGTTTTTTCCGGTCGAGATGCGGCCCTGCACGGAAATATTACTGGGATTGGTATCGTCGGCTGGGATTTGGCGCCGATGGGATCGTTGTTTTGACTCCTCTCGGAGGCTGCGTTCGCATGAGGCTAGAGTGCGCTTGTTCGTTTTAGGCTGCGCTAAAAATTTGTAAACGTTCTCAGGCGACTGGTCAAGTGGGTTCAGCCCGGTTGGCCGTGTTACTTCCAGATTTCTTTCGCGGGCAGAGGAAGAATGTGGGAAAGATTTCCTCGCTCCCTTTCCACGCTGGGATTAACGTAGGATCTTCCCTTTCTATGCAATTCGCCCGTTAATAATATCAGTATTATGAGCAAAGTTGATCTTGCACTAAAATCTTTCATGAGAGATTACATTAGTGGAAACTGGGTAATTTTATTAATTGGGAAACCCTGAATTTTGATGTCAACAAGATCTTGGATTTCAAATGAAAGCTTATTGAAGAAATTCCTTCTCTTGGAAAAGTTTCTGGATTTATTTTCAGATATTGATGTTGTAATGCGTGAAATAGATTAACTTATTAGAAAATCAAATTCGATAGTAAGTCTCGTCTAATTATATAAAACGATTTCACCCACTTTTTTGCCTAAAGAATCTTGTTTTCCAAAAAAAATAAACTTTAAGATCGAAGTTCGTAGCTAATGTCACGAACACGATCTGCTATAAATCCCGACTTAATCAGAAATACGATGTTCCCCACTCATAGATTATGCACTACTGGTGAAGAGCATCTGCGTGGATGTTATTTAAAAAAGAGGCATCTTTCTCAAGCTTTAATTTTGTTAGAATACATCAAAGAATTTTACTTTGCGAAGAGACCTGAAAAAACAGTTGCCTTATATTTCATGTGATGTGAAGGTGATGAAAATGCTCGATTATCATCAACTAACGTCCGAAGTAGCTACATTACATATTTCCTGTTTTTCCATGTTTTCAATGGCAATTACTATATTCCTCGTGTTCTTCTTCAAAAGTGTTATTTTTTTAGGGGAAATCTAGTTGCTTACCTCAAGTTATTAGGGAGTATCTTTAGTTTTGGATACGATGACGAATTTGGTGGTCGTAAGCAGTCATAACGAGTGCGTCTGTTGTGACGAAAACACACGTCATGTCTGGAGGCGTGGGTTAGGGAGGCGTCAAGAAGTCGGGGGTTAGAGAGCGGGGGTGGGGGAGGGTGAATGGGAAACCGAAGGGAAAATATCGGAATTTGGCGGAAAGATCGTCGGGAGCGGAGAATGGAAATAAAGCGAAGATGGATGAAGGAGGCGATAAAGAAGATGTGATGGACGAGGCACGAAGAATGAGGGAGGGGCAAATGAGGATGGGCAGAGAAGGTGGAAAAACAATGTCCATAACGGGACCGTGATAAGAATGCCATCTGTTGGCAGACCGTGCCAACTGTAAAAATCTGTGTTATTCGCTCCCAATTCCCCGCGACCTTCTCTCATTAGCTTGCCCGAATTTCCCCGACTCCTTTCTTTTTCTGAGGTGCATCCTATTTGGAATTCAATGGCGCTTGCGATCGCGGAACTTCTTACTTTTATTTTCGGAGATTTGGAATGGCTTTTCTTTCACTGAGTAACACTCTTCTTTCAACATAATATTTTGATATTATTCAGATTAATATTCATACAAAATTTAAGATATTACGCAGATTCTTCTCGGATTAACTGAAATGTTTTGATTTATCTAGAGAGTGTGTTGTGGCGGATGCTATATTTCACTGGATACATATCACTTTGAAAAGCATTGCTATATTAAATCTTTCTCATTCCTAGCTTTCTAATCCTGACAAGAATTAACTTGTGAGGTACAGATTGAGATACACTGTTCCAAGCCAGATTCGAAAATTTCAAGTGGCTCAAATTTAAGGCTTTATATTGGTCACATTATAATGTCTAGTCAAATTTATTTTTCAACTATCTTGAAGATTAAGCGTAACAGCGTGATATAATAGGATATTTATTTAGAACAAAGTGAATTATAATTAAACATTTTTTTAAAGCTCACTCAATCTGATACGTTAATCATCATTGCAGTTGCTGCTGACGTTTAACTATCGATTAAAATGAGATTTACCATTACAGTTAAAGTTCCTACTACATATAACTTATAACATCGGCCCTTAATTCTGCTCTTCAGGCATTGTATTTGAAAGGGTTATACATCAATGATCATCGCGATTTTACAGCAAATGTTTAAAGGCTGAGGAGCTAACGGCATCAAAATCTACCCTTATCCTCGCGTCTCCGATCGGAATTTTTCCGTCGACGTCTTCCCCGAATCGAAAAAAACTTTTGCAGTCTGCGTGAACTCTTCCCTTATTATATTTCCCCGCTGCAGGTGGCTCTTTCGAAGGGAAGGTCGAGCACGCGAAGGTATTCACCGATAGGCGATTACGCACCGCCTTTTCTGCATTGCATAAACGTCGTCACCGCGGACGCCTTTCGGGCTTCTTCTGTTTATCTCTTCCCCGTGGTGCACGCGTAAACACGAGCCTCCCCGAGGGGTCGTCTTTCGCGGATTTCCAAGTGTGGGAGTCGACGCCGGGTCTCCCTAGGGATCCGGCGAGGTTAACCCGGCGCTTGCTAACGTCGGCTGTTTATCCCCCGGGGTCGCGACGCGGGATATTTGTTGATGGGCAGGTGACGAAGGAGGAAGAGGGCGACACGAGAAATGGAGGTGAAAAGAGGAGAGACAAAGCGATGGGAGAGATGCAACGTCGCCGCTGCAGATTGGCCGCATTCCATTCACCGAACGTGGCAACACTGCATTCCATAGCTGCTCCCTCCTACCCTACCTACACTATACGCCCTCTCACCTCCTTTTCCTCCCTGCCCTCACCCACCCCTTCCATCTTCCTATTAAATCCCTTCCCCGCGAAACGTCGCCCTCTCCTATGCGTTTCTCCCTAGTATCGGGTTTTTCCATTAATTTCTCCCCATTTTCCCCCTTTCAGTACCGTCGATTCCTTCCTAATTAGCTCATCTTTGCATATCTTCGTCCATTACGTAATTTTTTCCTTGTATCCTTCCTTCTTCTCCATCACACGTTCAGTATTCGCTTCTTATTCTCTTTCTTACTCGCATTCCTTATTTACATCCCATGAATTCATTTTCAACCCTCTCGCAATATCGCTCTCACTGCATTCCTCCTTAAACGTAAGGGTTTTCTTCGTCCCACGGTAGAAATTTCATTTTCCGTGAGACTATAAGCCGAGCTCCCCACATTTTATGAGTCATATTTTATGTACGTGTATCTTATCTCACGCACTAAATATTTCGAAGATCAATAAGAAAGTGAGCGGAGATTATTTGGTCTGGCGCCTCGGAATTTCTTCTATGTTGCTCGTCAAATACCGTATTGTGTACAGGGGGAGAGAGGGCGGTCCTATTCGGCGCCTGGGTGCGCCGCACCCAACTCACGGTAGGTGCCCCTGCCACACGCCGCAGCTTTCAGCGTACACATGCTAACATAGGTAGGCGCGGCTCTGAATGTGACGCTGCAGTCCTTTTCCACGTTTTTCTTCTTAGTTCCTCCGCAAGCTTAGTTTTTCTTTTCTTTAATTTTTTCCTATTACAAATATTTTTCTTTTCGAACATTGTCATTTGTGTTTAAGAATAGCACGGCCTCACCTATATCTCGAGCTGTTCCAAATAGTTTTTGGTTTAATTGTTATTTATGTTTCCAAATAGCTATTTTCGTTCTCACCAATATCTTGCTTTCTATGAACGTCTTACTTTATACTCTTAATCACTCAAATATCGATACGAAAGTGACTGGAGATAACTTCAACTTACAATTCCGTGGTCTACACCTTTACGTTCTGTTCCTTATCTTCAATTAATTTTTCCTTCGTAAGGTTTAAGTTATTACATTGAAAGGTTTCTAAATTCCAGCACCTTTGAAAAAAGTATAAGTTTAATGAGGTGCTTGTATTTCACTGAAGCTCGTAAAATCTTTTGAACTCATTCTTCTGGATGGCTGCCTCGAAGCTAATCGACGATTTCTAATTTCCTCAAAAAGGCAAAAGATGCTCCCAAGATTCTTAAATACCAAAGTGCCCTTTGAAAAGAATATCGTATTAACGGTATTTCTATTGCATTTCTTTAACAGATGTTGTTAGATGCTAACCACAGCTGTGTATTTTTCCGGAAGAATTACTCGTAACTTATTCCAGTTTATTTTCCACGATTCCTCGGAAGAAGTTAAACGAAAGTAGTATCATTACCAGGCATTTATTTTTAAAGTTCTAATCTGTGTATTTCTCTTACTTATTACTGAGTATATTTCTTTTGGAAATGTAAAAAAATCATGTTTGATTGCACTCGCAAAGGCTGAAACTTTTGAAAATTTTTCAAAAATAAATAACTGGTAAATTAAGGTATCATGCCGGAATTGAACAAACAATAATGGTGCTTCATTTTAAGTTTCGCTTTGGTTCGATCGATGAAGTGTGTAGTTCCGCTACGGAAGCGATGGGGAGCCGAGCGTCTCCAGAGTGCACACAAAGGCACGCGTGCGTCGAGCTAATTATGGCATCCACGTGTGATTTACGCTCCGCTCTCGCTTCCTCTTGCGTGCTGTTTCGTCACCGCACCTCGGGGAGCGGAGGAAGCAATTATGATATTTGTTGAGAGGCGTCGAACCTAAGGCTACCGAGCAGGAGGTCGTGCCATATTCCTTATCGCCCCCGAGAACTCCTTCGACGTGCGAAATTTATTATTACCTCGAATTTACTCACGTGCTTTTAACGTACTTCTTCATTTCCGCTATCTCTCCCCTCCGCATCCTCCCCTCTCCGCTATCTCTTCATCTCCCTTCTTCTGCTTCCCCTTTCTCACTTCCCCTGTCGCATCTTCCACTTTTTCCTGACCAGGGCCTGTTTACGGAACAGGCAAACAAGACGAATGCCCAGGGCCCCAGTAAATATACCTTATTACCTTATAGTTCTCTGCATGGATATATTAGAATTAGATCGTCTTTTAGTATTTTATGGAAGTATTTTGAAAAGTGAAAGATACAAAATATTTTTTTTGAAATTTTATAGAATTAGAAATAATTGCGTAAATGCACTGTATTTATGCGAGGGTTCTTGATGTATTCACCCATGCTGCTCATTTACTTCATATATTAATGATTTTGCATTTTATTTCGTTAGGTCAAATTGCTACAATATTCTTAAAGATCGAAATTTTCATTGTCTCACCCCATATTTATCACCACTTGGGTTGGCGGTATTAATCATTATGCTTTTGCAACTATTCAATGTCAAATAGATGTTACTGGCAGCTATTTCAGTTTAGAAAATGCTCATACAAAATTTTTATAAGCATAATAACATGAAATTGAAGAACTCTTATCAGAATTGGGTCATATGAGTTCATGTAGAGAAAACTACGTACTTTTTAAATTTTTGCGTTATAACTGAAACTGAAAACGTTATATTAAAACTGAAATTAAAATAAATATATAAGAAGTATTTCTGAGCATTATTTATATTCGTTCTCCTTATTGTCGGCATCTCTGTGTTTATTATTCCATGTATTCATGTCGGGTACTATTTCTTTTTCTATAATTTTTATAAAAAAATAATAAATTATAAAATATCTGTCCATGTTAGTTCTGTTTGTTTATTTATTCGATGTGTTATCATATTATCCTTGTACTTCTATTTTTTACACTTATTTATTTTCATGCATTTTTTTAAATCTCTAGCTGTTAGTCTATCTTCCTCCCGTGAATATGTCCTCTATATCTTTTTTTCTACATGTATGTCAATACTTGTGTCTGTCTTGTATGCTTGTTATTGCTTTCTGTACACGTATATACCTGTCACTGCTAGTCTATGTATACATTTCTGTCACCGTGTGTCTGTATGTCTGTCCAAGTTTAGATGCCTTTCAGTATCCTTCTCCCTTTGTAGTTCCATATCCTTTTCCCCTCATCCTTCCTTTCTCTCCCTTCCCACTCTCGTCCTTCCCCCTCTCTTTCCCTTTCTTCTTGTAGCGACTGACTTTTAAATCCCCTTCTTTCTTCCTCCACCTCAATAAACCGCCTTTTAAACTCCCCCTCTGTGCATTTGACATGCCCACTATCTCCTGCCTCATGAATTACCAGTCCCTCTTTTCACTTCCTCCTTCTCCACTCCTTCCTGTTGATTCTCATTGTTCCATTTTACAATCGGACTCGTACATCTCTCTCGCGGTGTCCTTAAGCTTCCCGTTACGGAATTGCGATGATGTTAGAGGTCTCGCGGATACGATTTTCGATTTTTATAATTAAATTTTTGATTTTTAAATTACTATATTTCATTACTTAAGAAATGGAAGGGTTCCTGTATAGGCAGCCTTGTTGAAATAAACGTTTGCACGAATATTTTTTACGTCGCTTTGAAAAATGTCGCAGTTGCGTCGACTAAAAGTCTCGTCGATGTCGTGTCGACTGAAAATCGCATCGCGGTTGCGTCTCCGACGAGCCACATTTCGGTTGCGCCGTATTCCATTTCCTGCCTTCGCGACTCGATATCAGCGCCATCTATTCAGCGCTCATCCCTCGGCGGTTTCGTAATGCACCGTGATTTCAAATGGTTATTCGCGTCGCGTCACCGAGGATGACACAGAGTTAAGTTACGACTGGGATGAAGTAATGATTGCAAGTACTTTCAGGAATACATATTTCCCCCGCCGCCGCGGATTTTATGGTTCATCGTGCGGTGAAATCGGCCGTTTCTATTTTCTCTCGTAAGTCACTCGTTCGTGGAAGAAATTCCTTCGAGGTGAGGAATTTTGCTTTCAGGACTCCTGGGAAAATTTCCCCCTCGAAACTTAGCGTTCTCTGTTTTTCGAAAGCGTTTAAACTCGTGAGTATTTCCGAAACCGATGGATTTCTATTTTTTCTGTCGTGGGAATTCAGATGTCGATGCTTGTTTCACAGAAGGACTCGCAGGAATTGCTTTCGATTAAGAAGGACTCGATTGAACGTGAAATTAAAGTGCATTCTAATTTGTTTATCGAGAGTTATCTTTGATTTTATCGTAGCTTGATAAAAATTTAATGCTACATTTCCCAATACTTCAGTGGTAAAAATGCGACCTTTCATTGAAACACTTATGAATAACACTCTGTTCATTTATCGATTTTATTTCATAACTTTAAATTTGTATCAAACTGAATAAGAAATTTCTCGATAAGTGGAGGAGGGAAAATTGTTCTCAAATTTCATGTGTGAATCGGTTCAACTTTGGTACCTAACTGCCATATATTTTGTGTATACTATGTCACAAAATTGTCCTTATTTGTTCTTATTTAATCTTCTATATAAACATTGATAGAAATATTGATATTAGAATTAAATAAATATAAAATTTACCTACTAAAATTATGTTGAATCATTCATTTAAAAATGAAATTCCTTCTCTTGGACGATAGCCTTAATAATTATGGTATTTCCTCTAGTAATAAGTTTAATGACTTTTTCCGTCAACAAAGACTCCCGTCGGAGGAAGAGGAAATTCGGTATTTCCCGAATTTTCAGATTCTCCGTGCGATATCAGCTCTCTAACGACGGATCCCCCTTTGGAACTGTTATTTTCCTCCTGCATTTCCTCTTTAGAAAACAAAGGTCCAATGCGACCGGCTTCTGTGGGCTGCGGGTCTAATCGAAACACTTCGCCCGTACTACTGCCGTCTTATCCCACGTGCCACAGTCCTTCCTCATTCGCTTAATTTCCGCCCCCTCGACCGCCCAACTGCACCGCGATTACTTCTCAAAAGGATCCTTGTGGACATGGGGGCGAGGGAACCCTCGGGAAGGCGTGTGACCCCTTATCTCAACCCTTGTTTCCATCTCGATAGGGGTAGCGCGGCCGCGGGATCTCATTTTAGACCAATTTACCCGAAATGATTTATTTCGATCATCGCATGAGTAACAATAGATTTTAATGTCTCGGTGACTTAGCATGAAGGATTGTGAGATGCAAAAGTCAGAGTGTTGAATCTTTCATCTCCTATTGAGATTTATAGTGAAGCAGAAATGAATAAAATTCTAGAATGAATCCTTGAATGGCGTGATTTGTGATCGATGAATTTCTTTGCCATCCAATTGGGATAGTTTATACCTGCCGAGGTTCATTAAGTTCCTATTGTCGAGGATGCAGTACGGATTTTATTCGTTTGAATATCTAGTGTGATACTGTGATCATATTTGACTCTTAACTTTTTCAATTGCCGTTATATCTATAAAGTATTTTGTCATCTATACTAAATTAGTATCTACTGCGAAAGTAATGGATGTAAGTCGTTAGCTACCTATTCGAAGGAATAGTGGAAGGTATTTTTTTAATATAATATAATACAATGGACTTTCACGTTATTATTCATGTATTTTAAAAATTTATCTTTATTTTAGTTTCTAGTTTGCTCATGAAGTTCTTTATTTCATTGAGAAATTCTTCGTTTATCGGAAAAAGTTTTGAAATTTACGTGAAAGATACGCAGCCGTTTTTTGAATTGGTTCACCCACATTCTACACTTCTCGGAGAACAAATTACTTAATGGATTACTTTAGTATTTCAGCGATGTTGAATAGTTACTGGAACCAGAAGGTTTACGCTCATACCCAGCATCAAGTGGTACTGTGAATAAATAGGAATTAGTTTTAGTTCCCACATCTACATTTCACGAATTATCTAGTTACAAGGCCTTTTAAGTAGCAACAAGGTCGTACTGGTAAGCTCGCTAGTCTTGAAACGCCGAGGTCTCGGGTTCGAATCCTATTTAAGACCTGGTTGTGTATGCGTGTGTAAAAAAACGAGGTTTATTGTAAGAATGGTCATCATTGACTAAAATACGTCCAACATAAAGACGAATTACTATCATAATTAGTATTCTCTCGAATTCTAATCCGATTATAAAAGAATTACACTACGGTCGACCAATTCACGGTCGCCTTCCTCCAGACAGAACCACCCTCCCGTCTTAGGGGATCTCCCACCAGAAAGACCATCGCCGGGAAAAAGTGTCTCGATGCATCATTACATCGGAGGAATTAAAGGCAGGAAAAAATATCGAAGATAGTTTCCAGCCGCTATTGCGTCCCGAGACAATGGCTTTGTAAGGGAAGGGCGAGGTTCCCGGGGTCGCCCCCTCCCACTCGCGGGAGCACCGTCGAAGAACAAAAGGCTTTTGGGCCGCGGCCCCAGCGATCCGTCCGGAGGATGCAGCAAGCCACTCGTGTCGACGTCCTTCTTCGTGACTTTAAATGGCGTTTCGCAGTACCGTGCTCTCTCCCCGCCGGATGCAATCATCCTTCCTGTTCCCCTCTTTCCGCTGACGGCGATGCTTACGTCACCGCCCTCACCCCCCGATCCATTCGTCAGTTTTCTGACGGCGCCCCCCCTTTCGCGGGTACGCCCAAGAAGGCTTCCCAACTGTCCGGAGGGCCCCATCCTCCGCGGGTGCCGCGGTATGCGGGCGGGGGAGGGAGGATGGAATGCCAGCGAGGAATTTCCGTGCTAACCGCCCGGGAGAGCCTATTACGGTAAAATAACATTAGGGAGAACTCTATAAACGTACGAGTCGTTTAACGGAGTCGGTCTCGGAAGATGGATTTTTCGAGCGGTCGCGGTTTGTCGGCGGGTTCCGGAAGCTCGATACCGGGGTCGATTCTCGAAAGAGGGGGGATGCGTTTGGGGGGTTTGTTTCGGAAGTGGTTCCTTTCATCCTTGGGTGATGTCACGCGCGTCGCGGAAGACCGTGGTCGCTGCTGGGCGCGGACGCAGTGGGTTCATCGAGCTGAATTTATCCGATTTTGACAAATTTCCAATTTCTCTCCTGGAAGTTTATCTGCTCCCCGTTTTAAAGCGGGATCTACTGTATTTGAATTAATTTTCCGTTTGTAACGTTTGGCTGCTCTTTCAGTTTTTAATGTTTGTCGATTTAATGGTGGTGAATCATCGCGTAGGTTTTAAAATTTGTCCTCTAAATTTATTTGACTCCCGTTTTAATTCGGAAGATTCTGTTTTTGAACCATTTATTGGTTTTCAATGTTTGTATCATCCTTCGTTTTTTTGTTTGTCGGTTTCATAGTGGTAAATCATAGCGTAGGTTTTAAAATCTCCTATTTCTTCCTTTCCAGATGCTTCCGGTAAAATCGGCCGCCCCGGCGTCGCCGAGGAAATTGCCCGGAACTGTCCAAACAAGGTAACTCAACAGGTTGCTGCAAGTAAGTGTCTCTGCGGGTGAGTGGTGTACCAGCGTGGAATTGAAATTGAAAAGATGAACGTCGAGGAGTCGCTAGAAAGTATTCCCATTGAATGATTGGCCTGTCTCGTCCCATTGAGAGGTATGGATGGTAAAGTTTTCGAGCGGAAATGATTTTTACGCTTGTCCTCATAAAGTATATCTGTTGATAACCTTTTAATAAAGGGTTCAAAATAATTAGTAGCTGAATTCATCGAATCTTTTCTCTGAATCGAAGGCAGTAATGCATAAGATAGTAAGAATGAAATTACTAATATTCTTTTCTACACACTGTTCCAGACTTGATTATTGCCGATTTGTACTAAAATCGGTCGTGTTCCAAATGCATGAGTGGAAAAGAGTATTTGTAATTTTATTCTTACCATCCTATTGATACAGATTTCCACTCCGTAAAGCTGCCACAATCGATCTTACAGTAGTACATAATTTCTCGTGATGAGTGTTGATCATTTCGCAATTTTCTTCGAGTTCGATTTATTTATATTTAATGAATTATTATAATACTATATAGCGAAATTTTAAGAATTTAGCTGATTTACTTCCAAGTTTGCCAAATCAGAACGAGTCTATCCAAAGATTCCTTTCAGTGACGGACATCTTGCGCAATTTTTATTCTCAATAAACCTCAACGACTTTTCTCGGAAGCTGCCGTGCGTTCGTCAGCCCACGTTCTATCACCTCCACCGCCATTCAAATTACATTCCATCCCCATTATCACGTATTACCTACAGAACACCATGTCACGGCTTCTTCCCTCCCGTCCGCTGCACTACAAACTATCGTGACGTAACGTTATCAAGGCCATTCAACAGGTTAATGACGCCGGAAAGCGTTTTCCTTTTAAACGGAACTGAAAACCTAGCGAAACTCCAAATGCCGGGGAGAGGGAACCCGTAGGTCCATTAATTTCGGTCCTATATACCCGATGAATTGGTGCTTCCTCTCGGTTCCCACTAATATTCTGTGCATTTGCTACGTTGGGCGCGCATGCGTGCCGCTAGCCTAGCACGGCCCACCGAACAACGCCATTATAAGGGTATATTATGCGTCTACTAACGAGGAGCCAGTCACGTGTAACTACTGAGGAAGCTATGGGCTTATTTTCGAAAGCCACGACTTCTGGCGTCTGAGTCGATTTCAATGGCAGGGAGAGTTTTGACAATTCGTTGAAGGTGGGTTTACGGCGAGCCTAGTGAGATGTAGGTTTAAATTCTTCACATTCTCAGAATTGTGGATGAATTAGCTGTAATTTATAAATCTTCTTTCGGAGAACATGGTCAGCCGAACCGGTCATGTTTTAAAATGGATTCAGTAAGGTTATCAGTGGTGAAGCCTTGGTTCAATTGTTAAGTCTAGCACGTGGAATTGTGAACCCGCAATACAGTTTCTGATTTTCGAAATATTTTACAAATTGAGTTGTTATTTATTACGTTTATTCAGTGAATGTGCTCAATTGGCAGTCTTTTTTGGTAGGATTAAGCATATTTTAGGGTTTTCCCTGCGTAGTAAAGTCAATTATTTTCACCGTGTTTCATAGAACTTAGTTAACCTGCAAGTACGATTTTTCTATGCACTGGACCTCAGAATGATTTATCGCAGAGCTGTTGTACATGGGTATAAATTTTACTTGGCTGAAATGTTGTTGGGAAGTATTCCTGCCAGTTGAGCTTTTACAATTTCGAAATTTTCCTGCACGGTAATGGTTTTCTAAGCGGATGACGTTGGGCAGTTAGTTCCATTGAGGTCCCACAGAATAGATTCGAGGCAGAGATTAGGATTTTGCACTTCTAGAATCCACTTAGCAAGACCTCGAACCCGCCGCAAGGGTAGTCATAGGATTACATCGATTCACGTCCCATTACAAACTCCTCGTGACGTCGGTTCTTTAAGGAAGTTTTCCGTCCGTACATCGCTGGATTATTAGTGTGAAAACGTTAAAATAACCACGCATTCGTTTGAGCGAGTCCGACGCCTGAAAAGAGAGCCACGATCAATTAGCGCCCTGCGTACGAATATTTCCCCAACTTAGAATGCGTAAGAGGTACGGTGGGGCCCGGGTGGTCGAGCAAGGCCCTCCATTCTTGGCCAGCGTAATCTTCGGCCGAGTAATCGGGGGTGCGGGCGATCGGGGGGCGCATTCCAGGTGGATTACGACGGTAAATAATGTCTCATAGTCGGAGGCGACCTTGCCTGCCTGGATGATTCGAACTAGTGATCTCATCGCAGAGGCCGAATGGAAGAATTCCTCACAATGTCACGATGATTCGGAACCGCTTTTCCGAGTATATATCTCCATTGAGTCAGCGCGGGTTTACGGGTCATTTTGCGAGTTTTTCCAAGAGGAGCCGAAAAGTCTCGTTTCGAACGGCCACTTTCATGTAGTTCGTTACGTCATTACCCGTTTGAAGGACATGGCAGCGTCACCGTGCATCCTTGGATATAATGCGGCACGTTTACGGTGCCGGATTTACTTGCCACGGAGCTTCTACATCGGAACCATTCCCTCGCGATAAGCTGCGATTAGAAGTTTAGAATTTTCTTGCTCCGCGGGTTATCGATTATCGTCTACTGTGAGTTGTACTTTTGTTTAGCAGTTTTAATTTTGAAGTTACGTCATGGATAAAAATATACGGCCTGTTACATAATATTGAATTATATCAAACGTATCGTATTCATTAATCGAATCGAATATATCGTATGAAGTCGTTCTCATTCAAGTAAATTAGCAGTCATCCAGTTCTGTTAACTTAACACTTGTTATTCTGCTAAAGTTATCACTAAAAGGATACCTCTCAAAATTACGCCAGTATCGTATAATACCGAATTTATCGTCTCTTATAGAAGTCGCTCTCATCAAGCAAATTAGCAATCATTCCAAACTGAATATTAATTAATTTTAACACGTGTTATTCTGCTAAAATTATTGCTAAATGGATACCTCCCGAAGTTGCCCCATTACCAACCATTCATTTCTAATAATAGATATTTCACCAGGCGCCTAGTGTAAGACAGCTCCAGGTTAGCTCGTCATTAACTGGCTGGCTCAAATGCCGTCTCTCTCTCTTTCATTCTGGAATGGAGTCGCTCAAATATTCAATGTTCTGATTATTTTATCCGCCGCTCTAATGCTCGACCATAGGTGTTATCGGATACCCCTCTCTCAAAAACCGTAGCTGTCAGAAAGTAGGAGCGGAGACCTCTCACTAAAACAAAGATTCC
Source organism: Sympetrum striolatum (assembly GCA_947579665.1). Lineage (NCBI taxonomy): Eukaryota > Metazoa > Arthropoda > Insecta > Odonata > Libellulidae > Sympetrum > Sympetrum striolatum. Next base: position 48,528,849 of record OX388342.1, on the reverse strand, counting down.
TCTCCTAAGCTAAATATTCCTTTCAGTCTCTCACTCCTTTTCCCTCCCTCTCACGGTACACGTTTTTTGTGCTCAGGAATTTTCTGAATGAACCTTGCCCGCGACGACCCCGTTCTCCTCCCCCTCATTCCATTCTTCCCCTCCCGTACTCGCCCCTCCACAAACGCTTTACTCCTACCTTACCTCTTCAAACTCCTCATTCCGGAGTTGGGTGTCGGTGGCGACATCTGTAGTCGGAATCCATAGTGCGTAACGTCTGTCCCGCTAGCTGGCGGCACCTGCTTGCTTACAGTTCCCCACTGGGAGTTTCAAACGAGTTTTGATCAACGTGGTGAGCTGAACGCGTCGATGTAATTGTGGGCGAAACTTCTTCTCTTTGTGAATTCTTTAAAATTTACTCGGGAAATAACTTGTGGGACTCTGCGTGATACTTACAGCTATCGCTGTCTTCGATTCCGGACGTGGAGAGCTGCGTTGAAACGCTTTCAGCACGTACATTTTTGGAGCACGTGGTGAGTTACTATAGATTTTTATAGTAAGAGTTCTTAATTTTAACAAGAATGAATTCCCGAGTGTATTTTTTGTGAATTTCAGTGATTTGGTCAATATTGCAGACTATTATATACGGTCATCATTGAAGTTGATATTTGTTCTCGTAGAAAGCAGTGCACTAGGACGAAGAGTGATGTTTTAGGTTGTAAAATTGTAATTTATGTATTAATGAAAATCGCTTTATATACAACGTGATGTCCTTAGTGCTTAAAGTAATTCAGTGTAGAGTTAGTCCAGTGAAAGAAGCCTACACGAAATTTACATAAAGATTTTGTCTCCAGTGTTAAATTACGAAATTATTTTATCGTAACTTTGGATATTAGAAAGAACAATTGATTATCTAATATTTTAGTCTTTGCCCAATCGTTATATAGGACTTAAATTATTGATTGCATTCGAAGCCTTTTTATTCTCTGAATACAAACTTGTTGTAGAGTTGAAACTATTATGAGCGATTATGAATTATTTTACGTAAATTGTTGGAGTTTGATTTAAGTTCATGAACGTTAGAGTTCCTCTAATCCTTTCATGTATTATAGAATCGATTTTAAGTTAAATGAATTTGGTAGGATGCACTACTAATGCTTTTGTCAATTGTCTTCACAGGAATATGAAGAAAGCATTTGAAATTGAGGAATCTACGAGAAAATGCAGCTTTATCACCACCGTTAATGATTGTTACTGCTACCCGTGTGGAAATGTACTAGATTTAATACGGTGATGTAGACGAACCAGTGAACAAGGAATTAAGTGATGAAACTGCAGGTATATATAGCTATTGCTTGTTGTATTTGAAATTTGAATAGTTTTAAAAGTTGTTTGTAGCTTCGGCATCGTGTGTAAATCGTCTGTAGTGTTGCAGTGGTATTAAATCACTTGGCTATCGTATTACATACTTGGCACTTGTGGTTATTTTTAAGATACTGAATTCAGAACTTTTTGTGCTTTGTTGGATCTTGTTTTGTTGTCGATAGAAACATTAGTGTACAAGTTTTAAGGAATGATTATTGCTTGTAGTTATTATAGTTGTAGTTTCTCAGACATCCATTTATAAGCAATGATTAAGTTGATATGTAATGAAATTCATATTCTATATTCTTCTATTAAATTGTTTGGTTTGTTCTACATTGTCTTCTGACTTAAAAGACATTCGTATATTAGAAATCAACAGGATATAATGACAGTTTTTGTACTTAATCAAGTATTCCTTTAGGTTCAAGTACATGAACTTAGAATTTTAAGATGGTAGTATCATATCTACTTACTGAGATTGGGAATATTAATTAAGTAATGGTTAATCTGGTCCATTTAATTTTTATGTCCATAGATTAATTCACAATTTTACTTGTTTCTTGAGATTTAAAGTAGACTCGTTTAAATTAATTATTTAAATTAATTTAAATCAGTGGCACACCTTGTCACTTAGCTGTCTTTTTATCTGATTATCAAGAAACAATTTCAGCCTGAATAAATTGTAATTGACTTTAGGTTGAAACTTATATTAATTTTTATAGATTCATTTAACTTAATCTGTTGAATCCTAGATAAATTATTTTAGTATTCTAAGGGTAATGTTAACTATGTTGAGGTATAATATTAGTCGTTTTTTAGTTTCAGATGTAATTTTAAGCATATGTGAAGTGTATTGACCCAAAAGGTGATAATTTAAAATTTTAGGGTGCCAGTTGATTAAACAGGCTCTTGTTACTGCTTTAGTGAAGTACGTTACTTGGGAAAAAATTTTCTTAGTGGGATAAGCTCAGTTTCCATGAAAGATGCCATATATCTGGAAGTTTTCTTAGATTAGGAAAACTAATTTGCAATTTTTTTCCCCAAGGAAACTATTGTAGTTGTATACCTCATAGAAGGAAGAATTAATTCAAATATTCTTTAACTTTACTAATGATTTTATTTTCTATGTAGCTAGTTAATGAATATTATAATCTTATATTGTCCAAGTTTGCTATTTTGAAAATTTTCTTGCATTATCTTAGAGTTAGAATAGTTAATAATGTGTTGAAGTATATTGCAATTTCCTCATGGTAGAGAATTTCGTTTGAGTTGCATAGGGAAATCATCAATGTTGCAACTTGTATCAGTATCATTACTGGTGTATCTTATATAAGCTGCATGATGTATTACATAGTTAAAATGATTTTTGTTTCTCCTTTGATCATTATTTCCATTTTACTTCAGGTTTACATGTTGAAGCGGTATATGAAGAATTTTATAGATGTAATTCTCATAGCTTTCCTGAAAAGACTATGTTGAGATTTAGATTGTCTTTGAGCTATGATGAACAAAGCATCTTCGTTAATGGTCTCACCTTGTTAATTCACTCCCGATTAAAGTTGATCTCATTGATTCAAATCTCAACTTCCATTGAATCAACCTAACTGAATTTTTTGTTGTGAAACTCTGTTTTGAATGTAATTTAACAGTTTTCTTTTTTATATGCTTACCATCTTATTTACTGCAATCATTGTTCTTATTATTAAAAGGTTATTCAAAATAATTAAGCCCTATAACATAGAGTAGTTAATCTTGTGAAGTTTATTTCACTTTTGATGTTTCTCAAGTTACATCCAGGTTTTTTTTTGTAATTTCCCAACTGGGTCATTAACACCAAGCCTATCTATTCACATCTTGATTATTTTTATTTCAGTATTTTAATTCATACTTTGAAACTTCATTTTTAGCAAGTGTTTTTATGGACAAAAAGAAAAGTGTAAGTGTAAATATTTTTGTCTAACTACGTGGATTTAGTCCAGTAAGTCATGAGACTTCATATGGAACTCATAAACTTATTGAACATTCCTGCAATGCTTATTGGATGGTTACCTTGACTTATGAGATCCATAACTTGATTGAATACAAATGTATCATTCGTGCAACCGGGCACTAGTGAAACAAGTGCATTTGATAAGTTTAATTTTTAGATAGATCTTGGAAAATCTCATATAATTTAAAGTAGGATATTCTTTCACTTTCTCATTGGTAGCGTGACTTGGAATTACAAAATTTGATAAGATTCTAATGGCTGGTTATAATTTATTTCCATGAATGGTGTCAGTGTTTCTCAAAGGAGAAGTAAAAGATTAAATTGAGTGATCTAGGAATATATGAATGTTATATCTGTGCTATTATTAGTTTATTAGTTATTATGATAGAAAGCAGATTTTTTCACTCCCAGAATTGTTTTTGTTATTATATAAGACTAGATGTTTACAGTTTTCTCCTAGTAATAAATAATTGGCATGAGTTATTTTATGTACCATTACATCTAAGTGAGATCAGATTTTAATTGCTTTTCCTATGGTTTAATTAATCTAAGTTTCTGTATTAAGATTTTCATTTAAGCGAGAGAGCAAGTGCTTTACAATTGGAATTGTTTAGTGCAAGAGTAGAGTCTTTCTGATAGAAATCACTCACCAGGCTGCTGTATTCTTTCGAATAAATGCTTTCGTTAATGATTCTCTGTTATGATTACCATTAGTTAAGCTTTTGCATGGCCCAATTCTTCTATGATCCAGTGGTCATAATAATATCATTTTTGCTTAGTAATTAGTAAAGTAAAATAAATTCTGTATAAGCTCATCCTTAGTGGTCCTATTAAGTCTTCATGAACATTATTTCTCAGCAGTTACTATTTAAGGTTGATTTCTTGTTAATCATTTTGGGAGTCTGTGTATGAAAGAATGTATTAATTGTCGTCAAATGTTTTTTCTTAAGTTTTTACATTAATGTTTGGTATTCTTTGGGTGTAAATGTTTTAATATTAGTTACAAATGTTTCTTGCTTTTACAGTTATAATTTTTAAAAAGATTCTATTTTCTATTCCTCAATCATTGCAATGATACACTTGATGTATAGCTCAATACCTTCTTCGTATTTCCACACTATATTACATTTGCTTTTTAAAGAGTATATAGATTTTATATATTACATAAATTTAGTTAAAGTTCAATTATATCTTGTTTTTTTTTAGACTTCCAGTTTTCCAACAAGCTGAGGCTTCAAAATGGAGTATTAGAGCTCATTGGGGTTTCCATATAATATTTAGGATTTCTGCGAATAACACTTCTTGAAATTAGGGCTGATAAGTTACACATTATGTGGGTTTACTATGTCTAATATTTTGTTCCCATATTTTAATTCATATTTACTTTTTATAAGTTATTTAAATAATCTAAGCATAAAAAATTGCATGTTGAGTTATTTTCAGTTCTTACTTCCAATATGTGAATTTTTTTATTGAAAATTATGGTGTGATATTCATCAATGAAGATAGTCATTGTAGAGTTGATGTTTTTCATTGTTTAACATGATTATTTTAGTAGTTCCCTGGAAGCAAATGGCATACTTGAAGAATATTTTATTTATTTAATATTTTATTTTATTCTCATTTGTTTTGCCTGTCCCTAGTGTAGGTATGGTAAAGATGACATCCTGGTTTTTATCATATTTTTGATTTTTTTCCATTGTTAAAATTAAATTGTACAATAAACTCCCGTTTATCCAAATCGTGTTTATCCAAAATCCGCTTTATTTGAACAAACTTTTCCGAATGCACCCACCCACGCGACCCATTACTTATTTGCTCGTGAAACCTCTTTAAAACTCCTGTTCTTTCCCGCTGCCAAATAAGGTGGATTTTTTCCAGTAAGAATGCAAAATAAACCAGCTTTGTTATTCAGCATTTAAAAACTTTGAGTTTTCAGTCATACTGTGGTGCCTTTTTAACACGTCAACACAAATTTTTCAGTCCAAAACATGCAGGCTTAATCGCAACCATATCAATAGCATTCTACGTGCGCACATTTTAGGATCATATATTTACGGTATTAATGCAGATTGGGGTGTTTCACGCAGGACTTCAGTTTATCCGAACCGGCCACCATCCCGATCATTTAGGATAAACGGGAGTTTACTGTATTTTCAACAATTGTACAGTTAGTTGTTCCCTTAATCCATTTTGTTTACAGAGTTCGGATGTTAACCCTGCTAATTTCATTACTCCATTTTGTTTACCTAGCTGTACTGCAGATCTGCTCATTCTTTTCTTTTATGGATGGCATTGTTTGATTATTCAGTTCTGCTTCCTTTTGGTAGTGATATCAATAATATGGAATTGATCTGCAGTGACTACGCATCTTAACCTCTACTTTTTAAAATGACTTAGTGTTTTGAAATCATTGAGCTTCAGATGATTAACGTCAAGAAAGAATTGACGTGTATGAATGATTAATTCTATGAATGCTCACTTATAAGGGCAAAGATTTTCAAAATTTCAAGTAACTTCTGGAAATGTTATTTACAGCCTTATCTTTACATTGGAAGGATCAATAATTCAGGGTGATACTCAACAATTATGTTACTTTTTGGTGGTTTTTGCGTAGAATTATATTATTTTACTTTCTCCCTATACGTAGTATAGAGAAAGTATTGTATTCGCAAAAAAATTCGACCTTCAGATTTCGACGGAAATAGATGTTTTGGGGCCCATAGAGCATGTTTTCGCTATTTTCTCGAACATGTCTGTCTGTGGTTAAAAAGTTTGTGCGCGCTCTATCTTAAAAAGTAATTATTCAAATTCATATTTAAAATTTTCCTAACAATACCAAGAGTTGATTAGTTTTTGGAGAATATCACTTAACCGGAAGTTATGGTTTATCCGGAACAAAATTTTGTTTCTTAAATATCTCTATAAGAATGCAATATAGGTATATACATTTACATACAAAAGTTATAGATAATGTACTTTACTACAACTTTTGTATAAAATATTTTTTCGTAACACTGATTTTTTAGGAGTTATTCCCCAATAATGGTTAACTGGAAGTTGTTGTTTACCCAGAAATGGAAGTTTTTCATACATATCTCGATCAGAATGCAATGTAGGTATATACAATTATGCACCAAAGTTGTAGATAATGTTTTTTACAACAAAGCTTGTATGAAACATTTTCCTGTAACACTCATTGTTTTGGAATTATTTATATATTACCGGCATAGGCTTCTGTTTTCAATAAATATGGAGAAAGTCATGTGTTGGCCACATCAGATTTTTATTTATTGATAAAGGTTTAATTCTGGTTGCATAACATTGATGAATGTTGTTTTTAACTGAATGTGTTCTATTCCTAGTACTAAGATTTGCAATAATTTTTAGGTCAATTGTTGTTTGAAATAGTACTGTTTTGCCTTGCCTTGTTATGGCCAATCTTTATTTATGTTTAATGTGTTCACTTAACCAATATCCTGGTAGAAGGTACAATCTATTCATTGAGGGTCATTAATTCAAAGATTGTTTTTTTCCAGCTCAATCATCTAGTTCCTTGCGATTCTTTTATTCTCCTAGTTGTCATACCCAAAATCACCTCATAATTTTTTATTCTGTCTCAATAATTCCTCTTAATCATTCCTTCTAGTGTTAGCTTCTGGAGGAGTCCTTTGTGCACCAATTATACATTTTTTGACGTTAAAGGCAATTAAAATTTACTGAAGATAATATCAAACTAAAAGGTTTTATAGGCCATAAAACTGTAAATTAAATTACATTTTCTGTTCCTTCTTGTGGCTCTTCGTATTCCATTTTGTTGAATGTGACTTCATTACTCTATTAAGTTACTTCAGTTGTTTATTTTTATCTTGATACATATTCATTTCCATAGATTACTTTGAAAGCTGCTTTTTTTACATTGTCAAGTTTCAAAGTATTGAGACCTGTTTAACCCTCATATGGATTCTCTGCGCCTTTGCAGTGCTTGTGGTTTTTAATATGCTTTAAATACTGCCCAATCCCATGGATTTTGCTGAAACTTTCAGTAGTCTATTTTTTCTGCATTCTTAGTTGATAAATTTAATTTTGCCCGCATAGTGCGTAGAGTTTTCATTTTATTGGCCACTAATGGAAAAAGTTAAGTCGTTGGATTTACGGCGACGCTGCGGCTACGCGAGTTTTCTCGTCGCTATTTTGGCCTGTCAATACTCATTTAATGGTTATTTACGCATTACGCATGAAATGGTATATTATATTTATAATCATAATATTTAAACGATGAAGCTTTCTAAATCATTTATTATTGTTTAACATAGAGCCAAGTTTGCTATGCCAAATTTCTTTCATCTATTATCCAAGTATCATAAATTTTTCTTTTTTACAATGTTCTTTTACAAAACTTCATCTAAATACAATAATAGATTTTAGAAATTCGTGGCTAGCCTAAGGGTGTTATTTCTATTGCCTCTGTCATTATTTGACAGTAAACGGAAAATAATGCAGTGTTAAAGGTTTTTATTCATAACTTCTGTAATAATGGGTTCAATCGAACAAAACAGTTAAAAATAAAGAATATAGAAGTTAGTAGCATTATCAATAAAAAAAATTGCTAAGAAGAGCCTAATTTGGAAGATAATGACAAAAATACCGCAGCACCTCTGCGGCGCCGTAAATCCAACGACGTAACTAAATTTGTAAATCCATATGAGGGTTAAGGTGAAACATTGAGATAATTTTTGTTAGGACGAACATTTTTATTAATGTGCATGGAAACCATAACGTAATCAATATTTAGTGTAATTGTGCTTTGCTCGATTATTTTTGATACCACTTAAACTCAAGTAGGTTCTTTTTCAGTTCAATTTTAAGCTGTATTTTAGAAGCTAAATATTCTATATATTCCGTTCTATTCTAAATGCTTCCCATTAAAACACCGTGACAGATCATTCCATTAGTGTTTTTGCTATTGAAAATGTCACCTTGCACTTCCACGGATGTAGGATTGACGAGGTATAAATATTTTGTGTATGAATTTTCTTCTTGGTATTAGTCAAAGAAAAGTAGTTACAGTTTTTTGTGCAAAGAGGTAGAGTTGAACTAATTTGCTGGACTTGGCTGCTCTTAATACTTTCAAACCTTAGATTTAACTTCTGGGATTTTTGGCCATCACGTTGCTGAAGTTTTTACCGAGATCAAATATCACGGGATTTTATGTTACTAGTATTTCTTGTTTCCTTTGGGGAAATTGGATGATGTATTTTTCTTTGAAAAATTATGATGCTCAGGGGTGCTCTTATTGTTAGCACCATGTCTATTTGTTATCAGGGCTATCTTATTGAGATGCTCGTAGATTGTGTGGCTTATGTAAGTCATTTTAGTTGTCAAAGGTGGTTCATAATGTAGGAATTCCTGACAATTTTATTTGCTTAATTTTTGGTAAGTAAGTTGATCTTGTTGTTCATAGTTGTAACTTAACAATTCACTCTTGTAAATATGAAATTTTATTTTAATTAATGCAATATTTTAGGTGTTTATTTTAACAGATATTTTTGGTGATTGCTCTCCATGGAATTGGTTCATGTTCCCCATGGAATTGGTTTATACTCTCTGAAGTTTTTTCCTTTTCAAATCCTCATACAAATGCACTTCTTCATGCTGTAATTTAGTTGAGTTTTTTAAAATGACCTAATTACCTCTTGGCAGTTCAATATTTTGTTAAAAGTATTACCAAAATTAAATCATTTATAATGTTGATTTTATTTCATGCCTTACTATTGTTCTGTTTTTCGTATATTTGCATTTGGAGCAAGTTTTCATTTATGTTGCTAAAATGTTTGAGATAATATTCAGTTAACTTAAAAATATTTCAATTGTATATATTTTCTATTGTTTTTGCTAGAATTGTACTCATAAGATTTTAATTACATGAATTGTTATTATTTAAATACAACACTTGTAAAATTATACTTGGTGAGCTCCAGTTGTATTTATTTTATTGGTTGTCTTAAAGTAATTCATTGAGCAATGCCACATTGTTTATCATTTAAATGGTAAATCATTATTACTTCATTCATTCAGGATCTATATTGTCTAATTTGGTTGATTTGGTTATAATATTATTGAATTACATTTTTTGTTTTGCTTTTTAGTGATTCTTTCTGTTCAAAATTTTGTGGTGTTGGTTTGTTCAATATCATTGTCACTCAATTTATTGTCTTAGCAATATCAGTTTGTCTAAGAAGTATAATTTGCAATTTTTTAATGTTTCATAGATTGAAATGGTTTTAAAGCTTATTTTTTTACTTACTGATGGTATGATACAAGATAACATGTGCCTGTGTGTATTCAGTGTGTGATGGTTGTCATAGTTAAATTGTGTAATATTGAAGGATGAAATGCATTGCTCATCAAAGGAGGCATGAACCAGTCATATCAAAATTTTCCCTTTGTATTCTTAAAACTTAAGTTAGTATTCATAGCCAATTATGTTTGATGAATTCCTAGTTGTAACGGTTAATTATTATTTTATAGCATAGTCCCTAGTCCACACCTGGATGCTTATTTTGCTGAAAATATTGGTACAGTTCATGTTTGAACAATGTTACTTTTGACATTTATCTTATTACAGTCCTCAGTTTTTTCTGTACAAAAGATCGTGAATGATTTATATTCATAGGCTTGGGAATTCCTAGCTCCTTGCTAAATGTCCCAATCTTATATCTTAATAATGATATTTTGAACAAATGAAAAGATTAACTTTTACACACCACAGATAATTTTATTCAGGAACGACCATGGTTTCGACTCATGGAGTCATCTTCACCTGAAGATGACTCCATGAGTCGAAACCATGGTCGTTCCTGAATAAAATTATCTGTGGTGTGTAAAAGTTAATCTTTACATTTGTTCCTAATGGCGACTTACCACGAAGTCACGGCCCAAGCAGTGGATTCTATAATGATATTTTGTTTTTGGCTTTGTCAATCATAATTTTCCCTGTTGCTAAAAGTATTCTTACAGATTTAGAAATTTGAATTTAACACGCCCACGACATTCCGGAGGTAAGTTCGTAACTGCCGCCGGTGTTCGTCCCGTGACCTTATTCTTGCAAGTTCTTAACTGTGCTGCTAGGCGGAGGAATGTGGTTTGTTACGGTGCGGCCATCTGCCGTGGTTAAAGTAAACGTTCTCATGGGGGGTGTATCAGTTGGCGTTTCCGTTTGAATGGTATCGCTCCGAGTTCATTCCGAGAATTGATGTTAACGATCATTCTACTAAAAATGGCTGTTTCTTTGCATTATTACCGTTGAAATGATTACTTGATTGGAAAGAATTTTATAATTAGTATGTCATCAATCTGTTCTTAGTGGAAGTTCTTATCGATTACGACCCTGTCTTTCGTCATAGATAATGTTGTATTTGCCTCAATGGTTACCCGATGCCGATTTATCAATTATTATTCTGTGTATGAGTCGGTTTAAAATTAAGCTACAAAGCTGGATTCCCAGATTTTCTCCGTTTTATCATCAATTGATTGATTTTAAAGATTTCGCGAGTCGGTTCTGAAATGGTAGAGTTTTCACGTTGAAAGTAGTATCATTTTGATTTTACATCGATGTAAATATTTTCGTTAGGCTATACAGTCTCGAAGTGTCAAAATGGCGGCATTCGGTAATTTTCATCCCCAATTTTGTTTTCGTCTAGACGCTTTCCTCTCACGTTCTCCTCGTAACTCTGGAAGGTTGTCAGTTCGAATGCATTCTTAATTTGTTTACTTAGCGCCTTAGGACATCTAACCAGACTCTCCTGGACATAGTCCAGAGCTTCGCCGGAGGGTTTTGAGGCCGTTGAGAAGTACAGTCTCCGAAGTGTCATTTTCGTTGCTGATTTTTCAGTATATGCCGTGGCGTAATATATTCGTCAGTCCTCAAGATATGCGGACTTATTATGATATAATTTGAGATACCCTATTTATTTGTTGCGGGCTTACCGTATCGCCGTTGAGTAATTTTCTTTTTATGGTTCGCTTTGGAAGAGGACCGGATTTTGAGTCCTTTGGTTTTATTTTCTTGGAAGGGATCTAAGAATGTGAATTGTAAAATTCTATTGTGCACATTTATTTATTTAAAGAAATCATAAAGTACACGTCTTTAGTAATTGATTTAATAACAGGCTCAAGGTGATATCTGTAAGGAGTGCTCATAGTTACGTAGCCGTTCCGAGTAATGTTGTATGATTAGCTCGTGATGAAAGATGGCGTTTTTTATGCAGCAGTTCAATGAATGTTCGAGAAGTCGGGTCTTTTCAATCTTATTCCCGAATAGGGCAAAGGCACGGATGCAGATGGTGATGCGGTTCGATATAGTTTTCTCTTGGTGCGGAACGTCTGACATCTGATATCATAGCCGTGGACCGAAAAGGGGAATCAACTGGAGAGGAAGTGGATCTTGTCGCCGCCAGCCCGTTCGTGTTATCCTTTGCCATTCATTCTCCCGGTGATTTTTTACGAATTACGCTTTAGAGCGGCGTGCGTGTGTCCAATCGTAATGGAATCCATATCCCATCCATGGGAGTTTTCCCCCTTTTCTTTCCTATCGTCCGTTTTGGTTGCTTCTCGGTCTTTCTTTTGACCCCTTGCCCGCTCTTCGACCCTCTCTTGAGAGGAATGTAAAAAAGCGCATAGGGAGAGGCAGAGAGTTTAGGTTAGGGTGTGCGTGGGCTTTGATGAGGTTGTTAGGAGAAGATGAAGTGCATGCAGGCTCTACTGGAGTGGGAATCTGTTAGGAAAGGTTTACGTCTCGGAGGTACGCTTGGGGGGATCCTCGACTTGTCTGAAACCTCAAAAGGGTGATGACAAAGGTCAGTTTTGAAGGAGCTCGATTTTAGGATTTTTAGCGGAATATCGGTTGGAAGAGATTTGCCTCTTGGTAAAAGAGGGGTAATAGCATTCTTAGTCTGTGGGTGGTGAATTTTTATCTACTTTAAGTTTTATTGCATTAAAAAAATTACAATCAATGTTACTGTAAGGATTACTCGTTATTGGAATTTCGATGGACTACTTTTGGTGCGTATGGTTTTGATATTATAGTCCCTATAGACTATGGTAAAGGTTGATAGATTTTCTTTCTATTTCCTGAAATTCTGATCTCATTGTTTAAATCTCTAAAGGGTGATGATAATAACTTCATTATTATTTGACTTTCATTAGGGGAAATTAAATATTAAAAGACAACATATAAATTAATACGAGGAATCGAGGAACATCTTGCCTATTAGTAAAATCGTATTAAAATTGAAAAAATAATTATACCTTACTGTTTATAGAGTCCCTTTGATAACAGAGGAATTAAAAACTAGATACCAGTTGTAGCCTTTGATCAAAGGAGTTTTCCTGAACTTCTTCCATATCTATCCACTTTGCTAATTGATATCTCTTACGGTCATTGGTTGCCGAGAATGGTAAGGATTTTTTTTTCAAGGGTGCAATATTGGCCAGCTACTGTTCTCACCGTTATCATCCGCTACATCTGCTGTCACTGGGAGGTTGCGGTTTCCATCGGAGGTTCATCTCAAACGAAACTGGTTTTCACAATGATTTGCCAGATATATTTGATTCTGAGATCATTGTGAAAGCTGATTTTGTTACCTATCGTCGGGAACGCGTGGATGTCACCACATCACGGATTTGCTGCTTCGAGGGAATGATCTTGGCAGCATTTCAATACGTGTGAAGCGTGGGAAATCGGACTCTTTCGACAAAATTGCATTGGTGGTGAAGTTTACGCTCAAGGGACAGTTTTTCAACATAGGAGATAAAAATGTTTTTCGGTTCTCCTGGTTTCGTTTTCTTGTTGTATATTGTGTATTTATTAAATTGATTTTATAAAATCTTCTGTTTATTTCTCCAGCTTTCTCCTGTCGTTCAGGTTATCGATACCACGCATTTAAAAAAATATATTTTTAAGGATTGGTTTAGCTGTCGGTGGTAGCTATATTTGTAAATCGTGGGTGTTAAAGATCAATGTTTGTGTAGCCACCTTGTTCACACCATTGTTCAAATAAAAATCTATCATCGCAGAAGTATTCATTTGGCATTTCAATCTCTCCATCAGTTTAAGTTCCATTAAATCTTGTTAAGGTGAAGTCTAAGGGTATAAGATTTTTGGCAGCGTTTTTGAAAGAATTTCCTCTATTCGAAGTATTAGAGCCTGATATTACCAGAGGAATGCTTTTCATAGCATATAAAGATTCTTGCTATTTCGCGTTCAGTTCTAATCTTGAGATTTGTAAATCTGTTTAAAGTCTCAATCGGTGATATTTAACTGGGTTATTAGAATGCATTCAGAGATAGCATCTTTCTCGACTGCCAAAGATTAAGAAAAACGTGGTAGTGATTACTTTCAAAAAGGTCTAGCATTTAAGCTGTTAATTAGGAATCTTCTCATTTGTTGGAGAAACTTAGCAAACCATGTAAAAAAGTCATTTTAACTATTAATCGTGTTATTTCAAATTATTCAACCGGCTAATCCATTTCGAAGATCTCGAACCCGAAACATTAAAAGCCTCATCAAAATTGGTCTTACTCGGAGAAGCGGTATTTCTATAGTGCCTATGTTGTGATAAAATACAAATGTGAAGGTACAGGAGCCATCGATATTTTACCGGTAGATTTTGATGTGGCAATTGTTTTACATATAATCATTTCAGGGTGATCGGTCGTCTAATAAATACATCGTACCCACTTCACCTATTTATCTCGTTTCTGAAGGCATGAATGTTCATAAACTAAAACGTTTCCTTCCAAATGAATCAGTTTAAGACAATTCACCAGTCCCTGTGTCCTACGTAATTGTTTATTTAAACTTGATTGTAACTTATAATAACTTCTAACTTGATTCATGGAAAGATTTTTATTTCAATCACTTATGTAGGCAATTGGCGTTCTATCGCCGTCACTCAAACCTTGCAGATGTCCTTTGTTTCCGAATTGAATGTTCGTCACTCGATATATCTATCGTTCGTACCCAAGGACTTTTTGAAAAATTTATTTGTGAACCAGCTGGTCAACCGAGGTTCCATTGTACAATATATTTTCATGTGTGTATTCGCGTAGCTTTTAGTGAGGCATTATCTTAGTAAACAGTAGGGAGATTTAAATTAGAGAGGGTTACAAGTACACGTTGGAATTCTAGGAGCCTCTTCAATTAAGCTGGTCAGTTCGACTCTCTAGGTGTTCAAATCATCTTACGTTAGTCATGATATTAGATTCTGATTTTGTAACAACTGGTTAATGTGATAAATTCATAGAAACCAATACTTTCCTTAATTTATGGCAGATAATTATTCCTATGTCTGGGAAATCCATGCACTGAGATGACTCAGTTTTCGGATTACCTGTGACAATTTTTAAACTAGTAGTTTGAGGTAGAAGAGGAATCGGAATTAATTATCCCTAAGAATCCACCGTTATATGTTAATATATAAGCAATAAAATTTTCATTTCTTCCTCCGATTTTTTATTAAAATGCAAGAGGAGTTTCCGCTAGAGATATCACTAGCATCCATGGATGCAACAAAACAGACCTTGCATGAGATGTATTGCTATCAAAATTTTTAGGAATTAGCAGGTCAGCCTGAATCGTTGTCACAAAGCAACAAGGAGGTATTACATACAACAGAAAGAATATGTTACAAAATACAAATATATGTATTAAAAGTAAACATAGAAGAGGTTAAATGAAAGAATTGGGATGTGGGAAAAAACTCCTCGGCTGAAGGCTTTCGGAGAAAACCCCACTGCGGGAAAGCACTCGCACAAGAAGGGAGCGAAAAAAATCACGAAAACATAGATGGAGATTTATGCAAACAAGTATATTACAAGTTGCATTCATTAATGTCTACCAGATAGTCCCGTCCAATGATGAAGTGGTATAGTATTAGCTTGGTAGTTGTCTAACTATGAATGTCATTTGCCTGAAAGAAGAGTAGGCGGAATGTAGACAGTATTTGCAAATGTTTTCGAAATAGAGAAGACAATAAAGATTAACAAAGATTAGTATACTAGTATGATGTAAATGATAATCAAAAATTTTATTTTACGCTTTTACATATTATATAATAGTAATAATAGTAAAAATAATTCTAATAATATGGTTAAATAAATCGTTATCTCTCGAGTAGTACAAATGTTAATTAAACTAATGGAATTAGGATAGTAATAATACCTCGAGATTTGATGACAATGACAGCTGTGTGAAAAGCATCTGAGGAAAATATGTTAATTCTCCTTGTTTATTAATATGTTTGAGAATGTTTGAAGGAAGGAAGTGAAAGACATTTGAGATTGTCGTTGGGTAGTCCGTCCCAATACCTCCCTCAAATGATGTTAAAAGATAACGTACAAATTTCGGTTCTACGAGGGGGGATCATTAGCTAGTCTGAAGATAGTAGTCAGTGGATAATGTTGTGAAATTTGGAACTTTAAAATTTGAGTAAGTTACCTTCATTTACGGTTTTCATTCATGGATGAACTGAAAACTTTGCGGAGAATCTCTTAGGAAATAATAATGACTAAACTGATTCAATAGGTGTTTGAAATGGTTTGTAGGTTACATAAATTATACAACTTAAAATCGGTCGATGAATTTTTACTAAAGAAAAAACTTCATCGTTTCGAATACAGGTTCTTGGTCTTGGTAACTTTGAGCTTCTTAAAGTGGAAACGTTTGATTCCAGCTAAAGGAGAGCAGTGTAATTAAATCAAAACTTCAGAAAATTTGTATTTGAAATACGAGCAATTAGCAGTAATGATTCATTTATTAACTCTATGACGGGGAATAGCTGTATTCCACCATTTTCTACGGAAAGAAATGTTTGCGCATGTAGATAAATTCTACATGTAAGGATCTCTTTCACAATATGAGATTCACTGTCCTAATATCCTAATAATGACGGTTAGAAATGGTTTATCATGTTTACTTCGCATCGATCATGGATTGATGATCTTACCTGACAATTATTTCAATAGTCTCCTCTGTTCATCCGTTATTCATTTTTTATTTCCCTGGTAGTTTCTACCAAACTCGTACATAAGTAAAATGTACTATTAGGATAGTGCGCGTTCGGAAACGTTTGTCATGTAAATCACGCAATTGAATGTTATTGCTCTTCATAGAGGCTGAGGATTATTTAAAACAGACCACAGAATTGATGCTTGGAGCTTGCTCAAGCTTATCTCACTCAAACCCAATGGTTTTAAAGAATTTATTTTCCATTATTATAAGCAGTGGCGGCGGGTCCATTGGGTTCACTGAACCCCCTAAGAAAACTACTGCACTATTTTTATTTATATCAATGTTCTTACCATAACACAAATAACCTTAACACCAATTACTGGGCCTTACTTTTCCTTCGTTGAGTCGCGATTCCTGCCGCTTTTGGTTTTAACTAGCTTGACTTCGCGCGGGGGCTCACATCCCAGAGTGAACCCCTTCAGCTGACGCGTTATAGGTGAAGAGCGATGAGGGGAACATACGGCCTTTAAACATGGGCCGATCGCTGCACGTTGCAGCGACAGCCGACGAGAATGGCTTCATAGGATTTTCGGAAATTTGTTTTAGGCAATTTCCGGCAAATTAGAGAGTTGAAATTCGAGGGATCGCTGGAAGCCGTGTATGTTCAACTAAAACTATACCCTCGAATATTATCCCATGTTCGACGCTAGGTCAGGGCTAATATTCTTCAATTTAAAATGTATTGTGGCGATTTTTCAGATTTAAAAAAAATGTCTTCCCGATGAAATGGAAACTTAAGACCCGGCATATGAATATAGATCATAAATACATTTCATATACGCTGTTTAACGTTTCCATGATTATTGTTGGTTCGATTCCAGAGCACCATTTACATTCCTTTATGCATTGCAAATAGAGATAATGGAATCATATTTTAAGATCATCCCAGTATGATATCAACATAAAACTTTGGATTAAATAAGTTTTATATCTACCAGGTCGTTATATGTATTCATATATAATTCCCAAAATGTCTTGGGCTCGAGACCAGGCGGCTCTACCATTTGAAATGTATGGTGGGAATTTCAATTTGCTTTACGATTCATTTACCGAGTAATTGAAAATTATAAGGCCAGGCATGTAAACAGAAGAAATGAGCGTTTCATAATTACAATTCATCTTTTACCTTATGATCATTGGTTCGACGCTGGGGCACCATTTGTATTCTACCATATATTTCAAAGGTGGATTGTAGAATTACCTTTGAGGTCTTTCCCGATGTGATATCGACTTGAAATTTGTATCATCAATATTCTTGCAGTATGCAGGCAACTTTTACTCGTATATATATAGATAATTAATTTTAAATAAGAATTAATATAAAACTTTCATTTGTAATTGTTTCTTTAAGGAAATAATTACATTGTACATGGCAAAATACTTTTTAACATACTATTCATTCATTTCATGAGTTTCTGCATCTGTAAGCTTTCTTCCACTTTCTTTAATCTCAAAAAAACGGCCAACAGCAGGTCCTTGGTCATAATATGCAGTTCCAACACTGTTAATTGCGATGTGTACATCCTAGAATTTATAGCTTCTCTAGAAAGGCTTGACAGTGTATTGGATTTAAGTGTGGTATGGATTGACACATCTCTCTCCGTGCCAGCACTGTGAGAAGTTAAAGTAAGATCCGCCAGAATTAATTTGTTGAAAATTGATGGATGTTGTGATACCTTCAAGTAATGGTAAAGCCTAGCTGTTGACGAAGTCATGTCTGGAGGAGGAGGAACATAGGGCCCACCACCTTCCCGAACTATATTCCTGAAAGGAAACATTTTATCAAACTCTAGCGTTTAACGCTTCCTGACTTTAGTTTAATACGCGTAGAACTTGAGTTGTTTCTTTTTTTGTCGGCGCCAAATACTGTCTCAGGGCGACAAAATCTTGGCACTAGGCGGCATTCATGTCGCCTACTTGGTATGTTATTTTGTGCACTGGTGTCTGCAGCTATGTAATGGCTACCCAATGCGGAGCAATATTGTGAATTTGCGGAGTTCTTTCGTATCCAGTGTGCATATTCAGCTACCGGTGTTGAGGTTGCTTGTGGCGTACTCATTATGTAGACCTACTGCGTTACTTGTTTGTGAACAGTTTTTCTCGCTCTTCATGATGAATAGTGTCCAATTTCTGAAAGGGATTAATTTTTCCTCTATTTCTGTTTAAGAAAAATGTGCAATAAAAGAAGTAGGAAGTCCTATTCCTTTGCTGAACCTATCTCAGAGTCAGAGAAACAGAGGTAGGCAATACTTCCGAGTGTTTAAGCCATAGATATATGAGAGAAACAATTTGATTTGTTGCTGCGACTCTTCCAATAGGCTATACTATTTCCCTCTGCTCTTTGCGAAAGACAAGGACGCGACCTGGGCAAAAATAATTTTATTTGATTTAGGGCATTAATCTCAAAAAATTATTCGGTGCCAGTCCTGCCATATACTTCAACCCTGAATAAAACAATATAAGGTAATTGATTTATGTTCTTATGATTATATTTGATATTTCAAAAAATAAATGCAGCTTGATTATTAAAAGGTATTTTGGTCTTTAATATTACATACGGAGAAATATGAATCGAGAATTTAAATAAAAACTCAATTTTCGAGAATATAGGGATTTTGTACAACGAAGGCATATATTGATTCAACCCGAAATATTAATTTTCATATTTCTACTGCTTTTATCCGCGGTTGTTGTGAATTATACTGCGTCCATGTAAGCAGAGGCAACATTCTAGTATGAGCCAGAATATGTAACCATAATCGCGGCCACTTAAAAATATGCGAATATTGAAGTGAACCCCCTGTTTTTTTAGTCACGCGTCGCCACTGATTTTAAGTGAAACGAGTTGGTTGATATTTTCCAAGCAGTTAAAAATCCTGATACTTTACATTGTGTGTATGTACAATTCTCGTTGTTATCCACATACACTCTAGGATTAACGTGTAATAAAGCAATACAGAGTTCCCGGGCTTCCATGGCTGCTTGCTTACATTATTCATGTAGTGTAAGATGCGAAAATTCACCTAATGAAGTCATTACTATTTTTCATTATATGGGTGCATCAGGGATTAAATTAAAAAATTTAGATAACTTTCGAGAAACTGCCGTCAGGGTTGATAAACATTTAAATGGCATTAAACGAGGCTTATATCTGTTTCTCCCCGACAAATTCGATGCAACGTAACTTTTAAAATGTCAAAGGCCCCTGACTGCCACCCCCATTTTCCAAAATCAGTTTTTCCGGGAGATTTATCGTGAAACGCATCGGTGTTGACTGTTGGCACTTATCCAGTTACACGAAGTGTGGAATCGGTTAAGATTTCAATTTACTCTCCTCAATGGAAAAATCTCTTCAGCTTGATAAATGTGACCGGCGGTCGCCGAGGGCTCGCCACATTTGCCGCCCAGTGCACGTGTTCCCCCCACAGCGCCCCCCTTCGCTTTAGATTGGAAACTTAGATGAGAGGACACGTGTTTGTGGCCCTCCCTCTCCCGCTAGTTCGCTTCCTCGTCCAAGGATGGCGACACTAATTCTCTTAAGAAAACAGCCGACGTGCCAAATGAGGCGTGCGTCGCCGCGATCGCCTTTCGTAAATAATCACGCAGGGAGAATGTTTTAGCTAATGAATTGTGACGCGACGCCGGCCGCCGACGCTAAGCTATTTTATCTCCCTATCCGGTCTGTTTGGTTTTTCATTTTGGGGGATCAACTTTGATTAAAAGGAGCGAGATGGCCGGAAAGGTTTTCCTTTTTAATTATTGAGCTGAACGTTAAAATTAATTGTGCGCGTTGCCAATTAGAGCATTGTGAATTATAGTTGTCCGTGTTGGAGGAGTGTGGGATGGAGGGGGGGTTCCAAAGGAGGAATTTGTTGTAAAATTTGATGTGTAATGTATGGAGATCTGAGTCGTCTTATCAGTTGTAGTTATTACTTTTAAGCTCTTGGTACAACATTATTTATTGCCTAGGAAGTCAATCTGTAACCAATCCGAAGTGGTAATTTTATACACTGGTGATAAAAGAAGACACTTATTACTCCTAAAATCGTATATATGTATATTTACATTTCTAAGGATAATCAAGAGTTATGTAGGTTTTAATTTGACTGGTTCATCCGTTTGATTTTGTTTGGTTCTGCTTTTGACAAGGATTCCATAAACTTCATGGTCTTCATAATTGATTGTCTTACATGGCATTTATTTCGTGAATCTCCTCTATTTCGTCGTTACTCATTTTCTATTCTAAGTCAAATGTGGCATTGGGATGATGCACTTTTCATAAATTTATATAATACACGGATTCACTCGAAAAGTCAAGAAGAGAAGAGAATCAAAACTTGGGAGATAATTTTTGTACATGGAAATTTTCACGAGATTCATTTTCATGGACTGTATGGCGTGGTTGTCTAACTTCGATTTTCAAATTCCAATTTTGCATAAACAAAGGTCTGTTGAGTTGAACGGCCGGACAACTGTATCTTTTATATTTCTGATCAAGAATCATGTCCTGAAAGTTTCAAGAGAATCCGTAAACTACAAAGTTCATGTTTTCCTCGTGAGTAGTATCGATATGAGCTTCTTCATCTCTATTCAGTCTTCAGTATTCAATTTTACCTCAAGTGTTGTTTTACAGTAACATTAAACCGTCAATCTGATTAAAAATATTCAGCCATGATTACGATTTTAACGTCAAATTCTCAACCTTTAGCTAACATAGGCTCTGGAGAGGGATTTAGGATAATTAGACATGATGGGTAATTAGGAATTTAAGTCCTTTCTTTCATCTCTTGAGCCAGAATGATATGAGCGAAAAAAGTTCAGCAGAATGCTCCTATGAATAGAATTCCAAAAGGAGCGAATGAGAGTAATTCCACTATACCATAGTAGATTACAAATAATCACAGCCATGAACAAGCCAGACGATGAGACTGACAAGAGGCAGATGCGAGATACTAATTTCTCTATGACTTGCCTAAAGAAAAATAGAAAATATTCCATTCGCCAACGCAAGGAATAGAAAAAATTATCGGTAGGAACTCTAATGAATCTCTAGATCTTCCTCCATTAAAATGTAATTTGGATGATTTATTATTTGTAATCTTCAAAGAACTATTATATAAGTGCACTTTCGATTGCTACTTAGGCTCCCACTGAGGTCAAGAAAGTCATAATTTCCTCCTTAAAATATTTATTATCGGAAGAAAATTCGGGAGGGTATCTTGTCTGTGCTTAAACCATATTTAAAACTTTTGATTGTGCAGCATAAAAATATATTTAGTGACTTAAAAAGGTTATTAAGATTAAAAATTAGAATAATCGTCTTGCATGATTGATTCCGGACGATTAAAGTGATTCATGTGGTTTCTGCAACTCCTTTTAACTGAAATTGTTTGTAATTTTATGTCTTGGAGAAACTATTTAACCTTTGTCCGACCCTTCTTCTTTTCCAAACTAAATAGGCTGTAAAGTTAATCTTTAGATTAAATATTATAAGACGTATGATGGAGATAAATGGTCCAACTCATGAATAAATAAATTGTATTTTCACTTATTTAAAAATCATTTGGCTTTAGGATTCTGGGGAAGTAATTTTCTGAAAAACCCAAAGCTTAATGACAATTACAAAACTCTCTTTCCCTGGAATTTGACGCTTATCTAGGCGATAACTGGAAATCCTTCCATATTTAACGCTTAGATGATTTGAATTTCCTGCAGGATTAATTATTTTCTTCCACAAAGATGGCAAGTTATTGTATCGGTGACGGAGGAAAAACAAAATGAAAGTTATACTGTTTTACAGTTTTTTTGTCACATCCCTTTCATTACATCTTGCTTGTATTAATTTACTTGGTTGTTACAATATGTTTAAGATGTGTTATAAGATCGCAAGTTTTTTTTAAACTGTAGTCTCACAGCCCTAGAGGTTATCTGTTATTCATCGAGGCTCAATTTTCTGTAGTTGTGAATCCTGAAGAATGATATTGTTCATCAGGAACGTTGAAAATTAGGAACGATTTCTAAGGAAACCTTTTTATTCCTTCATCATGCACTATTAGTCGCAAGTTAAAGTATGCAATCATTTTATCACGGATTAACTTTAGCCTCCCTTAACTTCAGTTGTAAGATCGTAGAAAACGCTCTACCACAATGAATGTAGGGGAGACCCGGATAAAGTGATCCCCTCGAGTTTTCTTCCTATACCTTCTACTAGGTATAATTATCTCTGATCTATCTGCTCAGTAAAAAGACCACACCTTAATGTATCTTTTTAAAAATTACGTAAATTTTGCAAATAAAATTACACTCGTGATCACAAAAGTTTTATAAGTTCAAAAAATGTCCACTTTACCCCGGTGCATGGGTAAAGTGGTCCCCTTATATAATTATTTTAAATTTCCCCATAATATTCTTTCCTGGTCAGTATTTCTTCATCTAAGACGGAATGAATAAATGGTAATGACCAGATATAATTAATAAGCACCATAACATTATTTATCACGAAAATAATAGGATTTAATAAAATACTATATATAATTAACAATTGACAACTTTTTATTATTTCAAGAAGTTGTCCACATTTATACAATTTATTTATTATTTTATGGTGGTTTATAAGCAGAAGTCACTGGTGAAATCATAGCAAAACTCATTATTACTGCATACTGCACACTCATGATGAGCCCACTTTGAATAGTGGCCTCCTATGAAAACGTGGGGGATCACTTTACACCACGTGTAATTTAAATTCAAAACAGTTAAAAAGAAATTGAAATAATAATGAAAGCGGGGAAAACATTCCTAAAGATTTTAGAACGATTATTGACTCTAATAAAGAAAATAATTCAAATGAAGTAATTTTTTATGTTATTAGAGAATTCAAAGGTATAAATAAAAACTTACTTAACTTAGATGAATGATCTCGGAATGGCAATATTCTTCCCTGCTGAGAGCAAAATATTAAGCCACTCCTAACAGAGGCTACAACTCAACTGACTTGATGGTGCGGAAGTAATACGTCTGCAGGATAGATTGCAACACTAACAAGGGAGAAAAATGTAGGGTACCACTTTACCCCAGAGGATCGCTTTAGATGGGTCTCCCCTACGTCTCCCTGTGATATTAGAATTTGTGTGTGCAAAATGAAGTTAAAATTGTCGAGGCCATATTTTTTAGCTTGATTCCATTTAAACAATACGCAAATTTGTTCTTCACAGTTAGTTATGATCAGTGATGAAGTGCATGTGATCATATTAGCACATTATTGTATGTAGTGTGATATTTTATAAATTCGATTTAAAATTTTTCTCTTCCTTATTTACGATTTTCCATATTTTTGCAATCCATCTGATTACTCTTACTACATATATGTTAGAAAAATGTAAAATGCGACGCAGTCTGAAAATCTATTTCTACAGAAAATTTTTATTCATTTTGAAGTCGAAAATATTTGAAACATTTATTGCCGTGATTTTAAATTTTTAAGTTGAATTTTCATCAAAGCAATCTCTTTGGAAGACAGATATTGATTATATGCATTTAGCTGCGTAGCGGTTGGAGTGCGAGATGACGTTTCGCCGAAGTGATTGTAAGCCATTGTCGCTCTGAAATGATAGTGAGATGAAGTTCAATCGGAAGATGGGTTAAATTGTGATTTCGCAGGGTCAAGAGGGAGAGAGGTCGCATTTCCTGCTCTTTTGCGCTTTGATAAATAATCAGCTGTTTTATCCTTCCGTCCTTAATAAGGTCATTCTGTTTGAGGATGTCCTCTGTCACAGAAGATATGATATTCAGCGATGACGAATAATTAAATGTTTATGTTAGTCGACTGCAATGAATAAAGTTTATTTTATTTTTGAAAGAAGTTTATCGATGTTTCCAGAACAATCTTGAATACATTTAGAGTAATTACAATCAAGTACGTAAGGTACTTTACGTCGTTCTTTCTTTTTGCTAGGTGATTCAATTTGAGCAATTTGTCAAATTGGATATGAATAGATTTCAATGGTCAAAAGACCATTCAAACTTCAAATATCGTTTTATTTTGAGGATATCCGTGAATGTAGAATAAATTTTGGAATAATTTTTATAGAAATTATTTATCTACTATTTACAGCTTCTTCATACGAGTATTTCTTTAAATAGTTGGTTTATTATATTTATTTTTGGAAAGTATTTCTCAGTAAAATTGTTAATAAATTACATAATTCATTCATCATTTATCTTACACTAATTTATTCTGTTCGGAGAGCTTTTTGATGTTCATAATATTGTCTTTTTATAAAACTAATGGTATCTCTACTTCAATATAGAAGTTGCCTATGTTGATTGTAATGCATGACGTTATTTTTAGGAAATAGCTGAAACGTTTTATATCTTGTCTGCGTGGTGGCGGAGTGGTTAACGTGCTAGCGCGTTTACACTCTAACCTCACGGTCCCGGGTTCGAATCCCGGCTAATCGGATGTTTTCGGTTAGGGAATGGCTGTGTGTGTATGTGTGATATTAATAATATAAAATGCAAAAAAAAGGAATAAAATTAAGAAAAGGGGTTAATTGGAGATAGCCTTCCAAGGCTAAAATTCGCCCAAAAAATAAGACGGCATGATGATGATGATGATTATTACTCTTCTGCGTTATCTAGAACAGCTTACAATGTTATTTTCGAACGAAAGTTGACTTTGCTCAAAGGCACATTGAAGGTAGTAAACATTTTCCATTAGGGTAAGAATTCAAATTCTCCATATAATTATTTCCGAACGTATTCACCACCTAAATGAGGAATTGATATTCCTTCATAATTAATTTCAAGGCAGGGATTCATTCATCTTTAAAATATATTCCTTAATTCTTCCTTATGTTAGCCAATCTTGAATTTATTTTAAGGTGGATTGACTGTTGTTTAGAATAGCGGTTTTTAAGATAGTGTGAGCCACTCTCACATTTCCTCAGTTTTTGTAGCACATCAATTACTCAAAATGTTCAAAATAATAAGCTAACGTCAAGACAGCTTATTTTGGAGTGTTTTATCGATTTCTTGTTTTGAAGTCTTTCGTTCGTGCAGTAATTATACATTCGTAGTAATTATGATAATCTAACCTTCTATCAACCTCACTAGCTCTCATAACTATCCATGAATGAAATCTGAAATTTATGCACAGAGTAACTGTTTATGAATAAAGAATAACCCGAGTCAATCAAACCATTCGCGTTCAGAAAGGTTCCTCGCACAAGTTAGAAGCTACTGATCAAGATAGACCATCACTGATACTAGACCTTTTGCAAGAATGATCGAAATGCATGGATCTCAAAAGAAACAAAAATCCTGCTCTTAGTTTCGTTCCAATTATCAAATATGGCTTAGTAGAGTCCAGAGAAATAGATTTCCAGTTCAAGGATTCTCTTCCCATTCCTCTCTAGAGTGACGTAAGCTCCCATCAAAAAGGCATAGTTTTCTGTCTCTTATAGATGTTTCTGCCGGTTTCCTATAATTAGAATGTTATGGAGAATGCAAGTAAAAAGAAAGGAAGACAAATTAAAAGAATCCGTTAGCAAACAAACAATAAATTAGAAATTAGAAAATCCTTTCTTTGGAGTACATTAATATATGGATGTGAAACTTGGACGTTGGGAAAGATTGAAAGGTCTCGGTTTGAAGCAATGGAAATGTGGACTTGGAGAAAGATAAAAAGAACAAGATGGATAGACAAGAAAAGCACTATAGAAGCTCTATGCGAACTTAAAGAGGAGAGGAATTTCACGAAAGAGATGGAGAAAAGGAGAATTACATTTGTCGGACATGTTCAACGGCATAACAGTTTCCCAGAAAATATAACGGGGGGAAAAGTACTAGGGAAAAAAGAGAAGGAAGGCCGAGGAAGGAAGTTGCTGGATGAAATAAAAAGTACTGTGGCACTCACAACATGTAAGGATTTGAAAAGAACAGCAACGAAGATAGTCATATGACTGCAACGGCAAGACTCCACTTTTAGAAAATTATGATTACGATGAAGAACATTGGGAGTGATACGCAACGAAAATTTATTTTCGGACTAACATTCGTGCCACGTCATTGTTTTAGAATGAAAATTTTTACCAGGAATATCACTAGCTGTTTCAATAATGTTCATTCCATTGAAAGGGAGGAATTAACTGCTCAAATATCAACGAATCTCTTTGAATGTGTTACAGCACGGAAGATGTGACGACACAAGAGGAAAGTAGAGAATATAGTCTAACCTATGGTAAATATCTTTTGATAAGTTGGTCATTTTAAACTTCATATGGTCCAATCCAATTTACGCGGATTTTCCTATGATTTAAGAGAAAAGATGAGTATCATATCATTGTTGTGAAATTCAACGCTAAATCGAACTTCTGACTTTTAGCTTAACATTCTTAAAATAAACAGTGAAAATATTCATCTTCCTTCAGAAGCAAAGCATTTCTATGTCATTTTAAAAGGCACTTTTTAAGGCTCAACAAAGCATTATATTTTCTTCTCAGAAAGATTCCTTCACTATCCTTCTCTATTCTTTATTTTATTTATTTATTTAATTTAATGTAATCGCTGCAATTTGATATGATTACCAAGAGGCAACGGCAGTATGAAAAGAAATAATAGATTCGGTCGTTCAGTTGTTATTTTAATATGCATTATTTTATCATTTACTATGGTGCTTCGAAAACTCCTGTTATGTATAGTTTCCTGTTTGACCTTTATGAAAGTGTAAAAATTGTTGTAATACTTCAAGAGCTCAAATTAGAGTTCACATCCATGTATCAAATCTTTGGATCAACCACACATTCTTGTTTAATATTAATTACAGAGGGAATGAGGCTCTTATCTTTTATTTTCATTTACACGTTCTAGTAAACGCAAATTTACTAATGGAAGATGGAGAAGATAAAGTATCATGTTCTGAGGGTTGACGCTGTATGAGAGCTTCTGTTATGGGTTCTGCTTTATTAACTCTCGCCTTAAATTGTCCTTGAATACTCCGATGTCACTCCTGAAAATAAAATAAATTTAAGTTTAAATTGATATCAAATCATAAATCATATTTTTACTTTTATAAATACCTCCTTCAAACTTATTCAGGACAAACTGCGGGTTTCTCAAGATATTTTCTACGAATATTTTTTCTTGTAAACTTTAAAAGTTGTTGATCAGATTTATGAATTACGTTTGCCAAATGTCCGAATCCATAATTGTATCTTACAAATATAATGCGATTGTCAAAATCCTCGAAACCACATCAAAGGCACACCAATCAAATAGAAGGCATATCTTCTGCTTTGCCCGCATTTTAACCTTAAATTAATTTAGTGCTAAATCATTTTCTTCGTTCTTGAGACGGATTTGTCCTTCTCGAGGAAAAATACCATCTTATACCAAATAAATGCCTTCGTTGGGTTTAATAACAGTTAAAAGTTAGCAAGCTTAAACCATTAACTATTTATAAGCATAATTATTTTTTGGCAGAATTCATTCAAAAAATTACGATAGAATTTTTAATGACAGCATCATGTGGTAAAATATATCTTAATTTGAGCATTTTTACTTATAATTAAAATAATTTGTGTTTTATTGTTTATTAAGTGTTGCTAGGAGAGTGTTTCTACCTTGCACTCTTTTTATCTAACATTCCAACGTACCAAGTGCTAACCTATCTTTATCGTTCTTCATCTTTTCACAGCTATGTAAGTGTTATTAGTTATTATGCGTATGTTTTTTACTCGAGATCGGTTAATGAATGAAGTAACGACTGCGAAGAAAACATCCTTAGATTTTTTTAGTTTTACTAGAACTTCGTCTTACAAATGGCAGATATTTCTTCAGGTCGCAAAGCCCTATACATGCGGGTGTTGCTCAACATCATTTAGCGTTTAGATGTCATTCCGCATACCGTTTGTTCGAGGTGACAAACTCGCTTTGCTCTCACAGTGTTTCACTCGGTGAAATTGCCCGCCGTCCTCAAGTGCTCTAACTTTCTCAGCACCGTAATTAGACAGGTTCATTTGGTGCACGAGGAAGGGAGATGGCACAAGACGGTTAACATGTAATAGGGAGGATTGTGTTAGTTGGAAAGTGTGTGAGTTTATCTGCTCTATCGTCATTTACTATTTCGCTATTAAGTCTTACATTCCGTCAGTGAAGAAAACCTAGAGGATATCTAACCAAGGTTTCAGCGTTGTTCCATTGCAGCATTCCTATTTTCATTTGACTTTTGCTATTTGTTTTCCCATTTCATGCGATGTTATGCAATAGTTTCAGAAAAAAAGAAGTATTAATTTTGAACATTTTGCTCCTCAGCTCCTTCAGCAAGAATAGTTCATTTATAAATCTCTAGTAATACATGCTATCAGCAACTTAAATCGTTTAGTAATCTCGGGCCCTCAAAAGGTATTTGTATTTCCACCCGGATTTCGCAAACATTCCAAAAGTTTAAAATAAAATAGCTCAGTAACAAAATTTTTTGCAGGATTGCAACTTCGTCCATATCTTTTTATCAGTATCCGAAGGATTTACGTTGTTCCTAACTTAAAAAATGCGAGTTTAATTTCAAGTCGATTTCTCATGGAATAATCAATATTTTCTACATTTGAAAATAATTATAAATATAGTACCGTTGGTTGTGGGTCAAAAGTATTTAGATTATATTTCCAGCATTCTATATGGAATAAAAAATGTTTCATGTTATCGATTTCAATTTTTCTATGGATTTTTGACAATTATTTAGCTACTTCTGAAATGAATAAGAGCAGTGAAAGGGTTAGCTTTTAGCTATTCAACCCTTCAGCAGTCAGTTTGATAAAATAATGTTTCAAATTATATATTTCACTTGGGTTAAAAATTTTTCTTCTCTATTCTTCCATCAGCAGTGAACTTAAGTTAAACGAATATTCGATAAACCGTAATCGTGACTTTTGTTTGAAGAAATAGTGCGTGTGTACATCTTATTTTAGTTGTATTTTATTTCTTACGATTGAAATGATAAGAATTTTCTTCCTGAAATCAATATAGTTTCTTTTACTATCCACAATGATTCAGAGCTGAACAGAGTAGGAAATATTATAGCAATTAGTGTGCATTAGCTTGATGTGCTATTTACACGACACTCGTTAGTAGTGTCTATCCTTAAGCTGCAAGTAAGTACAATTTAATTCATTGTGGAAACAATCTTAGAAATATTTCCATTATGAATTTCCACCACACTTCGCCCGATTAAGAGAAGTAAATTCATTTTTATTGCTATCATAATACACTCCTGGTTTTAAATATTTTGTAATGACGGGGTCATTGGTACCAAATGTGAAAGTAATATTTCATTTCGCGTTCTAATTGCTTGATTGTCGCAATAGTCATAAATCCGTTTTATTGTCTGAAAGAAAGCGTCATAATTCACTGAATGAAATCCACATTTTCTGTTTCGTTTTCCGTCCTCAGTAAAAAGTATTTATCAAATTTATGCCTTTTGTGCGATAAGTGCCTTTCTTCATTTGGTCAAAGGGTAAGGATAAGAAAAGTTTATCTCGGTTACATGCGAACGTGGCCGTCATTACCACTTCATTGTGCTCTCCACGGGAAGTGCACAGCTGTAAGTTCACGACATCCCATCGCGCGAGGAAAACAAAAATTCGGAATAATTAGCCATCGTCCTAACTTGGCCACGCTAGTTTTATTGTGGAAGTGATGCGGAATTTCTCGAAAGTTCCACTTCTGGAATAGGTTCGGTCCGATATCTAATTTATCAATCATGTTAACCCTCCCACCCTCAAAAAAACGGCCGTAAATTTGTTCGAAAGTGTCATTTATACAAACAAGAGAAATCCCTCCCTTCCCCTCTGTCCCTATCCGTTTTTTCTTCTCGTTCTCCCCCGTTAATCTTTCCCTTCCTATCCGCTTTATCTGAGTCCATTTCCTGAGCACTTGGTTGGCGCCCTTTGCCTCGCATCAATTAATTTTGAGGTTTACACACGCATTCGGAGGTCAGCGGAAGGCCCACTGACCCCAGATTCTGGGAATGGCGGGATATGCAAACCTTGGAGATGGAAATTACTGCTTTCCCTCTCTTCCCACGGCTCCACTTTGATCTCCGCGCCGACGTCTCACCGTACGCCACCCTCGTTATCGCTCGAAGGATATGAGTTTTGATGCTTAAGATTTAAGGCGGTGGAAACGGAGCCCTAGTCCTTGGATGGAATTAATTGGAGATGTCTCGGATTCTTCGGTTCCCATCCTAAGTATTTCTGACATTTTTTATGTTGATCTCTTTGATCACAGTTTATTTTCTATGCAACTATGTTGAGATTCAATTTCAGGATTGATTCTTCCGTCTGGCAGATCTACCCCAAAAACCCCAAAAACATTTCTTAAAAGAAAATCCCTAATCATTCCTAATTTCCTCGAAAGTGTCACTTCCTTATTTTTCTTTCCATTATAATAGTATTTAATCTTGTTTAAGTCGCACAATGATATTTTTAATCACTTTTATTCAATGCTGAGTGTTATCAAAATCAATTTTCTCCAACTTTGTTTTAGCAAGAGTCGTAACAGCACGCGCCATTCTATCGTAAGAAATACACTGGGCCGTAAGAAATACTTTGTGCCTTTTGGACAGACAATAAGTGTTTCTGACATTTTTCATGTGGATCTCTTTGATCACAGTTTATTTTCTATGCAACTATATTGAAATGCAGTTTGATTGATTCTTCCGTCTGGCAGGTATACTATTAATACTGACA
Source organism: Sympetrum striolatum (assembly GCA_947579665.1). Taxonomy (NCBI): domain Eukaryota; kingdom Metazoa; phylum Arthropoda; class Insecta; order Odonata; family Libellulidae; genus Sympetrum; species Sympetrum striolatum. The sequence goes on along the minus strand of OX388342.1, from coordinate 48,497,699 downwards.
AGGGGCACATACAATTATTCAACTATTTTGAAATGTAGTTCCAGAATTGACTTTTCCGTCTGGCAGATCTACTATTAATACTGACAAGGGAAACACAACTCGACGTACACAGATTCACTCGAAACTTTCAAGGTATTTTCCTTGCTCTAAAACAGTGGTTCTTAACCGGGGGTCTAGAGAAGTTTCAAAATTAAAATTTAAATTACTGCCTAACCGCTTATCATAAACAAAGTAGCCATATAAAATTTAGATATTGTTGTATAGGCAATGGTGTAGTATGCACTGTAAATTTATTGATTTGTTTATTCAATAAATAAATTATCTCGCAATAAATGTCATTTCCTAAAGAAGGATTAGAAACATATTTTCAAGGGGGTGCGAGTTTATTTTCTGATTCAAGGGGGATTCTTATTCTAACTATTAAAAAGATTAATAACCACTGCAATAAAATAATAGATGCGTATCTGGTCGTTTAGCTCAATAGACCTTTTTACACAAAATTGGCATTTGAAATTGGGCGTTTTCAACCACTTCATACAGTCCGTATCTATGTAACTCAAGAAATATTCCATGCGAGACAAAATTTTCCCCTATTTTTTGTCATTATAATAGAACAAGGAACATATCGTGGAAGTCTCGAAGGAATCCGTGCATCACGAAGTGTATGATAGTATCATATCATATCATAATGACACCTCTGTGAGATAAATATTTTTTTTGACTAGTTTTGGCTTTAAAAGTAACTCTAGTATTAAAGTGCCTGCTTCTAAATCTGGTGATGTACATACTTAATCCTCTCATCGTTTTAACAGCTGATTGCAAACTAGATTCAAAGTGTTCTATCATTAAAAATTAGACTTCTTTGCACAAGGATATATTAGTCTAATCGAATCCAGAGGCATATTTTAATAGTGAAAAGTGGATAGATCATCAACTGTATTTATCCCGTATTGGCTCATTCTATTCCTTTCTGAATCTCCCAAGGGTTGATTTAGTTGCAACTTAATTGATTGACGATTCTGAGTCAACATCATGGCCCTACAGGAAGTCGAACCCAGGATCACTTCCACCAAAGGCAACACATGTCTTACCACCTCGGCTTTGAGGATGCCATTTATCGAGCGTTAACATTATTATCTGTAATGAATCCCCTAATTTTAATGGAATACGATACGACCATAGGGTCAGTCTGCATCTCGAGCTCATTGAAGAGGATGTTTGCAAGAGCGCTGCTATCTAACCGGAAATCCTGGCAATTGAAAAGTTTGGTATGTCCCTCAACGATTACTTGTTGGTTTTATCTCAAAAATATTGCGTTCAACCCGATTTTATATCCCAAGTATTAGTGACTTCTTTGTATTAATTCTTGGTCAATACAGCTGTTTATGCGTTGGTACCGGAAACATTTAATCCATTTTTATTCCGTAAATGACCTTGTGAAGGAAAACTGTGATTTCCGCTATTCAGCAAAATGGCTTGTCAGATGATTATCCATGTTATTTAGAAAGCAAGGCAGTTGAATGTAGAATTACAATGAGGCATCTTATATTCAAAATATTAGGTCGAAACTGTTTATAATTAGGACTAGGCTGTTGAAAATGCATTATTGTCTTGGTAATGAGGTCAAAAACTAGTTTTATCATGAATGTCGGATTACGAACCTTTAGGATCGGGGTATGAGGGTAAAGAAGTTGTCTTGTATCTAGAATATTCCCCTATCATTATAGATTTTATCATTCTTCTGCTGGTATTTTCAGATGGTGGATTTTAAAGTGAAAAATAATCTCAGAGAACAATTTATATGTATTTTTTACGATGACACTGATAATTATCGGCATCATCTTAAAAATATTTTTTCTCAGAGATTACTTTTCATTTAATATACACTATATTAATTAAAATAATATCGGTAATCATACTAGGAGTAGTAGTACTGGAATAGCGTTAAAAAGGCGATTGTGTAATTAATTTTTACTTTAACGGATTTGAAAAATCGGACATGAATGATCTTCATGTTTACGAGTTTAATCTGTAGTGAAACCATTCAATGATTTTGGAATCGATGTCTCTATTCTTTATATTTGTTCCTTGTTTATTCTGCAACCCCTTCAGTGGACATCATCGATAGAACTGCGAGCTATCTTTCCCCAGCGAGACACTTCAGCCCCTGCGAAGGGACCCATCCGTTCTCCTTTTCAATGACGGGGGCGTGTCGACGCGGGAGGCTGTCAAGTAAAAGCGCCTGCCGACACTCGTTTGTCTCGCGGCACTCGAGTACTAGTTCATATGCCCTTCTCTCGCATTCTTTACACGTTTTTTCTTTCACCCTACCTTCTTTCCTCCTCATCCCGTTCATGGTTTCCACGTATGTCTTCACTCTCTCCATTTCTGTTCAGCTTGTGACGTCTGTTTCGATGATTTCATTCCATTTTCACAGGAAAGGAAAGTATACAGCCAGCTATGGCAGCTAGCGGAGGAGCACATTTTTCCTTATTGATATGCTGTGATAATATATGTAGTTACATAGGAATGTCAGATTATCATGATGTTTCTCCTATATTCCCCCCTTCTTTGGTTCTTTTTGGCCTTTATTAGACCTAAACATTGTTTTTGTATGATGTATCATATTTGTAAAAGGGTGGAATAAAAATTTATTATTATTATTATTATATCTCTCCTTCGTTATCCCCACTACTGTGTGTTACATGAAGGAGGAAACTTTGTCTCAATCCCGTCTAAATAAAGACGTTTTATTTTTATTCGCCTACTACATTCGAGATTTGTATTTAAGTATTTTTTCATCTTTGGTATTCTTCCTGAAAGATCTTTTAAGGAGAGTCATTTGGTTTACTTTCTGGCCATGCAGGAGCTGAAAAAAAATATTGTAGAAAATTATGCTGTTTTGGGAAGCATTCTTAAAGAGTGATGGCCGTAATGAGTGGAAAAGATATTGATTCGGATTGCCCTTTATATCCATGTGGTTCTATAAATATAGATAATGATATTATATGGCTCTTTAAATAATTTATTGCAAACCCTATCCATTTATCTATTAATGTTTTCATTTTATAAACAATCAACATTAGAAATAGGTATTAAATTTATTTATTCTATTATAATCAGTTATCAGAGTACTTTTAGAATATTAAAGACCCATCACATTCCACTCAGAAGAATTTATAGTCTATAAAAAAATATTATTTACTTTACATGAAATCGAACATTTAACTGTTCATGTTTATTAGTATTCGTGTTCATTACTATTATTTGTGAACGTATCAAATATTTCTTAATTTTTCTTTTTAGTCTGCCCTATGTATAGGTTAGTATCTACTTACTTAATACCATAAGTTTATATAAGTTCATAATTACTGATTTTTGTGACTAATGATGCATTTTCTCTTCATTCATAGCAATCCTCTACTTTAGATGTGATCAATCACCCTACGAAACTGAGCTTCAGTTTGCATTATGTACCTGTAGATATATGGCAGTGTTATCCTCATCCAGAATTAGAACCGCTCACTACTTACAGATTAGTGATCATTTATAATTTTTCTCAAAATTTACACTCTAAATGACCTCTCTCTTGACGAATTTGTTTTCATTCATTGTTTCCCGTAGTGGTTTTCAGTACGAATTTATCGTTTTATTATTTACCAGTAAAATTTCTCAATAATTTGAAAGTAAAATTTTAAAATTAATTAAATCAAGCGAAGAATATTATCTCGCTTGTCATATTCGATTATACAGCGTGGAGGTTAATTAAAGTCCCTAACTGTTTGTAATCTAAATAAATTTAAGATATTAGATCTATATCAGATACTCTAAAGTCAGTTTGTGATGCCTAAAGCACCGTGTTGTTAATCGTATTACTATTATTATTACTGGTAAAACAACCGTTTAAGTTAGAACCAGTCTCACGGTTAGGGATATTCTAGATTTTCGTATTTTGTTCTCTTGCATCGATTTTAAATTCTTGTAATATGCAAATACATGCTGTTTATTTAGGAATAGTTTCCACTTGGTAAAAAAAGTATGTGCGTGCAAAACTCTAATGCAAATATGTAGTAAAAAAAATGTAATAGAAAACCAAAGCTAAAAGCCAGCTTATTAGTTAATAATTTAGGTAAATAGCAGTGAACGCTATCTACTTATTTCTACTGTATTTTCCATTACTATTTTAGCAATCATGAGGCTTGGAATCATTTACTACGAAATGTAATTTAGCACTGAAATATTTCAGAGCATTTAGGTGATCGAATGCAGGTTTCTGTATGTTATGCTGTATTATGACCTACGAGCACACTGCACAGTCATCGTCCTTCAGAGATTTTTCTCTGCAAGGATCCTTTCCTCCGTCCGCAAAATGTTTTTTTCTCATGAGAAGATTCCAGAAGGATAAGAACTTAGCGTCGCCACTGCATATTCCCTTTCTTGGAGGTTTCTTCCGAGTGATGGATCGTAAATTTTCTGAAATCATGAAATGATTCAAAGTCTTAGAAAAAACATTGTCCTTAGCATTGCCTACCCTCTTACACAAGGTATCCTGATAATTGTTTCTAAACTGTCATTTAACACTATTCCTGGATTTATTCATATTCGATAGAAATGAAAATGGGATATTTTTTATGCTTTCTCCAATTTGAAATATGTATTTTGAATGACTCCAGTTGTTACAAGCCGTTATAAAAACTTATTTAAACTATCGAGGGTAACAAAAACAGTAGATTTTGAACATACTATGATCGTATACATTTTTGAAATAGCAGTAATTCATTAAAAATAAACTTTTAAAGCGATCAGCGTAGATTCTTAAACTGGAAGGAAATTATATTTAAAGCTGGAACTTGAAATGAGAAAAAAAATTGTCGTAAGAGGAAGAAAATTATCTCAACTTCATTTTCTTACAATGATATTCATAAATCTTCAATCTGTGAAGAATTATATTGTTTTTCTAATCTCTAAAGGGGTACGTCACAAGTCCTGCATGGTACTCACTTTTTGATAATCGTACAAAATGTTATCCTGGAAAGAATCCTAGAAAGACTCCACATGCTGCTCTCCTTCTCACGATTCGTTCCCATTCCCTTTTTTCTGGTCCGTTTCTTTTTAATCCCTTGGCATCCATCCGCCTGTCTTTCATTTTCCTCGTTACCATGGCGGAAAGGAAGTTTGCTACCGCGGAGATTGAAATCGAACACATTATTTTTTTTTTTTGAAAAGCGAAGGATGGAGCTCGGAGAACGCGGGGTCATTTTTCATCCCATCCCAATCTCCCCTATCTCCCGCCACAGGATTTCTCCATCTCTCTCTCGCTCTTCCTTTTCTGCAAACTCTCCGTCTCCCGCTCGTCCAACCTTCTCTTCATGTGGCTCCATTTTGATTTTCCTCGCTATCACGTCTTCTACTTCTTTCTCTATCGCAATATTCTTGTGCTGTGTTATCACTTATTATCTTTACACTCGGTATTTTCTAGTTTACATTTACTTTCACGTTTCACATACATACATATAATTTCATTTAACAGAAAGCATTAGCTACCTATTAGCATTGCCCTTTATATCATTTCAGCAGCTAACCGCTTTCTGTAACTAAATAATTTCTGAAATACCTTGAATTATATATTTTTATACTCAGCGGAATTGTTGGGCAAACAAGATATAACAGCACCAGTCTTACAGTGAACAGTATTACGCTAAAAATTTAATTTTATAATGAGGCTAATTTTTATCTTGATAGGTAGTGTTGGTTCTTTGGAATCACTTTATCTGATACTGCTCCAATGTTACCTTTTCTTGGGGTAATAATTTAATAAAATCCAAGGAAAAAAACTTAATTTCGATTTTCAGGTTCTTCATTAGTACCATCGATAATATCAGCTGCATGACATAAATTTCTATCTACTTCTATACCCCACTAAAATAAGGTCGGGGACATCCTTAAGGTTTGCAGGGCCCTGTTAAGTTTATGGTTAACTAAGCCCCGAAAAAATGCACAGATTGAATCGAAACAAGACTACGCATCTGGGGTTTTTTTGGGGTAAAATTTGATGAGCGCGGGTTATCATTAAGGGCATTTAGAGCACTTTATTTTTATAATGAAGTTGAATCACCTAACCTACTCGTATTTCTGAGGTACCTAAACTTGCAGGAAAATTTGGTGCTTGGGGCGAAGCCTAGCTTGTCCGGCCATAGGCTGTATAAGAAAAAGGAAAATACGTACATGCATTACATAGGCCGACAAATTTTGACTTTTTTGGGTAACATGGATGGTTATAGCTGTTCTTGAATTTCCTGTTAAGGTAATTTTTACCTTTTTTCTTATGCATTACGTCTCATCTCCTTCTTCCTATCCAATTCTATACCACTATGGTTATATTAGATACCCTTAGAAGGGTGTTCTGAACTTAAGAATAAGTAATGCACATATCCTCTCCGGTTCTTCATTACTTACTAGGAATCACGCTTTTCCCCGTGAACATAAGAGGATACCGAAATGTTTACAGCTGGAAATGGGAACCCGTTGATGGATATGAGGGCCGTCGGGCCGGGCTTGGAGACCCTCTCGGAAGTGTGTGGCACAGAACCTTATTTTACCGAAAAAAGACAAGGACTAATTGAAATGGAATAAAATCCTATACTAGAATAAAGGTCTTTTTATGTGATGCCCTGTAAGTTTTGAAACACTTTGAGAAACGAGCGTTTAATTGAGCTTGCGGGTAATGAAATTTTCCACACTTTTCAGGGGACCTTGTCTTCTCGCCAAGAAGTTGCTCCTCGAATTCGGTCTAGAAATATAATTTAAATGTAAATATAGTGAATTAATGAACTGATAAACAGTTTAGATATACATTCAGCGTGTTTCCAACCAAATATATAAAGAAATAATTAACGAAGAAATTACTTTGTTTATTTAAGGTTTCCATTTAAGAAGCCGAAGTAAAATTCTCGAAAACCATTCGCGGTGGACTGTTTTCAGAAACACGGGTGAATTTATTGCAAAAATATAATAAGAAGTAGGTAATTGACGACGACGTCAATGTCACCGGAAACTTGTAGGCCTGTGTTATTAGAGCGATTTGTGAAGAAAAATTTGGAAGTCGTCTGTATCAATTCTATGCGGAACTTGTATGATAAAATTGATTTGAGAAGGAAAAATCTTGGTTCTTACTAACAAGGGGAGACTCTCACTTTTGTCCGGGAATTTTGTTGAAAATTTTTGTGGTGATGCAAGAAGTGGAGCAATGAAAAGATATATGTTGGCGTTCGTGTAAATGGGCCTTAGTTTCGTTGCAATAATTAATTGAAAATTGACAATCTCAGTATAGGCAACCCCGCATTACACATCCGAGCTAACTAAATTGGTAGGGAATAATCCGCTGTTTGCGAGTAATTCTCTGATTTTATTTTCATTTTCTTTTGTTGTATTTGTTATTGCTACTCATTGATAGACATAATATTTTATAATAATAATATTTTCATTCTTGCATCCGATATCCGATCGAATAACCTTGTTTCAACCAAATGAATTTCGATGACGGAGAACCTCACTAAAAGTATGTTGAATGGTGGTTCATGACATAGCTTTATTTTAATAACTTTAACGGATCAGTAACTCTCAATTATTTACTGTTTTAATCATTTTAACGGTCACAGGCGCAATCGGCGAACAAAAGCTATGTTCCCTAGATTAGATCGGACAAAATCACCCGTACCTAAACCTGGTTATCCGGGACTTAAACTCGGACTTCGGTGTTAGAAGGCTGGCTCACTAACCATCTCTCCACCGAGGTCGGTTACATCTTCGATTTGTCTTCCTCGCCTTTCTGGCGGGTTTCATGGGTCACGAGACAGTTGGTAAGGAAGGGTTTGGTAGGCTAATGTGAAGTGGAAGAAGGCGGCTTTTCCAAAGGAACGGTCGGTGTAAAGGGTGATGAAAGGAGAAGGGAATGAAGAATGTGCTCGAATAACTATGCACAGACAATTCGTTGTTGCTGGGCATTATTTTCTTAACGTTCGGCGAAATTACTGCGTGACGATCCTTTGGCATTTTCTTTCATTTGCGTACTGCAGATTGATTGTTGGTATCCCTGTAAACAGTTAGTTAATAATCACAATTATTTTAGCCTCACTATTATTAGAATTTAGATATCAGAGATAGAGCAGGCACAATGATGGCGTTTTTTCTAGCAATTAATTTTACGAGAACAATGTGAATTTTATAGCTTTATAGAATGATCATTAGAGTTTTGATGTCCATTATGAAACATACGAATTATCAACTCTCTTCATAGAGTTCATTATTCCAATTTTCATACTTAGCAAAATTCAAGATATTGCAGCTCATCGCAAAAGTTTTCAACAACATACGTAAATCTAAACTTTTAAATTACGTTTCTATTACTAAAATTTTTATATTATGAACACAGCTGAAAGCAGAATTTATCTAAAGCATCCACTTTTACTTACGTTACTCTGATTTTCCTTCTTGGTTGAAAAAGCCAGTAGCATATACAATTTATCTTAATACATTGCAATTTATTTCATCAATTATCCTTGTCACGTTAAATATAGTTATAAAAAGATAGAAAAGATCTCGATGGAAATTTGTGTATATTTACATATTTTTATAGTTTTTTTCTGCGAACGATAAGCGAAGGTAATTGATTAAGGAAGAAGAGTCATGGTGCCTGCACCCACTGCCGCGCTCCAAAAGGCGTCTAGCAGGGTACCTCTGTAGTTGTAAGGAGAAGAATGAAATCATCCTCTCTGAAAATTGAAATTATTCGGTTAATGTGTATATATATTAATATTACAACCAAAACTATCGACCGGAGTGTAACGTAGTCTTTTAGAAAAAAGACGTTCCTGTATTGAAGATGGAGGGAAGCGGACTGGCAGACATTACAAAAACGGGCGTAGAATTTATTGCTTGAAGTGTAAATGAGAAGTAAGAGAGCGTCTATGCTAATTGCTCTTGAGGGTGCTCCGATATTCTTAGTCTGGGAATTTTAATTCAAGTTGTTACGAGAAAAATATCCTATTTATAAGTAACATATTCACCATTAGAATTGTTAATTATCAAAATAAGAAATACAAAAGGACTTTCTAGATTGTCTGGCAGTGCTATCTCTTCTTAGGAAATTATCTTGTCTCTAGAAGTGGTAGGTATTTGCGTTGCACTTCAGAGGTATCGAATGCTGTATCTTGTCTTAGGTACATTTATTGATTATCGGATTACAATTGGCAAACATTTGGAGAGCTTTTTTGTCACTTTCATTGCCATGTTGATAAACAGTTTGTTTGTGGATGTAATCACGTAGCGACTGAATATTCTCCCTTATTTTTTATTTTTCTTTTATCTTGATCCTCAAATTTTCTTCGAAAAGAACTTTTTGGTGTTAATGAAATTCAAGGCATGGACATAATTGCTTCCATTCAATTTTAATAATATAGAATAATCTTCCATAAGGTTACATGACGTTAAAATCCGTAAGTCCTCAACGAATATGAGAGAAGATAGAGTTATTAAGATTGAAGAAATCTGCTGATTATTCCCATTCAGTTGCATTTTAAGAAGATGATTGTAATAATCATCTTATAATATTCAAATACATATCTGAGATTTAATTGGAAGGCAATGTTAGAACTACCGTGGACTTAGTTAATAATAGTGAAATAGTGAAAAGTTAAAGGCGAGAGAAAGACCATCAACCGTGAGTAAAACAATACTTGGTAAATTATTGTAAATTTAAAATTTTTATGAATATTGTGTCAAAGAGTTGATATCTTCTTGCATATTACTGTTGAGTAAAAATTTTTACAGAAAGATATAGGATGATGTGTAGTTTAACAGTTATGATAGTGTTAGTAGATTCAGTGCTTTGGGATATACGAATAAAAAAAGTACAAATTATCCGACAGGATCCGAAATTTAATATGAAGGAATTAAGATGTTATCAATCTTTATTAAACTATATAGTCTGTATTTAAAGTACTTTTCATATCGAATATAAATTAATTAATAGATATCGCATTCAGATAGCAATTAGTTATATATAAAAACATCAAATCAAATTTAGTCAACTGCATCCATTTCTTGCGTGTAAATGTCTATAACTTACTTTTCACCGTGTAGTGAAGCAGATAGCGGCTTGATTCTGTTTCGCAATTTGATCCTCTCCAGGTTATAAAGTTCCGCATTTTATGGCTATGTCAACTAGTTCCAAGAAGATTATCAACCGCCTCTTAACTGCGTGGATTCCCTCTTGGGTAATGATAGTTTACAGTGCATGGATTTAAAGATGACGGTAGTATTTGCAGTACACTTATCAGCAAATTTACTACTGTCAGTTAGCTCCTTTTTTGAATAGTCTATACTGTTTGCTGTATAATGTAATGTACGAGTATATTATATTCATTCATGTCTTAGTGTGTTGGTTCAAATAAACTGAAAGCGATCATCTCTAAACCGGTCAAATTAGTTGAGACACACATATAGGCATACATAATCATATAGCATACATAATTCTTCATATGCTATATACATATATCTTCATACAAATGAAAACCGAGTAATTATTCATCAATCATTTCAATAATACTCATGAACTTTTTGAAAACAACAAGAGATTAATTTATTTTGTTGGCCCTCTTCATTGTGAGTGTTATTTCTGAGAAAATATCCCAGATGAATTTAAATTCCATCTCCTTTCAACCAGAGAGATTTATTGCTCCAGCAATTAATGAGAGAGTAATTCTCACCAATATCTTCGAATACTAGGCACATAAAGATTAATATTCAGAATAGCTAAGATGAGAGGGAATTTGCCTTTAATGAAGAACAAAAGCTGAATACAAACACATCATTCATAACCCTCTGGCTTTTTTAATCTTATTTGCCACAATCTCATGCGGTAGCTCTTCGGATGAGTGTTATCTTTGTATCTTCAAGAGTCACAAACATTGATATTTCAGCATCTGGCCCTTTAATAATGGCATTTCAAAGACGTAATTGATGATGCCATGATACCATCGAGATTAGAGTAAATAATGAGCAATTTGCTTCTTTTCATCTTTTAAATTCTCTTGATACGGGTTTTTCATAACCCTGAGGAAGGAAACTTGAAAAATAAACAACGAGTTTCCAATGAATCCAATTTCAAGAATCATCATATTGTTTCATCTTCCACCATTTTGTAAATAAGATTTAATTATGCCAATCGCTGGGAACTTAGTTTATCTCAACGATAGTTAAATTTTCCACTTAATCTTCAACTCATATTTTATTTCTTACATGCTGTGTTATTTCTCATTTTATTCCCGTACAAAGGAAAAAATATGCAAATTAAAATTCAGGTATAATTTCTACGCTGAAATGATACGCTTTAAGCGGTTACCACCTTTATAATCCTGTTTTCTTAAAACTGATCAGTTTTATTCATTAGTTCTAGCTTACTTTAAGCAGATATTCCCTGTGTTGTACATGCTCTTACATAAAAGAAGAACTTCTTTAGTTAGACAAAAATATGATAAAATCAAGAACTTAAGGAAGTCTTGCTGTTTTTTTATGGCTTTTTACAACGCTAAATGTAATTATGTAGAACAAAAATACAGTGCGACGATTATTTTCTTAAAGCTTAACGCAAAGTAAATTGAATCAAAATAGCAAACAGCCATCAAGTTATTTTACCTCACGTAAAAGGAGAGATTGCTTACATGGCGACACGGATGAAAAGGATTTTGTTTGGCTAAAACCTCTGTAAATGGGTAATAAGACTTTCAGTGGCAAAAATTGAGGAACGACATATTATTAGATTTCTTTATTCGATTGATTGATGAATTATAAATGAATATGGTGATATATTTCGCATTTAAAATCTTTATCGTTTGTACGATTACGTTATAGTTACACAAATAATTAAGGCGTAATTTATGTGTTAATTGTATTGCAATCGAGACGAACAATTCAAAGGAACGTTTCATTGGAGAGCTCCTCAATCAATGAACCATAGGAAAGCTTTAAGAGAAAAAATTGATGGAAAAAACAGCAACGATTAATGATGAAGCAGTACGAATCGACACAATTTCAATTCAGCAAAACTGTTTAGGAGCGAATTCCTGAAATGTCTTGTGTGTATCTTGATGACCAAACCATCGCCACAGGAAGCGAAAAAGTTCCGTTTTACCATTCTAAATTGCTGATAATCATTTGTTCTCTGTTTTCTGATCTATATCGCACTAGGAATTTGTTTTCCTCCCACATTGGTTTAAAATTATTTTATTTTTTTCCGTAAGCTTAAAGATATAAGTATTTATTATGTAGCTATGGCTGGCAGGGTCTCTGCCGAAATTTTCATTTTATTCACGCATTTTAAAAGGTGCTTTTATGGCCAGAGTGTTCCAGTTACCGACAGAAGCGTTTAGATAAATTTATTAGTTCAGTGTTTTTAGTCAAAGTAAATGAGATTTTAAATTCAGTAAAGAACGAAAGCGATATCCGAGAAGCATCCAAAAAACGTTACAAGAAAGAGATGTCAAAGACGGATAGTTACTTCTTTTCGTTCTTTCCGCACTCTATTAGAGAAACTAATAGGATAGATTAGGTAGAGAGTTGGTGTCACTACACTCCCTGCCAGACGCCACTGGCGGCTCGCGGGGTACATATGTAAATCTAAATCTTTGGTTCGTGTGTATGTGTGTGTGGGATTTTGCTAAGTTTTATCTATAAAAACTGGATCTAGTTTCTTAGATAAAAGTGTTTCCTTTTTTATATCTTTAAATATAAACATTTTAAGTTAAAAATGTAAGTACGCAGTACGAGAAATAGTTATGAGAAACCATGATCAGACAGATAAGGCGTCAGGGAAAAATTGTATTCTGCCACCTCATCCATTCTTTTCCCAAGAATCCGTGGCGTTCAGCAAGACTTCTAAATCTCATAGTCGTAATTCGCGGGAGATTAAAAGATTGGAGATCTGCCTACGAAGGGGAATGCGGTAGGAGGCGGTTGGGGAAGTCTTTGAGGAAGTGCCGGAGATGGGGTATAGGTCGGGTGGTCTTCCTCTGACCCCATACCCTCCCTCCCCCTCCCCCAATGTCCTTCATTTCCATTCCGGATTATCGAGCCTTGGGGATCTCGACCACGGCGCCATGATGGAACGTTTACTCTCCGCCGGAAATGACGTCATTAGGCGCTGCGGAGTATGGCAATCGGACGGATCGGTGGAATATGGAAAAATGAGTTTGGTGAGAATGGGGGAGGGTGAAAGGGAAGGGGGAAGATCCGGAGACTGGGAAAAGAGAATGGAGTCGAAATCAACGTTGTTTATGCATCTTCAAAAGCATTCCACAAATCTCTGGCTTAATTTACGCGATTACAATAATTTCCTAAATTAAGGTTCGTCCCCGAATTAGATAAAGTTTTAACGAACCGTATTTATGGATCATAAATCACGCGGTGGTATTCTAAAGGTTCGCGGTCGAGAACTATAGCCAACAGAATCTCTTCAATGTAACACTCTTTTACATTTGGTCGAAGGTTTCCTTTGCGATGTACTGCGACGTCCAATGGCCGTAATTGATTTAGTTGGTCGTTGGTGAGTGTCTCGAAAAATCCTGATTAATTCGCGAGTTTCCTCGTAAAAACGGATGTTTATGTTTCTTCGGATTGATTTGCTGGTTCGGCGTCTTTTGAGCAGCCGATAACACCGAACGGATGTAAGACATCGACTTACTCAGCAGCTTTTTCGAGGATTCAGATGTTCTATATTTATTTCGACTAAGTTCTCCCGCGAGATAACCGTATAAAAGATTCAACTATCCGTGAGATGATTTAATGCGATTTAAATTTGAGCGATACATTGATGCATAAATATGTCAATTTTTTTCAGATTCGTAAAAATGTTTTATATTTCGATAAGAGGTAATTATTCAAATGATATATCTGTGGTGTTTTGATGATGGTGAGGACAGTGATCACGGTTATTGGGTTTTTCTGAATTATTCGCGAAGTTTTCTGCGGCACCATGTAATATGGCCATTCTTGATTGGCTAATTTCTCTGAAAGGCTCCCATAATGAATCATCTGTTTCTCAAGGATTACCGATAGTTTCCTACCGTATGTCATGCTCTGTTTCCACTTGGCTACACCATTAATGAAAGTAAATGGAATTGCAGATTTAAAGATTGAATTCTAATCTTGAAATATCTTTAATACAGTTGTACCTCGCCAAGTCGAATTCAAAGTGAGCCGAAGAAAATTTCTAATTACTGTTTTGTCGAGTTAGGGAAAACGACGTGAATAGGCGCGGTTAATCAAGGACAATGTCGTTTTCGGCTTAATTATAAATACCGTAAACTATATGGTTGTTTTATACGAATAAAATTAGACTACGTACCAGTTCACGTTAATCGTTTATACCTTTTTGATTAATTGTTTATTTACTAGTATATTTATCAGTCTATTTTGTACCTACTTACATGTAAATCTGTAAATGTTTGTTCTTTTTTATTCTTGTATGATACTATTGGTATATCTTCTTGTCTTTAAAATTTTATTTAATCTTATTTCATCGCTAAAAATAGTTTTCTCATCTGTAGGTTTCGCTAGTTTTTCACGACCCTTTCTTGAGGGTGTTTTCGTACAGTGGAAAGTTTTCCTAAGCTCTTAGCTTAAATTTTGTATAATCACAAAGTAAATTTCTTCATTGCACATTTTTTCAAGCTATCTCTTTTTACGTTTATATGACGAAGTGTTAGATGTAAGAAGAGGCTTTATAGTCTCAATCTCGCCCTAAATTAAGTCCTTTTATTATCTGAAACATGTATTGTACTGTATTGTATTGTACTATCGGACAGTGCAGTGAAACAACTTACCTTTAAATAAAAATGAATGAATGGAGTGATATTGAAAATATTATGTTTATACAAAGATAAGCGAAGCGATGTTTTTTAATTTCAAATTAAAATGGAGAAATAATAATTTAGGTTTCTCAATTCATTTGCAATATATATCATCGATCATTTGGCATAAACAGCAATTGTATAGTAGCGCAGTCAAACTTATTAAGGCATATATATTCATCTCTATTTTCCCTCAAGGAAAAATAAAAAATGGCGTTCGATCAAATCCTGTACTTTTAATTATAATCTTGTTATTATATTAATAACTTCATTTAAGGAGCGAAAGTGAAACCAACTTTTAATAGACCACAGAATATTTTTTTTGGAATTTTATTAACTTCATTAAACTATTTTATAACGATACTAAATATTTTATTAATTGATGAGGTTCATTTGAAAGCATGATTTATGACCAACTTAAACTGAAGTTATCCTGTAAAACGCATGTTTTAATAACCGCCCTTACCTTTAAAATCATCTTACTGTTTGCTGGCTTTATTTTCGTAGCTTGTATACTTTCCATTCTGTCCCAGTGAGTGATTGATGCTTTATTAAGTGAGAGACTAATACTTACGCATAATTGTAATTAAAATATTTCCTAAAAAGGGATGTCTGTAAGAAATTTTGTCACGAGGTTTTTCTACAGTCAGGGAGAACAATGAATTGATGTCGTAACGATTGACACTTCTAAGAATCTGTCCCATCCAATTTAGTATACTTATCACTGTGACTTCACTTCCTCTCTCCGCGATTTATTTATTATTGTATCTTCCGTTTCTATATCCTCACTCTTTTTTTCTCGATATCATCACTCCGTTATTATCGCAGACCTTTTTTTTCCTCCACATCCATTCACAACTAACTCAAAGCGTTCAGTCACTCAATATTTGATAGTTCCCATCTTTTTCGTCTTTTAATGAATGAGGTTGGACATCTGACAGCCCCCTTATCAAGTTTTCTTGCTATATTCACGCCTTGGTTACTCGATTTAAAATTATGGTTCAGGGAAAAATTCGCCAACTCTTTTTTTTTTTTTTGATCCCTCGAAGAATCTATGATTATGGGTTTAGAATAGCCGATGATGTTCGCCGTCGTTCGTGTTTTTTAAAATCAGGATCACGATTTATCTTTCGTATTTCGATTTTCCTTGTTTTTAGCAAAAAGGATAGTCGAAGTCAATTGGAATTAAAGCAATGAGGAAGTAAATAGAAAAGAACTCATTGTTTGTTCATTTAAAGTAATTATTTTTTCTGTCAAGATCACTGCACTTGATACGGAGCTTATTAAAGAGAGCTATAATATATTGCAAAAATAAAATTAAATAAAACACTACATATCTAGCTCCAGGAATTATTTAATGATTTAAAATTTACATACTGATGTTTAATTGTTTTAGATTATCAGGACGGAGATTCTCTGTCGTCATCAACGACTTAATGTATAAAGGAATGATCTATTTTATTGAGTCGTTCCTCAGGTGCTCCTTATGTAGATTTTTAGATGTTTTAAAGATAAGAAAGATCTTTCTCGTGTGTCTCAAGGGGGATTAAACACGTAAACCCCCCTGGCTACGCCACTGGTTGATGAATGTTTCTTTTTGGACATTCTCGCTAGTATTTTGGTTGGAGAGTAAATTGAGCTGTTGCTTCCTCACTGGCCAAGAATGAGAAACTGTTCTGCGATTGGGTGGCAGCAAATTTTCTAAAATCAATAAATAAATTCTACATTTTCTCCAAAGATTTGTTCCTGCTGATATTCATTGATGAATGTAATAGTTCTCGTTCGTATTTTGGTAAAGGATGGAGAAAAAAATTATCTTCCATTTACCATTATGTCAGTCTTGTTCATGGTTGTGGTTATAAAAAGCTACTAAGGATTTTAATTGCGCTGATTAATGGCATCATTGTCATTAATTAATTGCATTTCGTAGTTGAATCCTAGGAAAAGTGGTATTATAGACCTAAACCCTTTCCTTATTAGGAATCTTGTGCTATAATTAAGATAGACCTTCTCTCATATCATCCTGGCTCATTCTCGGAAAGGGAAACTACTTCACTCCTTATTTTGCTCAGTAAGTGTTATCTCCACAGCTTTTGGTTGCTGGAAGTAGAGGGCTTGAGGTTCAAATAGACCTTCGAGCTGAATATTTTGTAGACATTACTGAGATTAGAATTTTTCTGTTGTTCTTTCCTTGTTTCTAGCCTTTAATTTCTGCTTCTTTAGAAGTAAATGATTTGTAAATACATATAAGTATCATGTACGTCATTAGATTTTCAATTTGTTAATAATGAAAAACGTTTTACTGGTTAAGAATATGTTTCAATGATGGAGAATTCTAATGGGCTTGGGATCTTGAGAACTCCCTTCGATACCTTCTAACGTAATTATTTAGTTAGTAATATTTTCTTACTTATAATGCATCTTTAATCTTATAAATTTCCTCGGTCCTTTGCTTGATACCGTCCTCCAATATCTGAAGATGAAAATACAGTTTCGCTGTAACTCATTTTCTATGTTTTCAAAAACGATTCGAACAATGAACTTACCGATACGAATGTTTTTTTACTCATTCCATATAAATTTAAATATTTAACATTGGCTGAACTAGTTTTTAACATGTTATCCTTCGTAATAAATTTCAAAATCTCCATAGCAAAACTTAAATTTTGAAATTTTGGTCAATCCTCTATATCTGAAAGTGTAACTTGTCGAATCTATTGCGTGTATTAGCAGGAATGATTTTTATTAATTCCAAATGTTTTTTTCGATATCTTTTGCGCAATATTTCTTTCTTCACGTTTACTTTCTCGAGCGAAAGAGTGACTTTTTCTTTACATTTCTCACGCCGTTCCTAGAAAGCATTGCCATCTGCTCCATATCTCTCCCCTACTTCCTCTTCCTATCGCTACACCTTCGCTTCTGCTTCAGTTCTCACATCGTCCCTAAATTCGTATACACTTTCCTCTCCATTTACCAAAAGGGTGGAATTCCTCAAACGGAAAATGGACATAGTAATACTCTATTATAGGTGGTAACTGAAGAAATGGATGAGGACAATGGATAACATCTACTGCGAGCTAAGTTTTCCATATCATGCCCAAGCTTAGCAATCGATTTGCTCGAACTCGAATTAATTGCTACAGTTACTTGTTTTTTTGTTTTCCTTATCTTCGACCTTTTTTAAATACGTCGAAATAACTTCTAACGATGTACGACATTTACGTCTTCTCTCGCTTGAACACCCTTAATATCTTATGGAAAAATTCATGCAGTTATAATTTACTCTTCTTATTCAGGATCTCGTTATTAATTGGTCGTAGGATAAAAGTTTTATTTACCTATTCGCTGCCTAGCCTCATCTTACTACATCCTTAGTTCCATGGAGGAAATATAGGATATTTAATTGCGATATTTAAGAATGATTACCGTTGTTAGAACACTACAACAGATTGTGATCTACTCTGGAGCAGTTCAGTGTGCTGTATTGGTCGTTTGAATGTAATTATAATACACACTTAAACAATATGAAATATTTATAATATATGTAACGTAAATGTGAGCTGATCATGCATCCGTCATCATCATCTCTTGCTTTTAAATTTTTTTATCGAAACTGATTCCGTCATCAATGTGAGTGATAGAGATACATGCAATGTTTTGAAGAGATTACACTTCTTTGCAGGACAAGGCAAACATTAGAGGGTAGTTTTTATCTCTCCTATTCATATGGTCGGAACTTTTAAAATAAAATATTCTAGACATGACAGTTTCGTATTTAATGATAAATTGAACCATTATATTTTTCTTTATGTGTATTATGGTCGTTTGACTTATGGACTATAATCACTCAGTTTTTGTCATCAGAAAGGGATACCTTTTTAAGCGAATTTCGTTGCGCTTCAGTTTTTCTTTTTATTTATTTACCTTCTTTTTACTAATTCAGTTATATGAGTAGTCTTGACCTGATATTACTTTTGAATCGAAAAGGAAGGAAAAAGTTAGGAGAAGATTTACGAAAATATTCCGATTTAAGATGTTTTTCTTCTTTAGTTCAAAACCTAAGGAGAGGATATACTATACTGAGTTATATACTACACATAAGGGATACAGTAGACCTTTCATATGATTAATAATGGAACAAATCCAATGAATGGTTATAGCGATATAAAAAACTTCAAGTGATCGTTATGAAGAAAACATGTGGATATCTAAAAGCACTGTGTGCTGTATTGGGGAAGAACTCTGAAGATATTTCTATGAAGATTTTCATTGTCTACATCTAACTGTAAAAAGAATATTTTGACAGATGCATTGCAGCAGATGGCAAGAATTAACAGAATGATATGCGCTATAATATCATAGAAGGAAAAAGTACACTTCGCCTACTGCCATATACCACCACCATGTTAATGGCGTCTCTATTCATTAATTTTATCAGTAGAGAATATATGAAAGTTAATAGTTTGGGAAAACCTGTTAAGGTTTATGATATCATCCATCAGAGATGAAGCGTAAACCTTGAATGACTTATACTTTGATGGGAAGGGAATGAGTGGTGGATCAATCTACGTTTCTAATTCACACTATTTACGACATTTATCAGTCAAGATTCATTTTTTTCCAAACGAATTTTGAATAATTATAAATACAGATGAATGAGACTTATAATTTTCGTTTTTTCATCTAACTATTTACACACTTTGTTTTTGCTGTAACTGTAACTGTAACAGCTGAAGTATGAGAACGAATCGCGGTTTTTTTACTATAATTCGTTCTAAATTTGTTCTGTAACGCTTTGTTTAATAAAGCTTTAACAGAGAAATTGTTTGATTTTATCTGAAGAAGCATTATTCTTTAATTTATCCTAATAGTACCTCGGCTATGATCTGGTGCACCTCTTTTTAAGAGCATATTATAGCTGTTAGACTGACTAGTTTTTCCTATCAGTAAGAATATATAATCTTTTAAATATCAGTGATTAAATTTCAATAATTAGGAATCCATGAGTTTTTCTAACTAACTACTAAAAACTGTTGTAAAAATTTTCTTCTTTTTCTTTTCCTTAAGAGTAATCATATTGGTTTCTATGTGGCTTCAGTCATACTAATTTTTTTTCCTTAGATATTCTGTTAAGCGAAGATTTTATTATAAAATTAAATGCTTGAATTGTTAGCAAATAAAACAAGAGCATGTAACCGTAATTTTTATCTTAAATTTTCTCGCTCTGGTTCAATGAAAACACTAAACTTCGATTTGGTTTAAATTGCGCTATGGTAGCCGTTCAAATAGGTGCGAACCGGTTATTTTCATTCAGGTAATTAAGTTTTATACTAATATTATTATTATTACTTTGACAGAAACAGGTTCCCTCAATTGTATCCATATTATTAGTACATACACATATACACAAACATAAATGACTATCACGAACACCCTTACCCTAGCCGGAAATATCCGGTCAGCCTAAACTCAAACCCGGATCTCAGTGTTGGAAAGCTAGCATACCAACCATTCCGCCACCGAGGTCAGTGATATTCCCTCTGAAAATATGCAGTCCGCTTAAATTCATAACAAGACTTGTATGTACGTAAAGCTCAGGGTGAATGTAAGTTTTTTAAATAATAATCAAGGTGCGAGATCAGGTATTAAAATGTGAATGTTTATAAGTAAGATGTATGCCATCGTTAAAAAAGAGATAAGTAGGTATAACTACTGGGGTACTTCATTGTAATGAGAATCGAACTACGGAAGAAAATCAAATTAATGTTTCTTGCTTCAGCTTAACTTCAACTATTTAAGTTTTGGTTCGGGTTCTGCTTTTACTCCCGGAAAGATAAGTAATTTTCAGATTCGATTTGGATCTGGTAAGACATCCATATTTAAAGTGATATATAATAGGACAAAATGATTGCAAAATCTTCAAGGATCAGAAGTGTAAAATCAGAAAAGTTGCGTCATTTAGAAATTTGAGCGCGTCTGCTGTAGCAGCCGTTGATGTGATTTTCCGGTTAGTCACTGTTTCTTTGAATCGGTCGCGTCTGATCGCTCTCTATCATTTTCCCCTATCTTTTTCCTTTACTCTCCTTATCTATGGCGCACCTGCCTGCTGTTTCATTCCAGCGCATCTGTACACCCAAACTTCTACATTTTTCAACCATTTGTTGATTTCTGAACTAGGAAAGATTTGGATTTTTCTACAGCGATTTGGATTTTTATTTGACAAACCTCTCAAAATACAACTTCAGAAAAGTACTCTTATCTTGTCATATAATGATTGATAGATATCTGAGTCCCTCTGCAGAAGCTAAAGGCGTGGGTCATCAATTAATCTGAGAATTTTCTCCTAAATACTAATTCTTTACATTTCTTACTAACAGAGGTTTCCAGCCAATGGAAATCCCTACCCGAAAGGAAATTTTGGGGTTTTCCAAACTAGGGCTACATTTGTATCTGAATAGTACGGCGAGGGTCTTAATTCAATCTTTGTTGATGCGCTTTGCTAGGATGAATACTATAATATTGCATAATAGTATTTTAAACCTTGAAAAATTGATTGAATTCAGTCAATATTTAATCATCCCGTTAAAATTTATTGCTCTCATACAGGTGCTTAAATGATTTCAAAAAAATCAAGCAATTTATTTTAATTTAATTTTCTTCTAATAAGAGGGATCCTTGTAGGAATATCAGTTACTATTGCAGTGCGGGGAAGGCTACATTGCAGGATAACGGGGGCAAACTCCGTGGATGAAGCTGTCATAAAAGTTTAGCCGCATTCATTTTTAGGATTAACTATAAATTGCTTCGATGGTTGCTATTTATTTGAGTGGTGAAGAGCCTAATTACGTATTATAAACCAAATATTAGTTTTTAATGAAGACTATTTTTATAGAATGTCAAGAATTCATGAAAAATGCGAGTAATCATCACACATTGAACCAAAATTCTCCTGCTAAGTTCTAAGCTAAAAGATTTAGGAAAATATAAAAATTTACAAGGAGTTTTAATGATCGATCACATTACTCTTGTATTGTTCTAAGAGTCACAAAATCTATTTGAAAATATAATATGAATATTATGCGTTATTAATTAAGGATCCAAAGGATTTGATTGTTTTAAAATCAAAAATTAACAAATTCTATTAAATTCTTTTGGAAGTGATATTTGTTTTTTCTACGGACTGCAGGACGTCTTCTGTGTAATTTCTGCATAGAAAAATTAACTTAAGAAAATATTTGAACAGTATATCGCTGATTTTCCATTATGAATACCCAGAAGAAACGGCATTTAGTTCAGTCATGATAAATTAAATCGGAGTGTATACAGAGGCTTCGCAATCAGAGTTCCTCCTTCATTGAGCTATGAAATAAATTCAGACTACCATAACAACCTGTTCTGGCAAATACTTCAGTCCGCGAAACTGCTTTCTTAGTGAAATCCATCTCATAATATATTAAGGTCAAAAGGATGTGTCGTTTAATAATCAAGACTTCATACTTATATTGATAAGATTACTAATTTTAAACTTAAATTTACATCTTTTTATTTTAAAGAACAAAATTAACGAAAATAAACCGTAAAGAGAGTTACTGGAACTGATATGCACCAAGTATTAAGAAAGTAAATCTTACCTAGTCCCACGCGTTAATTTCATATTCACTAGTTAGACTATCAAGTCTGACAACTTCATTTTAATTTTAACTCTTACTTTATAATTACTTTCATACGCGTTCATCCGCGCTGAAAACGCGGAGAATTTCGAGGAATTGTTCGTATTTTTCTGGTATTCTCCCATGACCAGGGATGTGCGTCGGAAAGTTGAAGAGACAGAGATTTTTTCATTCGCTACTCAAGGTTTTTTGCGAATCTCCTCATTAGCTGATGGATTATTCATTTTCTTAGGAAAAAATCTCCGACGTAAATCAAGAATAAAATAAAACACGGAACTTCCGCGCTTAGCTTTCCCAGGATATCGAATCTTACTTTAATCATCTCCGAGGATGAAAGCGTCCGAATGGGTTAGCACATTTGATCCCCTGAGAGTGATACGAGTGGGTACCAACGTCGGAGGCCTTTCCCATGGTTGGAAGAGATACGTTCCTGGATGTATGTATTTATAAAAGAGACGAGTGGAGTGTAAGTTAGATAAGAGTGCTCAAAGGGTGAAAAATCGGTGAAAAAATGAAAGATATGATGCCCTTATCAGATGGCGCCCATTTGTAGCCAATAAAGCCATAAAAAGATCTTGCTAGCCATCAGTCATTTTACAAAATTTCAAAAAATTTATTCTGAGGATCAGGGTGGTAAAGAAGTAATTTTGTTAGGTGATGTTGAGGTGATAATCTATAATCACTCATTACCACACCCGATGTACGAAGGATGAGATAACTATGGTGCTTTTTACACTTGAAAAAATTCTACTGATCACTTCATTGAAAATCACTTTATTATGTTGTCAATAGATTTAGATTCAGATTTTGAACTACTTGTAAAATCTACTTTATACGCTGCTCCTTACTGTCTAATCTTAACTTTCTCATAATAATAACAATTTGTTAATGATATGTAAGGTTTGAAGAATTGCGAGGTACAAGGTTGGAATTTAAGAGAGGAAAAGCTATGTAATGTGCGAAGGAGAAACTTTGAAAGCAAGACAATGTAATGCACAGGAAGACAAAGGATATAAGTGGTTTAAGATCCAGCAGTAGTTATACCACACAACTTGATAGCTATCCCAGTTCTGTATTTTATTTATTGCCAGTTTGTGACCTAAGTGTATTTCATTATATGTGAGGAACCGGGGGTTTTCCTTTAGAATTTATGTGTAAAATTTAATTCATCAAATCAACACTCTGTTTTCAGGAAAGATAGAAATATTCCATGTCTTGAATGATTAACCAAAGAGACATACTGAAGGTTGCTAATATGGTTAATTAATTTATATTTAATTAATTAATTAATAAGCTTAATAGAGAAATATTTGGTCAGTAGGCCTAATATGTCGCAACAAGAGTACTAAAGCTTAATGATAAACTATCTGATATTTTATTTTCGGAAAGTATAGCACCTCCAAATCATTCGGCAAGAAGTCATATCACATTATCATTTATTATAAGAGCGTGAAATACCGACTATTATAATATATAATATTATTCCTTTTATAATGATCTTTCACCCAGTGAAGGCCGAAACCAGAAACGCTATTGTGTAATAACGAAATCAATAATAATTTTCCTCGTAAGGAGGAACTCATTTAAATTTCTATACAGAACACAATTCCATCAAATCAAGTGATAAGTATCGTTAATTTCATTACGAATGTAAAATACGTACTATAATGCATTCTTGTGAAAATTTCATCAAGACTATATTACTTGAATTCTATTCCGACGTCGAACTTCTCGGTATGAAAACTCTCTATCTGTCTGTAAAGTCATAAGCTCGAAATATAATTGGAACTAATTCATAATTAGTTAAATAAAGAAATATTTTGACAGGGGAAACATTCCAAACTAGATATTCATTTCAGATCATCTCAGATCAAGAGATTTACTTTCTTGATTATGAAGGAGTTCCCCCTAGTAATTCTTCATGATTATTTTTTCTGTTATTTACTGAATCTAATGATGCTTGACATTGTCAATATGTGATATTAATCTTATGGCATAAAAATGCATTAATTTACGGCGCACTTCAAGATATATGGATCAGTAAATAGGTATGAAATGTATGAAAAAGGTTTAATTGAAAAATGAAAATTTAGTAATTGGTCTTTGATTGAAACTGCGATATTTGCAGACTATGTCAGTTCAACCCTTTCTAGGCCCCGTTCTTCTGTATTCATCCAAATATTATCTTTATGCATGCGTACAGGATGCACCTTCCAACCTCTGCCTCCATCCTCTCCTTTCATCGCACATCCTCTTCGCGTAATCTTATACCCGCCGAAGAGATTTCGCACCATGTCCAGATTCGCGCATCCCAATCTGCGCAGCCACCCACTTCCTCTCCCTCCCTCCCATCTCCCTCCCTCCCACCTCCCTCTCTCCCATTGGTCGAATCCTCTCATAGCATGCCAGCGTGAAATCCAACCCTCGCCGCATCTCTCTATATTGCTCTTCCGTTTCTCCATGTTCCCCCCTCTCTCCCCGCCATCTTGATACACGTCATTCCCATTTTCCACCCCTTCCTCTCATCACGTCGCTCTCTGCATTTCTCTTTCGATGTGTATCCTCTATTTTTCTCATTCGCACCCCATTTTATCCGTTTAGATGGAGATCTAATCCAAACTACGGCTACGCAATTATTTACTCTGCTGAAGGAGTCCAAATAAAGTTATCGACCAGAGTAATCGCTCGAAGGCGTTGTTGGTTCGCGTCCTGTTTTCTCTTATTTTATTTGTAAACGGCTTTTTTTTCGAATCTGAAACGCGCGGTGGAGTCGTAGTAAGTTTTAAAATTGTCAAAGTTGTTATTAGATCGTTCCATTTACGAGTGATGCGTATTGTTGGAATTGGCTTTCCTCTTTAGCTATTTGTTCCGATCTTTCAAGTGTAACATTTTATCTGAAGACAGAAAGCATTGATTAAAGAAATGAAGAGTCCGACGTCTATGATTTTTCTGTTTCCTTTGAACCATTTCCTATAAACTTTCGTTATCTTTTTGTGTACTTGTCAACTTAAAGACTAGGTACAGATAGCTATAAGTTGTTTAACATTTAGATTGTTGCTCAATTCGCCGTATTATAAGCCTTAATTATCTGGTATCGGCTGGAATTGGTTCCTTAATATCACATGAGACATAGATCTATAATAAATCAGTTAACCTGTATTGTTTGAATTTATCTATCTCCTTTACGGAATTTTGAATATTTTTGTGAATTCTCTTACAAATCAACTCTGTGTTAATATGAAATGCGTGCATTATATAACTATAATTACCATGGAGATCAGTTACCTATTTTAAGGGATGAAAACTTCGCTCATTAATTAATAGTATCATTTAATTGGTAAAAAGTAAATATTTTTGCCTTTAATCTTCCCAATTTGGATACAATCACCACCGAATTAGTCACTTTTATTGAATCTCATTTTATTGCACGAATTAGTTTAGGATACAGAGGATATATATTATTGCTTTTCAAAGTTAACGAATAATTTCTATTTTCCTCCGTAGCTCTTGTTTCCGTAAAGTAGCTTCATTACAAAGATGGCGCAAATGCCTAGAGTCTACTAATTTATCCATATCTGTATAAATTACAATACATAAATTTATACGTTAAAGCAACATTTTTATTCTAAAGGATCATCGAACTATATTTAAAACCATTCCTGTTTCAATATTTTAAATGCATGCCCAAGAAATGTTTTATTCATGTAATTCTATTAATATGTCATTGCCTGAGTTGATACGTTGATTATAATTTAATTAAAATCGGATATTAATTATTATCCGATTTAAATCTCGATCAATTCTTTTATTCACACTAAACTTTTTTTACTGTCTTTATCATGGCTGTGATGACATGACAGCTACTGAAGCATGAGTGAATATTTGCGCTTGTTTTTTTTAATATAGCATCGTTATTCTGACATGCGTATGTTATGATTTTTAAATATAACAATTTTTTATTCATGAATTATCACTTTTCAATTCAAGAATCAAATACTATCATTCTCTCTAATTAAAAGATCATCTCATTTATTTTTACCCTTTATCACATAGATAAAAACATATATTTTTATTTTATATATCCGCAATCTATGACTTTTAAGTTTACAACTGAGTGCCAATTGGACGTATTTTTGTATCATATACTCCTGAAATATTTTTTTTTAAGAATTTTTAAATGTTGTTCTAGTTTAAGCTGTTTAGATCATACCCGGTTTTAGAGTTGGAAGCAAATTTAACCATCATTACCTTCGAATGTTATTATTGCTATATTGTGATTTTATTGATAAGTATTTCGCTTTACTTAATTTCACAAAACCTAAAATTAAAAACAAATTTTCTATTCAAGAAATCTTACAAAATCAGAAAATGTTACACCGAAATTACCCAAAAGACATAATTTTAGATAAGTCCTTCATCTAGCATTATTTCAGTAGGAAATTTGTAATGGTGCGGCTCAGTACAATCTGTTATCTTTTTTAATCCGTAAAATCTTTGCTTTAGATGCATTTTGGAATTTTTTTCAATCAAAATTTAGATTCATAACTTTTTGGTTTAATAGTTTAAATAAAGATTTATGTTATCTTTTTTGGATAATAAAAACTTATTCCTTCTTAGTTTTTCTCAATGTTCTATACTTAAAACAATGATATTCTTCTTAGCTTTCTTACAGATATTTTATTGCTCCTCGTGCTACATACTTTTACAACGCAGCTTTATTTCTGTTAACAGCAGAATATTTAGCGTAGCACATGCATTAGTGTAGCTAATTTTACGTTAGTAAATGATTCAAATAAATTAAATTGAAAAATAAAGAAATAATAAAACTCATTAAATAGACATTTTTTATCTACAAAATTTTCACTTTGTTAGATTACAAATAATGAGATAATTATATCACTGCATAAGTTTTGGAAAAGTTTTGAAGCCAAGATTTCGTAAAGATATATGTTTGTAGCATGATTTTTCGGTGGTAAAATGATTTTTTTGGAGAGAGAAATTTGCAGCGAATATCTTATAGCGAAACATCAGTCGTAAAGAAAATACTCATCCCCCGGGTCTACCCAAACCTCCGAAGACGAGGCATCTTCGTCAGTGGGAGGAGTTATTGCATCTTTGGAATTTGACTGGCTGTTTCCTTTTCTTTCCGAGCTCACTCTCGGACGGACAAATGCTTCCGAAGGAGCGGCCATCGAAAAAAACCGCATCCCTCTGACAGCGTCAGATTTCGTGAGTGATTGTCAGAAAGCGGCCGCTCCCATCTCTCCTTTTACGCATGGCGCACGCACCAAGGACTAGCAGCCCAATACTCTCCTCAAGGGCCACCGACACTTCTTTCTGCCATCACACGAGACCCCGCTCTCAATTCTCAGTATCGCGCCATCTCACCAAGAGGTCACTTTGCGCTCTCCCCAACTCGCAACCTTCTCCTTTCTCTTCTATCTTACGTTAATTACAGTTTATGACCGGTGGACAGTGTATTCCACGTAGTCACAGTTTATAAACTGTGGTCCGTTATATTTCTTAGAGTAATGTGTTGTGGTCAGTTGTTAAAGGCATAAAACTAACAAGAATTTTCATAAACAAAGCAAAGATTTAATTCAAATTTCTATTCATCAGTGTTAAAACTAGTGTAATTAATTAAAATCTATACGGGTGGATATAAATATAAAATTACTTTGTTCTTGTTCCGCTAAAATTATCATTCCACAAATATTTTTTGTGGAACAGGAACTAGGTAATTTTATGTCTACCTGATTCACCCAGTAAAGGCCTTATTCCATAAATACTAATATAAAATTTTTACGCTCGAAATTAAAAGTTAAACCATAAATTTATACCCTTCCGTTATTTCTATTTAAAGAAAGGCAAATTATGTCAGTTGACGTAAATTGAAGGTTAAGTTATAAAAAAGTAATGGGAAGGGCGCTAATTAAGAATTGCTAGTGCCCATGAATATATTTTAAGGTTGAAGATTATTATTAATTATATTCATATACTTTTAATATTACAAATCATTTTCAACTTTGGATGGGCGGTATAAAATGTGCGAGGCCTTGGCAAGTAGATATTAGATGGCCCGTAGATTTCCTGGCCTGACGAAAATTGTCAAAGATATTAAAGGACGCTGAATATTTTTTAGCGTCGAACGTCTTAAATCATAATTTGCATTAATTTAGTGAGGAAAGGCATACAGTTTTGACTCAAGCCCAAGCTTAGCTCGTTCATTTGTTTCGTAATAATTTATTATTATTT
Organism: Sympetrum striolatum; assembly: GCA_947579665.1. Classification (NCBI taxonomy): domain Eukaryota; kingdom Metazoa; phylum Arthropoda; class Insecta; order Odonata; family Libellulidae; genus Sympetrum; species Sympetrum striolatum. The sequence continues at coordinate 48,468,868 of OX388342.1, read as the reverse complement.
TTTAAAGAAAATATTCTCTATATTTTTTCTTGTTGTGTTGTTCACCTATCCCTAAATTCGCCTCTATGATAGAGGATTTATGTAATGTTTAGATACACTTAGATGCTGCGACTACTAAGCACTAGATTATTTAGAAAACTTTCTTTAGTTCCGAAGTTCTACATATAGTACAAGTATAGATCTATTACTAGAGCCAAACGTTAGGCGTTTGGCGTCCGGATGCAGGATACCTTGTAGTGCTAGATCAAGTGTGGTATTGTTGAAACTAAAAATTAAGGGAAGTTATAGAGGTGGAGGGGACTTAGTGATTGGAGAGTTCCTTAAAACAAGTATACAGGGCCACCACGAGGCGGGTTGTTTAGCCCAGCGCAAAGACGTGTCTTATCGACTTCTGCAGGGTGAACGCGATTATTTTTGAAATTCCTCATCAATAAATTATAAAATTAGTAAAAGCAAAAAGTAATATTATATGTTTATCCTTAGAGTAGATCTAGATTTATTCTTTTCCTCTGAATTAATGTTTTTTACATTTTGGGAGCGAAGGAAAATAATATAACTACAGAGCAGGAGCAAGAACTATGTTCCTAGTAAGATCTTGTTTATTCGAAAGATCCTTAGGCCAGAGGCAGACCAAAGGCAATCTTTAAAACATTTACATCCTCAGGAGGCGCCTGAAAATGAGTCTGTCCCAATTTGGCAGCCTTAAACCGTCATATTACAGCTGTAGAAACACCATTGATGTAGGCTGGGGAAGACTACCTCAGATGCCTGTAAATAATCATGATGTGTTCTACAAACGGAAAGCCAAAATATACAAGGGTCCAGTATATCAACTTATAGAATTGTTTGAGGAATAAGAGCTCAGAATAACATTCATGGTTATTATTGTTTAACCTTAGAAACCTTGTTTATAATTGCATCAATAAAATTATTGAATTATATTTGCTTATTGTATAAATAGTAAATCACAGTCACTTAAAACGTCCTTTCCTTTATAGAGCTGAGGCGTACATAAGTTAAGAATAGGGAGACATAAAGTCGGGATGTCCACGTCTCCCTCAAATTTCCACCACCAAGCTAAGAATTAAAATGTATCTTTCCTATCAGAGCTGAAGTCCAACTTATGAGATTGTCTAACGGTTGGGTATTTGAATTTGGCACCTTAATCCAAGCTGCATTCATAGATAATGGCTTACGATAGTATGTAAAGTTTATTATATATTGAAGACTGCAGAAAACAAACTAATCTTTTATATATTGTAAGTAATTACGGAGCAAGAGATTTCATTTAATAATACTTCCTTTCCCTCAACTGCTATGAAGCCCTGCAACAAATCTACTCGTACAGCATGTGTGATTAATTCTCCTCGTAATGCTGACGGCGGAAGAGAGCTGAAGCTTTTTATAAGATAGTCGATCACATTACGATTCAAATTATATTATTGATGTATGTACAAGTCTGTGGATGCTATGTATTCAGCAGCAAATATTGTTGCTTACTTTATAGTTATAGTTCCGAATCTGAGGTAGATGGTTTCCGAGCAGATTCAATTTGTATCAGAATGTCACCCTTTTTTCTTTTCTAGGAATCAAAAACTGATATTTGTTAAACAAATTCTTTATTAAAAGTTATCAGGTCATTGAGATACATATAAAAGAAAGGTTTGCAAAAAGTGGCACTCTCTTGACATATACATTTTCAAATTTCTTCACTTAGAAAACATTTTTCAAGGTGATAAGCAATAAATTCTCTTAAAGTTGCGAGGAAGTTCACTCACATGAAATTAGCGCAATGCCCTACTTTTGATCAGGAGTTGTGATCAGGTTTGATACTCAAACGCTCAATGCTCAATCAAATAGGAAAGTTATTTGAAGATAAAATAAATATGAAATACATAAAAGAACATAGATAAAAATTGCAATTACAAAACTTAAAATTACAAAAGTAGCAAATTGGCCCATTGCTGAATTTATTCATAAACAATCAGCTGCATTTATATCTTCGGCCAACCGAGATTTAATAAATAAATTTGTTTGAACGTATTCATCTTATGATTAATTGATAGACAAGGCAAAGCCATTACTGAAAAAAGAAACTTTTGATGCATAAGTTCATCGGAAAGTTCACCTAGGTTGATTAATTTATGGAAATATATGTAGTATTTCCAAAGAAATCTGCACTGTTTGCTCGTTAAAACTCTAGGAGGTACACACGATACATCCATGAATATTATCGAATCTTATGTTTTCTTTTTTCTTTAGAACATATAGTTCTTAGTGTACTTTATTATTTCTCCTTGCCATTTAACGTTCCTTTGCCATCAGATTACTCTATTCACTAATACTTTGCCTCGATTGTGACATTCTACAGCTAAGCAATTATAACTTTTTTGCCCAAGATTGAACGTAATCATCAAAGTTAAAATCACATTTTCATCACTGGAATTCCTACATGTTAGGGATAGCAGGTAAATGCCCCTTGGTCCCATTGAAACGGGTGCACTGTCTATAAACATACACGTCAGATCACACCCTTCATGGCGGACAAATATACAATCAGCTTCTGTTAAGAATCAACATGTGTAAGTTCATGCAGTATTACATTCATGAATGAGTAATAGAAAAGTATCCATACTAAAAGTTTCAGTTTACTAACGTAAACTACTCGATCACACATGTATATTTCTTTAGACCGCTTTTAAATTAACCGTGCTTTTTGTGAGTAAATAATCAGGCGAGATTTATAGTTTTTCCTTGTACAAAGTACGTCATAAGTTAACATTCTCACCATAATCATACTCGAAATGAAACACTTCAATACACTTGTTTTGACAGACCTTTGAAAGTTCAAGTCTGGCAATTATAATCGTCAGTTTAATCAGATAAGCTCTACTGTTCACCCACTGTATCCTCCCCACTCCTGTCCAACACCTTGACCGAAAGCCCTCTGCTGCAGGCACTGGTAGGAGGGTAGGAACTGAGAGGTAGGATGACTCTGAAGTGGGCCTTGGGCGACACTGCTTCCCGGTAAACCTCCGATGTTGGCACCCATTGCTAGGGAGCTGTGGTTATAGTAGTACATCGGAGATGGGGCAGCGAACTGGGCCCGATGCGGGGTCACGTGGTTGTCTGCCTCCAGCTTCATCGCGGGCACCTGCAACTCGTGGTAGTTTGGTGAATCGCCGCAGGTCCTTTCTCCAGCATCTTCCCTGACTCCACCAATCCTGTATGGCCTGTGGTATACAGGAACAGTACACTCCGCTACGGGGCTACTCCCTCCGTATCCTTCTAGTGGCGTTGCTGTCTCCATCGGCTGGTCGTGCGGTGTCCATAGGTTTGGTGGTTGTGCCACTGGCGATGGTGTACTTGTTTGGGGCCCTTGGTGGCTTTGAGGAGGCGGTAGTATAAGGCAGTTTCCCATTGGAGTCAATGCCGGATGGAGTGGTAGATATTGGTCGAGTTCTGCTCCATCTATATCTTCTCTCATGGTGTCTACATCAATTCCGCTAAAGTCTATCCTCTGGTCACCTGTAAAAGTGAAGAATTTTTCGTTTTTATTTCATCTCTCAAAATTTTGATTTATCGAATGCTTTACTAATTATACCAAAATTTTCATTCGGGTCATTTAAGGTTAGGATGAAACTGAAGTTGGAAGTTAGATGTGTATAAAAGAATATAAATTTGAAACTACTTGTAGATATATCGCGATTATCACAGCTACTTTCCATTTCTCTGAAGTTATGAACTTGGAAATCCATTTATATATTTCAAGTCAATTCAGTTATGATTTTATAGGAAACGCTACAAGTTTTTTCTTGAGAGAATCGATAATTTAAATCGTGCATCTTTTAGCTATAAATTTTTCATCGTTATGAAAAGGTTTGATATCCTTGATATTTGTGCAGTTTGAATTAATTTCCTTTGTTGGTTTTCTTTCATTTGTGAGGAAATGGGCGTAACCACAAATTGACGCAAAGTATGAAATCAATATTTTTGACATTCCCTGAAACTATTATCTAGTAACTGCCTTAACTGAAATACTGATTTTAGCTTATATTCATGAATTAAACATGGTATTCATTTTATATTCTTTAACCCCCCTCTTCTGGCTCTCATTTTATTTCGAAATAGAATATTAGTTCAAAAAATTGGCCTAAATCGTAAATTTCTTTGTCATGATTTTGTACTCCTCAGATGAAATTAGTAAAAAAGCGAAATTATAATTTATATATGCAAGGTAAATCTCAATTGATATGAGGAAGACATATAAAATTTAGGATCGATTTTTAGGAATGAATCTCGCTTTTCTGATTACGTATAATTAGAATGTAGCACTTTGCATTACCTTGCATTGGTCCACCTCCGCATGTCATCGGAGTTGAGGAGCCAGTGATCCTCTCCGTCTTCATTAAGGACGGAAGAGGAGCCATCATCGGGGGCTGCTGTTGCTGGTCTCCTTGAAGGGACATTCCTCCTCCGTTGGGTGTCGTGGGAGGAGTCGGTGGGCCGCTCGTGTTCCCGGGATTCGGAGTCAGGGCGACTGGACCGCTCCTCCCGCCAGACTTCCTTGTCCCGTCCGGCTTGCCCGATCGCCTTTTTGGATAGAATAGAATGGACCCCCTGTTATTTAATTAATACTATCTCCAACTCGTACATTATCTTCATTGCATACGTTTAGGAAAGTGAATTATCCGATTCCTCTTTAAAATGGTAAATTCGAATAGAATATAAGAAACTGTATCCCATGGTGAAATAGAGGTTTCTCAATTTTATCCTGAATCCCAAATGGTAATTCAGTAAGAGCTACATGGGAAATTACTTTCACTAGACCAGACTTGTCCTACTCACGGGACGAGGACCAAAACTCTCCTGATTGTTTTAAACAGACAGCCGATTTCATCCAACTATCAAACAAGTAGCTAACATTGCAAATGTTGTGAGCTATTGTTACCTTATTGATTATAATATTATTATCAATTAAAATATTCTGCAATTCCTACGATAGTTGCGTTAAATATAGATTACTCAGTGTAATGGAACATGATTGTTTTAATTAAGGATTTCAATTGAGATGTTTGAAAAACAGTACAATCAATCGACGGCCTTCGTTATTCAGAGAGTTTTATAAATGCCTGTTTTGACACGCAATCGATATGCGACATCTAGCATCTATTTATTTTACATTGCTTGGTAAAATACAGAACTGAAAGATGTTGTGATTTCGCTGTTTATCAGCAAACTTTAAGGCTGATTTTCAGTCAGGAAACTTCAGTAACAGTACTAAGACTATTCTTTGACTTCCAGGCCTGTATTTGTTATATAAGTTCGTGAATCTCTAATTGAGTAAAGAGTTAATGATTGCGACTGTAAAATCGCCATTCCTCATTGATGTGAAATTTAACGCTATCTATATATATCTTTGATTAATTCTAAAGTGCAATATTAGATAAACTCACCCAATATTGGAGTGTCCGGGGGCTGCCCTCGGGGTTGCCCTATTTGCAGACTTCTGAACACCATTGCCCGCTCCTCCAGGACTTCCCTCGCCTCCGTCCTCGCTCTTGATTCCCCCAACTGCTCCTTGGGGCCCCGGACCTCCGTTGGGGGCCCCTTTTCTTCTTCTCGGCTGGTACTTGTAATCTGGGTGCTCTCTCTTGTGAATCTCCCTCAGCCTTTCGGCTTCTTCCACAAAAGGCCGCTTGTCGTGATCGCTAAGTAATCTAACGAGGAACAGAGGAGAGAAGAAACACTTTTATTAACACCTTTAATAGATAAAGTGAGGTTTGGCATTAACCGTGTGCGTAGATCTAAATTAATTGAATTAAGACTATATTAGACCTTTCATTTACTACTGTCTGTTTACATTGTCGATTAAGCATGACTGTAGTGATCATGGAAAACAAAACCACTGGAAGAAAATCAGTAAAATATACTTGTCTGGACGGTTACAACATACATGAGCGTTGTACCTTTCGATAGATTCATGTGCATTATCAATCCCTATTTAACGCTATCTCCTTAATTTCTTTGTAGTTTACCGCACACTTTATGTCATCTAACATCTTCTGAATTTTTTTCCCTTAAGTTTTGCCCTCAAAAACCTTATATCCACTTGAATTTATGTTTCCAACCTTGTGTAGTAGGTGTTTCTTCCCTTAGTTTCAAAACGTGCGCTATGTTATATTTCTATGAATCAAGTTTCCTTATACCACCACTTTTAATTAATCTGAGAAGTTCAGTGTAGTGTATATTCCATTATTATAGAGAGAAAACTCTTAACTTATGGCCTCCTTGAATAGTCTATGCTCAAGTATCGAAATATTCCCATAAGTTACGTTTAAAGTAAATTTATTTTAGTTTAGTTCTGAAGTTACAACGGTTCTAATCCATTAGTTTGGTTCTAAATTTTGTACTTAGAATAGATTCTTATTGGAAGACTATGATGAAAGAGATGGCAATTATATCAAGAGTTAAAATGCTTAGTGAATCTTTATTATTATAAAGGTTATACAAACATTTTTGCGTATATTTCTGAACGTTCCTAAAAAAGAAATCTGAGGAGTCATTCCGATAGGTAGACTATCTTTTTACTAAATGAGAGGAACGATGAGGAATCAGAAAACTATTTACATACTTTGGATATGCTTAGATTAGTAACATTTCTTTGGATTGAATTTTTATTACAAATACAAAATATTTTCAATTTGCTCAGATGTTTTTAACATGCTGCATTATCCATTGATAGATTATCATATTCTTAAGTGCATCGTTGTTTTTTCAATGAAGTATTTTCTCGCTTATTTACCTTCCGAGAAAGGACATATACCTTCTACAGCCCTTCACGATTCGATATTTTTAAGCATATTTTATTTTTAACAGCCTGAAGGATTTGAATACATTTTGGTTTGAATAAAACTATTTAGTAAGTGCTAAATTTATTTATCTTTGTGATGCATTGATAGTTCCGTAATTAATTATTCAAAATTTAAATCTCCAACTAAAACGTCACACTAGAATGGTATCGAATGGCTTACTAAAATAGTAAGGTAACTAATAGTGAACTCTAATTTTCTACAGAAAAGTTTACTATCTGAAAGTATAGTTCAAAATATGATTTTAATATGGAAAATTAAAATTTCGGTAAGGCTTTAAACAGCTAGGGGCTTTTTCTTTCGTAGATTAATTCCTTCTTTGATGCGATGCGCTTTAATACACTTTTATATTGAGTCATAAAGCTATTATTTCGTACATTTTTTAAAGTCATAACTCTGTGTCATTTTCCCTCATGCAGAGAGTATTAGTATTTATAAACTTAACATTACCCAAACATTGGCCTGATAACATCGACTTAGAAAATTCTGTCGTAAACATAGACATAATTTTTCACCACGTTTCGTCATTGAGATTTAGATTCTTCCATAAAAAAATCCTTATCTGAGTCCTTCCTCAACTGGTCACAATCGGCAGCCCCGAAAGATTAACTTAAGTTACGTAAAATAAAGGATAGAAGATACCGCCCCTTCCTCGGAAATTAAGTATCTGGATTTTTATAACTGGAATCGTAAATGTAGTCAGAAAACTTCTTAAGTCTTCATATTATGCCTACAAGCAGAGAGAAAATAGGTTTTCAACTTTTATTCCAGCATCTTATATGCTAGGACAGTCGAAATTTAACCGTTTTTACTGCAGAAGTCCTACATTTAAAGTTATGCTGCCGGGAGAAATAGTTAAAATCATACTACTGACATATTATTTTCAAGATATACATGAAAATCAATGATAAAATTGCAATGTAGGTCTCTATCTAATTTCTTTTCTGTCACGCAAAAAAGCAGGATTTTTCACTCCATCTGTCACATAATTATAATTCGATACAAATTTTTAGTTCGAGCGAAACAACTGAGCTTGCCTCTAACGATATGATGTTAATATGCTTTATGTATTTAATTCTCAACCATTTTCTTTGTAGCAATTTCTTAAAACTCATAGATCGCTATACTAGGTGTATGTTTTTAGTGAGCCTTCGATTGAGAATTAAGGAATGTGGGAATGAAATACGAATATTTTATTCCGTAATTACTGCCTCTTATCATAAGTGATCGAGTCAGGAAGTGTGCATAATATGCTAGACTAAGTAATCTGAAAATGATATGGAGCATTACTAAAGTTACCTGGCTGAACAACGCGTCAGAGGCTGTTTACTTTCCTTCTAAATAATGTGTCCAAGTCGCACTTCGTGACTCCTGGCTATACGTTCGTCCTTGGCGGAATTTGAACCCTAGCTCGAAGCGTCAGCAATTACCTTCGTATCCCTCCAATGACATTATCGCGACGTTAACGAAATAATGGAAAAACTCAAGTTAGCGTCTCTTTAGAAATACGGGGAGTAGGAATTAGCGCTTATCCACCTCAAGGTATAATAGAGTTGTTACGCAGTTGGTTGAATACCTCGAGTTTGGACAGATGTTGGAAGTCGAGGAAAGTAGAGGAACTTTTGAGGAAATATGATCATTAAAGTTTTTAGCAGCAGCGAGCTATCTTTACTCGACGTTACTTCTTCACCATAAAATTTTACCAGTCATCTTTTTAAAGATATGTTGGGAAGCTGAGACTTTACGGCAAAATATTGATTACATCTGTTAACTCTACGTAAACGATATGAAATTAATCCTTTAGAACTCTCGAATATTTTGGCTTTAAAAATATACGGAAGGATTTAATGATTAAAACTTTTTAAATATTATGAATATGCCGTCATATATCTACTTTACGTTCCTATTGTAAGAAAATTCTCTCAGCATACAATCATAGGCATTTAAGAGGCAGGGAAAGATATTTTAAGATTCATCATGAAAAAGCAAAATCTAAAATATGAAGCCAATTTTTCGAATTCTAATACATCGGGCGAGTTATAAATTAAACTGAGGGAAAATTTTATTTTGAAACTACCAGAAGTCAGCCTTGATTTTCTACATAATCAGCTGAAATCAAGAAACTGCTTATTAATTCTTATGTTAATAATTTCAAAAATATAAATATAATATTTATATCTGGGATTATGATTTACGCTATTAAACTTATGATTTTGTTTGCTTATGAGCGATATTATTTAAACTTACTAAATATATTATTTAGTAAGTTTAGTAATTTAATAGTTTGCCTTATGTTGATTTTTGCAGTAAAATATGTACAGATATAGATGAATACTCTGAAGGAAATATTTAATTCTTGAAAATTCGCGATTTGAATTATTTAGGAAGAGTGTATTGCATATGATTTTCTTAAAAATGAACGCAGGAACGATTCAGATGCAGGAATAGAAAGGCGGCTAATGCAATGTCTTTCAAAACGTTCTTTAATAGAGAGATAATCGTTGCAAATGCGCGAGCAGGACCTTAAATGGCAGCTGTTTTTCAAGTACCTCTTGCAGGCATGGGCCAATACACTCCCAATCACTTCTTGAGCGTAATCGCTCAGGCCAACTGCAGCTGACGAAATTGCGAGCGCATATCTCGGCCTCTTTTTCAAACCGATTGAACCTTTTTCTTCTCCCGATCGAAAGTGGCCGTCGCTCAACTACGGCACATAAAGGGGTTCTCGCCGAGATAAGGCGAGCCCAAAAACAAACGAAGAAAGGCAAGTTGGTGACGATAGAGCATGTGCAGACGCTCCTGGTTCTCTCTCTCGAGGGTGTCTGGTCATCCATTTGGAGATATTAAAAAGGGAAAGCGGGGGATATAAAAAGAAGAATGGAATGTATCGAAGTGGTGACGACAGATGACTGTAGTACAAGTGGACCCTAGATGGGACCTCCCACGCTACGAGGGATGCTGAGAACCGTGCGTAATAGTAGAACGCATAACTATTGCCTTAAGCATGCGCTTGTGTAATTATTCTACAATATTCCACAATTTAGACAATGGGGAATAATGACGATGCCCTCTACATACATCTATTCATGTGCTGTCCACATTCACCAGAATGTGGACAAGTACTTGAAACAGCATATTCATTATACCCGAGGCAAAGATAAGTTGAGGATTCCATCTCCTAGATTAAGCCTAACTAGAAGAATTTCGAAGTGATGCCTTTAAATATATATAATGAATTGCCTAACGCATTCAAAGACAATAAAAACGGACAATTCGGTAAAAAATTAAATATATTTTTCAAATAAAACCTTACTATAGTGTAAATGAATTTGTAAATGAGGGGAACCTGTAATATGCTGAAGAGATGAAATGTGTTAAGAATAAAATCTATGCAGTATTACAATTTTAATGTTTGTTGGAATGTGTTTCTAATGTAAATTTGACTGTGTGTCAGTGTGATTATTGATGACTTATCCTATACATGCATATGCATGTCCTTGAATGAATACAAATTATTATTATTATTAATTTTGCAGGTAGTGAGATTGGAAGTTTTTTGGTAGGATACGAGCTGGTCATATGTGCTTATATTATCCTTCATGCGTGAGATCACGACCTTGTTCTGTGAAAGGTTGACCAAATAACTCTGAAGTAGATAGAGGCTTCAGAGATATTGCTCTCGGAACAGTTTTCAAATTTGAAAAGGATAAGAGACAATTTCATTCACTAATTCATTTTAAGGGAACATTTCAACGATTCATATGCAGTAGCTTTTCTATTCCATATTGATAATTTGACTATCAATGATGTTCGTCTCAGGAGATAAAGAGTTAGATGGGAGAAGAAAATTTAGTCTCAATCTCGCCCAAATAAAGTCGATAATTATTATTTTTATTATTATTATAAAGGAATTGAACGTTAATTTTGAAAAGATTTACTGCTTACTAAAATTTGTTCATCGTAATAGTTGCACAAGCATGCGTGTAAAGTTTCGGTTATCTTAGGTGGTATAAGTAAGAAAAAACGGTGATTATTTGCAGTGCAAAGGTCTGTTCAATACCAATGTTTATAACATAGTGTTATCTTAGTTTTAGAAATCTTTCACTTAGGATTGAGATTCTTGTCATATTTTTCAGCATTTCTTGTTTCTAAATAGCTCTATCACCCGATTTTCCCTTACTATTTATCTAGACTAAGTTGCGATTTATCAGTCAATTTAAAATCTTGGCAAAATTCATCATTCCTCTATTCATGTATATTCTATAGTAATCCTTTGTTATTGTTAGGTTTAAACAGTATCAATAATCATCTCACAACGAAAGATAGGTACTACTTATGAAGCATACGCATACTAGACTGAATGGGGAATTAACGTGGATTAAATTAAGTAGCCTCATAATAATATGGGTTTTGTGTGATTAAAAAATTGTACTACCGGATGTTTATAACTGAGTCACAACTTTACTTTGTCGGATATTGATAGATATTAGTTGTCAAAATACATATTTTAGATACATTTAAATTCGCCATCCCCTATAGTATGGTTAATCTTTCAAAATTCTTTCCCAAAGATTACCTGATTATTAATCTCGCTTATGAGAAAACATCAAGATTTTTAATGGTAGATTTATGATATTATTAAAAAAGTAACTGTAAAATTGGAGTACATTCATAATATTAAGGAAGGGGTGGAAAATATTTCAAATGCTATCAAGGTTAAAATAGAGTAAATTTTTAATCTGCGACTGTATAGTAAAAAGAAGACGCCAAGTCATCATAAGATATTTTGAAACTTTGGACCCTGAGAATTTTCAGAGAAACGTTATCGATGATATGCCTGTCGGACATCTGTTTCAATCAAATTAGAGGATAGCTGTCATAAAATGTGCGTTAGTGACCTCTCTAAAAAATAGACTCACGTCTGTTTGCCGAAGGAATATACGCATAAAAAGATTATTACAACTGAGGCTGAAGTCACTGACATGAAATATATATTTTTCGTTCCCGTGAAGGCCTTGAGTTAAGTTTTTCTTATTATCTACGACGAGCCACTTTCAAGTACAAAGAATTCGGGACTTTTCCATCGATATTTCAGTGACATTTCTGTTCAGTTTTGCTAAACCACGGGTGCTCTTCATCTCAAATGAGCAAAATTCGAAGAAATTATCGAGCACTATAGTTTCAGGAGACTTTTTAATTAAAAACAATAAAATTCACCTGAAGCTATGTTCCAGAATTGCACAATCCTGGTGTCTTGGAAATGCAATTTCTGAAGATAATTGGAGACGTACATCGATTGATTACTGTGTGTTTTATTTCGTATTCCACAGTAATGTTAACTGTAAAGTGAAATATAACTTTCAGTTGCTGGGAATTTATTGCGTTAAAAATTTAGAATCAATAACTAGTAAACTGAAATAAATTTACTTAATTATATTCATATCTGCAATCAGATGTGTATAATTATGTTTAACAGCCAAGTTATACTAACATAAGGATATACCTACACATATTTGAAAGGTATTTGATCACTAGAGGTCAAAGCATATTTAATCTAATGACAGCAGATAATCTTATGCCATAATAATCTTCCTCTTGTCCGATGAACGCGTTAAACGAGAGATCCTATAGAACATATCATTGAATATTATTATGATCCTGTTTTTCTTTGCTGCAACTATTAATGGCAAGGTTGGTACCTCTGATTGAGGAGACGTTTTTTGGAGGAAAGAAGGAAGACATTGACCTTTGAACCGTTTCCCTTGGGGAGATATCTTTCTTCAAAAACGAGCGGTCCCTTCGCTCATTTGGGTCGGGCCTTAAAAAGCGAGCTTATCGACTTCGTCATGGACAGAATTAGAGCTCTCAATGGATATTAATTTCAACATTCCCACATGTTTATTTCCATCGGGTTATTGATGAGCTACTCCACGAATCTATATACATCTTTAGTTACTTCAAGAATGGGCTGTCATTAGTTATACGGCTTGTCTGTCATACGGTTGAAACGCTATTATGATAACAATCCTTTTTCTCCATTCAGTATTCCTTGGAAGGACTTTCTTTAGAATATAATAATAATAATAGAATAGAATCTTTGGAAGGAATTTCTTTTTATTTTAAATATCTATTATATTTAGGTTCTATAAGTTGTCTTGTTGGATAAACCAATCCTTCAAGTAGAATTTCTCCCATTTATTCATTTTTCTGATGGTACTTTTAGTGGCTAAGTAATGATAAATGCTAAGTTAAACACAGTGGCCCTTGTTGAATTTTGTATAAAACCGTTCTTAATTATCAAATACAAGGAGTATAAGCTATAATTTTCAGTAATTTATCGATGAGGACCGTTTTAACTTGCCTATTGGTTTATTTATAATAATCTTAAAGTATAGTTTAAATATATGCTATGTCAAGTATATTTACCTGATATGAAAAAAGGCAATTTAAACAGCTGATTCGTAAAAGTCGGTGCTTTGATTGGTTTTCCCACGTTAAGACAGGAATACTCTAGAATGAACGTATCACAAGATATACCCCTATCAAGTGCACCACCACCAAGTGCAAGTTATCCACGTTATCTAAGGTCATTTAAAAAACTTTTACGAGTAAGTTGTATTTGAAGTTCATTCTAATCGTAAAATTCTAACCAAAGTTCATAATTAGAAGTTTCTCTAGCCATCTTTGATAGGAGAGTAATACTAGTGCAAAAGAAATTGCTGTAATCCTTTTCCAAAATCCAGTAAGCATTACATGCGACAAAAAATTGGCACAAATGATATTAGAGAATGAAATTTTTGCCGAATCAAGAGCAAAAACTGTTGTATTTTAGATTCTCTCTTAGAATAATAATGATCATCGGACTATCGTAATTCGGTACTTGAATCTTAACGTGAAATTTTATCATGTAATCGTTAATCGTTATGCTTAACCATCCCTTACGTGTAGGTGGTTATGAATTTTCGGTAACCGGAGAACTGGCATATGAAGTGATGACATAGTCGGTAGCCAATACGTGGGTACTCTCAGGAGGAGGTATCTGCGGATATCTTCGTGGACAGGAAGAAGCGGGTGATACAAGACGAATGATATTCCTAGGATAGGCTGAAGATAGGGCGTGGGTGAACAGTTGCTAGGTATCGTTTGGTCGGGAGATAAGGATTCCAATGCTTACCTTGAAGATAGCGGTATGTTAGAGAGGAGATTAGAAGAGATCTTTGCAGATGGAAGCGAGGGGGAGGGGAAGACAGGTGGAGTGAATAACACCTCTCCAGGGACAAATTCCTGCATAGCCAAATCGGAACAGTTCAAATTTCTTTCCTAAATAACTTGCAGGATTTCACACTTTTCAGTTTCTCTCCGAGTAGCAATGGCTGGGCTCAGCGTCTCTTAGGAAATCATGTTCATACTTTAGATTTCGATATTTATATTTTAATCATATAACGAATAAACTCCTTTTGTTCATCATCAAGCATGATGGTACTAAGTTTTACTTTTTGTTAAATATCTAAACATTACTGTAGGTATCTGATCCTTCCAAACTAACGTGAATAGTAAATTTATCGTAGCTTAACATTTTTATGTTTATAATAAAAATATGCTCCTCATTATTTTAAATTTGTTTTTAGGTACAAGATAGAGAAATAATTATCTTTCATCTACTGTATTCACTGTCTTGTTTCTGGCTGTAATGACATGAAAACTCTTGAAGTAAGATGAAATGGAGAGAGCCATTGTACTTTTTTCACAGTATAAGATTTATTAAAAAAAATAACAATAAAATACACGACTAGTTTCGGCGATTAATCGCCATCATCAAGTGATCTTGAGGTAAGAGTGATACTGAATAATAGCATTGATTACGGTCTCTTTATATGAAATGCTGAGGAAACTGTTACTCATAGAGTCATTGTAATTTACTTTTCTTTAATTTTCTGCTTCTCGACTATTTCGACTAGAGTTCCTAATATATTCAACATGTTTTGACATTTTAAAATGTAGGAAAGAATACATACTTTATTTATAGTTTAATATTTTTCAACTCTTTGCCGTAAAATTATCAAGAAAGGGGCCACTATCCTCCCACCATTTAGCCTATTTGGGTTTAAATTCTGCTCGAGTTGTTATAGGTTTATTGAATGAGTTCTGCATTAAAAATCGAATCGCTAAACGTCTCCATCAAGTATAATGGAACTTAATTTACTCGTAGGTCTTTAGAATAGAATACAATAGAAACTTAATTGACTCTATAAATCTTATGCATATTCATCTGGGTAGAAATAAGCTGATTAATTTTCAATGGTGATTGCCTATATATGATGGTTTACCTTCTACAAATTTTGAAGTCAGATTCGACGGCCTTTTGCTTTTGAAAGAAATCATTCCACACGTCCAACTATGAATCTAACGGAATAACTATAATTATGATATTTACGTATTATTTTATGCAAAATTTATTTATCATACAAAAGTTTCGGACTCGTCTTTCGCCATATCTTGATTCTTAAATGTTCTTATGGAATAAAACATTTTCTTGAACTAGTTTCAGTTTCGCGTTCGCCTTTCACCTTAATAATGTTAAACATGTCTTCAGTTGCCGTACTAACTATCCACAACTTCTTAAACAGCTTTCCAATGTTCGCCTTCATAGCTAACGAACTGTCCCGCGAATGTCAAGACAGTGGTTCATTATTCCCTTTGCACCGCATGTAATGAGAATGTCAAATAGAAAATATAGGTGCATTCCCTCATTTTTGTCACCGATCTTTCAAAATAAGCGACGCTCTTTTTTCGCAGTGAGTCATTTGTTTGAAGGGGTTTAGTAGGTGGTAAAAAGACTGATGAGTCCCCTTTTACCGTTATGGAGATACATGGACGATTGAAGCAGAAGTGGCTATCGTCCAGACGCACTTAAGATCTTTACGATCGATGCATGGTTCGTCTCTTTTTCCACCCTCTTTCTCTTTTTGCTTCTCAGAGTAATCTCTGGTCGTTGACTTCCCTCTTTACCTTCTTCATTCTGCCGTTTTCGACACATTCGCTTTCCTATAATTTTAGTCGCTCAGAACTCTGCGGTGAATTGTGGGATTTTACCAATCAAGTTAGAATCGAATCCACCGAATAAAGTTTTGTCTTCCTTTCTAGTAGCATAAGCTAAGACAAACAAATAAGGAGTTTCGTATTGCTATAAATGATTACCTATTATTGGTATATTTAATGACGATTTTTTATTTGGAACATAAAGTTTAAGGCGATTAGCTTACTTCCTTCGGAAGCAATGTCACTATGGAATTGTTCATACTTTTGCATATTTTTGGCATTTTTCTACCGTTTTCTAGCTCTAATTTATTACTTCATGGAAAACGGCTTTAATCGAAAGCAGACAAAAGTGTCAGCTCATCGAATTATGTTTTGAACAACTTACTAACTAATTTAATAATTTTATTTCTTAACACGATTCGCATTATCGCTAAATAACAACATTCTTTCGATTTAGGCGATATCAAAGATTATTTCGATCTAAGTTCGTCAGTGTACAGTATACTGTATATAGTCTGTTCATAGTATATACTAATATAAGTTAATATTTTTATCAGTTATATCAATATTTTGTCAGATGATGCTACATCAATCGGTTAAACGAAGAAACATTGTGCAATACATATGGGAAAACTATTTATCCACTGCTTGGGCCATGACTTTGTGGCAAGTCAAAGAATAAGTAAAAGTAAAGTAAAATATTATCAAGAATAAATAAAAAGATAAACTTTTACTAACTACAGGAAATTTATTATTTCAGGTTAGGATGACTCCACTAGTCGAAACCATGGTCGTTTCCAAATAAATTTCCTGTGGTTAGTAAAAGTTCATCCTTTCATTTGTTTCGAACTATTTCATTCTGTGAATATTACCTTGGTAGATTTATCCATGACTTATAGTGAGAGATACTCGAGAAATTGTTAAAAAAAAGGCTATAAAACTTTTCCCCTAGAAATGTGCTTTATTTACGCAAAATGCGGTTTCCATTATAGTTGATTTCCTGCTAGTCCTCTAAATCTCTCCACAGTTGTCTTTTTCTTAATCTCCGTTATGGTCACCGTTTACCCTTTCATCTGACTCTTTGCCATGAGTTTCTCTTTCCCTCTTTGCATCAACCAACCTCTGCCTCATGTCTATCAGTGGCAGCAGTTAGCAAGCGCCACTCTAGGGCTAAGACTCCGGAAGAGAAGGGAGGATGGTGAGAACGGAGATGAGAGGCAGAATAAGAAGAAAACATACGGTATAATGAATAAGAATGATAAAATTTTAAGATGTGTTAGGGAAAGTATTTGATGGTAACTTCCGACGGAGATTGGGTTTATAGAGTGGGCCACACTATCCTTTAGCGATTTGATGTCTCATAACTTAGCAGGGATTTAACTTATCACCCTCTCGAGTTATACCTTTGAGAAACGTTTGCCAGAAGATACTTGAAGAAACTGGAAAGTAATGTTAATCTTTATCTTGTATCCTTTGTTAACCAGCGCTAAACTCATCACCATAAGCGCTAAACGTATTGATTTAAAAGGAGTTTTTTCAATCATAAAAATGTTTTCAATATTTAAACCATTATGATATTTTAAGGATCGAATATTACGGAAATACCATCAAAAATTATGGTACATTGAAAGCTTCAAAATAGCGTGAAGCTAGACTAGATCTTTTGAAAACGAAGTAAGGGTAATGAGTAAGAAAAGAGTAATAAGACTCAATCTCACCCTTAATAAAGACTGGTTATTGTAATAAAAAACAGTATTTCCGGGTACACAAAGCTCTTTTATCAACAGATTGACCCTTGTCGCATAGTATCTCTGAATAGCCGTGATAATTCTCAATATAAATGTAATATAAATGTATTATAATAGGAAATATAAATTATTTGTTATAAATACCAACATCAACAAAAGGCTTCCACTTCATCAGCAAGCAAATCTATTCGAAAGAAGTCTTAAGGATAGGAAATTTCTAAATGTGACTGTTATAAAAAAAAGAGATTCGATGCTGCTTGTTCTTACACAATATCCCCACCTTCAGGACGAAAAATACTAAGAAACTGCCATCGATAACGCTAGAAATTTAATGGGCTAGAGAAAAAATAGGCGAAGAATGGAAAAAAAGTGTAAGAATCTGAGCATGGCATGGGAAAGACGTGGAGCGTAGCGTGTGAGAGATTTGAAGTGGCTCAAGTGAGAGTAAAAATGCTCTTGAGTACGAAAGGGTAAATGATCCACAGTAGTCTTGTTTTTCTTACATATCCTAAGTAGAGATCGAGTGAAAATTCCGTGGGAGACAAATCAAAGGGTATAGAAAGCACGAGGCAATCCCGGATATAAAGAGAAGCAAACCTTACTTATACCAATCAAAGTTTTAACCCCAACCTCATGTGAGATATCTCACAATTAGGCCTAAGTCAGAAACAAGCAATTATTACACAGACCTAATAGTAGCGGTCTAACCCGATTTTTACGTGGATAGCCACGTATTTCTATATTTTTTATTCACTGAGTAAATATATGAATTATTAATCCTTTTGCTCAACATTTATAGAGTTATTCAATGAATGTTTCGTCCACAGAACTAATTCAGAGACATGTAAGATTATCTTTGAATCCGGAATGCCTTTACTAGGAATTCTCCTACACAATTAAGCAATTTGCGAACGTTTCCCGAATCGGAATTGTAGCATTCGGCGCGTCATTTATCGATTTTCTTGCTTATTTACTTTCTCTTTTAACGTCTATAGATTTATGGACATTCTGGACTGAAATCTGTCTGTGAAACCTCTTCAATTCTTACACCAACTAGAAATACGCGTAATGATTCTTTAGATATTTGCTAGGAATCGTTTGGAATTTTGCCGACCACTGAGAGAGTAGCATCTTTGACACCTCATGATGTAGAGGACAGCAGACTGCAAAAATTCCTAATTCATTCCGTCAACCGTCGCGCGTTCTTAGAGAGCGCGTATCTGGAAATCAGTCGTAATTAGAGCCGGCGTATTTCATCCAGGGGCGATGAGGGTAATTAACATTCCGATGCTGATGCGAATTAGAGGAACTGATCAAAGAGATAGACATGAGGAAATTTAACAAAGAAGGCCTTATCTTAAAGCGTGATTCATGGACCAGTTTCTTAAGTAAATAGAGTTGACGTCTTATAGCGGCTCTTATTCAACTGATGTACATAATTAGAACTACGTTATATAGGCTAATCATAACATTTAGAATTGGAAGAGCATTTATTGTAATAAGTATCATGCATCATACGCAATCCAAGTGAATCAGTGAAATGTCTTTATTGATCTATCTAATAGAAACTTAAATTTTAATGATAATACTTAGCTGTACTCGGTCCACCATCATGAAGGCAACATTTAAAAAGCGTTTGTACGTGTATTTCTTACAGAAGACGTGCGCAGTGGCGAAAATTGCCTAATATCATCCTTAAAGTTAGCAAACTCGCTTTTAAAAATTTCAGTATTGACTGAAAGTGATGCAGGTATAACAGCGAAATTTATTCCAGGTTAATGATTAACATAGTCGCAGTAAACGTTACAAAAAAAATTGCGGGATTTTGTTTCGGTTTCGTTTGAACGGGTGTCTAAAGTTTTACAATTCAAGAAACGGAACTTTTAAAATCATATTCTGCCTCAAATGATTCTCTTCCCTTGGTATTTTTACTTTTTCAGGCAAATATTTAGAAGAAATGAATGGGAAACTTGATTATTATTGCCCATCTTAAAACGACCCTGTTAGTTTTTGCAGTCAACTTCCTGACTGATGTAGTTCTTTTTCGCAGTAGTTGAACAGGAAAACATTCTTTGTATTAACATGTATTGATATTACAATTTGCATATTGTTTTAATTCCATTCATAGAGATTTATTGTACAGTCCACCTCAATAGCCCGCTGGACTGCCGTTCTGCTTATGATTTTATGCTTGTTGAGTTTTTGCAAAGAAAGAAAGCACCGCTTATGCAAATCAATGGATGGGTCACATAAAAATTATATTTTTACTAAAATAGTAAAAACACATTTAGTTATTTCCAGAGAATATATAGTTTTTGAAGGAACCAATTTTGTTTACAAATAACATCTCAAGGAAATCACCAAGTGTTTTACTTCTTTAAAGATGTCTATTTTTAGACGAAACTAGTCGCCTTTATAAAAAATATATATTGTGGAAATAACTAAATGGAATTACCAAATTACTATTACTTCTTTAGTAAGGAGTTATTTTTTCTGCAAAGTCGAGCTTGGGCATATCAGATTTAAATTGTATCGTTTGTAAAGGGCAAGGTAATATTCGCCGTAGTAATGCTGCGAATGCTTTCGCTTACTAGCTTGTATATTCCCAAGGGTTGTGCAAGTTCGATAACCAACCCCGATAGAAGGCATACATACCCTCCAGCGAAGTCATTCCCTCTGTAAGGTCGATGCCTCCGCATTTGCCGTTATTGCATCATTTGGATTTTTTCGATCGCAAATCCATCCTGCAACAACACGCAGCAGCGGAAGCGGACATTCAGACGCCACACCAAGATTATAATATTTGAGCTTCCGTAATCTCCTCACGTTTCATTGTGTCAGCCTTTTCTGTTGGGCGGGAACACATTCCGCTTTATCTCTCTCTCCTCCCCTCTACTGGGACTTTATGAATGAACGCCCTCCCCTTTCTCTAGATTTTAATTTCTCCGCTTTCCCGCTTACATAATTATTGTGAATTTGCTTTATAGAGTTCGATAAACTCGAGTGCAGTGCAGTGCATTCGCTCACGCGTCATCAAGGTTCAAGGGTAAACGAATCAAAGAGATTTCGATGATATTGATGTATTTTTCGGATATTATTGTATTGTATCTGAAATTAAAATGTTTTAACTAGTGAAAAATTTGGTATTCAGGATTTTTACCGAGGTTGAATCCCTGAGCTGTTATCTAGTTATTTTGACGGTGATATAGTTTTAATTGACGCTGTATATCTGGTCAATTGAAAGAAATGAGATTGTATTATGAATGAGTGAAATTAGCAGCACGTTCTCGGTAATAACCAATAGAAAACTTATAATACTACACTCATTAATTTCCAGATTATAAGTTTATGTATTGCCATTAAAGAAATAAAATGGCAATATGATTATTCTACAGGGTTTCTCAACACCACGTTTCAGAACTTGTAGGAGGGATAGGGTTCACCCCGATGACTCGGAATCATAAAGAAATGCAAGGTTGGATAATTCTTATCATTTCTTATGTTTCTCTGTATACCACCACATCAGGAAAATATTATCGACCTTGTATTGCTGTATGATTCCGAATCACCGGGGTGCACCCTACCCCACCTAATTTAAATAAGGGTTCTGAAATGTGGTATAGAGACACCCTATATTCTGGGTAGGCTATTTGCTATATGCAAAATTGATTCTTTTATTAATATTTAACATCAGAGTACAAATCTCTTTGCTGTTTGACTGGTACGGTGACAACAAGTAGTTGCTATCTACCAAGTAAATGTAACTGAAGTTGTGGATTAATAAGAATAAATATATTTCTATTGTCTTCTCTTTTCGGTCGCTTACGTAGATTTCTTAAATTAGATTCCTTTCAAACGTTAATAGTAATACATGAAATAACTATATTAGTGAGGAAACATTTGTAACGATCAGAAAAAATAGGCAAAGCGTTTTCAATGGTTGAATGTAAAGTAAATCATATGATTGAAAAGAGGTACGAATAATCGATGGTGGAAGCCTTCAGTTCCAGGAAATTCACATTATAAGAAAAAGTAAGCTTTATAAAAAATCTATTAGCTTATTAAATTTTATGTCGTAAACCGAATGAAATTTTCAGACATTAACTATTTCTAAAGGGGACCAATTAAGCATAGCGACTAAACATTTCAAATCAGTCGGAGACCGCGCGCTTTTGGGGAAAGAATGTCTTATCTTTAACCAGGAGCGCACCTGGATATAAGAAGCAAACAGTGGAAAATAGCAGATACATATTTGTACTTTTCCGTAGATAGTTGCGATAGCCGCCTCTGCTTTCAAGAAAAGGGATCGAGAAAAGAAAAGACTGAGTAACTAAGGAAGATATCTTTCTTTAACAGCTGTCTTCTCTATTGTCGATCATTCGTGGATAATTCCCGCGAGATTCCCCTGCCCCGGCGAATCAAATCAATTTCCCTTCTTCCTTAGCTGTCTTCAGGTAATCTCATTGGCTAGTGTTGGTTAGGCGGCAAAAGTTGGCGGGAAAAAACACGATTGGACTAGTACGCCTGTTTATTTACCATCGCTATCGGTCCTCTATTTTTTATGTATTTACCAAGTGAGGCTATTTGAAGAATCTACTTTCGAGGATAGTTTTCTGCCACGTATTATGGGTATATGCAGTATATTTGATGGTGTTTTTCCTTGGTTATCTTCATCGATTACATCTTGAGCATGTTGAATTCTTTTAATTCCTCCACTTAAGGATTTCATAGAGGTAATGAAGAAGACTTGACTTCGAAATTCAACAATTGGGAGGCATAAAAGAAACCGAATAGGAATTTTACGGTTGGACAGGTGACACTACTTTACTGTGTAATTAATGTATCTTTCAGCTGTAACTCACACTCACGCTTTGTCCTATAAAGATGTTGAATTTGTCCTAAAACTTACAGAATACCAGGAAAATAAATTTTCAGGTGCACGAAGTATTCCCGTTTACATATTTAATATGTATAATGCCTATCAAGTATAATGAATCAATTCATAGTGAGAGCAATCATTGGAGAAAGCTTTTCTTCCATATAGGATGGCCAGGAATTTTTCAACCTATTCTTTAATTGATGACTGAAACGTAAGCAATAAAGTTTTATCTGCATTAAACAGTAACGTTTAGGCAGTAATACAAATTAACCCTCAACAAATAGAATTTTCTTTAAAACGGTGGTACCAATAATTATTGATAGTCAGAAACCAAGTGAAAACTAACTAATACGAACAGTCTTCAACCCTCTCTACAATTAATTATAATCCATAACTAGCCATTAATCTAATTAATATTCCACACTATAGTGTGGAAGTTTACGGTGTTTTACTTTATAACTTCAGAATGTCCTTCCACGAAGTTCGGCCGAATACGATAGAGTTTATAAATATAATAATTATTAGACACAGATAAATGAAGTATATATCACAAATTTATTTGTCAAACCAAGTTATTATTAGTTTTTCCTTATTGTCTAAACACGATAAAACTCGGTTATTCTCTTTGATCATAGTGTTTTGTTATGATAGGTGTGTTTGCTAGAATACTACAGTATAAATATTCCACTCTTTTGGAGCTTTTGCTGTTAAACCTTTAAAATATTCAAATCTAAAGTACAACAAGAGACTAATAAAGATTATTGACTTTGATTAAATGTTCCTGCTGTGTGACAAATTACTAGGAGTTAAGTTACAATATCATCCATGCAGTGTATAAGTATTTCCTTATAATATACAAGATATGAGTATTAATGCACAATAAAAACTGCACAATAACTTTTCATATCTGATTTTCATAAATTTATCGATTAACTTATAGTGTTACTTAAAATAATGTAAGTTAATGGTATGCATCACTAGATCCCAAGGGAAGAAAGGTATCAAACACATAAGTTTATTTTTGAAAGAAACAATGCCGCAAAGAATTTATAGCCTTTACCGTGCTCTGTTTCACAGCTAACTCAAATTATCTTCCGCTTTCTTACGTGATATTTCTTCGCAAACAACCTTAGGTTCCGCCGGAAGTCAGGATTTGCCCTGCCAACACTCCCCTACAAATTAATTTGATTCGATTTTCACGTTTTTCTTCTATATTTTTGGATTCTCTTCCATAAAACAAAACTGTCTCGTTATGACCTTCATACGTTCTGAACCGCAACGGAGCAAGTTAAGTTAGCATCCACTCAATCTCCATTCAAATGTGATAGGAAGGAGTCAAAGAGCGATTTCTATTATTAGAGAAAATAAATTTTCCCCTAGAGATAAATAAACATCTGAATTTCTTAGAGAAACAATCATTCATTAATTTTGAAATTTTCTCAACAATTCTTTGCCGAGTTAGTAGTTGATGGCAATGCAGAATTATTTCTGTACTTCATACTTTAATTCCTGGTAAAAAATTCAAGATTAATATTAATTGTTTAAGGTAATTAGTATTAGATTGAGTAGTCAGCAGTAAGAATGTAAGGTACCTGTTTTTCTTCCCAATTTTCTGATATTTACCAAAATCATAATATGTATTGAATTTCAAATTCTTTTTTTGTAGAAACTATCGAACAGTTTCAGGAAATGAATTAAATCCAGCTACCCTTATACGATAATTTATATAAAATTTAGAGACTTTTATTTCAGTCTTTGACTTTTTGTAGAATTTCAACTACTTTTTAGAACATTTGATTTGAATGAACAGTTTTTCAAGTTGTCATATTTTTTATCTAGTTAAAAAATATTTACATTACCTCCGATTTCCGAATCATGCATAGCAATCAAGAGGTACCCTTTGACAATATCCTATAACTTACATCAATTCATTTATAAAAATGTACCCTATATTATGATACCCAAAATAATTTGATTACGATCCTGCAATCCAACAATTTCACTTTAAACAATGGTATACTTGAAAACGAATGAATTTGAATTATTGTAGAATGAGAGAGGCATGCATCAGGTGAAAATTCAATATTTGTCTCGTTGTGTTTGTTCTACTTTGTACGCATATAATTGTCGGCTTTTGGACTCAGATAATTACCAAGCAAGGGTCAACAAATGTGAGCTCATGGCCTTGATTCGCCTTTTGGGTTATCAGTCGAGAGTTGAAGCAAGCACCGCGGATCAGAACCAAATTTTGTAGATAATAAAATGTGAACGTTCTCAAAATATAAATAGACTATTTTAACGGCAATGCTCGAAACGATTTTGTATTCCTATGAATCTTGGAATCAACCCGAAAAATTTTCTACGTACAAAAAACAAAAATATCCTTCGATTACGTGAAAATAATGCAAGATTTTAAATACATTTGATGACGTATACTAATTTGTCTGTGTTTTCGCGGTTTTTTTTTCGCTCCCCTTCTTGTGTGAGCGTTTTACCGCGCAGTGGGTTTTTCTCCGAAAGCCTTCAGCCGGTGAGTTTTTTCCCACATCCCAATTCTTTTATTTTTACCTCTTCTTTTTATTTTCTTTATATCTGTATTGTTTTTCCACCTTGTTTGTAATTAATAATAGTTACCCTTAATGGTTAGGTTTAAGAGAGGTCATAATGGGCCTAACCTCACCGAATAAAGAGTTTTATTATTATTATTATTAATGTGTATTGAGTTTATATTTTGATTATTATATTACGGGCCAGGTTCTACTCGAGAAACGATCCTGCTAGATCTTCCCTTACTTCTTACTGTAAAAAATATTGAAATCAACTACACACCCCATATCAGAATGTACACTCCTCGCCAAAATTAACGCAGCACCTCCCTAGCGATCCTTACGGCCGGTGCTGCGTTAATTCTGGCCAGAACTGTACATAAGGCTCTATTCAATAATTATTATTCGTTATCTGACTAAGTATGTATTTTCTGTGAGGAAGTTTGAACTTAGCGACACCAGACGTAAAACCTACCTAAACGGAAATTTGAAACCAATAGTAAAACCTATTTTACTAGTTGTGACTACGAAGAAGGCTCAATAAATAAATCACAGTTTTCGTAAAATAATTACCTGTAGCAGTTTAATATTATCTTCTAAAGGATTCTTCTTAAAAATTAATGTCTTCATAATTTCTTAAAAAAAACCGTTTTATTGCGGCTTTAATGTTTTAGGGAGACCTTATGGATACAGATGTTATTGTTATTTCTAATAATTAAGTTTTAATTCCCAGAGTTCATGACCTTTACGAGTGAATGTAGCATATGTGGTAAAAGTAAGGAATTCGGAACGTCTTTTTTGCTTAATTGTTTAAGTTGTTAATTTCGGAACATGAAATGCATGAGTTTCTAATGCTAGGAAAAAACTGATTACCTAGATTTTACTTATCATCAATACCATGCTTTCACAAAAGGAGCGACGAAGGATGTTGCTTAATATTTTGTAGTTATCATGATTCAACTTTTGGGAGAGTAAATTCACATGGCTCGGTAAAATTAAAATCATGAATTTTTTTCGTTTCATCGAGTGCTAGTTCATTGTTCCAATAGATCAGCAACATTTCCTAACAATTAGCCTTGGAAGTAATTATAAAGCAAAGATACGTAGTTTATCCTTTTCACAGTAAGGATCGAATGGAATTATACTTGCATGAAGAATTATACTCGAGATGGAAGTGTGGAGGAAGTTTTATTGGATGAGTTTGTTTCAACAGGGTCAGGGAGAGAGTTAAATTACACCGGAAGTGCAGAGACTGTTATGCGAGATTGGAGAGAGCTTCCGGGATCAGTAAATCAGAAGTGTAGGAGACAGGCATGGTCGTAAGCCACGAGGGGGTTGAGGGCGGTTGAGCTAGTGCAAATTTGAACTCTTTTAGGGACGACCTTGGGTCTCAGTCTCCCGGATTCCCCTACTCCTGTTTGCTCTATCCTATTCCACCTTCTACACTATCTCACCACCCCTTAACGTTTAATCTCTCCTTAACTTTCGGCTACCTTGAGAATTTATATCTTTGCTTCCAGGTAAAGTCTCAGGGTATTGGGCTATAGAAATTTTCTCATTAACTAAAACAGATATCATACGCACTAATATACATTTTTATTGATGAAGAAACAGGCAATAAAATGAGCGAAATAAAGGCTTTATAGAAAATTTTTGGATTCCCTTAAAGAAGGCTTTAAATTTTTAATTAATAATATTATATCTTAGTTGATAGGTAGGATGGAAAGACTATTGATTGGAACAAATATTAGTCATTTATATCAACTTTAATATCCACTGTACGTCTTATTGTTTGAGTGTACACAAATGGAAAATGGAAAATGGTTATAACCATTTATTTTACATAATAAATATTGTAAATATTCAACAAAATTGCATTTTTGGACTTTTCCTACCAACAAAAAGTTATTAGATTTTCTCTCAAAAAATCAGATAATCAGCGTTTTGCTATCCTAAAATTGGCGCGCTCCTAGTTCAAAAATTATGTATGTATTGTGGTAAATTTTAAGCGCAAAAAAACATACTTTCCTTATGCTAAGTGCGTTTTCTATAACACGATCTCACAGCAGTCAGAACGCTCCACCATAACTATATTCACATACAAGTGTACGAATTTTGCATGCGTTAATTATTATGTTTAGCACCTTTTTCCAAGAAAAAAATTCTGGAGGAAGGAGAACTGTGTATTGAAGGAAAAACTTAGATCTTTACGCCATGATTAAAAAAAGTAGCTGATATTCTTTAGTTTTACTTGAAATTTGGTCATAATAATTTAATTCTTGGAATTTTTGCATCAGGAACACGTAATCCTCATGTTTGCGGAAAGTTGAGTTGGATTCAACAATAGATGTATAAGCTCAGATACGGATGGGACATTACGTTTAAAGCCGTACTTCTTCAACTTAAGAATTTTACCAGAATACACAAAAAGACATTACTGCTTGGAATATTAAATCAATCGTTTTAAAAAAGAAGCTAGATTTTATAATAGTAGATATATATACTCCTGTGAGAAAGTATGTAAGTATGTACAATGTTTTCCTTCGGTCATTAGATTATGTGACTTACCAGGTCAACGGAATTGGGTATCAAGGCAATTTTCAAATAACCGAAAAATATTTATTAAGAAAAATGGAGTTTTTTTAATTACAAACATGACACTGTCTCACTCTGCAAATTGGCGGACCTGCCCATTGAATTTGGGTCTTAAAAAAATGATTCGAATAAAAATGTATCGATAAAAATCTATCAGATTTATTGGCTATATGAAGATATCTGTTATTGATTAGAAAACTTTAGGTGATGTAGTAAATGTTCCGGGATCGACTGGGATTCCATGGCTTTCTGTTGGAGAATCTCTGATGTAATGCAACTATACGTAAGCATGGAGTCGTTTACCCCGTATTTTTCACTTATCCGACACGCTCACTCAGGGTCCTTCGCCTTAGAATGTTTTCCACGAAAGATATTTCGCCGGAAGTTTACTGCTCCAGATATGAAGGGATTTACCTTCCCTTTCAGCCTACACCTTCCCCGCCCCCATATCCCGACATGCTACTTCCCCACGTCGTCCAGGAATCTAAACACACGCCCCCAAAAAAACCCCAACTCCACGGTGTCCCCCTTAAATGCTAGAAGTAAAGTTTTATTGAGCCCTATATCTGCGGAAAAGGGAAATGAAACTTATGAAACCGGATATCTATTCCTCCGCGGTTTCTTTGAAGAGATATTTCTCTCGATAGGGGGGAAAATATGGACAAACCAAGGATGCAGGTGTTCGGAATTTAGATTGAACATCAGAGAGAGAGGATGTACTAAAAAAATGCCCTGTAGAGTGATTCCGATGAAGAAATTTAAGGAAAAACGAATACCATGGAGACTTCAACGCTCGTCGCACGCGGAAAATGTTCGCTAAATCAGTGGGAGTAAACTCCGTCTTTGTTCAATAGCTCAAAAAATTCTTGCTTTGCGAGAACTCCCTTTAGATTCTCTGGCTTAGATGCTAATGAGAGGATTGGTAATGTTATATTTTCCTCCTAATTTATATTCCAACGAAGCAGGGATATGCCATTCCAACTGATTGCACCTTGCTTTATCTGTTGAATTCACTCTCCCAAACACGCTTTTAAGCAAAATTATGATAGTGATATTAGTACTGCTATAAGTGTTTAGACGGCTGTATTCTCCCACTAGGAATTGAGCTCATGACCTCATCTACATCGCGAACGCGCCATCAACTTGGCTGTCCAGAAACGCAGCAACATTGTAATTTTAGTATTGTTTTAATGGCTGGCTTTTGTAAAAGTTTTCTACCATTATGATTTTAAATTAGTCATTAATTGTTATTAATATATATTTTTTTAAATATTTAAACTTTTTCTTCTTTCACTTCGATTAATATCTGTTTATATCGTCAGTATAGTTTATTTGGGCCCCTGAAAAATATGATAATATGAGACTATATTTTTCTAAAATGTTACGTTCTTGAAGTGACTCGAAGGTTAAAAGTTGGTTTTCAAATATCTAAAATATCTTTCATCGTAAATATTATAAGATAAAGGTTAAAGATCCCAGGCGGCTAACGTTTTAGTCTTACGGCTCCATAGTACCATGTATTTGTTAACTAAATTCTGACGATGAGGCCGAGCAGGTTCCTCAGGGAAAATGTATTCCCTCGTTACCACTTCTTTTATTTCCAGTTCTCACCTCTAAAAAGCTGAAAAGGGCTTTTCTCATTTTAGTTTCCAGCGCTCATTAAAGTCTAGGAGACAAAAAACTAACGCATTTTTCATTTCGCACGTCCGTGTACTTCTCCGCCTTACGTCAAACGAAACTTCGCTCTCGCGACTTACGGCCGAACGTGCTAAGCAAAGAGGATGGAGCGAGAGTTAGGAAAGAGAAAGATAAATAGAAACAAAAACATCGCCGAATAAACGTTCGTCGACGGGGGGTAAACGGATCGGAGGATTTCCCCAATTCAGCTCACATCTCTCGAGTTAACGCCTCGCTAATTACGCTGTCAGAAATGCGCCGTAGTGGACTAACCTTTTTTATACTTCCTTTCATTCGCGTGGAATAAGACGAGGAGTCGTCGGGTCTCCCGAGGAGAAGAATAGGAAATCGGGGAGAAGGAAGCCCACGGGGCCAGGGGTTGGTGGCGCAAAAAAGCCTGCGAAAAATCCTTCCGAAAATTAAATAAAAGGCTTACAAAAGAGCGACTCTTAATGCCCTTCGAATTGAACGCTGCGCGAAAAGTTTGGCTTAGTCGGAAACGTAATAATTGAATACACATTTGTCGGCCGCATGCAAATGACACGGAGTTAGTATCATAAAGGCTTTCGAGTCGGGAGAATTTGCCTGAAAAAATAAATAAAATGAGCTAAGAAAATATTGGTCGGCGCATGGAAACTTCGTGACTGAAATGGGAAGGGAAAAGCCAGAATGGTGGTGGAGACTTAGGGAGACGGTTCGTCAGATATACGAGTATCTCTGACGAAGATAAAACTAGGATCAGTTCCAGAAGAACAGGTCAAGCGTTTCCCTTGGGTAGAATTCTCTATTTAATAGCTTCTAACCAATTTATTGTATTGAATTGAAAGTTTAAAGTGATAAAATCCCTTGATTACCTACTTTAAAGATATCGCAAGAATGAAGAATGGAAGTTTCATATACTTTAACTCGCCTACGAGTCTTCGAAGTGGTCTGGAAGGATTATGAGTTATCATGCTCAACAGTCGAGGAATTTGTAAATATTTATAGGTGTTCGTGCTATTTTCCTTTGCCAACATTGCTGTAAATATTATAAAAGTTGCACATTTTATAGCATGTTAATACTCTATGTTTTACATTTATATTAATTTTTAATGCTGACTTGAATACGGATAATTTGAAAAGGTTATAAGCTCCGGGAGGATCAAAGTTTTAGCAGGATAAAAAACTAAACGTCATTTTGTATTTAACTGAAAACAGTACAATTTACTCGAGAGGAATCACGTAGGTATGAAAATATAATTGGTGGAATAAAAAGCAAATTCAAACATGAAATTCTACAGTACGTGAAGCCGATCATTGTGAATTATTTGAATTATTTTATTTTAATTTTAATTATTATTGTGAATTATCATCTCCGGGAAAACTTTTATGAAATACAGGACTAAGCAAAAGTGACATTAAAATTATGATAGATCCTAGCTAGTGAAATCGGACCGGATATAGTTCCTTTTGGTATCGTTAACATGCCCTTGGTAACGGAGAAAATCGAAGATGATGGGGGAAGAGGCCTAGAAATCGGGATTCGAAGTCGATGGACCCCAGACGGTCAGACAAGGACGAATGAGATGTAGACGAGACTGTAGTATAGGGAAAAAGGATGGAAGTAGATGAAAGCGAAGCGATGAATACTTAGCTAATGATATAAGAATAGGATAAGAAAGGAGCGAAAGATAAACACGCGTGTAGAGAGGGAGAGAAGTTGGAGGGAGTAGAAGGATATACGGCGCGTTCATTAGTTCCCATTAGCGGGACCGTGTCGATGGGCGCCACTTTGGAGTGGTTGCGTCAACCTTTCGCTAAAGAGGGGAAGCGTTGCGTTAAAAACCGTGGACATTTTTTTCACCCGAAACCTTTTTTCCCTTAATATTGAAAAGCCGAAGCGAGGAGGGTGATAAACCGCGGCGAGCGGGTAAAACGCCGGCGTTAACGAATTTAAACAAATGAAAGACAAAAGATCGAATGGGACGCTCGTTTAGCACTTGCGAGCGACGACCAATGGGAGTGCCGAAGGCTTCCAGAGAGTGGAAATAAGAGGAGAAGATAGTTAGAGTGGAAAATTGAGAAAATAACGGATATGGGGAAGAGAAATAGCGAAGAGAGAGAGAGAGATGTTGTGAAGCATCATCACGAGGAGAAATAGGCTGGGAAGAAAATATGAGTGATGGAGAAAATGAAAAAGTAGTGATAAAAAGAGGTGCAAGTAAAAAAACAGTGAATTGCTGTTGATTAGAAAGGTACAGAGAATGAAGATTCTCAAGTAAAGACAATTTCCCGACTTTGAAAATTTCATTAACACAATTATAAAGGTACGGAATTATCTTTAGTGCAGTTCCCCAAAGAAGCAGATGGTCAGTGTTTTCTTTCCTCTTGTATATCTGATTAAATGAACAAGAGATTCGCTTGCATATAGTTTATGCTCTTTATCACCTTGCAGGCTAAAAGTATGCGCGTTTTATTTGCTGCATTATTTGAAGGAAGTCGTTCTTATAACTTCATTAAGCAAAAAATTCAGTTTTCCACGCTAGAATATAGGTTTGAGATGGGATGGCAAACATTTTTTATTCCATGTAGTATTTATTTAATTATTATTTGAAATGCGCCTTTTTAAATAAACGATAATGGTAAACTATATAAATGCGCTTGCCAGAATAAAGTTGTAGGTTGTGCTTACATTTATACATTTTTATATGCACATAAAAATTGTGCAAGTAATTAATGTTGAATTTTCCTCTGCTATTTTTCCAATGTTTGAGTAATTTGCATGAATTGACCATCCCTAACTTGGATAGTGCATGGCTTGGCAAATTTTATGCCCCTAAAGCTTGGTTTTTGTCGTTCTAAAAAAGTATAAGACTAATATTTATTGGTATCGACTACTACGGCAAAGATTTCGAGTTTTTAAACTTTTATGATTAATGTACCTGAACTTTCCATTTTCAAAACGGCTAAATATTTTTTTAGTATTTTGAAGCCACTCGAGCTTTCTTATTATTTAATTTTTCTACCTATCCTCATGATCACATCTCCAATCAACTTTTAATATGGTATTTTCTTGTGGTAATGTCAGTAGAAGTATAGTAATCGAAGAAAAACTTCATAATCACGTTATGATCCAAGCTTCTCGTTGCATATTTGGAATACTACTCGTACAAGTTAAAAGCTATCAAGGGAGAAGGACTATTTATTGCCCCTTCGCTCTTCTTTTTCCCAGCGGGTCCAGTTTTTACCATATTGTGTGTTAGTTTATAGCATTGAAAAACCCATAAAACATTTCGTAAAATTTTATATATTATTTGTATCGTTATTCTCCTTTCATTTACATCCTGCCTTGCCATATGCGTTATACTTATACCTCCCTATGCGTGTTTGATATGATTAATTTTGCTGGATTATAATGAAGAGCAATCTCCATCTCTCAGACGTAGCCATTTTAGCTCTGATTGTGAGGGATCTCAGTCATCAGTTTCGTCTTAGTGCAGGAAATTCACGAAAGGGTGTCTTAGCAGTGCTTTCTTTTGTTACCGACTCAAGTTGTAAATGAATCGATTTATCTAAATTATTATTAAAGTATTATTACTTATATAAATTATTATTATTGGGAGTTCAGTGGGCTGTTGAGATGGAGCAGTCATTGATTCTTTGCGAAAGAGAATTAAACAAGATGTACAGCGCAGTAGCAGTGGGCGTCATATGTAAACAAGGTACGTACGTGATACATCCTTATCAACGACTGTGAAAATAAGGTTGATCAGGTAAGACTGTTGTAAAAAAGCATTGTACAGTCGTTTTGAAAGGTGTAAAAGATGGGATACTTCCAGTCGTTCTAACATGCAATTAAATTTAGTTGTTGTATCACTAATTGATCGTTAAAGTAAGGACATATTGACAAACGATCGATACAGCAGGGAGATTTAATGCACTGTAGGAGCTGGCATTATGATGGCTTTCGCCGTTGTATACATTACCACTCTAACATTTGTTTTTCATTTTTTAAATAAATTAAAGAGTTATCTAATTGCACAGAAAATGATTTTTCTCTGTTTTCTCAGAAAGTTCGCTGGGAGTTATTTCCTAAGTTACTTGTACGAATAATTTCTGGCAGCTAAGTTTTTCAATGGCTTTTATCAAAATCTCGACTTTCCCATTCAATTCTGTTAAATATTTGTCTCACACACTTTTATTTGCAAAGATAATAATACAAATGGAAAGAGAACAAACTGAACCTGAATTTGATGTTTAAAATACCGTTTCTTGAATTAGAAAAGGCACTCTTTCAAAATATGTGGAACAAAATTCTACGTTTCTATATTTAGTAGTAAGGGTAAAATAAAACATTAATTTTTTACGCATTCCTGAATTATTTGTTTTAGTAATTTTGCCAGACAATATTTTTACAAAAATTTCGCAACGCCAAACGAATTTCTCCCTTAAAAATTAAACGTACCAATGCATTTTAAATGTTGTCGGGGTCGAAGAAAGGACTTTCCACTATTTTCCCCTTGTACCCTTTTCAAAGGGTATGCGGGCAAAATAAGACTTTATTTTGCCGGCTAGTTGTCACAATCATATAAATCAGCCGAGGCATGTCAGTTTAAGCTATGAAATAATATATTTGCTTGATATCATTACCTTGGATATATTGCGTTTTCGACCAGAATTGAGTCGATTTCATTGATATTTTTGTAAGTCTTAAGAACTTTTCGTTTTAGTTGCGGCAATTAGTATCATGACAGACTTAATTAACTCCCGAGGATTTAAAACT
Source organism: Sympetrum striolatum (assembly GCA_947579665.1). Taxonomy (NCBI): domain Eukaryota; kingdom Metazoa; phylum Arthropoda; class Insecta; order Odonata; family Libellulidae; genus Sympetrum; species Sympetrum striolatum. The sequence goes on along the minus strand of OX388342.1, from coordinate 48,434,750 downwards.
ACTAATTATTGTCAACGACGTAGTGCTCACAGTGATTGATACGAATCACTTCTTTAACTGTTTTCACAACTTCAATCATAAATCTCAATCCAATATGCGATATGATGGTATTAATCACTCGTATTGGGGCATCAAACGGTGCCATTTGACTTATCATCGGATTCTCAGAGCGTGCGCTTTCCGCGATTCCTTTTCGGTCTCGATTTTCCGCCTCGTCCCATAAAGATCACGTTCTTTTACGGAGAAGAACCGACTTTCATCGTCAATCATGATCCGTGACAAGAATGACTATGCATTTCAGGTGTAAAAAAATCTTGCTCCGAAGAAAATATTCAACACGACGTAACACATTCATCATAACATTCCTTCTAGGATCGATATGTGTCGATAAATATGGTGACATTTGAAGGATTATGTGATCGTTATGAATGAATGAATCTAATGAAGATGATTATATTTACGTTTTAAAGTCTTAAGGGAAGAATGAAACAAAATTCTAGGGTATTATTGCGTGATTCTCGGTATTTTTTCTTAAGGCAGGAAGTTTCCCACACAACTTACATCACCCCCGTCTGAGGAAGGTGCTCCGTAATCGATTATACGCGGTTTGGAAATTTTACATTGAATCACGCGAAAGACCCGCTAATTGGAGGCGAAATATATTGCGCTCGAAAGCAGTACCGCCCCTTTCTCGTTTTCCCCGTATTAGAATTTCTGCCTTTTCTTCAATGGTCTCAACGAGGGGGGAGTGATTTTTCAATGAATCCCCAGATTTTCTCCGAATTCGACTGCAACAGTTAGAGTAGCAAACATATTATCAAATGATTACAATAATTCAAAATTTTAATCCATACTTAAGGGCACGGCTGCAAGGTACGTGGTATAGGTATTTATTGCTATTCATTGAAATACTGCGGCATGATTTGTCCTCTTACGGAAAAACTCTTGCTAAATCTATGTATAATTATGATGCATGGGGTACCGAATAGCCAAGTGGGCAGTAAGTTCCGTCGGTGAAATCGGTCCCTAGATCGATTCTCGGTGGGAACCGATTTGCGAAATAGCCTAAGCTGTCGAAGAACTTTTAAAGAAACACCAACAAAAATGATAAAATAACCCATTATACCAGGGGTTCCCACCCTGTGATACGCGGGAACGTTTCAGGTGGTTCGCGTGAGTGAAAAAATATATAATTGGTATTTTTATCTGTTCAACTATTATTATGATTATTATAATATTATTATTATAGAGAAATTTCCATAAGCAAATTGCTATCTACTGCTATTTAAAAATTTGGGGTTAGGAATGCGACCACTGGTATGTTAGATTAGCGGAAAAGAGATAAATTTCTGCGATATACAATTTGAGGAATGCATTTATTAAAAATCAAAATATTTTTTAATTAAATCGTTTGAATTTTCCGGTCAAATTTTTTAGTTGAAGATGCAAAAGCTATAATTTCCCATCGAGCTACTCCGTATGTTGAAGTACATGACCCCTCTGTCCGCGGCCAAATGAAAACACTCGAATACGTCTGAGTCATAAATTTGAGTTCCCTCTTAAACCTCTCGCGTGAAAGGTCGTAAACTCTCTTTATGAGTCGAACTTAATTGGCATTTTGGTGGTCCTTTCAAAATAACCAGGTTTGATATTTACTTGTGATGCTATTCTATACGGAAAATTTTGCTATTGAAGAAAAACGATCCAGTCTTTAAAGAAATTAATTCATTAACTTTTTGCGGGGAAAGTTAAAACCTTCCTCTCTCATAACAATTAAGCTGTCCTTTGGATAAAGAATATGTCTCCGTTTTCCCCCTCAATTGGAGAAGGAATTGAACGCTTTCCTTATACGTAGGTTCATTCTTAGAAGGAAGATGTAAAATATTTGCGTAATCGAAGCATCTGCAAGAAGAAACATATAAATCATTCGAACTAGGGGTGCTCTCTTTCCTAATTTCTCTTCATTTCCTTCTCCACCACCGATGGCCTTTTCCTTCTCTTTCCGCCTTCTTTCTCATGCCTCATTTCCTCAACGCTGTCGGTATATTCACGTTTGATCTTTGCGCCGTGGGGGGGCGGGCGCACGTATAGCCCACCCACCGCCCCCATTGCCCTGCGCTCATCCAACTGCTAAGTCATCTCCGCGCCATGCATTCAATCTGCCATTCTCGCCGAGGATAATTTCTATCTCTAGCTGAAGCTCTCACGTGGATTAGACATCAGGTCGCAACTGCAGCGATTTGTACTGCTGAGTTCAGAAATGTGGGCACTCTTTTGCCCATCATCACGCCTTTGCAATCTCTCTACATGTACGGCAACTTAATATCTAGGAATTGCACTTCCTGTCCCAAGTTGATTAAGGAATCTGTTACATGATTCCTAAGGTATACTTGACAACCTCAACTTCAATTATTTGTTACATCGCAGTCCCAAATGTATACACTCATATTTATAACCTGGCAAAATGTCACCAAGAAGCTCTTCATCATGAACGGAATCGGCGAAGCTTAGGCGCCGAAGTATGAATATGAAGCTATTCAAAGTCACATCCAAATCCATAATACCTTCGAGCAATAAATAGATTGTACCCAGAGTGCCTCAAACTTCCGATGCATTGCTTACCTCGAATACCGCCTACTGGTAAAGCAGCGCTATCGTTTGTACATAAATAATCTTTTTTATCTTTAAAATAGTTTCATCTATAGCGATGTGGTTGTTAAGTATTTTGTTAAGGTGGTTGAACATATTATGAATACAAGTGAGCCGCTTTTTCCTACTTTTCGTGATTTGATAATGTCACTGAAATATAAGAAAGAAGTAAAACTTTTCGAATGAATTCTGCAATTTGTACAGTAACTGGATAAAATATTTCAGGCATCCTTATCTATCAAAGTTAAATAGCAGTGGGGATCTAGAAACTTACCGAGTTGGCCTATATTTCCAAGAGGAGGGCGATTTAAGTCAATTTCCTTATGAACTCATCTCCAATAACTTTAAAGTATCATTTGGTCTTAATAAATGAAGTTGCTGAATAGTAAAAGTCGTGTAAAAGCCTCACATTATGATTTAATTCAAGCTATTTGTGAGATCCTAGGCAAATTCCTTGCACATACTAGAAAGTCACTCTGAGTTTCCGGATCGCATACGCTTGCCATGGATCAAGTTAAAATGTTGGTCTCCGTCAGCGTTTTCATTCATTCAAGCGATTGACGTCGAGAACTGGTGACTATAACTAAGCCGCATTGAGTCAGCACATAGCAATTTCATCTTTAGATGGTGATTTCTTACCTCCATAGCTTTCCGAGCGTCTTGCTCAGCTCAGCGTTGTGGAGCTGAGGATATTGCAAGGCCAGACGGCGCCTGGCTGCTTGAGCCCACACCATAAATGCATTCATCGGCCGCTTCACATGTAGTCTCCTCTTGTCATTTGTAGCCCTGAATATGGATAAGACAGAGAAGAATTAATAATTCAATATCATAACAAATCGGTGCGCAATTCGCTTTGAAGATAACGAAAATTGGTTGTAGCATTCACAGAAATATTTTCAAACACGATATTTATCATTTCCATGAGAGTGATAGTTTATTTGTTATAAATGACGTACGTTGGAATGTTTTCGCTCTCAGTTTATGTCCCTCGCAATCCTTTCACCTCCAATGAGATCGTTAACTCCGCGCTCAACTGAAAAAATGTTACGAGCCGATAATTTGTGGCGCATAAAGAAATATAATAGAATATTAATGCTTTGGTGCCTCTCACAAATTCTGTTTAACCATTTACATTATCTGTATATTTTAATATTTATCCCTCTCGTTTACTTTCGATATGTTTATCTTGCGTTAGGTGTGAAAAAGCGCTGGTAGCCACGATCTCGCCTTGAGCAAATAATATTTCCTTCCTTTGCATCTTTTCTCCTATGTTTGCGTCTTTTCATTTACTGTATCCGTATATATCATTCACACTTTGGCGCCTGTTATTCCAGATTTTTTATTCTCCTTTACTAAACTTATTCATTCTCTCTCCGTTCCTGTCCTTTTCTTGTTACTAATATTACCCATTTCTACAGATATTGTTACGTACTCCTTTGAAATTCCAATCTTCCACATTGCTCAGATTTTAAAGTATCATAAGCTTATTCCCTTTCTTGCGCGTTTCTCTGTTTGTACAGTGTTGTATCTTTTAAGTGCATTAATGATGTAATTATTGAAATAGGTTCGTGGAAGTTCTGACGTCATGTTCCTCATCAGTCTAAATTTGAATTTTTCCGCAATTTATTTTTGTCGTAATTAAGGAGAGGACATACCTCGCTTAATTTCAAAAAGCATTTGAGGATTAAATTAAAATATAAATCACGACATTCCTTTAGTAAACGAGGATCCTGAATATTTAATGCTCAAATTTCGAACATGGAATGTGCTACAAATTGAACAGCGGAAAGAATTTCCTTGGAAAGGAAATAAATTGTGAATAAATAATACAAATTATCAATAATTCAATGAAATACTTCTGTTGGATTAAAGCGGGAATACTAAATGGGCTCCAATGTTGAAAAGAGCTGGTCACATGTATGAATAGTTTTTTCTTTGAAAGAAATGAATCTTGGATCTTTCTCATTAGAAATTTTGTTCCCTGAACTATCATGTAAATTATTTAGTCATTGAAAATTACCTGTAAGATCAACAGGCTTAGCCTTTTGACAGATTTATCATTATAATATACAAAAAGTATTTCGAATGCTATTGGCATGGGAGCTCCATTCACATTTTTGTTGGATGCATTTTTACCGACAATCACACTAAGTATTGCATCAGTTCCTATCAATGGAGATAAATTAGATAGAAATGATAGAATATGTATGGTATGTATGTAGGAAATTTTTAGCAGAAGACGATTTACTCAAGAGACTCAACGGCTAAATTTTCTTTCTGTATGTTTATTCTATCGATTTTTCCCGAATTTCGATCATCCTCTTAAATGGGATAAGACCCTCAAATTTTCAGTAAAAACCGACATCAAATCCATCTTAAAAATGTATCAGCTCTTGTTTCCGATTTTCGAATATTACATTTGTTCGAGCATTGAATTGAAACGCAAGAAAAAATTATAGCTTTGAAGCTAACTGTTGAATTTTCATTTTATCCTATATAACTACTTCGTCTTATTCATAGCGAAAATTTCCCACGATTCTACAAAATGTCACAACCTCATTCCTGCTCAGGACGTAACATTTAGTGATTATTTATTTGCTTTTCGTAATGGAATGAAGACCAAGACGATGAGAAGTGATTTGGACCATCCTTCTCTAATTCACCAGTAATGAAAGTATCATGTATTCAAGGTTTGTAATACGTCTCTCCCTCACTGCATTTAACACTAGAATAAATCTTTCCTTCTATAATATAAACTCTATTTCTATGAAAATTACCACATTTACACCCAAAGATAGATAGGTACCGTTTATTGGCGAGGTTAGGCCCATATGGATGTATCTTCCAGCCAAGAAGAATATCTTTATCGCTTTTCGTCCAAAGTGATGGTCGCGTGTTCGAAACCCGTGCGAGCAGAGCCATAACTCATCGGCTTCCGTTCCCTGCCAAAGGATAGCCGTCGAAAAAGGGAAAGGCGAGGCAAAATAGTCAATCGATCACACCCCGTTTCTTCTCTTTTAAGCCACCCTCGCCGACAACTTCTTGTCTTGTCACCTCTCTTTCGGAGATCCCTCCGCAGAGGGGAGGGCTCCAATTAGCGGTGTCGGCACACCGCACTCTCTACGTGGGAGGCGTCTTTTGGCGACTTTTGCGACGGGCTTTCGGTTTGTGCGGGTGAAAATGGAGTAGGATACGGTGGGGTCAATTCTCAAGACAAGTCCTCCTTATTTAGGTCGGCCGTTCCCTTTTGATCTGTCCCGATGTTTGACCCGGAAACGTGCGCTACCCTTCCCACCCCCGCTCTCTCACCCTCAAATTTCCCACCTCTCTCTTTTGCCGTGGAAGATTACCACAAGGCCCTCTTCAAATTCCAACTTGTCTTCGTTCCTCCTTCTTCTTCAGGGTGTGACCTCTCTATTTTACTACCTAGTCCGTGCTAAGTTGACTTCGTCGCTGTAATGTTTACTTCATCATACATGGGCACACTTCTCACCACGGTATATAATCTACCTAACTAACTACATATTTTGGGGCTAATGATTTATTAATATTTTTAAATTTATATTTTTTCGCTTTTTGCTAAAATAGTGAATGTTAATTGGATTCTGATTTTGAATATAAGTGCTGTTGCAATGAAAGGGTTTAAGCTAGGGTACTCCATTTTTGCATGAATTAATCATAAATGTCTGGGAGAGTTAAGGACTCGCCCCATTAATAATTCTTTTAAGATCCATTATCCTCTCAAATACGTGTTTATACGCTGTTGCGATTCCATCGCTTGAGATATCAAACGTTTTCCTTTCTTGTAACTGGATAAAATAAATTTGAGAGCCAAACAAGCCAAATTTATTATTATTTGGAATCTCATTAACTCTGGAAATAATATATTTAATTTGACATTTCGTTAAAATGCTTCGTAATGGAGTTAATTTGCTTTTCGTAGTTGTTTTGGGAAGATTCTACTAAATCCCATGAATGGTATGTGAAAAACCCTTTTTTATTGAGGTGACGGTACCTTTGTGGTGTTGGCCACAAAATGTAGTATTTTTTTGTTTTCATTATTTTACGATAATTAGTTTAAAACATTTCGATGACTTTTCTTAGCATTGTGACGAAATTAGCATATTATAATTTCTAGGTCAAAACAGTCTTGTGAAATGGAACCCTTTTAAAGAGGTAGGTGATATTTGAATGAAACATGTTGTCACGATTTTTTTGTTTGAAAAGTTGAACGATATAGAAGTGAAGCTTGTAAACACGAACCTCTATAAATGTAAAATAAAAGTCAGTTTGACGTTAAGGAGTGAATCATGTTGCAGAATAGCCCGTCTTTCTTCACTTTTGTTGTCATCAATGTTCACTCAGTCCATCCTCTCTTTCTTCCATTCCTAATTTTATGTACTCCTAATTGCTTCTTCCTTCCTTTTACCCCCTCTTTTCTCCCTATCTCTTTCTCCCCACTCCACCATCCCTCCCCTTTCCTCTCCTTGCTGCATATCTCCCTTTCGGCATCCCTTTGCCTCTTGGTCCGCGGAGACCTGACTGGGTCATTGGATGCATGCCCTGCGGCTCAGGGCATATATCCGCCCTTGTCTACGAGGAGTTTCGACCCACATGTAATCTAAGGAAGGCCATATTCGCTTTTTATACTCCATATGGCTTCAAATCCAATCCGATTTCGATAACGTGTTTCAAATTGAAAAGTGATGCCTTTTCGGATATTGCTCCTCGTTTGATTGCCAGCTGAAGTCTCGGAATCCTTTTGATATTAATGAGTGATTTTCCGAAATTGGAATTTGAGGCTTATATTTGAACATCAATTTTTTAGAAATACTCTCGCTTTGTCCCGCGGCTTAGATTATAATAATTGTTTGAAGGTACTATTCGATCAAATTATATGTTCACAAATTTAGCAGTGAACAACGGTTTGTACTTTGAACATCATGATAAGTGTCGATGAATTGAACTATCTATTTACGTAACAATATTAGAGCAGCCTGAGTTGAAAGTTTTCTCTATAAGTAGTTGTTTTAAATACCTTTTGTATTTCAAGTAAAATTTGGTTGATTAAAGGTTGAAATTCACATAATCATATCTCTTATTATATAACATTGAATTTGATTTGCGCAGATTTGGAATATTTATGCTAGTAAAAAATCTCAATTGAGTAAGAAATCGTAGACCAGATTTTCTCGTCAATCCACTGCATGATTTTTTTTATATGAGATTTTGAAATATGTTGTAAATGAAATCTGTACGAAGATTTACTCTTTTCATCTGCGAAGGGATATCTCCTGTCTGTTCCGCTAGTTATATCTGTTCTCGAGTCAAAGACTATTTCTCTAAATTTCCTTCAAAAGGGGGAGATAACACCAGACCTCAGTTTTTCGGCTTTCTCTTATGGAAAACGCCATTAAATCAGAGTATACTTAAATATGCATATATCCTTGAGTGCATTAAGTAGTATCTGAAAAGTTCTGTTTCCTCTTACGTACTTGGGTTGCCTTATCGTGGCCAGAATCTCGTTATTCTCGGGAAATCTTTCTCGTTCACTTTCACGACGAATTTACGTGAACGAGTGGACGTAGCACATGGCAAGAGATCATGAAACTCACACTGTGACTAACTTCATAAAACGGTTTTAAACGCGACTCGGTTAAGTTTAATGTTTTGTCGCCGCGTTAGAGATGCGGTCTGTCGGCTCTTAAAGAGAGCAGACTCCCCCATCCCATTTCCCTCTCCCTGTTAACTACTCGCACGCCCACTGTGAATAGGGGGCAGGACTACGAACGGCTCCATAACACTAAAGCGGTTAAAAGACACTTGGTAAACATAACAGGTTCCGAAGGGAGACCCTTTTTTCTTCCAGGGCCGATGGGTTTGAGTGTAGCTTAGTTACTTCTCCATCGTGGATACCTAATAAATTCGTTAGAAAAATAGTGAGGAGAAACCCTGTGAGTAAGATTGCTCTTAGCAGCTTCGGGAGCTTTTCCAGAACGGAAAGTTTATGGGACGACCGGAAAGAATTGGCGGGTGTATTTCGGTTTTTTCTTACAACCTAAGGGGAAGTTGAACGGATTTTAATTTTCTATCGTGATGGATATGAAGCAGCTTGGCAAAAATTAAATAAGTGGTTGAAGTCGGATAGTATTAGTTTAAGAATACGCTATAAATTTAAAAATAATGAGAAAAATTATTTTAGAGGTCTTATTTTTGGAAATTTAATTTGAATGCGCTTCTATTCACGTATTCTTCTCAATACAAGAATGATTGGTTTTATCAAATATCATAAATTTTCGTAACCATTAATTATGAATCCTATCTGCTGAAATTCCTGAACAATCAGTATAGTTATTAGTTTGATCACCAAAATCGTATCCTCAAAATATGAAAATCGCAGAAATGTTTATCACCAATAAGTTTTGGTATTCATATTTATTTTTTGCTTGATAATTGACTACTTCTGTTTTGTTTACTTAGTATTTTATGCAGTGCGGTCCACTTTCAATACCTAAATACGACAAATTCAGATTGTAACATGAGCAGAGATGTTTCAGCAGAAATTTGCATCTAGGAAAAGATTGGAAACATTATGAAAAGTAAAAGTAAAATTTTTCTTTAGTTCTATCTCTTTTATGGGATTATAGAAGAATGTTTTGCATACATAAATGATGCAGACCCTATCGAAAGAAAATGAAAATGGATTTATTCAAAGTACTGTGAAAGATATTTTAAGGATAAGTTGTTTAAACTAGGAGACGAATCTCCAGGAGGACTAATTGGGAGGTAATAAAGATAGAGGTCAAGATTTCCCTAAGCAATCCTATTTCAAGATTGAATTCTCAAATTTCAAACAATCAAATTCTCGATATCTAGGAATTAAAATTAACAAGAAAGAGCTTTTGCTATATTTTCTGATATCCGAGCTCAAACCACGCGAATCTCTACCATCATCGGCTTTAAGCTCGGAAACGAATCTTTCTCGAATAGGCACGAACTAGCTCAACAAACGACTGAGAATTTATTTTACAAGACGTGAAAATTATAGGGATTTTCACTTCTCACAATATTCGGAAGAGAATTTGGCATCCAAAACCTTGGTAACTCGTTCGCACATTTCCGATTCTGACCTTTCCTAGAGGAAGATTTAGCAAACGCAAGGTGAGAATTTTTTTTGTATTTCGCTGGGAATTATATCACGTTCGCGAAAATGACTTCACAAAAGTCCCAAAATAGCTACAGGCTGGATATTTTCAAGTCCGGTAATCCCAGTCTTCTCCGATTTCGCATGAGAGAGTTACTGGAGGAACTGTATCCTTATCCTGAGTTATATTCTACCAAATGCTTTTGATAGACCCGGAAAATGTTTTTTCCGTTGTCCTTACCACTTCGGTGGTTAAGGGCTCCCCTGTTATGCGTAGTGATCGATACTCCGCGTTGCAATACTTCCATAGATCTTACTAAGAACCTCTCGAATTTTCCATATTTCTTACTTTTCTCTCTAATTATAGTACAATGTAAAGTCTAAGATTTAAAAAAATCTTATAAAATACAAAATTAGACAGATCTAGGTTCTGAAAATTAACCCTTATGAGCTTTATAGATATCCACAGTGTTTTCCTTGTTTTTTAGTATAGTGAAGTTAAATATTATGGTTATTGAAACAAATTTGAGACTCATGTTAGTCAGAACAGCCGCGTTGGACTTGAGAGGCGCAATCTTATCCTGAGATTCGATTCCATCTTTTAATATATGTACGTCTAAAAGTAGTCAACATTTTACTTGTGTTCTTCTATATTTTGCATTGTTATTATCTTTTGCTTAATTATTGCACAAACCTAACTGGAGAGAGATTCAAAATACATTTACCGATCAGAAATTCGTTGGTAAAAATAATCTTGTAAAATACACACTGAATCACCTAAATAGGATTTTGTTAAATATTCCTATGTAACTGAACAGCAAAAGAATTGAATGAATTACCTGAAAATATTCCTAACCTCTTCTAAAGTACTGTAAGTAAGTAATGTAATATGTAAGGTTTCGACAAAGGATAGTGGAACGCCTCTGACACGAATATTACTGTAGTAAATTATTTAAAAAATTTCCAGCAATTAAAAAAATTAAACTTTAAATTTAATTTCAATTTAAAACCTAGAATTTTTATCTCTCACTTGCAAATCGGGCAAGATTTTAATCATGTCAAATCTCAAAGTTTCGTTTACATATTATGCTTTCATCTTTTTATTTCGAATCATTAAATTCTGATCATTTGCCTATACTACACTTAAATCTTCTAATTGTATTAAATGATAATGTTATGGTGGATCTTTGTCGACTTACTGTAAGTGGACATGATTAGTGACATGCGTTTTGCTGTGGAATTGTGACTGCGTTGTGATAATCATTGTTAGACTATATTTATTTTGTGTGATTTATGATATTATTTGTGAATTCTGAGCTCCTTGCCTCACGAAAATTTAGTTCTACTTGAAAGATTTATCTACAATAAGAATCGCTGTTTCTTAAAAGTGCTTCGGCAGCTTAGGTTATTCCTCACATTGATTCCCTACAGTAAGAATAATAATATTCGGTAGCAAAGCTTGAGTTCTCGAATAACTCATTCTAATTCAGCTCTTAGGATCGTAAAGATAACTATCATGCCATTGAGTATATCACAACATTGAAGAAAGTACCGAGTTAAGATTTGCGAGTGATACCATTGACCTGTTCCATACCAAGCCGCAAGCCTAGTCTATGTCCATTTTGCCTCAATATTCGAATTGTACGGCTGCAGTGAGCACTTTCTTTGCACGAGCACTTGGCGTTCCTAGGAATAGCGTATCTCAGGACCTGTCTGCCAGCGTACATCTTCCCGCCCACGCCTCAGCCACTTGTTACAGGGAGGAATGGAAGCAAGCGCGCTCTGGGGGGAGGTGGCGCTGGACCGAGCGGAAATCGCTCTGCTGAGATTTTCTTCTCAAAGTCTCCTTGTTCGAACGCGGCATTTCGCGATGCGTTAATTGGGAAAACGAAACACGGTCTCTCGGAAGCGGTGCTTCGACCTCCCTCTCCAACGCCTCTCCCCCAAGAGATTTTAATGTTCTTTCTCTTTACTTCTTCTTTTCCATCCTCATTTTCGACTCTCGCCCGTGCCTCTGAGCACTCACCAAAACTAGCGAGAGTATACCAAAACCGAAAAAATCTGTTAAGATATTGGTGGCACTTGTATGATCTGCTTCTTGGTTCCTTAGCGTCTCTCTCGAATTCAGTACTTCCCTGTTCGGAGGATCTGGTGACTAACGCGACTAATAAATGCTGAATATTCAAAACTTGGGTGTTTGGCCTCAGTAGACGTAGCTGATTCATCTACCACCGTCTTCGACTCGCGCTGATTTAGCTCTTGCGGTATTCCATTGCCTCGAGTTTTAGTGATTTGCTGATTTGAGTCATTCTAACAGGGTTATCTGTGATTAGTCTAGTTGGATAAGGCAGCCTACCGGATATAGGAAGTCTTAGTCCGTTTTTCCTTGGGAATTATCTTTGAGACTTTATTCAGAGAATATAATAACACTTTTACTCGGTAAATTAATTAAGGATTTATTTCTTATAAAAATAATGATGATTCTCGGAAAGATCAGTCAATTTGAAGAATTGCATTAAATTTTTGTCCGAGCTTTTCAGATATGGATCTGCAAGTAACGGACCCCTATTACTCACTATATATGTTAATAAGTGTCGGCTCAAATCTCATAAGCTTTGAAGTTCTAATAGATGAACATTTTCGAATATTATTACATATTCGAAGCATATTGGTTATAAATAATCCCTAGTTGTTTATTTCAGTTTATATTCATGGTGGTAAAAGGAATGCTTTACTGAAGCTCGTTCAAAATCTTCTCGTTCGAGTTACGGAGAAAGCATTAAGATATACTAGTAAAACGTATGAAGTAAACTAAGAAAAGGAACGACCGATTATGAAACTTGCAGCTTTCTAATGTTTGTGATACTAACATACAGGTGTTAACCAAACGTACAATGACGGGTTTCAAGAGGTTTCTTAAAATTATCTTATTTTACCTATATTATCAATACCGTATATTACTCTTACACAGCTATCATAGAAAACACGAATTTTAATATTTGTTACATTCCCATGTATATTTTGGAAGTGGTGACTCTTTGCCATAAGAAAATTTAAGTAATAGGATCCGTGACACCAGTAATTGCACAGATACGAAATGTTTAAATCGCTATGCCATTTAAAAAGAACCGTGAATCACATCTCAGCGAAGTGCTATACCTATGATTCTGTTGCTACGAGTTAAAGCTACCTGTCCGATTACCGTTCTGCTGTTGTGAAACAAAGGAGATTTTAGCATATGTCTACAAACCTTAGAGAAAATCACAATTTGTGTAGAGAGTAGAAATTCCGGGGAGAAAAAGGGGTTTTTTGGAATGCTGTTAATTAATGCGAGAAAGGGACCGCTTACATGCAGTGCGAAGTGGAGTGAGGGAAAAAAAGAGGTCGCGAGAGAGTATTAGGAAAAGGAGCGAATTGTGGGAGGAATTAGAATGGGACACCGCAAAATAAAGCGGAGAGTCGAAGCTATTTAAAGTAGTAGATGTGCATTCACAGAGTTTAGGATTTTGATGTTCAAGTCTTTCTTGGTGCCTTTTAATCTTCTCTGTCGTACTATTTTGTTATTCTCCGGATGAAATTTGAGTGGAGTTATGAAAAATTGCAGTTGAATTTTCATATGCACGAAATATACGTCTCATTTATGCGTGGTGAACATTGAGTGTGAACTTCTCAATGTAGCTGTTTTGCTTTGATACTGTATAGGAACGTCTCTTTCTTCTTTCAATTGGAAACACTGCGGTTTAAATATTGATTTCCTTTAAAATATTACGCTATTATCTGATATTTTTAAAAATTTTGTAATTTCTTCAAAAACATCCGAGGATTTTCGCCTTTGATGATATTTTAAAAAAGGAAAGATTGATTTGTCGATCACATTACTCGATTCAAGGAAAATATCTACTCGTATGGAAATGGGTTGTTAAGCAGACATTCAATAAATATTAGGTAAAGAACCCATTGGTTCTGGAAATGACCAAAGACACTGGGTATGCAATTTCTTCGAGTGAATTTACCAAATATGCAAATATGAGCGGGATGAGTTAAGTAAAAGTTTGTACACGTGGAAGAAGCGGTCAGAGTTAAAATTTAAAATAATGATTAAACCGGAGGAAAAATTAGAAAAATTGACGGGAAATGAAAGCTAAACCGAAGGGAAGAAGGGCATAGTAAATAATCCATCGGCATCGTGTTTGACTTTCCGTAATATTTTCACTAATGTGTGAAAAAACACGGCGGGCGACAGAATATTCGGCCGAGAAGCCGAACCGATACTTCTGGAAACCATATCTTGCTTCAATTCCTCTTTTCTCTTTCCTTCTCTTCTTTCTACTTTGCTCGTTTCTTTAGCGCTGCCGGTCAGCGGGTGGTATATCTCATCCCTCCACTTAAACAGTTCCTCCGATTTTTTTGCTTGGGTCCATAACATATTGGTCGTCATTCTATCCCCTAGGATTTATTTTTAAGTCTACGGGGATAATGACCATGATGGAAAGTTTATAGCTTGTGTTTATGAAAATGTTTATCCCACGAATTTTATAATCACTGCAAATGCAATCACCAGTATTTTTTATATTTAGCGGCTTTCGTTAATGTTTACTTTACGAGGAAAGAACTCTTTCCCATACAACTCCCGTTTTATAACTACCTGACTTTATTAAATTCTTTCACGTGCTATTGGATGATTGATGAATTTCAAATGAATTTTAAAAAATATGACATTAAATTCTTGTAATATTTACGTTTTTTATCGAAAAATTTTGACCTTCATAATTTCAGATAATTAATATTTTGAAACAATTTTTACGCCATATTATGCATTTTTGTCTAGTACTACGATACCAAGAGGTTCCTTTGATTGATTTTATTCCTCATACGAGTAAACTCATATCGATTACATTTATCGGAAACTAAGAGCAGAAGAGAAGTACAGAAAAACTATTATTTGGGTTACACTTTTCACTTGTTTCTCACAGTCCACCTAGTTTCAGGTCAATTGCAATTGATCAATAATATTGCAGCGCACTAGGAATTTTCTCCGTGATATTTAAATATTTGATGGGTAATAAAAATGAAATTTTATGACTATTGAATACATTGAAACAAATTCATGGAATGTTCTTTTTAAAGGAAATTTATCTCCGTTATAAACGAAGAAATGCCATGGAGATTCTTACGTAAAATTTTATGCCACATTTTGTAATAAATTAAGGCGAATAATGCTATGGCTTATAGTAAGCTCCAATAAGTCTACAAAGCGTGACGTCTCACAAACTTTTAGAGATCCTATACTATCATTTGGATGGGAACCTTAGATTTGCCGTTACTAAGCAAGTTAGAAACACGACTTAAAAGTTGAATTTTGTTCGACGTTGAGCTACAGCACCACAGACTTTCCGGTAATTTTTATGGTTACATGAAATAATTCTCCTTCAGCCTCATTTCGACTCATTATTTATTGCAGAATCATATTTTAGTGATAAGAATAAAATGAAAGAAATAATTACATTTAAATCTCGATTTGCTGATCACAAACATGATGATGATACGTTCATTAACTGAATCATCCTGGAGATAATATTTGCTTTCACTTTGTTGAATATATAATTTCCATAGGTAATTCGAAGATTATTTTTTTTTATAAGTTTGCATGCTCATTGGTGCAAACAATTTCGAAATTATGTTCATAAAAACATGTGATTTCTCAAACTCAAAAATAGTTCTCTCGGCAGTAGAGCATTTTTTAAAATTTTAGTGACTAATGGTGATCCGATTCGACATCTGATCGTCTAAGTTTGTTAGAAATGGTACTTAACACACTATTAGTAGAATACGTATTTGATACTAATACCAAAATATGTTTTAAATTTAACTCGCTATTATTTTCTTCTTAAAAACGGACTGCTAAGAGTAACTCCAAATTCGGTTCTTTCGTTATCAAGGTATTTTCTTTCATCGGTATCATCAGATAACTCTAATCGCATTAATTACAAGTGCAAATATATATATGCTCTCGTAGGATTTAATATATTTAAATAAATGCGAGAGTAATTATTATCGATGGAATTTTGACGCGTTCGTAAGTTCGATGTTTCCGTTCTTGCTTCACAAGATGTCTATTTGCGGTCTCATCATTTTGGTGCCCTCGGAAATTTATTTAGCAATCCTATCCATTTGGGACATAATCATCAAAAGTAGCCTTGGCATTCCTTAGGATGGATCTGTACTATCGAAAAAACATTGATAATCTCCCTGACTTTTAATACATCAGCTTTTTCTTAAATTGCTAAAGGTCAAGGGGGATCTCCTAAATCTTGAATGTTAATAAAGATTGAAATACGGAAGCTAAACTATTTTATTATGAACGAGTAAAATAATAACGCATTTTGACAACAAAATTTTACTCATAATTGAAAATGAAATTCCCATAACGTATTCCATTTGATGTTTTTATTATAATTGCCATTTATTTCTAGCGTACAATTTACAAAGATTTGAGGAATTAAATTATTTTAGCGTATTAGGACCTTTGACGCTACCAGGAGTTGACATATCTAACGGAACACGAAACTGGAATATCGCTACGAATCAAACGGCTTTAAAATTAGGAAGTAGTTAGTTTCTTTTCTCGGTACATTCAACCTTTTGTAGCGATAAATGAAATTAACAGTATGGCAGCTGGTGTATATAAGCGAGAATCTTATTTGGGAACTCCAAAAGCCTATTTTCGTTTCATCAGAGGAAAGAAGTTTATCAGACTTATTTTTGAATGTATTTTGACGTATAATCAAAATGACCTTGATATTTAAACGTGTTTCACTCGATTTTATTACGCGGTATGCTCTGTTTTTATTTCAATCTTCAGTCGCCGAGACATACACGTGTGAGCACATTCACTGATTTCCTTCCGAAATGCTTAGCGCCACTTAACGTCGCGCCAATTTATTCATAAAGAATATCGGTGAAGTTTAATTATAATCAGTGCGAGCAGAGGCATCTCGAAAAAAAAATATTTTCTGTATTCAGATTAAATCTATTCCATTAGTAAGTTTCCCTTGCGGAAATGAAATGAAAATTAAGTTGAATCATCTACTGCTATTATTATAATTTTTTTGTGGCAGCAACCTCATCTCATATCACTTTGATAATTATAAAAGAAATGTAACTCGCGCTATCTGTGTTAATTTTTAGTAAAGCATGCATGTCTTGGTTCACCAGTAGCTAACTGATATTCAGGTTTAATTTCTTTTCTTGAAATCTACTTGAGAGATGATTCAGCATCTCCTTTCATAGATTCACTTCCCCAGTGGAAGTGAACGAAGCGAATTTATTTTTTTATTATTATGACATTGGAAATAAGGCCTTTCTACGTTGAGTTTACTTCATACATTGACTCATTTTGAAACTGTATGAAGGAAATTATTGGTACATTTGATGCATAAACCATGCTGGGTAGCATTGGAGTCTAAATTATTCTATAATTTGTGAATCATTTATTAAATTTTTACGGTACTACATCAATCAGCGATTGGATGGCTTTAAAATATGATGGAATAGCATTATTGATAGAATGTTAAATTTATTTTCCAAAACCTATTTGCGCATATTCTCTTAGATAATTTTTAAGAAGCCATCCTACGAATTTGACCTCGCTGGAGCTATATTATTAGAGTAGAGATATAAGAATACGATTTTGTTTATCACTACAATTGTTTGCCCTCACTTGAAATATAGACATTTATATCTTAGCGGCCCTGAAAAGGAGAAAGATTCTATTTTCCATTTTCAAGCAAAAAAGCAGAAAACTGTATAAAAGGTTTAGGATTTAGTAACTATAAGGCATAGATAGTGCAGCATTGGTTCGGAGGCCGTTAACGCTTAACCTCAACAGTTATGCTATTGAATACGTGTAAAAGTTCCATTTCCAAAACAAACCGAATATTTTGAGCAATATGTGGAGCTTTTGTCAATAAGCCGACTGAGATCCCTAAATATATCGTAGAGTATACGTTGAATCATTACTTAGTTGAATCCTTCCTATTAGAAAATTGAAAAATATTGGCAGAATGCTTGAATAATTTTTTCAGGAATTCACACAATCATACCTAACTTTTACACCAAGAAGTAATCAATCATTCATTCATAAACTAATCTTTTGTGACTATCTTATTATTGAACCCTATACTCTGTGGTAAATTAAAATAATTTTTGGTTTAATTTACTCTTGTAAGACGATTTATGCAATTTGTTGATATATATATAAAAGGTACAGATAACTTGAAGATGCCTTGCAATTGAATAAGTTTATCTTCACTAAATCTTACAGTATATGAGAACACTTTAATTGAATAATTATTTAGTATTAAAAAAGACTAAATTTAAAAATTATGTAAATTTAAAAGTTATGATTAACTGAGGCGAAATGTCAACCGGTTAAGTATAACAAGGCCGAGAACATTGAAATTAATTAAATATTTAGAGATAATTTTCAACAGTCATTAAACAAAGCACTCAGAATACGATAAATATCAGCTATAACTACTTCTTATTCAAATCACCCACCTGTTAGCCATTGGGACGAGCGTCCAATCGTAGCCCATAAGCACTTTGGCCACTGCGTCGTTGATCTCCGTTCTCTCCTCCATGGACGCCTCGTGCACCGTGCTCCTTCGACTTCCCCGGCTGCTTCCTCCGCCGAGGCCGGCACCGACAGCACTCAGCCCTCCCAAGCTACCGACCACCAGCTCCATCACCGCTGAATTCTGCACGCTACCAACTAAACTGTCCCTCGGTGGTGTGGATGGTGCCGAAGACGGTGGTGATGAGACCGAGGAAGAAGATGCCACGGATGATGCGGATGAGGGCCTCTCTGGACCGTCGGTTCTGTGGGGCCCCAGTCTCAGTTGCAGGGCCATCTTGGAGCCTGAGGTCATCCTCCGATGCACCCACTTGTTGATCTCTCGCTCTTGTCCGAGGAGTATTGCACTGCCGGTCTCAGCACGTGTTTCACTATTTGCGTGGTACGTTTCTTCTGGCGAGATTCAGCGAACAGTCCCGCGCACGCCTCCTCCCCTTCCTGTCCTTCCCTCCTTCCTCTTCCTTCCCTCACGAGGTTTTCGACAAAATTGGATTCCTCTACGCCTCCAGACTGTCTGCTGTTAAACGTTTTGGCGGGTCGTTTGAGTGGGCGGCGGGAGAAGATCACGTGTCCGTTGAGAAATTCTTTCACGATTAAACGACCGTCAAAGGGAATTAGTAAAAACACTCAGCTAGGGTGGATGATGGATTTTGATATAGTCCTCGGACGAAATTGCTCACAAGACGGAATGAGTCGTTCCTTCAACTCGGTTGCCAAACTTCGGGTTTTAGTCTTCTCGCTTCCTAGTTTATCCCTGGTTACTGGAATCGACTGTGGAATCGTGAAGTAAAATTGGTGCGTAAACCGGGAAGACCGGATGGAACCCGATATTGGGGTAAACCCGGTTTTCGCATCCGAAGCGAAAAACCGCTGAAAAGTCTTAGCGTTAACGATTGCTGCAACAGGAAAACTGAAATGTCTCTGATGCGGAATAAGTCCGATGTTGTGTTTTCATTCGCTGAAAACGATGAAGTGTCTTAAAGAAATGAATGAAACCAGGAACTCCCCCTGACTTCGGAGTGGGCGTAGTTCCTCTTCCTCGAAGAAATTGCCCTCTCCCTCCAAAGCGAGCGTTTACTTAACTCAAGAGCGTCTTCTGCACTCTCCGGAGTCTCTCGGAAAGCAGCGGGAGAAAGAGTGAGTCCCTCGCCCTACGACTTGGTGGAATGGGTTTCGGTTGCCGACTGAGGAAAGATTTGAAGGAGAGCGGTGGAGGGAGGTGAGGGAGGGAGATGAGGGAGGGAGGGATCGAAGGAAAGAGCGATCGCTAGGGCTGGGCGTAAATGTGTCGTTCCCTCTTGACCAGTGGGGAGAGAGATAAGACTTCCCACTCGTTTTCTTCCCTCTGTTTTTTCATCCGCTGCATGTCTCATGGGTGTTCCTCATGAGAGTGCTCGGGTCTCTTTCCAATTTGCTCGCCCCTCGACGTGAAAAATATCCCGTTCTTTATGAACCTGCTGCGGAGAAGGGTTGTGGGACCGAACTCGATCGAGGTTGAAATTGGGTATCGGAAAGGGAGGTTTTTGTTTACCTCTGCGTGGTAGCTCAAGGGGATGATTAATAGTAATAGTAATCGCTTTGGACTAACTTAGGAATCTATCTGCTTGCTAGGATGCTGTTTTATTTCTACGCTCTCTAATATCTATAAGAATAGGACGTGCTGTTATGCTACACATTCACCTTTCATGTAACGCATCCTAGAGAAAATTCAGTGCAAGGCGATCATTTTTGTTGAAAAATTGTGTTAAAAAGGGCGATCCCCTTACCATTTCTATCGATCTGACCATTGGTGTAAAATAATAGAAATATATTTGCTTGAATGAAATTGTCAGGGGGATATATTCCTTTCGAATTTTCGATGCGCGACGAAAACGAACTAAAGAAGTGATTAGAACGCTCAGTGTTCTCGGAGCTCAGAACCTCTAACCCTGCGCCGGAGGGTGTATACATAAGGTAAAATGGACGATGTTGAATATTAAGTTGTTGATTCGTAAGATTGTGTAATATAATAAGTAATTTGTGGTTCTTGAGTACCCTATTAAACATCTGTAAAAGTGGCAAATGAATGAAGGTACTTGGTTGGTGAGTTCTTTTAAGATAAACTTTACTTTCTTTAATTTTTTAGCATAATGATGAAACTGCATTTCATTTAAAATTTCATTAAATAATCGTGCCGCATTATTTCCAATCATCTGTATTACGTTATAAACCAAAGCCTTTTTCTTAAAGGGAGTTAGTTGGTTGTCATTTTTCATGATTCGAAGTGTAACTAATAACTTTAAGAGAGTTGTGATTGTGGAAGGGCTTCTCAGGCTCCCAGTCTTTCAGTTGTGAATTACACAGGGTTTTCTCCAACCTGGATATCCTGGAAAACCTGGAAAACCCAGGGAATTTAGTTCTTCTGGAATACTAAGGGAAAACTCATGAAATTCGGCGGGTAACCAGTAAAAATGGATACTTTACTCTCCTTACAAAAGATCTTTCCATGACTCTCGTTTTTCGTTTCGTGTCAGTTCAGCAAAAAAACGCTCAGTGGATGAAACTTTTCGATGAGTTCCAAATAGTATCAATCCAATCAAAACAAAATTGTAATACCGCATTTATACACTCATTTTTAAAGAAAACGTTTAGATTATTTGCGATTCTTCCGTTATCTATTTTGTAAAACAACTTTTTCTCAGAAATGGATTAACGTGAAAATGCGAGCTTGCTCTCGTTATGTAGGATGCTTAACAGGTTATAACTTACGTCAAGTACTATTGGACGATTTATTTATACGAATTTATATTTAACTTCGAATATCACCAAACCATCGTAAATAAAACACTAAAAAACCTAACCCCCCCCTTTCCTCTCTCATATATGTATATATATATCGTGAAATTTTCTTTACTTGTACCTGAAGATTTCGACTTGTTGAAGAAACCGGTCTGTTAAAAAAATATTTGTGGAAGTTACTTAGTGTTTTATTTATGATGGCTTCTACTGCATTCCACGAAGTGAGGATAGAACACATTAATTTTGTTTATCACTATTTTGCAGACCATGAGTGTGTAATGCTATATTCACTATATGCTAAAATGATATTCATGAGCAAATGATATTTGGCTAAAGTAATATTCATGAGCAACACCGTGAAGAAATTAAGATTATACCCTGGAAAACATGGAAAACTCAGGGAATTTCTTAATCGCTGGATAACGGACACCTTGATCATAGAGTCCAAATTTTCTGAGGAAGGTATCTAAAGACGTTTACTTTCTCTCCTATTCTTGCATCTTCAGAATATACATCTCTGAAAATATTATTACGCCTGCAAAAGCTATTTGAACTCCATATCATTATTAGCAATAGGAACCTAATTCACAAGTTTTTCTCTTCGAAAATGTGTCTTGTAGATAAAATATGTTACTAGAGATAATGATAACCGGTGATTTATATATCGGGGTTTGGTTCCGTCCAATATTTATTAGCGAAGCATTATTTTCATTTAAATGGGAATATTGCTTTCTTCCTTTTTTTGATCAGCCAATTTTTTTCCAAATACTACGCGAAAAGGAAGAAGCTGATATATACACTGAGTGTTTTTATTTATATTTTATTTCTATCTGTACAATTGAGAGGGATTCGATGAGACGCCCAAAATAACCCTTCGTGTTTATTAGATTACGCTTGTCCAAAATCGTAATCGACCCAATAAAGGAAAAAATAGAAGCCTCCGATATTTAATTGATAGACGAGGATGTTTCGGCGTAATATAATGAGTAACATTAATCTTCGGACGTAACCCTCGAAATTAACATAAGGTCGCCGAGATTAGAGCGGAGCCAATATTTTTCGGTACCCATTTTAGGGATGCATTGCCCCAAGGTAATTAATCATTTCGAATTCGTCATATGTCCCTTGCCGCATGACCTCAAACGACAGCGCTGTACGGTAAAGACAACTCTTATTTATTTTAGATCGAACTTAAGTGCGCATATATAAGTGATATACGTAGCTGACATGAAGGTCGATGAGGTTCATTTGTCGCAGAGGAAGAAATGGAGATCTCATTGCCATTTGGATGTATTATTGCCAAAACTACGTCACCGCTCGTCCCCCTTAAGAGACAGCTCTGAGATGCGTAATCCATCGTGTAAAATATCGAAACAAGTATGACTAAGTGTATTTTTTGTAACTGTGTAGTTCGATAAGTAAGAATGAGCTCTTGAAGATTTTAAAGTCTTGGTTTCTCTCGTATTGAATTTATTTTCGGTCAAGCTTGTTGATCATTTTGAGTAATTAACCCCCCTAATGATTGTGTTATTATTAGAATTATAATGATACCGGCTATCACTAATTCTTTGGTAGTCTTAGCGATTTTAAAAAAGCACAGCCAAAATATATCAACAAAAATCTTAGCACAAATTGATCCGTTCATTCTGCAGAAGAGATAACGCACAACACAACACTCTCAAGAGTATACTCTTGAGAGCCTATAGGCTTTTGAACCTCGGAAGGATTTCACTTTGTTCTGTGGCTTTTAGCTCGTAATCAGCCTTAATTCAGCGAGCGCATAGATCAAGTTTATTTTAAAATATTCTTGTGGAGTAAAAGGTAACTGGGAGAATTTAGTTTATAAGAGGAAAATTATCACTTTATCCAAAAATTTAATGATTTATAGTAGGTGAAGTAAAGACAAATTTTATTGAATGTAAGTAATTTGTTGAAGAAAAGAATTATAAGCATAAAAGTATAAGGAAAAGATTATGCGGGTTTAAGTTGAAGAAATCTTTCAACAATTATATTTTTTGCGTGGAGTCTCAAATTACATTTATATTATTCATTAAATTTATTATCATATTTATGCTGTAAAATTTCTATTTGATAACTTCTATGAAGAAGAGATCCACTCACTCTAGAACATTTTAATGATTTAATAATTTTACAATTAATTAATATTGATTTAAGTATTGAATATCTAATTGCCTCAAGAGTTATTTTTACTTACGTCACGCCAAATATTTCTGCTCTACTTACTCTCCGTCAATATTCTTAAAGAGATTGATGTTCGTCTTCGTTTGTGAAATTAATAAGTATTTCATTCTTACCAATGGTCTGATTCTTCTGAGACCAATTTTTTCTTCCCTTTATTCCATTCTATTAACCAATAAATGTCTTGGCTGTATTATTTGTATGTATTGATATGACTATATTTAGCGAAGGAATAACATAATGAAGTATTTTTATTTCTTTCTCTAAGACGTTCCACCAAGACTGTCACATCGATGATATCCATATTTAGCAATAAAATCAGTATTAGATTCAACTAGAGAGCATTTTTAGCCGAAAAAGTATCGTTAAGCTAGTATTGATAGTAATTCCTCTATTTTATTACAATTCGCACAAATTTCTGATCCTAAACTTTGATGGTGACTTTATTTCATAGGATACTGCCCTTAAGACTTCAGATTGTGGACGACGATGTATGGCACTAAGATGACGGATCCATTCTCTAGGACGAGTGACCTTCAATTTAACAGGTGCGTAAGTTTTATCTTCTCTATGATAAAAGAATCAGTGGTAATGCAATTAATAGTTGGTAAAATTCCTCATTTAATTATCCTTACTTTGGTTTGACAAGTTCAAATAGAAAATTCGTAACAGATTTCGCTGACATAAGTTTCTTAATCAACTAGATTTCAATTCTTTGGTTTAAATAAATTAGTTAATTTAACATTGCCTAAGAATTTCTACCTCATGGCAAATATAATATTTGTACAGCTTTAAAACCTTCGTATATACGTAACGGCTTTTTCAAGATGTGCCCTGCGTTACTTCTGTTTCGTTTTAAAATCCTCCTCGGAGTAATAAATGTAGCGAGGGTAAAACCTTCGCGAACCCTCTCATGTATTATATTGTCAGAAGAGTATAGATGGCAGACCACCCATGTTGATGTTAGGGCGACTCCATTTGGAAATGAATATTACTTTAAAAACTCTCTGCGTGTGAAAGAAGCAGGGATCGCACAAAAGGGTATGAGGGGGCGGAAGATTACAGCTCATGTCCATCGAATGAATTTGGACTCTCTTTAGTCAGTCTCTTAGAAAGGACAACATCCCTTCGCCTCGGACGTGTTTAGTCTCATGGCCGTTCTGGCGTCGCCCCCCGTCGCCCCGTTCACCGCATATCGACTGCTCTGTACCACTCTCCCATTTCCTTGATCTGTGGCCATTCGACAAGCTGCTTTTACGCATAGAGTTTTATTGCTATGAAATATACCCCCAACGGAAATGTCACATTCGTACATTGAATGTGAAATCAAGCTAATCATAAGTTATAGATTATGATCTAGGGATTCACTAGACTCCATGGGTTAACTGATACATACAAGAGAATAATTTCATTAATAAATATAATGAAATGCATGTAATACATTAGAAAGTATGTAAGGAAGTAAGAGTTCAGAAATTTGTAGAAAAATCTAGGAACATATATGATAAACAATAAAAAAATCGTGCTTGCTGCAATGTCCAAGCAAAGATGAAAAGTCTAGCATCTGATAGGTTATCTTGAAAAGGTAATTTAAACTCTTCAATTGACTATTGACAGCTACAGAGATGTTTGATAATTACCTCATAGCTAGGAATAAAAATTTTAATGTCTAAAAATAATATTTCAGGCGAACTGAGTTCCTTATCTTTCATTTATAATTATTACATTATTTTATTTCTGATATGCAGGGTAATCAAATAAATATTTCAAATTCCTACTTTAGAGACATTTTTTTTCTGTGACAGCAAAATTTCTTAATATTAATTAATTAGGAAAGGGTAAAGGGTTAAGGCAGCCTCCCGGATAGAGGAAGATCTCGGGTTCGATTCCCGGCCCAGTCAGACTTTTTTCAAGCCCGTTTTTCCTTGGCATTAATTAATTAATTAATTTCTTTTTCCCCCTTTCCAGGGTTAGGCTTTGTTGTTTCAAACCAATTTCTTTAAACTTCCTATTTACTTAATGACAGTTTACTGTGGAAATTGATGGAGGATCCGTCTTATTTCAATATTTTTTCTGGAATTCAAACACGGATTATCTCTTAATCTGAAAGTAAGCTTAGAAGAAATACTGTTGAAAAATTACTTGATTTAGAAAGACGCATGATAAAAATATCATCATAACCTTTGCTTTATGCAACTTTTATAGCGTTATGTAGCAATTTAATTAGGATGAATTCCAATGAAACTTTAAGAAAGTTATTCAGCATAATTAAGCTTGAGACTTCATCAACGTCCAAATAAATCATACTTCATTTCAATTTTGCAACATTGCTTTGAAGGGTTTTTTGTTAGAGAAACTAAGTGCGCAAAATTTAGGTTTTCCTTCAATATTTTAGTCGCAGGACCGATCGAGATACCTGATGAATGATACCGCCATCTCTTTGATTCCAAGCAAAATGCTATCCTGCCTCTGTAACTTTAGAAAGTGGACGGAGCCTTCGTCAACACCGTTGATTAAGATTTGGGCTAAACTTTCTTTTCCAGAATTTTTCTGAATGAGTGAGATTTATCTTCCAATTTTCTCTGAATCTGACCAAAGAAGTCGATTCACCAGTCGTGAGGAATATTTATGAATGACATTCCTAAAAGAGATATCTGTTGTAGATTTTCCGGGAATCAGTAATTTAGGAATACTCAGTAGTTGAAGATAATCGTGGGAATTCTTTTCCGTCTTACTTTAAAAAGTATAGAAAAGTATGAAAAAGCTTATAATATATTACTAAATAATTACCACGATTATTAATAAAATTTTATAATAGGACAACTAACCATGTTCCATGAGAACTACAGAAAATACTTAATATAAAGAATATTTATTTTATCCACATTTTATTTACCTCTATATCCACGATTTCCTGCTGTTATGAAGAAACATGTTATTATGTAACTCTAGTTCGATAATAGATATTCTATTGTTGTAAAGATGCAAGAGTTATTTAAAATTGTTTCCGATATAAATTTTCCTTTCTTATTTGAGATTTTATGAGTGATTGATGAGCAGATATAATTTCCGTAATAATATTTTCTTCTACCTACTTAAATCATTTCACTTTTCTTTGGTAGCGCGTCTTCTTTATTTCGAGGCAATTCCGAATTTGCGGTTCCTCTTCCACAATTTCAAAATACTGGATGGATTGTACAGGATGCGTATTTCGCAGGTGTCTTTTTCCCTTTGTAATGCCATTGGCACCTTCGAACCACACGAGTGTGACGCCAACGCGCGGCAATCCTCTGGACGACTTCCGCTCTACTCTTTCACAAAATGATGGTGTATCCAGTCGGATTCCTGGTTCTTGCACCGTGACATACCACGGGCTCTCTCGGAACTAATGGGACGTTCTATTTGATTAGGTCTGTTTTTTCCGGGGTTCATTTATTGCCTCACCTGTCGGATGCCCATTTTTTCATAATAAGACCAATCATTTCACTTATCTCTCTCCGCAGTGCGGATGAGGTTTATGGGGAGGTGAGAGGGGGCGTGGCCTATTGTTAGGAGACTCAACAGGTGCGCGTCTTCTGAGGGGGTGGCCTCGATGCCATCGCTGACCAATCAAAGGAAACAATCTCAAGCCATCTCCTTCATTGGCTTCCTCTCCATTAAAGATGTTTCCATCGACCTCTCCATTCATGGAACATTGCTTCATCGCATTGCAGACCTGTGTTTTTCCCTTCTCCGCTCCATTGAGTAGTCTTTGAATGGACCGTCCTTGGATGCTGTTAATTATGCCGATGAAGTGTCGGTAATTAAATGGAATGAGGAAATGTCGACGCAAAGGTTTCTCTTAATTTCGCGAAACAATCGTGCCGCTCTTTCAAGGAATGTGTTTGTAAACTAATCTTTGTCGGTTTGTTTGTATTTTATAGTACGAGAGACGTAATAACTTTTTTGGCATTTGAAGATTTAGCTATATAAAAATTGTTTAAAATTTGGAGTTGGATTAGCTAACAATTTTATCTGCATCCTATTTATTCGTAAAAATATTTATTTTATAAGAAATGATTTGAGTCTGATATAATATAATATTTGTGGAAACTAAACATTTTAGTCGGCCAATGTAACTGAAAATTAATTAACATAATGCAAGGATTTTTACCATGCTTAATATAAACAGTTCTTCGGGCATAAGGAAGCAAGTTAAATATTGAAACTAGTTACACAATTAAATCCTACCTAAATTCTGCCAAAATCAAGAACTTTAGGTTCTTACCTTCCACTTCCAATTACCTTCCACTAAGAGATTCCTTCTCTTCTAAAATGTAAATTATATATGTGTTGTAACTTGCATTCATCATAAGGTTTACCTTTCCAGGCCAATTTAATCTCACTGGTTAGTGTATCTAATGAAGCATAACTTATGCCATACATTTTTCATAGATTTTATACTCTGCCATTTACATGGAATGTGAATTATATTATCATAACAGTGCATGTACATTGCCTAAATATCTCGAAAGTAATTTATTTGCCAAAAAATGTAATTCAAATATCTCATGTACCTTCTTGCATAATGGTTTGAATTTAGCAGTAATCAAGATGTGACGGTTGGAAAATCATGTATCTATTAGGTATATCTTGGATATATTTTATATTATGTAGATGTTTATATCGCCATACATAGGAGACCCTTCTCTTAATACGACTTATTTCTTCGACTGGAACTGTATTTTCGTTTCTCACACAGTAATGCGAGAGGCCGATCGGGTGAGTAAGGCTGGGCAAATATTTCACTTCTGGCATACATTTCCAAAAAGGAAAAAATCCTTGAAAAACGGTTTAGGTGAAAAATGACCTGCTCATCTGCGAATGCCATGGTCCACTTCAAAGATGTGTGGTGGGCAACGGACTTCGGGCTTAACAATACGAATGAGATCAGCGACCTGTTTGGAATGAAACACTCATCTTGTGTTTCGAATGACTTAGAGTGAGTGCCGAAATGGTGTCTGTGGGACAGGGAGGAACATCTACATCGGTGAAAGACCGAGTATTTGCGGCCTCCCCGATCGGAATTTGCGTAAACAAATCAGTCATCGGGAGTCTCTTAGAGGAAACCATGGACAAGAAATGTAAATAGAAATGATTTGGAATGAATCATCAATTGATAAATAATTTTGTCTTCGCTTGGAGTGGATGCTAGATTCCAAGCGAATGGCAGAGGATAGCGAAAAGACCAACTTAGAGATATCGAAACTCGTTGCCTACAGCATACCAAATATAAATAAAAATTTCAAGATTGATAATACTAAAAAAATAACTTAATGCAACATTGGCGGATTAGTTATTTTGAAGCACATTCATAGTATTGCAAATGGAAACTAATAATGCATACCTATTAAAGACATCTGAATGATATGTCTAAAGATATTTACTTAATTTTCAAAATAATTCTATTAATACTCCGAATTTTTAATTCACCATAATTTGTGAATTAAGGATATCATAAGAATAGATTTATTTGTAACTTTAGTTACCTCGTGAGGTCGGCTTGCTTGAAAAATTCAGTAAAAATGTGTTTATGAGTTAATTTGTATAGTATGTTATTATCTATATAATATTTTTTTTAAATTATTAACCTAAAATACCTTATCATGAAAGGATTTATTTCATTAAATTTTCTCGAGCTAAAATATACATGTAGGATTTGATTAAGTTAGACTTCACATAGTAATAAACTATATGAAAACGCATAAATTTCTTAACTTATGCTGTAAAAATCAGAATGAGCAATGATATCTTATCTTACTTCGTAATATGTTTCTTGAATGGGGGAATAAATAATTTCGACCTGGATTTAAAATCTTTCTTCCGTCCTTAAGTATTTACCATTCGTCAAGTCATGAACAATCATTAATTGAAATCCCTTAAATTTTTCAGAAACAAATAAGAACTGAATAACTTGATTGATTATTTGTAGCCTTTCTTACATTTGCGACCTTCTCTAAGGCATTATTCATATCTTCAATAACTTAAGTGAGGTAATCTGTTTGAGATTTTTACATTTTTCATTCATTTGATTCTTGCTCTATATCCATACTCAGAATTGAAGAGTAATATAAGAAACTTATTAAGGTAATGATTGGTAGAGTTTGGTTCGTCTTTATCTATAAGTTACTTCGATCAGGAGGTGCATCATTTGCATTCGGTATAAGAATCCTAGGATGAATCATCTCACTCCCATCCTCATTATATTTAAAAGTAAACGTAAAAAGATGGTTCCTAAGGTGACTTGCTTTTTAATTGCTTTAGTTCTAAGATTACAATGCTTGATTAATTTACTATTCAATATATTTTTAAACCTCAATGTGATTTTTCTAGCCTCTTCAACATAGGTTATCTGTCAGGGGGTTACCATCGAGTTATTATCGTTAAAAATGTATTTGCTTTAGGATTGAAGTGAGGGCGATTCAATTTTGTGTGGGCTTTTAAATCCACCTTCTCGAGTAGTAGTTCTTATATGCGGCAAGGGCGACGCTAGCCTCGGATACTGCGTGGTGCACCGGATTTCGGCATGATGAACAGTAACTCCCTCTCCTGCATACTCCGGAAAACACGTCATTGGAGACAGTCACTTTTGAAGTTGTGAAAAATCTCTGCGTTATAAGTATCAAGTAAATCGAAGGCTCCTTGATCGCATAAACTAAATTGCTGGAGTTCGAATCGTCAACTAAACAGCAGTAAATATCAGTCATAGTGTTACAATTATTAGGAGTACCAATTATTGATATTTTGAAGTCATATCGTATTTCCTTTCACAAATGCTTTAAATATAGAAAAACTGAGATACCATAAGAAACTAACGGTAGTGATACATTTGAAATTGAAGTAGAAAATTCGCGAATTTTCGGCCTACTTTATAGGCACGTGGCGATGATAAATCAGGTAACATATGATTAAGTAACGAAAAGTAAAAATATGGGCTCATTGAATTTTCATGAACGCAGAGTGCAATTAAGCCCAAAATTAATTGAATTTATGAGATGGTGCATATGAGGAGAATATATTTTTCAGGTTAAGTCATTTCACTTCTTGTTCTCGTGGCACCTGACCGTCAACGACAGTCCCGCTTTATGTATCTACATACTTAGAGATATTAATGTAAGGAATTTCCGACTTGCGTCTCAAATTAGACATATTTATTACGAAACGAACAGAGTAAGTCGACAGGCATATTATCGTGTCCCCAGAAAGCCATGTTGATTTATGTTTTGTAAAGTTAGCATTATTTGCAAATGTACTTCGAGAATTTAATCAACAAAGAGCTACATTATTTTATTCCACAAGGACGCCCTTGGAGTACGTCTTTGGTGTACTGAATTCATCTTTATTCAACGGTGAATTTATGCAAGCTATTTGATTATTTTCAATGTTTCTGCTACCTACCTCCATTCATGGGTTTTTCAGATGGCACTAACTGGTACGAATCTACTTTTAGTACCACGTCTTCCAAAGCTATGCTCTACTAGAGTCAATCGCGATCTTGGAATCCGAATGTTTTTTCGTTAGTGTTTTGGGCTCTTCTTAAAAACCTATGATATTTGAGATGGGTCTCTCTATTTCCCTTCCGTAAATAAGTTAATAAATGTGGATAAAAATCCTCATTCATTTCCTATCCTACTCCTAATTCCTTTTATTTTTATTACTTACTACTTTAATACCAAATACATACATCTATAGTTATGATAAATCTGTAACGGAGACGTATCTGTACTTAGTTGTTGGTGTTTGTTGTATTATTGTTTATTGTATTTGTGTAATATGCTGTTGGTGGTTGATTTGATCATCAGAAGTATACTGAGTCCAAATTAGTAATTTTAAAAACTTGTCCGTCTGTATACAATATGGTTACAGTGGTTTGAAATGGGAATGCCCCTTACAATTATATAGAAAGAAATACTTTTATTAATAACGAAATTTCTTCATTATATCTTGAGCGTAATAAATAGTGGATAGTGGTTTCTGCTCAGGTTCGTTTTGTTTTTTTCTGTTTAGGTATGATCTTCGCTCCAACTAAAATCATGGTTTACTTTTATTCTTATTCGATTACCTGACGCGATCTCAAAGCAATATAGCTCTTTAAAATTGTGTTTTTTGTTGACTTAATCCTCATCTGTATAGGTATGTACTCTTCGAGCCACCTTCAGGCATGTGGCAAGGTGTGTACGTACCAATACTTTGCTTCCTTAAACTGTTAATTCCGCGTATCATTTTGGTGTTTAGATTATATAATAACTCAATAAAATGTCTCATTTGTTACATAGTTGATCGATTCTTTTTCTGAGAGTCAACTAAGTCGTAATTAGTGTAGTATCCATCAATTTGTATTACCCGTTGAAAATAAGTGTGTAATTCAGGTATTCTGGTGTGGGTACCGTATATATGTGTGAATGCTATAACTCAAGAAACAGAAATCGCAAAACATTAAAACCTCCCCATTGTTAAAAGTCGACGCCCTACAGAAAATAGACTTCTTTTCATGTATTTCTTGTTCATTAAATCTTGGTTCAATGCTCGACGAGCTAAATGATCAATAGTTTGTAATTGTTTATATTTATATAGCATAAATAAAAAACAGGTAACCATCGTTAAAATTTGGGGAAAGCGTTGTAAGAAATGAATTCTGAAAAAATTTATATTTTGATCCTAGATTATAGATTTCAGGTCCAAATTATGAGAGCTTTGACATGATAGTATTTTAACCGAAATTTATCTTTTTCGAAAACCTACCCAGTTGAACTTAACTAAGATGAGATATGTTACATTCTTTTTTAATACAAAAATGGCTCATATACTTAATCCTTCTTCTAATTTCCAAGTTGAGAATCAATAGGCATGTCTACTTATTAATGATAAAAGATTAACCTTTCACCACATCCTCATCATACACTTACAAGGACCGAAATTCGCAATAAGTAGTTATTTGGAAGACTAACTATATGTATGGATGAATTATACGGAAGATTTTTCCAATTTAAAGTTTCTTGAATTTTTAAAAAAGCTTTTTGGAAATCGAATTGGATGTATTTTTGTTTTTATTTTTTATAAAACAAATTTAGCTTCAATAAAAAAAGTATTCAAAGCCATGGATGATTTGCTTGTAATTTTAATTATTTTTTCACTATTTCGGAAAGAATTTCACATATTCTACTCGTAGGATAGGGTTTGGTAAATCAACGATCAAGTTCGAGAATTATTAAATTTTAAGGTGTATTTTTCACTGTTAAATTTCCCAAAGAAATGAGTCGTTCTTTAATTCGAAAGAGAGCGTATTTTTCTGGCTTAAAATGGATTCCGTTCAATCGTTTCATAGCCTTTCTCGAGGCAGACCGAAAGCGTTAATCCTAAAATAAAAATTATTATTCCTTTATCCTCATATCGATTTTTGCGCCTTCAGCATTGGAAACATTTTTTCGCGATTCATTTATTTTTCTCGCGCTCCTTTTGGATTGAATATTTTTTCTGAGGGAAAGAAAGCAAAACAAACAGGAGAAGAGCGTCCTGCTCGCGATTCGACTGTTTTGATCGCTGTCTTCAAAGAGGGCGCAGGTGTCAGAGAGTGACGCTTATCACAATATACGGAACACCAACGCACGGACCCTCAATATCGCCGACATCCATTCCCCTCCTGCATCACTCCCATTCTGCACTCTCAGGTGCCCCGAGGTCAGCCCAGGAGATCAACATTGCAGTGCGTGTACATAACATTCCTCGGTTGGAATTTCTGACGGGAAGTGGCACAACTCGGTTTATTTGCGGAGTTATCGCGATATATTTAGCGAAAATAAAGAAGGCTAATATGGTAATGTTGCTTACAGTTTGTGGTGGATTGCGCCTCCAAAGTTTCTTCGCAGTTCTTCAATATGAATTTGTTGTCCCCTTTACTGTGTACTTGCGAAGCTGCAAGCTATCAACCACCTTTGCCTACTGATAGACTGAGTTTGAGTTTTCACGTTTAATACGATAAATAGGATCAGATACTACGATCTACTACCTATACCTTCTATCTATATTATAAATAAGCCCACACATTTATGGCATACAGGGAGAACTGAGGGAAATTTATTAACATTGACGGTAATCTAACGCAATAACGACTTATTTTTAGATTATAGGCATGAAACAGGCGGCAGAGTTTGGTATCACCTGTCTGTCACAAAAGTTGTTTATAAATATTACTGGCAATGAGTACAAGAAATGAGTAGACATATTAAAATCAGGAGAAGACAATTCTAAATATCTAAAAGTGTAGTGTTAATAATTTTTATGAATATAGGATAAATCTTATTCACGTCCCCTCAGACTTTTATGGCTTAAAATATATCCCTAGATGTGTGCAGCAGAATTGAATTAAGATTAGTGAAAAAGTTTTTTTTAAATGATATTATTCTGAGAAAGTTCAGCTATTAAATGCTCAGTGATCAGCTCTCCCGATTTGGTTAATTACTTATCTACTAAGATACATCGGGTTTATTACCTTAAGCTATTTTATTTCTTCAATATTCTACTTATTTTTTAATATTTCATTTTCGCTGTCTGTGCTTTAATATTTTAAGTAAAATAACCAATTTTCTCTGGAATATTTGATACTATGCTCTTTTTTATAGATTTGCAAAATTCCTTGAAAACTGTAAAGGCAGATGATTTGTATTCCTCGTCGAGATACATTTTGACACAAGTGAAAACAGAAATTTGTAAATTCATATTTTAGTCAACGGTAATTTTAATTTACATAGCGATTATTCGAAATTCCCGAACCTTTTTCGTGCGTGTAAGCATTGCGGGGAATCATACGCAATTAGTATATCTAAAGTTATAATGATCAATATCTCATTAGAAATTAAATTTAATGGCTCAATTACTCATGAATTTATAAAAACATTTATATTCTTCGTTTTCGGTAAAATTTCATCGTTTAGTCGCAAGAGCTTACTCATAAGACATTTTGGATTATCGAATTGATTGACAGAATAACATTGCGATAAGTTTTATGATTTCGAAGAGCCTTAATGGCCCTTAACTATGATATCGACGTCTTAAAATATTGTAAAAATACACCATTACGTCATGGTGATAAATCTATTATTCATCCCTGAACTTAAAAGGGCAAATCATTTTTCAATAAGAAAATAGAAGAGTTTACGATTTCAACAAGTAGCAGGCAGCGAATGTGCAGAGGTTTGGATTGGAGGCAGAAGAATGGGCAATTATTCTTGGGTATTATCATCCTGCTATTTCCTAATTTCCATTTAGTTTTTTTATGCTCATTAATTAAAAAAAATTTTACTCTCTTTAACTTCATATATTTATCGTTACTCTTATACAGATTTATCAAATATTCAAAATTTAGGGTTAATGAACTATTTCCGTGAGTTATTTATGTAATTATTTACATATTTTTGATTTTTGGCCGAAGTCTAGTTAATGATAACTTCTGAATTTTTTCCAACATATGGTAAGTTATTATTCGTTTTTACGTCAGTTGTGTCATGTCCTACCACGCCTTTATCAGTTATTTGCGTTCAAAGAGATTTATAAAGTAAACTAATTGTGGTAAGATTGATCGCATGTAATTTGTCAGATCAAATATGACTTATCCGTAATTGAATTAAATGATTTCATTTCCGAAAATGCCCAGACTTTTCCTTTGCTGATAATTAATTGACGAAAAGGCTGATGTGTCATCCCTGTGATCCAGAGGTTGCGAGTTCAAATAATGAGTTAACCGTTGCGTAACTATGGGAATTGACGGGTACAAATACAGTAAACAGTAGTGGAAAAAAATGAACGGCTCTATTCTTCGCATATTTCCGGGATTTTTCCGTAATTAACAAGAAGTACAGCTGTGTACTTAGGGCATTACTTATGGATTCTATCAGCACGTTTACATTTAACAGAAATAGAGTATCGGTATTGATAATCATCGCAGCTTTCACGTACGAAAATACGAGCGAAGATCGTTTTTTAATACCTCTATTTCTGCACCGAAATAATCGACTTAAGTTGATCAAATGTTAATAACATTAAAACCAAAAACGCGGTGAAAGGGCTAAAGTATAATTTTAAGACCTTAGGTATCATTCATTGCTTAGATTTCATGTTTATCTCTCTATTCATATGATTTTTGATACGGAAATAATTTAAACTCTATAAAACATAAAAATTATATTTCTACTAAAAAAATAACTATGCTAAATGAATTCAAAGATGAACTTTTAGGGACCAAATTGCTTCAAATTTTGGGGATTATCCTTTATTAAATAGAGAATGGTATAATTCCTTTGCATTGCAACTCCATTGCGTGAATTCCTTAATGGAATTTAATTGACCGTTATTATCATGTATACAATATAATTTAGCCCAAATTTAGCGCTTAATTTTCCAGTCTAGTAGTATTGGGCTAATTATCAGGATGTACATTGGGACCATTAATTGAATTATAGTATCTTACGTCAATTGGTACAGCTTCTGTCAGCATCACTTTATAATCAATGAGACCGCCTTCGGAGTGGATTTTCCTGCGATCGTCAGGGCACATTCATTTGAACGGAATTCGTCTTTCACAAGCCAATAATAATGATAATAACTATATTCCTCCATCGATATGGTCGTATTACCGCCGTAAAAGAGCGGCGGGCAGTAAAAAGCGACGTTAAAATAAGCAGATAGCTTGGAATGCTTCCATGGGGTCACTGTCTAATGTCACGCACTCCAATGACGACTTCAACCGTGGAATTATTCCGTAAATCCTTGGCGTCCCACTAGTTTAACCCTATTTGGCAAGTGACGGACGTGAAGTATCGCTGAGGAAAAACAGAAAGGCGTTGGAGAGGAAATAGAGAATGACGTCGAAGGAAAAGTAGAAGAGATAGGTCGAGAGGAAAAAGAAGGATATGAAGCGTGTTACGAATATTGTAAATATGAAACTAATGTTGGATTAAGTCTCAAAAAGTGTTGATACAAATTCATCTTCAGACATAATCACGCAGTTTATCTACACTCAAGAGATGATTTTCTACAGAGATTCATAGTTCATCATTATCATACTACATTAAAACTGCCTCAAAAATAAGCATGAACTCTGACTGAACATGAAAGCATGAATATGATTTTCTACTTTCTATCGTGGTATTTTTCGTTCATCGGAGAAATTTGAAATGGGGCAATCCCTAACCAACCGCGATTTCTTTGGTCGTTGATTTTAGCGAACGCGTTTAGCAATAGCAAAATATGCAATGCGGGATTATGCAGCGTCTCGAGGAGAATATTTAATTTTTTCCCGAAGTATATTAAGAATTCACGTCTCTCATTCAACGAGTGCATTTACCATCTAGTGTGGTAAAACTCACGTTATTTTTCAATGCTGTCTTATGCCGCACCAGTTCCAACTACATATTACTTTTTACTAATCAAAGGATTTATCTGGAGAGAAAATCTCATTTCACGGTATTCTGAAGCAAGAAAATTACTCAAATTGTCGCTAAAATCATTCCTTTTCACGAAAATTTAATGAAGGAGAAATTGAGAATCGGGAAAGATTAGAGGAAGGGCTGCATTGAATAAAGCAGTAATGAGGTGAAAGGGTTGGTTTGTCTTACTTTCTTCACAGAACAGATTTTTGTTCACACACTAGCCTTCTTTAAATGTTATGAATTTTGACTAAATTATAGCAATTGCTTGCGTACTTCATTTTAATTGCTGTAATGTTTTAAAACGTAAATTAGAGAAAAAAATACTGAAGATAGTGTGAAGAGTTTTATCTATCTAATTTATAAATGGAGAAGTTCATAAAGATAACAAGGAATAAATAAATACATAGAGAAAACAATTTTAAGTAGAAAGGTTAGATTTATCTTTCTAAGGCAACTTAGAGCCTTAATGTAACTCTGTAGATAACTTGAATATAGAGATATACCTAGTAGTAGAAAGAACACATCAGTCTTCCTTAACTGTTATTAATTTTAACAAAATTACAGCAATAGCTTGCAAAATTTTATTTTAAAATTTTACAAATGATGGAAGGAAATAATTGAATTTGTACATGAAAGTGTGTTGCTTACACGGAAGTATTTTTATTTTATATTTAATTTTTTACTTTATAATTGTAGTTGTTGTTATTTTTTACAGCGCGAATTAGAGAAAATGGTAAACTGTAGAAGATGTGAAAAGATTTTACTATCTAATTTATGAATAGACAAGTTAGAATAGAAAGATAGCAGGAAGTAAATTAATATACAGAATGAAATATTTTTTTAAATTTATGAATAGAAAGGTTAGATTTATCATTCTGAGGCTCGGTAGAATCATATTGTAATTTTGTAGATAATATGGATAGAAAATTTAGTATCAGAAAAATGTATATGGAAAAGAAGTGGAGTAAATGAGATAGAGTGATGCATATAGACATGGAAGGGATGAGGGTAGAAGTGAGACGTTGAGAGGGAGTAGAAGGCGTGTCTGACAGATGCCCGTCTTCCGAGAGAAGATACCTGACACGTAAAGGATGCTGGGGAGGTGGGTGGTCGTGGGGAATGAGACGAAGAATGGGAGGGAGTGGCTGGGATGTGTTAGGCGATAGGAAGAACAACAATGCCGGGGGATAACTGCCAGATCGTGTGAAGTGCCATGCGGAATTCGCGGATTTTTCAGGATTCGGTCGCTGCAGAATATGCATTGTTCTGTCTCACACGGCACGACGATTTATTTACTTAATGTCTCATGTTCCGTTTCACAATTTTACGTAGAGGAATACTATATATTCAGAAGTTCTAATTTTATATAATCGGACAGCTCAACATCTCACTTCGATCCCATGCATATTCTTCATTTTAAAAACTTCAATGTGGTCGTTTAATTTTTCTAAGTTGTCAATTGAAAGGTGGCTCTCAAGTGGTTTCGGAGAGAAATTATGAATCATTAAAAATTATTATCAAACAATCAGTAGTATGTAATTGAAAGAATTCACCTATATAATTCTGTAATAAAATCGGAAATTGAATATTATTTATCAGTAGTGAGGTTCCAAAAAATTTTCGGCTTATGAAAACTGATTAAACTGTAACAGCAAATGAGAAACCATATAGTATACCTTTCTACAAATGAAAATTGATGTATATTTTCCAACCGAAGTTGTGGAAAAGTATACATAATTTCTGATATTTTGCTTTAAATTTCCACCATATTTCGGCTGCCTCCATACATTTTATCATTAAACTTTATTATGAAACAAATAATTTTACGGAGGCCATCCAATCTGGAAATGAATTCTGAAGGATAATCTCATCAGTTAACCTAATTTGATACTATGATTGCCATTCAAACGGATGCAATTTTAGACACGTTTTTTCTAGTTTTACTATCTTTATTCATAAAAATATTCAATTAAGTAGAGATTTTTCTCTCGATATATCTCTCGATATATCCATTATCAATTTTTGGGAGATACGTGATACTCTAAAAAAGATAGAGTTTTTATTCATCCTCTTCCATCAAACGCAACCCATTAAAATTCTTCGTATAGAAAGATTGTGAATTAATGAATACTTATTCTAATTACAAAATAACAAATATTTGAGAAAGGCATTGTCGAATAAATTGCATCATTGTAGAAAAATGCTCTCTAGGAAGCCGTAGTTTCATCATCATGAGTGTTTTACCTTTCGGTAGGTTAATGTACAATCAAAATTCCCCCTTCAGTGCCATCTCCTTCATTACCTTACAGCTAACCCTACCCTTTAAGTCATCCAACATTTTCAGTCTCTGTATTCCCCTTTGTTTTTTCCCTGAATTCTACCCTTAAATACAGTCCTCACTAACCCCTCTCCCCTTAATATTTGACCCACCCATTTCTCCGGTCTACGCTCAATCCCTTCGATTAAAACCCTCTCCTCCCCAACCATCTCTAACACCTCCGTGTTTGTTTTCCTCTCAAACCAACTTGCTATCTCCATTCTACGCCATACCCACATTTCGAGGGCTTCCAAACGTTTGACGTATTCCTTTCTCAAAGTCCACTTTTCGCACCCATAAAGCAGCACACTCCAAACCAAGGATTTCACCGAACTTTTCCTGATTCCTTTATCAAGACTTTTGGTCATCAGTTCCCTTCACTTCACAAAGGTTTCCTTGGCCATGGCTATTCTTTTTCGGATCTCATCTTTGCATCTTCCATCCCACGAAAGAGTATTTCCCAAGTAAGAAAATGTATCCACTTCCTCTATTTTTTCCCCATCCGCCCTAATCGTTAAGTTAGCTTTCTTTCCCTTAGTGAATCTCAAGACTTCTAAATAATGGTTGAAAAGTGGTAAGATGATGGAATAGAACTGTTAGACCCTTGTATAGAGGAAGGAAGTAACACAGGTTCACTGGTCGGGTCGGAATCGAATCGAAAATAAGCAATAGATTTGGGAAAATGTTAGGAGAAACGATTTTGAGGAAAGAAATTTGGGAGGGATTATGTTGGATTTATTGGAGGATTCGGAGAAAGAGAGAAAGTAAAGGCAGAGGGGAGGAAGAGGGACGAGGGTGTAGTAGGGCGCACGTGGTCGTTCTCTGCAGGCATGTGCGAGATCATCAAAGGAGCCGATTGCGGCGTTGGGGAGGGGATGGGGAGGTGGGGGAGGAGAGTTTAGGAAGGTTTGCTCGCCTGGGGGCAGTATGTGGTTTGGTCTTTCGGTGATTTGGCTAATTCGGGTGTAAATCGCTGCAACCTTCTTTCAAACAGCTTCCTTAGCTTAGACGTACGCCAGAGTTCGAAGATGGGCCTATCTTTTAGTGTCACTATCTGTTATGTTTTGGATATAGTCTCGAATGAATTTTATGTGGCCTATCTTACGGTATAGTTATTAATAAATTTGGAGGAAGAGCTCTCTTAACGAGGTTTTTATTTGATGGAGCGCTAGTTAATGGTGAAAATTATATCAGTAAGTTAGTTGTTGAACTAACAAACTGGGTACACCACCATTCCTGGATTACGCGAAAGATCTGCTAACTGTTGAAGTTGACATTACTTTCTTCCATCAATGATTGTTGTTTGATTATCAAAACTGGATCGATTAGAACAAGTGATAACAGAAGGATGAAAAATAATATCAGGAGGTGTTTCTTGTTGATGAATAGTGGTGTCCGGAAATGTTGGTGAAGATAGGCAATTTTTAAATATGGGATGCTAGTTTCTGTTAATTTCTGAAATATTGGTCTGGTTGAGAATGAAAAAAGGGAAAACGTTACATTTTGGCGTAAGAAATCTGTTCATATTTTCAACAAATTTGAATCATATTTAAGTAGGCTACAAGATGAAAACGAAGTTTGAAATTCTATGTACTCTACGACGTTCAAAAATTGAAATAGGGAGCTAATAAATCTTAAGATGCTATAGATTTTGGACCCGTGGAATAGAAAGTTGTTTGGGAAAACAAAAATTAAAAGATTAAAGTCGTTGAATTTACGTCTATCGTATCATAAACAATTATTTAATTTTATTTTCAAGACAACACTTTCATGAAATCTCTACTTTAACTCTTTTCATATTTTTTATAGATCACTCTGTCTTTTTTCACTGCTATACGATACGATTAGTGTGACTGCCATCACGACTCATGGAGATGAAAACTACCAAATCACTTACCTTATTTCGCTTTTTTTAGGTTCTTTCGTCTTCACCTCTATTCATGAACATATTGATATATTATCTTTCGAGTGGAATTATTATGTGTCACCTATGGCACGAGTGCCCGATATTACACGCAAAGGAGTAGCTTCGGCGTAGTTCCAACAGCGCTGTTTTTGCAAAATATCGTTCAATTGAGATAAATTGATGAAAAAATTTAAGTGCAAGTGAAATTTTTTCTACAATTTATTTCTATGGAGTTCCACATAGTCAAGCTTGCCACCATTGTTTTAATTTTATGTTCAATTGAAATGTTAAGTTTCAGGACGAACAATTCTGAATATCGTAATTTGATGATAGATTATGTAAACAAAAAGATCTTATGCTTATCACTGAAGTAAAAGCATAGATAATAGTAGCATCCCAAGCTATTTTATCGCTCTGTAACTTTTCGATTCAATAAAATATGGCTCTATTCGCCATCTCTAAAAGAGTAAAATTGTTGCCTAGTTTCAATGGTTGCTGAAGTCTTTTAATAAAGTGGAATTTCTCTGAATTAATGAGATTAGTGATTTAGGTTTTCACTTAAAAATCCTTTTAATATTTTATTGCATCTGCCACAGAATTGCAAATTAAATTTTTTCAAGAAGAAATGGAAAAAAAAGTCTGTTAGGACCAGTATTCGAACCAGGATCTTTCTCTTTCCGGACGGCTGCTTTGTTTATCTCGTCGAAATATTCGAAAATGCCACCTTGAGAGGTTAATTGAAGATTTCAGTTCAAGTTTCAAGGAAAACTCTATTCGCAGTGTTGTCCCATTTTTTCAATGTTCATATCTCCTTGAGAATTTTCGTAGGCCGGCGCCTGATCTTGTAATTTCATCCTCGTTCCCCGCTTTATTATCGTGGAATAAATTAAACTATTTCTAGTGAATCTATGTCATCACATCATATAGGATTTGGCATATTAAATTAAAATACATCCGCGAATCAGTCGCGAATTTGATTAATCATTGGTCTAAGTTGCTGGGATAATTTACGATAGCTCAACATTTTAGGGTTGAAGAATTTACTCAGAATAGACCTTACTTTCTAAGTTCGTGGAATAGACTCAGGGAACCGGATTACCTCGGGAGAAACGACTAGAACTATAAAGTTGCTACCCTTAAACAGAGAACAGATTTTTGTAAATATTAATTTCTTAATCGGGGAATAGTGGAATGGAACAATTTACTTGGAGAAGCTTTAGAACCTTTTCCCCCTTCTTACAATGCATTCATTAATAAAATTAAAAGAGTTTCGTAAATTTGTTGTAAATTTTTAAATATTGTAATATTGTAGTAAATTTTGAAGTAATGTATGATTTTTGTAAATTTTGTAATTATATGTATTACATACTGCCTTCGGGAGGTTTTGGGGGGTTTTCCTCCCGACTAGGGAGTGTGAATGCCAGGCAGATTATTTAATTTTTCACCTCCCCCACAGAAATGACTACCGCCTGGCCTTGTGCCTATTTGTATTCTATAAGAATAAATAAATAAATTTTAATTTTAAGGTTCCCTTTACAGCGAGACCCTCTAAAAATGTGCACCTGAGCTAAAATTAACCCGTTGATGGATTAACAGATTTGGAAAGCAATGTACCGAATATATTTCCATTTCTATCTAGCGAAGCCACACTCATTGTCAGTGAAATCCTTAAACTTCGAAAAATGGAATATTCGGGAGGGGCTCCTATTGAAAATGTTTCCAGATATATTTATAGCGTAGGGTAAGAAATATTTTTCCGTCCCAGTGCCATAGGAATCGGCACCCCAAATAAATGCCGCTCCCCTGTCTCAACACCCAAACCCAGGCTTCTTTTGGCGGCCGGGAAAAGGAATAGATTCGACGACCCCTCCGTGGTGGCCTCCAGAAAATCCCAATCCTTTTGATCTATCGAGAAAATCCCGGTGAACATTAAACTTCCCTCCTTAACGGCTTCGTCTAATGACTCGGGGGACTTTTAATTGGTCCTCCACGGATCGCGAGCGACCGCCGATGCCGGAGCAAGCAGATCCCTTTGTCTCCGAGGACTTCGGTCCGGGACTTTCCCCCGGTCGTACGTCTTCGTCGTACACTCCATCCCTCTTCCGTGGTTCATGAAAGGACGCGGTGTGGGATTGGTCTCCCGCGCGACTTGTCCCAAATACACTCTCTTTCTCCATCTCTCTGAATGAATGCCCCCTTTCATATAAAACCGATACCTCCGCAGCCACCTGCTCTTTCGCTATATCTGTCTTCCGTCCGCTTTCACTCTCTTACGCGCTCATTTCTGCCTCTCCTTCCGCTTTCCTCCAAACCGGACACCGTTCGATGAAGGCTCAATTGCCCATCAAGCGTTTTTTGTCCGTTCGGAAATGACGCGCTCCGGAGAGCGGCTGGAATTAAAAGTATATCGTGGATTAAAACATTCTGGAAGAGGACGTTCCGACGATTTGAATAATGTGGAGAATTGGTGTGGTGAGAGGTTGCCAAAAATAATTATTTCCACGGGGAAGTGGGCGTGTTATTTGAGTTTTGCGAGTGGTTTGATGAGGGGTCTGTGAGAACCGAAAGGTCGCGAAAATTGAGTTATTTTGATGCTCTCGAGCGAATTGTTGGGTTGGATTGTGATGTTTATGTCTTTGCGTCACTGGCATGAGGACAAGTAAGTGATGTGTTCAAACAAGCGGAATTGGTGCATTAAAAATATACGGAATGGAAGATGTTTGGCGCGATATGTCTTTTGACCAAATGCGTTTTCAATCTATTACCCAAAACATTTCGTACTCCGTACTTTACGTAGGACGTCTAAAACTTTAAGCAGTCTCTTTCCCTGAAGGAAATGACGAACCACTTATTGTGATGATGCTTCATAGCAACTTATTTTGGACTTATCCTCAAGGCTCGGACTAAAGTTTTGATGAACTTTGCTCAAACATGCTCGTCGAATGCATGGAAGTTTTAACGTAACGATTGTAAATGAGTATAGGAAGAAAATTCTTAAATTGATGTTAGTGTAGCGCTGGGGGAATTTCACAATTTTATAGACAAATATTTTGATGTTTGCTATTCATCACCGCGAATCGAACTGCATTCCTCCAGAATGAAAATAAATCCTGCTTAATCCACAGATCACCTCTGTGAACTTAATGACCTAACTATGTGTCCCAAACTTTTAATTATTCTTGTTAAAAATACTTGCTCTTTATGTTGTTTTTAAACATGCACTTTATTTTAATATTCTTAATCTTTATATTACCAACCTATATATTTTTAATAAATATACAATGTTTTTAACCCGAAGGATTTAT
This sequence comes from Sympetrum striolatum, assembly GCA_947579665.1. Classification (NCBI taxonomy): domain Eukaryota; kingdom Metazoa; phylum Arthropoda; class Insecta; order Odonata; family Libellulidae; genus Sympetrum; species Sympetrum striolatum. The sequence goes on along the minus strand of OX388342.1, from coordinate 48,390,354 downwards.
AAATTTAATAGAAATGGAATCGAGTTATAATGATAGAATATATTTTTATTTACCGAAGCGCTGTTTGAGTTGCCTTCTTAACTCTGTGATCAGGTAGTTCGCAAGCCTTTATCTTGCAGGAAACCATTAATTCCCAAAATATTTCAAACTTTTAACTATGTAACTGCCTATTTTCAGACTGAACATTGGCGTGAAAATTTGTATTCATGAATCCTCCTTATTTACATTCAATCATAGATATTTGCGCGAGTAGTCTTTACACGTATAGCAGTAACATGTTACCAAAAACTATTTCTGAATTTAACTGTAGCATCTTCAACACGTCGTTAATCAAAAGTAAGGTAGCCTTATAAAATACTCCCACATGATATTCGTCGCATCGTAATTTATAATTAACACCATATTTTGTTTACCTATACTTTGCTTTCTTTGCATTACTTCTTTCTTTAGCGATTGATCGTGGTAAAACGCTAAAGTGGGCGATATTATTAAGTCTTTGATGCTCTTCCTTTAGTTCCGGTGGAGGGGAAACCAAGGTCAAAATGAAATCTCAAAATAGGGGATTATTTTACATTTCCGAATGTTGAAAGAAATTCTCCTAAGAAGCTGAAAGCGTCCCTTTCACCTTATAGAATCTCAGATAAGCTAAAGACTTGAAAAATTTGGGCTATACATTCAGTCAATCGCTTTTTAAGTTCCAATTACTTTATGGGTTCGTTAGATTGTTAGTAATTATGCTTCAGGTGATGGAACTGTCTTAATCTTAATACATTCGGAGTCGTGGATTGAGGTTCTTGTTTGAGATCACTTGAGATCAAAGATTCTTTGAACCCAGATGTGTTCGCATTCAAAGTAAATTTGTCGAATTCATTCATGGGGAATACCAGAGAGATCAGCACTTTGTGGAATATATCTCCTTTTCCTTAGTCAAAGTGTTGTCAGTAGATAAAAGAACTGTGTATCTTCCCAGTCATAAGCTATACTCAGTTTTAGATCTGAAACACACAGGAAGGATCAATGAATCAGGAAAACCGCGTGAGGAAATCAAAATGGCTAAAGATACTACTTATTTTCTGAGGAGAGCACGCCTGTGAATTTTCTTTTGAAAAGTACCTGATATCGGGTAGGAGTTGGATTACAAATTTCTTGTAAGTGCATATATTCTCCTAATCTCTGCTCCCGTAGAAATCAGCTGCTTAGATGACAGATATTCTCAGATGCATAATCATGCAATGAATATGACTACATTTCTTACATTTGATAGCTATCATCAACAAGAAATATTTTCCATTATCTTTTGTAATTATTATAAATTATTCTGCGAATCTGTCTTACTAATCTTTCTTCATGTGAAACTGCATTGAATTAATTTTGTTGTCACTTAGAAGTAAACACTTGAAAATATGAACTGCAAGAGGTAACTTACAATTATTATTTCATAATAAGTGGAATAATTTTAGGTTTAAGTTAGTATTTTTATTCCTTATCTACCTATAAATTTATCTTTTTTCTTTTAAGCAGAATTCGTATAGGTGGTGTTTATTTTACGTAATAATTATAGTGATGGATATTTTAATTATGTTAACTTAAACGTAATGGGATATAGATAAAGATAGATAAAGTTTTATTTTTATTTAATTTTAGAGCGCACTATTTAAATGATATTTAACTGATATACATTAGTTTTTTTGTAATTGGAAAAAATATAGGAGAATGAATTTTTTAAATCAGTTAACTCAATCCAAGTAATAACGAATTTTGTATGTTTAACAATCATTATAAATCAAAAGATCCTTTATTCTAATAAGAAGCTAACTAAGTTATTTTAAAGCAAATATGCTGATTTCATTCATTTTACGTTGTTAGAGTTAATATTGTTCTCATCAAGGCACCAAAAATAATAGCTATTTTGATTCTATTTGATCGATCCCTGAAGCGAACTGATAGACCCCGAAGTGTAGAAGCTCCTTATGTTATACATAGATGTTATCTCAGATTTGCTGCTAAGCTATGGATAGGTGATATTGTGAAATTTACCGCTTTTTTTAAAAAAAGTCACGCTTAGATAGACATTTAAACCTCCATGAAAGATTCTTCGAGCATTACCATCAGATGTACCAATTTTAAGGAATCGTCTTTCGTAGAGGTGTAGTAAGTAAACGCAAACTAAAAGGGGGACTCCAAAACCACCAATTGAAGTGATGAGGTAAGGGCGAATTCGTAAATCTGTGAGATATTACAGGAGGTAAACAAATTGCTGGTGCTATAAAAGGGAGGGAAAAATGAGGGATGTAGTGAGTGTTTGGCGGGCGGAAGTGAGCGGTGGAGGAAGGAAAAGGGACTGACAAGGGAGTCCATTGATACCTCGGCCCTCGCACGCGTTCGCTCTTCTATATACAGAGAGAGGAAAAGGGGAGATTGAAAACCCCGAGGGAATGGCGAAGATGGAAGGAAATACAGGGGGAAGTGGAGTTGGAATGGGAGGGAATAGGGAGTAGCACTAGGTAATTTTAGGGCCATCTTATAGTAGGTTAATCAGGGCAAAAACCTCTGTTTAGCGAACTGCAGATATTAAGACGACGAACTCCACATAAAGCCTATCTTAAAAAACTATAAGTATTTGAGAAATAGTTGAAAAATGCAGCTTGGGTCTTTTCTATACATTTCCCACTTTTAAATACTATTAATGTGGTTAGTTGCAAAGTTTGATTTTTCAATGCATATACATTACAGATTTAGATATAAATTCCATGAGCCGCCAGTTGTATATGACAGGGGGTGTAGTAACACCAAAATTATAAACCAACATACAACACCAACCCATTCCACCCTATTAGTTTCACTAATTGACTACGGTAAGAACGACCGGAAGTAATTATTTATTTTTGCGATTAATTCCTTGTAACTTTATTAGATGCTTCTCGAAGATCGCGTTCGTTCTGTACTGGAACTAAAATGTAATTTACTCTTTCTAAAATTTCTCAAGTGATTAGTTTTTCGATAGACTTCCGTTGGTAATCAGATCATTTCACCTGGAGCGAATTCCACCCGTGGGATTTTATCATAGCAGTAACGCCGCTGTCGAACCTGAAATCTCCTGTAATGAAACGAGCTGCTTTACGTTGGGCCATCTTTAAATCTGATATTAAACCCACCTCATGTGGGTTCCAAATCGCGTAACAGTATTTGAAGTAGCATTAAATAAGAATAATTTAAGTCGAATAAGCGGAAAATAAGCAATTTCTTAGATGGATATCTCAATCAGTTAATCTTTGCATTCCATTCGCCGTTTCTATTGCATATTGAATACGTTCTTAAGAAGATAAACAACAACTAAGTGTCTAAATGCATAAAGCATAGTGGGTATTAGCCTTGGATTAATACATGAATCCATTTATATTTGGAAATAAATTATAATTTTTTACCATCATCATATTGTGGAAACTTTAAAAAATGTACTGTTCTTTCCAGCAGAAAGTAAAATGCATGATTTTTGGTTTAAGTTTAATCTTATCTCGATCTTCTATCTCTTCTTTGCTCAGTTCATTCAACGAAGGGTAGCTACCTTGAGCAATATTTCTGGACGTGTTTTAAGAAATTATGGTTATATTTCTTTGTATCCATAAATTCCAGCAAAACTAAGCGTTAAAGTGTATACTGCAGATTGTCAAATAACGTATTTCATTTTGAGGGCTTGTATTCATCGAAAATATTTCATCTCCTCATCCTTATGGGAACGAAAGCAAAACCAAACGCGAACCGGAAATGGAGCAATAAATGAACGACTCGCATCTCTCTGAAAGTACCCGCTGAGTAGAAAATGACCACAACTCACCACATTTGGTGTTGAAAATTTCATGATTGGTAGTGTATTTTATGATCCATCTGAATTCACTCAAAACGGAATGAGTTCATATTCTATAATCTCTCCAATGAAAATTTTGACTTCCTATTAATCTAAAGTTTCCTCCTTGATTGTATATTAACAGCATTAAAACTAGCAGGACTGAGGCTGAGATACAATACTTCTTAATTTACTTAGCTAAAAACCGGTATACAACTACAAACAGTATACTATTTTAGTAAGGTAGCGACCGGCAAGGTATTCTGAATTCTTATTTAGTAAAGGTTACTGCCAAGTATGAATGTGGTAAGAACTTTGCAAACATAAGTTAAACATAAGGAATGAAGCGCAGATGTTAAAAAAATGTCTCGACCGAAACTGGATGATGAGAATTACTTTCCCTTCTTAAAATTATTGTGTATATTATAAGTATTATGTAATTTCATGACGTGGAAATCGTGAAACGAAAAGGATGGTATCCATTTCCAATTAATGCAAAAAAAAGATACAGCATGATATTTTCAATGTATTCAACGTATAATCGTATTTGCTATACCGTGTTTTATTCCTTAAAATTTTTCCTTCATAAAAAAGGAAGATTAAGATGCTCTTCTTTGTAAATGCGAGTGATTAAAATAGTTTCGTGAATTTTGAGGTGTAGCTATGGTATTGTATGCAACCCGCTATACGGAAGAGGTTCATTTTTTTCTATGAGAAAACGTTTCATAGCAGCCTCATATAGTAAATGACTATCAACAATATTAGTTCCTCTATTTATAAGTCTCTTTAACTTTGTATTTGCGGTCATCCAGATAAATCTAGATATATTTTAATGATTTAATGGAAAATCTTTTTTATTATTTTCTGAATAAACCCATGAAGTATAGAATTTCTTATATACATAAAATCACATTAGTAAACTATCCTTATTTATCAACAAATAGTCATATTTTTATTCGTATACATAAAAAACGGCAATTTCTATCCCATATCAAGAACATATCAGTATCATTCAACAACACTTCTTGCAACCTTCCGGTCCACATTTTTATCATTTTGAGTCCCAAAATTTCCTGCACTGAGTAGAAAAATAAATAAGAATTACTTCAATTATACATGAAAATAACAATGGAAATGGCAGCTAATAAGAAATAGCTATTTTTGCATTTAAAATTGAAAATGTTAGGATTTTAAATGGCTTCTGCTACAAAATAAATTATTCAGTGAAGGTTTGCAGTAATTTATTTAGATTTTTTCCCATTCATAATAGGTATATGAGTACGCTTTTGAACTCTTTATAATGTTCTCCGCTTAATAATTTAGCCACTCCAAATAGATTATTTCTTACTTTAACTTGAAATTCCTCATCTCCAGAATTACATCAATTTCTCAGAGAAAATATTCTCGACGCATTACCATCGGACTCAAATTCTACAAATCCGTGAATCAAAGTCGCGCAGAATGAAGACTCATTCAAATATTGGGCAACCTCGAAGCAATGGGAGGGCAAAGTTCCTCAGGTGGAAATACGTGGGTGTTAAGTTGGGCGGTGTGTGTACGTGATGTGTAAGTGGGCACTGGACGACAAGAGGAGCACCGAGGCTGCGTGGGCATGACAATGAAGATATGAGTGGACCATGATGAGGAGGAGAAGGGTGCGACCGCGGGATTGTGTACGAAAGGCATTCTACTCTTAAAATCCAAATGTGTTGAGTAACCAACGTCTCTCAGCTTAGTCATGATACGCTCTTCAACGGCGATGCCTCATTATGCGTCCCATTCAACCGGTCGAATGAAAGGCGTCGCTTCGATACGATCAAAGGGGAGCGATTCGAGGTGGCGCTGTCATGTTTCCGTGGTTCCATCGAGGGAATTTTTCGGATCTGAGGTCTCAATTACGTCCGCATTAGAAACGGATTTTAGTCTCTTGAAGGACCGATGGAGAGGTCTCGTGGCACGTGTGGGTGACAAGAGGTATGCAAGGGATGAGTAACTTGGCGCTTTTTGGGCACCAGCCGGTATTCGAGCAGCAAATGGCGATCTGTGTTATTTCAAGGCTGGTATAGGCTATGGTATTCATAATCTTAAAGCCTACACTTCGTAGCTCAATAGCTACAGAGTGTAGGCCTAAAGATCTGAATATAACTGAATAATAAATAAAAATAGGATTGGCTGCGCTTAATGAGAAACTATGAGCAAACAGCTTTCCCGCGGTTGAATTAGTAGAATGTCATATCTTTTATATTAAGCTGTATTTTCATATAATTTTCGATTCATTTAGGGGTCTTCACTATCACGAGAAGTTGGATTTAGTAGTGTTACTTACAACTTGATATAAGAGAGAATTGATTGCGGATTCGTCAAGGAAAGAGGTAAATGATGATTTTTCGCTTGAAGGCTTTCAACTAAGAAAAAATCCCAAAGGATGAACGGCCATAAAAGAAGTCTGACGGCCAGGATTATATGGATCCCGTATCTCCCAATTTCGGATCCACTCCTCCGTTTCTTACGGATTTGTGTCTACAATTTCCTTGTCCTCTCAGTTACATTTATCATTTTAGGTTTTATCTACAATTTCATAATTTTGGAGGGCTAACGATTGGGACATTCCTCTAATCGCAAAGTTTTATGACCTAACCACGAGGAGTGACAGGTTTTCATCAGCTCCAAGAACTGAGTGGATGTTAAACTCTGGAGAGCCTCATGATGATAGCTCTAAAGTTCCAATTTATGTATCGCCAAACATATTTATTGTAGTTATATTAATATGAAATTCACTATGTTACCTACCGCACTATATATGTAATGCACTTTCATCCTTATCCCCAAGATTTTTTTGAAATTCTGTCCATATTCTAAAATTTATATATAATTAACCCAATTATTACGCCTCTTTTCTACTTAATCCTCAATTTTACGAAGTTCTTAGATTGTTTCTCCCTTCCACGTTCGTATCTAGAGTTAGTAGCTTACTCTCAAAGTTTATGTTCATCTTTATCTGTTTTTTCGAATGATAAATTATTCTCAATATCATTTCGTGCTTATTTAGTGACGAATGCTCACATTTCATTAATCGATAGAAACTCGACACGAATAATATTCTATTAAAAATATTTACATTTGGCTTTTATGTGGACGCACGAGTGTTATCTCAAGATTTCAATCGTGTATTCATTCGTGAGAGTGCGTATTATTCACGTAAAAATTATAATGTGTTCGAAAGAGAGGGAAAGCAGATAAATGTTTATATTATTTGATCTTTCTAATAATGTTCAGGATATGAGTAAACAGCGCTGAATGGGAGAGGTCTCGCTAGAATCTTGAGCTGTCATCCTAGCCCTCTCATTGAGCTCTCTCAGACTTTTCAAGAGTTGGCTGTCCATTCAACCACTATCAATGACTCGTCATGGGTGTCATTTTTGAAGGAGGTGTAAAGGTTATAGGTCTGTTGATGCATCGTGAAACCCAAAAATAAGCTACAGTTATTTAATTAAAGTTAAGGTCTGATTATAGCCAGTTTCTTTATTACCCACGAAAGGTATCAATACATCTAATTAAAAGGTAATGAAAGTAATTTAGAAATATTTAGACGTAATTGGGCGTAGAATGACGTGAAATTGGTCGGCTGAACCACTCCTCTTTTACTCTGATGTCGGGTAAATCACCTTCCTTTCATTCATTGAAACACCTTGGCAGGCACTGAATAGGCGTTTATTTCTCTTTGGTACTTATGTTTGGGGATATGTTCGTTGTATTTAAAAGACTTTTAAGTACATTTTGAGTGTTCAAACGTTTATTTAACGAACTGACAGCGAAGTAATAATATTCAAATACAGAGAAAATTCAAATCACATTTTCATAGGTTCATTTTTAAGTGTTCATGTATGTGCTATAATAAGTAATATTTTTTTGTGATCAACGTGTAAACATTTTTATTTTCATCTAAGGTGAAGGGGGGTTAATGGCTAGTAATGTTTTGTAAATAATTCCAGAGTGGAGAAAATACAGAGATGAATATGTTGAGAACTGATTCTATTTTACAAAGTTGCACAAAAATTAGAGGCGATGTTATAAATTTCGATTTAGATTGTCATAAGAAGTTAATTTTATTAACTTCTTATGACATTCTAAATAATTTATTAAATTTAAATTTAATTTAATCGATCCATATGCCTGTTTCGTATTCATTCTTCTTGAAGACCATTAACAACTCATAAACACCACCACTAACTACCAAGAAGGGGTATAGGTGAGGAACTAATGAGAAAAGAGCTATAACTTCCGCTCTAAGGAAGTCCAATGACTCTTTATTTACCCTTCTCATATAATTTATAAGGAGAGAAATTGCACACAAATAACTATTATTTATAGCTGCCATATTATCAGAGCCATTTACAAGATCGAGAATGAAGGATTTTTCCGTCTTATACCAGAAGTTAATGGCATTAAATCCTTTTATCGAGACATGGTAGCTTATTTTCATCTTCATCTTCAATCTCATTCTTATGTTAGCTTAATCTTAAGAAATATTTCCTAATATTTGACACTGGATCTGATTTTTATTCTATGTATTTTATTCTAAAGTATTCCATAGTCGTAAGCACCTAAGATTAATTAGAGGTTAAATATCTCCAATAGCCGCCTTTGTCGGCGACCCTCCTCTCATCTGCCGGTGTTCAGAAACAAACAAGAGAGGACACCGCACTTTTAACGACATTCAAGAGTGTCATTAAAAGTGCAGTGTCCTGTCTTGTTTTCTCAGAATACCAGTGAGTGAGATGAGGAACACCGACAAAGATAGCTTTGAGATTTTTAACCTAATTCTTTAACAACCGTGTTCCAAGTTTTTATTTCTTAACCTATTATTAATATTAGTAGTATTTTTTGATTAATTGTGGTACAATATTTATACTGTTAGTTTAGTATAATGTTTTTGTTTTATATAATTTTGCTTATTATTTGGAAGAAATCAATCGAAAGTATAATTAATGATAGTGGTTACTACTCATTTGATACTTTTTGCGATAAATTATTAAAAAATCGTTTTAAAATAGTAAATGTCTCTTCAATTACGCATTACTGACCTTTGACGCCGAAAAAAGATTTTTGGCGGAACATACTCACAATAGATATAGATTCTACGCTCTAGTAAGAATATGAACATTCCTATGAGTATTTTTTATCCCTTATTTAAGGGGAGCTTCACGACAAATGGAATATTTGCTTCGTTACAGTGCCCTCATACATCACTCATTGGCATTTCTAGGGCAGCATTAGCGGATTGGATTTCCTGTTCCTCTGAGCATTCGTCCAGCAGTTTTTTAATCAGTAAGTCCTTATGTTTTTCATATTCTACGAGGCCAAATTCCTGAACCACTTTGCAGCGAAAGTTTGATGACGATTAAATTCCCATGTCTTATTGTAGGTAGATTTTCAAACAGCCGCGCATTAACCATAGAAAATAATTATAACAGAATCACAAAAATGTTCCTATAATACCCTGAATTCCTATCTTACCTTGCTAGTAGAATTTCAGCAAAAAATAATACATTTATAGAGGTATCGATTGTGATGATTTTAATTCGAGTTCATTGCTGTTTCATTATTCTTAGCTTTCCTTTTTCACGAAAATGGTCGTTCGAGCTGCCATTTTACTGTGAATCATTGGTTTCATCTTTTCTTACTGTCTGCTCCAGAGGAGACAGAGGCTGCGTCGGAGATATTGAGAAAGAGATGATGAACGTTTTAAGCGTGGCATGCAATGGCAGCACATGCGCGGAAGGGAATGATGATAAGAAACAAAGGGCCCTTCTCATTGGCTGACGTGGCGTTTGATTGATGCATGGAGGTCGTTTGTTTGTTACTATTGGTTACGGAATTCGCAGCCGTTGCATAGCCGTGGCAGGGATTATAGGAAGAGGTTATGGGTTATAGAGAAGGATGGCCAACCCTTCGACTCGCTATATCTTTATTTGGAACTGGACGAGGGAACTGATGCGAGGAATCAATGTCCTTTAATTTGACAACTTAATAGTAATCGTAGGAAAAATTTTAAAATACAATTTTTCTCATCCTGTAAAAAACCATGGCAGAATCTTCCTTGAATTTTTCACGCAGTTTTATATAATTTACTCATTTAGGCCTTACAAGAATTATTTTTGTTGTACATAAAATTTGTCTATTCGATAACATTGGAATAGTGCGCGAATAATGGTATAATTAATGTATTTCTGAAATAATTGTTATTATTAATCAGTATATTATGACTATTATACATCTGACGTCGGATTAAAAATGGTTGATGATGATGAGGATTCTAGATGTCTTACTTATAAAATACAACATTTACGAAACGTCTTTAAACTTTGTCATTATTTTGATGGTGGAGTTAGAAAATTTTTTGACAATTTCTAGAGCAATAGCTCGAATATTTAAGAAATGTTGCAAAATGAAATATTGACAAATTTCCCAAAAAAGTGAGGAATTTGGCACGCGCACTCTCAGTCTAACATCCTTTTCTCAAATAATTTGGAACAAGCGGCGCATTGTGTATTCTCTATCTGAAGCTCTAAAATAGAGCTTTCTTCTAGTATAGAACATGTTTCCATTTCTTATAGTCCACATCTATTTTCAAGCTAAATAACTTTCAAACTATGAAAAAGCCACCTCATTGGCTTTTAAGAACATTTTACCAAAATCAACACAACATTTTCTTTTAATGTTAAAAACATGAAAACGGAACTCGGACAGAAAAATTAATTTAAAAAATAGCATATACCTACGCCTGGGGTTAAAGTTTCTACTCATTTGAATTAATTTGACGTAGATCATGGAATGATCATGATTTAAGATTTAAGTGATTTGTTATTGTATTTTCAAGTCGTATTATGTATTTTTCAAAGCCTATGATACTGTTGGATGAATTTCCTTTCACGGGTATTAGAACTGTAGTAGTAAGAAAAATATATGAAGTAAGTAAAGCATTTCGCTTATTAAAAAGAATATCATTTAAAATTCGTATTCGGACGAGTATTCCCTAATGGTCGATAGAACGATCGCGATCAACCAGGTACCTGGTATAGAGAGCAAATTCTTCCTCGATTTTTTGAGCTTCCTTCTAATAAATCTGTCTTGGTCTCCTGGTGGATTCTTTTAATCGTGTCCTTTAGCCTAAATGCATCCATAATATACACAATCTGTGAAGGTAAGACGCAATATAGAGTATTTGTATAGATCTCTTTTCCATTGGTTACGATAATGGGATAATGCATGAGTGAATCTGCCCGAATAGAAACAGATTATTGAATAACTCTCGATGAAATTTCCTAGGCAAGCTTTACATTTATTTGTGACTGTAAGAAGAATTATCTTCTACTAATGTTACATGGGATTGTCGCGTGGTAAACTTCAAAATTTTATTGAGAGTCCTTAACAATTATATAAATTGAGAATTAGAAAGACGTAGAAAATATTGCCAGAGTATTCATAAATATTTATAACGAGCCGTTATGCAGCAATCGAGAACTTTCAGGGTCGTATTTTCGCCTAAGTATCTGATAGAGAAACATCTTCGAGAAAGCTAAATGTTAATGAGGATGTAGATAACCGTTATTCCTACAACCTGATCTTCTCCCATTCAGAGTTTCACGAATTAATTCATAGGAAACTTTACCTAAGACAACGGAGCTTCTGTGGGAACACATATTCGCTAGAGTCTGGAATGAATCGAACGGGAAAGAGAAATCTCCTTGACCAAAATTCGTAGATGAATGGGCTAGACTAAATGAGGGGATGCAAACAGAGATTAGGTTAAAAATGCAAATTAATGTAGGGAGGAAGGAATAGACAATCAGGCGAGAGGAGCCATTCATTAACCTTCTTCTCCGTGGATGACCGGATGGGAGAGTGACCATTCGAGAAGCGGGAAATCTCATTCATTCTATGAAGGATTCGTGCGCAAACGTATGCTCTCGCAATATCGCTCTTCTCAATAATTCTCTGCCCGTATCGACGGAATGTTTGATACGCGCTGCAAATTGGCCCGCGGACGCGTCCAGAAAACATTTTCTCCAGAAGTAAACGGAGAAAAAGTTTTCCTCGAGCCACACCAATTAGGAGCGACGTCATAATCGCTTTAGGATGGCTCCAAAAACTTTCGGGACCACTCGGGAGTTAATATGGTTCATTCATAGCGATGTTCCAACAGGTCTCCGAACAGGTACTTCCCTTCTCTCGAGTTTTTTTAGCTCCTCTTCCAACGGACGGCAAAGAGGTGTTAAACGCTCTCCGGCTCCATCAATCGCCTCTTTTGTGCTCTCTCTTTTTACCAAATGTATCAGCGGTGGGTCCATCCGGAGGATCTTTGCGTGCCATATCTTTCGCTTGACCGGAGGTGGAAGGGGCGTTTCCCGGCCGAAAAAATCTGCCGACGACGGCTACCGTCCCCAAATCGCTGCGCTATCACGGGCCGTGTGGCTGGGATTCGCTTCTGGGAAATGATGGCTGAAGTTACGCGGTTCGTTAGGAGCTAATATAAGATTTGATTTCGTGAGTCCATTGGTATATCCAAACTGGAACAATGTTGCTGACACTATTTTGATCGAAAAATGTCCACATAATATTATTCTACTTTTAAGATATCTAGAAGGGGATCTGAATTTAATGCCAGCATACTCATGTTCTAATTTCCTCAGTTTTTCAATTACGTCTATAATAAGCCCAAAGAAGAATAGGGGGTGCAGGAAACTGATCAGAACTGTACGAAATGAGGGAGTAAAGGAAAATTTGTTAAATCTATATGTTAATTAAGACGACCGGTCACCTGATGATGGCTGTGTAGTCGAAACTGATCGTCTTAATAAATACATCATCATGGATATAACCTTGTTTTTCTTCACTCCCTCAGAATGTCTTTCAACGAAATCTGGCAGAATAATTTAGAATTAATTGTACTGAATTTACTTGTCATTACTTCCTCTGAAAATAAATTACAGAATCAAAAATGTTGAAACAAATGTGAAAGAAGCAACAGCGTATTGGGAAATATTTCAAAAATTATGAAATTAAGAAGGACAGTGTTATTTTATGCTTATTCATATCTGTAATAGAAAAATAGCATTAATAAATTCGATTTTATTCTTCCCGGTAAAAATTTGATTGTGATTATTTACTGTTAGATTGTATCAACTCACTCAATGCGAGCATCATTCAGCAACTTGATCGCTGAAGTGAAAAATGTTTTCCCTTTATTTCATAGTCTCCTATCGTATAAACGTATTAAAATTTTAAATACCTATTTGATTTAAATCGAAGAATAAATACATTTTTCTAAGGAAATTGTAAATATGTGTTGAAGTAATGGAAGGGGGTCTGAAGGGGGTTTTGGGTTATGCTATCCCGCTATAGAACATGTCAGGCGGATGCCTTGAGTGGACTAAATAATAATATTAAATTAAATATCAAGACTAGCAGAATGGCCCGTTGATTCTCAACGGGGATATTAAATTTCATAAAAACCAGTGTAACCACCTTTATCGTGAGAAATATATCATAATTGTTGATAGATAGCAAATACCAGACTTTCCAAACATATATACCACGAAATGTAAGTTACAATTAAGTCTAAAAAGCTGTATAAACTTTATTTAATCTTATATAGTTTGAATGAGATGCGGGCAAGTTGTTATAGTTGAATGAGCTTTTCCGTGACAATGTATCAAAATGTATCTACGTACGAAAGTGTGGCATACATATAGCTTCTTCCTTTCTGGCTTATATTTCCTAAAGGCAGGTTGATGTAGCGAATGAGCTTTTCGGTGACAATGTATCAAAACGTATCTACGTATGAAAGTGAGGAATACATAGCTTCTTCCCCTCTGACATTCTCCCAAATCTACTAAAGGAGCAGTTTTCTTCTTTCTACGCCGACTAAAGCCGCAAACGTTCAACTGGTTATCACTAAGAGGATACCTCCAGTAACTAAATAAGTGTGATTCCGAGAATGGACAAATAAGTCATTGTTATATTTCTTGCGTGATGAAAAACTATAGACATTATATTAGAAATGGTGCATCATGGAACCAGAAGGTATGTTTTATTTATTTCAAATTCATTTTTTTTCAAATTACGCTGCAATTGTTTTATCACGGTTATACTTATAACGTCAGGTTGTTAGTGAGAATTCGTGACTCGGATAAAATGAATTGGTATGTTAATTAATGTTTAGGAACGTAGTCGTAAATCTTTGGAATGATTAAGTGCAAGATACAACGCCATATTAGATGGAACGATAAAAGTCATTACAATGGAGCAACAACCTTACCGAAATAAGTTTGTGGAGCTATGCTCTTAAGTCGAAATTCATTATATGATAAGTGCATTGGGTTAAGTGAGCTGTAAAGTATTTGATAACAAACTTGAATAGATCGTGATGCTAACGATGTTTAATATTTTCAATTATTTTATCCACCTACCTCCGTTGAGAAGGTGAATAGTGCCTTAAGTAAATTTACATTTTGTGGTTATCTGTATAGTTTCTTTTCCCGAAAACAAAATAATGTTCAACAAGTGTAAGAATTATGACCTATTCTTCGGCTGAGGTCAAATTAATAAATTTCAGCGTACAGTATGCTAAGTATTGACAATTGGGTGAGTTACTTTCAATATCAGAGTTTTATTATGATGGGAAATTAGGACGTGAGTAATTTCCGTCTAAAGTAATATGAGATAAGACCACAAATCACCACGTTATTATTTTAAATCAGTGGAATAGACAGCGAGAATGCAAATTCTTTCAACGTACGAATTTCAAAACCGTTTTAATTCACTGAATATTCATTTAGCAATCACGTTATCATAAACAAAACTCGATTGTCACAGACGCTTAAAGAAAATTGAAAATATCGATGGATAAATGTTCGTACCTTTCAACGTGCGTTTCTTCACAGGATATTGTTTGTCACAAAAACTTTTAAAATGTCATTCAATTTTTTATTCTTCATAAATTTTCATCTCTTATTTTCAAAATTAATTTTAACTGTTCATTGATCCGCCATGTTTTCTTATGGAATTACACATGAGTTCGGAATCTACAATCGCCTTGATCGTCAAGGAAATGGGTTCGTTTACGCATAGTAATTTAGACAAAGTATTCGTATATTTTATCTAAATTCTCGCAATTTCGAATCAGATACGATATTTATCGACCAAAATAAAAATCTTTGTTCTATTTTCTTTCTTTTGATGCTAGTTTCGACTTCCTACGACTGCTCTTTTTAATTTTGTTTTGCAAGAGAAATGAAACTTGCAACGAAAAGAATGAACTTTACATGTATTTCTTATGCAAACTGTTTTAGTCGTCTAAAATATATTCTAAGATCACATTAAGGCAATAAGTACCACCTTTAAAGAGAAATTTTCATTCAGTTACAGGGGGGCAAAGTAATAAAATATTACGCATAAATTAGTTGCTGAAATAAATTATATATCACCTAATAACCATCGTTGAAATTATCTTGTGGAAAGTAAGTGTATTACGGAGCTGACTCGTATCTCAATCTTAAAATGTGTAACATAAACACGGAACACAAATAACACAGAAGTTATGATAAAGTCGAAATAGGAACAAAAATTAAACACCATTAACAGAAGGATGGTAAATATATATGGATTGGAAGCACTTAAAAACAAAGATTAAATCAATGTTTATATTCTGCTTGTAATAAAATAAAATTTCTTTACCTTTTTGGTCTATCATACGATGCTGAAGGTTTGCTACAACTTTACAACTCGCCGTTCAACTCTTCAAAGAATAGAGACACCGAATCTGGGAAATCTTTACCTTATTCAACTCCATTTCCTTTAAATCGCTAAATATACATTATTTCAAATAGATTAGATTTAATACTTAATTCAAAAGAATATATATTCAATACAACCGCAACTTACCAGGATATTTATACGCAGCTCGTTGAATTGTTCGAGTAAAATCAATTTTTGGTTAACCACAAACATAAAACTAATTTATTTTACGAAAAAGACGGTAAACAATTATGTTGCTATAAATAAAACTTGGTTGCTACGGACTCGTCAACAAAATTCGAGATTTTAAAAATTTTCCCCGTCTTCTTATGGAATTACGCTTGAGCTCGGAATCAACAATCGCCTTGATCGTCAAGGGAATGAGTTGTTTACTACATGGAAATTTAGACAAAATTTTCGTATATTTTATCAAAATTCTAGCAATTTCGAGTCGCAAACGATATTGCACGACCTAAATAAGAATCTTTATTCTATTTCCCTTCTTTTGATGCTAGTTTCGACTTCCTACGACTGTTCTTTCTAATTTTGTTTTGCAAAAGAAGTGAAACGTGCAACGAAGAGAATGAACTTTACGTGTATTTCTTATGCAAACTGTTTTAGTCGTCTAAAATATATTCTAAGATCACATTAAGACAATAAGTACCACCTTTAAAGAGAAATTTTCATACAGGTACAGGGGGGCAAAGTAATAATATATTACACATAAATTAGGTACTGAAATAAATTATATATCAACTAAAAACCACCGATGAAATTTTCTACGGGAAAGTAAGTGTATTACGGAGCTGACTCGTATCTCAATCTTAAAATGTGTAACATAAACACGGAACACAAATAACACAGAAATTATCATGGAGTCAAAATAGGAACAAAAATTAAACACCATTAACAGAAGGATGGTAAATATATATGGATTGGAAGCACTTAAAAACAACGATTAAATCAATGTTTATATTCTGCTTGTAATAAAATAAAATTTCTTTACCTTTTTGGTCTATCATACGATGCTGGAGGTTTGCTACAACTTTACAACTCGCCGTTCAACTCTTCAAAGAATACAGACACCGAATCTGGGAAATCTTTACATTCTTCGCTAAATCCAGTTCCGTAAACCGCTAAATATACATTATTGCAAATAGATTAGATTTAATACTTAATTCAGAAGAATATATATTCAATAGGTCCTCAACTTACCATGATAATTAAGCCCGGTTCACACGGTGCATGTTTTCTTGCTTGATTCCTTGCGTGGAACCCTGCATGCTCGCTAGCATGAAAATTTCGTGTCTGCCTGCTGCTGGGCATGCTCCCTTGCTTGATTTTGAGAGATAGGACAGGTGCTATTTTTCCTGCATGTTTCGCTGATGGCTGCTCGTGTCATCCAATCATCATTGAGCAGAAAGTCACGTGATCTAAACAAACCAAATTTGCGGGAATTGCGGACGACTTCTCTCTGATAAAATTTTAGAAATAATATTAGAAGATCTTCGTTCAAATATGAGCGTAAACCTGTGGAATAGGGATCAGGTGACGAAGTTAATTGAATCGTACAGGAATGAAAAATGCTTGTATGTGATTCATAGCCCCAATTATCATAATAAGCACCTACGAGCAGAAGCTATGAGACGAGTGTGCGCAGCGGTTACTGAAGTAAGACCCAATACAACTGAAAAAGAATGTGTTACGAAATTTCATAGCCTTAGGAATCAGTTCCACGTTGAAAATGCAAAAGTAAAGGCTAGTGTGAGGAGTGGCGTAGGAACTGGGAATGTAAGTATTAAAATATCAAAGTCCAACAGAAAACAGCCTCGAATTGGTCTTCTGGGCGAAATAAAATATAAATGTTTTATTTTCAAAGATATACAAACCAAATTTATGGTACTTCGATAAGATCCGATTCTTGGAGGAGCATTATGTGCCACGGAAAAGCAGAAGTAGTAGCTTTCAAAAGGTAAATGTTTATTTACACAAATACAAGGAAATCAAAAATAATAAGACTTTGTTAATTATTGTTAAATAAGTTATTACTTATTATTACATACTTATTATACTTTTTACTGTATTTATGAAGCAATGTGAGGACACAGAAAGAAGAGAGGTAGTGGAGGAATCATATTTCACCGAAGAGGGAACTTTCAATGTTTTCTTGGAAGATAGTGAATATGATGAACTGGATGTGACCCAGCTTCCATCTCCAACACTACCTTCAACTCCAGATGTCTCACAAATCCAGGCAACTACCTCCCGCAGTGCAGAAACGCAATCAACACCATTGAAGAGGAAGAAAGGGAAAGATGGGGATGATGCATATGTGGGAGCTCTTGCATCGATTGCAGATTCTTTAAAGAAACCCATTCCAGTTGCTAACCCAACTACATGCACTGTAGATTCGTGCATGATGTTTTTGGGCTCTATGTTAAAAGAGATTAAATCGGAGAAATTGAAATTGGAGACGATGAGTGACTTAGTGCAAACTGTTATCAATGCCCGAAGTATTGATTTGGCAATGGATAATAATTAAAAAAATTTAAAATAAATTTTAATTCAATAGGCACCTTTTTCTACAGCATTTCTTTGCCATGGGAGAGCACCGACAGTATTGACATATCTGCAAAACTGATCTCTGATTTCAGCAGCTCTGGCGGTAGGTCGATTTACTCTCTGATGAGCAATACTCTGCAGTTGGGAGTTGACATCAAAAGTTTCATTTATAAATTCAGATGTATCATAACACACAGCATTCTTTTCTAAAAGATAATTATGCAAGACACAACAAGCATGTGTAATGAGTTCCACCTTGTCAACTGAAAGAGGAATAACGTTAAGAAGTATTCGAAATCTGTTTGCCAAAATACCAAACGCATTTTCCACAGTCCTACGTGCCCTGCTCAATCTATAATTAAAAATTCTTCTCTCAATATTAAGATCACGACCTGGATAGGGCTTCATTATATTCCGCTTCAGAGGGAAAGCATCATCTGCCACAATAACATACGGTACATCATTGTCACAACCAGGTAAAGGGCAAGCTGGAGGTAAATCAAGTTCTTCAGAAAAAAGCTTCGAGGATAAGGGGCTCTCTCGGAACACTGAGGCATCATGCATTCTTCCATTTCTGCCAATATCAACGAATAGAAATTTATAACTTGCGTCAACAAGACCTAGCAAAACAATGCTATCTCTACCCTTATAATTGCGATATTTTGATCCATCTTTTCGAGATGGCCTAAAGTTCACATGTTTCCCATCTAAAGCACCAATACAATGAGGATATTGCCACATCGAATGAAATTTTTCTGAAACTGCTTCCCACTCGAAAGAACTTGAGGGACAATGTATTTTGTGTCCAAGAACTGAAACTATTGCTTTTAATGTATCTGGCACTAATTTTGACAGGGTGTTTCTTGCAATCCTAGTACTATATGACAGATCCTGGTACGTATTTCCTGTTGCTAGAAACCGCAAAGTTACTGCAAGTGCTGCTCGGGGCGGGATTGACTCTCTCATCACAGTATCTTGTTTTTTAATCAAAGGGGTGATCAGCAACAGGAGTTCCTCCAGTGCATCTCTATGCATTCTAGTATAGTTTTGGAAGGACTTAGGATCCTCGGGGCTGTTATTCACAAATTATTAATGAGAAAGTGAATTAGTAAAATTAAAAATTAAACTAGTCAGAAAATTTACATCGTATACACCTGAAATATCTGCTTACCCTAATTCTTTGTATAGCATACTTAATACGTCTCTTCCTGAATTTCTCCGTAACAACCATTCTCTACTCCACAGCCTTTTTTTTCTTTCTCCTTTTCTCTTGGCCTCCAAAGCCAACACAATAGCAGCAACAGCTAAACGTCTTCTTTTCGTAATTTCTACGACAGCTTCCATAACGACTTTCAGAATGCCGCGCAAAACAGCAGACAACTAAACAACACACCTATGCCCCTATGTGTTGCTTGCTGAACTATTTTCATGCTAGCGAGCATGCAGAGATCCACGCAAAGAAATCCTGCTAGAAAACATGCACCGTGTGAACCGGGCTTTATACGCAGCTCGTTGAATTGTTCGAGCAAAATCAATTTTTGGTTAACCACAAATATAAAAGACGGTAAACAATTATGTTGCTATAAATAAAACTTGGTTGCTACAGACTCGTCAACAAAATTCGAAATTTTAATGATTTTCCCCGTCTTCTTATGGAATTACGCTTGAGCTCGGAATCAACAATCGCCTTGATCGTCAAGGGAATGAGTTGTTTACTACATGGAAATTTAGACAAAATTTTCGTATATTTTATCAAAATTCTAGCAATTTCGAGTCGCAAACGATATTGCACGACCAAAATAAGAATCTTTATTCTATTTCCCTTCTTTTGATGCTAGTTTCGACTTCCTACGACTGTTCTTTCTAATTTAGTTTTGCAAAAGAAATGAACCATGCAACGAAAAAAATGAACTTTGCGTGTATTTCTTATGCAAACTGTTTTACTCGTCTGGGTTTGAACCGTGGACTTTGGGCAAATTTTAAGTACCACTTGATCATCCGGGGGAACACATTTAATGATGTTAAAAGTTTGAACATTGTGCGACGTCTAGTTTTTGAGATTTTGCTAAAAGTGTTACATCCCTTTTTTGAGGACAGACACGTTACTAAATTAATATATATAGACTAGCAGAATGGCCCGTTGATTCTCAACGGGGATATTAAATTTCATAAATACCAGTGTAACCACCTTGATCGTGAGAAATATATCATAATTGTTGATAGATAGCAAATACCAGACTTTCCAAACATATATACCACGAAATGTAAGTTACAATTAAGTCTAAAAAGCTGTATCAACTTAATATTTAATCTTATATAGTTTGAATGAGATGCGGGCAGGTTGTTATAGCTGAATGAGCTTTTCCGTGACAATGTATCAAAATGTATGTACGTACGAAAGTGAGGCATACATATAGCTTCTTTCTTTCTGGCTTATATCTCCTAAAGGCAGTTTGATGTAGCGAATGAGCTTTTCGGTGACAATGTATCAAAACGTATCTATGTATGAAAGTGAGGAATACATAATAGCTTCTTCCCCTCTGACATTCCCCCCAAATCTACTAAAGGAGCAGTTTTCTTCTTTCTACGCCGACTGAAGCCGCAAACTTTAGACTGGTCATCACTGAGAGGATACCTCCAGTAACTGAATAAGTGTGATTCCGAGAATAGACAAATAAGTCATTGTTATATTTCTTGCGAGAAGAAAAAACTACAGACATTAAATAAGAAATGGTGTATCATGGAACCAGAAGGTATGTTTTATTTATTTCGAATTCATTTATTTCAAATTACACTGCAATTAGACTATTTGTTTTTTCTCGGTTATACTTATAAAGTGAGGTTGTTAGTGAGAATTCGTGACTCGTATAAAATGAAGTGGTATGTTAAGTAATGTTTAGGAACGTAGTCGTAGATCTTGGGAATGAATAAGTGCAAGATACAATGCCATATTAGATGGAACGATAAAAGTCATGAAAATGGAGCAACAACCTTACCGAAATAAGTCTGTGGAGCTATGCTCTTAAGTCGAAATTCATTATATGATAAGTGCATTGGGTTAAGTGATATGTAAAGTATTTGATTATAAACCTGAAGAGATCGTGATGCTAACGATGTTTAATATTTTCAATTATTTTATTCACCTACCTCCGTTGAGAAGGTGAATAGCGTCTTAAGTAAATTTACATTTTATGGTTATCTGTATAGTTTCCTATCCCGAAAACAAACTAAAGTTCAACATGTGTAAGAATTAAGACCTATTCTTCGGCTGAGGTCAAATTAATAAATTTCAGCGTACAGTATGCTAAGTATTGACAATTGGGTGAGTTACTTTCAATATCAGAGTTTTATTATGATGGGAAATTAGGACGTGAGTAATTTCCGTCAAATGTAATATGAGATAGGTCCACAACTTACCACGTTATTATTTTAAATCAGTGGAATTGACAGCGAGAATGCAAATTCTTTCAACGTACGAATGTCAAAATCGTTTTAATTCACTGAATATTCAGTTAACAATCACGTTATCGCAAACAAAACTCGATTGTCATAGACGCTTTAAAGAAAATTGAAAAAATCAATGGAAAAATGTTCGTACCTTTCAACGTTCGTTTCTTCACAGGATATTGTTTGTCACAAAAATTTTAAAACGTCATTCAATTTTTTATTCTTCGTAAATCTTCATCTCTTATTTTCAAAATTAATTTTAACTGTTCATTGATCCGCCATGTTTTCTTATGGAATTACACATGAGTTCGGAATTTACAATCGCCTTGATCGTCAAGGGAATGGGTTTGTTTACACATGGCAATTTAGACAAAATATTCGTATATTTTATCTAAATTCTCGCAATTTCGAATCACATACGATATTTCTCGACCAAAATAAAAATCTTTGTTCTATTTTCCTTCTTTTGATGCTAGTTTCGACTTCCTACGACTGTTCTTTCTAATTTTCTTTTGCAAAAGAAGTGAAACATGCAACGAAAAGAATGAACTTTACGTGTATTTCTTATGCAAACTGTTTTAGTCGTCTAAAATATATTCTAAGATCACATTAAGACAATAAGTACCACCTTTTAAGTGAAATTTTCATACTGGCACAGGGGGGCAAAGTAATAAAATATTACACATAAATTAGGTACTGAAATAAATTATATATCACCTAATAACCACCGATGAAATTTTTCTTGGGGAAAGTAAGTGTATTATGGAGCTGACTCGTATCTCAATCTTAAAATGTGTAACATAAACACGGAACACAAATTACACAGAAGTTATCATAAAGTAAAGATAGGAACAAAAATTAAACACCATTAACAGAAGGATAGTAAATGAAAATGTAGTAGAAGCACTTAAAAACAACGATTAAATCAATGTTTATATTCTGCTTGTAATAAAATAAAATTTCTTTACCTTTTTGGTCTATCATACGATGCTGGAGGTTTGCTACAACTTTACAACTCGCCGTTCAACTCTTCAAAGAATACAGACACCGAATCTGGGAAATCTTTACGTTCTTCGCTAACTCCATTTCCGTAAATCGCTAAATATACATTATTGCAAATAGATTAGATTTAATACTTAATTCAGAAGAATATATATTCAATACGTCCTCAACTTACCAGGATATTTATACGCAGCTCGTTGAATTGTTCGAGAAAAATCAATTTTTGGTTAACCACAAACATAAAACTAATTTATTTTACGAAAAAGACGGTAAACAATTATGTTGCTATAAATAAAACTTGGTTGCTACGGACTCTTCAACAAAATTCGAAATTTTAAAATTTTTCCGCGTCTTCTTATGGAAATACGCTTGAGCTCGGAATCAACAATCGCCTTGATCGTCAAGGGAATGAGTTGTTTACTACATGGAAATTTAGACAAAATTTTCGTATATTTTATCAAAATTCTAGCAATTTCGAGTCGCAAACGATATTCCACGACCATAATAAGAATCTTTCATCTATTTCCCTTCTTTTTATGCTAGTTTCGACTTCCTACGACTGTTGTTTCTAATTTAGTTTTGCAAAAGGTACGAATCATGCAACGAAAAAAATAAACTTTACGTGTATTTCTTATGCAAACTGTTTTACTCGTCTGGGTTCGAACCGTGGACTTTAGGCAAATTTTAAGTACCACTTGATCATCCGGGGGAAGACATTTAATGATGTTAAAAGTTTGAACATTGTGCGACGTCTAGTTTTTGAGATATTGCTAAAAGTGTTACATCCCTTTTTTGAGGACAGACACGTTACTAAATTAATATATATAGACTAGCAGAATGGCCCGTTGATTCTCAACGGGGATATTAAATTTCATAAATACCAGTGTAACCACCTTGATCGTGAGAAATATATCATAATTGTTGGTAAATAGCGAATACCAGACTTTCCAAACCAATATATCAAGAAATGTAAGTTACAATTAAGTCTAAAAAGCTGTATCAACTTAACATTTAATCTTATATAGTTTGAATGAGATGCGGGCAGGTTGTTATAGCTGAATGAGCTTTTCCGTGACAATGTATCAAAATGTATCTACGTACGAAAGTGAGGCATACCTATAGCTTCTTCCTTTCTGGCTTATATCTCCTAAAGGCAGGTTGATGTAGCGAATGAGCTTTTCGGTGACAATGTATCAAAACGTATCTCCGTATGAAAGTGAGGAATACATAGTAGCTTCTTCCCCTCTGACATTCCCCCAAATCTACTAAAGGAGCAGTTTTCTTCTTTCTACGCCGACTGAAGCCGCAAACTTTAGACTGGTCATCACTGAGAGGATACCTCCAGTAACTGAATAAGTGTGATTCCGAGAATAGACAAATAAGTCATTGTTATATTTCTTGCGAGAAGAAAAAACTACAGACATTAAATAAGAAATGGTGTATCATGGAACCAGAAGGTATGTTTTATTTATTTCAAATTCATTTATTTCAAATTACACTGCAATTAGACTATTTGTTTTTTCTCGGTTATACTTATAACGTGAGGTTGTTAGTGAGAATTCGTGACTCGTATAAAATGAAGTGGTATGTTAATTAATGTTTAGGAACGTAGTCGTAGATCTTGGGAATGAATAAGATCAAGATACAATGCCATATTAGATGGAACGATAAAAGTCATGACAATGGAGCAACAACCTTACCGAAATCAGTCTGTGGAACTACGCTCTTAAGTCGAAATTCATTATATGATAAGTGCATTGGGTTAAGTGATATGTAAAGTATTTGATTAAAAACCTGAAGAGATCGTGATGCTAACGATGTTTAATATTTTCAATTATTTTATTCACCTACCTCCGTTGAGAAGGTGAATAGCGTCTTAAGTAAATTTACATTTTATGGTTATCTGTATAGTTTCCTATCCCGAAAACAAACTAATGTTCAACATGTGTAAGCATGAAGACCTATTCTTCGGCTGAGGTCAAATTAATAAATTTCAGCGTACAGTATGCTAAGTATTGACAATTGGGTGAGCTACTTTCAATATCAGAGTTTTATTATGATGGGAAATTAGGACGTGAGTAATTTCCGTCAAATGTAATATGAGATAGGTCCACAACTTACCACGTTATTATTTTAAATCAGTGGAATTGACAGCGAGAATGCAAATTCTTTCAACGTACGAATTTCAAAATCGTTTTAATTCACTGAATATTCCGTTAACAATCACGTTATCACAAACAATACTCGGTTGTCACAGACGCTTAAAGAAAATTGAAAAAATCAATGGAAAAATGTTCGTACCTTTCAACGTGCGTTTCTTCACAGGATATTGTTTGTCACAAAAATGTTAAAATGTCATTCAATTTTTTATTCTTCGTAAATCTTCATCTCTTATTTTCAAAATTAATTTTAACTGTTCATTGATCCGCCATGTTTTCTTATGGAATTACACATGAGTTCGGAATTTACAATCGCCTTGATCGTCAAGGGAATGGGTTTGTTTACACATGGCAATTTAGACAAAATATTCGTATATTTTATCTAAAATTCTCGAAATTTCGAATCACATACGATATTTCTCGACCAAAATAAAACTCTTTGTTCTATTTTCCTTCTTTTGATGCTAGTTTCGACTTCCTACGACTGTTCTTTCTAATTTTGTTTTGCAAAAGAAGTGAAAAGTGTAACGAAAAGAATGAACTTTACGTGTATTTCTTATGCAAACTGTTTTAGTCGTCTAAAATATATTCTAAGATCACATTAAGACAATAAGTACCACCTTTACAGAGAAATTTTCATACAGGTACAGGGTGGCAAAGTAATAAAATATTACACATAAGTTAGGTACTGAAATAAATTATATATCAACTAATAAGCACCGATGACATTTTCTTGGGGAAAGTAAGTGTATTACGGAGCTGACTCGTATCTCAATCTTAAAATGTGTAACATAAACACGGAACACAAATAACACAGAAATTATCATGAAGTCAAAATAGGAACAAAAATTAAAAACCATTAACAGAAGGATGGTAAATATAAATGGATTGGAAGCACTTAAAAACAACGATTAATTCAATGTTTATATTCTGCTTGTAATAAAATAAAATTTCTTTACCTTTTTGTTCTATCATACGATGCTGGAGGTTTGCTACAACTTTGCAACTCGCCGTTCAACTCTTCAAAGATTACAAACACCGAATCTGGGGTAATCTTTCCGTTCTTCGCTAACTCCATTTCCGTAAATCGCTAAATATACATTATTGCAAATAGATTAGATTTAATACTTAATTCAGAAGAATATATATTCAATACAACCGCAACTTACCAGGATATTTATACGCAGCTCGTTGAATTGTTCGAGAAAAATCAATTTTTGGTTAACCACAAACATAAAACTAATTTATTTTACGAAAAAGACGGTAAACAATTATGTTGCTATAAATAAAACTTGGTTGCTACGGACTCGTCAACAAAATTCGAGATTTTAAAAATTTTCCCCGTCTTCTTATGGAATTACGCTTGAGCTCGGAATCAACAATCGCCTTGATCGTCAAGGGAATGAGTTGTTTACTACATGGAAATTTAGACAAAATTTTCGTATATTTTATCAAAATTCTAGCAATTTCGAGTCGCAAACGATATTGCACGACCAAAATAAGAATCTTTATTCTATTTCCCTTCTTTTGATGCTAGTTTTGACTTCCTACGACTGTTCTTTCTAATTTAGTTTTGCAAAAGAAACGAATCATGCAACGAAAAAAATGAACTTTGCGTGTATTTCTTATGCAAACTGTTTTACTCGTCTGGGTTCGAACCGTGGACTTTAGGCAAATTTTAAGTACCACTTGATCATCCGGGGGAAGACATTTAATGATGTTAAAAGTTTGAACATTGTGCGACGTCTAGTTTTTGAGATTTTGCTAAAAGTGTTACATCCCTTTTTTGAGGACAGACGGACGGACACGTTACTAAATTAATATATATAGATGTTGTCATAGTTAGTTTTCCTTAAATACTATCTATCCATTAATTTTTCATATGGAGTGTAGCTTAACTACGCGCTAGACAGTCGCTTCGCTCACGCATGGAGTGGAAGCAGAAGAGGAATGGCTCTCGAGAAGAGTGAATGACGCTATCACTGCTCTACAAGATGCTCATGACGCCTTTTCAAGTAATCACTCAACGCCCTGAAAACAACAAGAGGCGTCAAGAGGAGACTGAGCTAAGCCTCTCTCCATCAGTGAGATTTTCCAGGTCTAACTGTTACTTAGAATGTGTTAAGTACCCGCTATTCCACAGAATTCGCTTTTACAGCGACCAACGACGAACCACTGTGGACTTGATATTTTTTCTGACTTACTATGACGTGTTTTTCTGAACTATTTCACTAAAATCTTTATGAATTTCATTGAGAAGCAGTGATGAAAAATTTTCATTTTCATTGTTGCATTATCTTTTCAGCACAAGTACAGTTTGAAAAAATGCTAAAAATTGATTAAAAAGTTGGCTAAATTTCATCAAAAGGCTCGTCAAACCCATAATCGTAGGATGTAAAACACATCATTAAATGATGAGCCTTTCAGTTCTTTTAAAACGCGCCTAATCAAATACCTCAATTAATTTGGTATTATATGCAGAAAAATTGGTTCCGGTTAACCTGAACCAACGATTTAATTACCTTTTCTCTTCAAATAGTACATCACTAATTCTAATTTACTACAAATTTCGAATCGAATCGACTATCTCTATACAAATCGTAATCAGAATCAGAATGCGAACTGTAATCAGAATAGGATCTAAATGATATTTGAATTAAGGATCCATTTATTTTCGAACATGTAGGTGACAATCGATGCCAACTAAATAATTGCTCTACAAGTTGCTACTAAGGATTTTATTTTTAATTTTTTCTTAATCGAAAGCTATGAAAAAGTATGAATTCGATTACTCCAAATCGTGCTTACATTATTACTGCAAATGTTACGCGCAATACGCCATGCCATGCGTTTCTTATCTGCATACACGAACTGTTTGATGTTAAATCGCGGTATGCGAACAAGAAAAAAACTTACTCACACAGAAGGTTCTCAAAAATGTATGCAAATGACGAAATTAGTCGCTAAGTAAAATCATTTTGCGGGGGCACATAACTCATGACCTTAAATTCTACGTGCAGCGACCCAACGTGACAACTTTAACGGATTTTAGGAAAAAATTCAAAGGACCACTTTTAATGGCGTCACCTTTCATTTTTGCACGTTTTTAAGTGCACAAATGGGAAGATAAATAAGATTTTAACTCTCCTAGTTGGTATATTTTGAACAATTTCATCCTTGAATGCAAAGCATTCGGCTCATCATTAACGTTTTCATTAATGTTTAAAATAAAATAGATTTTTACTAACAGAAGATCTGAAACGGAATCTTGTGTTCGAAAATACATTTTCCATTAGTAACTTTGTCTTTTCATTAGACGCGCTTAAGTGCCCGGACGAGTAAAGGGTATCCAGCGACAGAGTAAGTGGAGTGCAAATTAGCGGAAGTTATGAAGCTGGTGGAGTCATAATGGTCCTAATAAAGTTTTTGAGACGGTAAACGGGAAACAGAAAAGACGGATTATGAAGGCGGGAAAGGGTACTTTGAAAGTAACTGTCGTCGACTGTTCGTTACCTCATACATACATGTGACTCATAAATATTCACGTTGAGTTTCCTGCTATTAATTTGATGAATGTTTAGAACAGATGTTGAACTTAAAGTCGAATGAGGATTTCTATAATAATTACTATCCATAAATTGAGAGATGATTATAAGTTTTTACACGCTCTCTATGGTTTATAAATCGTTCCTGTAAATCAGGGATTGCAATAATTTCTCAAAGGGCTCCTTCCGTTGGTTTCATTTTCCGATTCATCTTTAATTGTTTATCTATTTCAAATAAAAATATATTTTCCGGGGAATATTCTATATGAAAAAATAACTTCTTTATTTACTTTCTGTTTATTCTTACTAGTAATCGTGGGGAAGAAGTTAAATGAAGAGGGAGAGCACATACAGAAGAAAAGGGTTATTTATATATTTTTAAACGATGAATATCGATTTTTTTCTTCCTTGAAAAGATCCCTCTAAATGTGCATTTTTTTATTCAGTGATTATTAGTGAATTGGTTTATGGGAAATTTACTGAGTTTTGATGCTGGATAACGATTTTTGATGATATTTATGTTGCGAGTTAATAACATTAAGCATTTATCTAAATTGGATCAGCATTTTTACCTTGTAAATTGTATTGTATTGCCAATATAAAAAATGATCAGCATATTTAGTACAGAAGGGATCACCATTTTCTCAAGTACAATTTCCCATCCTTTATGGTCTTCAATCCCACTTTCCGTATCCACTTCCGCTGTGCAAAGTATTCCAATTCAATCCACTTTCCGCTGTGCAATGAGTTCCTTTTACTGATCAATGAATTTTTATTTCACGAAAACTTTGATGGTAAATATCAGTGTAACTATCGGATGATTTATTTATTTTTAACCAAATGATTAGAAAAATCAAAGCAAAAGCGAATAAAATATAATGACATCAACTCCCTCGAGTTCTACCATACAAGCTCTAAGTTCCAATCGTTGGTAAATACTACTTTAACAGGTATTTTTCATATATACACCCCATAAATTTAGCTATAATCATTTTAAAGAACTACTCTTATGATATCTTGTGCAAATTGTTCTAATGCGTTGGAATGATTCGCAAAGAGTGGATAATTTTTATTCTTTCCTCACTAAATGAAGTATTCTGTATTTGATACCGGAAGGAAAGAGATTTATTCTATAGTTGAAAAATTTGGAATTGG
Organism: Sympetrum striolatum; assembly: GCA_947579665.1. Taxonomy (NCBI): domain Eukaryota; kingdom Metazoa; phylum Arthropoda; class Insecta; order Odonata; family Libellulidae; genus Sympetrum; species Sympetrum striolatum. The sequence goes on along the minus strand of OX388342.1, from coordinate 48,360,841 downwards.
AATCATGAATTATATTTCAAAGGTATTTTCAAATGCAATTGAGATTCTGCGTATATCAAATTTCTTCTTAACTGGATGCCAACGTAAACCTTTTAAAAAAACTGCCTCGCCGATTTTTTCAGCTCATCCTCTCTATTGAGAAGTTTTAAAGCTTTACAATTTACAAAATGCTACAATAAATTGTTTATTATGCTATTAATCTTAATTTTTATAATCATACCTGCAAAAGAGTTATCTAACTCATTTAGCTATTCAGTGATGCAAATCGTAAATTTTAGGATTGATTTCTTCCATAGCATTCACGGTGCAGTTCTGCAATCTCCGAGCTTTCAGTATCTCTAAATCGCCAATATAGTTAATTACATTTCCGCCATAAGATGAAAAGAATCAAAGCAAGCAATTTTATGCTAACGAATCTTGAGTTAAGTTGTTAAACTCAATAAATTATTTTTCGCTGTCAAACCATTATATCAAATAAATGAAATAAATCAAATGGAGATGACTTTTAAGTAACTCTTTCAAGGAAACAGAGGACTGTCTGTCTCGAAAGTACCAGAGGTACACAATAACGAAACTGAAAGATGTCGTTGAATTCGATTGCATAACCATTGCCTTTTTATTTCGGATAAGTAATTTAAACAGCTTAATTAGAGGCTATTCAGCTCGATTTAGAAATGTAATCTCAAACCAAACATCTTTCAAAATTTTTTCTTTGGATTTCCGAGGTCTTCAGAAATCATTTGTAAATACCTGCGTTTCCTCCGGCAGCGTTAATCATCCGTCTCCTTTTCTCACGGGATGAACTCGTGTTTACATTGCGCACCACCTTTCACCGCATAGCGCATCATTGATGTTTTCACGGATATAAATTTCTTTCCTCGTTCGGTCTTTTCTATAGCGGTATACACATGCATTCTGTTTCCTCGATTTTTTACGTATCTGTAAACGTTTCCAAAATATGAAATATCGAAAGCAGTGTTGCCAGGACGGCGGGTATCCAGTAATGAAAATGATATTTATTGAGTTTACGTGATTTAAGGGAAATTTCCCTTGCATGTGCAAAGGCCAGGTTATATATTTATTTTTACATTATTATTATTATACTAGCTGAAGTGCTCGTTGATTCCCAACGGGGGATATAGAAGTAGGAATAAATTTTTCAGCTCTTCTTGTTCAGGAGAGAATCTAACGTCTCTCATTTTTGTTCAGTTCAAAGATATTGTTCATAAAATACGAAGATTTTCAGTGAAAATTCAAATATATCATCAAAACTCTCATAATTTGGAGCCAGAATCTATAATCAGAAGGTAAATCTGTTTAGAATATCAATATTCATAGGTTTTTTCTCTTATAATACTTGGCTCAGTTTCATTAATCGATTCGTTTTAACTCAGTTTTGAAATACAATACTTGTATGTTTAGAAAATGTGAAAGATTAACTTCTGCTTTTTATATGATCAATATGAGTAGCCAGGATATTTCGGAAAGCATTGCTATTTATTTATACTCTACATTTCTTGAGGGAATAATTTAACTCGTCGGGGTTTGACCTGTGGGCCAAGATATAAATGAAATGTAGCTTATTATCATCGCTTCGATTTTTAATTATATTCAAGTTTTTCAAGTTTTGCAATTTCTACCTATAACCAGAGTACGATGACAATTGTAATATTTTTATCACAAAGTAGACCTTAGTCATTTTATTTTTTGTGTAATCCCAAATATAATGTTTTTGCTTTAACTAGTAAAAAAATACACACATTCTCTTTCATTTACTGGTGAAAGTTTTCATTTCTCAAACATATGAATTGATATAAGCATATCTTGGTATTTGCAGTTCCTCGGTTCATCTCTACATTTAATCTACACTCTTAGGAGTCAGGCTGTAGTTTCTCAAATGGCGTATTCTTATTTTTACAGTTTCCTGACGTTAAAACGTTAGGTGTGAAGTGATGGATGGAACTTTCATTCTCAGTTTCTTTCGAAAACTTTTTCTATTCCACTCTAACCCATCACTGATTTCGGTGGAGTCATAATTAAATCGGAACGCGCAATATTTGCATAAATACATAACCATATGCTGGAGTCGAACATAACGAGGAGCGCACGATCTCCGCATTTGCAAGTCCAAGTTTTCAAACTTTCGATAACGCTAAAATAAAAAAATTGTAATGCAGGTAAAATTCACTCTTTCATTATACCTGAAGTTGGTGCAGTTGTAAAAACTGGAAGATTGAAAGGTGGAGGCATGCATAAAAGTTTCGTAATCAGAAGTGTACGGCGACGTATTTTTTATTTATTGTTATATACGCTGTAAGTAGAATTTCTTGTGCTTGCAACCCCAACCGATGTCTATGAACAACGTAAATCAAATAAATATTCCAATAATAACATATACATACACATAGAGAGTATTTAAACAGACATATCCCCGGTACCCCCACCAAAATATATCCTCTAAACACAAAGCAACATTACACAGTTTGCAATTTCCAGGTCAAAATATCCATTTATCGTTTCCACATCGTTAAGTTTAAAATTATCCGAATAGTACTAAACAACAACATTCAATCCACTTAACTACATAAATTAAAGCATTTTCTTTTAAATTCCTCTCTATTTTTCGGTAAGGGTTTGAAGCATGTTGGAAAATGAACTTTGATGAGAAGTTGTAAACGAAAGAAGAGTTTTTGACAGACTTTTACAGAATATCGAAAGAGCTATTTAAAAAAACAAAAAGAATCATTCTGAATGGAATATCAGCCCTATATTGTCTTTATACTGCATATAATTTAACTATGTCAGGGAACGATCATTATTTCCGTGTAAGTCCATTTACTGCCCAATTTCTTCGAAATACTTTCTTCCGTACTTTATAGCTTTGAATGTATTCATAAGTCAAATCTTGAATTCTTTTTCATTACTCGAACCGTTTACATCACTTTCTCATTGGACATCATTCACCATTCTTGAGGCAGTTTTCCTTGATCCTACCTCTTCTTTCTTTCTCTTCTCTCATATTCTCATTTTACACCACCTTTGTTACTCTTCTTAAATCCTGCCTCCCTACTATCTTCTAGCCAACATAAAACCCTTTTTCATAAAGGTCACCCAGACTTTCTTTCCATCCATATCCATTTTTTATCTCTTTATTACTCACTTTACCCACATTCATTACGTCATGGTTACCCCCGATACAGAACGTTAAATAGCGCGCAAAATTTTACATATTCTCATTAAATATAGGGACCAAACCTTTAATGTTAACTTCTTCTTAATTTTTTTAATATTTACTAAATTTGGTCACTATCTCTCATCAATGTCTGTTGGCGTAGTTGTTAGCGTCGATAGTATTGCATCACTGGGGTCCCAGATTCGAATTCTGCTTCGGCTGGTTGTTTTTGTATTCTCGAAGAAAGTTTATTGTAAGAGTGATTTTTCTTTGTTAGAATTCGCCTAATAAATTCGTAATTGTATAATTATAATTATCAATTATGAAAGCTATAGATTTGACTCATAAAGCTGGTACTGCACATCTTTATCTTCGAAATGCCTCTTCTCCGTTCTAGATAGCACTCAAAATGCAGAATTTTATATCATATCCTTTTTTCAAATTTTAATTGCTCCTTGTCAGTTTTATTGGGTTATTCTGTGTATTTTTTCTCGCATAGTTTCGATTTAAGCCCTTTCGTGTTAGGCAACCCGCGACACAAACAAGTGCTGAGGTTCTCTGATAAAGGATTGCCATTGAAAGCAAATTCCGATCGGCTGTTTCATAGCCTCCAGACCGATGGAACGCTGCACACTGGTGTATCATGACAAAGTTTTTGGTACGCAGCATAATATGCGTGCATGACATGTACTTCATATCCGCTTTACAAATCCGATATTTTTATATTTCTTTTTGTATAGCCGATCGTTGTGATAATACTACATTATATTAAGCAGTATTTGCTGCTTTCTTATTTAAAACTGTGAATATATAGAAGAAATAATATGTGTTGGTTTATTTTACCGTGTCATTTGATTTGACCTGTACTTGTGTAATTAAAGGCTTAAGGTTGAGAGATTCCGATCAGTAATAATAATACATCTTTCTTTTTACTTAGAATGTATGTCGAAAGAAAAAAAATGTCCACAATCAGGTACGCTTGAGCCGAAATAGCTTGTCAGGAGATGCCTTTGGTTGTCAATCATACTAAAAACTTTATACTATATGTAGCATTAGATTAAATCGTAAAACAAATATTTACCTCTATTAAACTTTTTACACAACATGGGACAATATTATAGATTACTCATTATAGTTATATCGCACAAGTGTAGCCGTTATGTAATAAGTTTCAACAATTTAATGGCTATAAATGACAATTTACAATATTGATGACGACTTTATCAGCCGAATTTTATTTTCTGGTACCTTCAGACAATTTACTTTTAACGTTATGAACACAAACAACCATGCTCTAAGCAGGATTTATTCTCAGAAGTATCAAATGTTGAGCTTACGGTTGATATCTGACCATATATGATGCATCCATCATCAATCCCCTATCAGCCAAATTTTCTGGTCCGCTTTTCCTACTAGCGCTAAATCTTCCACTCGAGCGTATAGTAAAACCCGTAAGTTAAACGTATCCTCGTAAGAAAACAGCGCTTCTTGTGAATAAAGTCCCCCCCGACGGGGCGGCCTTCTCCCCCCGCGATGGGCACGCATCTCACCTGGAACGTGCTGAGCGGCAGGAGGATGATCCTCAGTTCCCACGGAAAGGAGAGGAAATGGTGTGAGTGGTGAGAATGAGGAGGTCAACGCGAGAAGGGTGCGGGGTGTGTCCACGGGACAGTGGGGCTCATTGTGCTCCGGCTCGTGTGTGGGAGGAGGCGGAAAATATGGAGAGAATGCGCATGTACAGGTAAAGAGGTGCAGGAGATGGATCGCGGCAGAGGGAAAAGAGAAATGCAAATGCGAACGAAAATATTTAGTAACGAGCGTTCCGCGCAGGATATTTGTCTTCTTTTGCAGGAATGCGGGATGTTGCTCACAAAGGATTTCTCCACTTAAGACAATTTAAGGGATCTCCGTGGAGTGGAATTTTTCACGTAACGTATTTTTAGAAGTCCTCCGAGTGGCGTCGAAACGTCTTTTATTCCTCCGAGAATGGAAATATGACGAGTGCCAAAATGTCTTGATGGCATTGCGTGGTCCATCGCGCGACCCGACCGTTAAAATGATTTTAAGTGTGAATTTTTAATGTTGGGACTGAATAAGGATGACTAACTTTAAAAAGGAAGCGGTTACGCCGAAAGGTGCAATGTCATCTGCATAGATGAAATAAATTCAAAGGAACATTTCCGAAGGATGTATAATGAAAATTAAAATTTAGAGGCGATTCTTTATTACTGTATATAATTAACCACCTAAAGTTTTCATGATTATATTTCATTTAGTTTATTCATTTAGCTCGTCAACAGCTATTTAAAAGTGCATCACTCAAGTAAAAATCTATAAGTAGTCTATTTTTCTTTGTAAAATTTGATGATTTCACAATGAACACAAATATCCTTATCGCGGAAAATATGACCATATTTTTGGGTTATCTTAAGATGAAATTAAATAATATTGATAAATAAATAGGTTATTATTAATAATGTTGATTGTTTTTGGAACTTTTGCTTGCAAATTAAATATTCGAAAGATGTTATTCTAAAAAATTTGATCGGCATAAGTAAAACAGTAGTTTGAAACCACTGATTCCTTATTTTGTAAATCTTACCCTTGGTAATTCCTCTCTTTACTCAGTTTTTACCTGATGATTCTATATCATAAATAAATCTAAATAACCTTATCTTAATCTATTTTGTAAAATGATTGCAAAAATGTATTATTTTGTATTCAAATATCTCGGGATTTATTTTCATTTGAATTTGAAATATCTCGGGATGCATTTTCATAATGGGAAGAATTCCATTCTTTATCAGCAATCATTCTATAAGTTTGAGTAAACTAAACATTCGTACATCGAAAACCGATATTTGTAAATATGGAGAGGAGGAAAAACAGAATGCTTAGAACTTACTTACATATTCTCCATTATCAGCTACATAAAGTTTAAGAGAGGGACTGAGACAACTTTGTAATACGAGGTGCAAGGTATTTTTCCTTTGCCTTTCCTCCTAGTGGAATCCATAACCGAAAATAGGCCAAACGAAAGCAGGTAAACGACCCTTAGAATTACACTTATCGTAGCTTTCACATCATCATGACCATGGAAAACAAATTATTCCTTAATAATTACTAAATTTCAAAGCGTTATCTTAGTATAAGATAGTGTCTTCTGGATCGATTTCTTACAGGATTTGGAGATTCTTCATTCATGTAAATGTAGTCAGTACTTCCCTTTTATGACGCTGAATCCAATTTATCGCTACTGAAGCAGGGGATATTTGTGCCCCGAAGCTTTGCTGACAGTGTAGTTCTCTCAAACTTCCTAGGACTGTTCCTATACTATTATCAATGACGATAGTGATCTATTGTAATATATTAAATACATGTTGATAGAAGACTAATTGAGTACTCTGTGCATACAATTTAGGTAGCCATTTTCATATATAACTTCAGTAAATTACGCTGCGATGTTGGAAAATTGTTAAGACTAATTGCTGTAGTACGCACTGATGTTTTTTCTATGATTGTTTTCCCATCTATATTCTACAACTGCACACCGTAAAATCCTTCATAAGAATCTCCTTAATGAATTAAAGATTATAAAACAATACTCGCTTTAACCATGAATCAGGGGAAGGGATTATAGTTAGGAACGGAAGGACTTGTTTTTATGGGACCTTTGCGTTGACTGTGCTCATAACAACGTAGATTTTTTTATTTCTATTATTGTTGATGTCATTTCTTGTTTCTCATTTTCAGAGAGAGACTCATATACATCAAATAATTCTTTATCTTATTTTACGGAAATAAGACGAGTCACTTTGTGCAATTCTACTGAAAAGACTTTAATGCGACTTAGGTTTCACTACACTTATAGCATCATCAGGCAAACATTCAGAATATATAATTCCCTGATGATGTTACAAGTGTAGTGAAACCTTGGTCACATTTAAGTCTTTTTATTGGAATTTTACAAAGTATTTCATCTTATTTGCGTCATAGATATATTCCACAAGGTAACCCCTGAAACAGTTTCATTAATAAATATCTCATTTTAATAGAATACGTAACAGAATTTGTCACCACAAAATATAAAATCCATCCGTCTCTTTATTAGATGAGGAAATGTTGCTCAAATTAAATATTATTTTTTATTATTACCGTAGTAAACCCACTTCTTTATTAGGTGTTTATTTTATGATAAATCGGCAATTTCTACTCTAATGATTTCTAATGGGGATCTCGATCTGATATTCTTGCGTCCGATAGCCCAAATCCGTTCTTCTGGAATCTTCCGGTAGTGAGACATCCAAAATCCTCCAGTTACCCCACGTCTTTTTCTACTCCTACTTTCCTTCTCTCTTTCTTCTTCTTCTTTCCCCATCTCTTTTCCCTCCACCGTCACGCACCCTTTTCCCTTCTGCCGGAACGCATGGCAGTCTACCAACCTCCCTCCCCTCTCTTCCCCCTCTTCCTCTCCATCCTCCTCCCCTCTGCGAGCATCAGTCTCCTTTCGGACACTGCAGAGAGATCACATTCACTCGAGACATTATCCTACAGCTATCTCCCTTCTGTTCTTCCGATTGTCCTCTTCCTCTAAGCACTTCCTTCTCTCGTGTTTCATCCTCCTTTATTCTCTTTCATCGACCCCTTAAATTCCTTCATTGCTACTGTTCGCGCACTTCTGTGAGGGTTTTATTCCTCTTCATATCGCGGCACCTTTATTATTTTCCGTTTTGACTCTCCTTTGATTCTCCTAACCCTTGTGCTTTCATCTCTGATTCTCCTTCGACCTTGATTTATCGCCACCATCTTTCGATTTCTTATTTTAGCTCCGCTTAATTACTTTTTGTATCTTCGCGATTTATCGACTGTTTTCGATATTTTCCGAATTTTCGATATTTTAGGAATATTCGATATTTTTTGTATTTTTGACTTCCCCAACTTTTTCACAAATTTTTCGATAGTTCCTCTAACCATCCATTGTGTTAACTTCATTCCCAAATTCAACATTATTTTTTTCTATTGATCAATTCGCTCTTTTAAACTTTTAAGAAGACACCTCCTAAAATACTGGTTTCGGCCAACCAGCTCCTGTTTGTTCGCACCACCTTTCTCACCTCTATCTCCCCCAAATTCTCTCCTCGCAAACACTCCTGTCCTATTTCTGTTTGCCAAAGAAGGCATTGCATCCTTGCTAACTCCGATTTCCGTCCACGTGTCCGATACGAAGTCGCCGCATCTTTTATCTCTTGGGAACCCTTGGGAGACCTTTATCCCGGCCGGGGGAAGACCGTCGGACTCCAGTCGTTTCCATCTGGAGGAAGGCGGAAGAGGTGGAGGAACCGCGCGGTGAAGGAAGCGCGCTTTGGATTTCGGGAAAGACGGCGTTTTCGCAAGGCGGCTGCCGAACGATTGGATAGGCGGGATATATAGGCGTTATCGGTGAGTTTTTTTATCTCATTTCCCGCGCATTTCAGTGCGTAAGTTTACTGTCCCAACCGACTGGAATGGGATTGAAGTTTTAATGATTTATTACGGACGTCGAAGATTTTATTTGTTTCGGTTCTTTCTTTGAAGATCTTGCCTTTGTCATAATTTATTCATTGCAAGAGCTCGACAACTTTCACATACGGGTTTTAATCGGTATCGTTTTTCTTTTCGAGAAATAACGTAGTCAATCTGTAATGACCTGATGTTGGCCGATCTGAGTTGAAACCGGTCGTGTTAAATTAAATACATATGTGGAAAATGGTATTTGTGATTTTTTCTTAGCATCCTATTGATTTTGATTTCCATTCCGTAAAGCCTACCACGATGGATTTTATTCAGTAGTCAACCAGCTTTGTTTACGTTTCGTCTAACTTAGTGTTGGATAAGCTGTGATGCATACAACTAAAGTGGCGCACATTACATTGTTATAAAAAGCGGATTATACCCATAATAATAAAATAAATATGTACTAAATACTCGTACTATAACGCATAACTTAGCTTATCGCTGGATTTCATAGGATCTCTTTGTGTTTGTTTATGGTACATTGTCTCCGTTTGCATAGGGCTTCTCAAATGCAAATTCAATAAAAGAAAAGTTATGTCGATTGGAGGTTGGCCTCCCCTTGTTTAAGTCGATCAACCGTAGAGTATCCGTTGAGTTATTATATAAGTGATGTTTTACTTATCGTTGTGAATCTCAAAAATGCGGTATCTTAAATTGTTGAAAATGACAAATGTTCGGAAGAGTAATTTCAAGAAGACGCTATTAGTATAATGTCGTTCTCTTTTTTATCGCGTGTACCTCACAATATAGGAATCGTGACGCCTTAATAAAACCGTTCGTTATCAAGTCAACCGTATTTTAATGCTCCTCAAATAGTGTCCACAGTTTGGGGAAACACATTAAGTTCGGATCGAGGGGCAAGTCATTGTGATGGCTATTTTTCCCGCGGTGTATTGTTTACGGAGGACATTAACACAGTTTTCAAAATTACGCAGACGTTTGGTAATTAGGTTCCTCTTTGCTATTTGGATACATTCAACGTCAAACTTATTTTGACTAACTCGTTTGAAATAAACGTGTCCGAGTATATACCAGTTTATTATATGAACTTATCATTGAGCCATATGTGGGAACCGATGCCTGAAATCAACTTTCAGATGCTTTAACAATATTTCTATTTGTTTCGAAAAAATTCTTTACGGTTTTCAGGAAATACTCTATCGAGGTTCTCAATGTTTTGCTTCATTTCCTTTTCTGTAGAATATGGATATATATCTATCCCTCCTCGTAATTTAATCTTGATATTCTATTTGTATTTATGGTTGATGAAAACGGCTTTAGCCACCAATGAACTAGACAACTTTACATAGTTTTAGACATGTATTTATTTCATTTCAGACATTTTTTCTCGTTTCCTCTCGTTTGAAAGGAATGCCTTCAATATAAAAATACCACAATTAAGATGTATTACTTCCCGAAAATCCTCGACTGATTTCAGCTGATATCAATTCTTTTCTGAGACTTCAACCAAATTGACTTAGTGATATAGGAACTTGGATTTTCCGATATTATTCTATACTTGGATTTTACCCTTATGATTCAAGTTCTATACATTTAATCAAATTTTATGTAGGAGTGATCATATTTTCACTTTAAGATAAGATTTGTGATCATGATTGTCTTTAAATATTAAATGAGTAATGTTTAGGCTTCAAAAACAATAAGACTATGAATTCCTTCTCTCGAGTGTGCTCTTATTCTGTAAGTTATAGGATAGAGAAAAATGTGTATTTTCTTTAATTACTAATTTCAATCAATTTTGTCTTATCGTCAGTTCACGACTGCGACTGTGATAGTATGAATTTTTACGGAGGTATGAATGGATATTGATAATGGCATTCGTTTTGGTTCTTTCTCATGGATTACCGTGAAATGAGTTCTCAGGGTATCAGCGTTGCATCCAAATGGTCATTGCCCACTCAAGTTATTCTTTCTCAGTGAGACAAATCCAGGCATAACAGAGTTTGCAGTGTGTATGTTCCGAGAGCCTCTGGTAGTATATTTTGATCTTAAATAATAGGGAGCATCATCTTCATATCTGAGGAGCACAGACGAAACATTAAATATCTCAGAAAAGTATCTAATATTGATACGGAGCTAACGAAGATAGTCAAAGATTCACTCAGTCATTAAGTTCCTTTTCCATTATTATGTAAATTTCGTGGCCACGTATTAAATTATTGACGATTTTTTTGACTAGGACCTGCATTTTGTATATTAAGATCAATAGCAACTAATTAAAGTCACATTATAGTATCGTATAAGTCGAGTAAATAATTCTGATTATGGTATCAGTTCTATGTAAACTTCTTTATGTATACCTTTACATAATATATGAATTTGATAAGTTAAAATGTGCGTATTCAGTTAATGATCATAGTATTTCTTGATCACTTTTCTAAGGATATTCGGAAAACAGGAGGTGCCTCTAAACTCTAACCTTTTGAATGACTCACATGCCTGAGTCCAAATAAAGACATGATCGCAGCGGCTGCGGGTTTTACTTGAAGGCTCGCTCTTCCGTATCTTCTGTACATGTCTCTGTTTGCAATGTCATTAGCGGCTTACGAATATGACTTTATGAATAAAGGGAAATTCTATTGAACCACTACATCGCTTGTCACTCATGTCACAAATCACAATATTTCATCAATTATGAAGCAAAGAAATATTACTTCATTTCACGGTCATGTACTCGTTTTCTGTTTGCGCCTGTTATCCGGTTTTACCATTCAATCGTTCCTGGTCCCTAATCAATTTCATTTTAATTGCATGATCATCCTTTAAAAGTCTTTTCATTTAGAGTTATCATCCGAAGTTTGTCTAAGGTAGTACGATTAATGTATTTTCATCATTCATCATTCACTGCGATTCTTTGGCGATTTAAAACAATAATTTCTCTGTGTTTATTTAATTCTGGAAGTAATTGAGCAGAAACAATCATAGCTGGTACCATTGTAAGAAAGATTGAAGTATCCGTACATTTATGTGAATGAACGTTATTGCTTCTATTGAATTTAGGAAATAGTTTCGCAAAATTTTTATTTTAGATTTCTGTATTTTGATAGTTACGCAAAGAATACTGGATTAAACTCCATTTTATTATTTCTCATTCGACTCTTTGGATGTTGTTATGATGCTGTATTGTCTCTTGTTGATTCTTCCATTTTTTCAATTCTAACGATTGAAATTTATTTCAATCAGGTGATTCATTATGTAATTTCATCAAATATTTTAAAAAGATTTTCAGAATTTTCCTACTGGAAATTTAGAGTCAATTTAACTACTTGGCGAGACAAGTTTTTCATATGCGAATTTCCTATTATGGTTATAGTTTAGTAGTCGCAAAAGTTGTTTCTATCAATTAAAAGTGGGCATCTCTCTGGCCTCGAGCAAGGAATACTTGCTGAATCTATACAGATAATGTTCTTGATACTGCCTGCTATTGCCAATTACAAATAAAAACATTTTATTCCCAATTAATAATTACATTTTTGTTTATCATATTTGCTTTTAAAATAACGTGAGTGTACTGTGTACTGAATTTTGACTGACAGAAAAGGGGTAGCTAAAGAATAAGATTTACTTGCAAGGACATTGTCCAAAATCTTCTACGCGTGCTGTAAATATTTTGATCTTTAATCATTGCAAGAATTAATGAATTATGGAATTTGGAAAAAAATTGAACGATTTATCTAATCAATTTATCTCTATTGTTTCAGTTTTGTCGTCTGACTTTGATGCTCACCGCAGAATTTTTGCTCATGTGCAACACCTGGGGGTTTTGAATCGAGGAATACTGAATAATACAATTGGTGACGTCATCCTTCTTTTTGAACCGAAGAAGTGTCTTCTCTTCATCAATGCCGACCGAAAGGACATTTGGGATAGTGAATGTAAACTCAGCGTCATCTGTGGATAGGCGATAACAAGGACATCATTTTTTCCATCGCACTCTTCTGTCCTCTCGGAGGTGTTTCATAAAGGGGCACTAACGTGAACCCGGAATCCTTGTGAATGCGACTTTGATTGGTCTAAAGGGGCAACCACGTGACAGAGATTCGTTTCGCCCGTTGGCCATGTTCAAGCAGGAGCGTGGTGTAGCGTGCACCTCCATGGAAGGAAGTGGTCTGCAGCCCCCGTCCCTCTTGCCCCCTGCCACGCCTCCACCCCCATCCTCGCTTTACCTCCAAAATCTTCCATCTTTAGCGGGAAAAAGGAGGTGCACAGGTGAGGGAGAAGGAGGGGGAGATGAGGAGGACGAAGACGAGGAGATGGCCGGGAGGTCCGAGGGAGGACAACGGGATGATGTTGCTGGACTTGACGAGGCAGTGGGGAGGCTCTTGGATGGTGAGTACATGGAAACGCCCTATTTGACTCCATTTTCCGTCCGCCATTGCTCCATTGTTAGGAGATGTAATAATTAAAAAAACTTTAAGTTATCAAATTAAGACCTTAGTTTCGAGCGATTGTGATAAATAGTTCATCTATCTTCTGAAGTCATATAAAAATTTATTACTCAATAAACTCAAAAGAAAAATACGATAATCTAGATACTCTGATGACGAAGGGCAATCGTTGCTGACAGTAATTTAAAAAAGTAGCAGAGTGTTACGTAGGATGTATCTCAGTGGCCCAAACTCAAGTATGGAAATGCATTGAAGTGTCAAGAGTGGTTATGCAGAAAAATACTTTTCTGTAAAATTGTTTTGTATCCCACTTAGAAATATATCTTGTTCTTAAGTGGGATACTTCGTAGAAGCTCAGATCTGAATAAGGAGAGGCAATAAATGTGATGTCAATAGTTATTCTTCACTATCGCTGAGTTACCCAAATGTAAATCCTATTCATGGTACGATTCTCTTAAAACTCAAAGGAACTATGCACTGCACAAATAATCAATACAATATGTATTATGTCATAATTTAAATTTTTCCTTGAGGATAGAGTATTATCCAAGAAGATTTACGAATGCTTAATCGATATTTTTTGGACTGTTGACATGTGTTCAGTGTCGGCTATTCGTAAATTAATTAATTAAAATTTATTTTTGTCTTAAATTTCACAATTTCAAGTGCCTATTCTCCTATTTGCCGCTTTCCTGAAGCAGAATGTTCCCAGGATAACAACGATTTCGTTTCCTCTAAGTGCGGTCCTCGGTAACTCCAGCAATTTCTGTATATCCGTAGGTTACCATTATATAGTCATTATTACCCAGGTGATGAAATTTACAATACTCAAGAAAGTCTCTAAAAGTTATTTTCTAAGTCATCTCTCATCGACGTGTGCGAGTCCTTTGAGCCTCTTCCGATCAACTTATTTGTAAGCTTCATCCGAGGAATAACAGGTGAAGTGTGTTATCCTCCTCCTCATTGTTGACGACGATCCGCGAAAATATTTGGACTGAAAGACAACACAGAGGTGCTCGAAGCCACAGAAGGCTCCGCGAAACTACGGGTTTAAGTACCTTTCATAAAGGACCCCGTGCATCAACAAACGAATAGTCAAAATGAAATTCTTTCAAACCATTCAAAGGTTGTGTTTGGACTTCCTGTTCCTCGTAGTTCGAATTCCCATCCCATTCCAGGGATTTTCCTCTTTCTTTTATCTCAGATGACGGAAGGATGCTATTATTTAAGTTGGAGAATCGAAAATTTGACTTAGGCCACGCGCTGAAATGCAATTTTTAGCTGCAGCGACTCACACATGCGTTATCATGGTAAACCGGTCGTAAACAATTACGTTACCATAAATAACGACGATCGACCGATAAAACAGTTGCGTAACTAAAATTGCAACCCAGCGCATAGCATTAGAATAAAAAAAAATTTTAAACGTTAAATATAATTAATTTTATTTAGTATAAATCGCTGTTATTCTATGAAACCATAGTCATGATTTATATGCACCGTCAGCGACCCGTTAAGAAAAAGCTGATCGCGTAGTAGGATGTGGATAGAGCCACATCTCACGTCGAAGGGTCAAAAGTTGATTGAATCATTGGCCCGAGTGTAATTAAAGTCAACCTCGGCGAAGGACGTTGTCAAAACAAACTCCTTGGCAGCCTTGGGTCTGCCAAACGAAAGAAAGGAACTTCCCGGATTGTTTTAACGCGTCTTTAAAAACCGTTTTTAACGCCTCCATTTGTATACGGTGCAATTGGTGAGCGACGTTTCGATTTTCTTCGAAATAAATGTTCCCCACGCGAAATCCTCCATTTCATCCATTTTTATAATCTCCCCTTTCCTCTTTATGTTCTTTCCCTCCCACTCTCCACGTCCGTCCGTCCGATCTCCCTTTCTTCATCCTTTGACCGCCCCAAAGCCGCCCAGCGTTTGTTTGTATCCTTCCGCCCACACAATGGGCCCTTTTACGACTGACCGATCTGCAGTCGCAGCCGTACGTTTTTCGCCTCTCGCCTTCCACCTCGAAATCTCTATTACTCACACCAGAGATGGATATCTCACAAAAAATAGGAGTGTTTCGAATTTTTCACCGATTTATTTTTGGTTAATTTTTTACTCGTATTACGCACTTTCTACCGGCTTCCCGCGCTATTTTGATCGGTAAATTGGCGGAATTTCCTTTCGTGGAGAATCGATTGCAGCGCAGTTTTATCTATCTGGCAGCCATGCTTTTAGGGCTGTATATAGAATATTATCTGAATTCTGTCTTTCAGTTGCGGAATGGTTAGTTTGCTACCTTTGTTACGCCTCAAACCGATTCATTCGATTTTTTCCACGTTGTAGCACATATTTGACGTTCGTCTAACCTTACTATTCCGTACTCCAGTAACTTCCCGATAAATATGTTTCTGGGAGTATCGCGAAAACTATAAATAAATATCTGCAATATAACTTATTGATAACTCACTGCCTATTACCTACTGCAATAGGCAGTGAGATTATAATCCGGAAAATAGAAAAAGAAATTATAGATAAATCGAAGTTAAAGATTATAATTTATTAAATCTGTTTATCATACTCGACCTCGTATCTTATTTTCTGGCGGAAGTTTTCAATCCTTGTCACTGCCTCTCCAGTATTGTAGTCAATCATCGATTGTTATGTTTAGCTGTAGGTCCTATTACCTACGGTTTGTAGGCGGATATATAATAGAATAACCTGGCGCAAGTTTGGTGTAAACTCTCGTAAATCAACGACATTAAGCTTTACCTATTGGCATCGCAAAACTACTATTCAGGCTCGAGTGTTTATGGAAACAAACAAATCACAATGAGAAGATAAAAAATATAGAGATTGAGAGGCCATAAAACTATTTTTGAAAACACAAAGTTGATATTATTTTTGGTGTGAAGCGTCCAGAGTGAATTACGTTTAAGTATTATATTTTAAATAATAGGAGGATTATGCTTACATTTTTATTAAACATCCAGAGTAAATTACTGAATCAAGATTAGACGCGATCTAGCATTAACCGTTCATAAGTCACGCCTAAAATCTTAACTAGCGCTTTGCATTCAATTAGATCTTTTTACGGTAAAATGTAGAAAACAATTTGAACTATCTATAATTTCCGAGAGATGAGCTATTTCTGTTTATTCCGATTCTAACCGAAGGTCTGAACGCTATACGCTGAAGGTCTTTGGGTTTAATCATTGTTGGCTACATTTTTTTATGTTTCCTACTTCCATCAATAAGTAAAAAAAAAGTAGAGAAGAATTCTATTCATACTTCATATAAAACAAAATTAGAATTAGTTAACTAAAAACCTACGAAAGCGGTCGCGCGTTGCATGTAATTACTGTCCCCTAGCTGATTCTCTCGCTGTCAATGTCGAATTATGACTAAAGCTGTTGAGGCCTTCTAAATTCAACGGAGTGAATACCCGGGACCCGAAAAACTAACTGTGTTGCACGGAATACAATGGCGCCACTGACGGAGGGTTAATTCCAGTACTCAATCAAAAATTTATCAGTTATTTTCTGCGCAGTTTATGTCTCCTAAGAATATGCAGATTACTTCGGAATCCCTAACGGCGACTCACCAGCTCCTCCCCAAGAAGGAGATTAGTCCGATCTCGCTCGATTTCGGTCCAATGTAAACAGACTCGGAAGACCGCGCTTTTTTCCTCGCTGTCGCTCCGGCTGTTGTTTCGGCCGAATGTTGTTTCTTTCCTTCGCTTCGCCCGTCTTCCCTCCGGGCTATTCAGCAAGTAGTTTTGTCCCTTTGAACTTTAATTATTCCTTCTCGGAAAAAGGAATGAGACCAGTGGCGGGAGGGATACACATCGAAGATAGCTGAGCGCACGTGGAAGTCCTTCGGAATGACGAACCGAGCGATTTGTTTATACTGGCTACGGAAGTGATGAATTTGCAGTCTTGCCGAGATTAGTATTTTTCGCCAGTGGTGCATTTTTCATTGATATCCGAGGCTGCGAATTAATTAGGGAGGCGTCGTTCGATAACTGGTCGTTGCAGATAAGAAACGGCTGCCTTCGGGGATTCAGTGAAATGAATGTTGATCTTCGTGCTATGATTATGAGAAGGAATAATAGTCACCTGATGTCATTGTATTCCTCAGGGAATTGATCAAGACGGTAGAATTTGCTAAGCTTGAGCAATAGTTAAAACGAGAGGGTGTTTTCTGTATTTTTTAAGTACATATTGTTTTGATTCATTTTTACCATAGAAAGATTGCGTGAAGGTAAAAATACTAATATAAAAATGTTGGAAATGAAATGTATCTTAGCACAGGAAAAGGTGCGAATTAATCCAAGTTTAAATCCGAGAAAGTGAAAAATAGTGACTTAGTTGTGTCTCGAATCTAGGCCTCCCACTTTCCAGGCAGGTGTTCTAACCGAGCCACGTCCGTTTCATTTCTGTAAATTGGGGATTTTATGATCGAAGTAGTTATGATATGTATGCAAATGTGTATGTTATTATGCAATGTATGGTAAGGGCACCTGCTCGGAAATTGGGAGACAAGAGATCAATTCCTAGCCAAGACGCTATTTTTCTCTTCTCGTACAACAAATCGTAATATATTATCAACAAATATGAATTAAACAGGAGAGAGAGGTCAAGGTAGTCTTATTTTCCTATATTTCCATCTTTAGATTAGTTTTGTTTTCAACCATATTTTTATACATTCTATAAAGGATTAAACAGAAAATGAAAATAAGGTTGCGAAAGGTGATGAAAGAGAACATTTTTAAAATGTTTTCTTTTCCTATTTTATGAAGACATCCATAGCTTAAAAATACGGTCAATTTGCTAAGATGTAAATATATTTCCTGATGAGAGTTTTCTGCAAACAGCTAATATAAATGACATAATGGTATCATGTTTTGCCGATAAATTGAGCCGGATTCGACGCTTCCAATTTGAACTTGTTTCACAGTTCATTTTGTGAATCCATATCAATTGATTCCCTAGTTGAGATAAGGATGAGGATCACTGAATGAAATGCCTATTAATAGCTGTATTTCATCTTCTGAAGTTAGACTAAGATGACAAGGACCTCAGTGGAAATTTCGGGATTGAAACGCGTCGTTAAATAGGTAGATAACATTCAAAGAAATCGTGGTAATGAGGCTTTAGAACAGAGATTCTTTGTGAATGGCTTTACTCTTGGATGATCAAAGAACGTTATAGAAACAGTTTGTTGGTTCATTAACTTCATACGTGCCAACCTCGCTTATTAGCTCTGAAAACGATTAACCGCTTCATTCACTTTACGCTTTGATAGTCTGTTTAAACTATATTCATTGTATGTACATGCAATTTAAGTACATACTTCATGATTTATCATTCCTGTAGTTTTCACATTTTGTTCCTTAGTATTTATCATACTGATTCAAGAGTCGGTATTAGTTTACGAAATTAAGGTGGCGGCAAATACCTAATTCAAGTGCAGCGTTTTTTTGTTCTTTTTCCAGTTCAATTAGCAAAATAGAATTTTTTGCTGTGAGTTATACTTACTATGATCCCATTTTTTCAGCGAAAAACATTTTTACTCTATTGAGGGTCTTATTCCGAATTACTAGGGAAGAGCCACATCTTCTATTATACTTTAACACAGGATATATTTAAATTTTCGAGACTTGTAACCTACGGTAAAAATGTGCATCAAATACACCATTCATTAAATTATCCTTGTTTTGATAAAGACTTCATTTGCGTACCGTATAGCGTGTTAGACCGTTCGCTTGAATGATATGATTTGGGTTTTGCTTACGTGCATGTGCGTTTTCATTATGTTCTCATTAACCCATGATTATTCAGGTCATTATGCCGAAATTTTGAATGAGCCACTCCGGCCGAAAAATTGGACAACGCTAAGGTTACATATGTCCGCGCAGAGTTGTCTCGAAATGATACCCTCCCTGAAATCTGATGAATCACGCACTTCTATAGATATCTACTTACTCATTCATAATGTATATTTATTGATTATGTTTATATTAATGTCTCCAATGACAATGACACTTTTTGTATTGATGCTATTTAGCGTCGTTTCAAATTCATCTATGAAATTATTCTTGCTTGAATTAGGAGGTCTATAACATGTCAAGATTGAATAGTTATCACCATTAATTCTGACTTGACCTAGAAGAGCTTCAAAAGAGAGGGAGTTCATTGTTACTTCATTAAACTCCAAATGATCACTAACATACAATATTATTCCTCCACCTTTTTGTTTTTCTCTTAACCTTCTGAAAGTTTTATACCCAACTATGTTGTAAAAGTTTTCATCATTGTCTTGTAAATTAACTTCAGTTAAAGCAAATAGATATACATTAGTGTGATTTCATAATTTTAACTCATAAAAAGTGTTTGTTAATGGATCTGATATTTAGATGAAATATGTAGATCCCTGATGTGTTTAAGGAAGTAGCAGCAAGTGAATGTAAAGGTTTGCATTAATTTTACTACTTACGTTTTGGTAATAGGGAAGTTAACATGTAGAAAGGGAAGTATGTAGAATAGCTATAAAACTTGGCGTTATCAGAAGCTCCATTTGCTCGGTATATTTTTTTGTTAATGTTTAAAGGACTCATCTTCAGGATATTAAAGGATCAGAAAACAGCTTATTAGTTTTCAAATGAAGCCTCTGGTGTCGGGCAATTCCGATTGATAGTTTATCTGAATTATCATCAGAAGTAATATGAAAATATATTATCTTATGCACCCAAAAGGAAATTCAATAATCGGGATAACTCTGATGAAGGCCATTCGTTGCTGACTAATTTTTAAAATAGCAATACGTTGCGTGGGCTATTTCATAGGGGCACAAACTCAAGTAAGGAAATGCATTGAACTTGTCGAGAATGGTTATACATGGTAATACTTTTGCGAATACCATATAACTGCAACTGTTAGTTACAAAGTTTCTCTAAATTTATTCTATCTAATCTAAAAATTAACTGCATTCCATCCATAGTAGAACCATGCTTCAGCTTCATCGATAGTCATAGTTTTATTATTGTTGTCATTCTATATCTAAAATGTTGCCTAGTATCAAAGAAAAACTTTTAATGGAAAAAATCTAGGCTAGATGCTGTAAAAAATGTTTGTAGTATATTGTTTGAAGATCGATTTTGATTGTCGGCTGTAATTCACAGACCTCTTAGATTTCCAAACTGCATCTGTAAACTGCTCAATATAATTAGAGACTAATGTGTTGTCAATATCTGATATGAGATGCTTTCTTAGTTTAAAATTAAGATTTTTTGTTTTCCTTACGTCGTCCTATGACCAATCATTTGAGCAACATATAAATCTCTTTATAAAAATCTCTATAAATTCTTATTTGCCTTTGAAAATATTACATTCATGTATAGTATCTTTTAACTCCTGAAAGTCTATTGCACTTATCAATATATCATGTGACCTAGGCGCATATATAAGATACAAAACGTTTGTAGTTGAATATTGACTTTTGAGTTGCATTAATCAATTGCTCTCACGGAAATGTTGCAGTCAACCGTCTTAATCAGCTAAATATGTCGACTTACTATTGAAAGGTCAAGATGGAGCTAATTACATTGATGTGTTTGAATTAAAAACATATGTTTATATTTCCCCCACTTTTAATATAAATACCACCACTTGTTATGTGCGATGAATTCAAATTTCGCCTTTTAATGTAAGGAATTATCGATAAAACATGAAAACGTAGGTTAGAGTGTTGAAAAAGATTTCGATTGGTTCCCCACTCCCGTCGGATTATTGCGTAGTAGATATTCCTCAATGTATGAAGAGAGATAAATTCTAGCTTAGATTAACAATTGAATAAAAAGAATAATCTCTAATGATAATATGTATATGAGTTATTAATTCATTTTAACGATTGAATTAATTTTCTGCCTTAGGAAATATATAAATCGTAATGAAGATGTAGTAAAAACAATATTATGAATCTGTTTCTTTGTTGATTTTCGTCATAGTAATCCACTGCTTCTTTTTCATAGATTTCCTTACAATTAGTAAATGTTCTTGCAAACATTTGACCATCTAATAATAATACCAAATCAAATTATGGACCAGAAAGTATCTTTTAATTTACATTTTTATATATATTAACTATTATGTTTTGGGCGGATATAGAAAAATTCCTATAGGAAGCGGATATACAAATATTCCTACATTCCTAATTTATTTTCTTATTTACTCATCTTAAAAATAGGTCTTGCTGCTTATTTCTTCTCCATTTCTAATAAAATTTGCTATTTCATGAAAACTGCAATATATATGAAGTAAAAATTGAAAGATCTTTCTTATTTAATTAAATGGAAGTCAAATATTAAAGACAATGCATATGTGTTTCGAATAGTAGATTTCATAATGCAAATAAAAAGTACTATTTATTTAAAATAAATAAATAGAAATTTAATTTTCCTTAAATATTATTAACCACGGGTATAAAATGTATCCCGTCATGATAAAATGCAACTCATTTCTGCTTCTACTGACAATAAGTTCCCCTTCTTTACCTCAACTGAATTTTTTCATCAAAAACCCTGGATTTCGAAGCGTCGAGGCATTACCAGGAAATTTTTACATACTAAGCTTTGGTATAGTTAAGATTATGTTTTATCACATCAACACCATAGTGGATACCTACTACGAATTCGAGGATGAATTATTAGATTCTATTTGATAAGACTTCAGAATGCATTCAAGATTGTTCCAAAATATTTTCAGTATTATAAAATTAGGGAATGTCATTCCATATTACTATACCTTCATAACTTTATTACTTCAGCTTCTTTCGTTTAATAAACAGGTGAATTCCTATCTACTCTGGACCATTTTCCTCACTCCCTCTATCGCCACCCCTTTCCGCATGGGCATCCTTCGCTTCAAACATCGCGCCCACATGTGGGCCACGGGAGTGCGTGTTTGGTGCTCTTCCTGTTTGTGAGAGAGGAAAGTGACACGAAATGGCGAGAGAGGTATCCGAGATTTATTTATTCGAATGCGAGTGGCCGTCCTCGGATGGCGGTGTTTTGTCGGCTAGCACGTGTGCGGCCGGCGGGCGAAGATATGTGGAAAGAGGAGAAGGAAAAGAAGGATAGAAAGGAAGGGGCGAGATAGTAAATAGAGGAGAGTAGATAGAAATTAGTAGAAAGAGGAAGAGGGAAAAAAGAGCTAGGATAATTAGGAAAAATTTTCGTCTTCTAAGAAAATTTCGGAGACCCCTTATCTTTTAGGGCAGGGAACTCTTTTTCAATAAGAGGCCACATATCAAGACCGGAGTTACCTTAATTTTTGACAGGCTATAGCTAAGGCAACAACTTTATTGGATCTCCAAGGTTAATGATGCTATTTACTCTTTGACTAGTCTTTCATATAAGGTACCCTGGTATCTGAACGACTTTCCTTAATTTTCCCCGAAACTTAATGATTGAAAAATAAAAGTATCTATCGGAAATTGGTAACTGGGAGGGGCCTCACCGGTGGAACAGTAAAGGGCATCTCTTCAAATACAAATCCGACACTGTCGATCATTTATTATTAGGTAGCACTTTAATAGCGTATTGTTTATACTCAAAAAGTCCAACATTATAATTGTTCGTTGACAAACGAATTTAACTTTTGTCAGAAAGAAGAGATTTTCATCGACATCTACATTGATACCCATAAAGCCACCTCTCAGCGTGTGGCGGTAGATATAAACATCGAGTGTTCGAACTAGTTTTTTAGTTTAATTATTATCGCGTATCGTTCGCAAATAGAATAGATTTTAAAAACGACTTTGTTTACTCTATTTTTAACAGCAAATACTCCTTCTCTTTCATGTTCTGTTAAGATGTACTTCTACAACATCTAGGCCTCATCGGTTGAATCCATTATTTTACCTTACTCCCATTTTCTGATTGAAAGAAGTATCAGTGAGGCATAAATTAAAATACGTCTGAATTTATTGCAAAAAAACCATAACGGGTCGTTTAGGGTTAGGTACAAAAGAATACGAATAGCTATCTAAGAAAAGGACCCCAGAAAATAAGTGAAATATGAAAGAGAGAAACCTGATTGGAAGGAGCAGAAGGAAACAGAAGCGAAAGAGAGAAGAGAATGCGAGACAGGGAAAAATACTTCAAAATGGAACAGACAGAATGGCAGCGTATGGCGGAAAAAGTAGTTATAGAAGGAAAAACTGAGAGCAAAGGAAGAAGTGTAGGAAATAAAAAGAATAGAAAACACGGAAAAGGGGGATATGAGATAGAAAGAGGAGAGCAGCAAACCATAAGTCCAAACGCCGATCTCCGACGAGGAAATCAAGAAGTAGCATGTGAAGGAGAGAAAATGAATAGCGAGAATAGGAGGGAAAACGAAAGAGAAAGAGAGGAAAGCCCAAGTGACTGGGAAAGGTGGTTGAAAAGGGAACTGAAAAAATGGTAGCTAGGGGCAGGAGAATAAAAGGAAACTAAACTAGGAAAATACGAGAGGAAAAAAGAAATATAGAAGCAGAGGAAAAGAATAGAGTCGACGAAAAAGGAAAAGGAGATAGAAAGAGAGGAGCAATAAATTCGGGAGGAGTAGGAGGAAAGAGAAAGCGAAGAAAGGAGATTGGGAGAGGTAGTTTGAAAGGATACAAGAAATCGATGTTAGCACGGAGTGGGAGAATAACACCAAATTAAAGTAGGAAAATAGGAGAAGAAAGGAAGAAATGAGAGAGATGAATAGGATAGAATCGACGAAAAAGGGTAAAGGAGGTAAAAAGAGGGGGAACTTTAGGGCTTCTTTGACCCCTTCCCTTCTCGTAGATGATTCAATCCCCATGCTCGTATGGGTTAAGGGACTAAGTGGATCGAGAAGGGAAAATATTTCAAAATCGAAACGGATTCATATCGAGGGTCTGAGCACGAGCGAAAGGCAAAGTGGGCTTTTAGCAGAAGAGTCGAATGAATGAAAGGCGGTGGACGGATACGAAATGGTTCAAGATACTGCATCTCTTCCTCCCACCCACATTAACTCCTTCACTCTCCCTCTCAGCGAAAGGGAAAAGAGATCTATAAATAAGTCGTTTATTTTGGAGGTGGGCTTTAATTCCGCTTCAATAATCATAAGCAGTACTCTGCAAAGGATTGATGGCGTTGGGTTTAATTAGTTGGGTTGGAGGAGATGACGAAAGGGCTCCGTAGGAGTTGTGAGTTGTTGGGGTTATCTGAAGTGACATTCATCTTGTTTTCCGCTAACATATTGAGAATTTTCTTGGTGAGTAGTAAGGAATGATTTGACAGCAGACTTTTATGAATCACAAAAATATTTTATGTAACTCCTTTGAGGTAATATTTGGTGTACAAATAATGCCCACACTTTTGAATTTCGTCTTTTGTTTATTTTTATTAGTTTACATGATTCTAGGGTTATCTCAAAACATAACATTTTTTTGCTTGAACTGTTCAGGTAATTTTCGAGTCCATCCTTGATCCCTCCTCTGTTGACCCGCGCTTTAAGAATGATTTTATGATTTTTTGCGAATCGTATCTATGATATTATATGCTAAAAGATAGCCAGTTTTTGCTGCTAATAAGTCTTCAAAAAATTTTGACTTTGAGAACGATTTGATACAATTAGTTCTAAATATTTCCACAAAGGGAAAAATTAATCTTATAATATCGTAGAATGCAGTATGTGAACCTTTTGTTAACCTGTGCGGCCATTCCTGTAATGTTTCCGGCAAATTCTATAGCAGTTGAAAACTGAGGTGAAAGAATTCATATTTTGTTATAGATTCCTCTAGAAAATGAAACACTACACTCTTTCTAATAACTTTTATTACTTAAAAATTTGACAACCTCTATAATCTGCATCCTATGAGGTATTTGCATGAGCGGCCGATCTGATACAACTGAGGAAAATTAGGGAAATAAATAGCAGGATTAGTTGTTTGAGAAGCTGATATTTTTCCTGCGGATAATAAGCTACAATAACCATTTAAGGGAATAGCCTAAATACTACAATGTAGTATTATGTATGTAGCATTGCTACATACACCTGATGCCATACACTGGAAGACAGCTCACGGAGTAGTTGTATGTTATCTTATGTTATTTGTAATTTGATTCTTCCTCTTACTAAATTGCTTCAATAATATATCATTTGTGAAATTCATCGTTCGAAATAAGCATACCAGTACCGTACATACTTCAGTCATTCCAGAATAAGAATCCTCGGCTTATACCAACCCTGCACCATTCTTCAAACGGAGGGCTGTTGGAGAGGGCAGCCTCCGATAAAACTCGAGCCAGATTCGAAAAAACCGGCGGAGGGAAAGTAACTAATTTACCACCCACAGAGAGAAAGGGGAAGGGCAGGCATCGCGTTATTTATCCTCCGAAGTAGGCCTTCGGTCACATCGCATTTGGAAACTTCGCCACCACGACTGATTACAGAATTAAACGGAGGCGAGTAGCTCATGCGGTCCGAGAAGGAAACACATTAGGGAGGAAGCGGCGATCGAGAGTGGCGGAGGAACTGTTTGTTTTCAACCCGGGGAATGGAAGGAATAAAAAAGGAGAGAGAAGGATCGCTCTAGAGAGAGAACTCCAGCTCATAATTGAAAGGCGTATTATCCATGGCGGTAGTCATATAATCGTCGCTCTTTTTTCTTTTGGGCTCGCGCGCGCAGCGACCTCTTCTGATTGTTTTCTTAAGCAGAGGAGAGGTGGATGTTCGTGGAAATAGATGAAGACGGAGTGGAATGAGGGATGGAGAGGATGAGATACGTAGGAGGAAGGTTTTAATGTAGCGTGTTGCCTTCCTTCCTCTTTTTTTTGGGTCCCTTTCGAGGATGAGCCAGGGCATCTGAGAAACGAGATGCAGGCCTTTCCGCTCCTCCCGTTTTTTCTCCCCCACTGCTCCCCCATGCCGTTTAACCCTCGCCGGGCGAAAATTGAGGTATTCGTTCCGGGAATGGCGTGAGATGCGGCGTGCGCACCGCGCCATATTGAATTATCCACGGCCACTTCACCAAGAAGAGTGATGATTTTCGCTCTCTTAGGGATGCTCAAGTAGTGGGATTCCGTCCTCAGTTAACTTTTCAATTGCGGTGAAAGAAATTGATTTTGACGCGGCGGATTTATGCTCAACGCGTTTCTTGGACGGCCAATTTAAATCTTGAGCATCTGTCGGAAATTAATTTCCTGGTTTAATGGCTCCTGTAACCTTCAAGTTATAAATTAGCAAATGATTCGATGATTGGTACAAAAACGATAAAATATCTTGTTATTCACCTAATTAGTTACAGAAAGAGATCCCGAGGATTGTATGCCATTTATGAAATACACAATTTAAATTTTAAATATTGTAACTGATTATGCCCACAAGTTACAACTAATTTATGAGATCATCAGTTTTTATCAATGGATTGGCTCAGTATTCATCATTGTGCTCTAACAAAATTTATAGTGCGAGAAGTGCAAATCTACCTAACAAAGGTTCGGGAATATATACCCTATTTTATAATCATGATTTTAGTCTAAGTATGTACAATATTGTTTTTGATAATGGTCATACGCCTGATAAACTACCAAGAAGTAAAGAAATGACACTGAATAATGAATTTTAAGGCATCTATTAAGTGGTAAAACTCTCGTGTAATGTTATATATCTGTTTTTTTTAGATTCTTTTCGTATTGATGGAGAATATCGCTAGTCATTCACAAGCAATTACTTAGAGTATTACTATCTCCTGCGATTTGTTAAGGAGAAATTGTAATGCACATTTGCCTATTCCAGTATACTGAAAGGAATCTTACTTGAAGTGCCTGATATAAAGTTGAAGTTTCTTCATGGTAGGATATTTAATATATATCATAGGATATTTCATATATATAGAAATTTTCCCTTTTGACGGACTCTGTTGAGGAATTCGGCAGCCAGCAAATGCCCATGGTGGATGCCCTCGTACGCAAATAGTCCACGGGTCCAAGATGGCTGAAGAAAATTGGATGCAGCCAATTTTTGCGGAAAAAGATAAAAGTAAAATATATCAGGAGGCGCATGAGAGTTTCCTCAAAGATGGGAAAATTTAAGATATATTGCCATAATGCCTTTGCCAAAATATAGATAGAATATAATAATGCAAAACTAAATTTCCTGTAAGAAGTATTCGAAAAAGTTGGGATATAAGTATACAATCGCTTTACGTGAGCATAATTCACTAATGTATTCGTTCTGTGCTGCAACTGTAATTGTTCGATCCCAAGAAGATTTTAAAATGTATACCTACTTATTAGTATTTCATTTTACTCAACCATTTTTATGTTATTTATGAAAATATTACATATTTTATGTTCTACCTAAGATATGATATCCAATAATGGCAAAATGCGCTTTCTGTGTGAATGCTTCACTATTAAAATCTTCCATTCAAAAATCAGATTATTGAGCGCCACACTCAAGATATTTTTTTCGTCAATATCACTAAAAAACTATGCAACATAATATATGCTATAACCCTTTAAACGCGTATTTTTTATTCCATTTGAGATTTCAAATATCAATGAAAAATCAAATTCGGAAATTCGGAAATTCTTTAATTTTTCTATGATAGTAGTGCATCTATTTCCAGCATTTCTAGCCCATGATGTACTTTTGGTAACGATTAATTTGCATGTTTTCCTTTTGGATATGCAACCACGCACTTCAAAGATTAAAAAAAGGAAAATTTTATTTCATACTTGACTTATCCTTACAAATCGGCTCGTAGATTATTACAGATTATCTTTACATTCTCTGGGACCCATTTTCTGTAGACTATCACGGATAGATTATTTATAAATGAATATTTATTGGGATTTTGGTACGGCCCCTTGTGTATATGCAGCCCGCTTCCCCATTTCTAGAGCGAGAAATATTAGGGAGCGTGGACTTCTGAAGAAGCGAAATGAGTCATCACGCGGTCAATTTACTGTGAAAAACTTCTCAAAGCAACTGAAGTCCACCTTCTATCCATTGCAGCCGAGTTTCTAAAATAATTGGGCCTTTATTTTATTTATATCACCATAAAAATCTTTTAAAAAGAAAGAAAAACTGTGTTCTAAAACAATTGAAGTATTTTCGGCAAGATCCATATCGTCAAACGTTTTTAATAGGCCGTGGACTCTAGTCGACAACCGCATTTAAAAGGTTGATGAGATTTATATCATACGCTTATACAAGGCTAATTTAGATTCGATTTTTAGCTATGGCAATTTAATATTTTATTAATAATGCTTATTGAGGTAACCAACTAGAGTAATTCTTCGATAGAGAACATACATTTACAGAGAAAATGAGTGGGTCAAATATTGAATGGAAAGCCAATGCTGAAGAAAGTAATTCAGGGTAGATTGCTTGGGAAAAGACATATAGAAAAACACCAAGGGAGGGGTATGTTTACAATAAACGAGAGCAATGGGTTTGAATAGGATATATTAAAGCCCACGAATATATCGAATACCAGAACACTTAGATAGGCTTCCCAACCAAAAAGAAGTTCACCATTCTGTAACTATATATAAAGTTCAAGTCACTGTTTATGTTCATAATGACTGCCAAAGAAAGATTTTCTTTACTCTAGTATTTATCCAGTGTAATCTTTCATTGATGTAATCGATAATTCATCCCTAAGATCTTACTCGTGCGTTTGATGCCGAGGATTATTTTCACCGTTTCGTTTCTTTAGAGTCATTCTCTTCTCACAAAGGAGAAAATTACTCATTTTCACAGCCCTTGGATACTCGTCTTTGAAAGACTGGAATGCCAACAGGAAATAATGCAATCCTCTCATTAGCCGGTACTTACGAAACGTACAAATGGGCCATGCTCTTTGACACTACGCAAAGAACTAGGCCGCCGCACTTGTTCTCTTCTCATTCGCTTGAGAATATGCTGTTGATAGACACCACTCGACCTAGGATTCCTTTCATTTCCTTAGGCTCATCTTTCTTCTTTGCAATCGATCATACGTTCTTGTCTCGTACCTTAGTTAATAAAATTATATGGATCACCGTAATAATTATTGCAGGATTATGGTATTTAAATAGAGGTTTCCAAGTAAGATAATTTTCATAAGGAAGTGAAATTTGGATTTGAAATGCTTTAAACATTAATTATAGAATAGCGGGATCATTATAAAAATAAAGAGAGTAATGGATTTAGTATTTTAATTGATACACTTATATTATGTATTTTGTGGTTTTGTATAAATTAAAATATTAGAATCATTATTCTTTTTATTTTTATTACTTATAGAGTCAAATTTATATCTCAAAGATAAACTCGGTAAGTACGATATTTTATGGGTCGAATCTCATTCTAAATTTTCCTTACATTTGAAAACCTTGGGATCTCGCCCGAGTTGGCGGGTCGTAATTCTGATTAATGTAATTAGGTTCTTAAATCGTCCTTGCGCTGTATATTTATTGGACCTTCCCGACATTCGCTCCACAAACCAACCGAGCTGAGATGTTGGACTTGTTTTTCTGCCATATCGATGTTTTACTCTACTTCCTACACGCAAGGTGAGGACAGCTCAGTAATTACACCTACTATTGGAGCAAGAAGTACTGTGAGAGACGGTACATTTACTGTTCATTTAACTGTGCTGGATGTGTGGATTGAAGGTTGGCACGGAATAACTGCTGCTAATTTTTGGAAAATGCGGGTTCTAATCCAGGTGTCGGAGATAGATTTACGTCAAGTTAGAAGCGATTTTCAGTTCTCCAAAGTTCAAACCTTTATTCATTAATATACTTAAATGGGAACGGAGTTCCATCAATGTTGCTTTATGAGACGACTAGCACTTTATCTCATTCTTTTGATGTGTCTGCATTCTCAATGGTTTCAATTGTCCGTCTTTGACTTCGGAATTCATCGAGTAGTTCTCATTCCTCCTTGTAATAACTTCCAATGTTCGTCATTGTTAACACCAATGCAGTCACTTGTCAGTCTACCAATGTAAGTCATTTCTGAATCAATAACAAACAAAATTTTTTGTACCAGTTTTTACTAAATTTACTACGTAAACTTTTACCAAATCCATTTCTTCATTTTAACCAAATATCGACGTATTCAATCGAATTTTTCGTGATTTTGAATCTAAAATAATATTCGATGGTAAAAATCAGCATCCATGATGAATCTTTTCTCTTATGGTACGTCTCTAGATTATAATAGCATTCCATGACATTAAATTCCGTGACCCTTCTGCGGATTATACCCAATACAGATATTATTATACGTATCAGCATTCACGTGAACTCTGCTTTAAGTCAACTGGACATCAGAATTGCTTGTTATTTCATTGAGTGCCTAAATATTTTATTCCTCCTGTGTTTCTAGCATATTCTATTAACAACGAGAATGGGTAATTTTCCAGTCTCTAAGATATCTAAATAGCAAAGAATCTCAACCTATGAGCACCTTTTGCTATGTCGAGTCCCATGCAAATTTTACTTCTCCTTCACCTTTTGAAGACGTTCCATTTATGCAAGACTAATTACTTAAACTCTGGATCTCTACTCGGGTGTTTCGGACTGTTAAACAAGGAGTCTTGCAAAACGGTCCATTTCGTGGCACCTTCTCGATGCCAAGTCTCGGTAACCGACTCTAGCTATTATGCAAACTTCATCCTTTCACAGAAGCTGACTTGGTTTAGAAACAGCAAAGCCATCACTACCATTCTAGTATGTCGAAATTTTTAACCCTGCTTTTCATTAAGGAAAACAATTATTTTTGTGAAAAACCATGTACAAAGGATTATACTTTTTATTAATATAAAAGAAATTGTGATATATTTAGAAAGGTAGCAGTTGAATTTTTTTATAGATTCCTATCCATAATGATCGGTAACACATTGTAGTTCCTGCTACAATATGAATGGAATATTTTCATTTGTCATGTGGTACAGGTTTGAGAAAAATATGTCTTTCATTTTCTTTTGTCCCAGTCTTGATCATGGCTGTGATGAAATGAAAGCTACCGAGGTATGAGTGAATAATCGCACTAATCAAGGTATCTCCTTACGGAATGTCAGGAAAAGTGTTACTCATAGAGTCATTATGCTTCACTTGCGTGGACATGTTCCGCTTATAGCATTTTAGCTCAATGAGGTAAGCAATGGCAAACTACCTCACTCCTCATCCTGCCTAGTGAACCTCATTCCTCTATGCAAGCTTTTAGTATCGGAGGGGGTGTACCAACCGGCCTTCGGGCTGAATACTTTACAGACAATATATTGCATCGACGACTTAATGTTTTTGCGCGGTGAACTATTATCTCTTTTTTAACTGTTTGTAAAACAGCGATTTGTGATTTAATATCTCCGAGCTAGGGTAAATATTTAAAAAGAGTGCGCGAAGAAAGAGCATTGATAAGCACCGGCCTAATCTAAGCACTACTTTCGTGATTCACTATCACCAAAATTCGCTTTCGTCAGTTCTAAACAATAATAACGAGTTCTTAATCTAACGGTAACAATCTTAATCTAACGGTAATCTTAATTGATGCAATAACCATCCCAGAACGATACATTCAAGAAGCGAAACGTTCCTTATCTGCTTCCCTCTTGCGATCTTCACAGAGCGTCTCTCGAATTAATAACCGCTTCGCGTGGTCTAATTTCTAATTGATTCGTTGGAGATGCGAATGGGGTTCGCCCCCGTCATCTGCTTATTTCTGTCCCCTTATCTCTTGGCCGACTCTTTGCGTAAATATCTTTGCTGAGTCAAACGGCTCCGCACGCGATGGGCGCGCGTTGCTAGCCCTCTACATCCCCCGCGATTGTGGCTGATCACTCCGGTGGGTGCAGACCTTCCGGTCGCATTCTCTCCCTTGTTGCCCTTATCTAGATGCGAAATCAGCATTCGACATAATCTTCATAGCCGTGACGTGGTTAGCATCACGTGCCGCTTGATGTTTATTGAACATTCCTTTCTAAACACGCGAGCCGCTGATCTGGTTAATTCGAAGAGCTTTTATTTAAATTAGGTACCTACACTTTCTGTGTCCCACTTCGGAACATACTTCTTTCATTTTCTTATTCTGTGAAATACTTTACTTATAATTTTATACTTATTTCCGCCGCAGTTAGACATCTAGTTCGGTGGCAGCGTTGTACAAATAATATTTAAAAAAATGAAAATGATAATAAGAAATAAATTGCAATATAAAATAATTAAAAATATAAAATTCGATTACATAACAAATACAATATTTAATAAGGATTTATTTCCATTTGTAATAAATTGGAATAATTAGAGATTTGGTTTGATATCTATTACTTCATAATGAATCAAATAATACTTACCTCAGATATTTAATTTCTTGTCCATAATTTTAGAACATAGTTAAAATGAGATTTTAATTATTTAATTTAGGAGTGGAAATACAAATGGATCGTGGGTTATATTTCCAGTAAACACAGAAATGATTTTCTTATATTCTCCTGATAAGCAATTTGATCAATATGTTTGTATTTCAAACAATAAATATATTCTCATCAATTATAGAGAACTTCAGACTTTCTATGTATTAATTTCAGTTTCGTACTATGTTATAGTTTGCAAATTCTAAGTTTTTCAAATATTTTTAATCGAAGCCTTTGTATTTGAGTATTCGAATGCGTAAATTAAGAAGGAACTATGGACGATAGGAAAGATTTGAGAATCGTTCTCATCCTAAGCATAGTTAAGTCGAAGCAAGCAAATCATCCATGTGAACATGAAAGCCTGGAGTTGGTTTAAAGATAGGTATTTGAATGTGGTTCCAAACTGCGATGACGTCATAGAGGCAATCAGCCGCCGTGTTGCTTAAAGCACTCTCTCGATTCCACGAACTCAAAGGAATGAAAGAATGTTTATTTAAATTAGTTTCCTTTGAGAGGGAAAATGCAGATGAAGCGAGGGTCCAAAGATGAGAGGTCGAAAGTAAAGACAGGGCACGTGTCCCGCAGGAAAACCTTCGTCGCAAAAATATGCGATGCGGAAAAAAAGTTTGCGAGAAACTCACTCTCGTTCTTCAAATCGGCCAAATTTCAGTAGAGGAAACGTTTCATCTTTTTCTCCATTTCTCTTCAATGAAATCGCTCTAAATTTCTTCTTCTTTCACCAATCATTCATTCATATTTATTCCTAACCTTTTTCATTCATCTCTCGTATACTAGTGATATCCGTTTAAGACATCGAAGAAAAACGATAATTAAGAAAATGAAATGTGATAAATTGTCAACAACAAGGTTCCATAGGTATTTCATAAGTATTGCCCAATATGTAAGCGAATATACTGAAAAGAATCAACCCTTTGTTTAGCGAGATATACACCTGTATCTCTCGCTTAATCTCTAGCTGCTGACACTTGTCAGCCCTTTTATACATATAGCAGATAGTTAATGCAAGTGTTGCGTTAATATGATAATTAAACCAAATTTAAATATAGAAATTATGGATTGTGAGCACTAAAAATCTTAGAATATAACTCGGTAAAATGTGTCCGCCACTGGAAAGAATTCGAAGAGCGTTTCCTCAGAATATGAGAAGATTTAAGCTTAGCATATCCTTCAAAACAGTTATACATCCTCAATGTCAGGAAGAAGGATTAAAAGTCTTAGGAGACTTAAAAAGCACATGTAATTAACACAAAGAAGGTAAATAGAGTGGTAAATATCGATTCTATATTTTCACTATATTTTCACCCATCATATTGTCTTTTTTCATCACAAGAATACTTCAATTTTATCGTTGAATTCTTTTTTTCAATTACTTGAACTTGCAGTCTGTCTTAGTTGATGGTAATACCTAATGTAGGTTTCGACAGATGTGAAGCGGATATTCAGTCTTGCAGTTCATTTACTGAGAAATTCTCCCAACAGGAAATGGCATTACACTGCCATCGTTGGCTGAATCTCTTTCTTTTCATTTTCCGTAATTTCCTATTAATATCAGGTCAGATGTGACCTTGTGTCCCAGTACTATATCAAACAGGTCTAAATCATTTCCAGCGCCTACCATGCTCGTACGTAAGAAATACAGACGTTTCTTGTTTACTCGTAAATCTTATTTAGTTACGAAAATGAGAAGATGCACAGTATCATTATTTTAAATACATACAATGTATTTTTTGCTAAGCTGCTACTGCCACTTTCTGTTAAAGTCTTCCTAAGCTCTACTGAGCTTATCGGGAGGTGCTTCACCAAAGCAACAACTAGCACACACAACCATTCCCTGATCAGAAAATCCGATCAGCCGGGATTCGAACCCGGGATCTTGAGGTCGGAGTGATTGTATAGCTCGACGAATGTGAAACCTTCCGCAAAAATCTCCTCTGTGAGTGTATAATGAGATGGCATTATGCGGCAATCTTCCTAGCGAAGATGTGTTAGAAATTATTTTACGTTGCAACGATAATTTGTTGTATGAGAATCACATATTACGCATTACTATTACACATAATTCATCTATGAAGTCATTAAACATGACCTAAGAGTAACAAACATGAGTGTTCCTCATTATGTACCTCAACTCTTAATGCAGACATTGTAGGAAAATGGACACCTAAGTTCCTCCCATTTCTTTTCCGTACTTACCATTCGTATTCCACCGCTTCTAATTCTGAGCATTATTTTTTTCTATCATCTTCAATTCTCGTCCCCTCCCAAGAAGCCATTTCACTCCATTAACTTACTATGAGTGTCATATAAAAAACCCTACCTAATTAAAGCTTTTAGTGTCATTATTTTAATTCGCTCGGGCGGGTTAATTACCGTGAATCTTTTAACTGCCTAGTAACTCTTCAAAACGTCGACGCCATGCGTGCGGCTGAACGAAAAAAACGCCGGCCTTAAAATAATTTTTATCGCTGTCTTTTCCGGATTCTGGAAGTGTTTTATGGGATTCACCGAGCGGAAGGATTGGCCATCGATCAACGACACCCAAAGTTCGCTTTCGCATTCCATTAATTACTTCTTATCAACGAGATTAGAAATTGATTCATCGGAGCGAGGTGATTTGGCGCAGTATAGGTTTAGATATGAGTATAATAAGTTCCAAGAGAAAGAAGAGTAGTTAGTTTCTAATGGTAACATCGCAAGAATTCGCTATTTTTGCTATTGAAGATTAATCTTAAGAATAATCAGGAGTTTTCCCAAATGTTATAAATGTTTCCCTAATATTTTTATTTCCCCCGTCTTGCGCTGCATGATTCGTTTCTATTAAGTTGTTATAAAAGCTAGTGAATATCTAATAGTACCATCAAAAGAAGTTTGCTAATTTGGCTACTAAAGATTAATCTTATAAATGTTGATTTAATTATCCGTGTTTCTCTCCATTTTGTGATGCGTGATATTATAGATGCTAAGTTGTTATAGCACTAATATTTTATTGTAATATCGGAAGAAGCTTATTATTTTGACTACTAAAGATTAATCTTATAAATTTTAGTTTAATTTTTTGTATCCCCCTCCATCTTGCGGTGTGTGATTCATTAGCTGCTCATATTCCGAAGGAACGCTACTTTCGGAGAAAACTAGTAATGTTAACTCTAAATTTTTTTACCTCCCTGAATTTCTGCATCTGATACTCATAAACATATTCCACATTTAAAAATCGTTAAAATTAGCACAATTGCGAAATTCTAGCCTCTGTAGATAACCTTTGTATGAAAAGTGCGTTAGTTATACCTATTTTCCAAGTTACACTCCTTATCAAGACATTTTTCTCAAAAATTTATGTTTATGGGTGTCTCTGACCTCAGAATCTTCCTCATTTTCCAGAATAACCCTCGAATTACCTACCGCTAGCTTTTTCATCACTGCCAAGGCCTGATAAATGATATGCTGATGTGCTGAAAGATCTCTTGGGAGACTTCCAACGCCCCTTAAAATACGTCTATTTAAATGATATAGTTGGCCATGTTAGAGGTACAAAGACCTCGTTTGTGTCGGATCCCATCAACCGTCCCCTCAGTTTTGATACTGCCGAGGGGGGCCTTCTTCCCCTTGAATCTCCGCCACCCACATTACACTATACTGCCTTCTCGTATTCCTAATGTCTTGTAACAGAAACAAAAGCGGTTTGTGACAGTGCTCACCCTCAAATCGAAAAAAGGGAATGAAGATAAAGTACTTGGGTTAAATGATTCTGATAAATTTGAAAGGAATGAATCTTCCCGCAGAGATAGCTAAGGTCTCAATAAACAAGCAGTTATTACATTTATACCATTCTTCCTCAATTTATGACAAACTCCTTTTATTTTCAAAATATTCTTTAAATTTTTCATTGCATCAGTTCTGTCTTTTAAATTACTTGTTGGAATTTTTAAGTAAATTAAAATCGCCGATTGGGAATAACTCTCAAACTTTTAGGCTTGAGAAAATAAATTCATTTTTGAATAAATTTACTATTGATATAAAAGATATATTTCCAATGAAATATTCTTGCAATCATACTTTATTTTCACCCAAGATATATGGTCATAAAATTAATTATGGAAACCATTCTTAATGGCTCACGAATTTGATGGCACACTAAAGATCTCGTACCGATTTTTGCCAAAAATGCCTGTGTAGATGAACCAATGCAGATGGACACTTTCTTGATCAGGGAATATGTCATCCATATGAAATTTACCGAATGAATCCCTACCTGGCTGTAAATGTATATATTCTCTTATTCTATGAAATTAATATATTGTTTTTTTTATCTACGGAAGTGGCTGAGATATCGTGGTAAAGTGGGTATCTTATTCCCTACACTATTTTTTTCTAATAATGAAATATTAGAATTATAACCTCAAAGAAATATTTTCATTGATTTTTAAGTAATTTTGAGTACCGATTTAGTTCTAATATACCCGTGTATGTGAAGTGTGATTGATTTACCGTTTATATGAAAACATAACTATCAATTAATAACATTGAATATTTTTCAAGCATAGTTAACATGACACTTTTAGATGATTTTATGTAAGTCAATCGCTAGCGTAACTTAACTAATTTATGTTATCCAGATATACAGAAATATTTCTCACATTAGTTCTTGAATTAATAAGATTTCTTGACTTAATGATTAAACTGGTAAAATTTATTAGGCTTAGAAGGAAGCCGATGATGCCAGAGTTGTCCAAATGTTGGCAAATTATATATGAGAATTCCTCAGTGAAACGATAATTAATGTTGGTAACTAGGTGCATCATCCGGAAAATTCTTAATTACTTCGCAAAGTAATCGCTCGCTCTTCCTAATTACTCTCCTCCATTGTGAGCTAAAATGCTGTTTGTCTTCACTTTCTGTAATACTTCCTCTCATCTCTCTGAACTTATTTCTATTGCTCCACTCATATTCAAGCATCGTTTGAATTGTAAATTGTTTTCCTCAAGGTTCTTTTTTATGATGAATCCTGAAAATATCTATCCTATTTTTACACCACTGTTGTTGTCTTACTTGATCAATGCAGGTCAAGTATACAGTGTATCTTTATCAAACTCAACTATACCTTTGATGAAGTAACTTTGGAAGCCAGTTTATCTGTAATATCCCGGCTTGCCGTAGTATCATTGCTACTTCTAAGAGATTCTGGAAGTCATGTATTCACATAACCTAATCAGTTAGTATTAGCAAATTATAAGGATGATCGGGAATAAATTTATATATGAAATTTAAATAATTATCTAATGAAACTGACTGTGCGGCAATAAAATTGTAGGTACAATAAAATACATTTTTATTACCTTTTTACGGAAAATGAACTGGATGGCATGATGATAAATTATGATGATATAGTCATGCGTACGTGTGAAATAAAAATTAGTATACATTTTATATCGCGTTACGGTATTTGATCTATCTCTTGATCATATTTTAGCAAGGGTCCAAAGTGATCGTATCTAAAGATAATGAAAGTAAATCGTGCCTATAATCGTTAGCTAGAAGTAAGGTAACTAGATTACATAAATTTATGACGTACCTTTGCAATGTAAAAGCTATTATTTATCGCTAAGACGTTTGGTGATTGGATTCTCTAAAGATCATTATTTCAATAGCAAGATGAAAAATGAAATTTTAAAGTAAATAAAAGATACATCTTTAATTACATTAAGGTTAGTTTGCCTTTTGTAAAACGTTTATTCTTTCTCAAACTAATCACTGACTTATTTTTGCGAGATACAAGTTTCGTTCAAGAAAGCAATTTCATAATTATAATTTCAGAAATATCTTATTTCTCTTTGATAGCTTATTGAAATATTAGCAGATCCGCGGTATACTTTTATCCTTTCTATCTTTACGTAAATAAAATTTTAACTGGTATTAATATATTTCTTTGCTAATGATCCTAAAATGTTTAAATGTTATACTTAAATTCGTCTTAAAAAATAATCAAGCGCGAATATTGATAATTTGGTATGAGTTAAATCCATTAAAAGCTATATATTATCAACAATGCCCTTATCTCCAATTACAAACTCTTACCAAAGTTCATAATTCGAGAAGAAATCACCTACAGTAATTGCGACAAATAGATGGGAGAAAGAGATCTTTATTATTATCTTTATCTAAATCTGGTCCAGAATTAGGGAATCTGTGGCCATTTTGGACGTTTGGAGCGACCGTTTACTCACTTTCGGAAACAAATGCCCGTATTTATAAAAATTTGAATCCTGATCTTGCTCGTTACACTTTGTGAAACTGAAATGGCATATATACTTTTAATTCAACGATAAAAAATTTGTTTTCTTGTGGACAATGTCGGTGTTAAGCTATTTTAATGTAGACAACTAGCAACTCATAAGCGACCTGATGGCAATGGTTGAGGTGGCCTTATGCAAAAATGTTTCACACCTCTATATGCATACATCAGAGGAAAGAATGCTAAATTCCTACAATGAAGTAGCAGTTTGTTGGTTTCTTCTATAATAAAAGATTGGATTGATTATTGCTCCTGCTCATCTTTCCATCATCATTTTCGGAGACATCCGCTACACCTTTCGAATGATACCTTTAATGAATGAATTCGAATTTCACTGCCTCCAAATTTTCAGTACATTTTTTTTACTGGCCGTCCATGCGAACAAGGCAATCAATCTCGCAAAATATTAAGCATGACATTTTTAGCTAGATGATATTCGTATTCGAATGTCCTCTCAGGTGCCTTCGTCCCTCCTCCGTCCTCCATTTTGGCCCGCCTCCACAGCGCCGCGGGCGGAAGTGGTCCAGCACTAATGAGAGGGGTTCCTCCCTTGCGTGCAAATGCGCGTGTCTGTGAAGTGGGCGTGGCACAGGAGAAATCTCTGTTCCGCCATCCTCTCTTCCCCACTCCCACGCTCTCTTCCCCACTCTCCTACCTTTACATTTTACTCGGCATTTTGGCTTTTCACATATTGCCTTCTTTTCGCCACAAGAATCATCAGCGATACCCTAGTAACAACTCTCATTTTCTTCTAGATACTGTCGGCTTTTTGAGCATGCTCGTTAAAGGTGTATGATAAGTTACCTGCAATTTGAAAAGATTAGAGAAAGCAGTTGGTGTAGCCAAAGGATGGAGAAATTTATTTTCTTGCAAAAGTTATCGATACAAAGTTTTTCTTAAAATAATAATAAAATTCTTGGTTCTGAATTTTTCCTGGTCTACTCTTCAATGAATTCTAGGAAATTCTAGAATATTTTCATCATTCCCTACTTCCTTATTTATGCTATTACATAATTCTATGAACAACCAATGAAAAGGAAATTACTTCTTCCACAGATAATAAATTGAAGACGACCGGTTTCGCCATCTTCAGGTTCTATCTCTGTCATAATTATTTATGTGAATTTAAAGATATTTCGTTTCGTTTTTTCGTTCTTTCGATAGTTAGAAAAAATCGGTATTATTCTGGTAGTTATAAGATATTTGGTCCAACTCGGTTATAAATACTTAAATAGTGGCTCCAGATCATCATCAATTCAATTTCACCAATCAAAATATAGATTGTGTCCTCGTTTTTAATGTTCGGTAAAAATTTTCACTGTCAAGAAAATTAAGAATGTAAAGGGTAAACTTACTATGACCTTAATCGCATTTATCTCAAAATGTTTATAATTTTAAATTTTATCTTAAATCTTTTAAATGCTTAAAATTTGTGTAATATCCTGTATTTAGTATGGCGGTTATGGCTAACTAATAGAAGGTAGAAAGATATGGTAGAAATAGAAAGAAAAATAAAATGTATACAGCACAAATAACGGCATATTATCATAATAGTGTATTAAAATCTTCTTCATGGATATTCATTACAATTCGTCCAATTTTTTCCACAAATTTCGGATTCTTGAAATAATTGAAATTCAAAAAGAATGTCATCGAGATATTATTTAGGAGAAAATTTAGTTATTCTATGGAAGTGTCGGGGAATACATCACATAATGCGCTGGCAATTAGTAAACATTGATCTCTCTACAATTACGAAACATCAATTAACTGATAAAGAAAGAAAGTAACAGAATTAAAATATTTTAAAGAATTTATATTAGATACTAATCAACATCAACAGATCCTTGAGTAAGACAGGAAATATCAACAATAACTTTATAATTGTTCACTAGTCAAAGCCTGCTGCTTTAAGCATAGATTTGAAAGAAAAGAATATATTGGTGCTAATTTAAATAAGCATTTTAATTTTAAAGATATTTTTTTATTTTAAAAATTGTGCAAGTTTGACAATTAAGGTTATTTTGAAAATTAGAGAATTTGAATCTTTCTGTATTAAGACTGGTATATAAATGCCCTTTGAAGACAATGGAAATTCCAGCCAAAGCAA
This sequence comes from Sympetrum striolatum, assembly GCA_947579665.1. Taxonomy (NCBI): domain Eukaryota; kingdom Metazoa; phylum Arthropoda; class Insecta; order Odonata; family Libellulidae; genus Sympetrum; species Sympetrum striolatum. The sequence continues at coordinate 48,319,871 of OX388342.1, read as the reverse complement.
TTGCTTCAGAAGCCTTTTATTTACACTAACAACTCTCATTAGGTTTTATCGACCGTCAAAATTAACAACATTTTAGTATCGTCGATGGGCAGTAACTTCATACACTATATTTTGCTTCCTTTGATTTCCTCATCGATAAAAATGTCCGTTTTTATATCGTTCCCACTTCCTGCTGCATAACGTATCTGCACTCCACTCCTTTGCCTTCGTAACCTCACTACTGAACATCCGTTGGAAAAATATAATCGCTTCTTTTCTCCGGCTACCACAGATTATTTGAGGTAAGTAAGAATATAAATGAGTAAGCTAAGTATATAGACAAAATCCATCATAAAGTCGCGTTATCATTCAAACATAAGTAACTTAACCTAATAACATGCTCTTACGTTAGTGATATAACGGATGTCTATGGAATAACAAGAGCATCCTCAGAATAGAGGTCGCTGATCAATCACTTTGTTTGCACAATTAATTTAAGAAATATGTGGTGCCAAAAGCTTGGAACTCATCCTCAGAAATACAGTTCATTTTTGCAATACTTTGGCTTCAATGAAGACATGGAAGCAATCATTGATGATCGTTTCCAACCCCGTTCGCGGGTACGTTGATGATATGAAACCGTTCGGGATGCGAAGAAGTTATTTATGCACGTGAGGTGACGAAAACAATGACCGATAGTAATGATAAATGCAAGTGCCTCGTCCATGGTACAGGATATTTCGGATTTCTGGAAATATTAGAAAAATCTGTCCGTGATCTTCTGTTTTCCAATAATAATCAAAAGGAGTAAAAATTAGCGATAGTTTTGATGTGTGAAGGAACAGCAACTTAGTCATCAAAAATAGTTTTTTTATAATAAATCTCCGTGGATTCGGTAAAAGTAGGCTATCTTGAAAATCACGAAATCCTGGTACTTCCTCTTTTTACTTTCTCCATATACGAAGTATAGAGAAAGTATTGTTTTCATGAAAAAAATCGACTTCGAGATTTCAACGGAAATACATGTTTTGGGGTCCCTAGAACACGTTTTGACCATTTTCGGAATGATGTCTGTGTGTATGTGTGTGTGTGTGTGTGTGTGTGTGTGAGTGTGTGTGTGTGTATGTGTGTGTGTGATAGTGGGCGCTCTAACGTGAAAACTATTAGTCGTATCAATACCAAACTTCATATATAGTACTGTAGTGTGTGCTGTCAGAGTTGATTAGTTTTTGGAGTAAATCGATCAACCGGAAGTCGAGCTTTATTCATTAAAGCTCATTTCCGGTTTTCAAAATATCTCCATAAATATGATATATAGGTATATTGTGTTCGTTATAAAAGTTTTAGATAATCTGTTTTACTATAACTTTTGAATTTAACATATTTTTGTATCATCGGTTGATTAGGAGTTATTCGTAAAATACTGATAAACCGGAAGAAGATGATTATGTACTTTGTGGGCGCTCTAACATGAAAACTATTTGTCGGATCAACACCAAATTTCATATATAGTACTTTTATTACAGTCGTTAGAGTTGATTAGTTTTTGGAGTGAATCGGTTAACCAGAAGTTGAGATTCATTCTTCAAAGCTCATTTCCGGTTTTCAAATTATCTCCATAAATATGAGATTTAGGTATAAACTATAATTTATAAACGTTTTAGAGAATTTAATTTACTATAACTTTGGTATGAAAAATATTTTTGTATCATTGATTGTTTAAGAGTTATTCATGAAATACTGATAAACCGGAAGTTGCCGATTATTTACTTTGTGGGCGCCCTGGGCTCAATAGGCGAAAGGCAAATTTCATCGTTTTTCATCGATCATGTCCCGAAAAACATTATTTATAATGTTTGTGTCGTCAAAGATAATAATATATAAATTAATCACTCATCTACCAAGTTTAGATGGAATATATAGTTCGAAATTACTGTCGTAGATAAATATTTACATCTTATATATGGAGAAAGTCATGTGCTGGCCACATCAGATTTTTTCCTATTATAAGCACAACGTATGTAATAACTTTAGCTTGGTAGTTAGATGGAGATCTTTTAATATGGTGCATAAGGATAGCGATCAATGTTTCTGTTTGTTTTTCCCTGCGTAAGCACACGTAAAAGAGACCATAAGCTAAGTCTGGCGAATACCTCTTCTGTGTCGAAAGAGGATGTTAAGAGTGTCCCTCCACCGGAAAAGCCATTTTGATTTCTGGAGCAAATGAAATACTAATAGTCCGGTTTGGTAAATATGCGGTGGAATGGGAAAATGGCCTCGGAAAATAGGCTGCACCTCTTTTCGCGGCAGAAAGAGCATGTTGGAAGCATTTGACGAGCACCGATCTTCCATTCGCAGGCTACGACTGGACGTTACTGCCCGTTACTCAGAAGTCCTCGAGCGCCGCCGACAAGAAGCGCCTTCACGTGAAGAGGCCGATGAATGCATTCATGGTGTGGGCGCAGGCTGCCAGGCGCCGACTTGCCCTGCAGTATCCTCAGCTGCACAACGCCGAACTGAGCAAGACCCTCGGAAAGTTATGGAGGTAAAAGCAAATGGGTTTCGGGTGTACTTTTGAAGTGGCGGGTTGGAAGGCGTGGGTTTAATTATCACTCGCCGGATTTCAAAATGGGGTCTTCAGTCAGTGTTGAAGCACTATAGTTATACTCGTAATTTGATAGTTATTCTACCCTTATCAGATATTTCCTTCTTTATTTCAGGGATTAAAAGAAATATTTCTATCTTGAAGTTGCTCTCCCAGGTCTTATTTTCCTTTTCATAAAAGTACTCCTCTCATAGTTTTGATTATTTTGTGTCGATAATATTAGATTTAATAATATATTTATATGATTATATAATATATTATCTATTATATTGAATTAATTTAATAAAATTGACCTGCTTTAATTCTTTTAGAATTCATAGAAATTTGTACATTTTTCCAATATAAAAGTGGCGATAATTTTCTAAGTAGGCACTAATTGGTTAATCCTGTCGTGTTTAATTAGAGCCTGGTAAGTTCGAGAAACCAACCAGGTTATTAATAATTTGCGGGAAATGTTGGTGTACGTTTCTTAAATTGGAAAAAATATTTATGGTTGTTGCAAGTTTGGGAAGATCTTTTTAAGTTTTAGGAGTTTCATCTAATGGAATATAACTTCGGGAGCTTATATAAGGATCAGTAAGTGTATTTAATAAATTAATCATTGCTGTTTATAGTTAGTCTTATCAACTGAATTTAAGAGCACAAAATTAATTAAGAACGGAAAATTTGGAATGTTTGAGTTAAAGAATCTACCGTAAATAATTGAGTTTTTACAATTTATGACGTTTTGCGAATATTAGATACTTTTATTGAAAGTATGTTTTTTGATTTGGAGCCCCTTGGCAAACTCAAGAACAATCGCTATCTGTCAGAAAATTAAAACTTTTTAGGTATAAAGTCAAATTACGAAGTATTTCGTTCCGCTTTCTCAGAGTAATTTTTTATCAGATATGCGTTTTTTTATCGTCAAGAGCACCTCGTATTTTTCATATCAAATCATTACATTTAAAAATCAATTGATATTCTCTGATTCTATAAGCTCATTACACCTTTTTTCCCATAAATAGTTAGCTGTTATCGTCTTTTTTCTGATACATTGGGAGAAAATATCATATCCGTAGTATTTTTTGGAATTGTACAAATAGAATTATTGAATTGGGTATGAATTTAACACTTGCATGAACTGCTTGTAATTATATGAAATATTCTCTCTTCTTTGGATTCATATACTCTTGGTTTCTTAGTTGTACATCCAATTTATGTTTGAGTTCTCAAGATAATACATATGTGAGTAAAAGTAACCCACGTGAACCTGAAATCTCCAAAGATGTAAATGACGACGCAGTAGCAACCATAATCGTAAGGGGGGCGTGCTAAACTCGGTATTTCTTAATCCAATTACATAAGGTGTAAATAAAGTAATGTTAATATCTTTTCAGTTTAGCTCTCCTTATCGCATGCAAATTTGAAAACTTCGTTAACAACAAGAAATGTATATTTTCCATTCGTACGTGACCCTGAATTGGTGTCTTGATTTGTAGCCGCTAATTTTTCAAATATGCCACCGCTGTAGTTAAATCTTCGGCATCAGTAGCATAATTAACGTCGAATCGCTAAAATCCATACCGCTCCTCGTTCATTCATAACATATCATTATCAAGGACGAATAACTAATGAGGTGAGCAGAATAGTTTGGTAGTATTACCATAAGGTAAAATATATGTAGATATTGCTAACCTCCGAAAATCCCATTTCTTTGCAATGATGAGTATTCAGGGGCAAATGATACTTTTTCTAATTATCAGAGTAGATTTGACGCTCCTTTTTTTCTTCACGAACAAGATTTTCAAACAGAACTAATGAGGAACTACAATTTTTCATGAGTTTTACATGAGATATTCAAATATCATAATGAATTGAATTAGTTTTCCCTCCTGGTTTTCATTGCTTCAGAATCTATTTTACCTTATTATTTACACGCACTGCGCCGCATACCGCGAAATGTCCACATCAGTTCTGGTTCAGAGTTAGTTTCCTTAGTTTCCAATTGTATCTGAAGCAAAACCTGTGCTGCGGAGCAATCCTTATTTATTGTAAGTTTCAAGAACGCTTCTTTTATATAAATATTTTTGGGAGTTGTAAATCATTTAGCACTTTAAATCGAGATGAGTATAAGTCTTCAACCAAAGTAAACCATTTTACAAGAATGGCCAATAACAGCCCCAATTTTTATTTCCAGTAGACCGCTTTAGTTCCTATAAAGACTTCAAGCCACGTGTATAGTACCTTGCTATTTTTTTTCAAGTATCAGTACAAAATCAGAAATTGCACGCTGAAAGAACTCCTATCATAATAATTAAAGTACATACTTTCTCATATTTTTGAGTAGATTCCAACCAAATATTGTTCCTCTCAAACTTACGAGCTAAGGAGAGGTAATCCTGCAGTTTCCAGAAAAAATCATCCACTGAACCATTTCAAATAATAATTTACACCATTATTATTATAACTCCATGAAGTAACATCTTATATTGAGTTTATGTCAACTACGTTATCAGGCAGTGATATATCGACAATTAACTCTACCTCAAACTAGACGAAGGAGTTTTTCGCCGAAAGGTTGGCTTCGTTATTAATTCTTAATGATCAATTCGGAAATCTGAACATTATTGTTGATAAGTTATCTTCTGTAGAGTATCAAAAACAGATAATTGCAACAAGATACCGGGTGATATTAAGGAAGGATGCTATTAAGCTATGAAGTTTTGCGATATATCAATGCTGATGTGGGTGGTATGACTCTTGATTGATGGTTCAACCCCAATATTGCATAGACACTTCAGTATTACAATTAGCCTCTTATAAAAATTATACAGGTTTGAATACCTTTATTTATGGGTATACAGATATTAGAATTTATACAGACTTGGATACAACGGATGTTTGAAAGCTTTGATTAACCTGAATTTTGTGGAATCTAATAAAGGACGTTTTCCTTGCAAAAATGGCTATAATTTACTCGTAGATTTAGCAGCGATTGCTTTCTTGATAAACTGTATATTGTGCTAGCTCCAATTTAATTTTTATTAATGATTACTCCTAGGATCGTTTTCTTCTGTACTGCTGTAATGGGTGTATTATTAATTACAGGAGAGTTTGTAGTTTTTTTTTATTTTTGCAAATGTCAAATTCTATATGGGTACTTTATCATGGTTTATTTGGAGGTGCCATTTATTTAGCCAAAAATTAAGATCAGTTGAATGGGTGTTTAAGATGAAAATAGCCTTGTTGAACTGATTTCTAGAACAAAAGACTCAATTCGTCGGCATATAATTAGATTTGAAAATCATTACACATATTTAGGTTGGTTATTGATGAATTCGTTAAAAGAAATTGGGCCAATAGAACTACCTTGACGCACACCCGCAGTTATGTTTTTATAGACGAGAGGGCACCATCAATTTTAACTTAAATTGTTCGGTTGTGTATGAAATTTTGGATCAATTTGACTAGTCATCGGAAAAGGGAATGTTGATGTGGAAATAAATTGGAATTTAAAAATATCGAAAAGAGAGATTCGACGTAACATGAATAGAGGAAATACGAACGGAAATAATGGTTCAAATGATAGAAGGAGAAGAAGTAAGGGAGAGAGGGAGAGGAAAGAAAAAGAGGATGGACTCGCAGCGCCCCATCTGCAGGCCGAAGAAGCAAACACACGGATCGAAGGAAAACAAACACAGAACGGAATTAACCGACGGAGACGGAGGAAAAAAGGATCGGAGATAAGGGGATGGGGAGGCAGGGTTTAGCGGCAGAGGATATGAGGTAAGGGGCGGCCTGGGGATTTAAAAAGTAGGTTTGAGAAATTAGATGAAAAGTTTCGGACGGACGCATAAATATATAATCAGGTTCGAGACAATATTTTTCTTCTCTGGTTTTTTCATTAATTACGGCTTGCGCTATAAAAGTGGAGGTTTTGAGGTTGTGAAACGAATTGAGGAAGTGATGTGGTCTTGTATTTATGCTCCGCAAAGTTTGTTCAAGTTGCTCTTTTTGGGCTACTTGAGGTATATTCTTAACATGGTAGTCGACTCCATATCCGGGTTCAGTTTGTATTCATTTATTTCTAACCATTATTTTCAAACGTAAATATTTTATCGTGATTCTAAGCTTGAAAGTTATGGATCTTTATTAAACATTTTGGATCGCAAACAGTCCTTTTATTACCGATGAAGAGCGTCTCAAACCGAGTTTAATTCAGTACATACTACTACTCGTAGTAGTAATGTTGTTAAAAGCGTTTCGAATGTTTAGCTCAGGTCATTTCATACAAGTGCTCCCACCGGGAATCGAAGCCAGGACTGCTTTCACAACCAAAACGAAAACCGAACGCCATACCTTCTTGGCTATCCGTAAGCCTTTGGTTGGGTAATCTCTACTTGTGAGTACAAAGAGTAATTCAGTATAGTTACAAAGATATGTACACTTAGTAACAGATAACCAAATAACTGTCGCAAACAACTTATAAATCGTTTCTTTGATAATTTCGTTGTAAAGTAAATTTTTAAACATAAAACTGATTTGTGAAATAAAAACTTATTTTACTCAGGTTGTCGAAAAGCTGTAATCGATGTTAATTATTCAGTCAAAAGAAAACGTATTTTAGACTGAAGAAGGCAAATTAGCTTTATAGTTATTTATTTACGAGTTCCATCTTTTACCGATTGAAAACTTTTCTTCCGTATATCAATCGGTGAAAGGACTATACCCATTGATTTGTTAGCCCCTGACTCATTGAAATGCCTTCGAACTCGGTAAAGGATGAATGCGTACTTCTACCAATTGTGATTTTAATATTGCGAGGAATTTTTGAATACCATTGAAATGGAAAGTAAGAATAACAGTTAAAGATTTCATTACAGCTATCTTTCATCTAAATTTTAAATTATCTTTTTGTTGGTTTTCTACCTTCATTCAGGTTTGCCGTTTTGCATTCATACTCAACTTCTTTTTCATTCCGACGTTAAACGTTACCTCCTTTCAAGCATTTCTTCCTTTCCTTAGTTTATATTTTCTTTACCCATAATATCACACTATTTGCAAGAAAAGAAAGTTCTGGATTACTTTCTGTGAGGTATTTATTTTAAAGGGCAATATGGCCTACTGTAATTTTGATTATTTATAAATTTTATTTCGCACTATTACTGTCTATTCAAATCGACCTCAGTAGTGGAGTGATCAGTGCACTAGCTTTCAAACACTGAAAGCCCGGATTTGAGTACCAGTTTATTGTTTTTCTTCCGAGTTAAGGCATTGATAATTGTGCTCATCGCATGTGAGTGTGATTGTGTTAAATATTAAAACGAATACAATTGGGAGCTTTATTTTCCGTTAAAGATATAATAATCTTCACCTTCTGCACATGATATTTTTTCTCGATGTTTGTATTTGATCTGTGACGTTTAAAGAATGCCAGTAGATTAAAAAATGCTAGAAAAAACAAGCGACATTTTTATTCAATATTCTGCTTCATGCAGAAACTAAATTCCCACTTTTATCAACATTGCAGTACTTTTCTTTGGTAAATTTGAGTAAAAGATATATGAAATACGATTCTTCCTAGAATTTACTTCCTTGAGACATTATTTCTCTCTTTTCCAGTCTGGTATTTTTATTAATTTGTACGTTAATTATTCTTATAATTTTTATTTAGTGATTCGGTGATTATTCGCCGATTCAAATTCAAAATTATATAAATGCTTCCGATAGTAAACAAACCGAGTCACCCATTCCATGGGTTAGATGGAAGAGGAGACTTATAGTCTCAATCTCGCCCGAATAAAGCCGTTTTATTATTATTATTATTATTATTCCACGCAATATTGCACTGAAGCACAGATTTAGTGACTCATGTTCATGAAGTTGATGCGCTGTATCTACAATTTTCATATTATAAAGGAAAAACATTTAAAAACTGCTGTTAATGAATTAGAGGTATACAAATCTCCAATAGCCGTCTTTTTCGGCCAGGATCACCAACTTTCTCAGAAACGCCCAGTGCACATTTCAATAGCGATAAAATCAGGGGTAGGAGAGTGTTTCTTCGAATGTTGGTAATCCGGAATCTTCCATTGTTTCCGAAAACCGGTGGCAACAACGTGCAGAGCCCCGATAAAGACGGCCATTGGAGATTTTTAAACCTCCATTCCACTTTATATATGTTTCATAATTTGTGGATTGCACCTCTTACGGATGGCCCTCTCAATCTCTTCCTCTCTTTGTGCTGAAGAACGAAGTGATCGATGATTTGAAAAATAGCGATCAGAAGAGAGAACGGAAGAGAGGGGTGTTGTGAGAGGTCGAGAGAGGCAAAAAACAAAACTGGAAGCGTGGAATGTGACAAGTGAAGAGCGTTAAACTCCCTCCTCCAGCTGCCCTTCGGCGCTCTGTCGTAACTGGAGGCTACATGACTGTACTTCCCGCGAGTGATGGAAATGTTTTAAAATCGACATCTATTTCGAAATGATCTTCACCCAATGGCTATTTCCAGCCATCCCGCACTTCCACGGCCGAGATTCTTTTTTGCTCTTCGGCTGAGTTAGTCATCGAATTGTTTTGAAATGTGACGGGAACTGCCTATTGAACCGGTTTTTGCTGAGAAGTGTCGATAACATGCCAAAGGATGTTGACGGGAGGAATCATTTCGCCCTGAAATTTTTTTGGGAACTGAATCGAAAATGGGTTATTAGCTCATTCAGGATTGTCAAAATAAGTGGAATTCAATCATTTTGAAGGGCGTTTGTTTAATCTGCTTTAAAAACGATCGATATCCATGGAAACATGCGTTGCATCTTTATCCAAACATGAAATTGTCCAGTTAGCGAGTAAGCTGAAAAACCCTAGCATTTTAGTGATCAAATTTTGCTATAACTAATATTTTACAGTAGTATGTGTTATTTGAAGTTTGAGTTTGGATTGTGATATTAGAAAATAATAACACATTTTAGTGGTAAATACATTATTTCCTAATGCATTGCTTTTTCATCGTTTGGACATCCAAAGTTATAAAATGTATTTATAATTTTCTTATTCATTGGTTTATCCTCCAAGTTTTTCCTTGAATTTGATTAGGTTACGCCTGCTGATTTAAGCTGTAATTGAGCCAGCATTTTAATATTACTGAATTTTGCATTTTTTAAAGACAACTAACTATTTCGTCTACGATTTATATTCTTAAACATGATTCGAAGTGATAGTTGAGAAAAATGGCACCATAATCAATAGTTTTCTAACATTTATAAAAGTTAAATTTTGCCGTTCTTTGTTGTACGATATTGTAATATTTAGTATTTTCATATTTTCTATGATTACTGGCAACTCTAACCTGTTACTCCAATATGTAACAACGACAATGACAACTCGTACAAATCCTTGCCATCGTTTATTATTTATTAGTCTCGAGCTCAGAATTATGTTTAGTATCATTTATGGCTTCATAGATACGTCCTAAAATTCAAGTGAATTCACGTCGTCTGCTTTAATTCATTTCTCTTGTTTTTTCTTAATGGCTTTCTTCCAAATGATAAATTGAAATGTCTGAATTTGCTGGTAAATTGTGACTAATTTAGAAATAGAAATAACATCAAAGGATATTTTCTCATTCCTTTTACTAGAAAGCCAAATATTGTTACCTTCAAGTTTCTCGAAATCCTCCCCAAATATTCAAGAATAGGAATATAATAAGATACATATAATAAAGTTCCTTTTGAAAAAAATATCGATTAGTATTAATTCTACAGTCGCGATTACAATTGCTACAAAAACGTATTGAGTAGACATCCACAAAATTACATTCATACAATTACGTTAACCATGAACAGGAAGTGTGATAAAAATGGATGAAAGGTTAGCATCTGAACTATCGATAATCGATATCTTTGCTGTTGTGAGGCGCGGTTTTAGCTGTGATTATGATTCTGTTTAAGTATAATTTCACAATTGTATTATAAGGATGTTTAGAGGTGTGTGAGGAATTTGTGAATCGATTTGCTTGTATTCAATGCCAGCTTCTTATGAATAGTTTTACTTACATCATTATGTCACTTTGCGTATTATTTAGACGCCAATTATTACCTTCATTGATAACGTGGCCATTTTTTCTGATTCCTCATAGCATAGCCGACATTTATCATTAGCAAGTTTCGGTTCTTTATCTACATGTTTTTTTATTTAGATCTAGGTGCGGCTTTCCTTGTTTGTTAAAAGATATGTTAACATGAATCTGAACGCGTTTTTTCCAAAAAAAAAACACTACATCTGGAGGCGACGAGTAGACGTAGGAAAGTGGACGAGAGAGAGAGAGAGGATAAAATGGGGAGGAAGGAGAGGAGCAGATGTGTAGGAATGAGGAGATTAGGCGGAGGAAGAAGATGGATACGGTGGCTGCACCGCTACCCTCTGTCGGGACCTCGAATTTGCTTTAATCAGCCGTCCGTGAAGTGTTGAGAGGGCGGGAGATAGAGATGTAAAGGGAAGCAGAGGGGAATTGGAGGTGGGAATTGGCGAGTCGGAAAGGCAAGCCCATTAAGAAGATCGAGTCTTAAACGTCTGGCGATCCCCCACTGCTAAAACGGCGCCCCGAACCAAACCCACCGCGGGATTTTATTTTTAAGCATATTAATAGATCTAATTACGTCTTTAAGGTTAAGTTCTCACGTTGGTGGCAACAATAGGAACAAGGAGTTTCGGAACCGCAGACTGTGACGGACTCGTTATTCGATGTCTACAAACAACCTCAAATTCCTTTGCTGAAATTCCCTCTTTGAAGCCTTCGGCAATATTTAGGCATGCTCTTCCTGTAATCAAAAGTTTTTGTTTCTGTAACTGATATTCTTTTCAAGTAGAATCATTTATACATTTGTATTGCAGAGTAAACTACATGAAAAACTCTTAACGGTAATAGATTTTGATTTTACCTGATTTAGTTTGGCTTTGAAAACAATTATCAATCTTTGTTTGTATATTTAGATTCAACTTAATTTATGTAGGCTATAAGCATTTAATAACGTGACGATTGGATTTATCAGCTTTTTGATATGATTTGTTTACAACTTCCGTTGAATATAATTAAATTTCTCGAAGGATCAAAGAAGTCATAATAATTATGACAGAAGAAGAGGTGAGTATTTTTGCTAACTGAAAGAATTAGTAATAAGGAGCTATCTTTAATATAGATCCACTTATTGAATAAAAGTTCACAGCCAGCAGATAGAACGATAATAAGGCTGTCAGAAATGCTCTGCAGATTGCTTCCAATAAAAGAATGTTGACATGCTATCTTTTATTCACATGTGTCGATGACACCTGATTCAATTCCATATACCTTTAACGTTTTTTATGATCAAATGGCTACTCGCGTTCAGGTGCTTCAATTCTCCATTGTGTTTTCCACTTAGCGCCTACTATTAAGGAAGTGCTTATTCCGTCTCCTAAAAATAAAACCACGTGTTTCGATCATTAGTGGATATATCGGAAACTTTTTGCGAGTTATCGTTCAAGGTGACAATTTAAAAAAAATTGAAAGCTCTATTTCAGGATTCCTTGCTTCTAGTCTTAAACTGAAAATAAGAAAATATATTTCCACTAATTCTCGAAGAAATCATCCGACTTTTTCTGTTTCTTTCGCTGATCGGCCAGTCAGTGGGAGATGTGATACTCGATTGAGTAATAAAGGAAAATAATGTGACTTAAAATGGAATTTTGTTTCTTTTCAGTAGATTTATTGCACATACGTAGAGCAACTTCATTTGTAGAATTCCGTTACTTAGCATTAAGTTGGGTATTTTTAATCTAACTTCCAGTTTCTCGAGACGAAATTATGTAGCTATTATATGATTCCATTACACATTCCATACACCTAATGCAGGAGTATGGAATTTACATTAACCCAGAGTGAAATCAGAGTTAAGTCTTTTTCAAGGTGGGTCTTTCACAGTAGAATAGCGCCTACGAAATGTTACGAACGAATATAAATATAAATAGTGAGCTGAATTCGCTCACGAGGGACATACATCTTTTAAAATATCATTGGTGTTCTTCTAATTCGTTCTAGACAAAGTTTTGAATCAAACACCGGACGTATAATCCCGGGAGAGTCTGCTTCAGAAAAATGTGTATCATTCGAAAGATTCGCGACTAAATTTTTATCTTCACATCCAGCTTGAATATTCCATAGAATTAATTTCCCGCATCTGTTCTGTTCTTTTTCAAAACACTACATTCTACCGGTCATAGGCATACATTGGGGCCCATACAAATCCAGTAAATCTTAAAAATCCCGAAATAACATCAAAGAAATTCTGGAAGGAAAGGACTGGATTCGACGTGCCGAAACCCCGTAAAAGGAAGATATCCATAGGATCCCATTCGCAATCATCTCTTTACTTGTAAATTAGGATACCTCGGAAGAGAATTAAGAGATTAGATGAGAGTGGAAGTAGGGAGGATATAATTTAGTAGAGAGAGGAATAGATACTTAAATGTAGAGGAAGGAAGAGGGAAAATGGGGGCGGGTTAGAAGAGGGGTTTTTGGGTTTGGAGCCAGGCGCAGAAAGGAAGGGAAATGAGGCGAGAAGATGCTCATCTGTTTCCCTTCCTCTGGATAACCCCACTCCTCGAAGGTTGTCGCTTTGTGTTCTTCCGACGTCGGTAATGACTCCCACGAAACGCGACGTTTGTTTTTCTCTTTCCTTACCGTTTTTTCCTTGTTTATTGACTTTTAACTATCCTCCACTTCTATACGAGCACATTTATCGAGCAAAACTTAATATAACAGTAGTTTATGGCGAATATAATGGATTCAACAGGAAATGCATGAATATCTGTAAAAGAAGTGATGTTCCCATTTTATTTCTTAATAATATAACAGCATTTTGTCGCTATTGCACTATTTCCGTTAATTTAGAGATCGAGGAAAATTGATTTTTCAATGCTGCAGACGTTACGGAGGTTGGAATGCGGCTTAACTGTTATCTAAAAGTAATTTCGCCACCACATAAAGGCAAATATAGCCTGTAAAACAGGGGTTATTAAGGTTTTACTTTCAAAGGGCCCATTTGCTCCTGTACGAAAACAGCCAGATGTTTTTATAACTATAAGGAAAATTTCAAAATATCCAAGTAGCCAATCAGGGATCAACCCATGTACCTCAGTTAAGTCAGAGATTAAAAGCATAGTCTATGTAGAAAATCTGCCATCTAATTGCAATTCTTGTACGTTTCAATTACATTTAAAAAAACAAAATCTGGAAATCTAAGTCATGAATTGTTAAATCATAACCAAGAAAAAAACGATAATTTCTTACTTATATGACTTGTATTACTTGAGATAACCTTTAAAATCGGGTCCAGTACTCTGTATTAAAACATCCTAAATATAGAATTGATTATTAAAACAAAAATGCAGTTGACCTCCATATGTTTTCTACAGGACATAAAAAACTGCGAAAACTAAAAGTGAACAATGTCTCGGTATCTACCGAAGATTTAATAAGCTAGTCGTAACATTGAAATACGGACCTGTACCGCAAGGTTTCGCACGATCTGGGATAATTAGCTGCTTTACCCTATGCAGGCTTTGCGGGCTTGATTGTACTCGAATATTTTCATATTAGTGATTTCGGAATTCATTAATTTGATAGTATTTTTATATTGATATTTAATGTGAGCTTTGGTTGACACAATTGGACGTATTCTATCAAAAAGTTTGCCTTTTCTACTTAAGCTACTTATTTTACTTATTTTGATGGCATAAATGTATGTAAAAATATCGGAATTAGCAGCTGGGCCGTGTAGCTAATTAAGTTTAAGGCAAGTTATGGGAATTTGGCTTGGACACCTCTATCATAGAGATTTGTGAGGCCATCATAATCTTGAATTACTGGAATATTCAATCCCCCTATATATTCACAGTCCATTTTATAATGCTTATATTAGACATTACCAATAATAGTTGAGCCAACCGTGTGTCTGTGTCTCAATAATTAAAACAATTTCAATGTAAACCCGCAATAAAATAGTAATGCATTAAAGGGACTGCCCGCCTGCCAGGATGGATTCCACTGTCCTTGTAACTAAAGGAATCGTTTACGACAAAAATAGTGAACATCTTGAAAACTGTACCCGCGAGATAAAAGATGTCCAGGAAAGAAAGATTTACAATCCAACTGAGAGTAAAATAAAGGGACTCCAATGGAAGGAATAGGAAGCCTTACGATATTTCGCTTAGCAAGATTAATATTGTTGATGATTTTTTGCAATAGTGCTTTATAAAAGGTTTTCCACAGTAACATTTTTTCTAAAGTCTTGGAAACCACTACATAAGTCCTAGAAATTGTGGCAAAAACCTATCTTTAATCATTGTGAAAGAAGAGAGATGCATATCTTTCCACAGGGAAAGTAAAAAGAGTACAAAGGAAACAGGCAGAACAACGCATTAAATGGATCTTATGCAGTCAGTTTGTAACAACTGGATCTATGTTTTGTTTACACTGATTAACTTAAAGAGTCATAAAAATCAAATGATCGTATAACAGTTGAATGGAAATGAAAATATTTACATGAGATCTTTCTTTGATGGAAGCTTACACCGATGCATCCTCATTGAAGTATAACTATCCTTTAACTATACAAAAATAAAGTCATACATTATCCCATAGCTGTAAAGAAAGTATTGCAATGCGTTTAAACGTCAAATGTAATCCAAATTCATTACGATTACAAGATTTGAAATATCATTATGAAGGATTTCTTGAGTTATTGCTTATGCGAAGATTTATTTCTCTCCGCAGGATCTTGAGTGAAGAGGAAAAGCTGCCTTTTATGGAAGAAGCTGAGAGACTGAGGGCTCTACACAAGAAGGAGCACCCGGATTATAAGGTATTTTATCGTAAATTCATTTATATCATAAAATTATTGATACATTCATTAAGAAATTCTCTCAAATGCGTGTACTATGGGTATAATAATATTTAAATCAAGGTCTTCTAAAGAGCTAACATTTCTGCTCCCTCCAGTGACATTTCAATTTATTCATCTATATTTTTGCACCAATTCATCTCTGATACTAGAAAATGTAAGTTCCATCCCAATGCAATTCCAGTAAATCAACGAATTTGGACTTCAGTTAAAGTTAAGTTGAAACTTCATTAAAGTTTTCTCTTTATAATTATTGTGAAAAAGGTCACTGTTTAGGGTAAGTTTCTGTACTCACGCGTTTTCAATTTATAAGAAAAGGGCGAGGTAAAGAAATAAACAACAGTCACGGTTAATGACAATACTGGATTCAAATTTGACATCCAAGTGTAAGCAAAAGAATGATTCTTCTTATCTAACAGCAGAACCAATTTCAATGCGACAACAAAATTCAACTGCAATAAACGCGCCACAAAACTGGCGAAGTTTAGCACTATATTTAAAACATTTTTTAGATATTCACTTTTATCGGAAATTCACACATATTTGATAACAGTTTGGGTTGGCAGTATCCTTGCAATTCTTGCTTGTACCTCATAAAAATCTCCGTAATTTATTTCTTTATTTTCTCCAGTACCAGCCGCGTCGTAGAAAACAGCCGAGGTCATCAACGGGCTTGGCAAGGGAAGGTGAAGTCGGTTCCTCGAGATCTTCGTCCCCGCAGTGTCGACAGAACCAGGAGGTCCAAAGACCGAACGGACCCAACACCGCCCTACCTCCTTTCCTCGAAAGCCGATGCCATCATCTGCAAAGGTAGGACTGATAGGCAGACTAATTCTGATATCATCATCTATAAAAAAGATACAGAAAGAAATTATCACTACTCTAAGGCGACAGAAAAGACTGAATACGAACATTATAAAGTTGAAGATAAAGCTGAGGAAAATCCGATTACGAATATTATGTTGTAGCAAAAGAATTTTTATAATCTGTATAATTTCTAATAACGTATCTGAAATACTCTTACAAGAAAAACTATACTACTCGAGGACAGCTTACTTATTTTTGGGTTGTTGAAAATGCCTAGGTACATTTTCTTCGTCTCAAATTGCAATGGGTTGTGCTCTCGTAATCGGAAATTTATAATTCAATGATTGCCTGTGAAAAGGCGAATATTTTTGTTGAATGATATTCAGCTAAACTTCATTCAGAAAAATGGTTAGAAAGAATACATCTCAGGTAGACGTAAAATCAAGAATCGATTTCTTCCTCCTATAATTTATGTTCAAATCAACTATTTCTTTTGACTTTTGGACTTAATCTACGGCCACTTGTTTTCTGCCAACTACTCATTTCATTTCAACTAGTATTTGAGAGGGGCTTTTACTCTTTATTTCAGCCTTTTATTCTCGGAAATTCAGCTCATTCATCATGTATAAAGAATTGCATTCTTTCTTTCGGTTATTCGGAGAAAATTATGATTGCTCCAGAAATTTTTCATATGATTTATATTTTCCGGGATATGAAGGCATAGATCTCTTTTAGTACTCTTGTTGAAATCAATCTTGAGGCTAAATCAGATCACATCAAAATATCGCTCTGCATTATCATAAATTCCTATTTTTGACCGTTCCCTTTCATTATGCTTTTATGAATTAAATGCTAATGAATAAAATAGGATTAAACTAGTTAATTCTCTTCAAGATAAGTGAAAAGCAAGAAATGCTCTGAAGAAATCCATGTCGCCCGTAGCTTGATGATCTTTCGGGCTTCTCAGCGAGATGTTGAACTCGCCGTCGCAGCAGTCAGTTTCTTGAGAAGTAGCTGTCTCGTGGGGTTCCGGTATATATATGTCGAGCCCTTACTTTTGAAATCCGTTTGGATGGACCGGAACAGAGGATGACAGCCCCATTTCTATTGAAGATGCCGACGACTGTGTCGGCGAAACATCTCGCCGCGACGTCGCGCCGTGGTTTCTTCCGTGATACTCCGCGAGTTCCGAAGGAATATTGCGTCATGTTCCCAATATGCTGTAAAGATCTTCGAATGATGCCTTTTGGTTATTCATAAACAAAGGGGGATGATTAGGATGGGCATTTGCGCTTACTATTAGTAGGTTATTTACAATCGGCTGATGACAAAAAACAATCAGCAAACAGGATCGTTTGTAGATTATTGTTCGGAGGACTTCTCTAGATGACAGAAAGAGGAAATAGATCTTTTCCTTATTTTTTTAAGGGATCATTTGCTGTTCTTGGTAACACCTGATCGAGATTTAGATATTCTTCCCTTTTTTCCTTATAATTTGAAAATTTTGGGAGCGTCTTCAAATAATGTCATGTAATACTAACATGACGTTGCAAATAATTTCAACCAGCAGAACTTTCAATAGCTCTTGTGGCTCTTTGCATTTACAAACGAAGTATTTTGGAAATCACTATTACTAAAAATTATAGATTTTTTGGCAGATGACAGAGATTATGCTGTTTGGAAATTTTTTTCAAATAGAAACTCTTAGATTCTTTAGATAGATTTCTTCTTACAATTAGATTGTGTTTAACACAAAAATTTTAGGATTAGAAATATTATCATCAAATATTATCATCAAATATTATCATCAAATATTCAAACAGCTATATTTGAATAATTATCTTTCAGGGTACCCATTCATGGAACAGGAGAATCTCCATCCAATTTGCAAGGAGGACCTCCCACGCCACCAAAAACCCCTCACCAGGTGGCAGTAATGCCCAGGTCAGACTATTTCATATTTATTTTCTTTAATCGCCTTTAACCATACAAAATCTTAACTTAAAACCAAAATACCATTCAAATTATAAGATTCAATTTGATTACTTGGGAAGCTTTTACAACAGATGGAATGAATGATAAAATACTCTATAATCAATTATTATATTTCTATTTTCATATACTGCCCATGGAATGGTTCTTGTTTTCTTTCCTTGATCTCCCAAAGTTTTAGATACAACAGCATTGCATAATTACACTAAAATACTGTGCATATGCATACCTTTTTCCTGTGCCATTAATTAGGATTGGAATGCATAAGTCTGCTATTTGATATCTATTTTTTTATTGAAGTAATGTAGAAGTGGTAATAGGAGGAAGAAGAGAGAAGATGAATGTTATGATTTTAGAGTATAGTAATGATTTAGTTTGTGACTATCTAGTTATGATAGTGATAAAAGTAACATTTTTGAATTAAGATTCGAAAAGGATACGTTTTTAGATTAGGATACTTTGAACATACTGATGATATACTCTCAAACTGATACTAAACTCTTTTCCTTATAAATTGGTCTCATTTGAGTGTAGCTGCATTTTTAATAGATTTTCATTTTATAATCCTTACAAAGATAGTTATCATCAACTGTATTCAGTAGTAGAAGCAATCACTTCATAGAACTGTGTTCATTAGAATAACAGATTAAAATTTTACATATTGTGAGTAATTTTATTCATAAGATTTTCATTTGAAGTCTCATCATCAGGGCAAATAATAGCTCTGTATATGAATATGAAAATTAGTCATCCAAATAGGAATTATCATAATTCTGCATTTTACAACCCATACATACATAGAAGAACTTTGAAAGAGAAGAATTGTTCTCCAATATTTCACTTACCATATCCATAAATTTACATAAAGGCTTTACTGTAGAGGGACCCTATTAGTATAATAATTAACTCTTTCTGCATCAAATCTTGTATCATGTCTTGACTATTACTGAATTGAATAATTATTTTTTTACTTTAAATCTCCAAATTTGGAGAATTTCTTAGCTATATTATTAAGCCCAGTATAAGATTATTGAGAATATTAATTCTCAATAATCTTACATTAGGCTTGAAATATATTAATTAAAGGTAGTTTAATTATGCATTTAGTCTGTAAAAGTTTTTACAACATTCACTTTTGTATTGTATTCTCTTTCATTATAAGAAACATATAATTGAATACCTTGCATAACAACTGAAACTTATATACTTAATTTGGGGATACTTATGCTTCTTGGTATTGATCATTTACAGACTCAGAGGCCTTACATCATCTCCAAACTCTACCCTTGAGGCATCCAGTAGTAATGTACCCCAAAGACCCGAATGTTCGATAACGAAATATCACCATGGAAATACTCAACGCTCTGGAATATATGAGGATCCTTCCATCAGTGGTTATGTTTGGTATGTGTAAATTTTATCAATAACCTATGAAAGATTTAAAAGCTAAGATCTAAATATTTGTGCATGCATTTCCCATTTGAACATTCTTTTCCGAGCTGTGCTTGGCAGGATATGTTTCTCAATTTTAATTTATGGCCAATATTCATTAGTATCCGCCAAAAGCTTAAAGTTAACAAGAGGCTTAAAAAAAGAGACTGAAATATGATTTGCAAATGTAACTTTAATCTTAATATTAAAGAGACCTCAAAGATATTCATAATATGAAGGGCCAGTTGCAATACTTGGAATGGTATTACCCTCTTCCATGGTGTTACCCCTCAAAAGTTCTCCATCACCTCAAAATTTTTTCCATCTAGTGTAACATCATCGAACTCAAGATCATAAATGGACCTCAAGTATAATAAAAATGAAAACATTATTAAAATTATTATTTTGTTAGAATTAGGAATTTAAAAAAATACTATATAGAAAGAATTATTTTTTAAGGCTATGTTTTCTTGTAATATTTTTTTTTAAAGTTTTATTTCATTACTTCTTCTTTTGTTATAGTATTTTAAGTATCATATGTAAAATATGTTAAATAATTTAGTAAATTAGAGTTTAGTCCTTTTATTGTAATAATAGCTAATTTTCATTATCTCTCTTGCCATTAGCCATCCTCAGTTCCAGTTTTCTTCTCAACAGAATGAAAGTGGAATGCAAGGAGTTGCAGGTTGCAGGGATCAGATTCCAACTGCCCCTTTGTCTCCATCAAGTCCTTCTCCTTCCACCCTACCTCCTCCCCCACCTCCACCCTCTCTTCAAAGCCACAATAGGCTTTTCCACCACCATCATCACACAAATCAGGTACACTTATATTTTTGTATTTAATAAGATATAATAAAGAGTTCAGTGATTAAACCAAACGGAATCAGGCGTAACTTTGTGGTAGTTATTAATAATATCAAAATCCATATTGAGAAAACTTTTACTAGACCACAGAGAAGGTGCACAAGCGACCATGGTTTCGCAGCATGGCTGCATCATCAGGCAAAAGGATCGGAAAAAACTAGTTACTTAGTTTTTCCGATCCTTTTGCCTGATGATGCAGCCATTAGCAAAATGTTGCATATTTTCAATTTTTTTCATAAAATCATTCTGCTTACTGAAAACATTTTACTGCTAGGCATACCATATGGAAAAATTCTTTTCCCTCAAATTAATTTAATGGAATATGCTATGAGTATGCTTTATAGCTACCGTATTTGACGGCATATAAGACGCACCCTCATCAAGTTGGCCACTCACAAGGAAAAAGGTTTTAATAGTCAGTGCGAAAGCGCGGTACCACAATAACTTAAAATGTAGTTTATTTTAGTTGTTACGTTTCCTAAAAGCCAAATATTAACACAATCATTGAATGCAATTATGAAATAGGTAGTATAGACCATCTGGGCTAAATATAGCATTCAGTATTGAAAGTTAACCTGTGGAGGTTGAACCTTCACATATAAGATGCAGGGAAATTTTTCGAGACATAATTTAGGAAAAAAGGTGCATCTTATTTGCCGTCAAATACGGTATATCTAGAATTGAAGAAATTAAAAGACAATTAATGTGTTTATTATTATTAATCCATGAAAAGTATTTATCAACTTATATATGATAAATTTCCCCAAGTGTTTTTCCAAAGTATTTTCTGGTTGGGCAGGTATTTTTTCTAGTGGTCTAAAATAAATTAGATTCCTTCAGGATTTTTGTGGGAACCATACTCAAAATTCTTTTCTCCTTCTTCCAACCAAGTATGTTATTCAATACAGTACAGTACAGTAGTTACTGAAGTAATATTTCGATCAGTAATGATAAGGGGTGGCAACTGCAATTCAATTCAATAGTGAGTCTAGGTGCAGGTTCAATTATGGCACGTTCTTAAATTCATCAATTTGATGAGTGATGGATTGCATCAATGTTTGTCTGACTACTTTGATGGATTGTCAATTCTCGATGAATTTAAGAACAGTCTGCAGGTTTGTCTGCTGTTTGACAAGATGGCTGCTGTTGCATATATAGCTTGTTCTATCTCCATAATTCTTTTAACTCTATTGAAACATTAATAGTGCATGGATGTTAGTGATAGTGTTTATCGATTTTGCGTAGTAAAAATATTATATCTCCCATTATAAGTTGCCATTTACTGGCTTTTTATGGAAATTAATATATGAATTACTCGCAATTGCCATCAAAACCATTGACATTTCATCAAATATTAATCATGATGGAAGGAATGGACATCAGTAGAAAGCATTGTAGATCCATGGGTGAATAAAAATATGGTTTGATGGCTTCATCGATGAATATGAAAACGTACCCTTTTGCTGAAGAAGCGGTGTCTGAAGATTTTGTTTTAACTGGAAATCTACTTTAATTCTGAACAATCAAGGCAAAATATATTTGCAGGGTTGCATTGAAGTTATATTTAAATTAAAGAACTTCTTAACAATCTGTAGGATGATGGATTAAAAGCATGCACATTTGTGATGAAATACTATCTGTGTGTACAGTTGTCAAATTGTATGGTTTCATTGAGATTATGAATCAAGGTTGTCAATCCATAATGGATGGAAAAATATTCTGAGATTGAGGAACAAGATGAGAATAATATTTTGATAACATCAACATATCTTTTTTCTTGTAGATACTTTAAATTAATACTGTTTGAAACATTTGTTTCATAGCTCTAAAAATAATTTACAGAATAGAAGAAGCATAAGAAATTTTTTACAGTCATATTGATAAGCTGTATCTAATAGTATCTGAATTCTAGCTCTATTGCAAATGTTCATTGGCATTAATATATATCTGATTATCTAATTATTTCTGTCCTTCAGAGTTGTGATATGGAAGGTCGTCTTCAACCCCAAACCTTTCAGCCTACTCATCATCCTCATCAGCAACCTTCAGGTCTCTGTGAAGTCCCAACTGGAAATCATCACCACCACCATCATCACCCTCTTCTTCGACCTGGAACCATTCAGCATCACAGCTATGGCAGTGGAATAGATTGCTCTCCCACAGTGCCAGGAGTTGCCTTCCATCCTTATGGAAGTGGACACCATCATCCCCTCAGTCAACACTGGCAGGGAAGCCCTGGGGGGCCACACCACTATCACGTCCCACCCAGATAAAAGCCTTCAATGTAATGCTCAATTCAGAAGTTGTCAGCCCTGTGTAAATTTTAGTTAATATTGTTAACAAGGTTACCTTCTGTTTAAGGTGTTGGAATAATTTCTATTACAATTGATGTATGAATGAAGACGGTTAGATAATTTCAAGAAAGAAGAACATGGGACAAAAATAACTCATATTTTTTCCACAATTTCCATTATTTCTTCTTTAAATATCCAAATTTCATAAAAGCCTTGTGGTATGCTGATTTTTCAAAGTACTGCTTCTCTTCAGAAATTCACATTCAAATTAGTTTATTCATTAAATGTTATAATTTATTTTACTAGTGATTCAGTTTCAGATCTGAATCATGAGATTTCTCAGTTACTGAACATCAAATACAAATGAAAGAAAATATCAGCCAGAGGTGTAGTATAAAGGTTGGGTAGAAGAGTAACTTAATTTTTGGCATCCCTAGTTTTATATAGAAAAGCTCTTCTTAAAAATATGCAAACAAAAACATGACAACCTTAAGGTATTGCATAAAATGTATGAAGGTCATTTGATATGAATTCATTTGATAAAATGATCTTTCTTTTTCATTATTGCTGTGCAACATATCTTAAGAAAAATATTTTATTACTGAATACTTTCTTTGAATTGGAGGCTAACCTAATTTATTAACGAAATTATCTAATGTTGAATTTTCTCTTTTTAAGAATGTAATGTACAATTCATATTTGTTAGATGAATATTTAATAAAAATAAATAATTTAATGGAACTGGTTCAGTAGTTGCTCTTCATAGATACCTTGTACATTTGATTAATAACAGGACTTTAAGTAAATTTGATAAGATATTTACAGAAAAAATGCTACTAAATGGAATGCATGGAAGCAGGAAGTTGTACTCTAATTTTAGAGAAACATCGCAAAGTTGATACTTAAACAGGATATTTTGGTATAGATGTGCGTTTTTCATTATAGGGGCTTGAATGCATAAATGAAATTTTTATAAATAGTTACTATTGAGTCAACTACTTTATTCAGCCAATGTTTTCATCATATATGAAATTTAATGTTGAGTGTATAATCATCTCACTATTGTTCCATTTATTTTTAGAAAGTAGAATTTGTATTTTAAATAGATAATACTTAACAAAGTTTTTAAACAGAAGTCCCTTTCTTTTGAGTTATATTCTCTTACATGTGCCACATTGACTGACGTGCCAACGGCATGATTTATCATTTTCACCAACTTCTATACATTCAGACTATCATATTCTCTGAAACCCTATTTTTAACATGCCAATTATACCAACCTTTAGAAAAAATTATCATTAAATTACTTATGAAATAATTTCAAGGTCTCAGAACATTCCTTTCTCATTATTAGAGAACACAGTCTAGAGGACATTTGAATTGTTGTTGATGCTCAGGAGCTCATCCTCTGCTATTTTAACATTAACTATTTCTTCCATTGAAAGCATTTGGGACACAACTTCCTCTTCTGTTTGCATAACCAACACTGATCCTAACCTCATGAACTATTTCTACAACAGACAAGCTACTCATTGCCAACCATACTTTCTGAATAATAGGTCCATAAATTAAAGGTTGTTGATGGTCTTCATCAGTGCTTAACAGTCACTAAGGGGCTGTACACAAATTACGTAATGCAATTTAAGGGGAGGGGGAGGTCCGGCTAGGCGTTATGTGGCAGGAAGGGGGGGTCGGAAATTGGAGAATTTTGCATAGCGTAATTTGTGTACGACCCCTTATGTAAACAAAATTATGAAAATCACATTTCAATGCAAATGCAATTTCTATCTGTTTAGGTATCAAAATTAAGTTTTGTTTTGTAGCATGAAGAAAGCATAGTAAAATAGATGATACAAATTTATCTGACTACTGAAAATCTGAAGACTGTAAAACAGTCCTAATTAATAAAATGTGGGAGCACAGGGTAGTTTTATGTCACATTGAAGATGCTGAAATAAAATATTTGCTTACCAAAAGTAATGAATACAGTCAAGGATTGCAAGGAAGAAATTGCATTGTAGGTTTAGAAAAGTTACATGCAAAAATAAGTGGGAGTGAGCCATGGAAAGTTCTCATGTGTGTATTTTCAGCTGATTTTTATCTGAAGACATTAAAGCATTATGCCCACTAATGTTCTGGATGTGAAATAGCCTGACATTTAGATTTAGACCACCATGAGATAGTAGACAGTCATTTATAGGAAGCATTTCAGGTTTAATGCATAGAATATTAGATTACTTAGAGGTTCAAGGGAGTTAGAGCATCTAAAGGTAATACAAAAAAGAATGCTTTTTGATCTAAAAGGGAGTTGCAAAATGAAGCAGGCTGAAGAAGGGGACTTCTTGAGGGATAGTGTTAGAATTTTTCAAATAGAATGCATAAATAGAAATGCAGGGATGGGAAAAATCTGTATAAAAATGTCTCACTGAGAATAAGAGGTTTCCTACGATATAAAGAATGGATCACAATGGTTTGAATAGAAGGTATAAGAAAAGAATGTGGATAGATCTACAGGCAAAGTACCAAGGAAAAGCTAGTTAGATAAGGTGATGAGGTACTGTAAAGATTAGGTGAATCTTATAGAACAAAAGGAATTTGTGAAATGATGTTTGGATTTGTCAAATTTGAAAAATGTAAGCATGATAACTCTCTTGGCTAGATAATCCACCCAGATTATAAAAAATCTAGGTTTGAGTACTAGTCACAGATGATTGTTTTACATCTCTTCATTCCTTTGATGATTAGTGATTTTAAAATCCTTGGTAATCCAAACAGTTGGCAGGCTCAAGTGTTACATATTTTCTAGAATACAATGAATGTGAATTGTGATATAAAATGTATTATTAGACCTAGTGTAAAGTATTTCTTTGAAATGCAACTATATTCTATAATCAAAGTTGCCCATAAGTGGCTGAGAGGAAAGGAGTTTTAATTTTTTTACAGAGAAAAGAAAGGAATGAGATATTTCTAATATGAAAATTGGTCAAATATACTGTAATATAGAAATGTATCACTATTTTTCAATCCAAATTTTAGATTTGAATGAGATAAAATCAAAAATAAATACTGAGCATAAGGCTCTTAAGTTGGCAGATAACTTTCTAGAAGAGTGACCTAGCACATCTCACAAGAATGGCTGGACCACATGCATACGACAAAGAATGATCATGGATCACAAATGAAGAATTCTAAACTTAAAGTAATATTTAAACTTTAGAAATAATATTTACTTAAACCATAATATGAGTACACACTGAATATAATGACTACACTTGAATGTCGTACATAAATTATTGTCATATTATAAGTTCTGTGGGAGTGTGCTAAGTAATTATTTTCCATTATAATGGCCTTCCACAAAGTATAACCGTTGCAAACCTATTTTTACTTTCTCCATATACGAAGTATAGAGAAAGTATTGTTTTCATGAAAAAATTCGACTTCGAGATTTCAACGGAAATACATGTTTTGGGGTCCCTAGAACACGTTTTGATTATTTTCGGAATGATGTCTGTGTGTATGTGTGTGTGTGTGTGTCTGTATGTGTGTGTGTGTTTGTGGGCGCTCTAACGTGAAAACTATTTGTCGTATCAATACCAAACTTCGTATATAGTAGTGTGGTGTGCGCTGTCAGAGTTGATTAGTTCTTGGAGTAAATCGGTTGACCGGAAGTCGAGCTTCATTCATTAAAGCTCATTTCCGGTTTTCAAAATATCTTCATAAATATGATATATACGTGTATTGTATTACTTATAAAAGTTTTAGATACTAAAATTTACTATAACTTTTGTATTTAACATATTTTTATATCACCGGTTGATTAAGAGTTATTCGTGAAATACCGATAAACCGGAAGTAGCTGTTATGTACTTTGTGGGCGCTCTAACATGAAAACCATTCATTATATCAACACCAAATTTCATATATAGTACTTTGGTTAGTTTTTTTAGAGTTGATTAGTTTTTGGAGTAAATCGATTAACCAGGAGTTGAGCTTCATTCTTCAAAGCTCATTTCCGGTTTTCAAAATATCTCCATAAATATGATATTTAGGTATATATTAATAAAAACAAAAGTTTTAGAAAATGTAATTTACTATAACTTTTGATTGAAACATATTTTTGTATCACTGATTGTTTAGGAGTTATTCATGAAATACTGATAAACCGGAAGTTGCTGATTATGTAATTTGTGGGCGCTCTGGGCTCTATGGGCGAAAGGCCAATTTCATCGATCATGTCCCGTAAAACATTATTTATCATGTTTTTGGCGTCAAAGATAATCTATTATATATAGATGCTTCTCCGGATTCATTCATATATATAGATAGGTATATAGATAGGTATATAGATAGATAGGATACAAATTCACAGCCTAATCCACAAGCGTGATTGATTTCAAATTTTTACTGCGTATTGGCCATAACAATTAACCGCCAGAAAAATTGTGATTTTGATCCTCAGTGTCATGGGTTCGATTCCAGAGGGTCCCAAAGTCCCGATTTTTCCCGTTTAAATGCATTACATAGATTTTCGGGAATTTTTAAAAAATACTTCCCGGATAGGTAGAGAATCGAAACTCTAGGAGCCTTTATATATGATCATGATCTATCGAAAACACAAATGAGTTTTACAGAAAATAACCTGGGTTCGATGCTAGGTCAAGGCAAAAATCGGCCGTTTAAAATGCATTGTGGCGATTTTTAAGATTTTTTTTGGACCCTTTCCCGATGTCATGGAAACTTGAAATTCGGCAGAGAGTTGTAGATCATAAATATATTTCCTATTCAAATTTTACATATTCACTGATGGTCCTTGGTTCGATCCCAGAGAGCCATTTACATTCCTCTATGCATTTCTTATGGAGATAACAGAATTAGGTTTTAGGTACTTCCCGGCATGATATCGACTTTAAACTTTGTATAAATTAAGATTAAGTCCTAATAAATCATACTAATCATTCACAATTACCAAAATTTCCTGGGTTCGACACCAGGCGTCTCTAAAATCAGTAAATTATCCGATTTTTTAAAATTAATTTGAACCCCTTCCCAATAATATAAAAACATGAAATTAGGCATATAGATAGAGAGCATTGATCCATTTGAAAATCATGTTTTAGATTTCCTAGATCGTCCTTGGTTCGAATCCAGATAGCCATTTACATTATTGAAAAGTAGAACGTCGTTTGAGGCAGTTGGAGCCAATATTTCTGCTTGAATTTTCACTCATAGTTAGAGATAGTGATCTTCTGTTGTGCTGCATAGTAGGTTCAACAGGAAGGCCTTGGTTCGATGCCAGACGATTAATTTGCAGCAATTTTTAAGAATATTTTCAATCCCTTTTTTTTCTTTTGAGGGCCGTCCCGATATGATGCCGACATGAAATTAGTGTTGTCGATCTGCTTGCAGTATGCAAGCTACATTTTACTCGTATATAATATTAATCACTCATATTCCAAGTTAAGATGGAATATAGAGTTCGAAATCACTGCGGTAGATAATTATTTACATCTTATATATGGAGAAAGTCATGTGCTGGCCACATCAGATTTTTAATTACTGTCATTAATTCTCAGCTTAACTAAATTTACCTATTTTTGTAAAATAGTATAATTTCCAAAACTGATTTCGGCCCATAAGGTAAACCCTAGCAAGCTGTAAAAGGCCTATGGGTCATAGAGAGGTCTGCCATCATATATTTGACAAAGATGCAGTTGCCTTTGTCAATATTATCATTGATTGAGTAAGCCCATGTACCATGTGAAAGTTATATTCTCACCTCAAACTAGCAGAGCTGAAACAGATCAATAAGACTGATTCATTGATTACTATTATTGGTAAAATTTTCCTTTGGCACGAAAATTTTACCCTATAATTATTCTTCTACCCATAAGAATGTAACTCAGCTGATGGGTGGTACTGGGTTTTTCTAAGAATGGAAGCTTTCTTGAATATACCTAGTGTAACTCTCTCTGCACCCTTGGATGGCTTTATGACTATTCTCCATTTTAATAAGAACTGCATACAATTTTCTATCTTATGGCACTGATTCATGTAATTAAAAAATTGATAAATTCTTTTTCTTTCCTATTTGTTAATTGATTATGTTCTTATTCTCTTTATTCATGGTTTGTTACGGAGTGACCAAAATAAGACCCCCAGTTCATCATAAAGCAAATGCAATTATTTAATGTTAAAATCAAAGATTTTTAGATGTAATGAAAATGTGAATTAGGTAACGTAGTGTAGTTCATGCTCTGCTTCCATCAATAGTATAATGTACTTATATTGTGCAGAAAAAACTCCTTGGTCAATACCATCATTTAATTCATGGAACATTTGATCTGCAGTAATTACCAATAAAAAATATATTTTAACAAAAACATTTTTCACTCTATTATGAATATTATTGCAAAAGCTTTTTGGTTAGAAAATTTTTTTCTGATGGAGTTCCGCATGTATCATTGAAGCAGTCTAATTTCACTAATTACCAACATTGTAAAATTCTTAAGCCTATTAACTTGAGATTATTGCATGTTCATGAAATAGGGTAACAATCATACTTTGGAACTAGTAATTTATGATCATTAAGGATAAATCGAGAATTTTACCATCTTAAGTACTCATGGTAAAAAAGTATCTTAAACACCACATACCAAAAAGGATGTATTTCACTTGTGCCTGGCAACAAAGCAAAAGCAAGAGATTCCAAAATTAAACAGTTCAATAGAATTTATCCATTCCTTAGTAAATCATAATCAAGTATATAATTGAGGAGCAAGCAAGTAAATTAAAAACATCAGGAAATTAAGCCAAATATAAATTTAATGATTTACGATTAATATACAGCAAACTAACAAAATCTTCTAAATAATTATCGGTTCATTATTGTTTGATACGTTGAGCTCTAGGATCGTCAGGACGATAGACTGAAATAAAAAGAAAAGAGTGATATTTTAGCAAAACAAAAAATAAAGCAGAATTTCACTTCACGTAAAATTTGGTGAAGGTAAAAAGGTTCACCTGTGTAAACATCCTTGTATCTTTTGTTGTCGCCGTCCTTTCGGTAATAATTCCATAAACCAACAGTAAAGAAACCAAACCCTGTTAGGAAAAAATAATTTAGTCTTCGTGAAATATTTAATTAAGACAGTTTTTGTTATTTCTCTTACCAACTAATGCCATCCCTGTCGATCCAATAACTTCGGGGATTTCATTCCAAGCTCGCCTCAGTAGGCCATG
Source organism: Sympetrum striolatum (assembly GCA_947579665.1). Lineage (NCBI taxonomy): Eukaryota > Metazoa > Arthropoda > Insecta > Odonata > Libellulidae > Sympetrum > Sympetrum striolatum. The sequence continues at coordinate 48,289,740 of OX388342.1, read as the reverse complement.
AGCTAGAATATAGAAAAATATATAATATGACAAGGTAAATTTACCTATGACAAAATTCAAAAATTTTAGTAGAGCTGTAATGCATTTTCAATGAAGGAAATAAGGTTAATCTTCTCATTACCTCCAGCTGAACCTCTAGCAGCCGCTGCCATGTTTTCAGTAGAAGATTGAAATGAATGTTGAAATGGGTGCGCGAATATCGTCAGTCTTATGTCAAACACGAAGCGGTCTATGTTTATCAATGTTTACGGCTCAATTCTGATGACCGCGGAATTGACATCATGAAGAAGATGAAGTTGTGATGATTTCCACATCATTTTGTCGAGTCAGTCGATGATTAGGATTGATAGCTTAAATTGAAGTATAAAAAATTTTAGGGTAAAATTTTCGTCCCAAACGAAAATTTTAGTAACTGACTGTCGTGCAATTTCCTTCAATGTAATAGAATGCCTCTGCCTAAAGGAAACAGATCTAACAAAGGAAATTACCGTAAAAATGATAAAAGTAGGCGAGGTGGTGGGACATCTCGCTTGAGATCGGATAAATGGAACGAAGTAGACGACTTAAGTGAAGGCTGTGAGAAGTTGCATGTGGAAGACTCTAATTCAGAAAGTGACTCTCGTAAGTTTCTGTAGAATGGTGAACTTATGTTTTTTTCTTTCGCTAAATGATTTTATTTCCACTTCTTACTTGTTGCTGAAGATAGTGAATGTGAAGGTGAAGAAAAACGGGTTGAGAATGCCCCTTTTCCTGTTGCAATGTGGGATTTGAAACAATGCGATCCCAAACGATGTTCAGGAAGAAAACTCGCTCGTCATGGCTTGGTACGGACTCTAAAAGTTGGCCAGCGATTTAGTGGAATCACTCTCACTCCTGCGGCTGAAAAGGTTCTAGTTTAAAATTTACACTCGTAATTGCACTACTAATGTAGGACAAGGAATTCAATACCAAAGTAAACGTAGAAGATTGAAGCTTTGCTTTACAATAAAAAAATGATGACAATCGTTTCTCTCTTTCAATATAACAAACCCAATTGTGACGGAAGTCACGATTACAATATCTTAGAATGTAACTACTATGGCGAGAAATTCCGGAATATGTTTATTACTCTTTGAAATCTTCGATTGAAGGTTTTAAGTTGATTGACTTTCCCTTAATGGAGAGCTAAATTAATTTCTAAATGAAAATGGCGGTGCATCATTTACCTTCCCTTTTATGATATTTGCATACGTTTAAGGTATATTTTTCTTCTATTTTGTAGTGTGTTTCCCTGGCAGACAAGGATATTGTAGCTGAGTGTGGTGTAGCTGTTGTAGATTGCTCCTGGGCCTGGGTGTCTGATGGTTCCAATGCCTCAGCTCCCATACGTAAAGCAGCCCCTGGTCGACACCCACGACTACTTCCATTCCTCGTTGCTGCAAATCCGGTCAATTTTGGAAAACCCTGCCAGCTTTCTTGTGTGGAAGCGATTGCAGCTACCTTTTACATGTTGGGTATGAATACTGTTAATATATATAGTATTTCTGTTGGTTGAATTTTAATTTCTGAACAAACTTCATTGTTTCTTAGCCACGAAAAGTTCAAAATTTAGGGACAAACTGAACTATATTTTTGCCTGGTTCATTTAATTAATCCAATCTTTATAGGTTACCGAAGTGAAGCTTCACTTTACCTTAGCAAATTCAAGTGGGGAAAATCCTTCATTGAATTAAATAAGGATGTTCTTGAATCTTATTCAAAATGTGAGGATGGAGAGGCAATCATCAAAGCACAAGCTGCATTCTTGGCTGAGGAGCATAGGTTGAGGGATGAACGTCATAGTAAGTTTAATAATTTTTAATAAATGGTGCTCCGTTTATTCTATGTCATAGTAAGTGTATAAAATTAACTTCCTTGGTTGACTGTTAAGTTAGAGCCTATCAAGTTTCTGATGCAGAAAGAAATCATAGAAATGTTTCATGTTATTTTAAAATTATTCTGTTCTGTCCAGGTTTTTGTTGCATAGTGGAAATATAAAAGCAATGTTTGCCTGTTAGCATTTTTAAGTTTAAGGAACTTGCTTTTCCCTCTGACATCTCCATGTTTCTTTAGTTGTGTCAAAATGCTGACATTATTAAGTTGATTTATTTACTTTTTTATTGCATGATTTAATTATATTTTACTCTAGGCTAGAGCAGTAATATCTTTCTAGCTCAATATGTAATCATCGTATTGTATTTCAGTGCTAATAAAATATTCTTTGACTCTCATATTCAGGCTATTGACTGATTTGATACGGCACTCCAAGTTAATCTGTGTTTTACTGTTTCATTATCTTTGCTCTTGCAACATAGTTAAACAAATATGCTATCTGTCGATTCATTATTTTCTTTGAATATTTTGTATTACCATTTTATGGCTGGCAACTATTGTTCTAATATTATATCATTGTTTGGCAGTGATATGTTATGCTTGTGACGACCATATTTCACTAGATTAATTTTATATAGTAAAACTATGATTATTATGCCATTCAAAAGGTTGCCTTGATGAGTTGACAAACATGTCAATGAATCTTCTATGCAACTAAATTTTTTGTTTTGTGTAGAAATATTTATTGGTGTAAACATAAATTTGAGTAAACAGCTCTTGCATACTATCCTGATTGATCACTCTTTAAATTTTGATAATGTTTATGTATCTATTGCCTACTTTTTAGCTTTTTTTTACACTATTTATCTATCTTTAAATAATTTAGAATGAAGTAGTTACTCAGTTTTCAAACAACTATTTATGAAATACTATTAGTGCCAAATCCATCCTTTTAACATCCTCTTTTTACCTGTTATAATTTCGTAATGCTATTATTATGCATTGAATGTTAAATGGTGCTCTTCTCTGGGGAAATAGTAAATGAGAAGAACCATCTTCTTTATGGAATGATGTAACTTCTATCTTATTAACTTTGGTATTTTTCCATAAATCAACAGATATGCCTGACTTACCTCCAAGTTCTTCTGAAGAAGAGGCTGAAGAAGATGATTCGCCTATAAATAAGGAAGATAAAGAAGGTTAAAATTGAATTTTATGATTCTATTTAGTCAGTAGGGTTAGTATGGTTGGGAAAAAGGTATTTAAATGTTCAGATTTTCAACAGTTTCAATTGATATTTTAACCCTTTTCAAGGTAACTCCTGGTGTAAAATTCCTCTTCTAATTTCACCATTGTTGGTCAGATTTTTATCTTCTCTTCACTCAGATTTCATTGTTCTCCATTTTTGTGAGTGTTTCTCACTTATTAATTCATGAACATGAAATTCAAACTTTTGACTCTCAACTTATTAATTTTAATAGTACTGAGATTCCAAGTGACTATGATATGGAGTTTGGAGGAATCTGTGTCTTACAGTTTGGAAGCATATAGTGGTTTGTGTTAGAAAATGCAAAGCTTAGTAATTTTAAGGAATGATGACTAGAATTATGATATATGAAATATATTAATCTTATTTGCAGGTGAAGAAGTTTCTCCTGTTGAAGCTTCTTAGAAAGAACAAGTCATCCATCCATTTATTTTGTTGGGTTTTTAAAAGTATGGAAATCCTGTTGACAACCCGCACCTAAGTGTCAGAGAACTTCTTATGAATTTTATATCGACGTTGCATTTGTTTATGAAAATAGGAAGAATTTGTTAAGATTTTGTAATGATCTGTTTTCATGAATGAATGGATTATTAATTTCTTAGAAAATTTGGAAGTTTTCTCTTTATATTTATATTTTTGGTAGAGGTCAGCAATTAAATACTTAAAATTGTGTAAATAAAATTTAATAATTTATAAAATCAAATTTAGCTATAAAATATAATAATTGGTAAGTCAAAAATTATATTAACCCCTTTGACGCGGATGAGGTACTATTACCTCCTCCGAACTAGGTGCCCTTAGGGAGGAGGTAATAGTACCTCATCCGCATCGAAAGGGTTAAACTGAATATCCTTTAAGAAATAAAAAGTTCACCCAGTTTTATGAAACCATGGTAGTATTACAGTTTTTAATTCATAAGTTTTCTACCATATTGAAGAGGATCATAATTTTCATATTTAAAAAATCATGATTGTTGCATATTTAAAAAATATACTATTAGTCATCTATAATTTGTTAATGTTATTAGATTTGGTAATGATGTAAAATAAGAATATTTTCCTACTTTCCATCCTTCTAGCTCATTTATTAAGCTTAACCTCGCCTAGTTGTAGGTGTAAAGTAATGTCAAGACCAACCAAATTATACTATTGTTGAAGACAGTGGTGTCTGAAGCAATTTTCTGAAGAATTGTCTTGGTGCTATTACAGACACACTCATTAAATTTAATAATTTTTTTGCAGTATTATACATAGTATAGTAAAGTAAAACAAAGAAGAAGGCCATTTTCTGAGGAAATAGAGTTTTGGAAAAAAAATCAGATCCTGATATTCTAATTAAATCTTTAGAAAATCCACTGTTTTACAAGGAAATAAGTTTTCTAAGGTTTTTTGATCTAAACAAAATCATTCTTTTACCTATCCCATAATATGGTCAGAAAATTAAGGTTTTTAGAAGAAAAATATTGTGTACAGACGCATTTCGTTGGAAGGAAGTGTCTACAATAAAATGAGAAAGGGACACTCTATAAAAGAAGTGTTATGATTATCCATATGTTTGGAAAGGACTGATGAATAAAAGCAAAGGACTTTCAAGTTTGTGAAGATGGGCCACGATTGAACTCGGTATGGTCAGTGGACTTGCAGGCCTGAGCTATTAGAGTAACACTCGTAGGGAAAACAGTTACTCATTGCTTGCTGTGGCTAATTTTAATTTAAATTAAATCCTTTCCTATTTAGCTAGAATAAAAGTTTCAGAAGTAGGAGGATATGATGAGTACTTATTCCAAAGTTGTTCTGCTGATGAAATCATAAATAATTGTCTTCACTAAAGGAGAGCTCTTGATATTGTTTTTATCCAGTTATTCAATGGAAATTATTTTTCTTTGGAGGTCTGGTAAACTGATTAAATATTTACTCTGGGTACTGGTGAATCAAAGACACTCATTAGTAGTGAGTGACTTTATAATGGAAACAATTTTCTTACTAAAATCCAGTTCATTTCTCAACATAGTCTCCTAATAGCTCAATATTATTTTTCCAACATTTTTATAACTCATTTAAAACTTGCAAAAATACTATTTCTCATACTCTGCAAGATAAGAGTTTGTTTCAACTATGATCTCATAATTCATTGCAAATTTCCTCACTTCAAGCCATTTTATAGCTATAAGGGACCAAATATGGAAAATAAGGAGGATGAGGTTGTAGTTCATAGTGCAATTTGAAAATTGCAGACATGAGCTGGTTAATTGTCCCAGTAAAAGTGAGTTATTTTTCTACCCTTAAATGATGGTTTTTCTTGTGAAACTGCGAAGATCAGTATGGCATTAAAATATTCACATGCTTGTGCCCAAATGAGAGACAATTTTCTACAGAGTTTTGAATTTCTTCAAGATTTTCTCAGAAGTATTTGAGGATATAAAATGCAAAATATGTGCAAGAATTATTGAATTATTTAATGAAAGCTGAAGGAACTTAAGGACCTCATTTCAAAATAATTATTAGTTATAGAAAGTGTGATCCTTTTTTTTCCCTGATAGACTAAGATAGAAACTTGGGAATTTTTTGATGCCATACTGATTTTCACAGTCTCCCCTTCTGCTACATGAGGATCTTTTGAAGGAATTTCCTTCTTTAAACATCTTTTCTATATTTTCCAGTCATATGTTGATCAAGGAACCCAAATAATGGCTTGATATTCTCAAAGCTAGGAAGGTTTTAAAGTAAATAAACAGTTAACTCAGTGCTTGGATACGTGGGAGACATGAAGTAGTATATGGATCCAAGCCAATGATGTTGAATGGTTAAAACCCAAATTAATATTTCCTTCTACTGTTAGAAAGGTGGATTCTGTAGAAGTAGAAACAAAGCTGCAATGTCTCCAGCCAGCACATTTGAGAGAGGCTAAGAACTTCCCTACTGCCTCTACCCACTAAGGCTGGGATACACAACCTTTTTTGGTGCCCGGGACCACCGGGCGCTTCCAAAAGCGAAGCAGGCACTGATAACATTTCCGTCCAGGGTGATATTCAGGCCATCTCTTGGCAATATGATCACTTTACTAGTTTGCCGTTTGAAATATACGCTCCTTGGTAAATAAGATCAAAAATATTACAACGTATATAATTTCATCACAACGTGAGAAAGTCTTTATCTCCGAAGAAGATTTGATTACGGGGAATAAATCTGGTATGAATGTTTTCACTGCATGAACACTGCTGCGTTCTGAAAAGCAGCATTTAGTCATTAATTTTGGGGAAATTGATAAATTTATATGATGAGCAGAGCTGAATCTTTGCATTTGCATATTGAACAATTTATGAACTAGATACGTGTCTTATTAATTTAGACAGAGGCGATAAGAGAGATAAAGTTAAGACACCCTTGATGTTTACGAAACCCGAGACCAGGTCAACCTAGTTTCTGACCCCTACCTACCTACTGCAATCTTAAGCAGTACTGTTGTAGCAAATATAAAAAATCTTTTTAACGAAGCTTGGTGGGCACTGTGTAAGGTTGTTTCGGGCACCAGGTTGAGTATCCCGGCACTAGGGTTTTGAAGAATATGGTATTGTTAATTTTATGTACATGTGCTAAAAGGATATAAGTAGAAAACATTGTGAGACACAGTGCTTCTTTTGGTCACACTTTTATCCATTGATGTTAATTTCAATCTGGATTCTAGAGGGAAACCGGCCTAAATTCCTATTATCAAAACAAGAAGCATTAGGAGGAACTAGTTATTTGTTTGTGTTTAATTTTACGTGAACAATCAAAATTTCACATTCCTGCATTTATAGAAACCTTGCCTTATCTTTGAGTTGGTGACAGGGAGTTGTCTTTTTAATCAAATCATAAGATTTTTTACAAGGATTGGAATTGGTGTCAGTATTCATTGCAGTTGAATCATCTCTGCTTAACTGTGTAAAAGTCTGCTGGACTCTGAGACTGCTTGGGGACTTCTCTGGTGGTATTTAATGTATTTCCCTGCTATAAATTCCACCAAAAGCAAAATTTTCATTTAATGTTTTCATTTCCCATAATCCAGTGACCAGTTTTGGGAAAATATCTCTTATCCATTTTCTGTGTTCTTTTACTGGGTCTTGATGTGGAGCGTAGCAATTTTAAATTATCAATTAACTGGGATTATTCATTTCTGGAACTCCCCTAACCAATCATGCTGAGTTCTTCATTGTACGCTTTCTTATTGCCCTTTGACTCTTGTAGTTTAATTTATTCCTTTCGAAAAATTTAGCTTAGAATATCTCCCCCATTTCTCCTGTTTCCATTGCCATTTCTGAAAATATTTTTCAGTAGCGACCTCGGATCCCTTGATATCTCTCTCATAATTTCTCAGGAAAGCAATATCCTGCTAAGATCCTTCTCTCTAAGCTCAAGAATTTCATCTTTGAATTAAGAATTCAATGGCTTGACATCAATTGCTGCCTAGCCTCCATTCCCAGGATCTGCTGAGCTCTCTTCCCCTTGGGGATGAAGAGGAATCATTTCGTAATATGATTAATGCTAGGGTTGTAAAAGAGGTGAAAAATAGTGACTTGACTGTGACTTGATTAAGTCTCCTTTCCAGGCAAGTGTTCTAACCAACTAAATACCAAGTCCTTCTCACTTCTGTAAACAGGAGCTTTTATGAGCAAGGAAGTGGTGCTCCTAGCAATGGCACCAACCACACCCAAAGGTCCTCACTGACACCCAAAGATATACCATTGAGAAATCCTCTCTATAAAATTACATAGTTGCTACAGAGTTCTTGTACAACATTGGGTTAAGTTGCACACTTACTTATGCTTAGTTAAACTTCATTTTTCCATCATAGAATTAATGCTTTTATAAATGACCATGTTTTAATGGGTAGACCCAAATCAAATGTTACTTCATTGTTATGAGGAAGGGACCAAATTTTATCTTAATAAAACATTTGTGCATGGTATCTATGAAAAGAATATCTAAGTTTATTTATTTGTATAGTGTCTTTCTGCTGATAACCAAAGCACTGATTCAAAATGACCACTTGGAATACATTGAAAATATATCTAATTATATCCCTCCCAACCCAATGAAGTTTTAGCCACATGTTTATTGCTCAGGAAGTAGTCCTAAATTCTTGGAAGAAGTGCATCTTAAAACTCTTTTGCAACAGAACATAATAAATCCAATTTATTCCTAATTTTTTCCTCCAATTACCTTCCAATCCCAATTTTATCCCAAAAGTCACCTCCCAGAATCCAATTTCCTTTATATGTAATAATTTATCTGACATTATCATGCGTCACACCTGTCAACTTCAAACCTCTCTTAATGATATGTTTCATCTCATTTCAATGATCTCTACAATTATCTTGGTTCTGATAGCATACCATCTGTTTTTATCAGTGATTGTGCTTCTTCTTTCTCTATTGCATTGTGTCTAATATACAACCATTTCTTCTCATTTCTTTTTCCTATGATTTGGAAGTTGACCTATATTATTTTCATTCAAAATTCAGGTTCTAAATCAGATTTTTCCAACTACCACTCTGTAACAATTCTTCTTATTTTCTCTTTCATTCACCAAAAAATCGTATAAAAGATTTATATTCTACATTACTTCCTCCTTCCACCTACTAGCCAACATGGTTTCCTTCTTACTCCCATCTGTTTAACCAATTTAGCAGTTATCCCATACTATGCCATAAAAGCAAACCAGAATCAAGGTCCACTGTACTCTGCCTTTGTAGATTTTTCTGTAGCCTTTGATTAGATTTTAGATGAGAACTATTTATTTCCAAACTACCCCATAAGCATATATATGGTTATTTATTAAATTTACTGTCAATTATTTTAATGAATTGGGTCCATGGTTTTATTCTAACTTGCTCAATCTAAAGGTCTCTGGAGTACTTAAGCATTGTGTTGTAGGCCCATATCTGTTTGACTATTGTGTTAGTGATCCAGTCTCCCCTCCCCTACTATGGAGGATATTTTCTTAAAAGCAGATTATTGCAAGATTTTCAATCTTGTAACTGATATTGAAGATTGCTTTTTTACTTCTGAAGGTCAATTAAAATAAAATACTTAGTGAGCTTCAAAAAATAGTTTATTATGCTGTTCGGGCCAGTTTCGTCACTTAGTTACTTCTAAATATTTTTCTTTAATCGACTTATTGGAGAAGTTCAACCAAGTAATGCCACAACATGTTAAGTCTATTTTCAGAGAATGCTAAATCACATTTTTAAACAGCATGAGAATTGGAAGCATTTATCCAATTTATTTGTAATAATAATCATATTATTATATAGCAATTGCTTAGTAGTTATCTTGATTCCTTTCTATAAGAATGTTATTACTATAAAAAGGCATCCTCATTTCTTGAAAATTCCTTATTCCTATTTTGTTTGCTCTAAATGTTACTTAATATCTGAAATTAAGAGTTAATTTTGTGCATCCTCTTCACCAATGTCAATATCTGCCACCAATTATTTTGTCTTATAAGAGATTTCTGAACTTGAGTGTATGCAAGCAAGCCCATTGATCAATCACGTCTTATAAATCTTTATTATATTCATAAAGATTTTGTATCTTTTTATATGATTGAAGTGCATGTGGCCTCTCTTTTTTGTATCAGTGTTTATGTATCTTTTTTAAATTAAGCAATATGGTGATAAATCTAAATTATTTTCCATAAATCTTTAGTCGAGGAAATTAGAGAAAATGGAACCACTATTATTGTCATTTTTGCTCTTTTCAGGCCCATCGAAAATCTTGATTGGAGAGTATTATTTTTTGTTTTCCTAAGTAGAAGGCATCGGTTTGTAAACATTACAGGTAAGTCTGGGCCTTCCGTCGATGCATGCTTTCTCGGAATTCCATTTATTCGTCCTTGCTCCATTAGTCGAAATATTCCCCAATTTAGGAGATTGGAAAGGGGAGTGGGTGATTGGTCGGCGTTCCTTCACACGCCACCTCTCGCAGCCTCCCATCCTTTCTTTTTTCATTTCCGGAGAGGAACGCTCGCTCCCCTTACCGCATCTCCCTTTGGCTCGATCCGTTCGGAATGTAACACGTGACCGAGTGAGCTGATGTGTTTCCTTTCCAAACGATCGCCTTTTCAAGTTTGATTGCTAACCAGACGCAGATTTTCATCGTTCGTTTGTTATTCGACCTCGGAAGAATATTTCGTAACGATTGCGTTGTTTCCGTTTCCGATTGCCGCCCGTTAAATGTGAATAAATCAGTGTCACGCTCCATAGCGATATGAGTGGAGATATTTGGAAAAATGAGGGTAACTATTATGGGGAAATCATGTGTAAAACCAAGTCTGGTGACATAATTTTCTTTTCGTTCGTAGGAAGAGGCTCCGTCACGTGTCGACGCTGCTATTAGGTATAGTTGTCGCCCAAGCTGCTTAGTTAAATAATTTTTAATTTAATTCATCATTCGAAGATGTCTGTACATATTTTAAATTTAAAAAAATTGCCTCGCCCAGATCCTTTGTGCGGGTATAGTCAAGGCAAAGTATTTCTAGGCGAATCGAAGATTTTAATTAGAGATTTAAAATATCCAATAGGTCTTTGTCGACGTTCCTCGCCTCAATCACAGTAGTCGGAGAAACCAGGAAGGATCGCCGCTCTAATTCATTAACAGCTTGGTTCGAAATATTCTTTCTTTACTACCGAGGATTTTTTGTTCATGAAACCGCGATTACCTTACCCGCGCTCCGGAAATCACCTTAAACCCATGGATTAAAGTCCAAGGTCCGATTCCCGGCGATATCCAAATCTTCCTGCATTAGCCCAGCTCTTACGATTTCAATTTGCTATCTAATACCAGTCACGATTAGCCTGATATGTAATAAGAAGGCGTTGACGTCTAAGCTTGGCCTTGGACATTTGTAATCCCTATGATTTATTTATGCTTTAATGTGAGTACGAAGTGGGAATAAAAACTCGATATGAATGACATCCTCTTAATACAAATTTAACCTTCCTAAAGAGTGAGCTACTCCTAAGTGGCTTGATTGATTGTGTTCGAGGATGAGGTACACTCAGCTTAGCAAAACTAAACATTTGTGTGGTAGAAAAGATCGAGCTACTATGGTCTGAGTATGATATCGTATTTGCAAGTCCTGAATCGGTTCAAATCAATCCAAAAATCCAGTTTTGAACGGTTCGTATTTGAAAGTAAATATGCATGCCAATAACTTCTGAAAATGTGATGTAGTTTCCATGTATCTTATCGTAAATTGTACCTGGGCCATACTTTACTGTTTTTTAAATCTGGATTTGAAGCAAATTTTGAGTTTCTATTCGTATCCATCAGCCGAAATAATCGGTTCTTTTACTTTTAAATTGATCGCTATGTATTGCAAAATAAGCTGTACTTATTTACAAGCTTATAGGTACCTATATTTTTCTCAACGTTTAGCTTATGCAATAATTTTGGAAATTTAATTTAAATGTCCTCAATCCTCTACATTGAAGAGCTGTGGTACAATCTATTACGATCATTAATAGTAGCCTGTTTTGTTCGGGATCGGAGCTCTGAAAATTAAATATAATTTTAAAAATTATGGAATGAAGTTTTAAGGTAAAAGAAGAGTAACGTACAAAAATAAAGAAGAATAATATTGCGTATTTGCTTGTACTTAAACAAATATACTGTATGTCTTTCAAGTTGCTATTGGAAGAAAGGATCATTTTAGAGTTTTATTACTTGTGCTACCTATAAAAATTCAATGGCTTCGCTCCGATTCATCTTAGAAATCTGAAAGTGCCTCTATACCTCCCCAAGCTTTCGTTCAATTTAGCAAGAAAGTGTTTTGAACATCTTCAATTCCTTTTTAATGAAGACAATAGTTCATCTTTTAATTTACCTCGTGCGAAAAGAGATCCATAAAAATATTCAAAAATAAAATTCAGAAATGTTGGAATAATTATTTTTGCCAAAAGACTAGTTTTAATAATTTAATCGTTGTAGATTGACGTGATTTTCTTAGCAAGCCGCAAGTTGAACGTGGCAGACAGTGTAAGAAATTGCGAATGTTTCTTTGAATAACTCATGATTATCAGTAGCTCTTAAGAAAAATTATCATAAGTAACTATCTAGCATTAATTCTCCATAAAGCACTAATGACCTTTCGCGGAGGTAACACTTTGTTTCTTGAAATTGCGAAATTGAGTATAATAGCTCAAGTCGATTGCAATGATTTTTTGAATAACCTTAACGCTTATAATCTGAACTCTCTGCTGAAGTGGATCGCTGACGGGATTTAATAATCATATACAGTTTTGTAAAATCTACATTTTGATCAAACCGAGTCGCTCCAAGATGTACTGCCTCTACTAAATCAGTAATTTCCTAATAATACGCTAAAGTTTCCCACTAGCGGAGTCTGTAAAGTCATTAGCCCAAGGGCTGATTGGATTCTCAGCCACTCCATCATTGGTTACCGAAAGCTTCGGGGGGAAATTGAGGCAAACTACCTAAGATGAGGAGTGATTTAATTGGCTAGGAGAGTTGAAAGGATCTTACTTCACTTATAATAGACATCCCTTTAATAATCTCATTGTATGATATTCATGTTAATTTGAATTTCCGTGTAAGGGTCAAACATGCAGATATAATCACTTCAGTCTGATTCAACACATGTTTTACATTTTGAGAAAGTTAATTCAATTCTTACTGATACGAGAAAGTTGATTGAATGCTAACTGATACGAAGACATCTCTTCGGAGAGAATACAAGAGGTTCGAAATATCAATAGGGTTCAAGTGTTGTAACTTGTAATTGACTATTGTGGCTATCAAATATCTATTGAACCCATCTTCCGGTTTAAGGATTTGTGCGCATCTAGCCTCAGGCGAGAAACCTAGAAAAAGGGGGTGTTTTGATAAAGGCCTCAAAAATCGTGCTCTGGCCGATACAAATTTTTAAAGTCAGTTCACGTATTCTCACGTCATTACTCTAGAATACGTTTTCGAAATATCCCCTTCAAGTTTCATTAAATCGGAGAGATGCATTTAGCTCACATGAATTACCGTTCACTGGCTATATCAAGGTCGAAATAACTGATGTTTTATAGGGAAAATTAGTGGTTTGCCTTTAAAAAACACCGCTGTGCTCCCCAGTGCTCAAAACAGCGATCTTTAAAGAAAAGAGCTTTCCTTTAGCAGTAAGTCCCTTTGTATATCTATTTCATCGAAGGAAATCGTATGAGCAGCTCTACATGAGGGAGAGTAAAGGTTAGTTAGTTTCTTGGCCTTACTTTTAATGTGGAATATTATTCTGCCCGCGTGAAATCATGAAAGAGAACTGTTCTGTTACTAATACGTGCAATTTTTTTATGTCAGTCTGGTGTTTAGATATTGTGTGTGGTAGCTTAGTTTGCTCAGGTTATTAGTTGAAGGCAAGAGAAGCATACATTGCAGTAATCGAGTCTTTGTAAACAAATATACGTAAAGATAGACGGAATTATTCTACAAAGTTTGTTTGTTTAACAGTTGGATCTAATCAATTAAATTATTTTATGATCAAAAGTTATTAGTATGACTTTTAACATCAGCAAAAATTCCCATGCAAATACAGTCATGCCTAATCATGTTACGTATAAATGGCTGTTTTGAAATAAGGGTTGATTTTCGTCGGAGTGGGGATGACCTCAAGTCGAAACTTAACGATTCGGAAGCAGCAGAACGAAAAAAATACGTTTTGATTCTTTATGAAGGACGCAGAGCTTCTCCCTTTATTCCGTTCAACGACCTTATGGTGGGTGTTTCAGGAATGAGCCGGACAATGAGGGTTGTCGAGTCACAATGTACCGTATTCAAGAGGTAGCATATGATCCAAACTGTTCAAGATCGTTTTCATAATAGAAGACACAACAGCGTAAATTTTGAAGCCGTCAAACTTGTAGAGCACCGTATAGTTTCAAGTAAACAAAATGGTTGTTAATTAATAAAGTTGAGTTTCATAAATGAACATTGCTTATTATTATGAACTGCTTATTGTATAATAATCCATTTTTATATGCAAATAATCAACACCTAACGACAGTAAATTTAGTGCTCAAAGTACATTCGCGAGTGTCTTAGCATCCCATACTTTGTTCGAATCTCTGTATAAACTATTAACGCATAGGAAAGCATCAATAGGCCTCTTAGCTCACAGCTGTGAGCAAACATTTCCAAGTAGTGAAATCAACGAAACGCGAAATTACTTCAGCATAATCCCAGACTTTACCGTTAAAATCCACTCTGCTTTTTCTTTATTTTGCCCAATCATTGCGCATGGAAATACTCCTCGCTTGTCACAATCTTTGCCGTGAAAAAATCCTTGGCGATTTCTTCTTTAGACCATTGATGTCGTGACGTGAGCAATTTCATATGCGTACTTTAAAGCAATCAAACATTTCAGCATATTCTTTCGTCATTAAACAAAATTGGGTTGTTAGAAATACGCAAATTCTTTATTATCGTATCGCTGGAATTTGACAAAAATCGTTACGGGAATTGCCATCTGCAAGCATAGGCTTTGAAATGGTGAGATTCGAAAGGCGGCTATCTTAATAATATCAAAACGTTTGCAAAACTTGTCTCTCCTTCCAAGAGAAATAATTTTCGTAACCTTTCTCTGTATCATCTAAATACTCTCCTGCGTTTTTTTAGATTTAATTTGTTCCGAAATTTAATCTAATACATAGGATTCCAAACCTCTTTTTTCGTAGACCCTTCAGCCTTCCTTTTATTGTTTCATTATTCTGTTAAAAAGCAATATCTGGTTTCAATTTTAATACATTATCTTTTTAGGTGAGATCTTTGGCTTCTAAATACACTATAACACTCTCAGAAATTGAAAAAATATGGACCATATTTAGACACTTTGGGATACTATGCTCTAATGGATGCCTTTATTAAACGGTGCAGACCAGGCAATATGTTTTACGATTCGCCGACTCTTAGATAAATATTTAACAAAATTAAAACTGCGGTAAATTGATGTATAAATACTATATATGAATTTATCGCAGCTTTAATTACTTATTAGAGATTAACAAAAAAGCAAGAATATTTTGACCCATTGTCTCACGATATTCAGATGCGTGACCTTCACATTCTGCATGCAACCGTCACTAAGGGAGAAGACATCCGACGCCCCTCGCGCTCAGCTGATGCTCGCAGCCAGACATTGGTGGTCCCAAGAAAAAGAAAGATTAGTCTTTTAATAGCTTTTCATCAAGAGATAAGCCGCCTTAACACCAGGAGAAGCTCCTAAGGTTTTTCTTTTTATAATCAGCAATCCCTTAGTGACATGAATTTCACATATCAGATAAAATGATGTCCCAATACATATTCTTAGTATGTACTTAGTATAATGAATTAAAAATAAGATAGGAAAGAGGGATATAACATTGACTATATTCCGTAAGTGTCACGCTTGGTTTTTGGTGGATTTGAATGTAATTTTGTTCAATCTGGAATTGTTATTTAAGTTTGTCATTTATAAATGATACGGTTGATGTCAAGTTTAATTTTGGTAAAACGTTAAAATAATTACAATTAAATTCCGGCTTCCAATAAAATACAAGTCTGGGTGTAACATAATAACGGGAACTTTGCAAAATTCAAAATGTTTTTTAAAGAATTTAAATCTTTAACTCCTTACGAAATTATCGTTGTTTTATTTTTTACAGATTTTTAACAATTTTTGTCAATTTTTAATGTAATAGAATTGAATAGTATTTATTTTTAGAATTTAAGATATAGGATTCAGGAGCTTGGTGAAATCACTGATATCCTCTTTCAAACATTCATATATTTCAGATATTTTCCAATTTTTTATTTCATGGATATGTATCCGTCTTTGACTTGTATGTATATCTTGCATACTTGTAATAAATTTGATTTTATAGAGTAATAGGATAAAAAATACCCAATTCTTTTTAACTATGGACAACACACATTTTGATGGGGCTAAGGCTTTAGTAACAAATATTTTATGCACTTTTATGGAAAGTTGACATTTAGTGGCAAATTCTCAATCGACTTAAGCGAAAGTATAACTTTAGTTTTACTAGTAATTTTGGTGATGTCATTTTGAACATGGAGAGAACTTTCATTAATAATGTCCTGTATTTTTTCTTCGGTGTACTTAAAGGCAAGACTTCTAGTTTTTTTAAAAGATACAATTTGAAATTTTTGTAGAAAAAACCGCCTTTCAGCAATTATTCGATTACCATTCTTCATTTACGTCAGCAGATAAAAAATTCAAAGAATATATTAAGCACTCGTACGAAAAACGAGAATTTCTCGAATTCAAAATCGGTCTAAAATATGACCGTGAAAAAACATTTTAATGCTACTCTCGTGGGCTTTTTCTTGTATGCATGATTCTGGAGAAAATTTCGAAAACGATGGCATCATACGATGAATCTTTCGATGTGGACCTTAACAGCGCTTCGGTCAAAGGGAGCTGCTGTAAATTGTAGAGCTATCACGACTTGAGCGGATGTGCTGTAACTGACCTGGGATATTCTCATGAGGCCGCTGCGTGAATCTCGTCACCACGCTCAGCTGCCTTCGAGGTAGCTCCTTCATCTTTTTCTTATTTCGTCCATGATTTTCGTACGTATGAACAAGACGTCAATGCAGAAAGGTCTGCGAATGATGTATGATGAAAAGGTGAAATGTCATCATTTGTTAATTTTAGTGTTCTATCGACATGGCGGTGAATAATTTGACGTCAAAGGCCGATGGAACCTTGACTAAGAACTCTTATGTTCAGTTTTTCAACTAAAGCTCTCGGTTTACGGCGGTTCCATGAATTTCATATGAGTGCTTTCTTAACAATTTTTTTCACCTGTTATTTTCTGTTTCTTCCGATGTAAGAACAATTTTAAGGCGAATAAATTTACATAACAGTCACATTAGCATATCTAGTGAGTGGAAAGAATCATCCTTATTGCGAAAATTTAGTAACGAATGATGTAACTCCTAATAGGGGTAGTTTTTACATATCTGTGGTTTTTACCAAGAACTTGGGTTGTTCGACTGTATTCAGCGGTTGCTACGGAGAAGATTCAATAAAGGATCGACCAGCAGCAAGGTACCAACCTTGCTGCTGGTCTTCTTGCACGCTACGATTTAATTCTAATACTGCACGTGATCGCTATGAATTGAAATACTGAAGATGGTCAATAAATTATAAGACTTCATCCATAGGTTTATGAATTTTACTTTGTACATAAATTGACATTTGCTTACATCGGAAATACAGCTATGTATAGTATTATGAGTCGTATTTTAGGACACTCATAATTAGTTGATTAAAGTAATTACTGATTTACATAATTCTTGAATTCTACGGGCTGAGAATTCAGCGTCGATGTACATTTATATCTTTTTCTCGATTCTCAGGAAATTTGAATAAAAAAATGTTACTCAGAAACTACTTTAAAACGAAGTTACTCTTATTATTTGCTATAAACTCAAATTATGGAATAATGAGTCAAAAAAACTCCAAGCACCATCAAAAATGATCCTCATTTTTGATGATGCTTGGAGTTTTTCGTTGACTCATTAATCATACTAAGCCATCAGCGGAATTCTCAAGATGATTATTGGCATTTCCAACCTTCTCCGCAAAATTGGGTTTGGCTTTATTTTTATTCTTTCGATTGTGGTTTAATTATACTTGTGAGTTTTATTCTTTGACTTGATATATTATTTATGATAAAAACATCTGTGTTTTCCCATGGTTTTCTCGCTTTTGACAGTTCTACTTACACTTTGCGATTTTTGGCTTTTGACTTATTTCCTTACTATTTCATAAGGAACAGTCATTGGTTTTCTTTGGTGTTATATTACTTAGCAGTTGTACTCACACACTACAGTACTTTTTGTGGCTTGGTTGGCTTTATTTTAGTCTTTGACTCCAGTTCTATTATAGTTGCGTTTTGAATTTTTGACTTTGCACCTACTTATCTTGTCTAAAAAGACGTTTGGTTTTCCCATGGTTTTCTCTACTCTCTACCGCTTCCTCCTTCTCTACCGCTCTACTCACACATAATACTTCTGGCTTAATTTGGTTATTATACTCTATGAGCCTGGTTCCACATACCTGTGATTTCAATTTTTGACTTGTTATCTTATTCTTGATAAAAAACATTTGCGTTTCTCTGGTTTTTCTCTTGTTCCGCAGTTATATTTATTTATATTTATATAATTTATACATTGTACGATTTACATTATCACACACTTTATTTATTATGATATTATTAAGCATTAATTTTTGGTCACCTCCTCTATATACTTATCCTATACTACCAAAAATGGGCACTTATACCCCTTACAACTTATTATCTCAAAATCACTGCAATAGATTTAGGAATCTGCATTCCAAGATTCTTAACATCGGGGTTGGCTTATACTTTTTGAAACGATGTAAACAGCATGGGCTATTTCCTAAATTTATGGACGTTCTTACCACTCCAAAATCTCTGAAAGGAGAAAACAAAATCGTTTTTGATGGTGCTTGGAGTTTTTCGTTGACTCATTATTCATACTTAGCCATCAGCGGAATTCTCAAGATAATCAAATTAAGGAAATCAAAGTAATTTTATGTCTACATTATTCTAATAATTCATCACCGAAGTTCATAAATTATTAAGGATGATTTCAGTAATTAAATATTTCTTTCGATTTCTATTCGAAAATTTCTAATCTGTTCGGTTTCGAAGTATGAAAAACAGGTGGTGCCTATATGGACATACTTAAGTAAAACTTCTTATCAGACTTAGTGTATCATTCATTTACTCAGCTTTTTTAGTGAAAAACTTTTACTCCTCATCTATCCATCGCAAAAATTAAAAAAATGCAATAAGTGGGCCTCCATAGGCCCACTGATGCCCTAGAGACATCGGTCTTTTATTGATTTGAGAAGTGTTCTGCCCTACAAAGGGTTTAAGTGCGAATTACGAATAGAAAAAGCAACGAAAATGGGAAGCATTGGAGCCAAGACAGTAAAACACCATTGACTTTAATACAATGCAAACTTAAGACTTAATTGAATACAGGTAAAATAAGTGCACTATGTAAAAATTCATTCAATCCATTTTACTTGAGTAGGAGTTCCGCATAGTGAAGGCTTTCTCCATAGATTATATTAATTGAATCCTGAAAGGGAATATCTCGTCCTTTCTCTATTTTTATGTGCTTCACTATGTGTTCTTACAAATCGGTATCCCTTGTCGCAAAGAAAATACTTTTTTATGTTTTTATATTAAGTAATCACCGGATTTAAAATAGCCGTCGTTTGAGAGGAGAACATTTCTTCCTATATTACCACTTATCGCCACGAACTCATTTCGCTCTTTCTTCCTCGACTCCCTTCTCGCTGTCTATAATGGGAAATAACAACTCCAACCTTTGCCACAGCCTAATTTGGCGTCCTTAGGGACGATGAAATAGTGCCCTGAATTGCATCATGAAGATAAGCTGAGAACTGTAAAAAACATCGTAGTATCTTTAGCTGGAAATAATGTATCGATTTCTTTTATATAAGTCAGGGACGGATCCAGGGGAGTGGTCCTGGGGGTCCGGACCCCCCCCCCCCCCCAAAACATCACTTGTGCCTATTTTTCGAAAATGAAACTCAAATAACGCAAATAAAAACACAATTTAATAAGCAATCACTAGCGAAAAATATTCGAGTTTGTCTAACACAATTCTAACGTCACGTTTTGTGAAAGCCGAAATATCTTCTATTTTGAAATTTTTCGATCGGACCCCCCCCCCCAAAAATTTTTTCTAGATCCGTACCTGATTTAAGTATTGCTATTTGGAAAAGATGAGACAGAAATAGAAGAGAATATAACTTGCTGGGTGTTTTTCCTTGAGGGGATAATATTGTCTTTTGTTACAACAATTTTTAAATCCTTTCCTGGCAATTAATAATTAATGAAGCATAAAATACTGTTTCCTCTCTTTATTTTAACAATTGATGAGAAAGCTCACCAGTATCAACATTTTAAGGAATGTATAAAAATATTAAATATATGTGCAAATAATATGAGGACTGTTTGAAATAAGATAATATCGAAATTATAAGAGCGTTTTTCATATCATGGGAACTACAAATTTAACCCCTCTCAATTATCATCGCTCCTAACTAAATTGACAGTTTTTATTAGGGAGGCCAACATCATGTTCCCAAAACTCAAACAAAGAAAAAGAAAACTTCCGCTAGTATTTTTTCTAAGGGCATTTTCCAAGAAGTGTCTCAATCTCAAATCACGTGAAGTTTGCGTGAGAATTTCAACTAACGGAGATATATTTTTTCCTGCTCTACTGCTGTTTCCTCTGAAATACGCTCAAGTCCTCCTGAAATCATCAGTAGGTACTTAACTAAGGCAAAAGCAACACTGGACGAACACACACTAGCATTGCCTGATCAGAAATATCCTATCTGTCGGGATTCGAACCCGGGACCTTAGGGTCGGAGCGACAGCACGGCTAGAACGCTAACCACTCGGTGGTTAGCGGTAAAGAAGAAAGTAGCATATATATTGTGAGAAAAATCCGAACAGCCAGGATGAGATCCCAGAATCTTGGGGTTGGAGTGACAGCACTAGAACGATAAATTTCGAATCGCTCTTCGTCAAAAAAGTTTTCTTTGGAATTTCTAAACTAAGTAAAAATGTGCAGAAATACCTCTTAATATTTAGACTGTATGGACAACTTCAATTCATTCCATCGAGACGTTGGAAGGTATAATTGGTTTGTGCTGAATTACTCTTGTTGATAATAAATACTATAAGTTAGTTACATCATCAATTTTCAGTTATTTTATTTTTATATATACCTTCTTGTCACTTAGATTTAATATCAATCTAATTCTTTGATTCAGGTTTGTGTGTGATTTTTTAACCTTTCAGATGCTTAATGTTGAATTGCAGAAAATATATTGTCAATACAACTGCAATGCTTGTAACAATGAACCTTCCTCTAGCAACCATAAGCCGAAAATTTTTGACTACTCGATAGCATTCGTAAGGAAGACTACACGCTATTCTCATGGAACGAGCACGTGACGGGAAAATCAAAGAGTTCATCGCGACGAGAATATCAGAGTAGGAGTGATTCTGGTTTCATAATTAATTCACGAGACGGTCACGATCATGGTCACCAATGGATCAGCGATTCTTTCTACAGACACATCTCAGACTGAGCTCAGATTTTTTTATTTGCAAGCTTGCAAGTTTCATTTCTCAATTTTTATTGGTAAGGCAGTGTAGTATAATTTTCAGGCTGAACGTGAAATTCTAAAATTCCAACCTATAGTGTTAACGCTTTCTGTGAAATCACTGTATTTTTGGAATTTTCAGTTTTAGTAAGTAAGTAAGATACTAATTGGATGTGGAAGTTTAGGTATAATCTCATATTTGAAGTCTTTGATATCCTATGAAAAATATACTGTACGTCGTACTTCTCGTTCCTCGTTATTCCAAATCGTTTTTCCCTACAACGACCAATTTTTTCCTCACTAAACTTATTTCAGATTTTCTTTAAAAGGAAAATATATACTTGCTTATGGAACTCTCGCAGATATATTGCAACGTTGACAGTTTTCCTAAAGCACACCGGTTGACCTCTATTGAGTTGAGTTGAGAAGGTGATTCTACATTTCACCTACCCATCGTCAGGATCAAGTGTGTATTTTTAAGTGGTATCAGTGGTATGATAATATTTTAATTCTTAAATATCTTTTCACTTCCCCAGAATTAATTTCGTACTTTGTACAATCTCTTGAAGCCAATAAATTGGGAGTTACGTAATCTAGTTTACTTATTTCTTCCCAAATAAAATAATCGCTTTTTCTATAGAAGTCATGATGCATTTTATTGGACTGCTGATTTTGTATGCAAATTTTATTTGTTGTGATATATAGTATTCGGTATGCTTTACTTCTGTTACTTTTTGAAAAAAATTGCTTTAATAATTTCATTAACTTATATTTTTCTTATCGTCATGATAGAAGTCGAAATGTATTTGTATGCTTAGAGGAATACAACTCAAAAATTTAAAGGAACAAAGGAATCAAATAAAATTGTTTGCGGCCTTGTTAACGGAACGATTATTGATCCACCTTGATAGACCATGGATCATACTTTGGGAGTCCACAGGTTATGCGTTGTTGCAGTGAAATTTTCAAAACTTAATTAACTAACAATTCAATCAAGGAACCCGTTTAAAATTAACGTCATTAGATTCAGTTTTCAATTCTATTATCAAATGGATCCCGGCTGATCGGACTTTTCTGATCAGGGAATGGTTGCGTGTGTTCGTTGTTGCTGTTGACTCGGTGAAGCATCACCTGACAAGTTCGGTAGAGCTTAGAAGGACTTCACCAGATAGTGGCAACAGTAACTCAGCAAAAAATGTGTGAAAAATATTACTGCTGGTTGTATATCGTTTACATATGAGGGATATCATACCTAAAGGAGAAATGAAAAAATTGCCGAGACAAAAACAGTCAAAATATATCCCGAAAGACTAAGAGAGTTGAAAGTGTAACTTCAAAAGTGGATTTAGTACGAGGTCCACTTGGCCGAAAAGGTCGAGAAGCTCTTCCTATGAGACTTCAAAGAGAGCCTTCAGGTTATCTTATACTTTCAACCTCCTGTAAACAATGGTTGTTCACCTCCATTATGTCCTACATAATCGATCTGAGAGCAATTAAAGTACCAGGTTGATGCTTGAATCGACCTTATTGTGTCAACGAAGCGTGTCTACTTTCCAGTCTTCACTTACACCATTTTTTGTTCCTCATCATTTCCAAAGAAAAAAAGATTCAATATTATAAATGCCGTGAAAAACTATGAAATATATTTATTATAATATATGCAGGAAAAGTATATCGAATGGCTAGTTTATCTACTTCTACATTCTTACCTTGTTTGGCGAGTGCGAGGGAATAAACTTTGTGCTTGCCGGATTAAATTAAATTTTATTATTCTATTCGAGACTATATTCTTAAAATATGAATGATAACTGTAAAATGCAGTTCATAAACCGGTACTTTAGAGTAGGATATAATATTCCGAGGGTATTACATCAGCTTAAATAGCTTTAGCTGTTTTGGTATGCTTAACTGAATACAAATTTTTATATAGATATTTAATGTTGGGATTTTTTCGAGACTTTTTACAGTGTAGCCCCTTAAAAAGTTAGATTTATTTTATATTCTCTTTTCAATTAAAGTAATAGTCTACTCTAATGCGCTATCAAAGTAATATGAATTTTAATGAAAAAATCTGATGTGGCCATCACATGACTTTCTCCGTATTTATTGAAAACATAAGCCTATGCCGGTAATATATAAATAACTCCAAAACAATGAGTGTTACAGGAAATTTTTTCATACAAGCTTTGTAGTAAAAAACATTATCTACAACTTTAGTACATAATTGTATGTACCTACATTGCATTCTGACAGAGATAAGTATGAAAAACTTCAATTTCTGGATAAACAATAACTTCCGGTTAACCATTATTGAAGAATAACTCCTAAACAATCAGTGTTACGAAAAATTTTTTCATACAAAAGTTGTAGTAAAATACATTATCTATAACTTTTGTATGTAAATGTATATACCTAAATTGCATTCTGACAGAGATATGTATGAAAAACTTCCTTTTCTGGGTAAACAACAACTTCCGGTTAACCATTATTGAAGAATAACTCCTAAACAATCAGTGTTACGAAAAAATGTTTCATACAAAAGTTGTAGTAAAATAAATTATAGATAAGTTTTGTTCATAATTGTATATACCTACATTGCATTTTGACAGAGATATGTATGAAAAACTTCCATTTCTGGATTAACAACAACTTCCGGTTAACAATTATTGAAGAATAACTCCTAAACAATCAGTGTTAAAAAAATGTTTTATACAAAAGTTGTAGTAAAGTACATTATCTACAACTTTTGTGTGTAAATGTATATACCTATATTGCATTCTTACAGAGATATTTAAGAAACAAAATTTTGTTCCGGATAAACCGTGACTTCCGGTTAAGCGATATTCTCCAAAAACTAATCAACTCTTGGTATTGTTAGGAATTTTGAAAATGATCGGATAATTACTTTTTAATAAACTTTTTAACCACGGACAGACAGACACACAGACAGACATGTTCGGGAAAATAGCTAAAAACATGCTCTATGGGCCCCAAAACATCTATTTCCGTCGAAATCTGGAGGTCGAATTTTTTTGCGAATACAATACTTTCTCTATACTACGTATAGGGAGAAAGTAAAATTAGCTGTTAATAATACGTTTTATTCATTCTATTTAAGCCTGTCAAATTAAATTACGCAATGGTAATAATGGCTCAATATTTAGTGCATTAATTTTCAACTGTATTTTATTTCATGCTTTCAATTGATTTTTTTATCACTTACCACCATTGTTTATTTTTAAAAAGAGAAGCTCTACATCATAGCACTTATCTTGATAACTGGTAAAATATGTAAATCTCAGCTCTGTATATCCGAATCCAATACTTCTGACTACATTATTAAACACGTGATGAACTGAATCATTTTCTACTACTATTGCATTCATTGCCTACCGTCATTGGAAAAGTTTTTAAATCGATATTCCACGTTAAAGTTCACTGACGTACGGCAAGATTGACGTCAGATACGCCCTATGCTGAATGGCGATCAGAAATCGAATTCCTTAATCTGTGAATTATCAGCGAAAAATTACGAAATTCATCATTCTTACTGGCCATCTTCGTTAATGATGCCTGAGAGATCATCTCATGTAGTTGGAGGGGGTATAATATCTTGGGTAGTTCGTGATGTACCTGCTAAAAAATCGATCCTTGGACTCCCTCTATTGGACGCATAATGCTCAACTGCGCATCGCGATTTTCGATCATGCAATGGACGATATGTCGGCCTCTTCGGTACTCATTTATCGTGGTACCACGGGCGACCTTCGCGCCAATTGTAGGTCAGCGGGTTACGTGCAAGGCGCAAACGCCACTTCCCGCGTGGTAAAGGGCAAAGCACGGAAAGGAAGGAAGGTCAAGTCGACGATCGCTTAGTAAGGTGTGATTTGAGATGCAATTGGGTGCCGAAATTACGCTTTAAAAGCTCAAAGATCGCGATGCCATTCATCCGACAGGTGAACTTGCCCTTGGTGTAACAATGCCTAACAGTCCGTGAGGTGGCAATCTCTTATTCATTATCGTGAGTGTGCACAAGGAAGGTGTCGTGAGCTTGAATGCGAGCCAACTTCCGCATTTTACCCCAGATAAGAATTTCACTCGCCTCTTTGCTCGAAGGATTTATCTTCTTCCCTATTTTCGGATAAACTTTTTACCTTTCAGGTAGAAAAGATTCTCACCTTAAAAATTAATGACAGATCTTTATGATTCTTATGAATTTAATCATAAAAAGTAAAATTCAGTTAGTAGATTCCTCAAAAAGAATTTTTGGATAAGAACAACCTAGGTTCGTAAAGAAAGTAAAACTCATTTTGTAGAGTCCACGAAAAGAATTTTTTAATAAGAATAACCTAAGTTTCGTTACCGTGTTACATCTTCAGGTGAATTAGTACATAGAACACTCTCCGAGAATCATCTATGTATTTCACCTGAAGATGCTTCACGGTAACGAAACCTAGGTTGTTTTTACGAAAGAATTCTTTTTGTTTACTCTAATAAGTGAGGTTTACTTTCTTATTGAATATGAAGGAGTTCCACTGAGTAACACCTCAATCCGTTATGTTTATTTAATGGATGTGTTACACCGCGACTCAAATATGAGAACTATTTTCGAAGAAGTTGATGAAAGTTGGAATCGAAATGGCAAAGGAGATGGAAATGAATTAACCCCTTTTCTCCATTGGGAAAATTTCGTGCTGAAACAAAAGAAACTTCAATATTTTTAGAGTTTAAACGACTACTATTATTCATATAATCCATTCGATTTGATTTAATCACGGATAATATTGTTTTGCACGATTTATATCCTGATATGTTGTCGTAATTATAGGGAGAAATATAATGAATTGATGTACCGTGTTTATATCTCAGCGTTTAATTGGAACACTGGCGATATTGTAGGGAACAGTTATCCTATTATGAATCGAGGATAAGATCTGGATAATGTCAGATGTACTTTCGAACCAATTGAGAGAGCGTTTCAAAACCGAAAGTCAATGTGGAATCGACATGCGTGATATTTGCTATTAATGCAACCTAGTAATCATGAAATTCCTTTGTTTCATACTATATTATCTTAACTTAAATTAGGAAATAATGTGTTTTACATAAATGATATAAGTTGCTTAGAGTACGTCCTCAACCTTTGACACGATTTCTAATGGCGTGGAAAAATCTATGAAAGTAATTCGGTCCGACTCAGTACTTTAAGTACCTTGTAGAAGAGTGTTTGTGGTGAGAATTACTTTTATCTAAGTTATCATTAATTTGATTCATATTATTTAGAGATATTTACTCCAAAGTCGATAATTTATAATGACATTTTGATTTGGCTCCTCAAAAGTTTTCAACCTAGTCTTTATCTTCATTAAATTATGATCTTTTTCTTCTCTTTAAAATAGCCGTAATTTATCTGAGCATAGAGAAATATACAACATTGTAAGAAATCCTGTTTGGTCTGAATTGATAACATTAAGCAATCACAACTATCAGGTACCATTTCCAGAGTACTGCACTTCGTCAGAAAGACAGGCATTTTTAAAAAACTTTAAAAGAAAACATATAAAACAAGGAATTAATCGAGCTCATATTTTAGCCACAGACTATAGTTCCATGGAGATATGACCTAATTATCTTTACCAGCAAATTGTGCTAAATGACCTTAGATGTCAACAATATCAACAATTAGCTATATACCGTATAGATCAATACAGATTAATTAATTTAAATCATTTAACATATTATTATTAATAGAGATAATTTTACTGGTAGTATAAAATTAATGCTAACAAATTTTCTCTCATTCTCATTTTACTCTCTATTATGGAACATATCCTCAAGAAGCAGACGAAGAATTATCATATAGTTAAACTTATTTATGTTCAAAAAACGAATTTTTATTTCAACACTTGTACAGTTCCACAAAAATAGATAAAACGTTTACCGGTTTCGGCATAAAATCATGCCATCCTCAGAACTAAAAGAAGTTTTGTCGAGCAAGGGCTTAAATTCATTATTTATGTTCCTTAAGCACCTTCCTATCTTAGAAGCATCTAGGTTTGGAGAAAACGTTGTGGGAATCAGGTTTCTGGTAATTATGTCACGTGGCACACCATTGTTAAAGGTTACAAACAGCTCACACGAACGGTGCTCTCTGAAGCAAATTTAAATAGATTAAAAACATTAAATTTGCCAAAGATATGATATTACTTTTTGTTGCTTTAAGCGATTTTCCTCGAATCCCTCAAAATAAACGAGTATGTACAGATAATTCTGTCTTCGAGTAATTCAAGCGTTCATGTATTAAAATTCTAGAGCAAGACCGAATACGGTGTAAGAATTTTATTTGAACGATCGTTTAAACACTTAATTAATATTTATCGATTCTGTTACCGCACAGCGTACCGCGATACAAAGCCCGATACATACAAAGTGTGCGATTAAATGATTGGGTATGCCTCGATGAATCGATTCAAGAATAAAATAGCTTCGTAGGTACAAATAGCTGAATTGGTTCGCATATCTACTATACCAAATGTGGATTCCATATCTTTCTATATTGATTTTTATGGAACATTTACTATTGACTCTCAAAAGTAAAAAAAATGCTCATTGCGTCGGAATTTCCAACTAAAAAGAATTCAATTTGAGAAAATTGCAGTCCCGGAAATGTATGGCTCAGTTTAATTCCAGAAAACAATTTTTTAGTTCCATCTGGATAGCTGAAGTATTAAATGACTCACCTGTTTGAGATCCAAGTGAGATAATCCCTAAGATGCGGATTATTAAAATTAAATTGACGTCAAATCAAACGGAAATAGGGAGGCACATTATGAATGGCTGTGGATCACCGAGTATGAAAACGAAATATCATAATTGTACTTCTTTTCATAACTTATAAATATAGCTTTCATACTGACGGTAGGTGGAAACATGTTTCCCTCTCATAACTCATAAATTCTACTGCTCGGAACTATTTGATGCTTTGAGATACTTACTACTGTTCTAGGAAGAGGTAAATTCTCCTTTGGTATTGTAACTTGTACATTTTTAAATTGTATTGTCAAATATGGGAAATATTTTTCTCACATTCATAGTTTATGGAAACCGCACGAACGGAAGTTTTACTATAGAAAATGTGGCTAAAGCTTTCCTGTCCATATTTCTTTATTGCCAGAAATTAGCAACCCCATGGATTTACGTGAATATTTATCGTAAGTTCTAAAAACAAATGCGGATTTTAGACAATATTTAGATGACGTGGCTAATTTATAGGAACATGATTCCAAAAGGTTAAACATAGGTTAATGTGTTTATTGGATGAGCGATGTAGTAAAAGTGACCTCGCTTACCCCTATTATGGGTATCCCTGCACAAAAAGTTTTCAACTGGATTTAGGTGAAGAAAGGCAACATAATATGAGGTCATTAAGGAACTCACGGCATTAGGAGAAAGGAACTTAGGTACGAGTGATTGGAAACTAGTTTTTTGTTCCTTATTAAAGGTTTCCTTTAATTCCTGCGGCTTTACGCAATTTCATATCTTCGCTCACATTACGACACGGATTTACATAATCTTCTTCTCTATTCTAACGTAAAACCTTTAAGTTATTAGCCAGGTAATAAAAGAGTCACCGGAACCCATAAGCTTCTGTGTACGCATTATGAGGAAACTCTAGGCCGGGAGATTCAGCGGCCTTCCGACAACTTTTTACGGTAGTTGGTGAGCCAATTCCGCACTCATTCAAAAAATATAGATACTTTCTCATAATTTTATTTCTACCCATAAGATAAAGAAGTAATCCCTAAATGAATAGCCCACTAGCAAAGTCATACCTGCTAAAGGTTTTGTGGCAACACGCAAGCGCAATAAATTCATTACGCAGTTGTAGCTCATAATAAAACCTACCCATTTAAGTTTTACTGTTTCTTGTGTTTACAATTTTCCAACCGAGAATTAGTTTTCCTCCCAGAAAATACGGATGATTGCAGGAGACGAAATAAATGCTATCTTAAATTATTCTGTATTGTTCATAGGTAGTTTAATCCTGAAAACAAATCATAACGGATCTTTTTCAATGGTTGGCGCCTTTCTTTAGCGGAACAAATTTAATCTTGTATCGTTATCCATCAAGATGTTATCTCTTCCCGAGTCACCCACTTTCCGGAAGAACGATATAACTGGAAAACAGGAGCATTTGCGCGGAGAAAAATATTGGAAATTGAATTTTTCGCATTTTTCTTCGTTTCGTACGACAAGAAATATCTTCGGCCGGACAATTATCCCTCAATGGCGTTTACCTGCGGTTGTTTTTTCGACGTTCCTTGAGCGCGGACTTGACCTGTATACCACTTCCATTCATTCTTGTTACGGTTCGCTCCTCACACAAGGGGGCACAAATGGCGGGCTTGAGGCCATTTCCGAGGCTTTTTCCTTCCGATTCGTGCGCGGCCCGTTTCCTTCGCTCAGTCGAGTTTTTCTACATTTCGCGATGAGACAAATTGTGGAGTGGACGCGTTAGAGTTGCTGTCCAATGTTTCAGTTCGTACACAAATGTTAGTGAATGTTTTTTCGATTCTTCGTATTGCATCGGTTACTGAAAAGGATCGCCGCTGCTTCAGAATAAGGTACGCTTCCATAATTAATAACATTTTTTCTGGTTCTTCTTCTACCCTTCTTCCGCCAATGTAATGCGGAATAATTGGACGCACCCAACTTGTCGAGATTATTATTATAGCGATCTCTAATTAGAACTTGATTCATATCACCTCGTTCTTGATGCATAACATCGATTACAAATATTAACAGGTTGTTAGGATGTGCAATACAATTTTACGGGCGGACAGTTCAGATGCTGTAAGTAAAACTTCTTTGAAAGAAATTCAGCTATTCTTTTCAAATTCGTATTCACATAATACACTGGAGAAATGTTTCTTTGTCCTATGAAGAAAGGTGACATACCTGAAAAATCATTCTGAATCAAAATCATAGGCTCAAGAAGGATAATATTCCAAGTGTTTGCGGAAATAAAATTTATTTTTTTTTTTAATTCTGCATTCCTTTTATTATTAGCTTATTCGACCTATTATAATCGTCGCTCACATTTTATCATAAAGCGGATTGGGTATTAGCACTTAATAGTTATGTGTACTCATGTTTATTGCATAGTTATATTTAGCAGCTATACAGAGCTGATTCAGCAGTCGTATTTTTTTTATCGTTTTCACTCCTAAATTAGGTCAATAATAATTTTGTTTGCTTCTAAATTGAAAAATTACATAGTGTTGTATTTATTTGTGAGGGCGTCAAAATTGCGTTTTAGGGAATGCAAGAAATCTGTAAAAGCACTTACCTACCAGATTTCATTTTTTGCACTACAAAATAAAATCGTCTTCGTAATCACATAGTATCATATATATCTTATTCGTAGGATGCGTATTTGGAAATCTGATTATTAAATTTGCTGGACCCAGAAATCTCAGTGTTAGAAGTGGAGGTCAAATCAAGCAGTAACTTACTGAAACTCGTTTAACATTTTCATTAAAGTTTTCCGACGGCTGAGATGTTTCTACAAACGTTGGCGCAAGTCGGGAATCGAACCCGGGACCGTTTTCACCGTACAATTACTTTGCCGATTTGTCTTTCCCGGTCTTCGGGGAAACTTAATGAAATGCATAACACTATATTAATAAAATTCTCTCTTGATCATATTAAGTAAAATCTGGTGGAAAGCCATACCCTAAAAAGAAAACTCTCAAAAGTATGTAATCGCGCTGAGCAAGTGGGCAGTAAATAAATTCTTTTAAGTATATTTTAAAGATTTTCTCCGTTCTATAGTTGTATATTTCACGATATTGTTAATTTTCTAGCATGCTATCGTGCAATTGTTTAATGGATGTAATTTCGAATGAGAAATGAAGATATTCAGATATCAGATTAAGCAGTCAAGAAAGGAATATTCCACACGAGAAATAAAGGATGATGTTGTTGTCTCTGTTTACGAAATTCCTTTTCCTACTTGGAGTGATATTGAAGTAGAAATAAAAAACCTCGAATGCTGCACGATTGAGGCGATTTGCGTGTTTAATAGAACTTCCCAATTGCGCAGTTATTCCTATTGTGTCTCTCTTCTGTATCATCTTAACTTATATCCGCAGATTTTACATCCATCAGTTGTTTCCGCGATTCTCGAAGGATGAAATTTACTTTTTAATTTACCTTTGGAAATTATAATTGAGCGGAACTTGACTGTTGCTCGGGAATATATTACGGGCAGGAAAGTGCTCGAGGAAACTGCAATCAGAGTGGATGCCAGCTAAGGACGCCAAGTTTGGCTCGATAGATTCGCTCCGTATGCCAATATCAGTGTGAAATCATAACTACGCAAACTCCGGTGAATATGCGACCTTGTACTTGGATCGAATTATTGGAATAGACAATATTGATAATTTGACGTTATTTCTCTTTGATTGACATTTTTATTTTATCTTGTATTTTGACATAGTAGATTTCCCTGTAAGAGATTTAAATTTCATCTATAGTCCACCCTAGATTTCCCTGTAACAGATTTAAATTTATCGAATTTTTGTGTATGAGAGAACACTTTCATTATTGACTCGAAGCTCTAAGAATTAAGATTTGCCTCATGCAGAAATTAATTTGTATGTCTTGTAGAGGCCATATCCATGCTAATGGAAATGTATATACGATATAGCCAAGTGGGCTACGCGTTCGGCTCCGGAGAACGAGGTCCCAGGTTCGATTCCCGGTGGGAGCACATGTAGGAAATGGTCCAAAATATCGAAGTACTTTTAGATAAACAACAGCAAACAGAAATATTTTCATTAAAATGTGTCCACTGATATATTACCTTTAACCTGCTTAAGTATAACCTCCTCTAATGTTATACCTGTAGATTCAAACATTTTGGAGGATTACAATTACTCTACGAGCTCTAATTTTACTTGAAACGAAATAATAATAGGAACATATTTATTACTTTTTCCATTATATTTATTATGATGATCATTCGCTTTCTAATGCAAAAATATTGAGAATAAAAGAACTATTCCTTTTTTTTCATTTTGGTGACGAAGTCCCATAAAATGACGCCTTCTTCCGTCGATTTTATTGTATGTACTTGAAAACTGTATTTTTTTCGGTTTCAAGGAATTAGAATTAACCTTAGATTAGGATGCGCCTCGATTTCATGAAAACCAATAGCAATCATTTTATGTAATTCTTGGAAAATACGATGTTTACTTTGATTCCAGCTTCGTAACGTTTACGCTTTGAAATATCTACGACGTAGCATTGCGAACGAAAGACTTAATTAAAAGCAACCACAAATTCCACAGTGGGTGAAAGGGAGAATGAAAACCACGTTTAAAAATGATGAGTGGAGTCTCTTTGCTCCATTTAAACGTTCGAAGTTTGTATTCCTTCCGGAAAGTCTTGATGGTAATGAGAAATTATTGTGAAATCTCGAGGAGTACCGATTAAGAAAACTTGGGCAACGTGTCATAGACTTCCTTCCGCTGTCCCAGTCGCTGAATTCCAGGGAAACTTTCTACGAATGTGGCGAATTTGTGAGAAGGACTTTCAAAGGTCATTACACTACTGCCTGTACGAACCATGGTATTGTAGTAAAAAGCTAACCATTGGTTTTAATGTCCGACGTATGCGACTGTATATTCTTATAGTTTTCTCTCTCCAAAGATGTGAGGCTGGTTTACTTGTTCAAGATGAGAAGCAAACCTGCAATTAGTAACCGCAAAATTTTCATATCGTTTTTTATATCTATTATATATAGACGTTTCTACGGATATATACCTATGTATACAATCACTCACTCATTCATAGAGGATCAAAATTCTAACCATGTTCCACAAGTGTCACTGACTTGAAATGTTTACGACGTGGAAGCCATAACGTGTAACCTCCAGAAAAAAGGCGACTTTGAACCTCAGTGTCATGGGTTCATTCCAGAAGACCCCAAAGTCAGGATTTTCTCTATAAAGATACATTGCGGGGATATTAGAAACATAAAACTTGTCATGTGATTATAGATCATACATACATTTAATATACGTTGTTCAACGTTTCCGTGATGGTCCTTGGTTCGATATCAGAGAGCCATTTACATTACCCTATGCTTTTATATGGGGATAACGAAGTCTTTTTTTAGGTTCTTCCCGTTAAGATATCGACTTCAATATTTGAATTAAATAAGTTCAAGTTTTATCAAGTTATAATGTGCATTCATATCTGCCAGTAGGTCCTGGGTTTGACACTAGACGTCTCTAAAATTTGAAATTGCTACGATTTTTAAGATCTTTTTAACCCCTTCCCGATAGCATTAAAACTCAAAACTTGGTATGTGAATAAAGATTATAAATACTTTTCGTATGCTTTCAGTATGCAAGCAACTTTTACTCGTATATATAAAAAATAAACACAATTAAGAGAATACATAGATTGATACCGAAGGCAAACCGTACATAATATTGATGTTTTTATGGAATTTCCTCTTAGTAAACATAGCAAAGCACTCCCAGTTAAATTTTTTAAACGTCTTCTAACAGGATGGAGAAATTTTATAAATATTTATGTCTGGAAAGCGTCATGAGCAAGAGATCAAATGCCAATTGGTCCATTTCCAGCTTTTACATTAGCATTCTACCTGAAAGAAAGAGTTTTACAAACGCAATACGGATTTTTAGATATATCTCAGATAAAATTTAACAAATAATCGTAATAAGTAAGATGGACAATTTGTGTCACTATTGGAATCGAAGACTCCAATGAGCGACATAAAAAATTAAGCGCTCGGCAGTGAAGGACGACGTTCCAGGAAGGTATTATATCCATTATTAGCGACTTAATAGGTTCCAATTATCGAATGAATTATGTCAGGGAAATCCGTAACTATTATCGTACGGGAGGTTTCTTGAATTACGTTCACTGGAATATCTGCAGGATTTTAATATCCAATTGCTCAGATACGTTCTTTCCAAATGAATCATTCATCATGCCTATATCCGCTTGCCGTCACTGAATAATAAAAAAGAGCAATTTATGAATTCTTTGAAATATGGAGATAGCAGTTGGAGAAATAGAACCACCTGTAATATGAAGTTTTGCAAGCTTAGAATAATGGGTTAATAAATCTATATGATTTTGGTTGCTATCCAAACGTTGTGTTGCGTCATGAAGGGAAATAAAACAGTTTCTCTCATCTTTGTGGTGATCAGGAAATGCCTTTAGGTTTCCGCGACATTGACCAATATATCAAAAGCGTAGCGTTCCAAGTTTTCGCCTCAACGTTCACGGCTTCTCGTTGAACATTTAACAACCAAGGCAATCCTCTTCCGTTATTTCCACGTTGGGAATTGGAATAGTTCCAATCAAAGACATTCACTTATCCGCGTGAACAGCACATGATATAGGATATCGGAATCAAACGAGACGATCGCAAATATTTGTTTTGATTTTCCCTAAAATTTCGGATATCAAACTCAATGCTCCGCCGATTACCGGGCAATAAGGTGTAATTTTTGGGCAAGGATGGAAATAAATGCAGTAATTTGAGTTAATTTTCTCTTCTTTCTTTTGAATTTGAGTTAACTTTCTCTAAGTATTTATTTTTCGCATTAAATCGATTGAAATGAAGATTTCCGGAAGTGCAACTAGCTTAAACTTTTTGGTTCGTGTTGGTTTGGTTACCTTTATGGTTAGCGATCTCGAGTTCGATTACCTGCATTTATATAATTCGAATGCTTTCGATGAATTTAAAGAAAATAGTCCTATTAATTTCAGTCTAATAGTCATTCTAACAGGATCGATTTGAGAGGAACTGCATATTATGAGATGATAAAAATGGAGGTTTTCCAATGAAACAATATTGTATTAAAATCTCGAAAATAATTTCACCTGAAAGCAAAAAACATGGATAAATTCGATGATATATGACGGAAATATATCAGCAGCTGGGGAGTTTAAAAATTATTTTCTCTATGTTTAATACATCTTAATTTATTTGATCAAAATAGCAGAAAAGGGTGATGGGATGGGGGATGGCTGGCAGGATATGATTCGCTTAATCTCTGCGTTATAAATATTGTGAGAGAAAATATCTGTAAAATTTTGCGGTTAAATATGGAAGGGGTAAGGTAATGCGATGAGGCTGAAAATGATCAAAATGAGGGAAGAATTAGAGGGGAGAGACCTCTACTAGTAAGTAAAGGAAGAGGTAGATTACGAGACTCGTTATATGGAGGGGCTACTTGCCAGAAATAATGGTGGCAGTAAAAATCGATAGGAACTCCGAGAGAGGATGAGAGAGATTCGGCGAGATATATGATATGGGGGAGAAGGGATCAATTTGGTTTTAGAGATCTTAATTTCTCCAAGACCCTTCCAAGAACGGAATCACTAGAAGAAATTACTACCTCAACCTCTCCCGAATTTCTTATCCTCGAGAACTCCAAGTGATATTAAAGATTTTTTTCAGTTTGGTCTGTCTGTAAAGTATTTAGCATGAATACCGTTTTAATCTCATCCCATCCAACATAATCTAATAGCTTTGGGGAGGGTGAGGATAAAATATATCCTAATGAGGATAAGAAGTTGACATTGCTTTCCTTGCTAAGCTGGAACCTTAGGAATGAAAATAAGTGATAAGCAATTAGTCCGTGAATATTAATTTTCATGATATTCAATACACTGGCATTAAAATGTATATAATTTATCGGGTTCTGCCTTACCACGGTAGCTTTCATATCATTGCAGTAAAGAAGACTGAGATAAAAGTATAAACATATTTTTTCTACCTTTCTAAAAGACCTATAAAATTGTTCCATTTATGATGTCATGATAGTGTGGACACATTTCGACATCTGTAAGGAAATTCATTAATAGTGTAATATTCAATTTATGTATGTACAACCTCGGTTTTGAGAAGTGCTACTGTTATGATTGCAATGGTAAAATTCTTGACTTGACTTTATAAATACAAAGGTTTAAACTCTTAACGCTACGGGTCAGAATACTTAATTACAGTGTGTTACACCGAAGACGCTTTTAAAGCACTTAGATCAGTATCAATTTTGTGTAGTATTTCGACCTTTTATGCTATTCAATTGTAAGGCAACACAACAAATTCCTCACTGAAGTCACGAGCGAATAGAATTTGTTTCGCATGCGGGAAGCAATGCTAGAGAAATTATCCGAAGTTACGAAACAGAATCTTCCCCCATAAAGCGCACGAATCAATCAATCGCTTTCCACCTACTTGTATCTCTTTTTGATTGAATAAATTATGGAGTGGACTTATCAAGAAAATGGAGGGCATGAGAGAACTTAATGTAGTTTTTCACGAAAGAAATGGAATTGAGATTTAATTTGGGTAATAAAAGAATGATTACTGTGAGAGAGTAAAGAAATAATTGGAAATATCCAAAAGTTTTTGTTGAGTTGAGCGTTGGAGTTTTTTTATTCCCGCAGAATATCTTTCACGAATTCCTGCCAAATAGTTTATAATTAATGCTGGTTCTCTCAAAGATTTTCTAATTATATTGCGTTCAATACTAAATCATAATACCTTTATTAGGTAAAAGAATGTGAAATTGATTTTTATGTGTTTGATCTCTTCTGCGCCGAATCATTTGATGTTGCATGCTATGAGAGGTTTGTCCGAGGAGAGAGAAGAGGATGCTCAACTGAAAAAAACTTAAAATATATAAATAGGTAGCAAGTTGAAGAATGTATTTTATGAAACAATTCCATTCAGATTAATATAAATAACAAAGGTAAAATCAATAATAGGAAAGAGTGTAACTAGAAAATCCTCACTTCGATGCCAGTTAATGAAATATACACCTGCTAAATTTAGATTTTCGAGTGATCGTACTTAATATTTCGACATTCTTAAAAAGCTTTCATGATTAAATATTTACAGCTTACACGTTAAACGATAATAAATTGTTGTTTATTGCCGTTTATAACAATGTAAGGATTCATATTTCACTGTATCTACTTTTGCATACGCACACTGTCAATTTTTATCCTGATTAGCAATTAAGTTTTCTGATTCTTTTAAAATAATACGCGGATGATTGATCTAGGATATATTCTACTTAATTAATCAATTACCTACTTGTTAATCAACCCATATCAATACGTAAGAATGCTCTTAATTACTTAATTATAATAGAATTTGACTCCCAAGCCATTTTAGGATACAAGAATTCGAAGTTCTTTTGCACCTAACTCCTCCCCGAGCGACTGCCACCCAGTCCATGTTTATACCTCACCCCACCGTTTCTGCAACATACTGATGAGTCCGCTTCAAGGTTTCACTCCTTCGGAGAAAGCAAGGTGGCGTGATCTACCTTGCGACTACTTTCATCAGCTCACGTCAGTTGACCTCGATTGCTCTCCCATAATCGCTGAGCTTCGCGGAGTCTCGTCGTGCAGAAAGTAGCTAAGATTCGTAGCTTGTTTACGTTACGAAGAGATATAACCGGGGATTTTGTAAGCCCGCAAAACCCACCTACATAAAGTTACCAATTTGTATTACTCACGGATCTGGACATTCATTTTCTTTTCTTGTAGTAGATTCTAAACCCTTCCTTCGCCACGCTTTGGAGCCACTGATCTTTCTCATGATGCTTGATAACATTAGTTTCTAAGATTTCTCCGAAACTCTTTTTTGAACTTATAACGGATTCATATTGATAAAAATCACTATCGCTATGATGATTACGAACAATCTTAATTTATCTCCAGCTGAAAGAGTAAGTAGCGCTTTCATCTCAACGTTGAGTCTATGATTAATAAAGTTACTAATCTTCTCTAAATAATCGCTATTTTTTACTTTAGATTAAATATTTTGCTTAATATTTTTGAATTGAATTGCTTATTTAATTCTTTCGTTGATTGTAATAAAGAGATTCCATTTCTACTTTATAATTCTCAGACCTCGAACGTAGTTCTCTTATGTTAGTTATATGGAATTGAAATTAAAAAAAAACACGCTTTAAATTTGTCTATGCTGGAGCCTTTTTTTTATTTTGATATTTACCAAATAAACTATAAATGATATTTCTCATGTTTCATAAATCTTTAACATGATCGATTTCATTTAGCTATTACTGGATACATGCAAAACGATATTCACCAAGTTAAACTAAAATACAGCAAATAAATTGAAAACATCTAACTAAGTTAAACGACATCTAAAGATAGTCGTTCTTTAAGTTTGTTTTACTTCTCGTAAAATAAATTTTAGGCCACTTAAAAATGAATCTTAAAAATACTACTGATTAGTACATCAAGGAGGTTCTGCTTTCAGACTCAACGAATTAATCGAGTTAAACCGAATTGTTGTAAACACTCAAGGAAATAAATATTCCACATTCATACGATAGACAACTTTTCAACTTATTCTGCCTACCTCATATGGTTTTTTCTTGCAAAACTTATATTTCTCCATATCGTACGCAGATCGATTTGATGAAATGCTAAGTTTGCATAATTGAAGGCAACCCACTATGGGATTAATATTCCTTCCTGATCTTTGTTAATAAAACTGCCTATGGCTATATACGTATGATAACGAATAAGAGTAATTAGTTAGCAACACAAAGAAGGACAGTAAATGTCAGATCCAACACGTCCTTCCGCCGTTTCAGATCTGCTGACTTGTATCATCGTCTTGTATCAGTTTTATTGCATCATATATTGCTTAGTAACTGCAATAATAATCTCGTAAGTAGATTTCAAAGTGAAGTTCATTATAAACACAGGAGGGACTAATTTATTTTTATTATTATTATTATCATCGTCATAAAAAACAATTGGAATATTCGTCCGGTGGCAATACATATTACATATATTATATATATTATTATATATTCTATCTGGAATTATGTTTATTTATATATTTTATTAGTGTGAACACTAAATACAAGTAAATTACACGAGGTGTATCTATTACTTACACGTATATTAGACGAGATGAGAAAGGTTTACACTTAACGCAAATTTTATTAATTTCTTAATAAAAACATAAAATATTAGAAATTAAAATCATAAATTTTTGTGGTTGAGAAAGATTATTTTGCAAGAATGGTACTAGGCGGTAAAAACTTACTTTCACCTTATAGACCTTGTGTAAATTTAAGTTTCAACGCACATTATAAGCATTCGTAAGAACTGAATTCACGGAGATAAAGCGAAAATAGTAAAATTCCAGGAATTTTTATAGTAACAGTTAGAATGAAAGTATGTCAATGACGTCTAATTCACGACCGTTTAGAGTCCTGGGTCTAATTTTTCAAAACTTAGAATCGATGTAAACTTTCGTGCGGGCCTAGTATACACTCAGATCTTCTGAACCGTCTCAGCTGAGAATTTTTGGAAATTCTCACGAAAAACATCATAGAAAATAGAGACATGTCTCGTCTCGTATGGTCTTTGCATTTTCATTAATAAAATACATTCAATCTTCCTTTTGATAGAAAATGGTATGGTTCGCTTATGATCCAATGGAGTACAAATCAACCTGCCACTTATTTACAAAATAGAGATAGTATTTTTAATTCTAAAACGATGCAATTGAGGCAAATGATTGTCATTAAAATCGTCGAATAGTTTTCTAGATATCATTAACCGCAAGAGCTTATTAAATTTGCAAAAGGAAAGTTAAATTTATGACCAACCTAGTGGTATATTTTCCCGTTCCTTATCACTTCTTAATGTTATGGATACGCTTGAATTGAAAAAGAAGATGATAGAGAGTTCCTCAAAGAAGCTAAGGCGTACGGAAGGACTTTATAGCGAGAGGATGCTGTAAAATACGTTGTCATAGCACCGCTACCTAAAGCTCCCGAGTCTTCGGACGAGACGGGCAATAAAATTTTTATGAGCTAGAAGAATTTGGTACGGAAAATGAGTATGTTTTATGGCTTTTATATGAAATTTCTCTAATTTTATGCCATATAAGTCCATTCAGGAACAGATTGAAGATTCTATTCCCGCAATATTGGATTCGTTCGGCGAAATCCTTTCAAGGCTACGGTGACTAAAAGCAACAATTGCTGCCCGGTTACTTACCGGCAATTCTGAGTCACCGAAGTTTGTTTTGATTCAATTTTTATGACAGTAAATTAGAAAACTTTAAATACGTAAATCTTAGGAACTTGAAAATTATTGTCCAAAAACCATGATAAAAATTCAGTTCGTTTTGATTCGTTAATTAGCGCATGTTGATAGTGATGCCCTGAAAAATATAGGACGCCCCGCAAAATAATGTATCAGATCATCTAAGGATACGAGTTGAGGCCCAAGAATTTTGAGGCCTCCCCGCGTGATGGGGGTTGTGTGGCCTATCTCTACGCTACTTCAGTCCCCTATCAAATATTGGTATATATAGATTGGCCCTCTAGAGCTAGTTTTCCTCAAATCGTTCACGAGAGATGTGCATATTTTGAAAGTGAGCATATATGAAAAAATGCCTAAATTGCGGTATGATCTGTTATATTGTATCGCTCTTAAGCCCCTTGCCTAAAAATACAAAATCTTTTAAAAAGAAATGTTTTAATGTGTATTGTAGTAGCTAAGGGTATTATAGAATGTAAGGGGATTTTAGTAATGTAGAATTTCTGGAGGAAGTAAGGGCAGGGTGATGTACGGT
The DNA here is from genome assembly GCA_947579665.1 of Sympetrum striolatum. Lineage (NCBI taxonomy): Eukaryota > Metazoa > Arthropoda > Insecta > Odonata > Libellulidae > Sympetrum > Sympetrum striolatum. The sequence goes on along the minus strand of OX388342.1, from coordinate 48,248,695 downwards.
GGGGTTTTACCCTGGGACCGCTACGGTAGCCGAGAAGGCCTGTCACGAACCCCGAAAAATCCAGAAATAGCAATTTATATGTCATATGTATATGTATGTATTTCGATGAACTGTATATAAATATGTAGAAAAACTGCCACCTGGCTTACAGCCTACTTGTAGTTTATGAAATAATAATAATGCTTATACTTAACAAACATTTACTGGATTCATTCTATTATTTTTTCACTGTATTTACCGGTTATCGAAGTGATGTATCTAGCAATAGTATATGTGGGTATTGTATGTAGTAATGTAATGTACGTAATACTTAAAAACAAGAAAATTTTCTGAACTTAATTTCTAAATCTGTTATCTGTTTTTACTTATTCATAATGTTATTTTATTTACAAAATTCTACCAGTTATCCTTTCGTATAAAGAGGGTTGTCTGACGGATCCTTACTAAATATACCCGTAGCAATTTAAACAAGTAGTATTCCGGTTGGTCGTCATGCTGGGCAATCTTTCTCAAATTTCGCAAAACCGCGGAGTACCAGAGGAAATTATCCACTTTAAGCGGGGTATCTAGCGATATTTTCGCATAAAAGTTGAATGTGAACAAGAAAATATATAATGGAACAACATCTCTGCAGCTCGTTTTCGTAATGTTTTTTATAGTGATTGCGTTATATAACTTTTGGAATTAATTTTCTAAACTTTTACCAAGGGCTTGACTTGTATTGCCAATCTGTAGAGCTCCATACAGAACCAATTGGGCAACGCTGGTTCAGAATATCCTAAACATCCGTCAAAAATATTTTTCAACAATACGGGGATACGAAAGAAAGGAAATATAGACCTCCTATAAAAATGTCAAGGGTATCATTGATTTCATGTCTGTCCTTGATGGTCAGCTGTAGAGCTGATAAAATTATATTTCTTTTCCTCTGCGATGATAAAAATAATTTTATCGTGGAGAAGAACTTCCACTTTGTCAATCCTTAGCTTATTGAATATAGTTGTAGAATTGTCATACCTAAATCGATTTTGTAGAATTATTTAATTCTATGGTACATACTATGACAATGAATATTAATTTCATAATTGGTAGTATATATCAAGCTGTGTTCGAAATATAAATGAAATATTTTAGTATGCATGTAGAAGTCGGATTTGGATCAAGAAAATCTCATAGGAGCCAAGTACGGGAAGTTTATTAATCTTGAGATATGTCTTAAAATTTACTCCCGTAATACCATTATTTCATTCTTCAACTCCTTGTCTTATGAGCGAAAGTGAAAAAAAAACTTTTACTATACCACAGAATATTTTATTTGGAAACGACCATGGTTTCGACTCAGGGAGTCATCCTCAGGTGACGATGACTCCTGATGGATCCATACCACCAAGTCACGGCCCAAGCAGTTGATTTTACCTTGCTTTATCTTGAATATTTCAGTAGTATAAATGGAAATTTCACAATAATAAAGGGGTTTCAGTGTTATACTTGATAAATTAGTTCCTTTGTATCTATTTTTGTGCCACTGTATTCCAAGTTGTTACAGTCACAGGAAACTGAACGGTTCGTTAGAAATATCATTCGGTCACTTAGATACTGTAGATAAAGAGGTGTTTTGCTAGGGATATATGCTATCCGTAAGCAAACCTGTATTATCATGAGGATGTTGGTATACACCCACTGGTATGAATTGCAATCCGGCTTCTCGGGGAAACGTAATCAACATTTAACCAATCTTTCTCCAATTATTAAGCAACGCGAATATATGATGCACATCGATTCAAGGTCTGGAAATGTGGTTAGACTGGAAAATTCCCATCGGCAGAATTGCGAGGTGTATGCTATACCTTTTGATGTAAATTATAAACCTCGCTTTTGCGTCATAATCGGTGAATGCAAAGCAATCGCAAATGGGTGATCTTTGAACGATCGCTTCAGTGACATATGTATTTCCAGAAAATTGCTCGCTCGTATGTTTATTAATTTTCATCTATCGATTCCATCATATGACGTAGTACCTGCCAGAGAATTTCCTCCCACGGAATAGATTTGCTCTTAGGTAGATAGGCTTTTAGGACATGACACTTAGAAAGGTTACGGAGATCACATTTTTTCGCTAGACAAATTTTATCAAAATGTTTAAGCTTCATGTTTGCGGGGTGAAAGATAAAATGATGCTGCAAGTTGCGAAAAATTAGTAGTCAGCTAGGTATAAAAACTTTTTTCAATGCCCATAATTGCTGAACATCGAAATGGGAAGAATCTTTAGATATTATATGGAATTTCCTTCTTGTGAATAAATTCTTTTGAATTTCAAATGAACAGACTTGCATTATTTATTCAAGAATAACGAATGAATTACTTTCATAGTTTTAGAATATTTTCTCTTCAGTCTAATTCCTGCTTTGATTGTGTTATAATCGTCACGCTCCGGAGCGTTTTCTTCTCTAAAATATCGGTCATTTGAACTACTTTAGAATATCAAGGATTAATAATATTGTACGCAATGCACAGTTTTACTTTTCAATCCTCTGTCATGATACTCATATCCAATGCGCATCTTAATGGAGACGTGCGATTATTTACCTCTATTGGATATAGGGGAGCATTGTAATTTTAGAATCGCGGAATGTGGTAAATTCACACGGAATGGATTTTTCTAAGTTAGCTCTCTACAATTGTTTGTATATAGTTAAGAAAAGCTTTGTACAAGTTGGCCAGTATCTGTTTATGGTAAATGTTAATGTATTGTTAAAATAAATGAAAATAGTTACGGATTATCCAAAAAATTGGTAGGACGAATGCTGAGTAATGTATCATAATACATTATTTCTGTGATAATTTGGCAGATATGATATTCAAGTTTTCCGTTTCCAACACTTTCCTTATTTTCTCAGAATGAGAGCTTCAAATATTTCGTCCGGACAGGAACTTGAACCCTAGACCCTTTGTTTAAAAGCTTAATGCTCTATCGACTGAGCTATTCGGGCTCTATATAGAGCAAGTTAAAAGTAACAATCGATTTATAATTTGTGTGCATTAGGTAATCGAGACGTTTTAAATAAATATGACGTTATGTGGGGGGGATATAAAAAGTGGGATGAGAATAACATAGATATACGTATATAATGATGTGTGCTAAGAGTTTATTACATTTAAATTATACTTAAATTATGATTTCAACTTATTGTTAGGCACCGTGAGCAATAAATATTTCGTTTATCGACATGAAATTATATTTATTCTCATGGAATCATTTTTCCTCTAAATATATTCTGATAGCTTACCAGAATTAATTAATAAAATTAAATATAGAAACTTGAGGTTAATTCAGAGTGTGAATGCTTGCATATATTTAAATCTACAGTCAAAGTGCACGATAAGAGTAAATATCCCCTACATATTTAAGATCCGCTCCATTGCAATGCTCTTTTCGACGCCATCAATACCTTTGGAAATTGATTTAGCTAGAATATTGCAACATCGTGTTTAACCACATCACCCCTCCAGCAAATAGCAGCGAAACAGCGCACATTTGATAGATGGAGGGGGCCCGAGGGAAAATCAGGTCTTGCTCGAGGCTAGAAATACCATTCTTTCCGTAGCAAAGTTACCTTCCCTTCGCAGTCGATTCAATGAGAGCAAGGAGGGTTATGAAGGCGGCCTTCAGTCGCTCCGTCCACTCAACTCGTCTTCCTTCAGCAGGTTACGTTCTTTCTTCCTCTCCATTCCTCGCTGTCACTGGAATGAATGCTCCAAATGATGCGTCTATGCTCCTAAGCGAAATTTCAATTGCTTCCGCCCTCGGATGTGAAGATCATACGTTTGCATAGTTTCTTTGTGGCGCAGTGACCATCCTCAATGCTGCCCGCATACTTTGTAAGCCCTCTATATTGCCGCCGCTGTTGGTCGGGGATTCTATTGTGAGGGAAATGTTTATTGACATGCAGATGACGGAGGGCCATGTTAATATATGAATTCCTATACGCAGACATTACTCTGTTGATAATGGCTGGCAGTAAAATCTTAGAAATATGCGATAGATAAATATGAATTTCGCTTACCTTAGTATATATTGCAAGTATTTAAAGAGCCAAGTTAGATAACGCTGTATTTATGTCCTGGTGATTTTTAATTCATTGAAAGTCTGGCTTTCAGATCTTGGTAATAAGATAATATACTAATAATTACTTGATGCACTTTCATACATAAACGTAAGAAATATGACTAAAATACCTCTAAAAACTTGAAGATGGGCGACAATTTAAATTATTTTTTTTGGTTTTTGTGGTCCAAATGGAAAAAATTGAGACACATGGACTCTATCTTTCTTGTTCTGGATCGGCTAATTCACGGTCCATGAAATATCTAACACTTTCTTTCGTTTCTTTAAAAATTAATGTATCCATCGTGATCTCTATCATAACAAACTTTAATCTGTACGGTTTTGCTGATCCTTGGGAAGCTTTTCCATGTAACTTTTTTCTGCCGCTTTCTCTATGCCAAAGAAAATGTTTTTACTTCACCAGTTCTAAGTGAATACGCTCCTACTTTTTCTGCACCACTTCCTTTATCTTATTTTCTCTTTACTCGCAGCTGTTTTTTTGCCAATAATCATAAAAAGTGACGCCAAAAAAATTTTACTGTGAATAGACAGTAAACAAAAGTTTTTTCTTATAAACTCTATCTGGTGCGTAATATTTGTGTAATCATAATAAATAAAAGTCTTCCGTGCATTTTCATCGATGTTATATTCTGATTGAATTCATATTTCGCTACAATTTTTTAATCTGCGTTTACTTCTCCACTGCGTAATTTGTAAGAATTTGTTATTTCCTTTGCGTTCTTGGTCGATTTAGATATGTACCCCGCGAACCATGGTAACTCTATTACAATATGTATATAACCTAATTAGTTATACGTATATCATAATTTATATTAAATATGATTAATGGAATTACACTATATAGGTATCTAAATTCATTAATGAACGAATGTTATAATCTATAATAATAGACGCGTGGAAAAAAAATCTGATGAAAAAGAATTCTGATTAAATATATATATATATATATATATATATATATATATATATATATATATATATATATATATATATATATATATATATATATATATATATATATATATATATATATATATATATATATATATTTTAAAGGAATGGAAACTTAGAATATATTTAACGAGAATGAATTGAGAGTATATACTATTTAATTTCGATTTTCCCACAAAAATTTATTTCAAAGATTTTATCTCTAATAGTTATCGATTTCCTTAATTTTCAATACCCGTATTTTCGTGTATTAACCAAAAATTTCAGTGGGGTAATTAGTACTGATATATTATTAAAAAAAACCTTAGTAACTGTATGCACTCTTCATGTTATTTCGGGTTTCACTCGTAAGGTTCTCAGGTCGAATTTGTTTTTTCGAAGATGCACTTCGGCCTAAAGACGCCCTCAGGAACGCCGGCGTAATTGACTCCACGGAGAGATAACATCGAGTTGAAGTTAGAAAGAACATGTACAGTTTAAGCAACTAGCGCAGAAACCTATGCAGCAAGATAGTGAATGCATGTTTAGAAAGATTGTCATACGTAAGGACGACCAAAGAGACCCTTGAATTACAATTGCCTTTTCCTTAATATTGCCTGAGTAGCAGTTGCAAAATTTGGAATGGCTTACGATTCATGGCTCTCAAATACGCAGAAATGAAGTATCTGTGTTTTTCTTTAAATTTCTTCTCCTTAAAGCTCTCTCTTCGGCAAATGTCTCCAAGAGTCTGGAAGAGGCGAGAGTCTTTGGAAAAAACTTTTTTTTTTAAACGTCTACTGTTAATCTCTAAAATCTATACCTAATGTTTAAATAGCCATTTTAGGTAAAGATGAACTAATTGTCTCATTTCCTTGGATTAATATATATTACTAAGCTGGGATCGCTCTAATTTGACTTTCCTTACACTTCCTCTAAATGTTATTATAGAGCCAGCTGCAAGCAGTAATTCACTTTGTTTGTCAATGAAGCAGGCTATATTTGTATTAATGTGTAGAGAGTTCATCCAGTTCTTCTATTAAGCATCTCTTTCATCAGCGTAGCAATCAATACTGGGACATGTAAATGACGCAGACGAAGGCGTCACTTGGTGAGAAATTTCCACGTGGAAACGAAATAAACACCCAAACTAAATTACGATAAAAACAAATATTCCACAATAGGTGCTGGTTTCATCGCGTTAAGCTAAGAAAGCTTCTGTTTTCAGAATAATGTCTCAACGGTAATGTTATGACTATACTGTCCAAATTTAAGGTAAACCGTCTTATTATTATTAACTGTCGTATTATATTATTTTCAGATTGTAAGATTTCAATACCAGGAAGTAATGTATAAACAACATGCCACGTAAATGATAAGGAAACCCCAAAATCACAAAGAAAACGATAGAAAAAGAAAAATTGAGAAAACAAAAGTAGAATCAATGACTATGCCAGATACTGAAAAGAAGAAACGGTGCTTGAGCACCATAGAGAGGGTTTAGCAATGGTCATTATTGGTTATTTTATCAACCTTTGTGAACTAAGAAGGCATTAGTGAGAATGAAACGTATGCATCATCTGCTTGAAATTTGCGCTAAGAAGTAATGAAGACCCCATGTAAACTTCCCTTGAATATTTTTTTATGGGTAGAAAGAATTTAACAAAGCGATCGTTTTAGAGTTTAAACTACTGAAATATTTCCTAGTGAAAATATGAAGTTGTAATCGAAGTATTGTTCCAGGGAAAGTTTTACTCGGAACGGATGTTGTTTGCGCAATTACTACCATTTTATCTACTACATTTCATTCATCAATCTTCACTCATACTGTTTTAGCTTGTATCCGCGCTGTAAAACTTAAAGTAATAATACCTTAAGTGAATATCTGCTATATTGTTGAAAAATACTAATCCACAACCATAATTGTCTAAAATTTTACAAATAATATAAACTGAGGTAGGATAATATCTTAAATGCTGCTAAATGTGAATGATGCCGTTAGGAATTTTCATCCAATTACGTGTTCCTTATTCAAAAATAAACAGTACGAAGTGTATTTCATAAGATTACCCCTGCGTTTTATTTCAGGTATTAAAATCTTGAAATATCCAAATGGATGATATTCAGAATGCTATCAAGTGTTCAATTACTTCTTCTGTGTTCTTCTTATGGCATTGATTCAACTTTAACGGTTCTCAAGGAATTTTGTCGTACCGAGATTTTAACCATTCCCTTCTGTACTTAACTGCGCTAATTCTTTACCAGATACGTCTGCGATGTGGTCTTTATACCGATCTTCCGTTACAATCCAATTGATCTTCAAGGATATCCTTCGTGTATTTCCTCCATCTCTTCCTACTCGTGGCGTCGCCGTCGTATTAGCATATAGCAGGTTCACTGCCTGAGCCTTCAACAGCTCTTATTCCTCTATCATTCTTAGTAATTCTCATGGAAACACCTTTCATCACATCGTTCCATAATATCGCGACTATTCTCTATCCACTCCTTCACCGTATGAGAAAATGCTGAGGAGTTCCTCAACGAGGAGCTATATTTACTCATTTCTCGGTCTCTAAGAGTTTCCTTCCTTTCATTCCTTTGACTTTTTATTTAAGTTAAGTGAGCTTACGGTTGATACTCTGGTGAAGCAGCCTAAAATAAAATCTGTCTATCTATCTTTCATACATTTTCTTAAAATAAAATTTTCGTGCCTTTTCAGTAAAATATGCAATTTTGTATTAACATTGTTTGAACTTGATCGCTTGAAAAGTTAATCGGTCTATCATAATTAATGAATAACTCCTTTAGTTGACCTTCAGGCCAAGAAAAGTTGCGCATTTGCACCTGTTAATGTAATTAATTAATGGCGATTTTGAAATCAATTTAATTCATCCTGTATGTTCCATTCGTATTTCCCTGAAATGGAAACTTCGCGTCATTTCAGTAAGGTGTACAAATTTAGATCACCATTTTCCTAACTATGGGTTGAGATAGAAGCGAACGTCTTAAAGCAGGATAACTAATGCATTTCACTCAAGAGTCACTCACTGCAGGAGTTTGAAATTTTATTTTCGTACAACGCACAACAAATTTATTATGAACAGTCTTTCAAATTTGTATTGGCGTTTCAATCATTTGGCTCAGCAAGCACTACACCCTTGAGATCAAGTTCTGCATGTGGAAATGTAGAGGAAATAAAATTTCTCTATGTTTATTCACAATCGTTGAAGGAAGCTAGGGCACGTTTTGATATAAATAATAAAATAACTTCAGCGATAAGATTATTTTCGATAGAGGAAACTCTGTAGTATATGAACGGTAACGTCAAAGCGATAACGTTAAGGGCAGCACCAATCGAAGAAGAGCTTTAACGGAGGTGAAGGGGTAGGAAAATTGACGTACCTAATTTGGAGAAATATTGCTCTATCAAAGGATGACGTCCTTTGTAATTTCAAAGAGATTTATTTAAATGATGAGCAAAGCGAATGTATTACATGTACTCAAATCTACACAATATATTGGTCGATCTTGTCGAAATTCAATTTAATATCAATTAGATTTATTGATGAACCAGTTATATTGCCCTTTATTATCTCTTCTTTCTCTGGATTAACTTGAATTCCAACTACTGATAAACACGAATAATACGAAAGGGAGGAATAATGTAGAAACCTTATAGATTACCCTCAAAGTTGTTGGGCCCTTTTAGATTCTTATTTTTTCACTGCTATGTTGTCTATGATGATAGTATTTTATGTAATCTCAGTTTTAATTCCATAAATATATCTCATACTTATAATTTAATTAAATTAATATTCTATATTTTATAACTAAAACAGCGATATAGAGTAAAGAATAATGTAATATCTTGTCGAAATTTATTTCTGCGGTATTGTGTCTTGGAATGAATATCGAATTTACCATTTAGTTGTTTAGGTTTTTCTTAGATAATAATTATTAGATAAAAATTCTTTATCTTGGTGCTCAATCCATTGCGTGGCAGAATTCCAGAAAATAAAAAGAACGAAAATAAAACCAATATTCACTGATTTACTCCAGTTCAAGGAAAATCTGTGGATAGAATCACCTTAATATATAATTACGTTCCAATCTTCCGTACGCAAAAACCACTGAGTGGTCCAACTGGTTACCTAAGTCTTAAAGATGAAACGTGACCAATCATTCGGAGAATCCGAAACCCACACGTTCGATTTTGCATCGCGGGACGCATAAGTTCCAGGAACTCACCAATGATCTCCAAATTTTCTCGTCCTTGCGTGTTCTGCGAGGGATCCCACGTAGCTTATTCCAGGTATGCGTTCGTGCTGTTTGACATATTTTTAAGAGCGTAAGGTATCATTTAATTTACGATGTTCAATATTTGGATCCAACAACCGAAGGATTTAAACAACCACTACAACTACTAAACTACAGCTTATAAACGATTTAAAATGAACTTCTGTAAAACTATTTAAACTAATTTTTCTGTAGATTTAGATAGAACTCTCTAAATATTAACACGCAATAAGTTATCTCCGGGGATTACATTGGAATTTTTACTTCCCCACCAGACAAGATATCAAAATATATGCTACTTGAAGGTCGCATTGAACTGCTTTGTTAATTATATCTTACTCTACAGACTTTTCGAATGTTTGTTCTTATATATATATATATATATATATATATCATCATCATCATCATCATCATCAGCCATTTTCAATCCGACGTCGGATGTAGGCCTCCCCAAGTACTTTCCAATTTTCTCTGTCCTGAGCTTCTCGTTGCCACGTTACACCTAAGTACTTGATGATGTCTCTGTTCCACCTGTCCATAGGTCGTCTTCTTGGTCTCTTCACATCTCTTGGTATCCAGTTGAGAACTGCAGATGTCCAACGGTTGTCGTTTCTTCTTGCAATATGGCCGGCCCACCTCCATTTCAGTGATCTTACCTTATCTATTATGTCTGTAACTCCAGTCATCATTCTCACCCAAGTGTTTCGTTTCCTGTCTCTTCTTGTGATTCCCAGCATGCAGCGCTCCATGCTCCTTTGTGTTGTCTGAAGTCTCTGGGTTATTGCAGCATTTAACACCCAAGTTTCACTTCCATAGGTCAAGACAGGTAAAATGCATTGGTTGAAGACCTTCCTCTTCAAAACCATTGGCATTCCTGACTTCAGAATGTGTGAGTTCCTTCCAAATGCGCTCCAGCCAAGTTTCATTCTTCTGTTTACTTCATTAATCCTGTTTTTCTCTCCTGTTGTTACAAGTTGTCCCAGGTATGTGTATTCCAAGCAAACATCCAGAGGTTTTCCTTGAAGTTTGACTGGCTCTTGCATTGTAAAAGAATTATACATAACCTTTGTTTTTGTTAGGTTTATCCTGAGTCCTATCTTATGTCCTGCTGTGTTTAGCTCTTCAAGTCTTGAAGTTAGATCTTCTGCGTTAGCTGCAAAGAGAACTATATCATCTGCAAAACGGAGGTGACTGATGTACTCCCCATTTACTCTTAACCCCTTCTCTTCCCAATCAAGGGTTTTAAAAACTTCTTCTAAAATGGCTGTGAACAAGATGGGAGATAGACCGTCACCTTGTCGAACTCCCTTCTCAATCTTGAATTCATCGGTCTCTTCATGAAGCATTACAGAAGCTGTGGCATTCTCGTAGACACTGCGCAAGAGGCGGATGTACTCAGAATCTATCCCTTGATTCTTCAGAGCTTTCAGAGTGGAGGAGGTACTTACCGAGTCGAAGGCCTGTTCATAATCTACAAAGCAAAGGACGAGTGGCATCTCGTATTCATTCGTTCTGTTTATAATTTCCTGTAATGTGTGGATGTGGTCCATAGTGCTGAAGCCTTTCCGGAATCCCGCTTGTTCTCGAGGCTGGGCTGAAGACAGGGTCATCTTAAGACGTTCCGCTATTATCCTCATGAATGTTTTGTAGACAACTGGAAGGAGGCTAATGGGGCGATAGTTCTTCAAATCTTCTTTGCTTCCTTTCTTGTGCAGAAGGGCAATCCTTGCGTGGTTCCATTCCTTGGGAATCATTCCTTGTTTTAGACAATTACTGAATAATTGTGCTAAAACATTAGCAATCTCTGTTCCACCAGCTTTCAGATATTCCGCCAACACCCCATCTGCTCCTCCTGCTTTCCCATTCTTCATCTGCTTAATCGCCGCCATTACTTCTTCTGGGAGGATTGAGAGGAGATTTTGTGAGCTTTGGCTTTCATCCTTGTTCTCCTCTTCGGCGTTTCCTACCTTCTTGTATAGGTTGCCAAAGTATTCTGCTACAATCCTTAATATTGCTGGTCTGTTATATGTTGTGGTGCCATCTCCTTTCTGTAAGGCTAAAATCTGTTTCCTACCAATTGCTAGGCGTCTTCTAGCCCTCTTTATGCTTTTGTTATTTTCTATGGCCTCTTGCACAATCTTTTCATTGAAATTCCTCACGTCTTCCTTGATTGCTACTCTGATGGCTTTGCAAAGCTCGGCATATTCGATATTATCTCTTGGAGTGTTTAAATTCTTCATTTCCTTCCGTCGTTTCATCATTTTCCGGGTTCTATCACTAAATTTCTTATCCTTAGGTTTTCTTGGCATGCTTGCTACTTCCTCTGCCGCTTTCTTTACAATTTCCATAACTTTGGTTTCGAGTTCTTCCTCCTGAAGTGCTGAGAATCTATTTCTAAGTTCCAGCTGAAACTTTTTCTCGTTATCTGATAGTTTATCAATATTTATCTCCTCCTTCTTGCAAGAAACCAACTTCTTTCGTTCCATTCGGGGGTTAATATTGATTCTGCATCTAACAATTCTGTGGTCACTTCCAGTGTTGAAATTATTCAAAACTTCACAGTTAGTTACAGTGTAGAGTCTGTTTACCAATATGTAGTCTATTTCATTTTTTGTTCCATTGGGACCTCTCCACGTCCATTTCCTTGTAGGATTTTTCTTAAAGTATGTATTTGTTATATACATATTGGTGCATTCTGCAAACTCTACTAAGCGGTGACCTCGCTCATTTCTCTGGCCCAGTCCATATTGTCCTGCGACAGTGTCATCAGTTTCCCGCTGCCCTACACGAGCATTAAAATCTCCCATAATGACTTTATAGTAGTGGGCCTCCTTGTCATGTTCAGTGCCGAGAGTTTGGTAGAAGTTTTCAATTTCCTCTTCGCTGCTTGCCGCTGTTGGTGCGTAGACTTGGATGACCTGTACTGAGTAACGCTCATTGATCTTCAGTATGAGTTTACAAATTCTATCTGATACACCTTCGATTTTCACCACATTATCCTTCCATCTCTTGTTGATCAAAAATCCAACGCCTCCATTTCTTCCATCCTTGGTACCCCTGTAAAAGAATAAGTGTCCTTCCTTCAGTGTAAGTAGCTCCTCTGATTTTCTTCTGACTTCGCTGAGACCGATGATATCCCATTTTATCTTCTCTGCTTCATTGAGTAGTTCCAGCAGTCGTTCTTCACTCTTCAAGCTGCGGCAGTTGTAGGTTGTGAATTGCAGGGTAGTAATTCTTTTCTTCATGATGGACCTCTTCAATGCCACCACCTCCCGGACATCCGAATGGGTGGTGCTTTTACGTCCGGATAAATTTCCATTAAAGAAGCTCATCATGAAAATTGTACTTATATTTGGGGGGGTTAGGACAATAATTCACCAGACTGTCCTACTGCCGGTTGGTGAATGCCACTTTCATTATTTGGCCGGAGATATTGTTGAAGCCTTCTTAGCATGGTTGAACCTGGGCTATGCATCGCCTCCAACCTCCGTTAACACCCCTCCGCCCCGATGAGGCAATGAACTGTGGCGGTGATGAGGAGGGGATATATATATATATGTATATATATATATATATATATGTATATATATATATATATATATATATATATATATATATATATATATATATATATATATATATATATATATATATATATATATATAATTATAAACGATACCTCCCGGGAACAAGAGATAAATAGTAGGTTTCTTGACAAAAATTAGTCTGAAAAATATCCAACATAAGAAGTCTTCCTCAAAAATGGCATGGGACATATTTTCATGTTTACTATTCTTCAATGTCAAAACTATTCCACAGTTTGTGATCATCATTAGCCTCAATTTTCATCGAGAGGGAATCACGCAATTACAGCCCTTATCATTATGAGTCTATAATTTTGGATCATATTTCTAATTTCTTGGTGAGCATTTTTAGAAATCATTTTTGATTAACTTCTTTCATGAAAATTTTGAAAAGAAATGAAGGAGAAAAAGTCTGCCGCAACCAGGACTCGAACCCGGATCTTCCATTAGTCGGGCGGATGCTTTAACTTCTTCATTTCTTCTCAAAATTTAAGCATGAATATTATACGTATTTTCATCGCTTACATCTTTCATGGAAAGGTGATTTTCCCATTCGATCATCTTTTAGGCCAAGAATGTATATTTTTCCTTCTTTTTTTTCATATTTATTTAACCTTTCTTTAGAAGGAATAGTTTCGGAGAAAAAACTAAATTGGAGATCTCACCAATGATCATCGCAGCGTTGGAAGTACGGAGGGAGTATATTTGTCCCAAACCTGATGTTTACGTGAAATTCTACCAGCACTATTCTATCTTCATTGGAAAAAACGGCCTTTTACGTCAGACAACGAGAAAATCGGCTGAAAAACAGAGAATTTCGAAACGGAATAACCTTGGAAATATGCGCGAGCAAAATATGTTCCAATGAATTCCCACCGCTTCTCATCAACCCAATAACTTAACGTTTACTTTCCTTCTCCATTCAAGTCACGATATAGATATAGTTTTCCTATTTTCCTTAGAAAGGCCATATTCGATTCTGCGTTCCATCACAAAATAGATGTCATAGGCTCTGGTTCACACGGAAAGCTCCCTCAGAAGGGCATTGTGTATGACATACCTTCACTCACGAATCGTTTGGGAGCACTCATATCACTTAAGGCTTCCCCTCACTGCTGTTTTGAAAGAGTGCAGGTGATCGCCTGCAATCGCACCAGTTCGGTGCAAGGGAACGTCCTTGGCTCCCCCGTCAGTGGGTCACCAACTTCCCTTGTCCACCCCAAGAACGCAACTTTTTACTCATTAACATCGGACGAGCTGCGACAACTCTCAATGAGCGTCCAGTTGTTATTCTTCGCTCCTGAGAAACGGTCGGACTCTGGAAAGTGCTTTTTTTAGCAGCCACGAAGGAGAGGATAGTGGCCCGCATCACAGGGCATTGTAAGTACCGGGGATTTGGATTTGAATCCCCCTCGCAGTGTGCTTCGCCTTTGTTTCTCATTCGATCCTAATTTTTCGTGTCTGGGAAAAGGATTCTGGAATTACTGCTATTTCTTCAACTCTTAGATAACGTCGTTGTGATTATCTTGGAAAGGTGATATACTTATTATCAAACAAATTCGGTAGTTATGACGACGAGCAAAAGACAAACGTGGAAGACATAAATATTTCTCGTGATGTTTACGACACATCGAAACGGATTTAAGTGATATTTTCTGCTTTTACTACTAAAATTTCTCCTATAAAAGGACTACTCCAGGTGCCCCGTGAATCAGAAATTTTCTCGTAAAAAGTTTTTCAAACGGAGTAGAATACAGTAAAGTGATATTTTTATTTTTACCAATACTATTTCTATTATAAAAGGACTACCATAGGTGCCCCGTGGATCAGCAATTATCTCCACATAAAATTTTTAACGTAAACGAACGAGTTATATAGCGGTTCAAGGTTTTCATATTTCAAAACGGCAAAGAATTATTATGAATTTAGTGAATGACTTCCGAGACGGCATAAACCATACCGACAAAGTAACTCCTATTAACGATACGGCTATATTAAATCAAAATTTAATAGCAGAATTTTGTTGACCTGTTCATAGAAATAACTTTTACGCTACGAGTTATATCGAAAATTTTGGGAATCACGTGAGCAAGAAGTGTACCATGTTTAATCCTTTGATCCAAACAATTATATGCTCTTATAAACCGGAAAAATGTCAAAATGTTAGCCTATCATAACCCATGATTGTGTCACGTGACCGTATTTCTTCTTCACGCAAATATTCTGCATCACGTGCAAAGTAAGTGACGTAGACACCATCTTTCCGTCAGTTTTTTAGGTTAAAATCGGTTTCCAAATCCGGCGTCGAAACTACTTATGCAAATGGTCTTTGAGATTACGATGAGGGGGTATTTCATTTATTTGCGGTGATGAAATAGGTCACTCACTTTGACTCAGGCTGCCGGTTCCGGAGAGCATGCATATGACGCCTTATCGATCGATGGCCGGGCACCGTCGCCCTAGCTTTATTTTCCCCAACAAGTCTACCGACGCGGGAAAGGCCATAGACGTTTCATAGCGCGAGCTTTTCTACAACGGTAACGCCGAAAAAATGCCGGTCAGGAATTTTGCGAATCATAGACGCCGAATCTATCGGACAGGTTGTCTAGACGCGAATCTATGCATCACCACGCCGCCCGTGCCTGACGGACGTCTGACGCGCCACAAAAACCTTCCCGAATGCCTTTGCGCGGAATCACATGCGCAGAAGAGCTCCACCTCTGTGGTCCCTGATTGGTCCGCTGCACATGGTCTGACATCGTACCACAGTTCCCGGTAGAATAAAACGATCCGAGGAGATACTCGCTAGTCTTCGGGGGCAAACAGAACCTGGGACTGCGTGAAGTGTCAAAAGAATATACGGTGTTGCTGGTGGGTGTAACGCGCCGAGACGGGGATTAAAAATCAACTGCTTTTGCGATAGCGTTCTCCGGCGTGTCCACCGGTAAGTGAATGCGAGGAGCATTAAAAAGAGATCATATTCGTTCCTCTGTCAGGTGTGTTGCGGCCGAATACTGTGGAGTGATTATTACCAGTGGAAAAATTGTACCGTTACGTCTCGAGAAAAAAATTGTGCCGTCGTGGAATTTTTCGCCGCGACCTCCCGGTGCTCCTCGAGTCGGAAGGCCGTGTAGTGAATTTTTAGCGGAAAAAATTTTTGTGCGTCGCCAGGATTTTTCGTGACTCCTCCTCTGAACGAAAGGGGGCGAGAGTGTGGTTTGAAGGTAGTTAACCCCACGCGGGAAAAGCAGGAGGTACTCTCGGTGCGGACGAGAGATCTCCGTGTTTTTGAAATTGTCAGGACCGCTAAAGTCGTTCTGAATTTTTAAAGGGGGCCTTTCCCTTCCTGCGAGGTTCCTGGTGGAAGGTGCACTGCCGTTTCCCGTGTTTTATCGACGCGTTTATTTTTCGAACGAGACGGCGAGAGAGCAGAATTGTTGACCCCGCCCGCCGCTCCGGGTTTCGTGGACGAATCGATAGAGAAGGGGTTCGGACGCGAATCGTTTGATTATTGTGGGCTCCCATCGTCTGCATATCCCACGCGATTTTTGCGTCCTCATCGCTTTGTTTTATCCGTGGCTCCCTTGCGCGGGCCGAGTGGCACTTTTATCCAATGGAACCCATTACGAAAACGTACGTAACTTATTAATTGGCCGCCGCGGCGTAGTACGCGTACGGTGCAGCGTATTTCGAGTACCGGCATCGTAGCTTAAAGCTGCTTCTATGTGCGCATTTTTCATTCTCAGTTGTTTACACAAGCTTCTTGAGGATTTTCGTCCCGAGCGACGGTTCGGTAGCGTTTTGTTTATATGTATTCTGGCGTCTTAGAGACGGATTGAGTTCATGAAAATATTGCGAATCATTTGTCCTGGTTGTAGCATTGGTAAATATTGCTGAAGTATTATTTATGTTTGAAGAAATGGTATTTTTGATATCCTTTATACTTTTCTATTCCTCTACTAATTTAATTAGTTATTCCTATTATTTATTACGTAATTAATTACAATGTTATTTTCATGCTAATTAGGAAAGAAAAATTCGTGGATATTAAAATTGGTCTATAATATTTATATTTTAAGTTAACATTAAGTTACATACACTAAGTTTTCCTCTTAATTTTAATTATATAATTCCTACTAATTAAAGGAGAAATATAATTGATAAATGTTGCCAAAAATCCCTGTTAGCGAATAGGAATTCGCTTGGAAGTTTACTAACTAATTAACAAAACTCATCAAGATTGATAGAACTGGTGATGACTATACTTTATGGAGTATAGTTGTTAGCGTGTTTTTTGGTAAATAACAGCAAAAATAATATTCGATGTAGTTTTACACAGTGCCACGAAACTCGGATTCATGGCCAAATCACTTAATTACGTGAGTTAAAATTTCTACGATTTCCGTCACGGAGAGGGTATTCGCATAATCACTGGAGCGATTATTAAATAACAGAAATTCTGGGTTACATCCGGACAATTTGGTGTCGTAAAGAATGCGAAACTCGGAGTGGATATCCATGACAAAGACGAATTTTAATTTTGTATTCGATTGTGCAAAATTGCGTGAGGTTGTCATTCTGAGAATCTTGAGCATAAATCCACAAGCTGAGCAAATTTCGTGTGATCTCAGCCTATGATGAGGCTAAATCGTCACGCAAATATTATGCCTATTTTGAAGTTCCGCAACACCGCGCCTTTCGTGCACCGAGGAAATGTTTACATTTGCGCAAACGTGCATATTTTTTCCATCTCGGTGCAACGTCAATTGCCTCCTTAAAAGATCTCTCACCCTCTCGGGGATTGCCCAAAGGTAAACACTTTTCGTTTGAGGCGCCTCTTTGAAAGTATCTCTCATTTAATATTTCAAAACTGACGCGATTTCTATCCGACTTGCACGTGATTCTTTACCCCTCAGCCTTTCTCTTCTTTTGTGCGACCCGTTTCGCTCACGAGGACCCCTTGCATCCGCTCTCTTTGTTCTCGAGATCTTTGCCGCCCCCACTCTCGCCTTCTCAAATCTCGCTCTTGCTTAGCGTCGCAAAATCTCGTGTTTACGTTCGTATGCGCTTTGGATTTATTTCTCTTTCGCTGGACGAGGAGCTTGTTTTCATTCTGGTTATCGTGATCGAAAATGCTATTTTGGTGCCTGCAAAATCTCCAAAATTAACGCTCGCGCATTCGTGACATAGCATACAACTTGAATTATTTGGAAAAGAGATGCTATTTTTCGAAATTTCATAACTTGAATCGTGATTGATTTTAAACCTCTAATTCCTTGAAAATCGTTTCCCAAATTTTCTTCCTTCACTGATTTTAATTTGCTGTGAATTTTCTATCTAAATTAATTTCACGAAATTACAATTATCAAAATCGGTTGAAAATAACTTTATAGCAGCTCGAATATGTAAATTGTACCTGATGATGGTAGACGTCGGTCTTGATAAAATTCTCTTGTGGAACTCATAAAGCCTTGCATCTTAACCATTTCTATTTTGGCAAACTCAGTTGCTGAGTATATGCCAATCCATCGTACGACCTGATCACATTGTTAATAAACACATCAATAACAGAAGATATGTAATTAGACATATGAAAGACAGTAAAATTTAGTATGAAGCTAGGCTATTTAAATCTGTTAAAAACACTTTTTCGCTAATTCCAAACTGGGCAAGATCATCGATAACTCTTCCGTCGTCAATATTGTGATACAGATGTATATCCAAGTTACTTTTCCTTCCAAAGTCTTCTAGCTTATCTGAATTAAACATTCGTCCATTTATCAAATCATCTCTATGACGAGTCTATGAAAAAGCTTTCTAAATATTGTTTTTAACATTCTCCCGAGCGAAGTCTTCCACGTAGTAATAGAGAAAGGAATATTTTTACTCTCGCATATTTGCCTTAATTTGATCCATACCTTTCCATAATTTCCATACCATTTCCATCCATGTTCGCGTGATTCAGTGAAATTGATTTCTTTCGCCGTATTCCTTTTCTATTTTACGTAATCCGCCTTCAAAGAACGTCTCTCTCGTTCATTGATACAGGCATGGATTTAATTTACTCTACTGTTATTTTTCTCTCTGTTTTCTCACCCACTTTGTACGTTGTGGAACGAGAAGCCAACTTAAAACGCGGTCGCTTTTTGATACAGTCTACCGGAAAATCAACAGTGTATCGTGCGGCGTCCGTGATTGCTTGCACCCGTGGAGGTGCCGCATCTCGATGAGTCAACGTGGCTTCATTAGCGGAAAATGCCGCTCCTCTGTGAGGAAAATGACAACAGACGTTACTTTTATTAAATCTTTCGCGAGATGTGTGCATTTTTCACTGTCGGACTTATTCATCGTTCGAATTTTAATTTTTTTATTTTTTCGTAAGTACTACCATTAGGCACCAGGCCAGGCGGTAGTCATTCCTGTGAGGGGAGGGAAAAATAAAATAATCTGCCTAGTATTCACCCTAGTCGGGAGGAAAACCCCCCAAAACATTCCGAAGGCGTTATCTACTTTAAATCATATTAATTGATGTTGGTGACTCTTCATAGTATTTTATTTTTATTTTCGTTGAATATTCCAAGCCATAGTTACGGCCGCACACAGTGTATTTATTATTAAAATTTACTCATTAAGAATGAGTATCGATTTCTCTCAGGCCACTGATTATATAATAATTTTAATATTTACTATTGCTCACTTCCAATATATTTCCAATATATTTCGAATACGCTGAGGTCACCAATTCATTTCAGACTCAAAGTGTATTCCGCGTTTGTGAAATTTCAAACAGAATTCAATTAGAATAGTAATAACCAACCTTTTGATGAGGCAAGTATGCGTTAGATTTTTCATTCTCGATCCAAACTTCAACATACTCTAATGCTTTGCTCTGCATTTCAATCATGAATCACTATATTCATTATCTTAGCTTCCGCGCTGTTTGATAAAAATTTTTAATGTTTCAATATTAATTATTTCCAAATTTATTTTGATACTCGAATGTCAAATGTAATTCAATTTCTATCAGTTCAATTTACCATTTTGGATATATTTAATTACTTATTTCTCTTTAGGAAATCTTTAGTGCGAGATAACAATTTCGGAGTATTGGTCTGATGTCCTTAGAAGTTAATTAAATTTGTCTTTTACGTGGAGTTACGTAAGCTTTTGAAGAATGATCCCACATTTGTTGGAATTTTCTCCAGAATTCCTTTCATCGATTGAGTAGAGCATAAGTGGTAACGTTGAGTTCATAGACACCTGCCTGTGAAGGAGGAAATTATTTTTATTGTGGGCAAAGGGTTGACTCTAGTCTAGCGAATCAATAATCTTTCTTTAAAATCAAATGAAATTATAGAAGCGTATACATTTCACCTACTCGTCATTAGATAAAGCTAGAAGATTTGAGAATTCAAGATCTGCCTTCGATAATTCCAAAATATAATCAATGGATTTTGTAACTAATAGTTTCGTATGAAATTCGGTGGAACGTCATTCCAAAGTTAAGCCGCTGCTTCACATAAAGCTTCTTATATGGTCTAACAATATTTTTTTATATTTATGCATTTTTGATAATATGTTTAATGCAAGTTCAATGCATCCAACTCCTATTTATTTGTTTAATTTAACTTCTTTCATTAAAACTTGAAAGCCCCTCCTTTGTAGTTTATCATAAATGTAATAAATATTTATGTAAAATTACGCACGCCAAACTATAAGTATACGATATTTTTCGTCGGTAACACTATTCAAATATTTGCTGGGATCTCCAGCGTGCTGTATATTTCGCAGATTCATGCTTCTTGATATGAGAAATATCCTCGAATGTGAAACACCTTGGGGCAATCCAAGACGAGACCCATTTAATATCCTCTTTCTCACTCGCAATCCCTCGACTCAAATATGCATCGCTGAAGATTGCTGTCCATTGAGGGCGTCTTCACCTAACCTTTCAGCCCTTTCTTCACTCCAATCTGCGGCAATGGCAGCACGAAAGTAAATAAGTCGGCCGAAGAGAGAAGCCTCTTTTGTGGTCCAATTTGTGCACTCTGATTCGAGCACTCCTCTTCCCCTTCTTCTTTCATGTCCACTTTGTTCTTTAAACATTCTTTGTCCTCCCCGCCCATTTTCTCTCACCCCTCCCACGTCCTTCTTTGATTGCGAATTTCCTGCTGTCGACGACCTCCCTCACTCCCCCGCTCCTCCTTTGTACTCCTTCGGTTGACATTCAGACTTACTCCGCAAGTGTATGTCATTGATGCGTTCGGGGGTCTATTTTCCGCTGTTCATTCAGGGAGAATTATTTGTGCGGAATAGCAAAGGGTAGTTGTCACCAATTAAGGGATGTTTTCCTTTCAGCTTGGCTATACCCGCGCTCTCGGAATGTTGTCGTTGTTTACCGGCGTAAAATTCCGCGGCATTTGGAGTGAATAGGTGAAGAAAGGACGTGAATCGGAAGTTCTGAGTGGTATTTTTCCCACAAGTCACTTTGATTTTTGCGGGTCATTTCCATAGTTGCTCCATTTGTTTACAGAAAAGTATTCATTGTAGTATTCATTGCTTTGAGGTAACAAGAATCATTATAAATGCAGTAATAAGAGACTGTTTTTTATTGCGAAGGGGAGGTGGATAGCAGAGTATTCGAGTTCGTCCTCCGATCTCGTCAGATCTCTTACGATCCATTTATATTTTAGTTCATTAGAGTTTTGTATGCTCAAAATGTGTTGTTGGATAGTAGACGACGGCCTTCTGTTGTTGTGTAATGTGTTAATGCGGCCGTTTTCCTTTTCTCCTTTGTATATATTTTTTAATAGTTTCTCGATTTCTGAAATATAATGTATAATCGTCTTTCTAAGGTTTGGAAAATACTAACGTAATAATTCCGTTAAATTCTCTTTGTTTAATTATTCAAATCCTTTTTAAAACTTTGTTTTATTTTCACTGAAATTTGAAGAGATTTTTCCATTAAATGTATGTTTTTCTTTTAGTAAACGACAACCTATAAATTAGACGAAAAGTTTTGCTTTTTCATAAAATTAGAATGATTCCACCAGATTTGAGAAATCACTTAATCTTTAGATGTTCCTTGAATTTTTCAAATTCGGATGCCAATTTAGCTGTGTCGCAAACAAATTTAGTTTTTGCATAACAGTTATCTCTCATTCGAAATATTTCGCTATTTGTCAATTTCTCTCCAGTTAATTTCGCACTTTGAGTTTCCCTTCACAATGAAGGGTAAGGAAAGTTTAATTTTTGCTGAGTTTCCACAACAATCTTAATTCTTTTTCATCATCACGATCGAGGTAAATGGTAGTAACCTTAGGAATTATCATCGCATCTAAATTGCGGACACGTAATTGCACCTATCTCATTTCGTTCAAATGAGCGAAGTAATACTAGGACATTAAAAAAAAGACAGTCTGGCCTCCATACGCGATCGTAGATCAATTCCCGAAGGTCACTTTCAACTCATGAATTCTTCATGATAATAGCCAGCGTAATAAAACTCCCCCACGTAATGAAAAAAATATATCGCCTTGCGTAAGAAACGCGAGATCTGTTGCCAAGATACGTACGCTCATTTTCTTAAAGATGTTGCGGCGAAACCCGGCAGGGAAGTGGGATTTCCGGGTGGTGGAAATTAGCGGCGATTCCTCCAGAAATTACGGACATTGCGAAGTCGCCGCGAGAGAGACCTTTCATGGTTGATTTAATCGAGAGTTGCCATGGAAATAACTGATTGGAGAGCAAGCCCCAATTTCCGCTGTTGTTCCATCTCCTCCCGCACCCGGTCTTCCCAAAACGGATAAACATCCTAGAGGAAACATCCTAATCAAGCCGTTGCCCAATCCCAAATGGATTCGTAATGAATTTCCTGCGAATCCTTACCCGTTTTCCGTGCCGGGCTCCTCTCCTTTGTTTTGAACGCTCCGAGTGCACTCCTGCGCTCGAGACTGCACTTGTGCACGTGCAAGATGGGTGTTCCCGCGGGGGATTTATCTCACCCCACGGCCCCTTAATGAGCGTTGTGGACGCGCGTGGAGATATTACGTAGACCCTGGGTCCGTTTTATGAGTTTTGTCCAGCCACCGTGGATCTCTCGCCTTTTGGTGATGTAGGAATAGTTCTCTTCACCTTCTACTTTTTTGTGGGATAACGGGGCATTCCTTTTCCTCTCACTCGCCTCTGCATAAACTTCAAAAGCGTCTACTAGAGTACGCTTTTATGAAATTCTTTCTGACGAGTTATAGGATTCCTTCAGCGTTATCATCAGCAGAGAATCAAGGAAATCCTGGTCGTGAGGAGGAAAGTCTGCAGAGGAGGCCAAAAATAACTTTATATATTTCTATCACAAGCTGAAAACTTATTTATTTCTATATAAATAACTTCTGTTAGAGATAAAAGAGGTTAAAGCTTTGAAAGAATCAACTGCTTGGGCCTGAACTTCGTGGTAGGGATCCATCAGGAACAAAAGTGAGATCAACTTTTACGATACCACAGATTATTCTATTAGACTACGTCCATGGTTTCGACTCATAGAGTAGGTGGACTCATGGACTCAGGTGAGGATGGTTCCATGAGTCGAAACCATGGTCGTAGTCTAATAAAATAATCTGTGGTATTATAAAAGTTGGTTTCACTTTTGTTCCGGTTAAAGCTTTGTTAATTGACTTTGTTCTGAGATAATGTTTCAAGAATCCTTGTCAAAGATTTTTCAAAAGACATCACGACAATGTTGTGTCGTTGCTAGATTCATTGTAGGAGTACTTGATGCTCTTAGATTTCTCGGGAATATTTCCAGAAATTTCCTCCTCACGGCTCTTATCAGATAAGTTAGTCATCGTGCTTATTGGTGTTTACATAGAATCTGAGGGAAGGTTTAAAGAATCCTTGTCAATGATTTTCAATCGTCTTTTAAGTTTGTCTCGTTGTTATATAATTAATGGCTAATATCTTCCTCACTGCTGTTATCAGATGAGTCAGTCTTCATGCGTTTTTGTAAATAAATAAAACCCAAAGAGCTTTAGTGAAGCACTATCTCTTTTCCTTTTTTATGACCCTCTGTAACGTTCATACCGTCACAAATTTTTATTACGTTGAGTCTTTCTCCTACTCGGTTGTTTAAGTTGTAGCTAAATCGGTTGTTCAGTTATTCTATTTATCATTGAATTCGCATTCGTCTTCCTGGAACATAATGCACGACAGATTGAGTGAGAACAGGCGCGAAGATAATGAATAATGCGTTACCTGTCTCGATAAAACGTGACCAAGTACAATAGACCATCCACACTGCTGGATGGATGATAGAAAAGAAAGACTTCATTATAGCAGCCTCTTGCATCTTAGGCAGATCATGGAGATTAGTAATATTAGAGTATCATTAACTGTGAAATATAGTGTGTGCATGACATGCATTATCGTATCATACAACACCCATCAATTTACTTCCAGTTTTATTCTGCAATCAGGTACAAATGTGTTGCTTAATTAGATCTCTCCATCTATGTAGCTATGAAGAAGACCAAAAATTTTACGGGGCATCTGGGAGATTTAACTTAGTAATATTGTATCAATGTTTTAGTTACTGCAATTTAGTTTAATTATTTTAGCGTATGTGGGCATTGATTATATGGACACTATTTTTGCGTTTTTCCTTGGAAATCCAACATTCTACGAAATTGAAAGGGAGGTTGCGGTGTTTATGCTTGAATAATCTTGAGAACAATAATATTAATTTGAAGGGAAAACGGAGCTACAAGCAAGTAAAGGAGCAAGCGCAAGACAGAGAAGGTTGAAAATGTTCAGCTACAACCTGCACCAGGACATTCATTTTGATGATAATTTTGAAGGAATGCAATAACTAAAAATCACTATCCAGTAATGTTCTTATTGCTATTGTTAACGCTGGACTAGTTAAAAATTCCCAGGACTGTAAAGGGTTAATTTCCATTAGTACAACTATTCTATTATCAACATTTGGTAGGCGTTTTAGTAATTAGTCAGTGTTATCAAGACTGATGTTTCAAAGGGTGACATCATACAAAGATTCATTCCTTTCGTAGTTTTATAATTCGCTGTCCCAATATTTCCGACCATCCTTTCGTTCTCTGGTTTTCCGCGTCATAGACGAGGTGCAGTGCATCTCACGGATGCCACTATTTACCATAAGAATGAGAACGATTAGTGACGGAAGTGACGGCGAGATAGATGGAGAGGAATGGCAATCATTTGTCGTAATGTGGGGCGACTCGGAGACTGCGACTGGAAGGGTCGCTATGGTAACCCATGTGCTCTCTTATCTGTGTGTGCCGATGCTCGGAGACTTCGCCTGCATTTTGATTTCTCATCTATTCTCGTGACCAAGGTCATGGATGGGCGACACGCATCTGCAGGGAATGACTCCCACGCCTCCACAACTAATCTGAAATTGGTAATAGTTTTTAGTCTCTTTGGCGTAAGTCTCGATGTTCTCACGCGGTGTCAGATGAGCCAAAAGTGTGTATCCACCGTAGTTGTTGACCATTATGTCTTCGCTCGGAAGTTTCTTTACGTAAATAATTATCGAATTTTTTGAGGCGTCTCCTGGACTTCACCTGGAAGCAAGAATGTTTTGGTTGTATTTTTTTCGTGACGCAAAAGATTAGCACGCGGTTAGAGAGAGATTTTCGCGAGAGATTCACGTCAAAATAACTGTTAATCGAATTTCGTCGGCTGAATTTTTAGGCTCAAAAGCCGGAAAAGACTCGAGCGTTTTAGGAATTGTTTGGAATGTGGACGTATTCTTAGAAGTTAGCCAACGGGCTCTTTCAAGAAGGAATTGTCTCGGAGTTTAACTAAAATGACTTGCTGGTTCACTCTTCATTTTTCGGTAACCTGAAATTTGTGGTATAAGAAACCCTTGGACGTATAAATTGTCTCTTGTTTTTTATTTTCATTAATTTGACGAGAGACCTCGGGACCATTTTTGAGAGAGTAGCCATTATATTCAAAATCGTCATTAGTGAAAATTACTAAGATATTCGAAACTGAGATTCATTGTTTCTTAATATGTAATGTCTTTATTGGAGCATGCTGTATAAGGTGTGAAGTTAACTCTTTTAACAATTTCCAATAAACTATGTTTTTGATAATTTTCAGTGTACTAGACCTTTTAATCTTTCATTTGTATGTATTTCTTAATATAATTTCATTTTCTTCATTTCTTTGAGATTCATCTCTCATTGTTCAACGTTCATTTTAATTCATCTATAATTAATGTCAGTTTAGTGAAGTTGATTTATTTTATCTGATTGTTTGTAGTTCAGTTATATTTTTCTCCTTACTTTTTGTACTATTTTTATATTTTCACTGCCTGTTTATCATAACTCTTTTCTTTCTCCTTAATCAAAAATATAGTTTTCTATAGGTTTCGCAGGCTTTTCACACTCCCCTTCTTGGGAGTGTTTTCATGCAGTAGAAATTTTTTCCTGAACCCTCAGCTTTTGTTTTTTCAATCCACATACTACTTTTCTTCGTGTACTTTTGCTAACTATCTCTTTCTTTCTGTCCTTCATCTGACGATGGGTTTGATGTAAGAAGAGACTCCCTAGTCTCAATCTCGCCCAAATAAAGACCTCTTATTGTTATTATTATTATTATAATTAGAAGTTACTTTTTTATTCGACAGCCGCAAATTTTCGGAGCGGCCTCCACTTGGCTGCATTTGTACTTTACACAGTATCAAACTTCCATGATTTTAATAGAAAGAGTATTTTTTTTCATCCAACGCAGTATATCGTACTTAAGAATGGAAATACATAAGTATGTTTATGGTCAGATACCGAAATATATCATGCAGGGTACTTTACTGTGCCGCAGGAATACGGAAGAATTTGCAACTCGCTCCGCACGATTTTAAAATGAATTTGAATTTCAAATTTCCGTAACGTTACGTTTCTCACTCTCTTATGTTTATGGATTGCGTATTACGTTTCGGAGTCGTAAGTAATAGTGTTTATGATTTCCATTTCACGATTAGAAGTCTTTTCTTAATATTTGTGCTGCGAAACCAACAAAAGCGTAGCGTATGACGCCGCGAAGTTAGATTAAAATCTCAGATACGGCAAGGCAGATGAAAAAGTCGAAAGCCAACGTCTCCGCAGACTGAAGGATAACCCCATAATCGAAAAACTTCTCATCGAAAGATTTTTCAGCTGTAGAGAGAAGTCCATTTGCCGCTCCGGGCAGCCCCGATGGATTTCTCGCAGTTAACGGGTTTTCCGGTGGAAATTCCGACGAGTCGTGTTCAAATCGGATTCGGCACCTCCGGAATCGGATGACTCGGGCAGACCAATGGTGCCGCCGTAAAATGCCCAGTCTCGGGAGCATCTGCGGTAGGCGGGGGAGATGCACTAGTTGGCTGCCGGAGAGAGGGATGGAAGCGGGGGAAGAACACACGCCATGTCTCGGAGAGTGGCGTGACTCTCCCAACTGGTTTTGCTCATTTTTTCCTTCCACCTCCGCCTGGCCAAAGCGAAGGAGAAAAAAATCCCATTCGAGGGAACTCGCCAGGCTACTCTCCCGCGAATGCAACCGGCTCCTCCGCGAAGAAAAGGAAAGTGGTCTAGCCTCAGCAGCTTTATCGCTTTTATTGCCTTTTAAGAACGCATCCTTGCTGTTATGAAACCCAGAACGCGTATGCTTGCCCCAGTTTCCTCTTATCGAGGTCCGTCGCCTTTGTCCTTGACCTTGCTGATTATTCCGTCCGCGGAGGAAGGGAATTTCTTCTGGTTTTGGCGAGGCTAGGATAGTGCTAGGGAGTCCATGGTTGGGATTAGTCCCTGGCCTGCTCTTGTCGTTAATGCGAGCCTAATTTGTTGGCAGCTAATGAGGATATTCGATGTCTCCCTATGCGGAGGCGTCTGCAGGGTTGCCAAGATGCTTCGGCATGTGGTGAAAGCAGTCCCGGGTTCGATCACCGAGTCTCAAGGTTGCCGATTTTGTAAAAGGGTGCGGCTCGGCGGCAGGAAGGACATCCGGCCGGAAAGAGCTTTTTGCACTCAATCGAACTTTCGTTTGGGCCTTCTTCTTCGGTCGATTCATCTTCATTACCGGTCAATTCTCATATTTGCTTTTCCCATCGTCGTATTTATATGCTAGCCTACTCCTTTCTGTAAAATTTTGTTCGATATAAAGTTAATATGCTCAAGCTTTACTTCGTGGAAAGCTGGCATCTTCGAAGAACAACGTTGTGTGCTCCAAAATCATTTTATTGAAAACTGCTTTCGTACACTATTTTAGATCTTCCATTTTACAATCCTCCTTTACACCCGTTTTTTTCTATCCTAGAGTCTCTTCGTTTTTTGAAAATCAAAGTTCTCAGTAAACACCAACCTCTTGTTTGAATTCTGATTGAATGATGATCGTTTGTAAAATCAGTGAAAAATGACGTAAAAACAAATACAACTATGACCTTTGTAAGCGAAAAAGCTGAGTAAGACTTTCGGTTAATGCTTAGATGAGTTAAACGAGACTTGTGAGGTGACACAATCATAACAACTTGATTAAAACAGGCGGATCTGTGGAATCTCTCATTTTCAGATGCTGACCAAATGTTTGGTTTTTGGGTATCATACCTACGCGTCATACCTTATCAAACCTTTGGGTATACATTCATATTTACGACTATGGGGATTCATGGTCAGATGTATGGGTTTTTATCATTTTCTTCGGAAATAATTGCACTTTATCTTATTTATATCCATATGAATTCGACTAAAGTTGTTTAAATTTTAAAATTGCATCACTAAAGTAAATGATCTCATTTACCTTTGGATTATTTTTCTCTTAGGCTCCCATCTGTATGTTTTCTATAGAATTAATTAATTTTCTTACTTGGCGGGATTCTCAGGATAAGCAAAATTTAATGCTTTTTCGCTCACAAAGTCTTGTCATTTGATAATAGATAATTGCCGAGAGAAGATAATGGGGTATTTTTGCTCCCGATGTAAGATTTTACTCATTAATTCGTAAAATCAAGCATTATTGCTCGAATGATGAGACGTTTAAACAGTCTAACATGTGTTTTTCAAACTAAGTTTTACTCAACTATATGAAATAAGTTCGGACATATTTTTGCAGATAACCTCATAGGAGAGCACAGATGGAGAGATAGCTGAATCTGCCTTTCCCATAGTTTTTCTTCTACACCTGCAAATTTAGAATCTCACAGCTATGTCTTAAGATCCATCGGCTTCTCGACGTTGTGTGAATGATCTTGAGTGGCGAAAAAAACTTTCGCTCTAAAGGGAGTGCCGGCGTCAAAGGTACTTCCTGGAATTCGTGCGTGTGAGCGTGTGCTTACGCACGCTGAGATAAGAGAAATCTGACGAAAAGATATTCAGCTGCGGTACGCGAAATGTAACTTGGGCGGTCATGGTACGCGGAATCCGTCCTCTGATAAGGAGATTAAGAAAGGATTCACGGAAAATCTTCGTCAAACGTACCCCCTGATGCGGAAATATATTTGTATCTGTAGATCAAACCGGCCGTGATTCGTACTGATCGATTTTCGGAAAACGATTTTGAAAGTAGCTTAGTCATTCGCCTTGAACTGACGTTGGTCCATTCATTATTTTTCCGGTTTTGGAAGTCTGAGGTAACGCCTTGTTACAGCCGAAACAAAAGATTAAGCGATGTTTTCCAAGGGTTGATAATGAGGAACTTTTGCTCAGTGCTGTTTGTCACCGTCAACATTTCCCATTCATTATTATCATCTTTTTAACCTTGACTCGTAATATCTCTGGATGTTGAATTGTCGGCCTCTAGTCGTAGTTCTGTAATTTTTTGCTTTTTAATCATCTTTCCTTTATTTCCGTAGTTACACGTTGTGACTTTCTGAAAGGATTTCTCTTAAGTTTTTATAGTGTGGAATCGTAAGTCTTGAAGTTGAAATCATGTGCATTAACATAAACTAGCAAGTAAAATGTACAATTTTGTTTGTAATTATGAATTATGTAGATTATGAGTAATATTATAATTAAAATTAAGAGTTTATCGATTAATATTGGACTATTTTTACCAACATGTTTATGTTCGTATATTTAATATCGTGGTAAATTTAGCATGAAACTAATTAAAAAAATTAATCTGATAGAAAATCTGTGAGTTGAAGCAAACAAAACACACGAAGGAAATTGACGTAAGATCAATAAGTTTGCATCACTGAAGGAGGATCTCATTTTTTATATTCGCGAGAAAGTTGTGAATCATACGTAGTTTTTGTTTGGCGAAGGAAATGTGACTGCGTATCCCGCACTTCAATAGAACGTCATAAAGAACGAAAAATACATGAAAGGAAGTGATGTTAGTAACCGGAATATATTTACTTTTGCTAATGTGCGAAGTGTGACTTTGCAAAGCGATGACTTCCAGAGGATCTGTCGTTTAATCAGACGAGCATACCGCAATCGTAGCGTTTCTCTCCTCTGCTTGGTTTCCTTTTCTGCTCGGGGCACTCTTCCGCATGCGGAACACCTCGTGGCGGAAACTCTTGGAAGGAACTCATAACCGTTACTTCGAATTCGAGACATTAAGCGGAAAAAGAGGCCGCTCATTTGAGGCGAGTGAGATAAATCCGATCGGAACAAGATGGGGCCGAAAAGAAGCTGTAAATCTGTCAATGACTTCATAACTGTTTCACCATGCGCAATAAAAATGGCAATATTAAATATCGCTGAAGTAGTTGCATAAATCTTTGGATAGCAAGGATTAAAAAGTATCAAAAGTTTTCAAGAGCATTAATTTTTTTTAAGTATTAAGTATTTAACAGTATTAAAAATGTAGCTAATTATTAGTTCGTATTACTAGTTAAGTATTGAAAGGATTAAAAGTATATTTTCCATTAGTATGCATCAGAGCGACATTGCTCGCGTGATATTTGTTTTTTTTTTAATTTTGTTGCTATTACGTTTTCGCTGAGCGTAGTGTTTCGTTTTCCGGGAGGTTTTTTTTACCTAAATTTGACTTCTTTCACATTTCAAGCTACTCTTAACAAGGAAGAGATAGAAAGAACGATCTCTATGTATGATATCTAGTAGTTTGTTTACATTCAGAAGTTTCCATGCCATTGAACGCATCAGAAAAACCGCACCGTAACCATACTATTAGTCTGACTTTTTGCTCCAATCAAAAGTTGACCGTTATTCTTCCATTAAAGGAGTATAATGAAAAAAATTGGTATCTTGAGGCTCGGAAATGGTTCTTACAAACTTGCTTCAAATCACGCGCTCGATTCAGGACAGATTTATTATATTTACGCCTCATTTATCATTAATTATGTTTCCTTTCGTAAAAATTAGCTGAAAGCAATTGAATATCCGAATTTGACCCTAATTAGACATTGATGGCATTCTCCACAATTCTATAAAATAGATTTGGTTTTACCTATTTGGTGTCGTTTGAGGAATTCGATTTTTCAAGGCCTTAAGTATTACGCCGTTCCATTAATTAGTCGCATTCTGGCTCTATTCCAATTCTGCACCAGGGTTAATGCCGCATCAAACGCCAGCCAAAAGTCCGTTTATTCGGATCGTGTCATTTATTCTTTTCGAGACCTCTCCAAGGATTCACGGCTTCCCAATGCTCACTCTCCGGCAGAGATAATTGCTCCCTTTGTTCTCCGCTTGGCGTCGAAGCATCGGCGTCAGTTTCCACTGACCACTTAACCGAATAAACCATTTGAAGTTTTGAGTGCCTTCCATTCTCGCTGCATAATTGACGTGGCAAAAAAGAATCGACGAGCGCTAGTGGTTTGCGCTGTATAAACAATTGTGTCATCCTTGCAGACTTCGTTCCTCTTAGGCGTTGGTGTTTTGGTATCTTTTGTTCTTCTGGGTTTCGTTTTCGATCCTCGACCCTGACCGAATAGAAAGTTCAAAGGGTTCAATTAGGAGAACGGAGCTTGTTGATCCAAATGTGCAATAATTTAAAACTAATATATTTGCACAATTCTCTAATATTTTCCCATGATAAAACCGATTGTGGCAGTCATCACTAAGCGGAAATCCATATCAATAGGAAGGTAATGATAAACTTACAAATGCTCTTTTCAAATATGAGTTTGGAAAAGAGTATTTATAATTTTATTCTTACCATCCTATTCTCGTTTTATTTAAAAAACTTCAAATCATAATACTGTGTCTACAATCTGATTTAGGTCGTTAGATGAAGTGGTTATACATTCGTTTGGATAAGGATTTTCCTCGAAAATTTCATTTTTGAAAACATTTAATTTCGCGAAAATATTAATTTGTACCATACATTTTTTAGGGTATAAATGTGATATATGAAATATTTAAGAATGAAAGGCTTAACTTAGTTTGGTTATAAGAGTAACTGTATTAGTGGAAATAATTCCTCAGAAGAAGAATCTACCTTTTTAGATAAAACTTGTCGTAAATGAAGATTTCAAATTGTTAAAAAATGATATGCATGTCCTCAAGCGCTTCTTCATGGAAGAGAGGCATGAAACAATGGCGTAATTTAGCACTTAGCGTATATTGCGAATGAACTCAGTTTTCAGAGTATGCCATGTAAAAAAAGTAATTTTTCTCATTAGTTCAGCATTACACTAAGTTCAAAATTAAGTTTTGGATCCGATTCGCATTTGGCTGTGGTAGAACTGTTTACTTAAATAGAAATATCTTCCTTAGATGTAATAATAATAACATGCTGGCATTGCATCGATGATTGAGTTTTTTTTTTGTCAAACGTCAACAAAGAGACGGATACAATCGATGAAAAACATTAGATCAAATCAAAGCTGGGAGGAATCTGGGTCATAGAAAATCATTCAAACCCCACTATTAGTGACTCAGAGCTTGTGTTCTCTTACTTATGGGTCACAAATCTCCGGCACGTGCAAAACTCCGCCGCCGCTTTCTCCGAATTCTGTTTCTGCGCACAAAATCTTTATATACCTTTCCTTCCCGAAGAGATCGGAATGGAAGTTCATTGTCTTTCGGTTCGGCTGGGCACTAATTTGACGCTTGGGGCGGAATCGACCGCGCGAAATCTCCAGTTTTGGGGGTCATGAGGCCGACGGCCTCTCCCCTCTCCATCTGCAGCTGCGCCTCCCCCCACTCGATTCAAGGCCGCCGCAAAAGCGCCGGGCAGACCGGCCGGCGCCGACCATTCGAGTAAAAGCAAGCAGCCACGCTCCCGGAAATTCGTCTTCCCCAATCAATTCAGCGTACAAGCAACTTTAGCTCTCTGTTTCGAACAG
The DNA here is from genome assembly GCA_947579665.1 of Sympetrum striolatum. Classification (NCBI taxonomy): domain Eukaryota; kingdom Metazoa; phylum Arthropoda; class Insecta; order Odonata; family Libellulidae; genus Sympetrum; species Sympetrum striolatum. The sequence continues at coordinate 48,215,499 of OX388342.1, read as the reverse complement.
GGAAACTCAAAGCCGTATATGTATAAACTCACAAACTTCCCACGTGATTTGGAGTTGCGGTTCAGTAGTTTATGCTATAGGTATGACATGAAGTTATTATGCTATGATAGACCTTTTTAATACCGCGTTTTTAATAACTTTTATACTCAACTTTATATAGGTTAGAATTAGGATCTATGGGCACTGTCTTTAATCAGGTTAAAATTACGTTCATTGACGAGGCATGTATGCATGAAAGAAAATTATGTTAATTCCTCGCTTATTCCCTTGAGAAGTTCATCGCTGACATCAACGCTTTACGAAGGATTAAGTATATTTGTGTATATTCTAAAAGTCATGAAGATAAATGAAAGTCATTAATATACACAAAAATGTATGTACTTAGTACATATTTTCATCGTTAATCCTTTCATTCCCGACAAATTCAGTTAAATAAATGGATATAAGCGACAGGAACTAACCTTTTGTAAGCTGGGATTGAGTGCTTTGAAGCTCAAAGTGTACTCATAGTCTAGGTAGAATCTGAAAATCACAAAGAAATAAATACTCTCTTCGTCAAGTCTAAAGCTGTAATTTATTTAACTGCCATTACTAATAAGAAGAAACTCATTTCTGAAATATCAAGTCATAATAGTTACCTGTAATTACCGGATGATATTACCACATGAAAATACTGGTGTGACGCTAAAATTATATTGGTGGACTCAACAAAGTGAGCCCAATTTTTTTTCTATGATTATGAGGCAGCTCCATCATATTTATGAGGATATGGAAAGTTTGCTGCTGCTCCTATAAGAATTTTATGGACGACCCTGATTTTTGGAAAGAGCATCGCTATGAAGTCAAACCGTTTTAAGATAAAAATAAAGAAAAACTGGCGAAGTAAACGTACTGATGCTTCTACGAGCTTTGTGCTACTTTTAACTTCAGTTCTCCTCGCCAGGCTTACTGTTATCGTAATCATCAGTAAAAAATAAACACGCTCGGAGTGAATGCACTGTGAAGCCAAAAACTTCCCTCCGTTCCGTCCAATCATTTGTAAATTGGTCCTTTATATCTCTCGTCGCAATCCTGTCTGCATGCTACTTGAATTGAGACACAATTGACATCCACGAGAATGGTGGCACCCTGTTAGTCCTCCTCGGTCTGCAATCGTGGGAATAATGCTGCATTCTTTCGCACACGCCGTTCCCTGTGGGTTATACCGGTCCAATGGAGGTCATTCTCTTGAATCGGGTTAGCCCCTGGACTCGATGGAATAATTAGTTATTATTCTCCCATTGCCTTCTTGTCGAACTAATGAGCAACTAATCGAGCGATTTATTGTGGCCGGACGTTAGGAAGTCATTTCACCTTCCTGAAAAGGTTATCTTTCCGTCAGTGTTGTCGCTCTATAGTGTATAGTAGTTCTGCGTAATTAGAAATTTCATTGCCGTATCTTTGCATTGTGCTCAGCGTCATGAGAGTGTTGGAAAAATCGATAAAATCTTGGCTTTCTTTCGCAGAAGATGGAATTTATACCAAATGAAATGGCAGATAACCAATGATTAAAGTTATTATCATTACTTTTTGGGGTCCACATTGCGTATTTCCGCCACCGCTGTTGATAACAAGGATCCCGTGAATTAGGCAACCCCGTCTTGGTATAGGTATGCCTGATGCGCGTTATTATTATCACTTAAATAGTTTTCTTGAGGTTTCTTTTACCATCAGCCAAATAGGCTTGAACCAGGTTCCCAAAGTGGTCCTTAATACATTAAAACACTAACATGCCGCTCATTGTAATATAGCTTAGTTGAAATAAATACCAAATTCTATGCGTGATTGAGAAATGCGTTTTTTAAGTTACACCTGTTTTATGCATGCTTTTGGGATCAAATTATATGTTTCAAATCTGGGAAAGGTCGACGGGTAGATTTAAAACCCTCAGCGGGCGTTGCTTTGTCCCATATGTTGGTCAAACGTTTTGTAGATTTCGCTTCAGTAAGTGAAGTATCATGGAGTAGGTTATCATACTAGAATTTCTTTGGGCTCTTTCTATTTTTTACATTTTCCTACGGAATACTTAACATCTCATGACATTATATTTCTTCTTGTGGCCCTACGAAGAAATTAATGATATCCCCAGTGACGCAGAAACTTCCTTTAGAGCTGGAAGATCTTTTAAAGAATAATTTATCAATATTTTGAACGAATTACATCTTTGTTTACAGAATTCAGTGACACAGGAATCATATAGTACTCCAGTTATATTAGATTTTTCTCTTTCTTTTCTCATCTAGATCTGTATTTGGCGTATCTGTGAGAATAACAGCTGCATTTGTTCCCTGCGTCTTGTTTTTGTACTCTCCGATCGCTTTTTCCGCATCGAATACTTCCTCTAACGACGCCTGAAGGCGTGAATTCCTTCGATATCTTTATTAAGGATGAATTGGGCTGATATTCGCAGAAAATCAATCACCCTTCGCCTTCCTTGTTATCGTTCCCATCGCAACGGCTTATGGAGTGTTGGACGTCATTTTCACCCGTGATAGAACTAGAAGAAAACTCATTTTAGGAAAAATACCTCCAACTGTATCCGAACTGATTTGATGGCAGATAGTATTTGGCAGCTTTCAATTAATTCAATATCTCGCCAATTAATCCGCAAAACTTCTCTTAGATTCAGTGGAATATTCACAAATTATGAGTAAACTAGTTTCTTAATAATTTATACATATTACGCCGTCTAAAATAACGGCATATTATGTATATATCATTGAAGTGAACTTAAAAAAGAGTAACCGTAGTCAAATTTCGAAGCAATTTACGACAATGTATAGCCTATTATGAATACGATTTATCACTTTTTCACAAATTTTTGAAAGTTCGACATCTGAAAATAACATGTATCCCGTTTTCACAATATGCATCTCCATCTGCGATGGTTAAATAATCTCTAAATAAGGTTTAATTAAAAAAAAATAATTCCGTTTTTTTCTCATTCAGGAAGTTGCACGGCTGTACCTTAAGTTTAAATGTTTTTAAAGAAATGGTAACCTAATCGCAGTTAAATGTCATTGTAGGAGGTTGCCTGGATTCTAATTGTTTTAGTGAAATAATCAATTTTCTCATGTTTTCCGTGTACACTCCTTGCAGGTTTCATGTAGCTTTCGCATCGCGCTTTGTATAGTTTGACACCTGAGAGTATGACATTTTCCTTTGAGGAGTTGATGAGGTGAAGAAAAGGGAGACTCCGGAATCCAAAATCTAATTTCTTCGCCAATTTTATTCATTAATTTTTGCACAAAACTTCTCTGTTTAAAACCCAACGAACCTCTTTAATTTTTCCATCAAATCTTTTGATCTCGATAATTTATATATATGCTGATGATGATGTAATCTAAAGATACCCTTGAAACATTGTGTCACCGAGAGATAACATTCCGATATAGTGTTATAATTGCCCTCAGCTTATTAATATATCTAGTATTCCGATTGCCACTTTCATTTTGACGCATTTGCTCTTGAGTTTATCTTTCACGCTACGCAGTCGGGTCACGATCAGGCGATCTGTTGGGAAACTTCGATCCAATCTTTGAGTTTCCTAACCTCATTTGCGTCTATTAATCTCATTATCCTATCCCCCATGGCGAGGTTCCTTTCGGTTACTGCCTGATAAGGCCTGGTTTTCATGACGGAATACTTCATCATGGCTACTGGCATGAAAATATTGCGTGTATCCTGACTAATGGAAACCTATTGTAATCCTGTGGTATCGAAGTCTGTTGATATTAAATGCCAAGTTGGGAATTCTGAATATCTTTGCATTGGTAGAGATTAATGAGTAAGGGTATGACACCATGTGTGATTGGCCTTTATCATAAAGCAACTTTAGAAAGAAACTTGAAAGATCTTTCTGGATTTTTTTCTGAATATGGTGTTCTTTTTTTAATCAATTCAGTGTTATACTAAAGAGCCCTCTATTATAGACATCATCCCATCTACGCATTCACGTTTAGGAGATCTTTCCTGAAATATAAGTAGAAAATTTTCGTGGATCAGATATAAATTCGTGGATATTATTAAATCAAAACCTTGCCCTAAAGTCAAGACGACAAGATACTCCGAACATCGCCGAGGCTTCGAATCTATTCTATACTTTACTATTATCATATTATATTATTTTCATACTTACAATTTAAAACCACAATATCTCAATTTGAACGCAAAATCTCAAGACAGGCAATGATTTTGTCCTGCTGGATATTAAGTGACCTGATTTCCACCTGAAGACGAACGATTGATAATCAGATCAGACTTAATGAAATTAATTCTAGTAAATTGAATTCTCCGCGCTTTCATTGCCTTGTAAATTCCCACAGTTAACTAAAACCTCAGATTTAAGATGTCTGTCAATTTTGCCCTCCTCAATCCTAGATGCGTCTCTCTTTCGGTACACCAGAGGCACCAGACCTTGGCAACCATTTCTCAAAAGCCGTTTCGTCTGACCAATAGATGTCAACATCCAAGTTATCGGAACCCCGCTGTCCCTAGATACGTTCTCATCTACGACGTCTACGTAATAGTTGGCGATACAGTTTTGCAATCCCATACCTCCTTCACCTCCCTCCCCGGAGACCTCTAACCCCTCCTCTTCTATCTCACCCCACTTTCTTAATCCGCGATATCTGTGAAGGTGCAAAGGGATGCATGACCTCCTAACACGTAGCGATATTTCCAATAAGCTGATACTCGACTAGGAAGCCTTCTCTGAACTTGACTCGGTCACTTCAGCTCTAGTCGTCTGCAGAGGCTGTCGTCCTGCTGCACGTAAGTCTCTCAGCTATCCTCACTTTCGCTTTTGTACGTGGAACCCTTCCAAAGCTGGAAGCTTATGGTCTGTACCGGACTTACCGAATCCTCAGCAAGTCTACGGTGCGAAGTTATTAAGTGCAACATGAATCCGTAATTAGGAAGTCTTCGACAAGAAAGACATGAGAGTTGGTTGCTGTGCTATGTCATCTTAGTGAATTTTTGATCTCGAAGTTTACTTCGTTGTGAGCAAGTGTGGAAAGTTACTTTCAAGAGAAATCATTTAGGACCACCAATCATCGGAACTACAGTGATTGTGTTAAATGGTCTATACTTTTCTCATTTGGCGTCTATTGTAGAAAAATTCAGGGGTTTACTGGTAGTGAATATGACGAGATGTGGTTTCTGTGACGATAGGAACCTTGTTCATTTACTTTTCCAACTCTTGAGTATCACTTTCTCGGTGGCTAATATTGTTTCTAAAATTTAAAATTTCTGATTTAAAGTAAAAAACTTCATAGATGAGTTGCATTTCTATCTTGATCTTTCATGGTAAATCCAGGAAACTGTTTTTCCTTATTGCCGTAGGTTTACATTGAAGTTTTGAGCCATATAGTCTCTATCGTATATACGCGTAATTTTCTGTATTAAAATTGTACTAATATTGAACTCAAGAATTTAAAGTAGCTTAGATTGAAAAATGAACCTGAAAGGAGGCAAAGGACGTTTCTCTTAAATTTTTTTCTATTTCGTTACATGGAAGGTATCATCGGGAGTTTATCGTATCGGAATATTGTAATGTTTCTCTTCCTTTTCCAGCAATTTGGTCATAAGGAAGAGGATGTTAACATTCACAATTTACCCTGATCAGCTTCCTTTTCCTTCGGTTTTGTGGCTGAACCACTTTGCATAGGGAAAAACTGATACTAAAAATGTTTAAGAGATTATGGAAGAAAACTACAAATTTTTTAATGTGTTTTGAATATTGGTTAAATAATTATTTTTATACTTAGATTTATGGCGGGTAATATAAAACACTAAAATATCTTAACGCTAAATTGACGTTTTATAAGTAATGGAAAAATCATGTCTAAGGTGTGTGGACTGAGTGAGTTTCCCTTGTCATTCTGACCTCAGCATATTCAGTTTAGTTACCGCTCCAGCGAGGGTAATAATATTTCCATTTTCTCATTTACTCGAGAAGTGGCATAATTGTCAACAATATTCTTACTGCGCAGTTTCGTAGAACTTTCGTCACATTGTGTTTATTGTCGATTTCCCCCAATTTTATCGATTCGTTCAGTAAAGATTTGCCATTTGTCTGCGTATCCTTCCGGTTTAGCGTTTCACTTCCTCATAATTTGCATACATAAAATCTGAAATCATTTGTCTTTATTTATAGTGTTGCCATCGCTTCCTTGAATGGCTACATAGTCGTTTACGTGGAAAACGCTCGCAAATGTGTGAAATATTGAATGCAGTTTGCCTTGCTCGTTAGTACACCTGTGGAATGGTGGGAGAGGCGTGGGACTTTCCCTCTTGGAAGTCGTAATTTTCCGCGTGTCACACAAACGCAACTGATTTCACATAATGGAATGCTGAGAGCGGTTTTCTGCTCGTTTAATTGACTAATATGTGATGAATATATTAATTTATGATTGGCAATGACGTCCAAACGAGAAATTGCTCACTCGAGCTTTCTTGCGGAGCTTTGAGAAATTTGCGCAAACTTTATTCTTGTTATTTGACGTATATATTTTCACATATCCACTGATAGGAGTAATTATAATTTTCTCATACTCTTACATAAGTTCATAGCTGCTATAGTTTGGTGATGCATAAATGTTACCAATCCTATTTAACTTGTGAATGATGGTTTAGTGTTCCGTCCCTCCTCTTTCTAAGAGGGTCTGTAAAACTTCAATACGACTGTGAGAGAGTGATGATGGGCTTTAGATCCTGAGAAGTATAGAAATTGAAGATGATGGGAATACTTATGCATATGAAGTATTAGGCGTAAAAATATAGTCTCTATTTTGTTGTCCTTTTTCAATAATGTCAATTAATTATTTAATATTCCCAAGACAGTTATTTGGAAATGTATCATTATAGAATACTTTTTACTTTTCGTGTAAACATTGTTTTCATTTTTTAATCGCTAGACTGAAGACTTGAAAAAAATCCGAGTTTGTCACTGATTGATTAGAAGAATTTGGCTGTTTTTAGTTTTTCTGGCAATTTTTTTCTTATTGTTAATTTTCTCCATTATGAAACTACTCTCGAATCGGTTTAAGTTCAATGTCTCTTAAATTAGAATAATTATTACTTAATTGTGATCTGATAGAATTCGGCGACGTCAATTGATAATGGGCAGTAATCCTAATCGAAGTTGGACTTGAAGATTTAAACTAAAAATAGGACTATATTTTTAAAATTAAGTGTATGTATCTTAAAGATAAAAGTAATGCTGAAAAGCTCTAAGATTTTGATGCCTGCTTTTGACGCACCGTTTAATTATCTTGATTATCGAATCGTAAGATTTTTGAAAATCATAAAATAAAATTTTACGTAAATATTGGTGTTTTCAATCTAAGGATTGAAATATTTCAAGGCATTTCGGGTAGGATAGGATTCGGAACTGGCGATACTAGGAACTTACGATATCCCTCAGAACTGTATAATTTTCCGAGGAATCCTTGATCGCTTGCTAAAATAGCTTATATTAAACTTACTGTATATTAAGTTAAGTTAGCAAGATTTTCTTGATAATGTTCCAGAAAGATAAGGTCATGCATGACGTTCATATTGGTTACAGTGATGAATACCATTTCCAATTAAGTTAAAGTAATCCAGTTAATTTTTAAATGAGTCTATTCCATGGTCACACATTCTATTTTCTTTAGTTATGTTCTTAAAAATTTCTCAATAAAGGCCATGTTATGTCAAGGCCAAACGAAATAAATCATACATTGCTTACACCGGCCCACCACTCGCACTCTATCCAGCCTTGAAATAAAATCCTTAATGGATGTCGGACTGGTTGACCGTGGATACTAGTTTTACTAGGAAATGGAATTTCCCATCTTCAAGCGTAATTGCACCAACTGACGTGAGCTTGACTTTGCAGAGAAATTTCAATATTTCAAGTAGGGAACGGAGCTCCTATTCGTCGCATGAAAATTTGTGCTAGCGCACCAGTATTACTTATCTTCTTTGTGCTTCGTCTAAAATTGTTTGTCTAAGATGTTGTGAGCGAAGAAGGACCGTTTACCAATAACTTAAATTTCGCGTTTTCCCTCCGTCTTAGATCACAAAGTTAGTTATTAAAGGTTACAATGTAGAAGAGCTTTTAAGCTCTCAAGTTTGTGAAACAAACTTATTCTTCTCCTCAGGGGCGTAGTATCCATTTCAATACTTATTCAGTAAGGGAAGAATCATTAGAAAATTCTCGAATTCCCAATTATTGTGTAATTTAGAGTTGAATAATTGTAACTTTTAACGAATTTTCATTAACTTCTTAATTTGATTTTGTTTTTCGACAATGTGAAGCTCTGAGAAGTGAAGAACAGCAAATTAGCGGTAATTTGCTCCAAAACTATTTTTATCTATCAAGTGGAATAACTTTTAATGACGTTTCTGTAGCGCATGTTAATTGATGTGGGTGCCTTGAGATTCTAATTCATTATGTATATTTGCGAATTCTTAGGGTATCTTTCTGGCGACCTTTATATAACTCAACGTTTTTATATAGTAAGGATTAATTCTAGAATTTGTTTTCATGCTGGATTTGATACTTTTTACTAATCCGCCCAATTTTCTTCTTTGCAGACTTCTGAGTGGTCAGAAGCGTAACAAGGGCGCACCGTAGCAAAATCAATCCCACGGTACACACGCTTATTATCGGATCTTAAGCATCCGAGACTCCGCGGGTCTCTCACCAAGAGTACTCGCGCAGTTAGAACCCTAGGCCGTCGAGGAGCGGCTAGTAAGAAGACCGGAGGGCCACGGGCGCAGGACGAGGCGGAGGACGAAGGAGAAAACGGGGTCGGCGAAAGAAGTGTCCAGGACGGAGTGGAAGCGGTGACGGCGAAGATATGCCGGCGAGGTTCCCGGAAGTTGAAGTAAGGGGCTCTTCGGAGCTTCCCTCATGGGGCATCACCACCAATGGGACAAACCACCAAACGACCCAGCACCACAATTCACACAGCTTTGACGATGAAGTAGTGATTTCGGGAATTTCTGCGAGGCTACCAGAGAGCGAAAATGTCAACGAATTTGCAGAACAACTTTTCCAAGGAGTGGATCTTATTACTGACGATGAAAGAAGATGGCCATCAGGTGCGTTTTTATGACTCCTAATTCTTTTGTGTATGTTTACTTGAAGTGTTCTGCTGTTAATTGTAAAGCTGTTATTTTTCTTAATGATTCAACCATTTCTTTGTTAAGGTCTGTACGGATTGCCAACACGTACCGGAAAACTGCGTGACCTGTCCCGTTTTGATGCCACGTTCTTTGGCGTCCATGCAAAACAGGCTCATGTGATGGATCCACAACTTCGCATGTTATTGGAACTGACACACGAAGCCATTGTAGATGCAGGTAAATAAATAATTATTTTCCCCATCGTTATCCATACTTACATTTACCAATTTCCTAAATAGTAGTACTGCACAATAATTTCTTATGTAGCCATTCTGATACAAATGGTTGATTATCTAACTCCTTGCCCACAGGTGTAAATCCATCAAATGTCAGAGGATCTCGAACAGGAGTGTTTGTGGGTGTGTCAGACAGTGAATCTGATGAATTCTGGACAGCTGATCCAGAACAAGTAAATGGCTATGGACTCACTGGTTGCTGCAGAGCCATGTTCCCAAATCGAATCTCATATACGTTTGATTTCACTGGTAATTTTTTTCCCTATTAAACCTCCCTCGATTGGTGTGATGAGAAAAAATTCTATTTCCTCTGTGTATTTTAGAGCAATGGAAATCATTAACTATCAATCTATTCCTTCCAAGGTCCAAGCTATGCCATCGACACAGCATGTTCTTCCAGCTTATTCGCTCTTCAGCAAGCTTTGACTGCCATTCGAACTGGCCAGTGTGATGCTGCTATCGTTGGAGGAGTGAATCTTTTATTGAAACCCACATGCTCTCTACAATTTCACAGGCTTGGAATGCTTAGCCCTGATGGAGCTTGCAAGGCGTTTGATGTATCAGGTAATGCATATCACTCAGTATTTACTAGAAAAAATTGAGTAAAATATATCTTTGATTTTTATAATAATGTTATGTATCACTTTAGGAAATGGATACGTGAGAAGTGAAGCAGCTGTTGTTCTTTACCTGCAACGTTCCTCTGTCTGTCTCCGGCGTTATGCTACCTTGGTAAATGCTAGGACCAACACAGATGGTTCTAAAGTTCAAGGAATCACATATCCTTCAGGAGTAATGCAAGGCCGACTGATTAAGGAGGTGTATGCTGAAGCAGGAGTTGATCCAAAAGATGTTGTATATGTTGAAGCTCATGGCACAGGAACAAAGGTTAGATATAATCTTTCTTCCTTATTCATATGGTGTTAATAAAAAAAATCATTCCAGTAATCTTGTTTCTTGTCCTTTCTAAAGACCATAACAAATACCTATATTACATGCTAAATTGATATCTCCAAATTGGTTGTGTTCATAAACTTTTTGCACTGTTGTTAACTCATATACTCTGTACTCTTATCTTAGGTTGGGGATCCTCAAGAAGTCAATGCGATAGCTGATGTCTTCTGTAAAGGACGTCCTGCAGGCAGTCCATTACTGATTGGTTCTGTCAAGTCAAACATGGGGCATTCTGAACCTGCTTCTGGACTTTGTTCCATTGCTAAAATGCTTGTAGCTATGGAAAGAGGAATGATACCAGCCAATCTCCATTTTCAGGAGCCAAATCCAGATATTCCAGCTCTTCTGGATGGTCGGCTCAAGGTAGAACCTTCATCTTACGATATTTATTTTTATTGATCTTTGAGAGGTAAAATCAGTTCTTAGGATATACTTAATGTTTTGTTCTCATACTTAATGTAGGTTGTCAGCAAAAATATGCCATGGGAAGGTGGTTTAATTGCCATCAACTCCTTTGGTTTTGGAGGAGCAAATGCACATGTGGTCCTACAATCTAACCCAAAACTTAAGAAACCTCAGGTTGCAGAAGATGGAGACCATCTAGAACTTCCACGTATTGTTGCAGTATCAGGACGAACTGAAGAAGCTGTGAAGAAATTACTTGAAAAGGTAAGATTACTTTGGTATGCTTGAGGTTAAGCTTCACATATTACATATCATTTGGTCTAAGAAGAACTGTTTAGAGATTAATTTTTGTAAGAATCATTGCAATTTTTCTTTTTAATATTTCAACTTTTCATTATAATATATACAAGCAAACGTTAATACTGTCTTTTCAATTCAAATTAAAGGTTGAGACCAAGCCAAGAGATGACGAGTTGATTGCTCTCCTTCATGAAATTCATTCTACCCCAATCCCAGGCCATTCTTTCAGAGGTTACTCAATCTTAGGAAAGGAAGTCAACAGAGAAATTTCGGTGAGGAAAAAGATACATGAAGATATATTTAACATTTTATCTAATATGTACTTTATTAATCTTTCTATTGTGAAAGATGTTAAGTTTAGTGTTTTTGGAAAAATTATAATATTTATTGCAATAAGTTATCTTACTCTATATTATAAAATAACTGTCATTGTAGGAGCAATTCTTCCATCTAAGAATATCATGTATGATGTCAGATGTTTGGGGCTTGGGTTTAGATTTAATTCTTTGGTCTTATATTTCTTTGCTTATTATTGTTAATATGATCTATTTTCTCATAATATAGGAGTATACAGCAGTTACCTCAGGAGGTACCAGTGCAGGCACCAGTGGAACTGAAGGACCTCCTGTCTGGTGGGTGTTCTCTGGAATGGGAACCCAATGGGCAGGAATGGGAAAGGAATTCCTTATGCATCTTCCACCTTTTGCATCTGCCATTCGGCGCTGTGCTAATGCTTTGGCACCTCATGGCCTAGATCTCTTTAGTCTTCTTGGATCCACTCAGGAGGATACTTTTGACAATGTACTTCACTCGTTTGTGTCCATTGCAGCAATGCAGGTGAGCTATTTTCTATTTTTCTTAGTGTAAACTGTTTAGAACTGGATTTGCTTACTAAGCTGAATTGATTTTGATGAATACATCTTAGAAGGTTTTTAAGTTATGCTTAAGAGTCCAAACATCAAATTTCAGTCCATTTAAAATGTTTTCTGTGGAATAATCCTGTAAATATAGGATGCAAAATTAACTTAGGTATGTAAACTTTCAGGTTGCTTTGGTTGATGTTTTAACTTCTTTGGGAATAACTCCTGATGGAATCGTTGGTCATTCTGTTGGAGAGCTTGGTTGTGCATATGCGGATGGAGGTTTCACACCTGAGCAAGCTGTTTTGGCTGCCTACTGGAGAGGCCGCTGCATTCAAGAGGCAAAACTTCCCCCTGGATCCATGGCAGCTGTTGGTATGTTGATCCTCTCCCACATGTTAAGATAAAAAGTTATCTATGAAGCTAAAATAGAATTGATAGAAATATATGTAGAAATAAAGCATGAATGAGACAAAAATTTCATTATAATAGTTCTTCAGTTATAATTTCATTTATAGTTACATTTGTCATAATTTCTATTTTATGGCCTTCTCAGACATGTATTGGAACCACTAAACTAAGTCGCTCCTAAAGAATTCCATCATCAGATTAGCTCTAACTTGTCATGGTAGTATAGGTAGTGGCTAAAATATCTGCTGGGAAAATGGGAAGCCTGACTTTGAATTCCCAATCATGTCAATATTTTTTACTCCTGCTTTTCCTTAACATTAAATCAAGTTTATATCCTAATATATAATATCAATCAGATATTAGAAAAAAATAGGATTTAAGGACTGATTTTCTTTTTGCATTGTAAGCGTGATAGCATGTTGGAATCTCATCTAATTAGTTAAGTTTGGTTTTATTGGCTTACATCTTCAATTCATGGAATTCTAAAATTGTTTTCTTTAAATGAAACATTTCATCACGTTCCTGAGAAGCAATTTTTCTCTTAGTGTTTCTGTTATAAGTTTCACAGTTACTCTTATGCATTTCTTATTTCTATTCAGAATTGAGGTAAAAGTTCTGTAAACTAAATTTATAGACAGTTTTATCTTTAAATCTTCTTTGAAATAATATATGTTTAATATGTACTCTACAATGTATTTTCCAGGTCTAACATGGGAGGATGCTAAGGCTAGATGCCCTGCTGGTGTATACCCAGCATGCCATAACAGCAAGGACAATGTATCAATCTCTGGACCCCCACAATTAGTATCTGAGTTTGTGAAGACACTGACAGAAGAAAAGATTTTTGCTAAGGAAGTTAAGTCATCTGGAGTGGCTTTCCATTCCAAGTATATTGCAGATGCTGGTCCTGCTCTCAGAAAAGTTCTTGAAAGGGTAATTATTTAGTTTGTCTTCTTTATTTAGCTGACATATGCAAGGGCCATACTCATGAAGTATAAAATCTCAATTTTTGCTTCTATATTTGGTTAATATCACTGGACTTAAGTTTTATAAATCAATAATTTCATGATAGCATCTAAGTCAATCATTGTTATAAATTATTGCTATTCAATGTAGGGACAACATTTAAAGTATTTGACTCTTTTTATTTGGTTATTTGCACCAATGACTTAACTAATTAAACAAAACTAAATGCCATTGACTCTAAAACTTCAACTTTGTGGGAGAGTTGGAAAGGTGCCTTCTTCACTCGTTACAATTCTAAGATTGATTTGCAGCAGTCTTCCATTTTTCACGATCCTGGGCCATTCTCTTTACTTCTACATATTTCTGGCAGCCTAAATCCTTCATCAGCTGTCCCATGTAGTTTAGTCTAGGCCTGCCTTTCCAGTTTTTCCCTAATAGCCCTCTAGGATGGTATTAATAAGCCCATCATGCCTAAGGATGTGACCAATCAGGGTGCATCTTCTCTTCTTTATCAGGTTGAGAAGACATGGTCTTTCTCTCATCTTTTGTAGCACCTCTTCGTTTGTTACTTTGTCCACCCATGGTATTTTTAATATTCAGCGATAACACCACATTTCGAAGGCTTCCAGTTTCCTCTTTTCGCTCTTCCCAAAAGTCCAGGTCTCACTGGCGTAGAGTAGGATACTCCAGACAAAAGTCCTCAAGAGGTGTTTTCTAAGCTCTAAATTGATGTTCGTAGAGGTGAAGAGTTTCTTTCTTTTATTGAAGGCTAACTTTGCCTGGTTGATTCGGCTCAACATCCCCTTTACGCTACGCCCATCCGAAGTTATCCTGCTTCCCAAATAGATGTACTCATCCACTGTATCTAACGTCTCTCCCCCTAAAGCTAGCTCCACTCTAGTGTTGTGCCTGCTTACCACCATCACTTTTTTTTGCTTTTATTTAATTTCATATTATATCGAGTGCTTAATATCGCTTCTAATTCTTCTAGAGTATCTATCAGCTCTTCTTTATTTTCTGCCATTATTGTAATATCATCAGCGAACCTTATCATGTCCACTTTTTCACCTTGCACTTTCACTCCTGGTGTTTGAATACCTCAGTCTTTCCCTTACTTCATCAATTGCTCGCTGAATGTATGCATTAAAAAGGGTAGGAGATAGAGATCATCCCTGTCTCACTCCTTGATGTATATTAGCCTCGCGGATATTCTCCACATCTGATTAAAGCTTTTTCTTCTTTGTAAAGACCCCATACTATCCTGTTGTCTTTAAACTTGATACCTGTTTCTTTAAGAACTTGAAACAAACATTCCCACTCAACTTTATCAAAAGCCTTTTCTAGGTCTACAAAGGCGATGTAGGTGTCTATTCCTTTTGTTAGTCTTTTTTCCAAAACTACTCTTAGGGTTAATATAGCTTCTCGTGTTCCTCTCCCTTTCCTGAAACCATACTGATCTTCCGATAGAATGGACTGTAGCTTAGATTCAATCCTTTGCAGAATTATAGTTGAAAGTATCTTTGAAACATGGGAAACCAAACTTATGGTCCGGTGTTGTTCACATTTCCTTGCTTGAGGTCTCTTGGGGATTGTGACAACAACACATTTCTTGAAGTCTAATGGTACTTCCCCAGTCTCATATATTGTGCATATCAGATTATATAAGGCATCTAAAACGCCATCTCCAGCAGACTTGATTAGTTCAGCCGGTATGTCATCAATTCCAAAAGGTGGCTAAGGTATTAAAATCATGATGAGACAGGGCCATCACTGTTTAGTCAAAGATTCCCCTGCTTTGGATGCCCTCTATTGCAATCAATCAACTCATAATTTATACCTTTATTTTGACCTATGAGATGGGATTTTGCATAGGTTTTCCCATTATATTTCAAGTATGTATTTTCATTTCAAGACACCTTGAAAATTATATCTTAAATTTATTCTCAAATTTTTTTTGTGATAGATGGACTCTTTTTTATTTATAAAAATTATTTACAGGTTATTCCATCACCAAAGCCCCGTACCAACCGATGGATCAGTTCATCTATTCCAGAGAAAGATTGGGGATTGCCTCTCGCTAAGCTTTCTTCACCAGATTACCATGTGAACAATTTACTGTCTCCCGTCCTATTCAATGAAGCTCTCAAGCATGTACCAGAGAATGCAGTGGTCATAGAGGTTGCTCCTCACTGTCTACTTCAGGTACGTGCATCAAAATTGAATAATTGTCAACATTCACTTAATCTTGAATAAATTAAAGAAATAATATTTTTTGGGAAGTGAAATTTTCATTCTTCATAGTTATTATGGTACATTTATTCTCACCGCATACTTACTTAGATTTCTCTAACTGAAATTATATTTTAGGCTGTGCTACGCAGATCACTTCCCCCTGGGTGCCTTAATGTTGGATTGTCAAAGAGAGGTCATTCTGACAACATACAATTTTTGCTCTCAAACATTGGAAAGTAAGTATTTCTGAAGGGTATTGCTTTGCACATGTACTTATTCTCCTCCCTGTTTTAATTATTATATATACTCATGTGTTGATCCAACTTTATCTTAAAATTTCTGTTTTTAAGAAAAGTTTGTTTCCAGTTTTTACTAATTACAGTGGTTATCAACCTTTATGTTATCTTTATATTTTTTTCATTTGTGGTTGGTCAACTTGTACACAATATATTAGTTTCTCTAAGTTTCAATCAAAAACCTCTCTGGTCAGAATTTCTTTGGAATCAAATATTTCATTCAGTAATATAATTTGTAAATAAATCATTTTATGTAGAATAAAAGTCTTCAGGGTAAAAGAGGACAATGGTGGGTGAAAAATTGTAATGCAAAAATATTCAGGTTTTTTAAGAACTCAATACGGATATAAAGCATTTGATGTTGTCAGTTTATTTCATTTATAGGTAGAGTACAAAGCAATTGAAGTTGCCAGGCACTAAATAAGAATAGTTACTAATATTTTGAAAGTTTTCAAACATACGTAACTCCTAAGTTTGGCAAAATTGAAAATATTCAACCTATTAAGCTTAGAAATAATGAATGACTACTGATCTTTTATACTGACAATATTTCTTATTTTTCTAAAAAGAAAACACTGCTTTAGACAAGAATCTCTTATAACTTACTATCAACTTTCTAGGTTGTACAATGCAGGATGTCAGCCTCACCTGGGTGAATTATATCCTAAAGTGCAATTCCCTGTGTCCAAGGGTACACCGATGATTGCTCCTTTAGTTGGTTGGGACCACAGCAATGAATGGAGTGTAGCTAGCTTTGGAGGAAAGGTGATTTAATTTTTAAAATCTATCGGAGTTGTTAGTTGATAATTCAAAATTTCAAAGTGGGTTTGGTATTGATGTTTTTAATTATAAAATTGTGAATTTGATACATTTATTATTATTATTAAACTAATTTATAATAATTTAATGTGGTCAGGGTGCTGGACGTTCTGGAGAAAGTGTCATTAGTATTGATTTGAGCAAAGAAGATGATGCATATTTAGCTGGTCACACAATTGATGGAAGGATGCTGTTCCCAGCTACTGGCTATCTGGTAATTATATTTTTTCAATTGTTATCATTTTGTATTTATACTGACATCATCCCAATGCACTAGGTAATTAAGTTACTTCTGTTTAAGGCTTTGGATATTCTTTTCATGCATGTTAATTGACTTCAGAAATCTGTAAAAAAGTATTTCAATCAATTAGTATTTAAATGGCATTAGAATAGTTTCATTTTTAATTAATACCATTACTATTGTAAGTCTGAATAAATTGTAATAAATAAAATGATTATATGTGTAAAATATGAATAATGATCATAATAATCAATATTTCTTCAAAATTACTGCTACCCTTTAACTACTTTCATAATGCTTGTTACTATTGAATACTAATGATTAATTTTTTTCAGACCCTTGTTTGGAAAACGTTTGCTAAACTCCAAGGAAAGTCCTTTGAAGATTTTCCTGTTGTGCTTGAAGATGTAAAATTTCACCGTGCCACAATTATGCCAAAAGAAGGTTTGTAAAAAATTCTCTGATTAGGTCATAAGAAAATGGGATAACTTGTAAACTATGAATAATTGTAATAATAATAACGTATTATACATAGGTGCTGTAAAACTCCTGGTGAATATTTTTGAGAGCAGTGGAGAATTTGAATTATCTGAAGGTGGATCAGTTGCCGTATCAGGAAAGATCTTTGCATCAGAAAATCCAGATAAGGATATGCTGATACTACCAAAGCCACAAACTAAACTTACCAAGGACCCAGCAGCACCTCCCATCTTGCCACTGGCAACCAATGATGTTTATAAGGAGCTTCGCTTGAGAGGATATGATTATGGAGGCATCTTCCGTGGGATTAAGGAATCTGATAATGAAGGTGAAACAGAATCTCAAATCTAATGTTAATTAAAACATACAGAAGTTTTATATGATATGTCTAAACTCGGAATTTGAGTTTAATTTATTCTCAATGTTATACTGAAATATTTCTTCTTTTATCACAGGATTGGTTGGAAAACTTTCTTGGATTGGAAACTGGGTTTCATTCATGGATACAATGCTGCAGTTTTCTATTCTTGGGCAAACATCTAGGGAGCTCTATCTTCCTACTCGCATACAGAGAGTTGTTATTAATCCAAAGAAGCACAAAGAGATGGTTGAAGCCCTTGCTGAGGAAAAAGGTATCAACAAAACACCTTCAAGAAATTTGAAAAGAGGTTTTTATGTATGACATGGGCTCAATGAATAAGAGAAAATCAATTTCAGCTAGTTATTACAGATTATTTGTCTGATACAACAAGTATACAATTGAAGCTTATCTTTCTCATTTTAAATACTTTTTGGAATGAAAACACCTGTTAGACCAATTCAATTATGTCATGTATTGAAATTCAAAAGTTTGTTATTGAAAGATTATTTTAACTTTACAGATAGTCTTGAGGTCACCATGCACCGCAACGTCAATGTGATTCAAGCAGGAGGTATTGAACTTCGAGGAATGAAGGCATCATTGGCACCCAGAAGACACCAACAGGGAGGTGGTCAAGCACCTCCTAGCTTGGAAAAATATACATTTGTGCCAAACAAGATTGAAGGGAAAAGGAACCAACCAACCATCAATGGTGGTAGTGACCGTATCAGGACAGATGCTTTGCAGGTAATTGTGTTTTGACTTCAGTTTTTCTGAATTATCTGAATAAATAATTAATTATTTAGGTACATCCTGTCAACATTAATTATTGAATTAAACATGTTTTAATAAAGTGATTATTTATTATATGGAGTATTCTTATTCATCATAATATATTTGAAAAACTAGAAGTATAATTTGGGCAAATCAGATAAGAAGCATCAAAGATATCGATTCTCATTAATTGAAAATTTTGCTGCTTATTATTAATAACTAACTAATCAATCCATCAGAATTTCCATCGAAGCAACTGGTATCAGTATTTTATACAAATTCTTGTAATTAGTACAATAATTTATTTTGAGTATTAAACAATTATTTCAATCATCACAAATTTTTTTGTAGTTAAACATTTTAAATTTAAAGGGTGGTAAGGATTAGTAGTAAGTGCCAAGACTGACCACTCACATGCCAAGGCCAGCTGTATGAGGTTAATAGTGACTTCACCCTTCACTGCATAGAATGTGTAATATTTTAGACTAATCTCTGAATAAATATTTTTTTTATTTTATGAGAAGGCAATTTTACCAATAATGCTAGATTATTTTTCTGAATTTTACACAATGTAAGACCTATTTTTATCCTCAGGTACTTCTACAAGTTGCCTCTGAGAATGCTGGAGCTCTTAGGTTGAAAGTTGCAGAATTCATGGGGATTGATGGCATGAGTATTGCTCAGTCAGTATTTGAAGTGTATGACAAGGAGCCCATGTTGCAGGTAAATTTATTGGAAAAATGAGTTATCTGATGGATCTTGTATTTGTATCTATACATACTCATGTGTAATTTTCCTATTTGCTATATAGGTTGATTATACTGCTATCCTTCCAATTGGAGTAGAAGCTGAAGATCCAGAGCTTCTTGAGCGCTTAGGTGCCAAGTTAGTCACTCAGGCTTCTGAAGCACCTCAGCTTGGCTGCCACTTGGTTATTGGGAAGGGCATAAATGAGATACCTAACATGCTATCTCTCTTGAAAGATGGAGGATTTTTAATGATTGAGGAAACTGAAAGCACTGCCAAAACTATGAGTGAGAAAGATTTGCAGATTGTCTGCTCTCAGCCAGTTGGTGTGGGCAGCACCATGTTGCTCTTGAGGAAGGTAATTAAACGTTTTGAATATTCTTATTTTTTATACATTATTTTATAATTTATTAAAGTCAATAGTCAAATGTTGTAATTCAGAATATATATATGTAGAAGTAGAAGTAGCATGGATAACTAAGAAATAGCTGTATATCAAATTGAATTTTACAGAATCATTTTACTTCATTATACAAAGGTAAACATGAAAGTCAAAATAATGTATTTAAAATTTTTGTTAAAGCTATGAAGTTCTATTTTATATTACTTTATTTTGGTTTTGAATGGAATTCAGGAGAGGTCTTCATCATTTTTAATTTTTAATTATTCCTCAATATATTAGTTATATCAAAGGAGAATACTTTTAAGTAAGATGGTTCTACTATTTAGTTGGAATATTATTAGTCAAAAGAGGATGATTTAAATAGTTATTCACATACTCTATTGGGTGTGTGATAAATAAACAAAGATGGAACAATTTAAATTCCATTCCATGGGAGAGTAACTACATTATTCTTACAAATCTTCATCTTTAAATCAGAGGCATATGAGAAGAATAAGTACCACTACTAAAATTCTTGTTTGCTAAACAGTTTTTATGCTTCGATTTAGCAAATAATATTCTTTCTATTACTGCACACTGTTATTTCCAAAGTTAAATTAATCAAAAATCACAAAATACCTTGTAAAATACTTTGAATTTCTTCATCTGAAAAAGAGTAAAATATACTTCTGCTTTCTTTACAGCCAATTGAGCTGTCTAGTGTGGAATGCATTGTAATCAGAGTTAAAATGGCTGATAATGGAGCGGTGAAAGACTTTGGGTGGGTAGAAGAATTAAAGGATGCATTGAAAAAGAGTGAAGCAGCAGCCAACCGGGAGGCTGAGGGAGGCTCTCCTTTCAGAGTTTATGTGGTCAGCCACGGAGATGATTTCAGTGGCATTCTTGGTCTCACAACTTGCATCAGACAAGAACCTGGTGGAAACAACATCAGGTGTGCAAAGATATTTGTGTTAATTGCAAAAGAATAACATGACATTGTATTACTAAAAGATTTAATTCACTCGGTGGAATATTTACATGTTTTTGGCTGCCATTTGTCTTATTCAGTGGTTAAAGATTGTAATAAAATTGTCCTATGTATTTTTAGGAGTGTTTATGTGCCACGCAGTGCATCTTCTGCTCTGCCTGTTCTTCCTGACAAAATGGCTAACTGGCCAGCATCTTACTTGAGCCAACTACGGTTAGATTTAGTCAGCAATGTCTTCTCATCAGAAGGAAATGGTCTTCCAAATACTTGGGGATCTTATAGGCATATGAAACTCTGTGCTGAGGCAGGAGGAAATGTTGCTACACTTCAGGTTGAGCATGCTTACATCAATGCTCTTGTACGAGGAGACTTGTCCAGCTTGCGGTGGATTGAAGGACCACTCACTTTCTATAGGTATGAATTATAATATCAGGCATCAAAATACATTTTGGCCTCTTCCACTGTGGCATGAAGTTTCATCTAACCTTTTTAGTTCAATTGCATTCCTATAATTATATTTTAGTGAATCAACTTTAATTACTTAGCTAATAATTATATTTTTGTTTAAGGCCTGAACTTCACCCCAAGAATGAACTGTGCAGCGTTTATTATGCACCACTGAACTTCCGTGATATCATGTTGGCCAGTGGAAAACTTCCACCTGATGCACTCCCTGGAGATCTTGCTGGACAAGTAAGAATTAATAAAACATTTCATGCAATCAGCAGTCATTTTTCTATGAAATTAAATAAAGAATCCATTCTAATCTCGTAGGAGATCTCTTGCTGACAATTTTGTAAATCTTTTCTTTGATTAAAACTCATATCCTTGACCCAATTTTTCTTTGTAGGATTGTATTCTTGGTCTTGAATTTTCTGGGCGTGATTCATCTGGTAGAAGAGTTATGGGAATGGTACCAGCTAGAGGATTGGCCACCACTGTTTTGGCAGACCCTGCTTTCTTGTGGGAAGTGCCAACTCACTGGACATTGGACCAGGCATCAACTGTTCCAGTCGTTTATTCCACTGTTAGTTTGTGACTTCATAGCTATTATTTCTTCGGATACTCTGAAATTAAAATTAATATGTTTTACTCATCTATTTCTTTTTTTGGGATTTCAGAGTTATTATGCCCTCTGTGTTAGAGGAGGAATGAAGCCCGGAGACTCTGTACTTATCCATGCCGGTACTGGTGGAGTAGGACTGGCTGCAATTGCAATTTCCCTCCATGCTGGATGCAATGTCTTCACAACTGTTGGTAGTCCAGAGAAGAGGAAATTCCTCATGGATCGTTTCCCAAATGTAAGATAGAGCTATTGATTATGCATTTCAAATTAAGATTAGGATTTATGCAATGATTATTAGATTAAATATAAATGAAACGATTTATAAAAAACTTTGAGAGATAAAGTATTGAAGTAATTGAAGTATATTCTATAATTGCCAAATTTTTCCTTAAGCCTATCACATTCATTGTACAGAATGTAGGTATACTGTTAGATACCTAAGGAGGTGCATGAGAGTTTCCTCATGTTTGTTTAGGTATGTGATTGTATAGGTGTGTGACTTTCAGGAGGGGTTTAATATCCTCATTTACAATGAAGCTTATTTAGTAGTTTTTTATATTGCACCCCCTGAAATTTCTCAAACCTTTAACTTCTGCACATTTCTATGAAATAATCCAAGGATCAGAATTTTACAATTTGTATAGAAAGTTTTAATGACAAATAGGTTATACATTCTTATTTTCAATAATGATGTAGTTCATGTTAACTTTGGCAAATTGCTTCTAACAGAGTGGTAGAATTTCAACCCAAAGATTGGGAAATCGATGATTGCAGAATAAAATGTAAAGTAGGTTAATTGAAATATTGACTAGTAGGGTAATTGAAATATTGCTTGTGATGCCTTTTTTACTATCTGAATATTATTGATGTAAATATAAATAAATAAATTTAAATTTATTTTACCCATATCATGTTAAGTGATTCACACACCAGTCAATTTTTTATTTAAAAGGCAATGACCACATTTTAATTATTAAATCTTATTCATTGCAGCTGAATGAACAAAACATTGGCAATTCTCGTGACACAAGCTTTGAGCAGATGGTAATGGAAAGAACTGAAGGTCGTGGTGTGGACCTGGTGCTCAACTCGCTGGCCGAGGAAAAGCTTCAGGCTTCAGTCCGTTGCTTAGCTCAAGGAGGAAGATTCCTTGAAATCGGCAAATATGATTTGTCTAACAACAATCCTTTGGGTGAGATTTCATTGATATACTCTCTATAATTAACATATATTTGTTAAGTTTCATATTTTGAGATAGGTTTATCCCCATGATTTACTTCTCCATATTGTTTATCATTGTTTTTATTTTGTGTTTTTTTCCATATTAGGTATGTCTGTTTTCCTAAAGAACACCACCTTCCATGGAATCCTTTTGGATGCTCTCTTTGGCGATGTTGGAGGTGAAGATAAGAAACGTGTTGTCAAGTTTGTATCAGAAGGTATAAAATCTGGAGCTGTAAGACCCCTGCCATGCTCCGTGTACTCTGAAGCTCAAGTTGAACAGGCTTTCAGGTTGGTATTTTATCAGATAATTTCAGATATGGAATCTAATTTAAATGAAGTTTTCCTTCGGTTGATAGTTCAAGATTGTTATGTATAACAACTGACTGATATTATTTATTTTTTAATGTACTCTTATTCACATTTTCAAAAGATATAAATTTTTAATAAAAGTTGACAGGAATAAAAAACTCACTCTTTATTATTTATTTTAGATTCATTGGCTCTGGAAAACACATAGGTAAGGTTGTCCTGAAAATAAGAAATGAGGAACCTGAGAAGGGCACTGTCAGAGCTTCACATAAGCTTGTACAGGCAATACCAAGGACCTACATGAACCCTGAGAAAGTGTACATATTAGTGGGTGAGTAATTTTTTCTTTAAAACTGGAAAAATATCAAATCTTTAGGAAAGGTAAAATTTATGAGAAATATTGATTGAAAAATAATTTGAACTTTGTCTTCTTTTACAGGTGGTCTTGGTGGATTTGGTTTGGAACTTGCAGATTGGTTGATAACCCGAGGAGCCAAGTATCTTGTTTTGACTTCAAGGAGTGGTGTTCGTTCAGGTTATCAGTCACTTTGTCTCAGGCGCTGGCGCCAAGCTGGTATTAATGCTAGAGTGTCTACAGAAGATGTATCTAGCCTTCAATCTGCTGAGCGCTTGCTTAAATTTGCTGCTAAAGAAGGACCAGTTGGAGGAATATTCCATCTAGCAGCTGTAAGTGTTATATGTCTCTTGATATTGTTGTGGGATTAGTTATTCTTCAATTTTATGTAAATGTGAGAAAATGTACATTCTGAATCATTATCATTTAGAAGTAATCATCCAAGTGAAGATAATCTACCATAAAATTAAAATCAATGCAAGGTATATACAATATATATTTTCAATTTTTAGGTTCTCAAGGATGCATACATGGAGAACCAGAGTGCGGCAGATTTCTCAGCTGTTTGGAATCCAAAGGCAAGAGGACTTTGCTACCTTGATCAGGCATCAAGAAGTCATTGCCCGCAACTAGATCACTTTGTGGCATTCTCTTCTGTCAGCTGTGGTAGAGGTAATGCTGGACAGGCAAACTATGGTTTGGCCAACTCAGCTTGTGAGAGAGTGGTTGAAGTTAGGCAAGCCCAAGGTCTTCCAGGATTAGCCATTCAATGGGGAGCTATAGGAGATGTGGGAATGGTAGCAGAAACCATGGCTGGAATGTGAGTATTCTTACTTGATATTCTGAAATTGGATTTAGAAATATTCTGTAATGGTTAGAGTAAAATTTTAATGTCTTAAAATCATTGCAGGGCTTCTGTAGGAGCAAATGAAATTGTGGTTGGAGGAACACTGCCTCAGAGGATGACTTCCTGCTTAGCTGTGATGGATACATTCCTTCAGAGACCTGACCCAGTCTTAGCATCTCTTGTTGTGGCAGACAAAGGTGGCGGAAGTCAAGGAGATGGAAAAGTTAGCCTTGTGGATGCCATTGCTAACATTCTTGGTAATTACTATGTATTTCATGATTAATCTGACAGATATTATCTCTGGTGAAATCTCAGTTAAGCTATTCATTTCTTCATTTTTCTGAAAGTAGTAACTTTAAAAATAACATCTATTATATTGATACTAAAATCAGGACTATTAAATTAATTTAAATTTGTGCATCATTTTAGAGAATAACTTTTTATAAGTGTTTATAAATGTACTTGGGGAGATTGTTTTCCTCATAATAGAGACATTCATTTTTGTCAATGCACTATATTATAAGCAATAATATAGAATTATTATATTATATTCTATTCTATGGCATTATTGTCATTAGTATAGAAAAACATAAAATATTGAAAATAAAGTATGCTGAAGTTTTCGATAACCTATATATGAAGTTTCTTGGGGGAAAACCTAGGAATAGTTCTTCCATTAAAGATACATGGAAAGATCTACATTATATTATTTTTGAGGGCATCATAACAATTATTAACTTACAAGAAAGGCATATTATTAATTACTAATTTATATGTAATTTTATATAATTTTACAGGTATTAAGGATGCATCAACTGTGTCTGCTTCAGCAACACTGGCCGATCTTGGAATGGATTCTATCATGGGTGCAGAAATCAAACAAACTTTGGAGCGAACGTATGATCATGCTCTTAGTGCCCAAGAAATCAGGGCCATGACATTTGCTCAGCTTAGGGCTATGGAAAGTGGTGGTGCTGCTCCAGCCTCTACACCTGCTAGCAAATCATCGCCTGCAGGAGGTGCTGGAAAGTCTGCTGCTACTACTTTGTCATCAGCTACAAAGGATGTCACCAGTGAGTGTAATCCTAATTTGATTTTGAGATTTTTGTGTGAACCTTGTTGAATTTTTTTTAATTTTAACAAAATATTTTTGTTTCATTAATCAGTCAATGGAACAAATCTCAATGGAGGTGACTTCGATCATCTGCGGAGATCCAGAGAAAGTTCTCCACTTCACAATCAAGTCCAGTTTGATCCCTCCACACCACTGATGCCAACTGAAGTTATCGTTAAACTTCCATCCGGAAATTCAAAGAACAGCCTTGACACAAAACCCCTATTTGTTGTACATCCTATCGAGGGATTGGTGACTGCATTGATTCCAGTGGCCAGAGAACTACAATGTCCAGTATATGGTTTACAATGTACAGCTGATGCTCCACTAACATCTATAAAGGATCTAGCGGCCTATTACATTAAGGTAATTGATGATCTATTATTGAGAAGGTCTTCTATAAACTCCAATTTATTTCTATGATTTAAATTTTTTTCAATTTCTCAGAATTTTATCATTCGTTGACTGAGTACCTTATG
This sequence comes from Sympetrum striolatum, assembly GCA_947579665.1. Lineage (NCBI taxonomy): Eukaryota > Metazoa > Arthropoda > Insecta > Odonata > Libellulidae > Sympetrum > Sympetrum striolatum. Next base: position 48,189,437 of record OX388342.1, on the reverse strand, counting down.
TTAAACTCCTTCTATAAAACTACTTGGAGAAAAATGTATCTAAGAAAATATTTATTTGCGCTTAAAAGATAATTTAACATGAAGGTAATAATCTTGGGAGGAGAACAAGAATATTGCAAAAGTTCATTCCCTGATAATACAGAAGATGTATATTTTTAAATAAAAATAGTTTAATGTGGGGTGTATAAGTAATATCATATTTAAGTTTGTATTTCATGAAAATATTTTCTCTTTTCTTAGCATATGAAGAAAGTCTGTCCCTACGGTCCATACAGACTTTGTGGTTACTCCTTTGGTGCTTGCGTTGCTTTTGAAATGGCCTTACAGCTCGAAAGTGCAAGGGAAGAGGTTGCTGGACTTGCATTGATTGATGGATCACCATCTTATGTAGCAAGGCATACAGGAAGCCACAGGGCAAGGCACATAAAGGCAAGACAGTCAGCCAACTCAGATCAAAAGGCAACCAAGGCAATCACAGTGGAAGAGGAAGCAGATGCATTAACTTATTTTGTTCAGCAGTTCAGGGATTTAGATTATCAAAAGGTAAATAGTAGATGCTTTATTGTTCATTCTTTACCTTTTTATAGTTTACAAATTATTTTATATACCTCCAAGTGCTGTCAATATTACTACAAATAGTGCTATTAATTTTGTTATTAAACTGTAGTGTTGGTTATTAGTTGAAATTTAATTATAAATTGTTAGAAGTATTCAAGTGTATTTCAAGTCATATTAATGTTCTCTTGTAATTGTTAGACCAAAGCAGAGCTTCAAAGTGCTCCAAGTTGGGAAACCCGTCTTAAGAGGGCAACTTCTTTCCTTCGTGGCTGTGTTCCTCAAGAGTTTGAGACAGATCTCGCCAATGCAGCAGAGTCATTTTATAGGAAATTATTGGCAGCTGATGCTTACTCACCATGTGGAAAAGTAAAGGGTCCTGTACAACTTTTGAGAGCTGAACACAACTACGTTACACTTGGAGATGACTATGGACTGACTCCTGTTAGTATAGTTTGTATTTAGAAATCATTATTAAGCCTAAGATATTTAAAAATTTTATTGGGTTTATTTACTCTAAGAGTTAGTTCTGTAATTCTATCTGAAGTAGTCTAGTTAACCCTTGCTTCATTTTGCCAAAGAATTCGTTTTATTTATCATTAAAATGGTTTCATGGAACTTATATTTCCCCTGGCTTAATTTCACTAATTGAAATTGCATAAATTAACTCATGATGCTATTGCAGTTTCATTCCTACCTAATTTAAAACTAATATTACATGATTGAGTCTTTATTTGATTTTCCTTCAGCATAAAATAAAGATATTTTCTCCTGAGAAGGATAATTTAAGAGTTTTTCTAATATCTGCTTTTACATGTATATTTACAGATCTGTGAGAAGAAGGTAGAAATTCATGCACTGAATGGAAACCATAGGCAAATAGTCCAAGGAGAATATGCAAAGAAAGTTGCCACCATTCTTACCCGAGTACTCCAGCTATAATTACTTACCATTGGATAGTTCAGGCCTCAAAAATCTAACAAAAATAGGAAAGATCTTTATTTAAGGTAGGACACCAAATTTGAAAACACCACAGTGCAACAAGACCAAATCAATGAGAGATATGTAGTTTTTCTACATAGTGTCTCATGGCTCTTGCATTCATTGGTCAAATGATTATTTACTCAGTCATTTCTACATGTGATTTTTGCTTTAGATGAATATTTTGAAGAAAATGTCAGCTGAAACAAGCTTGAGCAGACCATTCTGGCCTGCAAGCTTTGACTATCTTGATCAACCAAAATCCATGTAGAAACCGAACCAAAGTAGCTTAAATTTGGTGTCCAAAAAACCCTTGGAGAGCATCACTCTGTATTGATTTACAGAAAACTTTTAGATACTTTCCAGCTTTTAAGAAAATACTTCCTGTCAATGGAAATGTAAAATAGGGCCGGGCTATTTCTTGTCCAGATATTTCAGATGGGTCTGAAAATGCATAGCTTAGATGCTTCTTTGGAAGCATTCATCACCAAAGGGATTTTTATTTTAATCTCACTCTATGTGTGGACATAGTATAATGATTTTTTCTGATCATATCACATAAACAGGAGGAGTCATTCACACGTTTCATTTGAAAATCGCTGGATTAATTGGTTCTATTTGAGCTGCCATTCTGATGATCCAGATCTGCCTAAAATTTGTTCATGACAACTATTTTCAGGAAATTTTATTGTCTGAGTGAGGTTGATTTTAGGGTAAAAATTCAACCTTGTGAATTTTGAATTGAGAAAAAAAAACAAACAACCTATGTAAAATAAATACTAAAATATTTAAAAATATTTTATATGATTGTTGATCATTGGAAAAGTATATGGTCACATCTTCTGCTGAGTAAGTCTTACCTAAATTTTTCTTAGCATTCGATGTAAATAGAAAAAGTTGCAGAGAAACTTAGTATCCAGTTGTTGTTCTGTGAATTATGCATAATGATGTTAATTGTAACATTTTGCTTTCTGGAACTTTTTTTTATGTAAGTTGTCTCTCCTGTACCCTTCCTGTGAAGGTACAACAGCTAGGTGTAATGAAAGAATGACTGACTAATGAAGTTTATTTGAATCAAAAGGGGTGGGAAAACATAAATATCCCAATTTATTTAAAACCTCTCTAAATTCTTATGTATTTATTTGAAACATGACAAATTTTGTCTAAAACATTTTGTGGGGGTATAGTGTTTACAAGATATGAATGCACATTGTTAAAGTGGTATGCAAAAACATATCAATATATTTTATTGTTGTAATTTATTCATTACAATTCTGTGCCTATTCCTCGCTGGTATAGTGTTTTCAAAGCCACACTGGATGTGACTTCATTTCTGGTCAATACAAGGATTACTATTTAAAATTGAACTTTTTCTTTCAAAACTGTGATGTGAAATGAATAGCATGACATAGGTGAAAACTATTTAATTTCTTGACTTCATCTAAATATGCATTTAAACGTGCTCAAAACCTTATGTTAAATATCCCAGCAATGTGATATAATTTTGTGTGAATGTGAGTGTGAGCTGTACAAATTGTTTATTATTTTCTTTAGTTGCTATGTATTGCTGTTTGCCACAGAATTAAGTAAATAAAAGCTTAATGTGACAACAAAACAATTTTAATTTATTTAGTCCTCATTTGATGTTATGATTTATTCTTCTCACACTTATTCTAAACAATCATATTAGTATAACAAAGCATATCTTGTCTGGAAAATTAAGTATAATACCAAAAATGTCCTCACTATGGATCACAGAGATAATGAAAATAAAGGAATTCACTTAAAGAAGCATCCCTGAGACATATTAGTTCAGAAAGATGATTTATAAGACTGAAGTAAAGCATACATACAGCAAAGCTGCATCATGTATTCTATTTATTAAGCTTAATATGTTCTTTGGAGAAGAGATATCCCTGTACAGGAATACAGACATTCATAAATCTTGGCTGGATGTAGAAGCAGCCTATTGCTGTCTATTATTACTCAGTTGGTGAACATTCTCTGCAATGCAATTCAAGAAGAGTTTGATCTCTTCTTTTTTTAAATCCACTATCTTCATTACTGACTCAAATGTTTTTAATTTGAACACTTTATCGCTTTCAAGTGATTTACTTTTTATTGTATGAAGGTACACATTACTATGCTAAAATATTTTTTAGGGAAGGTATTTGAGTAGGATGACTTAAAATCGACTGAAAGCTTTGACTATCTTTTATGCTGAAATATTGAAAGTGATGAATTTATATTTCACTCAACGTTGATATGTCAAAGGTACTACAAGTTTGTGGGGTTTCATCTTGCTTGATTAAACTAAATTTCTTGGACCGTGTGAATTCTTTACCGCTTAAAAATGTACTCACCAGTTGCGATGACTATTCTTGTAGGTGTGTCAATGATACTTATTATTGAATTATTTCTTCTATCTTTCTATTTTAAATCAGTAGGAATAATTTTCAAGCTTTCTAAATGTATAGGTACTCATTTCATACCCAGAAAATGGATTTTTGGAGCTATATCAAAAATTAACTAAAATCATGTGTGTATGATGAGAGCAAATCATTGCCACATTACACTTATAGCATAATATTTAATAATTTTCTTTACTGGCCTTTCAGTAACATTGGCTCTGAATATCATCAAGATTGAATCAACAGAAAGCTCCTAGTTTGATGATATTTATTACAACTAAGAGAGTAGTGAAGCTCCCCCTCTTCATATAAGATCTGAAAGAATGCTTGGTTCTTATTGATTTTTATTGATACTGAAAATACCAGAGACCATTTTTTATGGTTTAGAAAATATTTTTTAATCCTTAGATAATGATACTTAAGGGTATGTTACTTTTTTGGACTATAGAATAACTTAAATGTACGTCTACTTATATCAAGACTCTAATGTTAAGTTGTAAAAGATGTAGTGAAACAAGGTGATGGTTTTACTGATGATTCCCAATTTATTTTGGTCATCAGATCACCACTACTACTTAAAAAAGAAGTATTGCCTCTGAAATACCAATAGCTCTATACAATCTTCTTCCGACTGTTAATTCCTTGTCATTATCCATCATCTTTATCATTTTTTACATTTCCTCTCTGTTTGGCTTTCTGGTTTCATCTCAATTTTGTTGGTATTTTAATCTCTCACTCGTTTTACCTGTTTCAATACACCAGGTTTTGCACCTTGTTTGCCCAATTAGACCTTGTTTTCCCAATTCTATGGACTTCACACCATCATCTTCCTGTGCTAATTTTTGCCCAAATTAGACGTTCTCCTCTAATTTAATTCTTCCCATTTTGTCCTGCTTAACACTATGTTTAGTGCAAATCTAAATTAGAAGACAGTGCATCTGAAACTTTTTAGTATAACAGTTGGATAGTTTCTTTTAGATCTATTGTCATAAAACATTAGTTAAAACACTTTATGGTAGATATCAATGTCATCAATCCATATTAGAAAATAGGTATTATAATTTACAGGTGGAAAAGGTGCATTTCTCTCCAAAATCCAGTTGATTTTGCTGATAGAATTATCGGTTAAGGTTAATTACCGTTGTATAACCTTAATAAGGAGGTAGGATACATTAATCTCATGGTATCTGAGGTAACCTCTTATTTCAAAATAAATATGAAATACTGCTTTTAGCCCTTCTGCTGTTCCATACCTAATGTTGTACGATGGAAAGAGAATTAGAGGTCTCTTTAGGATTTTCTTTCTGAAGTGCATGGATATCAACTAACTGAGGAATCATGTAAGATGCAATAATTGCTGAAAAATGGTTAAAGCTGTGTCAACAAATAGCTTTCCTTTAAATATAATTTAAATATAATATATGTAAATTATATTTATGCATAGCTGGCTCCAACAAAACCTGTTGAGACTGAAAGATTGGTGAGCTACATTACTGCAGTAATGTCATGTGACAATTATGTAAATCATGGAGTTTCGGAATCAACTGAAATTAAGAAATTATATGAATGGTTCATTGATTTATGGGGAGGGATATTGATTTGAGAGTATATATAATATAATTTCTATTTCTTCTCACTTCTAGTTACATATTTATGAGTAAAAATTCATCTAAGGAAGATTTACTTGTATTTAAAATTCCAAATTGGTATTCTGCTGGAAATGAAAAATATAATTGGAAAAGAAATATTGGTATTCTGCTAGAAATTAAAAATATAATTGGAAAAGGAATATTTTTTGTAAGGAATTTGCTCCAAGTCAATAATCAACCCAGCAATTTATATTATATTAGTAAGATTTCTGGTAGAATTTTATTAATAACCAAAACTGACGAATTAGTGCATCATTTTGCATTTTGAAAACATGATTGGAGCTATGGTTTCTAGAGCAAAGGAAAAATCCTCTTTGGTTAGTGTAAAGAATATCATAAATAAAATTTTCATCTATTATGCGTCAAATAGAAATAAATCCTTTCAGTTTAATAATGCTAAGGAAGATTTAGCTTCCTATAACTTATTGTGGGGCAGTGAAGTACTATCTACAGCTGATGAGCAGAAATTTACTTGTCTTCTAGCAGAGTGAATTGATTATTTGGTAGGATGAAATTAATTCATCTTGCTCAGATCCTTCTAAACACCCCAATTACGTAATTACTGTGTTGGGTTGGAAAGCCAGTTTTTAATTTGGTGAACCCTTCCTATATGCCTATCACTTCAGAAATGCATACACATTTTCAAAGATCGCTTTGTATTCTTCTATTATAAGATCTATCTTTTTAGTCTGATTGCATATAAATCCATTTTTTACTACTTTATTGTTGATTTATCCACCCAGTACTCTCTACTCTCCCTACTGTTGAATTATTCAACAATTACCATCGATTAGGATATTTATTTTATTAGATATATATTCATATATTTTATTTCCAACGCTAATACGGTAAAACGAAATAAACTTACTTCAACCTCAGCCGCGATAGACACACCCTTTGAATACTGAATAACGAAAAATTTCCCCCTCCACTTTCACATGAATTCCGGTACCTTCATTTAATAGCGCTCCTAAAAAAACGCATTTTCTCTCTTTTAAAGCTTTAACATCATGTAAGCACCGTAGTCATCCTATGCATAGTTGGGTAATTTTATTTTTGATTGGCGGATTTTTAGATTCAAATTACATTTGACGTAAAAGTTATTGTTGCGCAAAGTACGATCGATTAAGAAACGCTGGCCCCCTGAACGGCACCTCAGAATCTGCTCTCGGATCGTGAACGCCGGAAAAATTGCTCAAGCGCCTTTTGACAGCTAAACGTCTCCTTTACAACACAACTAAATCAAAATAAACATTCATTTCGTTGGCACTTTCATTCTCAATGCTTCTACAAACGTATACATTCCCAAATATAATGCGGGAGGACGTATACGGCCGCCGTCTTCCAATCCAATTAAACGACACTGCATTCGTTTCGTAAGGTTTCTCCGGGATGCGCGAGCCTTCCCGACGCCAATGAGCGCCCGAACAACTTTCACCGAATTTTTCATGCGTCACGCATCTCCTCGGTTACCTAATTGACCCCGCAGTCCTCGAGTCTAATGCTTCTCCCATCCTTTTTATCTCCGCTTTGTCTTTCTGCGTGCGGTTTACCTTCCGGCCCTCGCCGTCTTCCCGCTGTACCTCCCCGCTACGAGCAGACTGCTTCCTCCCCTCTCTCCTAATCTCGCTCCGCTCCTCACCTCTTCCTCCCAAACCGTACCCTCGCCGCCCCGCAGTTCGACCGAGCCCCTCGAACCGGGCGGACGTGTCGCATACGATTGTTTACTCTGACCGGTTTTTTTGTCGGGCGTCCGGGTTTTCGAAACCAGCCGTGAGTTCGTGTTCAGTGGACATAATAGTGTACTGATCCGGGAATCGGAAGGTGGGAGGAAAAAAAATCTGTGAAGTTTTCAGGCGTAGAGGGTGTGTGAAAAAGACTTGGGTGCAGCCGGGATTACCAGGGACCTGCGCGAAGAGTTCCCCATCTCGGATAACATTTTGTGATTTGACGAGGATAAGGAAAACAAAGGGATCGACCCCTCCCCGGTCATCTGCGGGTGCCGCGGACGGTTTTTACTACGCAGCCGAGCGGGCAGCCGGTGAGTACCTCGAGTATTGTCACGCGTGCGTTCCCCAGTCGAGGGGAGTAGCATAGATATCTTTTGGCGGCACCTGTGGATCGATAGTGCAGAAAGGGGCAAAAAGTGGAGGCAAGGCAGTGCGTTACTCGTTCACGTACTATTCCCGGCCGTACTACCGTGTTGTGCTCGGCCCTTGACGTCGGCCGTGATACGAGGATGCTCCGGAGGGCGTTTTTTTGTTTTTCAGGAAATGCTGATTTTGGTGGTGCGGTTCCATCTCTGTTGTTGTATTCGAGGTGTCGATAACCCCGTTCCTACGATGACATTTGGAATGGACGTGAGAAAAAGATAGTTTATCTCTGCTCAAATGGCGCGGGGCCATAAAATGCGAAGGGAGGATCGACAACCTCCCCCTGAAAAATGTCACCAGGAATAGTAGACGTTTTAATTACGTGTGTTCCGTCACTGCGTCTTTAAATAGCGTCTGTAAATTTGTTATTATGGGTAAATGACTTTTATTTTTGAAGGAAGAAAGACATATTAAAGACCTGAAAAGCCTTTGAGCCTACCTAAATACACACAAAGCTTACAGAAATACAAGCTGACATTTTCCACACATCTATGTTTGGATTCTTGACATACCTCTTGAGCTAATGATCCTTGTGGGTTTTCGCCAAGCGTCATTCATGTCCATTGTCATTAGACGGGAGCGTAGATTTAAGTAGCTTTCTCGTATATCTTAATCGCTGTGATTTTTCTTCGTGTTGTTGTTTTGGCGTTTATGTTGAGACAGTTATACTGAGACAGCATAACTTCCTTGCGGAATTTTAAAATAATGTGATATTTAGTTGTACTTGTTAGTGTACAGCTCATTACGAAGACAACTATCATGTCAATGCTTTACATTGTGTCGAGTCTTTCGTAATTGATTGGCAATTAAGTAGTCAAAAATTGAATTCCTTCTATGTGATGCGTCCTTTTCCAACAATGGAAGCTTTTAAACGTAATCGAACATACAAGAATCGATGAATGATTCGGATGAAGATTCGGATGCAAGATCTCAAATGAAATCATCTAATGAAATCTGTAATTACGAGAATTAGGGTGCTTGGCGGGGTGAGAATTCGGGAAGAGGTGAGAAGAAGATTAGAATAAGGGAAGAAGAGAAGTATATTTATTGATCTCAGTTTCTACTCTTGAACGTAATCTGAAATTAAGCCGATGCGTTTGTACATCCAATTATTTCTTTCAGATAGCGACGCGTCAAAAAGAGTGTTTCAAAAAGGTCTTGAAATGTAACGCCTTAAAAGTTGTTTGACAAACGGTGTGAAATTTCTGAATCAGACGCGGAATAATTCGTCGTTTCCATCACTTGGTAGATATGAACGATCACTCCCCTGCAAATTTCTCCAGACTCTTTCTCATTCCTTTTAAGACGTTCGCCAGAGTGGAAAATCCGTATCGCTTGAGGAGAACGCTAATAGGTTGAGTGGCAGAATTTTATGTCTTCCATATCCCGCCGTGTTGTTTCAGCCCGTTGAACTCAGGTCTCTTCCCTCTGCTTACCTCGTCACATAACCCGTCTTCTCGGAGACAACAGTAGAAAAAGTCCTCTAGTTTAATTTTCCTCGGTGAATTTAAGAGCTTGACATTGAGTGGGACGCTTGAATCGCTCTTTCTGTTTGTTGTGAGAGTTTTCCCGGAAACCGCACCAATTAAGCATTTAATAAAATTTGGTAGATATCGGTCTAGTCTATCTTCATAGTCGTAAAGTTTCTTTCGTTTGAGGAAGTTTTCGCCCTTGAAGTTAAAGTCTGACTGCTCGTTGAAGTAGAATTTGAAGATTGTCTTAAGTTTAGTTTTGAATGGAAGGTCTGTCTTTGGAGACAGGTCGAGCCTGTACCTTCCAATTCCCACGGTGATTTTCAGGAGTGAATCCACTCAGGCGAAGTTAATCTTCCTTCTCCTACTCTGGATTCTGCTGAAAAGGATGGGAGATTGCATCTAACGCATAGATGATTGATTTCGAGGTGAAATTTTTACTCTATGTACATTTTAATGTTTAAATATATCAATTTTTGCGTCAGCGTTACCTCAAATCACTAGTGACTGAAAATTTCAAAATCAGAAACTTTAAAGGAAAGGGTTAAAACAGAGTTTTACAAATAATCAGAAGATTCTCAATACTTCTCATGCCGAGCTTTCTCTTCCACAAAAAAACTTAAGAACAGAATTCGTATAGATCGAGACGAGCAGTATAGAATGGTTTTTTTAGAGAAGTGCTTTATCTCAGTCAAAGTCAATCTTAAAAATACTTAACTATACTCCAAATTATATGAAATATTCGCTAAAATATTTTCACTGACAGGATAATTTAGTTATATAAAAGTTTATATTTATATTTTAATATGAAATTTATTTATTATATTTATGATATGAAATATGTGCCCTGAAAGTTAAATAAATTCGAGAAACATTGAGAATGGAGGTAGTATTGAGTCGACCCAATTTAAGGCAAGATAAGTCTATTGAAGGTTTTCCTGATTTTGATCGAGAACGCAAATTAATTGCATGCGAGGGGAAATTTGAATTAAATTGATACGGTAAATGCAGGCAAGTAAATCAGAGTGTGGAGTTAGACCACAATGGGAGTTATAAACATAAGGCGATGATTCTATCTGGTTATGTCTTTCTCATAGTTATTATCTGTTTGATGAGGCCTCCATTACGGTATTCATTGAAAGCAAATTTCAATCGGACTTATTTGATAACTTAATAAAGAAAATAATGACTTTTCATTATCTCATTATTGTAGTATTCACCAATAATGAGATTAAAATACATCAATTTGTTTTCATTCTGAATTTTTAAATGTAGAAAAATAACATGACACTCAAATTTCGTATGCTATGATAGGATCATTTTTAATATTTTCTCTTTCTCAAACGGAGAGTAATTTAAAAAAAAATATTTAGGAGAGTAATTCAAAGACGAAAGATACTGTTCACAAAATATTTGAAGCGATTATACATTTATTAATGAAGGATATTTGAGTCTTGTAGATATTATAAAAAGGAAAATTCATATTTGCAGATAACGGATGAAATTTATCGTGAATTTTTCTTAACTAAAAATTGAAGAAAATAATTAGAATAATTATCTTTGTCGTTTAAATTAAATTGAATTATTTTTTGTGAATTAATGATTCGAGGTAGATAACGAACAGTATACATTACTTTGCATATATGAGGTGAAACGACATGTTTTATTTGATATAAATAAACATTTTATGGTCACTTTAATACCAGATCAACACTGCAGTCTCTCTTTAATTTCCCTAAGATCAACAGATATTAGAATCAAGCAACACATCCGAGCAGTAACCGAACCGCTTACGTTACTCACCTTAAAGGAGTGAAATTTTCACTCCGTTGAATTGGCCGATTTTCAACGGTGAAAGATGCGAAAATGTCCTTGGCCCAGCTGTGGCACCGATGGCTTAATTCCACCGCGGCTACCGTCGAACAGCTGTAAGCAAAGCATCGCGCCGGAATGAATTTCCTCCAAATTTATAAATAAACACATAAAATCCCCGTCTCGCCAATCCGTTCCCTTTATTTCCGGCACAATAAACACTTTTTCCGAACGCAGATAAGTCGGATCGGCGGAGGTCGCACTTGGAAAGTTTCTCATTTGGGGGCTTCAATAAGAGTTGCTTCAAGGACTGTTATTCAGATCCGTCGCCTTTGTAATCCTCACATCTTTTGCTTCCCTTCGACTCCCCCCACTTTCCGATCCGAGCCATACAATCCGAAAAAGGATTTCTCTATATCTGGTCGTCTGATTATTCGGAGATGTAACGTCGGCCGAGGTAAGAATTCTTCCTCGCGATTTCGCTCTTTTATGGACCGATTCCCCAAAAGAAACGGCCTTACGAAACGGCGGTGGGCGGCTGCCCGACCTCCGATGTTATATTTTGCCTCGATGACCGTGTTTGAAGGAGGTGAGTGCAGCCAGAGCCAGTCTTAAGGGCCATGGAGGAACGGTTTTCAAAGGTCGGATTGTCATTTTAGTCGAGGATTTATTTGAGTTTTTTGGAGTGAAAAGATGGTTCGGTAAGGCTTCGTATTTTGGCTGTCATTGTCGTCAATTTCTCGTAGCGCTGCTGAGGCACGGGAAATCGAAAATATGTTCACTATTCAAATTTGTTCATGTAAAATCGCCGTTTATCCAATCCTTTTCCGACACAATAAAAGTTTCCTATTCTAACTTGTGTTACTCATTAGAAAAATGGATACACATTTCAAGTAATATGGAATCGTAATTCTAATATAGATATTATTTTTGAAATTTTTAACTTAGTTTTATGGATAAATTTAATTGATACTATCAGTTAGTGCTGGCCCATCGTAATTTTCACTAGTATACCCATCAATATCTGCTATTCTATTTTATATTTTATGTTTGAATCTGTATTTGTCTTTTAATCTAATTGTTTGCTTTGTTTTTTCTGCTCTGCAAACATTTATATCGATTTATCTATATTGTTTTGTTTGCCTTTCTGAGCATAAATAAATATATCAAAATTTATTTAATTATCCAAAGATTTCGCAGGCTTATCACTTTCCTCTTCTTGCGGTTTTCTTCATGTGTTATATATTTTCCTAAGCGAAACCTTATGTTTTTAAACCCGCAAGGGTCGGTCTTCTGTGTAAGTTTTTCAAGCTATCTCTTACATTAAAATTAATATGACGAAGGATTAGATGCAAGAAGAAATTTATCAGTCTCAATCTCGTCCTTATGAGCTACGCCTTATTATTATTATTTCTATATATATATATTAAACTTTCTCATGATTTCTGATGATATCGAATATGTTCGTTGTAATGCATCCGCTTTGGCCGTTCATAAAATTCAGTAGAGAACTGAAGCTGCGAAAGCGCAGTAGTTGAGGTATCATTTGGTCAAGAGCATGCTAGAATTATCCTAAGTAGGTTTAAAGCCTCTCAAAAGAACAAGATTAGTGATGCATTGTCTAGCAATGAAGCTCGCACCTATGAGAATCGAACATGGCCTTGCAAGTAGTGTAAACTATCTCTTCGGTTTTCAACTCTCATTGGCGATGGAAACCTTGCCATTATTTCCTATAAATATGAGAAACAAGCGTTATGTGTCCCCCGTTTTGAACACTACTAGGGTCTCGTCAGTTCTGATATTATCTTTAAGAATTTCTTACTTACAGATTTATTCTACCTATCCAAATAAAATTTCAAGAGGTCATAAAGATCATATGATAAAGTAATAAAATTTCTGAGTTATTACAATATCCACTATTTAATTGTTGTGCTTATATTCAAATTCATTTCAAGTGAATTTTATCCTTCGACGTCTTTTCTAAACTCAACTTTGGTTCTCCGGTAACTGGCTTTCTTTCTCATGGCCCTCTGCGTCAAGGAAGTCTGGGCATCTCCAATAATAACTTATCAGTATAGACAAATTAAACCGGTTATTAATATTTTGAAAAGAAATGATGATAATATAATTGTTACTTCTAAGCATGTTACCTACAGGTCGACAAGAAATTTGTTTGCTTGTGGGATACAAATACATTTAAAACATTGAATTAATAACTTTTTATTTTAATAATCCATTTTTTTAGCTTGGAAAGAATAAAATTCAACTACTGTCGTCCTAGTTCGATACCCGTTCCCCCTCGAGAATGGTATGCGCAACATTGCATAAACCATTAATGAGGACACCAGACGAGTCAAGGGAGGAATTAATTGGGGAACGCTTGCAATCATACCGAATTGAAGTCACTTGAGTAGAGAGTGTGATTCAGGAAAAGTGCAGCGTAACGCAATATGATGTCACATTGCTCTAAAAGATTTAAGCAGGAAATTAACGCTCGGAAGGGAACTGATGAAGGCTCGCGGGAATAATGCAATGAGATAGTGAGGAATTGAATTTCCAAGGAAGGCGCAAGTATACGCTAGAAAGGCTGCACCACGTAGGGGCAATGCGGAGCGTTTTCCAGTGAGCAATTACGGAGCCTAATACGAAAATTACTTTTTTGTAATGGGAAATTTGTTACCTCGTTGACGACGTCAAGGGTTGGAAAATTTATGCAGATGGCGTAACATTCGAGCAATCGCAAACGGTACGTCGGGTCATATCCATTCGGTAAAAGCTTTTTTTATTCTCCGGTCATTTGTTGTAATTATCATTGGGGGAAATTTGGTTTTTAAGAGAAACATTTAGTTTCATCGAAAAATTGGTAATTTAAGAATTAATATAATTTTAGATGATTTCAAAATCTAACATTAGGTATGTTATTGGGCGGTTTGATTTGTTTGCCTTCTATAAGGGCGGTGTAAATTTTAAGTATCTTGCATTTAAATTCAACTCTGCTGATTCAATATCTTTGATAGCTTGAAAGTGTAGTAGGAAACATGGTTCAATTGAGCTTTCATTCATTATCTTATAATAAGAATATTTTCAAGCCTATTTTACAGTAGGTAGTTGATTCAGTAAATCAGTTATTGCATTGAATTCTTTCAAATCAACTTGGATCTTATATGATAAAGAAAATAATTTGTTTAAAGTGAAAAAGATTAAGATTTTTTATAACGGAGACTATTTCTCGTTGAGAACTAGGTTCTGGCGAATTTTAATTTGCTTATGATTAAGATAGTTAAACATGGACGGCTTCATTTAAACTAATTATATGTGATTTTTAATTTTCTAAGTTGTTTAAACGATTTTCGAATATTGAAATGCCACTATTTGGTTTGGTTGAAAGTATTCGTCAAAATTTTTAATTATATTAAATATGATGAGCATTGAGAATTAGAGGTGAAATTTCGAAGGAAAGGAAATTTCAGAGTATGATTGAATTAATTGAATTACTGTGAATCAAACTTCCGTGGTCACGAAAAACTAAAACTAAGTGGAGAAAAATCCCTGTTCGCTGACAATCACTCGTCTGATGAAACCTTAAGGCGGTCCTATTTTAGCTCGCAAGCAATAGTTCGATAGTTCTGGATAAGTAGCTCATCACGCGAGGATTGTGGGAATCGCTGATCGAGACAGTTCTGTTGCGGCATAATTCCTCATTTAGGCTAAAGGTATACTGCGCCTGAAATAGTCCTTTCGTTTGCTCTCATTCAGCGGAGATATTGATCATTGAAATGGTTGTAAGAATAACGCGAAGAGTTGGTACATACATTAACAACTATAGTTCTTCGTATTCTTTGGTGTTCTTCAGAACTCAAATTAGTAATAATTTATGGCAGACTATGGTCAGCCCTTATCAAGTTATTCCTTTATTTAGAACGCAAATTTTGATTTATAATGTCATACACATAATTATATTTCTCTCTTATATTTCTTTCTTTTGTAGACTGTATCATTGTATGTATGTAACTATAGGCTAAAAAAAATTTACTTTAGCTACTTAATCTTAAGATGAACTACTGTTCGTTGTTTATAATCTGTCAACGTTCGCATGCGAAGTTCGCATCTTCTCCATGACCTTATCTCTTCAGATGGTGACATTAGATCCCTATGACTTTCCCGCAACAATCAATGTGTTATGTTTACCTTTTCACCGGAAGATTCAATTTGTGTCACCTTCCTCCATTAGCTTCGAAGTCGACAGCTGACCCATTGATGCTTACTGTAAAGAATAAACAGCCTTAGGTTTTGCCTTTTTAATGTCAACCATTTCGCCGATTCTGAGGTACGTTAGTCCCTTACGATTATTACATTGTGATTTTGTATTTCTTAAGCGAAGTTCATGGGACCTGCATATGAGATCTTCTTCAACAAAACTTCTGCAGCATTGATATTTAGCATTTAATTTACATTTATTTGGAATACATTTACTTGTTTTCCCTCAAATTCAGTCTCAAACAAAAAAGAGATTTATGAAAGGCTCGAAATTTGGTCGGCCTAATTAACAGATAAAATTTATGTTGAATTAAAATTATTGGCGTCTAAATTTGTCTATCAACTATACGTTTATATTAAAAAAATAATATTTTCATTTACATACATTGAGGACATTAATTTATTGCCATGAATCGAGAATTAATAATGGTCTACGACTGAACTCGCGTTGATAAATATTAATTAGGAGATAAAATGAATATTTACATTAAATGAATATCGATGAAAGCGCTCGTTTAGTTTATAAACGTATTTCATTATTAATTCACGTAGAATAACGAGCGAGCATTCATTTCCACGCGTTATTATTAATCATTTTTCCTGTAATTTTTTTGGTGTATACTTTTCGCATAGACTAACGTTTCAAATTTTATTTATATATTTAATAAAATAAAACATTCCTCAATAATTGATACCTCATTCTCAACAGTGTCACTTTAAAAAATTTGTTTAATTTACTTAGAGCAAGTTTTAAAAAAGTGCTGATGCATTTATTTCGAGGAAAAGTTTCATTAACTTGAATAGAGTATGGAAGAGAAATTATTGTTTCCCTTGAAATGAAACGAAATGAAAATTTTCCTTAAAATTTTATCAAACATTCATTTTGTTTAAAAGTAAAGTGAAACTTATCAATCAACTTATTAAACATACCGAAGGGAATCTCTTTGATTTGGACTTTACATAGGTTTACGTTCGAAAACATTTCCCAAGAACTCGACTAAGAATCTTAATTTAACCTTTCTATTTATAACTTTTCTACATTAATTGTTTCCTCTTCCACTCGATACTTAAAATTTAAAGACGGTATTCGCAACTTAATTAAGCATTACATTTCCGGAAACTATTCTGGTGGAATTACCTATGAAGGATTACACCACCGATCTAAAACTGGAAAGTTTTCCCATTCTCTTTTTTGGTATCTTGGCTTCAATTCTCATTTCGGTCGAATTCCATAAACGTTCATGGACATAAACATCTGTAACTATTTGTCTGAGTGGCTTTATAAACTTCCGATTTCCGTCTCAACATCCGGTTCATCACTCAGAGGAATGGGTTTCGACCGAAGACCTTTCAACCAATCACAGCCATTCTTCCGAAACAGTTGCGCCATTAGATTGCCAGCGGACGCAACTCGTAATTAAGAACCCTCGGCTTCAGCGTAGGTGTTTGATATTGCTTCTGGATATTGCGAAAGCGTTCGACGCAGATGTCACTGACCTTCCCTCTCCTCCTTGACCTTTCCCATCGTTTCTATTGACAGAATGTGTTTTGTGCCCTTTTGAGGGAGTTTCGGGGACTCGAAAAAACACCCTTAAGGATCTCGGGAAATGAAAATGTAATGAGAAAAAGTGGTAATATCGGGAGGATCTCCGAAATCGGACCGAAAATCTCATCGTAAGAGCCTGTCGATCTTGTTTGTATGACAAGTGGCTCATGGGTTTTGATTGAGATTGATGGCGTGGAATCGCAAAGGTCACTTTTGTTGCCATTAGTGCTTCCGGAGGAGGAAATCCGCTCAAGATGTATTCGTGTAGGAAGTTGAGTGGTTTGACGTTTCTTGTATCCTTATTGGAGTGGTAGAAGGCGGCAATCGCCAAGGGATACGTCGTTTGTAAACTTAGAATAAAAATTTGCAGAGCTAATTTTTTCGGAACTTATTTTTAAATTACATTGTTTCTTCTCATGGCAATATAGATCATTATTTTTATTTTTTACCCTTTATCTTTATTAAAGGTGTACTCTTGACATTAAAACAGAAAAATATCAAAATTAACTCTTAGGAAGTAATATTCTATAATGATGTGCTATAACTTATAATATAGTTCCACGCCAGCGCGTAGAGTTCGTTAGGTTTCCTCTTAATTATTTCCCGCATCTTTAAGAGAATTTTTTAATTATTTTAAGAAACTATTTCGTAACATGTATCTCAATATACAGTTTAAATATAATTCAAATATAATATCTATATAAAATTATCTTTTGATAAATTTTTATAGCCAAGTTTTCTAGTGGGGAAAAACTAATGTTTTAAAGACGGACATCATCCTAGTAATACATTATTCCGCCATATAATTATTAAAAGTGCGCTTTCGTAAGTTTTTTTAAGAATCTCATGATTACTTTACCGGTTCTACCTTAAGCTACGAAAATTTTTCTTCATCGAGTGTAGACTTAAATTTAGTATGGTATTTTCTCCCAAAGCGCATTCTACATCATGTCATTAAGAACGTTTGCTCCCTCTTTAAGTTGCTCACTGTAGAGTGTGCTCCACTTAATCTGTCCTAGTTTCGCTTCTGCAAGCACGTTTTTACCTCAGCTAAATTGTACACCCCTGAAATTCCTATATCATGCAATCCGTGTATAGCAAGCATGGCTGTTTCTATGCTCCCATCTTTGCTAGTCAGTAGAATTGACAGGATCTATTACTTTAGAAATAAAAATTATTCTGGGTTAGAAAACTTAGAATTTCGTCAGAGGAAGAGATTTTAAATTGCTCCAGGAAACTACTCATAGTGAGTTACAGAAAGTTTTCTTTCTGGCTTTAAATCTAGAAAAAACAAGGTAAGGAATTCATTTATTACAATCAATCGAGGTAGCTATCTTTGCGAAACTCCATAACGGAAGGAGAGGAAATAATTAACTGTAACTCTCAGTTCCACATGAAATTTTATTCGACTCTTAATAAAATTTCATGTGGAGCTGAGATAGTTATTTCCTCTCCATCCAATCCATTTATTGCATTATCTCGATGTAAATGCGTTGAACCTTGGAAAAAATCTTTAATTCAAAATAAGTAAGGAAACTTCTATTCATTCGATTTTTGGAGACGATACTTTCCTTTTCAATAATGTGTCACTTGCGCGAATGCAACAACGCGACGTCAGCCTTCAGATCGTTCTCAGGAGTTAACCTTCTCGTACATCTTGGTATTTTGAATTATGAATATCATTCCATATAGCATATAGTGCTGATTCCAATATCAGTTTGTTAGAATGTTACTACAAATAAGGAAATGTGGCACTATCTTTTGAGGAAAACACTCGACCGCTGGCCAAAAAGATTAGGTAGAAATGTAACCGATAAGCTGTTTTATATTAAAGACGAGTACTTTTCGTTAGCATTACTGACGTAGAGGGATTTATAACTTTTTCGCATCTATTTCATTATAGATCTTCTTTTCACTACCGAGTCTTTCTCTCGCTAAACTTCGTGTTTCACCACATTTTTAAGACCCTTGAATGCTTTCTATAGCCAAAGAGGTGTACATAACTCTTACGAAAGGAATCATAACATATGGTTATAGTAATTATCTACGTTGATGTAAGGAAAATGTACTATTTGATAAAACTAAACAATTAATTGCTGATTCGATTTCATTTGTACTTAATAGTCTGGGAAATTAGTCTTCTGAGATGTGATATTATTTTGGATAGCTTCTCTTGAGATTTTGAAAATTAGATGAAATCTTGAAAAGTAATGTAACTAACAAGATAGCAAAAACAAGACTTAGTTAATTTGCTCCCGCAATAAGAAGATGACATTGGGAAAATCAACAGTCAGTTCTCGGAAGTCACCAAGAGATTGATGAATTTTTGAATATGTGTTGAAAGAACTTCCCGGAGGAATTGGAAATAAATAGAACATTTTTTTGTTAACTAAAAAATGCCTAAAAATAAAAGATCTTCTGAGAAAGATCTTTTATTTTTAGGCATCCGATCCTAAGACGCATTCCTGAAAATTCCTCGAAAAGAAAGGGTAGAAAATATTTAGGACGCTTTAAGACGAATGGACACCTGTCCAACCTAACACCTCACTGCCAGACTTTCTAAGGGCTTTCTTACATGGTGATAAATTAGCTGAACATATATTATTTTGAAATCAGCGACAGTAACATTTTTCAAATCTCTCCATCGAACTGAACTCATCACGAAATTATTTGTGCCAAGCGATACCTTTACTGTCCTCATTTCAAAGTTCTGTTATGTCGAGACAATGCGAGAGTTATCACAGAACCGTCGAACGAGCGTGAAAAAAGACAGTAGATTATGTGGATGAAGGTGGACGTAAATGAGTTTGATTCTCTTGGGAGGTTGGAACAGGATGCTCGATTTTTTGTAGGAATTTAGAAGTTATAATCGAAATAAAACTCATTTTCCCTTACGTGGGCGTTAATGAAGGTTTCATTTATGCCATAAATTTGATGTTGCAGGAAATAACGATGACTTGCTCGAAAATACCTAAAATCTATAAAATGAAACAAAACAAAGAGCGTAACTTAAGAAAAATTACTTATCCATAAGGTATTTATTTGTTGAATTCAATTATTACTTATTTTATGAAATTTAATTTTCTTTTCTTTTAACTAGACAAAACGTTTGCGCTCGGTTGCAAACTATCTGTAAAATCGAGATTTGGTCATCAAGTACATCAATATCCATCGACATTTTTCCTTCCATGGACTACACATCCAAATTTTGCGAGCTTTCTCTGGTAAAAAAAACCGGCGGATGATGTCTAGCATTGGTGGTAGTTATAGCATGTGACTTATTAAAGAAGCGATGTAAAATGAGATTATATAGGAACAGTATCTATAGAATATATATTTGATGTAAATGTATTAGGTGGAGTAATAGGGGATGTTTGGAAGGTCTTATTTGTTGTTAAAGCGTGACCTAATCCTGTTTGTAAATATAGTGAGGTTATTTAGGAATTTTAAATGTAATAATTTAAGTGTGGAAGGGTAAAGCCGGAGTCCTTGGAAAAAATTCGGGAATTCGAAACCATTTGGGCTTGGAACCATGACAGGCGGACCACAGATCTCAACTCTTCTGTTGGTTTCGCGGTCGCATCTAAACGTCACTGAGCGTGATCTCTTCGACGTTTGCGGTTTAGACTGGAAATTCGCGCCCCATTCCTATTACTGCTAGACGAGTTTAGGGTAAATAACTTAGCTAGCGAAAGGCACGTGCATTCCGAGCAAGTGTAAACTGATTGTGGTAGTCATAAGTGGAAGAGCAGTACGGCTCTCCTGTTGATGAAGCATGGGATACGGATTGCGGGAAGCAGCCTCTCAGCACCAAACACGGAGGTATCAGCCCGAAAGATCCATTTCGTCGCATCCGATTTCATGAATCGTTAAACGGGTGGAGAGTCCCATCAATTATATAGTCGGCCAATGCCAAATCCCCCCCGGGGCGTCCACCAAGTGGTTTGCGAAATGCAAACTCGCCCGCGATACACGAAATAGGTCGATGACAATGGGCGATCGAACGAGATCAGTTCTCTTCTTGAATTCACCACGTGGGGGAGGATTAGGAGCTGCTAAGGTCAAGTGTTTCATCTGGTGCTCTCTATGGAGGGACCTCGCGGTTCGGCGTTCCTCTGACCCTGGAGTTGTCGGATGGGGCGCCAAGGGCGAGGTTCGCCCCACTCACGTCATTCGCCCGGGTCGAGCACGTGGAATGGGGACCTCGAGGGAGGGTGGGGATCGGCGTTGCCAACGGCGGGATGCGATTTTTATCGACGGCGCGAGAAAAGCTGCGGGGGTCCAACTTATGGTCTGAAGCCATAACGGATGCAAGGAGAATTTCGGCAGCGTTAAAATTGCGTTCCGAGGACAACTACTTTCAATTTAAACTCAATCGCTGAAGTTGTTCGGTTATTGGATCGCCCATTACCGGGGAATGGATTTATGAGTTTTGCGGTGGCGTCGTCGATGTCGTTGGTAATTTGATTCGACCAACAGGTGACCTGTCTCCAGCCTTTATAACTTAATTCATTCCGGATAAAAGGAATTTAAAAGGAGTCCCATTCCAAGAGAGGAAGAATGATTTCTTTATTTTTGATCCGGGATGGTGTGGTTCCTCAGGCATAGACTCATCTAAAATTTCGAAAAAATTATAAATTAGTGAACTTCAAATTTGAATTCATAGTTGAATTCGGTCATCTTTAAAAATGACTGAATCACCGTCAGCTTATCATGTGTCCCACTCTGATAGAGAATAATTTTGGAATTTAACGTTGTCTGGGGAAATGTTTTTTAACCTGTTGGTAATGAAAAATAAAAATCAAGTTAATTTGGAATAAATTTATTAAGTGAATATCAACAACTAAGCTATTCTTATCAAACTTTTACTGTTTGATATTTGTTTTGCACAGGTTATAACTGCTTGGGAGTTAGCCCCTACGTAACACTTTTCTGCAGAAGAAACATCCTGGTTTTGAGAGATGAGACTTAGGTGACTAAAGTGCTTTAGCTATTTACAAAACATTTTCTAATGTTTTACCTCATCTATGAAAACCTGCTGCTATTTTGCTACTAATGAAAAATTGCTGCCTCCAGCCCTTTAGCTCTTCCTAGTACATCATTTACCTCTTAAAAATCACGAGAATTTTATTCCCTTTGTAGTTTCTCCCTCTAATGAGCTTAACTTGATGATTTGCTTTCGCAAATTATTGAAGGAACTGTTGGGCCACCGTAGGGAGGGTCGAGGACCACTTGTACCCGTGGGCCGCAGGTCGCGCATGCTTTGAAATAGCTGAGAGGAGTCAGGTAGTTCTAGAATTTAGTTGGACTCATCATTAGGGGCTCTGCTGGATTTAAAAAGGTTCTGCTAATATATTTTAATTCCATCTCGCTGAGTAATATCTTCGTTCTTGATATGCATTATACGTATTACATATTTAAGTTAAACCGTGTTCTGAAAATGATTTATCAGACTAGAAAGTTTCTTAATGAAGTTAACTAAAGTGTGTGAATAATTTGATTTTGACGTGTTTATTGAACGAATGCTATCGTTTATGGCCTCGTGCTCGCTGAAGTTGTGAGATAAGACTTTAAACTCGGGGCGAATTCAGGGTCTGAAATCCGAAATTGTTTTACAAGAATTTCTCCATCATATAACTTTGGTTGGGTGAGAGTATAGCCTTCAGTTGTTTATTTTTCTTAGTTTGAAATTATATCTATGAGATACTTCTCAATCATTCTGAATTTATTTTTAATTTATCATACCACAGTTTTCGATGATGAAGCGATATTTTCTTCTATTTTTAAGAAAAATTTTAGTTAATTTTGATAAAAGATTTTAGCGTGTGTTTCAGAAAGAATATGGACGTTTTTTAGGATATTATGATCACTCAATAAACAAAGTAATTTTAACATAAAAATTACAATATTTCAACATTTATTATTATATTTATTCGTAATTTAATAATTTAAATGATGAAAGTAGGAAGTCTTTCATGATGAACATAATGTTTGAATATAATTATGAATAACTGATAAAGGGTATACTAGTAATCAATGGGAGACATTTTGACTCTTTGAACCAACAGAATTCAGCAAATTAATAATTTTGTGAACTTAACAATTTTGCTTATTCTCTGATATGCATCAACTTAGACTTATGGCTTCAACCATCGATTACACCTAATTGAGTTCGCGATGTCAAGACCAAGTGAAGGTTGGAGGGCGAATCAGCAAATTGCCTATAGGGCAGGCTGATGATGTCGGTTTCTTAACTGTGAGGGAAGTATTAATGTTTTTCTTGAAACCATGACTTCATTTCAGCAGTTGTGAGTACGGCAATGACTAGAAAGTTATAATTATTAATGATGAGAGATCCCGTTTTTCTTTAATGTTAGGAAGATGAGTAGTTTATTCATAATTTCAGCAGTTCTCTGAAATACAATAATGAGTTGATTTATCCCGCATTTTCATGTTAATTTAATTCAAACGGTTCCTGATTATGTCAGTTAATAGGGTTTTAATATTCATGTAATCAATAGCTCTATTTTGGTCTATATGACTTTATAAACCTTCTTATTCATTTTCCTTTCTTGCGTTCACTTCCTCTTTTACTTATATGCTTTCCACAATCTCTGCTTTATTTAAGCCAAGATGTATCTGTGCTCCATCGGTAAAACGTTTTCTTCATTTGTGAGTAAATGTTTGCGATCTGTATTTTGCTTCGCTTGAGCTGGATCACTTTCTTCTCTCTATTGACTTCACTTTGTAAGAGTTTTCAATTTTCCGTGCTCTAAATGAATTTTTAGATTATTAGTACTTTAATCAGCCGTACCTATGCCATTTTTAATTCGTAGAATTATTTTCAGTATTTATAATTTTCCTCAGTATGCATTCATTCACAACTACTGTGGTACGAATTTCTACTATAAACAATATAAGGTTAATTCCCTAGGAAAAACAGACTTGAAAAAAGTCTGACGACTTTTTTCAAGTCTGTTTTTTCTTGGGAATTTTCCTGGGTGCACGCCCTTATGTGAAAAGTCACTTCAACCCTTTCCTTGTAAATATAAGGTTAATTTCTATGCTTAGACACTCATGTAAAATATATATTGCATTCGATATTAATTGAGCGATGATTTTTCCTGAGTTAGATCATGTAAATAATCCACAACTTTCAACTCCCAAATGGTCTGGTCACATCTTTGAATCTTTCGTAAATCAACAATGGATATGTTTCAACATATAAATAAAGCCTCCATTTAATTCTCTTATAAGTGAATGTATAATGATATTTTGACATATATGATATTATGACAATTATTTATACTTTGATCCACCGATAATTGTTATGTCCTATTTTCTTCAGTTTTATTTCGCATCACCGTGAATACATTTCGTATGGACGAATGCTTTTTTCTTTAATTAGTAGAAAAATTTAGTTTTTTAGCTACAGTTAGTATGAAAAAAGGAATTGGTATCTTCCGGAGATTTTGATCATTCGTTCGATAAGACTTGAGTGAGAGATATTTAGTTTCATTGTCATCATCAGAGACGTGCAACTGCCGTTTAAATTTTACCACCCTACCCATCATAAAAAAACAACGCAAAAAGGAAACGACTCGATCAAAAACTGTCCAATTTTTTCTCTCGACAAAAATGTTTTCCGAAAACATGGATCCCACCAAATTTTTGGCGGTCGGAATGCATAATGGACTCACTTCTGGAGGATAATCCTAAAATTTACGGTTGGTTGGCAACTCTGGAGGCTGGGAGGGCAGGGCCCCGTCTGCATGCATAAGTCCACCTAACTCGCAACCTCCATCTCTCCCCCGCAGTTAAATCGCGCTGTCCTCCGACCGCCGAAAGGGAAGTTGGCTCCATTATGATCGAGGGAATGAAAAAAATAAAAGTCGAATGAAACCATCTCCGTCGTCTGGTTGCCTCGGGTCGAACGAGGTGAGATCCACGGCAAATTCCAGTGGAAAAGGTTTCGACGCGGGTGAAGCCAAAGAGGAGGGCCATGCACGGGAAGCTATCTTTTTATGAATCTTTCGTGATACGATCCGTATTCATGCTTCATTTAGCCTCTCGGTGCCAACGTGAATTCGCGATAATCATTCAGGCTATAAAAATGTAATATTTACATTCAATGCTGTTTAACAGATTTCATGTTTTTACTCTAAATACTTGTTTTGATACGGGTAATTCCATATCAAATGATGGTATGAGTAGTTGAGATGATATTTCTCTTTTGTTTACTTTTAGACGCAATTTTTTACTTCCGAGATGGTGATATCGGAAGAGGACAGATCATACTTATAAAGAAGGACACGCATTAAGAAAGGGAAGTTTACTGCCCATATTGCATCTCTCTACTTATTGTAGAATGTACTATATACCTATTAAGCTCATATAGTTTTCGTTATCTTTGAATTTATACATACTATTCAATCGTTGATCGATTTTATGATTCTAATAATTTACGTATGGGTCTTTGTATTCGTATTCTCCGCCTATAATCACTAATTATGAAGATTAATGCGAATTATTATATTACAAGGATTTGAGTTTGCGGCCGTAATGAGGTGAAAGTACGTCGTTTTACAATTTTATGGTAGGGTATAGTTTCCCTTTAATCAACATTCGTATAAAAAAGAAGTAATAAGTACAGTAAAGTGATACCTTTCCTAATTTATATTCTTGAACCGATACCTTAATCGAAATCATAAGGTGTTCAACCCTTAGATACAGGCAAAAATTACCAAATAAACTATCTTTTCTTAACTAGTAAGCCAGGAAGGGCGGTGACCATTTATCATTCCAGTGGATTTCAGTGTGGTATTAAATGTAAAAAATAAATTAGGTTGACATAAAAGCTTACTTGGAAGAGCTAAGAATAGTAGGGGAAGAGTGTGTTTTAATTGAAGTAATTAACTTAAATAAATAATTACTTTTTAATTGAAGTAATTAGTGACAGAGGAAATACGTGAGTCGTATAATGAGAGTAGATGAACTGCTAAGAAAAGTAACTGATGGTAGAATGCAAGGGAAAATACAGATTGGAAGACAAAGGTAGAAGACATAAAGGATGGAATGAGTTGCCCAAAAACGAAAGAAGTGAATTTATACAGGGAAAATTGAAGCAGAAGAACCGGCCAAAATGTAGAAATGTATCTGTATGTATAGCCAAATTTGCGTTAGATAACTGAATCTAGAAAAGCGTTAAAAATCATTGCGAGCCTAAAAATTAGCTACTTGGAGTATTTTATGGGAATAGGTATTTATAAATAATCACGTATTGCACACTGATCTTTCCTTATAATAAAGAAGAATTTGCGTCGTCATATTTCCTTACTACGAAATTCTAGAAGTAGCCTTTTCTTAAAAATAAGTTTGTTTTGGATTTATTCAATATTGTTTTTTTTACGGCGAAATGCACATTTCTGCTGTCATAAAAATTCCCAGCACACCGACTCCATTCATCGCGAGACTCTCGCACCACTTTATGGCGAAAGTTTTTACGGCCCTCTTTTGTTTTGGAATGTCTAGATGTTATTTTAATTGCCGTTTGTGTCCGAAAAAATCGGGAAATCGCTTCTTAATTGGGGAAAACGCGATTCGGGCCGTTTCTTTCGGTATTGGCCCAAAACTCAAATTAATGAATGTCGTGTCACGGTCGACCTTTCGTTTGCCAACTTTTCCGAGATTTAGTCGAAAATGAGAACGTTTCGAGCCTCTCTCTTTCTATGCTCTCGAACTCTATTCCGCAAGCACTTCTCGAATATGTATTAACTCTCGGAGAATTTTCAGAAAAACCTCACATTTTTAAATTGCTTTCGATTTTTTTTCAAACTTAGAAGGGTAAACTCTGTCACACGTTATCGTAATATTAAGGTGTTTGCTGGATATTCTAAAGTAGTTGATCAGTTTTTTTTTCGTTCACTTTAATATTGGATAATTAGGTATAAAGTGCACAAGACGAATGCTAAATTGTAAAGTTGTGACTATTTCTGCATTTTTTAATTAATTTCTGAAATAAATATATTATTTATTGAGAAAATATTCATCTACGAAGTGGGCTTATTTCATTCAGGGAAGATTTTAGGTTCCGTTCTGTTCTCGATTTTGGACATTTTCTGAGATTTGGGTAGGTAATCAAACCAGTTAATGAAGGGAACATCTAGAACAAAAGAGGTGCATAAGAAGGAGAATTATTACAGACAATTAAAGGTGCTGATTGAAAGGCGTATTATGAAATGAAAAGGTAAAGCAACGATCAGGAACGGTGGAGGGCACTCAGATCCTTCTATTTTAATGGCTGAAGATGAAAAAAAGTTTCCCAGGTTACGACTTTCTTCGGAATATCTGCATTTACCGTATATGTAACTGTATTTAAAATTACTATTATTATATAATATTCAAATCAGTATTTAACCACATTCATACGACATCTAGTAAGGTAAGCACAAATTATTATTCGCGATGGGTTCTTCAATCGAGTGACTTTGGTTTCGGAGTTGGTTTCTAAATATTTTCTAATTAATATTGAAAAACGCGTTTTTAGAAATGCTTATTGTTTCATCTGGGCCATTTTGTATTCAATTTTCCTAAAAGGCTAAATGTATCATTGTAAATATATGAGCCTTATTTCTCATGCATAGAAATATTAAATGGAGTTTTGGCAGAAGACTCCGTTCCTAAAGAATTATTCAGAGCATTTCGTCCAATAATGTTGTAACGTAAATTGAAATGTATACATCAACACATTACTCGTAAGATGTATTTTTGTTTTAGAATATTGCGATTATGTTGCGATTTTACTAATTTTATCCAAAATTGTGTAAATTTCCAATGTTGACGATGAAATAGTTGAGTTAACACACAGTTTCATTATAGAAAATAGCTTTTATATTATATTTAATTTATACTAATCGGCTTTCTCTAGGTTTGAAGACGGCTATTATTAGCTCAAGCTATTTGCCGACGAAACATTTATCAGTACGGATTGGAGAAAGTTATTACTCTTTTTTAATCAAAAATGTCATTGTCTTGTAGAAATTTCACCTGAAGACCCATGAACGCTTCAGTGTTGTCTTGGGTAATCAAGGATTTTTACGAAGTTTAGACCTTTTCAAAGTTACGAATCTTAACTTCAACTTGCCACAAAAATACGACTTTTACTAATGTAGCATTTTAAGAGAGTGTAAATTAGGTTTGATTCTTATCAGAGACGAGTGTAAACTCGGCCGAGCAGGAAAATAACCACCAATCAGAAGGCATAAATCGTCGTCAACGGGAAGGGGGTTAATGGTTCGGAATCCTTCATCCCTCCCCATTTACTCGTTAGCGTCCTCCTTAAAGGTATCGTAAGACTCCGTTTTCCAGCAGTATCCCGTTTCCTCCACAAAGGAAACTGCACTCCCAGGCTACTTAGGGCATTTCCCGAATTCTGGACGGAAGCGCCTGCCACTCTTTGATAAGGCGAGGAGCCAACGCTCCCGTCTGCCCCAGACGCCATTTATTACGGAAGTCCTTTGATTCGACGTGTTTTGGCCCCGACGACGTTCGCCACATCCCGAATCCTACCCCCGCGACCCTAATGCTCCCTGGCGTCGGGACCAAGAGTTTCCAACTTCAGAGATTTCTTTTTCGGATGAGAATCAGGTCGTCCGAAGATCTCGTTTTATTTGAAGGCGTTCACAAGTGGAGAGGAGTTGCCGGCGACGGAGATTTTCCTTTTTATCGGAAGGATTATCCCAAGAGTTATTTTCCTCGGGATTCGGAAGTACTTAACGAGGGGTTCGGATAATGGCAGCCGTTCTGGAATTCATTGCTTTGTTTACTGAGATATAAACGGCTGTTGAGTTTCCTGCGTTTCCTGCGAGGCGCCCATTGTTACCGGACGTAACGCTTTTGGGGGATCCGCCATTTTGCGTATATGTGATTGTTTATTATTTTTTCTAATCAGAAGATATAAATAGACATTCATCTCTTTATTTGCATCCCAGTGAAGATATTAGTATTTGTTGCACCTTGACATTCCTTCTCGCAGTTTGGTTTCCATTCAGGTTTATGTATCTGGTAGTCTAGACTTAGTTTACTACCGTTTGGTAATAAAATCATGTTTTTACGCAAAGGCAGTTAAATCACATATTCTGCATTTTTTTTACCGGCAGAATATGTGACAATATGTCAACGAGGCTCCCGGATGTGGACAAGGCGTTTGCTTTTGGTGAAAGCGGTCCCGGGTTCGATTCCCGGTGGAAGTCAATGTGCAAAATGATCCAAGCTGTCGAAGCACTTTTAACAATGCTACTACTAATAATAATTCAACATTAATTCAAGAATGTTTTCAACATTTGAAGTAATAGAGAAAGGAATAAATTTGTTCGAATTGCCATGCGTATATTTATAATCGAGAAATAAACGAAAAAGAAGTTATAAGCCACGGGGATTCGAACCCAGAATTCAGATCAATAGAGAATACACAATTGGAATGTATAAACCAATTAAACTTCTTAAGGTTAACAATAGAAAGAGAATGAAAAATAATTTCAAAAGTGTCGCACTTCTGGAGTAAATGACTAGCAGTTAGATGATAGAAAATGTATAAATTTAGCACTACCACAAAACACTCATCTTGAGGTCTTATTTTCATAATTCCGGTGGCTTCATTCAGAGATATCCGGTGTGATTAGAATGCTGTAGTACTTACATGGCGACATAGTTTCTATGCTCTAAGTACTTATCAAACGGTGATTCCTTTGTGCTAGAAAATGTGATGTTTCATATGCCTTAATTTGATGACGATGACGATCTACCTATTCCGAATCACATGTCTTGATGGATTTGGCAAAATAAACTGGGGTAGTAGCGTATTAGGGAAGAGAGAGAATCAAGAACGTTAACCAAATTATCGGATAGAGCGCCTATTTTATCCCGGTTTCATGAATTAATACTCAGGGAGGGGGAGGAATACGTATCCAAGAATAGAATTTAATTCTGCTTTCCCTTCCAAATGTCGTGGTTTCCATCTGCTCTATATTCATCTATTCCGGCGTTTTCCATTCCTCCTTGGAGCTATTTATCCCATGTAATCTCTTTTTCCAATCCTCTCTCTTCCAATCGATGAAAAGATCCAATTCCATCTTTTACCCACCTGCTTATCCAGGGCCTGCTATTCCTCCGTTTATTATACTCGACTGCAGTTCCATTTTCCTCTTCCCTTTTTTCAATTTCTCTCATCCTTCTTCCTCACTTCCGTGTTCCCCTCAGCCTCCTACCGCTCCATCTCTTACGTTACCCTCATCGCTCCTTGAATGCCGCTGGTCTGTCCTCACCGCCGAGGATCATTTTGTCCCTCTCAGGGATCCTCTTCGTTGCAATGGTTTTGGCCTTTAGCTGTTTTCGAAAAGAATAACTTTTTCGCACAAAAACACGATTGCAGAAAGTGATATATTTCTTCGATGGAAATTTTATATTATTTATTTATTATTATTTATATACATAAACATTGATAATGTGGTTAAATTTCAAAGTACAGATACTAAAATCTATAAGAATTTACCATATTGAAAGGTGCTATGCTTATAGGACATTTTAGTGTTTTTTTACGAAAATATAGGGGTTCTTAGTAATGAAAATGTGCATAAATGAGTAACTTATATATACTACTGGAACTAGAAAGATAAAGTTCCGGCTCTAATGTAGACTTATACGACATAATTTAGACTTTTAGGAAAATGTGATTAAGGCAAAAATTTTATGCAATGTATAATGTATAAATTTTTAATGTGCTAATGTAAAAATCCCAAGGAAAAACGGACTTGAAAAAGTCTGACTGAGCCGGGAATCGAACCCGGGATATTCCTCTATCCGGATAGAGGAAGATCCCGGGTTTGATTCCCGGCTCAGTCAGACTTTTTCAAGTCCGTTTTTTCTTGGGATTTTTCCTGGGTGCACGCCCTTATGTGCAATTTACCCTTTACCCTTTCCTGTGCTAATGTAATTCGTAAGGAAGAGAGGTTTTTCAGAGCTTTCCTTCCGTCTTTGGGCAAATATCTGAAAGGTTAATTGTTATAGATACCCCTCCAGCGTAGCCACCTAACTGGAAGGCCAAATTACAGCTTAATAAATTTATCATTAAATAGCTTAGTTACTTTTTTGCCGTTATTTAATAATCAGTGAAGGCTCATTCATCACTACACAATTTTATCATTTAATTTCATTCTATTGGTATGAAATAGGCGCTGTAAAATAATAAATTCTGAGGTTACGTTATTTTCTTGTGCATTTTCACTCATGCATTTCGGGAATCAAACAGAGTCACTCTGCTTCCTAGCCAGAAGCAGTATTCTCTAAATCATAAAAATATAATGATGACTTCATTTGAGGAATTTTTCGTCTTGAAAGACCATTTTTACTATTCAACGTTTTTTCAAGAGCACAAAAATAATCATTTGGGATAGTCTCAAGTAGTAGTGCTTCTTCTCTATGTTATAATGGCACAATTTTAACGATGCACATTCGGATATTTTAGGGCTGAATGTACTCATAGATAAGGAAGAAACGAACTTTTTCTCTGAATGCGAAGCGTCCCCCATTCACGAACCGTGCATCGATCACTCTCGCAGCGCTCGTGAATCGACTCCGAATTTTCCGTCTGCAAAATAGCATTCTCCTTTCAAGGCAATCCCTCGAAAGAGGATGGCCTCTTTACTCGGAGAAGATTCTCGCTCCACAATGGGACATATTGATCGAGGCGATTCAGCCCCTGCCACTCTCCGCCGCTCCTAACCTAAGATGCGCTCGCAAAAGAATTCGAAAACGTCAGGACCCTACCCCACGTCGGTCCCAGTTCCCTAAACGAGACGGCGAAAGTACGGCCTGCCTTAATTATTCCACTTTGCCAGGTTAGTCCTGGTTCCGCTCTCGAGGCCGGTAAAAGCCGAAAATGTCAGCGGCGTCCGCGGAAAAGAGCGAGAAATTTCCGGTTAAAATTACCCTATCGAGTCATCAGGTTCCATTTGGAAGCTGGCTTTTAGGCCAATAAACTAATTTTGGCCGGGAATGAGTCCGCTTGCTTATGAAAGGACGGAATGGGGGAAATGGAAGGGGAAGTTCAGGGGATGTGTTACAATCGAATCGAGCTAATTTTGCGCTTTTAAAATGTCATGTGTTTTTGTGACATGATGATACACTACTCTCCTCTTGCAGACGCTGTGTGAATTCTAATTATGTGGCCGAGAATTGTATATTCTTCTATAAAATTAGGTTATTCTGTTTCCTTATTGACTTAATTAAATAAAGGAAGACGGATAATTATCGTGAAAGAGGGACCATTTATCATATTTTAGTAATGCTTTTTTGGAATTGGAGATTTAATGAGTTTTTCTGCGTTTACGGATTATTTAATGAAAAAGGGCATTTATGATTAATGATATCCAAGAAACCATTGAAAAAAGATTGGTAAAATCGTAATTTAGAATGGGATGAGGTTTGTAATATGGACTTCGAGAGAGAATAAAAGATAGGAAAGGGTGGAAAAATTTTAAATGAAACAATAATTAATTTTCCTTTTTTAAGAATGACTGCAGGGTAAAAAAATATGCTCTCGATGTAATTTTAATGTTAATATTTATTATAAATTGTTCGTGAAGAATAGTTCTATTTTTCCGGGCAAAACATTGATGATTAATGACCCTGAAGACATTAATGTTTTTACAGTATACACAGTTACCCTTAAAATTTCGCTCTTTCGAACATGAAATAAAAAATTTCGCAATATAGCTCTCATCCACAGAACTAGAATAAAAAACAATCAAAGTGATATGGCATTGAATGATCGTTTAGTATGGGAGGATGTAAAATTTGATAAATATATTTCAGCTCTTCGAGTCATTAATTTTTTAGGCAATCAAATGGCTTACCAGTTGATTCATGAATTATTCCCGTTAGATTATCCAGATTTCTTGTCACAATTAATTAAATATAAGTAATGAAGTCTTTGGCCCTTTTGGAGCTCAGTATATGAAGGCAAGGAATATAAGGAATGGAATCGGAGGAATGCAGTTTAATTGGAATGTTAATTAAACATGTTTCAATAACAGTAAGTAGCGTAACATGGAAGACGTAATGACATTTCCCAGCAAGGTATTCCTTGAGAAAATTTCAGTGAAAATTGATTAATTAATATGATTCATTGAATACTTGGAAATTTTTGAGCATGTTCTTTACGCGTTTAAAGTTCTACGGTACCTCCCTTTGGTTTTTCCTTACGTCATCTCTTCATTTGTTAAAGACCCCTAACACTCATAGGAGTTTAATGTTAACCGATGTGTTTTCATTAGCATCAAGCAAATCGAATTAAAGTTTGGGAATCATATGGTACCGATTTGAAATACGTATCTGGATCCATAAAGGTATTCCGTTAATGCCGGGTTGAGTGAGGTAGCGACGGAGAGAAAAGTCCAGGTGAGGCCGAATAGGTACTCTTCGTCAAGTTCTTATTAAGATAATGCGAAATTCGTGACGGTGGTATAAATAATTTCCGTGGAAGCGAAGTGATGTCATGTGCGAATATGCCTAATGCTTTATTTTCCCCGTGCTTCCTATAACGACTTCATCACGATCTTTGGATGAAAATGATTAAGAGGGCCGAAACACACGCTCCATTTATCAACGCCTCATTTCGGCTCTTCAATATCTAACGTAGATACGGTTGGCTTCAGAATGATATGGTCTCGACTCTCTTAAGACAAAACACGAAGATAATGACGTGAACAAACCGAAAAGAAGAGCTCCTCGGAGTGCAATCCAGAAGTTTCTTCGCTGCAAACCTCGCGGACCAGAAAATTCATAACGAGCTCTTGGAGTTTCGGAAAACAATTGAAATTCTCATTTAGGTTGCAGGAAATGAAGAGAATTGTTAAAACTAAGCCTTTCTCATTACAACAAAGAGATTTGAATGAGGTCTTTGGAGCTTATGACGGTTGAAATGTTTCTCGTTGATTTTTTTTCTTCTATCTGTATCGACAGGAGCATTGATTTGTGTACAACCCAGCAGTTGATTCGTGATTGATATTTTTGAGAAATGTTTAGAAGAATTTTTTGCTTAGAAATATGTTGGAGTTTTAATCGAGATCATTCTCTGCTGTGGAAGAGCATAAATGTTGCGATAAAATTGAAAATACTGGTCGATTTCACTCACCTATTTGGTTCATTCAGTATCTCTTCAAATTGTAGGTGAAAATTTCAATTATCAATACAGAGTTTTACTTTTATCAAACTATACTCCATTTTAACATTTATTCAGCGGAGCTCAGTGAGAAAAATTGGGATTTGGGCGGTTCTTCGTGAAATTGTAGGATAGCCGTCATAATTGAACAATAATATTCGTTCAGAATGAAGTTACAAGCGATGTTTTTTGAGTAAGTATATTTACTCTCTTTTAGGTTACGTCGAAAGATTTTATTCGATTGAAAGACGGAGATGAAATGATTTAAATATTTGATTCATATTTAAAGGAAAAATAATGAGTTACTGCTGTGGAAGGATTTTTTTCTTTCGGTGGATGTTAATTTGGATGAACGATTAATACTTTTTCAGCAAAGTTATGCATGCGCAGACAATAGAAATATTTAAATTTTAATTTTAACTAAACTGCTGAGGTACACGGCTCTCTTTCTCAGCGAATAAATATTGTGCTCCGCCATTGTGGACGAGGATAATAAAAGCCGGATTCTATTTCAAAGAGCAGACTGCTTAGAATATAAGTAACACATAAAAGTTCTTCTTTGTTATCCCAAACAAAGTTAAATTCTGAAAAATGTATTTCGAAGATTTAAGTACTACTTCTATGCCTCGTGAATTTTCTCGCTTTATGTACCTTTGCGGGTTTGGAAAATAATGAAAAAGTGGAGTAAGGTAACCAGGCATTCAGTAAAAGGCGGAATTAACAACTTTGTTATAGGAGTTATTATTATTGGAATGAATTTGATAATATTTATATCACATTTCGGAGTAATGGTAGTCTTGCTATGGCAAAAATCAATTTTCTCGGAGAAAAGAATTAAACGTGTTATACCATCACTAGAGCTACTCCAGAGGAATTTGTTTTGGAGATTAGTCGCTTACATCTTATTGTTTTGCTGAAATGTGATGAGCGTTCGATCTTTTAAAACTTAGCTCATTAAGCACCTTAATGAGGAGGTTCTCATCCCCCATTTTGTGTGTGTTTTCCCGAAGTGAATCTTTTACCAAATGTTTTTACATCCATTCCTTCTGAAGTTTTCCGCTCCATCTCTGTTCAACTACAAATTATTTATGTTATTAATATCATTGTCGAAAGGTTAGATAGAAGAAAAGACTTTTCAGTTTCCATCTCGCTTTAATAAAGACCTTTCCTCCACACTTTGAATGAGCGACAGTATCCAGGTCTCTCTCTACCCGTCGAAACCTTCCCGTCTTCGGGATTTCCATTAATTTTCCTCTCGTTCTCGCTTTTCCGCACGCTTCGGTTAATTTCGTCGATGCGGTGTTGGTTTTTCAAATTTCTCGGAATGTTTTAGCCCGTCTACTATTCATTTGGGAAGAGCTTTGTTTTCTGGGAGCCCACGCAAATTCTCGCGTCACGTGCTTTTATCCGCGTTCCGCGCAGCGAAAATAAACGTCACTCTTGTTGCCGTCGTTTCTATTTTAAAAGCAGACATGTCTCTGCTCCTGACGTCATTTCCATTAGACAATAGCTCCATTAACGAAATGCACTCTTCCCATTTATCAGACGTCTTTCATTCTTTCCTGTTCCGGGGATGGATTTCTGCCGATACGGATTATTCTCGAGTTCATCGAGAGCGATTGCCAACTTTCTATTGTTTTCGCTCTGTTACGCAAGAACGGAAAGATTAAGATGGAATTTACTTTATTCATCCGTTTAACACCGTTTTGAGTGCGATAGAAGTCATTTGCGTATCGGGCTCTTTAGGCTGCAGTTTGGAGCGACTTATTCTTGGTACTGAGGATGAGGAATAAATGAAGTTCCAGCATTCGTATCACTCAGTTTTGATTTTCTTTTGATGCTTCATCATTATCAAAGGTTAAGAGTAAATGATATGTGGGAACTATTTCTTTTATTAGACCATTTTCACATAACTATAAGGTCATGTCATACCTAGGAGTCAGTAGATATTGGTGCTGCGAGTATCTCCAACTAAATTATTTAATGACAAACGTAATTTATTTGCTTCTAGGGCTGTGTTTATTTAGAGTGATTTTGCAATAAATCACAGAGATCAACTAATTTCGTTTGTTAAAAAGATAATAAGTAAAAATCAGTGTCTCGTAGATGCAGCCCGGGTCAGGGTCATTTATTCTCTGAGTCCATTTTGAAGAGGTTTGCCATTTTCAGTAAACAAACGAAAGCGAATTTCTTTTTGGCGTTTTGCCGATTTAAATGTAGTAATTTGAATTGGGCTTTTCTCTGAAAAACTCTAAATATCTCTCGTACGCAAAACAATAATTATATTACAGATATAATAAATATTGCCCCGTGTAAGTGATGAGGTATCAGGTATATTTGATAAAGTATATGTAAATAAAGATATTAAAACCATCATTATTATAAAATAAGTAAAATTTAGTGCGGTTTAATCATGTTTTCTAAGAACATTAGTATGCAAAAAAAATTCGCCACTTTTATTTTAAAAGTCATTTTTAGGTAATGCAATGAAGATAATCTCAAGAAATAAAGAGGCCCCATAAATCTTATAATCCTTGGCCGAAAGAGAAGTGCATCCATCAGCTTTTCTCATCTGGTCGTGCCTGATAATAAATAGATTATTTATATTATGTTACTTTGAAAATATTTCAAAGGAAGGGGGTCGTTTTGGAATTTGGCTCGCCATAGATTCATGCAAATACGTTATTCTCGTATTTGAATTAGTGTAGTAAAATAAATATTATGTTCTACTATCATGTATCTTTAAATTCCTGTCATCGATCAAGCATTGCGATTATTTCAAATCAGGAAAATTGACAATACGGCAACTTTAAATCTCTTCCTTCCGTGATAATTTCTCCCAACAATTTTCCCATTGTCTTCAGAGTCGCAAGAGATTTTGACTATGTGGGATTTTCCAGGTCCTCTGCGCAAAGTTCGAAGATTTCATTCCTTATTGACTCATGTTCGAATGATTGGCCTGTTTATGAATCCGTTGCAGAGTGGCTTCTCTGCACTGCATGACCTATATAATATCACCGATGCTGCTCTTTTGTCCGCTTCCACTCCATCTGAGGCACGTACTTTATTAGCGCCATCCGCACCTCTTCTTCGCTTATTTAGTGTTTCACACGTTTTTACACGGCCCTCTTTCCTCCGACGTTTACTCTCGCTCGTGCTATCTCATCAAAAGAGCATGGATCCGTGAAAAGAGACAAAGCGTGAATGCTCGAAAGCTGCTACAATCCTCTTAAATATGAAAAAAAGGGGTAATTAATTTGAATTGAGTTACACGAGGGAGGCACCTGCCTAAGAGGATACATTTTACTCTACCGCGTGGGAATTAATTTCTTGGTGTTTCTCTCCTCCTTCGTGAGACAACGTATCAATTATGGATCTTAATTGTGATTTAAGAAGACTACTTATTAAAACAGGTAAAACATGCAGTTGTGAGGTTTTACACAATATTTCAGCCTGGTGCACGCATTTGAGGGTTCTGACTAGCCCAAAAAAATTTCGGGAAGTAATGTTAAATAATGTGTAATAAAAAGTACTGATTTCTTACGCTTGTAAGATGAAACTATTGGGAGAGGTAAACCTATCTACTTATTATAATCGCTGCTTTGCAGAAGTTTAATTCGAAGAACATATATCTATAATATATATGTTCTTTTCGCTTAAAAATTTCACTCCTACATTCACAAAGGTTTGAACTTTTATTTAGCAGGATCCTTTATTGCAGAATGCCCGAGTATTTAACTTCATTCCATAGAAAACTTGGGGTTATCTTCATTAAATTGAAAATAATCCTTCATTGTCAGGAAGCAATGGAAAGGATATTAACTTTAGTATTTTAAGGGAAATTGGAATCAAATAATAATTCAAGTTTGATGGAACTAGGATATTCTTTTATTGCCAGAGACTGAACAATTTCCTTTTATCCTGTACAAGTTAGGAAGTTAGGTTATTTAAGTAAGAGAGCTTTTACATATAAGATATTTGAGAAGGAATTAGATCATATTTATCATAGGTATCCATGGTAAATTACATTATTTTATATTAATAAAAAATATTAGAATTGGTATAGATCCTTAGAGAATCGTCAGAAAGAGTGAGTTTAGATTGAAATGGCGTTTCCCTTTCGTATAAGTGAAAATATTTTCACTTTAAATTGGGCAGTATATTGCTTTAAAGATGGCGTGAAATAATCATCGATCTGAATTTATAAGAAATTACGTAATGTAAATAGAGATGATGTATTTTTATCCTAGAGATACACGGCATGAGTATCCCCATATGTGGGTCACGGCTTGCGTCAAGTACAAGTATGTTCTTAGATTAGGATCGTAACAAATTTATTTCCCATTGTAGAAAAGTAAATTTAGTAATTCATAACTCTTAAAAGGATGTCGCTTTCTGCGTCGCGGCATTTAGTTCGAGGCACAAGTCTGGCATTAATTTGTGTCACAGAGACATTTTTCTCCATGTTAGAGAAACATCTCGGGATATTCGCTAACGTGTTGCTCATCTGCATTGAATGGGAGGACTAACTAGAGCTGAAATTGCTTAATTGGGGACCTTAGCAAAATATTTTTCTCCGCAACCTTTTTTTAATATCTCACCCTTAAAAAGTGTCATAATTAATGTTTATACCTGCGACGGTAATTAGCCAACTAACGACCCATTTTCCTCCTATCTTTTTATCAAAGCGAGTATTCATTACGATGACAAATAGCTGCTCGTTATTTCTCACCTCGGTAAAAATTTTAAAGTAGAATTATGAAAAGCTAGCATGATCTGTAAACAAGGCTTACTTAACAATTCCAAGAAGTTACTTAAAAATTTAGTTTCCTTCAAGGATATCTTATCCTATTGAAGATTTTATTATATCCAAAGATTTAATTTCGAGCAGCATCTGACCCCCCCCCCCCCTATGATTCAGCGATGGAA
The DNA here is from genome assembly GCA_947579665.1 of Sympetrum striolatum. Taxonomy (NCBI): domain Eukaryota; kingdom Metazoa; phylum Arthropoda; class Insecta; order Odonata; family Libellulidae; genus Sympetrum; species Sympetrum striolatum. The sequence goes on along the minus strand of OX388342.1, from coordinate 48,150,454 downwards.
AATTTCATGCTAGATTATCAGTAAACCACCAGGAGGATCTTGCATCCATCTTGCGCTGACATTTATGGAGAAATGTGTTGTTCTGTGAAGTTTCAGTCCATCCTAAATGACTGGAGAATCTCTCTAATGGGTTTACAATCATCTGTGTATTGCAATGTTTTGATTTACTTACTTTTATGATTCCTAAAGACTCTCCTGTACCATATCGGGATTATTTTTCGATTCAAGAATAATTTCAACTATGGTCAACGCCCATCGCAGTGCATCTGACATCAGTAAGTAGTTAAACTGTAAAAAAGAGAACTTACATAGATAAAACGTTTGGTTTAAAGATCTAATAATTCCTGTGATATGCGAAAAAAAAGTAGTTTAATGTAATGCCGAAATTTCAACATATATTTTTTACTATCCAAGCGGAAATACTTCTACTCAAATTACATGCATAAAATGTACAATTCAGCAAAAGCAAAAATGATTGAGCTTTTTTCTCTCACTCAGAATTTTGGAATTTTTATTGGGAGTATTCCAATTCTAAGTCAAATCGTCGGAAATATTCTGCATGATTTTACTTATCGTTTTAAACACTCCTCCAACCTATTAAAATATTTTACTTTGACCTCTATATTTTGGAAAATTCGAAGGACTTGCTTTTACTATTGAAGCAACGATAGCGAACTTTTCGATAAAAATAGGTTTTCCTTCTAATTCAATTTATTCTTTCAACTTTATTTTATATCAAGGGCTCAATTTGGAGTTGCTTCTGACAGATTCTCTGCTACTGTTACTTTCGAAAAGAGCACACTAATTGTCCTTTCGATTTTCGGAAGAGCCCTTAATTTTGTGAGATATAATATTCTTCGAAATATATTAGCAATGGTTGCTCGAAAATTTATACTCAACACTTCCTTTTTTGCCATCTTCATTGATGACAAAATATAGAACTCACAGTCATCATGTGTGCTGCGTTTTAGTTGATACACAAGTGAGAAAAAAGCGATAAGCTTCGGCACTAGCCATCGCTTTGTTTCGGAAGCGTCATGCTACGGACGAAGTGGATGGGAAAATCAGACATCTCGCACGAGCCTAGGGCGATTAATTTCCTCACACGATAACGAATAGCGGATTGCATGGCTCTCTATCGGGTGACGAAATGTTACGTGTGGCTAATTTTACGTGAGGTAACGAACGGACCAACACCTTCCGGGGAAAGTTCTGCGTTGGTTGGTCACGACCAAGAAGTCGTTGTCTTCAAGGCAGAGGCGCATTTTTGCCGGTAGGTGGTTTGTCAGTGAAGAGTCGCGAAAATCTAGGCGACTGAGCGTCCGATGGATTTTTGTCCGAATGACCGTCCTTGATCTTTTGGAGAAATACGCCGAAGTGCCTCCTGCGCCCTCTTTACGAAGTAGCGGGGAACGAAGCACGACAACTTGCGGGGGATTTCGTATTTTTTATATCGCGCAGATCGCGTTTCCGCATTTCCATGAACCGCATCAACTAATTTCGGCGGAAGGTTTCTCTAATTCGAACGTTTGAACGACTCCAAGATCACGTGTAAAGAAATTTGCTCGTGACCTCATTAGTAGCTGAAATTGTGTAATTTCGGGAGAAGCTTTAAGCGGAATTTATTTGGATAGTGTAAAAACTGGAAGATCTGGTAACTTAGATGGAAAGAGGAATTTTTCGAGATCAATCTCGAAGGTGTGTGTTGCGTTGCTATCTGGATGTTGAAAGTACATTTTACGCAATTGTAACGCGATAATTAATGGACTTAATTGATTTTATCGAAATATTTACGCATTAATAACATCTTTTTTTTATTTCTACGTGCAATACTTCCAAACACGTCATTCATTGTGGAGTAGTCGTAAAGTTCTCTTCACCAGCTCATGTTATATACTATCAACAGTCTCGAAAGCTCATGTATATGAAAATATATTCGTAAAAGGTTGTTTATCGTGTATTATAACATCCATTTACGCTTCATATGGCTTCCTCTACACTTTTTTGTGTAGGTTTACACTAATAAAATATATTTTTCGAGATTTTAAGATTATTTTACAAATATCGATCGTACCCATACGAATTTTCCGAAGATAATTTAGGTTTCATACTTTTTTATAATGAAATATTTTTGGGTATTTGTATGACTTCCTTCCTTCCTTTTCCTTCCACAAATCACTCCATTCCGAAGCAACTTAAATGGTTTTGGCTACATTCTTACGTCAGAAAAGTCAAATATAAACATTCTCTTACCGCATTCCAATGAAGTAATGTCTGTCGACCGTTGCTGTGCTTTGATGGCATCGCTTGCTGTCCTCTGGTCATTAAGCTAAGAAACGTGACGCTCAAAGGATGATTCGGGACACGCCAAGATGGGACATTTGCAGCGCAAGAGGAACGTCTGAGAAACCATTATAACTTCATTCTGTTTCAAAATGCTCTCAGAACGATTCGCTCGCTGTTTATATTTACCTTGGGAAAACTTCTTCTAAGGGAAGCGACTCGTTTGGAAGCCACCTTGTCACCCAACCGGTTTCGTTTAATGTCGCTTTGGATGCCTTGCGACTAATCTACTGAGATCGCCCATCTTCATAAAATTAATTCCTCGGGGAAATTGTTTCTCATTAAATTCCCATCGATGCATTATGTTATTGGCTTTCTCCTTCTCGGTGCTCTATCACACGGCTAACTGCAGTAAAACACAGTTTGGTGACTTGCAAAATTAAGCTCAAATATGAGGTAACTTCGAAAGCATAAATCTCGAAAAACGTGCGGTATACCGCTTGGATAGCTGTGAAATATCTCTCCCTCGACCTCAATCTCGGATCGATCGAGTTCAAGATTGCCTTTAACGTGTTGTTTCGTTACGTGCAGAACCTAACAGTAGGAAATTGTTTCTTCTGAGTATTTAAATATGGCCAGCCTTAATATTGTAGAAATCAGTGTGCGAGACTAGCGACAGTGAGGTCCCAGGTTCGAGTCTTGACCTAGCCTTTATTTTTGTTGTGGACAATAACTTTTTTGCGAGTGGTGTTCGAATGTAAGTTGTAGAAAGAGAAAATATTTTCGTAGGGTAAACATTGGTAAATGTGTGACATTGGTTAATTTGTAAAATAAAATAAATAACGACTTCTCTAAATCAAAATATGAGCCAATATAACCTCCGTAAATTGCGTAACGGATGTTCGAATATGTAACACGAAATTTCCTATGAAAAGATTTTCTTATAAGTGAAGAGCTCCGTAATTGTAAAGAGTAAACACATCGGCGGGAAGTGAATTTAAATTTGCTACGGTCAAAGTCCTATGGGAAAATGGTATCGATGATTATTATTTACCTAGAAAATCGGGTAAAGTTGCAGCCGCATCCAAATGAATTATCCCTTACTGGAATGTGTGTCAGTTTTCCTTTGGCCACATCGAATTGGGGTTCGCATTCCATTCAGCGACGTACGTGTTCGCATCCCAAATCCCATTCATATAATTTCAACTCCATGTCTTTATATTCACCCATTCGTAGTAAGTAGGTTAGTTACATGGCTGATGCTAATTAACAGCAGTTCCCACTGGCTCACGTTCTCCGTTTTTGTCTTAAGTAAATTATGCTGACCTCCTTATACCCTGAGATTCATATCGTTTGCATCACCCTTGGGATATGGATGTTTGATGGCTGTGATGTCTACGTAGCTTAATAGGAGGAGAAATTCGAGATTTATACACCGAAACTCTCTCGATGGCTGGTTTCGTAATTCGCAGATACGTCACAATAAACTTCTTGCTCCCTTGGAACTGACCCATACATAACGCATAAGTAGCATTCCTTAGCATTGAAGTTCTTAAGCGGTGGTTAGCGCATCATTCATGGTACTTGAAAAAGATCAGGTGGTACATGAACGATTGGTTAATCACATTTTTGATCAGAAAAATACGAAAATACGAGGGCTATCCAGAAAGTAAGTTACTTTTAGGAATTAATACAAATTAAATGACAAAAAATGTTTTATATACGTTTGATAACCTAAATCTTGAGCGAATTTTCAGCGTAATCCCCATTATACTTATCGTAGAGGTGCACGTTTTGTTGGTACCATCGTCATAGCGTTCACAAAATCTCTTTCTCAATTTCAACGGGGAATTGAATAGTTGCTTAAGTCTCAGGCTATTAAATGTATGTAAAAAAACCTTTTTTTCTGTCATTGAGTTTGTTTTATTACAACAGTTTTTATTTTCTGGATAACCCTCGATAAATAATATAAAAGAAAATAAAGAATAGAATAATAGAATGAATAAAGAATAGAATATTGAATATATAAAAAATATGTTTCTCCCCTAGGTAGATCGACTACATGGTAATGTTCAACCTATTGGTCGGTGATCCGCCTTTCAAAACCTTTCACCACTCACTGCAATGAGTTTAAAGAATGTAGGAGACCTGAGTTCGAGTCCCAGACATGTTGACATTTTTTACTTCTGTTTATCTTTGGGTGTCAAGGCGCACGCTTCCCCGTGCTACGTAAAATTTCCTTCCATCATATGGTGTTAAGGATTTTAAACACCTTAGAAATGGCGTAGTAATATTTTCCTCATGCTGCCGGTGGCTTCGCCTTGAAAAAGGTCCTTGGCATAAAGCGAACCGAGCATATCTCTCCGTGAAAGAGGAGCGTAGTATCTCCAACTAGGTGACAGGATTCAACCTCCAAGAACAATACTAACACCAGAAAAACTTGAACCGAGACTAGCTTCTTTCGTAAACATCAAGAGGGCGTCACATTAACTATTCTGTACCAGGCGTAATCTGTGCCCGTTTCTTCATTCACATCTCCTCGCTCGAAGATGGAGAAATTTACATACCGTTTAGCGGTCCATCTCTCATCCGTGGCACGCCGAGCGCGGGGACGGAATGTTTGCTTTGATCATGCTGTCAAAAACGCAGCCAGAGCAACTCAGATAATCCCTTGACATATTCTTTTGAATAGCATAAATATCATTCCCACAGCGTCGACGAGTACCGCCGATTTAGTTTAATTTTCGCATACTCAATGAAGAGATGAAATTTGGTGATAACGTCACAGCTGCAGACAAAATTTACATTTAAACCCTGCAATCCGCCAGTGGCGCTTGGAAGGGGGTGAATTTTGTTTTAAAGTACCCTTCTTGAAGGCTCATTACCAGCATTTAATCGCGCAAAAAATCTCAGTTGGCCTAAAACGTCGTTTTAGGCCTAATACGTCGCCTTAATTTCGTCGTAAACGTATCCAGCGATCGAAGCTATTTTAGGAATTAATTCACTCAAGAAGGTTTGCCACTCTGCACTATAATGAAATCATAATTTAATTCATTACGTATGAAATACATTTGCTACATACATACGCTGTAGTTCACCCCTAGGCTTTGATCGCTTCACGTTTAAAGATCAAGATATATGTGTTTTCACTATTGATATAAAAAGACATAGAGCGATTAATTTAGTTCGTTTTCTTCTTTATGGAATGATCGATGTATTTTACATATAAATGCTTAGTGAGTGAGCGTGACCATTTCATCTTGAAGTATGGTGACTATTTTTATATAAGCAGGCCCTTTCTACGTGGGAATTTAGTATTCCAACAGTATTTCCATGCACTATCTTTTAATAGTATACGGTATTTTTGATATAGGTGCATTGCTGCAAGGATTTTAAAACTATTTCTTAACGAGGCTCACTTTCTTTAACCATGGGTAAAATCGATTTGGGAAAGAGTTGGGTAGTCATGATAAAGGAATGACGCTATATATTCCACACTATTTCTTTTTCAATTAGATAAACTATGATAACAATTAGTGTGGAAATACAAAGTGTCCTTCATGTATATACCGTGGTTGTTTTATAAAGGAAAAACATCACAAAAATTGACATGTTTGTTTGTTTAACGTTATTGCATACTTTTCGCGTAATAAAGAATAATAAAAGGCTTTTGTTTTCGTTTCGATTTATCTGATAATACGCCCTCGCTCTTTGAAGTGAATAACACAATTTTTGTAATTATTTATAATAATTATTTGGCAAAAAATCGTTTATCTCAAAAATAAACGCGAGAATGTCACGCGCAGGGTTTACCATTGTGAGCAGCAACATAAAACTCTTCCATCGATTCAGTGTAATCCACCTTTTATAAATTGAAATAAAATCCGGAATTTATTTCTCTATTAAAAAACGTAGGTACAAATGGGCGTTGCCTAGAGTCGTGTTTTCGTTGTCGAATGCTTGATGAGTACATAGATGTATCCGCCATGACCATGGAAATCCCAGAATTTTAAAAATACAATTTCCGTTCGCCCGGATGCGAAACCACGCGCTGCGTTTGACCGCGTTTCCGAAGTTTATGTCTTTCACTCGCTTCCTCACTCCTAACTGAAATAACCTCTCATTTTAATATTTCCTGCATTTCAGTTAATGTGTTCCTGTGTTACGATACCAGTGTTACTGCAGTGCGCACAACCTTCCCAATGTTTGTCTGTGGTAGGACTTCCGCGGTCATAATTATATTTCGTTTTTCCATAGTTGATTCTATTTATTTTTATCTACACCACTGATACTAAAAAATCCAACAGTTATATAAGAAACATTAACGTTGTCCCAACCTTATCTTTTTTTAGGAATTTATTGTAGCTCTAGTGTTGCCAGAAAACATCTCAGAGGATTTCATTAAGATTTATTGAAAAAGATTTTCCTATCCAGATTACTGAACTTTACATGGAGATTACTAAAAAAACTATGATATATGGCAGTCATAAGATAAAATAAAAAATTACTTACCAATCTCCACGTATGTTGTAATTAAATTTCGTAGCTTGATATTTAATTTTCTTGAATATACGAGCGAGGACTTCAAGAATGTCGTCAGCAGTGAGTTGAATGTATACGTGTGTAAAGGCACGTGACGTGACTCTAGTCCATTGAGGCGTTCCTCAGTGGTGGTACTTATTTTGTCGCTTTTGAGTAGTTTTATAGATGAAAAGGATCTTTAGCATTTATCTCTAGGGGAGGTTTTAACACACAACCCTCTTCCTGAATTTGTCTACGATTTTAGACATTCATATCCAAGTATTGGATAGGGAACTAAGGCAATACTTGACTCGATTTTATGAATAATCTGTTCAGGAAAACTCTTTCTTAGACGTCTCGTAGTTGTATATTATATTTTAACATTTATGTAACCCTAATTTTCCATGGTTCTGCGTCTCCATTTTTTCAAAGAAATTTTCGCTTTCCATACTGTTGCATGCTTTGTGTGAGACTGACTTCTTGAAGAATATTCGATATATTTTAGCAAGATAGGAAGGTTATTTTCACCTAGAGCGACAGATCTTAACCTTTTCTCTGCAATATTCTTTTAGCATGACCTAGAAGATTATTTTGAAATATAATAATGATAAAAGTATGTTTTAGCACATAGAGACAAATCCTCAATTAAATGTGCGATGACAGAGAGAAAATTAATGTAAAGTAAAAATAATAAATAAGAATAAAAAAATGCACAAAGATAAGTAAAACTAATGCAAAGCAAACCGGTGAGTGTTGCATAAATATAAACAAGAATTACTTAAAAGTGAAGGATTGGTCAATTCTTTCCTTCCAAAATTCCTCGACTGTCTTTGGATTAGAAACTCAGTTAATTAAAATAATGGTATTTTCCCTAATAGAATTTCTCGGAAGAAGCAGATTTCATTCACTAACGAACTAATTTTTACTTTTTACTCAATTTGGGTAAAGAGTCTATAGAATCGGCTACTTGGCATTTTGAGGAAGGATCTTGTTCATTCAACTGCGAAAGTCCTGCAGTTTGTATATTCATATGTTTGAACTCAGTCACTATAGAAGTCACGAGGGATCACGAGGAATTACGTCATTCACATGTTTGGCGGCAAATCCCATTTTCCTCGCCGCGAAACTTTCCCTCATTTTGAACGTCACAAATATTTATAGGCCTTTTTCGGGAAGCATGAGCATCCCGGAGTTCTTTGAACGCAGTCATTTGTTTGCCCTTCTCGCGCACTATCTTGTTGCACCTTGGCGTATCTCCCTCTCATCTTTCGGGACATTTTCCGGGTCTTTCCCGTCCCCTTTCCGCCTCTTTTCTCGCCACCGAAATAGAACGCGCGTCCCAGATAACGCGTTTGTTTCCCAAGGATCGCTTTTATTTATTCGGTGCCGGAAAACGTGTGGGAACAAGGTGGCTCCACCTACGTAACGCAATCGCTTTTATTTCGGCGAAGACGCGAGTCGGAAGCGCTGTTTTATTAAGAGCCTCTCTTTTTTTTAGATGCCTATCGCGAGCGAATCCAAAAGCGTCGATTGTCCCATTTCGTTTAGCGCTCGCGTTTTCGATCCGCTGCTTTGATGAGATTGCTCTAATTTTTGTCCCCAGAGTCGCTTATGGGTCTTCGATCCACGATTCCCTAATCTGCGGAGCTATCCGGATGGAGCGGTTATTGGTCATGATTGTTTTCGCTTTTTATCTTCGAGTTTTGGAAGGAATTGCGGGCAATGTCTCTTGATTTTATGTATGTAAATGAGGTTATGGAAAAATAACATAGTAAACTTTCACACAGTTGAGGATAGCCTATGCGCCTAAACAGGTCGAAAATAAATTCAACAGTGTGGAAGTTTACTGTTTTATTTTTCCATAGCCTTATAATGTCCTTCCACGAAGTACGGCCTGACATGATAGACTTTTTATGTAAATGAGATACGATGACGAAAATTCGTAAGACTCGTAATAAATGTATTTAAGTATAGGAAATATCGTGAGGAAATTTAATAGTGATATTCTTTGAAAATGTATAGACCAAGGTGTTATTAATTTTTTCACGATTAAGGCAACCATTGCTATGAATGTTTTCCAAAAAAAAAACTGAAACAGGAAACGTTATGTTCTCCTAATTATGGTCATCCTTTTAACCATATATTTACTTTTATCTAACGAAATTTTGAATCCAGCCCTACCTTTAATTTATTCCATATCTAATAATACGGTGTCTATGTCAACGAGCTAAAAATTTTAATTAGCAAATGGTGACAAGTGATATTTTTTGACTCATTTTAAAACACATTATTAGCCAGTAGGGGCATTTTAAATGCGTTAAACGTTTTGGTAAAATTACCGCTCCACTCAGGGAGCTCCGGAGGGACTGCTCTATGGTGCTGAATGACCCAAGGTGTCGTCGCTCGTTTGAATAAAACTTAAAGACAATTATTTAAGGCAAATAGTGGATTATGAAGGTCGAGCAGGTCCGTATAACTGGGAGATTTGGCTTCGATTTCCGATTGCGTGTCAATCGCAAGAAATATACGTATACATGCTGTCCTTACTAGTATACACTTTTCTAATTCGTCTCCCTCCATTTCATTTGGAAACGTCTGGTGGCATGTCGACCCCCACCAGAGGCATCTCTCTCCCAGAGCTTGCTGCCAGCGGGAGAGAGGGTTCGTCCTCGGCAATTGAACCAGCAAATAAACCGAATCAGTGAGCAGTCGAGGGGGGAATGGCCTTTCGTCTAAATGGGTGCGTGAGTTCACTTTTCGGATCAGAGCTTGTCTGACTTCTCTTTTCACTCGTGACCACCTTTTGATGCTATTTTTCAGGATTTGGGAGGTCTGGGAAGCAACTTAAGTCGGGGCACACCTCTCTAATGCCTTCTTGGCAGGGCTTTGCAGGTTCGAACGAGGGTGATGAGCATTTTATAAGCTGTGTGATGAGATACAAACATGTGCTACTTACGTAAATCCATCCACTACTGCCAATGCATCATCTTACATCTGAATGCATTCCTTATCTGCGATGGATTTTATGGAATCTCCCTTAGAATGTAGAATAGACTTTCGTTAAAGGTTGAGAACTGCGACCTAAAGTCCACATGCGTCCTTTTCCAGGGTTCAATTCGGCATTTTCTTCGTTAATTTAAGCAAACTCAGAAATGCAATATAATTGCATGAAATTAAATGAAAAGTCTCCCCTTTAGTTAACTTAATGCTCAAATTTGATTTATTACGTGAAATTTCGACCTCGGATCATTTAAATATGGCCAACTTACAGTTCAAGCGCGTCTATTGGTATCATGTGTGGTCTAGCGATTCAAACTGGTACGTCACCCTTGGCCAATGGTAATTAAGTCGTATTTAACGGTTCGTTGCCTACGAATAGTTCTGTTCATACGTCATTAACTCGAGTACAGAAAGGGTTTGTAGTTTGAATTGCGAATGTATATAATTCAAATAACCATTTACCATCAACAACCTATTTTTATGTTGAAAACCGTGCAATTACTAGCTGTATCAGAATCTAACGTAACCCGTTTTACGGGGTGTGATTAAAGATCGTAGTAATTATATTATCAGTGATAAGCGAGATCTTGAGGAGGTGTTTTCTTCATTCGACATCGATAGAATTATTTTTTTGTTTATATCATTTTTAATTAAATTCATCTGAATCCAGCTACGTTGCAGCATCCTTGCATTAAACGTGACTCAGTAGGTAAGAGAAACGCGGGTGTAGTAATGGTATTCTCATCGGGTGAACGTAATTCAGATTGGCCAATCTTGGGCGTTATTCGGACGCTTAAGGAATATGATGGTTTTAACAGTCGCCTTCAGCTCAAGCGAGACCTGGTTTATCATCAGTAACCTACATTTTTGGGAATTAAATAATGATTTCTGGTCATATTTTGAACGAATATTTATCTGAAATTGAATTTTGAATAGAAAACAGTCACTATTCTTTGATTGAAGGACTGTCGATTTTTAGTAAGAATCTTTCAAGCGCGTTATGTGTGTGTGTTAATTCTTCGATCCCCTGCGAAGAAAAATTATAAATTTATCATATTAGGATAACGACGGATATTTAAAAAAATCTCTCCCTTGAAGCTGCTATGCAATAATAGAATATATAAGATTTTTAATTATTTTCGTGAAATAATTAATAACAAGCCTAGATTAATTTTATTTAAACTTCCTTTAAACGTGATCTTACAATTTATTTATTATTATTTATTTATTACTTGTTTTGCCTTGGTGAAAATTTTCCTGACAACTTCAGCAAAGCTTAAGAGGACTTAACCGGATAGTGGAAACTATATCACAGCAGAAAAAAATGTATTTTTATTTTAACGAAGGAAAATACTTGAACAGGACAAAAATCGTGCTATTTGATAACTCCCGTGGATTATGAGCTGTTTAGCTTGTCTCAGTATGAGCTAAATCGGATGCTATTAGAAATGAAATAGGCATAAAATATTATCCTTTATAAAATCTAATATTTTATCATCAAAATTCATGCGGAATATTAATACTCTTTAGAAAATTAAAGTCGCTTGAATTAGTCGATCCAACTGTTAGCAGTGATATTTTTTATATCAACGGCAGGTATTGATTATTTTTGGGTAGATGAACTTTAAGGAATCAGGGCCAGAAACTTCTTTCTCTTCTTGTCCATTATATGAATTTCCTTTCGCGTAAGGCGTAAACCTTAAGAACGATTTCTACGTTGATTTAGTTAGCCTTAAAACATGAGTTATTTAAAACAAGAGAGACATAAGTCGGCACTTAGCGGTAGATAAACATCTTATTCACGGGATCTGGATGAAATCCAGAAAACAAAGAAGAAAGTTATCTGCTGCCACTTTTATCGAGTAAAATAGGCCAACTCCTGCGAGCTCGAGCCTGCCAGATAAAATAAAATTTAAAGCAACGCTATGGAAAATATTTTTAAAAATTTTGATAATGCGTTTAATTTATGAAGAAGATAGCTTGCAATTTTGTATGCCCTGTTCTTGTTTTATTTAGTTTTTGTTTATTTGTCTTTAAAATGGAATATTTACTCTGCCGTTCGATATTTTCTGTAGTCTTCCTTGAATGAAAGAATTTTCGAATGTAGTTGAGAATTTTTTTCCCAGTTATCGACAAAAATAATTCTCTTCGAAGGCTCTACTCTTTCTGAGATCGGTGTATCAATCCTCTTTAGTCATGAATTCATTCAAGAGATGTTTCATTCATTTCGACGTATCTTCATCGGTATTTCATATCGGTCCATTTCTCCGTTACAGTAGAAGTATTGATAACCATCTCAATATTGTTTTGAACTAAGAAGTGGTAATCCGGTCATCAACTTTTATCAACTAAGTTTCAGTAGATTGCATTTCTGGAGAGAAAAGGACATCGTAATCTAAAAATTTAAGGCGCTATATAGTAAATGTGACAATAGAGATGAATATTTGTATTATTAATAAAGTTGGCCTTTCTTAGCATAGTATCCTGCCACACTCCTGGTTATGTTTTCATGGATCTTTACCAAGTGAAACTCTATTGTCATCAATTGTTTTTTGTGTATAAAAATCTCAAGGTATAAGTTCCATCGTTGACTTATTAGTCAAACAATTATTAGAAATATTCCATTGTTCATTATTCAATCTAATTCAATATTATTCAAAATTACTCTTAAAAATAAAATGCCCATTAAAGATTTTGTAAGATTCGTAGTTAAGCATAATAGTTTTCTCAGATTTAATTGGAATTAGAGTTGCCTTAACATTATTTTCTGCAGTCTGAACCATGTAAGGTCACCTTGGCTGTTGCTTACTGCTTCTGTTTGAGAATTGATAGACTCTATCTGTGCCCTTCTTAATCAGTTTTAGCCCTCGGCATAACTTCCTCATTCCTTTCATATTCCAGGTTCCTTTCACACAATTCCACGTACACATGGCTGAAATAATGTAGGTATGTAACTGTATTGAACACGAGACAATTACTCTATTTCAGATGGTGATTCATGCTATTTTTTGCCTTCATCAAAAAATCTTTGGGCGCATTACGTCAATCCTCTGCTCCGATTCAAAACAAGCATTTGGAGCAGGATGTCATGTCCTCATTTTGAAATACATTTCCTCTTAAACTTCCATTCATCTTAATCTCCCCTAAATTAGGGACTAAGTGAAATACATATTTTGTAACACTTAATCGCCCGTTCAGAAAAGAAAATCTAAAATCAATGAAGGTTATAGGTCACTTTGAAAATGAAACTGTTCGGAGCTTAAAGAATCATTCATGGGAGCTGTAACTCGTTTCATTGTCTTCTTTCTGATATAGCGTTTTGCAATACGAGCTGTTTGGGATAAACAACAAATGGCCAACTTCTATGCCAATATGAAATTCAATCGGCGCGCATTCCTGCTTCACCCGCCTTCACGATTTTAGCTGCTCTAAAAGAATTATGGTATGGCTTAAATATTTATTCCCTTGAACTGGTATTTCGTTTATTTTCTTTGCTTCGAAATCGCAGGGGGTGATGTTTTCGGAAATTTTAAGGCTGGAGCACTTTATCCTTGTGTATCAAATTGAATTGTAATGATTTTTCGCATCCAACCTTCAAAAAAGTTGAGGAAAGGCAATTTTTACGGCGATGCGTTTATTGGATCGCTGATGTTTTTATCGACAGGTTATGAAAGCGCGGAAAAACGGCGTAGAAAGCGCCAAAAATTGGTTTGGCGGGAAAAGAGTTTTCTGATTCGTGTGGCTGCTCTACGAACTCATATGTGCAAAAGAATACGTCGGTAGTGTAAATGAAGTAAAGATTTCCATTTTCAAAGGGAATTCGAAGTTGAAACTGCTAACCATGTCTAGTTTAAAACAGATAGCCCAGAGGGGCAAGGTACCGAAATCGTATCTCTCAACACGACCTTACTAAGGACGAAGCGATAGCTCGCGGAACGTGACTTTTCTTCTTAATTAATCACGTGAATCTCATTTACTCGCGCCCGGTCATCACATGCAACGTTTATTAATGAAACTGAGGCTAACATTGAATAAATCATGTGCGCATGATACGCGATGTGGGTTTTCCTCACTTCCTTCCATTTTCAGTTAATCTCCACTTCCTGTGGGTAATCTGCGATTCGCCGCATAAACGTCAGCGGACATTCGTAATCCTTTTTTAAAGTTTAGTCGAGTCCAACAGGGCAGTAACTACGGACGGATGCGATATAATCATTTACGCAGGCGATTCTAAATTTTAAAAATCAACATTCCTTGATTAAATGATTACCGTCTTTGTATTCATGATATTCTATGGAATAATAGCAACAAGATTGAAAATTGCTGATTGAACACGTATATATCTTTTTATAGACGCTTTAAGGATATATTTCCACATAAATTTGGTACAATTTGACCATTCAGTGCTATTGGCCCGAACCCAATGAGATGCTCAGATATATACCCGCAGTTTATCATGAAAATTGTGTAGTTTCTAGTCTCGTTGGTTCTAAATGTTATTTGAGAATTGATTTAATTATTATTTATCTTTTCTTGTATTAGTTGCTTCGTAGGAGTCAACAGAAAAAGGAAAATATTACAAAGATCAGCACTGGAACCTTTTTTCATGCTCATCCTACATATGGTACTCTACCGTGTGTGTGTATGTATAGATCATATTCATTTACTTGCTGAACAACCAGGGGAACGCCACCTTTTTTTATTTTTTTTTAATATTCATTCACAATAACATCCTAACTCACTATGAGTTATTGAAAAATGTTATTTGGCTTGTTTACGCATTTAACTTAAATATGAATGATTTTTACATACTGCACACTTACAGCTTTCCCATATCTCAATATATTACTGTATTTTTCGAACTCAGATGCACTTTTTTATTCATACAATCAGCATCGCATCCTTCATCTCATTTGTATGAACAATTCTGCAGAATGTTACCATTATAATTCAACTCTTCGTTTCTTAATAATCACTCCTTTCAAAAGTTTCAACCACTTTCAGAAAAAAAACGTTTGTTTCTTACAATCTTTGTACTACGTAGATCTTTTCGCAACAAACTCCTCGGACAGTATCAGGGAATTGCGAAGGAGTTTTCACATTTTCCCTCTTCGCACTTCCGACCAAATTTAACCAGTAATATTCCTTAACGACGTCACTTGGGTGGCAACGGCTTCTCTTAATTTCCGTTTTCCTAATTATCTCTGTCATGAGCTCCCAAATGGCCTCCTTCTTCGGTCCACCTCACTGAACTGAATCGCTTTCCCGACTTTTTCGGCGCTTTTATGACGTTTTCTCTTATTAAAGGGTATCTGCTTTATTCGCCCATTAGGTTTATACCACGAGAGGCCAGTCAATTAGAATGGATGGGGTCATGAAAAAATTAATATCCTGCCTCATTGGCTCGACTTGAGCTATGATTATATCCCTCAGCCATGTATGGTGGTCGAAATTATGTTTACGTGTGTTTCAGCATGCAGCCATACGTACTCAGTAGTCTACGTACAGAGGTTTCTAGGCTACGGCCAGCAAAATCTGGATCTCTGAGTGTATGCATGCTGTCCGCGATTGCATTGGATTTTAGAATGTATTCCATAGGAAAAGGGTTGTACTGCATGTCATCATTTACGCTATTTTTTACGCTATTTTACGCTTTATTTTTATTACGCTAATACGTACCAACAGTCCTATATATTTTTAGAAACATATATTTATTGACAAAAAAGGGCCGAATGGCTTGTTTTATTTTAATTAATTTACTGAAAAAACTTCATATTTAATTATCAATGCATTTGAGTTTCGTTTTTTCAACTCTTTATCAAGACAACAATAAATGTACATAGGTTTTTTAAATTATGTCCTACTTCTTTTTATTAAAACATATGTAGATATACCGTATATGTATGTTAATAACATTTTTATGATAAAGGAAAAATTAAACGATCATTGAAAATTACAGTTTTATTTATTGCTCATAGGTCTACAAATATATAATTTCATATAATATAGCGTACCACCTGAAACGTTCCCGCTTACCACCGGTTGATCACATTCGATTTTTGACATTCTTTATTCCAAGTAGGAATACATATGAAGTTAGAGTTTCCAGGTGATTACGACTGGAGTTAACCATTTTACTTTGAAAATATACACATTTGGAATTTAACCTCGCGGAAATCCGTAACTGGGCACATGGTATTAAACATAACATAAACACTTAACATAAGTTCCGCAGGATATTCTTTGATACGACCGGTTTCGTAAAGGTGAGGGTGCCTGATGATGAACACGTAGTTTCCAAATCACACTTGCAAGATTTACACTTTCGCTTTTGTAATTTGAAACAACATTCGTTCCGGGTGATAGACGCGATGAACGGTGTTCGCTCTCATGAAATTCAGCAAATGTTCGATGGTGTATATGGAAACCTTTACCTCTTTGGTAATGGTTTTCCTCTCGCGCTTTTCCACGAACGGTGTCAACGCATTTCTCATGAAACACAGGATGAACCCTCCATATTAAACTGTTGCACGAATCTTAGACGTACACGCAGCATTTATTATGTGAAGGCGTTCTTTCTTCATACAATGACGGCCGTCACATTTCAATCGCCACTCTCCGAAACGGGCTCGTCCGCCGATTATGCAGTCATTCCTTAGCAGTTGAATCTCGCCAGAGAAAGTTAGTGAGTCACTTGGTTGTCTTTTGACGTCACTGCACTCTCTTCTTGTTTGTGTAAGGAGCGCCGAGACCAAAAAGATGACCATTGCCGAGGCTTTTGAGGACTTAATGATGATGCGATTGGATTTATGTATGTCTTTATTTGCGAGCGAAGGAACTCTCGCCGGCGGCCGATGTCTTTTTAAACTCTTTTTGACTCGGAATTTCGTCTGCAGAGTCATCCTTGGTCGTTGGATCGTGAACGGCTGCGCAAATATGCTTCAACTCTCAGCTGGTCGCTCACCGCCTTGCTGAGACTGTTTGGCGCCATCAGCGAAGGAAGTGTTTTCTTTTTTCTCCGTATTGACACTGTTGTATGTACTCTTAGAAGGATACCTGGTTTCGTCTGTATCTAAGAATCTGTGATAGATCGTCCTTCGGAGTCAATCTGAACTATTGAAGAAACATGAAGGTGTGAAGTCAAGAACTATAATGCATGGTAAAACCGTGATGGAATGAAGAAGAGCCTATCGTCCTTTTTCGTGCTTGGGCTATTATTTCCCAACCCAAAGTTACGCTGAAAATAGGTTAATTAATATCCATATCTGCCTTTTTTGAATATGCATTTACGAGGGAAGCCCCTAGCGAATAGAGTAAATGTTCTTCATAAGAGCCTGGCAACTCCTATTAACGATTCAAAAAATCTCACAATTTCAAGGTTGTGTCCAATTCAACGATGTGCAGATGTTACTCATCTGGCTACAGATGCAGAGTTAATGCGTTTGGAGATATTTACTGCTAAATCAGACTGTTAAATTCGATAGAATGAATAAAAGCAATAATTGCCGCCTTGGTATAAATAGTGAGAATATTGAAATGGGGGACGGTAAATTTACTTAGGTAAAATCTTTTATGAGAATGGAAGAATAGATTGAGAGAAAGACTGGAGATGCTCATTCAAGAGTATTGGATAATGAGTGACTATTACACGAAAGAAACGGGTAAAGGATTTATAATTTTGGGCGCCTGGTGAATTGATCCGGGGGAATTCCTCGGCGGGGAATTCGTACGCGGAGAATTCGTACGCCGGGAATGCATCCGCGGGGAATTGATCTCCCGACAGATTGGTACGCGGGGAATTGATCCCCCGCGCTGAGGATGTACTACCAACCCAACCCCACCCACCCCACCCACTCCAACCCAACCCAACCCCCCCGGTTAATTTATTTATAACAATAACCAGGGCGTGTAGATTAACATAAGACTGAATAACATCAGCGCGGGGGATCAATTCCCCGCGTACGAATCACCCCAGGATCAATTCACCGGCCACAATAGTTTTGGAAGTGTAAAGTGCATTCGCTCCAGGCTTGTTGCGACGCAATAGCAGTTGGGTGTGTAAGGAGGAGCGTGAAAGGAGACGAGTGAAATTAAATAAATTTGAGCGGATGTGATAGTTATATTGGGAAAACAGGAGAGACAGAATTGATAATAGCTAGAAAATTAAGGTTTTGAACTAAAAGAAAGGCTTTGGTTTTTTGGAGAATTATTGAAGTTGGCTTGGAGATATGGGAAGTTTGGTTGGTACAGAATGACTGATAGTGTGAAGAGAATTTGAGCGATAACAAAGACAGAAAGGCCGTGAAAAGCTTGTGAATGATTTTCTGAGTGAAAAAGGCGTGTGCGTAGCATGAGGAAAAAAGGGAATGTATAAAAAGATGTATGGGTGTCTGTAGCGAAAGATGTATGCAAGAATTAGGAGAGAGGCTTTGTATGTAGAAGAGGTCATCGCCTTTATTTCTTTTTTTCACTCGGTGCTTGTTTCTACTTTAAAAACCACAGAATTTCCCTTCGTCTGATACGTCTGTCATTTGGTCTCCAATACTCGCAACAATTCCAAATGATCATAACAGGACACTTCTACAGATTGATGTCTTTGGTTACATTTTGCATCACTTTCTAATTATTTTGAGCTATTCATCCGGAATTTCTTCTCGCCATTTTCATGTATTTAGGTAAAGTTTGTCGTCTTGTCATTTGAATTAGAAATCTTTCGATAAGTGAGGAAAACTCTATTTAAAACTTTTCCCGGAAGTCTGATGTACTGATATCAATTCGTACACCATATGCGGTTTTTATGGTGGATATAACCACTTTTATGGTAGAAGTGTCAACTTGCGAGGTAGAGGAGGGGGTGGAGTGAAGGTGAAAGTTTTATTCGTCTCTTAAGGACAACAGGAGAAAAATTCCTCCATCGAAGTGTGAGAAATTTCACCACTAATCCACAGGTTAGTTGAGTTAGATGACGTATTTTAAACCTGTTTCAATTTAGTCTCGTCGCTACTATTATCTAATAATAAATAAACGCAAATTCAAGATCTGAATATGGGATTCTGTATCCATTATTGGTATTCCTATTGTGGGGTTTTGATAGTTGCTTTTAGATTATCTTTGTGAAACACTCGTGAAGTGTTTAACCGACTAAATGCGGATACCTTAAATTTAAGGCATCGGTGCTCGTTTGGCAAAGGGTTGTGTTGCCCCCTGAAGGTCTTTGGTGTGTTTGTCATTCTTTCATTCATTAATGTAGATAGTAAATTTTTGTCTCAGAAAATGTGATCTTTAGATATGTAGATTTCCGAACGACTTGTAGATTTACTCGTTCAATTATTCTCTTTTAACTCAAATTTTATTCCCTTTCAGCACTGAATAGCTGCTTTAGAATCTGTTACCATACACGGTTGTAACGATTTTAGCTAGCCTGCATATGCTTGTCGGCGAAAAAAATTGCAGATAGAGAGAGAGAGAGAGAGTTGTGCGATAGTGCTCCAATTCTAACTAATACTCCAATTCTAACTAATACTCCAATTCTAACTAATACTCCAATTCTAACTAATACTCCAATTCTAACTAATACTCCAATTCTAACTAATACTCCAATTCTAACTAATACTCCAACTCTAACTAATAGCTCTAACTCAAGGGAACTCAAGGGGTCCTTTTTAGCATGGTCGATAAAATTCCCATAGGTCAGTATGCTAGGATAACCCTATCCTTACTTAAGTACAGCAGCGTTTTTGAAACTGAGATAGAATCCGGATTAGAATAAAATAGATGACATTCACGTTGCTAGTACATTCTCATCTTTAATGAAGCCAATTCGCTCAGGCGTGACATTGTGGAAAGCCATAATAAATTAAGATACTTAGTCATTTTCCACTGTAAGAAATTCTTATGAAACCGGTCGCGCAATAAAATCTGTTGAAAATTACTAAGTATCTTAATTTATTTAATGAAGCTTTTTAATGGATTTTGCTGTGAACTCGGTAATTTCGTTCTTCTCTTTAAGTCCTCGATTCATTCATGGAAGACGTGCGTTTGTCGAAGGATCGCTCGAGGGCTTCTCGAAGACGCAATACGGAATCGATCGAAGATTCTCAATGGGCAAACGCTGTTCCTTTTCGGTTTTTATCGAATCCCGAATCTCGATCAGCTTTTCGATAACGCATCTCGCGACCGACGCCTCGGCAAGACGCCTTTACGATGTCCTCAAATTCGACGTCACTCCTTTTTCCGATGTGACTTTCTCTCCTTTGTGTCGGAGGCATGCTGTTATGTAAATCGCCTCTCTGCCTCTTTCAGGGCCACCCCTGATTGGTCATTTCCTCGGACCGAATTGACCCTTCCCCTCATATTCCAATAACAATCGTCCTCCCTCACTCTCTCTTTTACCCCCTCCATTCTCTCGAACGTTTACTTCGCTTCACAACCCCTTCAATAGCTTCACTTCCGATGCTCATCATTCCTACGAAACTCAGTTTCACTTCTCTACTTTCCTTTATTGGGAGTCTGGTTTGGAGTCTAGTGACTCATCATTTCACTATGTTCCCACCTAATCTCACAGGTCAGCTTCTTCGTTAGGTTAATTGATGGGGAAATAGAGAGGGCAGAGTCAGGAGGGGGAGTAAGACAGAGCTGTCCTTAAATGTGAATACGTATATACAGAAGAAATTGAGATTGAAGTTTAAAAATAGATAAGAAGCTAAAGGTTATTGGGGAGGCGATAAAGTCAGTAAGATATTCAAACGACAAAGCTGTTGTGTGATTCAGAAAAGGGTTTATAAATTCTAGTACGTACAATAAGCAGTAAAGAAAGTTTGGGATTAAAAATTGACGCAAGAGAAATTAAGTAATGAAGTTTACCAAAGAAATGAAAGCAAAGTTAACGATCATGGCGGTGAAAAACTAGAAAAGTTAGATCTTAGTTGGGTATTATTCTTTCTTTGCATGAAAGATCGAAAGATAAAGACGAAATTTAAAAATATCCAATGCAATGTATATGCATAATTTAGCTTTTGCCATTTGTACTTAATTTATCATCATTTTGTGATAAATTCAAAGCTTTCGCCCTTTGTCAATATCGCATCAGTCACCTTTTATGAATGTAAAATTTTGAGATGATGAAGGAATTTTCATCGTTTTTAAGGCATTTGAAACGTAAAAGAGTCAATGAACCACTTTATATTCATTGTCATTGATTGTTCAATATTCTGAGCAATTTTCTGATAACATTTTTCACCGATATCTTCGTAGTATCTTTCCTCTGCTCCTCTTTTAAGATCCTTCTATGTCTCTGTAATCTCTCTCTGCCCTGTAGTTGAGACCTCTTTTCTAACCATTGTTCTCCTCCCTCATAACTTCTTGAGCCGCTTTATGTACTTAGATGATGACCTATTTTGTTGGCTCATATCCTTCGAACCCTTCCAATCCTCTTGCTACACGTCGATAGACAGAATGCATCAACTTAGATGTATCAGTCGAAGTATTCTTAATTATTCTTTTTTTCATCTCTTCTGACTTAATCTTTCCTCATATGCATGCCTGCTGAGATAAAGATAATAATATAGATACATCAAGATAATTTTTTACATTTTTCAATGCCAATTTTGCTGCCTGGCCACAAAGTCTGCCTGTCTGCAAAGTCACCAGCCTAAATGTTGGATTGGCCCCAATCCCTATGGAGGATGAGACTTTCTAGGTCAGATGAAGAATGAGATTGTTTACTCTTACTTTTTCCCAATGAGCCAGAATTCTATCAGCGGAGTAAGTCCACGTGAGAGTAGCACAATGACCCTGTGAATAACACTTCTCATGGGATCGAATGAAGTAAAATGAATGTGACTTCTCCGCATCACTAGCCTAATACCTCAGTAGCTTCTACATCAATACAGACATGAGCAGGGCTGCGAGTAAATTAAATGAAAGATTTTTCTCTATCCTGCACAAGATAAAAATGAAAAAAAATATTTGTAAGGTTACAGTAGCAGAAACGTTATTCCTGCCATAATTTCGCCAAGTCAGACAGTCCTTAATTTCTCAGTACACCCCATCCCATCTTTGGAGCGCTCCCTCGCGAGCGTCGTACTTCGCAGCCGCGGACACCCCCGTCCACCCGTGATATCTTGCAGAGGTCGAATCACTCGGATGCAACGCGCATGCGCGGTCGAGGTTAATGCACTTTTTACCTACGTGCCCGAGTGGGGTTTGTTCCCCTTCAAGAGGTGCCGCAGTCGATCCCCCTCCTCCCCTGCATCCGAACAATTGTGTCCCTATTCGTGAAGTGGGAGGGTTTTCCGTGACTCTTGATGAGTAGGCATGTCGTGACGGGGATGCGAAAAGGCGGGAAAAATACGACGGGGGCGTGACTGTGAATGGGGCTGGGTCACGTGACCGATCCTCTCGAGGAGATGCTATTCCGGAGACGGTTCTTTCGGGATCGTCTTAATTATGGACAAATACATCGATCCATCGGTGGGCCTTGAGGGACCCAGAACAGGGCAGGGGAAAGAAATTGTGTCCTATTTACTCGTGAAAGAAGTGAGGGAAAGTAAAGTATTGAATCGTTCACAAGGCAATACGTTATTCAGCATTTTTAACGGTAATATTTCGGGTATGCATTTTCGCTGCGGCCTATTGATGACACACTGGTCATTTCGAAGTTACCTCCAGCAGGTATCCTTTGATCTTCGACCTTTTATTTATTTATATATACCCCATAAGCTTCCACTTTCTGGACTGGTAGGTAAATAACATTAACAAAGAACGATCACACATGACCAATCCCTAATCGGAAAAATCTGACTAGCCGGGATTCGAACGTTAACGTGCACGCTAACCACTCGGCCACCACGGCCGGTACATCTACATTAATCGGTAATAAAAAGTAAACGGGAAGCAGTTGATACGAATTTAAAACATCTTACTCGATTTCTTTATTTGATTCGGTGGATTAATTTTTGAAATGAGCTCTTTTTTGCCCTAAAATATTGATTTCATAATTTAGGTCAACGAAACGGGAAATTGTCTTACATGTAGGGGTTTTTATACTCGGATAGATATTGTAAACAGTGTTTCCTAACCTCTATGGTCTCCAGTCTCACTTTCCATCTCCTCTAGTCCCTCAAATCTTGCAAAGGGATGGAAAATTTGTTTTCTCATAGTCATAATTTAATATTTACGAATGTTTGGTTTGCTGTTGAATTACTTCGAATTTCTTGGTTCGAAGTGACCCAAAATATACAATGCACAAATATGCAATACACAAATAGCTAATGTAAATAAAAGGAAACATAACCTACTGAATTTGCACCTAATTGTTCGAAAGTTCCTAGAGAGGAGCACGTCTCATCGTTTGGTGAACACTTTTGTAAATGACGGAGATCCCTGGTTACGGTGTTGAGAGCTGAAAAAGTTGAATTTATTGTATAAAAATTTCTCTATTTTTATGTGATACCACCTGCGTAGCAATGAACATACATATAGCATGCGCACATAATTTGGTCTAAACTAGGATTACCCAACACGACTTTTCAATCAATTTGATGCGGCAATATAGACTTCTTTCCTGAAGATTTCATGTAATTTTCAATACTTTCCCTTGGTTTCCCATAATACAAAAGAGTAAATATTGATTGACATTTACCAAAAAAATAAAGCAATACAGTCCACAGTAGTGTCTGGTGAGCTACTTGGAATCTCGGTCGGGTCTGACTTCCATAATGATCTCGAAGTGTTTTGAGAAATTATTTTACTGTTGGTAGTAAGGAACAGGTCTTACACTTGTTCTTAATAAGATCGTGATTTTATTTCCAAGTTATCCTATTTCTCTTAGGACTTCAAAAATTATAATTTCATTCACGAGACAAACTGTTGAAACTGAACCACTTAAACGCAGACTTGTAGCTTCAAAATTCATTTGCACTCCGCCCTCTTTGCGGATAACCTACTTTAGCAATCTGCATCTTTGAATGAGTTTAGGATCTGTTGAAAAGCGTGTATCTCTTGAAGTAATGAGAGGCACACATGTTACTATTTTTATTTTGAATCGAGAAATATGACTACAGATGGCAAACATCATACTTGGGAACTACCACATGCATATTGTAATTACTTTTAGTTTGACTTACTATTTGTTGCAATTTTATATTTATATTTTCTGGAGGGAATCAATAACATATATTTAGTGTTTATGATTGGTAAAATTAAGGTCAAGAGCCTCAGATAATGATAAATTTAGTTTGTTTCGTACTCTTTTGTCGGTTCGACCTCATAATTTCCTACAGTCTGCTGTGCAAGAATGATTAATAATTAGTTATCAATTTTAAATTTATAATTGGCGAGAAAAAACTTAACCCCAATTTTACAAGCGGTGGAATAAATTATTTTTTTTTCACCATATGATGGTGTTCCTCGTAGTTAAAACTTCTTCTATCGATTATAAATCAATAGTTACTATATGTATATGGCATTGTTCAAGGTTGATTCCCAACCATTGGTAATGCATGTTGACAACCATTTTAGAGATTTAATACTACATTAAGAAAAGAAAGACTATTTTAATGCGATTTTAATGAGTTTTACAAGTTTAATGTATGCTCATATGTCTGCTCTTCGTCTAATTTATCATCTTAATAAATTTGAAAGATAAGAATAAAGAATAAAAGAGAGATAAAGGTTAAACTCCCAACAAAGATTAATCATTGAGGTTATTTTTTGTTGTTTTGGGGGTTATTCAGGCATTTGGGAATATCCAAGTAAACCTTTTCTAATTCATTGAATTATAGAGGCGGTCACCATCTGTCCGACTCCAGCATCTCGGCAAAAATGAATCACTGTGAATCTCTTTCAAGCCTCTGCTTGAGTAACCTGTGCGCCTAAGTTTCATGCTCTGATTCTAAGGAGACTGTATATCATCCTCGGCAGAAATTATAATACACGAGGGGGAAAAGAAGACTTTAAGCGATGTATTTGACTTCCTTTTCTTGCACGCATGCCTTCTACTGTTGACTGGAATCTGGACAAGGCACTGAACTTGTTGGTTCCGGTTACGTTTCGGTCCAACGACTCAGGAATAAATATGTGTTTTTGCTTTCTTTGGCGGATCGAAATAGTTTAGTTTCCGAGTCAAATTCAGCTCCTTCGAGACCGAAATATCCTATTTTCCGGTTCGGATTTCGGTTTATTTCCGGTTCTTTGCCCTGATCGCGGAGGCCGATGTAACGGTCGTTGGAGATAAATGGTCCATCTCGGATCCGAAATCGCATTTCTTCGATGAAAAGTAGAGCCTTTCCGGAATGTGGGTGATGGCAATATTTCTTTCGCTTTTCTCGGGTTGACGGATGGCCTCTAATAGCTTCTTCAGCATGACATTCATCGCTTTCGCCCTTCCCAAGAAAATTAACGTTCTCGTAACCGATGAGGAGAAAAAATTCCCATTCCTGTCATCTTTGTTTGATTAGTTCCTCTGCTGGTTATCGAGCTTGGGAAGAGATTGGACAATAAATATCGCAAATATTGGAACGATTTTGGCTTCAAAGTCCGTGGAAAATGGTGAAACATCTTTTTTCTGAATGCCGTGATATCAACGGAGCATTTTGGATTTTAATAATCTACTGACTCTTAATTTAAGGAATAAGAAACGATGTTTCATCAACTTATTTGATGACGAAAATATTGCCATAGAGGATAGGTCAAGTTGATGAAGATTCATGTATTTCTCATGTGCTCTTCTAATATTTTTATATGCTTCGTCGTTGATAATTTCAAAAAATTAAGCATAAATTTTATGGTATTAGGCCGGACTTCGTGGAAAGCAATAATAAGAAATTAGTAAAGCATTTCGTAATTTCCACAATATTTATTCCACAATTTAAATATTGTGGAAATTACGAAGTGCTTTACTAATTTAACTAATTAAGTATAGTTGTTGTGTCTTCCTGTAAGTTGCTCTTTCTTGCCTAAATTATCCTAAATTTATAATTATTTATTTCCTAATACGCATTAGATTTTAAGTTTGAAATTTTTCGCCTATTGAGTTGCAGCTATATTAGCCGAGGCTGCTAATTTCAATTCAAATTAAGTGATCAGTGTTTTTCAATGTAATTTTATTCTTTAATCGCAATCAATATCCCGATTTT
Source organism: Sympetrum striolatum (assembly GCA_947579665.1). NCBI lineage: Eukaryota > Metazoa > Arthropoda > Insecta > Odonata > Libellulidae > Sympetrum > Sympetrum striolatum. The sequence goes on along the minus strand of OX388342.1, from coordinate 48,124,514 downwards.
TGTCTTTTATATTTGAAATTAACCTAAAATTTATCTTGCAATACATGTATTGTCTAGTAAATTAACATCCCCGATGTGTTAATTTTTCTTCTTAGAGAGAACATTTCTTTTTAACTCGCAGCCGTCGCTATTAAAGTTACGTAATCTTTATTTTAAGTGAAGAAACACTGTTAAGGAGGACAATTCTATCCAAATCTTTATGGTATAAAAAAATCTTCACCAGTTTAAAGCTTTTGAATTCCTCACAATTAACACGGAATAATGACTTATAATTGTGAAGTCTCTGTGACTCTGAGAAACATCATTTTCTTCTTTTATAAAAGACTGGACTCGACTCGGAAGTTTGACTTAGCCCAGGGCTCTTTATCTTATTTGATAGGAAGCTAAACGAGAGAAAAGATTTTTCGTAACGATTTCGCATTTCCTTTTTATGTGACGTAAGAGAGATGAGGAGGAATGATCGGAAATTCACATTCGTGATCTTCCTCGTTCGCGTTGGGAATCGTTACGCTTTCACGATTTTCCCAATTAACTCTGTTTCGGACACGTTCCCTGATACTTCCTCGAATGTTGAAAATGTGTTCCGTCACCTCCTTTCGACACTTGTCTCTTAAGTTAGCAACAGGCTGTAATTAACAGAGTGGGATTCCTCTTTCCATACAGTGGCACTGTCTCAATCGAAGTTTCTTTCAAAGATCAGAAATAGAGGAATGTGACGCATGTACCGATTCACATATCTAGTGATTTCGCATTTGTTATGTTTCAACAATGTGCAATATCTACGAGTACCAAACTACGGGCAAGTTTATGAATAAAGAAAGGAAATGTTTCTCCATTACTATTGGGTAACAGGAGTGTAAATTCCCTCTGACTAACTATTCAACCGCTTAATTTTCCCGTAAATCACCCTAGAAAATGTATTTAAATGCAAATTTTCTCCTATATTCAGTACATGCCCTTTGGCGTAATCATTTACGAAGTTTCTCGACGAAAAGGTCTATGCCAAACCTTTCACTTGGAGCGTCCTATTTTAGCGTTGGCCCGTCCTAAGTCTTCTGGTATCAGCGGAAGCCATGCATGAACTACGATTGTCCGGCTGAAGCCCCGCGCCGAGACTGCTGGGAAAAATAAAGCTCAGTGACTCTCAGATGTTCTGGCGGCAGTATCACGTCGCCTCTAAAATATAAGGGCCGATTTTAACGGAGTCCGTTGACCTGAATAGTGATAATATTAATAGGGTAACACCAAAAAACCATCGAAACCTTCGGTGTATAACTATTAATATTTACTTACGACATCAAATCTCTCATTCTTTCTCCATGGTGCTATATCATAATGTACTCTCTTACATATAAATTCATTTTTTAACGTTTGCCGATGCAAAGAAATTATACATATTCTCAAGGCGATTCAGCCATATTATTTTGTCTTCTCGTACATATAACCCTTTTAGGCATTAAACTTAATACAGTCTTTTTATTCTTTATTTATTTTTCACATTTTAAATTTCTTATTTATTGAAAAAACTATTAATTTCCCTTTTTGACCACTATGTACACAAATAACTGATAATAATGAAATGTAGTATCAAGCTGATATCGAAATATGTCAATTTATCTCCAATCTCTCCCTAATACTCGTTTCAAATAAATTTCTGCTTATTTCGCACTGTATGAGTAGAGGCATCATTTTGATATACGGTCGTATTTCGTTCTATAAATAAAGGGAACAATGTTTTATTTTCTCTTCAGTAATAATATTAATCTTAACAAAAACATGAGCTCAGAGATGATGATGTTATTTGTAAATGTGAAATGGGAATCAATTGTATACTTTAAAATGAAAAACAGGATTCTGTTATTAACTATGCCGTTTATGGATATATTTATTCCGAAATATCCTTTTTAAAGTTTTATTTCACTGAGCAAAGATGTTCATTTCATTAATTAATATTATACAATATTATGGTACTTATAATATTTTAATGTAATGCATGTATTTCAATAATAGAGAGAGAACTCAAAGTTAGTGAACAGTATCTTGTTATTACAAAATGGATAAAATGATTAAACACATAAGATAATATAAACTTCTCTCTATTTTCATAAATACATATAGGGTGGGCCATTTAAAAGTTTAAACAAATGTTTTTATATTATATTCAGTAACAATTCATAAAAAATAATAATATATACATAATATAAATATTATAAATAAACTATAGACAATATTATATTTAATGATAATTAAAATGTTTTCTTTAACGACATAATTTAAATAGTAACCGGCAGATGGACCATCCTTTATTTGTGGTATTAAGTGTACGTATTTGTGGAATAAGGTAAAGATTATTTAATCTCATGTGTTTAAGGTGAAGTTCCACCTTTTGAAGCTCGAAGTGATTGACTTTGATTAAACGATTCTTTATTTTTAGAGGTTATTTCATAGTCATTTCTTCTTCTTCACCAAACCTTATTTTGTATTTGCATTTTACTATTGGCGCAGTAAAATTAATAATGTATTTTGAATTGAATTGTAAAAGCAAGAATATGTATACTAATAGCTCGTTATGACGCGTAAATCAAGAGCTATGCAGAGAAAGTATAACTGCGACCATCGGAGTGGACCGGAATGTCGTGAGTGTTTGCGAGATGAGTCGGAAGATAAGTGGATTGTGTCCGAGGAAAGCAACCTATTATTTGGACCGCGATAAAGTCACTTATATATCTTCCTTGGAGGCGATTCGCACTGGGGACTCCCTGTTAAAAAAAGATACGCTCAAATGAAAGGAAAAATGAGGGCATTCAATTAGCGCAGGGGTTTTCCTTCGGATGTATTTATGGTTGCATAACTCGGGTGAAAGTCGTCCCAAGATTCATCCGAGGGATTTTGCGAAACGATTTCGTCCGAGCTTAAGGGATGTTGTCATGTACCAATGCCTAGATCAGAAGGGGTCATCGGAAGGGAATTGTGAATTCCTGACTGTGAAATACTGTGCGTAGGAATCGTGGGTCAGCTAGGGGAATGGTTGTGGTCAGAGATATATCGGAGGTACGAACGTGGGGGGGGGGGGAATCGCTTAGGTCAGCTATTGGAATGGTTGTGGTGAGAGGTGCGATATATAGGTGGTGCTCGTGTGTGATCAGATTTTAATATTTGTTCAATAGGTATCGATGTATAATAATTCTATTAGTTTAAGAATTGTCTTTTCAGAAGTAATATCAATCAAAGAAATCTAGGAAAATTAATAGCAATGTAAAAATCATTCAAAACTTTAACTTTTAATCATATTTAACTAAGACTTATTTAAAATTCACATATCCTTCTATTTTTATTATAATAATGATCAATATTATATATACTACCCATTCTAATTGTAAATATTGGACCAATATTCCGCTATTAAAGTTATAGTGAATAGTGAATAGTTTTACAATTTTTATTATAATGCACTCATGGTAAGTAGTACATTTTGATGTAAGACTCCTAATAAATCTATAATTACGATTCAGTTGTAAATAGTGCATTTCATCGCAAATTCATTATATTATTCATACTCCGATTCACTTTCGTTGACTGCTCGGTTTCTAAAACATCTAAATATTCCCTAATTATGCCAACCTTCATTCATCATCGAGTTCCTCTAAACATAACCCAGGTCTACTTGATAAATCTTTTGCTATCAATCGCTTGCAATTCCTGTAGAAGTCATCTTTTCAAGATTCAAGATACTATCCATGTGCGGCATTTTGATTTTTCTCCCATCAGAAGCGTCCATATTAGGCCAATTAGCGTCACAGGCAATCAATACCTTCCCCTGTCCTTTCTCTCAACGAGAAACTCGTGCTGCGTCCGCTTCAGTATCGTTTTTGCCCTTTTCTATCCTCGGCCCCGTGAGTAATTATCACTTCGAAAAATGGGAGAGAGTCGACAGGTGAATGAGGATGGTTTCCCCCGAAATCCTATTCGCTCCATACGCTTATCTTCAAGTCCTTCATTTCCGCCTCTTTAGCGCACGGATGGACGGAGTGATTGATTGACTCTTCGGTGCGAAGTGGGCGCCCATAGTCGTGTTTCGCCCCCGAGTGTATAGAGCCATTTACGGCGGTGACAGACGTCCGACTCTCCCTTTTCAATTTTCGGGACTCATTATTCATTTCGGGGAGCAGCTAGGCTTATAAAACCCTGCCTCACTCGGTTGATCACCTATTTATTCCATGTTGAGGCGAAAAGCGCCGGGTTTTTTTACGCGGAGGGCTCGGAAAGTAAATGGTGTGGGGCTCGCGCTTTCGAAAAAGGGAGAGAAAGTGTTGATGTTTGCATTAATTTTGTTTGCGTCGGAGGAGAGGTGGATAAGAAAAGGAGGAGGTCGGTTATTGATCACTCGGGGCCACTCGTATGTTAATCCTCGACGCTCTCCTATTCTCTCATGCGGAGGTAACCGTGTGTGGAAGAAAGCTCCTCATCGAAAAAATGGTGTATCCGAAAATATCTGATATGAACCACGATTTGGTAATAAACCTCAACCATGTTAATTATGGTTGAGGTTTATTAACAGATTTCAATTACTTCTAACGTTCAGGTAAAATTATATTTTCGGTTATGAAATTCCGTGGCTCAAAGTTCTTTTTTGCTTGAGCTTGTTTAGTGGATTTACTATTGTTTCAAATAAAACAATAGAGTGGAGTATTTATTGATACGTAATACATGATTACTAACAGAGCAAATTAAAAGATTTTTTTACTAGCTGGCATCTTGCCTTTTTTACTTTTTTAGCATTTTACCTTAAAATATCGCAATAATAATATTACAACTGCTACATTACAATAATTACAATATAGCTTTTATGTTACAGGTTTTAATATTATGTTTTTCATAGACTAAACATATATAACATAATAAAAGAAGTTTTGATTTTGGAAACCTTTGGTTTGCAGTAAAATAAAAAATACACCTTACCAAGAGAGCCATTCCATTGCGTAAAGTTCTCACCGAAGCAGCACAAAATCCCTCGTATTGAAAAACATCCCCAATCAGTTCGTCCTGTAGATTCACATGGTTGCGTTGTGGAAGTTACAAAGAAGAAATATTTTGCGGGCGGAATGAGATTCGCTAAGTTACTTCCTTTAATCTTTAAATGAGCTCCATCTCTATGAAAAAAATGCTTTCTTACGAAATGTACGATTTATCACGTGCTGCAGAAATATAAGGTGTGGTAATAGCACTTCAAGAAAGGATTCGATTCACCTCGAAGCGAAGGTCACTATTTTTACTTGATTCGACTCTTTTCCCCGTAAAGGAAGTACTATTTGATCGTTAAACCACCGCTTATATTCAGAACGTAGCGAGGATATCAACATACTAACCATAAGAAGCGAGACGAGCTAATTCACCCAATTAATTTACGTCCCATCGATTTCGCATTTGGTTAACAAGCGTCGTCCTCAAAGATTCGACCGAACGGAAGGATGAAGATATTGCGTGGGTAATGGGCTCCCCACTCCTCACTTGTGGAATTAATGGCAGGTTCGCGGGGATTTTCAGATCTATCGGTATAATATTTCCATTCGTTTTCGGCCCCACGGTCGATTTTCCTATCTCCAGTGGAACATTTTTGAGTTTTCTCCGAAAGTCTCGCCAAAGGAGAAAGAAGGGTCCCGCAATTCGCATTGCGGTAGTAGTTACCCATATCGTGACGGAAACGACTGTCCTGAATAACTCCATTATCTTCGAATGAATCTACTGCCATGTGTCGACTATCATTCTCCTTCAGAGATTTTAGTTTTCCCTGCCCGTTTTTCCCGATATTGGATTGGTATGCGTCGGAGATCAAATATTTTAGAGACACAAACCAACAGCCAAGCATATACTTGTATGGAATTGGTCCACGATAATAGGAATGACTGCATATAACGTTTAAAACCATAGTCTTATACAAATGCTAGTTTCTGCTAGTGAAAAAATGGAATTGAAAACTAATATTTAATTGATAATTATCCTAAACCATTAAAAATTTGTAGACCATTGGGGTTTTATTCTACCCAGTCATCGTTCTTCATATTTTGGAATATTTATGATGCTTTCTCTGTGGTTAAAATTCGCGGAGAATTGGTTGAAAAAAACAGCTCAGCTCAGTAAAATAGTATATGAGACCCTGTCTTAAAAAGAGGTGTACAAGAAAAATAATTAAAGTAAAAGTCAAAATCTAAATTCTAATGAGACTATTATATAAAAAAACCCAGAGTAATAACTAGATACGTTCTTCGGATGAAAATACACAATACGATATTATAATTATTATTCATGATGTGTATGTTATATTTATAATATTATACATTAAAATTACAACATGAAGTCATTATAAAATTAAAATTTAATTTTTTGCATTCATTGGGATTCATCCATCATTTGCATGCTTATCAGAGAAAATATCTCATGGAAAGGGGTTTTGGGGATTGGGAACAAGACCGCACATATAGATTAGAAAGAGATGCAAAGCGATGACTCACGCTGTTCAAATGTACGAGTTTGATTGAAAGCAATATCGAAGTATACAGCGGCTCTTCAGGAGAAATCTGCTATAATTTCCAATCTGCTCCTGCCCTATCAATCTTCGATGGCCTTCATGATTTTCAGAGGCACACTCTCTCGATGAGATTCCATACGTCTCCAATATTGATTTGGCACACCTGCTACTTGGACGCTCCATACCCACTGGTGACATTGTTTTGTCTCCCTTCAGCATTCAGGAGGTGGGGCACTATTTTATTCTTTTATATATCATAAAAAACATTCGAAGTCATTTTATGTATCCTCCTTTCGACGTATTAATTTTTTATATTATATTTATTTATTCTTTTCGCAGGATCCTATTAATTTAAGCATATGTTAATACAATTATGAGAAGAGTTAACGTTCGTTGGAAATTGATTAGTAAGGCTTTTCAAAACAAGGTTATTCACAAGGTAATTTTTATCCTATACTCATAGCCCCGCCCTCTTGTACAAGTATGATGTAATAGTTACTCTGCGCTTGAGCGCCTGCTTGACTAAGGGCGCCTTATTGCCCCAGTGTTAGCCTATAGAATACCATAATAATAATAATGCGCCGCATGAACGGCCTATACCAGGGCACCAAGTTCATGGAGAAGTGTGTACATAATGGAGCGACAGTGTATGTACGTACATATGCATATACCCACCCCTGAAGGCTGAAGGCATGCTTGTGAGCCTCATGCATTAAAAAAGAGAGGTAACATAATATATTTATCCACTATCATAATTATTTGCTTTCGTGATTTCGTCATAACTATAGTAATAAAGATAAAATACTTCGTACATATTTTTATTAAAGATTAAATGATAAAGATTAAAAAATGATCGATGAGAATCATTGATTAATAATTATAATAATTTCTTTTGATGAATAAAACTTTCATTTCATCCAAAATTATACGCCAAATTTATTTGAAAAGGAAGGGAAGTATATTGAAAGAAGTAAATTGGAATTTATACAATTTTGTCTAAAGATTAAAATGTGATCGCAATCATTGTCACATAATGTTGTTACATAACAACATAGAGTAGAAGGGGTATTTTCTGATCAAAGGATGATTAATTTTACCCTCGACGATATAATCAATTTAACCGGTATCAACAAATAAAACACTTGCTCTATGTTGCATCAAATATTGTGACGTTTTATGAGAACGGGAAATATTTTCCTATTAATTTCCCTCATTTAAACTCAGTGTTTTCGCAGTTTTAGTATGACTTCGGAACGTTCAACTATTTCATATAAGAGAACTATTTCTCGTTTCACGTGAGGTTGAGTATGTGTATAAAATAGAAATATCGCGCTTTTTTCGTCCTCCGAGAATATTGGGTTTCCTTAGTTTTCTTTATTTACAGCGAGTACCCGTAACTTCAACTTTGTATCCGGTATGTTCCTTTTCAATTTTTTATTTCTCTTCTGTGCTCCGCTCCACAAATTCTAGGTAAACCTTTGCGATGAGTAATACAAAGTTTGAGATTAAGTTTTAAATGCCACAGCCGCAGAATATTTTCGTACACCGAGCTCGTTTAAATGCCGTCCCAGTCGAGGAGATTTAAAATCCCTGTCCCATGTGTGAATGGAGAGAAAGCTAGCTAGCTTTTAACTTTCTTGTTGAGGAAACTAACTCTTTTGGGGCAAGTGGAATTCAAATATTTTGCACAGCTAGTGAGTATCTTAATTTTAAGTTAATAATAATTATAAAGTACCTCCCTTTAAAGGAGATATTTCATTGAGAAATCAAAGAATTCTTTCATGGTCACGGCGAAGTTCAGAAAAATAATGACATCCGGAACATATTCAGAAGAATAGTTATATAGTTAAGGTATTTCATGATAACGATTTATCTCTGAAAATACATATTTTGACTTTTCGATACGAGTAGAGAGAGGGTTATGTCTACTGTAAGTATGTAATTGATATTGAATTATTTATATGTCAAGACTACAAATACGTTACTGTTTAGTCATTACTGAGTGGGGAAAAACCTTGTCTGTTGCTCACCCTTGACGGTAGGGAAACCCTTCCTAGACCTCACAATGGCAGTGCCTTATTAGTTCTATTACAACATTTACAAATTTGATGTGAAATTTCAAACATTTGATGTTGTTAGGCAATTTAGAAATAAAATAAAGCGCTTAATTATATTTTGTAATCAATTTAAAGTTAACAATTGGACATTATTGTCAGATTACATAATCATTTTAATTGTCACGCAATTGTTGAGTAGAACATACAATATTGAATTCCTTGTTGTTATAAAACCTTGTTTTTCACTTAGATATTACGTGTAATGTAAAAATTCCGCTAATTGAAGGCTTCATGTATTAATTTTATCTTTAAATTCCATTTATAAAAATATTGCGGAAAGGGGAAAAGGTTGGAAAACTTCGGATCCTCTTTTTAGTTGAGATTAATCAAAGATAAATTTTAAGGGAGACTGTGCTATTTATCTTTTTATTAAGATTTATACACAAATATTATAACTGTCCTTTATATATTTGTGCAATTGAGTGTCAAAAAAATAACATCACGTCTGCTGAATCATCAAATACAATGTGAGTATCATTCTACCCATACGTGTACTGAAATTACCTTGCTCTTTCCTTGAAATGGACTCTATAAACGACTCTCTTCAATCGTAATGGTTCTCTTTTGAAGAAGATCGTTATCAAATATAATACTTATTTGTCAATTCAAATCGATGAGATACGGAATCACTATTGAAAATTACAGTAAGGAAAGTTGGGGGTTGTCCAGTGTGGCACCTCATTTTGTTTTAAGCTCATCGCTGTAAAAATTCACGAGGGAGTCCGTAACTTTGTGAAATACCGACATTGCTACAAATTGCTACTGCAACTTAGTCAACGAAGACATTTTTCAATCTCATTCTGCCCTCCTCACCGCTCCTACCAATCGAAGCAACGTCCCCACCTTATGACGCATACCTCACCTCTTTATACCCTTTTGTTGCTTTATCCTTCCCCTTCCTTTCACCCACCAATCTCTCCCTTTCCCATTTTACCTATAAGAGCCTCCTTTTTCCTCGACTTGAAGATGAATATCCTTAGTAGAAACTAGTCGCCAACGAAACTTTACGTGGATCAGTAAAAGTTACTTGCACTTTTTCTAAAATTTCGATTTATTAAAAAAAATTGTACTCATCGCTGAAAAGTCTAAGCCGATAAAAATGCGAGGATCATCATTCTAAGCGAAGTGCATCGCATTATTATTGTTATTATCATTATAAAAAATCTTACAATCGGTTAATATCGGTATTCGGTACAATATGTTGTCCGATGGCAATACATATTACATCTATTATACATATTATTATATATTCTATCCGTACATTATTTAAAAAATAAAAAATTACATATAATTATTCACTAATTTATCAAATACTTACCTTCCCTCATAATACTAGTTTTTTTCATGGTTCCCAGTAAGCCTTCACGGCTACCGTAGAGGTCCCGGGGACAAATCCCCATCGTACATCACCCTACCAAGCAATTCTATACTCCACCTGTACTCGTCAACGTCAAGCTCAATCGTCCTTAATATTTTTACCCAATATTTTAACAAGAGTTACAATACACACCGCGTGACAAAGACAAACCTAACCCCGGACGCGCTTTCGCAGTCTTCGGAACGGCAGCTCCTCCAAAGCGATCCCCCAATAGTTTTCTCCTCGGGCGCCCCCGGTGGAACCGATGGAACGAAAAATGGTCCCTCGGAATGGCGTCGGCATATCTAAGCTGATCTAGATAAAAAGGTCGGAGGGGAAGGGCGGAAATGGGAAGGACCCGGCGGATAGCAAGTGGGCGTGGCGCGAAACAAGGGATAAATTGCTCACGGGGAGGAGGAATAAGGGCCAGTGAAGGTAACAATCGTAGCTTTCCCCCGTCTGGTCCACGGGATGTTTTTAAAAGCTTTCGCCGATGGATGCCGCGTTCATTTTTAATGATCCGATTCCGTAACCCCGGCGAATCCTTTCGCGACGATTTTTCCAGCGCTGGCCCACCCCTCGAGGGTTATCGAACTGCTGGGGATGTTTGTTTTCTTTGGGTTTCCAGCCCAAGGATCCGCCGTAGTTACCGGAGTGTTAAGAGAGGATGACTTTGGCATGGGCCGGAATTGGGGACATGCCTGAAGAAACAAAAATCTGTGTGGTCGATGAAACGTATTAATGCGTAAAATTCATGGTGATAATTCATATACGCTTGCTTGCTGAGTTGTATATCTATGACCTGGATGTATCCATGGTATGTTTTTGCTTTGAGGTGCATTAACCGAAAGCCATAGGCCGCGTCCTATGAGGAACATTCGATTGCTCCTTTTTTGTTGAAAAATTCTCTATTAGAGATCTCGCGGATTTCTCCTCGCCCAACGACATTCCTACACACATCCCTGAGTATTCCTAAAACCACCTGAATAGATGATACTACTATTTTATGAAATTAGGATAAGCTAGCGATATTTTATTAATGCGAACACAGTGATTCCTCGACCAACAAATATAATTAATCATATATTAAAATCTCCACCACCTCCAAAAGCAGGTAGTGGTGTCATTCTTTCTAAGTCTGAGCGTATTTCTACGTCTCTTTGGAAATTCCATTACTCCCAAACTCCCCGTCCTATAACACTTTATTGTTCACAAACCTCTCCCTACGTCACAATGAATGTACCCAACACTCTCCATCACTGGACGGTATTTACTCAATACCCCACCGTTTTTTAATTGTACCTATTCACTCCTGAAGAAGAAAGCATCGCTTTCAAAATGCGCATTGAGTGTTATTAAAGTGCGGTTTCCCCTCTTGTTTTCTTCGAACACCGGTGAATGAGATGAGGAACGCCGACAAAGACGGCTATTGGAAATTTTTTACCTCTAATTCTTTAACTGCCTGGTTTCGAATAATATTTCTTTACAAATATAATTAATTTTGGAATCTCATTCGTTACAAAAACCTGTACAATTAAATCAAGGAAAAGACAGGATATATCAACTCCATGTTCTTTTTTACCATTTCGACAATAGGGATGTAAGTTGCCACATTTTTTTAAATCGTAGTCTTATTTAGATTTTTAACTATTTCATATTAATGAGAACCGCGAGTTTATGTACGCTCAATCAATCTAATTTGCAAGTTTGTATTCTAGCATGTTTTCTATATTCATTAAGTTATTTCAACTTTGAAGAGTTATGTTCTGAATGTTGTCGTTTATCTTGTAATCAGGTTATTGTTTAATATGATTTAAATATAAAACATTACTAATAATTAAAAATGACTTAATTAGAAAAATTTTTACTTCACTAAAATAAAATATTACAATTATCATTATAATTCGAGATCAAAATAGTTCGCTAATTATCCTTGTAAATTGTTCCGCGATTAATATAAATTATCTATTTTAATAAGATGATCACCTTTAATAATTTACAGGTATTATAATCAATAGGTAATTTCTTTTTTAATAAGAAGACCACCTCTTAACTACTGCTACTAACATAAGGTGAAAGTAAAAATCATTGTAACTTTGAGTTTTTTATTGCATTTAACGAGACATCAATTGAATCGATCATGCATTGAAAAACCATATGAAACAAAGTAAACGTAGAGTTCTCAAATGCGATGAATGAGGAGACACTTTTATGCCGAACTGATGGCAAAAACTTTTGGGGTATTTTTTCGGATATTCGACTGCACCTCTGTCGGGGCGCGAACAAAAGACTCCTTCCGTTACCTTCCGTCTCCATGGTCGTGGGCGTCACTCTTTTCCTGCTCTTATTTTCCGCCGTGATTCCGGTTTAAAAGGATTTAAGTACATGTTTAGCGGTTGGGAAAACTCCCCTAGTTCCTGCCGACTCGTCTTCCTGCGCTTGTGGTCTGCCGAGATGTCATAATTACGGAAGTTTTCACTGGAAAGACTTGCAGTATTCTCGATGGTCTTTCGGGAAAAGATCACTATTTTCCGATATTTCCTTTTTATCAGATTCGATTACTAAGAATTTTTGGTGAATTTTAATGAGGCAGGGAGGAATAAGAGTCGGATTTTTATGTTGAAATATTTCCTTTAATTTTAAAAGTTTTCGACGCTCAACACTCCTAGAATATAAATGTTAATATAACATATTTCCTTAGTCAATCTATTACATTTAATTACCTTGCAGAATTGTCACTTACAATATTTTCAAGAAATTCTATCAGATCAGCCTAACCTATCCCTATCCTGTACTCTGCCCTTCTTTATTTGTTACTTCATCATTTGATATATATTTCAGAGAAGTTTTAATCTCAGATATTTCACATTCACGTACTTGTGTATCCCTATAGTATACTACAATTATTAATTTATAATATATGCCAAGATAACATTAATTTATTTAATATTTTAATAAATATTTTACGGATTACATTCTGGGCTACATTCGAGTGCTCCTGCATTAAAATTTATCCATAAACTGAAATTCTGTTTCTAGTTTTTTAAAGGAGTTGCTGAGGAATTTTTCCATCAGCAATGGAATTTTTAGGAAGGCCTTTTTACAGTTTCTAACTTGATTTACGGAAGTGCCCAAAACATCGAGAGGATGTAACGGTAAATCGTTTTCTATAGTACGTAATTGGTTTTTTGCACTCAGCTGTCATCATCGGAAATTTTTCATTCTGAGTGAGTGCCATTATGGAGGTCTGGTGAGTTTTCCGTTTTCAGAAATCATAGGTTGTTACTCTCTTTAGGTTTATCTCAATTAAATTTTACATTATTGCTGAATAAGGAAGGTTCGGTATTTATTCAGAGGTGTTTTCCGCGAGAGTCACTATTTGTGTAGTTTTTACTCAAAAGTTAAATGAATTATTATGATACTGAAACGTCCTAGAATCTTTAAAAATGGTGTCATAATTTACCTTTTCACAGAGATCGGTCTATTTATATGCACATGAGTTTGCCTTTCTCTTTATAGGCTCCGTACTTAACGCATTTTCCCCTACCTCTTCCATAGCGCCCCATCCTAAATCACCTATTCCTAACAATCCATCACCTCTTAATAATTTACTCCCTCATTCCCTCTGTCTCCATTTTGTAATCAATCAACACCCAATTCTCCAAAACCGCCAGTACTTCCTCTTACGTGCTAACTCAACTTCTTTTTCCAGTTTACTACTCATAAATTCCCCGAGGCTTCCAATTTCATAATGCACCACTTTATTTGCGACTTCGTTTCACACTCACGCAGCAAAGCACATCTGACTTAGGATTTCACGAATCCTTTGCTGATATCTTTTCCCATGGTCCTTTGCTTCAATACAGCCTACTTAGCTACTACTATTCCATTTGTGAACTTACTAGATTTACTATGAAATCGCACTACTTTAGTTTTCCTGTCTTTCATTTACATTCAAAAATCCCTTTCTATCATTAAGTAACCGCCCTGGTATATGAAAACCGTATCCAATTCTGCAATCTCAATTCCCAAACCTTCCTAGAGCTATCTGATCTTCATCCTCTCAATTTTCTATCTCCTATTTAACTGTAGGTATATTAAAACTAATATTATCTCTATCGACGATCGCCTTAAGATATTTTTGTATAATTAATTACAGAAAACTGAGTACCTATTTATAGAAGAAATACAAGATCAAAGATATGCTCAGATAAAAATCTGCTTAGTTTCTACAGCTCCTCTAACAGAGCCGTAAATCTCAAAATAGAAGAGGATAATACCTCCAAAAAACAATGAATATGACAAGGTGAAGACATGTTTATAAGTAACCTGGTAGTATCATTATCAAGAATGTTCCTTTCATAACTGTTTCTTCACTCTCAAATTTGTCCTTTCATTCATAACTATAGCTATAGTTTGATTTTTCTCCGTATCATTGGGATTCAGGTACTTTTACCAACTGTTGCTCGAAAATGTTTATTAGTATTGTATTTTTTACACTGTTCTTCTTAAAATATTAGAATTTTCTCTTTTATGAGAAAAATTACCTCAATTACCTATTCGATTCGAAAGAATTTCCGGTAAAATCATTCACCGTTTAAAAATGCATTTTTCGCTGCAGCATTTCCATAGAACCATTACGTGACTTGCAGCTATCGAAAAACTTTTGCGTGGAAAATTCACGTCTCGTTTCTTGTTCAAGAAAATTCCTTTGACATCGTAATAATCGTTGGATTATAATCGTGGCACGAATCTTGCGAACAAAGCCCTACGAAGGAAAAATTTGCCAACGATCCTGCTCACGGAGTATTGTAAATCCTTTTTTACAGTCTCATTCGAATAATCCAAAGAAAACGTACTTGTTGCAAACGAGAATCTCAGAAGTAAGGAAGATGCACTTGTCCCCTTGTTTTGTCCCGATTTTCTCTCACGAGCGGATTCAATACGGTGTGAGCGCGGTCAGGTTATTCATATTCTGGAGCCTTTTGTCATCCTTCCTCGATATCGGGCGTTTCCCGGGAAAATAACGTAAACAAAATTCGTTCTTTTTAATGAGAGGACCTCATGCAGTAATTCCTCGAACAACTAAATGGAATTGACGATTTATTTTACTCAGTACAAGTATTTTTATTTTTAATGCGGAAATATAAATGAGTATTAATTATAAATTGATGTGTTATGGATATATTACTGTTATATTAGGCTATTATGTATATTTATATTTTAATGTGTATTATACTAGGGCTAAATGGAAGATGGAATTTCCTAGTCAATTTGGCCCAATAAAGAAATTTGTGATGTATTGTATTCTTACGAGAAGGTATATTTAGGGTTGCAGCCAAAAAATGTTTTAATGCTTTAATCGTATGAACATATAAGCGAATCCTGATGTAGTAAATGTGAGTTTCTATGAATTGCTTACGTGGAATATTTAATTTTAAGTTCTTTTTGACTCTTTCGTACTGCTGACGTCAGAAAACATTCTTTTAATGCCACAGAATATTGACTATTTAAACAATTATATTTAATGTTCTACTTGGGTGGAAAAAAGTGTATTACACTTGAGTTAATTTTTTAATTTTTCTGGATTATTATAAATTTTCTTGTCAACCGAATTGCCCAGCAAGACAAGTAGTTGTCTCTTTCCTCCATAGCACACTGCAATTTACCTTTACCTCGCCCTTCGCCTATAGGTAACTCTTGAAATCCACATTTACGCCACATACGCATACGTTAATTGAATCAGATACCTTTTTTCAACACGGATTGTAATATTGCGAATTATATCTTTTTAAGATGAATATGGGTTGATATCATGTGATGGTTATTCATACAAATTTCGAGCTAGGATGTTTTCTGTAATTCCCAAAGGATCATCATCATCATATCGTTTTTTGTCTCATACGAACTTAAATGTAATTAAGTCGCTGAGGATAAGTATGGAGCGAATACAAAAGTGAAAAATCAATCAAACGTTCAGTTGGAGAGCAGCGAATAATTTCGACTTTGACTCTTTGTTATAAAATTCGCAAAAATAATTTATTCCTGCTGATTTATATTAGCGTATTTATAGGATATTTTGATAAGTGAATTATCGAATCAGAATATATAATCCTGAAAAAAACAAAGAACGCTGACCACGATGATCCAGGCATTACTGGTCCATTCGCCATTTTATTTCTTCGGGGATGAATGCACCCCATAAGGAGGTGCTTGTATTACCTGTATGCAAATTAAGTACAGCATGAGACATTACTCTTTTTCCCAGAGAATATAAGGGTGCGAGAGGGGGAGGATTTTGGGGAGCACTTTCTCTCTCTTCCCATTTGTGGGACGCTCCCGCTTCGCTCGAGAGTCAGGTCGATCGCTTGCCCACCCACTCGACAGCGGTGGGTACTATACCCTCGCGTGGGAAGCCTCCCCGCCGGCCGTGGCACCTCGAAGGGCGTGGAGTGAGACCTCGGTGCGAGGCTAGCTCGTGGGTTCTACCCTCCCTCGTGGGAAGCTTCCCACTGCTTTGCAAAGGGGGTATGTGGCATCTTGGAGTGGAAGTGAGACCGGGGGAGGGCCTTTGCGAGGCTATGCTTTCGGCCTCAGTCTATCGGCGGGCGTCTCTCAGAGCGGTGCTCTCGTTATACGTTGATGCGTGGGGATATTTAGCAAAAACGGTGGGATTGTTGTTGTTTCCGTGTGTTGGTGAAGTGGGCGTGTGAGAATGGCGGTGCGGGTCACGGAGTTCCAGAAGGAGTTCCTCCTGAAGTTCCTGACGGAAAACAGGAGGCTTTTGAGCACCACCGTGGACGAGACGTTCACGAGACAGGATCACGAGCGATTATGGGGCGAACTGTCCTCGAAGCTCAACTCCATGGGGTCTGGACCCGTCAAGTCGCAGTCGCAGTGGAAAAAGGTAAGGAGCAACTTTTTTATTTTGTTCTTTTTCGCGTACTTAGCTCTGATTGGTTTGCTGTTTATGACGCGCTTCCCGCGTTTCTCGGTGATCAGCTGTTATTCTCTGCAGGGACCTCCTTATGTTTTATCTCATGGTCAGAGTAATTGCGTAATATCCATTGATGAATCTTGTTGTTTCGCAAGGGGTAGTAATGTTACCGTCGTGTTTTGTTTTCCTTTGATATTCAACGTACTAAGGGCCGTTAACGCTTAATGATTGATGTTTGATGAATTTTGATTGAATTAATGATGTTTTTTATGTAGAAATTGTTAAAATCTTAGCACAACCAATTACACCAACGCTGAGCAATAAAATAAATACAGTAAACTCCCGTTTATCCGAATCGTGTTTATCCGAAATCCGCTTTATCCGAACAAACTTTTCCGAATGCACCTTCCCCACCCCCACCTACCGAATACCATCGCGACACATTGTTATTCAAAAGAGTAGGTAATAAAATTAGAACTCCTGTTTTTTCCCCGCTGCCAAATAAGGCGGATTTTTTTCTGTAAAAACGCAAAATAAACGAGCTTTGTTATCCAGCATTTAAAAATTTTGAGTTTTCAATCATACGAGTAATCGTACTTTGGCGCATTTTTAACACGTCAACACAAATTTTTCATTCAAAAACATGCAGACTTATTCACAACCACGTCAATAGCATTCTACGTACCCACGTTTTACGATCATATTTCGCGGTGTTGACGCAATTCGAGGTGTTTCACGCGAGACTTCGTTTTATCCGAAATTTTCGTTATCCGAACCGGCCGCCGGCGCCGTCCCGATCATTTCGGATAAGCGGGAGTTTACTGTGGCTAAAATTTTAAACTTGAGTCCCAACATTTTTTCGTTTTGTACGAGGAAATGGGAATTCCGGTTTGTCCGATAAAAAATATCAGCGGGATACTGGTTAGAGTCGCAAGATAGGCGAATGATAGTTTTCCTACAGATGACGTGAAAATAATTAGTAGAGATGAACGAACTATGAGGATAAAACATCAGCATGATCATGAAATAAGGTAGAATTTAATTTCAGCAATAATACCCGCGGAGAAAGTCTTAACAAGCAAATAAGTTTGAACTGGAAGCGATGGGATTACGGAAAAAGTTTGTTGTTCTGATTTTATTCATTCGAATTGTTCCTCCACACTAGAGGTATAACATTGTAGTATTTATAGTGGGGCTGCTTACGACCCCCCTCCCCCCCTTATCCGCCTCTGGTAGTATCTCACCTGGTAGGACAGCTGCAGGGGTCCTGGGGGAACGGGGGAACCCTTTGATTATTATGTAAGCGTCCTGTTTAGTTTCATAAAAAATTACCGGGGTAAGATGACGTCGGAGTTACCCTCCTAACATGATATGAACTTGGAGGTACACTTTACAAAGGGTAGTTTTGCGTAATCTTGTAGAAATGTGTCTCTGTGTCTTAAGTTTACCTCTGTTAGTATCCATTGTGCGATCTTAATCATTGAGAGTCAAAATTTATTATGGTTTTATTCCTAATAACAATGCAGTTTTGGATTATTACTATTTCATTTGCATCATCGTCCGTTGGTAAATATACGCAAAATATTTTTCTCCGCGAGAGCGTCGGCAGTGGTGGATAACGTAAACTGCTATTTAAATCGCACTTGAATCCACAACGAAGTTGACCTGTTGGTGGCTCCTCCAGCCCCAAATACTATATAGTTTACCATGAAAAAGTCTTTCATATGGATAGCAAAAGTATTATTTTTATTCCCGAAAAATTTATAGGTTTGGTCATTCTATACTAGGGACTTGAAATGAAATTACAGAACACGTTGAAAATTATCTTGAATTCTTGAATTTTATGGCTTTGCTCTTTAATAAAGATTGATTCAGCTCAGATCAGGTAGAGAAATTGCCCGTAAGAATGAGAACTGAAAGCTTTGCGTATTGCAAATATGTGAAGGACTCTATTTGGAGATGAATGGCATTCCGAATGTCAATTGGGATCAAAGAGGTATAAAACATCAGTTTTGATTTATTCCTCTAGAGCAAGGAGGTTAGTGAGGAGTAATTTTAGGAGAACTAAAACAAAGAACTCTTACTCTTACTTAAGGACTAAAATTCTTTCGATCAGTTCTTTTAGGAAGCTGTTACTTAAACCAACAATTTCACTCAATATCTCTACCAGTGTTTACTTAGTAGAATTAGTAGATCTTGATGTAATACATATGTTTCTCGGGAGTTTTTTTACGTTTTTCTTTTTTCTGATATTTGTGCTCATCTATAGTATTTTTCATTCTCATTTCGTACGTACGCCTTCATTCATTACATTTCTCTTTTGTTTTCGGACATTTTCGGAATAGCGTTATTTTTTCCTTCGGAACGTACATCACTGTCTATTCCTCAATATCGATCGGAGTAGCTTTCGAGAAATACTCCCTTTTTTCGCTAAAAGGTTGTTAATAGAAGGAAGGAAAAACGCAGACCAGTATAATAAGGATGTCCGTTTCCGACGTGTGACGCAGATGCTTGAAAGGAAAGTCAAGAAGAGAAAGATTCATCGGCAGCATATTGTTTTGATTCATTGCGATATCATTCATAATGTTTCCCATTAAACAAAAGTTGCTCAAATTGAATAGTTGAAATTTGATCTTATGTAATGAGTGACGTTAATAATGTGTACACAAACAAAATGAAGATATAAATTATCTGCAATCGTTTAAAGCTATCCAGATGTATTATTGTGACGGCGATAGATATTTTCGCATTATCCTGTTAAACATTGTCCATTTACGACTGCGGTAACGTGTTCCAAGGGATAAAATGCTAGAATAAAATTGTAGTCATTAATCAACACTTTTCGGGCATAATTTTCTTTTCATTAAAGTCAGTCAGTCATTGTTAAATACCAGGGTGTTTAACGCAGAAAAATTTGATTGTTTTGGCTTGTTTTTTGATCAAATCGAGTTTGCATACAGTTTGCATAGTATTTAGTTTTTTTTCAAAATATTCACGGAGAGCTATTTCAGTAAAATTATCTAAATAAACATCGTCAACTCTTTGATCAGACAATTAATTCGAAAACCATATCTATCAAAATCAATCTCTTATCATTCGACTCTTCTTCGCTTCTTCGACAGTCACTTGTTGCACTATTAGTTTGTCGAGAGCTCACGATGCAATTAAAGGCGAGGCTTCGCGAGGTGTACTTTCTAAGCTTTTATTTTGCATTACTTGTTGCATTCACGTGTATGCTAGCAGTTTTCCATTCGCCTGCTCAAACTCCATTTTTATTCGAAATAGATGTCAACGTCACGCTATGAAAAATTATTTGCTCTAGATCTTGCACCGTCTCCATTGAAAACACGGAAATTAAAAAAAGAAAAATCCCTCTCAGTTCAGCAGTTATCATCCGCTCCTCGGTCTGCTGAGAGATACGTCTTTTTGTTTACATTTTTCACACCCTGCATCGATCTTTGAAGCGAGAGTGGGGATACTTTGCATTCTCGGGAGCGTGTATGTCTCCAGGCTACGAACTGCATTTCCCGCTTACAGGAGGCCGTAGCTTTGCTAATGAGGCTTTTCAGGCATCTGATTTTTAGAAAATATGGAGGTAAATTATGCTGACGAATTAACGCGTTCTAATTTACAGGTTTACGATCTAAAGGAATAATCTTCGAGCCTCTTAAGTGCTCCTAAATATTTATATCATGAATTGCAGTAAGCTTTGTAGTAGGTAACGTATTATAATTAGTTTTTTTGTTATACCTATATAATTCTAACTTAAAACTTGTGGAAAATTAAAAGAAAAATTGCGTTGCTTGCTCGTAGGTAGGTTTAACTGTTTGAAGTGCACACAATATGTATAGATAACAATTCGATATACTCTAAAATAACAATACAGTACAACAATATAAAAGATGCAGGGAGTATTGAATTCAATCATAATATTATTCTTCGGAAATGGTGATTGTTTCAGGGTTTATCATGGTATTCACGTTTCGTAGGTATTTTTGCTGGATGGGTTAGTAAACGATAATTTTTTACGAAATAAAAGTTTAATGAAATTTAATTTCTAATGGTAGTAAATTTTTGAATTCTGTTACGCAATCATTCCTAAGTTGTCTTTTAGAAAAAATAAAATCTGTTGACAGTGAACATCTGTCTTATTGATAAATACATATTTGTCCTACCATTCATAGAATCTAGGAAGATAGGGAACATACAAAACTGCCCGTTATCTGCAGGATGTCAACTTTGGATAATGAGCTAAATTTGTGCGGCTTTTGTGTCCTAGCTAATTTTGAATATGCCTTTTAGCCCACACAAAACGAAAGTTATAAATGTAATATAAAACGAAAACGCTATAATTGAAAGAGTATTAAAAAATTTTTACATTGCTGCGAGCGGGAAGGAACCGACCTCATGCAATAGAATAGGTACCTTTTTTACTTTCTGAAATCGAGTTTATTCTTAACATACAGGGGATGAGTTTTTGAGCTTGCAAATGGCTGGTCCGATACTCATATTACGTATTGGATTGCTCGCAAATTCTTTCGGAGACCCTCCCACTCCGACTCAAGGTCGTGTTTTTGCTGTTCCTCAAATAATTGCTCGTTTAGAAATTCATATGAAAGTGATTTGGCGTCTACTTTTGGAATCTTTTCGATTATTGACTGAAATTCCTTCTCGTCACGCTATGTCTTTCTATATCTTTCGCGTAGTCGAATCAGGAATAATTGACATGCGATATTCGAACTGAATTCATCATTAAGATTGATCAATTTGGCTTCTTATCACTTTTCATATATGTTTTTTTCGGGTTGAACTTTACCTTGAAAATATCCTACTGTTTTTTTAGACAGGAGGATTTTTCTAGAGCAGAAAGTTACCAAGATGAACCTTTTTTGCCATGGATAAAATCTATTATGATAAGCAAATTCCTTCTCGCATCTTTAATATTTAATAAAGCCATTGAAATAGCGAGTTTTAGTCCATCGTTTTATATCTGCGCATACATCTCTTAGGTTCAAAAATATTCATAGAGGTGATGTGGCCTTTATAAGTGAAACTGGGACGTCTTATTTCCATAAATATATAAAGTCAAAATTCAATCTTGACCAAAGTCTTTGAGATGCATATTCCTTTAATTATCTCACGATTTTAAAGATTCTACTATATTAATTATTAAATTCCAATTATGATATAATAACTAGGAAATATACGCATCGCAATTGAAAATCGTGCTACATATTTACGTGAGGCTCTAATTTAATGAGGATTATTTTGGTATTTCAAATTATCCAAAATGATGACTCTGATATCAAGAATCTTATAGAGAGGTGTTGGTAAACTCTCTCTTTTTATTCTGTAGTGGCGACAGACTTACGCACATAACGGTAATCTATCACCTCACTCCTCTTGGTCACTTTTATTTCTTATGTGATGTCACGAGAACGTGATGAGTGTTTCCAACACAATAGTACTCGGAAATATATCGCTGTCAAACACGTTTTTCTTCATCAATATTTTCTTCAAATATCTTCGCAAAGCCTCATAGATTTCTCTTGTCCAAAATCCCATTCAAAAATGGGTTCGTAAAATAAGGATAGAGGCAATCAATCATCTCAGGGCGAATAAATCAGAGAAAGCTGTTGCTAAATGTCCCAATGTAGTTGATTCTGAATGGTTGAAAGCAGTCGAATTAACGATGGCTTTACTTCTACAAAATACTTAACTATTATATACTACAGGTTATAAGATATATTCATATTTTATTTTTATGAGTATTATGTGATGTATCTTCAAATACCATTGCCTAAAATTTGCAGTTGAAGAGAAATTCATTGTTTACATTTAACTCCCCAATCTGCTGCCTTTAGTTCCTTAAAATACAAAGAAAAGAATTTTCTTGTGTGTGTCGATTGAAAATAATGATAAAATTAGCTGAAGAATAAGGATATGAAAGTTTGCAGTGAAAATTCTGCTTTGCAAGACATGTTACGTTTTCTTCGAAGTGACTGTAGAGTTCGCAGGTCCTAGAATCTCATTTGCATTTCATCAAGTACCATTTGGTCTTTTCTCAGGAAATATTGTTTATTCATGCATCAAAAGAATAACAGCTGCTATTCATAATGCACGGCGACAGAGGAAGTCTAAGCTTTTTGGGCCTCATGAGCTGTGTTTCTGTAACTGCAGTTTTTGCCTCAAGACCCATTTTATTCTGAAAGCTACTGAAGATCCATCTACAATATTTGCTACGCTGGCAGTGCAAATTTTCTATGAACGACTTAATTTAAAAAATAGAATACCGCTAATCTACACCCGATGCCATTTAGTAGATATAGAGAGTTTTTCCGAATGATAATCCGACTCTATCTTCCAGAAATTCGGTTGAAAGAATGTAGAGCAAGCTAGATTAAATTAGAGATTTAAATTTGATGAGTTATTCTTGATAATGAAAAAGATCATTGGATTTAAATGAGAATAAACTCGTTGTATACTTTGTAAACACACTCATAAACAGTAAAAATAAAATTAATTATAATAACAATAATACTAGTTGATAAAACTAAGGTAATTTAATATATTAATACCTTAATATTTTAGATACTTTGCTCATCTAAAAAGTCATTAGTAAAACCATATAGACCTATAGGACGCCTTCAAAGGGTCGCGGCTAACTCCCTGGGCTCGAGGGCTGTAATTTGAGAAATAGTGCTTGTAAGCAAAGCGCGGATATCATAATAAACTACTACGAAGAGGTAACGTTTGTTTGCTTTTAACTGCGTAGACGTGGCGTTTTAATGAGAGCCTGTGCTCCTTTGCCTCTCGCCTTCTTATCGCAAAGAAACCAAGATCTGCCCGAAACTCTCTTCCCGAAATTGCGGCGAACCTAGTCGCTCGAGTGGATCTGTAGTCTGTAGAAAAAAGGGAAACGCAGTCCCTTTCCAACCTTTTTCTCTCTCGACTCGTGAAAATAACTTTTATTTTTTCATAGTCGGGTCGTGACATGGTCGTTGGATTAAGTCTTTTATTCTTCCTTTTGTTTGCTTCCCTCACTCGGGCCCGAATCCTTTGATGAAATGAAAAAGGGAAACGGCGGAAGTTAAAATTTAAGCGGGTGGCTATTTATTAAGAACGAAACGTTTTCCTTTTCTTCCTCTTTGAGGGAAACGGCTTTCTTCTTATTCGTGCGGTCGCTGCACTTTGACGCTTGAATGTGGGTTCTGTATTACTATATCACATAGTCTCTCTGTGTAGTACGCAGCCGGAAGGCCGCTTTGAGTCTCAAACACTCAACAGTCTGATACCCACGGTTTTTAGAAAGAAGGAGGGGTACTTAGCTAGATGAGGAGTGGTGTAGTTTGCCTTGCTTTTCTCTCTGAGCAGGAATGCTATAAAACGAAAATTTCCACCACAATGCTGTTATGAATAACACTTATTAAATAATTCAATGAGGAGTTACCTGATGAATTCCTTTAATCAGCATCCTTAATTCCCCTGCAGCTTCTATGTTATCACGACTATGTACTAGTATGTGGAAAAACTAAAAGAAATATTATTTATTTATCTAGTATACTCCATCTTCTACAATAAATGAAATTTTAAGATATCAACTTTTTCGTGCTATGTTAAATTCACTTTTCTTTATCTAAAAGATGCTATTCACACAGATATAGGGGACTTGATATAATTAACTAATTCATAGGAAATAGTGCTTAATGAGGGTAACAGAGTTTTAGATATGTTTGACGAATACGCTTTGTAGTTTATACATACCTGGTTGCAATTGATTGGTAAAAATGTAATTGAGAAATATAATTCGCGACTTCAATGATGAAAAATCAAGGTAAAGATGACCGAATAGCATTCTCTATTTTATGAATTAATTCAGGATTAGGTATTCGTTTTAGAGTTATTAATTACTCAATAATTAGGATACTCTTGTAAGAGCTGAAAGTCATTATTTAAATTGCGGAAAAGTTTGATAATTCTTATTCATGGATTAATAGACATTGCAGGTTATCTATAGCAACCGTGCTGCTTTGCTAGTTAAATTTTTGTATGAAAATTTATTCGTGTTTTCTCAGTACTAGACGCATTTATATCAATTTAAATAGCTTCTAGTAATAATCTATCATCCATAGTAAGCCAAAATATTTTGTTTTCGCAAATTAAAGTACATTCTTAAATACAAAAAAATAATCGAAAAATAGTCATCTTTAAGCGATGTAATTTTAAAAAATTTAATTTCTGATATCCATCTCCATCAACAAACATATCTCCATCTACAAATGTTCATCAATTAATGGATAATCAAGTGAGGAATTTAATAAATATAATGTCCCCATGACTTAATACCTCCTACTTTTGCATATCTGGAATTTCGCTATTTTTCTAAGTATCTGCTGAAAATACCTAAATTTAATTCTCGTGTCGATTAACTAATCTTCATTTTCTAATTCGCCCATTCGTATTTGATTCATATTTTGATAATTTTGAGTCTTATATGGCCATTTGCTTAACTAAGGGTTAGATCCCTTCAGTTAGTACATCCCTACAGAATTCGGTCCAGAAATTAAATTTGGACGCTTTGTCACTCGCATTTGTCACTGGAGAACGGACACTTGAAATGGCGCTCTTAGCTTCCCGTCGCTGACTCACAGCCGTCGCGGGATATTAAAATAAGGCGTGAAATACGTTTGGCTTGACCTCTTTCGTCGCTCTGAATTTGAATAGACGTTCGTAAATTGAGGATTTTCACCCTCCGATTCTTTAACCGCTCGAAATAACTTCAAACGAAACAAATTACGAGCCGAATTTCTCGAGATGGAGCCAGAATTTTAATGCATTGAAATAATGGGCAAGAATATGAAAAGAGGGAGAGTTTTTAGGACATTTTTTGATAACTTACGCGTGTAAAATGTAAGGCTGTAAATTGTAGCTATTAGCACGTTAAAAATCGGTTGCTTTTGATTCAGAAAATTTCCAGTTCAGGAAACTGGTTTCCTTATTATTTTAGGTAATCTTTTTTATGCATTAAGAAACGTCTGAAGGTTTGTTTTATTTGGAGTAAGTATAAAACTACATTAGGTCGGAAATTAAGCGAAGTGTCAAGCGTAACTTCTAAATGGTAAAACTAAAATGTTTTTGATCAGCAGCGATTCTTGATTTTGTTTAGAACATTTTAAAAACATTTAATGCAATATCTGTTTTACGCTATCAGGTTCAGACGAAGTAAATTTCCAAATTAGAAACGCATGTATTTTTAAAAAAATCGACGAAAATAATACATGAAAATGTGAGATTGTTCTTTCGGATGGAGAAAGACTGAACATGTCTATATCAGTGACATTTTTTGTTTTTCCCTCGAGGATTTACTATAGTAAGATAATTAAGATATGAGGAAATATCTACGGTAAGATGCGTTGAAATAGATTAGGGAAGAGATCATGACTGATTGGCATCCTCATTCTGCAATAGAATGTTAGAGCGTAGGAGATCTTTACGATTTGATTAGACGTTATTTCTAATATCAGCATTGTTTATTTATACTCTATAAAATTACAAGTAATTCCCATGTGTTATAACGAAATATCATATTCACTACAGCAAAGCCAAATACATACTGAACCCTGAACCAGAGTTGACTCGTCAGGAGGTGCCGAATTACCAAAAACAGTACAACTGTATAAATAGAATCCGTACTATGATTATGGAGAATGTAACATAGCTGAATGTTTGAAAAGGGCTTAAAAATCATAAATATATAAATAACTTACAGTAAAATCAATACATCTAATACAATATAGAATAAACAGACAAACATACTATATGAAATTTGACATAATTATGTCATAATATTATTTATTATATGAAACATTCATTAACATTGGAAGGAGTATCAACAAAAGAAGGATCTCATGAAATTTGAAAATTACAAAATTTAGGTATATTAATTACATAGGGAAGTCCTGGGAGAATGACAGCTGAATGTTTACCGAGAAATGCATTTTTTTGCTTTTCTTAAGATGTTTCTCTAAACAATCATTTCTTTGGAATGTGACAACATTTTTAATCATATGGAGTTTTTCAGACGTGGGCGGACATGAAGAGGGAGGCGAGGGAAAAGTTTGCTCGAATGAGATATGACCCAACGAAGACAGCCGGTCGCATAGGAAGTAACGAAGTCCTGAACAGCATCCAAAGGAGGATTCTGGATCTCATTGGAAGCACCGAAGTCTGCAGGCCAGACCAGGTACCTGAAATTGGGGTGAGTCGCTTGGTTCTCAACAATCTGGGCTAATTAACTCGGTTCGGTGCCCTATTTACCAGGAAACAATCGGAATGCAAACGTATTCAGTTTCTGGGGTAGTTAATTTGGGGAACTCTACATCCGAAACAGGAAAGCTCACAGTTTAAGGTTTTCAGAATATTTTAGTAGCTACGTGTTTCAGAGCAAGATGATGCTTTTGATTGTGAGCTAAATCATGTCGACTGTGATTTAAACGTTTACGCGGTGAATTTATTATTAAAATCAGGGGAAACTATTCTACCAAATTTCAATAAATGTTATATGCGTAGCTAAAAAGAGGTGCACGCTTCTACGTGTAGTCTTAAATTTCTTTAAATTATCTTTAATTATAATTATAATAATTAAATCAATATTAGCAGGCGTGACTTCATGGAAAGCCATAGTAAAATGAAAACCTTTGTAAATTCCACACTGAGTTTATTCGCGACCGGTTTCGTAATTTGCATTTCATCTTCAGAAGATGTAATGCAAATTATCAAACCGGTCGCGAATGAACTCAGTGTGGAATTTACAGTTTATCATTTTAATAATTATAGTAATTATTAATTCTTGTATGATGAAACGAAGATTTTACGTGCCCTAACTACGTAATTCTTTATTCATTCTTACTCAAAAGTAAGGAAAGAAGGGAAAAAAATGTGAAAATATTCTACACGGGTCACTGTTAACTTTTAAATTTTAACATAGGAATGGTTTGCACCAAGGACGCTTATGCATTAAACGAAATTACTTTTGACAATTACGAAAGAGATCATAATTGCTCAGCATTCTATCTATGTCAGTGTAGGTTGTATCGTTTTCGGCATTGCGTTCTTTGCTTTGGCAGTTCAGCATCTTTGAGATAAAAAACTATTGCTTGTTACTTCTTAGGGACAATAAATTAGGATAACCAAGATATCAGGACGTAAAGATAACGATAATTAAAATCCGTATTATTTTATATGCCAGTCTTCTCTTCTTAAATGTTTCAAACATGTTTCCTAACTCTTAAAGATTGTTAATAGCGGAATGTACCTTAAAGAGGAAGAGCAAAGGATAAGAACTATAGTGAGGCGTTCTTTGAGTTTATTTTTATGCTCGATAAAAGAAAAATCGCGTAATAAAATTATCTCATGGCCGCAAAATTAAAGCAATTTTTTTGGTGCAGTTTCATCTTCCCATATGCAATACAATGATTATATAATCATTGAAATGCACACGGTAATGCACATGATAATTATCGAATGAAATGAATCATTAGCTAATGAATTTGCATTTTCATTTCAGCAGCAGTTCACATGCAAAGAGGAAGAGGAGGATAATATGACAGTGGATGTTCCGTACGTCTCGGACGCTATGCCTTGTCTAGATGCTCCTGCACCCAATTGTTAGTATATTGTGTAATATCGGTAGATGCTTTGCATAACATTATCATCAATTAATTTCATGTTTGTTTTACGGATTGTTTTCGCTTATCTGTAAAGAATTTATTCGGTACATTCTTGGTTATTGTTTCGTCGCAAAAGTTTTGTGTATAGCATCGAAGTATCCTGGATTAGGTAAATATGTCTAATTTTTTATGTTTCAATTTTCAGGTGTTCTTGAAATGGGAAACGTAGGAACAGAAATGATGTTACCAAATGCCCGGCTTGAGGAGCAACCGATAGGTGAGAATAAGACAAGTTCTTTTTGATTTTTCCACCTCTTCCAAAATTATAAATTAATCAATGGCAATAATTAATGAACAATATGTTAATAAATTTGAATATTCTACTCCTGAAGTTTGATAAAATTCCACTGCTATGAACTCGGTGTAAATCTCACAAAACATCTTCTGAAGTACGATGTCCTATTGATTCTACATCTCAGAAATTCGGATTGAACGATGTAAAAAAATCAAAAAGAATACATCAGTTCAAATGAATCTCGGTGTAGCCTATTACAAATACTTTGCTTGTATGCAAAACTTAGAAAATCAGCGTTCGATTTTAGTGAGATACGTAATAATTTTCTAAAACTAGAATTATTTTCAGAGTTGGCTCAGGAATGTGACAAAAGCCTATGTGACTCGTGGATGAAGTGGCTTCTTCTCATTA
The DNA here is from genome assembly GCA_947579665.1 of Sympetrum striolatum. Classification (NCBI taxonomy): domain Eukaryota; kingdom Metazoa; phylum Arthropoda; class Insecta; order Odonata; family Libellulidae; genus Sympetrum; species Sympetrum striolatum. Next base: position 48,095,202 of record OX388342.1, on the reverse strand, counting down.
CTCGTTAATTGAAACCTTAAGGGATATTTACTATCGATGACCTATTAAAAATTCGTTTTTTTTTCTGATGTAATACAATGTTTTGCTAATTATATGAATATCACAGCTTCCTAGACCGGCCCTTATATATGAAATTTTATTTAATTGTTTTGCTTCATAATTTTCTTTAATGGAGTTAAATGATTGGGTTGCTCACCGGCGTATCAACCTTTTCTTGTCGGGACTACCTCATCTCAGGACATCGATCTCATCCTATTAAATCGATTTCTTTACATAAATTTACAAACATTTAATCTTCAATCTATAAATATTTTAGATAAATCTATAACATTTAATGGGAAGATCCTCGTCCTGTAGACATTATATTTTAAAGCATACTCGTACCTAAAATCTTTATTTCACCAAATATGTGAAAACTAAAAATAAAATTCGATTGATAGAAGAAGAGAGAAGATTTGCCATATCACTCTTCTGGGGCCGTTCATTCGTAGCCTCTGAAAGCCAACTGACACACAAAATAGCAGAATAATTCTATTTATCTCTTACGCTCGTGTTGATAAGTAACCTAAAATCGTAGTGTGCATCGTTTATGTGCAATTTTATCTTTCTTGACTTGCAGCCGATCCGCCCGAATTCAGGTTCCTGAGGAAGCGAAGGTACGAGGCGTCCTCCACGTCATCGGGAAGGGGTAACGAGGCCTGCGAATCCCAGGACAGATTATCGGAGGTGATAAGTCGACTGGCAGATGCCGTGGAGAGGCAGAACGACGCGGCGGAGACCACATTAGCCCTGAAGAGGAGAGTGGCTCTGGCACACGAGAAAAGAGCAGAGGCGGCCATGAGGAAGGCGTCAGCGGCAGAGAGGTTTAACATCTTATTCGAAATGTTCAGCGATTCGATGAGAAGGAAAGAGAAATGAGAATAAACGTTTGCTTTTTTACAAAAGAAAGAAGTTTCATCCCGATCCTGGTAGCTATTGGAAGCACAACTGCCGCTGCTGGGATCGTGGGTTGGTCAGGTCCAACCTTGACGTGGATGTTTATGACGCGCCTCTGCCTCTGCCGATTGGAACCTTTGGAGTCTAAACAATGGAAGCTTTGCCGAGTCGTTTATCTGTGATTTATGTCTCCGCCTTGAGGGAAGACAAATAAAGAAAACGTCCTGCAAAGCGGGTTCAAAATTAAGCTTTTTCTTACGCGAGGAAGGCGTGACGTCGAAGCGAAGGTTTGGCACGTCAGCCCATATTTGATCTCGTCGATTCAGCGGAAGCTTTTGCCGCTTCACACTGAAATGAGTTGCTCGACCTGTGTTTTAATTACAAATAAAGGCTCCAGGTGTCTAAAAATGTGTTAGCTGCTTTTATTTTAGTCTGCCGACATCATTTGGGTTTCAAAATTGGTTTGTATTATGTGACAATTGCGAAATTTTTAGCAGTGTGCGTAAGCACACCCCCGCTGTCTCATTGAGGGTAAGGTTAGAGCATTAGCTGGCCCTTAAATAACCCTTAGCTGACTTTAAGTGAAAATGTTGGATTTGGAGATGTAGTCTTGAAGAATCGACAATTCCATTAGTACCAATCTTCTGGTTTAGGTACCTAAGATCATTCCCAAGGAAAAACGGACTTGAAAAAAGTCTGACAGGGCCGGGAATCGAACCCGGGATCTTCCTCTAACCGGGAGGCTGCCTTAACCATCTAGGCTACCCGACCAGAACATTTCAACAAGCCGTTTTCGTCCCCATCAAAGTCCCCAAAGTCCAACGGCTTGTTGAAATGTTCTGGTCGGGTAGCCTAGATGGTTAAGGCAGCCTCCCGGTTAGAGGAAGATCCCGGGTTCGATTCCCGGCCCTGTCAGACTTTTTTCAAGTCCGTTTTTCCTTGGGAATTTTCCTGGGTGCACGCCCTTATGTGCAAAGTCACCTAAACCCTTTCCTTATTTGTTTATCCTTAGGGGGGTTTCTCCTCAACACCTCTTTGTGTTGCCGGTGCCTCGATGAGGCCATGGCCGCAGACGATGCCGCTCAGTCGGACGAAACTGCACTTGCCCTTGCACACAAAGTCCCCAAAACGGCTTGTTGAAATGTTCTGGTCGGGTAGCCTAGATGGTTAAGGCAGCCTCCCGGTTAGAGGAAGATCCCGGGTTCGATTCCCGGCCCTGTCAGACTTTTTTCAAGTCCGTTTTTCCTTGGGAATTTTCCTGGGTGCACGCCCTTATGTGCAAAGTCACCTAAACCCTTTCCTTACCTAAGATCAATTGGTCGATGATTGTTTAAAATTGACCCGTCGATCACAATTGTTTGATCGTGTACATTATTCCACAGATACCACACAATATTTTATAAGAAATGTAGCAATGATATTTCTGCAAAATATTAGCATACTGATCTATTTCGAGATCTGTATTTCTAGTGCTAGTATGCTGTTCAGAAGTCGGAAAGCAACGAGGCCTTTATTAAAATATTAATTGGCTACTTATACTCTATCATATCTGCCTAGAAATAAAATATATAAAAGTAATTTGAAAATTGGCATGAGGAGTCTAAGTTGCGTACCTGCAAATAAGTTTCATCATCTTGTGTTTTGGGAACAAATTTGACCAAGGTGTACGATACACAAAGTAAGATACAGTTTCACCAATCCCAAGGAAAAAGGGCCTGGCCTTGAACCGGCCCAGTCAGTCCGTTTTTCCTTGGGATTTTTTCCTGGGTGCATGCCCTTATGTGCAATTTACCCTTCACCCTTTCCTTCAGTTTCACCAAGTTTCTAAAAACTATATTATTCTTTCCTTGATTCTCTTTAAGTTGTATTCATATTTTTAATTTGTTTTTTGCAATAAATTATTCTGGTCAAAAAATAATTTTCGTCGTTTCTTTTAAATATTCTGTTTTGTTATTCTCAGCGTTTTTGCTCCTGCTCAGTTTTTTATGAGTGTGGTAATTTTATCTCCATATTTGTAGAACAATAAATTATTTTTTATATATTCTCTTTTATTTCTTAGTTTTCTAATATTAATTTCGTGTACAAGTATATAGCTTTTATATAATTTAGATACGACATTGTTTTACTTCTTTACTCAGAAGTAATATTTGCTTCATAAATTAATTACGTTAACCATGGTATTTTTTTCGGAACAAGAGACTCAGCGAGTCATTCACTCACTGGGAATTATCAACGTTGATTCACGTTAATGTATTTGCTACACTCGTCACGCCAAGGGGAAATAATAACATGAGAAAGACGAAAATTAATCTGTTGGCTTTTATCAAATATGAAAATCATAATTTGATTGTGAATGCTTTACATACCCTTTAAGATTCTAATATTTTACTTGCAATTTCAAACATTAATTGGAGATTTTAATCATTCTGCTGCGGTAGTAGAGCTAGTCTTATCTTCGTACTAACCAAAGTTTGCACTAATTACAGTGAGCTGCGGTGAAAAGGTATTAAACATGACTGATTTTGCAGTCGTTTTCCTTTCCATAACTTGTGTGGTTAATAAGTTCCAATCTGATACACCTGTCAAGCGTTCACAATTTATTTATTGAACGAATCGGTTAGCTTCGAGTGTAATTTTAACCAATTTACATGTTATCCATGAAAAAACCCAGGTGGAGCGAAGTTGTAAGATATAAGTAAATTTTCAAGACATGAAGGACGTGTAAGTAAATGTTTCCATTGCACCCCTGATTATCAAATTACCGCCATCTTGAATAGCACCGCATTATATCATTCGAGGTTTCGGAAAGCAATAACTCATTACCAGAGATGGGTAGAGTACCGAAGAAAAGTAACTGGGCTCAGTTACAGTTACTTTTTAAAATTTGTAATCAGTTACAAGTAAAAGTTACAATTTTAAAAAGTAACTAGTTACAGTTACAAGTATAGTTACAGTTACTTTTTGTAAAACCTGAAAACCGCCAATGAGATTTATGCAGGAGGATCTATTAATGAGTTTCCTTAAAATACAAATTCAACGCGAAGCATTTAATAATGACAAAAAATGCATTTTACCATTTATTTCCTGAGGCAGTAGTACAGTTACAGTGGATCTCCGAACCTAACCGATAACCTAATGAAGACTAAGGAGATAACTGTCCGCATTTTTCACAGAAGTTACCTTACGATTGTAGTTTTAACCATAGTTAGAATACAATTCGATAACGTGTAGGGATGTACTATATTTGGATTAACTTAGCCTTTTAAGATTAATTACGATTAACCTGTCTAATACAGACATTCAAGATTGAGACCAAAATTAGACTAAATGCTCAAATGCTGCAAACATACAAAAGAAAGTAGCCTCTAATCCATAAATCAATAATACGCTCCTTCAAATTTTATTAACTCTGGCGAAGACACCATGCAACCAGGAGAAAACCCGAAAAAAATAAGACAAAGGGGTATCAAAAAAGTAAATAACCATCCAAAGATGACATGTTTGCATACTATGATTAAAGTCACATGATGGACACCAGAAATTTAGCCCTAAGATTTCATGGGGTGATTACTTTAGGAAATATGGAGAAATAATAATACAAAATTAAGTAACTAACATTTTAAACGAAACAGAATCAGGTTTCACTTTGTGGCATTCATAAATACAAAACGGCTTCATGATAAAATTCTTTTACTACACCACAAATATAGTTATAAAAACGACCAGGTTTCGCAGCCAAGCTACATCTTCAGGCCAAAGGTGTAGTAAAAGAATTTTACCATGAAGCCGTTTTGTAACTAACATTTTATTTGGTTTTTCATTTTATTTTACAAAATAATTGCATTTCAAATGCCTCATCTCCTAAATTAGCCCTCCTTGGTGCAAGAACCTCCTTGCTAATGAAAAACAAACATTCAACATGGGCACTGGATGGTATCCCACAGTTGAGTTTTACGAACATATCTTTTATTATTGGATATGACAGTAATATTGACAGATCAGTTCCCACATTCCCAAAATAAGCCTCGACCTCATCGAAAGCTGGGGCAGGTTACGCAAAGTTTGCATCTTACCGCCATATTCTCAGTGCCCGAGCCTTCAGTTAAATAAAAATATGGCTCTAAATACCCGAAAGAAAACTTTTCTCGGATTCAGCCATTTCAGGTTACCGATGGACAAAGATTCAGTTGTATTTTGCGAGATGGAAGGATCAACGCGAGTATCGAAATCTGGACGCACCGATCGGCACCGGGCAAAGCTCCTCGTCGAAGTGAACGAAATCGTCGAAGTCGTCGAAGTGGTCGAAATCGTCTAAATGTGCTAGGATCTCGAGGATTTTGAGATCCTCATTAAATTTTCCGGTGTAAACAGCATAGTCTACAGCGCTCACTATCGTAATTTGGCATAGTTATGCTCGTAGAAATACGTGTTCACACCAGTTCACACAACGTTTTTAGTAGTCGTAGTGGGAAAGTAACGATTACTTTCAGAAAGCAATGAGTAGATTACAAGTAATAGTTACATTTTTTTTAATGTAACGATTACAAGTAAAAAATACCTGAAATGTAATCGTTACCGGTAACTGAGTTACTTTTACTCAGTTACTCCCCATCTCTGCTCATTACCTTGTGAGTGACTGAAATTGTTCCATTAGAAAGAGAGGCATCTTCCGTGAGTAGACGAGACACTTTGCGTGACACCTCGTATGTGCTTTTGTTGTAGAGTGGGCGTGGCACTTTGTACGTGTGCGGATATCGATCTCCGACCCGACAATGATGTCGCAAATTGGAGTGAAAAGTCGGAAAGTGTTGGTTTGAGGAGAGCTTCTTGATCCCCTGTGAGACGGTGCGCCGTGACTTCCTTTGGAGAAGCTGCGGGCTCAGATACGCCCGCTTCAACTTTGATGTTTCAGCACTTTACGCTCTTGACGTCAGACTGTACTCTTTACGTCGCGTTAAGCACACAATTATCAAAGTACTTTCCTGTTTCGTTAGAATATTTTTTTCTTGTTTCGGGTCACATCTTCAATGAATCTAGTCCTAAGTATCCCTAATTAATTCGCTTTTAAGAACATTAAAATTTTTATTTTTTTCATTTTGCTCAAGCTGTAAAGAATCTCCTATTCAAAGATCAGCTTTTCAAATTCGTATGAAGTTAAGATACACGTGAATAAAAATGTACAAATTCTTTGTATTTTAAAGGTTTCTAATTTTGCCAGTTATGGTATGTGCGATTATGTTGTAATAGAATGACAAATTACTAATGTGTGATACCACTTTCTTAAATGTCTAAAAAATGTATTGTTTTTTTGTTGAAAGCTAAAGAATTCCATTTTTTGGAATTTCTCGGCGAATACATAGTGATAGACTTAAAAAGGTGACATTGAATTGTCATTAACGTAATTAACGTAACTATCACGCAAGTTCACCTTCTCCGTTGAATTTTAATGATGAAGTTTGATGGAATGTACACTCAAAAATGGTTGAATTGTATAATATTTGCGGTCGCTTCAATGAAAATCTGATTTTGGGGTGCCAAACCAATGGTTAAAGGGAACTATAGGAACACTATGATATAAAGTTGAAATTTTGATTATTGATCATAAACTTCTCTGTTTTACCCACTCCATTCCCGTGCCTTCTACTTTGTTCTTATTATTACAAACTTTACTGATCTAATTGCAACTGAGGATGGCCTAACGGCCGAAAACGGTTGTGCATTGCCAATATATAATGGAAGTTACAGAGTTTATTTTAAATTTCATTATTGAAACAGTATATATAGGAAATTATAGCCTTTTATAGTTTGATTATAGTATCGAATATGTTAAGAAAATGTGCTCACCTTTATGACGTGAAGCGTTGCTTTTTATCAGCTATTATTAATAATTATAAACCATTGAGTTTTCGCTTCTCCTAATCAGTGCATTTTGGTGACTTAAATACCGAAAATTAATCGATTTTTCAGGTTAATGATATAATATTTTAACATACTTTCTCCAAAACATTGAGATGATAAGAAATTTATTTAATAAAATTAATTTGAATTGATAAAAGCTGAGATGTACAGCATATGCGTTCTTTGCGAGACTTTTAAGCTAATGTCCAGCCTTTGTGAAGAGAGAAAAACTTAACAAAGCCAGTCCACTGAGCTTTATATGAAGCGCTTCTAGCTGACGGATTCTCGGCCAACGCCTACTAATTATACGAGACCTTTATTTGTCTATCTCTTTATTTTTTGCCTGCAAATCATGAGTAACTGGCTCTCATCCCACCTCGGGAATAAACAACGCTGCATTTACTTAAACAAAAGGAAGGACTTCATTAAAGAGTGCAAACAAAGTCTAACGCCAGCGGGTTATAGCTGAAGAGTTCGTTTCTTCTTAGCTGCGACCGTGTGACGTCCGTTTAGAATGAATCGTTGCATTGTCTTTCTTCTAATTATACTGCGTTTACTACTATATGGAGGGTTAGAGTGGAACATGATTAATATTCAGACCATTAAAATGTAATCCATTGCTATTTTTCTTTTATTTATTTAGAAGAAGCTGATAATAAAATATTATTATGTATGAAATAATTCACAGTGGGAATCCACGTGCCAAATGGGCCAAGCTGTCGAAGTAATTTTCACAGTACTGCTACTACTGTATGTAATAATTATGTATGAGATATACTTAATTTATGTTTTAATGTATTTAGTTATCATCGTGATATTTTATATAATAATTTATGTGTAATGTTTTCTCGTATTTATTGTATATAAAAGACTGCCACCAGGCGTACAGCTTAACCGCGGTTGATTAATAATTACTTTTTTTATTTAAAGTTCATGAGATGTTTATAGTCTAAGATCTCTTTATTACAGGTCTTAATTATATTATTTCTGTAATTTACTCCATACACCTAAATAATTTATCCTAACCAATAACAATACAAATTCTCCTAGAGTTTGATGAAAATTTAGGGTTTTCGAATTATTTAGTATCTTTTGTTCTGAAGGAGTCGTGTAATTAATTGCGTTTAAGATAACCGTATACAGTGAAATCTTAAGATATAGTGTTTTACCGGAGCAATGGAAATCGACTCAAGATACGGAAAAACGTAAGGAGCGAAAAACAAAGAGTGTAGTTGCTATAGTTGGGACCTCAAAATTTCAACCTAAGAGCCGGGAAAACGTTAGAAACGAGGAAGTTAGATCGGAATTTCACTAATATTTTAAATTGTATTAAACTAGTTGAATTTTACTTGTTTTTTTACGATTGTATTGAATTTTGATTTTGAAATTTAATATGCAGCAACCTGAAACATGATTATAACGAAATCTAAAGAAGTAAGGCCTTTATTAAAGCTGGAAGATAGTGCTTGTTTTTACTGTGTGAAGACCAATATGATAAATCTCGTATGAGATTCGTACCCTGGTAAACAAGACCATTAATTCTTTCCCGTCCTTTAATTTCCGAGAGGAAGCAGTTTCGGTCCCTTTAAAAGATACGAGATCGGTATCACGGAGAGAAGAAAAGCGTCCCAACGCGTTCACGAAAAGAGAGGACTTTTCGGATGCCGAAAAGTCGTCGTGATGGACGAGAAGGACGCCGTGAACGTGAGGAGTTCACGTAAGCGATCTCGAGCATGCGATCTTCTCCTTTGGGCGCGGTATTGACGATTCCGGGTCGCTTAACCCCTCAGGTGTCCGCTCCCCTTTAGGGGCTGCGTGTCTCTCAGACTGGCGGGGGCGGAGGGCGTGTCGCAGAAAAAAATATAACGCACACCCTCTCCGTAGCTCTTCCAAAAGGCTCCCAACCACTTTTCCCTCTTTGTCCCCTTTCTCTTCTCCATTTTCGAGCCTCTTTCCTCTCTCCCTCCCTCCTCCTCATCTCTCCGCTGTTGGCAATTTACAGGGATATTGTCGCTAGTTTGGGTGGTATTTCGGTTCCCTTAATTACGTCCGACACATTCAAGGTTTTACATATTAGGATGTCGTCGCGGTTCGACCGAGTACGCTGCCCTAATAGGATTTTCGTGAATTGAGGTTATGGTATACGTGCAGGAGTGCTAATGTATCAGGAGTAGTAATATCTACCGAGTACTTATTCGCCTGAGTAGATTTGAGAAGTTTATGACGTAGTTGTAAGGTTTAGAGATGAGTTCTTGATGATTTAATTTATCTTCTATCCTCTTTAATAGCAAACGAACATTGACGCCATTTTTAAATGTAGCTTTTTATCTCATTTGGCCAAAGAATTTTTATTTGATATTTGCTCTTCAAGATTAAGTCGAGCATCGTTGATGTATTTTTGAAATTAGAAATTAATCTCTTTTGTATATAATTATGCAAAAACAACCCGAGGAACCATCAAATAATATTTTCAAAAACGTTATCAGAAAAAAAATGGAAGCTAATTTTTGCATCGATGTAAGGATGTAGGCATTGGCAAAGTAAAACAAGAACCTTATTTAGTCTGACCTGAAAAAATTATTAGCCCTCGACTATATCTTAGCTGCCTTGACTTACATCCTTTGGGCCTAATGTAATGAACAGAATACGATCTTGATGTATTTTAATCCGTGCTGTTGACATGATTCAGGTATTTCAACTTATAGAATTCACTGGAAAGCTCTCTGATAAACCTATTTCTTTGAAATTTTTCTTCTGATTTCAATTCAGAAGAACATTTGATTAATTTCAACTACTTTTAGCTCATTCGTTCAACTTATAGATTACGTACCAGTCACAGTTTCTTCTAAGATAGGGGCCAGGATACTACGCCTATGCCCTTATACGAAAGGCAAAAAATATCGGAACATTATACTTTGAGTAAAGTTTATTTAATCTGAGTAGCCGTATTTCCATCTTAATCCACAGATCAATAATTTTTAATCTATGATCAATTACAACCGATGATTCCTTAGTAATCATGAGGCAGGTCCGTACCTAAGCGCCTTTCGTAGTTTTATTTCTTCCGAAAAAAGGAAAACAATAAGAGTACTACGATTCTCATGAGAAATTACTTTGAAAATTTTCAGTTGCACCTTTTTAATGGCCTATGAAAACCGTTTCATATCGATAACAATCCCCTTTCTTCTTCCATTCCTCTTCAAACCTTTTTAACCCTTGTGTACTCGAGCGTGTTATTTTTCTCCCTCCACGGGCACTCTTTCTCGCCGAGTTTATTCACTTTTCGGGGGAAATTTTGACCGGATGAAGGAAGAGATGGGAGGAGGCAAGGACTTCCGAGTGAAAAATGGAGCGTGAAGGAGGAATTGATCGTCGGCTGATAAAAGGGAAGAACTGTTTGCGTAATGTGGGCCTCATTGTGCGACAACGCGGAGGAACTTGGGGTTCTCTCGAACCCTTCGTGTTTCCGTGGAATGTTGAGGGGCGGCGAAGGTGTGATGAGTCGAGAGCGTGTGTCTGGTTTTAGTGCGTCCTTGCCCTTTGTCACGAATTATCTTCCCCTCCGAGTATCACCCCGTGCGTGTATGTCATAAAGTCCTTAAGGTAATCAGTGCTGTCACGATCATCTCCAATCGCTTGTTGGATACTGTTTAAAATAATGGTTTATAGCGTTGAGCACGGCAATCAATTAACAAAATCCTGTAAAAATCCGTAAGCCCTATATTAATTCCTCTCCCTGTTATCACCAGATGCAGCTGAAACTGCATATCTACTTTTGACTGTAATTTGTACTTTCAAAGACATCTTTGTCTTACGCGTCTTAATCCTCTTACTCGTTGAACCTAGTAATTTTAAATCAACAAACGAAAATAAAAATTTGTAACCGCTTAGTAATTCTATAAGTCGAAATTAAAGGTTATTGCTTGATTTATTAATAGTTTTAAAAGGAGAATTTGTATCCGTACTGAGTTTGTCGATTTTGCCCCGTTACTTTAAGGCCTTATTTTCTTAGCATTGTTTTTGTTCTGAGATAAACATAAAAAATACGACTTATGACACCTGGAATAATATTTCAGGAACCTGCAGTTTTCACGGAAACTTATTAGTCCTTCACGGAATCTGTTCTGATACTTTGGTAAGAATGGTGTGCAAATGGTTCTACTCTTTCCAAAGAAATAAATCGGTTTTATAATTGAATCATCGTTTAATACGTATTGAGAAATAAGTTTTCATGAATAATGAATATATTTTTTTGTGTTTTGATGCCAAATATCGGTCGATAGCTTATTATAAGTTATTCTTTAAAATAGTTTATCGAATACGTGGATAACGCACGTCTATTTCCATGAAATAAGATTTTTCAAAAATGTATTCGTAAAACATTCCATAATTCGAATTTTAAGTCATAGAAGATCGTGTTAAAGGTTATTATATTAAAAATGTAATTTATATAAATGGTTAGAGTTAATTGAATTAATTAATTAAACAAACATTAATGATTAATGTAATTTAAATAAATGGTTAGAGTTAATTGAATTAATTAATTAAACAAACATTTTATGATTAGAATTTAAACTAAATTGCATCCTTGGCCGAGTTCATCAGTTCCCCACGTGCTTTCGTTTCTAATAATTTACTTCTGAAATATTAAGATACACTCGTAAATATAATATATCCATCCATTTTTACAAGAATAAATTAGTTGGTGGCACCAGAGCAACAAACTGAATGAGAAACTGAGTGGACGAAGACCTACTTGTTTATGTTGGTTTCATTAACGGCAGAGAACGGAAGTCATTCTTATTATCGAATACTATGTTCCTGCCCCTGAACTCAACCAAGCCTTTTTCGTGGACTGAAATGTTTAACCTTTAGCGTAGATGAAAATATTAAAGAGAATCGAGCGGCCTGCAACTTTCTCGGTGTGAAAATTACTTGAAGATCGCAGAGAACTCGATATTCTTCCAGTAGTCCTGATAAGAAAAAAGAAGAATATCTTTGTTGGTATCGTATAAATTGGAACCTTTGATTGCCTCGGAGAATATGAATACCCGTCGATTTGATCGTGACCGAGTGAAATTTCCTGAAATCTCTGTGGCCTTGGAGTAATCAACGGAATCGGTGACAAATTTTATTTAGGTTAAGGTTACTGATATTCTGGATCGATGGTGGATCATGGATCCAAGTCACGCTATATGTGCAACAGTGATGGCTCCATACATATCAGATATATCTTAGTAAATAGGGCTTCCATTCTATTTATCGTCGCTAATGACAGCTGATCACTGTTCGTGATTTCAGTATGGCATTCCTCCCGTCTCGTTTCATCGTCGAAATGTAAACCGAAAATTTGAATCACCTTTAGTGCAGGCTAAAGTGATTTACTATTACAGTGTTTTGTTTTATGTTTGGGCATTATTTCGGTTACTCCGTCGGACCTAGAGCTCACTATCATTCTTTTTCATTAGATTAACATCGTGAGGTAATTATTAATGAGATAATTAAGTTTTTTGCTGTACGACCAGTTTTTGTCTATTAATTTCTTATGTTTGTGGAATAATATCCAAGAAAGGCACGATACGGGCAACTAATTTATGAATTAACTAGCACCTCTAATTAATTTATACTTCCAGTATATTTGGATGATTAATTGAAAGGTTAATTAACATCCGAATTGTTGATTACGATAATAACGAATAATGAGTAGAATGCTTTAATTTTAGAAACATTTTATCCCTGTTGTTAATTCCTTTAATTAAAAATAGTCTGTGATATTTGGCTGTCTCAAAATGCACAATTCTGAAATATCATTTTTAAGCCTGATTTTCAATTAAATTCCATGATTAATTCCGACCTCTCTTTGATATATATATTGAAGTTTAAAGCATTTTGGAATTAAATAAATCACTCGTTGATGTTCATTTCATCATTCCATGCCCCATGAGGGAAGGATTACAACTGCTAATCCATTATTTAATTAAGCGGATGAAAGTCAAAATAATATGCAGGAAAAAGAAAGATCGATCCTTTATTCCCTTTTCTCTCTTGTGCACCCTTCCATTTATGAATTAACTTAATACCTTGGCTCGCTTGCTATGATAAAATGTTCTGTTGGCAATGCAAACATGCACATTTTTAGAAAAGTGCAACATGGTGGAATGTTTTGATTCATTTCTTCTCCAATTACCCTGGAACTGTCGGCAACATTCGTATTATATAATTCTTCTCCAAGTAGACGTGTATTATTCGATTTGGAAATTTTTACATTAATTTAACTTCGATTTGAAAAATTTTACATGAAATTAATTTAAATTGTACCATTTCATACCACTATTACAAAAATTTCTCAACAATCGTCCGTGACATAAATACACTACATTACATTAAATTCTATTACTATTGGAATACATATACATTAAACTTCATTCTAATTATACATTTAATATTCTTAACATGATATTTTAACATATAATCTAACTAACATTTACTAACTCATCCACACTATAATATGTTATTGTAAGTAGATATTTCTTTCGGTTTTATAAAATTGTATGTTAGTGCAATTAAAAAAATAATTGTAGACGCCGTTATTTAGTGAAAATAACTAAGCACAAGTTTCACAAAACATTTTCTTTAATGCGACCTATTAGCTTACTATTAACTATTAGCTTTTATTATCAGACCACAACTGATAATTATTAACATTAATTATTTATAACTATTAATAACCATTAACCATTAATTTTCGATAGCTGTTAATAGTTGAAACCGTTCCGGGCGCATTAAAATTAATATATTTTGAAACTTTTGCCTAGTTATTTTCGCCTTAATGCCATTTTTTAAAGGGCCAGCAATTTATTATTATCAATTTAGTATTAGCGAAGCAATGAGCGGATTCTTCAACCGGTGAATTGTGGCTAACATCTCTTGATTGGGTTTCCCTCGCCAACGACTGAAATGATGTATTCTTCTGTTCTTTTTCTTTTTTGCTCTTTGTCCGGATCTCCATCACTTCTAATCGGAACCCAGATGTCGCACAGTTGCTCTACAGCAAAGACCCTGTCCAGATCTTTCCTTGTTCCTCCTCTTCAATTTAATCATCTCGCTCTAGAACCAGCATTTTTCTTCCCGAAGAGAAAAAAAGATTCTGTTCGGGAGAGCGCAGGTAATTCAATTTCAAGATGCCTTTAAAGCGAGTTCATGAATGTGGCATTGAATATGTGTACAACATTTCAGCTTTAACTTAGCAATAAAATAGATAGGCTAATTTCGTGTTGTAAGTGGTGTGTGTATCACGATAAAATATATAGCGTGCTGTATTTTATGTCTAAATAATTTTAGATTGATTATTTATAATCACAATCGAATTCTTATTGTTTCAGTTTAATCATATGGTCCACCTATCCTCTTTTTCGTATGAATTGATCCGGGGGAATTCATTTGTTTGGGTTGGTAGTACATACAACATCAGCGCGGGAGTTCACTTCCCTGCGAACCAATCTGTCGGGAGATCAATTCCCCGCGTACGAATTCCCCCCGGACCAATTCACCGGGTGCCCCTCTTTTAGTTTGGTTAATACACTTTTTGGTCCAGCTTTAGAAGTCTGAGAAACTTTCAACGTTTTAATACGTAAGGATCACGAGAGGTGGGTTTGGTCAAATTAATTTGATCAAAGTCAAGTTAAATTTTCTCTCAATAAACATTGAAGGAATTCCTTTCGAAGACGAAATAATAAGTCATATAATTTATTATATAATTTTACATGCATGCCAAAGTTCAGAAAAGTTCAGTCAGTTGTTTTAAGAAGCCTAAGAAGTGCTTTTCATGTTAGTATATCCCGAAATAGCTTCAGAATCCCATTTCGGTTTTGAACTGTGCAGGAATTGTGGATTTTGTGTGAAATCGGAAGCGATTTCCTCTTCGTATTATAATGCCTCTTCCACTTTTCTGCTTTCGGTCATCCATCATTTCTTGATCCTTTCTCTTCTTTCTCTATATTTCCTCTTTGCTCCTGCACTCCTCTCATGATTTATGACCGTTTCGTTTTCACTTTTTTGTCTTATCTTTCTTCCAAGCACTCTATCGTTGAACTATCTTCCCTCTTGAAGAAATTATCTTCTATAACTATAAACTTCTTTCTGATATATTTTCTTCCTCTTTCTATTCTCTCGAATTCTCAACTCACACTAAACTTCGCATCTATTTTTCTATTATTCCCTTCTTAATATTTCATTCACTTCTCTTTATCTCTTTGTTTTTTTTTTCTATTTCTGGTATTCAATTTCTTTCTCACTCATTCTTCCTACAGAATTTCCTATTGATTTCACGTTCCTCTTATATCTTCATTTTTAACTTCTCATCTCTTAATCTCTAAAAACAGCCCTAAATCATCAGTCATTTTATAAGTGCTTTCTTGGGCTAATATTAGGTGCAAATCTGCTATTATTCTGCTAATAGATATTTAGGTTTAGCTTAGGTTTAATAGTTTTGCCATTATGCCTTTTCATCTCATTATCTTATTCATTTTTGCGGTTTGTTTTCCACATGCCTAAGTCATTTATATGTCTCCATAGCCTTGTTTTCCTCTCGTTTCACCAAGGATTCAGCCAAACGATAGAGCTCGTCCCTCCCTATGAAATATTAATTAGGTTTAACAATTTAGTTTATCATCCGAACAAATGATAGGTTTTCATATTTGAGTTTAATTCTATGGCATGTTTTGTTAATCTGCATTTACAGTATCCGTCTGCGCGAATTCAAACCACATATATTTATGGATTGAACTTCAAACAATTCACCTTTTGCAAACATCGGCTCCCGAGAGGAAACGAGATATCCTACCTAAGATGAACAGTGATATAATTAAATTTGCTTTAATTACTTACTTACGTGTGGTAATTGTTTCCATAATTGTATCTAAAAGGAACCTGAGGGTAACTTTTAATTATAGCATTCAATTAAAAGTGCCCTAATGCATGCCATTATCCAGAAATACACGTTCGACCGTGAATTTTCTTTGTTGCAACTGTGAAGAAACATAAATTAATACATACATTTTCCTATTTCCTTTGCCAAAAGGCAAATGTGAAATATTCCGTTCATTAAAATATGGTAACAGGAACCCTTTTGATCTAAGTCTCCAAATTTAACACAGGATGCACTTCTACTTTCTCAATCTTTAAGTTATTTCTGATCAAAGCATTCGTAATGTTTACTCTAATTATTTACCAAATATTTCGTTCGCAGGGAAAAATTACGTTTCACTTTGAAACGACAGCAAATCAACTGGGGGCGTATGGAAACAACCTCTTCCTAATTAGAATTCGTACTCAAAAGCACAGGAATGATACTCGGTTGGCTCGGTGATTTCTGGACAATTTTAGCACGTTAAACATCTGCTTCTTATTCTCCCTCTCTTTGCTTATTTGTGCTCCTTTTGTCTTTTGGTTCCTTTCTTCTGCCCTTCCTTTCCTCTCTGCACCCGCAACTTTTCGCCTTGCCGATTTATCGATTACCCTCTCTCTCCCTCTGTCCCTCCCTTTCTCTCTCTATCTCACGTCTCCCCAAGGTTAGGCGACGGATTTTCCGTCACAATTCCTCTCCTCGTAAAATTCAACGGCTTTTCTCTCGATTACGGAGATTACTCTACCTGTACTCCCCTTCTATGCATCCACTCCTCAGTTCCGTCACAACTCAGAGTGCGACAATTCAGAGTGCGACAACTCATCGGACCCAGCAAATCACCGCGCGACAAGAGACCCTGCGACAAGAGACCGTGCGACAGCTCACCGCGTGATTTCTTAATTATCAATTATAATATTAATAAATTATTAACTAGTTTAATCAGTAATCGGTAAAAAGGCTACCACTCAATTGTTTCAACATTCTAATTTTGATATTATTAATATTGTCGTAGCGATCTGTTGTTCGCGTAATGAGCTGTCGCCCGGTAAGATGTCGCCCGGTAAGTTGTCGCACGGTGAGTTGTCGCACTCTGAGTTGTCGGGTCATGCCACTCCTCGGATGGAGGTAGACTGTCTCTTTTATCCCTTAACTTTTTCCTCCCCCAGAATTACTTAGCGTGTCACTTTATCGCCGTCGATAAATCCCGGGGCATAAAAGGGCAGCCAATGATTGTCCTGGGCCCGTAAATAGAGCGTGTACTAAAGATTCCTCCGCATCACTGTTGACGGAGGCACAAGATTCTGGAGGAACGCTGTTCTCTATCGATCCTATTCTCTCTCTGCAACCACATCTTCCCTCTTATGTGCGTAGTCGCGGGGAAGTGTGATAGTGGCAGAATGTCCACTTTCAACGTTTTGTATGTATCAGGCACTATCAAAGGCTGATTTTTTTGTGATTTTCTTTCCTTGATTTGGATTTGAAAGCGAAAGCTATTATTTTTAATATCCGAATCAACCCACAATTAATCTAATATGCTCAAGATCAACTTTGTGCAAGGGATCCGCTCTAAAAAGGTGATGTCTAAATTTTAGACCAAAGTAGTCGCCTATTAGTAAAATATATCTGTAGTAGTTACCAAGTGTATGATTTTTCATCTAATAGTAATCAACCCATGGTTGGATCAGGCTGATTACATCATCGTGACATGATATAGTCTTTCTCATTGTTGTTTTTTATATAAACTCGCTATTCATAATGGTTAATGTCATAGTTAAAGTCCTTTGTTAAAACAAAAATGAGGTGTATTATAAGAATGGGCCTCGCTGACTAGAATCCGCCTAACAATGATGACAAATTGTTATTATTATCTCATGTTGCTTCTTTTTCTGTTTTTATTCTGTATTTATCGTAAATTGTATCTTTTCATCGTTGAAGTAACTACCTTAATGAAGAATGTTTCGGATATATGCGGAATATTCCAACGTGGATGAACGTATTGTAAATTTCAAGTATTTTTTTCGTAACTTTCACATCATTGATTTAAGGTTTTGAAATCGGACATTAAACATGATTCCTCAGATTTCACATTATATTATTTTCCCTCACAGTTTTTATTTTCGTCATTTGAATTTTGAAGTGCCCCTCCCTGATGAAATGCAAATGAAAACTTTTAAATCTTTTAACGAGTTAGTTCGCCATTTAACATTCTTAAATTTCGATATATTACGGAAAGGGATTTGCAAAATAATATTCTATGAAGTGATCGAACGAAAAGATATTTAAAATTCTGGAATCCAGCTATAAAGAAAATCGTCTTGTCTTACTTAGCAGGCCACGACGTGGAGATACTGTCTTCTATTATAAGCCATTTTAAGTGATAGAATCTCAAAAGAATAATAAAAAATGTTTCACAACGTAGATTTTGATTGCAGTATATTCGAGGTAGTTTTAGTTTTCCATTTTGTATAATCTTAAACTCATCCTATTAGAATTTAAGTAGTAGTTAGGTAGGTAGGTAGTAGTAGTAGTAGGTAGTTTAATTTTTTTCTTAAATTTCCGCATGTTTTTGAAACCTACTGCATTACCCTAATGCATTTGTCATAATTGTAATAACTTTCTCTCATACTCCATTCTCACTAATTTAGAATGGTTCGAATTTGTCATATTTGCTTATTTATAGGTCTGTTAGCTTTTATTACGCTTCACAGAGAGGGAAGTGGTGTCTCGTTGAATTGGCTAAATGACTGACCTTTTATCCTTCGCCATTACTGTTTTATGTCCATGACCTCTTTAGCTGTCTGAAATGTCCTTTGACCACTTAGCTCTTTTCTCTTTCTCTCCACTTTCACTCCTATTGTCTTCTCCTTTCTCTGTCCGTTTCTGCAGTTATAATCAGAACCCTCTTGAACCTTTATTATTCCCGACTTTTTCGCATTCTTTTAAGCATGCTTTAAAGGGAGCGAGATTGAAATTTTTCATTTTACGCTTTTGGTGATGCATGGCATACGAACATTTTGTCGTACTTTTAATCAGTTACATGGAGATTTTGGAAAGGGAGTTTGACGGAATGATATACCGGAAATTAAATGTACGTTCAGAATTAAATAAATATATTCGAATTAAAATTGTATACAACTTAAGAGGATGGATTTAAAAAAGATGGAATTTAATTATTGCAATGCAGACCACATTCTTTCTGTTTACGGAAGGGAAACTTAATACTTAAGGAAATACCCGATGTAGGCGATTAAAACATTATTTATTTCATTTAATGCATCTTATTGTCCAATTGGCATTTAAATTAAATTCGTACAACAACTATCGCAATTTTCGAGAATCGATAATTAATGAAATTGGACATTTTATCAATTGTAGGTAGGTGGTTTTGTAACACTATCGAAGGTCTATTTATCTAACTTCCAAATATAACGAGGCATTTGATACTGGATAGAAATACGAACATAACTTTTTTGACAAATCTTATTGTCAAGAAATTTAAAAATATTGATATCCCACACGTGAAACATTATACAGGGGTAGTTTATTAAAAAGGTCTCTATATATTCCTATATCTCCTTCCTTTCCTCAATTCCGCATTTATAAATTTTCAGTGTCACGAAAACAACTCAAGTAAATGAAAGCTCTCTTTAGTATACTGTTTATTGTGAATTTCTCATCTTGTACCTCAAGCTCGCTGGTGAAATGAAATTTTAACGTCATTGGTTTAATTACCTCAATTTCCTTGTAAAGCCCTCCTGCGAGTCGCGTTTGAGGCCATCAACTTTGAATATACTCATTCCCATTACTCCAATATCATTATCCCGTACAAAGCTTCGTTAGCAGTCCAACTACAAGAGGAATCTCTCGTCTCTGTGATGTTTTTTCTGTCCTGCTACTCGACCTATTAGAAAGGGCGTATGCTTAGATTGCACTTCTATTCCATTATTCCATCTATAACTGCATAGTATCTCTCTAGAAGAATATTGCTTTCATATTAAAAATCTCTTCGTGCAATCATCATGCGATAATTAATTTCTGTCTTTACGCACGCATTTTAACATTTACAACTTTTAAGTGAAGTGAAATCATCAATTAATTTATGGTGGAAGAATTCAAAATACATTGCATTATTCGTAACTATGTTATTATTTAACAATTAAATTATTCATAACGTCATACAATTTTGGGAAATTCGTTTGTGAGCCGTTTTTAAAGCTACAATAGTTAACGGTCATGGACTAATTTTCAAAGGCGATCATATGCAGTAGAGTTAAACGTAGATAAAATCAACTATAGTAGAAGGCAGTGGCGCAGCCAGGATTTGCCAATGGGGTGGGTTCAAGTCCAAAATGCATAACTTACAGGGGCTAGTATATTCATGCCCGTTACTTACTAAAAATGTCAATTCTTTCATGAATTGAAATTTTGAAGGGGCATTGCGTGATCGAGGTTGACCGATAAGTCATGAGATTCGTTGGATTCTATTACCAGAGAAAAAATTGGCTGCATCGAAAAGGAAGTTAGAGAATTTAAGCCACAGTTTTAACAATTCATCAAATTTATTTCAAGCCTGTTCACTGTTCCGATAAATCTGTGCGTATCGTACGCGCACAATACCTTTCAGCTGACTGATTTGTTTCCAAAATGGTATATTATTAATAATATCATCGAAAATTATTGTTTTAATGATATCTTGTATTTTTCCAATACTTCTTCAAATTTCTACGGAAATTCGGTTATCGAATTATTTTCGTAAATATACAGAAAATTAACAGGTAATCATAAAATAAGAATCAGTGTATTTTCTATCAGCCCGAGTAATGAAGAGTCCACTGTACAGACTTTTAAGCGACCAGAATGCTTAATAAATGAACCAGTATCTTTGGGATTGTCGCTAAACTCATCTTCAGGTGTTCCCTCCGATAACAGCCCTAAAAAAGGAAATCCTAATTTATACATCTAATAATGGTCATTTCAGAAAAAAACACAGCCATTAGCTTACGTATTTCCGATAGAGGCCTTGAGCTATTCGCGGACTGTGAAAAAAAATTTCGTACGTCCGTCTGTACCTTATGAAATCCAAACTAAACTCTCCTTCGAACTGTTCAAAAGCACTACTCACGAGCCTAGCTTTGCATCCACACCATGAAAACAGTCACATGTAGAATATCTAACTGAGCGTTTTATCAATCTGTTTGTCTCTTAAACGTAATCTTAATCTCTGTTTTCAGGGTGTGAGTTTCGGATTACTTCTCGAATGTTCCTTTGTATTTTTACGAGGAGTAAGCGAATCAGCACTTTCGAATTTTTCTCATGGGAATCTTATCTTATGGTGTGAGTCATCTAACTAAAGGATAGGCTTAAGAAGTGCACGCGTTGAACATAAGTGCAAAACACTCTTATCTAAGTGCCCCATTGATATCGATGTCGGCTCTAGGCCCACTCTTCTACCGAAAACATCACCTTAGCTAACATCTGAGCCATAATTTCGGGTACGCGAAGCTTTCGCTGAATTTATCAAGCAACACGTGACTAGCAGCGTACCTCTTAGACTTGCGTGATGATTGGGATTTTGCACTCTTCAGCAGAAAAAAAGCTTAGAGCTAGTCATTGGACTTGACTCTTGGGGGGGAGGTTGAACCCCTAAACCCTAAAACCCCCCCCTCGCTGCGCCACTGGTAGAAGGAATAAAGGGATTTTAGATTGAAACTACTTACTGTGCTTTTTATTCCGCGTAGAATGGGACACATGATCTGGCAGAGCGCTTAAGACTGTTGCCCAACAATTTTTTACCCATGAGTCGGTTAAACCAAGATAAATTTTTCCCAAGGGAAAAGGGATAGTTATTATAAAAAGTTAGTATTGACTATCATTGAAATGTTACTAGGAAAGAACATTTTGCATTTTTTTTTTCATTTATTAATCAAAAAACTTGGAAATGAGCTACTTATTATCATACGAATTTACCAAGATTCGACGCCGAGTTATTTTAGAGAACCTCTTAAATAAATGCTTTTTTATCCCCGCAAAGATTATTTCTTTTTCTGAATTGAATCGTAAAAAGCGGCCACCCAGCCTGAAAGAAGCTTCCTCTAAATTCCACAGGAAAACAACCCAAGGGTGAAATATCTCTCGAGTAAAACATCCTCGGTTGAAAAGTTTAGGACGTTACCACTCTTGGAGAAACTTCCCCTGGGTAGAAACTTTCTTGGGCGAACCGTCTGTTACATGAAATCTACCTTGGCTTTTAGAATTTTAGATTTTAGATGAGTACTCCGTGAGCCACTAGTGGCGTATAACAGGGGGTTTAGAAACAACACAATCCTTACCTAATCTACCCTACCGCTTCGCTAATAGCCTGAGGAGAAAACGACGAAAAGATAATTCTGTTTTAACGTCACAATTAGCTTCTTTAAAAGCCCGAGGAAAGAACGACAAAGAGTAATTATGTGTTTTTGCGATTACTTGTTTGTGATGTTTTGTTGATGCTTCTCGGAGATCGCATTCGTTCTTTACTGGAACTAAAATTTCATTTATATGGTCTAAAAGTTCTGGACCAATGAATTTTTTGAAAAGCTTCCGTCGATAATTAGATCTTCCCCCCTGGAGCGAATTCAAATCGAGAGATTCTATGCCACAACACTACTGTCGAACCTGAAATCTTCCCTAACGAAACGAGCTGCTCTACGTTGGACCATCTCTAAATCTGAGACGATCAACTACTTAATGCGAAAGAAGTAATGGTTTTCAGGAGATATTTTGTGGAGTTTCTTCAAGGTACCGAGGAAAGAAAACTTCTATTGTAAGTTTTTCTAGAGACTTAAGTTGTCGTCATAAAAAATTGTGCATGTGGAATTCACAAAGTGAGTTTCTTTTCTTTGGTATACTTCATGTGGATCCCGAATCACGCAATAGTACTCAAGACTATGTCGAGTAAGAGAAACATAAGTTATATCTTTGACTCTCGATGAGCATTCTTCCTGTTAATCTTTGTATCCATCTACTCTTGTAATTCCTCCTCCCTCTCACACTCTGGCTTATGAAACTTTTCGCAGTTGGACGCGCGTCTCGTAGGCGTCCTCCGGGAGCTGATTTGGGCAAAGAGCGAAAGGGACGATTCTTTTGTATCCCCCTGACCTTCAGAAGGGAGGGAGGCCCGTATATAAATATTCCCATTTCGGCGAGTTTCTGCAAATATCACACGAAAATTTATCGCGCCATCTTCTTTAAGTCCCCGCTTGTTTGTTTTGTCGGAAGTGTTATCGAACCGGGGCTCGCGAGTCGTGGGAGGATGTTTAAAAGGGTTTATCGACCGGGGGAGCATTTGGAAACAAAACAGCAGCGCTGTATCATCCGACGCAGATTGCTCCGAGCTTGTTCTTTTTTGACCAACTGCGCTGTAATTAATTTACGCGTTACGTCGGATTGAAAGGCCTTTGTAAAGTTCTGTTTTCGTGAATAATCAATGACGTTTGGACGGTATAGTAAAACGATTAATAAAAAAACAGGATGGTCTTCAAATAACTCTTGCAATTAGGTGCAATCGAATGATATGTCCTGCTGAATTTATTATTTAGGTAATATCGGAAATCAAACTAATATCGGAATATGAAATGCACTAGTGCTCATGGATTTGCACGTTTCCTTAAAAGAAATGAGTTTGTTTCTTTGAAATGTATCGAAATTTGAGTATAACAGTTTCTCAATAATAATTGTTCTCTTTAAGACTATGAAGACTAAGAAAGCTCGAGGATACATCCCGATTATAATTCTTCTATAACCATATTTTAATTGTAATTAATGAAACTGCTCTTGCTTCCAAAATACAATTTTAAGATAAGTTGAAGCTTATTTATATTATTCCTTTTATTAATTAATATAATTCAGTATCAATCTCGCCTTAATGAAGACCGGATCTTATAATTACCTTTATTGTCAGTTTCGTCATATCAAATCTTCGAAACTATCATAAGAATATAGTATCAACGAATTTCTTAAGAAATATTCACAGTTGAAATAATTTAAAATATTGTTGCCGAACAAGTAAAAACTCCTCACGGTTACACTCGACAGACTAATTATATAATCAATTGAGGTAGCTGTCACTTTGCGGAACTCCATAACGGAAGGAGAAGAAATGACTTACAATTAGTCTCGGTTCCACTGGATGCTGAAACTGAGTCTAAGTCATTTCTTCTCCTTCCAGAATAATTATAATAACGGATTGGGTCTTATTACCCTGATATATAGTACTAAATGTATTTGAATTTACAAAAGTAGTACCCTTTTGAGCTTAAGAGCAATCTTTTACAATGGTAGGATGCAGTCTTCTTGAAGGGAGGGCTGTAAACAAGTGAATTGTAGACAGTAGAAATGAATGATATATAAGAACAGGTGGAAGCAGTTGAAACTCAGGTTGTCTTTAAGTGTTTACCCTACCCCCCCAAGGGCTCGAGATTGCCATTGTTTCGTAAGGGGCATTATAATTTGAAGTTTTCTGTTACAAAATCCTCAAAAAATAAAATTTGATGAAATGGGACTTGGTCGAGGTTTTTTAGTTGGTGTTTCGCCAGTTATTTTTATTCCGTAGTCTTCGCTCGTTAGGAGAATACTTCACCTTTTGCAGTGTTGTAAGATAGGATGTTACAATAATAAATAAGGCAACTTCGTGATTTCCACACTAAATATATTAGTCACTACCGGGTTCACTTCCTTGGAAGCATCTTCTGGTCACTTGTTAAATTTATTGTGGAAATGACGAAGTTGCGTCATATATTCTATGGCTTTCCAAATAGTTACGTTTTCTCACGCCGGTTATAGGATGTTACACTTCAGGAATACCACCATATTTTATAATTAAGGGGCTAATTTGGATAGTTTTATTCTTTTAAATTATTATATTACTCAAAACAGTATGGTTTTTCTCATAGTCACTTTTGCGATTTAGGAGTTTATGAGAAGAGATTAACAAACACATTAGATATATAATATGATAAGAAAGAAAAATCGTGAATAGGGAATAAAAATCATACGAATCTGTCGAATGGTAGAACTTTCAATTGAGTGCAATAAAATGACACTTGACGGTTTTCATAATTCCAAAGAAGGGCAAAATATTCAAGCTAATATCACAAAGGCAAAGGTCGTAGGACGCTCAAGAGGTCGCAGAAAAGAAGAAAAAAACGTATGCATTTGCCAGGACGGCGGGTGATTGATAAATAAATGAGGAAGTGTCTCGAGGAACCTTCCCCCACAGTATCAGATAAGCGATCATCACTGGCGCAGGTCTTCGCTGCAAGCGCGTTGCAAAACGAAGCGTATCGCAGCCATCGTGGGCAAAAATAGCAGCCGTTCCTAAAGCAGAAATCGTCGACCCATCCCACACCCCTATGGAATCTCATCCATCTCTTTCCTTTTGCCTTCCCCGTCCCACAGGGTACCAACCCTATTTACGCATTCCTCTTCAATCTGCTCCAAGTATTCCAAGACACCCTCTTGTATTTAGCCAGCGGAAGAGTGCCCAGTAAAAGATGTTTATAAATATTGTTCTCTTAGAGGACCACGCTTCCCCGAAACTAGCCGAAATTAAGCAATCTGGTCGAAGGCGTCGCGACGTAATACTGAGTCAGTCGGAGTTTTTGAACATTTTCTATTCGGATTTCGTCCCATTCGTCGGCGTGCGAGGATGGGGAACCTGTTTACTTCCACGTATGGTTTGCGAGGACCATAAAGAAAATACGGCTTTGTTTTGCTGCTCAAGTTTTTGGGTGATGCTACTCGATGTTTTTCTCCACGGTAAACTTACGTGTTCCTTTCTTCGCATCCAAAGTAATGGGGTTTTTAGTTTCAGGATGCTTTCATGTATTTAGAGGCAAACCTAAGTTGTTATTTAGGTGCAGGATTATTAAATATTGTCGCTACTATCCCCGATCGTGGGCCAATATAAATAATAAAATAAATGATCGAATAATTTTAAATTACAATATATGAAGCAAAATTATGTTACTAATAAAGCTTGCCGGATGAGCGCGTTTCATCAGACAGTCTCAAAAGCAATAACAGGTAGGTAAATCGATTTTATGGGTTAAGTTGGATTTATATGTAAATTATAAGCATTAATAGTATGAATGTGAGAAATAGTATGAATAATATGTAGCCCTTTCACTCTAAACGTCCATCTCACGTAAAATACGTGTGTTATCATAGTTAACACTTTAAGTGCAAGAATGAAGTTTCCACAGTATTATCTTTAGTGTATACACACGCACAAACACATAAAAATATATATTATAATTATTATTGATATATTTTTACCTCACCTATAAGATGAGTCTACTGCAATGTCTCTCGGAAAATAAAAGTTGGGCTCTTGTTAAGAGCTACTGTATAGCTCAATTCTATCGTTTTCTTAAAAACATCATTGGAATTCTACTCTTTTTCATTTTAACAACTTCATTATATTAACTCAAAGATTGATAAGAAAGTAAATTTTATTCGCAATTATGAATCGAAACACACTTCACCCCTTTTCGAAATGTTCGTTCAAGGATGAGTTCCAGTTATGACGTCACACTTCTGACCTCCTTATAAGATTGATTCTGTTTTATCTTATCGCCATGACTAATATCGAAAGCCATATCATTATTGATACAGTCAATGGCATCTGATGTTATAATGGGAGATATGTAAATCCGAACATTTGTCTGAAATCAGCTGCGGAGGCGACCCAATAGTTTCGAGGAAGCACTTAACCTTGACCTGCATGCTGTACGTGACAAATGATGATTCAACGCCTCAATGCTCTCTTACCGAAATCAATTCGGAAAAATCCCTTTTTTCCCTCTACTTACAGTTGACGGTCATATTCAAGGACTCAATTAGGAGGAATTTTTTTTTTAGAAGAAGAGTAGGTAGATTTTAGATGGTAGATTTTTACGTACGAATTGAAAAAAAAACACTTTTACCTATACTCAGTCGGGAATGGTTTTTTGTGGAGTAATCGCTGCTGATATTAAACTCTTATTTCATTATTTCATCGTTATATTTAGCAGACATATCATCAAAGTATGTTATATATTTCAAGTACGATGAGATTTTCTTTCGTATATCAATAAAATCTGCAATATTGTTTAGTTTGATTATTTAGTTATCAACGTTTAATTTGACTCCAACTCACATAATCATGAACAAGTATTTGTTCCCGGGGATGAGAGGTTGGCGTATGATTTAGTATTTCGGTATTTAAAGAGTAAATAAATACAACGACAAATATTTCACTGAATCGTATCTCTATAATTAAAGAGCATCATTGATTTAACTGTTTTCTAATAAAAATTCTAATTAAAAAGGAGAATGAAGCCGATGAATTTTGCTGCTAACCATATTAACGAATGAAATCGTTAACAGCGGCAGAAAAATTGCGAAAAACTTTTCCTTAAAAAGAAAGTGTAATTCATAATTCCTAACTTGCTTATTTTCTTCTTTTCCGTGTTTTTGTCGTATTTAGAATAAGGGAATCTTCGTTTCCAGAAGCTGAAATTTTCTATTCCTTTGAGCCTGGAGGAATCAAACGTCATATATTTTCAAATTTAATAAATATATCGCTCTCATTTATTATTATTCATGAGATCAAATAATTCTAGTATATTGCTAATTTCAACCTCAGACGGTGGTTCTGTATCTTCTTTCATCTCTAATATAATAAGTGAATTAATTATTATTTTCTTTGACTCCTGCTGGCAGTTATCTTCCATATAAATTATCGCTATTGATTTCATTAATCGTAATCTAAAGTTGCAAATCAGATATCCTGTTTTAAATACGAGAAGATTGAATTTTGGTTAAGTCGTTTCCGATACGAGCTAACAAGGCGGTTATCGCATATTTTTGTAATTGCCCTCAGTGGGAACACGGACGAGCGAAAAACATTGCGCCACGGAATAAGCTGGCGAAAACAGCTTGTTTATTTAATAATTTCTCCGCAACAGAGCTCTTCCAGGATTGCGAAATTCTGTTTACGTGGCCGCGCGATATTTTTAGCGGAACACACACTGTTATGACTGTGATCGCGATATCTCTCTGAGCACAGCAGAGTCAGGGAAACCGCGGGGAGCTAAGAGGCCCCCGCCCGAGACGTTTCATAAAGCGATAATATCGAGATTTACCCCTTGGAAAAAAATTGAGCGTAGGAAAAAGCTGTACCAAAAGAATCTTTGTTTATTTATTTATTATTACATATGCTGCATGTGGAGTTTCTTCCGATGGCAGCTCCAGCCATTGCCTATGTATTATAACTTATTTCTAACCCCAATCCCAAACTCCAGACGTTGCTCGCCAAAGAATATTTCAAAATTATCATAACTACCCTCAGCCAGTATTCGAACTCCGCAAAACTGCAACAAGATCTAATTTACGTACATCTCCCAGGTACCCTTCCAAAACATGTTCTCTACATATATCCACTAATCACAAAAACTTCATTTCAAAGTTTATAATGTCAATTTTCAGGCCAAAATATGACTTCATCGTTTTCGCATCGTCGCGTTTAAAAATATTCAAATAATACTCAACATAACAATATTGAATCCACTTAATTATAAAAAAACTACAGCATCCACTTTTAAACTCCTTTCTTTCCTAGGAAAAGGGTTAAGGTAGCTTTGCACATAAGGGCGAGCACCCGGGAAATTTCCAAGGAAAAACGGACTTAAGAGAAGTCAGACGGGGCCTGGAATCGAACCCGGGATCTTCCTCTATCTTCCTAGTCGGACGAAACCACACTTGCCCATGCTCGCTAAGTCCCCAAAACGGCTTGTTAAAGTGTTCTGGCCGGGTAGCTTAGATGGTTATTTGGAAGATCCCGGGTTCGATTCCCGGCCCGTCAGACTTTTTTTCAAGTCCGTTTTTCCTTGGGAATCCTTTCTTTACTTTTAAACTCCACTTTATACTCCCCAGTGAACGAACTCACTCCAACCGAGAGATTTGCGAAATCTTATCTCGAAGGATGCACTCCGCTGCAACACAGGTGGCGTCTCGCCCTTCCCCGCCCCGGGCCAGAGACGGCCCTAGCCACCGGACCAAAATTTCTGCGCCTCGATGAGGTTGCGCTCGCGAAAAATTCGTTACGCTGCTCCGCCGAGGGCGTTTCGAGGGGAGAAAAAAATGGAGGAAAAAAAGCACGTTCGCTCATCTGTCTCAGCATCCTCTCGCAGCCTCCGGCACTTGTCTCGCCCTGTCCCTCTCTTCCCTCGAGTGGGGGTCGGCTAAAAATACCACGCGCCCGAGTGTTTGCACTCGTTTTCCTAAAAATATACACGTATACACACGTTCGCTTATTTGACGGAATTAAAGGGGGCGCGACGATTCTCCGCGTCGCGAGACTTTAAAACCGTAAAAATAGAGGCGTTTATTTTGCGCGAGGATTGGTGGGGGTGTGGAGGTTTCAATTGGTATCGGGGAATCGCAGAGCTCTCTCTCCGCCCCGATGCCGGTCTTCGTGGGGCTGCTTCGTTCTTGCTTCCATATCCTGATATGCGGAGTATATTTCTAAAATTGATAGACCTTGGCGATGTTTCGTGGAAATACTCCTTGTTTACAGGAAAGATACGTTGTAATTTTTCCACAGGATTGAATCAAAATAAAAACATGACCAGAGTACCGATGCCGATGAAAGGCTGAAAACTGGTCGTGTTTTTAATTTTATTAAATCCTGAGGAAAAATTACAACTTATCTCTACTTTTAAACACGGAGTGTTTTTCATTTGTTAATTAGTATAAGATGGAGAAAAATGTGTCTTCCATTTGCGTTTGTCACGGCCTTGTTCATTTCTGTGATGACATGAAATCTGTTGAGGCATCAGTACGCTAAATAGTGGCACTGATGGAACAGAATATTTTCGTTTTACTAATCTTCAGTGCCAACTTGCCATTTTTTTATTCTTTTTATGTATGCACATCCAAACATTCATTCAGTATTTCATTCGCAACTCAGTGAATAAATAGTGAAAGATATTCAATTCAGTATACAACATAGTGTTGTTAATTACTCGCAAATTTCCACAGATTTATTGTAACCACATGTTTCGCTAGGGAACTAGCTTAATCAGGCAAAGTTACATTACCGATTCTTCAATATATACAAGAAGTGGGAAAAGGAGGATGTTTGGGTAAAATGTTGCTTCCCTCTCCTTTTAGCCCCTTTTTACATGAAATATTCCAGTAATTTACATTCTAATTATTATTATTAGTATATTATATATTATATTATAGCATCGCATTCTCATTTCGAGTTTATACAACATAAAATATAAATGCACACATTAATATTTCTTATCATATTTTCCCTTATAGAATTTGAATTAATTTGATTACATTTAATTTATATTGAATGCATCATTATTTATATCAGAGTTCAGGTCACACCTTGTGGAATGCCTGGCTTGGTGAGGATAACATGAGTAAGCCTCATTAACTCTCACTAGCTCTTATTGTTAGTACATAATGTTAGAGGAGATGAGGTACCAACAGGACTTTGGGCTGAATACTTTAAATACTGGAGCTGTTTCGTGATGGAAGCGAGGATTAGGAAGAATGACGCTGATACTATTTTTCTTTCCTTTGAGATATCAGAAAAAATTTGGATGGCCAGAGTAACCCGTGGGCGACCTTCCCTGATGGGCCCACAATAGTATTGGCAGGCGATCAGAATAGCCGACCTTTTTTCTTTAGAGAAAGCTCATTCTTTCATTGAGCACATTTCATCCTTTTTCCTCCAGTGGGCGTTCTAGAAATAAACAGCGAACGGGGCAAAGAAAGTGAAGTATCAATAGATTGACGATCAATAAGCTCGCGATCTGCAGCATGGAGATGAAAGCCCCACGATGGCCGATTTCAGAATATTTCTCCTCCCTCAGCATCGTCGGATCCGTCAGCAGATGGCTCCGAACGAGTTTATTTCCGTTTTATCTCCTCTGGGGATAATTGGTCGATAGGGCTCGATCCGGTTCCCCACAGGTATAGGAGATAAGCGGTGCATTAAGGGACTAAGGTTTGTTTATCCATTTCACCTAATCGCGATCGGTCATTAGAGAGATTCTCCTCGATTCATACAAGAGCGCGCTCTTGATACTCGATCTGCTAACGATTTCCGTGATCGGGGATAGGGGAAATGTTTGCTTTTTCATCCCTCGATTCTGACGGATTTACGAGTATTAAGCGATGGAGAAATCGGAAGATGCGTCGCAGGTGTGCCTGTGGGCTGATTTCTCACGGGGGAAGGGGTAGAATGCCCGAAAGAAACATGATGCGTAATTTAAATCAATAAACACTATTGGTCGACTCCATCGTTTGGTAATTCGGCGTTACTTGCAAATTTTTCTTCTACAAATCTGTTGATTTTAAATGCTGTTCTAAACTATTGGTTAAAGAAGATTATAAAATACTAAAATCACTTGTACTTTATTTATATGCTTGGGTAGGTGAGACACATTTCGCCTCCTCTTCCCCTACCCCAGCAGATCTCCAATACAGGTACATTGTAACATTATATACGGATTATAGTCAAATTTTAAATAAATAAATAAAGAGTTACTGAACGAGTTCCTTAAGAAATAAAATTTTGCCCAGCTTTAAAAATTCCAAAACATCTTTCAACGCAGTTTGAAACAGTGATGCCTTAAAGAAAATTAGCTTTATATTGTTTATATTATCCTCTGATTTTCGTAACAGTATAAGATCTGATCATGGCGATTACTCGTCGAAACTTGGCTGTGTTTCTTATTGAAGAAGAAGGTTTTTAAGAAAAAGTACAACTCTTCTCTTAATTCTAAATAGTGAATTTCCACAATATCTCGCCTCTTACTGCGATTTTAGCATGACATTTTTTCTCAAAACATTCATTTTCTCAAAACATTCATTTTCTCAAAACATTTACGAACATATCAATATAATTATGAGGTATTTATTTCATAATCTTACTATAGGAAGTTGGACCTTGTTTAAAGAAACTGATTTTGTGTATTTTTATCTACATTCTCTCGCGGTTTGGACAGAAAATTTCGAAATCAATGACCCTTAATTCTCCTGGAAAATTTAAATGTATTACTTCGTTTAATTTCTCGAAATTTAATTGATTAATGTTAAAATTTTATTACCGAAAGTCGTTTCGAAAGGCTTTTGCTCAAGGGTGCATCGA
Organism: Sympetrum striolatum; assembly: GCA_947579665.1. NCBI lineage: Eukaryota > Metazoa > Arthropoda > Insecta > Odonata > Libellulidae > Sympetrum > Sympetrum striolatum. The sequence continues at coordinate 48,063,271 of OX388342.1, read as the reverse complement.
GCAGAGAGTAAATTTACTGGTTGCGTATTCAATTTGTACTCTTAAATACCCTGGTAATTAAAGTGGACGTGGAAGTCATTAAGGATACAGTTCAGCTCCTCGTAGGAGATCAACACTCGGATAAACTGATGATAAAATTGCTTCACGTACACTCACCTTGAGTAAACGCCCATCCACCACCCTCGGCCTTACGATTCGATTACTGCAAGCATAATTTCGCAAACTGTACTAGTTGCACTTTCACCAGACATAACTCCCGCCATACACGGACATAATGACGTGAGCCCTTAGGCATGCCCTCCATGGCGAATTGTGTTAATCGCTGTTGATACTCATTTGTATGATGGTCTCGCGTAGTCCAGTCGGCAGCAGTCGATTGCCAAGGTTAAGCTGTTGAAATAGCTTGCTGGGGATCAATATTGAGCCCAAAGGGGATACTAACGATTTCATTTACCTTATTCAGCGGTCGTGATCCCCTTCCCTCGCTCCGGATGGGTAATCTACTACGTGATGATTATGTTAAGCATTCTCATTCGTTACTTAATGTAGTTTTTGCGAAATTATAATTAATTCCGTACTCAAAGGAAGAGTTTGCGGGGTTGCATCTCGATATCGGAGTTTCGGGCGTGAATTTGGGCAAATACCGATGATTTAGTGAATGAAAGGAAGATGTGTAAATGAGAAATTGCTAGGAATTGATCTAATGGTAATGTCCAATTGTAACTGTCCAAGACCAATCTAATTGTAAATTGAACCATTTATAGGTTAATTTCAATATTGGAAGTGTCATCGTCAACTCATTTATGTTATTAATAATTAAAAATTAATATTCCAGAAAATCATTTTTAATTCCAATCGATGGCTTCCGGATAGTCCTGGTAGGGCAAGGGTATAATTATTTCTTAAGACTAGCTTGGTTTCGACACTAATAGGTTAACAAAATGAAACGTTTAAATTATGATTTAGAACGTGTATTGATCCTGTTGATTTCACTGTACTTATATGTTACATCGATTTATTCGATCTTTCTTTTTCTTCAGTTGTATTGTAATTACTAATGCATATTAAATAGAGAGACATTAAGACTGTTATGTAATTAATACAATTGTATCGAAGATGAGACAAGATTTAGCGATTTTATTTTTTCCTCTTCGTCTCTAAATTTTCTTTCTCTTATATTTTTTCAATTATTTTTATGCTCAATTTTAAACAAAGCTTTACTGTTATTCTAAATTGAACATAATAACTACGTAGAATAAATATGCTCAGCTATAATGGTCATCGAAATATACCTACTCCTTTTTGGCATCACTTTAATTCGAAACGATCCTTTTGCGTGAATATATTCCAGTTGCACTCCGACATGTTCCTTTCACTCCAATTCTTCATTTTCCTTTACTTGGAAGTCTTTTCCTCAGTATTTCTCGAGTATTCCCACTCTGGAGGACACTCATGAATTCTCCGAAACAATTTTACCGTTGGAACGTTTTCAAGACTTTCGGCAAAATTTTCCACTTCATTTGAATCTCAAATACTGCGGAAAAAAGGCGCAAAAACGGAGTTGAGGTCGTAAAAATGGGCGACTCCTCGGCAAGGTCAATTTTCAAAAGAAATTCATCGACTTCTGTATGAAAGCGGAGTTTTTTCCAGAATGTCAGCAGTTACAGCTGCGGTAATGGTAGTCTGTGATGTAAATCGATCCGATGTCATTCGAAAAGATGGGGAGAGATATTCAATATTCAATATACTTCAATTATCATACACAAAAATACCACTCACCAAAAACTATAAAATAAAATATCACAGTATATATAATGCTCGAGATAGCCAAAAGATTATATCATTTAATCTTATCCGGCTATCTATAATTAAAATTTACTCTCATTAATAGTATAAAAAATACATTACATAAACTAAATATCATAAAACAATTTCTTGAGGAAACTCCCTCAGGTTGACAAATAATAAGACAAATGAAAAAACATGTTTATAAAATCATTCTTAATAATATCATAAATGTTGCACAGTCTACTTATAACAAATATATATGTTTACAAAAAGTTTTATATAATAGTATTAAAATATGAAAAGAGAATAAAAAGGCATTTATAAGCATAAATTTGGTATTTGGAATAAAGAACAGTCTTTACATAACATTGGGTGATACTTTTGCATTGTTAACTTTTGATTTACTAGTTTGAAGAAGAATAATACACAACTAATGCACGAAACAATAATTTTAATCTTAATTTAAGAGATGATATACTCAGTCTAGTCGTCTGTAGAAATATGTGGATTATTCATTTAAAAACGTTTGGCAGTAGCATAGCTATAACTAGTGAAGTGTTTATAAGTTTTGTTGTACTATATAGATTCATTTATAGATAACTATTTCAACCGCGCCCTCTAAATTTGTACTTGGATGATTGCAGCATTGCATGCAGGAGCTCAAAAAGAAATTTCAGAAATTCTGAAGGCAAAAAGTTCCTATATATCCAACCGTAAAGATATAGTAAATTAGTGTTAGGTGAAGATTTAATTTGCATTTGACTATGTATGTAACTAAATTTGTATATTTATCGATAGGGGTTGGAATTTAATTAAAGAAATTTTAAATTAATAGATTTTACCTTGATAAATTAAAGTATTTAGTGATAACAAAATGTATATTTTCATTCCACATTATAAATAGTCCATTAATTTTTTTGATAGTTTTACAAAGTTGAAATTTCCACCGAAGTACTGGTTCATTCGGAACGAAATTCTTAGTAAATTAATGAAACTAACAGATTCCCAATGAAACTTAGGATTTTAATGATGGCTACTTTAGCAATAAAGAAATTTGTTGAAAATACATCTGATGCAGTAAATCCTTACATACTGAATTCTTATGGAGACATGTCGTTCTATACTTGCAACATTCAATAAAATAATTTTAGAATTTTTACCTTATTTCATTCAATGAGAAGTGCTAAAATGACACCAAAATAAAATATAGACCTACTCTGCTTTTTTATAAACGCGCGATGATGAAATTAAAAATTGCTCTTAGCATTTTAGTTACGCAACAAGAGAAGTGTTCCCTGGGGAATTATGACGAATCGTAAACAACTGTTCTAGCCAGAGTAATCTCAGAAAAATGGAAGTTGCTGGCCATTTTACTGAAATCGCTTATTACCATCCTTTTCATCCTAGCTCTGCGTTGAATTATGTTACTAAGAAAGATTTGAGTACAAGAAGAATCGATAGATGAAGATATATGTGCGGTTAACTGTAATCGAAGCTGTTTCCGATTTTTTTCTGTCACTGTCTGCAAAAGAACAATTCCACCTTCTCACCCTTCACTTTCTTTTCTCAACGATCGTCTTAATCTTCTCTTTGCTTGCATCGAAGCCCTCGTTTCCGTTTACCTAATGGAAGTGCATCACGCGATCCACGCGTTGCTTGACATACACTAATTATCGCTGATAGCCGAAGTGTGTCACCTCTCTCAGGTTGGCGTGCTGCCACTATTTACAGCACAATCTCGGCAACCATTTTTTGTATAATGCGTCGCTTCGTCCCGTAAACCCATTCCAACCCGTCACTTTCTCCCGGTTGCATTGGATGTTTCAATGCGACTAAGGAGTTCGCTTGCCCCTCGTGAATCAATGTTTCACTACTTGTGTATTCAGGAAAGTCTCGTGATATTTTCATTCTTGGTTGGCTTAGATCTATTTTCTTGCGTTAGGAGTGCTTATATGATAGATTTACGATGAAAATCAAGATATGTTTGTTCTTGAATGACGTACATCTTAATTTTTATGTGAAGCTTGCTTGTGTGATAACTTAGTTGATTTTTACACGCAAGAGAAATTGATGATGGCCAATCAATACATCTGCATCGCAATTACAATGAGAATAACAAATGTTTAAAAACTCTGTGCTATTGTTAATATTGTGGAAATTTTAATATTCGCCATTATCTATTTACTTACAAAATGTAGAAATGTTTCCGCTTCCTTACATTTTTCTGTCTACAAATATTTCAATTAAGAATAATTGCATGAAAATTTAGAACTTTTAAGTTGAGCTAAGTGAAGTTTTGTTTTCAAATGATGGTATTATTTTTTTCAAATCTGAAGAAGAGAAAATTATTCAAGATTAATTCCCGCAAAAAACTGTTTAGTCTCTTTTCGGACAGCATAATAATGAGTGATTTTCGATTAAATTTTTGTTTATTGTCTAATTTAACATAAAGAAATCGATTTGTAAATTCTACTAGAATACGATAAATAAAAAGATTCTGTTAATCTAGGTAGGTTGACGCAACTTTTCAATCCTCGTAATCAAGCGAAAGAGATCGAATTAAATTTTCGGCGGTGGCAATTAATATAGGGTATTCTTTCGGTTCATTAGCTTTAATTTTCTTTAACTCCCGAATCTCATCGGCTTGAATATCGGCTGAAATCGGTGGGCGTGAATGCATTACGTTTTTATGTTACCTCGTTGTTTTGGAGGAGCTGTTCCCTGAAGCATTTGACCCAAATTCTGGTGACAGACACGACTCTGCCAAGGCAAGGAACTCACGTACGGCGTGAGATTGAATAAACGAGTACGAAATAAATCCCCTCATGAATGGCTGATATGTTCTAACTGCCTTACCCTGAATGACAAGAAAGGAAACTCACCAGTTTATAAAAGAGCTGAAACGACAGTTTACAAGAGGATAAATCTCAATTGGTGGTTTCTAAACCAGAACTAATATCCTCTAGGATATTTGATCGAAAGTCGTCGAAAAATTTATTCTTAAATTTTTATTTTACTTTTTCTACTGAACCTGTGAACGATAACGTAATTTAATCAGAAAGGATAATAAAAAGATTTCTAAATTTGTCTTCGGGAGTTTATTTCAGACTAGAAATGTTAGTTTTTTCAATTCGGTTGATTTACTGTGGTACAAAGAATATCCATTTCGTTGCCATGATAACAAACTCTTATAATAAATTACATTTTTGTAATTTGAGTAAGCATTTATACTTTATTCACGAGTGATTAAAAATTCTATCCTTTGTATCACATATTTTTCATTGTATGGTTTGGTTAGGGTAATTTGGTATTGAGTAAGAATAATCACTGCAATATGTCATTCTTGTAGCGGCTGTTGCCTAATAATAAACCATATTTTTAATAATAGATTTATGAGAAACAAAGGAAAAGTATAACTTTTACAAACCACAAGATAATTTATTTTTAAACGACCATGGGTTCGATTCATGGAGTCATCGTCAGGTACTGATGTCGGGAAACAATTTTGTGGAATGGAATTTGTAAAAAGGGAAAATAATAATTAAATCTATAAATGCTGATATAATTATCATCCTTGTGAGATAGCCCCGTTACTGTGAAATTAGTTCTTAAATAAGCCAAGGGAGACTTTATAGAATGTATTTATATTTACGTCACGTTAGGATGGAAATAATAAGTTATGTTACTATACAGCTGTGATTATAAACAGCGATATTTTATCCTAGATAATCATAGGAATAATTAGTTCTTTGTTATGAATGAAGGGCTGTAAATTATTTGGCTGCACTCTTTGGCTCTGAAATGTGGGAATTCTGTCATTTTTAGCCAATATCCTTATCGCGGAAGAATCTGCTTCCATCTAATATTATTTTCCGTTTCATTTGAGCACAGACTTACTTAAGTTTACCAAAAGAAAGGCGTCTGAGAGCTCCCGGACGTGCACTTTCCGAGGGTCGATGCCGTGTCACCCTTCCCCTAATTGGAGTCGAAATCGCCCAATCTTTATCTCCTTCTTAACCTTTAACAATCTCGTTTGCCAAAGGGACCGTGTCTACGGGGATGCGTTCGTTCTCGCAAGGTTCAAAAGGACGATATCCATTCTGCAGAAATAATCCGCCCGCGCTCCACTGCTTTGTCTTTGCCTTCGGTGGAACTTCAAGGGCGACCCAAAAATTTCTCCTTCGACCCGAAAAATCCTCTAAGAATTTGCGATGAGGCAGCGCGAAATTGATAGCGGCGTTAACGTCTAACGAAAAAGGTTTTCAGCACGTGAATATTTATAGGGTTATAAAATATCAACTTTTAGAGATCGTGCCAATGATTAACCTTCAAACGTCAGCACGAGTATTACTTTGTGTTTGTTGGATGTAAACATGTATTTATAAAACTCCTCCTTGCTTACCTTAATTTAGAATAGGATGATATATAATATACTATATGTTATATAATATGCTGCTTAATAACTTATCATCAATTTTTTTTATTAGAGTGTAGTTGTAAATTGCGTGTAATGGTTGGATTTGTCCATGTCTCCTCTCTACCATTAAAAATAATCCAAAAGCGTCACTTCATTCGTCAAAATTATTTTATTCTATGCGCTTTCATTGGTTCGCGAGCGCCCGTTATTTCTTCATATGGGGAGGTAAACAACATCAAATGTAATCTACAGACCACGTTGGAAAAATTTCTTATGCGATTCCTAAGATTTGTAGGGTACATCAACAGTTCATGCACTTCGACTCATGAAGAAAATTGCATTACTAATTTATGGCGGGTTGCGTAGTGCTCACAACAGTTAAGAGCATCAAGACGAATTTGCGATATAAACTCAAAGACCCTTAGTGAGATTCTTCCCCAACATTAGAGGTAAAAGAGAGTCTTAACTCCGGAGGTACTACCGTCCCCGATTTAACTTTAAATCTAAGGTTTTCAAATTCTAGCATTTATGTATTAACCTAGCTCTTTGATTCATCAAAATGTGTTATAGCTGAAAGATTATTTGTCATGGCATTATAAACTGTTTCTGTTCTATGCCTATCGTTTACTGAAGCTGAATTTAAAAATGGTCATAGTTTTATTTTTTCGAGATGTTCAAACATCGTGATGTTCACCGATTTCTTAATGATTCATCGAACAATTCTTTCAACATTGATTTCTCCTTCCCCACGAAGTTATATATTTCAAACTGAAAAATCTTAGAAGTAGATTTTTAATCATGCCTCACCACTAAAGTAAGCATATCCCCAGCAAAGCCCACGCCTTCTCCTCAACGTCGCTCTGTGATCGTTAAAGCGTTCCCCATTAGCCTTGGAGGCCGTTTCTCCCATGTTTATGAAGTTCACCTACTGCCGCCGAAATAAATCACAGAGGGGGCCAGGGTTATCCGTACGACTATCCCGAAGTCTCTCTCTCTCTCTCTCTCTCTCTCTCTCTCTCTCTCTCTCTCTCTCTCTCTCTCTCTCTCTCGAGTGACCTTCCGAGTTGCGTGTCCGAGGAATATGCTCAAGAGGGGATGCCAACACCTCTCTTCCCTTTTGTTTCAAACACCTGACCTTTACGATATTAAAGACCTTCCGAGGGATGGAAGGTGAGATGCAGAGAGAAGGTTTGGGTCGAGCTTTCCACGCTTTTTCCCTCCTTATATTTTTTTAATTTGCCCCTTGAGGACTCCTCGTCTTTGTCTTCTTTACTCCTTCATTTACTCTCCCTTCTCTCGTCTTTCTCTTCATTTCTCTATTTATAAAAATGCTTGTGCTGTGTGGGAGACTACCTCTGAATTTCTCCTCTATGCTGTCGTTATTCCATTAACATGGAATCGACCAAAATTTAACTCCTGTCTTTCATTCATAACAAAGGTATTTGCAATCTTACATTTTTTAGAGCGACGTCCCTCTTCTAATCATGAAAAACTAGATCTTTAAAAGGAAAGAATCTATGATGGAATTTGACTTTTACCACAAATTTTACCTAACAATTTGTGGAAAAAGTACAATTCCATTTTAGATTCTTTCCATTATGAATTACCACAACTACTCGCCTGATTTTGTGAAGTTCATTAGATCAATGTAATTCAGAAAAAAATGTTTTTATATATTTAATAAAGTTTTTACACATGTATTGGAACAAATCATAAAATATTCATGTATTATTTTTCTTACGTGATGATGTAAGGCGATGATGCTCGCAGTATGACCTGCAAAGGTTTTGGTTGCGGTTGTCATACATTATGTTTGAACGATTAGAAATAAAATAAATTATACCATTACCTTTGATTCATGATTAGCCTTCGCTTATTTAAGTGAATTATTCTAACACGTGTTAGAGATTAAGATGCCAATGAACGACATAAATATCGAAATATATATACAATGGTTTTTGAAACCACTCCCACCACCACTTTGCTAACAAATCACCAACTTGATATTTATGCCTTCCTAGTATTCTTCTACTTATCCTTTTTCTAGAACTACTACAGTGAATCATGAACAAGTTTCCAAAGTAATTTTCTGGTCCATGGGACTTTGAGGAGTAAGTTGCCACAAATGCATTATCGTTTTAGAGTGCTTGATATAATGGCGTAGAAATTTGTACTATCGAGTGCATGTAGCGGAAACTATTAATAAACTAAAGTGTATTAATTGAGATTTTATTATAGTAAATACAGAGATACTTATTATTATAGTTGTTATTGCTTGTTCTATGGAATGTTAATATAATAATAATGTTATCGTTTGCTATTTGGAATCTTAATGGAATGTAGTATGAATACTATATTATTCGTGTCGAAAAATTATTACATATTTTATTACATAGTAATAGCAGAGTAGGAGTAGTTTGTTTATTTACAAACTCACAATTATATTCAGATAATATTCTGAAAGTGAAGAGATGTCTCGCCAGATACAAAATGATTTTAACATTAGACATAGTGATAAATATTTCCATCCAGCATAGTTATCTATACATCAATATCACATTATTATTTCATATTATATATTCTATATTAAAAAATATTAAAACATATAAATATAAATTCATCTTTTACTTCAAATAAAATTCAATTGATGACGTTTCTGTTCGGTGATACAAAAATAACGGACCAACTTTTTTTCCCTACTTTTACGATGTTAGATTTCATGTACGGAATTAGAGGATATTTTGTCACGGTATTTTTGTCCAATGGCCAAAAAGATGTTTGGGTGAAAAAAGTTTGGAAGTGAAGCAAATGATGCTCTCCAGTTTATCCTTGTCTAGAACATCGTACGAAGGCAGACAGCAAAAGATTGCGAAAAGTCTCGATTCCGCCTTTATCTCTTGTTTCGAGCGAAACAGATTTTGGTCCTGAGGAAATATTCTCCGGGTAAATATGAGCAGATGGATGTTTCTCTTTATCAAGGGGCGTGGGAGTGAAAGTCATCTTGTGTTTCAGTTTAGAGTCCCTTCCTTAGCTTCAAAAATCGAATCCCCTTTCGTGAAGGGAATGAGGGGCTCTTAGGGGAGTCTGGGGGCGGACTCGTATGCGCAGCAATTTTCTTCTCTCTCAGTTTTCATGCATGCCCCAGCGTTGCCAGATTTTCGAGAAATAGCGTATAATGCTTGACTAGCGTCTTTTATATGTAAAATAAGTGACCAAACCAACAAGAAAGATAGTCATATCTCAAATGCGACGGGTAATAAACGATTAAATTAAATTTCTTACTTAATTAGGCTTATTAGACAGGGTTTAAGGCATCTAGGTTACAGTAGTTGTCAAAACTTGGACGTCTTAAAACTGTATCTACTACATAAATCCTCCACTGCCCATAATCGAGTGGCGAAATAGGGTGCTGAGGGTGTTTCAAAACGGTGCTCTGAGTGGTGTGAAGAAAATGTAGTCTTCTTTGAGTTGAAATTTGTGCTATAGAGTTAATAATTAATCATCATAGAGTTCAGTAATAATAATATAATAATTATAGTAGTTAGTTTACTCCAGGATAAGTTTTCAACGATATTAAAAAGTTGGTGACGGTTAGGATTACAATAATCGGAGATGATTGGATATCTTACTCGTAATTTTTTATGTTCAGAACTTTGAGTATAAAGTGATTTATAAAGTGCTGTAGGCTTAATCAGTAAAAACCCTAGAAAAGTGATTCATTCATTTTTGACGCCTTATTCCTAATATAAACGCTTATTTCGTGTTATTCATAAATTGTGATTAATTCATAATAGCATCCGTTGTAGTAACTGCGAAAAGGAAACCTTCCCAAGTTTGCATAGCTTATCGTCGGATCAGTATTTCAATTTTCCTTAAATTATCAGTCAGTAATCTCTCAGTAATATGACTTTTGACAGAAAATAGATATGAGAAACGTTTCATTAAGTTTTTACGCGATGCCTAACTTTTTTATAACTTAAGCTTTTATTGATCACATATATTAATTTAATCCATGTTTAAATTCGAGTAATTAACAAATTCATTAACACCTCATGTGTTTCGTCGGACTAAAACTCATCGTTCAATGAGTTGTACTCGAATACACCTAGAGATATGGTAAAACTTACGAAAACTGAGGAGTACTAAAAATGAAGTGCACTTGTCATTGTGACCATTGAGAAGACTTGTTTAGAGACGCCAACGAGGGGGAAAGGCATTTGCCTTCTATGCAAAAATGCAGAGTACACAAATTTCTCCCCTTTTTAGGTGCCTAATAAAGTTAGTGCGGGACAATAAGTGGAGGAGACGTTTGGCCCTTAATTCTGACGGCATTCGTCGATCTTCAGAGTGGAGGCGTGGGTGAGGCTTCGATCCGTTGATTTGGCGGACAACGCGAGAGATTAAAACGCAGGAAATGGAAGGTCTTCGCGGAATATAATCTCTTTCTAAGGTTTCTATTCCTTCGCTTTCGCAGCTTTCGTTGCTGAATGAAGATTTCCAGGCGAAAAGGAAGCCGACGTAAAACCTTTTCAAAAGATTTGGGAAAGAACACTTTTCGGAGAAGAATGCGGGGGAAAGACTTTCCCTCGTTCCATTTGTCATTTTCTTCGAGATTTTTATAAAGCGTGAAGTGATTAAGGTTTGCCCTCGATCTGGGTGGCTTCATCTTTCGTCGGATTATCATCAGATGTGACGTAATTGTCGGTTATTTAATTTGCCACGACCGGAGTTCTTCAAATCTTAAGATCGTGTAATTTCTTCTGGAAACTGTAATCTGTTCTCGGAATTAATTTTGGCAAAATTCGTGAGAATACTTACATGTGTACTCTTGGACATGTTTACATTAAAAATTAGTTCATTAAAGACCTTATTTTACCTGGTTACGTCTAAAATAATCTTTCAGTTCAAATTTCGATTGATAAACCTCTTCTTTATAGTTTCATCAAGTTTAATAATAATAATAATAAATGGCCTTTATTCGGGCGAGATTGAGACTAGAAAGTCTCTTCTTACACCTAACCCATCGTCATATGCGAAACAGAAAGAAAGAGACAGTTTGCAAAAGTACACGAAGAAAACTAGTATGTGGATTTTTAAAAAACCTAAGCTGAGGGCTCAGGAAAAATTTCCACTGCAGGAAAACACTCCCTAGAAGGGGAGTGTGAAAAACCTGCGAAACCTACAGGTAGAAATCAGTATTTTGTGAAGAAGGAGAATAAAAGAATTATGAAAGACAAGTAGAGAATAGATACAAATTATGCAAAAGGGACAATACACATTCACTACAAGCAATCAAATCAAATAAAATATCTTCACAATTTACACTAAACCTAAATACAAGAATTGTAGCATTAAAAAAAATAAAACACAAACGAATATTTCAAGAATAACAAAACAATTATACATTAAGGTTGAGAATGAATAAAAATCAAAACATAGAGTTTATATAACATTGGACAAAGAAAATAAGCAAAAAAATTTAAAATAAAAAAAAAATAAGATTTTAAATAACTAAAATTACCTTATCGTTAATTATGTACATATATATATATATATATATATATATATATATATATATATATATACATATATATATATATATATATATATATATATATATATATATATTACGTGAGGCAGCGGATCAAAACCGAATAATCGTGTGAAGAACAAACAGATTAACTAACAGAAGAGGGTGTGATTCAAGACTTAAATATATTGTGGGTAAAAAGAAATGGGACGCGGTCAAAAGGTTTGAGTGCTAATTTGTATGTTTAATAAATGATTGTGGCATTTACGCTTAAAGGTATGCATTGATGGCAGATTTTCCATAGTGGATGGAAGAGAGTTCCAAAGGTTACTGGCTGTGACTGTGAAAGATTTGTGAAATAATTCAGTTCTATGCTGGGGAATGAGGAGTTTTTTGGAGCCTCTTGTGTTGCGGTCATGAATGGTGTCTAGAGATTCAAATAAGTCATAGATATATAGTAGAGACTTAGTGTTAAAAAATCTATACGTGGATGATAGGATATGTAGCTTTCGTCGCGACTCTAATTTAAGTAGCGACAGTTTAGAATAGTATTCGGAGACGTGATCAAATTTTTTCAAGTTGAATATAAACCTCACCGTGGTGTTTTGCATGCGTTGTAGCTTCATGGCAAGTTCGCAAGACAGATCTTGGTACACTACATCGCAGTAGTGGAAGTGTGTCATGACTAAGGAGTTTATAAGTCGTAATTTCACAGACGAGGAAAGGAAATTTCCTGCGCGCCTAAGTGAGTGAAGAGATAAATTTACGTTTTTACATACGTGAAGGACGTGATCAGACCATGTAAGTGTTTCGTTCATATAAAGACCGAGATTTTTCACCGATTTTGCGAACGGAATTTCGCTGCCATTCAGTTTAAGCGCTGGTAGGTTATTTTTATTTACAGAGGTAAGTAGTTTAGGGTAACCAATCATGATAGCTTGAGATTTACTAGAATTAAGGTTGATAAAGTTATTTTTGCTCCAGTTATTGATGATCTGCTGTTTAACTGATATTAAGAAATTAAAGTGAGTTTTGCGACCTAGGTATGGAGTTCAGAAAATTATAGTATCACACAGTATGTTACATAGTAGTTGAATTAAATGTTATTTACATAGTAGTTGAATACAATGATAATTTCTTTCCTAATTTTCGTTTATTTGGTAAAATTCTTAGACATTTTTTTGGAAAAAGATGATTAAAAATTCACAAAAAATGTCTAATTGTTCCAATAGAAGTTCTTAAGGCTTTAAAATACCCTAAAATTAGATATCTTCAGCATTGTATGAAAATATTTCTTTAATTTATGCCAGCGAGATGCTATTTTTAGCTTCTGATAAGAATCATTAGTCATTAAGTTCACTATGTAATTTAGACGTTACTGAGTATACAGTATATATTGAGTTATCAATTTAAAATTTCTAATATAACCTTTTGAAAATTTATTTAATAAATACACCTTTGCATAAAAATTAATGATAGGATAATCTCGTTCTAAAACATGTACACTCCTGGCCAAAATTAACGCAGCACCGGCAGTAAGGATCGCTAGAGAGGTGCTGCGTTAATTTTGGCCAGAAGTGTACATGAAATAACAGGACAAATTTCTTTGGATAGAGTTATTTAGTTATTACTTTCTTTTGTGTTTAATTAATAAGTTTCATTAGCTGAAAATTTTATTTTTGATAAGGGTTTCGTAAATTACTTTAAATATTTTTTTAATTACCGAAAATCAAACCCACCTGAAGCAAATGAGTGCACCTACAGATTTTCTATGCTGCGTTTACAAAAAATCCAAGCAAGCGTTGCGAACTGCAGACTTGATGAGAATAGCGATACAGCCTTATCGAATCATCATTTTCCTCGCCCTTACACCAGGAAACAACTTGCATCATTCCTTTGCAATTCCATTTATATTCCCTCTCTCATCTTCCTCTCACACATTTTTGGCAGCGTTTCGAAGTCGTCCTTCAATGTTCGAAACGAAGCAAAAGATCGTTTCAAAACGCGTCCTTCACTACATCGCGGATTTTCTCTCCGTTTGTCTTCGCTCACGTTTTGTTTCTGCAACGCACGCGGGCTTTATCCGCGGAGTATTGAAAGGAACCCATAGTACCGAAGTGAGTCAGGTGCGGCATCCCTTGCGCCTTCCGTACCAACGGGAATACACCGACAGCTGCCTTCTCCCGGTGTCTTCATTCCCTCCTCACAGGTGGAGCCCTAAACAACCTTGCCCTTGCGAACGAAAATTTATTTATAGAACGAGACAGATGCGTGGGCGCTGTCGTCCCGTTGGTTTCCAAGGAGGTTGCTCGCTTTGTAGAGAGAGGATTATCTAATGGTTTAATTGTAAGGGTCTTGTTTAGAAGTGCGACCGAAAAGCCTAGCTTCAAAGGAAAAAATGCACGGCATGTGTTTAAAAATTCCGTTTGATGTCGGCTTGGTTTTCTCGAGAACTGAAGCTATTACTTGAAAGACTTTGCAAGTGAGATGAGCCGTGAGATTTTTCTGTGGAGGAAATTTACTCTTGTACTTGTTGATGGAGGTTGTTAAGAATGGAAAAGCCCTTCATGTTTACGTTCGGTTCTAATTATGAGGTACTTTCTGCACTCTCTGCATCTTTGAATGTGTATTGGAATTAATTGAATAATAGAATGAAATATTTACGTATAGTATTGGTTACACCCTTCTATTCTTTTCTTATTTGACCAAAATGAACTTAATTGAATTACCATTGCGTTAAATTTTACGTATGCTTTTGCGTATGCACATTTATAAACACATTATGAATTGACTGACGATACAATGATAGTCGAAAACTCGTAAAATTCTTTAGTTTAGCGTATCTCCCATATATTTTTCTCTGTATTGCAAGAATAGCATCACTTCATATCGTCTCAATACGGTGTTCCTCGTTAGAAATTACGATTTATTGCTTACATCTGAAGATTTCAACTATGTACAGTTATCAGCTTTCAAATGACGACAAAACATGGAAGGCAGCAACATAGTAAAAGCTTGTTTTATGGAGCTATTTAGTGTTATTAATTACCACAAAGTACTGATTCTGCATAATTTTTGAATAATGATAAATATGTCATGATTTGTTTTGACACATTAAGTAATGATGTTAGGAATGTTTTGCAACTGGGGTGAATATATATTCAGTATATAAATGCAAATATATGTAAACCAAAACTTTTTACGCACATACTTGGAATTTTAGTACCACATTCAATATTTATATATTGCCCTTAAACAGCCGGTAATTTCTAACAGAGCTATCTGACACGAATTCCTTTAGAATCGGAAAACATTACAAATTTTTAGTATACAATGTGGAAAAAGAAAATAATCCATAAATCAGCGCCCGGTACATTCTTTTCTAGCATCTTCTAGTCTTCTTTTTGCCTTTTTTCGATCGGCTGTGTGGGAAAACTACAGCGCAATTTGTTTTTCATTTGAGAAGCCTTCTAAGGGAACATCACCACCACGTAAGAGAGAACTCGTTTTTCATTTCGACCGAGAGCGAAACGAAGAGTTTGGAATAATTTCCGGTACTTATCCTTGTCGCGATGGAATCCTTTTGTGTCTAAAGCCACGGCGGAATAAGGCGACATTTCCCGTTCTTTCGTCATTCCTCTAATCGTCGCCCACATCTCTTTTCACTTTCTGCGTTCATCGGCGGAATTATGATGCACTGACTCGATTCCTTCCACGCCACTGACACAGAATCTCTTTTATCCGACTTCCTTTTTCTATCTTTTCTCTATCGCCCCTGCCAATCTTCTTTCCCTAGGCGGGCTATAAATGCTTTCATCCCTTTGCAACTCTTTTTTTTTAAGATAAGTATAGCAAGATTACGTACCTATGAATTCTCACTTATGCCGGGTATGTTATGCATCAATGGCTGTATTAAGTCATTGAATGACTCTCTGCGGGCTCCAACTTCACGGTTGTCGTAGGGATCTTTAGCTCAGGGCTTCAAAAGATGCGCGTCTTTCATCTAGATGGATGACTGCAGCAATAACCAAAATTTTCCTGAAAAATTTTGTTCATCTCATTTAATAATGTATAAATTTTACTCTTCAAAAAATTTCATAAAAGGAATTAGTTAAACGTTGCTGTAAACAGGACAAACTTTTAATATATATCCTCTATATGAACTTGAGTTTTATTCTTCGTTCAACTTATGACTACCTTTTACTATCTTAAATTTTCTACAAGTTTATATTCGTTTTTCATCGCCTTTTTATTAATATTAAATTAAATATTATTTTTGTTCAGCAGTTTGAGATTTGTGATTTTTTAATATTATTTCTTTTTCCGATGAGTCTTTTCCCATATATTTATGGGGTCGGATGATGAATGATGGATTTGGGTGATAATGTGGATGAGGTTAGTTTTGGCGATGAATTGCCGACTTTTATAGCTGGATGCCCTACCTGCCGCCATCCCTTCACGGGAAAATCAAATCAAAATTCTCTGATCATAAAAATTCCGATCAGCCAGGATTCGAACCTGGGGCCTTGGGGCTTGAGCGATAGCGCGCCAACCACTCGGCCACCAAGGCCGGTATTTCGGAATATTATTTATAATCGTAGAATCACTTAATACTCGCTTCTTTTTATTTTTTTAAAGATTTGACAAAAATATAATTCAAATGTAAGTAATTAGTATTGCTAAAATTGTATTTATGAAAAATTTAAATATAATTATATAATTATCTATTTATTTATAATCGTTTGATTATTTATTTATTGTTTCAATATTCATTTCCTATTGATAATTTTTTTAGGAATTTGTTTAATTGATTTATGAAATTGTATTTACTTTCCTAAAGTAAACTAAAGTATTAGTAATAAACTAAAGTATGCATGTACACTCCTGGCCAAAATTAACGCAGCACCTCTCTAGCGATCCTTACGGCTGGTGCTGCGTTAATTTTGGCCAGGACTGTACATAGAATATTCAACAAAATAATGACAAGCGGTTGAATTTTATAAAACGTATGACATGCAATATAAAGTATGGCAACACGGTATCAATATCAGTTGATATTTATTTATACTTACTTATATTTATTTCCTTGACGTTAACCCGTTATCTCCCCTTACGCATAACACCCTTTCATCTTTCTTTTTTCAATTCTTTCCCTCTTATCTCTCTACTCCACGTGCTGTCTCCATTTACCTTTGAATCCCCCCTCTCTCCCAGTGGGAGTCTCTCAATCGACTCCTTCAATGATACCCCTCACGAGACTTTTCATCGAGCAAAGGCGTTGGGATTCTTGCCTTTGCGAGAAGTTTTAATTAACCTCGTGCAGCGCTGGGGTTAGAACAATGAGGATCCTTAAAGAGAAATCCAGATCTCAGGCTTTGTAATCATCGCGGGAGTTTTCTTTGAGACAAACTCCTGCGAGACCTTTTGGCACTTGTCTAAGCGAATGGCGCCGAAACTTTCTTGCCCTCGCCGCGATGCGTTTATTGCTCGAGCATACGTCTCCTAAAAAGAATTCGGATTCTTAGAACTAGGGCTCGTGTTTGCAAAGGTCAATTTAATCGGAATTTATTGTGAATTGGATCTTTGGTGAATGATTGCTTCGGAATGCTTTTCCGTTTCACTGAAATCACTGAACCCCTTGCGTTTAAGACAATTTTCGCTGGCTGCATTCTCCCCATAATAGATTACTGCATCCCTGTTTGGCAATCTGCTGCTCCTTCCACTGTAAAAGCTCTTAACTTTCCCTTAAATTTCTTTTCATCCATACTTCGCTTACGAGTACCCGATTACACAACCACTCTCGTGATCACATCTTTTCATCCCTCTCTCATCGCCAAAAATCCTTCGACATTGAATATCTTCATACATTATTCAACGGCCGATGCAAATCTAGTGACATCCTTTCCTGTTTCTCCTTCCGTGTCCCTTTTCGCCCCACACGTAATTCTAATCTCCTTCACATACCTCCTTTCTGACTTTCCATCTCACTAAGGTCTATTTTCTATAGAATATCCAAACTTTTTAATTCCCTTCTGTCTGTCAACCAGTCTCTTGAATTGTTTCCCCCCATAAATTCACTTCTTTAAACAATTAATTAATTTTCTGATTTTTCCTACTTGTCTCCTCATGTTTTTGTTTGTTATATTTTTTTGTTTATTGTTTCCCTATTAATATCATTTTTTGTTTTGTTTGTTCTATATAATGGGTAACTGTTTTTGATTCTATTGAGATAAATAAATGAACTGCTTAATCAAAAGAAGTATTGTGTGATGATAGATTGAAAATTCTATTGAGAATGACTTAGTTTGAACATTTCGCCTTTATGGATGTACTGATGCTACTGTATGGCTGTGGCGTTTAAATTTCGCTTCTATATTTATCATTAGTTTGAACTTTGATCTCGTTTAAATACGAGGACGACGAAAATGTCAAGAGTGAATTGAAAGGAATCATGATAAAGGGAAGAGTGCTGTCAATTCGAAGCGTCTCTTCTGCATAGTTATGTTCTTTGTGAATATTTAGCCGCTTGAGCCAAATAAGCAAACCTTAATTTCGTACAGTCTACCTACAAACGAATTCAAATTTAGTTTTCATGAAAAGTAGGGCATATTAAGTGATATCAGGAAAAGGCGGAAATTATTCATATTATAGGTGACGTAGGTATGGACTTCTGCTGGGAAAAAATTACTATAAAATAACGTTTTATTTAGCAATAATTCAAATTAAAAATTAAAGAAATCGATGTTAATCAAATAATAATTTTTTTTAATTGAGCATAATTAATAATTGAATTTTATCGTACTAACAATGATCTTTTTGAAATTTACGACTATATTCTTGCGAATAATACTTTTGCAAATCTTACCAGTGTTACTTGCGGTTTAATATAAAATTGCTATTAGGAAAATCGCCACTTTATGCTTTCACTTAAGGATCCGCGGATTTGTTCCGCTGCTTTATTATTCTGAATATTTAATTATGATTTATAGTTGAAAGTTCCTCAAGTATCATTGTTTCACTACGTACAATTAATTGACGTAATACCAATAAGAATGACGTTCTTTTTCATAATATATTCTACGTATAGGAACATTTATCTCTGACATCTTACTAGATATGTATGTTTTGGATAAATAAACGTTATTAATTTTTATCTTTGAATCGTTGTTATTAATTTATCTCACTCCAGCAATCATCCAACCGAAAAAAGGTGATCTATGTTGACAGTATGTGGAACATAGGTTGCTTGAGATAAATATAGCTGGATCATTGTAATAGTGTAAAGAAAAATCTTAGAAAATTTTATCAGAGAAGTAAAATTTAGAACATAAAATCCATGCAAACTCTGCCAATAACTAACCTCATTGTTTTCTTTTTCGCAGGATGGGTTAAGGGAGGGTCCATGGAGGAGTTCCCATCCGGCGAGACATCCTGCAAGAAGTTGAATGAGGAAACCCTTTGAGATAAGCCGTCATTGTTCGCCCTTCCATCCATTAAAGAGCTCTGCGCGCGTGTGGTGCGCATCGCAAGAACAATATCAAGGACGACGACGGGATTGCATCGTACTTTATAGTGGCTAATTGTAGGATATCGAGTTAAAACTACTTGTGTAAGTTGATCACCGCATTTCTGTGTTAATACAAGGCGCCTGAAGCGTGAGAAAAAATCCTTTCCGATTGATTCTCTTTCGATCTCTTCAAATCACAACCGGTTTTCCCTCGAGACCAAAGAAGTTTCGTGTGTTGCCCCTCTTATGCCCGTAAATGGAGACGAAATGCTCGAATCGCGGTTCTTCAATAGATTGGTAGAGTTTTTTTTATTCACGTCCTTTGCTTTCTTTGTAATTCCACTGATTGTTTTGGGCCTGAAATTCTTATAATAGTAGAGATCTAGCTGGTAGCCTCGTGAAAGTAAATAGTTTTTAACTCAAACTTAAATAATACCTTGTGAGTAAATTTAAGTTTAATGCAGAAATGTATTATCCTGGCTTTTACTGTGTCAAAAGTTTCAGATGTATTAATCCTGCCTATTCCAAGCAATTCGACTATTTTCAAATTTAATCAGTCAAATTTCAAATCACAACTCGTAAATAGATCGGTAGAGTTTCTTTTTTATTGAAGTCCTTTGCTTTCATTGTAACTCCATTCATTATTTTGGGACCTATAATAACTTCTATAAGCAGAGATTTAGACACTAATTAGCAGTCACCTAAAATTAAGTAGTTTCTAATTTAAGCTAAAAGAATACGTTGTGAGTAAATTGAAGATTAATTCCGAAATTTATTTCACGCCATATTATCCTGGCTTTTACTGTTTCATAACTTTCTCGTTCATTAATCCCGCCTTTTTCAAGCGAATCGCTTTTTTAATTTAATAAATTCCTGTACGCTGTTTTGAAATCAAATTCCGAATTCACCTTGCTTTAAAACTACGGCCGGGGTGGGTTTCAATTTTGAAAGTTAATCTTCTGTAGGTCGGGCGATCCCGTCAATTATGTTCCCACCGCGAGTCCTCCTCATTACATATTTCAACGGGGAGTTTCATCCTCGAAACGTGCATCGCTTGTCATTATTATTGCTATTATCAAAACCCAGCCATCATTAAAATGGGAACCATTTTGTCCATTTGACCCATTAACTGGTCTCGCTTAATGAGAAAAGTGCTCTTTGAAGAGCTTAAACGCAGGAATCTAAAACTGTGTCGGATAAAGAAAATTTGGAACGCGAATTTTAATCAATTAGCGGTTTAAAATCTCCAATAGCCGTCTTCGTCGGCAATCCTCGTCTCATACACCGGTATTCGGAGAAAACAAGAAAGATCAATCCTGAAGATTAAAGCATCGCTTTCCAAATAATAATAATAATAATAAAGGACTTAATTTAGGGCGAGATTGAGACTATAAAGCCTCTTATTATATCTAATCCTTCGTCATATAAATGTATAAAAAGAGATCGATTGAAAAGAAGTACAAAGAAGAAATTTACTTCGTGGTTTTAAAAACCTAAGCTAAGACCTTAAGAAAACAATTCCAGTGCAGGAAAGCGCCCACAAGAAGGGGGTTTGTGAAAAACCTGCGAAACCTACTGATAGGAATAATTAGCGATGAAATCAGATTAAATGAAATTTAAAGACAATATGACATACCAATAGTATCATACAAGAATGAAAAAAGAACAATCAGTTACTCATTTACAGGTAAGTAGGCTGATAGACTGATTAATATACTAATTAATAAATACGTATTCGGTGTCTTAAAAAGTGCGGTGTCCTTTCTTGTTTTCTTCGAATACCGTTGAACGAGACGGGGAACACCGACAAAGAAGGCCATTGGAGATTTTAAACCTCTAACTCTCTATGGGTCAGGGAGCGACTATTCCACTATTCCCATTCGTTCTTTCCCCACCGCCGATCGCGCGACTTGCCCAACATCCCTCGGTTACAATCATCTCAATTTTATCTTCCAGGCGATTTTTATCATCCGGAGTTTTGTATTCCGCTCGAAAACAAGGCCGACTTCCGTCATCCCCGCCGAGGACGTCCCTCCGTTCGTGTGCCTCATTTCTCCGTGGAAATGACCGAATTGCTCGCTTTCTAATGAGCGAGCGCGTGCTTTTGCGAAGCATTTTCGCCGCGAGACAATGAATGGACAGACGAGTGTCGTTTGACGCGCACTTCCTCATTCGAAACCGCATTAACAAGTGAGCATCAGCGGCCGCAGTCTTCCCTCGCCAGTCGTCCTTCGCTTTCCCTCTCCACGCGAGTGAAAAAAAGATTCCATCGCACCTGGGGCAAGGGACAAGGCGTCCAATGACAGAGAAATGGGCTGCGGTCAAAGCAAGATAGGGAGCCTCTACTCTCGCAACAAGGCGAAGCACAAGAAGGCCCTCCAACCCCCGGCGCCCTCGGCTTCCGGAACTGGTGAGTCCACGCAATTACCTGTGTTTCTTCCTTTCATCCCCTTCGGCAGAGGGTTCGATCCTGCGAAGGAAATATTTATTCAAATCAAATTGGTTCTCTTTGTTCTCATCCAATTAATTTTTTCTCCATGTTAACACGTAATCCTTAATTGTGCCGATGACATACTCAGCGGTGCAATCTAATATTTTTAACCTATTTAAAAATCATTATAAAATCGTTAAATTTAAGATCAAAGTTTACCATAGCCGAACTGGAGGATCTCTGCTCATTTCAACTCTATTGAATCAATGTTTTATCTGTTCCGATAGGTTTAATAAATTATGTAAACGGTAAATAAAACTCAATATAAGGATTATTTAATTCATAGGACCTAATTTAACCTTAATATAGGGCTTGATTTGCTAAATGATATCATCAAATAAAGAAACAACCCATTTAATTTTCGAGTTTGAATTTGAATACAAATTACATTCGAGGATGCATGTGAAAATCCTATTAATTTGAGAGTGTATATGGAACAGAATTTAAAGAAATCTTTCGCAAATTCCTCATTTGAATGCCCTTACTTTTAATCATTTGTGTCACCTTCAAGGTACAGAAAATAAGTCAACCGCAACTTAATTTAAGGAGAGAATTCTTTGCATAAAATATGATACATGTCGAAATCATTATAGTTTAATTATAGAATTGACTGAAATAGTATAATTCTACCTTTTTTGTTTATATCAAGATTGAGTCACAGCTAATGTTCCTCGGGAAAATAGATTTTTACCGTACATTTTTTGTCCTTAACTTTTCTTTAGAAAACTTAATTTCCTTAGTTGAGTTAACTTAGTAATTAGTTGTAATGCCCAAGAAAGGAGATTAAGCTTTATAAAAATGAGAATTGTATCACAGATATATTTTTTTGTAAAAAGTAAACAGAAATACCTAAGGGTGACATGGTTTTTCTGGTTGCAATTTAGCACGAAAAATACGGTTTGGTAACTCCTAGTCTTATGATATCTCATTTAAAGTCATGGACGGCGTAGCTTAGGGGTTAGCTTGCTTGCTTGGTGAGACAGATGTCTCCGGTTTGAATCCTGGTTAGGATATGGCTGTTTCCATCAGTCTATAATTGGTTAATTTTAGGGTTAGTCTTATTACATTGACATTCGTCGAATAAAGACGCGATTATTAATATTTTTGAAGTTATATTCCTTCGAAAATTTGAATTCTTACATAATTTACACATTTCATTGTCAAGAGGGTTAATTTTCCGTAAAAGTCTTTGCTTCTTCAAGCTAATTTGTTTTACCTATATGCGGCGACTTCTTGATCTTTTAGTCGTTTTTTCGCGATCGGCATCTCAGAATGCCCCCTTTAATATGGATGCATTTATGAATATTGATTTTAAGGGACTTCCCCTGGCTTTTAATTTAGATGGCATTTCCGAAGAAGGTTGTATAATATTGATGTATTCGTCCTTCAGAGTTTTTAAGGATCTCTCTCACGGCGTCACCCAGATCTTGTCTTCAAAGTCATAACAATTTTTATAACTCTCCGCAGCTTTACTTTCAGGGTCGTGCAATCTTCATGGATTATTTACTTTGAAGCCTTTTGTAATACAAGTTGAAATACATATATTTTTGATAAAAATTCAATTTTTGTTTTGGTAATTGTTTACGAAAAATGTTTACTTATTGAAACTATATCATCTTAAGTCATATATGTTCAGTAATTTGTAAATTGAGTTATTTTTAATTTTATATTTCACTAAAGCATAAATTTACATTTATAGTAGCCGAAAAAATACGGAAAAGCATACTGCTATAAATCGTCTTTTGAACTAAGTTTTTAATTTACCTTTCTCCTTTAAATGTAAAGAATTAACCTTATCAGCCATAGGAAACTCGGATACTTAATAGAAGCATTAACAGGAACTGGATACTGAACTCGAAATGAGTCTCTTGCTATAATAAGATTCTTTCTTACACCAAAAACATGATATCTTTGGTAAACTTCGAAACAACTAATTGAAAGAGACTTTATCATGAATTTAGATTGTTATTACTATTTATTTCAATGAATAAAAAACTACATAAACTATGAATTTTGATATATGGTAATATTTTCCTAACATATTCGGGGAAGGCAATTTTACCTTTCAATAAAAACTTATTATCTTGAGGAAACAAAATTTGTTTTAATTTTGGCCGTTCAAAGCCGTTTTATTCAGAATTGTATCACTTTATCATTGCATAATTACCGAAGTAGTTTCGCCGAATTTATTTTCTCATACTTCCACCTCTTTCTATTATTTTTAATCTCTTTTGAGCTGCCTTCTTAACTTTTAATTTAGCTATAGTTTCCACGCAATGTCTTACGTCTTCTATGGTAAAAAATATCTCCTTGCTTGCAATTTAAACGCTGTTTCTCATCGCGGTTAATTATTGCAGGATCCATTTCATAAAAAAGAACGATTAATTATTGTGGATCTAGTTACATAGCGCCTTATGACGTCATGAATATTCTAAGATGTCCTTCGCAGTAACTTATTGACCACTTAAGCTGCGCTGACCACCGATTCGCATTTCATTAGTCACCCAACGTACTGTTGGTAAATTCACGCCATTTTTCATTGTAATAAGCGGTTACAGGTATCGTTATATTTCTTTAGGGTGCCGTGTATTTCTGACAAGAATCTCCAGATTATGATAAAGCTTTCGGAAAGTTGCCATTATTTCCCCATGAATTATTGCCGGCATATGTTAATCGATCAAGGACAATGTGTTGAATATTAGTATTTGAAATTTGATTTGTGGGAAAATAAGTTTTCGGAGCGAACCGCGAATGCGGTTTGGTTTTCATTACCCTCTGGTTGATTCGGTTTCTCTTATTTTCTTATTTAATTGAATTAGCGTTGGCCATTCTTAGTTATCGGATTATTACAAAGAGTGCGATAGAAACAATTCATGAATATAGAATTACCGGAGAAAACTAACTAACAACTACTAAATAGCAAGTACTAAATAACAAGTACTAAATAACAAGTACTAAATAACAAGTATACCTATGCTGTTTATTCATGGTTTGCTACATTGTCCTCAAATGTAATATCGAATAAATCATCGGCTGGGATACACATGTGTGTTTGGAGATGATAAAAAATATAGAGGCACTTTCCCAGGGTTTAATATCTCAGTGTTCGGTCTCTTCATTTGACTGACCAGCCACAGGCATTTTGGCATTCTGCGAGTTAACCTTCAACATATTAAATTTATAACGAACATTTTATACTCGTTTTGTGGTAATTGGTCGAGGAATGGGGCAATAATTATATTTCCACAAATTTACAATATCCTAATCGTTTCTACCTCCCCTTTGTTCAACATCAGTAACTTCATTTATCCTAAGTTTAATTAGATTAGATTAGTATGTTTTCTATTGGTATACAATGTGCTTACATGATGCTACAACCAAATTTTAAGGCGCATAATCTGCAAAAACTATTTTTTCTGTAGAATCTGTAAATAGTTCTCCGTCTTGCTTCATTCAGATTATTTTTTATGGGTTTCATAGTACGAGTAATTTAAAATACTGCTTTCGAAAAATCTATGAAAAATTACTGGATTTAGCATACATTCTTCTTCTGGAAAATATTATATGCAAATAGTCCATTTTTCGTTGTTTGTATTAGGTATCCCGCAATGGTATACCGTTCATAGTTCAATAGAATTCATGTTAACACCATAATTAAATTGATTCAATAAAACAAATCTACCAATAGCATATTTGATCATTAATTTACATGTAATATTTTCAATTTGATGTGTGAGCTCAGCTGCTTGTTCGGAAAAAATTACCGAAGAAATATATGTAAATTTTCTCATGAAATTTAAGGAAATAGTTTCTTATATAGAAACAATTTCATCGAATTACGATGAAAATATGATATTTATCAATTAATTTCCGGGCTGCATTCCTCTTGCTGGTGGTAGACGTACCTTGTGCTGATAACATAAAATATAAATACGTAATTGTGCGATTCTGATTTTCAATGCAATTCAATTCAATTCAAACTTTGATAACTAAATTAAGGTTATGTAATTGGTATATTTCAAAATTAGATGACCGGGTAAAATATCATATCGGATAATAGGAAATACGTATTGTTTTTCATTTTGGCGAAGGATGCCTTTTAGATACGTCTTTAATGAAAACTAAATTCTTTTAATCGATAAAATGCACATCCATCATCACACCGGATACTGATTGACACATTGATGAAGAGTGATCTGAAGTTTGTTTTCGCGGATTTTTTCGTAACGTGATCGCGAAGTTTAATCCGGAGGATATTTTTTCCGGATGTTAAAATTAAAACCTCTCCCTATCCTCTAATAGCAAACAACAACGATTTTATTAGATAGTGAGCTCAACGCATTCTCATTTTTGTTAGCGAACAAATAATGCTTCGAAGATTTCGCGTGAGGGGTCTTTCAGTGGTGCTGAATGGATTACTCGCAAAGCGCAATGGGTAAACATTTTTGAGATGTACGAGATGTTGTGTAACAAGCTTATTCTTCTCTCCTATTTTCTCTCTTTAGTTTGTTTTTCGCGGCGTCGTTCTATTCCCAAGGAGAGCCCCGACTACCCTTTTCCCAGAGCGATTCCATTTATTAAACTCAGGTTGCATCCGAAGAAGAGGTTTGATAGCGGCGCAAACACGTCGATCGGTTGCCGCGAGTTTATTGAAGTGCACTGACGCGGACGGTTCCGCTGTTTGAGATGTGATCGCCTCACTTCGAGAGTTTCCTCGCCGTCGTTCCCGTGTAGCTCTCCGCTGAGGGAGAAGGCAAAATGGATGTTTGTTTACGCTGATAACGCCGATTTAAAAGTGAGCCAACTTGCTTGGCTTACATCGGTAGTGATGGTGGAAGTTCGATAATATTTTGCGATCGAGGAATTTTTAAGTAACGCATTTATTGCACGCACCCGTGAATTCATAAAATCGCGTACGTTGATTCATCTTTTGCCGTTTTATTTGCGATTTATCATGAGATCAAAAATTCGTGGTTTGTAGAATATCTCACACTAATGTGATTGAGTCCCACAAATCTGTAAATGTTAACTTTTGCTCATGGAGTCGTTTGAAGTTCTAAAGTTTTTTTTTTAAACGAATAGCAAATAGTGATGCATGTAATACCCTTGAAGGAAGGGAAATGAATAAGGGTAATTTATATACAAAATATAATAAAGGCTACAATAAAGAAAAGTTTATTTTGCTGTATTCAACCACCTCCAACAGCTGTGCATCCGAGGGTGTCTCGCGAGTATTTACAGTATTCCAAGTGTATTTTATTCAAGTCGCTTGCATACAGCAGATACATACACTACTGAAAATTCACGATTTTAAAGCTATTTCTTCTCTTGAAAAAATTCAACCAGTTTTTTTAATTTGACATGCATTTAAAGTTATGTGCTAAATATTTTAGATGAAATTATGAACATAAAATTTTATAATTTTTACGAAAACTCTAATGATTAATTCTACTGACTTGCTTTGCTAAAAGAGAAATAATTCTCCATTATTTAATTCGTACGATATTTTTTTAGCATAAATCTTTTATAGTTGCCAACTACCTGATCTTTTTGGTTTATCTTGAAATTGCTTTTAGTATAAAATTTATTAGTATTAATTAAAAAAATTAGAATATTAGTTAATTACATTATTATATATTTTAACTTTCATTATAACTAAATCAATTAGGTCTTCTATACCTTTTGTTGAATTTACTTTGTAAAATAATTGTTCATATCTAATCTTTGTCACTTTTCATATATCTTTCAACCTTCAGTTGCAAAGATTTTTTCCCACACCCTACTCTTTCTTTTTGTATTTTTTAATAAGTTAACTATAAATGTATTCGACAGACGAGGTTAGGTGGAAGAGAAGCCCACCTGGGCTTAACCTCGCCAATAAAGGGTCCAACTAACTAACTAAAATTAGCTTTTTGATTTTAAATATAATATGAAATACCTAAGTCAACATCTTTCATTTCCAATCATTGATTTTTTATGAATCAGCCCATCTTAGTAATTCACTGGGGTGAGAATAGGAACTCATTGAAAAAGCAGGACGAATTAATTCGTACTGAGACCTTAAGCAGCAAGTACTCTACTAATTTCCTGGAGTAGCTATGAAGGGTGCATCTATTATGCTATGAGCTCCCTCTGAGTTTCCCTCACTAGGCAAGGGGTCATTTCCTCAATCCATCCTCTCCGAGGGAGCAGATTTCAGCATCCCGTTCGTTAATCTCCTCTAGGAAAAAACCTAATACCCACGAGAGCCCAAACTAGAGCAAGAGTAAACTTTAAGTGAAAATAGGCAACTAGTTACTCAATCAGTTAATTAGTTTGCGGTCGACGGTAGTCAGGAGAGCCCACCATCCTCTTTTGGACTCCGTAGCCGTTCCTCGGTAATTAAGAAACTAATCCTTCCCACAGCACATTGTAAACTTTCTGGGGAGCATATCGGATGGCGAGTAAACTCTGGTGGACTAGATTTAAGTTCCAGACGACCCCGTTCAAAGTTTCACTCATAGGTTGGCAGCTTAATGCCCCCTCAACAGTTCATTCGTAACAGTGTTCTCAGCGGCATCAACCTTGATGACAATGATTTGTTAGATTCCTATTGCTACGATAACTGTTTCAACTTTAATTTTGCCAGTTTTCCCTGGTTTAACTTATTTTAAAATTCTCAAATTCTCTTCTTCCACAAAATCTGCTTCAAATTTGAGAACTATAGCAGGCTTGATATTAAATTAGAGTAAATCTTTGAAAATGCGAGTGAGTCGAAATAAAGCTGTTCTTTGATGCATTCCTAAAGCATATTGTAACAATATAAATAGAAAAAACTTATTGTTTTATCAATATTTTATTCATATGATATCTTACAATCGAGGGTTAAAGGCCCTTTGGAGTTAGGATGAAATGATTCATAAAGCTTTAAATGTTTCCTCTAAAAATTACAAACATCCCTGGTTATCGTAGTTAAAATTTATGAACTTAAATTAGCTACTGTTGGCATTACTTTTCAGACTCAGTATTTTCAATGTTTGAAGAAGTAATTTCTACTAAATCATATTGTCTTACATTTGAAACTGAGGAGAAATTCTTCCCGTTTCCAACATTACAGAAGAAGCATTTACTAAAATTTGGTTGATATTATATCTCTGGAAATTATTGGCGATAATTTAATATTTAGAATTTATTAACAATAGAAATACATTTACCAAACGCTTTAAACATTCTTGAATGAGTAAACAATAAGGTAAGATTAATAATTAAGCTGGATGATCATATCTCTGGGAAAGAGGCGAAAGAAAATCCTTCGTAATTTGCCACAGTATGGAAAATTGCAAAGATTTTTCCTTCAACTGTTTCCATTCAGTCCTTGAAAGTGACGCCTAATCATATGGACTTCAATCGCAGCACAAAAATTGTAGTTGTAGTTTTTTTACGATATCTTAAAAAAATTTTATTACAAATTTTCCACAGCTTTATCTCAATGATAAGGTGCAGCTTTGTCAAACAAGCCTTGATAAAGGTAATTTAGCATTACAAATTCCTTTCATCTACTTGAAATAGATTTGTTATCATGTCCAATTCGGAAAGTGCTCTGGCACATTATCTGTCAGGTTCTGTATGCCTCGGCATTATCCAACAACTTTCCAAAGTATCGGAGCTTCAAAAGATCTATTTAACGATGCGCATTGAGTGAAAGCTTTTCCGATCACCCTACTGCGACCTCGTATACTACGATTACATGCTCCCAAAGGACGTTTGCATGCGGGTTAATCCCTTCCTCATCCCTTTGTGGTCTTCCCATCCGATGGCTTCTCGCTAGACATCAGAGCGTTAAAATCACTCCGTGTCCGTACAGAGTGGCTTTTACTGGAAGCTGTTGCACACAGGTTCAGGAGAGTCCATTCAACAAGCAGCCATTCGTCCCAATTACGGCATTATCCGTAAATAGCGTAATTATTTGGCAGCTTGCCTAATAGGAGCGAAGAAAAGTCTACAAATAATGCCATTTGTTCCTTTTAGGCCTCAGCTTCCAATCAATGCCCGTGAACTTACTTTGAATTCTGGCTTCAATTAGTTCAAGGTGTCTAATGCATTTCCTTGCGTTCTCTGTCGAAAAAAATCGCTTTCGAGAACCAATGAATATCATTGCGTTACGTTCTTATTCAGCCAACCCTATGATGGGACTGAATTAGGAAATACAAATGTTTAAAAAATGTATATTAGAGGAACTTGATCGGCCAAAGAATGAAAGACTGGTTTAAATTAAACTCGCAAATGCTGTTAAGTTTCTGAGGTATTTAAAGTCAGATTGGAATTTGCTGATACTAATCTTATTTAATTCAGTACCTTAGAGTTAGAGGTGAAAATAATAGTAATGGAAAAGTTAATGACAGGGTCTTAAAGACTTTGTGGCTTAATTTGCCAAGAAAGACTTTGTATTAGAAGATGAACGATTGGCAAGGAAATCTTCTTTCTTACAAAATTTTATTTTATTTTTTGTAAAATAAACAGAGCAGTATCCAAAATCCAAAAATTGTATCAATATTTTTTTATTATTCCAGAATCTTAATCAGCATTAAAAAAAATTTTTATGCATAGTAATTTAAACTAAAGTTTGTAAATGACTAAGTTTCTTTAGTGAATAGTTAGGTTAAGATGAATTTTGTAATTCAAATCGATTGAAAGATAGAATTTAAGTGATTTTTCTGTAACAACTACAAAACCCACTGTCAAATAAGCTTTATTTTGTTTATTTATCATCCTTTTCCATAAGAGCCGCGAATAAGGGTAGACAACACTCAGGTACAGGCATAATAAAATAATTATCTCTAGTCAAACAAATGAGCATGTACGTCTTTCATTTTTTGGATAATTTTATTCCATTTTCCGAGAAGTTTACGTTACGTTGAAATTGCCTTGCTGTGAATGCGCAAAAGGGTCAATTGCATTGTATTTACGCTTCTCTTCTTCTTGTTTGAAACAATTCTTCTACTTCATCAATAGGATACCAGACGCATAAATCATTCGACCAGAAAAAGCTTCCACTCGAATTTAATTATTTTCGATGGAAACGAAAGACTGGGCTGCTTGACGAATCGATGGAAAATTGGGAGCTGTAAATTATTCCTTCCCTTCTCCGAATCACTAAAAAAATATCCATTTGCATTCGCTCTTTCTTAAAAAGGCCTTCCGAGCCATTCTGTCTCCATCAAGCCCCTTTGTAGTTCCTCAGGCCTATAATTGCCTTTGCTCCTCCGCCTAATACTTTCAATTTATAGTTCTTTTCGAGTCCTTCGATGCCTCCTCCTCACCATTAATTAAAACGTCGCAGACGTCTCTACGGCATCATTTTTACGAATGTTATCTTTTATTTCTCCCACCGGCTCCCTGTTGAACGGTCTTTTACTTGAGTGCGACCCAAATAAAAGAGGAAGAAAGATAAAGGTCGAACTCATTCCGAATCTTTGTCTTCCATTGCAAAGAGTCTTTGATAGGTGAGCTGGAATATCGAGGTAATATTTATAGGCCTCTCTGGTCCGGAGGGATTTCGGGGGAGCTGATTGGTCAGAAAAGTGCTGGCGTTTAGTTTTTGTCTTCTTTCTTGGGTAAACGACTTGCAAGTTCCCAAAAAAGTCAGGGTGGTAATGCATATCGAAACCTATTGTTTCGAATCCCATTCCGAGTTCAGATTTTTTATGCTTGAGGTGCATTGTCGATTTGTAAGGTAATATCTCATTGTTATCGCCTACTTAAATTTGTTTAATGAATAATTCAGTATTTTAGTTCGCCTTTTGCTATAAATTTAAAAGCTTCGCCGGTATAACAGTCAATACTAGCCACACAGTCGGCAGTACCTACTCCTTCAGCTAGTGTATCTTCTTTTTCCGATAATATGTGGCTACTGGTCTTCTAACCTTGTAAATATGAGTAAAATTATAAAATACTCAGTAAAAATGCAGTTCCAGGACCATTACCTTCGTTCCCTACCATTAAACCTTCTACTTCTTCGCAATCTCAACCTGCCTGTTCTACAAGGCAGTAGTTGATCGAATAAAATGGACATTATTACATAAATTTGTTTCCAAAATCAGAGAAAATTATTAATATTTGTATCAACAGTGATTGTTACATGGATGAACTGAACATAATTTAAACAAAATGAACGTGGAAATTGTTTATTTTATGAGTTCATTCTCGAAGTACCAGTTGATTAAAATGCTTTAGTTATGCATTTAACCTCTACAACGTAATTGAAGGATTTTATTGATTGAGATCTCAAAATAGAAACGAATTCTTTCAGTCATCGTTTTATGCTCTTCAGCGAAATGTAAGCATGAAATTTTCCCCTAGGGGGCTTTAGAGCTTGACTCGGAGAAGGACTTTCGTGGAGGAGTCTTTCAATTATCTTTGATTTCCCAGAAGGTATTCTGCTGCTGCCTTTTTTATTTAGTTCATAGATCCTCGTAAGTTGTTGAAGATGTCCAAGCGAATACCTAGGTAGGAATCGATTACTCAGCTGGAAATCACAACAATTATCTAGAATTAATTTTCATTTAACTTAATTATCACCTTAACGATAACCATTTTTCCTTATTTTCTTTGGCTGAACAGCGTTATCTCTATGCTATCTATTTTCTTGGGCTGTGTTTTTAGCAAAATATGTAATCATGGATACATTCTGAAAGATATCCATGTTTTGAATTTTTCCATGCGATTATTTTCCCGTAAATATAGAAATGTTTTCTTCATCCCAATATCACGTAATTTGAACGTTCTAGAATTTTAATAAAATGTAAGTATCAGGCTGCAAGTATAAAAAAATTCTATCTCCCATGAAATATTTCCGTCATTGAAATTAACGTCAATACCTTTCGAAGTAACCGAAAGAAACTGAATATTCATCCCACAGAAAATTACAGGCGAGTACTCGTTAATTTGCTGAACTCTAAATAACTCAATACTTTCATTCATCAGACTCGCTTTCGTTGTAAATATTCCTGCAATGAATGCAGAGCAAGAGCGCTGGAATTTTTTTAACTGTCAGGTTAGGTTTGAGATCATATCCGCATACCAAACGGTGAAGGAATCACATCTTAGGTGTCTCAATGCGATTCTGTGATCTGCGTACCGATGGACAAGTGTAAGAGGAAGATGATGATACGTTTCAACAATGCATTGGCATTGAGATTAATTGAGATGGAGAACCTCACCAAATCAGGTCAGAGAAATCTAACGAGACTCCGTATTCAGACAGCACAAGCCTAACGTTTCAATGGAATGTATTGCCGACTTTTAATTTATAATTCATGCACTAGATATGAGCGCGATTTCTCTAGTTAAATTTTACATAACGTTCTATGATTATTGCAAAGGTCACGATAGAAGCTTAATTGAAATAAATACATATTAAACCTTATTTTTTTTTCTAAATAGTTACTTCGAACATAGTTTTCATATTATCAATGTAGATATACTTTTCTTGCAGAGATTCGTGACAAATACAGAGAATTTCGAAGCTCTTTCTGAAAGACGCAACTAGTGAAGTCGCATCTAATCATAATAGATTTCAAAAGTAAATTACTTCTCAAAAGAAAAAACAAAGAAGGCGCAAATAGATATAATTAAACAACATCGATTTTGGGATATTTTTGTCAAACGCGAACTATTACTAAATTTGTTTTTCAAGTCATTACTTCAATTTATGAACATTTGCTGTCTTCTTTCTTATTTTAGGATTGTAATAACTTAAATCGGAGTAATTCAACAGAGATTTTAACATGGGTTAGTTGAATTTAAAATTAATTGTTTTTCAGCGAATTTTGAATGTTTTATAAAATAAATTTTAGTTATTTAAAAAAAATTATCAATCAAAAACTATAAATATTAATTTTTATTGATATAATCATTCATTCGTTATTAGGATCCGTAATGAATGTTAATATCTCGTTATTCGAGACTAAATTCAATTTTTAATTCTCTTGTAATTCCAATTTTTTCTAAATTTTTATTTTCCTGGCTTATGAAACCAAAAATCCTAAAGGTATATTTGCAATTGGTGTACGTACTTCACAGCATAACATGATGCTGATAACGCTAGAAGAATTCCTTTCCTTCTTCTGCGAATGACTCTATTTCCTTTGAATTCCCTAGAGAGTTTATTAAACCCCGTATCCTCTCTGCTCCGAATAAGTTCCATTTTGTGGGTCCACATCGCGTAAATCTAGGTCCCGTGACGTTCATAGCAAGATGGGTATCTTCTACGAAATGAAATGATAGCAATGAAGGATGTGTACAAGAGGGAGGAACGAAGACGAAATAAACAAACGGTTAAGACATCAAGCTCCTCTTCAGAGTAGATCTTGGTCCAACAAACAAAAAAGAAATCGTCAAAGCGAGCACAGGATGGCTGAGTTTACCGAGGAAGCCACTTGCCTCATATCTCTTCGGGAACAGAAGAGTGGTAACAGCAAACGAGTTTTCGTTTATCTTCCTCGGAAATTTTTCGTTAATTCTCAATGGCTCAGGCCACTTCCCGTGTAAGCCACGACTAATGTTACTAAGAAATCGATCATCTAAGGTGACAAAATTGACAGCTAATATTTAGAATCAACCGTATTGCCTGCTGTTTATCTAATTTATCATTTTTAGCTATATCAGTGATATTTTTAAATTTAAAATTTTATGCTCATTCAGCCACAACTAATTTTACTGCGAAGTTGGTCATCTAAAGCGAGACATTTTGTCAGCTAATACATACAGAAAATCCGATTGTCATACTGTTTATCTCCGAGTAATTTATCTATCTGAACTGCATCATTGATATTTAAAGTTTATAATTCAATTTAAACTGTTTATATTACTTCTCTCTGTGTTTTCGCGTTTTTTTTGCCTCCCTTCCTCATGGGAGTTTTTCCTCAACGTTGTTTTTCCTCTTTCAACTTTCTCTTGAGTAATTTTTTTCTCACAAACCTTCCCTTTATATTTTCTCTTTATTTTACTCCTGCTGATTCAATTTAAATTAATGCAAATACATATGTAAACCTTACCTAAGATTGATGAAAGAGAGGCTCACACGGGCCTAACCTAGCCTAGCCTAATACAGGATCAAATAATAATAACAATATTAATAATTGCTCCGGAAAAGAGGCTGGTGATGGACGCCATACTCGGAATGATGATACTACTGTTAAATACAGAATGCGCAATTCTCATGCCATGTAAGGAGCACGTTACGAAGCTCCTACTGAAGGCATCGACTGAATAGGCACGAAGGATTACCGCTAATGATCGGGGATTCCCATTGCATTATTGCGTTTTCATAATTCATAGTCCGACTTGAGTTCACCGAGTTCCAAACGAAGAGTGCAATTCTGTACGTGCTATTCGTGTGCGTCGTCTCAACTCTTTTCCTTGATTAATCTCCTCCGAAAGCGGATTATTTGTACTCGCAGCTCGTGCCTTCCGTTACGTCTCTTTTATGTGCCGAGAGGACGATCAAAATACTTTGTAGACTGCAGCTCCTTTCGAGACGTGCGCAACCACGGCAGTAAACCTAAATTCTTTCGAGAAACATTTCTCGGAAGGTGCCGTCACATTGAGAAATGTTCGGTTAATGTTCTGAAGTTGTGCCGTTTCCATTTTAAGGCGAAGCGTACGTATGCGTCTAGACGGTTTGGTTCTGATTGTAGCGAGATAAATACTGGTAAATAAAACTGTTTTAATTAACTTCGTCAATGGTAACTCGGATGATTCTATTGTGTTATGCATTAAAGATAAGTGTAACCAGAAGGAAATCACTGTAACGTTCAAATTTAAAGACGCTCTAGATTTTGCACTTAATAATTTCTCTCAATGAGTGTTTTCTTGAAATCGTGATCAGACCATATTCTTTGACCTTTGTCTCCCTAAAACGTGATATTTAGTTAAGTAGCTTCTATCTTGAAGATCGTGTGTTCTTGGAAAGAAAATTTCTTCCAACGAAGAAGAGCAGCATTGCTAAATAAGAGGGCTGTTTGGCTATTCAAAATGACGGGCTTATTTAGCTACTCTGATAGCTATTTTAATTTCCATAAATGTTAGAGGGAGATTAGCACTATTAAAGTGTTTTGGTGTTTGATATTTTCAGTTTTCTTCGTATCTCATTTTATGAACTCCCTGCTGTGGCCACAAGTTCTGTTAGTTTCTTCTATTTAAAGATCTCCACCCTCTAACATGATTCCTTTGAGTTGAAGATCATCGCCCTTAGATAACTTCCCTTTAAACTACAGAAGGATATCTTCACTTTTTCACATTTCACGTCTGGATAGATTTTTTGTAGTGGTGATTCAGTTTGTTATAAACAACCTCTAACCTAATCGAGTCGCATTGTTTGTTTCTCAAACCGTTCCGTACACTCCAGAATAATTTTAATACTTTACCGCAGTTGTTTTATGGAGTCAAGTACATTGAAATTCCTCTACTGCAATCGATAACACCAATGTTCAACTCTTCTCGCTGTAATACCATGAACCCCGATTACGTAACGATAAATATAGCATAAATATTTCACTGTTTATGGATAGTGTGTGTCTCAAAATTTCTCCATTCGTTCCAATGAGAAGCCATTTCACCCGTCGTTCGAGATCTTTCTCGTCTTCCATTTCGGAGAAAAAGCAAAATTCATTTTCTCCTTGGATGGCCTTTGCCCCTTTAACGTAGGCCACCCAATGGCCACTTGTGAGTTGATGGTTGCAGTTGCTTAAGGATGTTATTAAATGTTATTGGGAAATACATGCTTTACTCACGCTCTCCTGTATAGTGCAATTGGTTAAAAGGTCATCATTTAGTAGAATTATTTTCCTCTGACAGTTATAGATTATTTTGGTCAATCCATGCCCGATAAAAGTAAACTGTAATGTATCAACCGTATTCTAAATTACAAACATCCCTGCTACCTCCTATCCACCCTTGGCACTGGATGGGTGTTGAGCAGTGCATAGTAGTAGTATCGTGGTTACTGCATTCTTATACTAGATGTAATGTGCTAACCCATCAAATTTAGCTCTTGAGCAGCATGGGAAACTTAATAAATGAGCACCAAGGAGCACGAAGCTCCTTAAGAGCGGCCCTGGGTGCATGTAGCATTGAACCTAATTTTCTTGTCAGTTTATTTTTTCTATCTAGGTAAAAAAATGCTGATCCTTATCCTTGATTTTTCTATTAGCATATACGTGTCTTATACAGGAGAGGTAAAGCGTTGTGTACAACTTTCAAGAGTGCTTTCTTTCCTGCTCTGTTGGGGATGGACTAATCCAAGTCTTCAATCACTCTTTCTTTTACCGAATTCTAATTCGAATTCGATCACTCTCTCATAACAGTT
Source organism: Sympetrum striolatum (assembly GCA_947579665.1). Lineage (NCBI taxonomy): Eukaryota > Metazoa > Arthropoda > Insecta > Odonata > Libellulidae > Sympetrum > Sympetrum striolatum. Next base: position 48,026,192 of record OX388342.1, on the reverse strand, counting down.
GACCGTGAAAATCCTTAAAAAATGGTTTGTTTTCCTGATTCACGAGCATGATTCCCTGTGGGGTATCTCCTAAGATTAGCCTACAAGATAAAGAACTTATAACTTTAAATACCATTGCTGGCGATTAGGTTAAAGGTTACCGCCGAGGACTGTAAGTTCTCTTCCGACAATTTATGCTTTGGGTTTAGGGTCGGGGAGCGATGCAAAATACGGGGAGGGATGCGTAGTGGGGAGGGACTTTGGGAATGTAAAGGACGAAGGGACAATCGATTCGTCCTTGTCTCGAGGGTTCCCGGGGGATTTAGACGATGAGATTCTCCCTCTATTTTTCATATCCTTGAGTCTACCAAGTGCTCTAACGACCGCGTAACTCCCGAACGTATCGTTCCTCCATTTTCGAATATTTCCAATCCTTTCTTTTAGATTCGTTTAAAGATTGGGGAGAAAGAACTATTGCTCGTTTGGATCGAAGGGATTGAAGAAATAAATTCGCCAACCAAATGCAAATTAACGTCGGCCAGAATCCGTTTATCCCCGTGTCGTTCGGATCTCGATCGGATATGAGGCAGAAAAGAAGGGCTTCGCCGGCGAACTTTCCATTCCGCGAATCGCATGATTTCTTGGGAGTTAAGGGAATTGTCTACACGTAATCTTTTATGACGGAAGATGCACGCTGATTGATATATTTTTATGATTAGTTATTAAATGCAAGTGTTACAGTCTGGTAGTAACATATAACATTCTAAATATTCGAAATATAATTCTATTACTGGTATACTTGATTACTATCTGTACTATACAATACCTAATCTGCAATACTATACAGTAACACTATGATATACTCAGGTTTTTTACATCCACAATTCTTCTAATAGTTTCTCATACTATTCTCTTTAATTTAATTATAGTTTTATAATTAATGACGATGGTTTGGATGGAAGAAGAGATTTTTAAGCTCAATCTCTAACAAATAAAGCCGATTGTTATTATTATTAATATACGATACTATGTATATTAATAATTATCGTATATACTCGAGAATTAACCGATTTTTTGGTACATTTTTATACTGAAAAGCCCCCTTCGGCTTATCCTTATATATATATATATCCTTATATATACATTGTATAATTGAATAAATTTTCAAAAAAGTTTTAGATAATGATGCCCCAATTATTGTAATTTTTTTGTATCTATTTTTATAATTAAATTTACCAGTAGCTACCGCATGTTCTACCCAGGCTTATATTCAAGTCGGCTAGTTTTCCAAGTTCTTATAATTAAATTAAGTGACTCGGTTTATATTCGGGCCAGCTTATATTCTTGTATATACGGTAATATAAATTCAACTATAATAAATATTGCAGAAAATGTATATCATCTACGAGGTATCTCGTAGCTACAATACAATTATTACCGGGCTCACTGATAGCTAAGTGATACCCGGATTATATTCCAGGTGGGAATCCATGGGCGAAATCACCTTAACTGTCGAAATACTTTTAACACTACTAATACCACTACAATTATTACAATACATTACAAATATTTATCTCTACAAACCCCATTTATCTTACAAGTATTTTCAGAGTATACGAGGAAACATTTATAGAGTGCGTACTAGGTGTGTTTAAAAAGAAACAAGACTGATTTAATTTAAATCGTGAACTTAACTTTTCACATCAAGGTAAACCTTTTTGAAGTCATCTCCATGAGTATTTCCTCTTCGGTGAAGACCATGAAGGTCCATATCGGCGCTGCGAGGCAGTTTATAATTCAGAGAGGATAAATCGTTTCCTGGAACGGGTAAATACGAGGAAGGGAAGTTTGCCCGAGTCTATTGTGCGAGTATATCCGCTGCCTTATAAATGTTAAAGGGGAGGTATTGAATGTTCTTTGTTGTTAATCCCGTTGTTGTTATCAAGATACACCTTACACTTGGAGAGGAGTTTGTCAAAGATTTATTTGCATAAGTTAATAGCCAAGAATTAACGGGAAAGTTCTCTTAATCGTTTCGTACGGAGATAACATTCAAAGTCAGATCATTTAGCACATTTTATTAGCTCTTGTTCTGAGGTATTCTTAATTCATCTGATTTGAATGGAATGAGTTATAGATTAACGTCTGGGATATGAATTTTGAAGAGACAAAACAAACAGAAACATCTTTTGTATAAAACTGTGGTTCTTAATCGAGGGTGTGGGTCCCCCTGGGGATATGAGAAAAGTTTCTAAATTTTTAATAAAAATTAAAAACATTGCAGCCATTATAAAGGTAGATATTGTTTATATAATAAGTTAGTATTTATTGTAAATTTATTAAATTAAATATGCAATAAATGATAATTGCATATTGCGATTCTTGTGCAAGCTTATTTCCAGATTCAAAAGGGTGCTGACTATTAAGAAGGTTAAGCACCACTGACGTAAAAGAACCACTGGCATGGAAAATAAAGGGATTATAAAAACAATTTATATAAGTGCTATTCTCTTCAGAACGTTGTTCCAAATCGTCCATTACAGGACCATTGTTATCGGCCTCTTTGCCGTTCATGTTTGCGAGAAATGCAATCCAAGTTAACCGAATGATAATCCCAGAACGTAGTTTAATACTCCGCAGAATAAAAGCGGGCATTTTCTGTGAAAAGCATTTTCTACCCGGGAGCATCTTCAAACAGGAGCCTTTTAATTGCACAGAAATCTTTCCGTGTAACGTAATAAGCTGAGTCTGCCTCCTGAAAATTTGATTTTCAACTTTTGGAACGGTGTTATTTCGCAACCTCTCTGTCGGCAAAAAATTATACCGAGGAAAATACGAAAGTTCTCGCTGATGGAATTAATTCATTCGCAAACGAAATTTTTCCATCCCTTTCTTCCATTTTTTCAAAGGACCCAGTTAGTATCAAATGACGCAGGAGAGCATTGACGAACAAACTGAGAGGAGAATACTTCATCCTTCTCCAATAATAGGCATTTCGGATTGGGAAAGTTATGGGTGGAAGGGTGATCGGATGCAGGTCATACGAGTTCTTTTGTTTTTACTTCGGGAAAATGGAGGACTTAATTGAATTTCAACTCCATTGCACGTTCCTCCTACTCAGAATTCTCTCTCGCTTCTCTTTACTCCCGCTCTCCACCCAACCGTTTTCTATCCCGTCCTTCCTTTTTCTTCATTTCTCAACACTTGCCCCTCTTTTTCTCACCCTTATTCTCTCACCCTCTTTCTTGAACCGTCAGTTCTTCTTTACCCTGACATTCCTTCCTTCGTTTTCTCTCCAACTGTCCATCTTTCCTCTTCTTGGAAATATTCATGCTCGTTAATAGGATTTACAGGTCTATGAACCGCGAAAACTTGAGCGTTTTGATGCTATCTCGCTAGAGAAACAGATCGCAAAACAAAATCTACTGTGGTGGAGTACGTGGAATTTTTCTACACTTTTACGGTTTATTTTAAGATATAACTTGCGTAACATTTTTTCAAAATATTTATCTTAAATTTTTCTACGCATTAAAAAAAATGATAATGCATTATAAAATACAATTAAATAATGTATTATAAAATACAATTTAAGTATTATTTATTCGATTGTATTTGGTGGCAAGAAAAAGGAAGTTTACTGTTTCCCTAGTCTTGTATATAACTCTGATATAATGAAAGCTTTTGAGAGATGAATGTTATTAGATTATGGTGTACACACTGGTTGCTCCATGTTGAATGTTAAGAAAAGTTAGATTTATTGATTCATTGTTTTGTGCAGTTTGGAGGAAGTTTCCCACTCAATAATTGTGATCTAAAAGCTAAGACAAACTCTCAAGGAAGAAGTGACTTGAAAAAAGGCCGACGGGACCGGGAATCGAACCCGGGTCTCCCGATTGCCGGTCAGGTGCTCTGTCCGTTGTCTTACCCTATTTCCTAAGACAAACAAGCTCACTTCCCATATTGCTTAGTAACCTCAGTTTCCTCTTCAGGGCTTTTTGTAACAAATGCTGAAGGTTTTGAGGTTCCAACTAACCGCGGGGCTGAATACTGTGTCAGGAGAGGTTAATAATATTTCAACTAATTTTACTATGGATAGGTCATTGAGGTCACGTTCGGCGATAGAAAAATTAGGTCTTTTAAATCCATCATGTAAGTATCGACGAAGTACCATTGATATCAACCATATTTTTGCTGACTTAAAGAATCAGTCATTGGAGAAACCTCTGTGAAATGATAGAAGTAAATCTGTTTAATTTGAGGACTTTCAGATCTTAATGCTGAACATAAGTAATTTCTTGGAGCAATGTACCTTTTTCCCTTCCAACTTCCTTTTCTCCTTCTTCTCCTTCCGTATGTCTATCACGAAGCCACCCTTTCTGTCTCTGCCTCTATTTCATTTGCTTCTTTTTCTTTCGGGCATTTTTCTCATCCATCTTCCCCTCCTTCAATTTCCGCTCCTCCTACTTCCCTCGTCTATCCATCTTCCTCTTTTGCATTCTCTCATTTCCATTCCCAGCTTCCTTTCCCCACCCCTGGACATCCCCACCCCTCCAACCCCTCGCCTTCCGCTTCATCCTGCCCCCAACACCCACTAAAACCCACTTACATTCCTAATTCAATTGCTGAGGTTTTCGAAAAGAAGGGAGTGAGCAGACCCCTTGTTGGGACGGTGGGTGGCGAGGTGGGAATGAGAGTAGAAAAGGGTTGAAGAAAGATAAGGGGTGATAAAGAGTGGAGGAAGTGGTTGGTAGGGAGATGTAGTACGGCATTCTGAATGGAAAAACCCTGGTCTAAGCTGGAATCCATAGCGTAGAGGGATGGGAGAAGTTTACAGTCTCTTTGGAAAAAGGATTTAAAAAAAAAGGAGTTACGACATCGAGAAATACAGTGCGTACGTACGAAAACGAGGGCAAGGAAAGATTAGAGATAATAAAAAGGCTAGAAATAATAAAAAAGGCGTAGCAAATGCCTGTCATTGAATTTATATTTATACAAGATGGAACAAAATGTTTATGCCCTTTTAAAAGCTTCCATGGCTTCATTTTTACGAAAATCTAACCTTCATGCTACGCATCGACTAATGAACTTTTTGCATGTTCAACTTTTATGTATATATAACAATTTTGTAAGAGTATTGCTAAATGTTCTTCGGCAGCTTAGGTCAGTGCGCACATGGGCTCCCACCGAGAATCGAACCGGGGACCGCTTTCGCCGAAGCCGAACGCGCTGCCACATGGCTATCCGTAGCCCACAATCTTTTGTTCTGATGTATATTGATTCGATGAATACCTTATGTAATTTTATTATCCTTTCTGCGTGATCTGTCTCTTTCTTCCATTATTTCCTACGCCTTTCCCAGGGTTTTCTCACTCTGTGGGCTTTTTCATGCAATGGAATTGTTATCGTGACATAATTTCTGTATTTGACCCACAAAATCATTTTTCTTTTCAAATATCCTCTCTATTACCTCATTCTTGTTAAAAAAAACTGTATTTATTACCGTTTTTATTCTTGTTTTAAGTATGTTCTATTCAGCAAGGGTTAAATGTTGGACTTCCTGGTCCAAATTTCGTCCAATAAAGACGTTTCGATGCATATATGTATTATCTTTTGAGCTCTATGGAAATTTTATAGAGAGCCGTCGCATTCCTGAATGTACGCTACGTAATGTATGATTCACTCATATCGTTTTTCTTTTTCGAAATTTGTCTTTAATATCTTAGAAGATACTTATGCCGAAAAGTGAGTCACAATAACTCTTGGAAGTGTTTATTCCCCAAAATGTTTTCAAGTGGAATATGCAAGGAAAATCCCAAAATGAGTCGGGGACGCATTTCTGCGGCAAAAGTCCCTCCGAATCGAATAGAATTTCTTTTCCACCTGATTTTCTCCTTTCCCACCGAGTAATTCATTTACATTGCTTAAATTAACTTTTAATCGAGTCAGTTCGACTTTTGAATCAATTTCGACTCCTCTCGTTCTCCTAGCTTTGCATCTGCTAAATATTTCCCTTGCCAATGATGAAATGCGGGACAAGTCGTTTTGTTTCAATCGGAAAACGTAATGAAATCCCAGATGGATGGAAAATCAATTCAATGGGAAAAACCCAAAAGATGTCAAAGTTATGTGTGTAGACAATATGAAGTAATACCTATTGCGTCTGATATAATAACTAGGTAAATTTAATCATCTTGGCAATTACGCAACTATTACATCAGGCTCTATATAACATCAGATTGTATACGCACATTTATTAACAAAATAAAAATATATTTGTTTCTACGTCTCTGCTATGTCAATCTAGCTAATTTACTAAACGATGGTGATCACCCAAGACTCATGTCACATTATGCAGTTAAATAGCCTCTCTTTTTTTTAAAAAAACATCAAAAAGTTTTAACTAATAAGATGTTTAACTAATAATATGTTTTTTCTGTCTTCTAGAATATTAATTCTTATTCTAGAATAGTGGTGTCCCAACTTTTTCTCGAAGATTCGGTTCCCACGGGGTTGGTGGTATTAAGTATTGAGGTAACAATTAGGTTAATAAGAAAATGTAAGGCTACTAAGACGACAGTTATGTGACATTGTATTAAAGTGTTCCTGGAATAACGACTTTAATAAGAACAATCTACATATGTGTCGCTTTCTTTGTTGGAATTTAGCGAATGCTGGTAGTAGGTCACTTTATACTTTATGAAATACCTAATTAGGGATCATATCTTTAGAATTCACTACTGCTATTTTAGTGGAACGGATGGAAGCAGTTTGGACTCCACTCTCTTAGCATTGTTATTTTTAAGAATTAACTCGTATATAATCCTATACAATATCATTATCACTAAACTTTATATCATCATCAAATAGTACGGATTTTGTATCTTTATTGGATCGATTTAGAATGTAGTGAAGACTCCACTCTTGCTATATATTTAGGATTGCAATTGCGTAAAAGCACATTGGTTTGAAGTGAGGTAAGAAAAACGCTAATGTCATAACAGGAACGAATATAGGAAAACCTAACATGGGAAATGATCAGGCAGAGGAAACCGGAGGCAGGTTTTCCCCTTGACGTCTTTTGGATTTTGGGAATATGCGGGAAATAACGCTCAAGCTTCGCTGTCTGCTCGGATTGTTCATCACGTTTCTCGCCTTGTGTGTCACATATCGTTTGTTACGGATTCCCATTAATAGCGTTAAACAGGGAGGGGAAGCCTTTCCTTGTCACGCGTCATCCGCGAAGAGCGAAGATTCCCTTTCTGTTATTCATGGGCGCGGTCATTGAAACTCTATTGTATCTGCGCGTAAAAAAAATGTTTGCAAATTTCAACATTTGCTTTGGAATAAATTTGCATAAAGAAGTCATTCTTAGCTCTAAAATTCATTGATTACTATTGAAATCTATCTCTCTCAACTCTAACAAAATTTGAACGCAAAACTCGTTACCTAATCTAATTTTACTTCTTCTTAGCAGAGGAGCAATAATTTTCATCAAGTGGAGCCATCGGATTGCAGCCAAATACAAATGATGGCACGTAAATGCATAACTACAATATTTACTACCTTTTTAAAGGGTTTTAGGTACATATTTTGATCATAAAGCATTCCTTAAAAGTCTTTAACATTATATAAATTTCGGAAGGTTGTTAAAAGAAATATGATAAACCTTTTCTTCATGCTTAAATGTTTCCAATAATTACTAATTATTACTTCTAAGTTATATACTTTTATGTTTATCTATTACAAGTTTATGGTAATGTAAATTTTCTGGAACGAAATAAATTGCGTCCAGTAAAAATATGTATAACATTTTGTTAACTAGTAATTAGTAAATTAATTAATCTATAGTTGTTCTTCCAATGATGTGAGCCAAGGAACAGATTTCAGAAGTGCTTATGGTTTCCACAGAATCTGATTTGTATTATTAATAATTATAAGGTTTTGCATCGTAATCGCCTTGCTCAATCTTGCTGGCCTCAGTAAACTTAAATATTTCTCCTCCATTTGTTCTCGTTACTCTGAAAGTGGATGTGTACCCTCCTTACCGAGCAGCCTGTTGCTCGAAAATCACCTCGGCCATTTAATCGTCCTGTTTTCATGTAAATTATCCCTTATACCCTTACTTCCCCTTTAACCCAATCGTACGTTCCTATCCACTCGGACACATTCAAATCAGGGCGAAACACGAAGGAGTCGAATCAGCCTCCAAATATTCTGTAGCCGTTGAGAACTCATTTCTTTTCGCCCGCTCCATCTTTTTGCCCTTTTTTATGCTGGGGAATGTGCTCATATCCGTTTTGAATTCCTAGGGACGTCTCCATTGTCATGCACAGCGTGTTTGGATTTGAGGCGCTCGGCGACGGAGTTGAATGGGGTTTCTCGTGGGACGAAGGCCGCGCGTATTCCAATATGGAAATGAGCCTCTGCTGCAGCGGTGATTTAAATTGCAAGAAAATATTGGCTGGATTAAGGGATGCGCTCCTTGGCGGAATACCGCAAGAAACTCATTTTATTGCTGGTGTCGTTTTCCCCTTCGTCATGTGACTTGTTATGACAAATTATTTTCAAAAGAGGACACGTTCCTAATATTTTTTATGCTTGTGAAGAGGGAATCCGGATTACGAGGAATTTCATTTCGCGATATTAACACTCCATTAATGTAAAAATCCCTGCAGACACAAATAGTGTATTGCAAGGCTTTATGGTTTGATATATAATTTTAATATATTTCTGGAGCAGCAATGTTGTTTATTAAATATGATATGTAAAGTGCTTGTTATATATAGTGCCATTCGGATAACTTAGCGAGAAGGCAAAGGCACAAGTTATTCTAAGTTATAGATTAATTATCCTCATGTAATCTATGGAATCGCGTAAATGAATAATTTTGCTTTTTACGTAGATATGAATAAATATTTCTTTTTTCATAAAATAAATGTATTTTTATTGGAAAAAGTACGTTATATATTTATTCTTCGTTATAAATTTCCGCAAGATGTCGCCTGAGTCTGTGAATTATATCTGCTATTTTTGCTATAGGAACCTTTCCTGCTGAAAGACAATATATGATTAATAATTGATAAATGTCTTTTTGACACAAATTACTTGTTAAACTCTGAAGATATGAGAAGTAATATATAGCATTCATGAGAAACAGTCCTCAATAAGAGTTCATACCATGCAAATATATAGTTAATATATACAAAGAAAGTTAATATGTTTCACGCATCTAGCGTCTCAAAAGTTGTGGTGCCCTGCTCTTTTGTAAATTTAATAGAGTAAACTTGACTGATTTCCTCGTTGAATCTCATGGTTCAGTGGACATTTTATCAAAAATATTGCATTGATAAAGTCTTTCTATATGATTATTTTCTGTAGCTCGTTAAACTATAGTAAATACCATAGCAAATATTTGCGCTAGGACGAGAGCTTCTGTTGATGTTCGCTGAACTCCTGACATTCAAAAATGGAACGTTTCATTCCAAAACGTATTCAAATTCCCAGATTGAATTCGCCCCGACCAATAGATCTGGGCCTCCGTTGCGCGCCGTACATCCCAGTAACGAGCGTTCTTCACAAAGAAAAATGTATTCTGGCGATGGCCTCTTTCCGGAGAGGGATCTGTTTGACTGGCGTTTCCTGGTGAGAGAATTGCATCCAATCGAATCGCAAACTACATTCGCCAACAGCGGGACTTTGCGCCAATCCCACGGACGCACAGTTTTAAATTAATGGTTTCAAGAGGTCCCGTCCAGAGTCTCCCGGGGCTCTCAGCAGGACATGGAGAAACAAGGAGAATACACCACGGTCTCAGTTAATTCCTCCCTCGTCTAAATTCTCGCTTCTGCTCCCACTGCGATCCTAAACCTCGGCAAATTCTTGCTTTCTTTGGAATGAATTTATCTTATTTACGTAAAGCGTGGGCCTGGTTGAATATGTAAAATATCGTAGGATTCTATGCTAATTTTTTGTTCATCAACCACTCATAAACTTTTAACATTCATTGATTACGCATCTAATCTAGTTGTTTCTTATAGGTTGATAGTCACACGTTATCTTCATTTACTGTAAAAGTAAAAAGAGAGAAAGAATGCGCATGAAGAAATATCCTAAAGAAACATCTATTCTTTCATAAAGTTTTCTTACCTATTTATATTGAGACTGATTCTTAAATATAACTATTCGTTACGTAAATTTTAAGAAAAGAGAAAGCTTGAAGAAATGTATACAGAAGAAAACTACCTTGCGGGTTAAAAACCTAAGGTTTCACTTAAGTAAAACTATAAACCGCAGCAGGAAACCACCTCCAAGAATGAGTGTGTTTGTAAAACCTGAGAAACCTACGTATAGTTTAGTAAATTATATGGAGAAAGCAGATGAAGGGTATTGCTATTTTAAATACAGGGTGTCCGGATGAAAGGTATCCAAAATAAAACACTTATATCTTGGAAAGCATTAATTTTACACATGTCCAGTATGCACTATTTGAAAGGAAATCTCTCCAAGTTTTTTATATATACAATTCGCCCCAACAATTAACAGATTTCATCGCGTGCGCTGAAATCCGTCCATTGTTGGGACTCGAAATAACAATGACGACACCGCAGGAGAAGGTTCCATGCGTTTTGTGGCGTGCCGAATATGACGGCTGTTCAGCGTCGTTTTAGAACTCAATATGGACGTGAACTTCGAACAAGCAAAAGCATCCGGTTCTGGGACAGCAAACTGAGAATTACGAGATGCTTGGGAGGTGGATAGGCTTAGGCGGCCCAATTCATTGGCCTCCTAAATTGCCAGACTTAGCCCCATTGCATTGTTTCCGGTGGGGTTATGTGAAAAACCTTGTGTGACAGATGAAATTAACAACATTGAGCACCTGACAATCCGTAAAATGGACGTAGGATTAGGTCGAATATCGTTTTAATGTTTGTCGTGCCACCAAGAGTGCCCACATTGAAATAAATTAAGTGAAAAACAAAACTTTCAAAGTTTTCCACTGTAATGCTGAAAACCGGAAATGTTTACTTGGAACACTTTCCAAGATATAAATGTTTTATTTTGGATACCTTTTATCCGGACACCCTGTACTATACGGATAACAGAATCAGATTATTACTATATTCTTTTCACTGTAAAATTTGTCAAGGGATACAACGACATGTACTGCACCGATAGAGAAATGATAAAGGGAGAAATGGATTTATTTGAAATACTAGCGTGGCCTTGGTACTGTACCGTCTTTTTCCTTACTAGAATGGTGGTCTCTTCTGTGTGAAGAATGGCTTAGTTACAGGTTTTATGTAACAATTCTTCAATGCAAAAATATGATAATCTGCTAGATTATCAATAGCCTTCGAGTATCGCAATATTAAAACCCTTCCATAAAATTGTTTAGTAATAATACTCGTGTTAAAAGCTGTGATTTTGCTCGGTGATAATCTAAACCAAATATTTTATTTACTATAACAACGCAACGAATTAGACCTGCGTATGAATATAAGTATTGAATAAATCGAAAAATGGAATGTTAGCTTTGCACGTAGTTTTTGTGCTTGTAAAAGGCTAATGATTAACTGAGAGGTAAAATATGACATTTACCCCGGCTCACATTAAGGTTTTTCTTCTGTTATCCTACCCTGTCAACTTGCCTACCCTTGGCTATTAAGTAATTGGAAAGTAATTTATTTGGATATCTTGTTCCTTATTGTCCCGTTGTTCTAGTAGATAACATTATGACAATTTCTTGATTTATCATTCGAAACATTTTCTGTCGAATTCTCTCATTACCCTCATCACGTCGATGACATTCTCCACTCCATTTTCATTAAAATATTCCTCGCTTACTTCCTCCACCAGTTTTTATTATCAAAGCCACGCCTACTAGTTTCCGTTACTCGTCAACTAGAGCGCAACTTGTCCACTCATCTGATTAGCAGACCAACTACGTCCTCAAGTTAGTGACACCTTTGCTTCTGGCCAAGAGGTTCCCATGTCACCTTTGGCGAAAACTGGACTCGCGTCATAATTAATTCCTGACGGCGAGAATTCTAGCAAAATTTGAGGATCAGACCGAAAGCATCCGAAGTGAGCGAAGCAATTAAGGGCTTCTACACTGTGATGCGGTCATTCGCTCTCTTAAGTTTTGGCGGTGTAACTTTCGGAAAGTTTGAATTTTCGCAATTGAATTACGGGGAATGTTTTATAATTAGGCGCCGATAGTCTGTCAGTTTCGCTCAGAGTGGCGTTTTCGTTTACTTTCGTCACGAGCATTCGCAAGCTGACGGAGCATGTTTGCCCTTAAAATGCGTCGGTTTTAAGCGGAGACTGGCGCAAGCTAACATCCGCACCATTACCGAAATAGGATAGGAGGGCGCAAGGATGATGAACGTGCGCTCAAATAGTTCGTGCGCCGCTAAGCATTTGAAGTATTGTTTAGAAACTTCATTTTCGGGCATCAATTCCTCTGTTTCCCCTTTCAACACGTTGCCTCAACGTTATAATCATAGGAAAATACACTTGAAATACCCACGATTATAAGTTTGAATGAGATTCATGTTCATTGGCGACACCAGATGTAGTTCAATTTAGACTCTAATTGTTCATTAGATTATTAATACTTTTAAACTTCATCGAGGAAGTATTAGTTCCAGTGTAAATTCGTCCGAAAAATTGTGCACCATCGTTGTATTATTATACTGGTATACTGGTCAACATAATAGAATTTTCTATCTAAGAATAGTACAAAAATTTTCTTTAGAGCTTTAAAATCTAAAAAGTCGTCTTTGTCTGCGTTCCTCCTCTTACTTCCCGGTTGGGAGTGAACGAATACAAGAAAGGAGCGGCCTTTTTTGCTTTCTCCGATTTTAAACCTCTAATTCATTAACAGCTTAGTGTAGCTGTGTTCCAATATTTTTTCCTTTACAAAAAATTTTTTTGATTGTATACATATTAGACTGATTCGGAGTAAATGCTATATTTTTTCGTGTTCATTTTATTTAAATTTGATTGTATTCGTGCAATGTTTTGCTAGCATGGATTGATTTTAATCTTAAATATAACTGAATAATAATGTTCCTTGTTCTGTATCGGCCGATGTATTTATCATTGAAAGTATGGAAAGTCAATTTAAACTTAGTACTTGAAAGTGTTAACCCGTTGCATAACGGAATGCAGATACAGATTATAACAGAAGTGAGAATAACGTGGCTCGGTCGTTAAGTGGTTAGAATACCTGCCCAGAAAGTGGGAGACCTGGGTTCGAGTCCCAGCCAATTCAATGTTTTTCACTTCTATGCTACTTTGGTTTCTTTATCATTGCTTTTTTCCGTGTAGATCTCTCGAGATACACTTTACTACCATACAGTACTCTTCTCTTTGATCTATAAACAGGTTCCGGAATCCTGCGTTCTTTTGTTCATTCATTTGTATTAAAGCTGATACATCAATATAGTAAATAATAAATCCATTTTATAAGTGTTTTTCAGCGGTTCAATAAGGGGTTTATTGTCTACCTTAGCTCGTTAAGGAGTGCGCCTGTAAGTCCCAAGGTTGAAAGTTGTTGGAAAAGCTAGGCGTGATTAGGATTTGAACTCAGATCTTTAATTGCTCTTAGCAATTCAGTCTTCAATGAAACTGTAATATCGAGCATACCGAGAAAGCTCCGAAAACAAAGTACCGTTCGTGTGCTCCTTCAAGCATCTAAGTTTTTCCTCGGAAATTCTGGGTTTGGATCCCACTCAAATCCAACAATTTCAATTCCATTTAAATTGAAAAATCTTCCCCTATAATAAAGAATTGGCATTGATTTTATTTTAACATAGAATTTTCTACGTCAGACTACGATATATCAGTGTAGGCAACAAGCAATTTTACAATGTGAATTCGTGTATCGTGGCTTTAAATGCTGTCTTCTGCTGAAAAATGCCTTCAAATATATAGTATGGGCTCTTAAACTGTGGTTAGCGAAGAATTTTTAAGTCAGTAATGAACTTTCACATGCTACACTTTGTTCTGCCTTGGTCATAAACGTCAATATGCATACTTCATCATTTCAAATAGTTTTATCATTTCAGAATTTATCTGGTTTATTCTAATTATGACTATCGAGTTAGTAGATACAGCATTTTTATACCATGGATCTTGCGCTTGGATATTTGAAAGAGATGGACAGCTTCCCCACCAGATGTTCGCGTCTTATCCTCGAACGCAAATTGTTTGGATAAACTCTGTCTTTTTCGAAAAACGCATTGCACACTGTTTTCGCGGTTTACTTGAGACCAGAGCAGAAGATCGGTTCTTAAATAAAACAGCCTAGTTTATCATTGCGAAGTTGAACTGCGTCGAAAGGAATCGCTTCGAACGCGAGTTTTGATGTTCTCATTCGGTCGCGTACGTGGGCTTTCGTTGATGGATGGCAATGAGAAGGATCTTTTATTAAGGTCTGTTGGCAATCATCCACCCGCCGCAGCTTCAAAATCCCGATTCTTGGCACAGATTATTCTTCGAAAAAGATCGTCTGTAACATATACAAACATCCCAGTGTTGGTCCCCAGTCCAGTTCAACTCTTGTGTTCTCTACTAGATTTCAGTTTACGCAGATGTCATCGAGACCTATAGGTTAACAGCGACTGACCCCTACGCATCGTCAAGGCTACACGTATTAATTTTTATGAAGGCTGAATATCTTTTAAATTAACTACTCTATTTGATTGATTTAAATTTTTTGCTGAAAATAAATCTTAATTCCGGGAAGAAAAAATTATGTTCCTAGTCGTAATTTTTAAGCCCAATGGAACTGTATCAGTTAAAAGTTGGGATATTGAAAATAAATAAATATTGATTAGGTAGATTTATTCAATCTGGATAAATTTAAGAGTTGTTTGAAATTCACCCGAATACATTTTAAAATATTCCTTCACTTAACATCAATACGTTATTCATTCATTGCACATATTATTCCGATGACCGTAAATCTTTTATGGTTATCGGAAGTAATATTTGCAATGAGTATTATTTAGAAATAATACTCTTGTCATTTTTTTCGATGCCATATACGGTAATTTTTTGTGATTTACGGTCGGTTAATGGCATTTATCCCTGATTGCATTTATCAACGACGTTATTTTGTCATAGTAATGCGATCACTTCACATTTTAACTGCATTTGATGGATTGTTGTTATTGATTTTTAATTTGATATGTAACTCAGTAAATTATGAAAGTTTGGAGGTGAAATTTAGTCTATTTATTATCTGTGAATGGTCAGAATGAATAATTTAATACGCGTAAAAGCTTTATATATTGTCCCAAATATTTATGAATTTTGTAGAGACGTTGTCGAAAGTTAACAAATAACAAAATAACAATATTAATGCCCAGAAGCTATGGAATGATGATCACAAAAATGATCTTCCGTATTAAAATAATTACCATAATTTTGAGATATTGTAAAAAGGAGATCGAGTATCTATGATGTCTGTAAAATTAAATTGTTATAATTAACGATTAGTACTCAGTTCATTGCTCGCTCTAGTGATATTGACTAATATTGTAACTTGAAAAGCTATGGCCGAAAATATTTTAATACACTTGCTTTTAACCATTGATATTATCGCCAGTTGAATTTTCGGATTGCAACTCTGTTATCTCAGATCCTAACTTTTTTAAAAGTTCTCTCAATCGTTGTGTCATCATCAATTACGATAAAATCCCCAAGGCTTAATGACCCTCTCTCAAGATTAATGACCAACAGTTTTCATGGTAAATGCTTAAAAGAAAAAAAATCTGTATTTTATTATTCATTTCACTACGTATTGAATGTCATTACCTGAAATCTAAAAACATCCCCATTGACATCGCAATTTTTTTAAATTTAAATTAAACGTATCTTGGGTAATTTTTTCCATTTTCTCACTCCATTTCAGGTCAAATACATCGCTGCACATCTATCTAATGAAAATAATCATCTCGCTATCTTTTATTTGTGAAGCATTTTGTTCTCCGCCATGACTTGAACATTGAGTAAGAACCCTTGTCTATTTCTATGGGTTCTGAAAAGATTGCATGTTTCATTTGCGTGTTTGCCTCGTAATTAATGCGGTCACGGCATACCTATTGCTAGCGTGTTTTTATCCCCGTAAAATATAGTCTTTTTTAAGATCCTCCGTAAATATCTGAATTTAAAATATTCATGCGTAATCTCGACAAATCACGGATTTCCTTACCTTAAAATATTTCAGGTTCTCTAGAGACGTCGTAGATCGGGTTTTTGAAATATGCGTGAAACGAAGAGAGCAAAAGGCACGTGATGTAAGCTTTACCGTCAAAAACAATCCATTGATATTATGGATGGGTGAGTTATGAATGATTAAATAAGGACAAAGGAAATCTTGCATTGAAATTATGGAGTGGGTAGCATTAGAGATTTTAATTTTGATTCGGTTCTTATCGAAGAGACTATTTTAAATCCATTCGAAAAAATTATCGTTTCGTTGATTGCAAATTTTTCCTAAGTTAATTTTATTTTCAAGATGGTCAGAATTCCTTTTTTTGTAAAGTAGATATGATATAATACCTCTCCTCATATCAATTAGTGATCCCTTTTTCCTTTCCATGGCTTTTTGTGAGTGATGGTTGAGGGTGCGAGGATCAAATCACATTCCGAGATCTTACCTCTGCAGACAGACTCTTTAATTTCAGTTTATTGCAGTCAAAAATTAGTTATTATTAGTTGCAAGTATAATTACCATACGGAATTTCTAGCATAGATATTGCAATACACACCATCTACCTTTCTCATTTTTTCTTAATCCACTTTGGCAATTTCTCTCTGGTGTATAGTCTGTTTTACTCCGTCATTCCAGTTCAACCAATCTTCTCCTTTCTTCCTATGTTGTGGAGGAAGCCAATATCACATTTTGGAGAACCATCTATCTTTTCCATCCTTCGAACGCACCCATGCCAGTTTAGCCTTTTTGCCTCCTGGTATCCATTGCATCACTATTTTAACTTCCATTTGTTCCCATACTATTCACTTCTCATTTTATCTTACTTTGTGTGATCAGAACTTCGCTTCCACTAATCCATTACCAGTGCTCTGAGATTTCCTTTAGACCTTTCCTTTACTTTAAGCACTTTTGTTTAGAGATTCTTATACTTTCCAAAACTGTTTAGAAAAGATCTCTTTTCACGTAGTTGGTTCTGTTTCTATTTCCATACTATAGAATGTAACCTTCTGATTAGTAAGTTCCCTTTCCAAATCGTGTTCTTGATATCTTAATTACTGAAAAATTTATATAATAACCAATCGTATTGGGAGGAATATTTGCAGTCTTATTTTTTTCTGCTATGTCTGCTACATAATTGCTATACTTTCGAAGTTTTTTTTGTAAAATACTCCCTTCACTTTTTTGTGATGCTTCTATTCCATATGATAGATCGTATCCCTTTGATTGCAACTTTTCCTATAACATCCAACTTCATCATTGATGCGAATCGCGTTGGATAACTTCATCATTGAAAAATTGGTACTGAAGCCGACCGTAGGGAGATATTTATTTATTTACGTGTTACATTGAAATTTGGTCTTCTGACTAGGCGGCAACGTAAACCATACGTCTCCTTCTCGAATTCCTGCATGCGAAAGTTTCACCTCGATGATTAAAATCGAGATAACCCGGATGTCATCGCTTTGAAATACGATTCGGAGGAAAAATCGCAATTCACTCCGCAGCGCGAACCAGTACCACCCAAACTCTAATTAAAGGTAAGTGCATTTTCCACCGAAGCCTAATTTTCGCCACATTCGCACCACCGAGTTGCCACCAGAGTTAGACCGGCGCCAGGTTTTTTTTTCCGTGCGCTATGATACAGCGAGCACGTGACGTCTCTTCCGTCCTTAGCAAGCATTCATTCTCCTCCGTCACCCCTCTTAATTAATTAACGATGCGCCGGATCTCTCAACGCACTCTGCCGGACGGAAGTGGAAGCGCAGGCGGTATGGGGAGAGATAGGTGTCAAGGGAAGAGGCGCTCGTTGGACGGGCTTTGAATTGGGTCACCCCGTCCATCTGTTTGCGTCCGGAAAATTTTATATATAGATCCTTTGAGTGTCAAGTTTTTAGAATTGAATACGACGCGAACGGGGTAGGGGAGGTGGGAGGCATAGGGTGGAGAGATATCGAGGGATGTGGACAATTCTCTAAAGAGCCGATGTTTACGGTACAAGTTGATTGGGCTTTCCTGTTTGTAGGTGCCTACAGAGTTACTCATGGCTTGAAAAATATACGAGCATATATTTGTGTCTGTTCGAGCCGAGGCACCTGTGTGACAATAAACAATAGAGTCGATAGAAATTCTCTTTATAAATGAACTCGTGATGCTTGGAAGTACCTATACGATGTTAATCTTGATAAACTGGGGCCTACATTAATGGTGGTAGGATGTAGATCATGAATTATAAGTTGAGAGACGTTAGAGGCGTAAATGGTAGCATGGAATTATAGGCCGTTATTTTCAATCTCTACGATTTATCAAGCTGTTAATTTGAGAAAAGTGTTTTAACAACTGATAATCGCTTGGTAATATGTCAACGACCCTATTGGGATGTGTGACAGTATGGACATCGGAGAGAAAATTCTGTCGAATAAAAATCTCATGAAATATAAAACATTAATCCCTAAAAAGACAAAAATGAAAGGTTGTATCCTAGGAAAACATCGAAACTAATATGTACGTCATACTATTATTCTTGAGATAAACATTTTTGTCACGAATTAAAGCATGGAGTTTATTTAACGAAGGGTTTATTGTAGTCTAGAATTCGTAATAAATTCAAAAGGTGTCATACAGAAGATACTACTGAAGTTTTACCAAGTATTTATATTCCATATTTCCTATATTTTTAAGCAAGTTAAAAAAATATTTTTCATCGCAAATGAACTATTTAACATTTACTGATATCTTAAATATCTAATGAAAGTTTCCACGCCATCTAGTGGAAACATCTAATAATATATTTAAATAAGCTTGACAAAGGAATGGGTTATTTCTGCAATTTCGATGCACATTCTTTAAACTCAGTCAAAGTATTTTAGTCATTAGAACTCGAAGAAATAACACATGAAATATATTATTCAGCAGAGTTTCGATATTTATTTGAGCGTGTTTATTCAATCTCGTGGAAATTTTCGAATAAACTGATTTTCTTATTATGGGATGGGCATAGAAATAAGTCGATAAGAAAAAAGAATACTCCGGTTTCTCCTTTTTAATGGCCGAAAATAAAGCATTTTCAGTACTCTCTCATCGGGTTGGAGTAATACACCCAGAGGCCGGCTTACACAAACAGCATTCATTCATATGGCAGCTCTTGGTTCTCGTTTCTCTTGCAGCACGATGTGCTAAGAAACTTCTAAGCACGGTGATATTCTGTTTGTGGGATCGTAATAATAGAAGACCACGGAAGTATTTATGGCAGCTAATTTTGAACTTCTGCTTTCTTTCCACGCCCTAATTTCGAAGGAGCCGTTTGCGAATGCGAGCGTCGGTACTTTTTTTAAGAGAATGAGTTGGATTGCCCTCTCAGTTTGTGGTTGGCAAGGTCATGGAAATTCAGGGAAATCTGAATATTTCTCCGAAATTCATCTAGCAACAGTAACTGAATATGGGAAGAAAGATGATGACCGAGTTTTTGCCTTCTCTTTTTTGCACATCCGGCTATCTCTTTGGTTGGCAGGCTTTGCTCTAGCAACAGAGCTATGTTTATTCTTTTAATGAAATTTATGAGATGAATTTTCAGTCGGCAAGAATAAAGGGAGTGCATGAATATATTTTTCTCTTGCGGCGCTTAATTTTCCACGGCTGCGGCCTCGTTATTTGCATTTGGAATCACGTGGAGTTTTTATCTGCACCCAAGGAAAAACGGAAAAAACGCTTCTTTTTTATGTATTGTTGCTGTCCGGAAATGTTTTAAGTTTTATCACAGAAGAATATAAGGTAATTTTTCATTCTTTTGGAGTCTCAATTACTAATGTTTTCCCTTTTATTATTGATTTAAATTTACTCAATATTTCGCTATTATAGAGCATTTTATTATATTTCTAGTTAGTATGACTACACTACTTCCTCACGTATTAATGTAGGGCGCGTTTTCACACATTTTACTTACGAGTAACACCTACATTCGTACACATTGCTGGCAAGTGCGAAGATAGATGGAGAAGGAAAACAAGTTTTTGGGCTCGTGAATTAGCGGGCTGAAGGCTGAAGAATTATTGTTCGAAATCAGTGTGAAAGAATAGACTTACCTACATGCTACTGCAGAAAAATACTATTATGATTTATGTTATGTATTTCCCTTTTTCTTATATTTTACAAAATTTAATATTCTATTATCTTATTGTACTCTTCTTTAAATTCATAATTTGATTAATTTACCCTAATTTAATTAAACATTTAAGGAGATTCTTGTTTTAATATATCTATTAACTTATATTTATCTGTTCTTAAGTTTATAATATTATCCATTTTGTACATTATTTTCATAAAACAAATTTTCATATATCATTATGGTTTAATATAATCCGATAATCGTGACCACCTTTCAGCTATAGCATTCCGTAGAAATATCGTGCTATAATACGGCTTAAAAGTTTTCAATTATGTTCAAGCTAAGCCTAGACGCATTCCCTTCATAGAATATCGCTCACAATCAGTATTGCGTAATATTCCCCTCCATTCCTGCTCCATCTGACAGAATAAGAAGTTCATTCGCAGATTCCAGTCTTACGTTTCCGCTACGCTTCCTTTTGGTCTAGCGTAGTTAGTGTTACTTAGAAAGGATAGAATTTTCGATCGGAAATTGGTTCCTCTCAGAGTTCGCCAATATTTCTCTTCCCCGCCGCGAAACCTTGAGTGACGCAAACGAGAAAGAGAGAAAAGGGGTCGGAGTTCTTTAAATTAAGAATAAAGAGGAAACTGAGGAAGGATGATAGGAGGATGTGGGACATGGTCAGGGTAAATTTTGGACAGGAGTCGGCGAACGTCGCTGATTTTTTTTATGCAAATCCAAGTCTGATTAAATCTAGGGTAGAGCAGAATCCACGCGAAATCGAGTCGTGCCTTTTCATTTCCTTGCTCTGATTCTCGTTTTTATGGCACCAGTTCCAATGCCGAGCTGCTTTGAAGGTAGGATCTTTTTATATATTGTTGTGTTTGGAGAAGAGAAGTTCATTTATATTTAAAAGGAGTAGGAGGTTGACGAGATTTTGTCATCACCTGATCGCACGGTCAGAGCATCCAGGTCGCGCTTTTATTACGTATTGCGTTCTTCTACTTTAAGTAGCAAAAACTAGGAGAAAATATAGCATGAAGAGTAGGATTGAGCTTTCTTATTCCTTTAGAGCAAGTTTGAAATTTCTTTTAAATCTTGCGATGATTCGTGATATTTATTTAATTACGGGCTCTGGGTGCAAAATGTATCAGCTGCTTTGATATACCAGATACAATTAATCACTCAGTAATACAGAATTATTTTTTTCCAGACATTCTAATGTATAATGTCTCTTTAATTTACTGTAATAAGGATCATATTGACTAAATATTTCATTCAATGTTTGAATATTGCCGTAAAGTCTCCCTTGCCAAAATTTTTATCGAATTTCGCTTTTAAATTAGAAGTTTCTAAAAACAGACTTTCCAAATAAGCTTTTGAAGCGCACAAGCTTTAATCAGATTCAGTGTACTCTTCCCTTCAAGTCCTTGAAATTTTAAACGGGATATGGGAAAGATATATGAACCCCAACATTAAATGCATTTCAGTTTATTTGATTAGCTATGCAATGTAATTAGTGACACAGTGAACTTTGATTACTTTTAAATTAAGTTTAGAAAACAAATGGATTACTCCAAGATGACATTATGATTGTTTCAGCATTGAGGAATGATTTATTGTCACGTAACGACTGAACAAGATAAGCAAAATAAATGTCTCGCGTTCCCTGTGAGATTTTTCAGCGGCAGAGATTTTGAATAGAGCCTTTACTATGTAATAGCTAGATAATTTTACGTTTTTTGTCAAATTTTCATACAGTTCTTAATTAACTTAACGAATGCTTCGATTCCAAAATGTGGTTAACGATCTTCATAGAAGATAAAGCGATTTCTGGGCCTCTATTCCTTATTTATAAGTTTTTATGGAAAATAATTATTCCGATTAACATTTCAATTATTTGTAACCCTCTTCTCTCTCATAATGAAATGAACTCTCGGATGTGTTCCTACAATCTGTATCTTTTTGATCGTATAATTCATTGTCTCCGATCCTCTTTGAACGTGTCCATTGTCGAGCTGATTACGACATTAATTGGATCGGATTTCAGTCGGGGGTAGATTTATGGAAAGCGCCGTCAAATGACGCTTAGTCTCCGAAATGGGGAAGAAAGGAGAGTCCTATAGCATGCAATCTCTCAATGTGAATGCTCGCCGTCTGGCGGAAATGAGAGAAGTGGGAGAAATGCGTTGGCCGCAATGCGTTTGGCGCTGATCTCTGAGAGTGCTGACAGGGAAAGAGGTTAACGCGCAACTTCGACTCTTCACTGGGATTATTAACCCTACGTAAAGTCCGCTGGAACACTATCCTGCAGCATGACTTAAGTTAAATTGAGACAAATCATCACACATTAGCAGCGTATGACCATTATTATCCCCATAAGTCTACCTTACATTAGGTTCATTAGCCCTAAAATACCCTACTTAATGCCTTAAATTTCTTTATAATGTATCCTTGTAAGGTTATCAGGTTTTGTTGGTTTGTCACATCCCCCTTCTTCGTGGGCGTTTTCCTGCGCTGGATATCTTTTCCCGTAAGAATTCGTAGGTTATTACATCCTCAATTCTCAATTTTTCTCATACTATCTTTTTAAATTAATTATTTTATAATTTATGAAGATGAATTAGATGGAAGAGGAGACTTTTAGTATTAAACTCGCCCGAATAAAGGCATTTTATTGTTATCATTATTATTAAAAATAATAAGGCCTCTCAATTACCTTTTACTTTTGTCTGCAAGTCTCGCTTTTCCCTCTTGCTTGCTACAGCCTATACCTTCATTTACTTTATTATACCGTCCGTTTCCTTTAAATGTTTGACCCACCCATTTCTCCTACCATCGACTTATTTCTCCGTTCAAAACCCTCTCTTCTCTCTTCTTCCCTCTATCTATAGCGTATCCATGTTTGAGTGTCTTTCAACCGAACTTACCAATCCTCACCACGTCTACATCTTGAAGGCTTCCAATTCTATTTTTCCTCCTTATTACGGTGCATTCATTCAAGTATTATGTACTTCACTACAGTTAATTAAGCATTATTTTTTTATTATTCCTTTAACCAGCTAGAGATTGACTTCTTTCCCATCAATAGAAGATTCGGAAAATTGATTGTCAAATATTTCTAATATATAGTAACTGGTTTATTTATTTACACTTTCCTCCATTGCGTTGCGAATTAATGAAAACTTTAAAAGCAATTTTCTATCATCGCTAGTTTTAAATCAATTGCGTGTATTGCCGCACGTGAAAACAAACTTAGCCACTCTTTCCAATATTCCAAAATTTGAAAATAATATACCAAAAGATTATTCCGAAGATAGGTTGAAGAAAAAAAGCCTCCGATGGGGTGAGTGGCCCTTCTACCGGAATTCCCAGCGACAGGATTCGAACCCGAGTCAATTAGTGTCGCATTTAGGTGTCTCGACCCATTACACAAGCCTGTCGATCGGTTAAAGCTACGCAGAATATAGTGCTGCTTCGTCCAAGGCTGTCCCTTAGAAGGGAATTCAAGACAGAAAGCGTGTACCTCTTCCGTTAAAGCATGAACTCTGTGAACTGAAATTAAATTAAAATGAGTTGTAAGCATATACTAATGGAAAGTATAACGTATTCGTGCAATAATATTTGAATATCGGTTGTAGTAAAATTTAAAGAAATATTACTGTAACGAGAAACATGTTTCCTCGCTATATATATTTTCTTGAGTAAAGATATAAGCACTGCATTAACGATCGCCTCGATTGCCCGGGGGATATGCGTGCAATCATTAATCTCCACAAAATTTTCGTTTATTTTATCGTAATTCTCGAATCAACCACGAAATTTCACGACCAAAATAAGCATCTGTATGTAATTTCTCTTCTTTCAGTACTCATCTAGGACTATTTATTTCTGCAAAAGAATAATTGATTGCAAATGATTTGAATATTTTAAATTCGTTCTGAGCTAAATTCGTATCACTCTTGTAGAGGTAACGACTAACTTTAATAGACATTTATGCCCTCTTTGAATCCTATCATTTCTTACTTTTAACTTATCGGGAAATGCAAAATGTACTTTGTGGATTACTTCCTCGATTCATTTTGCATTGAAATCTGTGACATCGGTTGAATATATAAATTGTAAGTAACGCCAAAAATAACAATGTATATATATATAAATTATGTGACGGAGATAATTTCAATGGATGGTATTAAAAGAAATGCGAAGGATCGTACGTCATCCGAGTAACATTTAAATTCAGAGCATATTTGTACATTAAGTTCCTATATTGAAGTTTTAAACAGCACGTAACTCATTGGATGAGGATTTGTTTGGAGAGATATAGGAGAATGAAAAAGGGGGGTTTTCGTTCTCAGCCCCGACAAATGTGCAATGTGAGTTATTGGTTGTGGGAAAGAGGAAATTATGAAGATAGGATGCCTTAAATCCAAATGCTGACGTGTGTGCAAAAGTAGAAGCGACTGGAAGCGTCGAGGGAAATGTTACTTTTATTATTTTTTGCGCTCGAAGGCGAAAGATGTGGGACGTATTTGTTACCGATGCAACTCATGCATCCTCGGTATGGATTCGTGGTAGTAGGTCTCTTATCGTGATGGATTCAGCACTAATGCACCAAAGACATCTCAGAGGAAGACGCTCGGTTAGTCCATTTACAGTAACGTAGGGATTTAGACTAGGAAATTTTAATCAAAAATTTAATGGTTGATTCATTTTAAATCGAAATTTAGTTTCGATTAGTATTAAATCGAAGTTAATCCATGAGTTTTAATGAACATGCATTTTCCATATTTCATGAGCATGATTAATGCATGAGATATTTAATGCATGAGCATCATGTTCCATATTTAAAATAACGTTAGTATAATATTGTATTTTAATGCGTTTAAAATTCATTATACGTTAAATATCCTGCAACTCATGTTTAAGAGTGGTACCATTAAGCATAAGTATGAATATCAACGATCTGTTTATTTCTTTGTCTCTCAGGGTATTTAAGCTGTATCGTGAATTGGAAAATTCGAGAAATCCACAGATACAAATTTACTGCCGAGTATGACAGTGTAATGGGAAATGCGAACAAAATATGCATTATTTAAGCTTAAATTTTCGGAAATCTGGAATTTTTCGGGTTTGCCACAATATCTGTATTCCGAAACAATTTTACGATTCTCTGGAATTGAAATGGTTTTGAAAAAATATTCAGATTTTGCCGGTGATATTTACTCGGTGGTTGAGAGAGGGAGAGGTCCGTAATGCATTTGTTACTCATACGCATCAGAGGATGGCCGCAACGCATGGAATGAGGCACGCATTCGAGAGGGAGACACACACATGGCCTGGTTAATGACCTGGCCATTTTCCATAAACTGCTCCTTTTGAAGTCCAGATAGCAGATTTTATCCTCACTGGCTGTATTGCGGTTTACGTTTATAGCTTTTTAAATTTCTCTCCGGGGTACTTTTAGTTTTATTGTACCGTTGGCCCGCTTTATCCTTTTTCATCTGTTTCTGATGGCAGAACGGGTAAATGTGAAATAAATTGAATCCATTCGGGCGGATTTCTGCCAGGGAAACACTGCTGATTTAGGGATTAGACATTCGAAAGGATAGATGTTTCTGCTATTTGCTATCAGTACTGAAGAGGTGAGGAGGGACACTGCAAATGCTTCACCGTCTCCCTTCTTTGTTGGGTATAACGACAGTAACTTATGTGAGGCATAAAACTGAAAGTCGTTTTACTTTTCATGCTTCGCTTTTTCTTTAAAATGTTTCCAATGCTGACATAAAAATTTGTTGGTTGGGGACACCGGCTACGAGAGAGAAAATGTATATCACCGTTGCATACTTTACATATTCTAGGTTTACTAGAGAAATTTGTCACGTATCTTTCAGTTATTAATTTACTTATTTTTTTAAACTACTAACGCCTTAACTTCAATTACCTAAATAACTTTAAGCCTTCCTTTTCATTCTTATTAAACTAATGCGTTCTCAACAATTTTTAAGCTTAAAATACAATGGATAACAAGTGGAAAATAAATATCACAGTTTGAACAAAGGTTAAAAAAATTACGAAATTACAAATTCTATGTTATTGATACATAACTAGATGGCGTTTCCAAAATTCTCCTCTAAAATTGATATCTTATTACGAATAAATCTGCCTTGAATCAATTTTGATATTGTGTGCGCGACAGGAAGATATTTTTTCTTCTCTGCATTCAATATGTCTGTTAGTGTTAATATGTTTGCTTGCTATGAGAGATATTTAACTTTGAATGCTTGGTCAACGGAACATTTTTTCTTATTTAAAAGATAGTAGTTAAGTATAAAAACCTTTTAACTAAATTGAATTGTTTTTCAATCCAAGAATCGGCATTCTTGCAATAGTTATACTAGTATTCCCTAGTTTATTTCTTCTCCTTTAACTGTTTTTCGTTCCATCTCTGCGTCGTAGTTAAATTACTTTAGTTGAAACTGTTTCAAATACCCTTGAATTTTTCGATTCCATCACTCAGGACTATAGCTCAAATTGACGTGACAGCTGAATCTATATCCTATGTTAATCAAATTTCCCTCTCTTTTTTATCATCGCCTTAATGAGTAAGCTAACGGTTGACATTTATATAAAGTTATCAGGCTCTCAGTTTCTTTCCAGTATATGTCATAAATAAATCATCGCATTCAAAACATTGGGAAAAGTTTGATCTCAGAACCAATTTTCCCAAATTCTAAAAAACCTATATAATACACTTATTTCCATAGTGAATGAATCACTATGCTTTTAATTAAATCCCGCATTACTCTCTAAAGCGATTCCAAGAACATAATCTGCAATTTCCATCGTGGCATGAAACAGCGGATACGATTCGCTCGTCAATCCTAAGGCAAACTTAATCAGAAGGCTTCCATTACAATCGATTACTCTATCCATGAAGTAGTATGTAGACATACTCTCCAGTGAGAACGCTCGGAATGAACACGGTGTGGAATGGGAGGATGGACACGATAGGAGCGCATAGTCCGATCAGAAAAAAATAAAAAAGAAAATTAAACTGAATGTCTATCGGAGAGAACATTTCATGTGATATTACATATGGTGAGGCACGTGAAAAATTCAGACCTACGCTTAAAAAAAACAAGCGATAATTTTATGGATTCATAGAATCATATATTATCATTTGCTTAAAATAGGCGAACTCTTTAGTTAGGACCATTAATTTAAATATTCAGTTCAATTGACTTGATTAATTGATTTTTAATCAAATTTTCACCCTATAGAAGAAAACTTTGAGGATGAAGTAGATATATATGTTTTTCTTGTTATTTGCTACAACTATTAGAAGTTATAAAAAAAATAATTAGTGTATTTACATAATGTTGTATGCACGTGTTCAAAATATTGCAAAGGTCACATTAAAAAAATTACATTCGAATGTTTAATTAACAAACCAATCAGACTTTCGGCATGTTAATTATCTATTCACCTTATTAATAGATTAGTTTAATTTCTGTTCAAAAATATGAATTCTGGAGATGAAAATATTGGCTAGAGCCCATTTATTGTATGGTTATAAATATTGAACAACGCAGTATTATCAATGAAAGCGAAATTGGAAGCGAAAGATTAGGAGAAGGAGTCATTTATCCGAGATCCTCGGTTGATTTGGTATTTAGTAAGCAGGAGAGGATCCGATCTTTGAGATTCAAAATAGCTCACTTGGAAAGGGGTCTTCACTTTCTCCTTCGCGATGAAATCCACATGCCGCATCGGATAAAATGTTGCGAGGATTCAATCTTTTTTCAATCGCCATCCAGAAGAGGAAGAATTAGCAGAGGCAGCTGTCCGCGCTCCCTCCGCGCCATCCTTTCTCGAAAGATGGTATTTTTGGTGGCCGTTGACGTCACAGCCTAAGACGAATCGCGACCAAACGCTTTCTGGATCTGAGGGAAGAATGCAACGAGCGAGCGGATCGGGTTTTATGTTCCATTCGTAGAACTTCCTCGTAAAATGGGTTATCATTATCATGCTTTTAACCTATTCCCTCAATTTAAGTGTTTCAGCACGGCTCTAAATGTCATCGTTTCTGAAAATTCAATGGTTAAAAAATACGAAAAATTATCAATGATTGATATCCTAACCCTTCTTGCAAACTCCTATGTTTGTTTGGAATACCAATGCCTGACTTTTTCGAAAACCTTCAGTTTTCATATTTTTTGCTTGTATTGTTCTCCATTCCATTGCTTCTTGGTACATACATCCACCTTACTGCCTAGATACAGAGAAACTTAATCGTTAACTTACTTCTCCAATCGTTGCTCCTTCCTCACATCAACACATTCATTCATACATTAAGCTAATTTTCTGTGAAGAGTAATATTACAATCTACGATTTCAAGTTAATTCAAGAGGAATATTTTGCAAACAAATTTGAATTAAATGTGAGAAACCTGTTTTTCAGTTATTGGAGTTCTTGCACATTCAACATAATCGGTGAATGGGCATTAATTTTCTGGTTTCATAATTTTTATTGTAACTAGGGGTTTTAAGCAACTCTAGGTAAAGTGGTTTATTAGGGTATTATCTTTAAGACTTTAGTAGTTCACTTGTTTAAAGCGCCGTACTTTCCGCTTATAAGAGGCTCGGGCATAGAATATGTAACCTAGTTTTGGCCACATATTTTGGAAAAAATAATAACCCTTTTGTTACCATTTGATATATTTTTCGTGAAAAAATCAAAATCGGGCGTTAGTATTGGCTATATAAGGCACAGGCGCCGCCTAAGTCTTACACGTCTTCGGAAAGTACGGTAATATTGTGGCAATTGCCTTATTACATACTTCCTTGTAGTTTAGGAATATACAGTGCACAAACTAAGTGCCCCATTTACTCCTTGAACCAATATTTCTGGAGTTCAATGTGTTATTCGCCCGATTGGTTTCTTCCAGTACTCTGATTTCGGCGCAAACTTTTCTCAAGATGGAAAACTTTCATTCCATGGCTCACTGGACTATTTATTCGAGGTACAGAATCGATCTCTGCAATGACTCCTCGGTAATGGGTCTCTCTTTTGGGCAAATTCCTTTTTCTGTCGACCATTCTTTACGTAGCGGAAGTGACGTCATTGCCTCGTTTGCTTCAATGTTTCTCCTTCGAGCGCCGGGAAAAGTTCTCCCGCAGACAAAAGACGATCGTCTGGCACTCCCCCTCTTATCCCGATTTTCACTTCTATCAATCCTCGTACGTCCGACTTCAAATTTTCTTCTTGCCTTTCCACTGAGTATCTGGAGGAGTGCTCTTTTGGTTCCACGTCTGTTGGTAAGATTCGTGTCCTCAGTGCTCGATATCTCCATTCGGTAGCAACCTTATTCTCATCTCTGTTCTAAGGACCTTTTTTCTGCCGAATTGCATTTCTTAAGGAAACCGTTTGGTAAGACCGCTTCATCGAATATTTTCGTCCTTCAATAGTACTCACACCATCTTCATCTCCCACCATCTTCACCCTCACCACTTCAATAACTTAGGCACAGAAAAACTCATTTTCAGTGATCATTATGAATGAGAGGAAGACACTTATTAAACATGTTACATCTTATTTGGGGAAGGCATGAATTTAAGAGAGGATTCTACTTGCTCTATAAAAAAATATATTTTTCTTATGATAATTGTCAACATAAAGTGACTGTACGAAATTGTGCTATTACGGTTACTACTAACTTCAAAATCTTTTGGTGAGTCAATTTTTCTCCAGAAATTCTCTGCTCAAATGGAAGCATAATGCGAAATTAATTCTGTACGTGTTATGGCAAAGAATAGGAATGAGGATAGCAATCAGCGAAAGCAGGAATATTTCTGAGTGGCAACAATACCAAAGACAAATGTCTGATTTTTATTTGCCAGTGTATTATGGAACCTTCCAACCTCCAGTTACGATTTCGCACTAAGAATATTTCTCAAGCAAGCTCCCCGTTACCTCCTACAACTTTTTCAACATTTTTCTGAATATCATGCTCGATGTATCAGAATGATCATGAAGTGATTACGTTATGATGTAATCGACTGTATAATTTTCTGAAGTGCAAAAACAGCTTGACACCTTTTGGTTGCTGATTCTTAGAGAATATGTTTCAAGCTAAATTCTCCAGAGATGGTCTTAACTGTATAGTGGCGAAGCCGGATGTTAGATACTTCAGATTTTATTTCAGTCTTATGAGACCGTTTGCTGAGTAAATAATGTTTATTTCTTCTATCAGCTAAAACATTTTCTCCCTTTAACTGCTTCACGGAAAATAAATCTTTTTCACCCAAACAAGTCCCATTGATTACTCTGTCATTTTGACTCCTTCCTTCTACCATTTGTTTATCTAGTGGGAGAAGGCCAATGTCCTTAGTGCCAAACTGGCGCCGTTTACATGCTTATTTTCATTTTCATTTGGATTCGCAAAAATACTTTTGAAACGATTTCATTCATAGTAAGTCTTTGAAATAGAGTGTGCTGCTATATGAACGGGTCTACGTTTCCCTCTCGTATATCGACGGAGATTTCCGGATTGCAAAATAATCTATGAAGAACCTGTTTCGAATCTTTTCATACAAGGCATTAACATCACTAATTATGCTGTTTCAATAAAATATGCATATAATCAATGATAGCGTTCCCCGTTAGTTTTTCTTACCCTGTCATGGGTCAAGTGGTTGTTTTGACAGTTGCTTCAAATCTACTAATTGTAAGTGTAACTTAATTATAATAGCTGTTTGAATCCTTCATGAACATTTGTAATGTTGATAATTCAATGTTCCGAATGTTTTAAAAACGCAAATGTAACTTTATATTCATTGTTTTATACTATAGATAAACAGGTTGATATGAATTAATTAATGACTTTTGGCCAATAAAATAATATTTATTGCCTTGCTACGATGTAATTGTGGCATGTTTGAGAACGGAACTCTTTATTTATCGGGCTTTTCGATATACGGGTGAAAATTCTTTCTATTAAAAGTTATGAGTTTTTAGTACTGAAGAATCGGATAGTTACAGAATTCTCATAACATGCATGGTCACGAACAGTTTCACTTTGCCTTCTATTGATCGAAGCAGATATGTCATCCAATGTTAGAAAGCGTAGGAAAATGAAATAGTTGTAGGGAAAGGAATTAAAAGACAGTCCAAGATTAAAATAACAAATGAAAGAAAAGGAGGAGGTATATCGAAAAAGATGATAATAGAGGGTAGCAGAAATGGGTAGGGATATAAAAATATATGTAGATAAATATGTGAAAATGCTACAGAAACAGATAAAAGTAAAATAATTTACAAACTTACGAATAAATAATTTTATGCCCATAATTTGTAATAGAGAAGTATACGGAATTGGAAAATAAAGAAAAGGAAAACTGAATTTACATCTACACGTGTATGGATCCCGCGACATGTTTGATGGTTGTTGCATGCACAATCTTATAAAACACAATGCAATAAAACAAATGCACACAATAAAACTTATTCTTTGATCTCTCATACTCGCGTATCGCCTTGATATAATGAATATGCGAAGCAGCTAGTTATACCAATTACCAACTATTTGAACATAAGCGTATACATAGTTGGCAAAATTGACTGAGAAATTGTTCTTCTTCGATTCATTATTAACTCTCCCAAATGTTTAGTACCTTCATTCAAACAACATTTTACTTATTCGAGAAGCACCAAAATAAATTTAGAGCGGAATTAATTGTCGTAAGTTCCTTTTCTTCCGATCTCTTTTCACACAGATGATTTCTCAAGTACGTAACAAAATAGACGGAGAAATTTCAAATTCTTCTTCTACAGCATTCTAGGAAAAGGACTGCATTGTCATCAGCGCTACAATACCCGTTTTACTCACCTCCCAGATTCAGCGATAAGAGTTGAAATTCCTGCAGCCATGTCAGCTCTGATAAACTCTATGGAAAATGCCGATAAGGCAAGAGGAATCGTCCACTCTTTGTGATTGCTTCTCGTCCTATTTTTCGCGGAGCATTTTGATGAAACTGATTCTGAATAGTTCTGATAAAACTGTACTGCGCTGTATTATACGATGCGTCTGGGTATGACAGTCACGTTCCGATTAATCGCGGAGAGTCTATTAACCATTCTTTCCAGTAAACCTTATCATCTAATTTGAACGCATATTTATCGAAGAAATGAAGCTCGGACGTAACCCAAACCTCGCCTCTATATCTGTGAGCTCTTGGTTGTTATCTGAATGATAAATCGACTGGATCTGCACAAACCTCCATGTATCTCCTGCGAGTCAATTTATCTCTTTTCCAATTTATTAAGTTCTGCTCTTAACGTCATCAATTTGATGAACTCTATTCAGATTCCCGCACGTTATCATTGAGTTAGGTTTGAATTTTACAACGAAAACCATGGCATTCCTAGAAACACTTTCAAACTATCCTATATAAATAATCTCATATTTTCCCTGGCCTGCATAGTTTTACTTGCTATTTTATTTATTTCATAGCCAGAGAGTAACAACAAGCAAGTAATACGCGCACCCATCGAATCTGTTACACATACAATTATCTGTACTTCGTATTTCGAAACTTCACCAAACAGTTGAAGAAATTATTTCATATTCTAACCATGCATTTAAGGTCATGGAGATTGATATATATTTATTAAAAGCCATTTTTCATTGTTGTTTCAAATCAACACAGTAATGATTTCCATATTTGGCGTGCTTTCAATTTTACCTTATTTTATGTTTTCTAACATACAACTATGTTCAAAAATTTCCCAAACTTATTTTTTCCCGCGAAAACGCCGAGCAGAAGAAATGTAAAATCCTGGTGGTAGATAGCGCCACATATTGTGGGTACAGCTACCTTCAACCTACCTACCTACTTATATACCACGACAATTTTACATTTCTCCTGCTCGACGTTTTCGCGGGAAAAATAAGTTTGGGAACGTTTGAACGTAGTAGTATATAAGCCCTTCAGATCACATTTGGCACTAGTTTGGAGCTTATGTCATTGTCAGTTCTATTCGAAAAAGGCAGACATATATACTTCGGCATGGCTCTTCGGATTCGACTGGCTTAAATCCCCCAAACACCTATATCTATTTGTACGAAATATATCTACCAAAGCCGACCGTACCATAAACCTTTTATTTTCTCAGCCATAAACTGGATTTCGGGGGGTTATATCCGTGAATCTCCTGTTTCAAATTATGGTCGGCTATACCCCGGTTTATCTTTCCCTAATACCTCCTCCCCGTGCATCCAGCCGCTCCTTCGTTGTTCCGATGTAATTCCTCCGTCCACTTCCAATCTCCATCCTTCATAATCCGGGCGAACGAAAGCTAACGCGTTAGCGCCTCTTTGTCGAACGATACTTGTCCGAATAGCCCTCGAGACGGGATTATGGATAAACACAATAACTACGTCGCCGTCTGACGCTCCCCGATAATGTAACGGCACAAAGTTTTCGCTCGCCCGGTATCGATCCCCGGACACCGGATACAAAAGGAGAGACAGAGTTACGGACGTCCAGAGTGTTTCTACGTAACTTTTTTCCCGTCCACTTTCGTCGTGCGGTCGTATATTTCGGACGAGCTTTCAAACACGTTTATTGGCCGTCGTGGGGAATGACTTTTGGATACGATCGATCCTCGGATGAGCCCATTTCTCCAATGACGTATGCCTACACTGCGTAGACTCTCCTCTGCATGTTGCATGTACCCAGTGACGAAATGCGTCCATTATTCACCCGAAAATGTTTCATACGCGGGTCATTTTATACTCGAGATCTTACTCAGTACGGATCGAGAACGAAATCCGGAGCCCGGGCGTTTTCAGAAAGAGTTCATAAAAATTGATTACTGATTGATTGGAGATAGGATTTTATAGATAGAGAGATAAAATAGTTATTGTTAAGCGTACTAAGTTAGAGAGTGAGCAAAGTAATACAATGAAGTTTATTCTTTCGCTGGAGAATAATAGAACAATTATTTACTCAGATTTAACGTATTTTTACATTAAATTATTAATTTGGATTTATACACATTTTGATTGTTTTGAATAATTTTTAATTAAAATTATTAACTTTCGTACGTAATATTAAAATTTTTTATCAACAATTTTTTTTGAGAGAGCGTTCCATCATCATAGGGAAGCCTTTAACTACCTCGAAAGATTTGGCTAACATTTCTGTGTGGAAAAATTTTATTATTGAATAACTATGATAATGTTTGTTTCAACTTTCATATTCATGCTGTTAGTTTGCCGTTATGTGGTAATTTAATGTTTTTTGATAATAAATCATTATATTTTAACTGAAGAATATTCGTAATAATCATTCCTCCACTTAAAAATAATCCCTTTGCCGATATTATTATCAGTTTCTATATAACACCTTGAAATTTAATTTATGATCTCATACGTGTTTGAAATTCCACGTATATAAAAAAACTTAGTGGCTGAATTATAAAAATGAGCATTTTTTGTCGCGTTAAATTTAAGGTAACTTTTTTTACGATTGAGGATAATTTAAAGACTGGTTGTCATATAAAATCCGTCGCTTTGAATATATGTTGGATTTCAAGGGATTAATCCGATCGCTGAAAAAATGTCAATAATATCATTTTTTTCTTCACTGAAGAAATATTAAGTTTTAATTGAGATTTTTTGCCTCCCATATTACGAGGTATCATGATTCTGGCAGCTATTCAACCTGAAAGATTTTTTACGGACTATCCTTTGATTTTGAAATTTTACGTCGGAGTTCTTATGGAGATTATTTTTCGATAGGTGCATAAAATAATGAATGAAATTTGAGCGGATTTTTTTCATAGATTTGTTAATTTTGAATAATATAAATTAGGATGAATATATATATATATATACGAAGAATTGTTAAATAATACAAGGTTTTAAAAAACAAACACTGTAACTTTTGTAGATTTAGTCACAGACTCCAAGCACCATCAAAATTTAGAACGAGTCCAATGTAGATTTCGCTGCCAATAAGCAGCATCTACAGGGTTACAAAAGTGACATTTTTCTCAAGCGCTCTGGATAACTGTAACTTTTAAAACCTCTTTGTTTGTTTTATTTTAAAACCTTGTTTCATTTAACAATTCTTCGATTATGTCGGAATTTCACAAAATTTCGGCCTACTCCGTGAATTTTATCTTGAATATACATACTCCATAGTGGCGCTTCTCTAAATTTGACTGAGCCACTGCGATTTAAACTAGTTTCTATCTTCCTAGTCTTTATTCAGCGTATAATATCTTGTAGGCATTTGAAAAATTTCAGCCTGTAATTCCATTTTAAACTAATGCCACACTCCATATCAGCTATGCGGAGTTCAATCGAGGATTAATTATTTTCACTAGCGGATCCTTAATTGTCCTCGAATAATAATTCTAAATCGTAGGATTCTTTTCGGTAGAAAAATACATCAGTTTGAATGAATAGACTTGGGTAAGAACGACGCCACTCATCGGCTTTTCGCAACGATTCGTGACGCCGGAAGCAAATAGCACAGCACTTCACTCCTCTCCGCTGGGGCGCCCTTTAAAAAAATCTCCTCTCGAAATGGGATCGAAAGCGCTCACCTCTTTCGTTTTTACTCCGATATGACGTGCACTCAAATCAATTTCGACTCAAAAACCGCGATGACGCGCGCTGCACCTTCATTTGTCTTCCTTTTTAACCCGGCTCTTCGATCGTCTTCTTTCGATTCGTGGAGCGGTTGCCGGGCAACGGGTGCTCCCGCATCACTACAGAGGAACCTCTCCTCCCTCCTGCTCCCATCACATCGCTCGCCCTGTCCTCTGTGGGATGAACACGCAACCTTCAAAAGAGTGCTCCCAAGTTCCGACACCGTTCTTCAAAAAATTTTCGGAGCCTAAGAGAAAAGATGCCTTTACCTTTTTCAAGCGCTCCATCGTTTTTGTATATATTATGGAGTGACCTAGGGAGAAAGATTTTTTCGGTAAATTGCGACGTCGACAGTATTAACATGAGGAATAAAAAAGTTGGTGATAAAAGAGGAATATAAAGCTACATCATGAAGAGCTACCACAATGTTGATCCCGAAACCTTGAATTTTGTTAACAAAATTGATGTTTCTGCACGACTATTTCCCTCGCATTATGTATGCCACTTTTATTTTCATCGTTATTTTGCCCCAAATTGCTATTATCGATTTGTTTAGAGAGACAATGATTGGATGTTTTCAGTAAAGTTGTCAATTGCTTTTGAAAATCCAACAATTTTTCATTCCGTTGCTTAAAATTGAAGGACATTCGAATAAATTTCATTTCGAAGTAATTGAGTAGTGTAGTATGGTAAATAAGTGATTTGTTAGTTACACGTAATAATAAGTAATTTAAAATTGAAGGACACTTTTAGTATTGCCTCGAGGCACCTATCAAGATCGTGGAAGTTGTTCTTTCTACACGTAACTGTTATTTTCCGTGGAGTTTCTAATACTGCTTGTTGTTGTTTGTTAAAAGTGTTTTGACAGCTTAGGTCATTTTGCAAAGGGCTTCCACAGGGAATTAAACCCGGGACCGCTTTCACCGAAGCCGAAAGCTTTACCTAATTGTCCATCCGGAAGCTGCAACTTATACTGTTTTCCTCTATTCTGATAGTAATATCCTCTC
The DNA here is from genome assembly GCA_947579665.1 of Sympetrum striolatum. Taxonomy (NCBI): domain Eukaryota; kingdom Metazoa; phylum Arthropoda; class Insecta; order Odonata; family Libellulidae; genus Sympetrum; species Sympetrum striolatum. Next base: position 47,989,214 of record OX388342.1, on the reverse strand, counting down.
TTACCAGCAATCGGTGAATCGTGCGAAATACGGCTGCGCTGTATCCTTAACCTTATGCAACCCAAACAACAGTACGGCCGCCTGAAATGATCCGCTGCTTTCCGCTGGCATTCTTTCACTGAATTACAGCAACGAAAATGCTAAGTTGGATTAAATATCATCATCGACAATTTTCTCAGTTAGTTTCAACAAGATAACATCAAATTATACAATAATGCTCTATCTTTTCATAACTATACTTAGTAATCGTTTAAATATTTAACCAATATACTTTTACTGATAATTAAAACAGGATGGGATAAAAACGCGAATAAATATATCTTCATTTCGTGGAACAATGATTTGGGATTTCTGAAAATAAATTGTTTCTCTTGGAATCTTAATGGTCTCTTACAAAATGTATAGCTATTCTCCTAGTCCAGCGTCATTATAATAGTTTGATTAAAGGAAAAAATATAAAACTGGATCAGATGTATCTCATAGTTTCAAAAGCTTAATAACTCACCCCTCTTAAATATACGTTTGTTTAGTAGTCTGAAATTGGTATATTGTCTTTAACCCAGCTTTTTGTAGCATATTTTGTATTTGTTGCTTCTTAATTTAATTAGAATAGTCTTGCAGGACTTGAGCACTCAAATTATGAGAGCAAATAGACGATAGCCTCCTTCCTCCTTCTTTTATTCCTCCACTTGCTGCCTAATGACCCCCGTGCCTCATTAATTTATCTCTTGAAACGTTTTCCTTATATACTTTCCCTCTTCTTCATTTAATGACTTGCGTGGAATTTTGAACATCTGGAATAGCGTACCTTTTGCAAAGAGAGTCCTTTAAGTGAAACAATGCGATAGGTAAAATATTTTAAATGTCTGTGTAACTGTACGTCTGGAAAGTCTCCAAGGAAAATTTAATAGTAATTCAATATAGTTACTTAAATTTAGTATGGAATACATTGTAAGAACGAATTTGCATTGAATTAAAGAGTTGTCTCGCTTGAAACGATATTTTCTTGTGATTGAGAAACTGATTTAATAGATTGTCATTGCCACTTAACCGACTACATTGTTGAATTCCTCGTGTAATTAATGTGCTGAGTCTTTTCATTGAAGCGACACAAAATATTTTTCATGTAAACTATACCTTACATTGCGAAAATAAAGATTATTATAATTGTGTGTGATTACAACTAAAAGGAATCGATTGGATCTTGTGGAAGACAAATCTTAAAATCTAATCATTGATTACTTTTCAAGTTTTACCACTCACGCATTTAAAAATTTGTATTTGCATAAACTCTTGTATAATAACGTAAATGCGTAATGATGCAACTTTCCAGTCCTTCTGTCGTTTACGTAGTCTACGTAAAATCAAGCTAATATGAATCTGCAAAAGCCAATGAAAGATTTTGAAGGTAAGCTACTCTAAGAAAAGTTGCCTTTTGATAAACTAATTCCACCTACAAACAAACATTATTTGACGTCCTTTGGCGTGAGGTAATTTTTAGGAAATTTTTCCGATTTCTATCATGCACAATTTAACTATTACAATCAAGTGCCTAGAAGCAAAAAGTTCTTTGCGTCCTAAAACTGAGTGGGTATTATTAGATACATTTTTATGTGATAACTGCTCCTTCCGGAATCGCTTTTAGAGTAAAAAGAAGAAAAATAGAAACTGAAAGGAGAATTATTTCAAATCATCTTAGCTGAGCTTAATATCGTTTTTGACATATCATTAGTATTTATTTCTTCTATGATCAGCAAGAGAATGCTTAGCTTGGAGAAACACCATTACAATGGAACGAATTATTTCACTATGCAGTGAAATAAAATAGGGTAAATACTATTTACTGATTCTACAGTAAAAGGTTCGCTAGGTTTTGGCTCAAATTTGACCTTCAAGAAAAACATATAAATAATAAGGGTAAAAAGAGAATGATGGCGGAAGACTAACGAAAAACGGAATGCTATACACTTTGGCCTAATGTTATAACATCCGTCCAAAAAGTGAAAGTTTCTGGATTGAATATCGAGAATGGGATCATTCACTTGCTGCCAACAGAATCCGTAGAAAATGATATTTAGGAACATCATCCCTTAAATTATCTTCGAAAAAAATAGTCATCTTCAAAATCACGCAACCGTAACTTTCATTTTAAAAATTTCGCGGCAAATTTTAGATCCTATTCATATCGAATTTTAACCGAAATAAAGTTTTTCATTAAACAGCAAATATCACCCAAATTTTCAGACTTTCACCACGTCTGTTAATCCTTGGGGATAGAACATTTAGCCGAAAATTCTTGGTTATTTCTGAGGTGCCCGCCTTGTTGTGTTGAGTTTCCCTAAATATTTTTCTCGTGTCAACATTTAAATAGTAGTAGTATTAAAATATAAGGGTGCTTCAACAGCGAATGTTATTTGCAACCCAACAGTAAAAATCGATTTTTAATGTTAGATTAAACCATGACTTGTTCTTTATAAGAAAACAGAAAAATACCAAGAAAGAACGGACATGAAAAATGTCTGATAAGTCAGAAAACGCATATTTCTTGTAGATTAGAGCTGCTGGCGTATATACTTCTATTATTAATGTACATAATTATCAATTAAATATGATGTATAAGCTTCTTCTGTTTAGGAAAATTGATAATTTTCCATTTAAGCTTGTTCACTAATTAAGGCTTTTTGTTGCGTCGCTACTTACACTAAGTTATCTAACAATGTTTAATTTCATCCTCTTATTTTCAATAAATGCCCAGCGTATGAGGAATATTAATTCTAATAGAGGGAATTTAGAAGTTGTGAGAGCCCTGTTATTGGTTAGTTATTAAGGTTATCGTCAATATAATTGCAGGAGGCGGAGGTGCGGGTGACGACGATGGAGGTGGAGGTGATGGTGAAGGCGAGGGAGGAACGCCTTCGACTCCCGCCTCTCCTTCGGCATCGGCGGAGGCAGAGGCGAGGCGAAAGGCGCTTGCGTCCAAGGTACGCCAAGTGCTATCATCTGGACCGCTCCTCGCTCAGGCGTAAGTATCAGAACGAGCCCTGCTTCCATCTTGTGTCAAACTTTCGATGTAACTGAGTGAGACCATGCGCGGTGGTTACGCGAGTTCCCACCGCGCTAACTTGAATAGTCGGATATTTTTCGTCTATAGTTTCTTCCATGTCTTTCTGTAAGGTAATGAAAAGTTTTCTATGTTGGGGTTATTGATCATGGGTTAGGTTTTGTAAAATAATGCAAGAACGTCATACGGAAGCCAAAATTCCGCCTCCTTTCAATTTTTCAGTTTCAGTTAGTGATAATTCCTCAATTATCCACGTTTTCGTTTTTCTTCCTTTCTGAATCAAGCTGAAAACAGAGGAAAATACTCCATTTCTCCCGTGTCATTTGCCTTTGATCACCGCAATCTTTTGGGTGAAGTATAAAAGCAATGTTTTGTTGTTAACTAATAAAAATTTTTCCTTGTAATATAGTATTCCAAACGCTTAGGATTTTCTTTTTTCCGCAAATATTACGTAAAAATGAAGTTGAAAGATAAAATGATTTTCCATGTTATAAAAATTAAAATAATCTTTAGAAAAATATTCTGAATAGAAATCAAATTATTATCAATTTTATAAATTATATAAATATAAATTTTAAATTATTATATATATTATAATTCCGTCACCGTCTGTTATTGATAATTTAAAATATACTAAATCATTAAAACTATTGGGTATAATTACTGGAAAAGAAAGTATTTAATCACGAAGAACTTACTTATATACTTTGAATAAAATATTGTATTCCCTTTCCTAAAGAAGTAAACCTTCATTGGTCAAAATCAATTTATAGTATGAGATGATACTTGAATCTGCATTGATATATTGACAAAGAAAATCAATCGAAATTCATCTTAATTTTAATTTATAAATTTCGATCTTTTTAAGCTAATGCATGTTTCTCGTCATTATTATTTAATTAACTTTATGAATGATTTATGTTCTCAACAAAACTTTTTCATATTTTCTACTTTAGTTCTTAAAACATATTTTGTCTACATCCAAACTTTCTGGATTGATAGGTATGCAAATTAGATAGTAGATAGTAAGGGAAACAAACGAGGAAGTTGTTTCTATTTCATGGAACTGAAATGGTTTCATTTAATGAACAGTCTGAGCTTCCTTTAAGTTTAGCTTATGAGTTTTCTGAGAGAAACGAGTCATAAGCTCATTTTAACGACTAATTTATTTAACGACGAACATTTAAGTACATTTCATAGATTAATAAGAGTAAAAAATTACAGTTCCTACGATTTCAATTAATCATCGCATTTTTCCAATGTATCTTATATGACCTTTCCCAGGAAATCGGATTACATTTAGAAGAAAGATAATTAGTTCTCATCGAATGCCTTAATTCCAATATTAGATTGGGAAGGTAATTTTTCTAGGATAGTAAAGCTTTTTAACCTTTAGTAAGTATTTTTCTTTGTTTCTCCAAATGCTAACAAAGAAGTTGCACTTGATACATTTCAGACTAGTCAGTTCTGACCTTTTGAAAGCTATTAAATACCTACCCTCGAGACTCAGAGTAGGTGCTATCTGAGCTGACCTTTTAGAGCCTTATCTTCTTGACTCCAATGCGTATGAACCATGGTATGACTATTTAATATTTTCCTCGTTTTTCTCACTCTTTGCAATATGAGTGCTGACTGCAACTGTCTAAAAAATATTCAAATTTCATGAGGATAGTGATAGAATCCCATTTCGTATGGTCAAATATTAAAATAAAATGTTGCAAGGCTAGCAAGATAAAAAGTGTCATAATTATAATCTAGTATAAGGACCATTTATCTGCTACAAATGAATATTTACAAGTTTTGATATTTTCCAGAATTATAATTGTGAAACATTCCTAAAAAGATTATTTTAGATTAGAGGTGGGGACTATGCGGCCTCTCCTTCACTTTCTCAAAGAAAATCTTCTCTTGAAAATGGTAAACATAATGTTAATATTTTCCTTCAGTTTATAAAACAATTAAATTTCTCATTTTATAAATAAATATTTTCAGGCGTAACTTGATGGAATTTCATATTAAAACATTCTTTAATACATTTCTAATGTGGATTTTTACATGTTAAATCTTTTGTCTTTATCATTAAAAGATTTTTCCTCTCTTCGTATTATTATGTCATCGGAATAATTGAATTAAAGGACCACGCAGCTCAAATGAAGTTTGATAGCGTCGGTAGCGTATTCAGAACCCGCCTTAGACTTAAATTATTACGATATATCCTGGATATTGGCTCAGGAAGACTGATACTAATATAAGAATATTGGATTAATTTTTCTGTGGAAAAAACTCGTGAAACTGTAGAGAGAAGAATTAAAGTTTTTTTGCCATAGTGGAACTAAAATAGATAGCTTATCCCTTAAAATTTAATAGAAAACGTTCGGCCGTCTAAATGAGGTTTTTACGATGAATGGGGGAACTTGTTCCTTCCTTTTCTTTCCCATGAACACGCTTCTGCATGGCACACAGGCGACCTTACGATGATAAACGGTTCCCAATCTCTGCCTAGGATTGGGAACCGTTTAATGAATTGTAAAATTATAAAAATTTTGCTTGATATTTCACACATGGACGGGATTTTTTATGCTTCCTTTTCATCTTTCCAGGGAGGTGTCCTCAAGTCAGCTCGATTTCTTCAGAATGCTCGACGAAAGAATCGAAAATGTGAGTCTTTACTTCATAATTAACATTGGTATTTCTTTTATTTGAAATATTTTTTAGATTCCTATCATATGCCAGTTGTTTGAGTCATCAATGGGAAATTTGGAATTCACATTTATTTTCATGATTATGATTTATTATCATCATACTGAATTTGGCAGGAGCTTCTTTATTCAGAAGAGACTGAGACTAAAACTTTCCCTGTTAATGAAGGTATTAATTTGAAAGAAAGGATTCAGGAAGTATTTTTAAAATTGCGTGTGAGAAATGGATTATTTATTATCCTTTAAGGTATTTTTAGAGTCGTTTAAAAAAAATTTCAAAAGCGTCTAATTTACGCCCTCGAACTTGGTTATGGATGCTTTGTAATTGTTAGAGATCCTCCAGTATTTACATAAAGGTTACAAACTAGGCAAAAAATCACATATGTCTAATTAATTTACTAACTATTTTGGTAGTTAAATTCCTACCTCCCTTTCAACCTTCCAAATAATTTATGGGCTCCCTCGTTACAATTAACTAAATTCTTCCTCTTCCCCTCCGCTAATATTTTAAAGGATATAGATGAATGATTTTTCAGTTCGTTTCTCCTGACGTGATGATGGTGCTCTGCTCGTGCGTTGAAACCGGTCCTCTGTTTGTTAAGAAAATTTTTTTAAACCTAAATACTTTGTGCATTTCCTTTTACGATGAATAAATAGCTACTTTACTCAAAAATAAAAAATTGAAATAGTCGATTATATTTATTTTCTTTTAATATCAAATCCCATATTACGCTGAGAAAAAATTTCAAGTAATGAAATACAAATTCGTGGAATTTTAAAAGGACCGTGCCCTTTTTAAATGATTTTAATAGATATTCAGATAAATTAATGAAATGGTAATAAAAGTTTGCCAAAGAAACTTCTCTCAGAAATTATTGGTTGCGATTTCTACAGAGATATGATAATCTATCCGAATCTCATACACACATCTAAAATGACCGATGGAAAGTGATCAGAACTTCCTACGATAGTCTACAGACTATGAACAGTTGCCGTTCTGCTGCATAACATTCGATTTTTTCCCGCAGACATTTTCCGCCGTCTACCCCGTGAATGCTTCTCTCCTCCGCGTAAAATTTAACATCGTGCCATATATAAACATATATTTCATCTTACGGAGAGCCGTAAATCCGCGACACTCGAGTTTAACTGCTTTTGTCGCCGTCTCATCTAATTGTTTAGCCTCATACCCTTCGCTTTACAACTGTTATTCTTTATATGGGGCCGCAGTTCTACGTTCTCTCCCCTTCCCTGTTTTCTAGGTCTTCCGCCCTGCCAATAACCTCCTACGACTTTTTCCCCCATTCTCTCGCGGTGTCTGCTTGAGTAGACGATTTGGTCCGAGCTGATCGATATTACATTGGACGGGAGATTCTGTGGTACTGGATGAAGTAGATCGGAGGGCACGTCAATGACCGGGATTCCGAGAATTTCTATCCGAGCACGGACTGCGGAGCCAGATGGGGCTCAGAAGTCGTCGTAGCAAATGTTGATGAGTCGGCGTGGCTCCAATTTTTCAATGGTATCGTAACGTACCGCAATCAACGGGAGTTCGTAGTTTCTACTACGGGTGTGTAAAGTAATTGGAGTGTCAGTCGGTTAATTTAATTTAATCTTCCGAGTTCACTCCACGAAATATTTCGATGAATCATATAAGGATAAAATTTATTGCGATAGGAAAAATGTATTTAAATTTGCAGGAACCTCAAATTAACCACCTTAAAATTGAAATAAATTCCAAATTACAAAAATCGTATCGGAAATTGCCTTAAAAATGTCTTACATTCTCCGTAATGAATATCTTATGGGGGAATTTCATATCAAACTGGCGTTCAACCAAAAGCCATTGGGAGAATTATTTGCATTTTATGTTGCAGAAGAAAATTTACTTACAATATCTAGAAGCTCAATTCTGTACCATCGCGAGAAGTACTAAAGAATTCCGAAAATTCAAATGATAGGCTCTTACGGAAAAAATCTGGAATTTGGGATCGAAACTTGATATTGATAGCACTTGATTGATAGGATCAATATCTCACTTTTCTGGGGATTTTCTGTTGGGGAACAGGCGCCATAAAAGGACCGAGTCACGAGTCAATGACGCTTGTGGTTTAGGCAGAGAAACTGTTACGGTCTACGTTGTAATGTACGTGTATGGTGTGGCTGCCTGACTTAGTTTATGCAAAATTTGCATCTGAAAAATCGAAGGTTTTGCGGCGTCAAGTTTTAGTCTACGATTTTCGAGCAGGGAGCATACCCTGAAACTCTCAAGTGAATCCATGTTACCCATCTCTGCTGTTCCCGTTGTCAGTGTTCTTTAAGGATATCGGCACAAACCCCGGAAGAAACAGTTCGGGCCCTTGACGTATTCATCTGCTTCAATCGATTAAAATGTTAACCCCCTCTTCACCCCTACCTTGATCGGGAGCTGTTTCGACAATTTTTCTACTCTTCCCCATTCAATGGAACTCTTTATTAGTTCCTTTATTTCTATACTTCCTACACATATTTTTACTTACGTACATCTCGCCTGTTCATCCTTATTTCATCCACAGATTTTCCTTCCCGATTAAATCAAAAGATTACCATGTAAAGAATGGCCTATAAAGAATAATCTCACTTACTTTTCTGCTTACGCCCTCCCATTCACAGCTTCATTGCATAAAAGATTTACCAATTGCTCATTCGGCGCTTTACGCATGATTCGGACAGATGTTTCTCCGAATTGGATCGCACAATGCATGCGTCAGTCCCATCGCTATGGAGAGATTATCAAAATAATACATGATCGCGTCACTCACACGCAGCAGCGTGAAGATATGCTACGTGCTACGCTACGTCTTCCTATTCGAATAATTCCTTATTTCTGAAATTACCTCGCGTATTCCTTAAGCTAGAAAAACGATCGTCCATTTCTCACGGCTAAAGCAGACGTGTTTTTCGCTCGCGGGCGAAATCGCAACTTCCGTGAAAAATGAAACGGCACGGCGGTGAGTTTTTATTCCCAAATGGCTTTCTGGATCGTCGGGGAAAAAAAAGAACGCGAATGGATCCGGGCCTTCATCTCTCGCACGGAAAAATGCGCAGCTGAAACTTTCTGAAGAAGAGGAAAGGGTGGATGGCGTTACGCAAAGTTTTCGAGGGCGTAAATCAGTCCGCATTGCGGTACAGTCGCCTCTTAACATTCTTCCATCACTCCCTCGATAATCTCCCTTTCGCCTCTGTCTCCCCTTTCAACGCTAATTCCAGACTCAGAAACCGAAGGGAACGCACGAAGTACTTAAAGTTAAAGGAGCACTGCCCTACCTTAGACTAGGGAGCTTGAAAGGGGGGCGTTTGAATAGGACGAGTATGAATGAGTGAGGAATGGCGGTTCAGCGGAAGAGATTGGTCCAGAAGAGGGGTTGCGCTTCTGTATTTCATGGATGAATTACGCTGGCCGTTCTGGCAATGCTAGTAGGGTAGCACAGGACTCCGAAGTGCATAAATTACGCTTTCGAGTCAAACTACTCGATCTTGATCTTTCTCCGGCAAATATCAATATTGAGTTGGAGATTAGAGACCGCTATTGTTTCTTTTTTCGAAAGAGAAGGGAAATGATGATGGGATAAATCTCAAGGTATTAATTCTCGTGAAATGTCTAATTTCGAGTTGGAAATTAGAGGCCTCTATTGTATCTTTTATCCTAAGTGATGAATAAATTTTGATTGGAAAGATCTTACGGTAAATTGAGCGATGGGAATACACATGATACACATGCTTGGAATTTATTAAAAAACTGAAGGAGAAAAGTCTGCCGCAGACTTTTTCTCCTTCATTCCTTCTCTTGATCTTACGGTACTAAACAAGATTTTATTAGTGAATTGAAGAATTTTTGTAAGAAATGATACTCGAAGATCAAAGTATTGAAATGGCAAATTATGAATTTGATGTTGTGCGAAGTAGCATTGTTCATAGAGTTTATATCATGATCAACATTAAAACAACCCTAAATTGAAGTGATTCCAGGAACTGAAACTGAGTCCAAGTAGCAACTTTCCGTAAGGTTTCTATGGAAAGAGCAATTTCATGGCTTAGGAAGAGAAAACAAAGAACCGGGCGAATGCATGAATAAATTCTTATATTATCATTTTATTATTTTCTAGTGTTTCATGTACAACAGTATTCAAGTGGAGTCAGGATCATTTTTTAGATGAAAGTAATTTTTCAGGACCGTTTCATCATCTCAAGGGTTAAAATTCTGTCAATTTTTTTACGAGATACTGAATGTTTTAATTACGTCGGATAACCTAAATTCAAAATCTATCATCTACGATGCTAGAATGTTTGCGCGTAACAGATGATTTAATTTCGAACTGCATGCATTTGGGAAATGTCTGTAGTCAGCTCTTCTTTCTTCCGTGAAAAGAAGCTGAAAGACAAAATGTGAGAATCGGGAAAAAAAATGTGATTGAATGAATGAGAGAATTAAATTTATAGTCAAATTTGGAGCTCGCATGATGAGAAATACGGACTTGAATTGCTTTCAGCAAATATGCTTAGGAGAGATTAAGGGCATTCATGATAGGTGAGCAGAATATTCCAAGGGATGGTTAACATTAAAGATTCAATTTTTTAGAGATTCAAGCTATGAGGAGAGATAAATAAAGGAAAACTGAATATAAGCAAGAAGAGTGGAAAGGGGTAGTGGAAACCATGGTGACTGAAAAGGTGGTTGAAACTAAAAGATTGAGTATATAAATGAGCGGAAAAGGGGAGAGAGAAAACCGCGGTTTTTATGGAAAATGAAAACTCAGAGAGAAAATTTGAGTGTCCGCTCTCTTAATTTGTCTTTTCTCTAACTTACAATTTTTGGAATAAATTGATTTCATCGTAAAGATCCATCCTCAGGGAAGTAGACGGAGGGTTCCGAAAAAGAAAAAACAGGTTAATTTGGAATACGTGCTGATGGAAATCTTTCGCGATAGCATAATGGATGCTATTTTCAGACTTAGGGAAAAACTACTTAATGATTCCACTTTCAATACATATAATATTTTAGTCGAATATAATTCCAGATGAATTGCGTGAGAATTTGCGGATTTGTTAACTAATACCCAGCATCTAATTTAATTCGTTTTCATTGTGTATTATTATTAAAGAACTCGCATTAATCTAAGTGACTGTCACATCACATCATTTTCTATGAAAAATATATTTAATATATAGGAAATTTTTCAAACGTATTGGGTAATTAACTGCAAAATCCCTTCTTTTCGTTATTTATCGAAGATCGTTTGTGAGAACTCGAAGGAAATATCATAATTTCCCTTTATATTATCCAATGCCACTAGTTATTCTTGAATTTACTATAACCCTTTCCTTGGTTAATTTTGGGTCCGAAGAATACTTTCATATTTCTCTGTAAAATCCGCTAACTGAATGTAAGTTTTGCTTAGCGCAATAAATGCACAGAATGTTCAGTTTTTTTATGACCTAATACCCTACAGCTTCCTGATGGTTCAAATATAAATTATTAATGATAATCGCCCACTAAGTTATAGTTTATCCGGCTAGGCTTTTGGTATTTGCTGGATTCAGGGATATATAAGATTTAATAGTTGGGCACTGGGCACATCTAACTAGAAACATTTTTCCTTGGAAAATAATTCCTAATTCAACCACTGTAATAACAACTAGCCTAACCGAAATTTCATTGTGGAAATGCCAAGGAAATTACAACATCAGTGCAGAATGATGTCGTGCTTGAACTGAATATGTATCTTATAGGCTACAAAAGTTAGTTGCATTTATAGTGACTCCTTCGCTATTTCAGTACCTTCTTCTCAATTAGTTTCCTTCCTCGATGAATTCCAATCTTTTCCGAAGGATGTATCACCGTAGCCTTAGAATTCACCCTCGCATGCATCACGACAAGTTCGCTATACCGGTAAATTTACGATTGTATAGTCTTTTGGTAAAAGTTATAACAACTTTCTTCAGGGTCCAGACTACATCTCCGGTAGCGACGACGAGGTGTTGTCGGAAAAGCAGTCTTACAATCCGGAGGACGAATCCAACCCCAGACCAGAGTCGCGGAGCATGACGCTGCAGCCGCCGGATGAAGGTAGGAGCGAGGGTGCAGATGACGAAGAAACGAGGCGGGTCGAAAGAGGTGCGGCAGCCTCCGCACCCGCGGGCGACGGAGTCAAGTCTCCGGTCATGAACGGAGAGCTGAGGCGATGGGAAGCTCCGCCGGTCTCCGACTCTCACCACCACGGCAACGGCGTCGGAGGACCTAAGTTAAAGACGAGCCCCCGAAGCGTGACGTGACGGTGACTATGCCCATTGGACTCGCTGCTGGCGAGAGTACGTCCATCCGCAAGCCGTGATCGCGACGATGGTCCGTTATGCTCAAGAGACACGATATTTTCTGTATAGTTCCCACGTCTCGTGTGCAACAAAAGATCCGCGAACTCTTCGGGAGAATAACGTAAAATTTTCAGTGTGTAACTCTCTAGTATAGGAATCGAATTGCGATACGTGGAAGAGTAAGGTTGATATATCCATGCTGCAAGTGAGTGAGTTTCTGTTTGCCGAATCCCTTACGCATGTTTAAGTTTACAGTTATTTTTATTTTGAAGTTCTCCGAGGAAGATTGGATTATTTATTATTGCTTAAGTTCCTGCTGTTGACAGAACGCTGGAGCAATGTCTAAGTGTACCTGTAATATAAAAATGCACGATGCTGAGAAAATACGTAAGAAGATTTGACCTTTGCTTCCCTGCGTTTAACTGTCTTTTGGCAGATATTGGAGTTTTGACAATTCGCATTCATTGATTCTCGATCTCATTTTCATCTACGTTGACTAATTTTTGGAAAAATATTCAACGGGTGTGAGTAAGAAATACGTCACATTGCTACTCCTAAAACTTGGAATAATTCTTCGTACTCACTCGCCTGTGTGTAACGAATTATATAGGTAATTTTTGCAGTTAATAGGCATTTTTCATTCTTAATAAATCGTGTGTATGGGATCAGTGTTCAAAATTTACTATACTCAGCAAAAATACGCAGAGTATGTGCATATTTTATTGCAAAAAATACATAAAAGCCACATGGCATGGCTTTAATTCAGAAGATGAATGCTTTTAATACCAAAATAAATCGAGGAAACACCCTATGATCGATCAGTTTCTTACATTGTTGGGTGTATTCTTGAATGTGACATTGGCTTAGACTTTTATGTGTAAATATAGAAATTGTTAATCTTGAAAATGTGTTTTTGTAAATGAACACACTATTAAGTTGAATATTCTCTCTTCAAATGCAGAAGATCAAACCAGAGTACAGAATAATTATACTGAATGCCCATTAATCATTGAATTAATTTAAAGACTATCAAACACACCATTTGGTGAAATATTGATAATTTTCATCCTTTTTGTTATATATGGATACATTACTAAACTGAAAACTGTTAATTTGCATAATATTTATTCAAAACTCTAACTAGAAGATTCATTGTTTAAGTTAAGTGTATTATATTTAATTGTTTCAGTCTTATGGTCAAGGAGAAGAATCTATAGCCTATTTTAGTAAATATCCTTACGCAGACCTTGAGCCAGAATTTGCCGCATCTTATTTTTACATAACATTATAAAGTCTGGAATCAATTAATAGGAATGAAATTTGTTGATGTTTCATTTTGTTCTAAAAGCAAACCATTATTGGTGATACTAATGGAGCTGCTTTTCTCTACATATTTTAACTTTTGAAAGGGTAATTCTTACTCTAATTTTCAGTTAAAATTGAGGATTCTTTCAGATTCCACACTCATCCCAACATTTTTAATGTTTGTAAAATGATCATCAGTTAATAGACATAAATTAATACATTATGGAGGTTGATAGCCAAGCAACCTCTGAAATAATTTTCTCTACTGCTATTTCGTTATTGCTTAGTAACTTCATCAAAATTCATGGAGTAAAGATGGTAAATTTTGCACTTCATGTAAATTTTTGCTTTATTGTATCCTTTTCAATATCATGGTGTTAGTTCATTATATTCAGTACTTTGAGACTAGAAAAAATTCTTTGGTTACTGAAAGAATTTGCCATTCAGAATATATTTTCTGGACAAGAGAAAATTGGATTGAGGAGTGAAAAAGCTAGATCAAGACTACATTGATATTGGGCAAAAATTATAGAATAATAATTTTTTCCACAAAACAGTCAATCAATGGTGCATACACATCTGCTAATAGTGTTATGCACATCATGGTTGCCATTATGAAATCATTGTTTTCTAACATAAGTGCACTGTAGAAACTCAACCATAACAAAGTGAAAGTATAAACATGTTGGTTCATGTGATTAGCTAGGGTTCTTTCTATCATTTTCCTAAACTGATGTTTATAATTGAAGGCTATCGATTAATACCTAGCCAAAAAGGATGAGGCAGAAAAGCAAAACAAGCATTCCTTTTTCTCTAACTGTGAATGTATCTATCCCTTATGTTGCAATGAATGCTGAGAAAATAATGCAAAAGAGAAAGGCTTCCTTGAAATTATCCTGTGGTAAAATTATGGTTACCTTGTTAAACCTCATTCCACACTATTGGAATGTAGTTGTTAACACAAGATACAGTTAAATTATGGAATTGTTATGTCGAAGATATTTAGGATATTTTCCTCAGAATTTGGAAAAGAAATATTCTGTGATAGGATGCTTAGAAAAAGATTGTATTCAAACATCAATGATGAAATAAAAAAATCAATTTATTTATATTTTATACCATGGTGTTTCTCTCGAATATCTGATTGTCGAATACATTTCAAAGGCCAAACACATTCACACAACCTTTGCCTTTTAAATAAGGATGAACCTTTATATTACCTTAAGAGTTGCTACTCTATCCATGAATGGATGATTTTGGAAGGAATTAAGTTTGTGATATGTTTGCTGCAGATAAACTGTTGTCCAGCTTGAAACCATGCAGTATGTTGTGAAGATTTTATTTCCCAGAGTTATTGGCAAATAAAGTTTACAACAGCCGATAAAAGTTATTTTGTCGTTTCAAATTCTGATATTCAGCTAATACGTAGTTTGATTCAAATGAAAAAGTAACTAACTTTGAGATAATAATTTTTTAACTTCAGTAACCATTTTCTCAATTTTCCTTTCTCTATTTTTTGTATGAATGTTTCTTTTAATCCAATTGCAATGCTCTTTGAGCACTGCTACTGGATGATGAACACTAATGTTTTTCATGAGTGAATCTGAACATCAATTTCAGAACAAGTGATTTTGTTTGATATTCAAAATGTATTCAAAATTTATTTAAGTTGGAGCTATGAAAAAGTATTTTCTTCACAATTAGAAATCTTTTCTTCTTTATACTCTAATTTTTCAGTTTTTCCAACGTAACCTATAAGAAATTAATTGGATTAGTTTGATAATTTACTTCATGCTGTTTTAACTGAATTATTCCTCTGTTTAATTACCTTTTGTTACATACTAAGACAAAATCATTGTAACTCTTCTTAGCATGAACTTACAAAATTTGGAACTAGACTTGTTAGTGATGGACTGATCAGTGCTATAAATATAACCATGTACTATTCTGTTGAAGCCATGTGTACAGATTTTTGGGCCTTAACTTTTATTTTGCAAATATATGTCCACTAATTTTTTGATCAAAAATTTGCAGATTGAAATACATAAATGAAAATAATCCAGTTATATACATTCATAATGTTCTTTCTACGAAACATTTCTTCTTAGCCAGTATGCTTTGGCTTTTTATAGATATCCTTGTAAATTTGCTATGGAGAATCTTCCATTAACATTATAATCAAAATCCACAAATATATATCTATAATTTTTTACTTCATTCATTGAAAGATTGACTAACGATTAATTAAAATTCAAAATATTGGTCTATCATTTGTGGTATTAGATTACTTCACTTGAAATATTTCATCATACCATCTAGATCTTGAAGCTTCCAAGTTGCCTAAATCACTCTTTCAAAGCTTCAGTTTTGATATTCATGGAATAAAACAGCATTTGAGCGGTGGAGCAACAATTATTTCAAATAAGCAATCAATTGCCTTAGCAATCATTATTTATATGGAGCCTAGTTTATCTTACACTGTGAAAGCATTTACCATACTTGACGGCATATAAGACGCACCGGCATATAAGACACACCCTCATTAAGTTGGCCACTCACAAAGAAGAAAAGTTTTAATAGTCCGTGCGAAAGCGCAGTACCACAATAACTTAAAATGTAGTTTCTTTAGTTGTCACGTTTCGTAAAGCCAAATATTAACACAATCATTGAATGCAATTATGAAATAGGTAGTATAGACCATCTGGGCTTAAAATAGCATTCAGTTTTGAAAGTTAACCTGTGGAGGTTGAACCTTCACATATAAGACGCAGGGAAATTTTTCGAGACATAATTTAGGAAAAAAGGTGCATCTTATATGCCGTCAAATATGGTACTATGGGAAAATACAAGAAAGAATAAAATGAATAAATACAAGAAAGGATAATTTAATGTATACAATTAATACTCTGCATCAGAAAAATTTCTTTTCACTGCTTGGTGATTTTTTAACTCTACATAGCCCAAATTTTGATTCTTCAGATTTTCCTTGGTATTCCTTTATTATCTTATTTCAAACTTCCAATTACACATGCATCTTTTGCCTTGGAAAAACTTCTAAGATACTTTACATATACTTTTACTATATCAAAGTACCTCAAATGGTTACTAAGCAAATTTTTACTTTCCCAAATATTTTACACCAAGTACCCTAACAAAAAAACATGCTTGAACTCCATATCAAATAATTTTCTTATAGCACAGTGCACATTATTCAGAGTTTTATTTTACAGATATAAAGCTCATTATTAATGGTGAAATGCTGAATGATTTTAATAGAAATTGCTGGTTAACCTATATAGTAACACGACTTGTCCTATATCACAATTGTAGATATTTGGACTAAATAAAATGTTATTATTATTATTATTATTATAAATTTCAATCTCTTTAAAGTAATTTTGGTGATTTATGACCATTCGCTTATTTTAGATAATACATCAGGCCAATCTCTATTAAATAAGAATTTAATTTAATAATATCATCATTATTATTATCCCTGGATCCCTATTAATTTTGATTGCTAAGGTCAAAACGTTTTCTGTAAATGAAGGATATTGAAAGTCTTCAATTCAAAGATTTAATATATATTCTCATTTATTTATTCAAAACTTCCAGAGAAAACTATTAAAAACTTGAAATACAATTTTTCATATTTTTAATTTGATTGAATCAACCTGGCCCCATGACTTCCTTTAAACTTTACAGATTATTTCTGTCTTTAGAGTATCTTTACAACATTTTATAGATTATGGATGTGAATACTATTGAAAACAATGGCTTGGATACTAAATATGGCTAATAGGTTTAACTTCGCTGAAATTTTTCACCTTCCTTCTCCCTTTCTCTTAAAAATCCGAAAGACCTTTAGGTAATGTTAACACACTTGAATTTGATGGAAAGAATCCAGTTAGGAATTTGAATATTGATGGAATTATTTGACATCTCTACTTTTGTGATATTGTTGTTTGGGAGTCACGGAAAAATGAAATCCACTGAGTGTATTTAAATAGAGTTTTGAAGTTAAAAAGCAGAACATTTTTATGTATATGTCACTGAATCAAAGGAATGGAAAAAACACCAATTAATCTAATAGCATAATTTGTGCTTTTTCCATTTACTGTAGCATGAGTACTCTGCTTGTTTATTTTAGGTCTTCCACCACAATCATAGCTTTGGTGATGACAGTATTGTCTGCATTTCAGCAGATGTCTTCAGGTTGAAGATTCCAAAGAAACTACTATCACAAAAACTAACATCATGGTGGAAATATGAAAAAAGCAAAGATCAATGCTACGTTAACCTAAAATCCAACATACTGTGAAATATTTGTAGTGTAATATATGTATGTACCTATATATATTGAGATTTAAAATATGTAAGGCAATAGCTGAGAGACTGCATACTAAACTTTTAGTATGTCTTCATGTGATGTTCTAAACTATGAATAATTGACTGTGTATCCACTTAGCCAGGAGGTTAGTGACTATTTTGCATCAAAGCATTCTTTTAGAAACATATAGGCTAAGTATAAATTGGTTACGTCCAACTGCTTTAAGATATTACTGAATAATCTCCCCAATAGGATTTAATCATTTTGTTAAATTATCTAGAATCAAATAAATGGTCATCTGTGATAGATTGTAACTTACATTAGAATCGAAAATTTCACCAATACTTAAAATGTGTTTTATTTTTCTATTATTGGAAAGATAAAAATTCCAAATTTACTGAATTAATGATCATAATTTCTGATTGAAGTTCTCAACACCTATTTACTGCTTAGAATAAATTTTTATGAAGAGCTATCAGGAGTTATCAGAATTTAAAGAATTGTGGTGATATTTAAAGAAAGCTTTTCGACCTAAGAAAGTGGAAAATACTCCAATCTGTCAGCCATATGCTTGTATATTGGAGGGTATCAGAAATATAAGCTTATATGCTTTGGTTTTAGTGAGCTACATTCAGAAATAAATATGTGGAAATCATGTAAACATCAGTTAAAGAAATCGTCAGGGGGAGTCTTTTTAGAATCACCTCTATATTTTTAGCTGCATTATATTTTTTTCACCCTGGAATCAATATCAACATTTTTAACCTTTCTGATTATATCTCTGTTAGGAAATTATGCCATGTAAGAGAGTGAATGAAATAGTAGCTTATCATAGAAATTTGCTAAAGCAAATTGATATAAAAGGTTGATTCTGTGATTGATTTATTTCCAGCCTTAATGATTAAATACAAGGAAAGATTGAGATGAAGAAGATGTTCTGTAATTCAATTGGTTCTGAAAGAAGAGTTAAATGGGTATAAGGATTTAGGTAGGATGCAAGGAATCTTGTTGAATTTTATTTATGACTATTTTTTTTTCAATAGCTTGAATCCAAAAGAAAGTGATTGAAATTTAAAATGGATGTGAATGAAAGTATACTGGAATAATTTTTGTTTCACACTTTTGATGAAAAGTTAAAACGTTAAAAAACAGGTACTTTTAGATGAGGACAAAACTTTGACAGAATCTCACTACAAAGTATATTAAAATAAGCAAAATAAACATTGATTGGCTTGGATTGGGCTTGGCAGCTGCAGTAACTTATAAAGGGTAGAAAGTTATCAAATGTCAGATATTATACTTCAAAGTCAAAATTTATGGGCCAAACTATTCATAAGATTGGCATGTATATGAGTATATACATAAGTAGTTTATTTCTAAATGTTATTTAATTTATTTTTGCCTGTTGGATCTTTCTGAAGAGATAGGTTTTGAGGCTCAGCAGAAAATGTTGACACTGATAGAAATGGACCAAGATATGTTGAAAAGAATTTACTTCTCATTGAGGTTGGTTCTGATTAGATGTACATATCTATTTGGGAACAAATTAAAAATGAGATAGTAACATGTCTTGAGTGATTTCTTAATAATCTCACCCATTATTTATACTCATATCATACAGCCAAGACAAAGTGTTTAATTTGGGGTATTTATAAATTTAAATATTTGAAACAATTACTTATTTTTAAATTCGATGGAGATGAATTATGGAGGTAAATTCTAAAGAATGTCTCATTTTAGTTCAGACAACTGTCAGAATGAATGAGTCACCTGGTGTATGAGAAGATTCTCATGGAACATACATTAATTCCATAATATTTATGAACAATGTTCTTCAACTTAGCATCCTCCAGAATATTTGACTGTCATTACAGACATGAGAATTTATTGAATGCTAACGCTTTCAATCTGGAATGGAAGTTACAGTTCATCACTCTTTCATTTAAAGAATAAAGTTCATCCTCTTTGCATGGATATAACATAATGCAGATTTGTATTATATATTTAATAGTTTCCATGAGTTATAAAATACAAATTTTAAACAGAATGCATCTCCAATGTATATGCTTTCAAAAAACTGTTTCAATTTATATCATTGAATTCACCTCACTTGTACGCTTCATACTTGACAAGGGACTATTTGAGATAGTAGGATAATTGGGTCAATTGAAGGTGATTTTTTAAATTAAGTTTATGTTAAAGCTACAGCAGCTACATATAACAATGACCAAAACCTCTAGTAGCATATTAATTGGCTGATATCAAAAATTGTTTATGCTAAAGGATTATCATTGACAATCATCCTAAACAATCTTATTTTCTATAAAAAAACTTTCTCTTCTTACTTCCTTATGACGTCACTGAAATTCTTCGACATTCTGCCCAAAATATATCATTTGAAACATTCACCGATTAACAATATAGTATTATTTTTGTGTACATGCATTACTGGCAATGAATTACTTTCTCTATTGCTTTAAGTAATATTTAATCTGTTTTTCTTTCCATTATCATTAGGAAGGATTATGCTAGCCAAGAAGTGATGGTGCAATTTACTGAAGTGTTAAGTTGAAACCATCTGAAGATATGAATTTAATTGTAATAACAAACATTTCTTTTTTATTTTTGGATTGTTTGAGGTTCAAGTCCTTCTAAAAAATTATTTTTTATTTTATGAAATATTTTTTTTATTATATTTCAATAACCTATAAAAAAGATGTTGCCATCAGTTAAAAGATCGAGTTATACAATGAAGTGTAAAAACAATGTAAAATATTAATATTGAAATTTACTAAGTTAAAACTTTACTATCTTAAGGAATATATTACTGATTTTTCATTTTCAAATACTCTAATGGTCTATCTATTGAAAATATTCTTCATATAATGGACGGATCTTCTAAGAACAAAAAATAATCAGTCCTTACACAATCAAAAGTGGATAAGTAACATTGCTACTTTATTATTGATTTTAAGTTTTCATCTAGAATGAGACTTTTTGATTAAAGATCAACACTCTCCATAGGCATGCAATATTAACACCTGAAGTGTTTCATGCTTCATCTGAAAACGATGAATGAGTAATTATTGGGCTATTTTTTACCATAAGTAATTCATAGGAGACTTATCATGGAGATAAATGAAGTGCACTTAATTTCCTTTAGGAGTGCAATACAGGATATCATTTTTTAATATAATGAGATGCCTAGACAACAATGAATATTCTAACTAAAAATTGAACATAACACTCATTTATTCAGTTACATTTATTTTTTTAATCGTTTTAGACCATATTAATCTTACAGGCCTTCTCTGAAATTTTCTATTTCTGATTTGCTTTGATAAATCTTTGAAATAATAAGCTTGTTTCATTTAAGTGGTATTTGAACCTCTTACTAGCTTTGTAAATGGTCGATGACTTTTGACTTGGCTTTATTTTATACAAAGATACTGAAGGAGATATAATAATTATTCTAGCTATACAATGTACAATTTTTCAAGTTTTGTACTTTGTAAGTGGAATATGAAATATCCACAAATTTTTTTAAAGGAAATTTTCTGAGGAAGACAGCAGAAAACAAAAAATCTCAATATTTAATATTCCGATATTTTTTCTGACTTGATGAATGATTGATTAGTTCATTGGAGCATTTTGAATAGAATAGGTTTATATCAATTCAGTTAACAGAAATAAAATGATAACTTTTCTATCCCATTAAATACGAATTTAAGTTAACTACCAAAAAAGTATGACACTGTTGTGCAATTAAATGACAAAATGTATGTACATATATAGAAACATGAAATATTTCTTTAATTAGAATATGAAGTATTTACTGAATCCCTCTTTAATTCTTACTACATAACACTTCCCTTTTTCTTATCTTCAATATTTAAACAACTCTCATGATTAAGTCTGATAATTTGTGCAAATTATTACTGATCATTTTCTGAATCGGGAAAAATTCTGGTAAATTTGAGTAAAATGAATGCATTTCATTTGCCTTATCTTCCCTGGAATTGAATATTATCATCTTTTTCATCAAAGAACGATGATCTACTTCTATAGGTTGTGTGCTCCATCTTCACTGAGTCGTTTCATCCCTACTTTTAGGCTGCTGAGCCTAGAGTAAGCTAAGCACGGGTACATTCCTCCTTCCTAACAGAGTAATGTCTAAAATGTTGAACATTTTAGAGCAGTGTTTCCCAACCATTGATGCATTTATCACAATGAGAGTCTACAAGGTGGAACTCAAGGGACGAATTTCAATTTATTGCTCTCTTGATATGATTTTCTTTGTTAACATTCATTTTCAAATTAAGTTCTCAGAAATGTTGCCTATCATGTGTGCAAAGACTATGCTACTATAAAACAACTAGAGTTTATAGAGTCACAAAAGTTATTCATTCCAATAAATTCAACTTTCCTTCATGTCCTATTGAGAAAGAGTCTTTCTGGAAAGATTAAATGTGATGTGTAACATTATTAGATTGGGAACCACTGCTCCAGGATGTTATTGTGTCAGCCAAATTGTAAACACCATATGTAATGTTTAGACTAATATTCCTCTAGGTAAAGAAACGTTTTATTGTAACAATGGTATGAAATTTTGGGATTTTTTTAATCTCTCACTGTGGTGTCTTTCACATAAATTCATAGACCAAATGATGCCATTTGCTGGGGAAATTCAGTTGATAATCTCTATTCTATATCCTTGCAAACATTTTACAGGCAATGAATTTACCCATATTGTGAAACAAACATTATTCCACATGCTCATTGCAAGCTTTCATGCTACAAGAAATATGACAGATCATATTTTTTAGATTTATATCTGAACTCCCAGCCATAATTTTTCATTTAAATGAGAAAGGGTTGAAATAAAGGATAAATGCTTATGGTTATCAATTAAGTGCCTACAGCTAAATTAATTGGGAAATGTGTCTACATAGTAGGAATTGCTGTTATTGGCAAAGAGTTTTTTTAATGAGGGTTAATCTTTGAAGTGGGATTAATCTTGTTTTATTAGTTGTGGAATTGATTTTTTCAAGAGCAAATTGTTCACTGCAAGAATATTTCCAATGTCCAATTATTAGTGGACATTGATTGACGTAAGACCTTCTCCTTTGTGAAGTTACTTAGTTGGTGTAAAATTAGCACACTGATTATATTTACGAATATATCACAAACTGAAAATTTTGTTTTTTCTTAGAGATGATAATTCCCAATTTTAGAATTTAAGAAGGTATCCATGTTTCTTAACAAGGGAAACTCTATTTCCAGAAATGTAAATCATGTAATAAATAGGTCAATTGTTGTGTGTCTTAAAACGAGTCGTGATAACTATGTATATGTTGAAAGAAATCAAAATCTATATAAATAATGGTACACATGACTGCCTCCTCCAATTTCTTCCGGATGAGCTTCCAAATTGTACACCACTGTAAAAACTGTAACTGTACATGTATATATGTAAAATGACACAAGGATTGTGTGAATGTTAAATATGTCTGTCTTGAGTGCATGATTTATATAGAATGTTTGATCAACTTTTTTTATTCAGAACAGAAATTAATATTATTTGTAATGTGCTGTATACATGGTTGGTGTTCCATGTTTATTGAAACCTCAGGCAATCCCCAATTGCTGATGTACCCCGCTACATTGGAAAATTATATCGCAACTGTTATAATGCTGTTTGTATGGTTAAACAATTTTAAATAAAGAATGACAGAAGCACGTCTAATTGTAAATCAATTATTCAAGATAGTATCTTTACCCCTGTTATCTACATTAGAAGTCTGTTATAACGAGAGCCGACAAAAATAGGAAAAGTAGGTAGTATTAAAATTTCATTCGTTTATACGTAGATATTTTGTAGAATATCTTGATCACTCAACACAGATGGTTTTTCATATCCCGTTTCTACCTGGAAGGTCCCTTGAACCTCATGCCTGGACCTATTCCTTTATCGCAGTCACCATCAGGGTTGGGAAAAATACATTAAAAATGTATTTTAAATATAAAATACTTACCTCAAATGTATTTTAGATACAAAATACTCTTCAACAATTTCTGAAAATACGAAATACAAAATAGTATTTTAAATAAATTTAAAAATACAAAATACTTCCAAAAAAATGAGCTAGAAAAATTACATACACAATGTATACCAACACATTTATTCCATAGAGGTTACAGGAAATCCAACAATACATAATTATTTGCTAACATCCCACTGTTTCCTTTTAAAAACACCAGCTTTTCAAATGAAGCATCACTTAATGGGGGAGGGTCTAGTAAAATGAAAATTTTTGGCTAAATTTTATTTGCTTAGAAAATTAGTTTAACATCTGGAAAATATCCTGTCAAAGTTTTAAGGTGGAATTCTATGTCTGACTGTATCTAGAAGTCGTTATGCTGACGCATTCCAACCAGCGCCGAGTACAGGTAAACGACCGCGCGCATGTACGGTACTATTGGTCCTTTATTAGAATGTATCCCTGATTAATCTCCAATTATCGTTGAAAAGTTTGTCATTATTTGTCAGTATTTTAATTCGGCTTGTTAAACACGTCTATCAAAACGCTCTTTTGGGTCAAACTCATACATTTTGCTAAAGAAACCTTTTTTATTTTGACTTACTTTCCATTGCAAATTCTTGGACCAAAACAAATTTAAATAAAGAAAGAATACTCACTCATGTTTTGTTTGCTCTCTTCATCCATTTCTTCCCACTGGTCTCCTACCACATTCCTGGTGACAGTCATCCAAGCACTTCTCTTCAGTTCCCGGTTCTTGAAGTCTTGATGCTTCATGTCATAAATACATGGGTTCTGTTCCACCTCCAAAACTATTCTTTCACTATCAAGGTGATCCAAAGTGAGAGCACAAGTATTGCAATGACCGAGCAGCGAGTAGTCCACAGCAATGTGAGATGCCGCGTCTTTTCCCGCCCATGTGGCCAGGTAAAAGCTTAAAATGTAGCAGAAAATATAGACCCCCGCCTATTTTTCGGCGGGCGACTTCGGTGACGCGCCGGCTAAAATCCCCAGCTGCGGGAAAACACGCTGCTTGTGGCATATCGCATAACATTTAATGCTGCTCATATTTGTAGCTTTTTTTCACGCTGCAAATCTGCGTGAAAAAACGCACGTGTGGCCGTAGCCTAAGGGTTGCATTCATACAAACGTGCAGAAGATCGTAATAATACATAACTAATAATTATCATAATTCAGAGATTCAAACATCGGATTGAAAATGGCTGATGATGATGATGATATACATCTATAGGGGATCAAAATTCTAACCATGTTCTACAAGTGTCACTGACTTGAAATTTTTACGAAGTACTGGCCAGGTGTAACCACCAGATAAACTATGACTTTGAACCTCAGTATCATGGGTTCGATGCCAGAAGGCCCTGATGTCCCGATTTTTTCCATAAGGATGCATTGAGGGGATTTTCGGACATTTTCTGAGGCTCTTCCTGCAAATTTAGAGAGTTGAAATTCGAGAGATCGCTGGAAGTTGTACATTTCCAACGAAAACTACAAAAAAATCATCGCAGATTATTCTTGGTTCGACGCTAAGCCAGGAAAAATTCTTTTATTTAAAATGCATTGCGGCGATTTTAAAGTTTTTTTTAATGTCTTCCAGATAACATGGAAACTTAAAACCCGACATGTGAATAAGGATCACAAATACGTTTCATATACGCTCTTTTACGTTTCCCTGATTCCTTAGTTCGATACCAGAGAGCCATATACATTCAGGATCAGGATTTAAACATGTTTGTTGGGATGATGGATTTACTGGCTTTCCTGCCGCTTGACAAGGTATGAATTTCTTACGTAACCATCCCAGTGGAACAGTATACTCGGACCTTCTTGACTACTTAGATAGCACTTATGGTACCTACAGAAGAGTAGGTAACCAAGAGGAAGGCGCCCGTTTTCGGGGAATCCGCCCCTTTTTCCACCGGAGACATGGAACGTCTGCGAGGCTGTTATTGCAGGGGAGGATAAAACCAACAACAGCACTGAAGGTTAGTTTTCATTGCATTTAAAATGTATCGTTATTCATGTTTAGACTTGTAAATATGTATTTATATCCACGCCCTAATAAATAAAATAATAAATGATTTAGTTTCAGGTTGGAATAACAGATTCAGCAATCTGGGGGACGAAACACCCAACAATTTGGGTTTTAATTAAGAAAATGCAACAAGAATTGGCCGTAGACTATACCAAATTAGAATAAATCAACGTCGGGCCGGTTCCGAAACCAAGGATTCGTCCAGCATACGCCAGGCTTCAACAAACATTAAGGAATATCAGCATTGAATTTTTAAATAATTCTAGAAACTTGGAACAGTTTGTAAGGGCTCTCAGCCACAACCTTAGATTGCGCCCGCGATAATCTCATTGTTCACAAGGCGTTTATATTTTTAATACACAATATAATATAATTGAGCTTTTATTTTAGAATTTAAGAGGGAAAATGATGAATGATGATGATTTTCGCAGTAAGATTCGCAGTTTTTATACAAAATTCAAGGGTTTAATTTCCTATTTGCGCAAGTGAAAAGTGGTACTAACAGGCACATGATCACTTAATCCTCTTACGGGTAGGGTAGCAAAACAGACCCGGTTCCAGAAATATTTCTTCTGCAAACATTTATTTATTTACATTTATTTACGTACCTATAAGCTAGAATGACACTTTGTGCGAAAGATAAATATGCGACCATCTGTCCGAGCATGTCATATTTTGCCCATTTTCATTCCATCGTTACCGCGTAAAACTTATTACCCAACTTGAAGCGTTTTTCCCACACCCTTATCTTTGCATTTTAGAGCATGAAAGAGACGGAACTTTTTCCGCGGCACTTTTTCCGGCAACGACCTAATATTTTGCAGATTCCCTCATTTGACGGTGAATACACAATGCAAAATTACATGATAAAACGAATGTGCCAATTGAAATTAATAAATAAAAATATAATTATTTCCTATTTAAAATTCTAATATTTAAGGGTAATATGATCGTTTCCACGAGGATTCAATAATAGTCTTCCGATCATCGAAAGAAAACAGTTTATGATGCATTTTATAACGAACGAAAATATTCTTGCATCGAAAAGAGTTACGGAAACCTGGGTGATTTAATTTAAATTTATTTACGTACTCATAGCCGCAAATAATGGGTAATAGAGGGAAGGAAGAGGGAACAATTCTCAGCAAAATTTCACATTAGTTCACATGAGATTCACACTTCACAAAAGTTCACATTAGAATATGTAAATGGACACTTAAAGTTACTAAAATGCACTGATTATTTGCTGTCAATTATACAATCAAAAAGAAATTTCTAACAAAATAAGTTCTGTTGCTCACACTGACATACATTATTTTTCATTTTGCTGAAAATTTCACCATTTACATTGAACCAAGAATTTCTTGTCCACAATATTCCTAATTAAACAACTTTAAGGAAAACAAGTTCACATACGTAAACCTTTACATCAAATCTGAATTTCCTGAATAAGATAAACCAACAAAAAAACATGTGTAAAGCTATGTCCACACTTGTGCAACTTTCTATTCAACACAGGCATGCGTCATAGCGCACGGTATGATGAAGGAGAGGCATGCAATAGCGCATGCCTCTTGCAAGTTGACCGGACCTCTTTTTCATGACGCATGCTTCAGCGCACGTAAATCCAACCAGTTGGATTTTTGTTCAACATTCAGTGGGTCTTTCCAGAGATTTCGATATCAGTTTATTTAGTTTTTAAATAAAATCGACTGAGGCCGTATTGATATTGAGTAAATTCATTACGAATGAAATAAAATGGTAGTCTTCTCCACAAGTTTCATTGGAATAAAACTACGATCATTTTCAGGTCCACAAAAACAAACACATATGTTATAAAATAAATAAAACAAATACATAATTTTGTTTATAGATACATAATATTAAATATCAATAAATGACATTTCCGCCATAAAGTGTGACCCCACCAAAGCAGATCATTGCTGTGTTAAATTCATTTTAAATCGAATACCTTAAGAGCGATAAACTTACATCGCGTAAAAACGTATTTAGTGCCCTATGGTTATTATATACATGTAAATAAATTTAACAGTGGATACAATTATATACTCATGCAAAAGCCGAGTTTTTCTGCACACTTTTTTATGCTGAGTACAAGGCCCCTCTTCTTAACACTAGAAGGACGGAGGTGGTCATTTGACCACTTTTCAGAGTTTGACATCAAAATTTCTTTAGTAAAATACCTCCGATTTTTTTGAAACTTTTTGACTTTGTTTATTACTATCCCAAAATTAATGTTAAGTATTAAAATATTTTTTTTCACTTTTAAGTTAAATTTTATATCAAAATATACCTAGAAGGACGGGAGGTGGTCATTTGACCACCTACTTTTAAAATTCGTAATTAAATACTTTCATGCTTCTCAAAGACCTGAATTTTGCGTACCTTCTACATTTGACCATTACACAAGTTCTAATAACATTTTTTCCCCGTAATTTGTTTAAATTTTAATTAATTAAACAAAATGTTGAGCTATGTCCTAAATCTGCAGAATTTCATATTCTAGAATATTTAATCTATTTATACTGAACCAATGAAACTCATATTTTCGGAATAAGTGGAAGAAGGTCCGAATTGTTGATAAAAGTCAGTCACGTTACCCCAAGATTGTTATGCTATCTGACGGAAACCATATAAAACCACTCGTTCGTGCCTCGGAAAAAACCTCAATCAAATACGATGGCGGAACAATTTTTCAAATTTCGTCCTGAAAATTTCCTTATGGTGTTTTTATCAATGCCAAATCAATGTATAATATTTAAAAATTCTTAAAACAATTTTTAGCAGGGTTGCCAACATATTGGATTTATCATTATATAATGTTCTTCCAATTTTTTTCTCTGGTAAATTTCAAACTGATATCTCAAGTTTATATTCAATCACCTTTTTTGAACAATTTGAATTAATTTTAAGGGTATTAACCTTATAAAACAGGGCTACCAATCGTTAGAACAGATCTCTAAACAGAGACTTTTGCGTTCGCAGTATAAATAGCTACAGATATATTTTGAGCACAGATTTGTTTCATGTAATTTGTCTAAACTCTTTGGGATCCCGAATTAGTTTATAAACTATAAAGAAGCAGTGTGACCAACATCTTCGGCTGTAAAGTGAAGGCAGCGATCAGACATTCATGGAAAACCTAGTAATTAATCATGCATTTATCGAGAATGGCCCTTTCTTACTCATATATTATTCGGTGCTTATCCTCTCTGGTGCTCGTTTTATTATTACATATTAAGTTGATATTTATTTTAGACTTACCTTAATACTTAAATCATTCTTCAAATGTTATTTCCTTCCATCATTCGGTATTTTACAATACATCCAAGTCATTATAGAAACACTTGATCATCTTCACAATGTAAGGTTTGAAATCATAATAAAGCTTCGCTATTGTTTTTACAAAGTAATATTTATTCCTTATTAGGTAATGGCGTAACATTTTTAAAATAAATGATAAGAGAGAATATCACTCTATGCTTCTAAGAGTACATCATTTTTTACCGCAGATTCTGCACATTGCCACTTTTGCAGAACATATTCCACAGTATATTTTTTTACATTTTAGGCACAAATTATTGGATTTGTTATAACAACCAGGTGAGATCTGACACTTTCTTCTTTTCTGCGGTCTTATTGGTCCACTTTCTTCCCCTGAAGAAATTCCCGACATTGCAAAGGAACATGAGGGTGATGGCTCTATCTCTAATGAGGTTCCAATCATTTCTAATATAAGTCTTTGAATATACTCCTTCCTGCTGAGTTTACGCCCAGTGGTTTCTTTGAATAGAACCCAGCTATTTATTGAGGCCAGGTCTAATATGTTAAAAAATACATGTACTGGCCATCTCCTTGTAGCCGAACGAGTTGAATATTTCCGGCACATGCTATCCATTATATCTACTCCTACTTTGTTGTAGTTGTAAAACAAAATTGTATCTGGTTTCTTTTTTTCTGAGTCAGAAATCATCACGTCCTGATGCATCGTACTGATTAAAAGCATATTTTTATTTTTTTTGGCTTGGTAATTTGTTAAGCTGTGGCCAAGTCTATTTTTATAAACTCTAGTTGAGTATATTTCTTTGCTGTGATGAACCGAAGGAGGTAATTCTCTTCTATTCCTTCTTATCGTTCCAACCAATGAGATTTTGTTTTTTTTTAGTTTTTCAGCGAGGCTGATTGAAGAGAAATAATTGTTGCATGTTATGTTGATACCGGAGTTTTTGAATGGCTCTGCTAACCGTAGCACAACATATTCCCCAAGAGTCTGCCTTGATCCCCTAGCGTCATCTTTTCCACAATAAGGAAATGCATTTAGGCAATATTTAGACTTCACGTCTGCTAATACCCAGTACTTGATCCCAAACTTATCTGGCTTATTCGGCATGTATTGGATGAATGGGCATCGGCACTTCGTAGGATATAATTGTTCATCGGCCGTAACACTCTCGCCAGGGTTGTAGCAGGCTCGGGAGTTAGTTATAAATTTATTCCAAGGCTCAGAACCTAAAGCAAATTTTTCTTCTCTCAGAGCTTGACTCCGAGTTTCTCTGTGATCAAACCGTAAATGTTTCATTATGCTTAAGAATCGATCCCTATTCATAGTGCTGGAGAATATTTTAGATCCCCACGTTTTGTCTCAACAACTTGTTTATTGACAAATGTCGTTGTCCCAATACGCCTCTAGCATATATAAGAGCAATGAATTTCAAAAGTTCTTCCCTAGGTAAAGACCAATTAGCATCTTCAAGCTTCCCATGCTCCGTAGTACATTTTACAATGTTATCTAAAAGGGTTATTAAGGTAAGTCTAAAATAAATATCAACTTAATATGTAATAATAAAACGAGCACCAGAGAGGATAAGCACCGAATAATATATGAGTAAGAAAGGGCCATTCTCGATAAATGCATGATTAATTACTAGGTTTTCCATGAATGTCTGATCGCTGCCTTCACTTTACAGCCGAAGATGTTGATCACACTGCTTCTTTATAGTTTATAAACTAATTCGGGATCCCAAAGAGTTTAGACAAATTACATGAAACAAATCTGTGCTCAAAATATATCTGTAGCTTTTTATACTGCGAACGCAAAAGTCTCTGTTTAGAGATCTGTTCTAACGATTGGTAGCCCTGTTTTATAAGGTTAATACCCTTAAAATTAATTCAAATTGTTCAAAAAAGGTGATTGAATATAAACTTGAGATATCAGTTTGAAATTTACCAGAGAAAAAAATTGGAAGAACATTATATAATGATAAAACCAATATGTTGGCAACCCTGCTAAAAATTGTTTTAAGAATTTTTAAATATTATACATTGATTTGGCATT
This sequence comes from Sympetrum striolatum, assembly GCA_947579665.1. Classification (NCBI taxonomy): domain Eukaryota; kingdom Metazoa; phylum Arthropoda; class Insecta; order Odonata; family Libellulidae; genus Sympetrum; species Sympetrum striolatum. Next base: position 47,958,015 of record OX388342.1, on the reverse strand, counting down.
GATAAAAACACCATAAGGAAATTTTCAGGACGAAATTTGAAAAATTGTTCCGCCATCGTATTTGATTGAGGTTTTTTCCGAGGCACGAACGAGTGGTTTTATATGGTTTCCGTCAGATAGCATAACAATCTTGGGGTAAAGTGACTAACTTTTATCAACAATTCGGACCTTCTTCCACTTATTCCGAAAAAATGAGTTTCATTGGTTCAGTATAAATAGATTAAATATTCTAGAATATGAAATTCTGCAGATTTAGGACGTAGCTCAACATTTTGTTTAATTAATTAAAATTTAAACAAATTACGGGGAAAAAAATGTTATTAGAACTTGTGTAATGGTCAAATGTAGAAGGTACGCAAAATTCAGGTCTTTGAGAAGCATGAAAGTATTTAATTACGAATTTTAAAAGTAAGTGGTCAAATGACCACCTCCCGTCCTTCTAGGTAGGCCGAAACTCCCGTCCTCCTAGTGTTAAACTCGAGGGAGGGCTCCCCTTATCAGTTCTCCCGTGGCAAAGAAGCGTCTTTGTCGTAAATTGGCTGGAAAATTCCTCACTTGCTCATTCAACAATTCCTTGTCAATTCTCTCTTACTAAACTACCGATGCCTCAATTACTGTAATTTCATAGCTACTTCTTTTCATTGTGTACCAGTACCTGCTGCATTTCCCACCCTAGGCTTTTATTCGACTCGGTTACTTTTCCCAGTTTTTGGAATAAAATTAGGTACCTCGGCTTATAATGAGTTCGGCTTATATTCGAGTATAAAAAATATACTCTTTCACAAATACTGCTCGTAAGACTATTGAAATATCGGCTATTCTGTTCCACATATAAGTGGAAATATTATATCTAGAGGGGAAAACTCTACATATCGATTTGTGTTTCGGTTGCCTCAGTGAGGATCTCCGTTCGAGCCCCAGCCAAGACAATATTTTTAACTTCTTGCACAACCTCAATATTATATCTTCATATTCATCTCTGTGTAGAATTGATTGAAAGAAATGTATTTTCACTTGAATAGTTTTTATTGCAAAAGGAAGCATCAATCTTAATTTTCAATATTTTTAAGTAAGAGTGTATATCCGTTTTTCTTCTCCCAGAAAATAAACATTTTGGTTATGATCTTTCTAAATTGATAGAGCAAAAGTATAATTTAATTTTCGTGCAAGTGAACTATAGTGCAACTTCTGTGGCTCAAATATTATATTTATTCCATCATAACTCAGGATAATCCACTCTCTGCTGAGACAGAAAATTAAATGCGTAACTTCCCATTGCTACATAAAACGCAAAGGCATAATTTCACTCTAAAGACGGTGTTAACCGCATCACGCATCAGTGTAATTTAATTAGTGAAACCGAAAGACTTCTGCAACGATTAATATCTCTAAGAATTTGAAGCGCAATCGATATAAAGATTTACCATCTTAATTATACATTATTAAATAGTTATGTCTCGAAAAGGGATTAGTCGTTTGAGCTCTCATTTCCCTTCAGTAGTTTGAGGGACCTGACCTCAGATAAGAATATTCCATTGCGCAATTAGACCGAATATTTCAGCCTGCTTTTCTGGTGGCTATTCTATCTCTATGGGTAGTAGATAAGGGGTGACTTGGAAGGTTGATTTCAAAAGCAAGAAATATAGAAATGCTTTGCGTGTAGTCATGTTTTTGGCCTTCATTTTCAGTTCTTCACGTGCAATCGAGTTGGTTACATCAAAAACGTATCTTTCAGAGGACTTACCTATATTGGCAAAGTGCAAGTGTGTTTCGTGCTCTATCACCAAGAAATTGTACTTCCAGTTTTTCTTGCTGAACATACAAGGATTTTAGTCGGTTTACGAAGTGCTGAGGAAAATAATTCGAGTGTCGCGCAATTGCCCCAAGAAATATTGTGGAATTGTGACTGCAGTGCTTATTTATAAAATATCATTAATTTTCTGTCTTTAATTTTCAAAGTACCTTTAATTCACTCAGTTAACGGAGAATGTTAGGTGAAAGAATATACGTGTTAAGAGGTGTTGATTTTGTGAGCGAAAATGGATACAGTGAGGTTGAGCAATTACTCGGCAAATTGTTTTTTTCGTCACCAGTGGTCATCAGATATGTTGTAATGTTTTCGCTCAAAATAAAGTTTTGTAAGGAGTGCTGTGATTTGTTATTTAAAAGCGTTATTTGAGGAAATCTAAAGAGGTAAGAAAATACTATCAATTGCTTCTATGCGAGGTACTTCATGCCGTATTTTTTAAACGAATCGCTATTTTTTTTAAGTAAATATATCAAGTGACTGATCATATATCTCACCGCATAATACGGAAGTTCTCACGTTCCAGTAATTCGCTTTTTATTGAATCACAATGTTATTAAAATAAAAGACCTTAAATGAAGCAATGCATTAGCTGATATAATGACGATATGCAGATTTCTCTAATCACATGACGGCTCCTGTAAAAAAAGTAATTCTTTAGAATCGGAGAGTATTTTCTGCTGAATCATCCGAACTTAAATTACTCATACCTGTTGTATAGTTTTATCTAGAGAAACGACTGTAAGTTATTAATTTTAATTTCAGCACGGTAGTTGTTTAAATAAATGTGGCTTCGATGGAGTCAAACTGCTATTCTTTTGATTATATATATCCACACTATGTAACTAAAACATTGCGTCCAGAAAGCATTATTATTAAAAATAAGATTTTTAAATACATCCGTTTGTTTTTATTAATTAAAGTTGATTATAATGAAAGTAGACTTTGATTTGACAGCACTACGAAAGTCGTTTTTCGGCTATTTTCTTGATATTTAATTAGGAAGCTTTGATTTAAACCATTAACTCTGGTGAGCGATATAATTTAAAACAAGATTTTCAAATATATCTTTTTGTTCTTTTAAATGAAATATGGTTGTAATTAAATAGGTTTTATTTTGATTACTATCACGACTACTTAAATCGTTTTCTTGCTATTTTCTTGATTGTAAAAAAATTTGAAATAAACTTTTGATTTTAGAAAATTTTGATGTAAACTATTATTTCCGATAAGCAGTATTATTTAAAAAACGATTTTAAAATACATTTAATTTTTATTGATATGAAAGTGGACTATAATGTAAGTAGATTTTATTTTGACATGAAACACTAAATTCAAAGTGCTATTTTTGGTACAATATATTATTTAACTATCTTACTCTATACAAGGTATAGTTATTGTACAAAGAATCTTAAATAAAACGTGAATTGGTAAAAAAGAGTTATTGGCAAATAAAGTAATATGAAAAATAAAGAATAAATTCATATTTACAAAAAAAGTCAGGGAAAACAGGATAAGGTCCACGTGAGCCATTCTTGGCTCATCTGTTAGTTCCTGGTTTTCAATTGTTGTATGGTATACTTAAGTTAATATTATATAGACTAATTTAAACTATATATAGATACAAAATATTACACAAGGCATAGAAAGTGTGATAACTTTTAATATTTTTTGTTCCAAACTTATAAGAAGTCACTTAAAAATTGTCCTTAAGTCTCAATTTATAGACTAACTCTCTCTTTGGAGCTACAACCCTATGTGAGCTTCCACCTTGATCAGCCTTCACTTCTCTGTCTTCTCACTTTCATCTTCTTCATGTCCTTTATGAATTAGCCATCTCAATCTGGACCTTCCTCTCTGTCTAGCGGCATCAGTCTCCCTTCTATAACCTTATTCAGCATTGCTGTTTCAAGCATCCTTTCCACATGGTCCAAACATTATATTCTCAAAGATTTTGTGAACTTAACTACATCTTTCCCAATTCATTATTGTCTTTAACTCCTCTTTGGTTCTCCTTTGCCATAATCCATTCTCAATAACAGGTCGGTATATTCAAATCTTACAAGGGTCATACTCTTGTGTGATTGTTGTGTCCATTTTTATGCTCCATAGGTTGCCACTGGTCTGGTAATTGGTTTATATATTTGTATTTAAGTGTTTCTGTTTATTAACTTTCTCTTGAGTATCTTCATATTTACAAAGTAAGTTTTATTCCTTGCTTGTATTCTTTCATTTATTCATATTATGCTTTTTTTGTAAGTTATATATTCTAAATATTTAAACTCTTCCACACTATCAAATTTTATCTGTTTTATCTCCAAATCCTGGGTGACTCTAGGTTTGCCAGAAGCATATATTTAGGTTTACTGGTATTAACTATCAATCCCATTTTGCTTGCTTCTTTCTATTTATTTGTTAAATATTGGCCCTCTTTAATCTATTTTTTCTTCAGATTTGTGGAATCCTAGAATATCCTTGCTTTATTCCAGTGCTGAATTCAAATTCAATTTATTATGTATGTTTACTTTAGCCATGCTCTTCTTCAATGCCTTTTGAATCAATAGAATTATTTTGGATGGAATTTCTATGTCTTCCATTGCTTTTCAGAGTTTGATCCTGTTTACACAATCAAATGGTTGTATAAAATCTACAATAGCATATGCAGTTAAACATTATGATCATAGCATTTATCTAAAATTTGTCTGATTACAAACAGTTGGTCTATTGTACTTCTATTGGATCTAATCCCACACATAGAATCTCCAATTATCCTCTCAGTTACTACTTTCAGCCTTTCTTTTATGATGATTTCATATACTATATTTAACAGTATTTTCCATCTATATTTCTCGAGAACCAGTTTATTTCCCTTTCTATATATTGGGCTTAGGATACCCATGCTCTATCCTTCTGGCATTTTTCTGCTTCCTATATTATACAACTAAGTTAATGTATATATACATGTATATATACATTAACTTAGTTGTATAATATAGGAAGCAGAAAAATGCCAGAAGGATAGAGCATGGGTATCCTAAGCCCAATATATAGAAAGGGAAATAAACTAAGTTAATGTATATATACATGTATATATACATTAACTTAGTTGTATAATATAGGAAGCAGAAAAATGCCAGAAGGATAGAGCATGGGAATCCTAGACTCAGACAGACTCTACACAATTGAGTAGAGTCTGTTGTTCTGTTGGAAGGGTTACTAAAAAGGAACAATTCGGATGAAGTAGTAACTAGTAACCTGTTGTCGTTGGCGAATGTGTGTTTAAAGAAATCTTTTTTTCAGTTCCAAGGTGGTTTTTATTAACAAATATATGGTCTTGCCCTGTTTTAGCTAACATTTTGATGGACTCCCTAAAAGAGAAATTGTTTTATTCAAATTCCCATTTGATAAAATTTATTTTATGCTGGTTTCGGTACGTTGATGAAATCTTTTGTTTTTGGGGTGGGAAAAACCGACAACTTTCTTCCTTCATCTCTATCCATACTAGTATTTCATTTTCCCATGAAATTGGAACTAATTATACTTTGAACTTTCTTGACCTCACCCTACGTCTAGTTAATCAAAAATTCGAATTCAATGTTTATAATTATATTATTATACAGACAAACAACTTATATTAACAGTGCCATCCCCTTTACTTCCAATCACCACTACTCACATAAGCTAACCGCTTTTCACTGTCTTATCCACAGATTATTTAATATTTTCTTTATCTACTATAAACTTTCTTTGCGAGCTTAAAACTATTAAAGAAATACCTGTTGCAGATGGATATTATAATGGTTCAACGGAAAGAAAGACGCATCATCGACAATCGACTTTTTCCTCTTGCATCCCAATCTCAGATGGATTCCCCACGACGTGTTGTCAACCCGTTTAAAGGTAATATTTCGCACAAAATTGCCAATCTCTTCACAATATTCAATACTGTGCCAGTTTTTAGAAATAAAAACAACTTAAGGAAATTTTTATGTCTTTAAAAAGACAATGTAGAACCTTTTTATAAATCCGGCGTCTGTAAATTAATTTGCGACACTTGCAAATCTATCTACATCCGTCGTACTTCCCTAAATTATAACGTTCGCATTAAAGAACAGTTCAATGCATTCATCAATGCTTCATCTTATTCCCGCTCTGCGAAATCCCTTAACGTAAGCAAATATTCCAGCAGTTTTTTGCCCGACATTTTCCATTTTGAAGATAATGATAAACGCATTCGAACAATTAGAGATTGTTCAATACTTTGTATCACCTAATTGCTCTCTCACAGAGTTTATTCGATACTTTGTTTTAACCTAATTGCTCTCTCAGTAATTAATATCTTTTTCAAACCCCTCTCCTCAACCTCAACATTGTCAATAGCTTCATTTCAGCTGGAATAGCTTCTCGGAAACTAATGTTTTTCTTTGAAATGACTGGTTCTATTATTCGAAACAACTTGTAAACATTTTCCTTTGAGATGCGTGTAAAATTCCGGAATACGTTTACATCATGCTGAAGTTCTCTGAGTAGCCCAATATTTCGATTTTGTTAAACTGCTTTGTCCACAGTACTCGTTGCTTTTTTCTTTTACGTGCATTTTTTAAAAACAAACCTGCACAAATGGCAATCAGACTTGCCGATTCTGTATCCATCATGACGCACAGTAGATAATGCAGTGTGGACAACAAATTGAATGCCTCATGAGGCATGCCCGAAAGGCATGCGCAACGCATGTTGAAAGGGAAAAAGGAAGCGCAAGTTGAAAGGGAAAGGGAAGAGGAAAGCGCACAAGTGTAGACATACCATATGAATGACAAATGAAGAATTTGGTTAAGCGATACTTGTTGGAACTTCATCGTAAACGAATTTTTATTGCAACAATTGTACAGATCCACATTTCTCTTTCACTCCCACGGAACTGTAAATTAGTGTTCTTCGACGTGAATAATCTTTTCACAAATGTGCCAGTGGATGAAGTTTTGGATATCGTGGAGAAGTGTTTAGTGAACAAAGACATGACTAACGAGGTTAATCGTGATATTCTAAATCTGCTCAGTGTTTGTTTAAACCAAAACTTTTTTCTTTTTAATGATAAATTTTATAGACAGAACAGTGGACTCGTCATGGGATCGCCACTATCCCCATTAATGGCTGACACTTTTATGAATCACCTTGAAAGTGTTTTATTCAATAGTGGTTGTGCTCTTTTACCTTATGTTTTTAAATGGTTTCGATATGTGGATGATACCTATCCTTTGTTTATGGACTGGAACGTATCGTCAAGCGGCTCAATTTGTATCAGTACTCAACTCGATCCACCCTCGTATCACGTTTAGTCACGAACTAGAAAAAGAAAAATCCTTAAATTTTCTGGACCTAACCTTAACCATAACTGACTCTCGTCTTTCCTTTGCTGTTTTCAGAAAACCCACTTATACTAACCACGTAATCCCGGCCGAGTCTAATCACCCTTTCTCCCAAAAAACCGCTGATTTTAACTCGTTAATTTATAGACTCCTCCATATCCCTATGTCTGAAGAAAACTTTTAACAAAGAATTTAATACAAAGTGATTTCAAATTTTCGCTTACTAAGAGAGTTTCAGTTTTACTTTGCCTGTGGAAAAGGAAAATTGTGATCTTGTGCTCTTTCTGTGCTCTTCCTTCACCTTCCTTTAATAGTTGTGGCAATTTTGTCGATAGTCTCGTGCCGACGTGACGTCGTGGCCCGAGTGGCGTGACATGTGGTGACTTGGGTGGCGAAGGGTGGCGCCTTCGATTCTTGATCGCTTTTTATACCAACGGTGGAAGAATACAAAATCTCTGTGAACAGTTAGAAGTTCGAACTGAGGCTATTCCGCGGTTACGTGTGAAAGGCGTGCCAGCCAGCTCTCCTGTTCTGCGGCGCTGTTTGACCATGAACTCAAGGGCGAGTCTAGGTTTTTGGTGAGAGAGCCTGCCAGCTGTTCGAAAGAGCGGCACTTTGGTGGAGAAAGCACTCGGAGGTGAACCTTGTTCTTGAAGAGAGAGAATTTCGCGACGTCTTGTAAATTCGGTGTCTTCCCGAATTGACGTTCGTATTGGGTGATTTGTTTGTACTGATTGTCAATGAGCAGTTCAATTTAATTGATATTTCGTTGTATGGTATTGTTTGACATCTTAATATTATTACTTATTATATTATTGGTTGAAACTCATTTACTGATTGATTTCCCGATGTCGATATCCCGAGCTGATTGCTATTCAGAGTAGTTATTGAGTTACCGAATGTTTTTCAGTAATTTTTTGAGTTCTGATCAACTTGGTGGCACATAGTGTATTCAAGGAGTTCGCTGCATCATTTCCTGTTGGAATTGAAATAATTGAGAGAACTTCCGATTGTAGACGACAGCGAAGGATTGGAGTCAGACTGTAGTGACAACCAGAATTCCTCTAAAGATTAACAATTTTGCAATGAACAATGAACTGCGTCTGTGGAAATACACGGTAAATGCCGTCAAGGGCTGCGCGGTGTGAAAAAACCCCTTTTCGCGTGACCCTCGTCGGCGAGGGAGGAAAGGATAAAAGGTAGTAAAACATTCAAATGTTTCCTTTTCTGCAAAGCATGAACCCATTTCCGTACATACCAACGTACGCACTTTCTAAAAAGTTGAAGGATATTCCTAACTTGCGGCAAGAATCCGTAAAGTATCTAAACCAAATCGTATTCACCAGAGTACCGCATCCATTGACTCATTAGCACGATCAAATATCCTATTAATATCTTCGATATGGAATTAATGAACAGTGCCAGTGATACTTACAGTATACTTAGCTTGAAAAGGGAGATTTTAAAGAGTTAAGGCCCAAAAAACTAAAACAATCCAACGAAGCCGCCGTACTTCCACGTCCAGCAGAGCGGACCCGGATCGTGCAGTGCGATCGAAAAATCGCGTTTATTTTCTTGGTCGGCAAGGTTTGTGAAATATTTCTACTGGACATTCTTAAAATGTCTTCAACCACTCTGGTGTAATTTCCCGCTGCACATATTTCTTTAAAAAAAAGATATTGACTACTTTATGTCAAATTTTTCCTAAAAAAACGTCCGCCATTTTGTGGTGATACACCACACAAATATTGACCAATACCATTGAAAACGATGGACAGTATAGATAAAGTACCATTTTGATAGAATATAATGTTTTTTATTCCACTAAATACCTTCCACAAGTCCACTATTTGCTTAACTTTTAAGATTTTCGAAAAAAAACTAAAATCGGGCGAGTTTTTGGAAATTTAGTCATGTTTGACCCTCCATATCTAAGAAACGCATAAGATTTATGGCATATGACTTACCATTTCATGATTATCAATCATTTTTCTGTATATATACAGAGTTTCAAGTTTTTTTCTAAAAGAAAAAACAATATTGGGCTTTTGTCCGGCTTTTTCCGATTTCGGACTACTGTGCGGCGCCACGTAATGCGGTACCGCCGTAAGAAAAATTGTCTTTCTTAAGTTTTTTATGAACTTAAAGGGTTCGGACTTGCGCAGAAAATAAATTCACTATTTTCTAAGAAACTCTCTCGCTGGATGTTTTTTCGTACGCGAATTGGACGAAAAGTGGCGACTACTTTTTTCAATGCATTTCGCGAGAAATTCTCGAGTTTTCCATTAATTTCTGTTGAACATTTCCCTAAAATTTATTCACCTGCCTAAGTATTAACACTTAAGGAAAGAGAAAGGTTTGAAACTGATATTTATGTAAAAAAATCCCATGTTTCTAGAGAATCAATGGCACCCGTTCCAAAAGAAATTGAACAAAACGCCGTATTTCTTTGAGATGTAACATTTTTGTTGTTTTTTTGCAATTATGTTGCAAATAAACAAAATATATCACGATGTTATGTATGGTATCACTGATACTAAACACTGAAAAACATTGAAACAATTTTGACCAACTCCATGATTTTACGCAAATTTTGCAACGTCGCGCAAATTTCTCCCATTTTAAATATATGGGCCTATGCATTTTAAATGGGGAGAATCTGTACCTTCATGATGGTGAACGGACTACAGGAAAGAAATAATTACTGTCGTGTTTCAGTTAAGTAAGAATTGTAATATTTACGTATTTACGTATTTATTTACGTAACGTATTTTTTTCTTTTATTCGTTCAGTTTTTGGAAGTCGGAATCACCGTTTGCAAGGCTGATGGAAATCGGCAACAGTGTGATTATAGCAGAGCGAAAACTCGGTTGAGATTTCGTCTAACTCTAATCTAACCAAATAATTAACCTAAAGAAAAACTTTTTTGAGAATGACCTCGGAAAAAAATATAATAACAGCTGCAAAGGTATACTTTAAATTAATCTAAGTCTCTTTATAATATTCAGAGCTCCATTAACAGTTTGTGAAATTTACCAGATCCTATTCTGGCTATTGAAATGTTGGGGAAGAAAAATGATACTGCGACGGCCGGGAATCGAACCCGGATCAACTGCTTGGAAGGCAACTATGCTGGCCATTACACCACTGACGCCAGGTTGGTTATTGGATTTACGAGAAAATTATATGGCTTCATTATACTATTTATAAAGGTTTCTGCGCCTCATCAAAAGTTTAACTATCTAGTTGACGCCCAACGTCAGTGGTAATGCCGCTTCCTAGATCTTTCGGCCGTGGCAACTGCGCAGCTCAGCCGAGTTTTGTGCGAGAAGTGGTAAAGAAGAGCCAATTATTCTCGTTACTACGTAGTTAAAGTAACGAGGTAAATTCTATTTTCCGATTTTTTCAGATGTTTCTTTTGTATCATCCTTATGCAGACTCCTATTTTACTTAATCATTTCACATTATGTAAGTTATTTTTAATCGATTCTTTGATTGAAAAGATCCAGTGCTTGATTCTGTGAATCCTATCTGTTATGGATTTCGGGCTTTAGCGGAGTTAAAGCTTCCTCAGCGGGCAGTATTCCTATTTTAGAGCATTCAAGATTTTTTATATAGTAATTCGCAGCTGTAAAAGTCATTTAAATAATATTAGAAATGTAAACGAATTCAGAAATTTCGGTTAACAGGAAAATAATGCGAATCCGGTATACTTCAAAAAAATGTAATTTATGTCGTTCACAATGACGAGATCTCCCCGGATCTTAAAAATCTTTTGAGATTTGTCACATAAGAAATTGCTGGAAGAAATTATTTTTTTCGCAAACGCATATACAGCAAAAAGCCGTGAATGTTTGCAAGCTATTAAAAATGTATTAAAATTCTCCTAAATTATCAGGTAACATTTGTACAGCATCAATTTGTGATATTTAACTACGATTATTTACTAAGTATATGCATCCCCTTGTTACAGCTATCCGTTATACACTCATTTGCTTTCTTACAAAACTCCCTCACGGCACATATATGACTTCTCGTTAAACATAAAATTTACGAGTGTGTTAATATTAACATTCATTTGGAAAAATTCACCTTAGAACTAGAATAAGATATTTTCTATGGACCTAGGCTATGCGTAATGCAACATTGCAAATCATTTGATTCCACGGAAATGTAAATTTTCTTAGATAGCAAAAATATTTACTTACCAAAAAGCGTACCTGCATTAAATCAATAAAAACATACCTACGTATCATGGCTCGGATTGAAAACTGCATTGGAAATATGTAGGTTCACAATATTTATTGTACATACCAACATCTTATGATATTGTAATGTTTTTAGAAAGGTAATTATCATCAAGCGTCGAGACAAGGTGTAATTGCAGCGGTTACTTCGGGAAAATTTCTATCAATAACTATTACGTGATGAGGAATTTAAAGGAATCCAGCCGAAAAGGGAAAGAAAAAGGTTATGTGTCACTCGTATGACCAATTCTTGAACATTCAACCACCGTGTGGGATCCGTATCAATGTTGTCGAATAAAGAAAATAGAAAAAGTCCAGAGAAAAGCAGCTCGGTACGTAATGGGTGGATTCAGAAAAACGGACAGTGTCACCGATATGTTAAAGACTCTTGAATGGGATGCATTAGATAAAAGAAGAAAAATTAATAGACTAGGTTGCCTTTACAATACTGTTGCAGGTACTGATGGGTGGGATGGTTTTAAAAATTCAATCGAGAAACCGGGATTCCTCGGGAAAGGTTGTCATGAATTTAAAATTAAAACTCGAAAGCAAAGAACGGACAGTGTCCGTCGGATATAGCTAAGAATTCTTTTCTTGTATGCATTTATATTAATTATGTATAACTGGTATAAATGTATTTATGTAGGAAAATCTGCCACTAGGCTTACAGCCAACCTTAAGTTAATGCTTTAATAATAATTATAATGATAGCTAAAATCGAAGGCACTTGAAAGACTACGCATGTATCATCTTCATTCGCTAGCATGAGGTTGCGGAAAACAGAAACCTTCTTCACCAGCCGTTATTGCTTCATCGAGGTTTGCCTCGGTGCGTACCCGCGAAGCCCGTCCACCGCACGCGATCGCTCACAGAAGTTAAAATAAGCTAACTTTGGGTGGAAATCTAATGCATGCCAGCCATTGAAATGGTCGATTCGCGAAGCATGGCCACAATTTTCGAGGTAACCTAAAGAATGGATTCCCATTTACCTACCCCTCCAAAACAACCCCTCTCCCATTTCTTACCTGCTCTTCATCTGTATTATTGTAACCACTCAGAGCGCTATCTCGAGTTCTCATAAAGAATTCTACCGTCGCTCAAAATTACTACTTTAACGAACAAAATTGACAGAATAACGTTCCTTTTAATTTTTTTATGATAGTCTAAGGAGTTCGTGCAGCTATTAACGCAGGTTAATCAAATATTCGAAAATTTCTTTCTTTGCTTCCTTTTGGTATGTATATCGTCCTATTGGGACTGATTTTCTAGAATATATTCCTGTGATAATTCGAAACGTATTTGTTCTGTACCTTTATCGAAAAATTGAATATATTGTTGGCTTCATAAGTATCGACTTGCTTTAGTTAAACTCTGGAGTTTACGCTGGGGAGGGATGATTCTGATAAAGAAAAACGAGGTCGAAAAATACGACGGTTGAAATTTTAAAACATCTTAAATTGTGATAAATCTGTTCCTATTCATTCTTCCATGTGAGCAGTTAATGAGATTAATGAATTTTAATCGGAAATCCTCTCGCCGCGTGCTATGCTCAGGGGAAGCTAATTGCTACAGTGTGATTTGAACAGGTCCAACACTCGGTTGAGGTCCTTTTGAAAAGAATGCTCTTTTGAGGTAGAAAGCACTCTGACATGATGAATTATCTAAAAATTATTCGTAAAACATTGGAGATTTAATAATATCGATGAATCTGTTACCTTCGGGCCGAGGTGAAAGTCGTATTACCATGAATCAGCATTGCATCACTGTGCAATCATTAAAATGACAGTATTATTCAATTTTTATCATTTTGCCTAAGCTAATTTCCTTGCGTACTCTCGATTATCTTTCGGAGATTGAAGGCCCGCGAATTACTTCCCGTCCCATAGTCGAAGACTCTCAGCTAATCAGCTGATCGCTAGTTTTAGCCCATCCACGGACTTTTTCGGTACCCTTATTTTCGCTCCCACATTCTTAACTCAATTAGGGAACTGGTTGCATATGTCAATTGATCTTTTGATATAACATTTCTTTAATTCAATTAATTACTTAAGTATCACTTAACTTTGCAATGGATAAAAGTATCGAAATGCTTTCGATCGTGTAGTACCAAAAAAATGTCTCTTCTCTACGATGTATTGTCACTTCTAAAAAATATTGAATGGTGTTACTGTCAGGTATACTTCGTCATCAATTGTGATTGAAGCAATTGAATCGAATACTGTAATTGATTTTTAAACAGTTTCATATTTTATTCTAAAGACTTTGTTTCTTCGTCACTCGTGGCTCCCCGAGAAGATCGGCGAAAATAGTTTGCATTTCCATGTCTGATAATTTTGTTTCATAACAATCGGGTATAAGAAAAAGGCTCGCATGTTATTTTAGGAGGCCTTCCTCAGAAAGTTGTTATTACAGAGAGGGTAACTTATCAACATATATTCTTTCACATTTATAAGTGCTCCTATATAAGAACATATATTCTTAATTTAATTAAAACCACCGGTGAAGTATTTACATTCTCGAGTCAAACGGTTTCGATTGGAAGCAATGTAATATGTAGTTCAAACAGCCTTCTTTTTCCGGGGCGCCTTCCTCTGCTCGTTAAAATCGCCAATGAAATGGAATTATCACGATGGAGATTGGCAGTGCATATTCAACGTTCGCTGTCGTCGGTTGTAAGAGAGAAGGACACAGGTGCCATCGGATCGCATGTTTCGTCGGTCGAGAGTGAAATTTAGAGAATATTCATTTAATTTAGAATTACAATACAAAACAGATTAGACCTCTAATAGATTTTGCGAATCAGACTGGAGATGATCTTTCTTAATTCGATTAAGAATTTGTGATTGGAATTAATAAAGTTGAAGCTAAATATCAAGTCCGTCCATGGCCAGCTAATCACAAATTTATAAGCCACGATTTTACGAATTCTAGCATGTTTATGTGATGAGATTATCCCATAATATGTTTAATGATTTATGTCCGTTTGATTTATGCACCTCCAAGTGAATACATAAAAAAAACGGAACTATTTGAATAGAATTGAATTGATTTTATTAACGGGCCCTTTTTCATTAAACATGATTATACATCAAAATACATATGGGTCATTCCACGCCAATTCGACAAGAAAATCGGCAAAATTGACCCTTGGGGCAACCGATTTTGACCAAATTTGACAGATCGCTTTCATTTGATAACAAAATGAAAACCTCTAAGCCGTTTTGTAATTAACGCAATTGTTTACGAAATATTGCAATGTTTAAAAATTGAAATTTTACAAAAGTGCCTTCGCATTCGAGGCCATATCTCCGGTAAAATAGAAGCTAAAAATACAAAACATGGCTTAATTTAAAGGTCTTGTATTAAAAAAGATAAAAATAGGAAGGTTTTATAAAATTTAAACAAATTAATAAAGTTTATAAAAATTTAAAATATTCAAATCGATTTTTGACGGTGTAGCTATATCTTCGATTTTTCTCATTTTTTTATATCTTGTACATACAACCCTCCTCTACAATTTAAAAAAAAATGGCGAGGGTAATGTTTCATTTAAGAAAGAATGCAATTTTTGAGTATAGGCGTGACGCTCGTCGCGGCTCCGCGCCGTCCGGCTCGCGCGCTGAACGTTCGGAAGTGTGGCTTTTCATATCTCAGCACGCTTATTCTTCCATCTGCTTTTCACCAATTTTAACTGTTCAACCAATATTAACCGACCCTTCCCTTCCCTTCACCCTTGCCGACTGATGAAACCAATGGGATTCATTACACTCCGGGAAAAGAAAGTCGCTTGGGCAGACTGAACGAGATGTTACAATCCCTCGATCAAACACCTATTTCAAGAAAAAAATGCATAGATCAAGGAAACATCCGGCCTAAGTCGAATTCAAAAGGACCTAAAAAAAAACGAGTAACACAGTTTTTAAGCTACAGAAAATAGGCAGTCAAGGAAACGGGTTGTCATGGAAAATGTTATTGGGAGTAATTTGAATGATCTTTTAGTATATTACCGTTTTATACGAATTCAATTAGGATACATACCGGTTAATGTATCTTTGGCATGTACATTTTCAAACAAATACAAAAGTAAATTTTTTTTGTCCAAACATTGACACTTCAATTAGTTAGAACTGAATAAATTCCATATGCAGCCATTACTATTATTATTAAGTAAATTACTTTGATTCCTGCACACTAAATTTATACAGGGGGATGAAATTTTTCGTATGCTTCCACTGCGAGTCATATCCGTGCTTGAAGCGAAGAAAGGGACGGGTCACAGGGACGGGATTTGCTTGCCCTTGAATGGGGAAAACCTTCGGTCAAAGAAGAATAGGTTATAATGTCGGACGTAAAATCTTGTTTACGATACATCAGCACTTACCGATTTGATTTGTCGACTGCTCTTTGTAGACGGACCAAAAGAATAAAAATCATTCAACAAAATTAGACTAATGTGGTGAAAACAATATCAGCATGCTTCATTTACCATCATAATAGATGAAGGTACTTGTTGATTGTAATTAATTGCATCATTTCGATTAATTCATCGTTTTTCTTTAATAGTTGCTTGTTTCCAATTCTTGAAATCATCAGTAAATGATTGAATAATATGTGGTTCGATATTAAAGTCGAGGAATTTTCCAAGCCTTATGGGAAGGTAAGAAGTGATATCAAACCTCAGGAATTAAAATTAATGATAAAATCTCGTAAAGAATGGTCAATCAGAATGGAAATATCTAAAATTCAACTAATTTGTGCTGGGTGGAAGGCAATAATACACAAATTGCAATCACGAAATATGCGATGGCGTTTGAAGCTTTAATCACTCAGAGAAATCGATCCTATCTGCATTAAGATTGAACAAACCTACTCATATTTGATGATTTTACAACTATATTCGCAAATAATTCAAATATATTTCCGTATCGAATTTAAGAAACTAAAGAAGAGAGGGAAAGTCGAACAGATACAGAACGATAACCGAAGCTCTAAGACCGTTCGAGAAATATGGGAAAGAAACGTGGGGGAAAGTTAAAATAATCATATAAGCTAAATTATCTATCACAGCTTATTACCTAAAAGAATTAAATTTCTGTTTAGGTACTTGATAGTGCCGCGTAAGTAGAAATGAATAATCCAGTAAATCTGTTTACATATCTGAATATGGATTTTTAATTGTCTAACGCAGCATACATTGTTGTCAACTAGAACTGTTTCCTCACTGCTGAGAGGTGTTAAGCTATTGCGTATTGTTAACCTGTAGGAAAGGAAAAATTAATCCTGAAGTTAGATAATGCGGTAGCAATTAAGAAGTAAATTAAATGAAGAACAATATTATTAAGACGGGTCAGCGAGCATCGTAAAGTTGGGCCAACATATTGATCGGTTTATTTTTACCTAAGTGAATTAGGGTAGTTGTGACCATATTTTGTTAGCGACTTCCCATTACTCATTCCTTCGCGCCTTTCATGCTGGAGAGAGGGTGTTCATACCTACCCTCTCCATCGCTTCTCCTGCGAGACACCGAGGCACCTGCGTCGGTATCCCATCCACCATGCGCTTCGCGCTTCCGAAGTCAAACTTCCCCTACTCATGGTCAAAATCCAAGGGGAGAAGTAGCTGTACGAGGGGGTAGAAATTTCAACGTGCGAAGCAGGGCCTTCCTCCCTGACGAGCTACCCTCAACTCCTCCTCCCCCCCTCCCTCCCCTCCTGCCCGTCAACGTTGAACGGGAAATTATCTGCAGAATCGTTGAAATACGTAACGTTTTTCGCATTTTACTTTCATTTCAAGTATTAATCATCATTACGCAAAAAATAACGCGAAAAATTATTATGGACGCAACATATACTTTACTACAAAAGGTAGGAAAATACTGCTCCAAATGCCATCGCTGCTCAACATTGTACATATGTGCATTAGACTCACGATTTTGATGAACGAATTCATTCCGTTCTTTGTATCAATTATACATATTCATATCGAGATATATCAATTTGTATCAAGAATCTATGCTAATAATCTGTTACAATGAAAGAGAGGCGCAAAAATCTTGAAAAGTTTTCTATCTTACGAGGAAGAGATGTAAGGACTATTTAATTGTGATAGAGTTGAGAGAAAAATTAATAAAATTTATTTCGTGAGTCCAAAATTTTTCGATTTCATCGTTGACTTCCTTCCTTTGTAAAAGCCATATTTGTCAGATAACACGCGATTTGAAAATGCGCTTTAACGAAATGGAAGCTTTTGAATATTGGTACAAGTAATATCTTCCACTAGTATATCTTGGCGAAAGGGAGGGTAGTTGTGGAGGTTGTTGGGTTCTCGGGGCTACGCGTAACCCTAACAAGTGACCCAACTTAAACCCCGCCGACGAGGGAGTCCTTCGACTTCTTGACTCGTCTGCCGCGAAAATGCTCAATTTTGAGTTCAAATGGATTTTAAAGATTATTCCCATTAATCACGTATCTCGGGTAAAGATAACCGTTTGATAAGAAAGGGAATGAAGTCTTCCGAAACGGGTTACAAAAAAAATGGAAGGAAAAAATGAATGAAAATTCAAATATGAAAATGGACAGCTGAAGAGGAGGATCATCCTGGCATTATTAATTAATTATTCTAGCGATAACGTTAATGCTTATATTTTAAGGCTTCGTTTGTTTTCCAACATGCAAGAAATAAAATGTTCAAGAAACAAAAGCTAAAATTCTCCCGGTTAAAACAACATCCTGCTTACAACGCCGTTTTCACTCGGTTCTCTGAAAAGCGTCAAGCGCCATTTCCTGCATTCGTAAATATTAAATTACGGTGTTTAGAAAAATAAATTGTTCGTCCTTTACAAGGACTTGGTTGGCATTCTTTCTTTACTTTCTGAGATGATGGAATTTAAACAATTAAGACTTCGAAACTCTTCTCCAAATGCTGTTGCTGTTCAAAATTATACGTTCATTAAACTCTCGTGGCTTGAATCAATTAATTCAGTTCTCATAATCAATTCAGAAAAATCCCTAGAACGATCTTCTGTTACATTTAAATATAGACTCAAACCTCACTAAGTTTTCTTTCTATTTAGGGAAATACTTAACGAATGAGCAAAATTTACTTTTTCAATCTAAAAACATTAGATTTTGCCACTTTTTTCAGCTGATTAAATGGACACTTTTAACGGAAAAGACTTTTTGATATTGGAATTTGTAAGAGATTTGATACGTATTAGGATAATTATAACGTATTGGATGTGATACGTTTTAAGAAGGAATTCCCCTTATTATCCTGCCCCCGGAAAAAATAATTTCGATTAAAGTGACAAAGCGTCGACAGATGAAATGAGGGGATCATATATTAAGAGGAGACGGATTGCTAAAGAAAGTAATTGAAGGAAGGATGAAAGGGAATAACAGCGAATGATGTTATATGATATAGAGGGTGGAATGAATGACCAAAAATCAAGAGAAAGAGCATTTAATTAAGTGATGAATGAAGTGCTCATTAATCTGCCAAAACGTGTTGAACACTTACGATAATTATTACCATGTCTGATATTTTAAATATGCACCCATTGAAAATTTTTACAGGCAAAAGTCAATGGTAAAAACTGAAATATTTGTCTCGGAAATTTTTTTGCCATACTCATTTCCACTAGGACGTGAGTCCAAGAAAGGGGAGAAATTCCGGAAAATCACCGTGAATTAAGAAATAAGATCTTATAGCACTTCAGAGATTCTAGAACTTGCTGTAATGGGAGCCATTTAATCATTAAGTGTCTGTCATTTACTTCATTTGATTTGAGGTGAAAGCAAGGTGAATCGAGGGCAAGAGGAAATGCAGGAGGGCATGGGGGAAGGATTGGCCTTGCTCCTCCTTGGGGACTTTGGGGAAGGATGCAAATACGTCAGGATCTCCCTCTTTTCCCTCCTAACATCGTCCCCTCTTTTTCTCCCTTAAATAGAGCCGGAAATCGCCATGCTTTCGGACTTCTCGCCGAGCAGCGAGGCAAGTAAAACCCCCACCAGAGGTATAGGTGACTTGTCTTGTTGCTCGGCCATAGGGCTTGGGCCGATCTCGGGCTGTGGCAAGTGGCTTCGGTCTTTGATTCGGTCTCTCCTGTTTCACCTTCTTATTGTGGGCAGCTCTATCTATCCACTTGCTCTTTCTGTCTAAACGGTCGCACTCGCATCCGTGGGAATCCGGCAGAGGGACCCCTGACTTCGCCTTGGGGTGCGCCCTTATTGCACGACGGTGAACCCGGTCGGGTCCACTCCTTAGGGCTGCTAGGTCCTCTATCCTCCGGCCCTCCCAATCCTCCGTTAGACGAACTCTAGAAGAACCATGGAGGAACCAAGAACTCTGCGCCTTGCACCGTCCTCCGAAGTTTCAGCGGCGTGGAGACTCTCCGCCCGGAGAAGATTCAGAAGTCGTTGAAATTTGTTTTCTTAGTGGAGTTTCTATCTTAACAGCAGTTCATTTTGTGATATTTTAAACTCTTTTGGTAGTTGGGATATTTTTGCTGGGTCTCTAAGACTTCATCTCGGTTTAAAAATTACTCTAATTTTTAATAGAATTAGGCCATTTTCTTAATTCGGTTTACGGGAAAGGTTTTTCTTAAATTTTCCCATCCACGGAAAACGTTATTGGTTTCATAAATAGCTTCAGACTTTAAAATCTGATTTAAACTAGTATTGTGCATCTTAACTCTTTTAGTGCCAAATCCAATTTTCTTAATTTATTTTGCTCTTTCTCCGTGGTAAAAGTTAGATTAATAATTGGGAATGGAACCGTCTTAGCTTGGAACTAATCTTATTTCGAATAGATTTTCAACATTTTGAGTCTGACGATATTGCAAGTCTTTTTTTATGGAAGAGCTTTCAATAGTTTCAAATTTTAAACTTTCATTTCAATGTAGAACCTTTTTTTTACTTCAATTTTGGTTTAAGTATTCAATATTCATGATTGAAAGATTAAGGAAATATTTTTTTAATCTAGGATACTTTCTTGACTACCAAATTTTGTTTCCTTAAATTTCAGTATTTCTCTTTAAGTATCTATCTGCAAAATATTAGTGGGAAGTGGTGCTAGCAATTCATTCAGAGAGATTTTACATCTACATTAATATCCTACAAGCCGCCTTTCGGCGTGTGGCAAGGGGTGTAAACACCAGTTGAATCTAAACTACTTCCTTATTCGGTTATTGTCACGTATCGTTCGCGGAAAGAGTGAATTTTAAAAACGATTCGTCCTTGCGTCTTAACTTACGGTCATTATCGGATCGACCGAGGTAGCAGGGGGGGGGGGGTGCATGATACCGATTGTATCTTCCGAAAATGTAGTTTCCCTGAATTTATTAAGCAATCGCAGACTAGCTTCCAATCTCCTTTCTTTCAAGGATTCCCAACCTACGTCTGAGAGCATTTTTGTAACGCTTGCTTTTTTTTATCGTAGCATTTCTTAACAAAACGAACTGCTTTACGCTTAACTTTCTCGAGTTTGCGTGTACACTTTTCATCCGCCGGATCCCATATACTTGCCGCATATTCCAGAAGGGGTCTACCAAGGTAAAATAACATCGCTCTCACCTTTTCATCGCATTCACCGACAATGCGCTTTACAAAGCCAAGCCTTTTACTTGCTTTGCCGCAGATTTTTCGAATATGCGTGCTCCAATTTAAGTTATTAGTAATGTTGATCTCGAGATATTCAACTGAATCTATTACTTTGATATTAATTCCATTAATTTTGTACGGTTGATTTGGTCGCAATTTTTTATTTTCGAAGAAATTAACTACGGAGCATTTACCTACGTTAATATTTAATTCCCATTTTTCGCACCACCTTTGGATGAGGACTAAATCGTTTGAGAGAGATGTTCGGTCTTCTTCGTTTATTTCCCTATATATAACAGTCATCCGCAAATATCCCCACATTGCTAACTATCTCGTCACTCAAGTCATTGATATAAATAAGGAAAAGAGGTCCAATTACACTGCCTTGAGGTACGCCAGAGGTAACTTTGACTCTATTTGAGCGAACGCCATCCAGTACAACTTGTTGTTCTCTCTCGTAGAGAAAATCCTTAACCCAGTCGACGACTTCCTTGTTAAATGCCCGCTAGTTTTAGTTTGTGAATTAGTTTGTAATGGGGGACTCTATCGAATGCTTTTTTGAAATCTAGGAAAATAGCGTCCACTTGCTTTTTACTTTCGGCAGACTTTAAGATATCGTGTACAAATTGAGCAAGTTGGGTTTCACATGATCGGGACTTTCGAAAACCATGCTGGTTTGCGTTGAGGAATTCATTTATTTCTATCTAAAAATCCCATGAGTGAGCTTACGACGATATTTTCCATTACCTTTCCGGACAGCGAAGTTAATGATATGGGTCTATAATTTCCTGGGTTCTCCTTTAATCCGCTTTTGTAAATAGGAGTAATATTAGCTAATTTCCAATCGGATGGGACCCTACCTTCATTTATCGATTTACAAAATATAATTTTGAGATAAGGGGCGACGCTTTCTGCCAGTTCTTTAAGCACTCTTGCCGGAATGCCTTCTGGCCCTGGTGACTTATTTGGCTTAATTTTGCGTAATATTTTAACTATACCGTCTGTCGTAAAAGTTATATTTGGCATAGTTTCCATTATATTAACCTTAGGGAAGATCTCTGTTACAATCTGATGTGAATACGATTTGGTAAAATTCGTTTAGAATGTTCGCTTTCCTCTTCGAATCGCAAGTAATGTTAAATTCTATGGATAATAATTCCGGGATTTTAAATTCTATGGATAATACTTCCGGGATTTTATTCAGCTTTTAAGGGACTAAATCTCGGTCAATATCTTAAATTGTTAAAATATAAATATTTATAGTGATATTAAACTAATTTTTTGGAAGTTCTTATTTCTATTGAATTAAAGTGAGGGACTTAAATTAAATAGTAATGCCGGTTACCTAAAGTAATTTCTTCATGGAATATTAATCTATTCGCTTACATCCACCGCTTTGCCTAAAATTAAGAAATTTAGATTTTGATCGACCGAGTTTAGAATTCCGGGGAACTTTAATCTATCGCTAGGATAATCCTTAAGTTTGCTGAAGTCAATCGGCCCAGTCCAGCGAAATCAATTTCTCCCGATAAAATGCAGAGAGAACTTAAATCGCCTCTCCGTGGAAAAGAGCAGATGTTTTTTCCTTAATTGGAGACTTTAAAATGAATCCAATTTCGAATGGACTTGAGACATTTTTGAGTCTGTTATGGCCGAATAGTTTTTAATTTTTACCCCACTCCGCGGAGAAAGGTTAGAAAAAATTTCAAAATAAAAAATTAGTTTCAGCTATAGAAAATGATATTAATTTAAACTTTATTTTGAAGATTTGAGTCTGTTAATGCCAAATGTTATTTAAATTTGACCCTCTCTCCGCGGATAAAAATAGTTTCATAATTATATAGGTTTTTTCTTCAAAATAGTTTCCAATTTGAGTCTGTATTGACTTTATATCTTTAAGAATTTGTATTATGAAAGGGCTTGCAGGGTTTTAATTTTACTCTTTTTCTTTCCATCGCGGAAATCCCCTGAGATTGATTTATAATAAACCTATTAATGATAGACCTGTTTTAAAATCTAATTTAGAGTATGCTTAAGCAGTTTTAGTCTTTTTGGCAAAGTATTTTACGAATTGTTCCTTTCTCCGTGGAAAACTTTATTGATTCATCATTACAAATATAACTTTGTTTTGCTTTAAAATGAATTCCATTTCGAATGGATCTAGGTTATTTTAAAGTTAGTTTTGGCCAGATTCTTCCCCCTCCGTGAAAATGGTTAGAATGTTTCATAAATGGAAAGAAATGTTCATGCCTTAAAATCGGATTTAAAGTAGATACAGGCCATTTTTAAGAATGGTTATTGTTGCTTTATAGGGCGTTTAGGGTATAAATTTTACAACTTACCATTAGGTGTAGTCAGATTTTCATCCGTGAAATGTTAGACAGAAGACTTTAAAGTAAATCTAAATTCAAGTTTTGTAGAGTGAAGTATCGTTTGCACAGATTCCGTTGTAGATTGTATTTGTTTAAGAAACTTTGTTCAATTTTAAATTACGTAGTTAAAATGTAGGAAGGATTTTATTTCACCTTATCAAAAGTTCAATTTCCTTCAAATTAATTAATTTGAGCAATAAGCCTTTTTCAAATCATTTTGTTGGCAAGTAAGTCATTGTCAAGTTGACAATGTTTTATTGTAACAGATTTCTTTCAAGTCCAAAGAATGACATTAAATTTGGAATTTATTTCTATCGAAGGCTTTTCGCCCAGAAAACATCTGATTATCAGATTCAAAATATGTATTTATCATGACTAAAGTTGTAAATCAATCTCAATAAAAAGGTTTACTAGTCTTCTAAGGTCTAGGTAGTCTTTGTTCACCGAAACCAGTATCACCAAAAAATTCTCGGATAAATTCTTTGAAGTATCGAGATGAGACTATTGTAAGGTTGGTGATTTGTTCATTTTCTCTTAGATTTGTTGTGGATTTTGGTTAGAAATGTTGATACCTTTTTAATCTTAAAGTATTAATTTCTAAATGTTTAACATTTAGATTTTTCTCGAGCACTAATTTTGCTTTAATTTTAACTTCATTTTAGGGGGACACCTTGCTGAACTTTAATTCGCAAAACCACCTTAATCTGAAGCAGTGCTAAGAGGTCTCAATTCCACGCCTGTACGGTGGGATGTTTTGATATCGGAAAAAATTGCGTGCTCAGGATACGAAATCTGTATTTATTGCGAATGAAGTATTTCACTAATTTTTAATTGATAAATCTATGCAAGTCGTAGGCGATTCTTAACAAATGCAGTATTATAATTGTTGGAAATATTTTTTTTCAGACTGTCTCAAGTTTTCCAAGATCCAAATCCACCAGATGACTTCTTTCTCAAGAGGTGCTATCCGATTGAAATTCCGCAAGAGGCACAGCTGTGCAACTGCATTGCCGGGGTAAACTTTTTCGAAAGCGGTATTTATTGATAATTATATGTTTAATTACTTTATCCATAAGACTAAGTGCTAATGCTTTTCTTTTTCAGAATGTTCACCAAACTAATCCGGAGATCGCTGATCATGTCGAAGGAAGCCTTTTTGCTTTGATCTCTGTAGAGGAAATTTGGATGGTGTACTTAAATTGGATTCCACGAGAACTTCGGGCATTCCCTCCCTCCGAGCGCCGACGAGAACTTCGGGCATTCCCTCCCTCCGAGCGCCGACGAGAACTTCGGGCATTCCCTCCCTCAGAGCACTAACGAGAACTTCGGGCATTCCCTCTCAGAGCATTTCCTGGGAGCACCAGAACTTCGGGTGCGTCTACGCAGCGAAGGATTGCTGAAACTCTACTCTACGAAGATTATCAGCAAAGGTAGGTCAGATTTCTTTTATTTCCAGGAAGAGATTCATTTTATGAGAAAAATATGCGTAGTGCGTGCAGGAACTCGCGTAAAATAGTTTTTCAGGTATCTCAAATAATCGTAGATTTTTAAACTCTTCAACTTTTGAATCTTTTAGGGAATACTTTTGTGATACGTGGTAGTAAAGCATATCGAGACTAGCAATTTATTACTTAAATGAAGTTTCTAGCTAAAATTGATCAGTCGTGACCGGTTTAGATGGTAAAAATACTATGTCAGTTTTATTGCTTTTAAAATCTTTTAATCCAGCATCGGTTAGTTTTTTGGCCAAGTGCTAAGATTTTACGAAACTTTTACTACTTCGTACAAAAAATTGACTCACTCGCTCATATCCCATCACGTAGAATTACTTCGGTCTTTAATATCTTTAAATTTCGTTTCGGAATGTAGCGTAGATGTTGTGAAAGTCTCGTTTTAAGCGGTCGCGCTAATAAAGTTACGTAGCGTAGAGATTTAATTTGCATCAATAAATCTCTTCTGATTAATATGACGTTGGAAGTAATAATCAGGAGTGGGTGACGAGTTATTTGAAGGAAAATTTGTTTTCTCTGGGATCTTAATGGAGGCCATTTCATATTAATCCGAAATTTGTTTTGCTGGGTTTAAATGTTTTTTTTTCTGTTAGTTTAACTTAAATCTATAGATTCTTTTATCTCGTTTTACCGATCCACTTTCTCTGGAATTACTTTTTTTTCCTGGAAGAAATTCATTTCGTCGGAAAATTACGCGTAGTGCCTGCAGGATCTTGCGCAAAATTTATCTTTTATTCAGGTATCGCAGATTTTTTGAACTAAAACTTTTGAATATTGTAGGAATATTTTTGTGATGCGAGGTACTAAAGTGTATAATTCGAGACTCAATTTATTTCTTAAATGAAGTAGCTAGCTAAAATTGACCAGTCGTAACCAGTTTAGATGATGAAATTTAAGGTTCTAAGTTTGATTTCTTTTACAATAAACTCTTTTAATCCAGCATAGATTAGTTTCTGGCCAAATGCCAAGATTTCACATAACTTTTACTAGTTTATATACAAAATTAAATTCTCGTGCTCTCTCATTTCTTATCGCGTAGAATTACTTCAGTCTGAACGCTTTAACATCTCTTCACTTTAAAATGTAGCGTGGGATGTTTTGTAGAACTTGTTTTACGCGGTCGCACATAAAGTTTCATACGGTAGAAATTTGAAATGCATCCATAATATTTATTTTGAAAAATAAGAGGTTTGAAATAAAGTTGGGAGAGGATGATGAGTTATTAGATGGGGAAAATAAATCTGTTCTCTGGGTTCTCAATGAAGACTATTTCATATTTATCCCTAATTATTTTCGCTGGGTTTGATTTTTTTTTCTGTTGGTTTAACTTAAATTTCTTGACTCTTTATATCGATCCACTTAAGTCGGTGGAATTTACCTACCGAATTCACCTGTTGTAAAATTTTGTGGCAGTTTAACTTGGTTGTTTTAAAGACAGGGTAATGACAGGTTTGTCAGATGAGGAAGAAAATAGTTAAGATTGATTTCAAGAATTTCATTATGACTTTGCATCGAAAGTTCATTTTTATTTGCTAGAATATTTTTAAAGCATTCAGTTCACAGAAACGTTGAGAGGATATTGTCACAAATATTTTCGATCTTAGTTTCCCGAATTAATAGCAGTTAAACTCGTGAATCAATATCGTGAAACTTTTTTTTCTCACTTCAAATTGAGGCTCAATAAAATACTTTGAAATTTAAAAATGAATTTTTAATTACTACTTTGTTAACTGAAATCCCGAACTTACCTGTTGCTGCTCAGTGTAAGATGTCTAGGACAACTGCTCCGAAGGTAAGCCTCCGTTTATAGTCTTTTTAATGCTCTATTTTTTGTTGTGAATCTCGTCAAATGTGAAGGTGTGAATCATCTTGGATCACAGCAGATTTAAATATCTTTGAAGGATTAGCTTGTGATTTTAATCTTATTGTTATCATTGATATCTTATGTGTGAAGTGTTGTGTTTAAGTACTGCATACTGAATTTGAACATTCTTGATAGAGATTGGTTAAATAGGCATTTTATCAAACTATGTTGAGTGAAGTGTTGTGAAAAGATGAGTGATAGTGAAAAGTGACTGGAATTAACTTACATTTCAGAGCTAGCATATTTTTAAATTTGTCTAATCATTGACTTGTCTTAAATTTACAAACTTTTCTGATATTTGTGAAGTGTAATTGAAGAATTATGAAGTGAAACAACCTGGCAAGGACCAAGTGAAAGAGTGAAGTGACAATAATTAAATCCTTTGATTTGATGTTTCTTTATGAACTTTAAATATTTTGCAAGCAGTTAAATCTCATTTCAGACAATTTTTCATTTATGTGGAATATAATTCTTGTAATTTTAAGAATTGATTTGCTTGAGGCGAAATAAAATTTGATTGAAATTGAAATTCTTAATCTACTTTATTTGAATCACATTGAGTTACCTGAAATTACTGAAATTTCTACATAAAATTTTCTTTTCAGAGTTTTTGTATTGTTCAGAGATTTTTTTTTCAATTGTAAAATTTCATTAATTTCTGCTTTGTATTGTATAATTTTTAATTCCTCTTGAGGAAATGTGACTTGTGAAGTGAAGCAATGTGAAGTGAAAGTGTCAGTGAAATGGAAACATTGAGTGCATCTAATCTAGTATACTGTTGAACGTCAGTTTCTTTTTTTCCAAAGCAATGCAGCATAAATTGGTAAGATTTCAATCTGCCAGATTTGGAATATTAAATTTAAATTGGTTTTTGATTTTTTTTTAAGGTTACTTGTCATTCCTTCTGTCAATGATTTGTCATTTTTTTAATTACAAAATAAAAGTTTCTTGTATTATTTGTAATTTACCAATTTGAAATGTCAAATTTCTACATTTTAAGGATTATTATGTAGTGAAATTTGACAAGTGACTTAGTGAAATTGAAGTGACAAAGTGCCAGTAACAAGTGACTTTTCTTCAATTGCATCTAATGAAGCATGAAAGTGAGCATTTTATTTCAGTGAATTTTTTCAGAGACTTGAACCAGCTGTGTGTGCAGTTCTTTTTATTCAGGGAAAGTTTTTAATCTGAGCTGTGTTTTTTATGTAATTTTAAAGTGAATTTTTACAGCTTATTTGCATTTAAATTTAACCTTCTCTTTATTTTGTAATCTTACATGTAAGTGCTATTTTTTAATTTTACATTGAACTTTATTGTATTCTGAGTTTGAATTTTTTTTTTCTGTTACACAATGTGTTTAATGTAAAACTGATTTCCTTGTAATAAAGAATTTATAAAATATATCTTGTATCTTAATTAAGAAGGAGCAGTGGAATGCACCTTAAAAAGGGGTGTGGTCCACTGCTCTGTGGGATAAAAGTAAATACTGGGCCAGGGGCTATCTCCAGAGATTCAGACTTAGTTCAAGGTCACCTCAAGGTCAAGTTCAAGGTCATATTTTTCAGGACTTAGAAATTTTCAACCAGGTACAGGGCACCTGTGGTGGAGCTATTCACAGCCCAGAGCTGTGGAATATTTTCAAAGTCCAAATTGTAAACATTGGAAAATAATCAAAGTTGAGAAACTTATTGTGTTTCTTGACTTTAATTATTTTTCACTGTTTACAATTTGGACTTTGAAAATATTCTACTGCTCTGGAATCTTTGAATATTTCCACCTGCAATGAAGAAACATGCATACGACTTTGAAAATTTATTGAACATTTCAATTGATTACACAAACTTCAATAAAATAAAATTTTCCAATCAAAAATATATTATGAAAACACAATTTTTAAAAATTGAATTAATTTTTTTTTCAAGTTAATAAAATTCAAAGTGCATCATTTGGATTCAAACTTAATGTTTATATTCAAATAATTACAAAACTGCAACTAAAAAGAAATTTACTTTAACAAAATCTACTCAAAAATAAATTACATCCAAACAAAAGATACTGAAACTTGTTTGACTAATTATGCTTTTCCATGGGAAATCATTTGCTGATATAGCACATGGTGTTCATCATTCCTATGCATAATAAAATAATTGAGATTATTAACATGCAACAACTTCCAAGGTGGAAGTTTGTATCTAAGCTGTAATGAAACTTATGGAAGAACTTAAAAGCAGCAGCAAACAATCTCAGAATTAACTTTAGTCCTCAATTTTGATAATTCAACACAATGAGGATTTCTTAGTTTCCTCAAAACAAACAAAAAATACCAAGTTTCTCATCAAAACTATCATGGCTCCATATTATAAGTGTATATAAAAAGAATATACTCTGGTTACTAAAAAATTTCAACTTCTCTTGCTGGTAATGGCAACTTTGCAAGATTTTTTTTCCCTTTCCTTACTCTATGGATTTAAAGCATAAATTAACAAGTTGTTATCAAAAATCGTTTTGCATCAATACAAACTTAAAAAAAGCCCTTACTTATTCTCAATGACATCTCTAATTAAAAGTAATCACTTTTCAAGGTACAGCACTAATCAATGAGAATGATCAACTATTTATTTTATCATTGTCATTCAATTAAAACTCACTTCTAAAAATATCTCAGCAAACACTTTCTTTGCGGCAATGGTGAAAAATGCTTAAAATCTGAATTAGAATCTGAGTCTTTTTTTAAAGTAGCATCACCCACTAATATTTGTTTGTAAATGCTCCAAGATTTAATCTGTGAATGCTCTACAAATCTTTTTAACAACTGCAGTTTCATTTACTAACTTTAAACCCCAATAAACTCATTAGCAGTACAATTCAACAAATATCATAGAATATATATCAAAACCAAATATTAATCAATAAATTTAAAAATCTTTGCTAACTGACTGATTCCATGAATACTCGTCTATTTTTATAACATTTAGACTGAAATAATATCAATACACTAAGTGAAAATCAATTAACAACAAAATAAAGTTTGAATAATAGTCATGTTGAAAAATCTTAACTACAGTAAAAAATTCAGCTTGAATAAAAAACTTTTATCCAGACTTTCAATTGACATTAAAACAACAAACTTTTATGAAGATAAAAATTAAATTTCTAAATTTAAGACATTGGAATACATAGCCTCAATAATTGAAAGTATTCTTTTCCCAGGATACAACACCTAACAATGTGACCGATCGACCTGCAAATTCCATCATTATGTCATGCAATTATGACTCACTTATGAAAACATCTCAGAGAAAATCGATTTCTTGAAAAAATTAAGCAAAAAATGGACACAAATCTAAAAAAAACAGCACTCTATTCAAATTCGAAGTAGCATTGCTGTAATCTTTGTTTATCATGAAGTAAATGCTGAAAAATTCAGTCTTCAATAGCAATTAAGAGAAATACTGAAAAGGATTCAAATTTTTTTTACTAGCAGCGCATTTATGGTCAACCAATTATCAAAGGACCTACTGGCTTTAAAAAATGTCAAAATAATCAATAATAATACTACCAAATATTATTAATTAAGATCAAAATATTTATAAATTGACTTATTTTATGAGGAAATAACAAATTCTATATCATTTTCGTTACAATACAAGCCACCCATAATATTTAGTTTACAGCTATTCTTAAATATTCAACAAAGCTTTACGTTAATGAACATGAAAGGAAACCCTCATAATATTCTGCTCGGGCCACCATTGCAAATCGAAATGATAACGACAAGCATTCAATTCAAAGCTTCATTTGAAGATCAAGAACGCAACTGACAAAACTATTCTACCATTGAGTGCAATGAAGAGTAATTTCATCCCACTTCTGAAAACGCCAATGAAAATCTATTTATCCTTTAACATTGCTGATGTTTACAAATCTAAAAATAAGAATTTAAATCAACATTTTCTAAATAACAAGAAAACAAGGGGTATGCATCATAACCTAAAAGCTAAAAAATATTCAATGTTCTAAAGGTCATTCGCATCTTTCAAAATTCTCAGAAGAGCAACTACGTAATGAGTCACCTCTCAAATATTTCCCTTAATGCTCAATAATTAAACATTGAAATAATTTTAATTTCTAAACGTAAATTCACGCAAAAGTCATTCGATAAATAATTAAAATCTCGAAAAACATTTTCTCCCAAACAGTTGTCCCATGTAAAAGGAATTCAAACTAATTCATAAATAAATTGTTAAATATTGTTGAACACCCAATAAAGTGAACTTTAAATGAATTCACACCTAACATTGCAAAATACTGACATTGATAAAGAAAGGGTCTTGAATTGTAAAATAAGAAGCAAATAGTAGCTATTGACCGATGCCAAAAAGAGAGTTTGCACTATGAACCTATTTTTTGTTGAAATACTTTCCTAATATCAAAAGAACATAATGAAACATTGAGAGATAAAGAAAAAATTAAATTAAATTTGAGAATATTCAGTTATAAAGCAACTACAGAAGATTTTGAACAATTATATAAAGATATTCAGCAGTTTATAACATGTGATGAAGATATTGTTTGAAGTGAGATATAAATAAAGCTAGACAACTTTACACTCAAAGAACAATCTGAATAACAATGTAAGAATCTGAGAAACAATCAAGAATAAAAAGTCCCTTATGCACTTAAACTGTGAAGCCATATAATGGGAAATGCAAGGAAACCAAATAAAATCCAATCAAAAAAAGAAGAAATTTGAAAACAATAAAAAGATATTGAAGCACTGAAGAAGAGACTAAGGAAACATGTAAAGACAGCTCTCCAAAGGCAAAGTATTAGGAAGTGCAATTCACAGACTTGATAAGTGAAAGTCAAACACAAGAACTGTACACCAAAACCAGCAACTCTCTCAAGCGGTATTCCTCTGAATAACTTTAAAAAATTGAACTCCATAAGTATTCGGAAAGAAGAATTAAATTCAACAAAATATAATAATAAAAAGAGAAGGAAAGGAACGAGTGATATAATTTCTAAGCAATAACTATCAAATTTTCACAATGTTATTTAATTCCTCTTTGTTTGTGTGAATCAAGTTGCTTAAATAGTTATCAATACTCATTAAAAATCACTCTTCCAGCTATCAATTATCAAATAAGAGGTATGTCCGAACTATCGAAATTACTGATGCTAAAACAATTAAGAATTGTCACATCATAAAAATTTCCATTACATATCTTTCACACATTATGACAAAAATGTTTTTGAAGAAATTAATCAAGGCAACTAATCTAATGAAAACAACAAAATACCTGAAGATTTGTAAATAAATAGCAATCCAATGTAATATATACATGCAGACCCTTGGACACGAAAATAAAGTGCCTATAATGTTGGCATTACAAAATAAAACTTTACAAAATAGGAAAAACAGAAATAAATCACAATGTGATAGTTTTCGAATTCCTTCTTGAGCTTTCTTGAGCATTAAATAGAATGTAGAATTGTGAAAACTTTCAAGAAATAAATAAAGTTCTGCAGAAAACAGTTTAAGAACTCCAGGATATGAGCACTTAACCGAAGAAATTTTTTTTAAGTAGAAAAGAAATAATAGTGTACGCATAGCAATCCAGAAGCAACTATTTGTCTTCAAAACTTTGAAGTCCTCAAGGTCATCTGCTTATTTGCAGTGTAAGTTCCCAAAGAACCCTTAACTTAAAGAATCACTAGAATCCACTGAACACTTGGAGGACTTCAATTAGTTCCCAACCTACACAATACAATGATTCAGAAATCCTAATCATGATAAAGCATTAATTCAATAAGAGACTCTTTAAATCCAATGAAACACTTTCTCTCAAACAGACATCCTAAGTTATAGAAATTTCAAGTTCTTTTTCATAAATGTAAATGTAGCCAAGAAATTTTAAGCCCAGAAGTATGTTAAATTAAGATGACTAACACCTGGGATTCAAAATGTAAATGAAGGGCCATAATTTTCAAATTAAAACACAAAAAATAGTTGTGAGACAGACAGATGAAATGAGAATTTGCAACACAAATAAAAATCTCTTCTGTCATTCAGTGAGCCTAGAACTTGTTCAAACACCTGTCTATAAATCCATTACATTTAATAGGACTGGCAAACTGAGACAAATTTCAAGAAGAATAAAACAACGTTGAAAAGAAACTATTAAAAACTTGTTAATACAAACAGATAAATAACAGAGTGTAATATGTAACAAATATATTGCAGAACATGCATAAAGATATACTAATCAAACCTTATGAAATCCTCATCATTACCTTCCTCGGGTCAGTTAGGTGTTAAAGATCATTCGCGTCTTTGGAGTGTAAGTTCCCAAAGGATAACTACTAAATGAACCATAATTTAACACTGAATTGTAGAAATGCAGGTTATAACAGTCAGACAAAATTCAATCTGTAAGAAAGAAACCCTTACTCTCAGAATGTAAAAACAGCTATAACTGTTTTCTCAAAATAAATGCAGTTAGAAAAGGTTTTACCTACGATAAAGAGAACATTTAATTAATTAACACCAAACCTTAGAAAATAAAATGACATTTCTACATGAAGACACATGAATTGTAAAAGAATAAGCCATTTCCAATTATGAGACTGAAAAAATCCTTTATAAAATTGATACCAATATCTTTTGGTTCTAAATGGACCTTGTGTTTCTAGAAAACTTCCCCAAAATCTACAAAACCTAGATGGAATGTATGGAAACTGCTGACAAACATTGATGGCCATTAAAATAAAATCTGAGCATATTCAGTTAAAAAGCAACTACAAAATTTTGAAAAAAATATATATAAAGATATCCATCAGTTTGTAAGATGTAAAGAAGATATTGTTTGAAGTGAGATGAAGTCCATAACATTAATAAAGCTACAACACAACTTGGCACCCAAAGGGAAACCAAAGAAACAATAACTCTATCTTCCTTCAGGAATAATGAGAGTATCATTCACCTAAACTGTGAAATCATAAGATATAAAATGCAAGACATTCAAATACTATCTAGGAGAAGAAAGTGGAATGATTTGAAAACAACAAAAGAATACTGAAATGATGAAGAAGCAGATACAAACATGTTAAAATTGCTTTCCAATTACATGTTATTTAGCTTCATTCACACATGCAAACTGTACAAGAAACCATCAACTTCCCAACTTTGTATTTCTCTGAGTCATTTCATAATGCTGTACTCCATAGGAATTTGTAAAGAAGTGTAATGAAATTGGATAAAACATAATAAGTAGAAAAGAAAGAATGGAATGAGAGATATTATTTCTAAGCATAAACTATCCAAGGTTCATTTATTTATTCAAAATTTGTGTGGATTGTGTGAATCTAGCTGCTTTAAAAATAAAAAGTACACATTGAAACTGTCATGTCAAGCACTTTGGCTCAAAAGTGTAAATTGTAGGATAAATGTATGACAATGAGAATTTATTTGAAGGAAATGTTGTAATTAGAATGGAAATTATGGTGTGTGTATAGTCTGTAATCTGGAAACTAAATATTCAAAAGTCCTCAAGGTCATTTGCCTATTTGGAGCCTAATTTCCAAAAGGATAATTACTTCCAGAATCACTCCCACTCACTGAAAACTTTGCATTTGGAGTACTTCAAATAGTTCACCAAATACACTATACAATGCTTTAGAAATTGTAATTATTATAAAGCCACACAAAAGTACTCAATCCATAAGAGGCTCATCAAATCAAAAGATTTTTTTAAGTAGTAAAGAAATGATAGTGCATGTACAGCCATCTGAAAGCTTAAATATACAAAGTCCTGAACGTTATTAACTTATTTGGAGCTTGATTCCTTAAAATATCACATAAAAGTTTTTCACAAGGAGCACATCAAATAGTGCACAAATTGAACAATAATTAAACACTTTATTTTAGAAATTCAAATTATGTACACTCCTGGCCAAAATTAATGCAGCACCTCCCTAGCGATCCTTACGGCCGGTGCTGCGTTAATTTTGGCCAGGAGTGTACTACTAAGCCATACAAAATTCAATCCATGTAAGGTCTCACTTATAATAAGAAATTTATTTTCAAATACTTGTCCTATCTAAATGAAGTTCAAACTATTTTCTCATGAATTCCCAGGTAATTGATGGGAATGGTTAGTGGAAGTGAAATTTTGGAGAAAGTGTCTGAAGAGAATTTGAGAATTCGATACACAGAAGAATAGTGTTGAAAACATGTGAGACTTAACCAACAAAGAACTGGCATAATGAAGAAGAGGCCAAGAAAAGATGCAAGGAATACTGAACAAAGAAATTAAATTTGTAAGTGCAATTCATGGATGATCAATGAACAAGAATGAGAAAGGCCACACACAAGAATTGTATTCCAAACCAGACGAGTTCAGTTAGAGGATGAAATTCTTTATTCAAGAAATCAAAACTCCCTAACTTTGAATCCCATGAAATAGATGAGATTGATTATATTTAACAGAAAAAAGGATCTCTAAAGAATTATAATGTTTAGTAAGTGTTGGAATCATTAACAATTAAAGGATGAAAGAATACATTGATATTAGTCTTTTATTTGAAAATGAACCACAAAATTAAGATCAGATGAATTTTCTGATAATCGTGACAAATATATAAGCAACGGACCAAACTGATGGAAATAGAGAAGTGTATGAATTTATTAATCAATTATGCAAATCTATTGGAGAAATTTAAAAATGATGCTTACAGAGTAACTTCAACTGGATTCGCAGGGTGGAAAGTTGCAAGACATGGTGCTTGAAATACAAGAAATAAAGAAAACAAAAAAAAATGTGGCGAATCATTACTTAACAGACTAATTAAAATTAGCCACAGCAATCTGTGAATAAAGATGAAGACAAAACGAACCACTGATTTATTAAATATTATGAAAGGATAATAGTAGGTAGATAATACAATGAAATTATACTTTGGAAGATGCAATCTAATGTAATACAGCAAACAAACAGGAAAAATTTGAAGTGTTAGATTCTACCGAATAAAATAGTATGAAAAGTAAGTATGGAATATGTTACACTTGTGATGATCTGC
The DNA here is from genome assembly GCA_947579665.1 of Sympetrum striolatum. NCBI lineage: Eukaryota > Metazoa > Arthropoda > Insecta > Odonata > Libellulidae > Sympetrum > Sympetrum striolatum. Next base: position 47,922,168 of record OX388342.1, on the reverse strand, counting down.
AAGAATCATTAATTTATTTCTTCCCGGAGGAAACTGCCCATTTAAAGATCGATATTGAGCCTTTATGCTTGAAAATGCACAAAATGAAAAATAACTTTGAAGTGTTAAACTCAATGAAATCATTTCCTTGAAATAAATTCCATATGAGGAGAAATTAAAAGTATTTTAGGAGAAATTAATCAACCTTGATAATTTGCATAACTAGTTAACCCTTCAATGAATCTTTTCATTTAACTCCTGAACCAAATACTTGCACTTGTGGAAAATTTTGCATTCGATCATGAATACTAGCACAAACACTTCATAAAATAAAAAATATTGAAACAGAAATATTATGGTATTTCAAAAACTGATTTTTACTAGCTTCCTGCGACGTACATTTCACGAGTTCTGAGAGCAGTTCCATTTCTATAAATCAACATGAAAAACCAGAGGAATGTTTTGTAATCAAAATTATTTACTAACATGTAGCGTACTCTCTGTAGGTGTTCTCCCTAGGCGGCGGACTGGACTTCTACGAACACTAGCAGTGTGCTGCACCACAGAACCAGGTCATCGGGCTATTCCCTCAAAAGCAGTAACACTTCATCCACTTGTTCCACCAACACCCAGCCACTGCTAATCAGCTAAGGGAAAGTGCAAAAAACATAACAAATTAATAAATAATAATTAATTACGGACAAATAACTTTCATCATGCTGATTAAAGAGGCATTCACGATAAACTTGACTGAGCATACATTGAAAGGTTAAATCGACAAGTAAAATTCATCCAAACATTTCTTAGAGAAAGTCTCCTCATTCAACATAACATTCTTAGCGTTTGCTAAAATGATTGATTAATGACACTGCCTTAATCATTAAAGATATTGCGGTGGAAACATCGGTTTAAGAAATTAGCATTTACTTTGTTGACGATAATTTGGTAAAAACATAATCAAACACGTGCAATTTCCAAAGAATCAAATGCAAGGTAGATCACTCTTAAATCACACATTTCTTATTATTTTAGCTGCGGACCCTCGTAAATCATATTTACAATAAACGCAAAGTTTCATTCTACAGTACACCAGGGTTTTTCAATAGTAAAAATAAGAAATCAACGATATTACTCACAGACGACATTCCAGCCATCATCTGCACTTTACCAGCAGTCACTAGGGTCTGACAAAAGTCGCGCCAGCGCATGCGCTGTCTGAAACAATAGAAGAGCGATATACTAGTATATTACTTACCGGGAAACACAAAGTTGATTTTCAGTTAATAATGTGCCACGGAGGACTCTCAAGAAGATAACCATCGTTCTTTTAAATCTACAATAATTGATTTGAATTTAATTTATTCTTATTGATGATTAAAATTTGATAAAATATAAGAAAATGATTATAGATGAGACAAAGTACTAGACAATAGTGCAAATAAGCAATGACACTATCCAAGGGACAGGGCCGTGCGCAGGATTTGCTCGTGGCAGGGGTTTTGTTCGTGAAACTCGATTTCTGATTTACGCGAAAGTGTGACTCACCGTGACGAAAGAAGGAGTCCTGACAGGCGTTTACATGAAAGTTGAAAGAGGCACTAAATTTTGGAAGAAAAAGTTTACTAAATGAAACATTAAATAAAATAATTTCATATTATCCTATCTTCAATTCATCATTTGTGGAACTTTTTGTATTAAGGATCCTCATGTGGGGGGGGAACCCCCAAACCCCCCCCCCCCCGTGCGCACGGGCCTGCCAAGGGATATATCGCGACAAAATATTTCAGGGAATATTGCGACCAGTGGAGACGCTAGGGAAGATGCCTTAAAACGTCTAATACAAGCACCAAGAATTAATAGTGGACAACTAAATACGATCTCTGGCTAGCATATATGAATAAATGCGATTAAATAAGATATTTCATGACCATAGGCTTTTCACACTAGTAAAAAGATTTTATAAAACATCTATAAAATATTAGCTAGGTATAGGTACGGATAAATACGTTATAGCTGGTGCTGTAGCTAGAGTAGCTTTAGGAACTATCATAGAAGCTTTAATGGAGAAAATAGATAAGAAAAATAAACGTTTGTAGGCAAGAACATGGATTGATCAATGTTACTTCACATTATTCATTGCAGACTTCAAGGAACATGTTCGAGATGCAACAGGAAAGGGGAACAGAACGTATAGATTTACTGGTAGAAAACTGAGGGGATGCCATCTACAATCAAATCATTAGCTTACTTTTCTTTTATTTGACCTAAGCTCGAACACGGCTGCACGGTTTGGGAGCACTATGAAGTAGGTTTGACTTCAGATTTAGTGAAGGTCCAGCGTAGATAAACTCGTTTTGTTAGAGAAGATATCAGGTTTGACAGTAGCGTAAAGTTAGGATAGAATCTCTCAAGTGAAATTCGCTCTAGGTGAAAAGATTTGATTACTTGATGGAGGCTTTTCGAAAAATTTATCGGTTTAGAACTTTTTAAAGAAGTAAATGAAATTTTATCTCCAATAAAGAACAAACGCGATATACGAGAAGCATCGATTTGTCTTAACTAATAATTAATCGCAGAAACAGAGTCTGGTCTTTCATTCCGCTGTCTATTAGAGAAGCAAATAGGGTAGATTAATTAGGGATGGTTACATTTATAGTAAATATTAATTAAGCGATAGAACTTACCTTTAACTTAGCAGATCCTCAGTAACATTTGATGCTGACCAAAACACCTACCATACATGTAATTTATTTATTAACATTTCTTAAAGACTAGTTAATTCATCCTGTAGAAGGCATTAACCAGCTAACTACCTATAGCTCTGCCTCCTGTTAATATTACTATGTAGTTAATAATACTATGTATATAGTTAATAATACTATGTAGTTAAAACTATCAGTTTCAATGGATTCATCGCAATTAAATATTCCCCTAATTATACCAAAAATACATTAACACATGCGTATCTTCAAGCCACAAACTAAGGGACTTTGAAATGTCTGCAAAAATATAGTTAAAAATTTAAACATGCATCTCTTTTTGAATGCATAACATAAATTGATAGTAAGAATAAAAAATTGCTTTAATCTCTTAAGGTAGGTTCACACGAGGGGACTTTTGTTGCAGCTCGTCCCGTAGTGCCGCGCGCCTCAAATATTGCGACGTGTGAACTACTGTGCGGCTCAACGGGCTCAACCTTAGTGACCTTGAGAGCGGGTGTCTGCGGCTTTCTTGTGCTGCAAAGACGCTCCGTGTGAATAGGGCTAAGGCTCCTGCAACATTGACGCAAAGTTTCTAATCGGCTGAAACTTTCCCGCATGCCGCGCGGAGACTTGACGAATATGCAGAGTGTTAAACCACTCGGATAGTGGCGCAGATAAAAAATAAAAATGAAGTTTGAATGCTGTAGCAGTAGGAGAGAGTATTATCATCGGTATAACTATCTCACTACTGGTTTTAAAAATTATTGTATTTATTTAGTAATGATATTTCTATGTAAAAATGTCGGAAAATAACCTCGCACATTTGTACAAAATTAAACTTATGACAAAGTGAAACACAAAGTGAACCTTGTAAGTAAATGAACTTTAACTTTAAGATTTCTCCTTATTATTTATTCTATTCCAAGTGCTTTCGTAATGCGCCCATGCTCTCCTTCCATTCTTAAAGGAAGACCTACTTTCAAAATTTCATCAGTAACTCTATTTTTTTCCAAACGGGTTAAGAGAATGGTGCAAAGAATTTGTTCAGAATAGAATGGCTGTTCGGGAAAAATATGGTTTTAGTAACGATCGTCATCTCAACCAGTAAGTGTCGGCAGTAGCTTTGATTATCTTGAAGGAGAATCCTCAGCAGGATGTATATCATTCCTCTAACAAGTAAAATGTGAATAAAAATAAATTTAAAAAAGTTCTTCGTATTTTCCACAGTATTTTATTCAAAGCGACCGGTTTCGACCATTTCAGTCATCTTCAGGCAATTAGTATTACAGAAATGACAAACATACATTACAGCAATGTCAGTTATACTAGTTCATCCGTGAAAATGCAAGGTGCAACCCATCCGGCCTCCACCATAAAACCCGCGCGGCAAAAGTCCCGTCGTGTGAACCTATCTTTAGACAGATTCCGCCTCTCACAATTTTTATTGTATTCGAATGAGCTTACATACGACATTTCATGCCAAGGCCACCGAGAGCCGTGCTGCTTTAACCCTTTTAGGAAATCGGCTTCCGTACAATTTCCAGGGTTTTCAGAAAAATGAAAAAATTGCCTGAGTATTCCAAGAGTTTTCCAGAACGAAAATTTTCCCTGATTTTTCAAGGTTGCCGGATACCCTGCTCAGTTCTAACTACATTGTTCATGAAACATTGAACCCTGAAATCGAACTTTTCTTCTCTTGGGAGGGAAGGGGCGAAGGAAAGGAGGGATGGCTGTTGACTCTGCTACAAAGTATTGTTGAAATATTTGTGCTGCTCTGGAGGTATAAATGAATTTCCTACGAGGACTGAACGCGGTAGATTTCACAGCTCGCTTCATCTTCATCGAATCACCCCTTCGCCCTCATCACAAGGTCTATTGACCAAGTTCTACCTTGAAAAAAACATAAGTTACATAATGCATAAGAAGTCCGATGGACTATATGCAACCCACAAGAAAAAACGTGTCAGACCAAACCTGAACGCGGTAGGTCCTTCTTCGGAAGAATAACTACAGATGTATTTGAGCGGTCTCCAGGCTAAGCTGGCCGAAAAGATTATCGTACCCTGGTAATGAAGCCACTAGTTGTTGCCTTAACAATTTTGCAAGCAGAGAAGAATATGTTTATTGGGTTTCTTCAGCCAACCATCTAAGGATTATTACGTGAGCTCGATAAGAGAGCCCTTGACAATGCCCTTGCGTACTGTAGGCCACTGGCAAGAGCGTTGCTTCAGGGAGTTGAAACAAGATTTTACAACGTAATAAAGGAAAATAAACTAACCATAGCAGCTGGGCTGATACCTTCTTTAAAGTTCGCGTGGCTTGAGGGAGAGGAAAAAGAAGAGGCTTTAAGTATTTTTAAAGAAGAAATCGTGTCAAACGAAAAGTCTCCTGTACAAAAACATTACTCTAGTGATAAGAGCGATGAGGAAGCTATACTTTTAAATATTGTGAAAAGAGGGGAAGTTTCCCCAGCTTCTGATGAAGTGAATAAGTACTTGTTCTTTACCTCAAAGGAAATTGAGTCAGTTAACCAATTCCCGATAATAAATAAAGCATACCTTAATTCCCATCAAACACTTGCCTACCATCCAGTGCTCCTGTGGAGCGGCTGTTTAGCATAAGCAAAGATATTTTGCCACCAAAAAGTGGCAAAATATCTGACGAAAATTTTAAAATGCAATTGTATTGCATATTGAATTCGTATATTTGATTGATTTTTTCCTTAGATATATTTCTGATATTTAGAGAGCTTTCTATTTATTTGCATGCCGTTGATTTTAGAATCCATCTTCATCCACAGGTGTAAATTTTAATAGAACATAAATAGTTAGGCACTATAATTACAGTAGTAATCATAATTTGAATTAAACTATAATGCTATGGCATTAAATTCAAATGTTAGATTGCATGTTAGTACTCCGTTTGAAAAAAAATGTTGACTGAGATTGCATAATCTACAGGAGCAAAATAAAAAGTAATTGTAATCCTACTGATTACTTTTTCAGAAAGTATTTTGTAATTGTAACTGATTACAAAATTGACAGTAATTGAGCCCAATTACATTTTTTCAGTACTTTTCCCATCACTGGTCATGACTCGCAAGTCAAACGCTCCTACCTTCGATCAGGTAACCACGGAAGAAATAGCTGTGCCACCGTATCACCTAAGAAGTTATCTTCTCCATAAAGGATATTTTGCATTTTAGCAGAATTTAGTTTTATGATTTCTTTCATGGAAGTCATCGGAAGTAATAAACGTGGTTCAGAAGTGTTCTTCAATGGGTTTATATACACGAAACAGATCACTTGTGGAACCAGGATCGGAGATTGGTCTTCCACACAACCATGCCCTATTGTTTTTGTATTCATCATCATAAGTGTTCTACCTTTTGGTAGGTTCGGCACAATCAAAAATCCCTATTAATAGCCATCTCCTTCATATCCTTATATTTAACCCCACTCCTTATTTCATCCAACATCTTCTGTCTCTGTCTTTCCCTCTGCCTTTTCCCCTGAATCCTACCCTCCATTACAACCTTTACCAATCCCTCTCCCCTCAATATTTGGCCCACCCATTTCTTCTGACGATGCTTAATCACGTCAATTAAAGCCCTCTCCTCCCCAACCATCTCTAACACCTCCGTGTTTGTTTTCCTATCAACCCAACTAACTTTTTCCATTCTACGCCACACCCACATCTCGAAGGCCTCCAATCGCTTGACTTCTTCCTTTCTCAAGGTCCATGTTTTGCACCCATAGAGCAACACACTCCAGATCAGGGATTTCACCAATCTTTTCCTGATTCATTTATCAAGACCTTTGGTCATTAATTCCCTTCGCTTCATAAAGGCTTCCTTCGCTAAGGCTATTCTTTTACAAACCTCATCTTTACATCTTCCGTCCCAAGAGAGAGTACTTCCCAAATAAGAAAATTTATCTACTTGCTCTAGTTTTTCCCCATCCACCCTAATGGTTAACTTAGCTTTCTTTCCTTTAGTGAACCTCAGAACTTTAGTTTTACTTACATTTATTTTCATACCAAACTCCCTTGCTTTATCGTTAAGAGCATTTACTAAAGTTTGCAAACCCTTTACGGAATCACAGACAATAGCTTTATCGTCAGCGTACCTTACAGACTTCACTACTTTCCCACCAACCTTTACTCCCTTGTCTATTTCTTCCCAGGCTTCTTGCACCATTTCCTCTGCATATATATTAAAAAGTACTGGTGACATAGGACACCCTCGTCTTACCCCCCTACCCAATTCAGCCCAATCTGATTCCCCATCAGCTATCCTTACGCAGGCTGTTTGATTCAGATACAAATTTTGAATTAAATGTCTATCTTTCCAGTCTAACCCATATTTCTTTAATATCCCCATTAGTTTTGGCCACTGGACTCTATCAAAAGCCTTTTCAAAATCTACAAAACATACACATAAGTCCCTCTTAAATTCCAGGCTTTGTTCCGCAAGTACTCTCATCACCCCAATTGCATCCCTCGTTCCTTTTCCTCTCTGAAAACCAAACTGGTCTTCTCCGATTAGCCCTTTAATTTTTCCCTCGACCCATCTATTCAAAACCCTCAGAAGTACTTTTGCCACGTGAGAGATTGGGCTAATTGTACGATAATCCCGACATTCTGTAGCCTTGTTCTTTTTCTGTAAAGGAATCAAGATAGTAAAATCCTCTGGCCATTGCCCTTCATCATAAATTTTCCTAATTAAATCATAGAAACATTTCTTGGCCTTATCCCCCAGGTTCTTAAGGAACTCCACTGGAATCTCGTCAACCCCCGTTGCTTTATTCCCTTTCATATCCCGCATTGCCTGTTCTATTTCACGATCGATTAACCCAGGTCCAAGATCGTCTTCTTCAACTTCTTCCTCAGTTTCTATTTTTATGCTGGTGGGTTTCATGATTTTCCCATATAATTCCTCAACGTATTCCTTCAATCGTTCCCTTATGGTGACTGGCTCCCTTAATAGACTTCCCTTACTGTCTTTAACCGTCACCATCTATTACTAATGCTATTCCCCGTCAGTTGCTTTACTTTACTATACATTAGGTCGGCCCTCCCACTTTCCACCAGCTTTTCTATTTCATTACACTGCCCCTTCCACCACTGTTCCCTAGCCTTATTAGTTTCCCTTCTTAGTTCGTTGTTTAGTGCTCTGTACATTCTGCACCCATGGTCATGGTTGATTCTTTTCCATTTCCTTCTTTCCTCCATTTTATTTAACATTTCTACAGTTACCATTACCGAGAAGGTTAAGAGAAGATCTCTAAGACCCTGATGTTGGACATTATGTGAAATGTTTCCATTTTCCAGAATCTTGGATTGAAACCATGTAGTAAAACAATTTTCTCTATGTTTTGCTTCAATCAAGAACCATTTTTCCCCCAAATAGTTTTTTCTCTCTCTTCGTATTCTTAATAATTATCGCATACTATAACAAACAATAACTGCAGCTTTTATGAAATGCTCATTCATCGACACATAGAAAATCAAGAATATTATGTGAATGTTTACATAAATGCAGTTCTACATTTCACTAATAACTCATAAGATATAAAGAGAAATATGAATAAGTATCCATTTCCTATGCATGTTGGGCGAAAGCTTTCCTGCCCCTGAACGGCAATTCTGTGTTTACGACATGGCTTTGGACTCCTCTCCCCTTAGTCAAATCCTGGTTACACCCCTGCTGTGATACATACCAAAAAAATGAAGAAGTATATTTTTTGAGTATATAGTGTAACATAGGATACAACCTACACCACTTTCGAATTTTAAGTCACCACATAGGCAACAAAAAAAGAAAAGGTAACAAAAAAAGAAACCTGAGGCTTTGTGAAAGAATCGTTAAAAAAATCTTGCAGAAATTTATGTTAACCTTGACAAGATTCCCAAGATCTGAGACCAGTAAATTGTTTACCAGTACATGAAAATTTTTTAGAAATAATACTCCAGGAACAAATGATTCAATATGTGGAGAAAAATAACATATTATGCACAAATAAATCTGCCTTCAGGAAGACTTATTCATGTGAAACTGCCATCCAACTTGTTTTATCTAAATGGCGAAAAATGGCAGATGATGGAAAGACTACAGTTGCAGTTATGTTATATTTTAAAAGGGCTTTTGAAAAAATTGACTGAGACCTACTGGTAGAAAAATTAACAAAATATGGTTTTGGAAATGCAGCTGTAGAACTAATAAAAGGCTATCTTTGCAATAGAAAACAAAAAACAAGGTATAACAACTTAACCTCAGGTGAAATTTTCGACAATTTGGGTATTCCTCAAGGGGCAATTATGGGGCCATTACTATTTATCCTTTACATTAAGGATCTCTCATTATAATTAAATTATGTATTTATAAATTTTTTGCCGATGACAGATTAATATCTGCATCTGAGGGCACCTATGAAAAAGTATGTAATATAATCAATTCTGGCCTTGCCAACTTGAGCACCTGGCTTAAGCTCAACAAACTCAAGCTGAATGTGAGCAAGACCAAATGCATATTAATTACACCATCACCCCTAAGAAAGAAAGCAATTCTAGATGACCAAAATAGACCCTTGACCCTTTTTGATAGTACTACGCTAGATTTTGTGAATGAAATAAAATATCTAGGAATATTTATAGATTCCCATTTGAATTTCAAGAGTTATGTCGACTATATTGTAAAAAAATCTGATGTGGCCAGCACATGACTTTCTCCATATATATAAGATGTAAATATTTATCTACCGCAGTAATTTCGAACTCTATATTCCATCTAAACTTGGATATAACTTTACGAGTAAAATGTTGCTTGCATACTGCAAGCAGATCGACAACACTATTTTCATGTCGGCATCATATCGGGACGGCCATCAAAAGAAAAAAGTGGGTTGAAATTTTTCTTAAAATTCGCTGAAATTCCATCGTCTGACATTGAACCCCGGTCTTACTGGTGAACCTACTATGAAACACAATAGAACATCACCATCTCTAACTATGTGTGAAAATTCAAGCAGAAATATGGGCTACAACTGCCTCAAAAGACGTTCTAATTTTCACGAATTTAAATGGCTCTCTGGATTCGAACCAAGGACGATCTTGGAAATCTGAAACATATTTCTGAAAGTTATTTATGATCTCTATCTATATGCCAAATTTGAAGTTTCTATATTATTGGGAAAGGGTTCAAAATAGTTCCTAAAAATTGAATCAATTACTGATTGTAGAGACGCCTGGTGTCGAACCCAGGACCTACTGGCAGCTGTAAAAACACATTATGACTTGATTTGACCTGATCTTATTAAATGCAAAGTTTGAAGTCAACATCTTGCCAGGAAGTACCTAAAATTTGCTTCCGTTATCTCCATAAGAAATGCATTGTAGGATGTAAATGGCCCTCTGGGATCGAACCAAGGACCATCAGCGAGTTCTAAAATTTTATTATAAAATATATTTATGATATATATCCACGTGCCAAGTTCCAAGTCATCTGTAAGTAATTAAAAAAAATCTTAAAAATCGCAATGTAAATCAAACGGGAGAATATTTGCCCTGGCCTAGCATCGAACCAAGGATAATATCTGTAGATGTCTTTAAGGTTACCTTGAGATATACATGGCATCTAACGATCTCTTGAATTTCATTTCTCAACTCTTCCGGGAAGTGCCTCAAAAAAATTTTCGAAAATCCCCGCCATGTAATCTTATGGGGAAAATCTCGACTTTGGGGCCTTCTGGAATCGAACCCATGACACCTAGGTTCAAAGTCAGCTTTTTCCTGGAGGTTACACGTCATGGCCATAACGTCGTAAAAATTTCAAGTCGGTGGCACTTGTGGAACATGGTTAGAATTTTGATCCCCTATGAATGTATATATATATAGGTATATCCGGAGAAGCGTCTATATATAATAGATATATTATCTTTGACGCCAAAAACATGATTAATAATGTTTTACGGGACATGATCGATGAAAAACGATGAAATTGGCCTTTCGCCTATAGAGCCTAGAGCGCACACAAAGTACATAATCAGCAACTTCCGGTTTATCAGTATTTCATGAATAACTCCTACACAATCAGTGATACAAAAATATTTTTCAACCAAAAGTTATAGTAAATTACATTTTCTAAAACTTTTAAAAATAATAGTATATACCTAAATCTCATATTTATGGAGATATTTTGAAAACCGGAAATGAGCATTGAAGATTGAAGCTCAACTTCCGGTTAACCGATTTACTCAAAAAACTAATCAACTCTAAAAAAACTAACCAAAACTCTATATATGAAATTTGGTGTTGATATAATGAATAATTTTTAAGTTAGAGCGCCCACAAAGTACATAACAGCTACTTCCGGTTTATCGGTATTTCACGAATAACTCTTAATCAACCGGTGATATAAAAATATGTTAAATACAAAAGTTATAGTAAGTTTTATTATCTAAAACTTTTATAAGGTATATAATATACCTATATATCATATTAATGAAGATATTTTGAAAACCAGAAATGAGCTTTAATGAATGAAGCTCAACTTCCGGTCAACCGATTTACTCCAAAAACTAATCAACTCTGACAGCACAAACCACAGTACTATATACTAATTTTGGTATTGATACGACAAACAGTTTTCACGTTAGAGCGCCCACAAACACACACACACATACAGACACACACACACACACATACATCATTCCGAAAATAGTCGAAACGTGTTCTAGGGACCCCAAAACATGTATTTCCGTTGAAATCTCGAAGTCGAATTTTTTCATGAAAACAATACTTTCTCTATACTTCGTATATGGAGAAAGTAAAAATAGGCAAAAAATTGCGTATTTATCAAGAATAAGTAGATACTTAAGCCCATGGACAAAGAGTCTCATATACAAAACAATTATTTCTCCCCACTTTGATTATTGTTATTCAGTTCTGTATGGAATCTGTAAAAATTACATGAAAAAATTAAAGAAGCTACAAAATAGGGCAATAAAAGTCATTCTAGGATGTGGAAAATACACTCCAATTCAAACAATGCTGAATGCCCTTCAGTGGTGGAAAATTGTGGAAAGAATTTCTTTACATGTACTACAGTTAGTGGATAAAATGTTACATAGTACCAAACTACTTATGCAAAGAGATAACATGTAATAGTGATTATCATAAATATGCAACTAAACAGCAATCAAATTTAAAAATTCATAAGTTTAAAACTAATTTCTCAAGTAAATCATTAATAATTGATGAATTTAATCTTTTTAATAGTCTTCCTGAATGGATAAGAAAATTTGAAAATGAAAAAGCATTTCTAAGGGTATGTGAAAACACGGTAAAAGATATGTAAATGTTTTTAATACAGGTTCAAAATACTTTTAATTTGTTCAAACATTTGCTAATGAATGTTTCTTATCATATTATGTACATTATGTATTATTTATATTATTGTATGTATATTATGAACAACTGTAAATATTAGAATTCTTTTCTAAATAAACTTACTTTCTTACTGACATTTTTACCATGGAATTTTTACCCATGTCATTTTTACCAGTGGCATTTTTACCTGGATTTGCCAGGGCGTGCCGCGGCTTACGACCTGGTGTGTACTCTATGACGCCCTGGGGCACTGTAAGGCACTTTAATATTATTATATAATATATATAACACATATATAATATAATAATTAGGTTGTGACAGGGCACCGTGAAAAAGCTTAAGTGCAACTCGAACTGAAAAAGTTTGGGAAACCCTGGGTTATGGAACAGTTAGACATATATGTAAACTTACTCTTTCTTAAATATCAAAATTTGTCAAATAGTAAAGACAAATGGTTCGTAGATTCCCACAGCGATCGAGCTAGTGCTGCCTAAAAACCAACTACTGAATCAACGACCAAATGGAAACTAAATGAAATAGCTCAGACTCGAGGATAAGAAATGAAACATGAGACTTACACTTATAAAATTACTGCATTCTGTCACAAAGTATTATATAGTAGCTCAAAACTTTGTGCTCAATAATAAGAGCCACGCAAAATGAAAATTTTGTTACATTTTTATCGTTGTTTGAAATTACACTTTTCAAAAGATTTTGGTCGTAACTTCGGACAGTTGTAAGTCAGGGAGCGTCTGTATTACATCGATGGACCCTTTGTAAGGTTACACATGTTGGTCACTATTCTATCTACCCTTGTATGTTGTTCAAACAATAATTAATGAAAAAATAAAATTTTTAGAGCACCAGATGATATAAAATGGAAAGATAAAGTGAGTGCTGCTAATAATCCAGCCGAGCTACTTGACGACATAACAACCTATGGAAATAACAAGATGAGACGAATTACACATAATTTCATTAACAATTTCATATTGTTATTTTTTTATATAATATTTGGCCACTAAAATTTTCAATGTCAAAGAGAGCCATGAATTTCTACATCTTTTCAGAAAAAAAAGGCTATGAAAAATATTGTTTCAATGTCATAATCATTTCATTGAAAAACTCTGGGTTAAAAGCCTCTGGGTAGAGGACAAGGAATGTTAATAATGCATTTATAGTAGAGGGTAAGGAGAAAATTTCTGAGACTGGTTATGATTTCCATACAGATGAGGTAAATATTAACGTACTTCTTAGGAAAAAGATGAACACCTTGGTAGCTGATTCAGTTAAAGACATCCTAAAAGTAAAAAAAAAATGGGTAAACAGACTACTAATGGGTGGATAAGAAGGATTTCTTAGGAATAAAAATGCTATGGAATTAAAGAAGTAGCCCTTTCTAAGTTTCCTTTCTTTTAACATAGGTAATTGTGCACCTATTGGCCCACACCGAGTAGAACTTAAGAGCTACTTATACCAGAGGAGACAGCATTACCTGGTTGCCTAAGTGGAGGCTCTTTAGGATTCAAGATAGAAATGTGTGTCTAATGAGGAGTTAAAGAAAGCAGATGAATTCAAAAAACACAATTGATAAAAATTCAGAGAGAACAGGGTTACAATAGACACAAAATTGAACTTGGAAGGGGTATGTGATATATTGAAAGCGCTTGAAATTTAAAAAAGTAATTTACGGTAGAATGCAAAGGTAAAGAAATGAAAACAACAGCTGTTAGATGACGGAGTGAGTGCACTTGTTTATCAAGGAGTATAAGAAAGAATGTTAAATGAATCATAGTTTAGAAGAATAAATGAAAAGATAAATGTTTATAAGTATAATTATTATAATTAATATTTATAATATATATTTAAATTAGCAGGGGCATTGACTGAATAATAATAACTTTAATTTTGGGTGAAATATGCCCTTACCTTTGAAAAAGGAAGTAATTTGATTAAATAAAATTCAATTATGATTCATTACAAAATTTTAATTGATTTAGTCTTTTTTTGAAAGCTTCAGTTTATACAAGTCAACAATTGGAATTGTGCTCATTTACAATCATACTGGGAGAAATTTACAATACCCTCCAAAATGAAAGATTCAAAACAACTGTGGAATCTGTAAAAAACTAAGACTTACAAAGAATTTCAATCTTAAGTGCATTAAGTATGACATAATACCATTCAAAACTAGCTTGGAACCAGATAGTATCAGCTTTTCCATCCAGCAATTAATAAATGAGAGCCTCATGAAGGATTACAATTTATCCTTACATGAAATAAATAGCACTTTTGAATACAGAAAAATGAACAATGAATAATATTAACAAAATATCATCCTGTACACATTTGGAGACACAGTATTTTTACCGTTAGATTGTTGCCATAAAAATACATCTTTCGTACACAATGATAAAACAAATGAAGCTGGTCAAACTTGAGATGAGTGGAATTCCTACCAAGGAATCGTCAAAAGCAAGCACTCAAAATATTCATATCCACCACTCAAAATTGCCCATTAACTAACACAAAACATCAGTCTCTTTTCCCATGCATGCCACACTACATACAACATGAAAGATTCGCCTTTATGCCATTATGGTCATCTTAGAAAACAGAGTTTTTCTTCAATTATTATACCTGCAAATCATTTCACACAAGATGATGAAGTATATCATGGGTAGCAAAACCTCAACTCCTAGAATTCCTGGAATCAGAAGATAATACCAATGAATCAACAGATTTATCAAAATTCAAAGTGAGTTAATGACTATCTGCAGTAAATAACAATAGTTTAACAGCAAAATATTAAAGCAAAATAGAGGTGGGTAAGCGCAATACTATTCTGGTATTGAGTTTGTAAAGTCAATAATCTGATGTCAAATGACATAAATACTCTTACCTGCTTCGCTCTTTGTCTCTGTGCCTGTCTTCTTTTCTTTGCCTCTCTTTTTCTCGAAGTAATTCTTCCGAGAAGTCTTTCCCACTCCTCCCATGACTATAACTATGCTTTGAGCTTTAAGACAAAAGAGGAATACTCAAAATGAAATAAACGTAATGGTAGGCATTAACAAATACCTTCAAAATACTTTCTAAAAACAGTCCACGATAAAATCAAGTTAATGACAACAACAACTAAAATCTAAATATTTTTCAAGAAGAGCAAAAAAAGTCCAACGAGTTTGAAGGAAAATTAATGAAGCAATACCTTTTTGATCTATTATGAATACAAAATAAAATACATACAGAAAGAAATCTTCTGAAATCTAGAGATTAGAAGTTTCAGAATTATCAAAAATCATAAAATGATTAGCAACTATATAAAATAACATTAAATATTCAACAGTCGAGAACATAATGGATTTTCTTCCACACCAAAATCTGACAGAGAGAAATAAACAGCAGTAAACTTCAAGGCACTGTACAAGTTATGCCAACAAATGATAATGAGTGTTTAAAAAACAAATTTCAGGTAAAAATAATGTATTCTCTTGAAAGAAAGGAAGTGAAAGAAATTCACTCCAAAAATTTCTAGAAATAGAATAATCAGCACAAAAGAGCATCAAATTTTTCTTACCCTCAAAGTTACAGTGCATCTTCAAATTACCATTAAATGAATTTTGGTCTGGAAAAATAAAATTGATGGTTTTAAGGTTTATTTTAAAATGTACATAAAAGATGAAACTGGAAGGTACAGTATTTATGTTAGGCGAACAAGCTTAAATGTAGGGTATGCTAATACAACAGGCAAGAAACCTTATCTTTACCTCTCCCTATCTCTGTGCCCCCGCTCTTTTTCTCTACTGCTACCCCTCTTCTTATCTCTACTGTCTTCTTTCCTTCCCCTATCCTCCCTATTATCATATCCTCGCCACCTGTCTCTGCTTCGGTCCCTACTCTTTTCTTTTTTCTCTCTACTCCGATCCGTTCCTCTAGGACTGTGCCTGTCCTGGCTCTTGTCTGCGCTTCGATGACGCTCTGAACTCCTGTTTCGATCTAAACTCCTGTGTCGTTCACGATCCTCACGTCTGTCCCTATCACGATCTCGCTCTCTTCTGTCCACTGAACGGCGCCCATTGGTTGGAGACGATGACCTACAATAAGGAATACAGAACTTATGAAAGACAAGATACGAAAGAGAAAATAAAAAATAAACTCCTCACAATTAAGACAGTCCTTATAACAGAAAGTTTCAATTTCAATGGCAACAAAATTTGTCAACTAAATTTGCTTTCCTATGTTTATATATACTTTAACTACATTAATATAAATTTCTCTCTTTAAAATTTTAATTTTATTATTCTTTAAAATTGTATCTACCAGCCTGATTCTGGTATAGTATGATTGATGAATGAACAAAGATAAAGTAAATTAAAGATAAAATAAAATCACCTTAATAGAAATCCAAAATTTAATGAAAACCAAGATTTAGTCAAAATTTAATTATATTTAACTTAAGGATAACGAAATAAAATTATATAAATCATGAAAAGCAGTTCACTAAATAAAGGTTTTACCGTAGTCAGTGAATTGTGAACACAGCAGTATTCTTAATATTAAGGTCGATTCAATAACACATGTACAAACCTCTAATTTGGGTAAGTTACACAAAGATGAATCTGAAAGATGTAGCAATGCAGGGTTGCAAATGCAATCACAGCACAATAAAGAGAATTGTTGGAGAACAGGTAAATACATTTCAGTTGCTGTTTTTAGCAAATAAATTCAACATTTGCATCATCATGGTTCAGCAGAACTTGGCTTGTTGGTCTAAACAATTGCCAGATCTGTTCAACTTGAATCTATTCTCAGAAGTCATGTCAAAAGCCTGAGGTATGAAACTCCTGTGAAAAGTCCAGAAGATCTTCTCACACTTCCTTCCTTCGATAGATAAAATAGTGACATCAAGAGCCTTAGCGTTTAAGATCTGATCTCTTTCAGGAATTTTAGATACTGCAAATCTCTGTAAATAATTATCTGTATTTTGTTTCCTTTTGACATATTTACACGAAAATAATGCACCATCAAATGTAATATGCATCCCAAAATTCGAGCGTCAGAAATGGAAAAATCATTTGCCTGCAAATCAAAAGCACACTTTAAGACATGTGGTCATGCCATGAACAGCATAAGTATATGTGATTTCATATCATTGCCCAATAACTCTGATTATCGTAATTTTCCAATTATAATACACACCCACGTTATTATGAGAGCAATGTGAGAATTTTTTTATCACCATGTATAACACGCATTTGGCTTTTGGAGAATGGAATTCTACGCTATTATTTGCATAACGACATCTGCCGGACTGTTCAGCACCCAACAGATCACTGCGTAAGCATGAAATGCTGCTAACAGATGGTTTACCCCCTTGCTCTTGAGTACCCCTTTGATTTCTGAATGTGACAATCTATCAGTAACAGGTTCTTCCCCTCCGAAACTTCCATGTATGTCAATGGATATATGACTGAATTGCTGTCGCTACAAAGTGATATTCGCCTTTTTGTCCGTTCTTATCGGATTCTGTCCGATTAACTTGTGGGAGATACGTTAATCTGTAATTCCAAGATGTTACATTTCTGTGAGATACTACATAAGCAATTATCCGATCTGTTAGGGGGCTCGATTCCTCCCAGCAGGGTGACAAAAGGGAGGCAAGGGTGCTTTGCCTTTCCCCAAAATGTTTTGGAGTGCACGGAAGGCACTCTCAAAAGGGTGCCAAAATATATAAAAAGAGGGCGACCACTGCAACATTGTTACTCCGCAGAGTTAAGCTATCATACAGGGAAAATAGAGATACATATTGAGCCTGCAAACAACACGGGCCTCTTTTTCGGTTATACAGGTATGCAAACAGTTTTTTGATACTCAGCATTTGTTATAAGAAATCTATGGAATGGTACACAGGAAAATTAGCCTTGTACATATATTAGGTGATTCATCAGCCATGTCCACCAAAAGAGCCAGCTGAACTGTGACTCTTAAGCTGTGAGTGATAGAAGTGGCGGAGAATCTCGGCAATAGGGAGGCTGCACGAAAATTTGGACTCAACGAGGAGAATGTTCGTCAATGGAGAAAATCAAAGGACACACTTAGGCATCAAAATAAACTCAGCAGAGCTCCTGGACGTGGAAGAAATGCGCTGAACCCTGAGCTGGAAAAACGGCTACTGGAATATTAGCACCAGAGAAGGGCTAGTGGTTGTGTAGTTAGTACTGTAGATATCCGCATGAAAACACATGATTTTATAAAAGAATTGGATCCTGAAAGCACATTTAAGGCATCAACAAAATGGTGTTTTTTTTATGAAAAGAAATGATAATTCCAAACGTCGGCGTACTTCAATCAAAACAGCTGTGAAGAAACATTAATTGAGTACCGGCGGTATATCATTTAAATACGCCAAATACTATAATTATAGAGACTCTAATATTGCCAATGCCGATCAAACACCTCTAACGTTTGATATTCCATTTGGCCAAACCATGGAAAAGAAAGAGGCAAAGTCTATCACCCTGAGGTCAACCAGCAATGAAAAGAACCGTTTCACTGTCATGCTGGGTGCCTACGGGGATGGATACAAAATGCCTCCTTATGCAATATTTACAAGAAAAACTCTCCCTAAGAATATGATGTGGTCGCAGAGTATGCTCATACACGCTAATGAAAAAGGCTGGATGGATGAAAATTCAACCAAAGATTGGCTGCGAAATGTATGGTGCAAAACAAAGATGCAGTTCGTAGACCTCGTATGTTGGTTCTAGATGCATTTAGATGCCATTTGCAGGTTATGGATGTCAGTTGCAACCGCCCGTTTAAGGCACAGATGCGTCAAAAGTGGAATGTGTGGCTTTATTCCGGACGACATTCTTCAACAGCTTCAGGTAGACCAAGGAAACAAGACTTAGCACTAATTAGTCAGTGGATTAAAGAGTCCTGGGATGCCATCAATCCATCTGTGATTAAGCGGGGTTTTAAAAAGGTTGTCTCATGAATGCAATGGATGGGTCTGATGACGATTTGCTTTGGGATGAAGAATGCAAAGTGAATGATGAAGAAGACGAAGACAATGTTCTTGGCTACACAATATATGCTGCCGGCAAGAGTGACTTCAATGCTTCTCATGAACTGTGTGATTCAAGCGAGGATAGCGATTTTGATTCAGTGTCTAAAGACTAGAGGGACTGCAGGTGAATTATTGTTTTAATTTAATAATTTTATTAATATACAGCAGTCTTCTTTTCAGAATAAATGTGAAATCAGAATACATACATGGATGTTGAGTTATTTACTTCAAATGTCATCTACAGCTCAAATAAAAAGATGATGTTTGTAACCATGTATAATACACACCCTACTTTTTTGACGTATTTTTGTGGAAAAAAATGCGTACTACATATGGAAAATTACGGTAATCTATGAGTAATTTAACCCTTCATGAGGTTTGTAATCTCAGTAGTGAACCCTCTCTACATTCACAAGTATTAGAGACATCAAATAATAATTTTCCAGGGATTGTAAAAATTTATTGGAATAATTAAATCACTAAATCATTAAAAAATTAACTTAACACTCACACTTAACATTTACTTTTTGTAGAAATACATGCTGACCAAAAAGAAAAATAATGGGAAGAGAACTTCCTTAGCAAACAAGAAAATTTTATTAAACTCATTCTTACCTTCGCATTCGAGAGGAAACTCTTTCAGCTTCACCAAAAGACACTTCGTCATCTGGAATATGCCTAGCTTCTTTCGTACCTCTTCCTGAGCTGCTGCTATGAATTTCTGGCACAGGAGCTGCAGGTGGGGTGACCCCTGGTTGAGTAGTTGGTTTGGCTGCTGGTCTATTAACTGCTCCCAAAGGAGTTGGAAACCTGGCAGACAATTTCTTTTCTAGGCCTTGCTGTAAGTAGATGGATAATTGAAGAATATTCTGGCTCTACATGGCAAATGATTACGCTGTTTAACAAATAAATTTTAAATCACTAGATTAACCGCAAATGAATAAAATCCCCAAAAACTGATATTTTGGCTGAAGGAGGGGGAAGAAGTATTCAGATTAACTTTCATATGAAAAACTGAAAATTGACACTTATGTGTATAATGAAGATGAAACAGAATCTTAAACAATGCATATTTATGTTAAGCTACCCAAATAAGGTAAAAGTTGACATTCAGTCTTAGGAGCTAAATAAAACAAACATGAATGGTTCCTAAACTTAAGAATTTCGATAAATTCATAATTGTGTTATGGTGGTGTTGAATTCTGAACAAATGCTAGATACACAAGGAAATGGACAGTCAACTAACTAATAACTTAAGGGTGAGTATCCTTAAAAACCCAAGGAATCAATTAATAAAAGTTTGGGTGCCAATGCAACCAAATCCAAATCTTCAAATTTTGTAAAGAGTGAGTGAGATGGAAGAGATATCTTATCTGGCTAGAGCATGCTTGTAGATAGCAGATTGTCTGGGTTTGTGCCTGGGTCAAATCCTATTTTTCTCTTTATCTTATTCTCAAATCAACTTATACATTTGCATTAATCAGTCACAATAACCCTCAGAAGAAACCTTTATAGAGCAAAATCTTAAAATTAAGATTTGCCAAATTCAATACCCCAATAATACCAACAGCTAGACAATACGATTTTCTAATAGTATTCTAGATATGAAATAATAATTGTCTGGCAATCCATAAACAGAACCATATGCAAGCCATTTTTTCTATAAAAAGAAATTCATCTTGGATGAATTCAACACAAAATTAATTAGGAGCAGCAATTAATCAACATTAGGAGCCTTAGATTTTAACATCTGATCTCTGTACAGGATTTTAGGAATTGCAAAATTCTGTGAATAATAATTTTTTAAAGTAAAAATCACAACAGCTACTTAATTATCAACAAATCAATTGGAGGTGGAAACTTTAACTCATGATTAAGTTCATCAATAATCATTGAATAAAAAATAAGAAAATTTTCTAATAACCATTTTCGTTTTAAGATCGATTTACATTAAATAATTTTGGACAGAAATAATGAGAAAACTGCTTGCTGAATGCTGTAATGAAAAAATTACAAGCATAAACTGGTCTGTCGATAATAACTCACCAACCCACCTGGATGGGAACAGGAATTCTGGGGAAAAGAGTCGAAAACCAGTCTAACTTAGAGAGAAAATGACGCAGCATGTCACCAATGCACATCACTTGTCCACCACCAGCCTTAACATCCAGTTCCTGAAATAAAAAGTTGATTTGATAAAAAAATCCTAGTCAGAAAACAAAAATTACTTTGTTTCCATTAAAATTAGTTATTATACACTATAAAAATGTAATTTGGAGAAAGCAAGAAATTTTCTCAACCTCACACTATAATCCTAATGAAGTTAAAGTGGTCACTGAGATTACAACATAAATTTCACCTAAGCACGACAGGGAAATCGAATAATATGAAGTGTTCATTCCTATTTTTCATAAGTGAGATTAATGAAGATTTATATTCCAATTTAATAACAAAGTAAATTGATGAAAAATCTCCCTGAGTACTTCTCCAAGAGAAAATCTAATTCTACTCAATCATTCTTTCACAACATTCAAGTATTGACAAAATTGCTGATAATTAGACACAATGGCAAACATGGTGATTTACTTCATAAAATTAAATTTCAAAGTCAGAAACAAAGCAAACGAAAGGAATAGTCTAAAATGTTTCTTAAAAGCTAAGGCCTCTGCTGCACTAATCACCTCTGGATCTTCCAGATACTCGTCATACCAATCCCAGAGATCAGCTGGCGGCTGCGTAAATCTGCATTATTGGATTATGCAAAAAGAGAAGAATAAGATACAACGTGATAAATGCGTACAAATATGAAAACTAAATCTAAATAATAGTAAAAAAAACCTTGCATTTTTATTTTCAACCGAACATGGACTCAAAAGTTGAAAAACATGAGCTCTTTCATTTTATAGGATTATAACAATGATCTGTCACAATAAACCCTAACTCTAAAATTTATATACCTTATGGGATCATAGTCTTACATGTAAGGGAATGCAAGACATAGAAAATTCAAGTCAACTTTATTTATCCCAATGACATTCAGTATAATGCCCATAAGTAATGTTGTTAATCAAGGTTTCAAGATGCATCATGTTCTAATTTAAAACATTTTCAAATTTGGTTGTTTTTCAATAATTACTTTCACGAAAAGAAGACATTACATGAATGCTTCATGCAGAGAGGAATTCTTTGAGTTGGAAATCAAGTGATATCCTGACATGGAAACAATAAAATAGGAATCAAACTGGGAAAACTTTCCAGTCAGTAAGGACATTAGTTAAAATGGCATTATTGAACCTTAATTCCTGCATAGCATCAATTGAGTAATCGGAAAGAACTTTGGAATTAAAAGGAATGAACTCTATAAGAAGAAATAAACAAATACTAGGAAGGAAAACCACACTCGATAAACACTGTTATATTTTTAGCAAATGAATTATATTATATAGTTCATGCGTAATCCAAGCATGGGGCCCAGTTTGTGAGCACAAACCACAGTTATTTCAGTCCAAATTCATATGCCCTTTGGGGATTTACATCAATAACTTGCTGTAAGAACACACAATCACTTCCAGTTTATCCAAAGCAAAACGAATAGCTTAAGGATTGGAGATTTACTCGATGATTGAGCCAAATTTCTTACCTATATCTGGACAGGATATAACATTACTAAGTCCAAAGTTTTCACCATCAACTCCACTTAACTTTTTTTCAATTGCAATCAGTTTTTCTTTATAGATAGAGGCTCTGCCCTACTTACCTTATGTACATAAAACCCAGAGCACGAATATAAGGCGAATCTGGATGGGTGATTAGCCCATTTACCTGCTTTCTTGTCAACTTCAAGGTAAACAGTTTATACAGCAGGCAAAATGCCGTGGAGACTATGCCACCTGCACCAACACCACGGACCTGCACCCAAAGCAGCATTCAGCACCATGCCAAGGGATGAACCAAACGAAAAAGGGAGGGGAAAAACATGACTTAGGATAAGAAAAGTATTTTCATGAGAACAAAAAGACATGTTTAACAAAGAGGTTGGTCTGAACAGGACAACTTTCACAGTGAGCGTTCAATAAGTATCATCACAATCACTTCCTCTTTGCAATGTACATGAATTTATGAACAGAACTTCAAGGAAGAGTCTCTGTGAAACTATGATTCAATTAATTTGTTTAACTTGGAAAGAGGTTATCAGAAAACATTTTTTTTAGAATTATGAAGCAATATTTAAATACCATATATTTAAATCAAAGGAAATGAATTCAGAGCAATTGAGAAACGCAAATTACTAAGCAAAATAAAAGAGAAAAGCAAAGGTATTTCTAATCAGAACTTTTCTTCAGTAAAAGCCATTGTCAAATACCTGTAACATGAGTGAAAAGGCAGTATTTTTATATGGGAAGCTGAAGTGTAGGCACACATCAGAAATTATCACCAGATCTGGAAAGTAATTACAAATTAAAATTTTGATAATTGATTGTGCTTTTAAAAGAAACTGACGAATTAAGCATGGAAATTCATATTAAATCTAATGGCAACATTTCTATTACAAGTTACTTATGAATACCAAATCAGTACATCATACAATACTGTCTAGGGCTTGCTTTATCAGGGAGATAATTTAAAAATAAATTGTATGTAATTAAAAGCCAAAGTTTACTCGAGCAATAGTATTTATATTCACTTTAACACATTTACCATATTAATAACAGTGATGGAAATGGTTTCACAATAAGCTTTGATAAAGAAAGGATTGCTGTTTGCAACAAGTATGTTGAACTAGGAAACAGCATGAGAATGTTTTTTTCTGGGAATTATATGCCTTTCTTCATTGTTACTGGTATTCTACACTTAGATGTTTCATATCAAAGTTAATGCAGACTCTGACACACAAAAAAAAACATTTCATGACTATCATTAGTCTTATTGCCTCTTCATTAAATCATACAAAAGTATTGTCATGCTCTAGCTGATAAGGGCAGATGACAAATCAACTTCCTAATCATTTAATGAGAGTGAGAATGACTATTCAACACAGCTATACACTAAATAATACTAGAAAAGCAAATAATCTAATACGGTCTTATACTATCAAAGGAAATATATTTAACAATTAATCCTAGTCTTTAATATGTCATACATGTATACAAGATAGGAGATCTTGAGATTTCTTAACCAAATTATAAACATTACAAAGCTAATCAGATAGGAAAAAGGGTATACATTAAGAAACTGGTAAGCACTTATTAGGTTCTTGTAACATATTAAAATGATATGGCAATAATAATACTGTGGCATTCAAATTTACAATAAATATTTAAGGCAGTTAAACTAAACAAAGCTGATATGAACCACTATTGATAAAATATTTTGTTCAAGTATAGGGATCAAATCAGTTGTCAGCACTCTGCCAATGCAAACATCCATAAGGAATCAAAACAAACTAGAAGTAAGTTGTGCTGCACAGACCAACCAAAAATTAAGATCAAATGAATAATATTAGAATGAATATGATGAATCAGTTTTCTTGCAAGTAATTTCAATATCTTAACATGAAAATTTAATAAAATTATTTACAAGAGAGATAATACTTACCACAATTAATTTGTACATGCGTTTTAACATATCATATAATGGGAATGATTAAAGAAACATTCATATATTTTCTGGAAATTATATTAAATAAACAAGACAATCCGAAGTAGCAGAAAAGATAAAGCATTTCTTTTATGTTTGATTAGCTTACTACTTAGAGAATCTTCTGATTGTCTTGGACTTAATACCAATTTACAGAACAAAACCCTTACAGATCCTAAAGTAATTTTACAATAACATTTTTCTCTATATTTTCATTTTATTTTATAAGCTCTAATAGACCTACATATGTATAAGATACTTAGTATTAAAAAAATATTCAGGAAATTTGAACCAATAATCGTCTAAAAATAGTGACATTTTTTTCAGTTTCACGTTTTAAGATAGAAGATAAACTCATTACGTAATTCACGCCTAGGATCATAAAATTTATCAAAGTAAACATGTAGCCCCAAACTAAAACATAAACACTCAGATGAGTTTACTATAGACTAATTCCAACACATTAATAAATATGTTAAGGATTACAAAAGCAGTTGAACTAAAAGTGAAAGATGGGAATTTGATACCCATATATATAAGCTGCAGCCTAAGATGGCATCATTAATACAGATTCGTCAAAGCATGAAATATGATGAAAATACGTCAGGATTTTAAAATATAAATTTCAGTATGATGAAAACGTCCTTGAATAAATATATATGATGCACTATAATTCATATCCTATAATTCATTATCATTATTCATTTAAAGCCATAATTTATCCAAGAATGTTTAATAATATTGGAATCACTTCATTAATTAAACATAGCATAAGCACAGACTCTGCACATATTGCTGGATGCAAGATTCTACTACTGCTACATATCTGAAATTCAACGACACTGGCACAGGACCACAAAGATACATTATTTACCAAATTACCTATTTCAAGGTAATACTTCAAAAAGAGAAACTGTTTCCTTGGAAGAACATCTGCCCTTAACAAAAACAAATAAAATTGAAACTGCACTCTGTATTATGGAAAATAAATTATTATTGCTATTAACAAAGTGAAATGATTACATGAAACACTAAATAATCAACAAAAAGATCTACATGTATCAAATGAGATGATTTTAACCTAATTTTCAACAAGGTTTTATTTGATAGTATTAATTTCTATTTGGGAAAGAACAGAAATACTTAGAATTGAGTAATCTCATTAAGAATTATCAAAACCTGAATATGTATCAATGAAATGCTTCATTAAATTCTGCCAGATTCAAAGTTTACGTATGTGAATGAGAATTCATATTATGCATTGCTTTTGTATAAAAGGGAAATATTAAATACATATATTCAAGAAAAATTTCGTAAAACAGAATTTCTTCAAACTTTGTCACATAATAGACTAAAGGGATAACTATAACTACATCAAAAGATTTACCCGCGAAACAATTAGCTGTTGATTAAAAACTTGAAATATCATTAATCATGCATGTAAATTGCAGGAACCTTGAAGGAGTTTTGGAAAATTTTGAATTCTCAAGCATTCATACATTATAATAATATACTCATACTTGACTTAGTGGTGAATCATCTCATTCAGGCAGCAATTGATCAATACCATGAAAGTTTAAATTGAAATGATAGTTTGCGTTGGAAAGATGAGTATTTTAAAGCGAATCTCAAGACACAGGCAAATCGAGACACGATATCACTAAAATGTTTAATATGAGAGATTTTGCAGAGGTTGCTGAGGTTAAACCTGTTGCATCACATAAAATGCAATAAACTGAGGGATCATAAGCATCCTCCTAAACACAAAAGAGTTCCGAGCTCAAGCGTGATTACATTTCGAATTATAAAAAAACTAAACTCACCCCACCACACATGCCTGTTTGTCCAGCAGTCTTTCGACTTCCTTTCTCCCATGGCTCTAAATGAGTGACTTTGTAATAAATTTCGTCGATGACTTCATGGTAGGTCTTTAGTTCATATAAATTTACTGCGAGGGAAATAAAATGATGAGTTAAGTTGGCAAGATTCGATCTTCTCAAAATAATTTAATTGCAGATAGCCCTTACCTTTGAAATAATGGGATGACTGTATATTTGTTAATATTAAAGGATTTAGATTCATTGTACGCTCATTCCCAGAAAGAGGTAGAATGTTGTTTTTCTTTTCCACTTTTTGGACGTTGTTCTTCTCTTCCTGAGCACCTGGGGTCATCATTTGCTACGTTCCCCGTTTCTCCACGCCTTAAGTATAAACACCACGGCATAAATTAAAGTGTGATTCGAAATTATGAGCCAATCAACTATACATAATACAAAAAGTCGATTAAAGCTGACATCTTGATTCATCACAAAGACATTTTAGGTATCCTTGAGGGTTCAAACAATTCAAATATCATGGAAATTTCCATAAAAATCTCATTAATTCAATACAAAATATATTCAGTGACACTAAGATTTCAAATTAATACTTACAGTCTATCAGAAAGAATGCTGAAAACCTATTTTAATTATTTCAATGTTACAACTCTTCAAAACGGTCAAAAACACTAAAAACTAGTAAGATGGCGTCCTCAGTGCTTACGGAGAACGATAGTCAACCTTCCTAAAAAACCGCTCGAACCGCTCATCCCGCTCATTACCCAAACACTGAAGGATTCAAGGCGCATTTTTGTGCCGCTGTCATGAAATTGTTGTTTACTAAGCTTGTTTTATTTTTATTCTGATTACTCAAAATTATCCGACATGACTCAGTCAATGGGAACAGCGATTGACAGTCTAAATGCAGCCTATAATAGTAATATTATTCCAAATCAAGAGTACCTGCTTCAAGGAAGTATATTAGACTCAGCCGTTGAAGTTTTACTCCATCGACTGAGAGGTCTGTGTGACAATGTCGATACTAGCCCTGAAACTTTCGATGATCATGAAATGTGCTTTAGCATACGTGAGTATTTTTGTCTAGGGTCAAGGTATACTTTCCAGGGAAAGTTAAACTTGTGTCCTAAATTTCATGCATGATATTTCGCAGGTGTAATGAACACACCACCTCTTGTATTAAGAGTAAGAAGAGCTTTAGACCACCCAGAAATGCCCTGGCAGTTGCGGTATATTGGACAGCCAGAATTGGGTATGATCATATTTTGCCGTAGAAAGTTTTTATAGAAAAGCTGGCCGCAATCTTTCTCAATTCATGAATTAATTTCAGGAGATAAATCTAGGCCAACCATCGTTCGGAGTAGTCTTGACATCGGAACAAGTTCTACAGTTGTTGAGTTTCTAACTGAATTAGGATGTCATCTGGATTTTGAGTATATTACTAAGGGATACATGTTTAGGAAAGGTAGAATGAAAATAACAGTATCCAAGATCTTTAAGGTAAGAACTTGAATAATCTTTGGTCTCCCTATATTTAGCCTTAATTAGTTTTAATAAATAATAATGTTAGGTAAAACATTTCTTCATTTGATGCAAATTGAAGTTTTTCTGGTTAATAATGCTGTTAAAGTAAGATTTCCGAGAAATTCCATGTTAAAACAATGAAATATTAAGCTGATTCACTCATATGCTGGTACTATCTTCTTTGTATTTTTACATATTCAAAGACGAATCAGTCTGCGCTCTTATTTAGCTGTTTATTATACAGACGTGTGGTCCATATTTATTCTGTATGCATGTACTGAAACATGAGATTGTAAAAACTGGTAGAGCGATGGGAAATCAAATGTTTTTAGAATCAACTTGGAAAGCGTTCTTTTTATTATGTCTTTAAAATTAAATGATTTCCTCAACCTTATAGATTTTAGGAAAACGGATACTCCTTGAATTACATCTTTCTTCTCATTTGTTGTTTTTATAATCTTCAATAGACTGAAGCAATCTAGAATCCAAAACGGCTTCATGATAAAAATACTTTTACTACACCACAAAACAACTGCAAACACAACCAGGTTCCTGATGATGTAGCTTGGCTACGAAACCTGGTCGTGTTTGCAGTTGTTTTGTGGTGTAGTAAAAGTATTTTTATCATGAAGCCGTTTTGTATTTATGAATACCACGAAGTGAAACCTGAGTCAGTGTCGTTTACTCTAGAATCCATTCAATTGTTTCCTCTCTTCAAAGTCATGAATTTGCTTACTCTAAAAGAAGTAGATATTCAGTCCATTTCATTTACTATTTCCATCAAAGGTTCATATTACCTCGCATGTTACTGCCATTCAGGTTCATACTCCTTTAAAAATTGGAGTCTCTCCAATGATTTTTAATGTCTATTAATTCATCATGATCTTTCTCTAGCTCAAAATCTTGTTTTTTGTTGATATTCAACTAACTACAGTCATGTTACTCTGGGATGTATTCTTATTATTAGTAAATTAATTTCTCTCGTTGAATTAACTTCACTGATTCCTTCCAGCAGGTTACACAAACCTAAAAAATGAGCAGGCTTTCCTTAATAATTAAGACCTGAAATTAGTTCCTTTATTCCAGAATACAAATTCTGTACTGAATACTTTCTTTAAGACAGTATATTCTGAACTCTAATTTTCCTAGGTCAATCAAGGAAATGAAGGTGGATCAGATGGGAGTGGAGGACCTCCAAAACCTTTGTCCCAGTCATATCTCGTGGAAGTCAGTGTTGTTGCTCATAATGGACTGGATGCCGTCGCTGAAGATGTTCGAGCCTTTGCCGACCAACTCCGTCCATTGGTTCTTCTAGATAAAATAGACTACAAGAGATTATAACTTTTTTGTGTGTGATTGTTGCTAAGAATGATTTGTAGAGTGTATGTGTAAAGTGAACCTGAAAACTAGACTGAACTGCATATGGTTTTAAACCAATAATGCTGAAGGAATACTTTGAATATGTTGTCTTTGTATTTGAATTATGCTTTCCATTATATATAGATACTGTTAAAAAGTTCTTTGGTGACATTTTCTGGTATGATTTATCTTTGATGATCTAGAACTGAGCAAAATATAGTATTCTATTGTATCTGGAATGTAGCCGTTAACTTTGAATATTATTTAGATTAGCAAATTTTCCTGTAAATATATTATGTATGGGCATGCAAAAATCTTACGCCTTGTATTACTTTCTTGAAAATTTTCAATGATTCAGTAAAATATCATCCTCCCTGATTGTAGCGTCTCATGCTTTTGTTCGATGTATGGCAATTTTCAATTTTAAAGATGTTGTTACATTTTTTACTTACTCAATATTCATTTTTGTGAAAAACTAAAGTGAGACTTCTTTGTAATGCTTAATTTGGAGCTTAATGATAAAATTTGCTTGTTAGCATTCAGTTCTTGCCATAATCTTTATACTAAGAGAGTTCAAAGTTAGATTAGTTGCTAATCAATGAAAGAGAAATGTAGCTTAAGTCCTTATAGGGAATGTATTGTAAGATTACTCCAATACAGTAGCTTGATTAGATTATCAGTATCTCCTATGACTATTAAAGTGGACTCCTGAGTCCACTAGAATCACTTTGGAAGAGTTGTTAAAAATAATCTACCTGCTTCGTACTTATATTTGATACATCAAGAGAAGAGATGTAATTAATGGATTCCATTGAATGTACAAGGGTAACCCTTGATAAAAATTCTCACCTGTTGTACTCATTAAAACTATACTGATTTTTGATAAAATAGCATTTATGGAAATATGTAGGAAGGAATGGCAAATAATTGGAGACCAGGACTTATGATTAGTCAAAGATAATGATTCAAACAGTTAGAATTTATTTTGCTTTAAGCTAGGCTTCTACTGGATAGCATGAATCAAAGCTACTGCTGTAATAATCTGTTGACTATAACCATTATTTATAAAAATTACTCGCTCTAATTTATGTTTCAGTTTCTTTAAGGTAATAACAACAAATATTGAAGCACAATAATTTATCCGAGAGCTCAATCCTTGGTGTTTAATAAACATTAGTGTGCACAGGAACATTTTTATTAGCAAACAGTAAGAGTGAGCATTGATACGCCCCATATGTGTTCCTGTCAATGATGAATATCCATATGCTTAGCTATACTAATGCAGTTTTGTTGTTCTGTTTCCACTCTCTTTAAGAAATATGTTCAGCAAGTCAAACAACATTAAAAAGTACACAGTATTATTAGAATAGTAATCCATGCAATAATAGAACTGCTGGATGGTGTGGCAAAAATTAGCTGTAATAATTCATGTGATTCTTTAGTATCTTTACTAGAGGACTAAAAAACTAAATTCACAAAGATATGACAGGATAATTTACTCGTATTTTGAAAACAAAATTTTCTATGAACAACATTATTATTCATAAAAACACTTGCTAACTTGAAATCCTAAGAACTAGAAACAATTGCAGAGTATTAAAATATTATAGCTGAAAGTATCATAGTAAACATTTCTAACTAAATTATGTACTTGATATTATTTAAAAATAGTTGCCCTGCATGTGCAGTTAATATATTTCTTATAGCAATTGATGATTGAGTGGATGATGAAGACTATAAGCCGTCAATGTAAGCTTAGTAAACTTTTAAACTCTTCAATCTTTGAATTCTGCTGTTGTTTCTAATATGCTGTATGCAAAAATGTCTTACACTACTTATCTATTGGCTACTATCAATTATTTGTTTAACCCTCTCAAAGAGGTGAGGATATAACAGCAGTCTAAACTCATTAATATTGAAATATTAGGAAATAATCAAAAGACAAATGCTATATACATACAGTTGGAGAAAATTTCAAATTTTGGTAGGGTGTTAGAATTGATTGTATTTGAAATGCTATCTAGTTCTTAATTAGCTTACCCTTCAACTGCAAATTCACTTATCCCATGTTTTCTGATCATAAGAAAACATATGAGGCCTTGAGGGGGTAACAGTTAAGTGACAAGTTCTGCCTACTGCACATAGGGCATGGGTTCAATCAACAATTTATCTGCTGGTATTTTTCAAGAAGGTCACAGGTCCACTCAGCCTGTGGAAAGGGGCATCAGAGACAAAACTCTGGGTAATAATAGGTGATTGATAATAATACTACCTTCATTTGGAAGTGGTAGGTTAAATATTAGCTGCATTTAAACTGCTAATTCTCAAGGGGATTGATATGTTGTATAGAAAAGGAGACAATTATATTATGTAAGAATTATATCTTTTTTGCTTGGAGAGATAATTCTTTATTTATTGGCATGTATTATGCATTAGAATTTGTCACTCACTATAATTATATTTTGAAAATTTCTTAGAGAGTTAAATTTAATATAAAAGGATTGAAATTACAAACTTTTTTACCTAACTCAATATGCAATTGATACTTATAACATTTCTATAATATTTAAAAAGTAAATTGAATCTAAAATACTGAAACAATATATCAAAAGATGAGTAAAATTAATAAGTTCCTTTGTATTCAATTAAGTTTAAATAATAAAGTAGAAAACACCTTTAACACGCAAGAATAATTTCAGCCATAAATTTTAGGGAAAGAAGTGCATGTTATATTATAATCAATATAGAGCATATCAAACTGACAAAGGGGTCTTGCCAAAAAAATTTAAATCTTTAATGGCAAAACTAAAAGAAAAACAGGTATAATCTTGAAATTTTTCAGTAACCTGCAAATTGATGTATCGAAAAAAATTTCCCTGGCAAGAAATAAACTTTTCTTGGTTAGAATAAAACTGCAAATACTTTTCTTCATTTCTTTTTTTTTCATTTTGTATGTCCATCCTTATTTCTGCTGTTCTTATGTCTCTTTTGATCAAAATCACTTTCTCTCTTGATTTTTCTGCAATTCTATCTCTGCTCTATTGTTATGCATTATATCATTCCATCTTTCATAAATTTTAGAGAGATTTAAAAAAAGATGAAGAGGTTGGAGAGGAAATTGTAGTAGGAATACAACTGATAACAATACTCCAAAAGAGTAGCAGCTAAAATCCATATTTCGTGGTGAGCAAGCTTGGATATGGATGATGTAAGACTCTAATGATGAATAATCATTTGATACAATTTCAATTGCATTCTAGTTTCACAGTTCCTGATTAATGATATCAATGTGAGTTTCATTATAAAAAATAAACCAAGCAGTAGAAATAGCATATGGAAGAAGAATATCTAGATGAAGAGGATTTGTGCAGAGCCTGTGAAAGTATGGCATGTAAGACAATGGTAACAATATACTAGCTAAGTTTATAGATCCTAGGTTCTGGTGTAATATCCTAGCTATACATTCTTCAGTGAAAACAACTAATAACAGATCTACCAACTTCCATTAATACATTAAGGTTAATTTAATATTTCAATATCTTAAAACCATCTTTTCATTTTATCAAATATTTCACTCTTTAGATAAAAGGTCTGCGATACCTGGTAATGGATTGCATTCACTACCTACGGCTATAAAGCACCTACTACCTAAATATTCAGTTAGTTCTATGTCATTCGGGGTCAACATCATATCTCCCAGTGGGAACTGTATTCATGATCACTTCCATCAAAGAAAAATGAATTACATACTAAGCAATTTAGGTGCCATATGATTGTCATTCCTATAACATGGGTTAGAGCAATTTCAGATTTTAGAAATAATAAGTAATAATAATTATAAAGGGAGAAACTATCCGTTTTTCAGATGGAATTTATCAATAGTAACATACTGTCCTGCTGTCCATCTTTAGATCATCCTATCCTTGTTTCCAGGATCGGAGAAGATTATTTGAAAAATACGATTTAAACTCCAATATAAGAAATTTGTTAATAAAGCAATCATTCTCTTTAACAATAATAATTTTTCAAAGCATAATTTCTCTCCACAATTGTATATTTCCTGGAAAATTTCCAGGAAATTTATAAGGTAGGGTGACAGGTTGAAATACAGGAGATGCAATGGCTAACATAAAAGGCTTTCTTAAAGATGAAGAGGGATGAATTTAGGTATTTTGTGAGTAATGTAGGAGGAAGTCAAGTAAATAAAGGGTCTGGTTCATGCTGACGTATAGTGAAATTGCAAAGAAATGTAAGCCACAAGAGAGAAAATATTGTGATATTTCAGTTCTAAGCAAAATATTGAACATGTCCTCAATATGCATTTAAAAATGGGCAAAGGGTAAAGCTCTTGGCATGGTATTACCTAGAGAGGCATGGACCATGAGATATGGTGTCATTACAAGTCAGCCATAGGTTAGTGTATCAACTCTCACTCAACCATAGTAGCTTTTCTAGAACCTACTATCTAATAGATAGTAGATTCAGGTAACTTCCAACTCCTTTCACAATGCTGGGTCATCATCATTGCCCATACAGAAAATAAACTCAGGATCAGTTATCCTGGAGCTACCCAAAGTGGACACAGTAATATAAAATAAGGTTAGAGCAATATTGATTCATAATTATCCTTAACAGTTGTTAAGGACAATAACCTTAACCTTAAGGTTAGCAAATAGAGAGATCATGCAATAGTATGCAATCATCCAGGTAAAATAATTCATCATTTGGTAATAATAAAATAGAAAGATTATCCTTCCTTCAATTCATTATTGCCATACTTATTCTAATTTCCTTCCATTAGTCAACCATTATATGTGAATTGTTACACTAATTATTCTGTCTTTATTGAAATCCAAGATAAATACACACAGGTCTTCTTGTTTTGCAATAGTTGATATTTTCTCAGAAAAATCATTTTTGTTTCATGAATAAAGAAAATGTATTTACCAAGAATTTTTACATGTAAAAAATATTTTTAATTTTTCATTGTGGAAGATAATAAAAAAGACCCATGACTTTTTCCCATCTACATAAAAGGATTTAGGCCATGAAGAATTTTATTATTTCACTATCTGTGAAACTTTTCTCTATTTTGATACAATTAATAAGAAACTGTGAACGAATGTTAACTAGATAAAGCTCAATGAAAATCAATCTTATATTTTGAATTCTATATTTCTTATCAGAAATATATTATTTATATACTATACATATCAAATTATACTCGTCATTCCTGTACTTATTACTCAAAGTACTCCGTATTTCAAAAAATAATATTAATTACAATCAATCATTATCATTAAGTATAAGAGTTTAAAGTGAAGATGGGCAAATATGCTACAAATCAGCGATTTATAAAATAGTCAAATACATTGTCATAGTTTAACTTAATTACTATCACATACAGCAGTACATACAAACATGTTGGTAGCGGAGACATATTTCTTTAATTACCGGATAAAAAAGGCAAGTGCACATTAAGTGTTTCCAAGTGATAATGGCACAGTTTAATAAATCCTCATTTTAATAATATTTCCAAACTATTGGCCATTAACGCTTAACACTTCATTTAATCGCAGTTAATTAAAATTAATTCTGGTGTATCTCTTTTGTTTTCCCCACAAAATGTTAGTTGTTACACAATGGAAATGACGGATGGCAAACTTTCTGCCAATCTATTCCGTTATGGACAGATTACGGCTTCTAACAGCTGTTCTGCCCTGTGGAATCTAGCCAAGCCGTCTGTGCGATTCTGACGGTGGCAAAAGGCTAAAGAAGAGAAAGTTTGACCTAATTTGATTTTTATTTTATTTTTTTAATGAATCATAATCAAATTTCGATGATTGACTGACAACATGAAGAGATGTTATCGGAAAGGACGATTATCTACGGTTGTGGTCGTTAAAACAGCCAGACATTGTCGAAGACGACAGATTGAGGATAGGGAGTAACGAGTAGAATGTGTTTGTAAGCTGGATCTTCATTCGATCTATCAATCTGAGTGCGGTAAATGTGTTGCTTATTATTTTGAGCGGGTAGGCAGATATATTAATGAAATAAATCTTTAATATTCATATCAATCACAAAATTTAATTTACATTTATCGAGAAAATTCTTTACCGCAACCGTTGAAGGTCGAATATGGATTGATAAAATGTTGAAAGCACTGGAAATCAAACAATTGCTTCTAATTAAAGCTCTTGTAATTGATATGATAATTCTGGAAAGAGTAAACATAGATGCTAAAACCTTCAAGAGCAAACTTCGGTTTACAATTTGCTTCATTCTGGCGTTCTTTTATCCTGCGAGTTATACGCAAAACAGGCTGCTCATTCCTTCACATGGGAAATAGGCGCTGAAGCAATAATTAAATTGTAATATTTTTGTGAGGAAAATTTACAACAATTGTATCATTAAAATTTGCAAATTCAGGAGAACCCAAGTAAATTTCATGAAACATTAAATTAAAATCAGATCAAAATTTTACTGAAAGAATTGTATGTATCTATATACTAATGTATTATTAAAAATTGACTTTTAAAAGATAATTTCCACCACGTAGATATTTATGCCTAAAAATTGAAGTACCTTAGTTCGAGAAACAGTTATGTCAATACTCATCACATTTGACTATCTTTTCTCAAGTTCATTTCACATAATTTCAGTACCTGAGCATTCTAGCTTATCGGATGGTCTTAATGGAATACCACCGAGAGGCAATAGACTAAAATAGTCAATTCTTTCACAATAACATAGTAGAAAATTGTCGAAGACATACTAATGTCAATCTTCTATTCAGTTGCGGTTAATTAGTTCGTTATCTTATGGAATTACTTATCGTCTAAATTTGAAGAAATTCACCGATTCTCCTTAATAGCCTTTATTCAAACTATTGAGGTTTATGCGATTACAAATCGTAATGATTTCTTCCGAGGAAACTCATCGAACAACGCGAGTTAGTCCCGGCACACCTCTCTCGGATCTGGTTTCCTTTTCGCAAACCGGCGGTCTTCATCGGCCCCGCCGATAGTAGTAGGTGGCATACGGCGGAGGCCGAAAACAGCCTCTGTACTACCAGACGAGAAGGTAGGCTCGGCGCCAACTGCTTCTTATGCTCTCTTCCTCGTCCTTCCCATTCCTCGGCTATTAAAATCCCTCCCTTTCCTTCGCCTCCTCCAATTTCTCAGCTCCCTCCCCTCTTCCAGATCTCCAGATCCTCTCAACCCACGGATAAACGAGCAGGTGAGACCAGGTGTGTCGCGTGGCGCGCAAGCGTCGGAGGATGGGATGAGTTTTGGTGGGAGGAAAGGTAGGGTAGAGTGAAAGAGGTGGGGGGGGAGGAAGGGAGCAGGGCGAAAAAAGGTAAAACAACTGCCTACCGGCACGCGTCTCTGGGCGGTTGAGGTTCCCACATGTCGCCGCCACTGATGCGAGTGTTTTTCAGGGGAGGAAATGTTTTTTTTTGGGGGGTGGATGAGAATGGCTTAGGAAAAGAATGCTCTTATTTGGATGCGGTGATGAGTCTTCGAGGATAGAGGGGCGGATTCGTGGGGTTTGAATGCAGAAGTGGAGGGGGTTTGCGTGAATCGCTCTCCAGGACTGTGGAGTGGGTTTTTATAGTCGGATTTTGCTCTCCAACATGCCTTGGTTGCAACTTTAGGAAGGAGGGGTGAGAAAAGGGTTTGGATTCAACTGGGTGGCCTAAAATCGATCTGAATCGTTCTTACGTGTGGAGATTCCCTCTGCAATCCGGGCTCAGCGTGTGAGATGCCCATGCTGAAAAATCTTTCAGTATATCCAGGGATTTCAATGACTGAAGACGTGTCGTTGAGGATGAAATTTTTTTCAATTAAAACTAATTTGCAAATTTCTTTCAGTAATATTTACTGAAAGATCAATTCCACAAGCAATAATATTATGAACATGTTTAATTTATAGCAAAGGCGTAATGAGAATTAATACAAAGACAGTTTTCCGTCTAATACAATAGCAGCAATAGCTCAGATTTTAAAGCTATCTGTGGCATACCAAAATTGAAGAAGGAAGGTATTTTGCAGCATGAAAAAATCTATAGAAGATGGAAATCCACGTCGCTCGTTAAGAAGATGAAAGACTTCGTGAAAGTAATAGACCATATGCTAATTTTATAAATCTTTAGTATTATTTTAATCTCACCGATAGTGATCGAGGATCTATTTCCCTTCATTCTATTGAATGGTAATCATAACAAGGATTTCCATTGATTAAGATTTTGTAATATTCAACAAGAAGCAAATAGTTTTATAATGATTGCAAATCTCCAGTAGCCAGAAATAGGAAAATACGAAATCGGCACTGAATTAACTAGATTAAATCCCATAATTAGGGGACAAAAATCGCAATATTAATACAACCTGAAAATTCTGTAGACCTAAAGCATACTTCTTGAATGAATCTTTACAATTATCAATGCTTAGGTTCATTTGATGAATTGATTGCTAAATATATAGAATATAAATATATGGGAGACAATCAAAGATTTACTCATTATAAAAGTCGGCATCTATTTATAAGATGGTATAAAAGAATATAGCTTAAAATTGGTCAACACAAAATTGTATAACAGTTTAATTTATCCATTAACCAATGAATTTGTTGAAATGCATAACACCAGGGTAAGAGTAAATTTTAAGTCTAAACACAAAGTTATATTTACATAGAATCTTCATACAGAATAGTCATATAATATTATGACCTTTCTTCTACAAGAAATACAGCCTTTACTTAACGTATTGAAAGTCTCTCTTGGAGCTAAAAAATTATTTCCCCAATGCAAAGAAAGAGCTTCTTCAATTTTGGTATTCGTTACGTTACCCAAGATTTTTTGCTCCATTATTTTAATGTAAATCTGACTTTAATATTTATAGCTGTAATGGTCAAACCAACTTCGGCGCCTACCTCTGCCCATAAATGCGGGAAGACTCCATCTTGAACGCTTATGAAATCCCATCACGTGCTTAACCTAATCCATCCCGTAGCTGTCCAAATATATTGACACTCGCATTTGTCTCGAGCTGACAGCACCCTTTAACGCAGGCCTTCAAATATTGAAAGCCTTCGATAGCGTAATTAATAACGGCGATAATCCAGTGATTCGATTTGAAAGAATCCTTAAGCTTTTGCAAATCAAACGGGCTTACCTGGGGATCAACGCGAGACGTGCCGGAGGAAAATAGCTTGAAATTAATTACGCCTTGACGATTAAAATCGAGTAAAGTCTCTTTCGGTAGCGGCTGGATGAATGATTGTCAACGACCTGCGATAAATATTCGCCGAAGTTTACATTTTTCATACGAAGGACTGGAAATATGAGCTCAGGCCCAGGAATAAAATATCAAGAACTAAGCAGTATAGCATTAGTCTTTTTTAAAACTCGCTAAAATCATCAGTTCTCTTTCCTTAAATGTAGAGACAATTCGGAGAAATTATTAATTTCCAAATAAAAATCTGATACAAAGAACTTCTCTCATCGAAATAATAGTGAAACCAATTTAATTAATTTGTTCTCCTTTCGTTCAGCTAATGGCACTACATTGTACTCATTGTTAGTTTCACGGTGTCTAAATCCCGACTTTTTGCGTTAAAATAAAGCATCGACATCGATCCAAGCAATGAATCTCCTGAAATAGAAATGCATATCCTAAAAATCCATCGCAGAGACTCAATTTCAGCAGTTCTGATGCAGAACCTATAACGAAAACGCATTTAACTTCGATTTAATTCTACGAGCTTGTGAACTAATTCTAGGTTTTTTGGTGAAGAAATTCGTTTGACAATGAAAAGTTTTTCACTAAAAGGAATATCATATCTGAGTTTGACCTTTTGAAACATTTTTTTCTATTGTCTCATTCGTTCATCTAATGAATTTCCTGTATGGCGATCACAATAACTACTTTATTGTTTGCTCACGTTGCGTCACATCGGAACATCTGTCTATAGATAAAATTTATTTGGGACGATAAATATCAGATATCCATTCACCATCGACCATCAACAAATATCAACTATCAATGTACGATAAATCTACTTTATCTTTGTCAATTTGGTAAATTAAAGAAAAAAATCTTTACGTTTTTTCTCAATTGTATATAAATGTTCAATAGAGTTGAAGGTACCATCTTACGATAGTGCCGGCCATTGCTTATTTATTTCGTATTCCTCTCAACCAATCAAGTCAGTGTCTTCTCGGCTGTAACGGACTCGCTTCTCTCATTCCTCTACCTATTCACCAGCAATTTCTCGTTACGCTTCGCTCAGTAAGAAGCCCTTCCTCCAGCTTTGGCTTCCTCGAATGGTTTCTAACGACTTCGTAAATGATCCTCCCTTTTCTATCTTCACACCATCCGCCATTTTGATATAATGTGGAAGAATAGGAATAGTCGATTAATGATTATATATATAATAATTTCTCAAATAAAATGGCTTAATGACTTTTCGCTCGCGTCACTGATCTCTCAGTAAGACATCAGTACACGAATGTGGATAAATTATTTTTTCTTCATAAAAGTCATAGTATTCTATATAATTTTATTAATTGATTGATTAATTCCTTAAATTTAAAGGAAAAGTTTCAAGAGGTAATTTTATATTTCTCTTACATTCAGAACTTTGTGATTTGAATCAAAAGCTATATGCGTCTTAATATAGCATATATTTCTAGTTTATTTTAATTTTATATTAAAACTTTTATAATTGTAGCTCCTGTAGCATATGTCAAATAGAAAGGTGCTACCATATGTTACTTTAATGCAACAGACCATGTTTATTGAATCCGAACTATATTGAACATCATTAGAGTGTTTGAAAATTATATTCAGATTATATAAAGCATCGGTAATGCATAGATATCAGCCTAAGATCTGAGAAATCACTTCATAAAATAATGCACGGAAACGTGTCTTCATTAAGACAAAATGGTGAACAGTTAGCTTTCTCTATCATTCTACACCAAAATGGTGAACATTTAGATTTCTCTATCATTCTACAGACAAAAAACACTGCAAGAAAGATTTGTATTTATTTCGTTATTCCAGCATATCCACACATATAATAAAAAATCGCAAAAGTTAAAATATTTTAGAACATAACGTGATCAAATCAGGAGATGTCAATCGAAATTTAAGTGCTCTAGATGAAACCATCTGGTAGTGTTTCTTCCTCTTTCGCATGGGTCTGTTTGCGGCCGAAGAAACTGCATTTGTCAAGTTTAATGGTACGCTTTCAGCGGGCGACATTTTAGGATTTTTTGGTCGTGAATATCAAGTTCAGAAATATTTCAAATATCGCGAGAGCTTAGGTACAGATATTCAGACGGTGCCTATTACTATCATCAATTTTATAAAAATGGCTAAATGTGTTTCTCTACTTCGTTTCTTCAAAAAATGTTCCAATCATGGATTCATGTTGTTTTATTAAGCATGAAGATAGAATAGATGTTTTAGTGCCCGAATAAGAGATACTAGCCATCTGTTGGTGCTACGGCGCTTAAGAAAGTCAGTTCATTCTGTAACTGCTCATAAGCGAAAGAAAAAACTTAAAAATAGATTCTTGATGAATGCTATACAATATCAATACAAGATATACATATTTTTTACTAGATAAATTCCTAGAATTCAATGCGATTTCTGCCTTTTATCGAAGATAAATTCGTTGCAGCCGTTATCCTTGACTAATAATTATTTACTGAGTTGGCTCAATTTCACCGGTGTATTCAATATAACAAACCTCTATAAGCACAATTGTATTAGCTATAATATTAAAATGGCTACTCCTTCTATCCTGAAAGAAGCCTAAAATAACGAAATATAATAATAATAATAATAATTAAACTTATTAAAAAATATGCTGAAGTACGTAAAACGCCTAAATTTGGCCATTTTTCTTCTAAAATAGTTAATATTAATCAAATTAAACATTGATTTACAACTTTGGACCTTTCACACTAAAAGTTAAAAAAAATTGGATATAGAAACTATGCCGGATAAACATCAATTATTTATTCTATTATAGAAAGAAAAAGTTATGCTCCACATGGCACTGAATAAATCATGTGGTTGATTTAAAACAAAAATGGCGGTAGTTAATCGAAACCTGAAATATGACGATATCATTCCCTTCTTTCCTAGAATACAAGCAAGTTTCAAGTGCGCAAGAGCATTTTTAGAAATCCTTACATTTATTAATACTGATTTTTAGGACCCCAGAAAAAATTATACGAATATGAAGATTATGCATTCAATCGGGATCAAAATTTTCCCGGAAGGATTTCCCTAATAATCACCGCTCTCGAAGTTTAGGACCTTCTGGGCTGCCTTGAATTACCACCAAAAGCCAACTTCACGTTATTATCGCTTCTCTGATCAACCGCTCTCGCAACCTTCTCCACAATGAATCCACCCTTTCCAGAGCGTCCTTCCTCAAACTTATAAGATTCTTTACGCAGGGGTCAGATTGCATCTGCCGGCTATAGGCGCGTGCGCCCCCGGAATATGTGGGCTGGGGGGAGGGCGTGTGTTGCGGAGGGTAGATTTATATCTGGCGTGTGGAAGGGATGAGTGGAGGTCGGTTTGGGAGACGACATAAGGAGAGCCGTGGGGAGGGGAGGGAATGCCAAGGTAAGTCTGGCGAAGGAGGTTAGGGTTTCCCCTTTGTTCGTGCCTTAAGATGTCTGGAAAGAGCATAGTCGAAGAGACGAAGTGTATATTTTAGTAGGGATTAGCTTGAATAACTCAGCGTTAATATTTGTAGTTCTATTGCCGAGCTCCTATAATTGGAATCGACTATAATACCTAAAGGGATGGTTTTCTGCAATATGCTGACTGAAAGTGATTTTTTTGACATTATATTGAAAGTCTACGCAACATGGAATTGTTTTGATCTTCCCATATCCATCATAGAAACTTTCTTGGTAAAGACTTTCAGAATTGTGATGAGGTTGTTTTGTCTTTATTTCTATAAAAAACACAAGATGATATTTTTATTCAAAGTTGAACAAGGAGTGAAAAATTGTGACATGACTGGGACTGTCCCAATCATGTCACAATTTTTCACTCCTTGTTCAACTTTGGGTTTAAAGCGCACGCTTCCTCGTGATAAGTAAAATTTCATCATGAAATTCTTTGATATTTTTATTATTGTTGTCAAGATATCATCATATGTTTTTTAAAAAAACACAAGATGATATCTTTCATTATTGTTGTTTGGTTTGGAAATAATCCTTCTGAATTAAAAATATTGTCCTGAATACACTGCAATGAATGAATAAGAGAATTTAAAACTGAGATTTATGATTAAAATTAATATTTTGAATTTATTCACATTTTATTTGTAATGACTTGAATTAAATTACCTTTTATGTATTGAAAGCGGTCTTCAGCCTAAGTTACAGTCAAATTCTTAAATCTTCCCTCTTAGTCAGTCGTACCTAAGTAATACGAATATTAATAATTCTCTAGGAACAAAACAGATAAAAGTTATCACGATTTCCTTTGAATTACCCCAAGAGACATGGAGACTTCCTTTCGTACTTAAATGAAAGTAGGGAAATTTAAATTTCATGCTAGGTTAATTGTTGTTCGGACTAAAAAGATAATATGTAGTAAGGAAAAAGGAATTAATTGCAGTCATTCTTTCGAAAATACAGTATAATAGTGTTTGACAGAGGATAACATTATAAATGACAAATTTGAATTGTAATTTATAAATTATGCTTAGTTTTGGTAAATAAATTATTTATCACTAGTTTGTTATCACAAGGTTTCCAATAACTAAGATATAAATTTGCTCAAGTGGTATCAAATGCTCTCTGCATCTTAACCCCGCTACTACAAACAAAGAGAGGCAAAATGAGACTAATAGGATAATTATAATAAAGGGGAGTGGAGTTGAATAAATTTATCTTTCATTTGTAGTATGGTTAAACTATTAACAGAGCGGGATAACGCTTGTGAGGAATAATCTCTGAAATACATACTGAAGTCACTTTTGCAGAGGCAACGGGCGTTGCGCGGTTGCCTATCTACACGGCGCTACTTAACTTCTACATAATGGAATCAAACTCAAATGAGAGGTATTACGCTATACTATACGCAATATTATACGTAATATTATTAATTTTCATAATCAAATTTTATATTAAAAATATCGCTTTATATGCTTTCAAAA
This sequence comes from Sympetrum striolatum, assembly GCA_947579665.1. Classification (NCBI taxonomy): domain Eukaryota; kingdom Metazoa; phylum Arthropoda; class Insecta; order Odonata; family Libellulidae; genus Sympetrum; species Sympetrum striolatum. Next base: position 47,878,474 of record OX388342.1, on the reverse strand, counting down.
AGACCAAGTTCTGATGAAATTTACTACCAATGAAGAATTTGTACATACGGTTTTTATGTTCGTAATTTTGTAAGATATTGAACATTAGTAGATAGGGCGATAGTTTTGCAATTTTCTGTACCATAAAAGTTACGCCAACACTCATGTAATCTCAACTAAAAATAAAATACTTCATTTTGAAGTAATTAATGCCCATAAATAAATTATAGCAGTAACTCGAATGCTAAGGTCTTTTAATGAGATATGAGTTCCAAATCATATTCACTTTTCTATATTTTGGTGATATCATAGAAAATTTTCTGAAAATCCACAAACAGCAATACGTTAATGCAATTTTGACGAGGTATTGAAGTCAGAAACTTGGTTTGAAAATATGTTATTAATAAACCTTCAAGGGCAGCAAATATCTCCACTCTACAATGGACGGGGATTACTTCGTGATTCGCTTCAGATTTCTCTGAGTGAGGAGGGAAAAACGTTTCGTGTTTCATTCAAACGATAGAAAAATTATATTGGGTGATAGGGGTGAAAGTCACTTTAGGGAAGGGCCTCATGCGATGGATGAATGAGTTTTTAGAGGTCAAGATGTGTGAGACTAGGATTACTGGGAGATAAAATTAGGAAATGAGAGAGCTCCAACTCATAGCTTCCACAATCTTCCTCTTCTCCGATCCTCTTACGGTACACATCCTTATTCTCATCCCTTCAATTTTCTCTACCTATCTTGAAACTACCAATCCGCTTCCACTCTTCCCAGGGCAGTTAATTCTTATTTGGCGTTCATAGTCTCTCCCTCGTGGAGGGTATTAGGTGCCATGTGGGGAATCCATTGTCTGCATGCATTGGGGTGGGAAGATGATGATGTCGGCGAAAGAACTTGAAAAGGTAGAGAGCGAAAGCTTGTCCATTGTAACTGTGACCACTTTACCTATGAAAAGTATTGCTTTCTATTAGCATACACCTTCGGTAATTTTCTTTAAATATGACATTATTCCGTTTTAAATAAATAGATGCTGAATATCACCTTAAGAGATTCGAGCATAAATGGAGCCATAGAATAAAATAGGTTCTAGTTTTTAATGAGCACATATTTAAGGAATAAATGTAAGAATAGATCAATGCCAAAATCTCACTCTTAATTCAGACGTTTTCTTATTCATATTTTTATTATCATTATTTTTATTTGAAGAATCTCCTTTATAGAAACAAAAATAGCGAGTGATTAGGTAGAAATATATACAGTAATATAAGAGCAGTTTCTTATAAAAATATCATGAAAACTTTATCATTTATCTCATCAGATATAGGTATTGGTTTAATTAAATTACATTTCTTAAATGGAGGAAAATACTTATAGCAAGTCTCATTTTTTCCCGGGAAAAATAAGTTATTTATTTGTTAAGTAAATGCATTACGAGGAATACGTTTTTACTTATGTACCACATTCATTAATTGATCAATTTTAATTGTTAATGTAGATTACTTATGTAAATAATGAATTTATGGAAAATATTATTTATTCTATTAAGGAAATTTATAAATTAAGTACTTTCTTAAGTGTGGTAAATTTTTCAAAAGGATGGTAATGTTGACTATTAAAAATAAATCGACTGCGAATAATCAATTACATCTGAAACAAAAATATGTATGTTTTCTTATCCTTTCCGAGTTCTCCAAGTTAGTGCATTTATATGCACAAGCTAATAACGTGAACTGTCTCACAAAATCTTTCAGCAACATAACGGTCGGGACTGAAAAATATCGGGACCCTTCATAATTATCAACGTTGATATTCAAAAATCTCTCTTACAATCAGTATCATAATATCCTTGATTAGGGAAATCTAAACAGGCCGACATATGCACGTGAGCCACCGAATTATTTCCTGTTTTAGGCAACCGTGAAAAAATCGCGATAGGACGCATTCCTTCGTAATAAAGCACACGTTGACTCCCCCACGCGGACGACACCCGATTTTCAGCCCCGATTACCACGCAAATTAAGGAGACCGTTAAAAATTTTTCCAGAGAGTGCGTGCGCCATAATCTCCTCCTCACGGGGAGAACATATGGAGAGGGAAATGATTTTGAAAGGCCCTGGGCTCCCTCATTGTCTTTCCAGTGATTATCGCGGCATAAGGCGTGCGCCGTTGGAAGGAGCCAACGGAAAAACGTAACAAATGAGGGTCGGGGGGCGCGCGCGACCGGAAGTGCGGCACGCGACTTTTTCCGTCCGCCTGCGCCACCCCCGCTCCTCCTGTGCATCGTCCGTGGCGAGGATGGCCCAAAGCATGCTGAGGGTGGATCGGTGAAGAATGGCATGATGGGAAGGTAGTGGATGACACGAGGCGGAAGCGGGGGAAGGCCAAGCAGTCTCTCTTGCCCTCTCACCTGCCCCCTCGCCCACACCGCTGCAAAATACGACTCATCCCCCACGCAGAAAAACCACTCTTCCAATAATTTGCCGCCCTTCCCTCCGGTGTAGCCTTTCCCTCCCCCCTCCTCTCTCTTTCACCTACACCCTGCCATGTTATCTTATACGCAGAACCCTCTGCAATGTCTTCCTCCGTAAGACACGCAGATGATCCTATAGGAAAAACAAAACAGGGCGGGGGAGGGCGCTTTAACGGAATGGGACGGTGCATCGGAGGTGTGGGTGCTTGGCTGGATGCAATCCAAGTTGCGGGTATTAGGGATGCCTTACACGTTGTTTCCCATTGTCTGATGCGCTCCAGAGGTACTGCAGCTAAGCTTTTGGAAATGTGATGTTGCAACGCGATACTTGGGCAACTTTTGTGCAGCAATGTGATGAGAGATTAAATTAATTGACATTTGGAGGAACAGAATGAAATAGATGATTGGTAAATCATTGTTAATAGTCTTATTTAACCACTATCAATATATCGAAATTGGGACTTCCTAGTCTCAATGCCTCCTTAAAAAGACGTTTGTATTGCAATGCATTATAAAATAGCTGATTTAAATCTTTGTGAACTTAATAACTATTTATTGAATTATTAAAATATTAATTGTTATTTCATTATAATAATTTGAATCAAATAATTTTGATATCTGTTACAAAGAATCGCCTAGCACATTTTGCAAAAGTAATAAGCTATAGAAAATATAAATGTGCTACATTAAAAATTATAGCTTAAACATTCTAAAAAGTGTTAAAGTTTTCAACTGTATAATATATATATATATAAAATTTTCCTCTAACCAATAAAAGAAAATAAACGATTACAATAATAAAGTTTACGAAGTATTGATTTAAAAGAAAATCTGCGCGGCAGCACTGAATTTTAGTCTATTTGTCAAGCATTTTCCTCTAATCTCCTCAATATTGGGTTCAAACTTAGGAGGTGACCAACTTCGAAAGCTATTTACCGTATATAATTGCTCAAAAGGTTTTCTGCAGGTGTAATTGGCTCGAGATTAATGTCTTCCCTTCATATTTCCTCTTTTTGTAATTTCATCCTTTTCATAATCTTCCGTCATCAATCAAACGATTAAAACTTCTTTCATTTTGATCAAATTTACTCTCCTTTTGCCTGAATTAATATCACATATTCCTCCATTCATAATCGCGCACATTCTACTAGAAAAATGGTTCTTAACGTCGTCTTTGTGTGATGGGCGAAATCCGCGGTGTATTCTTTCGCACGTTGGACCGCTCCTCGCCTTTCCCAAACTCATTCTGGAAATCCGATTGAATGCACACCGGAAATGCATCCCATGGCCAAAGGGGTCGCAGTGGATACCAAAGGAGAGGGCAGGTGCATGAAGGGAGAAAGCGGACAGACTGCAACAGAAGGCCATAAAACCGCGGTCAGTCCCTCTTTATATCTCTCCGCCTGCCCTCTCTTGCTCGGCATCTTCAACCCAAAACAGACCAGCGGATAACAAAGACTACTTGTTTCCTAGCACCGTTTCTGTCTGATTTTCTCAGAGATGGGATCCTTTGTAGAAATATCTAGTGCACCCGTAGGGCGTGGATTTTAAATCTCATAATATTTTTTTCTGAAGAAGATTTAATGACGCAAAAGAACTCTAACAAATTAATTACACAATAAAATAGACGTAAATGAAAGAAGATGGGAGGGTTTATTTTATTCATGAGTAATAGAATATTTCGATTTCGTAATATAAATTAATAATGAAATAAATCATATTCTTATTACATGCATCACTATTGAGAAAAAAATAATTTTTCAAATCCATCATGGCTGATGGAGCGGAATGGATGAGGAGTAGCAACAGGTTAGAGAAATGTTTCATGAATTCCATAAAAACCACAAATACGAGATACGTCATCATTTAGGAGAAAATACTGATAGTATGTTTATGAATATCATATCGTTTAAGGATTTATCTCGAAAAAGAAGGGAAGATTTCGCACAATTGGTTTGATCTAATCTACGACGGGTTAAAGAAAAAAATACTTGAATTAAAATGTTCGTTTTCACGAAACCGTGAGATCATGGCAAGACTGGGAAAGTTTCCACTTCTTTCAGCATAAATAATTTTGGTATGATAACAGTCTGATCTCTATATCAACTAGCTACTCTCCATCTCCAGTGTTTACTGTGGCTGAATGCGGAGAATTTGTGTTTTGATCGTCCTCTGAGCAGAATATTATACATAAGGACCACTTTTATATGCTGATGTGATGCAAAAATATAATACTACAATCAATAACATTTTCTTTCAAATTGGACTCATCCAATTTTATGAAAAATAGTGCATATATTGAAAAAGTATTATTCTTTTTGTTATTATACATTTTAATTCTTTATTCCGCCAAGATACCGATATTCACTGATCTTCCCTAAGAATCTGAAATATTTAAGTAACCACGGGAACATTTTATTTACAATTAGAGATTTACTATTGCATTTGAACTAAAATTAGAATAATCGGAAATAGAACTATGAAGCTGATCTACACATAAATTTCGTAATATAGAGCCAGTCTCAGAGCCCATATCTGCACGAACGGCTCTCTTCTTCTTTTAGGCGCAGTATTTTTGCTTCGGATACCTTCTCATCCGCGTAGGGATTTATCCAAAATCCGATTTCGGGAAGGCTAAACCGATTTCTAATCTTAAGTTACTCATTGCGTCGACCAATCCAATTGCCGCTTTCACGTGGAGCGGCTCATATTTTTTTTACTGCCGAATTCCATTTGTGACGCCGAACCGATGTCGGGGTTGGCGCTAGCACGCAAGACACGCACGCATGCAACACGGAGAGCGCCCAAATGCACCGAAGGCCCTCAGCGGCAGCAGGAATTCGACGTCGGAAAATACGACCCCACTGATGCGGGCCCAGATCCACGTCTGCTAACAACTTAATTCGATACCGAAAGATAGCAATACTTTCGGAGGCGTCGAGGGCCCTGTTGCGGGTTCAGTTTCCTCTTAACATGCTGTTCAAAGGCAGCGAATCTTACCTGAGAGCAATTGAATTTTTTTCGTCCTTCGCCAAACATTTTTCTTCGTTCGAGTCTTCTTAAGGAAGTTCGAGAGTTTTATTGCTTAGTGACGACTTTATTTCAGTCGGAACGAGGAAGGTGTAGAAGACTTCTCACTTTTCTCTGTTAAAAGATTAACTTTATTATTGATTTATATTAAAAAATGATTATAAATGGTGAACGATATCGAATTAAAGATGAGCATAAAAAGTGTATGTTTTTGCAGAAGTGAACAATTATTGGCATATCTAGAATATAATCGAATCTATAAAAATAATATATCCCACATAAAATTTTAATAATTTAGTACACTAATAAAGGTATAAAACTATATCCGATAGAAATACTAATTTACGCAAATTAAATCAATCAGCAGCAATGGGACTAAAAATTTGCTGTTATCGAAAAGGATGAGAAAATAAATATCTCAGCATAATAAACCAACATTAGTTCATCTTTTGTGATGATTTGATCCAAGAGAGTACTGGCATCGTAAAAAACATCGTATTTTAGCATGAGAGTTGCGATATAATAGAATTCTTGTTTATTACCACACTATGTATAAAAAATACACAAATAACTTTTAAAGCAGTTAAGTTGTAAAGTTATGAATTAATAATTTTATCAAATTACTTTTCAGTAAATAGAATGATTGAAGATCATTCGATTAAAATTAATTGAAGATTAAAATCAAGTAGATTTGATTAATCCGAGGATTGCAAATAATGATACGATGAGCACGATATATTCAATAATTTTTCCTATTTTCTAATCCTCATTTGTTTCTAGGACTGGTACTAATATTTCTCTCAGGATTAAATCTATGGTGTGCATTGAGAGTGCCAAGGGCGCTTGATATTGCACTTCCTTATTCCTTCCGGTTTTGGGCCTCTTGGGATATTTCGTTCTAATATCAAAAAATCACTTTCTCTTATCTGAAATAATCTATCCTGTCATACCTTTTTCACAGCCGACAAAGTTAAATTTAACTCTTCGAATATTCAAATAGTAATAATAATCTAGTATCAGATTAAATACATATCGATAACATAAGTGAAATGATGCGAGGAAGATTTTAGCATAAATTGAATATATTATTGGATGTCGCCCCTCCAAAGTAAAATTAAATTACGGCGAATCCTATTCAATTGGAATAGAAATGCTTTGGTAGCTTCCCTTGCGTGCAAGCGAAATTTAATGCGACATAATTAACACCTACTAACGTCTTCCTCGAGAGCGTCACATTTTGTATCAATGTCCGCCGTGAATAAATCAGTAGTTCCAACCGTTATGGGACTTACGTTTCGGCTTCTCCCCGCATATGGGTTTTTAATATACATCGTCCGAATGGGGGTTAATATTTTCTTTTCACCTCAGCGACCCTTCCCATTTATCACTTCCGTTCCAAGCCGCCGGTATCCCACGCATCGAACACGCATGGATGGGGCCCCATTTAGCCCCGAACCCCGCGCTTCCGCAAACGTGTGCCATCTTCCTCGCGTCCAACAAAGCAGTCCACCGGTGACGCGTTCTCCCGTGGCCACACGCTCCCCTCAAAGGGATGGCCGTAATTGAAATAATGGGAGTCTATAATGTGACCACTTGGTTTGCAGTGGATTGGCGTCGGAGGAACTGCTTTTTTAAAAGCGTGGCGGAGGGCCCCGTTTCGTTGGTCGAGAATTTGAATTGAATGGTTTCTCTGAGGCCATCCAACGCCAATCCGCCATATTCTTTTTCCTCCCGTCGACTGTTGTGCTTCCTCCTCCCGTTTCTCCACTGCACCTTTGCTCCCGCACGCAATCTTTAATCTGTTTTTCCCCTCCCCTTTTCCGAAAAAGCGGAGCTCTAAAACATTTCGCAATCCCGCCTGTGATGTGGAGCGATTTCTAATTATCATGGTATTTGGAATATGATGATACCTATGGGCATATTCGGATAAAAAGTGAGTGAGGTTACCTTCATCTTAATTCGGGGGAAGCACTCTAGCACTTCAGGACAAAACAGATTCATATAGAACTTCATTTTAGCCTGAAAGATTTCCATCTCATGAAATTCATCTGAATTTTGCAAGACTAAGTAGACAAACGCTTAAAATTACAACAATTCTATTTTATATTAATTTTTGTGGTGGAATGTATAAATTAACAAAATAAAATCCCGGGAAAACTGTTGGAGAGATACTAAAGAAGTAAAACACTCTCAGTAATTTTCACAGAATATTCTTCAGATATTCTGCGGGAATTATTAAGTGCGTCTTACTTCTATAGTAAGACGCACTTCCTTCCTTCCCTTCCACAAAATTGAGCTTGGACATATCAGATATATGTTGGAGAAAAATAAGCTATAAACAGTAGCGAAAATCATAAACAGGGATAACTTACGGCGAAATTTTATTTGATTGAATTTAGTTAATCTAAATAGTATAAATTCAAAGCCTTAGAAAATACAAGTTAGGGTTAAATAGCTTTTTCATGTTAAAACTCATGAATGATTATAATAATGAAAATGAGAAGGCTATCTGATTTGTGCATATGCAGGTGGGAAAATTATTTTATTGTTTTAATCTGGAAATTTTATTAACGATCATTGAAAACATTTTAAATTTATTTACTTGTTAAGAAATATTCCATTTTCGCTTCATGTTTTCTATAAAATTGGTATTGTGAACTGGTTTTACTAGAATTTCATAAAAGGAAAACTCAGCAAACAATATCGTTTTTAATCCCGATTGCCGCAAAGATTGAATTAGATATGATATGGATTATTAAGCTTTTTGAGGAATATTTTCCAAAATTCAGCTACTTTACAGCAAATTTTTAGGGTAAGTATAGAGACATTTTCAGAAATAAATTGACATCTGTGATGGTACGCTATTTTTCCCCGTACTTATAATTATCGCACTAAATGAATGAAAGAAAGGGAAAACTCTATCCTATATTATGAGTAATATCTTCTTATAGATTTACTTGTAAATCTTGTTCTTTCAGATAGTTAATTTATATTTAATCAGAGCGATCTCGTTACATTCAAATTGTGGGTGGTGTCATCATATCGAGTTAAACTGATAAATTTTTACTTTGTTGAACTTTAAAATTTACATAAAAGGACAATTATGATTTTTCTTAAATGTAAATTTATTTATATAATTATCGGCAACAGTCTCTCTGTTTCACTTTCATCTTTAATCATTCTAGGATTATTTCTGCTATATTTTACTATGGAAGAAGAACTTAAATAATATTTTAATAATAGCTATCATAACTAGTCTGCACGAGGTATTATCCTTTCAACCAATTCGAAACTAATTTATGATGAATGAATCTCTTTGCGTTTCTTCCACTATTAGTAACGGGTAATGCTTCGTGAATAATACTTATCTAACGATATATTTTCCTGGCCTTATTTTCATTCATTGCGGAGTACTTCGAAAAGTAATTCATTATAGATATCAACTCATAACGTTTTTATATAATATGATAAAATATAACTTATACATATTTTATGTAATTCGATTAAACTAATGATCTTATGTTCATCGAATCGATTTAAACGAGATAATTAGAAATGACACAGAGATTTTTTAAAATTTTGTGCACTTAACCACTTTCCTTACAGCTCCACAGAGAGGAAATGCAATATTTGAGCACAAAAAAGGTAAAAATTCTCTCTATATTATTGCTAAACTCTATAGAAAAGAAAGGAGCAGCGTATAGCATTGTCTTTGGTTCTTTGTTAAAATATTTTTAAGGGAAAAGAAATAACTCTTTTATATTTTAATTAATTACGAAATGAAGTAAAAACTAGGACACGATTTTCTGTATCTGTTTAGATGCATTAATGTTAGGAGTAGCTAAGATTTAAAGATTGTATTGTAAGAATAACGAATCACAAACAAACAATTTAAAAAAATGCATGCATTCGTGCCGTAAATAATACAAGTCAAGGATGTAATCCAAATAATATAATCTACACAAAAAATATAGCTTGGTTGAATTCATAAAGATCAGCAAGAACAGAGAAGGATCCGTAAATATATGAATATAGCATACGAGATAACTTCGCACAAATTCTTCTTATGCTACTCAAGAATTCGAAAATTGAAAGCCAAGGCTAACTAAATTAGCATCGACAATACGTCTCAACAATGAATATATTTAGTTACAGTTACGCTTGTTCATATATTATTGAAAAAAACGAGAGTGAAAGCCGTTGAAGCTAATTATCAAATGTTTGTGATAGCAGCAGCTGTCTCATTTATCGCAAACTGAGTAGATTTGAGAGGAGCCTACAGGGGGGACTTCATGGGCTTCAAATTCTTTTTTCTACGCTGCAAAATATTTCCTTCATCTCTCGCCTCATTTCACCGCTGCATCTGTCCTTGATTAACCGCCTTCCCAACACAATCATCCATCCCAATCCCTTCCCTCCAATCTTTCATTCTCCCTCTTTTTGCTCCCATTAATGTCGCTTCTTACCTAACTGCCCCTCTTCCGCTTTCACACCTAGCGTCCCCTCCTATTTCGCTCGTGAATAGAAAGGCATGACTCGCACTTTTTGGAAAAGTCGACTTTGCCCCAGCCGACGCAGGGGTGGGAAAAAATCTCGTGCTCAGCGATTAAGGATGAGGGATAGGGTTGAGGATGAACTGTGCAGGGTATCTGAGAGGAGGAAAGTAAATACAATCTCCTATCTACCATCTCTTATCTAAGTAAATACCATCTCTCATAGATACCCTTTTTTCTTTCTTTATATGCGGTAAGTTTCTTGATTTTGCGGTACCTGCATATATTAAATTCAAGAGCCAACTAGTGCATTTCATGCACATTTAACTTTAAGATTTATACTTTTTATATATAATATATTTTTAATTTTTATAATTTTCTTTTCCAAAACCATTTACGTTGAAGGATGATATCATATCATTAAATAGGAAATATTTACTATTTCCGGTGATAATCAGAGCATTGTTCTTAGCTTGAGAATAGAAAATTATTTCTCCTAATTTTGAAGTAAATATAAAAAGTACAAGGTTTAGGAAAAAGGTCTCTTTTAGTGATAAACCCTTTCATTCGAGAAGATTGATTTTCCCATGAAATTCCTTGTAAAATTTTATTTTACAACAGGATATCACATATATGTAGTAGTTTCAAACAAAACGGAAAATATTGTCTAAGAAGCAGTGGTCTGACCTGATATACGTAATCAAAAATAGATGTAGGTCTCTTTCGGTTGATAATTATGGAATATAAAATATTAATAGAAAACATTTAACTTTATCTCTCAATAAGTCATTTAAATATATTATTAGAATAGGAATAATTAAAAAGAATTATAAATGGTATGTAAATACCAACAAATTGTCTACAGTATACTTTATTTTTTCTTAGTATTTATTTTTGAAAAATGTTTAACCGTTCGTGTCAACTGAACGCATACCTTAGGCTATCTACTTTGGTTAGATTTAAAGACGAATAAAGTGATCCCAAATAATAGATGTTGATGAATGGGGCAGCTAATACACAATTATTCGGTGAGAAAAGATGACTTTAAGTTAAGAGGACATACCATCAAATCATGAAAATATGGAGACAACTATTTTATTATGGCCAAGTGAGAATAGAAAATACGGATAACAAGCCAACAACAAGTAAAGGCAGAATTCTTTCGATAAATAGGAACTTCAAGGGAAAAAATAAATTTAGAATAGCATGGCTAAAGTGATTTTAAAATAGAAAAACTGAGGTTAAATTTTTCAATTTTATGTGGAGTATTGTATTATTGGGACAGAAATGGGATGCGGTCAAAGATTGTCCTCAGAATTCAGAAATTTGATTGATTGAATGGATTGAACTCAGAAATCAACCGGTATACAAGGAATTCACCATCCAAGAAGAGATCATACGATCAACAAGATAAACGAAGGAAGATTTAGGGAGATTTAAACTAAAATTTAAAAGTTTTTAGTCAGATGAGCTTTGACCTAAAAAGAGTATCACAAGGAACTCAAGAGAGAAAAGGAGGGAGTAATTGAGGATTCCGTATGATGCTGTAACAAGCCTGTAGGTGCACAGCTAAAATCATACTGATGAGGCAGGTAACTGATGAGGAATAATAATAGGTAGGTAAATAATGATGAAAAGAATGAAATCTCATGTAATGATTAAATTTTATTTCATAAATGCTTGGACATTCCAATAATAAAATCTCACTTTCAAATGTACACTTTTACACATCATAGTAACCAAACTGACCAGAGTCTCTCATTATCGGGCAGAGTGAGCATAGCAGTAAAGAGGCAATACGCCTCTGCTCGATGGAGAAATACGACTGAACAAAATATAATAAGAACGAAAAAATCAACGCTAAATACAAGACTCTTTGGTTGTTTAGCTGTTATGAAAGTCTCGTCAAAGGACTCGATATGTTCATCTGTCTTCATTTTATATAATACTATATACAGGAAACTCAATTCAAACGAATATTGTCAAAAATTGTAGAGAGATTCTAACTTTTCAAGGGTGACCCGATTTTAGCAAACCGATTCAACTCCGACAGCTCTGGGTGAAATGAAGCTATTCTACTCTCTCTTGATTAATACTAATTACGAAATGGTATTTAAGTGCGCTGATGATGTACATGTGAAATAAATAATTAGTTTTGATGAGCACTTAAGAAGTCTACGTGCACTTATCTTACATGTGATTATATGTATTTGTTCAGAAAACACGTGCTCAAATTTCGTGAACGTTGAAAGCCTAGAGCTCTTAAATTCGAATGAAAAAACGACTAATTTACATCGCTTGGCGTTTACAACTTGCTTATCAGAAACATCTTGAAGAAGACATTGACAAGAGAAAGAATAAGTAATATAATGTAAACATATAACATCTACTATAAATTTTAAAAGCCTAGAAATAAATTTACCTTAGAATACTTAAAACATTTTTACACATATAAATTTCGAATTTGGCGATGAGTACGAAATTTCATTGGTACCTCATCGGGAATGATCAACCCTTTATTCGTTGGTAAGTAAAGTAATTCGAGTGTGCTAATTACTCGAAAGATTGGACTAACCAGATACAGTCTCGTCTCAGAAGCAGATTAAATCGCCCCAAAAGCAAATGCAACGACTAGGATCATCAAGATTTTATGCATTGAGCGTACTAGATTCGGAGTTTGGACTAATTAAGACTAAGTTCCTCTCTGTCTCTTCTTACTCGATATACGCCGTCTCGAAGGAGTATTTAATAGTAAAAAATGGGTGCGAGTGAAGCAAAACGCATTCACGAATACGCCATCTTAAATATTAGAATTCGAATTCTTAGCTTCGTGGCCAAAAATATTTCTTTGGACGGAATGACTTATGCAGTCAATTCTGTTTTTCATAATTTCATACCTGGACGGAACTTTGAAAAGATACAATACATATACTCGGACCTCTCACCCTATTTCTTTACTAAGAAAGCTTTTTAAGCAGATTTGGTCCTAATTTGGACGATTTTCGAGAATATTCGAAATACAACTTAGATTCTCGAAGAGACCAGACTTTTAAATTGCATTGGTTGACTAACGAGCATATCATGCTACCTCAAGAGCACGATGCATGGACTTAAAATTTCACGGTAATGGTATTAGTAAATTCCTAAACAATAGACTAGAAGGAATTGTATATGTCACTCGGCAATTACAAGTAAGTGTGGTACTTGATGGCATGTGGAGAAAGAATGAGTTGCAGGTAAAATAATTTGCTCGAGGTAATTGAAAAGCAGTAGCCGTTGTGAATGTGTATAGACTAATTCTCAAGCCTCCGAAAGTGACCAGAAAAATTGTATCAAAGAAAGAAGGCTTGGAGGATTTTTTAGTTTTTCGATTTCATCGATGAAAATTCACCTCGGAGATGAATTTAGGTAAGTTAATCTCTCTTCTTTACAACCATCAACTGCAATCAATCGCCATTCCGTATGAACCAATCTCGGAACGATCCTTATGCAATTGAACCGATCTTCATAAACTTTCGGAGATAATCTTCGAAAATCATCTCAAATATCAAGAAGATGTCTCCAGTTTCGCGTTACGCCGGCAGGACATGAGACTCTCGAGCTTAGCTGGCGACCGTAATTGGTTGCATCTCGTGGTCTTCCTCTTCTTTGATGGTCATCCTGGGCGGGGACGAGGGAGGCTCGGACACGGAAGCCTCGCTTTGCGGGGGCGTCGACCGTCCCTCCGAAGTTGAATCGTTTCTATTCTGCTCTTCGGAGAAGCCTTGCTGGTTTGGCGGGGGAGGTTCTTCTTTGATTGCCGTTGGCACCATCTGGGGCGATGTCCCCTCCGCCGCCACCTCCCCCGGGTGCTGGGCATCTCTGTGCCTCCGTAGATCCACTTTCCTCTGGAAGGCGCGCTCGCAGAGGCCGCACGCGAAGGGTTTGAATCCTGTGTGTTTGCGCATGTGCGTGATGAGGTTGGATGATTGGCTGAAAGCCTTTTCGCATACGACACACTTGTGCGGCTTTTCGCCTGAAATCAAAATGGAGAGAGTTAAAGACACCTCTGGAGTGAAAAGGATTGATTATAAGGAAGATAATCACAACACAATAAGAAACATAAGAGAGAAAATAAAATTTAAAACCGATTTTCCCCAAGGATTTATTTTCGTGCGTTCGCTGTTTAAAAACGGATCAGTCTTAATTCTATTAATATCAGTATTCTTTAAACCTCTATTTTTGTTAGTTAGTAAAAGAATTATGTTTTTAAATATAATGAATTATTTTAGGGGCAAACAGAATGGTAATGTGTACTTGCGGGGAATCCAATTTACAGTAAATGTTCGAATGGACGTGGTTTACTTAAACTAGTAAAGTTTTTAGCTAGATATTTATCGATTGATAAAAACATTATTCCTTAGCAAGATATCGATAATTCCATGGTGCTTTTAGAATAAAAGATATACAACCAGAAAAACTCCGATAATACCACAATTTAAAATAAATATTAAAGAAACGCAAATATAATCTAAACCAAAAATTTTTCGGGTATATGAGATTTCACTTTATTTACAAGATATGTTTCTCATTTAAGAGAATAATACTTATGTTTTTCTATAATCGTCCCTTTTTATCAGCCGGAAAGTACACGATCAACGCTAGCGTACAGTTTACTGCTTAATTATTACTTCAGCTTCGCGAAATTAATCTGTAACTTCTCATAAATTCTCACATGACTTTCCTTCTCGTTTTGTAATCATAAAACCCCTTTCAATCCATTTGGTCACTTGGAATATTTTTCATTGTTCATTTTACCAGTACGATGCTGTTACCATTTTCAAAAGTACTATCTTTTATTTGCATAATCAAACGGTATGTGCATCATCCCTTATAGCTTCGAATAAGTTTCTGTTGAGTTTGCTTCATGACATATTTTTTATCTTGGAGTTTCATTAAAGCCATTCAATAGAAAATACTGTTATCTAAGAAGATCGTTACTTAAGCTTACGTGGGTTACGTGACATCTAGCTGAATGAAACCTCGATAACAGCAAAGAAGCTCAGAATTAAAAAATGGGCGATGAAAAGATACGTTATTCATCCCGAGTAGTGATAAGGAAGGCGTTTTTAGAGAACAAGTGGTGCCGTCAACAGTGGAAAAAGGAAGAGAGGAATTGAAGGTTTGCAAAGCGATCGATGGGACAATAGTTCCCTGCCTATTAATTTTCTTCCCGCCACCGGAGCTTCGCCATCCCACATGAAATTCCGTGCTCTATGAGCGTGTTTCTAGTGAGGCCACTGTCGTGACATACGTCACATCCGCTCACGTTTTCCGGGAAAAAATTGGGAGAGAGATAAGAGTCCATCCATGGTCATTGTTGATAAACACGTGGATCCAATGCAGACATGCTACAATGCGGCATAGCTTTCAAATACGCAATCTTTTAGAGAATGAAATCTTCCAAAATGAAGCTTTCGCACATTGGCATTGCGATTCAAGAGTAGTGTATGTATTTGATAAAATTTTGAAATTATGTATAAAACCTAAAAATATATAAATGAGGCATCAGTGAAATAATTATATTTAATTTTTGCAATAATTCCCCTCTTGGGCTAATAGTATTTCCAAGTAAAGATTTTTTAATTTCCAAAATAATTAATTTCATGCAGTCATATAGTACTTAACGATATTCACATACCGAACAATACTGTATTTTTGATCAGCTGCATCATTTCCCAAGCAAAGTCATTTTATACATCGTTTTACCAACGGTTCATCTTTTATGCTACAGCGGGAAAAATAACTATAGGGGGTGTGAATTTTTATCAGGAATATTCAGCCTTTGCGCTCCCTCAAACACACCGCCTCTTAATATTTAATTGCATTTCTTTCGGAGTGAGTCAGAGGTCAGAGGGTTATGATTAAAACAAGAGACTTCTTAAAAATGACAAAGAGAAAAAATGAGAAGCCTTCCGTAGAAAATAGTGGAATGAAAATGAGAAAATTAGAGATCAGTGGAACGGCATTCCTTTGGGTAAAATCTAAGGGAATCCTGAAACCTAATTCCTCAGTGAATATAATATGATTTAAGAGCATGGTTTCTTGTAAGGAAAGGTAGAAAGCACTGCTTATATATAATGGACGCCTGAAAGCACTTTTAAAAGTAAGTAATAACTCAATCATTCATATGGGATCCCAAATTCTCTATCTTTTAGGAAATATGAGTTCTAGCATATTGTACGTTCTGAAGTACCCGCTTCAGAAAAGAAATAAAAGAAGAACAACGAAACATTCCAACGATAGATTCCGACGCACTAGACTTCTTTGATGGATAAAAACCGGCTGTGTGACCAAAATTATATTTTGGACTATAAATCATACGAGAATAGCAGTGCACGTCAAAATTTACTATGAGCATAGAGAAAATTTACAGATAAAAGTCTGTTTGGACATAAGAAGTGGTACCTCAGATCGAAGTATCTAACGTTACTACTTAAGAAACATTAGAGGGGTTTGAATAGGTGAAGAAGAGAAGCTAAACAAGTTGAAAGGCAGAAGAAAGAACGAGTGGAAGACTGAAGCTGAAAGGGGAGCGAGTGAGAATGCCTTTTAAGGGTATAACAATGAGAGTTGGATGACAAAGGGTATTCTTCCCAGAACATTTCTTGTGAGATACACGAATGCACCGAGGCAAAAGCTTTAACTCGTAACGCCCTATTTTTATCCCCTCTCTTTTCGTTTTGCGCGATTCTCATTTCCTTTCAAGAGAAGTGAGACACCAGACAGCAAGAGATAGAAAAGCTGGATTAGTACTCTTCAGTTTACTGCTGAATTGGTGAATTTTCTTATTGGTAGAAGCCCAATTTTGTTATTGATTGTAGCATAAAATGTACGATTAATATCAGGGTTTATCAAGTTTTAGGGTATTATATATCTACAGTATCTGTTAATTATATATTTATGGACTTCAACGGGTGGCCATTAATAAATTCGAAAGCATAGTGGAAATTCAAAAGTAGAATACATAATTTAAATTAAAGTTCTACCTAAAATGCAATTTTAAAGATGTGATGAAAGCATAGGAAATGCATTTACGATTTTATAATTTATTTTATTTTTGACCACCAGCAAAAGGTATTACCGAATTAATTTACATAAAAACTCAAATGTATACAATCCGCAAATAACAGTACTGCAATTTGATGATCCATAAACTGACAAAAGTTTTTAAATGCTCATCTAGTACTTGTACTAGCATGATTTATTCAACCCGAACTGCTTTGTGAAGCTTTCCTTCTGACAGAAGCCTTTTCTAAGTCTATCAAAGCATCTCGCCGCTTTGAAATACTCTCGAAGAAAAGTTATATGGACTTAATATTTTGAAGGCAAAATCATCCATGCGAGAAAAATCGATGCCTTCGCCGGAGTACAACGGGCGCACAGCGGCTTCATAATCAGTTCATAAACTGTCGCGCACGTTTCAAATCAATGAATTTAATTCCGTAAAGAGCTCGGACGTGCAGAAAGAAAGCAGACCCATTTACTAACCGAAATAATAGGCACCAAACAGGCGTCTAAAGTGACGCGCTATTATTAAACCGGGAAATCGAAGTAATTGTCGTGGGAGAGAGGCAAGGGTTGGAGACCAGATAAGAATTTTTCAATCCGGAGCTTGAGTGACTTAGCGAAAGAGTTTAATCAGTTACCAAAGCTCTCACGTCCAATACGTTAAAATCTTCCGCCAGGGATTACGAAGGGTTCGTTTGAATTAAGGCTCTTAAAAACTTGACCCCCTCGAAAGATCACTCACTCGACCGATGCTTACTCGTCCGACGCTCACTTGGCCGATAGCTTCGATCGACCGACGCTCACTTGATCGACTACTCGATTACTGACAGCTTGATATAACGACATCCCGACATAGTTCCATTCTAAATACGCTGTCACAAATACATATGTCACAGAAGTCTTATACGAGGTACCCAACAACGGACGAAAGCGGTCTTCATACTCCTAACTATAAAAAACCGAGACTCGAACCCAAAATCTTGGCGTTGTCAGGATAGCATGTTAAAGCATACAATTACAAATCGATGATGGTAATAATTTTTTCTGTGGGGTAACGATAAGAGCTGATAATGAAATACTAAAACACGTGGATCAATTCTTTTAATTTGATATAATTATTTCCTGGAACATGCAGAAATGGGGTTCGAAAAAGAATATCAGTGGTCAAGAGAGATTTCTCGTACTGTTAGAAGAATTGTCTCGTATAATTGATAATGGGATGGGTTTGGTTGGAATGTCATTCAATTAAGCTGTCGGCCAACTGTGCAGTCGGGCAATTGAATGTCGGTTAAGTTAGCGTCGGTCATTCGAGGTACACCTCTTTAAGACTACGGATCTATTGATGAGTTCGTCTCTTGCGTATTTTCTTACCACCCTTGGAGGACTTCTTGCGGGGAGGACTTTTAAACCATCCAGATAAGATTAACAAACACAAAATCTCTTTGAAGAGGCGACATTCATACGTCCTCTTTAGAATCGTTCCTTTTTCTCTCCCCTGCCGATAGTGTTTCAGGCCGGAAGGGGAGGAAAAGAACCCGATAAAGGAAAAAGAGAGGAAGGGGAAGAGAGGGGTGGAAATTGTTGGATATTGGCCGAAGGCCTCGGACAGGTATGACCGCGGGGCCATTGTGGAGGAAACGAGAGAGATCGATAATGAGTAGCATGAAAAATGCAAGCGGGCCATGTATCGCGCAGATAAGAGGGGCGGGGAGAGGGTTAATGGAAGTGACTTCCTGGGGAGGGTGGGAAGTGTGGGAAAGGTAACAAGAGTAGGGGAGCGTACGGTATGGCGACGATGACGAAGTGGGCGTTTGGAAGAGGCAGATTGATGCTTCCATCGATTTAAGTCGGCGGCCTCTATTAAGAAGGCCTCTCCAATGGATGCGAACGGACGGTGTTTGTTTAAAAGGTAAAGAAAGGGAAAAGTCGGCGGAATTAATGAGGCTCAAATCTTCGCTCCACCACCGCCGGAAATTGATTTGTTTTCCTACGTTACGTTCCCTGCAATATTGGAATTATTTCAAAGGGAATGGATTGTAGCAGAAAAATTACTGAATTTGTTATGCCTAATTAATAACTAAAAGTTCTTTGAGATTGGATAAGAGTTGAATAAATAAATATAATCGGTGAGAAAATTCAAAGGGGAACACTTTTTGAAATAACTCAAATAGTTTCCTTAACTTAGGAGCATATCTGTTTACCTAAGAATCATTGAAAACTGAGGAAAGTAATTGAAAGGGAAATCCGTTATTTTTGTTAAAATAAATTATAACTTTTGCTGTACACCAGTTTAATTTTGAAATCTACAAACCATGTTTCCTCATCTATTAAATAAATTTTTTTCGTTAGGTAGCAAATTCGTTTCGTTAGTTGTTTCTTATCTCAAAGCTGTAGGCACAAGAAGAAATATATAAAATAGATCAAATCAAAACTTAAAGACATGAAGATAAACCTGAGCGACATGAAAATGAAAATTTGTGGGGCGTATAGAAACTGAAGTGAAATTTAGATGTTTTTTCTCAGAAAATTAGACGTAAGTAAGAAAATTATTGAAAGGTGCACATATCTAAATTAAAGGAATTTGAAGGCTATGGCTTACCGGTGTGGATGTAGGTGTGTTTCTTCATGTCTGACTTTTGGTGGAATCTCTTCCCGCAGTACTGACATGGATAGGGTCGAGTGTCCGAGTGGATCAAGAGATGCGTCGATAACGTGGACGACCTCTTGAAGGATTTGCCGCACTGCTTGCACTATAGAATTGAAGAAAACAATATTTTACTACTCATTGCTAAACATATATTCAATAAATCAGATTCAAGAAAATATTTCAACATTTACACAAGATTGAAATCTTAAACCTTTGAAATTTCTATTCAATGACACTACGAAAACAAGCTCCATATCCACCAGATTTTTTTAACTGAATGCGGCATTAAATTATACCAGAAATAAGGGTGTACTGCCATTCTATGGCCTTTTTTTGGATTCAGGCCACCCTTTTGCACGCCTTTTACATAAAATACGGTATTTATAGCCCTATACCTTCCTGATAAAATAAGCATTCATTTTTATCCTGTCTTCATAAAATTTTGCTGCGGACAGCATTCATCTTTTCATACTTGACCATTTAATTATATGAGTCCGCACCAATAAAGTCGAGTCTTTTAATTACTGGAAAACACAAAACATTCTTTATGCAATTTAAAAAAATATTATTATATTAAATATTAGTTTAGACTGAAGTACTAGATATTTCGACAAAGTAAATGATGAGAACAAAATGTCACGGTATTTGTTTTTTCATTCGCTCAAGAAGTATATGAAAAGAAGCGGGTTGAAATAGGTATGAAATTTTCGTAAGCACAATGATTTTACGTCTCCACTTTATAGAGATTTATAATTCTTTTATATTTTCAGGACTGGTTTTACGGAGATTAAATAGCATCTTTCAATAATAAAAGTAAGCAATCGCCGCGTAATACTCTGATGTAAGCAGAAGAGAAGAAATTGAAGTATTTGAAGCTCTCCTTTATATCCCCTCGAAGCTTCTCTCACTTCTGCGGAAACAAGAAAGGCTTGGCATAATACCGCAAAAAGCGTCTAGAAATCCATATTAGATGAAATATCAAACGCTGAAAAATTCATGAGACCATACACTTCCTCACCAATTGAGAGGAAATGGAAAATCCCTTCATCACTTCTATGGATCCCCGATTTCCATTACAACCCTTTTACACCCACTCACAGACTGAAATCCCTCTCCGAAATAACATTCCCGTCCGCTACTGTCAGAAAACAGCCGCCCTCCCAATACTTTTCCATTTGCCCTCACCTTCACCTTCGCCGCGGTTGGGAAACCATCTTGCGGCCTTTTCTATGCACACCGATCAACAATCGGACATTGATGGGCGTGTGGGATGGTTAGGAGAGTGTGCGAGGGATGTTATAGGAGTGGCATTGCCTGTTGTCCCCTTTGTCGTGTGCTGCCGCAGCCGCGCGGCAATCTCACGCAATCTCACTTCGGAGAGTTTCTTTCGCGGATGCCAAAGGGGAGAGGGGCAGGTGGGAGACGGAAAAGGAGGCCAACGAAGATGGTGGAAAACAAGCATCCGTTTTAATGCGAATCGAGCAAGAAAGCGGCGGGATGATTCCGATGATTATAAAGATTACGCTATCGACGGGAAATCTGCGCTTACTTCTAAAACGGAACGAAGTGGATAAAAAATAATAATGCTTGGAGAATGCTTCTCATCAGAAAGGCAAAATACTGAGAATTGAAACGATTAGGCTGAAGCTGATTCATTGCCATTCTAAATCATTTAAGACGATTTTACTCTGAGTGTTCCAAAATTGGACTAGCTTTTACAAAGATTTTATTTTCGCATTGAGTGCTCTCTAAAATCCCATTAATTTTTTTAAAGATAATATCTTATAGGCTTATCTAATGGTCCAAAGTTTTGTTGCAAATGATAAAAATGACTCATTAATTACACACGAAAAGAATATGGGATGAATACCTATTATGCAAATATTTTTCAATCGATGTAATTTCGGAGATTATTCAAAAAAGTATTTTAACTTTACGATATCCATATCGATGGCGTATATCCCTAGGAATCAATAAAGAAATAGGCCGCCGAAAAAAATAGCATTCGTAAACCTATAAAATTTTGTTAGATTTCCATTAAGTAATTATAAGTATTAAGTTTCCAGTAATTATAAATACTAAATCGACAATGTTCAAGGAAAAATAATTAATAAAAAAGTGATACATTTTGAAAAATATTGGTTGTGCGCAGTTGTTTCTCGGTACTTGAAAAGATATTAGAATGTACCCTTTTGTGTATCCCTGAAAATGGCAAATATTCAGGCTTTGCAAAAGGAGTGAGCACTGAACCTCAGGCCATATTACCTACAATAAATTGAATAATCAGGAGAAGAAGAATTGGAAAGTATCTTTTTAAATACCAATTTAAGGGCGTCGCCGTTAAGCATTGAGTGGTGCTAGAACATTACAGTGAGCTAGGAAGTGGGAAGTAAAACCACCACTGCTACTCATCGAAGGATATATCCCATATTTAATTCAGAAAAACGAAAAAAGCTGCATCTCGCACGAGGCAGACACGTCATGAAGAGGAATAAAAAAGATTCGCTGGATTTTTCTCGAGCGAGCGCGTGTTGCGAGTCCTATCTCGGTCGTTCATATCACCCGGCGAAGATCTGCGCGATTCCCCCGTATCTGTGTCATAATGGCATTTTCGTGTCTCCGAGGGCCGGAGTTCAGGGTTCGACGGATGCGTGTGTGATTGCAGAGGGAGTGGTGAGGGGAATGAGCGGGAAACGTCTGTTTCGAAGAGGAGTTGAGGGAAGCATCGTGTCGATGCTTCCCTCTCCAGAAACAACTGCGAATCAAACGATAAGAGAGTGATTTCGGTTTGGCGTTGGGAAATACGTCGCGTGCGTTGTCATCATTCGTCATTTGACGGAGAACAATAAAAATCCCGTGCAAACAAAGGGGTGCACTGTTTTTTAACACGCATTTCAGAACTAGAGTCGTCGTAGATCACTTCGGAAATGGGGACGAGCGCATTCGATATTCATGAATCTCATGTTTCCTGAAATGTTGCGTAATTGCCAACCTATTTCCGATACTTATGTTGTATTTGCCATCTTTCTCGTTGAGGAAAGCGGCAATGAAAGATAGCATGGTTTCTCCTGATTGCGAGCATCTGCTTGATTATTCATGATTACCATTATCTGAATGATTATCACATAATGATTCACTCTTCGCATGAATAAAGAAAAAATTGGAAATAATTTGTTTATTCAGGAGTCATAAGAGAGAGAGAAACCAGGAGTGCAGCGACGATAGTGAAAATATCACTGCGGAGTTGAGAAAAGAGGAGAAAGAGCTTTTGATGGAATTTAGACTCGTAGAAAAGAGCACTTATCAAAATTGAGTGATCAAATACGAAATCGGTCGCACTGGGCTTAAGATCGATCATTGAGGTGATTGCCTTGCGAAAACGATTGGGCTCCATCAAAAGTGGAGACAAGGCGCTATAAGACCCGAATAAAGGTTTATGAAGCACTGTCAGAAGGGCAGAGAAAACAGGATTCTCGTTTCTAGAGGAGATCGCTATGTCAAAGGCAGTTTAAAGTAGTTCTACTACTAACAATGCAACTTACAAATCATACATAATTTGAGTGCTTAGTCGAGAAAGAAATAAAAATACTTTTTTAAATACAGTAGAAACTAATTTGCTCAAAAATGTTTTTTTTTTTTGAAACCTGAAAAGTATTTTAAATCATTCTCCAAGGAGTTTCACTAAGAAAGAATATTAAGTAGTGATCTATTTATCGTAAGTGATTGTATAACTGACATCGATTATATACCTAAGGAGTCCTCCTACATTCTAAACAATTCGTTGTGACTGTTTAACCCTATAAGAGGCGCACACAAATGAAACTAAATAGATGTATTGTAAAGAAATAAATATTGGTACATGGCTATTAATAAATTAGAGGTTTAAAATCTTCAAAAGTCGTCTTTGTCGGCGTTCCTTCTTTTACTTCCCGGTAGTTGGAGAAAGCAAGAAAGATAAAAGGCTTTTAGAGATTTAAAACCTCTAATCTAATAATAAATGTATGTACATATTGTTTGCAAGGATAAAAAAGTATCGAAGTACTTAAGAGCTCAATTTTGATTTACTCAGTAACAATTGGTAAGATTACACACTTCTATCTACCTTAGATATTCTTTCTTCGCCTTTTCGTAGTGATAACAATAATACTCTTTTAATGGAAAGTAGATCCATGATCTTTCTAAATACTATTTAGTTAAAGGCTCACCTGAAACGTCCGTTGACTCTGATTGTGCTGCTTGGGCGGTTGATTCGTGATCTTCTGGACTTGGACGCTCACTTGCGGAGGTGGGTTTGGAACAGACGGCTTCTGCTCGGAACAATCCGGAGAAGGTGTTTCCTCTCTTGGGCCCGCTTCTCCTCCATTCCACCAATTTGCGGCCGCAGCGGGACAACACGGTTCCGAGCCGATGCGAGGCCTCCTGCAGGCGGGGCAGTGGGGCAGAGAGGCAGGGACGAAGGGATGCGGTGGATAGGGCAGCTCTGGGCTGGGTGCTGGATGAGGTCGGCCCCATCCGCCCGCACCCGCCACTCTTCCCTCTTTCTCGCACAGACTTCCCGGAGACCATATGCCTCGGGGTCGCGTGCACAGGTTTAGAGGCGCATCCTCGGTCTCGGGCTCGGGATAGGAACTTCTTGCCGATTCCATAGCTAGAAGAGATTTTTTCGCCTGTTAGGACTTACGGGGTATTTTGCTCTTAAATTCATGTTCTATGATAAACATTTTCTCTAAGCATGTATAGTAATATATGTATTAAAGGCCATAAAGAGATCGTGTCAATTAATAAAAATTGCATACGACGAAGACAAGAGCCTTGGTGGAATAAAGGTAACAAGATTGACGATGCCCATAATTTTGGGTAACTATTACTACAGTATGTTTAATAATTTTAATTTTACCTTCAAATCAATTAAAAGAATAATTAATTTCAAAAAATATCACGTACATCCGATTTTAAATAGTAAAATTAAATGTTTGGAATTCACAGTTTATCTGATTTTTAACGAAACATTTCAATTCACCCGTACTTGTAAGTAATCCCGTTCGTAAAATCTTCTCTCTTAAATTTTAATGGCAATACTGTATCAATATGCAGTGTATGAACCAAACTATCCTTCAGAATAACCAGCGTAAAATATGTTATGAGCATTAACGTTGAATGTTCTATAAATTAAAGTAAACATTTTTTATTCAAGTAATTTTCATCCCCTTACAGATTTACTAAACAATACGCTTTATGTCTCGTAAGAATGCCTAATTCATGAATATCACCTTAATAATAAATTCCTATATTTAGAAATTGAGAACCGATAAAATATTCGATTCTTTCGAACAACTCTGAGGTCCCTGAGTACTTCCAAAAAACGTTCAATGATTCAATATGATAGACCTGAAACGCGTTTCCGTATTTGATGAATCATCCTTAATCTTTAAAAAATATTCCCCTTTGAACGTATTATCTCTCTGTTATTTTATTTTCCTCTCTCTCTCTCTGGCGGTCGTTTTGGACCGCTTGATGATGAAAGGCACGCCGTTTAATCGCCAGTTCCGCACTGAAACCGGTTCGTCAGAAGCGATACAATGGTGAGGGGCTAACACCAGGTGTTCCCAATTGCATTGATGAACGTGGGTCGGCTTTCAACTCACCTATTGGCGCCGGTCTCTTCGGAAAGGGACCCACGATGACCAGGGGCCTCGGCTGTTGCTGCTGGTCCACGTGTCCTTTGGGCGTGAGAGGAGACGGCGAGGCCCTTTGAGGTGATTCAGCCTGCCTCTGAGGATAATGTTGTTGCGGAAGTGGTGATAGGGAATGGGAGGGAGTGTGATGATGCAGGGAAGGCGGGTGAGGGGATGGATCGTGATTCTGGAGATGCAGCGGCTGGTGGTGCGGTGGCCAATATATGTGGGGGTGGAGGGCATGTCGCTGGTGAAGGAACGGGGGAGGAGGCGGCAGCGGTGAAGCAGGAGGGCTTCTGGGCGAAGATCTGCAACCCGGCCAAGGTCCGTGGTGGCGAATTTCCACTCCTTTAGAGAAAATTGGTTTTAGAGTTAAATGGTGGAGATTCGAGCGTTGATGTCTCTCATTTAAGATCGAATGATCCTTACCTCTCTTGCTTCCGATGTCCCCGGGATAGAAGGAGAAAAGGGAGGAATGATGGTGCGGGGGTGGAGAGGGACGGAGGGTTGGAGGAGGGGATGTGGGGGTGGCTGGGGAGGTGGATGGCGGGGTTGGGGGGAGGGTGTGCTGGGGAACAACCCAAGATTGAGGAGAATCCGAGGGAGGAGGGGGCGTGGATGGGGGTGGAGGAGGAGGAAGGAGATGCGGGGGCATGAGGACGGAGGGGGATCCATCTCTTCCGGCTCTTATTAGGAACGAACGCGGCATCTCCGGGTAATAGGACAAGGGCCGTCGTTCTTCTGAAAATAAAGGAATGCAAATAATAATATAAGTAAATGTTCGTGAGTGAATAGTGAGCACGAGGTATGAAAAAGAGATTTATTAAGTAATTATTTAATTCAGAGTCATAATGTTTTTGACATATTATTTTGAATATTCATTTTTAGCTGGAGCCGATTCGCGATGTTCAAAGAAATTAAAAGGGCTACTTAATCACTTCTTGAAAACCTTTTAATAAATATATTGAGACAGCAATATTCCTTATTTCAAATCGTGGAGCAGGTAAAATGATGTGGTAAATTCTAACATGTAGACAACATATGACGCAATTGATCCAAGAGAAGTAAGCACAGAAAACTTAGTACGAATCACTTTATTATGTAAAGAGAGTAGTCCGTTTTTGGAAAAAATGGTTTTTGTTAATAAACTTAACTTAAATTGAATTTATTGCGTACGTACTGCTGAATTAAAATATCTTACTCGTCGTCAAAATAATATGTAGCTTTTGGTAGCATTAGAATTCATATTAATAATGAATATGGAGAAATTAACTGATTTTTTTAAGTTATAGAAATTACTACAAAACCCAATAAAATATTCTACAGAAACTTGTTTTTCATTGAGGATTTAGCAGAAAAGTACTATAAGTCAATGCGGTGACATTCGGGTATGTAAAGGAAAATCAAACTAAAACGCTTTATCGGTTGCTTTGCCATTCTCCACTCCCGCACGCCACCTAAGGCGTCAAGAATCCTTCATCTCCCCGATTTTGAAAGCTTTTCAATTTTGTAGTAAAATAAGATGACGATGTGAATGGGCGCGAGGAATTAAGTGTTGTACGGGGAAGTGGGATGAGTTTGGCGCGAGCGTAAGAAGTATAAAGGAAGGGGGCGTAACGGAGGCGCGTGCTTCTTGTTTGGCATCTCATGCTTGGCTGGACACCTCCTCGCTCTGCCGCACCGCCTTTTGCTCTTTTTCTGTCGTGTGCCGTCCGTCACTCGAGCAGGCACGATGCGTGTTACTTCGGACAATGGAAGGAAGATGTAGTGGTGGGAGGCAAAGAATGACCGCCGACGGAATTAGGTCTAATGGTGTTTGAGAGAGCTGGTAAAGAGACGTCCTCGTTAGGTGCCCGGGGAGAGGGGCGTGGGCCGCGCTTCAAAATATATACCGAACGAGAATTGAAAATGCTGGTATCATAAAAGGTTTGATTGAATGCTGAGTGAGATATTTTTTTCACGGCTTGTATGCGATTTTTGCGTAAATATTTGTAGGCATGGAGGCCTCTTGTTAAGGTCCCACTCTAGCGTAATTACCGCCCGCTTGCATAAAATTGCTAGTTCCGATAATTCAAGGACGCTTTCCCCGGAAAAAAATACTGGTTTGATTTGTTGTTTTCACTAGAGAAATGATAATAATTCCTAATGGGTTCTTACCTCTATTTTCGTGTTTTTTATCCTTAACATCCTTGAGTCATTAGAGAAGAGAGATTTGCTTAATTATAAAAAAATGAGAACTTATAGATGTTTGGTTTACACTCAATTCAAGAAAAGTTTTGTAAGGTCCGCAATATTTTCTAAATTATAAATAACATAACCTATTTATTGATGATCAGTGATTCATATTCATAACTATTATTCTCACTATTATTTACGGTAGTGAAATTTTCATTTAATATTAAGGTAGTCCTTTCCGCCACAATTGAAATTTACTGATTGATGAACAAAGCTTACTTTGATCGATGGCTTTTTTCCTATAAACCATTGCCTCTTACGAATCTTGCAATATATAAATATATCTAGAAAAAAACAAAATGTAGGATGAATCATATATGAATGCTTAGCTAAAGAAATCAAATTTATCGTAAAAAATTTCCTTGAGCTCATATGAGCTATACAATTATCTCAGAAATATCGGAAAGCATGAACCGGTTACAAAGGAATACTTTGGTGGGAAAATGTTTCAGGCGTTAAAGTCTCCAAGGAAATACAATTTTTTTCTGATGACATGTGATAGATATTCAGCAAATTTTAAGACAAATTTTTATAGAGAGTAAAAAATCATTAACGTATATCATTTTCGTACTACCCAGTAGGCCTAAGTGTGGCGTTCATTCTCAGCTGAGACTTTTAGTTTGGAAGGAGGAATTTTATGTACCTAACTCTTATATACAACTTTACTTAAATTACTTACTTCGAAGAAAATTCAAAACGTGATCGTATTACTTTGTTTGTCCTCAAATAACCAATAATCAAGAGGTAATTAGTTTGAGAAACAACTCTTAGGAAGAGATTTAGAGGTTTACCTCAAGCATTGAAGTCACTAAGAAATAGTTCTGACGGGTATTTAATTAAATTACCTAAATTAATAATTAACTGAAAATGTTATCTTACCATATTGAAAATATCACATAATATATTTCAACAGGATTATAAATTATATGCTTGGTTTTTGATACCGGTACGTAATTATGAAGAGAGTAGTTGTTATAACGTGTGATTAGTAGCTCCGATTTTCATTAAGAAGTGTAGATCTTGTGAGGCCAAAGTTTTACAAAATTCCTGAGGATATGATAACATAATATAAAGAAATGTTTATCATTACACGAATAAACAAGGGTGAAGGAGATTATCTCAGAACTTAATCGACAACTAAAGGATGGAAGTACCGATTTCATTGGTATTTGAGCCTAAAAATAGATATTTTCCAAGAGGAAGAATCTAACCACGGTCAAATTTTATGAAATACTTTTCTAATCTTGATCCAATATTCTGATCAACTTTGTCGAGTGGAGTGTCCATTGAAATTCTATTTATGGTCTATGGAAAATAAGAAAAGTGTAGTCATTTTGTGATTTGCTGTTTCCTATTTTTCTTCCGAAGTACATCGATAAAATTTCCCTAACTCCATCATTTGCTTTGTTAAAGTAGTGAATTTCGCAACCATGATATATTAAATTCCAGCCCCACAGATGTTTCCTTCATTTTTCTTAGTGTAATTTTACTTTTTAGTTGACATTGTTTTCGCCACACATCTCTTGATGAATCTTTTGCTACTGATTTTAGGAGTTTACGATTCCAAAGCTCTCCCAATCAGCGGGAAATCCCGAATAAGCCCGCTGCTAAAAAACACCGTCATTGATGGCGTTGGACGCATCAATTTGCTGACTATGAAAAGAGAACGAGGAAGAGGCCGCCACGTCTGGATGGTCGTGATGTCGGGTGTGGGAAATAAAGAATGGCCTGATTGACACAGTGGAGTGATAGTTTGGGAGAGATATGGATGGAGGGAAGGATTCAGATGGAGGTGGGCCAATATGCGTACGATCATTCTTGCTGTCTGCTTGCGCCCGCATCTAGAAGCTCTCTCCAAAATTCGCGATTCGTTCGCCTTAATGTGACGGGAAGGGGGACTCGGGAGAACATAGGTCTGATTAGGAGTGAGGAT
Organism: Sympetrum striolatum; assembly: GCA_947579665.1. Lineage (NCBI taxonomy): Eukaryota > Metazoa > Arthropoda > Insecta > Odonata > Libellulidae > Sympetrum > Sympetrum striolatum. The sequence goes on along the minus strand of OX388342.1, from coordinate 47,848,958 downwards.
TTTGGTGGTGATGTCACCATCCTTCGGGGTCATCGCTCTCGAGCGATTAACCGAGCTTTCAGTACTAATTGGAACTGAACATTTGCAAACAAAGGGAGAGAAATTATAGTAAGATCCCATAGACTTTTATTGGGAAAACGAGCAGCTTTAAATCCTTTTAAGTTTTATTTTTCAGCGTTTTCAGGGGAAAATATAGAATCAAAAATTAACACGAATATTTCTATATTGTATGATCATATTTTTCCTCCCTCTACCTGAATATATACGATTTGATGTGATATTGTGAGCAAACTTTAGATGGGATTAATATTGACGACAATGCTGTAAAATTTGATTAAAAATCAAAGAAAATCTGTACTATATGATTTAAAAAAATGGGTTTCATTTTTAGTTTTCTGTGAACATTTATAACATTATGTGAAATATATTGATGCCAAAAATATTCACCGCAGCGTAATTTCGTAGTTATATTTTACAAATTACCGTAGATATATTTGCATTACGGATGAAATCAACCTTAAATTTGTCATAATTTTAGAAATTTTAATTATTCTATTGCCAATAAAGTTTGTAACAGTGATAATTTATGACGGAGTAAAACTTCCAAAAATAGATAATTTTGAATTGAGAACGGCTTTTGTTCATAAGAAATTAGTAATGGTATATTATCAATAATTAATTGTCTCCTAACATTTAAGTCAAATCATATTTTTTCAACCAGTTGGAAATAACAATCAACTGATACAAGTGTCGTTGACAGCAGTTGTGTGGCTTCTCTTAAAAGATAAAGAAAATTTTAACCGAGTGGATGGTATACTTTCGCAAAAAAATCAGAATCATTATAACTGCTTTCTCGACCAACGATTTCCATAATTGCTCGAAATTAGTGTTCTCTGAAATTTATCAGAGTGATTTACACTTTAGACAGAATTTGCTGAGATATGCCAAGGTAATCTGTCTAACCCATTAACATGGCATATACATTTCGAATCAAATCAAGCGTAGGAAATATTTTAACCAATATGTGCTTCTTTTCCATGTATCAAAACATTCTGCAATCTTTATATTTTCCTCCAAAGATAATTGATACGAAATGTATTTTGAGTAATCTGAATCAATTTCCCATGAATGTAATCTTTAAGCAAATCATCCATGAATATTCTTTCAGAAACTCATATGTAAATAAATTTCAATGCCCTCGACATACAGGCGAGGGTCATAGAATAATTCGGCAATGTGGAATATTAAACAGCTTGTGAAGGCTCAATGTTTGGCAAGGCCTTGGTGCCTTATCAAAGCAAAAGTGTCCTAAATTTTTACGAAATGGATCGCGAGAGGAATACGCGAAAAGTCCCGAATACATTCAGTTAGGTTAAGCTTAGCTGTAATTCTCCAAATACGGATTTCCAGGCGTTATTCTTTAAGTGTCTATTTCAAAAGGTAAACCAATAATTATTTAATATCTATAATTAAATTGATATAAGTAAATATTAAAGATTTGCGGCAACTATCAGCTGTTACTCCAACACATCCAAAAGATACTTTTATTTTAAATTTATGATTACTGCTTAGCATGGTTTACCTAAATGTTATACCTATTAACAACAATATTGTTAAATATAAATGGACGAAAAGTAAAAGTCTCATTTTATCTATAGTTAAATGAAACCAATAGATGTATGCTCGACGAAAATTTTTCCAAAGCTGCTGAAAATGTCACACAATGATGTCCAAAATAGCCGCCATGGTTTCGTATTTCAACATATAAAGTTTAAGACAAAGTCGTGTGCTTGAGACTATATATACAATATTTCAAACTTGGTAGCAATATTTTAGTATAGGTCGCAAAAATCTTAGTTTGTATTGACATAATGGGTTAAGAACATAACTACCGGTCTTTCAGTGTAGACTAAGGGATATCCTATATCTAGTCAGGGTCAAAAGGGATTTTTACTTCCTTACTGTATTTGATAGAAGTAAGTGGTTACAACGTAGATATGATATTGAAGTTTCCCTTTCCTTAGACATTAAATTTTCAAATCTTAGATGTCATTTAGAATACATTAATTCAAAACCGCTTTTTTGGATACCCGAAGGAATTTAAATAAATATTTATTACTTGTAAATTTTAAAGTCATCGAACGAGTAAAGCGTATCAAATTTGAGGAATCGAAATCGCTGGACTGTTAATCCGTGGGTGAGAAAAGCCACTCACCAAAAGGATAATCTTCTTGCCGTGGATTCGAAATCCGTCCCTCGATGGCGATATCTACGCCTCTCAGCATTGGTCTTCTGATAGCAGCTCCATCAAGGGTCCCGCGAAGACAAACAAACTCGGAACCGCCGTACCCTACATGCACTGAGAGATCCTGCCGGCTTCTCCGGAGAGGGCAAGGCGAATCGGAAAATCCTTTGGAGCCTCGCCCTCTTGAGAAAGCTTCACCGACGGGAGAGTGTTCGGCGTTAAATCTGCACGCCCGATGGTGCACACGAGAAGTTGCTCCTCCGTTAGTCAGACACCGACTAAAGACGTCTCAAGCTGGGGGTGCGTGTTATGCTGGTGCGCCTCCCGCCGCAGCAGTCGCCACCTGTGGACTGATGTAGGAGCACCAGACAGACCTGCCTGGAAGAAGAGGGAAATGGAAGGGAGGGCGGAGGGGTTGGGGGACAGGGGCGTCTCAGGCGGGGCGGGGGATGGGGGATGGACAGGGCAGGTGAGAATAGGACCTCCTGCGGGAAGAGGGGGTTGAAAAAACCGGGATGGGCAGAAGTGGGGCGGCAAGAGGATGGGGCGAATGGCATGGAAGGAGCCCGGAGGAGGAGGGGGAGGAAGGGGTGGGGGAGAGATAGGGATCCGTGGTTTGGGTGGGAAGGAGTTCGCTTATTTTTCAGAGCAACTAGGATTAAGGTACTCATTCCTTCGCTTATCTTTTTCAAAACCATTCATTTCCTTTAAGATTAGTGTAGTCCCATTCTGTCCGGGAGTACCCCTTCGATGAGATTCCCATGCCGAATGTTTGTTGTTAGATGGTTCGGCTGTGGGATTTGGAAACAATCTTAGAAGGATTTATCGAAAGTTGATTTCTTTCGGTAGAATGATTTTAGTTATAACTCTTTTAAAGCACTGTGGACGAGATTATCTATTTTAAAGACAATCGGAATTTAAAAAAAAATATATATATAATTTAATAATTTATACTCTTCACAAATTTTTAACAAAACGTTCCTAAAATAAATAAAAATGTAAAATATTCTTATTATGTTAAAATCATCTTATAAAATAAAATTTTCTCTATTAAAATTTAATTTTTTAAAGAACTTCTTTCCTTAAACAATTTCTTAGAGTATAAAAATATTTATTACAGAACGATCTGGAAATTACTAGTTATAAGTGTGATCTAATTTATTACTACGGAAGAGTCTCACTGCGGAATAGTGATAACTGCGATATCACTGCCTATCTTGAACATCCTGGGAAAATATACATAGAACCAGGAAAACTTAGAAGGCTCTATGGTTTATGTTAAAAGAGTAATTTGCATATCGTTTCCGGGTTGAGTTAATTATATGTTAACGTCTAAGCCAATGGCGGAAGAAATCTAGACTAAAATTTCATAGTGAAATTTTCTGGCGTATTATAGTTAGCGTTATCGGAGAAATTATATTTTCTAGAATCTCCTTTGAAAAATTGCTTCCTCAGAATTTTCTACCTTGATTATCAAAACTCATTCAAATTAGTATGAAGGGCGTATAATATCATGAAAGTTTACGAGCTGTTTGGTTAAATTTTCTGCGGCTAAATCCTTGTGAGTATTGTATGCGGATAAAATTAGTTCAAGATTCTTGAAAATAAACGGAAATGGACGTAAGTGCAAAAGGGATGACTTATCACTGCAAACTTATGCCTTAATTTTACATATTTAACGTTTCAAGGTAGAGTAATCAATACCTTAATATTTTTACTCAATTGCTCTAAAAAGGTTTTGGTTCGTTTTTTATTGTTTTAGACTTGTTTTGCTAAATCCCGCATTCCATTTTATACAAAGATTATATAAAAAACCGATTGCATATCGATCTTAACCGGATGAGTTTCTCAGGACAAAATAAACAGAAATATGAAAATCACCAAAATTTAGTTACTACAATCTCATTTATCAACATTGCATTTATAGTGTAAACGGTAAACTATTTAACCAGGTAGCTATTTAAAATCCATAAAGTGAATTTGTTCGTTTGGTAAAAATACTGGAAGGTCGTGTTGAAATTTAAGGAGACATTTTGCTGCACTGAACATGCCATAAAACAAAAACAAAGTATTCACGAGATTAGGGTTCATGGTCGCACTCCTGATAATAGGAAACAAACAAATCGTTGTGTAGGAGGTAACTCCCAATCCTGCCATTGAAGGGAAGAATATTTCTTTACTACTGAGATAAAACTCTGAGCTTAAGTCGAGCAGGCAATTTGGATTTTTAATAAAAATACGTTTCGGCTATATCTGTCTACCTTTATCACTACCACTTGTACTCAGTTCGGGCGTTATCAAATACAGGTTTTCCTTTGAATGATAAGAAATTGCCGAAAGCGGCTAGAAAAAGTTGACCACGCGGAAATTTTGTGGATGAATCTTAAAATTTAACTACTTTTCTTCTTCCACGAAACGACTCCAAACTTACTCCAATGAACTACCTCACCTTGCGATAACAAAACTGCTTCATTCTAGTTATCATTGGAATTCATACGATCCAATCTGTTGGTAAGTAGTCAGCCTGAAAGCTTTATTGGTTCCTCACTCCCTCCAATATTAGCTTTATATAGTTAGTTGGAGTAAGGGGAATGGGACATGATGAGGAGTGAGGTAGTTTGCCCTTGCTACGAACCAATCAAGTAGTACTTTTGTTTAACTTATCTTCCGGTTCCGCATTGTTTTACATCAAATCCTTCTTTACCTATAACTCTATGAAATCTTGTACTGAATTGAAGGTTATCAGCTTATTTTATAAATTAATTGAGGAGTTTATACCTTCATGAGGCTTTGCATTTATATAGCTACTATCTCCTGTAAAAACACACTTTACTCCTCACATAGCTACTTTATGTTATCATTTTTTATTATTTCATTTCGAATTCGTATGTAAGAAGAACGAAACTTTATTTATAACGAACATGGAAAGGTATATAGATGAATTTAAATAAAAAAACTTCAGTATATCCCGCTAGAATTTATTGGGACGAAAGGTTTTCATCTTTACGGTCACCTTCAGGTAACCATACACGGAAATGATGGACTTTATAGTATTTTCATTAGTTTTTACGGAAGAGTAATTAGAGTAAGCATACTTAAAATCCATTTTTCGTGCCAAAGGGCATTACAGGATACAGATTAACAACTTCCCTCCAATGGCCAAGTGTGACTTCTAGATTTGACAACATATATCGAACAAAAATTTTTCCGGGGGAAGATGACGGATTTAACATCCCTTCATTCCTTCCAAATAAAAGGTTAACGACGTCGGGCGTACTTCTTCCACTTTCTTTTCCCTCGATAATCCCCATTCCTTCCGTCATTAAATTCCTCTCTTGGGCGCTGTTCTGTCACGCAGTCGTTCGTCAATCCTTCCCTCTTCGGACGCAAATTGCCGAGAGCACAAACATTGCCCCGTCAATCAATGGTGGTCACTTGCCTTTCCCTGCCCCTCCTCCCTTCTTGCTTTAACACCTCCCACGCCCCCATCTCCTCCTCCAGAAACACCATAAAGAAACCTCCGAAAACTTCTTTTTCTTCGTCTCCGACCGTTTCCCCGATCCCCAGCACGCCGCGCATCCCAGCTTTTTCTCACACTTTGCGCCCCTGTTTCGCGAGCCTTAAAAATCGTAATAAAAAGGAAACTTCCGTCCACTCTCGAGCCATTTCTCTCTTTTTTACTCCTCAGTCCATACTGTGCCTTTACGATCGCCTTTCCCCACTCCGAGACTCTTTATTCCCGAACACCTTGTCCCGCTCCCACGATCACAGAGTCCGATTCGTCGAGGAATCCCAATTGAATCTTTTACGCCATTAAATCCCACTGGACAAATCAAAGGGGATTTCTTTTAACGATCCGGCTTGTTATGATTTCTCGAATTATTCCTCGGAACTGCGCATGAAAAAGTGACGCGGTTTTTCTGGTTTTTACCGACCGTTCGACGTTCTAAAATATGTTGTTCTAATGTCAGAGGAGGCGGGAGTGATTTCGCTGACAGAGTTCCCGATAACGTAGAAAAACAAAATAGATTAATTGTTTGTAATATATCCCAAGGTACTCTTGGTGCGCGCAATCAACGAAAAGCGTGAATATAACTAATCTGCTTCATGTTCATGTCAAAAGGTTTTTATTGTGCGCGATTTTCCCTGCGAACTTGTTAGTTTTAATAAGTATATAGATATGAAAACCTTCCCAAAAACTGACAATTTTCTTCTCCTTTTCAGCAATTTTCTTTCTTATGCGGAAACTTTAGCCGAATCATGAAGTTCTTCCTGATAAAAATCATCATCTACAATGATATTTATTTTAAAAGAAAAAGATTAAAGTTGAAAGATGTAACGATAAAAAGATTATAAAAATTAAATTGATACATTTTATAAGTGATATGATTTATCACCACGCTAGCTATTTCTCGTTACTATTGTTAGTAAGTTATTTCAGGTAACTTATCTCATAATAATAGAAATTATGAATTCTAGTTACAGAATCGCTTCGTTGGTTATAAAATTCCACGTCACTCTATATTTTCAATCTAATGAGATAATCATCATCATATGATATCTTAAAATCTATGCACTGTATTTCGATATTATATAGGTATGTGGTATGCATAGAATGATTTGGAGAGCTGGAAACAACTCCTTTGACCGTGAAATCATGGTAGAAATACACGAATGAACAAGAAAAAGGCAATCCGAAATTTAACATTGGTTTTAAGGTTCCAGCCTCAATTTTTACTTATTGGTTGGTAAAACGTTTTGTTTTACAGCACTAAATTCGGGTAAGAAATTAAAGATATTGAGGCATTTTATCTTGCGAAATGACAATAAAAACATTGGATAAAGGCTCAAATAATCAGGGAAGGGAATCAATGGGTCTATGGTAAAATTACGGAAAACTGTTGAGTAAAAATGGGGGAAGCAAATTTATCGAGGAAAACGAAAGAAGGGGAATATGCGTGGGTGGAGAGAAGTAAGAGGCATATGAGCCATCGTATGGCAGCTATAGCAACGAAGGTGTGTGCGTGGGAAAGCAGAGGGCTTTAGTGGAATAGAAGATAAAGGAAGTCGGAGGGGAGACTATGCGATTAGTCCCTCCTTCAGTCTCGATTAATGATTCATCGCCCTCTTGGAGAAATTATTCCGCACTAATCATAAGGGACAGAGGGTGAATCTTCCTTTGAGGGTTTTATAGGTAAGCGTGCCATTGTGTCGATGAAAACTGAAGGACAATGCTGTAAGTTACATCAAAACACTGTTGCACTTGAAGACAAATGACATCTGCCACCGACATAAATTCTTGTTCGACAATCTCATAAAATTGCATCCCTATATCCTGAAATGAAAAATTTTACTTCAAGTTAGACTTAAATTATTTCCATAACCATGATAACTCGCAGAACATAATGATGGGAACCTTTTTACGTATATGTTGCTTAAAGACTGCCGAAGCGTTGCTTTTATTATATTTTTTACCGAGACGTCGAATTTAGCTCACATCTGGCGAGGCCAAACAATTCTGGCTCCGTAAAATTTTTTTCTCTCTCGTTAAGATAATTTTTTTTCGACTAGCTCTTGAAGGCTTGTAATTCATTTTCCCGGTCTTGTAGACTTCGGAAACTGACAAGATGTATCGGCGCATGTTCAGGTAAGCTTGTGTTAATAACAGCTTTTTTCCATCTTGTTCCACAGATTTCATTGTTGTTTGGAGGGGGCACGTTTTCGATTAAAGTACTATTAGATTAAAAAGGAGAGGAGTCCACTCTCTAATGATAATTTGGTATTATCTTTGTATAATAGTATGTATTGGAAATATAACTTAGTACCGTATATTTCCATAAATAAGAAGACCTTCCAATAAGACGGGGTATATATTTTCGTCAAAGTTATAAAAACTATCATGGCCTATGAATTTATATTAGATCAGAGATCATCATCTGGATAGTAATACTATATTACTTATGAGGTAATGTTAGTAATGTCCTATTCGTAATTTTTCGAATGAAAATTTTTATATTCTTGCATCTGGCAGCACTGCCTTGCGATTACTGCAAAAATTCGTACTGATTATTTTTGTATCTGTCCTATAAGATGACCCCGGATTTTAGGGACCATTTTATTATTCAAATATTGTCTTATCTGCGGAAATATAGGAAAGTTTCAACAGCTTATTCTTTATCTATCGATGGTTAAAGGAAATAATGCTACCATGGCGCTTTATATGTCAAAGGAAGGTAAATGGAAATAAAACAACTTTGAATTCAATAAACACCTGCTTTTATTAACATAAGACAAGAATTCTGAGAGTGCGAAAAAGATCGAGTAATCTTTCCAAAGGTTTATTCCTTCCCTTTCCTCGAAGGTTATACTCTAGCATGTCGATCCGTACGAAAATGACGATTCATCGGGGAAAGAAATTTATTTAACAAACACCAGCGTTCGTTCATATAGGATAAGAATCCTGAGGGTACGCATAGGATCGAGTTATCCTTCCAAAGGTTCATTCCTTTCCTTTTCTTGTAGGTTATACTCTCATCTAGAAAAAAACCCGCACGTGATTCACTTCGGACGCCACTGACAAATAGCCACTCGATATTCTCCATTAGGAGCACAAAATATGGAACTCCTCCATGAATAATTCCCGCAAAAGACTCCAATTCCGATCCCATCATCAATCACCCTTCCTTTTCCACCTCTTCGAAGCGCACGCGGAAATCTCGCTCTCCACCAATTCCTCCGTCGATCGCCGACCGCCGTGATAAGGGTGGGATTTCCTTCCGAATCAGTGGGAGTGAGACAAACGGTCGGCGGAGAGAGATAAAGCGGAAAAAACACCGGAGGCGGAGGAGGAAAAGAATCCGGACGTCTCTCTCGCAGGAAGCATCCATCCAAGAGTGGAATGGCCCCGTAGTAAGAACAGGTAACACGAATAAGAAGAAGAAAAAACCGTGCGTGAGGGAGGAGGAGAAGGCGTTGGCGTTTGGTGCACTTTTTCAGTCGGCGCGTGCCATCTGCCTTCCTCAAAGGCGGTGGGGAGAGAGGCAGTGAGTTTTGGAGCCGATTGGAGAGGGAAGGCGGCTGTGGCATTATTCCGTGGATTGGGGGGCGAGGGGGTGGGGGGACAATGGAGTCCGGTGCGGAGTAGGGGGTGGGGGATCCCCCGGAATGGGGGAGGGAGCAGAAGCTGGGATGAGTTGGGAGCGTGTGCGTCCACAACAGGTGAGGCGGCGGAGGCGGGGTCGGGAAAGGTTTTTTTGGAGGCGGTGGGAGGGGAGGAAGAGAGGAGCTGGGAGACGGGATGAATGGATGTAGGAGGAATGAGGAAATATGAATGCGAAGGGAAGAGGAGGGAGATGATAGAGAGAGGAAATCGCGACCGGCGGATACATTGTCTTGGGGGCTCCCGGGGCCATTAGGGAAATGACGATGGAACCTAAAGGCGATTCCTGGTTTGGATTAGTATTCTTAAGGAACTTCTTAAGGAAGAATTTTATACTTAAAAAACAGCAAGACTAACAGCGAAGTTACATTTCAGTGTAGGCAACATCATTTGAAAGAAGAAACGGGAAATACTTTTTCAGACGAAATTAAATCCTATGTTTATTAAATCTTTACAAAATAATACATTCATCTTGACAAGAAAACACTTTATCTTGAGATGACGCTTGAGCGTTGAAACCAGTCGTGCTTTCTTCTCGATGTTTGTTATTTCACAGAGATTATATAAAAATAGGATTTAGTTCATCTGAAAAGTTTTTCCTGTTTCTTCTTTCTACGTCATGAATAACAAAAATATACTCGCCAGTTAGTTGATTTTAACTTCATTTGACTTGATTGATTTACTATTTTACTCATTTATTAAAAAACAGGAGAACCTTGTCTAACAGGGAAAAGAAAGGGTAATCTCAGTTCTCGTGTTACCTTTCATACCTAATTACCTCTTCAATCCATTTTGTATCTTAGTGTGAGGTTCAAACCAACCGGCCCAATACTATACAGACATATATCAAGATTGTCGATCATTATTTGCTGAGAGTGAATCAATTTAGCTAAAAAATCATTGAAGTACGACAGAATTTCTATTGGGAACCTTTTAAGAAGCCTAGTATCATACTTTTATGGCTAAGAATGAGCTTTATTTCTCAAAGATATTTCTGTATACATGCAGTTAAAATATCTTAATAATCTCACTTACAAAACATTCAAGGAATTAATATTACATTCCTAATTTGATAAACATGTGAAATTAGCTTGTACGTTTTATAAGCTGGAACAAGGTTTTTACGTGCAAGGTCAAAAAATGTATCAACACTCATATGGTGATCGAGACATATGGTAATCAAGGTCCTTTTTTACGGGAGAAAGTCGCAAGGATTTTCAGTTGTACAACATACATCCGGAATCCATGGGCTTCCGTAAATTATAATTTTCTTCTAACCCTCGAGTTACAAACTCATTAGCGTATGTGTTTTTAATACGTATTCTATATAAGATATTGGAAATACGCTGACATACTACATTTCACCATCCAAGGATTCTAAGATTTTTCTAAAAGGGATTTCTTAGATGTATACTAGTAGGCATTTATAATAAAATTGAGCAAAATATTCTGATTCTGTGATATTTATTGCGTGGAGATGACTTCTCACTTTTTTATTGGTGATTCAAAACTGTTATTGTTATTAATAATTATTTAACGATGACAGGTAGCCCCTATAACAAGCGTTATAATAAAATACGAAACATTGCAAGAAAAAAATCAACGTGGGAGACTAAGAGGGAGATGTAAAATACATAAAAACAAATAAAATACAATAAAATACAGAAAGTCATAATATATAAAAAAAGATTAAAATAGTTGTAAAATTTCGTCCTAAGTGACATAAAAGAGTCATTAAAGATGTCACAATCAAAATGCTTTAAAACTTCATTGACCGTTTTCATGATGCGTGAAAAAGGTTCATGTCTCATAAAATCAGCTCTTCCAAAAATGTCACGAAATATAGATGTATAACGAGCTCATATATTTGGAAAATTGATTAATTCAAGCAACTTTAGTGAAACAACAGCTCCTCTTACTATATTAACCAGAAGCATAGCATCAAACACATACCTTCTTGCACCAAGAGGAGTAAGATTGAAAAACCTTCTTATATTATCATACTCTTTTTCACGGAAAACAAAAAAATAGAGAATATTTAGTTATTTTAAAAATATAGAATTGAATCCTACGTGGAAGCAGTCACACCGCTAAGCTCAAACATTTCATAAAGACAGGAGGGAGGTGAAAATTAACTTGATGGTATAGGAAAGGGGATGCAGACGAGGGCTAATTTAGAGAGGGATGTCTGAGGGTGAGATTGTCGCGTGGAGATTACGGAATCGGATGGAACGGATGGAAAAACAGACGGAGATGCGTGGATAAAGGGATTGATAGGAATAGGTGTAAAAGTCTGCCAGCTGAGAGATTTGAACGAATGAAAGAGCAAAGCTGGCGTATGGGAGACGAAGAGAAAAGTATTCGGAAAGATTTAAGGGTAGACGAGATTCATTGAAGGTGAAAAAGTTGCTGAAAGTTATTTTGGGTAGAAACAGTGAAAGTGGGAGAAAAGTCATTAGGACGAGATAGATAAATATACGAAGGAAGGATGGTAGAATGGTCAAGATGGGGAGTTATAAGTGTGCTTCGTGAGGACAGCAAGATTAATGGACGGTAGTATTCCTTTTTAGGGGCTTTTCTTTGAACAAGTCTCTAGCGGGTCCTGTTTAGTCAGAAATTATTTCTTTAAATTTCGCAACTAATTCTTGAAACAGGTAAAATCCCAGTAAGAAGAGTGCACCGTGTCAAGTAAAAATGAAATTAGTCAGAAAAATTGAATGTAAAGTATATCGAGGAGTGGTAAGCGATTATAAATTTACCTACGGTCGTTGAAATCACCGAGACACGGGCTGTCATAAAAAGGAGATGGCTGAAGGACTACAACAATAGGTCATGAAATCTATATGGAAATACGACAATAACCGAGAAATTAGGTAATCGTACGGATTGAGAGCTTATTAGATAAATATAAAATATATCGATCAACGTAAAATCCATTTTCCGTTACTTTCACTGCGGGATTGCCTAGTCACGCATGCTACCAATTAAATTAACGATTCAAACAAAAAATATTGCTTATATAAGTCAGTAGATGTTAAAAGAAAACAGCATACTACTGTTGGGGGCACATACATAAGTCAAATTGCGGCAAATGGAAGATCATTATTCAGTAAAAAGAGAAAAGTGTTACCCGACAAGTAATTATGAGTGTCATTGAGGGAAAGACAAAAGAAAAATAATTTAATATCATAGGTGAAAGTTGGCTACAAGATATATTGTATGTGTAACGGTTATTTTTATATAATGCGTTACATTGGATAATTATTACACAAATTACAAGTAAAAATCACCATAATTATAAAACTATGAAAAAGCACCTAGTTTTTATTTCTACCATCCCTTTCCACGAAGTCACACCTGCAATCGCTGATTTTGAAATTATAATTGTCTCATCTAGTTTATTATTTATTATCACGGGGGGAGGAAAACATAGAAATTCAAGAAAGAGCAAGATACTAGCGAAACATTGGTTAATCCATAAGTGAAAGAAAGAAATGTGTAGGAGAAGTATTTAGGATCAGAAATAATAACTGAGGAATATATTATATGCGGGTAAGAAAGAAGGGCAGATAGCGAAAGGGGTCTTCAGGCACAGGTAACATATAGGAAGAAGGAAGAAAGTTGAGTAAGTGAATGAAGAGGAGGAGAGAGATTTGTATGGGTGAAGAAAGAGCTTAGACACGATGGAGGGGATGGAGTCTATTAGTTAGACGAATGAAAGTGGTGTCGGGGGAAGAGGGCCTCGACCTCAGCGAAGAGAGGTCCTACCTTCTGGAAGCCAAACTTCAGTGAGGTTAGGACTATGCGGGATGTTGAGAGGAAAGCGGGCGAAGGGGGAATAGATGGAGATTAGAGACGATAGGCGAATAAGTGTCATCGTAAAGGATACTTACGAGCTGCTAGGGTGCAGAGGAAAAAGCAAGGTGAGAGCAGAAGCAATGATTATACGAGCAAGGGAAGGGAAGTAAAAGAGAGGGACAGTTATGGAGGAAACGGAAGAAAGAGATGAGGTGACAAGGATGGTAACAGGACAGTTGGCCGCACGTTGATTCACAGACAGAAGGTTCGGTGACTTAGCTGTCGGCCGAAATACGAATAAGAAACCTTGCCTCGTGTCAAAAAAGGGAGCACACAAAGGACGCTAAAACTGTGTCTATTGTTTATGGGCAACTCTGGTGAGGATGATATACACCAGTCATGAAATACTGGACTGGCCTTAATTTTATTCACCTGTTGCATATGTCAAATGGCTTTAGGCGTAATGTAGCGAGTATGAATGTGCATAGAAAGCAGATGTTTTAGTTTGTTCAAGATAGAAAGAGAAACGTAATTTCAATAAAAGCATTGAATTCCGACGGATATTGAGTTTAATTTTAGTTAAAAATAGATTTTAGAAAAGTTTATAAAATTTTAAGCCGGCAACTATTTAAGCTTTTTCTAAAACAATATCTACATTTAAAATTATGCTTTTTATAAAAATTCAATTAATTTTTAAAAATAACCGAATGAGAAGTAATTTGGCAAAAGTATTTCAGCGTGAAGTATAATAGGGAGAAAAAGTTTATATAAATTCCATGGGTAGCTTACTGATTTGGTTGGACGAATAATGTAAATAATCTCAAAGCTCATTTCAGGTTTTATAGTGTTTTAAAAGAAAATTCTTAATTTATACATAATACATATTTTCCCTCTGTATCTTTATAATTTTGTCCTCTTTTTGCCTATTCGTTTATCCTCTGAAATTAAGCTTTCCGTCTAACCCATCATGAAAATCATAATTCAACGGAATAACTAGATTATAATGTAAATTAAACTTTCCAACAAAAACTATATGAGTACATCTATTTTAGACTACATTGTGCGGATACCTATACGAGCCATTTGAATTATAGAAAGCCTCATTCCAGCAGCATCGGCTTCAGGCGATGAATGACACAAGGAAAGCATACGGACGCTCGTGGACAATTCATCGCATTAATTCAAAAGTGCGCTGAAAAAGTAGATTTTTGCAGTAGACGAAGAAAGACAGGCAATTTCGTATCTTGGGGTACTAGTGAATAAAGCTACTTTAACCTCTAGTTTCTATCTTGAAACTGTAACCAATCGATAACGATCATTTTCCTCAGTTTTAAACGCGGAAGATATCAATAATAATAATAAGAACATTGAGACATTATTATAAAAAATTCTTTGGACTGAGAAAAACCACTCTTCCTCAAACCAAAAATAAGCTAGTCTGAAATGGCTCCAAAACTCTAACTGTTATAACATACTACCGCAATTATATGGCTTTTTATCTAAACGATTCGATCTCCAGCCAAGAAAAACCTATAGAGTACATTCGGAATGTTTTGCCAATGGTTTTAGGCGAATAAAGAAACAGACGAGTTCGCATTTAGTCAGAATTTTAAGACCATAAAAACTTTTCGCGTAAGAGGCAGGCGGCGAATTTTTGTGTCTCTGGCAGTCGGGTGGAGAGCATGCAACGGCGCGCAAATGCATTTTATCTCCAGGTGACACTCTACCGAAACAAGTTTCCGAATGCAATAGATTCTTGGAAGGAAAAAATAAACTTGTTTTCCTTCCTCGGCTACCTACAACGCCGAAATAAATAAGTGCGAGAGAAATAAAATCTCTCTACACGCCCAACGTGAAATTCTAAAGGCTCACCGTTGATCTCCAATTGAAGAGGATTTTGCGAATATAATGAGTGCAGCCAAACGAGAACCGGACTCCCAAATAAATGGGAAGGAAACACGAGACCAACATCTTTTCTCTCGAATTGAATTGATGAATCATCGCTATTTCTTACGTTGAATTTTAGAGACACACATAATTTTTTGTAACATAAATGATTTATTCCTTCCTTTATACCGGTTCCTTCATGCTAATGTCATTATTTTTCTCGAGCTAGCTTAGTTTATTGAACATTTTTTCTTCGAAATATGAATCATACATTAGTGATTAGTGGAGTGTCAACTGCCAGTCTTTAGACCGTAAATACATTTGATACAATTTAAAAAATTAAAATGTTAAAACATAAAATGTCTAATATCTACCAGGCAGACGAATTTTGGAAGGAAAGGAGGTCCGTATAGATATAAATAAAATCACGAGCCGTATATGAATTCTACTACTAAGAAAGCTATCTTAAAAATAAATAAAGAGAATGACTAAGAATTTAATAATATAACTAGTAATTCAAAGTCTTAAAATGTTTCCGCTGATGGCTGTGAATGAGGAAAGAGTCACAAAATACTCCATACACCATCAAAAATGAGAACAACCGATGTAAATTTCGCTGTCTGACAAACAGCTCAAGTCAAACAGAGTGTGACTCTTTCCTCAGTAATTTAAAGAACAACATACGAATAAATACTTTTAATTGGCAAGTTATTTAATTTGGTATCAAGTTAAAGGATGATATTCTTTAAATGCATCTTTAAGAATATTTTGTTGCCTTTCAATCTGAGCTTTTAATTACTAAAACTATATTTTGTGACTGAGTATACTTCCTGAAACTAATTGCACGTTGTATGGGTACCGCTGGTTGAATATTGTGCATCTTATTAAGAAGCAGCAGAAATAATATTTTAATATTTTATACTTCTTATTATAGTTAGTATATTTTATGGATATTATTATACAAAAAATTAATTTAAATACCTTTCAAATAAAAAGATATAAGATAAAAAAAATTAATCTCAAGTAAGTTTAATATATTTCAATAATTTTATTTAAGGTGGAGTAATATTTGTTCGTAGTTTGAGAAGGATACAGCGTACACGATTATCTTCATCTAATAACCAAATTACTATAAATTATAATGAATGTCTTGAACTCCTTTTGAATAAATGCAAATTTAAAAAGGGAAAAATAATCGGATTACGTTACACTAAAGATACAAGGTAGACAGATAAGAAGGATCAGAGTATTATATATATGTGATATTGGTGCTGTGACATTTTTTGTAACAAAAAGGGTACATTCCGTTGAATAAATAAATAAATAAATATAACGCCGAAATCCATTATAACTTTACGATGAGGTATTTATCTTTTCTTCCTTTAACACATGCTTTATTGACATTTTATAATTGCACGAATCTTCTGTATTTCAAAAGTCATACGTGTATTTTTACATATACTTCCTGCAAATTGAGTCTTGATAGCTATTTTGATCTTGACAAGGGCAGGAGAGCTCCCAGTCAAACTAATTGGAAAGTTGAGCGACATTCGAGGAAAAAAGACTTGCACCCATGCTAAAATCCGGAGACCGGGGAAAACAACCAGTTCAACTCCTACTGATAATGCATTTTCTCTTTCCACGTAATTTCGGAGTGTCTGGTCGCAAACCCGTTTGATACTGCTGAATCTGTTTTGACAACCGCCACTCCCTCACGCCAACACACCGGAGGACATCATTTCTCCCTCTTCCTTGCACTTCCGTGGCGTTTCGGCGGTGTGCAGTCCGGGGAGGACCGGTTCTGAGGGTGGAGCACTAAGTCAGTTACCGCCGAATGCGCCTTATTATCGCTGTATTTTATTTGTCCTCCTATTGCCCGGTCGGCATGCGATTTGCGTGTTGCCCGTTCTAAGCGCTCTGTTGAGACTGGCGTGAAACTAAAGGTGGTTCGATGTACTTAGGTGCAGCAGTGCCGGTTTCACGACGTTATGTATTCGAGGATGCATTTACTTGTTGGTACCTTCTCCTACGATCGCTCGTTAGCGATAGTTAGCTCCTCTCTTACGCTGCTGATATCTTCGTAAACGAAGAAAAGTAAGATTTTACTACGAGTCTATTTCTAATTTGTCTAGTTAATTTCGACGAATTTTATCATAATAATATTTATATAAGATCATTTAATGATACATTATCTAATTTTTCTTTCGTAGCAATACAATATTGAAAAATTAATCGATAATTTCTAATAAGATTAACTAAAATAAATCGCATTATTTTCTAGCTATCACCTTTCTTTTCCTCCTATATATTGTTCGATTCTTTAAACTTCATGGTTCTCTTGAGATTCTGTTCTACACGATTCATCTATTGGTGAAGCGATCCATTTATTCGTGCCATTTAGGTAGAGAAAACTCATTTCTCAAATGCATTATTTGACGGGTACGTGGTTTTACATCTCTCAATTTGGAGCAGCACGTCGATAACATTTATTGGTCGTGATAGCTGGTGAAAAGATGTTTCTTGCAATTCTACTGTTGACAATCTTTATTCCGACATTTTATTATTTTAATTAATACGAACTCTTAAAGTTTATCCGGGAAGAAATATTTCGTAGATACCAAAAATTTCTTACGTTTCTAAAACACGATTTAAAAAATTGAAATAAAAAAAATTGGAAATAGGTTCTATGATTGCATAAAGCAGCTTTTATGTGATTCTAAAATTATAGCTTTCGTTGTTATTTATATCGCTATAGATTCCTCATACCGTATAAGTGTTTTCCCTATGTGGTTTACATTTTTAGCACGCACTTATTCTTTTTATAACCTTATACCAACGAGATGACATAATTTTTTAAAATGGTAGTCTATATCCTTAATTATGAAGAGGCATATTTAAAGGCTCACTGGCCAAATGAAAATAATAGAACATAAAAAAGTCAGTGTACGAGAATATATAATTATAATAATAATAATAATAAATCGTCTTTATTTGGGCGAGATTGAGACTTAAAAGTCTTTTCTTCCATCCAACCCATAAAATATATATGTAGATACAAATATGTATTCCTAATTATCTTCGTAGTAGATGGCTTTTTTCGATTGCTATTATACTTTCATTAATTTAGTACATTATAATCACAATATAATATATTTATAATTATTATTAGATTGGTTTTTAAATTTAATCTTTCGGAAAAAAATATCTAAGAAGATTCAATTAAAAATAATGCTAAATAACTAAAAGATATTTTCCATCTGTTCACCATAATATTGGAAAGATGGAAGAGAAGACATATGGTCTCAATTACACTAGACAGACACTTAATTTATTTAAAGAGATTTTGGTCCTACGTAAGAATTCTTACTTCTTCTTGGGTAGCCACCCTCCAGGTTTCATCAGAACAGTGGCAAAAGACAGTTGAGCCTAAGATCTATCCGAATACTATAATTTTGTAATTAGTTTGAACTGATTTCATAAATCTGAAAATAAATCATCAATCATTTCATAAACATTTATCTTCCTCCTTCTTGAAATGTTTCAGCGTCCGACTATTTTGACTGATAAGTGGATTTCATATTCCCGAAAACATCTGTGATTTGTCTATGAATCGCTCCAGCAGAAGGCTGAAACCCTAAATCGGCCTTCATTCACCCGAGAATGAATTTGGAATAAAAGGATTGGATTCCGGGAAAATTAGTTCCGAGAACGCCTAAGCAGGGCCGGTCTCCCTCACCCAGTCTTCTTCGCATCTGCTCGTATTCTCTTCCTGAAATACCCAAATGTTGACGCGATGGTTTATAAATTCCACCGCCGTAATTATTACGGAGTCATCTCTATCGATTTCCCTACAAGGACCGAAAGCAAAAACAAAAAAATGTCGCGGATGCGAACGGACACGCGCCGGTAAGAAGTCATCCTTTCATTCAGAATTGGAACTCGTTCCCGCAGATGTTTTTTGAGCCGATGCATCGACGGTTAAAAAAGCCAAAAAGGAGCGGGCCCGTAATAAAATGCAAGTTGTTACTCGGCGAAACTGTCCTTCTTACATTTGGAATAAATGGCACCAGCGAAAAGGGAGGCTGATTTGAAAAAAAATCCCCCCTCTTCAGCTTAAAGGAGGAAAATACGAGGATTTTCGTCGGCGTCATTACCACGAGGATGTAACTCCAGAGGCCAAAGAGGCAGACGGACATAGAAGAAACCGCCGCACGTGGTCATACAATTAATGGTGCTATTATAGGAAAGACGAAAATGAAACCATTCCATATAGTGTTCGAATGCACGATCGTAAACCGTTGTATTTAACAAAGATATTGCTAAGGGTGGATCCGCAAGATAAGGTATGCGTCAAGAATAAACTCAATGGATATACGAGTAAGAAAAATATCTTACGAGACCAAAGGTCCACTTCTGAGCGGCTGCTGACCATTATGTTATTTGGGAGTAAGTTAGCTTTAAAGATTTCCTTGTTTTTCCGTTAAAAAGTATTTTCCTTACCACCATATAGTAAACTGGTGACTTCATTGAGGAGCTGGGACGATATATCGTAGTAGGAATGACCACACACCTTGCTTACAGTCTCCCGAAAAACAACGTGAAACTTCTCTGCGAGGTAGCTCGATATTTAGAACAGTCGCTAGTAAAATTTCGTATTTGAGTTCCGGTATCGTTAGGCTTCTTTCAAGAATTTTTAGGTATAGTTTGAATTTAACAATTGGGAAATATTTGATCAAATGAAATTCATAATTTATTTCTTACATATGAGAAGAGTTTTGGGAAATGATCTTTGAGGGAAATTTCTTCATATTACAAAGAATCAAGATGTAAAATATTATACAAATAACCAAGAAACGACAACTTATGCACAGAAATTAAGAAAAGGAATGCATCAAAGCCAACGAGATTTTTTTTTATTTCAGTTTCACTGCACATTCTTTCCTTCTTTCTGTAAAGAAGGCTGAGGTCCAAGAGGCCCGAAGGCAAGTTGGAACCTCAGCCACTCTAGCATTAGCTACCAAGAGTAGTTAGAGGGTTCGGAGTTAGGGGAAGTTTGAGGGAAATGAGACATACTGGGCAATGTGAGGAGTGAGGTAGCCCTAGCCTTCTATACCAAGCCACCAAGCCAGAATTTCAAAAGTGAAGCATGACCATGTAAGTACATCATAATGACTCTACGAGTGGCATTTTTCTTGGGATTTCATTTAGAGAGACCGTAATCAGTATAATTATTCACTGATGAGTCAGTAGCGTTCATACTATCACAAACATGAACAAGACTGTAACAGGGTAGATGGAGATGAACTTCCCTACCATGCACCAAAAGACGAATGAAAACTATTCCTTTCATCAAGGTTCGGTTGAAAGAACGTTTCTCCATCTATGTATGCGCAAATCTAATTATAGAAATGTTCCCTTTTAGTTATCGTTCCAAAGATTTATTTTCATTTCTATTATTGCAGGGGGGAATGAAGCAGAGAAAGACAGATAGGAAGTCTCGCAGTGGCCTGCTATTAAACCACGTAATCCTTTCGGTTCCTCCCTTCCCCACCTTCCTAAGGCGCTTATTCCCGACGACCCTTCCCCCCTTCGGATTCCCTCGCATTTCTTCTTTTCGAACAGGTGGTGGGCGTCGAGGTACGGACGTTGAACGAGGAAAAAAGCGAGGGCGTAGGAAAACCGAGAGCAAAGAGGAAAAAGAACGAGAAACAAAAAGGGAAAATGAGCGGCGGAACGATTTGGAGAAAATGAAAGCGGAAGAATCTCCTCGCAAAAAATCTCCCGCCGGTGTACCGAGCCTCTTATAGGGGAGATAAAAATATTCCCGTGTTATGGCTTAAGTGAGTACTTCGTCGCTCTCTTTACGAACACTTATGAAGTTAATGGAGTGATGAGATGATGGTAAAGGGCGATCTCCTTTATTTTAACGGCGTGTCATAAATGAGGGGTTGATATCGGGGGCGCGCGATGAAAGACGGGGAATGCGTTAAAGGAGATGATCATCTGCGATACATGAGAACATGAGGTTGGTCCGGAAGGATGATTTTAATTGAAAGGAGCATTACCGTGGGTCGATTATGGACGGTGTTACGATTGCATAAGAAAGATGTTTTCGTCTGATTGTGGAAAAGAATATGACGTATTTGGCAGTTGGGTTGAGCATACAGAAAAGTTGTCCAACGTTAGACCCGAGGATCAAAATGGGTTCAAGTGATCAGTAAGTATATCTATAGTAATTTCCGTCAACATTCCCAAAGCTTCTTAAATAAATGTTGAGGATCTTGCTTCTTTATAATTCCTAACCCATCATCATTGAGTGATGAATTAGTCGCCTTTGATAATACTTTACCGGAGACGAGACTTATGCGGCCTCTTTTTTTTTGCGCTTACTAAGCTAAGAGCTCAGATAAATGTGAAAAAGATTTTGCGATCTATATCAATATGTACATTTTTAAAATTAAATCCTGGTGTCATGGAATGGGAGATGTTATTCAATTCGTTTTTCTTATAACTTGCTTAGCGATAGTTCGTATGGAAGGTTCAATGGCTACATTAAATCGATAATGATTAAAAAGTGAATAATAAGTGGTCATCGTATCAATTTCAATTGTCATCAATTTCAACTGTCACCAATTGTTATTTTGAGTCTGGAAAGATTATACATTTTAAGGTTAATATTTATAAGTTTATTTATTTGCATTATTTATTAACATGTTTACTAATAATAATGTTTTACACTACAGATAGATGACTTAGTTACGTAACATGTTATCTAAAGTTCCTCGGTACAACGTTTATTGAGAACCTCTCTTGGTAAAGAAAAAGTCCTCTTATAACACGAAGTACGCTGAATTTTAAATCTGCAGTATTCTTCCGGTGGTATATTTTTAGTAGATCGATAAATTCATTTTGATTCCCCTGTAAAAATTTCATTTGCATAGACAAAGTGATTTTCTTAAGATCTCGTAAAACATTATACTGGAAAACTTAAGGACGTAATTAATTGTAACAAGGTAACTACGATAGATTCTTAATGAACTCGAGCAGCAGTAACTGTGAAGAGGAACACATTCAAGGACATGTTAGTAAGAGCTTTAACGCTCTTGTTAGTAAGTCATGCATCACCTCCAATGAAATGATCCGTCTGTAAGATCCGAAAGTGCATACGCCGGCGGGGAAAAGGAGTGGTCGGAAGGATCAAGTGATGGCTTTTGATTAAAAGGGCAGGTCGGTGCGGGTGGCGATATTCCCTTTCACCCACACCTCCCATTGGAGGCACGCGACGCGACCATTCTTCCTTCGGACAGCCGTTGAGTCTCCTTCACTCGGACGCGCCTCTTGTAGTTAGCAACGTGCTTCGACGAAAGAGCTTTGTCATCCAATTGTCCTTCCTTTTTATATAGTGTGCTCCATTGTTTCTCACTTGACAAGCACCTTGCTCTCGTACGCATCTTGCCTATAAATATACCCGTCTCGAATAAGAATTCCTTTGCCTCATTCTGAAATTATTCAGTTGTTGAATTTTGCGAAGATCACATTCAGCGGGAATATATGCATGAGGAGGGCTTCAACGACAAATGTTTTTCGGACGAAGTATGGATCCGTCGCAATGGGGTGAAACGAGTACTTTTGCATGTTTCCTTTTTTACTGCTGAAGTATGCAGCGAGACTTTGGCGCGATCTGGTCAGATTCTAAAGGTGATACGCAGGAAAAAGGGCATAGCTTGGTTGAATATGCGGAAAAGAGAAGCCTTTGGAAAAATTACGCTTACAAATATAGCACAT
Source organism: Sympetrum striolatum (assembly GCA_947579665.1). Lineage (NCBI taxonomy): Eukaryota > Metazoa > Arthropoda > Insecta > Odonata > Libellulidae > Sympetrum > Sympetrum striolatum. The sequence goes on along the minus strand of OX388342.1, from coordinate 47,826,084 downwards.
TAATTGTTTCGTATTCCATACTATTTATTTATTTACTATTCCATTCCCATGATTATGATAAACTCATTAAAAAGAAGAGGGCATCTTAATAAAATTACATTAGAATAGGCTATTGCTCAAATATAGAATGAAATATTCCTCAACTACTCGATGGTTTCCATTACACTTTTTCCATTGGTTAGTTCATATTATCAAGAAAGAGACTTTCAGATTTAAGATAAGAGTGATACTTTTCATAAGAAGAGATGTGATAGATTAATTTAAAATTCCATTTTGGTTAATCGTAATCATTTCTTGCACCAATATAATTATCTCATGTACTAGAGCAGGTTTCTCTGGTAGTTGTATGATTTCATTGTATGTAGAATGACATTGTAACTTTGGATTTAAGATTTCTGATCCTAAATATTATTACATCGTATATTTTATTGTATTTAGCGCAGATTGAATTCATAATCATCGTAGTCGCGTCTTAGTTGATTCTAAATTTTCACTGGAGCCGTTCTTTACCGTGCGAACCGGTTTCGAAATTCAGGACCGTAAGAGCAAGCGCGGTTACCAAGTACTGCAAATAAAGAGGTGAGAGACGTGGAAGGTAATAATGCCACGGAAATACGATCGGGCAAAGGCGTACGGATTAAGGAGACAGAGCACGGTAAAGAGGATGAACAATGAAGAGTCTGAAACGAGTGAAGGATGAATGAAACAAAAGCCACTTGCAGCTAAGGAACAAATTCTAGAATACCATGCAGTCTTTTGGTGATAAAAATTAATCAGTAACTCTGGACGTGGGCCTAATTTGTTACATATCAAACAAACAAATTATCTATTCCTTCATCTTCAAGTACAAATTTTGAAAAATATTTGGAAACTATATATACATACATATTTAACAATTATTTTTAGAAAAATCTCCTTTTTATGTTAGCAGTAAACATATTTAATTTCTTCTGCAATGAAGGTTTCTATAGTTAGACATAAGATAATAGTTAATTATGGAACTCAATCTGATCGAAATAATTCTACGAGATGTTAGTAAAGCTTATGACAGTTTGATGTATTCTTAACTAGATTATTTTTTACGAACAATAATGGGACAACATATAAAAATCATTGAGGCAATTGGATAACAGCATCGAAAATTACGATATTGAAAGTAGTGAATTAGATTATTATAACTATAAAAACACCTGATTATTATTACTATTAAACACTTCTTTTGCATGCCCCCTTTGAAAATCGGTGATTTGTTTGAGTCATATCTTTTACAACATACAATTAAATATGGTTTTCTGACTGAAAAAATATTCTTGTTGCTCAAGTAGAATGATTATAACAATTACGGTAGTGCGGCCAAATTTTTACCATTTGCATATGCCAACTCCTACGTTTGAAGTCTTGCATTTAAACGAATACAATCAGTATTAATAGTTTTCATATTGTCTATGTTTATATGGCGGATGGGATGCGAAAATATAAAAAATGGTTGATGATGGATGGTTTATATCTATTAAACTGATTGCTCTCTTTTAGCTCCTCATTTTTAATTTGATGACACACCTACTAGGACATCCTCCTTCCGTAGCAGCTTAGCTCATCGTAAATGCCCCAATCCGTGATCTCAAACTTGCATGAGCGGATGGATACAGTCTGGTCCCCAATGTCCGTCCTCTCCTTCATATCTTCATCAAATCTGCTTCCTTATTTAGACATCTAATATCCATTCATTCGTAAATTGGTACATTTTATTCCTTATAATTTCCCCTTTCAAGCCATTTTATTCTCTATATCCTTTTTAAAGGTTAACCTTTCTCCTGAAAAATTTCCAATTTCATTCATTTTACCTTCCTATTTCTAGCTTTGTTTTCAGTCATTATTCTTCCAGTGACCTTATTCCACATCTTTTTCACTATAGTTCCTCTTTTCTAGTTGACAATAATACTTCTCTGTAACTTGTTCTATCTATTCAATCTTTATTCCCAGCCATGCATGGAAAACAGGATATTAAAGTCTGCATTTTGTAAATTCTCTGTATTATAGAACCAATTAAATTTAATATTGCCTATCCTTTAATTCTTACATTCTTAGATGCAAGATGAGACTTAAAAGTCTCAATCTCGCCCTAATAAAAACGTTTTATTATTATTATTATATTAGTATTATTTAATTCAAGTACGGTCGATAAAAAGAAGGGAATAAAATAGAATTTTTACTGAAAAATTATATAAGATGATCATAAAATAGTATATATGTTGCTAATATCCCTCTTCTCTTGCGGCTATTCAATTTTTGCAGCCGCTTCAATTCCATCTGACCCATTTGCGCCAACAGGGCCTTCCATATTTGGACATCATCTGGCAACGTTAATCACTTCATTTTATCTAGAGTAACAAACCTTGCTGAAATCTACTTAAATACATAATTCTAATGTCTAATTACGAAATCAGACAAATAAACAAAGAATGCTATCGTGAGGTACTGATATATAACATTCTATATAATAAATGTATGAAAACAATCAATTATTAAGGAATTAAAAGAAAGAAATAACATACATGTATTTTAATTAATTACGCAAATAATTATGTTGTATCCATTATAATGGTATTTCCTATAAAATCTTACTGCTTATTGTAAGGAAATATATGATTTAATCGTAACTGATTTTCCAATAACCATGATTTATCTATAATTTTATAAATTACCATCAATTTAAAAAATCGCATCGTGACTTTCAACCCGTTTAAAGAAAAATGTGCAAGATTTCGTGAAATGCATTTTAGATTCTGGACATTACAACATGATATCATTATTAATTTATATTTTTTCCTTAGAAGTAAAGCGGTATCCTAAAGAAATTCAAAATTTCTGTAAGAATACGTTTACCATGAGAACTCTTGTGGCAAGTATTTCATAAATTCATAATTATAATAAAATTATCGCATATTTTCTTTTCGCTATCCTTACTATTTACCAAAGCTCATTCTCAGATAGATTCTCTTTTCCTTAATTCCCTTACTTCATCAAATCCTCCCTTCCTCAACTTCGCAATAATACCCTCTCTCCTCTTTGACCTCACCTGCTCCTCCATCCATATTTTTTCCTTTGCTACACTTCATTTCCACGCACACACACGAAACACACGCCAATCGAATTGGAGCTCACATGCGTTCCCATTCCGCGTGTGATCCCTCTTTACCTATCCCTCTTCATAGGGGGATCCGGTCCTGTTTCCTTCGTTAAACTTATCGGAAGAATTTATCTCCCTCCCCGCCTTTTGTCGAATTTCCGACATGACAACACTTCCGTTTAACTCTCGAACACTTAACACTCTCTGTTTTGGCCCCTCGAAGGAGTAAACCTCTTTATTTTTTCCCTCAAAGACGAGTTTGGCCGTTATCACACGCTGGTCTCCGAACACCTGCATTTCACAAATCATGGGACGATTTGTGTTATCTGAATGCTTTAATATTCCGTTCCGTATTTTGACGAGATTATAAGAGGTTTCGGTTGCGTTGCATGGGCCGAAAACTAATTGAAGGCTGAGACGTAAAAAATTTTGACTTTGAAAAGCGGGAGCGTTTGAAGGCTTCCGCGAGAAAATATTGGTGGAGGATATGTGATGAAGATGACATTATCGCGATGGATTTATTTCCACTGTTAAATTTACAATTAAAGTTGAGGAAATGCATGAAATTGAAAGTCGGAATAGAGGTAAAATTGACGTGTTCAAATTGCTGTTAATTTGTGCATGCTACTAAAAAGCAGGATACGCTACGACCCGAGTTTGAATTTTTATCAACATCATCGGGTTGTTGATTGATTAATTTTCAAATCAAATGAGCATTATTTTCCTATGCAATTATGTGCAAAGACAATTCGAGGGCTAAGTAGATTGGTAATTCATACGGATTCAATTTCTACTTAACTATAGGCATTTTGATTAAAATAATTCAAATAATAACTGTCTCCATTCGAAAGAATTTACAGTAAATAGTGCTTAAACTATTCCACCTCTAGCAAAAAGGTATTGCCTTTCAGATTCTAAAATTCAATTTATACTTTACGCATTTTGAAATAAAAATGTGAATTATCACAGTTTCAATTCGAGGTAGTTTAAAGTAAATAGTGTTTAAAATATTCCCATAAATGGTGCAATAATTTGTAATCCATCATCCTCGGAGACAAAACCATTTCTCCTTCAGGGAATCTCCTTCCTAGATATGTTCGTATTTCATTTAAATCTATGAAATTAGACATTTATAGTATTTATCATTCTCATGATACTTATTATACTCATTCAAAAACTATTGAAAAAATGCTGTCGAAAGCAATTTATTTCTCTTTAAACGTTCACTATCGAGGAACCAGTTCGTTCGTGAAGGTAAAAGGGAACGATGTCGAGACAACGACAAATTTACATGATCTGAGATTGTGCAAGTTGTCCGAGGAACCTCATTCCATGTTTCCCTCGTCATATCTCTGACTTGTTTAGTACTCTAACGATAACATCCCGTCTCTGCTGCAACTGCAGATTCTAAACGAAATAACTTTTTCCTTGTCGGAGTTTTGGAAACAAAATTTCTTTACTGAGGTCTAATCTCCACGGAAACCATTTCTCCCCTGATTCAGATACCACTACTGCGACTTAGCCGAAAAAGGAAACCTTGCGTAAAAAAATATTTCAACGGAATCGTTTAAGAGTTCAACCTAAAAGAAACTCAAAACCATTCCTGATAAGCACGACGGAGCAATTACTACTACTAGAAGCAGAACTTCCGCGCCGAATTTCGCTCGGTTTGGCAAATCTTTAATGCTAAGGCGTTTAGAGGATAGTTAGGAGATAAGGAAGGGTCGTTTCGCTATCTCTGACCAATTGCGAATGCTTTCGAGGGCCCGAAAAAAATGGATGGAATGAGGAGACATTCGAGAAAAAGGAGTAAGGGATTGGAGAAGGGAAGAATGAGCGAGAATGAAGAGATTGAAGGGTGGGGAAGGAATGGTTGATGTGGGCTCAGACGCCATGTGGGACTTACCGTTGGGACGGCGAGCGACGCGGGTGGCGATGGAAGCCAGGTGCCATGGAGGGAAGCAGAATGGAAGGAGGGAAATATGCGAAGACGGCAGATATTTAGAATAGAAAATGAAAATATGTATATAAAATTTTGATGAGTTAAGCAGCGATAGAAGAGAATCCCAGTATTTTTTTTAGCGTGACCTCATTCTAGGAATAACATCGCGAAATTTTGCGCAGATGTCGATAAACTCTGACGAGGATTAATTTAAGAGATAGGGAATTTAAGAGATAGATACATCGAAGCACATATTGGAAAATTATACGTTTTCGATTACAACTTTTATGTCTCAGTTACGTTAATGACTTCATTAGAGGATATGTGTCTAAGATATCGGATGAGTTAGAAAAGTTTCATCCAAGAGAGATAAAACGAAGAAGACGCCTTACAAAATAGAGTAACATCAGAATTTTGAATAGAAGAATTAAATCAATTACTTTCTAATCGATAGTTGATAGTAATCTAAGGTTATTGAAGATTGATCAGTCAAAGAAAATATATAAAGACTTCATATGGCATAGGAAAGGATGGAAAAAGAATCATTTTAAAAGAGAATTTGATGTACATAGCGGACAGAAAGTGGCCAAAATCAAAGAATATGATAGGGAAATGTTGAAAAGCGAAACTAACTTATGGAGGAAAGAATCAGCAATGGCAATAGATGTTAAACACACTCAAACATGCATAGATGCAGGTAAACAATAGGGTGAATCAAAGGCTTTGCTCCTTCTTCTCTACAGCCGAAATAGTAAAAACAAAGATAAATCAAGATATAGGTTCTCCCATTCCTTCTGATCGTCATAGCGATTAAGGTATTTGGTCTATCACACACTAGAATACCATTGTTGCAGAGTTGGACTGTTGACCGAAGATCCAGTGACAGACAGATGACTTTGTTACGGGGTCGCCTAGAACTTCAGTGACCTTCCTTACACATGTTCGCTCTATTGCAGAAGTTTTTGACAAGCGAGAGATTCATTGGTGACAAAGATGCAAAAGCTGCTCCCTATCTAGCATTGAGTAGTTGATAGAGAATAGGAAAAAGATTTTTTAAGTATTTAAATGGCTCAGTAATAGGTTGATTCTTATACTTATAAATAAACTATAATTTACAAATGAGATTTATGAGCCAAAAACCTATCGAATTTCTTACTTTAGACGTCAGAATGCCCCTTTGAATTTGATATCCAAAAGTTTAACATACTCATCAATATGTAAGGAACTGCTTTTTTCTTGCAGGAAACTAAATAGGAACTTGTAGAGTTAAATTAAAAAAATTGCTGACCTTTTTACAATGATAAGCGGAATACGCTTTTTCGAGAGAAATTTAATGCCAGCACTCAAATAAATTGATTTACATTTTCAGTGCGAAAATAACCTGATAAATTTAAACGCTCGGTTGTCATATGATTGAGTTTCTGATTAAGGTGCCATTTAATACCAGAGGAATTGCTTGCTAGAGGTACTTTCCAAAAATATCGTTTATCTCTTAGAAGTAATCATAACCTGAATAAGATATTAATAAGAAAACCCCACTGACAGCAATGTAATCATATCAATCAACTAAATAATCATAGGCGAAGTAACAGTAAATTAACTGTTAAACGCTGAAATCAGTAAAGTAACTGCAAACTATGATACGAAAAACGAATCACAGAAAAGTGGTGAAGGTCGGAAAAACCAATTGATAATAAGAAAACACCACTGACAGAAATGGTAATAAATAAGAGTCAAAAATAAACCTTGAGCTGTCAAAAATTGAGGAAGAGGTCAACGCGCGTTTCGTTACTATGTGTAGCATCTTCAGCAGGCCAAGAGTGACTGAAGCATGAGTCACTCTTGGCCTGCTGAAGATGCTACACATAGTAACGAAACGCGCGTCGACCTCTTCCTCAATTTTTGACAGCTCAAGGTTTATTTTTGACTCTTACTTATTGAATAAGATATTGTATGTTTAACTTTGGTTTCCGTTAATACAAATTTAATGCTCAGAGAAACACATTTTAAATATTTCCAAAACGTGATGATGTCATATGAGGGAAGCGTTGGCGGGTAATTACGAATTATCTACGGAAATTATTATATTTTATTATACTATTTGAAAGTATAATAAGGTTTATGCCGGTGGAAATATTACGTGCGATATAGGAATAGAGAGAAATATTGAAAACATACCACTTTCTTGCGGCAAGCGTATTGGAATGTGAAATTTTGGTGTGTTCCAGACCTTTATATTTCTTTTTTGATGACCGTTCGGATAAAATGACAGTATTCTCTAAAGGGTGAAGTAACAAGTAAACTATTTTCCAAGATTAGATAGTTGTCATAGAGAAAATAAAACATTAATCTTCAATCACGTGGTTTATTTGTTCAGAGGTAACTTTGTGGAGAGCCATAGCATAGTCGAGAAAAATCTTTCTACTTTTGAACAGACTTTTATTCCAACGACCGTCGTAGCTACTGTGGTAGCATCATGAGGTATACCTAGAACCTGGTAATGTTGACACGTTTTAGTATCCTATTGTTTTCCAAGATATAATATTCAGGTGCTTTTGTACCTCATGCCACACCATATGCTTGCAGGATATAGATTAGGATAAATGTGACCATGATGTCAGGCCACGCCTCAGGCTATTTTTTGCTAGAGAGCAATAGGAATACTTGCCGACCATATAGTGTATATAAATAATTTAAACTCCAAAAAGTTACTTTTTGTGAGAGATATCTAAAGAAAAAATCATTTAAGACGGTGACTGCTTACCTTTGAAAATTGTTTAAAAGCTTCATCAAATGTAAGGAATTATATCTTTGGAAGCCCCGGAGTCTGGACCTCTCACTGGTATCTCTTTTATCAAAGTCATAAGATTCACCAAGTTGTTCGCTTGGCTATCTGGAATCACCAAATAATAGAACTTTAGGTATGGATGGGAACATTTGAAGAGCATCTTTTCAAATACATATTTTCATCAAGCATGGAATTATCAAACGTCAGTACTTCATTAAGCCAAACAACTCGTCAGACACAAAGTCTTCCTGTGAGTATCACAAAATTGGTAGTAAGCGTTTGTCTGTACTATACAATTGTACATATTTTCATATCAGAGTATGAAGATTGACTACTAAAGGACTGAACGTTAGTAGAAGCTAAGCCAGTTTTTAAAAGTGGAATAAAAGAGGACTTGGAGACCAATTTAATTGATGTCGCTGTCGGTAAAAGTACCAGAAAATATTGACATTGGCTCACTCATGCCGCTTCTAGATACGATTTTTCCTAGAAATAATTCAGCGCGGCTATCGAAGGACGTAGTTTTTTTAAAAGTCAACATTCGCTTTAGTTACATCCTAATCTCTTGTGCATGTTGGAATTTCCAGGCCGCTTTTTTCAGTTTACCTTCGATAGAGTTTCTCTCCACAAATATAATTTAATTTAATTCCTTATATCTCAATTTGCGGTAATTGCGATGGAATTAATTTACTTAGAGATATTATTTGCGAAAGGGATAAAAAAGTAATTCTTGATGGCGTAAAATCGAACAAAGACCTAACGTTTCTTAATAAATTACAATGACTAAGCCATGTGATTAAAAGCAATGAAAACATTTTTTTAATCAGTAATTGATTGAGAATATCAAATGGGGAAAGCTGAAATCCTTATTCTAATGATTTCTTTGATCCACATGAGTGGTGAGAGAAATGGCAACTTGAACTAAAATGTTAGTAATGTCTGCGTAGTTTAAGTTTTCGAAAGAAAGATATCGGCTAAGGGTTACCCACGTAAAATCAAAAGAACAAGCGTATAAGGAATCAATTTCAGGAGAATGTGTCGGGCTCATACCTAACTTAAGCATGCTTATACGAAATATTTTCGGTAAGGCAATAAATAAGGTTGATAGTCGGTAGATTCGATGAAATTTCTGGTAGTGCTACTTAATTTCGGGCTCTTCTGGGGTATACGGCTAGTGTATACACTGCGGATGAAATCTGTACCCTTTTACTGGCAATCTGCGAGAACGTGCAGCGAAATGCGACGTGTATTGTTGAAATGACAATGATGAAAGAGTATGCGTAGCAAAACCGCTCTCTGATGAGGATTGGAAATCCTTGGAAAGGATATTAAATAATTGGATGCTTTCTCGAAACAAATCAAATAACTAAGTTTATGGAAGATGCAAGAAAAATTTGTATAACAATTTTCCGACAATATACCCAAAGAACGGAATTAGACGTGAAGAAAAATCGATATATGATATGTTACAAAATTGAGGATGAAAGAAGGAAAATATATCTTTGATTTTATAGGCTTACGCCTTAAAACCCAAGGCTCTATCAAAAGAAGTAAGATGTGTGGATTTGATATGTATTTTGAATCTCAGGAAAAAATAAGCGTAAAACTTGCGATGAATGAAAGATATGTATCCATTAATGAATGCAAAGATATATCCAGCGAGCTTAGTTTTTATGGGATAGCTCTCCTTTTGTAGGATAAATTTCAATTAAACTCACTGAGCTAAGTTTTGTTGCTAGGTTAGCATAGGTTTCCAAAGTGCCATAGTCTATATAGATTTACAGAAATTCAATTTCGGAGAGAAAAATAATGCGGGTCTAACGTTATTTTCAATTTTTGAGACTGTTTTAAAGCTTTTGGAAGACAAAGATCCCGTTTAAAAAAATAATCAAATGGAAACCAGATATGCCTTTTTCACAAAAAAATTCAGCATTTGGCAGGCAGGGGAATTGTCCATGTCCATGGAAAATTGAAAGGGGTCCACAGTCCACAGTCCACAGCTATGGAAACCTATGTTTTAGAGTTTCTCATCTGAAATCCTTTTGTGACTTTCAATCATTTATATTAATTTCTTGAAAATATAGCTGAGAAAAAAAGTTAAGGAGTATTTAAAAATCTTTTAAGACTTACTTAATAAATCACTAATTCTAAAACGAAAATTCATATAAGAGTGAAATTTTCGTACAAAATTCGGAACATGGTCGGAAATCAATAAATGAACTACTCAACATGAAGGGCTTTTATACTTGTATAAAAACCTATTTTGATTGATTTAAATAAAAAAAATTGTTAAAATTCATATGAAGATAAAATAAAATGAGAATTGGAGCATATGTGAACAGCTTCGCACGTTTTATGGCCCTTGACCTAGAATCATTTCAATAAGACAACAGTAAGCAGCTGCTTCCTTCTTGATTTTCCTTTTTCATTTACGCATAAAAAGCTCTCATTTTAATGCATACATGAGACTTAATTTCGATGAATAGAAGCGTAAGAGAAAATTACATGGATCAAAATACAGCTAAGAACACGAATCGAATGACTGAATCTGATAAAAAAAATTTAACGGTAGTTCCAAATTGCGGTTTAACGCCAAAATTTTATTTCTGTGCCTAATCTGAAAAGATGAAAATACAGATATGAGTTCATGTTATTTTTTCCTAATGGTGGTTATATATATAATACTGAGTTGAATTACACAAAAGACGCTTCAAATTTTGAGGCGAAAATCACATTTAAAATATTTCTCTCCTGGCGATTTATGAAACTAGAGGCCATAAAGGGCCATAATCTTCAAAAATATTGTCTCATTTACTTGATAAAATATCTTATTTCAAATCACCTCGAAATATCGGAATAATTTAATTTGAAATTATATCTACCTAATTAACGGTGTGCCTATCAAAGCATGGACTCAAATCTATTTTTATTTTCGCTATAAAAGTACTGCCGGTTCCAGAATAGGAATATTGTCCAGTATCAAAATATTTTGCTAATTAATTGAGTTATAGAAGAAGTCAACAATTTCAAATAAGCTAGGCTTGTTGTAATTCTATTGGAAACGAACAGTGAACACGGAATATTTATAAAGGTACCAAATACTAATTCCTATCAACTTTATAAGTAATGATACTCATAGAATAAAAGGTGAACATCGTCACATATACAGATGTGTACTTGAATTGAAATGACATTTAGTTCAAACTCTCCAATTTAGAATAATTCCAACATTTATTTTAATGATGATTGCTATTATTTTTTATTTTTGTTAGATTACATTTCATTTGTATATAATTTTCGAGGATATTTTTGTTTATAAATATTCTAAATGAATTATTAAGTTAATATTAGCTAAAACAAATTAGTACACCATTGGGAAACGAAATAAACTACAGAAACGTAAAGTAATCCTGGTTAGCACTGGACCAAATATAATTCACAGGATACTTTATATATTATGCTTTGAAGTTTCACTTTGATTCCAACTTTGAATTTCTGTAAACAATCATTATTGCTTCTTATCACATTTGATCTTTTGCAGAATAAATTAAGATTATTATTTAAGACATGTATAATGTATGTATTATTTCTCCCATTTTTTAATTTTTAATTGTAAGTAATCCTAGATAATATGGTTGCTGTGACTACATATTCATTGCAGTTCATGCCAAGAATTATATGAACATTAATAAACTAATAATTTGATGACATTTTATAATCTATTAATATATTAGGATCCCCAGGTGTGTTTTATTCAAGCATATATCCTCTTGATAGGTACATGTAATTTTTCCACCTTTCCCGCCGTTTATGAGTTTTTAATTATCCTTATTTACACATCATAAAAAAGCTCTCACCTAAGGGCAAGGGGACCCGTTCCCCATCCCGAAAACATATCTCTCCATTTCTGCCATGTCCTTTAAATGTGTGAGTCCCTTCCTCCTATCACACCTCTCTTCCTTCTTCTCTATCTCTTCCCGATCTGTTATCCCAATTCCCTTGCTGCATTCCATTCGCCCCTTTCCATTTGGTCATTGCTCCCAAAATCAGAGGAGTGGTGGCTGAGACGTCGGCCTCAAGAGGAGCAGGTGCGACTAAGAGCAGGCGCACGCTCAAATTTTTATGCTGCGATCTATTATAAGGAGAGACTCCTCTCCCGTGTACGAGAAAGGATGTTATTGACCGTGACTGACATCGGTTTTGATACTGCGCCGGATTAATTAGTCTCGGTGTCACTCACCGGAGGATAGGAAGGAGTTTATTAGTACTTCAAGAAGACATGAGACGGTATTCCCAGCTAAGAGCTTAAAATCAAAAGGACATCATATGCAGACAGAGAGCTAATCATGCTTTAACATCAGCATGGAGAATTAGAATTTTGGAATTTTTTCACAAATTATTCGATTGGCTACAAAATCGTGGGAAGCAATTAATAAGAATTCGGTTTCTTCGGCGTCATAATTTTCCACAATTTCGAATGTACGAAAGATATTTAATTTAAAGTTCTATTTTTTAACTTTTTACTGAAGATCTCAATATCTCTTAAATTATATAACAATAACAATAATAATAATCATTATATTAATATATTTACGGAAAAACTTAATAATAATAAATAAATACCTATGGAAATGGATAAATAAATATTTAATCAGCAAATTCCAGAAATATGCAATTAAAACTTTCTCATTTTTTTAAAGTATTCTACGGCTTCGGTTATTACCAAACTTTAATTAATATTAATTGAATTGAAACATAAACATGATATGTCCCAAGTTAATGCTAGGGTTACAGCAATATTACTAATTTTGTAAATTCTCCTCACATAACTAATATATTCCAAACGATTTAACATATTCTACCTATATTATCATCAATGAAGTAAATGTATTTCTTCATTGTTGAGCTAGAAATAATAGATCTATATCTCAGTATTTTCTATACCCTTTATTCTTTGGTCCTGAAAAATATCCATCAGCGAATCAACGAATAGAAATAAGACTTTCTAAGAACCTTACGAATAGAAACTTCCCTCCTATGGGTTCCGATGTCTCTTTGATTTTATATTAGTTTTCCTGTTTATTTCTAGGATACACAGTCGAGATTTTGGTGTGAAGCTTATTGCGGCCCTCATTTGATCATAACTTCACACGTGGTTTGTAAGCGACAATCACGAGGAATGAACCTGGATGCAGGCGATAAACACTGCATCCCAAAACGATGCGGAAATGAAAATTTCCGAGGGAAAATAGCCCGAACCCAAACAGGATTTAAATCTCTGAAGCAGTGACCAGATAATATCTCGGAAGTATGTGAGGGAGTTGGGCGAAAGGAGAGATGCAGCAGGTGGGCGAGAGCGGGTTGGAGTGGGACCCACCACGTTGGCCCTCCGCACCTGCCCCACCCCTACCCCCGAATCCTCCCGTATTCCTCTATTTTCTCGTAAAAGCTAAGACAAAATACCGAATTCTTCGCTATACTTTGCCGAATGTGCCCGTAAGAATGCGGCGAACTCAGCAGCCTCGTTTTGAACGAGTAACTCACCTTGGTACGCAATGCCTAGTCCATAAAAAAGTAATGGCTCCTGCTGCAGGTGGTCAATGAGACGATGTAATATCTGCGAACGAAAAAGGGGTGGACGCGGCATTTTTGCGAGAACCTGTGAATGAATGTCGCGCAGGTGATCTATATATAAATTTGCGTAGCGGATTCGTGAGGGCACGATTATTTCCTTTTACCGCCGCCGAAAAAACGAACAAGCTGCGGAGTGTCTTCTGCTAATCGAACTACCGCTACCTGCTCTCTTTTTATTGGCCTTTGTTCTAGCAATAAAAAGGCGCGTTAAGTTGTAATTGGATAAAAGTATTTTTTTCTTTTAGTCAACAAGAAATAGTGTTAATGGATTTAGACTATCAATCACTTCGAGCACGACTTTTTGGTAGAGCCCTATAACGCAAGGAATGAAATGGTACAAAATTTAACCCGTACCGCGATATATTTTATGTTCGTTTCATTTTATTGTAATGACTGGGAGAGGTGAGACCATTGCTATAGATTTAAATACATCGTTGTACAAGTAAGGGAACCCGGGGCAGAACGGGGTACCAAGTTGAAAATTCGTTTTAAAAGTACAAAAGGGTTATTTAAGAAAGCTACAAATTTTTCTATGGATACATTATAGTTTTATATTCACAAAAATACAATTATGTCGTTGGAAAACATAGTACCAATTTGTTTATTTTCAAAGACAAAAAATAATATGTCGTCATACCCGTCATACCCCAGGTACGGGGCAGAATGGGGCGGCAAAGATAAGTGAAATTTATAACAACTAAAACTAGTGGAATTGCAGAAAAAATAGGTTTAATCTATATGTATTTATTTTTTAATTATTGTAAGAGTTTAACTACAGTTTCCATTGAATGTGCCTTTAACTTAAGCCTATTCACAAAATTCACACTCTAGGACAGCCTTATCATCTAGTTTTAAAAATCCAATGGCTCTTACACCAGATGTTGCTACGGGTTTGCGAACAGATGAAGTTATAGGATGTCTTTTAAGAAAGATATCTGAAATCGATGGTAGTTAATAACATTGCGAGGTATTACCCCATTCTGCCCCACGGACCCGATTCAGGTTAAGGAGGTAAAGCCACTCGAGAAAGAAACGTATACAAACGTTTAACTACCCGAAACTAAAGACAGTTAAATGTGCTTCAAACATTTACTAATTGTAGTTGTAATGTAAACAGGTATGTAAACCTTTGCTTGGTTACAAAAATCTCAAAAGTTACAATACGAGAGCAAAAAATCACACACTCAAGAAAACCAGACTTATATGGATGCCGTAGTTGAGTAGTTGGTCTAGTTATACTTATTGCCACTTATAAGCAACATCTCTTTAACACCAAAACACAACGAACTTCATTCCGCCCCGCTACCCCGTTGTGCCCCGCCTTCCCCCACATTTTTCTATCAATTCATTTAAGCGTTATGAATTTAGACCTTAAACTAGGACAACAATGAATATTTCGGATGGTCGTTAGCCGCCCAATTGAACGAATGCAGTTAAAGCCTGTGAATTGATTTATGAGAATATGGCAAAATTATTATAGGAAGGAATATGTTCGGAAGATACATATATGTACCCGACAAAGATTTTTGACATTTAATTTCTTTAGGAAAAGGAGGGAGACTTAAAATTAAGTAATTATAAAAGAAATTTAAAAGACATGCAAGGAAGATTCGGAGAAAAGAAAGCGTAGGGTGTCGAGATATTCCAAAATAGATATTATGAAGAATAAGGGATCAAACGTGGATATTGCGAAAAGAAAGAGGAAGATTTGATAATTTGAATTATACGAAAAAATGATTGGACCTCGAATTATTATTTGGATAGGTAGAACGTTTGCCTTTAAAGGAATAGCGAACCCGGATTCAATTATTACTGGTGGCCGTTTAATTCGTGAAAAGGGAGGCTACCTAAATCAATGGCATAGGATCTGTTGCAGAAAAGGGCAGCTAGTATAAAGAAGCGCTGATCACATGTCGATTGCGATTATGTGCCAATTCATTAATCCTTGCCTTCGATCAATTGAATAGCGGAATAATTATAATTTTCAACGATAAAAGAAAATATTTGATCTTTACTTGTACATAAGATAAGTATTACATTTTAACTACAGCAAAATCAAGGACAAAATAGGAATTGCAAAAAGTATTGCTCGTAAGTGAAGCCGATGCAAGATATTTATGAATTGTAATTTTCCAGAATTTAGTACTCTTTATGATTGATGTAATATTCACGTTATCTGAAAAAATCAATTTTCTGAAAGCAAATATGTAAGCCATAATTTTCACGGGAACGCAGTTTAAACAAAAAGATGACCTCTGGTGTCGCCGCTCAGCCATATAAGAGCTAAGTAGTCAGAAACGAGAAAAGGATGAATGTGTTACAATGACAGAAGAAGCAGATGAGTCAAAAATGACACTGTCTTTCAAATAGAATTAGATTAGGTCTTCGTCTGGGAAATTTGAGTCTAATATGACTATTGATTCTCTTATGGAGCTGATTCTTCTTGAAATATTTGAAACATATTCCGTCTAGGAGATAAGATAGTAAAGAAATCGATTTTAGACACAACTGGGTCCTGCTGCTAGAATACCATTCTCAGGCAGAAAAAAATCAAACTTGATGTTTAAAAATGTTCGGAAAGTCGGAATCGTCTGAAAATTCCTAACAATCTGTATAAATTTTGTGAAAAACAATGCATAAAAAATGTTAGATAACGAAATTTTCGAGACACAAAGTAGATGGAATAAAGTAAATATAGTTAATTTAAAATAATACAGTAAAGAGAGGGGAGGCATCAATGGATGGAAAGGTAAAATTAGGGATTGAGTCTCACTAGTAAATAAAAGAATCTCCGTGAAGGGGATCAATTAAGTTGCTGAGGAAGGGAGAGGGTTTGTTCAGGGTTCAGGGTTTTACCCCCATTGGGCAGCACTAGCTTCTATGAACATTTCGAGAGATGCAAATTGTTTGGCCCTTGTATTGGCGATCCATTAATATTGAATGATAGGTATTATATTCTTTAGGTAATTCTTTATAATAATATCAAAGGCTAGAACGGTGGATAGAATTCTTGTATATACATGGCATGGCTATTCTTTTCCCTTTTTCGTTATTGAGAATTAGTAGAGGAAAACTTATGAAATCTTCAAGACAAAGCAATCTACTGGGACAAACAGAATTGGAAGAAGGGGCAAATGCGTAACACGTATCTGAAATTCGACAATGGTGATCCCGATTTGAATTCATTAGATACACGTGTTTAGGAAAACTATAAAAAGCACTTTCCTCCAAATGCCGTAAAAATAGTACAATTGCGTGATCAAATGAAGAAATAAGTCCTACTTCCTGGTATAGAGATAATCTGTAAATACATTGAAAACTCACATATGACGCATTGATTTAATTTCCGTCCCTTTATTTTGAAATCTTTAAACCGTAACTCCGTAACGTTTTCGAGACACTAATAAGTGGTGGTTCTTCCTTCATTTCTCTCCTTTTAATTTGGGCAATTAGGGTACGACTTCTTCTTATAGTTTCTGATCTAGATAGCTGTGCGTTTTATGTGGATCGTTAACAATACTTCAGGTGTGCACATAAAGGAAGAAATGAAAGAATGATGGCGGGCCTTTTAATGGCGGGTGGTTGTTTGTTGCTTTTAGCAGGAGTCCTGGACAGTATTCGAATGTCCAAATCGTGCTACAGGAACACCCGTTCTCATCCATCACTTAATCATTTCCTTCTCAACATTCGCGCCACTCAAAATTTCTCAGGAGGTGTTTTTTGTTTCCTACATTGCCCTCTCTCTACGCAGCCGAAGAACACGTGAGGCTACTTCTCGCACGTGAGTAACTAATTGAAAACTTAGGTAAACGTTTCAACGTCTAGAATTTTAGGTATCTTAAAGGATGGGGCAGTCGGCAACCACATCAATTACGGCAGCTGCTACAATGAACGGAAATTTCAAGACGACATAGCCTTGCTATTATAAAAAAATAACTGACGCCAAGTATTCCTGTAGGTCTGAATATACAGGATTAGACGGAAGGAAAGTGAAATATTTTATCAAAGGAAATTCTTTAGAGTACGGCTTCCTTTGGAGTAAGTTCGGCATTATTGAGTAACGGGAACGAATTTGGATCATTAGCGAGAAAATTAATGAAAGTAAAGTTAATATTAAATCTTAACTAGATTATTAAATAAAAACAAATACTTGGAGTATAGAAATATCTTAAAAGTACAATGGAATTTCGAAGGAAATTTATATATTAGGGACCTATTTCTTCTTAGCGTTAAATTCACTTATTGAAAGTGACTTCAACGCTAGTGAGGTTTTAAGCTCAGTTACTACAACATTTGAAAATAGCATTCAGTTGTACTTTCAAAGCTTAAACCCAGATTATGCTAAGGAAACCTTTAATTTGTTCAAGCCAGATTTTATCAAAGTAATTTTTAAAGAAAGTTGGTGAGTTTTTCAAACACCATTTATATTCTTCTTTCTTAATTCACAAACGATATTTAGCAGAAATAATTCTTCTTGGCGGAATGCCTCTAACTATTGCGAAATATTTTCAAACCTTGCACTATTTAGAGCTTCACGTTTGTTTCTTTGTGAGTGCAATTAAATGTTGAACCAATAAGCGCTCATTTACTTCCCTCGTTAGCGTGCAAGGGTAATCAATAATGACGAATAACCGAAACCAACAGCTGCAAACTGAATAATTGCTATATTAAATAGTGAACTTAGTTTTCTTTTTATATCACATTATTAAACGAATTTTGAGTAGTTTCTAATGATGTATAATCTGTTATACCTCTCCTTACATTAGGAAGCCTCTGAACTCCCCATCCTTGCATGGTAAAACGTTATATGCGAATCAGATTGTGGAAAAAGCTGGAGGGAAATAGTTAATAAATGATAAATTTACATTGAAAAATATCCAAGTCCACAATAAGGCAGGAAAAATAGAGGCTGATGAGATAAAATATTTCTCGAGTAATGAGACAGATGGCGCGAGGAGAGTTATTCAAATTCATCGAACAAATGGAGGTTTTAGCGATCCAAACTAACTACTTCGTCACAGCAAAGATACGTGCCGAAGAGTGATGATATCTGGAACAGCGGTTGAACTGTCCATCGATAAGTAATGTGCTTCATTATAATTCCGAAATAATCGATTGAGATGCTTTGAGCGAGCGGGATAACAGTAATTTTCAAGTGATTCTCGGGCTTGCCCCACACCACCTTTCTTCTCCATTCTTACCCTGCTTCCCCCCTCTCCTCGTCAACGTCCCATCAAGAAAACGAAGAAGAAGGAAGAATGAGATGAATCGAATGGACCAGGCGCATGATGTGCGCGAGATAAAAAAATATGCAAATCGACCGTGCGGGGATCGGAGAGGCGTTTAAGTTTTTTGCAACCATTTCAATTACGAGATACGTTGGTATTATTAAGAGACGGCATGAGCGGATGCATAACAGATGTGCGTGACAACGAGAAGTTATAAGAGGGGTATTATACGGGGCCATTAAATAAAGGAAATATTTCACGATCCGTAGTCGCGAAACAATTCTTATTTCATTCAGTGAGATTTGAATCCGGTATTTCAGATTGAAGGATGAAGGCATATCCTATTCAAGATTAATCTTAGTTTCATTTGCTAGTTAGTGATTTTCAAATTTAAGTTTATTTATTTACTCGAAAAATGTTTTTCACTTTTTTAATTTTCTTAGAAATACATGAATTACTTCAATAATTCCCATGTGCTAACAGTATTGAGATTCCAGTGATGGTATAAAATGTAAGCTCAAATAGAAAGTCATAGGCGAGAAATTCTATAAAATAGTGCTAGCGTATTTTTGATCGATAGTGAAGATTTTACATGTTAATTTACACCTATAAATTTCAAGGATATACAAATTTAAATAAGTTTTCTGAAAAGGGGTATCTGATTCATAATTATTCTGTGCTTTCGCTGCTTATGATGTTACTCCCTATCAACCCGGTGAAAAATCCAGCATTTAAGGGTGGAAAAAAGGAAAGGCATTCATCATAAAGGAAAGACATTCAATAATGTTATCGTTGGCAATTTTTAACCCTTCTAACTTCAGTTAATCACTGTTTGATGAATTTAAAACATTTTAGATGAAATATTCTTCGAAGGCAGCATGTATGACTTTTAAACAATGGTAAATTAGAAAGAAATATAACGACTTAGAAATTCATACGCTTTTGCGAAACTGAGAAAAATAATAATGTAGAGACGTAACAGTAGACGATTTTATCAAAATAAATACTATTTTGCCATGGAGTACGCAAATTAATGCATTTCAATCTCTGTAATTAAGTGTGAGATAGAACTCCTACTATCTTAATATGCTAATTAATCGCATGAAATATACTCCTTACAATAAGGGAGCAAGGAGTCTGAGAGTAATTTCAATACCAGCTTCTACTTCAGTAATTGCAGAATATATCTATTAGCAGTCGAAGAATTATAACGTCGCATAATGAATTAGGATGATATAATTTAGAACCTACAGGCATAGATGACGTCAAGAAATAAAATAATTTCATTGGACATAAAACGCATAAGGAATCGCTTCATCTGGCTTCCCTTTGCACAAATGGTTTTAATTACGGCCAGCTAATTGTGGAACTATCTTTTTCTGCATCGATTCGATTTTTCATACTCTTAATCTACGATCTTGTGGGAAACTTTTTTCTCTCTAAATCTCACGCGTTTTCAAAAGCGCTGTTTTCCCCGTGCCGATCCATCAGTTTTTCGTCCCCATTAGCTCCACCGGTTTTTGCCCTAATTAATTCAACCGTTTTTCTCCTTCGAATCGAGCATTTTAAGTCCGTCTTCCGCCCCTCGGATGTCACGTCTTAAGCGGGTATCGCTTCCCTCGAGACTATGCCCTCCGACCCTCACCTGTTCCCCTCTCTCCCTTCTAACGAACAATTTGTCTTGGAATCGCCGTTGGGCCGTGGAGACGGACTCTTTTCCAAATGTATTTTCCGTTACTTTATGCGGGGTCTTTGTTATTTAGCACGTGTCTCCCTATGAGACGCCATGCGCTACGGGAAGAACTTTTTAAGAGGCAAAGCGTGTTCGGAAATGGTAGACGTGCGTTAAATTATAGTTTACGTAATATTTATAAGGGAGCAAAGAAGGTGGAGTGTGTATCTCCAGGAGTAAGAACATAACGAAGGAGAAAAATTACAGAGAAGGGCCACTCTCATAAGTGCATGTCAATTACTGACATTTTTCTTACAGTTCAAAAATTTCTATCAGATGAATTTAATCGATTCCGGAAAAATATTTAAAGATTATTTATTTTAATTATCTCTTAAAGTAAAATTTATTTCTGCAATGATTAGTAAAACAAAATAGTACTTTTAGAATCCTTGCAATTTTACACCAAGGGAACCATGTCTTTGAAATAACAGTCACCTGGATGGAATTACCAGGATTATATGTACAATTCTTTTAGAATTTTATTTACCTTGTAATATTATTATTTACGAAACTTAAGGAAACCTGACGCAATGAAAACAGCTTATCTTTTCCGCGATTCTTAAGGACATAAAAATTAATAAACGTGAAATCTTCATATATGAATTCATATCTATACTTATATAAGATATAGTGTTTTTTCGCTCATGATGATTATGATTTATAGCCACTTCTGAGTGAAATAAGAGGGAAAAAATAAAATAAGTCAATCTTATAAGAATTATATACTAATAATAATGCTAATAATAATCCTAGGAAAAGAATTCTCTGCGATAAATGGTCTCCACACAAGGAAAGTTCTGTAATTCACTTAAAACTGTCTATTAAAAGAACGTTATTAGTATACTAGTAGCCCGTGCAACTGCCTATGTATATTCATTCCGGCATTCTTTTTAAGCGTTGGTGTTTTTGCTGTAGCAAATAAAATTCTATTAATTATCACGTAAACATTTAGTAAATCTCTCTTCTGTTTGTCAATACCTTAAGATTGGTTTGCTATCTCCATCTCTTTCAATTCTCTCTCTTCCTTAATTATTGTAAATAACTTCTATATCCCATATTCTCCATTTTCTGTTTCACATATTTCAATCTGTGTCTTCTTCTATAGATTTTGGTCTTCATTATCCCTTCCTTTATGGTTTTCACCTCATGCCGCAGTAAATTCTCAATATCCCGCCTTCTTTCTTTTTACGAATCATATTTACTAAATATGATTGGTAAATTGGGAAGTATTATTTTAGTCAATATAAATTTCTTCGAGATTTCAAACGGTGTAGAATGATAAAAATAAGAATATATGTCGAATTTTCTTTCTTGTGGTAATACTTCCGATTTCGTGCAAAAATTACTTCTAATTAAATTTTAACGAAGAAAAATCTCTTCAGCGAAAAGAAAAATTAACTTAACGTGAATTTCTAATTGAAGGTACTGACATCGAATTAAAAATATTTCAACACTCTACGGTGATTATTATAAAATATTTAAGTAAGGAAAAAAAAGAATAGCGGAGCATATTTCTGGGAGGGATTAAAAATGTATTCTGTGAATTTATACAACTTGCTTCTGACAGTGTTAAATACACCACCGCTCTATGAACTAATATTTTTTGTATTTAGGGTTATCAGCGCCGTGCCTAGTTAAAATTTTCGCTGTCTATATTCAAAATCTGACAGGAATCTAATTTGGAAAGTAGGCATGAATGAAAACCTTGTTCAGTCCCCGAAGATTTTCCGTTCGACACCCGGGTACCCTTAAAACTTATCCGCCGATCTAAATTCTTTACCAAAATAATCGCATCGAACCATCTAACTCTTTCCACTTGCATCTAAATGTCCCCATTCAGTTTCTCATATTATAATTCCACTTCCTCTTCCGTCACCACTCTTATTATCTTCTCCACTTCATTGGAGGCAACTTCCTGCCAATACATTCTTGAATTTTCCCACGTTTAAAGGAATTTCCCATACCTCTCTTCCTGAGATATAAGATTTAATGGATAAATTTAGTTCCTTCAGTTAATAATAATATTTATTATGTGTAAAGTAAAATATTAGGTTTTCAATTGATTTTCACTAATCAAATATTAGTCAATGATCTGCACATAAATTTGATTCTGTATTTCTGCTTTAAAATGCATTGCATAGGAAAATCAACATTAAAATTCCGTCCCATCTTATTCTAGAATACCCTTCTTTATTTCTACTTTCAAATGTATTTCATAGAAAAATAAACTCCCCCTTAAAAATTCTGTGCCAAATTTTTCTGAAAAATCTAGTTCTCAAGTAACCATTGATAAAAAAGGCTAACTTAGAGGATTTAATGTCACTTTTTTGGGATAGCCTACAATAAAACAGATAGTTAAAACTTTTGTGACAAATTGAAAGTCTGAGCTCAGGAAAATATTTTCAAGTCAAGAGAAATAGTTTTCATCAAGAATCGTTTTGGAATTGATATATTTATCCCAGAAACTACGAATGCTTACATTATATCAAGACGATTAAATTTGAAGGTCCAAGAAAAACATTTTCATCTAGTGAAACTCAAATTTATTTATTATACTTCAGGAGCTGAAAGCAGCAAGAGATGCATACGAAATTGACGACGATTAATTTGTGACTAAGGTGTTTGAACTCTTTTCGTCATAAGAATTACCAATGAACCTACGATAAATAATGAAATCCTACGATTCGAAAGCTATTCATCTTCAACTCTCATCTCCTTCTCCTAAAACGTAATGTTTACAATTCTAATTATTTATATAAAATTATAACAGCCAGGTGTAAAAATTAGGGAAATTGCTTGTAATCCAGCAAAGGTAGAATATCAAAGAGTCAGCGATTATCATTTTATCTAAATCACTCTATTTCGCAATTCTAATCTTACTCTCGCACTTTTCCTCTCCCGTTATCGCCTTTACAACATTTTTCATTGGCGCGTCTATCCAATCTCCCTTCCCACTCTGATTCCTCCCCCTTCCTCTATTCCATCTACACTCTTCTCGTCTCCCTCCCATTCTCTCTTTCTTCCTCACCCCATCTCTCTTCCTCGTATCTTCTTAGGACCCGCATGGCCTGATGAGAGAGGCCCACCTGCTGCCACCAACCTCCATGCCAACAATGCCGCGGAATGGATTCCTCCTAACTTTTGTTTTTAATTTATGCTTTGCAGGAACACCTTTCAGCAGCATTATTACCGATCACCTCTCCTCCTTTACCACTCAATCCCTTTCCAACCCTGGCGTGCTTTTTCTCCTTCTATTCAAATCTTTCCCCCTCTCCTCTTTACACTGATAAAGGTCCTTATTATTATCTGAAAGTTCCTATTTTATTTCCTTTTCAAACTATCTGGTTTTCACCCTTGCCTAAAAAGGGGCCTAAAAGTCCGTTGATGGAGGTATTTTTGAAGTGATTCTTCAGTTTTTAAGAGATTATGAGGGCTGAAATTCTAAAAAAATATTAATTCAAATGATTTCATCTTCCCAAATCAGGTGAAATTAATATGACATACCTGATATTTAAAGCAAAGAATGTTTGTAGTTTTCAAACAGCATCCGATTATAGCCACATATGGCTTAAGATGAGTCTTAACTTTGAGTTATTTTTCGGTGAGATAAGAATTAGTTGATCATATTAATTATTAAATTACTTGCGAATTATGGAGCAGATAGCTAAAGACAGATCACTCTCATGATCCACTTTTAAGCATTGAAAATTGTAGCAATATTTGTTTCCACAATTTTTATGAAACACTCAGAGATATGTATACAAAATGTTTTGTTTTTTTGTCATTAGAAATTTTATGAATAATTTTTCGTTTGCATCTAATATGAAGAACTTAAGTATAATTAGAAATAATGATGTATATTACTCGCACGCATTTTATTTTAGCGACATGTTTCACTAGCGAAGTAGCATCATCATGCCTTCCAGGAATATATTTTTTATGTAGTTATTCCCAAAGGAACAACCCAAATATTTTCCCTGAGACGAAAATTTATGGAACTAAAAATTCATTTTGAATTTAATTACAAAAACAATAAAATTTAAATTTGGATTTGTGGAGTCAAATGTAATCTTATTTTATAGAAAATGCTCACACTTAATAAAAGCATTAACCTTGAGAGGCGATCCCCTCTTTCGAATTTCTCGTAATAAAGAGAATTAGTTTGATGTTTGCCTCTGCTTGGATGAACAATGTCAAAAATGAGATGATCTTCGTGTATGCGATTATGACTTGTGTTTTCGTGTGGTTAACAACTTCATCGTATCATCATAAACACGTTACGGAATCCAATTCAAACTAGTCTTCTCTACTTTGCTATTAGATATTTCATTTCACATGGAAAATCATAGGTCTCCAACTATAGATAAACACTCGTCCTAATAATTACTCGTTTGACATTTAAAAATTGCATAATAACAGTGCAAGAGATATCCAATTGATATTAGAACCAATTCCGTGCTATTTATCGGGAATTGCATTAGCCCCATAATTTAAAACTTACCGAGTAACATTGAGGTAGATCTAACAAATATATTATTACAGTAGGTTTAAATTGTTCTATTCGGAGTTTTATCGATTGTTAGTTATAAAGAAAAGGAGGATTATTCATAATAAGTATATTTTATGCGAAATTTTCCTATCGTCATATCTTAATTTTATGTATAATCAAGCATAAAAAGAATGATCTCAGACTTATGTTGGGAACCTTTGGGATTAGAAGCTAGGCTGCGATTGTTTGAAAAAAAGGATAAATACATTTCCGGAAGATTTAACCGATATCATGCGACCCCCCTGCTCCTTCGGCCGATCCAATAATGAGCGCAAATTAAGAGAAACATTTGCAAGGACAAATCGTTTTAAGAATTCAATCTTTCTGCGAAAGACACTCAAAAATAACAGATTAAAACTGTAGTTCAAACTAAAATTTACAGAATCGGGCAAGATATGGTGTAAATCCATCATGCGAAATGAAGGAGATAAATTGGTAATTTTTCCACAAAAATTAATTGGTAATTTTTGTGGAAAAAGTACCAATTTATCTCCTTCATTTCGCATGTAGTTCAAACGACTAGTGACACCACCTGCCGCACTCCGAAAGGTAACTTGTGGAGTATTCATGTAGATGTGGATGTATAAAAAAGACGAGGATTTAAAGTAAAATCAATGATAGCAGGCTTTACTATGTGGAATTCCATAGCGATAAATTGAAGAAATAAATTCACTTATACTATTTTCCAGCGGATTTAAAGTATCCTACAAAATAGCTAGAGCATGAGCATCGTAGAGAATTTATAGCTACATACATTGAAAATATCAAACGTAATCAAATAATTATTCTTTCAACTCTCTAATACCAAGAACAAAATGTTAAATCTCTTATCAAAAAAATTAAGACCAAATAAAAAATTACGATATATTGGGACGTATCAATCAAAAATTAATTCTAGACGCTTAAACAGACATCTAAACAGAGTTCTGGAAATACTAAAATTTGCGAAAAAAATTATTAAACATTGCGCTCTCTCAGGAAACCATAAAACAAATTGTTCCTAAAAGTAACAGATATAAAGAAACTTTGCTGAAAGAAAATAATGCCTTCATACTCGAATTACATCAAGAACGCTATACATAACTTAGTGGGGTCAGCTGCACATTTTTAAATATAGGTTTGTAGCCATTGGAATTCCAAGAAAGCAAGAAATCGGTTTCTAAATCACATAAATATAATTTAATTAAGACAGATTCGAATGTAGGGCAGTAATCAAGATTATAAATTAGGTATTAGCTGATGACCAAGCTGAGCACCATCCTGATTAGTTAAATATAATTACAGATAAAAAGGGGCATTAGTATGGAAATATGCTCTGGGAGATAACCGAATTATAGAGACGAGATGGAAGGGCGTGATAGAGAAAGGACGTGCTGAAATATAGGATCTGGTGAAAGAGGATTTGGTGTGGGGAACAGTGAGATGATGTCAGTGGTTACTAGACGAGACTCAAGATGGCGAAGGGCGTTGAGGAATCGTCACGGAGCCTTTTTACTGCCAGAAGCCGCTTCAGATGAGATAACGGTGACAAATTTCGCCTTCCACTCCCCTTTCTCCTTTGCTTTGCTATCCCTCATTCCCCTTCGAGGGCTCACCTGCCGCCTCCCGCGGGGCGCCCCACCAAAACCTTCGCTTCCGCAAATGGGGGCTGAGATAACCCGCACAATTGCTTACTTCTCCGGAATGCGAGATTCGGGGGGGTTTTGACTAAGATTTTCTGCAATTACTCCCCAAGTTTCCGGAGACATGATTCTGAGACCCTCAAGGGGTTAAAATTATCATTTCAAGAGCGTAAATTGGTTACGCTTAAATAATGTGGTAGTGTAGTATTGTAGTAGTGATAGCCAAGTTTGGTACCGACCGTATATCCTGAGTATGAGTCTCAGAGAATGGAAAAATCGAGTATTAGGCTGGAAAATTAATTTATGGATTATTGTGCCCCTTGTTTAGCTTTCAAAGTTGTTGAAATCTATAAATTTTGTTAAGCCAGCTAAATTCAGTTTATATCATCGACCTCTTACTTTCGTTGAGATCTATTGGTTATAAAATATATTCGCTCAAATTAACTAAAATTCTGTTTACATCCCTGCTATTTTTAAAAATACATTATGTTTTAAAAGAGTGTAAGGATGAGAACCATTTTTTCATAAAAGGTTTCCGAACAAAGTTTTATGTTCATAATATTGTACTATTTTATAGATTTTTAGCTTTTCTTAACTAAAAAAAATCTCTATCTCGTCCCTTAGAACTTATAGAAAATAAATAGATATAGTTTTACGTTATTACGCAATTCATATCTATAGAGCGAAGTTCTAAATTTCAATACGAAAATGGTACATTTTCATACTTCATTTGTATCGCATTTTTACTTGCATCGAAAATACTATTTGATTAAATAGAGCATTTCACCTATAGCAAGATGCAAAAATAAGTTGGGGGTCTCTTTCGTCAAACTTATTAAGGATAACTCATAGCATTATAAGGATAACTCATAGCATGTCTTTTAGAAACATAAACACGAAGAAATATGACTATACCTTTCTCGTAATTTACTCAAACACTGATCATTATATTGTACAAATAAATCGGTACTTAAGACGTTATTATGCAGAAATATCGGGAAGGAAGATAGATGAAGCTTAGAGGAAGCCACTATGAATATCAAAATACTAATTTTATTTTTTCTCCTATGGGAGAGTTTCGCTTCGGATTCATTTCCATAGAATTTTCATTTCTCACCACTTTCAAAAGAAATTCTTCCTATATAAATAAGAAGGTGTGAGATATCGCTGAAATTCACCGCCTCTGACGCGCAATAATTTTTGGTTTCCTCAATAACTTACGCTAGGAAACAAACCGTCCGGTCATTTCGGTTAGCAGCGACGGCCGCTTATTAACCCTTCGATCAACATAAAGAGGACATTTCGAATCAAAAAAATAAAATCATAAATCAACGCGCCCTGCTCGTCATTATCCCATCCGTGCGTTCCAAAATTACGCGGCATTAGGACGTTATCTAAGATATTCATCTGCGTGACCTATTTCCTCCCCTCCCTCGATTTTAATATTTCCTCTTTTGGAAGAAACCGGGAGGTTCCACAAAGGCTCCTAGAGAGAGAGAGCGAGCGGATTTTGCGGTATTCTTTGCTTCTTTAGAAACGGTCCCGGGGCCTAACAATGGGGGTTCGATCCCGTGGGGGTGTTCGCGCCCTCAACCGCCTTTCCAGGACACCTGATGGCGCTCTGAAAGTATCCACACCCAGCGATTGAGTTTATGCACGTGCTAGGATATGGGTGACCAGGTGTAGGGTGGAGACACCTGCTAGAGGGAGGAGGAAGGAACCGTGGAATCAGGGAGGGAAGGGCGGGATCGAAATGCACTGCAACGGAAGATAAAGGAAGGAGCATTATTGGTCGGCAATTAATTTCGTTCTTGAAAGGGTTGTGCGCGGTGAGAGCGAGGAAGTCAAAGCCGTCGGAACGGAGAGTGAAGAAGGTTACTTTAATGGTAAGTGGAAGATGGGGGAGGAGGGAAAAGTTTGAAGGAGAATGGTAGGAGGAAATGGACGACCCTATGACGGGATGTTATATAATTGTTACTTTTTAAAACATTATTGAAGGGACCGTAATTCAAATAACACGTATACTAATGAGATATGTTTTTAGATAGCTAAAGACAGATTACTCCCATGATCCAAATTTAAACATTGAAAATTGTTGCTATATTTGTTTCCTCGATTTTTATAGTACACTCAGAGGTAAATATACCAAATTCCGTTTTTTATTGAATTTCGAAATTTTTAGAATAATTTTTCTTTAGCTTCTGCTATAAAGAATTTATGTATAATTTTTAATATTGATGTAAGTTACTGGTGCACTAGCACAGATGATGTGGGAAGGAGGAAAGTTGGGAAAGAATGATGGGAGGAAATGGAAAACCGGAATTCTCCGATGATTGGACATTATATAATTGTCACTTTATGAAACATGATTAAAAGGAGCATTATTCAAATGACACATATGCTAATGCGATATTTTTCTAAAATGACTACGTTGCTTCGAAGGAGTAGCAAGAAATTTAATAAGGGCTTAGGGTTAGATAGGGAAATTAGATGAATAAATGTAAGTATATCTCCTTCGAAGTAGGACAAAATATATATATATTTCACTTATCTTTGCCTAAGGTTTGTCAATAGGTGTCAGAAAATGAATGATACAGAGAATTGAACGATGGTGAATAATGTCGTTCATTTTTGTCACTCTCTTCTTGAATGTTATGAAAAGCCTTCTAAAGCGTTCTTTGTAAGGTAATTTTGCTGCTTGGAAGTTTTCTGCTTATAGTATATCAGTGAGAAAAATAAGGACAAAACTTACTTCTCACCTTGCATGACAATTTCCCCACAAAAGCTTCTAGTATGTAATGGTTGGGAAGAAGACATTTAATTGTTACTTCAGGCTTAACGTCATGAACGGGGTAACTGTTTAGAAATAAGAAATTCAGAAGATAGAGTAGTACAGAATTAACAGATAATGCCCAGGTAAAGGGCTCAATTCAAAAGAGGGATGATTAGTTAGAACTACTGATGACGTCTAATTCTTATCAACACGTTTTCTAATTATTTTCAAGTTATTATATTCCGGGCATTTAATTACAGCTTTTTCGGAAATTCGAAAATTGAGATATTTTTAAGCCAATTAGATTGATTATCTCAACTATATGTAAAATTTATTTGACTCTATTATTAAAATACTCTTCATTAATCTGAATGGCTGATTTCGTTTTAATATACGTAGTACTCTAAAAGTAAGGAGATAGTTCTCAAAAGCACGAGAAAAGTCTTCTTTCAGCTCTTTTCATTCAATAGAGAATGAAATGTTAATTATAAAAGAGTAAGAATATGAGAAAAATTCAGTATAAATACTAAAAGATGTTAATTGTTATCAAATCGATGGATTGGAACTTAAACATAATTAAATTACAGCTTTAAATCGTGCAATAGTATGATTTCCTTGAAAATCTGACCTCTCTCTTTGACGAAATAATTGTAAAACTCATTTCTTATGTTTGAAATCATTAGAGACATGGAAAGGAATCCACAGGTATTATCGAAATCTACAAATACACCCTGGGATTGGCATCTTTCTTAAAATATCTCATTTTATGCTGTAGGGATGGCAGGCATTCTTGACTAAAAATAAATCATGCTAAGAGCTCATTCTATTGCCTCGTATTATTGATAATCTAGCATAAATAAAATTGCGTTGGAATGAATATTTAAAAATATATACATTTTTTCTTTAAAACAATTGCGTTAAAACTTGGAATATCGACATCGTCAGAATCTGTAGGACTTGTAGAAAAGGAAAAAATATTTCTATGAATACAGCAATTAAAAAAAACTTAAGATGTTGAGTAAAAACTGTCATCTTAGGCTATGGTAAAAGCCATTGTAATACCACGTATTAAGTTTAATAATGATTATAAATGTGGTATTAAATACTCGTAGTAATTGGCGAAAAAAAATACGAATAAGAAGATTCGCCTCATGGGTGCAGCCTCAGTAAAAGGATAACTTTCGGACCTTCCGACACACATATATAAAAATCGAAACAACCCTCCAACGCGTAAATATTCAGCTCTTCTGACCGCTCACGTGCGGGATCGTATGTGATATACCCACCATCTGGAGAAAATGCAATTCCGCTGCACCTTTCGACCGCGAAAACACTCAATAATCCCGAGGGCAGCATCGGCCAGATAATCTCCCTTCAGTCAGTGTATATAAGATCCTCGGACCATTGAGGCGAAGGTCAATGATCTCCGATGGTCCTGCAGAGTGCGCCCGTGAAATTGAGATGCGTGCAGGGGGGAGGGGAAAATGCAGAGGGGGAAGTGCAGGAGGAGAGGTTGCAGCCGCGGGGGCGAGGGAAAGTGCATCGGAGGGGAAGGGGTCCACCTGGATCTCATAGCGGCTGCTGCGCCTCTCCCCCTTTTTCGGGATTCTGCAAGGAGGCAGACGAAACGGGAGATGCGCTGGTATCGCGAATTCCTATCGGAACGGACGCGCAGCACGCTTTGATATCGTCGAGGCGTTGACCCGAAACGGACGATGGGCGCCAAAGGTGGACGGGAGAAAAGGGTTCTCAACCTCCTCTAAAGAATGAGTGCAAAAGGAAGGCTCGTTTAGGAGGGACACTTAACACTGGGACTAATGTAGAAACTGAGACAGCTGAGGAGAAGGGTTTTGATCCCATTTGGTCGAATGCCAACCGAGTGAGACATCAACTTGATTTGATCTACCAATAAACTCGTTTTGATTTCCCTCGCTGTCAAATATTTTTTCCACAAATATTTTGAGTGTAATATACAATTTTTGAACAGTGATTCCTACTTTGGTTTCCTGATAATTTAAATCAAAATTTCTTCTTATTTTTTTGCGCTATAGTTCAATAGATTACGATTGGTTATATGGAAGAGAACTCTAGTAGTCTCAATCTCGTTCAAATAAAGATGTATTATTATTATTTTACAAATAGAGTTCAGAATGGTTAGTTTAAGGAGCGCAAGACACATTGTTTAATGAGTAAACTCATTAGTATTTTCAAATTTCTTCTTTACCTTTTTCTGATGTGCAAAATTATTTAAATATTCAACTTAACACCTTTATCAAAATTTATTATTAGTTATAACTATACAAAGCTATTGATATATTCCTACTCATTCTTTGAACCCTTCATTCGTATAGTGAAATTGAAAGCTTATGGCCCCTGACTGCATAGCATAGTATAAGCGTATATTATCAGTGTGACAGAGTCTCTGTTTCTCTCACTTTCGAACATGAATTGTGATACATTGTATTCACTAGGTGACCAATACCCAACAGCATATCTAGATGGTTGACCTGTCTGAATTAGAAAATAGCTCCTGTTTAACGGCCATAAGCTTCCAATTTCACTATACCTACAGGGCATCCCTAATTATTGTAATAATATATTTCGAATGTTCCTGATATCCACATCAGATTTAAAATACTGAATTAGTTTCTCTTATCCTTAGCTTCTTATATTTATTTATTTAATGTATACGCTGCAATTTGGTACGAATGCCAGGTGGCAACGGTCAAGGGGGATATAGTGAGATAACAATACAATCTGTCTTGAATTCACCCAAGAACGGGAGGAAAACCCCTTTAAAAACCTCCCGTGGACAGTACACACCTTAAAAATAACAATAAGCACATTTAGAACAATAAGTCATAATTAACAATATGCTGACTCTACCACCAAACACATATAAGGTTGGCTAGTTCAATTTCTATTACCTAATAATATATTTTACTACCTGGAACTATTTTCTTCTTCAAAAGATTATAAAGCGATTATAACTATACATTATGTATAGTTCGGGAGATATCAGTTTAAGGCAGCTAATACTGTAGTAATTAGTCTACGACATCGATGGTAGTGTGGCCAGCCTACCTACCACCTACTATTATTATCTCTGGTACTAAGATTTAAACATTTACAGTCGATCATACAGCTGAGTCGATCTGTGGCCTCCCTGAAAAATGCCGGCAGTTTCTTTGCCGGAAAATTGCCGCAGCTGGGGAACACCGCCAAAGTCTATATACATTATGTAAATACACATATAACAATTTAAATTTGATAATCTTTTGAGCTACTTTAAACATTTTTTAACATTCTCAGATATTTTAGTGAGAAGTTCTTCTTATACCCCTATTGATAAAAGAATTTGGCGATACATCGGTTTTCTGTTCACGCTCCTTTATTTTTTATCTATGATCGCCGCATCCTCTATAGTTTGGAGAATGAAACCTCCCTCGTGATTCGTCCAAGCCATCTTTGGAATTCTTCGCGTTTAATACTCCCGATAACATAGATATAGGTTTTGGTTGTATAGATCTCAGTCTAAATCAGATATAAATCTCTGTTGGTAGCCTCTACATGTTATTTAGAACAAATCTTGTTAATATATACAAATAAACTCCGAATGATACCAACAAACCACAAAAAACAAGAATATTATACAAAAACATATACATAAACATATGTATAAAAATTAAAGCTGTTTCAAACCCGCCAGGAGTTAAGATATCAGTTTGATAACCGAATTGAAGGGTTAAAACAATAAGGATATAATGAATTATTCTCTCTAGATTTATTTCAGAAGATCATTTATGAGTTGTAATTTTGTGATTGGGAACGATTTTCCTCATTTTGAAATATATGTATACATATACGATGTTGCTTACTGATCACTACTAACTATTAATGCTGTCCAGTTAATTCAATTCATTCTTCGTTTAGGCTACTAGAGTCTTATGATAAATATGATTATTGAACTTTTACGAAGACCGATAAATCTTTATAATGAATTGAAGTTATCTCCACGATCCTAACGAATCCATGCATTAAGTATGATTTCTTTTAAAATTATGGAAGATAATCCCACAATTAGAAATGCAAACATTTAAGGTTAGAAAATAAAATAGCATGGAAGGTAAGAATTTCTGCCTCCTTTACAGAAAAAGTTAGCATATTTAAAGTTTGAACTAAAATTTATTTTTGAAATTGTTACTTGAAACTCCCTATCTGTAATTCCAAATTTTCCTATCCCAATTCCAATAATCTCATTATAAGCTTCAACATTACTTAAATAAGTAATTAAGTCGCCGCATAAATATTCACCACCACTGAAAATTGAGCAATCTAATTTAGCTGGTAAGGGGTCAGTTTTCATACATTAACGAATCACTTTGTGTCGAGCAAAGAATCGATCGGGCATAACGCAATTTTCTTCACGATACGCATCAAATGCAAAAAACTCATACCATCAGATACTCGATACGTCTACATTAGCTCGGTGGGAGCGAAAAACAAAGGATTTACGCGATCAACGTCAGGACCAATTGGAGAGCGGAATCGCGGGCGTAAAACTCGTCCCGTCGGCCATAAATTTTTACTGCCCCGTAATATCCCTCATTACCAGCCAATTCATTCCCTCTTCCATCATCGACTTCAAAGCGAGCCAAAACAGTAATCAACCCCGAAAACACATCGCCGCCGAGGGACCCCCGCCAATTCCCTTTTTCAATTCCATCCAAACGCATTGCTTCCGAATCCCTTCTTCTTTTCCGCTAATCCTCGACGGACGCCCTCCGGATTGAAACGCGTTCCGCCCGAAAACCACTCTCCAAACATCCCCACCCTCTCTGGCGACCTCCCGAATTCCGTACACAGAACGAGATTTCCCTCGAGATGTCCCCGGATGCACTCTCGCCGCCTTCCTATGCATTCGCGCTGCACCGGAGAGGGCGCGGTCAAGACGTTTATGGCACTTTTGGGTATCCGGAATGGATGGCGCACGCATCGAAGGGTACATGCGACCGTATTGGGGACTCCACGAGTTGATTTCCCGACAATGGAACCCTCTCCCCGGCCGAAATACATGCACCTAACTGGGGCGAGGGGGAGGGGAGATGGATTGTGCAGAATGGGCGGGTTGACCCGCGGAGGACCATAACTCACGCGGGAGAGGGGCGAGGCGCAATTATCATGATTATTAATGGTCCGAACGACCCAACAGAGGACTCTACAGCTCGTTACGGAGACAAATGAAAGTTGAAGAAGGGGGGATGCCTTCAAAGGGGCCTGTACCGAGTCGGGGTGCATGGAGGAATCGGCGTTAAGGGATGATGAGGGGGAAGATGAGAAATCGGAGGGCAATAAAACGGAGAGGTGGGAAGGATATCAGCTGCTTTTTGAAGAGGTGATGACGAGGCGAGAATCTTTCTCGGGAGTGTCCCTTGGTGATGCAGATTAAAAGGAGAGAGGGGAAGGATTTTGTTGAGGGAAGGGTAGGGATTTAGCCGTAGTAATAAAATGGTCGTCATATTAGGTGAGTCACAGAACCGATGGCTCCTGTCGATCGAGAAGGGGTTATTTGCGTCGGTTATGAAAGGTTTGGGCTCTCGAGTTTCGTTGTGTTTTTTTTTTAATCAAACCATATTAATTTTAGTTTCGACCGCCTATTTTGACGGCCACGATAGCGTGAGGTTAGAGCCTTGAGACACGAAGGTGCCTGTTAGAATATTAGTTGCTGCTTCATCATTGAAAGTGCTTCGACAGCTTAGGTAATTTCGCACATGAGCTTCCATCGGGAATCGAACCCGCAACTGCTTCAACCTAAGCCGAAAGCGCTGCCTACATTCAAGGGCTCTCAGGGAGCCCTCGAATGCTAGTTGTTTCCTGCTTCGGTAATGGGTATATTGTCAGAATGGCCTCATTTGATCTAAAACTCATCCTATTCAGGATATTATTATTTCTCCAAAATAAGATGTGATAAATTTGAAAACCATTCGAAAGTCTCGAGGCTTATGTTACGACAGACTCGAGACTTGTTGAAGAAGTTCATGGTTGAGGAATATCATGAATACTTTCGTCTCACAACTAAAAATGAAAGAATTCGTACTATCATTTAATTCATCACCGTCGAGATCAAGGATATTCTTGCTCAGTTATAGCAAAACTTGTGCTCTTTGCATAAGCTTACTTTATTCAAGCATCAAGAAAAAAATTGTTCAAATTCGAGATGATCGCATTGATCTTTAATATGAGAACATAAGGCAGCATTTTACTTTTGTATATTCCTCCATCTAGTCTAGAAATCGGGGTGATTCAAACAACCGAATTCGCGGGTAGATAGTCCTAATCATAAATATATTACATAATTACTTGTAAAACCCGATATCTCAAGAATGAATTCCAGTCCTTACATTACTCCAAAGAAGAACGGCAGGGACTATTGGGTCACGTGACCACAAACCATGACAGATCCACAAACACAGTAGCTTCGAAAGCAAATCCCGAGATGTTCTTCTGGCTTAGCTTCATAATCATCAATAAAGGTCACGCCACGACCCCCGCACACGCGACCGACACGATTCCACGTCCAAACTCGTCATTCACGACTCCGAAGATTAATTTCGGGACGAAAAATGGATCGCCTCGCTTCATTAAGTCCTCCGTCCATCCATCAATTCCTCTTCTCTAAGAGTCCGCAGCCGCGAGGCCTCCAAGACACCGCACAGGTGCCCTCCTGCGTATTTGAAGAGCGGATCGAGGGGGAGTCCAACCTTTTAATGGATTGGAGGAAATTTCGGGGCATCGGAAGAATCGGTTTCGGAGGAAAGTACAGGGGGCGGAGGGATTCCGAAGGGTGCGCGTGCGTCTCTTCGGAGGGTTCCGAAATGAGTGGCAGAAGGCAGACGCGGCGTTTAATTTTTTTTCGTCTCGGCAGGTTAAGGGGACAAGGAGGGGAGACGCGTGTGAGGGAGGTTCATGAGATGAGTTACCGTTGGAAGTGAATAGGGGATTATGGGAACCCGTCCCTCTATTACTGATACGCTTCCAATAGCTTTTAATCGGCGGTAATAAGAAACGCCTGTTTCCATAGTGCGATGCAAGGCGAGTGCCACGGCTGGTTCAGCTGCGCAAAGGAGGTTTATATTAATTGGCGTTCTGAATACGCTTATTCCATGGCTACAAATAAAATGGATAAGAAATTTATTTAAGGAGCTTCTCTATCATAATAAAGATAATAAAGCCGAGTGCATATCGTAAGATTTAGACCTCATATTCGTACTTATATAATTGTCACCTTTGTGTATTTTTATCAATCAATTGCAAATATCTCTGGTATATCAACTCACTCTCTTCTCAATCTTTACTTATCTTTATCCACAATGAAACCATGTTACCTTCTATTGGATGAACGGAAGAGAAAGTAAATGCAGTTCCTCCCATCTTATATTTCTCCCGTTGAAGTTTTTTGGCGGGATTTGATATATATGGGCGAATTATCTGGAAATCCATCTATATACGTAAGATATCCATCGGTATACATACGATATCCATCCGTATACATAAGATACGATTATAAACCCTATGTCGATGGTAGAGGTGTATCATTACCAAGGAATTTAAATACCGTCTTAATTATGAAACGAAGATTGAAAATCCCAATTAAATGTTCTATTTGATCACAACTCGATAAATCTATAGCAAGAATCTGAAAATTTTAGCAGATTATTTCGCATATTTTGAACAATTCTATCACTTCTAACAAAACCTTGTATCCTCAAATCCCTATCCATCAGCTACGAAGGTCACTCGGAGGGATCGAGCTGCATAGACAAGAGGAGGAATGGGGTAGTTTGCCCTTCTTTATTTCCTCAGTGAGCCTAATAGCAATGGATGGAAATCATCAACGATAAAGCAAATCTATCAACACAGGAATAAAATTTGATTCACAACATTATCATTCGTAGGATTAAAATTCATAGCGCTCAAAAAGGAGAATTTTAATTGAGTAGTAAGAATAAAACAGAGACAAAAGCTAATGATCGATGCATTTTATATGTCCTGTGCAAATTTTTATAATGGATAGGCTGGACAATGCTTTTAATGACAGTAAAACTGAGTTTATCGTAAATATTCTATTTGGTAATTCCATTGGGCTTGTTTCTACAATTCACTTGAATTTGTACCAACAGAGGCCAGCTTAAAATTTACGATTCATCAAACAATTTGTTTTACTAGGAAATGAAAATTAAGACATGAACGTTACACAACGAGGCTGATTTTTATATAGATTATATGTAATTATGAAAAAGACAAACTTCCAGCCCAATATCCATTATATTTTACACAAAACTCTGACAGATTGCGGTTTTTGACAAGGAATATGTTGATAAATTTAATGGAAAGGCGATTTTTATAAAACCTCATGAAGAATTACATTGATGGAGAATTCAGAAAAATTTAGTGGGCATTTTCTTAAATCTTTCATTGAAAGAGCAAGTTTTTGGGAAAAAACGAAAAAGGGAAGCCACAAGCCACAAGAAGAGGCTGAGGAAAACGGCCTCAGAGGATATGTCGTTCATAATAAATATTATGGAGCAATAAATTAATTTATTATCGCATTATACTGAATAGTATCTATTACCTTTAATGAGTAACATCAGTTTGACAAATTATCAATGTTAAATAATTTTCCTTAGAGATTGATGAAAAACTCTAAATGAATTCCATTTTCCTGCATAAAGTTACTCTTAGGATCAAATTTTGAAAGATAAGGAAAAAAATTGACTTTAGAAATGAAAAATAATATGAAATAATTTCCTTATCTATCATAAAATTCACAGATTGGCTCTAGTTATCGCTTTTGTTGCAACTTGAAGGGTGCTACTTTTAGTAATCAATAAATAACGAGTTTTTGCTTCATCATCACAGTTTGTATGCATTTACTTTGAATATTTCAACATTGGAAAGAGTTTAATTTTGTGACCTCGCAAACTTTTTTGTAAGATATGTCAATTGAATTCAGTGAATCTTTTTACTTAGATAACGAGAAACGTAATTGTCCCAAAGTATGAAATCAACTTTTTGTTTACGACAATAAATCATTCTGTCTAGCGGATTGTCTTTAAGGATAAAAATCCCAATCTTGGAATTTTCCGCTTCGGGCGTTGCTATCGGTCGACTTATTTAAATACTGCCAACTATTTTACAGGCATCTAGTTTGTCCGAGGTCTAATTTTTATCGGTTTGTAAATAACATATGAAGAGATATTTGTAAGATAAAATTAACGGTAATAAGTGTTTCGTTACACAGAAATGATCAGAGACCTGAGTTTGAAGAAAATATAGAGAATCTTTCATCATTCTGATTTGTCTTTGTATATATTAATAAAATATAAAATAAAGACCCTGAAGACACCTTCAGGCGTGTGGCAGAGGTGTAAGCACTATGACTCTATTTTCTTAATCGATTGCTTTCTTCCTTAGCTCGCGGTTTTAAGTGACTTATAAATAGAAAAAAATCATATAGAACATTTCTCTGAGCAATAATACTTTTTTGAATTCCAAGATGATTCTATTCAGAAACTTAATTACTAATACGACCATTTAAAATTTTCTTACTCTCCACTGCGGTATTTATTTCAAAAAGGTTGTCGTGTTTCCTTGTGTTGAACTAATATGGAAAAAATAGCCTGTGTGTTTGTCACGTCTTCAAGCCACAATTTGATACTTTCATACAAAGGAATATTTTTATGCCCTAGTTAAATTATACTCTTGTAAGACTATGTGTTTA
Organism: Sympetrum striolatum; assembly: GCA_947579665.1. Classification (NCBI taxonomy): domain Eukaryota; kingdom Metazoa; phylum Arthropoda; class Insecta; order Odonata; family Libellulidae; genus Sympetrum; species Sympetrum striolatum. The sequence goes on along the minus strand of OX388342.1, from coordinate 47,786,905 downwards.
TTTCCAGTTGGGTTATTTCCTGAGTTATGATAAAATACATTATAAAATCTCATCAGATCTAAGATACTTAAAACAGTGAAGATCTTTTGTAATAGATCGGAATTAAACAATTTCTTGGAGCTGGAACCTTGCAAGTAGCCATCAAAAGGGAATCTCCATCAGTGTCAATGGTAAAATAATAAAGGTATATATATATAAATAATTTTTATATACCATCAGCAGAATTCTACATGGAAAGTCCATTTGAATGAAGAAACTTTACGAATATCCTATCAATTAAAGTTACAACTTAATGATAGAACAGCCAAATAAGTTTCCGCAATGTATTGATTTCCTTTTTATTGACAATTTAGACCAATGAGCTAATTTGTGATTTCATTGACTTGTCGAGCATGCGCCGCAGTATGAGTGTGAGGTGATTTCGTAGTATTTTTTATCAAAAGAAAATACTCATTTGAGAATTCTGACATGATACGCATCGGCATTCGATAACTGATCGAATTCGGGTTTCGGTGCAGGTGTCTTAAATCACCATTTGGAATTGGAAAGCGATCGACATTCAGGGATTGGCCGACCCGTCGGCCTTCTCGAGACGCGCAAGGTGTTTTACTGGGAGCATACGGTACTGCTTTTGAGATGGAAAGAAGGTCACGTGGCATATGGCCTATTAATAACTTCAGCATCGAGGATAAGATGATGATTGGGGTACTTCCGAAAAATAGGACTAAATTATCGAGGAAACAATATGCCTAAGGTATCGGTTCTAAAGCGATTGAAGTTCTTGAAATACGGTTATGAAATTGAGGAAATTGGTATAAAATGGGAAAAATTGGTTAAATGGAATTTTCCTGTTAGGAAAATATAGTCAGCAAAAATTGATTGCATAGTATAGGTATCCCTCTCAGCTCCGCCCAGAACCAAAATAAGAAATTATGTGAAACATCAATAACATGTGGTAGAAACTCAGAATCTATTTGTTATTTCTTTCACTAAAGTTTTCTCTGTGAAATAAAATATACTATACTTCGTGTACGAGTCTTGTAAGTACATATCATATAGTGATTGGAAATAATTTTGGATGGGACTATTAATTATTTAGCTACTATTCTTTAACCTTGAAGTTGAAAATCCATTGCAGCATAGCGTGGTTTAATGTTTTTTTCCAAGAAAGTTCAGAAATACTTTAAAACTTACAAAGTATTAATTAAGAGATTATGCTATCGATGTTCTTCGATACCATTAAATTTTTGACTAATTTTCAATCCGGCTGCTTTTGAGGAAATTTACAAAATAATCAAATTTATACAGAAATACGGTGCATACATATCTAAAGCTTTAATTACAAGATACATAACAAAGACAATATTGAATTACATAATAATTAACAGAGCGTTAATAATTCACGCTCTTGGCCAAAAGTTCTAATAAAATAAAAGTAATTCAATTTTAAACAGTATATTTTAGATATACTGGGCGAAGTAGGAAATCAAAATATCGAATAGACTGTTTATATGTATGTGTACATTTATGAGGAGAATTGATTAGACTCATATGTTATCAAAATATGTGTCCTATCATTTATCGATGAAGCGATTTTCATAAGAATTTAATTTTGAATAACAGCGTGCTTCAATTTTAATAACTATTTTACTTTGAATTTACTTGAATATATATCTATTAAATATAGATGCTTCTCCGGATTCATTCAAGGATATAGATAGATAGATAGATAGATAGATAGATAGGATACTAATTCATAGCCTAAACTAGAAGCGTCATCGACTTGAAATTTTTACGACGTATTGGCCATAACGTATAACCACCAGAAAAATTGCGATTTGGAACCTCAGTGTCATGGGTTCGATTCCAGAGGGCCCCAAAGTCGCGATTTCCCCCATAAGAACACATGGCGGGGATTTTCGAAAATTTTTTTGAGGCACTTCCCGCAAAAGGAGAGAGTTGAAATTCGAGGGATCGCTAGAAGCCGTGCATATCCATTGAAAATCAAAAAGACATCGTCGAATATGGTCCATGGTTCGATGCTAGGTCGGGGCAAAAATCGGCCGTTTAAAATGCATTGTGGCGAATTTGAAGATTTTTTTTGGATCCTTTTCCGATAACATGGATACTTAAAACTCGGCACGTGGATATATATGTTGAATATATTTCATAATTGAATTTTACATGTTCGCTGATGGTCCTTGGTTCGATCCCAGAGGGCCATTTGCACTTCTCAATGCATTTCTTACGGAGATAACGGAAACAAAATTTAGGTACTTCCCGGCATGTTATCGACTTCAAACTTTGCATATAGAAAGAACAAGTCCATACAAATCAAACAGTGCATTCACAGTTAACAATGTGTCCTGGGTTCGACACCAGGTGTCTCTGCAATCAGAAGTTGATCCGATTTTTTGGAATTATTTTGAAAACTTTCCCAATAATATATAAACATGAAATTTGGCATATAGATAGAAATCATAGATTCATTTCATGAACATATTTTAGATTTCCTAGATAGTCCTTGGTTTGAATCCAGAGAGCCATTTACATTCGTGAGAAATAGAACGTAGTTTCGAGGCAGTTGTAACCAATATTTTTCGTTGAATTTTCACACACAGTCAGAGATGGTGATCTTCTATAGTGCTGCATAGTAAGATCACCAGTATGACCCCGGTTCGATGCTAGGCGATGAAATTGCAGCGAATTATAAGAATTTTTTCAATCCTTTTTTTTTTCTTTTGATGACCGTCCCGATTGTTGCCGATATAAAATTAGTATTGCCGATCTGCTTGCAGTATGCAAGCTACATTTTACTCGTATATATATATATATATCCAAAATAATGACAAGTTTTTAATTATCACTTTAATGTGTTGCTATAATTAGAATTAATATTGAATTAGTTGCACCACATTTCACGAAATAAATAGTTAGGATTGATTAAATAAATATTGATATCAGCGAAAAAATATTTTATGATAGTATCGAATAATGTTGACGGGTATTTTTTGTCCAAAAATACATTGATATCTGTAATTTCTGTGCAAGAATGACTTCTTTGGATAAATTTTTCGGCAGCTTGATTGGATCCAGAATAAACTATGAATACAGACCACAGGTGTGAAAGAAAACATTACAGAAAACTACTCACCAATAAATAATATCATGCTCGTGACGTGGCTAAGCTTTCTAATCCCTCTAAATACAGAATAACTTGTGCTTTGGTAATATATGATCAAAATGGTGAGATAATATTTATGAGAGCATGGAACGGACATTTTGAATGAAGCCGCATGCATCCTTGATGAGGTTGGACGGTGGATAAAGGCTTGGCAGACCGATTTGAACAGCCTTGGCAAAGCGGCTTTAAGGCTATTTCTGCCATTTAAATTTTTTTTATGTTTTTATTTTATCATTTTTAATTTGATCCTGAATTTTTGCGCATTTGAATCGTAGTATCTTTCACTAAACTATTTATATAAATAAATGGCTACGGCAAAGCTCTTTAATTCAGCTACAAACTAACGATATTTTTAAAATGCAGCAGAATATTTTCAGATCTCACTGTTTTCGGTTACCAAAACCAATGAAATCGGTTACGTCATTAGATGCACATCTGCTTGGAGCGGTGGATAAATTCAAAATGAATGCATTTGAAGATTCTTTTTAACGGTGAAAGTTGAGAAATGGACCATGCGCACGATACAATTTAAACCCTTAGCAGGGGTTCTAACCTTTCCCGTTGTCCTAAAATCATCAGCGCCTCTCATCTCTGACCATTCACACTTTCTCCATATAGCACATTTTCCGTAACGGGGTGATGAATTCGCCAGGTGAGAATCCTATTGTCTCCTAATTGGAGGACACCAAATTTTTTGTGACCCGCACATTTAGGTTGCTGGGAGTGATCTATGAGGTGGTGAGGGAGACACTTCGTTATATACGCGGGTAATTACCAGATTGAATAACGTCTAATAAAATCTTTTCTGGAACAATATTGCTTATTAATATGATAAAATCATAGAAACGGGGAAATAACGTCTTCAACTGACTTAAGAAAGATCGTTTCGATAGTTGAATATATTTATTACTTTGTAATAAAAACGTTAAGGCATTTCAAAACATTGAAGAATTAAATCTAATATACACAAGCTCAACTGTGTTAAGGGAGGCATATCAAGGATATAAATTACACTTAGTAATATCCACCAATTATTCTGTTTTAATATTTCAGTATTGAGGAATTACATTTAAATACCCTCAAAAGGTCTGATATTTTGCTATAACACTTTAGGTGTTGAGATATTTATTTATAAACAAAAATAGCATTAAATCACCTATAGAATTTCATAAATTTAAAATTGAGTATTTTATTTTGAAAACTTACAGGTATGTGGTCCATACCTACTATACACAGACAAATTGTTTTGAAGATTCTCGAAGCGTTCAACGTGTATGCACCTTCGAAACTAATCAAGTAGGGACTTATATCTGTATGTTCATCAGTCGAGGAGAAAATACGTGGCTCTTAATAACAGAATAAACATTTCTACTATATAAATATTTAATATTGACCCTGACACACTAATATATACTTAAGTCAAAGAATCAAAACTTTTGAGGAGGGATCTCTTTCTACCACTACGGGGTTAGAATGGTCATCGGTGATTTTAATATACTGTCGTGTTTTGTAAATATAACTAGAATTCCCGTTTACCGCATTTAAAACCTTTGAACTTAAATTTTCATAGTAATAACGTGTTTTTAAATTAAACTCCCTATTATTTAAACCTTTTTAACGATGAAAAAATTATTTTTCTCTTACACGAAACCAACGGTATCCCGGTTACGGTTAACGGTTTTGATGAGACCCTTCTGTGACCTCATACAGATATTGTTCCACCTTCTTCTGATAGTCATAAATAAAGGTTAGTAATTATTCCTTACCATACCATATCCTCAAGAAAATATTTGAGTTTACGTAGATAACATAAATCGTGGTAGCATATTTTCTTGAGCAATGCCAATCGGAAATCAAACCAAAACTTTTTTTGGTAGATGTATGAACAAAGAAAACCATTGCATTGCAATTTTAGTTCATTTACCATTATCAAAGGAGTACTCCCAGACATTGCGTCAACGAAGGTGACATATGATATCCGAACTTCGTTCATTCGCTTTCAAGATTATTTTTTACGAATTAAACGTGCTACGGCTTACGCAGATAATACTTCGGTGGTGTTGCCTGAAATGTAATTTTCGTTTAATTGGGGATAAGATAGAGTAAAAGTGCATTGAAAAGAAAGAATTTAACGTCAAGGTGTATCCAAGAACAAATTATTCTGAAGACAAAATGTCTTCTTTGATAGCCGTCTTACGATATCTGAGAATTCAGGAATGGATGTGATAATGACGCACTTTGGGCCCATAAGCATTGAAATTTGAAGATAAATTGCTGCACTACGACAAGAAAGAAATGCAAGCTGAATAAATTTTCTTATATGAATAATAATTTAAAATTTGTGAAGCAAATCAAGCTTCCTGCAGTGTTACCTCTCCCTGCATGAAATTTAAACTTGTGTAATCATCCAAGATAATAAAATGTGACTGTCACCGCCTGATATACAGGTAATAAAGATGCACAAATTACAGATTCGTCTATCCATATGTTTACTTTAACATCAAGAACAAAGTCGGCTGTCGGGCTCCTTTCTGGCCCCCTGATAAGGTGTCAAGGGGCATAGTCATATCATCCAGCAGTACATATTACTATATTATATATATTTTTTAGTTTTAGCACATAAATACCTGAATTTTATGATATAATCTTACGGTATAAGGAGGATGAAAATAATTAAATCAACAATGCTTAGAAATACTTTCAAAATACCGCTGGGTCATTCCATGCCAATTCGACAAGGTGATGTCCCCTGAGGTAACCGAGTTTAACTAAATTTTGCGGATCGTTTTGATTTGATAACAAAATGAAAACTTCCAAGTCGTTTTGTAATTAACGCAATTGTTTACGAAATATTGCAATGTTTAAAAATAGAAATTTTACAAAGGTGCCTTCGTATTCGAGGACGTATAGAAGCTAAAAATACACAACATGGCTTTATTTATAGGTCTTGCGTTAGAAAATAAAAAAGGAAGGTTTTGTAAAATTTAACCAATTTAATAAAGTTTATAACAACTTAAAATTTTCAAATCTATTTTTGACGGTGTACCCATGCCTTCGATTTTTCTCATTTCTTATATGTTGTACATGCAACCCTCCTCAACTATTTAAAAAAATTTGGCGAGGGTGTTTTGTGGGTATTTAATTTAGGAAAGAAAAAATATTTTGAGTATAGGCGTGACGCTCGTCGCGGCTCCGCGCCGTCCGGCTCGCGCGCTGAACGTTCGGAAGTGTGGCTTTTCATATCTCAGCACGCTTATTCTTCCATCTGCTTTTCACCAATTTTAACTGTTCAACCAATATTAACCGACCCTTCCCTTCCCTTCACCCTTGCCGACTGATGAAACCAATGGGATTCATTACACTCCGGGAAAAGAAAGTCGCTTGGGCAGACTGAACGAGACGTTACAATCCCTCGATCAAACACCTATTTCATGCAAAAAATGCATAGATCAAGGAAATATCTGGGGAGGAAATTGAAAAGTCACGAGCGAGCGTCACGCCTATACTCAAAAACTTTTTTCTTTCTTAAATGAAATATGACCCTCGCCAAAGTTTTTTAGATTGTAGAGGAGGGTTGTATGTACAACATATAAGAAAATGAGAAAAATCTAAGGCATAGATACACTGTCAAAAATCGATTTGAAAATTTTAAATAGTTATAAACTTTATTAAATTGTTTAAATCTTATAAAAACTTCCTATGTTTATATTTTATAACACAAGAACTATAAATTAAGCCATGTTGTGTATTTTTAGCTTCTATAATACCGGAGATATGGCCTCGAATGCGAAGGCACTTTTGTTTTCAATTTCAATTTTTAAACATTGCAATATTTCGTAAACAATTGCGTTAATTACAGAACGGCTTAGGGTTTTTCATTTTGTTATCAAATCAAAGCAATCTGCCGAATTTGGTTAAAATCGGTTACCTCAAGGGTCAATTTTACCGATTTTCTTGTCTAATTGGCGTGGAATCACCCCGCTTAATTTCTCACATTAGTGCCATTCTTATTTTTCTTCCTTCTGCCCGCTTAATATTTTCAGTTGTGCTTTTTCTTTTTATTTGAAGTAATATAAAATTAGTAACTGATCATGTTGTAATTGAATTTTTGTCAATATTATAAACATTTGAGCTAGTATAGTTTGAAATTTGTCACACACTACGAATAGACAAACATAACATTTCAGAATAGAAATGGAAATGGCACCAGAAAAGCAATTTATAGGGGAAACATTACATTCAGGAACCGCCAGAGGCAAGCGCAATATTGGTCGCTTTCTTTAAATAAACATAATAAGGAAGGAACAAGGATAATATAAAATGCATAAATCACAATAAAATGTTTTAATAACCTAAAAATGAAATTCTGTGAATTAGCGAACCTTTTCTGTGGCAATCTAAGTCAATGACTTAATGACATTGACTTGTTAACTTTAATTCTTCCGTTGAAAAAGCAGAATAATTCGATTTAAATTTCTAAAAATAGCTCGAGCGGTCACTGTAGGGGTTCATAGAAATCGAGCGAAATTATTTGGAAAATAATCAAAAATTTTTTAATTTAATAATTGAACTAAAGGAATGGAATAACTTAGTAATTTCGACAGTAATGTAGTATTTGGCGAGACTATTTTCAACTTCGATGTCCATATTTACTCCTTTGGAATTTATCAATTCTATTTAAGATAGAATGTGGTAGGAAAATCCTAATAATCAAGAATCTATTTTGAACTAGTTACCCCTCGACCAAATTGAAAACTTCTAAGGTGTAATTAAAATACCCGATTACAAATCTTTCAGACGAACAACGATTGTTTTATTTCAATGTACGCAAATCGTTTCTTTATCTGCAGTATTCTCTACATTAAGAATTTAAAAAAAGAATCATGTGTACATAAAGTTTAAATGTAAAAGCTGAACCTATTTACTTATTTTCATTTTAATGTTTTCGGACATTTAATGTTAAAGTATATTTACGTAATTAAATTTAATAATTAAAAAGTAAAGGAAACGAAAGAAATCTGCTAATCTATTAAACCTGACGAGTACAGGCCTAAGTATATCGAAAGGTTTCATATCCAAAAAGGAAAACGATCTTGTACCTTCTAGAATGTTAAGTAAGAAATAGATAAGTGAAACTTACCGTCCTATATATTACGCTGTGCTGAAATCTGTTTTGAATCTGACGAATATCCCGACCACAACTGAACAGGCAGACTGACAACTGAACTGAACAACTCAAAGATCAACACCGAACTGACTATTTTAACCCTCTTCGGGCGAAGGACCAGATATTTTCCAGCCTTTTCCTTTATGAAAGAAAAACAACCAGCATAAAATCACTCATGACCGAGTCCTATGGCTCTTAGGTATGGCTCCAAGGAAGTAGACATTGGGAATGGCAGAATGATTTCGTCCAGATTCGATATGGGCTTATGACTGAGCTGCTCATTGTGATGAATATATACATCTCAGCAACTGCTTTTCTAAGGAAACTTAAGTTGAGGGCCCGGAGAATAACCCAAACAATCTGTCCGAGGTTATTGGATTGCGAGAGGGGCCATAACCCGTCGTTTATTTGAGAAACGTGATGAAAATGCTGCCGCTGCACTGAAGAAAAAGGGCCTCTACAGACAGATTAGTATATTCGACCATGAACATCCAGATTTCATGGACTCAGGATGTTTATGGTCGAATTCCGTCCAGATTCGATATGGGCATGACTGAGCTGCTCATACACATCTCAGACACTGCTTCTCTAGAGGAAACTTAAGTTAGACAGTTAGGGCGGTCCGGAGAGTAACCTAAGACGGGACATAACTCTCTCGTCGCCATAACTGTTTCGGAAACGTAATGAAAATGCTGCCGCTGCACCAAAGAAAAAAGGCCTCTACAGACAGACGAGAATATTCGACCATAAACATCCAGCATAAACGGACTCGCTGTTAAACCCGTCTGACGTGAACTTATCGGATTGAAATGTTGGGAATGAGACATATTTACGCTATTTTGGTATTTCAGTCCCGAACAACCAGGTTTCGGCAACAATTTCTTTCATGCAATGTCGATACGGTGAGTCTCACACGACACTGATTCTGAAATTCATTCGTTACTATGTAACATCAATTTGGCGCCCCTTGATGCTGCGCCCGGGTACAGATGACCACCCTTGCTGCCCCCATAGCTACGCATCTGGAGACTATCCTGGGTTAGTAGGTATCCTTTGATTGGGAATATTCAACTGCATGTGCATAAAGTGAGTCAGGCCGATGTCATATATCTCGGTCTGAAATATGCGATTTGGAGACATTTCAAAATGGGTGAAGGGCAGGTATAACAACGCCTGACTGTTCAAAAAAATATCCATAGCAATTTAAACATTTACTAGACCACTTTATAAGTACTAATAAATGTTTAAGTTGCGATAGATCTTTTACACGTTCATAAGTACTGGAGTATCAATCCAGACTCTGTAGCGTTATATGTAATTGTTCCTTCATTATCAACCACTCGCAGGTTTTTCGTAATTTCTTAGATGGTCATCACGACTGGATACTTTATCTGTAATTCACTCCTTCCAAAGCATAGAAATAACGGTAATTAAGTAAATTGAAACAATAGTAACACAAAATGCAATTAATGTAGAGATAGAATATTGTAGAAAAAATCTTAATATTGAAATACACTTCGTAACTTCCGCAATATATATTTATATCGAAAGGTTTTGTCAAATTTTTGATAGAAATATATATTATTCACGCTAACGAAACCTGTGGATAGAAATATGTATTGTGGAAGTTATAAAGTGTTCTATTTTAAGATGTTTAGTACAAATTACATTATTATAGATTTATATAACAATAATAATATCCATAGAAAACAGTACTAATACTAGGAAAAAGTTAAAACGTGTCTTAGAAAAATCCCAAAGAAAAAAAGGCACATGAAAAAGTCTGGTGGAACCGGGACCTGAACCCGGATCTTCCAATCGTCGGTTGCTTGCTCCATTCATTGATTAAGCAGCTGTAGTTCTGAAATGCTGAATGGATAGATCGACGAATCGCCAATGGAGAGATCTCGGTTCGAATCTCAGGCTTTCTTTATTTCGTGCTATTAATAATAACATTACAAAAATATCAATAAAATTATATACTATATAAATTAGTTCCTATTACTATACTCTGATGAATGGAATATTTTCATTTTTCATGCGGTACAGAATAGAGAAAAATGGATCTTTAATTTTCTTTTGCAACAGGATTGATCATGGCTTTGATGAAATGAAGGCTATTGAGGTATGAGTGAATAATTGCACTTACCAAGATCTCTTCGAAGGGAATGCCAAGAAAAGTGTTTCTCATAGAGTCGTTGTGCTTCACTTGCGTGGACATTTTCCGCTTATAGCATTCTGGCTCAGTGAGGAAAGCAATAGCAAACTACCTCACTCCTCATCCTTTCTAGTGAACTTCATTCCTCTCTGCAAGCTCTTAGTAGCTTACGTCGGAGGGAGTGAGGTATTTACCAACCTTATAATAATAATAATAATAATAATAAAGGACTTTATTCAGGGCGAGATTGAGACTATCAAGTCTCTTCTTACACCTAACCCTTCCAGGGGGTGAACACTTTACAGAAAGACTTTATGTATTATATACTATTTTCATAATAGTTTGAACATAATTACGAATTTACGAAAAGAGGGGAAAGGAAAGTTTCTAGGGCGAACGGCGATGGTCAGCTGACTAGAGATGACCTATGGAGCATCATTAAGGGCAGAGTGACGACCTGGGGAGCTGGGAAAATGGCATTTGGGGGCGTCGCGACGCATCGGAGAGCGTGAGTGGTGCGGCGTGGACTTCCCTCGGCTCGTGCGAACGGAAACACAAGACGAGAGGGCAATAGAGTTGGGGGAGGGAAGCCAGGCGAAAATAGCTCCTGTTTCACTCTGGACATCCTTGTTTGAGGAAATGCTAATTGCTGGCCAACTTTATCTCCGCTTATCCCCACCCCTCTTGGAGGGCGGAAGCCTTCGACGGCCATGTCACGTAATACTTGGAGATTATGGAACCATTTTCCGATTGGGTTCTCGTATTTCTAAGCACCACCCAAAGCAGTATTCGGGGAATATGCGGCCGATAAAGGTGCATTTCGGCTCCACAATCACGCCGCCATTTCAGATTATTTAATCGCCTCGAACTTGTTGTCGTTTTAAAATTTATGTCCTCCGCGTAATTAAAGCTGGAAAGTTGAAAAAATTCCTCGCGTTGTATTGTTATCGTGGTTGTTAAAAACAGTTACAAAGGGAGAGAAGAAGTTACAAAGTGTACAAAATTATGCAGCTTTTAGAGATATGAAATGTAGTTTAAATAATTAAGATTATGATTCGAGATTACAACATGAGAACAGCTATCTCTCCCGAGAACTAAGCACTAATGGATATTTTTTATTGGAAACCATAATTGGCGCATGTATTAGTGCCATACGTACCTGATGTTTTTACAAGAATAAAATTAAAATTAATCCACCTTATTGCTGGCTTAAATGATGATTAAATAAATGCTTATAGTGATACACAGGAACCTTTTATTCTTTTTTTCATAATTCTTGAATACTACTTTCTCGACCTCAACTCAACAAGATTATAATCATCACAAAAGTAATATTTATGAGCAAGCATCGCTGATGATTTAACGTATTTTTAAAAGACGTCCATAATTTTATTCTAATTCTATATTTAAGAGAATGATTAAAGATGCTGCTTAAGAAAGGAAGATCGTCATTATTAGGATCTTGGAGAGGAATCGATTAACGGCTTAAATTAAATTAATCGATTAAATTAATAAAAAAATCGAAATTTCGAAAAACCTTCGATATACAATACTAGATGATAGGATTATTAATCACTGAACACGAACAACTGAATAAGAATAATTGACTTTCTACCCCTAATCCTGGATATATTGCGAATTGCAGTATGGAAAAACTTCAGAGATGGTTAGAGGATGGAGCATTAACTTAACCACAAAATTTATCTAAGAAACGGCTTTTACTCAATTTTATGTATCGAAGTCATGCGTCTGGTATTAGCTATTGTCCTCAGTCCTTGGAGAAAGTTTTTATCAGTACTCATTTTTAAATGACGACCTTCCTTTTAATTCCAAATTGATAGCGTAACGTGTTTCAACGATAAAACTTTGCAAATTACTGCGTTTAAAATATCAGAATATCTTTCTGTTCAGAGATATAAGTCCGTGCACAATTTTCTGCGGGTTAGTAAAATCCCGTTTAGTAAATTGACAGATTTTATAACAGTAAGCTAATTGACTTCCATTGTTAAAATTATTTTTAAAGTCATCGCAGATAATCCACAAAACTAAAACAATACGGTTTCGTAGATGAAATAATAATATATTGAGCCGGACCGATTATTACTTAGAATCGATAATTGAAATCTAATACAATAATATCGTACCGACGGGTAAAATATTTTCTAAGATAAAAAAGTCCTTCACCATTGAAGCTTAGTGAATAATTTCCACATCGAATCATTAACATACAACAGGAAAGGGAACACCAAGAAACAAATCAGTTTTAATTTATTTATGAAAAGTCATAAAAAATCAGGAACGCTACACGAATTGGGAACCAGACTATTTTTTAGAGCTTCAAAATGTTTTGATGTAGGCGTATTTGAATTTTTACTCTTATCCATTATTTTTAAACATATACTTTATGTGAAGTGAAATGGCTAGTGTTGAATATATTCAGCGGTGAAAGCGAATATTTTTAATGTTAATGACCTCGTGCTCTGAAGGATTGGAATAAAAATTACATAAAGAAAAAGCAAGATGCCTAGTTTATTCTTTCAACTGATAATATCTCTGGAAATAGATAATGTAGTAACAGTTTTAACCGGATGACATCCTTTTTAAAACCCCGCTCTCTCGGCGTAAGTTGGTGCTTCGCCTGCTAGATGCCGCGATAATCAAAGTCGGCCGGCAGCGCTTGTGCGGCGAAGGCTCAAACTGAGATCTCCGACAAGCGCTCTACCTATCACGTATGATAGAATTCCTTATTTCCTTGAAGCAATCAAATTGTGCTTCAATTTCAGTGCCTCTCAAATATAAGATTAATCTTGCATTAGTGTAATGGCAAAATTTACTACTGCTGCACCTATTTAAATACGTAATAACTCAAGTAAACAGTACGGAAAGATGAAATTTCGACGGAATAAATCGACGGGATTGAGTAAAAATTGGTATTTAATGGTTCCACATTTACCGGAAAATATTTTATGTTAAATGAAATTGATTGGATCTCAGTATGGTATTTAAAGAAATACAGTCGTCAAAAATGAGAACGATGAATGATACTTTCCATTAAAAATAAAATTCATTAATAATGAATACCTATCACGAAGCGAGTAAACGTAGGTAATTGTTGCAATCGATTTCCGATAGCATTTAAGGAATTATTTATCTAATGATGATAAGAAACTTTGATAGCAAAATCACCTCGATCCACTATGTAGTATGCACCCGGTGCCTACGATGAATAAAGAAAATATTGCTTCAATGCAACATCTACGATATTACGATACGAATAATAATGAATGAATACAAACAAAATATGAAAAGTTCTTGGTAATTTATAAAGTTGGATTTTTACGTTATACTCAACTCTTGACTCTTTGTTTTAATATTTGCCCTAATCTCGAGTCTTCAAATGAATAATTCATAAGTTTCACTTCAGGAATCAATATTTAGATTATGATACTCCTTGTCTTCGGCAAATACCTCGAAAATCGACAGTTCAATGTTCCAAAATTATAACTCAAGAGGTAAAATTCCTTCATTAATAGGTTTAAGGAAATCTTCTACTATTTCCTTTACTTTCTGACGTCCGGCATTGTGTATTTTTAAATATTACTTCCGAATAGTAGTATTTAATGATTGTCAAGAAATTTAGTAATCATACACATGAACATGGGGACAATGAGTATGAGGGCAATGAATAATAATAATAATAATGCCGTCTTTTTTTCGTGGGCGAATTTTAGCCTTTGAAGGCTACTCTACCAATTAACCCCCTTTATATCTTATCATTTTTTTGCATTTTCCTTTATTTATAAACACAAGACACACACACACACAACATACACAGCCAACCACTCCCTAACAGGAAAAATCCGATTAGCCGGGATTCGAACCCGGGACCGTGGTTGGAGCGTTAACGCGCTATCACGCTAACCACTCTGTCACCACCGCCGGTATGAATGAGTATGAAGGTACACAAATTCAATCAAAAATATTTAGGAATTTCTACAACTGTTCACAATACTCGTAACCAACAATATGCAAGGCATTTGATTAGTGTGGTTTCGATTTCTGGGATCAATAATTTGCCAAAATGTTTCTTTGCCAGATGATTTGAATTTGATTCGTACTGTCCAATTAAATACAATTGGGTAGTAAATTATAGTATATTTTTGAGTTTAAAGCGCACTTTTTTGTCTTTTTAAAACTTAAAAACTGAGCTTGAGTTGGATTCAAAGGTATACGGTAATTGTAGTTGCTCGTTCTTATCTATATCTATATGTAACTGTGATGGAAAATAACTAATAATAAAACTAACTAAATCACTCATTTCGGTAAAACATAAATAACAGTGATGTCGAAATTCAGATGGAAAGCATATATAAAGTGCAGTCTATAACAGGTAATATCATTTGGGTACATTTTACTACATATTCACTTCACTTATCCAAAAGCTGATGTAATTGATTTACAAATGATAAAAACATAATGTATCATCTTGTAAACTTATTGGGAATATATAGTATCATTTTATGTATCGAAGTCTCATTAAATATTGTCTCCATTAGAACTATTTCGATTCATACGGTACTTGCAAAATCTAACCACCGTGCAAATGAAGATAGGGTGTATTAAAAAACATTCCTTTTTCGGTAGTTCTCAGGTCAAAAGGGAAGATGTTTTTCATTCCACCCAAACTCTCATTCCTCCCTAACCACGAATGAAATTATCTCCCCTCGAAGAAAAAACCCGAGAGGGATATGGATTCAGAGGCGCAAAAAACTCATTATTTCACCTCCATTTCTCGCGATATCCTCGCCGAACCCAGACGTCGCCCGAATAAATCACAAGAATCGCACCGTACATGATTTTTCCTCGGAAGATAGACAGATAAATTTCCTCGGGATGGAACCGTTAGGGTTTTCATTTCGGAAGAGGCATAAAAGAAGTGAGAGGAGGAGGCAGACGAATCGCAGTTTCGGAAGGATCCTATGAGGGTGAATGGCAGAGGGTGGTAGACCGTGTTTATACGCTAGGCTTGTGCGTGGAGGCGTCGGAGTGTGAACGGGAGAGATTCCGTCCCATGAGAAGAATCGATGCTGGGTCCAGGTGGTGGTCGGAGGAGAGGGGCCCTAGGATGAGAAGGAATTTGCTGGGAATGTCGCGAAAGAAGGGAGGGCGTCCTTATGAAGGGATGGGCCAACGGAGAGTTGGGGGAAACGTTATCGGGAAAAACAATGGCAAAAGTGATGGTAGAGTAAGGGTATGGACAGGGGAGTGGTAGAGAAAATATAAAACAGGCAGTTGGGATGTTTATTAAGTTTCCTTTACGTCTTTAAATTTAAAAGTACCTGTAAAGAACAGTTATGCATTTTATCACTACAAAATTAATACACTTAGGTTAAGGTGTAAATTTTACACCGACATAAATAAATTAATAACGCCTATATTTAGAGCGATATTGGGGCTACAAAGTTTTCCTTCCATTTTATCCTTTTGCCAATATGTATAAATTATTTAATGAGTAAATCATAATAAAAAATAACATAAATTATTTGAGAATAGGAAAATATGGTAGTGGATTAAAAATTCTGTGTGTATCTTAGGAAAATGTGTGCCAAACCTGTCAATGTAAAATTTTACTTAGGACCAAATAAGTTTTATTCTCAATCCGCAGGCGTTATTAATCTCAGAAAATGCGAAATTTTAAGCTAATGGCGTTCCACCAAGTACGGTCAGATCACATCGACTTTTTAAGCTAACGTTGAGCAACTATTCAAAAATATAGAAAAAAACTGATTTTTTTTCATGCTTAGCCACTGTTGCCCATTATCGGTGAAAACTCCCTCATAACAGCCCAAATAACTCAGTTGGGAGAGCGTTAGACTGAAGATCTAAAGGTCCCTGGTTCAATCCCGGGTTTCGGCATATCTTTTACCGGCCGTGGCGGCGGAGTGGTTAACGTGCTTGCACGTTAACGCTCCAACCACACGATCCCGGGTTCGAATCCCGCTAATCGGATTTTTCCGGTTAGGGAATGGTTGTGTGTGTATGTGATATTAATAAAAATAAATAAAAAAAGCAAAAAAATTAAGAAAATTAGGAAAAAGGGTTAATTGGAGGAATAGATTTCCTAGGCTAAAATTCGCCCAAAAAGAACGACGGTATTATTATTATTATTATAAACTCTCATGAGCTTGTCAGGGGGTGTTTCACCGAGGCAACGACAACAATGAATACACACAACCATTCCCTCATCGGATTTTTCCGATCCGCCGGGATTTAAACCCGGGACCTTGTTGTTTGGAGTGATAGCGTAGATGAATGCTATCCACTCCTCCACCAAGGCCGGTTTTTCACTGACTTCACTGTTAAAGCAGTAAAATTATCAGATGTATTTCCCACCCTACATTTTAACACATCTTTTCTGTGTGGTTCCTGTATGCTTCCTAAATGCATAATGTTATAGATTAGAACTTAAATTATATAATTAATAATATAATAATCAATACTTTGGGGATGAAATGAACCTGGATAAAAAGTACAATTTTTATGAGAATTTATTGAAAAAGTTGAATTAACAAACGTTTATATTCTTAATTGTAAGAAATGGAAGCGTCCCTCATGGTCCAATAATTTTTTCAAAGAATAGTACTGTTAGATGAAGAAATGAAAAGTTTAACGATAATCATTAAAAAAATATTTAAGATGAATAAAGTTTCTTTTGGATCTATTCGTAAGGATGAATAATCAGACATCCAACCCTCCAAGTACTTCAACGTCTGACAGCAAAATTCGAGAAAATAACGAAACGAGATGGCTAGGATTGGTTTGGGTATCCGTAGAACATCTATCGAAGATCCTCAATCGGCTAAGTATAGCCTCACGTTGCTTACACCTGCCTTTAAGTGGAGCGTTTGCGCATGGAGACAAAGGGCGACTCATCCTGTAATTTAGATCTTTGTGTCGGATCCCTGACGTCTTTCAGTCTCGAGGAATCCCTACTCTGATCTTGGAGTGGGGCGGGATGATGAATGGAGGCGGACAATGATTCGTGGGAGGAGACGGGATTCCATTTCGTGCAAACCCCACGCTGGAGAGCATTCCCAATAAAAGCTCTGAGAGGTGACGCCCTAAATGTATTTCTAGAGGAGGGATATCGGTAATTGTTCTTACTCCAAATTTGCAATTAATGGTCGAGGAGACTCATTCATGTATGTATTCATCAATGGATCAGTTTGGGGAATCATATTTTTTATAGTAATTAAAAATCCGGGATATTAAGGCTTTTATTGCATGAATATTTTAAGATTCAATGAATTTTGGGAATTAGCAGTGGTTTTCGATACAAATGTTGACATTACTCCAACGACTCAGCTAGTTTCTTTAAGTCGAAAGTGCCTCTATCCTAATTTTTGCCTATATGTGTAGCAAATAATGGTCCTCTTTTACAATTCCCGATAATCTATTCCCAAAAACCATCGTATCATAAAATTATCAAAATTTGTGAAATTATATACTGGTTCGAATTTCACGTTAAATCCGAAGTTGAACTTATCATCCAGTATCCAACGCGATCCAAAATTATTTTTTTCCCATTCTTAGCACTTCTGAAATTACTTTTCCTTACACTAGGCCTATAATTGATTGAAATTTCTTCTCGCTTTAATGAAGTACTACATTCATAGCTATATTAACTATTTAGGAGTACCCTGAGGTTATTCATACTAAGGAAAGTCACACTTATATAAATAAATAAAAAATAAAAATAAAGCTGGAAAACATTCGACGATAGTAAAATACCGTAGATTATAGTTTCTATAATGAAAGGAGAGAAGAGAGCGGTAGGCTTGGTAGACACATAAGACAAAGAATGGTCACGTGGGTTAGGAATGAGTGACACAGGGTAATCCTCCTGTCAAGTGAAACACGATGGATGGTCTTCGTGCGCAACCAATCCTCAAAGCAAACCATTCTCAGATCTCCATCTTCCCTGCCCTTTCTATTTCCTCTTACCGATTCTAGAATGAAACGACCGTTTTCCCATTCTTACTAAGTCCTTAATTTTCTTTATAATAGGCCCATAATCGATTGAAACTTCGATTCTATGATGTGAAGAACGTTGCATGTTTATAGCTACATAGATAGTAACTTAGAAGCTAACAAAGCGTTCCCTTTAATTGACTAAAAATTGCAATCATTTCCTTATAGTCTATCAGAGTGCAAAAGATGCCCATGATTACCTCTACAACATAACATTATTAAGTACAATATAGTACAGTACAAGAAAGTACAAGTACAGTCACATCAAAAACTATAAAAATCAGTGGAAACTCCTAATGCGCATTTTGCCTTCTATGAAAGCATACTCATGGGGACACGAGATGAATTCGTTCTTAACAATATTATTTTAACCATAAAGGGTTTCACTTATTTAACTTTAGAACATAATTTCGTTTTTAGCCGTTGCCATCTGCTTTCAGAATTATTTACAGAAACGAAGACCCATTAGCAAAGAGAGGTTAAAAGTAGTAGGTTAAAAATATCTCTATTTTATCAAGGAAATAAATCAAGCTTTCCTTGAATATTACTGTTATTGTTAAGCGGTAGCTAAGCTATACGCTCAGTTTTACTCACTTAATTATCCAAATAAACAAAAAAATCAATAATGATGTAACATCATCATATCTGAGCAATTATTAACTTAGTTCTCTATTTTTCAGGGTTTATGACAGGCAGTAACGGGATAGATTCTCATTACCCAATCAAGCACCCTCTTACTTCATCTATTACTCTGTACATCCGCCATTTACTCTGTCCCCTAATATGCAGATTTCTTTAGTAAAAAAATTACATTACATTTTCAGCCAAGGTCTTGCAGATCGATAACCTATTTCACTAAAAAACGAAGGAAGATTTAGCAATGAGATACCGTAAACAGTATACATCTCCTTGGTTGAGGAATTTATGGAAAAAACACTGGAAATAAAATCTTGGACGTTGATTCTTCCTTAAGAAAAGCAGACCACAGCTACAGTTGGTGAGAACCTAGATGAATTGTAGAAGCTTCAGTAGCTGACAGAGATTAACCCAGATCGTAGCGCTGGAAGGAGATGAAAAATCATTTGTCTTTCACCAGAGAAAAAACAAAAATCTGGTGGAAGAAAGAAGCTCAGCCAATGCATAGAGTTGTAGACGTGTAGAACAAAGGAATTAGCAGAGGTAACAGAGGAAGAGACTACAGAAGAGCAAAGAAAAGAAGAAAGAACCAAGATTCAAAAAGAGTTAAAGAGGGATGAAAATTGGATATTGTGAGAGAAGAATTAAAAGTAAGGTAGAAATCACGTAAAAGGAAGGATAAAGGTGATTGCTCGTGGAATATGATAAACGATGGAAAACTCTTAGGATTGGCCAACTGAGTTGAAATTATACTACCAACGTTGTGCATCAGTGGGCCGCATGTAATGTCCACATAAAATCAATATGCACTGATAAAGAAACAAAAGAAGGCTAAGAAATAAATTCTGCGCAAAACTTCTTCGAAATGAGTGATTAAGTATAAAAACTCTCTCTTGAAAATTGTATTTCTCGCTGTTGTTTTTCAGATTCTGATATGGAAATAATTTTGTTTTAATTCTGCCGGTCTAT
Organism: Sympetrum striolatum; assembly: GCA_947579665.1. NCBI lineage: Eukaryota > Metazoa > Arthropoda > Insecta > Odonata > Libellulidae > Sympetrum > Sympetrum striolatum. Next base: position 47,766,760 of record OX388342.1, on the reverse strand, counting down.
TGAAAATATCTCAATCGGTCACCATCGTCAGTTATTGATTATTATTGATCGATTTCCTGTTGACACCTAGATTCCTTAAGATTAAATTAAAGAGCTCACAAGACCGAGACACTTCGGTTAATTATTCTAGGTTTTGTTATCAAATTTGTTTTAGAGGTACAACAGCATGATCATATATTTCCTCTTGCAAAATTTTGTGTATTCCCAAAAAATTAACCTTATTAAGTAATTGAGTATCGTTTATGCATGTTGCTGTCGATTAATTAAACATAATAAGTTATATAATAGCCCTCTCAGACTTCGTACCAACAGAGCTCCTGAGAGCAATACAAAAAATTTCACCTCCTTCTACATTGTTTTTCATTTAGATTTTCGTATTGATGGTGACTTAAATGCATGATGGCCATGGAGAATTCTTAAGGAGTAATTATTTTTGGAAAGTGTCGGAGTTAATATTACGAACGAGCATATGCATATAAGATGTTATTTTCTAAATTCGTATTTATCTAAAAGAAAATTACAATGCATAGATATCGAAAAAGGTGTCGAGTGCTTCTTAGAAAGTTCGTAATCCGGGTTTCTGTTCTTTTCGTAAACCGGTGGCAACGAGGTGTGGAGCGCCACTATTGACGGCTATGGGAGATCTTTTAAACCTCTAAAAAAACTTATTTGAGTAAAGCATTAATACAGAGGCATTTATTTAGAAGTTCATACTGGGAATAACTTGGAGAGGAAGATGATATAGGCAGTTTGAGATGGATGTAGACTTATCGAACGAACAAGATAGCGTCTGTGTAAGGAACTGAGACGAATGGGAGATAGAAAGTGGATTTCAAAGATAGATGGCGAGTTCAGGGTCGATAGCAATGACTCTGGAGAAAGGAAGACTGATGGGAGAACGGAAACAGCGAAAGAGACTGAGGTAAGAAAGGCGGGAAAATCTCACCCTTAGCTGAGGAAAAATCTTAGAGACTGAGGTTGGTTTGCGGTGTAGCGGAAGGCGGGGAAAGAGAGAAAGCGAGGCCGAGTGTGGGAACTAAGAAGGTGTCTCTAAGGGAGGCGTGAAATGGGGCGGGAGAGCGGAGGGAAAAAGCGAGGGTCGTAAAAGAAAAGGAAAGATACGAGCTTTATTTTGGAACGAAGAGGGTAGGGAGACAATGGTCATTATGGCGCTGGGGTAATTCGGGGAGCGATCAAGGTTATTATTAAAGCTCGTCCTTATCCCTATGATCGTCAGCGAATCACGTAGTCTGACGGGCGAGGAAAGGATTTGTAGCATACGTCGAGATGGTAATATACGAAGATCATTAACGGAAGCTTGAGGTTTCGGCATCCGAGAGGTGATATACCGCGAGAGAGTGGTAAAATGTTGAAAATCTCCACTTGCGTCATGCAAAACCTGGCCATGACCTTTAAAGTCGGAAAAATAGGCATTGAACCAATCAAATACTAAAGCTTTGCTGCAATATCCACAGTCCATCTCATTCTCCATGTTCTCGAAGACAGTAGCTCTGTAACGTCCTCTTGGTTTCTTTCCTACAACTTTACCTCAGGATACATTTTTCGGTATTGATTATGCCTTAGCACGTGTTCAATCAGTTTACTTTTCTTTGTCCTATTGTTCTTAACATACATCTATTTTATTTCACTTCTTCCAACACTTTTCGTTACTATCCAGCTTGTTTTCCTGAATTTCTTCCAAATCTGCATTCCAATCGCTTCAAGCTTGTTTTATCCACTTTCCTAGTCTCTATCTATGTCTCATATCCTTATAACGATACACTCCAAACTGTACATTTTGATATTCTTTTCTCTGGTTTTTATGTTTATATGGTTATGGACTATTATGTTATCTATAAACGGCCTTTACTTAATTTTATGTATCAAAGTCATGCTTCTGGTATTATTGTATTCAGTCCTTGGAGAAAGTTCTTAACGGTACTCATTTTTAAATAATGACCTTCCTTTTAGTTCCAAATTGACAGCGTAACATGTTTCAACGATAAGACTTTGCAAATTGCTGCACTTAAGATATCAGAATGTCTTAATGTTCAGAGATATAAGTATGTGCACAATTTTCGGTGGGTTAGTAATAGGAAATAGAGATATTTAGGAAATTGAGAGATTTCACAGTAGTACGTAAATTGATTTCCATTCAAATTACTTTAAATCTATATTATATGTCCATTAACTAACACTTTCTTCTTGTTTTGAAACACTTGTTTCGCAAAGGCATTTCTTCTATCAGTTTCTGTATCATAGTCATTTTTGTTGTAAATGACATTCCCTTGGTAGTAAGAATAATCAACCTGTTCCAAGATAGTCCCACCTATTTTTATCTCTGTTTTTAAAATTTCTTCTCTGTTTTCTATCGCAATTGTTTTGGTCCTCTTGCTGATTTTCAATTTAAACCCCCCCAAGTCTAAATTGAAAATCAGTTTCTACATTGGGCAATTATTTATAAGCCTGCTGATCTTAATTCGTAAATCTTAGGGAAGGACATGTATTTCCATCTTTCCTACCTCATTACATCCCTTGGATCTCATCCCGAAAAAGTGGTATCTTTCAACAAGCCGTAAAAGATGTTCCTACACGTTATGGCCTAGCCTCTATCGTTGAAAGTAATTTTAAAATGCTTTAGTTAGTGCCCGAGTCATTAAATCTCGAGGAAAGAAAGGGCGGATTTGATGGAGCAGTAAAAGTACCTCTAGGAGCGATTCTGTCGATAATGGGATGCGCTGAGAAGAGGGGCGTCACGATTTATCGCTCCCGGGGCGTGATCTTCCATCCGAACCTCCGATTAGAGGGTGACGCAGTTGGGCGACTTTCAAATCGGAACGCCGAATATTTTCATTCTCCACCAACCGAGTAGCACATTCCTTTTCCATATGAAACCTCTACTGAGCCTAAAATTTTCTCGTCAGCTATATTTTACAGAATCATACTTAAATAATCCTCTTCATTTCCTAGTATATCCATATTCCAGTATCAATCGGTATGTTATCTTATGTTACTATATGTTCTCCATATTCATATTTTGAAGTTACTCTAGAGGAAATACGAATCGCTATTCATCATCGATTATTTCACTTATGAATGCACTTTTTAATTCACTAATTCAATATTAGGAATTATGTTGACTTTGAGACCACCTGCTATCTAACTAGTATTATCTAACTCATCAATAGAATTCAGCATCCAATGCATATGATACTACTTGCTTGAATTAAAAAGTCATACAGTCTTCTAGGACTTAGTCCAGAACATTCGTTGATTTAAAAAAAATTAAGGATTACTGTTAGCCTTCAGAACGAACTTCTTTTCTACATTTTTTTCATCTAATTCATATCGCATATTAAATGTAGTCAATAAATAAAAGTTAAAATCAATACCAATAATTTACCACTTAGTTATGTTAAAATGTTGAAACTTGAATAACATCAAAATGTATCAGAGAATTTGAAATCAAATGAGGTAAACAAGTAAAGGTTTATATCTTGTCGCAATTGCTGGCTCAACAACAAAGAGTTAAGCTAAAACGAAGTCATTACTGGAATTAGATGGCTGTCAATTAGTTCCGAACAGGCAATAGGAGAGCAAAGAGTATCTCGTACTTGAGCAATTAACTTGATTATTACTTTAAAACACTTTGAAGATATTTAAGCACTATTGAAAACAGAAAGCAACCATCAGAGGCCAGAAACAAACTAAGTCTTACGTAAGGATGAGAGCAAAATATTTTCGTCAGTTATCTACGATTCTCCTTTAAAGTTTAAATTAGCTTACATGCAATACTAACGTATGTGAGAATAAGGCAACTAGTCCATAATTACCTACTCCATTTTGACTTCAAATGAGTGATTAAAGTTAGTAGGTATATTACAGGACGTATATTTGTTATGCCGAAACTATACTCTTCAGAGTCAAGAAACCCTGAGCTAACCAGTAGCTCATTAGGATGTACCTTTAATTAAGTAATTTTTGGCTGTTACTTTAAAAACTATAAAATTTTCTTCTAAGTAGAAATATAATACAAATTTTAAGTAACTTAAATCTTCTATAAAAAATGCTCTATACATAAAAAAAATAAAATGAGATGCAATACACATTAAAAAGAATCGTATTGTTTTGGTATTTCGAAAATGACACACATCCTAGTCGAATATCGTTCAAATTCATCCTAAATAAATTCTAATAATTTTATGGATCGTTGATTGCATAACTTGATTCGTGAAAATTACGAGAAAAGAGTATGGATTTGAATCCGATCGTCAATCAGCTCAAAGATTCAGATTCACTGATATCGGTAATAATAGAGCATGAGATAATGGTTGATTTTACGCTAGGTAATTATTTAAGAGACAACAGAATAGATACGTATAGACTTGAGAGCTGCTAGAGAGAGAGAGAGGAATCTACGGAGTTGGAAAGGTAAAGCCGGAAAAAGATGGAGTTCGCAAATGTAGGACCTTGTCTAGATAGAAAGAGAAATAGGACTGAAGAGCTTTTTCTGCACAAGCGAGGAAGGAGAGAGAGGAGGCGGGGAAGCAGTTCAGCTCGATTGGGTACACAAACCTGGAATGGAAAAAGATACGGGGCCCAGGGAAATCTTCAAACGCTCTGCATTTGCATAGGATTGCTCAGGCGCCGAGGAAGGATCTGCGCAAGCAGTGAAAAAGGGGAGGGAAAAGAGGGACGCTGAGGGAGAGAGAGGAAATGAGGAAAGAGAAGATGGGAGGGATAAGCGGAATAAGAAAGGCAGCGAATAGAAGATGAGATATACTTTGTGCCTTATGTCCACTTTGTTCCCAAGATTAGAGGCGACGAATCGATTAATTATTAAAACTCGTGGGGAAACAAGGAGGAAATGAAAACTCGCAACCAAAATTTCAATCCTGTGTGTTGCGCGACCTTTAATTCTCTGGGATTAAGGGACATGGGAGCGCAAAAACTAATATAGACTAGTTTGTATATTGAACTTCAGGCGGAGACCTTTGAGTTTCAAAGGGAAGAATGGATTTTGCTCCCATGCAGGACATTCGAATCCCATGGTAACAAGAAGAAAATGAAGAGCTGCTAAACCTGAAAATTTTTCGTTCCAAAGTTTGTATTCTCGTTTAAGTCGTCTTTGATAATTATTATTTTATCATATTATAAATAGAAACCATAATAATAAAAGATATTTATAATTGCTTTCATTGAAGCAATTATACTGTAAAACTGATAAAAAATGAGATTCATATGATAATAATATTCTTGCTGGTAAATAGAACGCAATTTATTCATAAATATTATGTAAGCAGTTTTTGGAAATAAAAATACTAATTTTCAGCCTTGGATGGTAAAGATGAGTAATTTTTAAGTCAATACATACATACATGAGTGTTCTACCTTTCGGTAGTTTCAGGTGCAGAAATGTTTTTAAATCCCTATTTTAACGCCGTTCCCTTTAGTTCTTTGCAGCTTACCCCATCCCTTATATCATCTAAAATCCTTTGTCGTTGTCAGTAGTTTAGTCAGTAAGAACTCCAAAATTAATGTCAAAACATTATTAAAATGCAATATTGCTAGCACCTAGATGAAGAAAAAAGGTGAAATTTATACCTGAAAGCATTTTAACATTCGTCAATCTCTTACACCAAGCGTTACCCTGGCAGAATCAACCTCCGCGAAAACCTCTCATTCAGAATCACTTCTGACTAATAACTCTCTTCCTCTGGATCCCAAGCAAGAAAGAATTTGAAACTCCTCGCAAGCAATCCCTATCCGATAAAGTAATAGCTTCGCAAATTGAGCTCTCCTTGCGGGAGCCACTTCCACCGCATTGCACCACTCCGACTTTGTGTATAAAAAACACAGAGAGGTTGAGAGAGGCGTCCGTGAAGGGGCAAAACGGGAGAGATGTTAAGGTGTGTGGGCAGAGGGGGAGAGATAGGGAAAGGAGCGCCTCGATTCCTTTCGCGGGAGAGTGATTGCCGGGGGCCCTCAAAAACGGCCTTTGCCTCGATTATGGCGAGCCAATCTCGCCTTCACGGGAAGATTGCAACTCCCGAGTAATTCGAAAAGGATTTCTGAATTCCAATGCACGGAGGATAAGGAAGACGGCGAAAGGAACGGGAGAAGAGAGTAACATCCACCCCCCGAGAAGACTGCCTCATTTAAATTTCATCTTTCCTTATCAATTCCGTTACATTTTTTCCGCCTCCCACACCCTCCCTGGGTTCACTCACTTCAAAAGGATTCTGTTTCCTCTCCGGGAGGTAAAAGGGCGGTTGGGAGTAGATGGATTTGAGGGTTGAGGGGCGGAGTCGAGGAAGGAAGTTCTGAGGAAAGCTGGGATCCCTGGAGGACGGCTGAGTTACCAAGGACGACCGAAAACGGCCCTTTAAATTTTTGAGACGGTTTCGGCCATTCCGATGAAATTTCCTTGTCATCAGGATTTCATGGCTCTCCTTGGATTTTCCGGGAGCATTAGTTCATCATGAAGGTTTTCGCCGAGGAGTTATCGTTTTTTCCCCGATGCCTAGGATTTCTCTCTTTGGGATTGCTCCTCCAGCTTCCGTCTGCTCAGTGGGTACTACTTTTCTTTAAGAGAACAGAGGGAAGTTTTATCTCTTAATTTAGATTATTGAAATATTTACCTTATGGAAAGAGAGATATATATTATGGTAAAACTCATGATTACGGCGGTAAACATCGAATCGCCAAAGAACTTGAATGTGATGGAACGTTTTCAAGCAGCTTCGGACGAATGAGATACATTTACCAAAGGTGGATTTTCAAGATCGAATAATCAGCTGGGTAGAAAGATATTTTCTGCCCTCTACTATTTTAAAAAGTGTAAACTTCTATCGGCAAATCTAAGTATCCTTCCCATAGAAATGAGATTTTGACATTTTTCTTCACCTTCATTTTTCCAAATAAATTCACGTGTTAAATTCATCTATTTTATGGCTCTGGCTCTTCTGCAAAGTTGGAGATCTAACATAAAATGGAAGAAAATATAGTATCTGTACTATAAATATATTTCGTACATGTACTGATTCTTTTTGTGACATAGTCTTTTAAATATTAAAGTATGAGTGAAAAGATATTGCTCCTGATGGTTGTCGTTAATTTTCGATAAAGTCACACCAAAAACTCTCAAAACTGAATGCTTACACTAATTATTACTAAATTAAAAAGTAACCTACCACTAATGTGCACATTTCATTTTCAAAGAGGATCTGGTCAGAATGAATTCAACAGACTTCAATACTTTACTACTTACTTTATGATGGTGTTTAGTGTAGTTTAATTGAATTAAATTACGAACCAAATAATAGATCAAATTATAATTCAAACCATAATTAAGCTAAAGTCATAATTTAAGGAGCTTAAATATAACTCTTCCCTGCGACAAATGATGTGGACGTAAAAATAAATTCATTTTAAATATTCAAGCTTCAGAACAGAGTCAGCATAAAAGTACTTGCGATCCAGCAAAGTAACATTAATCTTACAACTAGAACAATCATGAAAAATGGCCCACCTCAGTTTCCTCTTTCACGCAACTCTAACCTATCAAAGCTCTAGACGTCCGAGCTTTCTCCATTGTGCGTACGAAAAATAGGAGTTCGAGACAATCCTAGAGGCAGTAAAAACAGGCGGAGTAGGAATCTCCCGCCGAAAAATAATGTGCAGTTTGTATTTCGAGCCGAAAACGATGATTTTGATTCAAAACAGTCAGGCGAGGAAGACTGCGGGAATTTCCTTGGAGATTGGAGGACTCGGAACCGTTATCGCTAGCGTCGTTTATTTCTGGGGAGCGATAAAAGGTCTCCCTTTCAGGTACGGGATGATGGAGTCGGGAAAAAGATGGGGCGGGGGTCAAAGGAGAACCTCATTTGACTGTGAAATGGAAGACTTACCCGGGGCAAAAACCGCCTCCTCCCCTCCTTACCCTTCTATATCCCTTCCTTTCAACCTTCCGCCCCATCTCCTCTTTGCAAATGCATGGAACCAGGGCCTTCGCTCTCGTCCGGGAGAGGCAAATCTTGGCTGAGAGCGGAGATACACTCCTCCTACTCACCAATTCCTTTTCTCTCTCTCTTTGTGAAATTCTAGTCCTTTTCCTCGCTCTCATTCCCCTCTTGTTTTTTCCTCTCTTGATTTTCCATTTCCTCCCTGATACTTGAGCCCGATCTTCCTTGTTGAAGGTACAGGCTCGAATTATATCTGAAGCAGTAATTGCGTTCCACTATCCATTCGTAATTATCGTTCTTGGTTGGAGGTACACAACTATACAAAAATAAAAAACAGATGTATTTACAAATAAAGTTTCGTTTATCTTAGTTGTAAATTTTGTTTCTGCTGTGAATAACATTAATTGTGAAGATGTTTTAAAATTAAACTACCATAGCTACAAAATTTTGCTGTAAGAGGCATTTCAATAGGAAGATATTGGAATTGAGTAAGCCGTTGGCGGCTGAAAATGACTGAAATGATACAATTATCGCCATCATACTTGAATATTAAAATCGGTGTGGAACTAGGGGTAGCTATTAGGTTCGCACTGCATGCCAAAATCAGGTTAATATGGTAGAGAATGGTTTCTACTTTAACTAAGTCACTTCTCTTATTCATTCATCATGGTTCTCCATCATATTGGTATCTAAACCTTTGCTCTTGGAAATTATTTGAGTTGTTAAACTCCCTATGTATACATAATAGAACCAAAGGAAGTCAAACATCTTCTCAGCATTCTTCTACATTTTTGCATTACTTTTATATAGATATTTTTATATGTATCCAAAAAATTTCCATTCTACTCATACATCATCCTCATTAACCATCCGTTACCATTTTACTTTCGACAGTTGTCATTGAGAGCCGTCAAACATAATAATGAGACCAAATAGTGATACATTACTTAAACTCTTCCATAAACTGTTGTTAACCAAGAAACTTGAAAGAAAAGAAATGAAACAACTAAATAGTTTCCACAAGAAATATTAATATTAATTTCACGTGGAAACTACTCACAATAAGTTATTTAATTTCTTTCCTTATAAAGTTCAATAAAGTTAAGCTAGACCACATCGATTATACACTAAGAAACGTATGAACAACTTCATCTTTAAGATGCTTCATTGTAAAACCCTAAACAAATAAATAGGATTATTTTACAAGTTAAGCTTTATGAGGTTTCTGAGACGTGACTATCATAACATTTCGCACATTTCTTCAACCTCTAATATATTTCTGGGAGGCACGCATTTAATATCGCCATATAATAAGGAGAGATTTCGCCGTATTTTAAACGTATCGCTGGCATTTAAATCCCGTTCGCATTCAATTTAACGCATAAATCCACGCAGTCCCGAAATTGCGCGCATAAAAAACTGCCGTAAACCTCGCGCAATATTTCCTTCCAAATCAGGATAAAAATTTTCCCAGAATTCCTCCGAATGCGAATTGGTAAACAAGGATTTCCAAGAATTCCAAACCTTTCAGATGAAAGATCTGTATACATTTTTTCCCACAAATCCTCTCCGCTTTCATTTTCCTTATATTGCTTTCTGCTTCCGAGGAAAAGAAATATTATTCCTCCGGCCTTTCTCTCCCTCTCTAATTCCGCTCTTCTCCTCCACCTCCTTGCTCCTTCCCAGGGAGCGGCCATTTGTTTCTCTCCCCTCCACTCTCAAACGCAATTCTAATCCACACGAGGCCGAATCCTCAGGAATGGAAACAAGCGAACTGTTTTGCATTATCTCCCGCTTTTGTTTCATTTTTCGCATTTCCGCTTTTACAGTCGGTGAGGAAATATCACTCCCAGGGTAAATTTCTCGTGTCTTTTTCCATTCAGAGCCTCTTACACGGTCTCGTATCAATCCATCACTTCCATTCTTCATTTCTAAACAATCATTTCTCCTTATTCTCTGTTCAACTTATCATTCATCTTTCCTTACGTCTTTCCTCCTTCCGAATTTTAAGTCCACCTTCTCTTTACGTTTTATCTACGTGATTTTAAATTCGGCAGTTCTTTAAACATATTTCACCACACTGAAAACACGTATTACTATATTTGAAGACGATTACACGACAAATCGACTTGTAGGGCATTGCTGTAATTTATAATTAAATACTTCGATCGTTAATCTTATTATGTATGTACATCAGTACACTTTTCAATATTCTCTCCAGTTCATTACTAAAGTGTACAATTTTTAAACAGTTTGTTTACTTTCAGAGTTTGCGGTCATTATAGCTGCAAATGACTCTTGACTTGTATTAAGTAGATCTTAATATTTTCTTGTTACAATCCTTAGTAATGTTATCTCATAAAGTCGCTGTAGGAACATAGATTTACTTTCTAAATCCATAATGGACGGAATTTTTCTCAAAAGTTTCAATTCTACTTATCTTGTAAGATTTCCGTAGTTAAATTCATATACGTCATATAAGCACAACTACTATTTATTGTAGACTTATTTAATGACATACAATAGACTTCTAGTGCACGCACCTCCTGCTTAACGACAAGAACCGGCTCGCAGGGTACATATTCAGATGTAAATGAATATATAGTGTACAATACATTTATATCCATCGATTCTTTAGCCTGTTTATATTGATTAAATTATCTGAATTCCTTTTGTAATTCCAATTACATTTGTTTGATTCACTTTATTCATTTATGCACTTCTTGTTGTTACATATATTTCATTTCTTTCTACACCTAAGAAGTGCTCTTGCGATTTTTCCCTTTCTATATTCCTATTTCTATCTCCTAGTTCTTCAACGCTTATCTCATATATGAAAGTAACAGCAGGGCTTATAAAGTCATCGATTCACTTCTTTCATAAGCAAGTCTTGCGCTCAAAAATGAATCTCTCCCACCTTCTTCCACTCTAGAGCCTTGAATAAGAGAAGAATTTAAAATCTAAATTTTCCGAAATAAAATTCTTCATCTCTATTCACCCTCTTTCCTATTCTTTTACTCCTTCTATTGCTCCTCCTTCTCTTCGTTCCCATCTCTCTTCCATCATCCGTGGCATCAATCTCTAAGGGAATGAGATAAGAGTCCACCGATTCCGAAAGGGCTCCCCATTCCATTCCGTGCTCTCCTCCATGGATCCCTCATCCCACATCTCTTCCCCTCCTCCTCTGACATCCTTCAGCCAATCAACTTCTTCCCTCGACCTGAATTCATCTCTCCTTTTCCGTCTTCTCTTTCACCGACCCTCTCTCCACCTCCACTCCAATTCCCCTTCCCATCCTTCGATATTTTTTATAACCGTAAATCCTTCAAAAAACGTTATTCTTCTGTCTTCATGGGAATTGCTTTCCCCTCCCCCTCTTCCTTTTCAATATCTCTCTCTTATAAATTTGCCGCAGCTCCCGGAATATAAACCCCTCCCTACAATAATACGGGGAGCTTTCCCGCTCTTTTTTCCGCTCCTTTATTCAATTTTTTATCCTCGCGATTGCTTTTCCTGCCGGCGAAAGCGCGCTCTCGAATGTAATCAGGGTTTATGATTTATCGCTGGATGTTACGCGGTCCCCGGCATTACTCTGGCCTCGGTTCGAGTGGGATTCAAGATCCCGGAAAGTGGAATCGAATGGGCGAGTTTAACGGGGCGCTTTTTACGCATTTGGATTTCTTTCGAGAGGCATTTTTGCGGGTGGAAACGCGATTTGACCGGAGATCGCGCACTTGTATGGCAGAGTGGAATTATGATGTGTTTAGAAAAACATTCTGATTATTTAACTGATTTCTGTGGGCCGGAGTGAAGTGACATGTAAGATGGTGGTGAAATTTAAAGGGAGTATTTGATGATTAAGTTCCCATGCAGATAAAATCTTTAGATTAAGACTAACTAAGTACTTAATTCTCAGATTATACATCTTTATATCACGTAAACAGTAAATTGAATATATACATTATGAAAGAGATTTATAATAAATAAAACAACTATTGCAATATAGATTACGTAAAAATACATACTGGCAACTTTGATTGTAGTTTCAGAATGAACGCGACATCCCTGCAAGTAATTATATGCTTCGTCGTACCCTTTTTCCTTTTAAATGGGTATTTCTAGTCCTAGTTTTACTCTGTAAAAACGAGTGTATTTTCCGTGCAATGCTAAGATCTATTTCATTCCTGTAGAATGCTTGTCCAGTGAATCTCTTACATACTTTTAATATTTTTTGTATTTATTAAGAAAAAAAACGTTTGCAAGAAAATCAGTGACGTGAGTTCTTAAAAGCCTTGTTTAATAAAAAAGTAAACTATTATTAAATTGAGTATGGAGCTAGACTGGAGGAAAGTGAATATACTGGTTAGTAAAGTATTGCCTGAGATTTTCAAAGGTAGTGCTTTTGGTATTCGCTGCCCTTTCTCAAAAAAATGTTTAAATAATAGCATAGGGACATTTTTCGTTCTGCAATGATTAGTAATTTTATATTCACTAAAATAGAACGAATTCATTACTTATTCATTTTACTTTGTTACCGTTACTTCAAAACGGCTTTTCTCTCTAGGTGTCCTATTATATATAATTCTTCCCCACACACTAATACACTTCCTTGATCCTCACTCATTCCAATTGTTTCTTTAATGTCTTTTCATCTTTATCCAAAATTGTACTTAAATCAGATCTGTTAGTACAACCTCTACCACTAATAAATTTCTTCCGTGATAACTTTTAATATGAAAAAACAATGAGGATAAAATCTTTCTTAAGATTATTAAACTGAATCTAATATTTGTATATATTTGGCATATTTCTTGTTTCTTCGTTTACCTAATTACGCAATTTCTAACTTAAGCCTGTAATATGCAACTTAAGCATGTATCGAAGCATTAACCTTTCACTGTATTTTCAAAAGTCTTTGGCTATTTCCTTCTAATTACGCATAAATTCCTACACACTCTCCGTTGCCATGAACGTCGAAAGTCTCCTTTATAATTCCTTGATTTTATTCGATGTTTAAGCGAGCGAGAAGACCCAGTCTGAATTTAGTCCTTTAAATAAAGTCCTTTGTTAGTGTGTATCTTCTCCCCCTCACCTCCTTGCTTCTCTCCTTAATCTGCCCTTCCTCTCCATTTCTCTCCCCTATTCCCACATCGCGTGTATTCCCTACCCGAATCTCCATTCCCAAACAAATGGGACTGTGAACTTCGCATACCCACCAATCCCCAAACTCCCCCGTGAACACCCCCTCCTCATCTCTCCATTTTCCCTCCTTTACATTACCAAAACTTCCGGAAATCGCTTCAATTTCATCCGCCCGCCCCCTTTCATTCCCGTCTCCATCCACTCCTTCGGAAAAATAAAGGCCCGAAAAATAAAATATCGCGTCGGATAGGAAACTCTCGACGCGGGGAGGCATTAAGCATCGATGTGTTTACTGCCTGGATCCGGCGTTTGATTCGAGGTGAGGTTGCAATTCTTTTTTATAGGCTTGGACACGGAATTGAAGGAAGATGCGATGATGGGTTTTGGGATATGAGAGTATCTCCGGGGGGTAAAGAGACCATTCGGCTGAAGACATATTTGTCCTATTCGTAGGCTACGTTTGTTGGAAGATTACGTAGCGGTGCAGATATTAGTTGAAGGGTTCTGAAGAGAGATAAGAGACTAAAGGAATCTTCTAGTACAACACCTAGTCTTGCTCCTTTCTATACCTTGAATTTGGAACTATGTAGACATGTTTAAAGCAGCACATAAGGGATATACACTTTCGAAGTGTTTACTGTTATTATTATACTATTTCGATGTGGCTGGGCCTCAATATCCTCTCCTCCATTTGCAGCATTATCCAGTAAGTATCATATTTTTCCATGGAGTTATTGTGTAAATTTTCCTGGAAGCTATAGAGATTCTAGACGAAAGATTGTATTCAACAACTAGTTTTTCACGAAGCATTTTATGATTTAAGCGTATTTTTATCCGCACAGATGAGACTAATATCTACTAGACAATATGACAATAAGCATAAATAGATAACATTCCATTCACATTTTGAGGAGGATAAGATTTCTTCCTACTAATTAAATCTGAAAATGAAGTTTCAGGAACAAGGAGATATTTTTTAATACCTCCTCTTGTTGTAAAAATAGTTACACTACCTATTTTATTTTCTGTGTAGCCAAGAATTCGGAGAATAACATATATTGCTACTAAGCTTAGTCACACTTAAGGATAAGAATGCAGATATCTAGATTAGGTGAATAAATAAACTTTATGAGTCTTTTTCCCACTCTGTCTCCAGCAACTAACAGCCTAGTTGGTTATGGCGTAGTATAATGCACACCAAAAAACTTAATTTTTTACTGCAATAGGTCATACTGTTCAATAAACTGATTTTTCTCGCAGTTCTCAAGCTTTGATTTTTCTTAAATTTCCACCAATACCCGTCCATTGTCAAGAAATATATTGGTAATGCTTACTTATGCACCGGAAGAATTCTTCACTAAAAGTACGGCTTTCTCTAAACAGCGCATGTCTACCGGGTAACATTTACTGCACATGTACTCTAACCGAGTGGTAAGTAGCACCGTTTGCGGACTTTTTCACCGCTCCTACGGGCGATTCACTCTAGGAAGCCATTTTCAAATGTTTCTTGAGTGGCCATCTACATACATTTCGGATGTGTGTACCACGCATTAAATTCTTCGTGAGGGTATCTACAAGACCTTTCATGCAGTCCACAATTTTTCTATCTCGAGTACTGTACGAAGAATTATGAGATGGAGATTTTCTTTTGAAAAAGGTTGCTGCAGAATTTTATTTATATTAAGCTTTGATAGCTAGATTAACTTCAATGTTATCTAAATCCTTGGATATCCTTGATTTTTTGTTTCTTCTTCACTGTAAATAACCCTGTTGACTGAAAATCCTAACTTTTCTGCGAACATAATTACGATGGTTACTAACTTAAGATCATATTAAGCAAACCATTGAAACTTTAGTGGAATTTTATTAACCACTAAACGCGCTGAAAAACTTCCCTATCGCGAAGAGTCATATACCTAGTCTACTTCATCAGATTTCAAATTATCTCGATTATTCCAAATCTGCAAAAATGTTATGGGAAGCTCTCAATCTTCCATGGCGTCATTTTTGAACTTGTTAGTAGATACTTAATGAACTTTTTAACCTTACGGTAACTAAGTTTCGTTATTGTTAAGATTAATATATACGAAAATTTAAAGTAAATAAATATTTGAGTCGTCTCTTCTTAATAAACATTTTTATATTGTAAATGCTACTAAAAGTCAATCACAACGTGGTGAACAATACATGAATCAATTCCATCAGGCACAAGTCAATGGCAGGGAACCATAAAGTGAGGAATAAAATAATATTGTACCTTCCAGAAGATGTTTCTGAAATAACCTGAGACCTACAAACCATTTTGAACGTTTCTTTTATAAAAGCGCTCCGCTGCGTTTACTTTTACGGTATTTGTACGTATGCCAATAGTAATCACGTGCACTATGGCACCTTGTCGTCAGACACCTCTAACATCCAAGTAACATGCATCTCCTTATTTTACCTCAATTTCTTAAAACCTCCTGGCATCCGAAATCAGCCCCTCTTAACCACCCCTCCGATCTACGAGAGGGGTGCCTCCCTGCTTTAGTGTGTGGTCCACCAATGCCTTTGCATTTTTAATCGGACCCTCTCTCGGCACGAGAAGTGAGTTCTTGCACGCGATAGGTCGCTGGGGTGAAGGGAGAGATTCGTAAAGTGGGTGGGTGGAGACAAGAGGGGGTCTGTTGAAATGCTGCCTGTATGAATTCGACTTCTTCACAACGGGTGTCCATTGCTCGAAGGTGGAAAAATGTAGCGTTGAGTAGAGCAGTTACGTTTAAAACTTTTGCGGGTGATTTCTAGGTTCCATATCCTGTCCACCTTACGACTGAGAGAATTCAGTACGAGTATTAAAGAACTCTACAACCAAAGAATCATGATAAGATTTTTATCTTGCAGTAGAATCAATAGCTCAGGTTACCCCCACGACTAAATTTATCATTTAAAATTTTCTGTGATTACAGTACCTAAGGGAACTATAACTTTCATTGTTACTCAAATACACATGAAATAAAACACGTAAGATAAAAATAAATCATTAATTTAATCCAAAAATTTGATATTTGTGGGAGTAAGTAAAAGTTACTTTTTATCTTAAGTATTGCATATAAGTGAAGGTCGAAGTGATTAAATTTTGGTGCAAAACATTATTTCATATATAACAGAATTGCATGAATAAACAAGCTTCACAAGTATTTTCTGTGTCTATAATAAAAGTTCGTGAGGGAAGTGAATCATCTCATAGAGTGGAAGCTTTATCCAGACGTAGTATCGTTTTCCATTGGGAGGTACTGGTCACTCAGCCGCCCTACAAACTCCCTTAAATAATACAAACAAGCTAAAAGGTGACAGGGAATGATACTATGGCACGGAAACAAGTCTTCAACATTCCTAGCTGTGACGTCAAGGCCGAAAATAAAACTCTGCCTTTCTTTCATGGAGGAGTGGCTAAAATGGATCCTATAAGCTATATAGGAAGAAAATCCTTACTGATTTTCTTAATTTATTCTTTGCTTGCAATATTAATTAATATGAAGTATCGTCAAATTAAATAAAATATGTGAAAACTTAGGAAGTTTCAATCTATACTTAACCGCGATACAAGAGAGTACACAACCGGGTGGCCTGATAATAATGCTATGCATTGTAACCTGTCGTGTATTTCAGTTGAGTATAGATTTAAAATTATTAATTGTTCTATTATTAGAAAGGGACTGGTGAGGATAAATCTCATGCATCACTTCGCTCCTGAAGATGGTACCGGAGACAGGGACCAAAACTTCGAGAGACATCGAAGAAACCTTGCAACCCGAGAGAACTACATCTGTTCTATTATTTTTAGTAAGGCATAAAACCAAGTAAAGAACAAAATATCAACCTCAAATTCAAAATATTTTTAACGTAACTACATGAAATTACTTGCGCGAGTTTTCAGTGGATACTATTAAAACATATTCAACCAAAGCTGCAGAAAACATGAGATTCATCTTAAGATTTTAGTTTATTTCAAGCTGCATTTAATAACAGAATTATGAAGCAAAACATAGAAGAACAGTTTGTGGATTTTTTTCTACGAGAAAGGCTACCAAAGAAGAATCTACTTAAAATTTATCTCAATAGAAAAGAAAGTGCGTGTTAGAATCGCATATTCATCGTCAATGGGCAAAATAAAGAACTAAGAGAAGTTATATCTCACACTAAGGAAGATTAACTATACAAGCACTGCAGAGGCAAAAGTAATGGAATAGGTTTAAATTTAATTTGATGGATGATTCTAATAACTCAAAAATGCAATTAAATATAGTTGATTGTCGTTAGCAAATTCCATTGTGGAATATATACAAATCGTGGACATAGATATTAAAATATAAAATAGATCCAATAGATAATATCAGTGATTAAGGGAAACTTGATTTTAGAATTGTCGATGAAAGTTCATCGGAAAAATTTATAGTTGTAGACTAAATAAAATAGTCCAGGTATGAGTATCCATAAACGGAAATATCTCGGAAAATACGGTAAACTATTGGACATTTTGCAATCGATAACCTATATTAGCAATAAGGGAAGGTATGTTGTTCAAAAACACGCAGGCACGGGGGTATAGATTCCTTAACAGAAGAAGAACACCGCATGATATCACAAATAAAAGGAAACGGTGAGATTGCTTCACAGACGGCAGGGGAATGGCGGAAAGCAAATGAGAGAGGGATAAAGAAGTCGGATGTGTCCGAATTGCCCTCGGCGGCCGTCGATTGCTCCGACGGAGCGATTGGACGAAACGGGAGTGGAAATGAAGTGATAGTATATCCTCGGCCGCAGCAGGAGCCAAGGATACTACTTTGGCTGCGTGCTTTGCGGCAGTGTATATCGTGGAAGGGGCTTTTGTGAGAGGGCAAAAGAATGAGAGGATGGAACGGCGGTGGTCACTCCCTCTCGTATTCCAGTCCTCGGGGAGGAGGACCGTGGAGTCCGGCGAAAGGAGGGAGTCTTTCCCCTTCACCTATCTGGGCGTTATTGGGCGTAAGGAGAAATTGGAGGGAAAGATGAGAACGGCGAGGGAATTGCAGGACGCAAAAAACCCGTGTTTTAATTTTCTCGTCCTGTTGTCGTTTGGAGAGGAGAAGAAAAGTATGTTGGTTCTATCGTATATAAATCCATTTGGTGGGATCACGTACTGAGATGGGGAGATTAAAGGGGGGTACGAGGGTGGTTTGGAGGAATATGGAGGGTCGGACGAATTTGCAAGGAAAGGAGTAGGAAACGTTAAGGGATTGCAATTGAGATTGGAGCCGAAAAGGACAAGAAGTGAATTGGAATCCATATCCGAAGAGGCTCGCTGTATGTACGGTTGCATAAGATTAAGGATAAGGAAGGCAGTCGTAAAAGATGCTTGAAGTTGATTGGACTTGTGATGCTTGAAAATCATAACCGACGCTCTCAAACGGCTTTTACTTCATTTATAGGGTTTTGTTATGAGTCAATTTTTTACTTCTGTAAGAAACTGCGAGGATGTTCAAATATTCGTAGCCATGTTTATGAACTAAAGCTAGCATTTTTATCATTAAATGATAATTACATCCTTCATGTGTAGGTAAACAAGCAACGATGTAAATTTAAAAGAAAATTTCAGTTAAATATCCACTGAAATTCGAAGGAAATTCTTAATTTATAGCGAGCAAGATAGTCCGTAATAATTTATATACTCTGACTTTTGAAAACCTTGTTAGTGAGGATAGAAGTTTTTGTTATGGCAAGAATCATTTATATGATAATAGATCAACATAATTGTAATGCAGTATTGATTACGTGAAGACGGAATTATAAAAACCTAATTCAATAGCTCAAAAATGTCCTAAGAAAAAATCGCATACGTAATATTGGACAACCAGAGATAGAGCTCAAAGATTTTTAATTAAATGATTGCGTAGCTCACCGAATTCGATCTTCTGTTTTAAATATTAGTGGAATGGCACAAAGGATTTTATTTACACTCAATTTTAGTGTATTAAATAATTTCTTATGATGAAATTCAACCAAATATCATAGGATTAGCTTAGTTTAATACACTTATAGCATTTTAGCAGGCTCATAAGAGATCAATAAGTTAAACCTATAATATGAGCTTTTGCGTAGAAGAAACTGAGGGATGTTTGACCCTGGAGAAAGATTTCATTCAAATTAAAGATCTTAACTTATTTCATCGCAAGTCGTGCTATTTAATTTCTAATTTAAATAAATAAAATATGCTAATACTAAATGAAAATTATCTCTATTTCTTATGAAGATTTTGAACATTTGAATGTTGTTGTTTGTGTTGTGTTGAATCTCAACCGATTTGGAACTATATTAGCAAAGTATTTTAACATTTTAGACAAATATACACACCCATACTAAATCATATGAACGGAGATTATATTAACTCTGTAGGATATCGGGGTGACTGTATATGCATCTACACGAAAAACCCTGCTTGACGCAAATACATGGATAAAGTTGATTGAACTCCCAAAAACTAATCCTCAATCCCTCTGCCGATCAAAAGAAAAATGCTCAGTTGGCAACGGACAAACGCGGACTTCAATCAAGATGCCCTCGGAGCCACAGGCAAAAATAAACGGCATCGCACATTCGACACCATCATCCGTCGGAGAGAAAAGCTGACTTTGGCCGGGAAATTAAAATGGAGGGAAAAAGGATACTTTTCCGAGCGTTTGAGGTTCGTGGCTGTTGATGAACAGAGTGGTGGAAGAGAAGGGAAAAAGTAGGGCGAAAAGAAGCAATCGGAGAGGGGCTGGCGAGGGAATAAGTGTTCTGGAAATGAGATAGATGGCAGTGGGAGCCAGCGGGATAGCAATTAGCAGAGTCGCTCATTTGTCCCCGTCCAATGTCCGAGGGGGGTGTGGGTGCCGTGGGGGGGGGGGAGGAGATTGCTGCAGAGGTCTCAAAGTGAGGAAACAATAACGCAGAGATGAAGAGGGTAATGGCGATGGAGCCAATGGAAAACAAGAGGGTGGAGATAGCTTTCGGCGAGGGTTTCACATGAAAATGAGATAAAAGATCTGAGGGGTCAACAAGGGGGAGGAAAAACAAGTATCAACCTCTTTTCACTTGTATATCGGTACGAAGGATTACGTCAACACAACTACCAACTCTTCTACGCCTTCCTAAAAACAACTGCTTTCCTCTTACGATGGCATAATTTGATGTGATCATAACTTGTTTAAGGTATTTTTGGAGCTACTCTGTTTATTTCATTTTGATTCATCGGTACTCATCGTTGCTACATCTCAAGAGATAAATCTGCCATACTACTACATTCTCCTAAGATATTTTGTTTAAACACTTACGTCATACAATATGGCCGCTTTTCGTAGAAAGATGTCCTTTGGAGTAGTAAATACAGGTAACTTTGGTTTGAAAAGAGCTCCAGGTGCTAGAACATTTTAAACAAAATATTGGACCTTCTCTTTAATATATTAGGAAGAGATGGAATTCTTGTGTCTCAGTATTAATTGTATTCTTATTTTTTATAGACGTGCTCCTATAGGGAAAGCCGGCCGCTTGACTAGTATACACAAAACATCGATTTCATTGGCACTTCCTTTATTTCTGCTAAGAATTTTTGTAGTGAACATTTTATATGCACCTTCGTAGGTGCTTCGGTAATGTTAGCTGTATTGTTTACTTTAGAATTACAGAGGAATTATCAAGGGCCTAGTTGATAAGGTAAGATACAATGTACAACTGTTACTTATATTTGATTTTGCGCTAGAAATTCTTATTTCTTAGATTTAGATACTTCAATTGATCAATTCCCGAACTTAAATTTATTCGCAGTTTACGATGAGTTTAACAATCGATGAGCAAATTTATTCATTCCACGGTATTATAAAGTTTACGCAGTTCATTTCTGCGAAACTGGCTCATAATGGTATCAAGTTATTATGGATTAGAGATGCTGCTTCATATCTTTTGTATGTAATAATTTACCCAAGTAAAATAAGTAATTCAAAAGGGAGATGACAGAGAAGAAGTCAGGAACTTGTTTTCGCGTAATGTGAGCTGAAACATTTGATGGACTATAATACGATGTTACCTCTAGCTAAACACTCTGATGGAATATAATAATGGTTGATGTTTAAAGACAAATCAATCATCTATTCCGAGTGTGATGGCTCCGAAGAGTGAGAAAGATTACATTGCGGAAGGTATTGTGGAAAAGTAACCATGATCTTCTATGTCCTGAAGAATGGTAAAGGAAACCTTATATTTTAACTAATGATCTTCTCTATAATCTTTTCAACATTTCAGATTGTACAAAAGATCAGGTAATGGTCTATTTCAACATGATGAGCGTGAACACATTGGATGAAGTATAAAAACATTAAGATAGTACTGGAAAAAACTATCTGCCAAACAATAGCAGAGATTTATGCGCTAACTGACAGAAAAATTTGTAAAACCATTAGCTGAGGACTCATCGCGAATTTGGAAGTCGAAGAAAATTATACTGCCAAGATGGCAAAAAAGAATGATCGGGTTATCAATGAATCCCACAGAGTTTGATTTAGGTTCTGCAATTTAAATGGACAGTTTAGAAGAAAAAAATCATCCTGCTTCTGTTGCTATAAAATATAGTGAAAAAGAGAAAGATAAAGAAAGACTAGTTACATGCTTTCGTCATGCCTAATACCTTTTTAGGAGTAATCCTGCCTGCGTTATGCTTTCCTAAACTCATGATATAAGCCAAGACTTTTATAAATAAATATATCAGGAGCGAATGTGAAAACAACTTTTACTAGACCACAGAATATTCTATTTGGAAACGACCATGGTTTCGACTCATGGAGTCATCCTCAGGCCACATTCGACGAAGTTGAATCCATTGACGAAGTCACGGCCCAAGCAGTTGATTCCATAATAAATATATCGTTCACTCCATTACTACGCAGCATATTCCACGTGCTTCAGTAAAGTAAAATAGTAGAAACTAATACGGTGAATATTTTAATTATATGTTCATGAGTTTTTGACATGTATATGTTATTTAAATTCGATTATTTTAGTTCAGAAAACATTTAGAGGATTTTTAATTATAGAGTAAAAAATAAATTTAATTAGTAACGACGATATAAAGGGGAAAAGAGTAATACATTTTTAATCAACGCACATGCAAATTTGCTCGGTAGTAGATACCGAGTTGCATACACAAGTGTTAACCTAGGAGACTCATAAACTATATGCTGAACAAACTCCTTGTCCAAACATGTCACCACCACATTGATAACGTTTTGGGGCAAAGGTAGTAAGTGAGTGTCATGAATTGATCACAAGTGTTGAAGATATCAGTTGTGTTAGATGTTATTAAAAATTACTAACAAGTATAAACTTTAGAAAACGATCAAATTAACCTAGAAGTAAGTATTTTAAGCTGTAAACGTAATATTGGATCCAAACTGCGCCGAATTTGTACATAACAACATTTGGGTCAGAAACAGATGACGTGGTTCACTAGATTGCCTGACACAATTTAGCTAATGTATTTCTACGCGAATATTCTTATTAATCTTTTTCCTCTGCTTTATTACCAACAAAGGGGAGCTAAAGGAGATGAAAATTCTCCATAACGAAATTAAGTGCCAGATGAAGCGAAAAAGATTCTTCTATAAAGTAATTAAAAAAGTAAGACTTCCATCGGTAATATTCCTATAATGATTCGAAAAATATGTTTCTCATTCTTCCATAATTCGTATGAGAATAATTTGAATAATGAAGATTCTAAATAATGTAGTTTCACTAATACTTCGATTGGCAGTCGATTCTAAAATAAAATTCGGTAATTCAATAACTATGAATTTCTAATGAGTGAGATAATGTTGATAAAATTAGATAATTGCAACTTTGTATCAACCTAATATTAACCAAGGGGAGTAGATTGGATGTGCGAAGGCTATTATAAATGAAAAAGAACACTAGTACACTTCCACAGATTACTGTAGTGTTCTTTTTCATTCACTGGGAGTAGAAGTTAGAAAATATTGGAAAGCCACCTACAAGCTTTAGCGTGCTTTTATGCAGATATTAGCACGAAATATTCTTATGCTTTACCTTTACTTTGATCATAGCGAAAAGACACAATCTTAGCAGCGAGTTATTTCGATAATTGTCAGTGTGGAAGCTAAGAAAAATGTTACTAGCAACACATTCAAGAATGATTTCATGTAGATAAGGTTAAGGGGGAAAACAGAATTAAAAAGCAGGCCATTGTAAGCTCGATACGTGAGATTAATAATAAAGAGAAAGTTTATGACCAAGGCCCAGATCACGAACATATTTCATTATCAAGAAAACTTTTACATTTAAATTACCGAAAACCTGGAATAAACATGAAAAATGGCTATTACTTATCCTACGCTAATCCAATTCACCTAAATTGGTAATAAATGACTGGCAAGGAAACATATATAAACCGTAAAACGAACTAATTTTAAGCAGTTTCAAACCTTATTTTATGATCAAGGGTTGAATTATGCACATTTTTGCCGGATCTGATATTAGATCTATTATTTTATTCTTAAAAGAGAATTATAGAAATAAAACTAGTTTCCTTTAAACCAAGAAGAAAGAAATCAACGTCTTCGATTTACAGAAAATTATGGTTTTCTCGTGGATCGAAAGTATTAAGTGATTTTTGGTTGTACTCTAGTATAATTGAGGGAAAAAACATCTCATGTCAGCCTACAGCGCCTCAGCTTATACCTCTCCATGGTAAAGTCTGCATAATCCTTGATTCAATTAATTTTAAAGTGAGAATTGGCTAAGGTTTAATAATAATCATCGGAATATGAGCAACATATCAAATCATTAATAGCTTTTGCCATTTCGTGCTTAGATATTATCTTGATATGGCACTGATAGGATATCACCCACTAAAAATGTATTTACAAAGATCATAAAAGTAGAATTGCAATCACTCTATTTCTGAAATGCATTTATATACTTTTATGCGTTGCCTAGACTATGAACTTAAGTAGATCTTTTCCGAATTTTTTCTTTACTAAAGGAAAAATAAATCAGATTTAGTGTCGATTGCCAAATTATCTGACATCGCTTCCACTAACTGAACCTAACCCAATTTTCAAAGAATTAAGAAAAATCAAAAAAGAGATGTCTGTGTTTCGAATTTAATAATTAACCAGCAGGTCACTGACCTTCAGCATTTGCACTTGCTTTCTCGTGTGGAAGACAATGGTTCCAAGATGGCCAACGGATAGGATCACGAGGGATTGCAACGGATGGACGTAATTGGCATTTTACGTCGCAGACACCATGGGCAGCCATCAGACGATGGGAATGAGCCGCTTCCGTTATATGGACTGTCAATTGAATTTCATCCCAAGCAGCAATCGCCGCCCAAACCGCACTTCTTTCTCCGCCCATAGCGAGCAGCAAATGTAAGCGAACAGCAAGACGATTAAAAAGCAATTCAATTCATTTTTCGTCCGCTGCTGATGAGGGTAATTGGGGCTGTCCAATCTTTGGGGGCTCTTCGGCGGATCATTCGCTGAAACGTTAACGGAAATTCGTGAGATGGAAGTGCGGTAAATTGGTTGGACGAATACGTGATCGAATAAGAGATGGATTGAGGAGCAATAAGAAGCATGCAATGGTTTGTGAGAAATAATGAACGTTGTGAGGATATGAAAGCTGTAGTATTACAGAAGAATATGACAAACTACCTAAGAGTTACGGAGGATGGATTTGAAGATGTGTATTAAATGAACCGTAGATAATAAATATTTTGCTCAAAAATCTCTCGCAATGACATGTCGCACAGTGAAGGATTGATATAATATATCTCGTATTAACGTGTGATATGCTGCATCATCAAAGCTTTTTTATTTAAATTGTTTCTACAGCAACATCTATAAACACATATATGAATAAATATCCGCTGGGTCTATGATCAAACATGTATATATTCCTAATTAAATATTGAGGTATAAGAAATAGTAATAATTTATAAATAATAGCAGGATAAAAATATTAAATATGAAAAAATAACTGAAATAAATAAGTACAGCTCTCATTGGATAAACTATATCATCTTCATTCTGGTGTGAGACATTTAACATGCATTAGTTTATCAAATATGTTATATAATTTTATGAACCTTGCTAAAAACAATTTTTAAGCAAGGAATAGAACGAAAATTTATATACTTGCTCAATGTTTCCGTAAGAATATTCGTAAAACCTATATCAAAAGAAGTAGTTGACATAAGTGAGAATATTGCTGGAACTGAAGATCAATCACTAATAAAGGCGCAGAGGAGAATGACGATGTAAGAATGCCACAAAAACTGAAATTATAAATTATAACAAGTGTTATTTTAACTTTATTTTGACGCATGTTAAGCAAATTCTGT
The DNA here is from genome assembly GCA_947579665.1 of Sympetrum striolatum. Lineage (NCBI taxonomy): Eukaryota > Metazoa > Arthropoda > Insecta > Odonata > Libellulidae > Sympetrum > Sympetrum striolatum. The sequence continues at coordinate 47,741,242 of OX388342.1, read as the reverse complement.
ATGGCTTAATTAATAGATAAAACATGAATCTGTTCAAGAATGTATCTCATTTAACTTGGCCAGTTAAATTCAAGCATATCAAGATCGAGCCAAGTTGATATTGTTGAATATACCAAAACTAAGACATTAATCGATTACACTTTTAAAAACCTTCATATACGTGGTCATATTATCACTCCAGTTATTGCTACTGCCGGAAATTTTTAAGAAAGAAAGCTCATTTCTTTCAGTTGTAAGGAGTGCCATAATCATGTATAAGGTGTAGGGATAGCCATTTTTGCAATAACGTATGCATGTGAGGAAGAAGGATTTCTAAGGAAGAAATGCATTACATCCACATCTTCTACGTTATCCATCCAAAATGGAAGTCGGCGGCGGCAGAGAGGATTGAATGGGCAAAAAGTATTAGAAAACGTCAACCATTTCCCGAGGAAAGGGTAAAAAACAGGAGGAAGACGGGGTACGAATTTTAATGGATAGTGGAAGTTTATGATTAAGGGAAAGAGACCCCTTTCGGATCTAGATTGGAAACACGAGGATGAGAAAAAGAAGGACGGAGAAGAAAAGAATGGAAATGGAAGGAAGAGGGATCGGATGCTATTAATTGCTTCCAATGATGATGAAGAGGGAGAAGGATACCAGCCACCAAGTGGATCCGTCTCCCATCCATCCACCGCTAATAGGAGAGCGGTAACTAATACGGATGGGCGGAGCGAAATTAAATAAAAAAGGAGACACGAGTCGACTTTCAAACGTCAAGGGGAGTGTTTGCCTGTCGAGGGGAAGAATCCGAAAGAGCAGAAAAATATTTTTGTCCTTTCCGAAGAGGGTCAAAGGGTTTCTTTCCTTCGCCGGTATTGGGCGGGGGGAGGTGCGAAATAAATGATAGTTGTTTAAGCGCATTGAAATGGACAGCTATGGAGGGTTGAAAAAGAGAGCGGGATGGTGTACGTGATGGGATAAAAACAAAAGAAAAGGAGCGACGTAATTAGAGTCGGGTGATGAGGAACTGGGAGAGAAAAGAAAAGATGAGGGAAAAAAGGGTTTCATTAGTTCGGAGGAGATTAAAAATAAGGGGCGGGAGCGAGCCCTGGGAAGCGGGGGGAGAGAATCTTGCGTCGGAGGACCGCTTTCGGGAGTTTTTTTTTCTCGTGGAGAGAGGTGGGGAGGGGTCGCAGGGAAGGAAGAGATGGGATCCGCACCACAATCTCCTTTTTTTAATCCAAGAATCACATGTGCGCCGCAATAGTTTATCTTGCGAGGTGCCCTTCCTATTTCGTCAACACGCGAGGGAAGGTTTACTTTGAATTCGTTACGGTGATGGGAATGAGATGCGTCCAATCAAATTCTGCTCTAAGAATTCGTCCGTGGATTTTTACTGGCTTTCTTTTTTTCGGGAAACGCTCCTTTGGTAAAATCAAACAGTGAGACGGCTTGAGGGTAAATGTTCGAAGAATTACAAATTGTAATTGATTTATTCATTCGAGGTTTGAGTAGATATATTGATGTTCATCTTCAGTGGATTTGGTGAAGTAATGTTATATCATGTTATATATTATTTAAAGAAGAAAAGGAACAGTAAAATTTCCATTTAAGAATGATATACGGTATACCAAATGCCTTTTAGTTGGTGTACCTCATATTAAAAGTAACGATAAGTAAAATATGAAATTATAATTATAATCATATATACAGAAGTTTTGCAACCATTTATGTTTATCCATGTTTATTCTCTAAGCTTCTTTTTCGGAGATAGCTTCGGAGAAATATCAGAATAGATTGAAAAGATAAGGTATTAATTTCGTTATATAAGAGTAGGATGGAAACGTTAGATATCTGTATATAAGACATATTTTCTTCGTTTTTACATCGTTAGGTTGTTTGAAAACCTCTATAATCTAATTAGTCTTAAATTCCGACAACACTTACTGATAACTGGTGTAAATTTTGTATCACTAAATATTATATCAATCATTAATATTCTAGAGAAAAATTAAAATACGAGGAGATACTTTCTGGTACTATTTCACTATTTTTATTCACTTCCGTATCATCAGATACATTGATACAGCCATCATAAGCGCATTACAATTATCCGTTCTTTTATCTACATTAAAGCGGTATACTTAAATTCAGTTTACTTTGTTGTAATACTCCTTTCATTTCCGATAAATTCAGTACCATTTCATTCATCCTTATATCATTCATAATCCGTTGCGTAATGAGGTAGCTCATTCCTCCAATAAAAGTCAGCCTACATTCATTCATTCATTACTGTCCATGTTTCCCCTCTTTCTCGCTCCTTATGTAATCCATTCTGACTTAATTTAACTGGCTTGGGAGCAACTCGCACTTTCCTACTTTGATAGCATATAGAAATTTGGTAATTGAATAACAACTAAACGTCCTTTTTCAACGCTTATAATCGACTGCTGACCATGTGTAACTCAATAATTTCCAATATTTTCTATTTCAAAAGCACATTTCATCTAATAGAGTTAATTAGAGTTTTCCACCATTTGAATTTAAAAGACATAGCAAACTCATCAATCACATGTTATACCAGACTAAACTCATTTAATTCACCAACTAGAACTTTTATTTTGCCAACGAATTACAAAATAAAGAGCCAATGGTATTAAATTAGGCCATTGCTTGAAAGGTCACTATTTGTAACAGAACACGACTTGTTTCAATAACTTAACCATTTCAGTTAATTAATTAATTTTATGATATTCATTTTTCATACTTCTTAGCCTGAAAAATACCTTCAATCTCCTGATAAAACATTATGATATATTTCATCATCTTAGAGTACAGTTTATTCGAGCGTGAGGAATAAACCTCCGACGAGCCTAAATTTAGAATGCTAAGGTCACTAAGGTGTAAGTAATTGTTTTCTCTAAAATTCGATAGCCAATAGGTATAATCATTTATGAGGATGTGCATATTCTATTGAACGGAAACACAAATATCCCTAATGAATATAGAAAATCATCAGAAATGTAATAATGCAATTAATTATGCAATGCAACCTTAGTATTTTCTCATAAGCATCTATTCATTTGATCTTAAAATTCCTCAAATATTTCGTATAGATGCACAAAAAGGGGAAAAAATGTTGTTTCCTGAAGTAGGGTGGAAAATTGAGAAGATTATGATACAGAACAGGGACGCCTGGAGGAAAAAAGAGAGATTGAGTGACCAAGGAACCTGCTGAGAGGTGGATGAAGTAGGATTGGAAATGTAGGAAATGGAGGCAAAAATGTTTATGGCAACCAATAACTTACCTGAGGGGGGTCAAAGTCTTAGAGACCCTAATCTTGCAATCATAATATAAAGGTTTTTTTACTGTTAAATCGAAAAAATGAAATTATCAATTAATGACATTAGCAGAGTGCAAGAAAATAATTGAAAAAAATAAAAATTGATAGACAAATACGTACAAAGTTGCAGGCAGGCACAAAAAATAGGATGATATGATGCCTTTAAGACAAGAAAAAAATAACTCGTTCAATCGCTCAATTAACACTGTTTCAAAGATACGTGTTTCCCAGTGATCTGCTGAAGTTATTGTTAAGACAGAGCCACGACTACCTATTTAAAAATCTAGAACCTGTTAATATTAACATTTACATTTAAACCCTGCAATCTGCCAGTGGCGCGTGGCAAGAGGCGTAAAATACCGACATCCCTATCTAACCTGGAAAGCTTCTCTAATACTTCGCGGGAAAAACGACGATAAGTAACTACCTGTCCTGGCAACTACTTCCCTGTATTACTTTTTGTTTTCTCCCGAAGATCGTGAAATTTTATAATTGGGAAAGCAGTATCAGCTATCTCCTCTCAGAAATCGATAATGATAAATTTAACAAAAATCTTCCGTCGATACTGAAGTCTTCTATCACTAAGAGAGTTCTATCTCTGGGATTCTATCATAGCCGAAACATAGCTGTCAAATCTGAAATCTCCCTTGACGAACTTTGCTTCTCTACGTGGAACCATATCAATGTCGAAAATTAATCCTACTTTAATACTTAACCAATGCATCAACGTGGTCATGAAATTTCGCATATGTTTTATTAACATGACTAGTTATTTTCGAAAGAAAACATCGATAAAAAATGGAAGTCTACATTCATAAAGCCGAAACCCTTCTTTCAGCACATCTTAGGATTCTTGAGGGGAAACTCAGACCTTCATTCACCACTATTCTCATTGAAGAAAACTATATCAACCAATGATTAGAATCATTATGATACTATTATTCAGAAGATCAATAAAATTATCTTTTATTCTAGCGCCAAAGTGTTTTTTTTTAAAGAAAGACTTCGATATTAATCCCCAGAAAAACTACGTTTTCTGTGAGCCGCACTTGGCTTCTAATAATATGTATTCTGTCGTCACTCTAATTACTAGAAAACATCAATAGGGACTTAATGAAAGAATTGCTTCAGAGTGAGTGAAGCTATATGAATACATGCAGCGGGAACTCGCAAACAAAAACCTGAAGGCACGATTCAATGATGAGTCGTTCTATTAAAAGGAAACAGAAGGAAAAATCGTTCCTTTTCTGCAAACTTAGTGCGCCATCAGGTAGAATTCGATCATTTACAAAAGAAAGTCCCGGATTGTTACAGAATACTGAACGAAACAGATACATGTGCTATAGAAAAGGATGCAAAGTCCAAATTACTTTTTTCGTGAAATATAATATGTATCAATTTCTTCGATACCACTTAGTACTCATTTATATTTTGATATGCCATTTTATATGTCAAACTTGGGCCTTCATAGTAGTGAAAATTGAGAAAAATCGTGCTTAAGTGAAGAGAAAATCCTAAAACGAAATCAGGAAAGTAACTTAGCGACTCTTTCAATGGTCCAATATTAGTAAATGCACTAATGTATACCAAACATGACCAATTATACTTATATATACTTAACCAAATACAATGCTTGAATCTTCTTAGTGCATTTATCCGTAGAATTAACATGCAAATCTTTCAATTCAGTACCAAATTTTCAGGATTCAACTAAACAGACATGAATGAGAAGAAAAATATAATGATAATAAACGCATGTACTATTTTTTTCATGTCCATACTATGCAAAATGAACCGCAAGTATAATGAATATAGGCACGCGATATTTACAGTGGACATTTAGGATTAAAATACTGTGTGTGTAGTGACTTTCGACAGAATACTATTCTTATATTATGCATCTCAGAGATATATTAGGGCTTATCCCAACATAAGGGGGTTTCGTATTACTACCACACTCACTGCGGACAATATCTGCCGTGGTGAAATCAGATTAACTCGGCGAATCGTTCATAACGAGATTGCTGAGGAGACTCTGTTCCATTCGCAAATGTAATTTGAGGTTAGATTTATCCGAAAGCATCGCGAAGATGAAAGGTGAACAAGGAGGAGGAGTCGATCATCAGTCTGCAGTGGGGGACTTATCCATCCCCTTCTTCACCACCTCCTTATCTTTCTTTGGTACACATTCTCCTTATACGAAGTATCACTCACTCCTATTCCTTCGGAACAACAGCGCCACGCACAGAGGCACGCGATCCATCGACGACGAGGCCAATATGAGAGACAAATGCCAGACGCACGCACACGCGTCGACCCCCTCCCACTTCTCCATCTCGTCCTTCGTTCCCCCCCCCTCTTTTCTCTAACCACACGCACTCCCGTTTCGTTCTGTGACGCTCTGTAAATCCTCGTAACACCATCGCATCTATCGCTCTCTTTGCCTAATATCATTCAACGTCCCAAACTATTTCTCCTTTGTTTTTTATGTCGTATCCACTCCAACTAATCGAAAAAACTCAGCAGTTAGAGTATCTTATTTTCTTTTTCATCCATTCGCAAGCCTCTATGATTCACTTGGCATTGTTTAGCGTAGTTTTCCGAATTATGCTGAGTTCCTTCCTCAACTATTCCATGGATTTTTATATTTAGGCAATCTTTTGGAAATTGGCATGATCACTAGCTTCATTTTGCAAACTTAATTGGGTTTTCAACTTTAGTTAGGGTGATCCATGAGTAATGCATAAAATCATTTTCCAAGGATTGAGGAAGTGATAAAATTCCTTAGCGCTTTTTCTGCGACTTGAAACTCTTTTCAATTTCTGGAATAGACGGATTGAAGATAGTTATGTCTCACAAATAATACTGTAATCCAGTAATATCATCAAAATGTGTACTTTAAAACGAGAAGTGGACAATAAATGTGGATTATGATACCTGGATTTTAGTTACCGAATTATATTTGACTAGATATATTATACTAGAAGAGTTCATTGTGTGACGCTACCTTGGATATGCTACTATCGTACAAGACCCTTTGAAGATCTTCTTAAGGTACCATAAAATTAATCTCAGGATCATTAACTTATCGATGGATACATCCAAACATATGGTTTCCAATTCTCTTTATGCATGGAAGAATTTGACGATCGTTAATTCACAAAAAAGTTACAAGAAAATCTACAAAATAGTATGAATAAATTAAGGGGACAATATTCATCGTTCTTCTTGGTAGTGTCCAAGAAATTCCAGTGTAAGAGATATCAAGCCTGCAACGACGGCATTAGTTTGATCAAATATATTATACATCCGACTATGTTCCTAAAAAGAGTTATATTTTTTGGATACCATAATAATGCCTTTTATAGCGTTTGGTTATTTATAATCATTGAACCAAAGATATCTTAAATATGTTTAGTCATATCTGTTTATAGAATAATATACTTCATCCGATTGGATTGACAAAGAAAGAGATATCTTTAATTCTCCATTTAAACGTAAGACTATTAAATTTATTTAATTGATTATTGTTTATTAGCTTTGGGTGAAATATAATAGGCGAGGAAATAAAATATTTCGGTTATTTGTGATTAGTACCGATATTTATCAAATATTAATTATAATTTTGTCTGCTTAGTTTTTCTATTTTGACACAAAAAAGCTGCTTTACATTTCAGCTTTTCGGCTTTTATTTTCTCTTTAGGAATCGCCAAAGGTCGTTGTTAAGATTTGCACAAAATATTGAAACCACTGTCACTAAAGGTCATCAAAAGTTGGGTAAACATAACGAATTCTTAGTTCTTTTTCACCTTTTAAACTTTAAACAAATCTGAAGCAAATCTTTTGTCTCGAATTTCTGGAATATTTGGATATACATTTGAAGAAGAAGAAACTTCGGATTAACACCTCTAATTTTCTAAATATTTCCAAGCAGACAATACTTATGTGCCTAGTATCAGCTCCTTATTTAAAATAGCTTTAAAAACCTTATTGTTGGCAAGCTGCAACCAGTGCCTAGATTTGCAGAATTACTATAATTCGAGTCTTAGGAAACCGTTTCTCCCATAGCACAAAAACTAGTAATTGATACGGCATGGAACTACGAGAGAAATGAAGATTTATGTCGTGGATGCGAGACGGAGTTGGAGGAAGAATTTCGAATAACATAAGATGGGGTCGAGGGAGGTTTAATGAGTCACGGGAGGAGTGTTTTGGAGGAATGCCTCCAAAGAGATGAGAATCTCGCCGCGAGAGTGCGTTTCATTGGCAACTGAGAGTGACCTCACCCGTATAAGAGAATTCCTCTATGACATCACATACCCTGTTTAGAACATCGCGGAACAAGGGAGGTTAGAATGGCAACTCACTGCCGCGGGTGCGTAACTCGCTAAAGTCCGTTATAAAAATATTTTAGAGAGAAGTTGATTATTCTGGTCTAATTAACTCGAAATTGATTATTTATTATAGATGTTATTTAGCTGGAAAGTAATCACTCAGCAAGATTTTTCTTTTAAACTATGCTTAGTCATAAATTAAGAATGAACTTTCATTGATAAATTGGATTTTAAACATGTATATTTGAAGATTTTAGATGTTTACCTTTCTAAATTCGATGAAAACAAGGATATTTCATTCTTTTACTGAAAATTTTTTGTTTATTTCGGTAACCCTCTGCTTCATTAGGTCAATTCCTTTTTCTCAGCGTAAAGTATGCGTTACTTGATACTGTAAATTATCTTTAGTACTATTCAATAATCAGTACAAATGTAATTGTCATCGGACTGAATGCATTTTTCGTTAAATACATTTGAAAGACATAATAAATGAAATTCTTTTGCTGCACTTCTCATTTCGCAGATATTGATATTTTTATACATTTAAATGGGATTTAAATATACTATATAAATTAATTTTTAACAAATTAAACATTCGATCATTCGATTTAACCTTCATTCGTTAAAAAGTTTTAACTAAGATACAACATGGTCTCATTAACTTGTAATAAACTCATTCTTTCTATGCAAGTTGCTCAGAAGCAAAGACTACAAAAAGCAACGACAGTTTTCTGCTTCTAAGGCTAAGTATCATCAGAAATAATAATTATGAAGCCAACGACTTTAAAATATTATGCGTATTAATTCGCTATATTGCTTGAAGTAAATATTGCTTGTTCTTTCCTTAATACTTTCATGTTCGAATGATTCGATCGGGAGGAAGTAATTCCCACGCAAGATTTTCCTGGAGGAATACATAGACGGTGAGATGAAAGGGGAAAGACAGAGCACAGAAGAAGCAAGAGAGAGAGAGAAATATGATGGTCGAGGAGGGGATAATTGGTTCCTTCATTGGTGCGGCGCCTCCTCTCCTTCCACATGCACCCTTTCTCCACACACCACACCAAATACCCACACCATCAATCCTTCCCACCCCCTCAAGGCGACACTCAAAAAGACCAATATCAATTAGTTGAACCATGGCCGACAACTCTTCCCCTCCGCCTCTATTCTTTTTTAGGCCGACACTGTCTCCGCCACCCCCTCTTCCCCCGCTCCCCTCACCGGTGAAAGACAATGAACCATGAACGGACGTCGCTTTTCCTCGTTTTTTACCTCCCTTTTATTTGGTTACATCCACCGAATGCCAGATTAGGCGTAATCGTCGAAATTAGACTAACGATGAAAAATTGCTGCTCAAAGAGAAACCCGCGAGTTTAGGGGGAGAGGAAAACGTTCGAGGAATCGTGTTTTAATGGAGAGGCATGAATGGGACGGCGTGGAACTGCGTGAATCGAGAGCGGAAGGCGGTTCTTTGTCATTCATAAAAGTTCCCGGTTTCGTAATAAGTGAGCGGATATACGTTCAGCAACGCTCAGTCCAGCCTCTCTTGCTTTCGAGGGATGCGTATATCGTCGGAATTGCGGTAATTGAACTGCCACTCGCTTTACCGAGAGCGTGGGTATTGGTGGAGCTCAGCTTTTGGGTGAATCGACATTTTATGGTTCTATCACGGGAAGAATACCGCTGCTTTATTTTTACTAATTTTACGGAATTAATGAAAGTTGATAATAGAACAGACAGGTTTGATGGGTTATCGAATGATTTTCATTCCACGGAGATGCAAAACTATTCGCTTGCAATCGAAGTATTTAATTTGACAGCCAGGTCATCCATTGTAATTTTCTTTTCAATCAAGAGCAGGTAGGGTGACTGATGTAAAGGATTTGCAGTAATTCAAAATCTCTAAAATGCAATTCGATCTCTTGGTATAGAATTATTTACTATGGATATTTTAGAGTATTCTAGTACTTCCATCTGGAAAAATTTTGAACTAAAATTGCTACCTGATGATTTTTTAGGAAAAGACAATAGAAATAGAGTATTTCTCTGCTGATAACAACGAAAGACTTCATCGAATCTCATAGGAGTTAAAGTAAGCAAATATATTGTGCAGATATAGCGTAATTTTGTTGAAATATGTGTAGCTCAAGAGTGAATTGTGTTTCAAAATAAATCCTGATATAAGGTGAATTGCTGTATGTAATTTAAAACATAAAAATATAAGATTTTAAATAAACTTTCATTGCCCGATGGCAATTGAAATGTTTTCACGTTCAGCTTTAAATATTACACTATTTAAATGCAATTTAGTTTTTATAGAAGATATTTTCTAAAATTAAAGTTAAAAGTTTCGTCGATCACAACCAATTCATTAAGCATGGGTTGAACATAAGTGCATCAAGATACTTTTAAGAGAGCTACTTGAGATTTCAAAGAAAATATGTATTTAATTGTAAGGAGAAGTAAAAGTATTTTTTTCTAAATATGCAGAGGTTTAGTTGCACAAAAAACTATTAAATTGGATAAACCATTCCTGAATCTCTGAGCCATCATCAGACACTCAATATGGTGAAGATAGCGACTCTAAGGAATAGTTTTCCTATTAAAACGACAATAAAAATCAGACATTTTTACTCGTCCTATTCACGCTCTCCTCTACATGTTTTAAACTTTGATTTAATTAATTTTAATACGAGAAGAGAACAATTTATTCTTATATCGCTTAGAGAAATGCTTGAGAGCCCCTATCCTTCACGGGAGACATTATTCGCTTCCTCTCTTCGTCCAGTTATTCATCGCCACAAGTGTCTCCCCTTAATTTTGAAAAAGCACGAATGAAAAGCAGCGCCGAGAAACTTCTTGAAAAACACGGACGCATATTTACTCGCACGGCTCATTTCTAAAGTGGCCGAACAATTTCAAGACCACCCACGCTTCCATTTGTAGATATGCAGGGCCGTAATGGGACGGAGTGGAAACGCGTCCGCTGTTTGGATACGTAACTTTTAACTCAATCATCCATATGAAAGAGTTTCCTGCTTTCCCTCCCCCGTGGTGAGGGAGAAGAAGAATCATGTTTGGATACACGCAAAAACTCTCGCCGAGTTTGCTAATCAGGTGCTCTTTTTTATCCAGCTCCAAATAAACGGACCCTCGCGGCCTATCTCGGCACCTTCCGTTGCTTTATTTACGCAACACAGGATGTGTTCCTCATATCGCCGCTCCTGTTTTGTTATCCTTGTCTCTTTTCGCCCGTTCTTTCCTTATATCTCCTTCTCCATTTATCTCCCTTTGGGAATTACGTCAGCGCCAGGAAGTGCCGATTACTAACCCAATGTACACAGCGTCTCTCCGCTGGCGACATGGGCCATCCCTTGTCTTGGATATCGAATGAGGGGGCACCCTTTCAATCCTTGGAATCGCCTTTCCTGATTAATACTAGGAAAGGACGCGAATGTTTCCGAGTAAGCCCGTCGTGATCGAGCTGCTCGTTGGGGAAAAAGTGATATTATTGTGAATGGAGAAGCTTTATCTTTGTCAGATATCCATAATGTCTTTAGTCTAATTGAAAATATTAAATTTTCTCGTTATGTTTACCTCAAAGAAAACCAGTGGCAAACGAAGTACGAGGTACGAAGGAAGGTGAAAAGAAAATTCAGCAATGAGCAAACATACACAGAGAGGTAATTTCAGGATAAAAGCTTGGATAAGCATATATAACGGTGGAAAATGAGTGAGATTCTATCGAAAAATCAACCAAATATATAAATACTTGGAAACAGCGTGAGCTTTTCAAATGTTGCCAAAGAAAAGTAAAAATTTAGCCAATAAGATTGAGGATAACTTCTAATACTCAGTTTATGTCTTCTGGCGCCACATAGGTATTTCAGAAGCAGCACACGCATTTGAAATGGCGGATCTTGCTCAATATTAAATTCTTGCTGAAATTTCTTTAGTTAGTGTTTCGGTAGAGAAGATGAAACAAATTCCATTAAGTTTCATGTTTAAGAACGGGTATGAAAAGTCTTACAGAACCGGGACTCGAACCCGGTTCTTTATAGACTATATATTGCTCAAAAATGACCAACTATTGGGAGGAATTGATTTTAGACTTTATGTCGGTTCCTCATCCGGAATTTTTCCCAGTTGTACGCCTTTACATGTAAAATAAGTTTTATGTCTTTCCTTACGTTAATATTATTGTATTTAAAATTCTGTGCTATTAAAATATCACAAAGTTTGGACCTCTAACCCCTTTTGCATCCATAAAGAATTTTCAACTATCTTCCAGAACAATATTATTTTTTTGAATGGTATTGGTCGTTACTTGGTGGAATTCCATAATGGATGAAATAAAAGAACACTTCGTAGTCATTCCACAGAATATATTTCTTTACACGACAGGTTTCAACTTTTAAAAGTCATCACCAGAAGATGACTTTTAAAAGTTGAAACCGGTCGTGTAAAGAAATTTATTCTGTGGAATGACTACGAAATGTTCTTTTATTTCATCCAATATCATTTTTATAGACGGTACTGATGTATTATTGAATCTTTGAATCAAGCCTCAAACGTAATTCGACTTCCGAAAATATTTTTGCTTATTGAAAATATACATTAATGTCAACAATTAATTAAAAATTTGAGAGCAACTCAATCTATATTCTGTAGTTTAGAATATGCAATTGAATTTTCAAAGGTTCAGTAAGTATTACAGTAATATCTATAAATACAGACAGGCAGAGGCAAAGACAGCTAAAACCATGAACTGCATTTATTGAGGAATTCCGTAATTAACGATTACAATTGCAGAACTCTCTGAAATCATTTAAGTTTACAGTCGTTTTATAAAAAGGGAATGATGAATTGGCGTTAAATTGGCGAAAAGATGAATTCGATTATCATCAATATGACAGTTTTCAATAAGTAAAACATTAATTATTGAGTGCCTCGGTCACATTCCTCAAACCTTGTTTCAAGGAAAAAAACTGAATTCGGATCAAATTTATGGCAAAATTACGATACAAATCAGAGATAAAATCTCAAATATATTAAAATTTTGACGATTAACCGTTTCATCACGCAGATGCTATACGGGTAGACTACCTTTTTCATTCCAAGATCATGAAAATCCCCATCGTCAACGTTTATTAGGTCAAAAAGTTAACTAGATCTTATATTCAAATATTTGCATTTTAAAGATCATCCTATGTATATTCCATCAGTTATATTTCCTCGATAAAAGGAAGCTGTGAACTTCAACCTTAGCTGCGCCAAGCAATCTTTGGAGTTTCGCAGAATTTTTTCCTGTAACTGTGGATACCACGCACAAATGAATGGATTGTTTTGGTAACACAATATGGACATAAAGCCGCTTGCTTTTAAACGACAACTTCCTTCTTCTCACGCTCTCTAGTCAACGCTCCTCGACACGGACGTTTCCAGACTGCCCTGAATGGGAACGAGAGAGACAACAATCTCCTCGCTTTTTCTCTTTCCTCTGAGTCACTTCGCCAGCGTTAATTCCTTTCATTAACGGACATATAGTGAACCAAACAGCTATGGCATATCGTAGAAATGGCGGGTACTCAACCCTTTGTTGGAGAATCCAGAGCCTCCTGACGAATAATCGCCATCACCTCACGATGATGGCGATTATTCGTTGAAAACGGCCGTGTTCATATAAACCTGTAGAAAAACTAAAATCCTGTCTTCATTTCATTTTATTACATTATTTTTGCTATATTACCTAGTCGAAAAGTTAAACGGATAGCCCAAGTGGATAATTTTATACCAAATCTATCACTAAATTAGAAATATTCGCTTTATCTTTTGCAAAGACAGTTGACATATTTCAGATACTTAATAAACATATTTTAATGACAAAAATAGAAAACAGGAAATTATATCCGTTTTATTAGTACGTACCCATACAAATACATATGACGATCACATACGACGACCACAAACACATGCCCTAGCCGGAAAAACTCTGCCGGGACTCGAACCCGGGACCTTAGCGTTGGGAAGCTAGCACACTAACCATTCCTCCTCCTCGGTGAATATATGAGTAATTTAAAGGGTATTTTATACTTAATTTTAATTTTAATAATTACATGTAATTTCTATGCACTGTTATTAGACCTATTGAGGATTAGGAGCATAAAGTCCTCCGGGAGAACTTTTTTAATTCGGTCTCAGTATTACCTTCCACTGTAATTTCACCCTCATATCTTGATTTCTATTAACAAAACTCGAGGAAATAAATCTTATGAGGGAAGGAAGACTCACTTGGTTTGATTATGACTCATTATGAGTCCTATCTAGTCTTTAATTAGTTATTTTCCGCTGGAAGCGTGAGAAAGTGAGCGCATCTCGTATTTCGCAGGGGGAGGAGGTAAGAAGACGAAGGAGATGAGGGAGATACAGAAACTTAGGATTCGTGGAAAAAATGGAGAGAATGAATTTGAGGGCGTCGCGGCATTGCATTAAATGGCCACATATACCTATATGTATAGGCCACATATAGGGCCTTCTTAGCTACTATCAGATTTAAATCGCTTTATGGAACAACTGGAAACTAGTAAAAACCGATGAAATGATGAGATACATCCATATAGTTCCATGGGTTCTAAAATAAATCCATACCAAGTATTCAAGAATTCTGATAACACTGATTTCCTTCATCGTCATATTATCCGGTTATTACCAAATTATTCTACGCTTATGTTAGTATCTTTTAGTAATACGAGAACTGTAAAGATTATAAATAACAACATGTGAAAAACCAAATTTTCAAATCTTGTCTTTGCAATAAAAATCTGTGTTTCCTTGAATAAAACACTGAGGGATTCAAACGGACTAGCTTAATTACTAACAGACTCGGTGACACTAGATTCACCTAACGAAAATCCTCACTTTTTCTCGTTCAGCACCGATAGTTGAAACTTTCTTACATCACATGTTCAACGCACTGTAATATCAAACACCGTACTATCTCTATTCTCAGCCTATTCATTTGATATCTCTTACAGAAATTAGCCCATTCCAACATAAAAGTTTTACGGAATCAAACATTTTCGTCCTATAATAAAAGTTTTATACATAAAATGAAAACGATCTTCTCATTGGGCGAATCAAAGGCTGACAAAACAATACTTAAAAATTACCATTTCTTAAAAAACATAGAAAACCATGTACTGACAAGGATTCAAACCCGGAACCTCATGCCCTCAAACTAGGCAATCGCGCTAAGAACTACCATCGAGATAATCGAAGTATGACATTTCATATGCGCTAATTAGTTTAATTTGACTTTTAGAGATGAAAACAAAAAGTTCAAAATCTCAATCTTTTGGTAGCAATCATTTGATGATTAGAATATTCGCTCAGGGGAAGCTATGAAACAACCACGTAATGGGCTTAGGATGTTATTCTCTCATTACATGTTTATATTCACCTTTATTTTCATGATTTAGTGACATAATATCCTTATTATGCAATTTGGCAAGTTACAAAAGTCGCGAAAATGTTGTATTAATGTACTGCTTCCGGAAATGTTCCATAATACAGCTGTAGTTGGTATTTGGAAAAAATAGGGATCTCCAATGTAAAGCAGTGTTAATATACTCTCTCACAACTGAACTTAACCTAAGGCAAAGTGTTAAAACTTTCCTGATAGAAATCGGAAATCGCTCATCCAAACTGCTAAAAAACTTTTACATTAGTAAGAATTTGAATGTTCCTTAGCATATAAAAAAGAGTTATTGGAATTATTAAAAACATTATAAATTGTCAACTTCATTATAGGATCCCAACGAAAAATTAATACTGCTGTTTTAAATAGATTGATAAATCAAATCCACTCCGAATATTTTTTGTAAAAACGTTGGAATTCTTAAATCCAACATTCGAACTGAGTCCGGAATCCGTAGAAATTTAAGAATTTTGAATAAATCTTTCATTTCTTTACATCACCACCGGATAATATCTGTCAGTATTTTAACAATAATTTTTTCAATAAAAATATGAGCTTGAATTAGATATGAAATTCTTGCGACTGTTAAGGAAACATAGCTATAATAAGATCAAAACATTCATTTAATTCTTATTCAATCCCATATTTATACGTTCTGTAAATGTAATATAATAAATATTGCTATAAATCTATGCATGCACCAGAATTATTTTAATTGATTATTTGGAATGATTACATCTTGAACTCTAAAAAATTCCATCTGAATCCTATATCCAAGATTAGCCGAAGTATTGTTTAAAGAGCTTCGACAGGTTAGGTCATTTCACACGTGCACTCCCCCCAGGAATCAAACCAGGGACTGCTTTCACCAAAGCCGAACGTGCTACTCACGTGGTTATCCGAAGCCCAGTTTAGCTGTATTTTTTTCCTTGAATTAACATACTTCTTCTGAATAAATCGACATTGATAGATACAAGTGAAACAACGATCTTTGGTAACAACGAATGCAAGAACTCCTACTGTCTTTGCGAAATAATTTTGAATTAAATAGTGAATTTAAAGCATATTTGTTTACAGTATAATTTAATTTAAGATTAAATTCTAACGATACTTTTAGCATCAATTTGCTAATAAATATACCGTACCATAGTTACGTAGACGCCCAAGGAAAGTAGAAATCGACTCATCTGACCTCTCAGTATTCACTTTCCAACCCATAACCTCAAGATTCCAGAAAAAAATCCAGATCAAATCTCTCTTGGCCTGTTTCAGTGATGCCATCCACAACTCCGGAGCTGTGACTAACAAAAGGTGTAGGAGAGAGAGGGGAAGTCCGAGGCGACGATAATTGTAGGATGGCCCCGGTCCACGAGGACGAGTCAGAGGAGGTTTGCGTGGGAGTTGGCGAGGGTTTGAGTCGGACGGGGCAAAAGGGCGGGAGTGTGGTGTGAGGAACTCCTTTTTGCGGACGCGGGACGCGAGAGAATCTTTCGGTCGCAGCTTTCTCACGCCCCGCGGCGACTCCTGCCCCAGTGACTGTGTTGAGGACACTCGGAATTGAGGCGAATTTAGAGCGCAGAATGGGAAACTGCGAGCGGTGGTTTGGCGGCGATGGATGCGGGGTCGGGGGAGGAATCCGAAGGGGGCGGAGGGATGCGAGGGGTCCGAAGGGAGGGATGGGATGGGGATCGGAGGGGAGGCTGGCTCCTTTGAGGAAGGAAGGGAGAGGACGGGAGAGACTTCCCCTACAAGAATTTTAATTGATGGCAAAAAAATGTGAGCGGGAAACGAGAAGAATAATGGGAGGAGTGTCAGAGTTAATTCTAGAATTATTGAGGGAAGTGAGACAGAGAGGGTGTGGAGGGAGAGGTGGGGGAGGATGGCTGAAGCGGAGGAGGAAACAAAGGAACGAGAAAAAGGGAGATATCAAACGGGAATAAAGGATGATCGCGGGAAGGAAAAACCGCAAAGGAAACTGTTTTGTTAATTTTAGAATTGATTACACCATTGGCCATTGTTTGTAAACCAATTGTTTCATAAGAGGTCAGGCAATATGGACAAAATCTCTGCTTCATCAACTGTATGCAGCCAGAGACAAGACGTAAATATTTCTTACTCTTCCAAGGTATGATATGATATACCGTATATCATTCAAATTGTTGATTTATCTAAGGAACGCTAAATATTGGAAAAATGTATTTTGAACTTTGAAAATGGAAGCTTGTAGCCTATCAGACCAATGAAATAGATATTTAATTTCTTGTGGGAACTACCAAGTAATTTCATATTTATTTCATTCCAGCGTTCCACCAAATAAGCTAGATCATATTTAATGCATACCTACCATGACCATGCTATTAATTTAGGAAACCTAAAATAGATTATAACCAAGTTTTGGTTTTCTAAGTTGATGATATAATCACATCATTATTTCATTTGCTTCGATAACCTAACCCAAATCACACTACAACCCTGGTTATTGTTTACATAGAGGCTGACAGATCACATATTAGAAGAATGTCAATATTTCTATACCAAATATTATTATTCAATAGTTTTCCCTGTGTCCATCAAAACGATACCATCATGTCAAATAAATTGTAAATTTAATTTTAATTCAATCGTCCAGCGGTATCAAACACCTAAAACCACCTATTAGCAGACCATTGGTAAATGGCAATCCATGCTAAATATTGATCACCAGCTTACATATAGTGATTTCGGTCTCTGAAACCTTTCACGCATGACGATAACAAATTCATTCATTGACGGTATTTCAATTTAGATTGGTGTAATTGAATATTCATGAATATACATGATTAAATTCACTTAATGTAACAATATCAATAACACTCGGATAGTTTATTTATCTTTGGCTGCATTTGCGATGAAGCAGTTCCATCAATTGGTGTTTCCTCAAAGAAACAGTAAAATAAAACTAAACTATAGGATCTCATTTTTTTTATAACTGCGGATGGGAGATCGAGTTTTCGAGGAAAGATTTACTTGGATAAGAAGTTATTACATATTAACTGAAGCAAAAATTCGAATTTAATATTATATAGCAAGAAAGAGATGGATCAAATACCTTTAAAAATATTATCTATAGTCGTAGAGGTGTATATTCTCACCATTTGAGGGTATTCATAATTTCTCTATCTGAAATAAAGACGAAGTCATCCTTATTCACTTTTTACGACAATTTTCTTTTTCAACTAGGTTTCTTCAAACACGAATACGAGTTTAACTGTGATACTACGACTTCTTAAACTTTTGGATAACTAATCTCATAGTATAGTTATAAATACCTCAGGAATTTATTATAATCTACTTCTCTGATTTAGGAGGAATATTATTTTTAAGTAAACTGAAAGGAAAAAATCTGCCTATAACCTATAGCATAAAGTATAAGCGCAAACTTAAAATAGTAGACAATGCTATTAATGCGTTACATTATACATTGAGATGAGTTCTGATGTTGATATTTTCAATTAACTTCAAAAGCTACACCTTAAATCTAATTTTCTAAATCAATTAGTTAGCTACTTTTCGTTTCTATAGAAATATATGATATTATTTCCAAGGTTATGTTCTTGTAAGCTTTATTTTTTCCAGCTGAACTGGAACTTTATAATTAGCCACATTGATTAAGATTACGAGAATGCAGATAATAATAG
Organism: Sympetrum striolatum; assembly: GCA_947579665.1. NCBI lineage: Eukaryota > Metazoa > Arthropoda > Insecta > Odonata > Libellulidae > Sympetrum > Sympetrum striolatum. The sequence continues at coordinate 47,722,425 of OX388342.1, read as the reverse complement.
TTAAAATTGTGTCACTACGATGATTTATACAATCTAAGGAAATAAATAAATTGAGCTTTTACAGCAATATGAATTAGCAATCAGAATATACTATCTCAACATTCAAATGTTCCCGAATCGTTTAGGTTAACCATATACTCCATAAAATAAAAACCTTATTCTGCAATGGAAACAGTCACTGAACTGAACTCAATCGCATTGAATCCGCGAATACGAAACTCGGCAAACAAAGAACGTGCAAATTAGCGCGCTGAATTAGCTTAGCGAGGAAAAACAGTACCGTGATCGAGCCCAAATGTTTTAGTTGATGAATTATTTTTCCAAACGTTGACAGCGAAATCAAATGCTTTTAACCCTCTGAAAGTCTCTTATTCCTTTCGGGATCCCGAATCTTTCAGATGGCACCGCGTCGTGCTTTTGTTTCATTTCGAAGTGACTATCGAAATGTTTTATAAAAATACGCAGCTTTGTTATCCTTCGATTAACTCTTTCCTCCGCGTTCCCGACGCGGTTCCGCCGACGAGCGCTTTGGTTCAGTGAACTATTCAATTTAAAGAGTTAAATTTGAATAAATAAACACGATCGATGACAAGGGAGGCGATGTGGGAAAAAGAGCCCCCTGGAGGGAGGACCCGAAAACAAAAAGAGGAAATGAAATTCGGATAAACGGGACGAAAAAGGAAATCCAGATCCAGAAAAAGGGGTGTCGGAGGAGAAAGAGAGAGATAAACAAGGGAAAGGGTAATGAGGGAAAGAGCAAAGAAGAAAAAGGGAATTTGTCGATTTGCATGCGAGAATAAACGAGAAAGTATGACATCAGGGTGACGAAAAAGTAATCATTCCTTTATTTAGAATGGACGCCTTTGTGCTGGATGGATGTCAAAATGACGAGGGAATTGAATTAAGCGAAATGACTTCTTTCGTCGATTTTACGGTATTATAATTCAGAAAGAATCGGATACGGAATGGATATCTATCGAGTTTTCAGAGGAAATTATGCTAATAAAAATAAGAATTAAATATTTATAATTACCCCTACACGACGAGTTTTGTTGTAAAAACTATTTTCTCATGTTTACATAAACTATGTATACAATTAAAAATATTTTAAACATTTGATTCTATTTTGCATATAAAATTACAATTGACCGATTGGTAAATAATATTTACATAGTATGATAATAACAATTTAGATAGCTATATTCGGATTGCAATATGAGACGTTCAATTGACGAAAGATAATTAATGCGTTACAAAAACATGGTGGATTAACACGTCATTCAAATTAACAGATAATATGTAAAGTCACTGATAAATATCGTGATAGATTTTACGTCTTCATGGCACGAGATGCTTAAAATTTCTCATTTACCATTTTTTTATAACTTGAGGTAACAGAAGATATATACTAACACTAATTTTAAAACTTCAAAACGCCTTTCAGAAAAAGGGATATTTTATTCAAAAGTGGATCATGAATTGAGAGGTTTATAATCAGAAGAATAGCTTTTATTACACTGTTCGCTAAAAAAAATAATATATAAGAAATTAAATTCTATTGAATTGAATAAAAAATAACTTTTTTCCGAAACCAACACATATCTGCTGATTCGAGATTAAATATAGTAAAGTGAAGTAAAAGATACGCTGCGTTTAAAACAGACGATTGAACATCATTATAAAGAGCATAGTTCGTAGTCATAGCACAAAAAATCTTGAAGCTCTCTCTCTTTAATCGAATAAGATTGTGGCGATGAAGTAGTTTAATTAATCAAACATCGGAATGCATCAATGTTCTTATTAAAAGAAAAATGCTGAACCAATACACTAGTAACGTTTTCCTAAGTATTTATTCCTGCTATTAGTAAGAGGCATTTAATATGCCCTAATAAGAATTGTCAATACGAATGGGAAAAGTAAGGGTTAACTACATTTTTGGAAACACAAAAAAGTATGAGCAATATAATAAAGAGTGCAGTGAAAATTCGATATTCTTGCCTGTATTATATTTATTGAGTAACACTAAGATAATATTCAGAAAGCATGATCGCATACGAAGTTTGGGACACATAATCGTGTAGCAGAATGTTGAGTTAATGCAAATAACAAAAAAACGCACATGACTCTTCAAAACGCTTAAGCCTCAGAAAATAGACCTAACTTAGACACTAGAAGAGACAGCCAAAGCAAAGTACCCAATAAAATTTCAAGAACGCAACGGTTTAAATAATCAAAGAGACATATAATTGAAAAGAATCGTCTAGAGGAGAAGAACGAAGAGGTGTTTTAGAAAGAACGAGAGTGGAAGGAGGAGGCGTCCTCAACACCAGCAGCCGTAAGTTTGTGGGCGAAGACCTCTTCCGACCGTAAAAGGCAGAAGCTTTCCGTAATATCGCCCCCAAGATGGCTTCTCTTAACTCTGCTTTTTACGCTCTCTGGGGGAGGGAGTGGGAAGCTTCTGGAAAACGCCATATCTTCCGCATCCTCTCTCTCCTCCTCTCCTCAGGAATCACTGTGGCGCAGATTGCAGACTTCGCGAGATTCTTCCTCCTCCCACTCCTCCCTCCTTTCTCTCCCGGATCCTTCTCCCAGCGACACCTCTCCCTCCACCTGTACCCTTTCTCCTTTTTCTCGCTCAAAGCCACTCCCGCATATCCCATGTAAAATTAAAGCTCTGCTTGTCTACTTTACGCGGATCTCGGTCTAAGGAGATTTTCGGTAGGAAGAGAGGGGCCTGCTGCTTTATTTTCCGCGGGATAATTTCGCCGGGTGAATTTTTTTCCTCGGCTCCTCCCATCTTTATTGCAACCTCGTCGTTTAATTTAAAGTGAACCGAAAGAGGCTGGAAGTGATAAGGAATTAGCACTAATGGCGACAGTTGATTCTCCGTGGTGAGAATGAAAAGTTGGTGTGGTTTCTCTGCTCGTGGGCAAATCTTTAGAACTAGTATTTTGTTTTAATGGAGTATGTTTTATGGAAATAAAGGTATAACTGTTCAAATGTCTATATATTCTATTATTATGTCTGTTTAAAAAAAATACAAAATACCCAGTTCACTTTATACGTAAATCATGAGATATGGCAGCTATCAATACTCAATACGTATGCATTGAGAATATTTACCCTGGGAAACATGATAAAATAATTCTTTAAATACTGAAATTACTAATTCATTCTTCGAGACACATACTGTACAATAATACCGCAAATTCAACGACATAAGCTAATTAAATGCTTCATTATATAGATTTGAAAATTTCTGCTTGAATGGATTCACATTTGTGAGCTTCCAATCACCTAAAATACTCACTTTCTAAAATTTTAATATGGTTCCGTAAACGAGCTACATAATGCATTTTAATAGAAGTATAATATTATCATTTGGAAACATAATATTTATTCCAACATATGCTAATTTGACTTCTTTTGCAATGGACGGGAGAAATTATATTAGAGCTAAATTTACTCAACTTAAAATTCACGTAATTATATTACGCACACGTACTGACTAACTCTAGGTGTATACTTTCATAAGCACCATTTACGCTACGAAGTTCTCAAATATGAACTTAGAGTCGGCAGCTTTCTTTGCCCCGTAACACAGGGAAGTAAATCATGAGAATCTCAATTGCCCAAGATCATACGGGAATTCCACTCCCATATGATTTTGACAACGCTCTTCGCGAAAATGACGTACTTCATCATTGAACGTGAGCTGGATGGAAGTGCTGGAGCAGCCCGGAACAACACGAACCAAATATAAAAATAATGAAATGGGCGAGACACTGCATCAGAAAAATCTCTCCTTTACTCCGTCCTTCCTTTTTTACGACACTGCGAAGGGTATTAGGGAAAAAGCACCCGGAAGAGTGGAAGACGTTATGGGAAGAGACGGAGGGGGATGAGGCATCAGGTGCGGCGGTCTGCGTAAACGAGGGTTTTCCCGGGACAACTTACAGGAGAAAATGGCGAAGGCATGCTCTTTGAGGCGTTGATGGGAAAGTATTGAGGGTGGCGCTGGGGATTCTGGGATTGAGGGAAGCGGAGGGTCGAAGGAGATCAGGTGAAAAGCAAAGGAAAGAAAGCGATACGTGCACGGAATAGAGAGGAGTCGCCTTTTTTGTGGCAAAAGGAAGGAGTGCGCGAGATTCTCCAAATCACGGATGCACGGCGTCGAGGTTATTTTAACAGTTGGTGAGCGTTTTTAAGGGGGCGACGAAGAAAGGCTGTTCGAGGGATTGTTTGTGCCAAAGAGATCGTATATTTCTCCAAAAGGCGGGAGATGTTTCTTTGTTTGCTATCAGGATCTCGAGGAAATGTTGAGCGTTGAAAATGAATGATACTTTATACTATATTATTTACGATACCTGATTTCTTTATTTATGAAGCATGAAACTTTAGTTAGTAAAGAGGAAGATGGAAGAGAACGGAAAAATATTGAAGTTTCCTGAAACATAAAATTTCTCCAAACGCAATCACATAAAATTCGTAGTAAAACTTTTCAACAAGACATAGTAATTTTGTAACGCAGTAAAACGAAGATTTGTCTAATTCTATACAATTTTTATACTCGGAAATTGAGAATGGCGATATAATATTATTACGTTTAATTTAATATTTATTGAAAAATGAATTCGTGATAGAGAAGTTGCGAGAAGATATTGTATTATAGACAAAAAAATATATCCTTCAGTATATAATAATTCCTATACTCGACCTACGAAATAGCTCGAAGAAATAAAACGAACCATCTCGGAAAAATTACATTACTGATATAATGTGTTTAATATTAAATTTTAGCATTCTACACTACCTTAATTGCATTGTTTGGTCGACGGATAGCCAAAAGGGTAGTGTGTTCACCTTCAATGGATGCGGTACCGTGGTCGGTTTCCGGTGTCGGAAACAATTTTCACTGTTCATTCAGTTCTGCGATGAGTATAGGTAAATATCTGAATTGATAGGCAGCGGGCCCTGTCTGGAGAAGCAAATACGGCGATGTGGGAGTCGATGCGCCGAACACATATCAACCACTGTCATTGCCACCCTAGCTAATTCCTCAAACTTATACCATAAAATTCATTTTACTATTTAATTGCACTGTTTTATCTTTTATTTTTATTTCGTAGCATTACTAATATTAGAGAAAAATTGGTATCAAAATAAAATTAGCTGAGTAATATCAATTCGATGAAAAACTAAGACGATTGCGTGAAATACTTTACAATTCATTTCGCACGATCCATTTCCTCTCTTTAACTATAATAATAATCACGTTAGCTCGCGTAAAAGCATCACAATAGATATATTATTCTGAATGACGTTCAATATGGTTTTTGATCCAATTAGAATATCATTCAAAGGTTCGTAATATCAGTAATATCCAACAAAATTCACTAGATAGAAAATTAAATTTGACATTAAGAGACACGATTTCCAGAATACTTTCAAGACATAATATCTGTACGCTCTTGAAGAGTGACAATCTGGATAAGTAGCCAATGGTGTCTCTCTGAAAAACGGTTTTGGTTCATGTTCATTAATTTGCCGATAAAAACTCTCCGAAAAATAAATCAACTAGGTCCTCTCAGTTATTCATACAATACAGTATTTATTCATGCACTTTACATACTAGAGAAGAAAACTCTGATGTACGAGACATCTTCCTTGCTTGAGATATCATCCACATTCAGTTTAGTGTCTCTTGCGTAATTTACCGTGACCACCGCGCATTCGATGCATATTGCTAAATTTTTAGAAACAAGCGAAATAGTAGCGTCAAAAAGTACGGTATTGTACTTCGGTATATTTTATTTACGAGGTGTCCAATCTCTAGCGTGCTCTTGATTACGGCAACGCCACGTCATTGCCCGTCATTAAGGGAGTCCCAGTGCATTACTAATGGACAGTGGCGTTCATAAAACAGAGGGCGCTGGCGTCGTAAAATTTATCCGGTGTCATTAAAAGGGGCCATTGAGGAAGGCGCTCTCATCAGAAGCTGTTTTCTCAAGGCGATTAGAGATTAAACGCGGTGACAGGTCAACGTATATTTTACAGTACGTACTGTGACCCATAATATTGAATCTTGAGTATAGGCGAACAGGAAAAACCGTATTAATTGCAGTTAATTTTTTGTATAAATGCGTTCTTTAAGTGAAAAATTGTATTATCTTATTCCATTAGAAAAAGCAAATGGTCTAGGAAAAAATGACAACTGTAAAGTATATTTATCATCATGTAGGTACATGTTTTGTTTTACCAATAAGTCTCAATGTATTCTTGTATTACTTAAGACTTACAATTGTGTTTTAAAGGTGTTAAGATTAAGATAGCCACAGACACCATTAACCAAAAGGTTATAGATTTTGTATTTTAATTAAAAAAACAAGCCATCGATAATTTGGCGTAATTCACTTCGGAATTTATTCATATGTGAGAAATAACCATGGTGTAGATATTGCTCTTGTGGTCCGACTGCAAATTTAAACGAATGTCCTCTGGTGCAGTTTCTAAGTTTTAAAACCCAAAGCTCATTTTAGAATTAACTATAGTTATCTAATGGTAAATATTATTTTTAGATAAATAATTGGTTTTTAATTGCATTATTTAATAATGAAGTAACACTATATTACAAGTAGTATTTCATTATTTTGCTTTACATAATTTTGGAGTTAATTAGCTTACAGAATTAATTTTCTATATGAACATGAAAATAATTATCCGTCATGATAGAATTACTACCAACTTTACTTCGTCTTTTCACATTTAGGTGAAACTATAACCACAATTCGATAACGCCTCATGATATTTCCTAAAATTACCTTAATTTTCTTACTGCTATACCGATCATCTGATTATTAACATAATGCCGCGATCACAAAAAAGAATTTGTTTCAAAGATTTCTTTCCTACCAGATAAGACTTCTCTTCAGGGAAACACCCCACCGGCATATCCTTCCGAGATCGTCCTCGGAGAAACGGGGATTCTAATGAAGCGTTATGCGAGATGACAATTAAGCCCAAATCTAGGAAATTTGGATTCTTCGGCGGTGCTCCCTCCATCTTTAAGGATCCGGGCCATTATCTCTTCTCTCCCTTTTCAGCCTATACACTATTATAACTGCGTACCCACGGAAACTGCGATTCCCTCCTTAATAACTCTCCTTCCCCTCTGGCGCTCATTAGGTTTCCTGAGTTAAGTGCATTCTATATCACAATTACGACCCATTATCACCCTCTCGTCTGCTCCGGATTCCCCCCACATTGCCCGTCTCCAAGACTATCTCAACCAATCCAAGACACTCCCTAATGGCCATATCCTCAGGTTTAAAATCTTTGCCTCCACATTGCCGCTCCCGTTCTCTCAGGATTCTGTTTTTACGTATTTTATTTCCGAGTCCCCAGGGAAGCCGAGGAACGGTGCCCCATTTCAGAGATCTCTGTGCACTTCCTATTTTGATGTTTAGCATATGTCTAGTCTTTCTCGTTCCGTTTAAGTTTACACTTTTAGTATCTTCAGTAATTCCCTTCGAAATAGTTTCAAACACAAGCCGATAAACATTGTCGTTAAACATGTTCAGAAACTTATGTTTCCCGTAATTTACTCGAATTAATTTTTTTTCTTGGCTTTGCGCTTTATTCATGCTGATTTATAAACTTAAACGAATAGATAGTTAATAAAAAATGAATCAAGATGGAATAAAAGTATGGTAATTCTCTGAATAACCCTTTCTTCTACTCTCTATACCTTTATAATTTTTGACTTTGAGTTTTAAATTAAATTAAATTAGTCTTAGGAAAAATTTAATTTATCCTATCTGTTTGTACTGACTAATCTGGTAATGATATATAGTAAACACTTTAATATCCACTACTCTATTTCCATTGACTTCTGGCGATAAATGGTGAAACCTATCCATAATATATCGAAAGAAAACAATCTCCCAATTTTCATATTTTCTTTCAATTGAATCTATCTTCATTTTAGTTTTGTAGTTATCTATGTCGTAGCGGTTGGTCGACTTTAGGAATTGAATGAAAATATATACTTTTGGATGATAATAATTAGTTTATTTTTTATCTTACGATTATGGTGACTCGATCTGTTGGGGAACGGAAGAAGCCCTTACGGGGTTGGTCGGATGCGGGGAATCCCGGCCGAAGTCTTTGGGTAGACTCGGTCAGCCAGGGTGGGTTGAGAAGCGGGGAATCCCGGCCGAAGTCTTTGGGCAGACTCGGTCAGCCAGGGTGGGTTGAGAAACGGGGAATCCCGGCCGAAGTCTTTGGGCAGACTCGGTCAGCCGGGGTGGGTTGAGAAGCGGGGAACCCCGGCCGAAGTCTTTGGGCAGACTCGGTCAGCCGGGGGTCGCTCTCACTTGCCGAAGTCTGTAGGCAGACACTGTCAGCAAGCGAGAGCGAGGGACGCTCTGATTTTCCCTAAAAATCCACGGGCTTATATACTGAGTCCGGTCAAAGGATTGTGACGTGGAAGCGTCTAGAGCAATGCTTGGAAACAGTGCACGCGTCTGTGCAGCGGCCCTAAGGAGCAACTCCTAGCGTCCGCCCCTAGGCGCCGCAATAAATCGTCCCGTAGTGGATATGGCGTTCTTTCCCTCACGGACGCGTGCGAGACCCATGCTTCCATCGCCTCGCCTCCTCCGACCGTACTCGTATAGCCCGTCGTAATTGTGCCCGTCGTAATCTTGACGATTACGACATCACCCCATCGGCAGTTAAGATCCGGGGTGCGACGAAATCGAGTCACCGTTACATGTTTACATCAATACAAAACAAATAATAAAAGAGAAAAAAATACAATTACGCAAAAGCAACACAAAATTCAACTAACCTACCACAGGAATGTCACTGTTCACTGATTACTATATCCTAGAAAGAGCCAATACAGCACAAAGAAGAGTGAAAAATACAAAAATGCAAAGGCAACAAAAAAAAAAGTTAATTAACCTACCACAAGAGTGTCCTAAAAAAAGAGCATCACTGATCGTTAATACTAAACAGTAACTTAAATAGGATGCATAAGAATGTTCGTTGTTATAGTCCCTGTCCACACGACACTACACATGTTGGTTGTTATAGTCCCAGGCTACACGACACTAAACATGTTCACTGCCGGTACCGTGGTTGCTGCGGCGAGGTCCCTCGCGGAAATCTCCGGGTATATCCTCCTGGCAGATGTCAGCATGGCCGCGAGGAATCCAGCGCCCAGAGTAGCGGTTGTTGGAATCCCGTCCTCGTCGGTGGTTGATGTTGTCTCCTCCTCAGGGCCAGAGTATCCCAACGGCAGCTCCCAGGAGAGCAAGGGTGGGTACACGGCTGCAACCTGCTGTTTAATTCAGCCTCCTTCCTGGCAGTGGTCTCAGGATAAACTGGTGCCGCTGTGTAGTAGTCGCTTTGGGAGGGGCTGGGACCGGCAATACAGGAACGTTAACTGGTGGAGATGGCGCTGCTTCTAGAGGATCGCGGCTAACTAGTAGGGGCCGCGGCTGTTCCCGCGCTGTATCTGGGGACTCTAAATTATCTTCTGGGAGAATATCCGTTATGGGGAAGGGAGTAATTAATTGAGGAGCACGCGATAGAGCATCCGAATGCGGAATATTTTTGTCAGGACAGTACTAAATGTCAAAGGGGTATTCAGAGCGCACGATAATCGATGCAGGGCCTGTAACTAAGATTATCGCCTCCGACCAAGGGCTAGTGGATGGTGAAATGATTCCTTCATCTAGCATACCCGAAATGGCTTTGTCTAAGATTGGGCGCAGTGAATGAGGCACACAGTAGGACCGTTTCTTACTTGGTTCTGCTCCTCCAACGTCGATTTTGTGCTTCACCTAATCCGTGTGTCCTAAGGGTGAATCTGCATCGGCGAAGACATCTGTCGATTCCGCAATTAACTCCTCAAGGGATGATCTCGCCTCTCCCGGTACGTTCGTATAATCAAACAAGGAGGACAGATCACATTTTCCATTCGACTCGGGCCACATTTCAGATTCCCTCCCTTCTATTACTTGTAGGGAATTGATTCTACTGCCTTCGTTGAAGCAGTCTACTAGTATCGGAATTCTTCGTCTCAAAATTTGTAGGTTGTTAGTAAAGTTTGCCAACAAAACGGGTGCGGTTCCTTTATCTGACATTTTTGCAAGTACACTCATTGCCGCCACGTGTTGATCCTTTTCAATGACGCAGATTTCCCTTCCTTTGAGGTCTTCGTTTATCACTTTGCGGAGGATAATGGAGTATGGAGGTAACGTAACTTTATCTACGAGTCTTAGCACGGTCCCGGTTCCACTTTCATCGTCTAATTTTGATTTCTCAATCAGCCTATCTGTTTTATGCATCGGGATCCTGTCGACCTGAGATGATGCGTCCTCCAGGGAGAATGTGGTAATGCCTGAGTTACCCCTATCCAACGGAAGTGTTGGCATGACACTACTTTCACCTTCTGCCCTATCGGCACGCACATCCCTTTCGCTCCGTGATCCTCCCGGTTGCATCATAAAGGGGGTGGGCTGCAAAACTTCGGCGGTGCACCCGTTTTCCTCCAAATTTCCTATCTGTTTTATGCATCGGGATCCTGTCGACCTGAGATGATGCGTCCTCCAGGGAGAATGTGGTAATGCTTGAGTTACCCCTATCCAACGGAAGTGTTGGCATGACACTACTTTCACCTTCTGCCCTATCGGCACGCATATCCCTTTCGCTCCGTGATCCTCCCGGTTGCATCGTAAAGTGGATGGGCTACAAAACTTCGGCGGTGCACTCGTTTTCCTCCAAATTTCAAATTTCGTCAATTTTGGACGACACATTATCGCGACATCATCCTCACGCCTATCTTTAATGATAACTTCTTCCCAATTATCCTTTGGAGAGAGCGGAGGGATGCCTGAGTCACCCCTGTCCAACGAAACCGTTGGCGCAACATCAACCTCACGCCTCTCTCTAATGATAACTCCTTCCCATGCATTTCCGGGGTACATGGTCGTTGAAATAATCTGCAAATCCTCGCCCGCGCCCACGTGGCTGAATTTCTCTGTACTCACAGGAACCGCTTAATAAATGTCCGGAGGCACTGCTAACCTGTCTGTCGTATGGATGAATAGGCAGTTTATCGAATGGAAATTTTCCCTTATTTATAACCGTGATCGCTGCCCCCGTGTCGATTAAAAATCGGTGTTTTATCCAGGACGTTCGCAGCGATCACCACGCCAGCCTTTGGTATGATGGCATGTTATTGTCAAGGTTTCTAGAAATCTATCGACCGATGTTGCGTCCCGCCGCTAAAAGACGGAATAAAATAAACATGATTCCCTAGTGCAGATGCGGGTGTTCTCGTCTGCGGGGTGGTACCTCCTGACTAACCTCGTCTGACGGGGATGGTGAATTACCAATCAAATTGATAGTGGATGAGAAATTAAGTAACGGAGATTGCGAATGGAACAGGCCGAGAGCACACTGATTAAAGAAGGGGTATGATGAACAATACATGGCGATAGCGAAAAACACGAACAAAACCAACACAGAAAATCAACACAAAAACTATCACTACGGCACACAAGTAAAATCAAAATGAGAACAACAAAAAAATACGATATGAAAATAAAGAACCAAGTTTGAGATACTCCTTGTGAAAGAATAAATCTATGAAATTGAGAAGCAAAGACTAAACAATTGGTTTTACGCCCAATGGGTACAATTTCAAGGAATACAGCGATGGAATCCAATTAAATGTATTAAATTTAATTAACATTAAGAAAAAAAATGGATAGAGATTCAAATCAGGTCAAACATTTAAACAAAATTAACCTAAACCAAAGGGAAAGACGCTTGTAGCACATATTAAAACTTAGACACAATATGGTTAATGTGCGAGCGGAAGCCTTAACAAACAGAGCGTTCGAACCACAAAAATCATATTATTTAAATTAAAGCAAAAATGATTGAAAAGGAACGGCGTTCGAACCGCATAAAAACATGAACGGAAGCAAATGAATTCATAAAAACATAAACAGAAGCGAATAAAGATTCGAGTTCGTACCGCATAAAAAAAAGAACGGGAGCGAATGAAGATTCGAGTTCGGACCGCTTAAAAACATGAACGGGAGCAAATGAATTCATAAAAACATGAAAAAGAGCAAAGGAAGATTCGAGTTCGTACCGCTTAAAAACACCTGACACCAATTGTCGTAGCGGTTGGTCGACTTTAGGAATTGAATGAAAATATATACTTTTGGATGATAATAATTAGTTTATTTTTTATCTTACGATTATGGTGACTCGATCTGTTGGGGAACGGAAGAAGCCCTTACGGGGTTGGTCGGATGCGGGGAATCCCGGCCGAAGTCTTTGGGTAGACTCGGTCAGCCAGGGTGGGTTGAGAAGCGGGGAATCCCGGCCGAAGTCTTTGGGCAGACTCGGTCAGCCAGGGTGGGTTGAGAAACGGGGAATCCCGGCCGAAGTCTTTGGGCAGACTCGGTCAGCCGGGGTGGGTTGAGAAGCGGGGAACCCCGGCCGAAGTCTTTGGGCAGACTCGGTCAGCCGGGGGTCGCTCTCACTTGCCGAAGTCTGTAGGCAGACACTGTCAGCAAGCGAGAGCGAGGGACGCTCTGATTTTCCCTAAAAATCCACGGGCTTATATACTGAGTCCGGTCAAAGGATTGTGACGTGGAAGCGTCTAGAGCAATGCTTGGAAACAGTGCACGCGTCTGTGCAGCGGCCCTAAGGAGCAACTCCTAGCGTCCGCCCCTAGGCGCCGCAATAAATCGTCCCGTAGTGGATATGGCGTTCTTTCCCTCACGGACGCGTGCGAGACCCATGCTTCCATCGCCTCGCCTCCTCCGACCGTACTCGTATAGCCCGTCGTAATTGTGCCCGTCGTAATCTTGACGATTACGACATCTACTTATTTTTCTTTTAATATAGTTATTTGCTTTCCACTTTGTTCTTTACTGTAATTTAATCATAAATGTTGACTTATCTATGTGAATACGTATTTGTAGTCTTTCGTTTGCCTTTCAAAGCTTTCTTAATATGTTTGCTTCCTTAATTTGATTCCTCCAGAAAGTTTACTGAACTATCCGTCGGTTTCGAAGGTTTTTTACACCCTCCTTCTTGCGGGTGTTTACCTACTGCGGTTTATATATTTTCTGAGCAATAACTTAGATTTTTAAATCCACTATTGGATTTGTATCCTATGATTTTTTTCTATTTTTTCTTTAAAGTTTATATGAAGAAGGGTTAGTCGTAAGAAGAGACTTCTCTGTTTTGATCTCACCTTAATTAAAGATTTATGATTAGTTTTATTATCATGATTCTAAAATAAATATATGCGTTCATACGCATCAAGATGCATGGGACGGAAAACGCAAAATATGATAAAATGGGTAATTTCAAAAATATGATAATTAAATGTGCTGACAAATCAGCCCATCCCGTGCCAACAAACATAAAATGTTATAAAAATTAACGCAAAGTGATCGATATTTTGCTACCCCTATGTACCGTTCTTTATAGATGTATGTTGGTATGCTACCTAAATTGCTTTCCTGCTGACACTTTTATAACATTAACGCTGCAATCGTAGTTAAATTCTTCTCTACTTTAGTGCTGAGAACATTCACAATTCGCTAAAAGAAACTTCTTTTCCGATCATAAAATTCTTCTTATTTTTTGCTAAGGCTTCAAGAATGACAATTATTAATCATTTATAAAATTATGATTTCCCACTCGCGTAGCCGTCTTCTGCATAAAGCAATCACTCTAATTACAAAATTAAGATACAGTAGATGAAAAATATTTGGCAGGAAAAAGTCAAATAACAATTGTGTTTCGAAAAATAAACTGCACTTCCTCTGTCGTTCTGAGGCAAAACGCCCACAGGGTTTACTCACTAATTGCAAATTACAGATATATCAATATCGTTTCTCCCTTAAATGTTTACTTGAATACATGAATATCAAATTATTCTGAAGGATATATATGCAGATTATAGCGGAGAAAAAAGTTTAATAAGATATTATAGAGAGGATGGAATTACTGTTTGCTTTATCTTATTAAATAAACAGAGCCCATAAATTTATCTGGTTGCATTTCTTATTGATGAACGCGTTAATCTCGAATCTCGCGTAAATATTCTCATAAATGTTACTGAGGATGATTATTGGTCCCGATATCTAATTATCTTACATTTATAAAGACCCAAGAAGAAAACGAAAATAATACCTCTTACCTGATGGGACGAAGAAAATATTGGACGCGAAAAAAATATCTGCGCTTCATAAGCATTATTTCATTTTCAAATTATTTTATCAATTCTTTCCATGGTGCAGCCATCATGCTCTTGATTCGAATACAAACTCAAAATTAGATGACAACGATTATCTTATGATTCCAATAAATTTTACGATTGGAAATTAATTCACCCACTTTAAATATTTAGAAGTGGTTCACAGCTAAAGGTGACGAGATACTCTTACTCGTCACATAAGATATTGAAGAAAATACTAAATAGTCTGTTTATGTAATTCAAGGGCAACACTATACTAAGCTTACTGGAAAATGACCTATATAGTAGTGCAGGTGCTAAGAGATACGCAAGTATACAAAAGGGTATGATCTCCCCAACAAAAAACCAGTCTAAGGATAACAAAAAGGCTCCATGTTACATAGGGGGTACAATACGCCAGGCATATGGGTAAAAAGGGATGCTTTTTTGAGGTGTTAAGAACTCTTAGGGGGCAGGAAACTCGCCAAATAAACCCTTTTTACCCCTTTCACACCCTCACTAAGCTTTCCCCCTTACAATTTCCTTTCTCATGTAATCGCCTCTCCAGCTTCGACACCCTTTTTCCTTTCACCGCTTGACCAATCCTGTTCTATATTCTTACACTATATACTCCGGTGTACTCTCTTTCCTTATTTCGCAACCGGTTCCCCCTCTTTCCATTACAGCTTTCGACACTTACCCCCAGCAATAATTGTTTGTCACTCTTTATTGATCACTTCTTTTAATGAGAATCTCATGAAGTAATTTAAAGAGGAGAACATAATTGAAGAGCGTTTTTCTATCGTAAGGATAAGAGCTTGAGATCTGACGAAGGATAAATTGGAGTTTTTCCGGATTATCTCCAAGTTCTTTCGTATCTTGCGAACTATTTTCTGAACACGTTGTTATAAATTTGCGATGTTAATAGAAGAAATTGGCCGATGGAAAACTTTACTTACGAAATTTTGATACGAAGTACGGTGCACTGAACCAGAGGTAAGATGGACTTTTAGGCACTGGTCATTACAGAATTATTTCAGCGAGTAATTGGGAGGTTTAATGTATAACTAAAGGAGACGCAACAAATTTAATTTCTCTACAACTTCCCCACAAAACAACGTTATTAAATAGTATTACGTCATATTCCGGTAAAGTAAATTCGTACAAAATAATTCCACAAGGGCTTAAAATTTCAATCAAAATTACGTATAGCATCCGTTTATAAGTAATAACGAATTTTAAGTTCCGTTTTTGAGTAGGAACAAATTAACCTTATAAACGCGTTTTATTTTATCGAAATTTTCATCAGGAATTGCTGAAAATGACCGCATATTTCTGAAAAGTAGCCCTCAAAAAGGACACAGAAGGGCATAAATAGACTATTAATCATATATTCAAATATTTGCCTTGAATATGGCTCGAATGTGGGATTAGGGTAATTAAAGATTAACTTAAATTAGTGGCAATAAGAAAAAATAGTCAGAATTGTTTGTAATGACAAGGATAACGATAATTATAGAAGCAAAAAATATATTGTACGTATTTTTATATTCTTGATAATATTATTATATTTAGATATTAATACCAAGGCCGTGCAGATTCATATATATGGAAATATTGACAATTTGAATTTTAAGCCCCTTTTACTTTGTATTTAAAAAATTTCTCAGCAAACACAGAATTCGACGCGAGGTTTCGCAACGAGCTTACCTTCAACTTCACCTGTATCCATTTTCCGTATAGTTTAAAGGTGAAAGAATAAAATTTTCCTTCCGAATCTTCACACAGTTTTGTATTTTTAAGAAAGCGCGTCGCGGGCTCCAAATGTTCCACCTCTTTGAACGCGGAGACACTGCTTTTTCGGGAGGAAAGCAAAGCAGCGGAGAATCTCGTCTTTGTCCTTTTGCTGCCTCCCGTGGCGAGAACCACTTTACCTTCCGATACCCACTCTCATGTGCTCAGCCTTTAATGGCAGCCACTTTGCACCCTCTCGGCCAGATGCTCTCCCATCGCATTAATGCCTCCCGTAACCTCTCCCACCTTACGCTCCTTCCGGATTTACCGGGCCAAAAAAGCTACTGTGAATTACACCTCATTACCTGACCGCAGCTTCCTCTTCTCTACATATTCAACTATTTCTCGGGGAGTAGAAATGCTTCGCTACCAATGTTTATTTTCTCCTCCTTAGCTAACTTTCCTCTTTCATGGAATAACATCATATAACCTCAAATTTAGATGAACTAAACTCTACTTTTCTTATTTATTGGTCCTCTGTGGCAGGTTATACTGGGTTAAGCTGACAGCCTCAACCAATAGCTTATGATAATTTTATATGAAATACAAAAACACTCATACGATGCAAAAATCCTTGAAAAGCCTAAAGCATTTGTAATTTTTAACTTAACATCTATCTATTTAAAAACCATATAAAATACATACGTAAATACGTACGTACGTGCGTATGTTATATGCGTATGCCTGATAGTGTAAGTAAATGACCTTTATGTATCTACTCTATTACATTTGCTTTTACAGATATGCCAAATTTAAAGCTACGCTTGTATAATACGGTTATTAGTTAAAATCAGTTTATCGCTAAATTATACATCGCCTTGTAATCATTATTCTTAAAAGTGTACACAATTTAATTGTGTACTATTGTGCACTAAATAACCACATTTTCTTTACGGAAATAGAGTAAGGTAATTTTACACGAGATGGCGTTCACCCAGGAAAATCCCAAGGAAGAATAGACCTGAACTTTTTTCAAGTCTATTCTTCGTCTATTGGGATATTTCTTTTCATTCATAGGTAAGGGTTGGATACTTTTTTAGGCACCTTATTCAACTTCTGAACCCCTTTACGAATAATTAATGATATCTTTCCTATGTTCTTAGCTACAACTTTTGCTTATAGTCAACTCATATTATATGATATGGTTCCTCCAATCTGCTTTATAATTATTTCCATGCCTCTCTTCACTTGAAATATGACCGCTACTCGATTAACCCTCCGCTTCTGTTCTAATGATTACTAAACCAAGCAATACATGGATACGATAGAATTTCAAGTATATCGGTTTTCTCTTTAATTCTGGAGATAATTTATGGGTGAATTGTTTTTTGAAGATTCAATTTGATTCCGAAAAATGAGATTGCAATTTAACTTCCTTCTCAATTGAAAATTATGAAAGATTTAAACTTCTTCAGGTCAAATAATTTTAGTATTAAAATAAAACCTCCAGTGGGCTGGACGCCAGTTGGCAGTTATTCATACATGCTATTGATGTAAGAAATGTTTTATATTAAATTAATATACACAATACCGAGATAATAATTGAATAAATAGATACATAAATAAGTATTTAAATAGTCATCAACTAAATCAAGCCGTGCTTGGCGGAATTTATACTTATATAAACTTTTGATAGCAAGGGATCTAAATGGAATAAAGATATTACTTAATGATACGAGTATAAAATATATCATATAACAAAAATTTCATTCGAATTTGCTTACATTTTGGACACAGCTATCAAGTCATTCCACTAGCCATCATCCATAAAATTTACCCCCTTCTTTTTATAACAGATTAACTTATTCTTGCAACATATCTTATCGTTTGAGTAATTACGAATTTAAAAATTCAAATAATATTTTCAGTTAAATAACCATTTTATCGTATAGGATACGTTTATAAGTATACGTTCTGGATACAATTAATAAGCGGCGCAATGTATATATGAGAAATTTTCTAATAATTCATGATTACTCTTTAGATTGATCAGAATATTAACAACTGCATTCCATTGATAACGTTTAGTTGATCTCAAGATATCCATAACTACAGCTCATTAGTCACGGAGGCTCCAAGTTAGAAAACCCAATAAGTTAAAAAAAGACTCGGAAAAGATAGAGATATCCTGTTACAAACGCATCCCTTTCTTCTCTTTCCCCCGAAGATTAGCCAAATTAAATAGGCCCGAAAAAACGGTGATTTTCAGTCCGTAGCGGAATAAATAAGGTCTTCTGCGGTCTTTTGAGCATTCACAGCGGTGGATATGGAGAATTCCGGTTCGGGAGGTTCAGAGGTGAACCGAAAGGGCAGAAGGAAAAGAGGGGTCGATTTATATTCGAAGGGAGGATCACGGAGAGGGAGTTGATCGTCGCAAGTGGAGGGTAAAAAACTGCGAAGCCTTCCCTCTTCATCAAAGGGAATTTGAATCCTCCCTCCGGGGGCAAAGATAAAGGAAGGGAAGGGGAAAGGAAGCGGGAAGAAACGGAGAAAGGGTATGGGGCCGGCAACTGTCCTTTGAGGTACTCCCTTTGTTCGTCGGCTGGAGACGCGACCCTTTCTGATAGTCCGAGGTGCCCCCGGGGGAGGGCAGCACAGGCGAAGGGGTTTCCGAGGGCTATCAAAACAAATGAGGGTGATCGAAGGGAGAATTGGATGCGGAGGAGGGATCCCTTAGGGTGCGGGAGGAGCGGGCACCTGATCCCTGAAGGGGGAGGAGGCCATGCTTCTGTGCGTACGGAGAGTGGTTTTCCGCAGAAGTGGCGCTGCGGTGCGGCGGGTGGAGGAACAGCGGCCACTTGGAAAAGGGATCTACAAGGCGCTTTGCGTTTCACGTCCTTTCTCCATTTCTCCCCGCGCTTGTTCCATGCAAATTCGTTCATTTTTTTGCGCTCTTGATAAACGTCCGCTGACCACCGAGAGATTTTCTCGGCTTTTCCGGGGCCTTGTTCCCGATCCTCTGCTCCCTTTCCTCTCGGTTTATTTTTTCCCTCACCTGTTTTGCATGCGTCTCTCCGGAAAAGCAAAGGGGATCACACGGACGTCGTCTCTTTTCGAATGATTTGCTTCCAACGAGGGCGCGATGGGTGTTGGTTTTCCTTTCCGTTGGGACGTTGGGACATTGTGCCCAATGAGCTAGATAGGCCTGAGATGCCCAGGACACTGCTATCGGAGATTCGGAAATAGGGAATTTCCTGGAGGATACGCAATTGAGTGTGGAGTTGAAATGAGTAGAGTAGATCTGGGCTGCATAAGAATAATGCCGATCTTTTTCTATATATGGTATTTATCTAGAACCAGAAGCGTACAGACTACATACGAATGAATTCCTTTAAATCCAATCAAAAAATGTCAAGGAGCATTTTACATCCCTAAAATTTCAATTATAATACTTTACGTAATAAAATCATGACTGCGAAAACAGAAAATTCAAAAGGCCGCTAAAGAAAAAAAAATGGTAATTAAAAAAATCTCTTAGGTTAAGTACTCAAAATTGTACGATTGGCAATTTTAGTATTAGTATTTCATCATTTGCCGAAATTTTTAGATAAAAATTAGGTATACATTCATGGATTTAGAATGAAACGAAACCAAGATATAATGAAACCTTTTATCGAAATTCTTCCTGGATATTTGACTTCGTTTTATGCAAAAAATTCCTCAATAATGGATTTTTATTTTCATGTTTCCTTCCCATAAAAGACAGAAATCCTCCTAGAAAATTTAGACAAAGAGAAAAAATTGATTCCACATCTTATTGTATTTTACGGACGATAATACGCTACGGACTATAAGACGCACCTTAACTTTCAGGCAATTTCTTAAAAGATTAAACACAATGAAAAAATTCAAGACATAAAGAGGTTGCAAATGTGAAGTAAGTCCTCTCGGAATAAATTGAGATAGGTTTCCCGCGGCATCGAATATAAGGCCAATTTTATGACTGGCGGGAATTTTAAAACAAACACTGGACATTTTTATATTTATTTCGAGTATAAGACGCACCTTAATTTTGGAGACAATTTTTTATGAAAAAAGTGCGTCTTATAGTCCGTAAAATACGGTACATTTAAATTCATGTTAGTTCTTCATTAAAACAGCATTGGGAGGCCGATGCGTGAAAGTACCAGTCAAGAACGTTATGAAGATTCATAAATTTCCACAAATGAAAAGTGCCGTAGGAATCATAGTTTACATCAAGAATCACGAAATAAAGCAGAGGAATCTTGCTTTGGAAAGTGAAGAATTCTCTACCCGAGTCCCAATGCATACGATTGAATGAATCAAAGGAGAAAGGAAGAGGAGATTCGTGAGAGGGCGGAAAAGAATCGGCGAAGAGAGAGTTCATTGAGCGAAAGAATGGAAGACACAATTTACTTCATAACACACATTTAACCCCCTGTCAATTTGGAGGAGAAAGGGATTATAATAGGGGAGAGGAAGAATTGGAAATGGGAGGCAGTGGAGAGGGGAAGAAAGACCCTTCCTCGGCCGTCTTTGATCTCTTTCCCTGAATTTGAATTTCTGGGCGGACAAGGGAGAAGAGAAAGGGTGAAGAGGAAGGAACAACAACTCCAAGGCAAACTGTGGGATTGGAAGGGAATCTCTTTCGCCTCTCTGCGATGAGAGCGTTATTTCGGAAAGTTCGATACGCAGCGTTATTGTTTTTATATCTACATATACACATACAATAGCCAAATGATACTAGTATTTATTGTATAACTTCATGTATATATCTATATATTGTTTAATGATTTTATAATTTTTATGTAAGTAATTTTCTATATATTGTATAACTTCCTGTTTAAATCTATGTATTCTTTAACGATTTAATGCTGTAAATGTTAGTAATTTAATCATTTATATACTTTTTAAAAATTCTTTGTAATTTTATAATTATTTACAATTTAGTTTTTATGCAATTATTTGTAATATATATATGACTTTATTAATCGACTGTTCGACATTGAATCAATTTTCATACCTTGCAGATATTTTAATGACAATGTATAATTACTGATATGTTACATGTGTATGTAGTACGTATCTATTGTATCTATTTCCCTCATTTTCCTTGCGGTAAAGGTATTTATTCATACTTTATTACATATTTCTTTTATTTGTATATTTCGGTCAAATATTGAGAGGAGAGGATGTATCTCAAGCTCAAAAATGTAATTTAGGGTATAATTCACGAGTAAAACAGAAGGGAGGATGAAGACAAAGGATTTTAGATGACATAAGGGATATGACAGCAACAGGGAAGTGAAGGAGAAGGCCTTGAATATAGAGATTTTTGATGCACATGAACCTACCAAATGATAGATTACTCAAGTATGTATGTATGTAAAGGCATATAGAAAAAATTGGGCGCACAAGATTTATCCATTGATTTCAATAATTGATTAATAGATTATGGACAAAATTTTAATAAATTTTATTTCCTTTCTTCTTAGTATTCCCTTTCTATGCCACGAAGCACTTTGGCAAGGCTCCACGATACATTATATTATAGCATAGACTACTTAATTGACCTTTTCTACGTCACGAGTTCTCCATAATCTAACGTAAGGTATTATCCCTCACGTACTTCTCAACCGCTCTTGACGACTATTCCTCTAGCGAAGCCAAATTTCTGAAGTTTACGCACTCATTGGTTATAGATATGGTCACTCCAGAATAGTTACTGTAGAATAACGCTATTCTCTATGATCTCCTAATTTAAACTCAAAGCTTAGCAGAAAAAAATATGTAATAGCAGATTTATTCCCTACTAATTTTATTTAATGTGATTTTAAGTTACCCAGCCATTCTAAAGAAAATCCTAATGAGGTTAATTGCCGGCGAAAGGAAGTTAAAGAACTGTCTTCTCATTAAAAATAATGAAAACGAAATTTTATATGTATTCTCAAATTTTAACGCGGATGAAAGAGGAGAGTAAGAGTAAGGATGAAGTAGTACTTAGGAATCTGTTCTTAAGAGTAAAAAATCTACGTAATTAGAACACAGTTGTGCTATTGGATATTTTTGCAAAGGATTGAATTATTTGTAGGGGATTATGAAGGTCTCCTTGATATAAAAATTGGATTGGGTGAAGAAAAATAAATCTATACACTTTTCACAAAGACCTAGAGCAACAAGATTTAAAAATTAAACAGAACAGATAAAACACATTTAATTGTTTTCTAAAAAGTATAGGTAACTTTAAATTGTACTGTTAATGGTAAAATATTCTTACCTGTGCAAGAAGATAGTTTCTCGGTTAGGATTGCTGGTAGTGTTTACGCTGATAGTTATTCGCCCCGAATTTATATCTAATCTGATTAATGATCCTCCTAAGGAAACAACAGTGGAGGCTCCTGTCCGAGAAATCCATACTCGAGACGTTCTTGTGAAAGACCTACGAAAATAAAAGAAAATAATAACATGGTTACGACTACAATTAAAAACATAAAGCTATAGGAATAAAATAAACAAAGCTTTGAATTATACGAGCTATATGCTACTCTAAAGAGGTAAATACATTTGCAAGTAAAAGCAAGGTCACACTGAAGCGAAGAGTTTTTAATAATTTAACTTAGTCCACAACCAAAGGCTCAATTTAACTTATTTCGTGCTGCTGTTAATACCGAGAATTAAAGCCGATCCTATTTATTTGACAAACCATTTTCTGCTTAAGATTTTCTATTCAGGAGAAATTGAGGTCTCCTAGTGAACTCTTCCAAATACTTTTGAAAGCAGTATGCATTTGAGGATGATCAAGAAAATATATGAAAAGAAAACTTACTTGAAAATTTTTCAATAACAAAATAATTGAATAATTAAATAAGGTACATAATCCACGTTTATATGAGTCTATTGATCTTCAATTAAATATATTTAATACATTTGGATCAATGGATATCAACTTGATTCAATTATCAATCGGCTTGTACTTAATTGTTTCCACGAAAATCAACGCCCGAATAACCTCGGTTGCTCTCGCTTGGAGCCTATAATATAATTTAATTTGTAATGCTATATATAAGGAAGACATAACTGGGTAATATAATAAGGCATATATCCAATATAGTTCAAATTAATTCCATCATATTAATTTATTGCTTTAGCAAGGGAGCAGAAGATAATTTCAAACTAATATCAGAGTTAACAATGAATGCGCTGCTGTTATTCCGAAAAACAATGATAATTTTTACTATTTCCTACAAAGGGAAATTTTAATTGAGTTGGATGTACTAAGGGTTCAGAGTTTTGAGTTCCAAAGTTTATAAAATAGGTAATTGTAGAATGTAAACATGTAACTGGAAACTTTAAGGTTTAGAATGGACTTATTTCACAGTTATGAATTTTTGCATAAAAATTTATTCCTCGAAAGTTAAACAGAATAGAAATTAAAAAATAGGACAATAGAGAGAATCGAGGACAGTTAAATTTGAGTTCATTAAAGATAAACGCTTGATTACGGAGGCTGAAAATCCAGAGAAAGAAAATCGCCGTTAATTGCTGTGAATCATTTGGAATGATGTTGTCAAAAACGTATTTACTTAATATAAGGGGATTTATATATTTATATTCTTAGATTGAGGGTAGAAACCATTATTTTTAGCACTTATTTTGTTGTGTCTGTAACTCACTCATCTCATCAACTTAAAATTTTTATCAGATCTATTCTATCCAATGGTATATTTGAGTGTTATTCTTGGGGCTAAAAAAGAAGTGTCCATGAAGCATGATGTGCCTCATTTTTCTCCAAGACTACTTCTCTGAGATTAGGTGGAAGAGAGGAACACATGGGCCTAACCTCGCCAATAAAGGGTCTAACTAAATTAAATTTATAATCTTGAGATTAATTGTAAATGTCTTCTCCAAATTGCTCCTTATCTTGAAAATGATAACATAGAATTTTAATTTGAACATTGGATGGTAAGAAAGGAGTGGATTCTCGAGTAATTAAACATAATGACAATTTAAAAACATAAATGAAATCTAAGCTAAACCGTTTTGGGAGCAGTAAATACAATATCTACTCAGCTTTTGCCAGCCTAACATTTAAATAGTCAAAAGTATTAATAGTCTTTGTGTTTTTGTATTTAATGTTTGAGCAAATGCTTGTAAATATTTTGCAATACATTTTCAATACCACTACATGATTTAAAGTTTGATGGGATATCGCTAGCTCTTTCTAAAATTAAAATATACTTGAACAGAAGTCACCTAAAGCCATATGTCAGTTGCTCGTCAGTTTTACATGAGTCAGATTCAAATCTGAAGTCTGACCCGTACATACAAAGAGTGGAGAAAGTACGTCCCTCTACATGCAAAACCTTAAAAAAGAAAACTTTTTAAAACATGATTTGGGAAATGGGAGTTTTATCATTCTCTCCCTTATGTCTTCATTCCTCGAGCGACCCCTTCGATCTCTCCCATTTTTAAGGCAATACTGCTCATCAATCATCGCTCCCCTCCATCACTCTCTTTCTCTCCGAGATGGAATATGAATTCTTTATTCGCAAACAAAATAAGAGAACCCGACAATACACTTCCCTGAACGCGCTTTGAAAGAAAAAAGTTACTCCATTCATCTCAACACCCACCTATTTTAGACTAGTATTTGAATATTTAGTTCCCATTTCTATAAAAGCATGAATTTTCATCAGCTGAAGCCGCACGAATTTAAAGGTTTACTATTGAGCAAGATCTGAGCGTTGATTTTTATTTTCATGCATAAGGCATAACTATATTATTACTATTACATCCTAATTTATTATTTACATTTTTTATGTTGTTTTTTTTCATTTGATAATTATTAATATTTGGGTTATGATATCAAGAATTTTTTCTTGTGGATATCCTATCTTTCCTTTCCCAGATAAAGCTTTTAACAAACTTTTAGAGCGTAAGAACAAGTAATTAATCAATAGGTAAAAAGTCAATAAGCAAAATAATACTCTTCTGTTCTAACCAAATTTAAAAAATCTGTATTGAAAACATTTGTTTAAACTAAGAGTTAAAAACGAGATACCCGTCAATAAACAGGGATATAATGTTATCATTTACAAGAATGTTGTCATATAAGGTTTTGCACACCAACATATCATTTACAATGTTACCGTAGTTAAGCTAATCTAATGGTATCTTAAATATATTTAATATCAGAATAACTATCTAAATTGAACACAAATACTGAAGATCCAGTTATAAGATAACACTCATGGCCGATACGGCAAAGGCGAAAACAAGAAAATTAGAAAATAAAAAGATTAAGGTAAATGTGAGGCACTTATATTTAGAAGCATCGATTCTTAGATCTTGTTTGACGTTGATTCTTGATCTACTATAATTCATTGTAATGCTATAGAATATAATAAAATAGATTAGAGTAAAGTTGACTTAATTAGGGGCGGAATCAAGACTCATGGTGAAGCTACAGATTAGATACCTATACTTAGCCTAACGGCATCTACGTATAGGGGAAGAGATATAACGCTTCGACACTCCTGTTACTTAATTGACTTTTTTAAATCGTAATGGACTCGTTATCGATTAAGGAACTCGATCAATACTACTTATTTATTAAGGAACTAATAACCAGTTATTTTCACGATGCTGAGTCGCCGCGATCCCCCCAGGAATTGCACATACCTTGAACAACGGGAAACACGTTATACACTAAGCTATCTGGAATTAAGTGAATATAAAATGTTGGTAATGAACATAATCGTACCTCATATTATTATAAGTGAGGTAAGCGATTTCAGACGCCCTTCAAGACATTCAAACAGCATATTCTCAATTTTGATAACAAATGAACAGATGCAGAATACATTTAATAGAATTCAGAATATTTCAACGCATTCAGAAGAGAGCTCTTAATAATTATGAGATGTTGAAAGTTAGAAAAATTGAGAAAAAAATTCCTTCCACCACGCGATTTGCTTAGAATATAATCCTCAGATATGAGCGATAAGATATCATTCCACGCTACAAGCTATCTACTCCACTTCGGAAAAGTACTACCTTAATTACCACCCTTTAGGTCTAGGTGTGTGACATTAATAACAGTTCCTTCCGCCTGAGGGTTCTCCGCTCCCACCCCTTCATCCCTTAACGTACCCATCCCTTATCGAGCCCTCTTGGCCGCTACTTAACCGCACATTTTCCTTCCATTTCATACCCATTTACAACCATCCGCACGCTCCCCATCCTTCCTGCTCAAGTGTTAAAACAGAGCCTTCAAATCCTGACACGCGACGCGGGTCCGCAAACACGCAAGTGCCACCGTCCCCACGTGATTGGTGGCCGCTGACGCGTGCGGCGGGAGGAAGGCGCGGGGATAGCCGTGTTTGGACAGGAGGAGAAGAGCGTGCTGGTCATCCGTGGGGGACTGCGGAGGGTCACGGAACGCTTCACCTTTGGGAGCGACGCCGTGTCGTGATGGGGAAAGAAGGGGCGCGAATTAGGGGTCTCGTTATTGCGGAGGAAATGCGTTCGATGATGAGGAAATTGGGGAAAGGAGTGTGTGAGGACTGTATGCGGGCGCGTGATTGATTGGAAAGAGAACCGAAGTAATTTAAATGAAGGTTTCTAAAAAATTAAGGCCCTTTCTTCAGCGTGGTGGGATTGAGAAGTGTGAGTGCACCAAGAGGGAGAAATCCATTATTCCGACCTCCAGAAACGTAATCACTCGTGATGAATCTCGGCATTTAATTTTCCGGCTAAAGTTTTGCAGCTCGAAGAATTTCAATTTTTAATTAGGGGTTCCGTAATGTTGGATGTATTCCTGGGGGAAAATTTTGCTGCGAAATAAAAAATAACGTTAAATCAGTGCGTGGTGTATTCTTGCGTAACTTCAATTGTGTTATTATCTTGTGGGAATATTAAGGATTCTGTGCTGCTATTTGCGACGTAAGATGGTGTTTACTGCATTTTAGACTGAAGCTTTATCGGCTAGGAAATTTTTTGATAAAATAATCACATAAAAAATCATTATTAAAAATGAATTATGCAAAACAATGGCCATCTAATGCTTAATTATTTAAACGTAACGTAAATATATTTAACTCGAATACGACGGATGCTGACGATGGATGTAACCTCAAAGGAGATGTTTCACTCAGGTTAATTTCTGGTTAGTAGGAAAATTCTAAGATAAGAAGTAATTCCAGTTTTTTTCGAGAGACTCAAGTCCAGCGCCTAAATTGTAGTCTTTTTCCAGTTCAAGTCAATGGTGCGAATCCAAGTCATGAAATGGACCGCTACGTGGATGAAAACGTTTATCGCCAAGTCAAGATGAGGCGTACGTAGTCAAATGGAACCTGAAAAGCGCGCGGTGGAATAGTCCGTTAATATTTGCAGGGCTTTCAATGATAAAATTTTAATCGCGTGGCAATGGCAACTTTACAAAGAGTTTGATCTTTATTTAATTTTGAGAATGAGGGGTACTTCGTATTAATGTCAATGTGAAGACGCTGCAAACCGCATATAAGTCCCCTAATAAGTCCTTCAAACAAATTAGAAGAAAACTAAATGAATACGAACTGGGTCGACTTGTTTACTACCTTTTTCCTTGAGATAAGGTCAAGTAAATAATACTAAGAAGAGTCAATGAAAAAAATCGCGTTTTTAATTTGCGCAAATAAACCTGAAGACTCCAAAGTAAATCCGTGGTGAAATTAGAGAATGGTAAATCTTGTGGTTGAGCACTTTCCCTCTCGCAATCATAGTGGGGTTAATAAGCAGGGATTCGAGGGTGAAAACGCACGACAGAAATACGAGAGAGGCAACGATGATTACTGTGGCCGGATTCTTTCCACAGCCCAATTTTTTAATAAGTTAAATGGGGTCGTTGACTCCGGATTAAGGCTCATTTTCTTAATTGGACGAGAAAAGCTTTTGGTCACGCCACCTAAATTTTCGTGCCTTTCTAAAGGGATTTATTCCCATCGATTCGAAAGATTTTCCGGCACACATTTTCACGATGAATTATGTGATACTCCACGCCAGTTGCGCTTTTGGTTTCTGGCATAAACGCCATGTCTAATGCTTTAACACTGCAATGATTTTTTAACGAAAAGACAATGATTTTTCATTTGCAATCGTTATCACTGAAACCAACTCAAAGGAGTAATCTTTTTCGTTTCTCATTCTCAATTTACACATAGGTGGGGCAGTGAAAAACGTTTAAGAGGTTATACAACGAAAAACAACCAAAATCTAGGATTTACTATGAGAAATGGTATTGGATTAAAAAACACAGATTTTAATCAATTAACGACTTTCTCAAATATGGACTCGCATAGTGTTGCTAAATAACCTCTTTCATATGTTGTAAGTAAATAAAATGATATGGAATGGGACAAAATCTTGGAGATCAGGAAATTTGAAAGATGATAACGTTCGTCCTAGACTAATATATTTACTGGGAGGAGGTTCACCGATATGAACTGTTAATTGTATTTAGATAACACAACAATCCTACAACAATAAATGTAAGTCCATATCGAAATATAATCAGAAAGTGAAAAACAGAAGATAGAATAGGATAGTAGTATGGATATTAGTAAAAGGTAGGAAATTCCTGATGATATGTGAAATAGAGGAGGAAGGAACTTTTAAAGCATTTGATTTGGATGATCCATTGTAGAGATGGTGTTTTAGTTTAAGAGGAAGTGCGTGAGCAAGGCCCACTACGTAGAGGCCTTGTGCGTTTAGAAGTTGCTTACAGCCCCCAGTGTTGAGATACTGTATTTTACACAGAGAAATAAAATGGGAAAAAAGATAATTCTTGGGACTGGATAACTCGGAACTATTGAAGTTAAGATGGGAACATGTCAGTTGGTAGGAAGAGCAGGAGTAAAATTCTTGATCGAAATTACGAAAATGAATATCTCGATATTACATTGAATTACATATTTATGCAGCGAGGAATTCACCTCATAAATTAATGCTGTAGTATTCACGCGAACATGAGTGATAAATAATTCATCGCCACCACTCTCAGTGGAGGGAGCCTGCTTTGGTGAAGACTGAGTTTTTCCATCTGACGGAATTACGGAATTGGGCTTTGGCATGTGGGAACGTTGGGGAAAAAGCGAGTGGATAAGGAATGAGGATGCTGGGCGTGGACTCGCGAAATAAGGAAATGAGTCGGCGAGGATTTTGTGGCGATCACTGTTTGGAAGGCGGGGCCGAGCGTGACATCAGATATCCCGTGAAATAAATTTAATGCTATGATATACACTGAGGACATATATTACTCAATCCTGCCCTCGATTTTTGTGATAAATGCCAAGCGAGATTTCAACACTACAGAAATTTTTTGAATTAGATATTACCGTGTTTTTAAAAGATCTAAAAGATCTTCAGTAACTCTGAAGATCCAATCGATCTACAAAATAAAGTTGGAAAAGTATGTACGATGTGAAAGTTTAGTTTGTGGTATGATGAACAAGACTAATGATTTCAGTATAGGAATTCAAACGAAGTAAAAAACTACATATATTGAAGGTATTCAACGAATCATACCCTTATTAAATTATTTTTGAAGGTTTACGGTTTTAAGGTTTATTTACGAATAGTGAGTCAGAAAATATTTACATTACTTTTTCATAAAATAAACGTGATCATCACAATTCTCGAATTATTTACTATAAGAGCAATATGATGCATAATTCTGAAGTACAACTTTCTAATAGATTAGATTTTGATCAGATCGTATTTTGAAGATCGTATACTGAGAAGGGTATTGCCTAACATAGTTTCAGCTGTGTAAATCATATCCATGCTGAATAAAAACCTAGAATGAGAATAAACCTTAAACAAGATTATAAAAATATCTACTTTAATCCATCTTAATGTAATAATATTAGCACCAAATAAAACTAAAACTCAAGAAATGGTAGGCAATTTGGTAAGTTTAAATTCAAGCAAAAACATGATATTAGTTTTTTATTCTTTGCCTGAGCGAATTTCAACAGGAAATACGAGGAATATAGATTTTAGCTCTTTTGTACTTTGGAAGCGCTAATGGCTATCAAACAATATTGCTTTCTCTCCCATCGAAAATTACACCTTCCTGCAGCTGCTACAGAAATAAAATCTAAGAATACTTTATGATTTGAAATTTCTTCACTAAATATCGTTTGAGGAAAATACAGAGAATTATTTCTCCTTTTATATATAGGATTCCAATTTTGCTTAATTTGCATTTCTAAAATGCTCTAGAAAAAGTAATAGACTACTATTGAATTGGTTGATGAATCAAACTTGTGTACGTTATTGTGTTAAGAGTTTGCGATTTAGAATACTGAAATGAAGAGGTAAAAAATGTTTATACTATTCTTTCGCGGACATAGAATCTACTCACATCTCTCTCTCTACATCCTCATCTCCTTTCTCCACCTTGGTCCTACTTCCTCTACCTCCCTTCTCTCTCCCCTCTCTACCTTTCCGGGTCCATCTCCCAAACCACCGGCGCGGAGGCCAACTCTTCCAACTCCCAGCACTTGGCCGTCCATGTTGCGCCGGGTCCCCATGTTCCTTGGGAGAACAACGGCCGGAACATAATCCCGCTCCTCTCCTTGTAATTCACCTTTCTCCCCCTCTAACAATCGTCCTGCAGTTCCATCTCACGAGAGCCGCAAATAAAAGAGACCCTCCCGTGAGAGACGCAACTTCGGAAGAAAGGAAGGATTGCGTGCCAACGATCCCTGAGAAAGAAGGCGGACCGCTGTTGAGATACATTCTCTAGTTTTCTCCAGACTAGTATTTTTACAAATTTAGAGACCCTTCTTCAGAATTAGGAAAATTAAACGAAAATAAATTGAGCCACAGTTTTCGATAAAAAAAGATTACTGATGGACAAATATTTTTGATACTGCGTTCCAGTTTTTGTAGTCAGTTTCATCACTGAAAACTGTGGTTTAAACGTAAACAAAACAAAAAATAATGTAAGCAATAATTTGAATTACCGCGTAAAGCAACATGGAGTTATTTTCTTGCGCTGTGTAGAAACATATACAGGATTGAATTCTTATATACTATTATACATCACCACTAATTAGGAAAATGGAATGTCATACAACTTAATGGCGTAAATCGTGATATTACCAAAATTTTACGAATGATTTTTTTCACCGTTTCGACTCCACAGATAATTGGAGCCTGCTGATAGATATGCTGATTTTGTGTCCATATTCATATTTATAATTCCATATTTTCTCACTTAAAAGCACTTCAGATTGAGATAAAAATTTTTTGGCTTCCGAGTTCTTCAATCTCTCAAAGTTCTTTGAAGAGAATTCTAAAATTGATACATGAGATGAATATTTGGAGAGGTTTTGGTTTATCGATTGGTGTAGTGAAATTGACGTTATCAGATGAAGTTGACAACATTTACTTTGACGAAACTTATATAATGTAACATTTCCTAGGTATTCTAAACCTATATTTTTAAGATAAAAATAGTGTCTAAAAGTAAACAATATTTCTGACGATAGCATACTTAGGTTTGTGATCACACAATTGTGATATGCGGAAAGATTTATAAAATGTATGAAGAATACTTTATTGCACTTATAGTGTGCATAACTATATAATAAGGGAAAGAGTAGATTCGTCTTTCAGGCATTTTTATTCATATTTCTCAAAAATTAGATCAAAATATGAAGAGCAAAGAGGAATCCTCATTTTTGTAATTAGGCCGAGAATTGCTCCAAATAGGTCTTCGTCTAAATCTGAGCTCCATTTTGACTGGAATATTATGCCCTGCGTCAAGATTATAATGGAAAACGCGTCACAAAATATCTCACTAGAAAGGTTGAATTATTGAAGCTAAGCGGCCTAGAAATCTCTAAAACAAGGGTAAAATAATTACAGTAAGAATAGGGGAAGCAGAAAAAATAAAAAAGTTAAATGTCAATACCTATATTTATTTTTATGGCTTAAGGAATAGCGTCGAGGATATTTTAACCTAATAATTAATTAATTGCCATTTTATTTAATTCACTTACATGTTTTTGAAAATATTTACTTACTAAGTAATCTACAGCAAATTAACAATAATAAGCGAAGCGAAAATTTCCAGTTACTGCAGAGATAAGTGATATTTCTCATAGATTTTTAAATTAGAGGAGAGGAATAGAATGTAGGGGTAAATGAAATGATACACGGTTGGTAACCGTCTTTAAAAAATAATAAGAGGTATGTAGCAGGATTGCTGAATGGTACCACCAAAATTACTGAAATTCTCCAATGCTTCAAATCTTCCTGTTTCATTAATAGCCAGGTAAAGCTTTAAGAGAAAAAACTGCATTCTGCTAATGCAATTCTATAGCAAACGGAGGATTTCATAATATATTTATAAGTCCTTTCGCAATCTTCGTGATGCGCACGAATACTGAAATAACAAGCCGCACGTCGTAGGTTTTTGTTCGAGGATTAACTTGATCAAAATCCGTAACTTGATGGCACTTCGGGATAATGAATACTACGTCTATATATTAAATGGGTTGGACAGAAGGCAGTAAATCCTTAGAGTGAAGCTAGTGGAGTGAAGGAGTGGAATTAATTGGAGGGGACGAGGGAGCAAGACAGAGGAGATGCAGAAAGGGAAGCGGAAAAAGTGAGGAGTTCACATAGGCTAGATATATTTCATTTCTGAGATCGAAATTGTAGGACGAAGTGAAATACAAATCCTTTCAATTCGTTAAAGAAATTTATCTTGAACAGAGCATATGATTTAATATTAAATATATATTCGGCCACTGATGGCTACAATACCCAAAATATAAAAGAAAGACTCCAAAAACCATCAAACAAGTTTTTATATTATTAGAGTTTTTAAAGCAAAATTGCATGTTATTTTGTTTGAATATTTTATGGATGCCTTTAGTTAATTGTGGGCAGTAGTCAAATTAGTAGTCAGGTACCTACCTATTTTTCTCCTCAACTGGATAAGATAATGTGGTATGATTATTAATGAAGCGTTTAAATTTATATCTTATAATTAAGGGATTGATTAAGTAAGTAAGTATTTAGTATTAAAACCCAGTTCCACAACTACGTTTTTCTATATACAATCTTTGAGCCTATGATTCTGGGCCAAAAGTTCGATAGGGTCGATTAAATAGCATAAAAAGGGGGTTTTATGGTTATGCTGGATCTCGGAATCAAGGTATGATTTGGCATAAAATTTCTTTTCAAGAATTCTATAAAATAAATTGAATTCTTTCCACGTTTTTCTCAATATCTATATCTAAAATGCATTATTAACACCGAGAATACTTACGTCCTATTAAAAAACAAATAGGTCCTGTTCCATGATTTACTACTGTTCTATTTAGTTTTAAAACTTGAACTCTCTTGAGTGATTCTCGATCATTTTTTCCCAGTTAAGCAATTTTTCAAGATTTCTCTAAAACTTTACAGTTTAATCATCTGAGCTGATTGTTATAGAATATCTCTTTGACGAATACTCATGCGACGTTTACGAGCTAAGAAATTAGTGCCATATAAGCAAGTGAAGCAATTTATAAAGATATTTTCCTACTACGGTGTCACTGGTATTACTTTAGATAAGGGAATACGTATTCTTGAGAGATATTTGAAATTATTCTATTAACATAGCCCGGATAGCACAGTCGGTGGACTATTAGGCTTTTACCTTAAGGGTCAAGAAGGATTCAAGCCCCTGTCTGGGCGAACATTTCATCCCCTGCTATACGCCGAAAAGCGACTTTCAGGATAAATATGTAGATGGTGATATGTATATTCTTACTTATCTTATTAATTTTCATTTTTTTGGCGATTCAAAATTTGCTCCTCTGCATTTTCCATATATTTTTGTTTGATATTTTACTATCTGCTCCCGCAATGTCACCTTTTATTGGCAAAAAAATATTTAGAAACACTTTGAGAATTATTTTGCATTCATGATCGAATTTGTGATGGGCCAATGAGATGGTTTATACGCTGAAAACATAGTTTTATCTTCAATTAGTGCAGAAATGCAATGAATTTCACAGCACTCACAATTTTGATTAAAATACTATTACATCAGCAAATAATTCAAAATATGCCAAGAATAGAAAAATAAGATAGGAAAAGTATAATGTGTTTCATTTAGAATAATTTAAACGAGATTCATTCACTCAGTTTGAAAAAAAAATTCCGCTTCTAATATCGATTATGTGGTCCTTAAGCTAGAGGTACTCCGTGTTTTCATGCCCATTCCATGTTCCAACAAAGAGCAGGTTAAATTAACAGATTTCATCGTATACTCATGGTTTCGTATACATCAATCTATTAGGTAAACTTCAAGTCTTTAATTTCCGCTAAAACTCGAGGGTTTGCCTAAGAGACAGGATCATTTTGTTACCCAAAAAATTATACTAATAACACGCATACTTGTGTATCGGAGTATAAAACCTCGTGACCTCGATAAAAAAACAATACTCCGTAGATCTTCCCCGAATCGTTCAAAAAATCATTTTCTTTTTTAGTCTCTCATGCTAAGACAGATTTAAAACAGTCATCTTATTGTACCCTTATCTTCTGATAGACGTAGGGCCGCATTACCGTATTATGAGTAGGTACAGGAAAAAAATAGCCATCATCCCCTAAATTTCCTCAAATAATTGTTTTAATTTAACCACCATCATGATGCTTTACTGAAGAAAGTCAAAAGAAAATTAACAAATAATACTAATAACATATAGTTCTGAATATAAAACCTCTGATTTCGATAAACACCCATCGAACATCGATAGACATCCCTCCCGATTCAATCAGAAAATCATTTTCCTTACAATCTCTCGTGGTAGGCAGACTTGAAGGAACGACCTACTTCTCCAGCCTGTTCCTTACCCACTGAGAAACGTAGGACTAAATTATGGATCGGTCAGAGAAAGTTTAGTTATTTCCCCCTATTCTTCAGACGACTGTTTCATTAAAAATTACCATCGTGAGGAAATTCAGCGGAAAGAATTCGACTGAAGCAAATCAAAAGAAAATTTCCAAGTTTCTGCCCTTTGTTTAGAATATCTATAAAATTCTATAAATCCCTGCCAATTGTAATCCGTAATTCAAGAAATATTAATATGTTTCAAATGTAATTGTTTGATTTTTTGTTTAATCTAAAGTATTGAATATTGTTCACTGAGTTAGGCGAGGTGTTGTGGTAATCCATAATGGAACAATTATTTCGAAGATTATTTCCGTTGAATATTGTGTTATTTCATCGATTTCCACTGTTATAATTCTTGTACTGTTATTTACTGTTGACCCTAGGTGGCTTTCCCCAGGGAATAATAAAATTTATTTATTTATTTACCTGCACGAAGAGTGGGAGACCTGGTTTCCAGCCCCAGTCATGTCGCAAATTCCAATTCTCGTGTCATCATAATCATGGCAAACCTTTCATACCCCGTCAAACCACCATCATTAGCGTATTTCTCTTCGAAGAATCTGTCCCAATTCCCTCTCTTACCTCAATCTCCGATTACTTCCGACCTTTCCATATCTTATCCGCCCCCCTCCCACGTCCGAGGACATCGCTTCCTTCCACGTCCACCCTCTCTGCCGTTTGTCTCATGGGCCATTACCCGCTCATTGGATCGAATTAATTACCCTCTCCTTCAATTTACCTTATGGACTTAATTAGAAAGAAGCTGACGAGGGTCACCGGCTGGGAGGGGGAGGAAGTGGGAGGGTTTTAAGGGCGGGGTTCTGTGTGCATTGTTGGTGGTTAGCCTAAGAGTGATTCGGAGGGAGAGAAGATTGGAGTCGGAATTTCATTCGCCGACGAGGTTGACGGAGAGATATATCGGACCGAGTCATTTACCGGGCCGTGCTTACCTTCGCTACGTAATAACGGCAGGACATTAAGTCGGGGGCCGCATAAAATATATGGAGCGACGCTACTTGGCGACGTTGGGACGGTGCGTAATTAAAGGGGGGGGATGTTGCTACCTTTCAGAACTTTTGGAGTGGGAATAAAATCTGTCGGAAGTTGATATTCTGAGCTGGTTGTTTTCATTAGGCGGAACGAGGTGAACTGTAATGGCTGGTCAGAGACAGTCTCGGGCGACGCCTGAATGCGCTTTGGCATTTTCGTGTCTAGGTAATTACCTTTTTGCTTTGACCAAATGTGCTGGCTTTTAGATGGAATTGTTTCTTTCGCCCGAAATAACAGCGCAAACTTAAAACGTTGACCTACTGAAGAGCGTTGTGCTTATTTGTAACGGGTTTGTGTATGTGTACAATC
Source organism: Sympetrum striolatum (assembly GCA_947579665.1). NCBI lineage: Eukaryota > Metazoa > Arthropoda > Insecta > Odonata > Libellulidae > Sympetrum > Sympetrum striolatum. The sequence goes on along the minus strand of OX388342.1, from coordinate 47,686,090 downwards.
AAGAGGAAGATAATAGTAGTTACTCGACTTCGTTGAACAGAAAACCAAAAGCAAAATTTCATCAAATTCAGAGGAGAGGCTATTGTGTGACCATGCCCATTTGATGGTAATTCATGGTCTTCCAATTTACTGCGCATATTCTTATAACGGTCTACTATAAGCTCGTGCTGTAATTGGCAATATCAATATTGTAACTGTAATATGTATAGTGTTGTAAAGAGAAAATAGTTTTGGGATAGTTTCGGTAATTACGAACATTATGTAGAGTAAGAAAACATGAAAGATAGAAACATAATTAGGTTATTTCAGAATTTTTGTAGGATTAAGGAGTTGCATAAAAATCGATCACTATTTGTGGGAGAGAAACTTAACTTTTTTTAAATATGAGTTGTTCGTGGTTCGATAAGGGTGTAATCTTTTATACTCGATGCCCTTTCAAACTCCAATACTTCATAGAATCTCGAGAAAGAGGTTCAGTTCCAGTTACGTAACCAAGGGACTTCATGCCATCTCTCAGTAACATTTATTACTCTAACAATTAAGATAGAAGCAAAAATATTTTTCCATATAATCCAATCGTACTTAAATTATGTAATTAAATATTCGTAGATGATAGATGGAAAATATATCCAAAACGCTTAACAATCTTATCCTAAAATGATTTAAATTTAAAATTGATATGTGCAGAGGAAAAGGTTACAACATTTATAAATTTAATTAATTTACGATTGCTATAATCTAATCATCATAGTCATCATGAATAGCATCATAAAATAAAAGAGAATACGTTCCACGCAATGAAATAATTCTATTTGTGACCGGCTTCAAAATAATATAAGTCCAACATTAGTTCTAATGATACCAATTCAGGCCAGATGATTTACTTATAATATTTTTAAACTGGTCGTAAATAAAACTATTTTTTAACATGGAGCTTACGCTCTGTTACTTAATGATACTACCGAGTATGGAGTTCCACTTCATTTCCCCAAGCCATGTTTTAGTCAATTGAATCATTTCATTCTAAACAATAACCATAATAATCAATAGCCAGGCCATCTTGTGTAGATACTATAATGTAAATCCTATTAATCGATTAGAGTGTTATTAAAATTGCGTAGATGAAGATGTAGACAAAGCAGCAAATGAGAAAGAAACAAGAGTTCGCAGAGTAACGGAGAAAGAGAGCCGAGCGATATAGGTTCGCTCCCATTCGCAATGTAACTCTTCAATTCCTCGAAGGTTAAGATTCTCCGCATCTTGGAGCAGGGCAACTGATTTCAATTTAATAATGGAATGAAAAAATTGATCTTTGTCCTTGCGGTTATTGGCGCCCCTCCCTCCGGCGGGCACGTGAACCTAGTCCGCACTCCCATCCCCACCCCCTCCGAGGTCAGAGGTGGCTCCTTGAGGTCACGGCGACCTCCCACGAAGCGGAAGGAGGGAATTTCTAGGGAGCCCTCGTTACGTCACCGACGGTCATTTGGGAGGGGTTGCAGAAAGGGGTGGAAGAATGCACCTTGGCCATTGCTCTTCCCTGCTTTCTCCTCTCAAACGATTCGTCGTTTGCCAATTGCCGATTTCCGAGAATCCCCAAGAAGAGCTTTCATTCCACGGCGGTAGCCCATTCTGAGGTCCGAATGCACGTACGTGATCGTATGCTATATTGAGCGCCTCCTACATGTCTGCAATCGTTTGAAGACCACTGCTGGTCATCTCGGAATTCCAGCTATGGTGATTTCCGCGTTTACTAAGATATGCGTTGCAATTTACTCTATGCGTTAAGGGCTGTAGGTGAATAATATGTTGTAGGATACTAGATGGTATTAAAATCAGCTCGAGATACATTTATATAGAGTTTCGACATACTTCCCCAATTAGACTCTTGAAAGAAATGAAAGCTGAGCTTTTAATGAAGATAAACGGGTAAAAAACAACTCATGACCCAACTAGCACAAGTACGCACTTTCATTACTTGGACTCAATCCCACTACTCACTCCATCAGCACTTTTAAAATGCAATTAACCTTATAGGCAGATAATAGACATGAATCTTATTCTCTGTAACGTAGTGTAATTTGCTTTTGAATATCTTCCTTACATTATAGTTAAAAATAAGTTCATTATCTCTCTTATTATCTCTGAAAGAAGGTTACGGAAGACCTATCAGAATATTATCATTCTTCTCACAGGTCTTGTTAATCCTTTCAATGTAACTATGTGTTGTAATGACTGATGTATTGCTCTCTTTTTAGAATTTCCTTGAATCCATCAAATATTTCTTGCAACTACTGCTTCAGCGCTGGACCATATGTTTCCCAGTAATTATATTTGGGAGGTGGTCCCATATAATCTGATTACTTCAAGAGTACACCTAAAGAAGAACAGCACTCGGTTTTGCCGAGTTAATACGATACAGTATGCAAGACAGCTTATTTCGACAATATTTTGCATAGGAGCCTTCACTTGATTCAATGCTTCAGAGTGAATAATTAGAAACTTACCTTGCGACTTGGAAAACAATTAACATATTTTTCTTAATTTTGCTTCTTAGCTGAATATCATTCTCAAAACTTATACGTTAAAGGATTTAATAGAAGCGACTGTCTTTAATTGAAAAAGGAATACATTAATATGGATCCATTAAATATGTGTTTTAAATGGTAAATATATTATTCAATGATACATAAATTCCAAAGTAAATTTTGATTCGGTCGAAGAAAAATGTATAAGGAATATGTAAAATAAAAAAATTTACTGAGAGACTTTTGCACCAACTGAATAATTGTGTTTCTTTGGCAAAATCTTGAAATAAATCAATTTTATTAGAATTTACTTTAGATTTAGCAAATAACTATTGAACTAACTGACATCAAATGAAATTGTGCGCTATAAACTAATGAATGAACTCGAGTTGAGGTTTCATAAATCAATATTTTTCTATCAGATTCAAAGAATTATATTAGGATAAAACTTATCTCGTATAAAACCGATAAGAACCTTCACGATCGTCACCATTACATAAAAATAATACGCTAAAATAGTTTCATATTGCTAAAGAGATATAGGGTCTGGTAAGGTTTCCTACTCTCTATAAAATTGATGCCAAACACAGTGCTTTCTCGGACATTTTCACCAACATTTCCCTAGAATCCGCTTTCACGGAGGGCATCTTTCACTTAGAACTCCCAAACGATTTCATATATTTGCTTTTTAAATCTTTCATTCAAGCTAAGGAGACAGGAAACCCGTTTCATCTCTTCATTCATCCATAAACTCAGTTTAACTCTTTAAACACCACTAAACTTGGCAATAAACCTAACAATAACGTCAAGGAATTCTGAGGAAATACGAAAAAATTCCGCAAGAGGGAAGTGCGGTGGAATAAAGCGGATTCTTCGCCGGAGGCAAGGATTAGTTGTAAGGAAGGGGTAAAGAGAGCAATTATGCAGGATCGCGCCTCGTGGAATAACAAGACTCAGGAAGGGACAAATATAAGCAATTCCAATGTCACCATAAGAACCTCTCATGCGTTAATTCTTTCAGCGGAAGGAGAGCTATATATAAAATCTATGATACCAAGAAAGAGATAACTTCTGTTCATGAAAATAAAAAGAATTCTGTACGATCTATGGAAGCAACCGGAGCTCAGGAAAAAGTGAATATCCTCTATTTCCGCAAGCAACACAGCTCAACTGAATCGTCAACTATTAGTTGAATGGGTTACTTTTGTATTTGTTCTCGAGGTTAAATGTTTTTTTGAGTGAGTTGCACTTAATAGAGATACTCTAACAAAAGTTTCGTGAATTATAACCTAGAAACGTAAATATTGCATTATGTTGATAAATCATGTAATATATATTATATGCAGTATATATAGTAAACTATTTGTATGTATAATCAATTATTAATGAACCTGAATTTTTGTCCAAGAAGAAAACAATATTTTTGAATATATTTGTCTTTTTTAGATATATTGATACTCATTCCACTAATAAACTTTGAAATTTACAATTAAATTAATTTATGAGATGTCCAATATTTTGGACACCAATTTAAACTGTCACTAAAGATAAAGTTATGAATTAAAACTTTGTTTGATATTAAATAACACATATAGAAGACTAATTCAACATATGTTCAATGATATATATATATATATATATATATATATATATATATATATATATATATATATATATATATATATATATATATATATATATATAAGTTATAATTAGAGTAAAAATTGAAAAATAAATTACCCTTCAAAATTATTTTTTAAAACTCATGACATTCCGTCATTCAATAATCTATAAAATCTTACTATGAGACTCCTTTGATTTAGGATTGACATAATGTTAAAATAAAAGAAAAAAACATAAAATAATGCAAATATTAAATATTAAATTAATATAAATGATATATACCAAGCACTGAAAATGGTGTCCAATCCATTGGACACGGGTCTGAAAGGGTTAATCTATGATTATACAACGTTGTAACTTATAGTTTGCTTACGATACGTGAAAAAAGACGAAATTTTGTGGATAGGATTAACAAAACGGACCAGCTGGTTATCCGTTCACGAAAGAGCAAAGAACGGTAAATTAGCTGTGAGCAAATAAGGGGAGGGATCGGTGTGAAATAGCAGGATAAGAGCGAATAAAGACGGAAAATATACATATGATATTATATAGCTGGGAAAATAGCTGTGATGGGTTTGGAAGACATCGAGGCAATCCAAAGATTATCTATTAAGTCAATTACATGCTTTTTCACTCAGCTTAGAATTTCAGTTGGGTGAAGAGAGTTATCAGGTTGGCAGGAAAAGTGTTTGAAAGATAGGCAGACCCTATGGTATCGGAGGTGAATGGAATGTGCTCTAACTCACTAAGTCAAATTTATGATAAGATCTAAGGAGTTTAGCTTTTACCAAATCCATGAGAGATAATGGCGAGAGTATTAAGTTGCTTTATATCAGTAACATCGGTACCTAGAATGGATAACTGTTTTTCCTACGAGTTTCACCAAATTAAAATGATGCGATTTATGCTGATACAGAATATTCATCGCCGTAGTGTATCCATTACCTTGCCTTTTAGGAAGATATTCCAGTTTATCAATTTAAATATTTAATAATTTGGTAATTTAAAATCTAAAAAAAGTATGGTGTGGAATGGTACAGTTCCCATTTTAATCATTTCATGTGCGAATATGAAAAATAACGAAATAATTTAAGAATATTTTAAATTTACAATATGATATCATAGAAAATTCCATAAAAATTTATTTTTCAACACAAAAACCTAAAGAGCAACATTATCTACGCTACCATGTTATCGAAACTCTTCACAATATTAGCAACTGTAGCGTTACCGTAAAGCGAATTTCATCAAATTAACTCGATAACTATAATTAACATAGTCCTATTTATTTTTCATTAACTGAATTCTTTAAGCTGCTCCAAAAGGTTTAGTCTCATCAATGCTTAAAGTTAGCGTTTTAACATCCAAAGGTATGATTAAATGAAATAATCAAAACATGAATGCTAAAAATACGTGCAGAAGCTAAATGCCACATAAGGCAAAAATATATTTCTAAGGCTTACGCATGCTTTCTGTAAGCTTTTCCACCTTATATTATTAGAAACGTTAGAAAACGTGATGTATTGTTACAAATTTAAAAATATTTAAAGTAGTTGCCATATTAGAAGAAATATTATGACGATTTCTTGTTATTTTTATAAGTTATCAGTTCATATAAAAGGCACCCTTGAGAATTGGATAATAGTTACTAAAGAATCAGAAATGCTCAAGAAATTTCCCATTCATTCCTGCTTCTGGAAAATGGTCCTTTAAGCTATTTGTGATCATGATAAATGCATTTTCATTTAGAAAATGAGAAATCAGAATTAAAATTCTCACTCGTAAATTATTCTTATTTCTTCCAGAAGAATACATTTCATCGAGATAGCCCAACGTTTCGAAAACAGATCTTTGCTGGCATTTTTTTAGGCTAAATTTAATCCCAATTTTGCAATGTAACATCCTTTGGAGGAAGATTAATAACCTCTAAAATCTAGTATTTGTTGATCAGCAGACTTTAGTATTTGAGTATATACTTAACTGTTGCGTATGAAAACATCAAAAAAATATTTTAAAGGAGCATACAGAACAAATTAACTTGCATTTTTAATTTCTTATTTATTTAGACAATTTTTCAGTATTGTCTTAGGAAAATTACATCACATTTATTCGTCTAAATAGAGCTAATCAACCGTAATTAATTATGTTCTGAATTAATTCTAACTATTTTTCAAAATCTTCTCTTGACATATTTCAGTCTTCATTTTACGATGACAAACATCGCTGAAAGCTCACCACGCCCTCAAACTTTTCTTGTTTACTTAACGAGCTGAAAATTATATTCTAAAGTTAATTTCTAGTCTAGATGAAGATTAATAGTACAATGTAAAATATTTCAAAATGCAATTACTGTCGTAAAATTTCTTGTTTGCTAGAAATTGTCTCAAAAATATATCAGGAATAAGAGGGCCATCATGATACATTTACAGCTAAATTTAAACCCATATAATCTGATTTTGAAAGTTTGTGAAATAGATTGCGAAAGATCAATAATTGTCGTATGTCATGGTCATGAGTTTTATCATAGGAAGGATTTTACTATTTTAAATATTTTCGATTAATTTTGGATTATATATATAGAATAATTTGAAATATATATAATAAATCTAATATAATAGTAATCCTAACAATTTTGTTCGCATTCATCCTTCTCTGATACCTTAATTATACTTCCGAAGGTTTATAAAATATATAATTCATATATATTCTTACTGTATACCTTAATTATAGTTCCGAAGGTTTATCTATTATATATAGATGCTTCTCCGGATTCATTCATGGATATACCTATATAGATAGATAGATAGATAGATAGGATACTAATTCACAGCCTAAACCACAAGAGTCATTGACTTGAAATTTTTACGACGTATTGGCCATAACGTGTAACCGCCAGAAAAATTGCGATTTTGATCCTCATGGTCATGGGTTCGATTCCAGAGGGCCCCAAAGTCGCGATTTTCTCCATAAGAATACATGGCGGGGATTTTCGAAATTTTTTTTGAGGTACTTCCCGGAGAGAGAAAGAGTTGAAACTCGAGGGATCGCTAGAAGCCGTGCGTATCCAACGAAAATCAGAAAAACATCTTAGAATATAGTCCATGGTTCGATGCTAGGTCGGGGAAAAAATCGGCCGTTTAAAATGCATTGCGGCGATTTTGAAGATTTTTTTTGGATCCTTTCCCGATAACATGGATATTCGAAACTCGGCACGTGGATATATATCATGAATATACTTCATAATCAAATTTTACATGTTCGCTGATTGTCCTTGGTTCGATCCCAGAGGACCATTTGCACTTCTCAATGCATTTCTTACGGAGACAACGGAAACAAAATTTAGGTACTTTCCGGCATGCTATCAACTTCAAACTTTGCATGATACAAGAGCAAGTCTTTAAAAATCAAACTGTGCATTCACAGCTTGCAATACGTCCTGGGTTCGACACCAGGTGTCTCTGAAATCAGAAGTTGATCCGATTTTTAGGAATTATTTTGAAACCTTTCCCAATAAAATAGAAACTTGAAATTCGGCAAATATATAGAGATCACAAATAACTTTCAGAAACATGTTTTAGATTTCCAAGATCGTCCTTGGTTCGAATCCAGAGAGCCATTTACATTCGTGAAATTAGAACGTCTTTTGAGGCAGTTGTAGCCAATATTTCTGCTTGAATTTTCACACATAGTTAGAGATGGTGATCTTCTATTGTGCTGCAACGTAAGTTCACAGTAAAGACCCGGGTTCGATGCCAGACGATGAAATGTCGGCGAATTTTAAGAAAAATTTCAGTCCTTTTTTTTTCTTTTGAGGACCGTCCCGATATGATGCCGATATGAAATAAGTATTGCCGATCTGCTTGCAGTATGCAAGCTACATTTTACTCGTAAAATATATAATTCATAAATATTCTTACTGTTATCAATGTATGTGTGTACATGGGAAAGAACTTTGAGATAAACTATGAGAAGCTACACAAAAAGATAAGAGAAACCTCATCATTCCAACATTAACGATAGTAATCAGGATTTCGATAGCAATTATGCAATACAATTCTCAATTAATAACAGCAAACAGTATTATCCTCGAAGAAACAAAGTTCCACAGTGATGAGTGAAATAGAGAATTTGAGTTTCGTGTTCTCGAAATAATTACGGTAGCTTTCTGGCAAAATAAGAAACTTAGACAAGTAACTAATTAACTACCTTATCGTTTAAGGGAGGGCAGAAAAACATGCTGTTTTCAGAGAGGCGGGTCTAAGCGTCAACGAAAGAGTGAAGGGAACATGGGAATTAGGATGGTGAGTGCTTAGTGGCAGTGAATAAGCTTTGGAATAAAAGAGAGGGAAATAGAATGGATTGGGAGGGATGAGAGGAGATGCGGTGAAAGAAAGGGTTGGAGAGAATGTGTTGAATGCAAAAGAAGCAGGTTTGGGTAAGCAGATGTAATTGGCCAGATGGTGAGATCAGTAAATGGCAAGCCTGTAAAAGGCCTAAGTGTTGCATCATGACGAGTATGTATTTGTAGAGAAAGTCTCTCAGACATTACAAGCGAGAAGCAAAGAAACGTTGCACCATATAAACATTTCTGAGACTTAAAACTTCATATTTATATTCAAGCATATTAAATCTCACTATTTCGAGAGGAGTCACAATTGAAATTTGATTAATTCATAATTTATATTTAGTAGTTAAATGCTAAAATGGCCATTAAGTCAATATAGTTATAAAAGCGGTATGTTAATAGTTTTATAAAAAAGTAATACGGCTTGACTATTGATGCACCACTCAATTCTTCATTCAAAGAGTTGCCCTATATTTAACTTGACTAATATTCTTTTCAGTGAAAACATAGGTAGAATAAAACAAAAAGCAATAAAAACGTGTGTGAATTTTCTGAACCACCTAAATATGAATTCTTACATTTTTTTTGGGGTTTAAATATATGCGAAAACTAGAAGTTGTGATGTGGATAAGTGCCCTCTCATAAATTTTAATTGTTGAAAAATTTAGTAAAAATGAATTTTACTAATTATTTAAAATATTTTTCATATGAATTTCAAAATCCCATTCACTCAGGTGTAAGTTGTTTTTTTTTCTCTTCGAAGTTGAAAGGCAAAATATTTGGCAAATGTTACGTTAATCACTGCTGTTTCTTTAAAAATACATGATTAGGAGTTAAAATGTGAAAATCCCTTATAGAATTAAAATTTTTCAATACATTTTAATGGTGCTAATTAGATCGAACTTATCACTAATCACGATCCACGATATTTTTAGTTCCGGCGATTCAACAAAATTCGTAAATATACTGAAAAATACATAAAATAAAATTTTTTGTAGGAGTGGATGAAAAGACTTTATATTTTAAAACGAAGCTATTTTTAAATGAAATTTGAGCTATACATTTATTGCTATTTTATATACATTTATGCTATTTATTTTCTCGAGACTTTCCCATCAACTAATCTTCCAATTGTTGGTAGAAGAATCACATGTTCGTTTAAAATCATGATCATATCTTTGGATTTTATCAAATCTAGCTCGTCAACTTGGACATCTCTAATTCCGAGACAAAAGATTGAGCCTTCATTATTCGTGTTCGGACAGACTCAGATCAAAACTCGAGAGTAAAATATCGCAGACTACCATTTCCGCTGTTCAATCAATCATTACCGCCGCAATTCGGGGAACAAAAAGAAGGGAAATCTCCAAGATTTTCCGAGGATTCCCAGAGAAAAGAAACGACTCGGATCCGACCGAAAAGAATGACGAGACGCAGAGGATGCGAGAGAAGGCTTCGAGAGAGAGAGACAAAGGGGAAAATTAGGGGAGAAGTTGACAAACGATACGGGGAGAGAGAAAGTAAACTGCGTAAAAGGGAGAGAATAAAACACAGACGAATGGGTGGGAATAGGGCGTAATTACAGAGGGCAGAGGGGAGAAAAACTCCTTGGAATGGTTTACGTGCAACGGGCGAATGGGGCGAGAGAGTTAAGAGAAAGGCGGAAAAATAACGAGAGAGAGGTATCAAGTAGGTCGAAACAATGCGAAGAAGATTAGCTGGTTACCATGGGGTTTCTGTTGATGCGGGGGAAAGAAAGAGCGGTTGCGGGATTAGGGGATGAACGGTAGGGGTTGGAGAGGGCGGAGGGAGGTTTGGTTTGGCATTGGCCAGGATCCTCTGCGGAGGGATTAAAACAACAAGGCCGACGGAAGGAGGAAAGGGGAGATTCTCGACAGTTCCAGGAGTTTTCCTCTGCCATTCGGGATCTGTAGCATTATCATTCTTTCCGAAACAGCGCCATATTTCCCTCCCCTCCATCTCTCGCTTGCCTAATTCGAGCTTTCGTGCATTGTCTTCTTCCTCCCCATCCATCTTTTACTATCTTAATAAAATATATAATTTAATACCTTAAGTCTTCTGCTCCCAGTATCTCAGCATCATTTTCTTCATAAATGTGAATTAAGAGTATTTTTTCCAAGTAAGGAAAATATACTCAAAATTGAAGTATGTTCAGGTGTTCCACTTTTTGGAAAAGAAAGACGAAAACTGGATCGGAAAATGTACGAGTCGATCCATTGAACGAAACGTTTACAATCAGGTTTAATCGAGACGTATCTAAGGGAGATTTTCCTGTATTCTTGTTACTAATGAAATAAAAGTATTTTCCCTATCTTATAATTATGGTTTTAATCAAATAATTTTTCTTTAATTTATCGTAACTTTTCAGCTATATGATACGTTTAGAAATACAGGAATAAAATACAGCTATATAAATTCACCTTCGGAAAGGAATTTTAAAGAATATTGTATAAGTTTGCATTGTTATTAATATAGGTTTCTAAGTTTTCGTTATGGATTTGTTGGTAAAATGGCTTTCCTGGTAAATGAATTGTGTGAAGGATGCAGTAGGAATATTAAGGATACAGATTATCCATAATTAAAGAAGCGTTTGTCCGTTTTCAATCTAACTTACTGACTTCCTTAGCATTGCATTACAAATTCCACTAGTGCCTCTTTAAGTAATTCCCATCCAACGTAGTTATCATGATATTTATTTCCTTTATTTATCTCCAGTTCACGCTCACAAGAGCGTCGATCTAAATTCGTAGTTAGTCGCAAAATTTCGTTAACTCTATACCCAAACCTTTTATGAAACCACATTTAATTATATTAACTAGATGAAAGACATTTAAAATTTCTACTAGATCTCAAACTCCAAATCATTTTTCTTTGTCGAGTTCCTTGATATTCACCTCTGGATAGGTATAATGTATTTCCAGCAGATTTTTTTACAATTTTAAATCCGTCTTTCGCATATCATACCTTGGGATACTTCGGAGATATTCTCGAGCAGCTCCTCTCCTATCTTTCCCATTTAATTCATTCTATATTTTTGTACGTCTCTCCACCTTCCCCTCATTCTCATCCATCCCACTCCTTCCCATCGCTGCAGCCGTGCAGAAAGCTCCTCGGGATTAAAACGATTCCCTCGCTCGCCTCTTCACTCGCTCATCTGCAGACTCGAGCGCAGTAGGACAATTACTGGGAGGAAAGAGGGATGCTCTCGAGTAACGACTTGCACTACGATGAAGCTGAAAATAATTTGCGCCATAGGATAGCATTTTCTCGCGATTTGAAGGGTGCAGAAGAAGAGGAAGGAGGATCAAGGGAAATTATCCCTTCGCATTTGAGGAGCGAAGAATTTTTGTCAGGGAGGCTGAAAATTTCATCGCGCGCCTTAATCTGCGAAGAGATAGAATCCTTATGTTTCTCCCTCTGTATGCAAATTTGAATGCGAGTTGATTACTCTCCATCGGGAGGCTATGAGGATTCTCCTGCTACGTGCAAAAAGGTAATCGGATGGCTTATTGTGAAATCTTACTCCACCTGTGTTGTTCCTACAGGAAAAATCTCTCTTCGACCTTTGCGATTACAATGTGGTGCACAAATTGAAGTATAAGAATCGTTTTACAGGTCACTAAAATAAGGGTTTGGACTGCAAAAGAATCAATCGGTAATTTACAATACAATATAGAAATCAATTGCATTGCCTTTGCGACCCACTACATGAGTCCTAGGTAGTATCCCTGCCTGTCACGCGGGATACCGGGGTTCGATTCCCCACTGGGGAGGAATTTTTTGCCAAAATCCTGAATAATCCTCTATGAATGCCTAAATTAGATGATGCATCTCTCAATTTTTTTAATTCTTGTATCGTACAATGAAACTCCCTTATTTTTATAGATCGTTGAACATGAAGTTGATTTGGGTGATTGTACTGGAAACATACGGGCATTTATCTACAAGTTTAATAATGCAGTAGAAAAGTTCGGAAAAGGGATTTCCTACGATTTTAAGATTATTAAATCGATACTAAAACTCTTATTTAAAGAATTGCGCAAGGGTTCCGCAATTTTTTAAAGATAGTAAGCCTTTGTTATTTTCGTTGCCAATCGATTATGTAAGTATCCCTTAATTCTGCTAATTTCGCTAAGAAATATACTATTTGAAGAATAAAGCAAACCTTATGGTGATGGAGATATATTTATGAAGAAATCATTCCTTTATCGCTTTTATAATAAACAAAGTGATGATGCTTCAAAACAGAGTACAATTTCAACAAAGAGTGTTTGCCGTAATCGCTTTCAGCATTGATGACACTCCTGTCAACAATTAGAATCATGTTTCATGATAAGTTACTTCGCCTCAATTTCCTACTCCGTATGATTTCCCTTCCGATGGGCATCATCCCTTAGATTTCGTCCACACTTGCTTCTTTCTCTCGCACCCCCTCTCCCATTCCATCCCTTCCCGTCACGGGTGATCAACCCCTTTCCGACCCCCCATTGTTGTGCCAAACCTCCCCTTCCCACATCCCCACAGAACCAAATACCCTACCAAAGGCACACTGGGTGACAAAATGCTCGAGTTGCCCATGCTCCAACACACGCATAATGCCTTCCCCCTATCTTTCGGTCTCAGCTCATTTGTTTCGTGGGGAGGGATCGGAAACCGGAGGAGTGTTATGGGAGAAAAGCGTGGTCCGAGAATAATGCCATTCGGAAATCGTGATTGCTTCGGACGTCTCTACGCCGAATTATCACAGAATCACTTTCGCCATTGTTGTATCTAGATAAATTAAGTCGGGTCTACGAGAGGTTTTACGAATCTTACTTGACTAGGGGCGGAACCATTAAGGATAGACTTCCTTTACAAAACATGTGGTGCTAAGATTGGCGCAGCTCGATTATCGTAGTCCGTTAACTTGATGTTTGATTTCCAATAAATTTATTTTAGGTTAATGTTTAATTTTTAAAGAGTACTATTTGTATAGTTCCTACATTGAAAATTTTAATAACTTTTTCAATAAAGAGTAATTAAAACCGCTCAATGCTCGAACAATTGCATAATCACTTCACAGTTATTCGTTTCAATATCACAAGAATGCATAATTATAAAATTTCTATTTAGTGTTGTTACTGAAAGGTAAATCTTTAACAAAATAGTTACATATTGTCTATGTTATGGCCACTCATGACCCAATTTTAGTGCGGAAATTTTGTAATAAGAGATTATCTAATTAAGCACCTCATTGCAATATATCTTATAAATGAAATATTTACACTAATTAAAATTCAAGGATTAAATCCCAAAACATGTACACATACTTGTATTTAATTTAAATGGTACAGAACTGATTCTTTGCTTATAACTGATAAATCTATGTGTTTAAACTGTTTTCCTATAAAATACTAGAATTTTGTAAGTAAAACTATCCGAATCTTCTTTTTTTGTTGCCCACAGTGTGAATTAATACAACTAAAATGTGAATTATCTGCATTCCTTTCAGTATTTAATTACTTCTAAAATTTAAATTATTTACACGATTAAATCTATCCTAAGCAATAAAAATAAAAGTGAAGCACTAGCAAACGTACGAGCAAATCAAAAGTAGGCTACTCAAATTCATCAAGAGATATATTTCAAATTTCTTTCCCTTGAAGTCTAGAGTATTCTAGAAGCACCTGTAATACATCATCAGGTATAAGGTTACGGAAAACCTTGAATTTATTTCCATATGTTCTTGAGAGGAAGTAGTGAATTGAAAATTCCACTTATCTGTTTAGCTTGCCTGATTTAGGAAATAGGTCTGGATGGTTCAAACAAAGCTATTGGTATCAATTCCCTCCGGTAGACAAGTTGTGCATGATTTCCACGGTCGACTGGTCTTTCAACATCAACTGAACGGAATTTAAAAATTTAATTTGAACCTCTGCCCTCGCTCAACCTCACTGCTTTCTGATCCCACTTCAACATCAGCTTTGTTTTCCCATCACCCCCTCTGTTCTCATCAGCCCCAACCTCCTCCATATAATCCCGTCTTAAATCCCTTTTCGCAAGCAGCTCATTGTTTATGTTCACGCTCTATCGCTTAGCAACATCACAACATGGAATCATTAGCATCCAAACACCGGGTTGCATGTGTTGCGGGAAACAGGGATCTGTAGCTATGGACCAAAAAGGAGCCGAAGCGGAAGATGGATATTAATTAACATCCGATATTAATCTTCGTCGAGCTGCATCGGTATTTCAGCGACGTAGGCGTATGACAAGCCGTTAATGAATAGATAAGCATTCAACAGTGGCATATTTCTCATTCATGTCCATTACAGTGACAAATTTTCGACTTGAATTTGTAATCAGACCTAATTTAGATATGATGTCGCCTGAAAATAAAGTATTTTAGACAACGAGAGGTATAATTTTTACCAATTTTAATTTAGCAGTAGAAAAATGAATCTACTAATAGAGCTCTATATTAGCAATGTCTCAAGAAAATTAGTTACTCGAGATGTATCAACCTGATCAAATCCTTCGAATAGGTTTGATTTAATTTGAAAAATTAATTTCTAAAATACATTTGCAAAAATTGAGTGCCACTATATCTAACAAATAATTCGGGTTTTTTTTAAATCTGAGTTGTTAGGGGACAGTTTCTTTTCGTTCTCCATTCTATCAAAGCAAATAATTTTACTCGTATCAAGAAAAAATAAGTGATTATTAAAATCATATTCTGTTATTGATGTTTCATCAAAATGAGAGGGTAACGAATCAAAATTATAAATTGTAATGATAAAAAACGACTAGGATAGCCAGACTTCAAATTGAGTGACAACTTAATTTACAAGTTGAAACGTAAATAGTGGTTGAAGAAAAGTGATTTGGTACACCTCGAAATTTTGAAGAACCGGTTTAAGATATTGTTAACAGTAAGAATTTTTTTCCGAGATGACTATTTGACATTCTTCTCCCATAAATATGGCAGTTACTTTTCCTTTTAGGTTTCATGGCAACGCAAAAGATGGTTCCAATATGAATTCTAGTGACTAGTAATACTTTATCAGGCTTCCTCCAAAACTGATAAATTTCGTAATGCATTCTTTTTGTATTATTGCAAACAGAAATCAGCGGTTCCAATGATTTAAACACGAAAAATTGGACAAATAATAGCACGTAAAAAATTGAATATTTTAATTTTGAAATATAAATTAATTTCTTGCCTCGAAAAGAAGACATAAGTACGATTCTTCGTGGGGGTGAGAAAATGAGATCTGCATGCTGAAGCGGTTCTCGGTGAAAAGGGAGGAGTGGGGAGAGTGAATACAGCCATAGCATACGAGTCAACCCGAGCGAACACTCCTGCTCCATCCAAAAGCGCAATCATCTGCCAGATGCGCCTCTTCTCAGCATCCCTGCTTCCCCCAATTCTTCCTTGACCGCATACTCTGCACCCTCGTCACTTCATCCTCCTTTCTGTAAAACCTCTCGTCCTTGCCCTCAACACTCCCTTCCGCTCCAAGTTTCTCTTTAAAATGCACACTCTTAATTTACTGCCCTTTTACAGTTAACACGCTCCTCACTTTTCTAGGCATATACACTGACTTCATTTAAGAATTCGCTAATGTGATCATACAAAAAACTGGAGTGATGCCCCAGAAGTCTGCTATTTATGAAAATATAAACCATACTCTCTTTCATGCTATTAGAGAAAAAGAAAAGAGGAATAAAATAATTTCACTCAGTTGTTATTATATCTATTATATAAATTTCAAAAAGCCTCCAACGTGTAGTGATAGATGATTAAAACTTATATCTATAGAAATACTTCAGTTCCGATGTCCGCTATCGATATAAGCACGTTAGTGGAGTCTCCTTATCGTAATTTTTATCTGCACAAATGTATTCATACCTTCATAAAGCTAGCAATATTTGCACATCCAACTATTTTTAGGTTCATATAATTTATCAGAAGAAATTTCATGGAATTTGAATCTATTTCATCTTTCTCAAACATAAATATTGAAAAAGCATTAAGCACAGCAAATTTTGGCAAATTATCTTACACGGAAGACATTGAATAGGCGTGATGAAATAACTTTTGAGTAATGAATGATTTCAAACAGACGCTCAAATTTGTAGCAAGCGGTGCATTCTTAGAGATTATTGGCAATTTTTTTTCAATGATCTAGCAATTTGAAGTTAATCTAAGGATAGTGATTACCTCTAATATCGTCCGCTGGTTTGCAAGGGTTACGCAAAGCTGGGCATCACTCATCATTTACTCGAACTATGATTAACAGAGAAAAAGTCATACCTTAAATTTATCAAAGAATATATTATTTTAACCAAAGATTTTATGGACCAAAATGTTTTCAGAATTGAAGGTAATTTGTAGAAAAAAACTGATCCAAGGATTCAAAATACATCTAATTCGCGTTCCCTCAGTATGAAAGAAATGAAAAAATGAAATATTTTGTGAGTTTCCAATAACTTTGGATAATTTACTTTGAATTGCATTTAAATAAAAGACATTGTTTCCAAACTTTCTGTAAATATCTCTTCCTTCAGTACTATTTCGCCAATAATACTAATCGCCAACAATACTAATCGCCAATAAAAGGTCCATCTATCTATCTATCTACTATTTCAAGAATAAGATTCTTCGAGAAAATAGATATTCTCTCTATAATATCTCTTATTTATATTCAAACTACAGCTATTACTATTTTCTCGCAATATGCTAAATATAACAACTGCCACCTTCATTAATAAAAAAAGTTTTTGAAACTATATTCCCTCGAAAACTTATTAAGGCGCCGCCAATTTCTCTCGGAATTATTAACTTCGGAAGTGGCAACTCGACTTGTGAAAAAAAATTGACGGGAGAGCTGCATCTTGCAACTCTTTTGTCGCATCCTCGCAACTTAGAATCGACACGAAAATAGAGAAAAAATCCTCTCTCCTCCGAACACAGTTTGGTTCGGAAAACTCCACGGCGGAGCATTTTTGCAATCTCATGAATAATCGATACATCTCGCGGAGAATAAGGAGCGCGCTGCATCACATCTCGACGAGGAGCGAGATCAAAATGGGCGCCGAATCGGGGAAAAAATCCCCTCGCGGAAGATTTTTTCGGGGATTTTTCCTTCCGGGTTCGCGAAAGATATTCTCCCCCATTTCTTTAACGCCGCCTCCAAGTCTTGATTGAATTGAAAGCTGTATGGGAGACCGTCCCATTTCCTCCTAGGAATATACGTACATGTGTATTCGATCCATCTCTTTCCACCACAGCCGTGCATCCAATCAACCTGGCAAAGTAGATAGAGGGAGAGGTTATAAGAAGGAGGAGGATTCGGGGTGGGTTCGGAAGACGTATCCGGAAGACCTTCGCCGGAGCGCGGGCATGCGCGTATTCGAGGGAATCTAAATAATTTATTCATTGCGATATCAGATCAATCATCCCCATTTTCCTCCCTCTCTTCCACTTACGTCGACCGCCCCCCGGATCCCCTTTCACCCCTTACGACCGAGGCATTGTTGGGAAACTCCCTTGGGAGCGAATGGGACTCCTAGCGACATTATACACGACATTGCTATTCGCATTAAGGCTCGCAGCGCACTAAACTCACGTGGAGTGCATTTTCATTCGAGGTTATGGAGCATCGGAGGCCTCCGTCGATGGGCGTGGGATCGACGGGGACATGTTTAAAGGTATTCGAGAAGGAGCTGTTAAGAATCTGAAGATGGAATGCATTTCTTGAGCGAGGTTGAGAAAGCAGTAGTGAATGATATATGTTTAACAGTGGGAAGGGAAAAAGGAATGGAATTATTGGTAGGATTTTCTCTGAGAAACAGAAACACTGCTGACCTTTTGGGATGGTGAAATCTTAAATCCATATAGAACGTGATATTCATTTCTTGAGAGGAATACAACGGATGTAAGATCATCGTTATCGTGGGTATACGAAACATTTGCTTAGAATAAAATAAGTCTGAAAAATTTGCATGCAATAAAGAGGAAAGGAATATAATGAAATACATGGCTAAGGAGCCTAGGCTTAATTTTTCTATGGGGTTGGTTCAAAACTACGAGGTAAAATTAAAATCACCTGCATTCAAGGCAAGGTCAATTTCCACAAGTATCAGGAATCAGTACGATAAAAATGTAACAGATGATAGGAAATCTAAAATTGTCATATTCCTGTATAAAAAATATTTTAGTAATTTTGAGAGTTCATTTCAATCAGCATGATTAAAGGCATCTTTTCCCTACTACATATATGGTAACCTAAAAATTAAATAATTAGGGAGGATTTAGGAGTACTTTCGAAAAATCTTCATCACTTGGATATAATGAGGATTTAAAATAATCAGTCTTTATATAGATAGTATAACTTCATACATCAAGTCCAAGAGAATGTACAAAAAGATTATTACTAAGCTTGCTTTTATTGTATTAAAATATAATAAAATATTGGAGTTATAATTGGTAAAGGGGGTATACTACCAGTATGATTATAATTGCTTTTTCTTGCGTAGTTTCAACTATATTCATTTCATAGAGTAAATATTTAACACTTAGATGGTGATAAATGGGTGGAGTTCCACAAAGTCAAAGCTTCATTGATTGATTTAATTAGATCGTAAGAACGCCTGCCAGGAAAGTGAGAAACCTGAGTTTGAGTCCCAGCCAAGTCACTATTTTTCTCTTCTTGTATAACCTTGGGTTAAGTTGCACGCTTTTCTGTGCTACGTCAAACTTCATTTCCATCATTTAATTAGATATTTAATGAAGACGCCCTAAACCAGCATGGATGTAAAGACCTGTACATGCATACATTTTCGAATTTATTTCACATAAAAGAAAGGATAAATAACATAAATAATACTCCCAATAAAATGACTGATCGAAAAAGTAGCTAACTTCTCGAATCACTTCGGTTTTTTTCACTTCCAAACAGGCGAGCCCTCCTTTAAACTTCTCAACTCTCAGAAGGCATTTTAAATTCATGTTATGTATCACCTCTCATCATAAATTATTCAGGAGCAACTACCGAAGAATAAAAGTATGGCGTATTCGATGTTTGCGAAAGATTAATGGATATCGGATTCAAAAAACGAGCATCGAGGCTTCTTCCTTTGAGGTAATTTTAAGGCAGACTTTTCGGGATTGAATTTCGGACGAGGAACGTTCTCGTATCGAACCGCAGCGCCAGATAAGATTACGGAGAATCCACTAATCATAACGTTATAGCTCAGTGGAAGAGTTGTTTGAAGTGGGCTTAAAGGGAAAACATAGCAGTTCGTTTCTATCTAGGATTTCTCTGACAAGAAATTATCGTGTTCTACTTAAAACAAACTTACTACTGAGGAGAACTACATCGAGTATCTGAGTTAAGCATAAAAATATACAAACATACGTGTAATTTGTATGATTTGTTGATTTTCTGCAAGTTAAATTTTCGTGGACTAAGAAAAATGCAAGCAGCTTAAATCTGGAACCCACTGGTTACTAAAAATGATAAAGGAAAAATTTCGACATGCCTCATATCTTATATAACGCAACAGATAAACGAATAGATTTTCCATTCTAGATACTGCTCAATAAAGATTAAAAGTGGAAATATACTAAGAGAAACTCTAGATGAAAATAACAAAAAAGGAGGAAAAATAGCTAGCATCAAAACAAGTGAGATTTTAGTCATTGGTATTTTCTTTTTTGATATAAAAATATCATCATTATATTCATGGGGAAAATGTTCTCATATTTCATCGATAATTACTTACAAAAACATCTTAATGGTTATATGATACACATGTCATAGAATATTTTTGCAATCGTATCTTAGTAATTCGGAAATGATGGAATGTAAAATGTCGATTTACATTTGTATAATACATATTTGTATAGTATAAGAGTATATTACTTTTGCTGGTTGAAGATGTATAGAAAATCATATCACGATATTCTGAACTGTATCAACTTATCACTTAATCCCAAGAGTGTTCAGATAAAACCTTGAGTGATCGTTATTTAGCAACAGTGTTCCTTCGGTAGATTATTATTTAATACCTTCACACATATATCTATTTAAATAGCGAAAAGCAAGATAAAACACAGCACTATAACACATGGCATGGTTGAATTCACATTGAAGTAATGTCTAACTTACGACTTCAGTTCGTGTTATGTAATCATTTTGCATTGATATAACTTTATACTCAAGCTGATTTAAAGTTTTAGTGACGTGAGAGAGATGAAAAATATTTGCGCACCATACATATTTGAATTTAAATAATGGTTTAAATTTTATTGTACATGTGGAAAATTTTCATCACGACTAATTAGTAGACGTAAAAGTTGTACTCAACATAGAATATAAATATAGAATTAGAATACATTATAGAATATAAACGTCTATGAAATGACAAACCCAATTAAATTTTCCTTAAAGTGTCTTTGCTGACACTGTTTACTAAATAAGGTAGTAAATCCATGCGAGAAAAATAGTATCCGTGCGAATCTTGGCCGTTGGAGTCAGCTGCTAGATTTAATCAAGTTAGAGGTAAACCGTAGAGGTCATTAAGTTTTGATAGCATTACCGACTATTTTATGGTCGAGATAAAACAGCGCTAGGGGCTGTCCACGATAGGCTATAATATTGGTGACCTCCAAGGTAACATGATTTATCAAGTATATATTCTTTGATTTAATCATACTAAGGAAAAAAAAGATACAAAAGCTCAAGTTAAATTACGTGTTGTGTGGGAGACACACCTCTCTTATGATTATTTATAATAAACGAAATGATCTATTTGAGTTATTATAAAAAGAGAGCAAATAATGTTGCTGAATACTATTAAACAAATTAATTATTAAATGGTACTACAAAACTGAAAATGATGGAGGACCAGAAATTATGACATAACCAAAATCTAAAACATTCTGCTGCAGTAATATTGTATTTATATCTGCATTAAAAATTGTGGAAATTTTAGGTCGAAATTTAAACGTGAAAATTATTCTTCAAGCAATAAAAAATAATTAATCGTTTTCTGAGCATGTAATAAGAGACTAAATTCGCACTTTAAAGAACGAATGACGAAACACAAGCAAAATCATTTTTTCGATTTCAGGTCATGTGGGTTTACGTCCATGTTGTGCTTAATATGTTTACATATTGCTGCTGGAAATACGAAAAGTTTAATGTTGAAATTTTATAAGAGTATTTACGGAATTTAGGAGGAAGTATTTAGCAGGCAAACTTTTAAAGTAACGGAGAATGATCAGATACCATAAAATACAGGGAACATAAATTCCATTTACCCCGGATAATTTGGAAAAAAATGGTAACTAAGATATCAATGTAAAGAAGATATACTTGTGGATACATACATTCACTATCTTAATTTTTCCTCTTTTTCTTCAAGTATACTTCAGTCTTAATGCAATACATGGAGATTTTAGGAGATTAATCACTTATTGGTGTAGACTGTAAGCGTATCTACACTGCTAGTAATACGCCCTTGGATTTGCTCAACATGTAATTCTCGGCCATCCCACTCATATACAGGAAATCCCTGCCTTCGACTAAGTGTATCACAGTTTGCGGAAAACCACTCAATCATTCTTTATCTTGAATGATGCGCTAGTTTACTCGAGGATAATTTCATGGAAGAAGTAACGCACAATGCTTCTATGAGCGAACGCTGTGTACAATCTCTGAGGGAGAAATTACGATTACTTCGAAGGAAAATAAAGTATCTTAATTAGCTAAACATCCATTAAGGTTTTAGGCTCTCGGAAAGCCAAGTGGGCAGCGCGCTCGTCTTCGGCGAAAACGGTGCCGAGTTCTATTCCCGGTGGGACCTCATGTGCAAAATTACATAAGCTTTCGAAGCACTTTTAACAATACTACTACTATTTATAGTAAGGAAGCTGCAAATGGAAAGTTTTTTTTCTCGTAGGATATTGTTAAGCGCAAATCGTAAGAGAAATTAATTATGATTCGATTCGCGAACAGATTTCTTGGTATGACAGATTCAAATATGTCCTTATCATTTTATTCTTATCGTTTAAAATTGTTCTTTGTAAGATAAATTGGTTTGTAAATTTTTTTTCTAAGTTGTACCGAACTGAAAAGAGGTGGTATGTATAAATTTAGTAGGTACTATTGAAAAAGTAACTTTACATCCAAAATTGATATTTTTGTTATAAAAGACAAAAGATACATTGCAAATGTGAATTAACTTAACAACTAAGACAACATCATAAAATTGAAACATGTTTGTTTATCCTACAGCTATATACCTCTTGAGTTGATCCACATGTAATGTGTTTATGTATCTTCTACAATATAAAATAGTGTGTGTGTGTGTGTATGTTCGCTAAAAACTCGAGAACCGAGAGTCGCAAAACTTTGAAACTTAATACTTTATTAAATATCGTCCCCACGCAGAGTATAGGCTATTTTTTATTTACTTAAAGTCCACGGTTCGAACCCAGACGGGTAAAAACCTTTTCATAGGAAATACACGTAAAGGTCATTTTTTTCGTTGCAGGGTTCATAAATTTTTTTCAATCTTAAATTACAAAAAATGGTTCTAGAAAGTTGAATCAAGCACCAAAAGAAGGAGAATAGAACAAACATTCTTATTGTGGTCGTGGAATATCGTTTTTGAGTCGAAATTGCGCACATTTTGATAAAGTACGTTAATTTTTAATCGAAATTTTGAGGTCGTAAACAACCCATCCCACTGACGATTAAGGCGATTTTTGAGTCCCCAGCTCATGTATTTATCCGTAAAAACACATTGAGAAAATATCCCTACTTCAAATTAATGTTAAGAATAAGTGATAGATTATATGAAGAGGGAGAAATTTAAGGAGATATTAGTAACTGCAGCTATGAACGATATACTGTGAGGAATCGAGCGTACAAGCATACGAATAATAGTATTTAATAAAGATTTTAAATTTTATGGAAGCGTCTGTAGCAACCAAGTTTTATTTATATCAATTTAATTGTTTATTGACTATTTCGTTGGATAAATGGGTTTATATTAGTTTGTTAGATGAAATTCCTTTCTCTCGATCAATACAACTGAATGCGTATAAAGAACTTGGTAAGTTTAGGATTTTTTTAAATATAAACTTCCGCATTAAGTATTACAACTTATCAATTTACATCGATAAATATTTAGCGATTGGCGAAAATGGATTAAATGAATATCGTAAAGATTTTCCAGATTCAATGTTGGAGGTAAGCGGCTATTTGTGAAGCTATAATAAGAATATCTCCAACATCGTATCTCTTGATCGAAAAGGTAAAGCAATTTTATGTTTTGTTATACGTAGAATAAAAAAAGTTTTTTATTGTGTTTTTTGAAAGTGCTTCTAATTCTTATAAATTTACTATCTTTCTGTTATCGGTGTTTAATCTTTGTTTCTGTGATGGCTTTGTGATTGCATTTGTGTTATTTGATGAGCTTCATGTTTATGTTACGCATTTTACTATTGGGGTACAAGTCAGCTACATAATACACTTACTTTCTGCAAAGAATATTCATCGGTGGTTCTAGAGTGATATATAATATATATATATATATATATATATATATATATATATATATATATATATATATATATATATATATATGTTATTTGTGTTTAATCATCGTTTCGAAGAACCAATTTTTCCTTTCTGAAAATGTCTCCTAAAAGGTGGTGTTGCTTATCCTAATGTGATATTCGAATATATTTTTTATAATCTTTAATGATTTTAGTCTTTTCGAAGAAAGTGTTCATTCAAAGGATATGAGATTGAATATTTAGGTGACTTTGCAGACTTAATTATAACTTCATTTTCTTTATTGATTGGTTTGGAAATAATTATAGCCTAGAATTAGCTATCTACGAAATATTGTGATGCATGTGTTACGACCAAGACTGTAACAATAGTATTTATCGATTTAAATTTCCCCGTTGAGAATCAACGGGCATTTCAGCTAGTCAATATTATACAAGCCATAAAAACTAATTGACGGCGCTGTAAATGGTGGATAGTTTCAAATTTAACCGTCAGGTAGGGGCAGATGGAAAACACATAGCCATAAGATTGAGCGGACAGAACAAAGGTAAGAGACAGGTGATGATTTTAGTGTTTTACGTGGGAGGAGTGCAGATGAGCTGCGAGAGGCCGTTTACGAAGTTGCGGTGGTGCCTTGTTAAATCCCGGCATAATAAATCATGGCAGAGGAAATCAACTTTGATAACCATATCCCCCTCATACCGCTGATAAGGTTAATGCGACTTTATTAACAAGGCTGCTATCCCTGCCGGCAGCTTTATTAGGTTCTGTATCTCTTCCCTTGGTTTATCTTTATATAAATCACATTCGGAGGACAGAAATACGCACACTTTTTTGGTCCGTTGACGGTACATTTGTACTTGCAAGATAATGCTTTTGAAAATATTTATGTTTATAGTAATGCAATTATGTAATTATGTTCGGAAAATTGTTAGCGGGTGAAATTTTCGTGATCTTTACGCTGTGAAATATTATCATTATTCAATAATCCTGATCACTAGACCAGCTTCTTGTGAGAAGTGGGCTTCCTGATCCCATCTAGAAAACACTGCTGAATATCCGATCACCGATGGATACATTAAAATAAATTCGTAAAAGATCATTTGTTTTCCTTTCATTTTCTACTGAGAGTATCTAATTTTCGGAGCTTAGGCCCTAATGGGTTCAAAATAAAGTCTGAATTTACGCTGGATTTGTCAATGTATTCTTCCGTATAAGTTAAAATTTCACTCCAATTCCGTTGGGCTCGAGAAATAAGGTGCCCATTGCCAAACTTCATTTCACCAACACTAGCTGGATATGTTTTCGTTCAATTAAAAGAGAGATTTGTCTTTCACTTACTTTTGTTTCAGTCGTTTCGTCTTGCTGGATGTCATTGAATGGAAGCCTCACAGGTATGAATCTTACCGAATAATGTAAACTCTTTATCATCATTTTACTCGTTATAGGATATTACTAAAATTTTCATGGTCAAAATAAAATTCACAGTCTCTGGCGATGTCTTGTGGGAATACGTCATGATGAAGAAGAACAATTAGTACTTTTTCCACAGTATTTTATTAAAAACAATAAAAGATCAAGATCGATCAATCTCTGAAACTAGTCGTGTTTTGTTTCCTTTTATTGTTTTTAATTAGATACTGTGGAAAATGTACAAATTGTTCTTCTTCATCATATCCATGGTCAATTTGCCTCACTTATGTAGACATTTTCCTCTGATAGCATTTATCTCATTAAGGAAGCAAAGGAAAACTCAATTCCTCATTTAGCCTACAAAACTTTCTTTCATCTCCAAAGCTATCGGTAATTTGTATTTTGTAAGTTTGAGCTTCGAATCGGCCTAGGTTGAAGAAAGAGTTTATTTTCACCTTACACTTAGAATGATACTCAGTTTTCTACAAAATTATCCTATCAAATTTGATTTTTTAATTTTCATTAAATTATTTGTTAAGTGATTCTGATATGGGGTTTCCCAAGAAAGTCAAATATTAGGGTCAAACAGGATATGAGTTAGCAATGAAAGAGTACATTTTGTGTTATAATATTTATATTATAATGTTTTGCTTTGAAGTCCACCCTCGCAATATAAAGTTAGATATAAAAAGTATATTTTCGCAATAGGCATTTTTATAGGAATTTATAATAATAGATTTCGCCCAGAGCAGTCAGACAAAAACTCGTAACACTCCGCCGAGTGAGCTTACGAATAATTTGAGAAAAAATAATCTCAATATATCCAGTCTATCACTGTTCGAGCCTTTTCCAGCCAATGCCCCATTATCGGAACCCACTAAGAATAATATAGGACAATCAAGAAGTGACAACTGCCAGAACATGGTGATGCCGACTTTGAGAGAGAGAGAGCAAACAGAAAAACGGGGGAAGGAACGTTTCGATAAGTTGAAATTCTTTCGTTCGAAAACACGTGTAAATCTCAAGGGTATAGAGATAAGGAGGATTTAGACAAGGTAGGCTGGGTTTGAAGAGGAGGGGAAGCAGATTAGTTCTTCTGATAATTAAAGGAGAGGCTTTGGGAGGCCTGCGCAACCTCATCAAAGGGCCGCGGCCTATAATCCGCATATCAGCAATCATCGATAAGAAACTATTTCTCCAAATATAAATCACTGTGTACAAAGGAAGTCGCCTTCGTGTCAAAGAGTTGGGTAATCGGCTTTGGTTATCACGGCGGGAGTTATTCTTATTTTTACTTCTTTGGTGTTTTCCTCCTCAAAATGACTTAGCGATATCGACGTGAGAAGAAGCATTATTAATTATGATTAATAAATTATTATTTTGTTCTGAGCTACTGTTGCCTAACGGTGAAGTTCTGATGAACTTGTCAGGAGGTGCTTCACCGAGGCAACAACAACAAAGAACACTTACAACCATTCCCTGATCGGAAAGGTCCGATCAGCCGGGATTTGAACCCGGGACCTTGAGGTAGGAGCGATAGCGTAGCTGGAGTGCTATCCACTCGGCAACCAAGGCCGGTAAAAATATAAAATTAAAGCTTCAATAAATATTTACCTATCCCAAACTCCTTTAAAGTTCGTTCAGGTTTTTAAAGGCGAATATTTAAAAATCGGTTTCGATGGTATGCGCGGAATGAGACGCATTAAGGAGGTATTAAAATTGTAGTATAAAAGGAACGTAAGATAGAATTCTTTCATTTACTTAAATTTATTTCATAACTGATTCAGCCTTACCTAAAGATTCTTCAAAAATATTGCTCAATTGCAAAACTTTGACCTTTCTATACTTTTCAGTCTAATAAACGAAGTTTCTTTTCTACTTTCATCTACATCTACATCTACATCTACATTAATACCCTACAAGCCGCCTTTCGGCGTGTGGCAGGGGGTGTAAACACCAGCTGAATCTAAATTACTTCCTTATTCGATTATTGTCACGTATTGTTCGCGGAAAGAATGAATCTCTGAAACGATTCGTCCTAGCATCTATTTCTCTTAACTTACGGTCATTATCGGATCGACCGACGTAGCAGGGGGGTTGCATGATACCGATTGTATCTTTGGAAAATGTAGTTTCCCTGAATTTATTAAGCAATCGCAGCCTAGCTTCCAATCTCCTTTCTTTCAAGGATTCCCAACCTACGTCTGAGAGCATTTTTGTAACGCTTGCTTTTTTATCGTAGCATTTCTTAACAAAACGAACCGCTTTACGCTGCACTTTCTCGAGTTCCCGAGTACACGTTTCATCCGCCGGATCCCATATACTTGCCGCATATTCCAGAAGGGGTCTGACCAAGGTAAAATAACATCGCTCTCTCACCTTTTCGTCGCATTTACCGACAATACGCTTTACAAAGCCAAGCCTTTTACTTGCTTTGCCGCAGATTTTTCGAATATGCGTGCTCCAATTTAAGTTATTAGTAATGTTGATCCCGAGATATTTAACTGAATCTACTACTTTGATACTTATTCCATTAATTTTGTATGGGTGATTTGGACGCATTTTTTTCTTTTCGAAGAAATTAACTACGGAGCATTTACTTACGTTAATATCTAATTCCCATTTTTCGCACCACCTTTGGATGAGGACTAAATCGTTTGAGAGAGATGTCCGGTCTTCCTCGTTTGTTATTTCCCTATATATAACCGAGTCATCCGCAAATATCCTCACATTACTAACTATCTTGTCACTCAAGTCATTGATATAAATAAGGAAAAGAAGAGGTCCAATTACACTGCCTTGAGGTACGCCAGAGGTAACTTTGACTCTATTTGAGCTAACGCCATCCAGTACAACTTGTTGTTCCCTCTCGTAGAGAAAATTCTTAACCCAGTCGACTACTTCCTTGTTAATGCCCGCTAGTTTTAGTTTGTAAATTAGTTTGTAGTGGGGGACTCTATCGAATGCTTTTTTGAAATCTAGGAAAATAGCGTCCACTTGCTTTTTACTTTCGGCGGACTTTAAGATATCGTGTACAAATAGAGCAAGTTGGGTTTCACATGATCGGGACTTACGAAAACCATGCTGGTTTGCGTCGAGGAATTCATTTCTATCTAAAAATCCCATGAGTGAGCTTACGACGATATGTTCCATTACCTTTCCGGACAGCGAAGTTAATGATATAGGTCTATAATTTCCTGGGTCCTCCTTTAATCCGCTTTTGTAAACAGGAGTAATATTAGCTAATTTCCAATCGGATGGGACCCTACCTTCATTTATCGATTTACAAAATATAATTTTGAGATAAGGGGCGACGCTTTCTGCCAGTTCTTTAAGCACTCTTGCTGGGATGCCTTCTGGCCCTGGCGACTTATTTGGCTTAATTTTGCGTAATATTTTAACTATACCGTCTGTCGTAAAAGTTATATTTGGCATGGAATCCAGTATATTAACCTTAGGGAGGATCTCTATGTTACAATCTGATGTGAATACGCTTTGGTAAAATTCGTTTAGAATATTCGCTTTCCTCTTCGAATCGCAAGTAATGTTACCTTCGATATCCCTTATCGAGCTCACTGTTTGTATCTTTCCCTGTACCTCTCTACTTTGATAGACAAATGCTACGTAAAAGATGCTAAGCTTAAGACATTTTATTGAAACTTTAAATGATGAAACATTTATATTAAAGGATTTTATCCACCTCCCTGAAATTTTAAAGTAGAATGTCGTAGCAGCTCTGTGAGAGTCATGCGATATTCAGAGGAAATTCTATTTATCCTGGTCCTGGAATACAAAGCGTCCGGTAATCAATCTTGAAATGATATGCATTATTATTCTCTCTAATTAAATATAGGCATGCGTAAATGCATGTTTGCCAAGATAAGACCCCCCAAGAATTCTATTTGGGTAGGTTTCTCAAAGCTGTGAAAGAAAAATGCAATTCAGTATGAGCTGTATGGAGTTTGGAAAGTAATTCTGTTGAGAAATCGTGAGACTTAGTGATTCGTTGAGACGTCCCGTAGCGATAAAAGTAATAAATCAAAGATAGTCACGTGAATTCCCAAAACTCTTACGATTGTGAGGAGAGTAAAGTCATCGGAGAGACTCACTTTGCAAACACAGAAATATACTCAACGCTGTAGCTCTAAAAATACTTTCTATGAAAGAAGCCTCTCTATTTCATGAGTCAACTGAGTTTTAAAGAATAATTTCAGGTAAGGCAAGAGAACAGCAACATTTTAAGTAGTGCATAAATCATACATATCAATATATAAAAATATCTTCATCGATCAAAAATTATTCCCTTTTTTCAAAATTCACAAAAGTTACCGTTGAATATAATAAATATTTTCTTATAAAACAAATCCAAGTTTTACCGTAATTTGGCAGTTAGTGACTTAATCTTTATCGGAGGAAGAGTTGCGACCAAAAATTGAGGCTAATTCCTATCAAATAATAAAACTAATTTGAGGTATTTAAAATGTATACTCTAATGAGATTCGAAACGTTTTGCGAGAAATCTAATAGATACGCCGTTAAGGTGAGATAAAGCAAGATAAAAAATAAAGTAAATTTAAATTCATAATAGAAAGTAAAAAAAGGCTTCAAAAGTTAAAAAAAACGCGTTCATTATGAATATATTGGACTAGAACTATTTAATGTTCTTCCCGAATTTTTCGTAAATTAATCTATCATAAAGAGTTCGGTGCTGGGAAGAAATTTCAACCGAAAATTAGCATAATTAAGTATTTTATAAGGGTGGCGTTTAAGATGACGATAGACTATCACTATCCCAATAATTTTCAAAGAATGTATATGATAGATATAGCACCGCTTTATCTTCGATATTAAACCCACTATTTAAGTAAATAAATAAAAATAAACCGATCCCATGTTTCGATTCTGAAAAATCACTTTTTGCTTTTTCAGATACTTGGAGGAATGATTTCTGGAGAACATGGTGCGAACAAATGATGTAATCTCTAATAGTGAGAGGCGGGGAAAGTGCAGATAAGATTTTGGGTGCGGAGGAGGAAGTGGAGTGAGAAGGGAAAGCGTCCCGAACAAGCATTACCCTCGACCACGTACCTTGTGTGCTCAAGGGACACTCCTTCAAAGGTTTAAATCAGAGTATCCACACAGAAATTTTCACCCAAAAGATATGACGAAGTGCAAAGATGGCAGATTTCGTTTTCTCATAGGGTAAAGTCGGGCAAGAGAAGATCGAGCATAGGAAATGGCCAATTCTACGTTTCAACAACATCAGGAAAAAATGCATATTTCAGAGGCAAAATGCTGAATTTATCACGAGGAGTCTCATAAAAAGAAACTTGAGTTATTCCTACGGTTGATGAAACAAAAGTCATCTCAGCAAACCATCTTTCGACGTTATCAATCTCTTGAATATTTCCATCGGCAGTACCTACATTCATAGCTTAATTAATACCGTAATTTATTATCAAGAGCTCTTTATAAGACCCCTTATCGCATTTTTCACCTCAATTTTCTTATGCTTAATATCGCGAATTTTTTATAGAAGACAAAATATTCGATTTTCAAGTTGACTACAATTCTCTGAAAGTTTTATTCTTTATTAAAGAATCTATCCGGATATAACAACTATTTTATACGGCAATACTTTTGAAACAATATTGTTACCTTCGGCAAAACAATACTAATCTATCATATAGTTTAAAATACTATAAAATACTCGAGTTACCATTGAGGAATGAAGTCTAAAAAAGTACGAGCACCAAATAATTACAGCAGCATGTAATTATAATGAATAAGGTATAAGCCAAGTATCGCAATCATATATCAAATTAATATTACCTGTCCTAACGATAAAGCTTTGGAAAAATAAGATCATGAGACTATGAGAGCTAGGTTTCCAAAATTATTCAATACTTTTTAAAATGATTGAAATTCAACTTTCATTTTACATTCATTCAACATTCATTTTACTCGAAAGCTTGAAAAATTCACTGCTTCGATAAATCAAGCAGGAAGTTAAAGAAAGAAATTTTTAAAATACGTGTAATTAAAATAGCAGGAAGTTTCTTTAACATTCCATATGCGAATACGACTTGGATTCCTCATATTTATACCAAATCTCGGTTCCCAAATCTGAGCTGGCTTAAATATTAGAATAAAAATTTGGAATCATGCTTTCGTTACATTCTTAGTAAGAGATCAACTTTGGAATATTTTCATAGGACTTCTTCCTTTCCACAATGTTTTTACATGTTCACCATTTTTCCAATCGATAGGGAAAGTTTTACTAGTAGAACAAGAGAGTGAAAGAAAAACAGTTTGGCGATTTCAAGATCTAAGTATAACTTAGTGTAGTAGAAAAATTCAAAATGTATTATAAATAACTTCCAAAAATCCATGATAAAATGAGATTTAATATTTTCGAAACAGAAAATGAACATTGGGAAATCCTTGATGATAATATCGTTGTCAAGATAACTGTATCTCGAGAGTCTCGTATTTGTTCGGATGGCTGATAATTAAGAAATGAGTCGTTTGCCATCCTGAGATTTACAACCTCAGAAATATCTCTTGTCTTACAAGAGGCTACTCTTGTCACATACCGAGAAGTATGTTATCAAATATAAGGTTAAAGAATAAAACTTGGATAACAAGACTACTGAGATAATGTTTAACTTTTAAATTGAAGTTAATGTGTTATGCGGTGTAACAAGTAAAAAATTATATATTAAAAGAGATGGGCCATATTTTGAGGGATACTGTAAGAACTTCATGAAAGTCTTAACTTTCCATATATCAAAGGCTTTTCAAAGAAACATACTGCATATACCAACATACTAGAAGTGAAGAAATATAAGACCAACTCTTGTTTTGGTAAATAAATAGCCTTCTAGTTTCATTTGGCTCTAATTTAGGATGAAATGAGAAGAAGAGTTTAGAGAGAGCAGCAAAGGGTATTGTTAAAAGTTTCAGGAGCAATTTTTAGGACCTCAGCCTACTTGCAAAAACTCATTTTGCGGAAATAGAAAACTGCAACATAGAAATTAAATTGTACATATATATGGACGCATTGTGATTATTGTAGATATTTTCAGAAAAAAATCCGTCTGTAAATACGAAACATAATTTATAATACTATAAATAGCTCTGAAATATATTTTTAATCTTGTCAGAAAAACCAAGTAATCATTTTATTTCACCTATTCATTCGATATTTTTCCAGAAGCTATATTCCGGTAAGGTTTTGGTTCATAATTTCGGAGGACACCAAGATCGACCTAAGCGTTGGTTATTACCTCCAGACGCTTCTATGTGTATCTTCTAATTAACAGAAAAATGTTTCGTCAATGAAATATTCGAGTTACCGCTGGCTCCGTTTACTTTTCTATTTTAATGTACCATATAGTAACAAAGACTGCACGTGAATAACTTTAACGAACACATGGTAACCAAGAAAACGCATTGGAAAGTTTTTCAATTTGTAGACCTAGAAGTTTGTACTTCTCATTTTAGCGTGAAAGAAACATGATTAGATTTGGATATCAAGGAAAATTTTTGGAAGCAAAGTGCCTTCCTTAATAATAACCTACGATTCATGTGAACATTGAAGTTGTTAAAATTTAGAAGGCCCCAAAAAATATCCAAGTGGAATAAAGCGTTTGAGAAGCTAAATTTTCAAGTAAGCAACTGAGAATTACTTATTTTCTCCTTAACATGACCACCCTATCATGAAGAAGGGACATGCAGAAGAACGACATTGCGGAATTTGCAAACTGCTCTCCTATTTGTACAGTATTACTAGAATTGGGGTTAGATACATGAAAAATGTAACGCCATCGAAAGATCTTCAAAAGAGTGAATGGAAATATGAAGATGGTAAAAGGGGAAGGGGGTCAGTTCGAATGAAAGGGAGGCATGGGACCCGAGGATGAGGGAAAAACGGTGCGGGAGAGTGGGATTGTATTATAAATTGGAAGGAGGACGTAACCGCGGTGACCGGTGGTGCTCTTGGGGTGATCCATCACGACCGTTCGTCACACAGATTGACGCGTCCGATAGAGCGAGCGCCCGCCGGGGAATCGGGAAAAATCAAACAAACGACTAACGGATTGCAAGATTCCACGCTGCGAGGAGATTCCGATATTTGCTTTCGCATGGCGGAGCATTTACGGAAAGTTTTTTTTTCGAATCGCTCTTTTTTTATAAACTGGGGCTTACAAAGTGCTCGTTTTATCTGCGCGGATGAATGGGCGTGCCTGCAATCGTTTTATTACGGGCAGGGATGCGCTCGCAAATTCGAAGGGAAATGACGCCACAAGTTGAGGGATAATTGAGATCTTCCTCAAAGAAATACAACAGTATATATGAGGGGATTTCGCAACGTGAAATGGTGAAGGTATTAAATATATTTTAATCTTTAGCGAAAGAAATTCTTGTCGATGTCTAATAGAAAAATGGTGGAGAATGGAAGGTATGTTCTAGACGTAAGGGGCCAGCAGTAGCTTAGTATGAATGTCTATGTTGGAAAATTTCTGAGGTAAACTGGACATGAAAAAATTTCTACGGAACCAGGACTCGATCACTATCCTCCACATCTTGGGCAGATACTTTATCCAACTAACAATCAACCTACGCTAAGTGGAATCTCAAACAAAGAATAATCAGGTTCGAGGCCGAGTCCTGTAATAATTTTTCATGTGCTATTTTCTTCGGAATAGTATATTCTGTCATAAGAGAATTCCATGAAGAGAGTAAGAGCAGAAGTCTAGCATTTTTGGGTTTTTATTATTTCTGTTCGATAAAATTGCATGACTTTGATGTGTTTATGACCAAAGTTATGAATTTTGGACGGAGAATGGACTGCTCTACTTAAATATCTAATCTACTTTAGCACAAATAAATCTCAGAGATGTCACAAAAATATGGGGCATTATTGCGTTCCTGAAGATTTTCTAAGTCAATTAGACTTTATTTAAATCCTGATTCAAAGTTCCTGACTGAAACCAAAGTGCAGCACAGAGGCTTACAATAGTGATTCCAGAGACTGATTCTGATTTATTCCGAACTAAGAACAAAGTTCAAGTATATGATAACTACATAAAATACGATAAAATAAACGAAGGGGAATCTACTACGCGATTTTCTCATTACAATGCGTCATCTAAGATTAACCTCGTTTAATCAATCACGTTTCTCACTCGAGGTAGTATTATTAGCTATGATTTAATACTTCGGGAATTTGTATTCGAAGTTGAAACGGACGAGAAATTGCGCATGGATATAGATGAATGGAATGTTTTGATACAGCGTGATTTTAGGACGTCCGAGTTCCAATGGAGCGTGTATGAAATATGGTTTTTGTGGTTCGAGCAAATCCCGGCAAGAGGGTTTTAACGGAGAGGGGGGAAGGGACTAAAGTTTGCGGTCGGGCGGGAGATATACCTCGGCGGTGGATTTTTGACGGCTGCTCACTCCCAGAGAGATATACCGTAGGTGGGGAAGTAATGGAAATATCACGTGAGGCGCAGGGATTTTAAACGTCGAACGATTTATGATTTATTGGGGAGAAAAAGGCCGATAGCGGTGTAGATGTTCACTAAATCCCTCAGGCGGCTGTTGAGGCTCATGGAGGAGCAAAAAAGGATGTGTGAGGTTCGAAAGGAACATGGAGGAGTGGATGGAGTACTGTGGACATTCTGTGACCACCACGCTTTGCGTACAGCGGATCTTATAGCCAGACCACAAATTTTAATTTTGAAGCATGAAAAATTTCATGATTCATTTCGTCCTCTTCGGAATTTTCAGCTGGGTTAATGACCTAAAAGTTTTCTATCAAGGCTTGATACAGCCACCGTAAGTATTTCTTCCTTCCGGAAGCATTCTCCATAAGACAATTCAGCTAAGCGACAGTTCACTCAGATTGAAGACCTTTGAGAAGTTGGTATCGCGTAGAATGAAGGAAGTACGTTAGGTTGACAGATAAACAAACGTGGGATAAACTCAAGCTAGAGATAGTTAAAGAGAAAACGATTTTGATCGAGGAAATACTATAAATACGAAAAGTAGCTAGGTCAAACATTGAGTGATTGTGGATCATGGCTGATTGCCTTCTTTGGAGCATTCTTGCCTCGGAAAACCGAATGTTTAGATCATTCCTTGCTCTGAAGTTGAGATTAATGGATACAAATTTCATCCAACGTAACGGAGGACCTTAAAAACTTTCTTTTACATGTCTAAGCTCGGCTGGGAAATGGTCACATGCTTACTGACAACAATCAGCGAACCAGTGAACCATACTATGCGACGGAACAGAGTACCCTTCATACTTTTCTTTACTTTTCAGCTATTCTTCCGGCACCATGATCATTTTACCACGAAAGAAGCAGTGCTTTATCAATACTAGGAATTCATTTTTCTCCCTCTCAGTATGAAAAACATTTGTCTGCTTTGGAACACACCCAAAGAAATTTCTAGATAATAGCTCAAACTGTATTTCTAAGAATATATATAAAATATCTGAAGCTAGATATAAAATGAAACATACTATTTGAGTCGGATTCAATAGCTTATTATTCTGCAGAATGAGTTAAAAAGAATAAAGGGTATTAAAAAAAGAATTTTGAGGTATGTGAATCTACCGTTAGGTTAAAGACCTAAATTTGGCTCTAAGTGAAGTAAAAAGTAAAAGTGAAAAAAATAGATTACATGAACGATTTATTTATCTTCAGCGTGGCTTAAAATGTTTTTGAAAGAGGATCATCAATTTATCATCATTATTACAAGAAATGCGCTTCAAAATGTGTTAAATTTCTATCCTCTCCATTTTTCATAGTTTCAATTCCATATTCATTTTTAACCTCTACATTATTTCAATTCTGATCCGTAATATCCTCACACTTTACTGAATCTTGATAATGTCTTCTACCAAGCACCTTCTTAACTAATTTACCCTATGAAAAATATTTATACTTTCATTGTAAAATTGAGCTAGCATTATTATTTTTAAGTAAATGATTAATTTTGAGATATGATCATTTGCAGCAATTCATTGCTAATTTAAACGTTCGTACTCGCATCTGGGTATATTCATTTGGATATATTTAGCAGCAAAGTAGGAAATCACGAATTGGCCTAAATTATCTGTGATAAAAAGAATGTTTGTATTTAAATTAAAATACTTCTATCAATAATAAAATAAACACTTTTATCAAAAATTTCAAACAATTACTTTTAAATAAATCAAGGGATATTCCACAAATTGTAATCATAATTTAAATGAATTATGAAAATAGGTTGTAACAACCGAAAGGAAATATGAGTTGGTAAATATTATAGTATTATAATTTCTCTAACTTCCATACAAACAGAGATAAGACTGGAGTAGACAACTCATCGAGTAAAAGTTAGAGAAAATTTGCTTTATTCCGCTATCCTTAAAAATTTTAAAACTAAGCGCTCAGGGGCAAATTAATTTTTTAACTTTAAAATCAACTCAATAATATATTTCCAACATTGAGAAAAGTGGAAAAGGTATCCACTAAAAATGATTCTCGAGGAGGAGTTCAGCGGTTAAATATTAGAGGAGACCGAAGAGATACTTTAGAATGTAGTCCTATGGTATTAAAGGACCTTGCACCGCAATAAAAAGACGAGATTCTCAATTTGAAGGATAGTTACGGGAAATGAGGTTGGTTGTCGCTATCGCTCTGTTCACTGGGCTTATGATATCTCTTATCTTGTAGGTGCGAAGGGTTGATTGGTTAACGGAAGAAAAAGAATGAATCGCCCAGCTGTTTGCACGTCAATAAATCAACGCTCCTCTCAAATTTCATTACCCTCTCTCCTTTTATGAGGTGCCTCCATCGATTCCGAAAACGGACTGTTTTATAGCGGCGTCATAAAGGTACTGTACCCTTCCCATCAGACGAACAATTTTCCTTCTATTTTCCAGGATTAAATATAGATTATAATAAAAGGTTTTGAAAAAAAGAGTTTAGTCCATTTACTCTTAAAAATTATGTTAAATATCATTTGAAACAGGACTCCCGCATAGGCATTTGGCTTTAGTGAAAGCAATCCCGGTGAGAACCCATGATTTCGAAGCACTTTTAGCAATATTCTTATTACCTTTTGGGATGTGAATTATCTTTCATGCTGTAATCTATCTCTCTCTTTCTTTCAACCTTTTCTACGCATTTCCCAGGTTTTTCGGATCTCCTCCTCTTAGTGAGAGATTTCCTGAAGGGGATTTCTTCTGTTGTTAAAATTAACACAGCTTTTTATTTGCCTCACAAAATCATTCTATCTTTCCATATATCCTCTCTATTTCCCCATTACTTGATAACAATGGGTCATTCCATGCCAAGTGGTCTGATTTCAGAGAAGTGCCCCGCTCGACCATCACGGATTTCGATGAAATTTTGTATGGACATTCACACATGTCTCTTATGAACATTTGTAAAGTTTTACTTTCGCCGATGGCATACTTGCTGAGATATAGAAGATTGTTTGACCCCGTGTCGCTGCCTTCTTCAACATGACTATGAGTTTTCAGTAACTTTGAGGCGTTGTATCTCAGAGAATTGTTTTATGAAGTAAACAAACTTTGGCTATCTTAAACAACTTTTTGCGCTCTATTAAACAAAGTAATAAAAATAACTGTAAGAGCGACCTCCTTGCAGAAAATTCTATGCAAAACTGGCCCAAAAAATTGCGGATCGAAAAAAAATTAAAACTTTGGCTTTTTATATTTCAAGAAGAAATGATATAATCAACGTGAAATTTATCCAATGATAACATGTCAATACATAGTTTATAAATATAAAATTTCATATTCCTAGTACTTTCCATTATTTTAAAAATTGAGTCAACATTTGACAATTTTTGTAAAAAAGCCAAAAATAGGCTATTTTTACCCCGCTTTTACAAAAAAAGACCCTCTGGAATTTCTTTTGAAAAATTTTTATTAAATAGAGAATGATTTCAACCCTCTAAAATAGTATATCTAGTTTTTCATCTCGAGCATATAAGGCCCTAGAAATAGGGACAACTATGAGGATGACATTTGTAAAAACGGCAAAAATAGGTTATTTTCTGCCCGCTCTTAGAAAAGAAAGACCTTTTCGATACTCTTGTAAATAATTTTCATTTGAAAGAGCATGTTTCAAACCTCTTAAAAAAGTACACTTGGTTTTTCATCGCGAGCACGTACAGCCCTAAAAAATTAACAAAGTTGAGAACGTTGCTATGGTGGCCCCACATGTCTTCTGTTGTTTATCGTCCTGGTTATTTTATGTAGACATTTTTAGTATATTGCGTTGGTCCATGATTGGTACTGGTAGTGACATCGTCACTACCAGTTCCAGTGGAACCAGTACTTAGTGGAACTCCTTCCTAGTAAATGGGTGGGAATAACTTACACAAATTCCACTTTTAAAGTTTTTAATATCTGCGACCGGTTTCAGACTTTAGTCCATTATCAAGCACAAGAGTTATTCATGACTGCATATATATATACACAAAGAATAAAAAACCAAGGCACCAATCAGATTAGCTACTGTTGATAGTGGGAGAGGTGTTAGGGGGAGGAGGAAGAGGGTTAACAATGGGCAGAATGGGAGAATAATTAGTAAACTTAATTAACTTCTAAGTTAGTTAATTTATTAAAGTAACAAATTATAACATAGTAACAAATTATAACAACGTTTCTGTTGAAACATGGGTAAAGAATCTTTACTAGAGACTTCGGTTAAGTCGTGGCTATGTAGCCATTCTGTTGTGTGTAACTCCAATTTTTTTTTTTAATAGTGAGTTTTGCCATATTTTCATTTCTTGGATCCTTCAAATTTCATCCATACTCCACTTGAGGTTACTCTAGAAAATTGACAGCTGCTTAGTATTCTGTAATTATTTTATTGACATAGCACTCTCGCATGGCCACGTTTTGAACTGAGCTGCTGTATTTGTCGTATTCCATCATATTTTTATAACTTCTTTTTCCAGAATTTGCATTATTGCACTAAATATTGCGATTTCACTAATTTTAAATGGATGTCGAAGAGTCAGATGAAAATCCCAACTTGCCCTTCTGTGTTGTTGGGGAAAATCTTTCGTCCATTTGTCATCATGGTCCATTTTATTCCAATAAAATTGGGCTGCAATATGTACACAATTTATCGTTGCACGAAAAAGT
Organism: Sympetrum striolatum; assembly: GCA_947579665.1. Classification (NCBI taxonomy): domain Eukaryota; kingdom Metazoa; phylum Arthropoda; class Insecta; order Odonata; family Libellulidae; genus Sympetrum; species Sympetrum striolatum. The sequence goes on along the minus strand of OX388342.1, from coordinate 47,646,406 downwards.
GCTCATTTCTCTGCGATCGGAGGTTGAGATCACAGAGTACGATCAAATCTGTTTCTATCACAAAGCAATGTCTTTAGAAAAGTATTAAATTAAGCAAAAGTTATGCTGCAACCCATTTAACAAAAAAAAAACGTACAGCTAAAAATGGGCTGCTGAAAGTCAATCTAGTCTTGTCAAATGATTTGCAATAATGGGCAAAAACAAATGTGAAGCCTGGTCAAAAAATTTGTTCCAAGATATACAGCCAAATATGTTTCTATGGTCCAAAACACTACTGACTCTTCGTCTTCGGAAAATTGCGATATGGATATTTCGGACACGGTAAATCGAAGTTCTACGGATTTGGGATCTACTCCGTTAAAAATTCGGAGAGTGAGTAGTAGGGATAAAGTGAACCTACGTGTAACGAAAAATTGAACGCATGCAGAAAGTAGTAACAGACAAAATAACGTTAGCCGCTGGAATACCAGCTGAAGATATAGGACAAACTAGTCAGTGTGATGTTGAGGAATACTCGTCATGCTGATCTGATAAAAGAAATTCAAACAAAAATTAAAATATCCGATAGATCAATGAAAGTTCAACTATTGACATTGGCCCCAAAGAGTTGGTCGATAGCACTTACAGCGAAAACATTTGGGGTATCAGAACGTACAGTGAAAGCAGTACGGCTGGTATTGCATGGCTATCGGGCGTGACCCCTACGGCGATGGGGTTACTGGTTCAAATGCCTAAACTGGTATTGACGATGTCACTACCAGTACCAGTCATGGACCAACGCAATATACTAAAAATGTCTACATAAAATAACCAGGACGATAAACAACAGAAGACATGTGGGGCCACCATAGCAACGTTCTCAACTTTGTTAATTTTTTAGGGCTGTACGTGCTCGCGATGAAAAACCAAGTGTACTTTTTTAAGAGGTTTGAAACATGCTCTTTCAAATGAAAATTATTTACAAGAGTATCGAAAAGGTCTTTCTTTTCTAAGAGCGGGCAGAAAATAACCTATTTTTGCCGTTTTTACAAATGTCATCCTCATAGTTGTCCCTATTTCTAGGGCCTTATATGCTCGAGATGAAAAACTAGGTATACTTTTTTAGAGGGTTGAAATCATTCTCTATTTAATAAAAATTTTTCAAAAGAAATTCCAGAGGGTCTTTTTTTGTAAAAGCGGGGTAAAAATAGCCTATTTTTGGCTTTTTTACAAAAATTGCCAAATGTTGACTCAATTTTTAAAATAATGGAAAGTACTAGGAATATGAAATTTTATATTTATAAACTATGTATTGACATGTTATCATTGGATAAATTTCACGTTGATTATATCATTTCTTCTTGAAATATAAAAAGCCAAAGTTTTAATTTTTTTTCGATCCGCAATTTTTTGGGCCAGTTTTGCATAGAATTTTCTGCAAGGAGGTCGCTCTTACAGTTATTTTTATTACTTTGTTTAATAAAGCGCAAAAAGTTGTTTAAGATAGCCAAAGTGTGTTTACTTCATAAAACAATTCTTTGAGATACAACGCCTCAAAGTTACTGAAAACTCATAGTCATGTTGAAGAAGGCAGCGACACGGGGTCAAACAATCTTCTATATCTCAGCAAGTATACCATCGGCGATAGTAAAACTTTACAAATGTTCATAAGAGATATGTGTGAATGTCCATACAAAATTTCATCGAAATCCGTGATGGTCGAGCGGGGACCACTAGACCACTTGGCATGGAATGGCCCAATATGAATATAATACAGTTCATGCGTACTCCATGCGTATTAGACAAGGAGTGGAAGATTGGAATTTCTAGTCCCAATGTTGTCCAATAAAGACAATTAGTATTGAATTGTATAAAATATCGGCCCTATCTCGTCGCACAGAAAATTTTATCGATTAATTCTAACTAAATGTTGTCATCGACAGTTAACCCTTTGAGTCCAAATTTTTTCTAATGAAAAAAATTGTATTTCATGTATGTTTACCTAGATGCCCTATAAATACTTATTTATATTTAGAAAATATTTATTTATGTTTATTTATTAAAACAATTACATGGATATAGCAGACAGAGTTAAACAGCTCAATATTAAAAATTAACTGAAATATACAAAATATGAAAGACTCGATGGCCGAATAGAAACTTTGCTGGAGGAAATCATCGCAACCACTGCATCTCTAAACCGTCATATTCTACCTCAGAAATTAGCGCTGGACACTATGCGCTTCGTACGATCGTAAAGGCGGGTAAATATGGAGCAGAGTTTATCGAAAGCAGGGACGAATTCGTCTCATTTGATGATGCTCCTTACATGTATCACTTCCCCTCCCATCAACGCCCGACCGCAGATTGCCCTCCCCACCACCGAATGGTGAATCCGCAGCGTGATGTGGCTTCCGGGGCGCCAGAGAGACTCCGCGGCCACTTAATCCTGTTTTGGACGCAGGCCCACTGTGAGCGGGTGTGGGAGAAGAGAATGAGTATGTGGAAGGAGGCGGAGGGGGAACTGGGGGAGGAGAAAGAACGGACGAGGGTAGAGTCGTGAAGTAACACACGGTAACTTTGGCGATGTTAGTTTATTCATATACTACGACAGTAATTTTGGGTGTATGAAGCTTAAAGTTTGAGGAAGAAACTCGGTAAATTTAGTAAAATCATTACACTTAAACCACTGACCACCAGTAGACACCACCACCAGAGCCTTCCAGTTTTTCTACTCAGTAATGATGTATTATATGTGAATAAAATCCTACGTATTTTCCTTTGCATTGCAAGAGTTGCCTTGCTCCAGATCATCTCTATGGGGTGAGATTTCAACTATAGTTTTCAGCTTTCAAATCGACAAAGAAAAACTGGAACTCAGTGTATATCATACAGTACAATATGCTGAAGTAAAACAAATGTAATTGGTCACAGAGGATAGATCGCCTTAATTTCTATTATATATTTCATGAGAAGAAGATATTCCGTTCTTTAGGCACATTATATGAACATAAAAGAAAATATATTTAAAATAAAATATGTTAGATAAAATCATTAACCCTTCAAACGTTTGCAGATTATATATTACCAGACAAGCCTTGGTCTGAAGATGATCTTGGTGAGGATGCAATGTATTAACATAGATTTTTTTTGTTCATTTTATTATTTGACTGTAAGGAAAATAATCTCCCTACTATCAAACTGTTATTTCAATCTTTACGAAAATAACTGCCACAAAACATATTTCCCTTAAACTGATAAATATTTCAACCTCAGTGCCCGAAAAGAACCTGTATCTTTAATTTGAAGGAATACTTCTTTAAGTGTGCGATTTTAGTGCACCATTAAGTCCATTTTTCTCCAATCAGAGACAGTTGAATTTCGCTTGTTGCCCTTTGGTTACAGGGAGTGTCGCCAAAGAGGAACATGAGGTTCGTATTAAGGAGGAGAGGGTTGAATGGAAGGCGACATTGCCGAGGAGCGTGGGTGTTAAGGATGAAGAAGATTTTTAAAGGTCTCTTCCTCTCCTACGGGTGCCCCATGAAGCGGCCCGTGACGTACATTTTAATAGACATGACGTCAGTGGCGTGGAAGGGCATCGGGACGGTAAACCAATTTCGCTGTCTCGTCCTGCTCATTATTCATAAAATTAAACGATCACTTTTAGCTCTTTTCAGAGAGGCTTTCGAGATTGCAATGTCCTTTATTCTGGATGACTTACGACCGATTTTATTCTATTTTCTGCACATCTAGGAAAATGATGAATTCGTAGACTTCCTAGAACGTGTTTCCTAAAAATTATGCCAGTTGTTTTCCAATTCCATTTTGCGAGTAGGAGCATTTCTGTACGACAGTTGCACACATACGTATTCGATCCTCCGAAATTACTTTATCTTTAAGTTCATAGCTCTGGAAAATGTATCAGCCAATATAAATTACAGAAAAATTCTGCAGAGGAGGAGCATTTACCTGTTAAAATAACATGAAAAAGAGTTAACAAGAATATAAATAAAAGTTTCAGAGAATTTGTAGAACAATAATAGGAAGTTACAGCAAAAGTTTCGTGTATGAATTAATAATACTATAAAATATAAAATATTACTTAAATTTGTGTTCGTGTGGCATATAGATGGGAAATGTTAATAAGGGCAAAAATTAAAGAATCTTAAACCAGCCGAATTCTTATTATAATTATAAATACTTGGATATTATGGAATGCAACGAATGTACTTCCGTCAAAACTTGAAATTCTGCATAATGCGTTAATGTTCATTCGTATCTATTTAGAGAACTTGAATATATTTAATTTAAAAAATCTTCCAAATAATTTTAGGCTCATGATATGCATGATAATTTCTTTTTAAGAATATGTCAGTTAGATTTTTATAATAAAGGTTTATGCATAGAATTAGTACTATAATCAAATTATACCTGGAGATACCTTATACTTCATTTTATCGATGAAAAAATTTTCTCAAGATATTTTCAATAAATTACTGCCTAAATTAGTACAACAGGATTTTTCTTTTCTTTACGATCAGATTGCGGCATCATTAAAGTAGTTGACCAATATTCAAACGATTAACCGTGGAAATATCAGTTATACAACAGGAATCACAGTTCTCTTCGGGATCTATTATTTGTCGGTCAGTTGCACTACCCAATTGTGCTATCCGATCAGAACATTCTAGAATACCGTTCTGTAGACTTTGCAAGGGGTGTTGTGGTTCGTCCGACTAAGCGGCATCGTCCACTGTCCACTCCTCATAGAGGACCATACCAAGTGGTGAAAAGAAGACGTCAGTTAGATAAAGAAACCGACTGGGTTCAAGTCCCGCTCCTGCCAGACTTTTTCATATCTGTTCTTCCTTCAAATTTTCCCTAAGTGCGCGACTTTAGGTGCGGAATCACCTTCGACCTTTACCAAATGTAGACAGGATGAAAAACAGGGTGGCTACCATAAAGGGACATGCACGTTGGTATGAAAATGAGGAAAGAAAGGAAAAGAGAGGAATAGCAAACCCAAAACATATGTCAAAAGAAAATCGCTCGCGAAAAGGATTTGATCAGCCCACGAACAAACACATGTACACACAAGTACTCAATCACAATATATTTCAAGTAAGTAACTTTCTATAGCTATTTAATCACCTTTACGATTTTTATTCATTTTTTTTGGAAATTATATGCTTTAAGTTACTGATTTTAAAAATGCTTAAAACTGATGGAGAAAAGAAATCTCTTTTAATGAAGCCAAGAATCGACTTCCCATGATTTATTTTTGACATTAATAACGCTTGATGTGAGAAGTGACTTTAAAGTACGAATTATCCCAAAAAATCCCAAATATCATGTAGTACGTACGTACAGCAAAGATGATACTAGGAATACGTCTTTCAGTCCTGGTATAATACTCTCGTAAAGAGTACACATCGTTTCTTTGACCTCCAAATGCGTGGACTAAGTACGCGACTTGCACACCGAAGACATAAGAGAGATGGGTACGTCGGAAAGGAAGAGGACTTATACTTGAAAAAAAAAACAACTGGTAGAGAGTGAGGCGGAGGGTTTGAGAAAGAGAGTTCAACGTGGGCGGGTTGAAAATCCTGGCAGATTGTCCCAATTAGACCCTCTTGACGGGAAATCCGCGAGCCGAGCAATCGGGGAAGGCGCCGAAGAGAGAGCAGGGGTGGGAGGAGGAGGTGGCAAGGCGCCAGTGAGGGACCGGCGCCCACCCGCACACTCCCGCACCCACTGCCACACTCTTGCCCGCTTCCTCCAGACTCAAATTGGCCCATTACATCGTATACTCCAATTCCTGCCCCTTACAAATACATAAACACATCTCCGAGGCGACGGTTCGGGGATATATAAATACATAGAGAGAAGAAGGAGCGCGAGAGAACGGGACTGCGAAGAGACGAAATTTATTATATTCTTGCGGAGATGTATAGGGATCAAGGATAGGAAGATGGGGAAAAAGATTGAAATCTTGAAATTCTGTAAAAGAAAACGATGCAAAATCAGTACCACTTCTGAGCAAAATCTCTCGCTAACCAGCCCCGGCGATTATCTAAAGCAGAAATAGGAATCCTACAGCCTTTTTGGACGTGCAAGCCAGACATTAAATCACTTCCTGGTAGAAACGCCTAAAAGAAGTAATTGTGTTTTTCAATTAATGACGCCAAGTGAAAATATACATCGGTGAGCATTACTTTAAGCTCACTCTTTAAACTCATTTAGTAAAATTTCACTCACTTGATCTAAAATATCTGAACCTATGAATTTTTGGAAAAGCTTCCATTGGTAATCAGATTCTATAACCTGCAGCGAATTCCAATCTAAGAGTTCTATAATAGCCATAGAGTTACTGTCGAACTTGAAATCCCCTGTAAGGAAAACAGATCTACTCTACGATGGAGATACGTGTAATTTCATGATCAACTATTTGTATTTAACGAATATATGACTTAAGAGTGGCCTGACGGCTTGCTATGTGGCATTTCTAATGTGAACAAATGGTAAATTCGGCCTTCTGATGGAAAAAGGTTCTTCATCCATCATCTAAAGGCTAAACTACCTCACTCTATGACCGGGAAGGATTGTGCAAGGATCCGGTTATTGTAACTTATACCATTGTACAGTCCTGGCCAAAATTAACGCAGCACCGGCCGTAAGGATCGCTAGGGAGGTGCTGCGTTAATTTTGGCCAGGAGTGTACTTAAATTTATGTAAATATATCAGTATAGAATCAAAGCCATTTTCATGTAGAAATAAAGAGGAAAGAATGGAAAGGATGTTATCAACATCGAGCCATAAATATTAATGATATTGAGCAAAAATGTCGCCAAAAGTGGCAGTTAAAGTGGTTTAAAATTGTGTCTACTCATGTATATCATTGAAATTGTTACTCTGGCAAGCATCCTTACTTTCATTAGGGATGTTCCACGAAGTCATACCAGTTACGGCTGATTCAGTCACCTGCTTACCAAGTTATGTTACATCCCTCCTTAAAAGCTCTATCTTTAAGCCAATTCGAGTCAAGCCTCCGACACCACCCTCTGCCGTGTTCTCATCTGCCAAATGTCTCACTTCTCTCGTACTGAATGAAACCCTTTCACACCCTCAATCCCTTAATATAACCTATAATCTCCCTTCCCTTTTCACCCTCTTTCTTACTCGTACAACTCTTGGTAATGTTCACCACGCAACACCTGCACCCCAGCTTTAATGACACTGCCTTCCTCGAAACAGTATCATCACCATTGAATTTTTCAATCTTTCAAATTAATGAAGACCATGCATTTTAAGTCTCCTTGTGTTTCCAAACTAAGAAACAGTTAATTGACTTCTTATTAACACGTATATTTTTAACCTAAGTGATTTTTAATTTAAAAACACAATAGAGGATAGAAGGAATATACCTTCCTCCGGTTCCACCTTTAAGATTTTCAAGAATTGGTTTTAATTGAATTTTCGCATTAAACTTTGTTTTTCATGTAAGAGAATTGGGCTTATAAGGAGTGCTTAATGAAGAAAGACGTTGTACTTTTTATAGAAATGTGTTGTCTTTAATGGAGAAATGCAACCAGGTTTCAACGAGTAACATAATAATGGTCTAATAATGAAGATTTCTTATTGAAATCTGGTCGCGTTACACAATTAAAGGAAAAATACTTCTGTAAATAGTACAAGGTCTTTTGTCATTCTACATGAGAAATTTCAACATTTCCACATTCCATGCTTCATCAGTTCCATGCACTGTCAGTTTTATCTTGAGAACTTCTGGATAGCTAAAAGTTTTAGTAGGCGACAACTTACTGCAGATATTTGAGTACATAAAATACACCAAAAAATATAAATATTTATCTGTTACACCAATAAGGAGAAAATATAAATATTTTTTAATCTCTGATATCGTTTAATGAATACTGGAATTTTAAGCTGTAGATGTAATCTTAAGGAAATCTACGCATATTCGATTTATTTCCGGTAAAATACTGGAACGAGATCTAAGAATTCCCTGCGTAGAACAAACTAAAAATACATTTCCTTCATGTATCACCACGAGCATAATGGAGCAACTCCTTCTATCACACAATCCTTAAATTACCCTCGGTGATGCGCCAACTGTTTTCAGTCGCAAAGGAACCCCAAAATGCACACACTGTAACTCCCATGTGCATCCATTAAGAGACACGCACAATCGGGAAATGATGGTAATGGCGAAACAAGACAGCGCGCTAAGCCCTCCGTCGGCAGCAAATGGCAAGGCGGGTAAAAAAGGGGTACGGCCGCGAAAAAGATCAACGAAATGGGGAGAGAAAGTGGGAGAAGGATGGGTGTTAAAGGGGGGAATGATAAGGGATTTCCGCGGTGGGTCGATCGCCCGAGCATTTAAGGACGATTTGGGTGCGGGGAAAGAACCACGGCAGAGGGCGTGAGGGCGCATAAAAGGATTATAGGAAAAGGGAGGATGGGTGACGTCAGCTTACGTCACTGCGACTAAGGAATAATACCAATAATGAGAGATAATGACGGGAGAGGGGGATGCGGGAGACGTCGTTAAAGGGTGGACATGATAATGGGGAAAGGGGTTGAGGAATTATTTTTTAAGGCGACGGAGGGTGGCCTAGGCGTATGGGGTCCCAGACGCTCTCTTTCGACTGCTGAAGAAATCCCCTTAAAAAACGAACGGTGGTCGGAGTGCACTCCTTCGTCCTTGATGTGCAGTTGAAACATTATACGACATGTGTTACGGGAGAGGAAGAAATGTAGGTCGGTAGCTCTGGCCGACGTATTTCAGAAGCTGAAGGGAACGTGTATTTCGAAAGGGAGCAGAAACCTTCAGATAGGTTTTTTTTGTGGAGGGCGAGACGTGGTGATTGATATAAATTATTGTAAATAAAACTCTTCGTGGATGGAATGTGCGGCAGAGAATCTTCTCCCTTACTTTACGATCGATTATTCTTTCCGTGCATTGTCGCTGTGACAGATTCACGGATCGGTGAAGTGGTCCGGTTTTGAGATTTCATTCACAATCAAAGTCGACGTAAAGTTTGAGCAATCCGTCTTTTTTGACAACAGCTAACGAAAGGGTCTTTTACAAGTACCCTTGAATCAATAATAATCAGCCGTGATTCATCAGTTTTTGCCGAATAAAGAGGGCGCCTCGGTGATTCACCCTTTCATCAATTTGTATTTAGATGGATGTTATAGCTCACTAACGTGGGAAATAAAAACATTATTATTCGATAATGTTTTTATTCGAATCGAATTCCATTCCGATTCCGATTCCAATCGAACGAATTCTTTACTACATTATAACCAGAATTGCAAATGGTATCATTATGATTTATGCGCAACTTTCGATACTTTCCTGTAATAAGCAACCCCTGAATGCTTATTATTTTTTTGGAATTATACCAGTCATTTTGCTATAGTCATATATACGTAACATCTTGAAACTTCATTTTATGAAAACATGAGAGTAAGAAAACTTTGATTTTTCATATTAAATGAAAAGTATAAATATATAATATCCACTTTCGGTAACAAATAAAAATTTAAATACGATACTTGTTATTAAAAAATGGAACCAACTAATTGTTTCTAAGTAACTTTTTCTCTTAAGTTCAACAAAAAGAGATGCAGCAACATGACTAATTAATTGTTATCAACCTATTAATAATTTACAAGGTAAAATTCCTTCTAATTCACTTAAATGAAAAGATGAATTCAAATTCAACAACTGATTATGATGGATAACTTTAAGCGTGAATATTTTAAACAAAGAATCACATCGGACGTGATGTTACAATTTTCTATGTCTCTTAAAGTTGATTTTAGGAATTCGCATCACTTCTTTGAATTAAAAACAATTTCAAAAGCCCCTTTAATATGGAGTGGAAAATGGAAATAGCATTACATATTATAATTGAAATACCGAAGCTTATTCGTAATTTGAATCGTCTGTTTCTCTATATAAGAAATAAAAACTTGGTAAGACCTCGTCCGGCCACAGCTGTTGGAGGCATCTTACGGGCTGCTACATCATATTCAACGGAATGAAGACAACACTCGTCAGCAGCCATAAGTCTTTAACCTTTCAACTTTTTCCAACAGGCATAAAAATATTTATGTAATTTTTCTAGCCTGTAAACTAATCCTATCTATATTCATCCCAATATAACTCTTTTCCTGTCCATTAAATTGTCATTAGTCACAGTTGATAGAACATCAACTCTTGACTATATCGTTTCAAGGCGGTTTCAAGGATTATACTCAAGCTGCTATGCATCATTAGACTATAAATGCTAAAGAGTACACGGTAGTAAATGTGTCATATACAAATTATAAAAATATTAATCTCATGATAAGTTCATAAGCTTATAGATAAATGTCTTCTTAATCGTGGTATTTGTTTGAGGATAAAGTAACAGAAGAGATTTAAATTAGTTCTCCCTTCAAATAATAATTAAGTATGGATAAGGCTGTACCGTTTTCGAAATATTAACTATCTCAAAGAAATTTTGTATCAAAGGAAATTTAATTTGATGTGGATATACCTAGTTATACCTACTGATAAATTAAAAATCTTTTTAACAGAAAAATATCGCAAAGATTCTCAATCCACAATCTAGGCTTCCAAATTCGAAGAAAAAGAGACATTGATCTGCTACATTACCAAATATAATAACATTTAAAGGGTACTAGGGATTGTTGAATGTGATAAAATTTCAATAAAATTTACAGTTATACTTCCGAAAATCTTAATGAGCATTTCAAGATGGTTAAATTTGATAGGGTATGCTTCAAATTCTATTCAGGAATAGGTATGATTAATTATTCCTACTATAAAAAAACTTTTACGTTTAAAACTTTCTCTTGCATCTTTAAAATACGTCATTTTCTAGTTGAAACTAGGTTGTTATCATATTCATAGCTGAAACAATTTCTAAAATTAGATTTTAAAATGTATTACCGTTCATACGCTGAAAAAATAATCTATTGTAGTAAAACTGATACAAGAGAGCAACGTGAGGTATCGCACACATAGAGCTCAGTAAGGAACGATTCAATCTATTTGGCACCAACAACTCGAGCAGCAAGAACTCCTCGGATAGCAAATTCATAAGCACAGAGGTCAACGCTACGGAATCGACAGCACGAAAAGTCTTGAGCCAGCGAGGGAAGTGAATCGTAAAGAGAGAAAGGGGAGGCGAGATGCGGCGGGAATGAGGAATAGCCGTGAATTAGGGAAGGAGACGAGGGGCAATGGAGGAGAGGTCTGTCCGACTGATGAATGGCCAGTACAAGAGGTGTGGGTCCGTAGGCGTCAATGAAGATGGGAGGGGGATGTTTGTGGATGGCGCCAAGGGGTCAGAGGCATCGCGGACAAGGGCGGGAGGAAATTGCTGTTTAACCGCCAAATGGAGGGAGGCGGAAGGATGGGCAGGAAGAGAGGAAATAAATAAGTGAGGGATGAGACAGAGATGCTGAATGAAGCCATGTTATTCATTATTGAAACGGAGCGCCGATGAAAAGGAGCAGCTGGGAAATGGATTCCCTTGGAATTTATATCGCCGAAGCATCTCAATGGAAGAGTACGTCAATTGTTGGTGTGGGAAGAGTACGTGAGAATTTTTCGCATGGTTTCCGTAGATTGGTATATTAACAAAAAAACTATAATGAGTGATTGTTTTATCCACCTAAATCACGGATATCCGAGCTACACTCCAAGGGATATACCCTACAAGCAAAATAAATGCATGTGAACACAGGATTTATAATCAAATGTTCTGCAAGTCATGACATTTCTATTCATATTTAATCATCTTCACGTATGATAAAATGTAGGCCACTAAAAATTATATTAATTGGAAGTTAGAGATACAAAAATCCAACAATAGATATTGCTTACCTCTGATGAATAATACATCCTCATTCACAGTTGTTAGTTGTCGTTAGAGTTCAATTGATATCCTGTTAGAGGATAAAATGTAAGTACATCAACGGCAAACAATACCTTTCCATGGATTTGGCATCAAATGATGGAAATAAAGAAATGGATTTGCACATGAAAGTGCACTGCTTAAACCAAAGTTATACTGAGATGAAAAATAGTGACTTGGCTGGGACTAATAGCATCCCATTTACAGAGGTGAGAAGAACTTGACTCGGTAGTTCAGTGGTTAGAATACCTGCCCGGAAAGTGGGAGACCTGGGTTCGAGTCCCAGCAGTCACCATTTTTCACCTCTGCATAACCTTGGATTAACTTGGTCTTTAAGTTTCAATTACCACATATATTTAAAATATGTAAATTCTTAAATATGAATACGAATAGAAACCCATCTACTTGCTCCATCCAAGGTGAACAATATCATATAATTAGAAAGTAAAACAGTTACTTATTTTCAAACGCCCCTTCAAGCCTTGTTACCATAACTTTATTCGCCTCGCTATACTTTTGGGAACTCATAACCTGAAATAGGAGAATATTCTCGCTCAATGATAGGAAACTGAAGCAATAAAATAAAATCGATTATTGGTTAAAGCGGAAATTATCGAGTCGATTATATTCCCTTTTAGATGATTTGAATATTTCGCACGTTATACAAAAAAACTAAAAGATTTTGGTGCAAGTTGGCTGAAGGAACTTGGGACTTGGTGGTCTCGAGAAGGTTGAAAGTAGTACTTAACAGTTGGTAATTCTGCTCTAATCAATTGAGCAGTCATGGTAGAACCTCTTTTGATACCGTACATAAAGATAAATTTAAAGATGAAAATTCATTTTCGTATGTGTTTTGCTCGCTAGGAAGTGTTACAAAATGTAGAAGGACATTTAATCGTGAAATATTCTCTAATTCATAACGGCGACGTATCATTCGTATCCTAAACTGCATTTATGAATCAAGAGTTTTAGGCTAACAGTTCTTTCAGGTAAGCGAGAATTAGAGTGAATACCTAAGCTATAAAAATATTTATTTTAAGTGGAAGAACGATTTTGTGATAAATGGTATGCACATGAATACTAATTCAACTTCAAAGAATAAAAAAGAAGTATTAGTATAATAACGATGTTCACCAAAGAGGTAACTCCTCAGAGAGACATGCGGACCTATCTATCAGACCATATCGTAAATAAAACATTACCACTACCTACTTAATGTAGGTAGGTGGATATTCCCGCAATAAAGGATTATTTTAATCTGACGAATGACTCAATTACGTTACATGTTTTTCCAGCAGAGTAAATTTCGAGGGAAATTAATTTATACGGGCTATTTCGCCAAATTAATGGAAATAAAAATCCGGAGATAAATTGTCTTGTTTACAGTGCGATAAATGATAATTAAAGCTTGATGCTTCGCAAGCTTGACTTTCCGAAGCCAACATGAAGAGTTAACGACCTCATGTGTTGACAAATCGTTAAGCTGGGGATCCATCAGTCTCAACGGCCAGTCAAGGGGGTTTTTCTTCTGCTCGATACTCGAGGCATGCTTCAAAAATAACATCCTCTTCACGTGAATGGGAACATAATACGGGAACGAAACTTTTTAATTACATGAGTAGATTACACAGGAAACAGCTTTTGTTGACCATCTCTACTTGTACAACTGTCGATATAACTTTTATATTAAATATTAGTTAATAAAAAGTAAACTAAGCTATATTGCTGTACATTTATAATAATTTTTAAATTAAGTAGTGTAAATATTTCAAAATTCAAACCTAATATATGCTAAATTTAAGCCAACAAAACATTCTCCAAATATACATGTCACTCCCTTTTTCAATTCAATTTCAAATCTGTGGTCTAAATTAGTGAATTAGCACCTTTATTAAAAATTTCTTAAAAGTACTATCGGCTATTTCATATCTTCCAAATTATTGAAGCAGTGAAAAGCTATGAACCAACATATAGTGATATTATCCATATACAGCCCGGTATCGAACGACGTTGATTTTAGTATACATTTTTATTACATCCAGAGCCATTTATGGCCTGAGATAAGGTTTATCTATTTTAAACAATCTTATCGCCGATGTATCTTATTTTCTAATGCAATTACATGATTAAACTTGATTATTAAATGATGGGTATCATTCCAGACTTGACAGAATTATCTGTGATGGAAAGCTGCCGAAATCAGAAATCAAAGGGAACTCGATTGACAGATTCATTGTAAATATTTTTTAATAAATATTTTATCTCATCTTTGATAAAGAAGGATTTGGTTTATCTGTTTTGTGTGAATGAAATCATATATTTCCAAAGTCTAACATTTTGGCGGAATCGACTTAATATCTTGTGCTGGTACGTTTGAGATCTGTATTTTCTTTGTTCAAGATAAATGTTCTCTAGTCACGTAAACGTGTTTCTAAACTTATGTATTTTCTGCTCGTAAAGATATTTTAAATGCGAAGATATTAACATAGAAAGCTATGTAGATTATTTTAAAGATTCGTATGTTTGTACTCTCTTTTATAGTTTACTTGTTATATAAATACATTTTAGTGAAAAGTATTCGTATGATGACAATTTTCTAGATCTCAATAACTATTAATTTCCTCCATCAGGATGTAAAGATTTCCATACTCAGTCCATTATATAAATCAGGGCATTACCTATTTTCAACAACGCATGTAAATTTGGATTTTAGCACTAGAAATATTAGTAACTTGACTCAGACATTTATTTTGTATATTGTTACAAATGTATTAGTATCAGCGTAAAGTACAATAGCATATTCTACTCAGGTGATTCTGATATCAGTAGATAAACTAGATTGGAGACAACCTAGATTAAAAGACTCATCGATACGTTGTGGCATAAAAATAGATACAGCCTTCTAAAAACAAACAGTGAAGTTAAATACCTCGGATAGCTATGACTTTGGGTTAGTTTTGTTTCCTTCAAAGTTAAAAGCGGAGGCAGAGAAAGACTTTTGATATCAAGATTTTTGATGTAGGTAAGATTCACGAGTGGAATTCGTAAGATATTTTTGTAATAGCAAACAAGTTCCGTAAGGATATATTTTCCCAATGATGATGATGGCAACGGTATGATTTTATATAATTAAAAGCATAGTATGGTTTTTCGTGAGGAATATTGTTATATTTCCCTCATACAAGCAATTATTTAGAACCCTACGATGTCCAAATTTCTCAAATTACATCACACTTCCAACACTGGAGTTATTCGAGGATCTCACTTAATTCTAGCGAGTATTTTTTTTTTGTATTTTATGACTCCTGAGGACGGTAGCATTGCTATTGAAAAGATCTTTGGGTACAATTATAGTGCGACATTCCTTTCTTGTTTTATCCGACTACCGGGAAGTAAGAGGAAGAACGCCGACAAAGACGGCTTTTGGAGATTTTAAACCTCTAATTCTAGCGAGTTCTCTTTCTTTGCAAATTTAAATTATGCAAGTGCATCAATGTACAGGAGTTCTTATAAGGATACATGACATCATATACAGCAGGCTTAAGTAGTTTATATTACTGCGAATGCCGGACAGATTTTACAGTAATCTTTAAACACCGCCCTCGGCCGTTGCCTACTGGCGCTCTTATCAAACTGCAGCGATTTTTTAATTAAATTATAAATAGCTTGTTTATTATTTTGCTAATAGGAATTAAATTAAGCAACTCCTTTGAAAGAATTCAGTTAGCATGGAAGATCGCAATAGTTGAAGGAACGTTGAAAAGCGCTGAAGTTCGATGTAGAATAGAAATGGTAAGTGCTTTTTTTTGGCAGTCATGCTAATAAAAATACAGATTAGTGACTGCCTTCCTTTAAAAATTCCAACAGATATATTTTCGATTACTATATCGTGTTTTCGGCCCGAAGGAGAGCATTTAAAACGGCATTTCTGAGCATCAATTTCCATAATCGGGAACTAAGAGAGAAACAATGGGGAGCATTATTTGTGTTTAAATATTACGCATCCGTATTCATTGTTGTAAGAATGTACCCTATTACTAACTTCGATGTAGTACAACGTTTGGTGTATTGATCAAGGTTAAGTTTATACCCATAGAAGAAGAGGATTGAGGCCCTAAAAAAGAGAGATTTATCATTCCATGCAGCGGATGATATTCCCAAGCGTCGAAATTCGTGTAGTTTAAACAAAGTTGAATCTTCATTCCAATCTTCATAAAATTAATCAGCCTTCTTCATCTTTAATATTATTTATATTATTATTCTAAGTCTTCTATATTTTTACCATAGTCGCCTTGGCAGCGTAAAAGCGTACTTTTGGGAGACATCCTCTGTATTCTCTCCCGAATCTCTCAATTCTCTCTCTCTTCATCTTTGTGTGCCTCTTCATTGGGCAGATAACGCGGTCGCCTCGTGCCTCTGCTCCCGAATTCCGGTCACGGGGCAATCAGTGCTGCCTCGGGGAGGGCACGAGGGGAGGAAAAGTGCTTCACGCGGAGAAAGAGTTTGGAAATTCGGAGAGCTTGTTTCTCGGCCTTAAACAGAGAGTAGAGGTCGGAGTCTGCGGCAATCAGAGGGATAAGGAGAGGAGACGAGCGGAAAATAAGGAGCGAATAGAATTTGGGGGTTTGTGCTTTAAGAGGGAGCGGACTGCAGAGCGTAAATCCCGTATTAGGTAGAATGTTACTTACGCAAATGTTAATGATAATAATAATAATAATAATAAGTCGTCTTTATTTGGGCGAGATTGAGACTTAAAAGTCTCTTCTTCCATCTAACCCATAATGATACGGAATAAGGCTGTGGATAAGTACATACCTAACCAGAGTCTTTCATCTATGAGAAGATGTAATACTCTCTTTTTAATGCAGATATGTTTAATGCAACGAGTTGATGTATTTAAGACAATTATTTGTTGGAGAAATAAATCAAACATTCGGAAACACAACTCGCTAAATATTCACTACTTCTTACATCGAAAATTTAGCTATGGCTTAGCTAACGACAATTATGCTAATAAAATTATGTAAATCTCTTCAAAAGATACATTTGAAAGAATTAGTCAAATATATAAATTAAAGTTGCCCCGTTCGTTCTCGTGAAATATTATTTCACGACGAGAACGGATGTGAAACAAAAAAAGGAGGGAATCAAGTAACTGTCAGCCATGTTTATAACTTGAAGAAAAGAACATTGGGTACCTTAGATTGATAGCATGATATTGAGTGTAACACATGGGAGTCGCCTAATGGACAGCTTTAGTAGATGGGATAGATGAACGAGATCATAAGTTATTCCTTAAAAATATTCAAACCGATGTTGATCAAATAATGATTAAGATTATAATTAATAATGATCCAAGATTAGAACTGATTATTAATTGACTTAATTAAGGCCTTACAGAAGACACAAAATCAAGCAACAAAGCCTTTCAAGGTCGTGTGTTTGAAAACTATTTGAATGGTCTTGTTTCACTGTCATTAAATGTAGCAGTAGTAAGCAACAGAGCCATTAACGGTTGTGTGTTTGAAAACTATTTGAATGGTCTTGTTTCACTGTCATTAAATGTAGCAGTAGTAAGCAACAGAGCCATTAACGGTTGTGTGTTTGAAAACTATTTGAATGATCTTGTTTCACTGTCATTAAATGTAGTAGTAGTAACTACTTACTGCAAAAACCTAGGATGTAGGAAAAGTAAGCAAAAAAAATTAGAAGGATAATTTCTGACGATACTGACTGGTTATAGCCAATCGTTGAAGCCAAAAATAATTGACGATTTTTTCGTAAAACCATCAGCTATGAGCTTTGAAGATGACGCGTTCAATGTTTAGGGGAGGATTGGTAAAGATGAAGTCGGAGAGGGAAAAATAAGTTGTTTTAAGGTTCCCTCCGGTGAGAGGACGTTTAGGGGGAGAGCATTTTGAGGAGCGGATCCGCGGGGCAGGAACGTGAGCGAAATTCTTAAGTATAGTGCTTTGGAGGATGCGGGCATTGATTGAGGGAAAGAACTGAGGGAGAAGCCGACGAAGGAAGCTCCCGATTCCAGCCAACGCCGATTTGCCTGCTCTAAATGAATAACAGCATTTATTTTCTCTTAGAATACACGACTCCTCCGAGAATAAATCAAGAGCGAGGAATATACACACAAACAGCCATGCTATTCCTTTTAGGTCCAGGCAAGCTATCCTTTTATTACATAATGCAATATCTTTAAAATTTTCCTTCGTATATAGCTTAAGCTTGAGACGTCTCATGCTTGTTTCACTTATTGGGCTTCAAGCGGCCTTTTCTTTCAGATCCTTGGTGATCGTGACCGTTAATTAGCTCTGTCAATAAAGTAGCTAGTAAAAAGAAAATGTGTAAAGATAACTTAGAAAGGTGTAGTTTTAATTGCGTAGCTGCGTATAAAATTGAGTTACTTTCCTATGAAAGAGTTTTTTATAAAATTTTCTAAGAAAAAATGATCAAATATCGCAAACATTCTCATTCATATTGCTAACAAAAAATCTGAATTGTTATTAAATATTAAAAATATTACTTAATACTGCTTAATATTTGATTAAAAGAGGAATTTCAAATACCATCTGCATCTATTTAAGGAATCATCTCTCATGGAAAATTGAGCGAAAGAAATACTGAGAGATATGTATTAATAATAATATTAAAAAAAGATATGTATTAGTTTGAACTCAAAATGATGCAGTCAAGATACTAATAGTGAACTCTAGTTACGTCACCCTACCTAAATGCATCCGTAAGCACACCCTCTTGCTTATCGATGTATATGTAAGTCATGGCCGAAGAATTAGGTATTTATTTCACATTGCCTCGATGACCTGAGGAATCTTTCGAAACGAAAAAAAAGAAAGGATAGGAAATATGAATTTTGAAGATGATTACGTATTGGCAAATAATAGGGCTTTAGAAATTTGAATGAGCCATAAATGCATACCCTAAGCTTCCTTCGATGCCAACATCTTACGTTGGTAGGCCTTTCAACTTTATTTACCATTTCTAGAGAGCGTAAGAAATGCTCTTTCGTTCTTTCTATTACCTCTCCGTCAAGACCGAGTTTAAGGAAAAATGCGCACTCCGTAATTCACTTGTTTACTGTTGTGCTCCGGATTTATGCTTTCTTGAACTGCAACTTCAAATCAAGTGTGACCATCGTTTGAACCGGGCAATCTTCTTTTGTTTTTTCTCGACTTTCTGCGACTTGCGACTCTCTTCTGGTAAATCATTCCATTTACGGAGAGGCGGAGAAATGCCATGGGGAACAAGACTGATCGCAAGACCACGAGATCCGACTCCACGAGGATATTTGACTTCTAACTCCCGCAATCAAGAGTCGGGTCAGGAAAAGAAGGATTTAAGCTTTAGAAATTATGATAAATTGACGAAGTATAAAGATTTCTCACAATTATGCTATCCCTCTTTAAGATGCCAAACTTATTTTCTGACTAATAAAATCGATTAAAATATTTTATAAAAAAATATGAAGCAATCACGAGTAGCTGTCCTATCGCAATAAAAAGATTTCCATAAATTAAAAATACAAAATCGATGCATAATGCATTTTCCCAACTTGCTTAACAAGCTTCTTCAAGCGCGGTTTTCTGTCTACATCACTCAAGCTCTATTTCAATCATTAAGTTATTAAATCATTAAAAGTAGAATTTATCTACGTATCACCAACACTATTTGAAACAGTTACATTTTATTCATATTCTTTCATTTGAAACAATCTTCAATGGTCGACTTATCTCCTCCCGAGTTATAATTACAATTGTATAATAAAGAAAAAATATTCGAAGTCATCTTGAAAGCTGTCAAAACAATGCGCTACCAAAAGCAATCCAAGAAATAATAGAATATTTTTTAAAAGAACGAAGCTCTTAAAAATTAAATTTTGGAAATAAAATATTGTATAAAAGAATTTTTTAACTGTATAGGGTGTTAAAACATGTAAGCTAAACATTGCTAATTGCGTGGCATTAGTTTGTCAATAATGAATTTTCAAATATCCGTTATGAAATTTACATTGGTTGTATTAGTTCAAATGTTGGCATAGAAAATGCTCTTGCATTCACTTTTCTTCGTAGAAAAAGCGATTACTTTATTTCACAGTAAATTGTGTAAGGTTTGAATATTTATCTCAAACTTACCAGCGTTTCCTCTGTCAATTAGTTAATTGGAAATTTTAAACATTCATTTCAGAAGATACTTCGTAACAAAGAAATAACGATGGATCGACTCTAATGAATGAAATGAATGCCTATGATATTCAGATTCATTTCACTTGTAAAGCTAAACTCATCGATCGAATGAGAATCCTTCATGACGAGCACGTGGAACATGAATCGCCGCTTGATGATGCTGCATCTCGAAACGCCAAATTATCATCTGCAGCAGCTCATCTCTGAATGGAAGACGCAGCGTCAATTGGACCGATAGATGAAGGAAATAAGGATGCGCAAACTGAGAAGAAATGAAAGTCACCGGAAGTAACGGAGTGAATGGGTGAGCAAGTGCACGACATTAAGTTAAGCGGGAGATGAAGGGGAGGTAACAGAGAAGAAGATTCGAACCAGAATGAAGAAGGTCAATGAAATGAAAAATCCTCTTTGCATTGATAAAAGACCGCCATTTGGAAGTTAACTACATATTCGCATGGACTTATGACTAATATTATTCTAAATCAAAATGAAAGAGTCAGAATATCCTTATTCACTTCTACCAGTATCATAATAAAAGCGCACATTTTTCATAGATTAAATTCGTTTAATTAACTGATTGAATACGTGGTTGACAATATCAATGCAGTAGCTACGACTATTTACGAGAAATAAATTTCAAATCTTTGTCACTTTATCATGATTAATTTAAGAACTTTCTTACCCGTTTTAGTTTTTAGAAGTATTACAAATATCAGCAATCATAAATACCTGATACATTTTTTAATTGTAAAATATTGGATTTTATAGGAAATCTAACCCATAGGAAATTAAAACACCTTCCTTTATTGAGAGAAAATCAATATTTGTAGTATCCTTTTCTCTAGAAATAAACTATTTTTCGAAGTGTTAAAGATGCATTATCATTTTTTGCTATCGTATGAAATGTGAGCGTTTCAGCAGTTAATTTTTATAAAAAATATTACTGAATGCAATAGATTTTCTTTCACCTTAAAATTCTACAAAACTAAAACAATTCGCCTTATGAATGGTAAAGGGCATTACATTTGCAAGGCACTTTGCACAGTGAAATGCTAACGTAACGGTGCCCTGGACGCCGATCGCGAGTTTTTACATTTACGATGTTCTGTAAACGGCTGTCCATTTAATCCATGGAAATTCAAAGGCGTAAGAAAACGAATTGCAAGTTTTCTGCAACAGCAAAACAGCAGACGAATTAAAAATATTTTCCTCCCTACTCACAATTTTTATTCCTCATCTATTCGCACATTCATCTCTACGCTTGCTTCTTAAATGGCAATAGAAGCAAACCTGAGGTTAACAGTCTCATAGAAAAATAAAGTTTGATTTAGCTGAAATAAGTTTCACTGCATTTGAAATTTTAAACGAAACCTAAATCTCATTGGGAATATAGTACTAGAGTATTTTAACACAATGAGCCATTAAGTTTTGGAAGAAAGATATATCGTAGCTTCTAAATTTACAAACCAAATTAAATAATCATAAAAGGACCAATAAAACGATCAAGCTCATCGACTTTTACTGATCAAATCTTAGCTTATAAGGCGAACCAAACCCTTTCCTCAGGGCTTCGTCCGGAGCAATTTTAATCGAATTGAAAAACTAGGACGTTGGATGGTGCATTTTATTTTCCCCTCAATGCGCCGAGAGTCCATCTAACGTTATTCGCTGCACGGAGCGGTCATTCTGGGAAACGGCGAGTGTTGTGTGGCAATCGGAAGACGAGGGGGGTAGAGCGGCGGAGTAAGTGATTTCTTCACGAAGGACCACCGGCGAAGAGGAGGGAGGCTCATTGCTTCGATTGGTGAGCATCGAAGAAATCAACCCTCGTTAACGAACCGGATAGAGCACGCAGATGGGAGTTGCAAGGAGGAGGAGAAGGGGAGAATGGTTAGTAAGGGCGATCTTCTAACAGGAAGAAGGATGTTATGAATGGGTTTCCGACATAGGGAAGAAATGCAGCGGTAGATGCTCGACTATAGGAGATGAATGGAGAGAGAATAAAGGATATCCAGTTTTTTTTCATATTGCTGTAAATGTACCTCATTACGTAATGTAGTGTATTTGGAAAACCAATTTGAAAAATCAGATTCCTACGCATTCAAGATCCCAGTAACTTGCTGAATTATTACATAAGGATTTTCCGAATAAATCCTTAAGTGAGGTTTCTTTTAAAGTCGTCACCGCCGTGATTGGAGAGCGGATCTTGGTAAATAAGCGAAACCACGTCGAAATCATTAATCAATCTTGGTAATGAAAAATACACTGTTATGCTAAAAAACAGTGTCATAAATCTCATGAGTAATGTTCCAATTATACTTTATTTTTTAACTTCAAGATAATTTTCAGTTACGGACAACCATTTATGTTGCAAAGTTGAATATCATCTTTTATTCTAAAGGAATCCATCTCTTATTATTATGTGAGAGTATGCATTTATCAGAAAGAAATAAAGAAAATGAGATAGAGGATTGATTGGACAGGCAAGTGATAGGCTTGAAAGGTTTTCTTGCGTCCAATCAGACTCATTAAATTGTTACGTAATGGAAGGCAAGGGGAATTCCGCTTCTTCTAAAGGTTAAAATCTTTAAGGGTAAAAGTTAACATTTATTCAATTGAAATAGGTAGTTAATTTATAACTTGCAATGAAGGAATAAAAATACATACCCTGATACTTCAGAGCAAAAATTATTCACTTAACTGTTTACATTACGCTAGTGAATACCAATGAAAAATATCTCAAATAGACACTGTAGACATAGTCTAATAAAACAAGGAAAAATCTGTACAATATAAGATTTAACTTGCTGGAAACACTGGATACGCTTTGAGAGCTAATGAGGAAAGGGCATCAGATGGAAATCGACTTACATCTGTCTTTCGTTATAAAATGCGTTTCTGCAGCTGTTATTGCTATATTCATATCTAAGAGAAAAATTGCCGATAATTTTAAAATAATTCACAAATACGTATGCCATAAGACACTCCATTGATCATCTTCTTAGTTATTGAATAAAATTCGTACATTTTTTGTGTCTTCACCACCGCTCCACAAGCATATCAATTTTGTCTTCTTACTAGCCTAACTGTTACTTGTAACTGATTTTTGTTATTGTCTGTTTTCTTTGCTGTAGAATTCATTGTGATGACTAAGTTATTTTTCTGATAGGGCTTGATGGCTACCAGGGGGGTATCGGGGCAAGCATATCCTGACCGTGAATCTCTCTACCAGCTAGGTCTCTCGCAACTCGACTTCGAAATTTGCTACAACTATTTCAAGAAAATACAAATTCTTAAACTACATAATCCATCTATTCTTAAAAGATTTTGATTTTTAGAAAAGGGTTAAAGAAATCCAGGTAACTTGTTCCATTCTGCAATGTCTTTATTTAGAAAATAGTATTTTGCCATTTGGGTTCTTCGGGGCCTAAGTTTTATTTTACGCTTATGACTTTTACCTACCTTGATTAAATTTTTAAAACATTTCCAATCTTTACTGCCTGCTATTATCTGGCAAACACAACTTTGTCAATTAAATTTGCTTTTATTCTCTAACCTTCCACATTTGAGGACCTTAAACATTTCTGAGACGTTTTTCTTATATCTCCAAGACATAACTAGCTGCCTTCCTTTGAACTCTCTGATTTTCTTATGCAAAAAATTTCGTAAGGATTTCATACTACCACAACACATACCATATTGGTATAACCATGGAGAGTTATCCAATTGCTTCCTTATGTTAAACCTTCAAATATGTTTAGAAAGCAAATGCAGGTGTAATCTATCAATGGGGCTGATATCTATGGTATAAAATATTGTACTCTTGTTTTAACAAGTGACGTGCTTACTTTTACTCACATTAATGCGCATATTGTTTTTAATACCATCTACTGTAGAATCTAAATCCCTTGTAACGTATCTCTATGCTCGTCACTTCTTATCCAACTGAATGTGACGCGAACATCAGCATATAAGTGATTGTTCGATTTAAGGTAATCAGGCAGGTTATTAATATGAATTAGAACAATTTATGTATTTATTATATTTTAGACAACCCTTTTTAGTAATTCATTACTTATATTTCATGCCATTCAAATCTAAAATCGATAAGCTTTCCATCCCATAGTACAAAATATATGGATATAGCAATTGTTACTTGGAGATTCCTTGTTTAAAGTGAGTGTAAATTTGATAATTACGCATATTTATAGTAATAGCAGGCATAATAAAATAACTTTGGTAAAAGTAAATTTTCTGTTTTGATATTGGAATCATGGAGCTTATAACTCCGCAATCGATAAATATTTTGTTTATTTCAAAGCTGAATATTGAATTTGTACCTTTCCTCCTATTTTTATCTATTTTACGTCATGAGTTTCGAAATAAGACAGAATCTTCCCATATAGTATACTTAGCTTCCCAGCGGCACTACTAAAAGCAGAGACTTTTATTAAGAGGTCCATTATGGACTTCTCTATGTTAATAGCGCCGCTTTCCCGGCTACTTGGGTGGTCCTTTCGAAATTACGAGAGGTAGAAGATAAAATATGAGAAAGAGAATAGAAAGAAAGGTTGACCTCATCCTTGTGACAGTATTGTCCTCTTCATTCAGACTACCATCATTACGCTTTAAGATGATAAGAAGGGAATGAAAGAAGCCAAAATGAATTCCCTTGAGAAGTAATACATGACGCATCTACTTTCTTGCATTTCGAATCGCAGCAATAGCTCGAATTAATTGATAACCCAATCAAATAATACGAATATTTTCCATTGGAAGAAGTAATGTCATACATGAATATCAGGGAAAAATTCTGAGCATTTTCAACATATACATAGATTTTTCATACAAATGTCATAATATTTCGCTAAAATCTATCTTTTATATATATACTGCACATTGAATCATGCAAATTCATATATAACTACCATCAATTCGATTGATTCCTCAGAGAAACAGATTTTCAAAGTCAATTTCGTTTGCAGTACACCAAGATGAATAATCTGATTATCAGTACTATAAATTTACTCGAAAATCTATTCTCACCATATCGCATTGCCTTTATTGATACAAAACAATTTACTTTTACATAATTAAAAAATTCTATACGACTATAATTATGCTGCAAACTAAACTTACTTAAGATGTGGTTTCTTTGATATAATCCATAACGTTATTTTCTTCAATAAGTACTTCATTAATTGGTATACGTATTTTAAAATCGAAACGGTTGTCTCGGCTTAGGTCTCCATTATAATAATAATAATAATAAATCGTTTTTATTTGAGCGAGAAATATAATATTATAAAGAATAACGAAAAAAAGGGACACATACCTTTACCATAGTATTTTTATTACACCATCATTTCAACCGTTAAGATCCCTTTAGATTCTCGTAAATAGGACCTTCTTGACTTGATGATGACCTAAAGGGTCAAAACCATGGCCGTATAGTAAAAATATTGTGGTAAAGGTACAAGTACTCCAATTTTTTATGTGTGTGTTTTTATCCATTTTTAAAAATATACAGGTATTTTACAAAGAGTCTAGTGAAAAGCCATCTCCACTGGATAGGAATTTAACCTAGTCCATCAAGTAATTTCTAATTTGTTTAGTAGGGTCAACTTCATGTTGAAAGATCTATTTGTGTGCATATAAACGTCAAGATCTTCTCCAATAAAAATCAGTCCCTCATGAGGTGCATCGTACATGAAATAAATATAATATTTTTAAATGAGGACGAATGTTTTTGGATCAAATCGCAGTAAAATTTTGTTACTGATATCTTAAATCGATTGTTTGATTCCACTAGCATTAGCATTATCTACACTTGATATGTACCCTGCAAACCGCCTAATGGCGTAAGGGAGGGGGTGCATTCTTAATGATTCTACTTCCCTTAACGATTACTTTCGCGTTCGTTACTATTATTTGGGGAATAAATAATACTTTCCCAAAAGGAAAACCATAAAAAACAAATAAAGGGTAACATTTTAAATTGAAATTATTTCTGGTAGATTTCTGATGATATTGTCTGGAAACATAGAATTGAGAATTAGTCTCTAACTGGTATATGCCAATTATTTATTTATTGCCTTATTACACCGGCAATTTCAAGTAAATCTTTCCTTCACAAAGTGGTTCTTTCATCCTCAAATTTTATATGGTATTGGTAGTTTGAAAAGAGAAGAGACGTATATATTCCTTATTATATATAAAGATATTTTTTCTCTTACGGAATAAAATAGAAATAAGTGAAATTTAGAGTGAATTTTTCGCTTAAAAATGAAAATCTTGATCTTTAAAATTTTTATGGGGGAGTTGACAAATAAATTTTTCTCTTCACTAAAGTAATGAACATCGTTCACTGTACTAATTTAGGAACAATAGAAATTCGTGGGAATATTATGCTATTAGACAAGACAGTGTGAAGATAATGGGTCATATAAACAGATTTAACTCATCCTCTTTAAACTTGGCTTACAAAATCATCCACTTATATGCTCCTTCGTGATGATCACGTCTCGTGACAGATGGACCATTTCGCTACGCCATTTAAAAACCCTAAGACTTAATTATTCTGCGCATCTTCGGAGCATTACGCAGAGCAGGCAAAAAGAATATCCTGGTTGATCCCAAAAAATGAAGTGGATCAGAATGCGAATGGAGAGGCATGGATTAAATGACGGGAATGCGAAAGAGGGTTCGCGTGTGACCGGTGACTGGGCCGCACATCCTGTTGTGGATCCGGCCTGGATGAGGGTGCCACGTGTGCACGCCTGCGTCACGCAGCACGTCACTGCACGCCCAAAGAAAGTAGCTGCGTGAGACTACAGTTGCGCAGGACGCGGTTTCCAGCAAAAAACATCTGCGGGAGGTATCAGTCACTTTTGAAGTTTTAAGGACCAGCGAGGGAAAAAAATTTAAGGATCAACGTGTGGATGGAGTCGTAAAATCTCCCCGAAATAACATACGAGGAATAAATTGTCAGTATTTCCCCAATTTAAAAGTGGATTTAGGACGTTTGGAAGGTTCCGATGGAATTGAATGTCCCAAACTCGAGAGGAATTATACTCGATGAATTTTCACGATCGACAGCGCCGAATGACACATTCGTGATGAAGACCATCAGACTTAATACGATTCGTCTCATCACTTTAGAATTGGAATAAAATCTACAAGATAGAGCTTAAGGACTTTAGAATGCTTTAGAATAAAATGGATCATCAGTTTCAATT
This sequence comes from Sympetrum striolatum, assembly GCA_947579665.1. NCBI lineage: Eukaryota > Metazoa > Arthropoda > Insecta > Odonata > Libellulidae > Sympetrum > Sympetrum striolatum. The sequence continues at coordinate 47,619,022 of OX388342.1, read as the reverse complement.
CAGACTCTACAGGAAAATATTTATTTTACATTATAAAATAAAAACGTGTACCAGAGACGGAAACGCGACACTAGTCAAATGCTTTCTGCTAGGCATCAAGTCATATAAGCGGAAAACTAAAAAAGAAATAAAAATATTATGGGAAACTCGGATCACGATTAGGAGAAAGCTGAGTTCTATATTTTGTGTTTTCCCAGACTAACATGTGTGTTAAAAATGTTTTTCCCTGATTTATGGATAAACTAAAAAAGAAATTAGTATCTAATTATATTCTCTATATTATGGTACGCTCAGCAATCATAGTTAAGAAAATGCATGGTCATGAAACGGTGTATCTTCCATCATAATATTTTTCTGTTGCACTTTATGACATGGCAAAAACATAGCATAAAACATGGAAATCCTAAGTTCTGTTTGCGTTTTATAAAGCCTAATATTCCAATAAGTTTTATCATTTAACAATTAAGGAATCCTTGAGGTACAGGAAATAGATTAGAATCGAAATCTTAATATGGGCTAACAAATGTTACTTTACATATTCTAGATAACCGAATGAATTTTATTTTATATTTCTTAAGAAATTTATTATACTTTCTTTCATGACTGAATTTGTAATAGCCTAATGGAGACTTTAATGTGACAGTTCACATGCAAAAGAAGATAGCATTTATCAAGAAAGTTCAATCGTCAATAAATTTACTCACAGCGTAATTCCAGAAAATTTTCGTTTCAAATTAGTCGAAAAGTTGCTTCATAATTTAATCACACCAAGTGTTGTTTACGCTTTATAAGATGCGAAAGCGGAATCTTGCTTAATCTCACGGATGCATCCATATTCATTCTTTAAACGCATACCTAAGTCCCAGAAAAATTCTGCGAATTCCGCTTATCCTCCGTCTTTCTGCGTCACTCAACCTAATAGAACCCAATTCCGACGTCAAATCTATGCCATCACGACAACCGACGGAAGAGTATATCAAACCTCGCAAACGCAAGGACACTGTCCAGAGCTTTTTCCAGAAAAATATGAAAAAACAGAGCGTCACATCATTCTGCCAACTTCCTTCATCTCTTTCCGCATCTTTTTTCAATGTATTCTAACAGCCTCCCTCCGACTCCTGAAAGGTATTTTTATGGCCAGCGTCAGAATCGGTCCGATTTTTCTCGCACGCAGCATCTGGTGGCAGGGCGTCGGACGGAGGTCGGCGACGCTGGCGTCCATTAGCGGAATTTGGCGTCGCCGTCCGCAGAGTATAATGGCGGTAATAAATCCGAGTCCAGCAACGTCACTCCAAGATAAAAGGATCGAGGACGCTGGCAATTGTCAAAAGAGACGTGGGAGAGGTCATCGACTAGCATCCTGAACAAGAATAGGAAAACAACGTAGATGGATGTGGGAACGGGAAAGCATTAATAAGAAACGGAAGAGATACAATATAGTTGCGTAACTATTTCTTCTCGGTGAGTAAAAATAGAGGGCAGTAACATTCAACTAGTTTGCTTGTTTATAGCTTTTTTCTTTGTAAATACTCGTTTCAATCAATATGAAATAAATTTAGGCCTTTCCTTGCAAGAAAATATTTCAAATGATCAACAATCGGTAGCCGTGCTACATATTTGTGGACCAGTCCAAAATAAAGAATGGTCTCCCCTTATTTTACCGTCAGCTCTTTTATAAATAAAAAATAGAAAACAAGAAATAGGCCTGTTATAGAGAAAACAAGAAAAATAATTTAATTATATTTATAAACACAGATATTTATCGAGCTATAAGTAAGCCTTTTTATAATTTAGCAGCCAATATATACAATCTTTTTTATTTAAGGAAGTATTAAACAAATACATGCTAATATAGCATAGTATTTTTATGCCTTACAAAAGAAAATTAAACTATAATATTCCGTCCACTCAGTGGTAATTTGGCCAAACAGAATAAAACAATGCTCACCGGGAATCTTGAGGATTATAATTAATTAATGTTTATGAATCTCTCTGAAAAACGCCAATCTACATCTTAATATTTTTGGGAAGATCAACAGCCAATAATAGCACTCTAAAAATGGTGAAACATTCAAGAAAAATTTCATTTTCTAAAGGCGAATATCATATTTCCATAGGCGTTTATTTACAAATAAGTGATTTAGAAGAGAAAAAATTTGCTTTTGAGTACATTTACACGCGAATATCCTGTTCGTTCGTCATTCGTGTCCGGCTATACTCCTCAACATGCCTTTTCCAGATAAATTTCATAAATAATAAAGTTTTTTTTCTTTATCTACCCAGTTTGAAGCCTACTCCCAGTGACAATTATCTAATCTTATGATTTTAAGATGTTTTGGAAGGACTCAGAATATTGCATAAGCTCATATGGAATTTCACTTTTTTACTTTAAAAATTCCTTGTAAATGTAAAAAAATGAAAAAATATTATTAAAGATGAACAATTATCTACAAATATTCAACTAAAATTTTCTTTGTATCTAGCAAGTGATGCAGTTGAATCTAGCATATATTATTAATCAAGCTCTCAGCATAAAATTATAGTACATATACATACGTTTTTATAAACCTGTGGAAACCTATCGATAGCAATATCTAAAAGATGAAAAGAAACAGGAAAAAAATATGAATACACTATAGATAAGTCAATATATGTGGTAAATCAATAAGTCAATTAGATATTCAATCATATATATAAGGATGAGAGTATTTGGAGAGCAAAAAAGCAATCTCACTGTCGTAATGCAATCGGAGGCAGTTTCTATCTGAGAGAAAGGACTGTTGTCCCTCAATCTTCGTTTGTGAATTGTTTAATCGGAGGAAAAGGGTATGCGAGATAAACACATGATGAGATGACGTCATGTGAATCTCCCTCCTTTCCTCTGCAATGTCCTTATTCCTCCATATCTCTCCCTCAATACTCTCCGACCCGTATATCCCTCAAACGTAGCAGCTTGCTCTCCAAAAGCCCTTCACAGCTCGGTGATCTACGACTATAAAATTCCCCTTTCGGCTTTTTCCGGACAAACTTCAAATGTCTCCAAGCAGAGATCCTAATCTCTCTCCCCAATCTATTCCCACTCTGGGATTCGTTAGCCACCATACCTCTTTTAATGAGATGACACAAGCTGATGGCGCAACTGGCTGAAAGAGAGGATGGACAATAAACTTTTTTCTAAGGGCCGCCTACCCTCATCACCTTTCCCTTCATATTTTTAAATTTAACTCATAAAACGAGGCTGCTACTGTCTAAATTCTTGGAATTTAATTCCTGAGAGCTACCCGCGTATGTTGGTGATGCTGCAGCTGGAATTCTTCAAAACATTTTTAACGCTTAAGTCCGCTGTATTTTATTGCATCTGTCTCACTTTGACGTGTTTAATCAGGTTTTGGATCCTAAATGAATTTATTAAACTTATCTTCAATTAAGCCTTCTCGTTCCGTTCCGTTGCCTGCGTTCCCTCTAAATTGACTATCATTGATGCCACTTTATCTATTTAGTTATCCACTGAATTACAAACCTATTTGAGAATAGAAGTATACCTGTGGTAGCCCCCCTGACGCAACTGAGAGGATTCTATATAATCGGGAAGGCAATATAAGAAGTGCTATTCAATCGGTATCTGACCGCGGGCATTAACAGCACACATGTGCGGTAAAAGGTGCTGAGAAGGTATCGTTAAGATTTATCAAAGAATATTTGAGACCTCAGGGGATTTCCAGAAAAAGGATGATATTTATGGTGGCAATAGCATGCACGTATCTTATCGGACAAGGTTTATTTTTCAAAGTAAATTTCCGCCGCAATTATTGCTGTAAAGATGTAACGCTGGATTACATTTCTAGAGGAACGATGATTTTCTATCTTGAGAGAATTGCTTTTACCTACGTTCTCGAACTACTGAGTAAATTCTTACCATGAAGCAACAACAAATACATTAATGAATTAGAAATTTATTTTTCATCTCCATAGATTTTAAAAGTAATACATGCCGCCTTCCATAAAGTGGATTTGATAAATAAAAGATTTTAATGCAAAACTTGTACAAGCCCACAAGTTAAAATAAACTGGTTAAACAGTTTATTTTAATTTGTGGACTTGTTCAAGTTTTGTATTAAAAACTTATGTTCATCATGAATTTTCACCAAATCTCTTTGGACAATATTCATTGGATTTGATAAACTCATACGCTAGTGCAATTACCATTTTAAGAGAAACTTTCGTTCACTTTGTATAATCTAACTCGAATTAAACATCTCGAATCAAAAACTTGGGTCTTTTAATAAGATAAGGGTTTCTTTCCGTGGTTATCTGAAAGACATAAATCGATAATCTGAGTCATGAACAAAATTTTATGTTCTCAGAATCCAGAGGTGTTGACCAAGCGGTTTATATTTCAGATATCTCAAAGATTCAGAGAATAATTCTTCAAATCGAATGAAATCAGAGAGATGAGAATGAGAACAGCTGAGTATAAGTGTTCCGTATGAAAAATACAAACTAAATATGACTTTGGAGGAAAATTAAAGAGTATTAGTAGTAGGGACTAGCAATTCACTCAACTAATAGAGATTATAAATCCACAATTTTTTTTAAGCTCTGCGAGCACGGACATTTTTATATTTTAAAATCGAAACTCTCATTTTGATAATAAGTTGAAGTACCATTTGTGAATCTTCATCCACAGCCGTGGTAATACGTGGTATTTCCATAATTTTAATTATGCCATTTCCATAGCTGTTGAAAAGCAACTTGATTGATAAAATAAAGAAAAATTTAGAAACTATCGAAAGCATACCTACAAAGAAGGAATTGTGCCAAATAATGTGTATTTTAATTACGCGAAATGATACCACTGTTAACAAAGAACTGTCCACAACATTTATCGCTTAGCTCGGGAAGATATCTCTCAGTAACTAGAATTCAACTATTCCTAAGTATAATTTCTTTTCACACATTCTTTTAACGATTTCCACGTTATTTTCCGTGGATTTGCGATTATATTCATCAATCATTTATTCTAAATGTAAGGAAATTAAGACCCTTATAATTTGCATTAAAGTAATGGCGTGAGATTCTGAAATCCTTATTTATTTTATGTTCAAGGAAATGGTTTTCATGTATCCTACCGGATCTTGAAAATTTCTGACTTCGGGCTGAATACTTTACAGATACAAGTAGATTTCGTATCTATGCCATACTAATTTTCTCAACTACGATGATATCTTTTCCCCTATTTCAGTAAAATGTTTAATTGAAACCAGCCTTGTGCCGCACAACATTGACACTTCAGTAAAATATATGTAATATATATTTAGATGTTAACTATATTTATATTGCGATCAGAGCCAACATCCTACGCAAATGCTCATGTCAGTGTAGTTATGTAAACCATCATCTTTAAACTCACCTCTATTACATCACTCAGGTAATTATTTTTGTAATTATTTGTTGAAACATACAAACAAACGCATTCAATATTTAAGTTTGGAAATTAAGTAAAATAAGCATAGCATGGAGGATGTGTAAAACAATAATTATAAATTCATAATATACATGAAATGTGAGAACTTAAATATTTATGAATAATAATTACCATTTCAAACTGTAATATGACACAAGAGCGGTTTCTACGGCATTCTCAACGAGCATTCAAATAATATTTCTTAGCAATCGACCTCTATTATTTATTATTTTATTTAAATTATATGTTAACAAATTTTAGAAATACCAAAATTAATGAAAGGGAAAAAAAATATTAATGTCCCACCTCTGTGTCTCTCAATTAACTCTCAGAAAAATATAACGTTAACCACGTTCCTTCGAGCTCGCGTCGATCAAAACGGAAATTACATTGCTTCCCCGAGTCAAACATCATCTTCCAAACTGTCTCCGACTGCTTTCCCCCAATTACGACAACCCGCTAAACGATACCGATTAAAAACGCAAAACCCCTGTCAAAAAAAGCGGCTCTGAACCGAAAAATGAACGATCTTGTCTTTGGGCACGTAGAGTGTAATCAATAAATCTGTCAATCAATCCTCTCCCTATTTTCTTTATCCATATTTCCCTCCGAAGCCCATCCCCACCCTAATGTGACATTCCTCCCTCGCCGCAAAGAGGATCTCCCCTTTCCTTCGGTGCATTAGAGCCCCTTCTCCCCCCGAGATCAACCCCCGTTCCCCTTAGAATCTCTATCCCTTTATCCCTCTTCGCCGACCGGGGGGGCGTGGCCTATCACTCGGGCGAATCCCGGCCCTCATGAGCGGCATCCAATCGCGGCCGGCGGTCGGACGGCGGCCTCTTCCCGCGGCCGCCCTCCCTTGCTTCTCCGGGGAGACGCATCTTCCCCACACTCCCCACGCACTGCCTCCCTTCCTCGCTTCTAATCGGCGGCAGTTCGCTTCGAACGGCCAAGAGGAACGGATTGAACGTAGCGTCCTACTCTCCCGATGAAAGCGGTCGCGGGGAGGAAAGGTTGCGTATGGTTCGCGCTAAGTAACTCGATCCTCGAAGGCGAAATTGAATTTCAGGTTGCCATAGAATAACCCGATTTCTATAGTCAAGATATATCTATAACAAGCACGTTTTGATTACCACAATGCTTTTGTAGCAAAATTTTTCGATCGTAACAAACGTGACTTATGGTTTGCGAGGAAGCTGTTTCATCGCGCATGAAAATTTTCATCGTTCCTTTAGCTCCTTATAAATTTTTAATATACCGGTCAATAATTGAAGACATATCATCATACTTGTGGCTGCAGACTTTCTCCTTTACTTCCACTTACTGCAAAAAAATTAGTGCTACCAATATTTTTATTAAATATATTTAAAATAAATATTTTTCCTAGCATGGGAGTGATGTACCACGCAAAATATGCCTCATATTGTTCGTGAAAAACCATAAGATAAAAAGGACGGTGTCTTTAACTGATATGATCAAAAAGCAAAAATATATCCATTGTTTTAATTAAATTAAATCAAATAGATTCTAAATCTGATTACTGTTAGAAAATAGAAGTATGATGGTGTGATATATCTTGTCCACCGCTGGAAGTTTGCAAAGCACTGAATGAAAAATATTTTCGATACTAGGCAGGTCTCAATCACCTTCTAAAACATAAAAAATCACAAATATAGCAAGGCTATCTACAATTATCTGAAAATTTTAGGGCTAAACAGGCCATATGGAAGTTATATTGATTATCTCCATTTCAGAAACCACTAACCTGTTCTAGGAAAGTCATTTCAGAGATGAGGATCTCTAATGAACCTGCCCTTACATTTTCCAGGATCGATTGAAATTTATCTTTGAAAATGGTGTAGATCTTAATTATACATGATATATTTAAGTAGAGATATTAAAAGATAGAACATATCCTACATCTTGCATATAAGTTCGGGTGTTTGCGATATTTTTCCAAGCGTCTGACTTTATAATCAAATTTTTCAGCAATCGACTCCAAAGGAATAGTTCAACAGGTAAAGTCGAATCTATTTGAACATTTTACTTTTGCATCAGCATCAGAGATCCACGTGGACCGTTGTCAATGTACCGATATACGTATATATTGGATATGGAGAATTTCGGTTCATGTAAGTTATTAGAAGTTATATTAGAATCTTAACGGCATTTTAATTGGCCGAAGTTCCTTAAGCGATCAATTAGTCAATTGGCATCGACATGCTGGTGAGTCTTGTAGTATGAGAATGAAATCTGGTTAAATATAACATATATTAATCATAATATAGAAGACGTTAATGATCATTTAATGTTATTTCTCATCCCATATCTTTCTCAACATATAAGCCTTCTGTAAGTCATACAATGTATGAAATACAAAAGAAATCTCAATCATAACGGGTATTCCAATTATAGTATTAACATTTCCGAACATTTATGTTTTATGACAAAATTTCTTCCTTAACCCTCTGACAAATTGCTCGAGGAAAGGTTACAATGACTTGACACCATTCTGATCCAACCCATTTTAAGATTCATGGTAATCTTACATCGTAACATGAAAATCTGTTGAGAGTCTTAGGGTACAATCGCATCAGCAAGAGTGAAACCGCAGGAGACATTGATGCTTCCTGGGTGCAGGAAACGTCTCATAATTTCCCCATCGAGAGTGACGTGTGGAAAGGGGAATCTTTAATTGTGTTCATTTACGGCGGTCATAGGGGTTGGTTGATTATTGGATCTAATGGCCTCGGAGAAAGGCGAGGATATGAATGGGATAGGGGAAGAAGTGGGGGTGGACAGGGCAGGGGAGAACGATTAATTAGACCGAACGGAAGTGAAGAAACCACCAGAGGATATCGTCTCCCTTCTGACGCAGAAGGGAATTGAATTCGAAAAAAATCAAAAAACGGGATGTGTAAAGATAAACGACCGTGGAATGAATTGATTGATGAATGGGTTGGAAGAGGATTGAAGGGGTGCTGAGAAACAACGGGAATTTCGGTGGAAAGATTGTGGGATTAGGCTCGGAATGTTCGAAAAGGGAACGAAAAAATTCTCATTCCGAGCAAGACAAAAGGGATTTAAACAAAGACAAAAGAGAAAAAAAGGCTTGATACTCGAGTGATATTTTCGTGGAACTACAAAGTATTTATATTTCCTGAGAAGGAAGTAATCAATGTCGCAACGTTGAGGTTGCACGCAATATAATTTTCTTGAATCTTTCCGAGGATTTGATAAGATTAGCAGACTTACTCATAGGAAATCTTTGTGTGCATGATGAGTAATCAATTCGAGCTCAGAGATGAGACATTAAATAAGAACACAATGGACGAATACAAATTTATTAGAAGATTGAGAGATGAAATCGCGTTAACGACCAAAAAAACCACAAAATACATGGAAACCTGATTACGTAATTAAAAATATGCACGGGTAATTCTTCATTCATTAAAAGAAATAGGGAACGATTTTATTGTATACCAAAAATAGTCGGATTGATATGGTAACCATCCAAAGAGTTCTCTTCAAATTCTTTCTTCCTCTGGAGAAAATTTTACAATGGACTCTTAGATTAGAGAGCTGTGTCAAAATTGATAAGGCAAGATATACCCTATAAAAACGATTTTTATAAATAAAACGCTCAAAAAACTATAACAAATATGTTATGGTTTTCGCATGGCGAAATATCATAAAGTAATGGAGAGAAGCATTGCCATGAGTCTGTCAAATTTCTAAGAAAGCTCTAGGCGCACTAATCTTTTAAGTGGCATTTAAACATATTTACAGGCCTGTGGGATATCTTGGTTATCTATAATGAATGGATTCCATTATGTATTATAAATTTCATAAAAATCTCTCTGCCAATAATTCCCTTCTTTAGGGTAACTCTATTCTGAGATAACTTAAAATATTTTGTCTGGAGTCTAAAAGCATCGACTATAGTTGTACACCTGTATTTTTTCTTTTAATTTCGAAATACCCTATTTGGGAGTACATACTTCACAATTCTCGCAATTAACGCTATCGATATCAATGATATTATCTTTTGGCTGCAACCTTTTAGTACCAACTGGTACGTAATTAAGCATTCTAAAAATTAATATTCAAGTGTAAATCAAAGCAACTGTGGCTGAAATAAAGATTAGTTTTTAATATCAAACAATGTCAGAAATCAAGAATTTTTCATAATAAACTGAAGAAATTTGTTTATGGGCGTCTAAGTCTTAATAGAGTGATAGGAGTTATTGCAGCAGATAGATCCGTTTTTCTAATTAACCTTCTAGCATTAAAGTCGTAGATATAATTTTAAGTGTGTTCATAGATTATACTGTTTTTTCTTTGATATACTAAAGCCGAGAAAATTAACCTACAATGTAGTTAAGCTTAAAATTTACGCTGCTTTAAAGCTATGAAGAGGGATCAAAAGATTACTCAGTGGCTTAAATTACAAAAGAAGTCTATACTTATATCTCGATAAAAATAGAATGAGGAGGGAAAGGTGCAAGCAGAGAAAGAACGCAACCATTCCTTCAATATCACGTCAATAAAGATTCGACATATGGAACAATTATCCTTAACAAACCCTCCGTGAATCTTCGCTTGACCGAGGAAGTGAAAAACAAATCTAAAACCGCACACTCGAGTAAAGTCAAAGTTGAAAAGGTTAAGCATTCGACGAACTTAAAAACAACGTAGAAGATTGGAAACCCTACCCCGTTCCTCGCATAATCAAGGGTACTCTCGCTCTCCCAAGGAGAGACCGGGCAACGCACACAGGAAAAACCTCTCTCCTCATCTACCACCGATAGAGAGCGAGATCTCCAAAGGGGAGAAAAAAAGAGCACCTCCGACAAACGAGCAATGACTCCCTCCCCCAGCGGTCACTATCTCTCCCCCATCTCCTCGATACCGATATCCCGAATCTTCCCTCCACATCCACCCACACCCTCGCACTCTCTGTATCTCCCCATCTCCGAAGCCCCGCCCCTATTCCGCAAGCTCCGCCCCTTTTCACGTCACGCCCACTTGTTCCCGCACCCGCTCCTCTTTATCCCGACGAAGAGCGTGTGTCGTCCCCGGGGCGACAGTCGCACTCAACGCCGCCGAAGCGAATCATCCCGTGGTATTGTCACTCTTTGAGGCACACGCGTGCCGGGCGGTTTGGCTGTCGCGCGGGATCTGTGGTGGTGCCTGCGAGGAGTGTGCTGGGTCGTAGGCATTATACAATCTTCCGAGCGAAACCACCTGCCGGACATACTCAGTGACTGTCCCTTTGAAAGACCGATTTGACTTGCCACTGGTCGGCATCACCAGCAGATACCTCGGTTCTTTTCGGTTTTTAACATTCTTTGGTGGCGTGAGAGGGTTAAGTGGAGAACGAACTCAAGCTTAGCGGGAAACGCAGCAACCAAACGAAACGAGCGAATCAATCGGATCGACATTACCTCTTTTGTGAGTGCTGCAGAAGTTAGTGGACCATGTGGTGAAATTGAAGGTCGTGTCGAACCCTCTGGACACCATGGAGACTGCGTCGTCTCGCCTTCCTACGGCTCCGTTGGACTTTAGCACAGGCGGAGTGAGGCCCGGGGCCGTTGGTCCTCCCCCAGGACGAATGTCCATGCATCCCTCACTTCCATGCGGCCCGGAAGCGGGTCCCTTTTCCCTCGCGCTGTCGCTGGCGATGCAACGGAGACCGCTGCAGTGTTCCCCGGAGCGAAGGCAGGATGGTCTCGGTGGTTCTCCCATGGAGAACTGCCTGGAAGAGGCGAGGAGAGAGGAGGAGATGAGGGAAGATGAAGACGAAGATGGTCATAAGAGAGAGGACGGCGATAGGGGCCATCAACATCCTCCGGGGATCGGGCTGCTGAAGATGCTGCGTGCCGTGGCTGCGGCGGCCGCGGCAGCAGGTTCCAGTGCATTCCGAGTAGTCACTCCGAAAGCGGCGGGAAAGATGGGAGAAGGAGGTGAGCATTCATTTCTTGGTTTCCTATCTTTTAGAGTAGCTTTAATATTTATACATATTTTATAATCCAGACCAGTGTCTGTCAGGAGTCTGATCACACGAATGCAACTTAAATGGGTATCGAGACGGGATAAAAAATATACTACACACATATCACTGAACGAAGCAAATAGATTGATTCCATTTATGATATTTCTGGTTTTTAGATACATTCTGTCGAGATAAAATAATATAATGTGATCAGCTAACCTGCGTGTTGTTAGCCTTAAAAATAAATATAAACACGGCTAGAAAATTTAGCAAACATATCTAAAACGAATGCAGCGTGAAAACTAAGTATATATTTAACATTGAAACATTTATATAATGAAAAAATTCTGCGAAGCAAATCAATTGTAACGGCAATAGTATATTCTATACTGAACTTAATCATGTACTAGATCTCACCCTTAAACATTTGGTGTTGTGTACAATACTTTATTTATGCCAAAATGTTTCTATCGCCCCGCAAATTCAATGACATAATCCATAGATAGTTGCAATATTTTGCATAGAGTCTATTGACATTGAGTCTTAATTTACTGTAACAAGTAGTTAATTGCTTAGAATTATTTTATTTGGGTAAGACAAAGTGTCAAAAAAATGGCCGTAGCTCAATCTAGTACCAGTGACCGTAGACTTATTAAAGGAAGGTGAGATTTATAAATGTACTTCACTGCATAAGCCATGACACTGTTACAGCAGCTAAAGTGATTCTGACATTGATCAACTAAATATTAAACTTCATGGTCGTGAGATTTCTGCTTTCTTTAAAATTTCCGTTTTTACAGAGCAAAAGGGAATGAATTTTCTACAGTTTAATGAAGTACATCTGCACCAGGGATATTCTACCTACTCTCCTTGTGTTATCGTTTTATTCAATAAATTAACTGGAATGACATTCCTGAAAATTATGTTACAAATTGATTAAATTATTAGAGAGAATTAGATAATATTGTAAACAATATTTTTCCGTAACAGAGCTACCCTTGATAAGAGTCTATTTACACAATTTAATCAATTAAAATACGAGAGAGTATATAATAGTTAAAATATAAACAGCTGACAAAAGGGTAATATAAAATTGTCTGTTAAGAGTAACTTGACGGACTTCATTTTTGGGATGGATAATTAAGCGTGAACTAAGCTAGCTTGAACGACATCTATCTATAACATTGGCAAGAATAGCTCTTGGCAATATATTCACGCAAAATAATTTTCTCTGTCATCATTAGGTTCAAATTTAACGGGCTGTAAATTTTGTTTATAGCCTACACTTACTGCGATTTGTGAACTAAAATACCATTAAACACTTCCGTCTGGACCAGAGATGCGCGTCTATTATCTACTGAATCTATTATGTTTGTATTTAAAATATAAAGTATCTCAAATGAGTTTTTAAAATAAGTATAAAAATATAATAACGGATTAGCTAATTTGTTTCATCAACAAAATCATATTCAGCAGTAACGCAAGTAACAGATTTCGATATTGTAAATAATAAGGAGATACATAGCTGAAACGAAATCATCAACCGTACTTGCAATGATATGTTCTGCCCAAAATCCAAAACCTCGTTCTTTCAACTATAATTACATTGGGATTGAAGATGGAAATGACACATGATGACTAAGAGAGAAACTTATACAATATTTTACAGACTGTAGAGAGAATTATTCATTAAAATTCATGGCTGTCAGTCCTCTATATTTATATATGGAAAGCTAGGTAACATGCATAATTCTTATGTCTCTCTGCACGTTTTCATAAACTTTACAACTAGTGACGCCATTCAAAGTCATTAAAAAACAGTAGCAAAAGGAAATAGTCACTTCCTCTAGGCTCTACACCGACACATATTTATTTTAGAGCTTTTCCTGATGTACCACTTAGTAAGCATGCTTTCAAAGCAGCCTTTATTTAAATCCCCATTTTTTAAATGCATCGATTTGCTCGGGATTACAATTACCGCCACGGGAAACACCAAACAAAAAAGCAGAAGTCATTAGGATGCGCCTCACTTAGATAAGCATCGCAAACATAACCGTCACATCTCCAGCTAATGATTTCCTAGAATCACCTTTTTACCAGACTCCTCGTTTAAACAAAAACATAAGGAAGGCGCTGCGTAAATATTCAATTAATCATCATTGAAACGTTGGATCGCGTCCATTGGAGAGTCGCTCTGCAAAACGGGAACTAAAAATTGTCTACTTGTTCCGTAATGGACTCATGGCACGCTCATTAAAATCGTCCATGTCGGTTGGCTGAAAAGGCCTTTTGCGTGATTTAACGCGTGCAGCTGACACCCACTGCGCCCTGATGGGGATTTATCCATCTCTTTAAATTCAACGGACCGCGGTCGGATTGCCGTCAACTCTCTTTTCTTCGTTTCTTCCTCTCCTCTGAAGAGAGAGAGAAAGACTATGCGATGGCGAATTCCTTCGCACGCGGGAACACAGAAATCGCCGAGGATCCATCCGATGACTCCCACGGAAAGAGGCGTCGGCCTCCGTGATTGTATTATATTTACAGCTATTGGGCAACGCTGTCAATTATCAGGGATGCAAGAGGAAAAACGTGACGAAATACGGAACGGCAATATATTAGTCATATGGAGGGATAGACAAGCTCGTAGCGAACCGTTTCATTGGTTTTGCGATTTAAACTTCAAACGATGCCGACTAAGATGTCAAAATCATAGTTGAAAGATTGATTCCAAGGATTCCTCGGCGAGAAATAGTATCAGAAGAGAATTAAAATTTCTCGCTGTTAATGAAGAACTAAATAAACGCAATGTTTACTCTAGATAGCAGTCAGAATGAATATAATGGTTTATTACTTGCTTTTTTATCATATGTCAACAAATCTAATAAGACCAAGAGTTTATGAAAGCTAGTAAAGTTTACTTATTGGCAATGGGTTTTGAATGCGTATTGAGAAAGGATATAAATCGATTATAATGGTTTTAATCTCCGACTTTGGCAATAGATTTGTTAGTATTTAGCAGTCATTTCACAAGGATATAAATATTCCGCAAAACATCTCGGAGAAACTGAGAGAATGATTTTAGTCAAATGATTTAATTTCCTATCATCCATCTTAGAATATACTCTCAATACGTATTACAAATGCATATTCATTGGTGCAATAATACAATAATATGGAATCAAAATGCTCTACTTAATATTTAGGTATCTGTTAACATTAAATTGTACTTAAAATAATTAAGTAATACCTAGGCAGGTATTCTACTGATCTCATAATGGAATCCCAGCAACAATGGTCTTTGACAGAATGTCTTACTGATATTTCTAACTAACACACAAATAAAATGCAAATGAGATAAAGTAGAGCCACATAAATTGTACAATTGATCTGAATGAGTTAATCAGACAATCTGATTTTAAATTTAAGGCATTAAATTGATAGGATTTCCTTGTTTTAAAACTGTATTGGAGAAATTACCTATCGGTGAAAAAGACAATTAAAATTCACCCTTGTCCTGTGAGTAGTTTGGGTTGCATATATTTAAGGATTCGTTCGCCGGACATTGATTTTCGTCCCTTTTCCTCCTTTCTATTATGCTACCATAAAAAATTCATGTTTTTCATAATACAGATGTTCCATTTCTTGAGCATTCTATTATTATTTGAAAGCTTACTATTTCTCTTTGTTTGAAACTCTTCCCGGTCTAAAATCCAAATATGCATTTTATTTCAAAGAGGGAAGTATGATATTCACATCACCTAATGTATTGCGAGTCTATTTATATTTTACAAAATATATACGGGGATTAAAAAATGAACTTATAAAAAAACTAAAATTTTAATTATAAATCGCAGATTTAAAACTCATTCTGATTAAACACTCAATTTCATTAATCTGTCAAGTAATAAGAAAATTCATCTCAGTCTGTAGAAATTGTAACAAAAATTATTTTTTATTAATTATTGACATACGAATGAATGCACTCTAAAGCTGTTAGACTAATATTCTTTTAATTTCTCTAAATTTCAAATTTTGAATTTACAGATTGAAATTGTATAAATACCAATGCTTATTTAAAATTTTTAAGTTCAAAACCTGAGGAATTTCGCCCTTTCCCTGGAGGAGTACATACAAATTCAATCTAAATATATGATTATGGAGTGCTCTTGTACAATATGTTCCAAAATATCACCAATAAAACGAATATTCACTCTGATGAGACAGATTTTATTTTAATGGAATTGATTGATTGATTTTGAATAAATAGATGAGCTTTGGGAAATACAGTAGTACTGTAGGTGAGCTATGACATAATGATTTAAAAATAAATCAATTTACTATTCCGGAGCAAAATTTTTGAAGTTACTGCATGCCTGTGAGAAGAGCCGCTGTCCAAATCGGAAATATTAGATCTAAAGTTCCCATCGACGAAATTTATGAGCACTTTACTGGAATATTTGAGGTTTTATACATATGCAATCAATGTATTAAGATAAAGACTGTTTAAAATTAGGTTTTCAAAAATCCCGTACTATCATTTTTAGTCGTTTCTAGATAACTTGTGAAATAAATAGAATATCTCACAGAATTAATTATATAATTAGAAAGAAATACTCAGACAAATTAGTGCCATAATGGAATTTCAGCTTTTCCGGGTTGCAAGAGCGTTAAAAATTCTATAAAAACGATATCTGATTTTTTCATGGCTGTTTACGAATTTAGCCGTTTCCAAATGTGCACTTCTAAAATAAAAACCTATGAAATGCTTAATAGTGTGCAGAAAAAATCGACAAACTATTGAATATATATTCTTATTTTTAAAATATGGTAATCAGTATGAATATACTTTCATTATCAAAGTTAGGCAATCAAGATAAAATTAAATCTATAATGCTTTAAAATTTGAAAAGTATTAAACAGTTTACGAATTGGACGTGTGAAGAGAGGATTAAATATCTAAACATATCCTCATAATTTGTGTTCATACTAGGGCCAAAATATAGCACAAAGCATTTAGATTTGCAAATATTAAAGATTGATTACATCAAACTAAAATTCTATTTTCTAGGAAAGCATTACTCTCAATGCGCAAAAGAATTGAATTCGTCGCAATATCAAATTTCTCGCATAGGAGAAAGTAAAAAATATAACAATCATCTTAGACTTCCTTCCGCGTACTCCCTGAAACAGAATTTAACCAAATCTAATCCCTCCATAAAATTCTTGAAAACCCGGATCTTGAAGCGGTCCCATCCCTCTTCCATTCAATTAGCCGATGATTTTCGCGTCCGCAAGGTAAAGCGATCACTCCCAATCCCCCTCCTGACACCCGACGGCCCACCCTTATGAATCTGATACCGTCGGCATTATTGTCAGCTCTCGGCCAGACCAAGATTGTGGATGTGATGGATCGAAGGCCGAGGATTGTAGCGCGGTCTAATTGGAGGATCATGAGAGAGGTGTTGGTCGCGGCGCAACAGCCCCTGCGAAAAAAGTTTCCACCGACTGAAGAGATGGTTGGGCGGCGAAGTGGGCACCGGAAAAGGAGTGGAGCGGCAGCTCCCGCATCCAGCCACATCGATCCCTAGAGCAACGGACGGTGGCGACGTTGCCACGTCTCTCCCTCAAAAACGCCCACTGCCCCTCGGGTGCTCTCATTTTCTTCCATTTTGAAAAAAAAGAGAGACAGAGGGAGAGAGCGTGTGTATTTAGGGGTGAGAAAGGACTGACAAAGAACGAAAGAGAGGGGAAGAGAAAAGTAGCGGAGGCTATATGTCTAATCGTCAGAATTCACCTCGTGCGACTCCGATAAACTGAAGAGATGTCAACAAAGGTCTATAGCCCAAATAAGGATCATTCCTTTTTGCTTCATATGTTTGGCTCTTATTATAATATATTTCCCATCATATCTTAACATCACTCAGGTGTATATCTTGAGGATTCAGTTATGATCCACATAAATGTTGCCTGTTTGATTTCAGGCTGTGAATGTTTGTAGAATCTAAAATGTTGTAGGCAAATATTCACTCTTTGACGAGCTTTAAAATAAGGAGTATTAACACAAGCCCTGTTGTAAAGGAAATAAGACATGCTGTTTTTATCTAGCTGAAGACCGTAGTGGTAGCTATAGAGAAAACCATTAATTTTAATTTCCCGGAAGAAAATATTTAAATAAGAATAAAATTGCGTGCGAAGAAATAGTTCACATTCAGAAAGTTAATTACGTTTCACGTTTATATCTACAAATTATCTAGTTTACTACATCTATTTTGCTTCCATAACAGCCACATAGATTATCATGGTCTAATGATGTCTGTTATACATGTAAGTAGATGAATTTGTTTAATTAATAAGTTACAAAATATTAGAAGATTGAAATCGTTGATGCGTAGGACCATGTAATGTAGATGTATCACAAAAATAAAATAATTCCGGAAATGAGAATAGGTAACGGAGCACTTTTTTGAGATTATGAGAAGCAGTTTTCTTAAGTTTTTAATTAATAATCCCCTATTTACTTTCTTCTTAAAGATTAATGGTATTTGCTTACCTTAGTCTTTCGGTTTTATCTACACGTGAGTTAGTTTGATTACTTTAATGGATGGATATTTTAATATTCTGAAGTAGTTGGTTCTCCTGCTAAAATCAATGATTCTACTTGAAACATAAAGTCCTTCCATAAGCATATAACAGTACCCGTCGAATTTCTTGAATATTTTTCTTTGTTTTGCTTATTTTATTCCATCTAATTGAATTCTGGAGGAATAGGTAGGGGATGGCTTTTAGACTCCCTAATGCTTAGAGCCTGCCTCAATCGCTGAAGCTCGGCACTGAGATATTTCTATAGCGTACCTAATTAACTCACGCATGGTATTGAGTTTATAAATAGTGTTTTCACCACCAATAAATTTTCGTAAAATCGGCAGAGGATGTTAATAATAGTTCGCTACTTCAGGTACTTTAAAGTAGCCATCTTTATGGTAAAGTAATTTACGGCTTTCGGGCCAACACCAGTCAATAATATTAAGCTGAGTCTTTAAAGCGCGTAGTATGGAAATAAACGTGCCGGGTTTGGCATAGTTTGGAACTATCTGAAGGTTATTCACTCCCACTGCATTATTAAAACAGCGGTGACTTAAAAAGAAATTGATGTCCAGCATACATTAAATTTAAATGACTTTGTTTATATAAGAACGAATTGAAGAAAACGGTACGATTTTTTACTTTGAAAATCAATGGTGTACTATCACCGCTTAGGCTAATTCCTAGCCAAACTCCATTGATAATAAGTGATACCTGTCTTTGTGTTAACTGAAAAGTCACCTTCAATGGTTCTTATAGACCAAATTTAACCGATTATCAATTATTTTTCTAACCTACCGATTATTTTACGGCCATTATTATGCCTTCCACCAAGAGTCGAACCAGGGAACGCTGTCAGCAAGGGCGAACGTTGCTCCTAATTATGTATCCAGAGGCGTATTAGATGAAGACTGAACCTGAGCTAAGAAAAAAATGATCCATCCTGTAGGAGACCGTAATAGTGATAAAGTTGTAGAGTACTGTCGGGCTAAAACAACAACGGTTGAGGATTTACTGCACTGCAGTTTAGTTAGTCTATATTTATTAGATAACTCCGTACTTGAAGAGGAATTTGAAGAATTTACCATGCGTAACGGATGTATGAATTATTATAATTTGTCTATTGTTATATATTGTAATATGAAACCCTTTAAATAATTACCAATGGCTCAATCAAGTATTTCTGCCAAACGAACCTCCTCAAAACGCGCCAGCGAATCAGGTTATACGCGACCGAAACTTCGCCAAATCAGTTTCAGCAAACTGAGCTCGTTAAATAAAATATGAGGATGCTTAATCAACGCGCAAATCTCTGCTTAATTGGAAGGACGAGCGGAAAGAGAGAGACATAATGCATAATTAAACTCCTTGCAACCGGGTAAAAACTCATGAATAGCCGATGTTGCGCAGAGGAAAAAATTCTCACGGGCCCAAGGTCGCATGCGACTCGATTGCATCTTGACATGAAATAATCACATGCGCGGCTCATTTGCCGGATAAAATGGCGGGCGTGGCGTAAGGGCCCGAGGAAGGGCAAATAAGACGTCCTCTGGGATCGAACCCCATTACCCGGCTATTTATGGTCGTCCACGCCCCAATTACTCAACCTATCATCACCTTTCGGTTTTACAACGCCCCGCAAGATAAACGCAGCGAGGCTCTAGTAACGAAGTAGAGGAGTGTTTAATCCACGGCGGTCGTCGCCGAACGTTCGTCCGCGCAACTCATCGAAGGACGGCAAAGAGCGCACTATCTTTATGGCACAGGTATCGAAGTTTATGGCGCTGGAGGTGAAAGGAGCGATAGAAAAGGGCCTCCGCCGAGATAGGGCCGCGACGGAATCTTGTGTCGGTTGGGGAAGAATCGAATTTCGATAGAGAAACATGGGCGTTGTTCAAAGGGAGGGGTTTAGATAGCCTCTCCTTGTTATTTTATGGAGCAGAGGAAATGAAATCGCCCCTGACGGTGGTTTCTGGGATGATGAGCATATTTCTTACCTAAGTTCATTTTCTGCAGCCACGTTTACTTAAATTAACTAACGTCAGAGATATTGGACCAAACGAATTCTTTTTACATTTTTTTCCTGGAGTACATTAAATTATCTACTAATAAAATATTCTCTTATTCGGGGATAATACTTTTACTAAAGTATATCAGAAGCTAAGTTTCTTATTAGGCATGACATTTCTTACAAGATGTATAATGCGGCCTCCCATTATCTTGGCGAATGTGATGTGTATCGAGAAATTCTGATAACTTCCATATTTCCTTATATGTTCCAATATATACGAATTACTTATCAAAAGATTCGCGATAGTAATAAACGAAATAGATTGGCCCTTTGGTAAGCACAGAGTCTGCCTTACGATTCCTTAATGAAAACACATTTTGGAAACCTTCCACTAGAATTTTATGGCTGATGTTTTCGGAGATAGTTGATTTCCTAAAATAATGTTTGAACTATAACAACCTATTCGCCAATTTTACGAGGCGGATGGATAGAGTCTATTCAAAATACATTAAAGGACATGTTTACAATCAAATAAGTCCACTAAAATAATAGCAGAGGCTAGAGGCTATAAAATCTTTCATCTAAAAAGTTAATTCAATAAAAGTTAATCAGTTATCTCCCATTTGGTTAAGCTCTATTTCTGTAGAGGAATTAATTGATTTTAATTGTAATAAACAATAATCAAGATGAATATATTCCAATTTCAGATAATTAATATAACTTACAAATATTATTATTGTATAGTGTAGGCTAAATATGATGATTATAATTTTTCTTAAGAAATAAACATCTAGTGATACAATGCAACGTATTCATTAACAGATTTAATTCTGTGGTGTGAAGATTTCTGTTAATGCTAGTAAATGCTCGATTTTAGTAGTTTGGTTGAGAGTTCGGTTCTATGATGGCACATAGCAGTAACGGAAGAAATTAGGTAACTTGATAATATAAAGAAGTTGATATTTTTGCAGAAGTCTTCAATTTGGGTATGAAACACGTTCATCAGAATACACCAAATGTGAGAATTTGACCGGTTCTTGTTTTATTATCTGACCTTATAATTTTTGATGAAGATGGGGCATGAATGGAGGTGGCCCCTTATATTAGTCGTTTTGTATGTGAGTTGAATTTAATTTTTGCGGAATAACTATTTCGCATTTACTTAAACTTGAAACTATCTGATTTTCGAAATTTCACCAACTGAAAATACGAATGTATATATGATACAAAATAAAAAAAATAAATAGGATTAATCATTTTGTAACGTTAAGGAAAAAGAAGAGAGCTGAATCATGGAGATGACATGGCTTAGAATAAGTGAATAAGTCAAAGAAGAGCGTTTCCTAACTATATTTTTCTCTCTAACCTTTCTTTTAGAGAAAAATACGAGAAAATCTCAGTCTCTTTTTTAATATAATCCCTTTTCCCTTATGCCTCTTTCCATCCGGATCTTCTAAAGCGATACGCAATATTGGCAATTAAGTAGAGCAAGTAGCAGATGTATGTGCGTGAACTACTAATTTGTCTCTGCTCTTTACCAGAGTACCCTGCGTATCCCAGCCGGCGCTACCCTATTGACACTTGGCAAAAGTCCGCCACGCTCAGGGTTGCATAGGTGCGAGGCGTGGGTGCGGGAAAAGAGGAACGATAAATAAGTCCCGACACAGTCGCCGCCGTTATTTCCTTAGTCCCCGTAGCCGCAGAGTTTACTTAACCCGCGGACCATGGTTGATTGATGGCCGACCATGGCGCCTCCCCAACCAGCGACCCCCTCCTAAACCCCGTCTAACCATGCAACCCCTTGCAAAGGGAGGGAGGGTTGGTTGGAAAAAGAGGATATGGCTGAAAAGGGAGGGGGAAAGTCGAACCAGGCGCATTGAAAGCGCTTCCGAGGGCGCCTGCGCGAAATCCGCTTGCTTCCAATGACCCACAGAGAGCAGATACGGCAGTGTTTGTAGAATCGGAGGGAAAGGGGATGCGAGGGGAGATGTATGGAGATGCGATTATGCTTAATGCCCGCTGTTCCAGCTCGGTAGGGATTGGTTGAGTCGTGGCAGAGTTATGACGGAGGAAATCCAAAATTCATCTCGGGTGATATGACGAGATTCCGATATCCATTCGACCTTAGGGATCTTACATATCTTGTATTATATACACCAGAGTAATTCCTTAGAGGGAAGTGAGCTGGGCTTTTTTAACAGTTTACAAAAAATCGAGACATTTGTAGTTTGACGGATTTTCTGATATGGGTCGACTAAATTTTAATTCGAAATCTGAAAAAGAAGAATGTTACTTACTTACTTACTATTCCCATTATTCATGAATAATAAAATACGGAACATAGGATACCTGGTTCCTAGCGAAATAAAAATAGTAGTGCGTGAATATAACATTAATATTTATTGATTTATGAGACGAAAGAATCAGGTAGAACCCATTAAAACCTAAAGCTTAATCAGAAGTTTAGAAACCATACGACGTAGATTATAATGAACTAGCTGAAATTTCTTATGATTATCAACATAGAAAGGAGAAGTCGGATTAAATACAGAATTTCTGTTTTTAGTAAGAGAATTTAATACTTCTCGTAATAGTTTCGTCCAATGTGACAGGTTATCGAAAACAGAAAATATTATTCTTATCAATTTCTTTCTTAAAGTTTTTCTATAAATTACAGTAGAACTGTTCGTTGTTTCTCAGAGGGGAAGATGGATGTAGTCGTTTCATTTATGTAGAAGAAGATATAACATCTTACATCTTGGCTTAATTCTTTGTATCAATTGGAAACAAGCTTTGAAGTGGTGTAAAACGTTTATTAATTTTACTAGAATTGTTTATTTAAATAACGGTATAATTTCATGAATATGATAAATATTTTCGTTTTAGGACCATGATTTGTGAAGCAATATCAATGTTTAGAATTTTTAAATATATGTAGATATTCCAATTTGAAATAAGAAATTCGACTTTAATTTATTGCATTTTTACATAGACCTATTTCGTAATACAGAAAGCATTTTTATTTCACATCTCGATTGAGATAGAAATACACTAACCCAGATAAGAAATGTGCTTAAAATATTCTTAGCCGGAATGGGAACCTCAGTAGAATATGGGGGCATTGAAGCAAGGCGTTTCTTGCGTTGGAATATCGTTATGAACTTTCATCCCCCACTTCCTTTCTCTCTCCCCCTTACCCCTCAAACCACGCGATGGTCTGATTTATGGGCACACTTGCGCTTCTTTGCCAGTGCGTGTGCGCGCACGAATGACTGTATGTGTCTTCTCTTTTTCCAACGGTTTCTTACTCACTGCATGTGTAGCGCCCATGAAGAGTGCGAGTTGGGGAGGGATTTGAAAATGGAGGGAGGGAGCAAAATGTATGCATACATTCTCTGCAGATAGAAGAGCAAATAACATTTCTGCATAGCTTAACGCGTCAATTGAACACGATGACAAATTCCAAATGGTCTGCCTGATTTTTGAGCGTCATACTAGAAAGAGTAAATTCTAAGTAGTAATTCAGAATTCAAGTAGTATCCTATTGCTTTGTTTCCGCAAATCCAAGTTAATTTGCAAAATGTGGCACTCTCTTAATATTAGTTTGGATTTACTCTATTGCATTATCAAATAATTTTCCATTATACATATAAAATCCTTTGCTTCTTGATAACTTTAACGAAGTTTTGATGGTTATCAAAGCTTTATACTTGTATCTTTATACTCCATAAAGTTTCGGAATTTCATCTTTGTATGTAAATTTTGTACTTCCTTATTCGCCAAGAGCACTGTAATTCTATCAGAATGAATGCATTTTCTATGTTAGAATTTTAATTTTCTTTCGCCATTATCGAAATATCTAATAATTTTAGCAATCACAGTAGAGTAAAAAAGTCTGTTTCGTTTTCTGCATTCCCTGATATCATGCCCATTTCTTCTTAATATAAGACATGTAGAACATAGTTTTTTAACTAGCAAGGAATTATCAAACTATACAAGCATACTTGAGGGTATGCACCAAATGAAAATGTTATAATACGGCTGCTCCCCTGCAGTCTGAAACGGAAAAATTAATATAGCTTTAAGTTAGGCGAGGAGGAAAATTAACTGAGGAAAAACATGGGTCCCTGGATTTAAATTTCCCCACTCATTCACGTTATTGTATCCCAGCTCGAATCTCCGATCATTATCGAATTATCCCTCATGTAATTGTTCCAAAAATATGCATCGTATGCGTCGATATCATTCAGCTCCCTGATATTCATCCCTGAATACCAAATCCGAGCAAATTGGTCGGGACAGTTAATCGATAATATATCGGTAATCGACCATATTCATTGAAATTCCGGTATTAAATCAAAGCTGAAAAGACACGCGATTCAACTTGGTTTCATAAAAGCAATCGACTCTTCCAATAAAGGTAAAATAGTTTATAATGGCTCCTGGTGGTTTTAGGTTTCAAACTTTTTGGATAGAAATGGTTGTAACTATATCAAATTAATAAACTAAAAATGAATCTAAAGGCGAGTTATTGACTCATATCTAGGTCCAGTTGTTTGTAACATAGATAGAAAACTCCTTGATTAGATAGGTTATATGAAGATGAGAAGTTCAGTGATTGATTTTTCAAGCACTACGCAACAATAAAGTAGTATATTGTTAAAACTAAATTCATACCACTAATCAATAGATAGAAAAGAGAGATTTGGAGAGAATAAACAATCTAGGATATTAACTAACCATTTCCTACATAATAAAAGATAAATAAATACCTCAATAGGAAGGAAAAATTTAGTTATAATCACTTCTTATAACATAATCCAACTCAACATTATCATTAACATTAAAATTATAGGTAATAAAATGTAACATTTCTCAAGGGATCATTACTAAGGAAAGGTATTAACGTCACAATATTCTACAGAAGCACATCTTAGCTAAAATCCATTTTCCTTCTTTTAAAAATTCTAAAAATAGCCGCGACTACCTGCAGTGATTCTTTCAATATATTTTTAAGGGATCTAAAATCTAGGATCAAGTTATTTTTCCCATGAGGAACCTACCAATGAATATGGTGAATCTTCATATTATAGGATTTATATTAACTCCAGGTGTTCTGGCTTTACATTACAAAATGCCATCTAAACAAAATAGAAATGTACTTCACATTTCCACGAAAAATGTTTTACATAATCCTCAGGTTGACCCGTCTTGGTCGAAAACGGTGGTACTAAATATTTTACTGAAGGAATTACAGAATGTGTATATGATTTATTGTGACCTTAGTTAATTATAATCAGCCGGCCTTATGCAAAAACGGGGCAAAAACTGAAAATTCATCAGGAACCTTTAACAGGAGTTTTTAATGAATTTACGTTCACCACTTAGTTGTACGACCCGACAGATCGTTAACGGCACCCGACCACCTTAAGCGATGTTTTCTTTGATGGTTGTCAGCTTGTCGCCGACAACTGTGTCAGTTTCCTACATCGCTTTTTGACGGCATTTAAAAAGAGCCTCCATATAGGGGATCGTAGAGTGGGAAAAGTTCGCGGGAGGCGGAGGTAAGGCGTTAGGGAGAGAGTTAAGCATCCAAGGGTCTTGGATGGCGTTAGGGGAGTGTACAACACGCCCCTGAGGCGTAGCTCGACTTTGATGACGACTACAGAAGAAGAGCGCAGTAGTAAGAAGTTCGCTACCGAATTAGTCCCTGGCGAGGAAGCGGGGGTTGGGGGCCTAAAGACGCCGCTTTGGGATGGGGATAAGACTCCTCAAAGAAAAGGCGGAAACTAAAGCCTTTAGCAAACTCCATGCAAAGCACCCCCACTTTATCCTCCTCCTTTAGAACCACTTGAAACCACCGCTTCTCATCCCTTAACACCGCCTTAAGTGAAGAGATGAGCTTCTGCTACACCCCTGAGCCCTTGTTCGCCCATCCCTTCTTTAACTTCCCACGTCTTTAAAGTTTAAATTCGGCACCGAGAGCATTCCCCGTGTAGGAACTTGCAAAGCGTTGTAATGCGCGTGTAATTGATAGTTAACATCGTACGTAATATCCAAATTTCAATCGATGAGTAACTACTGTTACAAATTGACGACGATTTAGTTGAGTTAAAAACTGCTCTGGAGACGAAGTTTTTTAATAAGTTATTCGGGAAGGAATCAAAAGTTAACTTGTAAATATGAAGTTAATTAGCTGTTTAACGAAAGCGTAAGTAAGCGTACATCTAAAATATGGAATTTTAAAATGTCAAAATTA
Organism: Sympetrum striolatum; assembly: GCA_947579665.1. Classification (NCBI taxonomy): domain Eukaryota; kingdom Metazoa; phylum Arthropoda; class Insecta; order Odonata; family Libellulidae; genus Sympetrum; species Sympetrum striolatum. The sequence continues at coordinate 47,592,711 of OX388342.1, read as the reverse complement.
TAATATATTTTACAACGTCTCCATAAAAAATTACCGAAGTGTACACAAAAATTAACAAAGATAGACTTTCATTCCCAAACCAGAAACACAATCGATTGTGGCAGGCTTTACGAAGTGGAAATCCATATCAAAGGATTTCGAAAACAGGTCGCTTTCAAATACGTGTGGAAAAAAGTATTTGTAATTTTATTCATACAATCCTCAGAAAAATACGTTTACCAGAGATTCAAATCAAATTCAGTCTTTCCTAATCAATACTTTTGTATACTACAGGTCTAAATTTTAAAAAATAAATAAGCCCTTTTCCTTCATTTGTTGAAATGCACCTCAACCACCTATGTCGATCAACACCATGGATATTTTAAGCCAGCGTCTTTCCCAGCCTTTTTCCATTATTGGCTTCAGATAAAATCATCGCTGAAATTTCGCTTGCACTTCCTTCCGAGAAAGGAAGCTTCGTCCTCATTTCTCCGAAGGAAAGAGCTCGGATTCCTTCATCTCTCCATCTGCTCTCTCAGCCACAACTCCTCTCCAGAGATCTCTCCCCTTTCCCGGCTCGCTTTTCTCCCTAAAGAGGGATGAGAAAATCCCTAAATCCACCCTTTAGAGAGTGTTCTTTCTTCCCCACCCACGAAGGTTAATTACCTGCCAATTAGAGCCGACTTGAGGTCATGCGGGCTTACTCTGGAGGAGTTTGAGCAAGATGGAAATCGTGTCGGGGAGGAGCGGATGCAGGTTGAGCAGTTTGATTAAAGCAATTAGCGTAATAACAGAAGATACTTCTTTTGTGAATCCCTCCGTCACGGAAAGCAGAAGCGATGACATGGAGAATTTATAGGAGAGGCGACGACCATTAAGATAGGAATCGTTCAGAATTATCTCTAAAAACAGGTAATTACGTAAAAGGTTTTATAGAAATTAAATAGATATAATATCGAAAACAGCAGCTTTGATACAGGCTAACATGAAATGCCTCTTGGTTGAGCGGATATAATAATAAAGGGAAATCATTTTTATACAATTTTTCAGCAGGAAAATTCATTTGGAAATCGTTAGAAAGGTTAATTAAAACGTTTTATCTAAATTTGCTATACGCAGGAGAATACCTTCACGATGAAGGAATTCCAAAAATAATTTAATCTTAAGTTTTTTAATATTTATTTTAGGAAAGAAAAACACATCGTTCGAAATCGTAAAACCATTAACGATCTGCTCCATTTGCACATTTAACACCAAAATACAACTATACGTAATGACATTCGTGAATGATTCCAACCTACTTTGAGAAGTATGATTCAACTTCTCTGAGAAACTGATGGGATCACTATTATATATTTTCCTTGTGCTTTAATAAGATCATGCGATCATCATATGTAGTAACAAAGAAGACGATCCAGTTCTAAGGAGGCATAAGTAAGAAGAACCTTTGAAGTTTCCAGCAGGAACTTGCATTTTATACTTAAATTGTATAAAAATTCATGTTTCTTATTTAGTGCTTTGAAATGCAATTTAATATTCTTCCCTAATATAGATGGTAATTCACGAGGGATTGGCTTGAGACAAATCAAACTGATAGGATATAGAAGGGATAGGAATACATCACAGCACGGAAGTGCTTCATTGACAAATATCCTCGTCCGTTGCCGCACGCAAAATATCTTCGCGGAACTGCGATTTCCAAAGTTTCGCAACCTCTTATAAATCTCCCATCGCTTCGATTCGGAGGCAGTGGATCGATCGCGGTATTATCTCCACCCCCTGTTTCCCCAGGAATTCACAGTCACACGCGCATCTAGGCCAAACCTTCCACGAGAAATGAGCGAAAAAAGGAGAAAAAAATTCTCTATTTTCCGCAGACGGATCTGAAATTCGAACTCGCGAAGGAGGGAATATCGGAGATTCCGGGACTTAGAGGGGAACAGCTGCCGCCTGTTTCAGAGGGGAATATTGAGAGTGAGGGAATTCGAGGGGAAGCCCTCGCGTCGACACCGAACGAAAGATGGCACAAAAAATCGCTCCAGGATGTGGTACGACTCGAAATCCTTCTCGCTCTAAGAGTGAGGGAGAGAGAGATGGAACAAAAGCAAAAACTGGCAGTGGGAGGATGAGGCCTACCCATTCTTGCCGGAGGAAATGATAGACCGAAAAACTAGGACCCTATTCTGACATACTTACCAGACCCATTTTCAATTCTTCAAAACCCTGCTATTAGATATCGCTTTAAATCAATTGGAAGTAAATTAGATTAAATTTTATGGCGAGAAAAAAATTAATTTGAAATTTCTGCATAACAATACGACGACAAACCATGAATAAGGGAACCTCTGCAGAATTTGCAGCGATTACGTTGCATGAAATGATTTTTCTTCAGCATAAATATTATTACGTCGCCGTTCGCCTAGAAAGAACGATATGGTGACCATCAGAATCTAATCTTATCATTATCGTCATGTGTTCTCGATTATGTGGCAAAATACTTGGGCAAGTAATCAATTATAGACAATTTACGTAATTTTTATCCAAATTTTAAAAGAAAAAATGGATTAAATATAATTTTGACCCCAAGGATTTTGGTAAACGGCTAATTCGTTGCTCGTAAATTCAATGACCTTAGCATTTTACTTCTATGTCATCATTTTACCATCTGGCTATCTCTGTCTTCCTTCCCATTATCCAGATTCTGACACATTCCCATTCTGAATGCTTCCAACAATTAAAATAAAGTGCTTGTAGATAATATTCACGAAGGCGTTTTATAAGCGCAAGCCAATACATTTACCTTTGCACCACCTTTTGAAGAATTTTTGAAAATTTCACTGACATAGGAAGATTTTTTTGAGCTTTTAAGGAATTTTTAGCCATCTCTTCTCACACTATAGTCACTATATCTCACATTCCTTACTCATGTCTTCATGGAACTCCTGGTAGAATATTATGACCCGACGTCGCCCACATTGAAATCATTTCCGAAATCTTCCTTAGTCGGAAACAAGTTGATATATGTAATCAATGCAGACTAATACATAATTAATAATTTCTTCCATCACCATTGTTTTTTTCGTTGCAATTTACACTGATAAATATCCGCGAATCCCTTGAGCGCTGAAGAACTCTGGCTGAAAACCGTTATAAAGAAGCCGCAGAACACTTATTTAAATGCACAAAAAATGTTTAATTTTATATACGAGAAGAATTACATGTTGCAATTTTTCGCTCTTGAGAAATCCGCGCGAAAAAGAAACCGGACCCTTGCTTCCTCTAGGGATCAGAATCAGAGCATGGTAGAACTTAAAATAAGATATGAGATAAGTTTCCGGACATAGAGATGGGGGAGCAGAGTTAATGAGATGTATCTACGTCACCTCTCGAGCACAAAAAAGGCCGAGAATGGAAGATTGTGGAAGGGAAGGGTGCCGCTGCTTGCGAATGGTTTAAGAGATTGACGTTGGGAGATGTAGCGAAGGAGGGAGTTATACATGGTGTCAGATGAGAGGGAGGTGGTGCGTGGGAAGTCTATCTTGTCGACTAGCATTCAAGTGAGTGGAAATCACTGCGCGATGGTGATTTGTACGGGAGACGATTGGCAGCGGAGGGAGAAGCACCTGATTGGACGCACACGTCTTGCATATGGGGGATTGATTTTTGGATGCGCGGCGGAGACGATTTTCTAACTGATCCAATCTCAAGAAGTGGGGAAAATACAACTTCCCATATAGCTATGATTATTCCTTGGTTGATATTTTATATATTTAATAAATAGGAAATAAGAACTGAGAAAAACCTTGATTTCTAATCAGCTGATGTCATAGCTTCAAATTCAAAGCCAGGAAAGGGCGATATAAATGGTTCATTAAAGGAACTTAAATGTATAATACATGGTACAGCTATGGTAAAAATCAGCATTTGCGTAAATTTAGCATAAATTCAAGCTTTAATTAGTACTTTATATCAAAAAAATATTGCTTGGACGTAATTCCTCTTGAAATGAAATAAATATGAACCTGAAAACAGATAATTTAGAAGTAAGCAAAAATTCCTAAATATGTTAATTAAAATAGTAGATATACGTAAAACAGATTGACTGATTTAATTTTATTTCTTTTCTACGATTTACACGTTGAAATACCACCGATGTTAACATAAAATGCCAATTAATTAAAGACTTCAATGAAGAAAATTTTACTAGATAAGGTAAAATATGTACGGCCCTTTCGCAGTAGAGGAGGAGGTTAAGTTAACATGCACATGTTAAGTGCAACCATAGAGTAAGGATACCTTATATCCTTACTCTATGGTGCAACATTGCAAGACTCCACGTGAGGCCTGCAAGAACTATCCCATATCAAATAGAAATCTCTCAGGCTTGCAAAGAATACCAGCAACATTTGTACTTCAGATTTACTCCACCAAAACAAACTAAAGGATTGTCGGAGGGAGAGCATCATCTTTGGAAAAAGATCCCCGTGAGATGAAACAGTGCGTCTTGAGATTGTTTGGATGTTTGGGTATAGGGTGTCTTGAGGGAGAGTGAAAGTTCTTTAGGAGGATGTACGCGAAGTGGAGATGGACGAGTGAGCAACGTCTTCCGAGAGAAAATCCTTTCCGCGAGACTCGCAAAAAACTGCGGCCCTAGCACATGGTCGTTTTGCGGACCAAAGGGGATTCTCTCCCTCGAATCGGATGTCGGAGGAAAAAACGTGAACCGTAAAATAAAAACAAACGCACGCGCACGACGCTGACGCACTCGCTCATCTTGCATACCTTCCTCCACTTTCATTCATCCCTTCACGGCACTTCCTCCGTAGATTTTTTGCCCCGTAAACTGCTAATGCTTGCAGTTAATCCAGGCCTATTTCCCTTCCTATGCGGACCCTTAATTGAAGAATCTCTCATCGCGTCATTTCCGCCCTTTTTTCTTAACTTTTGAACCGAACAGCGGTTAGAAACAATTTTATCGGAAATAAAGAGCTATATTTCCAGCAGTTAAAAGACTGAGTTTTATTAACGGGAGCAATTTCACACCAGCATCGCAAGAAATTGAATTTTGTAGTTTCCTGCCTGTTTATATCGTATAGTATATTTATGCTTTGCATTTTTAATCTTCTACGTTTTAACAATCTGTTCGTAGTTGCCAATTTTTGGTTTCGCAGTTTCTACGTATTATTTCAGCGTCAAGACGATTCCTCTTAAAATTGTATGCTATGCTTGGGCAAAGTTTAATATTCAGCCCTTGATAACTTGGATTTAATAACATTTATACAATATTTACTGTTACATATATATAAAGATTTTAATATTGTGAATTAAATAATTGTTGCCCGTTTGAGTCTTAATTTATTTTATTTAAATAGGCCCTGTGAAAAAATTGTTTCGTTGGCTTTTTATTTTATTTTGTTTAATCATAGTAAAATTCAGAATATTTATGCATAAAAAGAGTTTATGTTTGCGTATATTCGGAGACGTTTCTTCGAGGAATAGCAAATCATCATTCCAATGAACTGTGTATCTGGCTGCAATCACTGCGCAGCATCAACGTCTTAATAATAAGCATACTTTCGCGGTCTTCGTTGTTGATGTAAGTGGTGATAGAATGGCATCGCTCCACATACTTTTGTAAATAAACTGACGCATATTTTAATATACAAACACACTTATGATCTTGAGTAAATTTCCGACTCCAAACAAAAAACAGGTTTGATAAGAAATCAAGGAAAAGTTTGGGGAAGTTTTTCTACGCTGTCATGATTTGCATCAGCTTATTTCCGTTATATCAGTCTTCCGAGAAATAAGATTAATTGCGCATACTGCGAAAGTAAGCAGACATTTTAGAATTCCTTGTTTTCCTCTTCAATGTTAGTAAGCATACGGATTTACTGAATTTTGTTGAATTGAAGGCAAAATTAAATTTAAAGTAAATGAGACATAATAAGATTTTAGTATGGCTGATCGAGTCAAACATCTTGTTCTATAGCTATTTTTATCCCATGAATGTCAAAGTATACCATCATGTGACGGCACTATCTTTGAAAACTTGCAATGCTTGGGTGTGGCTTCATAATACCATCTTAATCATCTGTATTATTTATATATTTCTAAGAGATCGAATGTAACACTAGTAGAACAAAATGTACTTCCAAATTACAGACCATTATCAAGCGGTATTGATTCAATTCGGAAATCTAATAAAACAGATTTGAGAATGCAGGCTACAAATAAAAATATAATACCAAATGAAATTAAAAAATGTCGTCATCTATATACTCATAAGGTCACAAAAATGCTGTAATTAATTTTTAGTAAGTACATATTTACTTTTCTTTTGATTAGGCTTAACTGGAAAGAACCTTTCATAATGCGAGGATCTCAAATTTCATCGAAATTTTATTTAAAGAATATAATAACGATACGCATACGTATATGTGCATACAGCCAAGATTAAACTATACATCGATTCCTCTATATAAGATCGATTTGGACGACTTCACACGAAGAACACCTGACAGAGAGCAAAATTTAAATTAGACATTGAAAAGACCGAATATTCTCCGCGGCGCGAAAATTCGCTCATAATTATATTCCGCGTTAAAAAGAACGAACGAGACGAGACACGAGCGGCGGAAGACACAGACTCATAAATTATTTTACAGAACAGTCACCTTTTACGTCCCCAACTGCCCTCGGACAAAAAAAATACGGTCCGTTAAAAGAGCGGAATTAATTCCACGGGCGCCTGTGATGTCTCTCTCTCCGCTACTCGAGGGAAAACTCTTGCGTCCATCGGATTCTCCGGGACGTACATTGGCGGCATTGGATTGGATTGGAGAAGTCGCGTGGGAGTGGAAATAATAAGAAACATCGTCCTCGGGTCAAATGGGGCAGGTTGGGGCGGATAAAGAGGCGGCAATGGAGGAAACAATTGAGGGGCGGACGGAGGTGGCGCTACTATCTGCAACGGCGGACTCACGGCGAGTTAAAGGAGTCGAAATACCCGTTAAATTCGCGGAGGGCACGCGTTTTAAAGAAAGATCGAGGGAGAGAATGAGGGAATAAAAGAGGGATGGCGGCGGCGGCGGACAATCCAATTGTAGACCGCATTAAGTGGTCCCTCTTTGGACATGAGGGAGGAGGTCGCCGCCCACTCCTCCCAAATCGAGAGGCGCTAATCTTTGACGGGTAGAGAGTTAAGAGGAATACGGCAAAGGAACAAAGGAAGCACGAAAGAACGGGCTCGTTTGATATGTGGCTTTGATTCTGATGCTTCGTGAGAGCGTTTAGAAAAGCAGCTGCTCCTCAGGACAAGGATGGCATTTTGTACAACAGAAGTAACAACCGTTATTATATATGTAATATACGCATAAGTTTAAGAAATGGCAGGAGTATTAACTATGGGATGAGCAGTAGAAGAGCATAAAAATTTGAAATAGATCTGAAATAAACGTAATTTATAAAAATATTTTGTATTTCTGTTCACACCTCGTACAAGCAAGTCAATTTCAAAGTAGAAAATACGCGAGAGTTAAAATCCAGGCTTACATTCCTGCGTCATTTGTGTTGACGATGTTTATTGATCAAACATCGTAGAAGCAGAATTCATCGACCTGCCTGCTGTTTCGTAACTTGAGGAAAAACGGATAGGAAAAAAATCAGACAAAATGTGTCAATAAAACAGAACTTTTTTTGGAATATGATTCAATGTAATTCTTTGACGGTTATATGTAGCTCTATCATAAGAACTCCCATGACGTCAAATCAAAAAACATCCCCTCCTCCCAACATACCTTCTGGTCTATTTCAGCTTTGAAATACACGAGATGAAGATTTTTAGCTTAAAAAAGAAAAATAAACGTAATAAGTCTTATTATTATTATTATTAGGGGTCTTTATTAGGCGAGATTGAGACTAAAATAAGTCGCAGAGGAGATTGAGAAACTCCCCCAAAAAATATTATATCAATTGGAGCTGAGTATTTCATAGAAGGCGAAAATAATTTCCGCCGAATTACATTATTCCTGGAAGACAAGCGGAAGGGGGTGTTGGGAGTAAGCTGGGGAAAAGAGGTGGGAAGTGTTACATATGGTGAATGAAAGGGGACTGACTTTTCAGTCAGGCAATGGTAGGTTTTCTGTTGAAGAAGGGTTTCCGAGAGTTATAAGAAAATACTATTACTCCGAGAGTTATAAGAATATACTGTTACTCGAAACAGCTAATCACCCGCCCGTTGTCAACATAGCGAAGAAATTCCATGTTGAAAGAACTTCCGTGTTCCTCCTCCAACAGATGCCTCGCCATTTGGTAACTCCAGGGGAAGCCCGGTAGCATAAGTTTTCATTCCTCTTTTTACATGAAGCGTCACCAAAAATTTTATTCCCTGAACATCGACTTTTCTTACATTTATAGTGTCGAAGTTTTTATCTCGTCGCAGCATATGTTTTACTGCTTAAATTTCGGAAAATGCGCATTCATTTTCAGGCAGGAATCTTGGTTTCACGAATTTGAAAATTTTGCTTAATTCCTTCTCAAAATTTATGGAACCAATCCCCATACCTTATGCTTGCCTTGATTACGCTATCAGATCATAAAATCCTCGGTGCATAACAAAATAAGGGAAAATCAAATAATTTGTGGATACACTAGTAAAGGTGAGAATTTCGTAGAATAGTAGGATAGGAAAGAATTTCTTCTGCAATGATGCGCACAGTATGGAGCGTTGAGGTATATTTAGATGACTTGCAAAGGGACAAATCCTATTTCTATAAAAATAACCCCACGATTAAATAAAGTGCTCATGGCAAACGGAATCCAAAGTTGGATCTCCATTTCGAAAGAGGACACTTTACGGCTGAATACCGTCCACCGCATATGTGCCTCAAGCTAAAGTAACATTGTTAAAAGTTATTCGACAGCTCTGATAATTACGAACATCCCACAGGGAATCGAACCAGGAACCGCTTTCGCCTAAGCCGGTGCGCTGCCCACTTGGCCATCCAGGAGCAACCTATCTTAACTTTAGCGACGAGTTAGTGAATGAACATCTTAAAGTTCATCATATGATGACGGAATTGAATTCAGGACAACTAAGAGAAGAGAAGGAGTATCTACTTAGGATGGAGGATAGCGATAGAGGGAATAGAGCATTGGCATTTCTAAGGCCCAAGAGGTCGGCGCAGAGGTTAGGCAATCGAAAGAAGGAACAGCGGGGAGCGGAGTGGGGTTAAGGAATGGAACGGGCGAATGTAGTGAGTGAGCGTGATTGAGAATATTGGGTCGGAATGAGGGAGCGCGCAGAGTGGATAAACAAATGAGTTTAGATTGAGTGGAGTGAGAGAATCACAGGAGAGCGTCCACTTGTCCGCTGAATCTGTGTCCTCCCCCTGCTGCACCCACTGCTCCCCCTCTGGACCGGGGGCAGATTCGCGTGGCCACTGCTGACGGGAAGGTGACGCGCGTCCCCGACTCGATTCTTCGGGAGGACGTCAAAAAAGACAATGGGAACGAGTTCGCCGTTCGCCATCCTTTTTAAATAAAATACGCTCCCTTCGATCGCTCGGGGATTTTTCAGTTTCCTAATTAGGGGCAAATTATTCCCTGCAGCTAACTTTAAATTCAATCACGAGCGAACCGCGAGGCTTTTCAGTTGCCATTGATGCATTTTAGGGGACATTTACTTGCGTTAAAGTTGTTCAATGCTCGGAATATTTTTAGCTTCGTTGAAGAATTTATGCCCTGAGTGTGTGACGAGTAAAAGTTTTGAGGCTTTTTTTCAGGTAACAGGTTTCCAGAAGCGAAGTCTGTATCTAAATTGTTAAAAGTTTGCATAAGTCGTTATGTTCTTTATTCACAAATATAATTCAGGTAGAAGTCCAAGATTTAATACACTGGATCACTGCTTATTCATACTCATAGGGAATTAAACATTCACTTCCATGTAATTGTCAACTTCGAAACAATGGGAGTATTTCATATCTATTCTATTTCTTTCTACGGATACAATAATGAAAATCAAGAAAATTTTCATTACTTCCTTATCCTCAGCCCAATTCTCGTTTTCTTCTAAAACTAAAAGTAATGATTGAGTGGATTAAGGTTATTTATAAAAATATTTTATACGAATTTCCTTCTTCTTTCGACTCTTTGTCAAGGAATGAATCCAGAAATTCATTCAATTGCAAGTGAGAATATTAACAAGTGGCTGAATTCAAAGCGAGTAATGGGGAACACTCTATAAGCTGTCTCTTTTGTCAATAAGGCTGACCTTTTGGAAATTTAAGATTGTCGTAGCTGTTGAAGGCAAGTTATGCAACATCATGCGGTTAATACCGTGAAAGAAAAACCAGAAACGGCTCTCAGAATTCGTAGAATTTTACATAAATACATCAACTCTCTACAATCTCTCGCTTCGATGAACTAAATCTAAAACTATTTCCTGTGCAAGAATAACCTTGAAGGGGGAAACATTGAACAAAGTGAATAGGTGGATATTCCAAAAGATTTATTTAACACGACCGGTTCAACTAATACATAGGCAGCCTAATAGACTTATAACATCGCCATTGATGTATGGGAATTTTATGCAGTTATTTAAAAAAATATGTTTTGTAATTCAGCATGCAAAAAGCTTCATTAATCAACTAAAAAAGAGGAAGCCCTGCATCTGAGTAACGAGATAGATCATTACCTTCTAACGCTATGTCGTATCCCTAACCATTACCAGAATATAAATTTGAGTAATGTAACAAAAGGTATCCACGGAAGTAAGATAACACAACAAAGGTCCTAAGCCCTCAGGAAAGGATGAATGAGATTTGGAAACGGAAGGGAAACGATGCGGATGGTCTTCACTCAGCGAAACAGGAGAAGCAAGATGAGGCTCCTTTTCCCAAGGGACACGCGCCTTTTCTCCCGGCTTTCCACTTGCCCTTTCCCGGCACCCGACCCACTGGACCCTCCGCGGACTGACCACCGGTCGAATCAAACGGACGGCTGCTCCCCTTGCCCGCCCCCGCACCCGTGGGGAATCATCGGAATTATTGCCGCTGCCCCACAGGCCACTTCCTACCCTCCCAACTGCTCCCATCCCCCTCTCGCCCTATTCCTCCACATCACGCCCTCCTCCACCTCCTCCCCCAGTCTCGAAACCAATCGCCCAACCGGATTCCCATCATCCATCAGCCACTGAACACTCCGTCGACGGCTACACAACAACGAGGGCAAAGTGACGTCACTTCCGATTCCATGCAATACGCCTTCGGCGGGAATGAAGGCATGATTGCATCGGTGGAAGGAGCAGGCGAGGGGGAGCTGAAGGAAAGGAATAAAAGGTAGATGGATGGAATCTAGGAGCGGATTTTGAGGTACAGATGTGGAAAAAATAATATTCGTTGAGGCTGCGCTGGAAGAAAATTCGCAGTAATAAATATACTAAAATATAAATAGTGTTGAATTAGAAGCTAATATTGTAAATTAAGTATGATTTAAAAATAATTGGTTGAGTTGTGATTGATTTTTTTAATTTTATAGGCTATATGTAGATTTTCTGTATTAATTTAGTTCATTTTAATTTCATATTTGTATAAATATTGCTCGATAGATAGGTGCTTGTGTTTGTATAATTTGGAATTATAAGAATTATTTGGAATGATTGGTCCATATGGCATTTATATTTTCATTACCATAAATATATCATTAAGTCATCTTTGTTTCAAGATCTGCTGCAAAGTTTTTGAAATAGTTAAAATTTATTTTGTTTAACCTTTTCCCAGGGACGAATTTGCCATTGAACTCATCAGGCACAAGCTAAAGGAGGTAAAAAATGGTTCTTTTCGACGTTTGAAAATAAATTATCTCTAGGCAGAGACTCGAAGTGTTGCCTACTCCTAGAGCCTCTCATTATTGAAATTCACCGCTATCTATAGCACATTTCCTTCCGCTTAATTCCAAAATAATTTCTACATTCTTTATCCCTGTTTAATGTATATTATGCCGGCCCTCCTTTTAGATTCAACACATTCGTAAACCTCTACCATCCTCCGAGGCTGCCAATACCAATCTAATTACATTAATGCGCGTACAGCTATAGCTTTATTCTCTGAACCTAAATATTATCTCGTCATTGAGGCCCTCCAAAGAAACTAATGGAAATAATATTAACAAACAGTTGGAAGAAATATTATTTTTTCATCTTATCAGTGACATTTCAATTTGTCTAAATTAAAATACAGATTTCAGCACATTTTAATCGCAGGTAAAAAGGAAAAACTGGATTCAATATTAGTTCATGTTTTTCTCCGGCGACTGCCTTATTTATCTCGATTTTATATCTCTAAGGGTATTGATGTCAGATGTTCGGATATAGGGTGGTTGCTAGGCATAAGTTGAGAAACCATAATTGATTGTAAGGAACTGAACGAAGATAGATTGTGTTAGATACTATAAAATCGTGGCCATAAGACAGCCGATGGGGATGATGATGGATAGTATCATCACATAAATCTTGTTCGATTATTGCATGGACGTCTTTCTACCACTATAGATTCAAACCCCTGTCTACCCTGAGCGTATTAAAAAATGACTATCACACCATTGTGGTTGGTGTAATAAATTAAGAAGCCCATTTCAAATACAATAATATAACCCAAAGAAGAATAGACTTGAAAAATCCAATCAATAATATAATCGTCAAGAGACGTTTTATCTCAGATAAAAATCTTTGTTTTTGAAACGCGCCATAGATATGAAGTAATCGGGTGAAAGCCTCAAGAGCAACAATGAAAGTGAAAGCAAACGTTTTCTGTAGTTATGCGCTATAAATTTGAAGTAAAACCAACACAGTAGAACATATTTAGTACTTCGACGTACTACTTAATTTAAGGATAGTCTGTCTACTATTAGTTCTTTATATCTATGATAAATGAATGCCCTTTCCAAATGGAGAAAGGCTATTCTCAGATTGTATACATAGATGCAGATTGCATACAGTAAAATGTAGACATCCTTCTTCTTTCTTTCTAAGAAGGATTGAAATTCAACGATTTCGTAAACACGCAGTTAGGGGATAACATTGCTGGAGAGAGTTGGAGGGAATAGAGAGCGGAAGTTTTAGAGTAAGGAATGCACCCTTCTAAAATACTTCAAAAAGTAAATATTTTCATTTTCCAACTTTAATTCAGTGACTATAAGATGCGAAACAGAAAGGAAATTAGAAAACTACGTTTGCATTTCCAATAAATGTTGGTAATTATAAGCAGGTAAGTATTTAAGTGATGCTAAATACTTAATAATACTTAACCTTCGCTTAATTAATACTTATCTAATGAGATATTGTGACACATTTTTATCGGGCATATTATACAGCTCTGCATGCTAACCATTGATAGTTGAGTAATGATATTTCCTCAAAACACTAGCCAACCAACATAGTAAAAGCATAAGACAAAAATTTCGAAAGTCAGGACATATAAAATCACTTTTAAACGCCATCTCAAACGGACATGTACACGAAAATCTCAACGACAACAAATAATCAATAACAGAAGCATAACTCTTGACACGAAAAGACCAACCAATAACGCGGCGAGTAACAAATTAGGATCAGGGCTGGTGAGACAGGATGGAAAAATATTGGGGCCAAGAAATCTTGAACCCCTATTCCGATTGAGAGATAGAAGATGACGAATTGTGGGACCTGAGACGAAGCCGTGGAGAGAGAAATAAATAGAGCAACTCGAGAAACAAGGAGAGAGAGTAGGAAGACGTCAGATACGGAGCAAGAGGAAGAAGGAGATGGGACTGTGTGACCAGCTGAGTCATCCACCATCGACAAACACACTTGGCCGAGGAAGGGCACAGAAAGGAGTAGGTCGAAGGTTGCGGGAGAGAGAAATAAAATTTCATCTCTCTTAAAATTATGGTGGCGAAGGGGTGGGATAGGGGGGAAAGATGAAAAAGATAAACAATGAGATAGAATGGGATGAGGAAAAGATTGCTACTCTTCCGATGCGTAAATCTGGGAGGCATTGAGAGGAGAGCGATTTATGCCGTGGGTCACCAAATCCAATTACGGCGAAGTTATTCAGAGAGGCATTAAGGCAAGGGGCGACGAAGCCGAAGACGAGCGTTTCGATAAAAGGCCACCGCAATCGATGACGCAATTGCGCCCCTTAAAAACGACTTCTCCTGATAAACGAAGTCACACTCATATCAAAAGGATTTCTACATCTTCATGTTCTTTCCAAGCATTTGACATAACAACTAAATTTTACAATACCTATGAAGCAATAAAAACAAGGAAATTATAAACCGGTGTGCCACTATTTTTATCGAAATAAGTCAATGGTTTGATTTCCGATAATTTTTATTTATAATTGTATTTACATCATAAACTCAGTTAATAGGTTAGATATTATTAAGAGGGTAATGACAACATAGTAATTATATACTTTCGTTTTTCCGCTGCTTAACTTTTTTATCAACATGTATATGATGCGATAGTTACCAAAAAATAGTTGAAAGTGCCAAAACGTTTGTGCAAGTTGGCCCTGGTGAGAAATACTTGAAGCATCGAGAATATAAGTATACTTATATGGAGTAAAAGACTATAATATATATTCTAAAATATTGAACAATAAAAGAAATAAAATGGAATATATCGGTTAAACACGTAATATCGTAGAAAATATTAAACATGCAGTTTTACCATGATGAATTAAAAATTATATTTATAAAGGATTAATTCACGGCTATTTGCAATTTAAAAATTATATACAGCATAGATATTAGAAAATTACCTGTACTCACACATAATAGAGAAGGCAAATCCGGCGCCATTGGTTTAAATGATAAAAGACACTTAAAACCATGTAAAGCAAGATAGAGGAATATAATGCTTCCATAAGATAATGCAATATATTGCTACCTGAATTATTGAACAGGACCGAGTAATCATCCCGGATTTACTTCCACGAACCTTCTGATCGGATCGGATTGAGGAGGCAGAAATGATTCCAAGAAAATCATGATCGGCAAAAGGTTTTTTTCCTGGAATTATTGGTGTTTGCTCCAGATATCACTGAGTCATTTGTTCTCAGCAGATGGGAAGTTAAAGTACAACAGAATATTTTTTCTTGTTCCCGTTAAATTCTCTATCTCAAAAAAAAAAAATTCCAGTAAACGCTCATGAACGGATTACTCGATAAAAAACTATGTCAATCTAAAATACACTCAATATTTGTTATCCGAGAGAAATTCAACTTATAAGATAGCAAACTGGTACGATTTTCCAACTTACGAGTTCAAAGAGAGATTTCTACTGTTTTGAACAGGGATTATCTATTGAAAAATAATATAATGGGGTAAACATTGGTCATTTCGTGATTCATTTTCAAACAACTGCTACGCAATGTGCAGGGAAATAAATAAATTGCTTTTTCAATCTAGAGAAGTGAATTTAAGAGCCTTCTCTATGACAAAATTTGAGCCAAAATAACTGCTGTAAATCACTTAACGGATTTTAAAATTTGTCACGGACTTACCAATGTTATGAATTATCAGTGTTCTTCCTGCATCTTTCAGAGAAATAAAGATGGTTCTGAACCTAAAATAGATAACCATTTCTAAGCGAAATTGGCTAATGAATCATAAAAGGACCAAATGATGACTAAATCACAGGGAAACTTCCGATTCACGTCCCATAACCAATAAAGGAATAAATTCGGTTTCATAAAGCAGCCCTTCGAGGAATGGTGGCTACAGTATGTAGCGGTAGCTGTAAGAGTTGAGAACACTATTGTGTGAGAGAGCTATAGCGTAGAGAATTGGGTAAGGCTAACAATGAAGAAAGGGAATGGGGAGGAGGCAGCGGTGAGGGCAAATGCGTGGGGGGAAAGAAGAGGGAAGATAGAAGAATCAAACAAAAGTGGCGGCCCGGCAGGTCATCTGACGTCACTGGGTCAAGGCAACAACTGTATGAGGGATCTTGATTGCTTGGATTGGGGAAGGGTTGAGGAGAATGGGGGCTGGAGACGAAATGTGTATGGGTAATGGAAGTATATTTAAGTGAGGGGGAGGAGGAGGATTAACGCGGTGGACTGGAACTTTTGGGGGGAGATACGGGGGAGAGTCGGAGAAAAAGTGGTGTTGTTATTAGAAGAAGAAAACATGATGCGGGAACGAAAGAAACATGGGAGGAAATGAAGATTCGATGGCAATATGGGCATTATTCTCGTTCAACGATCCGAAGTAGGAAGAAAGATTTTTCCCATGCAGTCAGAAGTGCATAAAACGATCGCTATTGAAAGATATACTTCGAGGAGTTCCGTCGATGAGAGGAGAAACTTAGTAAACTTCATATCTTTTGAGTATGCGACCGCGCTATATTACGAGTTATCTGACTGAAGTTGAAGCGTCTTAACCCTTTTAGTGTCAGCCTCGTTTACATGGTGTATGCGAAGTATGCCAAGGCGTTCTTGATGAAAATATACTCTTTTGGATAAAAATGTATATAATAGCTAATTATTATACCATGACAACTTTTTCATTTATTTATTAAACTTATAGAATTGAAGATATACAAAATAAAATGTAACTTTTCTACTGACACGACATTTATTTTGGAAATCAGTTTTAAATTTATTTAATTTGAATAATATAATAACATAAATTTTGTAAATAATAAAATTTACAAAAAGTATATTTTTAAAATTAACTTTTACATTCTAATTATGAAAATTTTATTAATCATTTGAAGTTATCAATATATTTTCCAATTTCAGTTATTATAATTATTTGTTAACCTAAATACAAAGATTCATGCTTTTGGCATTTTTATTTTAACAGTTAAACCTTCTTTGTTAAACATTATACTAATTGGTCACTCATCTTTTTTATGAGCAATGATGTTCCGGAAAGCATGCACCATGAAGGCCCTTATCGCACTTAGAACATATTGTAGGGCTCCTTTTACGCTTCCCTTTTCCTGTTTTACTTCTTTTGCTGCACACACAGTAGTCTTTTACAACTGATCAAGTCTTTTGTTCCTTCTTATCTTCTCTCACTAGCTTATCTTACAAGAGAAATGCCAATTTTGTAGTAAACGGATTCGTTCGAATCTTTTAGGACGACTTATTTGCTTAAAAATAGGGGACATGTATCTGACCGTTCAACTCAATGGACTTTAGTTTATGAAAAATTAGCAACTGAAAAGCTTATTTAGGCAACCACGCCATACACATGCATAGCATACATATCTCGAGATTTTCCTCTTAGGAAGTTATTTTCTTCCATTTTTGTGCAGATGACTTAAATATTTTTGCGATATAATTTCATCTTCTTACCTTTCAAGAGTTCTTTATCTTCTTAGGTAGCATTTATTATAATATACAAAAGGTCGGATTTGTAGCATCTATTATAGTTTGAAGGTTTTTAGTCTTGGTTCTTAATTTAATTTAATCTTCCTTAGGCAAAAGGAAAGAAAAAAAATAACACGGCTGTCAATGAACTAGAGGTTAAAATTCACCAATAGCCATATTTTTTGGTGCTCCACATCTCGTTTCCACCGGTATACGGAAATAACAAGAAGGCTCGGATTACCGAATTTCAAATAAACACCCAATGTAGAAGTAGATATCAACAGCGATATCAGGGGTATAAGGGTTATTCTTCCTTCGGTGTAAAAATGATTTTATGGATAACAAACAAAATACTCGTACAATCCAATATAATAAAACAGAAATGGACTCATGCTAACATCAGGCATTTTTATAAGCTGAGTTGTACTGGCCTCCACCATTATACAAATACCGTATTTACTCGAAAATAAATGCCCCCTTTGTTTTTGGCTCCGAAATAAAGGAAAAAACTTGTCCTACGCATCGAGTTCTTCTTACCTTATATACTGCACATTACGCTTATCGGCGGATGAGATGTGAAATCTTTTTGATTTAAAAAATAAATACATTATAAAATAATATTTACGCGTACAAGCCCGTAATTTCCCTCTTTGTCTATGTTAAGTGCGCGTGAAAAGTGAATTACACAAAAATAACCGCCCCCTCTGTTTTTAGAACGAAAAATTCGGAAAAAAGGGGCGGTTGTTTTAGAGTATATACGGCAACCATAAAGTAGATTCATTTTTAATCCAATCCTTAATCTTCCATTAAAAAAAGAGTTTGTAAAAGTGACCTGAAATGGAATTAAGAAAATAATACAGCTGTTTCATTAAAAGGTCCTATTACCCCAAAGAAACGGAACCGAGCAAATTATAGCTAAACAAAAGATCAGCAAAATGCAAAAATCCTCGCCGCATAAATTACAACCTCCAGCTCCTCGGGAAGATGTCACGCCGTAATCCTCTGCGGGGAACCTCACGGTAAAGTATCTGCGGCCGGATTTCCAAAGGAGCTTCCCGTGGAAAGCCTTCGTAGAAGAAACGATAAAGGCACGGAAGGGATTGAATGGAGTTGGTAGAACGCGGGCGATTTCTGGTTAGGAGTCCTTCCCAAGTCGACCGAATAAGACGTCACATTCATAATTCACCGGGGATGAGAGGCGGTAAGAAAGGGCGGTTGGCTAGAGACATATGGGGTGAGGAAGAGGATGAAATCTCCAGTGAAATAAGGCGAAAGAGAGATATTGGGGGTATAATGTGGGCGGGTGGAGAAATAAAAGTGGAGGGAGAGGGAAATTGAAGTAGAATGGAGTGCTTAAAGTGGCGAGCGGATCTTTAAGCAGTGGAGATTCATTGAGGAGCCCTAAGTCTAATTGAGCCGTAATAGGATTTCCTGGAGAAGCAGAGATCATGACGGAACCGCGATGGGGAACCGAGCTTCTTAAGATCAGGAAAATTGGGCAAAAGGTGAGGCTTACGCTGTAGAGGTAAGGAGTGAAATGGGAAGAGGGAGCTGGTAATATGGGACCCGCGGATCGTATTTAGCTCGCCGTATGCTTCTTAAATTGAATAGGATTGATTAAAACGACAACCATAATAAATACTATATTCATGTACAAGTCAAAACAGGCTACCATTAAGTTATATTTCAACTAGACTAAAGTTAAGCAAGCAATAGAAGAATTTAAAGGGAAATTTAATCCAACCAAATCCAAATTACTGGATGAGTGACCGAAAAATTTATTTCTGATACTGATTAATATGGATGAGCGAGACGTTTTGTTTATTAATTTCGATTTGGTTTATTTACCAATTGGTGAGTTATTTCCATTTATCATTGAAGAGAATTTTAAATTTCACTCAAACTCTAACACGAGGCAAAAGATAAAATATTTACAAAAGAAATGTTTCATCCGTAAGATTTAGACAGATTAATAAGGCAGTATCATTCCAAATGAAAGAAATGTATTCTTAACTGTAAATGAGAGATTCCTTAAAATCTATATTATAGTAGGTAATATTATTACGGTTTCTCTATTCAAATCATGTCTCGTCAACTAACTGCCAAATACATTTTCTAGTCCAGTAACAACGACATAAATAATCTTTTGATATTATATTTATGCTTACCTAATGGAAATATTAATTGAATTTTGAAGGAGAACTGTTTTAATATGGACAAAATTAGTTGAATAACGCCCCTGGGGAAACATATACGTTAGAATATTAAAATACCTTCAAAAGCCTTTTTATTTTACAGTTCATATGTCGCTATCTTGACGCCAAAGATTTTATCCTTCTATAGTGTAAACAGTAATAATAAAAATGTATAACTAAATTCAAAACAACCGTGCTTAAGCAGAAGCTATTTCAGTTACAACGATACATATACTCGAGAGCAACAATTTAGGTAGCAGCTATAACAATTAATTTAGGTATTTTCACATTTAATTAAAAATATTTTAAGTACAAACTTTATGTAATCGTACGCTGATAAAACTTGAAAGATCATTATCCTTTATATTTGAAAGATTTTTCATATATATCATTTGGCTTAAACAGTCGATTAAAGCAAATGTGTCCGGAAACAACACATAGGAGCGAAGGGGATCTAGGGATAGCCGTTCTCGGTAACCGTCTCCGCAACGGAGTCCTTACTGCTGCCGGATTACCGGTGCCCCATCGTTGATTGTAATAGCAGTGGACGTTAATCGTGCCATCTGAGCCTCTTCCGCCTCCTCATTGTCGGCTCCAGGGATCCGCTCATCGGCGATTTGCGACTTGCGAGCAGTTTGGATTGATTGGAACGAGCGGCATTAAGAACGAGGGAGTTTAACGTAGGAGACGGACGACCAACTAAGTGGAGGAATAATAGATGGAGGGTATGGTGTACATCAGAGGGGGAGAACGCTATCGGAAGATCTGGAATTCGGGGGTAGCAGTGGGCGGATGATGGGTGGTTATTAGGGGTTGTTGGTGACGTGCTGGAGGGGAAATTTCCGCAGAGTCGATGAGAAGGGAGATTAATGCGAGGAAGGTAGGAGAGTTTCGGGTGTCTGGAAGATTCGGGGGAGGGGCTGAAAGGGTTCGTGGCTTGACAAATGCGTGATACATGGAGAAAGGTTGGACGTGAGATCAAATCTTTGGAGAAAATTTGATTACTCCCATTTAGTTGATTAAGTGGGCAGCTATTTGTCTTCCGGCCATTAAAGTCGAGGAGTCTAATATTTCCGCAAATTTCCAACGTCGGCTGAATTCGATGCTACAACGACCACGTGATGCTTTCGCTGTTAGTTGATTTTAGAGAACTCGGTATTTAACGGACGTGAATAAATTTTATGTTTTAGTATCTTAATCAATGTTATTTTAGATGGTTAAGAATTACGATTTGTATGAAGACTCCAAAACGGCTTTTAGCTACTAGTATTTATGAGAAAGTGACCGTGATAATGTAGTTCTTAATTAGCATAGGTAAGATTTATTTATAAATGCATTATTTTAAATTAGAAGACATTATTGTATCGAGCTCACATTACATAATTATTTGAAAATTCTTAAGAAAATTCATCAAACATCAAATACATAAAAGAGTATCCCTCTCTTAACAATGCTTTGTGATAGAGTTGTGATATATATATTGATTTTTAATGCGTTGGAAGATAGTTTTACGGGATAAGGGATGGAAGTTCTTCACTAGCTGCAGAATCATTACGAGCATCAGTAGAAATGGTATATTAATAAAAATAATAAAAGGACCTTAATCAGGGTGAGATTGAGACTCCAGGGACTCTTCTTACAAATAACTTCGTATCTGATATTGTCATGTCAGATACGAAAGAATGTAATATATCCTAAAAGTACACAGAAGAAACTACTTTTAAAAAACTAAGCTAAGAGCTTAGGGAAAAATTTCCACTGCAGGATAAAAACACTCAAGAAAGGGGGTGTGAAAAACCTGCGAAACCTACCGATAGGAAACTAAATTTATTGATGAAATCAGATTAAATAAGTTGTAAAAGACAGGAAGATAAACCAATAACATTATACAAAAAATCAGTTTGATCTAACAAAATTGTATCAGAATAGTTACAAGACGGGTTCCGTTACGTCGATGGGAATAAAACTCCCAATAAAGCTAGTTCAGTAGAAAAATTTAAAAGGGGGTACCAACTATTATATACAATTTATAATCAAATTTTTGAAAAATAAAGACAAAAATATACATCCACAGTTACTTGAATTAAAAGTTAATATTTTTAAAATCATGAGAGCAAATCACACAGATATAGATAATGGGTCGTGATTTTTATCCATCCTGTTTAATCCGCAGGTCATCAATATTGCGACGGAAAAATCCTGGTCTGAACCGGCAAAAAAATTACGCGCCCCCGTGAAAAATACATCCCCACCGTAGATTGACGTTAACGCAATTACGTTCGTTTCGCGGCAGACACGAAATAATATTTATTTTACCACTCTTTCCCCTCCAAAAAACCAACGATAAAAATATATTCCGCGCCGATATAAAAAATCCCAAAACCGGGTCGTATTCCCGGAAAATGATTTTTGGGATCGCGACGGTGCGTTGGTTCAGACGGCCTAGAGAGACAGATAGGGTTTCGGAATGGGTGCTCGCCGTTACATAAATCAAGAGCAACTCTCGGTTTAACTGTCGAATCCGTGCGAACGTGGCATTTGGCACCGACGTCCGTTTCCGACGCCTGCTCTGATTGGACGCGTAGAGGGAAACTCGATCTCCGAGGCCCCAAAACGCCCAATCAGGCTACTCCATTGGTTTATCGGGCGCAGCGCTTCACCCCGTCGACGCTTATTGACGGCGTCGGACGTCACAGGATGGAATTAGTGTTGATGAAACCTCCAGACTGATTTTCACCCTATTCCCTAACCTCGCACCCGGTGCACGTACATGAGCTAAATTGCGTGCATCACGGCAAACCCTGCTTTCCCTATCCCCCGGACGCACCATACAGACCCTTTTTTGGCTCGAATTATTGACGGGAGAAGATTTCGCGCGGGAATCCTATCACGTGATTCCGGAGATCCTGATTTCACGAGCGCATGGAAACGTGCGGGAATTCGGCGGACATCGACTGCATATGGAATCGTTTGCTGATCTCAATTTCATAAGCAAAGATTGATGAATGGTATCCTAGTGTAATATTGTTATATCGTACGTGCATAACATTCTGTTTTAAAACATATATGAATTATATAGAAAGTATTAATGCAATAATGAAATGCATCTAATCCCATCCATTACCAAAAATACGCCATGCATCAGATCTTATAGTTTCGTGCAAGAAAAATGGAAGATGTCATTTCCCGATTTACAATAAAAAGACTAAATATACTACTAATGAAAAATTTACACATACAGATAACTAAAAGATTATTAGGACTACCAAAGACGGAAAGCAATTAAATTCCACTTTTATTTATTTACCTTTGAGTGCTTAATTGAAAAGAGAAGTGTTGAAATCCGTAATCTCTATGACAGGTGAAAAAACAATATCTATATCTAAGATAATTGGAGTAGTTTAAATTAACAATATAATTACATATCACTTCATTGTGAAAATAAACTATATTCGGAGATATTAGGCATCGCAAAATAAGTTTCAAATAGCTCATCCTCATTATCATAGAGAATATATCGTTGAATACTTTAATTTCCACCGAATAATATTGGTCTGTAAAAGTCAGAATGTCCGTTTTATTCGTCATTAAATCCTAAATTAATAGGAAAAATTTGATGGACCGAAGATTCCCATCATATGCTAAGATAAATTTCCATGATTTATTTTTTTATAAACTTGGTGACACTCATACCTAATTACGTATTTTACGGAGACAATGCACAGTTATGGAGCAATAATAAATTAAATGATAAAAGTAACGCTGTAAGAAAGTTATGAAGAATTTCTTTGGAAACAATTTAGGACTTTTAATATCCTACGCAATTATGATAATTAAGTTAAAAGAGGCAATGTTTCATATACAAGCGCATATGTATTGACTCACTGCCGATCTTGTAATCTGCTTAATATAAAACTTAATATATAGTAATCAACCAGCAAGATAATGCCTTACACAAATAATAAACCCTTTTTAAAAGAACAGTTTTCGAAAAGGAGCTCAATCTGAGAATTACCAGATATGAATTAGTGAACGCTAAAGTAAACATCAAAAGTATTACCTTGTAGTCTAACGCCCTGGATAGAAACCATTTGTCCTCTTAGGCTTATGGGTCTCAGATCAATTCCATCCTCGCAGATAGGTGTTATACTCATCCCCGAGTCTCCGCTAGGCTCTGAAACACGAAAATAATAAATCCATCAGAAACTTGTCACACTTCTTCGATTCCGTTTGATTGGCCAGGC
The DNA here is from genome assembly GCA_947579665.1 of Sympetrum striolatum. Taxonomy (NCBI): domain Eukaryota; kingdom Metazoa; phylum Arthropoda; class Insecta; order Odonata; family Libellulidae; genus Sympetrum; species Sympetrum striolatum. The sequence continues at coordinate 47,568,930 of OX388342.1, read as the reverse complement.
TAGGCCTTTATCGCTGTGTTTACCATCAGAAGCTTGCTGTCAATCCCTCGCACTCATACACCAGATTAGGGAAAAATAGCCGGAGAATATCCCTACCAATATCCCTTCCCTGCGATGCCTCATCTCACTCCTCTCAAAAGACAAAAAAATCTCACTCGAAAAAAGCTAGGCTCCGGAAAGAATTCGTTGATTCCATCGGATTTGAAACGGAGAGACAACCGGAAGTGGTGTTTCAGGATTCTGGATCCGCTGTCAATCAGGAAGGTCCGTTTATTAAAAAAGCGCGGGAGCATGGTTAATCCGCAGGCTCGAGTAAATGATAAACACTCATGGGGACTCTGCGTGACAGCAATTACTGCTAGGATAGCCCTCGGAAGTAAAAATTGCGTCGAAGAATAATTGTGTTTACTTGAGAATAAAGGCGTTACGGATAAATGGAGAATCAGGATAAGATTTTCTGGATCACAACAAAAGGGTGGAAAAGGGTCAGTCGGATGGGAGAAGCAAAGAAACGTACGTCGCAAAATAATCTTTAGGGAAAATGGATGGGCGTAAAGAATAGAAAACACTGGATTGATTGAAGCAACCAGGAATTAAAATTATTTGAAACGGAAAGGTAAATAAAAACATATAATATATATTATTGTAAAAATACACTAACGTATAAGCTTGAGATAAGGGTGTAAATTGTGTACACTGCACAAGCAAAAAAAAAGGAATCCCCAACCTAAGCTCTCAAGTTTCAAATCAAAAGTTTTCTGGTTGAATCTTGTAACTAGAAAAAAATTAAAATTTCACTGCAATTTATTTCTATAGGTACTAATATTGTGCTGCAAAAGTTAAAATTAATTCTCTGAACTGCTTTGAAACTAAATGATTTTCTAATAATTACAAAATTCGTAAGAAATCATTAATTTGTAGATAATACTAATAAGGGTCAAAATAATAAGGATTACTCATTCTCAGTACACTTATATTATTGTTGTTTTATAAATACTGTTGGACGGGGTGTTATAGCTTGAATTATATTTTATTGTATATTATATTTATTTTTATATTATAATTATATTATAGAGTGAGTTATTACCTCAGGAGAGTGCTACTAACAAAAGGGTTGTTCTCATCGTATTGCCTTGAAATAAGGGTTCATATAAAAATACGTAATTCATCAAAACATTTCAAATTGATATTAATTAGTGAAACACTGTAAATTACTTATCATGTCATTTAATATTCATCTATTACTATTATAACATAACAATCATTATTATATAACTATTTTACACTATACTATACTTATTATTATAACTACAAAAGCACTATTAATTGATTTGATTTTTCGTTTCAATAGCAATTGCAACTTCTATAACAGTGTAAGAACCTATTCAATCAGGCTATACATTTACCGTTTGATCCCATCAATGGTATACATTTTCGGCAGTTTTCACTGTGAATCACCTAAACGATCAGTTTATTTACACATGCAGATATTTCACTAAACTAATCCAGCGACGAGCAAGTCACCCCCTAATTCTCCGGCGACGGACGAACGATTCTCCGGGCGACGTGTTACGCGACAGACGCGAAATCATGACATACAAATCGTAAACACGAAACGAAAACCGGTACGAGTGTCTGAGGATGGCGCGAGGGCAAGACAGCAGCAGGTGAGAAGGGGGATAGACCCTGAGGGATGGATTTAGTGGGAGAATTCATGGAAGGGAAAGACAGGAAAATCCGTGAGGAAACAGAGTTGAAGGTTTGGGGAGACTGGTGCGGTGTGACGAGTAAAGCTGCCGAGCATCCTTTTTTTCATCGCTCCCCCGTGGATTCGCAGAAAAGAGACGAAAGGAAAAAACACACACTATCGACTGGGTACACAAACAGGCACGTCGTGTTCTGACAAATGTCACGCGTTCCTCGGCTTGCCTTACACCTGCAGGAGGGGAAAGGGGATTAAGGTGGACATCAAATCGGCGATTATACTTGAAAAGACTAGCCGACGAAAAAACAATCAATCGTCAGGAGGATTTGCTCCCTAATATCTCCCACGCCGTCGATGACGGACGCTAATAAAACGGAGAAGATAGGATTGCGACATATGTCCATTCGGCGCAAATTAAGGAAGATTCCGGGGGGGATTTGTTATTTCTCCGTTTCCCGGATTACCAGACATCCGCTTAATCGCGAAATCGACGCGTGATATGGGGATTTGATGCTAGGAGATTTCCCGCGTCTTTATATCTCCTCCTGCAGGACGATTTGCGAAATCGTCGAAATATGATTTCTTTTTCCGCTGAGGAATAAAAAAGTTTGGAATAAATCCAAGCGATTATCACCGAGAGAATGTCAAAATCGTTACAATTAAACAGGAAGGAGGTAAAGTACACTCCTGGCCAAAATTAACGCAGCACCTCCCTAGCAATCCTTACGGCCGGCAGCGCGTTTGCCTTTGGTAAAAGCGGTCCCGGGTTCGAATTCCGGTGGGAGCCAATGTGCGAAATGACCTAAGCTGTCGAAGCACTTTTAACAATACTACTACTACTACTTACGGCCGGTGCAGCGTTAATTTTTGCCAGGAGTGTACGAATACAATTTTAAAAACCCCAATTCAATACCTAATTTTATGCTAATAAATCTGTTATGGGTGGAAATGATAATACTTATTGTTTTTAATAATTCGGCGTTATTGCGAAGTTGGATACTTATAGAAGAAAATAAAGAAATAATATTTTAATGTGTTGAAAAGTTTTTTCCTGATGGTCGTAACGGAATTTTACGTGAAAGAAATCAATTTTCCGGTAAAAGAGTCAGTAACAAAATTGCACAATAAGGTTATAAATGTGATATAATGAGAACAGTAGTCGTAGTAAATAGCTGATGACACTTTATGGTACGTGTGGATGTTGCGTTACAGAAATATCATCAGAAGTGTTTACCGAGCCAATTAACAAACACTGGCTGATGTACTGCCACTCTTGGTAGGGATTTATCGTTGTTACGCTCACTTTCAAGATGCATTGCCTGCCCACCCAAATTATAAGCACACCTTTTTGATTATTTGTGTAGACTCACTAACTTCAACTAACAAAAATTCTGGTTCCTTTACAATAATAAGTAAATTTGATTAATTTAACAGACGTACTTATTTGTATGCTTCAGCAGCTAAGATTATTTAGTATCTGTGAGCCCTCAACGAGAATCGAGCCTGGGACCGCTTTCAACAAGGACCGTTTGACTATCTTGACCTTTATTTAACATTTAAAGATAAGGAAATAGTTTATTATTGAAGCAAATCTCCTCCATGATGTCTCTATATTTAAGAGAAAATCAAACTTCCCTCTATAATTATATTTTATAACCTTATAAGCTGGCAGATGATACACCCCTTCCATTAGCCTATTAACTCCGATACCAGACCCCTAGATAGACACAAATTGGACCTTAAACACCATTAAATAACAATAATCTAAGCGACTATCTCCGCCCCCATCTCTTCCCCAATACCACTCCGTTCTTCACCCCTTCGCCTGGGGGCAAAGTGAATTTGTGTTGACAGCAATTCTATCTCTCCTTTACCCTAGGACCAGTGGGCCCCGGTGCAAGACCTGGGATGCTCGGGGCACCTTCCCCTCAGATCTTCCCTCCACCCTCGGTCAACGGCTCTCCCTTAGGGCCCCACGCGGGGGCAGTGGGGCCTGGAGGGCGGGGTGTTTGGGACGGTCCCTTGAGGCCCTTCTTTCGCGGTGGTCGCGAAGGAGGGCTGAGGGAAGGCGATGAGGATGGGAGGGTGGAGGAGATGGGGAGAGCGGGGGAGGATGGCCCTGCTCCTACGCAGCACCCTGAGCAGATGCCTCACTTCCATCCGTCGCCGCACCCTCACCTTGGCGCTAGATATCAACCCATGCTTACATCCGTATCAAGAACAAGAGGTAAGGAGAGCTGAACATAGCTTTTAAATAAATTAAGCTTATATATGTCATTTCCAATGTTAATTCGTGATTTTCGATGTTGTACGGAAATCCACAAAAGAGAATACTGTAGTATCTGTTAAGCTATAAAGGGTCACTCTACTATTTTTAATTGTCTGTCGGTAATTTAAAATCATGATTTAAGGATTAGATTGAAAGAAAATTAGTCATATGATTTGAATATTAACCCTATTCAAAAATCATTTAAAAAACTGACACGTTGACAATATTCTTCATTGCATTATGTTAATTATCTAAAACCATTCTAACAGCAAAATTAAATATGATTTCGCATGCTTCATCTAACGTCACTCTCTATTTCGAAGCGATAGGATACGGCGATATTTCTTCTACTACGAGTTTTTGGTATTTTATTTGTTCAAAAACAAAAACACGGATTTCTCTCGATAGCTTCAGAATCATCTAGTAAAACCGTGTTATAAAATAAAATCAATTTTTTTATAATGATGCGATGATAGTTTAACCACTACGAACTAGAAAACATAAAATGGATCATGATAATTAAAATAAAAAATAATTCATTTAAATGTCATGTAGGAATGAGTTTGCTAGATTAAACTTTATATTTTCTAATATTTTTTAGAGTTGATTCTCGCTTTGAGCTAATGAAAAGGGCAAAAATCCAACTCATTATGTAAAAAAAAACAATTAGGATAAGCTGCCTCTTGTTCGGTAACAGAAGTAATTGAACTACAATTATCTGATCTAGGTCAAACAGTAATCTCTTAACAAATCCAATTGCTATGCCACGATGATCCTAAGGAATGAAATACGTAACACGTAATGACACTCGTGGACATAAACATGTTTCATGCAACAACCTTGCAGCAGTTTAGGACTTAACATTATTTAGTGAAATGTGCTGTGATACGATATGCCTACTGTAATTATTATAACTCCATCTTACAGGCCATCTTACAAAATCTTAGAGTCACAAATGTTTCATCACTATAAAAAACGTTTCTTTAGCTAAAAAAGAAAGAACGTTTTTCTGGAACGAGTTTTCCAGCGTGCCAGTTTCTAAATAATATTGAAGAGTTAATAATTGATTTCCCTACAGAAAAATGAAGGTTCACTTGCGATGGACTGGGAACGAAATAACTTCCAGTTAGAGAAATTTTGAAGAAGGAAAGATTTCGCATCAGGTTTCTCAAGCTCTTCTCCGAGTACGTGACGGAATCAATTCCATTTCCTGAGTCCATAATGCGCTTTCTCAACTAAATGATCTCGACTCATACCGATAAACTCCAGGAAAAGTATGTCACCGCGAAATCCTAGAATCTGTGAAACATTTCACAGAGCAATAACTCTCGCCTTATCTCTTTTTACGACTCGCCGCTTTGAAATCCTCCCTCTTTTATCGCATACGCTCTTCCATCACACGTTTTAAGATTTCAATGCAAACCTCGCTAGGCTATGCTTTCTTTTTTCGAAATTTAATGGCGAAAAATAGGGAGCGCGAGTTAAACGTTCGCTATCTGTTTTCTGTCTCTTGGAAATAAAGTCGTTAAGTATTGTAAACCAGTCGCGCCCACTTTCTCTTCCTTGCCGCCGTTACATTTCACATCCTGTAACACGTGTCTGCATTGACGTTTCTCTATATCTTCTGACCTTGCCAATCCTTCCCTGAAGATTGCTAAACGTTTTTTAAAGTGTGAACCACATTGGCTCAAAAATATGTCATATCTTTTCATAACCAGCGAACTGCAGGGTCTAAATTGGCCGAAAAAGCTTGAGAGATTCCATAGAAAAAAATAGAAAGGAATTTATCGATAATCTCAACTGTATTGGTATATGAAAGTGAGGATATTTCATTAAAGATATTTAAGCAAAGGAGAGGTCGCCCAATCCAGTTGGATGATATTACAAAAATAATTGGTTCAAATTTTATCGCAGTATTGATAAATGGATTCATCTTTATAGAAAACCATGTGGTTCATTTGCTCTCTTTTAGTAACATTGTTATCTTCAATTAAATGCCCATCCTCTCTAATTGTTATCATTTATTCAGTTTTTCAAAGCCCTGCACTTTTCAAGCATTATCCCTGCACGTTGTATTTGTACTTAAGAAAACCCATCGGTAACTTAACCAAATATTCAGAGATAACTTACTTGCAGAAGGTATCCATGACCATAACGGAAAATTATTAATAACGGTATTGATTAATAATCATCTATTTCTGCAATACCTAATTCTCCAGCATGGTACCCTTCGTCGAAGACAAATGGCTACTGATCGAAGATTCCAGGGTGTGAAAATCTATGAACAATCATAGCTAGGATTTGTAATCCCATTTTCAGCAAATAATAGTGACAATTGGAAACAAGATGGCATACCAATAGCCTTTCTAAACTCGTAAGTTAAGAATATTTACCCTGGTAAGATGGAAATTCTAAGAAGCGCATTTTTACACCCTACTTATCCCTTTGCCGTTAAGTACAAACTTATCTGAAGGAGGGATCCATCTTTGTAAGCCTTTCTTGGTAGAATTTTTCAAGAGATCAGCGGTTTTCTAAAAGGCCGACTTGGTTGCAGCGTGTTCCGCTATTATCTCATGGAAAGGGATGCGAGGTTGAAAGACAGCTCCGATAGGTGTGGCGTTCCTTTCAATTAAGAGCAAACACGTCACCCCACCCATAGCACGTCAAACAGCCGAGGCGTGATAAATAAAGGCAGTCCAATCCTGATTTATGCCTCTCATCCTCTTTCTTCGACTATAAATATTTTTATCTCCTTTCGCAGACTCGCTCCCCTGCAACATCATATCCGCGCGCGCTTACGCAATATGTGATAACGCTGAAAGGCGGGAAAAAGCTAGTTTTCTATCGCAGTGGTTATGACCGACAACTCTCTTCTGACGTATATGATTGTACTACTAGGTGTAGTAACGGATTAAGCATGACAGCGACGATTTTCCTAAGACAACGGTAACCTCACACAATGTAGTTACCCTAGTTATCAGGAAGATAGTCAATGTCGAATGAGAGAAATCAGATTAGAGCAGTTTGACTTGCATAAATATACCGAAAAATCTTCTTGAACTGAAATAAGATGAAATTTTTCTTCCATTCATTTACTAATTAGAAACGAGATGAACTGAAGTAATACGTAACGAGATAAACTAGCATGTCAGTGTTATCTTCGATCTATATATCAGTAACCTAACGATTTAAAATTAAATTTGTAAAATTCAATCACGTAAATATTTAAAACAATTTTGATATAGTCAACTTTTTCCTTAATTTTTTTAGGTAAATTTTAGCAATAGTAGTTATTCAAACTTCTATTTACATGACATATTTTCTCATTTTCCTAAGATTGATTAACAACTGAACGTTTAATGTTACGTAAAATCATCCAGATGAATTTTGTTTAGATATATTCCTTAGTTTCCCTAGATTTCAAGGAGAAATTATTTGATATATCATAAATATTCGTAAAACAAGTCATTAATCGTAGAATTTCCTCAAAAAATACCAAATACCAACAACTACATGTTTTATTGCAAATTTTAGGCCTGAAATTTTAACTCGGTATGATCAAGCAAATTTAAGAACATTAAGAATAGTTAGTTAATGACGACCTTCAAACTTGGAGAAAATATGATACGACAAAATTTTAAGAAATGTAATAATAGCGAGAAAAGGCATATTCATTTGAGAGTTCCAGTTTTTAAACCCAGAAAAATAGATCAATGACACAAGACTAATTAAAACGTAAACAAAGAATTTTACGAAGCATGCGGTACTTAAATAAATACAAATTAAAACGCATACGCCAACAAAACGTGATAAAATTACAGTCTGTTGAAAGTGCAAGAAAATAAATTGGAAGTAATTCACCCTTTTACGGAGAACGCCTTTTGTAAAATCGACGATTCGTATGCAATCGCCCCAGTCTTCCCTTAATTCTGCAAGCAAAGGATGAGGATGTGTAAGGAGAGATGAGAGAGAGAGGCTGGTTACGATGTTTTTTCCATGGAGAGTGGGCGAAGCGAAAAATGCCGACGTAGTAGGCGAAAATGGCCTCTGGTTAGCACGAGGGAGAGAGGCACTTACTGTTAGGCGGAGAAAGATGGAGAGATGCAGATGCTATGGCTTCTAACGACGCGCGCTGTAACTGTAGTGGTCGAAGGCAGGTGAAGTGTATTACATGGGACGTACCGAAGAGGCAATGTAGAAGGGAAGAGGAAAAGCTGGAAAAAGATTAGGGGAGGCTGTTAGAATAACTGGTTTAAACACAAAGAATGACACAAAGCGTACACTTTTCCACAGTTTAACCTCCACTTTAACTCATATCAAATATAAAATTTATTTCAAGGCTCCCGCATTGTCAAGTGGGCAGCGGGTTCGGATTTGGTAAAAGTGGTCCCTGGTTCGATGCCCGGTGCGAGTCCACATGCGAAATTACTTGAGTAGTCGAAACGCTTTTATGGATACTACTACTAGTACAAATAGATGACTCTAGTGATGCATTATTATTTTACAATTAATTCGGTAGGTAGGTAGGTAAGTAATTCTATTTTTTATATGTGGTGTGTTTTTTAATGATAGTTTAATGCGAGTTTAAAGAAAGGAGGTTCAATCGTTGAATGGTACTCGAAGGATATTATTATCCTTTTTGTTTAACATGGATAAGATTCTCGACGGCTTGCAGGTTAACTGATATCATTTTTGTAGATATTGTACGGCATGAATGAAAAGTTCGAAAACAAGCCAGGCTAATCATATCATTGGTGCGACAAAAATTATTTTTTTTATTTTCATATATTGACTCATTATGAAATTTAACTAATATTTCATTCATTTAGATTGTGTGCTTTTCTATAAAGCACACAACAGTTAGCAAAAACACAGTTAGCAAAAAGTCAAATTGACTCACGTGTGTGAAGAAATCGTTCAACAATTACATAACCGACACAAAACATTAACAGCAATGGTTGATAATTAACAATTTTCATAGACAATAATAAAAAATATTATTAATATTATAAATATAAAAAATATTCGTAAGACCTTAAACGATGTTGCAACGTTGTAGATTTCGAAATTGAATTAAGAACTTCCTGTTTCCGAATGAAAATCTTGCTCCATAGAGTAACAAACTAACTAAACAGAAGATGGCCAACGGAAGAGGTGTGGAAGGAAAGGGATTTCGGGTAAGAGACGGAAGATAGAACGTTAAGCGTACATGAAAAGAGACAAAGTAGCAGGAGGTGTGGAGAGTGCGTGGATACAAAGTGTTGAAGAGGAGGAGCGGAAAGATTCCACCGCATTACGAGCGGGAGCGTAAAAAGGGAGATTGTCCGTAGGCAAAGAGGCGGCCCCACGGAGGCAGAGCAATAAGCGACAATGACCCTGGAGGCAACAAGTTTTCCGAACGACCTCCGCCCTCGAACATTTTCCTCTCTAACGCCCTCTCTTAAAAACACTCCCTTCCCCTAGGTGAATACTCCCTCCGCTGTACAGCCCCTCGCCCCGACATTGCACTCTTCCGCCCCCCTCACCCGGTGGTGATTGCATTTCGAGGCATTAGAATCTTTCAATGGAATGACCTGACTCCATCTTTCTTCGTGCCTCTCCACGCATTTTCCGAATCTCTCGCCTCACGACCGAATTAAAATTCCTGTTGTTCCCATTCGAGATTTTTGTCGAGATCTAAAGGAAGCTGCAAGATTTATGGGTTTTAATTTTTTGGATCTCTCTGCTGTCTTTCATTTCCACGGAGGGAAATTGGAATTGCAGTACAGTCACTGACTCGAGATATTTAGACCAGAAGTCTATCTAATATTATAATACAATGAAAATAGCAAACATAATAAATGATCAACACGTCATCCGAGTATGTGAAAAGAATTAAGAAAGAGAAAGCGGAGAAAATACTGTTTATAAGTAGTTATATTATAAATTAACGCTTAAAATGAATTCCTTAGTTATTTGTGTTGCATAAAAAATACGACTAAAATTTTTAAGATATATTTAGAATTCTAAGACGAGTTTAAACCAAGCGGACTCAATTAATTTATTTATGAAATAAGGAAATTCAGTTATTTTGCATACTTATCAATAAGTTCACAAAGTAGCAGTCATGATACTCATTTTTTTCCCTACGGTATATGACTGTACCTTTTAGTGAAGGAAGTGATGGTTATTTTCCGTAACCTGTAATATTGTAATCGTTAAGTTTAAAAAATAACTACAACATGATTACATATTTCAATACTAATCACATGTCGAAGTATTTTTCAAAAACATTTATCAATGAAAAAAAAGTGACAAATAATTTTCTTAGGTTCAGTTAATCATTACTGATAAAGGATTGTTACATTTGTGTTTCTTCAGTTAGAGAATATTCAATAGAAATGGCCAATTAGCCCAGGTCTTACTTTTTCAGAAGATATATTCAGCAATCATGAAAAAAAAATATATCCTTACATTTACATCAATCATTGAATTATAGTTTAAAAATATTAATTAAAGTTCATATCAATCTCTAAGATGTTTGTAAAGGTTTTAATTAGTTGGTGAAAAAATCACCAAGGTCATTATGATAATGAGATTACAAGATCAATACGTAACTATCCCTATTCCTGCCAAGGAATTTCTAATGGAAGGACGTTTTAGGTTGTAACAGGTTTTTTTTTCAAAAGACAAATTTGGGGACTTAATTGTGAATATTTTTTGCATGAATGGATTCGGCAGTTTCTTATGCGACTCACAAGGCACATGCAAATTCATGGTTTCTTGCTTCGAAAACTTTCCCTCCTCGTTCTCATCGTATTCGCATTCTGATTTGCATTTTATAGTCGCCCGTTAACTCCAATTGGAAGAAAGACCTTAGCACTCAAAATGGTAGGAGAATGCATTCCAGAAGAAACCTCTTAAACGTGCGATCCCTTCTAAAGTAAGGATTTACCCTGATAAGACTACTAGACTGCATTGGTATCACGGAGTTGAGAGTACTATAGTTCCCACATTATTCAATGTACCGAAAAAAATCATTCATGCGACGATTATCATTACTGCATCTATTTTCAGGTATTCATTGCAGTTGTTGGGCTTATCACATTGAATTATTACTTATTCTGGGAGCTCTATATGTACAAAAATTAAGCTCTTAAACGCCATGTATTGGCTGAAGAAATGGGACCACTATATTATCGTGAATTTTGCAAGAATTTTCCTAAAGATTCAGCAAATATATTTTTTATCAATAATATGTTTGAATTGCCACCCCTATATACATTCATGCGAATTAAATAATTGTAAGTCGAAGGAATGTTATTAAAGATACTCTTGATTTTTCAAATATCACAAGAATAAGGAAAGGTAATAGGTGACTTTGCACGATAAGGTCGTGCACCTAAGAAAATTCCCAAGAAAGAACGTTAAAAGTTTTCATGACATACACGTGACAGGACATGAAAAGTCCCGATCTTGTCAGACTTTTTCATGTTCGCTCTTCCTTAGGAATTATCATGAGTATTTAGTAATCGAGTTTTGAAGTTATTAATCCACTTTCAATCAAATTAATTTATGTATGCTTGAATACAGTGGCTATATATGAATACACTACACTTTACCTCAAGATTTACGTTTGTAAAACTAACATGATCCAGACCAGATAGAAATCAACATGGCCGTTCTTTCCTTTAGATAGAATAGCCTTTGAAGTAGTCTCCGTTTCTTATTCAACACTATCTCCACGCTACTTCATTATCCCTTTTAGGAGAATTCCACTCACTCCTGTGTCTCCTTTATCCCGAGAGACCTTCGAGACAATTGTGATTTCAAAGCAGAGCTGATTAACTTGGATGATTCCTCAACGGGATTTGCTAGAACTGACAACCTGTTTTTCCCCTCACTAATCAACCGTACCTCTCATGTACGCCATCACTCCGTTTTCTTCGGGCCTTCTGTCTTCGGGTTTCGGGCACTCTCTCTTACGGAACAACCACTTCACAAAAAGTTCTAGTCACACCCATGGTTGGAAATCATGATCTATCTCAATGTACTCCGGTTTTCTTGGACTTCGTATTCTTTATGCAATCATAATATCCGATGTGCGTTTACTTTCTATTGGATATTTCTAACCAGTTTAGAAACATTTTCCGTCTTTGTCAGACTTATATCTAAACAATGAAAATAATTTCCGAAGCTATGATTAATTTGAGGTATGAAATCCAATTATGACCTACCGAGAGCTAAAGAATCAAATCAATCAAATTATTTAAACGGAAACAATTAATATGGGTTTCAGATTTCGATTAGAAACGTTGAATTATGACATCAACACTTCCAAAGTCACCGATTAAAATTACAACTTTGATCACCATTTTGTGAAACCTTCCGTTAAATCTAGAGTAATCTAGCGTATCTCTACCATTACCCATGCCGAATGGAATTATAAAATGAAAAATATGGCTGAAAAAGCACCTTCAGTAAGATCTTGTTAACCAATAACTTGCAGTAAATTGTTTGGAGAGATATCCACCCCTTTAAAAATAATTTTCTATAGTTTATTTGGCACCATTAAAACAAAATCAACGATAATCATTTCCATTCTTAAATATTAACACTTCCAACAGCTTTTCAGCTCATCCTCGCTACCATATCTTCTTCATTCAATCCTTCCCCTCTAATTCTGTATGCTAACAAGACGCAATCCACGCCTTCCACTTCTTTTCCTCGGACCAATCACTTTTCTCCATTTCCAGTCATTTTCTTTTCTGGAAACCTCTCTTTCCCAGCTTTGTTCTTAGTAAGTTGGAAGAAGCGCAGTTTACTGTCAGAGACAAGCAACCGTAATTTAAACGTGGCTTATCTTATAGAAGACGGATTAATTCTCAAAATGATCACCAAAGATTCAAATGAATTGCTCATTACATACTGCATACCGCCATTCTCACAATATTCAATAACCTTAGAAGTATTATGACAAGAATTAACCGCAGCAATGTCTAAAATCCATCAAATTTTAAGTAGTATATTGGGTCAATTATTCAGGAAAAAATGAAACATTTAAGTCATAAGTTATATAGTCACTCTTAGTAATAATAGTTCACTGTGCTTTTTCTTCTGTGAGAAGGTTCTATTAACTGATGAAGTGAATTAAAAAATTCACCTTTCTAATATACTGACATAAGAGACAAGCTAATGCTACATATTGCATTACGACATTTCCCACTTGTCAGCCAGTCCCCGTACTTCATATGGGGGCTGGCAGGATATAAGTGCATAAGAAAATCTACTGCTAGAATGTTTGTGAATTTAAAGTATCTTGAAAAATAGAATCAACTATATGTGACGTCTTGGACATATGCATCTATTTAATTCGATCTTCAAGTATTATAACTATAGTTTTGTTTCACTATTATATTTTGGTTCTTTTTCGACGTTCACATTTCTTTCAGAGTACAAGGAAATTAATTTTTATTTCGAAAAACCGATCGAAAAACCTAGCCAAAACGACCGATTAGTTTTTAGCGTTTTGATTAATTACCAACTCATCTCTTCTGCTTCTCAACCGCTGTGGATATCCGAGGTTGAGCAGCTGCGAAATAGGATATCTTTTAGCATCAAATCCAGTCACTTGGAATTCCGAAGAAACTATTGCCTCTTCATCAGTCCATCTTGTTTTCACTCTTTTCAACTCCCACTCCTCCGTCTGCCTCATCCCCTCCCCCGAATCTCCCTCCCCTATCATCTTCCCCTCTTTCCCTTTGCCCCTAATTGCCATTCGTCACGTAGACAGTAACTCTGGAGTCTCGTTAATCCACTCCTCGGAATAATCTTTTTCCCTCCCTCTTTTCTCCCCTACTCCTCGATGCATTCCATCCCCTCCTCCGTTTTCCAAATCCAGGGTAACTAACTCAGGAGCAATCTCCATCTTCTATCATACTCTCCCTCCTCCACTATCCACTCCTCTCTTCCACTGACTCGTTCTTTTTTTCTCTCTCTGTTTCTCGAGAAATATATCACAGTCCACTTCATCAGGACCCTTTTCTTAGCTCTTTTTTCTTTTCCCTTATATGCGCGATGCGTATCTTTTCAGGATTTTTCTTGGTTATCATTTGGTTTAGGAGAAACAGACTTTCTTTTCTTCATCCCTGCGATATTCTAATTTTTCACTTGCTACTTCTCTCATAAGTGGCGAACTAGTTCTTACATTTTCTATGCTACGTAATGGAAATGGTATTTATCTGAGGAATAAGTCGATAAATGCGAAATTGCTCTTTCTACCAATTACTATCCAATGGCATTATAAATATATTTTAATCGCGCTCTTGTACAACTAATAAACCCAAATTATTCGGTCAAATTACTTATATTTTGAATTAAAACGTAGCTGGTGGGTGCCAACATTTAGTTATTGCTTGAGAACGGTGAATTATTACTTACAATATTATGTTTTAAATAATTACTAAGTGCTTTAAGTACTAACTAAGAAAGATAAGTTTAGTTCCACCATAGCCTCATAGAAGATAAAATGTTAAGAAACTGGCTGATACAACCTGGTTTTCCAAGAAACATTTAAAGAAAGCTCACCTCTTCAGATAGATATACTCAAACCTCAAAATTTAAAACCCTTAAAATTCTCAAAATTTCCGTATACCGGAGGGTAGCGCTCTATCAACCTTCAAGGAATTCCCATGGTCAGCTCGCAGGCCCCATAAACAACCCAACACCACCTCTCCCTCGAAACATACATCCGGCTCCTCACCTCCATCCCCAAAACGCGCATTACCTAACATCCTCCCCTCAACACCCAGCGCAGAAAGCCCCGCCGTCGACATAACACGCCGAACTCCCCCGAAAGAGGTCGCCGGACAAGGACCCTTTCACACCCCCCTAATGGCGCCTCACTCCTCCCACTGGAGGCATACCACCCTCTCATTCGTCTCATTCCCTCCGCCCCTCACTCCCCCACGGCCTCCCCGGTTAATCTCCAACCTCTGCTGCCCCGTTACCGCCCTCCTCCGGCGGGTGTTATCAGAGGAGGCGATGGGGGAGGCGTACTCCGTCCGTGCAGTTACCCCTTCCTCCTCCGACCCATGCTAATTGTCCGCCGGAGATTAAATTTATCAGAGGGGGTGTTAATGGGAGAAGGGATGGGGCCAAGCGATGGGTGTGAGGCAAGGAGAAGCAAGGGAGGATATTGATGCCAATAGAAGATATTTGTAAGAAGGCTAAACAAAGTTTACAAGAGGAAAAAGGCAAAGAATAATGGTCTGGGAGATGTAAATAAGGGAAAAGATTGAGAACGAGAAGCCGCTTCCCGAGGCAGTGTATAAATGGTTGTTTAACTCTAATTTCTCGGAGCTACAAGTCTTTTAACGTCCGGCAATTCAAAGCGTACGTTCGTTTAATCAACATGAGAACAGTTACTCCCGGAAAGTAACTGTTGCAGCGATAATTTTAAGAAATGGAGGCTCTTTTTTATCGCTTTCTTATGGGTAGCTAGGGCCCTATCAAAGAAACTCTTCATTTCTTCGTTCAAGTTCTTGGATACTGAGGAGAGTGGAGGAAAGAGATGAATATAGAAACCAGTTGCATAACATCTTACACAATGTGTTCAAAATTCGAAAGCTGCAAAGGAAGTGGGCACGTATTTCTACTGACCGATTAAGGTGGGGGAAAAGAAACTAAATTAAAACTCTGGAAGTTTACCCATTGAATTGAGCCTTTCCTATATACGCAGCAACGAGACATGTTGCGAAGTGATTCTCGTGTTCTTGATTAAACAGATACTATTGATAAAATTAATGTAATAAATTGATTAATGCATCGTATGGATGAGGAAAATAATGCTGTTTGATTATAAAAAAGACAACTTCTTGGCAAGTAAAATTAGTTAAATAAATGATGACAAATGAAGTAAGAGAATATACGAGCTCACTTAAAATTTATGACTGAGTGAAAGAAAATTTTCTAAAAGTATACCTTACTGTGTCATTCATAAATTAAATGACCAACGTAATTTAAATACAGAATCGCAATAACAATAAATTATTTCAAATAAATAAGCATGCTTTCATCGGTTGAAAAGAACATATACTCCCCCAATTATATTAATTAGGTACAATGTACCTAATTATAACTCATCAATGACGTTAAAAATTTTTGATTGTTCTATTAAAATAGTAAATATTACTCTTTGTAATACATAATCACTTATGATGAAATTGATCAAATTAATCAATTATCAATTTCTAACTACGGAACTTAATTTGTTAGTGTAGAGAGACGGTGATGATATAATTCTAGATATTCTCATATTCTCATAGAATCCTTTCAGCGAACTTGAGCGAAAAGCAAATCATTCACGGACCATTTAATTTCCACACATCCATCGTTTTTGCGAGCGCAAGAAGAAGAACCCACCCGTCTCGAATCAGAACTGATGCTGAAGAGAGACCAATCAGTCGGATTTGGAAAGAAAAAGATCGGGGACGCCGAAATCGGTTACGTGGGAAAGAAAGAGACAAACGCCAATTGGGAATTTAGGGAAATGCCCTCTTTTGCATCACCAAGGGCAGGGGTTATCGCCAATGGGGAGAAGGAATAGAAGAAAAAAACAAAAAAGGGTAATGCGGCGCAACGCAGCCACGTGGGGACCCCTTCGTCCTCCCTAAAAAATCGCCCATCGGAAGGGAAGGAGAAGACGCGACAGACGGGAATTCCGCTTTCCGACGGACGGACAGACAAGAGGGAAAGCGTTAAACGGATCGAGGATATCTCCGGGTGCGAGAGTCACACTACGGAAACAAAACGTTGGGCAGTGGGAGATGCTAAGCGGATTGGTCTTCTTCGTCAAGAGCGTTTTGCAGGGGACTTTGGGGTTGTCGCCCGCTGAAGGGTGTTGAAAGAGAGGGTTTTTTCGACCCGGAGAAAGGGATGGGAGTTGCCCAAGGGTGACGTCTGATCTAATGAGGGGTTGCTTAGGGAAAAGGAGGGTTAAATCAACGACACGGCTGGATATCGCTCCCCTTCCGCAACACCAAAAGGCCACCGGTCGGCAAAGCTTTTGACGTTCCGGAAACCGCACGGCCCTCCCCTTTCTTTTCTCCCGTTCTTTCATCGCAACCCCTTTTGCGCTGCGTCCTTTTGTTCCCATCAAAGTCCATTTCTCCCGGCGGCGATTCCGGTCGGGTCAACAAAGCGTGCTCTTCATGATAGGGGCGAATTATTCCATCTCTTTTGAGGATAACAATATCCATGCGTTAAAATCAATTCCGCGGTTGGATTTGGAGATGAACGACAGCTCACATCTCAATGCTTTGCATACATATCATATAGTGGATTCAAATGAATGTGAAGAGTTTGTCATAGATTTGAGAATTTAATCGAGGTTCTTCACATATTCTAAGTGATACTCTTCAATCTAGCTCCCAATTATATTATATTCAATAGCTCCTTTATCTGTTTGATTGAAACAAACATTTTCAAAGATTTAATTGTAATAAATATACCCTGATTATGGAGCCATCAAAGATATTTATGTTTGAGTAGTAACGTGAAAATCAATAAGCACACATTATCTCAAATGGTCAACGAAAATAAATAAATATATAATAAAAATTAATAATTCCCTACATAATGCGCTTCAAATCAAAACATCAATAAATGGTACTTGTGAACCTAACACAAGATAATGATTTTGCAATTAATTTAAAATCAGCTTCAAAGTAGATGCATTGAATTTGTTATAACTAGTCCTTATCGAAGATACAAGTCCTTAGTGATATCATCTAAGGAGTAGTAGTAGGAGGAAGTTTTTAGGGGTAAAGAGTTGGTAGTTTGTAGTTAGGAAATTCTTTATAAGTTATCATAATTGATTATTTATAAATCTTGGCGATAAACTCTTTTAAAGCTGTCAAAAAATTTGAATAGCATTTAGCTGGATGTTGTGAAATTATCAAATACATAAAACAATACTAGTTCCAACACGGATGAATCTCGTTAATAGAAGACTACATAATATAAATTTGCTGAGATATATTGGTTTTATTTTCCTTGTACAATAAGCATATTAGTTAATACATAATCTCTTAATTACATAATCATATGTGTTTTTATTTCTCATTTACTAGTTTCGGAAGCCTAAAGTCAAGCAAAAATAGTTGTTCAATACTTTAATCTATCCACATTACTTGTAAAGTTTATTCTTTCCATTGAACTCATCTTCAAAAACATTCAAAACGACTCCACCAAATTTAACATTATTTTCCCTCAACGCTAACGAGGACTTCATTACTTTTTCAACTTAAACGGCATAGCAAATTCGTAATCCCGAGTAATTTTCCCGAGCTGAGACTTTTCGTCGTCATGAAGAAGAGAGTTCATTTCCTCCGCCCCCGTCTCATCCGATTGGTCGGCGGGGCTCAAACCGAATTATTGCTAAATCAGATGCAACGGGCACAGCGGCAAAATGAATCGCTCGTCATTGTTTCGATTTGTTCAAAGTCCGACGGGGTTGGAGGGGGCAATTACCAAGTTATGATTACGCTGCATGCACGCCATCATCTCGTCCAACATTTTATTCGCTTTAAATCCCTAATCTCCATCTGGTAATTCTGTCGGCGCGCAGCTCGCGCGCTTTTCCGCGGATTCGGCCGTCATTTCGTTCCGTTCCTCAATCCCTCATTGCCCATTAACATCGCCTCGACGAGTAGGTCAGACGAAAGCTTTAGGAAATTGAACTTTAAGCCTCGGGGAAGGGTTGAGCGTGATATATCAAGGACATAATGACGCGGGATTAGCTGCGAATTATCGCGGAGCGAGCAAATCTCCATAACCTCAGCAATATTGCAATCGGACATCTCCACTATTTATCCCTTGCAACTTGCAGGAGAGGAATGGAGCGAAAAGCTTTGCGTTTCTGATTGGATGCAGCTGAGCCCAATTTTTCGGACCGTTTTCCGCTTTGTGAGTGGCGGCCCATTCCGATGGGTGATTAGTTGCAGAAATAACATCATTATGTCATGTGGGAGTATTTTGATGCTTCTGCAGAGAGGGTTGTGGAAATGCGTTTGAACCCCCGAAATGAGGGAATAGTATAAACTGACCAATCATAAGCTCCAGTTGCTTGGGATGATGCTAATCAAAAAGTCTGCATCCGACGGTAATCCTGAATTACCCAATCATGATTATTTCATGGTCATAATTGATTATGGACTCGCAACTTTAATTAATGATCTAATGCTCTATTTTATGAATTATTGATTTCCGTTTCCACTTTCTCGTTCATTAAGGCCTAAAAAGACCCTTGTTATGCTAATGCTAATTTAGTGGGGATTTTCAACAAAAACGCTTCGATATATTTTTCCGCTTAAACAGCCCTAAATGATAGTTTCGAGGCTGGAACAAAATTAACCAATCTTGTTACTTATACTTAATATATTTTCAACCAATGTGCATCAGATGTATTATTTTCCTCATTTAATTAATTATTGAAGACTTTTCTACTATTGAATTAGGCCGTAACTTGAGACAGAAATGTGATATTCCGGGAAAATTTATTGACAGTAATAATAAGATATAAAATTAATTAGATAGAGGATATTCAACTTTTACGTTATTTAAACTAATTTATAGTTTTTATCGCGGGATACTAATTCAACGCTGTTACCATATAAATAGTAAGCTTATGGTCTCTTTGGTTTACATTGAAATCAGTATTGGCAAAGTTAATTTATTGCATACGTTTTTACTCATCCATCAAATATCTCTCCTTTCCTATGAGTAATCTCCATCGTAAACATCCAAATACGTTCAAAACAACTTTTCTAAATCATCCATGTTTCACAGGTTCTCTACACTCGTATAACCAACTTCTCTTCTATTTTCATTACTCATAAAAGAGGTATAAATGAATTTCAATTCGGATGAAATTTCAACATTCTTAGTGGAATAAATCAAGAATTCAAAGTGTAAAGTGTACTGTGTAGTGTAGTGTAAGTGTAGGTACTGAATGTTGAAAAAAAAATCCCATTTGCATGCCATCGAATGTTATTCCTACTCAATTCAATGCATGATACTTTTTATGGGTATTTAAATATCTGCCATTAGTCAAGCGAAATGTGCATATGTTTCGCTCCAGAAAGTCTTTAACATATGTGCCCTGCAAGGATTGAACGTATCCTTGGCCGAACGATTACGTAGTAAAAATGACCACTATCTAATTCTTCTTCCGTAAAATTCCATCCCTCTCTGCCATTCCTCATTCTCTGTGCTCCGCATTGCCTCCAAAATGATCCCGGCCACCTACTGGCTACGCCCTCTAATTTCCCTCTCGCCTCCCTTCTTTTCCCTTGGATTAAATTCGTCGTTCGGCTCCTGACCGCATCGCTTTACCTCCTTTCACTTCCCTCGCCTTCGTTAAACCTCCCTTTCACACTCTTCGGACATCTCTTTTCCTCTACACAAACTCCTTGTTAGTTTGCCGTCGAAATTTCAAAATAGGAATTTTGAAACTAGGAATTTTGAAACTAGGATAAAAGTCGAAAAATTTTAGTCACTCAAAGAAAGTATAATTGAATTAATGTGTGAGGTAAATATTTCAGAATCATTCATGGTAGCATCAATTCTTTAGGCTATAAGTTTCTTTGAATGAAGGAAGATGCACTGTTCTTTTCGGGACGCTCTCCTCACAATCACGAGCTATAGATAGACATGTGTTCCTTCTTTTACGAATTTATAAAATTTTTCGAGTATAGTGCTTTGAAATATGGTGTGAAAAATTATCACTTGGAAATACGAAAGAGAAACTTAAATGCGTATATACCATGTCTCTATTCTTACGACAAATTGTTTTGGCACGCAGCAAAAATCAAATCGCAATCAGTATATCACAGCTTCAATATCAACAACTGTACTTAGAGACATCTTTAGGAAAGCATCATTAAAAGATAGTATAGCCTTGGTATTTTTTGGTCTTAACTTTTTATTTCTTTATGCTATGGAGTCCAAACACAAAGTCGTGCCTGAAACAATTTAGAGTATACACATTTAAAAAAAGGTGTAAAATTTAAAATTTTTCAAAAGTTACATTTCTAGTAATTTATTTTCTTTTATAAATTCCCTAAAAATTTCTTTGGTGATCCTAATAAATTACTAATTTTTTAATAATATTATTTAATTCCCGGTCCCGTCAGACTTTTTTCAAGTTTTCCCTTGGGATTTTTCCTGGGTGCACGCCCTTATGTGCAAAGTACCTTAACCCTTTCCTTGTGATTATTTAATTAATTGAGGAAAGTCTCACTTTTACATTGCCTAGCATGCCTTTTTATCGCTCAAATATTCTTGATAAGTAATGTTTTGATATGATGCGAATTCTAGCAGCCTTCGGATTGATAGCTTGAAGGATATGTGATATTATACATCAACGTACACTGGCTACTTCACTAGTGCTTTTCTTACTCCTGTAGTACTGACCAACATGTTTATCATATATATAGTATTAAGCCAATTTCACGTCATTTAGCTAAACGAACTTTTATATCAAAATTATAAATAATTCATTCACCAATAACAATTTAGTTTTAATACAATTCGTAGTATATTCAACTTACACCATAACATTCCGTGGCTGAATATATTTCAATTTATAATTTAGGCTGGATTGTAAGAGGGAAATCATTACGAATGATCCACATATCTTTGGCTTAGGGTTCCTCCATATGCTCTCCCATTTGCCGACTCATTACCCATTCTTCCGTGCGATTGCAGAGGCCGCCCCGCCCCTTCCGCCGGACCCCAAAGAGGGTAAAGGAGAGTTTGGTGCACTACCATTTCTGAATCCTTTGCTCGAATCCGACCGACATCAAAAGGAGTGCGGCGCCAATTTAGACTCTTTTGATTTCCTCCGAAAGGGGAGACGTACTAAGCATAGATTTTGCCTACAAAATTGGAGGATTTGAGGGACGAGGGGCTGATCCCATGATATTAGTGCGGACTATTACGCCGAAATTGGTACGAATAAATCTAAATTCCTATTCCTTTAATGGCACGTGTCCACTGCTATCGAAGCGATTTGGAATAGTTTATCCTATTAGAAGGGGATAATTTTATGGTTGTGTGGGGATTGTGGGACCTTTTGATCTTTTCTGATTTAGTTTAAACTTCTCTGAAAAATCTGAATGACATGTAAATCCTCTTTCAAACGAAAATTCTAAAACTCGATGTGTCTGCAATTTCATATTTATACCGAAGAGAGATAGTACTGATATTACAAAGTACTTTCTTGCGTCATTTTACCTCTATCATGTTTTTAGATAATTTTTGAAGTAACATTTTACATACAATATTAAATAGTAAAGCTTAAAGTCGAAGACAATTTCTAGTTAAAATAGCATAGAATAATTTTCACGAATATAGTTTCACAACAATAATCAAGATAGTTTTGAATTAGGATTAAGAAGTTATGAGATTGATTAAGTTTTAAGAAAACTGGATATCTAAATTAAATCGTTGGTTGAGTCGATGAATTGTTATTGATTTACTATTAATCAAACCTTCTGGTATGCCTTTCAATTTAGTGGCGTGATAACTCATTCTACCTATTAACTCGTCTTTGAAACACTCCAATTGTAAGTTTACTTCTTACATTCAGAAGATTCGCATAAATAGAATATCTTTACGTGGAGGATAAATTAATTATCTTCTCTGGAATAACTTCCAATTAAAGGGAGTTATATGTGATAGAGTTAGGAATGCAATAGGATGACGAGGTTATTTTGTGGCACACACTGCTTCCATACGGGATACCAATGAGATATCATAGACAGTGTGGGAATCATTGCTGCAGGCAATTAAAGGACATTCAGACAAATTCTGCGAATTGAGGATTAAATGACTCATTTTTCTTATATCGCTAAACGACTCAGCCATCTTACAGAAAATGGACTCAAGGGACAAAGGAAAAAGGGTGAGGATTGGAGTAGATGTGCTGGGTCAGGTCGCCCTCTCTTGATTCCACGATATAAACATCTGACCTCCAACCCCACTTTTATGTCTCCTTTCACAGATGTCCCACGTCCAAACTTTCATTTATCTTCTCCAACACAACAACACTACAGATACTCACCAAGATTTGTCATTCAACCAAGATTTACTGTAGAGTCCATGCTAGGCTGCCCAGATCCATACATTTACAACATTTCGTGTCATTCTACGATGAAGCGATTCGTTCCCATAAATAATATCTAATTAAATGAGTAATACATCCCAGTGTCCCATAAACAAAAACACCTTTTTAACTCATTTGACTGACTGGAAAATAAAATGTATTCTAGATCCCTAATGGAAAGCAAAGAGAATTATTTCAAAAGATAATAACGCTAACATTAAATAGCCTTCCTAACCTCTTCGTTATTATTATTTTTAGCAATCAGAGATGTAACGGTTTAGATCACTAAATCGGGGAGTAAGTAAGATTGGACTAGCTTAGGTCAAAGGATCAGGATTAACGTAGATCATAGAAATATGGAATGAGTATATACGCAAAAAGTCGCATTCAGAACACAACAAAAAGAGCAAGATGTTCACATATGCAATTAAAATAGTAATGAAATAATAGTGAGGAATTGAAGTATTTAGAATTGGATAAGGAAATTTTCCAAGCCACACGAAAATGTCATTTAGGCAATTACTTAGTAACACGTAGTTTTCTCTAGGTGAATATTTGGAGATAGGGATTATAACTAGAGGGAATAATGGTAATTTATTCATGAAAAAATAATTTGATATTCGATCATCATAATATTTTTATGAATTTATTCCTGTTATATCGTTAGAATGCTCAGTTTACTGATATATATTAACTATTCCGATACGTTCGCGGGCAATTCGTAATATCCTTATTATTAGCAGATGACTCGAAAGGAACGATTCTGATACTTAGAAATAGACTACTTAACAGAACGGAAGAAACTGTAGTATTTAGATACATGAAACAAAAATATATTCACTATCACTGGAGATACTTCCGAGGCGAGGAAGTGCCGGACTAGAAGTGAAAGGACATTCCGTTCGAGACTGTCTCATCGCTGGGGATTGAAGGTGGAGTCAAACGAGGAGGATGCACTCGCAAGACATCGAGAGTGAGGTCAGAGGTTCGGAGAAAGGGTAATGCATAGCAGCATGGTGAATCTTGGGAGTGTGGGGCGAGAGTCTTCATGGGCGAGAGGTAGGGTTGAGGCAGATCTCTCCCATTTAACATTCGCCATGTAGCTTATTCCACCACCGACTCATCTCTCACCCCCACCCTACTTACTACTACATCCCTCTTAATTCCCCGAGGGCACAACAGATGTCACTCTTTTAGGCACGGGACGGGAGGGTAAGGAAAGGAGGAGGAGACGGTGCGTGTGCTGGGGGAGGACACTGAATAATTCATGAAAGGAATTTTTTTAAGAGGGGGTGAGGAGGGAATGGTCAGAAGAGGGGATGGTTGAGGGAAAAAGTCAAGGAGGGAGTGAGGTTTTTCGGAGGGAAGAAAGTGTTTCTGTGAACTCGCCTGGGATTACCTCTGTGCGAAACACTGCGGAGGATCCGTATCCGCGAGCCCTCTTTCCACGGGCGATTCAAAAATCCCCGTTGTTCCGCTCAAAGGACGAAGCGGAGCTGCGGGTGGCGGAGAAAGGTTAGCTCCCTCGGAATAAAGAGGAGAAACATACGGTGGGCGGAGAACAGAGGTTTTATGGGGAAGAAGAGAGTCGGTGACTGTGTTAATTGTAGAAGATTCAGTGGTTTAGGTGAAGCGGAATCAAGGATGAAACCAACTGAGATATTTCAGGCTATGGAGACATCACACAAAACATAGGTATAAACACAATACACGCAAATAGTCCGTAATCGTCTGTTATTTAAAAATGTATGGCTTTAAACTTTCAACAATTTCATTGCAGAAAATTCTCCTATTTGTGGAGGTCTTGAACCCTTGTTGATTACGTCGGCTGCCGGTCAAGCATAAAAACGTTGGAAAACTTTCCGCTGTCTTAATATTTGGCTTCGTATCCCTAAGTAGCTACTAAGGCGAAACTTATGTCAGACATCAAATTCATAAATATTAATCGAGAGCAGCTAAGAGTAAGTCACGATGCTTCCTTTTCACACTTCAAGCCATACATTATTTATCACAGCTACAGACTGAAATTTATCTAAATGATTTTATTTCCTCAAATATTCCAAAGGTTTTTCCAGGGAAAATTGTCTCTCTCCACTTAGTATATTTATACTCAGATTTTTTGGGACCAATTTTGTTGTTGAAGAAAGCCGACAAATAGTCAAGAGCGAACTTTCATGCTATGTACCAAACGTAATTTTTGGTGTATCCATATTCGGAAATTTAAGCGAATGATAAGAGAAAACTGAAATAAATTAATAAACTCCGTGACTCTCAGTAACTGGTATAATGTGCAGAATGATATCCTTAGCATTAGCTTTCAGTTCTTAACAAAATATTTCGAGGATATTGACAATAAATAAAAAATCTGGACAGAAAATTAAATGAAAATTGTTATGATTCAATTTCAAACATCCAATATATTTGCTCTAAGGGAATACTCTTGTAATAATCCCTTAGTAGTAGTAGTATTCTTCAAATACGATATAAGTGAAAATAAATGGCATTATATCTCATAACAGGAAAAGTTCAATGAGTGTAGCAGTTTCCTTATTCCTAAGGAAGCTAGCTACTTAAATAAACATTTGAAATTTGATTAATGCTATGGTAAAGAAAACAGAAAATTTTCTCCTCCAATAACAGATAACAGTACCCTGTAGTGAATCGAATTCCAAAACAAATGCGCAAATTGTCCTTTTGGTAGAACCATCCGTCACTAATTTGTTCCCCATGAAACTCGTATCGGCAGATCTTCCATCTGCTTCCCCGACTCCGTATGTCACTAAAAGCATTCGTTCGGATGAACGCACCAAGAACAAATGGCACATTATACGGAAAATCCTAACTTGTAACTCATCGATTCGATAATCGGGGAAAGCGAGAAGCATCAAATCGCGGAAAATAAAAACATCCAGCAATCTAAAGCCAGCAAAATCCTTCTATTGGGAGCGAGACGTATTAGAACTTCGCGGGGGTTAACGCTTTCATCGCGACCGTGAAGTTTCTTTATGGCGCCCAATCTGCAGAGGGATCCAGCAAAACCGGAAGGACATCGGACGTCTGCAAAACCGATACGGAATCAAGGGAGAATATAATTTTTTCCTCCGGGGCCGTTATTGGTGTGGGATCGAGCGAGGGCCAAGTAGCATCTTAATCCCCTTCGGCCCACGATATTCATTAACCATGACACTGTTAAGCCCTCCCTCGGACCCAGATAGCGCAGCGAGGGCGACAATGTGTCGGGCGATCGCTTACCATCCCCATACCCCTGCAACCCCCGAAACCTATTGTGCGCTACGCTACCGCCCCTCCGATCATCTCTATTGCCATTGTACTTCCCACCCCATGGGGTTTTCGAGTAGGACACCCTCCCGAATCCGGGGGAACCGGCCCAACACGGTGCACGCCCCCTCACTCCCCCCCTCGGAAGTACCGCCAATGCGTCCCCTGCCGTGCGCAGAAGTGCATCTCCAGCTATTGCCTCTATCCGATAAAAATGCGGCGGGTCACAATGGCAAGTTTACTTCTCTCGATTAGCCGAGTCGGGGTACGAAAGTTCGCGTGTACATAGTAGACGAGATTAGTTTCCTGGAAAATCCATGAAAGTCTTCGCGTAGAAGGTTGATTGATTTTGGTGTATTCATACCGATAGCTGGTTATGCTTAAATTCTATATTTATATTAGCTTGAAAAGTTCATTGCCTACCACATAACCGAGGTCAAAATCATTCCATAATTCTTTTTATACTGCTGGCCAAAGAAAAACGAAGGGAAATCTACTTATGATTTGAGAAATGAACAATGAATTTGATTAATTCTCAATTTTAGAAAATCAAAGGCGACGACTAGCCATGATAATATTCATTTCCCTAGCCGAACAAAGAATTGAAGATTTTCCTCAGAACTGCGTTAATAAACCTGAGCAGCGCTGCGTCAAGTAATCGTTCTGTAATACAACATAAGTAGCGTCCAGCCTAGGTTACATCCATTTTACGAATAAAACAAGAACAACTTCCAACCAGCAGTTTATCCTCTATAATGCAGTGGTCACAAATGTATTTGGTGCAGTTTACTTGCAAGCCTCACATTAGGAAGCAAGTACACGCATAAATTATGGGACCATTCCGGAGGATAAGGCCAACTTTGGCGACAATGTACAAATACGACAGCTATGTATCTGTTAGCTAGACCACTTAACTTTTAAGGTAATAAAACTATAAAGCTTACCGAAACACAGACAGCATCCAGGAACGGAACATCAGATCTCTCAATTTTCCCAATACATCAATGGTTTATTTACAAACATTCATTTTCATCTTGAAAAGGTAGCTTCGCGACCATGCGCTTCTTTTTTCAAACTCTGTAAAAGGGAAACAGCACCAATTAACATGAACTATACAACATTTATTTTCATCATCAATTATGAACTAAAAAAATTGAAACATCAATTCATTCGTAACATCATTTTATTTGAAACGTCACTTAATAATTCCAAACAATTTGTATGGATAGAATTTCTGAGGTATTTTCATTCCCCTGGATAGAGACCCAATTGAAATAAAGACACAAATCATCAAAATATGTTCAACCTCATCTCCCGCTGGGCCTTTCATTCGCCCCGTTCAATCTCATAGATCAAGCATATCAAATGTGAGAAAAAAGATTAAATATTCCCCCTCCGATATTTATTCCACTTCCTTGGCTGCTCATTTCTCCCTCCAAAACTGCGCACATAATTGTCTCCATATCCAAACCGAGAAGAAACAGCCTAGGGATAGAGGTGAAGTGGTTCCCCCGCTCATTTATGAATAATAATTTTATTTGTCACCATAGAAGACACCGAGGATAAAAAACGTATACAAAGAGAGAGGTGTTGGTCAAGTGGGGACATGGAATAGCGCCGTAAAACGGACACTGATTGCCTCAAAAGCCCTTCGCAATACGGAATAAAGGAGCGCCTCATGAATGCTCGTGTATCGAAGCGGATGAATTTTGAAAATTTATGAGCCGTGAAATTGCGGCCATAAGTTATCCGAGGCTTCACACAAAGGAGTGAAGATGAAGACCGAGGGGTGGTCCATGGGGGTAAAAAAGAATGGAAGAGGCTGCGAAAGAGCATCGCAGATAAGGTCGGGGAATGAGCAATGATCGACTAACCCACACCATCGAGACCCCCTGCGACCCTCTCCCTCTCGGGACCTCCCCCCTAATATCAATCCCACAATCCACGGTCATAACCCTTTCTACCCTCATCTGCCGTTTTCATCCCTCTCTTCCGTGTTGTCCCTCTATTGCGATTACATCTTCCCTTTGCCCTCCTCATTAGTGCAGTTTCTCTCGTTTCCGAATCCTTTGCTAATGTCATGGACGGGATGCGAAATCTGCAGCGGAAAGTGGAAATTAGAGAGGCAATGCTCGGGTGGATTTAGACGCTAGACCGTGAATTGTAGTTATCTACGCTGGAGAGAGTTGACTTTGTTTTTAATTACTCCGTGGTCCGTCCATGATATAATTCTTTAAATACGTTTCTTGGAAAGTTCATACACAAATATGCAACTGTAAAAAGACAAAGCATATTAAGGGTTGGGAAGAAAATGTTTGCGATAACTAATGAATATTATTTAACTCATCCTTAATCATTTATTATTACAAAAAATCTTTGTCATCAGCGCCAATATAGCCAATATTAACTTGGCTATAAATATTAAATAGCTAATCTAATGCTTATAAAGAGCACTACCAAAAAATTTAGTATGTTTGTAATATTGCTGTGTTATGCAATCCAATTACTAAAACTAAAGTGGAATATCATATAAGCTGGCAATTCCAGAAATTCTGTTACCAAGTTAAGATGTAAATAACAATTTGACGGACAACAAAAATCAAAACAGAAGAAAGATTTGATGAGAAAATTTCATTGACACATCATTATTTAGAATGTAAATGGCTATCAAAAGCAAATTAACGATTAAGCAAAAAGTAAAAGTAAAGTGTGGGGGTTCAAAGAACCAATTATTATTCAACGTAAATGCTCAATTTTGTAGTTTTGAGTAAAATTCTAGCAATAGGAATTTCATGACCATTTCAGAATTTCCGCTTTCGCGTTTTAACATCTTACATTTGAAAATAAAGGGTGACATTTATAAGATCGATCAAAAAAATCAAGATATTCCGTTTTCTCAAGTTAGAAATCCACTATCTGTGACGTTAATTTACCATATCCGAGGAAAATTCGTCACCGCCACGGACGACAGCACATACGTTTCACCCCTAGAGAAGATACTCGCTAGGAATCGTTAGCACCGTTCTTTCTCTACGGATCCAATTAAGGCGATAACGGCTTCCCACAACACCTTAACTACCTTCCTCGACCACCGACCTATTTTGGGAAATCGCCGGAGTCACACCTCTGCGACCATTCGGACTTGCAGAGGCCCATTCTTCAGCGGCCGCAGATCGGAGGTACGTCGTACGAGACTCGCGGGGAAAGCCCTCGGAATTCCTACGACCGTGGAACAGAGATTCCCCCGTGGCGATCCGTTTAAAACCACCCCGTCATCCTACGGGATGGTAAGGGGTCGGGCGTCCCGGAGGAAGCGGGGCGGTTGCCAAGCGACCCGTGGATATCGAGAGAGAGTATTTTGCGACCATCGCACAATTCACTCGCGTCGCCGGAATGGACGCTTAACAATCCCAATTATGAACGCAGCGACGAAATGGTCTCCGGGGCGCCGTTCGTGAGGATGCGAAGGGCGCGGAATGTCGAGCGGAAATGGTGGTCTCTCTCTCACTTCCAAATCCCCCAGATTTCTTAACGGCCTCGCAGAGAAATAGTGATTTGATAAGTGGTGCTGACATCGATTTCGAGTCGACCGACACATCCGACACTTAGCGTGCTGTGTTTGCACCTCTCGGGGTGTAAGGACATGAGAGTAGGTCGTTGTCATCGATTCGGAACGGTTATGGGCGCGTGTGTTCCCCTAATTGATATACCGTAAATATCCTTCCTCGGGTGAAAAACGAGACGTTGTTTTCGCTGTTAGGAGTTTGGAGTTGAATGATTGTGGACGCATTGCAGTTCATCGCGATAATTTTGCCTTGAATGAGAGCGTTTATGATTGAAAACCATAGCTGTTCCTTTTTAACTCACACATATATCTTCCGAGAGTTAATCTAAGTGAAATATCACCAGGAATTCAAATTATAAAGGCTAAGATGAATCATTAGTAGATAGAAAATTAGACTAGGTATATTTCAAAATATTATATTATTAGTAATTAATTAATATTAGAAAATAGAATATTCCGGATACAGAATGGCTTGTTTTAGAATAGGTAGTAACAGTGAGGCATAATGTTAACCTTGCTATCTGTCTACTGTCCTTCGTCAACATAATTTCAGAATCTTTCTCTTCTGGTTTGAGATCAGAACTTCGTGAAAAATCTCAAAATAATAATATATATTACAATAATTTGTAGCATATAGTTGTAGTTATAGTTTAAGAATTTATTTTGATCAATTTTGGGATAAAATATTATTTTGCATTACACTTATAAAAATTATGTCTACATCCAAATGAAAAATGAATATCTGATAAAAAATATACCGTTGTTTTAGTCGGTATGTTCATGCGGTGGTTAATCTAAAATTCTTTTAGCCGTGCCTCTATTTTCCTGAATGATTGCCTAATAGTAAAGTAGTGAAATTGATATTTTTTTGCAATAATTAGTTTTTTTCCAAACAGTATTAAAAGATCTTAAATAGAAAATAAACTCAAGAATTTAAGAGTTCAAGAGTTTAAGAATGAATCTATACCACCGTTCTTTATCCACTTTACTAATGTAAAAAAGATTTAATTTTCCAAAAACTACTTGTTTATATAAATTTCACATTAAAATATCCAAAATCGTGATTTCTTGCAATCCTGGGCCCATCATTACCTTACCTTTTCCCTTAAAAATTTCTTTCTTTCTCCCGGCAAAGGAAAATTCGATTAAGGACGCAAATCTCGGAATTCGTTACGACTGCTGCTCTTGGTATCATGAATAATTAGGGCGGTTTCTTTGTAGCCTTTGTCCATTTTTTGCCCTCACGCAAGCAAATCTCATAAGAAAAATTAGCAAACCGAGGTTCATGCTTTTTTCTGTTCCTCTGATTTCCGCGGGCGTCCGTGCATTTTTAAAGACTGCTCTCATGTTGGAACAGCCGCAAAACCTCGGTCTCTCATTAATCCTCTTTTGCTTGTTTTCTTTGCCCTTAGTTGGGTTATGTGATTTATCCTAGAGGCAGAACAGGACAGCATCAAAGAAACCTTTTCTCATTCACTAAGTGCTCCCCATGTCTGACAATCAAAAATAAAGAAACCAGTCACAAACGTTATTTGAAGATAGTTTTACTGGAATTTTATCAACAAAGGGACACATTTATATTGGCTCAAATGCTGCTCTATACACTTTCTAATGATGACAAAATTCGATTAAATGAGAATAAGTTTCTTTTATAAGTGTGAAGAATTCTTGCGGCAGAATTTCTTCTCAGTTTCAGATTTTTTGTGTTATAAAGTTGAAAATAACTAGACCGTATTCAACTTGACTAAATTCACACCACTAAATATCTTATAAATCTGTCTGCTATCTGCACAAATGTTGATATCCTTATTCCTAACTCTTGTATTCAAAGTATTAAAACCACTCAATGTAAGACGTGGAATTGAACTTACTTGGCAGATTAAAGCTATTTAAATGAGCAATGAGAAGTAAAACAGAGATATCTGTTAATTAACGACTTGAATACGGGGATGGTGTACATATTTATACGAGAGAGTTTTTTCATCATCTTTCATTAAAACCAATAACTTGTCATAATAGATTTTTGGAAATTCGAAACTTATGGGGTTGGAAAAAAATGCAATCATGCATGATACCACCAGAAAATATACCATTTAAAAACGGAAAAAGGGATCAATACTCTACTGAAAGGGTCAAATAGAACCTAGGAATATTTTTAACGAAAAAGTATTATTAACCATTCGAAGTATAGGTATTTGCTACACCCTTTTGTTTCACAATGGATACATTTGCTATTCTATATCGCACCATCTTAAAATTAATAATCTCAAAAATTCATGACTAGGAAGAACTGATTTTTATTTCCCCCTTCTTCCAGATATTAAGTTCGGAATCAGCCGGTTGATGGAGGAGGAAGATGGTGAGACGGAGAGGTCGAGAGACGAAGAAGAGGAGCGGAGGAACAAAGGGTCGGAAGAGGGCAACGGACGGCGGATGGAGGAAGAGGACGACGACGAAGAGGAGGAAGTGGAGGTGGAGGAGGACACCGACGAAGGCGAGAGCCAGCCGCGGGTGGGAGGGCCTGGATGCCCCCCTCCCACACCCCCTCACCCTTCAACCCCCACGCCTCCCAGAACCCCCTCGTATGGAATGACCATCCCGCAACCCTCCGCACAGCCCGCGCCGCCTCAGCCGCAACGGGAACCGCAACCCCCTCCGCTGAAGCGATCGGAGAGCTTCAGCGTTAGCGCCCTCCTGAGGCCGGACTCTGAACGCAAGGCCCTCCATTCCCAACCGCCCCCTCCACCGCCTCCGCCACCACCACCCCCTTCGTTCCCACCCCCATTCTTGCTGCATCCCGCGGCACTCCTGCCCCCGCACCATCCGGACTACAACCCCCAACCACACCACCCTCCACCTCCTGGTTCCTTTCGACATTTCCTGCCCCCGGGACTGGGATTCGGGCTTTATCCACCCCCGCCCCCGACGCATAAAGAGACAGAGGCCGTGGGGCCACCGTTACATCCTGCCTCCTTGTACTCGTCCATCCCTTGGTTGGCCGCCGCAGTGTCCTCGGCGTCATCCTTCGGAGGGGCGCCTCCGCCTCCGGGGGGTGCTGGAGCAGGAGGGGTTACCACCACGGTGCACAGCATCTCCATGCACCACCACGCGAACCACCACGAGGAACTGATAAGGCACCACTACCACCATCACCACCACCTGCTGCCATCCTCCGTACCTTCGTCTTCGGCCTCGGCGGGATCTGCGCCGCCCTCGGGAGCCCTCCTGTTGAGGCCCGTTGTGCCCCTCGGAGACGTTTATTCGTGCGTCAAGTGCGAGAAGATGTTCTCGACCCCACATGGTTTGGAGGTGCACGCGAGGCGATCGCACAACGGCAAGAGGCCATTCGCCTGCGAACTGTGTAACAAGACCTTTGGACACGAAATATCGCTGAGCCAACACAGGTGGGAAAGCCTATGCGGGTGAGGCAGCTAATGTCACATTTTTAAATCATTGCCTCTTATCAATATGTTTCATTTCGAGAAACTGATTAAGTTAGTCGTGACTGTAATCCGATTTCCGATATTTTATTTTTGGTTCAAGGCCTTGGGAGAATTAAAAATATTTGCGAATACATATAGGTTTATCATAGCTGTAAACTTGGTTGATAAGAAACAGGACTGGCATCTTGTGCTATAACGCCACATCTACTTAAATATAAACGTTTACTTTTGATAAACAAAATCACTTCGTTATAAAAAAAGAGTGAGATTATTCCACCAGTTTTCAAATCTTTACCAAGACAGATTAGCGATTCCTTAAGCTTTTTGTACATAATTTTTCTAAGTGATGGAGGTCTAAAAATTCATATGATAGAACTTATATGGTCATCTTTTGATTCAAATGAAATCCACTGAATCCTAATCTTTCCAAAAATAATGATAAGTAACAAGAGTTTCAGGACAAACCTGTTCTTTTAAATAGCATTTAACTAACTAACTAACATTTAATTAAAGATAATTGATAAGTAGATGTTTTGCGGAAGAACCATGCAAAACTAAAACAAGTAATTTAGATAGCATACCAGAGACAGAGAACGGCTGTTAGGTCAAGCTCGAGACATCTTTTTCTACAGCTCAGTCAGAATAAAAGCTCACCATTTGTTCCTTTCACTCCGAATCATTGATAACATTATGTGTTTACATCCAGAAGAATTCGCAGAGTAACTCTTCTGAGAGAAGCGTCGCCGGCAGAAGGTCGGACTGTCCAAGAGCATGAATAAATGAGTGGAAGAAACCCCTTCCCCACTTTGCATTACGAGTTGTGGATATGCTTCTTTATATCAACGGGACGCCTGGGGATCCCTCCGCTTAGCGCCACATACTTCCCTTTGATGGACCGGAATCCGTCAAAACGGCAGAAAACAAAAGAGATTCCAAATTCGAACGGAAGAGCGGAAAGATGAAGGGACGGGCAGCAAAAGCGGTCCTCCCAGAGGAAGGAAGAGGGGGAGAGAGGAGGAGAAGAAGAAGAGGGAACGTCGGCGTAAATAAATGAAGAGCCACGTAGCGCTGCGAGAGGCAGACTGACCCGACACCTGACGGCCAAATAATGGAATGAAAACCTTTTTTGGGGAAGACGGGGATAGGATATGTAAGGGATGTTTATTTTTTTCGGGAGTGGGTGGTGCGGAGGAGAAGATCAGAGGTTTTAGGGGGCATGGGTGGACCAGAGGAGCGGGACTCCCGAGTTTAGCCAAGTGGTAGGGAGCGGGCGGCTGGTTTTTTGTGTATGAATGGGAGGCCTTCAACGACCCCCAGGAGACCTCTTCTCCTGCCCTTTCCCCAACGCCCTTTCGGTCGCTGTTCCACCTACAGCTAAATTTATTTCCGCCGTGGATCGGAGGCCGAATTGGGCCTCGCACATTTTCTCATTGTTGCAAGGGATGAGGAGGGCCTAGGGGTGAGACGAATGGCCTTCCTTGAGAAGCCGAAGGAAAAATAATATATTTGTTTCTCGGTCCATCACGGGCGTGCGTTGCAGGGGATTTTAATGGTGCAATCGCCAGTATTCTTCCGGAATAAATCTCTATTCGAAAGAGATTCTTTTTAATAATGGAAATAGTGGAATTTCTGTTGCCTCTGCTATGCCGGAAACAGGACAGGGTAGTATATTTCCGCCTCAGTGCTAAATTAAGAGCAAATGTGTCAATATATAAAATGGAAGCATTTTCTTTTTACATTCAAAGAGGGTGATTTTGCAAATTTGGTGATTAATTGATCATTCAATATTTTTCATGATCATTCTAACAAAACATGTATGCTATTAGTAAATTTAGGTACTAAGTAAATACCTTCCGTATTAATTATCTTCAATTAAATGTTAGCAAAGCTTATTGAAAATTATACTCTGAAAGACTTCATTTTCAATATATTATCTCATACATAGCAATTGAGAGTTCATCGAAAGACAACCAAAGTAAACGCTGTAACAGTTTACGGACATCTTCTCTGCCGTCCTTTCCCAGATAATAGTTTTTAAACGATACCGATTCAGGGTTAATTTTGCGGTACTTATTAACTTGTAAAAAATTCATGGTAAACAAACTTTTACTTGACCACTAATTAGTGGTCAAGTAAAAGTTTGTTTACCATGGATTTTTTATAATAGTTTTTCTTTGAATGTTCCGTTTATAGTTCCAAAAAATAAATTCCAGCCAGGATAATTACATTTTTATTTACTATCATATGGAATAAAAAGTCATGGTAAAAATAAAATATGCTATTATCTGATAGAGGAATTGAAAATCTAATAGGCTCTCACAAGACACAAACGAAATACATCGTAGATCTGATAGAATATTAAATAAAACTTACACCAAGTTCCTTCCACAGAGAGTTCGGTTAGTTTAAAATCAGAGAGCATATTTCATGAACTAAAATGACTTTTGGATGTCTACCAATTGACATTTAGTTTTCCAAATATCCATGCCACTGATAGCTTACAAAAGTAACATGAATGGTATTGCCTTCCTTTGAGGAATATGGCTTAGCCATCAACATTGGCAGTGATTGACATGTGGCCAACGCATGAACTTCACACCACCGTATTTACCTTTTCTAGAACGCTCGGACCCTCTATCTAAATATTCAGATACCCTCCAAATTTTTTTTTATCATGTCAGGTCTACATCATGGCCGTCATAGGAGAACAGACCCGAGATCACATTTTTCTAAATCAAACGCACTTGACTTACGTGGGGAACTGAAAGCCTACGTTCATGCAAAATATATTTGAAGGTGATATTAAATAATAAGAATATACAATCGTCTAAATGATGTCTCCGCATGACTCTCACTTTAATTAAAAACAATCTGATTTCTCAAGTTTATGAAATAAGACTGTCAAGAGATAGAAACTAACTAGTCAATGTATCATATCTGGTCACATTTTCACGATCAGCTGTTATAACTTTTTCCTCGCGTTCCACCGTTTGCAACAGCTATAAAAGACGCATAGTATTATGGATACTTAGTATATATTTGACGTTCCACAAATTAACGACTTCAGTATAATATTTTCTCTTTCATTTGCAGAGCGGTACACAACGTTGAAAAGGTCTTCGAATGCAAGCAGTGCGGCAAATCCTTCAAGAGATCGTCCACGTTATCGACGCATCTCTTGATCCACTCGGACACTCGACCCTATCCATGTCAGTACTGCGGGAAGAGATTCCACCAAAAGTCAGACATGAAGAAACATACCTACATCCATACCGGTAAGTTGAAAAATCAAAATAACTTCACGTTGATCATCGAAAATCTGTTTCTGTTGTTTAAGTATCGGGTTACCTAGTATATTGTTGATCAAACATAACTAGATTCTGGATCATGGCGAATGTCTGGCGTAGCACACATAGCTTTCTCATGGTAAAATTAGAGGGTGAGAGCTCATCCGGGCAATGTTATGACTGATTCAGTGTATGTGCGTCGCTTACTAGTGTTATCAGGCGTAGACCCGCCCCATATAACTATGGGAAAAAAAGAAGCTTAAGGTACACTTTAGCAAGAGCGTCTATCTCTCATAAGCTCGCATGATTCAGTAAATGAAAGCCACGCGTTGTTTATTTTATGATAGGAGAATTTCTGCGGAACACTGAAATGTGCGTTGTTTGAATTCTTACCTCGCCGTGCAAGCATTTCGGAATCTTTGCTTTTCAATCTCGGGTGTCAACATATATAGTCAATTCAGGGGAAAAAATAGCAAAGGATTGACTAAATGGAAAGAAGAAAAGAGCAGAACCTAAGCCAAGTGAAACTATATTCACTGATTCTCAAAGTAATTATTTTCATTCGTCTTTCCTACGATATCCGGTATGTTTAGGCGAGAAAATATCGGTAGTCTATACCAATATTACCCATTAAGTGAGGAAGAATATAAATACATGAATAAGTGATGTCCCTATTTGCATGTTCGCCAATTAATTCATAACTGATACGTTGTAAAGAAAGAAAATTTGGAACACGGCTGTTAATAAATTAGAAGTTTGAAATCTCCAAAAGCCGTCAATCGTTCAAACCTCCAACTGGTATGAAGGAAAAGTGTCAAACCTCTTTCAACGTGAAATTTCATCAAAGAAACTAATAAATAACACATAGGAATTTTTAACAGTTATTCATTTCTCACTTGAAGCTATCCTATAATATATTATGGATATGACTAATTTTATTAGCTAGTTTTCAGAAAAAAGAAGGCAATTCAATGTAATTGCATTTAAGTGAGAGACATAAAATTATTTCTCAATAACAACTAACAATACTTCTCAGCAGAAGTTTTAAATGCGATTCGACTAATCAATAATGTAATAATACTAATAATGATAATTTAATAAATGACCGTGTGTAACAAGATAAAATAATACCTACACCTGAAAATTTCGATCTTTGGATTAATGAAAATAATCGTAGTAATTCATCCCTGAAACTCACTTTCCCACCAACATAATAAATAATAATAATAATAAAACGGATTT
This sequence comes from Sympetrum striolatum, assembly GCA_947579665.1. Classification (NCBI taxonomy): domain Eukaryota; kingdom Metazoa; phylum Arthropoda; class Insecta; order Odonata; family Libellulidae; genus Sympetrum; species Sympetrum striolatum. Next base: position 47,530,993 of record OX388342.1, on the reverse strand, counting down.
ATTCGGGCGAGATTGAGACTAAAAGTCTCCTCTTCCATCTAACCCATGCTGTCTAACATAATGTCCACAGATAAAATTCTCATTAAGTTATGCATTTTTTCAGAGAAGATTAGAAATATTTTTGAGATTTTAGCTGTATAATTCCCTAAAAATAAGAAAATTACCTGAAAAATAGCATCTTACTCAATCAAAAAACTTTTAGAATTCATATATGGGTTATGTTACTAAAAGAATAGAAGAAAATCGTAGAGATTACTTGGTGATATAGAAAGTAGAGTAATTAACGGGGAGAGCTTGAAGGATGAACTCTCATTCAAATGTTAACCAGACAAAAGGAAAGATGCTTTCCCTTTTCTCCTGTGAATTTTTAGCATTGGAGTTAGAGATCAACAAATACAGATTGAGAAAACTCAAAGTTGAGAGGATTGAAGAGTGATATGGGAGGCAAATGTCAGGAGCTAGACCATCACTACGCTACAAAGTTAACTTCCTTGCAGAAAAAGTAAAGCATCTTGAAGAGCGCTATCAATTGTATTATAAAACTAGCGGCTGGAAAAGTTCTTCGATGGCGAAATTACCTCATTGGATTTTAATCACCCTTAGGCAACGAAAAGCTTTGATCTTCCGACGGTTCTCAAAGATATATAACGAACTTCTGAAAGTTAAATTTGATTAGTAAGCACTTTAAAAGAAAGGCGATTTCGCATTTGCTTCCTCTTTTTATAGGTCGTTGGACGTAGAGGCAGATATTTTCTTTTCGTAAGATAAATGCTTCGCAGGTATATGGGCGTAAAAGGAAGTGCTATTTTCCCAGTGGGTTGGTTCATTTGTAGGTATCGCTAAATTGAAGAGGCCACAATTTTCTATTTATAGAATAATTCGATTTCATCCCACTAAATACTGATGAAGATAATTATATTTAATTCAATTTCATATGAAAATTAATCTTAAATAAAACGGTGGTGGATTTTCACGAAAATATCATTCCTATGGAAATACTATCAAAATATGTTTGCATGTGTTGTGCCGGAAAATATTCTTCAAAATTCTTCATGCAACTATACCATATATTCAACTTACAGTTGTAATGTGTGATAAAGACAGATATTGTACATATTTTAAATTCTACAGAGAAGTACCAAATAAAAGATGCTATCAATAATAAATATTTAACATTTTTCGCTCCTCAATTATTTTTTAGGACGCGGAAAATAAAATAGAAACTATATAACATATAGATGGCGCATTAACAGCTAAAGAGATTCCATTTACGACTTTCTTATGATTTCCCGGTATTTCATGTAAAGCAAACTTATTCGGTAATTATATCAAATTCCATGAATTATTCCGATGTAAATCAATCCAAAACAATAATTTTTCAGAGGTATATAAGAAGGAAATGAAATATCGATAAATTCATATGAAATGCCTTCTCCTTAACTCAACAGCGTGACCAACTATTTAAGATATCCATAAAATTATTTAGAAACACTTTGTAACAATCCCAAGTATTCTAATTGGCAATATTTTGTCCCCGATACTAAAAAAAACAAATTACATGAGGTTCGAATAATCACGCTCACCAATGACATCTCTTAATTAACGATATTGCCTAGATTTGGTTAAATCACTATTCAGTTAATTACCCGAAAACCAAATATTTCAGTAGGAAAGAGAACCAAACAGCAATTTAAACGAACTTGATGAGAATATCTCCCCTGTGTTTGGAGTTGCGTTCCCCATCTCTCTCTCGTCCCTATTTTTCTTTAATTCGGCAGCGGGATTGGAAACTCGGGAAAAATACATTTCGATTCTCGAATCCTTTCTCCACTCTTCTGCTTCAAGAATTTTCAAAAGCATTCAATCACAAAAATCACTCGTCCAGCAATTTGCCAACGACTAATCGCCTGTCTCGTTCATTACCTCTCCTCCTTCTGCATCCAAATATAAAACCTTCCATCCACTCTCCATCAACACTTTCTCTCATTACGCGCCTCTCACTCGTGTATGCCATCAACTCGCTCGTTTTCGCCTCTCCCTTTATTTTTCTCTCATTTAACGGAGGACGCCCTTTTCTTTCCCGGGATTATCGCTTCCTCACTTTCATTTTCTCTTCGTAAAACACGCGTCATCCTGTTGTTAAGCGTTTGTTTGGACAATGTTAAGGGATTAGATTGGTTTAGTCTGCTAGTCAGATCTATTGCATTTAAATCGCTTTTTGCGTGTACGATACTATTGAAGTTGAGTATAAAATATGGAATAAAATATTTTCATACCGCGTATGTTAAAAACAAACGGAGGAATCCATTTGTAACAGTTTGGCTAACCTCGGTGTCGTACTGATTTATATACTAACCTACCAACGCCATGGTCCTGGGTTGGAGTCCTTGCAAACCGGATTATTCCTTGCCAAGGCATTATTGTTAGCGTACGTTCACTGTTCCCGTCTATGTCTGTCTCTTCAATTATTGATTAAACGTATATTTGAGGGGGCGTTGGAAAATAAAGACAAATATATATGTGACCAAAGGATTCAAGCGTGAAGGATTTAGACGTAAAAACTATTTGTTATTTTTGTTAATAAAATACGAATTTGATATCAGTAACTTCTTTTATATACTCGAATATTTGAGCTTGTATTGACTTAAACATTCATTTAACTCACCTATGGAAAACTAGTATTTTTGGAGATCATATCGTATCGTATTGAATTTACCTAACGAGTTAATTTCCATTATCGCTTGTTCATTCTCGTATAAATATTCTTAAACTCAATTTTGAAAGAATATTTCATTTCAATTTCTCCCTCGTTGCCCCATAAAAATATCCCAATCAACATCATAGACAAATTCTACACCAACAATGGACTTTTTCCTCTTAGGAAACTCCGTTCAACCTTTACATTGCCCGCGCAGCTATAAGCGAAAGAAATGAAAGCCTTAAAAATATAACCTGCGCACCAACACCCCGCGAATATTTTGCCGTAAAACACTTCTTTCCCTATGTTATCGCCCATTCCGGTATTCAGGAAAAATTCGCGAGTGATAATCTCCCGCGAAATAAACAGGGCATCCAATCTACGCGTCCCTCTCTCTCTCTTTTGGTACATCCACTTATTTTTACTCTCTGTTGCACACTCACAACTCTGTGCCCCTTTCACATCCGACGCTCAAACAGCTCATATATTAAACTGGGAATGAGTTTACTTTCCATCATTTTCCGACTCGTGCAAAACCTTCACGTTCCCAACTCCCCCCCTATTTTTTACTCATTCCAAAAGCAATACAATCCGGACCCCCTTTCCCTCTTTTAACCTTGCGTTGGTGAGGGAATTAAACCAGCCGAGGCGCGAAATGTGGGCGTAGCCTGCGATTCCTCCACGCTCCACCGATTCCAGAAAATACGTTTTAATCACTCTTTCATTATGGCTCTCTCTCACCCTGCGTTTGTCGCTTCGCATCTTATGACCATGGAAGAGCTTTTAATGTCCTTCGACGCGGGAGGTGTTTTCGGGAAAACCAATCGAACTGTTGTTTTATGCGGAGTTTTTTATTCTCCTCGACGTTGCGAGTAAATTTTAGCAATTAGATATGAAATGGAAAGCGTTGGAAGTTATCGTTTTAGTGTCCGTGAGGAAGGAAGACTTTTGTTGGGTTACGAGGAAAAGAGATTGGGAAGCGGAGTGCTTACGAAAAGCAGCTAAAATTTACACCTTGGAAAAATGGGATAATAAATCATATCATTTTAATAACATACGATAGTAAACATTAAAAATATGCATCATTACTTCGGCATACACATTAAACATCTCCAGATGTAACATATGTAACAAATGTTTTCATTCTACAGGACAAACAAATATTGACGACGCCTACAAAGAAGCTGCTATCGCTGATAAATTACTACCTCTTGAATTATTTACACTAGATATGTATGTACACCGCAATTTTTCTGAGGAATGTTTTATAACATTAACGGGAATTCTCTTTGCCAGTGTTTCCCAATGATGTACCGCGGCACCATCTGTACTTGGGGGAGTTTTTTGGTGTTCCCCGTGATCCCTGTGGGCAATATATTCTTTAAATTTCGTTTTACACATGCTTAATTCTGTGAGAGTTTCTTGTATTGAGAGAATTCATAAAGAAAGCATTAATATATTTTATTCTAGATTGCGCAAGTTCATCTCTACAATTGTTAAGTGGAAAGAAAATATTACGGGTGTGGTTTGGTGTTTAAGGAAGTGTCAATCAATTCGGGAATGCAGGGAACAATAGAGACCTCTTACGAAGGAAAATTTTTGGGAAGCAATTCTCTAAGCAATCAAATTTTTCTAGCAAAAGTTGTAGATAATTAAAGACATGGTTTACTAGCTTCATTTGTTTGTGTATATTCAACCACTGAATATGAAGCTTTCAACCATTTTCGTTAGAAATACCTATAATGGACTAAATATGGCTTTATAGAACTACCAAAGCATGGAAGAATGAGGTTTGGCTCTACCTAATGAACTCAAAATTGTACCTGTTCTTACACAGGGACAAATAAACTTATTCGAAGAGATAAATTAAAGAAATGCCCTGAAAAGCATGCTTCACTCATGGCCAACTTACTCTTCCAAACTTTTCATTTTCAAAGGCTCTATGGATTTTCAGACTTATTCACTAAATTCAACCACTCTCCGTGGAAGATGTTCATTCCATTAATCAATTAGATTAAAATTCCAGTACCAAGATATTGCTCCGTTTCTCCAAGGGAATGCTTTTCAATTTTTATTATTTTTTACGCACGTTCACTTAGTATTATCTTCTAAATCAAAGTATATACACAGAGATTTTATTTATTCAAACAATTACCGCGAAATTTCCGACTGATATCCTCCAAGTGGGAAAGCTCCCACAAAAAATTCTCGATCCCAGGAATCATAGGCTTTATCTCATTCTGGTATCCGAGATAACCTCTAAAGGAATTCAAGCGGACATTCAAACAGAATGAAAGTTACACTGTAACGGCTGATAAAAACCATATCGAGTACATTAAGGCTTGCTGTAGTTTCATGAAAAAAATCAATTGAAAGAAGCTTCGTTCACTTGAAAAATATTAAAAACCAGTCAAACTGGTACGATATAAAACATTTCGCAAATTCGAATAAAGCTTGAAAGTTAGTTTTAGTAACAATAACTTTGTTTATAATATATCCAATTAGCATACAATACGCAGACTTTATAATGTTTTTTTTTTTCAAATAATATGTTTTAATCGCAAAGAAATCTTCATATACATGCATAAGCCCTTTACTTTGCAAATAATTTTTTGCATTGGTGTGCGATAAATATTTTAAAAATAAAATGTTTCACATAAAATGTATTAAAGATAACACAAAATGAGCATTACAATATATACGACGTAGAACTTGATGTCATCAACATCGGAGGTGTTCTTATATAATACAGAAATATAAACTCAGCAAATTCAAGTCCTTGAATACTACAATGTATTATGATTTACTTAGGTTTTGTAGGAATAATATCTTTTATGTGATGGATCATCACTTCATTAAGGCCTCTATAATTCAGCTTATTACGGAACAGTTTTCATTGATTTAAAATCTTCAAAATTATCAAGATTTGAAACGCTGAAATATCGTAGGAAAAGCGATTTTATACGGTGAAGTTAAAAGAACCTCGTTTGAAGACGGGAATCTTTACAACAAGGTGGAGTGAGGAAATTGAGAGAGAATATTGAGATGAATTGGGTTCTGCGGAAAGAACCCTCTTTTGCTTAACATGGGGAGTTGAAGCAATACCGAAAAGAAGGAAATGATGGTAGGATGATAAACACTACGTGGTGTCCAAAGAGAACGTGGATTGGCGAAAAAGAAGAGCATTATTAAGTAAAACGACATAAGGAGAGTTTTGATGAAATAGGGCAGAATATAAAAGAGAAAGAGTAAAGAAAATGGATGCTTTTATTGGTCAAATGCATAATTAAATTAGATTTGAGGTGATGTTTACTGAAAAAGTGTTATTAATATATTTAAATTTATGAAAGTCAACAAAGTATTGCTAATTCTAGAGCGAAGCAAGTTCCAATGTGTTCGTATAATATAATGTTATCATGCCTGGCATCGTGACAGAAATAATATGTTCAGAACATTGTAATTAGGGTATTATAATTTTATGCGAAAGGTATTTTGACCATTTATTAATTCAATAAGAGCACATAAGCCAGCAAATGCTACAAAACCGTCGTGTAAACTCGTACACTGACATAGGTTTATCCAAACTGTAAACCTATTATTCTTTCACATTTTTAACGTCTGTCCCCGAAAAAAGGGGACTACAGAGCATGATATACTTTCAACAAATCAACGGACCGCCTCTGAAATTCGGAGTTTCGAAATTCAAGTTCCCTTGCTCGTAATTGAGGCTAAGAGCAAAGCGAAGGGCTGAAGGAGGAGGCACCGTAATCGAATAGAACGTAGGATAACAAAGGATTGGAGTGGATTGCGGTTGTGATTGGCGTTGAGAGTTATGCAAAACGTGCTGAGCGATGAAGGGTTTAAGTGGACCGCGGAAGGATTCGCGGGCAAGAAACACTCGGAGACTAAGAGCAGTGCTCTTGTTTGCGATGAGGGGCGGCCCTGGAACATCCGAGCTTGCTTTCTGTGGGAGGGGGGTGCCTTCTCAAGCGCCATTGGCCACTGCATTGAACCCCCATAGTAATAACATCAGGGAAGCTATGGAAATATGTCTCTTAAATAAGTGGACTGGAAAGCCAATGCTCCGCAAACAGTTGGAAGAAATTCAAGATTCTGATTAAAGTATCCTTCTAGTTAATTGATGTAGACAGTAAATGGTCGAAAAAGAATCTATTTAGACGGCCACAATAAATGAGGTTGAATATAATACAAATTTTACATTGGATAGGGAGTGTTCGCCATTTCTAGACTCATGCCATGTCATGGCCATACCGATATTTGAACTAGAGTATAGTTCATCAGTACATCAGTAAAATTACATTTCGCCAAATAGTTATTTAGATTTGATCTAAATTATAAGAGCCTCTAAATAATGTGACTAAATAAACATTTGTTTTCAAATGAATCCTAATTACTCGAATTATTGGTCGAGTATAGTGAAATCAACGAACTTCATTCACATCTGTTTTTATGATTTCTCAATTCTTTTTTATACTGTTTACCAAATTGACAACAAATTTTCGTTGACCGATTTCTTTATCGATCAATCTAAAACAGTATGTTTAAAACAATGCTAAAAACTAAAATTGAATCAACGTGAGAGAGTTAGTTCAATTAATCTGTATCTACTATATGTACATCATCGAATGAGGGGGATGCGTCATTTAGTCAACACTTTACTTCTCAGATAGACCTATCAATTTTACAACTTAAAGGACCATCATTTTTAAGAATTTATAATAACCAACATAAAATTATTGTGTTTATTACAATAATTCAACAACGAAGAAAAGGAAATCTGTCAGACTGGAAATCTCTCGATAGACTTTGCAAGTTACCTACTGTTACGAATGTTAGTCAAAATGCAAATTATACGATACATACTGGATAAAACAAGACATACTTGAAGCTCCAAAAATACATTATCAAGAGTATTTAGGAAGAAAAGGGTGATATTAAATAGTAATATTACTATTAATGGAACGACATAAAAGAGACGAACAAGACTAGGTGAGTCCTTCTATAAGGGTTCATACCCTTACCTCACGACGAAAAGAGACTCGCAGTGTACGTATGTAGATATGGATTTAGGTAAGGTATCAGAGAAGGTAGGGGGTATAAGGAGAGGTGTGAGAAATTTAATTCAGCATGGAGGAGGAAACGGAACAAGCTGCGTGGATTGCAGCAGACCCGGTTTTTGTCGGTGTTAGCCATCCCAAACCTTCATCAGCGCAACTTGTTCCTACAAACCACCAAAGATTTCGAATCCTGGGAGAGGAACCGAATCCGCTGCTTCTACAGTGAGATTTATCGCCGAAAGAATCGGCTGCGAAATTCTGCGGAACTTTCGTTTCATTATCTCCTACAGGTCATCCCGGTCGAACAAAAAAATTCAACTCCTAATCAGACCTAAAAAAATATCGGGTTCATTCCAAATGGAGATTTATATTTGATGCTCCTTTTTTGTGACAAATTCAATCCGCCAGATGGAGATGATTTCTGTCCTCGTAAATCCCTTCGGACAAGAATCTCACGTCCCCTAGCCTAGGAAGAAGCGGAGGATAAATTAAATTTTGGAGCCCAACATGTCGACTGAGCGGATGAAATGAAACTGTTCTAAAGATTCAGACAATGTGAGAAAGTCGATGGAATCAATCAGTTTGCAGACTATATTCGGTACACTGAAAAACCCCAAAGAATATTTTACTCTTTTATATTTACAAGGTCCTTGATAACAATCTTCTTCTTTCGCTAAGTTTCTTTAGATTTTCAGTTGGCAGTTATTAAAAATATTGAATAAGAAATTTATCATTTGAGGGTTTATAGTTTCTTAATATAATTTACTTAATTTTTAACGTTTCCTTCGAAGCAGTCAGACAAAGAGCTCCTTACAGACCGATTTGACTGATTAACTAACTCTGAAAATATATTAAACATAATATAAAATTCTATTTTAAATATATAAGGTAAGCTTTTATCATTTATTGACATTTTCATAAGGCTGAAATTAAATATATCTTCCAACAAGCATATGCTGTACCAGAAAGTTCTAAATCTTCCTCAACCATTAGAGGCAGAGTGTCCAGCTTGATATGATTTTTTTATCCGAGTAGAATTTAAAATTACATTTTAAAGCATGCGAGAGAGAGAATCTCCTCAGGAAGGCCGAAGTTTAATGTGTACTGCGTACATTTAGGCAAAATGGTCCACAACAACAGATATACTTGAATAGTGTATATAAGGAAAACTTAGGAAAATAAATTAAAAAATTGAATTCTAAAAGATAACTTGCTGTTTCGTTTTCAGTTTACATAAAATATAAGAATGGGGAAAAATAACTTGAATTGCGTAATGAAAAGAAAGAATAAAATGCCACCTTTGATTCAAAAAGTTCGTAAAATTTTGCCTAAATAATCTGAGAGTTTCTCACCTTTGTTTTACCCATATCGTAGAAAATCATCCACTTAATACGATGACTTAGACAATGAAAATTTTTTTGGAATGTAGTTGTCAATCATCACAAGTATTTATTCACACTACAACAGCAAAACATCCACTTCGGATTGTCACAGACTGCGCAAGTCCCGAGGTTAAAATCTCGAGAAATCCACCGCGAAAGTTGGCAACACTAGTCGGTGGTAATTGAGTAAGAGGAAGTCAGTAGTCCTTTCTCCTACGTACAGTTTGCGGGATCCGATCGCTCGACCTCCTCATCCGTCATCTGCCGTGGTTTGTAAACCGTAGAGAAATGAAAGAGGGAGGGTGAGATTGAGAGGAGACGGAAGAGGTGAAGAGGGCCTAGAAAAAACAGCAGCACCCTCTCTTGAAGGGGGAGGTTCGCTGCCATGTTCCGTCAAGTGCTTGGTGAGAAAACACGGCCTGATTAAATGTAAAAGGGGAGGAAAGCTGGGAGAATAGGAGGGACTGCAAGAAAGGCGAAAAATAGGAGAGATGAAAACAAAGGAGAACGTGCTATATAATTAAGAACCGGACGTTTGGTTACGTTGCTCGCTTTCACGCAAAGGTATAAGTCTCACGTAAGAGTGATATATTTGGAGTCATGAAGTAATAAGAAGGAATAGATATAATATGTGAGGGTGATGGAAATATTCTAATAACGGAAGCCCGCATTAAAAGCAATTTGGCCGCATATGTAATCATCTAATTTGGGAATTTGAATTGGATGGATGGAATTTGACAGGTGTATCACTAAAGCTGGAATAGTTTAAATCGACATTGTATGATGGAATGCGAATACAATCACTTAATAAATCAAGACAGAACAGTCTTTGTGTTGCCAAAGAGAAAAAAAGTGAAAAATAGAGACATAGCTGGGACTCGAACCTAAGTGATGTCACTATTTTTCAATTCTGTTTATCTCTGAGTTTCAAATTTCATCCTCGTATTAAGAAAAATCATCATCGTCCTTTTTATATTTTTGTATTTAAAAGATAAACGAAAAATGAAAATAATAATGTGTAAATGCAACGAAATTTTTCAGGAAATTACTGTAACGCAATATAATATCGTATTTTGATTAAATTTCTTGCTACTGCTATAGATGAATGAGAATGTACGCACGTAAAACAATTCTGCTGAATTTACAAACCTGGACTTAACTTCCTGAAACAGAAAGGACAGAAAATATTCTAAAGAAACAGGCTCTGACATCTGACGTAAAAATTTAGTCTACTCTGTAGGAAACAAAAGACGTGATAATCCTAAGAAAACGGGGTGATAAAAGATTTTTGCCTTAGCCAGAATAGATAAACGGGAGATCCAGAGCAGGAAATGTAATAAAAGAGAGTGAGTAAGGGGAATTTGATACGAGATTTCCAGCCGTGATAAAGGGAGTGACGTTGGGGAAGTGAAGAGACCGAGTTTGCTGATTCGGACCCTTCTTTCTTCTTATCCTTTCACCCCCATCCACTCTCCCGTTTCCCTCTTCTTTGATCATCCATTCTCTTCCTGTTCACTCTATTCCATGTCTTTCTCCCATCACATTCCAACCTCTCTCGGCAAAAACCTTTCAACCCGAGCGATGATACCCGTCTAGAAGGATTTCCATCAACCATCTTAGCATTATCCGATTGCGTTATTCAAGTATTTACTGGCATAAATGCAAGGAGTGCTAGATAATATTAATGATTTGTACAAGAAAACTTGGATGATTCATTGCAAATTTAAAAAAATGATGTTAACTTACAATCAGACGGATGCTTACAGTCTGGAAAGAGCAAACCTAAAATTTATCGTTGATATCTGTGATTTCTACATATGATATTAAATTTTATTCTACGGGCAACTGTTAGAATTTGACTTTAGATTTAGCAATTAAAGGACTCATGTATGCACTATTACGCTCCTGCACATATTGCTGATGTTACCGAAAGAGGCCTCATTCAAATTTTCTGAGTCCTATCTTGGCCACTCTTCAGTCCATCCGCCTGCAATTAATTTGTCATTAAGTCTTGGATTAACAAGATCTCCATTTAAGCAATAAGAAAATGCCTCTTGCTTTTCCTGTACATATGAAAAGTTACGTCTAACATCCAAAGAGAATGTTTCATTCTGGATGCTCATTGTAGATTTACATATACTGGTTTGTACCGCTGGGAATATAAGATTAAGGGGCAACCATTTTCTTCCGCACTCATGACAAGTCATATCAATGAGATATAAGTAGGGTTATCCATCGCCAACGTTGCCCTTGTCGAAAGCGGTCTAGAATATGAGTACTAATGAAGATATATATCTTAAAAAGTATTAAAAATAGACATTAACCAAAAACTAATGTTTTATTGGAAGAATTAAAACTGAAAAATAATAACATACTCGTAGATAAAAGGTATGCACTAGAATACCTAAATAATCAACCAAAAATCTTCTACAGTAATTTGAGTCATATTTAAGGCCTAGCTATGGAAATGTGGCAAAGTAATTACGTTTGTGAATAATATGCCTTATATCTGATTGATAAAATCTGATTCTTCCGAGAAATTTTGGCGCCTTGGGGAGAGAGAAGATTTCGGTCCCTTCCGCTAGAATGATTTCACTTCCCACGTGTGAACCCTTCGAATTCCCTCATCCTTCCTCCTCTATTCTTCACTCCATCTTTCCCGGGGTTTCTTCCTCCCTTTTTCGCCGAAGAGAGCGTGTTGTATCCCTTACTCCCAAGGCGAGCCTACGCACACGGAATCAGACACTTGGCCCTTCGGGGGAGGAATATGCACCCTCGAGCCATACTTTCCTTCTCTCACTTCCTTCGCTATACCTTACATGTCTCCATTTGCACTTCCTCCTCAGTGGAGCCGACACAAATGAACACTGCAAGTCATACGTGGTTTACCTGGCCGATATCTCGCTGAGCGAAAATCGGGCAATATATCAAATCAGAGTGGGACTTCTTCAACCTTCGAGATATCTATCGGGACGATATATAATTGGTACAGTCAAATAGTAATAAATTTGAAGTAAAAATACCTTGTCCCTTTTTTGGGTTGGAAACTTTTAATTTAAAAATCTACTTGTACGGAAAAAATTAGGAAAATAATAGTCGTTAGAAAATAACAAATTATTACAAAAATTATAAAAAGAAATTCATGCTAATTTTTTTAACCTATCCATTGACATAAAGAAATTAAAACTATGCTTAAAATTCCATATCCAGCAAATATATGCTCACACAACTCTTTTCAGAATCAGAATGAATTTATAAGGGGGACGTAAGAATAGATTTTAAAGCATCCGATATGTGCAGAGAATGCCAAATAAATATCAAATAAATCCCAAAACAAAAACCTTTCAAAATCTCTCTATCCGTGCCAAAAGCATTGAGACTCCGGGATTACAACAACTTCTACCTTCTTTAAAAATATATACATTAAAATATTTAGATAGAGACTGTTATTACCATTGACGAAAAATTTCATCTGCTATGACTACCATGCTCAGAAATAAATTGGGATAACGTTCTACTATATATAATAGTAATACATATTCAGAATGTTATAGAGCAAAATGCAGAAAAATATCCTCTGAAACCATCGCCCAAACAGGAATTGCACTGAAAATCCAAGTTCACGCGCAGTACAGTCGTCCGCAAATGAATATACATATAAAAGAAAGCCCAAGTTAGAATAAACACTTCCCGAGAGAACGATATTATTTACTGTTTGAAGGGAAAAACGTGTTCTTGTTATTGACCAGTCTCTTTTCCGTTATATTTACTGCATCGCTGAAGTTTATTCAGTGCATATGAGAGCTTTTTTCTGAGGCACAAACATAGAAATAAAAACTAATCTCTGCTATTTATTTACATAATAGTTTCCACGCTATGAACCGTTCTTGAGCTAGATATATTCATATCTCACCCGATATTTAGGATCTCCATATTCAATTTTCTAAATAAAGCCTCCTGTTCTGCGAAATCTACGAGGTTTGCTTGAGGAAAAAGAATTAGCATTCAGTTTATGCGCGGAAAATACAAAATAAATGGAGAGTGAGTAGCAGGGACTATGAATAAGATGTGGAAGTGTTAAAAGATGGGGAGAATGAACCAGGGAATGGAATAGAAGGGGAGATAGGGGAAGAAGAGGTGCAGGAAAGAGAGGAATCCGAAGAATTCGAAGTAAATTGGAAGTCTCTGGAGGCTCGAGGGAGGGTTGGAATGGGAGACCGCTGAGGGTGAGCGGAGAGGATGATATGAGATTGGCTCTGAAAATGAGCGAACTAGCGTGTCTCCACAGAGAATGTTCAAATATTGAGGATTTGAAAGCAGCAGAAATCCAGAGTCATCACTGCAGAAGTTGCACAAATCTCTTCTACTTCCTTCTCAGTTATTTTCCCGGGAGAGAGAAAATTCGAAGTCGTTTTATTGGGGACAGAAAATTAATATTTGTAATTTTAGAAGTAGTGCGTGATAAGAAGTGATGGGAATTAAATAGGATGGCTTGGATAATCAATAGCTAATAATTGAAATTAAGAATAGCGAATATATTATAAAAGATTAAGAGATAGAAACAGAGGATAGGAAGCAATAACGATATAAGTGTAGTAAGTAATATCGGACCTACGAAATCAATAATGAAAATTATCATCTTTATAGTTATCGTACATATACGAATGTGATTTATGAGTAATTTATATTTCACTCACTTCGTTCCAAAAGGAATTCATTCGCAGTTTTTAGGTTATTCATAAGAGTTAGTACTACTACTTAGGAAATCATATGTACTGGTATAGTTAGGAATGGAAATTTTACGGCTTTCGCCATATATTTTTAAGTTTATCAATCAAACTTACTTTATCCTTACTTTGACTTTGTGGATAATACGAATTTATATCCACTCTTTATTAACTGATTTTGATAAATACTTAGCATACTAAAGTGTTAATGTTTACCAGTACATCATAATTTACATATAACATAAAATGTGTGAGATATTAATTTATAGATATTGCTTCTATAATCAAAATTATACGCATAATCTCAACAATATGCCCAGGTCTTATCAAATGTAAGACCAATTCTTCAAAATAAGCAGCGAAGCTGAATTATTTCTGAGCGATTCAATTTAATAGCAGAATTAACAAGTATAACTCATTATGCATGAATCCACTATGTAAAAATACCCATTTAAACATTTTCAATGGTATGACAGAGGGCTTTAAAATAACAGAAACTGGTTTAAGGAACACCGGTGATCCCGTTGAACGTGATAGGTTTTTGGGGTACCGGAGGATGTGAGAAGGAGATAAGAGAAAGATTGAAAGGGAGAAAGAGAGAGCGTTGGGTGATTCGAAGAGGGAAGATCGATGGCCGGTGAGATTGGATGCCTTAAGGAGAAGGTCTCTCTCTCGGAAATGTGGGGTCGTCGAAATAGAGGCGAGAAAAGAGACTGCAGGAGAAGGGAGAGATCTATATGGTATAATGATTCTATTTCTGAAATCCGAAACAGGAACATTAGGGAATAACAGATCTCATTCTAATTCTAGATATTCTTTTATAGGGACTAACATGATTTATTTAATTTATTATCACATCTGGGAAAATTCCATTGGTAAAGGAGAATGAGGTATAAAAAATATCTTCGATGCATGGAAAATTGAACTTAGAAATTCTAAAATGGTGCTCTATCCAAATACAACTTAAATCACAACGTAGCATGTAGTTTTAATTTGCTCAGAAATATTACTATAAGACGGATTTAAAATTAGCTATTGAACAAAAACTGTCACGCAGATGGTTGACAAAAATTCTGTTACTGGAACAAATAATAATGATTTACTGGCATAAAATGAAAGAACCTTGAGTATTGCTAAATTTCTGTAATTTAAGTAAGTCTTTCCATAAACGTGAGGAAAACTCACAATGATAAACAAGGTGATAAAGATGTTTGACCATCCGAGCAAAAATTCTTACTCAGCATATTATCTGACGAACTGGCCATAGTAAGCTGCGTAAACTACATTTTAGCATATAAAATTGATTTTTGAAATTTCTGTAAAAATATTGGTAACCAAACAAAATTTCGTGCCCAAAAACTATAATCATTGGCTATCCTTCATTCGCATTACATCCTGACGAGAAATATAAATCCTGCCAAAATTCCAAAAATCCTATCACCCGATAGCATACCCAGAAGAAACCAAAGAACGAGGTATTCAAAGCAACCCTCCTCAACTCCCGACAATCACATCGCGTCCCAAAGTCTACTTCGCCTCGCAAAAATACCCGCGACCCCCATGGGTCCAAAGCCGTCTCTCGGAAAGAATTTCACAGCGAAAATAAATCACGTCCATATTCCGTAGAAAGAAAGGAGTGGCGTATACCATCCCTCCGCCATATTGGAGCTCCGACACACGGAGAAGGAGCAACCCCAGAGGAGAAAGAAATCAGTTAGCGGGAGAAAGAAGATTGGAGGACGTTGGTGGATATCGAATGAGTTTCCTCGGAGGGTCCCCTTTCGGAAAAAGGAATTCGTTTTCGTGAGATCTCTTTCCCCCACCCACCCAAACCCCATTTTGATCTCCACCCTACCCCGCTTACGGAATGGACTCGCCCTCCGGGATTGCTTGGACCAATCCGGGTGCGGGAAAAAAGGAGACGAATGTGTACGTTGGAGAAGGGGTTGCGCCGGGAATGGAACCTCGGAAGGCCGAGGTGACCATCGTACGTGTGAGGGACGGACTTCAGAATCCAATTCCGGAGCCGATGGAGACGGGGGGCGCAGATGGCCTCGAGTTGGGGGGCGTAAGAAAACCCTGGAGTTAACGCAAAAGGAATGGAATGGAAAGGTGGGGTCGAGTGAAATTTGGAGATTGATTTATTGTGGATGGAAAGGAATCAATCCGAGGAATAGGTTAATAGAATTGAAGAAAGCGCAACGTCTGATACACGGCAATTTTTTCACCTTCAAAAAAATAAAAACAAATAATCAATGACAATGAAAACTCTAGGAAGTATTCATAAGCTTATATTTAACCAAAGTCGGAGTGAAATTTGCCAAAAATTACCGTTCAAAAAGAATGACTCCTTTTTATATTCCTTCAGCTACAGTAAAAATTAGATCATCAGGGAGTATAATACGATAAGCATAAACATTCAGTGCGAATAGCACCGAGTCTAAGTTCAAAAGAATGTACGAAAGCCTGCTATTTGCTATTGAAGTAGCCTTTGCTCTTCTATTTCATTAATTTATTTACTTAAATTGGTATATGAACTCAAATTTCGAATAACACTGACATTAATCTGTAAAATATTTAAAGTCGCGGCAAAGTGATCATAAATTTTCGCCCTAAGGATAAACTTAACCCTAATAACAGTATCTTAAATGTGAATATGTGAATCATCAATGCAAAGTATTACTAATATCAATAGACAGTATTTCTACATCACATTTAAAATGTAAATGGGTCATTTAAAAGTTTTGAATTTCTTCATAAATCTTTCGATTTTAGAAGTTGTAATAACGACAGGAATAGGAAAAAAGTCGTATTTCATTCGAAAAAACGAGATAATATATCCATAATTTAATCGCAAATGCCAGCTTGAGTTCGTAATTTGTCCGATATGTATTATTTATTATTAAAACTACAAAAATGTACCAGGCCAGGTGGTAGTCATCATATGTAATATGAATGACAACAGATTTGCGATGATGCACAAATACCTCAAAACTCTGGCAATTTTTTTCTCGCTCCCCTTTCGGAACAGAAAATAATGCACCTGATGAAATACAAACATTGTCGTGACGTGATCTAAATATTGTCATTACATCAGGGAAATATGGATTCCAGAGAAAGCTTTGGTTCCGGAGGTTTGATGGTCATACATATAAACGCTGTCGTTTTGCTGAATTTAGCCGAATTTTAATCGAGTTCAATTTGAGCAGCATGAATTCAGATATGAGTTGAGGTCCAATTAGGACACGATAGGAGAAAAAAGAACACATCGTGGCCTTCCGACTTTTCTCTATTTGGTGCCTTCGGTGTTACGATGGACAATGGCTAAAATCCAGATATATTTAAGGTTTTAGAGGCTATATACAAATACTTTGGAAATACTAGAAATATAAGTAATATTTTAGACCAAAAGGGCGAACTCTGTCCAAGGCGTGCTTGCCTAACCTTAACAACAAGTGAAAAGCAGCGAATATTCTGCAGAAAAATACAGAAATTCAAAATATCAGTTGTAAATAAAAGATGCAAATTATTAAATTACATTCATGCGTTAATGCAAGTATATTATTAATTTTATATCAGTGCATAATATAAAAAAACGAATTTCACAAAGCATATGAACTACGATTTCAAAACTTGAAATTATAAAATGAATAACTGATATCGAATAAATGAATTCCGGTGATGTTGAAAAGGAAGTATTCTAAATATAATGAAGGAAAACTTTGTTTGAGAAAAGCATAGAAAGATTTTTCATAGGTATGACAAATTTTAACTTTTCTTGTCCACGCTACTATTGTATAGATGAAGAATCGATATGTTTCCGAGAGTTTTAGTCACACAGAATAGTAAAAGATATCATCCATATAATGATCATGCGTTAGCAAATATAGATTTTCTCGCATAGAGAGTTCCGACCCCAATCTATCCAAAGGAAGCAAGAGATATACATGCATCAAATACCAGCGAGCACATAACTCCGTAGGAATTAAAAATGTCATCTATTCATACGAAAATTTCCAGCTTCTGCATTTGGAAAACCTCATAGCCGTTCCCATGCATTTCAGCATTCTGATGCCCGCGATCGAGCATTGGACGAGACAAGTTTAAAAGACTGTAAGTACACCATGCCGTCACGTTAAGTAAATAATCAAACAAATGAAGACTGTTTGGAATTGCATGCGACGCGTAGCTTCCAAACAACCCGTCGGAGCCGTGAAAACAACGCCGAAAGCGCTTCGGACTTGCATTCGTCAGCAGTGTTAGGATAAGAAGGATGAGTAGTCCCTCTTTCTCCCTCCCCTTTATATTCTCTACCTTCCTCCCGCCCCTTCACGTCCTACGCGGGAGCCGCCAGTGGTGCTATCGGGAAACCTCATGGGCAAATGTTATCTTTCGCGAGAGTCCATCGCGTACAGGAGAGGGGGCGGAAGAGTATCGGAAAGGGAAGGATATTGAAGGAAAGGGTTCGCCGGCGTGGGCGACGTATAAGGTTCTGATGAGAAGGGCGACGAGTGTTTGCCATTGCTTTTCTCCTAGTTTGGGATTTTCTAGCGGGACTTGGTTCCTATCAAACACGGAAGTTTTCACGGCTTGGAGAGCTTTCCTAATCCAAAGCTATATAATTATATTTTCAAGTTGCTGCAGGATTTCACAGCGCTCCAGATCGTATAGAAGGGTATAACTTTGCAGTAAACCAGTACAGAATCATGCAAGAATGGATGAACAATCGAACCCGTTGTAATCTTCATTATGCGAAGTTACATTAATATTTCAGGTCATGTACAGTTAAAGAATATTGCAAATAGTGAATAAATTATGGATTAGTAATATAAAAAATGTAATTACTTGCTTCAAAATCCTCCCAGAAATGATTAATAAGCTGAAAATACCTCGACGATGAGTACGATATATCCATGTATAAACTACGAAAAATAAAAAAAACATCTAAGTTAAAACAAAGATTCGAATCCGGGACTTGACTAATGCACTACCTCTAATAAACAAAGCTACCATTAGAAAATGATTATTAGAAAACTCTTTCACGATTAAATTTATAATTAAATAACATCTTTAATTTTATGATAATCTTAGCTAATTTTACTCATATTCGTATAAAACTTTTATATATAATTCACATGAAGAAATTTAGGAGATAAAACTAGAAATTCTTCATAGAAAACATTTACCATCATAAAATTAAATCTTTCCCAGGTCAAACTAATAAAATCAACGTGTATTGCATAAAAATTATATTACATTGAAAACTGATATTTACGCCGCTTACAATATTGACGTGTTTCGAGATGACGATGATAAACCATATACTGGAGCTTGATGGTAAAGCGCTACTAATTGTTAGCATTAATGATTATACATCTAGACGTACGCCGAAGAATAAAGCTAATTAAATAATCAAATCGCAAACAAAGTAGGAAATGAAATCATTTTGTCACGCGACCCATGATTTTTCGCTCCTCTATTGATTCTTTGTGACCTTACGTAGAGACAAATTTAAGGGTTTACGGACACCAACAGGTCCATTAATCAGCACGTTTCGGGATTGTATTTCTGTTGCGAGGCAACAAATATTGTTTACCAATACACACACTTTTTTTCTAAGTCGATCGTAGTTTGAACATCAACAATGTACCAATACTTTTGAATAAAGTTGGTTATAGATCAACTCATAGATTTTCAGGGTAACACCAAGAGACTTTAGAGGTTTTAATGCCCATATTGATTTTTATTAAGAGCAAGATGGGTTGGCTAAACGGAAAAATCAATTAAAGATTCATAAACCCGATCAAAGGCGTTTTCCTAAGAGTTCTTTGCGTACATTGTCGCTAGTTCTGGAAGCAATGGAAAGTCCAAGATTACTGACCTCTAGGAATCACTCAACATAACTATTTGCAGAAGATTTATCTGAATAATTTAGAAGTATTTGCAAACTTATAAGCATTAATTTCAAGAAACACGCGAAGTGATTATTGCGAGACCAACAGGCTATCTGTTCTTTGTGTAAAATTGCAGGATAGATTCGATAAAGATGTTGCAAACATAAAAAATACATTTCACCATAAAATTTCTCAAAACATTGACCTCATTTAGACAGAAAACCTCATTCAGAGAAATCTAAATACCCATTCATACGCAGTGATCCTGATAAGGCGCAAATTGCAGATAAAGCCCGAGTGGAAAATGCAAAGCCGCACTCTAAATTGCCGTCCACTTTTCCCCATAAGCAGCGTGGCTATGCGAGCATATTGCCATCAAGTTTTACGTCCTTCGAATCGAAGAGAAGCCAATAAACGGATGCGTGCATATTACACAAATGGCGGAAAAAGGAACGCGATGACAATACGGAGAGTAGAGAAGAATCTTTGGGAGGCGATGAAGATGTGGCTGCTCAATGGAATATGCTTATAACAGACAGGGAAACAGGTAAAAATGAAACCTAGGAAAATGAATTTGTAGCTCGATATATGGACATTTTCGAATATTTTCACCGTTGAATAACCCTTTATTTTATGAGGGAAAAGGTTCGTGTAAAATTTAGTTTCAGTGCAAAAGAAAAGAGACATAATTGAAAACTATACACAATGGAGTGGTTATTAGCAATTAAAAGTGAAAAAACCGGAAGAAAAGTACCATTGAGATACTTTCTTATTAGAGGTATTCGTATTAAACTAAATTTTGAGGCTTGATATGGCAATATTGTCCCTTACATATGAATATGTATACAATTTTATTCGGAAGTTCAGGTATGTGAAGAAAAGGTTACAAGCAAAGATTTGATTTTTTCGTAAAACTTCCTAGCTATGAAGACAAAATTTTACGGCGACGAATTTCTCAACTACGAAAAATTCTTGCAAAAGACTAATAATAAAAACAAATCTGTTTTCATAGAAAGCGGCCGTGTCAACAGGCACCGATACGTAATTCTATTTCGCATATCTTAAGTAAAGGAAAATATAAATAATAAATTGTGGATAAGGCTAAAGTACCTCCGAAGCGGCAAGAGGGGACCTTCGCTTCGATTCGGATCGGAACAGAAAAGAAATAGAAAGTATCGTCGGACATAATTCTCAGAGGCGATGAGAGAGGGATGGAGCAACAAAGAGATAATAAAGAGTAACCGAAGAGCCGGAGGAAGAGATGGGAATAAAACGTGAGACCGCAAACGGAACGACTTCCCATTAAAATGAAAACGCTCCTTTTTCCGTTAAACTGCAAACAATCTCCTTTCCCACCCCCAAACGCACCTCCAAAAATCCTCCAATTCCCAGAAAAATAACGCAACGATAACAATAAAGGAGGGACAAAAATCGATTCGGGATCGACTTGCTTAACAGCTCTTTCGAAACAAGTGCGCCTCTGCCGTTAACTGCCTCTTCGACTTCCGATCCCCTCTCTGCGCTCTTGCATTATGAAGCGGAGGGGAATAAATATGGCGGCCGCGCGCAACAAACAGCTTAAGACCGTTCTCGGCACACCATGGGCTTTAGCGTGGGCGCCGTAAAAATGTATCGCGAAGCTGGAGCGAGGTCGTTTTGTTGCTTTGGGAGGGCGTAAAGAGAACTCTCGATGTAATTGGCGATCGCTTTAGAGGCCCACCAACGGCTCGCGAGAGACTGGAGAAGAATGGGCCCATATCGTCTCTCAGATGCATTTCTCTCACGTTCCTCTATAACGACAGCACTTATAGACCGATTCGCAGGATACTGCCTCGCTTTCGACCATCACTTCCCTTTTCTATTCCTACGCTTTTTCGCCCCGTTTTCCTCCTCCAGTTTTCTTACACCACCCAGTAATAGGAAGATCGGACAATAATTGGTTGAACTGAGTATTAAGAGCAATGTTAGGGATTTGAAGTAGACATACAAATGGTAGGAAGTGGCTTAACTAAGTTAACATATTGAGGAGGCAATTGACTCAATGAGGGAGAAAAACATTCCCATCTTTCCCAGAGTTCAGATAGTACAAATGGGTTGATATACACAATAAACACATTTTAATCTAATTTTGGCATACTGTATAAAAAAGGAGGCATCTATTGTTTCAGAAGAACCAAGGAAGTATATGGATAATTAATTTACCAAATATAAAGAATAATGATAAAATCTAAAATATCTGGTATTCTTTCTTATTCGAGCACGTTAATTTTTTATCCTTATAGTACGCAATATAGCAAAAATGACCTTTTTCTGATTTTTTCATTTAAAACAACGCATATTATAATAGCGTCTATAAAACTTACGGAATTAATGCTTTCATCTATATCTTCTTTCTGTCTTTCTTCTGTAGGGATTGCATCATCACAATTTTGGTTGACTGAAATATTCGCATTTGTATCATGAAAGATTATCTTCATATTCCTTTCCTTTTTCCATGAGTCGTAGTCGAACCTAGAAAAAATATTAAATCATTTAATTAACAAGTTTATCTTACTTTTACAAAGAATTTCAGTTTATTAAATTATAATCCTACATCCTAGGATGAGGATGTAATTAATGATAGATTTAATATTAATGACGCAGATAAAATTATACATTATTAACTTTCTTCTCGAAAGGATGTATTTAGTAGTAAAGACAGATTTGTCAAATGAATCTTTTATGAATAGAGAATGATTATATTTCACACTTTGACTCGGAGAATTGATTATCGTCAGGTAGGTATTTCCCCTAACAAACTGAATCATCCACCTCCACTCCGGTTGAAAGCAAATCGCCAGCTTGCTTAGTGACATCGCATGATTTGCTATCTCTGACTTGAGATCGTGCCTTTATCGCTTCTATCACTTTAGAGCAACTAACTCTCTCTCCGAAAACATTCGCACATCCCCATCGCACGCAACCCCTCCTCTTCCACCTGCGCGCTTTTGTTTTGACGGCGCCACCTCTGCTGGCGGAATCCTCACCCTTTCGGCTTCCCAAACAGGTTACACAAACAGCTACGCGTAGGCCGCATTTACACTGGAGAGAGGAGAGACACGGGTTTCCCGAGGAAGCGCCCTGACGTTGGTCTATCTCTTGCCTGGATCTACGGGAGTGTCAGCATAATTGCAGCGGGAAACGGAAAAACGAGTATCGGAAGTAATTTGAAGAACTTCCAACTCGAGAAGAAGATTAATTTTCTCCATTGTTAGAGTAGTGTGAAGGTAATGATTGAAGCTCCACGAAGGGACTTGAGAGAAATTTAGTTGAGAAGAAAAATGGTTAAATTTCACTGGGTGGGGAAGTATATAAAATGAAACAGCCCGAAAAGATAGATTACCAGATAATATATCAATGTAGAAAATAAAGATAATTTTTTTTATTTGGGCAAGATCTCTACTAACAATTCTACTAACTAATTGTCATCATGTCACTATACTGGGTGAGCAAATTAATATGTGTCATTCCTACTGATATTATCAGTACTTGCTCCCTTAGCTGGACATTCAAGTTAAATCGAAATCAACTATTTTCAGTTTTAATGTGTTCCAGCTTTCAGTTCCATAAAAAAAATATTAATGGACCGAAAACGATATATTAATGCCAAAAAAATCCAAAACAGTGAGAACCTTGCAAGATACAAATCTTCCACAAATACTTGCGATATGCAACCTCCGTGAAAGAATTTTCAGCCTGGAAGACTTAATTTTCCGCATTCTAGGAGTAGCCAGATACAAGTAAGCATTGTCTTCTGAGGTGTTTCTCGCTTGATTTAATTTCTAAAACCTGAGAAGACACCTTTATATTTGCAAGTAATACACCAATCAAGGCTGTTAGGTTTGCATCGAAAAGAATGAAAATCAGCCAAACTTTTTAATTTGGAGTAATTAAAGTTGCTACATAGGCCTAATTACGCAATGAGTTGAAAGATCAGAACTGGTTCAGATCCTATTCAATTACAATGTTACTTTATTGTTAAATCATAAAAATTCTCTCTTGGAAAGAAATATGCTATTTTCCATACTTCCAAATAATGGATAGGATACGATGTTGCATAACCATATCTTCCGAAGCAATTTAACACGAAAAAAAAAAACGAATTCGCATCAATCATTTCCAAAACGCTAACAGCCCAAATTCAAAACACGCACCTCTGCACAATTTCCTAAAAATCTCTTCCGCGAAAACTCGTTATCGAATAAACGCTTTGAGACCGAAAGACGCGGTAATCAATCAATGAATCCGCACATTTCCCTTCATACGTCCTCTCTCCCACCAACACCACTCGGACTGCAGCAGCGGCCGGGCTTTGCGGCTGCGCCTCCAAACAAGATTAGGGAATCGTGAAAGTGGAGAAGGCGCAATTAGGGTTGCATAAAAGCGAGGGCGTCTGGGGAGAAGGGATGTGGGAAACCAAGGGGGCAATCCTCCGGAAGATATGAATTACGAGTACGGAAGGAGCAGGTCGCATGGATTATGGGGGAGCGACACGCCCGCAGAACACACACACACCCTCGGATGATGCATGTATATGTACACATAAAGAAGTCCGACATGGATAATCGTGCGAACTCCCTTTTTTCCACGGCGGATAATAATAAGCTTCTCGACAATCAGTTCCACTTATCCCCGGGGGCGGCGCGTGGTCGCCACGCGTCCGAAATCGGATTTGGGAAAGGGGTTTGTGCATAACGAGCGAATCCCTTCGCCATCGCCGCCGTCCTCAGTGACGGGTGGAGAAACCTGATACTCCTCTGATGCCGGATCAATTTGGCGACTGCCGCGGTCTTCGGAACGATGAAAGGAATATCCGAAAGTGTTGGAGCGGTCCAAGGGTCACTCAGCTGGATACAGAGGGTTGAGAGAAAATCGTTGAGAAGTGATTTAAATTCCTCGCAAAGTTGACTGACACTGAATTTACTGTTGAATTTTTTTTTTAAATGGAGACATATTAACCGAGACCGTACATAGAAAAAGAAAGGCAGTGCATATTACGGGCAGAGTTTTCAGAATCTGTACGCGGAGATAGATCTCACAGAAAATTTCCTATCAAGGAAAATTTGTTTGTTTCAACTATTGAGTTGTCTAATTCTTACCCCAATACGTAAGTTTATGTAAACTCGTGCTCATTTACTGAAATTACCGCTATAACTTGTTTGCCGCAATTCTGGACGATAGAAAATCTCCTTCTTGTAGGCATGGAATTCAACTCTTTATATCCTGAAATCTTCAAACCCAACGCATAACAATAATTTAAGTGTAAACATATTGCAAACATCGAGTCCAAATTACTTACACTAATATTTAAAGTGCTGGAAATCAGAAACTACTAGTTTTAGGGTTGGTTTCACGAATAATATGAGTAAAAATAGCATTTCCGAGTTTTTTGAGGATAAAAAAGTTACAGTTCATGATTTTGCAAAATATTTTTCATCAACAGATATATAGAATTGAGTATAAATAGAATGTGGATGATAAAATATGAATATTCATGTTTTAGAATATTGCAATTTGGGTAGGTTAATCTTTCAGGAATTTTCGGTAAAATATTTTATTTATATTTAACTACATCAAAGCTGAACAAACGGAAACGCTCTTGAAATTTCTCCAAAAACGAGAAAATGCGTAAATCCTACCTAATAATAATGCCCCGATAGCAACTAATCATCCGTCAACATCAGCATTAATTAGAGCATAAATCAATTTCCCCGCTGCGCGTTAAAGCGGCCGCTTCGAACGGGATTTCGAGATAAGTCGATAAATTAGAGTAAAATGAGCGCCCTCTGCATTCAACTGCGAGGATTCGAATTAGAATCACATCTCACGGTTACTTGGCCAATCGGAGTTGGCAGGAGGCTGCACTTGCGCACTCTCCTGAAGACCCTTCAAGGGCGGAGCTTTGATTATTTCACCATCCACCCATACCTATAATCCTCTCCGCATAACTCCCTTAGCGCAGAAAGCACCAAAACCAAAATCGCACCGATGATTTTCTTCCTTTTTTTGATCGTCAATTTTACACCAAAATTCTCTCATAAATTTTTCCCATTTCCGCTCATCCTCTCCCCGCTTTTTTCCTTTGAGATAATTTAATTCTTTTTCCTTTCCCTTTTTCCCTCTTAGCCTTGTCTTTCCCCGCCCGAATCCAATCAAGTGCTTCCCAATTTTCGCCCGGCGTTTGTTTTATCATTTTTTCCCTTCCTCTTCAAGTTTTCAATTAATGTTTGCGGGGGTCTCCACCCTGTAAATCTCTCTCCCTCTCCCCAAAGCCTCTCTACATCCTAGGATTCTTCTCCTGTCTCTCTTTTCTTCTCCAACCACATCTCTGTTAATGCTACCATCTTGCTTATGAATCTCCACGTGATATCAGGTTCTTCCGAATCGAAAGCCATAATGTACTTCGCTGCAAACGTCATCATAACTACAAAGCCAGCATTAGTTCTTTCGGTGTTGTCATGACAATTAGTTACAGCAACATATGCCGATCGATTTCAAACAATAAGAAATTAAGCTCCTATTGCAGATAATGGTCGGATTTCCCAGTGCGACCAACCTTGCAACCAAAGTTCATATTTACGAACAAGAAATTGCATTAAATTTTATCGAAGCATTATCGCGAAATAATTGAGAAAGAAACGTGTAGTCAAAGATTTCCCCGTGGTTGATGTTTGGATGTTCTTTGAATTCTTTGACCATTTAACTCAGAAATATTTAGATCGTGGAAGCCTTTAAAGTTAGTAATTTATGGAACAAGATTGCACTAACACTTATGCTATATCGTAAATACCGTTAAAGAATTTTTTCCATTAAAATTCTGAAACTTGAAACGTAGGTCGCTTATTTTAAATTACGTTTATGGCTCGTGTGAAGAAAGTTTTTACATTTGACATCAACACTACCACAGTACAAAAGTAGTAATTGCAAGTATATAGAGCAATATTTGTGTTTGCGAGGAGTGTAGGTCAAAAAAAACGTTAGGCATTACTCGGTCATTTGTATTCCCTTTTCCGCCCATAAAAGCAAATACCTTTCTGCAAAGGAGTCGGCACAGTATATTAAAAATAATGCTGTGAATAACACCGATACGAGACCGCAGATTATCACTCCAACCAGGAAAGTAGGTTACTGGTTGAACAATTTCAATAGGAATTTGACAAGGAGGAAATACCGACAAAGATTCATAACACAGCATAAATTAGTAAAGAACTGTATAAGGATATATTTCATAAATGTTCTGATATCAGCAATACCTACCATAATAAGAGACGAGCTATGCCTTCCGTAACATTTCTGGATACCTCAGATAATTTTCTATGAATGGTATTGTAGTTACATTCTCACATTAATATCATGAACGTTCATGTTACAAATACATGATGAGATATACCTAGCCTATAGTATTGATAATAATGTAGCATTGTTTTCATCGGAATGAAATTCAGTAACGAAGGGCAACATTCGTCGGAGAAAATGGCTTCTTCATAGAATTTATAGGACATGGTCCCCCGGATAGACATGAGGAATGCGCGTTTGCCTTCGGTGAAGGAGATCCCGGGTTCGATTCCCTATGGGAGTCAATGTACGAAATGAAGTAGGTTGTCGAAGCTCTTTTAACAATATTACTACCATTTATAGGATATGTATATAATTCTTGGAAGCCCAATCAATGGATACTTTCTTACGTGTAATGATGCGTGCGTGCAGTAATTAATTTACGTTTGTTTCATAAAAAACTTGTTAGTATATCAAGGTAAAGGTTAGGAATAGTTAGAAGGGTACTTTACCGTTGATGATGATAGTATCGCTGTTGAAATGTAAATTTGAACGTTTGGCATTGCTGGCAACGGAACGCCGACAAAGACGGCTGTTGGAGATTTTAAATCTCTAATTCATTAATAACTGTGTTCCAAAATTTCTTTCCTTATAAGTTTAATACAGATATTCGAGATAGCAATAGGAACGCAACGAGGACTAAACCATCCCCTGACATCTTCTCTACGACTTTTCTATGACCACTTTTTTACTGGTGGACACAGAGGGTGAGGGGGCCACCAGGCCACTTATCCTCCATCTCCTCGTCAAGCAGCCGTCACCATTCCCTCTACACACGCGCTCCTCAACCCACTACTCTCCCGCGTCACGTGTTAGCCCGGAATAATTCCATTAGTGTGATTCTCTCCACCGGCCTTCCCTTCCCTTTTCTCACTTCCAACCTCTGTTTATTTTTTAGCCTCCTCTACTCTGTTATATTTTCTCACCGAATCCCTTTCTCTCCATTTCCCCTTCCCCTCTAATCTCGAAAGCGAACTGTGGTCTCGCGGGCAACGCTTTCATTTGAACCGATTGCGCCCGTAACGAAGGGAAAAAGGAAAAAATACGTGTAAATGAAAAGGGAGCTCGGGAGCGATCCAATCATTTTTTCGATTTAGTCAAGTACTCCCGCGTTAATTCTCTCCGCAATTAGTCCCTTCCCGTGAATAAATTCGCATATCTATCGAATATTACCGATCGGACGGAATTGCGTTCCAAAATTGGGATTTTTTCCGGGAAAACGACGCGGACTGCGTATAATTAATATCGGAAAAGGAAGATTGAGCGTCGATAGAAAATCAAAATTCGCGTGATACGATGATTATTCATAAGGTATCTCGACAAGGACAGAGATTTAATTCGTTTAGAATGTTTTCGACGATTTAGACAATAAGGCCTAGAGGAAAATATACTTTTGCGTGGATTTGGAAAAATTCCGTCGAAATCTTTGATTGCATGCGGGAAAAAAGGTGAGAGCGTTGTTATCGTCGATTTAAATGTAAATGAAAAGGATGGTTATTTTAAAAGCGTGCGTGTTTTTGAAAGCGAAAGCGATGAATATTTACGTTTCGCGCCGAATTCAGATTAACAATAAAATCAACGAAACCGGTTACCAGGAAAATCTGGAAACAAGCTGTGAAAATTTCCAGGCCTAAATTAAATTGAACTTTGTCATTTCTTGCGGCGATATTGAGATTTAAATTATTCGAAGAATAATATAACAACTGGCGACAACTAAACATCAGGCCTTCATACTGGGTTCCGCATTAAGGCATGCTATGTAAGTATAGACAATATATTAATGTACTTAAAGGCATGAGATTGAAATTTTGAGGTAAAGCTGGTGAAACTACCTCTACAGAGATGCGTACCAAAATGCAATTATTCAATGCACAACTATTCTGCTATTAAGGACTCATTACGAATTAGTATGAGTCAAAACGGAGGGACATTTTCTTATAAAAATAATAATAAAAGGTCTTTATTCGGGCGAAATTGATACTAGGAAGTCCCTTCTTACATCTAACCCATCGTCATATGAGAAACAGAAAGAAAGAGATAGTTTGCAAAAGTGCACGAAGAAAAATATTGTGTGGATGTAAAAAAATATAAGCTGAGGGCTCAGGAAAAAATTTCCACTGCAGGAAAACGCTCACATTAAGGGTAGCGTAAAAAACCTGCGAAACTTACAGATAGAAAACTATATTTTGAGATGAAGGAGACTGAAAAGAGTCATGAAAGACAAGCAGAGAATAGATAAGATAGTATTGCTCATCGCATAGAAGGAACACCTTGAACAATAATCAAATCTCATGAATAATATAACTGATGCTCAAATTTTATTCATTCAATAGAATCGTTCAAGATCAGGATATGTAATTTATTTGATTTATTCGCAATAATTTAGAGCTTAATTTACATGAAAGTAGTAACGATATTCTTTGAATATTAAGCTAATTATGTGAGACTCACTAATTGAAACAAAATTAACGTGTATTTCCATTGTTCTGTGTGCAGCACTTTGGGACGGAGCAGGAACTATCAGACCGTTATGACTTCTGTAGAACTAATGTAACAAATAAAACTTAGAAAAGAAACAGAACTTTCTAAATCAGACGAGAAATTATAGAAGTAGTCCGTGTAGTGGTCAATTGAAATGTTATTTGGTTACTTATTTTCTGCAAGTACGGCATCCTCCAACTGGTAATCCTGTATCTCAGTAATTGCACAGAAGATAAGAAAGAAGAGAACAAGCAAAAATGAAAAATGGTTATACAAAATTGTCAGCTATTTTGAACGTAGAAGACTGAAAATCCGAAGGATAACCACGCCCACAAAAGCGGCAAATCAAGAATCCATTTTTCAGCGGAACGAAAGAGGTCAAATCGGAACGGAAAGGCAGGTGTTTAGAGAGAGAGAGAGGGCAAAGAGAATAGAGACGTAAAAATCCGAGGTTGACGAGATTGGCGGAACGAACTGGGCCGAGTCCCACTCTTATCACTTTAACCCTCTTCTGTTCCCTCCCTTTCCTCATCCTCCATCACTCCCAGAAAATCGTACACTCCATCAGCCCAAACCCGCGGAAATCTCGCATCCCCGCGGCGATTACCGAGGGCGTGCGTGTGCCCAAGAGCGCGCGCGTGTTTCAGGGACGCGAAAAAAGAGATTTGAAGCAGTCTCCTCACCCGGATTATCTACCCATCCAATTATCCCCCATTACAGGAATTATTCCCCGCCTGGGTTTATGCGTCTCCTGCGAGAGAGAAAAAAAGACGTAATGAGCGTGATTGGACGTTTATTCCCCCGTCATGACGAGCGTTGCGTACTTTTTATTATTTAGGCGGGGGGAGGGAATGCGAGACGGGGAATAAGGAATGGAAATCGGCGAGGAAGAAAGTAGATTAGCGCGGGGGAGCGAGTTTTCGGTGATAAAAATGGGATGGGATGGTAAACTGACCCCCTCGCCCCTCCCTAAGTGATTCCTCTTCTAACCCACATCTGCACGTTGATAAGCATCTCCCCCACCCTCCGTAACCTTAATCCCATCTCTGACGGAAACTCATCCAATAGCACTCTTATTTCTGCTCTTTTTTTCTCCCCCTCCTTGATGGTGGCGCCATCATTCTTCCCATTATTTTTGCGGAGGATCTGCGGTGGGGGAGGGAAGTAAGGGGGATGAAGGTGGGGGAAGATAAGGAGGGAAACTAACTCACGCTCTTGTGTTATTCCGGGTGGGGGTGTAAGGGGATGGAGCATCTCCGCTATGAAATAACCAAAGTGTGAAGTGCTCCCCCAAATGGAGAATGACTTTTACGACGAAGTGGTTTTGAATATGGGTTTCGTTTTTCTTATTTTTTCTATGGCCTAGCGATTCTTCCTCTGCTAAAATAATCAGATTTTTCGGGAGGAAGTGTTCTTTCCCCTCTTCTCTCATTCCCTGGAGTTCCCATTACTTCCTCCGCCAATTCTTGTGCTTAGTCCGTAAGAGGATTTGAAGCGACTGCACGAGCGGTGGGTATAATTATTGTAATTGGAAGATCTTCGACTTGATGCAATTTACCTGTGAGCGTGGATCACAAACAACTTCTAAAATAAACGAATTTTATTCCCTTAAACTTCCTTGTCATTAGTTTCGTAATATAAATTGTCACGATTTCCAAGTAAATTGGCAATTTCTATCCAAATATTTGGCATGCGGAGTAGTATTTTGGACATATTGCTTCTGCAACATTTTCATTAAAGAAATGCAGTATAAAAAATAGAGATAACGATCACATTAAGACGTGGAACAAACAACAACTAGATCTTAAATTGTTCCCGTTCTTTCGGAAATAGTTTCCATACCAAATTTTCGCTAATAAACGGAAGTTGCTCCAATAATGAAAATCAAAGTTGTAAAATGGTTAATATAATAACATTTCTCTATATTAATATGAAAAAAATAAAAATCGAAGTTTTTGGGGTAAAAAACTCCATTGAATCCTGTAGAAAAATTAAGCTATAAAGATAATAGATATAATTTCCCCAAATTTTCGTATTGAAAGAAGAATGGGAATTTGGCAATAGCTTTACTAGGAAAGCCGTTCATTACGAAAAAAATCTAAGGCATAAACGGAAGTGATAAAGCCGTAGAGGCAGGGACTCAAACCCAGATCTTTCCCATTGGTCGCTCTAAACTAAATTGACTTGTCACAGAGTGCAATATCGGTTCATTCTTGGGAACTTTTGGCAAAACTTTTATGACATGAACATCTGCTAGAGAAATTGAACAACTTTGTTTTAGTCCCGGCTTAGTATGAATGGTTCACTTCATATATAGGTTCGCACCAACACTCTGAAAACTGTCACATGATAAATTTTACAGAAAAATCATTCACTTAAACATCTGAGTTTGAAAAATAACCACCATAGCATAGGGTTCCGTTTCTTCGGCTTCAATTTATAACCGGAAAAAATATGCTGTAGTAAAAAGAGTATAAAAGTGTTGTAAAATTTCCGAAAGATTCCCGAATCGATATCTGAAGCAATAAGTCCCTGAATCCACGAATACGAATATTACGCGGGATGGATGAGATTTTTATGCTCCCGTTGAGTGATTTATGCCCGCGATGCAGCCGTTATTGTAAGAACGAAGGCTTTATGGAGCCGTAAAAATCATGACTTTAAGCTCTGCTACTAGAATCACTGGGAGAAGTTTATCTTCATAGCCTATGACTTTACATTTTGAATTAGAGAGCGGCAAATAATCTTATTATTATTCCCATAAACTCTTTTCTGGGTATCTCTGCCCCACTCTGAAATCACCTTCATCGAGGCAGAAAAGAAATGATGGATTATTATGGATCATCACATTATTTAATTTGGAGAAGGGATATTTTCCCGGAAAACAATGGAATTTTCTCAGCATTGCAAATCCATAACAAATTTTTTTATAAAGTAGTACATCACAAAAAATAAAAGTGAAATTAAAATTATTCATCTAACCTCGAAAGGCAGCTTTAATAAAGACATACTGAAAAACACGTTCACTTCGAAAATCCTTGCAGAGTAGAAAAAAAAATTACTCAGCTTTTCCGTTAGGAACCAGAGAATATAAAAAGACGTGGACTAAGTTAAAACAACAATTTATAAAAAAAATAATGAGGATTGTCAAACATTGAGGGGAATTGATACCTCATTCCTCTCACTAGGAGTTTTAATTAAGAAAGGTCACGAATAATCCCGTGAAACCCATAAATATAAGATATTTCTACGAAAATTAAGTAAGTGGTATAAATCTCTCCTTAACATTTTAATTTTCCTAAAAGTTACGTTCCATTGTATTAAGAGGAAATAATAATGTCAACAAAACAAATAATACTTCAATGAATTATAATAAATAACTGTAAATAGCCCTAGCTAGTTGACATACATCCTAAATTATAAATCAATTGCAACTGCAACAGAATAAATCACTGCTCCTGCGCTCTTAATCAAGAATTTACTCAGTAACAACGCAGTTAATTCTTAATATAGTGTTTCGCTAAATGTAGTTTACATTATTGATACCAATTGGTTAAATAATCAATATAGAAGGTATTGTAAATATAGTAAATTATGGTAGCGCTGAAATCACTGATTTGAGAAGCAACCATGGCGATAAACATTGATAAATTACAGCAATTAATCTAGCTCATAAAATTATCCGATGTTTTTATCTAGAGCAATAATTTATTTATAATGACTTACAACCTGACTATCGTTTATTCAGAAAAAAAATGTGTTAATATGATAAAATCTAGTATCAATAGCTACTCGTTTGATTTAAAACATTCGCAGGTAGAGGCGCATGGCGTGTCCATTAATAAACTGAAGCAGGAAAATGAAGGAGAGATCTAGATAAAGTTCGGACACGGGAGCTGATGGATGAACCAGATAGTGAAGATAATATTGTGAGGAAGAGGTTTTAATGGTTGAGTTACGAGGCTATGGAAAATCCTATTAATGGATTCTCCTGTTAAATTAGATTGTCAAAACGCAGCCGCTGTTGAAGGCCGTGTATTGGCTTAAATTCGGTATATTATATCATTGAATTTATCCAACTAACAAAGTAAAATATTTACTCTTTACTTTGTAAGTAAAATATTTAATTTTGCGTAACTAAAGCTTGCACAATTATTTAAATATATGTAGCACTATAATAGAATCAGAATATCGAATTTAAATGTGTAACTAATCTCAGGAATAATATTATGTAAGTATAACATTTATTCAGATGCACAACTGACATTGACCAGAATAATTACTACAGATAAAATTTCACGGTTTTTGAAAAAAATAAAGGTTGTGATGGAAGTAAATACGTGAAAAATGACTGAGAGAATCATGTTTCTAACGAAGAGAGCCACAATTAGGTCTTAATCAGGAAAGGTTATGAACTGGTTCTCATTTATATACTATTTGATAAATTCTAAATTAACCCTCCAAGGCCGAAATTATTTTTTTTGTAATTATTTTAAATTTCTTACGAATTTCGCTTTGTGATTGTCTGAAAACAATACCCATAAAATATTATGCCAAACATATTTATAAAACCAGCCAACAAATACAAAATTACAACATTGCCATCGAGCTCTCCTATTCTGTGATACAAAATGAAATAATAGTTGGTGTCGGATGATGCTATATGGCATCCGTAGTCTTTCGAGGGTTAAATATGCCATGTTTTAAATGGAGAAAAAACATAATTTAAGATCAACTTTAATTAACAGAAGTTCACTAAGCTTTGCTTCAGAGTATTGCAAGAGTGTATATACTCCAGGGGTTAAGAAAGAAAGAACTCAAGCTATTCAATAGACAGCGGTTGGAGCAATATCTGCTAATAATAAAGAGGGTCTGGAAGTTGGGGGTGGAAGAGGAAGCGGACATTAAGGAAGTGAATGATAGAGGGCGGGCGCAACAAGAGTGATGGGGGGTTAGGAAGCACATGGCCACAGACATGGGAAGGGGGATGATCAGATAAGGGCTGCGAGAGATCCGGTTACACGCTATGAAATCCGTGTGTACATATCATTGAGTGTGAGTGTATTTATAAATGTAAATTTTCTTACTTAAACAAAAGCTTTGTTTTGTAAACTACCAGAAAGATGATAAACAATCTTACTTAATATGCATTTATTTTTTCTTCAGTGAACGGAAATTCATATTTGCTGCTATATAAATATAAGGTTAATGATAATTACAATTATTCCCAATCAACTAACGGTGTTTAGATAAAGATAGAGGAACGAGGCGTAAAGTATCTAATAGCGACGAAATTATTTCTTATTGTAGGAGATCGAAGGTAAATTTGTAAAGAATACATCGTCGATCACTCCATGAAAAGAAACAACAAAATATGTTATATTGTTTCAAAATAAGTGGTTATGAGACTCTCCAAAACTAGTATTTGTCAGCGTCCGTACCGCCTTGGAACAAGTTCTAGATACAACGATGATTTTATATTACTGACATTTTTACTGATTGTACCATCTTCAGGGTTTCTTCTACCCCTGAGGATTAGCATGACTATTGAAAGGTACGATGGGTTTTTCTTAGAAGTACAGCAGTGTTAGTCTTCCGTTGTCTACTAAACCGGTTGCAACGCAGTGCGTACCTCTGTCAACTTTTGGAGAGTACTTAAAGCTCTTATTCATTAACAGCCCAATCCAATATCTTTAAATACAGCTATATTATTGAGGAATCTGAAGTTCTTCGTCCCATTGCGGCTCCCAGATAGTCATGTGGATAGCGCGTTTGCCGTTGGTGAAATCGGTCCCGGGTTCGATTCCCGGTGGAAGCCAATGTGCGAAATCACCTAAACTGTCGAAGCACTTTTAACAATACTACTACTACTTTCATCCCATCGATATACGCTCTATAATTCAAGCTCACGATCTAAACGATACATTGTCTTGGTTATCTCATCCGGTAGAATGTTAGAATTGTAACTGTTTTCGAATTTTTATAAATAAATATCTATTATAAATTATTATATGTAACATAATTTATATAAAAATAAATAATATTATATATATAACCCATATAGCCTATTATAGGCACCCACAGCCTCCTAAATTCAGTCGCGTGCCTTAATCCACTTTTCCCATTAAAGATTCATAAAGCTGTGAAGCGGAGGTTGGGTCTTGGGGAGTAATGATTCATAAGTATAGCGGCGTACGACGCCGAGTGGACTTAAGGGAAGGGGGATGGGTCGAGGGCTTTTGTGTGTGCGTGCTTGCGCGTGAGTGACTGCACTAATATAGCGAACGAGAGGGCATCGGATATATATGGTGTAGCGCAAACGGTGGCCCTGGGCGGGGGTGTGATCAGGACTGTGTGTACGTCTGGCGCGGAGGGACAAAGTAGCGATATGGGAAGAGCGGGGACTCGTTTCCCCATCGAGTGGTAATGGGCCCTCTGCGAAACAGGAGGGATGGAAATGACCGGCGGCTGTTTCTGGGACCCTTTTGCCATCCCGTGGGCGTGCGAAAGCGCCGCTTAGGAGAGGGGCGAAAGCGCAGGTAGTTTTCATTAATGTCCGGTGAGTTTGAAGCTAAGTGGTGGAAAAGCGCCTGGGAACACTTCCCTTCTTTTTTTGGGGGATTTGCGATTGTGTTGTCGTGGACTGGGAACTAAATCAAACGTTCGGAAACGAAATCTCATCACCATCATCTGTAAGGAACGAGTGAATAAATGTACAGGATATATCGACTCTGTAGGATTTGCTTTTACAAACATACCTACCCGAGTGTTTAATTTGGATGCCGGAGTTTTCGGTAGTTATAACCACACGGTTGGGATTTCCAAGCATGACAGCTCAATCTGGATTATTTTTCTGGAAATCATGGGACTGAGGAATACGTTGTAACAAAATTTGAGAATCTGGTGTATATGAATAAATATGCTTTATATTCGATCAATAAAATGTTTTGGAAGTTCTTTATTGTGAAATGACGGATACAATAACTTACCCAACGAGTACATTTATACCTTTAGGATAAAATGTGTCCTTTATTGATCTCAATAGTGAATATTCTAGCCATTGGAGCTGATGGTAAATCTACCTGATTATGATATTAGCGGTTTACTTAAAAACAAGCCAGCTCATGAACATAAAACTATATACGAATAATTCTTGCAAGGTCAATGCAAAACTATTAAATGGTTCTATCGTAATATTTATTCCTGAAGGATCCGGTTTTGTATGACATTGGATGTTTCTCAAACTTCACATCCCCCTACTTCTTCATAACAGTAGCATTTTGAACAAAAACTAAAATGTTAGCTTGCCAGTTTTAGTAGTTAATAGAGACACGTACCGCGACTTTTACTAAACCTTCACCAGGTCACAACATCTCATAGTATCAATATGCTAAGGAATGAAAAAAAATACTTTCACGAAGCCACCGACTTTAACATAAGCTGTCCATAAAATCAAAATAATGTTTAGAAGAAAAGATTTATTTTAAAGTAGCAGTACATCTCAAACAGAAATCTCCATGGCATTCAATATTCAGCGTTCATCAACAACAAACGATTAAAACCCACGACGTAACCTTTCCTGGCGTGACCAAAATGATTTGAGAGAGGCGGGTGCGAATAAATAGAGCGCCTATTTACGCAAACTTCGCAAGGAAGAAATCAGTCTGGGGAAGGAAGGCAGTAGCGTGAACAGAGTAATATGAACAGAGGCCATTCGTGAACAGAGGACATAAAAGTTGAGATGGATCCGAATTATCCGATAATCGGAGTGGTCGTTCGGAAAGCAACTGGTGATAGAACAGAAATCAACTAAAGGGCAGATCCGGAAGGAAAAGAAGTGAATATGTGTTTGCTCACAAAGAGGAAGGAAGACTGGGGAAACCTGTTTCATACTGATTTAGATGATATCAAGTTCGATTAGAGTCGGTCGTTGGGATATGGTATTTGTTGTATGGTTTGAGTCGAAGGGGAGCTTAGCACGCGAAGTTAAAAGATGCTTCAAAATAAGTTGCGCCGATATGTGTATATTTAATTAAAGGACTAACGATACGGGCAAATACTGAAGCGATAAGCTGTCAAAATATTTAGGATATACATACATCTACGCAATTACTTACACATGAATGAGTAAATATGAAATCGAAGTAACAAATAAACAGTAATTTGAAGTAATTGTGAAAAGTACTCTTCTTTCAGCCTTTTAAATCGTAGTTAAGAGACGACAACAGGAATTTAATATTTTATCTCTCAATTTGTCCTTATTACTGTTCGAATGACTTCTTATAATTTATTTATCATGTAATCAGATCTGTTTCACTCTTCCAAAAAGCCAAAAATACCTAATAATATTTCGTAAGTTTTTATTTGCAATTCTTTTTTCAAGCCATGTTTGAACATTGAAATATACTAAAACAATAAATGAGATAATCTGAAATTTTAAATCGACTTTACCTGAGTTATTATTACCTGAGTAGATATCTACAAATTATTCTTCTGGTGAATAATATTTTATGCCCTGAGGTTATCTTCCCATATCTATGATTGGGAAAATAGAACGACAGGGATAGATAATTTCGATTCAGGGAAAACACTAGTTTAGTTTCTATTAAGAGTATGTGAGTTTGTCTGGAAAGGGAAGTAAATAATTCATCCATTTCGAAGGAAATTAGGAGGTATATCAAAGGGAGAGGGGAAATGAGTAAGAATAGTAGGAAATAAGGGCAGAAAAGCATATACTCCAACAGTCGAGAGAGCAAACAATGATCGCACGAGTCACGCGATGGTCGACCACCGAAGTCGAGGGTTGGATTTATGGGTCACTTTCCTTACACCTCTGCACCCCCTCCAACATCCCATTCTTTCCTCTACAAAGATACTCTCTCTAAACCTTCATTTTACACCCCTCCCACGCCCACCGTCTGCGGTGACATATGCAACTGATTGGGTGAGGAACGCGCATGGGCCAGGAGAGAGGTTCTAGTAAGACACGACCGCAAAAGGACGGAATTTATTCCCACTAAGTGCTGCTTCATTATTCAAGAGATCTGGTGGTTGAACTGTTTTTCGGTCACTGAATGAGACCGTCTACAAACATGGGCAACGGCACCTGTTGTATAACAATCAGGAGAGCTGAATCGACGAAAACAGTCACGATGTTAATCCAAGACAACGGAAAAATATAACTTCAAGAGTTCCAGCTCTGTTGACTTAAGTGGTCACAATCATAAGAAAAGCAAAATTTATGAATAAAATATATTGAGTGATATAATACTTATTTTCCTATTACGGCCCGTAAATTAAAGAAGGTGAGGGTTCTACGCTAACGGGAAAATCTTAAATGGAAGGATATGTCACATATATATTTAACCTTTCATCTTTCTAATCGGGCGGTGATTTTAGTTTACGTCTGACTCAATGCATGTTTACTACAAGGAACGTATAATGACTATGGAGCGATTTCAATATGTAAATACCGCTGATTTGAAAATTTTGCGTAAAATGTGATAAGTAAGGAATAACTTTCATCAGGTCATAGTCGATGGATCAATGCAAACTAAGATATAAAATAACTTTCTTCTCCGTCACAGTTGTTATGCGTTACAGTATTTACGTTATAGTTGTTTTTCTTCCAAGGTGTCTGCATTTTATGAAGTCAAGCAGAAGCAAATTAATTTCACTTAATAAATCTTACTCCTTTTGATTTTCGTTATATACATATGACTCTGTCACACCAGGTAAATCTTAATTTCAAGATAATATGCGTTATTTCTACAATTCATAGCGAAAGAGACCGTAAAACCAAACATATGAACGATAACTAGAAACAAAAAACCAAGATGGAAGGATAAAATAACGCAATTGATAGTTGATTAGTCAGGCGATAAATCGCTCGAATAGCGCATTAAAACCGACCTCCGAAGCTTAGAACACGGCCTATTTATGGCTGAGATTCAATTCCAAATATAGCAGCGACATCAATTTCCAGAGCTGTACGTTCAAGGCACCCAAGAGCATTCTACTTCTGGAATATTGGATTCAATCCGTGAAAGTTTTCCTCCCTCTTCCCCCACCCAGACCCTGCCCCACACCCTCTCCGCATCGCTTCATCACGCCTCCCTACCCCTCCTCCCTTCCCACCCCTCACTTTTTATACGGCCCACCATATCACGGCGAAATGGACGTACGAGCCTGCTGGGACCTGCCTGGATTGAGGGCGTGCTCCAGAGAAAATGGGGAAGGAAGAGAGTTGAGGGTGAAATGGAAGAGGAGAAGTTGGAGAAGTTCGGGATGGAGGAGATATGAGGAAAAGAGGAGAGCAAAAATCTCTCCCCTGGGGACGGGGTGACAGAGATTGGTCGGCAATATCTACGAGTCCTTTCCTACTCCCGCATCTTTGTCGTTTTCGCCTCTGCCTAATTCTTTTCTCTCCAAATCTCCTTCTCTCTTTCCTTTTCTGCTTTGCTTTTCCTCGCTGCCATCATTCTTCTCGCCAACATCCAGACAACCAAATCCACGCTTTCATTTCATTCAAACTCATTCTTTGTGTACGAAGGAAACCGCTGACACCAGGCGTTTTCTTTTTCTCCTTTTTCTTCTCCTAATTTTCCTGTTTCCAATACTAATTTATGTTACAGCGATATACACAATGATGTGGCTGATTTATATATAACTTACAGCCTGCACACGTATATTCGCAACAATCTGAAATCTCTCTAGTTACATAATTATGTAGAGAAACCCATATATCTCAACTAATTGAATGTCTAAATGTAGTATTAATTACAATTATTAATTGTAAGATTTACAGGAAATCTTATCATAAATAAAACATTCCATTCAAGCTGAAAAAATGTAATCGAAAATCAGGTTGCATAGGTCCAATTTCTAGACGAAAATGTACGAGGCTAAAAATAATCATATAAAATTATGAGAATAAGTGTATAAAATATGATAAATGTCGGCTTATCGTTTGAATAAAGAAATGCTGGAAGTTATCGGATTTACACGCAACCAAAGTTTAATCATTGTACAAGGTTAGCTGTTGGGAATAGCAAAACAATTTTTTCAGGAGCGAACTCCCGATTCTTTTGTTCTAAGGATACATACTGACTGAAGAAATCGTCGAATGCGGTAACGAACATATAACTTGGATAGCTGAGACTGCAATATTTCTGATTCCTAAGTTAAAGTATTATGTCATGTAAAGCTCTTAAGGTAGAGAACTCACTTTCCTTTCTTACTTCCCACATTCTTTCTAACTATACAAGTAAAGTAAACAAGCTCCCAGTCGAAGGAACTTAGCATTCTTAAATATTACTTGAAGATTGACTAGACTTGGTTTACTGATTCCTTGCACTTCAAACACTCTTCAGATAAACACATACCACTATTCCCTACCTCATCTCCAAAGTCGTTAAAGCTCAACCTTTTTCTATAAAGACGCAAGCCAATCCTCGAGGACCCTATCTTTATATATTTTCCACTTCCATCCCATTTTCTTCGCCTCACAATTGATTCTTCTTCCCATCTTTCGCACACCTTATAACACGTATCTCCCCCTTTTCTCCCCTATGACTATCCATTTTCCTCATCCTATTACCCCTTTGTACCGTGAGGCTCCCCTTAGTCTTATTCACCTTCTTGCTATCCATTTCTTAGCCATTCTGAGCACCACATACCTTAAAAACGCTTTCCTACTTTTCCTTCATTCTGAAATTCCATAGCCTTTTATTGACTTCTACTTAAAATGCTTTTCCCTACGCTCTTATGCTTCCTTCTGCCCCCTTAATTAACTGCCTTCCGTTTTCTTATTAAAACTCTGGATACATATGAAGAAGAACAGTTATACACTACATGCTTCTATGCGAAAGAATCTTTCATGCATGATAAATTTCCGTATGTTAAATGAAGTTATATTGAGCCAATATTTTATTATATTCCAAGACTAAGGAAAACAGTAAACGATTACCTTCATCACAACCGTATAAATAAATAAATATTACTATAAATTCTTTCTTAATTGAATAAATTGATATTTTTCTACATAGTACATAATGATTAAATTAATAAACAAATGTATGAATTACATTCGAAAATCTTTAGCTATAACTTTACAATATTCTACAAAAAGTTACTAATGTACAAGTATTTCATCAGAGATATTAAACAAATAAAATATTTTTTATATACAGCAATAGTATTAAATGATGCATAATCAGCTCTTACTTGGTGGTAATTACCCGCTAACGCAAAATATCTCCATTAGCTGACGTAGCGCTAATATGAAAGCCGAGTCGTATCGTGTATATTTTCTTATGGTCTAGCTAAGGTTTTCCGTTACGGAGTTGTCAAGTAGTATAAATTCAAAAAAATGAACGTTGAATGGAGATTGCTATGATAAATCGATAAAAATACATAATTGAATAATGAATTAGTATCGATGAGTCAGAACATTTCCTCATCAATATCTCTTTTCGATAGTTAAAGTAAATGGATATTTTTTTATTTCCGAAAGTATTAGATAAATGACGTACTGAGTACGAAAAATAAATTACTGATCGTGGAATATCACTAGCCTTCTTTCCATAGTTGAAAAATAATTCGAGGCGAATCACGTTTTATTCCATACATAAAATAATATGCGGGGGAGTTTATTTTTAAAGATTCCTCATTCTCATCCTCGGCGGCGAACTCATCTCCACCAATGGATTTCCTCATTTCTTCTCCATAAGACGCCTTTTCCCAATTCCAACCCACGGCCATATCGCCTTGTGTCGCATTCCTACCGCTCCATCCAACCCCAACTGCGAACCTCCCTCTTCCCACATTTATCTTCACTCTACTTTGCCCTATTCGTGTGCTTCCTGTCCCTACCCATGCTTCGTTTCTCTTACCGAACATTCGGGGATACAAAATTAGGCTAGCTCTTCCTAAATCACTAATTGGCTAAAATCATTATGAAAAGGCGCGGATTCGTGGAAAGGCATTAAAAATACACAAATATTGTAGTTACCGCAAATTTACACTCGATCAATATTTATTTTTGAACTTTAATATCGAAATTTATGTTTAAACTTGGAAACAATCTTCGTAGTTTTACAATAAGAAACCGTAAATTAGTTGCTAAGGAACGGTCACTGAACAATTTTTAAAAAATACCTGAAACAGTCAATAAATGGAGGTAAATCATTTAAATAAGAACACAACGTCTTATTCTTGGGTTATGATTTTATTTTATTTTGGTATTACGGTAGAGAAGTGGTGGTGGATGCTAAAAACTTTCTGTATTTCCTATAAATGTGGGCACCTCTTCGGCTAGTGATCAACTAAATTTAATAGTAAGGGCAATTTCTCGATTTTAGAGCTAATAACAGTTATAAGTTATATCACCTTGCCCATGATAGCTTGTATTGTAATGAAACCATGGACATTTTTACAAAATCACGGGATCCCGAATTAATGAGTTGATTTCACATTTGATATTAGTAAGTGAAATACGTTTTCTTATCCGGTAAGACAGAATTTAGCAAGTGGAATAGAGAAACTGTTTTCCATGAGAGTAATATTAGGGATATTGCAAGGAAGTACAGTTAAAGGAATGGGGAATGAAAGAGTGAAATTGACGATCAATAGTAGACGCAGTCTTCTTGACTTGTTACTCTCTAGGATCCCTATCTCTCGATCTATCTTTGTTTGTTTTCTACGTTCATTCTAAAAGTAAGACTTGGACATTATTTTTAGATAATATCGGCCAACTTTAAATAATGATTGATAGTTAACTCCCTTTAAGCCTGATTTATATTATTTATAATAATATACAACATAATTGAAAATAAATTGTGACGAACCCTATCGAACCCGCGAACTCCACGTTGAAAATCGATATCTGGGAATGGGAGGAGAAAGCATGACTCTAACCCTTTTCTTTACTGTTCGACTTCTCAGCAACACATCTATCCTAAAACTACCAGAATCCCACTCTCTGCGACTATCTAACATCCTGCCGTAACTCACCTATCATATCACGTGACTAGCTATGCATCAGCCGGGGCAGTCCCACGTCCCCGCACCTGCTTCACTATCCCACGACACTTGACCCGTCCCACTGTGACCATCCGTCGTCTCGACCTTCGTGATCCTCGTCTCCGTGCATCCCGTATCTAGGAGATAGAGCTCGTCCAAACCTATTAATCCGCTCCTTGTCTATCGTCTGCCTCCGCGAAACTACCCGTCCTCTCCAATGAAAGACAAATAAAGGCTACTCCTCACGAGAAGTATTTCTTAATTAAAGAATTAAATTGCGAAGGTTTGCTCAGGTCTCCTCTAGATTTTAAAGGAAAATAAGGCGTAACTACGTCGGAATTCTTTGATAAGAAAACAAGCGGAAATAACATGAATCGTGGGGTGACT
Source organism: Sympetrum striolatum (assembly GCA_947579665.1). Taxonomy (NCBI): domain Eukaryota; kingdom Metazoa; phylum Arthropoda; class Insecta; order Odonata; family Libellulidae; genus Sympetrum; species Sympetrum striolatum. The sequence goes on along the minus strand of OX388342.1, from coordinate 47,486,950 downwards.
ACTGGCTGTTGACTTCAGATGAGCATTCTCATGAGTAATTAATTTAGATAAAGTTAGCAAGAATATAAATCAGAATTGAGAGTTTTATCTTCTCTTTCTTCAATCCCACATTTATCTGAATAATATTCATGAAAAAGAAAAGCAAATCTTCTTCATCTTCTTTAGATTCCTGCTTCTTGAAAACTTCTACTTAATCGGTGCCTCGATGAGGCCATGGCCGCAGACGATGCCGCTCAGTCGGACGAAACTGCACTTGCCCTTGCACACAAAGTCCCCAAAACGGCTTGTTAAAATGTTCTGGTCGGGTAGCCTAGATGGTTAAGGCAGCCTCCCGGTTAGAGGAAGATCCCGGGTTCGATTCCCGGCCCTGTCAGACTTTTTTCAAGTCCGTTTTTCTTTGGGAAAGAACAAATGCTTGGATATATTGAGTAAAGGTACTGATGAAGTTTGAAATTATAAAAATACACACTATTGCAAGAATGGTAAAAGGACATAAAATCATTTCCAGCATTTTCTGAATTTCCAATGAATTCATAGGATAAAGGCAAACCCAGAGCACATAATGGCTTAAAAGAAAAAATTAAATCAACAATTGTAAGAAAATAAATCAGCTTCAAAGATGGCTTCATATTAATATACCTTATTTTACTAAAGAAGAATTTATAGACTTTCATTTAAGTACTGTAGCAATGGGAGAAGGTGATATTTTTCACAAAAAAATATTTGATTAAGATGATCCAGATTGAAGAAACTTAAGATAAGATCCATTTAATGTGCACCAAGAAAGTATTCTTATTGCGATAAGTGCTAGAGAAAACATTAAATACTTATGGTTTAATGCATTCCTCCTTCCATTGCTCAGTACCATAAAAATCGATCCCCGCTTCTCTTATTTAATCCAACAATCGATATTTCAACCTCTCACTCCTGCGCAGCGCTCCAAGCTGGAGGAGCAAAAACGGATTTAAGGAAAGAAAATCTTTATATTTTAGTGCACGTATTCTGTCTTTCCGCTGGAGCAAAAAAAGGAAGAAAAAACAGTCGCGTAATACTACCGAGTGTTCGGAGCAATCAGGTTTAGTCCAACTCTCAGCCAGCGACGAGAAAACTTCAGGTCACGTCCTCCCTCCCCCAACCCCACCCTCCAAGCCCTCCCCCTTACCCACTCCCCTACGCATCCTCCTAAAAACCTCTCCGAAAAAGGAACTCCTCGGGATATCTGAGCAAATCCTTACCGTCCCTGCATTCTGCCCCCTCCACCTCGCGGCGGAAACCTTAAAGATATTTATTTATTATTACGTATGCTACAAGTAGAATTTCTTCCGGTGGCAGCCTCAACCATTATCTGTAAACAACTTAATTCTAACCCCAATCCCTAACACCAAACTTTACACACACGAATATTTCAAAATTATCATAACTACCCTCAGATAATATTCGAACACCGCAAAATTACTACAAGATCTAATTTCATACATCTATCCGGTACCCCTCCAAAACATGTATTCAACATCAATCCTTTAATAACAAAAACTAAATTTGATAGTTAATAATGTCACCTTTCAGGTCAAAATGTCACTTTATCGTTTTCACATCGTCACGTTTAAAAATACCCTAATAATGCAAAACATAACAATATTGAAATCACAAAAAACAAACTTAATAATATCCCCAAATAAAACTTTAATACACGATCGGTTTCAGCTAAATTCAGCCATCATCACGTCAGTATTAAATGCATTGAATTTTTATTTTGTGTATATTACTAAGTTTGTTGTTTGTCATTTTTAATGTCTTTCCACTAAGCACGGCTAGATAATATATATTTTATAACAATATTTAATCCACTTAATTACATAATATACTGCTACTTCCATATACTCCCCTCTTCAGACTGCTACGTATCCATCCCCTCCCGTTTTTTCTATCACTCCCCTAATGCCATTCCCTTACGCCGCCATATTATACTCTTCTCGCTCTCGCCCATCAACTCGCGCAGCCGATCCGAGATTACGTTCCCTTCTCCGGATTCCAGGCACATCCCGGCACTCTCCGCGCCAACTCCGGGGAGTCTTCCGGATATCCCCCTTCCCTCCTAACTCTTCTCCAATATCGCTCGCATTTTCCTATCTTGCCGCCACCTCTCCTCTTATGCCGTCCCTTTACTTTTCTCCTCCAAACGGGGGTACCTTTTAGTCATTGGATCTCATGAAATTTATTACGGCATAAGAAAAGGGATTTTTTAAATTGAGATATTTTGCGATTGTTTACTGACGAATTTTGTTCGTGAGATGCTTGTGAGTTACTATTGTGAGAAAAAACCCATCTACGAAGATGTTAAGTTTGATTGTAATCAACTTTCGGGAAGGGATATGATCTATAACATTAGGATGATTCATCAATTAATATCGTTATTATTTCACCCTAAATACTAACGCACATTTCGAGCTATTATCTGCTATAAAAAAGAAGGTCGATATCAAATTATAAAAATATTTTAATATTTTGCTATTATAATGTATAAATACTGATTGAAAATCAAACATATTCGTGTGAATCTAGTAAAATTTTAGTATGTTAGTCAGTCAGATTGTAGTATCAAAACATGTTTTTTATTCGCTGACAATCTCCAAATGATAAATTCAAAATAATGGTATTTACTTTAAAAGTTCGTCCACTCAAATTTATTTTTTCTCTAGATACCTCCATTTTCATTTGCTATTTTCTAATAAGATTTCCTTACACAAAAACACATGGCTTTTTTTATCTAAGTACTTTAAATTAAGTAAACGGATACATAAATATAGACAAAAATTCTTTTGACCAAGACCTGAATTCCTGCTTTAAAAACCACCAGGAGGTTGCTTTATCTCTCAGCAGCGCAAATTTTTGGACCACTTCAAAAATGACGAAGTATTTATAACTGATAAAAGAACATAAACATAAATATTTAAACTATAAAATATTGAAAAATTAAATCAACACATTAAGTTTACAAAATGAAATAAAATGTTGAATAAATGCTTAGAGTATGGTGTCCAATTAGTTCTATAGCCGATTAGTCTGATAGCCATACTTTCGCTAAATCGCTATATTAAAATGTTTTTTTTAATTTTTCTCTGCAGCTAGCTACCTTTTTAGCCTTGCGTATAATCTTAGTATGCAATAGAGTCTTAGCATATTTCTCTGCAAACTTTTAGCGAGACGAATCTGGTTTCCCGGCTCTTCTCATTTTAACGAAAAGTCTCACGACTAAACCAGAGTTACGACCTCCTTTTGAAGGCCTATACAGAATTATCAATATTTCAGGAGATATTTTATTTATCCTCTAAAACACGCCAGGTCGCCCGAGATAATGCCCCTTTTAGTAAATAATAAAGGAGAACCGCCATCGCATCACAAAACACCTCCTCCAATCCTCGGCACTTGCGCATTGCATTCCCCACTCCCAAAGAACTATTCGCCTTTTACAACACCCGGCTTAAGACAGCGTTTTTCGCCCCTCTTTCCTCCTCTTTACTTCCCTTCATCCTCACTTTCGTCTCTTCCTAAGAGCTTCAATCCGCCAAGTGATCATGATCGTTCCAGATTGAGGGTCCTCACTATTGCCTTCCTTCTCATCCCCTTTCTCAGCCATTCCATCCGGATCGCTTGCATTTTTCCCTCCTTCCTATGATATTGCGTTCTGGTTTCTCTCAGGCTCATTGTCTTCCTTTAAAGATTCCTACGAGTGACTTGCAAGTTATTCAACTAATAAAAGATTGATTTATATTTTTGTTACCTATAACTCTAGTAAATGCTTACGATCATGCTATGAGTCATAAGAAATACTGTTAAAATTTTAGAAAGATGTACCTTTTCATATTCAAGAGTAAATGCGATATATAAGAGTGTACTATGATAAAAAATTGAAAAAATACTAAAAATCCTTTCCTTTGAAGTGTATTGGTAGCGTAGTATATTGTTGTAAATACGTAAAGAAATATACTTGTACAATTCCCCAAATCTGAAAAACCTAAGTACCTCAAACAGGATTTTGAAAATTACGAAATAAAATACGAAATAATCATCAATTACGACAGGCATTTTAAAAAAATATTAGCAGAAAATTAAACATTTTCTTACTTATAATGAATTATCCAATTCATCACGGATGTTCCATTGTTTTGCATAGAATGATGACGCCTTAAGGCTCTTTATTCATTACCAACTCGCAGTTTCTGGATTAACTATATATTTATTGGTCAATTATATCACTCAAGAAACTTTGCTGATGAAAAATGGTTCGATAACTTATATAACTTTACTTCTTGGAAGGAAAATTCTCAGTGACTCAAGGAGCATGTTATCCTTTTTGGAGTCTATCTGATTTTCACTTGTATTGAAAAAATATTTGTAATTTAAAAAACAATGCACGGTAAGATAAATTTAAAATAATATCTATAATTTAAGATGAACTATTTCATCTACAGAGACGGATAAAATGTAAAGTTCACTTGTTTATTACAGTTTCAAAATGATAAAAATATTAAATTGAACAATGAATTTTCAATAACATCGCCATTATAAATAGGATTTCACAAATATATCAGTAAATTAACCTCGATTTTACAAGACAGCCATATATTTAAAAACTAAATTGTTAGCATCATATTTCGGAGTCTATTTAATAATAAACTCAGACCTGCCTCCCCTAGATGTGAGAGCAGATTCAAATACTGCCTCATATCCCAGCCATTTTTTATCGAGATTCGTAGATATATTCCCTCAACCCTTCCCTTTTAACGACGTATAGTTTGGCTCGCCATGAAATGTTATTTAAGCGCCCGATTCATATTTTTTTACGCGGTCGTCTTTCCCTCCGGAATCTTCCCATTCTCCACCCCCTCTCCCACCCCATTTTATGTTTCTCCACGTCCCGGGTTATAGGGGCCGCCGTAAAAAAGGGAGTTGTCCTCGTAGAGTCGATTCGGGAGCGTTACAGAGAAAAATCCACGGATCTGAGGTCATTCATTTGAGCCTAAAGAGACGGGGGAGAGGGGTTTTAAGCGTAGGAAGCAGAGAAGGAACGGTTGGGAAATCAAAGACCAGAGGTCGTAAAAAGGAGGTCCTTGGAGAAAGAGTGGCTGGAGAGGGAGGGAATAAGGAGTGCAGAGGTTGCGAGGAATAGAGAAGGAGAAATGATGAGAGACCCACCCCACTCCTCTTCCCCCTCTCCTTCGCTACCCACGCCCCCTCCTTCTCGAATGCCGAGCTGTGATTGGTTCCCGGCACCTTCTCCCCTCCCCCACACCCTCCTACGCTCTCGGAAAATCCCCCATCGCGCTCCTCCCATCCCCCACCCTTATTTCTCTTTTCCTAGTCTCTTCGTCCTATTTCTCACGCGCCATCCTCTTTCGAGTTTCTTCCGCAGCGATCAAAGTTGAGTAGATTCTGCTAAAACGTTCACGCCTCTCTACTCCGGTTTCCTTAGATTCTGTGCTTCTCTTTCCACCACCATTTATTGCCCCCAACTCTACAACAATCATTGCGAGTTTTTACCTACGATATTTATTCTTCTTTACAAATGATATTTCAAATGATGATGTTCCAAACAGATCTACTCGTTTTACATATTTACTTCGCTATACTACCCCTAGACTTTCCTTAATCAAGCGCACCCTTTTCTTTCGTCTTCCTTCTCTGATGAACTCAATTCCTCCTTCTATTGATCCTTTCTCCCAATCTAAAGGGAAATTTTTGAACTTGAGCTTACCACACACCAGATCATTATAATTGTTAAATCTACCTTTTATGTTTATTTTTTCTCTATATTTTCTGCCACTTTTTACTGTTAATGTTTATTAATTTTATTTATGTATATTTGTTACATATCACCGTAAATTGGCACTGTTATGCTGTATGTGTGAATTAAATAAATAAATTGCTCAACTGATAATAATTCTTATAAAGATCATTATATAATCAATTCTCAGCTTCCTCTTTTCGGTATTTCACCATTAAATAACTATATTCTTTGAATCAATATGACAAAAATCTCTTTTGTTGGCTACATTGTTCCTCATAGAATACATAAAATGCATATAGATTACCGACCTCTGAAATTTTATAGCTTCTCAAACACTTATTTTCACACATGTGATGGATTAAAATGAAACATTAGATATAAAAAAATCTATAAGATATTTTAAATTTATTTAAAATCGAAATAAGATATCGATGTAAGATAAATTTGTACGTAACATGTTAAATCAGATATCCTTTCTCTATAGGTAGACAGAGCAGATTATTGCCACATACGACAGTTTAAAAATCGTTATCCCCAAATATAAGCATAAATATATATAAAAAGCACACACTAGCATATTATATTGGCAGTACTTAAATATAAATTAATTACTAGAAAAACAGACTTTAACTCGTTTTGACTTAGTTAATGCTTCATTTTCCACGGTAAATACGAAACGAAAGTGTGAAAATGCAACGAAAATACCAATTACAGTACATTTAATAGACTAATAGTAAATCATCTTCAGATCGTGGGAACTATAAATATTAAAATGGCCGTTCGTTAAAGGTGATCGTAAACTCAGCAGAAACTAGCAACATTACGGTGTCTGGCATTTCAAAGTGAAAATTGCCTCGAAACTTATACTTCATAATATAATCATTCCATTGAATTTCTAAATATTTTTCTGTACGACAGTCAACAACATGAGTTTTAAACATATTTTCATAAGCTTTCAGCAGTTAAAAGTTTACCAGATTACCATTTTAACGAAATTATATAATTAGAAAAACGTCCGTGCTCCATATCATTGGCCCTGATACATCTCTCTTCCCTCGGCATTGGAATTCCGTCTGGAATCCTTCTTCCCGCAACCTTTTCATTTTGACCCACTCCTTCGCTCGCGAAAGCACGAACCCGCAACTCCGAGTGGGATTTTTTTCCTCACGACTTAAAAGTAATCTCCGTCAGACGGATGTGTTTTTTTTGTTCGCGGGAGAGGTAGCAAAATGCCTCCGGTTACGTCGGAAGAGAGGAAAGACATTCTCCAGATCCCGCCAGGATTCGATTTTCTTTCCCGTGACGTATTGGCAGACAAACAGCTTTTCCCGAAAATTCCGAAGTTCGCGGCGGGAGAGCGATTTGTTCGTGAATACATTATACCTTTGGAGCTCCGAGTGCTGGATAGGACGCATAATTCTGCCTCCAAACCTTTAAGGAATTCCGCGAGGTAAACACACTTCTTCTCCGGGAGGGCATTAACGTGATTGAAAATGCTGTAACTTAAGGCGTCGAATTTATGGAAAATCGAACTTGAGGGTCAAAAACGTGCCCTCTGCGTTCTTGAATCACAATTCTTCTAAAACTGGTGACAAATGTTTCCTCGATAAAGTCTTTTCCTTCGTTATTTTTGGGGCCCAAAGGTTTAAAGGAGGTGGAAAACTATGACAAGAGCGAGAATTGAACCCGGATTTCTTACTTCTGGGTGGTGACTTTAGCAACTGGAAAAACTATTTTGATTCTCGGTGTCAATTTTTGCCTCGTACCTACTGATTTTATTCCAGATTCTACTCCAGAGATGATTTTAGCTACAGTATTACGCAGGGTGGACTATTTTCAAAATTTAGGAAAAGATTTGACGTTCACTATAATCTGTTGAAGTGGTATGAGAATTATATTAAATGTTGATGTTTTAGGAGCATGTTTCTTAGAAAAAGTTGGTAAGACTTAACTAGAATTTAAGGCGCCTGATTACCAAGTATGGTTTATTATGCTTGGTAGGACTGGTTAACTATTGGTGGAACTCTGATAAATGTTGGCTTCCAACGGCAGTTGAACCTGCCTTTGCCAGAGATGAACGCGTTGTCTTCTTGGCTATCCGGGAGCCCTGCAGGTTTCTTTGATCTCTCGAAATGAATATTCACGCATATTTAAATAGAATCCACTGAGGAATGAAAACCGATTTACGAGAAATTAAAATAAGAAAAAAATTACTTTAATAGTTGCTTAATTTTTCTCGTTAAACTACTTCAAATATGAAATGAGGTATTGCAGACAGTAAAAATGAAGTATAAGTATGAGGAATAATATACGTACATATAAAAAAATTGGTGATAAAGAGCTTGAACTGACTGAACTGAGAGAATTTTTTATGCACATTAAAATCTTGAACACATAAAAACACAAATTTTGTGATAGAACCCGAATCACCAACCAATATTCTACCACAGAACACAATTGAGCAAAATTCAACTACGGTGGCTAAAAACAATCACATATTTCACCATAAAAATATACAGGGCATTCGAAAAAGGCTTGAAGTGGACGGACACCAATCAGCAGACCAAAATAGCGTTTTGTTTACACTTCGATGAATTCGCTCTCAAATTCACACTGTCGGACCAATCAACGGCTGACTCTGGCATGCTCATAAAGGAGCTGATCCTTCCGGAAAAGATAACCTATTAACGAACCTATCCTTCTATTTCAAAACCAATCGGGTCGGAACTTGATTTTCACTTGTTTCGCAGCATTATCGGTTACTGCCGCCCTCTAATTACCGTCGCCCCTCCCACATCTCCCGCGCATCCCTCTTCCCCACCCACGCCACTCCACCCTCGGCTTCTCCAACGCGTTACCATGGGAACCGCTCCCCCAACACATACCGACAGCCCCTCCCTCTCCACCCACGCTCCCATTCTCCCCCGCCTTCCCTGGAATCCTCCTTTCCCACTCACCTCTTCTTTGCTTTCTCATAACTGCTCCAGATGCCCCTCGTTCCACGCCCCCATTACTCAGGGGAAAAAGATGTTCCGACGACATCAAGCACGCCGGGTCTTTAAGGGAATATTCTTCCAGGATTCGTCCTCTCTAGGAATCAGCCTCGCTTGGATGCAATAAAGCTAAGAGACGACCTTAAAATTCTTTCTGGTTCTCAATCAAAAACGTAATCCTTGAGGAATGCAAAATGATCGATCGCGAGCAAATATTGCAAGTCTTTTGATATTCTTTTCTGATTCTGCAGTACAAAAGCATCACCTCGAAAGAATTCTTATTGCCTTATCGGTTAGATAGTCGTCTTCTTCTCACTTTTATGTTATTATTTATAAAAATGTTTACTCGTATGCCTAACTTTCCTAACTGAATTCTTCTTGAGGTAAAACTAATAACAGTCAGCCGTAAAAGAAAGTAATCCCAGGATATATTTGCGGGTGAAAAATATTAGAGTCTAGTGCAATCTTGATTATCTCAATATATTTGAGTGAGAATTCTGGCAAATATATTCTATTCATGAAATAAAACCTTTAAATTTTAAAGAATGTTAAATCTCTCAACTTTAGAGATAAATTAAAATGCTGGGAAGTAACAGTTTCCAGTTAGCCTGCGATTATCAGGGAAGCGATAAAAATTTGACTTAAAAGGAATATCAAATCTATTACATTCCCTTCATTTCAATTTGCAAAATTTTCACTAATATATTCTGGTATTCAGGCATCCGCGTCAACAAGGACTTCAACAATAACATATCATCTATTGAAATGTATTAATGTTAAGCAATAACAAAAACGTGAATTGTTGAACTATAGAGAATAGAACCAATGCCGTAATTTAAAAATTAATCAGTAGCATCTCTTGGCTTTATCCGTCGATAAAGTGAATGCCTAAATTAAGTCTAAAAGACAAATGCAGAATAAAAAATATTACTAAATATTTATGAGCTATTTAATATAATGACTATTTCTAAATGTATACTATGAGCAATGGTTCCTTCTCTAAAACTTGTCGATCTTTCTCTTTTTTTAGGCGAGAAACCACACAAGTGCAGCGTCTGCGGAAAGGCATTCAGCCAATCCTCCAACCTCATCACCCACAGTCGGAAACACACGGGCTTCAAACCCTTCGCGTGCGACTTATGCGGCCGTGCCTTCCAGAGGAAAGTCGACCTGAGGAGGCACAAGGAAACTCAACACACGGAACTAAGAGGGCCTGGAACAGTAGTGGAGCCCACCGCGCCGAGACACCAAGCGTACCATTTGACGTCGGAGGAGGTCCGGGTGGCGACAGGGACGTAAGGAGGACATGGAGGAATATGCAGAACAGCACCTTTCTACCAGACTGCAAAAATAGCGACTTAGAGAATATGCCCCATGACAGTGGAAGTCGCCGTACCTTGTGAGAGCCCTTGAACTCAAAGTTCATCATACGGCTACAATTCGAGTGATCTATTACAAATATATACCTACTTATTTATTTATGTATGAACTATGTAGTGAGAAAGGACTGCGACGTCTTTGAAAAGGTTTGAAAGACGTCGAGGCGGATCTCTCGTTTGAAGTTTGAGTTGGAGAAGTTTCGACGTTTCGTCTCCAGGAGGCGCGACCGTCTAGGACGAAGGAGCGATATTCTCGTCCGAGTCCGCCTCGCGAACGCCGGGTTTCGCGTATGTGGCGCTCCTGGTGGGTTGTCGAGGCGGCGAATGGAGGGAAATTATGAACAAATAATTCCGTCTTACGGAAAAAAATTCTAGTGCAGCATAAGGTTGATCCCCAAAAACTCATAGCCAAATATCACCTGCGTACCTCACGTAGGAATGACTGTTTTTTAAAAATGACTTTTCTTCGGAAATTGTGATATTTAACTTATAATCGCTGGTATGTCGATGGTATTAAACGTCGGTTTATTGATTCTAAACTGTTGTACGATAAAAAACTCGTGATACGAGAACAATTAGAACTGAGACTCAGTGAAACTATTTTATTGAACTTTCTAATGAGAATACATTCGATAAAGTCGAGTATAGAGCCACCTGAAGAACAAAAGAAAGGTTTTCCACCAAATAAAAGTGAGATAAGTGTACAAGATAAGTTTGGTCAGTGTTTTCTCGCATGTCTTCGCCATAAGTGTTTTCAATCGTCTCGGTTCTTCGATAAAACAGAAAATAATCGCAATTTATGGGATAAATAATCTTCTCTCTTCCTATGAGACGATGTTTGTAAAAAGTGTTTTCGTGTTTCAAACAAATATTTAAAATGTGTAAAAATGCCTTTTTTCTAACGCAGTACAACTGAGATGTAATATATGCATATATATCAGGCATTTTAAAACTACTCCGTTCTTTTCAAAGCACAAAGTGTTTCCGTTGTATTTTTTTTATTGTTGTTGTATGTAATATACTTAAGTGCAGCACCAAAGATTAGTGGAAAGATGCGGCAATGTGGATCTCTACCCAAAACGTTTCAAAAGACTATTTCGAGACCAAAAGGATGACAAGGTATCAAGTTATGGTGATCAAATGAACGCTGTGGTGCATTTGAACTGATATATCCGAAACAATCATCTATTTCCCGGTGAATCTCTCCCCAACATTAATTGACCTCAGAAGCAAGAACATCAACAGGCACACTTTCCGCGATAAACTTTCAAAATTCGCTATTTTATGGAACAGTTTTAAAAATTCATAGAATCATCACTTAGACACATTCGACCATATGATGCACTAACAGATTAGGAGAAAAAAGTAGAATGGCAGACAATCATGAGACCCTAACTTATCAGCGTAATTTTATCTTTTCGATTCAGCAGTTTCAGGCCTGGGCCCAAGAACTTCAATTGAGTATGAACATCTCAAGTGTTGGTGTGGAAAGTGTTTTGTTGTTGCTTAGTTAATCTAAGAGTTCATTCTGTTGGTGAGAGACGAAATATTGTATAAATATCAAAAGTGATCCCATTCTACTTTATCTGTCATCTGAGTATCCTCAAAAATCCAGACTATTCTAAAACCCCTTCACGATGGGTCCACTCCAAAGAACGAGACATCCATTCCATTTTAAAAACGTAAATAAAATAAAAAATGTCATAAAATATTCTTGTGTTTTTTATTCCACCTTGTTGAGACAAATATTACCCTTCCATGTAAGATATGAGCCAACGTCCTTCCATGTAAGATATGAGCCAATACCACGGAAGGAAAGACAAAGACAACTGATTTTGTATGACTTTAACAGTGGGGTAAGCTACCAGGAAGTGAAAGAGATGGCATTTAATAGGAATTTGTGATTTTTGATGCGCAAGAAATTACCGGAAGGCAGATCATGTATTCATGTAAGATATAAACGGTAGGTGAATTTTTTCTCTCTCTTTATAAATTACACTTTTGCGAGTCCTACCAGAAAATGAACATTTTCCAGGGAATGATAAAATTAGGTTTGCCCTTGCAGGATAATATAAAATTTTTGGATCAAAATCAGTATGATTGATGATAAATGAAGATTGTCTGACTCCAGAAGGTGCTTTGAGAAAATATGTTCCGATGATTAATTTTTAAAACACCTGTAATGCTTTTAAGCCCTGTTTTCTAAACTGCGATCTATTTCCTTGCTCCTGCTTCGGTAAAATTTTTGAAACGTCATAATAGGATTTCTAAATCTTATACAAATGGTATTCTTGTAATTAATCTTGTGTTAATCTTTCGATCATCGATTACCGAAATCGTGAAGAATAATTGTAAACAGGAATAATTCAGCAAATATATTCCCTGCCAATTATAAATTGGCATAAATAAACTCAGTCATCTAAATTCTACCTAAATTTAGAAAAAAAATAAAATAAAGCTTCAGATTTGAAAACCAGTCATAATAACCATGGATAACTTTATCAAAATTAGGAGGTTCTATTTACTCATAATAAATAAATTAAACTGATCTTTATTGTGCTAGGTATACAAACTTCATTAATTGAAAATTCTAATTGACAATTCATTTCCATTCCAAATTTCTGAGAAAGAAACTTGATATTTGGTAAACAGATTTATACTAACCTTTGAAGATTCGTTCATTTGTATAACATTCAAATGATAAATAGTATGTGCGAATTCAAAGAAATTAGGTGACTAAAAAGGTGACAGACTAAAAAGAAGAAGTGAAATGTTGGGTTCCGTGACTTTTTGGCGACGTATTGTAAACATTCCGGCATTAATGTATATTTTGCGTGATTTGATATATGTTAGAATTAATGAAAAAGACTCGTAAATTAATTAATTTAAATAATTGCGGCAAAATTTAGGAGATTAAATAATACCTTCGAATCAACATTAATGAAAATTAGCATTTACCGCTACACCGCAGTATTTCTGGAAGTTAAAGTATGTATTCAACGTAAGCTTCTAAAATTTGAATTCGTAAATTTTTGAGAAACAAGAAAAAGTGTCAAGTAATAATATTATCTATAGAAAGAGCATTAGAATTTTATTTTCATTTACACAGATAGCTGTGATAGAGTCATGAATGATAGTGAATCCGGATGAAGATGTAGCAGTCCAGCAGTAGAAGAAAAGTGAACTTTTATTGTATCATTTGAAAAAATCCAGTAAACGTATTTTTTATACACGGTATTCTAATCTAATTAAAGGAAATTTTGTTGAATTAATAGATTCATTTCTTTTTCTCATTTTTCTTAAATTATTCGGTATGATAATCTCTATCTCTAAATCTATAATGATAGAAGTAGGATTCTTACTCGTATTACCTGTTCTTTGTTAGCTAGCAATACCTAATTAACGTCTCATTTACTACATTAGCTCTCTAATGTTTTCGTAATGGTCGAGAAAGTAACAATTAATATGCTCCATAAAACTTCTTACCAGGGATCATTCTACAAGATTGAAACAAATTCCATTAGAAGGAATTTTTTTAAGTTTTCCTTTTCATATCGACAATTATAGATTATTGCTCCAAATGATGAGAACTTTGCTAATACATTGGTAGTGTAAATGATGCTTTACCGTTTAGATAACCAGTCACATTGAAATAAGCTTATCATAGAATATTAAGTTTGTAAATTACTCATGCAATTCCCTACTCAAAGAAAATATTTCACTTCCGTAGGAATGGGAATAAAAGATTTTCTACACCTATATTCCCCAATATGAATCAATGGGCATATCAGCTAGTAGGTATCTAATGAAATAGCAAATATTCTATAGAAAATATGCTACGAAAACTGATCGATTCCAATTAGTTCTCACGAGAGATATATTTATTTTAAACTTCACAAAGCTTAACGTTTTTTTCACATTCGTGTTCACTTGTAAGAATTCGTATACGGTAATCTAGATATACGTCAACTTGAGGATACGCAAAGATCTTTCTCCAAAAAAACTATAATTTAAGACTCAGATGGTAGAGCGCAAGCGAATTTGATAAGAAGGAGCCTTTACGCAATAACATGGCAAGCGGCTGATTTGTTCCAAGGGGGAGAGAGGAAGGCAAAAGAGTGAGTTGGGATGGAAGAGCAAGAAAGGGAATATAAATTTCTACGAGAAGAGACACTCCCATCTCCAGTCGCACCTCCTATATCTTCTTCCGACAAAATTTTTTCCCATCCCATCGAAACCCTTCTCTGAAACGTCGTCTGTCAAACTCTTGTTCCCTCTCTCCGTCTTGTCATCGCTCGTGATGCGAATGCATAGGAAGAAAGGGGAGGAATCGGTTTAGGAAGGGATGTAGACATGAGGGTAGGGGAAATGAAGAGGGAGGAGAGGTTGTTAGGAGGAATAGGTGGAGGAGGAGGGTTGGAGGAAGACGTGGAGACATTTCAATGCAACGATCGGAGGCGATGCGAAATATTGCGCGGGACTTGGAGGAAATGGAAGATGAGAGGAGAAAAGCAAGATTCAACGTAAAGGTAGAATCACATTTGTTCCTAGTACTTCTACAGTGTAGGTATAACTTCTTCATACCAGGTAAGTTCCTCTCTACATCGCTTACTGCCTGCTATAAGGGCATCCATCCTTAGTTTCTGTGGGTATGAAGAATGGAAATTGACTATGCTTCAGTAATATTTTATATGTCCTTAAAAGTGGCAATGAAGAAGACAATAAGGAGCAATATTTTATAGGATGAATCATTCTATTGCTCACGTTGGCGACTAATTGATGCCTTCAAGGTCGAGAATGCGTGGAGATATGTTTGCATCATGTAGAAGCAGCTGTAAGAATAGTACTAGACATCGACAAGGAAAACAAAATGTAGTGCTTTCATCCTTAAGGCAAGCCGAAAAAGAGAGGAATGAACAAATATATTCAACCAGATTGAGATACTAGAGTACTTTAAACATTTTGGGATAGAGCATATAATTATAACTTCACTGCAAATGATATCGATCCGAAAATTACAACAGGAAACCAGGCGTATTATTTTTATAAAAATTGTTGAAGGCAAAACGTGTTATAAGAACAACTAAGATAAGAACAAAAAATTGTCAACGAACCAAAGGTGACATGATTCTGATACCTGAAATTTGTCAGTGAGAGGAGAAAGAGGAAGAGGAAACGCTTGCGTAAGATTGGATCAGTTAATGAAGTTAGGCGATGTAGGTAAAGATAAGTGATAGTAATTAGTGATTAATAGGTGATCAGTAATAGTGATTAGAAAGCGAAAAGGATATGAAAAACATGGGTGGCCCAGGGAAAGATGGGTAGATGACTTAGAGGAGGATTTAACAAAGTCGAGGGTCTGGAGAAGAAGAAGAAAACACGGAAAAGGCCATAGAGGACTAAGGGTGGAAGGCAGTTGGGAAGAAAGTGAAGGTCCAGAATGAACTAAACAGCCGAAGATGAAGATAATGACGATTACTCCTAAAATGCAGGTATAAATGATACTAAGGCTAACCAACGCCAGATCAGGGATGGCCAACCAACGGTGCATCCGACAAAAGTGATGCACTAAATTCAGAAGAGAATAAAAAATAAATTCTTAAACAATGTAGGTTGATGCATATTTACTTATGGATGCAAATACTTGTATAAATGACATATCCATGAGATCTACAGAGCGAATATATTTACGTTTCTTGGCATATTTTATGAGACACAATTATTATTTATGACAAAATAGTACTTTTTATGCTGCATCTCAAATAAATATTAATTAATTGACGCAGTAATTGACCCCCTTTACGGTAGATGAACTAATAAAGTATGTTACTTTCCTATTTGCAGCGCTGATTGAATAATATTTCCTAATCAAGGAGATAGGTGATGATAATACTTCCTTTAAGATTAATAAAATGTCGGAGCTGATTCAAGTAGCTTATCAGCAATTTCTAGGAAGCTGTTCTTATTAAGAATGTACTCGTTGTTGGAAATATAGCAGAGTATTTTAGAGTTCCTTGTTCTTTTTCATAATTAAAAATATATACATTACTCTCTGATAGATAATGAATGAGCCATCAAAACTATAATTATTCATTTCAAATTTTCCAGTTAATATCATTCTTGTATATGTTTTAAACCTGCCTTAATCAGCATGAAGCTCATATAATTTATTTTAATTACTAAATGACCCATTTCAAAACGATCGAATAGGATCTTGGCGTCGTGAAATCAATCGCAACTGCAATCCCAAATGAATAGCACATTATATTTGACTTAAAAGAAGGAAAAAAAAACTGAAATTCTACAAAGCAGCCGCCGTAAACGGAGCTGTATACTTTGCAGTCACAACCGTGGAAAGATATGAATCAAATTAAAGTGTGCACTTAAACATCTTCTGAATCTTAACTCTTGAATTAATGGCACCCCTCATCGCTGTTACCAGAAGTGAAAGAAAAACAGTAGGTGTTAAAATATTAATTAAATAACGATCTTAAAATTGAATCCCAGTATGCAACACAGCCGACTGATAAAAATGACTTTTAACGCCCATAGGCTTCCACTGCTCCCAAGTCCAATTCAGCACGACTGCCATTCTTCCTCTTCTAAAACCCATCTCTCCTTCGACTATCCCCTTGGGAGCAAGGCAGGACACTCTTTTTCTCCCTCAAGGAGAGCGACACTTCCCCATGACAACACCCTATAATGCGCCCCTTCTCTCCCTAAACTCCCGACGAATGGCGACCGCGCCTAGCAAATGCGATCTGAAATTTGAATAAAGTTTGTCTCAATTTGCTTACCACGATCCGACTGCCGTTAACCCCTCCCTCAAGGCTGAGAGGGGAATCTCTTGGAAGACTTGCGATGAGGAAGGGGGGTGGAAACCAATTTTAGGTGCTGCGAACGACCGTGTTATCCCACGGCGATATCCCTCTGCCCTCTTCCCATTAAATGTCTTTTATGCTCGCCACTTTTCTTTTTCACCTACCTTCCTTACAGGGCACACTAATGCTAACAATATGTAAAAATTCTGAGGAATATCGAGCTGCTTTAGCGCTTCTCTTTAAATTGACACTACTGCAAGGTAATGCAAAATTTCTCTTCCTAACTCAATGACATCACGTAAAACTTTTACAGCGTGTAAAAGCTTACTAGAACCCTAAACTAGGTAGCATAATAGAGTCACAGAAGCGTTAAATAGGGCAACATTTCCTTTTCTTGGATTATTGTATTAAATTGGATTATTAATTATAAAAAAGGCTAGAACAGATGTCACTCCTCAAGAATTAATTAACATCGTCAAATTAGGGACGGAAGTAACAAGGAAAAAAATGGAGAATTCCAGTAGGTAACGTTCCAGATATCAGTTATAATGACATAAAAGTAAATAAATTATGGATCTCATATCTGAAGATATAAAATCATATTTTCCGAACACAGAATAAGACGGATACGACTGTCTACAGCATTATCATTTCATGTGCTCATCATCACCAGCAGACTAGGGCGTATTGGAGTAAGTTTTAATTATGTATCAACTTTTGATGTATCAAATAGATAATTAATATATTAAAGATTATTGTCGCCACATATATTTCCGCGCCTCGGAGGGGGTTTAAAGAGATTACTAAGTGTATCAAAATTTATGTTGATATAAATGTTTTCTCCGGCAATTAATCGTTATTATCACATTACCTTCCAGAATGTTTTCGCCTTTGAAAAAGTCTATCTATTATTCATACAAGAGAATATTTTGATGAGCATTTTTACACCAGTAATAAGGAAAATTTGATGATAAAAAGTTTCAAACAGTTGACTCTAAATAACAGAAGTGAAATTTTAAATCTCTACAGGTGATATAATGATCCTCGAATCATCTATGCAGACAAGATACTTCTCCAATTACTTAGTTCGTTCCTTCGCACCCCTAGCATTATGCCTGTCTATGCATAGGCCTGTCATGAACCCCGAAAAACCCAGTAAAATAGCTACAAATAATATTATAAATTCATTATTTAGTTGTAAGGTAAATAAAATATATGTATGAAATCATTCTGTGGGAATTGTATGTTTACCAAGTATTCATTTTATGCTAATTAGGTTTATCACTAGTATATAAGTATGTAGGTATAAAAAACTGCCACCAGGTTTGCAGCCTATCTGCAGTTTATGTAATAATAATAATAATCATCTATGAAGCGTTCTTTTATCTTCCTTTCATCTCTTTTCTTACAGTATTTTACCTTCTCATACAATCGCAAAGATGGTGAAGTGATCTGTATTCAGGAAAAGCCGCTCGGTTGGAAATGTACGTGAGTAAAACTAGCGGGAAATGTCGAAACGAAAGTCGATAAAGCGAGAAGGCAATTGATTAGATTGTAGGGAAATAAAAATGATTACAGAGGGAACGAAAATAAATGAAAATAATGAAAGAGAATGGATTTTTGGTAGGAAAGACCGAAATGAAAGGAAATGCTCGACGAGAATAGAAAAATCATATATCAGATAAAAAGCTCAGATAGAGAAAAGAAAATTAATACTCGAAATATGGAAAATGAATAAAATCGATATGATCAAAATATTCATGAGTTCCTAAAGCATCCGCTTATTTACCGTCGCCATGCCGTTACTTTACCGCGTAATTGCTTCACTTAGCTAAGGTGATTTGCTTCCCCTGTAAATATTTCCTTTGCCTATGCTTTAGATTCTCTTAAATTTCCCTCGAACGATTGAATAACAGGTATACCATCTCAGATGTAGAGCAACTATCGTATCTTCATAAAAAACTGAAATAATTTTCTATTTAAGGTAAATTTGAACAATAGATCGTAATTCATAATTTAGTACTATAATTTGATTACTTTATCATGTGAAGTAAAATGTAAAATTTGTTAATTAATTGATCTTTATCCTTATGGATATGGAGATTTTAGGGTAAAAACTCAAAAAATTAACAACGGTTATATACGAATCTATCGTAATGCTCTGGCAAGGAATTGGATATTTACTTTCATTAAAAAGCCTTTAATACTTTGT
This sequence comes from Sympetrum striolatum, assembly GCA_947579665.1. NCBI lineage: Eukaryota > Metazoa > Arthropoda > Insecta > Odonata > Libellulidae > Sympetrum > Sympetrum striolatum. The sequence continues at coordinate 47,467,757 of OX388342.1, read as the reverse complement.
GACGAAATCATTGTGGTAAAAAATCTTTATAATAATAGTACTTTCAGAAATTAAATATATCGAGAATACATTATGTAAATTATAATAACTGACACTAATTCTATGATGTTTACAAAATCATAATAGCGAATGGTATGTGTATTCAAGATGAATAACAGAAAAATATTTTGTCTACTTGCATAATGCAGATGAATAAGTGATATCTTTGACTAACCAAATTTCGTCCAAATATTTATAAATCTGAGAATAATTCCATTAAAAAAATTATTTTTTAAGTAAATCGGATATTATTTTTTTCCTCGAAGCTATTTTCCCATATTTAATGGGGTCGGCTGATGAATGTTAGTTTGTGTGATTATGAGGATGAGATAGGTTTTGGCGATGAATTGACGACGATGCCCTTCCTGCCGCCAACCCTGCTCAGGAAGGTCAGACAAACACACAACAATTCCCTGATCAGAAAAATCCCAATCAGCCGGTATTCGAACCCGGGGCCTTGGGTTTGGAGCGATAGTGCTTAACTCACTAACCACCAAGGCCGGTAAATTGGATGTTATTTATCATCAAGAAATATTCAAGTCATAGAAAATGATAGTGCATTTTGAAAATATGTTTCCTTATGCATTGCAACTTAAGAGTGTCTTTTAAAAGTCGTTAGAAAATATCTCAATTACATGATAATTCTAAAATAGCGTTAGGTAATTCTTACCTTAAGTACTGTAGTTTCCTCTGCATTCTATTCCTCGTGAGAAATACTTTGTTGTTCTTCCAAGCCCTGAGAAGGTAAAACAAATTCTTATGCTGTGTCAATTAGAAAAATGAAATGCTTAATTATACATTTTTATAGTTACCTTGAGTATTTTCTTAGTTGAAGAAAAGACTTCTTCGATAACCTTAGGTGGTTCTGAAAATTCTTGCTTCGACAAATAAGCCGTTAATAGGAATTAAAGCGTTATTAAAAATGTTAGTACTGGCTTAATTACAGTTATATTAAAGGTAATATGTCCAAAAAATAAGACAGAAAACGTATTGAAGAAACAACTTCTTGTGATTTGCATGAGATTTTTCTCACGTTATATCTTTGATGTTCAATGTTTTAAATACGTATCGTATTACACGCCCAGTTTATCGATATTATCTTAAAACTCAATGCGACAGAGCTCTGGACATATTCCCTTGCCTCTTAAAGAACTAAAAGAGACTCAACTTAAGGGACTAGTTAGCATTTCAGCCTAACCGCGCGCCTAGCAGTGATATAATAATCGACAGGTAACTAAAATGAAAGTGGAACTAACTAGAATAAAACAGCAATCACAAATTGATGTCACCTTTAATTTCAGAATCAGTCGCGGCGAATATTGAAAAAACATGACCCCATGTAATATATTTTAATTACGAAGAAGATTTTTTTTCAGGTACATATTTGGTTTCATAGTAAACTTATCGATTTATATTTATAAATAACTTACTCCGGAGGACATCAATGAACGACTAACTGTTGGGTATTAGTAGAGGTTGTTAGTCTGCCAAAGACATCTTTCTACCTTTCGCTGGGGTAAGTTCTTCATCCTTCGTTGGGCGCGCCATCTATGAAGCTTATCACTGACCTTACGATTAATTAATCCATCGGCGGATGTCTCCTCTTGTATCCAATTGAACCTCGCCAAGAAGACTGTTTCTTCCTCTTCACAATCCTTCTTATATTGGTCCATTCGAAAGATTCCTCCAATGCCTCAGTCCATCGGAATCAAGGAACAGCTTGATTGGATCCCGCTATATAAGGTTGAAGGAAAATTTACATGAATGACTCTGAGGGTTGAGATTTCACCTTGGTTTTAAAATTTTAAAGAATGTTGAAAGGAAAATATGGGGAAAGAAAAATCCAAAACTCAGAGAACTCAAGTAAGAACAGCCTCTTCACCTTTCCGTAAGATTAAATTTTAAAATCTATTAGATTAAGTCACAGCAGTTAAAAATATATCATTCGTGTATTAAATATAAGAAACTATACTTTCAATGTTTTTAGTTCAGGAAGGGACCAATTTTTTTTTAGTATGGATGTTCATAAAAATATTTAAAGAATCTCATGCAAGCTATTTCCAGGAATAAGGCCCGAGAAATCTTTCAGCAATACTGTTTTCACACGAAATACCAGTGGATATTTCTTCAGCAAAATTATTCAAGTTTTTGCGTGACAGCAAAATCATGGTGCGATTGTAACCTTTTACAAATTTCATTAAATATTTAATTATAGCCCGACAAGAGTAAACGAACTTCAGGGTGAAGATGAAATAATCTTTATTTATTTGTGAATAACTGATAACTGAGTAACTGATGTTTACATTGCACCAAAGATAAAATATCTTAACATAGATCATAAGATTGGAATAAAGTACTGTAAATCTTGAAAGTATTACTACTACTCCAACATACATACTCTTTATGCCTACGTAAAAGCCCTCTAGATGGTTTCAATGATGCTGGTACTTCATTTTGCGACATGATACAAAATGCAAAACAATTTTCATTTAACTTATAGACCCTATTATTTCGAAATTTAAACAGCACACATGTTCAATAATCGAGCAATGAGTGACAAAGGACATGAAAGTAGGGGAAATTGTGTGTTCAAAGAAGTCGAGGAGAAAAATGTGTCGGTTCTAAAAGTTAAACAAGTGTGTATATAAATCATGTAGTTAAATATCGAACAGAAGTAAAATAATAAAAATCGAAAGAACCTAATATGAAATGTTACATGATGACCTGTTTCAATTATTTCCACCTAAATCTAAAAACGGGATAAAATACCTTACATTTTACATAACATAAGAATTTTCACATGCAAAAGTAATAATGAGGAAGAATGTTAAGATCTTCAATTAATGAAACCGTGGCGGTAAAAATACAGTTTAAATCCAAAATTCGTAACAAGCAACGTTATAATTTGCGCTCATAAAACTTATGAATGTTCGTTTCCTCTATGTGATTTCGAAGTAAATTTATGTGCTCCTACTTAATGAACATATCTGTATTTATAAATGGAAATTCAACATTTTAGGAATTTGACAAGGTATTACGGATTTAAAATGGAACATAAAACTTAGTATTATGGTACTTTATTGACGCGCTTAGTGATACCTATTTCGTCATGCCTTTCACAAGTTTATTGCTATTTATTCATCACGAATGCATAATTTTCGAGAAACAATCATAATTGAAAGTAAACAAATATGAGATGAGATATATTAGATATATATATAATAATTGTGAATGCATTAATTCATTCAGCAACTCGTGCTTTCAATCTAAATAACAAACCGATTATTGTTCAAAACAATTGACGGGCGTCTTTTGATTAGCTGCAGGAACGCTATCAGAAGAAGCATCAGAACTTTGGAATTTTAAACAAGCATTTACCAGAATATAATTTTTAGAATCGAAATAGTACCTCGCATACTAAGTTTTTCCCGATAAATACGAAAATATTTAATTAGCTCAATCGTTGATATAGTTCATTTAGTTATAAGGAAAAATGATGAAAAATATTGATGACTGAAATAAAAGAATGTTAATGAACGCAGTTGATGACTATTGATATTAATTGATAAATATGTATCATTACATTGTTATACTTATGTACAAATAATATGGCCATCAGGCATTACATTAATAATAACTTGTATACTCAGAATACATTTTTAATGGTATATTTAAACATATACGTTTTTTTTTAATTAAAACGTTTCTTCTATGTGCTTTAATTTGTTCCTTTAATTACTCCGCAATATCCTGATAATGTACTTCAGATTAGTAGGTGTTTTTTTATACATGGTGAAATACTGAAATATTTTAGTTCATTCCGAAAAAGTAAAGCTGATTTGTGGTAATTTTCTATTTCCAACTTAAATTTGTACATTAATATAATCCACCGAAGTATTCCAAACAGTAGTTAGTTCTAATAGATTATCGATTGCAAATATTTATAATTGCTGTATTGTGGTAGATAATACATTATTTTAATAAATTGTACTAGATTCAATACGAAATGAAGTATTTTCTCTTATTCAAGATTCATAATATACCAATGCATAAAAAATTATCTTGATTAATGAATATCATTGACGTGCGTTATGTCCATTTTCGAAACGCCAACAATCTTTCACTGAAGTAGAACAAGCGGAATCTCCCTTTCTGAATCCGAAAAACATTTCAAATAATTCCGGAAGATTAACGGAATGGACAAAAAAACGAATCTCGCGTTTAATAAATGCATCGATGCACAAACCGCCAATTTTACAGAGTCAGCGATTCAAAAACAGACCGCACGTTCTTCTGCGTGACAAAGAACACGCGTGATTTTTTGTCACGGGCTCGTTGCACGCTTTGAATATTTCATGCACCTGGAATTAGTTCGCAACGATTTAACTCTCGATGACATCGTCAATGAAAAACTTGCGAAAATCCCTTTTTTACCGGACGGATTGACTGGACCACTTAAGGGGATTTTTTAAACGCATGGGCTGAAATAAAATAACCCATCCCATGCATTCAACCTACGTGCACTTGCGCCAAATTGGTTTACGCAATGAAAGCTTTTATTGATTTTTGCGGGATAACAACGTGAAATGCTTGTATCCGAGTTTTACGGCCTGGAACGTTCCGAATGATGAAGAGTGATGAATATTGATACTTAATGGATAAAAGGGCAAAGGGAGATAACAGGACTGAAAGGGGAATCGGAAAGAGAATAAACTGATCACATCCAACATACCCTGGCCTTGATGGGATAAATGAAAACCCTGAGAGCACTTTATAGTTGAAACAAACTCGTGAAATGGTTAGGATTGTAAAAACAAACAATTTTGATAAATAGAGAATTGAGTGTAATCCTCGGAGATAAAAAATACTAAAATATATTAAATATTTAAAGGTAAGGTAAACGAACATTTTTAATGCTGATTAAACGTTTACCGGTGTCCACTTTGATAACACAGGCTTACAAGGTTTTGGTAACATTAACGTCGTTACTTGTTTTTTGATGTTTTTTGCGATAAATACAGCTGTGTTCATGATAATCGTCCACGCGTACAGATTTTTGAGAATTTTGCATAAACATTAAATAAACAAAGTAATTTATGCGTTAATTTTTATCTTTATATTTCTAGGTTGAAAACACTTAATCTATATCTAAAATGTTTATCAGTTCATTAATTCACTATGACAAAAAACCTTAAGTGCTTTCACGAGTTTATATCTAAAATCAGCAACCAAAAATTATTGGAGAACAAATTGAATAATTATTGAATGTTACAGAAAAAAAATATTTTTGCGATATAGTCTAATATGTGTAGAATTACGGAAACAACAAAAATAAAAGTTACAACAACAAAAACCTTTCATGGTGGGACTTTTCTGAGTTTATATCTATAATCATAGCGACCCAATATTAGCTAGGAACAGCTACTGCCATCCATTTTACCGAAAAAAAGTTAAAATTTGTCGGCCTGTGTAATCAACGTGGATGATATACCTAATCACAAAAGAATATTATGTTCGTTTTCATTCTCTTCCGTCAGAAATGGACCTTGTTTCTTCAAGTTTTAGTAAACAATCCTTTCAAAAACACAAGAATGATTAACTACCTTGTTTTCACAGATATTAAAGGACAATATCAGTTTCGACATGTCCACATCATCTCCAGGTTTGTTAAAAGATGTCGTTTTCACGTGCACATTGGTACCGTTGTTTATTATTAGTGCAATAAAAGAAAGTTGTTTAGGAATCTTGACTTTTTGAAGATTAAGTTCTACAGAGTTATGACCAAAGAGATTGATTTTATTCATTCTTTCAAACACTTGATTACATTACATTGAGTTTAAGTAATTTTAATCCACTTTTAAAAGGACAATTGCTATTAACACCTTGGTTAATAGCAATTTCTTGGGTCAACTGTTTCCCTGTATCAATCGCAATTGAGGTGTTTCTATATAGGCTCTGAGTAGCTTTTATCAAATGTTTAGGAAATCCTCTTCTTTCCATAACTAACCATAATATGTCTCTGTTGACATGATCGAATGCTTTTTCAAAGTCTACGAAAGCTAGATGCGTCTCGAGGTTAAATTCTCTCCGTTTTTGTATAATTTGTTTTAATGTAAAAACATCGTCAATACAAGACCTTCCTTTCCTGAAGCCGGCTTGTCCTTCTAGTAAAACGTGATCGGAGACAGCTTGTAGCCTATTATTGATTATTTTGCTGCATATCTTGTATGCAGTATTTAGGAGACTTATGCCTCCGTAGTTTTCTGGGTTACTCCTTTTTCCCTATTTAAACAATGAGACAACCCAGGCAACACTCCATTCATTCGGGATTTCATGTTTCATCCCGCACATGTTGTACAGATGTAGAATTCTTGTTTTTAGAGTTCTACCTCCATACTTTATCATTTCCAAATTAATTCCTTCTATGCCAGCGGCTTTTCTATTCTTTGTTTAATTCAAAGCATACCCCAGTTCTTTTAAGTCGATAGGGTCTGCACAAATTGATTCCTCTGACATCAATTCATCTGAATCAAGTGTTTCTTTTGATGCTGGGTCACACCATAATCTCTCACACCAATCTACCTTCGGTATAACATTCTATCTTGCTGCATCTCTCTCTGATTTATTGAGGTGTTTCATTAGCTTATATGCTATTTCTTTTCTTCCATGTAAATCATCCTCTATTCCGCTTATAAATCTGTACTACGATATCATATGTGCCTGTCTTACTATTGCTTTTGTACGGTTCCTAATGCTGTGGTACTTGTTCTTCGCCTCCTCTGATTTTTCTGTAAGTATTCTCTATATGCTTTGTTCTTCTCTTCAATGACTTGTGCTATCTCTTCGTTCCAGACTTTTAAACCTCTTTTTCCTTTATTTTTGATTCTGGATCCTAAAACTTCCATAGATATTTGTGTAATAGCATTCTTAATATTTTCTCATTCTATATTGACGTTGTGGTCTGTTTTTATTTGCTCGAGTAGTTGTGTTAACCTGTGCTGATATAATTTCCGAATATTATCTTCTTTCAGAAGATATGTTTTGAAGATTTTGTTTTCTTCACTTATTGGCTTCTTTCTTGAGTTTTTTCCATTTTGCCCATAGTTGTATTTTTGTTTGAACGAGGAAATGATCGGTATAGATATTTGCTCCCCTTCTTTTCAATTTTGCAGCCTATTTCAGTCAATTATATGAATAAAAATGTATTAAATGGTTCAGTGAAAACAGAAAGCTAAAAATAGTGGTATACATATTACGAATGGGAAAACACAAACGGATAATGAACATTCCTTTTCATCGCTCGAATACAAACTGATAATTATAGTCTAACTTACTCCATACTACCTTATAACTCTAATTTATTCAAACAAGCATTTTTTCCCACTCTCGGCTGATTGTTCAAGGAAAGATTAGCACTTTATCTATTGAATCTATTACATCTATCTATTTATTCTTAATAATTGTTGAGAGTTCTTAGGATATTGGAAAAATCACGAACATTTCGTTTTTCATGAAATTTTATTATTACATCAATCCTATTTATGATCCAACGAACAAATTGCAAGATTAAATAGATAAAACAGCAGGCTGCTAAGACTAAACAGAATCGTACAGCAATTGCAAAATTTTATTCAAGAAAAAAGTGAAGCCGGATTTCTCTATGGAAAACAAATCCCGCGGATTTGCCCAACGATAGAGAAAAAATCGAAAGAAATCCAGCGATGAGAGAGGGATGGCAGATTCATAAAAAAGTCCCGGCGGAAAAAGATCGCTGCCAGAGCTTAGAGGCATTCATTTGGCAACCCGTCGATTAGGGTGCGTGCCGCAGTTATGGGCGGGATATTACCTCCCAGAGCTCAATGAGAACCGGGTTTAAGTTTCGAGGGAAGGCTAAACGGTCCGAGTGCAATCTGCCTCCCTCCCAAAACCCTTTTCATCAATTCCAACTACGGAAAAAAGGCCAACCCCTTCGCCAAAAACCTCCCGCCGAGAACTCTTCCATCCGCTGTCAAAGGAATTTTTCAAAAATCTTCTCCCTCGTCCGCGGGCGGCCCGCATTCCTCCTGCACATCAAACGGCATATTGCATGAGAGAGTCATGAGCGGCGGTGAACGAGAGAGGAGAGTTTAACTGACAATGACAACGGATAAGAGTTCGGGAAATATAAAAAAAGCGATGCGCGCTCCCTCGGTTTTAGGTGCGGTCGGCAAAATTGCGTTCCGCGAAATTCCGCGCTCCCTCCCGGGTGACTGACTGCAGCGGGGAAAAAGGCCGGCGAAAAATTCTGCAAAATTCCTCGAAAGGAAAGGTGCTTTTTCCGCCTCCCGGTAATCGGAGGATCGCTTAATCAATCATGCCAAGAATTCGATTAATATTCGGGAAAAAATTCGAGCGCTAATAAACGTCTCACTTAAAAAATCAACATTTTAAATTCTGTTATTGCGAGCATTCGCGGAATATTAGGCCCATTAAGAGCCGAAAATTTTCCAAAACACCGCGATGAAAGAGGATAATTCAATTCTTGGAAGTTTGCGCGTAGTTTTAACGCCAAAATGTCCCTTTATGTCGCGAAATGTTATTTTACGTTTCCCGGATAAATTTCATTATGGGATATTCAAATGAGAGTTTTTGATGCAAAGCTAAATCACGGAGTTTGCTCACCTGCATTCAATGTAAATGATTTTGGCATAAAAATGTATATGTATCACGGTGTTGTACTTTATTGAATAAAATCTAAACTTTTAAAATTTCACAGTTTCATTGTCCTGGACGAAAGTGAAATATTCTATCTCTTTTAACTCTATATAAAAATATTTGAAATTCTTGCAATCCTATCCTACATAAACGAAGCCTATTCAAAATAATCAGAAAAACGGATATAAAAAATTTCTGACAAGATGATAGCTTGAACTTGGATCCACGTTCAAGTCCTGGTCCTGCAAGACCTATAGGAATGATTTTTTCTTGAAAATTTTCCTAGAAAAGCGGATTTTCCTACTGTTTCCTTCTACACCAAACATTGTTCAAGAAATCACTTAAGAAATAATATCACATTATCAAATGATTACCATGGAAATAATCTAAGTTGGAATTGTACTTTTACCACAAATTTTCATTTTTACAAATTACCAGAAGTTGAAGATTAATCGTTGAAACCGGGCGTGTGAATTTTTTTTGGTAAAAATAAAACTTTATGTTAAAAGTACAATTCCATCTTACATTATGGATTACCACAACACCTCGCCTGATTCTGTGAAGTTTAAATGATTACCAATTTGAAATTTTAAAAACAATTAAATGTATTTATTTGAAAATGTAGCATTTTTTATAAAAATGTGGAATTCATACTTTATAAATTATTTTCATACAGTGAAACTAAATGTATAATTTCTGCCTAAAAATTATTCATAGAACCCCGGGGCATACGTGTGTAACTAAACAAAGGAATCGGAATTGCTGTTTTATATTTGTGTCACAATCCGAATTTTTCTATGATGTTAACTCGAATGACAACATCCCAGAACGTTAATGATAAAATTGTATATGGATACGTCAACATAGATATTGACGGAAAAAGATAACATCCCTAAGGGAATTCATCCCTGAAATTGGAGTATCCTTGACGATATGCAACTTTAATCACTTAGTACATCGAGTAACAATGGCACGTGTAGTACGGGTTGCATAAGATTAGGGATATACCTTTATTATTTAGTCTACAGTAGCCAGCAAGCGCTCCTATTCACCCCATAAAATCTTGACAATATTTATTGAAGGAATTATTAAGTATTCGCGATGGTAATATCGCTTATAGAAATCCATCCAATTTTATTAGTAATTTTGAAATGCATGAGTAGTAAGTAAATGCTGCGTATCGTTGAGTTCCATATTTTATCTACAAAATGCTACGAGCGAATTGATTTTACTTTCATTAAAAATAGCGATAATGGAAGCTCTCATCAAATGTCAATATACGATTCTAAATATTTAAGTGAACTATATTCTAGAAAATGTCATTATAGAACTATAAATAGTATATTATTTGCTTTTAGGCTTATTGACAAATGTACTGCTGAGCAAGGAAATTTTAGATTCACAAATGCATATGAAAATTTGTTTTACTTAAAATTTTGAAATATCTAGATAAAAATGCTAATTCTAGGACATCACTCTTTCCTATGTTTCCCTACCCGTTATTCGGCAATATGGAACGTGCTCATACCTCCCCAATCATAATTAAATCTAAATGAGATGGACACTATATAAATATTGCTTCAGCAAGCATGCATATTTCTACGAAATGGAATATATATACTCTTATTTGAATAACGTTCGGTTTGTGTCCAAAAAAAGTATATTTACTTATTAAATCTCTCTCAGTTTACATTGCGGAGCTTCTTAGACTCTGGACTTCCTACGAAATGGGAAATTCACCTCCCACCTGCTTCCACTCCCTCCTTTGACAATGGTAGAAATAATGGGAATTAAATGGCAAGGCAAAAGTTAAGAAATTGAAGATCTTACAGCTCCTCATGCTAACATTGAAGGAGAAAAATTGATGCATCTTACCTGTCAGATTATTCTGATAACGACCATAGATTATGATCAAGTAGCAGGTATAGTAAGTAAATAACTAGTAGCTAATAAATAATTAGTGTCAATTTTCTAGGCACATATCTCTTGACAGAAAATCATAAAACATCCGCACAACCGAGGATTTAAACTAAAAGAACTTCACCACTTTAATTAACCCTCAATTTCAGTTCTAAATAAGCCAAGCTAAGTAATTGATTTTTTTAATTGTAAAAAATATTTATTCGATCGTATTCAAGAAATGGCAGAATAGAAAGGAAGAAGCTGGATTCGGGAAGAGAAGATCGAGGGACAAGGGAGGAAGATTCCCCGAAAGCGATGCTTCAGACCAAGGGAGAGAGGGAGGTATGGAAATGGTGGGTTGGGAGGTCAGAGCGGGTTAAAAATCATTAGTGAGGTGACCACGCCCGATGTGGCAACACTGGCCGTCGATCCGTGGCGTCCCACACACACGCGCGCGCGCTTGCATACGGTAAACGGGAGAAAGAGAGGGGGGAGAGCCGGAAAACGATTTGCCATAAATGAGGAGGTGGATATGGGATCCAAAGGAAAGAGATTTTTAAGTCAGGAAACGGAAATCTTGAACGTAATTAAGGATACACTCGGAAGGGATTCGGGAAGCGGATATAATACTCCTAAAACGTTGTCGTGCATAGGTCCTGGCTTATTTAATTAAGAGGACTAACTGTTGATTTTCAAAAGTAACGAGTTTTCGAAGCTAATGTAGTGTAATTATGTTATGATCTACATGACCTTATGAGATAATACTATAACATGAATCATTATAATAATATTTTTATTTAAGTATTCAATCATAACAAACAGGTTATATGTTATTCAAAATTTACTTTGGAAATGAACTTATCTTGAGTTGCAGTACACTGTTTTAATTATAAATCAGTTGAATAAATGTCCAATTAAAATTTTTCTACTAATTATTTAACATATCCGTTAACTATTTTGAAGAGAATAGTATTTTATGGGAAAGATAGAAAAGAGGTAGAATTGCTTTTACCAAAATTAATTCACGACTATATTTATTGAGTTCGTGCTTTTTCTTTTAGACATGTTTCACAAAGGCAAGCTTAACATGGAATAAAAATCGGTGACATTTGCTTACAGAAAACAGCGAAAATAAACAGAGAAAAAAGGAACTCGGGAAGCAGATAAAATAGTTATACTATGAAAGGAATAATTACAAAGATACTTTTTCCCAAAGTAACGAAATAATTTGGTACCAAGTACTAGATAATACACAAAACCGAAGGGAAAGCTAAGAGAAATGTTGCAGTCATGGCAACTCTCTTAACATTTTCACCGATTCAAAACCCTCAATATAAATCGCATTATTTATAAAATCTCTTCTTAAAATCCCCATTTAGCATGATTTGTAACTTTTATCTGTACTGATTTCATCAATAACAGAACTGGTTTAAATCATAATTTGATGTTAGCAATTACTATATTCTATTGCACATGGATTTCGACAAAAATCCATGGCTCTCTCTCGTGAAACCCCTTGGAACCTTAGAGTAACGGGAATCCAGGAAGACAGAGGAAATATCTGAAAGGGGGAGGGAATAAAAAGTGGGCGCAGGTTAGAATAGGGTGTGTGTGTGTGATTGTGTGTTTGCGCATGAAGGAGACGGAAGGCGTGGCGCTGCCCGGGGACTCTACCCGATTGACCACGCGTCATTACGTCGTTAATGAGGCGCCCTAGAGTCAACTCTGCAAGCTCTACTCCCACCCCATCCCCCTCCCCCTCCTTCACTCTCCATATCCTTCTGCACCTTCCGAACACTTCCGAGTTCTCCTGAGCAATGCACTCTACCGTCATTTTCTACTGTAATAGAACTTGTAAAAATACATTTTCAACTCAATTGATATTTAATTCTGTATTCTGCTTTAATACTAGTTGCGGGTCTATTCCACTATTTATACTCGTAGACTCAAATTATGTAATCGAAGAGATTTCTTAATTTACACTCATTATATACCGGGGGAATAATTTTCCCTCCATCAATCATGGAAATTAAATAATCTTTTACTTACAAGCTTAATGTAACGTTCAAAAGTAACGATTAAAATTGGATTATAATCATGTAATTTTAAAGTAAACTTCATGTAGAAATTTATAGTTTCCTTGCACTTCTATTTCAGCATGTGGAAGCTTGATAGAATAATAGTTTAGATGCTATAGAAGCAAAGGATGAAAAGGACCATGATTGATATAAAATTTAAGTAAACACCTTACGCTACAAAAAACCTTAATCAGTCACATCTTAGAGAGAAAATTTTTTCATTATTTGAACATTTAACTTCCAATTATACAATGACGGTGTACTGAAATTCTGTAATTCATATTTCTATAACTCTTAATTAGCTTTACACTAAAATCGAACACCCTAGGAATTACTTATTTTAAGTTCAAGTCGAGCATGTTGATTGGTTAATTGCTCGTCAGACAAAATGGACTGAGAATAGAAAAGTAAATATTCAAGGATATTCGTGAAACAAACATTTTTCTACAGCCGCCTTTTCAAGTAATGAAGTAACTAAGCTAAACTACTTAAAGTTATAAAAATAGTCAGAAACATTTTTGTAAATTAATATATCATCATATGAATTTACGTGTACTACATTATGTATTTCTTTTCATTACATTTTTACCCTTCCTCCATACTCATACTGTATATTTATTGATCAAATTATTATATCTCATCCACATATTTTTTACTTTATATCTGATACTTGTAAAATATTCATAACAAATTTTGCAAGACAGCCTAGCGTCTCTGAAGATTATCTGTTCTATTCCTGTAAATACCATCCATTTGATTGTAATTTTCAACGATAGACAAATTCTCATTCGTTCGATTATGTTAAAATGAGGCATCATAAATTCCTAGGTTGATTAATTTCTTTAACTTATTATAGTTGATTAATGGATAATTTGAAAGAAATACGCCAACAATCTTCATTTTTTTATACATCTTCAACTATTTTCATCCTGTTTATTTATATTACCTTTTCTTTAGTTAATCCCCTTATGCTCTGCAAACACAAGTATTTTAACTCTTTTTTAACTAAATTTTCCTTTACACATTTTCTCTCGCATTCTTTCGGATGATTAGCATGGCCTCGATTTCTGTGTTTTAAGACGAATCGCAATCTCAATTTCAATCAAAGATGATATCAACTCCACAAAAGAATGCCAATTTTACAATTTCACTCCTAATTTGCAGATTAAGGTATATCTTTTAGTGAAAATTATTTCTCAATAAAAAAAACAATATTAAACTTGTGGGATAAGTATAAAACGTTCCAAACCTTTGGTTGAAAGTTTCTAATTTCCTTTTCTTTCATTTCAACGGAAACGGAAAACTTCCATAAATGACATGTCTCGAGAGAAAAGCACATTGCCAATGGCAGCCCGTGAATGCTCACTTTTTATTAGAACTATACATATGATATGACTCCCCTAAATTTTTTTAATGTGTTACTTTTCAAGTATATTTCAAGCATATATCACAAGATAAGAATCCATGCCCATATTAGCGACTCTGACACCCAGTTGGAGGATACCAACTTTTAAAATTACCTAAATAGGCACAAATATTTACAAATTCTAAGATTTCTGCGATGCTTCCTGGAATAAAACTTTCGCTTGGCACAAAATTGTTAAAATGAGACTTTTTGGTGCATTTTAGCAATTAGCCTCAAAATAAACACTCTTGTCAAGGAGAAGCTAGCAATGAGGTTTTAGGGTAAGTAGGGTATTTGAGCAAGAATTTCTTAAAAATAAATTATAATTATTAGTATATTTCATTCACTCATTAATTTACCAAGAAACAGAACATAAAACGTATTTTTTTAGATAGAGAAAGGTGATCCTTTATTTTTTCACAGGACTTTAACCACGATTAAACGTTTACAAGACTCTGAACAGTTCAAAAACTCACTAAAAAGGTTAGTTGGATAGTACCCACGGTGTTTTAAAGATATCGACGTCACTTTGGTAACGAAAAAAGTATATTTTGAAGCACAAGTTATAGGCATAAGTACACATGCAAGAGAAACTGTTCTAGAAAAGTTAGCCTATCGGAACACTGTCCTTCCACACAGCGTTCAATTAAATAAGCGGAGCTGAGATTTCCAGAGCGCTAGCTTAATAAAAATATCAGAAAAATCAGTAGCCCAAAGGCTGAATGGACCATCCATCGTTAGTTAACAATTGTATCGATGATAAAAAAGCCGCACAGGAGAGAAGGAAGCAATAACCGATTGTTCTACTCGTTGAACATTAATTTCGTTAGTAGAATTCAATGTGAGTAAAGCAATAGAATCAACGAATGACCCTTTGAATGAAAATTCTCCTACCTTTTATTCTTTTAATTTTTATTAATTCTTATACCCAGAAGCATCAATTTTCTGAACTTTTACAGTGGTAGGTATTAACAAATACAAACAAACAGGACCATTTCCTAATCGGAAAAATCCGACTAGCCGGGATTCGAATCCGGGACCGTGGGGTTTGATTTCCTATTTTTGTTATCCTATTTTTGTTAACCACTCGGCCACCACGGCCGGTTTGGTTTCCACTTTAAATTTTCCTTTTCCTAACTAAGTCATATTTCAAAACAATTAGTAAGCATCAACTCCGGAAGATGATAAAAATGGCAACAGGAACTTTATAATCTTATAGTTGCCGAGACACTAGAAAATTTTGTTCAATTATGAAAACATCTCCTGGGAGATCAGACAAAGATGTACGTAGTGATATTTGTTAGTTAAATTAATTTTCCTTTATTTATCATAAATGTGATTAAAAATGCAAGTAATAACGTATCAATCGATGGAACGAAGCATCAGAAGTATTATTATTAAAAATATCCAATTTTCTTGCATATTTTGGACATTTTATTATCATCTGAAGATTTAGCTGTGCTACGAAATCTTGATGAAGAGTTTGATTTTCTGTGGTCTAGTAAAAGTTATAACATAAAGTCGATTTGTGTGATTTAATACCAAAAATTCAACCCTGAGTTTGCATTGTTTTGTGATATCTTTATTTAATATTACTGAATTTCTCCGACCTGTATGAAATTATAAGATTGCTGAAAAAAGTCGGCGCCATCTCTTCGTATCTAGTATCAGATAACCTTGGGTATAATGAGCTTGAAATTAACGATTTACCACAAGGATTCCAACCATTAAAATCTGATTCCACATCAAAAAAGTTTCCAGAATTCACATAACTCAGCTACCTACATTTCTCTCCAAACGAATCCGTTATCGGTACCGCAAGCAAAATGGAACTCCCACCGACTGTATTTCAGTGCCACGAAGCGATAAATTCCTCCCGGACGAATTATTACCGTTTCACAGATAATGAGCGGCCCAGTCTCTTCCCCCTTTTGTTTATTGCCCCCTTTTATTCCCCATCAGCTCCCCCACGGAGGGCGGGCGAGAAACATCGCATCAGAAGTGATTAATCGAAGTCCACAAGGCGATGGCAAGGGCCTTCCCAGGTTACGACCGGGCGCTTCTTGGCAGTTAAAAAAATAATAAAGGGACGGATGTGGTAAGTCGGAGGCGCGAGGGAAAAGTATGGAAAAAAGAGGAATGGGTATTCCTCCTCACCCAATCCATCGGACTAAGCAATAGGTCACGGGACACCTGCCACGGAGGCCGTAAACTAAAGGAGTTGCCGTAAAATGAAAGAGCTGGAGAAAAAAGGACAGCCGTGGGGGATGGAAGACGCTTCCTGTCGCAGGAGGAACCAATTGCATCCGAAAGGAAAAAGGAGTCGAGAAGTGGGAGGTGGTAGTAAAACAAAACTGATGGAAAAATATAAAAAATGCCAAAAAAGGGGAACGAAAAATGTATGCAACCGTTTTGCCTTGTGCCAATAATTCATTGCATTTCGGTATTTCGTCCTAACTTATCTGGCTCCATATCCAGCATTCGTGCACCTTTCTAAACTCAACAAACTCCTCTTTCCTCGTTTTCTGAATGTAGAAATTACCTTCCTTCTTGTCGGGGTGGGATAAGGGTTCAAATTCTAACTCTGGTACATTACTCAGCCTCCTGTGAGTAGGATGATTCGCGATTACGCCAAAAGTCGATGAGCTCGTTGGGCCACGACGAAATACTGACCATGGCATAATAGCCCTGAATGCTGTTTCTAGGGGCAGAAGAGCTCTTTCTCCTCCGCCTTAGATAAGCAGGAAAATGAGTAGGATAAAGATGGGCTATTCCAAATGTAAGAGACGGGTTACCTTTGCGTCAGCCAAATGCATTAAACCTGGCTTGAGATTTAGAGATCAGCTAATTAGATCAGAGATTAGAGACGGAAACAACACTTCGATAATACTATATTACTTTTCATGACCATTTATTTTCGGTCTCTGGTGATGAAAAATGGCAACTCTTTAGCTCATGGAATAATCAAAGTTAAAGACTCTAAATATAAGAATTTGTTCGTTTAATAATATGGCGGACGACTCATGTCTAAAGAAAAGTCGATTTTTATAAATAGTAAGTGCAATTTTTTTTATTTTAATAAATTCGAAAAATTTGAGATATCTACAAGGTATATTGTATGAGATGATATTTGTACAACTTTTAAAATCTTTTAATTGAAAATTTTGAATAAGTATACATAACTTAATAATTAACCTAATGATACTTCAACATAATTTTAAAAATGTAAAAGATTGAAAATAAAGTCATTAATGACGAAATAATAAAAATACTATGGATTTATTGCTTCCAAATTTTAAAATGGCTCAAACAGCCCTAAGATTCCCGGAAGGAAAAAAAGAACAGGAGCAACGGAAAATACTACGCCTGTGCTATACGATCGGCACACATAGAAAGACAACGAAGCGAGACAAATTTATTGGCCTGTCGAGAACGTGGATGAAAGATAGGCCGCAAAGCAGTTCGGCGCCGCACGGTGGCCAGCGCTTCCCGCCACACACTCCCGCGACATCCTTCTCTAGCGATCGGATAATCCTCCCACATGCTCCCCTCGTAATACAATCTTAGGTAGATATGGAGCTTGTCACTTTCTATAAACATTCGATCGCGAGAGGGAAATATATGAGGGTTGGGAGCGATACCTCTTGAATGACGCGGGTAATTTCCCCGCTGTGCAAACAGAGGATGATTTGCGAATTATTTTCTGTAATTAATGCTACCTTCTGGGGAAAGCTGGATAATATAGCAAGTTAATCCGATTTCAGGTGCATACGATAGGTTATGAATATAGTTCGTTCATCATAAATAAATGCCCAATGCATCATATAATACATAGAATAAATCATTTCAGTGTATTATTTTGGGAGAGTAAATTTTGAAGTCATGGGTAGAAAATATAATAATTGACGTTGGTGTTCCTAATTTATTTTGCAGACAGGATTTCCGTAATTTCATCTCCACAGTTCGTATTTTCTTGATTTATATACCGAAACCATAAAGCCGAGCGCTGTTTCCAAATTAGACCCATCTAAAACCAAAGAGTATCAAGGATGGTAGCTCTAGAATGAATATTTGATGTAGTTGGGTATGTTCACAAAGTACAAATCAAAAACACTTGATTTTATTACAGGCATTTCACATAATTTCCTCAAAAACAGTTACCGTAATATAATTTCTTCATATATTTCCTAATCATAATTTCTATTCTCAGTCTATGACGTACATGTATTCATACCAACGTATAAATAACGTGAACCTACAGAAGAACGGAATTTTTTAAAATACTTTAGTGATTGCATAGATAACCAGCATTTCAACATTAACTATCATAGTTTCATTATCTATAATTAAAAAAATAGAATGTACTAACAAATAAATTTAGTTAAATTAGTAAGTCTTAACATTAATTATTCTATTTTTAATTGAAAAAATGACCGGGAAACGAATTAAAAAGTAGTAACAATGAGGGATGTATGTAATTCTTATGTAAACCTAGAGATAAACCACATTAGTCAGATACTATCGTTAAAGCTAGAGAGAACGAGATTTAAATATTAAAATTTTGGAAACCAGAGTTATACAGAGGTGAAAAATAGTGACTTGGCTGGAACTCGAACCCAGGTCTCCGACTTTCCGGACAGGTATTCTAACCACTAACCTCTGTAAACGGGGAGCTTTATGAGCAAGTCCCTTTATTTAAAATATGTATAACTTTGGTTTAAGCTGCACACTTTCATGTGAAAAGTCAATTCTTACCATCATTCATAAAATTTTGGAAAAGCTCTACGTACCCACTCCAATCATAGGTAGACTTGTGAGCTTTCACTTATTCTAATTTGGATCGAGACGAATCTAAGAAAAACATCCGCAATTATCTTAAAAGTTTGAGCTCGACGTCACCACCCACATCGAGAGCTTCTATGCAATTCAATATTAGACTCAAGAAATTCATAAATAATTCCTCGGCGGCTCTATTTCGACCCCAGCATGCATCAAAAGCAACGACGGCGGAGAACCTCAAACTCAACATCTCCATAACGAATAATGTGGCTCTCTAGTGCCTTCTTTCGATAAGTCCCCCGCCAAATTTACCTTCCCTCCTTCCGGCGCCTCCCCTTTGCCTCTCTTATGACGCACTTCCGAAAGTGAAGCATACGAAAGACGCGATTGGATGAAAAACTTATGGGAGTGCAGAGCGTTAAGCCTAAAGTCATAAAAATGGGAGCCACGTTTTGTTTGCCCATGGGACGCGGGAAGGGAGTGATTGGGAATTCATGCGGACCTCTTTTTATTGGTAAACGGTCGTATGCGTCGCTACCGAACGTTACCGCTCACCGCCCAGACCGGGCGATCATTTCGCCGAAAAAATTTCTTAGGAATATTCCGAAGGACTTTGATCGGAAATGCCCTTTGGACTTCATAAATAATTAGGAGACTGATTTGAAAACGAATATTGACGGAGGACGTAAAAACTTTAGAGGTTTTATGGAAAGAGACTTTTTTTAGGGAATGGCGAATTCGACGACTCGAACGTGACCATATGTGAGGACGCTTCGGGAAGAGATCGTAAATAACGTTTTTAGGATCCTCTCTCTCCTAAGAGTACGCAAATCTCATTTTTGTTTCCTTAGTTCCGGGGGCAAGTCGCCGAGTTAAAATAAACGTATTACGTATGAAGATTGAAAATATAATACATGGGGATATGACTACACCAAGAAACATGACGCAGCATGTCAGACTTAGCTGCAACTCTTTCGACTTCACTACTTTGATATTAGTTCCAAATACAGAAATATTAAACACCATATTTTGTTGGACATCTCCAATGAAACATTGTGTTTCTATAAGAGTTTGGTTTTAAGTTTCGCTACAATTATTCGGTGCATAAATATCATCCCGATATCATTTTTTTTTAATAAAA
Source organism: Sympetrum striolatum (assembly GCA_947579665.1). NCBI lineage: Eukaryota > Metazoa > Arthropoda > Insecta > Odonata > Libellulidae > Sympetrum > Sympetrum striolatum. Next base: position 47,447,719 of record OX388342.1, on the reverse strand, counting down.
TAGAAAATATCTAAGGAGAATCCACGATCATAATCACCATCGAAGGCAACAAATATTGACATTGATATCAATTACATCCATCATCTGTATCTACAAATATGGTTGATCTGTATTTTTAAGGAAACGTTTTGTCCAATTATGCGAAGCATGCGGTAGGAATATTTTGCTCAGTGAAGTTACGCCTTATGTCTTTGTTCTTTTTTAGTGAGACGATCAACTACTAACTTCAAACTCAACTAAATCTCCGCTCTATAGCCTTAACTTTTGTTGCATTCATTCTTTGTTTAACCTGCTATTATTATTTTATTAGCTGAGACTTTTCCCATTCAATGATTATAATTATTTTTGTATTCTATATAAAGTTTTATTTCAAGCAATTTTAAATAATAACACTATTCTGGAGGACTAGAAAAAGGCTACGATCATTACAATTCATAAAGGAGGAATCAAGACAAGCGTGAAAAATTACAGGCCAATAAGTTTGACGTCAGTAACATGCAAGATAATGGAGAGATTGGTAACTGATTATTTGAGAAGATTTTGGGAAGATACAGGGAGGCTGTACAAGTAACAACATGATTTTAGAGGAGAATTTTCATCCGAATTGCTGTTGCTGAATTTATGTCAAGATATATCAGACTCATTAGATATGTAAAAGGAAGTTGATGCCATTGTAATAAATTTTTCCAAAGCTTTTGACATAGTACCGCACCATCGGTTGGTAAACAAATAGATGAAATACATATAGACATGAGAATTAAAACAGGTTATGTAACTTCTTGATTGGTAGATCGCAGTGAGTAAAAGTAGGTGAGATGTTATCATAAAATATTACCGTCAGGGGTACCCCAGGGAAGCGTAATTGGGCCCTTATTATTCTTAATTTATATTAATGATTTGGCAAAGGGAATTAAATCGAAAATCAAGCTTTTTGCTGACGATTGCATAATTTACAGAGAAATAAATAGTGAGGAAGATAGTAAAATACTGCTAAACGACATTCTAAGAGTTGAAATGTGGGCTTCATTGAATGCATTGATGATAAATGCGAAGAAAAGTAATCATATTACATTCACAAACAAAAGGAAAGAGAGAGGGAGAGATTAGATATGAGTTAAATGGTGAGAAAATGCCAATAGTAAATGAATGCAGATACTTAAAGGGTCATATTCACGAACATTTGGACTGGAGTTTTCATATTAGTTAAATTGTTTCTAATGTATTTAAAAATTTACATTTCGTGATGAGAAATCTAAGGGGTAGTAGTAGGAACGCGAAAGAATTAGCATATAAAACGATAATAAGATCGGTGTTAGAATAGGAACGTCAGAAAGGTTCACTTTTCTAGACGACTACCTATAGTTTTGATCTAACACCTGCTATAGCTTTGGACACCCAATCTCTTAAGAGAGACGTTTGATAATCAGCCTGAATCATACGATAAAGAATTGTTAATATTCCTTCACTATTCTGAAAATACTAAATGAAAATACATTTTCAACCATCAATTCGGACCTTTGTCCATCATAGGAATAGGGATCGCTACATGTGTACATGAGACACAGATTTATTTTTAATCTAAGAAAATATGATCATGTCTCTGAATTATACGAAACATTTTGCTGGCTAAGGCTAGAATCGCGATGGAAATTGCATATAATATATATTGTTTATAATATTCTAGCTACGCAAAAGCCAGAGTACATTGCTTCGGAATTTGTGAACTTATTTTCTGTCCATATGTGCAACACAAGAGGTTGTGGCAACTTACTTATTCCACATCATAGAACCGAAATTTTTCATAACTCATTTGTCGTAACTACAAGCATGCTTTGGAACATTCTTCCTCTCGAAATTAAGTCCTCTGTCACAAATCACGTTTTTTAAAGTAACTATCGCACTTATCTTATGGGCAACAATCTCCCTATTTAAAGGGTCATTTCTACTCTTAGCGGCAACGCTCAGAAATTTCTTTCTCCTACTCATTTTAAATCTATCTAATCACAAAAGTACTGGAAATATCCCCGTTGTATCATATTCTTCACCACTGGTTCACTCCAAATCTCTAAAACCTTTCACCACCAACGTTACAGCAACATGAAAATCATGTCTCTGGTCTATTAGTCCTTGTTCTTCCCTTAAATTTACGTTTTTTCTTTCTTTCAACTTGTACTTATATACATCCTTTACTGTATTACTGACACCACGTTATTTATGTATTCAAATATTTGACTTTATAGTATATGTATGCATTTAAAATATTCTTATTATAAATAAAAATTGTGTGCCATTGAACTGTAAAATTGTGATGTTATGTATACAATTTTCATAATCTTATTGCTAGTTTAAATAAAATTCTATCTCCTTTATCAGAGCCAAAAAAAATTATTTTCTCACCTGTTTCCTGTCCCTATTTTGTGGTAATATCTACGTTTTATGTAATATTGACTATATACTGGATGTATGGTATTTATGTATTAAAATATGTATACCTATATCTGTGTATTATGGTTTTGTACAGTTGTGAATTTATCACCATCATTTTTTATTATTATTTTATGTTCTAATGTAAGTGGTTAACACTTATTTAAATGCCAACGTAACTATACTAATTGATATATCCCATATATGTACCTATTGATAGTGTATTTATAAAATAATAATCATGTTTCTTACCATCTTTTTAGTTTTGACCATCGGTAGGTTTCCATAGGTTTTCACCCCCTTCTTAGTGGGTGTTTTCCTGCAGTGGATACATTTTTTCCCTATGAATTTCTTAGGTTTTTCACATCCGCAATTCTTCTTATATTTTTTTCATACTATCTCTTTAAATTGATTATGTATATGTTGTATAACGATGGGTTAGATGAAAGAGGAGAATTTTAGTCTCAATCTCGCTCGAATAAAGACGTTTTATTATTATTATTATTACATCGCCAATACTCCTACTGATAGTGGCAACCATGCTTCGTGTTCGTTTAAATAGAACCCCTTTCTTTTGGCTCTGAATAGAACTCGGATAAAGCTATCATCACTAAGTGAGCTTCTTTCAGACTCAAACATAGATTCCTCGAAAAAACGACGTGATAAAATCTCGATTCGTCATTGATGTGTATTATCTAAAATTCATTTTCCAAATTTTACAGCCTGGGATGATCGAGGATTTTAGGCGGTGTATTATCTTTTTAGAGGAACTCAAAAGAAGGGACGATTCGGTATTCACTGGAGCTAAAAAAAATTATGAGGCATCAAAGGGTTATGCCGCACATAACAGCAGATGTGAAATGGTCAAATCCGCATATTTGTTCCAACAATAAAGAGAGGAAAGAAGTAGTAGGAAGAAATATTCAGTCGAGAAGATTTCATGTTTGAAATGAAGACCATTTTCCAATGATATCTGCGCAATATACTTTTGGGTCAGGCAGTAGAGTCAGAGAGTAAAATCAAAGGCACAAAAATCTTTGCTATCCTTAAATTCCATCCTTCGAATTGCTGTGTACCTTTGCAATTATAGACCAAGCTATAGAAAACTAAAAAAAAATAAATAGGAAATTAAATGGAAATTAATCGATTCTCTAACTTGCTTAATCCGTAAACTCCACGAAACAAAGTAGGACTTAAAATCAATTTAACTTCAAAATTAATTATTTAACAAGCTGTGGCCAGCGAGGTCATTTTATATCCTTGTATAAAGCCTATCATTAAAAAATATATTAAATACCAAAATAATTCAAGAAGATTCATTAATCGTTTTTTCCCGTAATTTGTTTTTAATAAAAGTAAGTAAGCTAAAATAATTCCTCTTCTATACACACATTCATCTAGTTTTTACTACATCATAGTCAGTAAGTTTTTAGCTATTAATCCCGGATTACATCTTTTTAAATTATAGATGCGATATTCTTTATATATTAAGCAGTATTTTTCTAAGAAGATCATTTCAATGAAGTGTCATTAGTTAACGTTAAATTTAACTAACGTGTGGATAATAAATATTTCATTTCAATTAATGACGCATGTGTAGATAGTTTTACAAAGACGCAAGATGCTTGACTGATGTGACATGTATCGTATCATCTGATATCATTCACTTTCATTTGATAGAGGGAATTTTTATAGTTTCATATGAATATAGTTTTGATAGTTTCATTCTTTAGATATATTCATCTAATCTTTTTTCAGAAGAAGCAAAATTTCGTGGTAATATGGTAATTTATAACAATAAATAATGTAAAAGGAATGGATAGTACAATTCACCAAAGTTAAAAAAAATTATTTGCAAAAAAAAGGTCCGATCTTTAGTTACAACTTTCAATCAGGAAGTATTACATTAAAACTTTGACCTTAAAATTCTTTTAAAATATCACATTAAAAAGAATATTGCGCACCAATGATAAATATGATTACCAAATATATAATGTACTACGAATACTAAAAATGTATTGTGCATAAGATTGAAAATTTGCCTTAGTTTTTTCTTTTCTAATATTAGATAAACATTCGACTTCTTTATTACGAGTATTTACATCTAAAACTATTGGGGACAATCGTATCAATGAAATGAATTATCGATGTATAAGTCTAACGTTAGAAAATATTTTATAATATTTTACAGTTTTTCAGAGATAAGGAGGTAAGATGCTGTTATAAAATTAGTTAGAAGCAGTTATAATTAGAAACTATTATCAATTAATAAAGATTATATATCCGTGGACAATTTGGAGGGTTATTGCTGGAGAGATATTCCTCCAGATTATGAGCCCATAAATCCGACACTATTCCGTACGATAAATGAAAGGATATTCTTTTCAAATTTGTGCACAATGTAATACCTTTTCCATAACAAATTTACCTAAATATCTGCATAAATATTAACCTTTGCACTTCAAAAATTATTCTCGCCATGTAAAGGTTGGACTTGGCTCAGACTATCAATAAACTAATGGTCTTTTTTAAAGTGCTTCGACAGCTTTAGTCATTTTGCACATGTGAACTCCTACCGGAAATTTAACCTGGAATAGCTTTCACGAAAGACGAACGAGAACCTATCTTGGTCACTCGTAAGCTCTCCTTCGTATTTCATAATAATATGTAAATAAAATAGATAAACATATGTATAATATTTATAAATATAAAATGGCCTTCATTCTTTTACCTCACCCTTACCCTTTTCACTTCACCCTCCACAGCTTTTAGAAATCAACCAACCCCAAATTGTAGGTACACTAAAATTTTACAACGACATCCACACAGCTTGCAAGTACTCTTCACAGAGAGGAAGGAGTCGCTGTTTTACTTCCCTTTCATTGTCTCCCTTTGCTCGTGCTTCCGAAGTTGACACGCGAAAGAAAATCGGCATCCATCCGCCTCCACAAATAAACCGCGAGTGCCGTGTAGTTACCGCCGATATAACGTAAAATGGGAATGAAATAGAGTCCGTCGAAGATTAAAAATGCATGCGGACGCCCTCCGTTCCCCACACTTATATCTCGCACACACAGTCAACATCGCATATTCGGGAGGAGCCATTGGAAAGCATCGCGTGACTTCCCCGGAGGAGGAGAGCCTGGAATATTCAGAGTGACCGGAGGAAGTCTCTTGGGGCCTGTGTTCTATCCGTGGCCAAGAGATGGCGCGAGAGGGAAAGAGAGAGGATGAGGTAAGTGGTATGGGAGAGAAGGAAACAGTGGGAATTAGAGGGATACTGGAATAGAGAGACGTAGATGAAATATTGTAAGGAAGATTAAACTGAGAGAATGGGAAAGAAAGTATATGGAAGATTACAAATGTCTTCCACGTAACTTTTATTATATATAACTTGTGGTTGTGGAATTATATCATAGTTGCCAACTGTAACAAGTCACGACCTCGTATTTAAGAATGTATGACAATTTCTTTTCATCCCATGCTAATAGAAAAATGAAATCATAAGCTTTTGTTTTAAGTTAACTAATAACTTGATTCTCTTCTCTACATAGCATTAAACGTTTTTAAGTTTCAGTTAATTGCATTGAACAAATATTATTTTCATTATTTTATATAGGCTACAATATTTAAGGTATTATAAAAAGTGTCAGAAATATAGGTAAACAGTTGCGGAAGGTTCTCCTGACGTCATCATCTAAAATAGAGGTAAATTAACCATAACAATTCGAAGGTCGTCTATGAAAGACTCCAAATTTTTCGTATGAATTGCGTCCATCAGCCCAGATGGTCTCTTAGTCTTGTGATTAGCCTATCGTCTTCGACGCTAAATATCGAAAACAGTAACATTTCATACAAACAATGAGAAATTTTGCATAGACATTTACATCATGCAGTTCAAAGCATTGAAGGCATCAACCATTGATTTTGTCATTATTTTATGATAATGCTTAGAATGTTCACTAGTGGTTTCCACAATATTATGATTTTCTTGAGACCCTATTATCACATTCATAGACTAAGTATTCTGAGAAACTACTATAGAAATCATCTTAACCGTAAATAGTTTAGGTACAGAAAAAATGACGTAGCAAAAAGCAGTTTATTGAGTACACTTGTTTTTAGAGAGAAGAGAAAATCTTAAACTACTACTGAGGTTAATATTCACAAAATAGAATTTTTTAGGATAAAGCGGAGTAGAACCGTATAAACGAAATGAGAGTTTAGGTTTCAATCGGCAAGGGAGAATTTGAGAAAGAATGATGGTAAAACGAGGATAATTCATTTACAGCGACCCTCATAAAGACCGCATCCTGTCATAAAGCTTTTCCAGTGACATATGCGAGAAATATGTGTCAAACGTCGGGAATGAATGAGAGGTTGGGAAGATTTTAATGTCCAACGATGACGTGATTCTTTAAAATTCGTCATGCCCCTAACGGAGAGGATGATTTACTACGCCGATGTATGAAGTACTGACAAGATATTTTTTGTGAGAAAAACTCTAAATAGACAAATAGTTTTAAATTATTGATCAACTTATAAGAGAGCTTTTTATTTGAAATCACTTTAGTCCCTTTGATATTAATTCACATATAGTACTAAAAAACGACGCTTCCAAAGTGGATTCATTAGTGTAATTTTATAGACTTCGATAAAGTGACCTTGTTCCCGAATTTTTAGGAAGAGTATTTGAAAGTCAAAAAATTGTCCATCTAACTTACTTCCAATCAAATAGAATTCTTTTAATTATGTTTCAAATACCTAGATATCCCGATGCATAGCTTTATTAATAAAATGATATGTACAATCGTTATTTTACACTGCATTTATAGGAAGGGAAGAGGAAATAATAATAAAGAACGAAAATGTGTATTGAGGAGGGATAGGAATAGGAAATGGATCAGCAAATAACAGGCAGATGTGATCAACTCCGAGAATCCACCCACAAAACAATTAGCCAATTATATATGCAGAAACTGAATCCTCCCAATTACTGAATAATGAAGCTGATGTAATTGATGAATATTGTTACTATAGAATAGGCCTTCTCACCTATTTGAAAACTTTTTACCGTGTTTTTACGTTCCCTCAAAGGTGCCGTTACAAAAAACTCTTGGTTAGATAAAGATAAACTAAAAGGAAGCAGATAATTCTTAAGGTGTGCACATATTTCTTCTGATATTGATAACTCTAAGAAACCTGAGATTGAAGACTGGACCTTGAAATACCAACATATCCCGTACTTATCCTTAACTTACAGAACAAAAGAGTATTACGAATATTTAATTAATAAATAGGCTATTAGTACATTCCCGGAAACTTAATGAATTAAATGTAACGTGGTCGTGAAGAAGTCTAAAGCGAGGAATTTCAACGAGTGATCTAACAAAAAAATCTATCAAGTAAAGGCTAAAACTTTTGCATCAGTCAATAAATAAAATTTTAGCTTCCTTTCAATCGTCGACTCACAAAGCTCCATTTGAGCAAGAATCTTTAACTCAACTTATCCTCCATCTTCGAGCAAAAGAAACAATTTTTCCACAGAACAGAAAGACTTGTTAAGCGTAAAAAGTCTCCACTTTTATCGTCCTATAAAATGACGCGAGAACGAATAAATAAAGCGTGGAATTGGAGCTTCGGATGAGAAGTTTCTGAGGAGAGGGCGGAAGAGCGAAAAATTTGGAATTTGCTGCGTGGAAAGGCGATGAGTTGAAACGCGTGCCTTGGAGACAGTCGACTTCATACGAAGGTGGTGGTGTGGGACATCTCCGGAGATCACAGGGAGAGGGTGGGAGTAAATGGAATATGAGGGTAGCGAATGTAGCGAGGGATGAAGAAAAAATAGCTCCTAAACTACATGCGTGTGTCTATGTGCCGAGCATGTTCGATTTGAGACGTGTCGGCCCGGAGGAGCGTCCTCGCGAGACTGGGACCGGAAGGATGTTTCCCCCCGCGTACAATCTCCACCTTCCCCTTCCGAAACCTTCTCCACCCAATGGAGCTCCTGAAACTTCCGCCCCCTTCGGTTAGGCGGAAATCTACCTCATGCCAAACGCAATTCGAAATGATGCTGATCTCTAAAACGAAAGTAATAAGGCTTAAATGAAAGCATAACGCCTATTAATAAATACATCCTGTGGAATTTTGCTAAGTTATTTCCTTCCTCACCTGAAAGCATATTCGTTAATCATTAATTCTTTTAAATGACAGATGAAACACAATAAAATCTATTTCTCTAAACTCGCTATAATACACAGGGTTTCCGGGTTAAACTTATAAAAATACAAAATGTAATAACTTGAGCATTAATTAAAATATTTATTGGCGGTTTGATTCTAGAAGTATGGAAACTCAAAATGTTTTTACCGTAGTCAATACACCTTGATGTGTGCACTATTAGTGGCAGATAGACATCTACTCTGTATTTTACTCTTCCCAAATGTTTTGCAGTATTGCATGCGTAACATTTGCAATAACTGCAGGAATTCGATCGCGCAATTCTAGTAGATCTTAAACCGATGTCTGGTACACTTTATTCTTGATAAATACCCACTAAAAATAATCTGGTCTCATGTATGGGTTTCCTGGGGGCCAATCAATCGATGGACTACCTCTCCCAGTCAAGTGATAAGAGAACTAATTATCCAATTACTGCATAATGGCATGGTGCGCCATCATCAAGCAAACATATAAAACATTTTGAGTTACCAAACTTATAGAAGCAAACTGCCAATAAAGTTCTCAATTACTTCTCAAGTATTTTGATCAATTATCAATTGATATCAATTTTTTATTATTATATGGTAACCCAGTATTTCTAGCTTAATATTTGTTAACGTTTTTTATGCTAATAAATAATGCCATGAAGAGTTCATTCAGAGCACAATTTTATGTAAATAAGGGAAATCTTGAACATTTTCCAATGTTCTTACCTAAGAACTAACAAGTTATAAGACCATCCCAATTATTTTTATTGCTCAATTACATTTTAACTATTCAGGAATTGTTTATCCTTGGTCTCACTGTTTATAAAGCTTCTAAAAAATCATTAATTAAAAAATTTCTAAAGCAAGCAGCATCACAAATTTATCTTCTTAGAAAAGGTTCCTTAGTTAAATGATTTCTGGAAATTTATGTAGAAATAATGGTTTTCTTTCTAAATCTGTGGTACCTGATACAAATTGAGGGATGAAATGTAATCCATGGAAACGATTCTAAACATCGCTCAAGAATGTTGTGAGGCTAAAACAATAAAAATAATGCTGAATATTTGATATTACATTGAATCACGCAACGGTTACCACATCTTGGATCAGAAAAATACATATATTTCAAAGTGTATGGGTATACGCTCTTTCGCAGAATGATATCGTAAAACTCGACCTCATGAGGTGCAAATACAGTAGAAATCGTAAAAAATGCTCCATGATTTTATTTCAAAACGTTAATTAAAAATTACAGAAGTTGTATTAATTACAGCTTGAGCAATTTTCTAGCACAAACCGCTTCTTTCTTACATATTCACACAATTTACATCAAGTGTTGACAGTCTAATCGGCTATAATTTCCGTCTTAGGTATCGATTAAGTAGTATATGAAATTAAATGAAATTTTATTGGCAGCTCATTCCAGAAAACTTATGGAGTATACCTGTATTCTAAGAAAGCAAGATATAGGAAAAGGTTGGTGGAGTCTCATCTCCATCCCTTAGCACCAATCCAATCTTTTACACACCTCTTTCTCAAACTCTCGCCTTGCTCCCATACCGTTGGGAGAAAGAACCGAAAGGAAAGAGGAAGGGAAGTTAAAACAGGAAGAGATATAAAGAGTCGGTCACGTTCTCCCACGACGCAGGGAAAGGTGGGAGATGCACACACACTATCCTCATCCGGAATGGAGAACGAATAGCTTTTTACATCTCGAAAAAGAGTTCTCTTCAGTCGGATACCGTAAAATTATGGCTAAATTGGAATGGGATCGAGATGGGAAAGGGGAGAGGAAATGTAGTGTGTGGAGAGAGAGAGAGAGTTGGAATGGAAAAGACCGAAATGACATTGAAGTGAGGACAGGTTAGAGTCAGCAGGTCCCCGCTCCTCATTTGAATATATATGGACAAATTATAAAAGGAGACATGTTTTTCCGAAAATACTTGTTTTGCGTATATATTATTTTTTTATTCTCGAATTAACTTCACCAACCGAATAGGTCTCCCAATGGTTCCGAACATATTATTTGTAAATCGACATTGAAATGAAGAACAATACATCGTATCAATAAAATATTTTATGAGTTCAATAATAACTTCGAAGGCTGAATTATCTATATTCGTTTAGAAATTAGTTTTCTCGATTTGCTTTCTCCTTCGATTCCTGAATCATTTTAATAATTCATTCAAAGTCGAATACTGCAGTAATACATTCACCAAATCCTAGCTTACATGAAGTTAATCTGGAACATTTCGTAAATTGAGGAAACGTACGTACAAAACGAAATTGTTATTGAATTGAAAAAATTGTTTCTGACTAACTGTTTAGGAAGTCTACAGTAGATAATTTTTTTGTCTAAATATCGAGAACTTCCTTGCATTTTTTTCATTTTTTTCTTCTTAGCTATGTACAATTACTTGAATTAAACCCGGATAACTGTTAATATTTTGCGTTATTTAATGGACCTAATTATTTTCAATTATACGAATCTTCAGACTTTCTGATGTACACTTTTCTGATTTCTTGCTTTCCTAAGTTTATTTTAATAAAAATTACTAAATTTCCAATGAACCTCTCTTTTGGATGACAAAGGACAAACTTGGTCACATAAAAACAATTTTAGTGGAAAAATTTATATAATAGTGTATTCTAGACTTATACGTAAGGTTTTTAAATGTCGATGCAGACTAACTAAAGTGATTAGTTTCAGAGAAATATCAAATAACTCTACTCTTTACGATTACTCATCGTATACAGACTGTAATTGAAACGAAGTAGTTTTATGATTGATTTTATTCTAAATTCCCATCCCAATCATGTCTATAAAAATTCAAATCTAATAACAATTTGATTTAAAAAATCCTTGTAATAGCAAAGCTTAGCAGAAACGTTAGCAAAGAAAGGTTGGCAGTAACAAAGCAAACTGCAGTAGATTTCATAACTGGAATCAGGAAAATACCATGGTTTATTTGCCTATAAATGGAAATAAACTCTAGCATTATCTTTTAATTAATTATACCGTAGTTTTAGCTGACTTTTTTAATGGATCATAGAAATTTTTAAAAATCATTTGATGAAAACTTATGCAATCAAAAGGGCTAAAAAGATTTAAATTCTTTAATTAAGTTTATAGATATTTTAAATTCATAGATAATATTTTAGTATATACGGGGCAGCATCGTTAAAATGGAAAATTTATAAATTTGATAATAAAATCATCATTTTATACAGACTTACTGACCAGTTGTGTCGTCTACGAACGTTTTGAAAGTGGAAATCTGTGGAAGTGTACTAGTGTTCTTTTTCATTCGTTTTGAAGCTTTATTTCATATACATCTCAAACACTTGTTCGATTAATACAATATCTTCCTTAAGGAATTTAGATATTTCATGCGTTACTAAAATTATGCTGAAAAGTAACTAGTCACTTAAAAAGAATTTATGGATGCCTCGATAATATTAATCTCTTTTTTGAAATAACATAGGTAGCAAGAAGCAGGTTACAGAAAAAACTTCAAAATGAGAAAAAGCTCGTGTGTTTACAGACAAACAATTATGAGGTTGATATTCACAAAAGAGAATGGTGTAGGAGCCAAGGGAATTAGAAGAGCGCCAACGCAATGAACGTTCACCGACAAAGAAGAATTTGAGAAAGAATGATGGTAAAACGAGGATAATTCATTCAAAGCAAGCATCATAAAGACTGCATCCTGTCGTAAAGCTTTTACAGTGACATATTCCAGAATATGCGTCTTAAATCATATGATGCCATTCCTCGAACAAATTTGAATATTTTGTTAAACAAATTATTATCGGAATTGCCATAATATTATGGCCTTAAGTAATTCAAACATTTCTTAAAAAATCGGTTGAAGAATAAATCAAAAATAGAGAAGTGAAACCTTAATCTGGTCAGTTTGGTGAGATTGGTGAGACATCTACTCAGATTTAGAATCTACGGATCTCGTAAATAACTATAAAGCAATAAATAAAAAATTAAGCAATACAGTTTCTCTTGCAATCAGATATAACACAAATATTACAACAGTATGCTCACATTGCCTTTGGTAAACATTAGAAGGGGAAATAGCCTTAACGCAACGTCTGCAGAATGAAAAATAATGTTGGATGCAAGAATAAGGAAAATGATGACTTTGGAAAAATATTGGTTATGTTCGACTTGGAATACATGAATAGCTGTATAATTTCAATACCGTAAAGGAAGACAAACAATGAAATAGATGTTAATATATTTAGAGAAAACGTGATATTAGAGGAATTAGAACTTTTCATGTTGTACTTTTGGTTGTATAATCACAAGAGCTTGTCCGTGTAAGGACAACAATCTAAGAAAAAGTAAAAATGTTTCTCCGAAGGAGTTTGAATCCTTATCCAATTTAATTTAATTGCATATTTCACTTAAGGACTGGGTATACATTACAAATTTCATTCAATGCACGAAGAAAAATTTGCAGCAATTGATGTTTACGCTCGACAACAACAAATTGTTCTGGAGGTTACGACACAAGAATTGAGATAGCTAATTTTCTGATATAAGAATTCGGAAACGGAAGTTAATTAGGCTCAATTATTTTCAACACTCACATAACTTTTATCTTTCACTAGTAGCAAATTAAGTATGGCGAAATCGCGTTTATCAAATTATAACTGACGCGAATAGTGGGCGAAAGATTGTTATCGCAAAGAATGCCTGAAAGTGGTTGGGATAAGATCCATAGAAAGTAAAACGAAAGGGAAAACCTATTAAACCAAATAGAATGGAACGCGATGAAAATCCGGTGTAGACAATTCGGCTGAGATCCCCGGGAACAAAATCCGACCGGGGTCGCCTATTTTCTGCGACTGCGAGAACTATCGTGAAAAATGGTCGCTTTTGTGCAAGCAATTTCCGCGGCAGAAAGATTGATTAGCATTACATTTCCCCTTCCTGGTCGCCATCCGACGTCACTTCTCCCCTTGGCCGTAGAAGGCTGTCAGCCGGAGGGATCCCGCAGGCGAATCGGACCGGTTTCCGTGCAGCAAGTCTCCGCCGGGAAGCGGCATCCCTCGAGGGCATGGATTTTTATCCCTCCCTTCTCCTCCAGGGTCTGTACCGTAAGGATAATCCGATACAAACCGCAAACAAAGCCTTTGTCCGCCGACACCTTCTGGACATCTTGTGCGTATGAGTAAATCCGATGTCGCCCGCGGTCGTGGATGGATTAACCTTCGTGTAAGTGACCGCCGAAGCGGAAACTGTGTCTTTCCTCCATGAACGCCTACGCGTTCTCCTTTTGTGCCCCTTATTCTGTGCAGAATGGGAGATAAACCCCGAATAATCCATCCTCAAACTAGGGGCCTGAATAAATGAGCGGGATACACGCAATCAGACACGGGAATGTATACATAACAAGTTAGGGAGAATGATACGACGAATCGTATATCTACGCAGATTATTCGTGTACTTTCTGTGCAAACAAAAAGAGACCTTTTCTATCCCTTGAATAACCTCGTTTTTCGATAAATTTTGTGCATGTGATGTGATCAAATATTGTATCTGTGTAAATTTGCTCCATATATTGTAATGTGTATCAAATTATCTCTTCAGCTATGGTTGTATCATAATGGTAAATTTGTAACTACGATGTGACTTGTCCTATACATACATGTGGCTGTTTTTCATGGACTAACAAAGTTAATATTCTTATTCTCGGTTGCAAAAGCAACAAATAAGACTGAGTGGCTGTATTAGTTACGCTATGAGCGATATAATTAAGGGATAATATACCTAAATATCTCCCCTCATGAAGGTAATTTCTGGAGATCGCTGCAAAATCATAGGAAATACAGGTAACAATTGCTTATTCTTTACTTATAATTACTACATGAGCTTAGTTTTGATGTAAAAATATTCTGACGTCATGGAAAGGGAAATTAACAGCCTGACGGGCAGTTGAAAGTGTCTTGTTGAACAATTTTAATAAAAACCGCAGAGGCTTCTGTCAACAAAAATTACTCATTCCCGCTGTTAAGCCAAAGCCATGAAGCAATTTTTTAATCGTGTATTGATTATGAGGGGAAAATAATTTGTAAATTATAATCAATATGTTAGGGCATTGCGAGAAAAATACATGGAAAATTTGCCTTATAAAATATGTAGATGATATTAAATAAACATAATATGGAATCGATATCTAAAATAAATAATTCTGTTCATAGAATATTAATAGGTAATAATAACAACGCGGAAAAGATTCCAAACTAAAATACTATTTCCACATAATGAAAATATTTTCATTGACCTATTATCAAATAAACATAGTACTTTGAAAATATCAATGACTATTTTAGCGGGAAGAAGATAAGAAAGAGGTTATCGGAGTAAACAATGATTTGGAGCCTTATTTAGCATTGATGATCTATTATGAGATTCGTTAAGAAATATCTGTAGATATTTTTTGATACGGGTAGAAATAAAAACTAACAAATTCTAAGCCGAGTGTTCAAGGTGTTCATAACTGAGAACAGGACACAGTAATAAAATCAGTGGTATATCTACTTACTAACGGCTCCTCTTCAATGTAAAAATGTTATCATAAGTGTTGCGACCTTACCTATAATCATAGATGCCCAATTCATAAATATATCAAGATAGTTAAGTCAAAATTTGCTATGCTAAATATATGTATGGTGGAACCCACGCAGATAGTCAACAGCCACAGTGCTGAAACCGCAACGATATTCTACTCAAACATGAGCACTTAAATAGCATAGGTGGCAATGAAAATGAACTAAAACTTCCTTTTAATAATTAAAGTTAATACATATTCATAAACCGTAACCTCTTTTTGAAGAATGTAAATGGCCAAATTTTATTTGCAATCTTTATTTCATTTATTGTATATTACCGACTTATATATGCAAAGAAAATCTCAAGGATAAATGGAAGTAAAGAGAACCGACATGGTTTAGTCTCAAAGCAAGATCTTTTACCTCCAACTCGACCATTCAAGCGATGCGTGCGTACGTCATCTTAAATTATACTCTGAAAAGACGCAGAAAATATTATGTCAAAAATAGCGAAAATATACCCAAAAATATGTATTTACATAAACCACAACAGGTAACAGTGCGACCCGGGTTTCGATGTCTGACTTTTTTTTAATGCCACCAAGTCATTTTGGTTTTGAGAGTCAACCACCCGCATGCGTTGGAGGAATTATAAATACTTGAAAAAGGACAAAAGTGTAATATGTTAAATTAATGTGTTCATTGGTAACATTTCACCCATTGCGCATTGCCTTTACTCTCCAACGGTACCCTTTTTCTTAACCTCCTGCACCCCCTCCCCCCAATTATCCCTAATTGTTCCCTTATTGTCAGATGGTGAAGTGCAACATCAAAATCCAGTAGGGAAAGAAAATTGGAACACGTTTTAATTAATTAGACCCTTGAAGATGATAGCATGGCCAATGAAAAGTGCATTGGGTATTTCTCGGAATGTCCCTGCCTTCCCTTTGTTTCGAAAAACTGTAGTAACGCGGTGCGGAGCGCTGACTAAGTCGGCTAATGGAGATTTTTTAAACCTCAAATTGAAATCCAAGTCGAGCTATTAGCTGCTGTTATAGTTTAGGACAAATTATTTTTTTAAAGTTACAATCTGTGTTTTCATTGGAATAGCAAACATTTAAGACCCAAACATTCAATTTGTATTTCATAAAACTAGCTAAAAACTCATTTATCGGTGGTAAAAGTATATACAACATCTTCGAACTTAATTCTTTCAGGTAAATCTTTACAATGTTTCTCTAATATATATAAAAATTCAACCATAATTGTTGAAAAAATGTTTCAGGAGAACTCTCGAAGAAATAAATTATGAGCAGAAAATGCTTCGCTAAGGAGAATAACTAAATTAAATTCAGATGTTCGCGACTAAAAATATTTCTTTTTTTATGATAGAGATGAAAAAATCATATTTTTAGAAAATATCACCTATCTAAAAAAGGCTGCTAATTGTAGCCTAATGCATATCTTCTTATTATATCTGACTCAAATGGCTATAAAAGATATTAAGGTGATTTCAAATTGTATTTTTAAATGATTTAGATGGATTCCAAGCTGCTTTATCCGTCTCTCGAATGGTTAAAAGAAAGAGATAATAAAGAGTGTGAAAACTTGAATTCGTCTTTTCGAAACGCTTGATTCAACGCTCATAATGCGATTTATATGTAACACAATTCTTGGAAAAGGTTATACATTAATCCTATATGGTAACTAAAAACCTTAATTAGACGTTTAAAAATCTCCAATTGCCGCCTTTGCCAGCGATCCGTATCTCGTTACCATATCCGTACTCGTTAAATTTTATTTTTTACTTTAACGGATATGTTTGACGCTATTTTTCCCAATTCTAGAGGCATTTTCAAATTTAGTTCTTATCGGACTACAAAAAATTTTGGGTACGGAGAAATAATGAACCCACGGGAAAATATTACTCAGCAAGCTTTAGGAAAATTGGTCATATGTTTTTCTGTTTAGTTACATTAACTGCTCCGCTTTATCGCGATTCATTTATCATCCTAGATCTCTTCATCTCTCTGATTTATAATTATATACTATTTTTGATAGTCTTAAGATCCTGTTCAAATGTCTCAGCTTGCCTTGTATTTCTGAGCTTTAATTTCCAATGATTACACATTTACTTTATATCTTATATTTTATTTCTTTTTTATATCCTTTAATTGCTAACTTATATCCGTCAAGTGCTAACTTAGGTTTAGTTTTGGAAATCCGCAAAATATTTCCCTCTATTTGATTATCTTTCTTCCCATCCCTAAATTCTCTTCATTGAAATATGTAATGAAATAGGGATGAATGATAGATGAGACATCCATTCTCAAGTCTCAATCTATATTATGATCAAGTATCATCTCGCTCAAGTATAATCTCACCCATCGTAAAGTCGTTTTACTGTTACAATTATTTTTCTCAGACATTTGCTTTCTGCCTCCATTAATTTCCATTTTGCTTACTTCTCGTACGTACTAACATTTCATCAACACATTTACAAATCTCCACCTACAATTTTGCCAATGACCTTCTTAGATGATAAACGAATTTAAGGAGATTCGGAAGCGCTGAATGAGAGGGTTGAGATTATTCTGGAACATATGGTCAAGTGAAGGTAATTGGAGTCGCGCGCCTTAGCTCCGAATCACCAGGTTTCTTAGAGGGGAACAAACTGTGGATCACGCATAGGCGGAGAAGATTAGAAAAAGAGGTGACAGCGGAGGAGAGAATATAGTGCCAACCCTCTCGTGCGAAAGGGGGCTGGAGTTATGGCGGAGGGAAGGGGTTCAGTCGCAGTGCGAGGGTGAATATAGTGCGAGATCCATTCATCACCGGGGTCTGTTTATGAAGCCACTTTATGGGAGACGGGTGACTGCGTATAGTAAAGGGGAGAGAGGCGGGATATAGTGGGTAGGGTGGTTTGGTATGCGGGGATGAAAGGGGAGGCACGGTGAGGTGGTATTGGGGAGGGTAAGAAAAGGATAAACGGCGGAAAAGAGAATTCTTCAGT
Source organism: Sympetrum striolatum (assembly GCA_947579665.1). Lineage (NCBI taxonomy): Eukaryota > Metazoa > Arthropoda > Insecta > Odonata > Libellulidae > Sympetrum > Sympetrum striolatum. Next base: position 47,429,503 of record OX388342.1, on the reverse strand, counting down.
TGCCCATCTTCCTCCAGCCGTTGGCTTCCTCACGTTTTTCTATGCTTTATCAACTTAAGGAGAACTTCAGCTGACATTGTTTCCTGACTTTCGAGTATATTCTGATGTAAATTACGAACTTGATGAATTTACCCGCGAGGAAAAGAGGCGGAAGTCCAGTAAAGTAAACTAATTCATCTGCAGATATGTGTAGACTATATAGCATAAGTCTGTATTGAATAGATCTTCGTCAGAAAATAAAACTTTATTTCCCTTTTCTATTTCACTTAAATCTCCTTAACCCCATAACTAATAAGGTAGACTGATTATCATGGCGAGACTGAATACAAATTTTGAACACTGGTTTTGACTAATTTTTACGACCGTAGGCCTTTTTACTGCTAACATGCACCAGCAAAATTGGACTCCCTCCGGAATTGAATCAGAAACCCCTTGCGAGAAGGCTTCACACTTCAAATTGTTATTAGCATTTATCATAATGATACTGCTAGGAGATAAAATCATGATATAGCAACTAAAAGTCGAAAATGTATTCCATTAAGACTAAAATAGGTAAGAGAAAAATCCATTCTGATAAAGTTGTACAATTCTGCGAAAGACCAAAGCGTTATCATGTTCGCATATCTTGTTTATATTTTAGTCGGTAAGTTGTCAGTTTACATCAATGAGAAAACAATTTTAATATACTTCTAATCACGAGAGCGATCAAAAACAACGTCGAATGCAGTGGAATAAAATGTGTACTAGAGGAAAATAAAGACTTTTCGGTGATATTTATCTTAGTTTCTTGAATTCAATAAACTGTTGACTTAACTAACAAATCTTCTTGAGAAAAGGCTAATGATTCAGTAAATGAGTAAACGGCGCATCTCTACTTTACCTATTTGTCTAACCTCAACTTATTAATCTACATACTGATTACCTACATACTTATTATACTAATCACATACATATTTTCTACTCACCCATACTATTAAAAATTATAATTGTAACGCAAAATTTAAAATTGATTTCTAAATGTAACCATGGGCAAAAGAAATTGCTTTCTCCACTGATGTAATTTAACGATAAATGCTGATTCTTGCAAATATCCATTTATTCCTAAGAATCACGGGGAGGATAACGAGGTTTCAGAAACATCTACCCCATTTCATGGAGTGTCTTTGAATGTTAGCATTAGAAAGAGATCCTCTCTGAGAAAACAATCTTGGAGAGGAGCAATAAACCTTGGGAATTAACTTGGCGGCGAACCCTGGCACAATTTCCTTAAGGATTTTACAATTCCCTCTCATATTGTACGTAAAATCCTTAATTGCGCTCCTAATCTTTTCACCTCCTTACTCAGACTTCCTTGTTCATGTCTTCGCACCCTTTCTTTTCCTCTCCCTTCTTTCTCATCTACTCTCTTTCTCTCCAAATCCTTCTCCTCCCACTCCCTCATCCCATCCATGCGAATTCCTTGCCGTCCTCCGCTCCCAGTTTTCATTACACTCTGCGCTCAGACACACCGCCCTCAACGGAAATCCGTTCGAATCTCTGCAAGGGGCGGGAATGGAATTTTTAATTACGAGTTCGCCGCCGCATGGCAGCACAGTCACTCCCACCACCGCATGCCACTTCCTTTCCCTTCTTTCCACATTTTCCACAATCCCACCAACCAACTCTTTTATAGGAACTGTTGTAGAATAAGCGTAGTAACAAGGATTCTGACTGATGTTTTGAATAAATAATTTCGTTAGAGTGAATTGGTTCTACCTCGTAATTCACGGAGAATTCTTTTACTGATATTTTTAACAACGATTTGCAATAACATGAATGATGGTATTCATCCAGTTTGAACATAAATTCCTTAATCACTAGTAATTTAAAACATGAGGAAGAAAATGAGGTACACTATGTAAGATGGGGATTGCGGTAATCACTTAAGCCCTCGCTTTCTTCAGTCAGAAAGTTGTATGTTAAGTATTCCACAATAAAAAGAAATTGCCAAGTAATGTCGCTTTTCAGGGCATTCAATTGAAAGAGATTTCCGTGAATGCCTTTATGCCTCATTTAGTCTTATTTTTTTACTATAACAACCATCATCAAGAGCAAGACATAAATAAATATAAGAAGGGCTTCCGGATAGCCAAGTGAGATGCGCGTTAGGCTTTGATAAAAGCGGACCCTGGTTCGATTCCCAGTGTGAGCCCTTATACGATATGACCTGAGCTGTTGAAGCCAAAGAGCAATACTACTACAAATAGTAAATGGAAGATTCATACATCTCTGTCCGTAATCAAAAGGATAAAAATAAACATTCCATTCATCAAAATATGGTAATAGATATGGTAATGATAATACGCAAATTCAAAAATTTTATGATGAGTCTATTAATTATAATAGATGTAAAATTAACTAAAAACAATAAACAATGTGAAGTACTTCCCATCAGTGAGAAAACTGATTGATATTGAATTATAAGCTATAAACTTGCATATAAACTGACATAATTAAGTGAGATTTATCATAAGATTTCATTTAACCAAGTTTGGCACCGTTAGTATGCTTAAAGACAAAGAAGGGAGTCGGATGAATAGCTACCTTACCAGTAATAGGTATTATTACTATCCATATTGAAAAAAATACGATTACTTATCAGTATCCAGCAAATTCTATATCAATTATTATTCAGATTCTTCAAAAGTGGTTCAGAGTTTGTCTTAGAATGGACAAAAATGAGTGCCTCTAGGATAAATCTTATGATACGAGAATAAAAATATGTCGTTTAACAGCAATATATTCGTATTTTAAGTGAACATTTTTGTATTTTAGTGAACGATGAGTGGTGCGGTATAAACCGTTTCTTCCTTCATGAAAGCCACCCTATAGAAGTAACGTATTATCAGTGGCGGATCTAGGATCGAGCTGTGGGGGGGCTTGAGAGTTGGGATTAAAGATTCATTTTCTATTCATCGATTTTTGTAAGAAATTTTATAAAATTAAACTCAGTATACACATTTGAATTATGCTTATTATTATCTATCGTTGTAGATAAACAATATTTTCTTCACATCTCAATAGTATGAACGATGATACATTTAAGTAATCATTCTTCATGTTGACTTCTGGGGGGGGGCTACAGCCCCCATAGCCCCCCCCCCCCCCCTGGATCCGCTACTGCGTATTATATAAAATTTGATAAATAGTAATACTTTTAAATTACTCCATACCGATGGAAGTGTTGATGTGTTCAATAAATACTAATAAGGAACGACCTAAATGAAATGTTGACTGCTGGAAAAATTGAATTTTCAAACAATGTGTCTATCACTATTAATTATAACTTCAAATCAGCCCTACTCCTCATTAGCTATACGATCTGACATCATTTTTTCAAGTTAGAGAAAAGAATCCTATAATAATAATAAAATATCTTTTATGAAAATAAAATTTTCAACACACATTCTATCAATTTACAAACCGGAAGAAAATTGTCCCAGATCAATCAGTTGTATTAATTGAAAAATACTAGTCATATTATCTGAAAGATATTGCACCACGTAAAAGGGTGAGGAAAAAAGTAAGTTAATCGAAGGAAACGAAAGAGTATAACACATATTTAAATTTCTGAATGTTGTCATAGAATTAAGTTTGTCAATACTTCTATCAGATATCTCCCTCAGACACGTTAAATCTTGAACGTAACTAACCGAGTACGACGAAGGCGGAAGTCAAGAAGGAAATTGGGACTGAGAAGTCAATAATGAAGAACGACCGAGCATTGCTGAATCCAGGAGGGAGGCAAGTGGTGACGGCTCCCTGCCTTCATAACTTGTGATGCTAAAAATTTGCCTAGGTTGAGTGAAGGCTTATATTAAAAACTAATTGTGAATTTTTTTACGATCACTATATATCTATAGTATTGACCATGAAAGATAGGCTTTTTTACGTTATTTGGAGATGAGTTCATGGAGAACTTGTCTTAAAACTTCCTTCCTTGGCGAGTTTATAGATCTGTCCCAACGATCGAGGACACTTTCAAACATTAAAACCGAATCAGACTGGTCTATAAAATACGTCACGAAACCCGATAGCAATCTATTAGAACGCGGAAAACGAGTGACGAATTCTTCCATAAATCCTGTTTCCGATCGTCCTTCGTCATAGGACACCTTAAACCTCCGGACTCCTTCCTACTTGAGCGAAAAACCCGTTCTGTCAACCCTCAACTCTATGACCCAAACCGGACCTGCGTCTCCCTCCTCATACATCTCGGCAATTACACGCCCAATGCACGGCCCAAACCACTCTCTAACACGAGCAAACCGAGGCAAATACAAACACACGCCTCCGTCCCAATTGACGAGACCTCTTCCCTCCATCTTCCTCCGCTTCCTGCAAAAATCCCATCCCTAGCAAGTGATTAACCGTGTGAAATCAGTCCTTGAAATTAAATCCCGGATTCCGGGGTCCCAGATTATTACATAGTTCAGGTTCATAAATAGCGAAGTGAGCGGGACAGTGGACCCGGGCGAGGAATAATGGCCGAGGCGGCGTCGCAGGGGTTGTCGGGAAGGGGCGGTTGCGGTGGAAGGGTGCGCCGGAGGAGGGAAAGAAGGGATATCGGAAGTTTGGGCTGTTGATTCTGCAAATGGTGGATGAATGTGCGTGGCAGGGGCTGTGGGAAGGCAATGCTTGTTGGCTTGGAAACAAATGGGAGAAAGGGAGAGATAGTGGATAGGAATTCAGGGAGTAAAATAAAGAAAATAGGGAAAATAAAAGAAATAGTATAACACGGGGAAATAAATAGTTCTTTCCTAAAATAATTTACCGCGATTCCTACTGCAACCTTGTAAGCCAAATTTGATTATTTCTGATACAGTTACATTCAGAAATGAAATGATGGACGTGAAAGGAACGTCGAACGCAGTACTTCCTGGGAACAGTAAATAGGAAGAACTGGGTTTGAGTCCCGATCTATTTATATCACTTCTGTCTATCCTTGGGTTTAAGAGAAAGAGCAAATTAAGAAACTCCAATAAAGGGGCCAATTTAATATAATTTTCCTTATGAAATAATCTCAAATTTATTTTTTAATGCCATTTTGTCATAATAAATTTATTAGATACTAATATATCATTGTGATATCGGAGATGAAATTGCCCCCCTCCCCTTCCTCCCTGGATTCACCAATTAATTAATAGAGGCCTAATTAATGTGCAAAACTTACTACTTTTCCGTCATCCTTATTTTCTGTGTTTAAAGAAATTCCTATACCTAAACCGGAGCTGGGGAATGCATGGCCTTAAAGACATATGTGACCTTTATGGGATTTTATTGCAGCCTTTTAGTCACTTCCTGAAACAAATACTCCTTTTTAATTAATTTCGTTTTCTAATCTTGCTATTGACATCAAGTGTTAAGTGAAGTGTAAAATTTTCTCTTTCAGTTTATTGAGCGAATGAATTCGTTTTATAATGTATAATTTTTATGGTTAAACGTTTGAATTTAGGCAACACGCAGCACAAGATTAGCTTCTAGACTGAGACAGAATGCTAAATGTAACCTTCCGATTATAAAGATCTTCTACCCCTGACCAATTATTTTCATAAGCATAAACAATAAAGGAAGGTAAAACGGTGATTGTAATGTAAAATTGCCGTGCGGTGACTATAACAAAAGATTGGCGAATGAAGAGCCGAAAGAAGAATAAAATGGTTTAATTACACGCGGATTCCGATTAAAAATCTCTAGTTAGAAAGAATAACTCTCGCGACGAGGTTTTTATATAACGGGTAAAGGTTTATTAACAGTTCATTCTTTCCCGGCACCCTTATACTCACAATTAGTCTCATTTGTAAAAGAAAAGTCATCACAAAAAAGAGAGGGACACTCAACAATGATAAAGCTTTTACAATTGTCGAGGAGATATGAATCAAAGATAGGAAGTTTATGTCATCTGGAAATTAATCTCGAAGATCTTTACGGTAGCTAGCAAATGCTAACAATCCTTAAACCATTGAATGATAAGATTATTTCTAAAATAAGCGGAAGGACATTTTTTACGAGACCGTCTTAGAGATTTAAGAATCTAATATATCCCAGCATTCGTGTAAATTTGAGGAATCCACGAAAAGAAAATGAATATTCGCAAAATTTCGATGAAGTACAGAGTGTAGGACAAGAAAAAATTATCCAGGCGATGTATAAAATACAAAATATGTCCTCTCTCACGAGTATGACACCCTGCTGTACATTCAGCATCAACGCTTATGAGTTTCCATCATCCCTACATATATCATATACATTTTTCAGCGACGGTACGAGCTATTAAAAGAATTTCAATTTTCACATTCACGGTAATACGGGTCAATGTCATAAAAATAAATACTATTTTAATTACTTTAAATTTTACTTTGTCCTTTTCCAACTCATGAAGATCTCCTCGATCCTATGATAGTGACTTTTTCCACATTCTTCTCGCTGCTTCTAATAATATTCGAGTAAACCTTGCCCCTACAATTTTATCACCTAATATCCATAGGAATCTATTCAATCGCACTCTCAGTTCCTATATGTATTAGATTTGCTAATATCGATATGAAATTCGATCCCCCTTGAAATAATTTCATTTAATGGGAGAATTGGTCTCATTGAGATCTCTCGACAACGGTAATTTAATTGAAACTTATGGGTGAAACTAAATACCCTAATTAAAACACAAATAAGATAATAATACCAAAAGGACCAAAATAAATTATTAAACAATACAAACTTCAAAAATCCTATATTCGCTATTCTTAAGTATTCCAAACAAGAAGTCGATTCCATCGATCGATAAATATTGATTTAATTGTACTTAAATTCCAATGACTATAATTAAGTTTTTGAGAAATTACTTAAACATTTTCACTTATATTTTCCATTTAAACCACTTTTTTGCGAAACATAACTCACATATGAACACAACTATTTCTTGTTTATTTCAGTGCGAGAAATTGCGCCTATCCCATCGGGAAAAATATTCAAAGAAATAAATAGAATTGTTATGGATTATATGAAATATAATATAAATATGATGAGGACAGAATTGAAAGAGATGTAGAAATTATGCATGGAATTAGTGATTCATGAACATAAAAAAATTCTACGCAATAAGCTTCTTTAGGATGTAAAACAGAGTAAAAATTGATCCGAGATGTCAAGTGATACCTAATATGAAAATGCATTAACGCTCATCATTATATCTTATTTTTGGCTGGTTATCTTTCTGGTACTGAATTAAAGCAAGATTTTACAATATTTGATAGATATTCAGACAAAGACGATTATTAATTTTCAGCTAAATATAAATGGTATTTAGTACAAGTATATATGATCCCGTAAGAATGAAACGAAATCTCATAAAAGGAAATGGCCTGTGAATTTTCAAATAATATCCTAAATAACTTCAATTGGATCTCATGATACATGCACAGTGTGCATTGCACACCTATATTTGAAATGAATCATATATTGCCCATTGAGGGTGAATTGTCAGAACTATGACGACTGTTACAATAATGTTCCATATCTATACAATTTGAGAACAATTAGTACTTACCCATCGAGATTTCAGAGATGAGTCATTGTCGGGACCTGAGAATAAATTTGTCTTTCCCAATTTCCTAGGTATCTCATTCGTTGAGGTTAAATTTCAGTTGCTTCAGGCTATAAAGTAGAAGAAACACTATCAGGGACAGATCTTAGTCATTGCTATTGTATAGACGCTATTTCTAGGGCGCAATAAATGCTAATTCAACGAACATATATAAAAACACAAAATTTAACAAAAGTGTCATAACTTTTTATGGTATTTGTGTATGCCTGTTAGTTATTAAGTATGGCTCTCTACCATGAAAACGGCAGAGATGATTTAATAAATAATGGATAGAGTTTAGAAAATTGGGTATCTTTAAGCCTTTCCAAAATTATTAGTACCATTTGCATGGATGCATATTATAGTGTCTCTCAATGAGCAGGTTCAGTTACTTTTAAATCTCATACATACTTTGAGATTTTTTGTCAACATAATGACCTCGACGGTAAACTGGATTAAGTACTGAAATGTACTCAAAACAGACTTTTTCAAAATACTCGTTTCTTTTCCTCGCCCTTTCGTGATTGTAAAAGCAGATAAATTAGGAACGGATTAACTGAATTTCGGAGAAAATTATTCCAACGCGAAAAGTGATTTCGATTACAGCTTTGGCCGAAACGCCGTTCGGCATTTTTCGCACGAAATTTGTGATTAATTTCCATTTATTAAAATGTTACAGATTGCATCTAGAAAGATATCAGGATTGTCTATTCATTGCTTCACAGATTTAATAATGCATCCGATTAATTACACCTCAAAATCATTTACATCCACACCATTAGCATCCGATTCTTGCTGGTTAATCAAATCTCCCCGAAATAGAATAATTAAAAGGCTTTATTTTGCGACATAATGTTGTTTAATCGGCCGTTAATTGAATTCCATTTGTTGTATCTCAATTAATGCGATGACCGGGGGAAGATTGAAGGCCGGCACCGGAGATTTCGAAGATTTAATTCGATATATACAGCGTCAAATCGTCAACAACGCTTCGGAACCCAATGTTTTCATTACTTCTAGCTACTCTACGTGTGTCATCCACGATTCGAAAATACGCGTTTGTTTAAAAATAAAACGAAACCCAACTGCGAGTTCCGTGACGCTCGGTACCTCTCTTTTGTTTGGCCAGCGAGTAACCTATCCGCGTTCCAAACGGAAGTACCAGCTCCCTGGGGAGTTCTGAAGGACTTCGAGCTAAATTGTTTTCTGAGATAAAAAATACGCGTAACAATTACGCGTGTGCTCCATCGCTACTCGTTTTCCGCGTGTGTTTTTGATTCATCCTCTTTCTCAGTCTTTCCCTCCTTTCCCCATCCCATTTCCCAGCATCCATCACCTGCGACGCGTCTCTAACGGCCTGTTGAAACAACTAATTCCTAAATGCATGACATATCATTAGACAAAATTACTAACTTCTATCTCAGAATTGTAAAAGTCATAGTTCCTTCCTTCCGTCAAGCCTCTAAAAACTCTATCTTATCTTCACTATCCTTGGAATCTCTATCTGTCACTAGAACAAAACATGATTTACCCTTCTTACATCCACTGCTGAATTCCCTTTCTGACTGTCCTCCCTTAACTTCTCTTATCAATGATGGTGTTCCAGACTGATCTACCCGTTTGACATCTTACTTCACTATACTACTCCTAGAGTTCCACTTATCAAGAGCTCTCTTTTCTTCTACTCCTTCTCTGATGAACTCAATCCCTCCTATTGATCCTCTCTCCCAATCTAAAGGGAAATTTTCAAACCTGAGCTTACCACACACCAAATCCTTATAATGTTAAATCCACCAGTTATGCTGTTTTTTCTATATTTTCTGTCACTTTTCTACTGTTTATGTTTGTTACTTTCCTATATGTATATTTTTTATATTTCACTGTAAATTGGCATTGTTATGCTGTAAGTGAGAATTTAACAAATAAATAAATATTCATTAGTCTTAGTGTCTGGCATTTATATATCTACTTTGTGTGTGATTTTTGAATGTTACCTCCAATTATATACAAATTTATTTTACATTTTACTTCAACTAATATATATTTTGATTCTTTGAAATGGAGGGCGATAAAATTGTACAGAGAATACGAGTGATAGGATTATCAATGACAAATTACGCGTGTGTTTCATCGCTACTCGTTTTCTGCATAGAAACGAACGTTTTCCGAAAGTGTGTTTTTGATTCATCCTCTTCTTTCTCCTTCTTCTCTCCCATCCCCGCCCCATTTCCCAGCATCCGTCATCTTCTCCCACTCCCCGCTACTATACATGACTCGGGGACGCGTCCCTAACGGCCTGTTGAAACAACTAATTCCGTTTATTTACCTCTGTGTCCGTATTTGCAAATCTCGCTTAGCATCTCTCGTTCTGACCAGAGAAAAGGCGTGTCGGCGGACGCGACGCCTCGATCCTGTTTTTATTTTTATCGGAGACGCGTTCGAACCCGATTGCCTCCTTCCCCGAAACCCAACCGATTTCCGCGATGAGCCCTCCTCCCTCGCCCCGATTGCAATAACCGTTCCCCTCCAATTCCGCCGCCCGTAAACGAGATGCAAAACCGCTCTCGTCCGACGATATTACTTTTTTACGGGAAAAAATGTCCACCTCCCGGTCGCTGGAAATAACCATCTCGTTTCGTGTGCGCGTCTCATTCTGCCGCTGTTGTGTTTTTCGGCGCACTCACCCTAGCTCGTGTCGCGACCGAAAGCGTGCCCCACTTCGAGGGACGCCATCTTTTTCCATACAAAACAACCACTCCGCTTCACAATCATAATTACTTAATTTCAAATGAAAATCTCACATTCTTGTATTTTATACACCCGTATCTTTTACCATTAATTCGTACCATTCGTACCATTAATTCGAGTAGGCTATTTTACAGACATGTATAGAGGACCTAAAGAAGTCTTATTTGTACGAGTAACGGGGCAAAATATAAAAAACGAGTGAATTCGTCGAGAAAAAAAATCCGATTTTACGCATTTTCTCGCAACCCAAATGTGTTTTCTGCCTATAGAATTTGGGTTTGAATCTCTGGCTGTCCTTTGATTCACAAGACCCTCAATGATACTAGTAAATAGAAAAAATGATCTTCGTTCCTTAATGCATGAAATATTCATCGGTCTTACTGCCTGGCATTTATATATTTACTTTATGGGTGATATTTGAATGTTACCTCCTATCATTAACTAATTAGTTTTACATTGTACTTCAACTAATAAATATCTTGATTCCTTGAAATGGCGGGCGATCAAATTTGTACTTAGAATTAGTACGATAAGATTTTCAATGAACCTTCCAGCTAGAAATAAGCATTTATTTAACTATTCTACTTTTCTAAATTATTCCTTCCTTGAATATCAGTATACTTATCCTCTTCAAATTGACGCTTTTCTCTTCCTATGCATTTTAATCTCGTAGGTATGCTTTTTCTCATGCCTCTAATGACCAACTTCTTGAGCATTATCATGATATTTGTTGCAATACAAAAATAATGCCATAGGAAAACACCAATAGCTCATTACGATCTCATTTGCTGTACTCATTTAAACTTCTATTATGATCTCCGTAAAATATTATTGCAGTTCAACATATACACTTCCTTTGTGAATAAGTAAGAAATTTACATTTCACGTAAAGGCAATACAGAAATATAAAACTTTCGATTTTTCAAAAATATTTAGGTTTCCAGATAGTTTTTTTTACAACGATTTAAGCGAAAATTTCATCTTAGATGGTATAATATTATTTCTCTAATGATAATCATATGACACGTTGTCTACAACAAGATATACATTTTTTTCTAAATTAATTGTGTTCACAAACTGCCAAATTTAATGGTGAAAGGTCGTGGGGATTGGGAGGGGTTTAATTAATAAAATATGATGATATAGCGAGTATCACCAAGCATTTGGAGACTCATGGTAACTTCAAATGGCAATGGATATTAACAAATATACGTTATTCAAAATTCAGTTAGGTCACTGTTCTCAGAATTACTCTAAGAATTCCTTCAAAATCCACTAATTAATACATAATTCAGAGATATTTACTTACAGTATGTACAAATACTTTTCTATTAAAAATTTTCACTAAAACTTTTTTCAGTAACCTCTTTAAGAAATTGTCATTGAATTTTCTTTTTTCTTAAAACCTTTCCATTTTCTGAGTAGCCTCATCTCATCCTCCATTAACAGCTCCTTGTTTCAACCCTATCGTTCTCAGTTATTTTCTCGTAAATTGTCACTTTCTTTCGCTCTTATTCAATACCTTCACGTTCTCTTCATTTTTTTTACTCCTTGCCAACGATGATGATCGTATTCGACAAGTTCCCCGCATCACAATACTCTTCCTCATCAGTAAAAAGTAACGCTATTATCGATGGATATAACTGCATTTATTATTGACCTTTAGCTTCTTCCACTGTTTGTCGGTCAACATCTCTCTCTTACTGATTTTTCCATAGAATATCCCTCGCACCCCCTCCCACTCTTCACCTCTCCAAAATTTTCCGCCGAACACCTATATTGCTCCGCGGTCCTCGGATCGCAACACGTACCAATAATCGGATTAAATTCGTCGCTTTTATTAATCGACTCGTTGGAACACGGCTCCTGTCCCATCCCCACGTTGCCAATTTCAACACCTCCCGGGGTTTACTCCTAACGACTACTGACAATCAAAATCAACAATTCACATCCTGGTTCTTCCGCCCGCTTTTGCATTTTACATTGTTTTCCGACGGCGCCACTTCGTTAGTGATCATGTATCGATGCTCATTTGTTTTGGAGCGGCGGCGAAGGGGGGAGGGGGGTTCCGGGTGGACCTCCAATGAGAGGCTTAACATGCCCTTTGTGAGTTGGGGGGACGTTGATTGGACTACGCGCTTAATTATAACCATCTGCGCGACGAGAATTATATATTTAACGCTTACAGATAATGCGCGCTTTTTATTTGCCGCGCGTGCGTGACGAAGTGGGAAGTGGGATTAAACAAGTTCGGACGCGTCAAAAGTTTAGCATAGAGCGAGCGCTTTCCCGCGCGCTTTCGTGGGGTTTTATGAATTTTGCTTCGGTTTTGGAGGACCGAGCATCGCTTCAATTGGTTATTAACTCTGACGGCTTTTCGATTCCGTCGCGTTTATTGGTTTTTGTAAGGAAAATGTTGACCATCAAATTTTTACGAGAGATTCGGCTCGCATCGATATGATTGTTTAGACTTGTGGAGAGTTTAACCGGTCGGAGAGTATTACTAGAATTTTCGGCTCGCGAGATCAACTCGTAATCTAGCCATATCTTGCGGAGCAGAAAAGAGAGAAATGTTTCATCCAGTGGAAAGATAAACCACTAAAAATTCCTCCAAATTGTTTCATTGAGAGGTTTATATTATTCTCTTCAACTATGGTTTGGAATATTTAAAGAAATTGCCCATTCAAAATTTACGATATTTAATAATTGAAACATTTTTCCACATTTCGACTTGCATATAAAATCATTCGCAAAAACGTAGCTGTTAAAAATGGTTGATCACAATGATTATGTAAATAATTGTCAACTATGTAAATAAACTTCATGAAAATTGAAATATATTATGCATACCTACACAGGCTATCTAAATTTCGGTAGATTCATGTGCATTAAAAATTCCTACTCAACGCCATCTCTTCCACTTATTAATAGATTCCCTCATACTTTATGTCATCTTCTTGCTTTGTTTCCCTTCTGTATTTTTCCTTATATTCTACCCTCAGTTACTTTTAGTAGACCCTTTCCTCTTCTTTGACCCACTCATTTCCTCTGTTGTTACTTAATTACTTCAATGAAAGAAATTATAGTTTTGAAAAACCTACTAACTAAATGAGTACCATTATCGGTCCCTGATAGCGAATTCTTAGTAATTAATTACAGCAGCAAAACTTCGTATTAATTGTAGGTTACGCTTTAAAGATTTTAAATTTGAGGTCGGCCATATGTCACTAGAAAATATAGGTGAAACTACCAAGTTGGTGTAGACAGTAGTACTGTGATCTTTTTCATTCACTTTATTTTAAACAAATATTTGCCTTGAGCTTTGTGGATGAATGATGCAAATATCCACATATGATAGTGGTTAAAATATCATCCAAAACAGGAAATATATTTTAAAGAAATAAACCTTGACCTAAGTAGAAAAATACTATTACATTAATAAAAATAATAAAAACGAAAAATGCAAGGGATAGATGATTGAAATCCACCACACCAAAATATTCAACTAAATATCACATCGACTATTTCTTTTACTAAATTATGATATTTTTGATACGACAACTGATTTACGGTTCGTTAAAAATATTTATAAATTACTTAACCGGAGACAGTTAAGATTAAATGACGATAACTTGAAAATTTCTTCCTCCGGCATAAGTGAAATCTTGTTAAATTGAAATTTTTAAACTTGGTTACGATATTCGATCAAATAATAAAATTAATATCAGATGAATTCGAAATACCTCAGTCAAAATGCTAAGCTAATGAAATTCTTTCGCAGAGCTTACATCAAAACTTAAGCAAATTACAGCTGTATCACCGCATTACCTTTAACTGTGTCAACACGAGAAATTACTAATAACGTTTTCCGAGCCAAATATCAGATGATTGTCGATCTGAACCGAAAAGGATGCGGGCGTTTTCATGCAAAGAGGAAAATTGCATCAAGCATTTTTTAAATATTTTCCATTCAATCAAGTCTTAACTCATTTACTTAATTTCAACGAAGAATTTTATTCCGGTGTTCGACTCTAAAAGAGCATTAAAACATTCTGACATAAATACATTACACATAAAGACAAAGAAAGAGGTAATCTAATTTTTTCATTGGATTCCATCGAATTTGAAAATATAGTTCGAGAATTCCTTTTTCAATTTCTATTTATTAAATTGGGAAAGTAATTCACCCGCTACAAATTTCCTGCTTACTGTTGAGTGTATATGGATTTACTTACTATATACATGTATCTATTCATATATTTTGCAACTTTTCTTTTATATCCTGCTATTATAAGTTGGTCTATATTTCTGCATAAAGGTGATTAAAATAAATAAGCCTGTTCAATTACGGCATCCTCAGAAGTTCATTGTTTTTAAGGAAAGAAAAAGCCAATCCTAATCTTTGATACATTTCAAATATTAAATTCTTAAGTATTTTTCATCTAAAACCTTGTATTTAAAGCATGCGTCATATAAAAATACAATTGGTGAACAGATGTCAGTATTTTCTCAAACTTATTTTATAACAGTATTTTACCGTACATTTCTGGAGATTCATATTTATAATAATTAAAGTATACTGCATAAGGAATAAAAAAGAGCTAAGAAAGTATCACTGTATTTAAATAGATAATGAAGTTTCAATATTTCCTTAAACCTCAATTATTCCAAACCAAAAATTATTCCTAGTTACTTCAATTTTGTATTTATTACAGTGCGGTTGCATACATAATGAGTCAGAAATATTATCAACTTAATTTTCTCAATAGATAATGAAGTTTCAATATTTCCTTAAACCTCAATTATTCCAAACCAAAAATTATTCCTAGTTACTTCAATTTTGTATTTATTACAGTGCGGTTGCATACATAATGAGTCAGAAATATTATCAACTTAATTTTCTCATAAATCTCCAGAAGCAAATATTTAAATCAGTATTTTCATAGGCGCCATTCAAATGAAAAAATATAACGGAAAGTGACGTCTAAAACGGGAAGATACATACCTTTTTATGAATAAATCTGGGGAGGAGGATGCACACTGCATAGGATTTTGCATTTACAAATGAATGAATTCCTCAGTAAATCTAAAATGGATGTGAAATAGAAGTAGATTTAGAATGGAAAATGATTATCGTTCTGATCAACAGTCTCCAATATCAATGAAATAAATATGTAAGTAATTAATATTAGTCGCAACTGAAAATTACAAGAAAAAATAGAATGATTAATTTCATTGATTCCTGATGCCGAGATGATGAATGTTGGGTTCAATACAAAATTGTATTAAATAGAAAGGTTTCTCTGAATGAAAATATGTACCTAGGAACATTATCTATTCCATATATCTTTACCTTACTAGAATGAATAAAATGTACTTCCATTCTGTTCCTATAATATTATCATTTCAATTCTACCATTATACATATAAAAATAAACCATGTATTTTTACTAATGTTTAATTATAAAATGAAAATGTACGATTTTCCTACTGCTAGTATTATTTAAAAATAAATATAAATTTCAGATCTTAAATAGTAAGCCGATTACTTAATTTCAATTGTCATGTTGCCCTGCGCCGTTATTAGATTCCAGGGCTTTTAAGAACAAACTAACAACTTGTAAATACCTCGAATTAGCCACAAAATAACTACCATGATGATTATCTACCATAAATATAACAGCTGCATGCATTAAAATGATCTGGGAAAACGAACCTGAATTATTTATGTAATGTAAATTACTCTAACTCTCCGCAACAAATTACTGCCGCCGATACTTTGATTACAACGCTATATGAAGGGAATAAAATATTTAACCTAGAGATATTACATCTCGTAATTTTGAGTAAAATATAATTATTTAAACGAAGGTAGATAAAATTTATCGCAATATTAACATTTTAATATTCAATTTGAATGAAACGGTAAAAAAAAACATTCTTAAATATGTCATTTGGTAAATTTCATAATTTATGCTGTCAAATGAGGGAAAATTATGAAAAGACATTAAGTTGGGGTGATGAGAAATTATTTTTGGATTATTTCAAATTACACCACCATGGAATTGAAAATATTGAATGGCTTTTTAAATTTCAGCTCAAGTTAGCATCAAATAATTATTGTGATGAAATTCAGCCGTACATAAATTCAGGCTGACATAGTTGAAAGTTAAAAAGGCCTTAAACTTTTACAAGTCTCTAATAATGAAGGAAAAATATTTTAATAGGGTGAAAGAGATTAACATAAAACTAGGAGTACAAATATCAGGAACTGAATACGTCCTTGTTGACGGAATTGTACGATAGAAGCGATAATTCCACTATATAGTGATAAGCGATAATTATTAAGACAATATGCAATCATCGATTCAATAAATACATTTAGCAAAACTAGATATAGTGTCAAATCAAATTTTTACATAGTAAAGATGAAGATTTAGACTAAAACAATATTACAATACAACAAATTTAATTTATTGAATAACGATCCATATAAGGTATTCTTATAAGGATTAGTAAAAGTAGATCAGTAGAAGTATTTACAACTTGTTAAATCCTTACTTGGATCAATAAAAGTTATTAAAATTTTTCATATTGAAACTTTGTTTAATTCAACATCTCCATCGGCATGTCGATTTTGCAAAAGGTACATATTGTCACACACATATTGACGGCCTACTCCGGGATTTTTTCAATTACAGTAAGTTATTGACTCATTTAGACGAGCAGTTACGAAAAACCAAAAAGAAATCCTTATGTTCATAATTAAATAGTCAGCAGCCAATAGAAATCCCATGGATATCAATTGCAATGATACAATATGGGAAAACGTGTTTATATCTTTGACAAAACGTTCGAGACACAGAAACTCGGGGAAGAGACTAACTCCTTTGAAAGTCAATTAGACACATCTCGTATGCTGAAGGAACCTCTATCGCTTGCCAAGAATGATAACCACTCCCAATGATTTAATGCGGCTGTGATTACTACAGTTCATCCGAACTTCAAGGGCTTTTCAGCACGCACCGAAGAAGAGGTTGAACTAATTGATCCCAATGTTGCCAATTTTGCCCTCGACATAACGAGAATTCGCTTTTCCTCGCACCTTGCTGCCAATACTGTGGCGCCACCACTGCGTTCAACGTCTAGTATCACCGTTTTTCAGGTCTTTCCCGATTTCATATTATCGCAAGCAATCCACTGAGGAGCATAACCCATAAGAAATCCAATATTCACAATGATAAAAGAAATTACCTACTAACAAAAATACTACGAGAGCTAGTAACAAGAATGCAGCTAATATCAGGAATGAAAATAACTTTAACTTTTCGCATTAGAAGGAGCATAATAAAAATTACTACTTAAACTTACTGCAACTTACCACTTAAGTTCTGTTTTGATAATTTACATCGATTCATCGATATATTTGTCTTTTTTATATTGATTATAACATTGTTTATTGTTTCATTGAAAATCCGCAGTAAAGTCTTTTTATAGAGCAAAATGAAATAAATTGATTTATTTTTAAATTCTACGCTTCAATTTTATACGTAATTATTGAGGTTTCCTGCTTGCATGAATTTCTTATGAACTGGTAATCAAGATTAATTTTGAGCTATACCCAAAAGATATGTTCCCTGAAATCGATTATATGGCCATTCAGTGAAATTTTGAAAACTTTTGAGAAGATTTTGGAGAGTTATTGACAATATAACAAGGGTTCCATACGAGTTTACCACTATTCCAACGAATTACGGCAGAGCTTCTCGAACAGTGAACCGCGGCCGCATGACACTTGACGGTGCACCATATGATTCCCGATAATTCCAAATATTATTTAAGGCATTAATTGTTCCTCGATATCTTCCTTATAACTGAATAGATTATTGTTGATTAGTGGAATTTTTACATACGTAACTAAATACTTTAACTAATGACTTTTCTGTTCCCTCTCTGATTTCTTAGATTCGAGCACTTACTAGCAGAAACTTTTGCATTCAGCTACAATAAAATGTGTCTACTAAATTGATAAAAAATAAATGGACCACGGGGATCAAATTTCTGAGATACACAACAGTAAGTAAAGAAAACTGCAATAATTCTGTTAATGAATTAGAGATTTAAACATCTCCAATAGCTGTCTCAGCACTCGGTATTGTGTTGCTACCGGTTTTTGGAAAAAAACAGAAAGGCTCGGATTAGTAACCTTCTAAGAAGCACCCAATGAACTTATCAATAGCGATGCTATAATTTTAGCAGTACAGGAATACATTTGAAGATGATAGAATCGCTATTGGAATGTAAATTAGGTTTTTCTTAGAAGGTTAGTAATTTGGGCTTTTCTGATGTTTCCGAGGACCGGAGTAAACGAGATGCAAACCGCTGACAAATACGGTTATTGGTGATTTTTAGACCTCTAACATACAAGAGTTTTGGTTTCCGAGTACGAATTTCAAATTTTCAAATGGCAGCACTGATTCGGGCTCGGAATGGAAAGAGAAGAAAAGAGTAAGTTGGGGAGAAAATCGATGGAATAAACGAAGAAAAGCAACAAGAAAGGTAAACGTGTAAAAAAGCACGAGGTGGTTGATGGGACGTAATGGGTGGGACAAGGATACAGCGGAGGAAAAAAGGGCGGAGGGCAACAAGACTACGAAGCAAGCCTTGAGACTTATCGTCCTAAAAAAAAGTTTTGGAAGTTTCGAAATCTTACGATACATGAAGAATTTTCTTGTTGTTTTTTATCAATTGAATGTGTTATTACACAATATACACTCCCAAGACTGCCAAAGCTAATACTGCCGTTAAAAAATGATACGTGAAAATTTCAGGGTTACTGAAGATTTGAAGGAAATTATTCATATTGTCTAAGTAAGTTTTTTTAACTAACTTCCATAGTAAACGATATTGAAAGCCTCTATGCTCGCTGTCTAATGCAAAACAAACATTTGTCATGTGATCTTTATTCTTTAATCGCAACTCATGAAACTGCCACAGGATGCTGATACATGAAATTCGAAGAAGCAAATAGGCATCGCAGAGAAGCACTTTCACCTCCAGCAGAGGTTCGTGTTTAAGGTAACTGAATAAAATAGAAAGACGAAACGTCAGACAGGTCAGCAGGCCATAAAATCAGGTAATCAATAAAATCAAAAGGTATTTGCACCCACGATAGGAGTAATGACCGGTATTGAATCACAGTTATGAAGGCATGGGAGGGAAAGTGAGTAAATTAGAGGCCGAAAGAGAAAGGAAATTTGTATACTTGGAATTTTTTAGAGCGTGTCTCGGGATGGGGATAAGAGAATAACTTGTAAATGGTTAAGAATGTCTTCGACAATACTTTTAATGAAAAGGTGTTAATGAGTTTGATTGACTAAATATTTAGCAGAGTACACTAAAATAATTTTCGAAAATCGTAACTAATAATGCATTTAGATAATAAAAGCCTGAATCTGTTAATCATTAGCTAAACCTGAAGTTAATGTAATTTATTTCAAAACTGTAATTCTTCCACGTTTTTTTCACACTAAATAAAATCAAAGTTATTATTCATTCATAAACAATAAGTATCATCAAGAGAGTTCGCCTTTGTGTTACTACAGCACCTTCTTCGTTTTTTTCTGCAGTAAGGTGCACCTTCAAGAGAGTTAACCACCTTCAGTCACTCAAATCTCCTCCTAAGAAACATGGACCAGAATCTTGCATAATCAGCCTCTGCTTGTGAACCTCGTCTTTCCGAAATGACAAACCTTATCCTTCAATGCTCAATAAATCTACGAGACAATCTTAAATCAAACGTCTTGGGTACGCGACCTTGCTCGCGATGAAATCTTCCATGGGCTACCACTTGCGCACATCGCCGAGGACCGGTTCGAAACGGATTAGAAGGCCCACGGGCCTATTCTGTTAGCCGTAAAGTGGGTGGAGAGAGCAGGTGAAGAGGAGAGGTAGGTGGTCACGTATGGAATCAGGTAGGCGAGAATAAGCGCAAGGCCGCACAATGGGCGTGGAACGAAAGCGAAGGTCGGCTCCTCACTCGCTCTCATCCCCTTTGATCTTGGTCCTCCAAACGTCTCTCTCATTCCTCATCTCCTACGCCCTCCTTCGGCGTCCGACTGTTCCTCTGCAGAATACGCCCAAAAATAAGGACACGCCCGGCAACGGACACGAGGCGGAACATTCTGGGGATCCCACGGGATGGAATGGGTGGTCACGGGAGAGGATGCAGGGTATCCGGCTCCTTTTTTGGACTGATATTCATTCGAAATGCTTCACGGAACTAGCGCCTGGAAGTGATTCTTTCGGCGGATTTAGACAGTCGGCACACTGCGATTTTATTATACAAAAATATCCTTTATTAACAGAGGCGTAGCCTAGTGTTACCTGGATTTTTCTTAAGCCCTTTCCTAAAAATACAAAATCTTTTTTTTTATGTAGATCCTTAACGTATTTGTGAAGGAATTATAGTTACTAAAATAACTGTGATTAATTTTAAAATAAAAGTTAAGAGAAGTAAGGGACTGCCTACTAGGGTGATGTACGGCGGGGACTATTTGTGCCCCAAAACCAAAAACAAAATAAAGGAAAGCTTACCAGGAACCCTGAAAAATCTGGATAACAATGTTTTTATTGTATATTACCGTAATCAGTAATAAAAAATTACATCTAAAATCGTAAATATAACTGTACATTAACTGTAATTGTGATATAATTATAAAGGTAATCTTACAACTACAATGTTATCTAATATAATAATTACACTGCCACCAGACTTATGGCGAACTTTGGCTTAAAGTCTAATAATAATAATAACTATAATTATTAAGCTTCTGTAATGCTCCTCCGAGATGTAAAAGCGATGGAAATCGCAAATTAAATAAAAAGAGTAGCGTTACCGTATGCAATTAAAGGAGTTAATTGGCCGAAACGGATGAAATATCTCCTCCAGTTCTTTTTGCGGTGCCGGAGATTCCCGCTAACCTTGGAATTTTTTAGTTTGGGCTCACAGAAGAAAGAGACATTTTTACCCATTTGCAAAAAAAATATTGAGAGAAGTTTTCCAAATTTTTGAGTGTTCGCAAAATTTTAAATTGGTTGTCATTTTGAAAGCGCAACGGTCTCGTGAGAATGCCTGTTTCTAAGGATATCTAAGTAAAATGCTTTTGTAACTGTATTAACATTATATTTGTAAGGCAAAAACCAAAGAATAATGATATAATAATAGTATTATAACAATTATATATGTCAAATACGCTCTGCGATCAGTTAATGAGATAAATTACTCTTCGACGTTATCGTATTGAACTATAAAGCCATTTATTAATATATTAGAAACTACATTTGATAAGCATTGACTTCCATCAACCCTACCCAAGTATTCAAGAAGTAAAATATATTAACAGAATTACAAATGACCATTAATGTATATAAAATAAATTATTATGCTATCTTACCGGAATATATAGATGTCACAGACTAAAGTTATAGTGCTTACATTCTTTGAAAAATGTTAGCATCCTAAAATAAAATTATCCAATAGGATAACAATACATCTTGAGTGATAAATTACCTTAATGCTTTTATTTACAAATTCCAATCATTCATGCTTATGATGACGGGAAAGTCAGGAAATAATCCGGGACTTTTCATTGATGCATGAGCAGCTTATGTGTGTTCAACCACTAAGATTACAACAGGGAATTTCTTTGTCTTGAATGAGCGAGGAGCTACATGTGCGCATACGCAAGATCCGGTTATCATTCTTCGAATACCCAGGTATCGCTTCCATATCAACCAAACATTAGACGTCTAAACATGGATTAATACACAACATCCAGATCGATCCATTGATTTCCATATACATCATTATTATTTCCCTATCGACTAGAATAATTTCCTAATTTAATTAATGAATAGTTTCCAATGTTCCTTTTAATTTAAATATATAGGTACAAAGCCAGGAGCCATCAAAATTCATTAAAACATTTTCGCAGCTTACAATCGACCATAAAAGATAAAACTGTAGTCATTTCTAATATTACCATCTAAAGATTGAAGTTAAAAAATGCAAAATTGCTCGTAATTAACAAGAATTTCACATTTTATTATTTAAAGCGTTATAAAGATAATTTTCTAAATTCAAAATAAGTTTTTCCTCGTAATAGGATCATAAGAGACTCATTCTAGTAGAGAGATGGTGCGTAAGATACTTGCAAGCATTATTCGAGGAGGATTATAATGCTTGCAAGTATAAAACCAAGGTCTGTGATTAATTTATATGACATGATTTGCATAAAAATTGAAAAATTGGGTTGTAAGGTGACATACTTTCCCTCGGAATGCTCTGATCAAGGCAACTTCTCTTCAATGGTCAACGTGTTTGGACTTTAAAATTCTCGTGACTCGAAAAAGGAACAGTGAATTCATCAGTATTAATTAATGATTAAACACATTAAAGTAAATCCGCTTCATAATAAAGGAGTTTCACATTAATAATCAACCGAATGCATAAGTGTTGCACTTTGATGGTTAAATTGCTTCGGCATCTCCCACCGAGGATCTAGCCCAGGTCCGCTTTCATCGAAGCCGATGGCGCTTTTCACTTAGCAATCCGAGAGCCCTCGGAGACTAAAGTTTGAATTCCCAATTAAGAATTAAATTATGTAAGCTTTTATGTTTAGAATTAAATTTAGAATTAATTCCTATTATATCATTCCTAAATTTAGAATTAATTCCTATTTAAGAATTAAATTGAGTAAGTTTTTTTATTTCCCTTCAAGCGAATAAATTTTCACCTTAACTTTTCTTTCCACTTTTTTAGTTTTCTATTTCCATTTTTCTGGCCGAATAAAAAATCGGCCGAAGATTTCATAAAACGTGCAAAAATTCTATTCGCAGCAGCCGTGCTAAAAATAGAATTCTCGCCCTCTGTTGACCAAATATTCTCCCACGGATTGCGGTGCCTCGGTGAACCATTTGTCTTTCTGATTTACTCCCGCTAACTTTAACTAACTTGCATAAAATAAAAGACGTATTTACGGTAGTATAAATCCCGTGCCGCCGAGGAGTTTTCCCGCATACGTCGTAAATTACGTGCTCTAGAGAGTGAAAGTAGTCCAACAGCCTCTTCCCTCTCCGCTCGCTACAAGGTTAAGGTCGAACGGGAAATTTCACTAGCGGCCGCTGCAATGCCGTTATTCCAGTCCTAGCCTTAAGAGGAGAGTAGGAAGAATCGAGGAGGAATGCGGCAGATCGCGTCATATTCAAAATCGGCGGGAGAAAAAGATGATCGCTTAAGAAAGCAAAGAGCGTCCTTCTCACCTGAATTTTATGAAGGCTGAATGATGAATCCGAGGCTAATGAATATTCAATGACGAATTTAAAATGAACCCGTGATTACGCAAATAACGTTTCGAGAACGTGCTCGGGACGAAATGGCACCATCAAAGTGATTTTATGGTCCGGAAAATCTCTTGAAACACGAAGGAAAATGGACGACAGGTCGATTCTAAAGAGCAAGCCTATATTTAAATAATCACATAGTGATAAAAGAAGGAGCGAAAATCAATACTTCTCCTCATGTCAAGCAAGTTGAACTTGGTGAAATTGTTATCAATTACCACATATGAAATTACTTTTATTGCACGGCAGTAGTATTTATTTTATGCATTCAGTTCTTACGCATTTCTGAAACTTAAGAATTATTATCAGCGATACTCAATTCACCCACTTAATGTTACAATTACTGAAAAAATTGAATTAATTCTTAAAAACAAAGATACACTATCAATTCGGTTGCGGGATATTTTTTTTAGTTTAAACGCTGCTAACAAAAAGAACAGTTTAATATTCAACGATTAGATACCTAAATGTAATACATTGTAATTGAAAGGAAATTTTATGAAAGAATATCTTAGCAGTTCGCTTTATTTAGCATTTACGATAACTGTTAAAAGCTATTGAAAGAAACCTAGTGTGCTATTCAGCAAACTAAAATCGCCGATAAAATTTCATCTTATCTTACATAAAACTGAAATTGCCAAACCATGCAACCTAAGTAACTCCAATGATTCCTATTTAAGTACTAAATGTTAACAATGGAAGAGGAGCATCATACAATGTGGGATGCATATAAAAATTAATCAAAATCTGTAAGTGTGCAAGTAAACCCGCTAAGAAACTACTTATTTCTACGCAATACTTCATATCCTGAACAACACCGCTCATTCTTTTACCAACCGGTGGAATAAACTACTTTAAAAATGCATTTTCCCATTCTTAAAATCTACTTTCAGCTCAATAATTAAGCTTAGAATATAAACATTGAATTCCAGACACCAATAATACGATAAAGAAAAGTAGGGCTAGATATTTTGAGGAATATCACAATTAATCTTCTAGGAGTCCACCAGGCAGAGAGAAAATTACGTAATCCATACCTATACGTATTGCTTTCTAACTTCGCTTTCGATGACTTATTCAGTGGTGATCGCAGTGCTATGGGATAGCCAATTTGAGCTCATGAAGTAGAAGAAACTCACATAGTTTTCATATAGTTTGAGTTTACGTAAAAATCAAGGGCACGCTCGCTGTAAGAATAGCGTGCCGTGGAAAGCCTAAAGATACTGCCCACCTTAGTCAATGAATTTTAAGAAAACGGGAAATTAATTCCTGATTTAATTGGTCTGCTTATATAATTCATACGCTTACATTATGGACTCCCATGACTAGTCTTTTCATCGGAGATATAGAAGAAAAATTCAAGGGAAATAAAAAGTGTATAAATAAATATCAACCAGTCAACAGTAAATTTAGACTATCCGATAAAAGGATCGGTATCTATTGTTATGCCAGCAATGAAAAAGAGATATCCAAAGTTCAAATGAGAATAAATTTCAAAGATTAATTTATATACTTCTAAACTTTCTTGAGATGATACTTTTCACCAATAACGATTAAATGATCACTTACAGCAGAATGTTATACGGAAACTTTCAAACTGACATATTCCTTCCAATCATTTCGTGGAAGTAACAAGTTGATCTCGCCTCACGAAGTCCTTTTTTTAACTTATCATTATCTTAATCCTATAGTATAGAATTTTTTCTTAAATATATAAAAATGGTTGCTCATAAGAAACTCAAATAATATATAAATCATGAAATGACACTAAGGATACAATTATTTTGCGAACATTTTCCTTCTTCTATTCCAGAAAGAGGATTACTGTCCAAAAAAGCTGAATGTAAAGATGTGCGTTGCCATGACTTTCACGCGGTCCACAAACGTTACTTGCGTACCTCAGTAGAGTTGGGTAGTATTTCAGGAAATCCCTTGGAGTTCGTGATGCATCATAAATACCTAGGAATCACGATCAGTAGTGATTTTTCCTTCAAACAGCTTATTCGAAGCGTAATAGGAAAAGCGAATGAGATGCAAAGGTTAGCCAGTAGAATTCTGAAGGGATGTCCTTCGAGAGTAAAAGAAATAGCGAACTTTTCCCTAATTCTACCTCTTCTTGAGTATTGCTGTGCGATTTGGGATCCTCACGAAGTAGGATTAATTTCTGATCTTAAGATGGTTCAACGTAGAGCAGCTAGGTTTGTCAAGGGAGATTTCAGATTTGACAGCAGTGTTTCGGCTATGATAGAATCCCTTGGATGTTGGATGGAACTCTCTTAGAGATAGAAGCTTTTTGATAAATTTATCACTACCGATTTCGGGTGGAGAGAGCTGATATTGTTATCCCAGTTATAAACTTTCGCGATCTTCGGGAGAAAAAAAAATAGCGATACAGTGAAGTAGTTGCTTTTAGTTACTTTTGGTCGTTTTTCCCGCGAAGTATTAGAGAAGATAATGGCTCTCCATATTAGATCGGGAATCCGGTGTTTTACACCCCCTGCTACGCGCCACTGGTGGATTGCAGGTTTTAAATATAAATGTAAATGTAAAAAGAAAGATTAGATAAATTCGGAGATGACCATTTTATGCGTGAAATAAAATCTTAGTTTTTAGTTAAATGTCTTAAAATTTAAAACTGAACAATGTAAATGTTGAGCAACTCTAATTTTCACTTACCCTCCACAGAGAATCTCAGTTTTAAATAATTTCTTGAAACGAAAAAAAGCAGTTCTTACTCAAGTAATGGAATCAAATCAATAAATCTGCAGAGTGTGTTACTTGGTTTGAATTAAAAGAAAATACTTTATTCAAAACTTTGGAAGTATGCTGTTGTACAATGATTCAAAAGTATTCAGATATCCTCTATAACATAACTTCTCTGCAACTGAACTACGGTAAATATACTTGGAATATGTATTTGAGTCTCAACAGCGTCTCTCTGTATACATAATGACCTCCTCACCCTGCGAATGAGTTCCGAGTACACGCAGGAAAATTCCAACGCACCGGACTGTAAACCACAAAGTATTCCATACGTGCCGTATTGGGTTACTTTCCCTTCGCTCAAAGGTCCTCGACAAAAGAACCGGTAACTGCACCACAACAGCAAAGACCTAGGTCAGAATCCCACAAAGGACATAGACTTCCTTCACGTAATAAGAGACCAAGGGCCTTAGACATGAAAACCTCTTCACGCTTATTAACGCAATTCGCTTCAGCATTAGTTTTCCTAGCTGAAGGTAAAAGAAATATAGCGGGACACTTGGTATCACGCATGATGTAAAATAAGCGAAATAAAAACTTATATGCACCGACAATAACGCGTTAATGCGTTATCGGCGTTGAGTTAGCCTTACTGAGACTTAAAATTCGCTGGATTACCTATTGCATAGAAGACAGGTATTTCAAAATTTTACTGATACACTCAGTAATTTAGAATTTTACGTTTTCAACAAAAAGTCTTAAAAAAGTACCTCGTATAAATAGATAAAAAAACTCGTAAGAGTAAATTTAGTTACATGAGAAGGACGATTGAGTCAGGTATATGAAGTGCCCCTGTTTAATATCAGAGTAACGGTGAAATTCATTTTGATATTTTCCAAATAGGTCTTGTATTATACTTCCCTCCGATTGTTTAATGAGCGTTGATATCTTATAAGGAGAAAAATTAAGCAACCTTAATCATTCAGTACACCAGTATTTCAATTCTATGTCGCATGTAAATTATCAAGAAGTTTCCGAATAATATTTGGAATTGCAACAGGCCATAACGCAATATAAAATCTAAGGAAAAAACAGGGAGATTTATCCTTACTCACCAAAGATCAAACGATAATATATACCGCAATTCTCACACATCGCTGATAAAATTGCATATTCCACTGCTTTTACAGTCACGTAGCGGCGAGGGTAAAACTCGATTACTTAAATTAACACACAGCGTCCAAAATAAGGTTTTCACGCCTAAAGGATTTTTTTACATCTGATAAACACGAGTGAAATAAGTCACACATATTTCCGATTACATCATTCAATTCCACTAAGTTGCAGTAATTTCTAAACATCCACCGGTAAAACTTTTTCACATTTTAGTTGTTAAGTCCATTTCTCTCGGATTAAGAACGGCATGTAGCCGCCTTAAAATTGTTCTATTTTATGATTCACTAAGTGTGCATTGTGCTATTTTATAAATTTATAAGAGTATAGGAGAACTATAACTTTCAAAAGATCTGTGATGATATTTCGATGTTTGAGAAATCTTTTGAGGAGTATATTAACAGAAAATGCTGCTTGCTTGCTCGTACCGTAAGGAAAAATCGCGAAATGAATGGATATTAAAAGTGTGAGAGTTTACCGTTGAGTTATGAAACCATTAAGTAATGAAGTTAAGAATGCATTGAATCCCATATGACGTTCGACTGTTGAAAAAACATATGGCCAGGTAACTTCTTTACACAGAGAAAAGAAATCGGCGTGAGCTTAACAGATGCCTATAGGATTCAGATTGTTATTTTAATGTTGCCCATGTATGTAAAACCCAAATGGAAACCTCTGATAATTTGACCAAATTGCTGTAATAAAATATAGACGGGGGATGCTCTAAAAGCTAAGATTTAGAGCGACCTTGTAGACCGGAATAATCCGGGAAATAAAGGTGCAATCCATCCTAAAACGAAATCGCCGCGGGGGATAGCAAAATCAGCCCTCTTCGGCCACACCCAGAGCTCGCATCCCGATGATCTCGAGGGGTGCTGTAGGCGGAAGGGAGCCAGGGCAATTCGACCGCTCGGAAACTTGACCATGGAAATACCCTCCTTTGGGGCGTCCACAAGGGCGGTGGAGGCCGTAGAGCACCGCAACCAAGACGGGTCCATCCGAGCCACTGGTCGTTTTAGAGGTGCGAGGGGGTGGAGACGGATGGATGCAGCGATGTGGGGAATGGGATGAGGAAGATTGAACCATCGCAGGCGGATGCGTGTAGGAGATTTGTCCTTGACAACAGGGTGTGGGCCTTCAAACTCGCAGATCCCAGAGAAGCGCGAAGGAGTTTGCGGCCTATGTGAAGAAGCGTTAAGGCTTGAGGCGTGGTGGGTGGGAGGGGGCGGGGGAGGAGGCTCGGACAATGGAAACGCCAGGGGCGAGGCTCGGTATAAAAGCAGGCCGTCACATCCCATACGACATTATCCCTGAGCTCTTTGAGAGGCAAGGAAGTCGTCATGAAGGTCCTGGTGAGTAGAACTACATCCAAGACAGCAAGTCACTCTATACACCTTGATTGCTCATTCCGCAATAATTAGCAAACTCATGATTCCATTCGAACAGTATCTGGAGTTCGGCATACTTATTTAAATGGGAACTATACATTTCGCATAATTTAGCTATTACTTAATAGTTTCATTTAAGTGCAAGAGCAATATTTTCAAAATCATAAGATCGTGGAAAATTATCAAAAATATATTGCAGCCATTTAACTTTTATTCCGTAATATTTCAAGCATTCGATATCCGAATCGAAACTTTCTCTTAATTACCTAATTTATTTATGTCTCTACTTAAAAGTAAGAAAGCCAATCGGAAATACCCATTTTATAGAATATATAAATCCAGATCAATTTTAGCGGAAAAGAAGCCGACTCTCTGATTAAAAACATAAATTGCGATACAGTTTTTACGGGAAATATTCCCAATAAACTATATTCATGTGCAGCAAACATAAATTTTCACTTCATTCATGCATACCAATATATCAAACGGATTGCTGACCAAATGTTATTATGTATATGACTGTAGAGCTAATAATCTTAATCTCTTACCGAAGAGCGTTCACAAATCATCGAGTAGATCAAACAAAGGGGCATTCCCGGAACTACTTCAGCTTAGAGAGATAAAAGGGGAAGTGGAAGGGCGGAGCCGGAAAAAAATCACCTTGAGATGAGCGCGAAGGATCTGAAGGTCGTGACTAAACGATTCGTTCGTTCTAATTTTTTGAGAGCATTAACGACACCCATCGCTATCGATCTTGATTATTAAAGCGTATGAAATATTAACGCATCGATCTCTTACCCTTTGAAATACGATATAAAAAAGTAGTCGTCCAACATGTGTAGCACCTGTGCAAATAAATAGAAGGAAAAAGTGAAGCTGGTAACTTAAATTCCTCCAACAACAGCATGAAGTTGCTCTTGCTGCTAAAATAAGTAAAGCGAAATATAAATCCAGAGACAGATTGACGGAAAACCGTTCGCAAATAATAAAAATTCGGAGTCCCAAAATAATTGGTCCTACTCATACAAATTACACGCAATCACGGAAAGGCGACATGGAGATTTTAACGCTTGTTTTCCCATCGCAGGTCGTTATCTCCGCTGTCCTCGCCGTTGCAACCGCAGCTGGCCCCCCCTTCGCCTACTCCACCGCTGTGCCCTACCTTCACGGTTTGGGATACAACGGACTTTATGGAGGAGTCCTCCCCTACGCCGGAATCCACGGATACCCCGCTTACACCGGAATCCACGGATACTCCTCTGCCGTCCTCCCCTATGCCGCTCACACCGTAGCTGCTCCCATTGCCGCCCCCATTGCCTACAACGCCCTTGCCACCAAGAGCCAGTACCACGCCCAGGTAAGATTCAACATTTGCCATACCGAAAGAAATGTCAGCCTCATCTGATTTATTTTTCTTATTATTCCTTATAAAAGCGCAAATGTAACCTATGAATTTTCTTCACCAGGATGAGTTCGGCCAGGCTTCCTTCGGACACGCCACTGCCGACCAGACCCACACCGCCTTCCGTAACGCCCTCGGAGGAGTGACCGGACACTACTCCTACATCAACCCCGAGGGAAAGATCGTTGAGGCTTCTTACGTTGCCGACTCTCTTGGATACCGTGTCGCCTCCAACGACCTTCCCGTTGCCCCCGCTGTCCCCGTCATCCCCGTCCTCGAGGGACCCGCCCCCGTCCAGGACACCCCCGAAGTCGTCGCTGCCCGCGCTGAGCACCTCGCTGCTCACGCTGAGGCCAAGAGCCGTCAACGCAGACAGGCCATCCTTCCCCTCGCCTACAACACCCTCGGCCTCCACTCCGCCTACCCCTACAGTGCCCTTCCTTACACCACTGCCCATGCCCTTCCCTACACCACCGCTCATGCCCTGCCCTACGCCACCCACGCTGTCCGCCCCGCCACCCTCACCACCATCGTCAACAACCCCGGACACGCCGTCTCTTACCGCGTGGATTAAGTTCACAGACTCTCTGTACAGACGATCAAATAACAGCATCTCGCCCATCCTCCATCTTGGCGTGATCGAACTGTCAACGACATCTGATAGTTCGCATTGAACAGATCGCTGAGCGGTCTCAACTAATGGACCGTCCTTAAAAAGGATATGCGCCCCCCTCTATGAGGTGTTTTATGTGTGTATGTGTGCCTGTGTGAATGTGTCAACACTCCATACAGATCCCGTAAATTAGGCCGCTCCAGCACTCATGTTCAATAAATACTTTTTCAACTTGAATTTTTTGTCTCTTGATTTTTTCCTATTGATAAATATGTAAAACACCCTTACCTCATAAAGCTCCTAATGGAAAATTAACATTTAAAAATTTACATGCTTGGTAATTTTCAAGTAAGGAAGATGTACACAAAAATAAAATAAAGCGGCTGTTACATATTTGATATATATATATATCTTAGAGCTAGTAGTCTGTTTCCAGAACTACATAAAAATATGAAATATCACTCCATGAATTTCTTTATATAGTAGTCATAAAATCCAAAATAAATAGAGTAATACATGATTACCGTTATCACTCTATCATAACAGCCGAGAAATAAATGCGTAATATTTACTAAAGAAAATGAACAAATTTACTTTTTTATGTAAATAAAATACTGCGTTTGATAAACAACTCCTATGAAACATTTAACAACAGATGAACTTTTTACTGCTTAAAACCGATTTGACAGTATTCTTTGCGGCAATTAAGTTATTGTGGAACAAATTATAATTTTCTTTCCAGGTGAACTTAATTGTAGATTGGGCATATTTATTTAGATCCCTATAAGATTTATTACGAACAAATAATTGTGACATCTTAATGTTGCCGCTATTTAATTTACTGCAATACATTACTACAGGTTTGAGAATTTTTTACTTATCTAATTACCTCAGGAATAATACTGAACAATTGCCGATTTACATTATCCTTTAGAGACTATCTTTATCTTGAAATACTTCGCATGTTTTTGTTTCGTGGGGAATATAACGGCAATTCTTATGTAATTTTTGAGATTGCATTGCTTTAAGTACATGCTTACCTATGTATCAATATATCAATTTATGTCAAATTTCTTTTTCCGCCTAACTTAGAACTTTAACCATATACAGAGAGAGAAATTTTCAGGTTTTTCATGCTTCACATTTAATAGACACGGCTAATCCTAATAATTTCGCTTTATTCAATTAACTTAACTCAGGTTACTTTACTCGTAATACATTTTAAATCTGATGTCCTCATGCTCAACTTTGAGGAAAGATTCCATATTAAACAAATGATACTAACCTTGCAATTTCCTTAGAATATATGTTTATAGCAGCTAGTTTCTATTAAGGTTTAGATATCAACATACCTAACGTTATCAGGACTTAAAACGAAACTAATTACCTTAAACTGAAATTACAAGGTTGGCATAATTTTAAAATTTACTCTCTTATTCCAGAAATCAAAAATAATTCGAGATACAATACAATATATAATCGACATTGATAATAATACCGGCAACAGAGCATTATCAATCAAGTGTATCGAGATATTTTACATAGTGTTTCAAAAGCAATAAAACCTAAACTAAACTAAACAGCAATTTTTATAAAAATGGTACATCAAATATTTGGCACATCATTGTATACGTGGGAGTCTGGATGGTGAACTGGGAGGGAAGACAGGAAGTTAGGGAATTGGCCTTGGTCCTTAGATAAATCCATGGTTAGGCTGATTGTTGGATATTGGACGAGTGTTTGTGATCCGCTCGAAATGGGCTTCGACAAGAAACTCGAAGGCGTGCAAAGAAAGGCGTGTTATCGGGGAGCAAAAGATGGATGAGAATGTTAGAAAAATTTGAGAGCAACTAGGATGGGAATCACTATCGTCAAGAGGGAAGATATTTAGATAATAATAATGCCGTCTTTCTTTTTTGGGCGAATTTTTGCCTAGGAAGGCTATTTCTCCAATTTACCCCTTTACTTAATTTTATTCCTTTATTTGCAGTTTATTTTATTAATATCACACACACACAGACAACCATTCCCTAACCGGAAAAATCCGATTAACTGGGATTCGAACCCGGGACCGTGAGCTTGGAGCCTTAACGCGCTAGCACGTTAACCACTACGCCACCACGGCCGGTATAGGCTGTATATAACGTGTTGAGTTCTAAAGATGGCTGGGACGAGCTAAGAAGGAGGTTCCATACACCAAACAATATTGGACGCAGCGATCACAGTTTAAAAGTATAGGAGCGAGAAAAGAAAAACAGATTTGGCGAAATATTCATTAGTCAATGGAGGTATAAGGAAATGGAAAGCCATAACTGGAGAAATTATCAATCTAATTCCGGAATATGTTAAAAATATCAAAAGGAAGCTTCAATGATTATAAATTTAAAATTTTCTATGCATATGATCATATCCTGAAATCACTTATAAATCCTGGGTATGTGATAATATTTACCAAGTAGTATGTTCAGTAAAAAACAGTTTCTGTAGTATAAATTAATTCACTTAATTGTATCTTTGTTTCGTGTGGGTGTTTGTATATTTTGTACTAATTGTGAATATGAGTAGGTACTTCCTACGGGAGGTTTTTGGATAGGTTTTTCTCCTTGCGTGAATGGTGGAACATTTTCCAAATATTTTGCAATACCCTCCGCGACCATTGCCAGTGGATACTGGCACCAGACCAAATTGTAACGAATTATGATAAATAAAAATTTTAATTTTCGAACATTCTGGGTGTATCCGTCCCCATTAAGTTGATGCAGAGATAAGCGACAAAAATTATAATGTTTCAACGAGATAGAAAGCTTCAGGAAAACTATTCTCATGCTCGGAAAGATTAGTATTTGAACCCAGAAGCACATAATACTCATCAGTAAGGTATGAGATTTTTCATTATCCAAACTGCAGGGATTAATTCCCTTATCGA
Source organism: Sympetrum striolatum (assembly GCA_947579665.1). Classification (NCBI taxonomy): domain Eukaryota; kingdom Metazoa; phylum Arthropoda; class Insecta; order Odonata; family Libellulidae; genus Sympetrum; species Sympetrum striolatum. The sequence goes on along the minus strand of OX388342.1, from coordinate 47,395,525 downwards.
TTGTTTACGTACATGAGAATAGATTTCCATCCAACTAAATTTGTTCGACCACTAAAACCGTAATATTATTAATTTTGTGTTGCTTTAATGTATTGAGGTCAATTTAATAATAAGTTTGCCATGAATAACTAAATTTATTGAATATTTCTTTCTCTAAACGTTAATTATCAAGATGACCGTAATTTTTCTCTCGCATATTAAATAAACGCCATAATGAAGATCAGAGTTTCTTTATTCTATGTTTTTAGCGTCAGTAACAACGAAGCTATATTTATAACGACGTAAATGCAAAAAAAAAATATTTTTTTGAAGTAGTATGAGAAGCAATTTAAAATAGTCAGTGATTAGCTTATTTATAAATAACATTATAAAAAGTATAAGTATTTCCGTTTATACATAGAAATAAATATGAGTAATATTATTCCTTAGAACTTCGAATATTTTTTTATAAACCAAACAATTGTGAAAGTAAAGTAAATATTTATGAGTAATTAACGATCTGTTCAACGAAGTTATATTCACCGTTTTAATGCTGGATTATCTTGTGTGCGCAGAATGGTTACGCTGTCTGATTATAATATCTACAATTTGAAAACTTAAAATCGTTATGAACTCCTTTTGTTTACTTGATGGAAAACGCTATAGAAGACGAAAAAAGTACAATTTTCCTTCTATAGTAAACTTTTTTAAAGGATGTTGATACTAGATCAAAAGTTTCAATGTTCAATAGATAAATTATACCAAGCTACTCCGAGTTCAAGTATGAAAATTTACCTATATAATGACAAGGACTTCTAGACAGTCCATGAATACATCTATTGACAAATGCCTCCGGCTGAAGAAATTTTATAAAATTTTTAACATACTATATTGTAGCTTATAGAATATTAGATTATTTAGTTTATTATAGCTTTAAACTTTCATTATAACTAACCATCTATTAGGTCTTCTATACATTTTGTTAAATTTACTTTCTTAAACAATTGTTCATATATAATCTTTTTCACTTTTCATATATCTATGTTTGTGTATTATTGTATTTATTTCTATTACTGTGTTTTCGCGGTTTTTTTTCACCCCCCTTCTTTGTGGGTGTTTTCCCGCAACGTGGGTTTTTTCTTAGTCAACCTTCAGTTGCATAGATTTTTTCCCACACCCTTCTCTTTTTTTTGTATTTTTTTAATAAGTTGAGTTTTTTTTAAATGTAACGACATACGAGGTTAGGTGGAAGAGAGGCCCACCTGGGCCTAACCTCGCCAATAAAGGGTCAAACTAACTAACTAACATAAGATTTATGAGTAGTTGTCGGCGCCACAATTTAGAATATTTCTACAGTGGTTGTCTTCGAGTTTTGAAAACCATCCCAAAGCTGTTTTTGTAGGCGTTCCCTACCCACCTCGCAACCGGTTCTGGAAACAACGAAAAGGCCCGAATAACTGACCTTCTGCATGCCAAATTTGGATATTTCATATTTATTCCTTTATTTTCCCTGCCAAATTTCAACCTCTGCTAGTATGAATAAAATTTATATAGTGAGTTCACGAGTTCCAAGTGAGTGTATGGATAATATCTTATTAAAACTACTGGATGGTAATCGTCTGTCCACCGATAACGGGAGCATGCAAACGTGTGCTGTAACTATTTTTAAGGATACTTCATCTATCTGAAGTTAATGAATTTAGTACTACGGTAATGTCTTCAATTAATTCTGTACTAAATTCGAGGCTAGACGGAAGAGAGATCGCCTAGCCTCGAATCGCCCCCGCCTAGCGGAAGACCACTCGCCTAATAAAGGGTCAAATAATAATGACTTAAAGTTAAGAATTCGTGGATAAATCTCTATTATAAAACTTAAGCAGAGATACACAAATAAATACACATCACAATTCAGAATCCTCAGATTATCCTTTCAATATTTTCAGTAAACAGGAAAGACTTAATTTTTCGAATCTATGAATCGTTGTCCCTTTCACGAGACAAGATAGTTAACACTCTAACTAAGCCAATATTTACTCCGTCTGCAAAATTTCTCTAAAACAAAGGAAACTTATGGAATATTCCCTTAAATATAAAGTCTTTCAAGGGTACACTTAAGCCCAAATCAAGGACTAAGATGATCTAAAGTTGAAAATAATTCTAAGCCGGAATGATCATTACAAGTTACAATAATTTAATCCCAAATATAACAATAAATGCAGTAAATAGCTTCAAATATAAAATAATATAAAAATTACAAACTATGAAGCACACGAATCTTTCGCTTCATGGCACATTTTAATTGTGATCGATGAAATATCTTTTCACTAAAGGAATAAGTCTTGTGTAACGAGAAAATGTTGGTTTCAACACCGGGCTAAAGGTGAGAGTAAACGAAGGAGCGAAACTAAGAGTTAGATGTTTTGCCGATTAAGATTCGAACTCCTAGAACCACCTGATGAAGGAAGTAGAATCGTCGATTTCTTTGAGAGGACGCTGATTCATTGATGCAGACGGTAATATTAATAAACACTTTTCTAGGCTAACTGTTAACGAAGTTAATGAATTCCTTATGATATACCTTATGACTATTTTCTAATAATAAGGCATGTAGAATCTTTCTGCGCGAATAATTAAAAATGAGTTGCATCCACGTTAAGGCTAAGAATACATAGCTCATTGTTACGTAAATTTGATTTTACCGAAAAATTTTTAAAAAGTAAATGAACGCCCCTGTACCTCCAAAAATTCAATGAAATTGTCCCTGTAGATGAAGTTTTTTAAATTCCGTGTTCCGTGAAATTCATGCCTTCCCAGCTTCCTAGCAAAAACAAAAACAACGCGATTACCACAAAACCGGAGAAAATAATCATTCCATAACTAAAAATAAATATTTTAAACTTGGAGGAAGTTACAGAAATGATAACCTTTATAAGTCCAATCAGTTGGAAGAAATTTTTTGTGCAGCGATCGAGAAATATAATATTTTAATACCCACTTATGAGGACCCACTTTTTTCACAAGATAGTGCGCGGACTTGGCGAAGTAGGTATACTTATAAGCTAAATGTGTCTCGCTAAAAGACAGTGAAGTAAGTTCAATGGGTTCTCTGTCACTTAATAAGTATAATGTGTCAGGTTGTTCCGCGGGAATGGTTGTTACACGGCCACGTATGTATCGTACATATGTCTGCTCATAGACCGTCAGAGAGATATGTTATTCCGCTTCTGATGCATGGATGAAAAACCATCCATGACAAACAATGGTTCTGGTGAACATGGTAACTTCAGCTAAACTAGCTGCCTTTCAAAATGCAGCAAAACAAAAACATTCATTATAGGATATAAATCGATAAATTATTTAATTGAAATTTTCCAGTGATTGAGACTTGCTTCTCTCAAAAGTTACGAAGAGTATGCTTCTTTTATTTCTTCTTATATGATATTTAAAAGTATGAATATACTTCGCATTTTTTCTACAAGTATTTAAAAATGTAACTACTGCAACAAATTAATCTTAATATGTTAAATTTACCCCTTAAGAAGGACAAGAAAATTAGGAAATGGATATGCATTGGCAATGAAAAAATTAAGATTTTAAAGTCTTTTTAAACATGAAAAAATTTAGCTTACAGAATTTCCATAGAGTATAATTTGCGCTAAAAATTAAATGCTATGGTTTGTAGAATTTTTTCCTACCATTAAAGTTAAAACCATCAAAATATAAATACATTAAACAAATGTTAGTCTTACATTAAAAGACGTTTTAGCAACTCACTGTTTCTATGTAGTGTAAATAGTTGAAGGAAATAATAGTCTTTACATTAAACTAAATTATCATTCTCAAAAAAAAAACTCATTAGGTGGCAAAATTACGAATCTACATAATAAGTGTAATGTGTGTATAAAAATTTGTTAATCAGCATACTTTTCACTTTTCCAATATTTTATCGCAGTATTCTAAAACATGTTAGGCTAATAAATACACAGTGATTCTACCCACACGCTATTAAAAACACCAAAGGAAAATTAACTTAAAAAGGTGTGGCAGCCGTCAAGCAAATAGAAGATCCGTATTCAAGTATTGGTCTCGCCAAAATCTTTCCAAGTCCGTTTTCTTTTGGGGAATTCCTGGGTGGACACTTTATCTTCTAAAATCACCTGATACCTTTTCATCATTGCAATATTTTCAAAAAGGCTTCTCGAAAGCAATTGATGAGCTTATAACTTATATACTAAATAAAATTATATTTGTATGCTTTTCGAAGATATAACTAAACCATCGAGATAAAAACAACAGAGTGCTTTTCTCATATCAAATTTAGGCATCTCACTGTCAGTATAATACATCTATCGAAACGTCCGTCAAAACCTAGGAAAAACCAATCAAGCAAAAGATCAACCTCGGTCGGTGACACGCGGGCGATCATGGTAAGGATATCCGGTCAAGAGTCACCTCCGGGTGGCGAAGGACTCGAATTAATTCGGTTCCTGAAAGAGAACGAGTCCAAAGAATGGGTGGGGCCAAGAAATGAAGGAGAGGCCGCCGGGATGGAGTGAGGCGGTGGGGAAGGCGGAGTCGAGGAACAATATATAAAGGCATCGCGCGGCCACAACAGGCACCCATTCCTGAGCTCTACAAGAGGCAAGGAAAGCATCATGAAGGTCCTGGTGAGTAAACAAGCCGCATTTTCAATACTTACTTTGAGAGAAATAATCCGTTTTCTCCCCAATTCAATTCATATCAAAACAGAGAATTTCGAAGATTTCTCCATATCTATTGCGAAACATTTTCAATTGGAGCGAGGCCGTAATTCATTTAAACGAAATCTTGAACTGATAGCAGAATATTCGAGTGGTTTTCATTTGCTATATAAACTACATTTGGCTATTGCCCTGCCAAAAATGTTTCTTGAGTTCCTACAGCTGTTTATCTTGAATAAACGTGAATTTATCAACTCTCCCTTTTCGAAAATATAGTTTGCTCTATCCATATTTTAACTCTCCCATAAAAAAGGGGAAATCCTTATTTAAATTGAATTTTTTGTGGAAGCTCCGTATCGTCTATATTTACCAACATTAAAGTGCTGCAATCTAATTGCAACTTCAATCGAGATAAAAATAAGAGATTGCTCCATGAAGAATTGCATATAGTCAAATACCCTTTTTCTTAGGCGATTAAGATTACTAAGTTTTCAATAACACAGTACAGATATTATATTAATAAATTTCAAGAGACGAAACTTAAACATCAGAGTGAATCATAAAACCGTTGCATTGAGATGCTAACAGTTCTTTGACGGACTTCTAAGCATAGCGTTTCATAAGGACAAAGCGCTGGATATAGGAATACGCTCAAAAGACACCGCCGTGCGGTTTGCGGTTGGCCTTCGGGAGGCAGAAGTTTTACGGGGGAGTGAAAAAAGACATGTTGGGTGAAGTGTGACAACGACGGTGAGATATCAACGTGACTCTAAATCTTCCGCTTCCGCATCCACAGGTCGTCATCTCTGCTGTGCTCGCCGTTGCCGCCGCATCAGGCGCTGGCTTTGCCTATTCCTCTGCTGTGCCCTACCTCAACGGCCTAGGCTACAACGGACTTGCCTACAATGGCCTGGCCTACAACGGACTTGCCTACAACGGAATCGGCTACAACGGACTCGGCTACAACGGACTCGGCTACAACGGACTTGTTCGCAATGCGTACGGATACAATGGAATCCTCCCCTACGCCGGAATCCACGGATATTCCTCCGGTGTTCTTCCCTACGCCGCTCCCGTAGCTGCACCCATTGCCGCACCCATTGCTTACAATGCCCTTGCCACCAAGAGCCAGTACCACGCACAGGTGAGTCATCAGAACAAATTATAGAAATCATGAACCTCACTCATCACGAGGGAACCAAAAAATGCTATCCTTTACTCTAATCCCACCATTAAATTCCATTACTTTGAATTGGACCACTTAAATGTTGCGGTTTTCTCCTGCGGTTGCGGTATATAAGCAAATATACATCTTCAATTTTGAAACAATAAAATTATGCAATCCAAAAATATATTTAACGGTCCAAAAATAACCAAATAGCGTTCTAAAAATTAATATAAAATTTTATTTCTTCATTGAACAGGATGAGTTCGGACAGGCTTCCTTCGGACACGCCACCGCCGACCAGACCCATACTGCTTTCCGCAACGCTCTCGGTGGAGTGACCGGACACTACTCCTACGTCAACCCCGAGGGAAAGATCGTTGAGGCTTCTTACGTTGCCGACTCTCTTGGATACCGTGTCGCCTCCAACGATCTCCCCGTTGCCCCCGCTGTCCCCGTCACCCCCGTCCTCGAGGGACCCGCACCCGTCCAGGACACCCCCGAAGTCGTCGCTGCCCGCGCCGAGCACCTCGCCGCTCACGCTGAGGCCAAGAGCCGTCAGCGCAGACAGGCTATCCTTCCCCTCGCCTACAACACTCTCGGCCTCCACTCTGCCTACCCCTACAGCGCCCTTCCCTACACCACCGCCCATGCCCTTCCCTACACCACCGCCCATGCCCTGCCCTACGCCGCCCACGCTGTCCGCCCAGCCACCCTCACCACCATCGTCAACAACCCCGGACACGCTGTCTCTTACCGCGTGGACTAATTTGCCTGAATTGTCCACTGCATCAGAGCTTATGGAATGACGTCAAATAACAGCAGAAGTCATCGACCCATTGTCATCCAACGGGTCCAGTTTAAATGATCTCTGACCAGCCACTGTTGCCATCAGTTAGACAGCATGGATGCAACCCACGCATCTTTGCCCACCAACTTTTGTATGGTGGCTGTAAATGTGATCTTAAATAAATATTTTACTATGTATACATGCATTTTTGATTTTTCCTGCCCATAGGTCGTAAAAATGTCCTGAGAAGATTTTGAGACACATCCTACGTACCCAATAAGAAATAAAGAATTACAGTATCCCGAGGGAAGGTAGATCAAATGAACAGATTGTAGACTTGAAACCGAAAATAGCCTTTTAAATGGATGGACCTTTATACTTGAACCGCTTTTTCAATTTATTTATTAAAGTTTGGTTTTAATTAACAAAGGCAGATGTTAAATACACATTTTAACATCAAAGAAAATTTCTATCCTTTCACTCACCAATATTTAATTTACGAGGTTTATATGTAGATTTAGATGGACATCCATCTTAATAGTCTTACTTAATAGTTTTACTCTATTCGAAAAGAGCCTGTAAATTATTGTTTGACCAAAAGATAAATAACGACAAGAATTATTTAAACATAAATAATAACTTAACTTTTGGATTGATTCACAGCAAAAAAGATTTCGTGCATTGATTAGATATAAAGTAGGTAAAAACGGTTCTTCCGGGGAAAATTCTCTCCGTTTATTCCTTAAAATCGTAAATTAACGATAAATCGCTGTGAAATCTAAAGTTTTATTGTAAATCAATAGAAAACCATTAATAAATAGATTATTGGCGGATGGCTTGTGACATCAAAAAAATTAATTATCTTGGAAGAAAGAACAAGTACGCAATTTTGGCCTCTTTCGGACTTTGTTTAAAATTTCCCCTTTCTCATTAACACAAACATTAACTAAAATATGATATCAAAAAAGTTACTCAAGAAGTCCAAACGTACAATCTCCATAACTTCTTTTATGAGCTATCGAGGTATAAATGTATAACTATTGAGAAATATACAATTCCTTACAGAAAAATATGTAAACGATCCTAATTATTTCATATAAATAATTAAAATCGTTTACATGTGGAAAATTAGGTAAAAAATCAATAAAAATAAAGCTTAATATAGAGAAATTTAATACACGGGATATTACGCTAATAATTTCGACGGGTCGCGTCGTTTCAAATACGGGTCTATTTAAATATATTAATTAACCATTCTAGTTACGCTATCGCTCCAACCCCTTTCGAGTTTCGGTTCGAATCCCGGCTGATCGGACTTTTCCGATCAGGGAATGGTTGTATGTGTTCGTTGTTGCCTCGGTGAAGCACCTCCTGATATATTCATCAGAGCTTAGGGGGACTTCACCGATAGAGGCAACAGTAGCTCGGCCCAAAATAAAATGACCGACTAAATAATAATAAATAGGATAGGAGAGGAAGAGATGAAGATGGGTTGATTTGGAAAACTAAGATTGAGAGCTATAATCGGTGTTGATTGGGAACGAGTAAGGCTCAAGGTTGGAGTAAAAGATTCTGTCCTCAGAAGATCTAGTTCTCTATATATTTTTGCCCAGTAACCAATAGAGAATCATAAAAGAATAATGCAATCAAATGAAATGTCCTCTCAATTTCCAGGTGAAATGAAGAAATATGTAACCTTTTGCGATAAAATACTGAAATAGTTATAAATCGCTGACATAATATGATTAAGAAAAGTTTCAATGAGTTGAACAGTGATGAGGGAAAGGGTGTTACTTTGCAATCAAATGTGTGCACCAGAATAACCCAATGTTAAACAAGAAGTGAAAAATAGCGATATGGCTGGGACTTGAACCCAGGTGTACTTTCTGGGCAGGTATTCTAACCGCTGAACTAACCTACGTCGTCAAATCTTCTTCTGTTAACAAAAGTTTGTGAGTCTGGGCGTGGTAATTTAGTGGTTAGAATACCTGTCCGGAAGTGGGAGACCTGGGTTCGAGTCCCAGTCGTGTCGCTATATTTTCCTTTTTTCCCCTTCTGCTTGTATATGAATGCGACTCCAAGAGAAATCTAAAAGGAAAAATTGATAGCTTCATCTGAAAATACTAAATGGATTTTATTATCATGCCAGATGCTTCGCTAAACCTCTTTACCTTGAAAATTTTTAAAACTCAAAAATTCATAAAAAAGATATTACGAGGATAAGATGGTAATAACTAAGCAAAAATTCCACACGAAAGATTTAATTATGTGAGAGATTTCTTTACGTGGAATTTTTGCTTAGTTACTCCCATCCTATCCTAGAATGGAGTTTCACCAAGTGAAGACTTCTTCCATTGATCCTAAGATATTACGAATTTCGACGATAATATTTGAAATTGTAGCAAATGATAAACGTTACCACATGGCCAGAAGACCAATTTAAAGAGTAAATTTAGGTAAATAAAAATAAATAAATAAAATAGAATAGAATGAATGACCTTGAAATAATTTACAACCGTTGGGAAGGACAGCTGCTTCGTCCGTCCAAAAAGTGACCAATATCAAGAACCAGGAAACACAGCTTATCTAAAAATAAATTTTCCTTAGCAACTAGAATAAGTGAATCTAGCAAAAATCGCTAGTTCTAACATGCCTGAAATTATATCCGGTAAGTGAGCGGGATAAGTAGATGTTAATTTCATTTTTATTTTAAATGAAATCAGCATAAAATATCCTGAAGTAAGTTTGAATGAAAATGCACCCAACACTAGACCTTTATAATAAAAAAAAGCACCTAAAGAAGGTAAATTGAATAATAATTATTATTTTGATCGAGGAACATTGTTTTTGATTCTAAATTGCGATAATTTTGTTGAAATAAATTGATATTTTGTAAAATTTTATGATTGTAAACAACACTTACTCTTGACAACTTACGAGATTGTTGAAGCCGCGCTCATACGTTTTCTCATAAAAATGCCTTGAATATATAAGCCCATATAGAAATAATGGTAACTATTTATAATAAACTATATCAAGAGGAATCAATGTTCTGAGAATTTTTATAATTTCCAGTTACGATAAAAAATCGCACATTATAACTTAAGGCATGTAGAAGAGTCTATCAATCGTCCTGATATTGAAAATAGACCGTTAAATATATATTCATGACCACAAAACTGGAAAACGAGACATTTGCAGGTCAAGGGCAAAAAAGAAATAACTTCTGGGAGAATATTGGGAAATTTTTTTGTAAAAGTGAGGTGAGAAAAGAAAATATGATTTTGTTTGGCGCTTGATTTACTGTTTGGATTTGCATCTGTATTCTTTTCTGAAGTCTATATGCGATCAGTTTCTTTATCTTTGTTTTGAGCTATCTGTTCCAATAATCCGATTATACGTGGTGCATTCAAGTTATAACACCTTCGATTTTTTTTCTCATAAACTAATCACAGACAAGCTGTGAAACTTCTGTCACTTCTTGACGTAATTTTCCTACAGCGGTAAACATTTTTTACATTGACGATGCCATTATTCCATGACCGCTGCGAACGCTTCTTTAGGGGTCTGCTTTGACACTGGAAAATCGCTGAAGCACGTCTAGTGAATGTGCGATCACGAAGAGTGTCTTTCATTTTTGGAAAAAGCCAAAAGTCACATCCATGACACCATCACCACATGTCTCACTCAGCCGGCGATGCGTTTAAACGGTGGTACAGCACGCAAATTGAGAAGAAGAATGATTACACCCTGTTCCTGTATTGAGAACGGTGCAATTTTAAGTATCAACAATAGTCCTAACTGTCTCTGCTACCATAGGAATTATATATGCCGTACAGTGCTGAAATCTCTGTCACGCATTTATAATGATTGTGCGCGTATTTTTAAGCAAACCGCATGTTTCTATCAGTCTTGAGAAAAAAAATCGGAGGTGTTATAACTTGAATGCACCACGTATATTCCACGTGCGCATTCAAAAGTGAATCATAGGCGTCGTAGAGATTTCAAAACATAGAAACGTCTAAATCTCCTTTATTTTTACATCGACAATCTATTTTTTTCTAAAACGTTGATTATCAAATTTTCTTGAGAGTTTAGTAAGTCGCAATTAGTATGGTACTAGCTAATTTTTATTTCCCTTTTGATTATCTATGGGCAATAAGATCTCTTTAGAAGTTATATTTACTAATAATTCCATAAGTTCGATTAAATATACAAGAAAATCACAAATGTGAAGGAAAGAGTAATATGAATTCAACATAAGCAAATAATATAAAGATATTTCGTGAACTTCTACGCCCATTTTCACTGAGATTGCCTAAACACAATTTAAGTAGATGAACTGAAAATAGACACATCTCAATATATTTAATCTTTATTAAGATGTTTGTTTATTCAATGTTACTAAGTAATACAGCCCGAAAACAAAATTTGCTATTTTCTTGTTTCTAAGGGGTCTCAATTTGAAAGCAGATTATTAAACTTTTACACTACGAGAGACTATACTACAAAATTAAAATACAATTGCCATGAAAAGAATAAGATGAATGTACATAGTATGAGTATAACAAAAATAAACTTCACAGACGCTTGCAAGTTCATAACAAAATCAAAGTGCAATAACGAATTTGTGGGCATACAGATACCGTTTATTTAGAAGATAAAATATATTCATCATTTGTCGTCGTATCACTGGTCAGTCAGTATGAGTTGATCAATTTACTAGTGCTACATTATTTACGAATTTTCTCACATTTCCCTATCCAATAAATGCATTCAGATATCTTTCATATTCTCATTTTTGTAAGATGACTCGGATTATTTTACGTTCTGGATCTCAAAATTTTCGAGTGAATATAATTCAATTAATCATTGAACAGTTCTCACGAAATTAGAAAAAAGATTTAAAAGGTAGAAGCCATTAAAATGAAATCGATATGCTCAAGCGAGGTTCTCAGATGGCTAAGTGGACAGCGCTTTCGGCTTCAGTGAAAGCGGTACTGTGTTTGATACCTGGAGGGAGCCCGCATGAAAAAATGACATACGCTTTCGAAGCATTTTAAAAAATACTACTACTACGATATGCTCAAGCGCTACTTTGTGGAAGTCCTAGAAAATAAGAACGGTGGCAAAAATGACATTTAAACAGTGTAAAAAATTTTAAATTACTTCTTTTCTGAGGTTTTTTTGCCATCACTCGCCGAGTCTGATGAATGATCGCATTCCATACCATTTAATATCATGAGATCTTGTAATTTTATATTATGCGATGATTCCAAATTTTGGTTTAGCACAAATACAAAATTATAAATTGATAAAAGGGGTGTCCTACTGCTTCAATGAATCTCAACGAGAATTATTCCAGATCACTAAATCTATTACAAAAATTACATTATAATCAAAACTCAATAAAGAGAAGAATCCGTAAAATCTTCATTATATACGAAGATAACGGGACCTCATGGCAAAAGTACTTGACAAGTGTAGGCGTTTCCTCGCAAGGCAGGTGCTGGAGACCTTGCATCGTTTTGGGTCCTAAACGAAAACAAGTTGCAGAATGGGTGGAGCCGAAACTGTGCGGAGTTCCGAGGGCGATTCCTACCGGAGAGGGTGGGGCGGACCAGGAAGGTCACCCATATAAAAGAGGGAGCGAAATCCGAGAGAAGCATCATTCCCTGAGCTCTTACAGAGGCAAGGAAAACGTCATGAAGGTCCTGGTGAGTACAAACTACCGATATTATCTGATTCATAAGATTAGCGTTCATTGATTTTAGAATGATAAAATTAAAGTTAAAGGTAGAAAATAGTTTTTCAGCGCACAGTCGGTCATTCTAATTTTAAAACTTTCAGAATGGCTTCATCGTTTTAAGTTAGTATTAATTCATTTTAAATATTGAGGAATTAAAACTTAGAGGAACTTTATAAATATAACATTTTCCAGAAAGGTTCTTATTGATGCAAGACTGAAGAGAATCCCGTAGATACCATATTTTGAACTAAAATCTTAAAAACTTTTCAGTAATCATGCCTTTAATTAAATACTCTGTATCGTATGCTATCAAGTTGTGCAATTGATACCTTGGATTACCGAAGCATACTTAGCCACGTATTCCGTTAGAAAATGTTCAACTAATATAAATTTTACGAAGGAGTGAAATGAAGTTCAACTTAGCGCAATCAAGCTGGAGATTGACTCAAGGTTGTACAAGAAGCAAAATATAGTGACATGGCCGGGACTCGAACACTTTCCTCTCCGGAATCGTTAACACTTACTCAATTAAGCAGCATTTTGAAACGTGGACATTCTTAACGGGCAAAAACATTAATACATGGAAAAAGTATGAAAGGGAGACAGGCATTTGAGTGAGCCGACATAGCTTCGCATGCGTTAAATCTTTCAAAAAAAACAGTAACAACACCATCTCAACGCAAATTAGAATATATATTCGTATATTAACAGTGCATTTTATTGCAATTCTCAGGTTGTTATCTCCGCTGTCCTGGCCGTTGCTTCGGCATCTGGTCTTGGCTTTGCCTACTCATCCACTGCCCCTTACATCAACGGTTGGAACGGCTGGAACGGATGGAACGGATGGAACGGCATCAGCGCCTACTCCGGAGTCCTCCCCTACTCCGGATGGAACGGTTGGAACGGATGGAACGGTGCCGTCCTTCCCTACTCCGCTCCTGTAGCTGCCCCCATTGCTGCCCCCATCGCCGCCCCCATTGCCTACAACGCTCTCGCCACCAAGAGCCAGTACCATGCCCAGGTAAGATCCGATATTTCCATACCAAAAGAAAATTTCAGCCTCATCTGATTTGTTTTCCTTATTGTTCCTTATAAAAGCGCAAATTTAACCTACGAATTTTCTTTCCATCAGGATGAGTTCGGCCAGGCTTCCTTCGGACACGCCACCGCCGACCAGACCCACACCGCCTTCCGCAACGCTCTCGGTGGAGTGACCGGACACTACTCCTACATCAACCCCGAGGGAAAGATCGTTGAGGCTTCTTACGTTGCCGACTCTCTTGGATACCGTGTCGCCTCCAACGACCTCCCCGTTGCCCCCGCTGTCCCCGTCACCCCCGTCCTCGAGGGACCCGCACCCGTCCAGGACACCGCTGAAGTCGTCGCTGCCCGCGCCGAGCACCTCGCCGCTCACGCTGAGGCCAAGAGCCGTCAGCGCAGACAGGCTATCCTTCCCCTCGCCTACAGCACCCTCGGCCTCCACTCTGCCTATCCCTACAGTGCCCTTCCTTACACCGCCCATGCCCTGCCCTATGCCGCCCACGCTGTCCGTCCCGCCACCCTCACCACCATCGTCAACAACCCCGGACACGCTGTCTCCTACCGCGTGGACTAAGTAGATGATCAAGAGATACTTCAAGGAATCCTATTGTACGAAAACCTGATACCTTAGCTTGTCAAAACACGGACATCGTTGAAGAAACAGCAGACTTGAGAAAAAGCATCAGCCCACCGCATCTCAAGACTTGAATTTCCTAAATTCGTTTGATTATGGTGATAAAAAAATCTCACCCTCCGTGAGGTGTGAATCTCTTGTAATTTATGTAAATACGTTTATATAGACACAACTGAAGTGTAAAATTTCTATCCAATAAAAGGACGTTGGCACTGAATAAGTTCTTGTTTCTTATCCCTAAAAACTCACGTTTTAGAAATAGCTTTCTTACAGTCTATTAATAATTAATTAATTTGCAAATGCATATAAACTAAGATGGAATACGGAAATGCCATCCTTCCCATTCGGATGTATGCTACTGTCCAGCGGTAATATTTCCAACCTGTTTGTTTTTCTTTTACCATTCTGCCCTTCATTCTCTTTTTCATCATGTATTTTTTCGATTGCCTTATCAAATGTACATATTACTTTAAAGATTTCCAAGTGCACATTTAAATTAAAATATACTATTCGAGATGGATAATTTCAAGAAAAAGAGGATTTAGACCTTCCTGCAGGAGCACTGGCAAAACGCTTTATTCTCCTGCACCTATATGCGATTAACTTCTTTCAGCCTATACCAACGTATTGTCAATTTTTTAATTTTTGCATAAATTAAATAATTTACGTACACTAATTATACCAATTACCTCCTCATGATTATTAGTGTATGAGTGCAGTTATTAATTCTCCCTGCCTTGGTATCCATCTGTGGTACCTATATGTTTTTCGTCCAGCACTTATAGAAACGGTTTTAACCACGAATCAAAGCATAAATTATAGTTATGAAAATTAATACATGAAATATCTTTATCAATATATTTTGGTAGCTAATTGTCGATGAAATGTTTGATATTGAATATATTAACAAAATATCGATATTTCTATTTCTTTAGTTCTAACGAATAATTAGAAGTACAAAAATCTGATATCATAAAACTTACTCTCAAAAATAAAATATTTGTCATCATAAATTATAATATCATAAATATAATAATAATAATAAACTTTTATATTTATATAATTTATATTTTATATCTAGAAATAATTAGGCACAATAAGGGGAATCAAGTGAATCACCCCTAGAAATATATTTTACCATTTCGCAAGGTCAATTTCAGTGATTTCTATACCTAAATAAGTCGTAAGGACCCAGCAACCCGCCTTTCGGTGTATAGCAGAGGGTAAAAGCAACATGACTCTATTTTTCTAAACGAATGCTTTCGCGTATCGTTCGCGAAAAAAATTAAATGTTTGAATCGATTCGTTCTAGCATCTATTTCCCTGATCATCTTTGCAGTATCAGAATGGCTTAAATAATAGGGAGTTCTCGTTACGTCAAATACATATTCTGAGAATACACTTTCTCTGAACTTAAGTAGTTAATGTATCAATATTTACCCAATATTCCAATCAAGTAATATAATTAATGATGGAATTGGAGAAAGACATTTAAGTAATACTATGATATAAAAAAGGCAGAAAAATTCATTTACGATCCTCGATCCTTACGTCGCAATTGTCAGCACTAATTTCTTCGCAATGAAACCTGCAAACGGTCCACAACTGATTCACGCCGAAACGAAACATCCCCATAATTCACTTCTTCACCCCTCATACTTCATGCATCATTATACAAATTTCATCGGACAAGCGCGATGGAATTGCTTCCAACAAATATCCTCGAGCCCTCCGGATCGCAACGGAGACGAGAAATTAATTTTTCCCGGTGATTTACGGCGACTTTATAATCACGATGACAGCCGACGCGTATCAAAAATTCGCCTCCCGGAATTTATGAGGTTTCAATTTGTATCAATATACATTTTTTCGGGCCCGCCGCTCGGAAAACATCGACATTTCCATCGCGATAAAGTCACGTATTTAATTGAACGGAAGAAAATAAAGTGTAAGTCGGGAGGTGAGAAATTGGGATGTGACACGTAGGGCGGGGATGGGGAGGAGGTTACGGTGGGGGGTAACGGAGCCTCGGCGATCCGTGTTTGCGTAATCCGTCTGACACGTGAAAGAGAGAGAACTGGCGGCTCAACTCGTCCTGGCATTGACGCGTTAAAAAGCAGAAGCCGCACGATTGGAAATAAAGCGCGGATGGAGTTTTTCGCGGAAAGGAATTGGTACCTGGGGTGGATACGAAACGGGGTGGGGGGAAGTCCCGAGAATTAAGACTCTCTCTATCGAGTCTCCGGACTTCGAAATGGAAAATTAAATAAGCCCGCCCGATGTTCGTTGAATGGAAATCAAATATTTAGTCCCAATTCGAAAGGAGGATTAAGCGCGCGGCCCGAGTAAAATCTCTATTGCAGCGCGACTCCGTGCATATGGCCGAGAGGAAAAAGGTGTGTGGTGACGTCACTCCGTCACCCCACCCCCGAGCCCACCCTCCCTCGCCCCCCGCCTTTATGACTTGGTTCGGCCACGTCGCTTGCAATTAACGGTACGGAAATGAGATGCACTCGGGATGAATACGAATTGTACTCTTTTGACAGATCCCGTCAGATCCGGTGGAAATGATAGGGTGAGATGGCGAGAAAGGAGAGGTGCCCGTGTCACGTCGTTAGCGAGGAAATTCATTCTGCACCTTTTTATATATGGCTCAAGAGGGCGAAAAAATCCGCGAGGAGAATCTATTTAATTCTCGGCGATTACGTTGGAATCGCGACGTCATTATTTTTTTCTTTCCGGGCGTTTATGATTCAAAAGTACGATCGTCGACGCAACTTATTTTACTCGGATCGAGTTCGGCTAATGGGATAGCGGGGATAAGTATTTTGAGCTGTCACGTTTGAAGCGAGGGCCAATAAAGCTTCCCTAAGCTTAGGCTAGACACAAAGGGAATGAAGAATTGTTTACAGGTGACCTATTTCTCGAAAATCAAATTATGTAATTCAGCTATCCTCGGCTATTACGACCAACTTAATTGGTGGTGGACTATACAATCAAATTTTCTGAGCTATCATTACGTTTTCATACGGCGATGAAAACTAAAAAATATAATGTATTGGATGGATATTGGCAATTACGTTTCATAGTCTCGGGTAGAAATAACAAATCACATGTATATAAACGTCTTGTTTCTCATACCAATTAATGCATAACTAATAATATCAGTACTATAAATAGAATTAAATTATGGACGATTGCAAATGAATGAAAATATAAAAAAATATTTAGCACGAAAGTCTTGGATCTTAAGAGAAAATACTTAATTGAGCTTCGCAATGAAGTCACTTGGATCACAACGACATTCGTACACACGAGCAATACGGATGCTAACTCAATTATCAAGTTCATCATTAGTGAGCAATTTCGCTATTCGCAGCAAGAAATCTCTTAAAAAGGAAGTATAACTTCTGATATGCTTTATCTAGGGCATTTCAAGCGCTTCATCTGAACAGCATCCAAATATATGATTCAATTTATATTAGCTTTCCAAACTGAAAAAGGCATCGAATAAGTCACAGAAAAATAAAATTATCCTTAACAACATTCGCTACCTAAAAAACTTACGTATTCTTCAATTAAAGTTCCTTATTAAAGGTATCCTTTTCCATCAAACTTCAAAATTGCAAAATGATTTCGGAAGAATTGCAAAACTGTTGATGATGAATTGGGAGTCCAATAACTCCTAACTGTTCAAAGCTATCCTATGGAAGTATGCATTGAATTTCTCACGTAACTAACGGAACCTTAATACGTTACTGTGGTACAACTACACTACTGACAGGTTACTAATATAGATTTTTGTTGAATTTTTTTTTAAACGACAAATTAAATCTCGGAAATGTAGTGCTTCAAAACAAGAAGACATCCAGATACATGTTTAAGAAATACTATCAATAATAAGAGGGATCCAAGCAATTAATATTTTTGTAAGCTGTTAAATGCCATTAATCAAGCTTCAAAGAAATAAATTAGAAAGTTTTAAAGAAATAAATTAGAACGGTTTTACTTTTTCATACCGTACATCTTATATATAAAAATTCAGCCTGCATATGTTTGTGGCCGCAAAACTCAAAAAATACTCAGTCGATTGACTGGAAATTTTAACATAATGTTGCATTAAAATACGAGAGTGTTTATATTGAAAAAATGTTGACATTTTGTTTTCGGTTTGATCCCAGACGAGCCAAAGCATTTACATAAGAAATGCACGTAAAGTTCATTTTTGCCGCAACGCAGGTTTTATTTCTTTTGCAAAATTAAATTAAAAAGAATGGTCGTAGGAAATTGAAACAAGCTCCTAAAGCAAGAAAAATAAATAAAAAATCTTATTTTGGTAGTGGATTATAGTTTTCGAATTGTAGTTCTGAGATTTTACGCGATTTACACAAAACCTTATGTAAAATTGTGAAGGTGTAAACAACTGGTCCTGAGGACGAATGCAAGTTAAGAAGAAGAGAAAAGTTAATGATTTCGTTCACAATGATGTGCATAATCAATCGATGGAAGTGATTTAAATAATCTATTTTCGAAAAACCAAATGTGAGTTAACTTGATACCGAATGTTGTATCCAGTTCAATTCATTTGTTTTGTTTTGGAAATTAGTGATTATTAATTGAAAAAAATATTTTCTAAGAAAAACACCTTTTTTCTTCCTTTCTTTTTATTCCACAACATAGCAACAGCAACGCAAGGCTGGGTATTAAATAGGATTATGTGTTTTTCGATGAATCTATCTTCGCTAGAATACCTTTATTTACTTTCCCATTCATTTCATATCTGACTGATCCACTACGAAGCGTGGCCGGGTTTAGATAGCATTTATTATAATGAATTCATACCACAGTCTCAAATTTACTACTACCGAAAGTAGCGAAGATAAGATAAGATAATTATGTAGAGCTCAAGTCCTATCAACCAAGAATAGCTGTTATTTTCCTAGAAATTGATTCCAAATTAAAGAACTCACCATTATCATCCTCAGTAGCAGTTGCAGCGTAGAAATGTCACAACTAATATATTCTTGAGAAGATACCTTCTGAATGATGGGCTTCAGAACTGCAATAAGAATAAGAAATTTTCAGTGGTTATCACTTAGAATCTCTACCATAAGGTTTCGTCCAAATAATTTGGTTTTTCGGGAATTATAAAGGTAAACCAGAATAGCCTTTCTACTTTTTTTGTGAAACATTTGGGGTCCAGAGGGGGTAATTGGGGCCTTATTAACTCTCTGTCAATTATGCTTGGGGAATAGAGAGAATCTCAAATATATTAATAATAGTAAGATGTTTATATTGGATAATTCATGATAGGGGAGAATTTTAACAGTGAACTGGAGAGAATTAAGACACTAATATTATTGTTTCTTTGAGTGATACTTATGACCACCTAGCCTCCTCGACGAGTTTATAGCTCTATCAATGATGACCATCTGCCACAGAAACTAAGTAATAGCGTTACAGTTTTTTCTGAAAGGCAATTATTGTAAGGAGAGGTGAAATTTACTACAATACTAAGAAATCCGTGTACAGTGTGAAATAAGGTTTCCCTATTGACTGAAATTCCATCCTTGAGTAAAATTGACACAGGCCTTGACGCCTTCAACCATGATGTTGCGCATGACAGACAAGAAACTACAATTTCCAGGTTCATGATATTGAAATTGAAAGAAAACCATAGAATACCATTATAGCGTTCCTGATGTTTCTTGATTTCTATTGTATGAGAAATGTATGGCAATTATTCCGCATATAACGTTTAGCGATTCTTAATTAATAAGTAGTTTGATTTTTTCATGCTATAAAGGGTGATTTTCAATTAAAATACCTAAAGGTTGAGCCTTACGGAAATTAATATAGGCCGGGGATCTGTATCTTCTAGTACAGATTTCTTCTTCGTCTCGTCTTTTTCCGTAAAAAATGTCAATTTTCTTAATTTAAATAATAATAAGGAATAATAACAATATAATACGTTCTACATTTTACCAACAATGAAGAGATCATGCTATTAAGGGTGATTTCCAATTAAAATACCTAAAAGTTGAGCCTTACGGAAATTAATATAGGCCGGGGATCTGTATCTTCCAGTACAGATTTCTTCTTCGTCTCGTCTTTTTCCGTAAAAAATTTCAATTTTCTTAATTTAAATAACAATAAAGAATAATAACAATATAATACGTGCTACATTTTACCAAGAATTTATCGCAAAAATGTTATTTAAGTTTTACGTATGAAATAACGGAACTCCATATAGTGAGGCGTATGATTTAGCAAACGATTCCCAGAATGAAAAATTTCTCAGCCGAACGATATGTACTCAAAAGTAACAGGTATTAAAGCAAGCATGACTGTATCACATTTTTGAAAATTTTCATTGAATTCCCCACTATTTTTCCAAGCGAAACTGGGATCAACTCCGGAAACTTTCCTCAAAGTTACAAAATTGGTAATGAGCTTATGTCTTCAGAAACTGTCACTAGTATTTATTTGCTTATATTTGCTTATATTATATTTGCTTATTTCTTAACCTTCAGTGCCTAATATAATATAACTATTGGACTCCCGTAAAGTAAAATGAATATCGCGTTCACCTCGTGTGAAAGGTGCTCCGGATTCACGGTAAGGCCTAATGTCTACGAAATAGTAAAGCGTCTTTCATTGAGTGAGATTGAGAAAAAGCCCCATCATTAAAAAGTATGGTTAAAATGTAGTTTAATGGCACACTTCACACTAACTCTAAGAAATTATAATCGATAGTGTTAAACCTACACTGACATTTAAATTGATGATTAGGGTAAGTATTAATAAGTATCTATTTGATACCCAGCATTACAATGTCTATTCAAATCTTCCAATAAACTTTTCTGAAGATAAAGCGTCAGTGAAAATAGCAGCATGGCTTATATCATAATTGAAAACAATTTCAGATTTGAAGCTCACTAAATCTGGTACTTAAGGTAATCATCGTCTTATATGCCAATGAAGGCTTAACTATTGATTATAATACAGTTTGATAGAGTTAAAGCGAAGATTAAAGGGAAACTCCGTTTCACCTATACAATGTAATGCCGAGATTAAATTTAGTTTACTCTACCATCTCACTTAAATGATCTAAGCTGTCGAAGCACTTTCAACGATACTACTACTAATATACCGAGAATATCTTCGGTATACTACAACTAACATCATGATTTCTTACTCAAATAATAATAATAATAATGTATTTATCATAAACAGGTTTGTCAACCCAATTAAATGAGATATAATATACATAAATAATACCAAACTTTAAAAAATTAAAAATAACAGGAGAAATGGAAATAGACAAACAGAAAAAATCATTTAAATTTATTTTTTATTATTTCCAAATGCCCTTTCAAACATCTGCTGAACCATTACAGTGGCAGGCTTCAAACAATAACAATAGACAAACAAACACAACCCTACCCTAGCCAAAAAACTCGGGTTATCTGGGATTCGAACCCACGACCTAAGGGTTGTAGTGCTAGCACACTAACACGTTAACCATTCCACCACCACGGTCGGTAAATTTTCCAGTAATTTCATTCGCAGCTAGCATCATTCCTGTGAGCAACTTCTATTTAAAAACTTCCACCTTGCCAAAAAGCACACGGAATAGGACAGTGTTATTAAATTATCAATAAGATACAGTAGAATACAATTTATACTTCAAGGAATGGATTGAGCCATTGAAAATATCAACACAATTGTTCCTTCTCATGATTTCATTCTCAGCTCACATCATGCTTATGAGCGGCTCATATTTACAACCATCCACACTACCTGAAGGGGAAACGGAATAGGACAGTATGTCTAGACCTTCTCAATAGTATATTGAAATTCATCATATTGAGATGAGCTACGGAATCAATGCAACCGATGAGAACACTCCTATGGAATTAAATATCGGCAACATACATATACAGACCCTGAAAGAAACTTCGGGGCAGGAACAAAATGGCTCGCCTGAGCCTCCCCTGGGTATAAGTGCCCCCCAACGAGGAACATCTCCCTCCGCAGCCTAAAAAGCGAGTGCATCTCAATCGAAGGAGAAGCGGAATTGGAGACGGGAGAAAGGCCATCAGTCTCTCCCCCTCTCTCTCTCTTGGGTGCCATGGAAATGGTTGCGGAGGATTCGTTCGGAATTCGTCCGATGTCCCGCGGAAATAGATCTCTTTTCGGCTTCTTAAGTGAGCGGAAGGGGGAGGCGGAGGGAGAGGGGGCGCACATTGGATTGTTAAGGGATGAATAAGAAGGAAAAAGAGACGCTCTCTCGCGAATATCATTCCGGTCACGGCGAACCTCTTCCAACGCTTCTTTCACTTCGAACTCGGACCGCTTACATCCCCGCCCCCGCTCTCAATTTGCATGTGACATTCGAGGGGACTCTTATTGGTCAACCTGAGCCCACGTTTGTCTCCGGGTATCTTCCAACTTCTTCTTCTGGGCCGGATGGAATTCCTCGCGTGCTGCGAGAGATAAGTTATCGGGGCCCTGAGGGAGTGAGAATGATTGTGGTGGTCCTCGATATACGAAACATTCCGTTCGCTATGTGTGGAAACTCGAATTCACTTAGGTAAAGCTATTCATCTTCATCGCTTCTCGATTTTTAATCGAGCTTTTGTGTGCATCTTCGGTGAATCTTTTCGCATCTACTCTGCCTGTTTGAATTCAAGAGAAGTTCGTAACTAATAAATTGATGATAATAATGGCTCTATCTGTAAAATATTTCTGTGACAAAAATCCGCTTTTCACTTGTGATAAACAGTGACAAAAGAGAAAGCGAAAGACAAAATTTTTGGGAATTAATTAGTTTCGAACCCAGATTGAAACCAATTCAACCATCGCAACAAAACTTTCTCTTCTTGGACCAGGGGGCTTTGAGGTCTAGTTGAAGCATACATCCCCCTAATTTTTCCATCTTTGGAGGGTAAGAGAATTACTGCGTAAGCTCGGTTTATGGTGCTGCGCAACTTGTGTCAAGGAGAAGTCTTAAATATACATTTTTCTTCATATAAATAACAAAATGGGACAATTAATCCCACTATACCATTTACAATATGCAAAATATTTCATATTTATTTTAGAACTAGAGCTCCAAATATTTCAATGAATAGTTGAAACTTGAAAAATCAATTGAATTTGACTTAAAGTATTGTGCGGCTGCTAAAACGCACAGCCTGAACCCTGGTTCCAGTCCCGGCTACGTCGTGGAGAGTAATAAGAAAAGGGTATTTGAGGTAGAGATTTTCGATTCGTTCTTTAGCATTAAGCATATACTCCATATTTCTTTGCAAGACATAATGTGAAGAAATCTAGAAATATTGATTTGCAACCGAGATATAAGTAACGCACAGGTATCTTCGGAAATATTTCCGTACTTCTACTGGTAGGACATAATTCCCTTTCGTTATCTCAATTTTAGTGTAATTAAAACGACAAAAAAAATTCATCTCAAATCTTTTGAATTTTAATTGCCTCTGTTCTTAATCTTCATATTTTTTAGAGCTGAAACCATATCGGCGTCTCAAAATCATTACGAAGGAGACGAAAGAAGGCAGAGATGCAAGGAAAGAGAGGAGGTGGAGGTTTGGTTTTCGAAGAGGGATGGAAATCGAATGGAGTGGAAGACGAGTCGATTTTGGACGTGACGAGGGACTCCTACTTAGGGAATTCCCCTATTCCTCCACGATCTTCTCTTCCTATATCCCCTCTCGGCAAAAAAGGAAGTCCAACGGAACTTCATTATGCCATTCCTATCCTATTTCTCGACACGCACTCGTTTTTTATTCCTTCCGAAGAAACAAATGCGTTGGGAGCGTGGACTTACCAAAAACAATTCTAGAAGGAGAGTCCCCGTCCCTTCTTCCTTCCGTCTACTCCTTAGCATTTCTGCCTTTCTCAGACTCCAAAATTCAAATTTCTGCCATCGTTAATCGAATGTCCTTTTCTTCCACCTTTTCAGAGAGAATTTGATTGCGTTCAATCAAATGCTTTCTGTGAGGAATTCGCAATCGCGGTTTCTCGATCGGGTTAGATTTTGCACTTCGAAATTTCGGTCGACATTTGTTCGAAAGGAAATCGAATTATTTCCGTTCTTGATTCGAACTTCAATCCATTTCCTCGCCTCTAAAATTGAACTTTTTCGTCTTTATACTAGAAGTCTCCACGATATTAGATATTAATTGTCGCTTATACTTCTCAGACTTCATTCTTTATTGAAGGGTTAAATATATGTTATAATAACTGTAAAAGGTAACTGATAAAATATGTTTTATAATGATGTTTTACAGATCACGTTACATATTCAATTGCCAAGAAAGATAATCTTTCGTCGTTTCGATTTAGATTTGTTAATTAATAGATCCTTTTCATGGTTATACAACTTTCCTTGATAAACGACCACCAAAATAAATAAATAACTTTCAACTTGATAAATTGGAAACAGTAGTGTTAGAAATACATTACAGAGCACTAACTTTAGATGAAAAGATATGAAAGTAATACGAAACGTAAAATTTTAAATATTGCATACCATAGCTGAAGATATAAGGATAAAGTTTGACTGCTTACGAAAACCTACACCCTAATATTCGAAATATCTTGGTCCTGGTTCACTTAGAAAGGTATTAACGTATACGTGACAATAACCGAATAAGGAAGTAGTTTAGATTCAACTGGTGTTTACACCCCCTGCCACACGCCGAATGGCGGCTTGTAGGGTATTAATGTAGATGTAGATTAACTTTTGCAACGCTAATATCAAATTTCTATACTGACTACCATTCAACAACAAAATTAACAATCAGAATAATACCTAACTCAAAAACCAAGAAATCTGTTATCTGACGAAATAATTTATCTAACAGTTACCACCATCCTTATTTTATTAAATTACGATGGACGAAAATATTCTAAAACCATTCAAAGATTTCTTCATGTGATATATTATACACTATTTTGTGATTTCTTTGAGCCCTTCGATCTATTTCCTTTTTATTTTCTCTCAAATATCATTCAGTATTCATGTCCCTCCCATATCTTAGCCATCTACATCTTTATCGTGGTTTCTCCAAGTGTATGTTATTTTCTCACCGTACTTACCCTCTTATTTATATCAGAACTAAATGATATTGCCTTTCTGATATTTTTATAAAATTTAATTTTTTATAATAAAAGTTTATCATTAAGTAATGAGATACTTTCTAAATACTGGAGGATAATATGAAAATTAATGTATATATCACTAAATTACCAAGATAACAAGCAACATTTGAATTATACTACATTGATTCAAGAGGAAATTATATGAAGTTTCAGAAAAATCTATTTTCAACGCTTAAAATATTTAAACCTAATAAGGCAGCGTCACAAATTCACACGATTTTGTGGAGATATTACAAATTTTTGTCTTCATATATTACCAAAATTGCAAAATTTGAAAATTTTAGCCTGTCTATAGTTTTGCAACCTCCTCAGAAACAATATCCGCAATAAACTAGTTGATTTTTACAATTCAGGGCCCATGGCACTGAAAATCAAATCTATGATTTTCCGAGATGTTAAATTATTCATGATCATTTAACCATAGTTCATAACCACTTAAGAAATCTACAGTTATTTTACTTCGTGGGTGCTTATAAGCTTCCTAGCCCCTAAATCCGCTACGATGAATATTTAAATTCTATCGTCAAAATCTTTGTGGTACACGGTTACAATTCAATGCACTGGTTGGCTTCTCCGATTAGTCAATACAGCAATAGAGATTAATGATTGGTTTCCACTAAATTTCCTCACAACCCGCAACAATTAATTTCGAAGGAATCATCGAAGTAAAACCTCCATTCTCCCGGAAGACCGGTCTCGGGGCCTGATTCCGTTGCATCGGATCCCAATTTGAAGCAAATATCTCGTCGGAACGGGTGGGAAGAAATAGCGATCTGTTTCCAACTCTAATATTCCTCATCCCCTTTATCTCGCAAACGCTCCCAATACATCCCCTTTCCCAAGGGCACGATGATTTCCACCGCCCTCCGCCATCTCGCCGGGGTTAATTGAATTTTTGACGAGGGGTTGAGAAAGCCGAAAGTCTCGTACAAAGACCCACGCACGCGCCCGCATTCGTTTCGCTTGGCCGTGGATACCTTTCTAGGCCACCCATCCCTTCCAAATCCCCTCCTTGTCCGATTCTCTCATTTCGAATCGCCTCTCGATTTATCACCCAATCAATGTGCGCGGTATCCTGTCCCCTTCGCGAATCTCTCTTAACGCTCATCTGTCGTAAAACCTCGACCTAGCTCATCCTCGGGCACACACGCACTTGCGACAAAACCCTGTCCCTCCGAACAGAATTGGCGTTCTTCCTCTTAAATCTCAACGCGATGGAATTTCGTCCCCGCCGAACGCAGTGGGCAAGGGTAGGAATTCGAGAGCAGAATCAGACGGTTTTCGAGTAGAAATTTCAGGAAGATTGTGAATGTATATCCGATGATGAATATGAACAGAAGATTAATAAAATATAAAGATATATAATAATGAATCATGTTAACAAAACTGGTGGTACGTGCATCGTAGACGGCGTTTAAAAAAAACGCAAACATTATGAAAATACTGCGAGAATTGAATTGCCCAAAAGATGTGTTGACAACTCAAAGCATGGAGAATATAGATTTTTAATGTTTTCTTATTACTGAACTAGTTTCAAAAGATTAAAGGTTACTGGATTTCTTCAGTTTTAATTACCTACCATGTTGAAATATAATCACTCTCTTTACTTTAATTTCATTTCATTTGTAGATATCATATAGAAATCGAAATGGTCACATATCATCAAAGAATGATTTTATATTAAAAGAAAAGCCTTTTGAGTTTGTGCTAAATGCCACTTTTATATTCGACGTCAGGGATTTCCATTTCGATCCTCAAAGACATTTTGATAGCCCCGTAACTTTTTTTCCACTTCAAAAATTCAGAACGTTATAAAAGCTAACTTGCATTCTTTAAAATAGGAATGATGATTAATAACTAACATATCAAATACATATATATATAAGAATTTCTTCCATGATCAAATATCACTCAAATTTGTAATGATCAAGTTTAACAAATCTTTTATACCATTCAACGTGTGTTCCAAATAGTACTTGCTTTCTTTTAATGATAAGATACGTTTCAATTTAATCTTTAATTTAGGTTTAACCATAAGAGATTATTTATCTAGGTTATTTGATAATGTGTTTTAGTTTAATTTTAAATTCAATCTAAATCCCTCTTCAGAGCTTTAGTTTAAGACATCAAACTGCAGTAAAGTAAGCTAATTGATCGCAAAGCATGAAGTTAACATTTATTATTCCACCAAACACATGGTGTGATATGAGAGTTACAGCTGATAAAATGAACAATATCTAAATTTAAATTACGAAAATACATTTCCTTATTATACGTCAAATCAATTTTTTCCCACAAAAATAAGTCCATTCTCAATTAATCTCCAATTTAAAAAACCTACATTTTACCACTTATCGACACAATTTTGCGTAAACGCAATCACACTACATGAGTAAGGTTTGTGACGTGCCCTAACACTTCCTGGCATGCAGCTGCCCCATCCCCTCACCATTCTGTTACCTTCTTGCCCCTCCACCTCGACCCAACAACCGGATTCCAATTCCGCGGGAGCCGCCATAGTTCACCCAACAAGAGCCGTAAATGGGACAGGCGAAATGGAAAAATGTTCTAAGCGCGTAGAAGTGAGACCGTTTCGGGAGAAGAGATGGAGAACCTGGGGTGAGAGGAGGGGACTTGGATGGGAAATAAAATTTTGAGAAGTGTGGCGGAGTCAGCCTTCCAATTTTCGTCAGACGCGACTCCTAGAGAGTGCATGAATCAATTGGAGCGGCGATGGGCTACCAATCTCACGCGATCCACGATTCCACTTTTTATTTTCGTTCCCACTTTAACTATGTCGTCATCTAAAAATATAAGGAAAATAATTTATGCTGAAAGGTTAAAAAATGCACGTATTTTATGAACGTTTGATTTAACCCTATGTTAACTTTTACTTCCATTACTAAATAGCATTACAATTTATTTCGCTTTTTCGATTCATTTCTTAAAATTAAATTCCCATAACATTTTACGACATAATGAATCACGTATCGATTTTGAATGGTTTTGTTTCATACAATATCATTTTTTTAACTTTCGTTAAAGTCTTGCCCTTCTGTGAGCTTGCCTTTATCTTATCTATAAATTGTAAGCACAGTGTACGGTATGGCACGGTACGGCACGGCGCAGCACGGTACAGTACGGTATATACCAGCACCGTACATAACTTTGGCTTTTTCTTAGATAGGAATACTCATTATTTTTCTATACTTTCCAAAAGTAAGGAAATGAATTTAGAATGACTTTGGAAGACAAGCTGTGTGCCTACAAAAGTCATACACGGCTGGGATTCTAACCAAGGTCAGCAACTCTCCGGGAAAGTGCTATAAACATATAAAACTATCCCCTAGGGTAGTCTCATTACATTTTTCGCGGAACTTTTGAAAAAAGTTTTCCTAAAACGGAATTTAGACTGCACTGCGTATTTACTTCCATACAGCAATTTGGTTTTGGCCGAAAGCGCTTCTATGTGTATAGCTTTCATCCACAGGATTGATTATACCTTGAAATTAATTTTATCAGCAAAATAATATACAACTAAATAACATAGTTAACTATATTTACATTGACCTCTAACTAAGTCATTTGATCTCTAACTGTCATTCAATAACGGCAAACTCTTGTGAATATTATTGGAATCGAAATATTCATATAATAATATTGAGATAAAGATTTTTTTCTTCTACAGAAAGCTCTCTAAATATATAATAGGCATCTTGGCGATGCTAACCAGTTTAAACTAGGTACTTTAAATAAAATGCACATAGAGTGATTTTTCAAATTCCTGAATACAGATAGGTTAGATGAAAGAAGAGACTTTTGATCTCAATCCAGCCCAAATTAAGATGGTTACTATTATTATTACCATTGCACTGATTAAGTGCTTAAGAAAGTCTGTTGAAATTGCAATTATATTTAAAGGTTGCATATTACTAATGATGATGATGAATCATTGTCATTAGTCCTTGGTATTAGTCAAAGGACCCTATATACCCCAGCCATAAATTCATATGAGGATTGACAATTTTGAAGAAGTATAATCCTAGACGTTTTTCACAATTGCTGGTAACCATTAAAGAATCTAATGAAATGTCTTATTATCTATGCTTCATCATTCATCCTCATTTAGCTCCAGTGCATTTTCAGAGTACTTGTTAGAGCTAACAAAATTTTATCTTCCTTTATGGCTGCTTTTGCAGTTAAAATTGTGCAAACTTTCATGATGAGGCTGAACACCATCTTTGTGAAATTTGTTGGGCTAGAGCACAATCAATTCTAAGAGTTTCAATTCTATATGGATAGTATATGAGGAAAACCTTTCAAGTACAACTAACAATCAATCTGATTTCATCAAACTTCAAGTTCACTTTTATCTTGAGTAGCAAACAATATTAATGAAAATAGAATTCTTAGAGCTTTCAAACTCAAAGATACTATTGCCATTAGGATGAGGATTACAGTAGAAATACTAAGATACCTGTAAGTTTAAGGGTTCCAGTACTACACCTACTTCACCTCTTACATAGGTTTGGACACACACTGAATGAGATGACAGATATATAGTTGACAAACAAGAAATCTCTTGTAGCATTGCACCATTCCTTTGAAGTTTCGGTCAAGAAAAGTTATGAAGTTCAGGTATTCAGCAAGAGACCTAATGGAAAGGATGAAATTATAAAAAATATCAATCAAGCAATAAATAAATTGAATAAGCAGAGAAAACTAAAAAGGAAAATTTTAAGAGTAAATAGTGATATATATTCATGTGACCAGTTCTTCTACTACCTTCTGTTTATTATGTAAGTGAAAGTATATAGTTGACATAAAATAATGATTAGCTCTAGGGGAGGCAGATATTTTCCATTTTTTGTATTGATGATTTAATTAATGCTGTTAGTTGAATTTTGATATTTCATATGATATATTATATCCTACTAAACCCTATACAAATTAATATAAAATTACAAAATATTTTACAGCTGATGTCAACTCTCTCCAAAAAATATAAACTGTTTTAATTCAAAGGCTTAAGGTCATTTTCAGTACATTTTGAGTTATTTAAACAAATGGATCATAAAAGATTTATCCTAAGTATAAATTTCTAAATGTACTCCTTTGAAAAGCAAATATGCAGATGACCAGTTAGTTTGGGATTCACTAAAATTTTATTTTAAAAGTACAATGGATACTGATATTTATATCCTGATTACTATGACAATGACTGCCAAACCAAGGCACAAAGGCTCCCCCAATACATATTTATGCCTCATGAACAAAATATACAGTCTTCATCAAATATATCTAGTAATAATAAATACCTTCATATACCTAGTAAATTAGGAGAGTTGACAATTCAAAATAATTTTGCTTCCAAAACAGTAATGAATTAAAACCTTGTAGCATAGGAAAAACAACAAACAATGGACAATTATCAAACTCATTCAAGTTTATCATTTTCATGTAATGAATTTAAATGAATGGGGAGATCAGCTTCATTTTTTGAAAAAACTTCTAAGCTAATTCTAAATTCAGCAAATATCTATTCTAAATACATCAGCCATTAAAATGAGAATATAGTTGAATGACATTATTTCTGATACTTTAGTATATTTTGTTACAATTTACAATGTGTTCTACATACAACAATAATGAAATCTCTTGCATGCATCTTGTTCATAACATATTATCTTACTATTTATTGTTTTTTTAATAAAAGAGAGCACGAAAGACATCTATCTCCACCAACTCAGCATTCAATGATTCACCATTTGTTAAACAGACACTCATGGTGGCATAATATCTGCAATAATGCATCTCTTCCAGCAGTATCCTTTAGAAAGTAGAAATATGTAGGAAGTTGATTGCATTTTTGATGAAAGGATAAGATTTTCCTTGCACCCTTTTGTTTATTACAGTTGTGTAAAAAATACTACAATATTATAACAATACAATAGTTACACAATATATACAGACAACTTTGGAATATGAATAAATGCAAGTAAAAAGTGAAATATATGCAATAAATAAATGCCCATATTTCAATCAATATCCATAACTTTCCAAAACATACTTTTGATGAGGATTTTTTTTCACCTATGCAGCAACAGTAGCTTAACTGAAAATAAAATGACTTGTCTATAATGCCATCTATCAATTCATCTAATACCCTTAATTTCACAAATACCTCCCCTTATTTTTAAAGAGTATTTTCTAGTACTAATGGATTATCATACCTTTAATTCTGCCACTTGATTATAAAGCGAACTCAAAGGGTAAAAATTCAGAGTGTAATGATTCATTAGCCAAAGGATATCTCAAAAAGTAAGGACATTGGAGGACTTAAACCAGCACATCCTTCATCATTTTCTTAAATTAATGATTGGTATTAGTTTAAAGGGATACTGAACTTCACTAGATACTTTGGCATTTCTGTTTTAGAAGGATTCATACTTTATGTAAAATTGTGTCTCTTACATTAGAGATGATCATCAGACTAAAAACTAATCAAATGACAGCAATGCTAGACACAATATACATTATATTAGATCATCGTCATAAGACAAAAAATATATGGAGAGCAATATACCACAAAAATATGTAAATCTATACAATGCAATACAAGATACTGAGTAGTAGGAACCAAAAGCATAGTATACAACTATAGTAGTATAAGCATACAAATATCACTGAAATATAAGAAATATAAGACATATGTTCTCATAGAAATCATATAAGCATGCACACAAAAAACATATCAATTACCCTTCCAAGAATGTGGAAGCGGGCTAATATAATCTATATATTTCATATTCCTAAAATATTACAATCATATGCAATCATGTCTCTACAGTGTCAACCAGCAATAGAATGCTAAGAAATTAGATTTAAAAAATTCAAATTACTTGTAGATTAAATACAAAAAATTTTAATGAAACTAAATATGATAATTTCAAATCCACCATCTATTTATCTCCATTCTTCTGAAATTGTGATGATATAGGAATTTTACACTCTTTCTTTTTTGTCACCTCCAATGCATTGGATATGTCAATGCAGCAGATTATCAATTTATTATTTATGCATATATGGACATTTATTTTGTTTGACCAAAAGTAGGTGTTAACTTTATTATTCGCCTAAAGGGATATGCAAAAATAATCAGCAAATGTTTGCTTGATACATCTCTAAATGTATTGACCAAAAGAACATGTAAACATTATGTAGCACTCTCTGCCTAGTAACCATGGCTGCTTTTGGATCTTAATAAATCAATAAACAAATTTATTTAAAAACAATCCAGAAAATTGCCTGTTTTTACAGGGGAATATTCAACTAGTTGTATGTTAAGTTGAGAGAAAAATGAATTATGAAGTTATTAGAGTTTTAGTAGGTGCTAATCACTGATATATACTGAAAACCTCAATGCACATGCGCATAACTTAACAGTCCACTGGTGAGATTAGCATACACATGTATTCTTGGTTTTCCTACGGCGATAAGAAGTGAGTCTACAGTGTACAATATGCTGAAATTCTCTATTCTTAGTAAAATGATGATATAAAAAAGTCTGATATAGGAAATCTATAAATGAATTGTCTTTAAAGTGTAGTAAATCACTGAAGTGACTTTTATTTTCTATAATGGATTTCTTTAGCTGAAATTATATCATCCATTATTTAAGTTGTATGAACAATACCGTATTTACTCGAAAATAACACTCCATCGAATGTAATGCGCACATTAAGACATGTGGTAATGCCATTCCCAGCACTGTATACTTGTGTATTATACACTTATATATACATATATTTACACGCATATACACTGTATATAAAATGCCCAGAGTCGTCTATGCTGAAAATCATACATTAGTGCACATGTTAACCAATTCAAAATTGTCCATTTAAAAAGTCTGATGGGGTAGCAAATTCCCATTCAATCAAAAACTATCTGCCTATGGTTTAGTCTAAATAGGCACTTGGGTTCAAAACATTGATTGAGCATTGGTGGAATGTTTATCGAGTTATATAGAACCAGGGTGTATGCGGACAGCCTTTTGTTAGAGAACATGTGAATAAGTAATATTGTGCCCAACTCCTATTGTGCCATCAATTCTAACTCGCACCCCAATTTCTGAGCTGAAAAAGGACCCAAAGGGCACATGTTATTTTAGAGAAAATACAGTATTTTGAATTTATCGGCTCTAATTAAGAGTAATTTACAATAAAAAACTATATTTGGTTTATGATTATCATAATGCATTAATTCCATTTCAATTATAAATTAATTACAGAAATTAAAGGAATTATATGCAACTCTCTGTGAAGATAAATATAGCCATCCCTTAGTATAAGAAATTTATTTGAATTACCATATCTTAAGAAAAAACATATTTGAAGAAATATGTTTCATAACAGTTACTTACATGGATATTTATAGCAAGTAGAACCAACAAAAAGACTATATAGAGAATTGTTTCACAAATTAATTTGGCATTATCATTTCTAGGCTTGATGGAGTTTTTAAAAGTTATGAAGAAGGTAATCTATATTTATTAGCTAAAAAGTATCAAAACATGCAAAACATCCAATTGAAAAAATATACATATACACATTAAGTAACAGCGATCATAGGTTCTGAATAGTAATTATAAGTTAGATTTGGGAAAATTATTTAAGTTGTTAGGTTTTTGATATATTTGTCAATCATTTTAGTAGAAGAAGAGATCAATACTTCAGCAATGACAAGATAAATAGTTTCTAATTTCATAAATCAGATAGGAAATATGGATAATCATTTAAAATTTTGATATTTTCTCACCAATCTTTAGTGTTATTATTTATATGAAGTCAATATTTTCAGCCCTCCTCTCAGTTGCCAAACTGGATAGCCAAATTCAACACATCTAGAAAATAAAAATGTATTCATATAATTTTGGAATGAGGCTCCCAGATAGTCATGTGGACAGCGTGTTTGACTTTGGCGAAAGCGGTCCCGGGTTCGAATCCCGGTGGGAGCCAATGTGCGAAATGACCTAAGCTGTCAAAGCACTTTTAACAATACTATTACTACTACTACAAATTTTGGAATCTTAGAAAAATCTTTCGATTCCTAATCTAAGTCACAAATGTGATTATTTTCATGCCTTAAGGATGTATCTTTGATAAAGAATACCATTCTGTCAATCATTTCACCTACTGATTTATGCCAAGCACTTTCCTAATGATTTTACATTTGAAATTTTTATCCTTAATTCACAACTAAACATTGCACTAAAATATTAAGCTACCCAAATTTCACATGTTATTTGTTCACAAACTTCTGTAATGGTAAATACTTTCAATAATACCTCACTTTACAAATGTTTGTTATTGTATGTATTCATAAATAAGTCATCCACATTT
Organism: Sympetrum striolatum; assembly: GCA_947579665.1. NCBI lineage: Eukaryota > Metazoa > Arthropoda > Insecta > Odonata > Libellulidae > Sympetrum > Sympetrum striolatum. Next base: position 47,360,876 of record OX388342.1, on the reverse strand, counting down.
TTATACCCAGGGTATGTTTATGAGTTATAGGAAGCATAGAGATTGAATAAGAAATGATAGGTAAATATCAATATTTACAATCAATATATCATGGTTAGGTGGGTACCTTCCAAGAATGGTAAAATAAAAATATTATTCTAATCTTTTAATTTAGATGTTCACATCATGGTATAATTATCTATCCTTTGTTCGTGCAGCAATGAAAATCACTGTTTTAGCTATGTCTTACCCTATTTTTTAGATTGATACAATAAATAAAAATAAATAGTAGATACTAAGTGAAATCTGGTGGGATTTCATTTCAAAAATCAATGAAGAAATAAGATGTTTACTTTTCACAGTATTGTTTTGAATCATCTCAAATCATCAACCTCAATTCAATAAGATTTACTTTTATTGATTTTTTTTATATACTTTCCAATACTGTAAAAAGGAAACATATTATTTCTTCTTTGATTTTTACAATAAATAAGTTTTCACAATAGAAGGAAATTTCTTGCATGCATTGTGTGCCATTCAAAACTTTAATAATTATAAATATTCACTTTATAAATTTTTTCATTAAATATTTGGAACAAAATAATTTATAAGGAGATGCCTACCAGTAAACATAATGGCTAATAATGCAAGTGGTGCTTCATATGGAAAAAATATTGTTAGAAAAGAAAGGCCAACAAGTTAAGATTGACATTATGATGGGAAGTTTGCAAAAAAAATATGATTTTGATTATTTTAGGAAATAACCACTTAAAGAAGCACAGAATAGATCAATAAATCATCGTGTTCCTTGCTAATAAATAACAATTTAGTTGCTTGGAAAAGAAAAATGTCAAATTTAGCATCGCAAATCTTATTTTCTTAAGAATTATTCAGGCATAGTTTGTGACTATATACATTAATATAACCTCTATTACTTATAAAAGCTATCACAAGGAAGAATAGACTTGAAAAAGTCCGACGGGACCGGGTTCCCTGCTCTCGTTGGACTTTTTTCATGTTTATTCTTCCTTGTGATGTATCCTGGCTGCACGCCATTTTGTGCAAATAACCTTTACCTGCTTTCCTTGTATATAAAAGCTATTTCACTAGTTGAGAAGGATAGGACTTACATATAATTCTATTGGCAAACCAAGGATAAAAGTCAGCTAAATAAAGAAGAACAGCTCTAATATATTCAAGATCAATGATCCAAAATACTTTCTATGGACTAATATAATGAATTCACATTCAAATCATTAAATTTCATTCTTTTAAATTAAAATAATAACCTCTATTAAAAAATAGTTAAAATGATGAATTTTCATACACAAATAAGTGGTCCAATTATAGACTGAGCTTTACAATTTGTCTACTTAAAGTTATATTTGGAGAGTATGGTGACTGAGGACAACAGGTGTCTCACAGAGGTAAAGAAAAGGGTGGAAATGGCCAAACAGGCCTTCCAAAGTGAGAGGAATCTTCTGACAGACAAACTCATAGATTTAGAAATCCATCAGGAGTGCATTACTTTAGGGAAGTGAGAATTGAACCCTGGGGAAGAGGGAAAAGATCTTTCGGAAGCATTGGAGATGTGGATCTGGAGAAGGATGCTGAAGATAAGTTGGATTCAAAGAATAAAAAATCTGATGTGGCCAACACATGACTTTCTCCGTATTTATTGAAAACATAAGCCTATGCCGGTAATATATAAATAACTCCAAAACAATTATTGTTATAGGAAAATGTTTCATACAAGCTTTGTAGTTCTGCATTCTGACAGAGATAAGTATGAAAAACTTCAATTTCTGCGTAAACAACAACTTCCGGTTAACCATTATTGAAGAATAACTCCTAAACAATCAGTGTTACGAAAAAATGTTTCATACAAAAGTTGTAGTAAAATACATTATCTATAACTTTTGTATGTAAATGTATATACCTAAGTTGCATGTTGACAGAGATATGTATGAAAAACTTCCATTTCTGGATCAACAAATACTTCCGGTTAACCATTATTGAAGAATAACTCCTAAACAATCAGTGTTGCGAAAAACGTTTTTATACAAATGTTGTAGTAAAATACATTATCTACAACTTTTGTGTGTAAATGTATATACCTATATTGCATTCTTACAGAGATATTTAAGAAACAAACTTTTGTTCCGGATAAACCAGAACTTCCGGTTAAGCGATATTCTCCAAAAACTAATCAACTCTTGGCATTATTAGTAAAATTCTAATTATGAATTTTTAAAATGATCAGATAATTAATTTTTAAGATAGAGCGCCCACAAACTTTTTAACCACAGACAGACAGACACACAGACAGACATGTTTGGGAAAATAGCTAAAACATGCTCTATGGGCCCCAAAACATCTATTTCCGTCGAAATCTGGAGGTCGAATTTTTTTGCGAATACAATACTTTCTCTATACTACGTATAGGGAGAAAGTAAAAATGAAACTAAAATTTTTGGGTCACCTTTTTAAACACAAAACAATTTATTATTATTATTATGGAAGGGATATTTGTAGGAAAGAAAGGAAGAGGAAGGCCAAGACTTCTTAATGTGAACAGGACACAGCAACTGATGAAAGCCAATAGATACGTACAACCAGTGGCGGATCCAGGGGGGGGGGGGCTATGGGGGCTGTAGCCCCCCTCCAGAAGTCACAGTAAAAAAAAATGTATCATCATTCATACTATTGAGATGTGAAGAAAATATTGTTTATTTACAATGATAGATAATAATAAGCATAATTCAAATATGTATCGTTCATACTATTGAGATGTGAAGAAAATATTGTTTATTTACAACAATAGATAATATTAAGCATAATTCAAATATGTATACTGAGTTTAATTCTATAAAATTTCTTACAAAAATCGATAAATAGAAAATGAATCTTTAATTCCAACTCTCAAGCCCCCCCCCACAGCTCGATCCTAGATCCGCCACTGCATACAACTCACAAGAACTGCAGAAAATAGGACCTCCTGGTTGCAGCGACAAGGCCCAGGCTTTAGTTGAAGAAGATGAAAGTTAGATAAAAGAAAGAAAGGTTCATCTAAAATATGAGTCATACATTTAGAAAACTATGTATATTCTAAATCACAGTTATGTAGTACTGAAAATAATTTGATTTGCAGAACAAATAGGCAATTTCTATGTACCAAATGAATGGGATGGAAATCAAATAATTCTCTAGGAGGACTCCACTGTAAGAAGGTACAAAAATGTATGCTTTCTATGGAATTAACGTTACTAATAACAAGTGTCACATCAGGGATTAAGTTCTTAATGTTAGAATATATTTCTTAAATTGCCAACTTTGAATTTTTTTACATTTCTTTTATACTTCTAAGAATCTTCACAAACTCTCAAATGTCAACTGAATAATTTTGTAAATGGAGTTTGCCCTTAATAAATATAATTTAACTATTATACGTTAACATAAGCATTCATTACTACAAGAATACAAAACTTTGGAAGTTTCAAATGGATTGTTTTATATAATAATAAATAAAGAGACAAAATACATGAAATTCATCTCCTAACTATCTAGCAAGTAATACACACTCAATATTATTAAATTACTTCCAATGATATTCAGTAATGTATAAATACTTTTAAAAGATCTTTATCATTATTAAATGAGATGGATATTTAACCATATCAAGCAATATTAATAAAGATATCTTTCCAATCTGTAAAATGTGATATGAATGTTATAATGCAATGATATAAAATAAATATTACAGTAAGATTATGAGCTTAGCTATTTTAGGTCACATTTATTATAATAATTGCAGTATGCATTGAAGTATGAACTCATTGCAATGAATAAAAATAAGTAAGTAAGGAGTTTATATCCAACAAATCTTCAAAAAGTCCATAATAATGTTGCAAAATGTATGAACCATTGAGCCCTTTGAGAGACCCCCTTGATCAAAACAGTTTGAGAGATAACTATAATTACTTTATCCAGTTGAACCAATATTTTTTTAATATATACCTAACCATTACTTTTCTCTTGAACTTATTTACCGACAACAATAAAATATAAAGCTATAGCTATACTCATGCTATCAATTATAATTAATTACATGAGTACATATGGCGAATATTGTTAATTTATCAATAGGATAACGATTTATCATTAATTTAGGCGATAAATGCAATTTAAATAATTATTTGGATGATTAACGGCACTTACTCCCACTACTTAAATTACTTACTGCCAAATCTGTTTTAATAAATTACAAACGACTTTGCCTTTCCTAAGTTCTTAGAAGTTATCAAGCATTGTATAAAATGTTTCCTTGATTTAAAATATCTTATCAATCATGTTTTATATGTCTAACTTACTTACTTTCCTAATAGTATAATTATGAAACAAATTCGTCTTCGGATTATTGTTCAGCATATGCTAAAACGAAATGTCGTTGATTTATTTCGTTATATCAAAATTATTCACAGCAACTAACCTTATGAATAAGCTATGTACTTCCTTATTTTCATTATTATTATTCCAGAATATTCTAAACATGATCATTTTCATCTAGGTTGCCTGAATCTTTAGATACGTTAGGAATTCACAATTCATAATTCCTTCGTTTACGTAACAATTGCGCAGAGAAAACCTTTTCCTGCTATTTGGGCATACAAAAATTCCCGCGAATGCGCATTGGTGATTTAAGTGAAATAATGCGTTTTTGTGACTAAGTGATCATAGCAAAAGTAATTTTATCGATGTTCTATATGCTATAAGAATGAAACAGTATATTAATTAAAGAACATCTTTACAATATCACTATTATTACTGGTACCATGGAGAGGTTAGTTTACAAAAAAAGATTCATCTGTTACGATTTTCTATAGTGACCATAATGGCTATAAAAATATCCTTTGCGATACACGTATAAAGAAGAATGTTTTTATTACGATGAATGTCCATCGGCTAAAAAAGGTAAAATTTTAGTTCAAAAGCAAACTGCTTACTGATTGTCAAATATATAGCTTAGTTTTCATCTTTTTCTTAAGGAAAACAAGTTGAAATAAATTGGCAACAGACATAATGTGCCATGTTAAACTTTTTAAAGCCTCTTAGATATGTAATAATGTAATATAATGCTAACATTGAAACTGAAGGATTCATCTCATTTAACTCTGAGAGATTCTGTTGTGGATTGATTAGGAAAGTTTGTTTGATTTTTAAGGGATGCATTCTTTATTACTCTATTTACAACAAATTCTTTATTGGTGTAGAATCATTTATTATGTTTTTCGTAGTTTTATAAACATTTAGTATAAGATCTAATTCTTTGTGATTATTTAATAAGTGATTTCTGGTTTTAAAAATAACCAAATAATTGCAATATAAAGTGGTTTAACAATAGAACAAGTGCTGCTTTTGTGGCAATGAAGCTGTCTAATATATGAATAATTCTAGACATTACATTCGTTCTTAAAATTGTTCTTCCTTTACAACAGATCAAAGAGATTATTTACAAGATTTGGAAGAATAATAGAAGAAGATGTACAGATATCATCATTTCTATGGTTGATTAATAGAAATAAACCTTGAAAAGGTGAGGTGTATCTAGCTAGATTCATTTCAAAACATAATTATATAATATAGTTTAAATCCGGGTATAAATAGCCAAATAGTTTTCTTCGATGTATTCATCTATTTATTATTTTCTGTAGCACCTATATATTTATCTTGAAGCTTGTTAATAATTGTTACAGTTGGATGTATTAATGAACAAATTTGATATTTCATTGTGAGAATATTAGAGGAGAACACTCAATCCATGGTTTTCAAATATCATTGTTTTGTTGATATTCATTTTATTAGTGAGAGGGAAAGCAATCTGTTTTTGCTAACTCAACTTTAATCAGCAAATATTTGATTATAAATGTGGAAATGTTATAGAACTAAATTCTTTTATAGGGTTTTTGTAGCTATGTTCATAATTAAGTGTAAAGAATTTAGTGCAGTAATTATTGCAGTGATTAATGTTTGAAAAATAATTCTTATTCTAAATAATGTGGAAAGTAAAGCAAAGATGTTGATTTTTTCTGACAAAAGTTAAAATGAATGATCCTCTTTCTGGGAAGGATTATTCCAGTCATCACAGAAATTTTAACTGAAATATATTTTTTTCACACCTAAATCGTAATTGATAAATGTAAAAATTTTATCCCAAAAATACTTCAGGTCATTCAAAGAAGGTCTTTTGTAGCATCTGGTATAGCTCTTCCGGTGATAAGGAAATTATTGTTTGCTAATACATGTCCAAGAAATGTTAGGATATTATTATTATCTAGGCAAATCATCATTAATCAAACTAAACTACATCTACTGAATAATTTTCAACAATAGACCATTTATTTCCAAGGAATTAGCTAGTAGCTCTTTGGTGGAATTATTAGAATGATGGTGCTATGCTTTCCAAAAAACAAGGCCCATTCACTGGGTATAGGTAAATTGAAAGTTTATGGCCCCTGGATGCATGAAACCTTGATGAGCGGAGGGATAAGTTCCTTTGGGGGAGGAAAGCTGGAGGACAGAGGTTGCAGTAGAGGCTCCTAAAAAAATGCCCTCAAAGTAAAGTCGTTGCTTTACCCAAACCCGTGCTGCACGCAGTTCTAGGAAGGTGGACTCACACAGACTGAAAAACGACTTCTGCACAGCTTTCAATTTACCTATAACAGGGTTTTTCCTGCGCAGGATTAGTTGCTTGTGTTCATCATCTGTAAAATTTAGAGTTATTTAAATGATTATATTGGGGATACTTGAATCTTGTTAGTAAATAATAATTAGATAAAACGTCCGTTTTGTTTGTGTAGTTATTGTCCATTATATTTAAACCCTCTGAGATCAGAAATAATAGTTTGTATTGAATAATACTAACATATGTAAATATATTCCATATTTTCCTCAATAAGGATTACTTTTTGAAGAGAAATAATGTTTTGCATTTCAGGTATGAATATGGAGGACAAAGTACATGTGAGAGACTTCTACCTATACATAAGGTAAGCTCACTAAAAAGTTTTGTGAACCTTAAATAATAATAATAGTTTTATTAATCAGATAAATGCATGCACAAGTAATAGCATGAACAATCACATTGGTATGTACAATATTTACTCATAATTTCCATTGAAATTCTCTTCCAATTATTAATACATAGGTTAACTACTGTAGATAATTATTTACATATTTTATACATATGTAGAAGTATTTTAACCAAACTTATATCTCATTTTATATAATCATATAGATCTTACAAAATTTACAAATGATAACAAGCTTAGAATGTCTTGTGTCTATTTTAGTTGTCCAAGTATTTTGTTATTGAGTTGTATGATTTTTCTTTCTATATTTGATTTATTTTTTTCTTTTTCTCTGAGAAGATATTTTTTAATTTCATTTTTAGGGGTTGAATACTATCGATATGTTTTAGTTGATAGAGTAGTTTATTGCGCAATGCACACAAGATATTGTAAGGGCTTTAGCTGGAGATCGATAGTTTATCTTCATCATCTTCTTTGGTGTAAATTCGTATTCTGGTTGGTGTGGTGTTCTTGGTTGCTGAATTTTAAAATTTCTGGATATGTTTGGACAGAAGTTAATACTTTAAATATGAAAATGGATGGGAGAGTAAATAATCTGTATTAAGTATAGTATTGTCTACCATAAGTTAATTTCTTTAATCCTTCAATGGCCCTAATTTCCCTTTTTGTGGTCTAAAGATGTGTTAAGCTGTGATGACATGCCCCAGAATACGATGTAATACTGGATTTTGTTTAGAAATAAGCATAGTATCTTAACAGCTTTACACCAAATGCATAAAATTGTGTATAAATTCTGTAATATTTAGGTACTAGGATGTAGCTTTCTTGTCAAATTCTCAGTATGAGCAGACAAATTTAGGGTCTCAGTTATTTTTATAGCCAGAAATTTTATGGTATTATTGTTTGAAATCTGCAAGTTATTCAGAAAGAGAGTTGGGTACCCAACCTGTTTTGTATATGAGATAGAATAAACTGTGTCTTTGTAATATTTAGTTCCAGGTTGTTCCTTTGTATCTCATAAGCCATTTCAGTTAATATGCGATTTGCTCATATTTCAAAAGAGTTGATGTTTTGAGCTCTGATTACATGGTTAGTACATATTAACTGCATAAACTACCAGTCAGCTATTTTTGATATTCATGCATCTATCATTTACATATATGCTAAGAACATCAAGGGGATGATTAACTTTGAGGTATTCCGAAAGATATAGTGGTAGTTTGTATACTATAGGCAACTATTATTCCATCATCACTGCTATATTTAAGTTACACATACTATTTCCTGCTTATTATGAATGACATCAGCCAATTACGGAGAAGTCCATTTATGAAAATTATCCTCAGTTTTTGTTGGAAGAGTGAGTGATTGTATAGAAATCCTTTTACAGATCATAAAAATTCCTAAAGTAATAATTTTTTATCAATTTGGCCATGTACAAATTTCAATAATTTAAATATTGCTGTTACGGTAAAGTTTCCCTTTAGAAATCCTTGCTATGGCTCTTATCAAATTCTAACTGTAAAGGTAGTTGATACAGAGATGTTGAATTGTTAAAAATTTGAAAACAATGTTGCAATGATGGGTCTAAAGTTTTTGGATCTTGGTCTGAATTATTTATGTGGATTTAAATTATCTTGGATGTTTTTAACTCCTCATCAATCTTAGATTTACATATTATTATGTTTGGCACTTATCTTCATTTCTTCATCTTATAGAATTTTCATTTCATTTTAAATAATATACATATATTCTCATTAAGGAAGTGTTGTTCTTTGCCTGTATGCATGTTTTGTATATTTTGTTTTGTATGTTATATCAACTTAAGGTTAAAAACATTTATCCTGAATTTTCACTAGTGATCATTGCTAAAACTGCAAACACTCTCTGTCTGTAAAGCACACCTCCTCTGATACAAGGTACTTAGAGCTTGTGGAAAGAAATGAGGTTTATTAGGCAGGATGAGGAGTTAGGTAGCTTGCCCTTGCTTTCCTCACTGAGCTAGAATGCTATAAGCTGATCATGTCCACTCAATCAGTGAAGTACAATGACTCTACGAATAACACTATTCTTGTCAGCCCATAAGGAGAGACATTGATTAGTAGATTATTCACTCATGCCTCAGTCATTTCATCACAGCCATGATCTAGGCTGTGGGGAAAGTAAATGAAAGACATATTTTTCTCCATCCTATACCAAATGACAAATGAAAATATTCAATTCATCAGAATATGGTAGCAGAAACAACAATCTCTATGAATCCAATCTAAAATTCTGGATTTTCCAAGGGAATCTTAGCATAAATGCAAACCACATGGTATTTACTTTAAAGGAACAAAAACTTAGCAAAAGAATTGTTTAAGAGGACTGCAACATCAAAGAAATTGGTTTGCGTATTCCAATTTATGCGTTGCCTAATTTTTTTTATTTCTTATGTAACAAAAAACATGTCCCAAGTAAAATTGAGATAAATTTGAAATTTTCATTTATAGTTGGTAGCAGGCCACTATCTTGAATGGAACTAAAGTTATTGCTTTTTATTTTCGAGAGTGGAAATTGCAGCGGCTAAACATTGGCTGCGAGGGGTTAATTTGGTTGAAAATTTACCATGGCTATTTGATGAATTGATGGCACGTATAAGTGGTACAGCAATGATATGGGTACATACAGCAACTTCATGTCCTAGGATATCACCTGGGCCCAAAAAATTGAGTTTTTTAATTGGAGAATGCAACAGAAGACTTCTTCCTCCACAGTAAGGATTAGTAACATTATGATATAGAATAGAATACAATGACTGGGGTGATAACAAATATTCATCCCTATGTCCTTAAAATAGTGGCAGTCCAAGCCTTCCCTTTTTTCTCCAAATACTGCCCAGATAGCACACATGCTAAAGTATACACCACATATACATATGAAGTATGTATAAGATGTGTATACAGTAGAAGGTACATGTATATGGTTTATGTATACAAACCAGCTACATTGTAACTACCAAGTGTATACAATATATGCAAATGTCCTACTACCACATGTATACCGTATACATATACAGTTTACATAACATATACGTGTGATCAATATTCCATATAGGCTTTTAAATATATTGATTTAATAGTAATGAAGGGGAAACTTGGTAGTTAAAGTTAAGTTTATGAATTATTACTTTCAATTATATGTTGGCAGAGCATGATGAAGAAATATATTCAAGGGATGGCATATTATCTCCAGATCTGTTCAAATAATATCTTATAAACTTACTTCAATACTTTTTTACGTAGTTCCTTTATAAACACCTGGCATAATTTTTACTTATATACTTTTCCCTTCTTTTCTGGAAAGAAAGCTATGCATTGAATAAGTGAAACCTCCGCCAGAACTGCACCAAATCTTTTCTTCAATGACTATTTCATCTAAACAGTGACATGCACATTTGAGGCATAAGAGCTCTTTAGTTATCATTCTAAACTAAACATGGGTTCAGTAAATAATTAAGTCAATGATTAATTTTTCAACATTATTAAAACTTTATTCAGATATTTAGAATCTTCTGAGATCGACGTTTTGCTTTTCCTTCTTCAGTCCTATTTTTAGATAGCCTGAACCATTCCCCCATTGACTTTTTGATGGTTATTAAATCTGTGGGTTCATTTTTCATGGCCAGTAACTTGGCCTGCATTGAATCTGAAAAGTAAAACATGGAAATTAGACACTGGTCTTTAAGACATATACATGTTGTATATACATGACCTTCCACTGCCTGAAGCTCTTAGTCCATAGGGAAGGTTTTGTATCATTATCTAATAAATTCAGTAATGACATTCATGAATATTTCCCTTTTCAAAACTTTTTCAGAAACTGAAAGATTAGACATTGATGGAGAAGATAAACAAAGCGAAAAATTGGTAACAGAGGAAACAGCACTTTATGAAAACCAAATATGTAGGCATAAAACAGGAAAAGTAATGATATATCTTTTAATTAAAGGAATTTTTAATTATTAATTTAAATTAAACTATATAGACAAAATTTAATAACATAGGTGAAGAAGTTATGTTAAGTATATGAGAAACAATACCATATCCTAATCCCATATCATATCCCCTAATGTTGCCTCTCACAATTTCCTTCATCCCAATGTCTGTTACTGAAACACTCCCTTCCACACACCTCTGTGCTGGCTTACAGTTTTATATAGATTTAAATGTCTCAAATCATCCACTCCATTTCTCATTTACCTCCTCCAAAATGATCTCCATGTAATTGCAATAATTAAAAAAAATATGGAGTCATTACAATCCAGATTGCTCTATTTCTTATATATCCTAGTTCTACTTTATGAAATGAAAAGTGCTTAACATACCTAGCACAAGGCATACAGTTTGAGGGAAAAGTTCCTCAAATGCCTCACGCTTTCCTGAGCGTCCCTTCATGCTGAATTGAACAGCAAGTTCATCTGATAAAATCGCAGCCAAAATGCTGTTGATGGCTTTGTTAGTCATACATTTCCGTTGCTTTTCTGTGGCATCACCAAACATAGGCAAAAGTGTCCTTTTCTGAAGATATCTTTTCTGTGGAAAAAGAAGAGACGTAAATAAGCACATCATACTCCCATGTTTTGAATGTACTATTTACATGAATAAATTTAGAATATGTAAAATACTTTAAAGTCTTCACAAAAGAAGATGTTATAAAAATATCATACCATATAGAACCTGAATTGTCTGTTTGTTTTCAAGTCACTTTCAAATGGCTTCAGCTCTTCTCCACTTTCCAAAGGCAGGTTGTGAATATCCTCAAAATTGATATCATTTATTGATTCATCCTCAGTGGAACCGGATGGAAGTACCACAGTAGGCCTTGTTACAGAATCAAGCCTTTCTTTGATATCTTGCACATCCACTCTTAATATGGCTTTAATATCCCTTATCTCCTTCAATATGTGTTGAAGAATACCTGCAAACATTTAACCTATTCCATATAATATCACATTACCAGGCACCTCTATTTATGACAACATAATAAATACTAATTGTAAATGATACTACTGTGGCTCCCGGATAGTCATGTGGACAGCGCGTTTGCCTTTGGTGAAAATGGTCCCGGGTTCGATTCCCAGGTGGGAGCCAATGTGCGAAATGACCTAAGCTGTCGAAGCACTTAAAATAATACTAATAATACTGTAAATGATACTTAAGATGACAGTTAAAGCTCATAAATTTAAATTCTTTCCAACCTAGATGCTGTCTATTTACTTAACTATAGATAATCAGGACTGGCCGTAACATGAATCCTTTCATATTCTCCTCAAAATATTTACCATTATCAGCACTGCATAGAGAAGTTGATCTTGACCCGCATGCTGTACAGGGCATTGGCAAATTTTCATTGGAGACTTATCGAGACAGAAATCCTGGGGAATATTTGAGACCTATAACATGTATTTCAACAATGAAAAGGAAGTGCAAAGTAAATAAGGAATACTGAGGTTAAAACAGAATACATCATCTTACCAGCTGTTTCTTCAGATCCATTTTCTCCCAGCCCAGAGGTTGAGGGCTTAGACTACAATAAAAATTCTATTAAAACCGCTAATAGAAGAATCAGTATTTGAAATGTATTACTAGATACTCATGGTATTACTTACCTTTTTAGATACATTACTGCATGAAGATTGGCTAGCTTGGCTACAATCATTTACACCTTGAGTTTTTGATTTCTTGACTAATTTGGGAAGATCATCCATTAACTGATCATAATCATCTGCATCTGATGATTCGAGATCAGTTAATGGCTCACCAGGGTAATGATATTTAGTTGCAGTTCTGCATCTTTTTTTTGCCATTCTCTCTTTAATGAAGGACTCTAGGTTAGAGTCCTCACAGATACTGGCGTGAATCTCCAATTTCTTGGCAGCAGCATAATTATCTGAAACAAGAAGACTAATACTTAGACTACAATTCAATGATTAGTTTGCCGTTTATAAAGTGAAAATTATAAAGACACACTGCGAAGAAACTGTGTTTAAGTAGCAACAATAGGAAAATGGTGTGCATGCACTAAATTGAAAGTGGTGAAAATTTTCTCCATGGTGAAGGAGGTAAGGAAAGCCAACGAAGACGAGATTTTAAATCTTTGATTGTAAGATTGCAAAATTACATTTCTGCTTTTCTGCTTCATATAAACTATTAACCAATCAACATAGCTCTGCCTATAAATGAAGTTATTTAGATCTTCATTATTAATCTTTCTGTAGAATTGATGACACATATAGATGAGACTCTTTTAAACTAGGCTCCCGGATAGTCATGTGGACAGCGCGTTGGCCTTTGGTGAAAGCGGTCCCGGGTTCGAATCCCGGTGGGAGCCAATGTGCGAAATGACCTATGCAGTCGAAGCACTTTTAGCAATACTACTACTACTCTTTTAAACTGCAATTTCTAATTGTTGAACCATGTGATCAGCCAGTTCTAGGTCTGTGTTGCTGCATAAAATGTAAGCAAGAGATCTTGGGATGAACATATCGTCAATTACTGTAGCAGTTTTGAGTTACATGAATGGGATTAACTACATAAGTTTTAAAGTTTAAGGAGCTTAAGTTCATAAATTGAGTTCTGTGATGATTATTGGATAGAAGATGTAGATTAACCTTAACAAAATATCAGGTTATTTACATTAGTTTGCATAGATGATAAGATGCAATCTAAAATAATTTATACATTTAAAAAATTGCTGAATACAATTTTTGATGTAGAAAAGATAGATAAATGGGTACATTATTTTTGTAGGATTATATAAAATAGCTTGTTGAAACATTGTTCTCAAAATGCGGTAAATTTCTAGTTTCACACAGTTTGGATTCTAGAAATTTACCCGAATTCCTAGTAAGGAAATTACAAGAAAATCTCATCAATTAGATTTTATGTAAAATACCCAACTTCAAAGATATCCAGCTTCTGCTTAACCTTCTCTGTATTAAATTCTGCACTTCAGAAGTCGCAATCTACGTCTTAATAATACATGTTAGTTGATATGTTTTGAATAAATCGTCAATGAGCAGCATTAAAATTAAGTGCAATTGGAGTTTTGTGTTAACGTTTTCAAAAATTTGACGTGTACGATATCTACTGCTTACTAATAGAACTTTTGATTGGGGCTCTTCCTCTCTGTAGCGAAGAGTTTTCCGTTTACCCGAGAGATGGCAGATGAGGTGCTCACGCGGGACGCTCACATTGGTTTCTGGTGAGTGCAGTAAATCATTTTAATATTAATTATACAAGTTTTTCCCGCAAGTTTCTGGCTTACTTTGAGATTAGGAATGAGTGTTTGGTTTGAAATTTCTTAACGCAAATTGAAGATGCTAATTTTGCTTTCTGAAACCATCTTTACAGCCGAGTTTAAAAAGCATAAATAATAAACACGAAAAATAAAAATTGATGGTAATTGAGAAAGTGTTAAATATTCTAAGATCTCATCAGTTCATCATGAGTTCAAAAATATGTCAAATGAGTTCACAAAATCTGACGATAATGAAAGAGAAAGAAACGGAGAGAGACGTTTCCAATCGCAAGTCCAATATTTAAAATTAATGTTATTTGTTACATATGAGTTTAGGGGAGGTTTGAGAGGAAAAACTAAAAATATATTTAAAGCTTTTTGGGTTTTCAGTTGTGTATTATAACGTAAGGTTAACATTTCACCAAATAAATTGTAATTTCAATCTTCGAACGCTAAGGGTGGTTTTAGCTAATTCGGTTTTACATGTTACATTTCATAAAAAGTATTTTTCAATGAATAGAGATAAGAATGAATGATACCTACCTGTATCAGTTTAACGACACTTTCCTTGGAATAATTAGGAAATATAGAGGCTTTCTAGACATCTCTTTGCAATATTTTCTTTATATGATTAATTGTCTTCGGTTTGTAGAAAACTCTCGCATGGAAAAGCAACAGCCTTTAAACCTACGTACTAAGAAATTCAAATCAAAGAGTAACTATACCAATCACGTATTGCTCTGGATTCTTAAATTCAGTCTTCAAGCTTAAACATTATTCATTAGAAACAAATTTGATAAACAGTTCATGCCATTGAAAGCCATAATTACATCTCTGATATACGTCATTTCGATATAAAATTCCCGTTAAAACAAAGATTCTCACGATGGATTAATTATACCATAACAATACATTACCGGATATACGCATTGCCGAATAATACTCGGTGCAATAGAGATCCTATATTAATTTTATCTATTTCGACCAATTCGGTTTTTATTTTAATAAAAGGTATTTATGAGATAAAGTATTGAATACAAATAAAACAAAGATGAGAGATATTCTTGCTACTCACAGCCGATTAAAGGAAACGTGAATGATGAAGTAAATCTCAATACTGTAGATTTTTATATTCTCCCATTTATTTGTTATACAAATCATGTCTTGGAAAACGGATATGAATAAGTCTGATGGGTCAGGGACTTGAGCCATTTGCCAGGCTTCTGCTTCTTGCAATTAATGTTATCTTACCTGAACATTAAGATTAAGTTTTGAAAGATTTCTTTATAAGATTCGGGTTCGAGCTCTGATCCTGTCAGTTTTTTTCATGTCCGCCTTAATGTGTTAAGTTATCAATAGTTCTTTCTTCTGATTTTATTTATCGATTCGCATATTTCAAAAACCCTGGAAATCAAAATATTAAATTACTTGAAACATAAAACCCCACGTCACGTTTCTCTAACTCAAGTTCATCAGGTACGAAATGTCGCACTGAAGAATAGGATTTCCATTACTTAAAATACAAGCCGCTGATTGGTTGCCGAGGATGATCACATTCCCTCTTTTAACAATTTTATTTCTCAGAATTTCCCAGTCTATCATTAATATTTTAAACCATAATTGGAGAAATTTATTTTTCGGTAAAGTAGGTCTAAAATAGAGAAAATTACATTTTAAATTTTTTTTCTTTAATAATTTTGAATTCATATTAGTTATGATACCGATATGGGACTAACATTAGCTATTAATTTGAATTTCGTTTCTTTGCTGTCTATCAGAAATGTTAAAAATGCAGTGATAACTAATTTATTTCGGAGGCTAAGCCATCAGATTAACAACAAAATCAAGAGGTCTTGGGTTCCCAATTGAATAATGTAAATTTGCGAATCTTATTATAAAATTCCTCTTATATTAGTTTATATTAGAAATGAACATGTAAAGTATCTACATTAGGGGAATATTATGAAAAATGTGTTATGCTGCAGTTAAATATTTAACAGATAACAACAATAATTAAATGCTGCAGCAATTCATCTTTTATCTTGACCCAATTAGCGTTTATTTAGTTTTTATGCCATGTAAATTTTTTCGTTAAGCATATCAAATTTAGATAAAGCTAAATACAATTTCAGTTACATCACGCATAGGTTAACTTTCGTAAATTCTTCTTCATAAATAATATTACTTCGTGCATAAATTCTTAACATATAAAAATATCCTCTCAATTTATAATTAGTTCCATTTCTATATGTTCCCTTGGTTTGAATATTTGCAAAAAACTTCATAAATAAGACAGTATACTAAAAAATAATTTCCTTTCAAGAATTCGTCGACTTGAACTTTCTCCGTGAAATGCATTCATCGTGGAAAATTAATACGCAACAAATCCATGCTTAGTAAAAGAAAGGAAATGGAAATTACCTATGGTAAAGTTAGATACCGAAATCGATTTAATAAGCCTAAACAAAATGTTTTTCACCCATAATAAGTTTCCTACAAATTTATCAGAAATTGCCTATTAATTAGGCTACTATCCATTCCTTCGTCTGACAACTCCAAAATGTGAAAAGCAAGAAAAACAGGAGACTCTCAAACTTCTCTATGTAAACTTAAGGTATAAACCGAAGAATGCACAGCACTAAAAGCCTTCATTCACTTTCTCATATTCAGGTATATTCAGTCCATCGATAATTACGTTTACGTTAATATTATGCTCAACAACACGCTCCTATTCAATCATTACAGTGTTATTTATTGCAGTAACCGTACTATTCTGTTTCATAAAATATTCCACGGGCGGATGCTTCGTTGACACGCATTATTCCGACACTTATTGTTCAATGGGAAAGCAATGCATTCATATCTAGCCTATTGCAATCATTAAAGAAAATTTCCCATAACTTTTTATAAGTACACATCATATATCGTTGTAAAATCTTGAAATTCTTCTTTGGATCTTCATTTCTGTCGTGAGGTCTTTCTGGAATGTGTCAAAATCGCTCGTAGAAAAATAACAGAATATTGACTTTTCCGATAGAGCTTTGTCTGTCGTTCAAGACGGATTTTTAGGTCTTATCGTGGTGTATGTATTGCATTGAAACACTTTTCAACGTCTGTAATATTTTAATATTCATGTATCTTGAGAAATGCTTGAAATAGCCGAAAAATATTCTTCCAAGTTGATAGGTTTGGAATGCACTTGAGATGTTTTCTTAACTATGAGTATAAATATTTTTATAGATATATTCTTTCAGAGACTAATAATACGAGCTGACCTATTCTAATTAATTCCTTACAGCGTGTCTTACTAAATTAGCTTCTATCAGCTAATTTACAAGAAAAAATGATTGCATTAAATAGGGATTTTTAATGCACATGAACCTACCGAAAGGTAGAAAACTCATGTATAACTGTCTTCAACAACCTGTAGTTTTCGGTCATAGATTCTCCAATAGCTTAGCTCGTGAGTTATGTAATTTGAAAATGACTTTCTCTAAACACTATAAATATTCCATGTACTGGGAAGTAGTACTTCTCATTGCTGAATCTTTATATCGACTGAAAACGACATTGAAGTGCTAAGTTATTATATATTCAGACTCAGTGCCTTACGTATACTATTTAATTAATAAGTGGCTTATTGTAATATCTGTTCGTTTTTGTAATTTCTCTCAAAATGGAGAGGAAACTTTAGAGCCTTCTTTGTGGAGATGTAACAGAAGACATAATAGTTATTCTATCCTGGGGTCAGATATTTTTATTTCTGTCCTACTAAATAGGGAATTAGAATAATCTTTATGTAATTTAATTCTACAGTAGCTTGCGACTATATGGATCATATTTTATGAACTTTGTAAATAAAATATTTTGAGGTACTGAAGATCTAAATTTTGTAACAGGTAATATTTTAAGATTTCAATATTGTTTTTATAAATGCGACAAAGTCGCAGCAGAATGCTGTCTACCCTCTTTTATTAGGTCATTCGATCGTTTCCCAAATTATGCTGAATGGCCATTAGGATACACGTAGGTGGATATAGGATTTTGTCCTCGTTTTCAGCTTTAGGATTGATTCTTAGCCAATTCTTTAATTCGATGTAGAGTGGATTTTCCTCTTCCAAGAGTTATTTCTTTGATTTTACAGCGTATTTAATCGATTGTTCGATTATTTTCATTCTCACAAACATACGATAAAAACAAACTATTTCTTTAGTACTTAAAATTATTTATTTTATAATCTAATTCATGTATTTATTCCATTATTAATTGATTTAGTATTAATGTAATTTATTTGTTTAATTATTCATCGATTTATCTTTTATTCAATTTACAAATTAAATTTATTTATTTGATAATTAATTCATTAAATAATTATTTTGTAGAATAAAACATTTGTTTTTATCTTATGTGTGCTAGAATGAAGTTCCTCCTAGTGAAGGCCGAAGTGATTGAATTTATTTTCATTCCGCTTAACTCGTATATTCTCCTCCGTCATCCTTTGATCCATCCCCATTTGGCACTTCCTTTATTCCTTCTTCTCCATTCGTCAATTCCTCCCTTTTCGGAGACGCGGTTCCTTCCCTCACGAACGCCGCAGTCACGGGATGAAATACACCTCCAGCGCCTCCCTTTCCTCGGAATCGAATATCTCTTAACTCAGCCGTAATGGATGTCATCGTCGCTCCTCTCATAAAAACGTCAAATATTCAACAATTCGGCGGGACATCGGGATTGAATTCGCCCATAAATTCCGCCGGAGGTGGAAATAAAGGAATTCTTCTTTCGTATTTCTCTCCACTCTGCATCCCACACGCTCCGGCTTTCCCACCGCCCCACACGGCGATCGCAAGCGTTCCTCCACTCCCTCTCCGCATCCATCATCCCGTCCTCCCGCGTCCCTCAATTCTCCTTCTAAGGCCAAAAAATCGGCGAGCGGGTCTTGGTGTTAAGTCCCACGCGCCTCTCCGTGAACTCTGGATCGCCTCACCCTCTGAGCCGCCCACTTGAGGTTCATCTCCTCTGGGAGCACTCCCTTCGCCGTCCCATCTGTTCGCCCACGTCCCGCACCGGCCCAACCTGCTTGTCTGCGATTCCACCCACACCTTTCCCACCCGCTCGCGTTCACTCTCCCGAACGTCATTTCCCCGCTAATACGCTCGCGAGAGTTTTTCCACTTTCCGAGGGTCGTCAACTCGGATGTGTTTTATAAAAATGGTCCGAATTGGATGTACAGCTAACAGCAAAAAAAAGTTACCACCCCTGACCCACCAAGAAATTCTAAGTCCAAAATTCGGGCCGGCGAGCCTTTCTCTCGAAAAGGGAGGGAGAGAAAAGAAAGATGGAGAACATGGTACGTTACGCTAGCTCGGCTCTCGCCTTTGGATGGAGAATTTTCGTTATTTATATAATGATCATTTACTACTATCCATTATCTGCCGCAACATTTGATGTGTTAACGCGTACTATTTAATTTGACGACGATCAACTGGAAGATAACTAAAGAAATGAATCGAATTGAATGCAGCATTCAAAGTCACTCTCACTTTAATTTTCGATAACAGATTATTAAATCATTTCCAAAACAATACAAATGAATTTAACTGAATACAACATTCGGTATCAAATTAACTCACATTTCGTTTTTCGAATATCGATCGTATAAATCACTTCCAACGATTGATTATGCTCATCAATGTGAACGAAACCAGCAACTTTTCTCTTCTTCCTAATTTCAAATAGGCCAAAAAGCAGGATCTCGGTTTCCATAATGGCATTTGTCGTCAGGGGGACCGGCTGTTTATACTCACAAAACTTTTCGTGTATTCCGTAAAATATCTCAAAAATTCAATTCGGAAACAACAATAAACGACCAAAATAAGGTTTTCTATTCATTTACTCTGCTATTGGTTCTTGTCTCAATCTCGTATGACTATTATTTTTAATTTAATTTTGCAAAAGAAATGAAGCATGCAGAGACAAAAATGAACTTTACGTGCATTTCTCGCGGAAATGCTTTGACTCGTCTGGGATCGAAGCAAGGACGAAGTGTCACCATTTTTTACAATATAAACACTTTCGTATATATATATATATATATATATATATATATATATATATATATATATATATATATATATATATATATATATATATATATTGAATGCAATATTCTGTAAAAAATTCAAGTCAATCGACCGAGTGGTTTTCGAGTTTTGCGGGCACAAACATACGCAGGCTGAATTTTAATATATAAGATATGTGCATGATTCGGTAGATCACTGTAATTTGATTGCTTTTAGACACCTTTCGTTTAACTTTCCCAATTGTCTATTATCAAGAGAAATAAGTAAGGAATAAACACAAGGAAATAAAAGTGCCAAAACTTCCACACTGAAAGTCGTATAACTTTGACAAAATTATTTATTTCTTTGTGTTTAGTTACCTATGGAGTTCCTCAAAGTTAAAGCTCATTCGATTGATTTAAATAACGAATATTCTTTTCTAGATTACCATTTCCCCTTACTCTCGTGACTACTATAGATTGTATAATCCATTAATTTGTAAAATTAAATTATCCTGATAACAACACTGTAGAAAAATTCACACAATTAGCTTCGACGCTTACTATCACTATCTTCAACATTTACAAAAATACGCGATCCTCCATATGGCATGTGCCTGGAGAAAAGAAGGGAACAAAAATGTTACCTGCCCTTGAAAGGGTAGAATACCGGGAAAACTGTTAAACAGGACAAAACGAAATAGGTGGGGGAGGAGGGCAAGATAATCCTTTTGTTGCCAAACGGGAATGGAAAGGAAAAACTTTCTCGTTGGGAGAAGAGTATTTGGGTTGCAATTTGCTTGATTCATTTTGATGTTATCTAAAATAATGTGTTCGCTAGCCTTCTCTGATATATGTTTAATTTTTAGCTCGCAATTAGAAGAATGACTCGAAGAAATAAATCTCTCATGAAGTGGGACTGCAGAGCAACAGATTAGAAATATTGTATGTTCTTCGGCCTAAAACTTACGAGATCTCACTGTTTATCTGATGTGGATTAAATGAAAATAATAATAAATAGCTTGATGAAACCACTGTCCTAAAAATTGGATCCATGGATTCCTTATCGTTTCAAAGTAATGGCTTCCAGTAAATACTGTGGTAAATGGCCAGCGGTAGACATCCTTTTGGTAAAATTCTCGAAATTTTATTTCTCAAAAGTTACTCCTCTCGTATTTTTAGCTATTTATTGATCAACGAATCACCTCCGAAGAGTATTACAATTTGTTTATTTCAAAGTTCTCAGTATTTTAAGAAAACCATCTTTTAATTATCAGTTATGGAAAATGATAAGACCGCTATCCGTAGATCTGTTACTTTTGCATGACAATGGGTTAATCGAGGTCTAACCAAACCTAAGACTTGGCGAGAGGTATGAGTTTTTAGTACTCGACACAGAATGGGCAAGTTATTGCGTGTGTGTTACAGTAATGACGATTATAATTGAGTTTAAATACGTATTTAAATGACATCCTTATTTTTTATTTTATAAACCAGGTGAGATATACTAGCAAATTTTATAAGTGAATCAAGATGAGTTTAACGTTTTGGCTATCATCAACACTGAGAGAAAAAATATATTCACTTGCTTTTGGTGTTTTTTATATTAATTTTAAAGGTTCTTAAAATCTACGAAACTAATAACTGTGTCTATCTTTTAATGGAATAAAAGAATTGAAAACCCTATACATCCAATGATAGTAATAAAAAAGAACCAAAGGAACGCTAGTTTACGCAAATAGCTATCTCTTAAATTTTCCCGTTTTGTTGTTGATTGATTTGTAAGGATGTCCCAAAGGTTTATGAAAAACATTGGTTAGAAGAAATAGCGAAAAAGGCCTGAAAAGTTGAATGTAAATATTGAGAACGTAATATTGGAATTGGCATTTTACGAAGCTTAAGTTTCTACGGGAGTGATCTTTCTATGGTTAATATATGTTTAATTCTACTGCTGAAAGCAGAGACGGTCCGAGACATGGGCAGTCTGGGAGACCGTTCCCAGTGTTTGTGTGCTCTTCTCAGATCCCTTGAAGATTCTCAATGATAAAATTATACGCGTAGCTTACGGAATTTTAACGATTACACCCGGTCACAATATTTAGTTAAACTTTCTTTTATCCATTAAGGGGAACTAGTTCTAAACGTCTGCCTGCCCAGAATATCAATAATCTTCAGATTACCCCTTCCCGATGATTGTAATCAATTTCCTTCGCAATGGATGCAGCTTTCTTTGGTTCAAGTTCTCTGAATAATTTCCTTATAGTCAAATTGATTGAAGAAGCAGTTACTTTGTGAAATAGCGTTATATAAGAAATTTTGAATCTTTGTCCTTAGTTATTTCCGCCATTTCTTATAGTCGTTGAGCAATGACTATATTTTTACGGAAATTACATTTAGTAAAACTACTAAATCAGGCGTAATCAATTTGAGTTGCCCTTACATTGGTAACAGCCGTTTAATAATTAGAATTTAGGCTTCGTATTTTCCCTTTCCTTTTTTTAATGAGAGGCCAGTTAAGTCCATCAGCCATTATCAGATACAGCACTAGAAATACTGACATCTCATACTTATTACCCATAATTACTCTTAAATAAGATGGGTAAAGCTTCCCTTCTGGGGAAATATTTCTTATTGTCAGGAGAATCTATTACTGCTGAATATTAATGCTGGTTTCATGGGCCTCGCCTATTCTTCCTTAAAACTTTTTGGTTTAAAGATAAGGAAGACATTTACGATATCTTGAAGGTGCAGAAATTTAAATGTGTGAATTCCTCGGCATTTATGATTAACTGGCGGAAGCTCTAATTATATGCATGAATGTATGCAAATTGTATGCATATTTTTATATGCCTACGTGATTATATCCTACTAATTTTCGAAGCAAAATAAATTTACAGTGATAATAAATAATTTCGACTATGATAGGTCTATTGTTAATGGTTTCTGAATTTTGGATGTAAATGAACGATTTAGAAGTAAGTTCACATAACACCAAATGCAGTAGGTAAGGAAAATGAAACTTGAACACTGCCACAAAAATCGGAACTTTTTCGAATGGTTGATCTCATTTACATTCTCTCTGGCTGAACCATTGAAAAAATATTTTTCCGGTCACCTTCTAACCTGCATTATTTTCTCTTAAAATGGCTTACATCGTTTTCTCAATCATGTAATTGAACCATTTTCTCAATCTTATAAACAGCCTACATCCCAGGATCTGTGCACATCACTTCTGAGCCTGTTTACCAAATTATCTTTACATTTTTAGATGTATTGCCTTAGTGTTGAAGAGAATCAGCATTCTCTTCTTAGTAAGCATAAAATTTTCCATATCCCCATTGTTTATTTTCCTATCATCGTCTCCATGCTTTATGTAAAAAATATATAAGTAATTAACTGTAACACCATTCATATTCCTTCATTGACGAACTTTTCATTATATTTCCGTCCACATCTAAGAATGGCATTTTCAAGCAATTTTCTATCTCACACAAATACCCTAAAAGATGCGTCGAATTTTAGTCGGACTGAAAACGTATCCTGTCATCACTGCATGGAAGACCCTTTTTCTTTCCTCTCTCACCCCCACGGAGAAGCTACCTTTGTTTCGTCGAGAAGGCCGGTATGAATGGCACTCATATACCGTTATGTAGACGAAAACAAGGAGAGCAGAAATAGCACCAAAGGGGACTGACCGCTGAAATCCGTAGTAGCAGATTTAAATTTATTATTCATGCATGAGTGCATTACGTGTATATTTTAAAAATGGAGTTGTTATGTCTAAAATTGTTGGCTCATACCTTTTTCCAGTGTTGAAATTATTAATCGTTTTAGCATTCAAACATTTATTACGGAGAAGGTGTAAATGAAAGGAATTAAATAATTAGAAGTATATTATTCAATTCTTTTGGTGCTTGACTCGACTCTGCACGACTAGTCCTTCTGATTTAATTATTCAAAAGAAATGTTCGCACATACAATATAAAGCGGTTTGTTAAAAGACTACAGGTTCGATAGTGGTAAGTCCTAAACGACTGGAGCCCTCGGCTGAGTATCCTTCAAGAATATAACTCTGTATAGACAATAATTATTTGATATATTCCTTAGCTGTGATTTACATGACGAAATACGCGACAACATGACCCTATTCTCAACGATAATGATTTTCGCAGCCCGATGGCGAAAAGATTATTGCGAGATTATAGCGAGGACAGATGGCCTATACTGGTATCATCTCACATAAAGTATAAAGTGTGCTACTATTTAAATTATTTAAATCAAAATTCCCTGCAAATGTAAATGGCGTCCAAACAACGTGGCGACTTTCACAAATTCGTTTTCAATGAAAACTAGCAACTTATTTCCTATTTGAGTTCCACTATCACATATCATTATTTTAAATAGCAGGTATTGTTTCATTATTACCCCATTTTTATTCTTATTACATTTTTTTAATTTCCCCTTCTTCCGTTGACCTAATTTACAGTAGTTCATATTCTCTTAATTATCGTATCATAATCTTTACGAAAACGTTGATCCTGCGGGCATGTGGAGCATTAACTGAAATAACCAATTTCATTCTAAATCTGCATTGATGGAATATTTTATGTTAGGAGGAGATATGAGCAGCCAAAGTAATTCATGTCCAATATTTTATGAAGAAGAGCGAATTACGCTTGAGATTCGAGCCGATTTAACGAAATACGAATTTAATACTTTCATAATACAATACTGCTTCTACCGCAGCAAAAGCAATGACTTTCAGCAATTATTTATAAAATATATATCGTCACAAAAGCCTTCAAAACGTGCCAGGCATAAAGAGGAAGACGAAAAGCGCGCTCAAAACAGAGAATCTGAAAGACTCGCCCTTCTCGAGTTATGCTGGTTGCATCGAAGGTGGTAACTTTTTTATGCTGCTAGCTGTACATTTTCTGTTTCCATAGAAGTTGATAGGGGATCTACACGCGTGTAAAATATCGTATTAGTTTGTCTGAGGTCCAAGGTGTAGCAAGGAAAAAAACTAGTAGATGTGGGTTTAAATTAAGATAAATTGAAAAAAAAAATTCCTCCAAAATCACCGCTCTTTATATGGAGCTCATATAAAAACAACTATTATTCATGATACAAATAAGGTCTAAATAAAAAAACTACTTTGCACATTACATTTACATTCCAGCTCCATGATTTTTTATCGATCAGCATTTTACAGCTTGATCTTTAATTGTCTTGCCTTATCTGCGAGGACTAAAAGAATTTCATCGGGATTTACTTGAGTGTCTTACTTCATGTATGAAAACTTAAGATAGTCAACTGAGTCGTTTCTCAGAGGTGGTGATGTTTTGGGGAGTTTTAAGGTTGAGAAAGATCTTTCGCATGTGTCTCTGGGTACTGAGTTAGCTAAATCAGTGGTTTTTAACCTTTTCTTTTTCGCAAACCCCCTTAAAAGCTTGATTAATTTTTGTGGCCGTCTCACATTCATTGTAAGTTGGTTTAAAGGATTCTAATGTAGTCCAATTATATAATACACCAATTGCTGTTATTAATTTGGTTTTAATAGCCGTTTATCTTAAGAGAACTATATATATTTCATTCTATAATAATGTTTCCCATATCTCATTTAGAAGTTGGAGAAATAACAAAACTTCACGAATTTTCCTTTCAGCTCCATAAGGATCCCGTTAAGAGTCACTAAGCCGCATTATTCCAAAAGGTAGAACTTCTCAATAGAAGTGCTGTATAATCTCGATATTTTATAATTATTCTGTATTCTTGATACTTTATAACTGAGTAAGAATTCCTAATGATAGAGTTAAAATTTCATCTTAGTGGTATGTACTTTGTAAACTGTGATTTCATATCATAATAATCTGGTAATGGTTTACGGTTCCTTGAAATTAGAGCTAATTCTAATTCATTAACAGCCGTGTTCAAAATTTTCTTTCTCTGAATTAGTTAGATGTGGAGGAAAAGAGACCTAGAAGCCTTTGTGGAATGGAATGTATGAATTAGATACGCTGTCAACATTTTAAGGAGTTTTTTTTATCACTTGTTAGCATCAATAGAGGCAAAGGCCGTCCCACGCTGGAAAAAAATATTTCACGTCTATAAAGACACCGAAATTAATGTTGACTTTTTTACGTGTCTATTTATCCTTGGCAATTATTCTAGGCCAACTCCTAAAATACTAATGCTATCCTTATACCTTTTAACTATTGTTTATTAGCTGATTAACTCACAAAGCTTCGACATTACGATTCACGTATAGCTTTACATCCTTACCGAAATAAACGGTATGATTAGTGGGCGTGAATAATAAAAATCAGATATCCCACAAAGAAAGAAATCCTTTGCTTCGAAGTTAGTTGTATCTCTCTTTTACTTTGTTATCTGATCCGTAAAGTATACCCCTCTCGAAATCTAAAATATTGTGTTCTCTATTTTTATATGGAAAAGAATTGTTTTCTTATTTCCTTGGACCACGTGATTCTTTGGATTTTGGCCTTCCTACGCCATGACTTGATTACGATTCGGAAGACTCATAATAAACCAGTCAATTCAAGGATTATTGCTCCATTCTGCAAGACCTTGACCCTACCAAAACTTGGTAACTAAAGTCACCATCGTAAACTCTGTTCAACTTTGGTTGAAGCCTTTTGCAAGTTTTTTATTAGTTATAATTAATGAGTTTTCCCACCCATGCGAATTCTCCTTAATTAGTTATGAGAAATAGTCTTGCTCATTCTTTTTGCAGCCTATTCCTTATCTGATATCAAATACTGTCTTATTCTACTAATTCATCTTAGTCAATGATTTAATCAGTATTTGAAATATATTGATACTAGAAACATTTTATATAGATTTTATGTAGGCACGACTTAGGCAGTCTGTTATGCGATATTGGTTTTCTGAAACTCCCCTGCATAGACGTAATTGGTCTATATTTCCACATTATGAAACGATAAATGAAAATCATGTGTTAAAATTTGGGAATCAAACACAGTATAGTGTAATTAGGTGCTAGAATACTACGGTGCGATTTTTTAACTCGGAAGCTAATCAACAGACTTATATATTGGTGCTTAATACATTATGAATACTTTATTCCGATAAAAAAATGAACTAGGATTTCATGTTAGGTGATAGCAACGTTTTGAAATGGAACCTTGTGAAAGAAATGATAATAACGGTAAAATGTAAATAATAAAACAATTCGATCAGAGAAGGAACAATTAATAATATATCGTATAATCATTTGTATTTAAAATATATGTATTGGATAGTTAGTTTCTAAAAAAAACGGGTTTGAGATCTTTTTAACAAAATATACGTATTTAACATTTTTTAAACTAGGGAAGAGTGAGTTGTTAGTTCATACGGAATCGATTAATTTTCATTGAAGAAATTATCTCTTCTCTCCATATTTACATAATGAAGAAGCTGCCATTTAATCCTAAATTTATCATCTCTTATTCATGAGCATATATCCTAGTGTTTTTAATATTGTTACCAATGTGAAGATTAAAGTCTTTCCCAATCTAATGAAACTTAACATTCTTCTCCAGTATCCGAAAGGTAGAAAGGTGTGCCCTTTATATTTTAGAATATAATTAAATTTCTCATGGAAAACATCTTTATCAAATAGGCATCCAAATGAATGAATAAATTTAATAAACACAATATTCTTCACACCCTTGCGTTAATAATGTCCTTCTCGTCTTTCTCTTTAGTATAAATAATGCTTTGGAAAAATTATGCTCGTGAAATTATTTCAAAAATATTATGTAATTTTTTTCATATCTTACCACTCATTGTTGAAACATTAGTAGGTCAAGGCGAGATATTTAATCTTTTGTAGCGTATTTTTTTTCCTCCGAATGTTTTAACATTCAGAGGTATTATTATATTGATAATTATAGTATTAAATGTATATTTAGAAACATAATTTACGCAGGATTCACCTTGATTTAGTTTAATGTAATCGTATAATCATTTTAGTGATTTAATTTAATATACTGTTGTTAATCTTAATCAACTAATGTAATTTGAGAATCGTCGTCCTTCATCATTGACCTATGATTACGTAAAATATCAAATTACGTTCATTTGGTAGACTCGACGTTTTATATTCCCGGTGGAGCCAAGCATTCTGAAACAGCTTGAATGTGAGACACAAGATTGTGTCGGTTGGGAATCACTTCTTCATAGTAATTTCGCCTCTAGAACCTAAGAATTTTACGGTCTTACCCGTTTTCCTACTTTCAAGAGACTATCCTTTACTTCATTTCCCGGAAACAAGACGTGGAATACGATATTTCAGCGAGGACTTTTGAAAGAAGTTATCGTCACAGACTCTGATACCGATCCCCTTTTTCTTTGTTCCCCTCCCTCTACTTATTTGCATCCTTTCCCAATCCATCTCCTGTAACGCCCACGACCTCACAACCTGCCTGACTGCGATCCGCCACCCACATCTTTCCCACCCAATCTCACTCTCGCTCGTTTTAAGAAGTTTCCCGTTGCAATCCCTCGAATCTTGCCGCTCCACCGGTGAGGGAGATAGAGAACGAGAATGGGAGTGTCGCTCAATCAGTAACCTCCGTTTCTCCCTAATGTTTACTAACACCTGTTACAGATTGGAAGTCCACTATGGCTAGAAAAACGGCCTAGCTGAGTCGTCCGTCTCCTAGATGCTTCATTATATGCGAATGGGTTATTAATTATAATCATTGGCCGTAAAGTGCACTTTAACCAAAATATAACCCATAAATAAGTTGTTTTGTCCAATTTTCACGTTTAACAAAGTCTAATTTGAGCGCATAAAACAAATTCACATTTCCTGTTGATTTAATCGTATAATTATGACCGTATTCTCTATCGGCTGTCTTGTTTTCGGGAAATCTGCGAAGATGTATTCTACTGTGCTCTTCTATTTTTTCCTCCTTCTGGATATGCTCATTATCTGCTTCTTTGGAAATAGTATATTCCTTTAGGATTGGATGCTTTAGGATGATTTTGTACATACCTCTCTCTCAGAACATAAAGTACATCAAATCGTATATTAGACAGATCAAGCAATTTGTTTCCATGATCAATCTAATTTCGAAATCGCTATTTTTTTATCATTTGTTCCTAGGTCCAACCAACTATTAAAATATCGTATTATTTTATTTCATCGGAATCGTAAATATTTTGAGCAAGTTATTTCAGATTACTGATAAACTGCTGTTTGATTCTGTCAGTCGAATTGATTAGCATGTATTTATCACTAACGAGTCACATTTTAGGAGCGTCCAGCTAAATTTCGATGCTAATCGTAAACTAAACGATATAGACTGCAGGAAAATGTTTTTAAAAGTTGGCAAACATGTCACTGTCATGAATATTATCGAGAGCAGGTTGAATTTGGCATAAGCGTGTTTGACATACTCTTGCCGAAATCCCCGTGTTTGTTGGTGAATAGGTATCTTCCTTTCTTATTCACAGCTGTAAAACTCTTTTATACGTAAACCGAGAAGTCTTTGTCTTTCCTTAGTAGATCGGCTTTCATGGAATTCTCATCTTCTGATTTTAACCATCTTCGATCTCTTGTACTGGTTCGTGAGTTACTGCTAGGCGTACCACGAGTTTGCTTAAATGATTACGATGATTATCGTAGTTTTAGAGTCATATTTTAGATCAACTTTGGTCAAGGAACTTATTTTGATTGAGAACATTTACTCAGAAACCAAAGCATTTAAAAAAATATGATACATTGCACGGATGTCTTTTAAATCTTCCCCAAACATTACAACAATTATTTTATATACCTTTATTTATTTATTATAATATATTTTTATGTATTTTTAATGTAATTTATTTGCAATTTAATTTATTTATTTTTATGTTTTATTGCAAGCTTTATTTTTTCACTGTTTTCGCGGTTTTCCTTTCACCTCCCTTCTCCGTGGGTGTTTTCCCGAAACTTGTTTTTTTACAACCTTTAGTTGCAAGGATTTTTTTCCACTGCGCTCTTTCTTCTTGTTTCACATTTAAGCTTTGTTAATAATGTTGTGGAATCCGAGGTTAGGTGAAAGATAGGTCCACTTGGGCCTAACCTCGCCAGTAAAGAATGAATTTGCGTATACAAGCATCTACTCGTAGTGTTTTTGTTATAATAATAATATTTATCTAACTAACCATCAAACATTCCTCAACTAGAACCGCGTTATCGCGATTAATTTAATATCTGTTTCATATACTTGAGTATCAAATCGGCGTTGAGTTTCGGTAACATCCTATCCCTTTTATGCTTCACAGAAGATTTATGTCCCACCTCTCCCATCAATGCATACGCAAAAGCATTATTTTTGTATGCGAAGTCACGGGAAGAGAACAGGCGTGTCTCCATCGCGGATGCCTCCCCACTGTTACAGAGAAGGAATCACCCTTCGAAACCAGTAGCAACGGGGACTCAGGAATTTGAATAAGGGCATCGATTAGTCCGCAGGTATTTTATATTCAGATATAAGACTTATAGCCAGATTGTCCTTGATTTCAATGCCACATCTTTGTGGCCTGAGCGTGTAAGATTTCAAAGTGGAGTGTTGAGATTCTTAGTGAATATTTTGTTGATCATCTCCTTCTGTTACTTAGATCCTTGATCCACGCTGAAACATCAATTTAATTCTACCATTATAGAATATCAGTTGCATAAATGAGGTTTATTAAAAATCGATTAGGGATATAATCTTAAATGTCGACGTAGAATTTTCTAGAGATAGATGATTGAGTTTGTAAATTGAAGGATTAGCAAAGATGAAAAATAAAAAGTACAAATTGTTATTTTTATCATGACGTTTTTCCACAAGACATCGCCAGTGACTGTGAATTTTATGATTAACAAAGAGTTTAATCGAATAGATAAATTCTTCCACCATTACCCAGTTTATGGTCTCCAATGCCCAATATCCATTATTATACAATTGGAAAGAAGTTCGAAGAGATAATTTGGTAATATTTATTAGTGCCGAAGTTAGTACAGAACTTTTCCCTTTGCTGATGTTTATATAATCTGCAAAATCAATCATTAAAATGTAGCGAATAACCGTACGCCTTTGTTTCATATTTCAGCATTTCAATATGAAACATTTCTTTGACTCTTTTACACAGAATTCTAAGGAAGTAAGAAATATATGATTCACAATAAACCGTTTCATCATACATTTTATTGTCATTATAGTTTATCTCTCTATTTTTCTTGACGACTTGTGACAATTTCGATGACGTCAAGTGTTGATACAGTTTTCCCTTGATGGATGTCTTGCTTTCACAATTTTATTCGCAATTAAATATTTTTCATTTGAATCAAATACACTTTCCGCTTTGCTTCCTATTATTTTATATTGTTTAAATTTGAAATATTAAATCAAGTCGTCATTCTCACTTTTTAGAATACCGAAAGTGAAAGAATAGTACCTTTTACAAATCTTTTCTTCATCGTACTGACTGTTGTTTTTCGCAATGCTTTGCTAATTGATGTAAATTCCTGATCTTAAAATCCTTTTCTAATGACTCATGATGCCTTATTAGGAAACATATCTAGCGCCTATTTTTATAGATGGTCTCATGTTCCTAAGTTTCACAGTTTTTAGCTCAGCGGTCCTTCTTCGATGTTTAGTGCGAAATCTTTGAGCATCTAGAGTGATGGCCAGAGAAATGTCTTGCTCTGGGATCTATAAGTGCATTTACGTTGAAAATTGCCTTTCAATTACTGCATTATTGCATCTGCGTTCGATAATTTGTAATTGATTTGATATAACGCCGTTCATTAAGGTGTATATGGTATAAGGATCGCTGTGCAGAGATATGTAAATTGCTAAAAAAGAAGAATGTATGCATATTTATGTATCCAATTATTGCTTAATTTTCCTTGTTTTTTCCACTACTTATGTACCCTAAGCCTTTATATTTAGTATCATAACTAGTTAGGATGTTCTCGTTAGGATGCTGCTAATAAATTGCTTCATTTTGTATTTGATGTAGAAAGGAAATTTTTACTTGGTAGTTGTAGCTATGCTGAAACTAAAAGAGGAATGATCTGGAGCTCTGTTAGAATTTCAGCTAGATATTTAAAAATTGTTTTTAATTTTTCCGGAAGTCACTTGTAATTTATAAGACAAATTTATACGGATATTAAAAAAGTACATTATACTTACTGTTATTTATACATTATACATTTATTATTATTATTTATTACATTATATTTATTTCAACCATCAATATTAAAAGTAATCTCTATTTTGAATAAAATCTGTTTCGTAATTGGCTCCCTTAAGAATGGGTGTGAGCCCAACAGCGTGAAAACCGATTCCCTCCTTAAGCTAACCAAAAAAGGATATTGGATCCATTGAATTGCATCACGCAATGTGATGTGGTCCAATTCAACGAGGAAGCTTAATATATGGGTCAAGGGAGGAGGCAAGCCCGTATGACCCATAAAGACCTCGTGACATAACACACCCTTCAAACAATCTATTGCTGCAATCTGCGAGGAGTATTAAATTCTCGCTGCCTTCGCTACCGCAATCCCTCCCTTCATTTGCACCTACGCCTTCCCCTCTCCGATATTTCCAATCTCTTCAAGATAACCTCTTCGACCGAGATCATCGCCTCACTGCTTCGCCCTCTATTGCCCCTATTGACCTCGGCTGTAGGACGTCACTGTCTCAACCCCGGGATCTTTTCCATTCCCGCCACGTAACTATCCTCGTATTTCTCTCTCTCATCTTCCAACTTGCCTGTCTTATCTTTACTGGCTTCTGGTATCTTGGACCTAAAAACATCGCCGTTACGTAATTATTATCGTAGGAAGGTAACGGGGAGTGATCGAAAGGACACAATTTGATGACTGTCTGGATGTAAATTCTTGCGGAACCGTTACTTTTCCACGTGAAATATTCGTAAACGATTCTCCTACTGTAAATGAGCTTCTGAAACTGTATATTTTAGTTTAGTGATGTACCCCTTAACTATTAGTCTTAACCTCAAATCTCTATACATCTCCGTAATTATCAATTTCTCTCCGAAACCGAGTGGCAAGGCCTAGCTGTTGGTGGCATAAATGTAAATTTTATAGCCAAGATGCCGAAAATTCATCAAATTGATATCGATTGGGTTTCTTTATAACCTGGGATGCATTAGGAAAAGGCTGTGAGATTTTGATTAAATATTTGCATATAAGTTGTTTAATAAGATTTCCATTTACGTAGTTTATTTTACTTTTCTTTTTTGTTATTTTATATTCAGTATTTTAAAGTGATGAAAATATTGTTTTCCTTAAAATATAAATTCTTGCGGGAATTTATATCGTTTGAGTAGTACATCTTTTTGGAGTGATTGTCATACCAAAATTCTCTCATACCATAAATAATATATAATAACACACGTTGTTCTGAACCATTTAACCTATACCGCTCCACAAATTGCCGACAAGCGACCTAAGTTTCGAAGTCTGACCTCATCATCAATACAGATTCAATCGACTATTCTTTTCGTTTGTCTTTCAGTTACGAAAGGGTCTCCGAAGATTTTCTTTCTTGCTGATCCTCTCAAAACTCGGTGTCAATTTCGTATATCATAGCTCGTATTATATAGCTACTTAATTTAATAATAATCGTGACCAATATTCTTTAGGCAGTTGTGTTCTTTTACTTCAGATAATTTTGCTCTTAATCGTACTACTTCCAGGCTTAGGCGAATTTAGGTGGGGAGATAGTAAAACCCCTTCTGATAACTTTACATATACCATTGTAATGACAATGTATTAATGAATAAGAGCTTTAATTAAACATTGATTTGAATTTTTTTTTTCAATTGCATCTACTGAATTCGTCATGATAAATGGATGTTTAAAAGTGTATTGGATTGGCCATAAGAAATTTATCTTAAGTTGCTACCTTGGCTATTTTATTGTTAGCCCCTCCTTCCAGATTTTGCTTTGCTTTTAGTTCTTTCTTATCGTTCCATAGAAATTCCTTTCAATTCATGTATTATAATCACAGTTTCTTTTTCATGGTTTCATAGATTTTTAAAACGTCGCATGAGGATATAATTTCCCCACCGGGAGTAACCTTGGTTCAAGCAAAGAGGACTCATTAGTCTTAACATGACCATAATAAAGATGTCCATATTTGCATCATCAACCATCTACTTCTCTCCTTTCGTTCTTCCGTGACTCGGGTACCAAACCGCCTCCTCTGGCCACGCCCTCCACCTCCCTCAACACCCCTGATCTCTGCACGCGGCCGCCCACTCCCCACAACTCGAAGGTTTAAAGAGTTGAAGTCTCCGGGGACCTCCCTCCCGGAGACCACCATCTCAGTCAGCGGGGAGAAAATTGCTCTTCGACGTGAGACTATGGGTGAAGAGAACCTCCTCCCACTTAATCTGTGGATACTGAGGCATTCCATTGCAATTGGCCCATCGTCACGGATATTCCTATATTGAATCTATGTCCCTGAGAAGCAATAGTTCCCAGCAAAGACTCGACCAACGCTTTCCAATAGACATTTTGTAACAGCTTCAAACAAAAATTTTGAAAGAGTTGTCGTCGTCGTTTTGTTTACGAACTTGCGCTAGTATCGTTGTGTCATCGATTACCTACCATTTAATCATTTAAACGTCCTGGGAGTCCTTTTTACTTTGCTTGTCAGTATAGAGGATTGGGAGTTAAATAGAATTATCATTGAGAACAATTTCCGAAGTGTAGACACAAGTAAAATAGGATAGAATAGATGTTGTGGTGACATCAAAGGAGGTTTAGTTTATGTGTTTAGTGTATCGTGAATAGCCTGGTTATTACAGCTGGTCCAGAGCCGGATCTATGCCCAGACTCGTAACAATCAGTTAAAGTTATTCATTAAATTACCCCGTCTACAATTATACCTTATATATAATCTAAATAAACATCATTTACCTGATGTTCATCTTTCAACGTAGTGCAGGAGCATACGCCACACATAAACAGTTAAATTTTTCTTTAACATACGAATCAGCGTATAAATCACAAGAAAAAGAGTAATTCTTCGGAGCTTTGTATTATAAGCAATATCTGCGTGAAACGGTATTTTAATCGAATATACCAATAGATAGATTCCTTATTATCAACTCGAAAATAGTTTTGTTTATAGTGGATAATGTCTTGTTTCTAATAATTAATGAAGCGTTCCTTAGAGAAACGTTCTCGTCTCCCTTTTCTAAACATTTCATGGATGTGCAAGAAGATCGCGCGAAGAAGCAAGGTCAGACTCTTCGCGAAGAATGTTTATAAAAGTAGAGATTGTGCATCACCATTCGGATTAAAATCCTTTAGGAATGAATATGGCAATTATTTAAGGAGTGCCTCTCAGATTTAAATGTCTGAAAGAGCATAACCGAGAAAATCGAGCGTACCTCCTGAATTAGTAGTGAGCCATATGAAACCTCGGGAATGGTGTAGCATTTCATTAGAATTACGACTTCCTAGAAGAAGCTGCTTGAAGGAGTAATTCATTCTAAAGTAATCATATACATAATATTTATGTGTTTAGAACTCGCCTTGGCCATTTCCTCTCCAAGTGGAATGCCTCCTTAAACCAGAGATCTCCTTATTCAATGCTAAGTTATTTATTTGCTTGAAGTTGTAGAGTATTTTATTTCCTTCTACGGATTCAATGAGTGTCTATAAAATTACTTTACTCATATATCATATTTTATGTTTATGGGCTCCTTCTGAAAATAGCACATATGTAAGAATAACTTGAGTAGTATCAGGGATATTGTTGCGGCTTATTATATAGAGGCTGTAACACAGCTGCATGCACTGGGATTTTCAATTA
Organism: Sympetrum striolatum; assembly: GCA_947579665.1. Classification (NCBI taxonomy): domain Eukaryota; kingdom Metazoa; phylum Arthropoda; class Insecta; order Odonata; family Libellulidae; genus Sympetrum; species Sympetrum striolatum. Next base: position 47,324,610 of record OX388342.1, on the reverse strand, counting down.
TTTTATGTAAATCCTGAATTATGAAAACTCCAATACCTATGGTAAAGTACTTGACAGTCTAGTTTTGATTATTCTTGGATTATTTTTCGATTATGATGCATAAGCTATAATATTATTCTTTCGGATGAGACTCGAGAGAACATAAATGGAAACTAAATTTTCAGGAGGAAAGGGTTAAAGTATTTTTGCACATAAAGGCGTGCACCCAGCAAAAACCCCAAGGAAAAACGGACTTAAAAAAAGGCTGAAGGGGCTGGGGATCAAACCCGAATTCTTTAACCAACTAAGCTACCCATCCAGAAAAAAATTAGGAAATAGTTCATAAATTTTCCTGAAGCAAGATTAACTAACGGTTACTCTTCTAGCTGATATTCGTATCTTATTAACGAAAATGTTCAGGGAAAATATAAAAATTACATTGAATTAGTTTTGCGGAACTTTGTAGAATGTCGAAGATATGATTGAAGGAATTTTTTACTTAATATTTTACAAAGAAATGTTTATTACGGCCACATATTCTATCCACAAATATAAAACATTAAACATAATAGAAATTATATTTTAAGATAAAATGGCTTTAGAGTTTTACAAGAAGAATATATAATACTGGCTATTGGTAATTTTAACAGTATTTTATCTCACGTTGATTAAGGAATTAATGGAGCTTGCCTATTGATGTGATTATGTTCTTTTACGCTCCTCATAGCATTCTACTCGTATGTTTCCACTGCACGCATCTAGAAATTGATACATAACGAGCCGATATGAAGAAATTAAAGAATGAGATCTCTGAATAACTGTAGGGACAGAATGAGGCTTAATTAATAAGGGAAGCATTTCCAAAGAATTGGAACCTAATTAGTATCTCGAAATTGAACCGATGTCTTCACCAATCGTCCCCGTGCCTGGGAAACGAGAATTCTGAACCACATGAAATAAAAGTCAATGAGTTGAAGTGAACTAATGAAGCAGATAATTAAAGCACTTTGTCCCGTGTGACAACCCGAATACGTTGCTCATTCGATTTCCGGTGTTATATAAGCAAGGGACAGGAAAATGCTGGTTATTGAGACTGATTGATTGTTCTACAGAAACTGTGTCATTCGAAAACCATGTTGGGAGCTCTCATACAATTTTTTCTTCTCTTAAATGGGAGTTTGCACACTAGTGGCTACTCAAGAGGAAATGGTGACCTGTAATGAGCCTCTTTCATCAAGCTCCGATTGTTTCGGTTCTCTGGTTGCATTTTTGAGTTTCATCATCTGTCATTATCTCAAGACTGTGTTAACTGTTCGATGGGCTCATCATGTGCTAAGAAAAGAGCTTAATACTCCCCAGTTGAAGATGCAAAAGCTAGCGGTTTTTTCTTGGTGTTGTTAACTAAGATCAGAACTTCAATTCATAATATATCATTCTATATGACTCGATTTAGGAGTTCATGATTATCTAGAAGGGTATTTTATGTGTAGTAGGAATGGTTAACTGTTGGTTGAACTAATTAATGTTGGCTCCCTTAGAGGGAGAGAGCCCTTCTGGGAATGCACACGCTATCTTAGTTTTAAGGATGCAAAATCTCAATTTTATGAATTCCCAAAATAAGGAGGAAAACTTTTCAGGGAAGGTATGATGAATTTAGCAAATTAATACACTCTAAAATACCTCATTAAACTATGAAAGGTATATATCGCATATAGAAATGCGTATCAAAAGTATGAACTTTAAAATTTGCAAATAATCTTTCATTCAAAACCTTGATTCACTCTCGTCTGTTTCCCGTTATTTCAAATCACCATAAAATATTTACCATTGCACTTTGCCATCATATACATCTCTAAATGACCGTATTTTGAAAATTGATCACTGATTAAGCGATTAGGCAGATTGGGTTGTATAGGAAGTTGGAGTAGTAAGGAAATCCTATATCAATACATAAGTTGATTTATGTATTTGTTGTATTGTAAAAAATTTACATCTTAGATAACGAATATGAATTTTGCTCTCTAAATCATTTTAATATGGTCATTACCTATGTCGCTTATGCTACAAAAAATCTTCCTTCCTGATTACGTAATCGTAGCTTCTCAAAATCCTTTCCGCTAAAGAGCCTTAGGAAAGTGGCATTATTTCCAATAGTTAGTTATATTAAGTAAGTATCGTCAGTAAATTGCGAGTAAAGTTAATTTTAATCGACGAGCGCGCAAATTTTCAAACGCTCATGAGCAGGCCAGTAGAAAAATTTTTTAAAGGATTCCTTTTTATTACTGTTGGCCGTAAATTAAGATCAGAGAGAATAGTACCACGCAAGTAAGTTTTGCAGTGGAATGTTTATCACCCAACAAAATGTTAATTTTAATATGCATTTCGGCGGCATAATAACGGAGGACCGTTATGGAAAGTTCTTTCACTCATTTAAGATGAAAGATGTGTTGTGATCAATATTCTTCTGTCCATTCCTAACCTATGTTTTGAAGCATATTGCTTACAGTTACTGATTCATTATTGTGATTTTTTGCATAACTAGACCCATATTTTGCTTCTTGTTGGAGAATTATAGTATGATATTTTTCAATTTTGGATTCTAGCATTGACAACCTATGAATTCTATATTTCCGGCCTATTTCGAGTTAATTAAGACAATTAATCGGACTCCATAGCAATATATTTTTTATATTCGGATTTTTTTATACTTGTAGCAAATTTACCCTAGGGCCATGTGGCAAAGTTGGAGGAGAGCTTAATATATTAATTGCTTATTAAAATTAATTTGGTAATTTGCCCAAAGACGGGAGGAAAACCCACCCAAAAAACCTCCCATAGGCAATGTGACAAAAAGTTGAGATAAGGGGAAGTTATTTTACAATGATATCGATTATTGGAAACATCCTCGTTTGGATTGTAGCGCATGATTTTATTACATAAAATCCAACCACTTGATGATGAGAAAACTCTGACAGTAATAAAATATTTTGTCAGGTGTGGGGTTCGAACCCACGCTCCCATATGGGAACCAGAACTTAAGTCTGGCGCCTTAGACCGCTCGGCCAACCTGACTATATGACTAAATGTTCTTCTTTAGAACTCTTAGAAATATGTGCACATTTGCTGAGAATATGTGGAGGAATCATAGGTATATGGAGGATCTATGAGTCGAATTTCTGTCGATTAGTACGTCCCAATGTTTTTCGCCACAGTGTACGCTTACAGAGATCGCGTCATCGGTCGATAAACCTTGGGTTCTGCATCTCGAGGATCCGGGATGCCACCGTGGAGTTCCTTCACCGATTAAATGGGTTTCCTCCATAACGTACGCAAGGGATGAGAGGGAGATGTGGGCGGGAAAAGTGGATGGTGGACCAACTTATATAGTAATAGTTCCTTCGCTCGGCTGATTGAAGGTGATGTCATTGGGTGGGTACGACTCTTAAGACCCCCATTGGGTGGAGTAAACAACACAGATTTTGTGTCGGTGTGGGAAAAGACAAGATTCGGAACGGAACACTGTCTCTCTCATTTCATCCTCTAATCCTTTTGTCTCCAACTTTTTATAGCTCACGCCGCACGATTCGGTTTACTCATTCTAAGCAACGGATCGAAACGCGTATATTTAACAGTATTGTATTTTATTTGTCTCTCGTTAAGGATTCTACCGCGTAATCAAGGGCAGTTTACCATATATCATCGCTCATTATGAGCATACCGTGTATCAACTATTTGGTTTACAGTTGCTGTGGTACATTCGCAATTGAAAGTTTCAGTATTCGATGGTGATATTTTGGAAAAATATGGATTTTTCTGTTTCTGACTCCATCACTCTGTATTACGCATGAAGAATATTCTGAAAATCACATTTAAATTAGGCAAATTACAGTTCTTCAACCCCAGTCTTAAAATTAAGCTTTCTTAATAACTAACACAATCTTAAAATTAAGCTTTCTTAATAACTAACACTAATTGTAACCTCCTTTAGGAACCAATCCTTCATCAGGATTCGAAACCGCGACCTCAGTGACTATAGGTTAGCTCGCTAATGTTAAAGCTACCGAAAACATTTGATACTACTGTACAAACATACCAATATAATTTAACCCATATGTCACCAAAGCGGGTAAATGAATATGGTACATCAAAGACAAATTCTATTTGAACTGAAATACCTTAAGGCGTCCTTCAAAGATACCTAAAAGGATAAAAACTGAAAATTTCTGCACTTTGGCTTACTAGCAGAAGAGCACAGTCATAAACTAATAAGATAAAAGATAAGTTGAGCATTACTCAATCTTTCTCAGCAAATCCGTCAAAATAACCGGTTTTATTCTGGTTCGTAAGTAGCGTCATTCCATCAATTACATTGAAGTACATGATCTCCTCGCCCTTTCAAGGGCATGTTTATGTTTTCATTTTGGTATCGACTCTTTTTCAGCAAACTAGTACCATAATTTCGTTGCAAAGTTTAATAAGTATGTAATTCAGTTACCATTGGAAATCAAGTTCGTATAAAAAATCCGAGAATATGGAGTTGAGCGTCCGTATTTTAGCGGTTTTATTTTTAGATAATAAAATTTAAAAAACTATTTATTTTTTCTGCTTCTGTTCTGCGTTTTTGAGCCAAAATTTCAGTAGAATATTCTCTCGTTATAGATTTTATCAAAACAATTCCGTATTGTGTGGAACAGGGCAAACTTTCATCAAACTTAATCAAAGATTTTTCCATTCGTTTAGATGAAATTTCTCAATATTTTAGCGTTAAACAAAAAATAATTCGAGTAGTTTAAGGATGTCTTTTCTATCAGACTAACTCTTTACGGCTTTCTAATTTAACTACGATTTAATTCGCACATTACTCTGTGGTCATATTTTTGTTGATGTTCTGTATTTTCTATTGTTTATAATCTAATTTTTCTTTTATTGTACAAATTTTTAATTTAAACTTTATGAAATGTTCTCCAATTTCCCATCGGACATTATTATTCCATGAAAGGATTAGGATATTAAATTTCATCATACATCGAAAATTTGATATTGCTTTTGTTAACCTAGGTTGACATTGTCTAGAGAAAAACGTTTCGAACATACAATAGCCACCCTTCAAAGAAATAAAACGATTCTGATTACCGAAATCCGTTAGGGAGAGGTCATCGGTACACCGGAGCTCTTTCCAGCATTTTAATCAGCGTCGGAACGGATGTAGTAGCCATAAAAACGGACCCTCTTTCCCAGAATAATTTTGGCGCATTCTTCTAGGCTTCCCTCGCGATTTAAACGAGGGTAGAATCGAATAATGTTGGAGTCGGAACCACTCGTACACATTGCCACATTCTAGAAACAGCCTTTGGTGGCGCTCGCGGTACGCCATTGTAAAGGCCGAGATGTTTCTTTGCGAGATGCTTTTCCCGGATGGAATAAAAGTAAGCGGCGAAGATGCCTCTTATTTACTCGCTTTGCAAGGAATGAAGATCCGGCTTCCAAGAAAGGTGGGCGAGAGCGATTGCAGATACACCGATAGACATCTGGCGTGGCGGTGGAATTTTTATTCGACGGGATCTTCCCTAAAACGACGAAACCGGAACAAAATTCATTGAGACCATTTACGCTACCACTAAACACAGCATGGGTCGGGCTATTTAACTCCTATAAATTTAAACTTAATGTTTGCAGGAGGTTAGTGCTTCCTCGGAGGTCTGCGAACCTTTTTATCTGGGGCACCTAAGGATATTTTATTCAAAATGTAATTTATTTAGATAGGATTTAGGTAAATTATACCACAATAATATTTAGCATATCATTCTACATCAAAATATCATCTTTAACCTTACTAAAGAATTTATATCAGAGCAGTTCTTTGGAGAGGTAGCCCGCTAAGAAGGCTTGTTAAATAGCCTTACATATAGGAAATGGTTGTTGAAATAAAATATGTTGTCAACGATCAAAGTAAGGAAAAGGAGTTGAACGGTTTCATTCTTAACGAATGAAATCTTGCTACATTATAAATTCCGTCTATTAGCCCTGGTTTTTCGTGATGCTAAGAAAAGTTGCAAATATTCTTTACAACATGAGCCAGTTTGATTTCAGCTTAACATAAGTTCCCCTTGCGTAGTCCGAAGTCATCGAAAAGTGGTATGATGTTAAATGTAATCCGAAAAAAGTGGCTTTAGAAGTGCCATAACTGTTGGACAGGTTTCAATTGATTTTTAGAGAAGTTGAAGAACATTAGCATTTTAATTTCCAGGACCGTTTTTCTCATAAAATTCAATATGTTATTACCGGAATTAAGGAATATTATCGTTTCTGATGCTTTTTGAAAAATGTAAATTGTCGACAATTTAAGAAAACTTTTCAAAATTCCATAGTTTAAGAATTTACAATACGAGAATCTGGGGAATCCTATCTTAATTTAAGTGATCCTACTTACTATCAGTCATTCTATTCCTCTCCCAAAATTCCCTGTATTACTATTTCCTATACATGCTCGATGTTATTATAATAGAGACTCCTGTTATAAAATACAAGTCGATTGTAGTCCTTAAAATCTCCAAAATATTTCAGTATATTGCAGAAATATTACCCGTATCCCACTACGTGATTAAGGTTTTTATTATATTATTTATTTCCAAATGCCCCCTCAAACATTCATCCATTCTCTAAATATCGTACTTTCAATTTTACAAGGCTAAGAATGATAAATCAATCATAACTCACTTATCGGTGATACTTCCAAGGTCCACGAATGCTTCTTTTTGTTTCTTTTTTCGTGAAAGTAATCACGTTTGAGCTTTAACCACTTTGCAGTAATCTTCCAGTTCCTTTTCCGTTTTCTACTTTGCAGAAGATAGCCATAAGGTGAAGAGGTGCTGATATCACTATTGCTACATAGACCGCAGTATTAGTATAAGTTAAAATCTCCAATAGCCGGCAAAGACGGCTATTAGACATTTTAAATCTCTAATTCTTTAACAGCCGTGTTCCAAATTTTCTTTATTTACTCCTAAATATTAGCAATGTTTATTCCTCAAACACTAATCATTTTTATTTATTTTTAAAGAGAATAATCTTCGAGAGAGTAGAAACATTTTATCGTCGTTGCTAGGTCAAGTTTATATGTTGTATTTTTTTGTCTTGTAAAATGGAACCTGTTTCTATACATTTGAATCTGGGTCAAATTTCTGCCATAATACGCATAAAGGGTACATTTACCGCTGAGTTTTTATCTATTGTACATCGTGTGCTCGTATGCTGGTAATTAAAATCAGATTTGAAGCGGAATCTCATCAAGGACTACTTTCCATTGTGGGAAACTCTGAATTCCACCTTAGCACCGTTTCGGATTTCACAACACCGTGAGGAGAACATGACATGCTGATTCCTTATTTTGATCTCACAGAATTCGGCACCGTACCAAGCAAAGAAATCATCAATCTTGTAGTTGTTTTGAAACTAGGTGTTCTTTTTCAACATAAAGCATGGACTATATATTGCCATGGCAATATAACTTAGTGTAGCAAGTTTTTAGTAAAAAAATATTAATAATATTTCCAAGCTCCATTTCCGAGATAATAGTTATACTGGAGAGAATTTATTTATTAATCGAAGAGATTTAATCTTTTCCTCTCATTTTATACATTGAATCTCTTTGATTATTTGCAATGAACATCCACAACATCTCGGCCACCTCCGTAGATTTTATTTTAGAACTTATTTATCAGCATAGATTCTCATGTTTGGAAATAGTATCCCTTAGATAATTATGAGGATATGACTTCTTGTATGCCATAGTTTAACTACGTTGCACTTAAATTGAGCGGAATACTTATTCTGTTCTTCCTTATTAATGTATTTGTTTCTTGAAATTTATTAACTGGAGGATTTTCCTTGTAGTCGAAGAATGACAGACTAGTCGCTGATATGATAAATTTTATAATTGAATATTTATCTGCAAGTTATTTCATAACTTAAGATACTTTCATCAATTAAATAAATGGACAGAGAGAAATATTAAAATGTTAAAAATCGCAAGAAAATGTAAGGTATTTACTTGGAGTCAAGTTCTTTAAAAAGAATATGTGATTTGCATTTACTTTATTTATTTTTGCATTTGTTTTATTTATTTGCATTCCTAGGCGAGATGTTAGGTTTATGTAAACACTATATAATATACGTGGAACTACTACTTTTCTCGTTTTTAATTAGTATTTTCTATACTATGTTTGATAGTATCACTCATATTGTTTTGTGAAAGATAGAATAGAATACAGTCAATTATTATCCATTCTTATTATAAATACTAGCAGAAGTGCCCGTTGATTCTCAACGGGGATATTAAATTTCATAAATATCTGTGTAACAACCTTGATCGTAAAAAATATTTCATAATTGTTGATAGATAGGAAATACCAGACATTCTAATTCAATATACCAAGAAATATAAGTTATAATGAAGTCTACATAGCCGCAGATACTCAATATTCAATCTCATATACTCTGAATAAAAAATATCTTCAACTGAGACAATATAAATATATTTTAATATCACATTAGGATTAGCAGGACCACGTTTAAAGTTACATCTTCATACAGGTACAAGGGGACAAATGAATCAAGCATTAAACGTAAATGACAGAAGTAAATTACATTTCACTCAAATAAGCAACGATGAATATTCTATACGGAAAGTAAATGTAGTATGGAGCTAACTCGTATCTCAATCATAAAATGTGTAACATAAACACGAACTACAAAAGTAATCGCAATTTCAAAATAGAAACAAAAATTAAACACCAATAACAGAAGGTTAGTAAATGATTATGGAGTGGAAGCACTTAAAAACAACGAATAAATCAATTTTTGCATCCAGCATTTAACAAAATAAAATTGCTTTACCTTTTTGATCTATCATACGATGCTGGAGGTTTGCTACAACTTAACAACTGGCCGTTCAACTCTTCAAGGATTACAAACTACGAATCTGGGAATTTTCCGTTCTTCGCAAACTCCATTTCCGTAATTTGCTAAATATACATCAAAGCAAATAGAATAGATTTAATACTTAATTCAGAAGAATATATTCTGAACATCCTCAACTTACCAGGATATTTATACGCAATAGTTGAATTGATCGATAGAAATCCATTTTCAGTAAACCACTGTTATAAAACTCATTTCGTTTTACGAAAAAGACGGTAAACAATACCGTATACAAGTTGATGTAAATAAAACTTGGTTTCTACAGACTCGTCAACAAAATTCGAATTTAAAAAAATTTATATCGTCAAGGGAATGGGTTTGTTTACATATGGTAATTTATACGAAATGTTCGTATATTTTATCGAAATTCTTGCAATTTCGAATCGGAAACTATATTTCTCGGCCAAAATAAGAATCTTTATTCTATTTCCCTTCTTTTGATATTAGTTTCGACTTTCTACAACTGTTATATATAAGATTGATGTTTGAGATTTCCGCCTATATCTTTCTAAAAGTTTTCATTTCAATTTCATGCTTTGGTATTCTTTCCCGCCCTGATGTGTATTATTCAATGATTTATCGAATGAATTAATCCATCGAGTGCTGTTCAAGGGGATCCTACGCTTTGATTATTCATGAGGAATCTTAGAAAAATTAAATTAATGTTTCCAGTTCGAAGATTTATATTCTTTAATAAAACCACTTCCGGAGCTTTTAGCACCTTATCATTATTACGGGCAGATGATTTCTAATATTTTGACCCGCTTGGAGCAAATTGGGTCGCTCAACCATTTAAGTACTTTAGAAGGAAATTGAGATGCCAGTTATGGCAGTTTTTGCACTGAAAGCTATCTTAAATAATTAGTGAAACTTGACCGACAAATCGCCTCATCCCTTTAGGTGTCAAGGCTTCTTATGCGAAGACTGATCAGAGCGACCCGAAAACAAAATGGAGTGATAATTTATTAGTTTACTGAGGAAAAGGGCAATCTGATTGTCTGGGGCACGAGTATCTCCGGGGCACATCCGCTCCTAATTCTCTCTTCAACAGATCTTAATTACTTGCGAATAATATTGAGGAGGCAATCACCCTGTTTCCGCGAAATTAATTTATTGGATAGATGGATGTTTGATAATTGAGTTTCATTAACCTAGCTATCAAAAGCTTAGGAAAAAATGCACTTAGTAATTATAACGATGAATAACTCGGGCATCTTCGAATGTAGGACTGCTAAAAGAGAATTCTTTCTTTGAGATTTTTTTATTGGAGAGAAGATGTGTTTGTTTCCAATAGGATAAATAATAATAATAATTTATTGAAGAGAAAGATTATTAAAGAACAAACATATTAAACTTTGGAAAATTTCGAATTCATTCACACCGCAGCTTGTTATCGTTTTTGTCATGCTTAGCCACTGTTGCCCTTTATCGGTGAAGACTCCCTAAGCTCTCATGAACTAGTCATAGGTTTCTTCACCGGGGCAACAGCAACAACGAACACACACAACCATTCCCTGAATCGGAAAGATCCGATCAGCCGGGATTCGATCCCGGGTCCTTGGGGTTTAGAGTGATAGCGTAGATGGAATGCTATCCACTCCGGTTTTAAATCTTGAATACTATTCCAAAGCTATTTAGCATATGTAAGTAGCAGTTATAAAATATTATTTAACTTTAAAACAATGAGGAATGAAAAGTTAACATTTACTGCACCATTTCATTCAGTATGGTCCTCCAGCTTTCTTTATATCATCAACCCAATACACTACATCTTCAAATTAAAATTATTAGATTTATTTCCTTAAAAATTAGTAATGAGGAAAATAAGTATGGCTAAAACAACGGCTAGTGCCTGACAAAATAACTCCCAGTTTAACTTCGGGTTTACCTTCATAGCAGAATTGATTTGAAGTTTTGCTGATGATACGTTGTCTTATATCATAAATTTTTGCGTATGCACATTTTTTTCCCACACAATTAATTAAAAATATTTCATTCTTTCAGTGCCTATCGCTGTTGCCTCCTTGTTTTGATTTCCTCCTGAGATCAGTAAATATACAATTTTAGAAAAGGGTACCCCAAATACCCATAATTACGATAATTTATGCAATAACTTAATTTCCCGAGCAGATCATTCCCATTTAAATTCAAATAACCTCGGGCGTTGGATGCATGCGTCCGCCTGGAAGCCACGAGACCTTTCCCGCATTGATAACTGGTTATCGGTGAAACGGTTTCGGCCATTCTAGGACGGCCCGATGTTTAGAAACTACCGAAAACGCTTCCCCGAGTAAACGATCTGCTAAGAGAGGCGCGGGAAATGGGCGGAAGTAATCAGAACGGAACGGCTCCTTTCATTAGGAGCGGGGTTAGCCAGATAAATCTTCGGAGAGCCGCTAATGCGGACGAGGGTCATTCTTGCCTCTTTCACGGGAAGTACGAAAAGGAGGGTTCCATCGGTGCGTGAAAACGGATTCCGGAGAGATGTCACCGGGGCATACGATGCAGAAAGCAAATAAAACGATTTCGGAACGGGACGTCGAAAAATGGAGAGAAACGGGGAATCGAGCGGAAACGAGATTCCGTCACTGATGACGCCGCACCTAATCCAATGAAATATTAGAAAGGATGTTATATGAAATGCGATGGTTTTGCCATTAAGGATGTGAGTGTAACCTTGGCGTAAGTGCGGCTCTTACCGGCGATGTCGAGAATGTTAGGAAAGATATCTGTACTCGATATCTATTCCCACTCAAACCTTGTTCTTTAGCGTCATAGATAAATATATGTGTATGGCAGTTTATATAGATATATTTTAACAAATTCAATAATTATTATTATTTGATTCAAACGAGAAAAAACAAGTTGTTGCTTATAGATAATATATTTGCAGTTACTCAAGTATGAAAAAACTACGATTTAATCAGATGGGAAATATTAATCATAAACATTTACGATTAATAAATCTAATTAAAATTAAATTAAGCTAATTTGAGGCATTATGGAGCTTATTTTCCTTATATTACTAAATTTCTTATATACTCTCTCATTCTGAGCTATCTATCGTGAAAATACAAAACTCTTATCTTAACGGAAGATCGAAAGGTATCTATAAACTCATTGGATAAACACAATTACGGATGTATGCATGAACATCGCTTCTAATTTTCTGCTCATTTGAACTGACTAGTTTTGTTTTAATACTTCTGAAAGTTAGATTTGTTTTATGTGTATATAACTGATGTGTAATATATATGATACTATGTAACTTGCAGGCAACATGTAATTACATTATTTTTATAGGAATTATTTCTTCAATTCTGTTAAATTTACTTGAACTATAAAGAATATGTGAATTTGAAAAATATTTGGTGGAAATGTATAGTTGTTACTTCAGAAGGACAAAGAAATATATAGATTATAATTCACGTTTTGGAAGCTTCTAGATATGAACTCGGAACCGAGAAAATTCGTGTTGCATCTGCAGTTTTTAGGAGTGTTAAAATATGTATTCACATTCATGTTTGGACGCTTGGCTTCCTTCCCTTAATGTAGAGCCTCGTAGATTGAAAATATCGAAAAGTGGCGGATAGAAATGGTCTGAGATTTCCAAACGACAGTTCTAAATTATTTCCAGAAGAAAACAAGCTATACTCGACAGAAAAAAATCTACGAAATAACACATTTTTATAAAAGGCTGTTATGAGGAAGAGAATACATTCCTGAACTTCACTTGCGGTTAACTTAATCATCAGTTCTCATAGCTGCTGGAAGCCGCGAAAGCCCTGGGCGTCAATCAGAAGAATACATCCACTAACGAATCGACACGAATAAGAGACATTCAAATATTTGATGGGAAGACTGTCGTGGAAAATAGGCTGGAACGAGAGATGTGTTCGACGTGTCATGGGATGCAGGAAATGGAAGCAAAAAATTATCCGAAGATGTAATCTGGTGGGGGGGGGGGAATAGGAGGTGGGGAATCAAGGGTGGGTGAACGAGGGAGGGAAAGGGGAAGAGCGATAAAGGGCTTTGGGAGGGACATAAACTCCGCTGGGAGAGACCCGCCCCTGGGGCAAGTGTCGCCTATGACGTAACCAAGGACGCATCGCGGAATAGAATAGCCTCTTTATTAGTAAAAGATACAAGCGGAATCCTTATTTTTTCGGAATGATCGCTTTTGGCCCACTCGGAAAAGCGTGAGAACCAAATAAAACGATTCGGGATTCCGGAGATACTGCGAGAGATGTGTGGTTTTTGGGAAAAAGGACCGAGATAGTCGAAGCACGTATTGACAAAAAACGGGCTCGGATTTATTTTCGGACGGATCGATCCAGGTTTTTTTATCTGAAGCGTCTTAAGCTGTCAAATTTGTTGGAATTCCGAACTGTCGCTTCTATCGCTTTTAGGAGACTTCGAAATGGCGCGCTGAGAAAGGAAATCCACGGAAGAGCAAAGTTCGCAAACATTGTTGATGCGTTTGATCGGAGTCGAAAGTAGGTTTGCGCACGTTTATCACGCTGCGCTACCTTCTTGATCATTTCCTGCAGATCTTCTTACCTGAAATATACTCTTAGCATTCTTTATCCACAACTCATACAAAAAATTTTCTTTTTTCTAGATAACTTTACTTGCAACGAATTACAGTTGGGTAAAGCTAATAACGTTTCAATGTAATATCGCTGATGGCAGTCTGCCTGTAAAGTATTCATCCGGAAGGCCGATTGGTTAGATTTTAGATTTAGCCCCGCGAGCCACAAGTGGCGTATGGCAGGGGGGAAGTAACACCGATTCCCTTACCTTATCTATCCTGTTAGTTTCTCTAATAGTCTGCGGAGAGAACGACAAGAAGTAATTATCCGTCTTTGCGATATCTTCCTTACAACGTTTTGTCGATGATTCTCGGTGATCGCGTTCGTTCCTTACTGGATTTAAAATCTCATTTACTTCGTCTAAAAACTCTGAATTGATGAATGTCTCGAAAAGTTTTCGTCATAATTAGATCATCTCACCTCACCTCACTCCCTCTAACATTAGCTACCAAGAGCTAATGGGAAATGAGAAATGAGAGTTACTAGGCAGGATGAGGAGTGAGGTGGTTTGTCCTTCTTTCCTTATTGAGCCATAACCGAAACATGTCCAAATAGGTGAAGAACAGTAACTCTGCAAGCAACACTTTTCTTGGCATTACATGGGATGCAACTTTAATGGGCCTTTACTCTTTAATTTCATGTTAGTTAGATTTTTTTCTTTAATTTCATATTAGCCATGAACAAAACTGAGAAAAGGTAAATGAAAGATACATTTTTCTTTATCCCGTACCATAAGACCAATGAAAAATATTTGATTCGTCAAGATATGGGTTTAGAAACTGAAATTGTCAAGATGAATTAATTGATAGCAAGATTTTCAAGTTTCCAACTAAGTAAGTTTATCACGTTTGTTGACTTCAAGACCCTAATTTTCATTACCCGGGCTGCTTCTTACCTTCAATGATTCAAACACAAATTCAACCAAGAGGGGAGAAACCTAACGTCTTAGATCATAATTTTATTTTAATTTACGTGGTACTGTATCCCTCCACTATTTGTTGCTTTACTTTGTAATTTTCACATCAACTCCTCTCACAATGCCGGGCTATCTCTTTGTCTCACAAGCAGAGCTTTAGCCGTATTGGTGCCGAAATATTATCTCCATTATTCCTTCTTCCAAATAAAGGAGCGTGATGCAATTCTTCTAACCTTAAAAAGTAATTCAGATTACAGATACCATTCCATATAAGCTCGTGAAAGAGTCTCGCCTTACCTTCCAAACATTTTTACGATTCACTTTGCACGGCGACTGACGGTGAAAAAATTATTGTAAGGGCACGTTCGTGCAACCATAGAGATCCTTCCGATAAGCAACCGGTTAAGGAGGAGTAAGTTGTTCCGAAGGGAAGGAGTTCGCTTCCATACGGGGTAATTTGATGTCTCGACATTTGTAGATGGTATCCTACAATATAAACGGTCGTGACGAGACGCAAGGAGAATGAGACCGATAAGAATGAATGTTGAGAGATAGACTCTTTTAAGGATGTATTAGCATCGGATGTGATTACGAAACCAATTGATTTATTTTTACGGTTCCTTAAATCCATCGCTGTTTTTTCTGCATCGTAAATACTCACAAAAGCTCATTGCATAAAGATACGCGACATTCGACGTTACCGAGGAAAGCGAATAATAATTTGACGAAAGAAAGGATATTCAATATTTAATTAATGACTATGTATCTAGGAGCTAAGAAAAAGTAATTTTTTTCCTCCTTTTCTTTGTTCCTGACGGAGACCTATTCTCTAAGACCTAAGCATTCTCTATGTGTCTATGATATGAATTATCTTATTTTAAATAAGAGAGAATGGCGATATGAGCATATTTTAGAGCTATAATCAAATCAATTAATAATATAATTTTTTGTTTGATATTTATGTTCATTATTTTTAATTTAAATTTTTTTCATGATCTTACTTTATATCATTATAATTATTTGCATTTCTTTATTTTTCATTCTCTCATTTTCGTGTATTTTGTATTTTATTTAGTGCAGCAATGGAATAGGAAGCTTCTTTATTTTAAAACATTATAATTATTATTTTCGTATTCGCACGAATGGTTAATCGAATGGTAAGGTGACGGGAATTATTCTATAGACTTTTCACTCGTCATTCGTTTCGTTCCTCGCCTTGCAGCTCGTACTGCTTGCGCTATGAGCAAGTTTATTTTTTAAACTTGTCAAAGGCTTGTATGGCTTGTTTATGGCCTCGTAAGCTTAGTAAGCTGAATCCTCAACTGAACACAAGAGGGTGAGAAAACGAAATTTCGCATTGTGAGGACGAACGTGCGAATGCCAGTCGCGGATTTCGGCGAGTACCGAGGCAAAAGTATAAGGGGCTGAATGAAGGGGGATGGAAACCAGGAAAGCCAGGAAATACCACACTGTTGCAACCCTAACCATGGCTACTAGACCCCTCGTGAAGTAGACTCTTCCAAACCATACTCATTTTCTTTATATTACTATTTGGTTTCGCGTTGGATTTATGTAAGGCATTGGAAATGACATGATCATTTCCTCTTTACGAAGGAATATATCACGTGCTCCATTACCTCCATTTTTAAACCTCCATCTGCTTCCTCTACAATTGAACGGTGACGCAATACGTGTCTCCCTGAAGATCGAACCCCGCCCAATACATCGAAGCCTCTCTCTGACTTTTTTTCGTCGGTCGAGTGAAGTTTTATAGCCGAATTATGGCTCACGCTTATGTTCGATCACATTCGAGCACGAATGAAAAGGTGAGAGAACGCGGTTGGCCGATTGTTCCGCAAGACTCGCTTCCTTTTTCTTCCCGTTTCCGTTTTTATTTCATCTTCGACCCGGACCTTGGCCTCGGGAAAATGAATGTGACAATTTGGTCCTAAAAACCACGACTTTCACGCTCACCCTTGCCTCCGCCCAACAGAAAGGAACAAAATAAAACGTCGATCCGAACGCAGATCCGGGTGAGTGGGTTCGTAAGCGTTCGCTAATGAATTACGAGAGGGGAATTATTTAAAAAGTAATAAAAGGTCTTTTTCTCTCTTTAGGGGGCCATATTTCAATTCCGTATCGACGTTCGGTGTTACTCAATGTCGAATGCTCGCGGCGAAGCGCCGCCTCGATGTTTTCATCCCGTGCACTTAAAATCGAAGTATGGAAATCCGTTCCTTACGATCGACGTTCTAAAAGAGCCATTATCATGTGGAACGTTCGTCTATAATTTTAATCTGTTCGATAATTGACGTCAGATTCGAGATGAAGCAACAGGGAAGAAATTCACGTCGTAAATATTTTCATTCCTTCAACGCCTAGGAAATAAAAGGGTTCTGAATTACGAATCGAGCTGTTTTTAACGACTGTCATTCTATTATGGGCCAGGCCATTATATATTTATTACTCCATTCCTCAAATATTATGAGCTTGGAACAGGAGAAAAGACGATCAGTCCATTGTGTAATATTTTCTTCCATAAAAAAGCGTTCACACTTATGAATATTAATACTGATGAAATCGAACGCGCTTCATTATAACTCCGATGAATTCTATGTTAGTTTCTTCTCCGAAAAATTGATAGCTCACGCTTTCCAACCTTTGGTCATACGTGGGATTGATTAGAATAAACTTACGTCAATTCGAAAACGATTCTCTTATTCACTCTTTTTTGAGTAAGTTAATTTCAATTCTTTCAAATAAATTAATTTTCTGTATATGTATTTAAATTTATTCATGTCTCAGCATCATATATATATATATATATATATATATATATATATATATATATGCGCTTAAGAATTGTGAGCTTAAGTTTTTTATGTTTTGATAATTTCCCGTTAAAATCAGGCGAACTCATTAGGAATTAGCAGGATGAGTTCCTTTTACTATGGCTTAATTTTATTGAATTCATGAAATCGAGCACAAGACTAATGTTTGACCTGCTAGCACTTACACGTTACTTTCCATTTGTTATAAGTATGGTAATGGTAATTATACACACTTATTTTAGATAGACACATCAGTCAACTTTTGGATGTGAACTTAAATGATTAATCTCTATAATTGTCAAGACAAATTTGACAAAGATTGAAGATTGACAAAAACCAGACTTGTAATGGATATGTGAAAGGTACCTTTTTCTTACATACTGTATGTTTCACAGCATTGATGACCCATATAGAAGATATATGGATTTCTCTCTATGGGTGATAGTATATGGTAGTTATTCAACTATTTTTGTAACTCTTGATTTAATAATACTTTATTCGCAGAAAAATACATTTTAAACGAATATCACATGCTTTTTAAAAAGAGTATGAGTGAAGTAGACTCCTAGATATGGTAATGACGTTTGGAAATAGTAAACTAAAGAATTAGATTTCGAAGGAGTGTATTTTCATCATGCCATACAGGCGGGTAAAGGGTGAAAGCTTTCATTAAAAGCTTGCGCACAAGGTAATTGCCAAAGAAAAAATAAACATGAAAATAAGTATATAAATAAAGACTCGAACCCGGATCTACCAGTTGCCAAGCACTTGCTCTAACCATTATACCGGACGTTTTATCTAACTATTCCGGTAAGATTGCCCAATGGATAGAGCATCTGCCCGTTAAGTGGAAGTTTCGAGTTTAAGTAACAGTCCTCCCAAACTGTATTTCATATGCGCTAATCATAAACGCCATTGACAAATCTTAATACTTCGAATTACCTCTCACCAATTGCAAACTAAGGATATCCAATGATAAACAGAGGTGAAAAATAGCGACATGACTGGGACTCGAACCCAGGTCTCCCACTTTCCGGGCAGGTAATTTAATATAGGAATACCTGCCCGGGAAGTGGAAGACTTTGGTTCGAGTCCCAGTCATGTCACTATTTTTCACCTCTGTTTATCATTGGGTTTCAGTCGCAGGACTTCACGTTCGAAGTTATTTCCTATTATTATTCCTTATTGACTAAGGATATATTTATAGAATATCATCTTTAGAGATTCAGCAATACCAGCCGATTTTCTCACGTATATAATTCCTTATCTCAAGGCTATTTATACCTTCCTTATACTCAGCGTATATTTCCGAACTTCTCTATCTTCCACATTCCGTTCCCAAGGTTTGCAACTTTCGGTCGAAATGAAACCGCATTTACGACTTGCTTCCGCTAGCTTAGGTTTCCCGGGCACATAATTCACTTCGCGGACTGTCCAGTTAAGCGCCACTTAGCGGAAATTGGATGCCCTTTGGTCAATCCCAAGAATAGCAATGGGTGAAGTGGAGGAACTCCAGAGCAAACGCCTCTATTCTTCCCCGACGACTTGAATTCCAAATGGAGTCCACTTTTTATTTTCGGATTATTATCCAGATTTTGGTTGCGGACTCGTTCACCGCGAGATTGGGGACATGAGCCATGCATTTTTAAATTATCATTTTCTCATAAATCCACATCGCTAGCATAAAAAAGATTTGGGTGACACAATGACAGGTTACCAAGTGAGGTTGAACGGTAATGGGAAGAGCTTGTACTCTCCTGGAAGAATTGGGTACTTTCAGAGATTGAAAACTCGAAGTTGTCATCCTTGTTAATTTTTTTATGAAGCAGTGAGTCAAAAGGTTTTATGGGTCTCGAAATAAATAATGGGAGCATTACTTTTAGAATATTTAAATACTAATGGTTTTACCTCAACAAATGAAAAGATTGACCTTTACAAACCACATGAAATTTTAATAGGATACGACCATGGTTTCGACTCATGTAGTCATTCTCAAAATAAAATTGCTTGTGGTTTGTAAAAGTTCCCCTTTTCATTTGTTTCTGATAGAGATTACCACGAAGTCACGGCCCAAGCAGGATTCTATAATGGTTTTTCGTTAGATTCCATTTAAAATCAATGGCGTTTAACCGAAAATTAAGATTTCCACTACTTCCTTAGAGCATTGATTATTCCGGTCATCGCTTCTTAGAAATGCAAATTATATGATAAATTGGAAGTCAATTAGTAAGAAACCCTGAGAAAAATGAATGTCTTATTCCTCAATACCTGGTTATCTCGTTTTTCTTATTTTAACTCGGGATCTATGAACTGTTTAATATTAAAAAGTTAATTGCACTAATATTGCCATATGATAGCTTAAAAAATTGTATAATATTTTGTTTTCTTCTCAATGTCTTCGAAATATTGAATTAATATAAAAATCAAAAAGATTTATATTTGCCTCCTCAGGGATTATATATACCTCCTCCTTCAGCTAAACACTGAAACCAGATCTCTATATTTTGTTTAGCTCAGATTATGTATCTCATACGGTTTATATGTTTGTAGGAATAATTTACTTCAAAAATATTCATTGCCACCTTAAGAAAGGCTATAAAACCTTGTATGTGACTCTCATAATTTTAGATCTATTTAAATTTCTTGCGTGCCCTCTGTTATTTCATAGAGATATTTGCACTCCTGCCACCTTAGGAAAGGCAGCATGTAATATCAATGTGGACGTGGATGAAAAGGATAATAGCGAAGTATTATGCTTTGATGTTCAGAGAACACTGATAGAATTCTTCACTGTCACTTTCTTCTTCGAGTATCATCAATTCTTAAATCAGCGGACTATTGTTTGAGCGAGGTCATTCTTCCTAGCATTTCTCCCCATCGAAAACAACGGTCCCACGCACAGTTATTTCTAAATCTTCCTTCAAATTCTCTTTGCTACTGCATATGCGCCGTTCAGAATTCAATGACATTTTTAGAGCGATATAACAATTAATCTCGCCAATTTAATGGCTGTGCCTTTGTATTGTTCTGAGGCTGTGTTTTTTAGCTTAACGGAAATCAACGATGAAGGATATTCCAAATCACTTTATTGTTTGGAGAATGCAATCATGGAGTAATACGCGTGTAATCGTGAGGAATCCTGTGAAAGGCTTCATTTTAAGTGAAAAACCTTTCTACTCTTGTAGAGTTAGTATTCTTTTTTTAAATATACCGGAATTAATTTATAGAACCTACAAGGAAATAGTGTTTCTCTTATCTTAATTCCACTATAAATATCTCTGAGAATTTTTTCAGTTTTTGTAGCATTTTCATATAATAACTTTGTTTTTACCGAACCGTATTATTCGATTAATATACTATGATAGTATGTGCATGATATGATAAAACCACCGAATTTACAATATGCTATAAATTAAACATTAGAATAGATGATAGCAGTACTAGTATCAAGCAAAATTAGAATATTTTTTAAAATTTTTATGAGTATGGAATATTGTTTGTTATTGTCGAATAATTTTGGTAAAAACTGTGAATTTTAATCTACTCATGAATAAATATATTTTTACTTACATACATACTTACTTGAAAATAGTACATATATACATAACTACATTTCCTTTTAGTTATGAATAAATATCTCATTCAAATTTGATAATTTGCCTTAAAATTTTACAGATCAAGGAATAAAAACTTCTCCCCGGCGGGGATCGAACCCCGGTCTCCCGCGAGACCGGCGGGGATACTGACCACTATACTACAGAGGACCTGTTATTGTGAGTAAAACACTAATTATTAGATTTAGGAGATATAGACTTGTATATTAATTGAAATGAAGTTCACATTTGATGTTCATCCGCCGCAAAGGTAAGGATAGTTACAGGTACCAGGAAACGGAATATTTTTTACTTATCAGTGTATAATCTTTCAAATTTCATTTTGTATTACAACTGATGTAACAAACCAAAAATAATGAAATTGTAGTGATGGAATCAAATCCTGGACGAGCATTCTCGGTAAAATCTGCCCATTAATGTGCATATAAAATCTTACCTGATATACATAAGCGAATAGCCTGTCATAGACAAAACGTGAGTGCTTCAAAGTTGGTAGGGTCGACTTAGCGTGTAATGCAAGCATTAGGCGCCCTCATATGTCCAGTACGACTGGGAGAGGGCATTCGTGCGAGTTGGAATGACTTGGTGTCAATTGGCAATGGAGACCCGTAAAGGCCGGAGGTCACATCTATCTGTTCGCGAAGAAAAGCCAAGGCCGTACATTGTCCGAATGTACTCGAGTCAATGAGGTGAACTTTATGGAGGACCTATTTATAACACTCGGGACGTGTCATTAGATCATGAAATACTGCCTTCCAAAGTCTCTTTACGGCCAGACTGACACTTAAATATTTATATCATGCTAAAAGCACTTGAAATGCTCATGAGATTTAAATATCCTTAGTGCATAGCAGCAAGATCTGTTTTCAGAGTAGATTTTATGAAGTAAATTTTAAGGTATCCATACCGAGTATTAATTTAGATTTTTCAAAGCTAAATTGATTTTAGGAAAAAATCTACAACAAACTATTACGACCAGTAGCTCATAATCTCTCTCTTTTCAATAGATTTCTCTATAATGTTTCCTCAATACCGGTCCATTTATATTTTATAGACTGAATTAAAGTTTTATTTGGATATAAAATTTATGGTATAAAAAAAATGCCCTGGGTATAAAATTTAATAACCAATTTAACTGAGTATAAAATAGTGATCTATCATAAGTAAAGAATTTTACCTATCCGAATGTATAAAAGATATTAACTTTGGGAAAATCATAAAAATGAGCACCACATATCGTAAACTTATTGTTAGAGAATAAAGGGAATAAATCGATTCTTCATTCTTATACTAATTATTAACTATGTATCCCAATGTATATATTAATTCCCAAATGTATTCAAACTATATCTTAGTGCTTATTTCTTTACCTATTCATTGATCTGTGTCATTCATTCATTAAGTAATGAAGTGGAATATATATAAATTGATAAAGTATTTCAAAAACCTTCTCAAATTATACAATGTTATTCATAGAAGGCAATTCACTTAACTCAAAAAAGTGACAGATATTTCGTTTATTAGTAAAAGTCGTTAATTAATGTTGATTTGATACCTTTTTCATTTTGAATATCCTTACTATTAAGTGCTATTTATAAAAGTATCGTAAGCTAACTTCAATGTCGATGTTGTGAGGTTCATGCATAATTATTTTAGTTATGAAGTGCTAGGTACTGCATTCAAAGAGAGCGGGCGAGATTAACGAAGTACTACATTTCCTCACTAGGTGGCTACCGAAAATCTGTCTCCCGATGAGATGAAACGGAATTTTCAATAGGAAAAATTAACTTTGGTAATTAATCTATTTGATGAGTCTGTAAACCATCCATCTAATCCAAAGCACATACTAATTTTCGATAATGCAACCTGTTGAAACCAACTTTGAAGAATTATTTCGCATTCACAAACACAATAAAACATTTTAATAATCATATAACGTAAACAGATATAATTTCTAATTATTCATGAATCGAGAAAATCTTTAATAACTCTCCTATATTTCATCTAACGATCGCATGAATCATTACATTTCACATGACGATTTAGATTTCCTTCTGTAATATAAACAGTCCGGACTAAAAATATTCTTCTATTATCTAACCACATGCAGTCACGAGTTTTAGTGATTAGAATCCGATAGAGCTATTCGCTGTAGCATGAATAACTTTAAGGAACGAGTTAAGTATGAAGGTATACTATTGGAAGGAATCTTTTATTTTCTTTTACGTTAAGAAATCAAGCAAGAATTGAAATTGTTCAAAACGTTTGAGATCTAACGGTTCTAACTAGATTAATTCAAATAATAAGACGTTAAATTGAGTTTCCACAAAAAATATAGCTACTGTTACTATTTTTGTCAAGATCCTAAAGCGTTAGAAAAGGGAAAAAAATTCTCCCCGGCGGGGAATCGAACCCCGGTCTCCCGCGTGACAGGCGGGGATACTTACCACTATACTACCGAGGATTGGTGATGGAGGTAGCAATATATATGTAGATGAATAAAATGATTTTACATAATGTAAAATGCGTTGACATTTTTCTGATGGTTATTCAATACACGGAATTCATTAATTCAGGTGGAAAATTCTACTTAGCGTTTGAGGTATCTCTAGTTCTCTCGAAAGCGATTTTATTTACAGACTTTTAATCCAATCGGATTTCGACATCTTATACTGACGTCTTCTCAATGCTAACATAGCTACACTATAAACTATTTTTTTGTAGGTATAGTAGCAACATACCAGTTGGACTGATAAATCATTCGAGATAATTCTTCGTTGAAGAATATAATTTTTTATCAGAGAATAACAGGAAAATGAAGAGATGTCAATTTGAAGGGACCCTATCAAACACTCGAAAAGTATACTGCAAAGTTTCATAAATTAATTAAATAACCACATAACCTCTCCCAAAAAATGTATTTGGTAAATTTTTAGTTTCCCCCTAAAATATCGTCGAAATCGGTCAAAAATCACTTGAGAAAAAAATAAAAAGGCTGACTGTGTGAAACTAGAAATTTACCATATATTTTTATCTTAACCCAACTAATATTAGAAACACTAATGATACCCAACCGATATTAGGTGTTGTTCCACCTTTTCCAGGATTTTTATATGTTTCGTAAATTGGAATTGAAATCTAAATTTGAAATATCGCATTTCTCATGCATTTAAAAAATAAATTATGATTGTTTCTTCTGTAATCCTAGTATTGGACCCCTTTTTCCTCTTCCCAACATAACCTTCTTTCAGGAATCTTTTTGAGATAATTATCCACTTATTTTTAACTTGATATGATTTCCCAGTTAAGATTCAGAATTTTAGTTCACGCTGAAATGAAACATAATTACAAAATTATATTTTCGCGTATCCCTTATCAAGATTATCCCTAACAAATACTGTAAATAAATATAACTGCTCAATGCTCTGTTTTACTTCCGTATACACAGCGTATTACTCAAATGGAATTTTTTTTAAAATATCACTTTTTTTTTTAAATTTCGAAATCTAGTGTGAAAGCTAACCCACGAATAAGCGAAAGTACGACTGCGGCATATTGGATTACTCGAAATATATATAGATAAATATATTCGACGCATCTCAAGAACTTTCATTCCTTCTATAAAAGAAATGAGTAATCAAGAATGAATCTGCCCCATACACGTTCAATAAAACATCATGTCTGGTTTCTATTTCTATCGCATAATCGAAGCACGCTGCAATCAAGTTATCAAGCATGTGCGGGCTCGTTCCGAAGAATCCCAAGGGTACCTGGAAATCGATAGGGATCGATAACCTAGCTCCTGTGGTCCTCTTCTGCGACCAATCATACCTCTTAAAGCATCTGTGTCACGATCGAAATCCGCTAACAATCGCAATGCAATCTCAATGCTGTCCGCAGATCGCTTTTCATGCTCCGTTCCTATCTGACGTCCTCCGACACCTGTCCGACCGAGCATCGTTATATTTCGCCACGACTCTCGGCGGGATTTCGCGGTGCGTCATCAAGAAGTCCGTTTCCCCGGTGACCTCCAGGAATAAAATACGGCAGCCCTTCACGTATGGGCTTAGGGTCCGGGAAACAATTCCGGGAGCGCGCAAGTCGTGGAATTCCCCGGCGGTGCCACGTGCCGGAGCCGGCGCGAGGTGCGGCGCGCGCCCCGCTTTCACTTCTGTGGCGGAGTGAATGAAAAGTGATGAAGTGTTGCAGAGAAAGGGAGCGCTAACGTCGCGAGTTACGCGATGTCTGTGTAACTAAGATCCCGTAAGATGCGAGCGGCCTCGGTGTATCGTTTGCAGCTTCTCTTGACGATCTTGTTGTTTAGATAAGCGTTGTGTTTCTATTGCGTGCGGTCTGAGATCATAATGCCGTTATGAAGCTTGAAGGTGGTGCTTGTTTCGCTACTCACCTGTATTTTTCCCGTTTGCTCCTTGTTTGTTCCTTCCTTTGGCCTTTTTGCGAGATCCCGCGTTTGTTTTTCCTATGTATAATTTGACTTTCACATTTTCTTTGTTACCCTGCTTTATGTTACTGCTTCTGTCTACTTCAGTTTTGAAAATAACTCTGGTTTGTTTTCTTGTGCATTTATTTCCTTGTAACTCAAACTAAATTTAGTCAAAACAGAGCTAAAACATTAATTTAATATACATTTTAATCCATAGTGCCAATATTTTCTGATACAAAGGTATATATTTACAATGATAAAAACGTATCATCAATATAGCTTCTTTTTTATCCCTTCATATTCTCGAAGTCCTTCAAGATTGCGAATGAATATAAGTATTCCCTACGCAAAATTTGGTCTTGGTGGATTAAGGCTAGAATCAAGGATGGACCTTTTACTAAAATAATGGCTGATATGGGTCATACCAAAGGAAATAGTTTTCTTCAAAATTATCGAAGAATGATAAGTATTTTTAAAAGTCAAATTAATAGTTTTCTTTGATGATCGTTTCAATCGATAACTTTTGTTATTTATTTAATATTGCGATGTGCCGCTTGCCATGTTCTCTGTTACCTTTTTGTTACTGAACCAGTGTGATATCATTATTTTTTTTATTTCATCATTCAATTATTGTTTAGCCTTTTACCCCAGCTCTTTTGTAGTAGTGTACTGATAGTCCTCAACCGCAGAGCTTAAATTCAAAGAATCCTTCAAATAGCTGCCAATTGTCAACTTCCGTAGAAATATGATTCTTGTTATTGCTTCTGCCTCTTATTTGCTTCCTTATCATAAAAGCTCTTTGAACGCTTCACTTTTATGTTTACAAATAAATATGGCACCATGACTTTAAGTTTCTTACAGGTTAAACTGCAATGGAAAAGAAAAAAGCGTGAATAAATTTGAAGGTTAATATCTATTGGAAAACCAATGAAAATTATCTCTTTTAGGGGAAATTTGCATTTTGAATGTGATTCTCAAACATATTTGCTGTATAGCGAATTAATATATTCCAGCTTTTTTCTCAAATTATTCTATCCCATCTGTTCTGCAGCTATTTACACTCATTTATTCAACGAAAATACCGCGAACTTGCGAATCATTCTAGCGAAGCACCGAATTTTTATTTCATTTCCTTTACGGTTGTAAACGATGATTCGACAATCAAACAAGTCACTCAAGATTGGTTCGAGGGATTTATTTGCGAAATCTGTCATGACGAGCCGTTTTTGTCAAACATCTCTCGCAGAAAAACAATTAAACTGAGATTGACGCGTTTGTGACCTTAACATATAGTGAAATAGTGCGAACAACTTCTAAATTAGGATCGTATAGAATTTAGCTGACGGGTCTATTCGGCTCGCTGAAGGTTTTGAAGGGTCACCAATCTTCCTAAAATTGTCTACATTTTTATCTCGAAACCTTTTATCTGTAAATACAATAGAAGTAATCTTTGGAAAACCTTGTACGA
The DNA here is from genome assembly GCA_947579665.1 of Sympetrum striolatum. Taxonomy (NCBI): domain Eukaryota; kingdom Metazoa; phylum Arthropoda; class Insecta; order Odonata; family Libellulidae; genus Sympetrum; species Sympetrum striolatum. The sequence continues at coordinate 47,297,787 of OX388342.1, read as the reverse complement.
TCCACTCTGAATATTATTTCTCCTACATGTTTACAAGAAAGCTTATTCATCGGTTTTCGTACGTAGCTGTACTGATTGTTTTAGACATTCAATGCACTGCGTACTTATACGTACTGCTTTTTGTTTTTTTTATCTGAAAAATTTGGTTACACGATAATACAAAATACGTAGAGATGTACTTGCCTTTATCATTATTATTATGTAACCAACTGTTCATACTATAATCACGTGACTAATAGACAAGTCTCCAGTGGCAGCGTCAAGTAAGCAAAAGACACGTTCAGTCTATACATATTCATATATGAATGTACAACTCAAATCTCGCCCAACAAAAACACGCTAATCCTTCTCATAAACAGCCATTACTCAAACTCGTCATCAACTGATACAAGTTATTAACACACATATTACCTGAAGTCACCACATCCATGTACGTATACAACTATGCTATTATCAGTGGTGATTAAGTATTTGGTAAAAACTATAAAGCATTTGGTAAGTCGAGAGTGAAAACCCTCCAAAATCTGTAGCCAAGAAGAGGTGTTGTCAAATAAAATAGACACTTGGTGAATGCAAGTGTAATTAAATATATAATTGGCCTAAAGTCTTGGACAAGCCTAGTCTATCAAGGTCAATTTCTTGGTGTGGCGATACAAATTCTAGCACTAACAATAAGTTGCTGGTAATAGAGCAACTGTATCTCATGATTTGTCGATAAATCGATTAACATAATCTACAAAAAGAATCAATGAATTAAAATCATTTTTCTTACTAAATAGATTCCTTTTCTAAATCTTTCGAGATTGATTCGTTTTGCGGGACATGAAATTTCTCGGTTGCTTATACCCTCACCTGTACCCGCTAATGCACGCCAGTCAACATTTTCGAAGTGGAAGGACGATTAGCGAGAAGTCATCGTCTAGGTGCGCGCATTTCTTTCGCATAACGTAACCGCGAAGTCGCGCGTCGAAAGAACGCACCTATATTGGACGGAATCGATTTTAATAGTTCCGAGAAGATCGACGCCTTGAAGCGGTCCGCCTACCCCACTCTCCTCGAACCCGCGAGAGTGCTGTGGAATTGGCAAGAGCCTCGGATCGGGTAAAAGGCACGATTCTGTCTGCATGTTTATGTAATGGGAACTTCGGAAACGACGCAAAGCGACAAAAAAAGGCTCGTGGGACAGAGGCTCGGAATTTCCACGCTAGAGTGAGGAGAAAGTTATGTGGGAGGGAAGTGGGAGGGGGTGGGTGGGGCGGGAATTTTGATAGATCGGAGGGAGGGGGAGGAAATATGTTGCCGTCCGCTCTCGCATGACCTTCTGGGGAGGCGTCCTTTGTGTGACGCAAGAGACGTAGATCTTTACCGCGTTATTTTTATCCAATAATAAAATACATTGCTCCCCGACCAATTCTGAGGGAGATCTAGCGTATTTAAATTCTCATCTTGGATTTCAATTTTTTCGTAAGTATAAGTTCAACTCTAAGGAGAAATTTAACTTCCATAGCCTTCATACTTTCGTTCGTTTTAAATTTTTCACCACAGAGAGTTAAATTTGAAGAAATTTTTTCTGAGTCTCGCTAAAATAATTCTTCACGAATCCTACACATTCGGTGTTTATTAAAAAGGAATCGCCCGAACAGGGACTTGAACCCTGGACCCTTAGGTTAAAAGCCTAATGCTCTACCGACTGAGCTATCCGGGCTCGGGGAGAGGTTAAGTAATGGGGATTTTAGATGAATAAGATATTTTCACCTTTATAATCAGCATGTTAAAAGAGGATTGCAAAATATCCCTTACGTCATCCGGCGTTTAGCTAATACAAGTTGATTATTTTTGACTGTAGAAGTATCCGAAAATATGTAATAATAAATAATTGCATTTAGTAGGAGGAAGGGTATAAATATAATAAATTAGTACTTAGTTTAAATTTTAAATAAGTTGGCTAAAATTATAAGGTATATAATATGACAGTTTATATATATATATATATATATATATATATATATATATATATATATATATATATATATATGTGTAAATATTTTTAATGTTAAAGAATTGATGTGAAGGGTTTAATTCTGCCAAAACTTTATCATACTGCAGTGATCTTTATAACAATAATAAGTAAGTCCATTTTGCAAAGTTACTAATACTTTTTGGTCTAGTAAATAATATGAGCTTTTGTCATGAGTATTAGCACTCTTTACATCTATAAGGCAATTATTATATTTATCAGATGGAGTTTGTAAGCATCTCTTTAATCTAGCTTCCAACTTCAATTTTACTATTATTAGCTTTCATGAGCCTGGAAGGGGAAAGGCATGCAACCAAATAGTGAGTGAAAATATCCTCCACAGAATGTTCTTAGCGGAATTCCCCGCTGTATGGGAAAATAACTCTCACGCAATAAGGGAGTGAGGGATATTACGGAAACTCAGAAATTTAAAACACTTGTTTCATCTAATATCAGAATATACTTATTGCTTAAATTGACAAGCGCGGAATCTCGTCCTTTCACAAATATTTTAATGGCTCTTCATCTCCCTCTTTATCTCCCATCTTCCCACTAAAGGGTGTCACCGCTAAGAATTCTGTCACTCCTTAGAATCACTTAATTGAAGAATGGCCCCCGGCCAATATCGATGTGGAAGCAGTTCCGACGAATGATGACTGGATTATAAGAGACCCACTTTCGCTTCTGAAATTCCTGCATACTCGACCTCTCAAATCCCTCGCAAGAGAGTGTAGACTCGCAAAAGTGATGTAAATCCCCTTCGCTGTGCTCGGAACGCTCTTAAGCATGCTGAATGCGATCCTCGGATAAGGAAAAAGTCTGAGGGCTGCATTATTTTCACGCTTGACAGTTTTCAGTCGCGGTTGATTTTCCATTTTCTACCCGTTTGTCTTAAAATTTAGCCTGCATTCCTCTTATGCAACCATTAGCTATCTTACAGGAGTTTTTACGACTCATCGTCAGATCCCTGATCCGTCTTTCACTAAATTTTCTATCCAATTTTATGACTGAATTCACTTTTATGAATGTATTTTATAGTTTCAATGCTTTCGGATTGCTTAAATTAAAGATGTCAGTGGATATTACACCGGACCAGAAATGAAATAGATAGAAATTATTTTTAAACAAGATTTTCGATTCAATTTCACGTTTTTAAATTACAAATTGAATATTTACTAATGTGTGTAAAATAATATCTTCTCTTACAAGAGAAGTCATATCTATTCGGTTTCTTACTTCTCAACTTCGCAAAACTGCACAGGGATTGGTATAAAGTTGAAATTGAAGTTTCATACAAAAGAAATATTTCACAAAATATATAAAATCCGGTTATGAAATGTTTCGAGAAATCATTATTTGGTATAGTTGAACCGAAGAATCTATAATCTATTACATATAGACGCTTCTCCGGATATACCTATACGTAGAGAATCAAAATTCTAACCATGATCCACAAGTATCACTGTCTTGAAATTTTTACGATATACTGGCCCGATCCCGATTTATTCCATTCCAAGTATGCCTTGCGGGGATTTTCGGAAATTTTTTTGAGGCTCCTCCCTGCAAATTAGAGAGTTGAAATTCAAGGGATCGCTGGAAGCCAAGCAATCCAATGAAAAAATCAAAGACATCTTCGAAGATTATCCTTAATTCAATTCTTGGTCAGGGCAAATATTCTCTTATTTAAAACACATTGCGACGTTTTTTTAATCCCTACCCGATAATATGGAAACTTAAAACCCGGCATGTGGGCAAATATCATAAATAAATTTCATATATTCTATTTAACGTTTCATCATTGGGCAGTAAACAGTTTTAATATATTTTACACTATAAAAGCATTTAAGGATTTATCGAATAAATAAATGTATCAAAGCTCTGAAATGGCTTATAAGTATGCAATTATGCTCATTACTCAGCATTCAATCGTGTGATCATTGATTGCAAGGTGCTTTTGAAACTATTTTTTCTAAAAATAATGCTACTTAATGATACATTTACATTAACAATACATATTATCACCTGCGGCAGAATATAGACAAGAAAATATGTTTTGTCTTGATTTTTCCAAGGTAAATAAAACACAACCTTGAACCGATCCAAGGGAGTCATTAGTATTGGAGGTTGTCTGAACCCCATCTTGGTTCTAACTGAAATATTTACAAAATAGGTATTGCTTGCATGTTTTGAGAACAATTGAATCGCGAAAGCAATGGAAAGGGAAGTCAAAATAGCAGTCAGCTTTGAAGATGTCCCTTGGTATCTACGGAAATACCTCTCACTGATGTCTACGGAGAATTAGAGAAATACAGGGAAGCAAAAATGAATGTTTGTAACTCACTAAGGGACTCATAACAGTTGACAGATTAGTCGGTGAAAACAAAACTGCTTCGAGCCTGACTTCGGAATCATAAAGTCTTATACATGCGGTTAATACTATCAAAAAATATAATAATCGAATAACTTATTTTCTTCAATTAACAATGATACAATATTTACAAGATGAAATACAGAAATGCGAAAATTCTATCCATCAACCTCGTATATTATGCTGTGCATTTGAATTTAAGTTGTAAACTACAAGATATAAACATTAAAGTACACGACAATTGCCATTTTCACAACACCACGGTCGCCTCTGTAGATTTTATTTTCTTCTATAATATTAATTTCATTTGAATTGATGGTAAGTCCCGATTGGTTTTCATTAGTAAATCTTGATATTGCTATTGTTAATACGAAAATATTCTAAATACGAATATTGTATGTATATATATTATACTTTAATTCTCGATAAAGCGGTTGTGAAACATTGTAAGAAATAATTCAAAGGCAAAACTTGCAAAAAAACATTGAGAAGTCTTTGACTTAATATAGTGGAGAAAAATAATGGAAGGTCGTTGAAACGCAATAATGGTTCTAACGTAATTATTATACCTAAGTTTAGTCTAGTATATCCTGTGAATATCAATACTACGAAAGCAATAAAAATAAATCAAAATATCAGCCAGAATTCAGGATGTCACATCATATAACTATAATCAAATTTCGATTCTGCACAAAGATTGATAGAATACAGTAATTAGAGAAGATGTGAAAATACATTGAGTGAATAAGATATTTAAAGTAGAAAAGCTTTCATTCTGTGAAAGGTCTTCATTACTAAAAGGTAAACTTTCCCGTTAGCACCTACTCAATTAAAATTGCTGCGTTTGTACTTTAGCCACTCTTGAATGATATTTAAATGCTTTTATCCTTCTTTGTTATATCCTTTTTCCTCGTTCGCACGTTCGGTTTGAGCAATCTATATATGCCCTATATAATTTATAGAAATGAAAATAGTATGGTTATATTAATGTTAAGTATAAATAGAAGGAATCAGCTGATTGAAGCTTTCAAAATTGTACGCCATGAACGTTTTAAGGCAAACTTGTAAGCAGATTAAATTTCACAAGATATAAATTATAAGATGAATGCAAATATCGGCTACGTAGAAGTATCTACAAATAAATATTACATTCGAAGATTCGTCATCTCCATAAATATAGCGATGGCTTTCTAAAGTCCAAATGTTTAACAGTGCACAGAAAAATGATTAAATTGATATTGAACGCAAGTTTAGTACTCGTTTGTCCTAATGAGAGGATACAGAAAGTTGGAAAAATGTATTTAAATGCCTGTGTTTTTCTATGAATTAGGAAAGAGGACACATCGACCTTCAAAAATCGAGGCAAAAGAGTTCAAGGACTTTGGAACGCAATTTTGGATCTGCAGAAATCATTTGAATTATTCCCGCTGGCTTTTCTGAAAATGAGTATGCGCCGAGAGCAAAAGAAAGGGAAGTATCGATACGTGCGTAAACACCTTTCACTTGTACGAAAAATTACGGTACATACATCAGAGGGCGACACTGCATCTTTCAAACGCATAACGTAATGTCAATTGGTGAGATACGAAAAAAAATGATTTTAGTACGAGTCCAACATTCTGAACTCTTACCGCTATGATTATTCATGTTAAAGAATATATAAATTTAAAAATGAATCTAAGAGTTTATATTGCCATATATTGTAAATCTGAAGTTGAGACATAACAGAGATGATTCAATTATAACAACTGTATAGAATCAAATATAATCATAAAAAGTACATCTAATGATATTATTCCTATTAAGGAAATCACCTACGATGCATGTGCCAACTTGTATTAACCATAAACTCAATCAATTGAGGCTTTACTGAGTGGAAGTTCAAATCCATTGTTAAAATATTTATTTTTACAAGTAAAACCGGTCGTTGTTTTTAGCGTTTTGGTGGATGTGTGACAGTAACTTTTTAATTTTATTTTTACTTGTAAAAATAAATATTTTAACATTGTATTAACCAAATAAAATAGCTAAACGAAGAACGAAAAATGGAAATGGTGTAAAACCTCATTAATACGTAACACGAAACGCGTAAATTGAAATTTTAAAAATCTTTAGACCGTAGATTTGAATAGTAATAGTTACTTTTTGTTTTATGAAACCTGTTTTAATTAACAATCCTTTCGATTGATAACATTGTATATATGTCCTTTAAATTTCTAAATAAATTCTCTGTCTACGGTAGAGCTCCTACCGATTTTTGCAGTTAATAATATGCTAGCTAATATTCTAAAATATTGGAATTATTTTACGAGAGTAATAAATACCTGCCTCTTTTGAATTACGAAAAGCAAAGTATTTCGATATTCAACGATTCATGAGATAATATTTCAATAACAATACTATGAATGATATGCATATAACTTCTTCTTACGTAATTTTGAGATCCTGTCCAACGCTGTCCTCGGGTATCCTCGGTGGTGAAAGCTTTCACTATCCGTCCTTTCGAATGACTTCTACGCCAGTCCAAAATGGAAATCCGAGAAAATTTATTTCTCGAAATCTAAAAAATATTTGAAGCACAGAATTAATAAATTTGTAATTACTATAAATTAGAAAATCATTGTGCCCTAAGATCAAAAGCAGGCATGAACTTTTATCGGTAACTTTCAAAAGACGATAACGATTATATGGAAATCACTGTTGACCGTTACCAGAGGGTCTTATTTAAAAAAAAACAAAAGACTTACTAGAATAAACATGAAGAAATGTTTTGGGAGATTAATATAAATATGTCAAAGAGCACATATTAGATAATAGCTATCTATCTCAAGAATAGTAACAGAAGCTTACTTATCGCTAGTTATTAATGCTAAATAGGAGAGTTTTAATGCTAAGCGAATGCGTGAACAAGATATACTTTCTAGCACGCCTCCGATTTGAAAAAAGCGAAACTTAATAAGAACGTTTTGTAGCAATAAACTACATGCACTAACAGAATTCAATGGTAAAATTATTTCAAACGTCAGGCAATAACAACAATAATAAAAATATTTTTCGACTTGGTCAAGTATTCTGATCTACAATTTAAAAACAAGGGACCGTTACGAATCCTTGAGCCTTGATATCCCGCTTACCGAGCGCATGCTCTTTTCGGACGGGTAAGGAAACTATCCAGCGAGCGAAGAACCCGGTTCGATACCGGCAAAGTTGGGCTTAGTACACTTAGGCTTAGTTTTGTACCTTAGATAGACTTCTCTATAAATTAAGCACCGAAAACTAGGCATTTTCATTAATCATTTAAGCCTTAGATTCAATCTTTTTGGTTTCGTTAGCAAAAATCAATCACAAAATTAAGAAAAAATGATCACATTTAAATAACGATCACTGAATCGAATGACATTCACATAATAAACTTAGGCTAAATCGTATGAATGGATACGATAAAAAAATCAGTAGATCTCCATAACCTAACGAAACCTAGATTTTACGTGAATGACATATACTAATAATACGCTGCGAAAAGAATTGAAAACTTTTTTCTTAAAACGATTCTTTGTTTTGAAACAAAATCGCAAGAAAAATTGAGTAAGATATTTTATTCAACTTACCGATTACTGGAAATTGTAGGTGGTAATGACGAACAGATTGTCTCCGTGAAGCTGATAGACGATAAATTCAAATCAGTAACGGTACTCTTCAAAACAACTGAAATTACGACTTCACCAGAAGAAATCTCAGCGACGACTGAGGAAATAACCGTTCCTAAAAGATATGAACAAAAGACCTGCAATCTCATTGGTCGAATTTGAATTCCACGTCCGTCACCCCTCCCACCTTCCATGCTATTTATATTCGTAAATAAAAATTTTAATTAAATTGGAAATACTTTGAAGAGAAATATTCTAAATTTTCTTTTGAAAATTTTCAGAGTATAATTTTTATAAGTATCATGTGTTTGGTTAAAACGAATTTCATGGTTGTCACGAAGCAATTTCTCGATAAATCGGTATGGTTACAAAATGGAAAATATTTACTTTTTAAGTACAAATATTTATTTATTTATGATAAATACTTCAATAAATCAAATTTACGTTAATATATAACGTATTATCATATCTTAATTTAAACTTTTCATCATCCGATAACAAAAGAATGAGATTAGCGCATCTTCCCATTCCATCGATTTACAGTACTATTACTAATGATAACAATAATCTAAATACTTTCTTCGATTATAAAAATCACGTTTTCACAAAATATTAATGATAATGCTGTCTTAGAAGAATGTTAATCACTTCTCTTGGTTGTAATATTCCTCTCTCGCTCATCCAAATATGACCTTCATTTCAACGAAAAGTATGAAATTGGTCAACGTTTCTTATCAATGTAACCGATGCTTTAGGAAGAATCCTTAGCGAAATAACAAGAGTACATTACATTTCAAAATGAATACATTCCAATCAATGAGTTTCATATTTTTAAATACAATTTAGATGAAGGATTCATAGCCATGAAATTTTATCACTACTTTGACAGAAAGAATGCTCGTCTTTACAAGCTAAAATAAAACATTTCTCATGACTGGAATTGCAGATCACAAGGGTCTAACACTCAAAAAGCGTTCCTTTTGCTTCTTTCCTCTTGAATTCCATTCTTTGACTCAGTCCTAATGCATCCAGAATATAGATTACTCCCTTATTCTACGTTTCTACTCACCTTATAAATACACGTCCGATTGTAGTCGTCTGTAACATTATGTGTCACTATTTATGGTAATGAAAACTATTACTGCACACAGAAAACACACGTAAACTTATAATGTAATTTTCTCCCTCATTCACAGTTCAGACCTTTGGAAGGAATTAGAAGATGGATGCCCTTCTCCAAAGAAACTTCCACTCCGAATACTACTTAGGTGAATTTATCTCTAGGAATTTCTTAAGCACTCATTGTATATCCACAGGAATTCGTTGCAAGTAATTTTATGGTTATATAATCGCCACCATTGTGAAAACAGGACGAGAACATTCAGTCACCTTACACTCATGGCTCTTGGAACGCCTTTAAGTAATTCACTTTTCGGAAGATGACGATCGTATTTCACCAAAAGCGCGGTAAAGGCCAGGTATAAGCCTCGTGGTTACGTTGAAGTCGTGCATGAAATGGCGTTCTATAGATTAGTGATATTAAAGTGCTGAAAATGTTTTATCGAAGAGCATTGCATCTATTGACAGGTATCCTTTATACTTCTGGATTTCCATTTTACAATGCGAGTGTCACAAGTTCAACGTAAAGATTAATTAATAGAGTACTCACGTGCAAGGCCTGATGACAGACATGAAAACTAAGCTCCTTATTCAGTAACTTCCTTATATAAGTTTGAAAAGGTGTGCAACTCTTCAACGGTGATGAAGGAATCGTCAAAGAATCGAAGACTCGGAATAGTTCCTGCTAAAACTAAACGGTAATCTTCGCTAACATCTAAATCAATGTAATTAACGAGATATGTATGTTAGATCCCTTTGATAGATGTAAGATTGAATGTGAACTCTTTGATTTTACTACATAGGTTTACCAAGAGATTTTATCAAGTCAGTATTTTTTTTTTTAATAGATTGTGTATATTTTAGATTCAAGAATATATAACATTACATAGCCCAATACTTTATGAAAGAAATCCAGCAATTTAATTTGTTAAATGATTCGAGAAAAAGTTACTATTTTCTAACATAACATAATACATAGGTTAAAAGTGGCATTATATTAATATTCTTTGTTATATCAAATCCACAAATTCAGTTTCATATTTAATTTCAAAAAGCATTCTCTCTGTTCTTAGGTTTCAAGTTATACCAGTTTACTCTTTCACTGGAAGATTAACATCATGAATATTCGGTGTGACAAACAATTAGAGGAGTTAGAGGTATTCATTATGAAATGTAGTGTGCTCTTGTTGTTTCGCTAAGGATTCTTCGTAAGGAAAAGGTGTACACCGATAAGAAACGTTGACCAATTTCATACTTTTCGTTGAAATGAAGGTCATTTGTGGACGAGCGAGAGAGGAATATTACGACCAAGGGAAGTGATTAACATTTTTCAAAGACAGCATTAACATAATTATTCTGCGAAGAGGTGATATTTTTAATCAAAGAAAGTATTTAGATTATTGTTATTATTAGTAATTTCACTGTAAATCAATGAAATGGGACGATGCGCTAATCGCATACTTTTGTTAACGGATGACTACAAGTTCACATTAGGATATAATAATAGTAGGAAATAATATGTTACATATTAACGTTAATTTGAAATTTTCAAATATTTATCCTAAATAAAGAAAAATTTAGTTTTTAAATAAGAAGTATCCTCCATTTTGTAAACTTTCCGATATTTCGAGAAAGTGCTTCGTGACAACCATTAAATTCGTTTCATCCAAACACATGATGACATGATAATATTAAAAAATTATGTTGTGAAAAATTTTAAAATAAAATTCAGAAAATTTCTCATCAAATTTCATTCCAATTTAAGTAAAATTTGTATTTACGAATATAATTAACAAGCAAGGTGGGAGGGGGGCGACGGACGTGGAATTCAAATTCGACCAATGAGATTACAGGTCTTTTGTTCATATCTTTTAGGAACGGTAACTTCTTCAGTCGTCGCTGAGATTTCTTCTGATGAAGTCGCAATGTCAGTTGTTTTGAAGAACACCGTTACTGATTTGAATTTAGGTTGTAGCAACTTCACAGAGACATGCTGTTCGTCGTTACCACCTACAATTTTCTAGCATCGGTAAGTTTCATGAAAAAGCTTACTCAATTTTTCTTGGAATCTTGTTTTAAACTAATATTTGTTTTTAGAGAAATGGTTTTCCCTACTCATTTTTTTCTCGTTGCGAATTATTAGTCTGTGTCATTTACGTAAATGTAGATTTCGTTGTGTTATGGAGATCAACCGACTTCTTTCATCACATCTTTCATAACATTTAACGTAAGTTTTTTTTGCGAATGTCATTCGCTCAACAGTGAGTAATTTAAACGAGTTCATTTGTTTTTAATTTCGTGATTCATATTCGTAAATGAATCGAAGAAAATTCAATTTATGTTTAACTGATTAATAAAAAATACCTAGCCTTGGAGCTAAATTGAGTTCAATTTTTGTTTTACGTGCTTAATCTAAGAGTAGCATATTTAAGGGGGGAAAGCCCAACTTTCCTGGGACTGAACCCGGTACTTCGCTAGCCTGGTGCTCATTCCTCTATTTGTTCGACAAGAGTATGCGCTCGGCAAGCTGGAGATTGAGGCTCGAATCAAGGATTCGTAACGTAAATCGACGGTTGAAAGTTATTAATATCCTATGTTAGAATATCTGAACAAGTGAATATATGGATTTATTATTGTTGTTAGTGCGTGGCATTCAAGATGGTTTAACAATGATCCTTGAATACTGTATTTTTAATGATAGTGCATGACGTTTATCGACACTAAACGATCTAGTTGAGTTTCGCTTTGCATCGAAGGCAGGCAAATATCTTTTGTTCGTTTATTCGCTAAGTAGTAAGTCTCTCATATTCAAAATGAATAACTTGTGATAATATAGTTTCTGTGCTCAAACTAGGTAGCTATTATCTAATTTAGAAATTGAATCTAATGCTCTATACCATATTTATCTTAGTCAACCTAATGAAGTTTCTTTCGTTTTCTTCTAGTGAATTGGTATTTTTAAACCGGGTATCACTGGACATTGTGGTAATGGTTACAAGGTTTTGAAATAACGGTTATCGATGTTTAAAAGTTATTTATAGAAGTTCATGCCTGACTTTGATCGTGAATACTTGTCTGATATAAGTAAATTAAAACTTTATTGTATGGTGTTTCTATTTTTTTCAGATTTTGAGAAAGTGAATTTTTTTCGATTTCAACATGGACTGGACAGGACTAGCGTAAGTGTCATTCACTTTTCTAAGGAAAGGACAGTGATAGGATTCGTCTCTAGTGATAACCGAGGACAGTGGTAGACAGGATCTCTAAATTAGGTAAGATGAGGTAATATTTCCTCGTTTTGTGGAATTTCGAAGTACTCCGCTTTTCGTTGTTCTATAGAAGTAGATATTTTTAGCCTCGTGAAATAATCGCTACATTCTAGAATATTAGCTAAAATATTATTAACTCTAGTGATGGGCAGGATCTCTTGTGTTTACCGGGAATGTCTTTAGTATATTATTGTTATAGAACCGAACGTAGAGTTATATTTTGATACAGTAATTTATTTTGAATGAAGAGTAGGCATTATTAAGGGTTACTTAGACTTCGGAAAATTTTCCGTGTTTCTTTAACGTTAGTTATTTCAAACAATAAAGCATAAATATTCTCGCAGAAAGATTTTACCTTTCTATGAATCGGTATTAAATTGCAAATCTTATGCCAGCATATGACAACTCTAAACCGTTTTATGTTTTTGGAAAAATACGTTTAGGCATTTCCTTATGATTAAATCGATAACCTGCCAAAGTAAGTTAGTCCTTAGTACATCACATTTTCTTAATATTATAAGAATCAGGACGTTTATACCTAAAGATAATTTTGAATGTCCGCGTACTATCATGCTTAGATATATTATCACCAAATATTTATCAAAAATCTCAAATTTTGTTGAGCCATATTAATGCCAGCAGTTATAGTCATGATTCTTACCTTACAAAATTTCCCCAGCTTAGATTTTCTGAGGAATGTATAACGTTTTACTTGAAAAAGGAATTTATCATTATGTAAACAGTTATGAGATAAGGATGTGAAAATAGTGAATTTCAAGGGCACAAGCGACCTTTAGGCTTTCTGTTCTTTTATTCGAACTTTAAAAATGGCTTTCCATCCCTTCGCTACACTTGAACGAAACTCATATCTCGTTACTTCTTTCCATAATTATTATGATTTAAGCGGATGAGAAATTTGGCAAGGAATGCTTTATCATATCACGAGGTCGTAAACCTTTATTTCTATAAGAAGTACTCCTAACTCATTTTTATTTCTATTCTCGTATTATATCGAATTTAAAATTAATCCCACTCGAAGCAGTCATTGAAATTTAGTCAAGCATTATCAGGTCACTTAATCTTGTTCCCAGTGTTGCTAGTTATGCGTTAAGTCGAATCTATACTCCTCCATGATTTATTCATTTTTAATTTACGCATACCTTGTTGCATATTAATTTGGATCTAAACCCTCTCCATCTCCGTGTTTCGTAATTCGATTTGTGGCATACTTTGTACGAAGAATTTGGTAGAAGTATAAGGTTTCACGATTGTGAAAGATACTAGGTGATTTTGTTCTCTTAAGTAACAAATTCAGAAACTTTTTAAATGGTTAAATTCGATTCGACTTTGTAATTTATTGTGGAATCATTTCTGTTAGAAAAGCATTTAAGAATTTAAATGTATGGAAATACAATCTGTAGCATTAGCTAGCTAAAATTATATTAGTTAATATGCCTTGTTCTTCAACATCATTGATCAAAGCTTCAATACTTTATTATTTATCTATTATATGTAGTTCATTACGTCTTGTTTTTGAATGATGCTCTATCGCCCTTCAATTAGCTGTAAATTTTCGCAAGCAGAAGTGAAAGGTGTTGACATCAATATTGATATTTTGCTTTCCCTTCTTTATCAATTTTTATTTTTTGGAAAGACAGGCTCATGGAAATGACTCCGTCATACCTTACATGGTGTTCCTAAGACCTTCAAATATTTTTGAATTTTTTTTGAAGACCAAGATTGTCTCTCTCTTACTTCATAGTGAAACTTTGGCATCAGAAAACAATTTTCTGTTTTCTTATCATTACCTCAGGCCAACGGAGTAACGTTATAATTCCTGATACATTATTTATCCTATGCACAATTGTGTTTTAGAAATCTAAAATAGCCACTTACAAATTAGATTCATGTCTTCACATGGGTGTTTCAGTAAACAAGAAATAATTCACAAGATTTTTTCAAATGGTTGGTTTGGATTTCATGAATGAGGAGATAAGGAGTCCAACCTTTTTCTTGCTATTAGTATTTTAATTTCTCAAAGGTGACTTGGAAACCCGTTAGCGGAGTCATGGCTTCAGATATTGAGTTATTTGCAAGCTAGTCATCTTCCCATATGCTGCTAATGAGCTATTTCATTATATTTATGAATGTCACCATTGATTTAGTTCATGTCAAGGATTTAATTAAAGTGAAGATGTTAAGATATTTGACAGCCTTGACTTTTAAACTCAGTTAATATTTCTACCTTATAATGCTTAACTTCGAATCTATCGCATTACAGCTTGTAATGAAGGTATGTTTTAAACCGCCTCTTTAAATGATGAAAAATTAAAATTTTAGCTAAGAGCATCTCTAAAGTTAATCCCAAGCTGATTTAATTTTACTTTACTTTTACAATTATATTATAATTAAAAGCATTATTCGTTTACCTGTAATTGTAAATGAATTCGTTGCACAACTCACGATAGCCAAAATTCACTTCGGTTATCAAATTATTTGCGAAACCTTTAATGTAATTTTTTGCAAGATTTCTTTGGGGGTTGCAATAAGTTATAATAATATCAGCGGTGAAAAAAGTTGGAAAATAAATTTTGATTGCGGCGTATTATAATGTGCATTTGTTGAACTTTAAAATAAAATTTCAAAACTGTGAACAATATATGCAGAGGAAATGCATTCACAAATCGCTGACTTGCGTTTCAGAGATTTTATAGCCTTATGCATTTCTAGAAACAGTTTCAAGAACAGAAACAATAGTCGTCAATGTCGATGGTCCAAAGCAGTACAGAAACAACCAAATAAAATTAAATCTGTTTGCGCTGGACTAACACAAAATTGGCAATGTTACTTTAGATCAATGCTACCTTATCCGGAACGCGAACAATATGCGCTTTTGTATAACCTGAGTGTAATAAGTTGCAAATAAATTAAATACACTAAGCAGACTAATGACCAGGCTTTCATCCATGCTTTTCTATTCTGCGACACATTGTGTATGACATAAAATGTCATAAAATATGACATAAAATTTTGTTAAAACTACTTTTAGAATACCTTCTGATAGTCGATATATATCATTTGCAAACAATTCATTTCAGTTTGATCATTTTCACTAAGAAGTATGTGTAAATGACACTCTTTGGAACTCACAATCAGATCTAACGTTCTTTGTTATTAATTCTAAAACTAAAACTTCAAATCAAATGCTAGCGTTATTATCATTCATGAATATTTTTATGAAAACCCTTGGTAGGAAATTACAAAGTTACGATTGTCTTTGTTGAAAGCAGTTCCACTTTCACCCCCTTTTTGAATGCCATGATGTTGATCGGATATCAAAGAAAACTAAAAGATAGATATAGATGTTCGAATAATACTAATCGTTATTGCAAAATAGCCAGGCAAAATGGATGGCAAGGTATAAACGCTACTAGCCAGCAATTGGTCTAACAGGAAATAATTAAGATTATAAGAATATTAAGTACTTGAGTTATAAAAATATATATTAAGATAGCAATTCTTTAAGTTAAGTTTCACTACTCATCATTGCATTTCTTTCTTTACAGGAGAGCCATCCCATCCCATGACACCATCAGTAACTCCTAATTTAGTGGCCAGTTTGTGAGTACCACTTGTCCTCTCCTCCAAGTCCCATTAGTAAAAATGTATCATTGCCTCTTTATCATCACATTCCTTTCATTCACTATAGAAACCTTAGATAGAGGCAATATATCCAAATTTAAAGGTAGTATTATGAGCTAAGGCATCATTGCAAGATATTCATTTTAGTCGGTTAGTTTTTGCAACTTTCATTTCAATTTCATCTTATTGATGATATAAAAACAATTATTTAATTATGAAAGTCATAAAACGTTTTTAAAGTGAAATATTCTGAATTACCAAGAAAAAATTCTACTTCATTGCTGCCAATATTCATTAAACACAGTATAAGCAGTGTTTGGTGGCCGTAGTTTATAAAGATAAGCATGTATATGTTCTAACAGCCTGTTCCGTAGGGGAAGAGGTAATAGTGCCTTATTACTCTCAACCTTAGCCGAAGGGCCTACAGACACAGGCATCTCTTTCAGGGCCCTTTCTTTCACCTTCTTATGCAGGAGTTGAGTTTTGTTCTCAATAAACTCCTGTTCGTTCCTTTCGTCTGTAAGGTCGGATCTCGCGGTACCGGAGATAAGTGGTAAAGAAGGGACCCTGGGCATGGGGTGAACTTCATTGCACGCCACTTTGATACGGCCGGGTCCACTCATTAGGGTGTTAGGTTACACCTCCAAATCCTCCCTTCCCTTCATCATTGGCTGAATATAAGGAAAATCTCCTAGAACGTCGATGAATCTTATACAGGAGTAAGTGTTGGTACCGGTTATCTCAATCAACCGTAATGAAGATTCGGGTAGATTATAAACTGCAAAGAATCAGTATATCAAATTTACTTTAGCCTGCAGCATTCTTAAGTTTCTTCTTAACTACCTTTATATTTCATGTAAACCATGTGGGCTACCAAATATATTTCATTCATAATTTAGAAATTTATAATGATATATTTTTCAAAGGTTAGGTTTCTGCTATGACAAAATTGGCATTATCTTAGATCAGATACCATTAAACGATACCTTTTCTAAAATACGTCACAACAATTACTCGTTTTTGATGCAGGTAGTAATAAAAGTCATTAAATGGTCAAAATCATGGTTCTATTTTAGTACAAGGTAATGTATTTTGACTTGGACGAGCTAAATGGCTTTGCTAAAGTTGGGAATATAATTCTTCTAAGCTTACGAGAAAGCGACATTTCAAATAAGTTTTGCGAAAACTGAAGTTTAAGATGAGGTACGAAAACATTAATACAGACCAAATGAACGTGGTATGTCTTTAAGAATAATATAATTTAAATAAAAACTTAAGCCCGGTCATAATCGTGCTATATGAGGCTTTCCTTTCCACGAGTTTCAATAAAAATCGAAGAATAGAATCCGTAACTCCTATATTACTTTCAAAGAGAAATTCACGCTTGAGCTTCATGATTGAACATACTTCATTGTTTAATTCTATAGTTTATGCTTCCTCCGGAAAAATTTTCACATTTTTTGAATAATTGTACCAGAAATATTAGGTTTGCATAGAAAAAGTACATTAAGAGCCTTAATACTATTAATCTGATTTACAAGAAGAAAAGTAAATGACCGAAAACGTCAATTATAAGTATAACAAAACGAATTGCAGCATGCACCATGCAGCGAAGTCATTTTGACAACAAACGTACTGTGTTTACTGCAATTTTATTAAATTGTTCTGTCAAATAAAAAATACCAATAAATTAGAAGCATGCAATCCTATTGATATAGAGATTTTAAAAACAATATTTTTGATAATCTTTGAAGCTCGATTAAATATTAAGTTGAAATTAGTAATTAAAATCATTTAATGTCAAAGAGTCGCAGTCATGTCAGTCGCAGACCAAAGTAACTTTAAAATCATTCCAATGGTTTAAGGAGCTGCCTCTATTCGAATTCGTTTCTTAGACATTTCACAGAAACTCCTTATTTACCCTCACTAGCAGGAATCTCCTAGACATATACCCCCACAACAGTTTTCCTTACTACCTGCAAGTCGCGTAGTGCAAACCGAAATTTTAAGTGCACTGTTCAGACGCTAGGGACAAGTAGTTCTTGGATGTCCTGGCTCAGACAGTTTTATCAAATAGTGGACAGTGCGTTTTTACCTTTCGTGAAATCGGTCCCGGGTTCGATTCCCGGTGGGAGCCAATGTGCGAAATAACCTAAGCTGTCGAAGCACTTTTAACAATACTACTACTACTACTACTAATACTACTTCTGTTTTCAAATAGCAGGAAGTGAATCCTGAAATATATTGTTTAAATTAGGATAACTTCGCCAGAATTTAAAACAGTTATAAATGTTCATTTTGTAGGTAACCATCATTTTTATACGTCGTTCGTCGCAGTTAAAAGACTACGTCATATTTTCAAATACATGAGGGTTGCGGAAACCATAT
This sequence comes from Sympetrum striolatum, assembly GCA_947579665.1. Taxonomy (NCBI): domain Eukaryota; kingdom Metazoa; phylum Arthropoda; class Insecta; order Odonata; family Libellulidae; genus Sympetrum; species Sympetrum striolatum. The sequence continues at coordinate 47,279,337 of OX388342.1, read as the reverse complement.
TTCCATAAATAAAATAATGTAGTAAACTATTTATGCTACGATTATCTGAAGAAAATCACAATCATGCTAGGGATATCGCTAACTCAACGTTTAGTATCTCTCACTTTTATGTGTTGTAGTACTGTTAAAAGTGATTCGACAGCGGAGGTCATTTATTACGTGGTTTCCCACAGGGAATCGAACCCGGGACCCGTTTCATCCAAGTCGAACGCGCTCCCCAAATGGCTATCCGCCCTGGTTGTTGATTGGATAATTACTTCGTTAGATCGCTCACCCGGAAGTTACGAAATCGGCAATTCACAATGAGTAGAATCTATGGTCTTCGTGGCCCGTGACGTTGCGGATTTAGGATGAGGAAGATCCTCTTTCTCAAATCAGAGATGTGAAATGAAAATCTACCAAAGAATTTTAAACTTATTCTTAAGTACTTGTTTATTTACCCCGCGTGTAAAAGACGGAAATCAGCATCGGGCAATGAAATGGATATTTATGAAATAATACAAGAAACTTTTAATGAAATTGTCGTAATCTTATCTTCAGCTTTGCAACAGAGCTACTTATTCTTAAATTTGTTATTCCCAACCTCATCAAGTGAGGTCAACTCCACATAAATATTCTGCATTTGTAGTTCAATTGCACCGAAGATGAGTTTTACAGATATTGCTTTAAGTAGTATATTTTATAAAATTGAGCTTGATAGCTTGAAAACTTTGTAAATTGATTATGCTGATAAATGTGGCATGGAAATGTTTTCATAAAATTATAAACTTGAATAGCATGACATAAAAACGACGTATTGGTATTGATATTGGTTTTGACATCAAGGAAACGATTAATCTGCGCGTATATTCCCAAATAAACCAAGAAATCTGCCAGGAAAGGCCTTGGAAATTCATCAAAAAGTCATGTATTTAAAAAAGACAGAGAAAACTGCGCCCTTCTAAATATAATACTCAATGATCTGGTTTCAGTGAACTGCACCGTAACCAAAGTAAACAAGGAGTGCACTTGATATTGGCATAGTTAATCAGAACCGGTTTTATATCTTTTCCGACAGTCGTTCTTAAAAATGCATGACTTTTAAACTATCGTATTGTGCAAGCTAATAATATGTTGCATTAATCCAGGATAAACCAAGCGTTTCAGTTATTGAACCGTGCATCTTAATTTTAAGGAATTAATGAGGATATTTATTGACAAAGGTAAACTTCGCATCTGCGAGCGGAAAGATTTCTCTTTAATTACAGGGTGGATTATATAGAGAAACCCGCTTCCATCAGCATATCTGAATCTCGGCGTAGCAATTAGCTATCCAATTAGTATTAGAGGACGCAAATGTTCCTCGCGTGTGAGAAGCGCATTCTGAACGATTGGCCCTCTTCCAACGCGGCCCCTTTTGATTTCCGAAGAGGATATAGAAATTTCATAAAAAGGCGCAGTCGCACGCTCTCCCCCTTGGTTCTGGCAGATTCCCAACTCAATTAATCCGAAGGGGAGTGGATCTTAATTGCTTTCAACCACCTCATCTCTCTTTCGGGAAAGGTTGGAATATGCAAATACCCGGTTCCGCTAATGAAAGGAGGAAAACATTTCGCGCGAAAGATGATTTAAGAACGCGCCGGCGCGAGATCGTCGCTTTCGAGAAAAGTTCCATTCATCGGCAAACAGACAATCCCTTCCTCGTTCCGAAGTCTCGGCCGTCGTAATACTCGGAATCTCAGGCATTCTTGGCCCGTTCTCGTTCGGAGGTCTCCGCACTTTCTCCCACTCGCAGCCCATTTTTCTCCGCAGACATATTTTAAGCGTGTTCTCGGAGACCGTTAAATATTCTCGATCGAGGGCTCAAGGACGGCGAAAAATATCGGAGGATCGATCTTTCATTCGTGCGAATCGATTTTATCGCATCGTCGATTCGAGTGATTTCGCGGAATGGGGCGGTGATTCATCGCATTTGACTCTGTGAATTCTTGTGAATATTTTATGGGCGATGAACGTGAAAATTTTTCTTGCGGTTATCAGAATTTGAGTTTACGACTATTATTAACTAAGGCTTAATTTTCCTCGAAACAGCCGAATATTTTTAGTTGAAAGTGAAACTATTCTACGACATTTTTATATGCTGATATATATTTAAGCGTTCAAAAATTAAATATTCTATTTATTATTATGAGTCTTTCTGAGGATGAGATAGGGAATAATTAAACGTCTGTATTTAGTACGCATACTGAATCTTTAGATCGTTTACTAAAATTATCTCGCTGTTTTCTGAACGATGAAGCATTTCATCCTCCAGTAGGCAGTTTTTTTTTACGCGAGGTATTCGAAGAGCTTCATTCATTGACTGATTTGTGAATCCCGAAACTTTAACGTCGATTGAATAACTCTTGCTCCTCATTATGTTATTAATTTAGAATGATAAAATATTCTGTTGGATTTATTTTGCTTTGCCAACAAGTACTTTCAAGAATTTTCTCAGAAATTGTTACACAGTCTTGATCTATAGTTTTTAATTTTTAAAGAGTTTATTCTGATTTGAGGAAATATATGTGTGCAGTTTTTTCATCACAATTAACAACATAAAAACTGCACAGATATATTTCCTCATAATTAACAATGTAAAATATTTTAGCACCAACTGAATATTGCGACAAGGAAATAAGAGGTGTCAAAGCAGCATACCTTACAGCTTAAAGAATTGCTCTCTCTCCTGGCTAATAACCACAGGATGACTTTCACTGCTGTCTTCTCTGCTTATCTAGCGGACGATTCATTGATTTTCTTCCAGCTTTATACAGAAATTGGAACAAAAGACAATTTATTCCCTGAATCATTGTTTACTTATATCGAATGTAATATAGAAAATTGTCTCGATGAGTATATTGTATATTTATAATATATTGATAATATCATCGTCAAATAAAATGTTTTTTCCTGAATTTAACGTATGAATGAACTCCAGCCCCTGTTCAGAGACGGCTTAAGACATGAGGTTCATGAGCATGCTATCTTTATTTCGCAATTACATATTCAATGTGTGGACTACATCTATGAGAATCATCGGTATGTGAGTGGAATGCAGGCCACAAAAGGTCATGTCCTACTATCAAGTTACTCGCTTCCCTCTCTTACTTTCAAATATCAACTATAAATTACGTCCCACTATTGAGAGGATGGCTTGGATATGCATATTATCACAGAATCTTGTGTAGTTTTGAAGATGAATCTATGTTTTTAATCAGAAGCGTGGAGTTATTTATAGGTCGCTCCTAATTGAGTAGGATGATCTATGCCCCCGGGAAAAATTAATCAAAGCTCAGAAACTATCTTCATCTCCCATCTAAGTTATGTTTCCATAATAGATTCATTAGGCAATGAAACACTCGGAAAAAACAAGCTGCATTTAGCTAAAAAGTTAGGTCCTCCACTGCTATATTTTGACGAATAAATTATTCTTATAATAGCTCCAATTAATTTTTGTTATATATAGATTGATTGAGCTGCATCAGAATTTATTGAAAAGAATTCATAAATTATTTTAAATTGGATTAAGAACTAGGATCTCATCTGAGAACGTAGATCAGTCAGGTGTAAGTTATTCTCCAAACAATAGTTGTTCAGTAAGGTTGATTTAATTTTATTCACCTCTTATCTTGCAAGATAAGGAATAGAAAATTGTTTTGCTAGTAAGCTAAGAACAACATGATTGGGCCGTCTAGTATAATAAGCGTATCTATCTTAAGTTTCGTTGCAAATTCACTTTTTCAGCCTAAAAATAATCTCAATTTTTATATAAATTTAAGGAGTTTTAATTGCTTATCAATGTATGGAGGCTCCGCCAGCTACCCATAAGTACTTATCTTTCATGATTATTATTCATAGTGATTATAATCTTATTTAAATACATATCAATATTATATTTACTATAAACTTAATATCGTATTTAAAATTATTCTACATAATATCATCCTATTTGCGCTGATCTAGATAGCTCCTCAAAATTATTTCAGGATTCCTTAACTACGGATTTGGATAGTTAATATAAAATTGGATCCATTGTTTATTATCATGCGATATTGTAATTCAATGGACATACTGAATGCGAATACCCTTAATGTTCAATATTTTATGCTGGAGAGTAAAATGGTGTCGAATAAAGAAAACTCATATTTAATTCAAGAATTTTAGGAAATAAATCCAAATATTTGTCCGTTTTTCTTCATAACTTCTCAGAAATCTAATGCCATCATCAGCCACTCAACCCAATCGTGTTACATAGAATAGTGAAGGTGGGAAAAACCTGGACCGAACTTTCCCTTTCGCCTTCTTTCCTCAAAAAATCACTTTCTTTGCTCGGACGTCGCGGTGATTTCCCGAACCACGTTACACTAGACGAAAACCTAAATCAATCGTACCATTACCGATCGCTTTGCACGCCGTTTGGGGTTTTCTCCACGAAGAATTATACGCCACAGGAAATGTTTTTTCCCAAACCCGCGGTCTTGCTTCTCGTTTTTATCATCTTTCAAGGTCCAGCGCGGATATCTCGCACCATGGCCATGTTTAATTGCATAAAGGCCCAACCGTTTCTCAAAATCATGACGGACGGAACTAGGATTAGAGATGGCGGAAAATTCCTTATCTCCGGAGTCTGTAATGAGCGAGTCAATCGTGCTACCGATCCCTTGAGTGACGATGTAGAAAGCTAGCGTCAGCTCAGCCCCGTAATTCCCGTGGTGTTTGGTCCAGGTTTTTATCTCACGCTGCGGGTAGTTGGTACCTCGACAAGTCGTACGCTTCGTCAATCAGCATCAAGGCGTTGGTATGTGTCTTTCGCGGTTAAATAACGAGCTATTGTTCCTGCAAAAGAGAGAGGGAATTGCGTAAATGACAAATCGCTGCCGAGTTGATCAGTATTATGTGCCGGCACGCACGAATTTACCACTTTTTCGTAGTGGTGGATCAAGATTAAAAGGCTTTTTATTCACTTAAGTTTTTATAGTTTGATGCAAGGATTTTTAATCGTCTTTGTCCCTGTAAATTATTATGTTTCCTTATGACAATGAAACTGTCATCCGCATATTCCCGAATATTTGAATTACTTGTCACGCGTTCGCATTGTCGCACAGCACGACCGGAATTGATGAAAGCTGTAATTAAAACTCGTAAAGAAATAAAACCACCATTTCATACAGTTCCACTGAATAAACCCTATGAAATAACCGGATAAGTAGGTAGATAGAGATAATAGAAACAATACCACGGAAGCACAACTACATGCGCAATAATGTTTGGGACTATCTCTAATTGGATAACTACCAAGCGCTACTTTCAACTAGACTTTTCATTTGACATCCTTTGCCTATCAACGGATAATGAGATCGGATATCTGTGAATTACCTTCAAATCGCTATCACCACACTTATCGTGAGTTCTTACTCCTGTAGTATTACCAAGTGATGGACCCGATTCGAGAGAAGGCAATTGAATTCGAGATGGGCATACGAGATTACGACAGAATGACTTGAATAAAACCCACGAAAGAGCAGCGATAGAAACCAATGGGGGCCATTGTGAACCTCAAGTCTTCTAGAACAGGCATTGAGAAACTTCCTCCGGGTTAGATCCCTAGACACTGATAAGAGACACAATAGCATGAGTAGCAACTGCGTACGTATGTACAACTAGAGTTTGCGTTGAACCAAATTCAGCACAGCATTAGACAATGTAACAATGACCTGCTTAAGCATTTATTAAGATAAATGTTCAGGGAATCTTAAATTATTATCACATTCCATTAAACGATACCACGGTCACATTCCTCAGGCAATATCTCTGCCTAGATGAATTTTTTCATAAAAAAATGTGTTTTCCCTCGATTTACTTACTTATTCGAAAATCGATTTGGAAATGCTCCATCTAATTTCTATTTTGATTAGCGAAAATGGGCTCGATTTGCTTAAAAGGGAAAAAGTATAGAGAATTTTTAAATATTTTTGTTATTTGTGAATTATTAGGAAACACTTAAATTGTAGGATTATTGTTCATGGAAGTTATCTGCTATAATACATAATTTTAATTGCCCGTAAAAAGGGGGTTTTAGTTTTTTACATTTCAAAAAATGAATTGAATCATTCTAAATATTTTATTAAAAGGCAAATAACATAAGCCATGAATAAGCCTGTAATTTTATCTGAAAATATCTAAATATACATCTGTATACAATATGATCATATAAATGGTTGTTCTACAACCTTTGTTGTATATTGTCGTAACTATCCTCGTTGACTCAGCGTTTCAGAGACAGGCGTACTTTGACTTGTATTGCGCTATAAACCATTACGAGTACTCATTATTTTACTTTATTGGGACACAATTTCTAGTGCATCATTTACAAAAAAAAATTGTACGTGGAAGTCGTTCTAAAAAGTGAGAGTTCCACTATCTACAAATATTTTTCGAAAACGGAAAGTAAGCGAGGAAAGAGAACGAGATGATTGTTTCCGAGGTAGCCGGTTTTCTAGCTCAGGGTGAGGTTCCAGAGAATTGATGGTAAAGAGGCATAAAAAGTGGCGGTTTATGTAAATTTGTAGGTTAATAATAGGGAACGTAAAGATAGATCTCTTGCGTAGATTGGCGCGAATGTCCATGATTACTCAAGAATAGATTACGGAGAAGGAAACATTTGTAAAATTAGAAAAGTGGAGGTGAATATCTTATGAATCCTGTCTTGCATCTTGGATGAGATTCTTTCAGCAATACCAAACGGTTCTTCCCATAGAAGTAATATTTTGATAAACAAACAATAAAATGGAAATGCCGATGCAATGAAAATGAAATTGATTATTCATTATTCATTTATTCATTTCAAGTTATGAATACGAATATTGGCGTAAGAAAATGAGATTTTCCACATGCATAGCTCGTTGAATGTGAAAAAGGAAGGAGAAACGCATCTCCAATGAGCTATGGAAAAGGTATGAAATAAATTAAGAACATTCATCTAAATAAGTTTCATCAGTACGTTCTAATTTTCGTTATATACTGGCAAAACTATTGGATACAATAACGTAATTTTAGCGTATTCATATTTTAACAAAGCACGCAGTGCTGTTAGTTTACAGATTTTGTTTAGTCACTCTATCATAATGAATAGTTCCATGAAATATTGTCCCCAAGCATTTACTTACTTTCTCTGGTTGTTAGGTATTTGGTTTTAAAGTGCTTCAATTGTACATAAAAACGTCATTGCTGGACGAAATTGGGAATTTGGATTTGGGAATATAATAGTGAGTAGGAAATAAAAAGTTCTAACATTTGTTGAGATAATTAAGATGCTCACGTAACAGAGCAATAAGTTCAAATCTTTAGTTACATTATTTCGGTACCTTTTAACATTTATTTTCATTCCTCAACTTGATATTCTGAACGAAAACTACTTGATTAATTCATATCCTATTAGTACTCTTTCACGCTTACTAATATCAACCAACATATATTTTAAGTATGGTAAGGCATGATTAACATAATGCGCAATGAAAAACCTAGGGGCACCGGGTATCCATGATATAGGAGTTGCTTATTGGGGATAAAAAGATTGATTCACTGTTAACGAATTAGTTTGAGCAGAATGTGTCAGAAAACTGAAAATATTGTAGAAATGGGTATGCCCCACGAGCCGCACTAAGGCGAATGACAAGGGGTGTGAATTTCACACTGTGAAACTCCAAACTACCTAAATAATTTTCATATTCGCGCATCTTATACTATCCGGAAAATAGACCAATAGAGGCCATCTGCTCTCGTTATGATCTCGTGAAATCTTTTTGTCGTCTGGCTAAGAAAATCGCGTTAGCTGAGAGTTGGAATCACTACGTCGCGTATTTCGTCGTGTAAATCACTGTTTAAAAAATTCTCGAATAAATTTTGCCTATTGTATTGCATTGTGTTGTTTGTATTGTATTTGCATTCTATGATTGGTACTATGCCTATCAGATATTGGACGTGGTTCTGCTAAGACTTTTATATATTATATTTATTTACAATACAGTTCCCTTAATTTTCTCTAAGAAAGGGTTAGAAGATGTTGATATATGGTAATTATTATAAAAATAGATGCGAAAATATTACGTAATTTATCAATGTAAAGTAAATTCAATAAAACATTTAATGTTATATTAATAAAAAATATAGATATAATCTAGCTCAGCATTGTGTAACCTAAAATAATAGAAATCACAAGATAAGTTTTATTCATCCAGTGTAAAAATTACATTCACGGTAATTAAAATTTTAATTCGTAAGGTTTTTAAACCAATTAAGAGAACTTAATTCGTAGAAGAAAGACTTGATACTCGATGATCCACCGTGGACATCCTCCAGAGATCTTCTGGTTATGGGTCGCCTCTCCGAATAAGCGAATTGCCGGAATGGAAGGATGCGAACGGAAAAAACGCTCGTAATGCACCTTCTTAACGGTTTATAACCGAAACTCTGAATACAATTAAAAGGGAGAACAATTGAATTAATTTATCACCCCGATACCGTTTCGCGACTAACTTTTTACGTGAATTACGAGACGGAGAACGGGGTCGGAGTAAATCTTTCGGCTGTGGGTCGCTCTCGGTGGCGACCGACGCGCTTCCGCCATCAACTCCGAACAATGGGCTCTCTCTTTCCTCCGACCTCTCCCTCTTCCAGAACGATCCCGACATGCACTGCGCCTTCGCCCTTCGCCCCCTCCCGCGCTAACGGACCAGCTAAGCAGGGGGTTAAAGAGCTTCTGGATTTTGCAGAAAGCGTTCTCGGAAAGGTATCCCATGGAAACAAAAGATTGATGAGGTGTTCAGAAACATTTCTTCCAATTACTTCTCGGAAAAGTACGTGCGAGGCGCGTTGGGATTAAGAAATACTGAAGTGCAAGAATCGTGGTAACGGTAATGAGAAAATTTTGCCATTGTCTCGAGGTTTGTAATTTTACCCGTTAAAACTGCCGTGAAATCTGTGTTCTCGGACACCTTTTGATATTAGGCCACGTTTTTCCAGTTGGCTTCCGTGCCTAAGTGCAAGGTTAGTCTTCTACTGCGAGTGGAGTTAAAGATAGATTGGAATTGTTCTCGGTATCGTTCAGGGTTCAGAATGTTGGCAAAATAAAACAGATTGAGCGCACCTTAGTTGACACTAATTGGATAACTGTTTCCCTGAGTGATGCCCATCGTGATCCTTGGTGATTTCCATCACAGATCTACCTATACCTGTAAATTTATGCGCATTTCAAGTATGCCTTCTGAATGATTTTATCTTCAGGTAAATGATAAGATTAGAGTTTCACGTTTACCTTGTTTAAAAGCTGGAAACCAAGTTCAATGCACTCCTGTGTCAATTTTTCACGTTCCTGTATTTGCCACTTTCACATATTTCGAGATTGATGGTTCCCTTTATCCGAATTCCTTTTCCGAAATCCGATCCACAGATTCAATGAGGTACCCGAAAATTTTCACAAAAACGTTCTGAAATTCTTTAAAATTTAGATATGTACCCCGCGAGCCGCAGGAGGCGTATGACAGGGGGTGTAATTACACAATAATAATTCATCGTCTCACCGAGGTATCGAAGCTAATCTACTAGGCAAGGTAAAATCAGTGATATTAGATTACTCCCTCTCTTCCCTGAGTATAAACTATTCAGCCGCCAGTCTACAGATCTATCCAATTTCGCTCAGCCTTTAATCCAATTGCCTATCACTGTTTATCGCAGTCAGCCCCTCAGCTAATTTACGGAGTATAAACAAGATATAACTTTGACTTCCTCTTTTAAGAAAAATTACCTGCATATAGTTTGAGCGATTTCTTAAAAATTTCTGTTATAAATAGATTTCACTGGAAATATTATCATTTTATTTATTTATTTATTTTTAAGAACTATAATTAGGCACCAGGCCGTGTGATAGTCATTCCTGCAGGGGGGGGAATAAAATAATCTGCCTGGTATCTGTCTGCCAAGTCGGAAGGAAACTTCCCAAAAACCTCCCGAAGAAAAACTGTGAGTTTTGATCTGCTTATGAATATTTCATTCAAGTTTAATAAGTTTCCTAAAAATGTTACTGCCAATTTTACAGATCAAGGAATAAAAATTTCTCCCCGGCGGGGAATCGAACCCCGGTCTCCCGCGTGACAGGCGGGGATACTGACCACTATACTACCGAGGACCTTATTCCTTGAGGAAATTACTTTTGTTAATATTTAACATATCAACTGTTATTTTCCCATGCTTTAGCTCTGCCATGATCACAAATGCAAAAATAATTACGTGATTTAGAAGAGAAAGATTTAAGGGAAGTATTTAGAAATACTTACACAATACGTTGTTGGTTCTTGTAATCCTAATCCCTTATTCCAATCTTAATGATAACAGCGAGCTTCTGGTAAATCCGCATTTTGAATATTGATGCAGACAACGAATTCTAAATTTATAGGTAAGACATCGAGGAAAGACCTTCTGAGGGAGTAAAGAAAACTTTTTAATTAGTAATACCACCCACAGAGGGTTTATTATTATGACCGGTTACGGCTATTATGTTAATATTACTAATTTATCTTTTACTCTCTTATTGGTACATACAAACATTAGGCTTAATCCTCACCAGTAGCTGTCACATTAGGTGACTCCCAGCACATCTAAGGATTAACTGGTGAGTCACTTGGTCTTGTTCCAACGCGTTTCTTTAACGAGGGATTAAGAAAGAGGTCCACATTAGCGAGAGAGAGCCACGCAGTCGAGGACACGACCTCTGGAAACAGTAGCTTCGGGAAACAAAAGATAATTTGGGGATTGCCTTGGGGAGGCCGATTATCCCTTCGCCGATTATGCGAAAGGTTGTGTTGCGTGGAAAAGATGGGGTTGAGGTAGTGCAGTGACGGGCCGTAGGCGTGCCGCAGGAGGCACGCATTCTGATTTTGATGGACACGCCACTGCGAGAGAATGGATCGTAATTCATTCGTCACGGATAAACGATAAATATCCTGGCTGATCCGGAAATAGTGACGGCAACTACCGTTTGATTAACTTTTGTTATAAGAACTCCTTTGCATTTCATTGTGAAGCTTAATTAATACAACTGTCATTGATAAATAAATTGGATGCTTAGCAATGCGAATCCCGTTTATTCAAAGATAGACTAAGGTTAAAACGTAGTGGGTAGATTTGCTAATATTCAATGTCTATGTCCATTTTTTTCTGTCACCATGATTATATTCTTATTTGAAATGAGGATAGAACACTTTCATAGTTTCCACAAAACCTGTGGAAGTGTACGAAGTGTTCTTCATCTTCATTTCATTATGGCCTTCCACAAAACAACGCCTTCCGCCTTGAGTTTAAACTTATTTCGTAAACTGTGAGATTATTTCACATCCTCATTTCTGGATTTTTAAAGAAATGCAATTATGTTTCATTTCGTTCTTTTGACATCAGACATCAGAAAATATTTTTTAAATTTTCATTAATTACATCCACCACATTCCATGTATTTAATTGGTCTGGTCATGCAATTCGAACATATTTGACTTAAATGACATTTTAAAAGTAGATCCTTCTCCTCATGTTTTACTACTGTAGAACAGAGAAAGAGATATTTCCTTTGATAGTTAAGTAATTTTGAGATCTTTCAATCCTCTAAGGTTTTCATAATTTATCAATTAACAAAGAAATTACCTATACCCATTATCTTCTGAATGTACTGATAGCATAATGTACCAGCCAAGGATTTTTACTCCATGCGCGTTGAAAACCACTATTTGATTTGGACAGTAATTTTGGATTGGAGAGCAGTATTAAAGTTTGATTTTTACTCAGTATTTTTATTCAATCTTATTCCCAGAGCTAGATAATACTGTGGGTAAATAATGGAAAAGCTTAAGCTGAATTAAAATTTAATGCCGCTGATAGTTTATCGCTCTCAGGAGCAAAATTCCTTTGTCGAGAAAATTCTTCCTATAGTCTTCGAATTTTGATGTTAGCATTGAATGTTCTTTCTTTAATGCCAAAAGAATACAGTCGTACAAAAATAATATAAGATCGTTACCAAACCGAATGGAATATTGTAAATTTGCAAATCTCATCTTGCGATAGTATTTTAGATAATGTAGAAAAACTATGTAATTTTCCATACTTTTATTTTACTGGCAGTAGTAAAACAGTAGACAGTATACTGACGTAATTAAAAAATATTACATTGTTTTTCTTCATTATCTAAAATGGCTTTCCACAAAGTAACGCCTGATCATCTAGAATTCAATAGTATTTTTCTATTCCTATAATATAATAGAAGTTGAAAGAACAGGATTCAAAAGAAAATACAATATAGTTTTATTGATATCAGATTATTAATTCGATGCTTAACTTCATTACTAGTACGAATCTTCAGCCAATTACTGATTTAGTGAAACCTTTTGGAAGAAATCCGAAGTAGGTACTATATTAACCTAATTTTGAAAATCACCAGGGCGAAATTTAGAGATATTTTAATTCTTTATACTTTTTAACCGTATTTATTACCATAACTACTTTACAATGCTCCTAGATAAAGATGGAAAACGTTTGCAATGAAATTCCTAGGGAAGTGGTAGTCTTATGAAAATATCCAAAAATTCAACAGAAAGTTCTCGTACTTTAAAAAGTTGAAAGGCTACAGTTTGGATTCAGTTCTTGGCTCTGAAACAAGTTACTGAGGTCCTGTTCGAATATATGCACGCTTCCTAAACAAAGCGTAATTGTATGTATCGTTTACCGCCAGGCACAACTAGTCTTTAAGAAAACAGAAATTCTAAGGTAAAATTACTCCGAAGTCGCATGCGGACCACACGCGTAGAAATTGCTGATTAATTAGTTTTATGACGAATTGAAATTGGAAAACGAGTTTTTTTAGGCATCAATGAAAAGTTCAAAGCGTGTCTCGAGAAAAAAAATGGGCGAAAATTAAGTGATCCTTCCCTCCGAGTAAGAATTACACCAAAGGCGATTTTTCTTCTTTCGTAAAACCATGTAATTTCCCTTCTTTTTTCACCTGCCGGATAAAAGTGATCAAGGGGCCGGAATGGCTCGCGGGACCACATTAACGCATCCTTAATGTAGCCAATATTACGGAGTAACCCCAACCGACTCAATAGATGACCCCTCGAAGGAAAAAAGTGACCTATTTCGACATGGAGTACACGCTTCATTGCCTTCAGAATATTTGGTAGGATGATATTAAAATTCACAGAAGTACCTGAAGATGACGGTCCTCCGTTGAAACCGGTAGTACGATTAAAAAATTTTGTGGAAAAAGTACCAATTTATCTTCCTCATTTTGCAGGATGATATTAATCTCGAGGCTTTACAGTAAATGTCACTCATCAATCGTTTTAACCGGTGCTGATAAAATCGCGATTATCAAAATTTATATCGGAATCGAGATAAATACAACAGCAATGATTTAGATATAATTATCGTAAACGAACGGAATAGGGACTTTTTATGGCATGATCGAATGGAAAAGTAATGGAACAAGGATCCTTTGAAGACCTGATTGGAGAGTCGTTATTCGCCATTACTGGTAAATTCTTCCATAAAAAGTCCCACTTATATTTATTAGGAATAAATTTTAAATATAAAATCTCGATTCATGATAATTCTATAAAAGAATCGACTCATTAATGTATATTACGTAATTATAGCTACTATGTAAGAATGTATGTAGTTCCTCTGAACAGTAGCAAAAGTTCAAACCCTCAATTTTAGGAATTCATTTAAAAGTGTTTGAGATGCTGTAAAGGGTTTTATTTTACGAGTAAAATGTTGCTTGCATACTGCAAGCAGATCGACAACACTATTTTCATGTCGGCATCATATCGGGACGGCCATCAAAAGAAAAAAATGGATTGAAATTTTTCTTAAAATTCGCTAAAATTCCATCGTCTGGCATCGAACCCGGGTCTTTACTGTGAACTTACTATGCAGCACAATAGAACATAACCATCTCTAACTAAGTGTGAAAATTTAAGCAGAAATATGGGCTACAATTGCCTCAAAAGACGTTCTAATTTTCACGAATTTAAATGGTACTCTGGATTCGAACCAAGGACGATCTTGGAAATCTAAAAATTGATTCTGAAAGTTATTAATGATCTCTATCTATATGCCGAATTTGAAGTTTCTATATTATTGGGAAAGGTATCAAAATAATTCCTAAAAATCGGATCAACTTCTGATTGCAGAGACACCTGGTGTCGAACCCAGGACACATTGATAGCTGTGAATGCATTGTTTGATTTGTATGGACTTGATCTTTCTAAATGCAAAGTTTGAAGTCGATATCGTGCCGGGAAGTATCTAAAATTTGTTTCCGTTATCTCCGTAAGAAATGCATTGAGGAATTTAAATGTCCCTCTGGGATCGAACCAAGGACCATCAGCGAATATGTAAAATTTGATTATGATATATAATTATGGTATCCAACCTCATACCGAATTTCAAGTTTCTATGCCATCGGAAAAGGGTCCAAAAAAAATCTTAAAAATCGCCACAATGCATTTTAAACGGCCGATTTTTGCCCCGACCTAGCATCGAACCAAGGATAATATTCGTATATGTCTTTATGGTTTCCTTTAGATATGCACGGCATCTAGCGATCCCTTTAATTTCAAATCTCTACTTTTCCGGGAAGTGCCTCAAAAAAATTTTCGAAAATCCCCGCCATGTATCCTTATGGGGAAAATCGGGACTTTGGGGCCTTCTGGAATCGAACCCATGACACCGAGGTTCAAAGTCGGCTTTTTCCTGGAGGTTACACGACATGTCCATAACGTCGTAAAAATTTCAAGTCGGTGGCACTTGTGGAACATGGTTAGAGTTTTGATCCCCAGTGTATATATATATAAGTACTAGTAAATGGGTGCTTGCAGACTGCAAGCAAAGAAAATAATTAAGGGAATCTATCCTGAGTTATCGGTCTATATGCTATATTTATTTTCATTTTTAATTATGCCATTGTCTTTAGTATACATAATTTTAAATCTAAGATCGAGATTCATCAAATAATATAATAATAGAATAAGTACTTCGAAGGCCTTTCACGTTCATTTTTTACGGGAGTTTTGGAGTTGAGTCCTTAATGAATACACATTCGTAAAGTTAAATTAAGGGAATAAGCCAAAGTAAAGTTAGAATAAAAATCTGCATAAGATAAAAATACGGAAAATTAATAGACGGTTTGTTACCTGTGGTATGTACTCGGTTTAGTGCAAAATATTCTCCAATTGAATCCTATGGCCGCGGAGCCTGCTTCCGGGCAGAACACCATATGATGGTGAGGATAATATTGACTGCGTACTGAATATTATCAAATATCCTTTCCGGTGAAACTAACATCCTGATATTTTCTGAGGAACGTACTCTTCCTAGCGCGACTTACAGCTGGCAATGTGAAAACACCTCGCTTCTCAAATCAATTCCTACCTTACTTAGTTTTGGATTTCAGTCCTCAATGAACATGTACGGTAAAGGATCGGCTGATTCCATGGTATCTCTTTCGGGATTCCACCGTGATGAATGTAGCAGCGGCGACGACGACGATTTAATGTACATTCGTAAAATTAAATTAAAGAAATATGCTTAAGAATGTTAAGTTAGAATAAAAATCTACATAGGATAAAAAAGCGGAAAATAGATAGACGATTACCTGTGTAGTATTCGGCTTAGTGCAAGACATATTGCATTATAAACTTATGTTCATTAAATAGCGTCTACCACGACAATGAGCTCCGTTTCTAATTAAGTAAACAAACAGACAATAGGCAACGTAATTATGTAAATAGTTTTAAAGAACGTAGAAAAAGAACTTTATTCTAATGCCCGTCTCGAGAAGATGGGAAAATAATATTCATATAATTATGCATGCAAAAATTGTTTGTACTAACCAAGAATAATGCAGCATAGAACAACGTAATCAGAAGGTCGTTCAAGAAAATCAGTTTATTTCATGTGTAGATTTTTGTTTTTCATTTCGATGAAAGTTAAATTACGTAATATACTACGTATTAATTAAAGAAACGTAGAAAAATAACTTATTATTTCTATTATTTCTAAATATTGCCGTTAAAACTATTAATTTGCATTAATATTCTGATAGTAATATTTTACGATTATGTAAATTTTAGTTGTACTTACTTTTACTCAGGCATAGGTAAACTTGATCCGGTATAATACGTACTTTATCAGTAATTAATGAGTATTTTTCATCCAAATTGCTTTCTTATCCCCCTTATATAGATTCAGTGTAGACTTTTCAATTTAATCCTCGAATAATCTCACTACTTACATGACTTTTCCGATTAACTTCGTTGATAAATGGTCTCGTATTCTCTACATAAACTTGTGTTATCACAGCATGCATTCACGATTGATTCATTCACCGTGCAGATATCCACTGTCTATTTTGATGAAATTTACATTTTTCAGCATTCAGTAATAACATTTAAAATAATTAAAAATGCATCAAACCTTGATCATGGCGTATGAATTCAGTATTGTAAACAACTTTGTTTTCGATTTTAACAATGGTCGTTGCCATAGATTTAATTTTCGAAAGGAGGAGAAAAAAACGTAATAAATTGGCGTTCAAATTAAAATTTTGAAGATTTCGTGCCAGAATGTTAAAATCGGTCGCAAGAAAAATAAACTTTGATCTTTTAGACGTCGTATAGACCAAGTCCAACTGCTTTACGATTACTTTCTCACATTTTAATTAACGAAAGAAATTTGCTCTGCATGGCCATTTTTCTTTATTCCCGTTTAAATACATTGAAAAATATAATCGTCTCTGGGTTCAATTCTAGGTCAAAATCTGGGAATTTTCGATTTTTCCCCAGGTTAAGTGTGAATTATAAATCTCTCCTGAAAATTTCAGCCTTCTAGCTAGATTGGAAATAGCCAAACAGTTTGTATCAATGAGTCAGGATTGCAGCTTTATATATAGTAACTAGTAAATGGGTGCTTGCAAACTGCAAGCAAAGAAAATTATGAAGGGATATGTGTCTTTTTAATTATACTACTGTGTATCGTATACCTAATTTTCAAATATGAGATCGAGTTTCATCTAATAATATAATAATTATTTCGAAAGCCTTTCACGTTTAATTGAGACGGGAGTTTTGCAGTTGAGACCTTATAGAATACGCATATGTAAAATCAAATTAAAGAAATGCGCCAAACAAATTTAAGTAATAATAAAAGTCTTCGTAAGATAAAAAGGCGAGAAATCGATAGATGATTCGTTACCTGTAGTACTCGGTTCAGTGCAAGGCATACTTCAATTGATTCCTATGCACATTAAATGGCGTCTAAAGCGGCACTATGAGCTCCGTTTCTAATTAAATAAACAAATAGAAATTAGGCAACGTAGTTGAATAATTTTGAAGAATGTAGAAAAAGAAGTTGAATTTAAAGCCCATATGGAGATGTTGGGAAAATATTTTGCATGCGATGATAAATGCAGAAATTGTTTTTACTTACAAAAATTATCCAGCGAACACGTAGAACTACATAATCCGAAGGTCGTTCAAGGTTTTAGGACGTTCCCCTTTGGATTTCAAAGGCCTTCTACGCTTATTTGATACGGGAGATTTGGAGTTGATTCCTAATGAATGTGCATTTGTAAAATTAATTTAAGAAAATACGCCAATCAAAGCAAAGTTAGAATAAAAATCTGCATAAGATAAAAATGCGGAAAATAAATAGACCATTACCTGTGAAGTATTCAATTATATAAACAAACAAATATGCTACAGGTAACGTATCTATGTAAATAATTCTGAAAAACGTAGAAAAAGAACTTAATTCTAAAGCCCGTTTGCAGAATATGAAAAAATAATTTGAGGTGAATACAATAGAAAAGAGTAAACATAGTAAGCATACATTTTTAATCGCAGAAATTGTTTTACTTACGAAGAATCATCCAGCTGATACGTAGAAAAACGTAATCCAAAGTTCGTTCAAGGAAATCAGCGTATTTTATGAGTAGATTTTTGTTGTTTATTTTGATGAAAGTTAAATGTTCTTGATGTATATTAATATTACAAACAAAAGAATATTGAAAAATATTTCAAAAACTTCATACTTTCATCACGGCGTATGTTATTTGAACTGCAAACAAATTTGTATTCCACGTAAATAATGGTCGTAGCCAAAGTTTTTATCTTGGGAAGGGTGCAAATAAAAACAGTATTAATTTGTATTTAATTTAAGATGTTGCCGACATGGCGAAATTGGATGCAGGAAAAATGAAAATTCCTCTTTGAGGTATAATTTAGTTAAATACTCTCCACTGTACGTACATTTTTCATGCTTATGTGAATGAAAACATTTGGTTCTTCATGGACATTTATCGTTTCCCCAGCAGTATCCCATATCATTACGTAAGGTACTACGTATTAATTAAAAAAACGAAAATTTAACTTAATTTTAAATTCTGTATGGATAAGATGACAGAATAAATATATGTTATTAAAATAGAAAATACGATACATAATAGGCATACAATTAAAAGCACAATTTTCACACACGAAAGGCAATCCAACATATACGTATAATCCTAACATCGTTCAAGGATATAATTTTATTTCCTGTGTAGATATTTGTTGTTCATTTAAATGAAAGTTACACTTTCTTGATATTCAATTATAATATGGTCCTTCAAGAAAGGCGGGCAGCAACGGGTTTGGCTGCCCGTATGAGCTTTTTGGTTACAATGGATCACAATGTATGTAGTATGAAATTGAGGCATACGTTACTTAAAGCTTCCCCTCCTAAAAGGAACATCATCTAAAGAAGCCACACTATGAGGTGGCACGCGAGACAGGACGCTGGAGCTTATCTGTCGATCTTAAGAGAAACTAAGGGCAAAATACCAAACACACCGAGTGCGGTGAGAAAGTGGTCACTGTGCTAGGACTCCAACACCAAGGTACGAATTCCGGCTAGCAAGATTTTTCTGGCTATAGAATGGTTGAGTGTCTTTGTTAATAGTATTAGTTATTGAAATGGTGGTAATTGGGATCTTCCTGCTTTCATCAGAGATGTTATGAATATTGTTATTAATTATAACGCCATAAAGTAGGAATCGGAAATGGCCATTGCAAAGGAAGTTTTTAGACATAATTTAATATACGATAAATGCATTGGGTTAAGTGAGAATAAAGTGAAATACTACTATACTAAACTATACCGATTTTGATGCTAATGATTCGTATTGTTTGCAGTTATATTATTTCTAAATAATATCGTTGAAACTATTAATTTACATTAATATTCTGATAGTAATATTTTAGGATGATGTAAATTTCAGTTGTACTTACTTTTACTCAGGCATAGGTAGACTTGATCCGGTATAATACGTTCTTCATCAGTAATTAATGAGTATTTTTCATCGAAATTGCTTTCTTATCCCCCTTATATAGATTCAGTGTAGACTTTTAAATTTAATCCTCGAATAATCTCACTACTTACATGACTTTTCCGATTATCTTCGTTTATAAATGGTCTCGTATTTTCTACATAAACTTATGTTATCACAGTATGTATTCCCGAATAATTCATTGACCGTGCAGATATTCGCTGTCCATTTTGATGAAAGTTACATTTTTCAACCTTCAGTCATAACATATATGGAAAGAAATTTTTTTTAATTATACCACTGTCTATTGTATGCATAATTTTCAAATAAGTGAGATCGAGATTCGCCAAATAATATGATAGTAAAATAATCATTTCTAAAGCCTTTCGCGTTTATGAGATACGGGAGTCTGTAATGAATACGCATTCGTAAAATTATATTAAAGAAATACGCCAAACAAAGTAAAGTCAGAATAAAAATCTGCATAAGATAAAAATGCGGAATAAATAGACGATTACCTGTGTAGTATGTGGTTGAGTGCAAGACATTCTGCAAAATAATCCTATATTCATTAAATGTTGTCTACTACGACAATGAGCTCCGTTTCTAATTAAATAAACAAATAGACAATAGGCAACGTAATTATGTAAATAGTTTTAAAGTACGTAGAAAAAGAACTTTATTCTAAAGTCCGTTTGGAGAAGATGGGAAAATAATATTCATACAATGATACATGCAAAGATTGTTTTTACTAACCAAGAATTATCCAGCGTAGAACAACGTAATCAGAAAGTCTTTGAAGGAAATCAGAGTATTTTATGAGTAGATTTCTGTTTTTTTTTTATTTTGATGAATATTGAATTACGTAATATATTACGAACTAATTGTGTACTACGTATTAATTAAAGAAACGTAGAAAAAGAACTTAATTTTAAATTCTCTTTGGAAAGGATGACAGAATAATTATATGTAATTAAAATAGAAAAGAATAAACATAATAGGCATAAAATTAAAAGAACAGAAACTCACACACACGAAAAGCAATCCACCATATGCGTAAACCAACGATATCCTAACATAGTTCAATAATACCATGTATTTCCTGATTAGATATTTGTTGTTCATTTAGATGAGAGTTCAGTATATGATAAATGTATTTGGTTAAGTGAGCTATGAATTATAATATATTAATAAATTATAGTGTTCGCGAAACTAATGATTCGTAATGCTTACAGTTATGTTATTTCTAAAGATTGTCGTTAAACCTTTTAATTTACATTAATATCCCTATTTATTAATTTATATTCGTATCTATGTACTTCATTCTAGAATAATCTCACTACTTACATGACTTTTACGATTATCTTCGTTGTTAATGGTCTCGTATTCTCTACATAAACTTATGTTATCACAGCATGCATTCACGATTGATTCATTGACCGTGCAGATATCCACTGTCTATTTTAACGAAATTTACATTTTTCAGCATTCAGTATTAACATGTATCGAAAGAAAGATTTAAAATAATTAAAAATGCATCAAACCTTTATCATTGCATATGAAAATAGGATCGTAAACAAACTTGTTTTCGATTCAAACAATGGTTGTTGCCATAGATTTAATTTTCAAAATGAGGAGAAAAAAACGTAATAAATTGGCGTTCAAACTAAAATTTTGCAAATTTCCTGCCGGAATGTTAAAATCGGTCGCAAGAAAAGAAAACTTTGATCCTTTAGACGTAATATAGACCAAGTCCCACTGCTTTACGATTACATTTTCCTATTTTTATGAACGAAAGAAATTTGCTCTGCATGGCCATTTTTCGTTTTTCCCGTTTAAATACATTGAAAAATATAATCGTCTCTGGGCTCAATTCTAGGTCAAAATCTTGGAATTTTCGATTTTTTCCCGGGTTGAGTGTGAATTATAAACCACTCCTGAAAATTTCAGCCTTCTAGCTCGATTGGAAATAGCCAAACAGTTTGTATCAATGAGTCAGGATTGCAGCTTTATATATAGTAATATCCGGAGAAGCGTCTATATATAATAGATTCCCTCATCTTATAGTCTAGTGCAAGTTTTCGGTATAAATTATGACGTATCAATTATTTTTTGGGGGCAGGGCAATTCTTCAATTAAATATATTAAAATTTCTCCGTATTCAAAAATTTATATCATTGAGTTCTGTTTTCAGGGGTCCTTTTTACTTTAATATTTCCTGTAAAATCGTGCTTGTTCATGATATACATTTTGTTTTCTTCTATTTCCCCGTATTATTTAGATTCTAACTCTATCTTTAATTATCTACTTATTAAAATATTTATCATTCATTATTTAGTAGCTTAACAGAAATTGATTTTGTAAACTTTTCAGTTATAGCATTCCTGGCCATGGTTATGGCATTTCAGGCCATTCCGATATCCCTATGTTCACTTTTCCCAGAATTGTTCATTTTCAACCCTTTATTTTCCTTAGACATCATGGTCTTTCTTAATTTTGCGGCTTGACTTTAGATTTCAATATGATATAACATTCATATATCTCCTCTCTGTTTAAATGCTGTAATTTAATCATTACTTATGAATTATGTATTAATTAATATATTTGAGATTAGCTGATGAAACCGTTCTGCCTGCATGGAGTACATACTTATCGCATACCTACATAAATTTACCCGCAATAATTCAATTTTGTTTCTTCGTTTTAACTTCTTGTTTGAAATCACAAGGTTTCACACTTCGATTTTCTACTTATCTTCTGTGAAAATGATTGCAACTGGAATTTGTAATTGATTTTAATTTTTTCGGCAAATAAATAATTTTATTCTAGTTACAAAACATATCTAAAATATTCTGCTATGTATTTCCAATCCTTTTGGAATATGGATCATAATACATATCGCATGTACAAATTGTTTTATTGTACAAATCAACTCTTAACAAACGTTACATGGAATATGAAATTCTTTGGCGATTCGTTAAGACAGAAACTGAAAAACTTCAATTTTATTTGGATGGATTTTACAAATGTGGGCCAAAATTAGTTCCTGGAATTTTTGGAAAATCTCTTATATCTGCTTTTTTAAATATGAACATAATTAGTCCCCTCTGTTCATTAAGGAAGTCTCTGTTAGTTTCTGCTAATGATCTCAATTTCATTAAGATTTACTCCTCTCTGTCCTAATCACTTCCTATCCCGGACACTAAGCTTCTGACGCTCCCACGACCTTCGTAGACTTCCTCCTCGTACTTCTCCGGCCTTTGGACTTGCGACCGCTCTATCATACGCATTAAAAAAGAGGGAGGAAGAATGCGTTCACGAAACAAGGGCGCTGGAAAAGAAGGCTGCATTGTTCGCGTGGGAATAGAGGCTGGATTACGACTCCCGTTCCCGTAAGGAGGAATAAGTCCTACTTCTTATTCACTATAATGACGTTTCCTCTCTTGAAGTCTTCCCTGATGAATTCTTTTGGCGAATTTATAGAAAAATATTATAAAAAATCTTGATGGTTATCTCAGAGTAATTATGTCATTTAAAATAAAAAGTGATATCTGCAAAATTTGGTATTTATGAAATTTACGATCATGAACAATGTTGAAATAATTTAAATTATTTGCAAATCTTTATATACTTAAAAATTACGAATATTAGAAGCTATTACGAAATTGTAATATAATTTAAACCAAATTTCGTGTAGCAATTAAATGTAAAATTTTATAAAGAATATATAGCGATGGCATAAATATCTTACTATTAGACACAAGCGTAGTTAGAGAAAACTCTGGGTGGTGTTTTTATTAAGATTAACTGATTTTTATTTATATCAAGATCACTTTACTTTAATGTAAAGATTATTTAAAAACTGCATGATAAAAATAAGAATAAATTGAACGACAATTTACATGTCTAGTTCGAGGAGCATTTTTTATCGATTTACCTTTTCGAGCTATTTTAT
Organism: Sympetrum striolatum; assembly: GCA_947579665.1. Classification (NCBI taxonomy): domain Eukaryota; kingdom Metazoa; phylum Arthropoda; class Insecta; order Odonata; family Libellulidae; genus Sympetrum; species Sympetrum striolatum. The sequence goes on along the minus strand of OX388342.1, from coordinate 47,255,956 downwards.
TTTCTTGGTTTATCAGCGAGTACTGAAATAAAGTCATCAGCAGTGACTTTAATGTCTTCATGTGTGAAAGCATGAGGTAGTCCATTGAGTGTTTTCTCAGGGGCGGTACTTCTTATCTATCTATTGCAGAATTTTAAAGATGTAAAAGGTCTTTCGGATGTGGCTCTATTGGAGGCTAATTATTAATCCTCCTGACTACACCACAGTCTAAGATATTAAGAGTAAATTTTTCCAAAGAAAAAAGTATTAATTGATTGGACCAAGTAATTCCGCTTATTGCGAAGGTTATCCCCTACTAATTCCCCTTCTACTATCATCGCCCTAACAAGACGTAGACGCTCGTCATCCTAGGGGAAGGAATTAATGCGGGAGCTCTCAAGATGACGCTGCGGCGGCGGCGCATTCCAAAGGGCAGAAGACGTCACTGGACGTAGTAATTTTTGCGAGTTGTTCACTCGGCGTCCTTGGTCGAGGTTGGCCACGGAGGTCCGCCTCCTAATTTGGGAAGTCGCGCGTAACTCGACTTATTTATCTCCCAAAAGACCTCACCTTTGAGATCAACGAGGGGGAAAGATCCTATTCCAGTCCTTTTAACGAGAGCCGTGGCGAATATTTTAAAAGCCTTTTATTCGGATTTACAGCTGCTCGCTGATTTGGACGCAACAGCTACACGGGTTCTTAATTGAGCCTTTGATTCTAATTCAAATTTATGCTCCCCAAGAATGGTTTCAACCGAATGTTTTCCGGGTGTACTATCTCGTAAATATCTCCGCTGTATTCGTGGATATTTTTCATTTCTAAAGAAGTATAATCGTCTGTTTTCGTAATTAATTGTGCGCAATTGAGAAATATGTCATATTGACCTTTTAGCGGCCTTCATTCAACGCGACGGTATTTTGGAGCTCTCGGGTGATAGCGAAAGTAGTTTCGAATCAAAATGATGCATTGTTGTGAATAAAAGCTGTACGTAAATAATATCTGAATAGAAGTTGATGAAAACCATGAAAATAAAATTTGTATGTATATTTTTTATATTTAACGGTTACTGTGGCAGAGAGCTTAGCGTACTTGTGCTCCTTCCTAATGGATCTGGATTCGATTCTCGCTAAATTTTATTTTTTTTGGTTAAGGAATGGTTTTGTGCCTGCTTCGGTGTTTTCGATTTTCCTTATTAGAGGTTGGCCGCAGGAATGGAATCTGGCTGTAAGAATGAGCGCCAGAAACTAAAATTCATTATCATCAACTCGAACAATCATAAAATCATCAGTTATTGATGCGTTATGGATCATTATTTTTTACCAATGATTCCAGATCAAATTTCAATTTCTGTTTCTCCGTAAACCATTTATAGATAAATTATCTGAGTGTAATCGACAAATATGGGTACCTTTGCACATTAAGTGTACATTGGTATCTTCGAAAATCAAGTGATACTATTGACATTAATGACATTATACTGCGAAATCATTAGGCCTATCTCAAGAAGTCAATTCGAACACAGCCATCAAAAGGGAAACTATAAGTCTATATTTATTTCTAATTTTATTAGTCTGAGAAATATCTCTAATGACTATTTTTATAGAGAAAAGTGAGTCCTGTCCATCAAATTGTGTAACTATGTATCAAAGATAGATATTAAATGCGAAATACATCTTGTTAGGACAAAAAGCTCTTAATTATTATTTTATCAATACTGTCATCTCTTATTTTATTTGATAATTATCAGTGATATTTAATATGATTTTTCATGCATGTCTATTACCTCCTTTAATTTTTCATAGTGTTTTAAAACGAATTACATGATATCATGTACTAAAATGATATTTATAGTATGGACCTTAAATGTCTTCCTTTCAAGGATCATATCTTCATGAGTAAATGAATTTAGAATAAATGAATAAATTTATTAATCGATCTCTATCTTCAACCTATCTATTTGCATAATCTATTATTCTTCAGGGTATCTGCTTCTATATGGTGGGACAATATAGGTCAGATTAACCCATTGAAATGTATTCTTTATCTGAGAAATATGCGGTTGACCTTGAATAATAAATTTATATTGTACAAAGAATTTAGGAATAGCTTTGGGAAATTTTTGCGTGTCTGATGTTATAACAGGTGTTGGTTACGAAAAAGGCATTTAATTGGAGCAGTTTCGGAGCAAACCTGTTTTTTCATCGATAGGTGAAAACGCCCCAAAAAGATCCGTAAACAGGAATTGTGATCGAGTGAAATGAGGTTACAGAAGAAATCAATGAATACATTTGGATGGAAATCCTGTCTTAAGTATATTGCCAAATTTGTTAGGAAATCATGAACTAGATTTTAATTTGAGTATGAACGTTGGGATATGCTGATTTATGTTGATATACGGAGCAAGCCTGATATTAAGTCATTAAAAGGTCGACCGATACATATCATAGTAATTTCGTTTGTTTACATAAGCTTTCAGTGCACATAGCGATGTTGATAGCTTAATTAATTTAAGGTTCTTTGGATTTAGTATGGGAACAAAAGTAGTTGTTGAATTAATATTTTGAAAGGTGTTAAATTCGCGCTCAATTACTTTAGAAATATAATTAACTTCTTTATTTGATTCAACGAAAAGGAAATTTAGTTACATTTCCTTGAAAATATTTTTGAAAAGCACGACTGGAACACATACTCTCAACTGTATTTTATATTTCTCTTTCGCTTTTGTTCTTATTCTGGTTGTCCATAGATGAGGTAAAACCCTCGGAATCATTTTCCAAAAATATTATGTGAAAATTTTGTTTTCATTCAATCGGATATGATTAAATTCCTCCAAATATCGCCAAATTAATTTATTATAATTACCCTAGTTTTTTTCAGTGAAACTTATCTTTATCGTCATTGCAATCGATGTTAATGTATCCTTTCCTTGCTACTTTACCTCCTTACTTTCCATAAATTGTAATCTGGTTATCTTCTTAAATCATGAAACATCTTCGGATGTTCGACAACATTTTATTTTGATATTGAAGATAATACTTAAGAATATTGAATATCACTCTTCAGTTTTTAGGTGTTTTTAGATCATAGAGTGGTAGATTTGCTGTATACCTCATGGATTTCACTAAAACTATGGAACATATTCTTACATTAAAAGAGTAAATATGTACTGCAGGAGAGAAGTCATTCTTAGTAGGTTTGGTTAGTTTTCCTAAGAAACTCACCATTAGGTATTTTTTCAACACTTTTTATGTGTGTACCATGTCATCCTATTGGACAAATAATAGAAAATCCTATTGCAAATTAATCTGTTTAAATCATTTGTTATGGATGTTGTAGCTTTATCCGTTAAAGAATACTTTAATACGAACATGAAATTTGAGCGAAAAAAGTTAGAGAAAGTATAAATACTTCTATACTCACCTCGTATGGATCCATATGCTTCATAATAAATAAATATAAATAAATAATAAAATAAGAGCAAATTTTTTCCTAATTATACGACATCACAACCCGATGTTGGGGATGTATTCCTGTGCATTAGTCAGATCTAATAAAAGGGGCAGCTCGTTTGTGACACTCATTTAATTAGTCTTAGAAGAGGAAGAAAAAGCTATTCAAGTCAGTTCACCGATACTTAAAAATTTCTTTGCTTGAAGTTTCCCTTGCCAGCGCATTACTTTGGCCATATCATGAGCATAAGGAGGCTAAATAAATATAAATCCCACTTAGAAAATTCTTTAACAGAGCGGAAAATCTGGGTTTGACTCCTTGCTTTGGAAGAGTCGATTGATTGATTCGAACTTTAATATCCATGCTATACTAATTTCATTGTTTGCTTATCATGTTTATCGTGTAATATTTTTGTAGTAGTCTACATAATAACTTAAAATGTTGAAGTTTTGTATTGAAATTTATCGAAACATGTTGAAAAATTGCAGGAAATAAGATGCTCAGTATCAGCTCAGTGTATAAAGCTGCGAAAGGATTAATTTACATCAATTAATAATTTTATATACTTATCGTCGTATTTTCTTTTTTAAGGTGTTGTCTTTCCATTCTTAAGTGTCGTCACTCCTTTTTTACGGCTTCTACGACATTTATTTTGAATCGTCAGGAGATGATGAAGTTATTTTCTACATGTACCAAATTATTATCACAACATTGTGTTTTTTGATTCAATATTGCGATCCGCATGAGGTATACTTATCTTTCTCCTTAGAAATATTAATTTAACTTCTTTGGTATAGATCAGAAGATATATAGTAAAATTTCGCCACTTCATCATTGTTCAACATTGCTAGCGTATGTCCGTTTAAAGTCAGAGTAAACAGCTGCATTGACGTTTGTGGGGATCGCTCCTACAGCTGAAGTCCACCTTCAGCGAAAAGTATAAACTATAATAGCTATAAAAATATTAGAAGAAGTGAGTTGGTTTTAACTTATATTAGAAGAAGTGCGTTCAGCAGTGTAAAGTATTAACTACGTATTAAAAGAAGCAATTTGTTTTAATGTTTTAAGGTGTCAGGGTGGACCCTTAATTTTTCTGTGGATGTCAAACATAGAAATGAAGATGGATCTTTGGAGATTCCTTCTGAAAGAGTATGTAGTGAATATTTGGAGAGTAATAGCTCACGAATTCAGTTACCCGCCTTTACACCCTAGCCATAGAAGTCAAATAATTGACCAACGATGCATTTATTTTTCGAAAAATTAAGTGACACTATTCTCCTTAACTCTCACACATATTTTCTCTTGGCCCTTAATTTATGTTTCATTACTTTTTTAGCATAATAGCTTAGTGGCCCAAGCAGAGAATATACATCGGTGGCACAAAAAATAGGGGCTTCCCATAATTTCTGCCTTTCCCACGAAGGGATGTCCAACTGCCGGCCGAAACCCTGACACAAATTGCTTCATTGTGCCGAAAGCGCACACCATTGTTGGCGCTCATCATATTTTCATTTGGCATTTGTTATCCGGCGGAGAGGGAAAAGAAAGAGGAAATTCGTATGAACGTCGGTTGATCTGGAAAGTTTCGGATGCGATTCATTGTGAAGGCGGGAAATGACGTCAGCATATCTTCTTTACTCGAGTCGGACCTAGGTCACTCAATTGAAAGGGACGGCGGCGTTGCCAGACGCATTTCCCAATTATACACTATCTCACTGACCCCACTCATCATCGCCTAGAATGGAGGAGAGACTGCCGTCAAATCCACTTCTCGTATCCGTCATTTTGTGTAGAATTACACGAAAAAGTTGAAAGGCACGATTCGAGCCAAACGTCGCTCCTTTTCTGTTTGATAAGGTTGAATAGTAACTCCCAGTGTTTTCTTAGCGTCAGTGCTTTTATATGAAAACGCAGTCCATCCCGATTAAAACGATTCCGCTGAAGACGACGTTTATCTGTAGACCCATTATTGCGAAGTCTGGCTTGATGCTAACCCCCTTTCCACCCTCTGTAAGATACAGTAGAGGGCTTCGAAGAGGGGTTAGGCGACTAGGCAAGATGAAGTGTGAGCTAGTTTGCCGTTATCAATGTCACTGAGCCAGTATTATATTTATGATTGATATTTTTTCTTTATCCTGTAAAAAAAAGGCGGAAATATCCCGCCTGAAACGTGATTTTCCCTCAGAAGAATTTCCGCAGTTGTAAATGCCGTATAAAACGCGCTGCTAACCTCTTCTAAGGCGATTTTTTCCACGAGACCCTTGCTACTAGTGTCCATCCAAACAATTGGAGAAAAATAACTTAAAATTTCTCTTCGAAGATAAATTTTTTTATGACTACTTTTCATAGTCTACTCATAAATAATGACTAGTTAATTTAAATACGTATGATCTCCAAAACTCGCTGCGGACCGTACGTTATGCTTACCTGGTCTCAGCAGAATCATGAGGTTTTTTAAAGATTTAATTATTAAAGAATTTATTATTCTTAAGAGAAATTATTATTCTTGAGAAATAATTATTTGTTGACATTAAACCAATTCCCTAAGGTTTTTGTGTTTGCTGCAACCGACTAGGGACGTCACCGACGATCAATCTCTCTACTTCTTTGATGGGGATAATTTACGACTGCACATCCAGAGTTTCTTGCATACTTTTCAGTGTTATATTCCTTAAAAATAACTTTTATAATTTAAATCGATTTCTTTTAACAGAATTGAAGTCGTTTCAGGGCACTCAGATGAGATCCTACCTCTCAATTTGAAAATTAAAAAACTCTTACTCTTGTTAATGCACATACATGATCTGACATCTTGGTTGCTTGGTTTTACTCACATATCTATCTAAACTTATTGTATCGTAATACTTTGAAGTGGTGTAGCCATTTTCTCTCCATTTTCACCTGAGATACCACAAACTTTAATTTCTTCAGGTGCGAGCAGTTCATTAAGTTAATAAAAACAAGTCATTATGATGACTCGCGGCCATTTTTAACTTCACTTTCTTAAGTTTTCACATCTTTTCGCTTTCCTTCACAAAGCTTTCCTCCTCTTTGGCCCTCGAGGTCCAGACGAAAACGTGCGTGCCGGTGGCATTTGTTTCACGAATGGCATGAAAAAAGCAGACAGAATCCAGTTGGGTGAAAGTGAAGAAAGAAATATGAAATGAGTTGGTTCGACGCGAAGGTTTTAATACGAGCGAGAGCGATGAGAAAATAGTGGCTTTACTTTAATTGTAAGACACATCTCTATTCATTGAAGCTGAATTTATTCTAAGCTTATTGAGAAAGCTATATTAATCGACAAAGTGGATGATTCGAATATATAGCTCAGATATGGCATGTTCTCTTCCATTTATTGATTGTGTAAGGAATAACACCACAAGGATAGAAAAAAAACACTGCGTGAGTATATTGATACATGCTTGGCTTAAAACTATCATTCCCATTAATTAAATTAAAACTACTAATGCCACCAAATAGACGCAATAAAAGAATAAAAGGAACTAGATGAACTAATTAATAATTTAATGTATACACTACCACTATAAGACATTATTAATATCCATAATCTTCTTTCATGCCAACAATTCTTGTTTCAACCCTCGGCTTGTTCTAATTCATATCAAGCTTTTTAAATTTCCTATCCTAATCTTTTATCCTTGATATTAATTAACACTAAAATTCTCTCTGAACTACCTCTTCCGTAATTTAAGATACGGGTCTGTAGAAAATGCCTTCATTGGACGAAAATATGTTTAAACAATAATGAAACTAAGATTAAGGCTACGAGTGAAATATCGCTGTAGCAATGGTAAGAACAGACGTAGATCCAAATCAGAGATAGCTAAGAAGCAAACTTAGCCTACACCAGTGTGAGGATGAGGACTGGAATTCCAGCAGCTTATCAATAATCGAAAGGGAAAATAGGTATCAGAGACCTTGGCTGGATACATATGCTCGCATCCTAAAATTTACTCCTCCAAATCAAACATTTGCTTCCCTTGTTCTTTCCACCTTCTCAAAAGTAAAGATAACAGGTTTGGGCGTTTACTTAGGAGCTAAAGGATCGTCCATTAGAAGTAGTTTTCGAGCTACCGATAAACATCTCCAAGAAATTTACGTGGGCATATCAAATAGTTACTTTATTAGCCCCGATGTATATACTTAAGAGCGAAAATGACGAGGTTGGGAGTAAACAGCGATAGAAGGTCTCTTAGCAACAAATTTCGAGTCGCCTAATAAGGAAACCCCGCTTCAGCGTTACGAGCGGAGAGAAATGAGTGGAATTTATGGAGAGGCCCTGGAGATGTCCCGAGGCAGACTCCCTCACCACCTCTACTACCAGTTCCACTTCCTCCGCAGTCCCACGCACAATAGAGGATACTACTCATCAAGTCACCTCTTAGGAGAGGGGAAAGGAGAGCCGTGTGTTTCCATCCGTGCTCACCGGGCGCCGCACACTGGTCCAAATGGCCCTTCTCGCTGGCCAAAACTCAAAAAAATGACTTTTGGATTTTCGATGTTTTGTCAATGTATTCTTGTAGAGGAGACTCTGGTGCGTTTAGAGCCGTAATGGATAATTTTAAAATTTGTGATACCTGCCACCCTGGGCAGTCGACAATCAGCTCTTTTGAGAGCAATGCGCGACGCTCCGCTGCCGAGTTTCACAGTGCTTTAGACAGGTGGCAATAGTATTTCAACCAAGAGGCCGTTTTCAATTTTGTAAAAAGAAAAATGTTGATGAAGGTATGTAGTATAGTTTTATGAGCTTACATTTTCAAAAATGTTTTTTCTTCTCTGTTAGACGTTATGCCAAACGTACGCCTGATTTTGATATTTTTCGCTCTATCCACGATGAACTAATGGGGTTATATTTTTTTGTCCACATATGTCCACGCTGGTATTTACAGGAAATATTTAATGAACTGTCTATTAATGGAATATTGAAAGTGTAGCTGCACGAACTTGCACCTTCGGAAATTATAATAATTTTGGTGTTACCGTGCACACTCTCGTGCGCGTCTCGCATTCCGTTAATAATGGGCGAAGTTCCGCAGAGCGGACTACTCTTTCACAATCGAACTGTTCACTTCGAATTTCTCAAAAGCACTATTCACGAGCCTTTCTTTGCATTAATACTCACAAAACAGTCACGTGCAGAAGATCTAACTGAGCGTTTTATCAATCTGTTTGTCTCCCAAACGTAATCTTAATCTCTGTTTTCGCGAGGAGTAAACGAATCAGCAATTTCGATTTTTTCTCCTGGGAATCATATCTTATGGTGTGAGTTGTCTAACTAAATGATAGGTTTAAGAAGTGCACACGTTGAACATTGTGTACGAAACACTCGTATCGTAGCGTCCCATTGATATCGATGTTGGTTCTTGGCCCGCTCTGCTACCGAAAACATCACCTTAGCTGATATCGGAGCCATAATTCGGGCATGCAAAGCTTTCACTGAAGTTATCAAGCAAATGATTGTGGTTTTGTACTCTTCAGCAGAAAAAGCGTAGAGCTTGTCATAGGACATGACTCTTGGGGGGGGGGGTTGAACCCCAAACCCCCCCCTAACTGCGCCACTGTACGAATGCAATACGAATTTCAACTTAGCAGATATGAAAAAGAACGTTTTATTACGAAGAATTAAATTCTTCTCAATATATCTTCCAATATTGCACTTACTGTTAGCTGCCGGCTCCATTTTACAAGATTACAAATTCTTTACATAGAAGACTTTTGGCCCGTCTCCGAATCCGTCTTCGTATCTCCTCTCTGCTGCAGTAAACATATTATTACATATTATTACATATTATTACGTAATATTACGTATTTTTACATATTATTACGTAATATTACGTATTATAACATATTGTTGCGTAATATTACGTATTATTTCGTATTATTTCCTATGTGATATAATAAATAATACGTGTTGAAATAGGGTGACTCTGCATTTTTTTAATTGACCAATACAATAAACAAGGCGGAGATGATTGGCGAGACTTTTTCTTATTTATTCCATTCAATACTGATACGCACTTCAAAATTATATTGGTTTTGTCGCGCAATTATGCTTCTGAGCGTGCACGGTAACACCAAAATTGTTATAATTTCCGAAGGTGCAAGTTCGTGCAGCTACACTTTCAATATTCCATTAATAGACAGTTCATTAAATATTTCCTGTAAATACCAGCGTGGACATATGTGGACAAAAAAATATAACCCCATTAGTTCATCGTGGATAGAGCGAAAAATATCAAAATCAGGCGTACGTTTGGCATAACGTCTAACAGAGAAGAAAAAACATTTTTGAAAATGTAAGCTCATAAAACTATACTACATACCTTCATCAACATTTTTCTTTTTACAAAATTGAAAACGGCCTCTTGGTTGAAATATTATTGCCACCTGTCTAAAGCACTGTGAAACTCGGCAGCGGAGCGTCGCGCATTGCTCTCAAAAGAGCTGATTGTCGACTGCCCAGGGTGGCAGGTATCACAAATTTTAAAATTATCCATTACGGCTCTAAACGCACCAGAGTCTCCTCTACAAGAATATATTGACAAAACATCGAAAATCCAAAAGTCATTTTTTTGAGTTTTGGCCAGCGAGAAGGGCCATTTGAACCAGTGTGCGCCGATTGTAACGAGCGGCCGTTTTTGCTTTTTTGCGAGGGCGTATTTTTTTCCTGGTCCAGCTGCCAGCTGCTCAACTTTTCCGAAAGAGGCAAAGCGTGACCCCTGGATGCAGAAGGGTTTTTTTCAAAAAAGGAAACATTTTTGTTTATAGAGATAGCGCGTTTAGTTGCCGCTCTGAAAATGAAGGATTCTCTCTCCTCATCGGAAAAGTGGCGTATTTTTCTAGGACGCGTTGGTGATGGTCATTGGATTTTCCATGAGAATTATTCGGGCGTGAATTAAGGAAATGTTGACCGTTTGTGTATTGTAGTTGGCTGAGATTTCTTTATCTCGTAGCAATTTCCTCTTGCTGGTGGGTGTTGTTTTATTTGTGAATGAACTCATCTAACATCTGAGATGTAATATTGAGGATAGAATCCCTCGGGTGGAGTTCGCTTCAGATGAGAAGGCCTAATTACCGAAGGAAGCTTTTCGAAACATTCATCAGCTCGGAGTATTTATTCGATGTAAATGAAATTTTTGTTCCAGTAAAAAAGATCGCGATCTACGAAAAGCATCGAAAAAACGTCATGAGGAGATCGCAAAGATGGATGGTTACTTCTGGTCGTTCTTTCCAAGTTCTATTAGAGAAGTTAACGGGGTATATTAGTTAGAGATATTGGTGTTACTGCACCCCCTGAAATTTGCAGTTCGTGTGGTACACATCAAAATCTAAATTTTAATGAGTAAAATCGCATTTATAACATGATTGGAGGTCTTAATTTCACAATAATTATAATTTTATACTTTAAAACTTATCTTGGATGGGCATTGAGTTTTTAAATCTTCCAAGCTCTAATGCCCCTCACGTTTAAGCGATAATTATATTAATTTTTTAAGTTCTCCAGCTGGATAGATTGTAAGGAAGTTCTTGGGTTTTCATTCAGCTAAGTTCTGAAGAAACTGCTATCGCCAACGTATCAATGACAAACTGTCATCTTCTGTTCATCTCTCTTTCAGAGTCCTGAACTTGAGTCTCCAGAATTTACCTGGATGGAAATCCGAGTATAGTTTTTAGGAAAATTATGTTTATAACTGCTGATGAAACTAGATGCACATCTTAATTAACCAATATTCAATAACTATTAACTAATTATAGAAGAATACTACCAGGAATTCGATGCCGGATAAGTAGGTTATTGAAATAATCGCCTCATCAACAACGAAGAAAGACCGATGCATATAATTAAGTGTAAATAGTAATTACATCATTTGAAATTTTCCTGTATATTAGGTTCTTGGGTTGTTCACCTTTTAACTTCTATCCAGTTTGAGAGGATCTCAATAAGGGATTCGATTCGGGGGTATTTAATGCTTGAAAAAATAATTCTGGAGCCAATACCGAAATAAAATTGTTCTGTTTGCTTAATAATAAGAGATAAAGGATACGCCGATACTTCCATTTCCCTTATACCCTATTCAGAGTCCAAAATGTAGGACAAGTAAACATCTAAACATCTCGCATGAGGAAACAATGACTTACAGCAACTCTCCGTTAGCCAAGACGTGCGTGACTTCTCCATCAGTCGTAATCTCCCGTGTGAAGGTCTGATTTTCGCAGGAAATTGGAATTCATTATAAGCACGAAACAAACATAAAGGTCGAAATTAACGTCATTTAACTGTTTCAGATAATGATCATGCTAAACTTATACAAAGTAGACTTTGCCTTGGAAATTGGTGCTTTACAACGCTGCGTATGCAAATATTACTTTCCATTTATACTTAACTGTAGCCACCCTGTTTGAAGGTATATTAATCATATTGTTGGACAGCTGACGATTTACTCTGAATTGAAAGCTAAAATTCCGCAAATGCGACATCCATTACAAATGTAAATAGATTTGCACGTTTCTTCTCGTTGCAAACCGCATTTTGATACCGTTAATACTTAGTATATTTTTGCGAATAATAGTTTGCTGGATAATTAATAATAGAGCTCGATGTTAATACTAAAAATATATGTAGCTGATTATAATATACTAATGGTGTAATAATTCATCATTTCGAAATATTTTATTTGATGGCCAGTGTTTAATTGTAGGTATTAGGAAATTTTACCTTTGTAGCTTTCGGTTAAGGTGTAAATATCAATATTATGCATAAGTGAAATACTTTAAGGTATTAATAATCTATAGAATCAATCATGTGTAGATGTTTACCATTTACTATTCTATATTTGTTTATATTTCAATTCGATATTCATTATGCGTCGCGTTTCCATTTCATAGTGAATAATCATGCTTTACTCAATACCAATGAATAAGTTGATCGGCGTACTGGATTTCCTATCTCTCAAATCTCTTATTCTCTTATTATAACTATGGTATAGTTATAGCCATCCAGAAACTAGAAATTTACCAACGGTTATTATAATTCTGATGCTTAAAATTCTTTAAGTTTGCTGAATACAACTATAATACTGTAATAAACAATATTCTGCAGTAATTTTACGTCAAAAGACAACAGAGTAACTAATTTAGGCTTGTTATTTTGAATGCAATTTTGCCTCAACCTTGCATCGGCTGTGGTGTCCGAGTGGTTAAGGAGTTGGACTTGAAATCCAATGGGCATTGCCCGCGCAGGTTCGAATCCTGTCCGCAGCGAACTTTTTTTATTCTCTTAATGATAAACTTTCACTATAACGAATTGCTAAATAATGTAAATTTATATCTCCTTTCATTATATTTGGTTTTAATGATCACAATCGGCACAGTTAATATTTTTATTCTCAGGAAGCTGCAGTTAAAATCTTCTATGTGATAATGACCATTAGAACTGTTGTTGTAACCAAGTGATGGCAGTCATTACGTAGATAGAATATCCCATCGGTTTGCCAAAATTTATCTCGTAGTTTAATATAAAATCTTTCAAGATTTTACCCTTTTTTCTTGATCTTATCAATTCAATTCAATTGGTTATTATTATTATTACTTGATTTATATTATTTTATGTCATCTGGGATTGCTCGTGTATGAAGAAGACATACTTTTTATTTCAAAGCTTTAATGTGGTTATTTTTCGGGATTATTATATATTTTAATGTCTATGCATTAATGTAGCTTTCCAAATAGAACATTGGCGAAAGGTGGAGAAAAACAATCCGCGATTGACGAGAGTCACGACGAGAATGGCCGATTCGTTTGGCTTTTATTGCCAAAAAAATACAGTATATAAGATATACACAGAAAGTGGGAATAATTTTTATTATTTCCATTGCTTGGAAAATTATTATCGAATAATTCACATTTTTAGAAACGTTTTCACATTGATTTCATTATTTCTTAACATATACTATATCAGCCAGGGAGCAGCCAAAAGTTTTCTATAGGTGGGGCCCAAGACCGTGGAGAGAATGGAAAAAGTCCTACGTTTCTAAGTTTGGTATATTCATGCAGGCTACAAGATATGTTTATTCCTTGAAAAATTAACTGTATAGAAAACGAGGAAATATTTACGGTTATGTTGGAAATTAATAAGCTTAGATAGATCCTAGATGTAGATATCAATTTTTTGAGTTCTTTGGATTCAGAGGTAGGTTTAACTAGATTTCCTTCAAATGGTACTTAATCTGAGACGAGAGAAATTAGTTACAAAAACGAATTTAAACTATACTAATGATATCTTCCTTGAAGAATTTAATCCTCTGTGGGGAGAGGCTGAACCTGTTAACCTCGCTGCTCCACTGATACCAGCATATTCGATTGATTTATTTGCACTTTCTTGGCGAAACTAACTTCGCATGTGGCAGGATATCCCGCAAAATTCCCAAGCTCTATCCCAAATCCCATCGCTTGTCTAAATATGATTTACTATTCTCATCAACTAAATGTTTTAAAGTTAGAAACAGATACCGAATTAAATTAACACCCAAACAAAGATTAAGTGAATAAGACGCCTTAATTTATTGCCGTAATATCCTTTCCTGACAATTTTCGCCCGCAGGAAACGTTTCATTAATTTCCAAACGGAGGAAAATATTGACCCAGTTTACCATGCTCAGCTTCGTTTTCTAGTTTGCACCTTAAATACTCTTATCCATCAAGTAGATTTGACTTCCTTTATCGTAGGTTACGAATAGCTGTAGTACTAGCGGATACCCATGTCCTGTCGTGTTTGGAAACGGAAGCTCTTTCCATTGTCAACAGAGGGAAGGTGGTAGGGGAGGTAATACTCTTGGTAGAAGTGGGGGTTTGATGGAAGGGGTAGAGGAGGAAAGGGTGAAGCCTAACATGGCCCCCTGTCCGGATGCGAACGTAATCGAACATGGCTTAGTCTGACGTTTATTTTGACACTCTGTTGGTATACGCGATGGAAAGTGGACTCAATTGTCACGAAGGTGAGAGGAAGGAATGCGGGGCAGTAATGGAAGAGGAAGTTGCGCAATTTTATATACGGCGTACTTTCGATGTAATCGAAAGGCCTTATAAGGTACGTCAAGACTATCGATGGTTGAAACCTGCTGATTTGGATGTTGGAATCATGTTAGCGTTAACATAAAAGTACACACATTATTTAAGATTAATGAATATCAATTATTATCGAATTGTAAATGAGCTACCTTTCTTTATGCGCGTGGTAATTTTATTAATCTCCAATAAAAGTGAGATTGATTTACCAGTGGAAGCAATTGCTATTTTTTGTTCAAATTTCGAATAAGGTCTCTCGTCTTTGGTAGATTTATTAATCACCAATCAAAGTGAAATTGATTGCCTGATTAAAGGAATTGCTACTTATTGTTCGCATTCGTATTAGCTCTCTTGTATTAAGCATTTCAGTGCCTACTTATTTGTTACATTCTCCGAGATAAGCGAACTAATTATATTCAATTAACTAAAGAGATTTTAAAATGGGATTTTTTTATAAATTTAGTCGGAACCAATTTTAAAGGGTTTACATGAACTGTTAAATTTTTCGGTTTCGCCAAAAGAGTTATTCTTATGAATTATCTTTGGAGCGTTCGTTCCTGATTCTCTTTAGAATATTAAATAAAATATTCAATTTCCCAGAGCAAATAAGATTAAATTAGTGATAGATGGGTTTTGTTTTTTTCATGTATTGGATATTTTCGATCATTTCTGTTGGACTTTATTATGTTTATGTCTATGTAAGAACCCTGCAAGCCGCCTTTCGGCGTGTGGCAGGGGGTGCAAGCACCTTGACTCTATTTTCCTAAACGGTTGCTTTCGCGTATACTTCGCGGAAAAAATGAATTTTTGAAACGATTCGTTTTAGCATCTATTTCCCTAATCTTTCTGGCAGTATCAGCACGGCCCATATAACAGGGGGGTCGCATTATATCGGTTACATCATCTGAAAACGTAATTTCTCTGAACTTATTTAATAAATTTATCCTTTGAATTTTTCTTCTATCTTCTAATGATTCCCATCCCGCGTCCAGTAACATCTGAGTGATACTCGCTGTTTTATCGTAGCAATTCTTTACAAATCGTATCGCCTTTCGTTGTACTTTTTCTAAATCCCGAATATGACATTTCTCGGCGGGGTCCCATACACTACATGCATACTCAAGGTGAGGCCTAACTAACGCTAAGTAACATCGCTCGCGAACCTTTTCTTCGCTCCTACCGACTATTCTTTTAACGAAGCCGAGTTTCTTAAGTGCTTTTTCACATATATTTCGGATGTGGGCACTCCATGATAGATTATTCGTGAGAGTTACTCCAGGATACTTTACCGATTCTACTGTCATTAGGTTTACCCCTCGGAGACTATAAGAATAATCATTTATTATAGATTTACTTTTGAAGAAGTTAACTACCGAACACTTTTCTACATTAAGCTCTAATTGCCAATCATCGCACCAATTCATAATTCTATCTAAGTCGTTCGAAAGGGTTAATCTATCCTCTGAACTAACTATTTCCTTGTAAATGACTGTGTCTTCTGCGAATATCCTAACATTGCTTTCAATGTGATTGCTGAGGTCGTTGATGTATACTAAAAATAACAACGGTCCAATTACACTGCCCTGAGGGACGCCCGAGGTCACCTTAACCAAGTTGGAACTAATACCATCGAGTACTACTCGTTGCTCTCTATCGGTGAGAAAGTCTTTTATCCAGTTAATAACTTGTGCATTGATACCCGCAACTTCTAATTTGTACATCAATTTATGATGAGGTACCTTATCGAAAGCCTTCCGAAAATCTAAAAATATCGCATCGATATTATGTGACATTTCACTCAACTTAAATGTCATTTTCTTTAAAGCAATAGAGAAACTCACTTATAAATATCATCAAGGAAAACGTTTTGGATACAAATGATAAGCAAAACCTTTACTTAAAAATTTCGCCTTATTTAAAGGTAAAGCATATGGCTGCGATATCACCTCAGTTATGAATCGGTAATTATTAAAAAATTCAAGGCTGGGTTATATTTTGCAATGCTACGTATGGATCGGATTATATAAATAAACATTTCCTGTATATCAAAGAAAACTTAATTTACTTCGAAGATTTATGTAAAAGAAAGGGCCTTTTCTCAACGTTTTCGCCGGATGTGGAGTGCGTTTTTTGCAGTCATTATCGGCACCTCACTTTCAATGCCATTTACGTCTCTCTTTCTAAATTAAAGATTGCGGTAGTAATCGCACAAGCCAACGGTCCAAGCCATAATTCCAAAACGACTTTTCCCCATCCCATATTATACGGCGCAAATGCAAGGAAAACCTTTCAGCTAAGATTTCAGATTTAATCGCTCGCAAATCAATTATTGCTGCAAGGCATTGAATTAATATTTATATAACTGTGTTTTCTAATCTATGCGATCCAAAGTAAATTCCTTGGCCCAAGTCATCCATTAAGGATATGCCCTCGCTCAGGTGTGGGTAACCTGAGCTTAATGAGCCTTTTCTGGCTATTTCTGGAACAATATGCGGGACCAGTTGTATGTATGTACCATAATACCAAACGAAGACTTCGATTGAAAAATCATCTTCCATTGAATCGCAACCCTATGGGGAAATTCCTTTTTCTTATGTGTCCACTGTAGGCCACGGGTAGATGAAAATAATGTGAACCCCTAACTTGTCTAGTTATTTTGCTTCTCTAGTTCCTCTCTGTAATTATTTACCCTCAACATATATATATGACCGCAAAGGGTGCATGTTCGTACTCTACTAAGACTGAATATATTTGAATCATCTTTTATTTCTCCAAAAACATTCTCTTCGATCTTCATATCTTTGCATGAATTAAAATTTGGCTCTAAATGACGAAAATGTTTCCGACCTCTGTCCTTGCCTTATCAGTTTTTCTATCTTAAGGTTGTCAATGTTTCATATATCAATATTTCCATACATATGTGTATTTTGTTTGAACGTTATGCAGATTTAATTGACTTAACTCAACTATCGCGGTGAAGTGGTATTCCTGTATACCATGTATCGTTGATTTTATCATAAATGAACTGTTCGATTTTATTCATTTATTTATTCAGAGGCCGGATATCACAATCGGTAGGGTATTAGGCTTTTAACATAAAGGTCCAGGGTTCAAGTCCCTGTCCGGGCTATCCTTTTTATGCCGTCTTTATGCTGCACTGCTACTGCTACTGAGAGGAAAGCATCCGCTTTCTAAGATCAATGTTGGATTTTATGCTGCAGATATTATACTGCCGAACTTACTCCTTGGTTTTTGATCTTCATTACAATTTTGATAATTAGGCATGGGAAGGGAAATACGAACGAAATAGAAATAGTAACTTCCATTACATTGGTGTGTCAATATGTTCATAACCAACGTATAAGTTATCAAAATACAATGTCCCAAAATAACGAGTGCCTTTGAAAAATGGAATTAAATAAAACGGAATAGAAATAACCCGTGATTTTTTTTAAATTCCTTGTGAGTGAAAATGTGCTTGTTTCTTAAGCATAATGATGAAAACATAACCTTTAAAAAATTAGAAATATTCATAATTTTTACCGGCCATTTTTGGGATACTTACTGTCCGTATAAATTCCTTGAAGAACCAGAAGTCTTTTCCTAATCCAAAGGATTTGCTCTAATGCTCAGTGATCGATGACAACGGCGTGGCGGCAACACCCCAATAATGGAATGGTCCTCACGAGAGATATTTTCATCATTTCACAGACGAAGATCCCATCAAAAATGACTAATTTTTCTATCCACTGAATCGAAAACGTAATGCCTCCTGCAGACGTCTCTCGCATCGCTTTTTTTGCGCGGAAGCCATCGACTCCGTCGCCCACAAATTTGTTTTTCTTAAGTAGTCTCGGTTAACCGCACTGCTATGCAATGAAAACCCGAAAAAATAAAACTTCGGCAGGGCACGAGTTCCCATCCCACGGCGGTCTTTTCTAGAAAAAACGGGAGACGAAACTTCCGGTTGACAACGTGCGTAACCGGAGGAGAGAGATGCCCTCCCAACTGCCGCTCTATCCGTCCGCTTACGGAACCATCAAGCTCTAACAACTCTCTTTCTATTCCTCCTTTCATATCCATTTTCTATCGTATTTTACTTGACGCCTCTCTCGTTTCGTAAACAGAGCTCTCTTACCAACTTTGAATGTAAAGATCAGAATGCATTTTTTGGGCTAATAGGGGCCATGGAACCTGGGACTTTGCTCTAGCCGGAAGTAAATTTTATACAACTAAACTCCACTTATAAAACAGGGGTGCCCTAAGTTACCCTAGAACAAGGCCCTAGATGTATATATGTACATACGTATGGCCTTGCCTTATTTTTGTTAAGGTCCATCCCTTTGATCTCTTGAATATACCTGTGTATCTAATTTTGATACTACGCGCTCACTTGAAGATTTTCTTTGTGATATCTTCCAACCGCAAGGAATACTTTTGACCTGATTTATATTGTATCTGCAATTCCTTTTCATTATCCTTTCTTCTGTGATCTATATCTCTCTATTTTATTCTTTCTAACTTTTTCCACAGGTTTTCCACACCCCCTTCTCTTTCTGGATGATATCCTGTTTTACAAATATTTTTTTTCTGTAATCAAAATTATTGAAGTTTATATTTTCTCCACAGCACCATTCTCTATTTCCATGTTTTCTTTCTGTTGTTACTTTACTCGTTAAATAACTTTAATTTACTGCAGAGTGTGCTCTTTTAAAAGCCGTGTCCATTTTCTGTATTATTTTGGATAAAAATTTTTATTTTCGCATCATATAGATGTTTATATGCATATGTTTTCTTGGAGTGCACAAGGTGACCCGTGCATAAGGTAGATTTCTGTGTCAGAGTTTCCACTTGTGTCTTGATTTTACTCCAAATAAAAGGCTTATTAGAGTGACGATGTTTTGTTGACTCTTTTAGAGCAAT
Organism: Sympetrum striolatum; assembly: GCA_947579665.1. Lineage (NCBI taxonomy): Eukaryota > Metazoa > Arthropoda > Insecta > Odonata > Libellulidae > Sympetrum > Sympetrum striolatum. Next base: position 47,236,519 of record OX388342.1, on the reverse strand, counting down.
TAGAGGTTTGTCTAAAAAAATATTAACCTCTTTCGTTCATTAGAAAAGCAGTTTTATTTGTTTTCCGAAATTCATAGAAGGCATAATGAGAGAAGGAAAAGTTAGAAAGATTTTATTTCTGATTTCCTGTTAAAATATTTGTATGAAAATAGTACAAATCCGAGTAGAAGATGAGAAGTACTTATGGTGGCCAAGCTGAGTATAGTATCGGTATTATCTGATGCTCGTATACATCTTGCGGGACAGATTTGGTTAGCGGGCATTGCTTTGGACACTTAATGTAGAGGCATTTATGGTTCTGGATATAGATGACATCCCGAATCATCTTAAAATATTGTTGTGACGAATGACTAACATACTGCCATTACGATGAATAAAATAATTATATAAAGTAACAAACTGACACACTTTATACCGTAAGAGTAGCTAAAAGCAATGTGTTCCGTAAGCCTTGTTTATCACTCAGTATTCTTTGAGATTGGATAATCGTTCAAATTTTGTTTTTGAATTTTTCAGATATTTGAGTTGTAGTTTTTAAAGAACCGTAACGAAATATTTCATAAATGGTCAATGTCGCTATAATTAAAAAGAACTGAAATATGAAAAATCTTTGAAATCATAATAGTTTCAATTATTCCTCCCCCATTCATTATACTAGTATAACTTTTTAACTACCCTATCTCTTCTGTTTCCGGCACCCTCTGCATATCTTAATTTCTGCATATTGACGATAAGAGAAAGAACATTCCCCATCTCATTCGTTGAAGTGTATCTGCTGAATATAATAATAATAATAATAATAATAATAATAATAACCCTCCCCATGGTTCACGCCTTGTCGTGGTGGGAGGGCTTGCGAGCCTTAATGATCCTGAGAGCGATGCCGGCCGGAGATTTTACTCCTGGCAGGGTCACCCATGCCGGTAAGGTTGAAGGTGAAAGGCCAGACGAAAGGTGAACCGAAGAAATCCAGACGCGTCTGATATCATAGTGTGCGGCGTCCTGGTCAGCGTCTGTTTCCCCATGTTAGGGGCGGCTGAATTGCAGAACCTGACAGTAGGTATAAAATGTACACCCGTCTTGGGCGGAGATGGAAATGAGAAATAGGAGCCTCGGAAAAGTGCCGCTGCCTGGGGATCGCCAGGGCATGTCTATGGCCGGTGGTAGACATGACAGAGAGCAAGCCGGTGTCAGGGAGCTGAGGAGGCGGGCCCCTGTCTCTCAAGAAACTACAGCCCCATCAGAAGAAGATTCCATGGCTAACACTCAACAAGCAACAAGAACTGATGCTGCCTCTAATGGCTTGCCCGCCCAAGTAAGGGGGGCTGCTGGTAGAGAAGATCGCACTAAACGTATCAAATGGTCTCGTGAAATGAATATGGACATAATCAAAGCATTCTACCGGGCCAACAAGTGCGAAGACAGACCATTGCCTGGATATAGACATATTCTCCATGCAGAATTTAGCAAGATAAGACCTGAGCTACACCAATCTGAACAGAACATAGTAGATAGGAGGAACGTAATCCTCAGAAAAGGATACTTGACCGCGGTGGAAATAGAGGAAATAAGAAAGCAAGTATTTGAAGAGCAGAATCCACATCTAACTGAGGAAGTGGAACTAGAAACTGAAAGCGTTAACGGAGAAACCGAAAATATGGAGTCTATCAGTAATATGGCAACCAGTGTTACTTTCCGCGAACATGAGAATGATGAATTGCTTGCTAAAATGCAAAGCTTAATTGAATTTTTTAAAGGGACAAAACCATCAGAAAGACCAAAGTTACCCAAGCTTATTAATCCAAGTAAGGCTTCGGGAATTATTGATAGAGTGAACAAGATCCTTAGACTTCATTTAATTCAAATCAATGATTTAGAGGAAATCCAACTGGCCTTATACTGTGGTGCTACAATGGTGATTGAATTGAATGGGCAAAAAGCTTACAGACCGAGAATCACAAATCAACTCCACAGAAACAGCGACGAACGCAAGCCCCCTTGGAGAACTAGGTTGGAAAAGAGTATCAATTATTTTAGAGCGAATGCAGATATAATTGATGCATTCCTTAGTGGCAACACCTCTAGGAAGATTGTTGGGAAAGTTTCCAATATCTGTAGTCAAGCAAACATAGATCAGAATGGTAGCAACGCCAGGCAATTACTCCAAGATTTAAAAGATACTTTCCGTCAAAAAGCCAAGGTCAAAGGAGCAAGATTGAAAAGATATAATGAGCTGACAAAACGTAAAAAACAAAACAGAGATTTTATGAATAATAGGAAAAAGTTTTTTAGACAACTAGAAATGAATAACACAGATTCCAAGGAATTCAGAGAACCTGATGCGGAAGAAGTTGTTGAGAACTGGAGGAACCTCTGGTCAATACCAAAACACTACAATCATGATGCAGAGTGGGTTAAGGATATCCAAAATAAACAACAAAATCTGATTCCAATGCCATCAATAGAATTGAATGAATATGACATATTAAAAGCAGTAAAAAGAACTAGCAATTGGAAGGCACCAGGTCCTGACCATCTTCAAAATTACTGGTTAAAATATTTCACAGCCGCTCATAAACCACTTGCTCTAAGTTTTACAGACATATTGGAGAATCCTGATCAACTACCACAACATCTTACGGAAGGAACAACTTATTTAATATATAAGAAGGGAAATCCATCAAATCCTACAAATTACAGACCAATAACCTGTCTGTCTGTCATTTACAAGTTATTCACTGCCTTACTATGTGACAAAATTTACCAACACTGCGAGATCAACCATCTGATTTCAGAAGAGCAAAAAGGGTGTATCAGAAAAGCTTTAGGTTGTAAACACCAATTAACGGTTGATGCGGTGATTTTGAAGCAGGCACAAGTTAAACAAAGAAATTTAGAGATGGCGTACATTGACTACTCTAAAGCCTTTGATTCGGTTCCCCACTCCTGGTTAATCAAGGTTTTGGAAATTTATAAGATCTGCCCTAAAATTAGAAATACTCTAAGTAGTATCATGTCAATGTGGAAGACCAGACTGATGAGAGGTAATTATTCCATAGGTGAAATTAATATAAGAAGGGGCATTTTCCAAGGAGACTCGCTGTCACCCTTATGGTTTTGTCTTGCCATCAATCCCCTATCTACTCTTTTGAAGGACACTAACATCGGCTATAAACTAATCAGAAATGGAAAGAGAAGACTAAACCATCTGCTGTTCATGGACGACGTAAAGCTCTATGCAGAAACACCTGAAAAACTAAAATCATTAATAAAAACTGTATCCCTGTTTAGCAGAGACATCTGCATGTCCTTTGGATTGGAAAAATGTGCGACTGTCAGCATTAAACGAGGAACTATTAAAAAACACGAAGAGGATTTCCTCGGAATAAAAAATTTAAGACAGGATGAGATCTATAAATATCTAGGATCTCTCCAAAACGGTAGAATAGACCACACCCAATTGAAAAAGGAGTTCAAGGAAAAATACATAAGGAGAATTGCAAAATTATGTAATACAAAGCTATCAGGGAAGAGGATAGTTGAAGGAATCAACAGCTGGGCAGTTCCAATCCTTATTTACTCCTTTGGGGTAGTAAAATGGTCTGAGAGTGACTTAGATGAAATAGACAGGAAAACAAGAACTCTCCTGACGAAGTTTAGATTCCTTCATCCAAACTCATCTGTCAAGAGATTATATTTACCTCGCAAGGAAGGTGGAAGAGGCCTGCTGAACATCAAGAATATGTGTAATGTCCAGGTTTCTCAAATGAAAGAGAAACTAAGAACATCTTCTGACGAACTTATGAAGATGGCGGTAGAAGCTGATGAGGGATACACTCCCCTCAATCTCCAACAGGAAGGGACCAGCAAAGAACTAAATACTCAAGAGGATAAAAAAGTATGGGAAAGTATGGATATACATGGAAAGTTCCCAAGATTACTAGACGAACCTTACATCGACAAAAAGGCCTCATTACAATGGATACACAAAGGATACTTGTATCCTGAAACCGAGGGATTCCTTTTTGCAATCCAAGACAGAGTAATGAAAACGTTAAATTACCTAAAAAAAATATCCTGAAGCTAAATGTGGAAGATAAATGCCGAAAATGTGGAAAAACAGGGGAGTCCATCGAACACATAATGGCTGGTTGTCCAAATTTAGCAGACACAGCATACCTAGGAAGGCACAACCAGGTCGCGAAGCTCATACACCAACAACTTGGTATGAAATATGAACTCCTTGATGAGGATATTGTTCCCTATTATAAATATCAGCCTGCTCCTGTTTTAGAGAGGAACAAGATCATCCTTTATTGGGATAGACCAATTTTAACAGATAAAACGATTAATTACAACAGACCAGATATTTTGCTAATTAATAATGCGAACAAAACCGCAATAATCATTGATATAGCTGTGCCACTGTCTCATAACATACGAAGAACAGAGATGGAAAAGAGAGACAAATACGAAGAGCTTGCGTGGCAATTAAAGGATATCTGGAAGTTGGTAGAGGTCCAGGTTGTCCCATTTGTGATATCTGTTGAAGGATTGATGACCTACAATTTTGGTAAAAATTTGGAGAAAATTGGTTTAGAGGAATATACCATCGGTGCAGCACAGAAAGCAGTATTACTGCAAACATGTCACATTATGCGCAAGTTCCTCAGCAATTAATAATAAGATCACATGGGTTAGAGTGAATTCTCTCTCCGTGTCGACTGAGCCTAGTCCTAACCATCTATGGACAGGTGAATATTTTCCAGCGGAAACGCTGAGAAAGTGCAAAAACTCAAATAATAATAATAATAATAATAAATCATTGATATAGCTGTGCCACTGTCTCATAACATACGAAGAACGGAGATGGAAAAGAGGGACAAATACGAAGAGCTTGCGTGGCAATTAAAGGATATCTGGAAGTTGGTAGAGGTCCAGGTTGTCCCATTTGTGATATCTGTTGAAGGATTGATGACCAAAAATTTTGGTAAAAATATGGAGAAAATTGGTTTAGAGGAATATACCATCGATGCAGCACAGAAAGCAGTATTACTGCAAACATGTCACATTGTGCGCAAGTTCCTCAGCAATTAATAATAAGATCACATGGGTTAGAGTGAATTCTCTCTCCGTGTCGACTGAGCCTAGTCCTAACCATCTATGGACAGGTGAATATTTTCCAGCGGAAACGCTGAGAAAGTGCAAAAAAAAAAAAAAAAAAAAAAAAAATAATAATAATAATAAAACGGCTTTATTCGGGCGAGATTGAGACTAAAAGTCTCCTCTTCCATCTAACCCATCGTCATACAATACATAAATAATTAACTTAAAGAGATAGTATGAAAAAGATATGAGAAGAAATTGTGGATGTAAAAAACTTAAGAAATTCTTAGGAAAAAAAAATTATCCACTGCAGGAAAACACCCACTAAGAAGGGGGGTGTGAAAAACCTGCGCAAACCTACCGATAGTATTAACTAAAAAGATGGTAAGAAACATGATTACATTTTATAAATACACTATCAATAGGCACATATATAGGATACATCAATAAACATAGTCATGTTGAACCATTTACATTAGAACACAAAATAATAAGGGTATTAACATATATAACATAACATAAAATAACATATTTTAAAGCATAAATACATATCAATATTACATAAAACATAGATATCAACACAACATAGGGATAGGAAACCGGTGAGAAAAGACTTATTACTAGAATAAAGAAGAGATAATTTTATTTACAACAGCAATAAATATATGCAAATTGAAGACAAGATATCTCAATTGTATAGATCATATAGACAAAATATCTCAATTGATAGAATTCTTTTTATAGAAAAGTTTTCAAGTTATATTTACTTCGATTCAACTTAAAAGTATACTCATTGAAAGTAAGACTGGAAGGAATTTTCACTATATTGATTCCACCATTATTTCAGAAATAAAAACTTTAGAATTCTCATTATTCTGTACAAATAATGAAATTTTCGTTCGTACTCTGAAACATGCGAAGGTTATTTTCCCGTGGCTAAAATTATCTTTGATTCCAGGACCTGTAGAATTCCAAAACCATTAAAGTTAAAATTATTTCTGATGATCTGAAATGTACTCGTTCTATTCCCTTACTGTATTTTGTATTTTTTGTTGTATTTTAGTGGAAAAAGGAGGAAATACCTGTATCTATTCTTGTCTAGGTTTACCAATTTAACTATCCTAATTTCTTTGATTTCTTCATTACTTTTCATCTAAATAATTTTTACATTGCGTGCGCAATTCTTTCTCTGTTTGATTTTCCCCCATCATTCTCTGCAGGTTTGGCTTTCTTATTCCTTTCACTTCTGTATTTTTTTTTCGCTATTGTTTTTCCTCGCATCTCAGATTCTTTGTTCTGTGCACCTGCCATCACCTGATCATTCCTCTGATCTCCTTTCCTCGAAGTCCCCACACGAGTCCTCCGAAGCTCCAAATCCTCCCGCGGATGCGTCTGCCACGCGGCCTTATGGGTAATGGGCCGTGAAAGGGAAGGAAGCCCTGCCGTCCGCACCTGCGTCTTCTTATAGCGGTCTGTTATGTGTCGATAGTCATAAGGACGATTGGAAATGTGAGGATGTCACATACTGCGTTTCGACCACCCATGTTAGCGTTGCTCACATGTAGAAGCATGAATCATTGCGCCTGATGAATAGCTCGTTTCATTTGAAGCTTATTTTTGGACACAATAGTGCCGCATTGTTTATTTTTTTAGCATTCAGCAGAATAGATTATATTGTCACTTGCTAATCAGATAGTGGTGGAGGCCTAAAACTGAAGGTGCCATTATCTAATATAATTATTTACTTGTAAATTTCTTCCCCGCAAGCCACAATAGATTATAGCAGGGGCGTATTGACTCCAATAGCCCTACATTATCTATCCTAGTAGCATACCTAATGCCCTGCAAAAAGATCAATCAGAGGTAACTGTCTGTTTTAGCAAATTTTCCTTGCAACACTTTGAAACCAATTGAAGCAAGGTGATATTATCTATTTATTTTGCACTTAAATTTTTCTTATTAAATATATCTCTGTATATCCGTGATTGATTGCATAGTTTTTCCTATCCATATTTCTTAAACTCATAAATTTCAATGTCAATAATTTATTTCTGACGGTGTAGCCATAGGTAGCACGCTCCTATTTTGACCTCAAGTAACCAATTAATTTCTTTCTCATTTTCATTCCTTTTCTATGCCTTTATACGTGTTTAATTTCCTCTAGTTGTATTACCATCTTTCTCTACATACCAATTGTTTCACTTCTTCCATGTTCCCAAAATTGCAACTTCTATTCAACTGCCCTCTAACCAAATTCTTCTCTAATGGTGTGCCGCAGTATACCAGGGTGTCGTGATTGAGCTATTGGTGTACCACGTAATATCCTAGGGTAAAGATTCTCCAAATTTCCTATTAAGTATGTACATGCCTTGTTTTGAAAAATATTGTTTTTTTGAAGGGGATTCGTAATGAAAGAATTAAAATATTCCATAACTCGTTTATCTTTATTCTTTTCCAATTTTCATCTAGAAAGTAACTTATAAAATTTCCGTAAAGTCTGCTGCGGAGCTTTTGCCAACACGTTAGTGTGCCGTCGAAGACGAAAGGTTTGGAAAATCAATATCTGACCTCAAGAATATAGAAGGGATAAAAAGGTCGTGTGCAAGATATTTTTTTAGAAGTTTCTCCGATTACCCAATACATTGCAGTTATAACAAAACGATCCTCTTTTCAAGGCCATTTTTCTCATTACTTCTATAGATCATATATTATCTTTATACGTTGAATTTATAACATCCGGAAATGCGGGCAGTTGTTTCATGTGTTATTTTCACCTATGCTTTTTATTATTTTTAGGCACCAATTATTATTAAAATCGTTTCCTCTTTCGTTTAAGCATCTGGCTTGGCCTTCTGCTTACCCTCTTTCTACGTGTTTCGTTTTGATGCCTGAAAGTATATGGAGAGGGAATTTTTTTCCTCGGTTCTCGTTACGTACTCCATACCCTTATGATGTCTCAACACATTTAAAGACACTCTTTTCTCTACTACCTACCATTTTTTCACGAACAAGGGTCTTTAGGGTTGGAAAATAATAAATTGGTAGCACTATGTTATTATAAGTTCTAATTAAAAAAAAAAAGAATCGATATTTTTCATCTAATTTTGCAGCGTTTTCCTTTTTTCATGTAATATATAGTTTAAAAGAGGTCGTACCATTTAGAATAAAATATGCCATCATTTCGTGTTGCAAGGTTTATCACAAGGGCGTCGCCAGCCACTGGGCTAGGGGGGGGCAAGCTGCCTGATAAAATGAAAAATGCCTAACTTACAGGGGCTAGTTTATTTATGACCTCTTCTTACTACAAATACGTCAAATCTTTCAAAAACTAAATGCATTGAAAACTAGAGGAGTTTAACGCTTATATGGCCAACTTATTAAACTTTCCAAGATAGTAGTTTACATAAGCAAACTATTGAAAACTTATCATAAGTTTTGTTTGGATACGTCCAATTCCTATTAAAAAGTCATTTTTTTCGATGCGAAAGTATTTTAATGCTGTAGATATATACTTCCCGAGTCTTTGAGAGTTCTTTCTTCCAAGAGGTTACCAAGCGCGAAAAGGATAAAATAGTTACCGTTATTTGACAAGCGATATAAAACGTCTCAATAAATCACCACATTGTTGCACCCATCCTTATTTGAACATCTTTCGTTATTAGTAAGGAAAGGGTAAAGGGACTTTGCACATAAGGGCGTGCACCCAGGAATTCCTTGGGAATTTCGTTATTAGTTTATATCATCAGCAGCTTTCTTAGGAGTGACTTCATTCGTTGCTTTTAAAATTACCTCCTCTTCTAAGAAACAAAAAATCATTATATCAGATGAAATTTTCTGATAGGCTTACAATTATGCCTGATTTCGTTATTTATGTATTAGTCAAGCATTCAATTGAATGCGTCACATACCAGAGAGTAAAAATTCGGCTGCATTAAAATATTCTGTAGACTCTTGATTATAGTTGATATTATGATTGAATTTGCAGAAATCAAGTTATACACCAAGGTAGAAAAAATGAAGCCGTCAACTTACAATTATTTAGACTGAGCAATAGGTGGTTTAACCAGCAGAGAGATGATACAAAACCCTGTCTTACGTACTGAGTGTTCAAAGAAAACATAAGTTTTCCACGAATTGAAATTTTGAATGGGCATTGCATAACCAGATATGAGATTCGTGGGATTCTATCACAAGAGAAAAAATTGGTTGCATCGAAAAGGAAGCTGAAGAATTCAAGTCACAGTTTAAACCGTTTCTCAAATTTATTTCAAGTCATCAAGTAACAGTTCCGATAAATATGTGCGTAACTTACGGGCACAATACCTTTCAGCTGACAGATTTGCTTCCAAAATGGTATATTATTAATGTCTATGTCTATGTCTATGTAAGAACCCTGCAAGCCACCTTTCGGTGTATGGCAGGGGGTGCAAGCACCTTGACTCTATTTTCCTAAACGGTTGCTTTCGCGTATACTTCGCGGAAAAAATGAATTTTTGAAACGATTCGTTTTAGCATCTATTTCCCTAATCTTTCGGGCAGTATCAGCACGGCCCATATAACAGGGGGGTCGCATTATATCGGTTACATCTTCTGATAATTTAATTTCTCTGAACTCATTTATTAAATTTACCATTTGAATTAGTGATCTATCTTCTAATGATTCCCATCCCGCTTCCTGTAACATCCGAGTGACACTCGCTGTTTTATCGTAGCATTTTTTTACAAATCGTATCGCCTTTCGGTGTACTTTTTCTAAATCCCGAATATGACATTTCTCGGCGGGGTCCCATACACTACATGCATACTCAAGGTGAGGCCTAACTAACGCTAAGTAACATCGCTCGCGAACCTTTTCTTCGCTCCTACCGACTATTCTTTTAACGAAGCCGAGTTTCTTAAGTGCTTTTCCACATATATTTCGGATGTGGGCACTCCATGATAGATTATTCGTGAGAGTTACTCCAAGATACTTTACCGATTCTACTGTCATTAGGTTTACCCCTCGGAGACTATAAGAATAATCATTTATTATAGATTTACTTTCGAAGAAGTTAACTACCGAACACTTTTCTACATTAAGCTCTAATTGCCAATCATCGCACCAATTCATAATTCTGTCTAAGTCGTTCGAAAGGGTTAATCTATCCTCTGAAGGATAGATTAACCCTTTCGAATAGAATATTAATAATATCATCGAAAATTAATTTTTACTGATATTTTGCATTGCTCCAATACTTTTACAAATTTCTATGGAAACCCGGTTATTGAATTATTTTCGTAACTATACAGCGAATTAACGGGTAATTATAAAATAAGGATCAGTATATTTAATATCATCCCGAGTAATGAAGAGGCTACTGTAAGGACTTTTAATCGTCCAGAATACTTAACAAAGGAACCAGTTCCTTTGGAATCGTCGCTAAACTCATCTTGAGATGTGCCCTCCGATAACAGCCCTAAAATAATACAATCCTAATTTATGCAACTAATAATGGTCATTTTACAAAAAACTACATAGACATTAACTTATGTTTTCCCGATAGAGGCCTCGAGCTATTAGCGGACTGTGAAAAAAATTTCGGATGTCCACCTGTACCTTATGAAATCCAAACTAAACTCTCCTTCGAACTGTTCCCTGTGAATTTCTCAAATGCACTAATCACGAGCCTGGCTTTGCATTCACACCCTCAAAACAGTCACATGCAGAAGAGCTAACTGAGCGTTTTATCAACCTTTTTGTCTCTCAAACGTAATCTTAATCTCTGTTTTCACGGTGTAAGTTTCGAATTACTTCTCGAATGTTCCCTTGTGTTTTTGCGAGGAGTAAACGAATCAGCACTTTCGAATTCTTCTCATGGGAATCTTATCTTATGGTGTGAGTCATCTAACAAAAGGATATGGTTAAGAAGTGCATGCGTTGAACATCGTGAGCAAAACACTCGTATCGTAGCGTCCCATTAATATCGATGTCGGCTCAGGGCCTGCACTGCTACCGAAAACATCAACTTAGCTGAAATCGGAGCCATATTTACGGGCATACAAAGCTTTCGCTGAATTTATCAAGCAAATGATTGGGGTTTTGTACTCTTCAGCAGAAAAAAAGGACACAGCTAATCATAGGACTTGACTCTTGGAGCGGGTTTGAACCCCTAAACCCCCCCCCCCCTCGCTGCGCCACTGCTTGGGCCTATTTGCAAATTACTCACCGCAAAACTTTCTTATGCCCATTTGAAGGGAAAACGAAAAAAAACTGAATCCTTTGTCTTCTGCCGGCGATTGTCGAACGATACTCAAGGAAGTTTGAGAGAGAGGACATAATCGCATAACCTCGCGCTCTGATCGCATCGAGAGGCAGTTCACATTGTTCACCCTGAAACCGAACTTTTCTTCTCTTGGGACGGAAGGGGCGAAGGAAAGGAGGGATGGCTGTTGACATTGCTGCAAAGTATTGTTGAAATATTTGTGCTGCGCTGGAGGAATAAATGAATTTCCTACGAAGAAGTACTTTTCCCATCACTGGTGTTTACACGTGCCAACACTTGACTTTGTTTTGGGTCTAAATTCTTTTCAAATACGCTCGTGCCTAAAAATTGTTTCTACAACACATCCCGAACCACAATACGAATGGGTCTCCAGGGGGGGGCAGCTGCCCCCCCCTGCCCCCCCCTGGCGACGCCCATGGTTTATCATAATAATGATTTGCAATGTATTTTGATTTTTCGTTATATAAATCATTCTCAGTTAATTTCTTTTTGGGTTTAGTTGTGATTCTATTGATTTAACGTGCATGAATCGAAAATTGGTTCCTAAGAAACTGTTATAAAAATACAACTCAGCGAAGAGTGTATTTTAGACGTTTCAATTTTTTCAAACAATATGTAAAAAGTATATTTGTCGAAATTGATAGTTTAAAGACATTCCATTCAAACAAGGGAAGAACGGCTTTGCTTTTCAGAGATCCATATAGCATTTTCATCTGAAAATGCTACATGGATCATCCAGACCCTTGCTTATTGTATTTTAGCCAAAGGTATTTTTTTTACTATTTTATGGATCTATTTCGAAATATTGGTTACTATGACTAGGCGCTTACTATGACTTAGGCTTACCATCGCTACTTAAAACTTCTCTCTTAAATGTTAGGCACCACAGGTGCTCTTCATATTCTAAAAAAGTAGTAAATCGAATCCTAGCCATATATCAGTGATAAACTTATCTTTGGTTTTGTGAGTTTATTATTAGCTGCACACAATTCAGATGTAATCTTATTTCTTCTCGTATATGACCAATTATGAAAAAGCCATGAAGCTACTCCACCAATGCTGGAACGTTTCTGTTGTTTCACGCGCATTGTTGTCTTCGTTGTAACCTGAGACTGAACTTTATTGTTTGCTAATGGTGAAGACTTAGTTCAAATTAGAGTGCCTGCTCGTAATTTCTCCCTCCTGACCTCTGTGTCGAGAATAATTTTCATTAAAAGACCTGACGGCTGCATCCGGCAAACTCTTGAAAGACATCCGGCATGAGCGTGACAATGGTGAATGACCACAGTTTTTCACATGTACGCATGCCATAATACCGCTACATACAACTTCTTCCATCGTAAATATTTCTGCCGAGGACAGAAGACTGGAAAAAAGATCTGAGAGTCAAGATGCTTTTCAGCATTGTCGTAAAGGAGAGATTTGGAATTAGAAATGAAAATTTCGAGTATATTTCTTACAAATAGATGTCTACGCTATTTCTATGTATAATTCGATGCAGTAGGTGAGTAAATTCCTAAAAGTGCGTTATTAAATTTATTAATGGAGATGATTTGAGTTCGGCGACAACTAAGCGAGATGAACTTGGATGAAAGTGTAAGGAAAGAAACATTGGAACACTGCTGTTGATGAAATGAGGTTTAATAAAGCTTAAAATTTTTAGAATAGAATGTACTTTGGATGTTTCATAGGTAGTTGGTTATCCTGTCTTTCAGTTATTTCAGAAAATCGGTGATACGAGGCGCTGACAATGACGGATATTGAAAATTTTTTGAACTTCTAATTGGATGTAGGTGTTTGATCTAATTCTAATATTATTATATTTACCCTGCAGATAGGCGAATACCAGTAGGCAGTCCCCGTTTCATATATTGATTATTGAAGAAACACATATCTGAATGTAAATACGCGATTACTATAAATGAGAAAATGTAACAAAATCCAAAAACCATCGAAATATGCAACACCCTTCAATTAGTACACAGATAAATTCTTCAGAGCTAAAGTCCCATTATGTATCACATTAATTATTAAATATCCTTAAATTTCCTAATTAACGTCATCCTTTACATCGACTGATACTTAACACTTTAATTACTCAAAAAATAAATATTTACCCTACCTGCCATAACCACATACAACACGTATAGAAATTAATACAACTATGCACATCTTAACAGCAAATTTTTAAATGGTTTTCTTAAACTCCCTTTCATTAGCAGGGAAGGGATGGATTTTCGATGACAATAGTTACGATTAATAATATAAAACACAATTTTTAAAACAAAATGTCTGATTTTTAAATTACTTCTAACGGCAGGTTGATGTAAAGAAATTTTCTGCAGAATTTGTGTATAATTTAATGATTTGCGACGAAATTAACATGGCATCTCCATTCACTGACTTTCGCCCTTATAAAATAATTTCCTCTGGATTACCATGCCATCAAAAATCATCCGTTATAATTCACAGTGTTATGGATTCATGTTATTCCTCAATGGTGACTTCCTCAATATGAGAGACTTCAACAGGCGATCTCCGTTATATTAATTACACCGGAAGGTACGCGTTTTACCTCATTCGCTTCTATTACTTAGCTGGATACTGCAGTATAGCAAGGAAAGAAAATCTGTCATTGTATTAGCCAGGATATTTTCGTGATGGGATTTCATCAGAGCAAACGAGATAATTCTATTTTAGCATTTATCTTGCTTTATCACCGATTCGAAGAAGATAACGGCGATGCTTCGAATAATGTGTGGAATAGCGTCCTTTTTTAAAGAGGTTTTGTAATCATTTTGACGCTTAAGGTGGGCTCCCTGTCGTTAAACGTTTGCTACTTTTTTCAACCAGTTACTCATATCAGAGAGGAATATGATTACCGTATATTTAGTATTTATATATCGATCCGAATATAAACCGATACACTTAATTCTATCACAAAAAACTGGGAAAACTAGTAGGCTCGAGTAAAAGCCTAGGACGAGAAATCCAGCAGCTACTGATCAATTTCAGAATGAAAATAGGTTCCAACATAATTACAGCAATTGAAGCATAAGTGCGTTTAATATTTTGAATATTCTTTCAATTATACAATCTACATACTAATTTAATTATGTCACACGCACTTATTTTGCTTACTTTTCTCCGGTAAGAGAGTGAGTGTGATTCTCATTCGAGTATAAGTCGAGGGGGACTTTTTCAGCAGAGAAAATGTCCTGAAAACTCTGCTTATACACGAGTAAATACGAAGATTTGTTTCTTACCCGAATCTCTTATTTCACTGCGGATATTCATGTATTATTTTTGGTTCGTAATATTACAAATATATATCGAGATTATAATGTAAATGTAGACTGAATTTCAATCATACATCATAAAATATTATTTCATTTCAAATATTCCTTTTTATCAAAATCAGCACTATTTTAATCAAATTAAAATTGTTTACAAAATCCACTTTTTCGGTCTTGATTTGGTGGTAGTTTTTCATAAAACTGTGCTTTAATTTCTCTGTTTTAGAAAATTGTTATTTTATCACCTGACGTCAAGTAAAAATAATGCATTCTCCCCACTACTCACTACCATTTTTAAAAATTTTATATTTGCTTCACAAATTTTACTCGTTTGTAATGAAAGAATATTAAGAAGATGTCATTAGAAAAGGAAGATTATCATTTCTCTGGAATATACTGAGCGTATTTCTATTCTGTATTATGGAAGCATATCTTTTGAGGAAATAAATGCACTTCAGAATAAACAGGAATGTCTCTTTTTGTTTGTTTTAAGGTGTTAGCTTATATTGTTAGTGATGGAATATTCGATCTGAAGAGGATGGCAAAACCAGGATATATATGTATGCACAAAGTTTCCCACTCATATTAAGGAAAATAGAATAACGATTACGCATCATTTCCTTTTAGATTGTATTCTGCATAGATTGCATCAAGATTTCCTTCTGGGAAAATTAATCACTGAAAAGGATGAAAATCAACAGCAGACTTTGTATTTTCCACAAGAAATTTTCTTGTGGAAAATACAAAGTCTGCTGTTAATTTATAAAAAATGGCGTTCCACCAAGTAAAGTCAGTTCATATCGATTTCACTGAAAAGGAGCTAAATACATGTTCAATCATCGCTGCATGCAATCCTACGTTGACACAAAGTTTTCCGCTTTTGTAGATGGAGTAAGTACTCGAACCTATGTTAATACTCATTTTTTAGTTTAGTAGTCGACTGGTGGGTGGGATATATGTACAATTCCAAAGGAATTTCCACGTGTAGACCACGTGGATTTCTACTTAATGACTATTGAACTAAAACGAGTAATTACATTTTGCAATGAAATACTATCATGTATCTTTAAGTAGCATTTCTTTACCTACTTAATGCTTTCTTCATCATCGTTCAATCATCGCTGCATGCAATCCTACGTTGACACAAAGTTTTTCGCTTTTGTAGATTGAGTAAGTGCTCGAAACTATGTTAATACTTATTTTTTAGCTTAGTAGTGGACTGGTGGGTGGGATATTTGTACAATTCCAAAGGAATTTCCACGTGTAGACCACGTGGATTTCTACGTAATGACTATTGAACTAAAACGAGTAATTACATTTTGCAATGAAATACTATCATGTATCATTAAGTGGCATTTCTTTACCTACTCAATGCCTTCTACTTTCCTATTCTCGACGCAAATTACTCTAAATCACTACAAAGTTAAAATAGAGACGTTACTTTCTGCATATATTATCAGATATTAAATCACTCGTCTGGATTTAGATGGAATTTCGTTATATTGTTGTCTTAAATACAGTCTTTATGTAACCATTGTAATATTCTATTCTACAATTTTACCCTATTTCATTATCAGTGATATTGCTTTGATTTTTGGCTTTTTCCTAATTCATCCCTCGCTCATTCTGCATCACTTCAAAAGGAAAATATCTTTTAGTCCAACTAGCCAACCCAACGTATTTTTTTAAGAGGGTTTCCGTTTTTCGAACTCTTTATGGACTCCGTGGCTTCTTTTGTCTGGCGAAACGAGCGGCTAACATCTGCATACCACATGAAAGGTCACTAAAAGAAAGTGCGAAGACACATGTCTTGAAGGTCTGTAGAGGTTATGGCCATTTTTTGTGCTCCTGGGCCACTCCTGACCGCAGCTCCTCTTCTTGGAAGTCATTCATTTGGCCTTCCCCTGAAGAAATAGGAGAACAGATATACCAGCTGTATCTTCCGCTTCTAAGTAAATCACCGCTTTAGTTACACTAGCTACCATATAAGTCTCCGCTTACATCATTCGTTGTTTCATTTTAACCATTTAAAATAATCACCCCCGTGTACATATTCATTTACCCTATGCCTGTAACTTACGAAAAATACATTTAAAGCTACTTTTTGTTTCATTGCCGGCCTATTTTCTTCTATAAAATGCGAAATAGATAATTGTTGTTCGAAATCAAGAGAATACCCTAAGAGAGAAAATGTAAAGAGATCATTATTTTTATCATTCAATATTGTTGTTTATTTAGCGTTACAAACTTTTGGCGAAAACGCATTGATTTTTTGTGAAATTAATGTCTCAAATTTAGTAGATTACAATTAATTTTTTTACACGAAAACAGTTGCTTTGCTGCATTTATCCATTTCATAGTTCACTTCCATCGGTCACTGAATCAGTGGTACAATGACAATCGCCACAGCAGTTGGCGAGAAAAGAATATAATAATAGATATATTTGGAAGTAAATGATAAATTTATGGCATTATCAGCCGCAAACGACAAAAACAGCGCAAAAATATGATGTATATCATTTCTTTAACCGTCGAATAAGCCACGTTCTATTGAGATTCGTTCCTGTTTCCGTATTCTAATGAATGGAAAAATATAGATTTTCTGTTTAGAGAACGGAAATCGGCCGTTATTTTACAGGAACTTATCAAGAAAAAGGGTTGAGGTGACTTTGCACATAAGGGCCTGAACCCAGGAAAATTCCCAAGGATTCCCGGCCCCGTCAGACTTATACAAGTCCGTTTTTCCCTAGAAACTTAGAATTAGCTCCATGGTTCTACCCGTCTTTTCCCCAAGACACTGGTAAATTTTGCGTGACTCTTTACAATTTATATATCTAGGGCAGCTTAACTTTTGAAAATGTTGGCCTAATTATTTATGAAAAGGGCAGTTCGCGTATCCGTGAAGTTATCTATTCCTTAATTAATGGATTTATAGGATGAGAAGAATTCAGTACTTTCATATTCATGGAGATTATAATGAAATGCATTTTTTAAGAGTGATAATAATTTAGAAGCATATTATCGTAGGATAAATAATTAAATTGATGAAAATTTGAGGTTTCTCGTAGAATACCTATTGATTCGGAATTAGAAGCATAAACCTCCAATCGGAAGAGCAAGTGATTTTATTATATTACAAGTAATTGAGTAATTTAGTATGTTTGTGACAAATAAATATTTTTTATTATTGTTATTAGTTATATTGATATGAAAATCATTAAGCTAGACTTTGTTGGCCAGAAATGTCTTTTTAGCATGTAATCGGTGTTGTAAGACACTACGATACCAAAGCTTATTTCGTTTGAATCCAACTGTCAACCAGCTGCTAAGGAAGGGAGAAATAATGGAGTGAAACATATTCTTAATTTACTTTTATAGAGTCTTTCAGTAATTTTTCAAGACTATCATGCGATCGCAACGATTCTCCGAACTAACAAAAATTTTATTCGGCAAAAAATATACTCAAGGACCCTACCTCTCATTCAGTACATTCAAAAGGTCTTTAAGAAAACATAATTGTTTTCTTTCCACAAAAAAGCTCTAAGCTAGCTAACGATATCATTGTCAGATAGTATACAAGTCATTGTTCCTACGATTTCAATGTGATAGTTCACGGCCACTGCTGGGAGAAAATTGGCTGGCTTTGCTCATGCATCAAAATTAAAATGCTCCCCAAGCTTGCCAGTAAATTCGATCTTCTCGAAAAGCTCTTATCCGAGAATCTTACTGCGTGGGAGAGCAGTTGACTTCGCGTTGAAGTAATGTGCTAAGTTGCTAACAAGAGTTCAAGCACGAGAGATTAAAAGCTTCACTGTTTGGACAAAAAGGTTCGCAAAAAGGAAGAGAAAGAGGTGGTAAAAAGAATTTGAAGGAAAACACTCGCAGAGTGGGTGGGAGAATGATAGAACCCACATGCGTATTGGGCGAGATGGTAAAAAGGAAATATGAAAGCAGATTGTGTTCATCGGAAGACCACCCATGTCTGCAGAAAGGAGATTTTATAAGTGGGATTTAATCCTTTCGCAGCTGTGACGGCTTACATGCAATCCACAGGACTATGCCACATTTGATTGGTGACGTTTCGAAATAATTTGAAGTTTGGATTATGCCGATGAAGACTTCTGTTTATAATTCAAAGGACAAGTAAGCTGTCATGTCGGAATGGCACGAATAAATTTGTGAATTCTGACTTCAAATGCCGGTCCTTCCTTTTTCCGCCTACGAAGCTTCTCAAACCACTAATCTTTAATTCTTTGAAAAAAGGAGAAAAAATTTTATTGTAAAATGATGGAGGAACATTAGCGGAAGAGCTAAGGAATCGGAGAAAATTTTCCAGATTAGAATGCATATTAATGCTTCTCTCGTTGCCATAATTGAAGATTCTTACTCGATAAACGTGTTACCGGCTTAAAACCTTACAGAAGAAAAAAACTTGTAATATCTTTTAATCGCAACGAACTTCAACCATTAGGTTATCATATTAATGTGAGCGTTTATACTGATATATTTTTTTAAGCTGCTTTTAAGTTGAATATTCATCTAAAATCTAGCGGAATAATATTTTTGTCTTGCCTTGATTCAGGTTTTATCACATCACCAAAAGTGCTTTTCTATTAAAATTATGACGCTTAAATGGAAAATAGAATTATCACTTTAAAGAAATTATTTTTTTCATTCAATAACTAACTAACGTCAAAAGTAAGCGTTCGTATAAACCCCTTACATGTAACTTCTGTTTGACAATATTTGTTGGAATATCTGTCAAAACAACTCACAGACAATAATTCGTATTTTCTTCAAATTTTATACAACTCCGCGATGAATTAAATTTGCGTATAAAACAAAGTTTTTCTTTGAGTTTTGATAGCGTTCCAAAGGTTAGAGCACAGAATATCTTGATTTTAAAATATTTACAAATTCAGCAAGACCAAGAGCAAAACGTATTCTAAAAAATATTGAAATACGCTTGTAGAAGTCCGATCCCCTGGTAGACTTACTTGGAATTATTATATCATCAAGGACCTGATGGAGAATTTCCAAGTCGATATCGAATTCACTTAGAGAAGCCTTGAAGAGCCAAGCATCTGCGAAGAGATATGCGTTCACCGCCTGACGGTGTACGGGCGCGCGCCCCTTACTTCGTCTTCCTCTTTCGATTCGATGGACAGAGGTCATCATTCGCTCGATGGTAATTAAGGGTGGCAGGGCGTGGCGTGATGCCTTGCAACGGTTTTGCGGTGGGCCCTGCAACGAAACGATCCAAAGATGGGCTCATAGCGGACTTAAGAAAGAAGAGGGACTACAGATGAAGGGAGGGAAAGATATTTTCGTGGTTTGCAGATTCTAATCTCGCCTCAATGCAGCACGTGCACCCACGCTTCGAAGCTCTCGTTTCCATGGAATTTTTCTGCGGAGTCAGCTTTCTCGAGTGAATTCTTGGATTTCTGTTTGCTGTTGCGAGTTGAAGCCGAGGTCTTACTCGGGGAAATTTGAATACAGACTCTCGCTGAGGGGAGTGTTGCTCAAGTACTCGCGACGGGGTAGTCCTTGGGATCTTTCTTTTTATTGGGGTGGAAAAACTCGATTTCGCCATCTCAGGGTATTTGTTTGTCTTATGGCTGTGACTAAGTAGGAGTTGAAGTGATTTTATAAATAAAGAAACATCGTTGAAACAAGAGATAATATGACTTTCTTGCAATGAGCTACGCTGTTTTCCTAATTTAAAAACTCCATCAAAATATATGTGACAGAATGACTAAAGGGACTTGGAGTATGGAAGCCTGCTCTCTGACTCCCTATTATAGCGTTAGGGCACTAATTCGATTATTCATCTGCATACACTAATCGCTTTATCTATCTAGTACCCTTATAAGTGACTTATATCGTTCTCTTTAACATATTAGTGACAGATCTTTGAAGGATTAAGGAAACAACGATGAAAAGGCCTCCAAATATTTTACATTAATAATTACATCTATGATTCACTCGTTTCGTTTTTAAAAGTCCTAAATGAATGTCAGCAATATTTTCCTTATCTCTATCCTTTCTGATAATATTTTGCTAAATTAAATATACTCCAATGAAATTAATTGCAGTAGCATGACAGACCACACAAGTAAGTAAATCTTGCATTCCATAGTGTATTTAAAATTAATTATTTACGATTTGCCGCAAATTTATAATTAAATAATTTCAGTGGGAGACCTGGGTTTGTGTCCCAGACTTGTCACTATTTTTCTCTTCTTGTATAACCTTAGGTAAAGTTGCACGCTTTCCTGTGCTATATTAAAACTTCTTTCCATCATTTGTAAATAATTTCAATTAAAAATAATTATCAAAATTAATTTACACTAGGAAAGAATAATTATATAGATATGAAAAGGAAATGAACTTTCGCGAAAGAAAAGTAGCATCAAATGGCTTTAAAAAATTTGTAATCGTGGTTTTAAAAATAAGACAGGGTGGAATAATAAGCAAGCTTAATGCGTATTCTGTAATTAAATTGGTTTCTGCAAGGAAATGCGTTTTCATTGTAAGCCCTTCCATATTAGTGCACCTACGGAAAGCACTACGTCAAAAAAATCGCGTGAAAGGTCGAAAATCACTTCTATTTTTTCCCTCGTAAATTCGATGGAAACTCGAGAACTTCATTGTAATTACCGTAGAGATCGATTTTAGGTGAAACCTTTTCATTTTCTACCGAGTTCAATCCATTGTTGCTTCCATAATAGCCTCTTAATCCTCGTTGTACCGTTTAATTTGAAGTTCGAATAATAGAGAATAACATGACGAGACATTTCGGAGCGAAAGAATCGTAAAAAAGCTCGCAGGATGTGAACGATCAACGTCGCACTTTCTCGAAATTGTCCCATTCGTTAAAAATAACGACTTTTTGAACGAAGACAAACTTTCCTTATTCCCTCGGTGGAAAGCTCCTGAATCATTTCACCTATTGTTACCATTATTTCCCTCGCACCATTGAATCCTGGGAGTCAATCGCAATTAAAATGAAAGGATTCGGCGATGACCGACGACCACCGCACTTTCCCCGCACTTCCCACAGTCCCACGGGGAGAGATTTCACTCCCGCCCGCAAAAATCATTCCACGGAGGTTTGTTGGGGTAAGACCTAGAAGGGTGAGAAAGAAAAAAATGAAGTGCGAGGTCCGTGCATTGTAGAGCGGAAGCGGAAGTTGTGGTGCAGTTCGCAGGGGGTTCGACGGAAGCGTTTGATTGGTGACTTGGGAAAAAGGGCCACGTCCCACAGGGATCATTTCTGGGACCGAAGATTTTCACGGATGGGAGCGAGGGTTGGATTTGTTCCGTGACAAATGAGCGGGTGACAGGGGGCTGAGTGCAGCCATTCTTCCGGTTTCTCCGGAAGAAAGGATGTAGTTTTGCTCCCTCAGCCAGCGATTTTTCGGTTTTTGTTTCGCTTAGGGAGGAAATGAAGGCACGAGTCGGAAGTAAAAAAACGACACAACTCACGCTAATTCGTTTTCAGTAGCGGAAGCTCTTCAGTAGGGCGCCTCTATTGTGTGGAAACTTTCTATCTGTAAATTAATCAGTCGTATCTTGAATAAAACACATTTTTTTCCTTCCCAATATTTGGTGTCGTAAAAAGAGGAGTATCTTAAAATTGTACTTATTATTATTATTAATTAGAAATAGAAGTAACTCCTGAAAGTGATTTGGAGGGAAAATCTACGGATCCGATTCCATCCGATTTTATCAATGACTTGCAATAGAATAGGCGCATGAGAAAAGAAATATTTTCAAAATTAAGTACTCTGCTCAAATTCAATTCATATAGCTCCATCATTGCAGAGACTAGTTTCGTGTACTATCATTTTTGAAGAACTTGCCAGTGATTAAGGCTTTCAAAGATAATCATAACAGAGGCTTTATTTTAAATCAGTAAATTGTTATCCCATAATAAAATCCTCTCAACAAAATAATCAGTGAATTTACAAAACATCTGGCAGGTTCCTTCAATTTCGAATTACATTAAATAATTACTAATTTAAGTAAGGCCTCACAATTTTTATTTATAAATTAGTTTGACACATTTTGAAAACCTAGATGAATAATCTAGCACGCATTTGTTTTATTACCAGTAAAATTTTCATTCTTTCTTCATTGTTGTACTATATTACAGAGTCAATATTTTGAACGATTTTTTTCTAGGTTTTCAATCGTTTTATAATTCAGAATATTTTCACGCTTATTTCAAATTATTTAATGAAACAAAATACAAATCTATAAATCTATATAAAATGACACCAAATACGAATCTATATAAAACTTTAAAATGCAAACATATACGCCATTAAAATACGATCATATACAAATATTATAATACAAACGCAGACAAAAATTTAAGTAAAAGCCTAACCTATACATTACAATACCTATATATACCCATAACCTAGATATTAAACTTGAATAAGATCATCGCTCAAATTAAAGACGCTAATATGGATACCTGTGCTGTACAACTATTGTAATTTGGTATACCTTTACTCTTAGGTTACCTGAGCTCCTGGTTAGTTAAGAAATGCTAACGTCAGCATTCCATTCCAACGCTTAAACATTAATTGGAAGTATTGGAGTCCTAAATAGCCTCTTCCCCAGCGACACTGTTACGTCTTTCAATGGCTTTCCAGCGACGTTTGATTTCTCAACTCTTAATTGAACCATTTCTCCGTCTCCTACTTCTCTTAGATTAACGAGATGTGATGCGGAAACTAGGGATGGCTTAGGAATTAAGTGGTCTGAAGAAGAGCCGACGGACATTGAATGGGAAGGTCACAGCAGAAAATAGGAGAGGCGTAGAATGCTGGGAGATTAGATAGACGCAGAGGAAATTAAGTCATTTTGAACAGAAAGAAATGGTTGGGAAATTACCGTAAAATAGTGGGAAGAAAAAGAAAGGCTTCAGAGAGACCATTTCGGAACTTTTATATCCTTTGGAATTCTTTAATCATAGGGTACAATTGCTACGATAAATTTAAAATATTTTTTTAAAATTTGGTTTTCATTCCTCCTTTCTTATACGGTGTAAATGAGTAATTCTCCGAATACGTGTTGTCAATAGTAAGAATGCGCTAACGATTTACATAAGTGATAATCATGAAAACGTTTGCTTAGACATGCATTAATATTTCCATCGTTTTGCATTTTATTCGTAACGCATTTGCTTGAAATCACGCATTAATGCACTGTAGAATTAATATGTTTAAATACATCGCTGTCCTCCATAAACTTTTCCCTTCTACAATGAATTTTAAATTGATAAATAGAGATGAAAAGAAATATCATTTGATTTTTGTGATGTTTAATTTGAATTTTTTCTGATTATTATTATGGTAATAATGTTATATGTTAACAATTGACAGGTTATGAAATTCATTATAATATAATATTAGCAGCATTTTATTGGCTATACGACAAGATATATGAACATAATTTCAGCAAATGTATGGAGAACAATACACAGTAAAAAGAAAAGTATTGGATTTATAAATGAGCCAAAGTTAAAAGAGAGCAAAAGCGGTCTAGTAACAAATGTCATTATTTTAAAATAGGAATATCTTGAAAGGATAGGCAATCTGGTCATCCAAACCATAAGATCTTGCCCGGAAGTGCCGCGGGTTAAGTAATAATTCATCAAGTAAAGAATATATGTTAATTAATTAATTAATTATACAACATGGTTACTTAGTTTATTTAACCAATCCTTTACCTCTACCTTTAGCTTAGAAATGGTTGTTATTTTTCCAAGGTCTTTTGTACGGCAGTTAGGGGCTTTGGGATTGTAAATCATATATGAAACGCGTGAAATAAAAAACTGTACGTGTCGTCTCACGCTAAAAGTTATATGAGAAATGATAGAATCCGCTCCAAATGTTGGGAAGAATAGAAACAGCAAGAAAACTTTCTAAACTTTAAAAAGGGTGAGAAATTTAAATTCTACCTAGTCTAAGAAGGAAGCATTAATTTGATCCCCCATTTAGTCTAAACGATAAGATTGTTATAAATCCGACGTATTGAGGTTGGTGGAAGAATATTTGGAAATGTGTGGACGAAAGCAGGAAACAAGTTGAAGAACGACCCGCACATAACGGCGAGCTCTAAAAATGACATAATTCAAGCGTTTTCCCACCGTTTGCTCTCCAATGAAACTCCGCTTTCCCGTTTCGAAAGAAAAGGACATAAATATTCAAACGGCGCTCCCGCGTAAAATTCTATTTTCCGGGCCGAGATAAAAATTCCGCAGGCAGCGTGGAAACCTGACCGAATAAAAAGAAACCGTCCAAAGAACGTCTTAATTTTACAAATCGTTCTTTTTGTAAAATACTCAGCCCAATGGCCGGTTGGCACCTCACCTCCTTTAACATTAGCTACCAAGAGGCAATTGGTGGGGATGAAGCATACTAGGCAAGATGAGGAGTAAGTTCTCTCCAAGCCAGAGTGTTCCAAGTGGAACACGAAGCACGTGGAACGTAAGTGTAGCGCCATAAATCCACGAGTAAGAAATATCCTAAGGGATATGTAAGGGATACGTACGGGATTGACTCATCCAAAGTGATACCCCTTAGCTTGTCAAAATCGTTCTAATTGCTATATTTTATCGTTTTCCACCTTTTTTTCAACGAATACCAATCAGTTACTCAAACCAGTCGCCTCGTAATTAAATCTAAAAAATGAATTATTTATTTACATTTCTCATTGCAAGTTGGCATTCTGCACTGGTGACAACCTTTGAAGAGAGCATAACATATTATATTTCTTGCCATTCTTCCGAGGACGGAAGAAAAACCCCTCCGAAAACATCCTCTAAAAAATGCTCTACCCTTTAAACAAATACACAACCAGCATAGCAGTTGAACAAAATTTTTACAAAAATAATGGTATAAAATGATAATATTTCCAAGTAAAATTACCTAGGATACATACATAATGCATAGTTTTCATATATTTTCATTGTTAAAAATCAATTTAATATTCTCTTTTATTATATATTCACTATAAATTGGCGATTATGCTGTATGCGAAAAATTTAATGAATTAATGACACTTTTCTTGGGTCTCAATAAGGGTGGGCCACTATTCAGCATCATTCATAAGTGTTCTACCTTTCGGTAGGTTCATGCACAATCAAAAATCCCTATTAATCGCCATCTCCTTCATATCCTTATATTTAACCCCACCCCTTATGTCATCCAACAACTTTTGTCTCTATCTTCCCCTCTGTTTTTTCCCCTGAATCCTACCCTCCATTACAACCTTTACCAATCCCTCTCCCCTCAATATTCGGCCCACCCATTTCTTCTGACGATGCTTAATCACGTCAATTAAAGCCCTTATTCAGCATCACTCATACTTTATTTTCAGTCAGTAGCTTTCATATTATCGCAGTCATGCGCAATACTATGACAAATTTAAATGAAAGGTACATTTTTCCATCCACTACCGAAATAAAACGAAACATATTCCATTCATCAAGTTATGGTAGCAGTAACGCTAATCGTTCAATCACCGAGTAAATTTCCGCCTCCATATGATAATCCTATGTTTGCTATCCGGTCACTACGATACGCCCACACCAATCCCACCCAAAAGCGTTGCGCATTGCCTCATCCAAGCTCAATAAAATCAGTAGCGTTTATCTGTTGTTTCTAAGAAGGACGACACCAGATGACGCTGTTTGTGTCCGGAATGGGGACGAAGTTCCTCCGTGGGCGGAAGTGCTAGTGATGCGAAAGAGTAAACCACCTCCCGTATTGAGTACGTTCGCATTCAACGTGGACCATGTCCCGTATAACAGCAAGTGCTTCCCGCAGCGATATGCGTAAGCGTGTTTTGAAGCTGCTTCGTTACAGACGCGTTACCCACAGAATGGAGGCATCGTATGGGGGTTAACGGTTGATTATGGAGGACTTTCGATTCGGAATCTATTTAAATGGAGCAATTGCAATATCAGGAATTGCAGTACCTACTATATCTGCTAAAGTACCCAGTATACCTGTACCCAGCTAATAATTTAGGGCAAACGGAGATTCTCTTCTGTTTTTTTAATATTTAAAATTCATTTAACACTCTCTTTAATAATTTTATTCGAGATGATAAGATAAAATGATTGGTGACCTAAATTATGACGCCTTATTTTGATTAATCTTGCGTTATCACGCGGAATGACATGAATAACAAAGGCCGGCGGCCTGTATCATATTAGTATTTCACTGTCATAGGAGAGGAATCATTCTTTATCTCGTCAAATTGTAATTCACTTAACAATTAATACATGAATTTCGTAATTTATAAACAGTATTTTCAATAGAGAGTTTAATTTCGTCAAAAAATTATCATCTTGGAAACGTGATTTATCACGCGAGTGATCGCATTCTAAGTAGTGAATTAAAAATTTTAATTTTAAATTAAACTCGTATTATTTTCAACAAATTCATCAAAGGAATCATCAAGATACGAATATTAATTTATGTTATCAGAAACCTTCACAGGTTTCTGTAAATTTCTCCGTGAGAAATCCATATCCTTATTCTAGCTTTGCAATCAACCTAGATGTCTAACTACGAAAGTTTGGTTGAAAAGAGTTGTTACTTATTTTTAGAAAAAATATAGCGGGTGACAGGGGGCAGAAAATAGAAAATAGTAGATACATTTCAATCTCAGAAAACTTGCTTGATTGCGACTCATCATTAGTGAGAAATGATTATATTTATGATCCCAGGAAGTTATGGATTCATCTTTCTTTACCTTCGCTTATCTCCGCTGACTTGAGCAGAGTGACTCAAGCACCAAGTTCAAGTTCAAGGATACTTTCAAATTGGATAGGCAAACAGGGCTAAAGTCAAACATATACCTAACTATTCATCGTAAAATTCGTCCAGAAGAACAAGTAAGATCGTCAAATGGTACTGTATAGATAGAGATTGACGAGGACGAAAGAAGTCGGAGATTCTATTGGATGGTCGAAGATTCTGTCTCCCGTAATTGAAATGATAAGTTGGGACGTTTAAACAAGATTGTTCTTATTTATTGCCAAACCTTCGTTTTACACCCTCCCACTTGGTGAATCATAGCTTATTGATGCTTGTATTTTTAATTTTATACGTTGTTATATGTATCCACAAGTAATTCTGCCAGTTCCCACGCCATATCTAAGTGCTCGCGGAAGTTTGATACGTGAAAATTCATTTCGCTGTAAAATACAAAGGCAACACCATCACAACATCGGTTCACGCAAGACCCGCTTTTGTCTTAATGCACGAACTAATTCTAAAAACAAACTAAAGGGCAAACAGCAAACTAAAAAGCATGAGAAACTCTTCCACGCCAGTAAAGTGGTTGTCTGAATCAAATTGGATTATATTGGACCACAAATTGGATGGACATTCCCGGAACTGTGCGATTTATTGGACCAATTGTTCATTGCTAAATTTAACGGTTATGTTACATTTTTATGAATAGGTATAAAGCCAGCTTTAGGAACTAGTTACTCATCCATTTAAAAAATCCACTTACTTCTTAGCAAATTTCCTCTGCTCTATGCAAGTCGGTCTATTTCTCGGCGTTCCCAGAAAAGCGATATCCTGTGAATGTTTACAAACTCATACGGATTTTCGAAACAACCACGACGGAAGTGAAATAATTCTTCCTCGTTAAGTGAGCCAACCTGATCTTGTCGGTCGTCCCTTGAGCAAACATCTCATCTACGCCGTACAGATATCGGAGTAAATATTCCATTCTCACTACGCCCTGCTCCATATTTTTCTTTCCGTGAGTTTTGAACGCCTAAGAAAAAGTCGCGCGATAGTTTATCTAACTTGGTCATCTGCCCATTCTTCACGCGCGGGTGGTTCAACACTGAGGTTACGCAAGGCTTCCACCGCTGGCGAATTTGAATGATGTGTAAAAAAATTCGCAGTCATTCCAAATAAGAGCGGAAGAGCGATTTTTGGACAAAATGATGAATTGACGTGTTTGGTAGGTGGTTGATTCCTTGAAATGGTTTGATGAAAATCTCTCCTTATGGAAGAATGCTCTACTAATAAAAGTGTTTATCGTACAGTTCTTTTATTTTATGTATTTACATGGACATGCTCCGCTTACAGCATCCTAGCTTGGTGTAGAAAGCAAGGGCAAACTACCTCACTCCCCATATGCCACATTCCCCTATAACTCTCGGTAGTTACTGTAAAGGGATGAGGTTCAAACCGGTTCTGTTCTGTATAGTTAAGTATCGTTTGTCTCGAAGGAAATTGTGATAGTATATCTGAGAGAGAGAGTTTCCGAATAAATAAATCAATCTTTTCCGTTTTTGCTCCGTTTTGTGATAGCCTCGTCAACTGAATGTACAAACATCGATTTAGAACGTATCTGTGATAACATACTTTGTCATCAAACTCTAAAGGCAATGGTTTGTATCAATATACACGTCTCTATGTTTAGACCAACCCTTCTCCTTCAAGTTAACGTGCGATGTTCCAGGTCCATCACATGATCCATGTTTTAAAAATGCAACTCTGTTGGTTTCTTTCCTTTTACTTTAAATTGAAAGATATTGATCATAAACTGATTTTACCTTAAATTGCAAGTTTGTTTGTCAAATCGGTTTTGGTTGCTATTTGCCGTCCACATAGTTCAATACAAGAGAGAATGGAGAAGCCATGCTTATATCATTAACGATATCTTTCAATGGTGCAATTATGGCTGTTAATATATTAATGAGAAATGCGTCCGAAATCCATATTTCCTTTATTAACATACCGCATACTGTTATATAATTTTTAAGCACGATTCGTGTTGGCCCTCTGCGGAACAGGGTCGTCAGCAGAAAAAACGTAAGCCGTTATAAGGAAAGAAAAATTGCAAGCAAGAAAACATTTCAATCAAATTAGCATGCATCATTTTTTAGAAAAGCGATTCACGAGTAAATCGCAAACGATTTCCTTCCTCAACATCATAATGGAAAATGCCTTTAAGAAATATGGAGCTTAATTGCGCGTGGGTCTTCATATGATTGAGCCAATCAGGGTTTTGGAATCATCGAGGAAATCCAATAAAGGTTAACGGGTACGCATGCTTTGATTAATTCTTCATATCTCGAGTCATCATATCTTAATGGGCCTCCATTTCCGAAAAGCAAATCATTACAT
This sequence comes from Sympetrum striolatum, assembly GCA_947579665.1. Classification (NCBI taxonomy): domain Eukaryota; kingdom Metazoa; phylum Arthropoda; class Insecta; order Odonata; family Libellulidae; genus Sympetrum; species Sympetrum striolatum. The sequence goes on along the minus strand of OX388342.1, from coordinate 47,206,672 downwards.
TATTCATTTTCTTCTTTGGCTTCATATAATTGATCCTCAATTTATAGCGCTTTGATCATGCGAGAGAGTAGCGAATTTCAGAGTTGAAATATATTTACGCATTATGATATATCCGTGATGAAGCCATTATACTTCCAAATGCTCCAAAATTTGCAGACTTTAATATATTATTATGTTAAAAATAGATACGAAATGTACTTAACATATAGAGATATAAATTATTCACATTTTCCAAAACAATGAGTATTAGTATCTCATTTTTATTATGATTTTCTTGAAAATACTGGGTTATCTTACATATGCCAACTCAAAAAACTGGACTTGTATCACGAATATTATATATATAAATACTAGTCATCTACACCCCCTGATTGTAACTTTCTATTTTTTTAAAGGAATATAAAAATTGTTTAATCTTTTATTGTTTAAGGTTATATACTTTATCTGCTTCAAGCATTCACCCATTCCTCATTGCGTGTTCCATATCTCGTTGAATTATCGATTATCTAACTCTAATCCATGACAGTGACTGACACATGAATTTAATTAGATAGTAACTGAAATTTATGCAATCCGTCACTGGATTTCACTTCTTAAAAGTCCTTAAGCAAAAATCTAGCAATTATTTTTTTTAAATCGGTCGGAATCTTTACACCAGTCGACCAAATGATAAGTAATTCTTTCGGTTAGGCATTCGTTCATAATGCATCTAGATTGATGGAAATTAATGTTTTAGAGAGAGTTTAAGGAGACTTGTAAGATTCACTCTCTAAAATCCAGTGGGCCTTATGAAAAGTGTGATAACATTAAGGATATTTTCATGGATTCAAAATAAATTCGAAATGTATTTTTATTTCCAAGTCATCATAACACGAATGCACTGTTTAGTTTTCGTTTCGATGGGTCATTTCGTCCATACATCCGCTGCAGTTACGACATCGTGTTTATTGTCATACCTTCTCGCGTGAGATAAGCTGAGCGGAATGACAAAGAGGATCGGTAAAGGGAAAAACTACAAAGAAATTTCGTTATCTTTGTATACTTTATGTAATGTCGCTATTTATATTACGAAATATTCACAGAAAATCCACGGTAATGACAAAATTTGATACGCATAGCATAGTTAAACTCTAAGTAAGGCTATTAATATAATTTTGAGGTGGAAAACTTCACTCGCTCTTGTGCATCTTAGAACCACTCTTATTTTGAAATCCAAAAATCCTGTAGATTGCTTAGGCTGTCTTCAATTTTAAATAGCATTAATTACAGTAATAGATTGAATTCGAATAGAAGTTCTTACATGATATTTCTATTTAATATACTTTACTTTACATATATATCACAGAGAGATTTTAGTATTGAAGTAAATACTGAAGAGGAATGGTACTTATTTGATTTTTGCATGAAGGTCGTGCGCCTATATCTGCCGAGTCCCCGACTCGGCAGATCTGACTGATCCTGACCGGCAATCCGGAGATCCAGATTCGAATCCCGGTCCAGTTAGATTTTATTCATGCCCGTCATTCCTTGGGAAATGCTGAAGGATATTTTTTTTACTATTCCTTCGCCTGCTTGGTTTCTTCTAAAGGATATCGGAACAATACTATAGGGAAAGAAAAAGTAGGAAAAATAAAATGCTGAGTTTTTTAAAACGCTTATTTTATCGTTTCTTCCTGGATGTTACTAAGACCAAAAAACTTCATTAGGATGGAAAATGTAAGCGAATGCGGAAACAGCTCGTGTTCGTCAGAAGCGATCCAAAAGAGGAAGATATTTAGATTTCTATACAAAATGGTCATAAATTTCGCAGCAAGGGGACTACTAGCTCTACTACTCTACTCAAATAATGGCTAGTGCAAATAGTTCTGTGTGGTGTCTCTTTCCTGGTGGCATAGCTAATTCGTATAAATTATGATGCTAGCGAATCTAGCATTTTCACACCCCTTGCCATTTTTCTGCTCCGGGGCACATATGCAAATGACCTCCATTAATACTTCACGGTCATGTTCATAAGCGAACGCGAAGGCAAAAGGAGAAAAATTTCATCCGCTGCTATGCGCATTTTTAAGAATAAAATCGCTCCAATATAAATCGCTGTTGAGGTTTCCGGTTGTATATTAAATCTGACGCACGTTTCAATGCTGTATGCCTTCTCATCAAGCGGAGAGCGGTGGTCGGAGGCTTGAAAATACAATGGGAAATGCCGTAATTACGAGCAAACTCTGACGAAGATCGAGAGAAAAAGAAATCAAAGGGGAAAAACCTGTTCTCGAAAGCAATTCGCCATTCTCCTCATTTTTTTCGCCATCGACCCTCTCCGAGGAATTTAAAAGTCAAATTTCGCTAGTCGTGAACTTGACTTTCGTGGGACAGCTAAAACAGTTGTAAACATTCCGTCAGACGTCGGATAAAAGCGAATGAGGATGAATCTCCGTCCGAGATGCCCGACATCAACACTATAATCGTGACTTAATGGCTCTTCTAAAGGCGACCTTAAGCAATTTATTTTCATGGCTGACTATAATTGTGAGACGTATAAATAATTTCTTCGGGAATTCCTTTCGTCCAACAGTCAACCATAATATTTCTCAATAAATATCCTGTATAGTTTTCATAATAATATTTAATCAGGACGTATTTACCAGAAGACTTGCTCGGAAGAAATTGTGATATTTCCTTGGTGATGCAAGATTGTAAATAATTCGTCATTCTTTCATACATCGCCAGAATTCCTTTCAAACAGGAAGTTAAAAATATAATTACCAATTTCCTTCTCAAACCCAGATTACAATCAGGGTCATTACTTTATTTTGCCGTCATTTTTATTATTTCCACTGGTATCCAATTATTTATTAGCTTTGTAGAATTATGGAGTTCCTTCTCTGTTTCCTATGCATCCTGCCTGGTAGCATTTTAGAGTTTCAATCTGAAGCTACCATTGGAAGTTATGGATTTTCTTCTTTTCTTCACTTTTAGCATAAACATCCTTCACTAATTATAGAAGAACATTCCTGCGTTAGAAGTGGATTATCATCATGATTTGTTATAAATGCTTTTTTCCGAGACATTAACCATCTATTCATTTAAATTAGATTCGAGCTAGATATGTTGATTTCGCTAGGTGCAACTTAAAAATAGCTCAAAATTTTCTAAACATAAAGAAAGTCGCCAGAAAGTCTTAAATATCATAAAAAATATCGCTGAAAAGTATATAAGGAATAGTTTCGGTTTTTAGTTATCTCTTTTTACAAATAATATTTCATTTCGGATGTTAAATTAACTAAGCATATAATGCGAACTTTGTCTTCTATAAAACAAACGTAATACTATTTTGCCTTTTATGTAAGTAAAGTATGTTACGCTAGATGTACGTTGCGGAGTGCACGCGTAACAGAAAATGCTGAATGGGATGCAGGATATCGCTGAAACAAAAAAAATCATTAAAAGCAGGAAAAGTCATTCGATCTAAGGACACAATCGCTGAACCCGACATCTATAGTTTAAGCTTAAAGCCGACGTAAAATACTAAACGGGACTCTGAAGAGGAAAGTCACTAATTTCCTCCCATATTAATGCGCGACATCCTGATCTGCGATCCATGGGGAGACTATTACTCGCTAATTAAATTAATGAATCATTCCTTTATAATTAGACCACATAACTAACGAACCTAATTCCGCTAAAATTGCGTGTAGATTAAGTAACTAGTAAAGTTTGATTAGTTCTTATTCGCCTAAAGATTTCTATTTAGAAACAAGTCGCCTTTATAAAATAAATATATTCTGTAAAAATTACTCATTTGCATTACTTCTTTAGTATACCTATAGCCCTACTACTAAGTAGAGCTTGGACAAATCAAAACCGTGTTAGTAGTAAAATGTGGAAAATTTATATCCTCCGCAACCAGTGGTAGTCATAAAAACTTTTAGAATCGCACAACTTCCATTAAAATGTGATTTCTGAAGCTTTTTGTCGATTTTTTTCCTACACATACTCGGCTCCATCGAATTCTGTTCCGCAAGATGCGAAATAATGGTCTTGATTGCGACAGGAATGTTCCCCGTCTTGCACCTCATGCACACTCGCCAAGCGGAGGATCGCATCCCGTGATTTTTTCAGGGAGCATTCACGCACCTGCCGCTCACGTTGCGAGTGCCTCGCGGGGCATTCAAGGCCGCCCAAGGGCCGCCCTCCCAACTTCCGCTCCTCCATCAGCGGCCGCCACGCTACGCCGCACCGAGACTACGCCCGGAGCACCCGCCGAGATGATTGGGGAGGCCTTCGCTTAATTTCTTAGTCCTCTTGGTAGCTGCGCGTCAATGTCCATCCGTCGCTCTTTTACGCGCAACCTTTTTCGCTAGTGACCCTAAAAAAAAACCATATTCTTATCTCGTCGAATTCTCCGAATCTGGCAACTTAAAAGCGGGTTTCCCGATGCGGACTTTAAACTCAAATATTTTGGTATTTAATGTGAAGGAATGCTATTTCTTTGCTGTTTTTTTCGACTTTCTTTCGCGAAAATAATGCTATTTCCGTGCGTTGGACTCAGACAGAGGCGCAAGGTACGATCACCCCTGTTCATCGTTTTGCAAAACAAGAAATCCAAATCATGCTTAAGGAAAAGTTCAGAAATAAAGAACTTAATTTTTCACTGGAATATATTTGGCGCGACCACTTTCGTCTAAACGAATTCAACATGTAATTACGTAAAATATCTTTCTGTGGAAATTGCAAGAAAAGGCAACAATACACAGTCAAGTTTAAACATATTACCGTAAGGAAAAATTTAAACTGAACAACTAATTGAAGTTTTTCTGCAATAATTTTGAATGTATTTGAATTTTCTTGAACGTTTGGAAGTTTCAAATTATAGAGAGAACAATTTTTCTGATTTTTTTGTCTAGATAGGTATTTAATGCATTATCCTAGACCGGTCCTTCTTTGATAAGTGTCTATTCTGTGGTAAGCATTTTCCTATAGGCCATTGTTTATCGTTACGTAGTAACAATATCTTTCAATCAAGATACGATATCGAGCGAAATCTGTATTTTATCAGTTACATTCAACTGTGCTTTTTTTAATTCTTCCGGGAATCCTTGGAAACAGTGATATAGGAAACTTAGCGCTGCGTCTCTGATAAAGTTGGTGCCTTATTTGCTTGTTTGGTAAGTTGGAGGAACCTCGAAGAATTTATTGATATTTTCGTAGATAGGAAGCTACTACATTCTCACTCACAAAGGAAAATAGTGGCATGATAACAGTGTACTAAATCTGTCAATGGAAACGCCGAATTTAATTTTCCTGTTTGCTAAACATAAATCAAGTTCATTGCCGAGATATTTTGAGGTGGTGCTAACGATATAACGTTCACTAATTTTGGGGTATAAATTATGGTCAATTGGTTTAATCTTATCGGAGAAGCTTGGAAGAGATGCAAATCAGTCTTTTCCTTTTCCGTATAACTCGAGGAGAGACCAGCTCTCCCCTCCACTTCCGTGCGATATATTTAGCGCACGCAGTCGCACCACAAAAGGTAATGAGGAATTGGGTAGGCTTTTATTTACAGAAGCAATCTTGAGAAACTTTTCCGTTAACCTCCGAAGTTACACCTTCTTATTTTCCTTGAAAACTTTGGATTTATGGACGGGCGACACAGAAAACACCGAGAAGGAATAACCTTCGTTAAATGATTTTGCAGAAAAGCATGGTAAGATTATATTAGCAAGTTAAATTTAGCCCCCGGTTGAAAAGAGTTCTGTTAAAACGAAATCCGCATCAACAAGAATTGCAAATTGTGAACGTATTTGCATAAATAGAACAATATTCCCGCTTAAACGATAAAACGGATGATTTTGTTAACGACTACTTATAGATACACCTAAATACGAATTAGTATAGTAGTAATAGTATTGTTAAAAGTGCTTTGACAACTTAGGTCATTTCGCACATTCGGTCCCACCGTGAATAGAACCCGGGACCGCTTTCTCCAAAGGCAAAAGCGCTGTCCACATGACTATCCCCAAATACGAATTAATTGAATTTCAAGAGCATGGTGTCGACGCAGAGTCTTCTTAGTTAAGCTGTTTTAATAATTCATTAACGTAATCTTTACATCTGGTCACGACTGAGGATATGCGTTGTCTTAATAACTAAATATTGTTTTACACGAGTTTGTCAGGACGAATTCTTCGTGTTAAGAAGGGGAAACCTTAACTGGTGTGACTCTAAAATTATTTTTGAGCCATTAAGGCTCATGCGTTAGTTTACTCAACAATGTCTTTTTCATTGAAGCATCATCTCCAACATTACGTCCGGTTGGGAATTGTTCTAAGTATAGCGTCTGTATCCTCTTGCTAACGATCTATGGCATCCTTCCTAAAGTCCTTTGCATTCTATTAGTGTTTTGACTGAAACCCTTCCTTAATGGTCTTCTCGTACATTTCTCCTTTTCAGCAGAATCTGGTTAGCACTCTCCGAAATGAGATGCGTTTCCTCTCGAACTGCTGAGTCCGTCGTAAACACTGGCTTTTATTGCTAAATTCAAATTAATTCGCCTGGAGGTGGCGAGAAGGGGAGAGATTTCGAGTGAGTTTGAAAATTACAACGGAATGCAGGAAGGCCACTTCCGGGAAGAACTAAGATGTCACTACTCATTGATTCTCTTCCGAATTCCTCAATGGATCATTAGTTTCAGTCTAAAATGTGAGATTACTCGACGTATATTTTGAATAAATGGAACTTGCGAAGATTTGGATGAACATGAAATGAATGAAAGAGCATAACACAAATATGTTTCTTATAAATTGCTTCAGGAGTGACTTTGTGGTAGGATGCTTATACACTTATGTCGTAGTGACATGTTACGACTATAGGGAAATAATAACGATACGGGTAAGAGTGACTCGATCTTTAATTATCGTGCTTGCGGTGCTCGATCCGTACTGCGCCGTGGATGGGGCGGACTGCAAAGCCTCGGCTGGCCGATGACACGGAAGACTGCGAAATTCGGAACACCCCAAGTCTCGAAAGACGCGCTGAGTATGTTCAGGATCCGCGGTAGGTAGGAGCACCCCAAGTCTCGAAAGACACGCTAGGTATGCTCCAACCTGGACGGCGGATGAGAGAGGACTCTCCCGTTTCCCAAAAACGAGGGCCTTATATACTGCTTGCAGCCTAAGGATTTCTATGTTCTTCTATTACCGAAGGTTCCAGAAGGAATTCTGCACCTGAATAGGGGTGGGCGAGAGCAATGGTATGCGACGCACCCTTTCGCGTCATACCCTTTGTTGCGCCAGGTGGACGCAATGGTACAGAGCTGGCCACTGTCCGCTGCATCTTTTGTGACACCACTGCTCTCGCCTCCTATCCAATTCCAAGAAATCCTTAGGCCGCACGCAGCTGTGCACTGAACGCGAAAGTCAAAAAGTCGCCATGCGACATCACCCCACCAGCAGTCAAAACCCCGGGTCGGACGGATCGAGCTTTTGGTACATGGTTACATTAACATCAGATAGTACAACACAAAAGAAAAGAAGCAATAGAAAGAAAAAAAAGAGAAAAAAAATAAGCTAAAACATATAGATATAGTTCGTAGGAACACACATGTTATTTTCCACGGGAGATCTACTTAATACACCTAACAACTAACCTACCACAGGAGTGTCACTTTTCACTGATAACTAGACTAACCTATGCAAAAGCAACAACAAAACAAAAGAAAAAATAGTCTCTGGAGCACACTTCAATGCACTTCTACTTAATACCTACATTGGCTAGCCTATCACACGAGTGTCATTTTCCACCCATAACTACCCTAACTATTTCACTGGGAGTCTAACACATACATTCAGAATTAACCATCACCTGAAAAAGAGCGTCACTGTTCACTGATATAAGCCTAAACATAACAAAACACATTTCAGTGGGTCTAGTCCAGCACCGGGAACAATGGTCTGTCTTTGGGTATGACAATGTTCGTTGTCACATTACCTGGCTGCATGACACTAAACATGTTGACCGCTGGTACTGTTGCCGCTACTCCATTTCCTGCAGGCATGGAGATTGGCTTCCTTCTGGACGCCAGCAGAATCGCGATGACGGACAGCAATCCAATGACGACAAGGGTTGGCATTCCCACGTATTTTACCTCCTCCAATCGGGAATCGAATGGCGCGAGGAGCTTGGTGTGTCGGGCAACCTCTGCCAGAGACACGACTGGAACGTGGTGGGTATTCAAATGCTCGATAGAGGCCAACAGTTCCGTAAGGTTGCTCGAGTCCAGGATGTGGTCGGCGTAAGCTGGGTCGGATGCATTGATGTTGATGTGGGGAAGGGCGCTTGGGGAGGAGGGTTACCGTCGAGACAATCTGTGGCAGTTGTACGTCGCATTCTATGGCTTCTCCGATCCTGTTTTGAAGAAATGGAGGTGACTGAATGCTCTGGAGAGCGGTAACTGTGGAGGGAGGAACTGTAGGTTGGGGGGAATCGTGCGGCTTAGGGGGTTCCCCAGACGGTCCCTGATCTACGATACGTAGGTCCTTCACAACAGCGTCTACGTCGTACTCCCATTCTACGTCGCGCAATGTGCTTCCAAAGGTAGTAAATAACTCTTTTTCTAACCTTCTTCTGTCACCCATGGCGCAACTCTCAGTTCGGCGACCGAACCTTGGGGACATCTTCAATCGCCTCTGCGACTCCGTCCGGGTAGTGGCCGCAAGTTATACCGATCTGATGCTTGAGGGGGTTTTACTGGGGGTACTAGGGCTTCCTCCAGTTCCACCTTTGCTGCTTCCGCCGGAGTGGAAATGCCTGTTCGCGATGAAATTTCGGGGTTACAAAAAGAGGATGGCGGAATGGGAATGGGCGTCGTGGTAACTGATTCTGCTAACAATTTATTGGGATGGTGATCCGAAGCTCTTGATTTACCCTCGGAGACTAACTGAGGGAATGACAGGGGTTCTGGATCGGGTGGCAAGGGTAAGAGGTTGCGGATGTGGGCTGTTGCTCTACGGCCATTCAGGACATTTTCGATGTCGAACGTGACCGCACTCCGAACTTTAACTACCTTATATGGACCGATCCACCGCGATACTAGCTTTCTGGACTGTCCCCGGGCAAGCACCATGTTTCGCAGTAGGACCAGTTGTCCCACGGAAATGGAAGGTAAAGCCAGACCTTCGTTAGCTTCCGTAATTCCATTTCCCGGGTTTGACGATTCCACTCCGCCGCTTGCTCGTGGGCCAGTTGCATTCGTCGTGCAGCTTGTTTGTTCCTGGACTATACGCACTTCATCCCAACACGGTTCGTACTGAACGACATCGGCCTCACCCTTATCCTCTATTACGTTTATCACTTGTGGGGCTCTAGAGAGGGCGTCTGAGTGCGGGATAGTCTTACCCGGGCGATACTTAATATCAAATGAATACTCGGTTAATTCCATAATCCAACGGGCAAGTCTCGGTTTGGGCTCCTTCAGCGTAAGTAACCATCGAAGAGGCTTGTGGTCTGTGTTCATGATGAAGTGGTTTCCTAAGAGATAGATTCGGAATTTCTTCACCATTGCTATCACCGCCAAGCATTCCAGTTCCGTCGCCGAATAAGATTTTTCCGGTGATTGTAACTGACGGCTGGCAAACGCGATCGGGTGCTCTCCATCTTCTAGCTCCTGAGATAGAATTCCTCCTAGCGCGCTTGATGATGCATCCGTCGTAAGAATGAAAGACCTCGAGAAATCCGGAAATTTTAGAACAGGTTGAGAGATGAGGCACTGCCGCAGTGTGTCGAAAGCTTCCTGTGCCTCAGTCGTCCATAGAAACTCCACTTTTTTACTAGTTAATTTTGTCAGTGGGGCCGAGATACCACTGAAATTCTGGATGAACTTCCTGTAGTATCCGACCAACCCTAAGAACGACTGAATTCCCTTAACATGCTTTGGGATGGGAAAGTTCTTAATGGCCTCGATTTTCTCCTCGTCCGGTTGGGTGCCATCCGCAGAAATCTGGTGTCCCAGGAATGTCACCCTTTGTCGAAAAAAATGGCATTTTTGCGGTTTTAACTTGAGGTTTGCTGCTCTTAGCCTCTGAAAAACCTCACGTAGGGTTGAGATATGCTGTTCCCACGATTTGCTATATATTAGGATGTCATCAAGATAGCAGACACAACCATTGTTTATCAATCCGTCTAGCACTTTGTTCATGAGCCTCATAAACGTTGATGGAGCATTTACCAAGCCGAAGCTCATGCGATTGCACTCATAGTGGCCTGTCGGAGTGCTGAAGGCAGTATATTCTTTACTCCGCTCACCCATTTCCACTTGCCAATAGCCACTGCAAAGGTCAAGGGATGAGAAATAACGCGCTCCTCCCAACTGGTCGAAGGTCTCGTCCATATTGGGGATGGGGTACACTTCCTTCTTAGTGACCTGATTTAAGGCGCGGTAGTCGATGCAGGGTCTGTAGCTCGGAGTCTCTCCTTTTTGCGTCTTCTTTTTTACTAAAATAATCGGCGCGGACCAGGGGCTGGTAGACGGTGAGATCACTCCTTGATTTAACATATCGGCAATAGCTTCGTCTAATATCGGACGTAACGAGTGCGGAACGCGATATGGCCGTTTTGTAATAGGTTCCGCTCCTCCTACGTCGATTTCGTGTTTTTCCCAATTCGTGTGGCCTAGAGGAGCAGAGGGATGTGCGAAGATGTTGGCGGATTCGGTTAGCATCGCCCTGAACGGTTCCTTCGCTTCATCTGGAACATTAGCAAAATTATAGCGCGAGAGGAGATCCTTTTTGTCCATCGGTTCGGGCCACATTTCTGGTTCTTTTCCCTCAATAACGTTTAGCGATGGGGCAATGTCTTCCTCGTCGACACATTGGGCGTTTATTTCTGTTCCCTTTTTCACAGTTTTACAGTCCTTTCCAAAATTCGCCAATAATATCTGGGCGATGCCCTCGTTTGAAAACTTGGCAATTACAGGTAATACAGTTACTTCACTGTCCGCTTCCTCAAACAACACGTCCTTTCCTTTGAGGATTTCACTTTTTACTTCAGCAAACAGGATTGAAAGGGGTGGGACCGTTACTTTTCGCAGGAGTTCGACTATTTTTCCCTTTACTCCTGTGCCTCTCGGCTGCGATACCTCGGCGGCCAACCCTTTCACCTCTGCGACCTGAGATGACGAATCAATCCTCGAGATAGGGGGAATGCCTGAGTTTCCTCTATGCCTCCGGGTTGTCGGCATGACATTAATGCTCCTAATCTCTGCATCTTTTATCGCATCTCTTTCGCTTCTTAATTCCTCTGGGGGTTGGATGAGAAGAGCGGGGTCCATTATATTTACGGTTTTCTCCATTCCTGTTTCTTTGGCGTTATTTTCCGACGAAGTTTCATACGCTTTCTTCTCTGCGGGGGGAATGCATTTCCTTGGCAATTCCTCGGCGAGGCATTCCTCGTAGAACGGGTTAGATGTTAATATAAATACTCCTGATTTGGTTTCGAATCCTTGGGGAGATATTGAATTCACAACATCGTTGTCCTTTCCACTCGATTTCAGGCGGATGAAGTGGGAATTTTGCATCTCCATTGTTCCATGGTCGAAAGACAAAATGCAGTCGTATTTTTTGAGAAAATCCAATCCGAGGATGCCATCATAAAAGGTGTTTCCTAGGTCAATCAATAGCGCGTCGTGCGGGTAAGCGATACCGTCGATTTCCAGAGGAATGCTGCACTGCCCAATCACTCTCAAGGGATGGCCGGAAGCGCTCCTCACCGGGCCATCGTAGGGAGAGAGATGAAGCTTCCCAAATGGAAACTCCTTTCGGCTAATGATGGTGATTGCGGCCCCTGTGTCTACTAAAAATTTGTAATTTTTTCCAAGGATGCTGCACGATACCATCATCCCTGACTTCGGCGTGATCGCCAGAATTAATTCCTCCCCGATCGCGAGATCGGGGATGCTGCGTTTCCCGTCACCGGCGGCGAAATTCTCAGCGGGCACTCGATTGGGCGATGTCCTTGTCTCTTACACGTACCGCAGAGAAGCAGAGGGCAATCCTTTTGTGCATGGCTTGCGTCACCACAGAGATAACAATTTCGCGGTCTCAATCTGCAGAAGCGGGAAATATGTCCGGTTTGGCCGCAATGGAAGCACCTCCGCTCTGGGGCGTTGGAGTTGACTCCTCTGTGGATTGGTTGTCGCGGCGTCGGTGGGTGCTCCAGGGGGGTTCTATCACTCCGCCGAAAGGGTTGCGATACGGGACGGTTAGCGGGCTCCGATGCAACGTGGTTCACCTGATGACGAGCGACGAAAGCGGGAGGCTCCGTGAACTTCTCTGCTGGCGTTGCGTGATTTCGTGGATTTGTTTCTGCAGTCCACGCCATAAAAGGGTTGGCGAAGGGTGCTGCGGCTATGTGATTCACGTGAGGGTGTTGGGAGATGAAGGCGGACTGCGCCATAAGTTCTGCCGATTTCATTGCGTAATTTCGCGCATTGCCCTCTTCCGATAATGCGAATTCTTCCGCCTCCAGAATATTTTGCGGGTTCCTCACTGTCACAAATCTCCCTATTTCCTCACGTAGGCCCAAAAGGAATTGCGCCAACAACCTCGAGTTCATGATATTTTGCGTGGCTTCAGAAGAAGAGTTCGGATAAGTAGCGCGTAACTGCCGTGTGATTTTCCTGAGTCGCGTAGCGAACTCTGAAACACTCTCGAGAGGTTTTTGCACACATGACGAGAAGAGTTTTTCCAATGAAAGGGAGGAGGGTTTGGATGCGAATCGCCGCCTCAAATAATTGGAGAAATTGTCATAACTATCTAACATATGCGGGTTTTCGGACACGTAGTCGGCTGCGGTAGCTATAAGGCGCAATCGAGCGACACAAAGAGTTTGATTTTCTGTCCACCCACTGAGATGACTAGTTAATTTTAATTTCTCTAAAAATTGCTCTACCGATGTGTCATCTTCACCACTAAACGTTGGTACAAAGTAAACCTGATTACCTAGCGGACTAATGGGGGGGTTAGAGAGGACAGTTGCCTGACTAACGTCACTCAGTGGGGGTGCCGAATCACCTAAAATATTTATGCAAGGATCAAATTCAATTAAGGGACGCTGAGAATAAGGATCCATGAGATAACACTGGCTGTGGAAAGGATTTGTGTGAGAATAATAGGCCATCGTCACGAGAGGGAAAAACAACACACAATTGAAAGAATCACAGAACGATCACAAATACGTAAATAATGAGTCGGGCACTGACACAATTATCACTGAAATGACACTACTGAGGAACACACAATCGGGAGAAAAAAAATGTTACGAGAGAATGTAACGAATAAATCACCCAAAGAAATGCAAAAAAAACAAAATATACAGAATTGAGAGTCAAAATATCCACGGGCAAATTTGAAAATTAATATGGTTAGAATTCGAACTTCGTAATAAAAGAAATTAACGTTAAAAATGGCAGTTTACGTTAAACAATGGCAGTGCTTGCGGATATATTTTCCTTCAAATAATGGCACATGCTAGGAAAAATCTTTTAGGAATAACCAAGAATAAGCACTGGCATACGCGCTGACAAAGATATCGGCACGAGAACAACAAAAGAAACACACGAACAAATACGAAACATACCAAGACATACAAAAAATATGCGAAAATCGTGAGAATCCCAAGAAAATAAATTACTATTTAGAGAAAATGAAATTGGCCGATCTGTTTAATTTTCCGAAAATAAAATTTAAATATGTGAAAAAAATAAAATAAGTCATCTTTCCAGCAAAATAATCAGGGAATTCAAGTGGAATTTAAATAAATTAATATAACTTGAAACGACAAAAGAAAGCAAAGTTGGAGAGCACGATATAATTCAACCTTAAGCAAAAGACGTTGCCATGGCGTTCGGATCACACGAAACACAGTTGAGGAAAAATAATTGAATTGAGGTAGCACCGCCAGGAGTCCGGACCGCATAAAAACATTTTAGCTAAATTAAAATAAATCTGATTGAAAAGGAACGGCGTTCGAACCGCATAAAAACATTTTAGCTAAATTAAGGTAAATCTGATTGAAAAGGAACGGCGTTCGAACCGCATAAAAACATTTTAGCTAAATTAAGGTAAATCTGATTGAAAAGGAACGGCGTTCGAACCGCATAAAAACACCTGACACCAATTGTCGTAGTGACATGTTACGACTATAGGGAAATAATAACGATACGGGTAAGAGTGACTCGATCTTTAATTATCGTGCTTGCGGTGCTCGATCCGTACTGCGCCGTGGATGGGGCGGACTGCAAAGCCTCGGCTGGCCGATGACACGGAAGACTGCGAAATTCGGAACACCCCAAGTCTCGAAAGACGCGCTGAGTATGTTCAGGATCCGCGGTAGGTAGGAGCACCCCAAGTCTCGAAAGACACGCTAGGTATGCTCCAACCTGGACGGCGGATGAGAGAGGACTCTCCCGTTTCCCAAAAACGAGGGCCTTATATACTGCTTGCAGCCTAAGGATTTCTATGTTCTTCTATTACCGAAGGTTCCAGAAGGAATTCTGCACCTGAATAGGGGTGGGCGAGAGCAATGGTATGCGACGCACCCTTTCGCGTCATACCCTTTGTTGCGCCAGGTGGACGCAATGGTACAGAGCTGGCCACTGTCCGCTGCATCTTTTGTGACACCACTGCTCTCGCCTCCTATCCAATTCCAAGAAATCCTTAGGCCGCACGCAGCTGTGCACTGAACGCGAAAGTCAAAAAGTCGCCATGCGACACTTATACCCGTATCATAGTAATGATTTTATCAAAACAAATGAGAATTGTGGTGGTATCTCAGAGATGTTGTCTGCAAAAATTCGTCGAAATTCTGATTTAATCGTATTTTTTCTTTTTATACTCCTGGCCTTCCTTTACAAACTCCGGTTAGCTACTCCGTTAGAAATATATATGGCAATGAAACAAAGGAATGTAATTGGAAAAACTCATCCTTTTTAAGTAACCATACTAATTAAAACATATCTTCGTGCTTGACTATCTTCACAGGTTATGTTCTCGGCTGCCAAAATAAGGCACACTTACAAAGCACTTTTTTTATCCACATACGTCCTTAATTACAGAGCTCGTTTTTTCTGGGATTTGCTCTTCTTTTTTTTTTGCTTCAGAAACATTACATTTGGACTGAAGTTAGCAAAATTTCGAGTTAAAGTTCTTCATAATGATTATTTAATCTTTTCTGTTACTCCAGATATGGAAGGATTCAAAATTCCTGCCAACGATAAAATGCCAAGTTCGAAAATCAAGAACAACGCTGACCATTTATAAGATGTCTATGTCTATGTAAGAACCCTGCAAGCCGCCTTTCGGCGTGTGGCAGTGGGTGCAAGCACCTTGACTCTATTTTCCTAAACGGTTGCTTTCGCGTATACTTCGCGGAAAAAATGAATTTTTGAAACGATTCGTTTTAGCATCTATTTCCCTAATCTTTCGGATGAAGATGTTTTTGAGGCATCAATTTAATCCAAAACCTGAGAAAAATCGTCGTACAGATTTGTTTGTTTAAGCTGTGATTTATTCTTGGATGCCTGTCATTTATCGATAGTGTTGAGTCGAACAAGTTCTCCTTCTCTGGCATGTGTGCTTTAAATTATTCTGATGACTTGCAAATCCATATAACATTAGTATCATTGGCATAAATTCAAAAATTTAGGAATTTAAGCTGAATATATTAATTCTTCTCGAATTCATTGCATGGCATTAGATCTTATGCGGAGATATTGTAAAAAAACGATAAAAAGATAAATACAGCCCTATATTATGAGGAACAAAATATTTTCATAATCTTAAGAGATTATTTTTTTGATTATATTTTTATTATTATAATCGTATATATTCCAGGGATAAGCGAAGCTTGGATTTCTGCAAGGTTAATTCTAAAATTATGTTAACTTTAGAAATTAATAAATTTAGCACTCAAATTACTTGTTTGAATTGCTTCTTTCTCTAGGAAACAGTAATATGGATGTATCAACTATAAATATACAAATCCAAGCTATAGGAAGTGCTAAATCTGTCAAAAGTTGAAGAGCATTCTATTTATATTTCATGAACCAACGTGATGGCATGCATGTAGACAAAGCCAACCCGAAATAATTGATATATCGAATCAAGTATTGAATGACTATAAAATTGAAATCGCCAGAAAATGTGTAAAAGTAGGATTCATCCTTTTTTCCTTGTAAGTCCCAATTTTATAAAACCATCCCGATTTTTAAAAGCATTTTTAATCGTCTTTCTGGAAAAAAAAGCTGGGTTTTTTCCCTTTTCTGTACCAATTCCTCTAGCATTGTATGATTAATAACCTTCTTTTGAATAGAATTAATGTCGTATGTGTTATTACTATAATTTTTTGTCCCAGTGTTTCCCTGAGTATTAGTAAAATATTACCAGAGCTGAAAGTCTATCTATCACTATAGAATATTATTTTCAGTTCTTAGCTGCGAATGAAGCATTTTTGAGTGAAGGTTTCTTCACAATCCCTGATGTCATAAATACAATCTATTCTTTTTACTTGAATGCAAACACATTGTGAATAATTTCTTTCTTATACCGTGTAATATTCCACAAAATTGGGGATATCTATGCCGATTTTTCACTTTTTTTCTTTCCTAGACTCAGAAAAAGATGTTTCGGTTAACAATACTATCTTCCTAAATGTCTTACCGCGTATCCTTCGAATAATGTCTTTGACTTGAAATATTTTTAAATGTCAATAATTGATGACCGATCTTCTGAAGCTGGGGAAAAATTCTTGAACTCCTGAATTTTAGTCGGTTTTCAATCTTCTGGATTAGGAAAAGTACACTATTATTAATCGCCGTGATGTACCAAGGTAGAATTAAGCACTGGTTAGAGCACCAGTTCAGCAAGTGTGGATCGGGATTCGAGTACGGGCTACATCAGGCTCTTTTGTCCTTCAATTCGTTCTCAACGTATAGAAAATAACAAAACACGATGGACATTATTATTTGTTTTTATTTAGATAATTGTATTTACTTTGCACTATTAATTTATGCGCGAGATGGCATCCGCAACCTTTGTTTAGAAGAAACGAAAAAGGTAACAACGCGTATTCCGAGAAGAGATAGGGATAAAATTCGAGGAAGAGGAATGCAGCCGCATGAATTTGAATCCCGTGCAGGGCTGTTCTTTGGCTTATGCGCGCTTGGAGATGTTTGACATACCGGACCTTTCTCCAAATGTCGACGATCCAGCGAAAAGGCGACCACTCGAACTCTTAAGATGTCAGCCGACCCGTGCATTGCTAATTAGAATCTGATAAAGTGCCACTATCAATATTCTTTATTATCGATCGATGGTAATCGATAAAATGATCCGATAAGGAGGTGAATAAGCGGCGTGGACGTATCAATCCATGTTCGCAGCGTCGGAAAACAAGCGATGCTACTCTTCGAGAAGCTTTTTTGGCTCGAGAAAGCAAATGTTTTTTATCGTCCCGCACCAGACGGCGAAACAAGACGAAATGCTTTTATTCCCGGATAGGAGCCTCCTCGCATGTCTGGAGGTAAACTTTTGCACGGACATTGAGGTTTTTATGCGGATCTCCCCATCCCACCGCTCTCTCTCTCTCCAGTCCTTGGCGCACCGCATTCTTCTGCATGCAGCATCCATTCTTCTCTTCTTATCTCCGGTGCTCGGATGAACCGATTGGACGCTCATGGAATCATTAAACGACAGGGTTATCGCTTGACTAACCCTTTCCAGCAATTCGCCGTGGAATGACTCACGAGTACGTAGCTAACCTACTTCTACGCGTCGGAGAGTTTGTTCGACAGAGAACGACGCGTAAGCCCACGAAATGCCGCGTAAGCTTTCCAAGGGAAGGCTTAGTAACAGAAAATGAGGGGGAAAATCTTAGCAACAGCATATAATTTCCATATCAGAAGGTACAAAACGCTGCGCTACAATATTAGCTTTATAATAAATAATTCCCAAACATTGTGAAGGCTTGAAAATCATTACCACGTCTTATTTAAAATACATGCATACTCATGTCTTCATTAGACGTTTTTATTTATTTATTAGACGCAATTGGGACTAGGAATTCCTATCTTCCATTCACCCCTTTACATTTTGCAGAATAGTAATAAAATTTACGTTCTCCATTTCGGTATCGTTGAATTCCAATGAAAAATATTCGTATATTCAATTACATTCGAAGGGTTAAATGACTGCATAGTGCTGTACTAAAATATACATATACTATCCTGCTGAAAAAGCGAAAAAAATTAGGATATGACCTAGAAATGTTCGGTTATAGCTTCGAGTGTTTTCCTCTCCAAGAAAGATTTTTGAAACGAAGAGTCTACTCTTGTTTTTAAAGACAGACAGTTGTAAACAACAGCATGTTCGCTGCTACAATATGTTTGAGGATACTTTTCCTTGACTAATATGACAGCTCTTTCACAGCTCAAGTTGATTTTTCTCACATAAACAATCTCAATCGTCCCAAAGTTAAAATCATATGAAATATTTGCATGAAGAATTAGCCGCTCCTTTCTCTATTCTGTGACTTCCATCTGCAAAGAAAAATTCTGAAGCATCATTTACTGGAGTTTAGACTTCTCCAGAATTTGATTTAATGGGAACGAAGCCTTACCCCCGTCGCAATTTTTACGTAACCCAAGTGTAATCAATTATGTTTTAAACTTTGCATCAAATCGTAGCAAATTTCATATTACTCGTGACATGGACTTTGAGTCGAAATCTCCTAACGTAAAAATAAAATATGTTGGAAATTGAGACCATAAATAATAAAATACCCCAAAAATTAATATCTTGTACGCAGTTTTAATTTGCAAGGGATCCAGTTTTAATTTAATTTCATCAAGATCCGCCTATATCGAAAACCGTTGATGAAGTGTTTTTACTCGCTAACCTTCCCGTTGGCGACCACGTTACCACTCTCCATCATTGGCTCATCTTCACCTCACCCCCTCTTCCTCTCGAGGCCCTTTTATAATGGAAAGCCGTTCCAGAGCATCGCATCCGCAAATTTGGCGCCGAATGGCCGATTGCGGGAGTGAGGGTGCGGAGGGGGTGAGGGAATAGAAGGAATGAGGTGATAAAAGGGAGATAGAGAAAAAAGCGATGCAAAAAGCGAGAGGAAAGACAGTTATAGGAAGGGTAAGGGAAAGCAAAGAGGCGAAACCGGCGATGGCCCCGTTTACTTCCTGGCCGAAACGGGCTCTTTGGTAAATATTAAGACCATCGTTCTCTTGGTTAAATTTCTGTTTGTTTACTCCATCGCGGAAATTACCCTAACCCATCGGCCGTTAAATAATTACTGGTTTACCTAAAGAGCAAAAGAATGTATTTATCAGTCCCTTTTTCAAAAGGTCTGTTCGTCACTCTTCCATCATGCGTTTCAGTTATAACAAGTATTGTATATTAATTTGGAAATTTCTAATATTGATTAATTTTATTAATCATAAATTCTATTAATTATTGAGATTATCGCGTTATTAACAAAAGAACGCAATAATTTGAATACTTTTACTGCATCGAAAGTCATCTGTGTTTCCCTTTACGTGGTATAATTTTGAATGAAAATATTAATATTCTTCTTACATTTGTATTCTGTTTATTTGCGAACAATTGATTTTTCCTAAATATACCAAACCGATTAATTTAAGGAAATTAAGTAGTATCCCATTGTTTCTTTCGCCCAAGGGTAAATAAAATAGCAGTCAAGTCATCAATTATTTTTAATGCTCTATAATTCTATTAATAATCTTCTAATAATCTATTAATTCTATAAGTAATAGATATCTATTTATAACAATTTTACAATATTGTGCCTCCAGAATAATTTTAGATCTGTAAGAAATTAATCAATATAAATAATCTCTCGAAGAAGTCACTATCGTTGTCTTCATTGTTCAGGTCAGAAAATGCTTCAGCGTCAGAAAAATATTTTCCTGCAACAGTTGTTAAATATTTTTTAATTTTATATTCAATCATTCTCTCATAAAGATTTCTGAAGCTTTACTTTACTCTCGTATCGATTGGTACAGTTTTCCACGCACGATTTTTTTCTATATTTAGCAATGATAACTCGCGTGGTGAGCGATTCACTTGAAACCGTTTCGACCACTACTACCTCTTGCGCTAATTTTATATTCATTCGCATCTATCTGTTAACAACACGGTGCTACCTGATAGCTCTCGAGTGTTTAAAAGGGGATAAAATCGAGAGAATCCACTTCGGGAGTAGACGGAGCGGCTACCGGGGGATAAACGCTTACAGGTGGTCGAGGATGGAGACATTATTATCCCAACTTTTGCGGAAAATACGATTTAATGGCTAATGGCGCGAGGTACACGCTGTCGCGATCGTCCCGAGAAGAAAAGAGAGCCTTAAAAAGTCGCGCATTCAAGGCCGCTGGAAAGAGACTAATTGAGGCTCCGGCACTCGCATTGGCCGTGTGGACCCTGAAACGATGTCTGGACCACGAGATCGGACGATGAACCTTCGCCTACGCTTCGCAACCTCAAATCTCCCGCATTTTCTTACGGAGCATTCCTCTCATGAGCCACGAACATGCTCTTAATATTCCAGTCCAGTCGCCCTGTCAAAAACCCGAAAATGCACGCGGACCGTGAGGACGTATCTGTTTAATTCACGCTGCTGACGTCTTTCACCGTGGTTTCAATGAACTGATAACATCTCGAATAGTCTAAATTCGGATCGAAATAAGTTCGGAGCTGTCCACGGTCCTTCGCTGCATTCCATCACATTTACATATTGAATTGCTTATCGATACTAACGGAGTTTTTAGTCCAGTTTTCATGAGTTTAATGTGAAAACCTGCAAACACGTCGGATGAAGAATATTTACGATGTCATTCGTCAAGAGTAAATGAGCCAGGAGGCTGTTTATAAGGCAATGAAAACGGAGCCGAAGTATTAATGAGGTGATGATCGGAGATTTCAAGATGGGCACTTTTTAAGATTCGAGGTGCCCATCTACAAGAAATTCGTTGTAAATTTAAATGTCAAATTCTATATACTTCAAGTCTATGCGTAAGAGCATCAATCATCCTTTATTTTTGAATATTCAAGGAGTTCAGGGATGAATTAAATTGAATTAAATCATCTTTATAGTACGTTCAACCCATGACAGATGATAGCGAAACGACAGTTTTTCAACGGGACAAGTACATGCAATGTTTACAGTTTTTTATGTTCCTTCCAACACAGTTTGTGTATGGAATATTTTTCACTTTTTTTGGTATTGAGGATATGCATCATTCATTTACTTTTGTTCCAGTTTAGTTCCTGGCTGTGATAATTCATAAGGAGTGCTGAATTATGAGAAATGATTAGTTATAAAATTCATCGTGGTGCCCATAAGATGAAAGCTATGAGTATTCATATGATCTATGTACTGCACTCATGTTGATGACGTTTCCCATTCAAAACATTCTGACTCAGCGAAAAAATCAATAGAAAACTACCTCACTCCGCGTCTTGTTCCTGTAAGCTAAATTCCCTCTCCAGGGCTATTCATAGCAAATTATTGTAGATAAACCTTGAAAATACGAAATTTTCAGGTGACAAGGGGTTAAAATACACTCCTCTTTGATAATAAACCATATTAAGAACAATGAATTAATCAGTTACTCCAATAATATCGTCAATCACACAAAATTTAAATATAGTCATGTCTGTCACATTCACAGCAAAACACATCACTAATCATGTCAATTTTCAGTAAACGAACCAATATCCACAACAACATTATCATTTCATACAATTAAAGGTGTTGTAATGTCTGCTATATGCAAACAATCAGAGAGACACAACAGAGAATGACTAAATATGGATGAATAATAAGTAAACAATAATTTGAGATTTAAAATTATAACAATCTTACTCTATTTGAAAGAGAGAGAATAGAAATTCTAGGTTTTACACTCAAATTATAGGAAATATTCTTATGGAGGGTTTGAGAGTCCACGTAGCCTTTGGGCTGGTGACTTTACGGACAGATTTTGAAGTTTTTACGGAGGTGAAAATTTTGCTCCCAAAAATGACTTTGTTAGAGCATCTACTATTGCCGACCACGTTTTCTCTTTAATTATTGGTTATCCTTTTCTTGCGCCTAAGTGGACCACTTCTTACATTAGAATTCTCAAATTCGGGGTAATGGAGCGTTCCATCTAAGGCTCGCGAATGACGACCGGAAACATTTTCCTTTCCCGAAAACGAAAATTCTAGTTTATTCACCTACTTTCTCCGATCGGAAGAATTTCTTCGGCACGCTTCTTCTTCATCGGAGGTCCTTAAAGAGTCGCTCTCAATATTCGGCGGATGATCTTGTCAAACCTCGAGAGGGAAGACCACACACCGGAGGGAATCTTTCTTTCGCCCGAGAATCCGGGGAAGTTTTATTGATACATCGGAGTTTTCGGTTCGGTTTCTTTCTCAGTTTTCACGCTTTGGGGATCTAGGACTTCGGGATCCTCTAATAAAAAATGGACGTCAAGAAGGATATTGAGTGACGTTCACCGAAGTTCGCTGTGGAAGCATCCCGTGAGGTGAGGGAGAAAGATGATGGCAGGCGAAAGTCCCGCACCCCAAAAGAAGACGTGATCCAATTTTCTGATGAATAGCCCTTCTAGTTAGGAATCCGTCCAGAACGGTGGATGGGTTGAGAGAGAGATGACGATGGAGGTGGGGAAGGAAAAGGGAGAAGAAAATAGAATTAAAATTATAGCTGAAGGAGGGGATGAGATGAAAGATTGAGAGAGCGCGGACAGGGAAGAGAGTAGATAACAAATCACTTATCCCCTGTTGAAATTGAGACTTTAAAATTCTATTTTTCGTTTCGCCCCTAATATTTGACGCCCTCGTTGGCGTAGGGATAAGCATGCTTGCCTATCAGCGCCGTGGTCCTAGGTTTGAATCCTGGTTTGGGCAAGTTTGCATGCATCTCTGAATTAAAAACGATTAAGTGTAATTGAGGTTTCTTCAAACGGAATTCGTCTAGTAAAATCATTATTATTGTTGCTTACTTCCCAGCAATGTATGCGGGAAACTTTCAACAAGGGGATTAGGCTTAACTATTGTTTTATTGCTCTTTCTGATGATCAAAAAACCATCTTACGATTGCACATTTATTTGTTACATGTTACCTTATTTATGTACGTGTTGTCTGCAATATAAAGTTTTCAAAAGATCATGAAGTTTATTCGGTATGTATCTCGTTGAAGGTATGGTTACTGGTGCAAATTTTACAGAAGTCTATAATGATAACTTTACTAAACCACTAAATATGACAATGATTTCTTTATGAGATTCTAGAATTTTCTTAGATGATTCCGATTTTCTTATTCAGTTATTTAGTAAAATTATAATTGTGGATTTCTGTGTCTCTCACTACCACAAAGTAAAATCTGAACGAATCAGTTGTGTACATTTTTAATTAATTATTATTATTATCATATACTCTCCCAATGGCATAATATGAAATATATCTATACAAAAAAAGATGAGCGAAGGAGATCAATATATGACTTGATATAATTGTATATAATAGTAGTCAAGGGGAGGGATAAACAATTAAGATAGTTTGAATTTAATAGCAAATGAGAAAGAAAGCATGGCATGGCAGCTAGGAAGAGGATGTGGGTTAGGAACAGACAAGAATAGAAAGAAGGAAAGGAATGAAAATCAGGCAGTTTTAAACACAGAATTTTTGAAACTTTATGGGACCAACAAAAATAGAAATAGAACTTAAAGAAGGAATGCCCAAAGAGGAACGTGGAGAGGATGAAATGAAATTGGAAGAAGAAATGTGGAAGAAATAGGAAGCGAATCGAATTACAGAGAGAATGAGGGACGTAATTGGAGTGGAAAGAGAATCTCACACCCTCAGATAGGCAGGCAAACATCTAAGAAATAATAGAGATGATGAGAAATATCAGTGGATTGCACCTTGAAGAAGGCAATTCAACAAAGAAAGGTAGTTGTAAGGAGAATATAGCGAGACGGCAATCAAAATATTAGCAATGGGAAATAAGAATTAGGAATGGAATGAGATAGGGTGACTACAGACGATTCAAAGAATGGGGACTCATTACGTAGTTAACTAATGGTGTGGAAAAATAGGAGTGTGGAACGTTCCTTGTAATGAAGGAGGGTAATATAGAGTTGAATGCTGGGGAATCATGAAGGATATTGCAGGGTGGATGCATGATTGCGATGGGGCGGAGGAGAGGAAATTGGGAATTAAAGTGGAAATGAAAGGGAGCAGAAAATGAGAGGAATAAGGAAGAGAGAGAACTGCTCTTGATGGGAGAGGGAATGGACAAAATAGAAGAAATTCTTGGAGACGAAAGTATAAAATAGAACAGAAGTCGTGGAAGACGAATGAAACGTGGTTGAATGTTATAATTACTTATTTGAACCGTTTTAAACCAGTGGTGAAATAAGTAAACACATAAATAGCTAAAAACTTTAACAGTAAGGCTACGGGCTTACATGCAATTTTTAGTTGTGCAAATTTTTAATTACCTGAGTTTCTACCAAGGGTTCTTATGAGACTGTGCTCACACGCAATTGTTTAGTTTACCGATTAAATAGTTTGTGATTTTCCTCAAACTGAATACCAATAAACGACTGACATAAGCAACATCACGGTCGGCTGATTGTTTACTTGTTTTGCTGAGCCCAGAACGGAGATTGGATGATCAAATAGTTGCGCAATTAAATATCACATTTCAGCGCATAGCTTAAGAGAAATGCAAATTTGATGTCTCTTTCACGTCCTTTTGCTATTTTTATCAATTGAAGTAGTAAGGTAGTCAAATTAGAAAATCAGTAGATTGTCTATCCACATGTGGTTTTATGAAAATTTAAGAATTTGTATAAAGGGGATTTCGCTAAGATAAAACCGATTCCATAGATTGTTTTACATTCGTATTTGATCAGTGGTAAGCATATTTTTTCTATTTTCTTGTACTGGAGTGTGACTGGCAGAAAGATAAATACAAAAATTGATGTCTCCTTCACATAATTTTGCCATTTTTATCTGTGGAACTAGTTAAACTCTTTTAAAAGAAGATGGTAAAAATATGCATGCCACAGATCATGTACGAATTTAAAACAAAATTTATCGAATCGCTTTTATCTTAACAAAATCCTCTTTATACAGATTCTTAAGTCTTCATAAAATGCATGTAGGTAGACAATCTGCTATTTCTAACGCCTCTAATTTGGTATTTTCTGCGTACAAATTCCACATTAACAAAATTCTGGTTTTAACTGTATAGGTTATAGTTATATCAACCAATTTTACTTTCAGGGAAAGAATAACTCATAATTTCTCAAAACCCTTCATTACGGCATTACTATCAATAGCTCTAGACTAATAAATATTATTTTTACTCCGTATTTTAATTGGATGAATATTTCTTTTCTCTCAGACATTATCATTTGCGTTATTTATGCAATTGAGTAGACTGTTGATATTGGTAGCTATGACTAGTGTCAGGTTAGTTAATATTGATTTTGGCTTAATTTTAGGTTGAAGAGGACCCCACCGCTTTTGCCGGGATTTCAACCCAGGGCCTCCACCAGAAGCGGGCTACCCGGGAGCCGGGTGTTTCAAGATTAAACCAATACGTAAATGAAATTATGTTTGCATCTTGTACCCCTCTGACCACTTCACCCAGATTTGAAAAATGGCATGGGGATAGAAAAGTTAGCGGAGGAGGGAAGGTGTTAATGGAAGGGAGATTTCAACGCTGGCACGCGAGTGCACAGTGGAGTCCCGGAGGAGGATATGGAGGTGGAGTAAGGAGGAAGGAGGGAGAGAGAAGTAGGAAGGGGAAGAGGGAAAAGAAGAAGGAAGGGGAATAGGCCCCGAGATACAACCGACAGGTTTGGCTTCCTGCCTCATATCGCCGCATTCCATTGACAATCGCTCAAGCGTGCCGCCCTGGTTCATCCGCTCTTCCTCAAGTACTGCTTCCTCTCCTAAAAGCCATCTTCTTCTCTCCCCGGGCACAAATCCGATTTGGATGCCTTTCGCTAGTCCAAACCGCTCACGTCGGGATTTTTATCGCTTTCCCTCACTCACGTGGGGCGACATTCAAATGAATATTGAATTCACCTTGGGGATTTTTTGCGCCCAAGGATATGTCTGTATCCCGTCTTTTATTCTTTTCCATCTGCGTGTGTTTTATTTCTTTCTATGTTGATCATGACGGAAGATATGCTTAGGACGTGTCAAATTTTCGTTATACAAGTACCTGGGGGCTTTTAGACAGAAGGATTTACCAAATGGGGAAGGCCTTGAGGATGACGTGTAACTGAAAAATTGAATTCGAATGCACATTAACGATTGGAAAACTTTACTCTGGTCATTTGCTGAAGCAGAAATAATAATTTACTATTTTATTTTGCGATTTACAAGTGGAATTTGAATTTCTCTATTCTTTCCAATGGCACACTTCTTAGTTCTAATAGAATTTTATATTTTTCTTGTCAAAATATAAAAAAATTGTTTATTTCCCTAAAAAATATCAATCTAAAGTTGTAATTTATCATTTGCTTTGGCAAAACGATCGGTAATGTATGAAAGATGAATTTTCCCCAAGTTATTGAAGCAAACATTAGGTAATATGGTTTATTTCTACTATCTCTGATGCTATTTCTTGCTTGAAGTATGTACATCTTGGACAATTTAAAACAATGGAAAGTACTAAGATAATATTTCGATGATTCCCAAAAATTATGCAAGATATTTTTGGAAATGTAATGTTCATGGCTGTCACGGAAAGCGATAAATTATTTTAACTATTCTAGCGATTATTATTCTGGCAATGCTTTGCCAATTGTTCGAAAAAACTTAAGGTTGATGGTAGGCAGAGATTTAGAAGTATGGAACAACTTTAGCAGTCGACACTCGTAAAACCGAAGTACTACTACAAAGAGATGAACAGATCGTCAAAATTTTATCTTCAATTCATCGCGAACCTAACATCGCATACAGATGAAATGTAGTAGGATTTCCTCAATCGGGTATCATAAGATCCCATGCAAATTTGGTGCCTATTGCATTGCTACTAAGAAGATAGCCATAGCCCGCCCTGCTTTTAGCACGCACTCGAACTAAAAAAAGAAGAAATTCAGGTGCTGAGGTTTCGCGGGAACGTGTTTTTCTAATTGGGCATTAACGTGTCTCGTTCTAGAAGACTGAGAAAGGCGCAAAAACGAGCAGATGATGGAAATCATCAACGATCCTGTCTTCGATTGGGCAAAAAAGGAAGGGACTGATGAAGTTTTAAAAGAGCCTCTCCTCGAATAGGATCTAGCTGATAATCCTTATTCGGTGAGGAATAAGGAATTTCCTGCTGGATTCACGAATCGCTAAGCGATCTTCTTTCGGGTGGAAGGTTTTTTTCGGCACACGAGTTCCGCCTCAGCTCAGGAAACAAAATTAAATCGACATTTTTTTAAGCTACGCATTCCTCGAAAATGAATCGAAAGAAGCAAATGCCCGAGGATGGACGTTCATATTTCTTCGAATCTCCAACAATTTAATTCGCTATTGATTTTATTAGAAAATCCTTTGCAAAAACCTTCATTTGGAGTAAATTACTGTATGGATGTGAAACTTAGACATTGGGAAAGACAGGAAAGTCTCGTTTGGAAGATATGGAAATGTGGATTTGGAGAGAGATAGTAAGAACAAGATAGATAGACAAGAAAAGCAACATAGAAGTTCTGATCGAAATTAAAAAGGAGAGGAATTAAAAATAGGTAAAAAAGCAAAATTAAATTTCTTGGACATGTTCTGCGGCATAATAGCTCCCTAGAAAATATAATGTAGGGAAACGCCTTAGGGTAAAAAGGGAGAGGAAGCCCGAGAAAGAAGTTATTGGATGACATAAGAAGTACTATTGGATTCACTACATGTAAGAATATGAAAAGAACAGCAATGAAGAGAGTCATATTGCTGCGACAACAAGGCTCTGCCTTTAGAATATGATGATGATGATTAATTTTATAATGTTGAATTTTTGCGGTTGGAGCAGTTCGCTCGTCGAATCGCTTCATTTCTCTCTCTCGTATCACTGCTCAAAAATTAAGCCTGAGTATGAGTTCATCGCACTCAGAGATATGCAACCTTTAGCGCATCTCCAATCATACTCTCGAGGCAGCCAAGGACGCAAGGAAGGATGTAGCCTGTCAGGGCGAAATTTTCAAGCCATTACTTCTGTTTTCATTCTGGAGATAATTTCGTGAAAAGGAATGCGATTGTCCAGTCTGAGATGTCATTTCCGTTTAGCCTCCACTCGACGCATTTCGGTGCTTACTTTTTGCCTTTGCGTACATGCCAACGCGACGAAAGGCCGACAAAGTTGATGCTGCCTTTGATGTACAAATTTGTCCTTTTGAAACAATGTATCGTGTTTCGTAATGAAGTACAGTGTATGGAAGTATTAAACTTGGTAGGTTAACGGGACTTTTTAACAGGACAGGTTGATTACCTCGTAAATTCACCACAAATGCCATCTGCATTACCTTAAAAGTTAGTAGTCCTTGATAGGGAATTGTCCCCGTTAAACTGCCTTGTATGGTAGAATTCCATTCACTCTCAGAAGGTTTTTAGCTTTAGAATTATTTGTGATTTAATTTCTGGAGTCAAAGTGCAAAGTATTAGGTGATAAGTGTAGTTAGATAATCATGATTTAGTGCCTTATTATTAGTAGACAAAGGCTCCCGGATAGTCATGTGGACAGTGCGTTTGCCTTTGGTGAAAGCGGTCCCGGGTTCGATTCCTGGTGGGAGCCAGAGTTGACCAAAGTTGTCGAAGCACTTTTAACAATACTACTACTACTATTAGTAGATAAAAGCTACCAGCAATCTATTACCACAGGAAATATTTGTTTCTTACCATCGCCCTCTACTCCTCGGCTTCAACTCGAAACTACATTTGTCGCACGATCCACTAAACTTAGCTATTTTCCAGGAGTTTAGTCAAGAAGTCCGGTAATGGAGAATTTCGTCCAATATCCAGCCAAAGACACACACAGCTTGTCTATTTAACTTGGAAGAACAACTTTGTAAGTTGCACAATTATTTTATTGACTACCGGTTTCGTCAACGGGTTGACATCTTCAGGTATGAAATACAGGTTGTTCTTTCAAGATATCGGTTTTCCTCGTTTTCCTTGGCAGATTTCGCTGAAGATACGTTCAACAGTAACAGCAGAAACATTTTCCCTCACTTATCTTTCCATATCTTTCGTAGATAATTTTCACTGGCAGACTGTTTTAAACATGTCACTTGCTCGGGAATCTGTTCAGAATAACGTGGAAACGTTAGATGAGCTAGTGGAAGTTTCACTATAATTAAAAATATGGCAACCCAAATAGAACCACAGATCATTATGTTCATAATTCCGTACCCCTTTTTTCATTCAATTTCCGTGTATTTTTTCTTCAAAATAAGCATTTATTTAAGTGTGCCCTTAAGGGTTCCTTTCGGTGAACATTCTATCTTCGTCAGTGAATCCGTGCAAGAATCAAATCAGGGTGTGTTTCTAAATGAATGGAAGATTCATTGATGTGCATCTATGACACTTACGCGGGCTATCGATCGTCCGTTTGATTTTGTCTTTCATAATTGAATTTTCACGTGAGTAAAACGGCGTAGAGACTCATAACCAAAGGCCGCGTTTTCCTTTCTACATCCATCACGAATGCAAATTCCATCGCTTCGCAACGCGTACGCCCATTTCCTGGGGAATGCCTAATGAAGGAAGTAAGAGGAATGCGCGCTCCGCTACTAAGATAGAATTCTTGCAGAATTGCGATAAAGAGAGCGGACGAACTAAGGATATTATTAATTCTCGTATTTAACGTCTTTAAGTTGAGCGCTTATCCGCTCATTCGAACGTGAACGGAAAGCAAACACTAATGCTGAGGAATCGGTTGAACGCGTTCGAGCATGCCAAGCCATTTTCTCATAAAGCTTTCGCTCGTTGTTTTATCTTCCACTATCCAAATTATAGGTAATTTGAGGTTAAACAAGAGGGAACAATGTCGAAAAATAGCAACATGCCTGGCACTCAATATCAAGTCTCTCACTTTTTGGGTCTACCTACAGGTATTCTAACCACTAAACTACCATACATCAATCACATTTCTGTTAACGGGATGATTTGTTTTCCTTCTCTTGTTCTGTGGTTAAGATAGAAGTGAAAAATGGGACTGGGCCCGACTGGGACTCGAACCCAGGTCTACTATTCGAATAGGTTTTATAACCATTAAACTACCATGCCAGCGGGAGGCCTGGGTTTGAGTCTCAGTCATGTCGCAATTTTCACTATTTGTTCGACCATACGTTTAAGGCAGACTTTTCTTCACGCTAAGTTAAAGTTCATTTCAGTCACTTTTATTATAAATTTGCTGCCAAAAGTTAATTTGGTTCTAAACTTTTTATTACAAAGATGTGTAAGTCCACAAATAAATTTTAATTTTTTTTGGACTTGTTCAAGTTTTGTATTAAAAAGTTTTAATCGATTTGAAGTTTTATCAGAACCCCTTGGACAATATTAATTTTATTTGGTGTATTAAATCTCTTCTTTCATCCAAACCATCTGTATCTTCTTTAGCCTGTATTGAAAATTATTTTCGCTTACACAACTTTTCGATTACTTTATCTCAATTCCAATAAAATTCAAATCTGCTGAAATATTTCTGAGTCACTATTTCCCGTTCTGGAAAGAGCTTTAGATATGAAGGGAATTATCTTTGATAAACATCCATTAATCGAAAAAGAAACTGCGCGGAGGTATATATTCACCATTTGAACTCACTTTTACCTTTTTGGGCTTCCTTCCGCTATTGCACAAAGTGCAGTTTGACAGAAACATGTGAGTGACAGAGAGAGAGAGAGAGAGAGAGAGGGGCATTCATGTTGTAAGCAATCACTCGCCTTCCTTCTCCAATTATTCATTGACTCACTTTCGAATGAATAGATGCAATTCCATCCGATTGCCTCCACACACACTCTTTCGTTGTGATAGAAAAACTGATTCAAATGAAGGATGGACTAATGAAGTTTTAATAGGATTACATTCTTAGCGGAAAAACCTCGCGTCACGTTAAATTACGGAATTAATTCCCCTTGCGTCTTGCCAACTATGCAACTTTTCGTTTGACAAGCGATATTTTCCACAAGAGTTCGTCGAATAAGTAATTCGAGGAATGTATTTTCCCGTTACACTTTTTTACCTAAAACGTGGGAAGTTATCTACATCTATACAAATATATCAATAAAATCACGATGATATCCTCAGCTTTTTTGAGCATCTTTATTCTAAAAATCTATGGCTAACTTTGAATTCATTTTCGCTATATCTGGTGTAATTTTAGAATAATTTCATTCTTACAACCTCTTATGAAATTGTGACTAAGTTATTTTCTTCTCAAATCGATATGATTCCACATATCCAATACTTCTTCTTTAGATTATGTTTCATTCTTTGTCCTCTGTGAACGTTTATAAGGACTTAACGAGCGAAATTATAATCCAAGACCTTGGTCACATAGATATTTCTTGCTGCGGAAGATTTTAAATTCAAATTCAGATTGAATATTGCCGTACGGCCATGCAAATAGCTGAGCTACTTGTTTTTTCTTTAAAATTTTGTTTCTTGCTCTCTTTTCATCATTGTTCATTTACCAATAATTTATCACCTCGAATGTTAATTCTTCACTACCGACCTCCGATAAAAAAGTTGTCTTATCCCATGCCTTAGGGTGTGAGAACATCCTTTACTTTGACTTGATACATAAATTTGAAGATGAAATTAGCGGCATCCTTTGATTTCAAAGGAGCGGACGTAGAGTCTTACACGGAGCTCGGTGCATGATCAAAAGAAAACTTATATCGACAAAAAAAATATGAAAGTCAATCTTAAACACATTCCCTGCACCTGATCTAGATTGAGACGCAGTCGCCGCTGCCCTTTCATTTTGGTCATGGTCAACCTCTCGGCGTAGGAAGAATATATTTAAAGTATTTCATCGATGACAAATTCATCCTGTTTCGCAGTGCTTACAATATTTTCTCTAACTTTTTACAAATCGTTGACCTACTATAGAATTCATAGAGTTGGAGTAATTACTTCACTACTATTTTACATTCATTAAAATAATATTCAGATGACTAGGCAAGATTATAATAGCTGTCATAGTTTGGTAAGTATAATATATGGTGGGTTTGGTTTGGTACGGAAATATGCTTATTTTGGAACGTCTTTAGTGTATGTCCTCGCTCTGAATAAGTAAAGAGATTAATTTCACTTGACTACATGTATAAGGAATATTTTCCGCAAACTCCGCAAGCGTAACACTCCGATAATACAAACCCTTTCAAGTAGCATTTTCTACATCTCTACAAATATTCTTACAGCTAGAGAAAGAATTTATTCTATTTAGTACCCCATTTCACTGCGAAAAAACTGGAGATAATTCTCTGTGATATTCTCGAAAATACTGGTTGGCATTTAATCCCATACAAAAATAGAAAGCGATTTCCAAGGATAAAGAGGTGTAAATAACGGAATGATTGTGAGACAAAATCCGTGTTCTCCCGCTTTTAAGACAGTTATTTTAATCCCTAAACTATCATGCCGAGTCAGGTACACCCTGGAATACTTGGCGAGCATCCCGTTATTCGATATTTGTCTCTTTTGTTTATTCCTGTTAAGTTTCCAAGCCTGTAAGTGTCGAGATACTTCTTTTCTTCATCATTATTGAATGCGATAATTTTAAATTTTTTTAGGAAGAACTTGATTGAGCGATGTATCTGTAAATCCATAGTTTAATTAATAAAACAAGTAGAACAAATATATAATCGGCAAAACCGTACAACTTTGTCAAAACCGGTCGCAGCTTGAACTTTTTTGTATTATTTTATTGTTGATAGTACTAATATTGTTTTACTTATTTTATTTACTGAAGATGTATTTTTTGCCTACCTACTTATATTCTACCGAATAAAAATGGTTCCGCACATACCGGAGACGTTTAAGTAAATAAGTATGAAATGTCCTGAATTGAACGTAAACTTCAATAGTCTGGTTTGAATGCTTTGCATATATTACTGAATGTGTCCACAAGGTTCTCCTTCCTCCTTAGAGAGGATATAAATGAAAGCACAGTCTCTGTTGAATTATTCGTTATGTATTTACTTAGTTGTTGAAACATATATCCGACACACCTGTACGTTTCTGCGACGTGTTATAGTTAATTCGCTACTGCACTTTCCTGGTTTAGTCAATTTATTCGAAGAATCAGAGGCGTGAGAAAACTAGGATCAAATCACTTTCCTCCCAGTGAAGATTAAGTCACTTGTCGCCGGCTCCCTAGCAGCGACATAAATAAACTCGTCCCTCCATCTAGGACGACCATCTCTCGTTCTTCCATTAATCTCATCGCCTCATTTTCTGCGGAATCATCCCATCGACGCCCATTTCTAGGCGCCGCTTCCTCACTCTAAGCACAGTTTACAAGGCTCTCGTCGCTGTTTCTCAGGCCGAAACGCAGGCGGTCAAGAGCGGACACCTGAGACTCAATAAAAAGGGAAAGAAAGCGTCTTGCGGTTCTCAAGGATGAGCGTGCGGGGGCGAGAGGAATGTTAAAGAGAGGCAGGGAATGCGGAGATTTAAAAGAGATCGGCCGTAAAAAGAGTTGGAAATCACGTAGGCGTACGGTACGGGCGCTGTTTGCAAAGGATCACCCGCGGATGTTAGCCTCTCCGTGGGAATTATAGGAAGGAGCGGAGATACCGGGATGATTGATGATGAGCACTTTCGACGTGTCGCTGTAGCAGTGGCGGAGGTGTCGGGGATCAAGACCTTATAAGAGAGAGGAAGCTATTCGGCTGACATATCCATTCCAGTTCCTCGAACATAAATTTCCAGTTCTTATTGGAGGCAAACTTTGTTATTTGCCTCTAGTTTGCATAAGGAAATGGAATGGAGGGATTTCTCTCGTGGAAATGTATTCAGCAGAGGTATGAAATACTAGAGCGCGGGGAAGGTTTAGTGAATATTATTCCACGGGACATAAGTAACGAACTTGTTACCGAGAAACCTAGTCTCGATAAAAGCCAATCCCGGTTTTATTGATCTTAAAATGCGTACGAGGGGAATAAACGTCACCTTCGGGTTTCTAATTTCCATCGCATTTGATTGTGAATATGTGTAACTTAGGAGCTCAAGAAATGATGTCTTCCTTATAGTTAACAAAGAGGATAGCATATTTTCTATGGTTAAAACAGTATATAATTTAGTATTTCCGGCAGTCTTATAATGATGAATCGTAAATGAAAGTAAGTGATTATTTCGACTTCCATATGTAATTCAAACTTCTCACTTTTGCAAATGTACGTGGGTGAATTTGCACGTAAAAGGGTACAACTAGGTAAATTCTCAAGGTAAAACGGACTAGAAAAAGGTCTGACCAGAAAATGATTAAAAGCTGTTCGGGAGACTTTGTAAGCAAGGGCGTTGTGCGAACAAAGCATAGGCTTCGAATCTGTCAGCCTTTTTTCATGTCCCTTTTTTCATGTCCCTTCTTTCACTTTTGCTACCAAAATGTACATCGTCAAATATTACCGACAAATTACTGGTTCAAACAAATTTATGATTTGTACACTAAGCAATTTTTTACGTATCCATCTTATTCTCAGAATTTTTCAATAACATCCACTTTAAAGTTAGAGATGAAAGAGTCAAAGGTGATCGTATATTTTCTAAAGCTAAAGTAATCAGGTAAAAAATTCAGTATTTTCGGCAAATTTTACATGATATATCATAAGTGAAGAAAAGTTCTAATTCCGACTGTCATAAGAAAAATCTCTAATTTGCAAGCTTCTGTCTTTATCCGAAAAAAGAATTAAGTTAGTGCCACGTGGAGTTAGAAAGAAATTTTTATTCCACATTTTTTAATTTTAATTTCGAAACTAAGCAAAGTATTTTTTTCCTTTGAGTTCTTCATTAGATAAAGTATTTTCCTTCGATTCTCCGATTAGCGTAATGTCGTAGACCTCAATAGTTAAGCAAGAAAGAAATTTAGATGGTCATGATTTTTAAATGACCCCCCCGAGTTACAAAAATATTTCTTGTTCGAATACCTCACGTATCCCTCTGTAGGTCAGCTTGTAGTCCGTATATCCACGTGATAAAATCAATCCAGAAGGATGAGTGATTTATTGATCTGATCCTACATTAACGAGATTAAGCACGGATGCTGTTTCCACCTTAACCTTTTATCTCGTTATCGCTGTCACGTTCTCGGTAATAAAAGTGATGCGGGAAGTGCTTGTTTGGCGGGATAATATTTGAGGATTATGGAGAAACACGATGCTGAAAAGCTCTGCCCTCAAGAGAGGGACGAGAATAACTTGGAAAACTCAGCAAAAATTAATAGTAGAGAGACATATGTAAAATAATGTGAAATTAAGGTCGATTTGATATAAATTTAAGACTCGTATACCTCACTTGATTGAAAATAGGGATAATTGAATTAAACTCGTGTACCGATTGCTGTTATAATTTTATAACGTATGTTTTTGAAGAAGGTTTGAAGGTGGAGGAAGGGAAGGAAGGTTTATTAATCGAATTAATACAACGATGAACCAATTTCTTTAAACAAATAGATCCTTGTGAAATTCGGCTGTAGTATTTGGTAATCAGTAGTTGCGTCCGAATCTGCGAATGACTCATGAGAGCAATGTGTGACTGTATCCAAAATTTAAAAAAATATATTTATGGAAGAAATAACAAACGAGGTCGTTTAAGAGAGATTTATCGTTAGTTTATCTTCCATTTGTTATTTATGCAGTGTAATAGAAAGTTATTCATGTCAGAAAAGTGTTTCCAGAAAGTCATAATAAATCATCTCTCTACTTTGGTTCAGATATTAATAGTGAGGAAATTAGATGAATATATATTAAATGAAATATGGCACTGGTTCATCTTCTCAAGACCAACTGATGTTCTTAAAAGAATTGAATTAGTCATTTATAAGCAATATTAAGGTAATTTCGCTACTCAAAAATTTTAAGAAGCATTTCTTCATGCATATATTGTATATATATCCTCTAGAATCAGGTATTGCGTTTTGTATTAAAAAACTTTACACATAATTACTCGTGATTTTAGTATTTTAGAAACCGCGTAAATCGTAAAGGAACGCATTTCATCAACCCCTTCTTAGCAAAACCGTTTGCTAAAGTGTAAATTAAGTCTGTATTTCTTTGAGTGTGCCTGAGGTTAGCTACAATGCCGAAACCGGTCTATGTAAGGTCATTTATTAAAAATAGTGTGGAAGATTCGAAGTTCATCTCTATTATTTAGGTTTCGGAAGGGGACAGCGAGGCGAACAAATATTTTTCGCAATGCTCCAGCTCACCCGAGAGTTTTAACGAGCAATCTAAAGAAGTTATTTCGATTCCTCAGCCAAGGCGACGCAACTTGATGCCCTTGCCTTTCCCTCTCCCTGACCCCAGATTGGATCCCTTTGTTCGACGCAAAACCCCTCATCCTCGCTCCCTTGTTTGGGAATCCTTTTAAATGTTGGAGCAGGTCAAAGGACTCGAGATGAAAGGGAAGAAGGGGTTGAATGTCCTGCGGGTGGCTGGGGAAGGGGCCTTGTGGGAAGCAGTGAAAGCCCAAGGACTGGACCAAGGGAAGCTTTCCTCCGGGAGGAAGATTTCCGAGGGAAACGGTTCCTTTGTCGACGCGAGCCGAGATTGGGCAATTAGCCGCATTGTCGCCTCGCACGTTTTCTCCTCTAACAGTTCCTCGTTTTGTTTCCGTCATTTGTGTTTCCGAGTGAAAGTGAATCGCTTAACTCCGAATCGCGACAAACGCTCCATTTTTATCCCGCTTTCCCCACCGCATCTCGATAGAGGAAAATCGTTCGAGGGAGAACAATGAGTATTACCATAAGTATCCACGCCGCGTCCCGTTTTATGCGATGCTCTTCCCGCTTGATTAACGAGCCACCTCGCTTTCTCATTTAAATACTATAGAGAAAGTGGTTATCTCGTTGATTAATTCAGTAGCGAGGATTTTCAGAGCTACGCGTTTTTTCAAAGTGATGAAGAGTTCAGTTTTCGCGTGTGATTTCGCTCCTGGAATACACGATTGGATTATTGTCCTTTCAACAGCCTTTCGAATGTGTGAATCGGAATAGAAAGTGTTTTGAGATGATCTTCCTTGTTTTGAAAATTACCAGAAGCTAATACGTTTGACATATATCGAGAAATTATTATTATTATTTTTCCTTTAACTATAATGCATTTAATAATTATATAATAATAAATTTATTATTAATGCCCTGAGCACGATTGTCTAAGAGCAAAATACAAAAATTAATTCATTTATATACAAATATTATACATAATGTATAAAAGTAAATATATACCAACATTTCAGGTTTACTTATATTATGTCAATAAAATAATTCTTATAATACTTAGCGATCTAAATCTGTGATATAGTATTTTCTGTTGGGCCTGGAAAGTCATTTGTGACGAAAAAAGAAAAAAATATGCTCAAGTTTCCTTATATAAGTTTATTTAAAAATATAATGTTGATGTTTAAACGCCATTTCCGTCATAATTAATCTTTTTAAACTCAGAATACAGTCGCAACAGGAGAATATTTGAAATGATTATTTGGATCGGAAAATGAAGCGTATAAGATGAAACTAAATTTTTCTGCGAAATATATTGGTACTCTTTCTAATTTAAACATAAATATATATTTTACATCTATTCATTCACATTACGCAATATGTGCTCATATTGATTAATTGTGACTTTCTAACCGATGAACATAAGTGAATTTAAATCGATGACTACAAAGCTGTTGAGATACAGTCACGGCGGGAATCCATTTATAACTTTTTTGCGATGACACGTAATTGATTGATCCTTTGTGTTACCTCCATTCAAATCGAATGGAATATCCGATATGAATGTCAATTTTTCCGTTATGTTCAGCAGATTTCAATACAAAAACGTACGTGGTTGAAGTACAAATAAAATTCGCTTCATGATATTTGCGTTTTATCGACGAGCCCCTTCTTTCCATATTGGCGATGATATAGTCCATTGAAGCACTCGTTTTTATGCATCGCTTATTCATCTGTATGAGTCAGGCAAGAAGCCACATGTGTCCGAAGTTTTATGGAATTGTGAGATAAGAATGAGAATACCTTATCTTTTGGTTTAACTTGTTTA
Organism: Sympetrum striolatum; assembly: GCA_947579665.1. Lineage (NCBI taxonomy): Eukaryota > Metazoa > Arthropoda > Insecta > Odonata > Libellulidae > Sympetrum > Sympetrum striolatum. The sequence continues at coordinate 47,168,321 of OX388342.1, read as the reverse complement.
TGCTTGGTAAACACGGAGAAATGCATAAATAAATGTTATGTATGACAACCTTGGCGAGATACGAAGCTTTGAATTCCGTCCCGACTATCGTATATGTCCCTGCTTAAGTATGAGCCCTATTCTCGAAGAAACACAAGCTACAATAAAAATGAAAAGAATGCCTTTCAGGTTTGAGCGCCGACAAAAGACAGTTTTGGGGCCGAAATATGTTTTTACTGGAGGATAGGCACAGAAAGGAGCATTTAAAATATGAATTATGTTTACCTGGAATTACCCAAATGGCCTGAGTTGACCCCTAGTACCGATTTCGATTTCCATACGCATTCGACAAATCGAAGGACTGCAACTCGTAATTTATTTCAGTAACAGTATATTTTCAATTACGATTATGACAGATAAGAGACCTTTTTTTATAGGTAGTGTGATTGATAATGATCCACATACACAAGTTTTCTACCATTCGGTAGATTCATTTGCCTCAATATTTCTTGTTCAACGACATTTCCTTCATTTCTTGATAGCTTCCCTCACCCTTTATGTCATCTAACATATTCTGCCTTTGTCTTCCCCTCGTGTTTTGCATTGTATTCGACCCTCGATGATGATGATCCCTTAGCAGTCACTCTTTTCTCAATATTTGACCCATCCATTTCCCCTGCCGACGCCTAATTACTTCATTGCATCCCCCTCTTCTCCGACCACTCCTAGCATCTCCGTGTCTGTTTTTCTGTTAACCAAACTTTTTATGTTTTACACCAAACCAATCTCTTGAAGGCATCCAATCTTTTGATTTTACCAATCTTTTCCTGTTTCCTTTATCGAGACCTCTAGTTATCTCTTCCCTTCCTTTCACGAAGACAATGGCGTTTAATTTCGATAATGACCCATAGACGAACATGTACGACCATATCCTAACCGGAAAAATCCAGTTAGCCGAGATTCGAACCCGGGACCTCGGTGTTGGGCCATTATCATGCAATAATGCTAATTACTCTGCCAGAGTGGCAATTTTAACAGTATTATAATTCCAGCTTTCCTTTATTTTTATTGCTAACCTCTATTACTACATCTCGTTAGGTGGAGTGATTCTTGCAAACATGTTGTATAGCCCATTCGGGATCTTGAGCCTGATGACGCTCTATTTATTCTACCGTACAAATTTAACCGCGGGGAAGCTGTTTTCGTATGGCTCCCTTCTCAGTAAGTGCTGACTCCTATTTTCTTACATATTATTCAGTTATATGGCTTTTCAGCTATGGATTGTCAGCCTCAAGATTGAGGATGGACTGTAATAGCTAGCCATCGTGGTGAGGATAAGATAAAAACATGTCTTTCGACTTCTGTCCTCCTATGCTTTCTGTACGGTGGAAGTCCTCGAAGAACTTCTGGTCACCTCAAAATACACAGCATCACCACCGAACCATTTACATTTCTATGGAAACGATTCCCTCTGGGAATGGATACAATAGCGACCCGTCACCATCGGAAACATCTTCAATCTCTTTAAAGGCTCATAAATCACGCGGCTCGTTTCACGCCCATTGTCTCATCGTTAGCGACGTCCTGTTTTTTCTCCCTTCGATGAGTGACGTATGCAGATGAGGGAGTCCTCAAAGTCAGCTCCCTGCGGTTTCCATCCTACAGCCTCCTGAAGACCGCATAAGACAGCTGCACGGTCCTCGTGAGGTTTAAAGCCGGTGCCCGAGGCCGTAAGCCACAGGTGGCGTCTGTCTGGGCCCCAGAAAACTCCCTCGTCGCAAACCCATAACCCACATGGGGACGTAGGAAGAAGTCGGCAGTTGGAGCGCCATATGCCGGGAGGAACCGGAGAAGAGGAAGGGGCAGGTGGGGGCGTTGGCTCGGGGCGGGCAGGAAGGTGGAAGTGCGGCAGGGCGGAAGTTGCGAGAGCGATCCAGAATTGGATGAGGAAGGAGAGATTAGATTTGTGTTTTTCTTGGAGGTGATTTTCCGTGAAAAGTGTCTCTTCCTAAGTTCCAGAGCGGTAAATCGTACTCCCCCTTTTGAAATGGGCTTAAAAATATCGTTCGAAGCAGGTCTGTGAGTTGGAACTTATTTTTCTTGGCTTTACGGGGCGAAAAATCAATACGTGGTAGGTGCTATAATGGTCTGCCATATCTGATTACATAGAGATCCACTTATGCAAGCTGCAGTTTCGGTTTCTATGAAAATAAGGCTCTTAAACGGAGCGGTTAACGAAATATCAACACTCCGGAAAGTTATTTCAATTCTCGCCCAGGAATTTGTTTTGTGTCTAAACTTAGTCGATTATGAATCTAGGTTAAAGCATCATGCATGGATCTGCAGTTTTTTGTTTTTAGTCATAACATCTTATTATCGCTAGAACAATCTGTAGCTTATGGCCCAGAGATAAAATCCAGGGATGAGTTTGTACACAAAATAACATAAAGGTTCAGATTTATTTTCAATTTGTTGGATTTAAATTGGTTGGTTTGTAATTTTCCTCGTTGATTTATTTTATTATTATAATGTAAAATTATATTATTCCATTGCTCCGGTAGGGTAAACATTGATAATTTACTGACATTGGAAGGTTCAATATAAATTTTCAAACATCCGTTACGCTACTTACGGTGGTTATATCGGCTCAAATTTTAGCTTAAAAGGCTCTTGCATTGACTTCTCTACATAGAAAAAGCTCCTTATTTTATTTCACTTACAATAATTTTGGTACAGGAACCAGTAAAAGATTTCAGTCATAGTATACAATTCAGTTGAACGAGAACGTTCGTTTAACTCCTCGAAGTATCAATTAGTTCGAGGCAATCAATTCTTATAAGTTTGAAGTAAATGAAGCAAATGAAAAAATCCATAAGAGAAATAATTTGCTGAACCACAAGAAAAATACATAAAATGGCCTAGGTTTGGTAACAACGCTACATCATCAGGTTAGATGTGGATTTAGTAAACTGCTCCTATCACAGAGATTTTTTGTATTAATAATTTCCAAAAGAATAAACGTAGTTCTGTGCTAATATATAGTGCATTTTAGAATTTAGTATATTTCTGGTTTTGCTGCTTAAATAAGAGCAGTTCTGCATTATTTTCTTATCTTCTCCTCCGTGTTATATCATTAAAATTATCATTAAGAGCCTTGGAGAAAAAAAGCACACGGGTGAGATTAAAATCGCGCGTCGAAGTTAGGTACCAACAGCACAGGCTTCGCGACTGCTTATAATTATGCAAATCTAATTCCTTCCCTGGTAAAGACGACTATGATTTCAATTCCTCGGAAAAAGTTAATATGTCCGCAATATGTCATAGCATCCTGTATGATACAAGGGAATGTTGATTAATTACAACGGTAGACGCAGGTTCGAGTCTTACCTCAAGCACGATTTATTTCCTCTCCGACATGCATGGATAGTTAATGATGAAATATGAACGACCTTCGCTTAACATTAATGGCACCCTTTTCCCCGAAGAAGAGCAGCGATGGATTTTCTCCATAAGGAAAATTCTAGAAGGAAAGTGACAAGATTTTTCGGTCGATGCAGTCACTTCATTGCATCACACCTAACTCTCGCACCTTGACTTTTCGGAATCGCTTGTGTGGTAAACTTCAAAAACGTCGGATACGTGGAAAGAGCGCTGTAAACATTACGAAGCTAAGAGGCGTGACTGCTCGAGAATGTTTAGTCTAGGCTCACCCAAAACAGAGCAGATTCTGGGAACTATTATCTCGCATTAAGCAGTGCGTAAAATTACGTCGCAAATAGCGCGTGTAGCCACCGCAGGAAGTATTAACAAGGAATATTCGTGGGAACTCCTAAGGATAAGAGAGAAATACAATCTTGATCAATGAAGGGTGGCTTTTGATTTACTTAGCATGGATATCCTGAATCGGTAGCCGTGAAATGTGGGCCCAATTCAGCAGATGGCATGGAATCGCTCAGGTGGAATATGCTTCAAATTTGATCCAATCAAGTTTAGCTGGTGCCCTTGCCCTAAATGTAAGTCAACGGTTTTGAAATGTTTGTAAATATAGCATTTCGATTTGGCGTGGAGATGGGCAATCGGAGGAGTTTTAGATGCGCTAGGGATGGTTGGGGAAGAGAGGGTTCTAATTGAAGTAATTACGCGTCGACAGAGGAAATGGGTGGGTCAATTATTGAGAGGAGAGGGATTGCTGAAGAATGTAATTGAGAGTAGAATACAATGATTGACTGAGAGGAAGACAAAGGCGAATGATTTTGAATGATATAAAGGATAGGGTAAGCTACTAAGAAGTGAAGGAAATGAACTTCAGTAGGGAATATTGAGGCATATGAACCAGCAGAAGGATGGAAAACACAAATGTAGTAGTAGTATAATAGTATGGAGCAATAGAAAATGTAGTATTATTAGATAATTCTGGGATATATTTAATGCTGGTTAGTAGATTTCCATTTAATCCTTCGTTCAGGTAGGCTTTCAATCCTAACGGAAGCGACATTCGAGGAATTCCGTATACTTACATAAGTACGTATTTCCACTGTGATTGGGTTAGACTAAGACTAGTAGTAGTATTATTTTATTAGATTTTATAGATTAGTAGTTTAGTAACATTTTACTTGGAACACACACTCATACCTCATAAGCTTTTTTGTCATCGCAGCCACGAACAAGACTGGAACACAAATTAGGAAAAGATACATTTTTTCTCAATCCTATATCGAAATAAATATATAATCGATCACTGAGATACCGCAAACTCTACATGGCAAGTCTTTAAAAAGTTCTCAACACACCATTATCACATTCTGAGTCATTTACAGTTGCAACTTACATAATATAAAAAAAATCGACAGAAATACCTCGATGAGAATAATTCCAGTGCTGGGCGCATCATCACGTCCTTCATCTTTAAATAATTTTCACTAAGGAGACATAATGAAACGTTGCGACGCGAAGTAAAATATTCTCCCGTTTTTTGTCGTTCCGTAACGTTGTGCAATTTAAAGGGAAACGGTCAGGAAAGGGACGGTTAGCGCACGCAATGCCATGTAACCCGTGCCGCCGTCTGCAGGGTCTAGGAATTTTTTGCGAAACTTGGAAAGCAGAAGTCACGCAGGATCGGAATTTTCCAGGCGGTCCTCCTGCGCTAATACGCATTCAGATGGCTTCGTTTTCGAAGGGCGAGGCGAGTGGAAAAAACAGCAGGCAGGATAAGGAATGGCGGTTCGAGATAATTTGAGAGGCGGATGAATTCAATTGTTCGGTCTTATCCCTTTAAAGGATAGCGCCGAAAATGATCGAGACGCGATATTTTGTCCCAGATGCCATGCACCTGTTTTACAAGAGACGCCCACGGCACGCGATGCTAAATAGTGCAGCTGAAAGAATCAAATTCGAGACAAATTGCACCTTGATTGAAATTTGAGAAAAGAAGCAATTTTAGGGAACAATTGGGAATGTCATGTTATTTTTCTAATTTAGCTGCGTTCATGTATCTGGGATGTGTGTTTGTTAAAATTATACAAATGACTTGTCTTACTTCACTTTTATCACAAATACTATCAGAACTGTCTATTATTGTTATATCCACGTAACCAGTAAATTGTTAAATATATAGGTATAAAATTTTATTAAAATTCACAAAGAACACATTTTTATATTGATTCAAAACCATTTTTTAATATTTCCTTTAAATTATTATTCTATCTGCACCTGTCACCCGCTACTCTGCTGTATCCTATTCGAGACGGAATGTGTAAATTTACTTTCTTTACATCGGGGATTCTTACTCAAGAAATTCTCGTTCTCACTTCTTCATTTTCGTTTTAAACTTAGACTACGCTCAGGAAATATTTTGGATGGCCAAAAAGGCACTAATAGGTTTTGAGAGTAGCCGAGAGCGATGCTGTCAAGGAAAATTATCTTTCGCCCTATTCCTCAATGACAACATAGCATTTTCCATCGTTGTAAACTTCTTCCTGCTTTCTCGGTACTTTTTCCTTCAATTTCTTAGGAAGCCTCACTCCATCGATGGAAATATAACCGAAGACGATGAAATACGGCTTCGGACATCGGCTTCAGCTCTTTTAAGCATTTTAATAAATTTTCTTTGGTGAAGAATTTTTCAAGTTTATGGCCAGATAATGTTCAACGAAATTGTTTATATTCGTGCGGCAAATATATTGAATGAAAATACTTGCATTCAAAATTGTCTGGCTTACTTAATCTCTTATCAAGTTTTTCGTGAAACATCGATAGACTTCTAGGTTTTTCACTCTTTTGGATATTGCCTTATAATTATCATTACCGTCAGCAGAAGTTAATAATAAACACTTCATTTATTAAGTAGGATTTATTTAACTATCTTGGGCTATCAAAATTTAGTCATGAACTATTCAAGCAATCAAGCAAGATTATGCTTGAAAAATTTTGTATGAAAATTAAAACCCCCCAGGTAATGTAAATTTTAGCACATATATTTTGCATCTATTGCAGAGTTTAAATATAAGAACAGACAGTTATTCAACTCATTTATTGCGCAACGTATTTCAGATCATTCATCCGTTATGCTATTTAAGTGCTCAAACGGATAAAATGGAAAGTTTCTACATGTCAATATAGGCCTCTCTTTTATGAATTTTTCCTTTACATACTTACATTGCTTCCTTTTAAGATAATTGCTAACATAAGTTACTTTAATTAAAGCTATTACTAAAGGAGAGCTATTCAAATATCATTCACCATTGCAAAATTAAAAACATATGGACGTTCGATTTTCACATTGAATATAGGCGTACATTGTACTTAGTGATGTAATCAGATCAGTAATAAGTATTTGTTCTGGATAGATCGAAGCATTTTGCTCTTATTCGTAAATCTTTTATCGTAAAAGGCAGTACTACATTATAAATTATCACTATATATATTTCATATGGCATTAAGAATACATTAAAGGGTGCGAAGAATTAAGCTTACACTTATTTTTAAATTTTGGCTCTATTTTAGATATTGTATCTCTTTGCCGAGAATAGAATACAACGGTGTGAAACCTCCGACCTTTGCGTGAGTTTAGCGCTACAATTCGTTCCATTACTGGAATAGATACAAATATTTCAGTATTTTTCCTAGCATATCACGCAGGTGAAAACAAAACGGAAAATATTGACTTAGATTTATTTAGCATTTATATTTGTTTTTCTCCCGCACAATCTTGATTTTTACCATTTTTATGTAGGCAATACGCCACACATGTTCGGCCTTATGGTTTCATATTCGGCATAATGGTTTCTTATGAGGCCGGGTGGTGGTATATTCGGGTTCTCGATGGAAAAAGGTGCCTCTCGTATGATCAATAGAGGTTAGGGTAGCGTCATATACCGGTGCAGTAACCTGGTGGCGGAATCTGAACAGCTGTAGCGGTCCGCACAGGTGTTATGGATGGGAGGTGAAATATCTCTTCCAGAAATCACTGTGCTGCTTAGATTTAACTTATTTGCTCATCAATCAGATTCGTGAAAGCTTAGAATTAACCTCTCAGAGTTTATTCTCAACGTTTCTCTAATAAGTCAACCTGTAAAAAAATCCATTAGTTACCATATGCCAGATCGATGGGATCTCAAAAAGAAGGAATTGAATCTTAACGAAATTTTAGAATCGCTTCGTCATTTGAATTTGATAGCTATAAATTGTTCGGACGTTTGTGTCCTATATTCCACGTTTAACTCTCCACTATAACACTATTATTCATATTCGGATTTCCATGTGTCTGAAAAGGTTTAATCTCTCTTATAAATATAAATAGATATATATCAAGAATGATTTACTTTCGATTGTATCGTCGAAATTCCACCAAATTAGATTATTATTCATTATTGATGTGATTTTTAGACAATGCTATGGAACATTTTTTGGTTTAAGACTAAGTTTTCATGTAATTGCTATAAAATAATACAATAAGCTGAATGGAAAATATTAATTATTGTTATTTGGTAGATTTTACAATATATGATCCACGGTTCAGCACAAAACTATTACTTCTTTTGCATACAATATGATGGTACAGCTATGTGCAAAAAATACTTTAATCCTTAGCCTTATATAGCCCAGGGAATGTAAAGTTTTTTTTTGCACACAGCTGTACATTTGGCATAGTTGAGGAATATTAAATTATATTGTCTTATATATTTTACAATTTATAACAGCAATCCAACACATTTATTAAATTTGTATCGATTATCTTAGGTATATTTAATAGGTGAGCAAGTGGCTGAAACTTATTTCTGCCCCTGGATATAATAATTATGGTAATGATTGAAGGAAGCTGAATTGTTATCAATCATTTGTTATAGAGTGACATCATATTTATACGCATCGGAACAGCTGAGATAGAAATGGAATCATTTTCCCCATCCAACAAGGAAATTGAAAAATAACTAACGATCAGCGTAGCGGCTTGGGTAATTGCCTCCCCTGTCAGCCTACTAGACATTTAAACTTCAATTTAATTGATCGAACTCATTACCAAAGAGCGCTCCGCAGCATGTGGGAGGCGAGCCACGATTTGTATCCGCTTCGTACTTCGAGTCTAGGAATGCTCCTCTTCAATCTTTCCCACGGAAAATGTTCATCCATCGAGCAATTAACCACCACCTAGAACGTCACGTATTTGACACAGTCATCGCATCTTATCGTTGGTTTTACCTCCACAAGAACCCCCTTTCGAGGCACCCCATCACCCTCAACGTACAATAATCTCTGGAAATGGAAGCATTTCACTTCCGCTCTCTCTCCAGCCCCTCGGAAAAAACACACTACGACCCCTATGGTATAGTAGTCTTTTAAAAGGACCGGAAGGGAAGGACAGGTTGTGGGGGTGAGGGCCCTCGAAAAAGGGGCGGAAGGCGGGGGAGGGGCAAGGGGAGAGAGGGCCCAATCTAAGGGGAGAGAGTTTTAATAATTAGTGAGTCCGGAGCGGTGTTTTCTTTTTCTCCTGGAAGCCTCCGCTTTCGATGGTTATTAGCGTGGGTGTGTTTAGTATGGCAGGGAGGGAGAGAATGCAAGTCTTTTGTTCTCTGTGAGAGCGGAAGGGAGCTCCAAGAGGTCCTCTCAAGACGTCATCAACTCCTCGCGTTGATTAAAACGCTGACGGGGTGAAAGTTTGAGGTCGGGAAATTTGCATTTTTTCTAGGTCTCATTTGGGTAGAGGTCCGTTGACACGGAGTCGGACGCGAATTAAAATGGAGTCATCCGACTGGTTCTCGTGTGCCGAATTCCTCGGCGGAACGACAAGGGGTGGGATATGTAATGGAGTGGACGGACTTCCGTTCCAAAATGCACGGATTTTGATTGTTGTGACAGTGGTGATGGATGCCACAGGTCGAGTTTTAGAAGCCTTAGGTTTAATGAGACGTTTTCGATTAATTTTTGGGAGGGATTTTTGTTGAAGGATGAAATGTTTTGAAATATATTAACACACATGATGTAGAAATTTGGAATAATACGTTTGTCTCTAAAAATTCATCCTTTTATCTCATCTCCGCTAAAATTAGCTACCAATGGCTAGTATGGGCTTTACTGAGCAACATGGGAAGTGAGGTAGTTTGCCCTTGCTTTCCTCATCAGGCCAGAATGTTATAAGTGGAACGTGTCCGAGTAAGTGAAGCACAATGGCTATACGAGTAACTCTTTTAGTACCAATCCATAAGGAAAGACCTTAATCAACACCATTATTCAGCATATCTTATACCTCAGTAGCTTTCATATCATCACAGCCATAAACAAGGTACTGATAAAGAAGATGAAGTATACATTTTTCTCTATCCGGTACAAAAAGGCAGCTGTAAAATATTTCATTCATCAGGGTACGGTATCAGGAACATCATTGCGTATGATGAAAATTCTTCCATACATAATGATAAAAGTGCGATTTCAGAAAATTAAATTTCCGAAATTATAAATGACATCGTTGAGTGTGCTACAAATTGAAGTATCCTTTGCATCAACTTTGAGGAAAACAATAATTTATTTTAATTAATTGTTAGATTCACAGAAGGTATGGGATGAGATCTTTGTGGTTGAACATTTGGTTTTCTAGCTTAAAACACCCCTGTTCCTGTTTAGAGTCATTGATAAGCTTCCTGTTTAGGACACCAATGTTTTTATTCATCAAGTCGTTCCAGCCTGTTAAAATATTTTATTCGAAATACTTATCGTGTTAAATAAACGATGATAATTTAAAAAAATTAAAACAACGATCTTATAAAGGTTTCACCGTTTTTCGCTTTCAAACTTTCCTGTTACTATGTGTTTCAAAATGCTGTGCAACTTATTCAGAAGAAGCAGAAAATGAAGTATAAATTCGGTAATCGCAAATGACCCAAATAAGGACAATGAGGACCGTAATAAATCATATTTAATTTAGTATATTTTTCCTGAAAGAACAAAATCTCTATGGATTGACGTAATTTTATAATACTCTAAAAAGAGTGAAAAGTAGATAATGGAAGATAATTTCAATACATGATATCTATCGACAGTTTATCCAGATTTCAAGAATAAAATATCTCGTTGCATGCATAATGCAGTCGTAATTAATTTTGTTTCGAGAGTTCCCTCTTGTTAACCTGGCTCAATTGCAAGCATAAGAAATAAATGAAGACGGCATACAAATATAATTTCAATTTAAAACTCTTTATCGCTGAGTATATTTTTCCCTCTGCTTGTGAGCTTCATGATGACTCATCCCAAGCACCGTACCCGTATAATTTCGGTCATTTAAAAGGAAGATTAGTTTCCTTAAGGTATTATATTACTAATTAATATCCAGCTTCGGTTCGTTTCCTCTTTAATTGGACTTATTCATTCAAAACTTAACCTTGATGTATATGAAAATTAAATTTCCTCCAAATCTTTCCAAAGTGGAACCGTGAGTCATACAGACAAAGCATCCCCTCCCTCACTCTCTGTAATAAAATCCGTCAGCAGAACCTCATTTTTAGTTCCGAGATAGTTCCAGCTGGATGTTTGTTCCAACTCAATTATCTTAGCGCACTTGCACAGGTGTGGGAGCAGCCGAGGATGAAGAGCCCTCACTTTCCGCCTCAGCAGAGATTAGAGCGGCAAGCATGCAAGTGAATCCATTCTAAGTGGAAGTAATCCATTTTTACCACTCTCGGTGTCGGTGGAATTGGGACATCTGCATACCCTGGGATATCACAAAAACAGTTTAATTCCCGTAGGACCCAGTTTCATTTAGACGGCTTAAGATTTGATTTATAGTACAGAGGCCGCTTCAGACGGATGTAAGTGAAGTCCCTGCTTCACCGCGGCCGACTTTTGGACCGGTCAAAGATACTATGTTTTCTTGTATGAAATTAAGCTGTGAGAGAAACATTTATCAGTTCTTAATAATGTTGAACATATTTATTACGTATTATTTATCTATTATACTGTACTGTCGTGGTTAGACTCTAGGTCAGGTAGAGACCCTAACATATACTACATCTAATACAAATAATATTACATAGATGTACACTCCTGGCCAAAATTAACGCAGTACCTCCCTAGCGATCCTTACGGCCAGTGCTGCGTTAATTTTGGCCAGGACTGTACGTTTAAAACTGCAGTATATCACTTAAAAACTCCTTCCGTTTACTTCAGTAGTTAACATACATCGCCAATTCACAATTCAAACAGCTACAATTCACAAAACAATCTAGAACCAGTGCAATTACCACATGTCTTTACAAATTGACTCCAACAATACACTGGAATCCCTACATACACAAATTAAAATTTTAGTAATTAAGACAAAAACAACTATAATAAGTTTAAGACATCGTGGTTTTATCTATAAAAATCATACTGCAATATTGTTCATACGTTTATATCATTCATATGCACAACGTTAGCGGCAAATATGCTTTATACTTCTAGGCGGCTATTATAGTCTGAAGCAGGGGCCTTGTTCAACCCTATCTCCACGGCCACGTGTGATTTTGATAAAATGCCGACAGCTTATAAGGGAATTCCCAAAATGCCTGTATTCGAGCCTCTAACACTGCATACCTGTTATTTTTTTTGGAGCGGAGAAAAAGGATGGTAGATATATCCAATTATCCTACGGCCACCCACTATGAGTTTAGACCACCGGATGGGACGATCTCTAGAAATATGGACTTTTCTAATGCCATTTTGGGCATTGAAGAATTTCTTCTCTCGGGTTTTATACTATCATAATGACTTTCCTTGCTTCTTTAAATTTTAACTACGCTATTCATCTGTAGTGGAAGAATCCGATTTTCACTATCAGAGGCGTGCATGTAAATCCATAGGATTGACAGATAAATATACAAGTTATTTTTTAAATTTAGGCACAATAGATCGGTGATCAATAAATATCCATCGTATTGAGAGTAAAAGAGTGAATTTGCTGAGGGAATGCAAATGTATCTTTTTAAATATACCCATGACATTCTTTTCCTTCATTTCGCTCGATACTTATTGCCTACCAATGGGTTTGATATAATGAAATTTGTAATAGTAGGATTCGTCTACCGAAAGAAATGCCAAGTTACGACGTATCTGTAGAAATTGTAGAAAAGATTGCTTATTACGATTGTTTTTCAGGTTCGAAAATAGACAGGAAATTCGGAAAACGAATTACACAGTATCTGTGTAATTTTGAATAAAATCATGATTTTATGTGTATTATTATTAGATATTGTTGAAATATCCCATTATAGATGATAGTAAAATGACGTGTTGTAGCATTTCTAAGATTGCGAATGGATATTTTGAGCATGGCGATTTGATTATCGTTTCTAACTTAACCCTTTTTCCTGTGATAAAAATGAGAATGGTGTATCGAATGACTAAATTGACTAAAATAAGTGTTTAAGAACATTATTATTCAAATAAAATAATTCTAATACAGAAAGGATTTCACTTTTATTGAACAGTCATGTCCTCCAGCGCAGGTTCATCCTCATCTTTTAATTCACGGTTATCTCCGAAAATAATACCACTTCCCCAATTTAAAGTTCCTAATTCACCCTCGAAACCTTCGTGAATGAAGACCACCCAGCGTACCTCACCGACTTGACACATCCTTCATGGTCCAGAGCCAAAATCCGCGTGACTGATGCGAAAACACCGCCAACGGCGCCTCCTTTATCAAACAATCCTCCCGAACTCCATCCATACCCGAATCACAACCACCTCCGGCATCGAAGTCTTCACCGGCCGCGATAGAACAACAAACTCTTCTTCCGCCGGAACACGCCCTCTCTTCATTACTTCACTAAATTCCTCCCTTGTACTCCTCACCTCCCGGGGCGAGCGTCTAGAAGTGATACACGCCCATATAGACCTCATCCTCTCTCGCACGCAATCACCAGAGGGACACCCATAGGGCGTCCTCAGCCGCGAGGCCTTCGGGGCGGGGTTGAAACTCCACTCTGAGGGTTCTTTTTTCGAGGGTACGAGAGGGTGGGGAGAGCGTCGACGTGATGGGGGAGGGGGCGTGGGTGTCGATGTTGGTCCTGGAGTAGGATGGGGGCTGAGGAAGCAGCGAGAGGAAAGGAGAAAGGAGGGGAGTCCGGGAGGGGAAGAGGGGAGGCGCAGCGGCAGGCCTCTGGCAGCGTCATTCCGTGCACGCCGAGGCTAAGAGGCGGTAGTCGGCGAAGAGTGGCTCATTCGGCGTTCGCCCGTCGTAGGGTCACGGCGTGTAATAGTGGTCGTCGCGGTCTAGCGTTCTACCCCGTGCTTTGGAGTGTTTTTCCGGGTTTCTCCCATCTGGACTGTGGATATGTCCTCGCCGGTAGCGGATGACATGCATCCGAAGCCCTAAACTGTTTACTGGAGGGTGAATCCTCGACATCCAGAAGGAGGACCCCGTGTAGTTGTGGTGTTATCGCCGTTAAACATTGTGTGAAAACAGGTTGCGTTTGGGATATTTCGGTGTTTACTGCGGGTGGTTCTTACAACCTCCTAGACGAGTGACGGTTGTTGTGTGGTGGTTGTGCAGAGAAGTGGACTTCTGCCACGCCCCCAACTGCCCTCGAAGTCTTCGGTGCAAGAGGATTTGCCACCCCGGAAGATGCTGAAACACGTGCAGCTATCTCCTTTCAGAGGGAGGTCGGACAGTCTGAGTCTTTCGTCGACTCTGAGTTACGCCTCCCTATCCGGGGGCGTGGGGCAGGACGATTCGTCGGTAGGAGGACGATCCACCCTTGCATCCTCCCGCGCCTCCTCGTATTCCTCCCTCAGCGACGCCTCGTCCATCTGCTCCTCTTCGTCGTCGTCGACGTCTTCGTCCCCGACTCCGCTCACGGTGAGTGACTCCGATGATGTGTTGGGGGGAATGGGTGCGATTTTTTGCGGGAAGTGGAAGAGCGTTTTTGCGCCGATGGAGCGTAATTTCGGTCGTTGTGTTGCCTTCGATTCTGGGAAATTTCAAAGGAAGTAAAGATTCGGTGTGGAGACTTCGGTCACCGTTATTTTATAGAAATAGCTAAGAACGTGGTATTTGCTCGATGCTTTCGTTTCCTTTTGAATTGTAATATTTTTGCCTAAGCGTTCCCTTAGAATTGTTACCGGTTATATCATTTCATCTAATGAATTACATAAAACTCGTCATGTTTCTTGTAGGAATCATATCTCTTTTAAAACTTTGAGATAGTGTCCAAATTACACTTGCATGTAAATTTTTCATAATGACCGTGCAAAATACCAGTGTCACATGGCTAAGGGTAAAAGAGGTGTAAAAACGCAACGTAACTCTAATTGCCATTAACTTCTCTGAAGCTTCTCGGAAAAAACGATCAAAAATAGAGGGAGAAATTATCATTATTATTTTTCAATTCATTTTCCATTGTGTTTCCATACTTGTTCCATTATGTTTTCATGTTTGTCCATAGTTTCAATTACTATTTCATTATTGTAATTTCAAGAAGAGTTGTATAATATTTTTTACGGCTGTGAGGACTTATACATGCCTTATTAGTTGAAGAAATGAATTCACGAAGAAATCACTTTGCGTTAATTACTGGTTTTAAGTATAAATGTTTTCGGTCAATTTTGCATTCAAGGGACAGATATTGATGCATTTATTTGAAGGAAAAGAGAGCGTCGTGATTTGGCCTATCCATCATTTAGCGTCCAATATCCAGTCCACTTATTCATCGAGTGGTATTGACGTTTAAGGTGATCCATCACGTTGCATAACTTGAACAGTTTGCAAAGATAATATCGGTTCGCGAAAGAGATGACGCATATTTCTTCATAAATTTTCGAGCTCACGGATACCTCTTCCAGGTTCCGTTCGCAAGGACGTGCAGATTGCTCTGTTCTTGTGATAAGAAATTACTCATTTCTGCTAATACCGTTTCCACGTTCAAGGTCCTGGAAAATATAAGATTTTAGTATCTCGAATAGAGTTCCTTCCTAATGACAAAGAGCATGGGTCCATGATACTTAGTGCAATTCCTATTCATAATCCGATATTTGTTTTCAGTGGATTCTGAGATCATCAATCTTTCGAAAATTTTTCTTCTGCAGAATTGAAAGCGTGTCAAGGAAAGATCGAATTGGTATTTTGCCTGAATATTGGTATTAAGGTAACTGCTCTCCTTTCCTTACGCTGGCAAGTTCCTTCTCGCGCGTCCCTGTAAAATGAAAATTACGAAGGAATGGAAATTTACTAAAGAGGAAGTTGTGTTTGAATTGGGAGCCTGGTTTATCACCTTTCATCCCCGATAAGTTGTCAAATACCTCATTCATCCATTTAGGTGCCTCAATGTCTATTCTCTATATGTATATTTTGATTCTCCATAGCATCAAATAAGAATCCTTTGAACAAAGAGAATAAAATATTAGGTGAGACTTGATAAATAAATTCTTATGCAATATATTTTGGGAAATCGTCGGTTGCTTAGATGGTGCAATGAAAATTGTAAAGGAATTGCTAGAACTAGTCACTGGTTTAATTTTCTTGTATGCAAATTAAAAGGTTGGAAAAATAGACTTACGGTATGCCCATGCACCCCTAGCTATTCTCCGAAAAGCTGCTCCCAGGGAATATGTAGATGTTTAATGTCGTCTTACTCTAGCTGTTATCACCATATCTCTTTTTTTGTTAAGGTCTAGGACGACGAGAGAATTTCTTCTGTTTGTTTATTGGTATTTCTTTTGGGGTGAACACCGGGTGCCGGGGATGTCGCCAGATATGTATACCGTCTGGGTGGTCCCTAATGTTTGAGTCTGCCGAACGACTCCAGAAAGATGACCCGCAGTCACAAATATTAAGGATAACGCGGCGCCTTAGGGTACATAAAGAATTATCTGCGGTTAGCTCAAATAAATATATAGATGGACTGGTTATCAACGTATATTGTTATCACTTACCCTTCTAACCCTTAATCTTCGTTTCCTTTATCTTTAGAAAAGGGTAGCGACATCCATTGGATTATAAGCTGCATGGAAATCAAGTTTATGGGGCCCGGTTGGGGTTCAAAGAGTACATGAATCAGAATGAAGCAACCTACGGAGATAAGTTTACATTTACTTTCGGCTTCTCTGAAATAGAGGATTTCTTGTTGACGCCAATGTTTGAATTAATGTCTATTTATGAACGAATTCTGATTGTGTTCCCCTGTTACTTTTCATCTTCTCCCATCATAGTATATTAGCACGTAAACATGATTTTCAGCTGCCATTTATTTCGTTTCTACGCTAATGAAAGGTCTTTGCGACCTTGCTTCGAATTAATTCTTATGTTATATTCTCATTAGCTCCTCTCGGATATAATTCAGGTTTCTTGTTTCCTCTCGCGCTTCCGTAAACAAAAACACGTTCTCGAAAGAATCTCATACTCATCTTCGAGGACAGCGGACTGTCGCGCGCTTCTTTCTTTGACTTGTTATTTTCCAGTTTTTGGGGCGGCGACACGGTGGGAAATTCTCACTTCCGTGCTAAATGCTACCCGCCTTACCAACCTGCCCGCGCTCGATCAAACCGGCCAATTTCAGGCGTCTGTATATCACCCGGATTTTCCCCCCTTACCTTAATCATTTTTTACTTACGTCCAATAACTATTTTTTCTTTTTTTGTATGATGTTATTGGCTTGTCTTCTTGTATTTTACATCTTATTTAATCTGATTTCATCACTAAATTTGGTTTTCCTATCAGTAGGTTTCGCAGGTTTTTCATACCCCCCTTCTTGAGGGTGTTTTCCTGCAGTGGTTTTTTTTCCTAAGCTCTCAGATTAGGTTTTTTCAAAATTAGTATCTTTTGTGTGTCTTTTTTTAAATTTATGTGAAGAGTTGGATGTAAGAATATATTTTATTGTCTCAATCCCGCTCTGAATAAAGTCCCTTATTATTATCATAAACTAAACGTGAAATCTTGCTCGGCGACTCAGTTCATCGATGGATTTTCTCGAGCGATAGTTTTTTTCGGCCCCGTAAGAGTCAGGACGTCATGCACTTCTTTACGGGGTGCGCTGTGAAAACAAAATCGGAAGGGAAAGGTGGGAGGGATAGAGGTGTGCACAATGGAAAATACCACCCGTCGAAGAGTTACCACCTCACTTAGCTATGCAAACTTGCCGTGTGTATACTTTCGCATGCAACGGGATTTTCCCTACCGACTCTCCATAACTCTTTGTTTACACCTCTTCCTCACTTTCATTATCCTCCCTTAGCGACGCACTCTCGCGGAGTTTTATCGGAGTAGAGAATCTATCGTTTGTGCGCACACAATGTTCCATTAGCGTCATTTTTCCTCCCCCATTGTACTTGGAAAAAGCCAGACGGGAACGGGTCACCAACTTATAAATCCCTTTCCCTCAATGGTTCGATTATTCTCCACAACCTTCACACTCGAAGGTATTCTGTTTGAATTCTCCAACAATGAGGCGTATTTAAAACGTGAAAGGAGACTTTTTCATTCGATATGCAGCCAGCCTCCTCTGTCTCTATAGGTTAAGGTCTCAGGTCATTGTCGTTATTTATGAGTTGAGCTGACTGTATATATATCTATTGTTGGAGGAGGAAGTCTCGGGATAGTCTGAATGAGGAAATTGACGTGCTCGAGTTCGAATGATTTTAAAATGCATGGTTTAACGGAGCTAACTACATTTATTACCTCGGTAGATCTGTAAACAACTGCGTACTTTTTATCTGGGCATAAATAAGTATTATCGGTGCTCTCGTTTCATTCTCATGCACTCTCGACCGCTTTCAGATGCGATAACATTTGACCGCTTGCCAACGAAATGCATTACCTGCAGTCTTGAATAAGTTTAAGACAAGTAGCTTGTTCTGAAGAGTAATTGATTTAGATCTCTAAATAGATTTACTGTAATCGTTTCTCGTATGGCGTTGCTAATTTAAGGCTTCTTGCATTTTTTGTAGTTATACCATAACCTTAACCAAGACGCTGCAGCTTCCATTACGAAACCTCCCAAGACGAACACAATAAATCTGTTAATTTACCTCGCTTTAGCGCCTATAAAAACTAGTCTCTACCGTGGTCATTTCTTAGGAATCCTTTGTAGGAGGGTAAGTCGATTACGTAAGCATAATTTCTCCTCGTAAAAACCCAAAAGAAGTTTCCCCTCATCTTTCATGACGAGGAACATTATTTTCCTAATGAACGCATGTCACCATCGATATTACAGTCCTTGCTTCGGTTACTGATTGCCGAAGGACCCTTTCCTTGGAAGTGAGTAGCACTTTCCACGTTGAGGGAACATCCCTTTGGGTCGTTTCCGAAAAAAACCCACACCCACCCCACTTCATCCTGCCCGTTCTCAATCTTACGCACTCCCTTTACGTGTATCCGCCTTTTGAAAGCCTTCGACCTTCCGCGGACTGCTTTCCCTTTCCTCAACCTGCCTCACTCCGCCACGCCTCTACTTTTAAAGAACGCCGCTCCTCACCTTGTTAGCGATTAGGCCCTTAGCGCCCAGGTACACGGTCCGAAGGTGTTTTCAGTGCTGCGGTTAATGGAGAAAAGTTATTCTTCACGGCTGTTAGCAATCTTTCAAGGAATGTACACGGAGTTTTCCGCGAATTATGAATCCCCCCGCCTTGTTTACTCTTCCTTACAAGTGTTTTCGCTCTGATGAAGCAAACCGGTGGACGGCTGCTGAACGGAGTAATTTATTACGTCAGGGATGGCTAACTTACGGCCCCAAAATGTGACGTATTGCAGGATTACATTTGGTGGATTGAACCCAGAAGATAATTATAAATACATTTATTACTCATTTAGTGCTGGCATAGACAAAAAACTCACTAAATGTTAAAATGTTTATCTGCCAAGAACACTTCAATTTATTTTGAGCGTACATAAGGAAAATATGCTATTACATGAAAAACAATTTTGAATAGCTCCATGATTTTTTTATCGATTTACATTCTATATCCTGAAATTTTTAATTTTAGCTCATCAGCGAGGACTGAAAGAATGTCATTAGCAGCAAGGTAATGTCTGCATTTATGAAGGTATGAACTGATCCATTGAGTCGTTACTCAAAGGTGATGCTCTTCATGTAACTTTTGAGACTTTTTGATGATGAAAAAATTCCTTCAAATGTGCCTCGGAGAGTTTAACAACTAGCCCCCGAAATATTTACACTCACCTATACTTTGACACATAGCGTCCTCCACATTCTACTGACAGCATTTATTATAGTTTAAGGTCCATTATTATAGCTAATGTCGCATCTCAATTTCAAAATAATGAGCTTATTGATACATGAACCATAGAAACTTTTCCATCCCAGAATTTAGCGATGTAAGCGTTCCTTGTTGCTGTCCGTGCTTCTCCATCTGATCCTCCTTAATGCATTTCTCTGACGTATCCTCAAATAGGAGTGGATTTGCCTTCGCTATTAGAGCAATCTAGGGGAAGTGATTATTGGGTTCTTAGCTAAGTTCAGAAATGGGAATTTTGCAATCGTATTTGCCTAAAGTATGCTCATAAGAAATAACATGAATATATGCTCCACCGCTATTCATTTTCGAAGTCCCCTCGTTAACACCAAATGCGAAATTGCGGAGCTTCAGTTACTACGATCATCAGCATAGGCAACCTCGTGTGTTTTCCCTCTTGAATTTCCATAAATGCCGTTTTGGTTCGTTTGACCGTAGCTGCGAGTAAACTTTTTAATAATCATGAGGTTAGTGGATTCTTTGTATTTCAGCTCTGACGCGCCTGGAAAACCTGTTTTTGAAAATAATGTTTAGAATGACGATGTCTATTCTGCAGGGTAACTGTGAGACCTGTGTGACTTTTTAGTATATACCTTTGGCCTAAGTTTACGCGTGAGTCTGGTAAGAAAATAGTGTATGAATTTTAAATGGAAGAATCGTAAGGGTAGGCATAAGGTAACCCTTGTTTTGTGCAGGTTTTTCCTTGTATTCACAGAAATAGTAGATCATGCGTGGAATAAACATGAAAAGCAAACACAAGCAGCTAATATTTGCTGCGATCCTCAGTTTTTAAAAGTCAACAGTGTCACATTCAGTGAACGTTGAAAATATAATTCCGCTAAGATTGGCATGGTGTCTCATGTTTTAATATTCAATTACCCTTTATGTTGCTCTCACAGTTATGAATGTAAAATAGTTGTTTTTTTTATTTTTCCGAATATCACTCCTAATGCCCTGTACCATATTTATGAGAGATGCAAGCGTTTTATTTTTAGTTCGTACAAAATCCTGAGAAGGAATTGCATTATTCTTTATACCTCAGGCTAAGAAAGGGAATAAATTTAGTAAATGCTTCACTAATCTAATGAAAAAAGTTAGTTTCACTTTGGATACATCTAATTTTGGAGAATTGATTTACATTACATTACTCTTATGTCTCATATTTATGAAATATTTTATGCTATATCTTCAAGTTTTAATAGCCACTGAATAGCACATGTGTTTTGTAAATACATCCCTTTAAAACGCAATATTGATGAACAACGTTGAATCTATTCCAAAAGTAATGTTATTTTAGGAGTAAAAGCGTCTTGAGTTTTTGAAGACAAGGTCCCACAAACTTAACGTCAATAAGATTGATTTAATTCATATTTCGTTTGGAAAAATTTCCCATCTTTATTTACCTAAGTCTTAAACCACATAGCCGCATACACCTAAGTCGACCTAGATCGAATTTTCAGGGACAGGAGGACAGAACTAAGAAATCGCCACCGAATTGCGAATGAGGAAACCGCGAACTGGGCCAGATTAGCGTAGATAACCCCACGCTCGCGCAAATCCTTCCCCAAGTTAACCTCGACTGCGGTCTTCTTCAGCGGATATGCAAAATTTTCAGCGGTAGATTTGGCTTTGTTTTTTCTCGTACCTCGGGACATAGGCTTTCGACTGTTTTCTTGCTACGGTCAGCGAAGTGCTACCGGAAAATTTAGGCGTCGGCAGTCAGATTCGGAGAGGCAGATATTCACGGTTGCGGACGAGCTTACGAAATTCCTTTCCACCTGTATCGCCCCCACCTCCGGTGCGGCACACTTCCCATGCTCCCCCCGCTTCACCCTCACGCCTCCCCATCTCACCCCGAGTACTCCATCCTTCCTGTGGGAGATCCGGAACGGGGTCGAGCCGTAGACCATTTTCCGGTGGAACATAAGGGCCGAGGGAATGGAATTTCTTCACTCTCACGGCAGAATAGATTTTTCAACAATCGGACGCCGTATATTTTCTTCGGAAAGTCCCGAGGCAAATTTCTCTCTTTTCTTCGCGGGTGCCTCCTGGAAAAAGATGGGCAAATAGTTTTTAAAGGGCTGACCACGAGTTCAAAAGCAAGAGGTCGACCACTTCCTCACCTTTCACACGCTGGGATCCCAGTGGATCGTTTGTGCAACAGCTAATGGGCGCCCCTGTTGCAGTATAGTTTACTTCAGACGGATCTTTATTTTGTTCTTGGAAAAGCAGCCAAGGTTTTTCTGCTTCCCAGTTCATTGTAAGTGCTGGAACTGAAAGACAGAATTACTTGCTAATCAATTACGGGATTCGTAAATTTGGCTTTTGAAGATTGAAAATCAATCCACTTACCTTTCGTGCCACAGCTCTAACTATAAAAAGTCATCGGAAATCGAGAATCAATATGGAATCCCCGAGCATGCTCCTCAATCATATTAACATAATTGAATCATCTGTGCATTAGGAATTCCTAACCCACCATTAACTTCCATCATCCAATTCTCCTTCGGGACCCTCTTCTTCCACGATTCGTGTATGTTTTCCCTACCAATCGAAAAGGCATTTTTTTCCATCTTCGGCAGTCTATTAAGTTATCACTCTTTTCAGTTCACCACTCTTTCTTCGCAACATCAGCATATTCGTAGTAGTAGTATTGTTAAAAGTGCTTCGACAGCTTAGGTCATTTCGCACGTAGGCTCCCACCGGGATTCGAACCCGGGACCGCTTTCACCAAAGGCAAACGCGCTGTCCACATGACTATCCGGGAGCCCAGCATATTCGTTTATCAGTCTATGGTTGCATGGGTAATTTCCCTACAATTCTAGATTCCATATAACTTTTTCCTGGAGTTGAAACCGGAATAAGACATTCCAACCAAAATTTGTTAGAGTAATTTATCTTGATCCTTAAATACAGAAAATTTGTTAATTATATTTCTTACACGCTAGTTCGCGGTAATGAATGTACAACTTTTACTTTATCAATTCATTTTAAATGTAAGAATTGTTTTATATAGTCCAAAGGCCAATAGGAAACTCGCCCCATCTAGCAGTTGCTAGTTGAGGGGAATGAGGCTTGTCTAGCAATATGAGGAATGAGGAAGTTTGTCCTTGATTTCCTCACCAAGATTTAATCGGTGCCAATGTTCACTTATACTTCTGCAGCTTTCACGTTATGACAGTCATGAACAAGACAGCGAAAAAGTAGATGAAATATAAATTTTTCTGTATACTTTACCTAACGGCTACTAAAAATATTTCATTTATTTTGATAATTTACCAGGAACAAACGTAAGGTCAGCAATTGTATCTCCTTTTCGTAATTTTCTAAGGGCGTGCAGTCTCATGCTGTGTACCATCGGTCGGACGTGGCGCTACCGTTCGAAGAAACTCGCGAGGTGCTGTACATACTTTCGTAACATCCGGTCGTATGAGTCGTCGTCCCAAATCGGGAGAATTTCCGTCCTTCGTAGTCCCTGAAGTTATCTCCGCTAGTAATCGTGTGAGAGAATTCCTTTCATCCGCTGAATGAAGACGCTTCTGTTTACATATCTGTGTTATTCGGAAAAAAGACCGTTATCTGACTGTGAAGCGGACGGGGTAGCGATTTATCATAGAGTTCGCTGCTCTTAATTTGGTTTCTGGTCTACATTTATCTCATCTCAAAGTCTCCGCCTTCTATCTGCTTGGCTCTTTTGATTGGAATGTAATGTCATGCTTCCCAATTAGTTTCCGCGCAGTATTCAATTTCGCAGCCGAAAAATTAATCGCAGGAAGAACAATCAAGCAGCTTCCTTGAGATTCCCGTTTGTAAAACATGCGTGTTCTAGGGTAAAAAATGGGCAATGCTTAATCTGTCTCACTCGAAATGATTTTAATTCTCTCCTTAGAACGGTTAGAGTGCGTGTAATTAACAAGAAATGATTACGACCATGGAGCTAGTATTTTACTAAGAGATCTACTACATATTTCATTCTTACATTAATTTAGTAAATAAAGTGAAGCTGACTAAATTTTTCTTCCTCTATTAATGAATCTAGTAAAAACTTTTGATCTATAATTGAAATGAAATATTATGTTGACTCAATCCAGTCTCGCATATTTCCACTTCAACGACAACGTTATGAAAATTTATTGTTGATAAAACTTTTACTTTGAGTAAAAACAGTTTCACATAGGTAATTTTTAGATACTGATGCAAAAAGATTTACACTATTTACTTATCATTTCCTACTATAATTCTCTTGGTAGCTATATTTTGGCTAATTTATTCACGGAAACTTAAGAAGATTTCTAACTTACGATGAGTCTATCGTTAGATCTTATGAAATCTTATTACGTTAGATCTTACCTCGTATGATATCAAGAAAACGTTTCACAGGTTTCGCTTCATTGCCGAGCATTAGTTTGGATAGTCTCGATGGTTATTGATACGCTTGAATTCATACTAATCTCATGTATTTCAGCTCCAAAGGTTATCAGGTTGCTCCTTCAACAAAATTAAGAAGTTTTCACTTTTCTTTGCTTAATTTTTATCATTTTCTGTACTTCACGGACCCAAGCCTCTTTAATGTGTCACATCAACTCAACTTCACGCACGAGTGCAATTTGTCAACGAGTGGTCCGCGTCTCGAAAACGACCAAGCGTATCGTTCGAACAGAAACCATGTCTCCCGTCACCCTTTGACCTCATCAGAAGACCTCCCTCATCTCCTGTCCCTTCCACTTAAACTAAATCCTTCTGCTGTCCTGTGAACCATGCTTCATCCAGAAGATCGTCGTCAGCCTCCAGTAGCCACCCTTCGGACGGAGGGACAGCGGGAGATGCAAAGGTCACCGGAAGTGCCCAATAGCTGAGAGCCCGAGGGATGAACCTCTCGTGACCCTTCTCTATGTTGCCGTCGTCTCAAAACACCACCATATGTCGCCAGGAAATGAAGCATCCCCATTCCCAGAGCGCGCGTGATTACATTCGGTTTGCGTGCTCACCTTTCGACTCTGACGGGGCACCGTAATCTGTCGTGCTAATGCGAGAGCACATCTGACTCTTTATTAAATCCCTCCTGTACCTCCCTTTGTATCGGTAAAAGCTTTGCGTGAAATAGGACCATCTGTCGGAGTCACTTTAAGTCTATTGTAAGGGGCCAAAAGATTGATTTTCTTTCCATCCGGACACGCGCAGTTTGTGGGTTCAATGAATTTCAAACGCGCAACTTATTGTAATTCGCTATGCAAACTTGTTGAGATTTATGTACGGAGAGCGGAATTTTCAGACTTGCATCTGCTAGTTTCATTGTAAGTTTTCCGTGTTGGTTTAACGCGAGAGGAAGGGATTAGGGTTTCAAAAGATTGGAAGAGGGTTAGGGTTGGGAAGTTAGGGAGGAATCGATAGCGGAACAAGCTGATTAGCTCGTGGCACGACACGAAATCAGCTAACCCGATTTGCTGATGGATTCACTCTCATGGAAGTGTGATTAAGGTAATCCAGGCCGTCCCATTACAGAGAAATTTGGATTAGGGAGTTGATGAGGGAGTTGGGGAGAGTTGGATGTGATTTTATGTTTACCATTAGCCCTATTGACTACTATCTTACGATAGGAATCTCCATGCATATTCTTTTCGCTGGAACAGAAGACAGATAATTCAATCGTAACAAAAGCCTGCCAATGGATAACAACATGTGAAATTTCAGTTAACTTGACTTCCAATCTTCCTTTTTATTCACTTCCGAGAATCATCTTTATCCGTAACCACTTCATGCTTGGATTGATCCTAGAAAAGCCCACTTGTCGTATTTTCTTTTCGAAGATTCTCAACTCTGCCAACCCGAGAGGCAACGATACTTTATTTCGGTTCCCGTCATTGTTTCGCTGAACAATAACCTAATATCTCTTCTCGTGAACGCCGCTATTACCGGAATATATACTCGGAGAACTTCACGGATGGTGAATTTTTTGCCTCACTAAAGAAAGTTGCGATTGGGAACCCCGCCGCTTTCATTTTTATTACGCTATTGACAGTCCTTTTTGTGCTCAGTTTTACCCAATTGCCCCTCTGATTGTTGGGTTGGAGTCATGGACTCTTCAGACACCCCATTGCGGAAAAGGTCTTAAAAGGAACAAAACCCCCATATTTCGTCTCCTTCCTCCCTTGACAAAATGAGCCCCAATGTAACAGTGACTTTCTTTCCCCATCCACACAATGACGGTCGGAGAAGGTCCTGAGAAAAAAAAATTGCTCTCTCCTCTGCACCTCTCGTAGCCCTCCTCTTCAGGGAGCCTCTTCTAGGTATACTTAGGTCCTTCAGATACTATTTCCAACCCCTCTTGTTGCATTTCTTGTGGAGTCTATTCCTTCCAAGAAGGGCGTTTTCATATTTCATACAAAAAATTTCTTGTTGAGCATCTTCAGCTCTATACGAACTAGGAAGAAGTGGAAATTCTTCCAAGATTTACAAAATCATCTCATACTCGTATATAGATGTATTTTCCCCAATACATTACTTTCTGCGACTTTGGTGGACAACGTTACATTTTTTTCGTATGAATTTCACTATATAAAACTTTTATGAACTAATGAAATCGATTGCGGATTACTGTTAATAAATCCACGTCAGGAAAATGTAGTAATAAGATTACATACACATATTTCCAAAGTACACATTTAAAACTAACACTTTTGGTACAGATCGACCTTGCACCTGATAATGGCCGATCTTTTCCGAAACATACACGAGTTAACCTTTCAGTAGGTTCATATGCCTTAATAATCCCTATTCAACTCCATTTCATTCGTTTCTTGGTAGTTTACCCCACCCTTTATGTCATCCAACATCTTCTTCCTTTGTCTTCCCCTCTGTTTTCCCCATGTATTTTACTCTCCATTATCTCCTTAACAGTCCCTCTCTTTTCAATGTTTGACCCTCCATTTGCTTAATTACTTCAATGAAAGCCATCTCCTCCCTATCCATCTCCATTCCCAGTGGGATTTGTTTCTCTATCAACCCAACTTACTTGTTCCATTCTAACATTTGAAAGACAAACCCACATCTCTAGTTTCGCTAAAAATGGTCTTCTTAATACATCTTACAGGAATGAGTAAATTGTAGTCTTCATTCCCACATTTTCCTTTTATGAGCTGATCTCATGTAAATCAGTCACAGGAATAGTTTACAGCACCTAGCTTGGATCAATTGTGGCTAGCAACACCGAATAAAAACTCTTTCCACAATTGCAATCTCCTCTGGTCTAGACTTATCCTAAGGGGTGATATTACCTTTTCTTCGATGTATTTTTCTTATGTTTGTTCTTGTATATCTAACGTAACGAAACAGGTTCTTAGGTTCATTTTTGCTTCACTGCAATTTCCAGTTTACCTTAATTTACAGTATTCCTCCTTATGGGTGTAAAATTTCCCACCTCCATTCGCCAGGGGTACGCGTTCCTTCTTGCTCATTTACCTCGACTTAATTGAGCTAATTATTCTCATTTTCGTATATTTTCGCCATTTTCTCATCACCCTCCCCCTCCAGACTGCCACCCTATTCACTCCACACTCGAGCTGAAATACCCACCGCATGTTTTTTTTCCTCGGCGTCCTAACGAAGAAGGGGAAGAGATACGCTATCGAATGGAACCGCAGAAACCGCAAGGACCCCGTCATCCAACAGCGATCCCCGAGGCTGACACCCTTAGCCCGTCCCCTTTCTCTCTCTCTCTTATCGCTTTGAGAGTGTGGACCACTCCAGGGTCTTCACTTGCTCACGTTTCCAACCCTTTTCACTTCACGGAGGATTCGTGTTTTTACTCGAGTTTGTCCTCATCGTGCTTCACTCGAGAACCTAAGAGGTGGTGACAGATTTTGGAAGGTGGAGGGCACGTGGAGTCGAAAGAAAAAGTCAGCTCTAATTTTTTTTGGACCAGGGAGAGAGACTAAATTAGAATGTATACAATTTTATCTTATTATGACACGTTCTCGCGAAAGTCTGCAATTAAATTAAGCCAGTCTCAGAAGTTGTATTTTTGTTTGCATGTCAGACTCGAAATTCGTGGTTTTCTCTTCATACTAAGAATTGCATTCAAGTAAAGATGCAATTACTTCGTTAGGTCTGGAAGAATCCATCCAAAATTCATTATACTCACTACTGTACCCATCTCTTAGGAGGGAGGGTTTCGTTATATCCGTTTTTCGAAGAGTACTAAAACATTTTTGTGTGTAGCACGCGGCTTATTTCAGATTTTTTTATATTTTGATAAGCAAAGACACTGGTGAAATTGTATGAATACTCTCAGTGTTGCCCTAATGGAAATAACGAACACCAAAGCCAATTTTTTTTTTCATTTCAAACTTCTCTCGCATCCCCCCACTCTCTGCCGATTTCTCACCAGGGTAACTCTCCTATCCTAAACCTCATTCTTTCGCGTGAATCCTACCGGAAAATTCCTCCGCGGGCAACCAGAAGCCTTCTAAGGATCGCCTATTCCCCCGCGGATGGGGTGGACGGCGTCTCTTCGTCTATCCACCTCCCACACCCCTCTTTCAAACGCGAGCGGGAGAAATTTGGGCGTAGTCCTCCAACGGCTCTTTCTTCCCTTGCGTGGAGTACAACAGGCGCGCTTTTTGGAGAATGGTAGTAGTAGGTGAGTCAGTCGGGGCGACGCCCATCGGTGGCACAAAGGAACGCGGGAATGGAAAATGGAAGTAAAGACGGCCAAAGCGAGCGACACGAATGGAAGAGAAGACAAAAGAGAATGGGATTTCTCCGAGTCCTTGAGCCATGGATGTGTTACTCGCGGACGAAATGAATTCTCCACGATGGTCGGGTGATTAATCGCGGGTGTAATTCGTTTCTTTTTTTCTCCGAGTGTCGTACGTGGGCGGCCGTGGGTTCGGTGACTCGTGTCGAGGATAACAGGCCGCGTGTCGGGGGGCCTTTTTTCCTGCAGACGAAACGGTTCGATGAAGGGAGAGGGCTTGAGTTTTGGAAGAGACTTGCGTTCGTTAGCAACGACTCGAGACCAAATGCCGGAGCGAATCGAAACATTTGGAATTGATGGTGGGATAGGAGACGATGATAACTGGAGCGTAATTGCTGAGATTTATTCCGAACTGTCTGCCCAAATTATATACCGCGCTATTTCAATGGTGTAAGCTCTAATGGCCTTGGTTGTTTATAACATTTTTAATTGAGGCGGTCTTCGCTGATATGGAGCTGTTTTTTATCCTTAATGCTCTTCTGTTTTATTGTGTTTAAAAACAAAATTGCAGATTAATTTCTATTTGTAAGCTCACCCGAAGATCCCGTATCTTCTTGGAATTCCATGATAATAGAAAGAGAGGAATAAAATTATCACCAGGAAACTAGATCCTAATCACCTTTTTAATTGTCATGGTTGTTCTTCATGTCGGGGAAAGTGTAAATGAAATGTGAATCGTCAATCTTTGAGGGTAGAATTGAAAAAAACAGAGGGGAAGACAAAGACAGAAGATGTTGGATAAATTAAGGTATGGGGTAAACTACCAGTAAGTGCAATATAGATGGCGTTGAATAAAGAATTTTGAATTATGATGTACATGAACCTACCGAAAGGTAGAAGACTTAAATATGTAGTCTGTAAGATATATCAGAGATTACGTTGAAGAAAAGGAGAAGCTTAAATCAGTGCTTGCATCGATATTTCTCTGAAAATTCAAATTAGAAACCTCTTCTAAATCTCGATTTTCAGGCCATTGATTACTATATTTTCTCTGTTGTCATATAAAGATACTTCATCTTCTCTCAGAGAAAGGTGATTAAATTAATTGCATGCACGAGTAATCTGATATCTGTAAATGATAGCCCAGAATGATAGCGCGAACCAATTACTAGCAGCCTTCATATACTCTTTACCTTTCATCCGAGCTGTTTAAACGTCTTGGGTGCTGACTGTCAGGGGGACCTCGACCGCCTTCGAAGAGATATTGTTTAAACCTCGCCCACGTGCATGAAATCGAGCGCATTTTTTCGAAAGCCCTTTAATCCTCGTCGCTGGACACGCGCTGCGCGGGGCACCAACCCGGCGCGGCCGAATGACGGAAGTGACCCATCGATACTTCATTGAAATCCTCTCTTAGGCGACTGAGTCATACGAACACCCTCTCGTATGCTGCGGCCGTAAGTGGAGAGCAGTGGTCATCTTTGGTCCACGCAGTCGATCGGTGACGTAAGAAAATCCTTTCTTCTGCGAGGGCCCTTTCTGCTCCACAAACCACACGCGCAGGGTTCCCACACGTATAAGTGGCTCGCGTCATTCCAAGCCCGCGCACTGTCGGATCGATTCCCCACTAGGACACCCGCGTCTTGCAAGAGCGTGTCCACAGCATCCGAGCGTGGAGCAATTCCCACGGAGACGGATTGCCGCAGATGAGGGAGGCTCTCCTCCCACACGGAACCCCTCTCTTTCCCCTCCCTTTCTCTATATCTTTATCTCTCCCATTCCGCTCTTCTTTCCGTGCCTTCTATGACAATACGAGTAACACCATTTCTGAAAGAGATATCGGCAAAGCAGCGAATGCCTTCAGTTACAATTTTCATCACTCATTTCATTTTAAATTCTATATGTAAGAGAGATACAAAGAGAGTTATACATATGTAATTCTCTGATACTTAGTAGCCATAATATATCATTACTACTTGTTTATATTTGTATTTTAAGATGTGCACTGTAATCTTATTAACAGTTTTTCTTTTCTACAGCCAATTTGTTGGTGTATTTTGTATATTCTGTTTTTGTTGCGATTTTATTTTTTTTCCCTTCTAAGTTTTTGTCTTATCTCTCTCTTTGTTGGATATCATTTATTTTCATTATTTTATTATTTCATAACCATTTATTTTTTCATATTTTTCATTGCTTCTTATTCGTGTATAATTTCTTTATAGTTAATTACTTCTCAATAATTCATTATTTATTATTTGTTGATTATTTATTATTTCTTAATAATTTATTTTCTCTTAATAATCCATTTTTTCTTCTTTTATGATTATTTCTCAATAGTTTAAATATTTATTAATATTTTCATGCTTGTTATTCAATATCGATTTTTTAAAATTTTACTCTGTATTCACGAGTTACTTTGACTCTGTAGAGGTTTTCCGCGGCGAGATTTTTTGGCAACTTTAAATTTCATGCATTTTCCCATTTTTGATTAATTACTGTCAATATTAAAAGGACATCCGTGGTCATGTGGAAGAGAATCCCTCGTGATCCTTATTTTATCCAATGAGCGATCCATCCATCTCCTCTGCATTCTCCTCTCTTTTCCCATCTTCGGATCACCTCTTTCGAGCTATCTCTCCCACGGGTGTGTGTGGCGCGAGAAAAACGCACTCGCGTGTCTCTTTTATTTTCCGCGGTCTTCCGTCGGTCGGAGTATTTCCTTTCGTTGCATGTACGAAAGAGAGGAATGCGGCGGAGTGGATTTAATGATTGCATTCAATAGGTGTCATTGCAACCGCTAAATATCGAAGTTCATTGGATGGCGGTCGCGACGTAATGAGCCGCTTGGCCTTCGACGCGTACCTGAAATCGAAAGTATTCCGACACGTGATGGACATTAAATCGCCTGAAAATGTCAACGACTGTGCGGTTGTTTTAAATCCTCATCAGATTGCGAGTTTAAATAGCAACAGATTGATACTTAAATTCAAGATGAGTGAACGGAGATTGTGCTACTTAGAATTAATCAATTCGTTATGCTATTATGTTATTCACAGAATCATACATACATATGCGTACACGAGGTTTAATATTCATGTGGGGTGCATTTGAAAAATGAAATTGAGTAAAGTTGAAAACGGTGGAAATTCATCGTAACTAATTTTGATTTTCTAAGTGATAGAAAATTTACTGCCGGTTTTCCCAATATATTGAAGAAATCGGTAGTTTTTTTTCGCTTATTTTTTGGCACCCTGTACAGAAAAGCATTTAATACTTAATTATTAGTAGTGATAGTCTTGATAATGAGATCAACCTAACTAGTTATCTGTATCGTGAGATTACTTGAGGAGAGGTTATCTGAGTTCAATCTGGAATGTGAGTGTAAAAATATAAGTAGGCTAAATCAATTTACTGTACTTCACTGTAAATAAATCTTTTTTATCATCAGTCTTTACTTAATCTCCAATGAACGAAGCGAGCGATAAGTTACAGTCAGTTAAGGTTTAAAATCTCCAACAGCCGTCTTTATCGGCGTTCCTCGTCTCCGAACACCGGTAAATGAGACGAGGAGCGAAGACAAAGACGGCTGTTGGAGATTTTTTTACGTCTAATTTTTTAACAGCCGTGTTCCAAATTTTCTTTCTTGACAACTAAGCACACGAACAAAATTCTAAAAAACACTAAACGAAACAAAACTAATAAAAATGTATAGGATGAGTACGGTTAATGCATATATCCAGACATCTATTTGATAAACCAACTTCGACGGCGCCCTTTAATAGTCCGCCCATTCATCCACCCTTCCATCCGTCGCCCTTGGACGTAAGAAAGGCCGAATAACATTCCAAGTCCCTTCGCATTCAATCCGTGCCACTCTCCTTTTCTCACGAGGCGAACTTTGTCATCGGAAAGGAGAGGAATTTTCAATATCGAATCCCGCCTGGAAATATTTGACGAAAGAAATCCGTGGTCCGCATCGCGTCGTGGTTTTCCCTATTGCGTGGAAAGCCGAGCGGTCCGGTATAACAGGAATTGTGGAATGTTACCGTTCCCATGGATCCTGAGTAATTGACTCGGGAGGAAAAAAAGTGAAGCGAGAGGAAGAAGCAAATTTATATCGCTCTTATAGCCCCTCCTCCTTCTCCCTCTTCCTTTCATCAATCTTCTCGGACTCCTCAGTTTTTTCTTTTGTAGTGCCATCGCTTCGCTGGCCTTTCGGCTATCAAAAAAATCCCACATTCCGAAATATATAGGTAAATTAAGATGTGGAAATATTTTTATTTCTGTCTCCGAGAGTTCGCTGGAGCGGAATCGGCTGTCTGTTAACAGTTACGCGGGCGGAAATGCGATCCGAGAG
Source organism: Sympetrum striolatum (assembly GCA_947579665.1). NCBI lineage: Eukaryota > Metazoa > Arthropoda > Insecta > Odonata > Libellulidae > Sympetrum > Sympetrum striolatum. The sequence continues at coordinate 47,135,574 of OX388342.1, read as the reverse complement.
AATATTTTGACGAATGATATTTGGCGATTTTTTTTATGAATGCGATTCATTGGAAGATCCTCTAAGTTTGGCCCAATTTGTTTGAGGAAGTTATCTTTTCTGTCTAAATTTTCGATTCCTCTCTTACAACTTTCGCGTCTATGTGTAACGCTTCCGTAGGCTTTGAATCTGAAGCAAAAGATGAAGTTTTTATGACAACCCCTTATCGTCGACCTTTTGCTTGAATAGTCAGACTCATTCAAGATGTCGTTTAATTAGCATTCCTTCATCGCGTTGCTTCCTATTCAGAGAGGCAATCTTTAACCATCTCTTCACTGCTTGCTTCTACGCTTATACGATCGTAACCTCTCGCTTTTATGACATTTGAGTAGTTAAAACGGCGTTAATGTTGACCCGCAGTTTAATGACGCGACCTTTAGAACTCCCATCTCGGATTCCCGCCTATTCTAGTGAGTAAACGGAAGCAAATATTGAATCACTCGGCTCACAATGAGGACGCTAATCGGAGGACAAACGAAGGTGTTTTAATTTTCTAAAGCACAAACTCGTATTTGATAAATTCACACCTCGGCGTTAATGAGGGATAGGGGTATACAGATGAACCTTTTGGTTTCATTTCTTCAGGTCCATCACCGGAAAATATCTAGTACTAGGCTCGGAATAATTTCCAAATAATTACCTTATGTAATTTAGACAATCTGCATAAGTACGTTATATATACGAGCTACTAAAACGTGAGGAAAAGAATAGAACACTTATACCTTTACAACAGTAATTCTATTAACTCAGGACCATGGTTTCTATCTATGAGATCATCCTCAGGGGGGTCATACATATATATATAGATCGAAACCATGGTCGTGAGAAATTACTGTGGTAAAGGTATAAGGGTTCTTCCTATTTTATCAAGTTTTATTATGGAGAGCTACCACAAATAGTCGAGGCCGAATTAGCAAATTCTAACTTATGAGCTTCAAAATTTTCATCTACTGATCTAATCCAGTCTCAAAATTAAATTTGATATAATTTTTAAATACAGTTAATATCCATTATAAAAATTATAATTTCAAAATGATTTCCGAGACAAATTTCCTGGCTATAGACTGAAGGCTGGATTCCCGGAAAACCTATGACTAATTAAATCTGAAATATAATGCTAAATTTGCTATAAATGAAAGTAAAACGAAAAGAAAGAAGGGTCGATTAAAAAGATAAAAGATCGAATTTACGATCTCAAAGCTGCTAAATTACCATCTACTGATCAAATACAGGCTCAAAATTACATTTTAAATAATTTTCAGACAGAATTAATATTTATTCCATCGACACGAATATAAACCCGTAGAACTTAATGTAGAGTAATCCACTGGGTATTGAAAGTTTGTGAAAAGTAGTCTGCAAACCCCTGGAGGTCTATCGATGAGGAAAGCCGCCGCTGTCAACGTTAGTTGAGGGCCATCTCCGCCGCAGCGAACGAGGGAGAGTAGATGCTGTCATTCAGCACATGATGCGGCTATTCATACGATTCCTGGACAGCGGTTTCCGACGGGTAATTTTAGCGAGCGATTCGTGACTCTCTCATTTCTGCTACAGATGCGCGAATAAAGCAATCGAACCGCTAAGCGAGGGATGTAACAGAATCGAAACCTATATTTGCGGTTTCGGAACGAACTTAATCCACATCAATCGAAATGGCTTTCGTTTTCCACCACACAAGGACAACCTTTCTTTTGCACGCTTCCATTCGATGGAAATATTAAATCCACACCTTATATGACGTTCCTTTCCGTGAATTCACATTCGTAACTCACTGCAGACAACTTATAAGCTTAAATAGTTGTCTCGACTCAAGTTCCAGTTAGCATGAAAAACCGTATGCTACCGTTGTCGGGTTAATTTTTACGCCTCCCGCAGGAATTTCTTCCCGAGCGGAATATATTAAAACTAAACGGCTCCCTGACATAATCAAGTCAAACACGTTTATTCTCGAGTGTGAGAAGATGTACGAATTTCAGCGCCAATGGAACAGGTTTGGCAACATACTCCAAGTCCAATACCTTCCCGTGTTTATCGCCAAATGTCCATTCTTTAGCAGTTCTTGGAGACCTGAATCGATTTACTTGGACGTAACTATTCACTGTCATCTTCATTGTATCGATAGGGTATTTCCATTATGATTATCATAGCAAACAGAAACGAGGTAGAATAATATCATCGATCGGTTGAGTTAGAGATCTTCAAGTAGTAATTAGGTTTTCCTTAACTTCAAAATAAATTTGTCTGCTTGATTAGGTTTCCTTTAACCTTTTATAGGACAGTGTTAGTATAAAGCATATGAAAGACAGACAGTACGGTAAAGTACAGTGTCTCCTATGGGAACCACCTGTTTTTTAGGCATAATTAAATAAAACTTCTTCTCAGACTTAGTTTATCACTACATAACTTTTTGTTGAGGAAGGAGACCTTTTTACTCTAAATATATCCATCGCAAAACTGAAGAAATGCAATAAGTAGGTCCAAATGGGAAATCAGTTTTTATTGATTCGAGAAGTCTGAAAGAGTTAACTTCCTTATATATTGGCACAATGCCTCCATAAGAAAAAAATCGAAAGTCACCGGACTGTCAGCGATATTTTTATTTTTAAATTGCTCAACGAAACGTAAAATCCCAGTTTCAATCCTGGACTTCCCGAGAACTCGAAGAATAGCCGTCAAACTGCAATTTTTCAACGAGTTCAATAATCCCCTCGGAAAGAAATTTTAAATTCCCGCTTCACTAGCTCCTACTCCTCCGACCGCTAATTGCTGCTGGACCTTCGGAATTTCCTTTCTCTTGAATGACCACCGTTTACGCATCGCCTCCAACCTCTCTCGAAAGTCTCTCCGAGGTATTTTTTCACTCCGCTTATCTCCCTCACTTTTAAAACCCTTCCCACATACCCGGAGACCTCCATCCCCCCCGTACCGTACGCAACTCTGCGGTCACCCCTGCATCTTCCACGGGAACCTTCTCCCAGACCACCACACTACGCGCTCACTGATCCACAATGCATTCGGCGCCCTTGGAAGGCATCACCCCGTCATGCGTGCTGGGGGGGATGACCAAGACCTTTCAGTTCAAAACCCCCGAGGGAAGACGGGTTCTCTCGGAACGGTTCCGCGGCCCAAAACGACGAAAAAATGTCGTCTTATCGGCGGAAGCTCCAAGACCGCCGCTCGCTCTCACCTTTCTGGGAATTTGCAATTTCTCTCCCGCGTATGGCTCATCGGTAACGTTTCGCAAGCTTTCCATCGCCTTACTCATCAGCATCTCGTCCGCCGAAGAAGGGATAAAATCCGTATGAGGTGGCGCACTCGAAAGGGCAGTCGTGAAATGCCGCGTTGCTTTCGCTAACGGTTTGCCTTTTTCGAGATCGCTCCTCCAGCCCGGATAAAGCGAATTCTTCGGAGGGCGGCGAATAAGGAAATTTTGTTAACGAGTGCCTGCTTCCGCTTGAGGTCACCCATGCTTCGATCGAAAGTTTTTGTAAAAGGCAGGATTGGGTTATGTTTGTCTACCATACAGTTATTTTTTTGTTTCCGAAATGTGTTATGGTGGTGATAACTGAACTAAAAGGCGAAATCGTGCGGAACTGGACGAACTTGGAGATTTGAGGGTGCGATGCCGTTCATTACTTTTTCGCTAATCCTCCTCTAAACACCGTTGGCAGCCATTTCCTTTCAAACATTCGCGCTTACTCCCCACGTAAAAATAAACTCAACAACAACCTTTACCTATCAATATTGAATTTAGGTTTCATTTCATACTTCGTTTGATACCGTTCTTATATTTATTCCCACGATCTGTACTTTTCTATGAATCATTCGTCTTACCAACCGCAAACCGCAGTTTTGCCAATCGCGGATGTTTTCAGAAACAGCGTTAAATCCGCGGTTGTGAAGAGTTTCATGTACTGTGAAGATGTGCACAGAATGTAACCATTTTTTTAACCGAGATTTTTGCTGTGAAACGATTTAAATTATATGAATTCAGCTTACTCTGTTTTCATATGCATGAATTTATCCCGCTCTTTTTCTTGGTTCCGTCAAGATTATTTCTAACTTTGTCTCATAAAATTAGCATTTGATGCTAAATATTTAGTCGTTAATAGGTGTGCAGTTTAGTAGTATTCGCTAATAGCGGCACATTTTCAGTTATAGCACTGGAAAAGGATTTATCTATCACTCTGATTCCTTAAATTATTGCCTCTATCTTATAGTCTTCTAGTTTGAGTCTTTATAGAAGTTTGTGAATAGGAAAGTTCAAAACTTAATCCTCTCTGATTTACTCTAACGCAATGTATCCCTAATAACAACCCAATGGCTGGAGCCCAAGTTCGTGAATAGAAAATTAATACAAAACTCATTCCTCTTTTGAGAAATATGCTTAGGAAACTCACAAATTACTTCTTTCAAAATTTCTAACCTTCCAATTATTATTTTATTCTTACTTTCCAAGTCTTTATAGTACTTTGACTTGACAAATAATACCTTCTTACTGAGTAAATGTACGTTTGCCAGTCTTTAGAAAGTTGGTTGCGTTTAGATGTCAACTTTACTCAAAACGAATTAAAACCCAGTGACTTCTCTCTATTTTGCGTTATCAATTTTTACTGCTTATCGCAGCTCCTTAATTATATTGCGTCAAATCTTCGCATTAAAAATCGCCAATCTTCGGCCGTGCCTCATAAACATGTCCCTGTCCATAATCAGCTTCCATGATATTTCTAAAGTTTATTGCTCCATAACTTTCGAGATAAATCCGGGGCATCGGATATTGGAGGCGGAAATTGCGTAAATTTTTAGGTTTCCTCCAAACCAAACAGTGTATTCTTCTATTTCTCTCCACGCATCCTTAGCAACATCCGCTCTGGGGAGGGCGAAGTCCCCGAATCTACGACTCTCAAAGCTTCCCCAAAATTCGTCCCTTCCTCCGTCTCCTTATCTGGTGACCCAAGTCAGTGTTAGAGGCCGATAAGGCGTCTTTTCGGTGGAGAATTTTGGGGATCCAGCGGATGAACTCTCGGAGGGTATGGGGAAGGAGCGGAAGCTGAAATTGGGCAGAGAGGGCGCTCCTGAGAGAGATAGCGGCGGAAAGAGGTGGAACAGATGCGAGAGGGAAAGGATTGTTCGAAGCAAGGACGGAGAGAGTGAGACAATTGAAGGTGTGAGAACTTCGATTCCGAATCGGAGAGAGGAGCTTCTCGTGTGGGAAAGGCTAGTGTTCTTCTAGCCCACGATTTCGTTCCGAGTCGGACGTCGGGAAAAAGTTCGGGATGAAAAGGAAACGGAGTTGTCCGAGTGGGTGGCTAGGGAAAGGAAGGGTGCCGAGTAGGGCTCATTCTCTCCTTTGAATTAGGATTCCCAGACCTCGTTTCTAACAGACTAGCATCCTGTATCACAACGGACTTAACTCTTAGGAGCTAGAACAGGCCAGCATTTGATTATGCGAAATTCGTCCCTATTCAATGTTTAAGAATGATATGAGAACCGTGGCTCTCACATAGCCTTGTCCAGCACGTTCAGTTTTGATGGAAGCGGTCCCGGGTTCGATTCCAAGTGGGAGCCCACGTGCGTAATGACTTAAGCTGTCGATGCACTTTTCACAATAATATTACTACAACTATCCAGAGCCTTTTGGGTCAGATGTTGAAAGAAGAAGGGCTGCTAAAGAAAATAATTTAGGGTAGACTGCAAGGGTAGAGACTTCGGTAAGGACAAAATATATTAGGTACTGCAAAAGATGGTTTAAGTCACCTATAAACGAGAGATATTGTGTTCAATAGGGAATATTAAAGCATATGAACCTACCGAAGAGTAGAACATTTGAGTATGTATCTAAAACCTTGAATTAGTTTAAAAAGTCTCCTTTCAGAATTTTACACGACTTATTGTTACGCAATATTTCTCTCGGTTCTGTAAAAATCATAAATAGAACTTTGACCAATGTCCTATGATATCTTTTTCTTTTCAACAACATTCAATTCCTCTTCTTTCATTTCTCAAATCATCAATAAACCCTGTAATAAATAAATGAGAAGCAAGCCACCGTAGCCACATTTCTCTCACCACCTAGTACCAGAAAAGGAAAGAAATATTTGTTAACTCCTTAGCTTACCAAAATACGGTTGCAGTTTTTTTCCGTCGATGATTGAAGACGTCTAAAGAAAATCTTATCCGGAACGGATGAAAATTAACCTTCTTTTCGCATCGATGGTTTTATTACGTTGCAGGAATGTTTGTACACACGTTACAAAATATGTTTTAATCAGGTCAGAAGTTGCAAATCCGGATGTTCTTGGGGCGGTCGTTTGTAAATTCGGGATACACGCTTTCGTCACGCGCGATTTTGCGTCTAGAAAACCGAAAGTTTTCAGTTCGTGTAGATTCGAACTGTTATTTTTTTACACGGCGACGCCGGTTTCCTTGTCGGTTGCCGTGATTGGTGGATGGTCTCCGCGGTAGAGGGTGAAGATGCTTTGGGAGACGAGTTCGTTGACCATGAAAGCGTGTTGAATCCGCAAAGGGTTCCGTGTTGGATTCGCAAGAACGCCCCTCGAAAGAGGCCCGAGTTCGAAAGAGGAAGTGTTCTTGGGAAAGAAACGGTGAGAACATATTTTCGTCGTCGTGAAAAGATCACCTGAACTGTATCGTCCCGGGCGTGCGATGCACCCGCAAGGAAAGACAAGTTCCTGTTGTCTTGTGGGAGTCGGATTCCTTCGATTCATTGTCACTTTTTATCGGCTTCATTTCCAGCTGCTCTGTTGCTTCGGCGTAGTGATCCGTGAAAGTAACGTTCCCTCTAATTTTCCGTCGACGCTGGAAACTCATTACGTCGATTTGAACGCCCACTGCGCCTTTGTCGCGCGGAGCCCGAGTTGCCTTTGTCCAGGTAATTCGTCGAGATAAAGCAATTTCGCGTTGAGTTTCGTTCCGGCAGGACGTGATTCCAAGGAGAGGGCAAATATTTACCTGCTACGAGGTAATCTTCGGCAGTTGAAGTGCGAAATAACCGCAGATGTGATCATTTTGTTGCGAGGAATATTACAGAGTTTAAAATTCGGATGCTGTAATAAAAAGACCCATGTAGGTTTTCGTCTCATTCTAATCTGTCAACTTGAAATATTTCCGAAAGTGTTTTTAAAAGTAGCATTTTTACAAGTGATGCAGAAAATCGCCTATTCATAGTTTCCAGGTCGAGCCCGGGTCTAGAATTATCCCAAACAGGATGATGATAAGTAATGGGGCCACTTTATATAGTGGTAATCCGCAACGAATTACAAGTAAAAGATGATTTTATTAAATACGAAGAACCATAACAAACAATCAAACAAACTTCTTCGCCACATAAAAAATAAAACTTTATTCTTACAAGATTTTCTATAGCTGAGAAGAATTACATTACCACTGGGATTCCATATTTATTAGTGGTAAGCATAGTTCTTTATTCTGGTAGATACTACCTGTCAAGGAACGTTTCATTCTCTATCAATGCTCTCCATATATATTTTTGTCTCTAAAGTATGCTTTTCCCATATTTTCTGTCGAAATAAAGTTTGGTTCCTTCCCCAGCTCTACATCTTTCAATGGACTCATCATTATCTCCGGAAGTTGAGAATATCTATTTGTTTATTCAAAGAGGATAACCGACCTCTAAAAAGTTGTTCTTTCACCTCGTAAAAAGTAAAAACGACCTGTTTGCGTCATAGCGGAGATAACGAGGTTGATCGGGGCGAGAGATTTACGATCCGAGAGAGGAGGAGATATTGACAATTGACATACGACGGAAATTTTCCCGGCGACGACAGATTTGTGGCCGAAAAACTGGAATAAAAATAGACGCGGGAAGGGAAGGGGGTGATATGGGGGAAAGATCACGGAGCGGGAAATCACGTTCGAGAGAAACAATCTTCGAGACGAATCGAGAGAGGCGTGAAAATGGGGGGATCGATGAGAATCTCGCGCGGGAAAGAAAATTGGAAAAGTGAAGGACGAGGAGTAGACGAGATAAGGAATGTAAATAAAAGGAGAGAAAGGAATCCACAAAGACAGCGGAAGAGACGTTGATAAGGGAGAGAATGCTGAAAGGCGAGAAGAGGTACGGGAGGAGGAGAGGATACATGGGCCTATGAGGAGGGATACAAAGGGATTTTTTCCCTCAGGAGATTCTTCGATAGTTTCATAACTTAACCCCTTTGTGCTCTAGCAGTCTAAAGTGGACTCCCCCGCCGTATCTCAAATATAGTTTATGATTACATCGAGCAAACCATCACGTGTTTAATTTTGTATGAAATGGCCCAGCTGTTGCTTCTGTGTTTATTTACATTCAAGGCGTTTTTAAAGATGGCATCAATCACTCCCTTTTTCGGATCAACTGTTTTATACCCCTTATATGTTTTATTTATTCAACGCAATTTTTACTGCATAATGCATATAGGTCAAATTTTATTAGAACTCAAGCGATGAATTTTCAGAAATTATATCAAAGCGATTGAAGTGTTATTCAAGATGGGAGTTGATTTTAGTTGATGAATTTCTTCTTTCAAATCTTTTGCACATTAAAATTGATTGACTTTCGTGATCCCAATAAAAGAGATTTTCGAAAAATATCAGTGACGTTTTGTAGAAAAAAATAATGTCCATGAATGATTCCTTTTAATTTAATGGAACGAGATTTATTTACTATCGAGATATTTGATAATGGTAAATTCTTCTTTCTACTCTCTTAAAGAAGAACATCTCTTTTATATTTATTGGTAATCTTTTAGAAGCATTTTATATTTTACAGTCTGTTGAAAGAAATTTCCTCTCACATTTCGTTTTTTAATGAAATGCCATTCCTGGATTAATGAATGGCGTTTCTGAAATGAAATTCTATTTCAAATTCAGAATTCCAGACTTACCACCCAAAATATTTTGTTTTCATTCCATTTTGCCATTGAGTATTCGTCTTAGTTAGTTTGTTTGCGATGAAATACTACCTTCTCTTCTATTAAGGATTATGAAAATAAATTTGACTTAGTAAAAGATATTGTTTAATAAATTATGAAGTACTATCAAGTATCGCTTGATATGTTTCGACACTACCTTTCCTCTCAATAATGTCCGAACTGATCAAGATGTTGCGTTACCATTTATCTTACATGAATGAATGCTTTTTCGATACTTCCACTACAGTATCGCTTTCATAGTTGCGCGTACATTAAAAAATGCTTCGAAGCTGCAACTTCAAAGATCTCGAGAGTCAGGGAGCGGAACGAAAGAGGGCGAGTTGACGAGAGGAAAGAGTTGAAGGAGTTGTGTGCTCAGGATATCCCATTTTGGTCCTGAAGGAGCATTCATAAAGAGGGTTAGTTAAGGCGGCTCACGGACGTGTTGGGAGGGAAGCTGCGTGGAGCGGGGGAGGTGAGAAGGAAGCGGGTGATTCACATCGTTCATCTCGCAGCAACGATGTCCTTCCAAACCCTCACTCTCGAATTCCTACGCGTTCTGCACCATTTTATTGTTTCACGAGACACGTTCCCGCCTCACTGGGGTTTCCCTTTCCACCCAATCCTTTGCCTCCAGATTCTTCTCTCACTCTCTCCTCGAGGAGAGATTAAGGCCCTCCTTTATATGCAAAGCGGTCGCCAGATACGGTGCTTTTATCTGTTGCGTCCCGCATATTTTGGGGTTCGCCTAGAGTATTTTATGTAGGTCACGAGTTTTGTCGCGAGCGGTTATTTCCATAAAATTATCTCGAAATGAAAGTGTAATCGGCGCGATTAGGTCGTTAGCTAGTTCTCTAATAAGTTTGGTTTTCTTTGATGTTTCGCTGGAGTATCTGTATGAAGTTCCGTGGACCTCTTTGCATGTTATATATCTTTTAGTCCTTTTTGTGGTATTTTGTTTCGACATGTTTGTCCAAATGCTCGTTAACCTAGTTCGCTCCTACAATTAAATATACTTGTGTGGGATATGGAACTATGATTTACATTTGAAAGTTAAATTTGGAAGATTTGTATTATAATGTCTGTAGTTGAAACTAGTTTTAATCCTACGCTAACACATAGCTCATAAACATTCTAAAATTAATGCTTTCCAAACTAAAGAAATTTAAATATGTTGAAATTTCGTTCTGTGCTCGTTTCTTGGAATTTTCCCCTTTGTAGCACATAAAAATTTATGTCCCAGCTGTTTTCCATCAAAGGTGCTAATGTATTCTCGTGCTTCGTGGAATAGGACAGGTTGGGAGTTAATTGTAATTGTATGTTGTTTAATCGAAAAGTATTCAACGCCTTACTAAATAGTTTTTAGTTTTCAACTTAGCACAAATCTTACCTCTCGAAAATCGATGAAAATATATTAACGATAAATTAATAAATTGGATTGATAAACACTCTCTGGTTATTAACTGCTAATCCAATCGGGTATGGTAGCATACAAAAGAGCTTTGTTAATTATTGCAGTATCTTCAGATCGACTGTAAAAACCCTTTAAGGTAGTGAGATCGCTTGAGTTAATGCCTAGCGGAGTGGAAGGCAGTGAACTTCCCTCCGTATCAGAGAATCGCCATCCGTTCCTAGAGACTAGAAAGCTTTCCGCGAAATCAAAGTGCATTAATGCAACATCCTCTCCACAAATCAGCCTCAGCCTTCGCGGACGCCAGGTTAGGGAGCAATCTTGATCACGTCTCGCTGCCTCGAAACCGTTTCTAACAAAGCTATCGCCCATCCTCCTCCTTTCAGAAACAAAAGCACCAAGTGCCTGAAAAATCGTCAGTCCGGTTTTCTGCCTACTCCTACGCCTCGCTCCGTGCCCTTCCGAGAGGTCGCTCATTCCTTATCCAATAGAGTGGACGCGCGCCTAGTTGACCCGGGGTCATCTCCTAAAGAGTGTAATTCCCTCTCCGGCGTCCATGTGGGTGGCTGTAAGGAGAGGAGCGGAAACGTTCATTACCAAAAGAGAGTTCGGATGATGACCCTCTCTTCCGTGGGTATTCATAGGCACGGAAAAGGTCGTCTAATTCAGAGTAATAGGGCCTTATTCTAACATCTGTTACCAAGCGCACCTCTGTCGCCTCTGAGTCTCCGTTGCAACTTGGTGGTCACGTACGCATTCTTCAGCGTTTCCTTTCGGTCTCCTCTACATCCTCCCATTTGCTCTCATCTGCATCTTCTTTTGATGATGCATAGGACACCATGAAGTATTCTCGATCCGATTCCGTTAAGTCTTAACTCTTCGCTTCTATTCCTGTTTGTATCTCTATATGCTTTCATCATTTCCGGGATGTATTTGAATCCTGTCAGGGGATTTCCGGGGTCTCATCTCAAAATTCATCTAAGGAAGGCTTTGTCCTCATATTTAATTAATACGAAAAGATTTTATGAACTTAGGGCTTAAGCCGATCTGAATGTTATAGGTTTTGGGGGTCGAGCCTAGTAAAAAAGTGTTTCCAATAAACGAGTACTATCGCACGTTTATAATCTTGGGAGGTTTTAGTATATATTTTTACAGGGAAAAGCTCATCGTCAGCATATATTTTCAGAGGTGAAGTCTTGGTAAAAAGTCTTCGTTCAGCGTATTTTATGTGCTGCAAGTCGCTCTCGGGATGCTATCTACGACGTCTAGTTTCCGCTCGTAGCTAATTTAGAGGAAGCTTAGCAGATTAACTGCTAAGATCTTCGAAAGAAGTTATTTTTACCTTGGCGATAAACATTTCATTTAAAAAAAGGATCCTTATTTTTTCTCCCTAGAGCTTTAAAATTCCAGATATTAACTGCTTTTACTTAAATACTTATATAATACTTAATACTTATAAAAAACGAGTGTATCAAATCTTGTTTCTACTATGGTGATAAAATGAGCTTCATGATCAATTATGAAGTTTTTTTGTTCATTTTTACTAAAAAAAGTTTCTAGACCATATATTTATAATGGAAGCGATTCAGTTTTAGCTGGGAGCACATTTCCGTTTTGTAGTAATTTAGAATTGGATAATTTCTAGAATTTGTTTCCTCAGGAACTGATTTTAGGATTCATTGTTATCGTGTCCTTTAATTCATTCCGTATTATTATTCTTTTCATCGTGCATCTCAACTCGTCGACACTGCTAAATTTGATGGGAAATGGTTATGATACTAGGACAAATATTTAGAGCAAAGGAAACAGCCACCGGAAGGTCACGTCGACTCCCGCAGAGTCGACGCATGCACGTAAAGGGCCCCTAAAAGCTCTTATATATCATTTACGTAAACTTTCTCTGCGGTCGAATTGCAGGACCGTCAGATAGGTAAATGTCTCCGTTACGGCGCTTTCCTCAGGAGTCGCGTTCCTCTTTCGCATTCCTCTCCCTCCCGCGCATTTTTCTCCTCCCCCACTTCCTCCCTGTATCTACATCTCCCCTCCCACTCTTCACTGGCGGCGTGGTGACCTCGCTTGCTTACGGAGTAATGCGCGCCGCCTCTGGGGAGGCTCACTATGCCTCCAACACGGCCTTGGCTTCCACAATGCTGTGACTGAAGACATTATCCAGGGTTTGGTCGTCTTTCCGAACGCTATTTTGCTGCACCTTTTTTGGTGGATCGAGCTATAGCAAGGCCGACTTCACTGCGACTATTGTTAACTAATCTGGCGGAAATATTTGATTTCTCTTTTAGAAATTTCCAAATTATTCTGTTATGGATATTCAAATGAATTAAAGTTTATATTTTATTATTATTATTTAAATTATATTTGATTGTCACTGTACTTTCGATTAATTTAAAATCTTATGCCTATATATTACGAACAAATATCTAGCAGCGCTTAAAAGGTACCTCAGTTAGCGACTTTCGGTATGTTTTCACTGGATAAATTATAGAAGAAGTTTAAACAAAAAATTGAATTATTAAGTTACTTTTTTACAGCATTATCACTTTTCCCAACCTCTGTCTATCTCTATGTCTGATTTTTCTTCTTTCATTATTTGCGGAAAGAGCGACGAAGAGTTACGAATGACAGGTATTTTTTCTCTTAACACAATGCCAACAAATACGAAATGCCATCACCGTTGCGTTGGCAAAGTATTGAGTATTCGGATGTATCAAATGAGTCCGAAAAACTGGCAAATATCATGTGCTGGTTCTTTTGTTAATTTTCTTTCCACTCACGAATTTATTTCGACGCTGTTTGAAGATCCATCCGTGATCAGGGTACATGAATTAGTAAACTATGTCAACCATTTTATTTTAGCCATGGATATTTGAGCAACACGCTAGGCCCGTATTTCAATTATTGGGCGCAGCCGTTGATCAACACTTTCTATAGTTAATGTTTTGGAAATCTGATTTTAGACATCCGCGCAAGAACTACTAATCTGCAAGGGATGAAACGGGGTCATAAATTCCCGGTGCAATTTCAATTAACCTTTGAGGAGTCAAATCTCCGTTCCGGTCTGGTTAGTACTAAGGTCGGGGACGAATACAGAGGCTACGAAGATGGAGATAAAAGGAGTCGGCTTTCGCGACTCCGAGCAGACGGAAATGTGTAGTTTGCGCAGAGTGAAAGGAGTGAATCGTCAGCTTTTTTAGAGAAGAATTTTTCAGTTGGGACTTTAGACCCTCGAGCGAAGAAATCGAGAGGTGTCTACTTCACTCTTCTTAGTCTGTCTACAATGGTTATGCGAAAATAAATTCAGAACTCGATAGGGTCGTACTTACCCAAATACTTAGGTACAATCGTATATATAAACATCTTCATTAAATGGTAATTGGGATTAGAAAGTCTCATTTTCCATTTGGCGTTTGTCTAATATAAATGCACATAAATTCAATAAGAATATAAACTAGTATATATATATATATATATATAGATTTTTTCAAGATTAGGGTAGTTCCATGAGTTCATTATATCTGCGAGCGATACGAGAAAGCAATCGATTAGGAAAATAGAGTCATAGCGCTTGCCCCCCCTGCCACACGCCGAAAGGTGGCTTGCAGGAAACTTATAAAGGTAAAAATAGACAAAATATTGAACTAGTAATGCGGAAAAAGAAAGATAATATGGAAAGAAAGAATAGTTTTGTGGAACTATTGGAAAACTATGATAATTTTCTCATCAGCAAAAAATACCTCTGCTGGAAAACACCCTAAAGTGTTTAAGGAATGTCGCTATGCTGGAATATTTTCCTAAAAGGAAACATTTAACATAAGACTAAACATCTAATTTACGAAATGCTGCATTTCTTAAGCACAAAAATTTGTTGATATGCTGCTCGATTAAGACAATTTTCCTTAGGCTACGAGAAAGCAGCTATAGCCATTCCGCAAAAACGCCCATCAAAGGAAAATCGCCTGTGCTGCGTTTTTCGCAATACATTTGCGGCGACACGTCGACTGAAACTCGCTTAATACGATCCGCCAAACCCAATCTCCAACATCCGCAATGTTACGGAGCGGATCTCGTTCGGCTCATTCTTTTTACCGGCGCGAGGGTCACCCTTTCGGATTTTTGGATCCCCGCCAGATCACGCACCGCCCATAAGTATGCGGGTGTATTACCCACTACATTTGTCGGGTGAGCGGTGGCGTCGAAGGGAAAAACGATCGGGAAGCGGTCGCGTAAGTCTAGAGGCGTTTGTGGAAATTTGGGAAGACGTATTTGTTGGAAGGTCTGGAAGCGATCCCTTTCGCAGCTTTTTGAAAAGGAAGGGACTCCCTGCATCCGGTGGCCCGCGCCGCAGTATTATAACAAGGAGCCGAACCCGTCTCGAATGCTCTTTTACTTCCTCTGGAAAAAATACGGTCTAGTTCGGCGACGGCGGATTCCGTGCTTGCGTATCGGATAGGCAGTTTCCGCAATTCCGACGACTCAAAGAGCGCATTTTTAAAGGAATTTCTTTTGAAACGATTTTTCTTTTAGAAATTTTAGAAGATCGATGAATGCAATTGGGTAAAAACGAAACAGGTTCAACAATAATAGATGATATAATACCACTTTATTCAATTTTCTTAAATTTTTCTCTTTGGTAGTTTTCCAGATGCAACTTAGAAAAATGGGCATAATACAATAAATCAGTAAGCGACTTACCATAAGAGAATTCAATTTATTTTATGCAAAGACTTTAAACTAAATTCGTCTTAGCTCTGAACCAACTATAGCTATTAACATTGGAACTATATTTAATAGCAAATGATTTTAAGGGTAGTTATTAATTCAGGTATGTATTGCCGCAAATTGAATGTCGAACCTATCTGGCTTACCGTCGCAATCACAATATATGACCTAATCACAGAAGCTCTATGTGAGTAAAAATATCAAAAGGTAAGGAATCATTGATACATAGATAATGAAATTTGGAGAATTAAGAAAATTGCCAAAATAATTACTTTCTCCATATACGAAGTATAGAGAAAGTATTGTTTTCATGAAAAAATTCGACTTCGAGATTTCATCGGAAATACACGTTTTGGGGTCCCTAGAACACGTTTTGACCATTTTCTGAATGATGTCTGTGTGTATGTGTGTGTGTGTGTGTGTGTGTGTGTGTGTGTGTGTGTGTGTGTGTGTGTGTGTGAGTGTGTGTGTGTGTATGTGTGTGTGTGATAATGGGCGTTCTAACTCGAAAACTAAAAGTCGTATCAATACCAAACTTCATATATAGTAGTGGTGTGTGTGCTGTCAGAGTTGATTAGTTTTTGGAGTAAATCCGTTAACCGGAAGTCGAGCTTTATTCATTAAAGCTCATTTCCGGTTTTCAATATATCTCCATAAATATGATATATACGTCTATTGTGTTACTTATAAAAGTTTTAGATAGTATAATTTACTATAACTTTTGTATTTAACATATTTTTGTATCACCGGTTCATTAGGAGTTATTCGTGAAATACTGATAAACCGGAAGAAGATGATTATGTACTTTGTGGGCGCTCTAACATGAGAACTATTTGTCGGATTAACACCAAATTTCATACATAGTACTTTTATTACAGTCGTTAGAGTTGATTAGTTTTTGGAGTAAATCGGCTGACCGGAAGTTGAGCTTCATTCTTCAAAGCTCATTTCCGGTTTTCAAAATATCTCCATTAATATGATATTTAGGTATATACTATTATTTATAAATGTTGTAGAAAATTTAATTTACTATAACTTTTGTATGAAACATATTTTTGTATCACTGATTGTTTAGGAGTTATCCATGAAATACTGATAAACCGGAAGTTGCTGATTATGTACGTTGTGTAAAGCTCATTTCTGGTTTTCAAAATATATCCATAAATATGATATATTGGTATATTGTATTCCTTATAAAAGTTTTAGATAATATAATTTACTATAACTTTTGTATTTAATATATTTTTGTATCACCGGTTGATTAAGAGTTATTCGTGCAATACCGATAACCCGGGAAGTAGCTGTTATGTCTTTTGTGGGCGCTCTAACATGAAAACCATTCGTTGTATCAACTTTAAATTCCACATATAGTGTTTTTGTTTGTGTCGTTAGAGTTGATTAGTTTTTGGAGTAAATCGGTTGACCGGAAGTCGAGCTTCATTCTACAAAGCTAATTTCCGGTTTTCAAAATATCTCCATAAATATGATATTTAGGTATATACTATTAATTATAAATGTCTTAGAAAATTAATCTTACTATAACTTTTGTATGAAACATACTTTTATATCACCGATTGTTTAGGAGTTCTTCATGAAATACCGATAAACCGGAATTTGCTTAGTATGTACTTTGTGGGCGCTCTCACATAAAAACTATTTGTCGTTTCAACACCAAATGTCATGTATATTACTTTGGTAGTTGTGATTAGAGTTTATTATTTTTTAGAGTATATCATTGAACCGGAAGTTGAGCTTTACTCTTCGAAGCTTATTTCCGATTTTGCAAAATACCTCTATAAATATGATATTTAGGTATATACTATTATTTTTAAAAGTTTTAGAAAAAGTACTCTACTACACCTTTTGTATTAAACATATTTTTGTATCACTAATTGTTTAGGAGTTATTCGTGAAATACCGATAAACCGGAAGTTGCTGATTATTTACTTTGTGGGCGCTCTTACCTGAAAACCATTTATCGTATCAACACCAAATTTCGTACATTTTATTTTGGTTGGTGTCATCAGAGTTGATTAGGTTTTGGAGGATATCGGTTTACCAGAAGTCGATCTTTATTTTTGGAAGCTCATTTCCGTTTTTGAAACATTTCACCATTAAACCTTAAGTAGTCTCGTGGGGTCAATGTGATATCAGGCGCTATATTACCGTCGGGATCACAGAAACTAATGAAGATATTTCAACCAAATTTTCGTTTTGTAAAAATGTTGTCCATGTTATGATTATCTGAGGATTTTCTTAATGTCAAATTATAAGAAGTATGCAATTTTAGCAGTGCTACCAAATTTACTGAAATAAATTTTAATAATTATCTAAATATTATTTCAACAATTTTTAAGCACCTATACATAAAATAATTCATAGGTATTTTAAAGATTTACTGAATATTTTAGGAATGAATCTATAATGTTTAAAATGTTATTACAGTTCACAGAATACCTTACTAATGCTCACTGAGTACATATGTGTTGATATAGTTTCAATATAGTAACAAAGAGCTACGCATTAATTTGTTTTTTTACTTTCTCCATATACGAAGTATAGAGAAAGTATTGTTTTCATGAAAAAATTCGACTTCGAGATTTCAACGGAAATACATGTTTTGGGGTCCCTAGAACACGTTTTGACCATTTTCGGAATGATGTCTGTGTGTATGTGTGTGTGTGTGTGTGTGTGTGTGTGTGTATGTGTGTGTGTGATAGTGGGCGCTCTAACGTGAAAACTATTGGTCGTATCAATACCAAACTTCATGTATAGTAGTGGTGTGTGTGCTGTCAGAGTTGATTAGTTTTTGGAGTAAATCGGTCAACCGGAAGTCGAGCTTTATTGATTAAAGCTCATTTCCGGTTTTCAAAATATCTCCATAAATATGATATATACGTATATTGTATTACTTATAAAAGTTTTAGATAATGTAATTTACTATAACTTTTGTATTTAATATATTTTTGTATCTGCGGTTGATTAGGAGTTATTCGTGAAATACTGATAAACCGGAAGAAGATGATTATGTACTTTGTGGGCGCTCTAACATGAAAACATATTGTCGGATCAACACCAAATTTCATAAATTGTACTTTTATTTCAGTCGTTAGAGTTGATTAGTTTTTAGGGTAGATCGGGCACCCAGAAGTTGAGCTTCATTCTTCAAAGCTTATTTCCGGTTTTCAAAATATCTCCATAAATATGATATTTAGGTATATACTATTATTTATAAATGTTTTAGAAAATGTAAATTACTATAACTTTTGTAAAAAAACATATTTTTTTATCACTGATTGTTTAGGAGTTATTCATGAAATACTGATAAACCGGAAGTTGCTGATTATGTACTTTGTGGGCGATCTGGGCTCTATGGGCGAAAGGCCAAATTCATCTTTTTTCATCGAGCATGTCCCGAAAAACATTATTTATAATTTTTGTAACGTAAAAGATAATAATATATAAATTAATCACTCATCTTCCAAGTTTAGATTGAATATAGAGTTCGAAATTACTGTCGTAGATAAATATTTACATCTTATATATGGAGAAAGTCATGTGCTGGCCACATCAGATTTTTTTAAATTGAAGACATTTTTAGTCAGGATGATTGAAAAACTGAAAGTTACTTTTGTTAATCATTAGGGGATTAGTTTGAAGCATCTTAATTTACATCGCTGAAATATTCATTTCATTCAAGCAAAATCGAGCAAATATGGCGTTCTTGAAAGTCGTGGCTGAAAGTCTGTTAATTAGTCGATTTACTTTTCCTTATAAGAAGTTACTATTTTTTATAACTTTATAAAGAGGAACATTTTAGAATTTTATTTGATTATCTATGTTTGATTTTCTACAAGTGTTAAGCTAATAAACGATATTGCGATTAACCATCTGCTTGCAAAAATTTCTTCCACGCATTCTTCAGTCTTTTCCTCTAATGGGTCACTGATCCTGCATTCTGTCTGGCAATTGGGCAAAACCCATCCTGCAACCTTGCTTGCGGACTTAGGATTGCGTTTCCTCCTTCCCTTTTAATTGTATACTGGCTCACAACTTTCACCTTCGTCTCGCACTCTCTTCTACCCGGACAAAACACCAACTCTCTCTCACCTCCGCGTTTCTTATGACTCCCCCGCACCCTCCATCCGCTGCACTTTCATCTTCTACTGCCAGAGGGTGTGCGCACTCTCTCAACATCCGAATCCTGTACCACCCCCGACAAGAAAATCATCTCACTTTAGCAAGTTTATTTAATTTACCCCTTGGGCTGGATGAAGAGCTCCTTTTCTCCTCGGAAAGAAGCGGCGATCAAAGGAGAAACCCGAACGTATACTGTCAAGTAGTTAATGTGCCGACACCCGAAAGCGATCTTATGAGCTTAGGAAAATAAATTCGGAATCGATTGACGCCGGCCCGGATAAGGGCGGAAAATGGGCTTTCCCTCGTCCTTCCGAAATGTTTTCTTTGTTCTTCCGAAAACTTCCTGCCTCTTCCTGCCTTTCAACTGATTTTCTCATCGATCTCCACCTTTTTCCTCTCGTTCCACCAGTGGGTTTCCCCCCATCCACAGCCGGCAAAAAGGTCATCTGACATAGAACACGTGCGCAGGATCCTTGTAAATGCCTCCCGCACCGCCCCCATTCGTTCCTAGTCTTCCATCTCCATCTTTCGTCGACCGCCACACCCTCAGCCGCATCTCGCCCCCGAACCAGTTGTCTTTCTTCCTCTTGACGCCCGCAACTGCTTCTAGGATTTTTCCCCGCCCCGTCCCACACCAACCCCCGCATTTCCGCTGCTTCACCCCCTCGAAAAGAAACTTTCCTATTCGGGACGCTGGAGATTTCCATTCACCCCTTTCCCCGCACGTTGTTGCGTTCCTCCTCCTCCGATCTTTCGGATAATGAGCCTCTTGGCTTCTTTCAAGCTTCCGTTGGGATGCCGAATTTTCCTCGTCAGCGTCACCACCCGCTGATGTACCCTCCGGTCACGGGCTCTCCTTGTGGAGAGGGCCGTGTCGCCGGAGGCTGCAATCACGGGGGTCGCCGCACGCCCGTCGTTCGTTCCGGCGACGAGCACGAGCGTGCTCCACCTCCACCCCCTCTGCCCCCCTTTATTCCCCCCCCGAGATCTTTTCTCCGCTTCTTTTTCGTACCCCACCCAACACTTAGGCACGTGTGGATGGAACCCAAACTATACGGATGAATGAGGAGGGAGTGATGGTTCCAGCATACTTTCACCTGGGATTCAGATCGAATTTCTTCGACAGAATTGTCCTTCAATAGTTTGTGTCTGCAGCGCGAAGTAGCGTATGAGAAAATGTGAAATACTGCAAAGCACTACGTTGTACGTTTACATTGAAGGTGGTACTGCAGAAATTGCTCGTAAAATTACATTGAAATTTTCACACAGAGAGAAAATATCTTTTATGTACTTTCTTACTAATATAATCTTAAAAATCCAAGTACACGCTCATGTTTAATGGTTTGAATAATCTTACCATATTGAAATTGGACCATTTGAGCAATTTCCTAAATTTCGGTCGTTGAAGTCTCCAGCAGTTCTGAATTACGCTTAGATGGTTTTGGCGTTGAAAGTAATGATAACGAATTCTCATTACTACGTCATAATGGTTCAGTTTATTTAAAACTTATTTATGTGTATTTAACATTCATATCCTTTATTTTACTGAGTTAGTTCAACTATGTACCCAAAACCCTGAAAGCCAGATAAGCCGTAAGTTGTGCACCAAATTTTGTTTCATCTCCAACATCTTCCTAGATTACATATCTATGCTTTCTCGGTTTCAGGTAATCTATGGATTTAATATCGTCGATTGCTAGTTCTGGTTTAACCTTTACAAATAAAAAAATTATCTTCAGAAATGCACTCGGAGGTTATTTTCTTAGAATTATTACAATTTTTAAGCTTGATTCCTAAATTTTCGTGAAACATTTCGTGAATTGCTCTGAGGTAAAACGTCATATTTTTATCGTTACTCCATTCTTCTGGTACATACTTAGCGATCGTTCAACTCTCCCGTTTCCTTTTCTCCAGTGTTGCTGGACCTCAACCCAGTCCTGCAGCAGAATGTTCACCATACCCCTCCTCCTCCAATTCATCCCTCCCCTCCCTCTCCTCCCCATCCTCATCCTCATCGGGGCTACTGCTCCGTTTTTTCTCCCCCGCTCTCTCTCTCCCCCACTTCCTGTCCCCATCCCATCTCTGCACACCCCCCGAGTTTTTTTACACATCTCTTTCTGTCTCTCATTCTTTCTAAACCTTTCTCGCCTCCCTTTTTCTCATCCCTTCTTTTCAACTACAAATTACTCCTCCCACCATCAACTCGAGTATTTCGCCGATAATACACCCATGGTCTGCATCAACAGGCAGTCATGGGCTTGCTCTTAAACGCCTTAAGTTGACACGGCCAAGGAAATTGGGAAGTTAAGGAATCCCAAGGATGTAATTACAAGGCGCTACTTGATGGTGGTAGTCATTAGAAAGATGTTATATCCTTAAATTTCCTAAGGTAAGGAATCGGGTAACCTTAAACGGATTTTTTTTGTAATTTCTCATTAACGTTTTTCGGCTTTAATTGAGAAGAAGTTAACGTGTTGGAATCCAGCTCGGTAGTCTAGTACCGGGAGCATGTAAGATCGTATTAATTATGTCACGGGCGTTTTTCCTGTTAAATCTCCATCCTTCACGACAGATCGTTGGGAATTAACTTTACAGCGTGTGGTTTAGTTCGCAGAGTGTGATGTCCTCAGAACAGAGCTCCCTTTGTGCCAGGCCATTTTCTCTTCCGATTACACAACTCAATCCACGTATTTTAGTATGTTGTTTGAATTGCAGCCCGTGAGTCCCTTATCCTCCGATTCGTTCTCCCCTGGGAGAAAAAACGCCGTGAGGAAATACTTCAAGTTCGAAAATAATTGTATCAGAGGAAGTGACGGAGAAGTTCTGATTCCAGCCGTATTACCGATTCGTCATCCCGCAGCGTTTGAAGATGGAGTAGAAACATATCGTTTATTTTTCTTTTTGAGGAGAGGTTTTCAGCAACGAGGAAGAGGAAGCCCTTTACAATTCATAAGCAATCAATCAATCTCTGTGTTCTTGTTAGTCGTTTCCTGGAGGCAGCTAAGTTTCGTGTGTGTTCCCTCCTGTTTTTAACTCGTTTCGGAGTAAGCGGTTGCAACTTGACTGGCATGGCACGAAATGCTTGTCACGACATCATTTCTCGCGAAGAATTGCCGCTTAATGCACTCCAGATAACCATTCATGTTTTCCCTCTCCGAAATGCTTTTTATCCAATTGCATACAATGTCTTGACAATAATTCTTGTGCTTCGAGACGGATATTGGAGTCCTAACTCAGGAATTACCAACAAGTTGATTCTTAAAAGTTTCCATACCCAACATTTTCATATAGAAAGCATTGTTTCTGGAAGATCATTTTGTTTCTGTTTGATTCCCTGTATAGTAATATCACGACGTAGAAGTATCGCGCGGTCACCGTTGCATTGTGCATGTAACCTGAACATGTTTGAGACTCCAAACGGGATTATATTTCGCAATCATAAACATCTCCTTAAATTATCACCCAATATCATCTATAATGAAGCGTTCCCCGTGCTGAATACTTACATCAGCAATGTTCTTTATCGAATGATGTAGTTCTGTTAAAGCATAGCGGGATTTGATGATAATGCTTCTCGATTTTATTTTCGTAGGATGCTTTTAAGAGCAATTTAAATCTAATTTAACTCGCTTCCGGATTTTATTTTCGTACACTCAAGAAACCTCTCACATTTTTTCGCATCCTTCGTCCGATAATGCTGCGTAAGAAAAATAGTTTTATCGTGCAGTGGGCAATCTCCACTTCCTAGGTTCCTTGCAAAGAGGGTTCCATTGCGTTAATCTGTTCCCCCACCACAACATATCTTTCCCTCCATCCTTTTACTTAGCTTCTCCTCATCGTCCTCCCCCTCACATTCTCATCTCCTCCCCTATACTCCGCAATCTCTCTCGCTCCTTCCGCCTTGTGCGCCGTATCTCGCTTCTTTTTTCATCCAGAGATCTCCCGGAGTCCTTCGGATGGACTAGAAAGAAAGGCGTTGTGGAGAAGAGCAGGCTGCTAAGAAAGCCTCTTATTCAAAGAGAGCCGCCGATGATGTTCTCTTTGGCCTATTCCTCTCTATCACGGCATGTTCCCCTACCATCCTTGTTCCTCTCTGCAGCTTCCCGTCGACGCCGTGGAAAGAAAGCAACTGTTGTGTAAGATCCTCGCAAACATTTCTCCAGGGAATTAACTAAATTCTGCGTTACGATTTGCTCTGATTCCAGTTCTGAATGTCAACGTCTAAAAATACCCGCATACGCTCGAATTCTTTGGCTTATCTGGTCATGCCCTCGTGCTGGACACGTATGAGTGGCGTACGTCGTGCGAGTAATCGCAATAAGAAGAAATGGCACACGACGAATTCTTCCCCAGATAATCCAAGTGCGATAAAATGCGCGGGAAGTATCGAGAGCATGTCTTTCGCGATCCAAAGCGACACTTGCTTCCTTTTTACACAGTTTACGCGCTCAAATATGCCCTTATCTCTTTTGATGCTTGTACAGAACTCTTTGCTTCCGCCAGTTTGTCGGTCTCCCACGATGGGAAGTGCGGTGCCGCGGAGATCTACACCTGTAAGTGGCAGACACGGTGGCGCAAAGTGTTGGTTCTTCCAACTGACGCATTTTTTTCTTTAATGGATAAGAAACGTATCGGAAATTCGCTGACAATGAAACAGTTTATGGACTAACCGTTTGCTCTATCTCAATCCAAGTTCTTTCGATTCGCAATAGCAAGAAAAATAGGAAAGATTTGCTCAGAAGTAACTTCACATCAAACATGTTTTCAATGTACTACTTTCGTCCTTATCTTCAAAGCCTCATGCTTAAAATAAACTTTCCCTCAGTGGGAACCATCTTAGGGATAATGTCTTCATGGAGACCCTCATCATAAATCGCGTCTATCATTCAGAAAAATGAATCCCTACAATAGTCAAGTATGACTACTACCAATTAATGTAAACACATCGCCTCTCGACTTGGTGTTGTGTGTGAATTTTTTATCGCAGTTATTTCATGCTGCGACAAAAACTGCAGATCCTTTTTTTGTGATCCTCACATTTGAATTTTAAATTAAATACCTCACGCTCTGCATGATACTTATGGAAATGGATGCAAATGTACGTTACCTGTTTTTTTTCGAGAAACGAGGATGGATTGAGAACCAAATCAGAAAGTAAACTAGTAGATATATTAAGACCAAAGTACCAACCAGGATACAATGTTACTGTGAGTAAAAAAACGACTACGAGAATAGAAGAAATGGATTGATTTTATTAGGCATACATCGACTTTGTTGTTGGATTAACGAAAGCAATTGTGCAATATATACCCCTTACCCTTTGGTAGGATGTACCATACGAAATAATGATGGAAAATTGTTTCTAAACATGGTTGACTCTTTGGGAATTCCTACAAGACATACGTATCATGTTATGTTTTAGCTTAAATGAATAAGGAGCTCTTTCGTTGTACCTTCTTTGTGTGCTCTTGACTGAGAACAGGGAAGCGTTTCGCCCAGAATAATTATCCAGGCATGCGATGACTTCACTCGAGATCGTAATCGTGTTTTATTATTTGTATTCAGTTCGCGTCCTTCACGGTGAGTGCATCTTCATAAGGCAGCGATACTTGGGTGTTGGTCTTCGCCGGGAATATGACTCACTTGGGTGGGTGGCTCTATGTCAAGGAGAGTTGCCAGGAGAAACGTATCTTCGAAATCGATGGAATCTATACCTGCAACCTCTTCGCGAAGCTTCTGGTCTTTTTGAATGAGGTTTCCTCCTGGGATTCTTCGAAATTGCCGGTTGTCAGGAGACTTGGCCTGATGTTAGAAAGCGAAGAAAACTGCAATTACCCAAACTCCTCCGGAAGCGCTTAAGTAAACTAGATCGGAAAATAGATTGATTCCGAAGATGAATCCTCATAAAAAAATGTATAGATTTCACCGCCAATTGGAACTCCTTATGCGGAGTTTCTGGCGCATATTTTCGATTAACTAATTCAACATGAGCTTTGCAGTCCTGCGTCGAAGAAATAACTAGTTAGTTAAAAGGGTGTAGGGAAAGAAGCCAGTTGAAATATAGTTTTATTTCCATTAAAGCAATGGATACTCATTGAGAATACCTCCTGTGATAGGCTTTAAGCGTAAAGTCACAAGGACAAATACGAATCTCGTTAGTCTGTTTGATTGTGAATCAGAACGCGTATTTATGGAGGATAGTAAAGTGTTCATATAATACAATGTCTCCACACTGAATTCTAAAATAATTCAATGCTCAATATTTGGTAACTAAATTCGATTATTTCTTGCACTCTTGATTTTTATTAATTGACAGATCTTTACGTCATATCATCTATTTTTTGCAAATTGGCGTCTTTCTGAAATTGCCTCGTACTTCAAGCGATACAGAATTACTTTATTTTCAGAAATGGAGAAAATTTTAGCGATTGCCTAATCAGTGATAACGGTAGAATAAAGCAGAGCGGCTGCTGATGGTTATGTTATACATTATAAAATAAACACCAAAAACCATCATGAAACTTAATAAGCTGCTATACGTATTTCGATTTCCACGAAGGCATCGTCAGGCTAAGGTAGGCAATGAAATGCAAAGAGGTCGGGAGAAAAGACGGCAAGAAACAAAATGAGATCGTAGAGAGACAATGTGTCACAAAACGAGAATGTTTCCAGAAAATCTTCTTACTTTTATAGCTATCTCGAGAATATATTTTATCTGGCGTAAATATGTATGACGCACGATTGAAACAGCTGATAAATAGGATTCGTGCTCAATTTGCGATTTCGTCGGTGATGTTCTCATTTTACCCACATACATTTACACGTGGCATTCTAAGATTTATTACTTCCCATAAATTGTTCTCAGAATGTAATCGAATTAACCAAACTGTAAATCAATCCTAAGAAGTAAAAAATCCCCAGGAAGTTCGTTTACATTTTATACCCACTAGCGGTTGAATTACTTCCCAGAACGTTTTTTCACGGCTTACCCGAGACATTAAGCAAAAACAGCAGTCGATAGCGCGTGCAAATATTGCATCCCTTGCTTAGACGTCCCGTTTATTCAGATCAAACTAAACGCTTAAAATTATTCGCTAATTTATTAGTAATCTCTCGTCTTTACGAGCTCATCGCTTCGTAAGTGTGACCTGTCGCGTTTAACCGATGATCCGAAAATCTCCCTCATCTGTTTTGTTTCTGGGGAATGAAGTTTCGGCCCCTCTTTGAACCCTATCAACAGTCAGCTAAAAGTATTGCCGAACAAACATCCTTAAGAAGACTTTCACGCTCCACTCGCTTCCTTGGAATAATAAAAAAGAGGCGCCCTTCGAATCCCCTCGAAAAACACATAGGTGTCGGCGTTCGGAGAGGAGCGGGTATTTTAAGGTCCGTTCTGTTTGTTTTGGCCTGGTCTTCGCCCGAGTGGAACGCAAGTCTTATTGCTCCTTCTCTCCCCTCAAAAAAGCGCCGAAGATGGCTTCTTTTTCCTCTCCAACCCTTTCGGAAGTGCGGGGTCTTTTTATCCCCCCTAAGAGGCGAGTTCCTTTTCTAAATTTCTTCCCCACTTACATCCTCATTTCACGAAGGGCCAAAGCAGCACGTGCTGTGTAACCGGACACCATGCTCCAACTCTTCCTAATTCTTTCCAGCAATCCCTTATATTCGACCGCCCCCTTAGCAGGGCTCTTCCGATCTCGAAATCCCTGCGTCGAGGAGGTTGTCGGAGGGGTATTCATCCCGTCCATCTCAACCGTTCCTTTCTTCCCATTCACCCCTTGCACAAACTACCAAAATATGCCGTCTTCTTTCTTCGTTAATGCCATCGTCATCCTCCCCTCCTGAGCCTCAACGTCTTCTTCAATACGATCCCCTTTCTCCAGAGATGTTAAGCAGTCGCCATCCGAACCATGTCGCCTCTCCAGCATTCCTTTCCACCCCGCTTATCTGGCGGATATATGCGATCGCTTCTTCAGTGAATGGCTCCCTTGAGTAAGAGATGAAATATTTCTCAATTGGGAGAGTTCGTCGTTAAGATAGAGCCGACTGCGTGGGCGTAGTCGCGACTTGTTTCCTTCCTCTTGTTTATGTCGGCGTTGGGTTTTCGAAAAGGGTTCTTCGTTTCGGAGAGTAGCAACTGGTCGTGGGAATGAAGTAGTAATTGGAACCCAATTCTTCCCAAATCTCTCTCGAGATAAATCTATTGACTATTTACGGGATAAATAGTAAGTGTAATTTTTAATCTGCTCTTACGAGCTCCAGTTTCAAAGTACAAACTTCTCGTTAAACTAAGCATTTACTACGTTAAATTTTTCTTGGACCCGTTCCGCTTATAGAATTCTGGCTTGGTAAGACCCTCATTCCTACTACTACTTCATTCCTCAGCTTGCCTAATAACCTCATTCCCTTGTACTAGATTTTGTTAGCCTGTTTGAGTAAGTAAAGCTGTCTGAATACTTCACCGAAAGTATATTAAATTTATAAAGTATATCCTTTGCCAGTACTCTGTGAGCTTCTCAGTAGTACATACAATATTAGTTTAAATGCAATTTAAATTAAATACGAAGCAAAGAAAAATATGAATTTGCTTTTTATTGAATTGCTTACTTAAAAAGGACATAATAAGTATTAGTAATTGACCAGTTCTCCACCGGTACTTTTACTTTTTAAGTGCGAACAAGAATATCCTCCTGGATGTCTATTTGCCACGAGGTAAAGTTTGAGCATATCGATTTTATAAAAGAGATATTCAATTCCTTTTCGGCATTGAGATATACACATTATTCATGTATTTTAATGTGTTGGTTTCATGTGTGCTGAGTAATATTATTAATCATATTGTTTTTTAATCGTGACTCGATTCTTAGTTAACCGAAATCATTATATCTGTTGCTCAACAGTCTCTCTCTTCTCCTTCGCAGAATGTAACGTGAAGCTATAAACATGTCTACTCAACTCTGGCATATCAACGCTTTCATTGCAACGCAATTACCCCCTGGTTAAATATCGGGCGTTATCTATCAAAGAAATCATTCACGGCCTCAAATTACACTCTCACCCCGAAATGAATCCACGACAGGATTCCAATTTTTACGGGCCGAAAAAAGTTAAACAGTTCACAAATGGACCGATGAAGGCGGCATTTGGACTTCCGAGAACTGCTTCGGAAAAAAGCCTCGTCTCAATCCCTCCGAAATCAGCCGAGTGTGCAGGAATAATGAGCCGATGCATGTGCTGAAAATGAGCTCTCTCGGTCCTTTGAAAGCAGAGCTCTCCGCCGTCTCTCGAGGGAGCCACCGAATCGTGAGAACCTCTTCAAAGGGGATCAAACGAACGACGTTCTTTCTTAATTGCAATCAATTGTCGAGGCGGCGGCATAAAATTCGCGTTAATCGCCCTCCTGCAATTCGTTCTCGGTAAATTGTTTGCTTCCCCTCTCTCCCCATGCGCCGTAAAATTCCAATTTTTTGCCATTTTCGACGCTTTTTCTTGCTTTACCCTCCTCCTTTATCTTTCCTTTCTTTTAGGCTGATTTCTTTCTCTTCATATTTCCTTTTTGTAATTTGATTTTTCTGATTTTTTCTCATTTTCCAGGAGTCCTTTATTGGCTCTCTTTCTTTTCTTTTACATTTTTCGGAATTTTTCTTTACCCTCGCTCTTCCATCGTTTCGTGCTCGTTGCTTCTCAGCTATTTCTTTCGCTCTGTTAACTTCTTATCGGTTTCAAATTCCTGATCATTATAACCAAAACTTACTCATATTGCTCCTATGTTAAAATCAATGGAATCAGCTGTTACTTTGTGGAACTGCATAATAAAACACTTAATAAAGCAATAAAAACACTTTGACAAAGTTCCACACGTTTATTAATAAAACGCACGACCGGTTTCAACTATGAGATAGTAAAACCGGTCGTGTTTTATTAATAAACGTGTGGAACTTTAACAAAGTGTTTTTATTGTTTTATTAAGTGCTTCTATGTTGCTCATTTTTTATTCCTTGATAGCCTTTTTATGAATGCAATTGCCCTACCATCGCTAGCATGTCGTTGATTGTTAATTATTCGTTAACACTTTCATGGTTACTTTATCTGGCTCATTTAGATCAGTATATGAATAACATTTCACCTCTACCAATGAATTTATAATACTAGTATATCCATAGGATAATAGGAGGTGAAAAAAGTCCGACAAAATCGAGATTCGAGCTGGGTTTTTCCACTTGTTGGACGAGTACTGTAGCAAGAATGTCACCAATCAAACTCTTTCGCATTTTTTCCGTAGGCTTCTGAAACCCTTTCATTCATGGTACCATGTTTTCTCCATCGGTTCTAACTGTTATAACTCCAGAAGATTTTATGAAGATTCTATTTGTAGATACAATCATATTTACCATTATGATAAATTTATCGTAACGTTTCAAGTATTTGAAATTTTCTTCGTTTCTGGCCACAGCTGTTATTTTCTCTCTTGGCTGTATCCCTTCAATCTTTTGACTGGCCATACGCCCCTAGTTTCCATTACACTTCTCGTTGCTTTGGTGATTCATTTTCCTCCTTCACGCCTTTCCATCTAATTTTCGATACCTACCTTCCTCATTCCATTCATTACGCCTTTTCCTATAATTATCAATATATCCAATTTCCTCCTCGTACTCTCTACTGCGTCTTTTACTTCATTAGCCCCTCTTCCTCTCCCTTTTTTCTCCATCACACGCCCCTTGTAATTGGTCCGATGAGTCTCCAATCGAACTCCATCATCGTTCCCAATTTACGCCGTTTTTTTCGTCCTTATTCGTCTGAGCTCCAGCAGACGGCGTTAGCTGCTCTTTTATGTACCGTAATTGGAGCTGCACTCCCCCCCCCCCCACCCGTCAATAAAACCGTTCGCCCCCGCATCCTCTGGCTTTTGAGGGATCTGTTCCTTCAGCCACTCCGGTCGTTTAGGCTCAGCATCCCGCTCTCCTCCGTTTTAATTGGTACGGTTTTTTTCGGCAAGGCCACGGCGTTACCACGGGAAAATACCGCGATGACCGTCAGCGGTCGTAGTTATTCGTGGATGAAGAGGACAGGAAGGAGGATCTGTTGATGAGAGGGGATGACAGGGGAGGCGGTGAGAGAAATGGCGGTGATGATGATGAATGGTGCGCAAGTAGTCTCTTTATGGTGGGTCCGCCGCTGGTTGGTTACTGGTACCATTTCCGTTTCCCTACTGGTTCGCGCCTAAGGTGAGGGTGACTGCGTAGAATCTCGTGGCGATTAAATCTCTCATGAAATGAGGAAGAATTTATGAAAGGGAGCGATTAGATTCTTGATTTTATCTCTTATATCCTAGGAGATCTACGGTTATTATTCATTAATAAATGCAGTAAATAACTGAGTTTGTTGATGTTGAAGCTATACACCCGGAGATAGGATGGTTGATCTTAGTTATTGTGTGATCTTCGGAATTCCTTATGTAAATATTTTTTGTTAATTTTGGTGTATGTTCTGTAGTTTCTTTCTACTCAGACAGTGGAATACTATTCAGTACATTACAAGCAGTAAAATATACAAACGGTATACTATTTATGCTCTACGGAAAATGTGCATGTTTTTTCATAATTTTTAAGAACAATAATTCCGATCTGTTTTAAAATTATCTCTCAAAAGAGTTTTACTCCCGATCTCATTTTTACTCATTTCTTGTTTTAACTGATTCAAATCATTTTCTGCTTGTTCCAAATAATAAATAATTAAATAGATGTCATAGGTAGTAAATTCCGTTTACATAATGTACAGAAATATCCTTGTTTGTGTTTACTTATATAAAAGGTATAAATATATTTCATATGTAAAATTATTCTTCTCACGTTAAGTCTAGAGGCTTGATAGGAATCCATAGAATTTCAAGGACGACTCTTATGTTAACGAGCTAATTGAGATTAGATCGATACTGTAGACAGAAAAGAGATATAAAGTAAAGATTTGCTTCCTTATCCATCATTTGATATTTATGAATCCCTTGGAACGGAAAGAAAATGAAGTCTCACGGCTCCCAGACTTTGCTAACTTAAATTGCATAATATATGTTAGTGCGATAGCCATCTGACATAACTGCCTCCACGGCGATGGAAAATCCACAGATGACTTTCTCCCCACAAATCACCCTTAAGGCTCCTTTTTCCTTAATCCCGAACTATTTTCGGACAGCTGCGAACGTGACCTACGTAAACTTACCGTCGGAAGCGGAATTTCCCGTGAGCGTCTGTTAACGGAATTCGTCCAGGGCGTCGCTTTATTATAGGACTAGGAAACTGCGGAGCACGCGTAAATATTTATCACTTTTACCGCCAACATCTGCCTTTAGCCATGCGTTCGTTACCAAGGCGGGGAAGACTCCGGAGGATTTACAAGACGACGGGTAGAATTCCGAGAAGGGAAATAGTAACGGAAATATAAACAGCGGATTCGGGGATGAAAAGGGTTCAGGATGTGGGCCGTAATTCGGGGAGGAATCGGGAGATTGGGAATGATGGGGTGAAAGGGTAAGGAGGAGAGGGTAAGGCAAAAAAGAGGGGGCAAGGGGAGTGTGCCTCGAGTAACAGGAAGTGGGAGGGCCGGTCGTAGTTTACAATGTAGAGGTCCTTCTCCATCTTCATCTGCTCCTCCTTCCGCAGCCTCAGCTCGTATTACCTCCGCCTGTGCTCCTCTTCCTCTCTCTTCCACCTCCGTTTACCGTGTTGCACTTGAACCGGTCTTCTCTTTCTCCACTTCTCCCTGACATTTCCTCACCACTTCTCTCCTACTTCTCTCTTCTTCCATATAGCTCTCGTTATTTCGTCTCGTGAGGCACAAATTTTGTACGCAGAAAGTGGAATAGAGATTTAAAATTCTAAAGCGTTATTTTCGAGGTTTCAATCTTCTAAATACGAAATATTCATACATTAAGGTATGGAAATTATCATTATACATTGTAAATTCCGCTCGAAAAGGACTCGCCTCGAACTAAAACGCCCCAAATGTGGTTAGTATTCATGTAATAACTTCCCAATTAATAAATCTGATATTTCCAAGCTCGACTCTGCGGAAGAGCGCTGTACTACACCTATAGTATATACTTATAGAAGTATTTCTTCGAATAAAACACATTACTTTCCATAGACTATTTGCTTTTATATATAGGCGACTAGTTTTGTTTACAAATGGACTTCTTTCTATAAGAAGAAAATAGACGCGGAAATAACTAAATGTTTTACTCCTTCAAGAAATTCCTAATTAATTAGTTTATGAGTTTATACTAAATTAACAGTTGGAAGATCTGCTAAAATTAGCGATAAGTATTACTAAGTCTGCATTTGGTCTAAAGTACTTGAAATTTAAAATTTCTGAGTGACCGGTTTGTCCTCGGCATCTATTCATACATCAACCAATATCATCTCTTTTCTTCAATATTTTTAAGTGAGCAGTTCCGTTGTATACATCCTCTCAAACGCCGAAATAGAATAAATCAATTTTAATGTTCTTACAAATGTCTTCATACCTAACGACGTCTGTTCCATCATCTTTCATTTGAGTGTAGTTATACAAACTTCAGCTTAGCTAAAATCAGTCTTCGTTCATCATCTCCAGCCCCCCATCTTTCTCTTTGTCCAACTTCATAACTCATCTCATTCCGTATCTCTCAACCCTCATTGGAACCTTCAAACACTTCATTCGTCAAGTATTTCCTCAGTGTTCATTCTTTAACAATGAGGAACAAAAATGGTAACTCTAGACTCCCCTCTTTCCTCGTGACATTCTATTGTCTGCGGTGAACCCTCTGACGACACAATCAAAGATTGGCACGCAGCGCCCTTCCACGCACGCTTAATTCATCCTCTTTCCCCTCCCTTTAATTACCTAATTCTCCTCGCTATTAAGGACTCGGCATCTGCTCCTTAATGCTCCAAGTCCATCTGCAGTTGCAGTCTCGAATGCCTCACGCTTTCCTCCGTTCTGTTTACAAGGACCACCGGTCCCAATTATCTTCGCAATTAATCAATGAGGGCGGATAACATCGCCTCAGTTTTTTTCCCCCGCCGCCCTTATAGTTTTCCTTATCGTCATTTATTTACTTGCCGTCTTTGATCTCATCATATCACCATAGTTTTACTTTCCTCTACGCCTTGCCACTCCATGAGATAAAGTCTGAGATCGGTCGAACTTTGACCCAAGGGCTTTTTCCGGTCACGATTATCAACGGTACTCCAAAATACGCGTTTGTTTTCCATTTTCCTATTTCCTGTTGCGTCACTGATACAGTTTTCAAAAATTTAATATTTCCGACAGCATTTTCGAAATATTCTATCGAAGAACTAGTGAGGGAACGTTTTACCAGAGAGGATATGTTGTCAACGGTTTGAGTCATTGTGGGTTTAGTTTCGTTACGATTTACAGAATGATGAAGACGTGTATTTGTATTTGTCACGTGTTTATTGTGACATTTGAAACAAAATGATCATCTAAAATGAAAGACGATATTTTTATATATTCGATCACCGAGGAACGACGTTTCTGCTCGATGAAAAGGATATCGTATGGCCAACTCGATGAACATAGAGCGACGGATTTTTTTTACTCTCTGAAGGGTTTTAAGGACCTAATATAAGTTTAAGAGTGGATTTATATGGAATATTTGCCCTTTTTATTTGATTCCATAGGCTTTTACGACCTTCTAATGTGAATATTCGCTCGCGGGATCCTCTCAGTAGACTAAACAAGCGCTTTGACGCGTCACATTAGCGAGAGCTAATAAGATCGGCAGTCCGTAAACACATCAAACCAGGGCCAATATAAATGAAAGATTTCTATATTTCCCTGAAACATAAAACGTTTGATAAACTACCCTCCAAGACAGAATAGTAGTCGTCTTATACCTTTGCGTCTGGTGGATAAATTTCGCGGCCATAACGATTGGATGAACCGTTTACATCAACCTCTAATTCGCCATGAATTCTATTTGTCGGTATCATATAGAGGAAGAAGATATAATTATCCTCATACGATAGGCTAATTCCGCTCAGTGTTTACGTTTAACATATACGAGTCTTGCCGACGCGTCGGCGACGTTCCCTTTGGCACGCGTCTGCACGAATTAACGCCATTAATTCCTCCCGCGGTGGATGGAGAAGAATCGCTCTTTAGGCGTCGCCATCGCTCCAATAGCTCCTCGACATATTCCAGACGGGATTCCGCGAACTCGTTCGGGAAAAATAGCACCGACGCTCCATAAGAGAGACTGAGACTCTGCAGCCACTCCGAACCCCACCTAGCGAAACCACGTTAAATTACCCTTTAAAACCATTCCTAAATCATAAGCTCACGCTTTCGTCTCTTAGTGACCGCCCCCGCGACTCCCACACCTCTTCTTCACCGCCTCTTTCCGCCGCCCCCATGACTCTCCCCGTTCTGCGATCGTCTGCCGGGTCGGAGAGAGATTCCGTGACAACTGAGAGTGCGTCAATTCAGAGTACGACAACTCATCAGACTCGACAACTTTCCGTGCGACAACTGACCGGGTGACAGCTAATCACGAGATTTATTTATTATTAAACATATTATTAATAATGAAATTCACAGGTATAGCGAAATCGTGTGGAAATCCTACACATGTTAAATTAAGGAAAGAGAAGTGGTACATTTTCCACAATTTCTTATTCAAATCACGACCGGTTTCGACGAGTAATCGTCATCTTCTGGTGTCGAACAAAATAAAACAAGCGAATATATACTTGACAAAAAATAGTGAAAAAGTACCGCTTCTCTATTATTTATTTTACATATTATTAATAACTTATTTAATAGTTTAATCAATAATCGGTAAAAAGACTACAGCTCAATTGTTTAAACGTTTAAAATTTTATATAATAACAATTGTCGTAGCGACCTGTTGTCCGCACAATGAGCCGTCGACTGGTTAGTTGTCGCACTGTGAGTTGTCGGGTAACGGCGGAGCGATGCTATATGGTGCCGAGTCAGGACGAGGCGGTACTCGCGAGAGAGAGGAAGTGGAAACCAAAACAAAGGCTAGGAATCGTCTAAAGAGAGGGATTCGGATGAACGAGGGGAAGAGTTGAGTGATGCGAGAAGGGAATGGGGTATTTGTGGAATACTTAAGGTTGGAAAGGGTAGGAAAGATGAGGCATCTATTACTATTAATAAATATTCGTTTCGCCCATGCATACTACCGGATGCGGGGAATACTGGAGGGAAAAAATAAGCTCGTCGGGGTGTTTAAAGTTGCGGTTAGGTTTTAACCCGAATAATTCATCGTTTCCTGACCAAGCGCTTAAAAGCTGTGGATTTTTTATAGTACTATTTTCGGCGCATTCCGCGCTTTTTCCTTTTTGGTCGTGCTTAATGCCTTCTCTCTATAGCTGCTCTAAAAAAATTGAAACGAATTTTAGTAAAGCAGCCACATCCTGCTGGATAAAGTTGTAATGTAATAGGTTTTAATACATATATGAACATTAACTAGCCTTTTAATCGTTATTTTCTCTCAAGTTTGACCAACTGAGTATTGAGCTTTTTCCATTTCCGATTTTTTTCGAAAATATATCAATAATTTTTTTCAATCTATTTTGTCTTACATTCATGTTGAATGATGCTGCTTTAGAGGAAATTCCTTGTTTTATTATTTCTAATATTTATTCTTCCAGATTAGTAATATAATTTACTTTTAAGGTTGATGATTATTTATGTGGTGTTATATTACGAATGATTTCTGGCCAATATCTTATTTTGTGTTCTTTATTCCTTTGCAGGTAAGTTTCACGTCTCGACTGACCAATACCAATTCTCCACCTATATGTGTCTGTGAGTACTTAATATCCCTAAGATTAAATATCCACATCTATGGCTGTAGACATTACAGTATTAATACAATATATTTCCCACTTCTAATATTACTTTATAGCTTATTACGTAAACATATGGAGTGCCAGTACTTAAAAGTAGGCAAACTGATACCGTATTGATTAGGATACAAGTAAAGCAACAACAAACAGAAAGAAAGTCGAGTGAAAAAACTCGAGAGCATCCCTAAGCGCACTGTAGTGAGAGTGATTTGCGTTAGTCATTCTCGATTAGTTCAAGTAAGTGTCTCATTACGATGTTCCCAGTTACGTTACGCGCTGGTTGGTACCATTATTGATTTCTAACTTAAATTGCTCTCTGTCGCTTCTTCGCTCTATTTACTAGGAATAGCATCCGATGTCAAAATCATTCATCTTAAAAGCCTCCTACGTAATGGATTGTATTTAAGGTAAATTGAATAGTTTATGGTTCATCTTGGGCGTATTTTTCTTCAAAAGATTGGTAGATCATGTATAAGAGGCAACATTTATGGTATATTTCAAACGTCATGTTTGAGATAATTGCTACTTTATAATTTATAACATAATTAACTGAGTAATTTTCCAGTAATAGACATTCATTTGCTAAAACTCTGCCTCTAATATCTTACTCCACATGAGACTATGAGCTGAAAATGCAGCGAAAAGGTTTCTGTAACTATTAAGTGATTTAAAATAGATTTTTGTGCGTTCCAAATGAAGAATTTTTGTAGAAAGAGCTAACAGGACTACAGTTAGAATATTTGAAAAATTCGAGCAAAATCACTGGGACACATTTGAAAAAACGAAAACAGCTGTAAATCCCCATACAGAAGCGTATGCGACATCGAGTCGCCAACGCAAGATCGATGCTTTACCGGACCTAAGACAATGGAAAACTTTTGAGCAGTTTCTCCGCAAGAAATTCTTCACGAAATATTCCGCGTTGGATAGGCCCTTTTCATTGAGCGAGTGGGAAGAGGAGA
Source organism: Sympetrum striolatum (assembly GCA_947579665.1). Taxonomy (NCBI): domain Eukaryota; kingdom Metazoa; phylum Arthropoda; class Insecta; order Odonata; family Libellulidae; genus Sympetrum; species Sympetrum striolatum. Next base: position 47,098,487 of record OX388342.1, on the reverse strand, counting down.
ATTATTTGCACCACCCCGAAGACGAGATTAACGCAGTGTTGGCTCCGAAAAGAATATGACGGGGCGTAGTTGCGTTTTAGCACCGAACGCGTGAAAGGAACGGACGAAGGCGACTGTGGAGATTTATTTGCGACAGCTTTGGCTCTCCATAATGGAGTCGCTCGCCCCCGCCGAAGCCCGTCTTTTTTCCGCTATTCAATAAGTTAGCGGTCACCTTGGATGTGCATACCTATGGGCTGAATGGTCGCGAGACGGAGGAAATTGCGACCTACTCGATGAATTGCCGCTCTCTCCGCGAAATTTGTAAACAACTTTTTAAAACTTCGTTTAGCTAGAAAACACGATGATTGCGCTCCTTCTCTAGGGAATTCCGGCATGAATAATCTCGGAGAATTTGCGTAATTAAAATGTTTCCATGGATGAGTCGGCTTTTTTCAATGAGAAGAGTATCAGATGTTTTCATTGCTGTAATTGCATTTGGGATTGAATAGAAATTTTCCTTTTATTTCGAAGATCTTTCGGTCTATATTATATCTCTAGAAAGTTTATTTTCAGTAAATTTAAATGTTTACATTCTGTTATACACCTCAAGTCCTAAATGTGGCGAAGAAAATGGAAGAATGCAAGATTTTCGGTAGAAAATCTCTTAAATGATAATGTGCTTGAATGAATATGAAGAGCAATTCCATTAGAAATCACAGATATTGTAGCAATCCTTATACTCACGTTGCAGAACTAAGCATGTAAAATTGACTTGCACTAAAAGTGAAGGACAAGGCCGCTCCAGATGGTCGAGGACTTAAAGTGATTTCTGAAGATATTACCCTATCAATTTGCTTTGAGAAAATGTAATGTAATTGTGGAACTTCTGAGATGATTGACTTCAGGTTGTATATCTTTCAGGTGTAATATCTAATTAAGAATGATCAGTCGAACTTTTACATTGTATGATGCGTGAGTATACATTAATTGCAGTAGCCAATAGCAGTATACAGGTATTTGCGCGAGGGGAGTTACGTTGGAGTAATTAATTAACCATATTAAAATCGCACATCAGAGCTTTCCGTATTAAGTTACGAAGGAATCAGGAGCTAATCAGCGTTTTCTCTTGATAATTGCTCGAGAGATACAACTAAATTACTTCTTACACGTTCTGGAGGGTTTAGCTGCCATCTCACATACGTTGAAATCACCTTTCTTCGTTCTTATGAGCCGGTTTCCCCATTCAGCTCTCTCATTTCAAGGGTTGGAATCTTCCTTTTTTATTTGGTTTTCACCGCCATTGCGAAGTGTTTATACTCTTGCATTTTTCTTTTCGTATCGAAACCTTTCGCCAACTTTACCGCAGAAATTTCTTCAACGCCGCGAACCGCACGAATCCAAGGATGAAGATGGAGTTGATATTATACTTGTCGAGGTATACGAGCATTACTAAAGGTTTTGTCATTCCTCGATGGATTACTCAAATTATAACTTTATATTGCGCATGATGATTGTCATAAAAGGAAAATTATTGAAACAAAATATTCTGCGAGTCAACTAAAAAAACTTTGTTTATTCTTAGGCATGGATTTCCCCTTTTAAAGTATTTTATAATTTATAGGAATGGGTAGGATAATATATATGGTTGTAAATTACGACTCAGCCTGTTCTGCGACAAATTGTCACATTTCTGTATTGCAGAATAGTTTTTTCGGAGAATCAGTGGCATTGCGTCATAAAAATCAATTTATTGTTCTTCGTAAAAACAAATACACTCAGGAAGTTTACTTCGTGACGACGTACTCTATGGAAAATGTTAAATCCGGTCGCATATCATTCGCATTTCTCAATCTCACATTAGTCACAGTAATATTCCACATCCTATAGGATAGGAAGTTTCCTAGGAGTTTTTTGACCTTTAGATTACTTCCTGTTTGTCATATTTTCGCTTATTGCAATCAACACGCTCGAGTAAGTGGATAATTTTCCATCCAAATATTTATTGGAGAAATACTCATGTAAGTGCTATCCAGTTATAGAGATTGCGATTATAACGATAGTGTTTTCTAGTTACTACGGAAAATTAACCTTACGATTACCGAACTTTTTTGTGTTCTACTAAATTTTTCATCTCGTTACGAAATTTTCAATTTTCCCAAAGTAAAATGGTTTCCGAAAGTGAAGTAAAAAAGTACTCGTACGAGACAACCACTCCCACGACCACCCCTCACTTAAGTAGATATATATTTGAACCTCGCTTCCCTCATCATTTTCCGTAATATCCCCACCGAGATGTGCATACGAGCACAAATGTCCCCAAAGTCCGAAATCAAAGGCCTCAGCCGTCCACTTCCATTCCGAGCGCGTCTTAATGAATCGGTCTTAATGTCCGATCACAATGGAAGGACATCGGCGGAAGGAAAAAGCGGCGGACCAAGAAAGCGCTTGCTTTTGCTGGCGAGGAAGAGAAAGAACGGCTTGCACGTTCATTGCTTTCCCGGACACGTCAGAGGAAGTCCGAGTGTTCGTCCTTGGGGGAGAGTACCTGGATTCGACCCTCTAGCACGCCTCTCCGCCCCCGCAGCCGTTCACCCCGATCACTCCCACGCCTCCTCGGTCCCCCACTCCCCCAAATCTCGATATATAATCTCAATGCATCGGTCTCGCCCCTCGGCCGTGCCCACCGCCGCAGCACGCGAAACCCTGTCGAACTCGGCTCCCTCCGGTTATGAATACATAATCGCCTTCATCACCTTCCCGGCCGTCATGTACCGCACGTCCCCAGGCGTGTGTGACCACGTTGTTATTTAAGGGGCGTATGTCCAGCGCGACGCATCCTAGGCCTGCTGGGTTCATGCGACCAGGGGTAGAGTGCGGATTGTGCATGCCGTGGGCCGAAGACTAGAGGACGCGGGCGAAATGTTAAGTAAGCAGAAGCAGATGGATGGGCGGCGAGGAGCGATCTTTCGGGCCTTCGAGAATCGCCAGGGTTGCCTGCTTTTATTTTTGGATCCCAGGGATCTTTTTTATCGGCGTACACGTCGTCTACATCTTACGACGTATGTTTTCGGGTTATCCCCTCATACGTGAGTTTTTTCCCAAGTCATTTTCCGAGTTTACGTAATTGATAGTTTCTGGGGAAAGTCCACCTTACGTCGCCAGCCAGGCATTTACATTACTATATGGAGGTACTAAACTTTCATCTCAACCTATTAGCCTACGCATTTTACAGCGTTACAGAGATAGATTCATCAATCCATGGTTCATATCCCATTTGCCACAGGATGGAGAAAAAAGAATCTTTCATTTACTTTTGTCGCAGTCTTGTTTACGTCTGTGATATCATTAAAGCTAGTGAGGTATGAGTAATGCTGAAGAAAGACACTAATTAATGTATCTCATACCTTATGAAATGCCACGAAAAGTGTTACTAGTAAAGCCATTGTACTTCACTTACGTGGGCATAATACGATAATAGCATTCTGGCTTGGTGAGGAAAGCAAGGGCAAACTCCCTCACTCCTCATCCTGCATAGTAATCTCATTTTTTCTACAAGCTCTTAGTAGCTTATGTCAGAGAGGATGAGGTATTAACCGGCCTTCGGGCTGACTACTTTACAGTCATCGTGGTACTAAAGTTTATCCAACCTGTCAACGTTTTCATTTTACAGCAGAAATAGAACTATCAATCCACGATTCACATCTCCGCAGATGTCAATACGTGTCTTGTTAGATCTTAGAAAAATTAATCTCCTACCTATTCGGAATATAGTTGGCGTGCAGCCGATCTCCTGCCTCCCTGCGCTGCGAGTCCATATTGCTCATAACCGACCACGTGTCTAATGGCCACCGCGTCCCTAGCAACCAAATCGCTATCAAGCTGCCATCTTCCTCGAATCTGTTGCGATATTTGTCGTTTTCTGCTCGTGTCGTTTGTTCCGCTCAGGTAATGCAATAATTCTGCTTCCTGTATACACGTGGGAACTGTTTCGTAATTCATCACCAGGAGCACGGCAGCCACGTTTTATTCCTCCCCCCTCGTAGCCCTCTCCCCCTTCTCTCTCTATCGTCCATCTTCCCTCGTACGAATCCCTCGCGATGGATGCTGTAAAACTGACACATATTCCGCTCTGTCCATCTTAACTGTTGTTTAAGCATCCAACCCCTTCAAGCTCTTGCACACTTCCCTTAGTTGAGTGGGTTATTCCTGCGCTCCGTGGGAATGGAGGCTGCTTAATTTTTTTCGACCATTTTACCGCACATCTTTTAATGGCCTACGGAAGGATGCAGTTTCCTTTTTGTCATTTGTAGGGGTTCCCGCATTCCCCGTGGGTCTATTGAGGGGGTTAAGGGGTGGGAATGCTGGATGGAAATTAAATCTTTTTGTCTCTTTCTTAATTCTAGAACCAATTACCGGAGTCACATCATTATGGGAAGCGACCATCTCTAGAGGAAAATGAGGCAAGTGTACCAAAGTCGAATGCTATAAAAAAACGTCGACTAATTTAACGGATTGTAGCTTGGCTTAAATTACCCTGGGAAAATTTAAATGAAGAGTTGTGGTGGAAGGAATAACTGAACTTTGTGATGTGCTTTGCTTTGAATTCTTCTCTGTCGATGCAACATTTTTGTAGCTCTTAATAGTTTTTCATAATTTTCGTAAGTTTACTACTCTTTTTACCACATTAAAATAGCTTAAACCTCACAGTAGTTTATTGTAGTGCTCTTTGTTTTGTTTTTTAGTTATAAATGTTATAGCAAAATAATCGCCGAAGTGTTGTTAATTAAACTGCCGATAATAACTTCATATATCCTATGAAATCGTTAGAATCGAGTTTTTAAGGGGAGGGAGTTAATTGGAACTATACAATGAAATCATTCTAGAACGTAAACCTCAAATTATAATGTTACAGCATTAATTTGTTGTACATTACCTAATGCTTAATTTGATTTCTTTACTCGTATGTTAACCTCACGATTTAAAAGCTTGTGCAGTGTACGTTAACACACCTCGGTAGTTCACGTATATCTGAATTAAGTAAGAAATTTAGTTACTACTGGAGATTTCGTAGCCTTAGTCTGAATTTATCCAACGTCTAGGAAAAATTTCGCAACATTCTCGGCTCTGAATTCTTCCAGTTTTCCCGGACTGAGATTTCGCGGAGGAAAAATCAGAGAAACCGTTTCGTTAGTGTTGCAAAATAATGCAGAGGGTAAAGCGGGTTAAAACGTGGTTCCAAATTGCCTCAGCCGCTTGCCATTGTTGGTTCGCGGAGGGAAAATAAAAAGACCCTCTGTTATCGAGTTTTTCTCCGCGTTGTTTTTTGTAGTTAACTGGGAAAATAAGAACGGCATTCCATTCTCAGGAGCTCTTCGCATCTCCTTCGCCCGGTTTTTCTCTTATTATTGTTGGCGCTCGTGGGATTTTTTCCTATGGCTGGGGATTCTTCTCGCGGAGGATGACCCAAATCTGCGGCTCTCGCGCGAGATCTCTTTCTTCTCACGTGAATCGTTCATTTCCGACCAGAAGTTGGTGAGCGCGCAAATGTAAACCAGTGGGGGAAAAGGCTGTTAAGAAACAAGAGAGATCGTAAGCATAGGGGTTTTGATCGAACAATGGAAATTTCATCACTCGGAAAATCGGAGAAAATGAAAATTAATGACGGCCTTAATCATTTTTTTGGGAGCAATGTAATCATTTCAATTTAACTTTAGTCAATTCAAGAATATCTGTACATTTTTTTCAGAAAAATTAATATTCGATTCCACTTAATCTGTAAATGGAAATTCACTAAGGACTACAAATTAAGTCCATTGTAGTGAAAAGTCATGTAAAGATATAAATTAGTAAAATAATTTCGTATATAGTTATCTTATTTGGCTTCCAAAAACTGTTCTTCTGTATACGATTTACATAGGAAAAGAATTATAACCAATCAATTTAAATAATTATTATCAATTCTTCGGCTTAGGCGATCTCCTTTGTCATTAAAAATCCTTCGGAACATCAATATTAATCCGAAACTAAGACTAATTTGTACTTGCACGGAAACAACAAATAAAGATCAAGCTTTAAAGCTATTTACTAAGATGACAATTACCTGCTAGAATTTTGAGATTTTTGTCATTCTGTGCATTTAGATTGAGGCTTGGTTTTTGTTGGGCATGAACTAACTTACAGGTTGAAATTCTGATTGCAATAACTGTTGCCTTCACACACTTAATTGCGGAATGGGTTGTGATTAATGATGGAATAAAGTCTATCATCGGACTCTTCCCCCTAGAGTCGTCGAGCAGATTGGATAGTGAATCTATCGCATAATTCCTAGTGCATCGACCTCAGTGATTCCATTTACGTATGCAGATACTCGCCCTTCCATTATAAAGTATCGGATTCTTAATTATGTTCCTGGGAGGGAATCTATAGCAGTCAATCAGGCTTTTACGAAGTGCGGCAAAAAACGTTTTATCTGCCTCCATCGTTCTGTAAGCAAGTTGCCGCTGTCAATCCCACCTCACGGCTGGTTATCCGTAACATTTCCTATTTGCTTGTCTCGCAAGAGGGAAATTCACGTCAGAAGGGTGCCTCGAGATCTCATTTTCATGATTCCTCCGAGGTTCTCAGGTCGTGATTTCGCCGGGAAGTCCGTGAGGTGTTCATTGGATTGCCCCGTGGAGGTCGCTCGGAGATTTCAATGCCTGGATTCCAACGATTCCTACCCAACGCTTCGCATTTCCTCTATACGTTCTCTTATTCAGTTTATTCTTTTGATTCCCATGCGAACTCGGGATATTAATTTATGTATTACAAAACAAACCTTGGGTCTCCCCTTCCTTCTCGTTAGTCTCCCAAAATTAAATCCGCATCTTTCATTTTCCTCTTGTCAGAATTATTCTATTTAATTACCTTGCTTACGTGTATGATTCCACGTTCTGTTATTATTTTTCCCTTCCACGTTTTTAGTCGATAAATCAAGCATTAGCTTATTGTATGGATTACGTAACGTATCAACTCTGCGATGATTTTTAATTATTTACTACGAGGATTCGTCGTAAATCTCTGATAAATTATTTAACTAGTTTATAATTTTGCTTGTTATGTTTTTGGGTTTCAATTCCAAAAGTAATCTAAATGTATTGGTGGTGGTTATTGAGAGGTTGCTATTGTACGCTATTTCATTCTGAACATCTAACATGCGTTATTCTATCAGTAATGTAGTTAGCAATTAATTTTTCTGAATCTGAAGCTTAGAAAACATCTCAAGAAAATAATGAAGTTTTTTATTTAACTTTTAACTGCCTAGCATATAAACCTTTCAGCAATGGTTGTGGAAAACAAAACATTAACAAAAGTATGTGCACTTTTTGCAATTCGACGCAGTCCAACGAAGTCACCGTTTCCAGCTATTTTGATTATCAGTCGGAAAAATTTTCTGATGACTGTCGCCGATCGATGTTTGGACTTTGAATAGTGTAATGTCGTCAATGTCAAAAGTAAAGTCTTGGCGGTTTTGCTGTATGGTCCATTCTTCGAGCTGCAGTTCCACTGACTCTGCGTCACTCAATTTGACGTAACGCTTACTCTGCAACCTCTATATGTTTTGCGTATTTCAGTTATAATGTAACGACTTCTTGGAAGTTGTGTGAATCACTATGCGACTGCTGCTCTAAGCTTGATGGCATTTTACTATCTCAAATCGGTGCTGATAATACAGTTGTTTATCAGGATTTGTATTTTTCAGGTATATATTCTGTATTACAGAAAATTGATAACGTAGAAATTTATCTTACATGTTGACCTATGTTCATATTGTCAGCTACAATCATATACGTATAAAGTCTTGCATGTAAAAGCTTGACTATGCGGAATAGTGCCATACTTAAAGAATAAAAGAACTTAGTTATTTCCACGGTAATGTTCATGTGGAAATTAATAAGTTCTTTTATCTCTTAGGTATTTTTGGTAAAGTTGCTCCTGTATTTTTAAGCACCCAATTTCATCTTTGAACCCACACAAAAGGTCAATTTCGCACCTCTCCAGCAATACTCTGATTACCCTATTCTCCACCGACAAAAGGGAGAACCGATCCTTAGAGGAATCCGACATTTCGAAAGAATCCGGACGTGGGAACTTCCCATTCCGAAGGAAGCGAGAAGGATCCCTTTGCGTAACACCCATCTCGATTCTTGCGGTGTCAAGTGTCTTTTTGGGAAAGTTGCGCGACCCAGTGGTCCACCCATGCCTCACAAAGGGAGAAAAAGGTAGCCCGTCCTGCCATTGGGACAAGAATCGAGGGTGCCCAAAGGGTCCTTTTTTAAGGTTATATGCCTACTGTGCTCGTTCACGCCTACCCTTTCTGCCTTCTCTTTTATTCCGTCTCCCTCTGTGGAAGGAAGAGGACCCGTTAACTCACTCCCACACCTCTCTTGCGACTCCCCTACCGCGTGTTGCCCTCCCCACTCCTGAGGCTACTTCCACCGCGGAGCGACCTTCCCTCGGGGGCTTCGGTGGCAGCCTTGCCTCTTTCCCCAGCGCTATCTCTCGTATCTCATTCCAATTTGAATAGGCAATTGCCTCGTTTATTTTTTTACGCGTGCGAATTTTGCGAAGGCGACCGTTAAGGTGGGTGTCTTAAGGGGTCAAGGAATGAATGAGATCGTTGTGTAGACACTCCAGGAATGCAAGAAACTTCTCTCTTTCTCCACTAAGGGAAAAAATCTCGAGTGATCTCTAAAGATGTTATCGATGCTCTTATTTTGTATTCTGGAGCGGTAACGCAGTATAGAAATTCCATCCCATCATTAATAAATTATTTTAGAGGGAAATAGGAAAATGAAATAGGAGGATTGTCGAAGATGATTTTCTAGTGAAAGTCGGAAAGTTGGAAATTTTCTTTCTCTCGCTTGATTAATTATCGGAGTTCTGTATGTGTGAATGACTTTCGAATCCTCATTATTAAGGTGCACACGTTTAGGGTTATATTTTTATCAGTTGGATTCGGACTAATTTTTTTCAATTTTTTTATTCTCTGCAATTTTTCCATATTCACATTGCATTTTACCTCCTGGAGTGCACCCAGATTCGTGAAGTAGTCAGTTGTGACGGTAATAAGACTTCCATGTCCTCGACAAGATCCAACCTTTCACCCCTGCTATTGTGATCTAGGCAAACCATCCATCGCTGTGTCTTTCTCGACAGTCGGATGGCAAATCACTTCTTTCCTTCTTGTCTTCCCTTGAAACGTAATTTCTAAGTGCTTACATTTTATGCGGTGGAAGGGTGACGGATGAATATAAAACATGTATGAAAGTTACATACTATTATTAGAGGTTTTATAACTTATAAATTTTTAAGAGGGTCAAGAATTAATTTTACAAATTTAAGCTTCTAATAGCAATGCTACAGTTCTAACTCATGATATTTCTCTAACTGACATGGAGACTTAACACGAGGCCAGACTTAAGAGCTCCAAGAATAATAACTGATATCTCACGTAATATAGCTAACAAATGTCTTTAAATTTTCAATCTCATTCTATACCTTTCGGTTGTTTAGTTATTCTGGTATTGATTGAAATTTGAATAATTGCTTCAATGATTTTTGTTGCTGCCTCCATGATATGTGGAAGAAAAATATTCTATTTGAGCGAAATGATTGAATAAAATTGCTCGCATCGTATTGTTAACCTTATTAGAGCATTTGTGCTCGATATTGGAAATCCCTTGACGATCACAGTTCTTAGAAATGTTCGACCTTACTTCCAGTAGCATTTCTGTTCCGTCTGGGAGCGGAAAGATGGATGCCTTTTCGAAACCAATAAACAAGACAGAGTATGCGTTAGATCATAGTATGACTCGCGCCGCTATTAGAATTGCCGCACGTGCCTTACCATCGCTGCCATTGTTAGTGCGTCACACATAAATCACAGCCGCACCTCTGTATCCAGCCAGCTCAAGAGCGCGGCGTAAAATAGGTACTTCGCAATTCGCTTTCCCCGAACAATGTTCCCAACGGAAATAAATCCGGCGCACTTTGGTGCTCTCGTTAACCTTTGAATCGAGCGCGAAATGAAAGTTCGCGAGTGGCGTCGGGCGCCTTTACGTCACTTCCGTTTTCGGACGAGCTCGGCCGTTTCCGTCGGCGGCCACTCCCATAACAACCCATAATTTTGATAACCTCGACGTTCGTTGCCCTCGCGCCAATAGCGGAATGTGTATATTCCCTTTCAACGATCTCTTTTTCAAGGAAAATGTCTCGCGAAGTGGGCGTATTTTAAGTACCGTTGGCGGAAAGCGTAGTCTGTTTACTACTTCATGTCCTCACTTTCATTTTCGCCTGGATAGTGTTGAGTGATTCACGCAGGATTTCGCTTCCTGTCTGTTTACCGGTAGATGCGGATGTATATCACCCGCCGGATCTAAACTATTTCAGAGTCCGTGCCTATGTTTTCCGGAATATAGCAAAAGTTTGCTATCTGGAGGATCGAGGGTAATTTTTTACCTCTGCTGGAAGTTCAAAAATAAGCTATGCGACACTTCCCATAATTCTTACGTTACACCCAAGCACTTAAGAGGTTTAATTCCTCTTCGGAAAATATTTAATGTTCTAGGCGTATCTTCAGTCAACAGTACCGAATAATACATTTTAAAATTTATATTACCAAAAGGTGTCTACCTATAGGCACATAAAATATTGATATTGAAATATGGCGTCAAAATTACTTAGCAAGCATTTAATAAAATAAAATTCATTTCTTCCTTCATGAAAGGAAAATGTTTGTCTGTAATTTGAATGTTGAGCAATAATATCCTATGTGATTACTCATGGGTAATTAAATTATGATTTTCCTTTTCATATCCAGAATTATCGTTCTAATAACATTACGTTATGAATGTAGGCACCAAACTTTTTTACCAAGATACCTGTAGTTTGATTCCCCGTAATTCGTAATCCTAGAAGCTTTTTGGAGATTCTTATGTTTCGAAAGTTTACTATATGAAAAGGAAGGATATCACCGGCATCGAATGAATGAATTAAAAATCGTGTGCCAAATGGAAAGCTTTTAATCAAAAGCAGGGATCATAAATTGCGAGCTCGTGCGCCGGATGTCGACTCAGCAGATCGTTTCTGCAGCGATTACCACTTCCTTTGAGTTACTACGAACCTTAAGTATAATCACTCCAGTAGAATATTCATCAACTTTACTAATGCGCTTTACACGTTGTGCGAACCTCAGGAAAAGTTGTTCCAATTATATCGAGAAGGTTTTGGCCGCAGTAGCTTTAGTACGCTCAGAAACGGATGGTACATGCTAAAAGTTTTATATGAACCGGGGAAAGGTTTTGAATTATTAAAAAAAACTTTTGCTGATCTCATTGTTTTTCTTATCACCATAAATCCGAATGATTGCTAAAAACAGTTTCAAAAAATAATATTTAAATTTCATTGTTTACAAATTATATAATCCAAAAGTAGTCAAATGAGAAAGAATTCTATTTTGACAATGATTTAAAAAAAGCCACAATAAAAGCAAAGTAAATAAGTTTGAAATTGGTGAATAGTAATGGCTTTGTGTTGTTACAGTATCGTATATACTATCGACAAAAATGGGAAAATGCGTAACTTAAACATAGTATTGAAATTTTCAGCCAATTTTACCAGGGAGTATCAAGTAATAGGATAGCATTTCAATTAGTTCTGCTTTCTACAATTAGTACTTAAAATTGGGAATTAGATGAATGTATTCTAGATTAAATTGAGAAATAGAATGATTCCCATTTTTTTGGAGATCATTCCATATAATTAATATATTTCTCGAACAAATTTCTAGCCCTATGGTATATTTATATCTGTATGGAATTTATGCATTTCGCGAACATATTTATGATGGCTTTAAAATATCACTTTAGTGGCTTCAAGTCTGGAAGATTCTCTCAATTAATAATCCCCAGCAATATGTGGCCTATCCACACCTACTAAAAACCAATGTGATTACGCGACTAAGTCAAATAAAAATAATATTTATCACTCCATATTTTACCTCTCCAATTTTCGAGGGAATGATTCATTCATCCTCCGTTCCCTTTCCAGACCGCACCATTCCGCCTTCCGGAAACTCCCGTCACTCTGATATCCTTCGCCATCCGAATTTATTTTCACACGCCTCCGCCGGAGAACTTTCACAATTTTTATTTCTGCTCCTCTTTCCGCAATCGGCTTAATTCCTTTTGCATAATTCCCCGCTTTCTCCACTCCCACACGATTGCCCACGAGCCGAACATGTAATCGGTCGCGTACGAATCGAAAATCGCGAACTATGCGACACTTTTCCTTCCTTTCCCACGTCTCTGCATCGCCACAAGCGGCCGACCACTTCCTTCCTCACCCTTTATTCGTGCTTTTCATACTCCCCTACCATCATCTTCCGCCCCCGATGTCCTCACCCTATACCCCGGAAGCGTTCCCATTTCGTCCTCCCACGGGCAACAAAGGGCGCTGATGGAGCCTTAATTCGCGAAAACAATCGTCAACACCCCCTAAGACGTCCACCCCCTCTTTTGGTCCTTTTAAAGATGTCCTCAGGATCCTCCGCGTTCCCATCAGATCGGCTCCAGGTGAACCATTTTAAAAGGCCGAAACGGGGTTGCCCACTGGTTAGGGAACGCCACCTTCTCTTAGACCACAGCTGACCGCAGGACCGTATGATGGTGGTAGCCGTGAGAATTTCCGAACCTAGGATCCGTAGATTTCTCTCGCACCGGGGGACTGACTCCTCAGCCAAGAATGACGAGGAATTTGTTTACGGACGACGAGGGGCGGATTTACGCTATCGGAAGACAAGGACGTGAAGATCGGATCGATGCCCCCCTTTGAAAATATGGTAGTATTATTACTATCGAAGAGCGTGTAGCTAAAGTTGTATGCATTCCGAACAAAATTTAGTCTCTGCAATGAGTCAAGAAGAAGTAAATTAATTAAATATTATGGATTTATTTGTATTCAGCGAATACATCAATCAAATTACTTTTACTTTTACATGTGCTTGGCATCTATATGTTGTTTATAATGTAAAAAGTTGTTCATAATAACGACTTGAGACGTCTCTTCTTGCACTAGTGATGGGGATGTCAATAGCAATTTTAACCCTTTAACGAATTATATAATTCTTTTCCAATTTCAAATGCTTTCTTTATTAAATGATACCATAAAAACTTTTCACTCTCAAACTTTAATCTCTTATCACTAGATGAAGTTAATTAGTTTCTGTCTACAGAACTTTATATCCAATTAATTAGTAAATCAATGTTAAATTTTAAATTCTTGCTCGTACGTATCAAAACTGATACATGGAAGTTAGAAAACCGAGACATAATTATGTTTATTACATGCTCAGCAGTTAAAGGGTTAATTGAGGCCCCAGAATGACGAGGCACTCAAGCTAATGCCTATTGTGTCTCATTAGCAATGCGGATGACGCATAACATGGGAGGAAACTTTTTTTCCGAAATGCAGCGGTTTTCAGTCTTAAAATCGCGCATTGTGCATCGCTTCGCTGTACCAACTAGCTTTCCTATTAGGTCACCGAAAAAAAATTTTAATAACCTTTTCCAGGAATTTCATTTTTAGCGATGACGATAACATCGAACACGACTCGAATTATCGAAGCAGCTTTGTCGCTGGAGAGAGGTATACGAAATTCTGGGAGGAATCCAAAATGTCTTCGTAAAACCTACGTCTGGTGGTAGTTTATTTAACTTATTCATCGTCGTAAATGTATGTATGAGTCGGAGGATGACACATATATTACTCCGATTCTGGATGAGGATTGCGAGGAAAAAGCGCTGCCGATAGCCTTGTGTAAGCACTCTACGATTCCGAGAATTCCGCACGTAGGTCTTCTCTCGAAAGCGATTCGTTTTTGCCTTCGGGAAAGTTCCCAAACCGGACATATCGTCTCTGTGATTCCTCCGTCGATGCGATGTCTTTTTTGCGTCTGCGGCATTTCAGTCTGAGTCTCTACAGAAAGCCATTTACTCACCGTCTGAGAAATACAAGCGATTCTTTTCCGACCATTCCTCTCCGAATGTTATTTCGATTCACATAATGATGGGAAACTTTTCTAAATCGGTTTAAGAGATTTTTAAGTGTACGTAGCTGTAGGAAAGGCCGGGGAATTCCGCTCATTTCCGAAGGAAATTTCGATAACTCGGTTAAGAATACTGAGCAATGATGACTAATCATTTTTATTGCTTCTAAATGACGTGAAAGAGCCAATTAGATGACGCAATAGTGAACTAGCGCCGCTCTCGCAATGTAGGGTCCCATCGGCGCCACTTTAAAAGTTTCATCGTCGACAAAATTGGCCATGATAACACTTCTGTAAGTAGTCTTTATCATGGCGAGCTGGGAAACATTATTGGAAAACCACCTACGATTTGAAGCCGTATTTTTACCATGCGGGGTGTTTCATTGAATTAAATTTAGGCTTATTAAAGATACTACTGTAAATACTACGCTATGCGCATATCTTAAATTTTAAGCTGTATGAAATGATCAAACAAATTTTATTTTAACAATTACTAATTTTTCTTTTAACACACGCCTTGAAAGTTTATTGTTTAACGAAAGAAATATTTGCGATGGGCGTTCACAGAATTTTTTGTGATATTTTAGTAATCGTATTACATTGTATAGTTTCGTTATGGATTATGGGTGATACATTTGATGACATTTGTTTAAAATTGGAGTTCCTAAAAATCCCTAGAACTAAAAATCGTCATGCGTTACCCAGGTCTGCAATAACAATTTCTGTAACAATCGTCAAAATGTTCCTTAAAGCAATCACTCTCACAAAAAAATGTTTGCTCCAAATATTCTTGGATGAATTTGTCGAAAAAAATGTCAATCATCAAACATATAATCCTTTACAAATCCCGAAATAACGGAAACATTAAATTGTTCTTAGGCTGTTTGTTCCGGAAGGTAGTCATCGATATCTAGACAAGCATGTAAAATCACAGCTGTTTACGTTCATGGAACCCTTTGCTAAGCTGTTTATAGTTATACGGAAGATGCTATCTCTCATGTTTGTTTCCTTACGAAATAGATGAACTGATTCCGCTTCGTGCCTTTTAATAGATGGGAAATAGATCAGTTAAAACCCTGGTCCAGGTGAGGAAGAGATGGAACAGTGGCCAATTCCCCTCCGAAGTCTTTCTCTCTTCCATTGTGTTTCGTGGGAAAGTAGAGCAGGTGAGGGCGGCGGGGGAGTGTGGGTAAGGTCGAAGGCTCGCTCACCTGAGCAGATGGGAAGAGTCGCCGTGACTCAGGGCATTCGCAATCGATTCGCTCGACTTACACGTTCGCTCATACCTTCGTGCGAGGATCGAATCCTGTTTCTGGGAAAAACTCCTAACGATAACTTTTTATACCGTCCCACGTTCTCTGGTTAGCCCCGCGATTAAGGAATTATTACGCTTACTTTCGCCCGAAATTGGGACGACTTTTTCTGAAAGCCGGTGTCGTATCTCGCAGACTATGATAAAAATTAAAATTTCGCAAATTTTTGGTGATAAATTTTTTGTGGTTTGCCTTAAGCGTATAGGATGTTCATTTATACGTGTGGTCTCGGCGTGATTCATGACCGCGACCTTGGTATTTTAAACTCTTGGGAGGTTGACCGCTTCAAGGTCTTTAAAAGTCCGTCGGCCGATGATTAATTAGTCAGTGAATCATCGACTTCCACAAATTCGGAATACTACGAATTTTAATCTAAAAAAGAGGGACTCAATTTCTCGCTGTGGTTAATATGAGAGATCAAGCAGAGTTACAATTTAATTTGAGTGAGATGAGTATAGGCTCTAGTGTCTAAACCTTGGTTGTCCAACCCTCGACTCAATAGTTAGTTAATTCAGAAAGTTTAGTAAAATATTCTTTTCTAAATAGCGTGAGCAGGTTAATAATTGGTATGAAAAAGCTATGGCTAGAACAAGTTTTAACTTCGAAGTATTATTAAAATATAATAATTAGCATTTTTATTAATTGTCTATATTTAAACAAAACTGAAGTAGTTGCAGCAAAATACTAGAGCCAAAGTAGATTATCTGCAGTCCACTAAGCTTTTATAGGAGATAATTCTATTGTGGAGGCTTATCAGTAATAATAAGATAACGATGCAAGTGATACATTCTAGAGCATTGTCTAATCCATCTTATTTCTTACATCGTCGTTGGGAAGTTTACACGAATGTTCCACAGGTTACACAACTTATTTATTATTGTAAAACAACGACCTCGTTTTCCCAATTGGATAACATCAAATTCCTCTCTCTCCCCATCCCCTCCGATTCAAACACTCACGCCTTGTCTCTGAAGATTGAGGACAGTCGTAATTGGACAGTTCCTTCGAGTTTGATAAAGTGGTTCCAACAAAAAAGTCAATCGGCTGCTCTGGACTGAGGAAAGCGGGGACCCATTGAAGAGTTTTTCCCGTGATATTTACGTATGTAGGTTATCTCGTTGGAATCTCTCCCCAATTTACACCGTCCCTCTTCCGTGGTCGCTACGCCAGTGTTTACCGCGCGAGGCCGTCGACCTCCTGACATCCTGTTGACATGTCAATGAATACCGAAAGGGGCGCCATCATCTAAGCTGAGGAACGTGACGCTGTTCCGAATGTGAACAGGCTTCCGCTTTATCTTTTATTCCACCCACCCGCGAGTTTACTGAATGTGAAAATCGCGTTGGGATTAAGCCGAAGAGTGCGTCCCATTTAAATCTCTCGATCCTAATCCGGAATGACCCGCTGTTTCCGCCGGTAGTTGGAGGATAGATTGGATGAAGAAAGATTTATCTTTCGAGCTCAGATGGTGGCGTAATTTTATGAAATCTTTGGTCACGACTTCGACCCTCGTGGGTAAACGATCTGCGTACTACTTCCATTGATAGGCTCAATTGAATCCAATGACTCGATCCGATACACTGATAGAAAACGCACCAACTGCTTTGCTGCACGACGTTCGCTTAATAGCCCTGAATCGAGGATTCTAGGGACAGTGATTGAAGACGAGAGTTTCGTTTCTCAAAACTTACGAAATACTCATTCCATATATCTAGATTTGACCTTCCGTTTTTAAGTTACCTTCTAAGATAAATCGTTTCTTTGGTGAAACGTCTCCTATGCTATTTTCATACTAGCCAATGCCCTCAAGTCGAACTTGATCTTGGTTAGTCTAATTTAAATCAATGAAATACGTAAATAATTTCGGGTTTCTTTTGCACTCTGTCATCTATTTTAATTTTTAAACATCGTTAGTAACTGTAAAATTAGTTTTTACTATCTAAAACGGTCATTACGTAAATATCGTAAGCATAGTTTGAATAATTTCTTCAAATGTCATTTGCAAAATGACAATATTATGAAATTAACTTTTGAATTATTAATTAAACGTTTTTCAAAAATTTGCATACTTATTACATGTGGGACACACAATAAAAATCAATTCTCTCTTTGTTATCTACATCAAACTTTGTTTGTCTTTAGAAGTAAAAATAATAGTTGCTAAGCAATATCCACGATACTAAGTGCCGTGCGAATCATGATGGTTATGGCGTCATACTAATTACCTCGCGAATCATCATGTTTACAGCGTCGCTAAGTTGTTTTTGTAACAAGTCACCCTTCCGAAGCGATAAGCGTCATTAAAAGCAAGAGGTTTAGAGCGTAATGCCTCTAATAAACGAGTAATGCTTCATGAAAACACTCCGTCACCAGCGGTGACCAGAGGCTGCGGCACGATGACATAATTATGCAAGTGCTTTAAGTGCGCCTCAAGGTGATTTCGATCATCGAGGGCCTTAGATTGAACGGGCCCTTAGGAGGACGCCTCTTAGCGCCCCTTCGTCCATTTAACCCCCGATTGTTTTTAATATCCTCCCACCCGGGGTCGCGTTCGGAATTAAGCACGCGGACATGTAGCACACTTCCTGTATTCCGTGGAGCGACGGCGGATGTGCGTACCCATAAGGATCGTGAGAAACAAATCTCACTCACCTTCTGAAGCAGGGGTCCGGAGTGGATCCACGTACTCGCGCTCCCTGCCGAGAAAAAGTAATTGGAAGTAATTGTGCCGTCAGATGCTTACTCGGAAGGGATTCACTTCTTATTTTCCTTGTTTGGGAGTATCGGAATCGTGATCTGCTGTGATTCGGAAGTGAATGGATTTTTAAAATGCTTGATGTCAAGGAGGTTAATGAGAGCTATTAATTGACCTCAAGCTTCATAGTTGGCTTCTCAAGTAATATGCTTCTATGGTTGGTATGCTTGGTTCTCGAGCAATGCATAATTTTGAAGGGAAATAAAAACGTCAGTAAATGTATGAAGAAATGGTTAACCAAGTTCAATTCCTACATCAACGGAAAGGAAGGAAAATAATGAAACCTTCTACTTCATGATTTTGGGTTGATTTTAAATAGCCGTCGAGCAAGTAATGTGGAGCTACTTTCATGGTTAGGAAAACTCCGATGCATATAAGTATAATATAAATTAAACTCAGGTGTACTTTTATATCCTATTCTGTGCTTCTATTGATATTTAATATAATATGCTGAGTTATACTGGTATATACCTTCTGGTATGTACCTGGAATAAACCTTCTGAATTTTTTCTCACGTTTGCACATTAGAATTAATCATCCAGCTTTTCTCACTAATTTAACTTCGTCAGTCTTTATATTGGTTAACAACCATGTAATCTGAATCACAATTAATAACAAATTCTATTTATATATTGATATATTTCAAGATTATAGTGAGCTTCTATTAGCATAAAAGTAAATATGACGTAATATATACAAATATTCTCCCCTTTAGTGCTCATTTCGAAATTCAATCACTATTAGAGATTAAAAAACTAATGATAGAGTTAATAAGAAACGAATTAATCCTTGATACACATTCCCCAAAGAGAATTGTTTGATTCATCCCGATAGGATAAAAAACTCGAGGACCGAAAAGTTGTAACGAGATATCGCGAAAATTCCTCTTGGTTCGATGTGATGACGAAGGCGCGATCTCCCGTCGTCTGCTTTCATCCCTCACTCTCTGCAAACATCCAGATACCACCAACAACCCCTTTTCCCACCACTCCCCCTCACAAGAATGCGGGCTCGCCACTTGCTTCCATCGCATCCGTTTCCCCTCCGATTTGTCCATTTCCACCAATTACGTAGTTTCCTTGTTCGCCTGAGAAAGTCCCCTCTTTCAACCCTTATTTCTCATTCCGAACCTCCCTTTCTCCATTTCCTTCCTCACTTTTTTCGGCTCTCCCATTCATTCATTAAGCTTTTGTTTCGATCACGTCCCCCCTTTGTTTTCAACTCCCCCTTTTTCGGGGTTTCTTTTCCTGTCTTTTTGACAGAATCCCGTTTCGTCATATCTTTGAAGTGCCTCCCCCTGCATCCTATCCTGTATCTTTTAAATGTCTCCGAACCGCTATTCTTTTCTGGAGGGTAGAAAGAGTTCTATGTTCTAGGGGAATGAAACAGGATGTTTCTATTTAGTCTTTAAGCACGTAAATTTAAAAACCTCTTTTCTTTAGGGGATCTTATTTGAGCTGTCAGGCCAATGGATTTATAACGTTGACCTTAACAATACACTATTAGAAACAACGCTGACAAGAATTAGAAAAAAAATATTTTCTTTTTAAATGGGATTACTATACGTTTTCCTAAAACCTAATGGAATAGAAATATCAAAGACGGATTTATTTGGTTGGAACAATTGAATAATAAAACGGTAGCTCTACTCAAGATTAGATATTAATATTGTCTCATTGTACAACGGAACAAAGTGGAGTCTACTCACTTGTTATTCATTGCGACCTAAGTCATTGTTCAAAGTCTCACATCCTGCTGCTTAGCTCTTTGAAATGGAAAACATAATGATTAAATAAAATCCATAATGATAGAAGCCTTGTAGTATTGAAGAATCATGTTTATTATAGTTCGAGCACAGGAGCGCATTTTCCGTAAGGCGCACTAAGCGATAGCTGAGGGCTTCGCTTTTACGGGGGCCCCAAAATAGAGCCGTTTTGGTAGGGCCTCAAGTGGTCATTGCGCTCAGGGCCTCTGATTGATAAAATTCTCCCTGGTCTAGAGAGTTCCTCGAAGTATCATGAGAAAATTTTAAAACTAGATTTTTATGTTTTAAAATCCATCCTAAAATCCTAAAATGATAGGGAAACGCTATCGAATTCAAAAGTCTGACCCTACACGGTGGCATAATACAGGATGTGCCTGTCCTATAAAGACGATTCATTTTAACTGGATGACCTCTGGCATCCTTTAAACTCTTATGAAGCAATTTCGTCGCGAAGAAACGCTTTGCTGGATGCTTTGACCTGTATACACACACCGGTCGTCCCTCTCTCTTTGTACACGGAATCTCTCTTCCCGAGGACATAACTGCGGTTTGGCAAGAAGTAACCAATTGGAACTGTACAGGTTCCAGTGGAGGAATTTTGGCCATGTTTCCGTTTTCCATCTCGATTCCCCGTCTCCCCACCGTGTCTCCCGATCGTTGAAAGTTTGGTCTGCGGTTCGGGGAGGCGGCTCGTAACCCCCCTGAGAATCCAACGTCTATCACATCCTCGAACCCTTTTATAACCCTCGGACCCTATAAGATGCAAATCACGCCTGTACCGTGCGAATTGCCCCACTTCCTCCCCCCTGCAGACCTCTTCCACGCCTCTTGTGTTCCTCCTCAGTCCGCCTCCGTGGGAACAGCGGTGGCGTCCACGTCTCAACCGCAGCCCCGAAAGATCCTGGAGGCAAAAACCAGAAGCATTGGAGACGCCTCACACCCTATTCCTTTCCTCATTTTTCTCTCACCTCTTCTCTTCCACCCCTTTCTCTTTCTCCCGCTTCTAAACCTTCGTCCTTCACTCTCGCTCTCCGTTGCCCGTTCTCATACACGCATTCCGCTGCTCCTCTGTTATATTTCTGTCGTTTTTTATCCCCATCCGCCCTCATCCTCGTCTGAGTCTATTTTGTTGCCATCATCCTCTTCTTTCAGACGCTGTTATGCTTTACTCGTTTTCTCCAACCCCTTAACCCGGCTCTTCATCTGGGGGTATTATTTCGTAAGCTCTAAATAGACTTTCCGTTCTCACTTTGTCGAGTAGGGTGATTTATTCGTCGTTACCGGTTTTACTGCGGGATGAAGTCTTGTTCACTTTGCTTTCCGGTGGTTGGAGAATGTTATATTTCTGTTTTAATTCTGTGTTTTATTATAGTTTGGTATTTTGCAAAATGCTACGAAATCCACGCTTTTACTTTCAAAGTTCACATTTTCCAATTTGTGGAAATAGTAGTAGTTCATATCACGCAGTGATATGAATGAGTTATTAGTGAATGCCAAAAGGAAGAAAGAAACAGAAATTTTAGTTTATGTTCAAGTAAGTTATGAGCGATCAAAGTAATTTCATAATATATTTTACCAAGATGACATCGAAAATTGGGTTGACACAAGACATGAGTATTTTATTCAGTGTCAGTAAAAATAAGGGATGAAAAATTAATATAATATCTCCCAAGGTAATATAGTTCTACGAAAGAACTTATATCAAAGAAAATATATAATATGAACTCTTAAAACAAGTCAGAAAGCGTTATGTTGATTTAATTTTCCTTTGTTCTAAAGTCACCTTTATTTCATTCGTGGAAACTGAAGAAAACAAACGAATCAGAATACCAAACAAAGGAGAGGATGGCAGTGCAAATTCTATCAAGAGAGCGATTCAATACTATATTAACTGAATTCTCAATCCCCATTCCCACAGACAATCCATTCCTCAGCGATTACGGAGCGACATGTTTGAAATGCCTTCGCCGGTGATCGAATATTAATAACCCAGTTTGAGAGCTCGTGTCTCGGTGATAGATGTTTCATCTATTCGTCTTTTAACAGTTTAAATTTCCGATGTCCGCCGTTCTGTCGCGCCCGTATTTTTTCCCTATCTTTTCCATCTCTCGTAAAATCGAAATTCTCCTCACGCGGCTCCTCCTTTTTGTAGTTTACCTTGGCTTTGAAATTTTTTTCTGCTTCCCAGATAAAAGCTATCATATTTTCTCGCTGACGGGTTCGATATTTGCCAAGTGACGTAAAAAATGCATTATTTATGATGGAGTTGGGTGGAGAGAAAATTGAATTCCTCGCAGAAGGAAAGAAAGAAATGTTAAACGTTGCATTTGACATTTAACGCATACATTAATGCTTGACTATTTCTTATAAAAATAAATTAAAGCATCGAATCAAACTTACTCACTCACTTGGTAATCCATGGTGATACTATTCATGGGATGTGCATTTCCGGAATTTAAAGTAGCATCGACAATCGCATTATTCTCGGGGAGATTAAAGAAACATTTTTACAAACCAAAAGCTTGTTTGTATAACCCCAAATCTTCGAAAGCAAAATCCCGTTTCTCGTGATTTATCGGTCGCATATAAAAGTGTAGGAAATGGTCTCCATCAATTCATAGGCGATATCGAATTAGCGTGATGACCACCTAGAACCTTTTCTAAACTCCCTTGATGATATATGATTAGAGGCCGTGAGATTTTTAAGAGATCGCGTGCATCTGCCCAATTCTCGTGATAGCCCACATAAATAAGAGGTCCTTCAGGACGTTTCTTTTCCGAATTCTTGTCTCCAATTGACGTAACGGATTTTTTTTCGTGGCAGTAAAAGACCGAATTTCGCGGTCGAGATTCGCGTGTCGGGTTTACCTCGTTCCCATACGGCGGTGCATTTTCCAAGAAGATAAACCATCCGAGGTATTTTCGGCTTTGGCGGAAAGTTTACAGCCTGCGGAATCTCATATTCTTCCTGGTATCGCTGGAGTGCTGCTCCTTCGGTATCTTTTACGGCTTCCGGTCCATTTCGCCGCCTGTTTACGCCCTCTCTCTCTTCTTATCCTTTGACGCCGTCTTTTTTGTTATGAGAGACTATCCAAGTGCTATGGGAGAGATGCGAATGTATCCATGGGCTACGAGGAAGATGTGAACGGAGAAGAACGGATATTGTTAGTCACCATGGTCAGTCCCTTCGATTCGGTCATCCAGTTCTCAGTCTCACATCTCTCTGCTGTTTCATAGCTCTGTTTCAGAATATTACGTCTCAATAAAGCCAGATAAATAAGTCCACTCTGAATATCATAACTAGAAACAGCGGATATCTTGCTTCTTTTTGTTTAGAGAGCTTTGAAGCTTTCTTTCGTTTGGATTATTCCATTCCTTTTATAGGACAAAAAGTCTTAATCTTTTGCCCTGGTGTGCTTTCTTTGAAATATTGTCGATATCAAATGAATCTTCCGTTGAAGTAGAGATTATTTTGCTATGTATGACGTTGAATTCGTATACAGAATTCCCTGGACTTGTGAAAAATCTAAATGCCAGTTCGGCAGCGTCAAAAATATTCTCTTTTTATATTTCCTTTTCCTCAAATTTGTTCATTTCTTCTACCGAATCAATATCAAAAAATTTTCCGAAGTTGCATGAATTTGTGGTTATAGTGAGGGTAGGAACTGTTCTTTATTAAACTCTTTCAACATTTTAAAATTGCGTCACTTTTCGTTTTGAAGAGCTAAATTCTTCTTCTTCCTCGTTATAGGGTCTTCAACTGATACCATATTTCTCGCTATCATTACAAAATGGCGTGTATCTGGATTGGAATTTGGATGTTTGTATTTTTTTTCAGAAACCTTCCTCGCCGCAAATTCTATTTTCCCATCGTTCCCAAATCGTCCACTGATGGTTACATTTCTCAGCGTCGAGTTGGTTTCGAAGCGGGGATTAGAAAATCTCGAATGGCCACTCAAGTATCTGATGCTTATTTTCCTTTCTCTCTCTCTAGTTCCTCGCTTTATATTCGATCAGCCCAGTTCACAGCGGAGTGTTTTGCACCCTTGTTGCCATCGAGGACGCTTCCAAGAAGCCTCATGCTGCGATCCGTAGTTTTTTTCGCTCTCAACCCCTTCGGAGCTGCTAGCCAGTCATAACCCACGCACATTCCCATGATGCAAAGCTTTCCGGCCTGCTTTCTGTTGACCGAAGCTAGTCCATTTGGTTTCATTTCCTCGCTTATAGAACTTCCCCGAGAGGCGCATTTGCAGCGCCTTGCGTCTAGTAAACAGTTCACATCGTTCATTCTCGTCGCCCAGCTCAGCATTTTTTTGGCTCGGAACTATGAGTGCCCACGCTTTATTTCTAGAATGCGAGCCGCACTAGGGGTTGTATGAGATTTTCCACTTCAATTTAGTCATATATGGATGTGCTTTAACGGAGTCCATTATATATAATGGACTCCGTATCTATAGATAAGGAGAGAAATGAATTTCGGAATCTAAACTTTGGGCCCTTTATTCAGATTTTGTGTTTCACTTCAAGCAAGGCGTGCGTATATCATTTTAATTTTAAGAATAACTTCTTATATGACTGCATTTCATATAATGATTTTTTTGTCATTCTTCGTACTATTTTGAGACTTATAGAGAATGTTTATATCAACCGTGATAATTATGGAGTAGTGAAAAATGTGTTACTTTTTCAACTTTGGGGATGTTCGCTTTGCATGATAGCATTTCAATTTCTAATTGATGACCATTGTTTATATCTTGCTATAAAATCTTCGTGGACAGAATGATTTTATTTTTTATTTAAAAATAGAGAAAATATTACTTTCTTTTACTTGGTCTTGTAGATGGCTAAGAAGGAATAAGGCTAAGAAGGAATAAGGCTAAAAGCTAATTAGGCATGAATGACTCTGAATAATGACATTCTTCCCGTTCTTTCCATATCGAATAAAATGAAAAACATTATTGGTAGGATCATTCAATCACACTTACGTGAAGGTTTTCCTCTCATTATTCTGACTCAGAAGTAAAGCTAGAATAAACTACCTCATCCAGTCTATTCCACACTTACACTCTCCAAAGCTTTTGGTTGAAGATGGTGTAGGGAATTCCACCAGACTTCACACTGGTGGCCTTACTGAGAGATGGGTCCATCCATTCGTGATAAACTCCTAAATATTATTTAGGTCGTTTTATGTACTCGTCTTCAATCTGCAGCCCTCATTTCACTTTCAGTGTTAGTCCATCTTCATCTCTTATCTGGATAACCTCTTTCTATCCCCACATAAGTGTTTCAAGTAACTCATTCAACGCCACGATCGAGGTCGTTGGTGTCGTGAAATGCTTCGTATAACTCAGTCTTAGCTTCCTCTTCAACCCGTCAATTCCGCTAATAGCCACGCATCATTTGCATCCCTTTCGTTCCTAATTGGTCCTTTTTTCTTCTTCTCATCTTACCTCCCTTTGATACAATCGCTTCTTATATACGGTCTTCTGGTGGAATATTTCGTCACTCTCTCCCCCTTTCCGTTTTTGTTTACGTTTTTCAACTCGGCTTTTTTTTTTTGAAAAACATTCCCGGTGGAGTCGTGCTTTACCATCGCCTCAGTTTGTATTTGTTTTCTATCTCCTTTATCTAGTTTTCAACCCACGAATGCACTAATCCTTTTTTATCGGGTTTTCATTCTCCATTCGTTTTATACACGCCCGCTCTTTAGTCGCGCAGGAAATGCCTCTGATGCGAGTTTGTTTTTGCAGCTGTCACGATGTCACGGCTGTTGTGCCCCTGTTAGGAGGTTTTTGCTGTCCCTCCTGCACGCTTTTTTAGCGAGGGGCTAAAACGAGATTCGAGGTCGTAGGTTTTTACCTTGAGTGTCGTAGGAGCGGATCTTTTCCTATTTAGTTTAGTATCTAAAAGAAAAGAATAGGGTCTATTTCAGGGAGAAAGCTCGTTGTAGGCAATTTATTCTGAATTGAAGGGGATATCTGTTGGATGTGTTGGACAGAACAATGCTGCGATTAGGAAGCGGAATTCATTTATATGGTATTGTATTTTATTTTCCATTTCTAATCTTTAAATTCGGATCTTTTTTAATATCTATTTTTATTTAGTGTCCCTAGTTATTAAATTTAAAATCTTGTTCTTTTACTGCAAATATTGATAAAAACTCTGTAGTCTTCCTAGTAGAATTTTAGATATTCTGAGGAGATTTTAGTTTATGTTTAACTGCGAACTAGAGAGTTCAATATAGGCTGCTGTATCCAAATAGTCCCAAAACCACTTCCTAAATCTTGGTCACGTTCGTATAATCAAAATTCAACATCGATAAACATTCGCAACAAAGGATAGAAAACAGCGGAATGGTTCCTAAGTTTTGGCTGACTGGATAAGTCTATAATTCGACAGCAATAAACTCCATTTAGTTTTGTTATTCCATGCTCTATCTCTTTTAAAAGATTCGACCATTCTCGGAAGAGGTCAACTAAATTGCTTCCCTCCATATTGTTGGTTTTTATCGGCATTTAATGATTTGAGCGTGTGCTCTTAACAATACAATGGACGGTTTCTGTATAAACCTTCTTCTGCAATCTATAAAGTGGAAGGCGCGCTTCTTGGGAATTCCCCGGTTGTCGCATGCGTCAAACTGTGACGAGAATGTATGTGTCGATGAGCGTACGCATCGATAAATAAAGATCGCCATTGGCAGGCGATTTCGACGACGCCCATCGGTCGGCGGGGAATCCGCGCAAATTTTACGATCATAGTCGTTTCAGTGGCTAAAGCAGGGGATAAAGGTTTTACTATGCGAGACACATCATTATCGCATGAGAGGCTTACGCAATGCAACTATCGCGCTATTACCGATGGGGCTTCGGATAGAATCTTCGGTCGAAGGAGGCGGAAGTTTGAGGTGGATGATCTCCTACTGTCCCGGAGAAGTTAAGGCCGTCACAAGGTCGTATGTACCACCTTCTCGGTGATTTCCATCGGCTCGCGGAGTATTTCATCGACCGATAAAGTTTTAATGGAAAACTTTATTCGTATGTTTTAGTTAGATATTAAAGTGTCGTCATTGTTAAGACTTGTACTTTCTGCAACACTGTAAGATTTGCAATTGTTGAATAGGGGCATATTCGTACGATAAGTAGTTCGCAATAAGGAAAGTAACATTGCCCGAAAAGGTCAAAGAACATAGGGAAATTTTCATTTCGAAATTTCATGTCCGTTCTTCCTTGGAAATAGTTATCCTATGTTTCCGGAAAAACTTTCTATTAAATCTTGTATTTTTTTAATCTAGCATCGATTTGTTGTTACAGATTTCGATGAAACTTCCTTACCGTGTGAAATACCAGCTATAATTTCTTAGGAACATAGATAATACAAAGAAACATGATAACATAAGAAATCGAGTGAAAAGTGAAGTTGAGTGTTAGTTATGTATCTTACCAACTTTTTGCGCAATGATAGAATTACTCGAAAGGTGCATAGATTTCTAAGTCCGATGTTAAGTTTCGGAATCATCCGGATGTCTGCGCTAGGTAAATGCTTCAAAATTTCTGTCACCGCTCATTTATCAGGAGAAATATGATCTACAATTTTGTAACCCCTAGCGAACAATTTGTACTGCTGGGGTTTCCTTCCGTTTGTAGGTTTCACGTAACTAATCCGGAATTAGAATGAAAAAATCACTACTAACGAGGTTGTAAAGATTCTGCACTGAGTGCGCTACTCTTATTCATTGTGTCTCACATTGGTGTTAGGAAATTTAATATGATCCATATCTGGAGCAAGTTCATTTCTAAACTTCATGACTAGGTTTCAAAGCGCGAAAAAATTTCCTCCGTCTATGATGGCAAACAGGAATAGTTTTTGTTTTAGAGGAGACGTTTCATAATCAAACCGCCCATGTGTTCTTCCCTTTGAGCCGCTTGCGTCCAACCGCTGCTGGTGGTTTGGTTTTGCCCCCTCATAAAGAAATCGCTTTTAGCTTCGAATGTCGCAACTGCGGAGCCGTTTGAAAACTGCGGGGGAGTCGCGTCTTCTGTTCTAAGGATTCGTGCCCTCCTCGGAGAAGCCGGAACTTTTTTATCCGCGTTTTTTGCCCTTCGCATATTCCATCGCAGAGTTACGCAGGAAGCCCTCGTGACGCGCGCGCCTCCTGTTGCGCCGAGGACGAATTAAATGGTTACTTAGCCTTTATGGCGCCATCGCCGACAAATGAGAGAGCAGAATGTAGAGCTGCCATCTGTAGTGGGGCCTTTGAGGAGGATCTGATGGCGAAGAATTGACGTCCGTGGACCCAAGGCCGCCTTAATTTCAACTTCAAGTGGCCCCATTCGTACTCTTGAGGAGGAATTGGAAGGATTCAGGACAAAGTGGTGGAGGAAGATAGGGTAATGGCGGCTATGGGCTCATTGAGGATAAAAACGCGCGCGAAACGGGGCGGGCAATTAGCGATCATTGGTCGGCATTTACTGTACGTGTCTCAGGGTTCTAAAAGGCTCAAGGTACTGCCTGAAAGAAAATATGAAATTGTATTGTATAACATTGACTCTCTGCGTACAATTTGGAACACATTCACACCAATATTTTAAAACTACCTGCAAGAATTATCAGATAAAATGGCACCACTACATTGTAATTGCTCTTGATAATTAGCACGATAAGACGATAAATAGACGATAAGACGAATGTAAGACGATAAATAGTTAATCAAAAGATTTTCTATATTTATCGATATATTTTTGCTTTCTCAAACTTACATCAACCTTTTGTCCAGCGATTATGGGTATTTTTCTTCTCTTATGAACAAATTTGAGATAATCCTTGCACTGCTATTAACTATAACATAAATCGCAATTGTGTATATATTTCTAATGATTCATACTAAAATATTCAATTTTTCACTGATTTGGGAGGGTTGAATTAGTTTATATCGGAGAAAATATTTTCTTCAATGCTTCGAGATAATCTTCAATCTTCACTTATAGGAATATTTGTGATCTCCTCAGGCGTTGCTTGTCTATCTTCAGTTTACTTGTAATGATTTATTCCTGAACCTTACAGGGATCTCAAAAGTTCCAGTGGATTAAATTTGATCCTGGTTCAGATTTTGTATCCAAGAGAATATTCCTGCATTGAAATCTTCATAACGAGATACAAATGCTGCTGCACTATCTGAAGGTTCTCATTTTCCTCCCACATTTGTCTTTTTCGCCACTTAATCTTTATCGTTACGATAGATGAATTATTTTTATCTCGGCCGCCATTCGTCACTCCATCGTTTATTCCTACCGCGTTTTAATAAATCGTCTCTGTTTTAATGCCATTGTATTTTTTTATCGGAAGAAATATCACTTTTCTTCCCGTAAGAAACGCGCCGCCGATTCCATATGATTTATGCCATTCAGACTCGGCAGTGCGTGGGACGCCCGGCGCGCAAATCCAAATGGCATATCAGGGCCTTCGAAAGTCAAATTCAGTCGGGGATTGATGCATCGTTCCTCCCCATTTGCTCCATCTCGGACGGCCAGTCGTATTTCGGTTTCCCGGGTAATGGGACGAGGATTCTCAAACCGTCACGTCCATTAGGGGAGGGTAACTGATCGCCGTAATTCCCGGAATGGAGCACCGTGAAGAAACGCCTTGTCTTTTAAGATGTTTTATATGCCCTCTCCACTGGCTTCATTCCAGTAAAGCCATGGCGCATCTTTCATCACCTCATGCGTCATTCCAGCCGTGAGTTCAATCTGATGATCTCAGAGCGTGCGTTTGTGTGTTACTGTCGGACTCCCACACGCACGCGTCTTTGGAGGCAGAAGCACCCTCGTCCGCCCACCGTTTCATAAAGCGGTCCCCTCATCGCAGCTCATCTGCCTCTTTTGCTCGCCTCGCGCTCAAAAACAAAGACAATATCGCGTTTAACGGAATTGATCTCGATTTCCTTAACGTTTGGGGAAAATTTTCTGATTTTATGCGATGTTTCTCAGTGAAACGCCACCTTGATTGGATAATGATCAGTAAGTTACCATAGCTAATTTTGCATAATTTATTTTGAAAATTAAAGTTTTCTATCAGATGTTACTCGAATTGGTACTGATTGAATGGAATTACATATTAATTGTTTTTCTTAGATTGGTACTGCATAATAAAATCATGCTGTGAATGACGTAGAAGAAAAATCAACTACAGGAGCAATATAGGGAATTCCCTTCATTAGAAGCTAAGTACCTATTACCTCACCGATTTGGTATATGAATGAGCTCAGTGAGAGCAATGCTTTAAAATGTGTTACATTGTTTTCCTTTTTATAGTAGGCATTTATTTTCCCCGTGGGCAAATTGCCGCTAATCCTTGAATTTGATAAGTCGAAGCATTACCTTAAAATTCTAATAAAATGACAGCTTCCATATATCAATCTTAAAATAAAACTTCCCTCGCCTCGTAAAGGCTCTACTTTTCACTAATACGCTTTTTAAGCTCCAATTTGACATTGTTCTCGCTTATTTAAATCGATTCATCTTGAATTATCTCATTTTTCGCCCACTTAATGCCTTCTCGCCTTTTCCATTACCCCTGGCCTTTGGCCTTAGCGTCGTTTCGTAGGCCATTTACATCTTTCAGCACTCCCATCAACCGCACCTTTGCCTCCTCCCACACTCGCCCGCGGCCCTCCCATTCTTCACCGTCGAAATTATTGCGGAACGCGAGTCTAAAGAGATCTTTCGGCGCGTGGCAGACTTTAGGCATATAGTCCACCATCTCTTCTGTCGTTTGAATCATTCTGCCCAGATGTGAACTTATATAAACTTATGTTCGACCTTCCTATTTATATTCCAACTTGTACATGTAGTATAGCAGTTTTAATTGTCTTTTCTCTATCTCTGACGTTAGCATCTCTCTCGCCCACTTCAAAGCTGTCTCAAGCTCCTCGTGCATTATCCCAGCGAATGCTTTGCTAATCATCATCTCGGAATCTGCATGCTTCCTATCTGAGGTTTTCATCGAAGTCCTTCCGCATGAAGTCAGTGTATCTGCTGGACTGCGGTTGGTGACTTTGAAGAGAGCGGCATCAACCAACAGATGTTTTCGTAGTTCAACTTTTTGTAGATCTTAATTTTCCTTTCCTTGGATTTCTTCTCTTCTTTTTCAACTCGTATTTCAGTTCGTTTGCCTTTTAAGACTTCTCAAGAAATACATATAGGTCCTCGCGCCATGTCTTCCCGCAAGGATTTGCCATTTTCAGACATTACGTGGAATATGTTTATGGATTGGAAAGAAAAATAAGAATTGAAAATACGTATTTTCGAAGTTCAATCAAATGTGGTAGAATCCTATTTCTCTAATACCAGAATAATGTCACCCGAGCAAAATGTGCAGAGGATAACTGCAGACTGTAGTGAGGTAAATAGCGCACATACATCTGAAGAGTCCTCATAGATATCCACGTACATGCGGATAATAAGACAAACGTTTCTTATCAATTAACTTATGCGGGATGAGCGGGAGTAAAGTGCCTTATGCGGGATATCTGGGATGTCAGGAAGCTTCTATTTACTCTTGCTAAGCTCTCTCGATTCTTATTTTTCTGATGGAGGAATTGGATAAATTTAGTTTCGAATAATACTTATTAGTTAAAATAAAGAAATTCCTGTAATGTGATAATTAATTTCAAATTGCAGCCAATAGTAATATATATATATATGAATTTCTAGAAATGTCATACAAAATTGCAAAGGGTTATTTGCTATAAAATGAAAAACATTGATTCATCCTCTATTGTATTTTCTACTAGGCATTCTACATTTTTCGTTTATTCAGTTAGGATATCAGATTTTGAGTAAACGCTGCTTTGACAATTTTCATGAGAAACGTTCAAAATTCGGGAAATGTTTCTCTTTATATGTCACAAAGCTGTCGAAGTTCTTTCATGTATGCTATTTTTCAGACTATATATATCATCTAGTCCCAGTTTTGATGGAGCTCTTTTTGTAAAACTTACTATTTTTATCTAATAATCTAAGTTTTTTAAACGTTTTTGATGCAACAAAAATGTTGTTAAGTGAAATTTTAGTAAGAAGGTGTTCATACGTAACAACTATCCTGTGGTTCATTATGGACTATGTCGGTTGTCAGCCTCGATTTGTCCTCTCTATCTTCTTCTTAGTTATTCAGCCAACATCAGTGGCGTAGCAGTGACCTTTCTTAGTCTGCGATGAGGATGAAAACTATGCACTCCTCTTTTTTGCCGTCGCTTTTCCGTGTCTCAGTGTGCTCTTGTTGCGATGATCTTAGATGGACGGAGGAAAAGGCCACTTATATACGCACGCTGATTTAATTGGAAAGCATATGTAGGAAGAAGTTCTAATTCACTTGAAGAAGGAAATGAAATAGAGGTAGAGAAAGACTGAATACTTCGTGCAAACAGTTAAAATAAAAGTTAAAAGGATGATACCAAAAGAATGCGTGGAAGAGCTCATACGAATTGTAAAATCTTGTTCTTTTTCCTTTCATTGGAATCTATTCACAAAGCCTCCAAGGGAAATTATAGAAATAAAACGGATTAGTTTCATCGAAGGAAAATTTGGTCTACTCTGCGAACTAAGTTGATAGTTTTCATTCAGGTGAGTTTGGAATTTTATCAATGAAAGGGACCATTTCTTCGAACGGCCTTCTACCCAGACGGATTTCTTACGAATATTCCACCGTTGAAGTCTCCGACCCCTATTTAGAGTACATTACCGCGCTCTTTTTACCGGTTTCCTTCTATTTCTTCGCCCTTTTCGAACCCCTTGCGGTCTTGAGGAAGATTTCCCATTCCTGCCTCGTATTATTTTCTCCTCAAGGTGTCCGAGTGACCACCGCACTCGATCGTTTTGGAATCTTGAACACTATCTTCTCGCTTTGGATCAATTCGGACCCGTTTCCGGTGACCTTTCTGAAATTGGACCGGAAAAACATGGGATTTTTTCCCTTTAATCCATATTTTACGACGTGGGATATCTAGCTTCTAAGGCGTAGTGATGAAAGTTTATATTTTACTCTTCATCTCGCTGACCTCAATGATTTATATATGCATGAGTGATTCCTCGAAGATAACAAACCTCGTTTGCAGTAATTTTCTGGATTGATAATCATAGCGTAAATGGAAATAGAAACGAAGTACGCCTCAGCAAATTTTATCTTCCAATCTTTAATTTTTATGTAAGAGGCATGTAACGATTTACTCTTGCTTTAGAATTGTAGTTTCTTAAAAGGAAAATAAAATATAACCACTCATAATAGTTTGGATGATCGCACATAGCCAATGGAAGGCGAAGGCTACTCTTACTTGTGAAATAAAAAAACAACTAAAGATTGAAATTAAAAATTCGTTTCATTTTTACCATCCATATTAACAGATATTCTATATAGTAATTTATCAATAATTATTAATCTTGTATTTTTTGTGGTATTCAAAAATTCCATCACTGTACTGCCGCACTAGTTTCAGCTGTAAGTTAGCTCTTAATTTGATTTCAATAATTACTTTGGAATTTATTTCATAATTATGAAATCATTCTCTAGATTTTATTCGTATGAATAGATAACGGAACTTCGGTATTTCGGCAATTTTGTAATCCACTGAGTGCATGAATCGGCCACTTGTACCACAACTCGCTGCATGGTTAAAGGAAATCAAAACACTTGAATAACAAGTCTTTTATTGTGCTGTTTACTTCAGGAATTCTCCTGTAATGATTCAACTCGGTCGAAATTGGCATTCGATTTTGGGTTGAACAATAGAATCTTGCGCGATTTACGTTGTAACTGCCCTTTCGTGCCACTCTTCGGGGAAAATCTCACGAATGGAGTGTTAGCGCTTTGAAAGTCACGCAGACAACATTCCGTGCCTCAATATCATTGCCTTCAATTCAGTTCGAAAAGGGAAAGAAGGGGTGGAAAGAAAGAGTTGTCGGAAATGAGAACAGAAACGAGGAAGAGATGGAAGAATCAGAGATGATATGACCTCGAGGTCGTGGCTCCTTTTGCCCAACCGATCGCCAAGGGACGAAGGAAATAGTTTTGTAGCCGTGATTTAGAGCGAGTCAAAGAATCTCCGTCGACTATAAAACTCCTCAAGATGCATTGAGAATAAGGCCTGTACGAAGCCGAAATAATAGAATTTTGACAAAAGGAGGGAGTACTTTTACTTTTAAGTCTTACTTATATCATGATGAAGAAGAAGATTATTGTACTTTTACTGGGGAAAAAGTACAATAATCTTCTTCTTCATCATGACGTATTTCCACAAGACATCGCCAGCGACTGTGAATTTTATTTTATTACTTATATCAGTTAAACTGAAGATGGGACTTAGAAGTCCCAATGTCGTCGAATAAAGTCACATAATAATAATAATACTTGCTTACTTATGTTCCTTACTCTTTTACAGTAAAGATGGACTTCTACAAATTCCAGGCATCATCGTTTGAATTTAATATAATATTGTCTGAAAAAACTCGGAAAACTGTTTGGAACTTGAGAAATCTTTTGAATTGTGCCCGTATCAATCAGGATTTTTTCGGCACGTAATTTTACGAGCTATTGCTCTGATTACGGCGATCAATTCTCTCGAAGGATAACAATGGTGACGAATATGCACGTGAAAGCACGATACGTTAAGATGCTAACTGGGAGAGTGTAAGATTATAACCCCCGTCACGCCAGCTTTGAGAGAGCAAATTCTTTCCACGCTCCCGTGATTTGAAATAAACGTCGAGTCAGGGAAGCATAAAAATTTCCCCCCACACCGTGATGAGAGAAGCATCTTTTGGCGAATTTACGAATTGACTCCCAGTATTTTTGTTTATCTCTTTCCTTCTCACCTACAAAGCAATTGAAATGGAACTCAATTACTGGAAATCGCTCTGGCGGAATGTGTTATGTTAAAGTAGTTTTAAGACATTTTCCCCACTTACTCTTGAATTCGGATTAATTTTATTTACAAGATTATTTCCTTATGTCAAGCGTTTAAGAGTATCATTGTAAAATATGGATTAAAAT
Organism: Sympetrum striolatum; assembly: GCA_947579665.1. Lineage (NCBI taxonomy): Eukaryota > Metazoa > Arthropoda > Insecta > Odonata > Libellulidae > Sympetrum > Sympetrum striolatum. The sequence goes on along the minus strand of OX388342.1, from coordinate 47,063,547 downwards.
GATGTGTCCGTTATAAATAATTTAAATAAAAAATCTTCGATGTTTTCAATGAGGAAGGTTCTGACCTACTATCATTTTTATTCAGGTATACGTTTTTTAAACATGCTTTCACTTGTATTGCAATCGTATCAGGTCCCTAAATTTAAGTAATTTGCAAGTATACCAGATTCATATGATCTATCTAAAACATAATAGGAATAAACGTATGCAAAAACCTACTTCAAAGTATAATTTTTAACACAAAAATATTATTCATAAAAATGATAATTGCCTTTGCAGAACAAATAGAACGGAACTAATGATCGAACAACGAAAACGTAATCGTAAATAAAACTATTGCGTAAAAGAATTGTATCTCTACTTAGTTTATTCCGTGCTGATTTTGTTTCTATAACTATCGCATCGAAAACAAACGAAACGGTAACGTAAACATTGCTAGGCATCCGACTGCTAAGTAGTAGTGAGAGTCCACGGTTTTAAAACTATCAAGTTTCGCATGCTTAACATCTAAGACAGGATGTCAGTTACATAAGTTCCGTTAGCTGGAGAGGTCCACTCGTAGAGGATGCTGGCCAAGGGAAGTAATCTTCGGCAGGAATGCGAAAGGGAATTGCTCCGGAGCGTCTTCGAAGCCTCTGGTCGGTCGTCGGCCCCGGCGAGGACCGATTTCCGGCGCTGTTGATGCCGGCGTCGCACGAAGGGAAGGCAGCGGAAGTCATTAGGAGAAACGCCCTCTGCGGCACGCGCTGCTCGGTATGCAAACTGCAGAGGAAACAGAAGTGGGCGGGAGATCTTTTTACTACTACGTCTGCCTCTCCACCCGTTCCGAGTATTAACTCTGTTTCCGCGTTATCTCTGCTTGGGTCACTGCGTTCGAGGACTCCAGTTGTACGCCCAAGTGTCGCTGAGAATCGCTGGGGAGTTGAAGCCGGGTTCCCGTTTGTTATCTCTCCCCGATGACATCCGGTTTTGTCTCTTCGAATCCGTGGCCACACCTTCCCTCGTACGAAATGCGATTTGAGCCATTGGAACATCTGTAATTCGTATTTTTCCTTCAGAGATTAGGATACCTATTCAGTGGTCGGTTACTTTGAGTATAGATATGCCCTCAAAAAAATGTCTAAATTTTTCGCTACCATAGTCTGAACTGCTGTAGAACCTCACCAACAAATTAATTTCATTTCTAAGCTTGCCTTTAATCTCCTGCTGACCAGTCGTGCTGGTGGTTGTTCACACGAGACCGGGAAGGTATTCGGTCTTTTCCTGTGTCTGGTTCAGAGGACGTGACGTTGGAGTTTTAATTGCGATTTTTTCATGCCGTCCATTATATTGAGACTTCTCAACTCTACAGCAGGAGAAATGGTGCAGTGGTTAGCACTCCTTAGTCCATTTTTGTTTAATTTTATCAATTGATATGTCAATTTTTTATATACTGTCTTTTAGAGAGAAAATAAATGGTACAAACTGAATATTATTTCATATGAAATACTTTATTTCAACCGAACCTTATCCCGTTCACGTGATATTAAATCTTAGGGACGAACTAAAAATTAATCATTTCAAAATACCCTTTATAAATAAATAAATTAGCTCTATTCCTAGAGAAGGCTAAATAAAGCCTTGGTTGATGGATCCGCAATTGTTAAAAATACGACATCAAAAACGAAAATTTAGCTCAAATTCTGTAGCATTTAATATTAAGAACATTGAAATTTATTCAACTTTGCTAATAAACTCTTCCTTTCTTTACTTGCAGACGACGATAAAGGTGTATGCGAGATGTCTCCGACCCGACATAGAATACAAGACTCTTGGAGTGACTTTCGACACGACGAGTCGCCAAGTGGTGTCGTCTCTGCTGGGGAAATACCGCATGCGCCACCGGGATCCAAACCTCTTTTACTTGACTATGGAAGTTGGAGTAAGAGGAGGTAGGCTTGGTGAGTTGATGGAAATTTTCTGGTGAAATAAGTTTGATCCGTGTTCGGAAAATTTGTATAATTTCACCGCGCTTGAAAACGTTGGTTACTCATGGAGTGTACAATATTTTATGGTATTATCATTTAAAATATTTTGCATTTTACTTTCAAGTTTACTTGCCGAGTGATATGCTAAGAAATTCTTAATATTTTCTATTTATCGCCATGCCTGTGTACGATTATTTTTTTATATAAATGCCACATTTCAAGTCCCTATCCACAAAGGCCATGAAAATTAAAACAGTAGAAAGGTCTCCAACAAAAATAGTCTTCCAAGTTCATGTGCGTTTGTGGTCTAGAAATACAAATTATTTAAGCCTTATTTTTAGGCCTATATTTATATTCATATGTACAGTCAAATTGAGTATAACGTACATTTATAACAATTTTTTCGTGCGCGGTGAATGGAATTTTAAAAATTTGGAAATTACCGGAAAATTTCCGTCATAAACGTTTTATGGATACGTTTTGCTGACTTTAGATTTTATAAACGATTTTAAATGAAATGCTAATTCATCTAAAATTTTTTAATGTTCAATTCTCTTCTTAAAAATCACTAGCTCAAATCTTTTGATTTGCATATGTATCCAACTTACTGATGAACGTAATTTTTTTTGTTCAGGAAACCGCACTGTCCTTGTGTTAGATGAGGAAGCCAGGCCAGCAGAGCTTCAATCCTGTCATCCGCGGGGAGACTCAAGGTAAGAATTTTCTAAATTTAATGTAATTATATAAAATATTTCTTAAACGATAAAGTAAAACCTAAGCTAATGTTTACCATATTTTACTCGCAGAAAGGTAAAGGAAATTTATTTATTAATTACCGTGTGTAGAATTGTTTATTTAACTAAATCTTTTGTTGTTAAATTAAAATCAAGTCTTTATCTTATACTTAATCTCTTTCAATTACGAGTTAATCATTTTGAAAGAAATGGAAATTTGGATAAGAAATTATAGTGATGTGGTTCGCTTGTTTAATGAAAGGTATTCTTTATTTTAGGTTCGCTTTACAAACCAGAAGAGGTGGCCTTGTGAAAATATACGACAGCGTCCTGATGACCGGGGTAAGTTTTTTCTCTTTATTTCTCCATAGTATTGTAATCTGAATTTAGACATTGATTTCAGTTTCAAAACGATATGGCATTAGTCAAGGTCTATGTTCTTAGTTAGAAAATTTATATTTCTCAGACTTCGTTGTTTATTGTCAGAATGTGATTTTAAAAATTGTTGTTTTCTATTCTAGTCCCAGTACAAGAGTTTGCTGATATCCGATAAGACGACGGTTGACGAACTTATCCAAATTCTTCTCAATTGCTACAATAGCAAAGAGCGAGTTGAACAATTCTCCCTCTATGAGGTAACTTCAAGATTTTTTTGTCTTCTACCAACATTAACAATTGATAATGATATTAATTTATTGATATATTTAAAAATGAAAATAATCAGTATTTCAATGGTAATTTAACTTTAATTATTTCGAAAAGTTATTTCATTAGAGGTAACTTTGAATTTGTGGGCAACTTTAAAATTGTTTTGTGAAAAAGTTCCAAGCTCCAAAGACTAATTTTAATTAATCGATTTAAAAGATTCATACACGGTGATGCTACCATTTTAGAATGAATAAAATAACAATAAATTTAATTTCAATATCAATAATAATATAATTGTAAAGATTTGATAAAAATAATAAAAAATTATTCACAAATTGGTTGAAGCATAAGACTAATTTCCACCCCTTTCATTACTACTAGGTTTGCAAAAGTGAGGAGTACGAGAGAAAACTACACCCAGATGATTCTCCTCTTCACGTCCAGTTGGCATGGCAGTCTTCACCAGAGGAATTCCATTTTCTGTTGAGAAGGAACCCAGAGCAGCAGAACATTGTTAGGTCTCTGAGTTGTGGTCAAGTGGTGGAAGAAAGTTCATCAGAGGAATCCCAAGAAAGGACAGAAAGGTGGGAAATCGAAAGGCTATCAGAAAGGGAGGAGGAATCTCCAAGGATAACTAATGGCACACCAAAGTCGCAGCACCATGTGCGAGCACAGAATGGCTGCAGTACTGAGCACCAGAGAGCAATGTCTTGCAAGCACGCACAGCTGCAGCAACAGTTGAATCAGAGGCATTGGGACAGGGCGAAAAATGTGAGTACATAACCTTTTACTATTTTAATCTAATCTAATTTCAAAGAGATAATATCTTATAATAATTAAACTAGTTTTCTTTTTTTAAGTATAATTGTTCTTTTATCCTTGTACTTTTTACATTGATACTGAGATTGTTATTACATTTAATTTATTCACTTAATCATTATAACAATATGGGTTTAATGTGTGATATGCCAGAATAATTATTACTCCTGATAACTATTATCCCTAAATTATTGGAAAAAATTTAACATATTGCTGGTGAAGGCCATCTGCCCTAGATATTTATGTAAATCAATTTCAGATGGTAAAAATCCTATTTATATATTTTGTTAAGCTTTCTCAATAAAATGTCGAGTTTAACTTCTTATCACATATATTTACTTTGCAATTGCTTTAATTTTTAAGAGTATACTAATACATCTAAGAAATATTAAAGCTAACTATTGTTTTTTTATTTGTAGATTCAACCCCTGTTTGGTATGCACAAATCTCAGTCAGCTGGTTTAGCCTCACCTGCTCTGAACAGAAGCTGCCAGCAACACATCCATCAGCAGCCAGCATCCTCATTGCTCTTGCTGCAGCACAAGAGGCCCCCAGATGAGGTGCAGGCCAGGCTGAGATCCCTCCCTTTGTCTACATCCTCGTCTTATGGAGACTATGAAAATTATTTTTACATCTGAAGCTCAAAAGCAATCAGGTAAGAGCAGCAACATCTGCATATCATCTGTTTTTGTTGACATCTTATTAAAATAAAGTTTTTATTGGTAACCATGAGCTCATTGACTTGTATGATTGATATATTGTCTCACACTTATGGATTACATGTTTGCTGAATGACGAGTTTAATAGTTTTTCCTAAATACAGGAATGATCTCATGAAATTTTTGTCATTTATGTTTGAGAGGTATGAATAATAGAATTATCACCATCAAAGGATATTTCATTGACTCGATATACTTTGGTTGATTTTCACTAGCTTTTACTGCCTTGCTTTCTCAGTTTCAAACACTGATAATGGCATTTTCTGATTAAATTTATTTAAAAAAATAATAAATATTTTCCTCCAATAAATAATAAATAACTGTTGAAATTTTCTCCTTAAAACTTTGTATCTGTACTCTAAAAATGAATTAAGTTCTCAATAGCTTACTTTTATCTTTGCAGATTTAATTCAGAGTGAAGATGACACAGGCTGCAGCTCCAAGAAGGAAAAGGGAAATATTTCCTCAGCTCAAAGCAAAAGCAGCCCATGATGCAGAGCCAGGCTACTTTTCAGTGAAACTCATTATTGTTTCAGTCTAGTTTTCATGCCAAAGTTCCAATCTCATTGCTTGGGTGCTTATTTGACACTTTTGGTATTTGTAGAGTAAGTCATTGTTAAAAAGCTTTGCAAATTGCAGTTATTGACTAAATCTAGGCATCATTATTTAACGTAGATTGTGCCTATGTAATCTTTTGAAAAGTGCAACTTCAATTGGTAGTGATTAAATGCTTGTGTTGCAAGTTACCTCTAGAAAGAAGAACAGCATTATTAATTGGATTATCAAGGTGGATGACTTTTTGATAAAATCTTTGCTATAAGGGACTACGAGATATCAACTTCAAGAGGCATCTCTGGTATTGATGATTGTAAATCTCATATGCAAAAGCATTTTACCTAATATGATCCATGTAATTTATTTCCAAAGTAAAAATTTTGTAATGAGTGACTTGTTTATGAAAGGCAAATTTTGCCTCAGTGTGAATACTTGAAGCCAAATTTTTGTTTGCCGATTGGAGGCCGAAGTGTTTCCAGTCTTTAAAGTTACTATCTTTCATATCTTGCAGGAAAATATCTTGAATGTTTTACTGCAAGGGATAAATCCAAAGATAAATTACCAATATAATATATATATATATTCTTGATGTTTGTGCAAAATGGTTCTAGTAGCTGTTAGATAAACAGCTTTGCAGCTTTTTGTTTGCTGATCAGCAGCTCAGCATAAATAAAGCTGGTTGTTTCAGTAAGTGTACTAACCTGTTAACAGCTGTGAATTCATATCGTTATGTGTTTTAAACTTTCATTCATCTTGACAGTGTATGAGTGGCCGATACCAAAGATATGTATTGTAACTTTCTTGTAGATTACATTTATATGTTTTGTACAGATTAAAGAGAAATATTGTAAGAATATTTATTTTTCATTTTTCCCTGAAACTCTTTTGAAATTAGAAATCATATTAGTCAAATTAGAAGATATTATTTTTACTTGATCAGGAGTAGAAGAAGATGATAATTAAATCTCTGTTGAATCTATGTGAAGTTAGAACAAGAACAATGTTATGCATATGTCTGGTTTAATCTTACCATTTCAAGAATAATTTGATTGATTTCTTTAAATGGAATGCAGAAATGATTTATAAAATATAATTTAAACTGTGGTGTAATAATAATAGATTTCTTAAGACAAATATGATCATTTTGTAAACCTTTTTTGTACATTAAAAAGTATTTGAAAGGAGCTAAATACTTCAAAATCACATTATTGACTGCTTACCCATTTAATTCTGAATATTGCCGCTGAAGAGACCTAAGACCATAAGACCACCCTTCTCAGTATTTGTAACACAACTACTTAACCTAAGTGCCCATAGTAATTTCCATTCTGTAAAAAGAGAAACAATACTTGGTCATTTAGAAAATTTTGTTTGCATCAACTAAATACAGAAGCATGCAAGACTTGGCCATCTCTTTTAATCATGGACTAGTGAAAATGAAAACATTTTATCAATTTGTCTGCCTCCATGGAGATTTAAATTCAAACAACCTGAAAATAGATGTTAAGATTAGATATCAAACCATTTCAAGTACGTTCAAAGCTTGGTAACTAAAGAGACTATGAGAGTTATCTGGAAGGAGAACTCCAATTCCTTGGGAAAACAGAGGGAGGACTGCCATAGTAAGATTTACTAAAGGGAAAATCACCAAGTCATCAGGTTACACATACCTTGATCAGGATTCCACAGAATCTTAAGTATTGGGCATTTGGAATTTTGTTTTGTTTCTATTTCCCTTTTTCTTCAAAGGTAAGTGTCAATACTTTTCTGGTAGAAAAGGCTTAACCAAAAGATTAACTATTAAATTAAATGGCTATCGGGTGTGACCCCTACGGCGATGGGGTTACTGGTTCAAATGCCAAAACTGGTAGTGACGATGTCACTACCAGTACCAGTCATGGGCCAACGCAATATACTAAAAATGTCTACATAAAATAACCAGGACGTAAACAACAGAAGACATGTGGCACCACCATAGCAACGTTCTCAAATTTGTTAATTTTTTTAGGGCTGTAGGTGCTCGCGATGAAAAACCAAGTGTACTTTTTTAAGAGGTTTGAATCATGCTCTTTTAAATGAAAATAATTTACAAGAGTATCGAAAAGGTTTTTCTTTTCTAAGAGCGGGCAGAAAATAACCTCTTTTTGTCGTTTTTACAAATGTCATCCTCATAGTTGTCCCTATTTCTAGGGCCTTATATGCTCGAAGGGTGGTGTGGGTGTCCCTTAAGTTATCTTCCGAAAGACACTAAATTTGAAATCATGCCACTTCAACCCATTATTAAACTCACCATTCTAGTTGGCATAGCATACGATAAATCATTAATAAAATCTGCTGTAACATAAAATTATTGAATCTTACCAAATTTGAAGTAAAGTTTCTAATACAAAAACTTTTTGATTTCTTTGGTAAGGCAAGATAAAGTTAGAAAACTAAAACTTCCACTGTTTCCTGGTATTTCTAATGTATGTAATGTAATGTAATTTCTAATGTCCAGTATTTCTAACTGTATATTGGAATATTTTTCTCTTTAATTTAAAGCTTTCAGAGATTTCTCTTAGATAATCTGTGTTGTTTTTCTAAATAATTCACTTGTTATCATTATCCTATTTACAACTCAAAGAAAAATTATCAATTTTATTATACCGTCAATAATTGTAGGTATAACATTATAGATCAACAACTGAGTAAAATTAGCCAAAGATCTAGATGAAATTTTAAGTCATTAATGTGAGGCACGATACCTTCTTTGTCAGTTGAGTAGATTTAACTATGCTCCCATGATAAGAATTACAATATACTAACATTACTTCCCCTTTTATCTCCTTTTCTTTTAACTTTAAAGTAGGTAACATATTTTTATGAGATTCTACTATTTCATGATTTTCACCAAAAATCATAAAGCTATTGTGAGAAAATTATGATTTCAACCATTTTTTAGCTCCAAACTCTCAACTTCAATAAAATCATGTTTCTTTTTAATATAAATATTATATTACATTTTTTAAATTTCTTTCTTTTCTAAAGAGGTGGCTATGTTTTTAGGGCTCCTAATTCTAGGAAGGATTATTTTTTTTATTTTGATTTTCCCTTTTGATAATGATTATGCCTTCTTTATAAGTCAATTTTATATAATTCATAAAAATTTCTTTCTGACTGCTATCAAACTTAATTAAGAGTTAGCAGCAATATCGAGCAACATAATACAAAGATGCTAGGCATAGAGATGGTGGCGTAGCTAGTTGGGGCAAGGGGGGACATCTGTCCCCTGGCACAGTACCAGCGGGCGCCAAATTGATATTACTTAGAAACGAATGCATTTCAGAATCAGAGTCGTGTGAAACTCACCGTATCGAATTTGCAAGAATGAAATTTTTGCCTTAACCAGGCTGTTCACAACTGAAATACCAAAGTAGCCTAAATTTTGTTCACTCACAGCATTTCAATGCAACAATTTTACGCCAGACGGGTTCAACAGCGAGTCCGTTTATTCTGGATGTTTATGGTCAAATTTTCCCATGTATTTGTAGAGGCCTTCTTTCTTCAGCGCAGCGCAGTGGTGTAGTGGCAAATTTTCTTGTGTGGGAACACTAAATATATTTGTCAAATTAAAAGGAAAGTCGTATTTATATGATTTTCTAGAATGCCTACAATAGCCAAGAGCATAGAATTATTATAGAATTTGTGCGAGCTCGCTGAATAATACTGAGCCTTTTAAACCAAATCAATATTTAGCAATAAATTGGCTATTTTTGTACTGTGGAAAACCAGTGTGGGAACGCCGCCGTTCCCACGCGTTCCCACTCCACTACACCACTGGTGCAGCGGCAGCATTTTCATCACGTTTCTTAAACAAACGGCGGGTCTTAATCCAATAACCTCGGCCAGATTGTTTAGGCTATTCTCCGAACCCTCAACTTGAGTTTTCCTTACAAGTGCAGTTGCTGAGACGTGTATATTCATCACCACGAGCAGCTCAGCCATAAGCCCATATCGAATCTGGACGAAAACATTCGTGAGAAGAAACTATCTTCCATTCCCGTAGTCTACTTCCTTGGCGCCATGCCTAAGAACCATAACAGTCGGCCATGAGTGCTGTTATGCAGGTTGTTTATCTTTCATAAAGGCGAAGGCGGGAAAATCTCTTGCGAGATATCTGGTCTTTCGCCCGAAGAAGTCAGTTCGGTGAGGATCTTCGAGTTGTTCAGTTCAGTTTTTTAGTTTGCCTGTTCAGTTGCAGTTGGGATATTAGTCAGGTTCAAGACAGATTTCAGTACAGAGTAAATTATACGACGGTAAGTTTCACTTTTCTGTTTCCTACTTCACATAACAGAGTACAAGATCATTTTTCTTTTTGGATAGGAAACCTTTCCATAAATTTAGGCTTGTTCTCGTGAGATTATAATGGATTAGCAGATTTTTTCTGTTTCCTTTACTTTTTAGCTGTTTAATTTAATTACGTAAATATACTTTAAAATCAAATGTCAGGAAACATTAATACGAAAAGAGGTAAAACATGTTTAGCTTTTACAGTAAAACTTTATGTACATATTATTCTTTTTTTAGAATTCTTAATACGTAGAATAACAAGCGATTTGCTTACGAAGAAAATAAACAATCGTTGATCGTCCGAAAGATTTGAAATCGAATATTTTAATTACGCCTTAGATGTTTGCAATTCGGTCAAAGGGTGATTGTCTCATAATTAATTCTCGATTATTTTGATTTTCGTACCAAGTTCTATCTTTGATCCATACCGATTCATATATTATCTGTAAAAAATCTAATGTGGCCAACACATGACTTTCTCCATATTTATTGAACACAGAAGCCTATGCTGCAGTGGCGCAGCGAGGGGGGGGTTTTAGGGGTTCAAACCCCCCCCAAGAGTCAAGTCCTATGACTAACTTTGTACTTTTATTTCTACTGAAGAGTACAAAACCCCCCCCCTCGCTAAGGGGGGGTTATCACGCAAATCTTACAGATACACGGCGTGTCATGTGTTTGCTTGATAAATTCAACGAAAGCTTCGCGTACCTGTAAATATGGCTCCGATTTCAGTTAAGGTGATGTTTTCGGTAGCAGAGTAGACATCGATATCAATGGGGCGCTATGATACGAGTGTTTCGCACACAATGTTCAACGCATGCACTTCTTAATCCTATCCTTTAGTTAGATAACTCAGGCCATAAGTTAAGATTCCTATGAGAAAAATTCGAAAGTGCTGATTTGTTTACTCCTTGAAAAAATACAAGGGAACATTCGAGAAGTAATCCGAAACTTGCACCCTGAAAACAGAGATTAAGATTACGTTTGAGAGACAAACAAATTCATTGAACGCTCAGTTAGATCTTTTGCTTGTGACTGTTTCAAGGGTGTGAATGCAAACATAGGCTCGTGAGTAGTGCTTTTGAAAACTTCACAACAGTTCGAAGGAGAGTTTAGTTTGGATTTCATAAGGTACTGATGTACATCCGAAAATTCTTTTCACAGTCCGCTAACAGTTCGAGGCCGCTATCGGAAAAAACGTAAGTTAATTACTATGTGTTTTTTGTGAAATAACCATTATTAGATGCATAAATTAGGATTTTCTTATTTTAGGGCTGTTATCAGTGGACACATCTTAAGATGATTTTAGCGACAATTGCAAAACTTTTTCCTTTCATTAAGCATTCTAGACGATTAAAAGTCTGCACACAGTTGACTCTTCTGTACTCGGGATGACAGAATATATACTGATCTTTATTTTATGATTGCCTGTTAATTTGATATATATTTACGAAAATTTTCCGCTAACCGAATTTCCGTAAACATTTGAAAAAGTATTGGAGCAATGAAAGATTTCAGTAAAAATTAATCTGCGATGATATTAATAATAATATACCATTTTGGAAGCAAATCAGTCAGCTGAAAGGTATTGTGCGCGTAAGTTACGCATATATTTATCGGAACTGTGACTTGATGACTTGAATTAAACTTGATAAACTGTTAAAACTGTGAATTAAATTCTTCAGCTTCCTTTCCGATGCAGCCAATTTTTTCTCTGGTGATAGAATTCCACGAACTGCATGACTAATCCTGTTAACCGCTTGGTCATTCCATTCAAAATTTCAATTCATGGAAAATTTTTGTTTTCTTTGAACACTCAGTGCGTAAGACTGGGTTTGCATCAGCTCTTTGCTGGTTAAACCAACTATTACTTAGTCTAAATAATTGTAAGTTGACGTCTTCATTTTTTTCACCTTGGTATGTGACTTTAATACTGCAAATTCAATTATAATATCAACTATAATCAAGAGTCTACTGTATTTTTTAATGCAGCCGAATTTTTAATTTTCGGTATGTGACGCATTCAATGAAAAACTTAGCTAACACATAAATAACGAAATCAGGCTTAATTGTAAGCCTGGCAGAAAATTTCATCTGATAAAAATGATTTTTTGTTTCTTATACGAACCTTGTGCAATAAGCTGTATATATACTTCATATCATTATTTTTATACATTGATGGCGTTTTCTTGACAGGCGATATTTCAATTAAATTCCAAAATCTGCTGATGATATAGTCAAATAACGAAAGACAATGAAATAAGCATGGGCGCGCCAATGTGGGGGAACAAATGAGCGAATGTTACGTTTTACATCGCTTGCCAAATAACCGTAGCTAGTTTTTTCCTTCCCACGCTTTGCAACCTCTAGGAAGAAAACTCTCGAAGACTCGGAAAGTTTATATCTAAATCACTAAAAAGCTTCAGCATAGAAAAAATGAGTTTTTAATAGATATTGGACGTATCCAAACCAGAAATCCAAAGAACACACTTATTAAGTTTCCAATTGTTCGCTTATGTAAACTACTATCTTGCAAAGTGTAACAAGTTGGCCACATAAGCGTTAAACTCCTCTAGTTTTGAATGTATTTAGTTTTTGAAAGAATTGACATATATTGTAGTAAGTAGCGGGCATGAATATACTAGCCCCTGTAAAGTAGGCATTTTTCGTTTCCTCAGACCCCCCCCATTGGTAAATCCTGGCTGCGCCACTGCTATGCTGGTAACATATAAATAACTCCAAAACAATGAGTGTTACAGGAAAATATTTCATACAAAATTTGTAGTAAAATACATTGTCTATAACTTTGGTACATAATTGTATATACCTACATTGCATTCTGACAGATATGTATGAAAAACTTCCATTTCTGGATGAACAAAAACTTCCGGTTAACCATTATTCAAGAATAACTCCTAAACAATCAATGTTACGATAAAATGTTTCATACAAAAGTTGTAGTCATGTACATTATCTATTACTTTTGTACATAAGGATTTAAATCTACAGACACTTTAAAGGTCATTCAAATTGAGTCTATATACTATTTGGGTTAGTAATTTTCCCGTTTCACGGTGTTTACGTTTTATTTTATGGAAAATTGCCTCTCATTTTTTATTCCCTAGATATTTTAAAGATTTTACCTCAAAATCAATCGAAAAAGAAACTGTCAATGCCATTGGGAAATGGCTGAGAAATCAGTGTCCGAAGAAATCTGCTTGAATATATTTAATTTGTTAATTAGATAAAAATTGATTTTTAATTTTAGGTGTCTAAAAAGTGCCTAAAAGGTGCCTTTTCAAGGCGCCTTTAAGCTAGAAGATCAAGGCGCCTTTTGGAGGCAGTGTCTTACGCGGGTAGGCTTAGGCGCGGCTCATGCTCATTTATCGAAGTCGATTTTTTGTTTTCAAAATTTATTTTCTTTTGACATTATCACCTGTTTTATAAAATTTTCATAATAAAAATCAGCTATATATTAATTACTTTTTTACGATGTAGATCAATATGAAACGAAATGGCTGTAGTTTTTTTTTCAGAACCAATTATCATTCATTTTCCAAAACTGTATTATTTGGTATTTCATTGTAAAATTGTTATTTTCTTTTATATTTCATTGGAACAATTACTTACAAAATAATTTAAAACTTATTAATTTTCGATTTATAAAACGATAAAAATTATCAATTTTCGTTTAATTTATATAGATATTTTGGAATTACTAAAGAAGAATTGCTAAAATACTAAAATATTCCCAATTCACAACGGATAATTTCAGGGAGATTAAAGTAAATTTCGGGCTCGGGTCAGGATTGAGAACGAAGATTTGGTTCTACGAATGGGCCCATGAAGACCTCTACTACATTCCACTGCTCCAATTAATGGAGAAGTGAAGGTAACGGTCTCTCTAATTAAATGCAATTCAGAGATGAAATGTTACCATTATTATTTATTCCCCTTACGTGATCTTTCTGACAATTTCTCATATGATACATTTTTAATATTGCAAACTGAACCTGATTACTGCCCAAATCAAGCAATTACAGATTAATAACGGCAAATAAATAAAATGCATTACATCTATTTTCAGTATAGCTCATTCAAATTCTATCTAGTCTGGTTTCTATGCATTTTAATGAATTGGAAAAATTCTTCCTTTTCAGATGGTCGTGGGATTTTGTATGGTAGGCATTGATAATAGGGTTGCCACGATCGAGACGTTTGGCATCAAAAATAATAAAGGATCAATCATAGATAGTTTACAAGTCAATGAAGAACTTTTATCCAAAATGAAATTACGAAATTTTGAGCAAAAGTGAGCATAAATTTCAGTACACATTCATGCATTCCATATGAATAAGATCGTAATATTATCGTATATTATTTAGGTATTGTGAAAAGCACTTCGACAGCTTAAATCATTTTGCATATTAACTCAATCGGGAATCGAACCTGGTACTGCTTTCACCAGAGCCAAACGCGCTGTCCACATGACTATCTGCGAGCTCGGTAATCATAACTTTGAAATTGAATGAAGTCTTTGAAACCACTCCTCTTTCTCTAATTTACAGAAAACTGATATGATGACCTAGCACTGATATAAATTAGTTATCGTATAAATTTACTCCTACATTTATATCCTACAAGCAGTCTTACGGCATGATTCAGAGGGTATAAACATTAGGCATTCGGACTACTATCGTATCGTCAGCGAAAAGTATGGATTTTTAAAACGACTGAATCAGCTTCGATTTCTCTTACTTTGCACTCATCGGATGGGCAGATAAAGCAGGCGGGTAGCATAAAAGCAGATACATCTTTTGCAGATGAACATACTTTCCCTGACTTATCATGGAATTGCAGCTGTGAGTTTTTTAGTCACCTTTCTTTCAAAGATTAACCAACCTGCCTCTGTGAATAATTTTTGTAACACTTGTTTTCCTATCGTAGCCTTTCTTAGCAAATCGTATTGCCTTGCATAGCAAATTCTCGAATTCGCGAGAACGGATTTCATCCACAGAATCTTGCATACTCCAGATTAGTAGTAGTATTATTCTTCAAGGTGCTTTGACAGCTTTGGACACTTCGCTCCCACCGGGAATCGAATCCGGAATCGATGGGGTCTGTACAAGATTAAATAACATCGTTCTCTCTTTTACATTGCTTTTACTCAGTTTACTTCATTTACAACACAGGGATAGTAACGAAGATAAACTTTTTAATTTCTTGTACAACCATAGTATTTATAATTAGAAGATATCCATACTTACATTCTACAAATTTTTGATGCAAATTTCTTAGTTATAAAAATTGGGCACTGTTTTCATACAAACTCACACCAATTATTTCTCCTTTATATATTCATAATATCATATTTTTGCTGTATCTGTATCAATATATTTCATTTAGTTTATTAAGCATTTTTGTTTTGTCAAAAGTAAACTTAATGTTACCAACCATAAGCTGAATTACGCAATTCCTTCGTAGAAAAATATAGTACTCATTCCTACAAATTTTTCATCTCATTAAAAATACTCAGTATACTGAGTATTTCTGCCTGTTTATAATAGTATACTATTATAAACAGGCAGAAGTCAGGTCCCAAGTTTGCCTGTTAATGTAGGTTTTAAGTATGATTAAATGGCCCGGTGGAAATACTTCTGTTGAATTTTGCTACATTTATCCTAATTAAAATATTTATACACACCCAGCCTCTGAAAAATTTGGCTTATAAAGCTTCAAAGCCTATACTTGAAGTTTGACAAAGTAAGGGTTGATTCAAGTTTGTAGGAGTATTTAGAATGTCTTTGGTTTGTGTTGCTTAAGCAAATAGTTCATATGTTTAAGAATATTGATTGAATTTAATTGAGATATTATATATCTTCTTGTACTCCAATTTCTATCACTTATGGGTTTATCTGATGATTTTTCAATAGTTGTGATGATGATGATAATGATGAATTTGGATTTGTTGTTAATTTTTTTTGTCATTCCTGGTACAGTCCTGGCCAAAATTAACGCAGCACCGGCCGTAAGGATCGCAAGGGAGGTGCTGCGTTAATTTTGGCCAGGAGTGCACAATCCCATCCCTTTGACCAATTTCTTTATTGGTAAAGACAGTACCAACTTGACTATCCACTGACCCAAAGTGAAAAACAGTTAATTCCAGAAAAATTCTCTCTTTACTCCAATAACATGAGATTGGTTTTTCTTATTGGTATCTTTCTGTCATTCTTTGTTACTAAATTGTCAGTGAGATATAAAAGTTTCCATTGTTCATCCTCATTTTGAACAAACATTAGTTGATCATTTGTGCATTACGATGTTCAAGTAATTATTTTCTTTAATTTTCATTCCTCTAGGACAGTGCTTCCCAAAATTTTTCATGCTACTGCCCCCTAATCCCCATACCACCACCCCAACCCGCATCTTTAAAAATATTTTCTGTAAGGCAAAATCTAATGAATAAATAAAAAACAAAATAAAAGCTAAAATATGTTTTAAAATCAAGAAAATCATTATATTGGATGTTTAATAACTACCAAGAGCCCAGTAGAAATCAAAACATGATGAATTATGAATAAAATATCTTAGCATCAAGTGCCTCCTTGGTTTACTACAGGACCCCTAGAAGGGTGCTATTGCCCAGTTAGGAATCACTGCCCTAGAAGATATACGCTGCTGTTCTATCATGATATGTTTTTGTCTTGCAGGATAAGTTTTGGTAACATGTGACACACTCCTCAAATGTCTATGTATTAATCTGTTTTGTTTCCTTCAGCCATTCTATATCTTGCTACTCTATATAATATACAGTACATTGTATTTTATATCTTTCATTTTATGTTTGGGGAATCTCATGTTTGCCAATTTTTGCCATGGTTTATCTCCATTTACTTAGTCTGACTAATGCCAAGATTTATAAAAGCCAAAAACGTTTGTAAACTACTTTCTCTATGTTCTTCAAACTAGCCATAGACTAGTAAGAATGTATTTACATTTTCTAATGTGAAACATTCCCCATAATATATCAGCTCTATTCTTATTCAATTTTTTCAGCAATTGCTGTAAAGCACCTGACTATTTTTTTAGCTTAGAATTATTATCTTTCATGAAGGAGGCTTAGGCTTTTTATAGTTACATTTGTGTTTATTAAATTTGTTACAGATAATTTGTATGTACCATGATTTTTTTCTGGAAAATTTTCAATTCATTTTACAATAATTTCCTATTATTATATTCTTTTTGTCACCACATTTTGACCTATGAAAAATCTTTTACTAATTATTCATATTCAGTAGTTAAAAAGAATATATATATATATATGAAATCAGTAAATGGAAACATAAATACTGAAGATATGCAAAAATACATATCTCACCAGTTTTCAGGAAAGAATGTAATGCATATAAATAACATTCAAAGCCCTTAATTCTTCTTATGCATCCTCATGGATATTAAGATATCAATTGAGTAGAGCAATTCGAGAAATTATTTCCAGCTAAATATTTTCTTGTTTGTTTTAGAAGAGTATAGCAGTTTCTTACTGAACTATAATGGAGGAATATCCTTCCAAAAAAAGAATTTTTGAATGATATATATGACTGTAAATAAAGGATGTGTGACATAATTGTTAAAATTCATAATCAAGAGTAATAGAAGTGTGATTATAAAATTATTTTGTAGCTGGTAATTTCCAAGATTATAAAAAATTCCTTATTAGTATATTTGAGTTGCCTTTCTTACTTTTATTGGAAAAACTGCCAGTATCTATGATGAGAATGTGAAATGGCAAGTTCTTTGTTCTAAATGTTGCTCATCTACAATTATAGCAGCAAATATATGTGAGCCAAAAAGCTCAAGATGGTGCAACGAAAGTTTCAAAAATTTTCTCTAGATAAGTAATCCTTGATAAAAAGAAAATTATAAACCACATTGTAGTGATTAAATAAATTCAGAGAGATTACATACCTGGAAAATGTTATAAGAATAATGTAAACAACTTCGTTCTAGTGCCTAACTAACAGTGAATATTGAATAAAGGGATGTATTTGAGAGAAGATGATGGCTAAGCAATAGGTACAAAAATGTAGCTTAGATTTATCACTTGATATTTATGCCTTCTGCCATATTTCTGCCATGCCCAGCCTTGCAGGTATGAAAAATGAAAGTGGTTACTAGATATTGATTTCAACCTATAGAAGCATTATTTTTATATAAAGAATTGGATATGTAAATTATTAATTGTAAAATATGTAACATTTCTGTAAGTTAGGCATTATTTTTTTACTTCTTAGTGGAGTTCTTTAGGCATTTATAAAAGAAAGAACTAGTTTCATAGAATTAGAAAGGAAATTCATGAATGTATATTGTACTCATCACATTATTCATAGAGATACTCATAACCAAGTTTCCATTTACAGCATTGATTTTGGTCATTGACTTTTATTTGGGATAAAACGTTTGATTTTCCAATAAAGAATTGAACCTGCATCTTGCATTTTACATCATTAAAATTTATATGAGTAGAGTTTAGAATTATAGGTTATGTTATTTACCTTTCCTTTATGCTTTTCTGAGAAATGTTTGAATGACATAGTAGGTTAGATTGATTTCTGCTTAAAAGTATTTAAACAGATATCTCATTATAAAAAATAAAGGTGAATTATCAAAGACTGGTTGCCATCATGATGGAATTCATCATGAATTTACTTTCTTTATTGAGTACATTGAGTTGTAGCAATCCAACTTAAATACCTTAACAACAATTTGTGGTATTTTAATGGTGAGAAGGATTTTTGGAATTATTGCAATTATATAATAGGAAAACCATTTGAAGTCATCATTTTCAAAGTAGATTGTAATATGTAAAATAAAATTTTGTTTTCATAAAAATTTAGAAGCAAGCACGCTTTGATTTGAAGAATGATTTCAACTGCGCTATGATATTTTGTTAAAAGAATTATAGCCATTAGGGCTAGATCATGCTCCAAAATATCCAGTATAATATATTAACAATAGTAATGAACATCATTAAAATAGTTAAAGAAATTGAACAGTGAAACCTTAATTAATTTTAATTCCTATGTTGTAGATTTAGATATCATAGGTAGTTGTATTCTATGTACAATACTTTTAAATGGAATATTTTGTCAAATTTTATAACTGAGCCAAATTATTTGAGTGATTTCTGTTTTATAATTCCATAAAAGAAAAGAAAAATACTGATCAGATATGCAATGAATTAATGGAGCTGATTATTTGTCATGAATTTAACATAAATTCATTTTCTATATTATCCACAAAATCGAAGGTAGCTTTCCCTCCAAAAATCTTTCATGTAACATATTATCACATCACCATGAAAGTTTTTCCTTTGCTACATAGCTGGATGAGATGATTCCCAAAATTCCTTAAAAAATGTCTTTACATCCAATTGGTTTTTATAAAGAATTTTACAACCATCATCTCCAATTTCATCATAATCTTTATATTCTATTAATTAAAATCAACAAATACCATTCTTCAAGAATAATTTTCTTCCAAACCAACAATTTTCATTTCCCAAAACTTAATAATGTGTTTTTTAACTCACAAGGTTTTCAATAAGAATATAATTCATACCTCAAATATGCAAGAGCATCATTATTGAATCCTTGAATAGAGAGTAAGCTTCATATAACAGAATATATATAAACACATTTTCAATTAGCAGCCTACTTCTTCAAGTTAATGACTTCATATGATAGGAAAGAGTAGAAAAATGATAGTTCATAAGTATGAGTGGAAAGAAATGTTATTATTGGTATAAATAACTTGGATAAGTACAATAATTTGATTCAAAGGCTGTACAAAGACATTTGGTAGAATAACTTCTTTGTGAAACTTTCTGTCATCAAAAGATATGGACAATCCAGCAAATGTTTAACAAAATCTCAAGAAGAAGAAATATTTAATCACAAACTAATAGAAAATTGGATACTCAGAATAAAAAATAAACTTTCCCACATTGTGTTTCCTTTGGAAAAAATATATATATGTAAGCTCAGCTTATTACTAAGATTCTACATGATTAACAGTGATAATTGAGTTACTTTTTAATTGTATGTAGATAAAATATAGTTAGTGGTAATGAGATGTGGGTTCTCAGTCTCATACAAGGGTGAAACAACTGCAATATATTAATATATACATACATACACATGTGTACCTATATACGCATAGACATACAAATTAAATGCGCATATAAATACACGTACATTCATAAATGTATTTATATACCCAAAAATATGCATGCATACCAGCATATACATACATATGCTTTGACACTCACGCTGCCATTCATGTTCATTTTTTAAAAACATTTCTACTGAGAGAGAGAGATGAGTAACATCAAAAAATACCCTTCACACTGTGCTGAAGATTGTGTGCCATTGTAATTCTTCGTGACTTTTCTAATGTTGGTTTATTATGCTAATAATAACAGCTGGATTTCTATTTCTCCTTATTTTTATGGAAATAGATGCTTTTTGACAGAAGTCAGATCAAGAAATACAATGTTTGATGAGGACATGTGTTCATAACTTACCATTTTAATATTTCATAAGGTGAAAAATTTTTTAAATTTATTGGAAAGTCTATTTTTCCTCAGTTTTCATCTCTTTATTTCCTTAATGCTTACTTGTACTTAATGAATAGAAATTGAAATTATTGGTCTCTACGGTGTACATGAGTATTCATACTTCCTGATTCTTAAAATCTAATACTGGAACTCACTCAATCTGAAAGGAATATTTCTCAAGTTATAATTAAGAAAAATTGAAAATAAAATTTTAATATAGTATATTTATAAAAGAGATACTTTAATTCAGTATAGCATACTTTTAGAAAGTCAAGACATCCTTTCGTTATACCAAATTTATTTAATTATACAACTGTTATTATTTTAGGTAGGTATTGTTTTTCAGCTTCCTTCCTCAGTGATTCAAATATCAAAATAATTGATTCATTAGAAAATTAAAATTAATTCAGCTATGGATCAAAGGATCATAATACTGTTTTGTTTCAAATTTTGCAGTATTGTTACAGATATTTTCTGAATGAATGAATAGTCTCTACAAACTACACAAGTAAATTTTCTCCCTCCAATCCTTGCTCTTTAAAAGATAGATTTTTGAAAGATTTTTATTCTTCCTAAATAAAATATTTACCTATGATAGTAAATATCATTCTGTTTTTCATTCTGTTATTACATAAACTTACCAATTTAATGAAGGAAACTGACTGCAGGTTTGATTAATTATTAATATAGTATGCTGAATTCATGATAAATTTATTTATACATCCCGCTTAAATTGATTAAGGTTTTAGCTAAAATGAATAAAAATAAAAGATAACATAAGTATGGTAATTCAACTTACAGCAATCAAAATATTAGGTACATTTCTCTGAAGCAAATAAAAATAATCAAAGAGAGCTGTTATGTTCATTATATATATATTATTTGATCCTTGAATCATTGGCATATTAAACATGATCTAGTAATTTATACCTCTGTGTTAGGAAGGAAGATAATTTATTGGATGATGTTGCATGAACTATACAGATCATTTAATAAATATACTGGAAACTGATTTAGCATTTTTAGAAGTTAGCATCAAAAATAATAAATTTTAAAATTATTTATACGTTAAACAGTTAATATAGTTGGAAATTAATAAATAGGGCAGAAGTTTTAAATTTGATTCCAAAACTTTAGCATTTGAGATACTTGAAATGGAAAAACATTGCTGAAATGAATTGAGTAAGATTTAAAATATATTAATTATTGATTTACTTTCTTTATCTAAAAATAATATTCCATAAATTATCCAATAAAGTACAATTCTCTATAACTGTCAAATTTCAAAGCAATTCTTTCTTACAATCTCCTGAGATTTCTCACGTATTTCAACTTTCATGAGTAAGCAACACAGGTGGAATGATTTAGATTTTGGAGTATGAATTATATAATATTTTATTGCAAATCAAATAAAATTTTAAATGTTCAATATAATCTGTCAAATAGCATCAATCCTTTTGATAGCAATCATCATCAATGGAACTAATACAGTACTATAAGGATATGCATCTTGTTTTGTAATGATAATAATTTTTGAGTATTATGATGAAGTTCTGTAAACTAAAACTGATTTCAATTATCATAAATAAACAGCTTTATCAGAGCTACACCTAACCACTCTGCCTATGGAAACAAAAATAATTCAGGAAACACATATATTTTGAATGTACAAGCAGGTAAATATCTTCAGATATTGAAGAAATCCAGGATCCATATGTGTATATTTATATATGTATTTACAATAACATTATGTATGTGTGCATATATAACTTTAATGAGCTATATATACACACATACCCACTATTTAATTATTAAATATCAACAGCAGGCTTTCTAAATTAAGGCAGGAAATGTTTATATCTCTCTATCTCTCTCTCTCTCTCTTTCTTTTTCTGTCTTTCTCCCTGACACTCCATTTGTTAACTTCAGCTTTAGTCAGTCACATTGGTCATGTAAAAACACATAATATTTCTCAACCTTCTTCTTTTCACTCTTCTCTTAACACAGTCTTTTATATTTCCCAGTAAGAAAAAAACATTAGCATAGTCATTGTCCAATATTCCAATATATATCACTTAATCATCAGCTTAATGAAAGGAAATGATTGATTTAATATGGTCAAACAAAGGATCACACTCCCTTGACGGGAAAGCTCGGAAGTGGAAGTCATTAGGGGACAGTTTAGATCTTATCACCAAACCTGTTCCATCAGCACCTTCAGACCTTGCCATAGTCCATAGGAATGAACAAGGGGTGCCCATCTAACTGCAAGGGGTATTGTGGTCAGGACTTGCTGGATCTCATACCTGGAAACCACAATGTACTTCAGTTCTATAAAGATTTTTCTTGTACGTAATGAGCAAGGCCCGTAGTTTTATGGATACACCATGACCAAGTTCATAGCGCTTCTCATAAAAAGACCTTTTATGCTACTATAGGAGATGGGGAAGATAGGCTGTCAATAATTTTGAATTATCCTTGACTTTTTTTTACAATCGTCATGCATATTAATTGAATTAGAAAGAAAGCATAATACCAAAGTTCCATTTTGAGGTTTGTAATTTTTTTGGACCACAATACCAACAAATCTACAGAGCAAATTTGACCCAGAAGCTGACAGCCTCATGACCTCAATGAACCCTGCATAAAAAGGAAGCAGGTGTCACTAAATCGATGTGCATTGGAAACAGTTGAGGGCATTATTTGCCCAGGATCATGCATCATACCCAAAATTTCATTTACATAGACCAGCCTTCTCCCATTGTTATTCTGTCTTCCTTCCCTCTGTTAAAGCAGCTTCCCTCAAGTTTTGTTCACTCTCCTTGCAGAGATTGGGCAAAGGGGTTATACCAAGCAAATCCAGTCGGATCTTTCGCATATTAACTGATTAAAATTTAAGAAAACTCCCCCTCTGCACGTGGATCACACCTCTGCTTCTTTTCCTACAATCTAAACCTCCGTATCACTCCAGCTTTTCCTCGTCTCTCTACCAAGCACTTCTCGCACTTTTCTAAACAATAATCAAGGGTGGATATACAGCACCAATCTTTTCATCGATACTAATAATTCTGCGCCTCAAAGCACAGCCATTCTGGACAATCCTCAATGGGGCCAATTTGTTCTGCTACTTTTCTCTTAAAATCTGTCATCAAATATCAGGAAATCGTGTTGTGAGAGAGCATGGGCACAGCCTTCTGGTTTTGTTGCTCCTGCGCCTCATATAGCATTGAGGGCCCGACGCGAAGAAGCTCGATGAGGAGAATGATCTTCAACTGCCCACCGACCACCATCATCCATCCGTCTTCTGCTCCCTCCTTCACGAGGCTCCTCTGTCATTCCTCGTCGGTGGTGGTATGCCATTCCTGGTTCTGCACCTCGCGCCGATCTGTGACTCCTTGGAGCTACTCCACCTGAAGGGGGGCCTCTTCGCATGCGCCTGTGGTATCTCTCTTCCTCCTCCTCCGCCTCTTCATCTATTGGTTCCTCCTCACACTCTTCTTCCTCTTCTACTTCTTCTTCCTCCTCCTCAACTTCTTCTCCCTCCTCCTCCTCCTCTTCCTCATATTCTCGTGAACGTCCCCTGGACCGATGCCGATGGTAGGCTATGGAATCAAATGGAGATCATGTTTTGGGCTTTGTCTCAAAGATGCATTTAGGCCAAAAAAACTGGAAAATCATCATAGCTTCCAGAAAATATTTACAGAAGAAAATATAGGGAAAAGCTCATTTGCAAAGTCTAAATGGGGAAAAATTACTAGATTATTTAAATTTTTCCTTTTTGTGTTTTATTTCATGAATTAGTAAATATTTCTACAGTAGAAAAATCAATTTATACATTAAGCTTGGTCAAATAAATTGTCTTAACAAAATTATCATATAAAATAATAGGAATTTTAGTGAAAATGAAAATTCAGAATTGAAAATATTTGAATTGTAATTGCAAAAATGAATTGATAGAATTAATAGGTTAATATATTAAATTTCATTATCATCAAACAACTGTGCTAAAACACGGGGCACAAATTAGTATTTATAGTTCTACCTACTATTAAGTATTATTCTTTGCATAACAAGGTATTATTTCTGTTCTCACCTGTATTAATTCTTTATAAAAGATGTAACTAGCTAGAAGATAGGTCCAGTAAGTTTGATTCAAAATTGTACAAGCAGTTAATCAACATTAAAATCACATCACTAAGCATGTATACTCTTAGCGATGCACCTACATTTTTTAATTAGCTCCAGCTAATGATAAGACCACCACTTTCCTTTTTAATACTTATTCCATTCCCGTGGTAATGTCAAAAGACTTAAATTCAATTCTTTGTC
Organism: Sympetrum striolatum; assembly: GCA_947579665.1. Taxonomy (NCBI): domain Eukaryota; kingdom Metazoa; phylum Arthropoda; class Insecta; order Odonata; family Libellulidae; genus Sympetrum; species Sympetrum striolatum. The sequence goes on along the minus strand of OX388342.1, from coordinate 47,038,829 downwards.
ATGCCTAAATACATAACACACAAATACTTATCATCAGTCAACATACCTATGCATGCAGATATTTCACAACAGGAACAAAGAAAGTAAAAGTGATTTAATGCATACAACCAATAAAAACATTAAAATGTGCTAGAAATGTTTGTGCAGTAAAAATATTTGCCTAGGAGCTACTGATAGAAGAGCAAGATAAAGTAAAAATAATTTCATGCCATGCATTCCATGTAGATTACTGAACACTGCCATAATTTGAATATAGAAGACAACATACAGATAAGTTCTCTGTCCATCCTTGTGCCATGATTTTCATATCAAATGTAAAAAGCATTAAAAAGATAAAGGAGTCTATAGGAATAGAAGGAGTTGCTCAAGAGTCACTCTCTGTCCCTTATATTATTTCTATCCATTTCTAGGAAAGGATTAGTCTTCAGAAAGGTCATCAAAGGGCCAATGATTTAATTTTATGCTTTAATCCTTTCAATTAGTTTTGTCTTGTCTTTGTCTAGACCTCTCATCAGAAACAGGGCAATTTCATGTGATATATTTTAATAAACAATTGTATAATTAAATTTTCAATATTATAAATTAAAAATACATTTAAATACTAAACTTTAACAATATGTACCCAATTTTCAATTACAAATTTTGCTAAAACATTTGAAGATGGTGATATTTTAAGGAAATTTTATTTGTAGTTCTGAAAATGGAAATTTTCTAATCAGTATTTTATATACTCACAGTTGTTATGCACACACACACTGACATCCTATAGCCTCTGCATAAACTAGAGAGAAAATTTGCCTTAGCTAATTTTGTTTTATTTATACTTCCTTTTTCAAATAATATTTTTTTCATGAGAAAGTCATGGAATTGTTATGAACAACTTATCTTAATTTGAACTTACTAATCGACCCAATTCTTCCTGAGCTCAGCGATATTTTTATTGGTAGTAACTGAAGTGACCTGTTTCCCCTCATAAATAAATTTCATAATTATTTTTCTAAAAGCTCCAGCTATTATTCCAAGAAGTAGTAAAAGGGATGATTATATTCAAGCATTCTAGCAAGGGATTTCTAATAATTAGCAAACCTTTACTTTACATTACTGTTATTAGGTAGTGAAATTTTATTTTACAGTTAACCTTTAAGCTGAAATACAACTGCAAGCTGCTGAAAAGTATTTACTTCCCATAAACTTCTAAATGCATCATTATTTTTTAAACCTCCTTTGAGCTCTTTCATAGAGAGAAATCAACAATAGATTTACACTATATAATCAGTATTAATTTGGTCATGTTCTAAATCAATAAATTATTTTATATAAGGAAAATTTTCTCATTCTATACTAGTATTGATTTGCCATTTTCAACTCAACTGAGTTATCTTACAAATTAAACATAAAATTAACTATGATCAAAACTACAGTGGCATGGGTAATCACATAAATTGGTCAAAAATTACATAGAATCAAATTAGGGAGGAAAGAACTGTTACTAGAGAGCTTATTTCCAAATAAAACGTAGCACAATTTTATCTTTATATACAGTAAATCTTTTACGATAGCGCATATCTGGGGTGAGTTGCGAAATTCACTCTGGTTAGTAAGGAATACGACACTGAGCTCAGAGTACTTACTCATCTATTGTTGCTCTAAATCCCTTGTCCAATCACTTGAAAAACTTTAATTCCACTGCCCCTTTTCCAACTCTCGCTATTCGGCAATTGTCCGAATAACACCTTTTGAGGGAACTAAGAGGAAAAAGTAATCAAGGGGAAATAAAATTTCAAAAATAAAGCAAAAATTAAAAACAAAAGCAAAACAGAGTGATAGTTTGTGCACATGCAAGCTGGAAAGCTAAATGAAAGATATAGAATCAACTGAAGAAATTTAGATTCTATAAAAGAAGTGTACATACAAAAATAAAAAAGAAACTTGTGGAAGATTAAAAATTACATAAAATCATATTATAATATCTGCATGAAACACAATATCATTCATTCGTTATTTTAACTCCTTATTTTATCAATCTCAAAATTTTCCTAAAGAAAGGAAATATTTTAAGCCATAGTTGTTCCAAAACTTAAAATCTTAATTTCAGTAATGAATAATAAAACATTTCTACCTTAGATACTGCAAAGAAACTACATTTATTTGGTTAAAGAAAATCATTCTATCCCTTGTAAAGTGAAGTCATGCATTTAATCCACCAGAAAAAAGTATCGTAGAAATGGTAAAACTTTATCATAGTCACTGAATTATGATTTGTGAACATATTTGTAAATCTTCTGTTAGTCATTGTGTGCTCTTGACTTACATGAAAAAATAAGATCCAAATCAGCAACTAAACATGTTGTAAATAAAAGCTTGTTTTGGTGAAACAAGAGGTTAAGCTCACCGATGGAAGAGAAGCTGGTTTTAATGATAGAAGTGGCAGTGTAAAGTAAATAAGCATCATTCCAGAAGAGATACGTGCATTGCAGAAACAAAGCATTGCTAAAAGTAGTTTTAACAATGCCTGTTAAAGGCAGCTTATAAACTCCAATACATGAAAAGTGTTTAATTTACAGAAATCGTGAAAATTAAGATAATTTAATAGCGTAACAAAAAAATCACAGCAAGCACTCCCATTTTTATGGGATAGAAGAATATGTACTCACTCAGTACCATTACATACCAAATACATTCATGGCAGTAGAGACAGGTTGCCCATAATGGGTAACTATGGCAGTCGGTTTTAGCTGCTTTATTTATGAATTTCATCCAATTATTATCATAATTATCAGTAAAACTCCAATTTGGCATTACTTGACAGAAAAAACAGGTATAGCAAGACCCATTTCCTAGAGCATTATCCTTGATCTTAAAAGTCCTCTAGAATCTATTTCATTTCTAATTGTCTATTGTCATAATTCTATTCCGGTATCTTTTAAGAGAGAGCATCGTAGGTATCAATAAGTTAAGAATTAATTTTAACGGTGCTTGAAAAAAGGAAAAGAAAACAGCTGAAATGAGGTTTTTCAATAGAATTAAATCAAATCATTACTTGAATAGTAAGATAATTAGCCATAATAATTTTAATTCCTATTGTTAGAATAATAAATTGCTGATGCTTAGTGGCACTATAAATAATAATTAATTACAGCTAGACTGATACTTCTAAACAATAAATCATAATAAAGAATTTTATAGATGGAGTTGATGCATGATTTTTTAATAAAAAAAAATAAAAATTTCTTTATTAAAAAGAGAAAGTCCCATAACAATGCTTTGATATAACATTCCCCTATAAAACTAACAATTATGTGGACAACCTTTTGTTAGGATATTTGCTTAATTCTAATTTTCTGTTAAAGAAAGGCTCATATATTCAGGTGAGCAGGTTATTTCAAGAATAAAAATATAACTTAATGGCAATGCTCTATTTCCATGATAATTTACTGATTCTTTAATAAATAAATATGGATAGAATTTATCTTCAAATGAGAACAAATTGGTTTCATAAGGAATATTTTTTCATAAATGCTGTTAAACATATGGGTAAGCCTATTCTAGAATAATGGCCCTATTGTGCCAAAGAACCACACACATCTACAAGTAGACTGGTTGGCAGAAGGAAATATTTTCCCTTTATACCAGTAATAACAAATTATGTAAAGTGATTCATATTTGTTTAAAAATGCTAGCTGAAATTCTTTCATGTAATATTATTTTAAATTATATCCATTGCAATTTAAAGATAAAGCTTAGATTTATTTAAAGTATAAATATTCTGAAATTATTTGAGTTTTATATCCTTTAATATTTTAAGGAATTAAAGGTTTATTTTTACATTTTAGGGGAATAGTTATATATTTTTGCAAAAAGGTTCCTCTTTCTCATGTAACAATCCTGGTGGAAATGATGTACATATGAAAATCTCTCAGAGTCATATATTTATTCAAAATTCATTGCATTTTTGTCTGTGTACCAGAAGGCAATGGTTGAAGGGATATAGCAAAATAATAGTTTAATCCATAAGGCATCAGCCCAATGATAGTAGGGAGACCCCTCCAAAAACCTCCTATGAAGGAGGTAAAAAGATATAGATGTATAGCAGTATCGCCTTAAAAAATATTAAAAAATTGTCAACTTTTTAGTATGATAGGAGTTTTACTGAAATTCATATTCAAACATATGTTCCCTATTCAAAATTTTAATCCTTTCTTTTTTTTATACTCGATGACAGATGCATGCAGGAGTGTTGTCTTTCTCCCTGCCTCTATCAACTATCACTTATATTGATCATGCCATGAGGAGTGCTTGCTTGTCTACTACAGTGCAACTGGGGAGGGGCTGCCATTTACCTCTTGGGTCGTGGGAGTATCCGTAGGTGTCGTGGTGCGCTGTTGGGGTTAAATATGGAAGGTTTGGGCATTTGGGAATATTCACCATGGAATACGGGGCAAGGAGAGGTAAGTTGATGGTTTGGAAAGGAAAAAGAGAGATATAACATGAAAAGATAGGGAAGTGAGCAAATAAAGAGAGAGGAGGACACTTGTCTCCTCTCCCTCTTCCATTACATTCATGAAGTTAATCATCTCATGAACATATTGCATTTATATATGGGATTGCTTCCTAAGAACTAAGTGCATACATTGTCTAAAGAAGCTGGAGTGAGTGCATACATCCCAGGTGCTTGGTGTCATATGGTTCAAGCGTGAAGTTGCAATACTTAGCAATCACTCACTCTAAAACAGGTAAAACAAGGGGCCTAATTGCATTGGGAATTACTGTTAAGTGCCATCCAATGACTTTGTTATGCATAGTGACATGAAGATAACAATAAAAAATGCAGAATCTAAAAACAATGCTCAGTAGGATGGCATAATGAGTGAGGTGTTTGAGCAGGGGGAATTGTAAGCAAACTGTTTGGTGATATAACGTTTTAACAACTGTGAAAGCATTTTCTTCACTAACATAAATGTGGAACTTGAATAAAGGTACACAATGAGTGCAGAATGCAGTTTTAAATTTTCATTTTTATTCACTATCAAAAACAAATGTTTCATGTATATTGTTAATTTTTTCAGCCATATTTATCTATAATTTGACAAATTAGGATTGCTATTGCTAGATGGATGAATCACAGTAACTAAATCAAATGGGATGAAATGTAGCTTGGCGGAATAACTATGTTTAAGATAATATCTTTTAATTTTTTGTTAACATTATGGATACTATTGTGATGAGTCTGGGAGATACTGTAGAAAATATAAAGGAAAATGAATTGTATTGATACATCAAAATTCAAAATGACTAAATCGATAAACAGCACCTGGGGATAAATTTTCAATATCATAAGGAGAGAACACCTTTAGATTATTTTTATAGTCCTTGGATATTTTGAAGACATTAACTTACATTAATGTTAAGAAAAGACATTTCCACTAAGGTCATCCAACCTAAGTTGTTGAGTTATGTAATAATAGATACACTAATAACTGTAGCTAAATTTAAGTGGCACCATTAATTTATATTGATATAGTAAATTATTATTGAAATGCATTTTAGGTAAGGCTTTCAGCTATCATAAGTTGTATTAATAAAAAGTTGCAATAATGATGTTCACATACATATTTATGTTTATCTCAATTGATATTTACTGTGAATATCATCAAAGATGTTAAATTTTTTCAAGAAGAGTAAAGTTTACTTTAAAAAAATGATTTCATTTTGCCAGTAATATCATTAATAGTTTTACTATTTTATTTTACTTTCAAAGTAAATGAATCTCTACATTCACGGCTGTATGATTATAATCTCTTTAAAATTGATTTCACGATACTAAAAGTTATTACACAGCTTTAATGCATTATTTTATTTGAATTTTATTAGATGGTTAATTTGCATTGATTGGTAACATCTCACATAACCTTGTAGGGATTGACAATCATGCCATTTAGTCTGCCAAGTGGTGAAATTGGAATAAAAGTTAAATTTTGAATGCATTACATAATTCATATTAGAATAATAAAAAAAACAATACTAAAATATTTGAAATTAAACAATACTATTGATATAACAAATAAGATTTTAAAAACTTATTACATGGACAATGATTCCCATTCCATTCTGAATAGTATACCCTAGTTTACCGTATTCTGTTGAATACCTAAGATGTAAGATTTTATCAAACAGTGCAGTTTTACCAATGCCTTGTAAACTATTTCTTCTCAAATCTCCAGATTCCTAATTCTTACATATTACCTTCTTAATATAAATTTAATAAAATGAAATTTCAAAATTGGAAATTGTATGATGGAGATGACACTGTAATTGAAGTGATATTCATATTCCAATATGTTTTAACTTCTTAAATAATAATTCTAAGCATGGAACTACTTTATGCTTTCTTAGTGTTGTTAGAATATTGTTTCTAAGACTTTTCAAAGAATTTGTGTTATTATACTGGTACATATCAATGAAATGATGGAAGACCTGATTGAAGTATATTTAATTGCAAGTTTTCACTAACACGATTTCAGAGTTCAGAATGACCTCAGCAAAACATTAAACATAAAAGTGACCTGAAGAAAAAAATGTGAAAACTATATTATCTTTAAGAGTAGATATATTTCAAGTAGATCCAGAACAAATACACTCAGCAACAATATTAATTAAAGACATTGGTGTAGCACAAGTAGGGGTGGGTACTATGGTTAATAAGTAAGAGGTGGGTACTGTAGTTAATTATTTTCATTTAAAAATCAATTTTCAATTTTAATAACTTATCTTTTCTACTCAAGTTACTACCTTTGAGCATTGTGCATGTTTAAGATGGTTCTAATTTAATAATGATGATACTTTGAGCCTAATATAGATAAGGTTGAGTTATATTCCTGAAGATGCTGATTTGACAACAGGGACTATATGAAAAGAGTTGAAATTTATATTTTCACATGCATTCCCAGCATATAGATTATTAATATGTAGGCAATCTCTAGGACAATAGTGAGGCATATGAGACACTTGCCCTGTATAAACTATGTGAAAGACCACACAAGCAGAGGACTTAACTAATTTTTAATGATTATTAAACATTTGATGTCTCCTAATTTGTACTGTAATTATATATAGCTCAACATATTGCTTTGATAAACACATAATAATGAAATAATTATGTTGACTGGGAATCATATTTTGTATTTACGCAGATGAGGTTGCAAATTATTCCTCTGGCTCAGGAAAAAATTTGTTTGAGCCATACCCTGGTTTAATCCATAGACATTCATTTAAACATCATCTCTTAGTGGCTAGAACAGTATATCTAAAAATGCTTGATTAACTTTAGATCAGTAAGTGATCATATTTCTTTTTTACTACCATCACTTTCACAAGGCCAAATATGCTATGGCCACATGGCTATGTGGGAGCCCTTTTTCACTACAACATCATACAATTTCCATTGATATTTCATTTCATATATATTATAATCAGAGTAATATCAATGAATGGGCAATAAAGCCTATCTTCTTTGTCTTAAGACAGTCATACCTGGGGGAGTAGAGTTGAGCTTGTGGTCCATCCCAGGTGTTGCATGGGGAGATGGTCTTGAAGCAGACCCCCCTCCTGGTTGAAGTCCTGAAGATGATGCAGAAGCAACAGGTGCAGGTCCTGAAGATGGTCCAGTAAACGTAGGATGGGTTGCTCTCCAGTACGCCTGTAAGTTGCATAAAAAAATCTTTGAGTAATCTAATTGTATGATATCAACTAGCTCTTAGAGAACACCATCACATATTTACATTAATGTGCATTAATAGAAATATTATGATGCAATGTTACTTCTATAATATTTTAAGGTTCATTGCTAGTAAAAAGCACTCCGCATTGTAAGTTGATGATCGCATGCTTAACCAATTAACTCATTTGCCATGTTTGCATTTATTATAATGCTATTTTTGTAGGCTCTGCGGCATTTAGCAAAGCAGTAAAAAAATTAAAATAGCAGATATTCATGTAAAATTATATTTTAAAATATCCAAATTTATTTAACCAGAGACTATAATGAAGAAGTATAAGCATTGTCAACATTGTTAAATTTGAAATATCAGTAATTTAAGTAATCACACGACTGTATAATATTTTATTGTTGAGTCATTCACCAAGATAATGTATTCAAGCTAGTTTTAAAGGGTCTAGTTTTGGAATCTGAGCTACTTGTGTTTTACCCGAATAAAGTTTCTCATACATTAATAAACTTCGATGTTTACGATAAGGATTAAAATGGTAACACCTTACAGAATCCTCTGTTGTGATAAGTTAATAAATCAATCGCCGAAAATAGATTCTTGCCTCAAGATACTCCGCTATGTGCTCACACGCGTCCTCTAACTGATTTTCGTCGAGTATTACGTCGAACATCTCCGGTGGACATTGTGCCAGTTTTTCAGCAGCTACCATTTGAACGTTCAGATTCCTTGCTTGCGATTTTCCTCTTGACTTGATGAGACGCTGAAGGACCTGAAAGGAAAAAATGCGTTATTTTGCTTCATATTTTAGTAATCCAGTCATGATCGTAATTTTTCTTATCGTTCTAAATATGAACGACAAACCTTTGAAGACTAATCAACGACTTATGGCCGTATAGACAAGGACCTAAACTAAAGCCAAGCGAAGAGTGTCTCGAAGGTTTTTTTGTTTTGTGTTTGCTATATCTATACATAGTACATTGCTGTGGCAACCAGTATTTTCCCAAGAAGGCAGCAAGATCTAAGGGCAAAATTTTTTAAAGCCACGATCACCCGGATTACTGTCAGTAAGAATCGGAAATTTTATTAATTCCGAAAGACAGCTAATGACTGCTGTTTTCTTTGGCAATTATTTAGACGATTTTCGTAAATTCAGTAACAAGCTACGCATGACGTTGCGTTGGTTTGTCCTCTGAATTCAATAACAATAGATTAATGCCGGTGAAAATAATAAATGGGCGATGTGGGAGATTGTTACCTAAAGAAATAAAAGTAAAACGCAGACTCGGGAAGATTTGAAATTATATTCTGATAATGATTCGTTAGAATCTAAATCGATTGGTATTCAAATTAGTTCTGTCAACTGCGAAGTAATATTAATTAACAGAAATTCCCCAAGAAAGAACCAAATCTTTCTTCAGAGGTAATTCTTGTCTTTGAAACAGTAAGCGATCGGTCAAAATTGACGTTAAAGGGAAATTGATGTATTAATTACTATGTAAAAATGCTTTTTCTTGAATTCTGAAGAAGAAAGTCTAGGAGAGGACTTAAATTAATTTAAGCTATATTTCGATGAATTTATGTCAAGGATAAACGACGGTATTGTGACGAAAACGTACATTATTCAGAGCATAAAACCGTATATGTGCACCCACGCTAGGAAACGTTGGAAGAGTCTTGGTCTCAATCCGAGAAGACTCTCTGATAGGGAACGAAAATGAAATATTGAGTCTATATTACAGCAGATAAATGTATGTTAGAAAAATTAGCATGTAATTAAATCGAAGGAGCGAGAAATGAATGACAGAATGGATCAGAGATTTAAAAGAAATCATAATGGGTAGAGCAAATAGCATGAAACACATGTGTACTGCATACAGAAATTGTAGTATTTTTGGGCGTAGTAAATTAAGGAAATTAGGGGGAATGTTACAGAATAAATAACAGTATAAGTACATAATTGATTGTATTCGCTTATTTGAAGAATACATCAATTTCATGGAAACTCAAACTAGATTTACATTGACGCACCTTAAATTTTCGATGGAGTTTAACATACACGTATTCTTACCTTAGGAGAAGATATTTTCAAGTATACTATTGTTGGTGCTAGAGCGGTCTTCGCCAACTGTGACGGGTGGTTGATGGTATCACAGTCGAGGACTACCAGCTGAAAAGGAATATTTTCATTTGTTAGTATCCCATTACTTCATCTCAGTTACATAAAGATATGATATTAGTAGAATACATTTCAACTCTGATATTTTTTATTAAATTCATATTTATGTTTGATTCTCCGATCAATTAGTATTACAGATTTTAGAATTTACGATATTTCAATCAAATTGATTCAATAGAAATTTTACTACGTATTATAATTCATTATTTTCGTACACGAATTCTTCTCCTGTTGAAAATCGCAAAACACACGATATCTGCGGTAATGTGAACTATCCATAATCATTCAGAGCTTAAGTTCATAGTTTTTGGTTATAAATACGTAATCAACAGCATTCTTGTATGTTAACACTCTAAATGACTGCACTCCCAAGTCCCTTCTTTGTTATAAATTTGTGATTCTCGAATTCAAAAGGTACAATTTTGTACAAATAAAGCTTTTTTCGATGAGTGATGTTATAAAGGCTTTGGCTTTATCCGTTAAAGGATACTCTCACTATTCGATTGGCTGTTGCCTTTACATGAACTTATGTTAGCCCATATCAAAGTAATATGATGAGGCATCATAAAACAGTATTAACAGTTAATGGAGGCAGGTCAAAACTTACTTGTAGTGTTCTGGCCAGCTCGAAGATCCTTTCGATCTCCGCCTGCACTTCCGCTAAACAAGACGACCTAGAGTTGGAGCGCTCCATGAGCGCCCTCTTGGAGGGATTGTTCAAAAGCGAACGCTTCGCCAGCGAGATGTCCGCCGTCACCCTCGTTATGATGATCCTGAAAAAAAGAGAAGGGGTTAGCCAAGCGAAAGGAAAGAGAATCGGATTAGGGAACCTCCTGGGAGTTAATGGAGCGGATATCTTTGGAAAACATTTTAGAGAAAATATCTTTCCGATTTGTAAGTCACGAGAAAAACGTAATACATAAGTGGAAAGCCTAGTGAAACAGTATGTTCCAACTTCACTTGCAGGTAAAGTGAGAAGCTTTCATTGAAGTTATATGGTGACAATAATTTTTATCACAGAAGTTGAAAGTTTTACAGCGATAAGTCCTCAGAATGGTCAAGTTTACAATGTAACGATATTTTTAAGACTTGATAATGATTTTTATTACAATGCTTGAATGTTATTGTTTTGATTCAATGCTATAATATAAAAACCAACTCATAAATTCTGGTTTACTTTTGAAATTTATATTATTTGACAACTAAATTCTCACAATAGGGAATGAAAACAAAGGTTTGAGATAACGATAGCGTGCTGAGTGTTCCTCAAATTCAAGAGACCTCTCTCTTAGATTAACCATGAAATGATAACATATTTTTTGGAACTCGAGTTAATGAAAAAACTCATTTAATTAATTTTAATCAGTGAACGCGCAATTTAATTTCAATTAAATGAGGATTATTTGCGAAGTCAAATAATAGAAAGTCATGTTTGAAGGTAAATCTTCTCCTTTGATCGCGATATTATCTCATCTTTGAAAATCCTTCGCACGATGAATCATTTAAGACCTAAATATGATTCTCATTTCATAGTGAATACGTTAATCATCAATAAAAAGGTGCCATTAGTTTCCTTCAGCGTTCAAAATGTTTTTTCGTCACTCTTTAAAATCCTCCATTGATTTAAGGTGCTGGTGGTTACCAGTTTCCTTACCTGAAAGATTTTTAAAAGAAGATAGCTCAAGACGAGAGAGATTACTTGATGAGTCGGGCGATGATCTTTTGTTCATTTAGATAGCTTGAGGCGACTCGATAAATGTGACTATTATACTTATTAAATGTATCATTAAGACTGCGAACGCAGAGCATAAAAAATGAGTATTTTATGGCAGGAGGAAGCTAATGATAGATGAGTAGATTAAAACGATAAATCTATAGACTCGAATACGGTCATTATCTTGCTAGTTACACGAGAACACACGATGTGATCACATCGTGTGTCTCGTGTTGAGTATCAGTCACACGTAGTGTAATGTAATGCTTTTCTTACTATGTTGACTTCAAGGGACTAAATGTCATTATTAAGGGTTGATTGGAGGTTGATAGAAAATTTTAAATTTAATTCTTTGGTCATGGGCGTACCCAGCTTTTGGCCGAGGGGGGGGGGCAAATCAGAAATTCAAATAAAAATTCAACATAAGTATAAAGTTGCATTTACATGTTCCACTGTTTTTATGGCGTCTAAAAATAGACGTATTTCTCGGAAATTATTTACAGGTGCAACTTCTAAATGCCCATGAAAAGTTCGATTCCTTCCATGTAATGCGTTTGTTTACGCACTCGATTTAGGTCAAACGGATATGGTCCAGACGTCTGCATGTGAATCGAAACATACTTGCCTATAAATTTTACTTTATCTACAATTTCATAAATTCAATAGTACTTCTGCATATGCACATAATTAGCCACCTAAATGTATGGGAGCTAGATCGAAGGGTCCAGCGGTGGCTGTCCAGGGGGGGGGGGGCAGCTGCCCCCCCCCCCCTGGACAGCCACCCGTGCCCCTCGGTACGCCCATGTATTTGGTATTTTACATAAAAAGCAGAATATTACGCTCAGCAGTGTAGATTTAAGAGATACTAATTTCCTGTGGAACTCAATGGAGATAGAGAGCGTCTCCGAATAGATAGAGGAGTCACACCAATCTTCTCACCTTTGATAGGTCTTCCTCATGTTTCCTATAAGATTTCATTTTTCATCCTTTCCTCTTCAGACTTGATAATAATTTAATAGACTATAGCAGAGTGCAATTTACCTTCCTGCGAATCTGTGCTTGAGAAAGTCGAAGAGCGCCTTCTGCATCATGTCCGTCACCTCGTATCCTTTGAGGGACGGGCCCACCAGCACCACCGGCCGCATGGACGGCACCACATCGTACGGTGTGGGACTTTCCTGCTTCTTGAAGAACGGTTTTCTCTTCTCCTTGGCGGGCGGCGGAGTGGTCAGCGAGGGTGCGGTTGCCCCGCCGCGCCTCGCGTTGCCCACCGAGTCCGAGTCATCCCCTGCAGGTACCCACCAGCCACAAACAAACACACGCACACACCCACACACACATTTATTATAGATGATGTTGGAATCGATGACTTCTCAAGACCACCCAGCGAGCCTTTCTTTTCGAATTACCTTCTTAAAACAAATTTCCAAATGAACGTGCCGATAATATTATTTAGTTTTTCCTCAAAAATTCAACAATGGCGATTTTTTTCAGGGAATACTAACCTCTATCGAAGGTGGTTGGCACTGGTAATATTTAAAAATTTGAAACTTTTACAGGAATATTACAGCTAAATTTGAAATTGTTTCACAAATAGTGGTGCAATGACATTCAATCTCTTCTATCCAAACTGGATTTTATTTTCAAGCAATCGCTACATGTTTACATTTTGTAAATAATAAGGGAGTACTTTCACATACTTATTATAATTTTATGCAAAAGTAGTGAACAATGTATTATTCACATAAGAAGTAACAGGTATTCTAAATATCCTGAAGTTATATCGTCAATTTTCGGCCAAAACATAATACAAATCTTTGCTAGACTTTGATGTCATGTATCGTTCAAAAGTTATGATGCAATAAACAAATGGCTCGCTGGCATGTTGAAAATACTGCATGCACAGAACGGGAAGGTTACAAGCAAGCTGTAGGAAAGAAGGAGACTCAAGTCCCTTCTTTCGCTCGCTCACCGAAGAGGTTAGTGACTCGACAAACACTTACTGAAAGCATTATCAATCAATGCAACACACTTATATTATCAAACCTAGTAAACAAAAAAAAATAAATATGGATAAATAGTGAACAGTGATTGACAGTTACGAAACAATAAAAATAAAACCACACCAAAGATATAGCGAGGCTGGGTTTGAAGGGGGAGCTCCAGGGTAAATGATTGGGCAGACAAAACAGTGAGAACTGGTTATAAGGAGAGGCAAGAAGTAGGCAAAGAAGAAAGGAAAATTGTAGGAACTGTAGAGGGGAATCAGGGAATCGTAGAGTTGTATATGGAAGAAAATACATTAGGGTACATAGGAAACGGGCGTTCATAGAAGTAGATAAATAGAAGAATAGAATGTTAGGAAAGAGAATAGAAAGAAAGGAAAATGTAAGGGGAGGAAACTGGGAAAAGGTTTGGAAATGGAAGAGAGAAAGATAGGAGTTGTCTTAAATACCTTCGTGTGTGCCTCCTTTATTGATATGCTTGCCTTCGACTGAAATCGCTGTGTGAGAAGACATCGGCCATGTCCTTCGTCTTCACGTTGGATCGGTTGTGAAAGTGTCGAAATTATATTAAGTAGAACTTGGATCCCTAAGGATGGCGATTTCCAGAAGTCTACTCAAAGAATTTCCGTCATATTTCGAGAGGATTTGAATGAAAATAAACATTAACCGCAAAATTACTGTTGAGTAAACATTCGCTTGGCTTTTCTCGTGCGTAGAAACTGACGAACTTTATTTACTCGAGTGAACCGTATGCTTCATACAATTTCTTACGTAGTAAAATTAACAATAATAAATGTTCGAAAATGGAGAAAATTGACAGCGTTTCCATAGAATGTACATTCAAACATTTAACGGTAACTTATTTTGAGAGTATCAGTTTATCTAGCGACGCTGTGGCAAATAGAGAAGCATTATATGATAGAGGATATCTAATCAGATTTTTCTTGGACCGGTTGAAGTTTTGAGAGACGTTTTAAATTGTATTCCTTGATATAATAAAATGGTAATAATAGTTTGAATGGTGACAAGAAACGCTTCAATTAGTTTTTCGATTAATCTCCCGAGACATTGAACATCAATTATTCATTTAGGAATAGTGTTTCCATATAACTATTTAAATGTTTATTATAGAAGCATAGGAGATTTTCCGCACTTTTTTCCCGGCGATGAGCAATGAATGAAACACATGGGTTCCGATGATATGATGATATTGAAAGCTTACTAAGACAATAATGAAAATGATGGTTAATAGACTGACGTAACGAATGAAAAATTGAGCAGATGTTGAAGGAACTCACAGAGGAGGCCATTTATAATGATTGTTTGTATGAAACTGGCAAGCCAAGATCTGCTGACGAAGAAAGACCTTATTTTGGGTATTACTGTAGGAGAGGTAGGCATGGTGAAGTGATCAGATGGTTTTATGGTCAAGAAAAGCATTCAATGGACCATATTCTTTGACTTTGGAGAAAGAAAGATGTTTTAAAACTGAGAAGTTGTTAGGAATGAAAAATATGAATGAAAGGTTGCGAATACTTATAAGTTAATTTAATTTGAGGATTGGAAGGAAACGGAAAAGTAAGCTGTTTTCAAAGCCATAAAAACAACGAACAAAGCGACACAAATAAGCACAAACACGTGAGTTGCATAATGCATTACCTCAAGTAGAGAAAAAATACGAAAGATAGCAGCTTTCAAATTAACAAATCTACAGAGTGTAAAACTTGGTACAAAAAAATAAAGCAACGGAAAAAAGCGATACAAAGCTGTTTACGCTACAAAATCACATCATTGGCAGGGCGAGGAATACAAGCAATACCTCATTGTGAATAGAAAAGAGGAAAAATAAGAATGAGAGGAAAGAAACTACAGTTTTTGATGAGGAAATGTACGTCCTTCAAGTGATATGGTAATCATGATGATAGAATTTTTCTAGTCTATCTTACTGCGTTCTCCCTGCACTACTACACTAACTTTGTAAGTTGTATTGTAATGGTAAGCGATTTGTACTTTCTCTTTGCTTGAATATGCCGGCCTTAACTAAAAAGACTCATTGGCAATAGATCTACACTAACAAATTCACTCTATTCTGAGGTCCGCGGTAAAGGTTTTTACTATAGCTATAAAGATAAATTAACAATCATAATGGTCAAAAACGACCCAAGTAGTCGTTTTATCTAAAATACAAACAGACATGAATTAGTTGATGATAGCTACTATCTAATGTAATCGATGAGAGAAAGAGGAAGGAGTTATTTGCGAGATCATGGAAGGTTCCCTCTTCTGATGTCTGGAATGTTTTAATGAATGAAGTGAAGCATGATGGACTTACTAACCCATAGTACTTCTTTCCACAGCACAAATTAATCAGTGACGCTATAGTCAGAGATATATCTGACGATTTAGTTACATGAAATACATTTTCATCTTAATATTTGAGAATTCACGGATTACGATTATTATTGAGAAGTATATCCAACTTATTTAGGGCTGAGCAAAAGTAAACATGGGAGGTTACAATCATTCATTTGATTTTTCTGGACTTAATTTACGTGAGACTAACTACTACTACTTGTGTGTATGTATTATGTATTCATTTTCCACGAAACGCTTGCAATATTACAATCCCATCCTCAACCTCAATTTCTCCTCAAGGATCGATAGATGATCGTCATCGAATGATAGTTTACAGGGGAACAGAAAAAATGTTCAGCCCTTCAACTTATTGTTAATGATACCGAGGTTGGTGCTGGGAAATAAACTTCTTCGCGAATGTGTTTGCATCGTACGAATTAAAGCTAGTTAATTGAAGAGGAAGAACTTTGGAACTCCATAGTGCTGTCTCTGCCGACTGCAAAACCCTTTCTTATGGATGTCTCCGTCGCTGAAAAACTTGCGCTGGCATATTCCTATTTTTGTACGTAATGAACGGATGGAATATCGGAACAACCGCCGCGTCAATTACTAACAGAGTTATTCCTAGACTTAGAAAATTTCTTAGGACCTAAAATTCCCACCAGGCGAACGAAATTTAGACTTTCCGAAATCTTTCGCGTCAACGTGAAATCGTCATCGCTGTTGGCGTTGGTTGGTTGCGATGGCGGAAGGTAAAATTTGGCTGTGCGGTTGGGGTTGCGGATGCAAGCTGCAGTTGCGACCACCACGACGACCAACACCACTCAGAGAGAGAAAACAGAAAGAGAGAGGCAAATAGAGACAGATAGAGAGACATATAAACATCCTTGGGCGCCTGGAAAGTTGAGGTTATACTTTCACGGCGTTGCTATCACGTTACGGAGGTATTTGAGGTTCGGGGAGTGAAGGGGGCGCCCGGAAGGGAACGTACCGGGGGTGGGAGGGGTGGAGCCTCTGGAATTGCTGCCTTTGGTGTCGGCCGGCCCTGCTGTAGCTGTTGGGGGAGAGAGCGCACCTAAGTTGGATGACGACGATGTCTTTGAGGCATAGAGGCGAGAATTGCGCGCTGCTTGTGTCGCCTGTAACCTCAGAGATTCCAACTTCACCGGCGACGGGATGAATCCTACGTCAGAACCCTCCTTAACCAGCATTCCAATCCACCAGTTGTTGTCGTATTTCTCCTGTTGGAAAATCGGGGAAAGTAGGAAATAAAGTTAGAGAAAGTGTTGGGTGTAATAGCCAAGAACTAGAGTCGTTGTCACGGGGAAAAAGTAGATAGAGAGAAATGTATTCTCATGGAGATGTTGTAAATATGCTTTTGGTCAAGATATTAAAGATACCGGCAGCCTTAAAAGTTAAACCTCTGTTTAGTTAAAATAAGAATCAGATATCAATTTAATAACAAAATCAGTATTGCTTCTACTTACCACAATAGCTTTCCCTCTATTTTCCCTTTCCCCATCCTTCCCTACCTAACTGTTGTGAATCCTTACTCTTCCATTTGTATGAGTTTTGAAGATGTTATAATTTTTCTGAAACCAGTTTCAAAACCGAGAACTTTTGTCTCTCATTGCGTTATGTGGAAAATGTAGAATATATAAAATGTTTTCTTTAAATTGATATTTGTGTATGAGATCCCACCAGATATGGCTGTCAACCATTCCTTTTATAAGAATACGTTTTATTCTTATAACATTTTTATAAAATTAATTAATTTTATTGTTACTAGACTGATATCCTTCATCAATACTTAAAACTAGTAATTATAAACATATTTCCACTAATCAGGAGATAGCTACTAATATTAAATCTTAGTTACGGAAGTTAATTAATCTATATTCCAGTCACAACAATTTGAGGATAATATTCCTGTTGAAATCATAATATATTTATCAATTCAACAACTCGATTTATAAATTCTACTCACACAATTAATTTTTTTACAAGAAACAGGATTAATAACTTCAGTAAAACCTAATTGATTGAGAAATGAAAGATTTTTGTCACAAATGAATTAACGCCTTCATAAAGAAGTATTTTTCTGTTCTAAAAGATCAATATCATTCAGAATCTAGGGATGCAAATACAGTGTCACTGTTCGTTTGGGTCAGCAGCATTTATATAATATTTTAATTTATTTAGGAGGCTTACGTATGCACGCAGAAAGAGATTGTATTAGGCAGTCAGCAGAATGTAAAAAGACATATCTGCATAATCGGCGCGAGTATAATTCACCTTGATGTGAAGGAAATCCCGGACACCGAAGGAGACGGCGCACCCGTGAACCGGCGAGTCATCGTCGAGGGACCCATCGTAGCTGACGTTGGTGCGAACGGCGAACGCAACAGGTTTGGTCTGTAAGTAAAAATATTAAATTAGTATCTCAAAGGATGGTAGTTATTAGATAAAATGACAAGTTTTGGAATTGTGTTGATATGATCCATCGCTTCCTTGCTCTATTCCCCTTACATTTTGTAATAGCTCCGTTTCAACACCGCCTTCTACTGCTTAAGTAAGGTCTGAGGTCATGGAATATCCTCTTTTAAATGCTTTGATAGATTGATCCGTCACCAATTTTAAAAAATCAGTCAACAGGAGAGATTTTAGCCTTGAATTCTTAAAAAAGCAGAACAGAAGATTTTTTATTCGTTAGTTAGATTTTAATTTCTGAAATAGATTTCTGACCTCTCAAATGGCTTTTGGGTTCCGATAAATATGAATCAGTCAGTTTTTCCTGTTGCATTAAGAATTGAAAGACTCATGATTGAAAGTTTGAATTATAGTAAATTATTGTTTTTAATTTCATAAATGATCATAGAAGCAAAGTTATAAGGGCAAGCAAATAATTTTGCGGAATTGAAGAATAAATTTACAGGTACTGCAATGCAGCTTAAATCCAAAAAGTGACCGATAAAAATTTTATTGAATATTAATAAACGTTATTCTTAGTAGATCTTTCGTGATTTTAAGATCGAATATTTTTTTACGAATCCTTCCCGCAGGATATGACAACGGATTCATTTGAGCTAGTCCTCCTTTGAAGGAGAAACCATTAGACTTAACGTGCAATTAAGAATTGCACCAGGAAACAAAATGGTAACAGTCAAAATTTCCCAAACGTGGACTACTCACCCTGGCCTTCTCGATCTGTGCGAGAGCCTGCCGCTCCTTCTCCCGCCGGAGGGTCTCCTTCTCCTCGTCCAGCGACAAGTCGGAAGACGGCTGTGAGTAGTTTGAGTCGGCGGAGCCCTGAAATGAGGAATCGGACATCGTCAAGTCACGCCTGTGAAGAGGCATTCAAGACGCCGCGTCGCGGAGACTTCAACGCCTGAAATCGCTGTGTAAGTCATCGCTTGGGTTTATATACACCAAGGGATGACTCGCGTGCAGTTGATGGGAGAGCAAACACAGGTAACGAGCGTTCTATACCTTTTATTACGCCTACCTCATTTAACAATGCATTCACTTAACGGCAAGCCTTGTTTGGTTGATTATCAGTCTATTCTACGCCTCCGAGGAAATGGTAAGGGGTGGTAGCGTTTGAAAAATTCTACTGCTCATATTCCTAGACCTAGATGATGTTAAATTTATTCTAACACGCGATCGTGGCAGCTCCATGTTGGGTCGCTGCTCTTTGTAACTTACCAAGCTTTAAAGTTTAAATAAAAGTCCGTCAAAAGTTTTAAAGTAATTTTTAATAACTGATAATTTTAGTGGATGTCACTTGAATGATTCTTAGTTTAGTTCAAAATCTAAAGTTCTCCGTTGCAGCAGTATTTTTCAGACGCGTCAGATTTTTGCCATTGCTTCATATATCAAGGAAAGGTCGCCCGTGCAATGGAACACCAATGGATCCAAGCGTCTTCATGCTAATTTAGAACTGCCGAGCATTATTTCTGGCAGCTAAAGCCCCTTAGAATCTACTTGAATGCTTGCTCATAACCACTTAACGTGACATTTCATTTCCTAATGGGCCGCTCATGTGTTATGGCACACACTGAATTAATCCATTAGGAAAATAAGTCCAATGCCAAAAATGGAAATACATTAGTGATATAAATTAATAGCAATGGAGCTAAATTCATATTTGTTAGAATTAAATGTCCAAATTAAGATAAACAGAAAGTGTTGACGAGCTGTTATGGAAATCTTCTTTCCTTTCCAAAATGTACTAAAATTATCAAAACTCTTTAAATATCTTATCAAAATGAAAACAATGTCACATAAAAGTGGTATGAACCAGTAATATTTTTCTCATTTTCCATAATCCGTTGCTACGCGATATATGTTTTTAAAAAAGAGCAATTATTCAGACGGAATCCATCCACTGAGTAGTTGATTCCGGAAAAGCACACTTAAGGCCTTAACGTTCAGCAGGAAAAGCAACATATTTGAGGAAAATTTCTCTCAGGTTTTCGATACATCAATGGCTAAGCCGGGAACTTAGGGCAATGATACGTTACGCGAAGGATTGTAAAACTTCTTAGGGAGCTTCATCAACAAATGGAATTTTCTAATCAAGTTTTCATAGCTCTATCGTTCAATAGAAAAGCAATGTCATGTGACCAATTCGTCGAAAAACTCACGGGGTATATCATAAGCAGTTTGGTGAGCAAGATATAAAGGAGTGCTGGAACTAGCAGTCCGTGATATTCATAATTCGATAAAGGGACGATCATTCTTTTCTAAGGAAATTCATGCAAATTCAACCTCTCGTGCTCATTCGCTGCCCCTATATGGGCAATATTCACTCAGGCAGTTGATTGATAAATCATGATGAGAGGGAAGAATAAAGAGGAATAGTTTGTGATGTGACCACTTGGATCGCTAATAGAGGTTTGTGATAGAGTAGATTCCACTTGGGGTTGCTCTTCTCGAGAATGGGATAATAGAAAGGAACTCCTAGAGGAAGGATGTGTCGGTGCTCGACCATAAGAAAGTGTAAGAGGGTGCCAAAGATTTGAAAGGAATAGATAAGAGTTCAGAAATACTATGATGCTAAGAATCGTTCGCATTGGTGAACGTGAAAATACAGCCTAAGGGGTGGTATATTTGAAAAGTTTCGATTCCACTGTATAATTCTAGCTTTTACATGTGTCATGGGATACAGCAGGGACGTCAAGAAATACAAGAAAAATACAAGGAATGTTGTATTACATCGTCATATTATCGATGGTAATCGTTCATACGCACATGCGGAAGAGCACTGATTGATTGATTCTATAACGGAAACAGGTTCCCCGAATTACATCCGTTTTATTATATATTAAACACACACAACAATAGACGAACACATACGCCCATTCCCTCACCGGAAAAACCCGATTACCCTGGATTCGAACCCGGGACCTTGGTGTTGGAGCGTTATCATTATTGTCAATGAAAGACAATTATTGTCACTAACTGTCTTTCATTAGAAGACTTAAGAAAACATTATCGTACATGTACGAAATAAGAGGGATTAGTAGATTTAAAAATTAACTGATTGAATATTTTTTTAAAATTTGACAATGTTTTGATAATTTTCTGAATATTTGAGCTCCTCTCGTTGAATCACTCAAATGAGAATGGTTTAAGATTCCAAATTGAGAGCAGCGACATTCGTCACGATTTGTATGACTTCGGTAATTACAAGGACAATTTAGACAGCCATTTCAAAGTCTGATCACACAATAAACAACAACAACAACACAATATTAATTAAATGTTCCGAAGACGAATATTTGGTTATTGGTTATATTACTAATCTTGGAAAAAATGCTCGATCATCCAGAGAAAATCATCATTTGTTTTCACAGAATTTTTCTAATACTTCTAAAGATCGCGGGTTCAAAACGTCCTCGGTTTAAAAGAATTGCAAAGTTAAATTACGCCGAATTCTAACATAGTGGGCACGGAACGATCACCATTGACGAATGCATGGGTAGTGGAAGAGAGGTAGCGCTAGTTTACGAGGACTACCCTCCAGTAGTTACAACGCCTTCAGAGAGACAGCTATGAGGTCAAACGAAATACAGGGCAGACTATGAAGAGGAGGAGGTTCGAAGAAAAGCTCTGTTATCTCAAGATAATTCTTTAGGGGGTGATTTGTGTTCTATTTGATAAAGGGAAGGGAGGATGACGATAGAATAAAGAGAGGCATTGATAGAAAGAGAGAGAGACTGGCAGTGCACTTTATTAACTGAGATCGACCGCTTACCGCGTGGCTGTGGTGCTTGGTCATGGGTTACAGGCCACGCCTCCGGATCGCTGAGCGAAGGATGCGTCCGTCTCGAATGGGGCTGCAACGAGGGAGGGCCTGAGATGTGGCGCAGCGGAGGGGTGCGGGAGTGCGGCACCCCCACATTCCAATAAAATCAGATAAGACTTCATATCGGGACGTTATCGTGACATCTCTCTCTTTTTTAAACATCAAGAGGAAATATACATATTCCAGAATATATGGTATCTTCAGGGGGAAAGTCATGGGGTGATTTTTCTCAAGTATTGGTATGCTCTGATAGTGATGAAGTTTTATTCGCGCTGTCCAGATAAGGATTGCGGATGTTTTTCGAAAAGCGGTGTGTGTCGCTGATCTTTCGTGGTGCAGTCATGCATTGGGCTGAATTATATTCAGGATCAATATTTGAATTTGTGAAGAATGTGGAAGGAGTAGAAAAGGAAATAGTGGGAGAATATGTGTAGCGGCTTACTGTTTGATTTTCATGACTAATCATAAGAAATTACATAAGGTTTTATATGCCTTCAATAAAGACGTTTTTGGTGAAATGATTTCAAGTGCTTCCGTATATTCGTAAATGCTTGAAAAGTAATATTTGTCATAAAATATCCCTCAAAATATTGTGAAAAAGAATCTATGTCATAAGGTGAAGAATATGAGTTTTGCGAAACTAAACAATGGGTAATTTTTAAACGAAATGAATGGCTTAATATTTAAAATATATTTTTGAAAAATATACCAAACAACTACTGTAATATGTAGTAAAGCTAATAAAATTGTAGGAATTCCATTAAGGGACAAACACATTAATTCAATTTCCTTGTAATATCACGTCATCTAATCTAATTTTTCGGTATTCTCTAAGAAACCTATATTA
Organism: Sympetrum striolatum; assembly: GCA_947579665.1. Classification (NCBI taxonomy): domain Eukaryota; kingdom Metazoa; phylum Arthropoda; class Insecta; order Odonata; family Libellulidae; genus Sympetrum; species Sympetrum striolatum. The sequence goes on along the minus strand of OX388342.1, from coordinate 47,015,694 downwards.
TTCTATTCTGTCATTATTCCAGCGAATCGAAGTTTGCTAACACCATAATAGTAGATTAGTTCTTACACGCATCTGAAATTTTGTAGTTTGGTAATAAAAAAATGATGAATCAGCTTAATCGGTATTTATATAAGTTAAGTGAATAACTGTCTCTTTTCCATAAACATCACGAAATTTGTTATCTAGAAGTGGTATACAGAGAGAACGATTCCTTAAAGAGCCAATAACCACTAATCCTTAAAATTGCTCGACAAACGTTCAAGAGTTCAGCCAAAATGAATGAAATTGATTTTTGATGTCTTCATTAGCATTGCTATATTGTTATAATTTTAACATTCATAAATACGCGTCATCTTTAAAACTTCTTATTGTATCATTAATAACAGATCCCTGAAATAAAATCAACTAAGCGTATCTTAAAGGCACGATGTATCGAAGCTGCACAATGCTCTTCTGGTTTGCTCCCAGAAAAGTTTGCTTAGTTCAGCCTTCTACAGATTCGAAGAAGAAAAATAGGAAAGTTTGAATAAGGCGCCTAATTTATGTTTTAATATTAATTAAATAATATATTTATTATTAAATAACTAATATTGAATATAATTTTAATTGAATGATATATTTATTATTAAATTAATAATGTTTAACATAATATTAATTTAATAATATAATTAATAATTTAAATTCAATGTTCCGAGTGTCGAAGCGGAAAAGTTTTCAGCGACAGATACAGGTAAACAAAATTGATTGTCAAATGATGTTAAGTAAACAAATATTCGTCGATATATAAGAACCGAGTTTATCAACTGTGTTCCAATAACTTTCAACAGCTATGTGAAGATAAAGGTTCCGCTACCTCTAAATGATTTGTTGGATTTCAAAGGTATAGAAGTCATAATTTTATCATCAATTAAAATCAGCTCTAATGCGATTGCATAATGTTTCTCGTTCTAGTTGCTAGCAGCTCATGAGATAATGAACAAAGTAGGAACTTCCAAACAAACTCTTGAATCATTTATCAGTTCTTTGACCCACTTCTAATGTTCGCTTATTTTCGCCTAGCATTCTTCCTCTGAAATCCATTTTCCATTCACAAATTTGGCTTAGACTTTCCTTATTTACTTTCCTGAAATATTTCCTCTTCGTCGTCATCCCCTGCATGACTAACAACTCCAAAGTTTACTTTCACGTGCCATCTGTTTGATCATCTGATTACTTGCCCTTCTTCAATTCCATCATAAGGCTGTCTTTCACCATAAATCCTTCTTTATTCATCATGTATACGTATCCCGTCTATACGGAGGAGCGTTGCCGAGTGAAAGTCACAAGATATCTCCAACATTATCCCAGCCTACAACTGACATCTTTAAATGTCTTTTTACGTATTAAAAAAAATCTCTTCGAAACATAAAGTTCAGGAAGTAAATATCGTGAAAATACAAATAGAGAGTATATTTCTACACCTTAATATATACCTTATTAGATAATAATAATAATAGTCTTTATTTGGGCGAGATTGAGACTAAAAGTCTCTTCTTCCATCTAATCCATCATCATTCATTACAGAATAATTAAATTAAAGAGAAAAATCAGATGAGACTCAAAGAAACATTCAATACATTAACAATCACATGGATTGATATTAGGCATATATTTACAAGGATAAAAAAGAGGGTACTTTCCGAGTCTGGATAAATTTCGGCACAGCAAGACTTCTATTTTTCGCCCCTCTACCCCCTGCGAAATAGCACCCTCGCCACGTGCATCTTCCACACTACGGTGCTGTGTATACGAGCTGATGGTGCTTGTATATGCCTTACTTATCCCTTAGCACTATCTTGAATCCCATTAACCGCTTTTTTGTCAGCTTAGAAATATTTTCCTGCATAAATATTTTACTCAGTAAAGGGGTCATGCACTGGGTGATTTCCGCTTAATGACTCCATGCTCCCATATCACTTAGTTTCGAAACTCTTCCGCACAAACATTTTCTCTGTTTACGGGCAGATTCTCAAAATATTTATGCTCCTATCGTCTCTTTTGTACACGCAATGCTTTTGATCAATTTCTTTTCACACCCTCTCGATATAGGCAGCTGTATTGTCCTATGTACCCGAATATGATGAATTGTTTGCTTCCTTTGCCTCATATTTAGAAGAAACTTTACAGGTGACGTTAAAGATAATCTACCACCAAGAATACTTCGAGTTATAACCATTTAGATGTTGAAACATTAATAGTTGAGCTTTATGGAATTGATCAGTATTTGCTTGAACTACCAACGTGCTAAAAAGCACAACTTGACTTTGTAATAATATATATAATATTTTAATAATAATATATTTGTAATAATTGTTTTTATGATATTTTTGAATTTATAAGAAGTTCTTATAATATTACCTTAAAATATATCGAAAAAATATATAATTATGTAGAATGCTCATGCTTGCTGAATAAAACTTGTTTTTTTTTTCTATTTCCAAATCGAAAAGAGCCATCTGTTTAGACCCTAAACGATTGTAGTAAATTAACGGAAGAATCAAAAATAAAAAATTAACGAAATATTTGGTCCTCCTATTGAAAAGGTCAGTTCAAACGATAATAACCCTAATACAGTCAAACTCTAATTGTAATAAAGTCTTAATTGAAAGGAGGCTAAGGAATACCTTAACCTGTATGATTGTTTCATAGTAAATAATTTAAAATTGATTTAGATAAGAACCTATAATAACAGGTTTTTGGGTTACTTTGAATGGTAATTATTACATATGAATACAGCGAGTTTCGAAAACATGCGCCTTGACAGAAACGATAAATAAAAAACTGAACTGGATGGAATTTTTTCATTTTTTTCTGATTGTCGTTCGCACAGATACATTTTTGTCAACCATGTTGTTATTTCTCAAGGCATGGCCATCATTATTATAAGCTTATAGCCGGGTATTCAATTGTTTTCGCTTCCTATTTCACCAATTGCTTCAAGTTTCAGTATACTGTACCTCTATTCATTATGATGAAAAAATTCAGAAGTTTATTGTTCACATTCACATAAAATATAGATATTAGGCCATATGTGATGTTGAATCACAGATTTTATCTTGAAATAATCTGGAAATTCTGCCAATAAAGTTTTAAAATACTTTAAACACCGCTGATTACCAATCTGCTATTCCCATTACCCCATGGAGAAGTTTCATATACCTCCAGGTTGAGTACGTATGATTTACTGTTAATTCCACTAAAAGAGTAAAATCCTCGAAGTCTTTAGCGATGCTATGGAAGTGCAGCAGCAACCAATTCTTGCTTATTCATTACTGTGTCTCGAATTGGAATAAATGAACTAAAAATTTCCACCAACTCTTCATTATAAAACTCAAATTGAATCCACAGTAGTATGTGCGATGGACGTGACCGTCTCTAAATTATAATTCGGTCTTTCTCTGTGGAGTACAATTATTCACAAACTTCAGCTACTTCAAAGGGACAGGCCGACTCACCTACTTCACCGTATGTAATATGATCAAGAGAGTATGAAATTATCTCCTCAGAATATTAAATTGCGTCATTAGAATAGCACATATTCTTATCCGCTAATTAGAACAGTACGCCATTCCTGTATCTCTGAAGAGTATTAATGAGCAAGTCCTTCAAGAAAAACAAACGAGGGGAACATTCTGGTGTAAACTTTAGTAAAATAGAAAAATTAATCGATCACACACTAAGGCACAAAAGCAAGAGTGATAAATAAATGACGGGAGAGAGTTGTGGAGGAAAACCTTGCTTAGATTATTAGACACCCTGGTATTGATAAATGTCAAGTTTAGAAATTTACATAGATACGTCAATATTTGGCAAAATTGGAACCAAGTCCCATCTTCGATTTAACCATTGTGTAATACAATTATACATTAAAGAAAAAATATAACCAATAATGTATACAGCTTGTCAACAAGAATGGAAGTAGAGGGGAAATGTTGCACGAAAGAATTCTTCTGTGGTGAAAATAAAAAAACTGTTGATTTGGTCACAGAAAAACTATTTCCGCTGACAGAAAACACCCACGTAGAGAAGAGCGTGAGAAAATCATATGAAATCGTAGGAAGTGTTGAAAAAAGAGAGAAAGAGATCAAAAACTAAAATATAATGACATCTTCAGAGCAGAATCAAGCCAAAATTAGGAGAGTTAATCCATAATGATGATGGCGTTTCTGAAAGGCATCGAAGATTTTCAACAATAAGCCTACTATTTTTTCTCGGGTACAGTAGTAAGATGGAGATTCCTCCCTCATTACGTCCAATATTGGCCATTAAAGACTTAAATTCACCTTTGGGGCGAAAACTCGAGAAAATCGCACGAAACAGTTTTTATTTTAACCCTTCGAACCCTCAAGATACGGTATCATACGCGATCGAAATTAAAGCAAAATTTGAATTTCGCGAAAAATGAAAACCTTTTCATCTCCTCAGCGATTCGGAACCTTTTTCATGGAACGATTGGGAAACAATCGGGAGTTACCGTTCTCAACAGCCTCCGCGCCACCAACCCGCGCAAAATTAATTTCGACTCCAACAACAGCCGTAAAATGTCTCCTTTTTTGGAAAAATAAAAGAGCTGGCATTAGTTCCCGAAAGCAGCCCTCGAGTCGACCGCATGGAAATCGTTTTAGAAACTCGCCGAGCTCATTAAAATAAAAAGAATTTTGCGGGTGGCTCGAGATGGCATCGACGATGGAAAACTTCCGTGCATAATCTTCTCCCACCACTGGTACCAATTACCGGAATGAAAGGTGGAAAATACCGGTGGAAAACAGCAGGCCGAAGGAAATATTCGAGAGGCGGGAAAAATAGACGAGGTGAGAGAGTGTGTGTGGAGGGGGCGTTGTAAACGGTTAATGAGGAAATTTTGGGTTCTGTGTACGAGAAATGAAGAGGGGGAATTGTCGAGGAAGGGGGAATTGGAACACGGGAATTCAAGGGGAGGGGGAAACGATGGGAATAAAGGACAGGAGGATTAGGGAGGAGGGTTAGAAAGAGAGGGGGTGAAGGAAGAGAGAAAATAGATGAAGAATTGGAAGTGAAGCCAAATTTTAGGGGAGGAATGCGAGAGTAAAGGAATGGAAAGAGGAAAATATGAATCAAGTTAAATTGGAAACAGAGAAGAGAAGAATTGGATTATATAAAGAGAATAACGCGAGTATAGGATTAATGAGGAAGGGGATATTTAAATAATTTTTGTATTATTATTACCACATTATCTTTATTATAGTTACATTATCATCACTATTTCGGTGTTGTAACACTTCTCAAGTTTCCAACAGGGTTAAAATGTAGGAGAATGCTGATGTTTTGGTCATTATCTCTGTGGCCATTTATTTGATAAATCCTAAATAGTTTTACAATTAAATGTTTTTACTAGAGTTCATAGATCCTTGAAAACGACTACAGGGAAGTATTCCTGCGTAGCATTCAACGGGAAAGCATAAAATCTTTTCATACCCTTGTTAGTTATCATAAAATATGAACGGCAGTATAGAAATATTCTGGGTGTTATATATATATATCAGAATTGGTGAGTTACATTTATAGTATAAAACAGGAATAGAACCTAATACCGGAACTGAAAAAACCGTAGTTTTTACCGAGGTGAAAACAGAACCCGAACCGAAAGATTAAATTTCTTGAACCCGAATTAAAACCAAAAATCGTTACCTATTCCGTTTTGACTTCTTGTTCCCAGCAATACTATTCAACTTTCGTTGAAGCGGAAGAATTTAAATATGCATAACTCCGGCTTACAAAACTATACTAATAGCTTGACATTTACTTTCATCTTTTCAAATAGTTTAATTTTAAGTCTACTTCACTGCGAGTTTTATCCTGTCATTTATGTTTTATGCCTCTGAAAAGGTCAAACATAAAAATATTTCAGGATGATATTTTATTTATACGCTTTGAGCGAAATCTGTTTCAACCGGTTTGAAACTGTTAGAAATAGAGAAACGAACAAAAAATATAGCCGCTTCGTGTCCTGGTTATTTTTGGATTAAATGAACCATCCTATCATACTTAAAGATTTAAAACAGCCAGACTAGGGATTTATCAGCAGTATATCGAGGATTCCTGGAAGAGATTCAATAGAACCCGGCAACTTCCATATAGATGGAATTCTCAGGAATTATTTCTAAAAGAACTGATAATTTAATATCGGTTATAACTAAGTAAATAACTTTAATTCCCAAGGAAAAACGGACTTGAAAAAAGTCTGACAGGGCCGGGAAACGAGTCAGACTTTTTTCAAGTCCGACGAGTCAGACTTTTTTCAAGTCCGTTTTTCCTTGGGAATTTTCCTGGGTGCACGCCCTTATGTGCAGTCACCTTTACCCTTTCCTTATAAATAACTTTATATTCGTATTAAGAAAAATCGTTATAATTAATACGGAGATGATTAAGAAAGAATAAATATTAAGTTAACTAAGTTACCTACTCAAACATTATGATTAAATGATTAGTCCTTCAAGAAGGATACAAATGAGCGAAAGAGTAGACTATGAATATGAATAAAAACAATGAGTAAATGAGCCTATATGTAACGAAGAATTCAATACAAGGGGAATATCTAAGTCATTTGCTTGGTCTACAGGGATTCCTCCGAAGGAAATAGCAAACAAGGGAAGAAATGCGAAACCCTCTGACAGTAATGCAATTGAAGCTGGCCGAGGAAGACGTAGAAAGATGTAAAAAATAAGTACAAAGGGAGATGGGAGCTGGAAACAGACAACGCGAAGAACACCAGGAGAAATGGAATATGGAGGGAAAGAGAGGATTTAGGTGACAACGGAAATCTTAGGGGGAGAGTCGCGGCAGGGAAAAGTTTGGATAAGGAGAAGCGAGAAGAGGCGAGGTTAAGCAGAGGCACTGATAAGGAGACGAAAAATTTACGCTAAAGTCGGAGGAATTACGGATTCGGCGAGAGGCGGGGATTTAGGGATGGAGTGATACAGGGAAAGAGCTCTCGGTTGAAAGGATAAGGAGAGAAATAGAAGCCATTCGTTTTGGGAGACGCGACCTTAAATAGGCATCGAAACATCTCCCGACACTTTACGGCAGTTCGCGTAAATGAAGTAACGGATTTAATTGTCGGCACGTGACGGAACGTATGACCGAGTGATGCAACGCCTCCCCATTCCCTCCCCCTATCCACAAGATGTTGAGGGACCTTCCTCCTCCCTCCCAAAAAATTCCACCCTCTCCATATCTCCATAATCTCACAACCTTCTCTGGACTTACAGCCTCCGTACCTCTCTCCCCAGACCACGCCCCTCCCACCTCTGCCTCCCCTTCTCCACCCCTCTCCCCACGCTTTCTCCCCCTCCATTGGAAACCTAACCTCGTACAAGACCCCTCCCTAACCCCTTTCCACCTCCGCGTATTGATCCTCTTTCTCTGTGCTGCCGCTGCACCCAGCGCCGCAGGGGGAAGTAGGGGGAGCGGTGTTGCCACATCTACCTCCCTTCCGCATTCCCTCTCTCCTCGCTCTTCTTCTGACCGTTTGCCGCAAGCTATTCATCGCGACCGGACGATTCTTACTTTTTCTTCCCTCTCACCTTTTCATTCTTACTCTTTTGATTGTCGCCGATACGCACCCCTTGGTTTCCCAGGCGGTTCACTCCTCTCCGGGGTTCTCTCATGGCTGGAAAAAGTCAAGGACCTAATTGATGCGTAATTAGCCTCGCAAATGTTTAATTAGTTGGGTTCTTCCACGGCTTTACACCTCCTCTCCTTCCACTCAACCTTTTAGAACTTTCTCCTCATACAAAGTGAACAGTTACTATCTCTTTATCGCCTACCAGTCTTTTCTTATTATCCTCACGCCTAAATACACATTTAATATAATAGACCATTCCAATTGCTGATTCTTAGCTCTTTTCGCATCTAAATGACAGTGAACCTCGAACAGCTAATCAACAACCAATCTCAATGGGAGATGCGATCGAGAAATAACAAAGGAGTTCGTTCCCTCCCTCTAAATCGGACCCGGAACCTGTGCTGCAAAGCTACCGCCTCAAGGAGGACGCCAGTGGTTGTTAACTTGAGGGTCCGCTAACCTCTGTGATTGCAGGGGGTCTCGCCGCAGGTTTTCCGGCACTTGCGCCCGCAGATTGGTCATAATCATGGAATGCTACTGAAGATTAGTAGTAAAGTTCTTGGGTGCATTCTTCGTTCCTTAATCTCTGATTTTCAATTAGACATCGAAACATCGGACGGTAATAAATACGTTAGTGAAATTTACGTCCAAGAAATAGAAATCAACGAGAACTTAAAGTTTTCTTAAATAGTAGGTAACCCGTATTTGGTTATCACTTTTCGTTTTGTATCCTAGGAGAGAACTAATTTTCTATAGTGTTTCTAGTTATTTCAATGCAAATTACATCCAGACCAATACCGGCTTCAGAAAGCAGCCGGCTGACCAGGGGCAAGGATACAATTTTTCCTTTCGACTTACATTTCAACTAAATTGCATGAATGAATGACAAATGAATCAATGCTTGGTAAATCTGTATTTATAACAAACTGATTTTCATTATTGTTGATATTCTTTTCCTAAACACGTAGAATCAATATCGGCGTCGATTTTTATTGATAATACTATATTGGTAGCGACAGTAATTTATCATGGGTTTTTAGTGTCCAGAGTGTAACATTATTAATGGATATCTTAAATACATTGCGAATTAATACTGCTTCACACAGTCATTTTCAACCACAATAGCTGTTCTACTTATCAGTTTATTTGTCTAGGGGTTTGGGGGATTTTTGTCTCAAAGGAAATTCCCAAAAATACATGACATTGCAGCAATCATAGACAATTGCATTACTATTCAAATCAGGCCCTGCCGAAAACCAAGTTCAATTATCATTTTGTGAAAAATAAGATCAATGATCTACTTATCATTTCCATTAACTTCTGCCATCCTTTCTGGAGCGAAAGAAGCAAAGATGGAAGTTGATAATCGTAGCGGAAGAGGTTCGTAGGAGTGAAATAAAATCGAAAAACTCCACGAGTTCCCGACAGATGAAAAACCAGTGCTGTGCCACCTGGAACAATATTTTCAAGCGGATAAGGTTTCTTCTTTTGTAGAAGAGAGAGAATTGCGATTGAGAAACGCATGCAAACAGTTGAGTCCCGAGGAGTCGCTAGGAAGAGGTCGCAGAGAAGGTGCATGTGGAGGACAATCTGGAGTGCTCCTCGGGAAGAACCCGTGCTCGACATTTCGTCGATGAGGTTTTATCCCACATTCGATTCGCGTCGGGTCAAACGGTCCGTACAAACTCGCGCGAGTGGCCGTGATGAGGAGAAGAAACGGAGCGAAGCAGAGAGACCACTTCATGGAAGCCGCATTAGAAGTCACCGGCTCAGATGTGAGACATTTTTTCCCCCTTGATGACTGAGAACGGTAGAGAGTTGGTGTTTTGCGGCAAAAGAGCGATTTGGAATGCTTTGCGTAGATCCATTGGAAAAGGAAATGTTTTTTTACGGTACGGTTTACTGTAGAATTAATTTGATGATTCATTAATATAAACCTCGTCATTAGATATGAGGAGGTATATGTAATAACATTCACGTTATTACGTATTACAAGTATTATTATAATTACTTGAGTAGGAATCCAGACGTAAATGTGCGTCTAATTTGAACATATTCACATTTTATCAGTGGGGTATGAGGCCGAAGATAATTTTTTGTAGCCCCGTATGCTGTAGTACTATTTTATTAGGTAATGTAGATATTTAATGTCGGTGATCGTGATTTTTGGTTCAATTCTGTGTTTATCTTGGATGTTTGGCGAAGTCACTATCAATTTTGATGTCAAAAGTAACGAATTGATTTCTGTTGAAGGAGTTTTTCGTTTTATTATATTGTTTACAGGCATAAGTAGCTGCATTTTTCTCGGAAGAAACTGAAGTAAAATTGATGGCACCAGTGCCTTTGGTGCAATTTTGGTATTTTCAGTACGGAGAGTGATACGGATCTTTAATCTGCACATTCATCGTATTCATTCATGAAGATCTAGATTAATAAATTCTGAATACTGCTCCTCTAAGAAATTCATATAAAAAGCACGGCTTTCATTTATTTGCTATCAATTTTAGTTTACAGCGCGTTGCTCAATCAATGAATAATTTTAAACATACGTCTGTTATTAAAATGAGAAGTATTATTTTATAAAAAGTATGGGATAAAAATGCATTTTTGACTCCGTAGCGTCAGAAATTCATAAAGATTCAAATGTAAAATAAACACTTTCCAATGGTAAAAAAATTAAATGGATAACTTAAATAATATGCACTACTTGCGCTCTTTTAACTTCAAGCACCCTCATTCAGTATAAAATATTTCAAACTCCTTTGAGCGCATGAAATTTAATTACTCCAGTGGAAATAAAGTTAGGATAAGTCACTTTGCTTATTTATCTGTCTCTGAAAGAAACATTCGGATAAAACACGTTTCTGAGAGAGTCAGTAGTTCTAAGTATGCAATGGTATTAGGCCATGAATCACCTCAAAGGATCTAAATGTGTATAGAAACTTAACCTAGTCTAATTATGACTATATCGTCCATTACATAAGCCCTCAAGTTTTACACATTAAAGAAATAGTCGACTACATAACCGTGAAATATTTTCTTTAAAGAAGAATAAAAGAATTACCTCGTGAATTCCATTAAATGATATAATAATAAATAATATTCAATACATAATAGTTATACTTAATATTGCCCACGTTTTAAACATTTTTGTGTAAATTATATCTATGCAAATAATTTATATTGTATAAATGATATTTAATGGAAGTAACAAAGATTAATTCTTTCTCTATTATACGAATTTGATTGGAAAGTATAGACTGGTATGAAAAATACTATCTCGGAATATTCTTAACATCTTGGAAGACAATCGAAAGAAAAGAGTACTGAAAAAATTGGCTCCAAGAAGAGAAAATTATGTTTACATTATGAAGTATTTAATTTTGGAATCTATGAAGTATAATAAGGAGTGGTTGGATACACAAATCAAACGGAGACATCGATCGAGAAATCTTTCCCTTATCGATCCTTTTTTGCAACCACGTGCAACGGCGGGGAGACTTTTCGACGAAAATTAGCCAGAAACTCTCATATGATATAGGATCTTTTTTGCTGAAACCCGGTATTTTTCCCTTCTCCTTTTAACTGCTTTCCTTTCGCCCTCCCCCTTCGCTTCTCCACCCCCATCTCCAGTTATTATTTTCCGAACTTTTCCCCATATGAAGGCGCTCGCTTCTGAGCACCCCTTCCCCCAGAGAGAGCTCCGGAAACGCATTCCGCATCCTTAACTTAGATTGTCTCGAAAATAACGCCGGAGAACCCCATATGGAGGGAACTGCGATCTCGTGATGTAAGCTGCAGCGTTTTTTATACTTCGGAAAGAAAAACCGCAGCAACTTGTTTTCCTCGTGCCGTATTTTTTCCTTTCTTTTCCTCCGAAGCTTTGGGTGAATACGTGTCGATCAATGAAACGTGCCGGAGACGCTAATTTTTCCGAGCGAAGAGAAATTACGGTACCTCGGGGACGGGGGAGAAAAATGGTAAAAAGTTCAACCTTTCGGGAACTACAAGGGAAAGTTTGCGTTGCTGTGATACGTTAAGAGAGGCGAAAGGAATACATTATGAAATGGGAGCGTGTTTGGAGACACTTAGGAAAATGATTTTCAATGATTTTCAGAGTCTTGCCGCCTGACTCGTATTTAAACGACGAGTGTTAATAAATTTTAGCAGTGCTGCAATGGATGTTTATGCTGATGATATTTGAACTGATGGAAATATATATTTAGACGAACTGAATTCTAAGAGGTATATCACGGAATTATATTAACTGTTCCACAGTGATACTCGAAAATTTTACAGAAATCTTAGCAAACATGCATGGACGATCAAAGCCGTTATAAATACATACAGGTTGTGCGAGACTGATTCAAATGAATTTTTTACTTCGGGCTGATTCCCTTTGTGTCAATCTTACTAATTTCAACTCTCATTTGGTGAATTATTTTATGTTATGCAAGTAAAGCATAATTTATTACAAAATAAGAAGCCACGACATCATCAAAAATATATCTTAGATTAGTTTTCAAGAAAAATACATTGTTACTCTCGTTGAATATTCAGATTAAGAGGCTCCCGAATAGCCAAGTGGGTAACGCGCTCTCTTTCGGTGAAAGTGGTCTTGGGTTCAATTCCCGATATGAACCCATATGTTTGAAATAACCTCAGCAAAGTAAGTCAGATGCTCTAATTAATAGTGCTAATATCATAATTAAGATTACATCCCTAATGCATGAAATTCGAATCTAAATCATATAATGAACGGAGATTAAAGATACTTCTCCCTTTGACATGATTTTAATGTGATAAAAACACTGGTTATATTTTACTCAGTTAACCACATAAAACAACCCAAAATCTGCACGCATACACGTGTACGATAATGTACTCGATTGAAAGGAGTATACTTATATATTGGCGACTGAATGATGGAAATTTTACTAATTTCAGTTAATTGAGATAAACAAGAGATAATAAGAACCTTAAAGCTGTAAGTAGATGCGTATATTTGAACTGATTGAAGAGAGAATACTAATATCACGAAAATAACAGAACGATAGTAGTTATACTGATAACAATTAATCGAGATAAACCAGAGATAAAAACAATATGAAGCAAAAATATTTATTTTTTTACGAGAAATCATAACCGACACTCAAGACTACTTAGCTTTGAGCTGAAAATTGCCTGTGTTGCAAACGAAGCATGGTCTGAGTGGCGTTCGCAAATGCCACGGTCGTATTTGATGGTCCGTTATCGATTGGAGCTCTCCATTCGGCCGACTCGCCTCACGGCTATTCCACACCCAAACTGCACGCTTACAAACTCACGAATCTTGATGATGTAGCACGCCGTAATAAGTTTATCCACCTCAAAAAGCTCCATGCTCATTCATCGTTAAAGGCTTTGAATTAATAGCGGAAGCTTTCTGCATTCCCATTACGAGATGTAGTTAATCACATCCAAAAAGAATGCTTGCGAATCATTAAAGGACTCCCCAACATGAACTTGGGATTTATTAGTCAGGGGGACTCGTTTATGAAATTAAAGTTGCCTTCTTTTCCTTGAATATTATCATATTAGAAGCTTTAAATTATTATTGCGAACGTGGAAAGTCGTCGTAGACTATTTAAGTAGACACAAATTGAATTTAAATGAAGTTAAAAGAATTTTATGATATATCCACGAGGAGAAGAAACAAAGGAAATAAAACTCAGGTTTATTTAAATTATATTTAACTTATCAATGAACAAATAGAGGTCATAATGTAATTTGGTTTTGGTATTTAAATTTAATTATTGGCTAACTGCATAATATATAATATATACTCTCTATATGCAATATATGGGTGGTTTGTAATTCGCTCCATTCGAAAACTAAAGATACGGCAGAGACTATTTCTTGTAACCTTTCCCTTTAGTTAGAATTCATAGTAGTTGCGGCGAACCGTTGGAGGAATCGCCTGCCCCTAAAGAGGAAAGCTGTTTGAGGCTTATCCTATATCTTATGCAACCCAAGTGACACATCGAAACTTCTCCAATTGGACGAAATTGGATGCTGGTTCACAACTTATGAAAGGTCATTTATTCGTTTGAAGTGAAATTAGTCCCTTGAATTCCATTGAAATCAATACGCCTCTCAACTCGTTTGCAACTTGAGGTGAATTGTACGACTACGTTCATTCTGGAATCGGGAGAATTAGGGACTATTTGGAAACCGTCATCGAATTCCAAGTGGCATCGCAGGACGAATTTTCACTAAAACGACTTCATTCATTCAAACGAATTATTCTTGCCTTCATTGACTTAAATTTGAAAAATTAGCCCTCATTTAATAATATTAAATAGTTTCTGTGAAGGAGTTTCGAGCTTCTCCATTGGCTCCGAATGAAGATTTGTACGGGTGTTTAAACAGCCATAACTGTTTGACAAAGGCAGTTCATTTGCGAAAGATCTACATTAAAAACAATAATTTGTATCTGCGTAAACTGTGAAATATATTGAGGAATCGTGAAGAATTCCGAGCATTACTAACGTTACACCTCCATCTCACACATTCCTCAAACTCCAGATATGATACAAGAGAAATACTTCAATCTTTAAATTATTGCAAACAGATAATCCTTGGGCAATCTTCATTCATAATTCTGGCTAAAAAAGAAGCCCCGAGTCTTTAATCGGCCTCACAGACGAGACTTATCAGACGTCATGGAGTTTGGTGCATTGTAAATTCCCCAATGGCGTCGCACTCTCCCTACCCCATCACTAAATCCTCTCACCCCTCAAGTCTAGACGTACTCTCTCTCTCTTCCTCAAAATCTATCTCGCTCTCTCATCTCTCTCTCTCAGACTCCTTCAGTATCTACTTTCTCAGATGTCTTCCTCATTCATTTTTTCTTCTGTGCATTCTGACTAATTCTGTTCTCTTTTTCACGCAACACGAAAAACAACAATTACTTAGAAACTGTATTTTGGGCGACTATTTGGTCGAGTTAAAATTATCACACTAGAGAATGTATTAAAGTGATTATTTAAAATATATTCAAGTGATTGTTTGCGGATACATTGAAGCTGTCATATGCGGTTAATTTATAGAGATTACTTGATATTAGATGTATATATCCACCACACAAAGAAACCACTCCTCTGATCGTAACTCTTTAAGTTGAAATTTACTCAAATTCCATCAATTCTCATGCTTTTTGAATTGACAATGCATACAGAAAAATCAATGATTATTGTGAATACAGAAACTCTAAACTCTTTAAATTTAAATTAATTCAATTTCCATCAATTATCATACATTTTGAATTGAATTTGCATACATAAAAATCAATTTTTATTGTGGATGCAGTGATTTTATAACGAAATTACTCATATTATATGTGTTAGTCTAATCTCATCTAAAACGAACGGGAAGTATATGACATGTTGTGGGTAAAACCTATGTTTGAAGCCCGAGAAGGCGAAGTTTCCTTTCCCCAGTGTTTGCTCTGATAAATCAATCATTTTAAAGCTCTCTGGCGTGAGTTAGGATTCCTTGGTAGGAGGATATCAGAAGATTCGAAGAGGTTAGTTAAGGAGATTCAGAGAGTACGTTGGCATGAGACGTGAGTTTACTTTCCTAGTGAGTAAGAATCGTTAATTGATTAAGGAGAAAAAAGTTAATTTTTTACCTTCGAGTAGAGCTAAATTTCATAGTTATGAAGGTGTCGTTTTCCAGTGAAAAAAAGAGCATCGAATAAACGGAATAATCATCTAACAATGGAAAATTAAATATTATTATGGAAGGAGGAGATATTGCCCGAATATCATTGGGTAAGATTGAGAAACTTGTTATATTTCAAGCTTGATGACAATGAGTGATTATAGAATAACAATGAAGGGTTGAAACACGTGTAGTAAACGGAGTTTGCGATGTTGTAATTTTCGCTTACTCATAATTTCGTTAAATTCAAAGAAAAAAGAACACATAGTCGTTGCAGCAAAAATCTTGGATTTGTCTTACATCAAAATTAAGACTTGTCTTTTAAAATAATGTGAGCCATAACTTGTCTTGTAGATTCTATCTGTCTTTCAGTGGCTTTCATAAGTGCAAATCGTCTTGATACTAATCCTTCATTTCTGTGGTGGTATCCTTTAGTGACCATGCAGGAAGATGGCAACTCCGACTACGCATCCCCTCCCCTTCTTCTCCCTCAACATGACCTTCCCTCGCAGACGCCTCCCTCTCCACTGTCTCGTCTCTGATGCCTCTCAACCACGCCGTTTCGTAGTCCTTGTCTTTCGCCCAAGAGACACCCATAAAGGGATCTTCGTCATGTGTCTCTTACTCAAAGAAATCGTTGCGATTCCAGTATTTAAGCGAACCGAGAGAGAAAACAGAGACGTCTTTAGCGGAAAAAGATGCTAAATGTCACGCGGAATCGATAGCGTCCTTTCAAAGCGAACGCAGAGTTTTCCTTTCACGCTCTTGATTGTTCCGTTTCCCTTTTTTCATAAAGACTGTATTTTTGGAGTCATCTGATGTCGAGACCTTAAGGAATGAATGATATTTCAAGTCTTTGACTCGATTACAACGTAACGAAGGGAAGGTTTTATGTTGTTTTGGTAGCAAAAGGTAATCAGCAGCAAAAACCACTCGAATAATTATAGTTGATATGTTAATTAGCCGTGTCGTATTTTTAAATAGCCTTCTCATCAATCTTTTGCCTAACAGCAGGCTCGAGTGTAGTTTCAAATATCCTCCCAAGCACCCTTTAATTTGTTAATAAATAATGTAAAATTACATATATAAATAAGTAAAGTTGATGGATGATATAGTTAATAACAATTTTAACTAAATCGTCCAACATATTTTGAATTTTCTCACTATGTTCCCTTGCATCCTACCTTCATTCACTTCCTTAATTAATCCCTCTCCTCTCAATTTCCTACCGCACATATCCTCTGCTTTTATAACTTCAATCAATACCCTTACATTTCCGCCACACTTCCGCGTTTGTTATTCAATAAACCCAGATGAAAACATATGATGGATTTCCTCCTATATATTTATTGATTTCCGCTTTGATTCTTACAGATAAACGTTCAGCCCGAAAAGTCCTCACAATTCAATTCAATATATCCTAGAATTTATCCAAAAGAATAAATAATTTTAATTTTTAGAAACTTGAGAAATAGGAAATGCTCTATGGGACCGCCTTTTCAGAATTTATTCACTTTCAAAGCCAAACTGACTAACAGAAGACGTACAAATATGAAATTTATTTACTATAACTCATTTTTTCTTTCTTGAGTTATCTGTAAAGGTTTAACGGAAGCTAGGAATTCCTAGGTCAATTGTCGCCCAATAAAGATATATAATATAATAATCTTATAATTGGATGGTGGGAATCCCTTATCTCAATTTCGCTCGATAAAGACGTTCGGAATGTATTGTAAGTAAACAGTATTCGGTCTTTTACACAAAAATTAATTTTAAGGTTAACAAAATCCCATTGTACTGCATTTAGAGGAAGTACTGTCAAAAGAAATCTCGCAGTGAATAATTTCGGAAAAGAGATTGAGACATTAACTTCGCATCTTCTTTCACTGCGACACAAGTCGTTCATAGTAATTCATTTTCCCCGAGATCCTTTTATGCTTTTAAAGTGCGCCTTCATTAGATCCCGCCTCGATGCCTTGAAAACGAGGAGACAATGTTTCCGTGGTGGATGAAATTGTTTGTTTGTGTTCTACATTTGCTTCTCCGCCGTCATTGTTTCGATGCGGCACGGTCAGATGGGCAAAGAATATGAGCTGGCGCTTGCAATCCGAGTCCATTGTATCCGCAGTCATTATAGCGTTCGTATTGTGGCGGCAGTGCTCTCGGCCCACAGGGCTTTTCATTACTTTTTCTATCGAGTGCATTTCACAGAGCGGACTTACTGTCATCTCTCGAATTGTTTCCAAAGGGGGGAAAAGAGTGCACGCTTTTACGGTGGAACGGCACGCAAACGAAAACGTCTGAAAATTTTAATGATTGCGCTTCGTCACGTTTGGGATTTTTTTAAAAGGACGCTGAAATGACATCGTTTATGGGCTGTGATACTGATGAGATTTTCGTAATTTCATCTCAATTATGAATTATATGCTTATATTTAAGCGAGACTTTGAATTTGGCTCAGTTTTTCATAAGAAAAATACAATTTCAGGGTAAATAGTTCGTAATTTTATTGTTTTTATTATATAAATAGTACCCTCCAATATCATTAAAATGACTCTGTTAGATATTGACAACTCGAGCGATTCTCACTAATCAATTTTCGGAATAAGAATGCGGAACAGATGTTTACTCCAGGTATCTCTCCCATAATCGTCGTATTTTCTTTCCTTAAAATTGAAGTTTAGATTTGGACTGTTGTTAGTTTACGTTATAAAAGTCGATTTTTACTGCAGTATTAAATAAAAATGCGGAAAGTTATTCTAACTGCAAGATGCGTTGCGACGACGCAAGTTAAACTGATGATTTCCGTTAAATTGATATTATTTAGGGTTACAGTACATTAATTTCAACTCTTGAAGATGGGTATGAATCTGGTCTAAGATATATGAAATTAAAAACAATCAATTTCCTCAGTTCAAAATCTTTATCTTGCATTTATCTATAACAAGATTCAGTATTGTGTAGAGTCGGTCAAAAATTATATCGAACGGGTGCCCCCGAATCTTATGCAGCCAGTGAGACACGAGTTTACAATCTGACAATCCGCTGGCTGCCGCCCGCGGAAACCTTTTTGGTTCCTTTAAACGGTTTGTAGAGGTCTCTAGGAAGCACAATTGAACATTTTTCGGCAGATATAATAGGAAAGATTTGGGTTTTAGAAAGAGCAGCGGATGTGACTTAAACAAGAAAATTTAATTCTCTATCCGGTAACCCAAAATTTTGTCCTTGATATAATTTCTGTGTCTCTCGTGCATTGGAATGGTACCACAATTATTACCAACATCAGTACCGAAGTAACAAACCAACGTTCATAGGAATAAGATTTAATTGTCCCTTACTTAATAATCCCAATATATTAATAGATAAATAATTAACACGGGAATTAAAAATATAATTTTAAAATGTTATCTCAATGAATGTTTTAATTTATAGATTTTGCGGTCGCAATTTCATGAATTGAGGATAGTATTTCTTAAATTGAGGAATAAAAAGAGTTTCTTTCTTCTCCTTTCTTTCCTGTGCTAACGTTTATACGTTTATGCTGTAGCATTTTGTCTAAACGTAAAGTAATTTAATGCATTCAGTCCGATGTATTTTTAGATTTCAGCTCCACTCTCAAATAAATGGTTAATTTCAAATATTACAGAAGAAGTGAATGAAATAATCTGTTAACATATAAAAAAATCTGCTGTCTTCTGTTTACTGAACACAATAGCAGAAAGCGGGGTACCGAAGAAGTTCTTTGTTTCATACAATGAAGGTTGACGGACATCTGGGTAGCCTAGCTCTTCATTCTTGGCTCATCTCAGTTCATACATGTTTCCTTTATCTGCATTTTTTAGTTCGTAGATTAAAGCCTCGGGATATCTAATGTACACATTTCCTGACAGATCAATTATTTGGAAAGTCCATCCGTGTGATTAGAATGCCGTGGATTCCATATGTATTGGAGAAAGACCCATTATACTTTTGCCGCATACGTATTTTCTTCTAGAGAGAGAACGATCCAAGCATGAATGCTCTTGTTTACGAGTTTATATATTGAATAATCTATCTTTTAATCTGTAAGAAACGTAGATGTGACTCATGAAATGAAGCTAAAAATGTGTTGAAATCGGCGATTGGTGTTTGATTAAATTCTAATTGCATTTATCTTTAAGAGTTAGTTGCTCAGACCGATTTAATCTTGGAGAATACATCATGGTAATTGAGCGTTTAAAAGCAGTACTCGCTAAATATTGTCAATCTATTTCCTACGAAACAGAAAAGGAATGCTAAGTGAAATAAAAAAAGCTTGAGAGTTCATCCGTAAAGTTAAATCCTTTATCTCCAAATTTTAACAGCTATGTGTATCCGCTTTTGGTAAATGGATCCGTAGATTATCAATGATATGGAAACTTGTTTGCAATTGAAATTTACGATCAGTGGCGTCATCTAATATGGTTCGCACGAATGAGGAAACAGTGACAAATTAATGGCGATATTTCCTGGAATTAAATAACCGAGGAGCGATCCTCTCAAAAGAAAAATTAAAAATATCCTAGTAATCATAAAAACTAGAAGCAAAAAATCGAGATAAATTCGTCATCGAAATGTTAAATAAATGGATTTACGAATAGCGTGTTTCCAGAAGCTCGGCGTGATTTCTCTTATCTGATATTCTATTTTGCACCAGCTTTATTTTTTCAGCCATTGCTTCCGTATTCGAGCTGCAATCAAAATTTTGCTTTCCGCCCACTATTTCACGTTTACACCCTTGGGGACTTTCACGTTCCTGATACCATATTCACATGAATGGATTATACTAATCGGTTTGTTATTCGGTACAGGGTTAAGAAAAATTTATTATTTATTTGCCATGTTATTGTTCGTGGCTGTAATGACATAAAAGCTACTGATGTAAGAATAAAGGAGCTAATTAAGAATTCTCTTAACCTACGCGCAACCGAGGGAGTTTCATAGCAAGTCAGCCGCTCTGAGTATGCAATGGTGTCAAAGCCATAAATAACCTCAGGGGAAAAATTAAATAAAATTAAATACCAATTTGAAACATAACCTTAGAAATTGTGGTTGTAAAATTATTCCATTAAAGAAAAATTAAAGAATTATACCTGCTAAATTCTATTAACTGATATTATTATAAATACTGTTTATTATACATAATAGTATTATTTGATAATATTTTTATTGGGAATTTATTTATATGAATGACTTTTTCTGAGCATTCTTTATCTGAATTACTACTTCGATACAAATAATCTTCTTAATATAAATATTGTATTTTCATTATAAATGAGAGATAATGCGAAATGGAACTGATTAAGATCTCCCCGCATTTAAAGATCTACTCATAGAGTAATTTTGCTTCACTTATTTGAGTATATTCCGCTTATAGCATCCTAGCTTGATGAGGAAAGCAAGGGCAAACTACCTCACTCCTCCTCCTGCCTAGTAAGCCTCATTCCCCCAATTATCTCTAATGTTAGAGAACTGGCCTTTGGGTTGAATACCTTACAGGCAGATGGCTTTCTCTATCGCAGATAAAATGTGACTCAGGGAAAAGTAGAAGGTGAAAGGGACAATGAATGCCATTTAAACTCCGGATAAAGCTCGGATTTATTCGCCTGGCAACAATAAGAGGAATGTATTGCGATGCATGAGTTTCGACTTGAGGAATTCCGCTTCAAAAATCCGACTAACACACTCCGCAGCGCGCGAGCAGGAAGATCTGGAATACCAAACTTTTTGAGGTGATGAATTAGGAATGTTACAAATGCCAAAATTCCCGGAATTTCCTGGGCAGCAGCTGGAGGGGATACAAGCGGAGTAACTCGCTGGTTTCCTATTCTGCGGCTAATTCTGTTCGGTCGCCGAACCACGGAATGGGTTGAGGGAAGGTAAAGTGCCGAGAGATGGAGAAAGTAAGGATTGCGAGGTGTGGCGAAGGGATAAATGGATCTCAATAGATGGAGAAAAGAAGATTCGGTAAATTTACGATCAAAAGGACGTAGGAGATGGTGGTGTAAATAGAATTTAATTGGCCAATAAATAATGATACAGGGTGTAAGTTAATTTAGCGAGTTTAAGTATGCGTCCATGAGAATTCCTTTGGATGAACGAACATGAAAAAAGTCTGACAGGACCTGAAATCGAACCCAGATCTACCAAAAGCCGGTGGTTTCTTTTTGCATTATTTTCTAGAAAAAAATTGCGTTGAAGTTCAGAAGTTTCCCGCAGCTAAAGATGTTCGAATGCGTATGGTCAGTTCTATGTTTATGGTGACTGCACTAATTGAATGAATATTTAAATCTTTCATAGTAGATGTAAAGAAGGAATGCGGAGAGACATGTTGCATATAACCGCTAAATGTCCTTATGGAGGTCAATATCGGTGGTTATCATTTGAATACTGCTAATCAGTTGGTGCGTGAAGGATATTTTTTATAACAGTAAGGTGAGATAGAAGAAATATTGAGAAAAATTTTAAATAAAACGAATAAAAATAGCCATTCATATGGAATTGAATGTTCATTTAGGTTTAATATTAGGTTTAGTAAATTTTATTTTTCTTCTTTTTTAATTAATAATATTTCTATTTATCTGTGAACTTATTCATTTGCATATATGTAATTCACAATATTTTATAATTGTTAATACTTCCTTGCTTTTTATTACTGTTTTCTCGCGAATTTTTTCACACCCCCCTTCTCTGTGGGTGTTTTCCCGCAACGTGGGTTTTCTTTGTCAACCTTCAGTTGCAAAGAAATTTTCCCCACACTCTAGTGTCTTTTTGTTTAAATTTACATTAGTACAAATTATGCCGACGTACGAGGTTTGCTGGAAGAGAGGCCCACATGGGCCTAACCTCGCCAATAAAGGGTCTAACTACACTAAACTAAACATTTGGAACATCATCTCCCACGTCCACAAGAGTTGGTTTAATTAATGGGCGTTGTTTATTTCTGTTGATGGATAGCTACAGGTTATCAGAGCGGAAAAAGTTTGAAAAGTGCAATTTTATTTTTTGAGGTAAAAGTTAAAACGTCTCTTATTTCGAGAAGCACATAAGATTATTCTTCGGTTTCTTCCGCTGAGACATTTCTTCCTTCGCGCGATTCAAAAGCAAACCTTGTTTCATCAATTAAATATAAGGTGCTGTCATTTGAACAAATGAAACGGGAGGGGATAGAGGAAGAGCATTTAATTGAATAAAAATGTAAAGGAGAAAGTGATTCGTATGGAAATAGGAGGATGAAGGTTGAGATTTCTTCGGCCGATAGCGATTTGAGATCGGAAACCAAAAATGACCGGACGCTGAAAGTGTGGAGGATAGATATGTGTTATTCAGGAAAAATTGGAGACGAAAAAGAAATTGGGCCAGAAGTGTATCGAGGGGAACGTAGAAGGCCAACCTTGGGAAGTAACTCAAGGAGAATTCAAGGGAGATGAACGGTTGATGAAAAGGGATGACTCCTATCTCACTTTCTGTTCTGTCAAAAGTTTTTTTATTGCTCGTCGAAACTTAGCAAAAGCGGTCGTGTTCTTATTAACGTGGTAAAAAGAATGCACATACTTCAGTTTTGAGTCGAATTCAGCGTTCGGGACTTATTTAGAACATTGTGGATTGAGAATAATCTTCTTTGGCATGTAGGAGATTGAATTCTCCTTTCTCCTACCCTATAGTAATTTTAAGCTCAATTAGCAGAACAGCATACAATGAAATTACATTTTATTACAAAAATTTATAATTTTCTCCTGCGTAAGCATTAGTTTGATGACAACGATTTTGAGAATGGAAGGAATTTTGAAATTACGATTCTTATAATGCAGTATAATCTACGTTAGAAACATTGGGATTAAATTCTGAGAAATAAGACAGTTTTTAACGACGTGTAACTCAATATGATAAATTTATGGTTTTAAAATTAAAGTTAGCAAATTTTGAAGCTTAAAAAAAGATCAAGAGAACATTCCCGGTTGTTAGCTCCCATTCACAAGAACTATTTTTATAGTGTTATGGGATAAGTAATCGTTATTAGAGTATTAAATGTGTCTAAGCGATAATAGTGTCGAAGATAGCGATGTAACTCGCGTCCCAAACCCCGATAAAATCGCATTTCAGACCCGAACATTCATATTTAAATCAAGGCCCTTTCTTCAGATAGATTTTCGTTGACAATATAGATAGACGATATAGGAGCAGTATTCGAACCATCTAGAAATTCAGCTGCAGAAATAATATAGTGTTGAATTTTGGCAGTTCTATCTAGTAAATACATTTTGTAAATGGTTACCTCCTCCATCCCTATATTTGACCTCGGTCATGCTTTTTATATTATACTTTTTCCATGGCCTTGTGATGGGAGATTTGCTGAATTATTTTAGTATTGGTCAACTCTCTTTCTTTCAAAGAAAGGGTTACAGTTACATTGCACATAAGGGACCTGAACCCAGGAAAAATCCCAAGGAAAAGGACTTGAAAAGTATTACTATTTCTTTCGTCACTTACATAATATTTAATGATATGATAATCATTTGCCCATGCTCAAGATAAAGGTTTTCACGCAGATTTAGCTTGTCGTTTATCTTAGAGATTAATTTTTTATCTCGTAAGCCGCGCCTCCCTTCGAGACATAATAACTCTGAATTGATACATTTTATCTTAAATAACATTACCTAATTGTCTAGCAGTCTGTCATCAGCTTATGATGCAAGCATAAAGAGTACGGAGAGATTGATAGAAGGAAAGAATTGGCAGTGAGAGAGAAGCTCGAAAGAAATTCACTGTCCGAATCGTCTTTCTGCGGTATCGGAATAAAGATTGGGCCAATCGTGTCCGATATGGCTGCCTAGCTACGCTCCGTTTCCCCTCCCACGCCTACTCTTCGTCCTCCTTCACCAAGGGCGCAAATTATGCTTGCCCTCCAACACGGATTACTCCTATTTATTTCCCTCACGTTTTTTGGGTCAGAATCCTTGGGGAAAATAGCACTTATTTTCTGTTAGTCGTCCAAGAATTTTCGCATGTAATTTGAAAGCTATAAACCTCGCGAGGAACATGTCTTTAGGTTAGCGCCAACGCTTACGTGATACCTCAGTAATTTTCATGTCTATTTATATTTGATCTATATATTTGTCGAATGGAATAATTTGCCATTTAGATGAATGTGGTAAATACCTTTTTACTTTTGTATTTCACCTGTGTATCCGTGGGGAAGATCCATGTTCTTCTTTATTTTTGTCATGTTTTTACGATTAATTTGATAAAAATCGTGAATATTTAAATCTAAAATTTCTCAGAGATGGGCGACAAAAATACAGCCGTACTACTTACTTTAATTTGATTAGTGAAGACGTCTGTAATGGCGATCCTGAGTTATCTTCAAGTAACAAGTAATTTCATCAAATACACAAGAATCTTTTTTATTAGCTAGTTTGCATTTCTACGTTAATTTTACGTGGAAGAAATGAGACGCAAACACAACAATGATAGCTACAGTGAACAGCTTTGAGTAAACCATTAAATTTAAGCCGATATTTTGGTAAGTATAAATCATTGTAGAGTTTAACATTGCATTTAACCTGTATAGGAAAACCTCCCATGCAATCAGTGGCAGAAATATTTATTTATTAATTATAAAAGTCTGTGTTAATGGGAACAAATGCATGCTTGCTAGTCGTCCTGCGAAGACCTTCCTGTATATGGGTCTTTATTTAGTTATACACAACTCCCTAAGGCAGAGGTCCCACAACCCATTAAATTTTAATAGTTTCATCGACCTAAGGCGAGGGTGTGCAACAAAAGATACACAATTCAAGGGCCATTACAGTCAAGTCCCGGAAGATTTAACTGGAGTTTACGAGTCTATCTTCAGGCTGGAACTAAATTCTGACCAAAAGGTAGGGAATGCAGAATTTAATTTCCGGGAAATAATAGAAATTAACTTAACAAAAAATTATCTGTAAGACTAGATTCAAAAAACGTTTGACTTGATTGACGTTAATTCCACATAGAAAAATAATTAGAAGGCAAAGAATATAAAGGAAATATGCAAATTAATGTAAAGAAGAAATTGCTCTCTCAAAATAAGAGGTTGGTGCTTGCTTAAAAAGGCAATACGGAAGTAAGAAATTGAAATTAACAATATTTATTCATTGTATAGGACCATTGACACATCGATACTCTATAAATATACATATTTACGTTAATATAAGAGTATTTACCACTAATATTTGGTATAATACTTATGTTTATATACAATAACGTACGTCACACGCTTCTAGGCCTTGAATTTTTTTAGATTACTTAAAAATGATTTTGAAATAATGAAATGAAAGTTTTCAATAAAACCTGAGCGGCCGCATAAACACATATGATTCAGCAACAAATTACGTTTTTTGTTGCGAATATGAACTGATGGAATCATTGTTAAAAATACCCTTAAAACTTAAACGTAGATAAAATATGTAATAATATACATAAATAGAATGAGGCAATACGTAAGCATACCTTAAAGTGGTTATTATCGATTGTGACTCAAAATCTGTTGAAAATATAATTCCTGTTCATCATAAACTGTGAATTTTAAGCACACATTTATGCACATAATTTATAAGGATCTAAAAATATTTTTAATTTCTCTCTCCTACATTAAAATCTTTATGTTTTCGAGTCAGCCTCGCTTTGCACAGATGAGTTATTTACGCGCCATAAAGATCGAAATGGGCATCGTTTACATTAATTAACTAAGAGATTTATCGTTAACAATTAAAGAGGAATTCGTACAACTCAAAAGGAACGAACACCCACTCTTTTTTCGGACGCTTTTCGAATTCTTTATTCAATCCAATTTGATACCCAACTCATCTCGCCGGGCCTCGCCCGTTTCTAATTCGAGCCGAAAAAAATACCCTTGCGTGGGTGATTTACGATTTTACGCCACGAGAAAGATATTAAGTCATTTTATTTGAGGAATTAATAAGCGTGTCTGTAGCGTAATATCATGGGGGATTTGCATTTGCTTGATGAAACAGCGGTCCGATTGATTGCGTTGGATCCAGGGGGCGCACGGACATGGAGAGAGGAAATGAATTAGAAAGGAGAAAAAAGAGTAGGATTTTCCTATGAAATGTGGGCTTTATTTGATTCTATATAATGCCACTGTAATCATGTTTGTTTGTAGAAAAAGAAAGGAATGCGAGAATGATTAAAGGCAAGGCAATGGATAGGGGTTTAAAAGATTGATAATAACCGAGAGAGTGAGAAACGCAACTCAAATATGCTTATGAGATGTTTAATAGAAAGAAACGTAAGAATCTCATTTATTCGAAAAAAGGAGAGAGGATAGTAAGAGCTGAGAACTCATATTGGAACAGAAATGACGGTTTCTGGCTTGAGATAAGGGATGAGAATAAGTTGGAATTAAATTTATTATATTTGAATTCATGTTTTCTCCTAAAATTGCTAACCAGAGATACAATATAATTATATAAAATCAAGCTTCTTCAAAGAAGCAAATACCATAAGTATAATAAATTGTAAGGGCGAAAGGTTAAGTTATAAATCTATCAATTGTAAAATCAACGGATTGGTATTTATACGAAGTATCAATTCAAACGGAAACTCTTTGCAGGCGGTCTGAGTAATTAAATCCCCCAACTAACGCAGTTTGGGCATCGATATTTGAGATTTAAATATAAATTAAAATAAATTCAACGATGAAAATCCTTATTTCTACGAGTGTCAAACATAAGTGATTATAAGAAAAAATTTAAAACTTAAAATAATTCATTAATGAATCCTCACACAAATATTCTTCAAGTTAGGAGAAATTACATTCAACATTTATGATTTCACAAAACTGTCACCATGACGAAGAAGGAGGGTAATTGAAGTAGAAAACCAAATTTCACTCCTCACGAAGAAAACACGAAGTGAAATCGGCGGCAGTTTCATAGTTTCGTAAACGATTCCACCCGGAAGGAATGGAGACTTAGCTGAGGTGCTTGCAAAGTAGCATAAACTGTTTTCCGCCGGAGTCGCGCAAGGATTCGAGACTGGAATGTAAGGAAGGAGGAGAAATAGATGAGCAGATGGCGAGGATTTGAAGGAAAAGAGGCGATGAAAGCGGAGCAAGGAGATTAAGAAAGTAAGTAATGTAGGTGGTTGTTTCTCGCGTGACATCGGCGGTGGCCTTAACGGTTTTCCTCCCCATCCCCTCCCCTAAACCTTCCTCCCCCGCCCTCCTCCTCCTCCCCCGCTGCGGTGGGGAGAGACGGGGCCGTAAAGGGTGGAACGGGAGGTGGTGAAGGGAAATGTTTGACGTCACAGGTTTGGGGGATGTCGCCCCCTCCCTTTCGGGTAGCATAACCTCTGCCACAGTGGCGTTCCTTAGATATCCCGAACTGACTCCGAAGGTGCGTGGATGCCTCGCAGTCTAGCGTTAGCTCCCTTAAATTCGATGACGAGATTTCCGCTCGGATTTTCTCCCTCTGTTGCGATTTGATGAAATGATGCTACTACTGCGATTACTTCATTTCACGTGAATGACTCAGTAAGCTCTTTCTAAAGAGCGCAAAACAGTGATTTTAAATCCGGCAACTGTATCGGGATTTTTGATTCAGAAATACATTTTCCATCATTCGTAGTCTATCTTAGTCGTTCATTTAAATGCAGTTGTTATTTTTAATTATTGATGATTCCGTTAACGAATTTTATTCTTAAACCGTAACCGGTAGAAAAGTAAATCCACAAAATATTAGTTTAAAATTTGAATTCCGCATGATTAGTAAAGATCAGGAGAAATAAGCTGAAAGCCCACCTACAGAAAAGCATACCAATCAGACTTGAATTCAGAATTATTTAATTTATTCCACTTACAAACAGACCCTGTAATGGAGGTATTAAAAAGGGGGGGACCTTGCAATGGTGGTATTAAATATGCAAAATGTATTTCCATCCATTATTAGAAAAATAATATTTAGAAGAATATGGGTAGTAAATTCATAGGTGAGTATTGTAAGGCTCGATTGAAGTAAAATCCAAATCATTCAAAAAATCCATCAATTGAAGAAATTAAATTAAAAGTTATAGACAAAGAAAATTGTTTTGTTTTATTTTTTCTATTTCTCTTTTCATTCAGCCAAGACAGAGGATGAGAATTTAAAGTTGAATTAAAAACGCAAGCTAACTATGACGATGATTCTACGACATCCATAAGAGACGATATTAAGTATTGTTTTATCGTTTTATTTAATTTTCTTACTTCCTTTAACCGTGATTTCTCGCCTCTATAAATTATCCAATTCACAGTATTACATAATACATCATCCCTGGAAGAGATATCAACTCGCCCTAAGAATTCTGACGTATCTTTATACATTGCTATAAATAATTTTGTGCCCTCCCTCTTCATCTGAAAAGGCAAACAGTTATGTAATTTACATTACGAAAGATGAGTTCGCGACAAAAATTAGCGCTCTATTTTTGGAATTCGAGGCAGAAAGCGACTGCTGAAGATATCTGATTATCGATGAACCCTTACTATTTTGGTGGTACTGTCATTTTCCAGTTGCTTTTCAGAGTATATGCTTTGCTATTGCATTGTAAATTCATTGCTGAAATTACGTCAGTGATTTCGTCTCCTGGACTTTACAAACAGCCTCATGAATATAAATTCTGCATTCGCAGATGTTTCCAATGTAAAATTTCAATGAAATTCCCGCGTATTTATTTAATTTATTATGAAGGGATTCATTGGCCTGTGTATAGATCTCCACGGCGTATCGTCTTTAAAGACTTATTTATATTTGTAGACATTTAGTTTTTACTCTTGAAATCCTTAATTTTCCTTCAAGCTGTTGCATTGTCTGGAATTATAGCTTAATTTATTCAATATTCCATTATCTTAATGATACCCTCTGTCGTTTTCTCTAACCTTGGAAAAATTGGAACGTTTGATTCTAAAAATATTAAGTAAATTCAAGACTTACATTGATATCTGCAACAGAAAGTTTTCTCTAATGTAAGCTCCTTTACATCTAGCATCTTTAAACTGAATTTTGGATATTTTATCGTTTAGGTTCAATTTAATTTCCCTCTTTCTACTATAGTTCCACTTTTATAGCACTACGAATACCTTTATTATTAATGAATGACAAAAATATATGATTGGGCTTTAAATTATTTCTATTGCCTTTAAGAAAACTGTAGATATGACATTAAATTTTGGGTATTGAGCTTCTATTTAGGACTTCTTCAAAGGTTACCTTAACGATGCGTCGTTCTATACAGTGTCTCTTCCTCTTTGACTAACCGACTCAGACAAACCATAGGTTATTGGTGCAGCTATACGTCTCCTATTCTGTCTTCTGTTTGAAATAGGTCAACATGTTACGTCATTATATGCCCCACCAACTGGAAGTCTGCCCGCTTGACCGAATCCATAAAACTCATGTGCCACCTGCAATCCCTGCTCGGAGGATTGGTGGGGATTTTCGCCAAGACTGAATCGAGCAAAAAATATTTTCAAGTGAGAATCAGATGAGCGAAATCTTTGTTGTAGGACGTAATGGCTGTGATTGATGAGCGTTAGGTTGTAGTCGTTCTGATTCGAAATTATTAACTCCTTCTAATGGGCATTGTACGTGACAAAGTATGGTATAATTTACAATTTTTGTGAAAGTCTGGAACAGTAAATTTTCTTCACGAAGAATAAGATAATGATCATAAAAGGATAGTTATAAATTTTATTTTTGAAGACTGAAATAGGAGCCTATTAAGGATCGTGATTAACTTGCCGTTTTATTTTATGACTTGGTATTTTAAAGCTCTCCTGAGACTGACCTGGACCTTTTAAAGCTCTCAGTTTTCAGTCTATGTATTTATTTAGATTGAAAAAAACTAGTTAAAGCCAATAAATTGAATCATAACAACATAAAACATTAAATAAAAGAGAAAACAGCATAAAATAAACGAGTATCTTAAATTAGTTAAGGACAGAGAGGCTCAGTTATGAATGATAGGAGTGAATTGATTGGGGAAAACATTTATAAAATAAAAAATAGTTTTGCTCAAAGTTTATTCCTTCAAAATGCTACTGCAGAAACGATAAGGAATTTTCACGTACAAACCAAAAGAATTTTTTAATCACGTACGAAAGTATTCCAATAATTTTTGTGGCTGCATATGTACAAATCTTAGAATTTGTCTATTACATTTCCCGTGTTCTGGATACACTTAAGTAGAATTATTGCGACATAACATCCGAGTATTCCTTTAAATGTTATTTGTATATACAATAGAAATTGGCGAACTATATTCGCCAGATAGCATACTGTTTACAAAGTAAAGTTAATGTCACGACTTCACCAATCATTTGTCAATGAATCAAGAAATGCCTCGCAAATTCTTAAGAGCTGACAATTTTCGACTATAACTATAAAAGTTTATCTAAGATTCTAACTAAATATATTTTGGAGTACATTCTGTAAATAAAAGCCAAGTGCATTTTCAGCGATCTGTAAACAAGTTTGACTAACAATTGAAACCACCGAAAATTAAAATATAAAATAAGCATTCATACGTAGAATGAATTGTATTTCTGCCTATGTATTTTAAGACTCTTTCTTCAAAATGTTGTCGCATGGAGTCTATTAAAGCTTTTCTCATTCTTGGCGGGTAGATTTATTTATTTCGCACGATTAGATTATATTCTTTGTGACATCTTGCCATCGTCAAAAGAAAATGTATCTTTCCTCTCCATTATTGCCGCAATCAGCAGCGCTCTGCTATGTGGATCAAGTGTGAGCTTTTGCTCAAATTCGCAAGGTAAGCACAAACTTGGCAACGTGGCCTCTTCTGCGAGGGCTCTTTCTGCACTCTCTTTCCTTTGTCTGCTGATGTAGTGAACTTGGGATTGACGAATAAGCACATGCCGTGGGTAACGCTCCGGGGACTGCTTTCAAGTATGACGATGCAGTTGAAGTTGCAAAGATATAACGTGATGAGGCATTACTGTTGTACGCTACGCAGCAGTAGGCGCGCAGTGAAGTCATGAAGTAATTAATTGAAGTGCTTATTGAAATTACTGAAGCTACTGGAGAGATCGTTGCCTCAGGCTGTAGCACGAATTTCTCTTTCAAGTATGAAGATGTGGTTGAAATTGCAACAATAAAACGGATGTTGCATTTCAGTAGTACGCTATGCAGTTGCAGGCTCATAGTATAGTCGAGAAGACAAATTAGTTAAAAATTATTTCATTAAAGTGCTTATTTTATTTACTTAAATTTACGTGAAAGTTCTTTTCCTAAGACTACGGTTTAATACATACTCTTCCTTTTATGCCTTCGCAGTCTTCCTTGCTTCACGATTCTAAAGTCTGCCTTATTTGATTGAATATAGCATACAGAGGGAAATCATACAGGCAAAGCTATTCTTCATCATCTAATAAATTTTACTCACAATAAGAAGGAATATATCCCTTAAAAAGCAAAGGTTGTTTGAGCGTAGTAATAAATACGAAATTTCAGTCGATGTTTATCATATTCTGCCTCTTGAATAATTAGTGGATGTCGTGCAAGTCCACTTCCCTTCCATTTTTATTTTATAACGCATTTTAGTTGAGATGAATCAGCATGCAAGTATTATTCTGAAATGTTTATGAGTAAGTATTAATAAGAATTTTTTTAGTTGCTTAACAGTTGCTTCAGTTCCTCAATAGTAACTAGAATCGCTATTGTTGGTTTCCTAAAATGTCATTGATTAAATTACCTACGGAAATATATATAAAGAAACAAAGGCAAGTTCATCACCTTCAAACATATAAGGAATAATTATTTATTATTATAAAATCGGCTCATTATGAAGAGAGATACCTAAATTCACAATCAACACAGAAATGTCGAAACAGTTCTCTTTTTATATATAACATACGTTTGATCTCTTGCGTTTATATATTTCGCGGCGCAAAGCTAAAAATATTAAAATACCCTCATGCCCTATATTAATGGCTATTATTTAAAAAAGCAGAGATCCTCATTGACGCAAACTGCTGTAAGTACTTCGACATGATCGATTCCACAAAGAGTTAATGGGAGCATTAAAAGAAATTACCCTTTCTGCTTCATCTGCTCTCTTAATAGTATTTTAGGCTACATAAAAGCATCCATAATATATTTAAGAAAGAGCAGCCTGGTATCGTACGATCTTGTATCGCGTTTCTCAGGCCATTCATTCTGTTTAAGTACGTCACATGAAAAGATTTCTCCGAAGATACCTATCTGCGAAACTATAATTTATTCTTGCTGGAGTGAAAACAAGTAGTAACTCGAAAATCATTGAAATTAATGTCTCAAAGGCGAGGAATTACAAATAAAATTTCCAATTGTTCTCCTATAAAGCGCTGCCGTATTGCAACGAGTTGCATGAAAGTTTTTTTGTGAGGTGTAAACAAGAATAAAATTAGATTATAATGATAATTATTTTTATAAACCATCTTTATCAGGGAGGGATTGAGTCTTAGAATGTCTTATGCGATCGAACGTGGCATCACAAATTATTCACTAATTAATTTAAAGAGATAGTATGAGAAAACATGAGAATTGTGAATGTAAAAAAACTTAACATTTCAAAAATGAAAAAACTTCCACAGAAGACTTCCACTTCCTTCCTGTGGGAGATACCAAGTTTTCTCATTTTTGAAATGTCTATTCCATTCCACGAAGTCACGCTTTAGCATATCAATTTTATAAAAAACTTAAGATTCATTAAGATCGATTAACGATCACGAATTAATTTATGCCATTTTTACTCGGTAAAATCAGTTTCTATCTCCCTTGAGGCTATTATGATTGGTTATGTTCTGAGACAATCACCAACATTTTATCATCGCTGTACTGTTAAACCAAGAAGCCAACGTCTTTTCACAATTCAATTCTGGTTTCGTTTGATCTTTAAGAAAAATGGAGCAACTCTATTTCGATCCCTCTGACATTTCGCGGCATTTCCTCAAACACTTGCGTAATCACAAAGCTCGTCGATAATGTCGCTAGGGAAGTCAATACATTCCGATTGTTTCTACATCTTGGAAGAGATTGGGAAGCCTGAGCAAATGCAAAGTAGCCGTCCTCGGAGAGTTTGTGTGTACACTTTTGGCGAAGTGGGAATTCCCGGAATATCGCGAGCGTGGCATACAAAAGGAGGACAGGGAAACTTTCTGGGGCGTACAATGGTGTATTAAAAGCGAAGAATTCCCCTTGAATTTCTGAGAGCGTATCGACGGACTGTATTTGCGTGACCTCAAACGCCTGCTTCCGCGCCGATATTTCTTTGTCTCGGTCCTTCCCTTTCTGTCCTTAAAGAAAAATAAAACGCTCGGCCGAGTAGTGAGAGGTTTTTATAGAAGTGGAAAGAAATAAATCCATCAAGATGTATCATTGGGGATAAAATAGTTTTGCAATATCTCCTCTAAATAGTAGACAAACGTGCATCTAAACTAATGCAATAATTAGCTCCATGTTTAACTGCCTACCTCATAATTTATATAGTGAAACTGGCTTTATCGTTCCATGAGATCTATCAATTATTTTAAAGGAATGTGATATTAGACGTAGTGTAGAATGCCGTGAGGTACTTACAAATGTTCACGTAATTAATCGGATGAATTAATTCTACAAAAGACTATAACATATTTCATACTAAGGAGAGCCTCAAAAACAAAATAAGAACATATTCAACTCTAATGCCAGAAAATTTTTTTCATCCTATGAACCTATCATAGCTTAAAGAGATGAAATCTTGATGAATAATGATGCTGATGATACATCATCTCGATAGGTAATAGAAAGTAACTAGAATCCGTAGGATTACTGGAATATAATTTATATAGATAATTGATATAGACTTAGATATAATTTAAGAGCGATTTATATTTTAAATTATAAATATAAAAATGAATTGGAGTTATTTTAGAATAAATATTTTCTTAAATTATCGTCATATTAATTATGAGGGCTTAATAATGCGTCCCACTCGGTAAATACTTCAAATTCTTACGGAATATTATTAAAGCTAATTTTAATACATGATTAATTTATGTTAATAAAGAATAATTAGTCTTTATCGGTAAGAGATTTTCAAGAAAACCTTAAAGATGTCATTTAACATTAACCATGACTCGCTGGCTGCCTTAGTTACAAACATTATGTATTATTGCAAATGGTATTTTATTAAAGAGTCTCAATAGTCTGTTGGCGCATTAAACTAAATGAATATGTTCTCTCTCATTTGATTAAGATTCATGGGTATAGATTTAACGTTATCAAGAATGAAATGAGCCGTTTCTAGCTGAGAATGCAAAGCCATATCCTATGGAATATGCGACCCGCATGGCATACATCCATGAGTCGGCGCAACTTGCATGCATGAGTGTTTAACCAGTAATTTGGTCACGCGAAGGAATCATAAAAATTTACTCCTTCGCCGACTTAGAGGTAGCGGCAGTTGGAGCGCTGCTCCTTAAAAAGAAAACCGAGGAGAATGTGTTTAGGACGACTTCCCTCGTTTCCGGAACGACGTATTTTCACCGTTTTTTTTTGGGATTCAGTGATACGAAATATAGGCCCGTCACATGCATATGGTAAGGTAATAGGTCCAAATTGCAGAATGAGGTAGGTGACCGTGTTATGGTTGAATATTTTTGGGTGAATCAATCGAAATTAAGTTACAAGAGAAAACTAAAGAGAAGTTTTAAATAGAACTGAGCATCGTAATGTTGTCAAGTGTAACTGAAAATGTAAGTTTCCGATAGTAATATATGTAAATTTAATTTTAATCTTATTTTCTGCCAATTTACGCACTTGTTTTTTTAGATTATTGAATTAATTTGTTTGACTACAAACTCGTACGAGTACTACCTTTCTGACGTAAAGTATTCCTTTGGCTATCACTTATTGTAAAAAGAAAGATTTGTCTCTTCTGTTGAAATTTACTTTCTACAGACCCGTTATTGTTTTTTTTTCAGGTAACGTAGATGCTTGTATCAGGAAAGATATGACAAATTTTCTGTTCAATTTTCATGAAATTGTGTAAATATTGAGGTTAGCGCATGGAATTGTGATATTGCATAATGGGAAATTAATTAAATCGTTTTACAGGCAGTAAATTTAACCGATCATACAAAGGAGCAATAAATATCAATCGTTTTTTTCAACTTCCAAAAAGCAATGACATTTAAATTAACAGTTTTTCAAATATACCTCCCCGTTTCAATCCTTAGAATTCTTTTTTTTGCATAGCTGTATGGTTTTTACCTTAAACAACCTTTCAATGAACATGAAATACGTCTTAAAGCAATATCTAAATTTCAGATGGCAATTAGTTACACTATCTTATCAGCAAACAAAGTTTGTCGAAGATAGTAACAGTCCGATCAGACATGGAACTGTTAACTATCCCATCAACACTTCAATTCGATCGCGAATTTGAAAGGAATACTGTAGAACTAAGTAACTACATCCATAAGTACTGACCTTGTCACTCCAATTAGATAAATTTTATTGCTAAATTAAAAGAAAATCTCGACAAGAACCTTTAAAAGGAGCTATAGTCTTCCAAAACTTGAACAGTACACACATCGGCATTAATTGATAGCCCTCCACTTATAAAACACATAATTATAGAAAGGAAGATTAACAATTAGAATAGAAACGCCTTGATTGAGACCGAAAATGATACTATAAAACCTCTTAAATCTAACCCTTAGTCATTTTAGGATTATGAAACCCTCACGCAAACAATGGAAGACGTAGATGGGCCATCCCGATTTCCTCCCGCAAATTTTCCTCTCCACGAACAGCAGCAAAAACAAACGGTCCATGCCAACGTCGGGGACATACTTACTCCACGTCCTCGCATCTCAAAAACCCTTCGAATCGAAATCACTCCGAAAATTGACAGTTATTGTGTAGGACTCCGATGCTCGCAATCCCGCCATCACCCGAGGCAGGACCACACACAGAGAGACAATGGGTCCGGCATGCCGTTCCCGAACACGTGCCGAGAAGAGGAACGACAGAGGAATAATACAAGTCGGCACACACGAATCGATAAAACGCTGCCACAAAAGCTTCGAATCCTGAAGCACGCTGGCCTCCACGCTCTCCCAACACTCAGTCTTAATTGGCCCAACACTACTGATAAGGTAGAGAGGGCGAGAGAGTGATAGCGAGGGAAATTATGGAGGCACTGATACGGCATTCAAAAAAAGAGGAGAGCTAATTTTTTCGCCGCGTTTCTGCTCTGAAGAAGAGCGTTGTACGGAATCGCTTCGTGATATCAATTTCTTATCTGTTTCTGAAACGCGGAGGGGATGGGGGGAACCGTGCTTTGATGCTCCTTTCCGAAACGCTCTACAACCTGCTAGCGAATAGGTCGTAACATCCCGAGCCGTCTCAGAAGGTTTGTAGAGAATCATTGGCTGCCGTAAATTGCTCTGGTCGGAATAGTTCCTGCTAGGGTCTTCTGGGCGTTTGATCGAAAACATTGGCGTACGAGGGGTTTAAACTTTAAACGCAGAGTGCAGTTCGCAATAAACAGGTTAGTTGGACGAGAAAAACTGGTCGGAGGAATTACTGAGAATCCAGAGGAAATATTTTATTAACCTGGCACAAACGCAAGATCTGTATCTATAATTTAGAAGTTGTTTTCCGCTCACGTCTTCGTTCGTTATGATGGTTATAGGACCGTTACGCAAGCAATGTGTTGGCAATCAAATAATAGAATAGATATAATAGATTAATAATTAGATTAGAATAGATATAATAGAATAGAGTAATAAAATAGATTCATATCTTCTCATCTGCATGTATTTTCTAGTCCACTTAAAGGTGGGATAGAGGGTTTAAATAAATCTTCTAACGTCGAGACGTTGTTTTGTATTTTGGGAAACATTTTGTGTTGTCGTAAGTTTTCCTGGTATTTTTAAGAGTAAAATCAACATTTAGTGAACATACTGTAGTCGAAATCTTCGACAAATTTTACACAATTTATTATATATTTAATTTATCGTATTCGTTCATCTTCACAACATATCGTCACAAATTGTTCTTAGTCAACCTCATCTGATACTTTTTATAAATTCAATCAAGATTCCGATTCCATTGGTATTCATTCTCTGATGCATGTGTTTCCCTCATTTCATTTGTTTACAGTAATCAACAGAATCAAGCTCATAAAAACAAAGGGTATGCACAATTATTCTTAAAGCCAAATATTGCCTTGTGCTTTTTCATCAAGAAATAACCCTGGCATCTCGCTATTTTCACTGATATAGTTAGAAAATAAGGCAATGCAGAAAACTACAGAGTGATGTAATCATTATAAATTTATCATCAATGAATATCTGAAGAGACAAACAAGGGTAAAAATTATTAGACACATAGATATGTAGGTAGAATTATCGGACAGAAAGAAAATTTAAAACTCCTGTAAAAAATGGCAACTCAGAGGAACTCATATCGCGTAAAACAGAAACTAATATGGTTTCCTTATTATTGGATTCGCAGTTTATGATATGGAACCCGAAGGAAACGTAGAGGAAGGGCTTAAATTGTGAATTAGATTCGGCATTCGAGTCATAAAACATTCATCAGTAAGCAGGATTCAGTAAGTACCTTTAATCAAATCTAAATTATAGTATACCTGAAAATCAGAAGGTTATTGAATGTTCTGCAATGTATTAGATCGGGAAATATCGTTGTTATGAATATCACATTGTTATCATCTGCTGTATGTTGCCTGGATTCATGTGAGGTCAATGCGAGTTTAGCTGCATGGAAGAGAAGTAATCGATTGTTCTAGAGGTATATTGTCTTGACAACGTTTGTTAGATTGGGGTGTATACTATGCTAACATATTTCAAACAATTTTTCCTTATGCAGTGCAGGTAATCAATATTTGACTCATGGAAGGCATGAGATTAGACATCGAAAAGAAAACATCTCATTATAGGCAACTCAAGTTGCCTCAATTACATAACTGGAGCCTTACAATTCCTGAGATTTTTTTAAATATCCAGGAAAGATTGAAATTCCTTCGTCTAAAATCGCCAAAAATGAGTCGGAATGGAGGAAAATAGCGTGCTTTCCGCTTACCTGGGTGAATAACTTGTTGTATCCCTGACCGTATTGGCTGTAACCTATCATATTACATTGTCCCTGCGGCTCCCTTTTCTGCACCATGAAGACGGTCGACGAGCCAGGGACCGGAGCGGAGGAACGACTCCACTCCCCCTGACCCCTCTCGCCCCTCGCGGGCCCTCCGCCGCCGGCGAAGGTGACACGTGGGGCCGAGGCAACACCAGCGGTGCCTCTGGGTACCACCCCTCACCGCACGATTGGTTCCCCTGCCTCCTCTTCCTCCGACACCATCTCCCGCGATCCACGCCGGTGGGATCGCGGCACCTCCGCAGACGCCAACGGCGGGAAGTTGGGACCCGGGGCGGACAGAGCCAACGGACGGATTGAAGATCCGAGGTCCCCGAAAGTTGCCAACCCTATGGGACCCGCTCCGGGGGGACGGCCTTCCCCGGAAAGGATTCTTCCCTTTCGGTCCGGCTTCCTTCGTGTCCGTCAACCACTCCCCGATTGACCTCTGTACTCTCTCGGTTCACCGACGCGGGCGTTAATCAAGAAGCACTTCCGGCGTCGTAGGCGTAACAAAACACTCCATTTTTCCCGCACCGAGCACTCGGCGGCGTTGAGGCGGAAGATAACTTTCCTTTTTTGCTGTGCACGTTCGCGGATGAAAGCCTCTTCACCCTTCGGGTGGGGTCGAAGGCTTTCGGAATGAAAAATTATGTGTAAATCCCGAATGGAAGAACTGTGGAGGAGACGGAGGACGTGTCGGAGTAAGCCCTACTCTGACTCTGACTGCGTTTAGGATACGCCCCTCTCCGGCTGCGAGGGTTGCGGGGGGAGGCGGGGCGAGGACGCGCGGAAATCGATGACGCGATGCCCCCGACTTCTTCGCCACTGCTCGCTCTTCTTCATCCCTCCCACGGGCCCGGCGGCGCACTAGCGTCCTTTTCCCGTCTACGCGCCGGGGTGCCGATTTCGAGGCCCGCGAAACCTAAATTTCTCTCCGGAAAGCGATCGGGAGCGAATTCGATCACAACATAACGGGGTGGATGCGCGACCACGTATCGTTTCGTTTTCTGGAATTTTATTCCTTATTGCTTGTAGATAACAATATGGGCAGTACGAAGTATTTCAGTTTTTATTTTCTTGTTGAATTCGGTAAGACCTTTATTTTGCGATTATTTCGTGCTCCAAAAAAAAAGAACCACTTTGCGAGTAGTCCTTTTAATCCGAGCTACAGATTGTTGTGCTCTTTCTCTAAAGTATTTCGTCCCAAGGCTGGTTAGGACCCTATCCCCTCTTATATTAGCTTCTAAGGACTAATAGGGGGAATGAGGCATACCAAGAAGGATGAGGAGTGAGGTATTTTGTCCTTACTTTCCTCACCAACACTGCAGTTTAAGGCTAAGGAAAAAGTAATGTTTACTTCTCCCCCGTGGCAGTTTATAAGCAAATACCAATAGCTATTAACTACTAAAACCTTAAATTTTCTGTTAACAAATTTATTCTTATAACCAGTATTTATTAATGAAGCAACCGTCACGTAGATTACAACAGATATATCATACTTGGTGAAGGCTCCCAGATAAAGACTGTAGCGTGATTTGGATCATACAAGACGTCAAGAACCATATTTCATCATAGCTTTCATTATTTCACTCTTTTTTTTATAACACTTTCCCAAATGTCCTCTTCTGAAGCTTCAGTAAAGCTTCAATCGCTGATATTTTGGAAAATAGATACCAAACACTATCACGATGTTAATTACTTATGACTCGATGGAGGATCACGACAGGTGAAGGTGAGGAACTGAAGAGCTGAACGGACCAGTAACTTCAAGAAATTATGATTAAAAAGTTCAAATTTCGAACGTTAACCCGAGGAACCTTTCCTCATCGTGCGAGTATAAAGCCTCCATCTGCAGCTTATAAATTAATTTGAGGTTGTTAACCGCTGTTAGGTTTGGAATAGTTGAAGGACTCTTCGCTTGTTACATGATATTTACTTTTGCTTCTGTCTTAGCCATTACTGCGAGAATAAGAAAGCTACGAAAGTATGAATTACTTTGATAAATGGGATTAATTTAGTCACTTCTGATTGACCGTTATGTAATGCTTTAGTGACACCCATAATACATATAGTATTGTGCTGCACTCTCATTTATTCCAGATAAAGCCTTTTTGTTCAGTGTGAATAGCAGTGGCATAAATCAGTGTTATCCAGTGATCCTCGTTCATTCTCCTATGCTTTCCTTAGGTAATGTTGGAGGGTTTGAGAGGAGGTTTTTGCTAAATGATTTCCTACTCATGTGGTATGGCAAGGGTAAAGAGAGAAAATGAAATAGAAATAACGTAGAAAAGAGATTAAAATCAGGATGATGATATAGGATTTAGAGAGGTAGTGATGGATGAAAGTTGATATATAACAGTGGAGGAAAGTAAAATAATAGTGAAGAGAAGAAAGGAAGGGAAGATACAGTAAAAAAGGAAAGAGAGGGAGGAAGGTGAATGAATGGAGAAAGTAGAGGGAGTGGATGGTGGGAAAGAGTGGATGGGGAAATAGGAGAGGCAAATAAATAGAGGGAGAATAGAAAGAGGGGGACGAGAAATGAGTCAGACACACGAGTAAGTCTATTAGCGATGAAATTGGTCCTGAAAGGATAGGTTTTAAAAATTTGACTTCCGCGGGAGAGAAGTCGAAGCACCGAAGGAAGCGGGAGGAGAAAGTGTACTGGGTCTCGCGAAAAGGAGGAGCGACACCGGAGTATATGGAGAGCAAACGTATGTCGCCGCGCATTTCTTATCTACCGGCGGGGGGAAGAGGCACCTGCGCGTATAATGCGACGAGCTCTTATCGACGGAGGATGGAAAACAAAACACAATCGTCCTTTTCGCTGCGGACGCATTTCAATAAGGAGCCTAATAACATAGGAGCACAACAACTCGCGCAAAAGAGGGCGTAACCTCCGCTCTTTTGAATGGGTCGCTTTGAAAGATGCACGTTATCGTTGCCCCCGCTTTTTTCGGAAGTGCATCTATGTGGAGGGGGCGTAGAGGGGTTGCGGCAGCGGGTGTGATTCGGAAGAGACCTCCGTATTCTATCTCACTCCCGGGCCGTGGAGGGAGTCGGGGGCGCGATGGGGGGGCGGTCATGGATCGACCGAGCTGGTAAGGGCATCGGTTCGTAGGGTGAGGTTGAAGGGGGAAATGGGGGATGTTGGATGGGGAGAGAGGGGTTCAAGTGGGGTGTGTTATGAGGTTAGGCAGGTGGGAAGACGATATGGGGAGGGGGATGCAGAAGAGGAAGGAAGGAGTAGAAAGAAACGTAGCATACTTGAGTGAGGATGGCAATGCTGGTTTCGGGTCGTAAGAAAGTGAGGTGGTACACTCGGGGCGCACACGACTAGGGGGGTTGTTTAACTGTTTGTAACGCTGTTTCCGGCAAGAAATTTACCTTCTCTCCGAGTTATATCTCGCTGCGAAATAAGCTAACAGGATAAATAAGAGATAATACTCAAAATTGATTTCATTCATCAAAACTTATCTAAAACTGGAATCTGCATATGAAGGCCTGACTTGGTTGGAAAAAGTATCAAAGAATAGACTTATTAATTTTCCACCATATTTATTTTAAAGCGAGCGGTTTGCTGACATCTGAAGATACTTCCGCGGTAGCGAAACCGGTCGCATCAGAAAAATATTGTGAAGAATTACTATCTATTCTTAAATACTATGATGGTCAAAAACTTAAGCGCACTGATTTTCAAATAGAGAATGAAAATTGCTAATTAAATTAGGCAAAATTAGTTTAAATCCAAACTTTAAAATCAGCAACCAACTATCATGTCTAGTGAGAGTTCTAAAAGTCATGGGTTAAGGAAAGTGAACGCGATTATCACGGAGTTGGCTGGGGGAGGGCCGATATCTCCCGCCTCTGGATTGCAGAAGTCTGAAGTCGGCCGCGGAGGAAGCTATAGGGGGGAAAGATTATGGGGAGGGTTTGTCAGGAAGGGACAAAGAAAGGAGAGGGTTAGAGGAGATGCAGCCAAAGGAGGCAGAGAGTTGGGGGTAAAGGGGAAAGTTTGTATTGGGGTTGAGTCCAGAAGAGATTCTAAGGGAGAGGAAGGTCCAGGAAGCAGTGAGGAAGGGTCTAACACTGAGCAGGCGAGATGAAGGAAGGGGAAAATGCAAGGAATGGATTGGAAGGGGATAGCACGAGAAGTAAACATGGGTAAGAAAAGGAACTATGTGGACGTACATACGAACGAAGGGGAAGTTGGGATGTAAAGGGAGAGTGTGGTATTTGAAGAGGAGATTGCTGATGAGACTAATGTGTATCACAAGATTGCAGAAGAACGAGATTAGAGGAAATTTCAAAACTAGCAGAAGATAAATATATTTTCGACATAAACATAAATTTGTAAGAAGGGCTTAGTAGCGAAAAGTGCAGAATTGACGGAAATGTGTACTTGAAGAAGATAAATCACAGTAGAAGTAATAGGAGTAGTGGTAGAATTAGCTGAACGGACGGGCAAATCAAAAGAGCGATGGGAGAAAAGCGGCTACTAGGGAGTTGAAAAATGTGTCGAGTAGAGTAGGGAGTTGTAAATGGAAAGAGAAGGAAACCATGCGGTTTAAAGAATTCAGAGATGTAATTGTGGACGCAATGTAGATTTAGAGGATTTAAATTAATGCAAACGTAAGCTGGAATGGGTTTTAGGAATGGCTGAGATAGTGTGACAGGAGGCAAAAAAGAAGGGCTATAAGGTAAAGTGAAGAAAACTGGCACTTTTCGCCAATGAGTGGAAGGAGTTTAGCAAGGTTGAATGCGCTATCGAGTGAACAAGGAACTCGTGCAGTGATAAAGTGACGGACAACCTCACGTTAAGAGAGGGGGACTCGAGGAGGATTTTAAAGCGTCGAGAAATGGAGAGATGAGAAGGTTTATTAAAGGATATATTGTTAGGATTTCATGAGGTGGATCTTATATCGCGATATTTGACAGCTTCGAGGGAAAGTCCAATGAGGCGATCAAACGGATGAATCATTTCAGGACCGTTAAAGCTGAAAAATCATCCTCTCTTTCTTATCTACTTCACTCGCTCTTTCTTCGAATGTTCCGTAACATTGAGGCTAAACGTATCAGCTTTCATAATGAAGTACAA
This sequence comes from Sympetrum striolatum, assembly GCA_947579665.1. Classification (NCBI taxonomy): domain Eukaryota; kingdom Metazoa; phylum Arthropoda; class Insecta; order Odonata; family Libellulidae; genus Sympetrum; species Sympetrum striolatum. The sequence continues at coordinate 46,972,049 of OX388342.1, read as the reverse complement.
CTGGCTTGAAGTTGAAATTTCCATTTGAAATAGATTCATGGTTAGGTCGGGATACCTGATAGATGGTCGCATGTTTAGGTAGCAGAAACCTATCTATTTAGTTTTTCATTCACCTTATATAATGACAATTAAATACGAACTAAGTTTGTTGAGTTATCAAAGACAGACTTAGAAGCTCTTGATCCCAGCTGAGTTCGATCACGGAAAATTTCTCCTACTGGTGTGGACCACATTTTCCATGACTGGGATTACTTACTTATCAAAATACTGAATTTATGCGTATAACAACTTATAAAATTCAGTTAGGAAATGGATTGGAATTGATTGCTGTATAGATATCGAATCTTGCTAATTCTTTTTATATGTATATTGAAATGTAATACTATTATATATATATATATATATCATAATTTTTCACTGTAATTATAAAGGGAAGATAAACAGGAAAAGGGAATTGAGCACGAATGAGAACCACTGTGCTCTATCTTGAGTTCTACGTAATCATTTAACTTTATTGAAATGTCGTTTATGTGAAATAAAGAGTTTTAACTTAAAGGTCACACCGAAGTCACCCTTACTCCATTTAGTTTAAGAAGCGGCTATTGTCAGTTCGATATTTCGGCCTTTCTAAAAAAATAACCAAACTCGATACGTGGGCTTCTTAATCGTTCCCTAAACTCGGAACATGGAAAAACACGCCGCGTCTCTCGCGCGAGAAATATTGTTTTGACGATTGAAGCCAAACCTTAGAACATGCGATAGAGCTAGGAACACTTCCCAAAGGGCGTCGCTTTTCGCACACGAAGCTAGCAAGGTCACGGAAGTCGATGAGCAGGAAAATAGAGAGGGTAATGGAACATGGTGACGGTAGTAGGGGAGCGGGTGGTGATGCAAGAGCCGATGTTGGAGAGCATATTTTCCGTAAATATGGAGAGGCATGTGGTCTGAAGGTCAGTGGGTCGAAGAAGACGTTTAATAAGAGGTGTGTCGAGATGGAAACATAGAGGATATGTTGTTTACATTATCAACATCGTCGACGCGTTGATAAACACCAAAATACGCCTCGGAATGATTTGATTAAAAGAGAGGCACGGTCGCGGCACGAATAGGTTGTTAATGCTATCTGGCGCAACATCGAAGCAATGGGGATAATCTAGATCTCGTAAAAATGTTAACTCTTGGTTCTTTCGCAGAATCATGGAGGAAGGGAGGATGCAGGCAAAACAAAGAGCGAATATGAGGTACTGTTAGGGTGATTGCGGAGGGAGAATTTTTACGTGAAATAATCATGAATTGAGGCTATTTCAATTGGGTATTGGAGCATTATTTTTGCGGAAGCAAAAGAAAATAAGTTTTACTTCAAACGGGCGTAAGCGTGAATTTTCTGCATATATTTCACCAGACTGAAGACCTTTTCAAACAACTATAGATTTAGGTTCCTAAATTTCGAAAAGTCTTGTCAACACGAGCACGAGATTATCCATTTTGTTTAGATCTATGGAGAATATTGTATGAACTACTGATTTGTCATAGGAAGATATTAATACGTACCTATTCATTCCTGAAGATGAATGCATCGCTTTAGAAATGCGTATTTGGTGTTCATAAAAAGTGCTGTTTCTTTACTTGTTTTCTCGGAATACCGGTAAATGAGACTAGGAACGCCGAAAAAGACGGCTTAAACCTCTAATTCTTCCACAACCGTGTTAAAATATTCTTTCTTTACAGTTATCCCCTTGTTTTTCATGTTGTTACTAGCTGGGCAAAACAAAAAACCAACCAACACATGGATACGCCATGCATATTTCCCTGCCGAGGCCGTTAAATAGAAGCTCTCACTCAGTGTAATCGCTTGCGCTTATGACGGCGTCCTTTATGACTTCCTGTTTCCATTTACGTCATACTCCGCCCTCTAAAGGGTAGTTATGCGGTGCGACCCTTAAGGTCTAATCCTCATTACACAATTCCATGGAAAACTTACATAGAAAATCCCGCCTTTTCGGAGTAAACTGCATTTATGGGGATAATCCTGACTTGTTCGACAATCTAGCTTCCACTTCCTTCCATGTGTCCTGGACTGTTTAAAAGAAACTCCGATGGCTTGTATAAAAAAGCTTGCCACTATTTGGAAATTTGGTACTTTTAAATACAATTATATATTTTATCTAAACTAGCTTTAGCTTAGAAAGTAACAGCTGTTAGTTGGGTATTTCGCCCGGACAAATTTATTAGTTAGGAAGTAATATACACTTGCATTATATCCTCTTTACGTGGCTGACTGTAGTTTACTTTCCTCCTACTTAAAAATGCATCTAGTTTGTCGGGAATCTCTTTTAGAATTTTATTTTACAATTTACTTTACTCTTGCATCCCGCCATTTATTTCCTATACCATATATTTCCTACTTTCATCCCAAGACTATCAGTATTGCAAAATTATAGTTTTTTTTGGTAAGCTACTTTTGCCTATTCTTCGGTGAATTCCTCCTAAGCTCTGATGAACAGGAGGTGCTTCAACTGAGGCAACAGTAACAACAAACGCACACAACCATTCCCTGATCGGAAAAGTCCGATCGGGTCGGGATTCGAACCCAGAACCGATAGCGTAGCAGGAATGCTATCCACTCGGCCACCAAAGTCGGTCCAATTGAAGCCCGTTTTAGGATAAATTTTAATCAACTAATTCCTATCGTTTAATTAAGTGTACAGTGTCGGTAAACGTAAACGGGCGTACACACTACACTATATTATTTATTTAAGATCCTAATGTTGATGATTATGAGGAATATAAAATCAAAATATTTCAGTGAAGGGCTATTCCATTATTTGTAAAAGTAGTGAAAAGTAGTAAAATTATTCGAGAGTATAATATTGGTTTCTACTATTTACTCCAAGTGAACATTATCTTATATGCCCTGTCTGTATCCTATAATAAAAATAAAATAATAATCACAAAGTTGAGATAGGTCTTATCAGATTCCTATCATATATTCAGGGTGATAAACATTTCGTCGGAGAGCCAAAACAGATCAAACCAACCGCGTGCCAATGCAGTGCTAAAAAGACTAGCCTAAAATGGAGGCAATATCTGCATTATTTAAACAACGATGGACATAACATTATCTTTGTGGCAATTAAAATTTGTCAACGAACGGAATCCACATATATTTAATGTTAAACTCATATCTTTGGGCCTTAAGAGCATAACAGAGATTGTGCTGCTACAGTCCCGCGCGCCATAAGTTCGCCACTTATTGGCAATTGGCAAGCATAGAGATATACTGATATTTCAGGAATGCAGAGTTTTAAATGTAACTACAGACTTCAACCCTGACACTCTTTCCTTCTCCTTCGAATTAACGAGAGAAAATTTAGATTACGAGCAAATGGATGAAAACGTGGGAAACCGATCAGAAGATGGGAGTGGATTAGATTGGTTTTGACGATGGAGTGGGCGGATTGAGCGTGGGCGTAGAGTGAAGCGCTGTTAGGTTTAAAGAGGAAATGGGATGTATGACAGGGAGAAGGACAACGCATGGATAAAGGATAGAAAGATACGTGAAAGAGTGGAAAAAACCAATAGCAGCCATCGAAGGGGAGTAAACATGGACATGGATCGGATGTGGTACGGTATTGTCTTTAAAGTATTCATCCCGAAGACTGGTTGGTACCGCATTCTCCCTAACACTACCTAATACATGATAGCTAATGGGGGATGAGGCGTAATAGGGAGGATAAGGAGTGAGGTAATTTTCCCTTACTTTCGTCTACAAACCATAATGTTATGTCCAAGACTAGACACGATTGAATGACTCTACGAGTAGCACTTTTGATGGCATTCCATAAGGAGAGACCTTAATTATTGATTCATCAATCGTACCTCATGAGCTTTCATTGTATCAAATAAAGATTTCCTGTGCCAAAAAGTGAATAATATTCCATTCGTAGGAATATGGTGGCAGAAGCAACTGGGAGACTAAGAAAAACTGGCTCAGAAAAATGTTAAGTAGATTTTTTTAATTTTCTTAAATCGAATTTTCTTTACATGTTACCCCAGCTTATAGATATTTAACATAGATATTCTTGTTTTCTCGGGACCAATATATTCCTGGGTTATATTGCAATCAAGAAAATGATGAATAAAATGCATCCACGATCAACTAAGAGGCAGCCTGATACACTACCAAATTTCCATCCCGTAACTTACAATAAAATCTGGGACGTTAGTGAAGCACAGTGACTCGACGAGTAACATTTGATTTGGCATTCTACAAAGAGAGTCCTTAATTAGCGCCATTAATCAGCGTAACACATACCTTAGTGGCTTTCATGTCGTCATTGCCATGGTCAAGAAAAAAGTAGATGAAAGATACATTTTTCCGTATTCTGTGCCATATGACAAATGGAAATGATCCCATTCATCGAGATTTGGCAGCAGGAACAACAGAGTATGCCAAATGTAAAAAGGGCAGCGAGAGATTGCTTGGAGGTGAATCGGAAGGAATGGGAAGAGATCGAGAAAGGATGTGAAAGAAAAAAGACGTGTGGGCGGAGGAAAACGAAGATCTGCCGATATGAAAAGAAGTCTCCGCGGAGAGGATCTCCACACTTTGAAGCACTCTAATGATGGGCCTAGTAATTAATTCTCTCCATCCCCCCCACAGCGAGGGATTAATTTCGAGTCCGCCCCAAGGAGCCTCCGGATTATTAAAACAGCGAATCTTTCTATCTCATTCTTCCGCAATTGGATCCAATGGGTTAGGAAATCGCTAAGTCGGCCAAAGTAAATAAGAGTCTGATTGGAAATTTAGGTTCTCCGTTAATCGTCTCGGATATGGAAGTTTTCTCTTTGAAGTAATGCGGAAATTTCCTCGGAGTGAAATAATTTTTACTCCCGCGAGCGACGCTCGACTCGAGGTGGCCCTTCAGACTTTTTCAGTTTCGGTTTCCGAGTGGTTTTCTTTTTCCGCAGGAAGAAAGAACGACGGGTGAATGGAAGTTTGGGTATCTAAATCGGGCCAATGCAGCAGCCATTCCTTTTCGTTCGTTTGCAACGCCTATATTTAGTCGGTCGAGTGTCATCAAAGGTCGTGGGAAACGTTCGAATTCTTTGTGACAGAATTCTCCCACGGCTTGACATATTTAAGAGGCTTATCCATCACGCGATCCTTGCCAAAGGTTGGGACGGAAAAGTTCGATCTTACGAAATTATCTTATTGATATTCCTTGATAGAAATATAAAATATGTTAAGGCTGGAATCCTTCTCAAGCGTAAGGGAACTGAATTTGAAATGAAACACAAGACTACAATAACTTATTACCTTATCTATCTATTCCGATATATTATATGGTACATTTTTTGGATGGTAGCTGATTAAGTCTTGAGAAAAGCTGTTTAAAGATAGAAGGGATTATCTTCTCCATGGAAATGATTAATATTGATTAATAGATCAAAATTTATAATTGTCAATGTTCATTCATACTGTTTCTAAGACCAAGTTCTGTCATCTTCTTACCAGAGCTTATCTTCGATCTATATCCCTCTTATATTCTAATGGTAATACGCTTAAGCTTATTATGCTTATTAAGCTTATGCTTGGTATTGCAACAACGTTGGTAATAAATGGGAAAGACAAGTTTTATAATCAGATATTCTTTCCGCAACAACCTGGAGGTACGTTTTCGAACATAATCATCAACTCTTATCGAAGTAGACACATGATAATGAGAAATACATAGTGAATGTGGTCTTAAAGCGAGCGAAGCACTTGAATGATTGGAGTTTACGATAAATCCAATTCGAGGAGTATACTTTGTTGGCTTTGGAGATACGCAAACCAACTTAGGATCCACTGTGACTATTTGAGTATTTCTATAGGATGTGTTATAAGAAGATTCTCATAACATTTTTTCACGTACTGCTAATGTTCTGAATTAATCCTAATTATTTGTGTAGGCAAGAGGGTTGAAGAGATCAGAAAGTATTCCTTGGTGAATAGAATTTCATGGAACATGAATATTATGTAGCAGATGGAATACGGTATGAAATAGGAAAACTAATCGTTTTTAGGATCATTACTGAAAATATATAAACACAGGTTAGATTAAAGTTAATTTAAATATTCGGAAATAAGAAAAGGTAAGTACAACGACAGTAGATACGCTTTGTAAAAAATTGCTATCATAAATTAGTGAGCAGATTATTCAGGACATGGGCTGGGAATATTTAGAAAATAGAAGATTAACGCAATGGATACATTTACTAAATAATTTCAGAGAAAGTACTTTCTCGGAAGATGTAACGGAAATGATGCGATCTTCCTGTTAAACAGGCCATTCTGATACTGCGAGGAAGATCAGGGAAATAGATGCTAGAACGAACCGTTCGAATAATTCACTATTAATGATACTCGAAAGCAATCGATTAGGGAATTAGAGTCATGGTGCTTTCACCCCCTGCCTCAATGCAGCTTGCAGGATTTTTACATAGACGTAGACAATAGTGGGGGGGGGATGGGATGTAAAATATTGCCATAAGAATACTTATAAACGAATATCATTATTCATGAATGTATGAATGGAGTTATACTTGAATGGAGAGAGGGAGCAGAAAACATGGCGAAGGGCCGAATGTAAATCACCAGCCTCTCGAAACGATGATGATAATGAAGTGGGGAAAAAAAGCAACTCACGCTAATCTTAATTTGGAGGTATTGATCCGGTGCGATATCTCATTCAAAATGGAATTCTTGGACTAATCCGCGATTCCTGCGCATTCGCCACAACTGTGACGCATTCTCTTTCATCTCTGGAGATGAATGGAGGGTGGCCATGATCTTTCATATTGCATAAGGGAGAATGTAGTGAATGAGAGCGGGGAATAAAAGCATCGGAGAAAGGGTGAGAGGTTTTTCGAGTGGGGGTGGAGGATGCTATGATGTCATGAACGGTGAATTTCGGATCCATTGACGAGCGACTCCCATACATCAATGCGCATTGTACAAGTATTAGCGTAACGAGTATTCTCGACTTCCCCAACGGGCGGGAATCTTAATCCTCTACCGTTTCTGAAACGCTTTGATGTTGCCTAATTAGTGAGTTGTACTTCGTGCTTCTCTCAGTGCTATGTAGAGTAGCAGCGGGTGATTAGGGGTGCTAAAAATATATATTCGTGTTCCTCTAAAATGAAGCGGTATGCTTCTGGATGAGTTTAGAAATGGAGGAGTATTGTTTTTTATTGTAGCCTTCCTTTGCTGATTCACATTTAGACGGATGTGACAAATTGATTCCTTGCTGTTACAGGCCGAGAAATTGATGTAAATTTCTGATTCTTACGGAGTTTCAACTTTAATAATGAAATTGAATGATGAAAGTAGACTAAAGGACCGGAGTACTGTATAATCACGAGTAGAACCTATCGGAGTTACATCATTTAGACAGAAGTCTCTACTTCGATAGCGAAACCGGTCGCAAATAAAAACAAACAACTCCGGCCTTCCACGGACATACGCCAGAGCATATTGATGGTACTGAATGGTAGGTATTATCTAGTATTAATAGTAATGACTAGGACGCATTAAGAATATCGAACACACCGTATTCAGATTCAGTCGTAAACAATGGACGGCTGATTTACTAGTGGCGCACAATTTGTCAAAATTTTGGAGTGGACGAAACAAAAAACAGGAATAAGCGAACCGGTAAACTCCACCCTCTTGTCCAGCGATAAAATGAAACATCTAGATTTAAATTTAGAACTCCCAAATAAAGAGATACTATTCATTCATAACCATCCACCGCAAGCCATCCTCCTCTCGAAAAATAAAACCCGCAAAAGTCATCCTCTCGATAGAATAACCACCTCGAGCGCGAGTTCGCACTCTCGAGAAATTAAACAAAACCGTCGCTGCGGAGCGAGAACTCGAAAAATCCTCACACCGGAATCTTCATTTCTGCCGCTCCGCGGGAGCAGAAAGTTTCAACAACTGAGACAAACTTAAGGTAAAAATAAAAAAGTCTCTGAACTACAAATCCGTGAAAAACGGGTTTATAATCACAGCGAGAGAGAGAGAAGGGCGGAATGAATGAAATTCCGCTGTATTCGGCCATCGGGAGAGATGGACGAGCGGTAGGAACGGAGGGAGAGATGGACGAGCGGTAGGGCGACCGACTACTGCGTCACTCCGTAACCATGGCGACCCCCACCACGCACTGCTGATGACGCGCAGACCCGCCTCCCACACCCCCGACCCAAATATCCCCAACCTCACACACGCACGCCGACAAACACCCGTAAAACTCCCTCAATAACCTCTCACAAACCGGCCGCACCTCCCGATGCCGAAACAATATTACTCTTATTCCGCTCACTTTCCAGAAGCTCGTCTAAATTCATGTTTTTCTCCCGCTCCCTTTTTTCCGCCCTATCTCAATCCCTTCCGCTCCTTCCCGCTCCCGGGCGCCGCTCTCCGCCTCCCTACAGCTGCAGTTTCCATTCATAAGCGAATCCCTAGGAATACCGTGGAAGCATTTCGATTCATGGCCTTGCAATCCTCTCTCTGTCCGCCGTATTGGTCTTCCTCTCTTAGTTTCTCTACGTCTATCTTCCTCAGGGATATGCTTCTACGGTGATAACTTCTTTTCGAAGACACGGTTGGGTTGTGGTAGAAATGAGAGAAATCTTCTTAGTGAATTACTAACGTAAAACCTATGAAGAAACATTGGTTGAAAAATATATCTCAATGCGAGGAACTGTAACAAGGGCACTTCAAAATCGGCAAACTCTTGATTGCGAATATTTTGGGGATTGGCATGAAATTTTGGTACATTTAAGATTTCTGAAGGTAGTTAACTTAAAAAGTTCAACGTTAAGTACCTTTTCTGGTGTACTTGGTGCCACAGATTGGTGAATGGAGTCTTATGCATTTCCTTCTTGTGTAAGATAAAGGAAAATACATGTTTTGTTTTCTTTTCTTTCAGTCAAATTCAAGGCTGACATAATCTAAAAGCTTTTGTATAACGAGTGAGGCTGAATTATGGCATTCATTGGTTCTTCTTACTGAATGTTATGAAAATGTATTCATTTGGCCAATGTGTTGAACTTGAGTATATTTTTTCCTTTTTCGACACTTTGGCTCCATGAGGAATGTAAGTGCAAACTACCTCAATCCTCAGCTTGCCTTTTTTCTTGCCTTCCCTCTCCAACGCTTTTAATACTCGTATCTAACGGGGAAGGATATGAAGTACGAACTGAATTTCAGTTTACCAACAGACTTGGTCTGGAGAGTTTCAAACGACATATCAGCTGTAATGTTCAACTCACATTTAGAACATTTCAAATAAATCTTATTTTCTAATTATTTTCCATTCGCTATCATCAAAGCCCGCTCGAGATACTTGGTTTCTTGTTCATTACGAACTCAAATACCACTCACAAACAATGGAAAACAATGTTTTAACTAGATAACTTAGTATTACATCTTATAAATGTAGGACACTGCTTTGTTTCCAAAACCTTTAATTACCGTAATTTTATGAATTCTCAAACGATTTTCGCGAAGAGCATCGGAAAATTATTTGAAAAGTTTAAAAATTGATAAAGTCTATATTTTCATTCCAAATACCAAACTATGGAGTAAACTATCATGAAATATGTATACCTAATTTATATCATCTACCAGAAACCGAAGAAGGAAAATTTATGCGGTTATCTAAGAGTAAAATCTTAAATGAATGTTATGCAATGGATGACACGTTTCCAGGAGTCAATCAGCGGTCAGAATCCAGGATGTCCGGCTGTGATATTAATGATCTCTCCACTCATTCTCCTAATCTCCACGTGTCCGTTTGTTTATCACTTAGTGACGCACTACAGAGAATCCACGAGTTCTTATGACGTCTTCGTACTCGACGTTAATCTCTCGGAGAATGAAATCCATACTCGGGTACTTTCCGCCTGAGTTGGAGTGAACTTCGAACTTACGTGACGTCATCTGGGAGCGGAACCTAGGTCGTGGAAGAAAATTAAGGAAATCTCCGAAGAGGGGAGTACTTCCAGCCATGCCGTACCAAAGAAAGTTTTCTGAATGATCGAAATGCCAAGCATACAAGGAAAACAGTAATAAATATGATTTAATAGGTTCAACTCCCCCGTTTTTATCTTATGTTAGTATATTTCGAAGCGATATTTTCTTATTAGATGGACATTAATAATATATCGTATTCAACAGATTTAATCTTCGATTTTTTCGTTATTGCTTTCGTTTCGTGACTAAAAGATTATTTCATCCACTTATCGCACCTCATTTTTTTAAGCTGATATTATGTAATTTTTTAAAGAAAACTTAGACTCCATTACACGATTAAATTTGCATTTTTCTAGATTATTAGTGCATATATAACATTAACAGATAACAGTGTATCAATTCTGGAAAATTATTTGAAAATACAAATTTATGTACTATTAATGTTGTTTATTAATTTAATGAAAGAGGAAATAGCGATCGCAAACAAGATATTAAGGAATTTAATTATTAGAAAGTTTTTGTCGTATGATATAGTTTTATATATTTCAATAAATTCGTTTCAGAATCTTGTAGACATTATCGATTAAACGTTTCCGATTCTGGTCCAGAAAGAAAAGAGTGCGCGATGGTATTATCGTTATAAATGAATTGGTTGATAGCAAAATACGATTTTTTCACTGCCTCAAAGTGGTCAGCTTATGCCATTAAATTAACTTGCTGTAAGAAAAATAGAATGTTGAATACACGATCGTGTTCATTTCTTATAAATCATTCCATCTAATTTTTGTGAAAGTTTTCAACTTTTGTATATTTTTATCCAGAGTTACCTTATTAGTATTACCAGAACCATAGCGCTATTCTAAATGGACTGTAACCATACATGCGAGAATAATTCCACGCATGGTGTCACGCGACAGTTACAAAGGCTCCAAATTAAACGTTGCCCTCGAGTGTAGAGTAAACTATAATACGCCAAACGTATAGCTGATTATGTAAATACATCGGCCGACTCACTGACCACCTCCATCCCATTCACTCGATTCGCCGCCTTTACCGAAATTTCTTTGCTCCGCCACCCGGCGTTCCCGTGACGTCAAAGGCGGTCGTTGCACCTTGCATCCCGGAGATCTCTCTCTCACACCCTTTCCGCGCCCCTTCGCACCCCTCCTCCAACCCTCTCCTCCTCCTCACGTTCCGCGGCTAAATATCCCGTGAACCCCACCCAATCTTTCCCCACCCCTGAATCACGAATCCCCAATAATCCGCGGGAGGCACGCAGTTCGATCGCCCGGCCTCTGCCCCTCCCCACGAAAACCCTTTTAATGCCCGCTGGACTTCCACGTTAAATGTGTATAAACATGAATTGGCTCGGTGGTGTGCCACCAAGGAATTTCGAGGGGAGTTTTTGCTCTCTCTGTATTCTTTCGCCACCTCCGGTAACTTTTCTACGGCAAAGTGTGCATCCATTTCGGAAATTAATTCCGTTTCGCGGAAACTCAGCCGCCGGATCGCACACAATGACGTGTGATCGGTCGCGAAAGCACGCTTGGGCACATAATCTTCGGCGCCGGAAAATGGTTTCCATTCGTCGAAGTGCTCTCCACTCTCGTTCCTCGAAAGCCTCTTTTACTGCTAATGAGTAGGCGCTCGAACAAACGAGAGTACATTATACTATTAAGTCGATGACGCAATGGCAATAATACTCCTACTCCTGAATTTCCATTTTAGTTAATAAGTTAAGGCCGCTTATGTCTATGTGACATCTTTCCACAATGAATATGAATAGGCCTGTGCTTATCAGTTATACTTTCGGAATTAACTTTATGTATCCCTTGCAGCTCAACTTTGGCTCATTATGGATAGAAATAATGTCGTATACGAAAATTACATTCACATGGAAAAGAAAATCAAAGTCTAGAAAGAATATGAGTACGACTAATGGCGAATTTTAAAATATATAGCAATTTTGAATGCAAATCCATCAGAAAAATTATCATGCCGACGATAAAAGAGGAGTAAAATAAAATAGCCGAATACGGAATACACCGTGTTTATTTATCAGGCAGGGGGTCTCAATCCTTTTATAAAACACGTACTTAATTGAAATTAAAGAATTACAAACAAGTTGTGGACAAAGTACAAGGTCCTCTCTTCAGTTTAATTGATAGATTTCTTGAATGCATCGCCTGTTTCAATGAAGCAAAAGTTAACAAATTTTAATGGAACCTAAAGGATAACCGGATGAACTTTTACAAACTTTAGGAGTAAAAACGATGAACACACTTAATGCTATTGACACGACGAATGACTTCGCCAAATAAATGGTCTAATAGTAATACCATGAATCGTAGTTTGAAATTTATACGATCCTAGTCAGGTTCCAATAATTTTTTTCGCAGAAAATTAACTTAGGATTTCAAACACGATAGTAAATATGTATTCGTATTGCTACTAATATTTTAGGAATAAAATGAGATTTATTTTTTTAATACTTAATATTTAAAAAATTATACTTAATTTTAATATTTAAGGATTTTTATTCTGGCGATCATAGCTTTTAAATAATTCCTCGTTGTATTACACACATAAATTTTCTTTTTTTATATATTTGAGATATAGTCGGCCTTACAGTTTTCGATATCCTCCAAAACTCTCACAATGACGCTCACATTTGACTACGTGAACAGTAAACTGGCTCCATATCTTATGAAATGTACCGTAACTTGCCAAGAATATTCTTTGGAGGTTACCACTTACGTAAAACCTCTGCAAATCATTCCTCCATTACGTTTCAAAGGAGCCGATTGCTTTTGTAACTCAAATTGCATATTGCATAATCATAAAAGACCCATTATCCATGATGCATTTGTCTCATCTACTTGGACACTATTATCACTTAACATGTTTAGAGCCCGCAATGCGACCCAGTTCAATAAATAATCCTTTAAATCATGATTTTATAAGATAAATTGAGAGATTTATCGTTAGAGGCAATGAGAGGTTTCACCTTAATGTTGCATAGTTAAAATTTTCTAGCTTAATACACGAGAGTTAGAAACACATATCCGATGAACAACTTTTTCTCAATTTCATATAATGGCTGGTGTTATAAATATTACCATTGTGATTCTATAAATAAGTTTTGGGAAAAATGTTAGTGTAGCATAGTAACTTGATGAACATAATTACGGAATGGCTGAATAACATCATATCGAAAGTGCGAAATAATAAAATAAAATTTAGAAAGTAAGTGCATTTAGTTCATGAGCATCTTGGTTAAAGCAGCGTTTCATATTTTTCAGTTAAAATTATAGACTGGTTTTTAAGTAGATTGACACTAATTATGTAGCAACATCAATAACATTTTCTCGTTTTAAGCCACTTCTTTTAGTTATAACTTATTTTTAATTTCATTCCTGTCCGAGCCAGTAATCGTTGACGTAAAAATTAAATAGTTCTGTGTTTACGCTTTAATTTTGACCTCTCATTTGGTTACATTATAATTTAATAAATGAAATTATTATTAATCGTTTCAAATTCCATTTAACTATCAGCGAGATATCTTATGAAGAATCTGTTCTCCATTATGCAATGTAATTAGGGTTAGTACTTTTCTTCGTCTATGGATAATCATGCATATGAAGTGGGGGTAAACAGTGGGCTTATTCACTTCTTCGTGCAGTTGCGAGCTTCCGAGTGTTAGTCACCAAGGGAATGGGGAAACGTTTGCGACTTTGTGACACGGGTAACGCTCACTCCTCGGCCATAACTCTTTCATTAGCGTCATTCGCGTGCCCATTCTTCATTCTTCCATGATTCTTGGCAAATGATGGAGCTTTAGCCCAATTTATCGGACTTAAAGTTCAAGGGTCGTGATGTATTCTCGTCGCGTGCTCCAGAATAGGAAATTAGCCCTCAGATTTCGCTCTCACGAAATTCGCCATCGAGGATGTTCGTTTCCTAACCGCAGTCACGTGATAAGCACGTCATTTCCGCCTCGTCCGACAATTCAGTCTCCGCCGTGGCCGATACGAAAATTATGTCGCCAAACGGAATTCCATCACAAAGTTTTTCGTTCATCTTGCATTCGTACGATTATTTGCTTGCATATGCTGCGCTCACGTCTCGTTGTTGTCAAACGCTGATCTGTAGTTCTCAGGTGGAAAATTAACGACTTGACTTAACGATTTGATGATTGTGGAAGAAAACTGCGCTCGATTACGCGTTATAGTATTAATGTGTTCAAATTATCTCGATGCTTACATACACAGATGTACACAATCGTGCAAAAATATTATATGTGGCAAATATCAATAAAAAAATTAATCGTAAGAGAGAAAGAAGAACAATAGAAAACAAATTGTTAAGATGAGTCTAGAAAGAATAAGGAGAACAATTATATGAAAAAATGACGGAAAGATCAACAATTACGATAATACTAGCATTTAAATCAAACGTATGACGGCACGAATTACAAAACCTTAGGAGAAAATGCTCCACAGAACTTTTAGCACTTAAAGGACTGTAAGAATAAAAATACAAGTATTCCATTTCACGTACATGCTATATGTACATACATATTTTACTAAAAAGTACTTGTAATTTTATTCTTACCATCTTATCATATGGATTTCCACTTAGTAAACCCTACCACAGTCGATTTTAATTGTAGTATAGTAGATAAAATAAAAGAAAATAATTTTTATCGTTCTCTACAGGAGTCCATACCAAGCTTCTTTTGTGAATATGCGTTATAAAGCTAAAATATAATAACATCAATGTTAATTATGCGTATAAAACTCTCAGACCACCCAGCCGTACGAGGTATTGACATTCTTTCCCCATTGTTTTAATATTTTATCCTATTACTCTCAAATCTTAAAACGCATTATAGGGATAACACTCTTCCAACTTTTTCATTTATATTCATCTTTTCTCCGAACATATTTAGTTTTTCCTGAAATTTTCTCATGAGAATAACATCGGACATTCCGCCAGCCCTTGGTAAATGATTCATGGAGCCACGTTAAGCGAATAACTCTTTCTGGGCCCATCAATTTCATCAACCACGTTTTACACACTGCGGATAAAATAGTGGCAGCGGTGCAGGAGGAGTACAGACTGTAAAAATGGAGGAAAAAGAACAATGTAACGCATTCTGCGTCGATTGATCGCTTTGGATGCGTTTCTTGGAGTGTAGCGCGCGCCCCTAGAATCTGTTTGGGCCGCATTGCAGAGCTGCGAGATCGGCTGCTCCAAGGCGCAGTGTGTCAGACAAGCTCAAGTCCCTTGCACCATTCCCCTCGCTTTACACTGTCTTGCCTCAATTGCCTTACATTAAATGTTTATTCCTTATTATTATTGAATTATACTTTTTGTTTTCATTATTTTGCCATTTTGTTATTGCTGTATTCTTTATTGCTATTCGCACTTACTAAATTGTTAAGTTAGTTAGTGCGATGCGATTGTCAGTTTCGTTATCATTAATTTTTCATTATTATTATTCATTTCGTTATTGCTATTTACCTAACCTTACATAAATTCACATCAATTGAATCTATATCTCGCCTCAATTTGCTGTAGGAATTGGTTAAGTGCAGCAGTTCTTAAAGTTGGTGATATCAATAATATATCCTTCTACGAATTAAATGAATGTTGGAGAGCGGTGCTTGGCTGAACTATTTTTTGGAATCTGTGCAATATTTGCGATTCTTAAATTTAATACAGGATGATATTCTCTTTGGGTGTTTTCCTACAGTGGAATTTTTTTCCTAGGTTTACGTTTACTGAGGTTTTTATTTACACAAGCTTCATTTCCTGTAATTAGTAGTAATTTATAATTTTTCTGCCTTAATGTTTGTTTGGAGTAATACCTTTTCATGGATTCATACGATTCTCCATTGGTAAATCTATTAATCCCATGTACGACTATAATAAATACCGCCGCATCACATAATTTTATTGTAACCGACTCGCAATATTTACAGAACCTTTTCCTTTGAGGATGAGGTCTTTATATCTATAGCAACCACGTACTTTACCATTGATATGAAGTAATAAAGACATTGTGTTCTGGTTACATCGAATTAAGCAACTTAAAAGAAATCTATTCATTTAGTGTTTTAGTATAATTTATGATACGTTTCAAGTTCCCATCGTTTTAAATGCATGCACGAGGCGACGAAGAGTTTTGATTTATTAATGATGACATTTGATGGAAACATTTTTCGCGAAAATTTTTAGACTTTCCTTTTACCAAGAATCATGAAGGAGTAAAGTAAAGTACGAAAAAGCTTCATATCACACAATTTAAATGTTTTTGACTTCGGTTTCTTCGTGGATTTTGAAAGTTTCCATCCCATAAGTCTTAAGAGCTTGAAGTTTGTGATATTTGATCAGTACCAATAAAAATTATCTCGTCAGTGAACTCGCAGATGTTTCCAATACTTACATTTTATTTCTTAATAGATATTCAGCGATTGCCTTCAGTGCACACGTTACATTCTCGATGCTCATTCCTATGGTTTACCGCAGAAAATTATCAAATAATCTGCCATTATGCGTAATGAAAACATTTACAAGTAAAATGAATATATCGGATAACATGAATCCTCCCATCATTATTAATTTTCAAGCACATACTTTCGTACCTGAGAGAGCTGATTTATTCAGGTTAATCCTTCCTACTTTTCTACCCTCAGAAGCTTCTTTTGCTTCAAACACATCGACACCGAAATATTTCGCAAGTTTTAAATAAATAAATAGGAGGAGTAGAAAATATGTATAGGAACCATTTGATAATGTTCATCACGACCAATGATACCTCAAACTACCCAAATGAATTCCTTCTTAGTCATTTCCATTGACCGCTGTGAAGTCATTCCCTCCGAAATTCAACTCCCTCACTCCACTCCGTCTGCTCTCCCACGCTCACCAGCCTACTTCATTTTCCTTTCCATTTTTGGATATCGTTCAGGAGGGCCCTGATAATTCAAGCCTTTTTTATTCTTCACCCCATTATTTCTTTCGTCTCCTTTCTTTCATCTGATTGTTTCATTCTCTCTCTCCCTCATGGAATCTCTTCTTTCTCATCTTTCGTGCTCCTTTCAAGACCCACATTTCAATATTATTCCTTTCTGATTTTTAATTCATAATTTCCCTCGTATTTTTTACAACGTATCTTTCCAATTTCTCTATGCCAAATTCCGGTTACTTTTAGTTAGTTTAGTAGCCTCTAACAGTTGTTGAATTCTTCCTAGGTATGTAATAAACCGTATTTTCAATCGTCACATTGAATAACGCCCTATAGAGGCGGTCTAGAGTGAGGCTATTTGTGCAGTGTGGAGAATAATACATCAGATTTTATCCTCATATAATTGCATCTCTTCTTCTGTGCTCCATTCTTCATTCAACTTCCTTCTTTCAAGACTTACATTTGGAAATTATTCCATTCTTATTTTTTTAATTCATAATTTCCCACGTATTTTCCAAAAAGTATCTTACCAATTTCTCTGTAATACGTTCCAGTTTTTTTCATCAGTTTGATAGCCTCTAACCGTAGTTCAAATCTTCCAAAGTAAGCAATAAATCGTAATGCCAATCGTCAGATTGAAGAACACCATATACAATCGACCTGCAGTGAAGCTATTCTTGAAGTGTGAAGAGTAATGCATAAGATTTTATCCCCCTATAATTCATCATTACTGACTATAAAAACTGGAACGCCCCATAGGAGTTTCTTTACAATTGTCCAGTTTACCACCTCCGCTTCCATAATTGAAGGGAGAGATAAAACTTTATCTTGCGTTCCTACGTCACTCGTCTCAAGCTGTGAGAGGCGCACGTGCTTGGATTGGATTGTATTTAGGGAATCAGCTGTCCACTGAGACTCAGCTGGAAGACTGCTGTTTAGAGTAATATCGCGATTCCTAGTGATAATATTGGACTTAGCATTTAACAAAGACAGCTGTGTTTACCAGGAATGAGTGGCACACTATAAGATTCGGATTTTGATTTAAACAATCTTTAATTTAGTATGATTAGCAGCCTCAATCATGTTAAGGAGCGAAAAAACATCGTTCGAAAACAATTTACAATTACGGAGAGGTCGTAATTCGGCCAAAAGAACTATACTTTTCTCCATAAGCGGCAAATATTTAGGAAGTTACATTTTGAATACGTCTAAATTAACAATTGGTTAAGCAGCATATTTATGTGGTTTTATGATGCACCTAAAATTTAAATCTTTATGAGTCTGAAATTCATTAGTTCTGAATCCTCTTCAAAGAGGGTTTTTCTGGATAACATTAATCTTTATAAATCCTTTAATATGCTTTTTTGGAACTGATTTCAAATGGGTACGGAACGCCCCCAAAGGAAAACTAAGACAAGGCATTGATTCCGCTTCATGCGAGGCTGACGCCATCTGCCAGATAGCGGTAAATTTAAACCCCGATTCGTATGAGGATTGCTTTCATGTTTTACGTAACTCCCTTCATCAAGGAGTAGCTATAGAGCATGCATATATTTTACTGAAATTTCAATTCTCCTCATGGTAAAATTATCCTACATGTGAGATTTTTTAAGATTATCCGTAAATTAATTTCGAAACAAATATTATTGTTTATATATATATATATATATAACATCTCTTCGATCTACCATTTATTTTCACAAATGTATTCGATGTATCTCCGTTAATTATTGTATTCATAAAGTCTATTGTACATACAATGATACAATTAAGGATGGTTGTTTGACAATTGTCGATTCACTGTAGAAATTAATTGGTGATAATATTTGTGAAGTCGATGGTAGAAGGCGCCACTTGGTGGAAAGATATTATTAAAGAGAAATACTTAGTACATTTTCACAGACTATTAGTATTATACGACCAGTTTTACAAGCGGACGTGCATTTTCAGGTGCAAGTCCGCTTGTGAAACCGGTCGTATAATAAAAAATAAAAAATTCTCTGTGGAAATGTACTGCGTATTTCTCTTTGATAATATTTGTATTTCAGATACGTCCCAAAAATAATGCAATACTTCCAGCATTCTGTAGTACCTACACAGCACAGAAAAATGTGCCAGTATCATTAATGGATTAATAATTTAAATTTTCAATGGATTAAAACGTTTGTATATTTATTCTTATTGGCCGAAAACAAATCAAAGGGCAGGGAATGAATCGCTCGTACGCAAATTAGAAATGCTTCACGGAATTGTTTTGATATTTTCTCGATATGCGAGTATAAGATGGAGAAAGTTGTTCCCAGTTTCCATCTGAATCGCTGCTAAAAACCTTATGAAGATTTACTCATAAAATTTGTTCAAATAGTTACATCCTCATATATTTGTAGAATGAATAAAATGAGATCCTAGAAATGAGACTATTTCCGTGGAATATGGTATTCAAGGATCTCGGGAGATTTAAAACAAGAATGGAAAGTAAGACTTTTAAATTTCAGCAAATGATTGTTTGGGGGGCTGAGGGATAGCAATAGCCCCCCGCCCCCACCATGACTTTGCGAAACAAGCAAATTACTTCAAGTTTTACGAAAATGTCAAACTGTAAACTATTAGCGAAGTGTTTTTACGACTACACAGCTTCCGAGTAAATTTTATATTTCTCGTTTATGGCATGTTAACTGGTAATTGGATTGAGTAGAAACACAAATATCATTGCTGCTTTAAGAAGCGCGTGTATCTTTAACCCTCTTTTGATAATTTTCTGAACTCGCCTTTCCCTCAAATTGGCCCATAAAATAATTTAAAAGAAGGAAAAACAATCTCCGGAGAAATAAACAAAATAGCACTACCATCTTCGGGACGTCTCTACCAAAGCTGGAGGGATGAAGTTTCCTTCTCGGTTCGATTTCCATCGCAAAGCCAATTACCGCTATTCTTCCACCTCAAACGAGGATGGTTGCAATAGAAAAGCGTTATTTTCGCTGGCAATTTTGCAAATCAGAAGCAGGGCCGCCGCGAGTTATTTCTAGCGCTGACAGTTGCAGTGGATGTCTGTCCTGAATCATTTCCCACGCGACTCCATAGGTGCTTAATTATCTCTCCTACGACGCTCTTCTTTTCCTCCCACGCAGACTCCTTCATCCGCATTAAGGACCTTCGCAAACAGCTTGAGTGCTGAGTTGAATAAGAATTAAAACAGCTCCACGATATACTTTGAGGGAATGCCGTAATCCATGATTCAATTTCATAAATTATGAATAAATAAAGACCACCATATAAATTAAGTGATTTTTCCAGTAGATGGGTTTTATATAGTTCTCACTGCAATTAATAGTGGTGTGCTAATTAAGGTATCCTCATTGCTACTGGAGTAGTTCAGGCATTGGGTGAGTTAATAAAAACATATTTTTACCCTTGTTATAATATACTGTGCAAAAAATGGCATGTAATAATTTTTTTGATACCTTGGGTAGTTAGACTATCAGCGGCACATTTGGATGTAATTCCTGTGACGGATTCCTGCTTGGAAAGTGGGAGACCAGGTTCGAGTCCCAGCCAACTCACTATGTTTCACCTCTCGTAAAATTTGGGTTAAGCAGCACACTTTCCAGTGCAAAGCTTAAGTTACCTTCTATCATTAATTTTAGATTTATTTTGCGAGAATATTCGCATAATTATTCGATACATAGCTGGTCGAGTTCGTTGGCAGTTCTGATTCATGTGGAAAAACATTTTTCTAACTTTGAATCAACTATACTATTCTTGGTTGTTTTCCACGTTGTTTTCCACGATCATATGAGCGTAAATAATTACATTTCATTGTGATGATATGTTTTGGCTTAGTATTGTTGTGGAAATATATAGATAAATATACCTTTTTTTGAATTCATCGATAATTTGACTAAACTTACAAATTGGCAATTAATTGATAAAAACAATTGTTTGCTTGTCTCGTAAACAAGTTTGTGAGAGTTTCTTTCTCCCTTTAACTGTAATATTTTTTGGCTAAATTTCGTTACGTAAATACTTGAGTAAACATGCAAATGTGGCAATCAGAAGAGTAAAAACAATTGTTTACTGAACGTACAAACAGGATTGAGAGAGTATCTCTATATAGTCCCCTTCCAAGTTCGTTTGATTTCCTCATTCTTTTCCGTTACTGATGCATTATTGCGCTAATAATGAATAGTTGAAAGTAAGATGAATAGTTTCGACTGATACTATATTAAAGCTCATCATCGGATCATCAAAGTATGAGAAAATCCAAGATGACCCGCAGTCACCGTTCATTCGCTGCTTTTTGGCATCGAGAGACAAACGCTTCGCTACCTGGGAAAACAAAGGAGAGGGACACCACAACGCAGCCCATTCGGTCGCACGCCTCTTTGGCATTGTTCGCTGCTTTATATAAATCGCTTTGAAGGCGCCACTTGGCTCTGCTTGCCCTGTCGCGAAATCGCAAAAGAAACACGCGGAGGTTGGTAGACGACCCCCGTCCTCGGGAGTAAAATTACTTTCGACGACGGGCGAAAATACAGGCGCTCGGCGTGGAGCGATATAGGTGAGCATCGACGTAGCAAAACAAGGATCTGCGTACGGAAAAGTACCTTGAATTAAACTGCCCAAGGACTCATTTGGATTTTATTTAAACACAATTGGATTTAA
Organism: Sympetrum striolatum; assembly: GCA_947579665.1. Classification (NCBI taxonomy): domain Eukaryota; kingdom Metazoa; phylum Arthropoda; class Insecta; order Odonata; family Libellulidae; genus Sympetrum; species Sympetrum striolatum. The sequence goes on along the minus strand of OX388342.1, from coordinate 46,950,390 downwards.
TTGTGATTTTACAAGATAGATATTTGGAATGAGTCATATGTTCATAGAATAAATAATAATTCTTTAAAAACTTGCAGAAAATTTTGTCAGAATGTATACTCAACACAGTATACAGCAATATGCCATAAACAAGTAACATTTTTAAATTCTGTGAAATTACTAAAGGGGCATGAAATTACTATAGGCATCGTTACACCTCCACCCTCGATTTGTCTGTCCTTGTAGGTTCCACTATCATATAATTTATTTTCCGCCAATAAGAATATTAACGTATACAACTAACATGTTCAGGTTTAAATTTTTGATAATGAGGGACAGAAAAAAAATATCCAGGATGATACAGCATTTCTGCAAAACTCGGGTCGTCGTAATCTTATTTAGTGGTCTAGTTAAGCGTCTTTATGGAGTGTTTTAATATTCACGCAGCTATAAAATTATGTGATTGTTAATTAGAGAAATTTGTAATTTTTGAAATGTTTGCAAACATGAATTCTAGCTTATCGAACGAATATATTCTATTCTCTGAATCAAATGCATTCTTATATAGCGCGTAATATATTGGGAAACCTGCACATCTGTAACTTCAAACATTTTTCTTTAACGTTCTTTCATTATTTTTTTCCTTACATTTCCATAGGATTATTTGTGATTTAAATGAATTTTTTTGTTTTCCTCCTTATTGTATTTTAACCGTAAATATTTTTGGAAAGCGAAAAGATTTAATCATTACTATAGTTGTATGTTTTATCCTATTACGTTTATATATAATCATAAATTTTGCTCCCTGAGTTTTAAATCATTAATAGGTGAAAAATATTGCGCGCTATCAATAGTTCATTTTTCTATTAATTAGGATATGATTAATAAATATCTAGAATTATTTGTAATCCAGCTTGGTAAATATAAAACGTCGAGTATAATAATTTTTAGCATTAAGTTAAAGTCATCTCTATAGTAATAACTGTGTCAGCTCACCTCCTAATAAGTGGCGATAGCAGAAAACAAAATGAATGAAAACCTCTCCTATTCGCTAGATAAATTTTCCAGAGGTTTTTCGAATGAACTCTTAATTTCTGCCGCCATGAAAGTTCAAGAACCTCCATACAAAATTTATAATGTGAAATCAGAGACAATGCATCTCAAATTATACGAATTGAACCTTTATGACAAAATTTTTTGGTTCATAGTACGTAACAAAGACCCGACGTGACATAGAGTTGGTAATTTTATTCCATAGGCTTGAGCATGTGTTGCATCGCAGGTGAATCTAAACACTCCTACTAAGTGTATTGATGAAATTATTACCATACCTTTATAAGAATCGTCTTTTATGAAATAGAAGTTTGAATTCCTTCCTGCATTAAGATTGAATACTGAGATTATGGTTCTCTATTGAAGTGGATTAGATAAGAATGGGAGTCTTCCATTGCTAACGTGTTTTGTTGAAAGAGATCGATATCAAGCGATATTGCTTGGCTAAATAATTTTTAAAGGGAATAGATAGAAAAACCTTGAAAACAGTCCAAGGCTGAGGCAGCAGGAAACATTCACAAGGGGTGTTGTGAAAAACATCCATAAATCTATAGATAGAAATAGTCATCAGATGCGAAAAGAAACTTTTCAGCATTACGAGGATTCATAATGATGAGTGTAAATAGAGAATCGCCTAAATTTATTATAAAAAATCCCAGGGAAATGGGTAACAGTCAGCAATGTATGACCCTCATATAGGCTTCAGATATTGCAAATATAAGAAAAAACAAACGTCTGGCCCGCAGATATTGCAAGGGAGCAGGCCACGGATCCGTTTAGATGTGCGTTAGGTGACGAGGAAAACCCAAACTGAAATGGTGCTAAAAAGGGAAACTGGCTCACAAGGACGCTTTTATGCCTACAACTCACGTACATTCCTTCGAGACGGAGCTGTGCCTGTTTTGGTCAAATATTCCTAGATTTTAACCGTAGATCAAAGAAATTCGACCATAGCTACTCGAAACACTGCAATTAATTACCTTATTAAATTTTATACAGAGTTATAAAAATTTAAATTTACATGTATTTGATAATACGCCAATCATCGATATCAATTTGAAGAATTTTCAGTGCAACCAAAACGAGTTTAACCTATGTTTTTGCAGTACAACATTCTATTTTTTCCCCAATGATATTTAACTTCCAAAGATTCAGGATTATGTTTCTTTGATTATGAAACGTATATTTTGACATTATGGGTCCAAAAGCAACTATTTGCCATTCCTGTTTATTTGCTTTTCTTATTTTGTATTTTTTACCAGTTACATCCATTTATTTTTATCAGAAGTTGTAAACTGTAAATGCATATATAACATACGTCACAACTTAAATGGCGCGGGAAATACGATGATATTTTAGGAAATCCCCGATTTGAGGTATCAAATAATTTTTCGAGGAAATCTTTCTATGGTTCTTTAGAATTATTGGAAACATCATACCCTTCATGAAATATACAGAAAAAGGGTTGAACTGGAAAAGAATGATGCTAAATATCTCTCTCTGTAAAGCATTATATACCAGAAGGCCGGTTGGTACCTCCACCCCTTCTTACATAAGCTACTAAGAGCTTGTAGTGAGGCATGAGGTTTACTAGGCAGGATGAAGAGTGGGGTTGTTTGCCCTCGTTTTCTCAAAAATTTCTATAGAGTGAAATTTTATCGTCGATAAGTTGCAATCAACAAAGTAAAGATGATATTTTGAATTATTCGTTTGTTAACGTTTGTTTTCATAATCATTCGTAATAATAACTTTTATGTTTACTGTATCAATCAAAATAAACGTTTTCTATTCAATCCTTCTGAAACATTCAAAACTGACTTAGTTTGCAGAGTTTTTCACGACTTATCAATTTTTTTCGTTCTTCCTCAATTTTATTTCCACCTATTTTGGCTGCAGTGCTGCTGTTACCACTATTTGACATCTAGTTTCACTTAACTTTTCAACTCCTTAGGATATCGTAAGGTCTTATGAATAAACAAAAAATAGCCATCGCTAGGTTTAGCGAATTTTCGAATCAAACTACATCTCAACATCAATACAAACATTGATACCAACTTAACTTTTCAAGGCAACTGTTTTCATTTTTCTAAGCATGTGCGTCTATAGTAGATCACATAACTCATAAAACTTGCTTATATCTTCGATGATTATAGTTCCTTCTGAAAGTAACTCAAATTCATATTTTGGTTTATTTTCGAGGCTTTCTAAATTTCGAAGCAATAACGTTTGGATGATCACACACATTAAAATAGATACTTAATAATTCCATATTATCTTATTGTTAGTTGATACTATTACCGTGTACATACATCGAACAAATATTTCAAAAATGGAAAAAATTTGAGTAAAATCATCTCATAGCGTCATTCCAGGTATGAATTCCTACCGACCACCAGCCTCAAAACCCTAATGTTAGCTCCAGACGTGGAAAGCAGCTGACGCGTCTTAAAGTCAGCTTAAATATGTCGAGGAGGCTCCCTCATTTTATTTCCATCACGCGTAACACGGGAGGAGAGGTCCAATTTTATTCCTCGACATGATTACCTTCCTCCGTAGTCCGAGTCCGAGCGGCTTGTAGTGATCCTTCCGCGTCGGAGGCCTTCTGGAATGGTGGGCGAGGGAGCTCCCGCCCCCTCCGCCCCTCCTCCTGCCCCCCGCCACCTTGGCCCCTTCTCACCTCCCGACACAAACACTTCCAAGCACAAGGAAAACTCACACCACCACCTCCTGGATGTTGCACACACTTCCTCCGCCGGAATGCAGAAACTTCGGAGGTAACGAACGGGGTCACCGAGGGTCTTTTGAAACGGGAGCGCACCACTATCCACCAACGCGACGACCGCCGAAGAGCGTCTTTCGACGGCGGAGGCGAGATATATCCAAAGCAGCGCTTTCGGCTCGTGGACGGACTGTCAGAATGCCGTCTACCAGAGAGAGGGGGAACCAGAAGGGACTGTTCCGCCCGCCCTATCTTTCCTCTCTTTCGCTATAACTCAGGTTCTTTCTCCGGCGGTCCAAGGCGGGCCACGCTTCTCGAGAATCTTTTTTTTTCCTCCCTCCTCTCCTCCCACGGGCACTCTTCCTGTAACTCCTCTCTTTCGCATCACCCTCCTTGGCTACCTCACTCCCCTTTGAGCACGCTTCGTCTCGTCCACGGGGACCTCTTTTATTGCGTCACCGTCCGTGGAGAAGGAGAGATACATCCCCCGCGAGATGAAGAGGCGCGAAGATCGGATCATGGGTTCATTGTTGCTTTGTGTTGCCTTCTAGTAGTAGCGGAGGAATGTACTGGAGAACAATGACCGTAGCTTTCACGTACCCAGACGCTGTTATTGGATATTCCTTCAATCACTTGTGGATGAGGATGTGTTAGAAAGGGGATGGATATTCACGGAGATTAATAATGACAAATTTACTGATAAAATAACAATGAAGTTAAATTTAACCAGGGTTTAGTAACTTTTAAGTCGATGATTTTCTCGTACTCAGACGCTGTCATTGAATATACCCTCAGTCAACTGCCGATGAGGATGTATTAGAAAAGGGATAAAAATGCATGGAGGTAGCCCCAATAATATGGATGTTTATAATTACAAATTTGTTGATGAAAGTACAAGAAAGTTACATTTAACTAGAGTTTAATAAAGTCTACTTCTCCCACAGTACATAGATCTAAAAGTTATTCAAACATAAATCGTATGAAAATATTACTCTGCCTAAATTATTTTTAAGAATGTTTGGAATTTAAGTCGTTATTTTCTTAGCAATCCATTTCTCAATTGATTTATTTACGCTACATTTAGCAGGGTGTATTTTACTGCTAAAATCCAGTAGTTTAGCAAAGAATGGAATAATACGACTATAAATATTTCTCTGAAATTTGGGAATTAACTTGATTTCTTCCATGATAAGTAGAATGTTACTACTAATCAGAAGATCGTTAGCAACCAGTTCTACATTAATATTTTATTTACCCTTGTCCTTTTCGATTCATGTTTGGGTGTTGCTATACTAAACATCAGCATCAATTTAACATCCTCTAATTCTCAACTCCATGCATTCGAGACTCTCGAAGTTTAGAAACAAAATCAGCAATTAAAAAGGATTCATTGTTAAAATAACATCGTATCCGCAGATTGAATTCTGCTGCTAATCTTTGAGGATTTTAACTTCCCTCTCTATTTATTCAGCCGACTTTCCTAGACTCCATTCCGTTCATCAATTTACATTGCTTCAAACCAAACTTTTGAAAGGAATTTTTTTCGAGAGTTCTTGATCGCGGAAGCTTTGTAAATTATGATTAGGACAGATTTTCAAACCTTAGTGCTGATTGTTGCGACAGAAATTGATGGCTAAAAGTTTCCGAATCATGAATTCAGCTCTGTTTGTGAAGTTTGAAATAAATGCACAAACGTATTGTACAGAGTGTCAATGAATTCTAAAGAAAGATTTTTAGATTCTCCAGGACCACTAATGTTAAGCGATACTATGTAATGATTATTAGCGTGATAATAAACACTGATTCCATTGAGTGAAAAAAATTCCTCAGTTGGCATTAGTAGGGAAAACATTAAATAAATGTAAATATTTAGTAGTAATTACACAGCATTTTACAAGGTAAATTAGAAACGGAAGAAGTTTACATTACATTACTAGACTTACTTAGTTTTACCGTTAGAGAGAACAAGGGGAACTCGGATAAAGCAAAGCGACGGTAAAAGCGAACATTATGACTCAAATATTCACTTTAGAAATTACAGCAAAGGCTAAAATAAACACATTTTACGCTGTATCAAAATAAATTAATAGTATAAGCGAGTGAAAATACGCACATGAAAGAAAATATGCAATTAAAAAGTTTAAAAAGTAATGAATATTTAAGAGCTGATTCTCTGATAATGGAGCAATCATCTTACAAAGATAAATTCTAATTTTGGGATGAACTTAGCTATATAGATAGGAATTGAATCGAATGATGAAGTATTATCAAATATACAACTCATGTCGACGAAACGGAGAATCAACCCGTCTTCATCCAATCCCACGACTAAATATCAATTTGGCTGGGAATGCTGGAGAAGATGACATTTAAGGCTGCTATATTTGTACCCGTTAACGAGAGAAATAAACCTCGTTTACCCAGATTTAATTCGTCGCTCGTTAAGTAGACAGGGGTCCGGGTATTTTTAGCCCATGAAGTAGTGCGATTGAATGGGAGTTTTAAGGAAAAGATTTGGAAAAGTCGCTTTCGAAAGCTCTCCTTGGATTTCTCCCTGCGTACGCACGCCTTATTCCCATTCATCACTTGGGAAAAGGGCAGTGCATCAGCTTCCGGAGGAGGGGGAGGAAGATCCCATTTGCAGAAATGGGGGGAGGAAGCTAATTGACTCGCATTTTTATCACGGATGGCCATTCCGATCAGATGCGAACGTTGACCAGTGAATGCCAATTTTCCCCTCCATCTCAGCCTAGAACGTCCATCCTTTCCGACGAACTGCATTTAGGGCATCACTCCTTCGTTGACTGCCTTCCCCTTCGATAATAGGTCCTTCCTTAAGGGGTATTTTGGACCGAGAATTCGAACTATGCAAGCCATTTAAAAATACATCCTGAATGATCTGGAACGCATTCGGTGTTTCTCAAGCGAGGTTCCGGTGATTGCTACCTTTTCTTCGTAAACATTTCATCGACGAGCTACCGTAAAAGTAAGAACTGTGAGAATTACGAAAGGATGCAATGCGAGGCGTGCCAATCGTAAGCTTTATTCATTTACCAGTTTTTGGAATGTAAGATCTTCCTGTCTTTAATGGTGATGATTTTTAGTGTATATTTCCTGGAGCCTAAAACTGTACAAAGGTCAAATAGGAATTAAACCATTGAACCAATTTCATGCATAACAAATGATAATAATAATAACCAGATGATCTGATTAAAACTTCTGTCTAATAAGTTGTAGTATGTATGCTGGTTGGATGCTATTTTCCTTCGCCATTAGCAATGCTAAAGTTTTGAAAAAGGAGTGAGACTTACTTAGTGAAGTATCTTACCACAGCTTTCCTTAAATAGCTAGAAGTGAAAAGTGAAATGATACCACATTAGTGCAGTAAACTTTCTCCAAGAATGACACTTTTCATAGCATTCGATAAGGCGTGTCCAGCATTAATGCTATTATTCGCAAATATCTTAAATTCCTAGATAATAGATTATCCAAGTCATGAACAATGCTAATAAAAAGAGTAATTATGTTTTACGATTTAAACGACGACTGAAAGACCTCTGATAAGATCATATCCGTCAAGATATGGTAGCAGGAAAAGATGAACTTTTGTGCAGCAAAATTTATTTGAAGAGACAAGTATTTATAGATAAAGAATTTTTGAACTTGAAGATATAAGTTATACATTAAAGTTCGCTGTAATTTTATTGTGATAAAAAAATTGTTTCGGAAATTGCATTGCCACGCCTATAAATTAAACTTCTCTGGAATAAGACTTATTTCGCCGACAAAACTCTTTTTCCTTATGTCGAGCAATGAGTGACAATTTTAATGTAGATTCATGTCATGAAAGCTTCTTCACTTAATTTCTGGCACGTCGATTTGTAGGTACGTAAAAGTAAAAACGGTAGCAAAATAAGAACTTCGTCATCGTTATATAGTACTGCATTTTCTATTCAATCGTTGTATGTATTACATTCTAACATCGGTTAAATTCTAGCAAGAGTAATTTTTCTAAGGACCAATATACAATTACATCATTTCGTATTCGTGAGGCAGGATGCGAAATTTCTCCGAAGAATCATCATCTTGGTTTCCCCACGTCTTGAGAATGTTTCGTACCTCGTAAACCCGGCGGTTAATCATTCGTTCCCATTTCTCCGAGATGACCGTATTTCCTTCCACCCTACGTCTCACCTTCTACTTTCATTATCATTTCCCCTGTTTGACCATAAGGGTCCACCTGGACTCCGTCCTTCCAATCCCTCTTCAAACTCGTCCTTCTCTCCACTTTCGACTTCTCGAGGCCTTCGCTGTTTTTATCTCCAGAAGGAGAAAGTCTCTCTCCACTCCTCTCTCTCCGCGATCTGCGAAGAATTCGCCGCGAACGTCCCAAACCAAAGCCTCCCTTTATCAGCTTGACCTTCTTCAGAAAGCGGTTTTCGTTCAAACATTGGCACAAAAGTATGGAGTGAAAGGACTCCACGCAGTTTAATGTCCCAAAGAAAAGGAGCGTCGGCCGAAGAGTATGATTTAAAGGAGAAGCGGTCGGGAGGAAAAGGGATTTTTGACAGCATTTCAACGAGAGCATTTTTTAAGCTCCTTTTTGCGTTTTAAATTGGGCGAGGTTGCGAGGTACCCAAAAAATTACTCTGGCATTGAAAACGGAAGGTATCGAAGACAATCGGTTAGTAATGTTTGTATTCTAAATTTGTTGTATTAAATGATGGCTCATTAAAATTGTTTAGATTGAAGGTGATAAATTATTTCAGCTGTAATATATGTAAAAATATGAACCCTTCAGTCAATTGTAGTCTACAAAGAAGGGTCTGAAATAAAAGTCTTTGAAGTTGGGTTGAATTGTAAAGGACTAATTGGATCCTTTTATAATTCTTACGGTTTAAAGGGGTAGTGAATGATAAAATTAGCAGATGAATCTGTATCTTCTCGTGAATGAATGATGTTCACAGATGTTTTGAGGTCCAGCCATAAAATTTCTCTTTATGATAATGCCAGCGTAATGTTATTGCTCGGGATCTCTGCGTTGAAATTGAAAACTGTGACTGAGTGTTCCGCATTATCTCCTTCACTTCAAGACCTACTTGAATCTCTTTGAACGGTTAAGAAGAATTTCACATTTTATTAATCCTGAAATTAAGAAATGAATATATTTAAAAATAAGGAAATGTGGAAATGTATGTAAATATGATGGATAATAATATTTGATTTGGGATTCGAATGTAAAATTAATTGCTACTAAAAAGTTTTAAATTATACTTATCTTTATAGACAGTAATCCAAAATTTTATGTTATTAATTTCACCACCAAAATATTTTTATCATTAATTTAATCAATTCCATTACCAATCCCAAACCAATTTTGAGTGCTGAATGTATATCTGACTTTGCAGTAAACGAAAATATATATCTGCTCGGAATAGTACCTTATGAACTTACTGTATTTCACTGAAAATCGAACTAACTTCCATGGAATCAAAAATTAATCACATGAGAGAATGCGTTGATAGTCTATGGAGATAAAAACTCAAAATCTGATCGGGTTAAATTATCGATCGAATCTGTAAATTTAATTCCAAAATGAAGATGCTCCGAGACACCAAACGCGAGGAACGCGTAATTTTCGGGACTGAATCAGGGAGTATTTTTGAGAAATTCCACCGAAAAGCTCAATGAGGCGTCTATCTAATGCTCCACGAGTCGATAATTAAGGGAGGGATATTGGAAGCGGAGTGATGGAGCTGAGGGAGCCCCGCGACTGTTAAACAGAGTGGAAGAAGTAGATCTCTGGATGGGAGAGACGAGTGCAAGGGAGTCCGGGCGGGGAAGATGAGTCTCGGCGGGGGCGGGGAGGAGAAGGGTACCGGGAAGGGGCGAGGGGAAACGGCGGTATAAATAGAGAGCGGTGTCGGTGAATACGGGCAGGCACGACGAAACGTCTACGAGTCTAGATCGACGGAGGAAAAGAATCTCAAGCAGTTAATTATAAACCGTTCTCTTGAGTATTTTCCCGGGATCGTTAAATGGCGTATTCCGGAAAGAATGTCGAGAAAAGAAAGGGAATAGGATTGACGAAGTGAGCTCCTTCTATTTACTCTAGAATCCGCGTCAAAAGATTTTTATTTTGTGTGGGCTTCGAAAAGTGGATATTGTGAGGGAATTGAAATTATTTCGGTGATGCGAAATTCGCATATTCTCAATGATAAACTAACTAAATTTTTCCTATGTTTTTTGTTAATTTTAAGTAAAACTGAAGGCACGTATCGAATTTTCTTGATCATGTAACAAAACTTATTAGAAGGATCAGATTTTCCGTCAAAGAAAGATCTCGGTTACTTTTTCATTTTATATTTTAATAACCTCTATTTACACAATATCTATTATACTATACATAGACAGTAGGTGTGCGTAGAAAAATACGGAGAAAAAATAAGTTCTCATCACCACTTATATTCTATGGATTTTTAGGTAAACTCATTGTTTTATGACTAAGCATTTCGATCAAGTTCAATTCCATAGTATATTCAATTTGCCTCTCAGTTATTTAGTTATATTGTTAAAAAATTACATTAGTTATCATGAACTGGCGAGGTCATCACTATGTGACTCTCCATTATAAATTTATTTTAGCATAAATGTAGAATGGATTTATTTATTATACATTTAGGCTCAATATTCACACTTAGATTATTTATAGGGCAATGGTATGTATAATTTACCAGTTATCTCAGGCATTAATTTAGGAGACATTCACATTAGCACACGTTTAAATAATTAGAATTCTCCATTACAAATTCACCGAAACACATTAAATACATAAATAAAACGCTATAAGTTTCGTTCAACGTAAGACATTATCATGTTTTAATTCCCTCATAGTTTAGAACAATCATCGCAAGCGTTTACTTATTTCTATTGAAACGTATTAGCCGATAGGTGTTGGCAATTATCTTCTTCGTGCCGTTATTCCGGCATACCTGACATTCGCTCCGCGTTCATCAAATGCCATGCGAGTGAGTAAAACAGCAATACAAAAAGTGACAAATAATGATAATTATATAAGTAGTAAATAAAACTAATTAAGTGAACAAGACAGGTAGTCACTTCGTGGCAGTCACTAACAATAAACAGATTCATAATAAAACATGAAACCTAGGTCGTATTTGTATTATTTTTGCGGTGTAGTTTTATTATGAATCTGTTTATTCAAATTAAGTGACTTTATTCCACCAATTGAAATTGTAGTGTACTGTGATCGAAATGAACACCTTGAATATTTATATTGAATTTGGTGCAGGATTGGCTTAAGGGGTAGGCTGTCTCCTAGGGGTATGCATTAGAGGGGATAGCATTATGCGGTATGGAGCACCTAATTCTCGCCAATTTACATATCTCAGCATAATCAGCCCCTTATTAGGGTGTACTCGAAAAATGTGGAACTTGATGTAATTCAAACTCAATATTAACCTTGGATTAACCATTAATATTTATCAGATTGGCGAGGTAGACTTTTTCAATAAGTATCTCTGAGGGGACAGAAAAAGCGATGTTTCCAAGATATTTGTGTAGAGATTTCCGTCAATTCCATCTTTCCGTCAGTTTCATCAATTCAAATTTATCTAAAATTGTCTGTGTTCTTCTTTTAATGAATGAGTTAGAATCATTATTGAAGTTAGATAAAAAGGTCATTAAAAATAATCATTAAAAATGAAATCTAAATTAATAATCAAAAATTATCTACTGATCGTTTAAATGTAAATGGTCAGGAAAAGTAAGACAAAAATCATTAAATAGGAAGTAATTGGGGTTACCCTTATTGCGAGATTATGGCACTATAGTATTTTGTGAATGCTCAACTTATATATTTAAATTTGTATAATTAGGATCAGGTATTAGGTTGAAGCTTTTAGACAAAACAATTATACATTAAGAATTGATTGTAACAGCTAATTGCAAAACGTGATTGATATAACCCGGTACAACCTGATGAGCTAATCACAGAATGAAGAGGACTAAAATGGTGTAGTTTGAATTACATGCAATTATTTTGACAGATATCACTCATTTTCGCTTATATCACCTTTAATATAATTACGAAAGAACTCAATGCAAGTTTATATCTGTCGTATTAATTATTGATTTTTGTAATTTTTATAAGTAGTACAATTCGCATGATAAATTGTAAAATTTTACCCATATTTCGCACCCGAATTCGAATGAAAAGAAAGGTGAAAAAATATTATTATAGCTAAACATAGATATGGCAAGATGCGGTTACTACCGCCTGAAGATGGTACAAAGTCTGAAGCCGGCCCTGATTTGGAGGATATCAATAGACGTAAAAGATTGCGAGGTTGAATGCATTATGGAGAGACCCATTCATTCCATTTCCTTCTGGAAATATCCCAGAGTCCTTTTCGATCCTTTAATCTTCTTTAACTAGGCGTTCCACTTCCATGAATGCCGGGGTTGAGCAACTGGACTTCTTTCGACTTAAACGCGATGTTCCTCTCTTTCCATCTCAACAGCATCCTACAAAGCGAGTTCCATTCAAAGATTCATAAGTGTTTATTTTGGCTCCAGTTGAGGTGAGTGGGTTTTATACTCGCCTATGGTGTAAGAAGTCCCGGTTTCGATACCCCGGGGGGCTCGAAGTCTTTATCCAAGTAAACATATTATAATGGACAGTTTTATGACTAGATACCTGAAGAGAATTTTTTTATAAGAAAGATTTTTCCTTTATGAATTTCTCGTTAATATCCTTCGATTATCTTTGCACTAGATAAGTACTAAACTGATGGGCTTATAGATAGTTTCATTGCAATTAATAATAAGGAAAGTATCACGATACTGACTGTATTCCCTAAGCCGCGTTTTTAGCGAATAGGTTAGTTATCACCTCGGGAAACGTACTAGTTAATATTGAAGTAATCTAGAAGTCGATAACAGAAGTAGCTACGAGACAATTCATCATGAAACTGATGAGATATTTGTTGGTAACAAGACTGTTTCATAGCAAAAATCAAACAAAAGTTGATTCTGATTGTTAAATCCTTGAGAAACTGGTAAGGAACTAAGGGAGCTAATGTGTATTCTATTTTTACACTCATAATGAATCATCTCAAACGAATATAGATATTTGCATTATCGTTCTGCTCAAATTCGTTCATTTTCTCTCAAGTTTTTCGTGATTTATCATATTATTTTCCACTTAGCAATTCCTATCATTTTAACGAATAATTGGATTTTTATAGCCAATCATGTATCATATCATTACAATGATAATTCAATGTTCTATATTAAGCGCAATATCCTAAATTAAAATTATCATGAAGCATTTGATTAATTTATTAACCTTTCATTTACTTTCATCCCAGCCTTTTTTCATGGTTGATATAATAAGAAGTATGACTGATGTTGAATAATATCGTTCATGTTTGTCACTTTTTTGGAATCTGTGGCAGGCGTTATTCAAAGAACCATTGAGCTACTTTTTACGTAGACTTATTTCACTCTTTATTCTTTATCGATGAAAAGTAAAATAAAACACTTATATTGCCTTAATTCCACTTCAAAATTCTTTACCTAATATTGAAGAGAATTGCGAACAAACCACCATTAGAACAACTTTTACAACCAGCTCGATGACCCTATGACCCAGCGTTTTTCTTAGCCGATTAAATTAATTAATAACGCAAATTCATTCATTTCTTACCCAACAGCCTCCAAAATATTTCACAAATTCAGTCCACTCTGAGACGCATTTCCGAAAATTACTAAGATCCAGCGGAGTTCTCAAACAAGCTCCACAGCTCACCAGTTGGGAAACTCTGACCTAGAGAATAGCCATCCTGGAGAGACATCCAAGAGTATGAATCGTCCAGGGAACAGTCCCATATCCTCCAGATTAAAGACTTCCGCCTCCCATAAATTCCCCCTCGCAGAGCTACTTTGCAGACCCATTAGGGGGAAAATGGATGCACAAACCCTACTTCCGCCAACGACGCAAAACCAAGACACTCTGATAACTGCAACAGTTTCGTAACGAAGTGCAACTGCACCTGGGAGGTGCGTCATCAGAAGCCATAGAAATGGTCTCTCTTTCTGATAAATACATCGTCGAATACCATTTTAAAGTGGGAGTGTTCGATTGAACGAGGAAGAGAATACGGCTAATTGAAAGAGAAGCAGTACGGAGACGTAAAAAATCAGCTGTTTACATGTGACGTTTTTTACCCGAATCAGAGTCGAAAGAACATCCTAGAGTGCCTTTGATCATTGATAAACGTCGCAGTTCTTTAGAAAAGGATGATGCATCTCATAGAAGGAGTCTATTGAATGGATCCCATTGTTTTGGGTCCGATGCCCTTTGATGACTTCGTAAGAATGGTTTGCGTCATTTCTTTACGAATGAATTCTCAAGGAATAGTCACCAACATTAACATTGTGATGATACAATAATATTTATTTATTTATTTGATCCTTCATTGGCGATGTTTGGCCCAAGTGGAACTCTCTTCTATCTAACCTCGTATGTCGTCAGAAAAGGAATAAATTTAACTTAAATTAAAACAAAAAGACAGAGTAGAGTGTGGGGAAAAGTCTTTGCAACTGAAGGTTGCTAAAGAAAAACCCATGTTGCGGGAAAACACCCACAGAGAAGTTGGGTGAAAAAAACCGAGAAAACACAGTAAAAATAACAATGAAGTATAGACAATAATAAAATTACATACAACATATACATAAATCAATAAATTTACAGAAAAAAAATAAATATAGCTCTTTCATTACGAGTATCAGCAGCTCTGATCGGAATAAGATTCCTCATTATATCTCTATTTCGTAAGATAACAGATGGGAACAATTAACCGGATGTATTCTGATTTAAGGACTTGGATTTATGGATCTATGGAATTTATATGGTTATTTGAGTTATTTTCGTAGCAAGTGGCTCTCCATTAAACATATGTGCAGATCTCGGCTCAATTTTGACCTCTTAAAATGACACGGAAACTCATTCTAAGTAAATGAAGAAGATATAATTTTATTTATATTGAATTTCTATTAATCTTAAAATAGATTTGAGCTATAGATAAAGTTCACAAGTAGGTACTACATTCTAGGTTTCAGGTGTTTCCAATTTCCATAATTAATTTACGTAAATAGGATTTACAGATTAGGGTACAGCAAGTCCCAAATCACAAAGAAATAAGAAAAGAAGTTGGGAAAAGCGTATTTCCTATTGCAAAATTTATGATATACTTTCAGACGACATGGAGACCATATTTAATACATTACCTTGACAAGTTCGGATCTCAACATGGCAAAGATTGTAGAAAAATTGTTACTATATTCCGTATAGATTTCGCCCTACTGATTTCAATCATATTATTTTTTCGTATTTGAGTAAAAGATGTCACATAGCAGAGATTCATGTATTCGCCAAGCCAGGAATTCTCCTAGGATGCTATTCAATGGACAGTTTATCGTAATGATGCTAAATATATAGTAATCGAAGTAGGAGCTATCTTCGAGCGTAAGTAAAAAAATTGAGCACATTTTCGCTCCTAATATACACCTTTTCGCTCCTACAATGCTAATAGCAACCAAATAGACTTTCGTATGAATCATTTACCTAAATATTTACGATTATCCATAAAAATCCCACACTTATCACGAGTATTAGAGGCTCCGATTAAAATAATATCCCTCATTATCTTATGTACTTCGTAAGATAAGAGATAGGAGAAATTTACTAAATATATTCGGGAAGAGTACTTTCGGAAGGCTTACTTTTTTTCACTTAAAAATACCCACACAAACATCCAATCGTCAGGTAATAATCATGGGTGACAAAAAGAGAAACAAACCTGGAACCTTTCCGATGATATACTCCAAACAAACACTGAAATTTCAACTATTCTGCCACCCTATAAAACATCAAGGAATAGAAGTAACACGCCAAAATAAAAAAATAAACAGCGCTTTTTCAGTTTCCGTTATACTTATTTCAACTCTTAATGATTGGTGGCTCACAAATATTTGGAAAGTTACTTCAACAGCCATCTGAAGGCAAACATCTGCACATGAAGTTGGAACAAAAGAGCAAAAAGTGGATATTTGCAGCTATTTTCGATGAATGTGAGCTCTAGGATGCCCGGTGCATCGACCTGAGGAGTGTATCCTAGGGAATGTAATCCGTCTTCGAGGAACCGCAGGTAGGAGTGAGGGTGGGAATTGCGTGATAATGAGATATTGAGGAGGAGGGAAGGGGTGGCGCCTAGGGAATGAGAAATATCCCCGAATAGCTGCCTCGTCACCCTCCGCACCTCATCGTTGCCCTCTCATAACCCTCTCTTTCCTGTAACAGCACCATCTCCAGACCACCAGCGGTTATTTTTACGAACTCGAGAGTCGGTGATAAGGGTTTCCCGGAGAGAGTAGTTTTGCAGTTTGCCTGGTAGATGGCGGGAGCAACCGTGTTTCGGGCGCTCGAATGCGCCACTCTCGCCAGCGGAGAAGGTATTAACTCTCCGCTGGCTTCGTTCATTCTCGGAGAAATAGGCGCTCGGATTTGAATTCCGGATGAGGACTTCCCAAAACAAAAGTCATAAATATAAGAAAAGAAAATTTCAGTAAAAAATACTATGTAACCTCAATTGCAAACCAAAGTGATGTGTGCTGTTTTAGTATACTCTTACTTAAGTTTTCTTAGCAAAATTTGCACTCTTGCTCTAAGTATTGTTTAATTTAGGATTTCCATATTTAACCGATTGTGATCAGTTGCGTATAAAATTGCGATGTTTTTTTAGAGATCTAACGTATAAGAATGGAAATATTTATATTCCTAGGGAATTGTATACGTATTTTTTCTTAAATATCAAACGTTACTTGCATTGATAGAGGCCCTCTTTTGCCCGAAGAAAACTGCTTTTGATTACAGGAAAGAGAAAATAAAAATAAATCTTTATATAATTATAATAACTCTTAATTATGTTATGACTTGAAAAATATAGTTTGTTCATCAAACTTCATCCACGATAAAATAATTTAAATGTGACGCAAACCTTTTCTCGCGTAAGATTTTTTATTTTAAAAGGACTTCATAGCCGTAATACGAAATTTCTGCCGATAGAATGACCAAATATCGAAGAAATGTTATGTCTTATATCTGATAAGAGGTTATTTGCTATTTAGTATCTTTTTCACTCAATAATCTCGCAAAATGGTTAGTGGAAATTATATCTGTAGCATAATCATAAACATCTATGCTTTTAATCACTAATTCTAACTATTATCGAGGTCGTGCGAAAAATAAATTTTGATTGAAAATTTTTCAGGTGTTAGTTTAGGCGGCTATTGGTTTGTCCGAATTTTAAAATCTGATCGTATATTGCAATTACGTCCTAGAAGAAACTCTTAATAATGCGCGCGGCTTGGAGAAAAGTCACTCTAGTCAGATGCAAGTTAGTCGTAATATCCTATATATTTTTCTTTGATTTCATTTGAAATGTGAGGCTCTGAGTAATCCGGCCCTTTAGAGAAGCCCCTGCAGCCTTCCTCTCATTTTTTAGGACCTCCACGTTTAGAAAAATTCAGAGAAAGGTAATTACTTCTTTTCATCACCAGGGCAGAAGTTTATGTTGCCATAGGGAGAGTAGCTTCTTCTGATGCCCCATGGTTATAGCTGTAAGACAGCAGATTTTTAAAGATATTTAAAAGAATATAAACTGACATTTTAAAACATAAGTCCTGATAAAATTCTCAAACTGCTTTTTACTCATATTTCTAATAAAAGAAGTGTTATTTCAAACCGTGAATGTCTACGGTTGATTTCTGCTTCTGCCTACCTTGTTTTCATTATTTACTCATAAAATCAAGTGATACTTGTCAAAGTTTTTCATGCATTATTCCATAATATAATTGACGTCCAAGTACACTGAGAGGATTCCAATGTCTTGCGGATGAACTCGGACCATATCCATGCAAGCAAGTTAAACTTAGGGAGCCTTTCATATTAAATACCACAGCAGTTACAAACTCAAGTTGGTATTTAAAAAATTTTAGTGTACTCAGAACGAATATGTAATTTATCGAAATCAAAATTGCCCGATAAAATTCCGTTTTTCATCTACAAAAATTTACCTGAAAATTACGCACGAGCCATTAACATTGGCCACCCTTCACTTTGATACTGCTAATAGAGTGAATATTGGTAATTTCGTGATACATTTTCAAACATCCGATACGCAACTCCAAGTGGTTATATTCGCTCAAATTTTGACATAAAGAATTTTGCATCAACTTGTCTTTTCTATGCCAAAATTGGAACCAATACAATCACTGAGAATTTAGTAACGGATTCTTGAAAATTTATCGCGGAATTACAAATGTTTTTAGTTCAAATAAATGTACTTAATGTTTAGCTTACAAAAAATATCTTTTACAATGACAATTATCAATTTTTGTTAAAGTTTCCTTCTTAGAGAAATCCTTGCGTGAACAAGAGAAAATGAAAGGCCTTGATAAATATAATATAAAGAAAACCCATGATATCGTATTCGGACCTTTTATTAGTGAGAAATGAAATTCTCAGACTTTGAAGCATTTCTATTTGTATTTCCGAGAGTAAGAGGAGAAAACTAAAAGAAGAAGAATAACATTTATAGAACGAAAGTTTTTCTTTGTGTAGCTGTATGCATCGAAGAAAGACAAAATATAATTAAGAATTTACCGGCAATAAGATTTTAAGCATTGTAATAGAGAGCAGGAAATTTTTTAACGAATTATAGCAGGGCAACGTTTCTAATCTAATGCCGTAAATTTATTTTTCGCTTAAACATTTACAATGTTTCTTGTTTTCGGAATCTATAAGGTGTGTCATCTCATTCAATATGCTTTCACAAGCATCGATCGAGGACCGCAAATTAAGCATCCAGCATAACTCTGAATCTTCTCATGATTCTTTATCAAGAACTGACATATTGCTGTTGTTTGAAGCATCACTTCGAGAAAATTCGCTAGTGTTAATTATGACAGTATTTTTAGTCCACTTTTTGCACTAGAGCCGAAATCATTATACAGTAAATGAGATACTGAATTTAAATAAAATATCCACCTCAAATTTCGCACGATAAAAAGTAAATTATAAGACGATGTGTTGTATCATCTTCATCGTGACTAATTATTCCTGATAATTTGATCGTCGTTTAAGTTGGCCTGCTTTTCCTGGAAATGTTTGTTTCTATATAATTATCGGTGGAAACCTTTTTTGATGAGCTTTGGAGCATCCAAAATGATAAATATCACCATTAATAACTCTCAAAAAGATAGGATTATTCAATGGACATGATTTCCATCTCCAAAAAAATATATTATAGATATTTGCGTAGAAATAAAATTTACTTCTATAATTGGAGAGTGATTTTTAAAAATCGTGCGGCACACCGATTACTTCGTGACAGATAATAAAAATCGCGAAGCAACGGTTGCGATTCACTGCTCTCCGACGTTCGATTTCATTTTATGAGCAATGAAACCTCACTGACATCTTTACAGAGCGATAATCTTTGATCACATTCAGCAATTCTCTTTTTGTTTTCGCAGAAATGGATCCGAAGAGCACCGATAGCTCAGGAATTACACAAATCCCCTCCCTAAAGACGGAAAATCAATGGAATAGCTTTCTCCTTGGGACGCATTCCTCCTATTACGCAGTTACCCTATTTACGACCTTCGCGGAGGCAAAGTCGACAAAATGGCGCAATTAGGAGGCGAAAAAAACGACTCGTGTTTTCTCCTGGACCGCGTTAACCATCTTCCACTCATCCGACCTCTGAAAACGACAATAAAAGAGGCGCGCTCGTGTTTTCTCAGGCATCTCTCATCGTGCGTGCACGGACCATCACGCTTCACGCAAATCCATCGTGCGAAACGGAAACCTCACGAAAAAACCCGTAATAATTCGACCGGCGGACAGAAGGGAGTAAAGATTTTTTCGTGGAGCCGTCCGGCGACAATCTCTAAAATGGCTCCTTACGAACGGAAACAAAAAGGAATAAATGAAAGGAAAAAAGGTGGGAAGGGAAGGTGAAGGTGCCGGGAAGGTTTGGCCGAAGGAGAGGGGGGAAAACTTCTATTCTTGGTGCCGCAAATCGTTAAAAAGCCAGAAGAGGTGGCGCGACGCAGCACGCCGCAGGGGGTCTCGATAAGCTTTCGGCGATCATTTCACAGATGGCGCTACGTGCTTCTCCGAAAAAACTCCCTGGTTCGGCTTTCTCTCATTAGATGTCCGTGGCAGTTTAAGCGGATGGGGAGGGCCCGGCTCGGGGGCCCTGTTCCGTGACGCCACCTACCAGCCGGCCCCCGAAGCCTGGGCGGGATCTCGGGACGAATGGAAGAGCAAAGGAGAGGAGAATAAGAGGGAAAAGCAACCGGCATGTTTTAATGAGGCCCCTGCTGTGACACGTGCTGAAGTGGTGAGGGGCTGGGTAAAGGGGGGCGTAAGAAAAGGGTGGGAGGAGGCAGAGAGGAAGAGAGCAATTCACGCTCATGGAATACTCTGTGAAAGGGGGGAGTACCTCGTAGAAGGGGATAAAAGAGAGGGAGATCCATCGAGGAGACTCCCGCAAGGAGGGGGGGCAAGATGAGGGATAGAGAAGAAGAGGCAAAAAGAAGTAGGAGTGGGCTGGCTTTCAAAAATAGAACAAGCTGCGGAGCAAGACCTCCACTGGTCCAAGAGGAAAAGCGACGAATGTTGCCATAGAGAGAGAAAGAAAACGGAGATGAAGCATTTTTTCCGTCCGTACACTCGGATGGTCTATGTTGCTCTACCATGCGGCCCTCCCGGAAGGCTCTTTTTTCCCTCCTCCGAGCGTTCCGCGGAAACGAGGATCGCTTTGGCTAATCCTCGTGTTGGTCCAAGAGCCTTCTGGATGTTGAATGCATCCACATCCGTAGTTTAGAGGCTAAGTTTCGACTTCCGGTCCTTTTTACAACTGTCCCTGACTATTGACACATTCTTGAACTTTCCTAGGACATCCACAGAACTTCTTTTGTAATTTCCATGTCATACGCAGCTTTTATTTACATCCCTTTGCTCGTGTGCAAATCCGAAATTAAGAAAATCGTTGTAATTTCTCCACTGATACTTTTCTTTTAGTTGAATACCAGTTTACAATGAGTAATCGTCATTATCAGCCTGACGATCCTTCATTCTGCATGATGAAGTTCCACAATACCTCGCCTATTACTGGGAAATCTCACTGCTATCAGTATGTTTGCGTAAGTTTTTCATACCTTCCTTATTTCTGAGTGTTTTCCTGCAGTGGGTCTTTCTCCCGAACATAATATTAGTATTATCTTTAGCATTAAGTCCGTTTTTCCTTGCAATAATATCTTAAGTTTTTTCACATCTCCTCCTTTAAAGTCTTCCTCTATTTCTGGTAACTTTATTTACCATTATGTATGCTTTTCATTAATGTCAATAGCGACATATTAAATGAAAAAAAGAGCTAGTCACAATGTCGTAGTTTACATCTACATTTATATCCTACGATCCGTCTTTTGGCATGTGGCAGGGGATCTATAAACCCTGGATTTTGCCACTTCCCAGAAGAATTAAACTACGCTACTTCCATCATTAAGCTACTACATTTTACTCAGAAAAACCGTCAACTACTAACTTTAAGAAACTGTCAGAAAACATAAGTTTTCATCTGGTTGGGGATGGACAGCTATGGTCACCTCCTGCCTACCGTGTTACAGATCGAGAGCCGTGAAAAAAAGATCTCCAAGATTGAGGTTTCTGGGTGAGATTCGAACCCGTGACGTCACTGGTCTTACGGAAGTTTACTAATCCCTGCTTCAATGATCAAGACAAATAGATTCGGATTTCAATTGAACATCGCCTGTCTTAGATGGAAATTTCCCCATCGACGGCTTCGGAAATAATGTCAAGGATGAAAAAGCGAAGCAATTAGTTATGGACTGAAATAGTAATATCATCAAGAGCTGCGAAGCGTGTACGGCGGCTGAGGATTCGGAAGCAAAGTTGAAAATTGGTTTCGGAGGAAGTTGAGGATTCACGGAGCTTTTCCTACGATGAAGATGTCTAGCTCTTGTCGAGGATTTCATTGCTCAATTTTGACAAATTGCAGAACGTAAAAGTCAGATCCAGATTTTATCGTAAGTTACGGGATAGAAACCTACTAGTATATTACGCTACCTCAACTGTCATATCGAATTTACTAAGGCGAATTTAAGACTTGTATAGAATGATAAAAAATAATAGAAGACTTCTCTTAGTTGATCGTAAATATGATTTATTCATCTTTTACTTAAATATTTGCCTTAATCCAGGAATATATTTGTCCCGAAGGAACAAAAATATCTAAATAAAATATTGATAATTTATGGTTTGATGTGACAAAAATTCGATTTTAGTCCATTTATGAAACGTTATGAGTCGTATCTCTCAGTGTTTCTGCTACATATACAACTATAGCTCCTGTTGTTCTGATGAATAGACTATTTTTTGTTTATCTTTTGATACCGAATAGAGAAATCGATATATTCATCTACTTTTGTCACAGGCTTTCTCATGACAGTGATGATATAAAAGTCCGGGAATGAGTGATGCTAATTAATGGCACTACTTACTAAATGCTAAGAGAAGTAAGCCCTATTTTCCTCTACTAGTTCTTGGTAGCCAACTTTGGATAGGGGTTAAGTTTTTGTACTGCACAGTTCGTTTTAACTAGTAACTCGAAAGCCAGGAAGTGTATCAACGAATCGAATATTAGAATATTCATCTATGCGTGACGCAATCTATGCGTTCTGCTAACAAACTAAGCCTCATTATCTTTCCTTGTGTTTGGCTTCCGTTACCGCGGCGAAATCGAACTTATTCTCTCCGGACACGGTTTTGTGTGGAACCCTAAAAAGGGGACCCTCTTGATCGAGCTTAATGACGTCGCGATTAGAATGCGCCATGCATTCTTCTCTGGATGAGGGCTTCGTTGGGAGCCATTGCGCTAATCCCGATCGCTACGAATTCCCGCGCCTATTTCGTTCCACTAGAAATGAGCGCAGCGACAACTGGACGGCGAAAACATTCCCCGACAAAATGGCGGGTCGTTTTGGCGCGAGTCGTTAGCATAGTTGAAGGGGCAATAAAGAGGGACGCCTAAAGAGTTTGTTAGTGTTCGTCTCGACGCCATTAATTGCATTCGAATCCGTTGGGTTAAGGAGGAGTGAGTCATTTGGGGGAGAGCCCGGTGATGCCGAATCTTCGGGAGTTGCAGCTCCTGCGCCTCGTGCTTCAAGTAACGAGGGTTTAGAGAACCCCCCAAACGGTGCTACTTAAAATGAAAAGCCCGCTGAAGAGCGGAAAATCTTCTCAGAACTAGATTTGGTAGATGTGCTTACTTTATTATTCAGTCACCTCTTGGCTTGGTTATATGAAAACGTCATGGGGGAGTAAAGAAAAGTTCGACATATCCGCAGTCTTAATTCTTACGCCCCGACAATATACTTCGTGGAAATTCTGGTTTTTTTACTCCCCTCAGAATGTCTTTCAGGGAGTCCGGCTAAATATTTTAGAATTTAATGAATACGTCTTATTCATATTGTCCGTCATCGAAACTATTCGGTCATGTTTTTCTCTCATCGTATAAAATTGTGAGCGAGTTACAGGAATCTTGAAAGGAGTCGTATATTCAATTGGGAAAGAGAAATGGCATCATTTTAGTGTGTCGATCACTTATTATCACTCAAACATGGCTACTTTCCTTCTGTTCTAATGTAACCATTTACATTCTTATTCATTCTCTCATTCCTCAATCAAAATTTGTTATGTGTTACTACGATTACTATTATTAACACCAGTCCACGGGATGGAAGATTGTGGACTTAAATTCAGAAGTAAATGATTGATTATAAATTTACAGATAAACAGGCAAATCCAGCTATAGTTTCATTGGGGTATTATTTGTCCTATTTGATATATTTTTGGTTGCTTGGTTTTGTAAAGGTACTTCGACAGCTTAGGTCATTTAACGCATGGACCAACCTGGAATCGAAGCCTCGCTCGCCTTCAATTTCGTTTTTGTGTATAGAATATGCACTTTTGGTTCAGAGTAGGATCTTTGAACGATGTTTCATACTTTTATTTCGATACTAGATCCATTTATTTGAATAAAATTAACTTTTTGAGCCTCCATATAAGAAATTTGATGAATTCAAATGACCGTCATTGCTAACGAGCAATTTCAAGCTAATAAAAATGTCAGCTTACCATGAATTTTTTCATGTAAATTACCAGGATAATTCGTCAAGTTTCTACTCAAATGTTTTTGGTTCTAGCCTTCGATATGAATTCCCTCAATGACCGTCGAGCCATCTTCATTCTTTCAGGCTCATTTTAATAAAATTAAAAGGAAATCCTTCGTGGAATTGTAGATTTCATTGCCTAAGGAGCCTATACATCGGAGACAGCTGCGTTTCTCAATGTTTCTAACGACTGCTCATGGAATAAACATCATTGACGCAAAACGGATTTCACATCGGCTGTTTATGGCCAATCGTCAACGTCACCAATCGACGAGACGGAAACGGAATACAGTAATTAGCTCCCGGCCAATTCATGCTAATTATAGCTGTTCGCTCTTTGCAAGTTTCATCTTCAGAAATTTCCGCCATTATATATACCCGAGTAATTGAAACTTAATCTTTCCCTTTACCCCCTTTCATCGCTTTTTGTCCCTTTTTCCTCTCCAAAATTTTTGTTCCACGGAATTTTGTGGTTGAACGCTCTCTTTCCATCTGCTCCAAGATTTCCTTTATTCCGTGCGTTTTTTCCGTCCCCCTTTCCCCCCTTATATCACAAACACCTATACCGCGTCGGTATCACTTTCGACGGGTCTCTTTATTCGATTGTTTACGGCGTTTTCCTTTCAATATTTCATTCTCCCTCCGTCGCATTCTTTCCTCTCTCTCGTGCCTTTCTCCGCATTCTTTTTCCCCACGGATCAGAGACACGAAAAGAGTCGCACGCGAGAATTTTAATGAGTCAACTGGAAAGACTTAATGCACTCGCTGTATGATGAATTCTGCTCCTCCCCGCGAAAGGTATTCAACGTGCCGGTAATTTCCGAGAGAGTCGAATTAGTGCGTTTCCATTTAGCCCGTAATGGTTTTTTATCCCCCGCGAGCGGCGCCACCATTCGGATTAGAGCACTTCCACGGTACTGGCTCATACCGCAAGGAAGCCATTTTGGCATCGGAAATACCAAAGAGGCACCATTAAAAGGAGGCGTATTATGTAGCTAGTACCCACGCGTGCGTCTCTCGCGTGTGATTCTATAAATGGATGCCACGGATTATGTCGGAGAACGTGGACTTTAAATCATGAAGGGTCTTTCGTGGCTCATGAGGAAATGGCTGAGGAGAACCAACGTGGAAGTGTCTATATTTGGGCTCTTCTGTGAAGCTTAAATAATTACGAAAGCAAAATGTTATTGGTCGCTCACTTTCTCTTCCTTTTGTAACTCAATACTGTATCATGAGCGTAACAATCGAGAGAGAAAGTTTAATCATGAGGTTGGTAAGTATTCACTCTATATTTATTAATTAATTCATTTACAAAATTTCTCCACATTCAGACGAATGTCTGGTGGCAGGTAATGTATATTTTGTTGGTAATGCGTTTGATACATGAAGGTCAAACATACTCCAAATCATCTGAGATAATCTTATGATTTCCTCACTCAGCTCAACGAATATTTTATGCTAGTCAAAATGAATTGATTTTATTTATGCGTAAATATGTATTAATTGAATGCAAACAACCAGAAAAAGCCATATATTCTCAATATAATTTTATTTTAGACAATTATAATACCTTTGATTAGAGTTAAGGCCTCTTAACCTCCACTAGTGCGACCATATACGTCCAATATTTTTATGGGGATAGCTTATCATGCAATCAATGACTATTTTCCTTTAGTAAATTTGTTTCGGGTTTCAGCTTCAGCAACATCAAATCTCTCTTAATTACTCTAGCTGAACACGGTGAAGAAAGTTCCCTGCCGGATCAATTAATCGTAAGTCCAACTTCTAGGGGAAATTCCTCATCCTTTCTCCAGATATACCATCTCATATCTGATCCCTCTGCAAACACTCTACATTGAAAAAATCACGTGTGAGATTCATCGAGAATATTCGACCGCGATCCCTCCACTTCCGCCGCGTAACTCTTTCGGGAACAAACATTTCTCCTTTTGAACCGAGCGTTGAAACGGCCATAATTCTCCTCTATTCTATCCCATGAGAGTACACTCGAGCGGGCTTCTAACCATCAGCGCTCGCATATTTACGAAGACCCCTCGGTTCGTGACCATTGAAGGGGGGGCGACGCTATTTTTTTCTCCGAATACCCAATAAGCACTCGAGCACGGTGGAGAGGGGGTCCGATCTGCGACAACGTCCTCCCACACCTCATCCTTGGATGGAAGCGATACGACTCCGCTCCTTTGGGAGTCTGGAGAGAGAGCGGTGGTGATAGAGGGCGAAATCGGGATAAAATAAGGAGCAATAATGAGAATCGGAATTAGAAATGCGCAATCTTTTTAATGGGAAATCTTTTCAATGGGGGTAAAGGAGGGTGGCGTTGGGTCTAATCAGTTTGAGGAAGGGAAAATAGGGTTCTGTCAAAGAATACCCTGTGGTCTAAGTCAGATCTTGGGATTCTGCGGACTTTTAAGGGATTCAATCTGGCATTCAAATCCTGAACAAATGCACGTATTCTAATATATTTTTGTTTCTAAGTCTAGATTCTAATGAAAAGTGAAAATGAAATATATATCATCCAGGGACGGATCTAGAAAAATGTTTTGGGGAGGGTCAAATTTCCGATCGAAAAATTTAAAAATAAAAGATATTTCGGCTTTCACAAACGTGAAGTTGGAATTGTGTTAGACAAACTCGAATTTTTTCGCTAGTGATTGCTTATTAAATTGTGTGTTTATTTGCGTTATTTGAGTTTCATTTTCGAAAAATAGGCACAAATGATATTTCGGGGGGGGGGGGGTCCGGACCCCCAGGACCACCCCCTGGATCCGTCCCTGATATCATCCCACTAAAGAAATGACACACTTTGTAATTTCCGCAGAATATATAATAATTTGAAAAGGCAACCAGATTCCTCTACGAGTTGACATCTTCAGGTGTAATACTTACCATTCATTACCAATGTTTTACTCCTTTAGTATGGCTTCCCTCCACTAATGTAAGTTGAGCTTGGACAAATCAGATATATTTTGAAAATCGTGCTGTTCAGGTTTTTCCAGCTATTTTTTCTACAATTTCGATGCTGAATAATTTTGAGTGGAGACGACACGCTCTTCAAGTATGGCCAGATGGGTTTATACGGGACCTCATGTTATTTTAAGTTCTCAAGTGGTATCCATTGTTTGTCATTTAATAATTAGAATGTGTTCCAGTAGCAACGCGATTTGTTAAAACTGGAATTCAGGGTAATTCACAAAAAATGTCCATTCTTTTAATTTATCTTCTCACTGCGTTTTGGTTCGGGAACGCAGAAAATGCATTAAAACAATGAAAGCCGTCCTCTTAAGTTTTGGGAGGTACTTTTAATGATGAAATGAAGGGATAATTCAAGGAAACAGATCTAGAATTATTAAGGCGACATCCAATTTCATATAATCCTAGCCCTCTACAAATAACTTATAGCTGTGCAGAAATGACATTTCTACCAGTTTTGCTAATTTAAGAGGTATTTCAAACATACTACACAAAGAAGTACCATAAGGATCCATAACTCCAAAATTCATTGTAAATAAATTAAGATGATTAAATAATTTGAACCATATTTCCACTCATGCTGAGAAAGCAACAGAATCATTCTTTCTAAAAAAGCTCCAGAATAGAAGTTTCATTAAGTTGAGAAAATCATAACCCAGAAAAAATCCGTAAACTAAATCGAGGAGCTGGTTGTTAAATCTCGAATCTTAATCTAGCTCATTTTAGCTAAATGGTTTAGCCAAATGTGGCTCCTTAAGAACAACTTACGCAATGCTGAAAATCACCGAGAGAGAAACAAGAGGGTACTTTTAATTTGGAAGAGAGAACTTTGAGAGAAAAGGGCTGCCTTAATACGGCAATGGGATGAGTTGGATGGAAGCAGCACTTCCCTTTCGAGAAATCCGCGACAGTTGGCAATCCTCCGGGAACTGGAGGAAATGGAGGTGCGAACGATCTGGGAGTGTGCTCTCAATCGATTCTCTCTTTATTTCCGTCCTTTTCTCCTTTTTCCAAGGGAAAGTGGTCGTCCTGAACGTGGGAAGGAAAGACTTATGTCAGAGGAAGGATGGGCGTAATCTGGAGACAATACCTCCTCCTCTTCTTATATACGAATAAGCGGCTAGGGAAAATACCATATATCTCTGTGACATAAGATTTAGTTCTATGTCTTAGCGCTAAGAACATTGTCGTTTGTTCATGTTGGAGTTGAACTTTATCTTTGTGATATAGTTAGAATGCACTTAATGTTTAGTTTGAGATAAGGTGTGTCATACTTCTGTACTATCATCGTCTTAAAATTTTTCATCATATTAATATAAATTGATTGTGAATAGAGATATTTCATCTGAAACTCGCTAAAAGCCTATCAAGAACCCTGAAAATTCTCTATGATCTGCCTGATATTTTATACTATAATTGTATTAATAAATAGGGCGAAGGAAATTATGTTCTTACAAGTTAATTTAATTATATCTAATATTATTATAACTATTAATATGTAACTATATTATCATAAACTATATTATATATAACTATATTATTTTATATTATTATTACATTATTATACACAACTATTAATTATTGGATATTCTTATATTATGAATATTGTAATAATTATAGATTGTGATTAACTGTTCTCTATATTTAAATTTAATCGTAGATTGGACTCATAATACAGCCACAAACAGTGTCAAACTACAATGATAAATAAATAGCAATAAAAACAGTAAACAATTACTTCTCATGTCCCTTAAAATTTAAATGGAATATTTTTGCCACATGAGCTGAAATGTGGTAGAGGTTCATGAATATATATCTTAGCCTACGATAAAGATAAAGCTATTTCCCTTGGAAATCAAATATTTGATTTTTCCATCATTAATGATTCTGGCAAAAATATTGTTATCCACGAAGATTCCTAGATTTATCTCACGTTCATTCTGGCGAAACTCGGAATGTCTGTCTTTGAACTATGCTAGTTTAAAAAAGGTAAGTTTAACTCTCGTATCTTTAACTTTTTACGTACATCATTTCCTGTAAATGCTATGAACTTATGCTTCAGATTAGGCTGTGCTTTCTTTCCAACTTCTTCTCGCTCCATTTCCTATCGTTCCATTTATATAAAATCGTTTTCGACTTCGATTCCTCCTCATATTGTCCCTGCCCATCGCGTTGGCACTTCGGACATTTATCTTGATCCTTCCTTACATCTATCTCGATTAAGCTTTCTTTCGCCCCTCTTCCTTCTTCCGCTGATTTATTTCTTCGCATTTCACGGGTGTCCTGCCTCACTCCTTTTCGCAAAGAGCGCCACCTTCCGATTATTTACGTATATTACGTCCAGCGTTGATATCTTCCTACTTTTCTTTGTCTCAACGATCTCTAAATTACCTCGATATTTTTTTTCGAAAGAAAAATACCTGAATCCGTCTCTGAAATTCCCGTAAATAATTTGATGGGCTTATTCAATTTTGCATAGGAAGGATGAATCGTTGTGAAGTTCAGTGTTAGAATAAAACTATTGAAAAAGTAATATTATTTCGCTTTGGATGGGAATGGTTTAATTTTTAAGTTTATTTTTAATACGGTCATGTTTTTTAATGAGTATTTTTTTGTTCAACCCACTATATCAATAAAATTTTTCTATTTTTTCACGCTTTTCAGATTTTAGATAAGAGGAAAACTGAGTGTTAGGCGGAATCGTAGCTCTTTGTCTCTTCATCGGTGAGTGCTTTTTCAGCATTCTATTCCTTAAATATTTGCATTTCAATCGTAATAATAGTAAATTTACTCACTAAATATATTGATCACTCAGGAGGAATTAATAATTAATTATAGATCTTTGTCGAGTATACGGAATTTTTCTTTACCAAAGATGTTTTACTTTATGTCCGCTTTATTCCTTATGCCAATTGGAGCAAACTTGCTAAATGGCTACAGATATTCCATTACTATGCGTGATACATATTTTAGGTTTATGGGGCTAAAATCTTAATGAATTTACTTGGATGAGGATAGAGGTAACAAATTTTGCACTCTTACTTAGACGTAGGCGGGGAATACTCAAAGCATAGATGGAGCAGAACATTATCGATGTGACTGGGACTCGAACTCAGGTCTCCCACGTTGAAGTCAGGTGTTATTCGCTTCAGAAAGTATCTCCACAAATTTCCAGCACAGTTTTGCAAAGATATGATTTCATCCCTTTTAAACTGTGACGAAAATTTTTCCCATAAAATACAAACTACGAGTATAATCCCTTTCCGAAGAAATAATTTTCCCAAAAATATTAGAAATAAGCGAAGATTTAAATATTTCAAAGATATTTTACCTTATCGCAAATAGAATAGAGGAATTGCGTCCACAACTTCCTTAGGACGCGAATACGTTCCCTCGATAATTCACCCCAGCATCTTTCCTCGAGCTGTCCGTCTCGTTAATAATCTACGGACGGACAGACGAATAGAGATACAGGCTGCAGAGACTGGGAATTTAATTCCGACCGATTAATCTCGATCCACTCCGCTCTTTTTTCCTCTCGCGACGGCAATCCAATCCACTTTCCGTTTCTCCGTCCGAAATAAAAAAGACGGACTTCTTCCTCAGCGTTTTCCGAGAGCTCGTCTTCTCCTTCGTCCGAATAAAAATAATAAGCCCGAGTCCGAATCCTTTTTCTCAGACATCTCCCAAGGCGGATTGAGAGGTTTCGGGTGAAGAATAAGGGTTCCATTGCATAAGCCCACACGGAAAAAGCCCGCAAGACAAAATCGCATACGAACAGAGCCCCATGGACATATATACCCACACTACAAAACCCCACAGTTATAATATCCCGCATTGACAAAACCTCACAGTGATGAAACCTCATGTAACCAAAAAATAATGATATACGATATTGATGCGATGTATAATTATTAACTGCATACATTCTACAATAGTAATAGTTCTAAACGATATTAATTCAGAGTGAGACACTTGGTAATTTTCCACAGGATATTTTATTTATCTACCGGTTTCTCAAGAGGACTTACATCTTCAGATGATATAAAATATCCTGTGTATAAAATTACCAAGTGTGTAGT
Source organism: Sympetrum striolatum (assembly GCA_947579665.1). Taxonomy (NCBI): domain Eukaryota; kingdom Metazoa; phylum Arthropoda; class Insecta; order Odonata; family Libellulidae; genus Sympetrum; species Sympetrum striolatum. The sequence continues at coordinate 46,919,220 of OX388342.1, read as the reverse complement.
TCTGCAATGGCTTTCCATAAAGTCACGCCTTCAAATATAGATTTTGATATTAATTCAGTTACATTGATAGTAAGATGAATGTGATCAAGCGTGACTTTGTGGAATCTCGTACAAAGAAGGTAAGAAAGAACTCAGAGTATATTCCACCAAAGGTTATTGCAACGACTGGTTTCGTCATTGAAATGAAATCTTCTGATAGAAGTAACCGGAAGATGTTGCAGCAATAACCCTTTGGTGGAATATGCTCAGGGTTCTTTCTTTAGAAATACATTGATAGTACTCAGCAAGAAAAAAGTGAAATGAAAACAATCTGACAGGACCTGGCCTCGAACCTCTACCTTCCGACTGCCGGTCAGTTGCTCTATATTAACAATAATAATAATTTATTAATCACAAACTCTTTAGAATGCCTATACCTGTTATCATTTTCTAGCAGTATACCTCAATTTGATAGAGAAAATGGCCAGCAATCGGGAGATCCACCGGTCCTGCCAGACTTTTCTAATGACTGTTTTTTCTGAGATTTTTCGTAGATACACTCCTTTACGTGCAAAGTCACCAATCAACCTATCTTTGATACTGCGTAATTTAGCAACATAACTTTGTACTTCTTAATTTGGAATTCAATGTTTAAAATTGTCAATGTGCGCATTTACGTTTGTGGGCTTTTATCAATGTACGGTTTCGTCAATGTGAGCTTTTATCAATTTGGGGTTTTGTCGCGTGGCATATATCCGAGGGGTTGTGTCGTGTGCGCTTTTGCCGTGCGAAGCCATGTCCGATCACGAAAAATAAGAACCTAGGAAACGAAGGCGAGTCTAGCAGACCTACCGAACAGATTTACGGCCGAAAATCAAAAAGGCTCGGCAGAGACAGTGTGCCGTGCTTCTAGGCGCCGAATCTTTTTACTATTCTTAGTCTTCCCAGGAATGAAATTATCTCGTCTTCACGTGAGCCATTTTTACTGCTCCCTTTTAAATTTAGGGAGTCTGGAATCCCCTCCGATAAACGAGCACCCAAAGGCCGCGCGACAACGTTTGGGGGACGCAGTCGCGTGTCTTTAGTGCTTTTCCCGAACGCCCTTGTTTTTCTTCTTCGTCTCTCGCGGAGGGAATTTCGCCGAAGATTTCGGAGACAAACATTCCGCTATGGTCTCTTTTAATTATGTGGCGTCTGTTTTTTAGACTCCTCGCCGAAATTCCTTGTCGCATGTATTTTGGTTCATCATGCGGCGACGTCGTGCCAGAGGTTTGCTGGTACAGAATGCCGTAATTTTGGAAAGGCCTTATGAAGTTCGGAATCTCAAACTCTCTGAATTGGTCAATGAGTACATGATAGTGGGAGGATATTGTTTCTTATTTTTTATGTACTGTGTTATTTTTCAACAGACTGTGAATTTCAGTGTCACTTGTCCCTTTATCCTTACAGGGACACACTATGACCATGTAAGAAAATATATCTGCCTTGACTTTGCTAAATCTTAAGTCCCTTACAAACATCTTCAGTTAAAGCTATGAAACATACAATAGATGTTGTATATTGCTAGCTTGCTTTATCTTAATATGATAGTGAAGGAAGAGAGATATATATTCCTTCATTATGAATTTTAATTTCCACAGCATCTCGGCCGCCTCCGTGGATTTTATATTAATGTGATAGAATATGCATCGCATCTTCCATGCTAGGAATTCATGTGCGCACATACATATGCTGTTAATGTAGAATTTTTTAAAAACTCAGAAATATATTTTAAAATTCCTAATTGTATTAGTTAATACTAATTTTCAGTCGATAAATGGATAGAGATTAGAATATAATATACAATACGAAGCATATATTACAATATAGCCCTGTGATGTATATGCGGTCAGGTAATTATTTTAATAATAAGTTTGTGTCAATTTGACTTCACATAAACATCGAAATCTTTTCAAGAGAAATCAGTCGACTTTTTCATTAGACAGTAGATTTCAGTATTCAGTAATAGCATTCAGTAGACAGTAGAGGTTTTCCAGCTATCCTAGTTTGAATATCTGAGGGATAACAAGAGAGAAAATTCCGTTAATTTTGATATGCTTTCGTAAAATCATCTACATCTACCTAATTAGCCACATATAAAAACATCTATACCTCTTGTGATTACAGAAACTTATAGGACTTGAAGTTGTGTAACATTACGTTTTCTACAATTCCGTAGTAGAACACGTATTTGTGTTATAATTAACGATATAATGCAGGTATTTTTAACTGCGGAACATCCGTAGTCACTTTGAACCTAAACTTAACGGGCGAACATTAGGACTAGAGAAGCATAGTTTGAACGACCTAGTTAGAAGTTTCCATCAGTGGAACATTTCCAACTGCCGATGGATGCAATCAAATTCCTTCTCGGCTACTAAACGGCTACCGTTATTGGCCAGCGAACGATTAAGTCTCTAAAGATGGTAGACACTATATTACGGCATTCTCATTTGAGAACGCGATGTCGCAGGGAAATTAAACCACGGCTGACTGACGTTAAAATTTTACATCAGATCACAATTAGCGCAAATCAGATGTTTACTTTCTTCCCTGGTGAATGACGAACTCAACTTCCTGGTCTGTTTTATGATATTTGAATGTAGGTAATCGTAACCATTCTGTTTTTTAAAGGAATCACTACTCGAGCCTTCAAATTCTAATTTATGAGAATATATGGTTTAAAAAATTTCAGCTATTATTGCTACAAATGTAAATGTGTGAGCAACTTTATCTTCTGACCGAAAGGAACTACATCATTCCAAATGAAACGATACATAAAATCGCCTAAAATCTACTACACTGTAAAAGTCAGTTTTGAGATTTTGGTATGCTTTTAAGTGGTATTGCTATAATAATGGCTGGAGATAGCTTTGCTCAGGTATAAAATATATCGAATAATTAAGCCTTTATCAAGGTGAGGTTATACATACTATAACCATCAAATCTTTAATCTTAGTAAGTATGATCAACTTAAAAAACTACCGATAAACTATACAAAAAGATTGGGTTTATTATAGGGAAAATCTTAACTGAACGTTATTAAAGACAAAACCATCGTAGTTAGAACATCGAACGTAATAAAAACATATCAATTCACGTCATAATATATGTCTTCGTTCATCACAAACAAGAAGTTGAGCTTTACTGGTTATGATGATAAAATATGGAAAGGAAAGACGTCAATAATTGCCCCGCTCTGACAGATTTCTCACTCTTGAACTTCACTAAAAACTATACCTTTGAAGAAAGTGACCAATAAAGAAGATTCCAAGCATTAGTGGATACAGATGAAGTACTGAAGATATAGGTAAAAATTTGGTATATATTTTTACAGTAGACACATATAGTACAACTACTGAAGCGTCGATTAATATGATCCAAAATATATTCTTGTGGGTATCTTTAATATAGTAAGCCGTTCTTAGATGGGATGCAGCATGCAGCGGTAGTCGGGACGGGTGTATTAATTTCTTTTATCCCCTCCTCGTATCCGCTACTACTTCAAATGAATTTACCCGACGGGAATGAAAGGACATACATATCCGTTCTCCTTCGTGTTCAATTCACTATCTCTTCACGGGCGAGCGACTTGTCCAGCATCGGTCTATTCATCGCCGTCACGAAGCCTCCCCTTCAAGCCCACCCCTCAAGCCCACCCCTGAAGCCCACCCCTTAAGGCTCCCCGCGCTCATTCCCCGAGGCACACGATCCCCCAAATGACACGCGCATCCCGCTGCACCACCTGGAGGCGTATGCATCATAACGGAAGTCGATAAATAAAAGAGCCTCCCAAAATCCAACACTCTTATGCTAAAGAAGCCGAAGCACTTGTCCGCCATATTTCTTCCTCCCTGACTATGTTTCCCTGTTATTTGCCTCGATCGCCCATTAATCAATAGCTCCGAATGTAATCACCATTAATTATGACCCGAATTAGTTCTCGGATGAAAGGTCTACAAGGATTTCTCTCTGTCGATCGTGTCAAATATGCTTGGGGCTCGACATCGGTCACAATCGATTTGTTTTTGTTACGTTTTCCTCACGTGCTTTCCAGCTTTTTTTCCGTGATGAATATCGGAATAGGTTCTCGTTCCACGCGGCTATAGGTGCATGTGTTTCCTTTCTTGATGTCCGGGTAATTTTTCCTCCATGCATTTCCGGTAGCTGTTCCTCGATTCCGATACCAATCAGCCCCTTTTTAGCCATGATGATGTTTAACTAAAACGTTGGAGGCTACTTTATAATAGGCTGCTTTTTTGTGCTCAACAGATCGTTAGTAAAGAATATTTCTGTCTTTTATGATAGAACATGTTACCTTTCTCTCATATATTGTGTCATTTATTTGTACAAAACTGCACGCAAAGGTATTCATGTACGAATGTTTTCAGCTATGTCAATGAAAGTTCATTTCAAAGAGATGACTGAAATTTCATAAGCATACAAAAATGCTGTATGCATGACTTATTTGGAATGCGTTGACAGCTTATGCCATTTAGCACCAATTGCTAACTTAAATTATTAGCTCATTGTTGGACCTTAGCAGCAAAGAAACTATATCATGATATATATATATATATATAATATGTTAAAGGTTGGGCAGGGGTATATAAAAAATAAATAATTTAAAGGATAACTAACTATTTAAACGTAAGGGGTTATTTGGAACTAAGCTCTCTGTTTCAGATACCAATGTTTTGGAAAAATACCGGTTTCCTGAAGAAGCACAGCACTCTAGAAATGGAGTCATTGGGTAAAGTTTCGATAAAAGATTTCTCTTCGGGGAAGAGTAACAATAAAATAATGCTTTACGTGCGTAGCTCCTACTATCCTTGTCGTAGATTTTCACTCAGTAAAGCTTTTCACAATTGATTTTATAAAGGTTTTTTTACCGCTACTAATAAAAGATGTATGCCCCCCATGTATTATAATTTCCCTCACTATGTTATACACTAATTCCGGTTACCTTGTATTTTAAGGTTAAATACAGAATTTTCAGAAAATATTTTAAAATGCTTCAAAAGTTTCAAATGCTGCAATGCCTGAAACTAAAATAGAATTTCGACTTAAACTTATATTAACGAGGAGTTCATTAAATGCATCTGTGAATAAAGCTGAATAGAACAACACTATTATTTCTCCTATTTGAATTTTAAGACATGGAAGAACATTCGTCTATTTATTTTATTACTTGCTACAAAATAAAATCACCTTATATTGAAACACATTTGCAAAATTTGCTACTTTTCGCGGCATTGCCTCAGGACCGTAAAAAAGCTCGCGGAAAGACGGGCATTTTCATTCGCGACATCTCGGGTATTTTTACACTCATCAAACGGGATTCCTCCAACCCCTTTCCTCTTTTTATTTCTCCTCACCTCTTCGGTTCCCGTCATGATCTTCCAAAGCCAACAGTCTCCGCCGCCAATAATCGATTCCCTTCTCCCAGAGCCGCCGTTTTATTAACATATGCTTCCTGAATCCGAGCTTTATTGGCAAGCGCGAATTTCGTGTGTGGGACAAAGGAAACGCAGGGTCTGATTTATCGTCGTGGAGGGAGGGGCGCTGGGGAGGAGTCGTCGCCGGCGACAGCGACTGGGTTGCCCGCCGAGGTGACTCACACCGGGGAATTCGTGAAAGATAAAAAGGAAGGTGTGGACGGTCTCCGTTAGGGTTTCTTCCACTACGGCCCTTTCTTTTTATCCCTTTTGGTCCCTTCTTTGGCTGCTTCCCCTCCCACTGATCAAACAAAGAGAAGATCTTCCGTCCTCCACAGAATGGTGGAGTTCATTCAGGAGCTCGATTTCGCAGATTTTCCATTATTCTTCGATCTCTGCTAGAAATACGCTCGTGCTGATTTAAATTGACCTTAAATTCAATGGGAATCTAAAGAAGTGAGCAAAGATATGAAAAGTATTTCTAAATCATATAATTTAGAAATACTTCATCTGTGTGAATGCATTGATTGATTTGATTGTACCTGATGATGGTGCAACGTCCGGAGCCAGTGGTACATTGTTGATAAATAGTGGAAATCACAAATATTGTGTTTAATTTTTCAAATTATTTCTATTGGAAAGGCCTATCAGTTAAAGAGAGAGGTGGGGAATGTGCTGCCCAAATGCGGCCTTTTTGGGTATTCAATGTGTTCCCTTATTCACTTTCTGAAACAATCCCCGTATTTAAATTGTTTTTTTTTCAATCTCTCGTAATGAAGACGACTGAAAATAAAATGTTCTCTTTCAGCTCATTCATGATTTTCTCATTACAATTCCTATGCTAAAGAAGCAACACGCTTGGTTATTTCCACAGACTACTTTTGAAAGGATACTATTTTCATCTACAAATAGACATACTTCACATCCAATAACGATAGAAATTTTATATTGAAGTTTATATAATGATCAGTAATATATTATCTCTATAATATATTACTGTTGCTATCAAACTCAAGATCGGCTTTTTGGTTTAACATGCTGCCTGTCATTTGGAACCATGTAAATGCGACCTTCTTATGGAAAAATTCCTCACTTTTGGTTTAGATCTAACATAGTGCTAGGACCGAATCTTTCCTGGGAATACTATTAAAACTTTTATTATTAATATATATATGTTACTCTATTATGTATCATACTATTAATAGTACATAACACGCATAGGCACAAGCCTTTAAAACTATTCGACAAATAAAAACATATCAAGCAAGTTTCGCAATCTTGTTCTAGCTTTATAAACGAATTAAGCGCACGGTCGCCACTAACCAATAGATATCGATTCCAAAAGAACAAAAATACGGTATTTCATCTAAGATGGCCGAGATTACAATCACTGTATTAGAAAAAATCGAAAATTAAAAATTCTGCCGCCGAAGAGGTAAACAGACGTTCAATTGGCGCTATTTAAGCCCATTATTGACTCTACTAACGGCCTTTGAATAGCGCATTGAAGATGTTCAAAGGAATATATTGCCCCCTTGTCTTGGAATCCTAGGAGTCTCGCATTCCCTTTGTTGCCGTTTCTTCTTTCATCTTTCGCGAATTCGAGAGGAAGAACTTCAGCATAAAGGCAATCAAGAAGAACGAGAGAGACGTTAAAAAAATCACCGAGGAAAACGGGGAAACAAATAGGAGTTCTTTATGTACAGAAAAATGGTCGATTAGAAGGAAAAATATTTTCCCGTTACTCATTCAACTTAGGGAAAACAAATACAAGAAATTAATATTGTTGTCTTACTTTCATCTTCAAACTTTCGCTGCTTTCTTGAATCTTTTGGAAGGGATATACACCTATCATATCCTTACGATTAGTCCCTAACTCTTGCAATTTTATTGAATGCAATAAATTTTCCATCATATTTCATGGAATCCATGAATAACGTTCATAGAAGTAACTGACAAGAATATATTTGTTAATCTTTACTTGGATGTAATTCCACTTACTGATATATAAATATAATATTTACTCACCTTTACTAACTTCTAGAGTATATTTTATGTAAACATAGAGAAAATAAAGGAATCATACGGATTTTATAGAATTTACTAATTACGGGTTCACAGAAGGAACTTTGAAAGATATATTTGTTAATCTATAACTTGCATTTATTTTACACGATGGTTTATAATAATTCATATAAACAATAGTCTGGAGCCTAATATTTTAACATTAAGCAAGTAAGTTAATATCACAAGGATTTTATCAAACTATTTGTTCCAGAGCATTAATGCGGGTCCTGTTCGTCCTTGTGTTTAAATTTTGAAACGACTCCAACTGCGTCAAATGGCTATATGCGGCGAAAATAATCATGTGAACTATCATTCTGAACGCCTAGTTCTTAATTCAAGTGTTAATGAGCTACTGCATACAGAATGATACTGCGATTAATTACTAAAATGGATTTATATATCACATTTAGATGATTTCGAATTTTTTTCGAAGATTTAAATCTAATTTTCGTGATTGAAGAAATCCGAATGAAATAGAAAAGATAGTATCGGGCTTAAATAGTGATAGTTTTCGGCAAAACAACAGGTAACAGAAGGAAATCAATTTTTATAGAAATACAGGCAGCATAATTGTTAGCAATGATGTAAATTTCTTTCTTCTCAATTCTACCTTTTAAGTAACTTTTTCTTTTGCACTCGAACATGGAATAAATTCGAAGAAAGTTGAATGACTCATTGATTCTTCTCTTCGGATCATGATTAAATCTGAAACCATCATGATATGTAATTAATCACTACTGATTTCGAGAGGAAAGTTTGTAATGTTTAAATATTCGTGGGAAAGAATGTCAGGAAAAATTTGGCTAGTTCTAAATCCTACCATTTACAACGTAATGCCTTCCATGCTTTTCTATTGCCTCCTCCTTAATAGCTAGAAATGTGCTTCTTTCGGTACCGACTAAATTGAAGTTAAAACTCCACGTTCATTAGCGCATAAAGAATACGCGGGAGCGAATCAAAAAGGCCGGAAATGATTCGTTCCTTATTACTTTTCCGAAACCTCCATCCATTAAAATGATTATATTGTTTTATGACTTAAGACGAGTCAGAATGTGTAATGTGTTCATCCTGTGATGAAATTCGAAACGTTCTGCAAATGCTGCATAATTTTTTCTATACAGAACCACGAAAAGGGAATCAAGGCGAAAGTGAATCATTCCGAAAAAAAATTTCAGCGAGATTAAAAAGGAGTAAATGGACTGGCTGAATGTCATCGAAAGGTTTTGCTGATAGGTCAGGAAAAGAATGAATGCTGTTTAAGCGTTGCTAAGTAAAAGCCGGCTGACATTACCTGACGGCGTAAAGATTCCAAAGGGGCAGAGACGTAAATTTTCGCCTTAAATCCTCCCTCTCGAATGAGACAGTTTGAAACGATCGTTAAAGCGTCCGGTTGATATAAAACGCCTCCTTATAGCTCCCACTTTTTATCTCCCATCGCTCTCTCCGGATGAAACTCTTTCCCTCTTTGAAGTCTTGAATCGTCATTTGTTCGAGGCATCCCAACAATGCGTATTCCATTACGGACGGAAATCAACCGAACGGAAACGGCGATCGGCCAACGGAACATTTTGATTGTCGTGTCAATTTGCTCCAACGTTTTTCGCTCCTCTCTTTTTTCCTCTCCGGATTACTTTATTTCTGGAACTGCCGACCTTGAGAGCATGAAGATGACGCAGGCCTTTTTTATATCTTTTTCTTTCGATTCAGATCTCTCCGAGTGTCAAGTACTCAATGCCGTGATGCCTTTATTACCGAAAGTTCTCTTAGTCTTCAATTTCGTTCCTTTGATTGTAACGAACGTCCTTCTGCGTAATTATCTATTGGTGACCTTGCAACCATTATTACTCTCAAGTGGCTTAGACCAATGCTTAGAAGTTATTATGTATTTATTTATTTTTTCAATTTTCACATACATCATAGTTGCGAATTAAAGTAAAAGTATAAAAAAGATAAATCTAAATTAATTATAACAATAACAAAATATAAAACAGACTAGTTACCAATTAGAAATATTTAGAAAATGGATTTTATTTTGCGAAAATCAATCCCACATGAATAAATGTCCCTTTGGATGATATAAAATTTCAGTATTCAATTTGAATGTACCCTTCAAAAGCAAAAGCAATAAAAATGCATTCGGAGTCAGTGAGTAGCTTTCAATTATAGCTGTTACTTTAATTAATCACGATTGATTTGAAATTGAGAGAGAATGTTGCAGTTCTTTCACCTGATTGGAGAAAATGAAACACATATATTGCAGAAAAATAAGGGTCCCAGTGAGTAGTGCAGAAGTTGAAATATCACCATTTCACGCACATGAATTCAATTAGATATTTGCTAAAAAGTAAGAATGCTTAAGTTTAAATCTACTCTTCAAAATAGAATCAATAATAAAGGATTCAAAGTAAGTGTACAGTTTTCAGTTTTAGTTTATGATTTTATTATTAAAAAATGACTTGAAATTGAGAAGGAATGTAGCAGTGTTTCCTTCTTCATATAAGAAAACAGAAATAAATACATTGCAAAACAAATTGGGCATCGATGAGTAGTTTACGAGTTGCAACATCGCAATTTAATTCACCTGAATTTAAATAACCAGTATATTCAACGTAAAGAAAAGCGAGAATCCCATGAAAATAATAGGATGTATCTTCGTGGCTAGAGAGGAGCAGAAACTAATTGTAAATCGAAAATACCAAAACTCATATGCCTTTCTCCCCGAGAAAAATATTTCTCCAGAAGCAACGAGAGATCTAAAAGTCTAATTTTATGAATTTATACTGACCTTGGATGATAATGGAAAATTAATTCAGATATAATTAAAAACAGTAATTTCATAGGAGATTCTCCAATAAGTCTTCCAAACTAAAATGTAAAGAAATAGATAACTACTTTTCTGAGTGATTTCAAATCTCTCGCTTCCGCTAACCGCCTATGGCACGGGTATCCTATCATTGAATTTGCAATTCAAGCCACTAGATTTCGAAAAGCAGATCTAACAAATATATACTGGATAGGCATCTGCAGGGTAGTTGTTAGGGAGCAGCTGTGTGAAACAACAATTTGCAAGCTTTTTGTTAACCATCGGAAGGCGTCTAAGAGGCCTAAGAAATTATAGTTCAGTCTCTAGGGGCCCAACTTTATCACTCGCACGAAACCTAGCGCTTGATTTTTTTGATCATCGAAAAAAGCGCGCGTAAACGATAACAGCCATCGAAAAAGTTTAGGATAGGAAGATGTTTAAGGATAAAAAGTGCTTCCATCTGCCGCGATTGTAAAAATGTATCACCTGCCTATGAAAATGGTCGGTAAAACTTTGAGGATAGTAGTCGCCCTTGAGCGCGTTGTTATGATAGAACCGGATTTCAATGCAAATCGTCTATGAAAATCACCACGGGGCTATTCGATAATAACACGCCTTTACTCGGGAGAACTGCGATAGTTTATCGCCGAACGAAAACCTAGTCGCAAACTCCCCATCTTCGTAAAAAATAGACATGATGAATATCTAGCGTTTTCAGGGTCTAGCTAGGTCCTTGACCGTCATGGATAACTACGAAACATTTTTTGTACACTTTGTTCATTTTTTGTATTTTTTTATCTCGACTTCATGGAGAAGGGTATTTTAATCGCTTCCGTTCTTATGGACCCATTTCCTTAAATTTACGATTGATTCCATTCCTGCGCGATATAAAATTGATTTCCGCCCCGAAGAAATGCCCGCGCAAATGAGATAAAGACCACCGAGGGATTGATATTGTGTCACAGGTATTTGTCGCCGGTTTTTTTCGGGGATCCTTGAGGAATGTCCATAAAAGATATTTATTGGCGTTCGGGTGAAGCGCCTCCCAAATATTCGTGTTTTAAGCTTTACGAGAGACCTTGCTTACGGAAGTCATAGGGTAGAGAGCTATTTATAGAGAGAACTTGGGGTCAGAAAACTTGCGAGAACTTAGAACGCTCGAGGTACAGATGGGAGTTTGTTCCCGCGTCGATTGGCATAAGGCATACTGAAGAAATATTCACAACTCTTCTCACAGCTCTCTTTTCCTAAGTCTGCTGATTTGATTGGATATCATTGCCCTTGATACTTAATATGAATGAAACATTAAATTGTAAGGGTATGATTTTACAGCACGGGTTGAGCAAATGTAAAATTATGAATTCGAATTTTTAGATTTATTCTAAAACACTTTTTTACTTCATATGGCTTTCGAGAAATGCATACTTAATTTGGGTTGAAATGCCATTGTATGCTTTCTCTCTGCGTTTCTTATAAATTCGAGCCTAAGAAGTACTCTGCGAGCATTCATTGAAAAAGACTAGTGTCATATGTAAAGACAAATTTACGAGAAACGATATAAATCATACCAGCATCATCATATCCTAAAGCAAGTTATACTGTATAATGAAGCCCATGTATTGGGGAAAAGTATGAAATACCCATACATAACATCTAATATGCTGAAAGAAGACCAGACATAGATATATCTCAAGAATTAGATCATTCCACTTTCCTTGAGGAAAAATCTCATTCTTCAAATGTTTCACAATAACACAAGGAAAAGTTTAAGGTACTTTCCACATAAGGGCGTGCACCCAGGTTATGTGCGAAGTACCTTAACCATTTCCTTGTGTGATTCCTTAAGGTGGGTTCCCCTTACCACCACTTGGTGTTGCCGGTGACTCTATGAGGCCATGGCTCGTGGACGATGCCGCACAGTCGGACGAAATCACACTTGCCCTTGCACACAAAGTTTCCAAAACGGCTTAAAAAAATGTTCTGGCTAGGTAGCCTAGATGGTTAAGGCAGCCTCACGTATAGAGGAAGATCCCGTGTTCGATTCCCGACCCCGTCAGACCGTTTTCGAGTCCGTTTTACCTTAGGAATTTCACAATAGGATTATCATAACTCCCACCGCTTAATTGGGTACATTATACATTTGATAAGTGAGTTGTGTGCTGAGTCTGACAGCTACTATTCTACGGCTCCTAATGGAAATATTTCCTTGTTATAATTTCCTGGCATTATCATAAAACTATGATAACACTTCAGAACATCCTGTTTGAAAAATTAAGATCTCCCTGATTGCAAACTAGGAAAACCACTAGTATCTCCACTAATGAATCTCTTTTACTTTTTATTAGCTTATGTTTATACGAATCTCGAAATGTGCATATCATTCATATATATTTTGCTGTTACATTGAATATTACATTGTAGTTGGTATGATTTATTCATTCTCAAGTCAAACTAATAAGTTTTCTAAGTCAGCTAAGCTCTTTGGTGAAGAACTGAATTCAACTCAGTTCGAGAGGGAGAAATAAATCTTATTGGATTCGAGATCGATTCCCAAATTAGGATCCATGGATAAACACGAAGCATCGCCCGATTTGCACTCCTTTTCTCTGGCATCATCGCTCGTAACTCACGTCCGAGTCGTTTCCGTATTTCCTTCACGCCCCCAAAAAAAGAATCCGCATTTGAAATTCCTCCGCGACAACTTCCAAAACTTCCGTTTCGACACGAGCTGTACGTCGATCCGGCGAACGCGCTGCTGAATAAATAAGCCGCGGGAGAGAAAAAGGCCTCCGTAATGAGTGCGCGTTACGCCATGTTTGTCGCAACCGGCGTATCGCCATCGCTCTCGTTACACGCGCCAAACATGCGTCCTCCGAATAGCGATAGCGCCTTTTTTATTCCGGAAAACTCTTGATACGGCCGTGACGTCATCTCGCTGCGTTGCGGCACCCACATGTGAATGGGAATCCACGGAGGGCGGGGGGTCCGGTTGAAGGGTTGGAGGGAGCAGAGGGGATGCTGGGAGCGGGGAAGGGATGTGTATAGGGGTGGAGATACGGAGGCAGCCTCCCGCAGAAAGACTTGATGAATGAACAGTTCGCGGAGGTCCAATTTCGCGCACGTGCTCGCTTCTGGACCTCGGCCCGCGAAACCCTCTTAAGCCCGACGCCTTTTCGCGGCCTTCCTTCCGCTCTTCCCGCACGCGGAGATTAATATTCCGGTGCGCGCAATGCCACCGGCTAAGAACAGTGTTCCATGTGCTGCGAAGTTGGGGGGATAGCGCATGTTCGCCCCTCCTGCGGGAGACCCTCTGGTGGTAAATCATAGCACGTCTCCTTGAAGAACAAGAGATGGGCGTGCTCCACAGAGCGCACCGTCTTCCGGAGGAACGAGTTTTGGTTCAGTTGTTCCGTGACGTCACTCTTTTTCGAGTTTTCCACCCGTTGCGACTCCGACCGCAAACCTACCTATCGGTCTTTCTCTTTTTTCTCATCCTTTAGCCTCTTCCTTTTCGTGCATTTCTGTTCTATTCTATCTCCTTCACTCCTTATGTTTATTTCTGTCTCTCCCCCCCACCTTTATATCCGTCTCTTTTCCAAATTCACTTCTTCACTTTCTTATCCCTCTCTTTCTTTTTCTCTCTTTATTTCTTCCTGTCTAAATCGACGCCTCCTGTTCAACATCTTTGTCTCCCTTCTTCTGTCCCTTTTCCCTTCTATCTTATTTCCCTTTCTTTTGAATATCTTTCTCTCTCTCTCTCCTCTCATCCTCCAGTCTTTTTGCTCTCCTTTTCCCTTTCATGTTTTTTTCATCTTTCCCCCTCCGAGCAAGTTCGCAAATCTAGAAGAATATTCATCACCTCCGTGTCAAATATGCGTAACTCCTTAGCTATAATTTCCAGCAGATAATTTCGTTCGAAAGAAAAAATTAATTAATATCTCGCAAATATATTGGGATAAAAAATTAATTAGACGGTGAAAGATTTATATTCTGAACGATTATAAATTCGACGAGGAGTGATTTCTTGCGAAGATATCTACTCAAGACGCATCTCACCGATTGGATACTCAGGTTTCTAAATCATGTGCTAAACTTTAGCTCATGGGACAGTCCCCGTATTTTTTTTTGTAATTTGTAAATAATGTACATTAGCGATAGTTGGTATTTTTAATAATCTTGGAGCAAATTGAAGTTTAAAATATAAAATATCCTTATTGCAACACTGCGTTGGATTTATTTTCTACCAGAAATATTCCTTTTCACTCTTCCATTCTCACTCCCTTAGTTATTCTCTCCCCACACTTTCCCTTCTTTCTATTTCACTTTTTCCAGACTTAAACATCACCCCTAGTTAACGACCACAATCACAAAGTCGCTACCCTTAAGCAGAGAAAATATGTTTGCAAATATTAATTTCTTAATCTGGGAATTGTAGAATGGAACAACTTACTTGGAGAAGTTTTAAAACCTTTCCCCCCTTCTTACAATGTATTCATGAATAAAATTAAAAAGATTTCGTAATTTTGTTGCAATATTGTTGTAAATTTTGAAATATTGTATGATTGCTATACATTTAGAAATATTTTTGTAAATTTTTTAATTATATGTATTATATAATAGTAATTATATACAGCCTTTGGGAGTTTTTCCTACCCACTAGGGTGAATACCAGGCAGATTATTTAATTTTTCCCTCCTTCCATAGGAATGACTACTACCTGGCCAAATGTCTAATTGTATTCCTTGCATAATAGGCGCGGTCAACCAAGTATAATTTTTATTCGACTTAATTATTACAACCGTTTAACATACTGTAGTTATACGAATAAAATTAGCCTGTATACCGCTTCCTGTATCTGCAGCATTTGTATTTACAATCAAAAAATGAAACACTTTACCTTTAGAGAAAAAGGTCTGTTGACTTAGTCTTTGCATTGATATGCCGATGCATGTTGCTCGCAAACTATTAAATCTTATCAGTTAATATTGCACATTTTCTAGAAGATCCGGCATGGATTCCAAAAATCTGCGCAGTATGTCTTTTTCAAGAAAATTCTCGGAAAATTCGACTAATGGAGGCTGGAGCCGAAAAGTCTGCAAGTTAGTCAATTACTATATTTTCTCTCGGATGCCTGCCTTCAGTTTCCCTAACTATGGGAAGAAAAAACGGGACACAACACCGAGTTGTTCATGTCCAAGAGAGTTTCGGTGACGTGATTTGCGAATGCGGAATTCCTCGCGGACATTCACCCATAGATTCCCACAGATTGACCTCTTGCATCAAAACACTCCAAGGCTCGAAACACTCCAACGTTTCAGGATGGAAAAAAATCCGTCAAAACTTTCCTCCGATTGAGTGGCGTCATTTTCTCGCGGCTCTCAGGAATCTTCGGCGTAGTTAAAATACTACCGATGTGTTTACAGCCTTCTTTTGAGGTTCATTCAGGTGTAATCATGAGAAGATAAGTGCAGGAAAATAGCTACAAGGAAAAGGAGCGTTTGTAAATAAATGTGGGAATCCTCGAAGGGAACTATTCGTGGTTCTACTACACTTGCATCAGTGGTTTTCTCTACTCTCTAATTTTACTTTAATCAAAGTTTAAATGAACAGTTCAAATCGTGGACGTTATTTAATTTTTAATGATAAAATATCCCAAGGAAGCTCCCTGATAGTCATGTGGACAGCGCGTTTGCCTTTGGTGAAAGCGGTCCCGGGTTCGATTCCCAGTGGGAGCCAATGTGCGATATGACCTAACCTGTCGAAGCACTTTTAACAATACTACTACTACCAATATCCCAAGGAAAAACGGACTTGAAAAAAGTCTGATGGGACCGTGAATCGAACCCGGGATCTTCCTCTATCTGCGAGGTTGCTTTAACCATCTAAGCTACCCGGCCAGAACATTTTAACAAGGCGTTTTGGGGGCTTTGTGTGAGAGGGCAATTGTAGTTTCGTCCGACTATGCGGCATCGTCTACGGCCATGGCCTCATTGAGGCACCGGCAACGCAAAGAGGTGTAAGGAGAACCCTCACCCCCTTAAGGAAATACATACATTTGTGGGGGGGTCCTCCCGGGTTCGATTCCCGGCTCCGTCATTTTTCCTTGGGAATTTTCCTGGGTGCACGCCCTTATCTACAAAGTCACCTCAACCCTTTCCTTGCATAAAAAAATATCATAAAAATTAGAGATTTAACACTTACCTAAGTTAGGGAAATCGATTTGAAGATATTTTAAATATTATTCGAGGATAGTACAAAGAAAACTGACCGTTAATTTTATACTCCAAGTAATTTAACATTCCAATACGATTTATAAACATAGGAACTCATTCGCGTTGATCAATTCGTAACAAATATCATTACTTTTCCAAGGACTTGAGTCCTGATATCATTTTTGACAGACGCGATAGTGCATGAAATTAACTACATACGAATTGAAGCCTAAATAAAGACAATTTTGAAGAAATCCTAGTGATGTTCTCATGTGCAAAATAATCCTAACCCTTTCCATTGAATTTCAAACAAATTTTATCATTAAAAATAGATTTGTTACGAGATCATCGGCAAGGACAGCGCTCCAAACATTTTCTCCCGTAAATTAAAATAATTCCAATTTATCGTACAATGAAGTAACCAAATGAATATGTACTAATGAAGTAACCAAATGATTCGTAAAAGTTATAGCAGGAACGTTTTCCCAGTATCTTCATCGATGTAAAGATATTAAATGATTAAATTATTACTGGGGTGCTTAATGCTCCCATGTCGCAAAAAAAGAATATCTGAAACTCAAGAACTATTGGAGGAAATGTATATAATTACGGTTGACCTATGAAAACGACGAGTTAAGCGCGACATCCGGTGGTCGCGAGATAAAATTCAGTGTATCGCTATCGTTTCCAAGTAGAGCAAACCACGGAGAAGTCATTCATACTTTCCTCAGTTATCACCGGATCTTCCTCTGATAGTGGTCTCCGGGACAGTGAACGATATTAAATATCGAAAATAGGAGAATAAATTTCCTGCCACCAAATAATATAGTTATAATGATCACTACTTTCTTAATCATATAAGACTACTCCTACAACAAAGCTCTCAAATATGAAGACAAACAGTAATACCCCAACCACGATACGAAGCCGAGACCTCGCCATTGCTAGTCTAAGGCCTGCCAATATAGAATTATTTATCTTACGGTAAATCCATTCTAGCAATAAGGCTCGCTGCTACCATTGATGTATAGTATATTTTTCAGTAGTATTTGCATACAGGACAGAGAAAAACATTCTTCGTCTTCTATTCTCTTATTCATATTCTGGGCTGTAATATAATGAGAACTACTGCGGTATTAATGATGCTGTATAATAACATTCATCTTGGCACTCCTTATCCATTGCTTTGAATAGTGTTATTCGAAAGGTCGTTGAACTTATTGCACTCGTAACATTCTGGTTGAGCGAGGAATGGAATGATAAAATATCTTTCTCCGAATATTGCATGGTAAGCGTCATTCTCTCTTCAAAATCGTTTATAGTTAGTAATGAATATATTGAGAATCTAAACTGCCTTTTAGCTGAATAACCAAATCTATAATTATTATTTCCAATAAATTTATAATTATTATTATTATAAAAGGATATCCTCATTAAGATATTTTTAATGATCTTTCTAAGATTAAGTGTTTCATTTAAATAATTTTTAGTGAGTGTAACTACATAACACAGGCCGACAAATTTTAACTTTTATTCCTGTAAAATAGATGCTAATAGCTGTTATAACTATTTTTGTGTCGCTGACTACAGATACGAACTCAGAAAAGTCCCAAATTTCAAGTCTCATATAGTGAATTAATGAACTGATATCCATTTTAGATATACATTTAGTGTTTCCAATCAATATTATAAAGATAAAAATTAGCGAAGAAATTACTTTGTTTATTTAATGTCTATGCAAAATTCTCGAAAACTGTATGCAGTGGACAACTTTCACAAACACTTCTGAATTTACCGCAAAAACTGCATTAAGAAACAAGTAACGACATCAATGTTACCAAAATCTTGTCGGCCTGTGAAATTAATCCCAAGATCTATCCGGTTTATAATGTAATCAATATGATTAAACCTTACTTCGTGGAACGCATTTACATTAATATAAGAGACAAACTTTTAATTTTTCTCTCTATGTTTCAATAAACGACCGGTTTCGGGCTTGCAACCTTCCTCAGGTAGACCAAGTCGGGAATGTAGCATGAAATGCAAACCTCATGAATTTTCTAAATCCATACAACCAATATCCACCCTCTAGAAGTATAAATAGCTTATAAATCTCTATAAGGCATTTGATAATAAAATATTATGGTTATAAATCCTATACTGCTATAAAAAAAAGAATTAACAACATGCGGAACTTCAACCCTCAGCATTGATGGTAATACCGCAATATGGCGTCGGAATAATCCCTGCCACTGTGCTGAAGATGCCACCCTTCGTCTTATTTAATCTCCCATGATCGCCACGTAATTCCCCGTAATTCTACCCTCATTCGCTAATATGTATACTCGGCTAGAGAAATGAATCCCTTGTCAAGAGACCATTTCCGGCGGTGAAACGCCAAATGATTTTCGCTCATATTCTAATTTACACGTCCACTGCTAATAACGCCCTCCGCAAATGGCCGAGGATTCGCACAAGACTAATTTGAGGATGGGATACGGGAGTGTGGGGGCATGGGAGTTAGAACTGAAGGGGGAAGTGTGGCTGTGGGAGAAGGGAAGGGAAGCAGAGGGAATCGGAAGGTGTGTAGGAGTGAGGGGGAGAGAATCAGTTAAGGGGTCGTTAGGAAGTGGGGCGAGATGGAGAATTTAAAATCTGCCGAACACAATTTCATGAATGGTAACATAGAGACCCGTGCCGAACCGTTCTATCAATTAAATCGTGAAAACATGAAACTGAAAAGAAGTTGTCGCATTTCTGTTCATTGTCTTGTAAATGTACTATTATTTAAGGTTGAATAGATTGTTTTCAATTGCGCTATGAAGCGTACGTGTAAACGGTCATCGAGCGTAGATTTAGTGCTAGACATCCACAATTTCAAAATACCTAGCTCGACGTCTCTGAGAGCATCTTTAAATGATAATTGTAATTTTTGAAATTTAAATTTGTAATTCGTTATAAAAAGACTTAGATTGACTTTCGTATTTCCTTTTGTAATTCATAAAAACAATTGTTTAGAATAAATACGGTGTCGCAAATTGTTCTGTTGTTTAAGAGGATCATTTTTGTTGTTAAGTAATTTTTTAAGTGTTAAAGTTCTTGTCGAATTATTTTTTGGCATTTAATAATTTTAATAGTTAATTGATGGTTAC
Source organism: Sympetrum striolatum (assembly GCA_947579665.1). Classification (NCBI taxonomy): domain Eukaryota; kingdom Metazoa; phylum Arthropoda; class Insecta; order Odonata; family Libellulidae; genus Sympetrum; species Sympetrum striolatum. The sequence continues at coordinate 46,899,530 of OX388342.1, read as the reverse complement.
TTTTTATTATTATCTACCGGCTTGTAACTGATTCATAATAAATAACTTGTACCTATTGGAAAGGGTTTCTTGAAAACAAGTTTAACATTTTTTTTACATTTCAAGTCCATTTCTTGTATATATAATGGGGAAATTTTTCTTATTTCGTTTATTATTTCATTCAAGATATAGGAGACTATGTATTTCGTAACGTTTTCTCTCTTGCATTTCCTACATCTAGCGGGTTTTCATAATTCTATGACTAAAAATAATCATAAAATTACTCAGAAATAGGATTCGAACCCACGTCCTCATACGAGGACAAAAAAATTGCTACCATAATATTCAAAAATCATGGTAGACCTCGCACACAAACAAGCTCATCACTCAAGCGGTATCTATGAAACCTTTTTCATTACTGTTACGACTCTTCGTACGCCATGTTAGTTTTCAGCTCTTTCATGAAGGAAAGCAGAGGCGTTCCGTGAATAGCATGTGGCCCGACTCCATTTCGTGACATGAAATTCTGCCTTTGTCCGTTGGGCCTCGTACAACTGCGGTCACTTATCTGCGTGCGGTCGCGGTTGGCGTATGCTGCAATCCATTATGCTCGGCTATCGTGCAATCATCCCAATTCCTGCTTAATATCTAACGTCCTGTGAATTCGGATTGCTGCTTGAATTTGATAGTGCTCGATACGGAGTCCTAATCCCTACTTCTGAATCTCTAGGAATACGAACACTTGGTTATGGACGTTAGTCCATATTTTGTACCTTGCGTGTGTACCATATATGTGTACTCCTGTATTACTCATCGCTTGACAATGGACTAACGTCCGAAACCGGTCGCGGTATTAAAACCTTTTAAAGTGGAATTTTGCACAGTTATTTCCACCCATTTATTAGGATGGAGTTCCACAAACATAAAGCTTCCTTGATTGATTTCATTTTTATATTTAGTACAGATTCGCAATACTAGAACACTTTATTTTAAAGTAAAACCCAGATTATTCCCATCGGCTATATTTAATATTTTATTTAACATAGCCGATAATGTACCATTACCACCCAAGGAGTAGATTCTACTTCCGTGTCTCCTTAACCTTTGATGGACATTCATGACGTCTCTTAGCGTCATCTTATTTTCTACTCAATCTCTACACGCAGAGATTGTTAATAAACGCAGGAACCCATGTGTAAGACGTCAGCCTCAGAAACGCTTCCATATCGTATCATCTAACAATTATACTGCAGACCCACTTCAATTAACTTTATCTCCAGACGTCTCGACTGAATCCTGTTTTTTTTAATTCAGATTCTCATTGCAGGGCTGGTGATAATTTCATCCCATTTAATTCTCTAAATTATAACCCTGTAAAACGCATTGTTTGAAATTCACGTGAAGGAGGTGGTGCCCACAAAGGAATGACACGAAATGTCTGTCAGGGAAAACTAATTTTGAGAACAGATCTTTGCCACGTTAATTTTCGTTTTCTCACTTTAGAATTATCGTAAGGGATGCGTTGTTTCTATCCTTGAGTTAAGGTATTCTGGAAACAGTGTGATTAGTTAGTTTTCGAATTGAGAAATTCGAAATCATGGACCAAACCTGTAGGGGTAACTGTGTCTTTCTTATAAATAACAACTTTAACCGTAATTGAAATTAAAATCAATTGATATTAATAATGCCCGAAATATGGTATTTAATGTGATATTTTTCACTTATATTTTGAATTTTAAGTGCCGTTGCAAATATCTATCGGTATCACCTAATAGTTGAAATTGACCACACTTGATTGACAAAATGAAATCAACTGAAAGGAGGAATTTGTTTTATGTTCTTTTGTTATAATTTGAGAATTTCAGGGCCTCAATTTGAATACCTAGATCAATGATCTTAAAGCAATATGAAGCCTTTTTAGTTACTTTATCAAACGAACACCCCTTTAGAAACAAATGGAAATTTTTTTTCCAGTTTACTCAGCGAATTAATTAGTTTCTTTTCACCTAAATTCAAAGTTGAACTATTTGAATGTAAGCAGCACGCGACCTGAGAGTGGCCTGATGATTTTACATGCGGCTTTTCATATGATACCGCATTCTAACTGGAGCCTTCCGATGGTAAAAGGTTCCACATCCCTTTTATATATGATTAAATAAACAAATAGTTTTCTTTTAATTTTTAAACTTTTAAGTATTTCAATGAATATTACATATATCGATCTCGATGTAATAACTTATTACTATAATAGTAGTTTAATTACTACTAACCGTTTCATTTATTTATTTTTTATCAACTTTTCATGATGATTATTTTCTTTTTAGTTTTGATATGTTCATAATGTATTTGTTTGATACGGTTTTTAATAAATTACTCTACTGAATTCTTATTGATTCAATTTTAATATTTTAAATTTTATTTATAATTCTTTATATTAAAAAAAATTAATCCTTTCATTAAGTATCATTTTACAAAACCAACTGTGCCAAAAATAGTTTTAAAAATAATTTTGATCGATGTAGGGGTCGGATTTGGGAATTTTTATCTGAATCGGCAAAACTTGGCAGCGTTCTAGCTTTCGATTCCGCTTCCGAATAAGTTTGAAGGACACGAATATGGCAAAATTCGCCGAGAGGTGAAAAACATACTCGTCGGCCTGAGAGAATGAAAATGCAGCCGATGAATGGAAACGTAGGCGTGGGAAAGCGGATGGGAGTCTTAATTATGCGATTATGCCTATTAATTATGACCATTTTATTTGTATCCATCCACGCGATTATTCGCGTATACAATGGCGAGGAATTTTGAATGAAAAGGAGGAGGAAGTTGTTGTATCTTTCCATTTTTTCTTCCCCCCTTAGATGAGGTGCGAATGATCTGAGATGCAATCCCGAGGCCAATCTGGACAGCCTGTTACATTTTTGGGATCAGATAAATAATGGAGCCAAAAATTCTGCGCTCGAGGAAGATTTCTGCATGAGAAATTGCGGATCTTACGCGTCTCTAACGAGGATTTCAACAGCACGTTCTTGATCGTTGCCTTACTTTCAAATTATCCGATCCGATTCCCTCTCGCCTCGATAAAGTATTTCGTTCGGAATTTATTTCGCTGGAGATTAGATACTTCCCGCGTGGTATGCCCTAAGAAATATGACCTTTTAAAATACTTGAAACGCTCTTTTGTAATGAAGGATTCACCTCAAAATCTTACGGGTAAAATCGCTTGTTTCCCTTACGGAGAGGATTAGACATCTCAAATATTACTTATCATAATTGTACGGTATGGCTTATACACGATACATCATCGAGATAAATGTTTCACTACTGATTTTCACTTTGAGATCTGGGTTAAAGAGGCTAAGAGATCGGAAATCAGTAAAAGGAGTACTTTTCCCATTTAACGGCTGACACTTCGGAATTTATGGGAATTTATTTCATCGCCCAACAATAACTACTCAGCTGCCCATAGCGCTATATGATAAAGTATTTTGAGGATGTGATATTTCGATAAGTATCATACTTTTGTGATGACAGAAATCGGGGCTACATTTAAAACAAAAGTCAATCTAGCATCAATAATTGCAACCTCTAAAATACTGTTCTAGTCGAATAAAATGGTTTTTAATAGATTCTTTCGTAAGATTTATCAAAATTCAATAAAATTACTTTGACAGTTTCTTTAAATTCATCAATAGCCGTGAATATAATTCTACCGAAATTTGCGATCCTTATTGATCACTTTACAATACTTTACTTACTATGTTTATACTTATCCTTTCTTGTTTCTTATTTATATAGATTTTATTTGCTACTTCCACTTATGAAATAATGCTATTGAGCGTTAAATAATTCCTAATTTTCTTCATAAAATCTCAGGTAGTGTCATTGCGCCTAACTGTAACTATACTCACATTGCTATTTTTTTCTCCGTCTTCTTTCAACGAATGAAATAAAATCAACAACTTCACCAAACAAAAATATTCTTTAGCAAACATTATCCGCGACATGTATTTTTCTTTCCATTTATTTGCTTTCTACGACAGAAGAGCATCGCTGAGTAAACACCGCTACACGTTGTTTCCCAAGTCATTTCACTACCTACAGACCCACGCGAGCGTTGTAACGCAAATATAATAACATTTTATTTTTTTCAAAAGAGGAATATTTTTCAAGACTGCTACTTTAGCTAATAAATCCAGTTAATCAATAAAATTATTCTTAAATTTACGCTTGGAAATCGAAAAAAATATTCAGTGATACTTTCTCTGACCTGTGGCCATTGACAAATTTTCTGACGGAAGATAATTCCTCCACTGTATCTCTCTGCCAGCGATGTTTTGAGAGATACTCGCTTATGAAAAGAGCTTCAAAACTCGGAAAGGAGTAAAACAATTTTTTTGTTGCCTATCTTGCTCACTAGTGAGAAAATAACTTGTCATATTGCAGTTTGTGTTTTCAGAGTTAGAAAAATAGTTTGTAGTTTACATTTTACAGGAAATAAATCACGGCTAAATTTAGTTAAGGTCACGGAACCCAACCTGCCCTCCTTTACCCATGTCTGCAATCCTCGAAAGCTAATTATTTCCTGTGAGTTTCATGATTTCCATCCGAAATATTGATAAATTAAGAGAAAAAAATTGGTTGATATCTACTAGAATAGTTGAAATATCTAATCACTTTGGATGTCATCCATGAAACTTAATGAAACAGCTCTCAGGTCAAGACTAGCCTATGTAAATTTTTCCATCATGAAATGTGTTCACAATAATAATCTACACATCAAAAGCTTACTGGAAGCAAATAACGGCAAGTATCTGGTAAGAAAATACATAATGACATTAATAACATACATATATGATAGTTTTTAGTGTTTCATAAACTCCATAATATATTTTGTGAATCAATCGTCAAATTTTACCAATAATTATTTATACGTCCATTGTTATCTTCGTATATATTTCCTTTTAAATATGTATTAACTTTATATATCTTTATTTAAATTATAGACTATATTGCTACTAAACTACTAAGTTAAACCACTAAATTAACCAGAACTAAAATACCAAAGTGATGTTTAACCATTCTATAAATTCGAAATTTCTTGAAATAAATATAAAAGACTAAATATGATAACTAAGGGGCAGAATTATTAACTTACTAACTATATATATATAATATCTTGGAAGAAGAAAAACTTTGTGAGTTCCACAATTACTTGATCCATTTGTTCCACAAATATTTAATAGATTGTGGAACCTAAAATGTTGTTCCTTATCCAAGATGTTTGTTTTCCACGAAGTGAAGCCTGAGCATATTCTTTTATTTTACATATAGACGGAATTAAACTTGAAGTAGAAGGCCAACAGCATTGATGGGTTTGACATCCCTGCTGAATAATAAAATAGCACTCCTAGATGCTCCTTACTCCTATAGAGTAAAGCCACAGCGGCTGAAATATTTGAACATGATTTACGTGAGGCTAGCTCGATATATCTATCAAGCTGTTTCTTCGAATCGAAATGCGTGATGAGTGAGAATCTCTCGATGGACATTCGGTGGGCGAAGTGGGTATCTCCAGGAACAAAATCATCTCACTCTGTTGCCCGCGACCTTGCCGTGAACTCTTCGAGCATGAGATACGATTCCAAACTTTCCCACTGCGGTTCACCGCCTAGATGCAAGATGGAGGCGATGGGAACATAGAATGGGAGTGAATGAAGAGTCCTTGAATGAGAGAACTTTCTGTTCCTCATGGACGCTCTTGCACGTGCATGCGTATATCCATTTACTTGCTTCGCACCCGTATCTCTTCCACTCTTTCATTTTCGCCTTGTTTTCCCAATTCCTCCTGTCAGTCTTTTCTTCCTGATTCCTATTCTCGAATTTGATCAGTTAAACAAGTTTGTTTCCAAAAATTTAAAAGCAAAACAGCCATTTCCTTTTAAATATGCCCCAAGCAATCTCGTGATTATAAAAAATAGTAGAAATAAGTTGAAAGTGTTTAATAATAGAAAAATGGCTATAATCTTTTCGAAGGGAATCTTTGGGTCTCGGTGAAAGCATGATGTCTATTCTGACCAAAAATACGACTCGAAAATTATACTGGTTATTAACTTATTGCGGAATGCACAATTTTAGAACCTTCCTAAATTTACCATGCATCTAATTTATTTATATTTTTGAGAATTCAACAGAATCCCAGGTGATTCCTTTATATCATTTTACCATCTATTTACTAAGACATGGGGAGAGATATTATACTTACCTCCAATAATAATAACCATTATTCAAGGGCCTTAAACTGAAAACTGACTGTTAATTTTATACTCCGACTAATTTAACTTTCAAATACGATTTTAAAAACATGGGAACTCATTCACGGTGATCAATTCTGAACAAATATCATTACTTTTCCAAGGACTTAAGTTCTCAGATAACTTGTGAATGCCGCGATAACGCTGGAAATTAATTAAATAAGACTTAATACGTATGTAAAGACAATTTGGGAATGTCCAATCCAATTATCTCTCAGCATTTTGTTGTTTCTAACTCTAAAAAGAAAATGTTCAGCCTAAATTCATCGAGCGTTTTCTGAAGAAATAATGAAATATTCTATCCGAAATTTTTTAAGGCATTAGCGCTTAGTACCGATACATAATTAGCTTTCACAATCAAAATTTTAATGAATTATTACTAAACCAACCGCTATATTCGCACTTGATCATTCAAAATTAAAGATTTGAGCGGCCGAGGCTTTGGATACCGAATCTAAGCATTTTATTAATCCACCATTTATGGACAAATATTTAGATGAACGCCATGATTATGCATGTAAGATTACGAAGAATATGATCCTCGAAAGTTCTTAGATCTATATATTGTGGCCTGTAAATGGTAGCTATGCGTATTTTGAATCCTGCTTCCTAGCTAGAACATGGCTGAAATTTGTCTAAACCCGTCCAATCCTCGGATCGATTTTCGGCTTTCTTAGTCCATCAATCCTATTCCTACGACACGCAACAGCGGTTCCTATGCTCGCCACCTGCTGATCTCTTGTAGTCGGGTTTCTCTACGAAAAAAAATCCGTGAAGCGCCCTCGAGGGAGACGAATTGGAGGATCGGAAACTACTGCTTCACCTGCAGGCCCCATTTAGCCACCCACGCTTCGGCATCACCTTCTTCTACCTGCGATCATCTTATCACTTACCAATGGCAGAGATGGGCGCGTTTCCTCCAGCGGTAATTCCATAAGGGTCATCTAAATGCCACGGGTTCCAGGTGGTTGGTCAGTAGCTCTCGCCAGTCCATATGTGCCAGGGACGTAGCGAGGCACGGGAGAGACGGGCTGAGTGCCGTGGCACCCGACCTATTTTGGGGCCCCCAAACCAGGTTTTAAATGAGTATTGTTCAGACCAATATAGTTTAGAATAAAGCTTTGAAAGTCTATAACATGCGCGCAGGCGACACAGACCAAAAACATTCGCAGCAAATTTTCAGGCATTTTCATTCCACAGCGACGCCATTCAGCATCTGCCGATACCGAACAATTCTTCTGCTATACAGAGCGCAACTTTTTTCAATGCAATGCATCTAAGTATCTCTTCAAGTGACACTGCTTTGTCAGTAACAATGAAGGGGGTCGATCGTTCATGGTTAAACGAGAAGTGAAAAATTGCGACAAGCAAGAACGGAAAAGAAATTGGTGCGGCATGGTAGTTCAGCGGTTAGAACACCTGCCCGGAAAGGACTTGCGGGGTTATTGCGTATGCTATTTCGGTATCGGCATCCGAGTCGAAAATACGTCACAATCGAAGGGATGTGCATTTATATAAATTTCATTGGCTGGTGACAGCGATGTCATCACTTAATCACACATCGCATCTCCTACACCGCTTCGGATATCGACTGCGTTGCCGGATTCGTATCCGAATTTTGTTCAAACTTTACGCAATAGCACCCCTAGGTTTTAGACCCAGTCATGTGGCAACTTTTCACTTTTCGTTTGACCTTTGGTTAAAAAGAGCACGCTTCCTCGTGTTTAGTTAAGACTTCATTTCACCATCTTTGGAAGGGAAGATCATTTTGATCGGAAAGGCCTCGTGGTAGCATAAAGGTGGCACAAAGGAAGCAGAAAGTGATTGAAGCGGTAATCATATGCGGGATGTAAATGCAGAATGTTTAGTTGCTGCAGGGCGAAGCATGCACAGCGCACCGACAGAGGGTCGTTCAGCTCCCCGAGGCATCGCAGGCCATCCATTTGAACACACATGCCATTTCTTACACTTTTTATGAGATATTTGCGAGTACCGTGAGGAGAGGACGAGTAAGCAAGTGCTGCAATGGTTCACGGACCGTTGAGGGAGGGCTCAGTAGTGCAAAGGTGTGCGATGGTTCTCTCAGGTTAAGCGAAAACAAAATCCAGTCATGCTGCGGCAGATTCGCGTTCCGGATCCATCGAGCGGAGAGGTATGCGATAGGAACAAATAATATCGGTAGCTTTAATTTAATCAGATGATGAAGGTACAAAAGATGGAGGAGGTACCTGAGGTGAAAATGCGATTTTGGAAGGTCAAGTAACTCTCTCCTTGTTAAGAGATGTGTACGGAAGAGATTATGTGAGTTTCAAGCGAATCCGCTAGTGATTTCATTGCGCGATTGCGCTAACTCCATTATTCCCCTTGATACTTGTGATACTTGATGTATTCGCTGTACATGCATCAGATTTGTGTGAAAGATCGATCTCATTAATTTAGTATGCTTCTAATAGAGTAGAAATGAGGTCGCCATTAATAGTTCATCTCAAGGAAGTCTGCTCCATCATTGCCTAGCTCAAAATTAAGAATTTATTTTATTATAAAATACGAAATATTTTTCAGTGTCGATTGTAACCTATCATGCATTGATTATATGTATCTAAACCCTAGTTATGTAATCGATATGAGAAGATGTTATTCTACAGCAACTTTTAAATTCATCAGTAGTATCTCTGCTAACGTACATGCAGACAAATATTTCGGCTAAGATGATTGTTTCCGCTTCTATTGGTTTTTGGTTACGAATGTTTAGAGGATGCTCGGTAAAGTATTTAGTCACAAAAATTAGGCAATAACAAAATCAAAATGGGCCTTACTTATGCTTGGTCTCTAATGAAAGATAATGGTTTTCTATTGGCAGTGTTTACTGCTGCCGAAAATTTCAGCTAAAATATGATTTTGCAGGTATTATCTTCATCAGCCTAGATATGACTGATAAAATATTTATCTTTAGAAATAAAACCATATATATCCCTCTCTTTATTAACCAATTCAGTTTTTATGCGCTAAAAATTTGGGGCTTCAATATCCTAAGCATTAATCTTATTCTATTAATTTCCTCCGATGTCCTGTTCTTACTAAATACGTCGATTGCCGTTTGGTTTCATATAATCAACGTGAAAATAAATATAATGTTCCAAATTATTCACTCTTAAGGAAAAACTTTTATCAGGATAACAGATGAAAGTCATTGTAAGAAAACGTGATTCGCGGAATTCAAATTGAAGGGGGACCGCCTCGAATGATGAAATCGCAATAAGGCAGCCCTTCGAAAGAAACTTGTTTCCTTTGAGTCTCAGGATTCGCTAGATTTGAAGCGACCGACTTGTGTGATGTTTCTGCCAACTCCTTTTCATTTCTCCCTTCACGACTTCTTTTTTATCGTTCGGACTCGGGTTTTTTTCAACAACGTGCTCTTAAGGAAGAAATATATGTTAACTCTCCATCCAATGTGTCATTACGGCCAATTTGACGACACTTTATACGTTTCCACTGATATCCGCCGCTGGTTTCCTTCCAAATCTCTTCTTTTTCCATATGCGATGCATTATTCGAGCTCGTCGTCCGGTTACTTTGTTGGTATATAAGACATCGCAATGGTCAGAGCCTCACCAGAGTCATTTGGTGAATCGATATTCGTTCCAATATATGTTCCAACGTTATCGGTAAGTATTTTTAAAAGAAATATCGATATTCCCACTTGTTAAAAAGAGCGAGAGTCGAGAACTGTAACTGGTATAGCTATATAAATATCCAAGATGGAGTTATTTTCCATACTATAATACCTAACATACTGGTAATTCGTGCATAAGATTGGAAAAGTAAATATAATTATGGAAGTGCTTTAAGTAAGGATGAAATAATTACTTAGGCGATAGTCATTTTTTTATTTACTGAAAACCGTTTTACAACTTCCAGCTGAAGCAATCCCGGCGTAAATTTTAATATTGCAATTTAATTATTACATTTCCTAACATTATTTGCTTAATTTGTATTATTCACGAAGTTAGAACGAAGAATTCATTTGAATCGAAAATAACACGAGTGGATAGACGAAGAACGTATTCCCTAAAACAATCAATTACTTCCCAACTATATATGTCCATATCCGCAGTGATTACTATGTATCACGTCATATTGATGGCGGGTAATTAATTGCTATTATAGTTATTTATTTGAAACTACAATTAATTTTGTTATGAAGATGAGCGAAGATATATTATCTAAGGTTGTCTCTACAGTAATTATTACATTACTTTTTTGGAATAGTCGATTGCTTTTTAAGAGACAGAAAGTAATCCTAGTTGACACCTCGTATAAGGTGAAAGAATTTCAGTCAAAGAATTTCAGTCAAAGAATTTCAGTCAAAGAATTTCAGTCAAAGAATATCTATGAATTCTTCCGGAGGAATATATATAAATATCAAAGATTAAATTATTGAGTCGATGTTGAATAAACCTTCTGAGATTAAGAAGTGCCCCAGGAAGCAAGTTAAGCCTCGAATAGTTATTTTAATCATCTAAGTCCATCTGCAACGTTATTCGCTACCCCTCTAGCAAAAGGTAGGCCAACGATATCTATGGAAGTGATAATACAGCACGTGTACGCACGCTCTAAGAAACACTTCTAGGACCATGAAGGGTGGTGGCCCGTTGTGGGCCTCCCGAATCTTCCCCAATTTGACGCTCTCCTTGTTCCGCGGAGATCGCCGTGGGGGATATCAGGGGATCTGATACTTTGTAAATCGCTCGCAAAGTACCGCAGCAGAAAATAAGTCACTATCTCGTCACCATCTGCTGACCCCCTGGTTCTCGAAGGCGCGTGGCAACCGAGTTTATCGCGATGGAAGGTTCATCTCTCGAAATTCCGCAAAAGAGGATTGTTCTCTGCACGTGCGGAAGTCAACAACGAAGGAAGGATTCCACGAAAGGAGGAATTCCTGAGGGTTTGACAGGAGGACATCCGTGCATCCAAAGAACAAAGGTTGCGACTAATTATTTGAGGTTGTTTATCACAGGGATCATGAGGATAGCCCTCATGAAAACGGAGGTCCAGAGGGTAGATAAATACTTAACAATACTATATGAGTCGAACAATTCTATTACATGATCTTATTAATTTTACTACGTAGTCTTTGACGATTATTTTCTTGATTAAAGCATCTATGTATTAATGAACGACCTCCATTATTTAATGGTTAATATGTTTACAACCATAATGAAATCTGATAAATCTTGACACTGTTTCTAATACCCTGTTCAAACTCATGTTTTAGGGCCAACTACCTCACTCCTCATCTTGCCTCGGAAGACTCACTCCCATCTCCATGTTCTTCGTAGCTAATGAATGAGATTCCTACCTGCCTTCGGGCTGAATTATTTGTAGAATCCTGTTTTCAATATTTTCGTAAGTTTATTACAGGTAGTTTACAGATAATTCCAAGTAAATATGATATTTCTATATTAAAATTTCATAGTAAGTAATACCTTGGTTCTATTATCATAGCTATTCAATGACAAAGACATCAAAGCTGTTTGCTACCTTTTCATAAACTTCTTCATAAATACACAAACATTTTTTTTATTTTTGAGAAATGTTGTTCACGTCTGGTAATTGATGACTTTTTATGATAATTTTCGCAATTTTCTAACGTAGCTGTAAGGACTTGCAATCTCGAAAAAAATTACAAGTAATTTTAAAATGGCGCAAAAATTCTATTATGAACTGAGTCTATGAATAAGATTTATGAAAGTATTCGGGGTTTAAATCCCTTTGTAGTTGAAAAATCCAACATTAAAAATGCTCTAATTCTAATGCCACATTTGACCATTAGCACGATGAGGTCAATGGCAGGTGAATGTGCAGGAAGGTCGATGGGCCTTGTGGAGACCAGGGTTAGCGGATCCGTGTTATCCTTATGAAGGGCATTGAGGCGACTTGAGGACGAGCACGCAAAGAGGAAGGAGTCCGACATAGAAGAGCATTGACGTCATCCGATTCACTCCGAGAAACAGATAAGGAATATACCGTGTCATAATTCAGCTTACCTTCTCCTTTAATCTACATCTATTCTGTCCTTTATTCCCACATCCTATTTTATTCATCTCCTTTTTTCCATCTTTTCGACTCGCACGATCCTCCTTCGTTCTCTTCTCAGCCTCAAGTTCAGATACTTCTACGCCCCGTGCTGTTATCCTACTTCATTTATTGACAATTTGCCGCACTTATGAATTTCACCAACTTTCCTTTATTAATCCTCTGTTTTCCCCGATGTTAATTTTTAATGTGTCTTATTTTTTCTCTTCTATGACATTTCCTTCAACTCAAATTTCTTCATAATGTTTCACTTCACTGACTCTGTCTTCCCAATATGTTCCATCACACACAGCATTTCTTTAGTCTTTTCTCTAAATTATTATCTCTATTTCCTTCCATTCCATTATTTCTATCGCCTCTTTGGGTTTATTTTGATTTCAAGAATATCATATACTTTACCTCTCCATTAGCTCTCACCGTTAATAAGCCTTAAAGGATTATTTTTACGTTAAAGATGTTTATGATACACGTAGGCTCTATTACAAGCATTGATCTAACCTATTTGAAGTCCACGTCCCTCTTCTTGCGCGAATTCGATTTTCTTTACTTTCGTTCAGAATTAATGTTCAATTATTAATATTTAATATACATTTCATAATGAATAAAAAATTGCATTATTTTATTCTTACTTTTCCTTGGTATTCAAATAAATCCGTAAAAGCCCTTAACAACAACAGAGATACATTATAAATTTTTGTGCTTTTATGCCTTCCCTTAAGTTACTAATGGTTCGTTGGAAAAAGCAGGCTTAATGTCGCCCACAAAATTACACGTTTGCCTTCCATGCGTTCTTTATGAGTACACGAAGGCCTCCCACGAAGTAACGGCCGCCACAGTGAATATTTGAAGATTTCCGTTGGATTAGCAGTATAAGCGACATTTTCATTGGCAGTTACACATCCCACAACTCGTTAATTATTTCTGCGACTAGTACAGCAACAGGCATTGGAAGCAGGAGTGCTCGCGACACTAGATCATTAATATCTCTACCTATACCCTACCTTACCGATTAATAGCTAAAGGAAAGAGCAGCCATTTTAGGTTATGTCCATAATATGATGCGTGGCAAGTTTTACGTGGAATATCAAACTGTCATTACGAGATCTAATGTAGCCAAATATTCTTGCGATCTTTTTCAGGCTATGTATAAAAGCGCTAATTTTATAATTCACATTTGTTTCAAGTAATTTGCAGTTCTCGCATAAATAATTCGTCATATAAGTAATCTCTCTATTAATATCATAATATAAATTTTGTCCCCTTTGTCGCTTCCCAATTATGTTATTCGTTTATTTACTTGCTTTAACAATGCCCCTCCTCTTAATATTTTATACGCCAGATTCTCTGCCCTCACTTCAAAATCCACTTAAATCAGAACCCTTTTTTTCCAATTGTCCCCAGCACTTCCTCGTGTTAGTTTTCCTACCAACCTAACTCACTGTTTCTTCTGAATACTACACCCACATTTCAAATGCCTTTAATTGTTCAATATCCCACTTTGTTAAGGTCCATATTTCATATCCATGTACCAAAATACCCCTATCAAATATTTTACCAATCTTTACCTGATTTCCTATTCAGGGGCCTTTTTGATCAGCTTTCTTTGCTTCATGTAGCCTTCAAATTCTTAATTTGACTGACCAAATAAAATCCTGTCCGCATCAGTGAAATAGCTCGGGCCGAACTGCATATTCCTGCTATTCTACTTCTTTCTCGCCATTCTTTATCTGTCTCTAGCTTTCCCATCCTCTTTCCTCTCTCTTTTATCACCTCTGTCTCCTCATTTCTCACGCTCTCCCCTCCCTTCGTCTCACTCCGCTGCCTCCCCTAACCCTCTTCTTTCCCCTGTTCTTCTTTGCACTGCCCTGGATAAATACCATGGGGCCTTACGTGCGGAGTTGAACACAGGCGACCCTTTATCTCTTTACTCAATTCTTTTCCTGTTTCGTTTCATGGACGCGCGATTCCTCAACGAAAGACGAATTGTTTCATGTGTGAGTGACATTAAGGGTTAAGGAGGAGAGGGAGGGTAAGAGGGAGGGTAAGATGCACATCCGAAGATTTTTGGGAAATGAAATGAACTTGCTTGCGTTAAATTTTTATCAACGTATTGATCTATCCCCACGTGCGGAAAGGTATTCCACGTAAGGTAAAGGAAATGACCATGATCAAAATTACTCCCTTCTAAACGAATTACAATTAAGAGTTAAGTGATGTATACGAGGGTGTCGTAGATTTTACGCAGAATCCCAACAAATGGAATATAACGGGAAAAATTCTGCGCGTTAATTTCTACAATCCTACTACCATATATTACAAATATAAGTTACTATAATTTACTTACAGTGAAATTTAAAGTAGGGTTTTCGGAAGTGCTCTTGTTCTTTAAAAAGTGAGTCCTAGGATACATTGGAGATAACTCGAAATACAAATTTGGATAATATTTTACAGGATTAAAAAGAAAGCCTTCACAATAAATTAATCGTCAGGGATTTTAGTGTGATGTCTCTGAAATCAAATCAATATAGTTTATGTATGTTCTTAGCAGATGGAGCGAATTAAAGAGATTTCTTCAGTGGGAATTAAAGAAAGACAGTGATCGAGAGGGTCCCCCATTCGTTCGCCTAAACAACTTGAATGTCAGCTTTAAAAGAATGAGATGAAATATATTTAGAGGGAAAATACTTTGAGATATAAATTTTGAAATCAAAATTAAGTAGGTTACTTGTGTACTCATAGAGTAAGAAGAATGTAGAGTATGAAATGTAATAGAATCTGTAAGCTAAATAATTATCATGGACGAACATCAGAAAAATTAGCATATATTGAAACCATTAAAAATAAATATATCTTATCAAATTTTAGGAAATGAAACCATATTTGGAACTGTTTCAACTGTTGGAACAGCAGGTAATAATTCCACAAAATTTACAATTAACTTCGTTCAAATACAGAGCGTGTGGAGGAATTTAACCAAAATATATTTCACCTAACAGTTTCCTTAAATTTAAATTTAAACGTGTTTATAGTGAATGCAATAGGCACTCATTGAAGCTATTGAAGGAAATAATATAAGAGCCATTCTCAGCTTTATCATCAAATTAATCGAGACTTGTCCTGTTAAAAGACTCAAATCTGTGTTAAATTATAACTTTCCGACTGAGCAAAACTTGCCTCGTTCACAACAGAAATAATGTGATTAATAATCGAGGAAATAAAGTAACAGGAGGGAAGATCACACAGTCCTTGAGACATAATAATTATTAGAAGGCTAAAGGTGGTAAACAGTTCACACAATGTAATAACCTAATTCACGTGATAATTGGTCAAAATTAGCATTAATTGAAAAATAAAGCTAAATATTATATTTTGGAAGAGATAACCGTTTTTATCGAAACGAAAAATGACCACGAAACAGAGCGAAAAGAAAACGTCTCTCCGCATCGTTCAGTCGTGAAATTTTTGACGTCTTGCCAGAAGAAGAGTTCATATTCGCAGGTATATCGCAAAACACTGGCAGTGGAAATTCATAAATATTGACCGCCCATGCGTTTTTAATCTCAAACGCAAATATTTGCTCGGACGTGTTTTGAATCGCGCGCATATTTCTCAGCGAAAGCATTTCGCGATGAAAATGAGCTGAGACGCATCTTGTTTGCACGGGGAGACCTGAGCGCCCCCTAAAAACACGATGCCGATGAGGAGGAATAAATTACCGCAATTACGTGGACGTATTCAATGTTTTCTCGGGTAAAATCGGCGCTAATTGAGTATGACTCTGGTTTCGCTCGTAAATGTATACGAGGCGTGATACATCCCCGATCCGCGCTTCCTCAGCCCAATTCGGCGCTTATAGACGCGTCGTAAAAATAATGCAGGGCTTTTATGGCTCCCATCTCTCTCTCTTTGGCAACGGCGTTTACATTTCTTCTCACTCTATAATCTCTTTTTTTCTGCCTCTCCAGATTATTGAGCGGCCGATTTGGGTAAAGGGTCGACTATTTTCGGACGAATTTTCTAAGGTGAGGACATTTTGAAAATTTCCACCTATAACTTCTAGACCTGCTATTTAATTTCATGGTTTGATTATTTGTTTGTTAGTATCTAGTAAAGATTTTACAGTGAATCTGATGAATGATGCGATCTGTGAAACATACCACTATTGTCTAAAGATGTTCATTATACTATGACAAAGAACACTTTTGTTCTTGTTTAATTTTTGTAAATACCTTATAAAAATGCCATTATCTTTTATGCTGTGATCTACTTCTCTATTTCTTTCAACCTCCCCTACACATTTCGCGGGTTTTTCACACACTCATCCCTTGTGTGGATGTTTTCCTACAGTGGAAATTTTTACTGTGATCAAAATTTACCCAGTAATTTATATTCTCCAAAACACATTTACTCTCCCCTCGTTTCCTCTCTTAATTCGCATTACTTGTTAAAATTCTTTACGTATTATTGGATAAATTCATGTTTTTAGGTGTGTTTTGTATTTGACAAGGGTTAAATGGAAGATGGGACTCCCTAGTCTCAATTACTGTGTACTGCACCGTAAACACACTGTACGTATGCATATTCCTCTTTAAAGGTGGACTGCAATATACGATTTATCGAAAGAAATTCATTGATTATAAAATCAAAGTTCCTCTCGGAGTATTTCCAGAATATACGACTTGAATTATTCTTCATATTTGGAGAACGATTTTACAAATTTTTGAATGATCGAAATCGTCAAAATTTTAAATCAAAATCTTTAAACTAATTTCTACGTTATTAAAATTAGATATCGAAGTTTTTTATTTCTAAACATTGGAAGATATAGGTAGATTAAGGCAAAAAGGATATTGAAAGTGAATGAAAATGGATATGTAATTGATTTTCTTAGACAGGTTGGAGAAATGAATAATAATGTCTATATTTCGCGAAGACTCTTCCTAGTTCCCACAAAACATGTGTTAGAAAGGAATAATGGAACCACCAAAATTTATTTTTAATGCTCATAGATGAGTAAATGGTGAGTATAGTAAAATCAAAATATTTTAAAATGATTAGGTATTTATACTGTCATCCCAGAGAATAGATTAAATCCATTACATATTTGATAAGATTTACTTAAAAAGTACGTGCGTTTTCGGTAAATCAGTCTAAGGAATCATATGATTCAGTTGCGTAAGCATACTTTCGTAAATTACTCCAACGCCAATAAGCTTGTTAAAAGCAAAACATAGCTCTATCATTCACGCTGGTAAGCGATACAAAATTGAGCAAAATCTTAGAAAAATCCCGTCTAGTAACTTTGTCTGGGTGGAAATATTATACGAAAAATCCGAACGATTGCATTCATATGCTAAAATCGTGATTCTAGCCGCAGAAATGTTCAATTGCAGAGAAGGCGGAAGTTTCAGCGGTCTACATTTGATTATGACTAGGGATAATATCACTTATCGTACGTATCGCTATTAAAACTCTGCGTGAACAACTCGGGAAAATTTACTCCACTCCAGAGTGGTAGATACGATTTTCCCTTCGCTAGATTCTCTCTTAGTTGAGCTCTTCTAAAAGTATTTTATCGCAGCTTAGATATTTCGATCGATACCCAACAAAAATTAATATGAAATAGAATTTACTAAGTCAAACCTCTATCCTGTGGACTTGCTCACATCGGAATGTTACATAATCTTATAAAACTATCCAATATCCAATTATTGCAATATCCATGCTAGAAAAGCTAGCTAAAATCTAGCGCTGCGATTAGAAATTCACTCCGGTGTTGGCTAATGACCAAGATAGTACGCTGATAGAATTCTCAGACTCCGAGAACAATCGCGCAAATGGAGAAATGTGCGGCGGTGAGAAAATGGATCTCAACGGACTTAAAATGGCGGAGGATTTCACTCACCTCTCCGTCGGACATAGCCTTCGTAGCTGCTGCTTTTATCTAATGCCTAAAAATGGATAGGCACATCCTGAAATTCTACTGCCTTGACCACGCACTCCCTTACGCATTTATATGAGACGGAGCCTTGGATGAAACGCACGCTCAAGCACGGATTTATTTACGCTGGCCGCGTGTTTCCAAATCCGAGGCCACGCCTTTAATAAGTAGAAAAGGCCAAGAAGCAACTACGGCTCTCGCCTCTCTTTAGAAAAAAACTTCCCAAAGCGTAAGCCAAGTGTTCATGCGCTACTCTTTTTACAATCGCCATATATCTTTTCACCTCTTAAAGAGCAGCGAACTCGTTATCTGTCTCGGGTCGAGATTTTAATGCCGCAGGTCGGTGGAAGTGCGCGTAACTGGAAAATTCGAAATGCAGGACGAAAGGGATAAGTGTTGACAAGTGTCTTATTATGATTCCGAATCCATTCGATGGATAGTAAAAGGAAGTGCCGTCCGTTTACGCCTCCTTCGCCTCGTATCACCTCGTAAATCCTTAAATCTTATTCCGCGATATAATTTACGTTCGCCAAGTCCGGAAAAATTTTGCGGCTGAGGTTCTTACTCCGGAGTAAATCTTCGGTTGAGAACAGGTCATGAACTAGTCAATATTTTGTCTCCACCGACTATGAGAGACAATTATTACAGTAAACTATAATGCTATGTTACTATGAAATTTATTTTCACTACACAATGTTGTATGGGGAGAATCCAATGTAAATACGATAAATAAAGATTTTAAAAAATATTCGCCTAAAACATCACGTTGTTGGACTGGCAAATTTCAGCTTTGTTCCCACTTCGATAGTTACTATATCAGCTGTAGGATTAAATATTTCTATTAACTTGTAGATTTTGTAAAGTGACAAAAATATCGTATCTAACGTTACGTTGTTAGGGAACTCATCAATCTCAAATCTAGCATTCTAATTTGGAAAAATCTGCGATTGCCTCTGATTGGAGTACCGTCGTCGAAATATATTTTCTAATTGACTCCATATAAGTATCCTCCTTTATTCCATTTTAAATTCCAGTATTGCCTTATTTAAAATTCTAATAAAATCAACTGAAATTCTATTATGGCGTTGTTAGGAGCTTACATATACCAAACATACAACGATAAACTATCCTAGCGATCTTTAACTCATTTCGGTAATCTTCCAAAACGTCAAAGTTGAGTTTCTCCATTATGAATTGTTGCACAAACAGGAATAATAGAAAGCGTGATCACCTCTTGTGTTATTTACATTTCTTCTGCGATATTTCAAATGATTTATTTTTTGTCAACATCAGTAGCGTGGGAGTTGAGAATGTGTATCCCAATAACACTGAGATCCCGGAATCCTGTTAAAAGCATGATTGTTTGATAAGGTAAGTGTTAATTGTAAGGGCGATTACATATCAACTAAAATTCGTATAATATAAACCTCATTATTCTTATTATAACTCTAAAGTGCGGGTATTCCCTTTCATTGAACTAATGGATATTGGTTACGTGGTGCAATCGCTCGGTGGCATGGCTGTTAAAGTATGTATCTGGAAACACAAAAGCCCCTGGATCGAATTCCATTTAGAAAACTACTGTTTGAACGCTAATAAACGGTCAATTGTATTGGTGGATCTTAATAGATTAAAATTTGCGTGACAAAGACCTGTTCATTATCTTTTTCTCGTTACGTAAGGGTTGATCCCTTTAATGTAACGTAATGGAAATGGCCACGTCCTACAACAGTTGTTAAACGTAAGACTTTGGCAATATTTTCACGGGGATGAAAAAAGTGCTCAAGTAAGCGATGTGTTGGAGATTCGAATCTGAAAGATCGTAAAATCATTTCCGACTTGGAATGGGGTCGTAAATTGAAACTGGGACGAGTTAGCCTCCCCTGGAAAGTTCATTTCGGAGGATATTGATTGAGCACCAATACGTTATCCAGGGATGGTATCGGCATTGCCCACACGGATGGTGTATTCCTGCGGCGTAGCCTTGGAATTTCCCGATAAGCCTTGAAACTTCAGCTAACAATAATGCTGCATTCCCGCCCCCACATCCGGGTGCGAGTGTAGCCAAATTCTCCGAAAGCGTCACTTAGATTTTTGTCAACTGCCCTTGGCAAGAATTTCCAATGGGAACATGCACCCCAAAGCACCGTGACGCAGCAATCGCACCGAAAGTCAACAGCATTTACCTTTCCACCGGAAGAGTAAACGCTCAGTTGGTCGCCGTTTGCGTAAGTAGGGAGTGGGATGATGTCGTCGTATTATTAGCCTTCTTTCCTTAAATATGCTTATTCCTTTTTGGGTTGGTGTGGGTGTCCATCTGCCCATCTGTCAACCACGTTCAATATTCGACTAATAGCGCATTTTTACGGGTGGAATTTCTTCTTTATTTATCTGACGCGGGCTCCGAATTCCAGATGGTGACTCCGATTTTAGGCCGAAATGCTGACGGTCACTCCTCTTGGAGAGATGTAGAGGTAGGGAATTGTTTTCAACTATTACATGCGTTCTTCATACCTGAATTTAGGATATAATTAGGGACCAAATCATAAACGATATCCATTTCAATCCAATCTCGAATTCTCTCTTGACCAACGTATTAGAATGTCCGAAAATATCTAAGTACTGAAATATAGAAGATATCTTGTCTCACGATAGGTCATATTGCACTCGCATGATCGATACTTTGTGTGGTTGCGCCGGGTTCGATCTCGGTGACAATTTTATCAATAAGTAAGGCGGTACAGTATTACTACAGTTAAGGGTATTGGCGGCAGAAAAAATGCACTAAAACCAAGTTCGCATATATCAGTAATCCTCATTACCAGTCAACATTATAAGTGACTCAAACAATGAGGCAAGAAAGTTTATTATTGAAAGTTTCATAGAGAAAATGAACAATAGGCATTTCAGAGTTAAGAAAGGCATCGAAGAAAAGTTGAAAAGAATCATAAACAATTATTTTTTTTATTGCCTTTGAAGGTTTAAAAAAGTTTTTAATAATGAAAATACATAAATTAGCTATGTTAAGACGGTATTTTTCTAAATCTCTTTAGAATTAATCGTAACTTTTCTTTTATAGACAATGCTAAGCAGTTATTTTCTGATTTAAATACTCTAACCAAACCAAGAGACATTACATTTACTAATTTGAACGATCATCTTCGAAGTCCATCTCTTTCAGACTGTTAGTGGAATTAAAAGAGTTCTCAGGTTTTCCGATGCCACCGCAAGTCTTCGTCCAATTTCGATGAATTTAATCATAAAACCAGATTTCCAGCTCGATGAAACTTCACTTATTTATTTTTGGGAGTTAATATTCGCTATTTAATCTTATTTTATATTTTCCTTTTTCTCAGCATAAGATATTCCGTAAGTGCCGATTAAAAATAACAGTTCCACTAATCCTAAATGTCATGGTAAAACGTTATGCAAAGCATAACTATTGATGACCTCGTTTTTAATAATACTCATCGGAAAGATTTCATATTCAGCCTCTACATGACATTGGATGAATGCCAGATGATGAAAACGAATATATGTTCCATTCGTATCTGTGATAATTTCCCTATGTTAATGCCGAGGTTTTTTTTCGGGCTGAATGGTCTTTGGAACAACTGATATAATTCTATTTCTTCTCCTTTTCTCTTCATAAACATGATCCCTTTCTCAATGAATGGCTCTTGTATCTAAGATATTTTTGTAGGCAATTTTAATCGCGTAAATCAACTTAAATAGACAATATCCGGTTTGGGAATGATTCTCTAAGTATAAGTCAATCATATTAATTCCTATTTGGAAACAATTTCCATTACAGCTCTTATCACGAAATACGATTTACTTTGATAAACATGCCGCTATGATTTAAGACATGAAGCCTCGACTTTCTTTTTCTTAGATCGGATCATTAAAATTTCTAATGAATACGGACCATTCTTAGGACTTACCAACCAGGCTGCGTAAACCCAAAAGATCTACATCTCGCTCAAGCCCCACAAGAAGTTCTCATCTGCTTCGGCAGAGGAAGCAATGTTTCAGGTCAAGACGCATTTTTGATCCATGCGCTCTACGAAGTATCCCATGTCCGTTTTTTTCTATGTTCCGCTTGCCGTCCTTCAACCGCATTGAGATTTGAGGTTCTAACGCTAGAGGCGAACAAGAATGTGGCCTTGGATACTCGTCTAACTTTTAACGCGGCCAAGAAAACTCCTTCAAGTGCCGCATCTAAGCCGAGCCGTTAGAGAAAGTTTCGAAGCATAGAATTCTTGGCCGTTTACCCTCGAGAAGTCAAGAAAGTACGAGTTGAAGTTGCAACTCAAGCTCATTTATTTGTTGACTGTGTTAAGCTCGGTCTCTCGGCGTAGTGAACGATCATGCGGAATGTTAAAATTAAAATCTTGAAATATTTCGCTAGTTGTGGCTCAAGGATGCCACCGAACAAACCAGCGTCTCTTCCAACGACTTTTGAATGTATTTCAACTTGCTTCAACGGTCGGTTTCTGCTTGGGAATTATTTCTCCAATAATTCAGTGGTGTAATTTAGCTTTAAAATTACCATATTTGCATGTGAAAGGATACCCAAATTGTGATGAAACAACCCTGTTTCTAAAGAAGTCCAATTTGGAAATCAATTAGGTTTGAATAATGACGAACTATGACGTAATAAAAAAAATAAAATACTCAATAAGTAAGTGAATTAAAGTTTTATGGGTGTAAGTAAAAAACAGTAAGTAATAGCGAGTGAGAACGTATTTCCAGTTCTGTACCAGGCTGGGAAACTATAGAAAGATCAGGTCAAAATTACAATTAAAAATTCAATTTGAAAATTATTCCGTTTGATGACTCTATTTCTATCCTCGAATAATTAAATCCATATACATAGCTTACTGATGAATCTAAATATCTAAAATGAGTAATCCAATTGATGTCGATAATTTTTCTTACGTTGGTAGGGCTATTTCTCTCTTCTAAAATACCGAAGGGAGCAATCATCATCGCTGTAGATTCAAGCAAATACGACATTTCACTCTAAAATTCACTTCGTTTATCCTTTCATTCCTAATTAATTTCTTAATTTTTTAAATTATAATTTACTTATTATAGATCGAATAGGATGATGATCTACGTTTTTGAAGAATACAGTTTAGATTGAGAGTGGATATTCGTAAAAAAATCTAAAACTTTAATGATGAATTCGTGTATTTGGGAGTATATCTTTTTTATGGATACGAGCAAGGAATGAATTTAATTTTTCTAATGAAGTAAACATTAATTTTGGAATTACACTTGGTATTATATAACCAAATACACCCTCGTACCATGTCGGACGACAACAGTGACAGCAGCATCAATATCTTACCATTTTCATTTTGACGTCATTCTAATTCAAACAGTCCCTAAGTGCTCACTGCTAAAAATTTGAATTCTTGCGTTTTTGTAGAGAAGAAAGAAAAAAATCGCAAATAAATAGGTTATTATGATAAACTATACAAGAATTATAAATAAAAATACGAAACTTATAAATATAAGTTGTTGTCCATTAATAATTACTTATCTTTCAAATATGATATCTTATTCCTCATTTACCTATCTATAATTTAGTAAAGTAATGAGACTTACACATCTACGTAATAGAAATTTTGAATGATCACTGAATTTAAGTCGTAATTTCTCACCTATATGTAATAATTAATTTATATTAATTTAATTAATGGTCTCAGGTGAAATCTTGCAGTTTGTGAGTTTGATTGCAATTTTGTTTAACATTAATTTCTTCTCAGTGATAAACCCAATAAGGAAGTCATGTACCTGTCCGGCGTGTGAATTAATCGAGATAGGTAATCAAAAATCACGCTGGCAGGCGTGAAACAAGGTGGATTATTCTTTAAGAAACTCGCGTTAATCCTGCCATATGATTCATATCGGGCGGAAGAAGGAGAGCGTTCGGGTCGGGAAATGTTGCAAATAAAACTCGAGATCCTGATATTTCTCCTTTATCTGCCGTTCTCAATTGCTGTATTACATCAAAGATAAATCGAGAGGTGAGATTTTCGTGATTTAACCAGCCATGCTATCTTAAGGGTGAGGAAGCAGCCAACTTGCGAACTCACTGTAATGTTACGCCTCTCGCGTATGCCCCGACTTTTCAAAGCATACGTTGGCTCAAGTGAAAATTTACCTTCAAGATTTCCGGGACGAAATGCTGTTTCAATTATTATTAGGCGAGATGACAAAATAAATTTCTGCTTTCAATTAATCTCAGATTTCTTCCTCAGCTGCGTATGAAATGGAGAACCTTTAAACATCAAAAATTTTTCTACTAATTTATTTAAGAACCTCGCATCACTCGTAAAGGTTACCGAAATGCCACACTCTTGTAATAACCTGGATCAAATGAAGCGATGGACTAAACCTCTAATCCTAGAACTAATAAGTACACATTTTAGTGGTGTGATGTGATTTGTTATGGCTCTTCTTTTTATAAATTATTTCCCACTCTAATTTGTATTAAATAATCTTTATCTACCGAATGCATTCGCTGATTTAGCGTCATAATATCCTTATTTTTAATCAAAATTAATTAAATTATTAACATAAAAAGGGAAATTTTCCTTTTCAACTTCAGCTATTTTCTTATTCCCTTCTGTAAGATATGGTAAAAAATCATATATTCACCATCTTCTACAGTAAATCAAACTTGATGATATCAATATTTTCGTTACCAATGATTTAAGAGCAATATTTATTGGAGAAATTTTTTAAACAACGCAACTTGATGCTGTGATAGACCAAATTCGTCATTCAGTTGTCGACAGATTACGTACTTCTTTAAAAAATTGCTATTGATAATGTAGGACAGGTGGTGTTAACACCGAATCACTTCTTCAGTTTGCTCCTTTCGCGTATCCTTCTCGGAAATCATGAATATCCATAAAAATTTGTCATACTTTCAGTTACTCTGATTTTACGCTCATTGTGGGATCGGCCGAAGCAGCAGGGGGTATGATATCGAATACGTCTTCCAGAAACGTGTGTATTTTCTCTGGATATATCTTGCAATCGCAATGGGATTATTGCCATAGTGAGTTCCAGTTTTTCCAGTAAGAGATGCCTAGTCAGGGAATCACATATTTTACATCTTACCCCGTGCTGCGCAAATAGCCTCACACCAGGTCACCTTCGTGCGAAGTTCCGCGATCGCATGAAAATATTATAATTCATGGTTTAAATTCGAAGAACACAACTGCAATACGAAATAGTCGCGTGGCTATACCGCGTTTCAGTTTTTCTAGTCTGTATGCTAAATAAGAATTTCTTTTGAAATATTCGAATGTACAATTTAAAACGTAGTTCTATTTACCCGATCGTGATCACCGCATAGAGGCAACAGGGCATGAGAGTATTTTCGCAGCATGGGGTAAAAATACGCGGGGTTTAATTTCCTTTTGAACTATTATTACCGACGAAAAAACTGGAACGGAGTATAGAACAATTGGAATGCATTATAGCTTCGAGCCTCCCTTCAAATACGAGTATATCTTTTCTTTCAATTCACTACCCATATATTACCCTCCCAACTGTGGGGGGGTACTATTTCTTAGGGGGACCGTGAAGCAAGACATTTCGGTAGAGTCTGCGTTAGATGAATGAGCCGTGGAGCGGTTATCCGAATATAAAAATAACGAATATGTTGGCATTCATAGGGAGGCATTGATATCCATCCCCTTAGTCTCTTGACTGGGAATCAAACTGCCATTCGCAACGTCATTCCGAGTCTTATGAGGGGGTATCAAGGGTACGATAAATTCGCTCCAAGTGGTCGGACCATTTTCGAACCCTTCGATGTCCCCGATTCACTGACCTTGCCCCACACGAATTTTTTCTTCACTCGCCCAGAGTCGCTCTTTCCTCATCGACCGCCGTTCCCCCACAAAAATCACTCCGATGCATCGATTCCTTTCGCTCTCAGACTGTTCCGAGGAGAGACAAATGGTCCCGGGGTCGCCTCTCCTGAACCCCTTTAAAAGGGAAGGATTCAGTCGTGATGGGAAGCAGAATTCGCAGACCGAGTTATCTAACATAAGATGGGAGTTGGTGGGATCGGATACGAAAATATTAATGTCGGTGGACACAAAACAACGTGATTTATGTTCGAAAAATTTGGGGCGATCTCTATAGCACGTTCCAGGTTTTCTATTTACTAATAACAATTTGCTGTAAAATATAATAAAAAACGTCTTTATTGGACAGAAATGAGATTAGTAAGTCTCATCTTCTATTTAACCCTGTTTAATTTACAGGAAAATAATGGAAATCCTATGCATTATTCTTCTAATAAAAAGAATAGCCTCACTGCGAGTCGTCTCTGTGCTGTTCTTCTATCTGACGATCTATATAACGATGTATTGTTTACGTTATATGATTTTTACCACCGCTTTCAGGTATCAAATAGTCTGCAAAAACTGAATTCCGCTATAGATGAATTGCTTGATATAGAAGGTGGCCCTGTGTTCCCGCAAGGCGAAATGAATGTCGCCGATTACTTTAAACCTTATTTTATGGATTCAGGAAATTTTCCGCAGAATTCCTCCCGCTATGCAATTACTCGATTGTTAGACATTCCATGGAAGGCATACGTTGAATTTCGATTAATTTTTAAATGGAGTTCATCGAAATAGAATTCATGGAGAGGATTTTTTATCCAGCCGAAATGAATGAACTTCATTTCAACAGATTCTTACATTTGAAAGAACTACGTCTGTCAGAATGGGCTCTCGATGCTTATCCATTTGGATTAAACACATTTTCCGTACTATTGGGCTATGAAGATGAAACTTTCATGATTTCCAAACGATTTTTTAAGTTATGCTGTAGTAGCTTCATTTTCAGCGCGTTAACTGGTTTGCTGACAGTCCTTAGATAACGAATGCTCTTTCATCTGTAATATAAGTGTGAAATTATGAGGAAGAAAGTAATTCCGAATTTTATCCAGACCAAAGGAAGGATATGTCAGAAAATATTTACCAGTATTATATACGAAAATAGAACAACCTTATATTAGTCATATTGGAAGTGCGTGTTCGATTCTTTTAGCGGAAGCAGCGGGTTTGATCCTGGTGACAATTTTCTCGTAAAGGGTTGGCGGCGGAAAGGGTATTTCCAGAGAGCAGAAAAAATTAACGCTTAAACCAAACTCGCCTTCATCACCAATTATCGTCATCATCAGCCAACCACATAAGCGACGCAAATGAAGCAAGAAAGTTCATAATCGAACGTTTTGTAGAGAAAAGGAACGGAAGGCACGGCGGAACGAAGAAAGGGACGTAAGAGAAGCGAAAGAATGGAAAAGCGGCAAGGCGAATGGGATATGAGTACCCAAACAAAGGGATTTTTCAAAGAGGCCAATTACGGAAACCCCCGGAAAAGCTCTGGGAAAAAGATAAAGACGAACAATCCGAGAAACGCCCTCCGAATGACATAGCTCCGGCAGGAAACCCGGGCGATGAATCGGAAGAGAGGTGCAGTAGGGCCGCACGTGAAGAAACGTGAAAAATCCGAGATTAAACAGAGGGGAAGGGGGGACAGGAGTCAGAAGGCGTAATTCCGTTTGATTTCGTATCGTGGGATAGACAACGTTTTAATTCGCTGTGCCGGGGGAACACCTATCCCCCGCTCGGAGTCGGTCCCTTTTGCCTTTGAGGCAGGCCCTCCTTGAGACCAACGTCGCCTGCATCCTTTGTGGCATATGACGAGAGAGAGGAAGTGGTGGGTCGCAACGAGTAGGGTGAAGGGGCTAATTTCGATCCACGCACACATCTTTTTTGCGTTCCTTTTCAACCGAACCGCCAACCGACCATGCGCCGGAGTCGTACTGGGCTTACCACCCGTCCTGCCCCCCGGACAAGTGATCTATTTGTCGTATCGACGCCGGTCCCCGCGACGGTTATAGCTTCTCAACACTCGAGTGATTCCCTAGATTCGGAATTAATATTCCATTCGGTTAACGTCGAATGCTGTTCGCCGATGGATTCCGAAATACGTCGTCGTTAGGGAGTTTTGGCACGGACGCCCTCGTCGGTTTTCTTCTCTCGTAAAGGAGGTTTACGGCGCGGCAGCTCGAGCGAGGATTACCGCCGTCATAATTCTGTCTTAATAAATTCTTTTACGGGAGAGGACCCATACTTCATCTCGACTTTTTGGGATTTATTCAGTTTCGGATCTGCGACGCGAGGTTCATAAAGCGGTGATGTCCTGCGTCGCGTTCGAGTGTCCCATAAGAATGTAATCGCTGTTGAGAGTAGTATCTTGCAATTATCGATTAAGGACGCGAGAAGAAGGCCGCAATTGAAGGGTGGAAGTATCAAGATTAAATTATTAAATTAGATTATGGAGAAAGGTTAGAATTTTAGCCTGTAAAACCTAAATACATGACAAGAGCCTTGCTCAAAAATGTCTCGATTTTCGAATCCATTACATATATCAAATTCACGCGGAATTGAGCAGACTTAAAGGAATCTAATTTACTTGCATAAATTTTCTACGAATGCTCTACTTTAGCATAACTGTTGTGATCTTTAAAGTGTATTGCTCCGTGTTTGCTGATATCAATGGAAGTAAGTATCCATCTACTGAATGTTGGTAAGCGATATTTGGTGGAACTTCATGACTTAATAACCAGAAAACTTTAAAAAATTTACACAATTCCACAATTAAATAATAATTATTTGTGGAACTGTACAATTTTTTTAAGTTTTCTGGTTATTATATCCACCTATTTTTTTGTAAAACTCCAGGATTCGTTTTGAACTGTCTGGCGAGTAAAAGTGAGGTTTCATAAAGTGACATCTTTTTTACTTGCCTTAGATATTCATCGTTATATTTTCATAGTTTGAACGGATTTTGGTGGAGCATACCATTCCTTGATTGAGGATATTCAGTACAAACATCGCGTAAGTATATCAGGCAAGGTTTTCTCTCCAGGAAGGGAAGTTTCCTCGCAGTGTTATTTTTAAATGTGCTTTGACAGCTGAGGTCATTACGTACTTATAGACCCCCACCGCGAATCGAACCCGGGAGTCTTGGGTAAACGGAAGCCCACATTCTATCTTTTCGGTGTATTTTTGAAAGAGAAAAGATTGGGATAACTATAGTGAAAGATTCTCGAAAGAAGATGAACCTAAGAAAATATCCGTATGATATCCCGCATCATAAAAGGGTAGATGATGATTTATTAGGATTTTCCGTGATTTGCAAGAAATCGAAGCAAACTATTGGATAAGGTGATCTTCACCATTTTTTTTCTTCGAACTGGAGTTATTCAGATAGTTCCAAATATTATTCTGAAAATATCTTAGCAAAATCATCGAAAACAAGACATTCCTTGCCGATGAAAACCATTTAATCCTGAAACTCATTTATTTTAACCGTTGAGTTCGTTAATAACATCCGATTGTCAGCACTCCAAGCAGTTATGAAACTCATTTGTTTTAACCGCTAACTTTGTTAATAACATCTGACTGGAAGCATTACAAGCAGTTATACTCACCAAGGGAACACTTGGTACTGGGATTCACTCGGAACTATCAGGGTATGTTAAAAATGGTTGATCCATTTCGATGATTAAACTATTGTCTTGCATGGAAAATTTCCCAAGATATGTTATTGGACTGCATTGCTTGGTTGCCTAACTCCGATTTTGAATTGTCAATTTTGCATAAAAAACCCAATTGAGTTAAATGGCCTGACACTTGTCTATTATTTTATCGCAAGGAATGTAACCTGAAAGTATCCAGTAAATCCGTACTATTCGATTATTCTGTATACCACGAAGTGTATATAATCGTTGTCAGTAACTTTTTTATTGACTTCCTAGAGCCTCTTTTCTCGCAGAGCAACTTTAAGTTGGTTGGTTTGTTTAAAAGTGCCTCGACATCTTAGGCCTATTTACATAAGGGCTCCCACCGGGAATCGAACCCGGGACCGCTTTCACCTAAGCCAAAAGCGCAGCCCACTAGGCTATCCACGTTATGTGATGCTTTGGTACACTGAGTTAGACACTTAGAAAGTTTGTGTACTTAGAAGAAGTCGTACGTAGTTGTTGGTTATATAATTATGGTTGTATTTAGTATAGGAGCTATTGTATGGCCTCAATTTTATGCTGTTTACGCCCAAATTATTGTATACAAACTTGGCCCTTTCTTTTTCGCCCCTCGATAACAACTCTTTTTGGACTTCCATATGGATTCGCCACCACAGCTAACTCACGACTGTTTTGCCATCCACTCCGTACTCCTCATCAGCAGCCTCCATCTCCTCCGCGTCCTTCAAAATTTCGAGCGAGTGAATGCAAACGCGGGCGATGTCATGGCTTTTTTTCTGTGGAAGGGGAGTATATGGAGTGGGCCTCGCACGACTTCCGGTCTCCCGCACTCTTTGCACAGCCACCACGCGATCATACCATTTTCCTTACCCCATCCCACGTCTTTGTTCCGTCGCTTCGCGTGGTCGGGAGAGATCATAAGGTTTCCATCCCATTCTTGTTTTTCGGCGTGGAACGGGAGGTTCCTTCCGTTCCTCGGTGGACAAATGAGCATCGGAAATGAGCCCGGGCGTAATTAAATTCCGCCGGATTTTTGGGAAACTTTTTAAGTGGAAATTTATTACCATTTTCGCGCTAAGGCGGCGGCTAAGGTCGCTTAATCTTCGCTAAGCCTTGCGCGCGTCCGCGAAGGGTCGCCCGGAAAGAATTATTAACTTCTGCGGGGTTTAGACAAGCGGAGAAAGCATCTCCTTATTGAATTAATGCGGAGCGGTTTCGTCCACGCTATTCCTATTTTGGGGAGTGTCTCAACATTTTTTCATTGAATCGGGGAAAGAAAAACTTCAAGCACAGATTTTTGAAAGTGTCCACATGCATTTAGCATTTGTCGTTCTGCCAGCAAGAAGCTCGAGAATGTCTCACGCTGAGTTTTTAATCGTGAGAGTGTTTCCCCTTCAAAACTTATCATTTTAGATGTAATTACATTTTAATCACGACGGATTATGCATAAGTCAATCGCTAAAAAGATGTTTTCTGACATTGGCCGATGATATTTTAAATGTACTCAAAAATCCCAACGAATGCGGAAATAACTAATAAAGCAATTTCTCTGAAAATTATTAAGATGCTGATGTCTTGTGACCGAAGGCTTGGGATATTTCGCGGTAAAAAACCTATATCGATATACTCGAAGACTAATCAATTCTAATATTCATCAATTTCTACGAATAGTATGTCGTAGCAATGAATACTTGATAAAATAAATACTTAATGTTTGTGACATGAACGGTGATAAACCTCATTAAAAACACCAGGGATGGCTTGCAGTGTAGTATTTCATCGTACATTTGTTGATCTTGGTAGTTTGATAGAGAATACAATAATATTCTCTGTTCATTTTTCCTACTAAAATTATGGTCTCGAAGGAATCCAATTTCATTACTGCGTTTTATAGCAAGTTGCAGAGTGTACACACATATGTACTGGTGCTGTTAGAATTATGAGTTTCTCAAATAATATTGTATCAATAACCGCGTGGAGAAGAGGCAAATCGCTAACTATTCCTACATTCACATGTAACTTAAATGACATACTATTTACAGACAATAGAAGATGTTAGAAAAAATATAGTCCACCAAATTGAACTATATTTATGGATTTATTATGGAAAGTAGTCCACAAACTCTTCTTTAACTATGTTTACTAACTACCATACTGTGGCAAAAAAATCGGACAATATGTAAATAAAAAACAAAGCAATGTTTTTATAGAAGAAATTGATCCATATTGTAGCAATTTACCGCAACTGATACGAAAAATTAAAATATTTTATTTCAAATAAAACCTAAACTATTTATAGAATAATCACATTTACGATCTTCTGATAGAATATAAATATAAATCTCACATCTCTACGCTAAATATGATTTGATTTTTTTAAGCTTATTGTTTTCGTGTTTCGCTGAAAATAATTAATTTCCCTCATGAACTTTTTCTCGGGTTAAGTCGTGTCATGTTTTTCCACAATCATTCATGCTTTAAGATTTATGAGCAATATCTCTCAACCTTTCACTTTGAAAGAGTCGGTTATCAGCACAAATTTAAAGGTTCGTGAGGAAATTGATCTGATAATGCATCTGGTAAATTTCGAATTTTTAGACCTTCAATAATCAACTTGAAGCGGATTGCGATGTTTTGCTCTGGAATTATCAATAAAATCGAGGTCGAATTCTCGATTTCGATAGTAATGCTTTAATTATTTCAGAAAAGATCTGCTTGATGTTACTATAAACCGGAAAAGAATCTTCTTTCATAAATACATAAGAATCTTGATTGTTCGATTTCTTTGAGGAAAAAAGATGCAATCTTATAATTGTAAATGGTGTTAATTACTTCATCGCCCACCGACTCCCGCACGAATACGCAATTAAATCTCGCTCATAATTTTTCGCTGGTAGCAAAATCTGTAAATCTTGGTGATAGGTGTTTCTTCGTTATTTATGTTGTCGAGTTAGTTTGAATGCGATAACTTTGCTGATTATAAATTTTATGACGTGTGATAGCAAACTTTAATTAGAAATGCAATATTTGACACAAATTCAGCAAGTTTGTTATAGAAATAACTTCAGTATAAAAGCGGAAATTTCTTAAGTGTTAGAATAACCAAAATAGCAGAATAATAGTGTTGTAATAATTGCAAAATCATACAGCTCGATGGATTAACATTTATTTTCTAACGACAAAATTTCATCTTTTCTTGAATTGATCATAAGGAAATTTGACATGAAGACGATTAACGAAAAATTCTTCAAGAAAAATTAATACGTAAAATTAAACGAGAAATGTTTCTATGACACTTCAAATTAAATATACCAAACTAGAATACCTAATTTTATGTTTTTTTTTATTCTTTCAACAAAATAATCCCATGATCCTTCAAATATACTATAATACGTACATCCCAATAAATTTCAATCAAATTCACATTTATCCAACTAGCATACTCTGGTTCAGGAATCTAAGGATATTTCAATATTGGCCGGAGTAGTAAAAATATCCAAATTAGGGAACACAAAATTATATACGACTATGGACAAAACCTTAACTAAAATCGAAAATATACGTATCTGCTTACAATTGCTTCGAAACTATAGGAAATCTTCTGCTCTGACCTCCTTTGTGTTCCAGATCTCGTGAAGCCCATTCACGAATAACGTGCCCGTTTCAAGACCTTATTACAACAAAGCTTCCATTTGGTTCTTCCTTTCTCTCACACCAAAAGCCTTATTTATAAGCATTCAGTGTCCATATCCACGTATTTCCTCCACCTTGTGTAACCCTTCCTCACCTGTATCTTCCATCCCTTCATCCACAAATCCCTCATTTTGAGTTCAACGAAGCCGACGAAAGTCCTGCTCTTTCTCTCTCTCCCTCCCACTCTTTCTCTCGTTCACTGTTCTCCTCTGCCCTCTCTCTATTCCATTCGCTAAGCGTTTCCACCCTTTTGCGTTTTTCTTTTTCCTTTGATTCTCTCCTAAACTTCTTTCGCCTTTTATTCCTGTCTCACAGAGGATATCGCCATAGTGAGCAGATTGGTAGGTAGAGATCTGCTGGTGAAAAACGTACCGCTTTAATTTTTATATGAGAAACTAAAATAATATTTTATCTTTATTTCCATTTCTCTATGACACTACGCAGATTTTTCTCTACCGTTCCATTTCACTTGCTTCTTAACTCCACAGCTTTATTCTCAACTCTTACATCCTTCTATTTACCGGTAGTTGTTTAATATTTCTTACGTTAGCCCTATTTATATAACCTACTTATATCCACATTTTACCACCTTACGTTGAAGGCAATCCTGTTAATTTATCAATGTGGTTGTCATTTGTACTGGAGGTTCCAAATACACAATTAGAATTAGAATATTATATTGATTGTATTTTTATCATTGTAGGTTTAATGAAGACTTGTTTTTGTAATATATTTAATGTCGTCTCCATTCTTTTCTTACTCAAGACAGATGCAAGATCACATACTTGACCGAGCAATCCATTTCGCCTTCACGTAAAATTGCGATAAATAGCTAATAACCTGAAATACTACCACTTAAGCGTGTAATAAAAAAGGAAAATAAAACGCAAAATGTTTTTACGATTTCTTCATTGGATGTTTGCAACAAAATGCCTCTGTATAGAGATCCGAGGCATTATCAGGGCAAAGTTAGCTGCGTCAGATTACCTGAGAGTGGAAAATTTTAGCGTTTTATTGAAAGCTTCACTGGATTTTCACGACAACATGCCTTTTGTAATATAGAGAACTGAGACACTATAAGGGCAAAATTTAGTATTTATTAGTCAGATTACCTGAGGGAAGATTGTTTATTAATGCTTACTAAGGAAACACTAAATAAAGTAGTTGTTTATCATCGCCTCTATCCATGAAAATTTTATAGATTCGCCCTGTATTCCTGTAAACTCTTCTTTGTTCCTCTTCTTTACCCTCTTTGTACTTTTCCTCTCTCTCTCTCATTTTCTCCTTCACTTTTCTCTTTCACCTTTTCTCCCCAATATAAAATCCCCCTTATAAACAACTCTCCTGTTTTGCTTTTGCCTCTTTCCTGCGTAAAACCCTTTCCCAATCCACTTGCCATCCCAAAAAAATCATGCGTCTTTGCCTCCCTCGATTCTACATCTCCCGTCCTCCCCGTGCCGTCAACACGGCCCCAACTGACAACGGCGTCCTTGGGAAAGGCGAGATGGGGATGCGATAGAGGGAGTACCGGAAGGGATTAAGGGGAACGGGGTGCGTGGGGAAAGGGTTTCGCTCGAATGACCGATCAGAAAAATTATCATCACAGTCACCAACTACCCACACACACACAAGCCTCGCTTTTTTCGACCGACTGTCACCGAAGCCATCGATGCCGATGGGTCTCAGCGGGAGCGTTGCGACAGGAGGTTAGGAGAGCACGGGGAAGTTAGGAGAAAATAGACGTAGGTGAAGGCAGAGTCTCTACGTAGTGAGGGACACTCGTTTACTTGCTCATGCGTATTTGTAGTTTCTGTGTTCTTTTTTTGGTGGAGGGCTGAGATCAGTTTCGAACAGTCATGGAATTGGCCTTGGGGAATTTCAAAATAAAACAAAGGTAAATTAATTCTCCGATTAAGGTAGAATAATGATATATTGGAGCAGCTAAAAATATGCGTTTTAATGGCTACACATATAATAATTTCAAAGCAATTGCTTCCAATTCTTAGTCCTGAAACTCATCGGTATGCCAAAACGAAGAATTCGGCGTATTGACGTATCATTTTGGAGAACTATTTACTTGGAATCTTCTTCTATCGAGCTTTCTTTTGCTAGGTATTTTACGCAATACGATAAAAATATTTAAATAAAAATAAAAATCTGTACTCGATCTGCTTTCGTTTGAGTTCTTAGAAAAACATATTAGCGTAGCTATTTGTCGAGTGTAGCAAGAAGTTTTTGATCATACTTGCATGTGCCTTATACGAAAGATTGTTGGGAAATGTTGAATTACTATTAGTTCTATTTGCTCATAGCCGTTTTACTTGAATCTGAAGGGCTTTATGATAAGGAATTGGTCCAAAACTGTTTTGGAAACCTTATAATGTAAACAATTAATCGTAATTCAACTCTTTTCAAAGCCATATGAGTTAAAAATATTTTCGCAGCATAGGAAACAGTCCACAGAATATGATTCCCTCACAAGGCATCATTACTGACTCCTAAAACTTGAATGAGTTATAGTTATCATCTAACTCAACCTAAATCACATGAAAACGAATTTATTGCTGACCACAACTTGCTGCTTGAATAGCTAAGGATGATACGGAGCAGCTTTTATGAAGGAAAAATAAAATTTAATTCTGGAAATTCAGTAAACGAAAATAAATTCCAAATTGTTTCTTTTCGTTTTCATTCATTGTATCTTTTACATTTCACTTCGGTCAATATGACGCTGAGGATTTATTTATACTGCGATGTCGAATATATACCGAACATTACTGATGCAATTCATCTAGAAGGGTATCTGAGTTATAATGTATTGGGTTCAATAGTGATAAGCGTACTATTCTGAGCGACCACTATTTGTCATCCAGTAAAACTTCGGCTTGGCCCTGACCTTGTTAGATGTTCAGTGTTACTCGTATTGTTCTGCATATGGCCCTGGTTTAAAGACTCCGATGATGATAAAATTTCCAAATTCAGAATATGCATATAATCGATATTTTTTTAGCCATATTTCGTGGAGAACCATAGAAGGTGAATAATTAAGATTACTTAGTAGTTTCCATTATAACATAAAATTATACTCTATATTACTTATTTTTTCAGATCGGAAGATGTATCAGTAGAGTTAAAACCGGTTGACATTGAAATTCGTTGTGGAATCCGCTGAGTTTTATCAATTTATCCGCGATTGAAGCTCTATAGCAATAAATTGCTATTATTTTATCAAGATAGCTACAAGCATTTGAACCATAGCTTAAGTTCGAAGTAACAGCAGTGGTTATACAGGAATGAAACTTGCTCTAAGGCCCTGGAAGGTTCATCTCCCGCGCAAATAAAAGAAAACGTCGCGTGAGAAGAAAACGAAAACTTCGCCATGAAACTTAAGAGTTGTTTATAGCCCGAAACCATCCTAATGATCCTTGACTAAAAGAAGGTCTAATTGATGCTCTGGTCAGATCGGAAGTGAGGATAAGGAAAAAATGAGGAACGAAGCGAGAGAAGAAAGGAAAATACAAGAAGTAGAGAGATTAAAAGGAGATGATAAAGGACAGAAATTAAGCGATCGGAAGAGATCATACTCGATTACGCGAAAGAGCGAAGAAGGATGCGAACTATAAACCCGCATATGGAAAAGCACTTAATTCATGTAAGATAAATATTTGAAGAATCATGGGGCGATTGAAGTAATAGATAAGACGATGATCGAAAGCAAAAGAAAAGAGCAGAAACAGGAAATAGGAGTTCATAATATTGTTGAAGGATACGGAATATATTTGTGGATACGAAGCTAAAGAGTCAGCGATACACTGAATCCGATACGCTCACTAATTTAAAAACATGACGTTGCTCATTCTGCATTCAAACGTTTACTGTTGACATCAACGATGGTGATGAATACACGCCGTATTGGTTGTGTTCTTTGAATTATTTACCCCAGAATTAGGTTAATTTGTATCAATATAAATTCAATGAGTCAGGCTATGAACACTATATATTAGGATTTGAATCATACCAATAAATGGAACCTTTCGCAACTAAGAATTTTTAATTTTGAAAGTTTTTTCAAATTTGAAAAATGAAGGAGCAGACATAAATGTAAATACCAGATCACAAGGAAGGTTTTATAGCAAATTTAATTTCCGGAATTTTCTTAGAGATCTCATTTTCCAGAAATACGAAAACGAATTGATTTTCTAGCATTTTCGTAAATAATTTGAATAGAAACTTCGATTTTTAAGAATGATTTTTTGACAGGTTTTCTCTGCTGGACACTAATCCGAATCTACAGACTTAGGGATGATGCAGATCCAGGTGTTATATTTCTGCGAATGACTCATGGTCAGCGAGTCGATTCCCAGGTCGGCAATTGTTGGCTTCCCTGAACACACACAATTGAGGTAGCTGCCCGCATAAATCGCTGGGTTGGGTCTGAGCCAAGTAAAGTTTGAATCCACATCTCAATGAAAAGTTGGAGAAAAACCAGAGAGCTCTTTCAGTAGATTTCAGGAGATTTTTTGCAAAAATGATAATAATCAAGGTACTTTTATTTTCGATTTTTCTTCCATTCAATGGTATTCGTTCGATTTTTTTAAGCAACTGGAAAGCTCGTAAGGTGTAGATCAGTTAAAAATTGAATGAATTGGGATGGATGGATAAATATATCAATGGCGAGGTTAGATCCTTATGGGGGCTTCTAACACTAACACTATAAATCACTTTATAGTGGAAAACGCCCACGCAGAACGCAGAAAAAGGTGAAGGAAACAGTTAAACTTTCAAAAGCGGAGTGTTACTATTTCAAAATTACTACTATTTCAAAAATATTCAAAAGAACGAAATTAAAAGATAAAGGAAAATTCGTGATAAAAATGGAGAAAACTCGAAAAAAATATATATGAATAAGAGACGGAAAGTTACAAACACTATTATATAACGCAAGTTGAAATGACAAGAGTATTTTTTCTAAAACAGATTAAGTTCAAATACGTTTAGATTGTCAAGTAACTAGTTATGATGATCCCTGCCAGAGGTGTTCGTTAGATAATAATAATAATATTAATTTTAAAATGGTGATCTTCGTCATTGCACTTGGTCATAGTCTTCCTTGTCAGAAAAAATGAGAAAGATGGGTGAGATAGCAAATTTGTCAGTACCTCAGAGGATTGAAGAGAGAGAGTTAAATGCTGTAAATAAAAAGAAGAGAAAAACTATCTCTAACTAGAGAAAATATCGTCTGAAAAAATGTCACATGATCGAATGAAAGATATGATTTTGAAAAGAGAAGATAAACTAAGGAAACCCGCAATTGGTCTAATGATACTAATAATTATGGATATTGCACCAATTTCTTCTGGAGAAATTGGGAGAAAACAGGCGATTTGGAGAAATAGGAATTATATATGCAAAAAGATGAGTCGATTGACAGAAACAGTACCTTGCAAGGATTAACTAAAAATTTCTCCTCGGATATTCACCTTCATTGAATCTCTAAGCCTGAAAATTTGCTTCTAAAAAATGCTATGACGTCCGAGATAACATGAAAAACAAGTATTTCGTAATTTTGAGGCATAAGGAATGCTTCGGGTATTTCAAGACTGTTTCTGAATATTAAATACATGGAGAAATTGATCTAACATACGATCATAAACCAAATGAAAGAGA
This sequence comes from Sympetrum striolatum, assembly GCA_947579665.1. NCBI lineage: Eukaryota > Metazoa > Arthropoda > Insecta > Odonata > Libellulidae > Sympetrum > Sympetrum striolatum. The sequence goes on along the minus strand of OX388342.1, from coordinate 46,860,244 downwards.
AACCCGCCAAGGGTTATCTCCTTATCTGATGTTACTTAATTAATTTAATTATTCCCTGCACGTGTGCATTCATGGATGGAACATAAGAAATAAAATGTCAGAGCAACTCCAGAATACCCTTCGGTCGAGTTGTGCAAGATCCAGAAATATGAAGGCTTTTTCCGGACCATTGGAAAAATGAATATCCTTTATTCTCCATTTCTATCCATTCCTCCCACTGTGAGAGAGACAAAACCCCGAGGGCTCCCCAAATCTCTCGGAACGTCTGTCGTCAGCGGGAGTGGTGCAATGCGGTGCAGCGCGTTTTTCGGGAGGCGAGGAGGGAGGGAATTGCATCGGTGGGGTGGGGGAGGAAGGGGAAAGGGTTTGGAGAAGGATAAGGGGTTAGATGTGGAGGAGGAGGTTATAAAAACGGAGGGAAGTGTTAGATGACGAATAGGTAGACAAAGGACGTATTAAAATGCGAAATTTAGGTATAGCGTGAGAGGGTAGCTATAAGCGAAGGTTTTAAGGGTCATTAGAGGGGGTCATTTAGGAAGGGAGGGAAGTTTTTATGGGAGAAGGGATATGCTAGATAAGGAGGTAAAACATTAGGGAAAAGTTGGTTCTTGTTAAATCCGATTATGAAGAGATTAGCGAACGGTCTACCGAAGTCGGTATCTCAGGTTCGATTCTTCGTTGTATTTTGAAAAACGACGTTATTTTTTGGAATAAAATTATCCATTGAATATCGAGCTTTTCGACCCTTTTTTAAATCAACAGCGAGTTATAAAGGTGCGAAATAGCGCTGGATAAATGCTTATAACCTTATACCATTTATTGTTGATTTTGTGTCTTATGCCAGATGCTCTTCTTGAAGCTAATTCGTATTGTCCGTTGAGATCGAACCCAGGACTGCTTCCATTAAAGATGCACGAAAAATGATTAGGCTATTCTGTAGCCTTAAATAGCGCCGTGTCAAATCTGCATAATATGAAAATATTTGAACGGAAATTTCGACAATATTATGAAAATAATATTCGGTTACATGCTCTACTGCTATTACTGTTTATCAGTACTTGTTTTCTCAGGATTCGGCTGAATCTTTTTACAGATCTAAAAGACTGGATGCAGCTCATTTAAAATATTTATTGACGTATTGAGAAAATTCGTTGTTTTGGACCTCTTGTTTGTGTATTGGATTTGTCTAAGTCTATTTGTTAATGATAAACCATTGCTATACTTGGCGATTTAGAATGAATCTAATTTGCCATTGTCCACTAACAATATTTACACTTTACTATATTATGTACTCAATATTCCCTCCAAATTATGTACTAAAATTTCCTCATAATTCTTGTAATTTTACAATACTTATCTCGCTTCAGACATATCCCCTCAGCTTTATACCTATATGAACTTCACCCTACTCTTTGTAAGTAGGTCTTCTATACATCACATTTCCTAACAATCATCATACTATTATTATACTTCTCTCAGTTCAAACCCATCCAAACAACTTTTCATAGTCCCCTTCATCCTCCAGACCCTGCAAATCCTCTCTTTCCATGTCTTACCGATTTCAACGAGTATTTCCTTGGACTTCCATTCCCTTTAGGGGAACCTGCAGCAATGGGAGCGAGGGATACACCAGAGGCCTTCCTCCGTCTCACCTCAACGCTCCACGTGCCGGAGAGAGACTCCCCTCTCTCTTTGCCCTCTTTAACTTCGATTCAAGCATACATTCCAGTTCCTCCGATACTCTCTTCCCACCCTCTTGTGTGCTCACGTGCGTACGGCACTTGTTTTTCATTTTTCGGGCGCATTTTTCAAAGGATTATGGGAAAATGGAAGCTCATCTTCGTCAACCCTTTCGGAGAAGGGTACGTTTAGGCTGATCGATCACCTTTCCGTCATCGTTTACTGGAGACCTGAGATGCATCCAAAGGAAGGCGTTAATAAACAGATTGGCCGATGGGATCTTTCCTAATACTTCCTTCGATTTCTTGCTGTCTTGCCGATGTCTGTTTTATTGCTTCCTCCATAAAGGTTTTTCATCTCGACTGCGTGCTTGTTGGCAATCGCAACCAAGTTTAAAATTTCGAGCGGAAAATGTTGATGTTGCCTTGTAACCTCCTTTATTCCACATATTAATATCTATGTATATTCTTATCTATATATATTTACTCCAATTACAATTTATATGCATAGTAAATTGTGATTTGAATATGTAAAATAATAAATAATTCAAAACTAAAATAGTTTAATATTGATCAGCACAAATGTAGATCGAATTATACATTCACACCGATTAACCACAATATGATGAATATTCGAAAATTTTTAAACTTTTATTTAGCTGAAGTTGTAAAGATTGAACTTGGGATGAAATTGCATCGCCATAAATTGCTCCGTTTCTTTTGATATTGGCTTTTAAACATAGCAAACAAATCCTCTCCCAAAGGTGCCGATTCTGAGGTAACTTGATTTGAATATTTACAGTAAATATAGTTGATAATTTGAAAAAGAGGAAGATAGCTGCAAGGAGGACCTTAAATTATCTTTAATTTAATATAAAAATTATTGCAATAAGTTTCACAGTTAACCGGCAGTAAATTTTCAAATTCCAGGGGCATAAATTTTTAAATCCAACATTAGTAGGTAGGTATTAACATGTTCCCTTGCTAATACGTATTATTCTCACCGCTTTGAAGTCGTTAGAGTCGTACTTACGGCATAATTGAGGTAAGTTGTCACGTGCTAACACGAGAGCTTTCGAAAAATCATTCTTTTGAATTCAGGGGAAAACATTAATGAACGCCATAAATAAGCGGATAATACAGGTATGGTGAATATTAATGTGATTAAAAAGGTTCTCATTCCGATTTCCTCCAATCAGTTTCACCGTTGCCGCAATCTGTGTGCTATTTTGCAATCCTCAGGTTGGCAATTAAAGCTTTCATATCCCTGTTGCATCCGCCGCTACCAAAGAGACATCTGAGGAAGATAACAGCTCTTACTATTACTTTTCACGTTTTTTTTCTTCTGTATTTCCACGAGAGCCATACTTTAAAATGACTCTGCTGAGTTATGTTTATTATTATTGTATAAATTTCTCGGATAGTTAGGAGTAACCGAATATAATCGATGTGTTCTAGCTTAACTTAGTGGAACGGGATTTTAATTCGGTAGTTTCCTCAACAAATAGTCTTGTTTTTCACATTTTATTGTGGAAACTATTAAGCTATTTTATTTCTTTACCAGGAGTAACCGAGATTAACCACTGTCTGCTGGTTGCATGGTTATTCACAGAGAATCGGCTTGTAGTCATGCTATTAATCAGCTAGAGAACGAACCAAACAAGGAACTCGAATATTAGAGCCAAATAAGTAGAAAGTACGAGGGGAAGATGGGAAAAGCTATATTTCATTTACAATGGCAAAGCAAGATGTATAGATTCGGGTATTATACCGAGGGAAATCTTTAAATAAAAATAACTCGAAGAAAAAATGTTATGGGTAATGATAAAAAAAGGTTAGATACACATATAGGATTCTACAAAGAAACTGAAAGGATGATATTAAATCATTGTTATGGTAAGGTAGTATTTGCATCGACCTTTTAATAAAAAAATGTGAAATTCAATATTGCAATGATATCTAGTATAATTCGAATTCTTCATCTTAAAATACTGTACGTATAATTTAATAAATTAATCAGCTGTAACTAATAATACTAAATAAAATCAGTGGAATTAGCTGTCAAATTTGTGAAACTGCATCATAAAAACACTTAATAAAATGATAAAAACACTTTGTCAAATTTCCACACGTTTGGAAACGTGCGAAACTTTGACAAAGTGTTTTTATCATTTTATTAAGTGTTTTTAAAAATATTCACTTTTGAAACCAATCCTCCTCCTTGAATGGGACAACGGCAAAATGTTGTTTAGGATAAAAAATGGTAAAAAAAGTTTTCCTCGATTAGCCATTGATATGCGAAATCTATTTGAAAATTACAATAAAGATTATCAACATACTTGTGAAAGATATAATGCTGTATTACTTCCGTACGGTTTCAATGATTTTCAGTTTTCATAATTTTCAATGACGCACTTCATTTAAAATGGAGTCAATGTTAGTGACACCGGACGGAAAAGAAATTCATGGAAATAAATTCAGCCGATGCGTCCTTGATGTTGTGGAAGTCCATCGTCTCCACAAATAAAAAGGAAATTCACGGAAATAGCACGAAAGTAGCCCTACTCTGAATGTTAAATGTCCATCGACTTTTTTATTCGTTCAAAATGGAGTTTTCCTGCGAGGATGAATGATCCTCCCGAACGAAGATCCTTGAGCAGAAGCCGCTTCTCGACCTTGAAATTAACTTTTAATACCTTCCGTAACTCTTTCCTTCACCTTGACTTTGAATCCGAGTTCCGGAGTTCATAAGAGCTAATCAAACAATTTCATCTCTGTTTCGGTTGAAGAATGGCTTTTTAATATCCCTCTAAAAACTAGATTTTCCTCATAGCGATATTATTGCGGGGAAAAACTCTCGGGCATATATTTGGCGGCTTTGTTAGGCCTTTAGACTGGGATTGTTATTAGGTGTATCGCAGTAAGAAACCACGCCTATGCTAATCCGAGCGTTCACGAAACTATGGAAGCATAGGAAGCGTGGCTCCAAAAAGGTACAAGTCATCCTCGAAAAAGTTGTAAAAAAAGATTCCCACCTTCTTCGAAGGCTTTTTTATATAGACAGATTCCATAATGCGAGTATATTTTCGCCGAGGCGTATTTACCACGTGAAAGAACAGAGGATAACCCAGGCGTGATAAAAGTCACCGAGAGGGTTAGCTGAAGGAACGGAACGCGTTATCGGGGAAAAACTCATCGTTTGGGGGGACTAAAATAATCCCGGCGGATATCACGTTATTCCTTTGTTGGGCGAGGTTAATAAAAACCGCGTCCGAGGTTAAAAACGGGTCGGAATGGCAGGAGATGTGAACCACGCAGTCCACCACGTGATCCGGCCCATGGTTGGGCTAATGGCCACAAAGAGGCGCCCCGAGTTGTCAAAGTGGCGCCGAACAGGCGTTAGCCATGCGACTTTTAGGTCCTCGTGGCGGTCCAAGAACAGTGGGCGAAGGGAAATTGAATTCATTGCCGAAGCCATGGAGAACCGTCGTGGGCCGCGGAAGCGTTTAGTGGCAATAACAAATAGGAAAATGGGGCCCGCGACGAGTGTCTCGTATCATTCCTGTCCTTCGTGATTGGTGGATTAAAATGGCGCGCTTTTCAAAAGATTAACAATTGCCGTTCGGCCGGCGTCCCTCCTCGAAGAGAACCAGAAATGCAAATGGGGAAACATTATGCCCACCTGAATTCCTTCTACGTCAAAGGAGGCAATGCCTAGCCCAATTAAAATCTCCAACAATAGAAATTTTCCGCCATTAATTAGAGTGCGCGTAATACTCCGGATGGAACTTTTTTTTAAACTGCCCGCTATGGCCAAGAGAGCGAGAAAAATGACGTCGATGTTTCTTTCTCCGTTTACGACGGAATTTAAGCCGAGTGCGGCACTTGGAGGAACGCGTTCGCCTCAAGCATCGGAAGCTCTCTTTTTCTCCCACGTGTGGTCCTAAATCCACAGATTGGTCACGTACGTAACCGTCCTTATTTTTTTTTGGCAATGGCAACCGTCCGAAACGAAGGGAATCGGAATGGAGGGACATCGAACGCATGCTTGTCCCCAAAAGTCTGTATTATTGACCGAATTTTGGATTTCGATGTTGTGTATTGAATAATCCTCGATCTTACGAAATTCACGGCTCGTTTGCATATGGGAAGAGCCCTAGGGTTTTATTGAAAATTTAAATGAGATTTTTAAGGATGTCCGCTATTAAACCTCAACCTCTACCCAGCAACCGAAATCCCTGATGAAGGAATGAGGCCTACATGTCGAGATAAGGAGTGAGGTAGATAAATATTTCATTCCTTACTGGTCCAAAACATTAAGAATGGAGAAAGCCCATATAAATTCAGCCCAATTACTACATGAATTGTACTTTTCACTAAGGACTAATAAAGTTCATTTTTGAGACGAAAATGAATGAAAGAACATTTTCTCTAATGTTTACCAGAGAAAAGAAATATTTCTTTCATGGATTAGAATAGTGTATGATTATTTTCCTGGCATTCATTTTTTAACTCAATTTTTAGGAAACAAGTAAAGATTTAACCTGTTTAGCACAGACGGTTATACAAAGACAGCAAAATCCTCCTTATTACTACATTCGAATATGCACTATCAAAGCAAAAAGAAATGGTTTATTTCTGTTTAAAGAATACCTAGTGCTGATAAGTGTAAATCTTCTGCGCTAAAGGTAGTACATTTTGGACGATGCTTCTGTTTAAATTATCTTGCTAATCGCGATCAAATATTCTCTGATTAAAATTTATCACTTTTTCCTTGATATTCCACTTGACCCTAATCGCATCACTCATAATTGGGTGGGATGTGAATTATCCTTCCAATGATAATAAGAAAGCTATAAATAATCGAAAAAATATTATACTCCTAATTTCTACTCGTAATTCGTACTTTACAGGACTAATTAAACTGTCAAAAATGAAACATTTATCTTAGTCGATCTTTAAATCTTTAGTTAAGATAAAATACTAACGTAATCGCTTCAGTACTAAATGATAAACATTTGCGAAATTAATTGGAAAGGTTGAACATGAATGAGGAAACGATTCAATCAGAGAAAGATAGAAATTGACAGTCACTAATTTTTAATTCTTCCTCCTCTTATGCCTTTTAAGTGTTATTTTTTAGCGCTGATTTGCCTTCTCTAATATTTTTCTATCTTTCTCAGAAAAGGAGAGAATTGTATTCTAAATTGTGACATCATACTAAATAACTACTGCTACATTTGGAAAGTTTGCGGCATAGAAATGACAGCAGAACAGATGCGGAAGCAAAGAGATCATGAAGAAGACCAGATAAACACTTCATAAAGAATTATTACGTAACAATTAAGATTGCATTTACGTCGTAGATCTTGCTTGATAAAAATGATTCGAAAGGATCGGAAAATCTGCTTTCTTCACCTTTAGCAAATAAGCGTTTTCAATCGGAACGAAATTTCACCGGACATTTATTAAATGTAACCGGTTTTGGTTGAGTTAGCAGATCAAAGAATGCGAATCCACCTTTTGCCGCCGAATGGGAAACTTGGGGAATCCACAATGGCTCTGAGTGGTAGAGGCAATACACGCTGTTTATGCAAAGATGTACAAGGACGCGCATTTTTAGGCAAGTAATCGAAGGGTTGATGCTTAATGCTGTAACGAGATGAATAACGTCTGCCAAAGATATATCAAAATGCTATGCGATTCTAAAAGTTTTAAAAAGGAATCTTATTCTTACCAATTTATGAGAAAAATTTTTAAATAGAGCACCAAAACCTATTCGGAGGCTCTAGGAGCCTTCTTGTTCCTCTCTTCCATTTTAGTTAATTTAATTTTCCTTGGAGTCTAAACATGCTTACGCAGCGGATATCTGATGCGTACAATAGGTCACGTAGTATATGAGAAAAAGCGTCACTTTTATTGAAAGAAATTCGTTATGTAGCTTCCTGAAGTATAAGGTTCAAAGTAGTAGTTGAGCAGAGCATTGAAGTGACCAAATATACAAGTACTTAACAAAAGCATCGAGGGCATGGGAATAGGACTACGGAAAATGAAAATAATAAAAAATGATGCAAATTATAACGAAAGCAATGGTTGTTTTGAAAGTAAGTTAGCCAGTTAACACAACACTGCCTTCTGTACTCGCCACGATTTGCTAGGAAAAGCCTTAAAAAAACCGCATTCCAGCGATAGCTAAGTGTTTCTACGTATCTATGTTTATATGCTTTTAATTCCATCATGCAAATACTAATTCAGCAAGATTTATGTATTTTATACGTTTTAGTTGACGTTTATGGTTACAAGTTCAAGGTTTTAATATCTCCCACTCAACTCCTTTGTACTTTATTGTGTGCTCTAATTCTTTTCACAGTTCACTTTTCCTACTATATCACAGCGTTTGAAACAACGTCTTTCAACTTCATTTCCTTTAATTAACTTTCTTCTCTTTGCTCTTTCTTCGCCATTTCCTCTCCAAGCCGCTCCGCTCTCGTTTCTCGGAACACCCTCTCTCCTCTTCACTCATCTCTTCCTGCCCCCCTCGCCTTCCCACTCACTTCGCGTATCTCATCGCATTCTTCTCCATTCTTCTCTTCCTCTCTCCGATTGCTCTTTACTCCGGACAACAACAACCTGCAACCCACTCATCCTGAGGCCCCACTCATTCCGGAGTAATTTTACGACGCCTCTGAGGAGGAAATCGGCAACTGGCCTTGGTGAGCAAGGAGCGCCTCATAAAACATCTCGATCTCTCTCCCTCTCCTTTTTTCTCTCGCTTTTTTGCGCTGGCATCTTACACGAACTTCCCAAATACGCCCTCCTCTTTGTGTACACCCTTCCTCCCTCTATCTCTATTTCAGTATCACTCCCGCACCTTTTGGAAGAAAGAGTCGGAATGGTTCGGAAAAAGGAGGCGATAAGGAGAAGAAAGGTGGAGGGTTTTACGGATTATGAAGAAGGGCGGAGAATAAAGAGTAATTATTTTTCATTCGGAAGAGGCGGCGCGTTCTGAAGTAGGTGCTACGATTTTTTTTCCCGTCCTGAACTTTAGAGGGCCCTCTCGGGAGATGATCTTTTGCCCGCCGTCCCTCTCTCAAAGAACTGCCGCCTAGATCCGAAAGGAAGGAGAAAACTCGTAGATTTCCCTTTCGGCTCTAAGGTTTGCTCTTTTTCACGTGTCCGACACATAATAAAATACACAAATATGCATACGCACCGCCCTCGGCCGATGGGTAGGGATTCTCCCGCCAATTTTTCCCGCGCAATCTTCCGAGTCGGAGTAGGAGGTGCCATCGGACGAGCCCGATTTGACCGATGCCGCGGAGCGACAACTGAAAAGGCTGCGGAGTCGCAGCATCTCGACGGAGTCCCGGCGGAAGGATGGACCTCCTCATCTTCGATGCCTTTATCCGGCCGGATATTCGTCGCTAACGAAATGTGCGTCACTGTTTTCCCAGTTGCTTCGGATCCGCGAGATTGAGATTCGCGACGGGGCGTCTGCGAAAAATGCCGCGCTCGAAGGTTGTCCGTTGTCGCGATTGTTAAGGGCGTGCTAACGAGGGGCGAATGGCGACGAATTTGCGCGTCATGGTCCGTCTAATTTGTGTGTTGTACGTGGGATTTTAGCGTCGTTTAAATTGGAGTTATTTAGGCACCTTAGCAAAGTTAAAAAGATATGCAGTGAACAACAGTTAAGCTATTATTTTCTTGCCTCTGACATCGTCGCAATATCCTGTTTAGTACCTCGGCATTATGATATTTATCCCTATCTAATGATACTGTATCTTTTCCGATTTCCCAATATTTATATTGTTTTATAAATATTATATATAAATAAACTTTTTTTGATTGATTTTTTGTTTCTTTATTGATTCTCTCGTTAATAGTCTATTGGTTATTTAATTGGATAAATAAGTGTACTAATTGCTACCATTCGTCTTACAAAAATTGTTTTCAATATTTATGGATTCTTGGTTTAAAAAATTTGCACCGAAACATGTTCTTCTCTACGGTTGGATTTTGGCATCATTTTGTGGAAGAAATGGCTGTTTCCTGGCTAAAAATCATATGGGCCACATTACTGCAATGCGTACCCAGTAATCAACAATGTTTTTTACGTATGGAAATTCATATTTGTATGGGGTGGACAAATTTAATGAGAAGAGCATCTGATGTTAATTTAAATTTAATGATTAATAGAAAATGCAATGAAGCTCTGATACGGCGAAGAAGACAAGGTCATAATTTTAGTTACGTCATTTTTCATAGAAAACGTAGTGTCATGGAGGACGAAATCATTCTGATATTAACTGATTCGACAATTTTTATCGGAAAATTGAAGTAAGCGGGATATAAATTCTTGGCGGCCCTTAGCAACAATATATACCTAAGTCCGAGTTTCCTCTTTTTTCAATGAATTACAAGAAACTCTTCCTTTATTAAAAAAAACCTCGTTTCCCGGGACGACGATATTTTTTGCTTGAGCTTCTTGTGATTTTCCCTCCAATTATTTCGCTGTGCGGTTTTCTGACGAAAGCCTAAATCCTATTCCGCATTGTTGGTTTAGGCATTGCGATGCCGACCTGGAAAACAAGGTATTGTGATTTTGAACAGTCGGCGACTCGAGGAGATGGTAATCGCCGTTCTTTCCCACAATTGCCCTATTTAAATGCGCAGTTACTCCGCGTCATTCTAAGATCCTTGTCATTTGCCTCCTTGCATGCAAACCCTGCCATTTGTTCTGCGTGTTAGTAACCTATTTGATGGAGAGCGATTAAAATCCTCGAATGGCAAAACTAGAGCGAAGCACCGTTGAATTTCAAGAATATCATCAATGTGCATCCTCGGCTATCTTCTGTATAATTTAGAAGAATATCATATAAATTTTAGGGTTCGTAAAATTAATGATTATAATTCTCCGTGATGGTCACTCGGATAGCTTATCTGAATACATTTCAATGCGAGGAAGTAAAGCCGATTGCGGTGTGTATAGTTCATTATGTCAATTGGATTAGCCTAATACTTAAGTATAAGGCATTACTAGTATTAAAAGTTACTTCGCTGAGTACAAAGTTTTCCTGGGAATTAACACGTGAGAACTAGGGCCTGATTTACTTTTTCCATTTGATATTTTACGTAAAAGAGGTTACACATTTGTTAAAGGTAATTTTCGAGCTCTTATATAAAAAGAGCTAAATATCATAAGCATTATAAGACGTGTGTGTAGGAAGGTGAAAAATATAAATGTTTATTCACAACTCCCTGAAAAATTCAGAATGTGTTTTCTAGTTAGCTTTTTGCGGCAAGTCAATATTTATCATAGCAAAATAAACAAGGAAATTTCCCATTTTTTATGGATCATACGTTCGTCTGTGTATGATTAAAAAATTATCATTATAATTATAAAAAAATGTAAAATTGGATCCAAGTCTTTCGTGGGAATGTAATTGTACCTCTGATACCAATTTATACGAATACATTTTAAATATAAGGGCAGTAATAAAATTGCAAGATATATGACTGTGTTATAGGCAAGTGCAATCGTTGTATAAATTTAAGAAGGGATGCATTTTCAACGAAGATTCAATTTATCTTTAAAAAGATACACCGCTACGAAATTTTGAAATTACCGTACAATCGTTTTAATATCAATCAGAAATTATTAAACGGGTCCTACATATAGAGATAAACTAAGGAAGATGATTTCGGAACTAACCTTAAACGCAAATCTAATTTTCCAGAAAATTTCGTTTGAAAATTCACGCTACGACAAATTTTTGCAGTTAACACATTAAGATATCACTACCTTTCTCATACTAAAAAATGCAATGAAAACGAGAACAATGTAATAGAATTTGATCGGCGATGAAGCAAAGCAAAACGTGGAGAAAATCGTGTCAAAAACTGTGAAGAATCAGAGACAACAATCTCGAGGCGTTAAACACCAGAAGATAAAAATATCTCTCGAAGATATAAAGCGGAGAATGAGGGAAGGGTGATTAAGGGCGTATAAAGAGGGATGGTGTAAAGCGAGGGCGGAAAAAGGAAAAAAACACGGGGAATATGACACAGGTGGGAGGAAACGGAAGATGGGGAACGTGAGACTCGGACTGATTGATTGCCTCTTCGAACACGACGTCCTATTTTTCTCGCTCCACGAAGGAGCATTTTTATGAGGAAGTACACCTCTGAAACATTTATGTCCCTTACGTAAAGGCGATCAAAGGGAGATTATGGAAACAATACCGGTTTTTTTCGGATTCCACGTACTCCTGATTTGTTCTCAAGTACCATGAAACGATTTTGATTTTCTCCCTCTTCGTGTATTTTATGGAGCTCTCCGAACGATCCAAGACAGTTCACTTCATGACAGGTCACTGTCATGAAGTGCCGCGAAAAAAGCTCCATGATGAGTTTCAGTTTTACTAGTCACTAATGATGGATTCGTTCAAATAATCAGTCAATGATTTACTTTAATATTTTATTTTCCTTAATATTGTATTTAATAATTCATTTCCTTTATAATTAGTATACGTTTGTATTACGATATTTGTATATGATCGTATCTTAATTGTGTGTAAGTTTGTATTTTAATATTGGTATAAATATTTATTTTGTGTCATTTTAAATAGATTTATAGATTTTTATTGTGTTTCATAATATTATTAGTATTTTTAACATTTGAATATAAATGTATTGTTTAAATGAAAGATGAAACTTGAAAGTCTCTCTTTTGCTAAATTAAATTATTTAACAACAATAATAATTATTATTACTATTAATATTCATATTATTAATACTGAAACGAATAGAATAGGTACCACCAGATATCGCTGGATTTGATTGATGATGGATTGAATAAATTTTCACTACGTACCAAAACCATCAATGAATGAATCTTCCTGATGCGCATTTCGTTTCCAATGGAAGCATCTTCAGAGGCAAAAGGTGACTTATGATGATGGATTAAATGGGAATGGAATCCTATGTATTTATCTCAGCTCTGCGCGGATATTCTCAGTACAGCTCGTCTCAGTGTGATTGTTTTCGATCTGAAGATTGAAATAATGCCTTATTGATTACATTGGTATATTTCAACTGAGTATTTAGCTATCGGAGTGACTGCAAGCGGTGGAACACAGTGTAGGTGCGTAGCATATTTCCCAAGAGCACCAGACATTTTTCAGCATTAGATATAAGTATTAAGTATTACTATCGTTAACACTACTTAGACAAATCAGGTAATTTCGCCCTTGCGCTCCCACCGGGATACGAACTCGAGACCGCTTTCACTGAAGCAGAGCGCGCAACCTCCTTGGCTATCCCAGATCCTACACATACTTTTAATTTTTCCTTTTATCTTTTGATGAATTGAGTTGCAGAACCGTTATAATGTATCAATTCTACATCTACCGTTCATTTCTTGATCAATTTGAATCCATCTCCAAATGAGAATTGAACTTTTCAGTGTGCTGCGAACTTTTAGGTACGTGGGTGATCCAGAGGTCGAAAGTGTACAAAATAAAAGAAGTAACGTTAAAAGTAAAAATAGCCTATCAAAGAACGAATATGGGGAGATCTATAATGTATCTCAATATCATGAATCTATAATATACGATTTTTGTATTTGCATCTTCACGTGTTTACCCAACTCTAAAATCCTACGTTTCTATTTTTCTTTAAATGTATCAGTACGGACTAAACTTTATTCTCACTCTTAGTCCTAACTTACTTTCAAGAGAAAAAAAGTAGATTACTTATAAAATTAGGCCGAACTAATTCGAATTGAATGAAATGTATTTGATCAAAGGAAATTCTCAAGCAAGCCACAACAGAAATACCTCTCAAAGTTATTCCTATCTTTTCTTAAGATAAAAACATCTGTCAACTCTATGTTTTTAAATCTACATGGCGTTTAATTTGAATTTAATTCTTACAAAATGTTTAGTAAATATTCATGGTCACTTTCGTTGACATAACAGTGTCTATTTATCGCGTCTCGTGCTATTCCAAAAATACTCAATAGTATTTATTTGAATTTTCGTGATGTGAGAAGGTGCAAATTGTTCAAATTATCTATAGGTATATGATGAACGATGTTTGTATTTCGATTCTCGATTATAATGCTAAAAATAACGAATTACTTCCTATTTTCCCAGTAATTGGATTAGATAAATACTAACGTAAGTCATTGAATTGCTAAATCCTTCAGTTAATCAAGCAGAACAATTTGATTAATTACAGCCAAAACATTTCTGTCCAAAATGTTTTCGCAGGTACTTATAATTTTGTTTAAATTTCGAGGTAATAAGCGTAAGAGAAGCTCGCGACGGAAATATTGATTCGGACGACATTCTCGATCCAAAAAAAAAGCTGAAAACGTATCGATACAGTTTCCCTTTCATATTCCCGCCTCCGATCACCGGGCTACCGACGTTCACCCACCCTCGGGGGCGAAATAGAGGAAACCATCCCCTCCAGCTTTGATCTCACGCCCAAAAAAATTATCATCCGCCTCTGAATCGCCTCGCGTTATAAGTTCCACGGATAAATGCGCTCCGCAATGCACGAGTAATGAAGTGTGAACGGCCATCTGCGACATGAATCCCTTCCGAGTCCCAGGGATCGGAGAATACGCGGCCCTCAAAGAGGAGTCGTTCAACGTCCGCTGCCCACACACGTGAATAAAGAGCCCATGGCAATTGGCAATGCCACTTCTACGGAGAGGACGTTCAACTTTTAACCTTGACTATTCATTCCACTATCCCCACCGCATTCCTTGCTCCGCCTATCTTCACAGTTACGCGCATAGCATGTTCCATGACGCAATTTGAGAACATGATTGAGGAGGAAACGAGCATTCAAGCCAGAATTCCCACACATTTATCAGAGGGCTCGCAGGAACGCCCATTACATATTTCGGCGTACTTGGGCTTTTTTTATTGCCGTCTTGAATATGCTTTGTGCTTAAATATCGTGGGCTTCGTTTTTCTGCCTTTCGTCGGCGAGATTTGGTATGATGTGTTTCTCTGAGGGGATATCTTTGTTGTGATTTCATGAACGTGGCCATAAAGATGGGCTGTTTTCGGTTTTTTGTGGCGAAGTACGCGGAAAGAAGGTAAAAAAAACTCGCATTTCGTATGTGTTGATGGCGTTTACCGAAGTATGAAGCTGTCGTGACGTAAATTGACGCTGGCTCGAAAGAAGTTGACTTTTTGTCGTAAGTTGTTACGTAATTTTTTTTATCGCCCACAAGCGAACGAATTCTCTACTTCATACGTAAAATCTAGGGTTAAGGTAATGCACAATATTATTGAAGGAAGTATTAGGTTATCATCACGAATTAATCGATAGAAATTATACCGAGGTATATAAGAACCAAGAGTACAATTTCACGCAGAATCGCTACCATCCATGGACGACTCCTACTATGTAACCTATTTTGTATAGAATTTATGTAATATTTACTAATGTTTTCCAAAGGAAGATTCTACTTTGATAGAGAAATGCGCCCGTGGATGGGGGCTACTTTCTAACCCAGCGAACGGAATGGCACGTTCCAGAATGTTCTAGCATCTCACTCATCTTCCCCAAAACATATTCTTATAAATAGTAATGTTGATAATCCGAAATGGCATACCTTGGTTGGCATACATTTAGCTACCTGTTTAAAATTGCTGGATTTTATAGTTATTATGGATACGTGTTATTTTTTCAAGTTGTTACTATCAGTAGCCCGATATTAAATATCGTCTATATTACTCCTCTTAATGGTATCAGCGCCGAAAATTAAACATAATTTCGAAGCAACGTCTGACAATCATGTAATCTATATACTCATTCTTCATTCCGTCCTTTATCTATGTCATTTAAAATTCGCCTAGTTTGTTTCTTGCTTCTGCTTTTTATTTGTGTGAATCAATTCGCATAATTGTTTTAATGGCGAAATCAGGTTGTACAATATGATAAAGTAGGTTTCGTCTAATTTTTCATTTGGAATTGTTGTATTATTTAAAAATTTTGGAATTTAAATTGCTCTATATAGATTTTATACAAGAAAATCCTTTTTAACCTCACTTCATCAACTCTATTTTTCATTCAATTTACTTTTTGTTTGTCATCTAAAAATATTTTCGATCATCTACAAAAATATCTTTGATCTCGTTGATAGTTCCCAGCCACTCTATTTCACTAAATTGTTTTGAAAAGTAGAGATTTCCCGATAATGCTATAGTGGAGAGGAGTAAGTAGAGATAATCATTCATTGGGGAATAACTTGGTAAAGTAGTCCTTTTCTGAATCCAAGTCCATCCGATTAGTAGGAAATAAAAGTGCAGAAATTAAGGAAACCCTTTATTTAGTACTTTAAAAAATAAAGAATTCGGGTGTAAATATTTCTGAAAGATAAAGCGATGTATTTCTGACAATTGCCTTAAAGAATTTTACGCCTTATTTTGCTAAATAAAAGAAAATTTCCTTTAATTATCCCTCTCGAAATCACGGAATTTACATTGCTAATTACATCAAACCGGGCAAACATCGATCGTCAACTGTATTATGATTATCTTTTTACGATAAAAAACATATAAATTTGTATAGGTATACATGTACATTTATATAAGCGTGTAAAGTAAATATGAGATATTTTTGACGAAGACATTGGACTGGTTCATAGTTTTTGAACCTATCTGCTATGTAGCGATCTTATTCCACGTGCTACACAATGCTTCGACTCAAAAGAATGATTCATTTAACTATGGCATTCTATTTTAACTTTTGATAACTTTCATTGCGTAAGAAGTAGAATACTAATCGCTTTTCAGGGAAATTTATGTGTGGAAGACCAATTTTTGTAAAATTTTGAGTTGTTGACGCACGGTAAATCTTGATTCTCGCTCTCTAGAGTTACGTCGGGCAAAGAAGACATCACAGTGTAAATTTTACTAACGAATCAAGGATTTATATCATTATTGTATCGAGGATGTTTAATTATTTAATAATTTAAGCGATTGTATTTTCGTAAATCGGTAGCACTATGCATGAGATGCGAGCGGTGCAGAGTTTCCCATACACAAGGTGTCAAATTCGAGCGAGAGGGGATCAGAAGAAGATAGCGAAAACCAATTAAGAAATCAGGGAAACTGCTGCAGAGACCAAAGCCATCCCGTGAACCGGGGAAACCTGGAAGAGATGCGTGCGGGAACGGAGTCATCCCGCCACCCGATCGACAGTTATAATAAGGGTTCGGCATGTATAACTCGTTACCTGCGTCCCGTTGCTACGCAATGCTTTGGCTTCGGGGATAAAAATTTTCAACGAAGGCCAGCAAGTGAGTCGGGGAAGGGATAAGGGGGAGGGGGGAGTGGTGGAAGAGGAAATTTTTTTAGGATGGCAGGTGAGGTAACGGGAATAGAGGATACCCATGATGTGCGCGGACAAACCGCTCTCTCCGAAAGGGGAGGGGGAGAAGGTAGATATTGTCGGTGTAGAAAGGTCTTAGTGGGGGGGGGGGCATCAGTAGGGGGAATGCGTGGGTTTTTTGGGGGATACTTTCGGGTTTTTTTCCTCCTTTACTAAGGCTTTAAGTCCACGTTATGCTTGCCGAGGGAGTTTTCCGAGGAAAAAGGGACAATGATGATCCCCGTGATGAAGACTCACCAAGAGTGAATTCAGAGCGGGTAAAAAGAGTCCTTTTTTAACTGGGAATCGATTCGGCTGAGGTCAGTGACGATCGGAATTAAGTTTGTGGGAGAGGAGATTAGAAGGAAAATGAGCAGGAAGTGAAAGGGATTAGAAGAGGTAGGAGACAAAAGGTGGACAATTTTATCTGGAAGAAGCGGGGACTTAAAAGTCTCATCTTGGGTCGCGCGAAGAGCCAAAACTGATCTCGATGTAACCTTATATTTTGGGCTTAGAAGTTGCTGCATAATGAACGTATCCAAAATGCTAGCTGATCCAGCGCGGTATTATCTAAAACTTTTCTGGGAAAAATATCGCATTTGGGTGTATTTGCGGTCCTATGGAGTAGCTACGAAAGTAAAATCCCCAATTCAATATTGTAAATCTCTAATAAAAAAACCTTTGATTACGGTTATTTAAAAATAATTCTGAAAAACATTATGCATCCTTTAGAAACTATTTTTATATGTACTTATTTATTTTAAACACCCGTATAAATATGCATTCTTTGAGAAAGTACACCGATGTGCATAACAAGGGTGAACACAACTATTACCTAATTAGGAATGACCCTTTTAGCCGAGACTCGAAACCAGGAGCTTGGCTTAGGTAAGATAGCAATATAACCATTCTTCCATTGAGATCATGTTTTTACTGTCGTTAGAAATCACTATTAACATGTATTTACTTTGGACTCAGTTCCAGCTTTGCTTCCTGGGTTCGAGCTCAGATCATCCCAAAGATGAGAAAAGGTTTCCTTGGGCTTCCTGTAGTAAACAAGCATAGCTACTGTTATGAGGAACCGCTTCTGAAGTAGCCCGTAGACGGGCAGACTGACACTTCGGATTTTTTCATAGCTTTCTCGAATGAAGAGGTTAAGTTTTCTTAATAGTTATCTTTCCACCGATTTTGTCGATAGAAGATAGCACTGCGTTAAAAATAACAGTGGCAGTAAAAATATAGCAAGCCATAACATTTAGTAGTGTTTGGTAAGAATAAGAAGCATGTTTTTAATTCCTTGAAGTGCAATGGAGGAAGAGAAAGTATGGGGAAAAGAAGCCAATGAAATTTCAATATTAAAATGGCTTCCGCATTTAAAATGGCTACTTCCGACTTAAAAAGAATGCAACTCGATTCCAAAAGCTGTGGCGATTAAATTGGACACGAATGTAAGCTTTGTGATTACAAACCATGAAAGGTGTCGGGAAATTTTAAAATTAAATTCCTTTTCAAGTCGCGAATTTCGGCAGAGATAAGATTATTCTACGTATAAACACGAGATTAAAATGTGGAAAACATAAGGCGCTTTTAGGACGATATAAATCACTCATCGCTCCGAGTTGAGCTAGAAAACTTGAAATTTTTGCATAATTATAGAGCATTCCGCCGAAAGTGTGCTAAAACGGAAAATTTCTAGATTAAGATAGCTAATTGTGATTTTAACGGAGAGAATATAGTTGAGATAGTGAAAATAGGTCATCTACTTGATTATTTCCAATTAAATTAATTATAGATCCTATGATGCATTCAAGTTTACTCTGAAAAAGATTATAAAGTACTATGATGACCGTTTATCACGGTAATTTGCTTGCTGATTTCGTTAACGTTCCGACTCTAACATGAATGATAAACTTATATTAGTATGCAGTAATATTATTTATTATTATCATCAAAAAGTTAATCTTAGATATGCTGAATGAGAATCTTGGAGAAAACATCTGTGGATAACTTAAATGAACCGTCTCTGAATTGCTATCTGAAATCATTTCGCATAGAGTCAGTTCGACATGAAGTAATGAGGAACGAAACTTCAAGTGTTTACTGTGTCATATCGTGATTAACAAATAAAATGTTAAAAATCCGTTATCCTTGGTGAAGCAAGTTAAAAATGCGTTCTAATTGCATGTAGAAATTACTATGTACTTTGACGTACATTTCAATTACATTTCATCCTTTCCCTTTGAAAAACGTTACTTAGGTTATTTTTCTATTTTATTCAATCGCATTAAATCCTGGCACCGGAAATTTTACGAAAATGAACATGGAAAAAGATAACTGAGAGTCACAAAAAATACGGATGTTTTGCCATTTTACCGTAGGAAGCGCGTAGAGAGGTATTACAGGGGGGTAAAGTCCCTTCGGCCCCTGCCATATGGAGACCCCCAAGATGTACGGGCCTCATTTGTCATTCATAGAGGGTCCCAAATTAGTTACTGCGAAGACGTTTCCAGATTTACGTCGCTGGGCGCGTATTTCAATGATTTTATGCGACATCATATACGCTAGATTAATTTTAGAGATTTAAAAGGTCTCCAGTAGCCGTCTTTATTAAAGGATTGAAAAATACTACTACTGCTCTGAAGATAGCATGGATATCGAAAAGTGCATTGGGTGTCTTAGAAAGTTGGTAATCCGGTATTTTCTATTGTTTCCGAAGGAGTATTACAATTTCCTGTCCTCATAAATTACTCTTGAGGCATAATACCAAAGATATGTGCAGCCTTTCCAATTTTAATAGAGAAGTGAATGCACTGGATAGAGTCAATATTCACCCACTGAGCATTTGAATATAATTCTATGCTCTTGAATTCACTCTAATTCCTTTTAATTCGGACAAGCGAGCGGAAGGATATCCTTATGATTTCATTTGACAGCTTCTTTGGGAAGGAAGAAGAAGGAGATTAGAAAAATGGCGGTTGGAAGAAGATGAGATAGAAAATTTGGATCGGAAGCGGCGGAGAAACAAAGGGGTGAGGTCCCGTGACGTAAGAAGCGAATGTGGGGATGAGAATGCATTCTGACGCACTGGGGGGAAGGAGAGAGAGAAGGGAAGGGGAGCATTAGAAAGAGGGAATATGTAAAAGAGGGAAATAAATGAAACGCGAGCTAGGATAAACCGAATGCGACCGCAAAACATACAACCGCTTAGATACCGCCGACGAAGGAATTCTCTTCGGAAAGGAAGAGTTGTAATCGGGGTGAGAAAAACGCTTCCGAGACATCGATTGTTTTTTCCCTTTGACAAGGCTGCGGAGGGGACGAAATAGGATTAATGCTAAATGCTTAGCAAGGAGAATGCCCGAAGGAGGAAAAGTAAGAGTCAGGGAAAACAGAACTTGGGTGCGCTTACACGAGCTCGATATTGTTCTGGGTGGCGCCATACGGATGACTCCTTGTTATGATTCGTGATTTTTTTTAACGGAAGCAGTTCGTTGGTGTCGAAAGGTCACAAAATGAAAACATCTCTCCCGAACAGGATATAGACGCTTTATGACGTCTACCTGGTGATGACGTTGTCGTGAAGTAAACAAGATTGAGCTAGGATGATTGACCCGGTGAAGGAACTAATTCAGTATTACCTCGCATTGCACAGACCTAAAGGGAGTGAGCTAAGTCAAAGCAGGTTATTCAACTTAGTTAAGTATTTTAAATAGAGTCGGCCCTCGTTTATCGCGGTTAATCAGTTCCAGACTCTACCGCGATAGGTGAATTTCCGCAAATAGGATTCTTTATTAATAATTAAGTCGAATATTATCGTAGTTATAGGAATCTTTTCGCAGTTATAAGAATAGTTTCGTAGTTCGTACAGGATTCTTTATTGTTTTTAAGTCGAATATTTTCCTAGTTAGAGCATAGAAAAACTGTTTACGACCTAAATACATGCCTCAAGACCTGAAATTAGATCCTATAGTCTCTATTAAACACGTATTATCCGATATATTAGACTAAGTAAGCGAAAATAAGATATATTACTATTGTTATCAATAAGACAGACGTTAGAAATATCATAACATTTTTATGAATACAAATATTAAAAGAAAACGCAATAAAGTGAAGCCTTGAAATTCGCAGCGCGAAATAACGTCTGTATAATCGTCTGACCAATATCAAATTTAATAAATATTTTGGGTATAAAAGCAAATTTCGCGACTTCTAACATGCCTTCATACATCTGCTTACGAAAAATTGAATTTAAAGTATGATTAACCTTAATAATTTATTTCATTATCTTAAATTTAGTATTTTTCGATGTACATACAAGTAAGAATCTTATGCTAAATTTCGGCGCTTTTAAAAATAAAAAAATTACCTCTAATTCGTTTCGTTAGAATAATTTGTATTTTCAACATTACTAAATTATTAAACTTTATCATGTTATACATTGCTTATGTTTTCATCATTTCATCCAATTATTCGAATATATAATTCCTCCGTATCACGGCAAACAATTGCTTATCAAGAATACATTGAAACCTACAAACAAAAGACCTCAAGCAGGAAGGTTACGCAAGTTAAGGAAATTTTGAGAAAAGTGCAACCCATAATATGCAATATATTACTTCATCCTCATAATTTCGTGCGCAACAAAGATAGGATATTCGCTCATTTTTTCCCTCTCAAATGCCAAAAGAAATTGAATTTTTCCGAATTTCCCTAAATTGTCTGCAGATGGCATCACGATAATTATAAACCAAGACTGATTCTGCTCCTACTTTCGTTGAGAAAATAGACTTCCGCTCACTATCAAATGTTTTCTTCGTGTATAAATCTATATTTTCTGTATTTTTACATACATTGTATATCCCATACAATGTGAATACCAAATAGTACAGCCGATTTCTATAATATGTCAACGCATTGCTTGGTTATTTAGAATTCGTTAAATTAGGTTTGCGCTCTGTTTGCATGAATAAATGATTTACTTAAATACACATAAACGTGAGGATAATGAAGATTTTTCAGTTAATTATAATACCCAAATTTCATCGACCCAAATTCATCCGTCCAAGAAGATTATCTCCACAAATCCAAACAGATTTGGGTGATTTGACCATTGATTTCTCAAATAATAAGGCCTTAGTCCGAGTATATTGAGTGTCCTATTATTTTTCGTTGAGACAAACGAACTTTCTTGAGAATTTACGGGATTCGTTCTAGGCGAGAGAATTTGCCTGTACTTTCTAGAGATGGTAATTAAAATTTCCATGCCGTTAATGGCATTTGCTTGATAGCTAAGAAGACCGGAATATGTTTTTGACTTCATTATTCGAGAGAAAGAAAAAAGATGAAGGTCCGATAAGTAAATTAGAATTACGGTGTTCATTTCCGCCTAGGCAGACCAGTAGATAGGGTATTCATCTAGTATTAATGGGGCACGTCCGAGAATCTTGCATTAACACAAAAAGCTCATTTTTCAAACAATTGAAGCGAATTAGGGATAAAAATCGTTCTATGCTGATGGTCTCATTTACTTTGAAAAATTCCCTCGCTCCATGTTTTGTACGATTATTTAAATATGAGCTGTTCGAAATGAATGGCTACTGTGAGGGTATTCGCCAATTAGTTCTTGTTAGAGATCTGTGAGCTTAATTTCTCAAAAAAGAACAGTTGAGGAACAGGTTTGAATAGCAGTTAAACAGTTACAATAAATCTCAACAACAGCTGAGGCATTAGAATTACGAATGAAACTGCTAATACTCCACGGTATGGTCGTTTTAAGGTTGAGATTAGACTTTTTAAACCCTGTGTGCAATACATTGGACACATATTTTAGTGCTTATAGTAAACTAGTAAACTCCCCAGTCATGCATGACGGGTCTTCATTTCAAATTTTTAATGTGCAACATTTAAATATATGTGACTTAATATATAACTTATCAATAACCTATTTTTTTAAATAAATACTTATCAGGATGGATTTTTAATCTAAGAATATTAGCGACATTCCGAAAAATTACATATTCGATAACTTCGAACACTATGCAATTTGTGGGAATTATATAAACCCGCAGCTTTAAAGCCTCTTTTGCGTTAAAATTTTGTTCGTCTCCCTAAAATCTCCGCTTTTGTCAATATGATATTCAGTAATATCTATTAAACTCCTTCGTCAATCTTGACGGAACTTAAATTATTTTAAAATTTTTCCTTTTACTGTAGACCTCTGGTCCCTCTAAGCTATTTTTGCTGTTTAGAAAAATTCGGGTCTAGAAGGGATCAAATTCGTTCGATGGTATTTACGAATAAAGAAAATTAGACATCCTTAAGGCCCTCACAGGCTTCATTTTATCTTTTTAAATTAATTATTGTAGTATACATGACAATGGCTTAGATGGAAGACGAGACTTTTTGTCTTAATCTCACCCAAACAATGTTTTATTATTATTACAATTTTCATTTTTCATATATTTAGGATTTTATGTACGATTGGAGACTTCGAATTCGAATTTTTTAAAAAGGTAATTTTCTGTTTTTTCTTCTAGCGTTCTTCAAGCTAATTACCTAGAATCGAGACGTGTTCATTCCGGCCTTCACTCTTTATTCTGGCCAACTTTTGATTAGTGAAAATTATTTATCGTGGAGAATTTGGCGAGGTGAATTTTGAAAGGAAACAGACGTATAGATGCATACTGTATCAGTGACTATCGATTTAAAAAGGTAAGTGACCATGAACCATTTAAGTACTGACGTTCCCATATGGGAACGGGCTGCAGCTGCGTTCTCTAGGTAGCTAAACAGTATCTTGAGTGTTATAAAATGGTCAGTAAACGTTATTTTGTAGGCTAAGTGGGTCCAAAGCTTAGTTTCGTTTGAGTTTTGGCGCTGTTAAGTTCAGGGAAATATTTCTTATGATTTTTCGAAAGACAGGTAATTTTTAAGATGGATCCTTCTGGCAACTAATTTTTAATAGTTTTACTTTTTTAAAATTAAAGTAGTCTTTTCGTTATACAACTGTAGTATGATGTTCTGATCATCCAAAGAAATGAAATTCAGCAGAGTTTGAGGTTATTTTTTGTTGTTATAACGTTGTTTATTGCTGTGTTCCCGTATGGGCACGTCAGGCCTTCTCACAACTACGCGACTTCCTTGCTGATGGCTGTCAAGGAAAGCTGTATATAGTATATAAAAGAATATTTTGCGACATTATACATTATTTTTGGTGCAATTAAGTTAAGGATTATTTCAGTTTTAAGTTGTAACAAGAGGACTATGGCAATCATTACGTATTTTTACGAACGAAATCTCGGAAAACCTAAAATTATATAGTAGAAGCAGCAACAACAAGATAAAAACATACCAATGATTATTGAGCTAGATATGCAAATCCTTTCAAATTTTATTAACTTCACATAAAAAATTATATCATTGGAGGAGTTCTATTTTCTGTTCAGGAAAATCGTTATTTTTCATGATTCGATTTCACTGAAGGAGGCTCTCCGAATCCTTGCCGAGGATGAAAAGAGTGAGGTAGATGTTTCCAATTTCTTCATTTCTCCAACAGAAGAAAATGAGCAAACTGATGAAGAATCGGCTGATGAAGATGAGGAAAGATTGGTTGACAATTTTGCTGGCAGGCAATTTAGTGCACAAGCCGAAATTCGGTTGGCAACCAAAGAAAGAATCGGTGCTGGAGAAGACGAGGGGGCAAAAATATCTGTGCGGAGAAAATGGATAAAGAGCAGCATTGAGCGTATGGGAAGTTTTCCTGAAGTAGATTACTCTTCATACTCCAAACTTATTTTCATCGAATTGCTAGTCAAGATCATAGATTCATAGATTGCTTATCAAGAATACATTGAAACCTACAAACAAAAGCCATCAAGCAGGAAGGTTACACAAGTTAAGGAAATTTTGAGAAAAGTGCAACCCATAATATGCAATATATTACTACATCCTCATAACTTCATGCGCAACAAAGATAGGATATTCGAAATTGAATTATTCCGAATTTGATGACGCTCTTCATCGATGACGAGCTCGTCGCGTTCGTAGTGGAACAAAGTGAGAATTACGCCCGATTTTCGAATTTCCACAGTCCACAAATTACAGCAAAGGAGATGCAAGCCTTCATTGGCATTTTGATTGTCTCTGGGTACAACGTTCTTCTGTGAAAAAATATTACTGGGACGCGAAAAAGGGTATACATATTGCATTGGTTAGTGGAGCGATGAGGAGGGACTGATTCATCCAAATAATGAAGTTTTTACACTTAGCGGATAATACTAAGTTAGACAGAAGCGATGGGTTCTATAAAGTCCGGCCTACGATGAAAAGGATTACACAGAATAGGAATCACTAAGTGGCTGGACAATTCGATAATTGTGGCTGCTTCGACAGTTTATGGAGTTACGTTGTTGATGAAAGTTAAAAGATTTTGTAGGAAGCAAAAGAAAATTATTCAGCTTCCATAACCCTAAGTCATATCCCAGCATAATAAGCATATGGGTGGAATTGACCAAATGCATGAACACGTAAATTCGTATCGGTAAGATATGATTTATATAAATTACTTACAACTCAGACAATCGAATAATAATAATAAAAGGGAATCCTCAGATCCAAGGACAAAATTAGAGTTTAAACGGGAGATTGCTCAGGTGTACCCTACTCGGTACAAGACAGAAAAAATCACCTGGTGGACGGCTCAAAAAGGCCTTCATCATCATCGTTTCTACATCAAAAACTGGCGCCACACAAGAGTTGCGATACGATCATTTTATCGGTGAAATACCGCAAAACAAGAGGAAATGCTGCGCTTATGAACAGTGCGAGACTAGTGGGAGAACAATGTGTAATAACTGCTATGTTGGGCTCTGTGTAAAATATTTTACCAAGTACCGCACAAAATAATTATAAAATAAATACCTATTTACCGTGAAAAACCATTTTATACAATAATTTTAGAAATAAATAATATTATTTGCAATAAAATGCTCTTTTTTAATTTCATAATGGCGTGCGTAATAGTAGTAGTATGGGACTGACGTACCCATATAGGAACGGGCATTTGCAACGAACCTATAATTTTTAACTCTTTTTAACAATTTTTTCTTGTTAATATAGGTCATCTGAATACCAATATACGAAAATTAAGGTAATTTTAAAGGAAAATAATTCTCGTCCTTGGAGGGTTAAGGTAATCCTGAGCAAGCTTTGGGCATGATCTAGAAAAAATGTATTCTTGTCTGCAAACGTAGAAGATTATTCTCGGAAACTGGCGCAAACCAGAGCTTTCCTCATGACATGTGACGTGGACCGGTCGTTGAGGAGCCTATCTTTAAATTACCATCGAATTATCATTTCATTTCACCGAGGACGGCTCGTTATATAATGGTGCGTAATTCTTCAGTGTCGCGCGAGATCGCCTTCGGAATATGTAGCGGTCTCGTATAATGCCGACACTCTCGTAACCCATTCCCGTGATTCAATGCGTTTTTTAACAGATTCCCCTCGTTTAACGCCCCTATGCTTAACCCGAATTGGGGTCGGTACAGTTACATCGTGACGTGTTTTAATTACATATTCAAGCAAGCGCGAGATTAATATGTTATCGGAGTTTGCTGATTCCTTTTTTTCATCCTAGCGTCGTTGAATCATTATTGTGTCCATATTTTTCTGTACTGAATCATCCCAACTCCAATCCAAATTGCTGATCGATTTCTATATTCATTGAGCTATCCGGCCAGAGTAACTTACTGGGATATCAGGGGTCGATTCCCAGTCCTGTCAGATATTTTTCACGTCCTTTTCTCCCTGGGATTTTTCCTAGGCGTAAGTTAAGATCTAAGTGTGGTCTTTAACCCCTCAATGATTTATATGCAATTCATCTTTAAACCTCTTTTGTGTACAGAATTATTTTGGTATATCAAAACTCTTGCAAACTTTCGCTTTCATTAATTACTATAGTTAATTCAGAGATTTTCGGCAGATACTTTATAGCACATTTATACTAATTATAATATTAATATTATGGTATGTATTTATACAGTTTGTAGGCGAAGTAGTTCTACATCTGCAATTTTTGGCTCTTGCTTCCTTCGACTATTCACAATTACTCTCCATTAGCCTTATTGGGTAATTTTTTAATTTAGATACATATAGTAGTTTTGAAGATATTATGCTCCTTATCATACGTACTTTTTGGTAGAAATTAAAATAAAGTTTTAGTAATTTTTCAGTAGCAGTTAAATAGATAGTACGTTCGTTTTTTCCTCTTAGTTTCTCTATAATCGCCGTAACATTAGTTGTTCTTTTACGATATTTTGCCATAATGCTACTAATTAGACTAAATACTACAGTTCCATAAAGTACTTAATTATTACAAATGATGGAATGAACCATGGAATGAATGGTTGTATTGTACAACCTTGTACATACATACTTAATTATTAGCAGAATCGGCATTAAAGTAATAGTGTTGAATATTTGATTTCTAAACAATACCCCTAAAAACTATTCAAACCTAAACTTTATATTTTTTCGTATATTATAATAATTACATTTTTACATGTTTAAAAACATTTTTCTTCCTCCTGTACCCTAAATTGTTGAAATATCCAAGGATTGATAGTTGCCTACGTACTTCCTCTGCATGTTGCCAGCGACCTCTAGGAGACGATATATCAAAGCCTTCTCCGATTCACGATCAGCTGTGTATTATGATTTTATACGTGCTGACAGGTTCCCTGATATAATGATAGCGCCTCGACCTGTGGCCCAAGCGATCACGAGTTCGACTCCCTGCGTGTGCACAATAGCGCGAAACGGCCTTGGCTGTCAATGGACGGATATAATAAACATCCAGTATCTATGCATCTGCCTACAATAGTCGCAATTCAAGAGAGATTCATAGACGCTACATTGTCCTCACGTCCGCATTATGTCATGCATAATAAAAAGAAATGATGAAATAGAATATAAACCATCCTGCTGCTGGAATACGGACGGAAGAAAACAATGAGAAGACTTCTAACAAATTTCCGATCACGAAAAACAAGAATACAATGAATAAGATGGATTGAACTGTT
This sequence comes from Sympetrum striolatum, assembly GCA_947579665.1. Lineage (NCBI taxonomy): Eukaryota > Metazoa > Arthropoda > Insecta > Odonata > Libellulidae > Sympetrum > Sympetrum striolatum. The sequence continues at coordinate 46,832,085 of OX388342.1, read as the reverse complement.
TTCTCTCAAGACCAAAACATGTTGTGCTAGAGGAATGTGTTTTCGACTCTTTGAGGGAAGCATCTTGCATGGGAGACGAGTCTATCGCATGGTAAGGCAAGGAATGCTTCAAACAAGGTCACCATTCTTATATTACTACTGTCTTTTCGACGAAATGAAATTTTTCCCAAATATTTTCATGATTGCGGCATGCGAGTTCCATTAAATTGGAATTATGAGTTAGCCGGCTAAAATTAGATTAGTTATTATCGGCAGGTAAGAAAAAGGTCCGAATGACAAGTTTCGAAACACAGTGAAGCATAATAATTATTATAATTGTTTAACCCTTTTGGCGAGGTTAGGCCTCTCTTCCACCCAACCTTTACACAAATTGTATAATATGTATGAAATTAATTCAAAATTATAATCTAAAAATTAACTTACGACTAGAAAACTAATCGATATGCAGACAAGATAGAACAAAAAGAGAAAAAGAGACACTTTTAAAAACAACATACACAGTTTCATAATTGATAATTCTACGACAGAAACTATCTTAAAAGTTGAAGGTCACAAAAATAATTGTTTGGTGATTATGCTCGGAACATAAAAACAGCTGCCTCTCGGAATGGCTTAATTGGAAGTTATGGTCAATAAAAATAATTTTGAGAAAATTAAATCTTAAAACAGTTATTTATTTCTATGAAAATCTTTCGGCAGCGTACGTAAAAGCTGAGGTTCAAGTCCTTAGGGAGTTCTTCTTAATTTAATTTTTGAATGAGCGCAGAGAGAGAAAGAAATCCGGATCCATTACCTCCTAAAGATCTGCCGATAAGTTTTTAATTCCTTCCTCAATATAATTTTGACCGAGAGATGCTTAACTCGATACAAAAATAATTTTCGCCTCGCTTTGAGAAAATAATGTATGTGCATATTCAGATTAGGCGGTATTTTTTGTTGATTCACCCTCGACTCGAATGCTTAGGACGAGGTGATTAAAATTTCCGCCTAACCATTCACGAGGGTAAAAGGGTGAGGTGGGAGTCATTAACACACCTTCACGAAATACGACGGATTAATGGTCTTAACGTCGGTGTTACCTCGTATTTACCTCTCGAGCCAAAAGAGAGGCAGAAAAAAACATGGAGAATTTCTAAGGGAAAATACATTCAATTCGAGCGATTTCAAACCTCTTCGCTGGGAGATCGTTCACGATTTTACGAGCGTGCGATTTCCTCCTTCACGTAAAACATCCACATGTTTAGGATGTCAAAGGGATATTTCTTCGTAGTCAATCCGGGAAATGTGACAACAAAAAAGGACGATTGTTTAGTCAAGGTTAATGATGTTGTTATAAATAATGTTGATTTAGCTATTATTTCATAGAAATAACTTTAAATAAACATTTCTTTTGGAGCAAAAAATTGTGAAAATAGTGCGATAATTTAATCCATAAAAAAATATTCATTGAATTAAGCTTGTACTGAAAATGCTTCAGGACATAGGCATAAGGTCCTAGGACAAATCATTAGGAAATTATTAAAAAATGTAAATTTTCAAGACATACAAAACATTCTCCATTGTCGCCTTTTAACTACCAAATTACCTCCCTGCGGGTCCTGGAACCCACGTGGGGAAACACTCATCTAATCACTAAATTAAAGAATATACTGATTTACAATTTTTATATACATGCTTACTAGAACGTTTGTACAACCTTATTGTATTACCTCATGCCTTAATAAACTCTTAAATACGAATATTTATTGAAATAACTAATACAGCTATGCATCGGCTAGTGTTAATATTTAAGTTAGTTAATATATTTATAGTCTTATGAATGTTTTGCTTTTTATTTGAACTCGACGAAGGAATTGTAATTCAGCGAACGAATTCCTTGGAAGAATGCTCTCGCTTATGAGCATGAGAAATTGGGATAGCGAAATTAAACTAGTTACTGACCTCTTTTAAGGAAAGTAGCAGCTTCCGTTTATGATTACGGGTATTTTCGGATTCGGAAACTTTAGGATAACAGCATTTCGGACAATGAAGAAACATTGTCCAACAAAAATACCTAATATGATATGAAGTCGTATCCTTTAGCTGAGGCAATGATACAGGAATACGAAGACTATCCACTTCCGATAGAACACAATTCAAAAACGCGATTTTTCTCGTCCGATCCGCGTGAAATGGTAATAAAGGCTCCTTTATACTGTATTGTATCGAGAGAGGAGAAATCTGAATAAACCAAAAATGCATTGGGGGAATTCTGGGGGAAATATGACGGAAGCGGATAAAGTACGGAAACATGTAAAGATAGAGGAAAAGAGAGGAAAGGTATCGAAGCGGAGAGAGATGGGGGCGCGCTTTTTTTTCAATCTGCCTTTCTCATGCAAACAAGCCAAAGCCGAGACAAACCCCGAAAGAGACGACAGGGGTGGCCTTTGTCGAAAGTACGGCATGAAATGGATACAAGGGAAACCGATCGGGAAGGAGAGAGGGAGGATGGAAATAAAAGGATTCGGAGTAAGCCGATGTGTGTACACATTCGGATTGCTATTTGCTCTCTCCATTCTCCGGACGAAAGTTTGCCCATCTCGATCTTCTCTCGTATTTGCGGTCGGATGTGTACGGCGCGTCTTGCGGATTCATTTACCGTATGTACTTGAGTATGAGCCGGCTCGAATGTAAAACGAGGCACCTAATTGTATAACAAAAAACATGGGAAACTAATTGGGTGGAGTAGGTTTGGAAATGTAGCAGCTACTGGTAAATTTCAAAATGAAAATAGATACCAATAAAATTATAATACAGTCAGTCGTCGACTTATGACGATTCAACTTACGACCGAACGACTGGAAGGGGCGTGAATAGTGCTTCTCAGCTGATTCAATGTCTAAAGAAAGATAATTATAATTGATTAAGAAATATAAACTTAATAGTTATTTAAATAAATCGTTTAATATTTGTTTAAACGATATATTTAGCGATGATAAAAAGTTGTCTAAATAATTTGAGGAAATCTGAAAGAATAAAAGCACCAATATTATAAATTGTATTTTCTATTTTTTGTTGATATTACATTGAAGTAATAAAAAATATTTTTTTTTAAATTTAGCAGCCTCCATTTTGGAATATTACATGGCGTGCATAGGAAGTATTTCTATCGAAATGTATACAAACACTATGAATATTCGACTTACTTACGTCTAAATCGACTTACGACCGGTCTGTCGGAACGAAGAATCAGTAGGTTAAATTTAAAAAGAATTATTTATTGATCGAGTGAGGAATTTGCAAGACAATTTCCGGCTATGACAGACTTATTCCGCGAGAGAAAAGTTAAGTGGGACCCTCACTCGAGTAAAAGCCGAGAGGGATTTTTTCAGCATGAAAAATGTGCTGAAAACTTGACTTATACACGAATATTTACGGTACCTCGTCTTGAGGAGACCCCTCGCATCGAGGAGCTGGTGATTGATTCGAAAAGAATGCGTGAAATGAAGTATGAAAGGAGATGTTGAACGTTTTCGAAAGAATCTCCCTTTTTTCCCGTGTGCAAACTCCGTTCCGCTAGTGTTTATCTTTCGAGTTAAAAAGACGCGGATTCAATTCCCTGGAGACCGCGAACGCTATTTAAGCGCCTTATCTTCGTGCATTCTTCCGCGCCTTTTCCCCGCCGAGATAATTCGATGGGTACTTGAAGTGCGTCCACGAAATGTATGGCTTGAGATGGGGGAATGCGGATGTGGTACCGTTCATGTATCCACATCCTCCTTTTGAGATAGCGTATCCAACGAGATAATAAGAAGAATAATAACGAGGTTTTGAAGGTAATGTCACTGACACGGAGCACTAAAACTCTCGAGAAAGAGTTGCCCCTCATAAAGAATATTCCTGAGTTTATAAATTGCATATGAAGAAAGGTTAACGAAGAGTGGTTGCTGACTTTCTTAAGTTGGTGTTGAACCATTGACTTTCTTATGCTACAACTTTTATGTCACGTGTATCACTATGACCTGGCAGATAGCTCAATTGAGAGAACAACTCTTCGGTAATCGGGAGGTCTGAGTTCGAGTCCCGTCAGACTTTTTTAATGTCCTCTCATCCGACTTTCCTAGGAGCACGCCTTTACTTCCAAATCACCTCTCTACCTTTCCTTATTGTGAAATCTTTTAAGCTTTCAGCACAGTAAGAATCTCTCACATTTAACCATTTATCGTACATTGGTTGGCTTAGGAGAATTCAGTTTGTTAGAAACATATACACATCTGCTTAGCGCCAGTTATCAACGATTTGTGACATTTATTTCTTGAAGATTATCACCTATCATTTTGCTTGTTTCTTCTGGGAAATTCATTTCTATATTATTCGTGAATATGTTTTAAAATCGACCAAAATCGATGATTTTGTATTATAACAGTTGTAGAAATCATAAATATCTTATCAATGAAAGAATTAAAGAAGGAAAAAGACAAAATAATGTTAGTTACTATCATTTTCCCTTAAGGTTATGGTAAGCAAAGATTGAAAGATGGTCTTACCATTTGATATCATCAATCTTTCCATTATGGAATAATTCACTTATATCCGTTGTCATACTGAAATCAGCTGATGTTTTTTTAGTGGACGCTGTGGATGGGGAGATTGAAATCTCGAATCTCGATTCATGAATTCTTTCGCGCCCTTTTCCTCCGAGATAATCCGAGTCATTTCGAGATTCATTTATTCATCACATCATACACATGAAGATCCATGCAGATACAAATGGCTCATAAAATGGGTACAGGTAATATTATGAGATACCCTTCTTATCTTAAGAGAAACTATAATCAAACAAATCAACAAATACCAAGAAACATAAGATCCTGAAGAATCCCTGCTAAGGAAGGACAACATCAATCCTTACTTCAAGACAGCAGCCAAAGTGACTATGATTGATTCTATTTCTAAATATGAGAACTGTAGCTGTAAAGTATTTAGGCTTTAGCCGATCCTCTCCACTATTATTTCACATGTAATCTACCATTTTTGAAAGGGAATGAGGCAAGGTAAGGACTGAGGTAATTTATGTTATGAATGGAAAACATCCACGGTAGCGCAGTAAGATAAACTCATGAATAGATTTTCAAAGCACTCAATTAGGAGAGATCAAGACAAGTCACCATCCAAAATCATCGTATCTAAGAAGCTTTCATTTTCATTATGACCGAGACTAACAATGAGATGAAAATAGATGAAATATAGTAACAAAGAATAAGTACAACTTTTACAAGCCGCAAGATAATTTTATTTTTAAACTACCATAGTTTCTACTCCTAGAGTCATCAGAGGTTTATGGTCACTATGGTGTTTGAAAACCAAATTATCTCTTAGTTGTTAAAGTAATACTTTTTCTTTGTTCCTGATGGAGACCACAAAGTCACGGCCCAAGCTGTTGACTCTAAGATGAAATACATTTTTCTATCTTGTTCCAAAATACGCATTGATAAAGATCCCTCCATTATGGTATAGTAGCCAGTAATAAATACAATATAACATCGGAATAATTCTTCCAAATGCGGCCTTTTGCGGATCCATCCCCGTGGTTAATAATTTCGATGCGAAAGAATAGAACAGGAGCTCTTTAGCACGCCGCCTGCGACGTTTCATTTCCTTCTTCGTTTATTCCCAATGCTGACAACGGCCATAGAACAAAAAATCCCAATGCAATAATCCCTTGGCTGCTATGCGGAGAATTAACATACAACGTCGCCTCCCTCATATTCCTCACTTTATTGCACCACTTAAGCATCCGCCGCGTGTGCCTCGAATGTCGATCCGATGAAATGATGGCAGACAATCGGTGATTACGGCGTGGGAGAAGTATTCGGAGATTAAATGGAGAGACTTGAGCGATCCCTTTCGATTGGGTTTCTCTTTCTTCGTCTTTGAGAGACGTTTCGAGTCCTTCGAGGGGTGTGCGGTGGCAGAAATAAACAGGATGACTAAGGCCCCGAAGAACGGGTTAAAAGGAGAAGAAAAATGAAAGAGAACCGACCCGTTTCATTGTTTGGAGCACAAAAGTAATTACGAAATTAAAAGGATACATAGAGACTGGCATAAAGTCAAGTCAACTGTCTAGTAAATTTTTTTCGATGAGCTATATCGGGACTTAACTCACTGATGATGGTAAACAAAAACATTATGATTAATTACAATGGTATTATGATTGTATCAAAACCTTACTGAATTTTCGGCTTACACTAGCGTGGTTAGTTAGAATAAGTACCCAAGAATGTGCGATTATTTGATCAACACAATTGAAAGAAATTGAAGTATCTAATACCAGTAAATAAGTTAAATTTTAGCACTATTTATTACAAAAATATGATACTAATGACGAAAAACTCAATAACTGTTATATTTATAGCAACTGCAAAAATAGTATAGCTGTATCTCTGGACATTGTAATGCGATGTCTCGTTGTATCCGGAATTTGCGTATAGAAACTCGTAACAAGCGAGTAGGTTGAAATTGTGAAAGGATCACATCTATCATCTTGTCGAAAAAGTATGCCTGATCATTCTAGTAATGCAGTAGAAAACTTTACCTAAGTGAAATCATAAAATGATCTCAAAATCGCCTCAGAACACGTGTCAGTAGAACAACCTTTCTTTCGCAAAGATACGTACTTCAGGACACTGAGATGGGAGTAGAAGTTACTAAACATCACAAGTACGAAAAACCCACAATAAGCCATCTCTTTCATTATGATCTCAGTTCTAATGCCTCCGGTGAATACCGCAGTCATTCCAGCAAACTGCATTTACGGATTCATCCGAGAAAACATTATTTTGCGCTTTTGGAAACGTGTATTCAGACCTAAATGGATAAACGAATGGGCGTTACAACCTCCTCAGACTGTTAAAAAGGGAAGATGAATAGAATTAATTTTAGCGGAAAAATAATAAATCCTTTCAAGCGCCTTATTTCCCCGAGTTAAAAAATTTGCATGTGAATTGGACTCGCGCTTTCCGCGAAATATTTGGCGGAATTGGCTAATCATAAACACACACACGTTTTATCGCGGGTGGCGGAATCAGTGAACCCGTTCATGGGCGTTGGAGAATATTCGCCAATTGGTTTGAAAGCCAGCACAAAAGGCATTCCCGGCGAAAGAGTTTAAAAACGATAAAAGGGTGCTTTCATTTTAATAGGTGTGGTGTCATGAAAGAGGAAAATGCTTTTTGTTAACGATTAACAGATGAAACCGCGTGGTTATGGAAGACGAGTCGGTGTTTGAGATATGCGTCATATTTTATCACTATGGAAACCAGAGAATTTCTTAATTATTCACGTGAAAATTTCGTTGTTTTTTACGCAATCGGTCCTGAATTTTCCCTCTGAATTTCCACTCCTAACATTTCTCTTCGCTTTTCACGTTCCTAACAGGTCTACTCGTATGACTTATTTACTTAATTATTCCACTCCCAGAATATCACTAAGTTTACTACGAAAAGAGAACATTTGCTATGTTCTTTTTTATTTAGTTAAATTAGTTGAATTAGCTTCCACTCTCTGTGGATCTTTTCGCATTGTCCGAAGGGAAATTGATTTCAGTAGAATTTACTAAAACAAATTAAAACCCTTTTTCCTAAATATTTCTAATTCCTATTTACCTTGTTTTATAATTTTTTATTGTTATTATCAATTTAATTTCCTCTTTTGTTATACTTTCACTTTAAATTGACAATCAATGCTGTGTGTGAAAACTGAATAAATAATCACATCCAATGAAATCTAAAATAGTAACGTTTGGAAGCTTGAGAAGGAAAACAATTTCTTTGAATTTGGGAACAACTCCATCGAGTTAGAAATTAATTTAATGGCCAAATGGCAGATTAAAAGATGGGCTTTCCTAATTAACGAATTTTTCCAACGACGACAACGAAGGCTTTGACATTTCCGCCCCCATTTTGTTAATTTAAAATCTAAATAAACCGAACGAGTCGACTGCTTCGGAAAAGGAAGGAGAGGCGTGTTTGCTCGTCCGACTATAAGTTCACCCTCACTTATACAAACCCATCGCGACCTTGCGCCTTTGTTCCCGAATATGAGTCCCATTATGTATTATTCGAGGAAACCCGGAGCGAATCCCCATTGGTAATGTCAGCAAAGGTTCGAGGGACCCCCGGATAAAGAGAAGAGTTGGCGAAAGAGAGGAAAGAGTGGAAAGAAGATGGAGCGGAACGACAATAGAGACTCCGGTGGAGTGGTAGAAATGAAATGATGAAAATTCTCCCTAAAGAGGGAGGGTGAACGAGTTCGGGAATGAGAGGGGGGAGGACCTCCCCCTCTCATTGTTCTTCTGCCCCTTTGTCTCTCCCCCCTTCCCCTCCATCACTCGCGGGACCTTTCTTCCTTTTTTCATTTTGTTTATGCGTGTTTTTTTTCCTCCCCCCTCCCTCCCCTATCCCTCGCCACACCGCGGTTGGCGACAGAGAGGTCTGTCGGGAGTCTGAGGAAGGCTCGGAAAAAGGGAAAAAGAAAGGAGTGCGGAAGAAAGCGGAGGATATGGAAAGAGGTTGTGAGGGGAGAGATCCGTGGATTCCTTGGAAAAGGGGCGAAGTGGGAGGAATAAAGGAAGGATTGGAAAAATGTTGAAAAGATGTAGCAGAAGAGGTAGCGTTGGTGAAAGAAGGTACAAGTTGAGGATGAAAAGGTATGAATAAAGGAAAGGAGCCGAGTTTCCGACCGCGATAGCAGGTCAAACCGCCAACGCTGAGGTTTCGGGTTCGAGGCCCGGATGGTCGGATTGTTCCTGGATTGGGTATGGTTGTTTGTGCTCGTTCTCGTTATCAAAAGACTCTCGCTGTGATTCCTCTATCATGAATATTTTATGGAGGAAAAATTAGTTTAAAAAAGTAAGAGTATTTGGCACGATTTTTCGAAGGAAGAAATCAGAACAGAAACTCGAAAGCATGAGAAATTAGATCTTCCAATCACATAGAAACCATCCCTCCCTAATAATACTAATGAAATATTCAAGATGTATAAGATTTAGAACGGAAATCTCAATGGTTTAATAGTTATCAAGGATCTATAATCTGTTCTAGATCATTCCTAGGTGTTTTCAAGGAATATTTCATTTATATTATCTCGAGGAAGAAGATAATTTTGCTACAGTTAGAAAATAATTGAGAAGTCATTTCTGCTTTGTCCACCTTTTAAGAGACTAGGTTGAGTTTCAATATATTTTCAACATTATGTCCTGAGAAACAATGTCCAATTAAGATGTTTTTTGGATATAAGATACAAATCTCTATGGGGTGAATTATAAATATTTGATAAAAATTTTGATTACGGATACATTAGATTATGCGATTGCAATCATCTTAGTTCAATAATGCGAAAGCTACTAGAAAACGTTGAAATAGGCTGATTTATAAGATCTCCATTAAAGACGAGGCTAATGTAGCTCCTAGAATGAGAATCTCTGGATGTCAAATCACCAGTAAAATTGAGAATCCAAATCTGCGGAAAAAGGAGAGAGCGGCAGATGGAATTGGACTAAGTGAGTTAGCGGATGAAGAGAGCGGTTTGGAGAGAAAAATCGGAAAAATTTAAACGAGAAAAATGGATGAAAAGCGTGCTTCATAAAAGAAGGGTTGTAAAAGTTCGTGAAACACTAAAGGGAAGAGACGGTGTGATAAATACGTATGCATGAATGTAAGGGATACTTAAGAATAAAGGAGAGGAGGGTAAGATGACACAGAAGAGATGATGAATGAATGGAGATGAATGATGAGGAGCAGAACGGGAAGAAAAGGAAGAGAGGGGAGCGAAAATAAGAGAGCAACGTAAGAGCGTAAAAACAGCGAAAGTCGCGAGGAGAAATGGTGCGAGGAGAGGCGGAAGAAGGGGAGGGAGGTAAAGGGAGAGGAGAGTGGGAGGGATGGAGAATCAACCCCTAACGAGCCTGAGGGATGAATAAGTTAGACGCGGAGGCATGAGCCTAGAAGAGCTATGACTCCGTGACGGTTAAAAAAGAAGAGCCCCCGGTAAAAGAGACTTTCTTAGTCTTAATGGAGCGGCAGAATATATGCAGAGCTTCAACCCAAAACAAGAATGCTTATAAATCTGCTCTTGAAGTACATACACTATTATACTACTCTTATCTCGAGTTTAGGCCCTATGGGCCACTTACACACTTAATTTCTGGAGGCATTGCATTGTATAGCAGTATATTACTTAGAGCGACAGCAATTGAGTACAATTTGCTGGCAACATTATTGAAATTAGTTTCACCTACTTCAGTATCTTTAAGATGTAGAATTTTTGAGTGCGTAAATTACGTTCAAGCTAAGTTATGGAGCGTCTATAAAGTAAATTGAGCGAATTAAATATTCGAAATCAAAGGTTAAATTTCATTCACGGCGACTTGAAACGGTCTGGAGCTCAAAATCCTGCTACGAGCATTCATATCTCTTTTGTTAATCGTTAAACTTCGCTCAGGTTTTTTATAGTGATCGATTAATGTATTTAATTGGTTATAGGATGATTGGTTATAGTAGTATATGGTGGTAGGTATTGTTATAGTATCATGGTAGTCATAGTAGTATATGGAACAAATGGAAAATATAAAACTACGCCAACGGTCACGAAGTATTAGCAAACTGAATTCGTTGAAAGATGCAATAATAGCGGTAACAGTTGCTGCAACGTATCTCGATGAAAAATTACGCTGGATGAAGATGTCTACGGCATTGGTTTTACTTTCATAATTTATCTATAAAGTTATTCAAAATCGTCTTCAAGAATTAAACATAATTAAAAGACACTACCATCACTATGGTACATGGTTGATGAATGAGTCTGATAAGATTTTTCTGGAATAGGGTACGGATCTTTCTGTTCGTACCCTGGAATTGACACACCTTGCTGTAATTTTCCAAGAGTAAAGGTCTTCTGGAAGAATGTGGAATAAATAGCGTCGAAATAAAACAGGGATAGCTATCCTCTAGGAAATTGAATCCTATGTATTATAAAGAATGTTGCGAAAACACCACACGCGCAAAGGAACAAGACTAGTTTCTAAGTATAACCGTAATCTTTAAGGACTAAAACAAGATACATCATACCAGACAAAAGCTTCCTCTGTTTAATTTTTCTACCCGTCATGAAATTGTAAGTGAACTGTCAGTTGATTTAATGAAAAATAATAAATGGAGGACATGGGGAACAAAACCCAACCCAAGGATTGCGAAACGCCTTCCGCTGCAATGACCACATCCCTCAACGAAATCGACGAACGGGTATCGTAACGAGGAGCGAAACTTTGGTAACCGGCAGCATAATGAATCATTTCTCATTTAGATTGCCAGTAGTTACATTAGGGACGAGTGGGAGTGGCCGTGGTTTTTTTGAGGGGTGGTGTGGGTGGGTTCGATAGCTGGACGTGCCCGACCTCCCCGATTGGATATTGCGGTATGCTCCAGAGGGAGGAGGAAGGGAAGACAGGGTCGAGGGGTGGAAGAGGGGGATGGGGTAGAGACCGTGCGGTTGGAGGAAAGAACAAAGGGAGCGACGAAACTCTTTTCAAATGCTGAGGAGCGATCCTATGTTTCGGAGTTCTCCCCTTCTCACACCATACTTTCTCCCATCCATCTCCCAATTTTTCCTTTATAGGTATATCCCCTTATTCTCTCGACTCCTTCCATAACTCTCCCGCTTCGTCATGTGCCAAAGTAAAAATCCCCTCTCGCCGAGCAATCCCATGACGAGATATATTTGTACCAAGTGGGGAGAATCTTCTGCTTTTTTGCTGTAATGGTGAGCTGAGGAACGAGAGGTTTTCGCGCATCTTCTGATATATGGCGAGGGCTATGATAGTAAAAGAGTCAAAAGTTGCTTGCAAACTACAAGCTTACTGGGAATAAGTTTCAGGTCATGAAAAGAGCTCGATAGAGCCTCTAATTGTCGATTAGTAACTCCTGTAAGGAATTCCAGGATGTTCCCTCAAGATTTTATGAACTAATAGCGCAATGCCACCGATAGTTCGCGGAAACCCCTTCTGAAATATGCCAGTTAAATAAAATAAATGAAATACGTAAATAAAGGATTTTTTCCAGCAACCGCACATATTCTTTACTTAGGGATCTGTCGGGTATATTTAAAATATTTCTTAGAACTATTTGTTGAACTAAACTTTCCGATCAAATACTTCAACAATTGTTCTTCCTCAAAGTTACCGATATTGAAATTAGATTACTATTTCCTTAAATATTTTTATATAAGTATTGGACCTCTCCCCAAATAGCCTATTTGACAGAAGTGGCTGAAAGAAGATTTAACTGAAAAAAAATCAAGAAGCTTGGATGTAAAATTAGTTATAATTGGTTGTAGATTCATTCGTAATTTTACAAAACGTAAGGCACGTATTTATTCTTCTCTGGCAATTTTTGAAAAGTAACATGCCAACTATTTCGTCTGTAAAATCTGATAATGGAAAGATAGAAAAGCAAGTCCTTCGAATCCATCAAATCGTTGGTTGACTAATTGAAGGTTAAGAATACCAATAGCGAGATATTGCTAATTCCCCAGCCTTCCTTCGCTAATAGACAAGCAAATACAATTTCTCCTTGAAGTTGGTCTAGGCGGATGGCAACTATTCTGGGATGAGTCAACACGGACTCTTTGGAATCAGGCGAAGATTCAAAAAATAACTCAACCAATTTTCTCAAGGCAATGGGTCGGGAATGAATGCGTCACAAAAGCAAGAAAATCTCAAATTTAATACAAGGTATGGAGCTCATTTGAGCCAACTTATTACAAAGACTGAGACTACTCAGCCACTTTTGCAGGTGAACAGCATTGTGATGGCCGCTCTATTCCTTCAGATATTCACCACATGTTTAATTTAGTTTAATAATTTGATTGCGTTGTCCAAAAAATGGAAAGATAGAGTTAATCTCATTGCACGAAGTATTTCACGGGTTTATTTATCTTAAACTTATCGCTAGAGATAATGAGCTGCGTAATAAAACTTGAATCGCTGCCTGCCAAAAGAAGCCTTATAACCAGAATCTTTGGATGAATAATCGCTAACATATACTTATCTTATCAACGGTAGTAAACTTTCAATTTCAATTCATTGATGAGTATGATGCAATAACTTCGATCACGAAAGAATTGGTTACATAAATTTACGGAATAACTTCTATCAGAAAATAGATACCAGATAGCAATAACTATTCTCTGGCTACAAGAATGATCTCGGAATTTCTACAAATATTCTCCATCGCTCAAAAATATAATGCATTTTTTTAATTAATTCGATTTCCATCGATAAATATCGTTAATAATGCTAGTCTCCATGACAAATACGAAAGAAGAGGAAGCAGAGAAGCTGACCACGCTGGATTCAATTAAGCGGATTATTAAACGGGGAGCAAATCTCTTTCCTTGAGGGAGAAATTTGGAGACATTTCGGAAAGACCCTAAATGCGTAATACGGCAGTTGCGAGCTGCCGCAACGATCGACCGGAAGCTCGGCGCATAAAAATACGTCGGTGTGTTTTATGGGCCATGACTCGGTATTATGTGAAGAATGTTCCCAGAGTTTGTGTTCAGCAAGACACTTGGGAAAGAGGACGAATGTTCTCGGACGCAGCGTAATTTTTTCGGAGAAAATCCCCAGCGCCATATTTGGGAAGGGAATCCCGAGACATATTAGACCCGAAAGATGCGCTATTAAGGAAAGAAAGTGGACTTTTTCTCAGTAATTAGTATCTTCTACATCTCTGACTTCGTGCATCTCCACTCTTCCCTCTCCCTGCTTGCTCGCCATTTTGACTATCCGCTGCTGGTACGTACTGTCTATCTTAAATGAATTCTTTTCAAATATAGTTAGTTATATTTCGTTTTTCGAGTCGGTGGAAACGTACTCCTACGCCGCAACTATCTCAGCCACAAAATATATTCACATTGATAAGAATCTTTATCAAGCATCATACGAGATTTTAGTAGATTCCCTCTCCCCAAAAATATCCTCATCCGTGTATCAATATTGTTTGTCTGCAACATGAAAACTGCTCACCAGCTGTATCTACACAGCAGTTCGACTTTTCCTCTCAATCAAAGGTATGTTCACGCAGTACATAGTATGGGGCCCCTATATTTATAGTAGGTAGGGCCCCTACATCTCGGGGGCTTCCCAGAGTCAGTGAGGTCTGGGACATAAGGATTTCACGATTTTTTGGATTTCGAAGAATTTAAATCGTCAATTCCAAAATACGCTATTGGAAAAAATGTGAAAAAATAGCGGAATAAAAGACTAGCTTTTGTTTGCTAAGATACATCAAATAAAGCAAAATTAGACCGCCGCGATTTACTTAGACCTTGAGTCCACTTCTAATACTTGAAAAGAAGCTGAAAATATTTGAGAGAATGCTTGACGATAAAGAGACTCGTTTAAATTCGTATCAGTAGATATTTCGTTCATTTAGAGTCTAGATAAAACGAGTTAGAACATGACTGTAAATTACTCGTGTATTAATCGTGTTGCTATCGAGTCGTACAGCCGTAACAGATACAATAGTTGGGAAATCACGGAATGCGTACGTACTACGATACAGGTAGAGATATCTAATCTAGCAACTCTTCGTATATTTATATTTCTTTTTTAGGTCACCGAATTTAATCATTTCGATAGTGATTCAAAACCACAGTCGTGCCGGATGCCATGGATAAGTGCTGCGAAAGAACGCCCTCGTCCCCTCTCTTCGCTCCCCTCTTTCATTCCGAATTCCTCTCGGAAGAATAATGCGCAGTTCGGGTCCTTTTTCTTACGCAGTAAATCCTCGTTAGGAAAGGGTTTCGGGAATATCGTAGCGCAGTGCGCTCGGAAGATCAAGGAATGAACGGAAGTGAAAGAGTCATTCGTGACTGGGACTTGAAACCAGATCTTCCCGTACGTATTGACTAAGAAGAGACGTGGTCGATGTGGACCCCCTAGAATCAATACAGCATTGTCGAAGGTCGATTGCAAATAGGAAGGCGTGTCAATGGAGAAAATGGCTGAGGATACCCAAAAAAAGAAAATAGCGAAATGACAATGACTTCTATTTAATAATAATTTATAAAATAGGTTTATTAATAATCAAAACAGCGTTGCTGATAATCAAATTTCATTACGATAATATTTGAAAAAATTGATGAAATTACTGATGAAATTAATAATTAAACCTCCCTTGCTGAATATAGAAAATAGTTCAATAATAAAAGTTTCGTCGTATATTAATATTTCTTACAAAATGAATATAAAAATCATTAATTTTGATTATTAATTTTTATTACAAATGAGAAAATTAGAGAGTCGATGAATGGCCGAGATATTAAAATAGGTAAATTTTCCACTGCATGCTGAAATTACTTCGCAAAATTATTTACATGATTTCCACTTCTCCATTCATGATTGGAAGCGAACAATATAAGAACTTTAGAAACAAATATCTTTTGAATTCCATTCCTTAGATATCGTAGTTTGTTTTCTCGGTTCATACTTACCAAGAAATTCTCGAATCTTTATCGCGTCCTTTCATCGAAGATAAACCATTGTGTAATGTGAGATAAAGAAGATGAAAGTAAAGTTTCTGATGTATTGTTTCAAACCAAGACATCAGCGAGGAATTATTTGGATAATTACGTTTATTATTCGCGAATTTCTCCTAAAATGGAGCATTTCTAACTTTTCATCTATTTTGTCTCGATTGAGAATATCTATTGGTATGTAAAACTATGCTCAATTAATTTTCAGTGAATTTACTCAGCCTTTACCTTCTAACAGCAACTTATTGCCGGTGTATGGCGGTTCTATCGCAAGTGTGTGCGGTTGAAATTCGTAATTTTTTTTCATGCTTTCCTCTTGTATCAAATTGGTAATTTTATCATCCTACCATGACGAAATAAATGAGAGGATTGTAAACGTCATAGTAAATAATAATGAGAAAAATTACGTTCCATGAAAATTTTGGATCATTCTCTCAGACTCAGTCATGCATTGCATTAAAAAATAGCTCAGTAAGGAAATCGAGTTTTATACGCAACGAATTAATCCCAAACAAGAACGGACTTTAAAAGGATTTACAGCACCGGGATTAGAACCCGGATCTCCCAGGATTCCTGCTAAGTGAACGACTTCGCGCAAAATATCACCTACATACAATCCCTTGCATTCAACGGATTCCCAGTCGGAAAAAAATTTATAATAGCTCCTAACACTAATTAGACTTAAATTAAGAAAATATAAGGAAGAAAGTAAACTTGGGAGTAAGGATATAATAACATTCTTGAAAAGTCGTTATTATCTATCATTTTAATAGGACATTACTCGTAATACGTAAATAAAACACGCTGAAATCACCACCACCTTGTTCAATAAGAACGCATTATGCCTAACTCACTCACTTCCCCTCTCATATCACTTGCCAATTCTTTGTACGTTACAACTCCAGGGTCCCAAATTGGTATGAGAGCCTCAGGAGTCCCTCGCAATGAAGTCTCCCTCTCCCCCGCATCCCAGATTTTACCTTCCGCTTCCCATCGAACCTTTCCTCCAGCATCACTCACTTTTCCCTTATTTCCCAATGAAGAAAAGTGCCTCCTTTCACCACCACACCCCGCCACTCTCACCTTTCTCCCACCGCCTCTGGATCGATGTTTGTCCCGTGACGTCAATCATGGATCGACACACACACACACACTATCCTTGCACTTCCTTCCCAATGTCTTTCGCCTACGTGTCTCCCTCTATGCGGTGACAATGGTGCCAACCAATCTCGCTGATGGTTCTCCCAACCCTCTCTCGCTTTTCCTCTTTGTTTTTCCCTGCAGTTTCCTCTCTTCCCAGCATCTTCCTTTTAGAAGTTTGGCTGCACAGCCCGGAGGTCGCTTTGAACCTCATCCCCTTCGCCATTAGATACCGAAAGCACTGGAGAGGGAATGAGGCGACTAGGCGAGATGAGGAGTGAGGTATTTTTCTTATTTTTCATCTCTGAGCCGGAATAGAGTAGAAACAGTTCGAACGTTTACAGAAACATTACCCTCTGACATTTTCCTTGTTAATCCCTCCATAATTAGCTAATAAAAACTTCGGAGAGCAGATGATAGATACAAAGGAAACATGAGTGTAGATATCGTCTTGGGAGCATACTAATTCTGCGAAAGCAAATTCTTCAAGTGTCAAATTCTTGGAACGATCAATTCTTCGAATTACATATTCTTCTTAGAGAGACCAACAATCTAATGAATTTGAGGTTATCCAATATTTATATTAAATGAACTGACTCTGAGTTGAATTCTGTTTAATAAATTGCCAGGAATGGGTTTGATTGGGATATCTATGAGATACCTATATTTTCGAATAATTTGTCATCCGGAGAGTATGCTTTCGAAGACTTATTTTCGAAGTATTTGCTTATGACTAGGTATCTTGCCTTATCCTTCATCTCTGAGCCAAAACAGAGTGAAAAAGGTTCGCTTATAAAAGCAGAAAAATTATGATATTTTCCTAGTCTATCCTTCATAATAAGCTTTGGAGAGCTCATGAGGTATCTTATGGAAAAATATGAGTGTAGTTATCGGTTTTATCAATGAGCTAGAATACTGTCATCAGCAATTGCAACACGAAGGACCAGCACTTTACATATCATCCAATAACGAGTTACCAGCATAAATGCCCTTTTCTAGAATCACGCATTACTCAATAACTTTCATATCAGTCCTAAGCACCACAAAGGCAAAATTTAATAAGAAACATTTTTCTCCATCCCGTGCCAAATGTTAAATAAAAAATATTCCATCCATCGATAAAAAGCAGCAGGAACTTTTAGAGGTAATTTTTCCGTACCTTAAAGTCATTTCACAGCGTTGCCAAAGAGTGGA
Source organism: Sympetrum striolatum (assembly GCA_947579665.1). NCBI lineage: Eukaryota > Metazoa > Arthropoda > Insecta > Odonata > Libellulidae > Sympetrum > Sympetrum striolatum. Next base: position 46,814,178 of record OX388342.1, on the reverse strand, counting down.
AGAGTATGACGTCGTAAAAGCGATCGTAATCCGACGGAGTAGTTTACACAGTCTGTCGAAAACTCTTACTGGTGATATTCCCACATAACACTTTGAAAACATCGTTTTACCTCATTCATGAATTCAGTGTGTACGATACTTCGTGACAATTTAAAAGCCGCTTACCCTCCAAGTAAATTGCTGTAATAGGTGATTGTAGGTAGTAGTTGCAATGCCATCTTTAGGAAGGGAAGGGCAATCTTCGATCGATCAATAGTATCGCTTTTTATTAGACAATATGCTGAATGAGAGTGCGGTTCATTCAGAGCGGTTTTGATAGAAATATAGGCCTATTGCTACTGAATGGGAGTTGGATTTCATTTAGGGGGAATCCAATAGACAGAATACTGTGACGTGTGGATCCTCCGAAAACTTGAATGAATCGAGTAGATGAATATCAATATAAACATAGACGTTCCATATAAGTTCCCCCAATAATATTTGAAGGAATTTGAAATTTAATAAGGAATCAACATGATTAATTTTAAGTTACGATGTAATTGCTGATGCTAGCGGTAGAGATAGGACAGAGCCATTTTATAAGAAGGAAATCGGCGAAAGGAAATGATGATGAGAGAAAACAGAGTAGAACTGCACAATAAACAAATTTTATTTAAGCCAAAATAGGAGTTAATCCACCAGAGATTGATTATTCTGATGAAGAGTATTAATGCTACAATGAAGACATACTAAATGTAAGATGGAGTTCAAAGGCTCTCTCAAATTATTATTTTTTCAAGTCTCCATCATGATATAGATACAAATATCTACATTTAGTTACATAGACTTTAATGTACTTTCTACGAATGATGTGTTTTGTTTTTCGTAAACGTCTCAATTACCTGATAAAAGGTTTGGAAAAACATCTCGTACCTTGTTATCGTCTGCACCTCAGTGTTGAAATACCTTGCAAAAACTTCATCGATCAAAATAGATAAATGAGTTATTTTTCAATGCAATCTAACATATCAAGAAAATTTTCTGATTCGAAGAGTTATCTTTTTTAAAAAAGAAAACATCTGATGGCTCAAGCATAATTTCTGTAAAACACCCATGCATGTATGTATAGCGTGAATCTTATTTTAGTATAAAAACTGCCAAATAATTCGACAGAAATCAATATAAAAATATTTTTTTGGAATTCACTACATCCAGATCGTACTAATACGTATCTTAAACGTATAAAATATTTTTTTTTTTTAAGGGACACATTACTCACGATTCTTACTGTTTTCATAGTTTCTTTGATGAAGATCTTCATCTAGTTTTCCTTTATTATAAACAAATGAACTATTGATTTTCAATTTTAAACTTTACCTATTTGTGAATAATGCTTTTGAATTGAAATTTATAGTGCTATAAGGTTGCATTACTTTTTAATTACGGAAAATTTGAAAATTTTCCAACGCAAATTAGATCAATGCTCCTGACAATCTCCTAACTTGTATTTTATGTATTGCGCTTCTAAAACAAGTCGAATATCTTTGAATCTATAAAGTATCGAATCTCTTGAAATTCTTGCTTCCAAGTGTTTACAAAGAATTTTATAAGTTTCCTCCCGAACGTCCATATGGCTTACTTTTATTTAGGAAGAATTCACATAAATATACGAACTCTTACAGCATCTTATATCAATCAATACTATTTATTATAGCCGTCTGCTGAATATAAACCTTTCTTTTCTTTCGTTTAATATGTTCAATGTTTTTTCATGCATAATTTTGTAAACCTCTAACATCTCAAGTTTAAGTGAAGCGAAGCGTCATCCGCCGAAATGAATACTCAGACAGAATATTTCTTAAGGAACGCATTGAATGTAGGTTGCTTTTTATCCGCGGCATTAAAAATATGATGCGTGGCGTCCGATATTGAGCAAGACCCAAAAATAGTGGGAAGGAACTCTTCACTTATCTTCCAAAGTACGGAAAAATAACGCATTTCTCGGAATGTTGATAAGGATAGAGAATGAGCGGCTGAAGTTTTGGGAATAAATAGACCTCCTCTGTAGAGGCCACTCCGACATTTTATCTAGCAGTAAGACTCTTTTATGGACACGATAAAAGTGTTAAAAAAACTTATCTAGCGGGACGGCGTGTAGAAATCTTTCCTCTTTTAGATTATTGCATTGCGTACACTAAGTTCCTGAAGGAAGCGGAAATTGAGACACTTGCCTAGTTTCGGGAGGTTTCTGTGTCCGGTTTACTTGCTCAAGGAGTGACGAAACGAAAAACAACGCTCTTTGGGCCAATGAAATTCGGAATGCGTTCCCTATCACATTCGACGCAGTCTGAATTGTAAAGTAAATACCTATTCTAGTGGGACGATTTTTTACCGAGTCTTTGTTCACGCATTTAATTTACTCATTACCAAAGTATCTGACTGTTTATATTAAGTCGCGGAATGGATAGAATTGAGCCAATAACAATAAGTATAGGTACTACTTGAGAATACCTCGATGGTTGATGACAATGAGAGGATACTCTATTGTTCTTGGCGATGGAAAAAATGAAATTTCAAATGCTCTACATTAAATTTATGGATAGAAAATTCCGAAAAGTAAGCTAGACTTATCTTGAATACTCGACAAAAGGAGTTATCTCGGACAAGTGTGGTGAATGAAAAATCGTGGATTGTCCGCTTATATCGGAGAGTCCTTCAGTACTAATCACAGAGATATATATTGAGTGTCATGTATATCTATCAGTTCTTTTAAAAATAGAAATGTACTGTTGACCGTCCTGGTTCTCGTAGACCATGACTCTTTCACTATACAATCAATATTCGAAACTAATTGACATTATAAACCAATCGAGTTCGGATTAGGATATCAATCTATATGCTATCTCTGTAGATTATTTTGTTAAATTGTTGTGGTTTCCATTACAGCAAACTTATTCATATGAAATAAAATAAATTTTACCTATTTTGAATATATTTCTACGAGATTATTTAAAAATACGTTACAGTTACAGTTATATGGTTTTAATAGAGGTTGACTCTTTGATTTCAAATTATTAATCAAGATATATGCTATACGAAGCTTTAGAAATATATTATTCCTCATGATTATGATTCTATCATGAAAACCGCTTTTTCTTCCATTATGACTTCACGTACGTTCTTTTTGTAAATAGCATGTTAGTATGAAATGAAAACTTGTCGTCTAGGAACCATTCGTGCAAAACAATCCAAAGATAAGCTTAGGCCCGTATATCCGATTTCGTAGGTCTGCGGAAATACAACTAGAAAAAGCAAGAGGATGTTACACGTGGTGTAGCGAAGGAAATCCTCGGGAGCAATGGACACGTGGAGCAGCTGGAAGACATGGGGGAATATCAGCATTCCATTACCGAAAAAACCTAGCTTAGGTGCAGCATACGAAACATAAAGCATGGGGCGTAAAGGACGACGGAATTCTCTCACATTCGATGGCTAAACGGGAATAAAACGCTACTAAAACCAACAAGACGGACCATTATGTTTATGGATTTCTTAACTTTTGGGGTTATTGCGATAAGAGATTACGCCTTCCAAAAATATCTCCCTTTTCTCTGTTGCTTTCTGTTGAATTCCTCAATCCTGAAACCTCGCTTTGCATGTTTCCATGTTTTTCCCATATATGATCCGACACATATGCGTTTCAAGTGCTAGGGATATGCGACGCAGTCTGCTAAAAATAAGGTTTTAGTCATCATCGGGGATATTCTCAAGAGAAGCATACCCCAGATGTCGAAAATAACGCAATAATGCCGAAATAAGGCCTGCCCGTTCGAAAAAAAGCGAAAACTTTTCTTTTGAGTCCTCGCTCGTACATAAACCTTTGCCTTAAGTATTCTTTGATGCATGTTACAAATGATATGATTCGAATTTTCCACATTCTAAAAATTTTAAAGCGACGAAAAGTGATCTACAGTTTCAAGGAATGGAAAACTGCCGCCTCCCATTTCTCGAAATAGAATCATTCGACACGTTAATCTCGCATATGAACGCGTTCGTTGCATTAATTCGTTACTAATTCTCCCTGCTAAGACTTGGGCCGACTCAGTCATGGTTTACATCGAATAAACACCTATTTTTAGGTCCTCTCGGATTTAAAAATAAAAGCTTCGTGAATTCTTGCCCACAACTAGTCAAAGGCTCCATCGGCGAGCGCAAGAAGCAACCATCTGGGCAGACTTCAAACCAAAATCGTGGTACGGAAAAAAGTTGTATTGATCCTGAGGATTTTGGAGCATATGTTTCCATTCTGCATGTAAATAAAGTATGTACAAGGTTACTTACACGCTGTTAAGACTGCTGGCGCCAGGTCCCTTTACTTCAGATGCCTATGACTTTAGGCTTACTTGTTTTCGAAAGACATCGGGGAATAAACATGTTATTATTTGATGAAAAATCTAGTATATCATTTAAGAAATTGCCATTTCACTGAAATACTTTTAATAACTTGGTTTGTGAAAGATAAGGGAATAATTTTCGTTCTGAAATGCTTCCGGATGTTCTCAAGAATGTCCTTGCAAAATAAATCATATACTATAGCAAAATGATCTTCGATGCCTTAGGTTTTTGAAGAAAGTGTCATTTGATGCAGGAAAAGTGTTGTCCCGACACCGCAGATTCTTTGAGATACATTGAATGTAACGTCTCTTGAATCTGGAAGTCAATTTCAAGAGCTGGAGTATTGGTCGGTGATTTATGATAATGATGATCATTATTTCTGAAATATTCTAGATCAATGACACCGATACATTCACTTTCATTCAGACAGGTTTATTGGAAGAGAAAGGAAATTTAACGGCTGAATAAATTGCTAGGACTTCCATTTATAAAATATTCTTTAAATTATATATTTCCCTATAAACAGAAATTCTATTAACTTATCGGGGAATTATTTTTGCGGCTCAGTGAATTTCTTTTTTTCTTGCTTTATCGTTTTTATTTCAAGAAGCCTCTTATGAAAAATCAGATCGCTATAAAATAAACTCCAAATATCTATCTAAATATCAAAACTAGAATCTCTATATTTTATCTTTTAAAAGCATTAAAAACGAGTCCAATATCAATGAAATTGTTGAGAAAAACAATATAATTACGGTGGAAAGATATTTCTAGTTTGATCAAGTTTTTTATACATAAGATGATTTTTCCGTGGTATTACCCTTAACCCCTTTAGAACCGAGGTCTTTCGTAATAAAAAAAATTGTCTTCGAAAAATTATTATCAGTAGTAACAATACCACGCTCTTTATGAATGTTTTTGCTTGGTTTAAATATGGGTACATTGTTCTTTTCATTTGTAAGGTACTTATCAACAACCCAGTAATTTTGTCAACGTCTCCCATGTGGAATTTTATTTGCATTGTTTTTATTTCCAGTAAATATTAATGTGGAAAGTAATCAAGATTATATAGCTAAAATACTTAAATTTCAATGGAGTGAGTTCAAATCTGCCTATCTAGTTACCACTCGGTTATTCTCCGTGTTATTTACCCGTTCTTTCCTCGCATAGTTGAGTGCCTATTGGAACGCTTCTTCCGGAATCCGCGGCCCCTCTCTGCGGTGCCTGACAAAGGAGTAGAGTAGAGAAAGGGTTGGAGATAGAGAGCGAGTTTTGCTAAGCCTCTGTTATGCGTCTGCCGCTTGTCTTCTTTCTCACCATTTTCACTTTCTCCTCCCTCTCCCTCTTCCTTAACCCATTTGCTATTTTAGACTCCTCACACCACGCAACTACTGCTGCTTTTGGTAGCGCAGTGGGTGACGAAGCAGAGATCTCCGCCACACGTCCGAGAGGTCAAGGTTTCGAGCCCTGCGGACACCCTCTCCTCGCTTCCTTATTTACTGAATCAATCCATCGAAACCCTAGGGTTTCTCCGTCTTGCTGTGGATTTCCTCGGAATATGAAACATTCTTTGTGAAACTCGACAAACTCTGTCAATTAGATTTCCTATTTCCGCAACTACTAGATCTGCTTTCGCTAGTTGTGGAATTATACCCTGCCGAAGCTTAGCGCTGTGCCTATTTCGATAATAGAAGAGATAATTGGGAGTAATTTTTCTTTCTTACTCATCAAGGTGTATAGTAACTCTTTGCATGAGTACAAAATTGTTTCAATCGGTTCTTTTGATCCTATTCTATATTAAAGTGATAAAACGTTTTATACATTTTTCTCTTTCCAGCTCCAATTAATCGTAGATGGTAATATTAAATTAAATATATCAAACTTTTATTACGGCAATATATATTATGCATTGAAATTTGCTTTTATCAGATTAATATTAAATAAAGTTAGTTGAACTCGATGAACACGATTTGCTTTGCACTAGTTCACCAACAATCCTAGAGAAGAAATCTGAAATTAATTCTGCAGTTCCCATTAGGGTGGGTTTTTTTTATTTTTGCCTTGTTGGCGAAAGCTGGAGGTGAAATTTAACTATAATTCTTGTAAATAATTATATTTTAATCTCAAAAGCAACAATTGAAATTGAAAATTGACACCCGAAAAATTTCGAAGTGTATATGTATATGATTCCAATTTGCGATCCATCAAAAGTGGAAGGTCTTTGAAACTCCGTATAGTTTAACTTTGCTCATAACTTTCTATCAAATTTATTCTTCTCCCACCCAAAACCTCATCCACATCTTACAAAACGATAGAAGAGCGTGACGCACTGAAAGAATCGTTACGTATTGGATACTCATCCATCGTAATGTCATCAGGAAAATGAATAAATCCTCTTTCAGCGTCTGCAGTATCGTTTTGCATCTCTCTGGAGATGCTTCACAATATTCACAATTTAACGGCATCAACTGCGTCACACGTAGGCGACCATGTTGCAACTTTTCGAGCCTTGCTGCTCTCTCAAAATATCGGAGCTTATTACCATGTTTATCACGACTCTAGGAAGTAGACTTTTATACTCCTAGTCCCGTCCTCTATCGAGCGTATTTTGCAACTCTTCCTTACGTGAAACAAATGGAAGTTAAAATATACGAGGAGTGCCTTAATCCGCCTCTGCCCGTAGTGGACGTAATCCAAGCCATTCCGCGCCCGCTCTTTCCCCGCCATCCTCCCACGCGCCTTCACCTAGCCTCCCCCTCTATGCTTTTTTCCCTCCTGCTCTCTTTATATCTATAGAGCTGCTCCTACACCCTGTCGCGCAAGCTTCCGCCTAGACGAGCGGGTATTTCAAACGCCGCAAAAAAAATCAGAAGGCCACGACGCGGCAGTTTTGGATTCTCATTTGTCTGCGATTCCATCTATTACGATATCAGCCAAACCGGATGAGGACATTAGAGAAAGATTTGCTTTTCAGCGGCTCCGAACCGAATGTTTTCTCCCTTTTTCCAGAGGAGCGACTCCAAAGCGATTCTCGTATGCTTGAATAGGAGAGACGGGGAGTGACGTCCCACGTTTTTTTCGGATGAGAGTTTCGGCGGAACGGAGATGCGACGTCCTACGTCACGAGGGAAGCAAAACGGTACATTTGACTTTGCTCTAGAACCTTTTAATTTTTGGGAACCTCGGCCTTTGGGAGAGGCTATTATGGTTTTTGAGGCGCTAAATTTTAGGAGAAATGTTTTCGACATTGCATGTTGGCCTGAGGTAATAAGTCTATGCAAGATCATAAATGCCATCTGAATAACTTTCGCAAATTCTATTTCGTTAAATGATACTTCTGTCTACTCCCATATTAAGGTCTGCGAAGCTTTGAGATTCGGAGAGAGAGATGAATTCGGATTTGATAATATTTGAAGAGAGCAATCATAGAAATTGAATCAGTAGCAAAGTCGTACTTGCGCTTTGCATAGAGTGAATTTTATTTATAATTCTGCTCAAAGTTTCCTCAAACACTTCTTCCTCTCTTATGCTGTTGACCTCCAAATTTTGATCGATAGAGCAATGAATATACTTAATACGAAGAACGTATCTGTAGACATATTAGAGGTATTTAATAAGATTGGTTCCTCACTTTCATCCCACTCACGTTAGATGTAGAGTGCATGTATATAGTTCTGTTCGGAGTTTCAAAAAAGAATCTTTCCGAACCTGAATTTGTTTATTTAGTTGATGTGGTCGGTATGATGAATATACTCAATTCTTAAAGTATATCTAAAACTGTGTAGATAGTTGTGAATTAGATTTTCTACTACTCAGATTTGCATCGATCGTGAATTGGAGCTTGATTATATTAGAAGAAACACGAATGCTTTTCAGAAGAAACTAAATCCTATTCTTACTAAAAATTTTAAAATACCAAACTCACATTTATAAAGAAAACTCGACTAACATCAATGCTTAAGCGTCATCTTAAAGGCGAGAAATTAGTCGCGTTTTCTTTCAATGTGAGTCTAGTAAATCGCAAATTTTTAATGAAAATAGGATATAGTTTTTTCTGAAAAGTGTTTTTCTGTTTTCTCCTTGGTTCGTCAATGCTACAAAGTCACTCGCCACTTAATATATTTTAACTCTTTTATTTTATTTTCAATTCTCTATCAGCCTAATTTCAAAGAAAAACAATCGACTCCGGAGATGACTGAATGGAGAGTATATTCAAGTATCTTCATAAATCAAACTTAACCTGTACGTGTCCATCCGCTAAATCTGTTCATTTCATCAGCTTAAAACTGTTACATCAGCTTCCAGTTGCTCCTCGAGCGTAAGAGTCCTCACGAGGAAAACCGCAGCGGTCGGAAAGAATGGGATTACGTTTGGTTACGCACGCTTAGATTCGATCTCTTTCCTTTTATTTAGCCCCACAAATAGGGGAAGTCCTCCGCATAAATAGTCCCGGTCTCGTTTTGATCAAAGGCTTCATAAATTAGTCGTCGAGTCTCGCTTAATCAAATTTCTTTTACCTACACGGAGCCCTTTTCATCTTCCCTCGACCCCTCACCCCTCTCTGCAAACCATCTCCGTCTGCCCCTTCCCCTTCGAATACCTCCCCGTTGTATCCTTGCACTTCCTCCTTTTCTTCGCCTCCCTCTTCAGCCCCTCGACTCTCAGCCCCTTGAACTATGCTTAACCCTCGACATCCATCCTTCCGAATACCTCGGCGGCGGGCCACTCATCTGGACGAATTAATTCTCTCTCTCGACCGATAGTGCCCAGGAATTTTGCGCTGGTGATTAAATAATATAAGGGAGATGCTTATGGTCGGAAAAAAATTAAGCGAAAGAAAGAAGGAGAAAGATCGTTAGGTAGAGGAGTCGTTAATTCACGGCGAGATCTACTAATTAGACAGCAGCTCCTATTGGAATCGAGTTAAGACGTCGGATTATTTTATTGGAAGGAGCTTGGTACGGCCAAACCGCCCTCGCTTGCAAAAAAACTCTCGATCCAATGCAGGGGCCTTCGAATTTTTACCTCTAATCTAGCATTCGCTCGTATAAAGTTTTGCGGACCACTAATGAAAATAATAATAATAGTCTTTATTTTGGCGATATTAAGACTCTAAGACTAAGATCTCTCCTTACATCCAACCCGTCGTTGATTATAGAAAAATTAAATTACAATAGTATGAGAAAAATAGAAGAATCGCGGATGTAAGAAACTTAATGAGATAGAACGCTATATATTAAAATTACAATTTCATCGAATATAGTTAGTTTTATTCTTATCTCAATAATATCTGTTTTTGCTGGAGTTATGGTAACGAAATCAAGGAGTGCCGCTAAAACAATTTACATGTTACCCTTCTAGTATGACGAATCTTCTTTCATATACATCGACTTCTTCAGATGGAAAATATTTTTTATTCCTTTACAAACCGCTGCGTGAGTTTAAAATACCGTTAACTCTGCGCAAGTTAAATATATAAAATACCTACATGTATGTACTGCTCGTGATTAGATTTCATTTTTGGCGTAAAATATTTCCTTCAGAAAGAATATATTCTGCGAAGAAGGTGTAAAGGAAAGAATTAAATTCACGGAGTGTAAGATACGAGCATGTCGCGTAATCGGCTATAATGATTACTACAAAATGGTTTTCCTTACTGAATAATTTACTACCTAACTTACTTAGCTTGGCGAGTCATTCGTGGATCTGCATAGTAGATGACCAATGTATCTACGTAATAATTAAAAGTCCATCATTCTAGTTTTCGCGAAAATTTCATTCGTCACGAAAGAAAAGAGCTCTGATTCTTGTCCGCATTTTTAATTTATACCGAGTCCCATCACACACCTGATATTTTACGCCCAGAGGCTAAATTGAATGCAGTCTTTGGTGCCTCTTGGTACGGGACTTCTATATGTGCTCAGAATAATCGCGCGAAACAAATATTTCGCCATGGAATCGTCCACGTTCTGCCTCGGGACATGTCCTCGCGCCCATACGGCTGCTCCTCATTGATTGCGACGGAACAATCCGAGATTTGCGAGCGAGTCCATCTCCCACGACCGTCCGCTCTTTCCTCCACGATTTTTAACGTCGCGTCGAACGATTCATTTTTCTGCCGAGCTTTCATCGTGATGAAAGTCCCCCAAGATTTTTACGATTGATTTCTTAGAGGATTATTCCGCCCCTCTCCACATCTCTCCCACGCCCAATTTTTCTTCCCTTCAAGCAGCCTTCTTCCCTCGGATAATCTGCATGTTTTCTCCCTTGCCTCCCCCACTCTCATCAGCCTCCTTGATTCTTCCGTCGATGCATCCCCCACCGTTCTCTTCGCTCCACAAACTCCTACGTCTTCGTTTTTCTCTCTCACTCTCACAGTCGTAAGGAAATTTTTCTGTGGGAGAAAAATCCATGCCCGACATTCCTATCCCCTCCCGTTCATCTCTGATTTAAAATATGAATATTTCGACATAGCGCGGTCGCAAAATTCAAAGATTATAAAGATGATTATAAAAATAATGATAAGAAAGCTTATTTTATTTGAGCGAGATTATGGCAAATAGTCTCTTCTTATATCTAACCCATCGTCGTATTAATATTATAGAAAGAGATAGCTTCATTTCTAGTTTTAAGTATAGCTATACTCTGCAATTGTAACATTTAAAGATTACTAAGAAAATAATAAAAAACGTCTTTTATTATGGCGAGATTGAGACTAATAAGTAATTCTTTACTTACATTTAACACTTTGTCATGTAAACTTATAAGAAAGAAATAGTTTGATAAATAGTAGGTATTCATAGTAAAACTACCCTGAGGGTTTAAAAACCGAAAGTTCCACCTAGGAAAATATACACCCTAACAGGCAAACACCCGCAAGAAGGAGATGGGAAACCCTGCGAAAGATAAAATGTATCGAAACACAATGAAATTAACGAATTATGTTTTATTACACGAATAGTCGCCCCTCTCCGTGAATTTTAGAGGAGAATAAAGAAGAGAGAGTAGATTTGCAGAAACTCGGTACTTTTACACCCCTCATTCACCGCAATTTTACTTTCACTCCAAAATACACTCCAATCCCTCAGATACCTATACCAGTCTGTTCCTCATTTAGGTGATATTTTCAACTGAAATAAACTTGAAATCCATTCTGTGAATAAATTTGTTTCCTTGCTTGCTTTATCGGTGTGGTCCTTCCGAATGCCTGCCATCTGTCGCTTAGTTTTGACTTCATGGTTTTACGTGCGGCCAAATGTTTTTAATTATGGACTAATGGTGAATGCATACAACCGAAAAAAGGAAAAAGCTCTTTTTCTCTTTTGGAGAATAGCTTACTGCTCAATCCCTAATTAACGCACTGTATGTTCTAAAATACAAGTTTCGAGATATGAATCGAAATATTGATGCCGTGCTCAAATATACGATACCGTATAGGAATTCACTCATGCATTTGGGTAATCCTCATCACTCACGTTTTCTGTTTTTCTTTCAGTGATCAGTACTATAGATTTTTGAACGATATTTTAATTTCCTTTCTTGAATTTTTAAATACAAATAATTAATTTTAATTTCGTATTTTCTATAATTTTACTGCGTATCTTGTTGGAAATATTTCTTCTTTTTCCTGAGTAAGATTTAATTGTTCTCTTTTCCCGATTAATCTATTTAATGGAGGTACATCATTAGGAATTCACTTAAAAAGTAATGAATTAATTATCTATTGATGAGTTTTTATCGTTTTTAGGTATATAGGTATCAATAGGTATATTCAAAGGCGTGACTTCGTGGAAAGCGATAACTGAAATCATTCACTTCGCATTTTCCCACAATGATATTTACTGCGACCGGTTTCGTAAGCGTGCCTCTGACACCTGAAGATGCAAGTACGCCAGCGAAACCGGTCGCAATAAAATTCACTGTGGAAAAATACGAAGCGTATGATTTCAATGATGGGTCCATACATAGCTGATGGTAGTTTAGTTCTTGCTCGGACAGAATCCGCTAATTCGGCCTCGATTTTGTGGTAGTTCTCCATAACAAATCTTGAGAAAAATGAAAAGAAAGAGAAAGAAGAAAGTTCTATTTCTCAAGATTCATCCTTGCTGGGAATTGCTGATCCTATTATAGTGCATACCAGATTATTTTTCGAGGCATGAATTGAATTCGCAGTTCTAAGCAGTGGTGATGAACGGGCGGGCAAAGACTTAATCTGCAGATGGAACTTAATAGAGAGACTCGTCGCGTTTCCAGATTCCGCATTTGAGGTGAATGCTGGAAACTCACTCCGTCGTGGTTTTTCCACGGCGACTGGGGAATATTTTTTAAGACGAGGTGGAATCGGGTCCAGCGATAATAAAGGGAATGGAGAAGGACCCGGTGGAGAGTCCCACTCTCCCAGAACCCTCCGGAAGACAAAAGCAGAGATGCTGTACCTTCAGCCTCCCGATTTTACTCTCCTTCCTCTCGGTTTAGATGTGCGCTCACCTCGTGCAAGAGGCAGTTCGTTGGCCCCGGAGGTGGGAATTGGGATGAGGAGGTTTAGGAAGCGGAGAAGTAATGGATACGGATGTTGGGGGAGTTTCTAAGAAGGTGATGCGCTAAGATAGGACGAGGCAGAAAGATGGAGAGAGGCAGATGCTTGCTCCATGAACCGATCAGTGACGCAATGCCTTCCGTTCTCTTAGAGATTTTTACGCAAGCCTAAGTTCTATAGAGTAAAGGGATATTGAATAGGGAAGTTGGCTTTGTTCCCCCTGAGTTATTCATCTCTTGAAGGTATGAGAGCTGCCATAGGATCTCAGATTACCTTCTTAGGGAAATATTGTTCGAGGAGGAGCAAGCCTATGGTATTTGTCAATTAAAGGGAAATTAAGTTGAGAGTCTTATGATCATAATCGTTGCACTACGATGTGTAGGATATAATTATCTGGGTGGCACATTACCTATGATTCAGACTTAATGCTCGTCTAAGCCAGTAATTTAGTCGAGGATGGAGAATTTTTTGTACAATCTTTAAGTGCATTCTCAAACAAGGCTGAGGTAGCCCTACCCATTTTTTAGGTAGAGCTGCGCGTCGGATTTTACCCAGAGTTGATTTTGGATCATTGGAGGAATTGTTTCAAAATAATGACAGCCACTGGAATGTTTTTATCTGGAATTTATGATAAAACTTGTCACGATTTACTTTTGACTCTAGAACATTCCGGGTATAGGTATATAATAGTAAATGGTTAAAAAATACTAGGCATATATTCATTAATAATAATTTATCATAATATTCTATTTGAGGAATCTGTACATGCTATATGTTTTGACTTTGTCATTAAAGGTTTGATACGAAATTTCACCATGTTACGCTTGAAAATATATATTTTATGTAAATGGTTATGTTCTACAGAAGGAGTCATTATATGTAATAAATAACTATTAGGTCAAACAGTACATATGTTGATTGAACATGTAAGATAAGTAATATTTACGGGTGATTTTGAATACGTTTTAATGTTGAAGTAGTTATTTAAAAGGGTTTAAGGCTGCCACCTGACAACTGCCTTACAGCAGTAAAAATTTAGTTTCGATGTTTTGAATACTTATCATCATAATTCCATCACTATTTCACTAAAATGATATTTAATCTATTTCTGGTCGCTTGAAATTCAGTTTCTGTACCAACTTAATATCACTGCTAACGAATCAGTACACCAGTCAAATTTGGTCTTTAAACCTTCGAGATAGTAATCGCTAGTTTGAGGTTAATTAATGGAGGAAGAGCTTCTAAACTTTCGCCAATTTCTATTGTTGGTTTTAATTCTCAAGTTCGTTAAAAGGTACCGGAATATACCATTATACCGTACAAATATTCCTCACAGAAGAGAACCAATTTTAGTTTGCGTGATCTTTCTGGTTCGACGCTCTTTCTAATAACTTTATTGTCTTGCGGTATTGCGGTATAACCCATAATTTTTCCTATTAAAGGCTCTAAAAGCAAAACTAGAGAAGGCTAAAGTTTAATGATTATATGACTAGTACATTGCGTATCTCTTGGGTAATCCATCATCTGAATCCATTTGTATTTTCCTCGATTTCTCCACCAATTAAATTCAAATCCCAAATTACAGAGCTCGAATGAATTATGCTGAGCATTTGTGTGATTTTGGGGTTATGCCATGTTTCTGTGATTCCTGTTTCTTCACGCACCGCTGTCGTTTCTGCTTCTCTTCCTGTGGCACTTTGTAAACTTAATTCGAGGACATTATCTCAAGTTATGCAATTAAAATATTCGAAATTTTCAACCCTCGAAGCGGAACGGTTTGATTTATTAGGCGCTTCTCATTACGGGAGAAATCAGATCCTGGTTTCATTTTCTTATCTGCATAGCATTGAGGGAATTATCTTGCGCATAGGTGATGATGGAATGCGAGTGGAAATAGTTACCCAGTATTTGGAGCGGATCAACCGTAATTTCTCCCAAGTTTCTTCCCTCGATCTACATAGTTTCATAGCAATTTTTTGGTGATTCGTCCCAAGTACAAGTATATTGTTATTGAAAATGTCTATTACATAGACGCTTCTCCAGGTCTACCGGGTGACTCAGTACAATGACAAAGATAGGCAAAACACTTTATTCCCATGTTACTTTTGTTCATGTAAATTTATTATTTAAACGAATTTCATCTAATAGCGTCTTTTTATTTCTGATATTTCTGTGTACACCACCGCATCCGGGAAGCATTCCCGACCCGATATGATTTTGAGGCATCGGGGAGTACCCTACCCCTCCTATAAGTTCTGAAACGCTGTATATACTGATAAGGGACACCCTTAATGGTTGACGGTGCAATAGAAAATTTTTTGCACGTCTTGAAAATCCACTTTTTCCTTACAATTTCCTAATGATTTATTCCTAAAACCCAAGACCTGTGCCCTGAAGAAGTTGCCGAATAGACTTATATCAATGAATATTTTTTAATATTAAAAACAATACTTATGTTACATGTGGGAAATCAGAATTTTGAATAGGCTAAGGCACAATGACAAAACTTTGGGAAACACTGCTGTATATATTAGATACAAACCTAAGGCCTAAACAACAAGCGCCATTGAATCAAGATTTTCACAGCGTATATGCCCCAACGAAATACCCCCAGAAAAAAAAAAGAGAAATCGATCCTAGGTGTCATGGTTTCGATGCTAGGTCGGGGCAAAGTTTTCTCCATAAGAAATGTACAGTACAGTATATTTCAGATTTCTTTCCGATCTTCTTCAAATATGTCACATAACTCTAGCTAAGGATTGTGAACAGAGTCCAGTTATAATTTCGTAAAGAATTCCCCATTAAAGAATTTGAACCTAAGAAATTTCATAACGCCATTAAAGTGCATCGCGGAGGAATTATGAAATAAAACTTGTTCCCAGCAAGCTTGCAGTTTGAAAGCAACATTTTACTCGGAAATATATCTAAAAGAGAAAAATTCGATTTCCTTCCGTGTTAAGCGAGCTTCCTAAGAGCTGATCGAGAATAGCCGCGCAGTTGACAATGCAAGATAAACTCGTTCCATTCGATCAATTGCCGTCGTATCGGCAAACCCTTTGATTTCGTGGCGATAAAAATGGGTGGGGGAGAGAAATGGATGAAGCGAACGGTCGATGCATTTAGGAAAGAATGCGAGTGGGAGGAGAATCGGCGGAAGGAAGAAGAAAAGAAAAGATGAAAGAGATGGTGAGGATGAAATGGAACGGTCCCTGAATGCGTGTGAGCTTTTGCTCTTCGACGTATAAACAAGTAGTTTTACGGTGGAAAGAGGTTTAGAGAGGTTAACGGTTCCAATTGAACGGTAATCCTCTGTATATAAATGGTGAACATTAATAGGATAAGTTCTATTTTAGCTCATCCACGTATTTACGTTCGCTACCTCTTCCCGATGAAGACGTAGAAAAATAATGTAGATATCTCTTAAATGCATTTTAGAAGCCGGAGATTGTCGAATTTTCCTCGACCCCCTTTACAATAAACGTTTCCTCAAAACGATTATGAATTCGCAGCTAACAAAAAAACCGTCTTTTTTAGGAAACTTTAAAACGTGTTTAACCGGAACATAATTTACGCGAGTGTAACAAGAAGAACTTAGTAAGAACAAAGAAAATAAAGCGGAACAACAATTTTACATCTGCTAATCGCGAGCACCCATAATATACTGATAAAATTACGAACTTGCGAGTTCTGATGAAACACTCATGAATTAAAAACTTCTCGTGGAAGAATAGACTTGATAAAAGTCCTTACATTATATAAATAAATTCCCTGGGAGGTCCTTCTCGTACAAAATTACCTCACCCAATTCCCTTGTTACGTAATTAAAAACTTGTATATCCATTTTAAATTGTTCTTGATTTATTTTGAACCTCAGGAGTAGTGCGGAATTCTGTGAATTTTCTTAGAACCCGATAGAATAAGCTTATATATACACCTTCATTGAGCAATTCTGCGTCATCCGCCGAACAGAAACGACCCAAAATCTTAGTAACAGCGATTATGATAAAATTGGCCAATCGAGTTTAGTAGCAGGCCTTAATGACGTGATTAGCCCGTCGTGCATTAAACAGGGACTACCGTAATGGGATAACGTCACTGGGAAAGACGTAGGAGATAGAACGAATTTCATCCAAAGGAGCTGAGAGTAGGAAAAAGGGTCCTCATTGGCTTGGTAAATCTACCTCCTAAACCGGTAAGAAGAGAGTATAAATTGCACTTGACAAGAGCAGTTGCTGAGGGCGGGAAAGCGCTCAAGAATAGATCGGAGAGAAAATCAGGCGCGTGTTGCTCGGCGTCCTCAGGATCTCCTTTACACCCAACATGTCATGTTCGCTTATTTCATTCCTCTCCCGTCTGGTTTGCATTCTATATATATCGTGTCATTTTCACCCTTGGTGACAAAGTCTTATCGCGGGAAAATGTTCTTGACATTTCTTCACAGCTAAGTGTCGGCGAAATAGTTATTTTATAGAGCAAAAACCATAAATGGAGATCCCCCGCGTTTCCGCGTCAATTTTATTCGGGTTACAGTTGGTGGGAATTTATTGCTTTTAAATAGGCTTTAGGTGCACCAGAGACCTCGGCCTTATTTATCTTCGAAGACATGCGTAACTCTAATGGAGAATTCGTTTCATCACAAGATTGTTTTGAAAAGTGACTGCTAACTTTAATTTTCGTTAATGCTAATATCGAGGATAATGTTTAATTTAAACGACAGTCTTTATGTTTTGAAAATTTACTATTGAAAGAAGGGTAGCAGCTTTTCCAAGAATTATCACGTATCTCAAAACCGAGGACAAGTATTTATTTTTCTAAATTGCTAACGCAAAATTAGGACGAAAATTCATATATTAACAAGGGATTGGGACAGTATTACCTCGTTGTGATTATTATTAAAGCCATTGGATTTAATATTTCGTAGGGATAGTAATTAGTAATTTGCTAGTATACAACAAAACAATTTTCTTAGTTTACGATGTAAATGAATTAATTTTATTTATTAAATACGATAAAATTGAAAGGTCACCTAAGATTTGCCTTAAGATGTAAATCGTTTTCTTCATTTGAATCATTCTTATCGGGAATGGTTAGAAACATAGGACGGAAAAAACGACAATTTTGTATCCTGTAACCTGATTATCTGAAGTGTTTTTGCAGTTTTAAGTAATGATTTATTCTATTACTTGAGAACTGCTCTAACCTTTTGGTCAGCTTAGCTTTAGTTTTGGATTAAGCACTAATCGCCTCCAACATTTCTCTATCTTACGGATAGTATTATCAATTGTTTTAGAGAATTTACAATAATCTAATGCACTTCATCTTTAATTACGTCAGCAATGTATCACTTGAGTGCCACACGAATCTGCACTTAATGACAGCGAATCAGAACCCGATGCACCCTCCCCCTCTGTCCACCAAGGCCACTCCAGAACGCATCCACCCTCCGATACACATAACGATAAGCAACGTCCCTTATCGCTCTAAATAGGAAGGGAAACCACCGTTTTGGGCCACGGGATTATCTAAACTCCAAAATAATTCCGGATTCCTAGCGCAAGAACAATAAATAGGAAACCATGATTCCGTATAATGCCGATGGAACAGTAGAGAAGCTCAGATAGCGGGGGAGAGGCCTTAATCAGCAATTAAATTTACGGAAGGATGAGAATAATATCATAATAGGCGGAAATGAGGGGGCTCCCTTCCCTACACCTTTCCCTTAAGAAAGCTGCGGAGCTATAGCATATCCGGGAATCGCGTTCTCTTATATCATAACACCTCCGTGTAAACAGGAAATTCCTAGAATAAGGAATTTTTAACAACTACCGGAGAAGTGGGACCTCCGAAAAAAAATTTGAAACGAAGTGGCGCTGCATTATATACTCCGCATCTGCCGTATTACAGTGATAAGGGGCCAAATGGCATTCCGAGTCCTTAACCAGGGTATTTGTATGCGATGGCGCGGTAATCTTAAGAGTTCACGTCGACAATTTGGAATGTTTTCGCCGATTAAGGGGGCCAAACGTACTGGAACGGTTCGAAACGGAAAATTGCGCTCGAGGAATGAATATGGATTAAGACTCCCAAAATAAATCGTATCTCAAATTGGAAGGAATTCTTTTTGGACATCGAGATCACTTATCTTTTTTCGGCTAATGGAGACTTGACCTGGAATTCTTTTGTTTTCTCTCCCACAATCGTGAATTGGCTAAATATTCAAGCAAATGAGATCGTTTCAATTAGGGCTATGGACGCATTTTGTTCTTTTAAGTTTATTTCTCTCGCTCATAAATTTCTGAGGGGCACTCATTGAAGGAATATTCTATATCAGATTGGAAGAGAAGACAATTTAAATTTGTATTGATTTGGAGATATTCCCGTTATCGTAAAATGTTTTCTGATTAAATGAGAAAGCCTAAATGCGCAAATAAATTTTAAATGACGCCTATAAGGTCTTTATTAAGGCAAGGAAATTTTTCAGTAGCTAATAAAGTAAATAAAAAATTACCATCAAGAGTGTTTGGAAATTTATGAACGCCCTTATGGAAGTTTGAAAACGGAAAATAATTTCTGTTTTGTACCGCATCTTCCACAACATAGGCAGAAGCTAAACAAATAATATTACATATTTTCTTTGATTATGGTATTTTCTATTGATAAGAATAAATGGAGAATTACTTATAATGATTTAGTAGGAAATGAAAAACGTTAACTGTTTCCGAATCTCAGATTATAAATAGAAGTTAATACAGATAAAGTGGTGATAAAAACAAGATAACGCAATAACAGCTTATTGCCTAAACTCACTGATGTCAGATTTCGGCGGGATTTTAATCGTGACTACTGTCTAATAGCATGTCATTTATTCTATACCTTTTACACAGCTATGAAGTAAACACCATTTTTCAGGATAATTATAATTTACACACAATCTACTTCTTCTCGTATTGAAGATTATTTTTGGGGATTCCTTTCAATCGAGAATTTTTCCCGCAGACGGTGAATGTGACTACGGCAAGAATTACCTCAATAATTGATACCGACATCGGGAAAATACGAGAAATATATTTTTAAATTGCATCCCAAAAACTAGAAAAACTTACTAACTGAAAAACAAAACTAGGCTTCGAATGGTGGGTCAAACATTCCTTAAAATTTTTTATGAGTTCATCCGGGACGAAACTCGGTTCAGTTGTGTCATCGTTCGATAAATAAGCGTCACGAATATCTGAGTACGCTCATGTCTCCGGAGGAACACAAAAATGGTATGCATGTTTGAATCTTAAGAAAAAAAATCATTGATTAAGAGCGGCCATTCTGAACTACATCCTAGCAGTATATATTGTTTAGCTATGGATATTCATATTATTTGGATCTGACACACGCCGAAAGACGGAAAGGTGTGTATTCTCATCTGCCATTCTGAGCAAGGAGCTACGTAAAAGCCTCCAAAACACTCCCATACGCCGCATAATAAATTAAACATTTCCCAGCTTTCCAACACGTCAACAAATACCACCGTTTCCGTCAATCGATCACTTCCATCGCGTGCATGATCGCCCGGAATACCGCTATGCAATCAACTCCTGATAAATGAATAGGAGGAGACTGTTTTAATAGGTCACCCCTTCCAAATATCTTGATCGATGCCCCCCATCAAACCACACACACGTTTAATTTAATATTCGGGGCTTAATTAATCCTAGAGATAGGTTTCATCGGTAGCCCATTTCAATTTCGCGACCAGGGCGGAAACGTGAGCCACCGATGTCGATCATAGGCCGCGTTCGTGGGCAAACAAATCGCGGAAAAGTCCGAGGAAGGACTCCGCCGACCCCCTCATCATACGGGCCTATAGGCGTTAATTCGACCCCCGTAATTAATCGAAAAGTGGGGATGTTTGCCCCATTCCTCGGACTGGGGCACGCCCTCCCGCCCCACGAACCCGCTCCCCGGAGTTCCTCGAATCACAACAGAGTGCCGCCCTCGTAAACTATGCAAGCAAATGACAAGGACTACGGAGGGTCGGAAGGAAAAAATTTTTCCGCCAAACGTATAAATATATATATGTATATATATACGTGAACGCCGGCGAGGATGGTTTCTTGATGAAGGAGTAGAATCTCGGGGAAAAAATTCCTAAAAAAATTCCCTCTCGAGGGTCCACGGGGGTATCTCAGGGGTGGGGTCCCACGCAGGAGGAGGGTCATCAGGGGTGGGGTCCCACGGAGGGGGAGGGTCATCAGGAGTGGGAGGAAGGGGGGAGGCAGTGGAAAAAGAGCGGGAGGAATCTGAGTAGTTATCGAGTCCCCCTGGTCAAGGCCGACTCGCCAACCATTCCCACCACCCTATCCAAGGAGCCCGCCCCACCCCACAACACCAATCTTCCTTCTCAGCAGTCCGAAAACGAGTACGCCAGAGAAGTTCTAAAGAGCGCGTAGAGGGCCCTCCCCCCGGCCTCCTAGAATACCCGCTCCCCCTCCAGCTCGCATCCTCTCACGCACATAATATGCGTTGGCAGAGCAAGGCGGAGCTATAGTGTGTTCCCATCCCCCTCCCCCTCCCTCTTCGCAACAAACGTAGAGGATTTCGGCCCCCCTTTTCCAGCTTTGGGATGGAATGGAATGCTCGCAGGGGAAGGATCGCCATGCTGGACCCCCCTCCCCCATTTCCGACTCACTTTCCTGGCGCCCCCAAAAATCTTATGCGCTATCCTATGACTACTTCCCTCCTCCTAGTTCAGCTCCCTCCACCTGTCCCCCTACCTCTCTACTCTCTCTCTACCATCTCGGTACCTTTCCGTGGGGGCCGGCCAGTGGCGACACCGAAGAATATGCACTCAGGTGAGAGGTCCGGGAACTACCAAAAAGTTACGCGGAGAGGGCGGGAAGGAAGTGAGTTTGAGGGGGTTTCTGGGGTGTGAGTGCGCTGGTGGGAATGCGTCCTTTTTTCCCCTCCTAGATGAGTGTAATCCTAGCTTCTTACGCTCTACGGCTCTAGCGAGAAGCTTTCCCTCCGCTGGGAAGCGTGTTTTTTTTAACGGGGGGGTCCCGATTGATATCGAGATACGAAAAAAATTTCACGCGCCGACGCCGCGGCTGGCTCGGATTCGGTTAGCGCGGTTCGGAGCTGAGCGCGGTTTTTCGTTTTGTGGAAAATTCTGCGGTTTCTGTCGGATAAGTCGTCCGCTGAGTCTAGGTCTCGGCCCACTCCAAAATGGGTAGCACGGGGGGAATTGAAGTCCTCGATCGGTCTCCCTTTTGCCCAAATCTGGGTTAAGTTCTTCGGAATTGACTGAGATACGCTCCTCTTTTAAAAGAAGGAAAAAAACGTTCCTATTACGTGTGCTATTTTTAAATAATATTGCTTTTTGTATATTATTGTGATTAATCCTGGATGAACATAATTGTAGCTCATTGAAAAGCAATGGTGACCACTTTGCTGGAAGACGATCATAGCAAAATCTCTAAAGTACTGTCCTTATTTTGGACACAGCTCTCTTAAATATACTTCAAATACATAACTGAGAAAGGGAATTTATTTCTCCAACATTTTTTAACAGATTTTACTATAATGAATAAACCATAAAGGGGCTTCGAAGCATGGTTTCAAGCACTTAGGTCATCACTAAGTAATGTTATGTGATCATTACTATGCGATGAAGATGAAACCATGGTCGTATAACTGAATCATTGAGTGTATGTTATAAAAGTCCCTTTTTTGTCATTATTTTCATTAATTGTTGTTTATAATGAAGACATGCCACAAATTTGAGGCCGAATCAGTAGATTTTGGATGCAAGAATCCTTTAGGATTTAAAAATATATATTTTAAAAGAATTATTTATTTATCTTAAATTTTGGATTTTAATATACGTACTTCTCCTTCTAATCTTTCTTCTTCTCTAATATTTTGCATCTTGTTAATTATTCATTCTACACAATCTGGTATCTCCTGTAATTTGACAATGAACCACAGAGAACAATCTTACATACAATTAATCGAAACTGCAAATGGTGAAAATGACCATTGTGTCGACGTACTTTAATCAACACTACATCTACTATTAGCAGTATATAACGAATTTTGGGTATCAAGAAACTATATAGGCTGCTCATTTAAGAGAGATTTGTAAGAGCTCTATACTTTCTTATCGTTCGCATAACGCGCATTTTTCTGTTCGACGGAAATGAAAGATTTTCTCCCGTTTTGTTTACCGAAGCTCATACAAGAATGACTCATTGGACAACAATGTACTTTCAAACGACCGGAAATTATGAATCAACAGGTCTTAAATATAGACTAATTAAGTCTGCGCTGCACAAAACTTGCTTCTTCAACTCTAGGAGAGAATAATGTATCCTTTGTCATAAGATCAATGTTATGCAATGATACATTTTTTTCTGTTTAGATAGCATAGCTATGGGGTTCGAAACACATTGGTTGATTCACCAATATATAAATTTAATCTTTGAAAAAAGAAGGGAAGACAAAGACAAAAGGTGTTTGATGATTTAAAGGCAGGGATGAAAGAGATGGCGTAGAATAGGGATTTTTTAATTGATGCACATGTACCTACAGCATTTATAAGAAGTGCATTCAATTGCCAAATACATGAATCTACGTTATATTCTCAAAATTTATGAAATTTAAAATAGATTTAGACATAAGGCTGCGATTCGTGGTGGTTAGAGCTATGAAAAACCACAAATATTATGTATATTATTTAGTATTATTAGGTATATGGAATAAATAAAAAATATATTATCCCAGATAATTATTTTACACGCTGCTATAATTATGCGAAATATATGATTAAATTCAATGAGTAGTACAAGATTTCAAGTTTTATTATTCCGTTTTTAATTCGTTATTAAAACTATACAATCTCGTTGAATCTCGTTGAAATGACTTTCCTGTAAAATTAAAAATTTCGTACGTGAATGAGTAACATATCCGAAAAATCCTCCGGCCCTTACGAGCTGTTGGCGCGCTTTCTGTTGACTCGGCCTCTTCCCAGAATGCACCGACCACGTGAGTCTCGTGAACCCGATTTCCGAACTATTTCGTAACTCTCTTTCGCCAAAAAAAACACCTCTTCTTGAATCAAAATCTCTCGAACCCGTTCCTTTTAACACATTAGATTTCAGGAAGAGGCGGAAAAAAATGGAGTGAGAACTGCTCGGAAGGATTAGACGCCGTTATTTCCGCTCCTTAACGACCCGGTCCGAGTGTTTCGAGACGGAAGGTGCATACGAGCATAATTTTTAATAATGTGACGCTTTAATTCCGGCCGTTGGGCGACGAAATTGCCGCCGAGTCGCATAACTCTCTTTCCGAAGGGCAAGAATGCCGTTTATCATCGTAATGGCGCCTTGGATATCGTATAAGTGCCCGCGAGAACGGACGGAACGTAACCGCCACGAAACGGAACCACAGATGCATTTTCCAACTCTTGTTGCTACACCCTCAACCGTGTTTTACCAGCAGCGGTTTTCGCTTCCTTCCCTTCAGGGCTTAGCTGTGCAACTTGTGCTGATACCGTTGTTATTTGCTTACATGTGAGTAGGATGTGTGTTGAGGCAGCGATACCCAACTTTTGCCCTCCTACAACACACCTACCTCTTAACAAACATTGCTGTACTATAAACCATATGTTTGTATGCTTCAAACCGAATTTAACTGGATGTTGAATGAAAAACGCTAGGGGAATTTTTAGTATTCCCGACACAAAATCAATCACAGTATAAATTACACTAAAATGAAATTATACTGCGAATACAATGTGAATTACGAGCATCTTATTCATAGGTAGTCGTAGAAATCATACGGTTGATCAATCTGTACGCATGTTTCAACCCAAATTAAAATAGATATGGAATTAAATAATACGTGAGTGATTTTAAGTAGGTATTCCCGAGACACAATCAACAGGAATCTTCATACTAAAATGAAAACAAATTGCAAATACGATGTAAATTAGAAGAGTAATGTTCATAGGAATGGTAGATATTATGCGGCACATCAATAACTCTCTTATGGCACGCCATTGTGCCGCGGCACACTGGTTGGGATGCTTTGTGTTGAGGGACCCGGATATGCATGGACATGCATCTTCCCATTCGCTATGGTTCTGCAAAGGCCGGTCACTCCTTCCTGATGACAATATATTCCGAAAACGTTCAAATATTCATTATTAATAATCTAGCTAAAGCTCTAGACTTTTTCCTGATCTCACTTAATCTATAAATAAAATTCGGAGAGACATTTTCCTATTTATCACAATTTCTCGTCAAGAGATAGGGACGTTCCTAAACAAGCTGCATTATCAAGGCAATTAATTCACTTTAATAAATACATCCACATGTTCCTACTTATTTCCATATCAGAAAAGTAAATTAATAACTTTTTCAAAAGCTTCCAGAGGTATAATTCTACGTATCGCTGAGACCAATAACTTAATTACTCTGTATAAATGCTTTAGTATTTATTTTACTGAAATTAAGACATTGGACACTTGCGTATCTTTCGATAATGTCATGGATTATATAAACTAAATAAAACATCCTAAAATTCACGGAGGAGGCAGAAATGTTGTGGAATTCCGACATAATCGAAAAATTGTTAAATAACACAAGGTTTTAAAAAACAACACAGTAACTTTTACAATCACATAACATAACAACATATCACAGTAACAAGTACTAAGTTAATGGGTTGTTTTTTAAAACCTTGTTTTATTTGACAATTTTTCGAAAATATCCTTAGTTAGATGACTAATAATATTGAGATACCCAGCTAAATTTATACATGTGTATGCTGCTGAAACGTGGGACATGCCTTATTTCGAGTGAGTGAAGTCACTACACTGGTTATTGAGAAAGAGAGAAAATAGCAATTATTTCTTTCAGGAATTCCTCCAGTCCGGTTCTTTGCCGCGAACCTTGCTTGTTTCGGTGGTACGCTTAAAAGCGGTTTGCAGGTAGTTACATCGTGACTGGATCACGCGCGCACTGGGAGAGAGGAAGGCTAAGTTATCACCGCTTAAAATTAGCAGTTCCGGGTAAATCCCATTACCCGGTCGATTGAGCATATCTTTGCCTGCTGTACCATTTCGAAATGCCGAGGAGAAAGGTAATTATTAATTTCTCCAATCCGAAACGTGATTGAGAAAGCAGAACCAGATAACTCAGCATCTAATCATATTTACAAACTTGCAAGGTAGTATACACAAAATTTAGTCGTAAGTTACGGCCTACTCAGGCAATACCATGAGTTAAAACATAAAATTCTATGAATGTATCACGATAATAGTGTCAAATCTCGCAGAAACGCCGCAAAAATATGATCTGTTATAATCAGAGTTGTTTATTGTAAATTATCCAAGTTATATATGCGTAATAAATATTGAATAAAGAAAACAAATAATAAATATTTAAACTAGACTTTACGAATCAAATACCGGTTAACTTGAATCGGATGAGAGTTCGAAGATTAATGTATGTATAATCTGTAAACAATGTATACAATATCAAATAACAAAATTTAAGAGCAATACAATGACTGAAAGAATCATTGGAAATTAAATGAATGAAAGAATGCGTTGAAAACTGTATCACAAATGCCTGAGGTCTCTTAGAAGCTAAAAATCAAACAATAATGAATCAATTTTTTCCCAATGTTACAATCCAGACCTTCTAATAAATCAAATTCGCCGTTTAAGTCATTTTTGACAGCAGAGATCATCCTTTCAAGAAATATTGGATCGGAAACATCATCGAAGTATCGTAGAATCGCTCCTAAAGAATCGAGATATGATATTTTCCTATTCCTAGTTTAACTGATTTAAGAAGAAATGGTTAGTTGCTATATTCCTTCCATTCTTAATCTTTAATTTTACAAATTGAAAAACGCGGTTAATCGAACATCGCGAAATTCCTCCGGGAATAAGGATCGAATGATTGATGACCGGAGGTTTAGGGTTAATTTTGAAAATCATAGGTCTCGGTCGGTGGGGCTGAGGTCAGCTGGAGGTGTGGAAAGGTGGTTTGAGGAAGGAGGCCGGCGCTAATGAAAGCCATAAGGGATGAAAGAAAAAACCAAAAGGTTTCCGACCTTTTAGGATGACCAAGTGAGGTTCCGAAAGATGCAGAAGCCGTATTAAATTTGGAAACATTCCATTCAGCAACAGAATAATGTTATTGATGACTGACACTATCCATCAAGGAAAATGTTTGACATGCGTAGGTATGTGGTTAGCTCGCTCACTTCGTTGGAGTAGGTATGTACGAGAATCTCTTACCTATTTATTTAAAAATGGAATCATGCGTAATGGAAGTGGGATTGAATTTTTACCTCCAGGACGTGGAGTGAAGCAAAAATTGGTTTTATCTATTATCTTTCCAGTATTATAATGGGAAAATATTTATGTTTTCTAAGCTATATTCGGGTTTCAGCTTCTGCTTGTTCTTTGACGTTAATGATTGCCTTTCCCAACTCAAACATTTCTATCACCTGCACTTCGTAGTTCAACAGGTATCTTCCTCAAACATTACTACTACCCTTCTCCATTTCTTAAAGTATTGGCTTCAGGATACTATTTTTAGTTATGCCCAAGCTTTAAGTTGTGAGATTTTCAATTGGGCATGATGACGAACAACGCTATCATTAAAGCAACAACAACGGCACAACTTTCAATGGCACAGACTAAAAACTTAGACTAAACGTATACTAGCAATATGTATCCTTAGATTATAGTAAATCAGTTTTATTGCAGTAGCATTCAGAGCCTTCGATTGGTGTAAAACACCAGCTAAATTTCAACACTTTCAGGATGAGCATAGAATTGCCTGGAATGGAATTTCTGTTTAAATTATCGCAATGAAAAAAATTCTGGTGGATGTCGCTGAAAATTTCTCAAAAAACGACTAAAATCTGTACAATATACTATTTCCATCCATTAGCTTTGTCTTGCATTAATTTGAATTGCTCTTGTAACTGACATAAACTTTATCCATGCCAGAGAGAGCAAAATATAAGCTGTAACTTTAATTAACTGCGGCAAAGGAAAAATATTGGTAATTCTTTGTTTATGTTATCCATTATTTTGTGGGAAACGATTGAGATTAATTCATATTAATCACAAATGTGCATGTGAATTGATAATATAAATCTTTACAACAGCTTATTGCGTAAGTATACATTGATTGGAAAATTATAATCAAGTCGCTCTACCTGATAAAAACCTATAAGCCAAGCTGAATATGCAAGTAAATTAAGAACTCTCCATCAAATAATCCGTAGTGGAAACTTGAAAACTAATTTCGCAGGTTCACTTTTTTCCTTATTATAGGATTTCATCGACATTCGAGGATTTCGGAAATAATTATTCGCGTGCATTTGTGCAAAATGACAAATTACACGGGAATTAATTAAAGAAAATTAAACAACATTCATAAGTTAATAAGCTCCTCTTCCTTTTTTAAAAAAAATCCGAGGTATTTTTATCCGCTAAAGCTGCGGTTTTAATTAGAAACGTTAACGTAGCAGCGAGGAATAGCTCACAAATGTTTAGCCATTGGTTATGACTATTGCGATACTTATAAATATTTATGCTAGGAGACGGAAAGTATAAACTAGCCCGCTCTTGGCTAGCAGTGCTCTTTCCCTCCCCTTCTGAATCTATTCCTAGCGGCGACCGGACAATCCGACCAAATTCCTTTCCTAGACTTCCAGTGTAAATCTAGCCGCAGTGAAATTTCCGAGACGCTTGAGCAGGTTCAAATAGGAAAGGAGGGCTCACCTTCGAATCCACTAATTGGTTCTCAACATAGTTTTCATCTTTTCCTCCAGTGCGATGTCAAATCATTTAGAAAAATTCCTATGAGGAGTCATTCCAAAGCCGCTTACCGAGACTTCTCCATCTTCTCGTGAAGATATTTTTTACGCGCTAGATTTGTTCCGTTGCTTGCCGAGGATGCGGAGAAGTTTTTAGAATTCTCGGGTTCTGGTTCCATAATATCGCGCTACGAAACAAGACGTTTTACTTTTTAGTTAGTGTTTAACGTTTTGAAGAGTGATTAATCTTACTATTAGGCGCAGAATGTATGCAGAATGCGTGTAAATTACAACTTTCACAATGACATATGACTAATGTTTTCGTATATTGACGGTATGAATAATTTTCTTTGTTGTATACTTCTGATGTTACACAATAGGTACCCGAAAATCTATGATATGAGGTAATGGATTCGTTTCCGAATGTTTTAACTCGACGTGGTGGTGAGTCATCGCTGGCATAGTCATCAGCTTCTTCTGTTAGAACCTTCAGCGTAAGTTTGCAACAATTTGGAACTATTTTGGTTAATCATTTTTTACATGAATATGACTCGTACAAGATGATATACAGAATGATTTCTTAACAGGAATATTTGGAATAAAATGGACAGTTCCAGGAATATTTGGTTTCGAGGTTTAAACTCATACCAAAGTTGTCTTTGTCAGTTTTTCATTAATAGCCTTCCTATGTTTCTATTCCATTTCTGACAGAAATATTAGGTAATAAGGTGACCAAACCACACTATTACCTAAAAGAAAACGCTTATATAAATACGTTTAATATCTAGAGTCAATAAATATTTCTCATGATAAAATTAATTTTATTTTTACACGTAAAAATAAAATAAGACAACTAATATAGATCCACAAGTTAAAAACACTAAAAACAACTTGAAAAAATAAAATTAATTTTATCACGGAAATAAACTTCCACTCAATCAAGCCTGAAACTATTGAGTTTAAATATTTTTCAGCCGGTGTACTGATATTGACATTTATCAGGGCAAAAGTTAAGTATTGTGCAGCCAAACGAGAGTTGACAACTTTAACATTAGTTTTTGACCATCACCCGCACGGTAGCTCTTACTCTTCAGCGAATGTTTCAATTCTTACCACATACTTTTTAGATGATGATAAATGAAGGAATATCGTAAGTAGTACATAATCCTACTTTTTGTTGCTTTTCATCGAAGATAATTTTTTTTCTCGTATGTTCCCTTTCCTATATATCTTCGTCGTATATTTCCCACAACCTCGTACCCTTAAGTTCGAAACCACCTTATTTATTTCACTCAACCCGGCCACGTGCCCCTACGGTAGGCATTTGATTAATAACGATTATTAAAAGAAAACGAGTCGGAATTGCATCTCGGCCCGAAAAACAATTCTCCAGAAAGGCAGCCTTCCGATTTTTCGACCGAGCACCCCTTCATTTTTTGAAAAACGTCGGCCATCCCATTCGCCGCGGAATTAAACAACAAAGGTAAACAGCTGAAGCTTCGTAATTGTGTGGGACCGAGCGCATAATTACCCGCTCCCGTCCCTCCTCTCCGTGGGCAAACGAGGGCCATTCTTCCCGAAAAAAACGTAATGATCCGACTCCGAAGTGAGTCGCCGTTTTCATGGCGGTCGCGCCACAAAATGGTCGTCACGGTTCCAATTGTATCTGCGGACTTCGAAAGCAGTCCCTGCCATAAACCTATTTTTCCACCGCTCATGCAAGCTGACCCGGACCGCGGTCATGGGCTGAAAATGGTTTCCACTCGTGAGCGGTGTGGGTGGTGCTGAGGTTTGCCGATCCAGAGTGATTTGCGACAAGATGGCCGCCGCGAAGTGCAAGTGGATTTTAAATCTAGGAGAAGAGCGAAATCTACCGCGGAATTTGTGATTTTGATGCGCCTTTCTACCTTGTATAACTGATTGGTCTTCACGAGTTCGAATGTTAAGCGGTGCAAATGCTTTTTTCCCTCCTTGAAAAGAGTGACAAATCGTTGAAATCACATCAAAATTTCGAGGTTGATTCCCGTTCTTTCCAGATTTGGTTCCAGTTGTTTTTACGAGATTTGTGTCACTCCTCTGGACTTAGCAATAAAATTTCATTCTATTCCGGTCAATCAACAAATTCAATCAAATTTTACAGTAGTGGCATCGTATTGACGAGATCGATTTGAAAATTTAATTTACTTTGTTGCCTTAGTTTCAAATACCATCAAGCGCATGTACGATTATTGTGCTTAAGGAATCCTTCCGTACATAAACACAGCAATAAGGATTTTGAACGGAAATTGTGACGGCCCAAGTTTCTCGAGTTGGGAGCAAACCCACAAAGTTTTGGAAATATACTTTCCATTCTCCGAAATAGTTGATCGAATGGGAGACGTCTGCTTCTCTAGACAACGCTGCTGCAGTCTCACTTTCTATTTCAATCACCGCTCTACGGGTATTACGTAAGTGCTTGAAATTCTAGATTTTCTTTCTGAAAGTTCTGTGCGTTTCATTGTTGGGTGTGATTCGTTGCTCCATACACCTAGCCATAGTTTCTCATAATATAAGTAAAATTAGACCCATCTCGTTATTTTATCTTATTAACTGTAATTTGCGCAGGAATTTCCGAATTTCCAACCACGCGATATTACATATTCCAGTAGAAATCCTTAAAATATAGAACTATATCTGATTCATTATATAAAAATTATCACTATTTAACCCCGGAGGTTGTTGGACCTGTACCAGGACAGTTTATTAAGTAAATAAATGAATAACATTCGCTGTATAAACAGAGTTGAAAGTAATTATCCTAAATTGGGTCTCCATAAACGTAAGCATTTTATGTTCTCTTGACTTCTTCGTCTTCTTATAGCAGCTAAGATCACCATCAAATTCATGTTATTTTTTACACCTCTACGGAAATAGATAAAGAGATGGGAGAATTAACTGCCAACGGTTAGTCCTTTTAAAGCCAGTGATCCTTCTCTGATTCATTCCACTGATTTGAAATCGATTGTTTCATCGGTTACCGTTAAATACAACAGGGATGTTAATATTTGTTAGAAGAAAATTCAAATATTGACCAAGTTGAAACTGAGTCTGGGAGTTTCTCGCTTTTATTTGTAACAAAAAGAAACAATAAATTGTGCAGGATCGGAGAAGTCGATCAGCTAGTCTTTCTAAAGGATTTAATTTTACAGTAGTACGAAAAATGTTGATAGTAATGAAGAAAGTCTTCCTAGTCATAGCCACTTCCAATATACCGTAGCCTAGAAGCCAATCTCATCCTCCCGAGACGCTATTCCTCTACTTTCTAAAGTACCACGATGAGCATACTAATAATGATGGGTTTGCTTCCGGTGGAATTCATATAACGATGGTGGCGCTCCTTACATGGTAATTTTCCGGTATATACGCGTCAGGTAGTAAATAAAAGGGAAGAATATTGCTTCAAGACAAAGACTTGAATGAGGTCACCATACATAGGCTGCGATCACTCAACAAAAAAATTCCTTTTCATTTACCCCTTTTTTTCTTCCATACTCCGAATCTATTATTTTCTTAGACATGATTTTCTTTTCGTCTAACAGTTAGCAGTTTCTGCCATTTAAATGAATCATAAGGAGGTTGGCACTCGAGGTCTTCAGTTCTTTGATAACTTAAAGACAACTTTGATGAAACCAGGGATTCGTCATTAGGCGCAGGCAGAGAGGCTCGCCGTTAATGGGGCCCAAAAACGACATTTTTCCGTTTTTTAAGATAAATAATCTCTTGGTAGGTCCTCAAAGTGATCCTAGCACCAAGGGCCTCTGATTGCTGAAATCTGCTCCTGAATAAGAAACGTGAAAATTTATTCCCACAGACCAATCCTTTCCTTTAATTTTTTCTCTCTATCTTAGTCCTGGTAATGCAATTTATAATATAAATAAAAATGTAAAACTTAAATATGTGGTTAGGTGGGAGAGATGCCCACTCAGAGCTAACCTCGCTGAATGTAGAGTAAAATAATAATAATATCGAAGGCTATAATAGGAAGGGTTTACGAGAATCGAAGGAACTAGGGTCCAGAACATAAATAATTATATAAATCAGAGAACGAAAATATCCTGGAGATTCAATATCTCAAGTGTCACATCATGAGACTGAGGTGTACTCATTTCAAATTTAAGACCTTCCTATTTTACAGTTCTCATTACTTGGGTAATTGCTAGTCCTTGCGTTGTGGGCCCGATCTCCAATTCCGAGAGCAAATTCGAAAGCGATCTTCTGGGAAGTTTTCCCTCTTAGCCTTGTATGAAGTCAGGATTTATTCCCGACTTTTCCCTCTCCCATTGAAACCACGATAACCACGCTTAATATCCTCTCTCTGATTTTACCTCTTCCTCTCCGTCCGTTAACCTCGATCCCACTTTCACCATTCCTTTAATACACCCTCTTCCCATGGCCCTACTCTCTAGCACTCTTGCCTCCTCCCTCAACTTATCTCTTTGAACCTCCTCCTTCTCCCACTCCCCCCTTCCTTCCCAAGCGGCGGCACGTGGAACACTCTGCCATCCGCTGTACTCATCGGAGCAATTTGATTACTGCCACGGGGGTCGCCATCTTGTTTATTTTTTCCCGCCAACCGAAGAGACGCTCCCACGGCGACCTATTTTTAGGCAAATGAGAGGAAAATGTTGGATGACGGTATGGAGTAACTAGAATGCGAGCGTCTGTCGAAGTTTACCGCGCGATCGGACGGTTATTTTTTTCCGGGAAAATCGTCCGAAAGCTCCCGGAAAATTTTCTGGCGGAGCTGATTTTTTGGTGTATCTTGCTGAAAAAAATTTCCCGGTCGCCAACTATTCAAAAAATTCGAGATCCGACATTATCGGTGAATTTAAATGTTGGAATTGTGGGGAAATGTCTTAAAAATAGCGTATTACATTAAATGCTGATTGAATTGCTATATTTATCTACTTTCTTCTCTAAAAGCATTGCCGATAACTGAAAGACCAGCCAAACAGTTCAGTAGATAAAAAAAGCGAAAAGATTGACGTAGTTAACCTAAGTTGTTATATTAATGATTTTTAACGGCGTTCTACCTAACCGATCCCAGTACATCTACTTTGTAGCATGTTAAATTATATTAATAAGTAAAATTTTGATTTATAAGGTATTATGTTTGATTATAGTATGAATTTCATCGGTTATTTTGATATTCAGAAGCAACGCTTATTAATTTATGTTGTGAATTAATCTTTACTATTTATGCATTCTTCATTTGTAGTGAAATGAATTTTAGGTAGTGTATTCTATTGAAAATTTTATTTTTCATTTTCTTCACTTCGTAATTCTAAAACCAGGTTTCCGTGCTGAATATACTTATATTATCTGTAATGCTGAAAAATAAAAAGAATGACTATAACAGTTCTTTAATCACAAGTAGCGCTAATGGCAATTGATAAACTTGATAAATGACTTTTTTTTAATTAAGAGAACTTTCCTTGTAGGGTGAGCCAGAAAACTCAGCGTTACTTCCTAGTCAACTCCGTTCCTTGTAACGGAAGTTGGCCTTCATAAGGAATTATGACAATTTCATAACTGTTTCTTTATCACCATGTCATTCTGATTACTTTCCGTAAAGAACCTTGAATATGTGAGCGCATTCGCTTTTCACCGCTTTCATGTAACTGACGGTGTATTATGGTGGTTACTCTTACGCGTATTCCTGTAGAATTCAAATCCGTTTAAAGTTGATGTCATATGCCGAATTTCAAGGAGATTATCTAGAAGTATACGACGATGACGCTTGTTCTAGAAATATTTATTTCTGGCTTCAAAACTTTAGAGTTATTCTATGGTTTGGTATTTTGACATTTTGGAGTAAAAAATAAAACAGATAATTTTGGATTTGGATTTTAATTTTGGACGCATGGAATTTCTTGAGTCTTTGACTATAAATTGCAAGGAATTAAGAGCATTTTCATGACTTGATATCTTATCTCAAATTCCAGTAAATGAATGTTTCGCATTTCGAATTACCTTGCGCTGTTCTGTTTTTAAATTGATTGCTAAGCAAATACGGGAATGAAAAATATGGACATGAGTCGAACTCGATCCTAAAATTCTTTCATTAAATTTACTAAGAAATCAAATATCGACTGATTAGTATAAAAAGTAAATTCTCTTAGATTAGAATTTTCTCTTAACTATTTAAATTTATATTAAAGTTTGCTGTTCCGTGAATGTTCTTCATTTTTTTAGAATTTTGGTTCATTTATCGATTAATATTCGTCAGAAACTTTTGAAAATCTATGCGTAATTGAAGAAGTGGTTTTGTACCTATTGAAGAATATTTTTAGAGTTGAATTTTGGGCGGCCTCAATTTATATTAATTACTATATTTAAAATAAAATAATGGTTTCAAATCATAGCTATAAAAAATGTGTCTCTTTCGTCTGAGGAATCATAATAATCGTAAAAACCTTTTTAAATGCTTAATAATAGAAGGTATGGAAAAGAAATTCATTCAAAATTGAAAGCTGTTTTCATAATGACGATTTAACGAACCTTCGAGCGAGCAATGCAGTTTCGGATGCCTCCCTGGAAAATGTATGAACACCTTTTATCTTTCGAGCCATGGAACTTGCATCCACTTCCATCTTGTTCCATCTAACCTTGGGTTCCTAAGTTAGTATATTCCAAGAATCCCTTAATCATTGAATACATTTCATTCCAAATTGAACATTTTGAGACATACGTTCTTGGAAGTCAACCACTCATTAACCGGCGTTCTACTTACACCTCATTTAATTCCCTCACCGTTTCTCCTCATCAAAGGCCCCCCAATTTTTTTCCTACGAACATCGTCGTCTATTTCCTCGTCCCATCTCCTTCCTTCTCTCAAAGTTACCTCAGTTATTTCCCTCGTCCTCTCCTCCTCCCCTCCCCTCTCTATTTTCTCCCAGAGATGAGGTATCCCCCTCTCCCTCCGAAGGGAAGGACCACGTGTTTTCAATTCTTTCGGTAAGCGGAATCTGGTGCGTGTGCTTCTCAAGTCGCAGTGTGAGTCCGAGGAGTGTTTTTATAATCCCTGCAAGGAATAATCCCGCGAGGATAACAAAAAGGTACGTCACGTGCATGTCTACGCGGTTTTTTCGTAATCGAGTGTAGTGTTTGATCGAAAAGCGCGCGAAAAATCGCGGAGGAGCGAGATGACGGTGTTCTCTCGCGAGCGGGTCGATTTAAACTTCGATTCGGGGGTCCTCGACCATGACGATCCTGGCTTCGATATCGATAGCCTTCTTGCTCTTATTTTTGGGTGCGGTGTCCTTATGGAAGGGTCACGTTGACTTTTCCTTTTCTTATATCGACGATAATCGACGTTTCGATTTCGATACTTGTTTATTTTTCTTTATTTCAACTTACTACTACGAATGTCCATTTCTTGCATTGTTTTTAATGTGTTAACGATCAACAAGCATAAACTTCTGCCCTGTGACATGGATTCAAACGCATGATACCGGCTTGCCATGCTAGCTTGCCTAGCGAAGGACCAACGAATTTATTTTCATTCGTGCATACCCACCCACTCAAAATGTGCTGAGCAATTTTCACTTTTGCTTCTCTTTTTAGAAAGTGATTTCATGCTATTTACGGAGTAGGAGGAAGGCATTTCCGGACCCTTGCTTATTCCAGTGATCTTCCCATTTGGATTCTTACCTGAATATTTCGAGTAATACACGGAGTTTTACCTTCTGTTCCTTATTTCATGGGTTTCGTTTAGGTCCCGATAAACACACAAATCAATTTTTTTCCATATAAACGACTTTTTGAAAGTTTTGAAATATGTAAATACTGATCAAATATTAGGATTTATTGACGATCGTAGTGGTCATAACGGGATGGAATACGATTTGGCGTTTTGAAATCGTAGCTTGTAATACTTCCGAAAATAATGAGGTAACCTTCTAATATTTTACCTTCTAATCCTATGTGCGCTTGTGCTTAGGTTGCCGGCCATGCAGCGACACGGCTGACGGGGCACCTTTGCTGACGAATATTTTGGCTAGCGAAGAACTTCGTCGTTTTTCTAGCTAATGATCAGATGAGCGCCTGCGCATTCACGCGTACATTAATAATTGATGTCCAAATCAATAGGTAAACCGATTCTGAATCTTATAAATGGGCGAATAAGATTTTCTGCAGTGTTTATGGGTTTATTTTCAACATTCATGGCCCTCTGGCAATTTTACTTTGATAACTAATGTTTCGGCTAGCGTATATCGTTCCCAGGGGAATTTTCGGTGGTAGCCGATGTAGCTAACATTATTTTCAAAATTGCTATTCCTCACATTAGGCCACTGTAAATTTTAATCGTAGTTCTACTAAAAGGAGCTTCGAAAGCCCTTTTCTGCCTTCCTTTTGCGATCGATTCGATCATAGTTTTCCCTCGCTATCTTTCCGTCAATTCCACTATCGCGCCGATGGCGTTCACGCAGGGAAAAACTCCGAATATCTGGAGCGTTCGTAGTAATCTGCTCCATCCATATTTTTTTCGATATCGCAAACGAGATTTTCCTATCGATTCCGATCCTTATTTCAGGGAAAATCGTTTGCTACTTCATATCTCTTCCCGAGATTATTCCACAAAATAATCGTTGTGGTGGTCCGCGGGATTCGTCATCGTTAAAAAAAGAGGAAAAGAATGGCAGGAAAGGAACCTGTTCTTTTTGGTTTTATCGTCGTCGGTTCGATTCCGAGTCTTTCATCTCGCCCATGTCGATAAAGCGAGGCCTAAAAGGAAGTTTTTATCACTTCCTGCATCCATTCCCCTCCATTTGGGACAGATAAGCGGAGCAATCGATCATACTGTAATGTAAGCCGCACTGCTCTCGCTCTCCAATCATGTTATTTCTGGAATACGTACACTTTCCTTCACGTCTTATCCGGTTCCATGTGGTTATCGTAATGGAGTTAGCGTTCAAGACCTATGCTGACGGTCTGTTTTGGGCCTAGTTGCACATTCGTGCTGGTAAATTTGCGGCTTAGCGCCCGATTTAAATGGGATACACAAGCGATGACATTGTAAGAATCATGTGATTTGGTTGAACGAATAGTTTTGAGCCTTTGAAAACGAATTCATAAACTCCAATTTAAATATTTTCTTATGTATAAAAATTTTGCCTGCGTATGTATGTGACCGCAAAACTCGAAAAATACTTGGTCGATTGATTTGAAATTTTAACACAACGTTGCATTCAAATACGAGAGTGTTTTTATCGTAATAAATGTTGACATTTCGTCCTTGGTTCGATCCCAAACGAGTCAAAGCATTTCCATAAGAAATGCACGTAAGTTCATTTTTGCCGCTGCATGCTTTATTACTTTTGCAAAATTAATTTAAAAAGAATAGCCACGCGAAATTAAGACAAGCACCAAACGAAAAGAAAATAAATAAAAAATCTTATTTTGGTCATTTTTTATTGTTTCCGAATTGATTTTTTGAGATTTTACACGAAATACACGAAATTTTTGTAAAATTCTGTGGGTGTAAACAACCGGTCCCCCTGACAACAAATGCCATTGCTGAATCCGAGTTTCTGCATTTTGGCCTATTTAAAGTTAAGATGAGAAAATTTGTTAATTTCGTTCACATTGATGAACATAATCAATTATTGTAAGTGATTTAAACGATCTGAGCGACAGCGAAGCGTGGCCGGGTTTAGCTAGTTTAATATGTATTTGATCCTTTTCATTGGAGCACAAATTATTATCCACTATCAACAATACCTGTTGTGGAAATCCGTATTAGGCTGTTTATTATTTCATCATATTTTTCATTTCATTTCGATTTCGGTTTTCATTTCAATGGCGTTAATTTTGAGATGTGATTATCTATATTGTTACCATCCATGCTAGAGAGTTATATTGAGTCCCTGCGGCATTGTAATAAGCAAACGAGAGGGTTTAATTTTTATTACTACCTAGCTAATAGTATCTCTCTACTAAGAAATACCGATTACTAACGATATGGAAGAGATATTAATTCAGAAGGTCTGGAAAGTTAGAAATTGATACCAAATAAATAAAACTTGGCTCGGACGTTACTGGTTAAAGAAGGAAGTGATAAGTTTCTCTGGAGTACTTACTTACTACATAATATGTTATAACTTCCTTCTTGAGAGGTTATGTTCTAAAAAATGCACGATTTCCATTATCATAAAGGTTTTACCTTGCGGTTCAGCTGATTCCGATTTGAATTCGCTCAATATTTGATATAGAGATATCAACAACTGTTGTTCTGTTTACTATATCAGATACCTTGAAGCGTTCTCAATGAACGATAGCTAAAATATTTCAACAAAAATCCCGAATAGTATTTGCATCATCATTACAATTTTCAGAGATTTCCTTCCATGAGAATGTTTTTCGATTTGTCCAAACTTTCCTTGAAATTGTCTATTTACTATTGATTTTTGTTTAGTTTTCTGAAGACCCAGGTGGATCAAAAAGTCTTTAGATGCAGCAAAATAAATATAATCGAAACTTTGCGACCTATGAACCAAAGTTGCAAACACTGTTATATTCATTCTGACTGTGTAGTTTTAGGATCCTCCATATAAAATTAGCGGCTCGAGAGAAAATAATTACGATTAAGGTGGTCATTCAGACGAAGCATGGGATGAGTGAATGCAGGAATAGCCTAGTTAGTCAAATCAATCTCAAATGGCCCGAGAAATGAAAGACGTCCGAATGCATAGACAGGTGAAATTGAAATTCGAATGAACGAGCGCAGGTATTGAGGCGATGACAGAATTTCTTCCCTAAAAAACTGTTGCCACACATGTCGCCCGTCTCGGAAAGCTGCAAAGATTCTTAATTGACGACTCCAAATCAGCGCGTCCGAAATTTAAAAGCGAGCGCGGTCGGATTTAAATAGAAAAAACAACAAGTCTCGGATGAGAGGAGCAGATGTCCCGCAGACCAGGTGGGCGCCAAAGTGGACGTCCTCCGCGGCAAATGAAAGATCGGACATCGCGCAGATTACCACCAAGAGGCATGTGATTCGCATTCGGATTGCCAGACGATTGTTTTTTTTTCATCCACGGATAAACGATCGGGATGTGCCCACCACCCCATTCGTAAAGAGTGGCCAAGGAACCCAACACCCCTTCTTAACTTTTTTTCTTTCTCCGTGGCCCGCGACAAGAGGGTCGATATTTCAAAAATTCCTCCTCTTCTGCTGAAGACGCCGGAGGAGTTTTTACGTGCACCGAGGTCCGCAGCTGCCGTTGTCGCGTGCTCAAGCCGCTCCTTCCTTCCTCGGCCAGCTGATACAATCTTATCGACCCCCCTCCCCATATCTGGCTCGTGCGATCGTCGAAATCTCAATTAGACTACAACATCCGATGGATCGAACGGCGGGGACATGGAAACACCGTTCCTAATCCCGCGGAGCCGCAATAGCGCCGAGGGTTTTCACAGTCGCATAGTGAGCTAGAATCGAAAAAAGTTGGCCAAGAAAATGGTTTCTTAGAGTGATGGCTTTACAACCTCGCATGGCCATTCTTGAATAATTTCTGAAAATAAAGGACTTCGATTTTTCGCAAAATTCTTCAAATTCAAGCCAATGCTGAACCAAAATCATCGAGTAAAATACGATGCGGTACTATAAACCTAATCCGTACGCCTAATCCGTCCCAGCAAAGTCACTATTTTTCACCACTTGTACAACCTTGGATTAAGTCGCACGCTTTCCTGTGCTAATTAAGTTTGTTTCCATCCATTTCATTCATCTCCATTATTTGTTAATAATACTTGGTTTGAATGATCACAGTTTAATATGTGCATTATTTATACAACAAAATGGCGAACACTTATTTATCGGCAAATTTTCATCTCAAATGAGGAAAATGGTATATAGTGATGTGCCACGATGTATACGAGCTAACTTATACCGCAGTGTTCTTTGAAGCATTCTGAAGAGTT
The DNA here is from genome assembly GCA_947579665.1 of Sympetrum striolatum. Taxonomy (NCBI): domain Eukaryota; kingdom Metazoa; phylum Arthropoda; class Insecta; order Odonata; family Libellulidae; genus Sympetrum; species Sympetrum striolatum. The sequence continues at coordinate 46,773,470 of OX388342.1, read as the reverse complement.
ATCTGAAATCTAGCCCACTGTTCGTCGTTTCACGCTCCATCCTGCAGTAATACATTTCCTTTTTTCAATCCATTAAGCGATATAACCCTTCCGCTCTCTTTATGACGGCAGAAACACTTCGAGAAGGGGCATAAATGAATGTCAAGAGAGTGCGGTGTTGGGCCGAAAGGAGCTGTTGGAAAAGGGTAGGCGCCCTCCGAGGACTGCCGGCTGCGGTCACGGAGGGTGTTTTTTCCATTTCTCCCGGAGGCTGACAGAGAGAAGGCGTGATGAATGCGAGGTAATTCGTAGACAAAGGAGGTATCTGCAATTTTTGTCTCGCGCCCGAAAATTTCCGAGAGTGTTTAGGGGAGCTTTTTACGAATGGGTTGGCGGGCGACGGCCGAGGGCCCTGCCGCCGATTCGGAGCGTAGACCATCGCGTCTAGGCGATTACTAGGCTCATTTGCGACAAAAACGGTTCAAATGGCTGTGATTGCGGGTGATTTCACGGGTGGATGGCAAGGTTTACGCGCAAAAAAGATAATCTAGTTCGAAATTTCCCACATCTTGTTATGAGATATTCGAGGTATCTGGAGTTTCGCATGATAATATGATAACTACAAGATTCCAACGAATAGGAAGATTTGTCATCAAAACTCATATTAATCTCTGGCATGAAACAAAGCTCATACGTAGTATATTAGGCAATAATTATTCACTAGAAATATAATCAGAAATAATGTAAGAAATACCGAAAATCATAATTTGTAAAATGTTAAAAACAAATTGGTGTATTTGAATGTCTCCTTGCTCTATAGGTATGTTTACTAATGAGCAGCGTCATTTATGACTTAAGAGCGTCTTTATAATTTCATGAAATTGTAATCCATAAAATATTTAGGTGCCATAATCTGCTTTTTCCTTATTTCGCCTTGGCTGAAAGTTGACGATAAAGTTGTCAAATCCCATAGAAAATTCTATTTAGAAATTTTTTAAAAAATTCCAAATCGTAATTCCTTTAGAAATGCTAAACGTGCCTGTCAAAGTCAAGTATAAAGGATTTTTAGGAAAGCCCGTTCCAAAACCTTTCAGGTAAATATGTTTATCTCTCCACCCCATCAACTCATTTCTCTCAGAAAAGCTGCCAGTCGCTAAGTAATTACTCTTTCTGAATTAGACAAAATTGCAGCGGTTAGCTTAACGCCATTTACGTAGAAAATAATCAGCTAGATTAAACTCAGATGCACCGGAACGAAGTCATTCCTCGTCGATGTTTCGCAGGTAAGTGATGGATCGCATCGCTCAAAGAAAGTTTGGACTTTTCAGCTAGCCTTTTCACTCGGTGTCAACACACCTCACGGGGGATTTAAAAAACCCCGAGTCGAGGTGAACGTGCGGGACACATTAATGCACGTGATCGTGCATGTGCTCTTATGCCTCGATGTCCGTCGGAAAGATGAGGCAGGGCGTGGCAGGTGGAGTGGTGTGTTAAATGAGGAGGCTATCTACCAGAGGCTGTTTCAAAGGGGCGTGGCGCTCGCTTTTATAGACTCCGGAGTGCGTTCTCCTTCATTCCTTTAATGCAATAGGCATTTCATATGGCTCTCGCTCCGGAGATTTTTTTTCCTCGCCTCCCCAACCCTTCCCGATAGCGCCCTTCCATATAAATGTCTTTATTGCATGATTTATTCGATTATCCGTGGATTTCGTAGTCTCACGGAGGAGGAAATTTATGTGACGAAATGAGTACGGGAGAGAGAAATTTCGTAATAAGAGCCCGGGTTATCTATTTCAATTTTCGAGTGCGTGCTCTCTTATCGGGGCGTACGCGACGGCGAGAAAAACACTCGGGTAATTGATCATCGATGAATCCGTCGTACCCCTGGGACATTTGCGGGCTAATGCGTCCGTTCCCCGGAGGTTGTGCCATTAATCTGCGGGCGATTTACCAAATTGAAACGGATTACTTTCCTTGGACAGAGTAATCTTAGTCCAATCTGACTTGCTGGTATTTTCTCTGCGCTGTTATTAAGGAGTAAATTTCTTTCGTATCTAACGAGTGATAAAGAAGTCAAAATTAAAGTAAAGCCTCCCAAGCCTGCGTTGTAATGATACCTACTTGATGAATACGTGATAATTATTTATATGTGTTTTTAGTTTCCCACGAATCCAGCTATGCTAAGAAATTTGAACGGTTAGTTATACGTATAAATCGGAAATAATACTATGACTCTAGTGCTGCATATAGTGATTTTTGATACCTCTGGATCACCTTATCTATTTTACCATATTCCTGTAAAATTGTGTAATAATGTTAAGCATCGGCGTAATCAGAAAAGCTCTGGATAGGGGTCTAAGTTTCATTGAAATATTTTTTCTATAAAGTTCATTGCACATTATATGGAACTTAGACATGATGAAATTAAGTCAAATAAAAACAATTTTACATGTATAGCCCCGTTAATATTTTATAGATTTGAATTATATTATGTATTATATTGCCTGTTAAATAGCCTGATATTTCAATTCTTAGCTTAACAGCTAGAAATGAAAGAATGCAATCAGAAATGACTAAAATATATTTACGTACAAAGGCTTTAGCTAGTCCATTGAGTCCTTCCTCGGAGGTGGTTCTCTTGTGTAACCTTTGAGGTGTAATAATAATGAAAAGATCTTTTGTAAGTATATACATCTGGAGTGTGGGGTAAACACCCAAAACCTCCTCTTACCATGCCATTAGTGATAAGAACCACCTTTAATAGAGATATCTTCATCTCAAATGATACAGCTTATAATACCGGATACTTTTCAGTAAAACGCGCACCTGACATTACTATTGCGTCCTTTAAGAAGTTTAAATTTTATATGGAGGAAAGATTCATTGGTTTTCTCTGAAGGAATAACACCATTTTACGCTTGTCGTAAAAGTACACCTATTGTTAATCCCAATGGGTTACCAACTCATTATGGACGTCGAGGATCCAAGAACTTCACCACTTAGACCTTAAAATTTTTAATGCCTTCCGCTAACCTCTCATCAAATCTTTAATTCTCTCGAATCGATAGTGATTCACAAATTCTTACTTGGGCATTCGGCCCGCGTACGAACAATATGCGCTCATGTCTCCTTTTAACGTTCGCTTAAAAACTTTCCGAGGACGCGAAAGGTCGGCACGGACGTCTTATGTGGCATTCTGTCCGGAATAAAAATTTACGTTCGTTCGTCAAAATATAAAACCCAAGGAGTGCGTGGAGACGCATTTTATGTCCGGGGACCCTGTGGGAAGAGACCGCAAAGCATTAAGAGTTGACCGAGACCCTCCCACGCCGACTACCCTCCTTTCTTCTCAGCCCCCTAGTTATTTCCGCCCTTTCCCCGTAGCCTCGGACCCAAATGCAATTTCTGCAACCGACCGCGACTCGTACTTACATCTTTCCTCCTCATCTTCTTCTGCAATCCATCAACTTCGTCGATTCCTCCCACGCTTTCTCCTCTCTCACTCTCTCTCGGTTTACCCAACCATCCCCCGTCAGCACGACAGGGGTTGGTTGAAAACTACCCTGACTCCGTAACGTTTCCAGTGCACGTGATGCTTCTGCGCTTCGGAGAATGTTTATGCCGTTGCAGCCATTCGAAATATAAAAAAATGGGAGTCACAAATTTCTCAGTAAATGTAAAATATCTTGATGGATTTTAATGGTCGAAATTCGATTTAGGGTTCGAAATCGGTCTCAGAAACGAAATTATTGTACTATATAATATAACATAATATAATAACGAAATATAATTTCGTGTGAAAATATATTACCATATTGCTGTATTAGCAACTTCAACATTGACTCCTCTAGAAGATGTATGTTATTCGTGAGTTTGACATTGAAATGAGAAATCAACCATGTTCTTACAATAATTTATTATAAAATACTGATGAATACAATTCTTATTATTAAAATTAAACAATATGGTTAAATAATATTACCTTTTATTTTGTTATATTCGATCGTATTCGAACTTATCTCTTGTTTAATTAATAGCAAAGCTAACTCAATTCTATCCAAATCTATATAAAATTCCATAATGAAGGGCATAATGGTGACGGAAATAAGGAAAAGGAAAGCTAACTGGTTAGGCCACATAATTAGAGGAAATCGCTTACTGCAAGTGGCATTAGAAGGCTCAGTGGAAGGGAGGAATAAGAGAGGAAGAAGAAGAATAAATATAGTGGATGAGGTGAAAATAAAGAATTATAGAGAGAGTAAGGAGAAGGCTATGGACAGAGGGGAATGGAGACGGCAGTGGCGTACGGGACCTACTTCTGGGAAGAACACCACATGATGATGAATGAAGGACAAGAGATGTATACTTTTCCACAAGAAGTTTATTTATTCTTGTGAAAAAGTATACATCTCTTGTCTTTCATTATGAAGCTAAATTTCCGCAACATCTCTACACCTTCGTAAATTGTAATATATAAAATTTATTCAAGTATATTTCTTTTTGCGGAGAGACAAAAATTCGACTTCAATTCAATTTGAGGAATTTTTAAACATAAAAAGAACTTACCGAGTATGATATAAAGTACTATGGATGCAGATAGGGATTTTTGAATGTTGACCCAGGATGTTCCGGCTGCTTCTTAAAATTTCTTCGCTTCTTTCTCCAGGAGCATAAAAATTATTTACATCCTGCCTTTCAAGAAATTTCAAAAATGCTACGCGTTCCTTGAAAATTTCATGTTTTTATTGAATAGTTTGAAAACGATCTCAAATAACATATCTACTTGTTAAATGCAAACCTTCGATAACAATCATAATTATCATTACATATATTTGTCAATAGTTTAATAAAATAACCAATATTCCCCAGCATTGTTTATCCACAACTTCCAAAAATTTCACCCAGTTTCACCCCGTCGATGACTATCTATCTAAATTATCACGTTTGGGAAAATGCTCGGGAGTGAATATTCGAAAGAATATTGCTTCTTCGTATTTGTTCCTCTCCCTTGCGGTCACATACCCTCTTCCCTACGAACCTTGTTTCTCTCTTATTCCATTTGCCATCTTTCCTTTGCTAAGACATCCACCTGCTCCCACCTCTGCCCCATCCCGCCCGGGGCGGTCGTAAGAATGACTGACGTGGTGGAGTGGGTCGGAAGGGCAAAGGAGTTTGCGAGGCATCTGCACCGTGTGGGTGGACATGAGGTTCACCCGTATTTTCAATGCCACGGATTTGCTGGGAACTCCTTACTCTACCGAGAAGCATTTCCGAGAGGAAATTGTTCGGTGAAGTGAAGAGGAAATGCTTGAGGTGGGAGTTATTACTCTCTCCTCTTGCTCGGTGCCGTAATGGCGGAATATTCGGGGTTGAAATTGAGGCGGAAATGCCTGCTTCGCAGACCGTAGAATATGTCGACTGCGGCCGCCGCTCTGTCAGCGGGAAAAATTTTGGAGTCGCTCCAATTCCGAACTTTAGGATCATTGCATTAGCGAGTTTCATGAGCACCGAATCCGTGACCGAAGTTAATTCGTTTCCGACGAAAAAAATCGGAGCCTGTGGTACATTTTTGTCGAGATTACGCTTTCGAGAAAGATGTTTTTCAAATCATTTCCCCTGCCTCCCAAGGCATCTTTGTAACTTATGTAGTGAATTAGAGCATTTAGAAGAAATGTCCGCTGAATGATTCGGTGTTTTGCCATCTGATACTGTGAGTAGACTACTTACATCTGGATAACATCAGTGCGGTTCGATTTATGCTAGGACACCATCATATCATTCCTTCCTCTTCCACGATCAATTAAGGTATGCAATTTGGAGATAGTTAACGATTCTACTATCGTGCATTGAGTTTGTGTCGGTAGAATAGAGTCCTCAGGTTTTAGTAAGACATTTTTGTGGTGATAGTTAAATCTGATTCCGCCAATATATATTCTGAATTATAGCGGTTGCAATAAGCGCATGAATAACTGTTATCTTTTAGAAAGAGCAACCTCCAATTTTGAGTGTATTGAGAGAAAACAGTTTTAATAATTAAAGCCAAAGTTGTAATAAAAAGGCTCAATCTGATATGAATATTTCTTGATTCATTACCTCTTAATTGTAGATAAAGATATTTCTTAACACTTTCATAGTTAAATGTTATAGACATCTGAACTACTTGCACCTATGTTGGCATACGGGATCAAGCCAAACTTTTTTCTCATTTTCGGTCTTTCCTCCTAAAAAATAACCGACCAAGAGGAATGTTTCTTAGTGACGAAACCCTTCCTGCAGTAAAGTGAGACTAAACTTTTTATAGGGTCTCATTTCCAGGAACATCTCTCTCCCTTTATGAAGCATTAGGATATCCGTCGAGTCATTACAGTCTATTTCTGACTCGGTCTCTCTCACACTCTCTCTCCTCTCGTACAAACAGCCAAATTAGATTAAACTGTCGTCTTACGGGATCGAGAGACAAATCAACTCCTTTATCTATTTTAATTGGACCTAACTAGTACGCTCTATTTTTCTCGTATTTCTTCATCCTCGTCAAATTTTTACTTTCCTTAAAATGTAATCTTGCTATACTTCTCTATGAAGCCTCAGATATATCACTAGTCTTCACAGCTTAAAATTCACGCTAGAGAGTATGATTTTGGTCATAATTGTCTACATTTCCTTGATACTTCTCGGAGAACATTACATTGATTTGCATTAATGATTCCCATCTGTTCATTTTCTCTTTTTCTGAATATGTTTTAAAAATTATTTTATATCAGTTTTATAAATAACCCAAAAAAATACTGAAGCATTTACTTCACAAAGAGGGTAAATACTTTTTCAACTCTAGTTTTGCGTAATTTTTTACGTTTACTACCTTTTACGTCGTACCGCTAAATTATGCTCCAAGGTACGTATTTCTAAAGGCGATATCGATGTATTTTATTTTTTTTCCAATTTGTTAGAGAATTTTAGAAGATTGAGATTTTTTCATATACTCGCATCACCTATATATACCTTCATCCCAAAATTTTACGTAAATGAGCAACTACACCTTTCCTCGAGATAATCCTGACGTCAGGAAATTAGCTGTCGCGAAGAAATCGGAATCGGATCGACGACAGCACAGGAGCAAAATGAACTCATAACGGCTTCTTTAGGACCGGTAGCTAATCCAGTCCAATTTTCTCCGCTTGCGTTCTTCCCGAAAAATATATCCCTCCGCGAAATCCTTCATCCCCACCCCATCGCGGACCACATAAGAAAGAAACCCCTTTTTTTTAGATAATTACGTCTTCATCCAACCCATTATTTCTATTTCAACCCTGTCTGCCTTCACAATTATACACGCAAACTCCCCTTTTTCCCCGTGACGTCAGCGCACCTGACGGAGGATGCGTAGAAACTCGCGATCGGGGGGAGATAAAGTCGAGGGGCGAAAAGAAGGTACGATGCCGAAAGGTGAGAGAAAGGGAGGGCCGGAGGGGTGGGAAAAACCGTGCGAGGGTGGCTTCCGAGGTGAGGGAAAGGTAAAAAGCATTGACGAAGCTTTTTCTCTTATCGCTCAAAAGGCGACCGCTGGGTCTTTTTGAAGCTGTCGGGTAAGGGACGCGGGGGAGCCTCCGTGGGTCTTGGCAAATGGAGTTGGGAGCAAAAAGGGATGGTTGTTGAAGGGGGTGGGCAAAGAGCAGGGGCAGGCCCCGGGGGTGGCTGCGAAGTGGGCCTTGAGGTATGTGACTTTTTTGTACTGCCGAAAAGGGACTGAAGATGGAAGGCGAAGGAGTGAAGACTTCGGAGTTTGCGCCTCCGCGGGGCGTGCTTTTCCGTTAAAATCCTCAGCAGTGAGGTTTCGAAAAATAGAGAAAGGAAAGATGGTGCGGTGAAACGAGGAGAATTGCGTCTTCGATGGGGGCTCCTGGGGAGCCATGAACGACGAGTGTTGAGGATGGTGGTAGAGATGCCGAATTCCTGTTTGTAACTCGCTATCAAAAAACGAAATTCGGTAATCAATATGAAAATAATACCAGAAATAGATCAGCATTGAAATAAAAATTAAAAATACGTACGCTGAAGGAATTAAATGGTAATTCTGATAAAATATATTCATATTTGCAATGTAATATTTTGCCACTTAATATTGTTCGTAAGAAAATTTAATGTGGCCTGCTCCCATTGAAAAATGTTCGCATGATATATTCGCCGTTAAAATTAAATAATCTTTATGATACACAAGATAAATACTTAACTAAGCTAGGATTAAATTAACAAATGTTTATTTGATAGTTCATCTGAAACTTCACGTTGATTGCAAATCCTTGAAAATATCCTTGAAGAATCCTTGAAAAAGTATTTTTCAATACTCCTGAAGGGTCCTGCCGCAACAATTGATGCGACGGGCCTAATTAACGGCCATCGAAATCGATAAGCCGTGAAGTCGTGCCAAAATACAGCAAGTTCTATATGCCTAAAATATAACACGTCTGAAGACGAAGAAATAATACACATACATACCATTTATACGCGAATCTCCACAAGATAGATGTCAAACATCTAAAAAAAATCAGAAATAGGAACAAATTTGACATTTATGAGCGGAAAATTATGCGAAAAGCGATAGAAACACTTTCCGTGTCGCCCTAAGTCCTACCGAATAAATGGCGGAAAATGATATTCTTTTCCGTGAAACCTCTTCTGCTTACACCATCTTAAGAAAAGGTCGGCTTTTCGAGTCGGACAGAATGTCCGTTCGGCAGTTATTTTTTCGTCCAATTCGAGCAACCCTGACGCTCCTCACGACCGCTTTGGGGCTTACGTCTAGTTGAGTTATCCATTCCGGTTTTCGCTATCCTGCCCCTTCGCCCGGACACAACCTTGCACGCAATACGATGGTCAAATAGTGGCCCTCCGCTCGGACCTCCAAGAGGATCGCCCAACCATGCATGCAGATCGCCTTTATTAATCTACTTAAAGGATTTTAAAGTGGAAAGATAAAAATCCCTTCTTTATTGCCCCCTTTGGGTTTTCCCTCTCACTCGTCATCGGTACTCACGAAGATGATTGCAACGGAGTCAGGTTTAGACAGTGCGGAAGGCTACAGTTGGAAGTACCGTAGGATCGTGAAAAAAAATCGGGAACAGGTTTTGCCGATAGGTTAGGAGGAAAAGATGGAGGATGGCATAAATCCTGAAATTCGGAACCGAAGTGAAATAATTATTTAAAGTTAATCACAAGCCGATGTTCATGTTTAAACATTTCCCATCAGTAAACGATCCTTCATTTACGGCTTAGCTCATCTGTACAATAGTCTACTCCTACATTCTCCACATTCTCCTTCAGATTCATTTATTTAGTTTGTCTCGCCTTTTGCCTGTTTTTTCAAGTGTACTGATAGTTAATATGGAACCCGTTAACTTAGGAAAGGAGAATAAATAGCTTCGCCTCAAGTTGCACACGAAGAAAATTTTTTAAAACGACCGCTTTCGACTAAGATCTAGTCATAATTAACTACATATAAATATAACTACATAACTATAAGTAACATGAAAGTCGAAATCGGTCGTTTTTAATAAATATTCTGCGTGAGGAACTTGGGACTAAGTTATTTCTTCTCCTTTCCTGAATGGAGTTCCACAAAGTTACAGTCAGCTCAACTGACTATAATGTAAGTTTAGTTTTATGATTTCTTTGTAATGTTTTTTATTTTGAATTTACTTATCTTTTAAAATGTAATTTGTTAAATTTCTGGTTACAAATTGTATTGATTTTCTGTCTATTGTAAAGAAATTGTGCTGTTTATGGATTTATACAAATAAATATAAATATGTACATACACATAAAAACGAAAAAATCACTCAATTAAAAAATCATTGCCGACGCCAAAACTAGGAGGAAGAGAAACGACTTTGGAGAAAAAACGAAAGGATTAAATGTTTTCCCTTTAGCGACAGGGCACGAGATCGTATCGCTGAGTTTACATCAGTTTCATCTCTTTCCTCGAATATATTTCAATGATTAAAAGGGGAAATCAAAGCTGATGAAAGTTAATGAATAACACCACTCATTCGAGCGATTTTTTCCCTCCACTCGGCGGAGAAAAGTCGATGGCGTATCTTTTCGAGATTCCCTCAAAACGCGAGCCTTTTCCGAAAAGTTTAGAGGCCTCGGAAAAAAAATCTCCTTAAATGGAGAAATCCCTCGAGAGCAGGAACGGAAATTTTCGAAACCGATAAGGTTTGAAAAAGTACCACTCGCGGATCGCTCATTTTTTTCTTAATCATCGCCGAAAATATCCTCCGCCCTTTGTGGAATTACTGCGGGGCACTCGGAGGCCGAAGAAATAAAAGAAAGAGAACGGGAAAGGACTCTTTAATATTCGTCTCCCAAATGCGAGAAAAAGTTGACCTTTTTTCGGAGGACAATGGAGGATCCATGATCGTTCTTTTCGACGTCTTAAAACCATAGCCAATCGGGTTTCTGGTGGCGGCACTCAACTATGCCAATGCCGAAGCCCTCCCACACCCACATGGGGGAGAAACCTCGGCCGCACTCGCACTGGGAATGGAGGTGCGACTTGGAGTACCCCAAGGACCATCTTTGGGACCTTCTTTTTAAAGTGATGGGGGGGAGGGCGTGCGGTTTTCTTCTGGTAGGGTGGCAAAGCGCAAGGGTCGTCGAAGGGAGGGGTCGGAGGGAGAAGAAGAAGAGGGATGTTGTTGGGGAGAAAGCGAAGTGGGAGAGAAAGGAGAAAAAGGCGAACGGAATGAAAACAAGCTGAAGGGGATGCGAGGGAAAGCAGGGCCTTCGAGAGGAAAAGTGGACCGTTTTGAGGAAGGCAAAAGTGGAGGAGTTGGAGGCCTCGACTTTCGTACCACGAATCGAGCGGAAATGTCGCGAAATTTTGCGGAGAGCAAAAAAATATATTTTTGGATATTTTATAAATAAAAATCTGAAGATTAACATTCAAGAAGAATGGCGACGAATTTCATTTTATTCCAGAGTAAATTCTTGTTCTTTCAACTGCTATAAGAGTGAACATTAGGATTCAAGTAGCTTTTCGAGTGGATTAAAATGTATCAAATTGATAGAAAAGCGTGCAAAATGAACTTTAAAAGAGTTAAGATTCCGATATAATTGGTATATTTCACGCCATGATACAGCTAAAATATCAAATTCTTTCTACTTTATAGTGATATTTCTACTTCTGTTTCAAATTCTTTTTCCTCTAAATAATTGATTTCTCAAATATCTTTTCCGTATATTTGATCAAATAGATACATTCTCCTTCGCCGTTCATTTGTTTCTTTCGCGATGTCTACATTTTCCTCTAAAGGAACTGAATCATAATTTCCAATCCATCCCTTCTTAATAATACATTTTGCTTTTACATCCATATCTAGATGTGCCAGAGGATGTAAACGCCAAGCGATCGAACTACTTCTTTTGTTTGTTACTAGCGAGTAAAATTTGTGGAAAGAATTAATTTTTTAAACCAATTTTTTCAGCATTATTTCTCCTCTTTCACGCTCATTTCCATCCAAATTAGCATGGGGGTCGCATAGTACTGGTCTTCTAAACTTACTTTCACCGAAATATGAATCATTGTTTTGTGTCCAATATTCATTGAAAATAGTGAGAATAATAATACCGAAATTCCATAAATATAAATGCGTAGTTTGAAATGAAAATCAGCGGAAAATTAACAGAGGATTCAAAATAATTGAAACTGGAAAAAAGTGATGATTTTGAAAATAAAATGGAATGGAAGATGAGCTGGCGATAAGATGGCAACTGTGGGGAGTGAGAGTAATAATTAGCTCAAGTGGAAGATTTTGGAATGCATGCAATAGAATGGAGTCGATGCGGGAAGTGAAAGAGTTAATTAAGGGTTACCAAGTCCAGGATGAAAATCCAATCAATTCCCATAATCCAGTAACCCTCCACATATTAGCGGGGAAAGTAATCGAATATGTTGGCCTAACAAACGATACACCTTAGTTACGCTTCTAATGATCATTACTCTCCACAGAGTGTTAAATTAGATTTCGATTTATTAGCGCATCAGTTTTCAAGGAACCAAGTAAAAAATACATGCAAGTAACATAACATATTTGACGGATCAGAAAGGACTGTACCAAAGGAATTTGAATATGCGAATTTGTTTAGAACCAAAATTTCATGTTACTTATTAGTTACGACTTTATGATAATTCGAGCATATATAACTTTGTCTCTCATTAGCAATGACTTACATAAGAAATCGAACGGAAATTGACGAAGCAGTACTATTGGAGTGAATCTGGTACTTCCTATGATAGTTACAACTTTTGCATCACCTTAAATTGATTAAATGGTTCATATGGCGAAAAATTATAGTATTTTTAATTGGAAACAATTATTAACCGTCTTTGGCCTCATAGAAATTGGTTGATAATAACTTTTTCAGTAACTTAAGTTAAATAAATAAACATATAATCTGCTTCCTATACTCAAGTATTATTATTACGTCTATTCAGCTTATGTGCCACGCAAATTAAATTCACATCAAAAGATTCACGAAATAAGCCTCGGCGACGAAAAGCTACATCCTCCGGGAAGCAAACAACTCGAAATTTCCGCATCTTTCTTCCCTCCAATTCCCAGCAACGGAAAGTCCATCGTCAAAAACCGGGCGAGGGACAAAACAGAACGGGACGAAGCACAGAAAAGTAGGCGACACAGAAGCGAGGATGGAGCGTGGACGAGTGGGAGGCACCGGGAGGGTGAGGGAAGGATGGCCCTTCTGGTAAGGAGGAGGAGGAGGCAAAAGGCGTCGGTGGTTGAGGGGGCAAAGAGTAGAGGGGCGGGAGGCAGTGCGAGGGTTTGGCGTGGATTCTGAGGACCAGAAGAGCGAGTTGGTCGGATTTTGAGAATGCGAGGGTGTGAGTTAGGCGTTGGGTCGAAAAACCATCTGTTCCATCGGGAGCGGAGGTTCCAGAGGCCTCTCTTGTCCCTTTCCTCTCTTTACCTCCCATCAAGAAATGCCTTAGTAAGCCGCCTCATTATTCGCGGTCTTCCCCCTCCTATTCCTATCGGAATCTTCCTTCCCGTTTATCCGTGGCCACTCCCCAGCGCCCCCCTCCCCTCCGGCCGATCCTCCGGTGACTTCCAGAGGGGAATAAAAGAGCGGCGATGGACGGAGGATGACGAGCAGCGAAAATCTGGGGCAGGTGAAGAAGAGAGTGATAACGAGAGATAAAAGCACTCCTATTCCAGCGCCATCTAGTCGCGGGAGTGTTGTTTATGGGTTCCCAACCGGGTCCTTATTGGCCATCCTTCCGCGTTATTGGCTCTCTTTCTCTTTTCGCCTTTTTTCGGGCCCTTTCGAAACCGTTCGGTACGTGGGAGTAGGTGCACTTTCTGGTCGAAGGTGTGTCGTCACGAGGCGCTCTTGGGTGGCGTTTTTTATGCTCTTCCTCGCGGTGTTTTGAAAAGGGGGACGTTTCCGATCCGCTCGATTCATGGTTTACGTGATCGGGGATATTTTTCCTTTCCGGATTGGCGCGAATGAGAACACATCGTGAATATGATATCGGTCGTTTATTACTTGTGACTAATGCGTCGCTTGTAATTCGTGGAGCGTCTGATTTGATTGCTCGGAGGGAAAGAATGGTGGAAAATTCTTCGGATATATCGTTCGTCTTCAGTTCCACAGTTCCTGATTTCCGAAGCAGGTGGAGGAAGCGTTTTACTGCCAACCGCCACTCGTTATAATTAATCTCTCTCTGTCTTTGTTACCACTCGAATATCGATAATACATTTTTTAATCAACGTTTACTTTATTCTTCTACATCTATATTAATACCCTCGAGCCGCCTTTCGGCGTGTGACAGGGGTGTAAACACCAGTTAATCTTAACTACTTCTTTACTCGGTTATTGTCGCGTATCGTTCGCCGAAAGAATGAATTTTTAAAACGGCTCGTCCTAGTATTTATCCAATGTTTTCAAATGACCCCATAACTATTTCTTTACGATTACGAATTCGTATAGCTAAAGAAAATCCTTAGCAATGTGGTTACATCTAGATAAATATTAGAGCGTCTGTGATTTTTGTTTTGAACAAATTCGGATCTGAACACGTCACTCTATGATAAGATGGCATATCGTAGCTCATCATTAGATAAGCCACAAAAATCGATCTAATAGTAAAGATAAAGGGCTTGTGGCCTGAAGTTTGTGGTAGAAAGAAGCGTTAAGATGTTCACTCTATATGTCGAAAACTATATAAAGAGATGGTTGGGAAATTGTACTCTTATCAAAAGTTCTAAGTTTTACCTCATTAAATTCGTGCGGGCTTAGTGACATTTTCCATCTAATTTCCTAATCTATTCAGCCCAGAAACGTCTATCTTCGTAGTATTTTGCCGAAATCCTATTAGAAAGATAACCATTAGTTACTAAAGGCCCTGGAGAGGGAATGGGGCAGGATGAGGAGTTGGGTAGTTTGTCCTAAATTTTCTTAATTGAGCCAGAACTATTCGAAAGAAACAAATTCACACATGTGCAACACTAAAACATTATAAATACCACTTTTCATGGCATTTAAAAGTATAAGATCAGAATTTAAACGACTATTCAGCGTCATATATACCTCACTAACATTCCTCATCATATAACAGCCATAAACAAGATTGAGTATGTGAAACATTCATTTTTCGCTGGCCTGTGCGTAAATGCGTGCGTGCGTAAAAATGAAAAAATTCCATTCATGAAGACATAGTAGCAGAAACACACTTAAACGTATCGATATATTTCTCATAGTAGTATATCCAGGGGTTTGAGCCCCTTGAGCACAGTTGCACGCAACAAACTATTAACTTTGTATGCTCTATTTGTTCTTTTCACCATTTGACGTGGAAAAATCCCGTCGGCCAATCGAAGATAACATCATCCAAACTCGTTCATTAATCAAATTAGCCTACCCAAAACCCCCTGAAGATGCTCTTCGGTGAAAAATTCCCTTCCTCAGCGGCAGATACATCAGCCGTCGACGACCACCGAGTCATCCCATTATGTAAAACTTACTCCGCGAAACCGTGATAAAATGATTCGGGTGGCCCGTAATAGCGTTTGGGGCACCTTGAGTGATTCCTTCCGCCAAGTCGGAATATCTCATGCAGCGGACATGAAGCCCCCAAAGAGAGGCATCCGACTGTTTTCCGGGCAGTCATAAAACGTCGGGGACTACTTCGCAGTTACCGAGATATTTTAACCGCAGGAAAGGAGGCCATAATTTCGTTCAACGCACGTGTAAGGCATATCCCAAACCGCTCATGAATCAATCCGGAGTTTATTGTTACCGGGAGGGCCAAACAGGTCTTTTTCAGGTCATGTATGAGCCGAAGAGCGGGAGGGAAGCCTAGTGGAGCAGTTAGCCTCATTCGAGGGCAAAAGGAATTGAATTGTAGGGGGAACCTTTTTTTCAGGCGCTGGTCCCACGAGCGAGGTATTTTGGGTTATCAACAAAAAGCCTCTTCGTAGGAACGAGAACAACTGCGTTGGGAGTGGAATGAAGAGTTGTCGCCGCTTAATGAATTGAGTTTGTGCTCGGATGTATGAAAAATTACGCGTCCCTCGTCCGTGGCTGCGTATCGGCGGAGGTTTTTGGAGATGCTGTTAGCATGCTAGAGGCTTAACTGTAGTTAACTTTGATCGTATCCGTCTTAATTAATGCCATCGGGATGGGACATTTCTTGCGCGTGTCGTTCTTGCTTCGAAAGTGCCCTCAGAATTGAGGATTAAGAGTTAAGAATACTATAGCGTATTTATACAATAATGAATAATAGCGAGTTGGTTGTAATAATTGTTTCTCGGAATTTTTATCGTACAAACCCGATATCCGCGTTTGAATCCCAATATTACTTTAATAAATAAAGGATCGAATTATTTGTTTGCAGTTGTTTACTGTATATTTCCTCTTAGATCAGGTCCAATTTCAATAAATATTATTTTTTCTACAGTTTCTATTATGTTAGCATGTTATGTTTATCGTTCACGCTTCGGCTTTTAGCTAAGACGAGGATGAAATGAGAAAAGGCATCTTTCTCCAAACCAAAGATTAGTATTTCCTATCCAGCGATAATTTACAAAGATATAGATCTCCTTTGAGGACATAAAAATAAATACAGCTGCTTGTAATCGATTTTCGAGGATCGATCTGGTTATCTTCAGAAATCTACAATATATCATGTTCATGAATGGCATATAGTGTTATTTATATTTTCCTTATGCGGTATTCTTGCGTAAATTAGTTCGGGTAACTTGTCCTTCCCCTTCCTGATTAGAACGCCGTAAGAGCCGTACTAAGTGAATTACTCGTCTAAAGTAATACGATTCTCCTTGGCACCACGCTTATCACAATAGATGCTGATGAAATATTTCTTATAATAAAAAAAGGTTCATTTCTGTGAGTCGTCCACACTTACTGTGAGATTTTATCTATAAAATATTTCGATCAGGGAAACTCAATAAATTCAGGCCTAACTTTGCGACATCACTCGCTGTTTACGATGTTCCTAGATTCGGTAAATCCTTCCGCGGAGTGTTTTGTAGATTGCCAGGTTGTTACTCCCTCTCAACAACACAAATATAACTCGAAAGTCCGCATTCCACAGCCTCACACAGTCTGTTTGGGTTTTGGAGACCGCAATGACATCTTGCCGTAAGTTTGGGAGAACGGATTTAGCGTTTCCCGCTTCGTTATTAGTTTCCACTTTTGGAACCACTCCCACTTCTTCTTTTATTTCTAATTTAACAGGTGCGGCCTTGGAGAATTACGCGCTCAGAATGTGCGTATAAAACGAATCTGAGTGTTTTCTAACGAATGAGGCGGCCTTAGCGAGAGTTCCGTGACAACTCATGAGTGCGGCAATCCAGAGTAAGACAACTCAGAGTGAGACAACTGACCCGGCGACAACTAACGCTCGATTTCTTTATTATCAAATAAATTATTAATAGTTTATTAACTAGCTTAATCAGTAATCGGTAAAAACACCACCGCACAACTGTTTAATCCAAAATTTGATATCCTTTCAATTGTGGTAGGTATCTGTTGTTCCTGCAACGAGCTGTCGCCCGGACAGTTGTCATGTCTGATGAGTTTTCGCACTCTGAGTTATCGGGTAACGTATAGCGAGGCCTAGGCTATGCGCATAGAAAGGAAGAATGCAGAAGCCTAGCTCTCCTCCATCGGCGTTTGCTTCGCTCTATATAAAAGACAGCATAAGCTCATGCTAGGCGTGAATGCTTGCTCGGAGCGGAAGTGTTTTTGTGGGTGGCTCGTTTCTGAGTTTATGAATCACTGTTTCGTAACATGCAAGGATTAGTTGAGGAATAAAGACGCAGCACACATGGATGTGTAGATAGGGGAGGGCCCGAACGATTCGGTGCCACTGGAATGTCTCAAAAGTCGTGCTGTAAGATTTAATGGTCATTTTCACAAGTAAAGCGTCATTGGTGAGATGCTTTGTCGATGAGTTTTTCAGTGTGAAATGCTCTAGTCAAACAGAGAAAAGTTTTAGAGACCAAGATTAGAGTGGATAGAAGGCAGTATGTCTATGGTAATGCTTCTTAAGACCTAGTTCCAATTTACATCCCCAGTAAACCAAAAACATCGTCATTCAAGTTGAGGTAACTTCATGCACTGGATGATTCTTTTCATTTCGTTCAATGTGCAAAGAGCATACATAAACATAGTGAATAATGCTGCCATAGCATATTAAATAACACGAAAGTTGAGTGAGTCAAATTAATTGCTTCTTATTTTCTTTTCAATTTCAATATATAATAAAACTATCACCTAATAATGCTTCAGCGTCGGTAAACGATCATAATTTTTGAAAGGTAGAGTAATATACTTCAGATTAGATCAAACCCAAATTGATGTGTGATCGCCAAGATTTATATATTTAACAATTAAATTTTACTTAATTAGAAATTAATCTTTGCAAAGTTATGCTGAATTCATGAAAATGAATAAGGAAACTAATGAAATAAATCATGATTTAGAACGAAGTTCTGATCATAACCACACAGCCATTTATCTAACGATTCTTTCCTCCGAACTATTAGGTCTGATAATAAGGGTCGACAACGGAAGTATTACAATAATTGAATTTGTAGATTAGTTACGAATGTATGATCATTGTTACAGATACATACAATGATTATGGATGCCACACGAATCTTCACGATACGCATAATTTCAAGATCTTTTCGGTAACTACCGTGCGTATATCCAATAAAACAACCAAAAAATTCCATTCGATTGACGGACGAATCAGTCAAAAAACTTTTCGGCTTTCGAAGGTTTTATTGCCAAGAATGCAGTTGAAGAATACTAATTCAGCCGATGATTTTTTAGAGGATGCTCACGCATATAAACGAGAACAAAATAAATACTCAGAAATTATAAAAAATAACGGTTACTGCCCATTCACGCTTACTAGGAATAACCATGCGATTTCGATGATTTTCATCAGAATTTTAAGGAATTTGTAGCTAATGAGAAGTAGCTATTCCATAGGGAGTACATCTAACATGGGTGAAAAACTTTTCACGTCGACACTTCATCAGTTCCAGGATCGTGGAGTGGGCGATAACCTCGATCCATTCTTTTCCCGCGAGTTCTTCAATTACGCCGGTGCGGATCCAATGAGTAGGTGCCATTAACGCATTACGATCACGAATTAACCCGAGGTGGAAATTAAAGGAACGGTTCATTTCGAGGTCGATGCGATGAGAGGTTGAGATTGAAATGAGAAGTATAGCCCTCACTTTATTCCGTGATTTTTATGGAGCCCCTGCTGCTCAACCTCAATCGCGTCCGAGTATTTCGGGTGGCGTCGCGGGACTTCAGGGGCTGACTTTTATTTCTTTGCCTTCGCTTTTCCTGGTCGAGCGAAAACAAAACGCATCCTTTGAGGGGTGAACGCTTTCATAAGTAAGGATTCGATTGACCTTTTCAGCGGTTGCGAATATAACCGACAATCTTCGATTTGGATTGACACCAAGAACTATGTAACTTATATTATAGAGGTTTCTCTACTAAGGAGGAGCGATGTTTACGTTTAGTGAGGATTTTGATATAAAATTTCATAGTGATTTAGGAAGTGGTGTAATAAAAAAGAGTAACAAGTTTGCTGTAAATAGGTGTTTTTTTCAGTTTCTCAGTCATACTTAATTTTAAGGCACAGAAAAAATCGTAACCAAATACTTATACAGCATAATTTAAGAAGTGGTTTTCAATTTGATAGTGAGTTATAACTAATACATCCCGTTCAAATTTATTTACTTTCGCAGTGGGTTGGGCTGTTCGTTTCCAATGTATTATAAATGTAAATAACTTGTTTGGTTTCTTGATTTCTAACCATACAGTTAGCGTTTATTCTGTCAGGGGAAAAAGGGGAACATTTTTCAGATCTATGAACTAAATAGGGTGAATTGTCATATTACATTCAGACAATTAGAAAAACTGTAATAGAAGGAAGAAAAATAATCTATAGCACAACAAATAAATCTTCTATATTGTTACAATTCCAAACCTACATAATTATTCGGACCTTACTTGGGATTGAAAAATAAAAGTTGTACAGGAAGAGAAAAATAGTGACCTGACTGGGATAATGTAGTAAAATCAGCCCACAGGTTCGTATCCTTTACATTTGTTTGTTTGATCCCAGATAAATTAATCAAATCATTAATAAATTGATAGTAGTTTTGCGGGAAAAGGATTTATTTGGCTTTACTATTGAAGTTTCAGTATTGCTTTATTTTAATAACTGTCTTGTCCTCCTGGATTTTTGTAGTTTTGGACGTCAAACCTTTATTGCTCCATGCAAAATACATAATAATCCTTAAAATAACTGAGAAAATCCTTAATATATGACGATCTTCATTAATTAGGAAAATTTTCCTAAACTAAATATTTAATTCCAAAAGGTCACCATAAGGAGGAACAACTGTATGTCTAAAACATCTACAAAATCCAAATCGATCAGTTCGCTGGATTACACGTTGTTTTACCAAGATACCCCTTGATATTGGATGATAATCACAAGAGCAAAGAAATTGCATTTTGAGTTAAGTTTTCCTTATAAATTCAGAGATAATGCGTTCTCAGAAAACATAGTAGATACCACGCGACCACCTTGTGGCCGATTAAATATTGTAAGAATAATCTAATGAAAGGGAAAGAAAACTTTCTGCTTCAAATAATCATTTCATTCCCGTAGACGATATTCGACAGAAACAGATTAAAGAAATATTTTTAAAGTGCTTGCACCCCCATCCAAACACCACCGTTGAGTACATGTGTAGATAGAGATGCTTACGTCTCTCCTTAAACAACTTAATCGTCTAGATCCAGAATATTCTTTCAGAACACTTTAAATGAAGGCATCACGCTTAATGAAAAGCTTTCTCACTCGCCAATTGAAATGCGCATATTTTACCCTCTATAATGTTGCATTCGCATTTCTTTGCGCGTGCATATTGAGGTCGAGCGAGGAATGCCGTCCAACGAAACGAAAGCGTGTGAACTCTCATTTCCGAGAAAATAAAGACTCCTCAAACATACCATTAAGCTGTAATCTGTAATTGGCGCGAAGAATCGACGGCTTTCGCCCGAACGGCGGTTCCAGGACGCTGCCCGTGCAATGGGACTTTGACGTCAATCGGAATGGGTGGGGAGAGGTGCATTCTGGTCGAGGAACTGTTGCATCTATCGCTCCGGATGTGGCACGCCGCGGAAGATAGCATCTCGCGAATTTCTCTCTTAATGGCCGCCGCTTTTCTCGCGGAAGCAAGTTGTCGGATGCAGTAAAAAGGAAATTATCCCTCACACTCGCGAAATTTTGACGCCTATCCAGGAAATTGTTTTGGGGTATGAAAAATTTGATATGATCATATCTGATATACACTTTACGGGTGAGAGAGCGATATGACCGTCTTGGGGAGGTGTGGAAAGGGAAAGGGGCAGAAAATCTGAGGGGAATAGCCCTATTCTTCTTTTTCGTCTTCTCTTCTCAAACGAATGTGATATTTAATACCGGTAATTGACTCGGAACTTAAGGTTTGAGTGTGATTTTGAAACAAATTTCAACTTCTTTGTGTATCACTTGACCATAAGCTAATGATTCTAATCCTATAAAAATTTAGGTGAGATATATTTATGTAAAAAATAATGTGAGATGAAAAGTTTAATGTGAAAGATTTAATCGATGTTATTAACTTTTATTTCAAAAGATTATTAATCTAAATGTCAAATAATAACTAATTTTCCTTCTCCTTGCAATAAATATTTAATGTAATATTTTTCAGTAATTTATATTTCTAAATATTAATATTAACGTAATTGAATGATTTCAGGTATAAATGATTTTAAATGAGTCTTCCTCCTTGATAACTTCATTTAAATATCTTGGTGCTGAAAACATACAATCCAGTGATATTTTATAGCATATTTTTCTGAAGGACTTCTATCACAAATAATTATCTTTCATCCTCCGATATTTTTTATCGATTTACAGGCAAATTACCCACTAAATATTGCTTTCATATGTTGGAAAATACGAGATATTTAATTCCAACCCGTAAATAAAGTATCGACAAACATAAATGTCGTTCTTAGGTTCGATTACCCTTTGTCAATTCACCCCTACCTAGTATATGCTTTATCATACCAGTGAGCCCCGTAGTGTTTAATGGCATCTTATCCTTTCAAGTGAAAACATCAAGGATTACTTATGTTAGGAAAAATCCTACAAAAATGTAGTCTTAGCGTAAAACTTTCCCATTTTTTAATGCACACCCCAACAAACATGCGAATTGCCTTGTGCGCCGAGAACTTTGAATGAATGCGTGGGTGCGCCTTTGAGGAAAAAAAGCCGGGAAGTATTCCCGAAAGGATTGGCCAGCATAGTGTCAACTGACGAATCAAAGGATCCCGAGCAGAAAAAAAATAAGTCTTATCGGAGATAATATTTCGGCGAGAGAAAAAATGAGAGGAGGAAGTGGTGGAAGTAAATAGAGGCGGAAGATAAGAAAATTAATACGACCGCTCGTTGGCTATCGATGACTAATCATCTCATTTTCTCAACTTTTAAGCATTTTTTATGTTCAAACCCTCCTCTGGATGCCTCCTCTAAGACGGCCTTTTTTCGTCCTCCGAGGAGACACCAGGTGGCTCCCGAATTTTTTCGCGTGCTCCGAAAAAGTCCTTTAAATACGAGGCCAAATAAGGCGAAAGATGTTTTCCTGGTAGCATTTGGAATACGACCTGATATGTCGATGGGTTTTCGTTGCTCTTCGGCCCTCCGACGGAGAATTCGGCTCGCGGCGATTCAATTGTAAATCGCGTGTAACGGATCGACTGGTCGGAAGGCGGAAATGATGAAAAGGGAGGGGGATAAGGGAGGGCCAAAGAGGGTTTAGAGGAGGAAAGACGAGAAACGACGAAATCGCATCAGGAATTACGTGGGGACGATATATTTCAAATTTAATAGGCGCACGCGAAAAGTGTATCATACAGGGTTGTGATTGACATCTCCAAATACTGACGAACCAAATAAATCAATTGCTTGCGGCTATCCCATGTTTTTGCACTGATGCCATTTTCCTTTATAAAGGGGTTGAGGTATATTTCATATAAATGTTTTAGTTATATATTAGTATATTTTCATCGCAAGGACTTAATAATATTATTCTGTATATTATCATTATCGGGATCATATTAAATAAAATTGCTAAATTCCACAAAACAATTTCATATTTGTTTTGTGGAATTTTGTAATTTTATGTAATATGATCCCGATTACAGAGTTCCACCAAGTTAAGGCTTATTCGATTGCATTTATTATCATTATGTATCTATTGAGAAAGATTCTTGGAAGACGGAAAAAGTCAGTTATATGTCACTATGCCATAGTTTCGTCAAGACACCATGTCTGTTGGTAAAGAAGTTATCAATAGGGATATTTTCAAAATTTAATACTTTAATGATTATCATCACTGTGATTTAATTATATTATTCTTTTGGAATTGAAGTTTGAGGGAGATGTTTAGAGAATGCGCTACGAATCAGATGGTTTTCGCATACTTCCTCGATTGAGTTACCGACAATATTTAATTTATTTTTCATAAAGTTGGATGAAATCTACATCCAATACAAAGATCAAAGCTTATTTTCGCAGGTCATATAGAACAAAGTTACATTAAGAGTCAGAATTGTCCATAAGAACAGAGAGTTTTGATACAAAACAAATATGAAAATACTCATTTCCTCGTCTTTCTTCATATATAAATAATAACTTATTAAAATTATATGGGGTGCCTCTGTCTCGTAAGTGCTGCTACACCTTACATAACAAAATTCTTCCTAAATCTAGCCCTATCAAAAAAGGATTTCACCCTTCAAGATGAGATTTAATAACGATTTACTTATTT
The DNA here is from genome assembly GCA_947579665.1 of Sympetrum striolatum. Taxonomy (NCBI): domain Eukaryota; kingdom Metazoa; phylum Arthropoda; class Insecta; order Odonata; family Libellulidae; genus Sympetrum; species Sympetrum striolatum. The sequence continues at coordinate 46,750,032 of OX388342.1, read as the reverse complement.
TGAGAAATTACCCGTTTTACAATCAATTTATATGTTATCAAACATGACGTCAATCTTGCCGCCTCAAAAATTATCTTATTATTGAAACTACATGTGTTAAGATATAATTCTTCACGGCTGAGGAAATAGTTATTATTTTTAATAAAATACAAATGAAAAACATTTGCGTCTCCATAAATCCCAACACTATGAATAGGATGGGACGGATAGAATTAAAATTTTTGTATAAAATATTCCAAAAGTTTGAGAATTTGAAAAGAAGTGGAAGATGAATCAGCGGATAAAAACCAAACAGAAATCATGCGTATGGAAGCACCAACAGGATGAACGTGAAACTATGATCTCCAAACCTAATATAACACGCAGCGCGTATAGGAAGAATGTTATAGACCCTCTAATTTAAATCAGCCGAGTCCTTCTTCAACGATAGTTAACGAATGCTGCATCGTGAGCGAGAAATTCGATACATTTCAGAAGGCAACCCTTCCGTAGAAGGCCGGCAAAATAAAAAATGCCCGTACGGAGCTCAGTTATTGACCGCGTGTACTTTTTAAATCCCCGAGGAGAGAGGGGGGGCGGCGTACGTCCTCCGCAAAGTGTACGTGCTCACGCGAGTACACCGTTGGATCGATCACTCTCACGAGGTCGGATTAAATTCCTCCGAAAGTCATACGATGAATGGAGCGGCGGGACATAGACGTGGCGGGAGGGGACTTTCATCTGGATCCAGTGATGGATAGGAGCGATGGGGGAGGGGTGCAGATGAATCCCCCCCTCCTTTTCTATTCTGGATGAATGCCTCCTTTATTCCACATTATTTCAAGGTCGACCAGGCAATGGACAGGTTTAGTTGTTCCCTCCTAGTTCTCCCTCCCGTCTAAGGACATTCTCCCCCACCGAAAAAAATCCCCAAAAACGAGAAACCTCGCCCCATACCCTGCCGATCTCTGAGTATATACCTACCGGTCCCTCTCCCCTTAAAAAACCTCCCCTTTTTTGACTTCCCTTCTCCCCTTTGGCCACGCGCTCGTTGACTCCCGTTTTTTCGGCATAATTTTATCCAACCCTTTCCCTAGTTAACCTTCCTCCCTTGTTCCATCCTAGATTCCCCTTTCTCCATTCGTCTCTATCGGTGGTCGGGAAAGTCCTGAACGCGTGCGGTCTGTTACGGCGATAATCAGGGGATTTTCCGTATCTGTCGATTATTTCATTCCCATTTTTATTTAGGGCAAATTTGTAAGAAAATTCTGGCTTTAGCTTCTGTAGATGTGATTGGACATCGAATTTGTTGTCGGAGTGAAACTTCGAAGTGAGAGTTAAAAATTATGCTCCACTCCTCGCTAGTACAACCTGAAACTACTGTTTACAATTAAACTTGAAACAAATGAAGATTTCCCATCATTAGCAGGACCATAAAGGTACAATTGCTTCTGCTTGTGATACCAACCTTTCAATCGCTTATTCCACCAACGAGCAACGCAATCAGACCAATAGCAATGAGACACCAGATACTCCTTAAAACCTCGAAACATCCCGACTTCTTCTTCTATACCTCTGAATGAAACTGCTGGAAAAACTTTTTATTGTAAGCGATGCTTAAAAACGAATGGATCGGAACAAGACATCGAATTCTTAGCGCAGACATATGATTGATAAAATACATTCAATTTAGAAACATAAATTTAACAAGAATCGATCTTCTTTAGAAACATATTTCAATGAATTCCTGAATGATAACTACTGTTTACAATGAGTAGCCAAGTCTTATTAAGAGCTGAACCGTCTGCTGTGTTGATATTTTAGAGTCAGGAGCCGCGAAAATATCTATTTCTAGACTTCAAGAACAAAGTGTAAATTCATTTTGTAAATATTTATTCAAAGTGGAGCTATTTCATTTATGGAAATAAATAATTGTATAACTTATGCGTGAGATTCATCATCCCTTTTTGAATAATTAGAGCGCTCTTGTAATTGAATTGATTTATTTGAATTTTAATAGGGTGGAGCAACTTAAGATAGAAAAGAAGCGCTTAAAGAACAGTTCAGCTATGAATTCCTCAATCGAATTCAGTATTTCTCTTACATTTTCGTATCAGGACTTCTTTTATTCTAATGAATCACTGAATATTTCGAAAATTTCAGTAATGCGTGAAGGTGACATTTATTTTGTCTTCAATTAAAATCTGGTGATTTTTTCTTTAGAAATTAATTGTTTAAAAAAATAATATTTATAATTACATAAATTTTTTTCAGGCATAATTTTATCCAAACATAATATCCGTAATTCATAGTTTGAGACAAGCTACACTTGGTGAAAAATAAAATAATTGGATTATTATAATATATAATAAGATTATAACTCAAGGATAAGCTTTGATACCTCTTGGTGTTGGAACGTTCCTAGTATAATGCTTATGCAGTCCTTGGGAACACCGGAGATCCCCAAGAATCTGCAGACTATATTGTGAGAAAACTAAAATTCAGACAAATAAACTTGGACTGAGAGTCTTACATACTTCAAAGGAAATACTCTTTAATTCCGGCTTCAGTTTATTGAACCCTTAGATTCGTATGAAAAGGGATGATTTCGTTGCTGAATTATTAGCATCGCATCGCTCAGTGGTGACCCGGTAGTGTCCATTTAGAGTACTTGAGGCCTTTCGATGTTGATGCACTCCCCTCCGGTGGTCAACTTAATGTACACGCGCGGACTTCCTCATTAAAATAGATCAAATAGCTCTGTCCTCGGCTATTTCCCTTTCTATCATTTTCCCCCAAATCCCTTCACTCTCGTTGCGCTTCATGAGCTGATTTTTTCCTCCTTTTCGGAACTTTCGTTGCGTATAATTCGTCGGACGAAGCTCCTTTGCGTCGCCATCGGGCCGTTGTCATTTTTTTCTCGGACAGATGAGCATCGTAAAAACGGGGCTCCTTTTCAGCGAGCACGGCAGGCACAACGGGCGACCATGCGGTTAACCGGTCCCGATTTAATTTCTCCGGGGGTGGGAGTCCCGGGTTTGAGGTCCGAGTTCTATTTTGGAACCGCGCTTTGTTTACAAAGGAGGAGGTTCGATTGGGAGCAGTTGGAGTCCATATTCGTCGAGGGAGAGATATGGAAAAGGTTTTGTCTCTCTGTGTTTGGGATGATGGATTAGGCATGCCTCACTAGTTCGTCATCTTGGGTTACTCATACGTAACCCTATAAATAATATATGAATTATGATATTCAATCAAAACTACCTGAATTTCCAAATTTTCTTTGGAGATATTCCGGAGAAGGATTTTTCCAAACCAATTTTCATTTTCATGAATGTAGCTGCCTACACCGAGGAAAATTTTTCTTGATTTTTTAAATATTGAGAGAACTTAAAAAGGTGCTTCCCAGGCCATGAAACAATTATACGACCTTAAGTTATTTATCGCTGCAAATCCCTATTACTGAAGGATTTGCAATCAGCATTTTCCGCTGGAAATATAATCGCTGCAATCAGAATGAATTAAATTTATATATCTGAATTATAGCACATTCGATCCTAAAAACAAGTTCTATATGATGAAGAATTTCATATAAGTGAGGAAGTCAGAGAGCAAAGCAGTGCATATCTTATAAATCAACCCTTTCGCAGGTCTTTATTTTCTGAAATTTGCATAAATATATAAATTACTTGTAACTGATTCTGTTTTGAAATAACTGTGAGTGAGAGCCAAAACCTTTATTTAAGACGCCACAGATAAAGTGTTATAAAGGAAGTTTTGCTAATGTTATTTCCATGTCACCTCCGATTATTAGGTATCATCCAAAGAAATAGTGAAAGACCTCCCATGGAAATTCAAAGCAACTGTTTTAACTAAATCACACAACAAACTATTTGAATTGAATTTTATGGTATTTTCCAGTCCCGGTCTAATGTTTATGGTCACTTTATTGGAGCAGCGTCGAAAAAGTTTAAAATCTCCATTCCCATTACCTTACCAATTTCAAAATGTATTAAATACAACCTTCAAATACAGAATGGTAAAAGCTTTCTCAAGTCTTAAAACCACACAAAATTTGATGGACGCAGTTTTCCTCAACAATAGACGATAAAAACTTCAAATAAATTTCGCTCCAAAAAGATACCATATTCTTTACTATTTCTTAATCAGCGGAACCGGTTTGGCCGTAAAATATTTGGTCCATGATTTGTTCTTAACATTTCCCTTACATCCCACCATCTCTGATCACGCCTTTCTGCGGCCATAGAGTAAGTTGTCACGATGTATTTAAGCACGTTGGCCGGACCCACGAAGTCGCCCCACATAGGCATTGGTTCCCACGCAAGGGCAAAAAACTAGAAAAGGGCAAAGGGGCACGGAGGGGAGAAGGGTGAGCATCTATGGAACCCACGATTCTGGGCGCCAGGTAGCCTTCAATTGTCTCAATCCCATATCATCCGTGGAACGAAAAGATGAAAGTCGGCGTCGCCGATTCAATTATTGTGGAGCTGAATAGTCCATTCTCATACGATATTTAAATGTTTTCGTTAAGTTGTTATTGTAATTTGTGATTTCCATAGCGTATTACGCCATCATCAATGCGTGTAGAGGTTCGTAATTCTCAAACACATTGGACGTAGGTGTGATTCATGCAGTTAATTTTCAAACCTTCCGTAATACCTTTAAAAATGAATATTTTATTCATAAGATCCATTATATTTAAATCTGATGACTCGCGTAATAGCGTTTAGAAGGATATTGTTTTCTCTTTTTATCATTCTGTCATAAGTCACGTTGCATAGTATGTTGTGTAACATAGAAAATTATCTTGAATTTCCTATATTAAAACTGAATTGAGCTTCCTCAGTTATTCACATAAATATTCCTGTAATAGCATAAGTAGTTTTTTAGCATACCGAGGAGAAATTTATATTCTGTTATATGATCGCATTATATAGATAAGTGGTTGATCTTCCGATAATTGCGTTTTATAGAATATCGAAGTGGAAGCTATATTATTTTTATGTGTATGTAGATTAAAAATATACCTTTATGAATAGGTATCTTAAAGAAAATCATAAATAAATAAACTTGAACCCGTACTTCGATATACATTTATTTAGTCTGTTTATTTTGCGACCATGGTTTCTACGCTTCTCATCTTCGTTGACTTGGATAAGGAGGTTTTAATTTTTTTGTACTGAATCTTGCTCATACCTACGACACATGAAAATAGATAATACGAAAAGTATATACGAAATAATATTAATTAACTAGTTAACACATTTTACACTACAAGCATAAGATTTTGATGGATTTTCTAGATCCCTTTTCCTTCAGGATAAATAGAAGGTGAAATAGTATAGGCACCAAGAGGTTAGATTCCTATTTAGTGACCCGTGTAGTTTCCGATCAATTGGGAGGAGTGAATGCTAGAAACAGCATTAAGGAAAATGGATTCACCTACTTTTCCAATCTTTTAGACCCACCTTCCATTCCCCTAATCGATGAAACATAACGTAGGGGACGTTTTCACGTCTATCATTCAATGGGCAATTTAAATGATTTTATGCTCCAAGTTAAAATAACCCTAACGGGAACTTAACGTCTCGTATTAGCAGGGATCTATGGATAGAATCTCTGTCCCTCATTTTAGGATAATTTTCGGCGATATTAATAAAAGTCGTTTACCCTCTAATATACCTACTTTCCGAAGATCGAAGAGAAGAAGAAAAAGTGGAATCCGATAGTTTTTTCCAAAAGAAAGAGTTCATATTTATACTCACGCACGTGGGTGGGATGCGGTGGCGCAATGTTGCTCCTTATTTTGCCGAGAAAGCAACATCTTTGACCTTCGAAGCACGAACGAGGAAATGAACGGTCAATTAGCTTCATGGTCAGTTCATTTTAGCATGACCTCTCCTATATTTCGGAGCGCGGGATCTCTCCACGGGATTTGCTTCATCATGACATCGAAAACAATCCCCAAATATTTTGCTCCCCTTCGAGAACACAAATATCGTCGAAATGATTCCTCCGATGAAGAAAAATCATTCGATAAGCTTAACAACTCTGATTACGGAATAAGTTCTTTAGCTTCCTAAGCATCTTTTACTAGGATCTGAAGTTGAAATTGAGATCTTTAATTAAAATAAAAATCTTCTTAAAAATTAACACCCATGCGAATTCTCAATAGTTCTCCTTATCGCCGCATTATTTCGGGTGGTGCTAGAATTTATTTTTGATTAGAGGTAAAATATCTCTTTCTTAACAATACAGTATTACACTTGTCTTTATGTGGGTTAAAAATCATTGTTATTATTCAATAAATTAATGTTCTGCATACGTGTTTCTCAATGCCGATTGAACTGAGCACATTTATCTATGATAATAATACTATATTGGGGCCCCCAGATCGCCAAGCGGGCAGCGCGTACGGCCTAAAAGAAAGTTTTCTCGGGTTCGATTCCCGGTGGGAGACCATATATGAATAGACCTTAGCTGTCGAAGCACTTTTAGAAGAACAACAGGAATAGTAAAATATTATTAGTTATTATTATGCATAATTTAATAATTATTGTAGCGTGTATCTAATTAGTATAATAATTGCTATTAATTATGAGCAATTGATATTACAGGGAAAATATTTCGCGTTATTCCGCATTAAAGCTTCATTGAATGAATCTTTAAAAAATACGCTGTAGGCTACTAAACGTATTCAAAACCCTGCTCTTTTCAGAGAATTCCTCTTATCAAGAAAAGCGCTCAATTTTTCCCAAATCATCTTCTTTTCGTGGCTAAGATATCAACCTCACATTATATCCATCATTTTCTAACATTTAATGCATGACGCTGCAGTAGGTCCGCTAGCAACAATCAAGGCGTAGTCTACGGCGCCTACTTTTTCATCATTGCTCACGTTGCGTGATATAGTATAAAATTCCTGCGGCCTTGATCTTTAATTTATAGAAAATTCGCTCTATACTGATGCCCCTTGGCGTTTTCCCCCGCCTCTCTATCCTTCTCCATTACTACTTTCCATATGGCATTAAGTCTTTATTCGATTTTTTCCAGCCGCAATAAAGGTTGGATAGCGGTCAGGAAATGGAAGGCATGCCCCGAGTCACTCAGATTAATGTTTTCGCATATATATTTATTTCGCGCGCCTCTCCCGCTCGACCTTGATACGATTACGAATCCTCGACTTTTCCCACGCGCGAAATATCTTGGAATAACGCAGAAATATCAAGCAGGAGAGCGGAATGAACAGATGAATAGGGGTGAAAATATAGACTGAGAAACCGAGTTTTGCATCGATAGATGGACTTCAAGTACTAATAATAATATTAATATATTCATCACAAATGGGAAAGGCCCCAATTGCATGTGATATAAAAAATTTACAAATACCTAAATACAAAAAAGTAACTGCAATAAAAGAAATTATACAAGGATAAAAATTTGAAAGATTAAAATTATCATCCTGTCGAGTTCAAGTACTGTTTTCTCACAAAGAAAAGAAGTGTATCGAAAAATAAATCAATATATCTGGTCCTATTTAGGACCTCATTAGCCAGTATTATGATTCTGAGAAGGAGTTCGAATCTACAGACTTCCAATGTCCCAAAAGAGTCACGAAGGAGCTTAGTTTTTACTCATACTTGTAGTGAGTTAGTTACACATTGGAGGTTTGCCACTATTCACTATTTGAAATTCCGTTAAGTGAAATTCCATGTTCTGGTTTATTATCCATGTTCAAGGAAATGGAATCACGTGATAATTTTTCACCATCTACGCTTTTATAATACGCTTTCAATTAACGAGAATATTTAATAAAATAGTTTGATACCTATGTATCCTTTAGTATCACGACTAGATTACCACTTAGTTGGTAGAAATACGTTCCAAAGCCGTACCGACCAAGAGTAAACTTTCTTTTGTTTAATTTATGCTCGAAGAATACCGGTCGTATGGTTTCGCCCAAGAATTTACTTCCGTCCGCTCAATTAGCCAAGTGTTACACGCTTAATTAAAATAAATATTCAGATCACTATCGTTAATTACTGGTATTTCCATTATTTTCACATGGTCATAAGAATTTGACCAATAAAGCTCCGCTTCGTGGTTCCATGGTTTCGTGAAATTTTGGCCTTCATCAACAAAGAAAGATAGTTGTTGAACTTACGGATGGTATGGCTTCCAATTGATTATCAGCATTTGTATAATCGTCATAATTTCTCACGATATGTATTTCATCGAATACAAGAACATTTCATTTTCCTCATTCCGATTGAAAAATACATTAACGAAGCCTTTCAGGAAGAAAAATATCCAATACAAATTTTTTGGACGTTTTTTGCTAGTTCGATTACTCAGTAAACTTAATCTAGTAAAACACTACGTTCATCACTGAATCAAGCTTATGGATTACTGGATACTTCCTGGATTCTATCAACCATTCAGAAAAACAAGAGATTGCTGTTAAACATAGGGATGATATATACTTCCAATTGATCACAAGTATTTGTTAATATTTCTCATAGCTTGCATTTCACCTACGTCTACAACAGTTAAATCGTTCCGATTGAGAAAGATATTGACTAAGTCTCTTAGAAATAAATATTTTTTGATAATTTTTTTTGATCAGTAAACTTTAACTAGTAAATCACTACGTTTATTAGTAGTTTAATGGTTAGAATGCTCGGAAAATGGGAGGCCTGGGTTTGAATCCCAATAATGGCGCTACATTTTACTTCTGTTTAACTTTGAGTTTCAAGGCGCAAGCTTCTTTTTGTTATTTGAAGTTTTTAAATTTCATTCGATCATCTTTGTACGTTTAATTACTCTCCTGGATTATATTAATTATTTAGAAAATTATCAAAGGAATCCAAGGTGAACGAATAAAGTATGAAATTCATACGTTTAAAACTTTTCAGTAAAGACTGTTGGGTCAACTTCCAAATCGCGCTTTCCATAATTACTCTAAACCAGTCCTCGATCCTCTGGTTATCGCCGGCGTCCTCACCTCTTTAGCGTCAAAGACTCCTTGTTTTCGAACGCCCTCTCCCATTTTCACAATTTAAACAGTCCAATGAAGTTCAATTAACAGTTAGTTAGTTTCAATCGCGAGGATGAAGGACGCTTTCAAGCATGCACTCCGTACTTCATTGTCTGCTGAGGCGCATCTTTCCTATTTACTCATCTCTTCGGTTAAAATTGTTTGCTCTTTGTGAGGAAGAAGGCATTGCAGCGCGTTGAGACGGAACGTATGAGAAAGATGGTGATTGGAAGATGCACAATGCGGTACTTCTTTTTTAGCGGGTGGGAAGAACAAATAAGAAGAGATGTCCGCGCAAGAAAGGATGTGGAAGAGGGCCGAGAGAGTAGAGTGTGGAGTGATGCGTAATTGAAAGTCCATGTCCATTGCGAGAATTTCACAAAAGAAAGGCAAATTGTTTGCCTGCGACCGTTATGTATTCGATTATGTCCATATTATGGTGTGGAATTGCCATGTTTTTTACCACAATGTCTTTCCTTGGTTGAGGTGTTTAGGATGAAACTGTTCCTCCTACCAAATTCACGCTATGATTTGTTTTAGTTTAGTATGCTAAATAAAGTTTTTCGTATATAAAATTACTTCAAATTTATGAAACATGATTTTTCAAATGTGAATATTGATTTTCCATAAATTTAATAATGGAGTATGATGTTTGCCTATTGGAGTCATAGAATCTGCCATGAGGAAGGAGGACATATTGAAAACTATCTATTTATATTTCAAATGACACAAAGAATAATTACTCCGACATTAAAGTATAGAGCAAGTAAAGGGAATTGGCTTAAATATTATCATTAAGGTAACAATTACTCTACTATGTGGAATCTAAATTTTGGACTTTAAAAAAGACGAAATATAAGAATGGTGCAATTGTTGTCAGGTTGTAAGATTAGAGCTAATTTAAAAGATATTTGTGGCGTGATAAAATAAAAAAATACACAAAAAATGATAAATAACTATGGATACGCAATTTCCAATTGTACAATAATATTCCGCATCTTAAATTGAATTTTATACATAATAATGGCACGCTGAGAAACACATTGGTGCTGAAAAACCTTGAAAAGCCGACAAGAAATAGTGTAGTTAAATCCATAGAGTAAAGAGGGAGGGAAATGATCATGTGCTGTAAAATAGAATAGAAAATAAACATGTTGACACTGTTTGAACTCTTGCCCTTTAAAGAGAGAGCGAATCGCCTCTTCTTTACAACCACTGAATTTGATTCAATACATATGAAGGATTTACCAAGCAGAAACATTCCTTAAAGCATAACCGAAGTATAAATAATATGAGAAACGCAGTTTCATATCAGTTGCGTATGTTGAAATACCAGAATATCTTAAGCATTATTATTGGATCACTTTAAGCTAATTCTCAAGCTCGTGGGTATCCCTTTAGAGAAAGAAAGTGAATGGGTAACATAAGGTATTCGCTAAACCAGAAAATGCTTGAGATTAGAAAACGTATAAAGAGACACGCGGGCATGATTTCAAAAAAGTGTGTTAGAAATCACGTATTTTATATCCGGAGAGAGCGGCGTTACTTTTGGAGGAAAGCTTTCTTCAACAAACCGAATAAAATTTCACCGTCATTTTGCAATTTTAATCGGAGGCTGGTCGCAGATAGGGATTCACTTCCGACTACCCACCAGAAGAGAAACCAGAGGTTCTTCGTGAGCATTGATAACATCGCGTTATTTTCCCTTCATTTGCGTAGAATAACTAGAATAGAAACCTTAGATATTTTTTACATCCACTCCTTCTAAAGTTTTCCTCTCTATTCCTAGTCACCTACACAAAACCTTTTATGTTTATAATATTACTGACGAAATTTTAGATGGAAGAAGAGAATTTTGAGTCTCAATACCTTATAGAATGCGGTTGAAAAGTTTCTATTGAAATATTAGTACATGCATAGCGTAAAACCGAGACACTTCGCGAAATCTCGATTTTTTACTATATACTGTTACTATTTGAATACTACTAGGAATTCTCCAGAAAGTATAAATAATATCTCTTCAGCTTAGTTAAAAGCGGGAATATAGTGATAGATAAATAATGAGGGAATTTACCACTAAGGTAGTTAATAATGTCCTTCATTTTGACCTCATTTTCCCAAAGAGACAAAATTATGTACTCATTGTAAGTTTTTTCCTTTCTCAGTAAAATAAGAGGATCTTTAAGTTTTAAAAAAGGGAAATCCTACCACGAGAAAGTAATAATGATACATAATCCATTGTTAATTTTGGGAGACTTAGATTCGAGTGTAGTTATGTCGCTCTTTTTCACTTCTGTTTATCCTCGAGAAACATCTTTTTAATAATAATACATTTATTCATCTAGATGAATACAAATTCAATTAGGTACATAGTAGGTACATAAGCTAAAATTTAACAAAAAATTGCACTTGAAGGTATTGATTTCCTTTCTGGTCATCCTGAGCCAATAATTGGCTTTTCAGGAGGTGAACACGTAAACAGATAACCAGAAAATATAAAATATTTCACTCAAAAATACATAATATTTATATATAATATAATACTTATATGAAACGTAAAACATTTACATTCATATATGACATACTGGTATTAAGTATAACAACGTAACAATATTTAAAGGAGCCATTGATGAAATTAACTCCATATATAAATAATTACCAACATTGAAAATTACGAAGAATGCAGAGCTTGCCTTCTTTCCTCACATGATCGTATCATAACGGAGCTTTCTCCCAAAGTGTGATTATAATTATTTCGAATCCATCTTGTAGAGAGAGAGAACTTTTTCGGAGATTTCCCAGCGCGGAAAGTGTATTACCACCTTGTTTCCTCGTTTCCTTTGTTTTTCCCTTCGTTTGTATGGAAGTATGAAAAACACTTGAAAGCAGAGAAGGTTTAATAAGGGCCTTCTCAGCTCTCAGCACGGAAGCCGGTAATCAAGGTTATTAGGAAGATGTCCTTTTTCCATTTCTAACGGTCGGAGATGAAAGTCTCGAGAGAAATTTCATTTTACTCGCCTATGGCATTGGATTTCGAGAAATATCCTCCACGTTTGACGCAGCTAAAGATCTTTTAAACGGACAGTAAAAATCTTTCCTCGAGAGAAATTTTTGCCGTAATTTAAGAAAGGAATTCGGAAAAGATGAATTTAATTCCGTCTTTATATCACGAGTGAGGAAGTCACGTTTGTTCATCATTTTAATATCATAAACGGAAAAGTGAATGCTGTTTCTGATTTCCCCCTAATCTAATGATTCACATGTCATTCGCATTTTTATGGTTACGTATATAATCGTTACTTTACATTATTATTCTTTGCCCTAATTCCTAGCGAATCACTGTTAAGTACTCAAATCAACCCAAACGAATTATTTGAAATCTGAGGCGCATGTTAATTCTACATATTTCTATATTTTGCGTTGTTTCTTACATGTGAATGTTACGTTATTAACTAATTCAAAGAATACCAATATACCAGAAGACAGGAAGTTCAAAAGCAAAATTCTTAGCACTTTTCAAGGCAATAGATACATCTCATTACTGATATACGTTAGCGCATATAATAAATATGTTACATAATAGAATAGCCAGCAATCCGACCGCATTTGTTTTTAGCTATTTTCTGTTAAATCCCCTCTTAATACCGAAAATAAATTAAGGAATAGATTAATAATTTGTTTTTGATTTCTCCTGATTTGCAATTAATCGCCAAGATCAAAAACGAAATCACATTTTTAAAATACTCTGTTCTAACTGTGATTAATTCGGGTTGATATTGAGATGTCAATTAACATTTCGCTATTACTGAAATGTAAATATGAAAGTCAATTTTATTATATCATACAATTTAATTCTATATCATATTCTATTCTATGCTCCCAAACATTTCATTCGACGTTCCAACACAGCTAGATTCCTCTAACGCGAGCACACCATATCGATAGCATTTCTCCGCCCGAAAATTGGCCAGCGCCAGTATTTCCCCGCTCCGAAAGTAAAGGTCACCGAATCCCGCTAGGGATCCGCAGACCTCCCGAGGGATCTCAATCCCGTATCCTGCTGACCCTTTCTCATCAAGCCAGGGAACTCCCCTTTCACGAGACACCGCGAATGCCACCATCGCCCGCAAGAGCGCGCCACCGTCGCGAGCCGTTCTCTAGACCTCCATCGCGTGCGGTTTAGACGGTTACCGGATAATTTTTTCGTCGCCTTCGGACAATGCACGTGGAGCCATTCCTATGTTTGAGGGCAATGGCACGAAGGAGTGGGAGAGAGTACGCTCAACCTGTTTGCCCCTCTTACTAGAACCCACTCTCTCTTCCCCTCTCTATTTAGGACCCCTCATGCGCGCCCATCGCATGAGAAAAGAGTGATGGTAATAGGGAGGAGTAGAAAACCTCTTCGTGAATATGCCTCGAGCACATCATTTCCTTCACTCACACCGTATGCCCTCTCTCCGCTCTAGCTCGACCACCTTTATCTCTCTAGCTATCTATTTCTCCTATCGCCTCCGCACTCGTTGCTTATCTGTACACGAAGCACCTTTCCAGCTACCTAATTTTCCTATTTTTTCCTTTTCCATCTTCATGCGCCCTCTCCTTTATCAACGTTTTATTACCTTGTCTTTCAGTTACCGCTTTCTTGTCAATGATCAAGATACTCTCTACCGAATCTTTTTTACATTTTTCTACCTCTGCTTTCCCACCCATCCTCGTGAGCCTTCGCCTTTATCAACATTTTAATTGGCGTTTCTTTAGGTAGCCACTTTCTTTCTGATAAATAAGATTCCCTCTTCCATTCCTTCCCATTTCCCGCATTGTAGTTCCTAAACTTCGATTTTTTCTACTCCTGCTTTCCCACCCATGTACTTACATCTTAATGTGTTTTTACCTTTATCAACATTTTATTAGTGTATCATTCAGCTACCGCTTTGTTGTTGATAATTAAGAACCTCTCTCTCCCGAGTCTTCCTTTTGAATCCACGGATTGCCTAAACCCCAAATTTGTCGACCTCTGCTTTCCTATCCGTGCACTTCCATCTTCATGAGCCTTCGTCATTATCGACAATTTTATCGGTGTGTCTCTTTTTTACCGATTTCTTGTCGATAATTATGATTCTCTCTTCCGAATTTTCCCATTTAAATCCGCGCATTCCAGTTCCGAAACCCGAATTAGTCTGCCTCTGGTTTCCATCCCATGCACTGACTTCTTAAGGTTTCTTTCCCTTTTATCGTAATTTTTATTGATGTATCTTTTAATTGCCGTTTTCTTGTTGATAAGTAAGAATCTCTCTCTCCCGAATCTTCCATTTCAATCCGCGGGTTAGATTTCCTAAAAACAGAATTTCCTACCTCTGCCTTCCCACCCATGCACTTGGATCTTCATACGTCTTCGCCTTTATCAACATTTTAATTGGTGTATCATAGTTAGTTATCTCTTTCCTGTCAATGATTAAGAATCTCTCTTCCAAATCCTACCAATTGAATCCGCGGGTTATTCTTACTCTTACAACCCGAATTTTCTTAATTCTCTTTTTACGATAACATTTCCTTCGCCTTTGTCAACACTTTAAAAACTGTATCTTTTAGTTATCGCTTCCTAGTCGATGATTAAGACCTTCTCTTCCGAATCTTAACATTTGAATCCGCTCGTTATCCCGTTTGCAGTTCCCAAACCCCGAATTTTCCTACCTCTGCTTCTCTTATTATAACGTATCTTTTCCGTATCTCCAAGCATCGCCTTCGCGTTTCATTTATTTTTACGATTCTCGCTCCTTCTTGGCATGTCGATGAAACTTTCCGCCCTGCGTTTCTCCTGATATTTCAATCCATTCCACTCATTTCCTTTTATTTTCTTGTTCGTTGTTTTCCGGTCTGAGTTTTACGGCGATTCCTCGATGGTGTGGTGAAGCTGTGCTGGTTGCCTAACGATACGGGGAGGACGGGTTCGAACCCCCGCGCGTATTGAGTCGGTTCTCATTTTAGCGCGAGAATAAGCCAGGAATCAGCTCATGATTTAACCGACGACATTTTTGAGCGACTTCTTGTAAATAAGAATATTAGTAGTGTAATTTCTAACGACACAGAAATATGTCTACGCTAGGATACGAGTTCGAAGCTCCGCTGACTTGCTCTCGAACCAAATCTCGGTTCGAATCAAAGGTTCGATGGTTCGAATCCGATTTTTTGAGTCATATCGCACCCTCATATTTTTTTTAATTCTTATTAATTAAACCTACAGTAATAATAATAAACGCGCGCCCATTTTTCATCCTATCTAAGGCAATATAAAAAGATAATGTAGCAGATAACATGGCAGCATGCGTGTAGAACCTTAAGGCCGTTTCCCACGGTGCAATTTCTTGCGCAAGTTAATGCGTGGAAAGATGAGTAATAAAAATAACATCGTCCAAAACACTAAATTATATCGAAAAACTCCAAATTCACGAAGGAATGCACCGAATCCGCCCTTGCTTTATTTCCGTGCATTTATCCATTCAATTTTCACTTCCATCCGAAACTTTCCATGCAGGAACTAACGGATTGAATTGCTGCTCGTGTGAAAAAGCCTTTAAATTTATGAACGCAAGCGTAAATCATGATCGATCCGTATAAAATAAAATTCGATCAAAACCTCAGGAACCTAAATGGAATCCGAATCCTTTCTAAATTCGAAATCGAGACAGATTCGAGTCCACGCGATATGCTAATGCCCACATAGTTTTCCCAAATTCTCGGAATCTGGGTTTGTCGGTAGGTCTGCCTCCTCGGTATGTCTGCAACGACTCTGCGCATCCTTCCTCTTAACATTTCCTCAAAGTATATTCCTTACTTCCTACAACTGCATGCGGTTGCATAGATTCCACACAATCTGAGTCATTTTCCCCCATCCTCAACATCCTTCATCCTTCCCCAAGTTTATCCATCTTCCTTTTCTCAACGATTTCAAACATCTCTCTTTCGCCTCCTTCCGGTTGCCTCATCTTTCGCTTCCCTTTCTCTCTCCACTCCTTTTCGACCACTCTCCCTCACCATCTGGTCTTTTTCTTCTCCTCGGAGTGTACCAGCTCATGTCGTCTTTTTCTAAAAAAACCCCACCACACTGCATTCTTCTCTCGGGGCCATTTGCACGCGTGCGCGTGTTTGACGGCCGCAAAAGAGACTGCGTACTCTCAGTGCTATCCTAATAAAGGAGCTTATTTACACCGCACTGAGACCGGTGCTACTCTCTTCCCCGCACTCCATCTTTCGCAATTTCTGAATACGTCCGGTTTTCTTCGGAAGAGTCCCATGCGTTTTCTTCAATAACCCCACGTCATCTTCCCTCCGTCCCGATCTCCTGGCCTTTTATCCGCGTCAAAAATTATTATTTCCCCCGTCTTATTTTCCTCGTAACCGTATTATACTCCCACTATTTCCTATCGGACATGACCTCTTCTTTCTCTTCTCCCTCCTCAGTCTTCTTGCCTATCCCCTTTCCGACATTCCTGCTTTTCTTTAAGTATTCTTTTCTTATTGTTTCCTACAGTTTTTCCTACGTAATCTCACATTTCAGTCCGTGCACTGCCCTCTGAAGGAATTTCTTATTTTAAATCCCTGGTTCGGGTCCTTTCTGCGGGACCTAGCGGGAAAAAATTTAAGTCGGGTCCCAATATTATTCGGACAGTTTGTAACTGGTGCTTATGGCCTTAGTTGTCGAGGCAACAATAAACTCAGCTCTACCACATCAGCTATACTTCTACTACACGTTTTTACTTGTGCTCTTACTTTATTACATCGAACTGTTTTCTCAATTTTTTCTCAATCTGCATTTGTTCAGCTATACCCTCCTATAATATGAAGTAAACGTACTTTTACGCACTAATTGAGTATAAAAAAATGTAACACGTTAGTATTCTTGTATTGGGATACTTCAGCTTGTTCGTTCTAAGAAAAGTGTCTTAAAGTAAATAAGTTAACCGAAATGGGTATCTGCTACGGAAGATTGAATTGAATGACAAAATCAAAGAATTCAGTGAACCAAGACATTAAAAAAGATTTTAATGAACTTTAAAAGTAAACTTCAAAGTAAAATAAAGAATAAAAGAGCTTGTGCCTTCATGAAAGCTAATGTTGTTGTAAAGATAATATAAATAAGTAACATAAAAACTGGATCGACTCAAGTTTTACTTCGTGCTAATTACAAGTATTAATTAATGCTTATGATTTGTTATGGAGCTGCTTATTCAATTATACAAAGTCTAAAATAAGAAATAATATGATAGAGAATTGCTTACGATTTTCAAATATTTTTGTTCAGAGATCAGGAGAGATCCTTTAGAAAAATAATTAAATACCACCTGTAAAAACTTTTAAAATGCCAAACCTTTAATTCTCCATCTTCATTTGCTTCATTTTTTTCATTTCCCCTCTTAATTCTCGGTAATTTCTCCATTGTCTTGTCGTCGGTAGATTCTCTCAGCTGTCTTGACTTTTTTTACCCGATTCTGTTCTTCTTTACAGCTTCTCATTCCTCTTCCGATTGTACCAAATTGACTTTCCCTTTCTCCTTCCCCTCCTTGGCTTAGTAATTATCCTTTCCTTAATTTATATCAATCCCATCTCCCTTTTTTCCTATTACCTCCTCCCATACATTCCCCTCGTTATCACACCCCTCCTTTATTAACAGTCTTGTGTACATTTATGCAAATTATCTAGTGTGGAATAGTAATGAAACACGGCGATAATTCCACTCCGCGATCTAATCGTGTTTCCTAAGCATTCGTCCTTACCTTCGCTTCGTACCCCGTAAATAATGAGCGAAAACTTGTTAGGTCCGGTTCTAAATACACTAAAGGCCGGTATTATAGTGTATAGTGGAAATAGAGTTTAACTGCTATTTTCATTTTAACCCTAACAAACCACATTATGATCAATAACTAAACATTCGCTTGGATTTAAAACGATGATTGACGTAAGTAGGAGATTGACTGAGCTTCAAATATCTAAATTATCTTTAATTATACTACATTATACACTGATAAACAGTAGTTATTATAATAATAATTACTATTTAAATGGCTACTTTTAGTCTTGAGATTCTACTGGTACAATCAACCATTTATAGAGGAAGGAGAAGAAATGACTTAGTCTCATTTCCAAAGGAAGAAAATTTATTAGAAAACTAGCCTACCAACTTAACACGAAGTCATTTCTTCTCCTTTCTCTATGGAGTTCCACAAAGTGACAGGTAGCTTAATTGACTATAACCATTTTTAATTACACAAAAAAACATTCTTTAAACAGGATTCGAACCTGATACCTCGGCGTTGCAAGTCAAGCACGCTAACCACAACGGAACCATTACTGAGGCCAGTAACTATTCTTAATATTCAGAATATTTGATCAGCATATTTTACTAGACTTTCTAATACAAGACCTCAGTATGGTGTATAGTACTAGTAAAGGTTTTATCATCAATAATAATACAGTGAGGTTATAATGTTAGGCCTCAATCTGGTGTATGATACTAGTGTACCCTAGATACCCTATTGATTTTAATATGTTTTTTAGGAGTCAAAGTGAAGATTATTGTTGAACTTCCTTTTTAGCTATACATCATAATAAAATCGTATAACTTAGTAAAGTTTCACTAATTTATTTTGTGAATATGACCAGTTTCGACCCATCTTCGAATCATGAGAGTGCCTGACGATAACTCGAAGATGGGTCGTAACTAGTCGCATTCATAAAATAAATTAGTGAAACTCTACTAAGTTATTAAATTCTCATCCTTGCACATTATAATACCTGGCCTGAGTCACAGAACCTTCCCATAGTCGGAGATACGCGTAACGCCGCGGGAATACCTCCCAACTTTCGAAACGGGCTTATTTAGTGCGTAGCAATATCTCTCACATACTTAGTATCGCTTTCGCCGCAACCACTCCGGTTCCCCGTTTCGTTATCTCCGCACGTATTCTCGTGCGTAAAGCGATGTAACTCCCTTTGGAAAGTCCGATTTTCGACTCTAATTAAACGAGAGAGGACGGGTCGGTAAAAAAACCGGGCTCCTCCAACTCCCCCCTCCCATTTATATTTCCCCTTCTCCCCTCTTTGAGATTTCTGATGTTTAATATAAGAACGTAGTACAGTGACGGAATGCACTGCGGCGTCATGTCCTTCGAAATGGCCTTGGAGCCTTTTGGTCCCTCGTGATTTCTTGCGCAAGAATACAATCCATTGCCTGCTTTCTCCTCCCCATCCCCTCTCCCTCCCACTAGTGCTTGTATCTCTTGCTTCTTACTCGCTGCTCTATCCTAAGATGGTCCGGCGGCTGGCTCAAAAGAAAGGCTTTTTCCAGGGAGGAAATGCGCGCCATGGTGCTCGTAATGCGAATCTTGAGCTCAATTTCCGTACTGATTGAATTGGCCACTTTATTCCCTCTGTCGGTACAGAGTTCAGCACGAAAGTCGGTCGGAAGCCTCTAATATTAGCTATCAAAATGTTTTTCGAGAGAATGAGGCTTACTAGGATAGTTGGGGCATGAGGTAGTTTATGCTCGCTTCGATCAAAGGAACACGCCCACGTGAGTTCAGCGCATTGACCTTATGAATTACACTTTTCGTGACTTCTAATTAGGAAAGAGTAAATGACATTACTCAGCATCATCTATAACACAGTAGAAGCTAGTTGTACAAGTAGCAATTTAAAATGATCACTGTCATGAACAAGATTAGGACGAAATTGAATAGAATATTCATTTCTCTCTATCCTTTACCAATAGACAAATGACTATAATTTTCTTAATCAATATACTGTGACAGTATTACGCAATTACTCCTACAGCTTTCCTTTACGCACCATAACTGACTTAGCCATGGTAACTTAGCACAATAGTGTATTTAGGTCATCCATCTTGTAGCACTTACTCCGCCGGCCTAGGAGAGATAATTTAGAAGGTTCCATTCGTCAAAGCGCAGCTGCAAACTAAGCGAATCAACTATGGAGGGAATAGAAATTCTCTGGGAGATTTTCATAAAAGTATGAAATGTCTAGCGAAGCTCAGGTCGTTATAATTAACCTTTCTAACATTAAGTTCATTCATTTTTTAAAATACATTTACATTATAAACATTTTGTACATTCTCTCGTAGGTTAGATACATCCTCTCAATGAGTCCTAAGCCTCGTGAAAGCTTCGTATCTCAAATATTGCCTGAAATATATTAACCTGAAGATCGTATTTTCTAAGAAATCGAGGTCTCTGAATAAATAACTCTGTAGAAATATCGAGAGAATGTCATCGACGAAGTAATAACTGAAATAGTTTAATTGTAACTGCCAAAATTTAGGAGTTCACGCCTTTCCCTTTTGCAAATGTTTTGCAAGCATATAAAAACTTTCGATCGGAATGTTTTAATTGAGCAATGGAATACGGATGAACCGAAAGTTTTGAAGTTAAGAGGGCGCTTCCTCGGAAACTTCTGATTCATCCTCCAAGTGTTCGGATCGTGTATGCGAAAGGAGGAAATCCGGTGCCCAATTGACACGCTCTGTACTCATTGTTTTTCCCCTTGCTTGTACACACCTTCCGTGGAAAAGTGCTCAGGAAAATAAAAGACAGGTTTTCCGCGAATTGAAGAAAGTTTTTTTTTTCTTTCGAGTAAGGGTTTGATTCGAACGTAAAGATTTCTCGCATTGACTCAGAATTTTACGTTTCAGAAGAAATAAGGAAAATAGAAAGTCAAATTATTTGGGTAAAAGTAAAGGTGTAGAGAAATACGTTTATATAAATAAGTTTGCCTTGTCGCCTATTGTATTTTGCCTTGCTATATTGTTGCTTCATATGTTTTTTACGTAGTTTTGATATTATGAATGAAAATCCTATTATTTATCTTTTTCCCCTTTTTATCGAGGTATGTTTAATGCAAATGGTCATCCTAAATTTCCGTCAGAAATTGAAGTCATTACCGTGGTCAACTTTCCCGATCATTCCTGTAAAGACCTCCGAGGTGGACCTTGGATGAAAAGTTCATGTCGCCATGAAGTAAGAAAGCTTACGAATTTGGAGCACCTTGAGTCTTTTTGTGGAATACATGAGGAATTTAGGAAATACCCAATATTTCTATTCCTTCGCATTACATTCGTCCTCCATCCATGCGATAAACAAGATTACAAACGTAATCGGGTAGATCAGCAGCACCAAAACACAGAACAATGCCTTTGTCTTTGATACTTCTCGAGGAGTTATTCTTTGCTTTCCGTCCAGATTTCCTATGTCGTATAGTAAAAACGGTAAAAGGCGTTTTGAGCGATAGTTTTGGAGAGTTATTTCAAAACCTAGGACCTTTGTACTATCGAATGAGAGTATTTCTCTAAATAAATATATTTTGAATTGCAGTATATTGCAGATGAGAGCAATAACCATTAAATGGGAGGTTTATCTTTTATTTATCAACTCAAATATCAGTTCAGTTACTCTATATTATACTTATTGCGATGACTGTCCTAGAATATATTCAACTCTGAATGAAAGATTTAATTATTTATGTTTAAATGAAATTCAGATATTACATTGTTTTCTCTACGATGTTTCCATTAGGAACTCATCACCAAACGTTCTCATTTCAATTGTGATAACGTCTAAAGAAAGGTAAAGCTATAACCGTATATAAATGTAGCAGTTTGGTATCATATATTATCTTCCTATTGTATTTCACAAAATTAGTAAAGGGGGAAAGATACTTTATATTTCAAAAGTCTTTTTGATTGATTCTGAGTATTTTTGTGCTATTTATTGTTTAAAAGACTTGTATCCTGATCTCGCGGTGAAAACAGTCACTTCTTATATTAATTTTATCCTTTTAAGAAAAGAATTAAGCGATTGTGTGCTTAGACAATGGCGTCTTGGTATTGCTTTGTACACGACTACATCTCTGGTTATTAGATACCAGAAAGTAGAACTTGGACAGCGCCAGAAAAATAAGCTGCTCGGTTAGGTCTCTAAATAAGTAGAGCGGTCCTTATTAAATCATCAATTACTCCCATTACTTCCACGCTGCCCAATGTCGTTGAAGATCCTGCGCAAGATACCCTACATGTCGTGCATCTTCGCCGGTCTATGACCCCGCAAATTGAAGTGGCAGCCGTTCTCCCCTCCGGATGTGCCCTCTTCCTCTAATGCATTTCCCGGGAGCGATCCTTTCTCAGCTGCCGAATGAAGAACGACAATGAAGGAGAGAATTCCAGAGGGTATCGACTTCCACGCCTTCACCCCTTCCCTTCCCCCAGGAGGAACATCTTTTACCTTGAATGCACTTTCTCTCCGCTCCCCTCCCCCTTCCTTTTTATTCCTCGTGCATGCGTTTCATTGCCACGGGACACGTGCACGCTTCGTAATGGGCCTCCATTCCTCCGGACACCTCCGGTCGAGAAGAATCGACTTTTCTTCCGATTTATCGCCCGTTCCGGATGTGATCGAGTTCACCTCGGGAATGTAACGTGCCCTTGAATGGATTGAGTATTCCGCTTACGGCGATCGTATCCGATGGGGTTTTATTGTTTATTTACGACGCGGACAAGTGAATCACACGACGCGATTTCTTTCCGAAAGGAGGAAACCTCTTTATTTCTCTCCGTTGATGTATCCTTTTCCTGCCCAAAGATATAATCCTATATTTAGAGGTGAGCGTACGCCACTGTTTGGATGTCTTTTTGATTTTTCCAAGAGAGAAACGCTCGTAAGGGTATGTAGTTTGAGCCGTTTACTACCACCGATCTGAGGAAAGAAATGTACCACTTCAGATGGAATTGATGAGGAAAACAAGAGCTTCCTCTTAGCCAGGCGTGTCAAACTCCATCAGAAAACTGGCCATTTACCGGTACTGGTAAAATTATCGTGGGCCTCACCGCACTTTCTAATTTTCTTAAAATTTCATTTTGAGTGATAATTTAGGAATATAAGTAGGGTTATTAAAGAAAATAATTTAATTTAGCGAATTCAGTACAGTAATATACAATTTATATAGTATAATAATCTATGGAAGATGCCTTAATTTTGCGAAATTCCATAATTGAGTATAGAAATAAAGTACACTCAGTCAATATTTCATTTGAAATTTTAATACACACGATCCGTTTCGGATTACTCTGTCCATCACCTGATAATGGGCAGAATCAAATTCAAAATCAAAAATAATTATTTCGGGCAACTAATAATTACGTCGAGGGCCGCCATTTTCACATGTCATTCCTGAAATATTAGAACCTAATGGTGAATTCCTACACTTTATAGTAGCTACTGTCAAAATAGCTTCTTACGAATGCAAAACTAAAGATTTTTATTGAAGTTATTACTTTCCTCTCATATTTTCCGATATTTCCGACCATAAATGTAGATTCAACTCAGTCTTTCTTGCCTATCCCTAACCATATCTCGAATTCAACGACTTTTGCTTTCTCCTCTCATTAAGAATGGCCAATAATAGGCTACGGATTTAGCGTATTAGTGATGATGACATAATTCACATCTCACTCATGACACCCATACGAAATAGACGTTCTTTGAGTTTGTCAGTTTACAAACATCGTCCACAAGAATGATTTTACTGTCTTCGCCGTAAGTTGACCTTTCAACCCATTCAAGTTTTTGCTCCACGCTCTGATTCTACCAAAAAAGTTTATAAACTGAAATTTTTAGAGCTCCCACTGCGATATTATTTTCTTAATTTTTAATGAGATATGACCGCTTTCTCGTTTTGTGTGTTGATAAATTTATGAATTTCGATTGCTTTTGAGATTCCTTCGTTGAATTTTCCCGTTCGTACAACGAGGAGTAAAATCCTACGAAGGAAATTCACAGATCTACATTGTCGTATACTGCTGTAAATAATAGCAATATCTTAGCGTTCAATGTATGAAATGGATCATGTAATTGTTTTCGATTTATTTTTGTAAGTGATGGTATTGATTCCCAAAACGATTTTTATGCCATTATTTCATCTCAGAAACCTTTATTGATTGTCTATGTCTATGTAAGAACCCTGCAAGCCGCCTTTCGACGTGTGGCAGGGGGTGCAAGCACCTTGACTCTATTTTCCTAAACGGTTGCGTTTGCGTATACTTCGCGGAAAAAATGAATTTTTGAATCAATTCGTTCTAGCATCTATTTCCCTAATCTTTCTGGCAGTATCAGAACGGCCCATATAACATGGGGGTCGCATTATATCGGTTACATCATCTGGGAACGTAATTTATCTGAAATTATTTAATAAATTTATCCTTTGAATTTTTCTTCTATATTCCAATGATTCCCATCCCGCGTCCTGTAACAACTGAGTAACCCTCGCTGTATTATCGTGGCAATTCTTTACAAATCGTATCGCCTTTCGTTGTACTTTTTCTAAATCCCGAATATGTAAATTCTCGGCGGGGTCCCATGCACTATATGCATACTTAAGGTGAGGCCTAACTAACGCTATAAGTAACATCGCTCGCGAACTTTTTCTTCGCTCCTACTGACTATTCTTTTAAAGAAGCCGAGTTTCTCGCCGAGCGCTTTTCCACACATATTTCGGATGTGGGCACTCCATGATAGATTATTCGTGAGAGTTACTCCAAGATACTTCACCGATTCTACTGTCATTAGGTTTACCCCTCGGAGGCTGTGTAAATTAACATACATTCATTCTGTAGCTCTGCAAATCTAACTGTCTTCGCCTTGAGAGAAGTACAGGTATGATTTTTCGCATTCAATAAAAAATAAAAGGCTTTCAAATTGTGAAGAAAATTACGTCTGTGGAAAGATCTTCATAGCGTTAATAAACTACGCCAATTTAATTAGAAATATGCAGTAGATTTTCTCTATAGATTTACGATAGGCAAATATTGCAGGGTATCAATGAAGATATTTCAGCTGAATGAAATTGGGGACAGAAAGATATTTTTCTATCGACAAGATATTGACGGTTTTCGCAATTTTACTGTTAAGTAATTGGAAATACTCTCTATGTAAGTTAACAGCAGGGGTATAAAAGAGCCCCCGAAAACCCTGCAATCCGCATCTCCCAAAGATTTAGTGTCCCAAGCAGTATCGCTTTAGGACCCCTGTATTATATGCTGCGGTGGGGCCTCCATATTTTTTGTTACGCTTCCATTTAACAACTAAGAAAGAGAAAACTGTAATTGTTCAAACAATCACTCACTTTCCCACATAAAAAATTCTTGTCTTTACTTAGATATCCCTCACAGAGTTTACGCAAATAGAAATTAGATACCACCTAATTTCCGCTGCTATCTTAAGTACGAGAGAAGCTAATGATTTCCCTTAGCAAGTTGCGCCATACAATGGAGTTTTATCAAGCTTAAAAAAAATTAATGTCCTTGTTTTCCCGTTAAGTCTAGTTCAGTTTTTTTGTATTTCAAAGGATCAGAATATGGTGCTTTGTTGCCCATTATTGGGAAAAATGTCTTTTTAATTACCATGTTTAATTTAGCAGCACATTTTACTCATATTCTAGAACTGGTTTCTATCCTATCTCCTGCGAAGTTCCGTATGAGTTGTCATCGAGATAACATGGTTGATAGATAATATTTATTAATTCACAGGGTAGAAGCTATATTTACGGTTAAGATATACATAGATATATTTATATCTCTTCAAAATAAAAGTAACAAAGCCGTAAATATATACCATTGCCCGCTTACAGGTTATTATCTTCTTTATTCACTTCAGCATTAACATTACTTTATCCTATAACAGTGGCAGTAACTGCCAAGTATTTGTTCTCAGTTATCATTATTACCGTTAATTAGAATGCCGGGACAGAACAGTAAACTCATAAATTGATATTTTTACCATTCCTCGTAATTTTTCCAATACTTTTATAGTTTATCGTTAATTCACTAATTTATATTTTTCTATTTAAAAAATATGAAATAATATTATCACTATATCCAATGCGTTGTTTATAAGAAAATTTTATTTCCTAAAATCAGACCCTATCGTTACAATGAAATGATCGCTCAAGAAAATGACTCTTAAGATTTACGAGTACAGTAATTAGCAGAATAATGTTTGAAATTATTTTGTTCAGTCAATGAAAGTTATTCACTTGTAGCATAATGCTATTCTAAATTGGCTTTTATAGACGAGAATCAATGGTTATTTAGATAAATCACACGAAAATTTATCCTAATGCAAGCTCCCTATAATTATTGGATTCGTACACAAATTATCCTTAAATAGATTATGAATAAAGACACGAGTCACGATTGAATATTAGTGTTCGAACTATTTGATTGTTTTCTCCAAGCGCATTATGTCCATCCAACGGGAAGAGAGAAACTAACTGCGGGTAGTAATACATGAAAGGATTCATAGAAATTTTTAAAGACATTTCTATTCTGCTTTAAATCTTAATAAAAAGTGCCATCCGCATCGTTTGACTCCTTGGGTGCCTATTGGTTTTTCCGCAAGCAGTTTTCAGCCCTTGTATCATAACATGCATATTTTCTCGTCGCATCCCCAATTTTTTCTGCAACGAAAACCTCTTGAGCTCCTCTCAGACTTCTTGCATCCCTACTTCAGCCTCCAAGGCCCCTCAACTCCTTACACCTCCTCCGGAGTAAAGTCCTCCACGGTTCACGTATTCATCGGAAACCTTTTCAGGCTACGTGACCAAATGCTGTGCATTCCACTTCACTTGTCCGTAGACAATCAGCCCTCCTCTCCCTTCGCTAGTCCTGGAAGAATCACATCTTCCCATCTCCTCTCCTTCGTTTACGAGGACCACCTCTAGCACTGCTCTCCTCTCGCACTCAACTTCTCCGCTTCTTTCGCTCCTTACCTGCGGTAAAAAACGGGGCACGTGTGAGTGGCCCATTACGACCTCCACACCCACGCTTTTTTAATTCTCCGGTAAATGACCCCGGCAGTAAAACGAACGCATTGTTCTTGCGGGCAGGTTGGCCATTGTCGCGGCACGTACTCATTATGCCGCGCTATACATGTGTTTGCTTAAGTCCCGTCCGCCATTATGTAGACCTCAGGGGTTAGAGGTTGAGGCGGATGTCGCTCTACACACTTGTGATGGCTAATTTTGACGACCGGGCACGACCTCCGCCACTCGCTGTCTCTCACGCCGTCTACTCCTCACCGGTCGACCCGGTTTCGCTGGTACTTAACCGCAACTCCTCCGTCTAACCATTGTCTCCATTGCTCGGATGCAGAGAGGGTGCTCTGACACTAGAAGACGATGGAGTGGTGTAAGGCGAAGCGAATCGGATCACCGCGAGGATAAAAGAAGGCCATGTTGGTCGTAAGGCAAACACGTCGGCTTTTGTGGCACGATTTAGTAGCTGCAATTCAAGCGTGACTGTCATTTAAAACGGTATCTGCACTGCAATGATGAGAGAAATTTGTTTGAATATATGGGAGTTCAAATATTCAGTGCCTGGTTTAGGGCGAGCCGAAATGAGTAATCACCTGTCATGCATACATAAGTGTTCTTTCAAGTATTCAGTAGATTCACGTGCCTCAATATTCCCTATCCAATACCATTTCCTCATATTTCCTGATAACTGATCTCACCCTTTATATCATGTAACACCTTTTGTCTTTTTCTTCCTCCTTTCATAAAAATCTTATTCATCTCGAAGACGGGAAACTTGTGGCTCGTCTTGATCTATTCCACTAAAACAAGTGAGATATATTCCCCAAAAGTGCTGCTTTCATGATTATCAAGGTAGGCAAATTCTACGCAATGATGCACAAGTTGAATAATGTGAAGAATTCGTATAATATTCCCGTATCTCATTGCCTTAGACTTCAATTAAGGCAGACATTGTGTCTATACTCAGAATTTGACGATTCTACTCCGTACAGAGACTACGTCTCAGTGATGCTATAAGATATATGCCTCAGTAGCAACGTAGAAGGTGGAAGACTTCAAATTTAATGAGTTAAAAATTATCTATAGAGATGGGTGCCATAAACAAAGGGTATCTAATCGAAGTTCAGCGATGGAAGTGTTACGCAACAGCCACCCTATGAATATTAGCCTTATCAAGAAGTAATTTCCTACCAAACTTTATTGACACCTGATGCAGGTTCTAAGGATTCTTTAATTAAATTTATTCATCTGATCCTGGGACAGATCTGCCGCTAAATTTTCGGGATATTAAAACTATCAAATCTCCGATCGCAATAAATGGGCCTGTTTAACTAACAGAAGCATCTGCTGCAGCTGCGTAGATTTCTGTTGGAAGTTTTGCTTTTAGCTAAGTGGTTTTTCACCATAAACTTGATTTCTCCAGAGTCATTGGCCATATGGGGAGGTGAACTAGTAGGAAACCTACCAAACTTCGTTATCACAAATAATAGAATTAATTAATGTCCATGGTCCCCTTACAGAGTATATAGCAACGACGTATGCGAAAGGAAGAAATATTGGCGCAGTTATGCCGCAGTGGACCTACGGGGGGGCGTAGATGAGATGAAAAACGTTCGTTGGGAATTCGAAGGCTTAGACGAAAGGCAGCGTCCGAGCAAGCCCATTTTAAATATTCTTTCCGTTACTTTTTGCCACTCTAGAGAGTTTCCCTCTAATGCCAGTTCATCTCCTCCTCACACCCGTACTCCCTGCTGCCAGGAATGCATCTCTTTCCGCCATCTCTCTCGCTGTCCGCCCCCGCTCCCGCCCCCCATCCCCTGCCCCCATGCCTCCACCCCATCCCCCGCCCACTCGCCTCTTCCCGAAGGTTGCTGCGGCACATACGGCCATCCCAAACCTGCAGCCCACAGAGTAGGAGTTGTTTGACGTAAAATACACATTAGAGCACCCCGGCCTTTTTTTATTCCAGAGGCTCCGATAGGAAGGCAGCGGGCGCGAAAGCAAGCAGCCCGTTGGTCGAAAATGCGTGTAAAGTTAAAAGCGAACGGAGGAGAAAGAGGATCTCCGGAATAAAAAAGGTTCGTCGTGGAGGAGGAGCGAATCTGCTGCTTTGGATTAGTATTGGCCCTTGTGTTGAAGCCGACTAGGAGGCTCATGAATATTTTCCTCGGGATGAAATGAATCGATCTTTTTAATTGTACTACTAAGGACGGGCAAACATTCGTCTTGAAAGATTTTAAAGGGATCGGTAATTGACGTATTTCTCATCCAGAAATCCTTTGAATTCTTCCTGTAAATATTTGCAAAAATCATCGTCAATGATGAGTAAGTTTTAACAATTCGAAAAGGGATTTAGGAATGTTATGGTGTCCCGAGTATAATTGTTACTTTCCATTCTTCCACTTCTTAATTATCTTCATTTCTTCAGGTGAAATGGTAAATACTGATCTACAGAGGATGTCTTTACACATTTTTGATAATATGCAATATTTAAAATCAAGGGTGGATCTTGATGGGATAATCGACCCTCCCTTCTTAATTAATTTATAGGATGAGCAACTTGCTTACGTTAGGACTTGCAACATTAACGAAAAACTAACTAACAAGAGTTTCTACGATAACTCAACGCGTACCGCATTTCCATAAGATGAAATTTTTGTTGTTTTATAATATAGCATTCAGAAACTAAGGCTAAATATACATTTATATAAAGAGACTATTTTATATTCCCTCCCTTTGGCACGTTTTAAGATATTCCCTTGTTTTGAGTTACAACTGGTTTTGTCCAGTTCGTATTGTTCTCTTTTCATTTAGGAAAATGAGATCCCGAGCATCCAATATTATATTCTCTCCCAAATCTATACCAACCCTTTGCTTTCACATTGTGTAAAATACTTAACGCCACTCGTAAATCATCGAACTTTCTGAATCTTTGTTTTTTTTTAGGCCAAAGACAAAACATCAAAAATCTATGAACAGCTCTTTCTCCCAATGTATCCGGTATTACTGTTCTTCTCTTCTTCGACCATTTCCTTTAATCTCATCAAGCTCCAATCAAGATGAAAATAACGTCATGATTATGATAAAATACAGTGCGAACACATAAGTGTAGGAAGGAAGTACAAATTACCGAGCGCGAAAGAATGTTCATTATCATAAGAATTCTTTGTTGGCACATCACTCTAAGAATCCTACGCGACGCACCAGTTGGTAGCCGCGGACTTCGGAGCTATGAAATGTAAATAGCTGGACCGGATGACGTCACCCTCACACTATGATAATGCTACGACTTTCTTTATTTAGCGACGGGAAATTTATTTCGCGAATATCTTGGATTCCTTCTGGAAAAATCCGGAAAGGAATTCACGAATTCGGCATTATACGTGAGTTAATGAATAACTTATTGAAATATCCTAGCTAAGGATAGCTTAGACGGATAAAAAAATTGAAATCAATCATGCTTTTAACGTGATTTTCTATGTTAGTTTAGCCAAGTTATTATTGCCGCGTGAATCCTTCACGTCGCACGTGAAAAATGTGAAATAAACACCAATAGTCAACTCGGAAAGCGAAAATTGAATCCAAGCAGACATATTTTCAGGCTCTCATCGAAATAATAAAAATATTTCAATTAATATGCATAAGAAAAGAACTGATAATTGAGTATGTAGAGAATATGGTGAATTGTTGGAATTAGTTTATGAAGTCATGTAGTGATTTTAGTTGTTCTAGATTGTTTTGTGAAATGTAGCTGTTTAAATTGGAAATTGGAGTTGTCCGTAAGCTCTTGAAATAAACGGAATGGGTGGTTAAGAGATGTTCTGTGATTTTGTATTATTATTTTTATTATTGCATATGCTGCAGTAATACTAATGTCAGATGGCAGCCCCTATACATTCAAGTAAGTCACTATCACTCGTATATATACAAACAGTCCAAAATTTCTAACACCAGTCCCGCAAATACCAAAGTTTCAAAACAACATCACCATGATTTCAAACAGTAGCAGAACACACGCAAATACAGTAAGACTCAATTCATAAATTATCCCCCGGTTACCCCTCCAACACATTTATACCATATGAGTAGATCTCACAAACACAGTTACCATACAGTTTACATTCGTACTTTGGATTCATCATTTACAGGAAATAATGATCAAAACATAGCTAAACCGGCATCCATAATATGCAGATACTTGTAACATTGTTTGTATTAGGTGTACTGTGGGTTAGCATTGCAACCTGACCTGGTGCCTAACCGCAGCGGTACAGTATAGTAAATAGATAAACTATTGCGTGTGAAAGAAGTAAGTTTTGGACAAAAGTCAGCCTTATAACTAAGCAAAAGCAATCCACAAATGGAGACGGAGTTTACAAAAAGGATTCTCAACTTAGCTTCCATTCCGGGATGTATGGAATTATCTCGTGAGTACTGATCAATTACGGAGAATGAATTGAGCTTCTGCGCCAAGCACATCGGTGAAGTTGATGGTACTCGAGGAGTATTCGAGATCGCTGAATATGCAGCCTCACAAACCTTCCCGCAGGATCGATAACTGGTTTGAAAGAAGATTGAGCAGCCTTTTCCTGTGATTGTGGTGCCCTTGCATACCAAAGCTCCTTTCAGCGGCGAATTACGTAATATCATAGGCAGCGCACAGTCATCATCAATTAAAATTCGAATAGAGATGTGGGGTTCGTAGACGGGATGAAAGAGGCTTTTGATGCTAACGCATTATCATCGACGGTTTTATGCTCTCTTTTAACATATCGCGGAGCTATGGAAAACTTTAGTTCGGTGGCAGCGCTGTATCTCAATGGATGGAGAGGTTGTAAAAAATTGAGTGGCCTAAATAGTGTCAATGTAAATAAACGATTTCATTGCGCGTGGATATTGATGCTTGGAGTTGAATAAGCGTGTTATCATATTGATTCATAATCTTGATACGTTCCTATAGTGATTACATTGTATAACTCCGTATAAACTGCCGTTCGTTAAATAGTAATTAATTAGAATTTTAATAACTTTTACTACGAACTTAAGAGATGCTCAGATGCTTATGTTTTACCCTATAAACTTTTTAAGATGAGTATTTTTCATAGATATCAATCAATTGTTCAGAATTAATTCGTTCAGAATTAATTCGTTCACAATTTGTTCAGAAATGGCTTCCTTTAATATGTGATTTCGATGATGATGAATATAAGAAACAGGAAAATTCAATATTTTATTCTATTTTCAATCTTCTTACAGGCATGGGAGTGGCTAGCAGAATAAAGATATTAGCTATATGTGTATTAATTTGTGAATGAATGTAAGACTGCGATTGAATTGACCGATTAGACTGATGAAAGATCACTAGAAGGTATATATTCATCTATTATTGATACATTTTGTTTTTAAAAATCAACATTTTCACCATAAATAACTACCAAAAAGACTATATCCTATCCTATTTTCTCAACCCCAAATTATTATAATCTACAAATTTCATATAGTTATGTATTTCTATCACAGATTGGGAAACGCTTGAGCAATATAGAAAATTTACATTTTTCAGCACTGATACCTTCTTAATCGAATTTGATACTACTACAGCATAGATTAGTATCTCACAATAGGTAACCTGAAGCACGACAGCAGTGTCAAGGAAAAGGTGGGAAGCAAGGCCTCGTAATATGAAATTCTGTAACTCCAAAGCATTCTACATGAATAGTAAATGGAAATAAGATATTGGGGCGAAAAACAGGTTTTCCCCCACTTCAGAGAAGAATGATTCAAAGAAATACGCCTTATCCGAAAGCTATAAAATAACAGATGTGCTCGAAAGCGATGCACCCGTTCCTCGACCGCAAGACACGAAGCAGCGTGCATTAGCTAAGGGCGTCGCACTCGAAATTTTCGGCCCAAACTGAAAAACTGTCAGTCATATACTCACGCAAGGCCATGAAAGCGGAAATACCGCAGAAATCGCGATATAACATCTCTTTAGGGAAAGAGATAATGAGACAGATTTCGAACAAGTTTTCCAACAGCCCTGTCGATCCAAGGTCTAAAATAAAATATACTTTGGATCGGAATACGTCGAAAGGAAAGGTTATTTGGGAAGAATAGGAAAATTAAAATGGTTTGAGAATAGAAATAGATGTACATAAAAAGCTCCCTTTCGATATAATCAGGGATCTATTTACCGATTATAAATCATGTTTCTTTCAAAATATTTGTATTAGCTTACTGTATAAATATATATCTATGTATGAATATCTTAAAGACAATCCAACAAATTCAGTCTTTGTTAGACGATGAGTTTACATAAGTTAGGATGAGGTGGATGAATTTAATTCAAAATTGTGATGATGCAAAACCCCTTCAAATTTATAATCACAGAGACTTTTATTACTCTCTCTATCCATTAAGTTTTAATTAAAGCAGGTATATTAAAGAAATTCGGTGTTAATACCCAGCATATATTATTAAAACCAGCAGTTTCCTGTTACGTTGTCCGCCAACCGCCAACAGTCATTTTCCCTTTCCTGTCAATTATTTTCATGAATCCTCACAAATGAAATAGGATGTCTTTTTTAAAGATATATCTTTCTCTTTTAAGAACGACATGATAATTTTTCCGACGCCATTACAAGCTAAGGAACACCTAGTCGTCTAAAATTAATTCCGTTTCGTGATCTAGAATATCTCTCTAAAAGGAATTCCAAGAAAGATTAGTAGATAAATAATTAAGGTTTCCGTTCTTGTGAAACGAAAACTTTTTTCAGACTTCATGTAAATTCGTTTTATTACGTTATATTATTTTATCACCAACACAAAGTGGTATTCTGCAATGTTCACTTATTCTCTCTGACGTTTTTCCAGTTCCTGCTACCATATTCTGATGAATGGAATATTATTCTTGTGCCATTTGGTACAGGAGAGAGATAAATGCATCTTTCATTTTCATTTGTCACAGTCTTGAACTTGACTGTCGTGACATGAAAGTCACTGAGGTATGAGTACGCTGAATAGTAGCACTAATTTAGGTTTCTCCAAATGGAATTCCAAGAAAAATGTTACTTTTAGAGTCATTGACATCGTGCCGGGTCGTAAGAATGTTCTGCTTGCAGCATTCTGACTTGGTGAGGAAAGTAGGGCAAACTACCTCACTCCTCATCCTGCCTAGTAAGCCTCATCCCCCTCTACTAGCTCTTAGTATCTAATGTTAAAGAGGGTGAAGTACCAATTGACCTTCCGGGTAAATACTGTAATAAATAATACATTTTTACGAAACTACTATGATGCTCAATGCTCCTGTTTAATTATTAGGTCAATCATTTTAATAACCTGCCAATTAATAATACCGAAATATTCCTGTGCACCTTCCTTCATCGAAATATGAGAGGTATCTCCTTCATTTCCCGCGTAAACACCCCCGATTCGACGTCGATCCGAAATGCCCACAGCATTTCATTTATTATACCTCGGAGAGGCATTCGGAACTCCGTTCGAGCAGGAAAACGCGTTCGATATCCCTCAAAAATGAAAAACCGCCGATGATGAGCGGAGGAGATGTTCAAACGGTGCCGTGCAGCTCCGCTTCGCACGTTCGGGAAACTGGAAGAATGTCAGGGCGGCGGATACGGTTTGAACGCTTTCAAGGAAACGTAGGAGAGAGAAAAAAGAGTAAGTAATTCTGGAAGGGTCCGGATGAGGGCGGCGGTGGGAATGGGTTGAGATCGCAAGTGGGAGATGGAGGGAAGCACTTCTCGACCATTGATTATTCGATCGATGAAGTGGTGGTCGTCACATGGGGTGGGGCAGACGAGACTGGAAACACGAAAGGGAGGGCGTGGCGGGAATGGGAGGGAAGAGTATATATCCCCCAGTTTACCTCCCCGTTTCGTTTTCATTGCGATGACTTTTTTATTCGGGGATTCCGACGGGAGAGGGGCTCCCGGAATCAAAAGGGGGTGTTTCTTTCACTCTCGAACCATCCGAAATGTCCGAAATTAAGGTTTTAGTCGATTATCGATTGTCATCCAGAGGATTTTACGACCGGGGGCTTTGCTTTTCCGGTTCGGCTAGGGTTTTTGCGTTATGATGATCCGGGTGGTGTCTCCTTACGTTTTTCGCTGACTTTATCCTTTCGAAAAATTTTTAATGATTTTTTAAACGTGCAATTAACGTTAAAGTTGGAAAAATAAGGTGTGCTGGTGAATTAATCACGTTAAATTTTAAATTTTCGCCAGCAACAGACCCCTGGTCAACATACGGGAGTATTTCTCGCCTCGTAAAATAATAGGAAAAGAAAACAATAACATAGAAGAAGAGCAATTTTAATTTTTAAATACTTCAGAAAATTGGTAGCCCTCAGCTCTTGAAAGATGCATGCCAAAACCTGGAGCACCGATACCGTCATCGTCAAACGCATGAGGTGTTAACGTAGAGAATTTGAGCTAATAAATTGAGTTTTCATCTACAACTATTTCTACTTACATACCCTGTCAACCGCCTTTTCACGGTGAGGAGAGGGAAAATTTCATTACATCTGAGACACAACTTACTTCGTATCTTCAAGGGACAGAAAACGAAGGGAATCACATAGCTCATCTTATTAGTCGGGTTCTCGTATTTATGTTCGACCTTCAGCATCGATTGCAGTTCGGAAAGGTTAACAGTCGAGGGTGTTCGACACCCTCTCTTGGGATCGATTGGGATGTACTCGAAGCAACGAGAAATCTGCGTCTTACGTAATGTCCTACCGCCCCATCCAAACCGAGATCCGCCCAAATGAAGGTTTCGCGTTCGATCTTTAACTCAATTGCGTACGCTCCGAACGACGGCCTCCATATCATGAATTAATAGCTTTCGAAGAAACAAAATTTTAAATATCGACTAGATCGAAAGGTCGGAAGAGTAGATTAAAATGTTGGATACCGAAGGAAAGTTAAATAATCTACTAGTGGACTTGAATAAGAATTATGGGAAAAGTAGACAAGATACCTACTTTAATTTATACCAAATCACAAAAAAATTACATTCACACACGACCAGGTTTCGATGCATAAAATCATCATCAGGATGATGATCACGTGATGATGATGCTATGTAAAGAAACCTAGTCGTGTGCTTATGTATTATTTTTTGTGGTTCAGTATAAATAAGTTAAAGTATGTATAAGTTAAATAAATTTTAATAGCTCTTAACCAAATTCTGCTAGAATTGACACTATGAAATTCGTGATGATGATATTGTGAACTGTAAAGATGTTTTTTTTATAGGATAGGATAATGTTTGTAAATTTTGGATTACGTATATGTCTTGGCTATTATCAGAGGGAGGTTTTTAGAGGGGTTTCCCTCCCTATATTCTCTCAATTTACTCTGTTTAATTAGAATAGGACATATGTATCTATATCTTACTTTAAACTACTTCCATACTACTGTATGTAAGTATTCCTGTATAATATGTAATATGTATACCACTGCCACCATATTTGTAGTGTTTTTGCAACAATAATTATATATTAAAGTATCTTGTCTACTTTTCCGGTTATTTTGGATTACCACTAAGTAAATACCCAGACCATCTCCACTAAGTAAGAGTGAAGTCTCATTAGTCTGTTATTATAAACTCGGGTTCAGTGGATTTATTTGAATATAGATATTCCCATTACCTTTCATAGGGGCTGAGAAAGATTCCACTGACACGTACACATCAGCTACCCTCATAAAAGGGCTTAGTCCCTGATTTGTTGAACAAAGTCCGGAGTAGAAGTCCCATCCCCGATGATTAGTACGACATATTTGCCTGTTGTAGAGAGAGGGATGAAAGATTGGAAGATGGGTGGCCATTGCCTACTGGGGGGGACGGGGAAAAAAAAGATGGGATTTAAGGGTGTTCGAGGGATGGGGAAGTGAGGGATTTCGCGGGAGGGATTGAAGATGGAAACCTTTCCCTTTTTGTCCCTACACAGGAATGGATTCAAATATGAGGGATCTCGATATTGTAATTTATACCTCCGGTCGATGATCAATGCATCCCGGCCGAAGGAAAATAAGATTTCCAGGGTCATCCCGAAATATGATCAATACTTTTTATTGGGGAGGCGTGAATTGTTAGTAGTCGATTCACCTTAACCATAATCACCATCATCCTATCC
Organism: Sympetrum striolatum; assembly: GCA_947579665.1. Classification (NCBI taxonomy): domain Eukaryota; kingdom Metazoa; phylum Arthropoda; class Insecta; order Odonata; family Libellulidae; genus Sympetrum; species Sympetrum striolatum. Next base: position 46,712,971 of record OX388342.1, on the reverse strand, counting down.
CCCATTCATCATATTGCAGTTTTTCTGAAATTAGATCGAATTAATTCCAGCGTTGAGTCGGTGTGTATATAATTGTGATTGGAAGCAAAAAGGTTTTCTTTAGATTCGTTAACAACTACGATAGTTCTTGCAAAATATCCCTATAGATGTATAAATAATTAAAACTTTAATAGTTCTATGGTAATGTGATCCCGGATGAGTCAATTCATCGAGAGGATTACTCCGAGCGATCACTACCATATAGTATCCCTTAATTTATAGAGTCCAAGAGTGTAGCATTTATGAGAACCCTTATTGCGAGAGGTTTTTACGTCGTAGCTGTTTTCAAGATGCTTTCTTCAAAAGCAATCGTCAGAAAGCTTCAAAACTAAGTACATCATTAAATTCAGCATTTCCTTAGACGATTGATCTCATTTCACAAACGTTAGGGTTGATCATAGACATCGACTTTTGTTATAAATGTAGGTAAATTTCAATTCTTGCACAACAAGATTTATTCTTTCCGCGAAATTAAAGTAGATATAATGGTCATACGAATTCCATATAAAGTTACATTCCCGCCATGCATTAGATACTGGCGATACTTAGGTTAAGAGGTTTTAAATATTTCTACACTTCGGCTGCTTACAATTTTCAATATGAACATCATTAACCAAAGACCTATTTAGAATATATCATGATGTTGATCATATACGTGCATTAATATTAAAAATTCTGGTAGTTTCATTGAAATAATGCAATCAATTAAATATACTTTATTGTCAAAATGCTTTTCTGAAGAAATTTACGAATTCATATGGTATTGCTTTGTTTTCTAAAACTGTTCTCCCTACCACCTTTAAATTTCTTGTTTGATTAGAGGGGAACCAGAGAGAGCAGTCGGGAAATGGATCTCTATGGTCGGCTTGGGGGAAGATGTTAGCCTTTAAATAATGCATAAAAATATTCAATGTAAACTGAAAATAACAATGTTTCTATCATTTTAGAGGTTTATGCACCGTTATTAAATTATGACAAATCAATCAGGTATATCTGCAAAGGATAAATTTAATAAGATGAAACAATTAAATGTGTAAGGAAATTTGAAACTTACCTGTAATTGATGCATAAAAAGTGCACCTTCCCATGTTTCGAAATAAAATAAAAACTGATAATATAGCAAGTGGCAAATATGAACTTAAAAAACTTCATTCAAATATAATTACCAACAAATCAAAGCAAATATAATTTATAATGCCATGAGAGACTAAGGTGTCATCTATAGTTTCGATTCCTAAAATTTCTTTAAACCTATTCCGGGCAAATAGGCAGGAGAGCATGGCATTGCTTCAGGCAACCCTTTAGTTTGTCCCAATTGCCGAGCTCGGATGCAATCGATTCGACCCATACTTTTAAAGCTCATGATACGCGTTTTTACTCCAACATTAACCGATCTAAAAACGAGTTCCCTCACTCTTCTTCCTTCACATCAGAGAATTCCGCCTCGCTCTTTCCTCCCATTCTTTCCTCGTTATCCTCCGCCTCCCTCCGCATGAATCGGACCTCCGAACGCCCGACTCAGGTGACGAATTAAAGAAACGAGGACAAACGACTTCTCCATCAGACGCACCCCCTAGCCTCTTCAAGGGGGGCAGGGTAGTCCGGCGGAAAATTAACGCCGTAAAAAGAGTTTTTTCCAACGGAATCCTCGGAATCATTCGTGGATTTCCTTCACTCCACGGCGAAAATTAAGCCCCCCTCTCAGGGAGCGGCAAAGAAGGGAGAGATTATGATCGATGATGGATGGCCTCGGAGGCTCTTCCCCCTCCGCCCGCAGAGACCTCTTCGGGCGACGCCGTCCAATAACGCCTCCGACTCCGGCACTGATTCTCGGGGGGTCTTCGGGGGAGAGGGAAAAATACGAGCATTTCTAGCTCGATGTGGCTTAGAAATCTTAGGAAATCCGAGGACTCTTCATAACTTCTAGTGCTTCGGAATGCCAGCTAGAGAAATCGGATCGGGCGCGGGGATTCGGTTCTCGGGGAGTCGTGATTGATAACGGTGATAGAGCGGTGACATCCCCAATCCGTGACGCCTTCGACCTTCTCACGAGTCGGTTTTCCTCTTTGAAAAATTTCGCCTTCTGGTGATGTAATTGGGAAGTAACTCTCACGAATAGTTTATCAAGGAGTACCCACATTCGAAATACATGTGGAAAAGCACTTAAGAAACTCGGCTTCGTTAAGGGAATAGTCGGTAGGAGCGAAGAAAACGTCCGCGAGCGATGTTACTTACCGTTAGTTAGGCCTCACCTTGAGTATGCATGTAGTGTATGGGACCCTGCCGAGAAATTTCATATTCGGGATTTAGAAAAAGTACTACGAAAGGCGATATGATTTGTTAAGTATTGCTACGATAAAACAGCGAGTGCTACTCAGATGATACAGGATGCGGGATGGGAGTCATTAGAAGATGGAAGACCAATTCAAAGTTAAATTTTATTATAGAAGACTACTAAATAAGTTCAGAAAAATTACGTTTTCAGAAGATGTGACCGATATAATGTGACCTCCCTGTTATGTAGACCGTTCTGATACCGCGAGGAAGATCAGGGAAATAGAAGCTAGAACGAATCGTTTCAAGAATTCATTTTTTCCCCCAACGATGAGCGAAAGAACAATCGATTAGGAAAATAGTCAACGTGCTTGCCACATGCCGAAAGACGGCTTACAAGGACCTTACATAGATATAGAAAATGTATGTACCCCCGAGATTATTTTACGAGAGAGGAAAGGGGTCGAGAGAAACTATCTCAGTATAATCAGCGGAGGATCGGATTATTTCGTAATCCGGGTGAGAAATAAGATCTACTTATCGGCCTTATTGGATGATGCCGGGGTTCTCGAGGAAACGAGGATCTCCGGCGCCGGCGAGGTTTTAAATTATTCACTCTCGCGGGGTTCCCCGAGGGTTGCCTCGGAATTATGGGAGGCCTTAATGAGAAGACGATGTCTTCCGTAACTGCTCGTAAAATCGTGGGCTGCAAAGCGCATGGGGGTCCCTCCGAGGGAGAACTGATTTCATTACAATGATATCATATTGCAGAGGCTGGTTATCACTGATTTTATTCCCTTCCAAAGGATTAAATTGAAACCTAAGGGTATTAGACAGCACAAACTGATTGGGAATTAAAAATTTACTCAACTGCTATACAGTAATTAGAGGATTAATAATCTCCAATTGCCATCTTTGTCAGCGTCTCGCACTCTCTGATACCGGTTTTCGGAAACAACGGAATGACCCGGATTAATAACCTTATCATTAGGGAATTTTAAGAGCGTTATTTCTAGAACTATCTCGCCCAATCGAAGTCATTCGAATTATTATGATTCCTTAAAATAAAATAGATATTAAAGTTTTTAAATACTTGATATAATATCGGTAATTTTTAGCTTTGCTATAGATAAACATTATTGATTACGACATTTCCGAAACGGCCTTAGAAATCTTCAGAAAATTCCCAAGAACCTTCCCAACTGTTAGGGTTGAAACTTTTTTTACAAAGGAAAGAAGTATCGTTATCATAAGTAGATTCGTATAGATTCCTATTAATTGTATACAATCACCATTGATTGAATACATTTCTCATTTAAAGTAAATTGTAACAGGTTGAGCCAGGGATGGATTTTCTATTAGGCGTACAAGACGTAATCTGAGGACTTCACCGTCATAGGGACCAAAGAAGAACTTATTGTCGTTTCTTAAGATGAATAACGTCTCAGTTTGGCCTCAAATGGGTCCTAGGGTCTCTGATTGCTGAAATTTGCTCCTGAGCTGAGCTCCGGATTATTACATGGTAATACATGAATGGAAGCCGTTTCGATAGTAGATACATGAAATCTTTTGAGATGGGCTTACAACATTTCGCTTCGTGAATACATTCTAAGAACCGTACTTCAAGGAATGCTTTGAATGAAAAGAGCAATTGTAACTTCAGCGAACTTCCTCACTTATTCCCCGATATTGTTACCATTATGCAAAACAAATAATTGTGAATCGCTCAACCACCACAGCCTCAGGTAAAAAACTCCGCGAAAATGATTTCCATGAAATTTTCCCCGTCTTCCTCTATCTCGAACGAGAAATAATGTAAGCGCATTTGAGCAGCGACGACCGGAGGCGTAACAATACTGGGCAAACATGTATCCAAGGCCGGCCCTGCTCATCAACGCACCTTAACAAGAACTTCTGCACCTTAGCTCCTACCCTCCGGAAGAAATCCGATATAATGAGCGAAAAAAAGAGCCATTTTTCAGCGGGGAAACGATTAAAGCTGTCTCAAAAAGGTATCTCTACATATAAAATTAGTAGATGGACGCGTGTTAATACATCTGCGGGGATTTTTAATAGGTTTGCCGGCGCAAGCGGATGGACTCGCACCTGCTATGCTCTCTGGCTTAAGAGCACAGCACGCACCTTCCACTCCGGTTCCTCATTGTGCGGTGACGAAGAGGGAATAAAAAGGTCGATGAAATTTTATCGCGTCCCTTTCATCTTATTTTCTTTCCTATCCATCGCTCGCGCACTCTCCGCCGAATATTATAAGAGCAGCACGTGTTCGTAGATAATGGACGTCACCTTCTCGTACGATTGTCAGATAGAGCGAATCTGACCAATTATGCTCGGGGAAAGAGGTTTCGTGCATATAATTTCTGAGAAAAGCATTGCTAGGAGGTATATTGAATTGAAATAGGAAAATGTACCGCGAATTTTACGATCATATTCTCCCTCCCTTAGTAATCTCATGGAATGTCTGTGATATCCTGTTGTAATGTTCCCTATGTTTTACGTTTCTTTTGAGAACCTTAAAACTCGTAAATCTTACACAGCTCAACAGCTGAAACATTATCCAACGTCAATATCCAAACCACTAGTGGCCTAGTATAAATAAATTTGTTATTCCACTTGCTGTTGTCATGGAATACCACCAGGTCAAGGTATGACATCATTGATATTATGTTAATATCCAACCTCCAACTCTCCAAGTTTCATATTCATTCATACATTTATTGCCATAATTTCTGGCCTCGGTGGCGTAGGAGTCAGTGTACTGTCCTATTAAACGTCGAGGTCCCGAGTACGAATCCTGGTTAGGACATGGTTATTATTATTGTTGTTTTCAATAATTAATTGTATGATCAGTATTGTAAGACTAAAGCTCGTCTAGATGAAATTGAGATAATGAAATTATTTCATCTTAAGTATGCCCTATCTAAAGTATAAACCCTACCTACGTCAAAAACATAAATCAGTATTTAAAGAATTTACTGAGGATTCCTGAGAGTTTCACATCCGTCAGCTTCTGAAAAAAGGCTGTGTTGAAGCCTGATACAGACCGGTGACATTTTGCGGTGATAATTGGTAGTCTTTTCCAGTAAGAGGTATCTAAGCTCTGGAGTTGAACCTCTTTACCCAATTTTAATATAAATGGTTTCCGATTCCTTTGAACCCATAAGAACCCAATGGAATCCCTAAAGCCCCGCGAACTAAACTAGGACAATCAATAAATCGGAGAATTTATTATGGACTTTCTAGAAAAATTATATACAAAATATTTTTTTTAGGAATGGGATTGAAGGAGAAAATATATTATATAAGTCATCCAGTTTTCTCAATTGCCGATAAAACGGAAGTTACACACTTCAGCTGATGTTAGAGGATGCACATTTCAAATGCGAGGTGGGAAAGTGATAATGGTAAAGACTAGTGAAATGATAGAGTTAACGAAATTCCTTCAAAATACTTGAAAAAGCTTGAGTATGACGAAATCTGTTGCTTCAATAGCATAAAATATTTCAAAATGGAAAATTTTCTTCGAAAGTTTCTAATTTTTGGTTATAATAGAAATAACAAGACATGATGAAATGTCTTCATTGACGGCAAGATTTAGACTAAACAATCTCTTATATCTAAATCTATATCTAACCCTTCAGTTAAAAAGTGGAAAATCATTGATCATGTATTCTTGCCTTTTGGACCCATGTGAAATAGGGATAGGTGGAAAAATACGGAAATTGTTATTTCGTTGAAACTAAAGTAAGTCTTACTCCGAGATGTTATTCTTTGTAAGTCGCTGTTTACAAGCACTCACAAAACCAGAAATGCCTACACATCAGAAAAGCTACGGTTATCTAAGCAGGAAATACCCTTGAAGAACCTTGAAGCACCTCGAAGAATGACATTTACTATTTCTCTAATCAACTTATCATTGCGCGCACTTATCCTAGGAATACGCTTCCTCCAAAACAGCTCTCCTAATCCACCGTTACCCTAAATGGCAGCGTTGTACGCCAACCGTACTTTTCAACCTGGATTTACGAGTATATGAACCATTCCACTTACGGGGCGGGAAGAAAAACCGCTTTGTAGGACGATAAGGGAAGCGGAGCCATTAATCAGATCTGCGAAAGCTTAACTTTTTAAAAAATTCGGGCGAAGGAACTCCAGAGCTCCTTTTTTCGCACGGCGTGAGCGAGGAAGATATGCCGGGAAGCCTGAAGGATACAGAGATTTCGAATTAAAACCTCACTTGTTTTTTACCTCTCTCTCCCTTCCTAATCACCGGCCCCGTTCCCCCGAAATACCGGTGAGGAAGGAATAAAAACTGACTTGCAATGACGTCGTGAAAGCAGGCAGGTATATTTCGAAAACCGGTCCGCGCGGTAAGGCCCGTTCGCGGTACAGTGTTCCCGAGATATGTGTCCACCGTCGAGATTGGGAGTTCAACGAAAACAACTCGGTTTAACGAGAGAGAAAAAATCCCATCCTGTCGCACACCTGGTCCACCGCCAGAGATCGGGATATTTCATCCCGATAAGGGGAGGGGCAGAGAGGCCTTCGGAAAGCGTTTACATTTTTTCGAAAAGTTACGTCCGATGTTTATGAATTCAGGTTGGCCGTTTAGAAAAATGGGGGAATGCCAACCGCCTACTGGATGCCGAATCGGTTGCTTAAAAATGTGCGGTTCCTTCCGTGCTCCTAATGAATGCGGAGTGTATTAGAACAACCCAAAATTTTAGGCAGTTAACATAGAGGAATAATGAGGTAGCTGCTGAAAATCTTCCACTGTTTTCATTATAAAAATGCTTTCGGGTATGTAGAGTATAATTTTAATTCCTTTATATGCCATTCAAATTAATTATAGCGGTAATATTGTTAAAAGTGCTTCGACAGGTGATTTCACACATGAGCTCCTACCGAGAATCGAACCCGGAACCGGTTTCACCAAAACCGAATGCGCTACCCTCTTGGTTATCCAGGAACTCTACCTCGTATTATACAGCTTAGAATTGTTAATTTCACCGGAGATATTAGGCTATCTATAAATTGGTAAATTCCCACTAGTTTATCTTCTACCTGCAGTGAATAATATTCCTTCAAAGTACAGGAAGTAGATTAATTTCTCAAGTGCACATTTAAGGATTTCCATTTTGATATTAAGTTAGATAACAGAAGAATTTTAATCTTTGATTCAAGTATTGCAAGGAGGTAAAAACTGATGTTTTCATGAGTGCCTAGATTCATTTGACATGGAGCTTAAAATGGTTTAGTTGTAAATTATTAAATTAAGTAGTAGATAAACGAACACTAGTGTATAACTCCAAGAAAAAAATCCTTGAATAAACTACAATGATCTCATTTTATATCCACAGCATCCCTCAGGAAGTGCCTACAATACAGCTTTTTCGAGAGGCTCATCGCCAGACCACGGGTTTAAGGAAGCGTTTTTGCTGAAACAACATTCTGTGGAAGAGGTGGTAAGTTCATTTAAGATCACTTGACTTTCTTGACCTTTCTTCAAAATTGCCTACCACTGCTAAAATTATCAACGACTCGATCCATCCTCGTTTTATGACCAATCTCTGTCCACTGTTTAATATTCATCCACATGTTCCTACGAAACTAGTTAAAACCCCTTTTCTTACATTATATCAATCTATGAGAAATATTGTAGTCTAGGGTCTAGTCTATTGAAAAATTGAATCCTATTTCTCTCACTAGAATTGAAAATTTTATGGGAAGCATTACATCGCGCCACCTCTAATTACTTATTGTTCATCATCACAGAACTTTATTGCCATTTGTCACCTCGATCGAAGCTTTAGGATCATAACTCTTTAATAAGAGATCCATCGCAAATTACTTCTCGAAAACTTTCCCACTTTCCGAGTTACGCCCCGACGACTTCCTCCTCGCAAGAAATCTTACTTCACTTAACTCCGAAAAGCGGAGTAAAGCCATAAAGCGCCACTTTTCGCGAAACTGTTGAAATCCTTCGAGAAAGCGAACATCCTGAGGAAAAAGGATGATAAGAGTTTTAAGCGATTTTTTCCTCACACACACTCGCTCCCTCGAAATCGCCTTAAGAGAGAGGGTCGATCTAATTATACAGGCACTTTGCTTCTCCCGAGGAAGACTCTGCAAAGAGCGCTTCCCCCACCCCTTGTGACACCAAAGTTTTCCGGAGGGCGCGCGGAGGCTCGCGGTATATCGATTCGGAGGAAGAAAGTCACCGCGTTCCCTTTTCCGACCCTAAAACGCGACGCCCCCGCTCTCGCGACCTCCCTTGGCAATAACTCTCTCTTTCCCCCGTATGAATTCTCGTCGAGGGAGGAAAGTGGGAGTCGAAAGGGCCAGTGGCCCTCGGGGTGAGAATCTATAGTGTTCTGCCCCGCCCCCCCTCTTCTCTTCCGCCCTGACCTACGCAACAGGGAGTTGGGTGGGGAGATATTTTAGTGGTCACTGCCTCCGCGAATTTTGCGAGGGTGATTATGGGAGAACGATGGTTTCGACGCCGGGGATACGAGACGATAACCGGCGTTGATGTCTGCGGATTACGGCGCAGTAAATGAATGGAGAGGGAGATTAGTTGTAGTTGGGGAGAGAAGTGTTTCATCTTGGGGGAAATGAAGAGATATGAACTGGGTTGCTTACGAGATACCTGGTGATTTTTAAGCGTGGTAAGTTCAATGGAATCGCGATTTCTCACTAAATTTCGTTTCCTATTTTAATAGAATCTAACGAGAGAAAAAGAATCTAAAATTATTTAAACTTTCAAGGGTTGAAATTATTTCCAATTGTGCTATTCTTGAGCATTTTATTTGCTCTCTTCATTCTATGTATTTTTCCTTGCTCTTTAATTATCGAACCAAAGCGTATTACTGTTATAAATACAATATTTTATATTATATTATTTATAATAAGAATGTTTTCGAGCAGAACGGTCCTCATAAATACACTAATCCACAGCAAAGGAAATTGTTTACAGGAAAGATAATAGAGGAGGAGCAATAGAAAGAATTTATTATTTTAAAACATATTATTGGACTACTACTTAGCGTTTGGAGATACTAAGTCCCCAAATCTATCTAGGTTATTTTTTCTCATGTTTTAATTGTGGGAAGTGATGGTTATGGGTGAGGTTTCAAGTACATGCATACATAATTTCTACTCTGTACACATGGGCGAAAAGCGTAATTATAATATTAGAATGCTGTAGAGGAAAAGTTACTTCGATTCTCATTGCTGTAACAATGACATGATATTATGTATAAAGAAAGACATCGATTTGAACAAATATAACTTGAAAACAGATAATATAAAAATGTATAAATGTATCTACCAGACTGCCAAGTTACATTCATGGAAATCATTCTGTTTAATGTATCATCATTTATTTTATAAATACGATTACGAGTGCCTCACGTCTACCAGAGTTTTCCGGAGACATTTAAGCCCTCACTTCATAGACACTACAATGTAACGCTCCCCCTCCACCGGGCATTATGTCAATGGACGTGTACTTCAACAGCGTCCCTTAACGCGAATAAACAAGCGGAGCGGTCGTACCTGTCATCATCTCCGCCAGCCGCGTGTTCTCACATCGCAATAAAAATCGACCGAAATTTCGTAAACCGTTGACGTTTCAATCCACTTCTCGAAAAATGATATATCGTCTGCTTGCACCGAACAAGTTTCCGAGGTTGTCGTCCTTCTTACTCTGAGGTTTCGGTTCTCGACCTCGTGATATGAACCAGCCAATGTCAGATATAAATGAGGCTATGCACGGCTAAAGCGCTCCGGGACTGTTTTTACTCACCGGCTTATTTCTTCAGTTAAAAAGATTGCTCCTGGCATTTTGTCATTTTCGGAAGCCATACCGAAATTCCGTTATGGGATTAAGACAAAAATCCCTCATGCATGAATGGCTGGAGAGTAAACCGTGACCACCGAGCGTACTTTCGAATTTAACTCTGGTACTTTTGGTTTGTGCCATGAACACTCTTACCTACTCTTCAGGTATTTTTAACTCCCAAGATTTGCAGAAAAAAATGCACATCTGCAGGAAAATAATTGCAAATAAGTGACGGACTCTTCATATGTCTCACAATGTAACAGTGAAGGATTTAAAGATCGCTTAATTAATTTGTAGATATAAAACGTTCACATTAATGCTTTGATTTGCATAGTCTAGAAATGGAGCTATGATAAGTACCGGATACCTTTTGGACGATAACAATGGATGCTCAAAAGCAAAGAAGTTTCTTTTGGATGCTTCAGTAATAGTTCGGAATACAATGGAAAATGTAGTGGAAGACTTGACCATTGTTTTTTCTAAGCATACGTATTCGGGATAAGTTTGCGTATTCTTGTTTTTTCCCTTCAATCGGGTGTGATTCGTTATTCTTTTGGTTTTATTCCATAAAGAAAGATTCGTTTGTGCTGACTGCTAAGTTATAAAGCCATTTAAAGACTGGATGGATCCTCAATCTCTCCACCTTTAGTAATCAAAGTCTTTGGAGAGGGAATGAGGTAACTAGGCAAGATGAAGAGGAAGGTGGTATCCTCCAATGATGTATAGATGGATGAGTAAGAAAAAGAGGACCAATCCCAAATTCAAAAAGTCCCTGTCTTGATCAAATAAAGACATATAATTATTATTGCATTTGAGATTCTTTTTAAAGATTCGTTCGGACTTTGAGATAACGAAAGCTGTTGAATACTCCTAGAGCGAACTCCATACATGACAATTGTGGCTATCCAATCAATCAACTAAATTCTCCTTCCAAATACGCCATCCAACCTCGACTCCCAATTCATTCCGTCACAGTCCAAGCATAAAACCCGAAAACCCTGCCAAATGCGCACGTAAGTAAACATTGCTAAGCCCCGGCGAGCGAAAAATAATCTCATTAATTCGCCATCGATCAAACAATCGCGAGGCGCTGGGCGAAAAGGCAAGAAGTAGGCGGAAAGGAAAATAATGCAAATCCTCCGAAAAAGCGCGGTTCCGTCCCAGAATTTTCCGAAAGAGAGTTCTGCTGCTCGAGAAAAGACTCGGAGCGTCCACCTTCTGTACTCTCCTCCGTGGAAAAAACGTCCTCCCAGAAAAAAGGCGGGGGAGCTAAAAAAGAGGCAAGAATGTCACAAGAACGAGTTCGGATTTGGCCGTGTGGTCACATAACCTCCTCCCCCGCCTTTCGGGAGATCTCAGGGGAGGTTGGACCACTAGAAGGGTTCGGGAGGCAGTGGGAGGTTGTGGGAGGGGGGGAGGATGAAGAACGAGGGTGCGGGAGGGGATTTGTGGACACATTGCGGCAAACCGCCGTGGCGGTGGCGAAAGAAAGAGGGAGCGGATCTCACGGAGAGGGGCCCTCCTGAAAGACTTCGATGGTCTTTTTTCCGCGAAGCCGGAGAGGAAGGACGCGGCGGAAGGAGAAACTTTATGAATTGTTTTCTTCTCCCCCCGAAAAACGGAATGGATTAATGCCCGAAGCGGCGCAAAACTTGATTATTTGTCCTCGGCCGAGAAAGCTAGCCTCAATGAGTGGAGTAGACTTACGAATTCCTCCACCGAATTTTAGAGGGCTCTCGTCAATACCTGCAAAAACCAAGCAAAACTTCCATGCGAAGAAACGAAGAAGAGAAATTAAGTATATAATACCATTTAAAGAAAACTGTTTCTTCAACTGTGTTACGTAATGTTCATAAGGAAAGGAAGGCGGACGATGGAGAATAAGGAAGAATAGAGAGCTAGAGGAACTCTTCGGAGTAATAGTAATAGGTTAGTAGGATTGGATATCCAGTTGGATAAAGAGTGAGGGGAAGGCCTCGGAAAGTTGGTTGAATTATTGAAAGAGGACCTGAGAAAGATGATCGTAATGAGCGAACCAACATTACCAGAGAGGCGAAGGGTACAAAGGCCGAGGTGTAGTAGTAGTCATGTCCAGACAAAGGAACAATATATGTATATGAATAAGTATGCAATATGAGAATGTCTTAAAAGTGAGGAAATGAGGAGAAGAGGAGCAGTTTACCTTTTCTTTCAACATAGAGCCAGAACTCTAGGAGTAGAAAAGTCCAAGAAAAAAGGATATCTGCAAGCACAAGTGCAGCACATTGACCCTATTAAAAAAAACCATTCATTTCATAAAAAGCGATAAAAATAAATGCCATTTATCATCATCTTTCTTACCCCCACTAACTTTTGTATCAATACAGCAGTAGACAAAAATGAAAATCCATTTCAGCTTCTGTTTATCTCGTATCTTCGCTATAAATTTTCGGAAAGACCTCACTACATCAGCTTCAGTATTATATATAGTACCATATACAACAGCCTCACACACTGAATGTTTCCAAAAACAAATACATACCTATGATAATTAATTAATATATGCAATGTTGATTTTTCGAGGATCCGTCTCCGCGAAATCAAAAATAAACTGTAGTAGTAATCATTCTTTCTCAGCGGAATAATTCTCATTATGCATACGTCATCTTTATCTCATTGAGCAATTCAAAGAGGCCATACAAGGCGATTCGAAAGTTCAAAGGGTTTCAGTAACTAGTTTTTGGTATTAACTACGTCATAACTCGGCGAGTTCATTTCGTGTTTTCTCTTCCACTCTTACCAAGAAACATAAATGCCGTCGTCACTCGAACCAAAAATTGCTACTCATTCGACACGCACGAGTTTTGCGCCAAAGAAAATTGCCTCCACTCGGATGCATCATGAATTTTTCCTCGATGACGGTCCGTCAATTAAAACAGCACTTGCCCGAAAAGGGAATGTCGGTGATCCCGCGAGAGAGGTTCATGCCGTCATTGCTCATGGCGATAGCTTTACTCACCCGCCCTTGCCGTAATTTCCCCTTAGTCAAATCCCAGCGAAAATGACGGCTTACTCAGAAGGGGACATTAACTGTCGACCCGAGGCCAACTTTATTCACCGCGCAGGTAACACTTAGCAGTCATAAAAATTCGAGGGGCCTACGTGAGTCATGAATTCGGTGTACCCGAGAGGTGGAAAAGAGGTCATGAGTTCCCATCCGAAATCAAAATTCGGGACCCCGTACCTTCTCCTCACATTCTTAACAAATTTAGGCCCCGTAACGCCATGAGGATTGGCCGCGGAAGTCCATATATGGGCCATCCAACGAGACCCTTTTTCCTCGAAATTCGGGAGGGGATGCAACAGTGCCTTGTGGAACTCGGAGGAATAATTCGCGAATTCAAGGCACGAGCTCGGGAAATAGTCTCCGGTGCTCCTGCTAACAGTGTGTGTGTGTGTGACCGAATGGTCCATCCGTAGCGGCAAGGTGGGGAGGCTTATTATGTTTTTTTTTTTTGATCGGGGGATGGAAAGAAAGAAAGACAGCAGTGGGGCGTGGAGTTGGGAGTGGGAAGGTCGGTTCTGGGAGGAGTGTGAGGGCGAGGCGGGATGGCAGGTAGTGTTAAGGTGGTGTGGGGACGAATCGGGTCGTGGTTGCGAAACCAGTCAGGCCACTATGCAAATTGCAGCGGCTACCTGAGGTATAGTGAGGGCAGTGGAATCGGGAGGGGGTGGATGGATTGGAGGATTGGTGGGAGGATTATGGACCCTTTCCCTTCTTCGCTATCTCTCTCACCCCCATCCGCAGGAAAAGAAGGACCGTCCCTTGAGACCCCTTATAGGACTGCCGCCCTCAGGATGTTTCCAAAACAAAGAAGGTTTTTTTCGCACGTTCCGAGAGATGTTTGAAGTATACGATGGAAGGGGGTAAAGGAACTGAAGCGAACTGCTACCAGGAACATCAACAGTAATTAAAAAGATTGAGAGCATTCCTCACGTGTGGAAAGGAATAAAGAATATTTAAATGTAATTTTACGAGTAATTCTCTACCGAGATGTACAAACTTCTCACGTTCCATTTAAACAAGTTCAACAAACATATTCATGGATATCCCTATCAGCTTCATACTCGCTTTATTACTACGGTGCCAAAATTTTCTCCGCGAAATGGCCCAACGTTCTCATAACATTTGGGTCTTTAAATTCCTGGCGATATTAAAGAACGATTTCCAGACCGAAAATTTATATTGATAAGGAAATTACATTCTTTATATAGCTATTTTAGGATTACAATCGTCACATTATCTCATTTCCTTACAAAATTTTGTAAGAATTTAAATAAAAATTGAACGCTACAGGAGGTATACATCAAATTAAGTATGTTTAAGGCCTGCTATACAAAGTTATTTAATTATAACTTAAATGTTAGTAGCAACTAATTAGATTTGTAAGAACGAAATGGAAATGTTGAGCATTATTGCCTGGTTTTAACTATAAATACTTTAAAATTAGGATCCGCTGCCACCGAGATAATAAATTTAGCTTATCGCTTTTTAATATTTTACGAGTAAATTAGTACTCGTTTTTCCTGATTCAGATATCACCATAATTTACCCCGTACTCAATATACGAAGATGATTCATAGCTGCGAAACCTCTATGCCATTTTTAAGAGGTAGTTCTGAATACATGATCCTAAGAAAACTAATAAAATATGTTTTCCACTGGGAATAAGCACTTTATTCATTTTAATTGAATTTTCTTAAACTAATTGCCCGTAACCTACTTACGTAGCAACAAAGTGCTATAGCAATTAGTAAACATCTATTTTTGCTGAAATAAACCGGTAGCCATGTATTAAAAGTAACACAAGAATGCCAAGTTATATACATTCGTATTCCATACGAAGACGAAATTAACAGAAAACCTGTGAGGTGCAACCTTCCTAATGATGAGTACTCATTCTTCACTTCAATGAGTTCATGCTCGAAACTACATACCATGTCAGGTATTTCTAATGAAACACATTGACTTTCAAAATGTTTTAATTTTCTCATCTGTAAAGATGGGACAATATTTTCCGGTCAGAGTCTCGAAACAACCAATCAGCTCCTGTTTTAACGTTATCAGCCATTTTTAGTAAAGATAGTCTCAACTTCTATTATCAATGCTCCCAACACCGCAAAACTCATTCATTTCTTTCGGGGCCACCGTCGAAGCCTTGCAAAACACTGGGAAGGTATACGAATGGGTAATTGCGTGGAGCTGTAATAATTTCGGGTCGAAGGAAGCGTGCTTCTTGTTTTCAGCGGCCTGTATTATCACGTAACTGTAAAACACTTCAACAGGTTCGTTAACTTCATGAAGCGCACGTGGCGTTTGGAATCAAGAAGTGAACGAAAGTGAGTTCGAGGCGCAGCGGTGCTAGCGGAGTTCTACTGAGCGTGTAGATCGTTAAATCCATTTGGGGCAGCTCCAGGTGAACTTTGCCATCTATAACAATTATAAACCGGCTGCACAATCATCGACCAAGAAATCCCGCGGCGCATTGGAGTTAATTTATTAACGCAAACGCCCCGAAACGCGAGGTCCTGATTTTTCACGCATTCCATTAAAAATTATAATTAAATTCGTATCTCCGGACTCTGTTTCCGTTAAGTAAAACGCCATAAAGGTAAAATTCGTACGAGATAAGCATTTTCTAACGAGCTTACATCGTTTTAAGGCCTGAATTTTCTATAATTCGTTATGCGTGCTGAAGAAATGTGCCCTTGGGAAACTTGTCTCCCTAGTTCTGTTATCGGCGTAGTTTTACGATAGTAATTTTCTTCTTTAAATTTCAGAGGGGATACTTGTATTCTTGCACGTACACACGCGTTCGTAAGAAGTCCTGGAATTTGTTGAAAGTTTGCAAAGTGCTTGAAACTTCCCCGGTAACTTTCCGTATTTGATTATCTCTGTCAGCCGTTCATTAGCACTAATTTAAAAAATCTTACTCACTCCTCGTAGATAAATTCTTAGAACGTATATTTAATTTTTTTAATGCTTCCAGTCATAGTTCATACAATGATAAGAAAATTATGCTTCCTAATTTTGCATTTCCCATAAGTAAGACATTATTCGTTCTTATATTACTTTCCATATCAGCACACCTTAATTTCAAACGATAATAAATATTTACTTATCCTACTCCTGCATTTTTCTAATCACTGAAGGCAGGAATTTATAAGTTATATTTCTCACTACTGTAAAGACAGTAAAAATCCACAGATATGAGAATTCTTCCAGTTAACGCTTAAATATCCCAAATGCTAAAATCCCACTCTTGTCTCGGTGAACAGGTACCTTTCTTATAAATTTCATGAAGTGGGCATAATTCCACTTACATTTATGCAGTTAATAAATTGATTGATTTAATATAACTTTCTCTTAGATCATTAAACAGATATGATATCCTATGACACGATTCTTTTCATCTCTTGATTTGTAATAGGATTGAGGAATGAAAAATACTATTATAATACAAACTTAAGATCAAACCACTTCAAATTTCAATCCTTAACACTGAAATATGCTAGTATCAATGTTATATAACCAATACTTATCTATCTAGATCAGCTAATGCCATTCCTAGATGATGTCCTCAATTTCTAAGATAGTCATAATCAGAATCATCCTTTGAGTTTTCCATACATTAATTTAGCGGAAGATTTACATCCAATCGCCGATATGAGAATATGGTGTCATGGTGAGCTGAATAAGGAAGCATGCTCCACATCGCAAATCTGGAGGTGTTGAAACACGCAAAATATTGTTAGCACTTCCCAGGAAACGAACGACTGAGCAAAGTATAATTTCGATGATAAACGTGAATGTTTCTGTGATTATCTGGGAATCGGAGTTTCAGCCTCCCTAATCAGCATTCATCAACAGTCTCCCACCCGCAAAAAAATATGTTTGCCATAAATTCACTGCAGCATGTTATCCCAAATAATCTACAGAGATCGTGTCGAAATCAGCAGCGAAAAACTCAATTGAAAATCTAAAGAGCCTGGTGAATTATTAATACTACACCAGCTTCTTTGAGGTGATTATGCAAAATTATCAATATAAGTTTTTATTAAATAAACTACTCAAATATAGCATGCTTACTAATTACTTTTCCAAAAATCTGGTAGCTCCTACATCAACTCTTGTGTTTTCAAATATGCGATGTAACAACTCAACATAATTATTTGACAGCTCTTACCGTTAGCTAATACCGTGAATATAACTACTTCGAATTCCGAACCTGCAAAGCACAACTTCTTGAATATTCATGGAATAATATTAAATTACCTCGATTGTCTTCTATAACGTGTTCGTATTACATATTTCAATACAGGGGTAACTTAATTGGAGGGATTCACTCGAAAACATCAAGGTACGAATGGCTTAAAGGTACACGAGATATCAAGGAGTTCAGAAACGACCAGTAGATTAGCGAATTGACTTTCAGAGTTAAATTTTAAGAATTAGCGGCATTTGGAAGTGTCGGAACTAGTTTCCGATGAGGCTGCCAAAAAATGAAATTTATGCGATAATTTTATCGCAACTTTGCATAGAACCCAAAATAAACAAGCAAGAACGACAACTTGATGCGGAGGAATAAATGCCATTCTGGTCAATTTATTTGTTGAAGTTTCTAAATTTCTAATTACAAAAGTAGCCCATGGTTATTGACATGGCCCTTTTTCTCCCGGAAAAGGTATTTATCGTACAAACTGATGTTTCCCTCCTCTGTTATTTCCGCTCAAAGGAAATAAACATAATTCTAAGCTCTGAAAGGTCGAGCTACTGATAAGAGAGTTCCTAGTGCAGAATGAACGCTCAAAATACTATCGAACAGAGAAGTTTCGGACATCGTAATTTTTATTATTATAAGTGAGTGAACACCTGTTCCTAATATTTTCCCCAAAATTCTTTTCATGTTCGGTAAGAACGATAGATGCGTCTGTAATAGATACAATATCATTCAGCCATCTTGGATCGAGCTTTTGTCTAATTGATCTGTTATCAGTTGTATAAATAATTTTAATTACATGTAATTTTTATATGATGCCGTTTTATTATATTACTTATAATTTTCTCTTATTACAGCATACTATTGCCATTAATATAATTATTATATACATGAGAAAGGATATTTAACTGTTAGAAATGTTCTATTAAACAACTTGATAGGACGTTTCCATAAAGAAGGATTTGGTTCTCATAGGGAAATATTGGTAAAATTTTGATAATTGATTTTATTTACTTTAACAAATATTATGGATATAACTCTGTTTTGATTTATACTTAATTTAAGCGTTTCATTTTTCCATGCCAATTGGCGAAATCTTTCTTTGCGTCTCCTTTTAAGTAAACGTTGACAATATTGGAAATTGCGTGTAAGACAGAAGTGGGAGAAAGATACACCGCACTCGATAACTAATTCATAATATTCATCATCAGCACTCGTGAATCCATAACTTAACGATCAACCTCTCGCTATCAGAGCCTCTTCGTCGATTTGCATATTTTAATTTTCCGTCACTTTAGTCGCGAATCTCTCTCGAACATCTCCAGCGCATCACACTTCATCGGCTCGAGTGGTTTCATTTTGGCGCCGAAAACCTTTTTTTCCCCGCGCAAACTCTCTCATGAGTCTCCGATGAAAAAATCCGATCGATGCCCCGAAGGCAGAATAAAAACGAAGTTTTAATTGCGGCCGACATTAGCATAACGCGGAATAATGAAGGAGATAATGCTGTCCCTGCGCCTCGCAAATGAATCAAGAGCGGTGCTAATATAAGGTGGGCGCGTGGGCCTTCCGAAAGGTTCTTCAGCGATCTCCCACGCGCTCCTTCTGCCCCGCCCTCGCCTCCCCCACAACGCCCCCTTCCCCTCATTCCTCATTGGCCCACCGACGACTGAGCGTATCGTTTGAATGGGAAATGTCTAATTACGGTGACTCAGGTACACCAGAGCCGTATGAAAAGATATTTCTCACTTCAACGTTGGGTTTCTAGATGGATGAAACTTCCAACTATAAATATTGGAAGAAAATGTTGCCCACTGTCCTCACAATTGAAGGTCACTCTTATTGAAGATTTCTGATCTATAGTAAGCTACTGTTGTCGTTTGTCTGCTTTATCAAATTGGGTGTTTAGAATTTGTTCATTGCGTGGAGCTGTGAGAATCGTACGCAAAAATTGTCACTGCGTATTATTTGGATGCTATTCGTACATCATTACATTCGTATTTCTTTAAAAAATACTGCCTTGCTGCGAATGATTGTTTAATACAATAGAAGATAAACGTATCGCTTTTCTATGAGGAAGGAGTAATAGGCTCTGGGATCGAATCTCAGTATAAACGATGAGTGGATGATTAATGGATGAAGAATTGTCTATGTTGGTCATCAATTTGATATATTTTGTTGATTTAGCTATAGTATTACGAGCTTCCTTCGTTTTGACTCGAGGCTACGTATATAGCAGTTAGGAAATTAAAAGAAAAAATGTTGAATATAATTACAATAATAGAATTTATAGATAAGTAAATTAGATTAGAATTCCACCCAAGTTAATCCCCATAAAACTTGCTATAAAAGTTAGAGGATACTGCAAAATAGTACGATTTAACAGGTACATCAGCATGTAGCTAACCATATTCATTCCTTGCCTTTATAATGGAGCGACTTCAGCCGCAATTCAAATTTACTCTGTATCTCTCACATAAAAATAGGAGTTAATATACGTAGTTGACGAATGGTCAATGGGATGTAGAGGACAACTTGGATATCATGAATATCGCCTATTTTATATTACTATTTTCAGCAAAGCTCTCTAAGTAAGCAGAATGAGAGAATTGGCTTCAGAGATATTGAGTTTTAAAATATTCGATGGTTTCTCCACAATGTGAGATTAACAATCGAAGGGCTGATCACCGCTCCTGTATTTTACTAAGCACAGAATTGGGTCTTCGTACATTTTTTCATGTTCTTATTGTAAACAAGATTAATATTTGGCTTCGGGCGTAAATTTAACGAGGCCAGGGTTATAAGCTGACGAAATCTCTTATCGCATTTGCTCCTAATCCAAATTTACCTCCAATGACTGCAGTAGTTGTTCTACGTCGACGACTTACTTCGTTAATGGAGAGCTTAAGTAAACTTGAACACATAACAATTATTTGATTGACAATTTTGTTTTTTCTCCTCTCAAAAATATAGGTTGCGCTTAGCGGCTTTCTTTTTAATAACCTCTGTATCTATTTCCCTTTGTAGTAATGATAACTTCCCCACAAACAGTATCAAAAGTAAAGTCTAACTGTACGAAAGAGATGGTGTAGGGAGAGAATTCAGAGATTCTATTAATGGTGGTCTAAGTTTTAGGGAGAGGTAATTCGTGTAATTTCAAGGTGCAGTGGAAATGAATTGGGGAAAAACCACGAATAATAAGCATGGGAATTACGTAATTCCTTAGGCCCCGTTATGCCTCGCCCATACTGATTAAAGCGGAAATAAATTACTTTTTAAAAAGCACACACTCAACTCAGTTCAGCTTACACTCGACTCAGTTTGAGTGGCATTACCAAGTTAATGATTCCATAGTTTGTCATAGTGAGTCATATCAAGGAGTCCTTTCTATTGTTATTTATGTTTTCTTCCAGCTAAATAGTTGTTAAGGTTTCGAGTTGGCAATACACAAAAATCGTGTCCAGTGTATTCAATGAACACATTATTGTTTGTGTGAAGTTTCAGGTTATTTTTTAGGAGGCTTCAACAATATTTTAGAAGTTTGGAATTAATCAAAACATCCTCGTTTTACTCGTACCATTGATTGTTTTAAAATACGTATTCAAAACTTGAGTATAATAACTGATAGTAAAAATAAACATCTTAATTTAGATTTGGAAAGGAGAATGTTACGGACGGTCTGCTTTCCAGGAATTCAACTTCTGATTTTTGCACAGAACCTAAACTCTATGCTGAATAACCTTTCGCCTTTTAACAACGCGCAACTTCGTAGTGTTAATGACGGGAACTATGCAATGGGAAACTCGCACACGAATTCATGGAATGATGGTAAAAGCCACGCTTCTATAAAAATCTCACAAGTCGTCAATTAACACGTGCTCCTATCCTATTCTAGACATTTTTCGCTCAGAGACAGGTAAAAGAATCTTCCTCGAGAATATTTTTCCGACTTCGTAGAAAAAAGAAAGTTCGTCGGAGGAGGCATGTATTTCAAAGCATCGACTTGCGTCAACATCTCGAACGGGCTCGTTCAATTGAAAATCCGTAAGCTTGTAATCTTTTGCCACGCAGATATCGGTGTCACGGAACTAGTACGTCTGCCCAGCAGCAGCATGGGTTAACACTCGTTTGGTAGCGAGGAAATTGGATTAGAAAGGGGAATAACCTCAGCTGCTGAAGATATTCGAGGATCTAAACAACATATCTACTCTCTCTATGTATTTCGTTCGATCTTTCTGCCTGTTCAAAACTGCAATTACCCCAACGGCATTACCTGACAGTTTAGCTCTCTGATTTCAGAGATGAACCTCGCATCCGATGCCGCCTCCCCATTCAAAATATTTACAAAATAACGCGGCTTTCTTTCGCTTCAAGCTTTGGCCTACATACCGCAGTTTCGTAGCCCAACGTTCTCACTTGTTTAACCACCGCTCCTGGCGCTGTTTTCCTAATTAATTTCATTTCCCGAGAGGAGCTTCTGTGCCGCACGAAGAGCATCAACAATATGTATATTACGATTTAATTAGGAGAGCTGAAACCATTTCCTCTCCCTAATGCCTAGTGATGACCCCCCGAAATTGGCGTTATTTCCTAGAAACTGTTTTTCTAATTCTAATCGGGTTATCAATACCAAGCGGACAACGAGATGCGATCTAATTTTCTAGATGAAAATTTTTCCGTGAAAACAAAGAATTGTAAGGATTTCCGGAACTGAGGCGTTTTTCTCACGGTGTGCTTGTTGAGAAGCTCTGCAGCAGTGCTATAATAACTTCCGGTTTGGAATTAGGCGCTGCCGGCCTAAGCTTCTTTGACTTCAAACGTGGCACTTGAGGAGCAACAGCTTGGTAATGAAACTATAGGATGATACCGTAGGCGGAGACAGTTTCTTCGCTTCCTTCTTTTACATAATATGTGTGAAGTGATGCTTCGCTTGTTTTTTCTGAAAAACCTCCCCAACAAATCAGGTTCCGCTTATTGGACTTTGGCCTTTGGAGGAAATTCTCAAGACTATTCAGAATTTACGTATTTTTTGTCCGCGCATACTTATCTTTCATTCATTACTATTATTATCATGAAAAACCAAAAACACGATTCTAGAAATTTAGAAAGAGTTAAGATATCTGAGCCGAAAGTATGAAATAATCAACATCAGTTCACTATCAAAGCATCAAATTTTCAGGTTTATTTGAACGATTTGTTATCACATGAGTGACACGTAAAAAACATCTCCAAAATGGCTTTATACTCTTTATATATTCTTTTGTTTTGAATACCACTAAAATCGATGTTATTTCGTATCATTAAAACCGTTGACATTTTTCTACGAAAAGAGCGAAGGAGAACGTTCTTAATACAACTGCCAGAGGCCATAGGAGTACGGACCATTATGAGGCCCTCCCTACCAAGAGATAATTCATCTTAAAAACGAAATATCGTCCTTCACTCTTACGACTAGCGGGCCTAATGTCAAAACTGTCCGTGAGTATAATATGATTAGTGTATGACAAATGAGGATTAGGAATGCTATCGACTTAGGCAGATACGTATTCCCATGGTTGCATTCGAGGATGGGAAGTAAACAACGATCAATCATGGTAGTGATTGGTTCTGCGAGATCTATTATAACAGAGAGATAACCCATCAAAAACAATTTGAAACTTCATTCCTTTTTTTGCTGTTTTGAGTACAAATACCATCTCCTGCCCACCACGCGTGTAAAGAGCACACTCAGCCATCCTCCCCGAGCATCATAAATATTAAACAAGTTTACCAAGCACGCTGGTGCTATCGAGCGAAGAAAACACGAGAGATGCGTGATTTGCACCACTGGAGCACGTGTCGAAAGGAGGCAGGTATCCACCGGAGTCAGCGGACCGCGTTCGCGAATGCCCCCGCCTTAGCAAAGGGAGTAGAGAAAATTGTAACGATAATAACGGTTTTCGGAATTCCGTTGCTTGCGCAACTTGGAGCCCGGCACTCGCAGTCATATGCGCGGACTCTTTGGCGGTGTACGCGCGCTCACGGAGAGCTCAAGACCGACTTACCATCGAGGACCTTTCGGACCCTTGGGGATTCTTGCGAGTGTCAGGGGTGGGGGGAGAGGAAGGGGAGGAGGAACCCTTTGAACCACTGGCGGGAAAAGGGAGCTGTTAGGTCCACCAAGAAGAATAGGAAGATTCTATTCGATTTGCGGTTTCCTTTGTAATTTATTCGTGCGGGTGTGCGGAGTGTTAAATGGACGATTTTGAAACTCCCCCTCTCGCAAGACGACTGGTGACGAAGAGTGCTGACGGTGCGCGTTTTTCCGCGGATTTTTAAAGTTCTTGGAAAACCCGCCCTTCTGATTCCTTTGGTAATGCTGGGCTCTTAGGGAGGATCTCATGCATTTCCGGTACGGCGGTGTTCGGTACCCGTTCGTTGTGAACCCAGGACTACTTCGAGATACGCTTTGTGCGGAGGTGCTTGCAACTGTGCATCGAAACCGTAAGTTATTGACTGTCCGATGTACTTCCGATTTCCAGGTGTAAATATTTAGATTCAGATATGTACTCCACGAGTAGCTAGGTGTCAACAACAGGTTGCGTATAGTGACTGGTTTAGAGGGATATAGTTTACGTATTTTGACATTCGACTAGCCATAATTAAGTTATTTCAAAAATGAATACTTGCTAGTGTTTCCACCTATTCTTATCTCTGTGTTTACTTCTGTTGGTCGTATTGGCTACAAATTTACCGTATTATATTTAATGGCATCTCCTTGCACATTCTTTTACGGAGGGATTAACAATATCGTGAAATCTTAACATTACCCGGCTTCCGTATGTTGCGAAGATGGTTATTCGATTTTTATCCTTCTCTATTGGCATCCTATTGTTATAACAAGAAGTAGAGACCTCCTCAGATTTCGTGATATATCAATTCACTCGCAAAACGCGATGATTTTAAAGCTCATCGCAATACTTATGGATGATAACGTCATCCTATGCTCGAGCATACATTCTAACACATAATAACTGTTTCTTTAATTTATGCTGCTTCCGACAAGGTTTACGTAATCAAAATTTTACCGTACAACTCCTTCGCGAGCGAATTCTTTTAAGATACGTGTACGCTTCATAAGAGCCTTTTATCGCTTATCCGAGAGGAATTTCCTTTGAGTATACATAATTCAGCGATGAATACATTCGGCCTCGTTGATCCCTCCCGAAAAGTGTGTACTCAGAATCTTATAAATACGCGTGAGTCTGAAGAAACAATTTCTTCTTGTGGTTCTTAAAAACCATGCCTGTATTAATCATTACTACTTCGAAATACTTAGGTAAATATACTAACTTCACAAGAGGAAAATTTTGCTAACGAAAAGAATCAACACCGTACTCCGGAAATGACTTCGGTAAAAGTGTTAATGATGTCCGTTGATGCTCCAGAAATGATGTAACTTTAACAGAATCTGAGAAACCTTGGTGTTTTGATGAATTTGCGTCTTAATTTAAATCCGGATTCGAAAATGATACTTGAAGTACCTTCTCCGTAAATATAGGCAAAAAATAGGTGGAAGAATTATTCAATGGGAAGTAAATTGACGGAGAAATTCAATTTATCCAATTTAGTATAAAAAAATTTTCAACCCGTAAAAAACAGACTGACTTTTTTCTATTTGGTTTATTCATTTGATGAATAAGTTTTCTACGAGTAGAATTGTTAAATAGTTGAACCTATTGCAGCAATATATTTGTTTATTTTCGGCCTCCATTAAAATCGCTGTGTCATTTCAATGAAAAACATGAAGAAAATGCAATGAATGATAAAGTTCGATAAATATTTACGCCTAGTTTTTTCAGGATGAGGCCGATGATAGTATCATTGTGAACTGGTAAAAGTTATGAAATTGTTTAGTATGAAATATTCGTTTTATTTAGTATCTTCATTGGTATATATTTCTTGGAACAATGAATCCTGTGAAAATTGTCGAGGTTGTTTCATTCAATCCCTGCGAGGTATATTCGAGTGTATGTACAAGTTAACTCGGAAGGGTCTTGATAAATGTGTGAAAGGGGATTCGATGGGATGGAGAAATAGTCGTACCTGCCGAATGAAACTGCCGGAGCTATCCGAAAGGCTGCCAGGGGACCTCTTGCACTTCCTCTTGTGTTTGCCCCGCGGTGTTGTCTGCAAAGGAGAGCGAGGGGTTGAGGAGGAAAGAGAGAAGGGATATTTCACAAACTTCAACTCCTTCCTTCGAGTTGTGGGAGCACAAATGATCAGAAGAGCCAAAACATGAGAATGCACACAAGAAACACACAAACATCAATGTCAATGAGTACCAAATGAGAGAAGACTATAGTGAGCATTTCTAGAATCGCTTCCGTAGGTGAGGTTCTCTGTGGTGTAAAGGTGGTAAACGTGATGGACAAGAAGAGATAGAGTAGATACTGACGCTTAGGAAATAAATTCTGGTTTCCTTAAAAATAGTGCTGGTGAAAACAGTTTGCGATTTCGCTGTTTTTCTACCAAATACATTTTTTAATTCTTTCCGTCGATCGGGTATCGTGTGAAACGAGTTTTCGAGACCGATTGATCCCGCTCAAATGTATGTGTAAAATTATCAAATTATACAGCTGTAACGATAAAAGCGTTGAGCACGTTCGCAGCACAAACTAGAAATTTCGAAAAGCATTATGAATTTTTACTATTTTTAAACGCTGAAACCGCATTTGGTTGCGAATTAAAAAAAATTCATCGGGCATCACGGTGACGTATATAAAGCATTTCATTGAACCTTGAGGGATTAATTCGATGGACTCACGGATTTTTAACTCACCGTTATTAATCTAATTTTCAGATTAAGTCATTTAGAAGGTATAGATGTCTTATTAAAATCATCCTAACTCTTTGCCAATACCTTTCCCTTTGAAAAAATGAAATTGTGTAGCTTTTTCCATTTTTAACTCTGGATTAGTAAAATATTATACAGCGTAAAACAAAGGTAAGTGAAATTTTAAGTTTTAAGTCAAGTTTAGTTTCTCTCTGCGTATTTTTACCGAAAACTGATTTGGCGATAAATGCTTCAGAGTTTATTGATTCGCAGAGGTTCTGCATAAGCATTCCAGTAATCTCCTGACATTCTCCCGTTAAAATTTTTCGAATATTTCCCATTGATCTCGTCACTTCTTACTCTGATGAAAAATTAGTCTAATTATTAAATAGTTTAAGCGGTAAAATTGGGTTATTAGACCTAATATTTTGAATACTAAAAATAATTGGAATTAATCGCCAAAATGGGTCAGAATCATTGCAAGGAACTATTTTGTTAATTTTAGTAACATATTTGAATGCAGCCCTCTTATAAATCATTTTATAATGACTTTTCGCTAATCATATCTTAGTTACGACGCCAATGGGAAAATTATCATGCACATCAAAATCTGATTGTTTCATCGCCATTGCCATCGCAATACAGCGATCATTTAAGTATGTTATCCACACAAAATATTAAAACTTTCCCATGCAAATCTACTCAAATTATTCAGCAGCGGATAACGACCAGGAAAGATCCTGTCGTGCTCCAAATTTTTCGATAACGCCCCCTCGAAGATTTACCATCTACATTTCCCCCAAACAGGCCCGAGCAAATCCACTTACGTCCTAAATCGATACCTACTTGCAGCTTGCTCATGGAGAACGTATCCGAAAACCAGCAGAGAAACGGGATAGTCCGATTCAAAGTTCCTAAAGTTATCTCTGTCACATAGTCAAAATGGATACTCGCAGCCCGAGAACGACTTAGCGTCCACTGCCGCATAAAACGAGCGGGGGATTATAAGTATGCGATGGGCGTGGATGCGGGTGCGTCATGACAGACAAAAAACCATTCGTGCGGTTAAGGCCTCCATTGCGGACTTTTCCTCTCGTTAAATGTGGCCAAAGAGGAAGGCAACTCCAGTTTGCAAGGGAAGCAAATCGTCAGAGTCGGCGGAGTTGGGGTGGTTTAAGAGAAAGAATAAAGGAAGAAGGTAAAAGGAGGATAAAAGCAGAAGAGATTGCGGGTTGGAAATGATGGACAAATTAACAAGAGAGTATCGGTTTCTAAGAGGAATTGACTGGAAGGGGAAACGTAAACCGTGAACCGAGGGAGGTCATTGGCCTTCACCAACAAGGTATTTTCAAAGGCATTTATCCTGCATGTCATTAAAGCCAATGAACCTAACTTATCGCGAAGTACAGTTGTATCGAGAGTTCGCAATCGCTCTATGAATGAAATGTTCGTTTCTAGTTACTAAGTCACGTAAATATGTGCTTGCTAAAAAGGTTTTTTTTAAGGATGCCTCTTAGATTGAATTGATAATATCACTTCTCGTTGAAAAGATTCTCACGCATTGCCTTGGTCTTTCAGAAATCGTCTAAATATGGCTTTAATGAAAATTTCATTTTTTAATCATCCCAGATGGGAAATTACACTGGGAAGTATCAGAAGGTAACATAACTCGTATTTAAAAAAGCTCAATAACCAACATCGGAATAACATCGGAAGAAGTGCTGTATTTGTTGAAAATTATTGCAAAAACCAACTCAGGCTCAAGTTAAGAGAACTTGCAAGAGGTAACAGTTCTTTAACGGCATTATATACTATTAGACGCTATGAGTTATGATGGTGACTGATGATGGTTTCATAAAATTACCTCCTTAAAATATTGATCCCTACCTAACTTCTTCTGAACATGAATTTAAATTCGTCCGACTGAGCATTCATTGATTCATTCAATGATTTCCTTTCGTTTTTATAGGTCTTTCAATTTCGGAAAATAGCTATAATAAAAAGAAAAATAAATCGAAGTAGACAGGAAGTAGAAAATCTATATTATGTGAAAGAAAGGGCGATTCCAATTATATAGCAAATAAGAGAAAGACTAGGCGAAGAAAGAAATAAGTGAGTAGAAGAAATGTTGAAATTCAGAAGGTTATGAATTAGTTGGAGGTAATGGGAAGCAGGGAAAATGATAGGGGGATGGTGACTAGAGCAAAGCTGAAGTAGAAGAAAAAGGAATGGTTGAAGGAGTAAAGGATTGGGCTATATAATGTGACAAAGAGACTTAAAGGAATTAAAATTCATGGACAGGAACATAGAGGACAAATATCGCCACGAAATGGTAGATTGAAATAAGAAAGGGAAAAGAGGAATGGAGAAAAGAAACGAGGCATAAGAAGTAAAAAATCTTGGCCGGAGATTAAAGGGAAAGATTGATATAAGGTTATAAAATGGATAATTGAGAATCAGTGAGAAAAGGAAACTGATGAAGTGAAGAAGGTAAAGAGGGAGAGAATGTATAAATAGAAATGAAATGCGAATTAAAAAATGCGAGGACGTAGCAGGAAGCTCCGAGTGAAGACTAAACGGTAAATGGTGGAAGGTAAGGGATAGAGGGAAAAATTTAATACAGGATGGGTAAAAAAATAGAACTGCGGTGAAAACAGTAGTGGAAAGAAAAGAAAAGGAATGCAGCGAGAAAAAATATATGGGAATAAACAGGAAGAGGAAGAAGACTGGACTTATAAAGAGGTGAAGGAAGTGCGATAAGAACGGATGTAGAGAGAGGATAAACTTGGATATTAGAATAAGAAGAATGGAGAAGGGTAAAGATTAGCTCTGGTGTATTCCGCAGTCGCTTGTTCGCATTGTTTCCGTCGCAGTCCGCGAGAGGGCGTGGCGCGACATAGTTCCGTTGGTTTTTTCTCCCTGAATGAACAGCTGGTGTGAGGATGCGACTGGATAATGGACAGGAAAGCATTATTTAATTCACGAATGGACGCTTAAAAAGTCCCATTAACTGGATAGTTGCCCCTCAGTGAAGGGTCACTTTTCACAGTTCAAAAGAGCGAACGAGGAAGTGCGCGATGACTCAATCGCGTTTCAATTTTTTTTTCCGTGGAAAAGCACCCGCGGTTTGAAATTCTATGTCAGCCTCTAGGACTCCGCTGCATCCCACCTAGAATGAAGACCACACGTTTGGAGCGCGGGCGCTAATTAACTCAAGGCCTCATGAAAAGATGCCTTCCCTGCCTAAGCCTTATTAAATGGCTCCTTTTAAGACGCGGTTCTATTTATTTTTTCCGCGGCTGTTTAGCGCGTCGGTGAAACCTGGTTGATCCTTTTCAAAGAAGAAGTGTGGGATAAAATTTTTATGCGATCTTCGCGTCCCTAATTTAATATGTGCGCACTGGTGTTAAAATGGGGGAAAAAAGGGGACAATGAATGTTTACGTCAAAAGCGAATATAAACTGCAGAGAACTCCGAGGAATAGGAAAGGCAAATCCCACACGAGTTAATAGGAAAAGGGCCTCGCACCGATGGAAATGATGCACAAACAAAGCCCGGAATTCAGTCATAGTGGATGGAATGTGCTTAAGAATTTGTATACGATTGTATATTTCCGATAGTTATTAAGAGACCATAGCTTATTGACTATGCCTTCTAAACTTTTGCTCATTTCTAATTGTATGGATAGGATTTTTCCTTTATTTCTAGTTAATTCTTTGAATTTTAATTAAAATTTAATTTAATTTGAAAACCTACGTATAAGTTCTCAAGTTTATCTTAATTCCACAAAATTGAGAAAATCATACAAAATTTAGTCTCCTCTTTTTCAATTTGTGATGAAGTTTAATTTTCTTTGGGTAATTTTCAAACGAATAGAATGAAAGGTTGTCATATTTCGTATATTTCTCCATTTATTTAATAATTTAAATATTAAATACCGTGAACTCATTAAATCCATAATACAAACGAGGTAATATTAAATATCATCATCCCTAATACATCAAAGACTATTAATCAAACTCATTTTTCCGTTATACAGTCTCTTATACCTAATTATGCATTTCATAAATACACTTGACCAAAAACTATCCAGGTTAAAAAAATTTCCACTCCGCTACTTTTGGATTTCTTCCAAATGAATGCAAACGATGGAAAAATGTAGAATATTTGAGTCAAAGCAATTTTTCCATATGACCTAGACTCCTGATTAAAAAAGACAATGGTATGGGGTAAGAACGGACGATATGAAGCTCGTATCCTGGATTTAGGGTAGTTTTTAATATATTATATTATAGTAATTTCTAGTATCTTCCAAAATTTATGCATCGCCATGTATTGAAACATACCGAGGATAAGCAACGTATAAGCTATTTCCGAAGCTTAATTTCTTGATTGCCCTCTAATCAAACCGTATTTGTTATAATTTTTACTATTAAAAAAATAATCTTTCCGTATACAAATAAGTATTTGAGTTGATTTCGCTGTGTGGTTAGAAATTTGAGAAGAGTGAAAACTTCTTGAAAATAAGGCGCGACTCTCCGGTAGTAGTCGCACTCAAAAACATTCCCTCTCATTTGAGGAAAATCAATGGAACATTCCAACTTCTTGAACAGGTCTAATTCAATTAGGAACGGCGCAAGGAGTGTGCGTGCAGTCTGGGGTGATACTCGTCCTAATCCCACCCCCAACAAATTTTAAGTATATAGACAGTTTGACGGAGGTTAAATCCCCTCTCCTTGACATCGCTGAATTTCTCCCTTTCACCTGGAGCATCGATCGGCACACTCACATTGAAGCGTGGAATTTCTTCGAGTATAGCTATCGCATTGTATGTACACCATATAGAACAAAATAATTTAGACTATCATCGAGAATGGCACCCTTAGTAGCAGTGGATACATTACATTCCACTGATCTGCATATTTAGATTAGTTTGCGGTATTCTGATAAATTCAGAAAAAGGGACTTTTAGGTGAAGCGTGCTGTTGTAAGACTTCCCTGCTGCTTCAGGTGATCCGAAAATGAAATCATCGTCAGAGATAGACATGTCGGCTGATAATTCAATCACTCATTCTTATAGTAAGTGATTCGTGGTAGTAATATTAAATAAGTAGGTTATTCAAGATAAGAAGAAACATGTCGTTTAGCGCAGCTCAGAAGCTGCAATAGCCATGTTTCTGCAGGACTCAACCAAATCTTTGAATAAGAATATCGTTATTTCATTGATTTAACTGTATCAGTCGATGTCCCCATCGCTTGACCTTTAGTGCAAAAGGAATGACATTTTTTCGCCGAATACGCAATTGCTACAATATGCGTCGCTGATAATACGTTCTCTTATACAGATAGCCAACAGTATGCTGATGGAACGATGTACATCCTAAATTAATAATTAATTAGTCATTTTCAAGGAGTTAATGATAAATCATTTCAATTTGTTACTTATATAATAATATTGGTATGTAATGACAAATAATTGAATATAATCATTTTCACAATCAAACATAGATGCCATTGAATGTTTTTCACTTGTATTTACATTATAAAAGAGAATAGAGCAGGCTTTATCTTTCTTTGAGATACAATCTATGCTTATCCAATCTATAATCATCTAATTATGAACACTCCAAATCAAGAAAAATTAGAACGTTGAAAAACTGTATCTCTTTCACCTCCAATTATGGGTGCGTGCTTGAGTTTCCATTGAATTTTCAATACCCTATTTCCATTTTGATTTCGTGGAAAATATGTAGGTTAAGTACTCTTCGAAAAACTTTTTATAATCCCTGTATTATAAACTCGACTTCATACTTCGTTACACAAGAATTTTCCCTAATTATTGAATTAGAACATTAGAATGGGAAGATAAAAAGGAAAACGCCGTAGACTTTATAACACATCTCCAAAATATGTGTAATCCAGCCAGATTCTAAATTATCACCCATAATATACCCTCTAAGCCATCAAGAAGTCTTGGAAAGTCAAGAGGTTTATTTTGGTATCAAAAATTACTAGTTATCAAAGAAAAAATATGGTTGAGATAAAATTAACCGTAGACGTAACACCTCGAGGTGTGTGACGAAGACGAAGTTCCCGAAAAATAGATACCTCTTTGCTCCAACTTAAAAACCCCCTTATCTGATCGGATTGAGGTATGAGATGAAGCAGAACTGATTATGAGTGATAAAATGCTAGACTGAATCATTTGTCCAAACACGATTACGCGTGTATGGACCTTATCTCCTTGCGTGGGTATTGTGTAAGTTGTATCAATAATTGAAAAATTCATTAAAGCTGTCTTACTTTTGTCTGTACACGCATAAACAATATCTTTTATTGGTATACTACTATATGTGGAGTTATTCGAACGAATGTTATGTTTCATATTGCGATATTTGAGCTAATGCCAGCAGACAGAGTTGGTAATTCCTTAATCCAGTATTCCGTAATCCAGTTTTTTAGAATTACGCTATTAAAAAAACTCTATGCTATATCAAGCTTAAGAGAAATCACCCCTTCAATCTAAAAATATTAATATAGCCAATGAAATGGAAAGTAAAATTCAGTAGAAATAACGTCTGACTTTTACAAAATTCATGACAAATCAAAAAATCTACATTTTGTGTCCTTAAAAAAATAAATCTAATCCATGTTATACATAACATACGTATCGGAGCAGAGTAAACAACGATATCGAACTGATGGAGAGACCGTCCAGAAAGCTGTCTCCACTCTCGTGGACCGCCGAATCTGGCAAATACCCCCAACCGTCCAAATCGCCTTCCCATAATAACAGCGGTCCCCCAATGGAAAGCGAAACGATGCCTCCATCTAGATCGTGACCTTCCGCCGAGACACTTTCGGATGTACCGAGAGTTCATCCCGAGAATCGGGGTACGCTGCCAATTTTCCTCCACCATGGAGGCCCTTTCCCGAAGACACTTTAGCCCGTGGAACGAAAAGCACGGAGGCGGGAAAGGATTCCCTCAAGTGTCTTTGCTTGTCAAAATGGAAACGGGGGTACGTAGGCGCCTTGCGGGGGGGAGGAAGAGTTCTTGGCTCGCCCCAAGGAGGCAAAAAGGGGAAAAATTGGGGCGGGAGGAGGCGAGAGGCAGGCTGTCGCCACCCCCTCCTATCCTCCACTTTCTCCTCCCCTTTACCACCCAAAGTATTGATTCGGTCAGAAGAAGAGGAACGGGCTGCTAGCTTGTAACTCTCCCTTCCGCCGCCCGGTTCGAAGGCGGTTCTCCTGGAAGGGAGGCCACGCGCCTCCAGAAAGGTCCTCACCCCTCCCGGTGGCAGTTTTACATCCCCATATCGTCCTGCCACAACAACTTCTGAACCGCCCCCACCTTCCATTTCATTTATGCCCCTATCGTTCGCGTTCCTCCACGGATTACGGATCGCTCGCAGATTATTCGAAACATAAACGTCCGCCTATGAAATGTTGGGCCTTTAACAGAGGAGAAGCACTCGACGCAAATTCGGGGCTCTTCCTCCCAAAAGTCGCTTTTAATTGGCACCGGATTAAGCGATAAAGCCGGATCCTTCGGCTTAGTGCTTAATTTTGCGTTTGCGCAATACGCCTCCGCAAAAATTGAATGCCCTCTGCCATTTCGTGACCCGGAGCGCACTTGCGCAGTAAATGGGATTGCGTTTCCGCCCTAGCTGGCTTATGAGCTGCCGGGAAGACCAGCTTTCTATTTCCTATTAGCGTAATTCGGCTCATTGGCGGCTCATGACTAATGATGGTTATACCTTCTTTAGTAAAAGTAAAATACCCAGGTATGGATTATAAGAGAATAAACGAAAAGGAACAAGATAATTGTTTCTAACTCGTTTTAGCTTCATTACGTATCCCAAACAATATTGGATGGATGAAATTGGAAAATGAGCTGAACGGGCATTGCATATAAAGAGCTTGCTGGTAATATTATGAAAAGTTTTTAATGAATTACTTAATGTAAACTGAGGAATATTTCAAATTAAAGCGAGAAAATTTTCCTACTTCATTATCTGATAACGACAATTTGAAGACAATTTATCAGCAATATCCAACTTTTTCCATTTATTAGAAAATTTGTTAACGCTGAATTATCATTTTACAGTAAATCTCCCACATTATACCATTCTAGGTAGGTGTAATTTAATCTTTCCTCCTGGGTATCAGATAAACTTTTAAATTTTCGATTGAATTATATTATTTCGACCATTTTTTGCGGTATGGATTTTATTATAGAAGATTAGTGAAGGTTCGAGCTGTTTTAGGTATTC
This sequence comes from Sympetrum striolatum, assembly GCA_947579665.1. NCBI lineage: Eukaryota > Metazoa > Arthropoda > Insecta > Odonata > Libellulidae > Sympetrum > Sympetrum striolatum. The sequence goes on along the minus strand of OX388342.1, from coordinate 46,678,449 downwards.
TCCAGCTGTATGAGTAAACATACAGCTGCAAATTGATGACATTAGATATTACCAACTTTTACTAAATTTATCTCTCTTAACCTGGCTTTGATACGGAATAACATTCAAAAATATTTTTGATGAAAGAGAGATATCGAATGGTGTTACGTTATATACGTTACTTGTAAGCGATAGGTACATACATATTACAAATATTACTTTGATAAATTGTTGTGGTGTTTACCAAAACCAACCATGCGATTCGTTCGACCAATCGAATCATTCGATTTTTGATTTGGTCTTCCTCCCATTCGATTATTATTGTAATCAATTATTCAATCAAAAGAACAAACGTAACGAATAGATAATTCATGTACGGCCGAGATACCTGATACTGAAAGAAAAAAAATTGTTCAATGTTAATTCCCAGAACTGCCTCTGAGTCGTCCGTATTCACTTTCATTAGAAACCACCCAAGTAGCCATTATATCTTACGGATATTGTTTCAGAAACAATTTCGGAAATGAATCGATTTCTTCATCTCTGTTCAAGAATCCGAACCATTTCATGGAAGAGATATTCTGCCAGGATTACATCTAATTGGAGTTAACGTATTTATTCGAATCTCTATCGAACATCCTGGAAACTATAAATAATATTATTTTTAGCAATTGCAAAATCCCTTTAGAATTCAAGAAAGTGAAACGGAGGTGCAGCTGAGTGCAAATGAGTGCAGCTTTGTTGATTGAATAATTAGTCATGCTATGCGAGGACTTGCATTATAATTAGCTGATGTGCATGTTTTTATTGGTATAACTTACGGTTCGTAATCATATTGAATAGAATTATACTATGCGCACTTTCCAAATGGAAAAATGGCTGATTTTTACCATTTCAATACCCATTATACTCTTAGTAAATGCTTAAAGGGTAGTCTCAATCTGTTCCTAATAAAATACGCTTTATTATTGCTATTATTATTATTACAGTAAATTCTTTAAAAGTTATCCTAAAAAACTATTAGATACCTTCAAGATTAATAGCAAATGTTTGAAAAATATTTTCCAAGTCACTATCGTTCAATGTTATGATAAATTGATGTAATTACGCCAAAAATTGCTGTAAAGTAAATAGACCAACTTTACGGACCTCAATCAAAAGATTAATGATTCCTTGAATTCTGTATAACAGTAAATCGGAATAACAGCGGTTTTTCAATAAGATTGAATCGTCATCTGATTCAAGCCGATTCGAATGATTTTCGTAAAATATATATTTACGCAATGGACCGTGCATCTCTAGAATAAACCGTTTCTAAGACGGATGAGATCTGAAAATAGAACTCTCCAGCTAGATTTTCTCATTTCTAAAGAAAACACTAATGAGTAAAATAAACGCCGGCTGACTGATTGCTTTTGCAACTATACACAACAAACAACGGATTTCATGACAATGAGGCGGCATGTGAACGAGCCAAATGCTCGGTCTTCACCTCGCCGTAACGAACACTAATTACTCGCTAATTCCGTTCTTAAGACGTAATTTAGATCGCTGGAGTCTTCTGCTCTTCCATTTTCATCCTCTTTGAAAATTTAGAGGAGGATCGGGGAGAGAAATGCATTTCCTCGGAGAGCGCTGAAACCCTTTATATATTTGGCATGCAAGGAATATTATTCAGTCATTTCATGCTTCAGCCATGGAAAATGGATAATGGCACTCGAAATTATGCAAAATGTGAAGTTGCATGGAATATGCGACAATGCAGAAATAATAATAATTATCATAAGGAAAACTTAGACGTATCTGCGAAAATATAACAAAATATTCAAGGAATGTAGCCGGGGTTGAAACTTACTTTTGATCGGATATCCTCCTGTCATTTTCCACGGTGAATATTAAATGAAATTTTTAAAAATTACTTTCTTCTAAGCTATTGATAAAATATGAATGTTTCTGTTGAAGTTCACTTACGAAAGAACGAGAAAATGGAAATCTTTACATGATTGCGGGAAAGTCTATAATAGAAAAACAGTTCAATTCTTTCGTGCGGGGAATTACTTCAGTGTCTATTCTGACAACTTCTTGACATGAAAAGAGGATGCCAATTTTTTCATATTCTTATAGAAGAATAATACTAGCAAAAGCAAAAGATCTTTGACCTCTACATATTTTAATATTCAAGTAATTTTCAGCGGTAATTATAATCATGAGAATAAAATTCATCATTGTAAATATTGTAGAGACACCACCTATAAAGGAAGTGTGGCTAGACAAAGGGAAACCAAAGCACCTTATAGTTATAAATACTATAGCATCACACGTTAAAGCCTTCGCAACTGCGAATAAAGTGCAATACATATCAATGTGGATTTGTGAAAGACGATTTACAGAGCTCGGAATTAGTATCACTATTTTACCTCAAATCCTGTGATTCAAAATTTCTAATTCGTGTATCAATTATTTAACTGATTCCCATTATATGAATTCATCTTTTCTTAATGTTTTTATTAACTCTTATTGGTAAATATCTTATAAAAGATGGTAGAAGCATGTATGTGCTTATGTGTCTTGCGTAATATGCAATAGTAATTTACAAGAAATTTTTATGTTAGCTTATTTAAAAACATCTATTTAATTAACATGCGTCATGTTGAGTGAAATATTTGTTGATTTAGCGTGAAAAGAAGGAAAGGGATGAATGAAAGGTGTTTTTCGTAAACTCTGCTGCGGATAGTCTTCATATTTTAGAAAATATGACTCTAAATTTTCAAAAAATATGGACTCTCTTACATTTTTAATACATAATTGATAGAATAGAATACATATAATGAAAAAATGAAGCTGCAATACTTGGTGTTGGAGAGTAGAGATTTATGAGACAATCCCAGTTAATGTATGCGTCGGATACTAAACTATTCGAATTCTCGGGGGTTGAAAACTTAAAGTGTCCCATTATTAAAGATATTCTTCTATATTGCAAAATATCCATTTCCTAACCATTGAACTACTTATAGAACCACTGACCTTTTGAGGCAATTCTCTGCTCTTACTTCGTTAATCACATTTTTTGTGAAAATGAAAAAAAAACACTGTAAATTTTCATTTTCAAATGGCTTTCCACAAAGTAACGCCTAAACATCTTGATTTCACACATTTTTTGTGTTTTAAAATATTACTCCGACTTCGAAATGATAAAAATCCAGACGCTTAATCTACACCATTGATTTTTGCGAATGAATATTTGTATTCATCATTCAATTATGTATGTAACCATGAGTTTTAATTCTGAAAGATAAACTTATGATATTCTAATTATTTCATCAAAGCCTTCATAAAGAAAAAGCAAAAGAATCAGAGATGCTGATACTTATCAAAATCGCTTCATAACATTGCTGTCCTAATTATTCCAGTAATCCTAAAGCTTTCTTCAAATTATTAATGGAAATTCAGGTAAAATATACTATTTTTGCCTTCTAACTTAGCAAAATATGTCAATATTTCAAATTGTATTAGAGAAAATTGATTTGCATCATACCTCCTTTCTGTTCGTCTATTATATAATGGCTAAAGATATTTAAGGCAGATCATTTTTCTTTAGAAAATTAGCTGAAAATGTTCGAGAACTTTGTAGAAATATCTCATATCTAATTATCTGATGAGAACCAATTTATTAAAGAACGATCTATCGACGCAAAATGATCAACTACTTAGGGCATGTAAAAGTCAATTTCTTACATCCACTGGAACGATATTCTTAGAAAATTTCAGAAATAGCATGTACTGCATTGCTGCCCAGAAGAGAAAAGTTGCATGCCATAAATTTACTTCCGTGTACCACCGATTCTTATCTCAGTTTGATTCTCTGACGAACTCAAGAAAACGTTTGCGTGGTCTTGGTAGACGTGGAAATTTTATTCTTATCCTGCGGATCATTTCTGAAATTCCCTCTGTCCTCTAACAACTACGTTCGTTTCACTTGAATGATGTGTCACATTCATACTATCCGGAGTTTTTCAACCAGAAAGCCACTTTTGACACACCAAGTTCTCTAATTTTCAGTCTGGTGGGGTAGCTTTGTCAGAGTATAATTATTTTACAGGTTTTAAATCTGAATTGCTGAACCTCGTCAATACATCGCCTTTAGATAATGTCGGAAGAAATAAAATATTTAGAATGGAAACCACTTTATGTGATTGTTATTATGAAAAAGTATGTCCGAAACAAAACACGATCAATTCCTTGTTTTTATTTTGCTGTTTTCGTGTCCGACACAGCTTATGATTCCTGGAGTGAATTACAATATTGTCTTCTTGTTCGATTTAGCAGTTTAATGTCACCTCTTTTGCAAACCCTTTTTAAGTTTGTTTAGAGCTAGGGGTAAATTATTCCTTCATTGTTATACATCGTGATTAACCTCAATTTAATCGTGAATTTATTTTAAGCTTATACCGAATTAATATTAGAATAAAAATTAATGGTGAATGCGTGCAAATTTGACTCTTGTCGACTTAAATATTTCAAAGATTTGCTTAACTGAAATCGTTTGTCGAAAGAGAGTAGAAAAGTGTTTTCGAAATAATGCTATAAATGTAACAGAAATGTTGCCTTCTTATTTTTTTGATGGATGAATTCATTTGTTAAGGATACTCGCAGAAGAAATTTTACGTTCACCCATCGTAAATATCGCTTTTAGAAATTTGTTTCTCTCACTTGAGAAGTGATAAGCAGGTGTGAGCCCTTAGCTCCACATAATCCCTGTCTGTTTTCTTAGGGAGAGAATTTTTTACCTTCTTGTTTTGCATTTCTTATATACTAGTAGCAAATAATAAACTAAAAAAGTTGGTTCCGTGAAAACTCTTTCTTTGACGGAACAGAGTAAGCAAATAAATCAAAATACAATAGAGCGAAATCGTCTAACCCCTCACCCTCAGTGGAGCCCGATATTAGAGGACGCTAATCCGTCCTCTTTTGTTTTTTGTACCCCTTTTATTCAACATCGTGCAGAAGTTTGATAGTGACCTCCTGCAACAATGAAGCACTCGGGTGCACCCTGTTAGGCTGGTCATATTATGTTTCGCTTTACTAGTCTTTCTACTTGGAAGTGAAGAAAGAAAAGCAAGGGAGTGTGGAGTGGAAGGTGTGGGAGTGAGGAACACGGATCCAGATTTAGATATCTCTTGCGAAAGACCCTCAGGAGTTCCACGACATTGAGTCACTTCCGGAGAACCCGTGTATTTTTCATCCAACAGAAACCATTTTAATTGACCTAATGGTCGCCTTTGCCAACAACGTGCTGAACAAGCCGTTGCATAGGTTTATACTCCTAATCATTTTACAACACTAGATGTTGCGGAAATCAGTACGAATTGAAGTATATTCAGGGCAGCTCTCTCTTATTTAATATCATTGGGTATGTTTGTTTTTGTGAAAGATGCTTTACTGCAAAGAATCTGGAATTGCAATAAATTGGGAGTTTTGTAATGGTAATTCAAATTAATGATTAATTAAAACTTAATAGAGCAACCGCTCGCATTTCTCTAAACGGTTGGTCGACGACAACGGTGGAAATGAAAACATTTTTGTTTGTTGAAGACGGATTACAATGGGTTGGGGATAACCCTGATTTAAAACCACAGCTTCACTAAATATCCATAAGCCTCAATCGTATGATGGACTAATTTTAGCTACGGACTACTCCTAGATTGTTATTTGTCTTACGCCTTCAAAGGCTCTGAAGTAAGTTGCCATTAGACTTGAGACTTTTTCATTAATAGAAATATCTTTCATTAGATTATTCACCTATGCAATTTTCTCTTTCCACTCACCTGAATTAAGAGAAGGCTATCCTTTTTCTCGATGAAATTCAGCATTCCGTAGAAGAAAGGAATCCACTTAGTGCCTTATTCTCCCCAATGGGCCTTCTATATAGGCGAACCTTTTATAATTATACATAATCCTTTTAATGCGAGTAAAGCTGTATTGAGGGACGGATTTTCCTGCTTCGTACTGAAAATTTCGTCTTAATATGAATCTTTCAATTGAAAAGTTATCCATTTCTCATTCCCATAATGATTCTTTCTTTGCTCAAGCAAACCAGTTCATACTGTCAATAATGATGTTAAAAATTGTCTAAGTTTTTACGGGGTTAAGAATGATAGGTCCCTTGCTGCATATGACCATAGCTGTCAATGGCAGTCAAATGAAAACGGGAAACTATAATTATATTTCTGGAGTGGCAGATGTGCATTTCAACATCTCCAGGTGCCAGGGAATGAGGGGGTGCAAAAATATGGTGATCAAGAAATACCGAGACACTACCATGCGTCATGCTGTGAGTCGATTTTCATGGCATGGATGGCAGCGGATGCAATTTCTTTAACACTTTAATGGAATCTACCAAATAAAACAAAGTCGAGGACAAACAGAATAAATGGTTCCTCTTTATCCTCGAAGCTACTCCAGGTGGTTTCAAATTTTTTTCCCATGAAAGTATACTCCAGACCAACTGTATTTTATAATTGCCGTATCTATTACATTCCTGATTTGAATAAAATGCCCCATTTAATAATATATCTAAACCATGAATGAAATCATAGTTTAAATCGGAACTTATGCATGGTGTATGTAGAAAAATTCGTGAATGAATTGTACAGAAGCTCATCTTTTTTGATAATACTAAGATGGCACCGTTTTCAGCATCATTTCGAATTAATTTAATGTAAATGAAAGTGATGATGTCAGTGTGAAACTACATCCCAAAATCACTTGATTTACTTCAGTTGTGAAGTAAAAATCAGCTTCCATCCAAACCTGTTGTCATCCATTGCCAGTGGTTGCATTACCAACCTCCAAATCACTGCAAAAAGTAATCTGGCATTATCTTTATGATTCGAGGTTATTATATGTTTTGAAATCAAATTGAGAATTAAATAAAATAATCTCTTAAGGAAATTATAAGAGAAATATCAAGATACAAGGCGCAAGATTTCCCCACACCTGCAGATTGAGAGGGCTAATTCCTTATACACCTGCCCTTAAGTTAAAAAAACATAAGTTCCTCAATTCTCTCCAATTAGTTGCTAAAATGCCTCATTGTCGTGAAGGTTTAACAGATATGAAGTTGCTGTGGAAACCTTTGCAAGTTGTTTTCATTTTTTCGTCATCCCCCAAGCAAATTGCCTATTCTGCAAAATCACAGAAAGAGGGGATAACCCCCAGCATGCTTCACTGACTTGTGCGTACCTCCGTATTCTTACCTTAAGTAGTTTATTTGTAAAACAAGACCTCTTTGGGCGTTTCACTGATTTAGGTAGCCAAGAAACGGAATTTTGTTGTAAGAAGTAAATCGGACTTATTTAACAAACGAAATTGTGTTTCGCGCGTAAAATTAATTTCAATCTAAATTATTCCCATCAAGTAACATACGTTGGAGATGATTTGACTTGCTCAACTACTGACACGAGAAGCATTTCGTATCCTGTTTCAATAAGGTGAAAACCAAGGTCAATGATCCGAGGTCGCGTAAATAAAGGGAAACTAAAAGTGGAAACCATTGACATATGTCGTGGAATTTCTTACAGGAATAATATTCTAAAATTTTATTGAATATGTTGCAGTTTAGCTTTCAAATCTTGTTATCTTAAAAAGAGAGTTCGTGAAAGTTTTGTGCAGTTTAAGTACACAATTGATAGCCAAAGTATATCATACAACCACTGGGATGGGCAGGGTTTGAATGAAGTTGAGCTCCCTTGCTTTCTAATCTCAAAAGAATGGTTTATAGAAATACGAAGATGGTTTGAGATGAGAATGTGTATGTTTCAATTAAAATAAATCACCACCCCATGAAGGAAAAGACACTCCTTATTAATTAGTTTCTTTTCGATAATTTTCATCTTTCGGTGAATGAGCTACCAAAACAGGAAGACACAACACTTCATTACCCTCTCTCAATAAATTTAGTTTTGTTTTTTATGGAATTATTTCTCACAAGTCCTACTTGAAATATGATGTGCAAATAAGATGTATGTAAAATATATGAAGCGTACCCTTATGCTATTAAGCATTCATACAGTTATTTATTCCTTTAAATGTAACCTCTTACAAACCTTGAAAATTTGCATTTTACTTAGAAATTTCTGAGCATAAGGTGTAATAAAAATATCTTATATAAAATTTCATTGGAAGACAATAGACTCTAAATGAATCTATTTAGATGAAGATGGAATAGAATCGATAAAGCACCCTTTAAATAACGGAAGAATTTTGTCATGCAATAAGGAAAATATGATATGATAGCTTAGTATATAAGAAAAGGATAAAATGATTGATAGAGATTCTGGTAAAGATACTTTAAAACTCATCAATTAATTCAAAAAAGTAATACATCAGGTTAACTCACCCTTGTATGTTTGTCATGTTTTACCTTATGGAACCACCTGGAGTATTGTTCCACACACCTGTAGTATTGTTCTTTCCCAATTTCATAAAAATACTGATAACATTCTCTGAAACCTCTCATTACTTTATTAGTATACTTTTTATTTCCAGCACGGAAACCTACTACATTTGGTATGTTATCTACCTTTCACCATGTTTAACATACGCCCCTCTGGGTTCTCTTTATTAGTTAAAGTGGCAAACTGCTGAGGAATCAACGTCCATGCAATTCCGATCTTAATTCCCTTCACGGTATAAAAATCTAAATTCATGTCTAATTCCTCCGTATGGAAAGAGATGAGCTCGTTATCTGATTCCGTGCACCATCGCTCCGGGGAGATGAAGGAGAGGATCAGGTTTATGGAAGATTAGGATTGGTAATGAAGGGACGATGAAGATCAAAGTGCGAAGATCGAGCGGCTTGAGATGGTGACAACCATCGGGGGGTTGGGGAGAGGGGTAAGGAACTCCCAACAACAGGTGCCCTTGGAGTAGGGAGAAAGGCGAGCGGCTAGTTAAAGCGTGGGCGTACGATTTATTGGTCGGCGAAATTTTCGTTGGGAAGGATTGCAGGTGGTCGAAAGTTTCTCTCAGGGTTTGGGTTCATTGGTTGGAAAAATGGAAAGACAAGCACGACACCTTGTATTGAAAGTACAAAAATACATGTATTCCAAGTATTTGATTCACATACGTTCACTTTTACACTGTTCTACATTCCCTTCTTCCCTTAATATAAAAATATAATACATATACAGCCAAAAAGTTACGGTTTCCCTCAAGTTAAACACCTTTTAAAGGTGGCAACACCCTTTATTGGAGCTTCTCATCATATATATATATTTCTCAAAAGTCTCTCTATTCCAGCACAGATGTAAACCAATTAGGAAATGAAACAGTCGCACGAAAACGATATGAATTCGCTGCAATCGTCCGAAATGCTCAACTTTTTCCTTCGTCAATCGATACAGGCGATGATAGTCACGAGAAATTTCTATCACAGCGGATAATTGTCACCAAAATATCATGGCGGGGCTAAGAGTGGTTTTCTTAAAGCGTGCACCGAAACAAACCGATTGAGCCCTCTCGGTATCAAATTTAAAGAGCGATCTGGAGGTCGCTACTCCTTTTCTGTCGGCACACCACCGTACCGTACCGCCAAACACCAGAGACTCAAAAAGAGAGAAAGGATAGGAAAGAATGAAAACGCAATCAAGAAGATGCCAAGGAGAGAAACGAAAAGTATAACAAAGTAGGAAAAACAGGAAGCGATTCAAGAAAGGACTTGACACGTGTGCTCACATGCTCACATGCAGATAAAGTGAGTGCGGGGGGAAGAATATTCATTTATACATACACATATGTATATATAGAGATAGAGATATATGGATAGTACAAAGTTTTTTATTTTTTTATTCAATGTTTTGTTTCGTTTACCTGGCTGCCAGAAATGGCCGGATCGTCCGGGCAGCCTCGCCGCGACATTCTCTTCCCCCGCCTCTCTTCTCCCCTCCGCCCCCCGCCCCCTACCCGCACCCTCGCGATATTCCAACATCACTCATCTCGTCCTCACTCTGCCACCCACGCCCTCCTCCTCCCCCCGAAAACCCCTCGGAAAAGAAACCTCCGGACACTTTTTCTCGGTACCCTCCCCCCTTCCTCTACCACTTGCTTGCTTCCGGGGCCGGCTCGGCGCCCTCGACGGCTATTAGACGACGGCGACGATGACGACTAAGGTGCCGTCGCGGGCCTCCACGGGAACCACCACTTCGCGCACCACTGCACCACAAATTAATGACCGGACGACACCACGCCCGGCAGCCGTACCAACACTTCCCCTCACTATCCCTCTCGCAGCACCACTTCGGACCTCGGAGCACCAGCCTCCTCCAACATCTCCCGACCTCGCAGTGAGTCCGGAGAAGGTCCTCGCCAGCCGCCGCTTCTGCTTCGATCCCCGCTCCCGACCCCCTCTATCTCTTGTCCCCCGTCCCCCTCCCCTTCCTATGCGACCGCCGTCGGATCCTCCCAGTCCCCTTTATTCCTAGGCCCTGGTGCGGCGGGTCTTCACTCTCCCCCGACTGCAGCTGGCGAGAGTTACACTACGGCGGGTCAAGGCCGCGGGGGCGAGGGGGCAGTGGGTCGGGGGCGGCGACGGTGGGGTGTTGGAGGGGGAGGGGGGTTGCCGGCGAGGGTGCTGATGAGTGGCGCGTGTTAATAATCTCGCCACCCACGGGGGCGGGAGATGGTTAGCGACCTGGCACGAGGGTTGGACCACTGCTTTCCAGAGGGTGCGCGGAGTACTCGCGGGCTCTCTCCCCCAAAAATGTCCCGCGAATTCGCCCTCGACGCTCTATGTTCTTCCGGGACCCTATTTCAGCGGCGGATTCCGACCACCGAAAGGGGCAGTGAGCTCTCGGTTCGTCTCGGAGGTTCGCCCCCTGGTTTCCCAGACGGAAGGCACCCGTTCGAACACTGCTCGAGGTGCCCCGCCACCCACCGAGATCCCGAGACGCACTTTCGGTGCGCGGGAGTAGGTGGCAGCACGGTGGCACATATGGCGCCTTCGTTCCCTACACTTGCCGCGCCCCGCCCCACTCCCGTCGGGGGCTGCCTCTGCGCCACCGGGAGGAGGAGGCGGGAGGGAAAATATCGACTGGAGGGCTGGACTGCGAGGAAGGTGCACAGAACCTCCCCGCCCGCATGGAATATCCCCCCGTACGAAACCCTCTCGCTCTCTTTCTCACCCCTTTCTTTCCCTCTCATCCGGCAATTTTTTTCGGCCTCGCACACCTCTCTTTGCATCTATCCCCCGCTTTTTCGACATCATCATCGGCTTGAGAACCTCGGAGACACACCGGGCTAGCCTCCCTTCCCCCCGCTGATGAGCCCTTATTTCCAACCCCTTCCCGGCCGCCTATCGTTGCATACCCATCCACTACTTTCTTCCCCTCCCTCCCCGCAACACCATAATCACGTCACACTTCGGGTCCTCGTCGGTCGGCTGGTGTCGGCTACCCTCGGTTTTCGTACCGAGCTATCGACCCGCTCTTTCGTCCGAGGTCAGCGAGGGTCGGGAAGGGGCACTGGCACCGAATATGGGTCTAATTTGCTGTAAGGACGCAAATAATCATTTAAAACTTTGAAAGAAAATGTTCAATTTCCTTTCGGGTCTTTAGTTTCGGCTCGCAGATTGATTCTAAGTAAGGCATAAACAAACAAATAATTAGTTATAATTAAGAGTATCATTTATTAGAGATCAATAACATTCACGGCCATTATAGCCGGCTTTTATTCAGTAATGTTAACTATTATAATGCAATCTTATTCTACAAGTAATTTTTAAATAGTTAAATTTATACTTTTTAACTTTAATTGTTTATAGTATATTGTTAATAAGTAACAACATTTGTAACTTTATAATTCGCTCAGATTCTTTCTATTTAAATTTATTGTATTAAAATTAGTAACATCAAAATGTACGCATAAATCGTTAAATTACTTTTCCATTAAACCTTAAATGACTTATAGTTATAAATTTGTTCATAATGGTAAATTCTTAAACTAATACTAAATATTTTCTTTATTATTAAACATGATTCCGAAAATCATATTTTTCATTTTAAATACCTCAATTTTCAATATTTTCATTAGCGCTTAAGTTTATTTGTTGCATTACTCAAACATTTACCCGCAAAAACTATTTATTTCTACTATTTTTCCCTTTCCCGTAGGTGAAAGTGAAAGTGCGCAGTGAGCGTCAGTTCGGAGCGCAGTAATTCTCATACTCCCTTGGTGAGAATGGAGAGAACCGGAAGTGATCCACTAATCCCGCTTCAGCTTGTTGATTGATCTTTTGTTGCCTCCAGAATGGGAACAGGTATGATTTATGGCGCAGTTTTTTCTGAAACTTTTAGCATTATATATCTTTTATACTTGTATGTGCGTAATCGCTAGTTTTAGTCATAATCTTCGACGATATCGCTCAACTTTTGGGTCGCATATGCCATGATATTCGAGTGTTAAATTCGGCGTGTGTTTCAAGACCGCGATGGTGGTTAGGAGGCCTATCGAGCATCAATCGGGCTGGCAGTCGGGCCATCCGTGCGCAAAAGCGCGGAGACGCTACTCGAGCCTCTGTACGTTCGGTTTCTTTCTCGAATAAGGTGGGAAATTGTAGTGTTAAGTGAGGTTGAATGTTATAAATATGTTCGTGAATACTTAAAATAAGAGATTTTAGATGTATTATGGGAGTTTTTCTCTCCGTTACTGAAAATGGCTACTTTTTTTGTGCGCTTTGAAGTTTTCGTTGCTGCCATGATGGCTAAATGATTTTGCCGTGAGAGTAAAATTAAATCTGTATTACGACTGCAATGTTGATTGTCGTGCAAAAGTGTGTTATTAACAGTGATAGTTAACGTTTTAACTCTGTTCTATGGAAAATAAGTGGTGTTATTTACTTTTATTTTTATCGTTCTTTCATCGATACGAGAAATTCGGCCGATCGTAAATACAGTGCAGAAAGTGAAAGTAAGTCGACCATATTTTCGTGTACTACGAAATTAGACCGCGATTGAGTCGTGAAGGTAGTATTATAGTATTGCTCGAATTGTAACGTCGTAGTATTCCTTTATTACTTAAACATTTGCGCGTGAATTCATCTTCGTTGGGAAAACGCCATTCGTAATTTAACGCAACAATATTATTTCGTCGTTATGGTAGCCTTTGCGCATAGTAATTGGTTAATAGAATTGTCGCATTGGATTTCGGTAAGTACACTTTTCTGTTTTGGAAGCATTGAGACGCAAAGGTTATGTAGTGAAAGTGCAAGTGTTCATTCTGTGTTATTTTTAGAAATATTTACTTGTTTCTATTTCTCTCTCGGTTCCAGAGAGTAAGCAGTGTTTTTGATTTGTATTAGGAACCAGATGAATGGAATTGACAAAATGAGTGTTTTCGATTTCGAAGATTGTGTAGTGAAAGGTGTTTGCGGTGAAATTGTTGTGCAGTGGATGTAGTGGAGAGTGTTTATAGCAGGTTTTACATTTATTTGTGGAAACGCTAGTATAGTTTATCATTTTATTTACAAATTTACGTCTATTGATTTATTTTTGTTCTTTGGCTTTGTTTACCGAATCCTTCATGTTTTTCTCGAACTGGAATGACCTTTTCATCATTCTCTTTGTGTAATGCACCTGTCTTCACTTACCTGTTAGTGGGCCTTATAGACCTATAACTTTTTATTCTCCCCTAACCTCCCGAAAAAAACGGGTTCGGCGAGATTTGCATATCAAGCTTCCCTGCAGTTCATTTGAATGTCCTCCTCGGACCCTTATCCCCGCCCTAACCATAGCTATTGTTGTGTTCGTGTGCATCGTTGAGTTCAGGTGTTAGTGTAGAAATGGTCCTCTGTTTGAATGGGTATAGGAGTTATTTAAGAATACAAATAGATTGTTGGATATGCTGTCTTGTTTGAAACTACCCTGCTGCGAGTGATTTCATCTTGTGTACACACCATAAATTTCAAATCACTTTCTTATGCCATTCATCTTTGCAGTTTTGATTTACCGCATTTTGATTGAATTGAAGCGATATCGTTAATTCATCAGTGCGACAACGTTTTATGGCCAATTTCCTTTAACTGTGATTGTGTATTGTAGTGCAGGATTGTTTTAGAAGGTCGCTGGTCGTAGTTATCTTGGAGCCATTAAATATTTATGTTCGCAAATTCCCATATCTCGGATACTTTTTGTTTTCAGAGTTATTAGTTTCAGTGAAAATATATTTTCTATCTGTATCCACTCATCTCTTGCTATATGACAGTCAAACGTTCATTATAAACACACTCCTGAAGGGTAATACATCTTTCAAGGTCTTCCATATTTCTGAAATTTTATATGGCTTCTGATTTCATAGTATGTTTTATTTTAATTTCTAGATTTCTTATTTCGCATAATTACAACCTAAAAGAAATAGAGATTAATTGCTCCTTGGCAAATGGTGACTCCACATCATTCAGTGCTTGAACATTTTGGATTTTGTTGTATGATACCTTGATTCGTCTCTCTTTTTACTCACTGTTTCAATTTTATTAGTGTTAGCTTGTATTTCTTTTAATCTATGACAGTGTTCTAATGAATTAAAAGTTTTAACTCTTTCTTGTTATTGTTGCAGGAGTAATTTGTGTGGCTTGAGGAAAAGTACCAAAGGAGATCCTCTTACTAAAACAAAAGGACATAAGGCATCAAGACGACAAGGAAAATAAGTGCAATCTCGATCTTAATCGATTATGTAGATTTGGATTACCAAAGTAGAGACAGAGGAAGAAACCGTGGCTTTAAGAATCGGGTGTTAAGGTGTGCTAGGGGTTGGGATGTGGGTTTAGGTGTTGTTGGTGAGGGGGGTGTGGTGCAGCACCATGGGTGGCTGTAGAGGTGTTGGGGAAGGAGATGACGACGGGGGAGAGGAGCAGCAATACAGTCTGCGATGGAGTGATTTCCATGCCTCCCTTGCTTCTTCCTTTCGACGTCTTCGAGATGATGAAGACTTTGTGGATGTGACATTGGCATGTGATGGCCGTTCCTTCACAGCCCATAAGGTGGTGCTCTCAGCTTGCAGCCCGTACTTCAGGAGGCTGCTCAAAGTAAGTACTCATTTTGCTTCATAAGTATTTTATAATGTCTGGGTCATGTATTTATTTGAGTTGGAGTTTTGAATCATCGATGCTGTTGTGGTGACAAACTGTCTTGCGTGAGTCTCAGTCGGAGGTGTGAATAGGCAGGGATTAAGAAATTAAAATGCATTATTCAGTAGAATGATTTGGATCTTCAAACATCATAAGTAAAATCCGTATCAGCAGCAGCAAATTAACTGAGCTTTCAACTTATGTTGCCATCAGATGGTGAAATTCGAATTCTCATTGGCTTAGTTATCCCAACTCGGTTCTCATAATCGATAATCATTATGGTGAAAGGCCTAATGCTTTCCGAACAAACTTTCTGTCTGAAGCTCTTCAGCTTTCCACCAGCTTTAACAGTTAAAACTGAACAGAGATAAGGCAAAAGCTCAGCCAGCTATCGAAACGTCAGTTATCAAATATTCAGCCCAGTTCAAGAGCTTATTGCTTGATTTTGACTAGGTTATTTAATCAATATTTTATATAAACTTCAAAACTTAACAGATTAGGTATTCATTCAAAGTTGGATGAATGTTTCAATGGTGGCTGAACCAGCATTGCAGCAATTTTGTTATAGAACCCCATTGGTTTCTTGATTTTTTCTTTCCTTCTTACTAAACTGTAAGAGTATTCAAACCATATTTCTATATGATGAACATTAATTTTCTATGAACTGGTTCTTCTTTAACTCGGTGCCTTTAATCAGTGATGGTTGTTCTTAGAAACAATCTAATAATTTTTCCCTTTAGGTACTTAACTAGTGTTAGAGGTTTTCTCATGATTTCATTAGAATTAACTGCGCTCCTTAGCTTTCATCTTAAATACTATTACGTCAAATGTTAGTATTCTTTTGGAATAACAGTAGATTTGCCATATATCTTTCAACTGGTAAGTTTTAATGAATCTTCAAAAATCCATCACATCCATCTTTGTATTTGTTTTCTCAATCTTCCATCTCAATCTATATTATTGACTGTATATGAAAGACTTAGCCCTATAAAATGCATTTGAGAAATGTTGTATACACTCCAATGTTGATATGCTATTCTGTTGTCAAAGATTAATGACACAAATGAGTTTCAGTAACCTATCCCATTCGATTATTATTTTTTAGGTGAAGTTGTTATATTTCCAAATTTGTTTCAATATAATCTGAAGAACTAATTTATTGATACGTTTCCTACCAGATTGCATTTTTATTGGAGCTTGTGTGCTCTCTCTTTCTATCACTATTAGGGAAAATTAATGACATAGACAGCATAACTCTGTTTTAGAGTTTTCCATTTAAGGTCAGATTTGAAATGTAGCTTGTCTGCAATAATTTCAATTGTCTACTTTGCTGAAGTTTTTTTAAGGAAATAAATAGTTAGCCGTGATATTTGAATGGTTCATGTTTTACAGATCTTCCCCTCAACACTATGTCATGTAATTTTGTCCAAACACTCGTATCTTTAACTCTGAAAGATTCTATGATTGCCTGTCTTCACATTGCAGTTTTGAATGCTTAGAATTACAATTTGAGCTTCCTATCTGAATGACCTGATAGTAATCTACATCATTTTAGATGTGGCCCTGTTCTTTGCCCTGTCACATTTATTCTTATTTTAGATGTGGGAGTAATATGTTTGACCCCTATGGAACGTATATTTTTAGGTTACCATGTTTTCTACCAGTATATGTCAACCATCAGTGAAATTTAAATATACCATTCTGTGGGTTGTTTAGAATTGTGTCTTGATAATGTAACATAGTTTTGCTTCACTTTTTGTTGTGATTTAATTCTTTTGTTATTAATTGTTACATTTTATTCAGCCGCCTATTTATTTGCATCTACTTCAATTTAAGATTTGCATCCTGATTTATGTACCATTCTAAATGTTAAATGAAATTTTGATAGAGATTCTGACAAACCTTTACAAAATGTAACTCTGTACAAAAGGCTGCTCATAAAAAATGTAATGCAGTAATCTTTTTTTAAAAAATCTTATTTTTCTTACTGTTACAATAAAGTCTCAAACTCCTACTTTAAAGATTTTCCATTGTTATAGGTAGTCAAGAATCTTCTTGTTGAGCATTGTTTGTGCAATTTATAATAACTTCCATGATCATCTAAATTCATTGGAGTATCTTGTAATATTGGCATTCAAGACAGTGAATCTTACCCCCTAAAGTATTGAATGGTAAAATATTGATTTTTCAGAAGGAAGCTTTGTAAGTTAGGTGACACCCCAATGATGGTAATTAATTCTGTCAGAGCAAGAAAAATAGTAGAATAATGTCTAATGTGAACCCATTCAAATGTCTTCCTCATCAGCAGTTAGATTTCCATCATCTTAAATCATTGCTTATAAATTTAGCTCTGTAACCTCATTATCATCTTTTGTAAATGCTCTGCTTCATTTTTTTTAGCAGGAATTGTGTGTTACTATTTTGCTTAAATTATTTTAAATCATTTGACAGGCAAACCCATGCCAGCACCCAATAGTCATCCTACGAGATGTGAAGCAGCGAGATCTTGAAGCACTACTTCGCTTCATGTATAATGGTGAGGTGCAGATTGGTCAGGATCAACTCTCAGGGTTCCTGGCAACTGCACAGATGCTAGAGGTGCGAGGATTGGCGGAAGTGCCATCCAACTCAAAAGAGCACCACAGTTATCATCACACCCCCCCTCACTCACGGGGACCTCCTCAGGCCAGAGCCAATGCTACCTCAGTAAGTACCTTTATTTGTAATTGTTGATGATTTTCGAGTGTTTGTTTTAACCCCTGTAGCTTCTTCGTATTTGTTTAAAATTATCACTAAAGGATTGACCTCGTATCAATCAATACCTTTTCCTGGAGATCAAGCTAGTTATCGCCTGCCATATAACTCAGTGTTAGTCTCCTTTCCATAGCATGTGTGTTCATTTATCTTTAGCCCTTCTATGTTTTTAGTTTTACAGGATGTTTTGCTGCTAAGTGGTTTCAGTGATTTCAACTTTAAACTTTGTGTTGATGAGAATACTGACTGTTAGTGAATGAACAGTGCTATAGGGCACTTATAAGGTCTATATTTATACCAGAAGTAAATCATCTAGGAGAAAAGATTGGGATGGGTTATCTAAATGTGCTGGAAATAAATAGCTGACTAAAAGATTTATTTTCATAGGTCTCATCAATGTAGGGCTATGGATTATTTTTTATTTCAGAAAGTATCAATTATATACATGGTACAAGATAAATTATGTATTTCTGTTGAATCTTGTTAATTATTGGTTTCATCTCTAATTTGAAATAAACAAGTAGTTTACATAACTAGACATCTGATGGAAAGAGGATTGGTGTAGTTTCTAAAGAAACTTGATCATCTGTTTTCTATTTAAATTCATAGTAGTCTTGCAGTCACTATCTCAAACAATCAGTAAAGCTGTGGAATTGCATAGTTAACGACCCTCATGAGTCTCTAAAATCAGATCTCCTAGTTGTTTGAGTTGTGTTTAATGTTTCAGTCATACAACTCAAGTTGGAAGCATTAGGTTTTAATTTCATTTTATGAAATTTCATTTTTTTATTTAAAAAATCTCTGGAGCCCCATAAGAAGAGACCATAAAAGAAATCCTTCACTGGCTACAAAGGTGAGGACATTTTTGAAATGAAAATAAATAGAGATGAAAGTTGGAAATGTATTTATTTACAAAACCCTAAGTCAATAAATTAGATACTTTTCAACAGAAGATAGGCACTTAAGAATAGAAGTTTTCCTTTCAGAAATCTTGTGTGAAGAAGACGATTTCTTTTTAGTTTTTGATTTGACTGCTTATGTATTGTTATTAATATTTAACTAAGACTCAGTGACATGAAAAGGTACTCATTATCCTTCTACGTTGGATTAAGACGATTTTTCCACAGTTTGTGAAGCTAAAAGTAACAAATCTTCCAGTTTTGATGTAGCACAATTTTTGCTTCTTTCTCTCTCTCTGATCATTTCTTGTTATGGAAAATAATTTGTATTTGCCATTTTCTGTGAAATTAGTAGCTTTCAATTTACAGCGGTAACTATAAGTCTTGTCAAGTCATGTGATTGACAGCTTTGTGAGTGAAAATGCTCTCATATTGATAGAAACAGAAGAATGAAGCTGTCAGGTCTCAATATGTAATTTCCTTTAATGAAAATATATTCCATATTTCTGTGATATATTGGAACCAATGGACTGTGCTAATTAGTTGTTGTAATGTTAGTTATGGATTGCTTATCCTCTTTAGTATTTTGTAAGAATTATACATAAGAATTTTGCACATTTTTAGTTGCTGAAACATATTAATTCAGGTGTCAAATCTATGTTATGTCAGTTACCAAAGCTTCTAAAACATTTTCAGAGAGAAAGTATACGAGTTTTTAAGATAAGTATTACATTCTCTTTAGCGTCTATACATTTCAGTTGTAGTAGAAGCATCTTTCCTGGCATTACGTGAATAAATATATAACATAATTTAACTTTTAAAGCAAATGTTACTTATAGAAATGCTTCCTTTTGGTGCCAATAAAAATACATAATTTATCAGGGGTATATAGTTTGTCCTTTTGTTAGAAGTCTGATGTGTTTTAGTAAGTTATCCTATAGTATTGTTCCTTCAGTATTATACAGCCTCAAATTTGAAAGTCACATGAATAAAAAGTATTTAATCCTTTTAAAAGGTCATTGGACATTTGTAATGATTGAATTAGCATCTAGAAAAAGAGATAGATTGTTTCTTCAGTATTATAGCTTGTAATAACAGAGTAATAGTTATGATTTATTTATTTTCTGGTCTAAGTTAGAAGTCATCATATTCAAATCAAATGTTCATTTATTTATTTATAAGTAGTTAATTCAAAGTCATCTTCTGTCTTTTCTTATATTAATTTTACTTTCATGGACAAGATTCTGGAATCCCATGAAATTTCTTGGTGGAAAGTATGAAAATTCTTTAAATTTTAAATTTTTATTCTTTGTAGACTCCTAATTCTGTGCCATGGGGAGAATCAGGATCTGGATCAGCAGAAAGGAGGGATGACAACCATGTCTCTCAGCATCATGGGCGTGGATCACATCATCATAACACAAGGAGACATCATGATGGAACACTCTCATCACCTCCCCCAAAACGTAGCCGCCCAGATTCACCTGGCAGCACCCCTGCTCCAGCCTCATCTTCTGCAGAAAATCATCCTTCATCTGAACATGGAGGCAGGGAATCTTTACTTGGACAGGCCCTTGAAGGCTCTACTCCTCTAAACAGTCACCATTATCAGGTACATTTCCTGTAATAAGATGGATTAGCATTCTCAGATATTGAGTTTGCTCTCCATTTTTGGAAAATAAAACTCGTAGGTAATAAGTAGACTGCAATTTATGTAGAATTGTTGTCATTTAGCGTTTCCTTAGATTCCTCCGGGACCTAAACCAGGGATTTCTTCTATTATTGGTTAAGTTTCAACTAAAATGTCTGGAAGCTATTGTTTTTTTTCTGGAAGAATGCAACCTCTAGCATCAATGCTTGGAAAAAGCATGGGCTTATTAGGACTCTGGGGGTAAATCTATGGGTTATTTGCTACTTTTGAACTTAAAGCAGGTTCTCATGGGGTCCTGTGCATGACCAACAACTGCTTCAGTTATATAGTCAACTATTTGGGAATCAGTGGTCAACTGCAGGCATAAATGACACCTTCCTAAGCAAGTCCTGTTTACTCCACCAGGTCAGAGTTGACAAGATGGAGTGAGGATAAAATCTTTTGGGTTGAAGCTGCGTAAATCTTAGTAGATTCTTACTATTAAAATACTTGATGACAATGATAATAAAGATGACATACTTTCAGCTCAAATATTTTATCCTATTTGCATTCAGCGGACCATGAAAGCCTAAACCAATTCGAGAGGAAGTCAGTCAAATAGCATGCATCTACCCAGATTCTTTCTACGCCTGGCAAAAGTTATACCTTCAGACTTTTTCATTCCCAATAATTTTTTTTTACTCCTTTACTGTATTAGTATTTGAGTTATTGTTAACCTAAAGCCTGATTGTGCGAAGAAGCCAAACTTGTTTTACTAAACTTTTCTTTTAGAGTTAGTTGTAAAACCTCAGTGAATTTTGTGAGTAATAATTTAGAATTGCTTACTTATTTGGTAAATTTAAAAAGTAAATGATTGTTGTGATAAGTTATGAAGGTAATTAGAGCTTATAATCCAAAATAATGGTTGGTGCAATGAATCTGTGTTGCTAAATAGGGAGGAGCTTCAAGTGGAGAGGAAAGCAGCTCTGACGACGAGTCTGAACACAATGCTGATGGAGGAGAGGGAAACACCAGTGCAATGGACACTCCTCTTCCTCCACCAACCAAGAGAGAGCCAATGGATTATCATGATGACCTCCCTCATAACCGGGGAGTTTCACCTTCCCTTTCATCAGTCGACCTCATGAACACAAGTGGTTTAGACCTGCCTCGTACACCCACCTTCCCTGGGTCTCTACTTCATGGTAAGATGATTTATGTTTTCATTTAACTTGCATTACTCATCTCATGTTACTGTTAACATATTGTGAAGCCTTGCTTAAAGGATTTAACTTTATTTTTAGTTGGTGAAATGCTAGGTTCCAAGATATTCGCTACTCCAGGTTGCATTTTGTGATTAAAGTTATATACAGTGGTGGATCCAGGGGGGGGGGAAAGGGGGAAATTTCCCCCCCCCAAATCCAAGAGAATATATTTTCCGAGGCCAATAATGTAATACTTATAAACTGAGCATAGATAGTCTATAGATGACGGTTGTCGGAGTAATGTTGCCGCATGCTCTTGGCCCTCTACACGAGGATATTCTGTGCTGCTTCCAAGTCGCGCCACTCATAGCTGAACATTGTTTGAAATGGAGGAGTTCACACAATTAGCGGGCACAAAATCAGACGCGCCACTGGACGCGGCCGTAGCCGCCATTCAGTCGCATGCGGTGGCGATGCCGACTGTGAGACAACATTGTAACGCCTAAGGAAGAAACACAATGTTTGAAATCGGCGACTGCTTTGCACTCGTAGTTCTACTTTGTCTACTCCTCTTCTCCCTCGAACGACTGAAGCTAAAGTTCCCCCCCCACTCGCTATGGCCCTTCCTGGAAGTTCCCCCCCCAAAATTTACGCCTGGATCCGCCCCTGGTTATATATAAGATTATTCAAGATTAAGTTCTTCAGCTGAATAATAAGCATAGAGGTATGGGAATCAAAAAGTTGGGTAACACCTGATTTAAAGATTGCATACATGTTGACTACACCAACAAATTTTATTTTTGTGGTGTATTGTAGTGTATTTGTGAATCAGGAAAAGATCTAGCTAAAGGCTATTTGTTCTTCTAAGAATTGCAGCAATAAACATTAAGTATCAAAAATATACTTCATGACATAGGATGGAAATCATTAGAATGTAAATATACAAGATGTGATGATTATTCAGTTTTTCAGGGAATGGTTGAAATGAATAGCGTGAAGTGTACAAAAAACTTTGTTTTCTCAAAATTCAATGTTCAGAGTCTTTGATACTTCACAATAACAAGCTAGGGATGTAGGTTGAATATTGCAGGCACCACAGCAACTGGCAGAGCATGTTTGTATTTGTAGAGGTTGGCTGTAAGCATAGGTGTGAGTTGAGTAAAAGCTCAAATGGGTTGGTAGGATATTATTCAGGTTGCATTAGCAAAATGATTTTTTATCACGATCACAGTGTATTTAAGAGTTAACGTCTAGTTATGAAGCCTTTTAATTTTTAATCTTAATATTCCTTCATTTTCCATTCTGTACATCAGTAGTAGTAATCCTACCTGCTGTTACACAACAACTTGCTAGGCAATCAAATGAAAATTTTCAACTATAAGAATACTGAATCAAAGATTTTCTCAATATGCATCAAATTCTGACAGAAGTTATTTAATGATTTATAGATGTTTAGAAATAAAGTATTACTGCTTATATTGGCATTGTATTGTACTGTATCACCACTAACAGAGTTTTGGATGGGCATAGTGGTCTGCAAGCAGAAGTTATTTGTATTATCATACATATGATCCCTGGACTTCTTATTTC
Organism: Sympetrum striolatum; assembly: GCA_947579665.1. Taxonomy (NCBI): domain Eukaryota; kingdom Metazoa; phylum Arthropoda; class Insecta; order Odonata; family Libellulidae; genus Sympetrum; species Sympetrum striolatum. The sequence goes on along the minus strand of OX388342.1, from coordinate 46,655,274 downwards.
TGAATTTAAAGATTATTTCCTCATGATTGCAGGTTTACCTGGTTTGCTTCCAGGACCATCTGGACTACATAACAGTACTCAGGATATCAACTATGGTAAGTAAAATTCTTTACTTTTACTGCTTATAATTATGTAATGCTTTTTTACTTTTTGTGAATTGTCAAATATTTAAGGTTCTTCAGTCTTTGTTTTTTTAAGTAATTTGTTTGAAGATATGGATTTTCTCACCTTCCTTGTTACATTTGTAAATATTGCATCGGGTTCTTTTTCCAATTAATAGGAATGGAAGAGCTACAGTTGCCAAATTTTTATGTTAGCTGATAACTAGTTACGATTTAATTTATTTTTTGTTGGATTGCCATTTTTTTCTATTTGAATTCCATCATAACATTAGAAATTGTTAGAATGGTCTGTGAATCCCTTAAAATATTCATTGAGGATTATTTATTCATACAGTTATGGTAATTCTTTTTGATTACTTGAGTTTTATAGACGTCCTCCATGGGAAAGCAGTAGATCAATGGGACACTGGTTTTCTGCCATCTTTCAGCTATAGTTAATTTTTTAGGAAATCAGTTCAATTTCAGCCACAAAGTGTGTTTTCATTGAAATTAGGCTGTGAGTTGTCTCCCTGTTAGTAAAATGTGTACCAGTTTGCATGTGTAAGGGGTTTTATTAAATATGACTGAGTTAGGGTTTGAAGAGTTTAACTACTTATGTATTCCATCTAAGACGAGTAGCAAATGTTATGTGGAGGTTTGGCATAAGTTGGAACAGAGCAGAGTATCTGTCATCAAAACAGCTGTTTAAATGGCTGTCTTATATTTTGGAGTAAATGTTACAAATTCAAAGTTTGCGGCAATTGAAGGATTATATGTGTATAGATGATGTATAAATCCACAAATTTATTTCTGATCTGGTCTGAAATAAATTTTTGGAAAAGTATACATCATCTTTATATTATGAATTTTCACAACATCACGGCCACCTCCATAGATTTTAAATGAACGATCCTAGAGCTTTAGTGAATGAGATGTTACTGACTGGGATACTCATTGTCTGAGGAAGAAAAGGAAGTCTATGATGAGATATGTGCCTATATGTTAAATTAAAGAATTTTGCAAGGATAGGAAAGTAAAGTGTTGACAAAAGTAAAAAAAAAAAAAACAATCTGAATGGCATTTGATAATCTTTTTGTGAGATGTTATCACTGGTTAAGTATAAAAAATATCTCTTTAGATCTCAAAAACATACTTATCTATATAGTAAGCTGTTACTAGCTGCAGTATGTCATACCCTCTAGAGTGTCAAATATTATGTGCAGTGAAGATCTCCCTATCCTGAGTAAATTTTCAACTGCTAGTCTTTTCTCCCCTCATTTGCTCAAATCAGTCTGAAAGAACATTCTTACTTGATTTCAGTATTCTTTAGTACATGCAGTTCTTTTATCAACATGGTCTCTGATTTCTCTTACACCTTTGCCTTCAAATATCTTTTATTTGTTCTTGCAAATGGTTTTTCATATATTGCAGCTGTCTCTTGAATCTGTGGTTTAATTCTTTGAAATCAAATATTTGGAAGCATAATAAAATGTGGTGTGATCATCTTTCTGTTGCAGTCTTTTCCTTTTTTTTACATTCAAGTCATTCAAGAGTTACATATCCATCCATATGCATTTTTTCTATATTTACACTAACTAAGGTTAGATCCATTTTATTAGCTACAGGATGGTGGTTATTACTAATGTAACTTTTAATCATTTTAAAACCCCCGAATTTCTCATACTGTTCTTACATCTGGAGCACCTTTTCTGATGATTTATTTGCAAAGCATAAAAACTTTTATTGAATAAATTAATGACCTTTGGTAATACTGAGCTTGTGAGTTGAACTATTCCATATTATTATAAACTTAAATACTTATATGGAGGAAAAAGATTTCTTTTCAATTCTATTAGGGGTTAAAATGATAAAGGTTATTTGAAATTTGTGATGTAAGTTTGAATATTTTTAAAATTAATTTAATTTTAGTTTTGTATTCCTGAGAGGCATACCATTAAAACAAAATACAGTATTCAAAACAATATCGTGTTGTTCCAATCCCTGGCTGGTGAGTCTAAACTAAGAATACTCTTAGTTAATCTCCCAAGAATAATGTGTATTTGCAGTATAAACTAATTCTGTTATATCTATCCTTAAGAACTATCAATTGCTGTACTGCTTAGCTCACAATATGTTTCTTCCATGATTGGAATTCTCCAGTTCACTTATGAGAGTACAGTAAGCAGCTGCAAAATTTAATCTCAGTTGTTCATCTTAAGGTTAAGCACTCTGGTACGTGATAGAAAATTCACAGTAATGCAAAGCAAATAATTTATTTGCATTGAAATGTATCACACACTATTTTTTCAAGGTTTCAAATCTCTGAAGATTTTCTGCCAAATTGCCTTGTTTAGGAAATCACTTTGGTGAACATTCACAATTTAAGTGCTACCTTTTTTATACTGTTTAACTTCCTAGAGTTAAATATTTTTTTGGGAATTAGCTCATCACATCTCACAATTATTTTACTCTAATAATACTTCAGTATTCATAAGTTTATATCTTTCTTATTTAGCATACCATTTTCACAAAAATTCATGTCTCCTTCAAAATTGTATCGTTTTATCCTCCTACTTCTTCCCAAATGATCATAAATCTATGTCATTGGCTCTATCAGAAATTCTAGGAAAGTGGATTTTAGTGAAATAGAAGCAAAATTAATTGTTTTTATGCAAGTTTTGAAAGTTATGGTACAAGTTAAGTTTAGGGATCACTTACAGGTTCTTTATTTTATGCTAAGTTTATATAAAATGTATTTTGGTGTAAATGACCTATTGACATCAAATTGATGGATAATTATTCTAATGTTATTTCACGGCTCAGCTTTGAATATTTTAGAAATTTCATAACCTATGTAAAAGGTTCTTAGAATTATGAATCCATTTAGCTCTTTGCTTTTGCTTGTTTGTTATTGATGCATTTACAGAAAATTTTGTGTGAATGGGTCGTGATGGCATCAATTTGATAGTGGGTGTGATGAAGGTGTTGTTTGTCATGTAAAAACAAGTTGTTATATTACCTCTTAAAAAATGTATATTTAGTAGTCCTTTTGATTTTATCATATAGAAGTATATTAATTTTAGAACTATATGGGTTTCTAGATTTGCATCCAGAATTCAGTACTGTAGAATTTTCTTGGCAGTTTTCTTGATGATAGCCTCAGTTCATTTTGTATAATTTGCAGTATTCTGTTAGAAATATGAATCAATAACAGTCTGTGCATAATATAATCTTATAATTGATTATCACATCATCCTAGAGCAAGTTTTTGCAATATTTTCTGCTAAAATTAAAATTGAATTTGGTAATTCTGCACAGATGGTTTTCTGATAGACTGCATGTTTCTTTTCAGATAGTTAGTTTAGTTTGAATAGCTCCAATTGTTAATAAAGTTGAACAAAATAAAGGTGAGGCTTGGAGTTACTGCATGTTCCTTTGTATATGACCTTATAAAACTCAGATGTGGCATAGATTGAGAAAACAACCATTATTTCTAGGTTTTGGTTGTATGTTCATCAAGTAGTCTTTCTTAATTTTAATTATATTCATTCTGAGTAATGTTGTATTCATTGATTACATCCAAACCTTGGTGTCATTGTATTTTAAGGTTATATTTTGGGCCAATGAATGTTTAAGTTATTTGATGTTGATTCATCCAAGGAATGGTTACTTTGTGATTGTTTAGAGATTTAAAATAATAGGTTAATTTTGTCATCAAAGGCTGTCAATAGTTACAGGAAAGTTTTGTGCAAGGGAATTTTATTTTATGGGGGATTGTTTTATTTCTTATCCTCATGAATTTGGTTTCCCTTGGAGAACTTTGGTCTGTGATTTGTGCTGCTCTTGATTACTGTACATGGTTGCTATCACAGAGTAGATCTCTGCTGCCTCTATCTTTTTCCGGGTGTCGATAGAAATCAAACCCACGCTCCCCGTGCTTGCAGGGGTGGAGCCCCGGTCGGTCCCGAACGACGCCACCAACTCCCAAGACCACGCACAAGACCCCCTTCCTACATCTTCCAATGCTTCCACTCCTTCCCCCAACCTCTTGCAAATGCAAGAAAATGCAACCCGTTTCTCAGACCCATCAAAGCCCACCTGTCCTTTCTGTGGCCGAACGTACAGCTCCCCGTCCAATCTGCGGCAGCATGTGTCTAACGTCCATGTACGCACAGACGAGGACTCTTGGGAGGTGTGCGACGTATGCGGGCGGCGCTGCAAGACACGCCACTACCTTGTCAACCACAGGCTGCAGGCTCATGGCATTCGAGTCCGTCCTCGATGGCCTCAGATGTTTCAACCAATGTAGGAGAAATCCCCATTGGGATCTGTCGTTGATCAAAGGAGAAACATTCACACATTCCCGATATCCATATTATTACCCATATCTACCCCCTGCAATGCAGGAGGGAAAGTATTGTTTCTACAGATGTCTGTGCTTTGATTGTTGAAGGGTGGCTGAAAAAAACCTTTGCAATCCTTACTTGTGAAGATTGTTCTCAGACGAGAGATCTTGACTTGACAATGTCTGATTTCCAGTGCTGATAAGAAAGAGGAGATTGTGAAAGTCCTCATATATTGTGCCTCTTAGATGATCATCTCAGCTTTACTAAATTCCTATTAGTGCCTGTGAAGGTGTTTGGATTTTATATAGAGATGGCATTTATAAATTAGAGTTGGTAAATTCATTGGTATTTACCACTTGATATATAGTTCCTGATGCTTCATTAGTGCTGCTTCAAAGTTTAAAATGAATGGACTGCATTTGTTGTGCCAGCATAAATTTAGTTGGTGGTTGTACACAGTATTTGTGTTGCTTGAGAGAGAGTTTGTAATCTGCTCTCTTCTTGCAGGAGTATGGCATTGTATGTGTAACAAGTGTTAGTAAGGTAAAAACCTATTATAAGAAAGGAAGCAAATATAAAGCAACTATGCAAGAGCCTTTAGAAATGAAGCTGAAATATCTTTTTATAGTACACACCCACAATGCTGCCAAATTTGATTACAAAGAAGTTTTAGGGAGGATGAAACTAAATGTATCCATGAAATTTTGGATATTTTTCTTATAAGCTTTAATGACTAACCACTTGAGCATGTTGTTCACAAGTATACGCAGAATTTAAGAGGGAATAAGTTAATTTTTATCAGTATAGACAAAGATGCATTAAAACAGCCAGGGTAGCTTCAATTATTTTATTGTTAGTTGCTTAAGGGCTGTAGTAGATATCTTGGCATGGTGAACTTGGTTCAAGTACTGTTGTTCAGGCTGCTATTGCATACTTTTGATTGAAATCAAGATGCACTTTATGTAATTTTGGAACCCTACTCATGAAATTCTGCTTTTAAACATAACAGTGAATGGTCAGATGGTAAACAGTACTTGAATCACTGTGATTATCAACCTAAGGCATTAGATCAAATAGATAATTTCTACATGAGTGATGATGCTGTATTATTTGTACTTAGTTAATAAACAGTGTGTATTTAGTGGCAAAGTTTCAATATGATGTGGCATATTTTGAGATTTATGGAGATGTAACATTTTTATTTGTGATGTACCTTTTTATTTTATTGTGGGAATTCTTACTACTTGTGTTAATATTATAGCTTGGAATTATTTATTTATCACTATTGTTAGAATTGAATTATTCTGCTGCAGTTGAGCCTTTTAAGATAATTGCAAAGGAATACAGAAATATTAAGAAATAACAGCAGAATCTGCCTTTTGAAATAGAAATTTGTAAAAGTGACATGGTCTATTTTTACTAGGTCATTCTTTATGCAGAACAAATTCATATTATATACATTCTAGTCTCAAAAATGTTTGAGCTTGACTCATGGTTGAAGTTGATACTCTGCCTCATGGTACACAAGCAATAAAAATCATGTCATGAATTATTGGACTGATTGTTTAGTTATTTTTTGTTTGAAATATGATAATTGTTCCTTTTGAAATTTTCAGAAATTTGCTTATCTTATAAAATATTCTACATTCTAGCTATAATGTGAGATAAAACTTACTGCCTATAATTAGTATTCAAGTAAATATCATATTAAAAGTAGAACATGTTAACTTATGGTTGTTTCTAGACATATCTTACTTTGAAATTCAATTTCAAGGTGTGTTATAATAACTTTGTTTATTCATGAACTCTAATTTTTTATATGACAGCTTGATTTTATTGGAAGTGAAAACTTCTGAAAATTCATCAGAAACAGACTGATTGGTGTGCATTTGTATTCAATTGATTACTAAAGTAAAATAGTATTGTATTTTGTGAAAGACAAAATTTTGTTAAATAAATTATATAATTTGATCAAGATATTGTGGTATTAAATATCCATCTAACTTTTGAAACTGACAAGTTTTGGAAAATCCATCCATGACCTCCATTGATGTCCTGAGGTTGAATTGTAAAGAGTAAGTAGTGAAAAAACTTCTATGCATTACATACTTGCAATGCAATTATCTTTTTTTTTCGGTCTTGCCTGCTTTGACTTAGTTTGGAAAAGTGTATAATTTTTCAGAAGGACTTATATTTGGTGTATTTGTGTGGTTGCTTCATTTTACATTAATTATTTTCATCTTGTGGAAGGTAGTATTATTTTACGTACTAGGGGAAAACAAAAGGATCTTTATGCTTTGTTATATGCGTTTCTGTGATAACAAATGACTTAGTTATGCTTCTAAATCTCTTTCTAGTGTCTAGCAGACGTGCTGGAAGTGGGGGAGGTGGTTCAGGAGGTGGAGCAAGCTCTCTTGATATGATGCGTGTTCGAGCTACAGATCCTCGGCCTTGTCCCAAATGCGGCAAAATCTACCGTTCTGCCCATACTCTTCGCACTCATTTAGAGGACAAGCATACCGTCTGCCCTGGGTATCGATGTGTTTTGTGTGGCACAGTAGCCAAGTCTCGCAACTCACTGCATTCACACATGTCCCGGCAACATCGTGGTATTAGTACTAAGGACTTACCTGTCCTCCCAATGCCAGCACCCTTCGATCCAGAGCTTGCTTCACGCCTTCTAGCGAAGGCAGGTGTGAAGGTAAGTCTGCTAAATGCTGTTGTGGTATACTAGTTATGGAGATTCCACCCTTATGCTCCAAAGGCTCTAATCATTGTTGACATTTGTGGGCCATGTCATGTTTTAATATCTTCATTGAATTGTACTGCCTCAATTTTCTCAGGAATTGCTAAATACATTTAAGTTATATAACAATCTTGAATCAAATTTTGGAAGCCTTATATTTCCATTGTTTGTGAAAATGGAAATCTTTTGCTAATTTATCAGATGTTAGCTTATCAAAGTTAGACTTATAGAGGCTGATATACATCTCAAGAATATTGTTTTCTTTCATTGAGAATAGATTTCTTTCCTTTCAGTTATTTTAAGGTATGTGTTTATTCTTTTCTCATCACTGTATTTTATGCAGGATAATCTTCTATACCTTCAACATTTATGTAACTGAGGTCATTTAGTTTTCTCAGAGTTTTAATAATTTTGCATATAGGAGCAAATAAATATTCCACAGTGAAAAATTCTAATGTATTCTTCATCTCATTCAAGTGTAACTTTAATTATTAATGTACACCATACAATGCTTTTTCCTTTGTTTAGCCTGGAGGGGAAACATTTTATTTTTGTCATGTTTTGTTAGTTAAGGGAATATTGCTCCCAGATTGATGGAACCTAGAATAAAATTCATTGTGGAATCATGTTATAATTCAACCTTTTATACTGTTCAGGTTTCTCCTGCAGAATTAGCTGCCAGAGCTTCTCCAACCGGAGGCCCTAGACGCTCGGATCTACGTCTTGACCTCAAATCTGTAGGTGGGCCTGGAGGAAGATCGGACGAGCGCAACGATGGAGGTCGAGGGAGAGGAGATATGGGTGAAGATATGCACACCCCACACCACCACCATCACCACCGAAGTCATCACCATAACCAACATCGTGGGGGTTCATCCTCACGCCACTCTGAGGGTGCTGGCAGTGGCAGTGTTTGTGGTGGAGATGATCCAGAAGACCTCAGTGTGCCCAACTCAAGATATGGTTCTGAAATGGGCCCTTCTCCTCCTCCTGGTACAGCTCCTTCTCAGTACAGAGGACATGTACATGGAGCTAATGGTCCTCGAGGGGCAAATGGCAAAACAAGGTCTATAGATTCCATCGCCCAGAGCCTTGTGGGTGCACAAGCACAGGCAGCCGCTGCAGCAGCAGCTGCTGCTGCAGCTGCTTCTGGTGGAGCTGGGGCATCGACAGGCAGTGCCATAATTGACACCTATCTTCAATTGATAGCAGAAAATTCTGGTGGTTTGGCTCTGAATAGAGCTGCTGCCATTGCAGCAGCAAAAGCAGCAGGCATGCCAATCCCTGGTGAAGAAGAGATGGAAGGAGAGGACTATGGGGAAGAGGAGGAAGAAGATGAGGAGGAGGAAGAGGAGGAGGAGGCATCCGATGATGGTGAAGAGACATCAATGGTTGGAGGTGATGGGAAAAGCAGGGATGACGATGGAGGTGGAGAAAGGGAAGGTGGTGAAAGAGAAGGGGAGACCTCTGGTGGAGAGTACAGCGAAGAAGAAGATGGGGACGAGGATGACGGAGGACAAGAGGGGCAAACTGCTGAGAGTGGAGTAAACATTAGCGGTGATGCAGGAATGAGGATGGAAGATTCGGCAAATGAGATGGGAGAGGGGTCTGGCGGCATCGTTGAAGGGGTGGAGTGAGCTGTCATCCGTCCGTTGACATGTGGACCGCACATGTTGGGATTATCCCGTTCAATTGGTGTCGGCCATGATTCATCATCTTTGCTCATTGTGGTCCCTGCGTCCGCTTGGTGGTGAGCAGTTAGCCCCCTTGGAAAAAATTGATGGTCTTATGCCATCCGTGTTCACTACATGACTAGAATTTTGTAATGGTAGGAAAAAGTGGTATCACTGTTGAATGTCTTCTGTATAGATGCATTGTCCTCAGAAGCATTATCAAAAAGAAGAAAATTAGCACATTTCTGAGGTGAGCCTCCTGCACGAGCTCTAACTTGCTGATTTTAGAAATATTGCCCGCTCATGTTGTTGCACTCATTGGTGGAATTTTTAGCTGTCTCAGAGTATTTCTAAGTTGTCATCTCGGATACCGTTTGAGCAACAGTGCTCTCCCAATTAGTGTAGGTTGAGCGAGAAATTTGAGTGGGCAGGGACTCACCTTTGAATAATCTTGTTGCTGCGGAATTTCCTAGCCAAGCAAAGGAGAGTGCAAGGAAGGCATTGGGCAGAGGAATGTTAGACAACAGTCCAAAAGATGCCTCATCTTTGTATGTCTGAACTCAACTCCTGTGCCGGAGTGGTCATGCTGCATTGGCTTGGTTCATCTGGTATTAATTTCAAACCTGGGTCCCACTTCTCAAGGAATTGAATGCATGGGAATGAGAGAATGCAAGAGTGAGTGAAAGATTAATTTGCTGAGTATTCTTGTTAATTAGAGGGAGTAATGTTTTCATGACATGAAATGATGACAGTGTTGATAATGGTTCCTAAAGCCAAAAGTTTTTTGAGGCCCAGTGCACTCAGCAAATGCATAATGAATTTATGCGAGCACGTAACTGTCTGGTTTATATTTTGTTTCACTCAGTTAAAGAAAGGAACTTTTAGCTGTGGAATTTAGAGGTGACTCAGGATTGCAGAGATCTTATCTTTGCCATACAAAAAGTAAAGAGTCTTTAATCCTCTAGAAGTCGTGATTGATCCATGAAGGTTTAACTTTATGGATTCTATTACTCTATGTCTGGCATGTTGTCTCTACTCCCCAGTGCCCATTATGGTCACACTGCTCATAGCACATCGTATGAGCTAGGCACAGGTTTGAGTCGTAGAGCCTTGGTCAAGAGTGGAACGAGAGATTTCGAATAAGTGAATTGGGAACTTTCTTGCAGTTCTTTCAATAGGGATGAAACCTGCGTCAATTCATTTTTCATGCTGTTGAGTAATGTCGAAGAGCTAGAATGTGCAACGCTAGCTTGTTTTAGATGCAGGGAAAATTATTGTGTAAGCCCCTATAAACATATGATTGTTCCAGTCTCATTGGCACCCTCTTCCAGGTTGTTGAGTAGACTAAGTAAGGCTGTCAGCTGAGCATCTGATGTAGGATTTTAATCTGGGTGATGGGGTTTCTGCTTAGCTGTCTGTGAAGTCTTTGCATGAATGGTTAAAATGAACCTAAGTAAGGGTTCCAACATTGCCAGAGCTCCCCTCCGTCTACATTCTGTTTAGATGATCGATGAAATCGGCATCTAAAATGTCCTTTTTTAATATTCCTTAAAACACTTGCCTACCTCTTGGTGATCTCCTTGGGGGAATCGGCTTTGCCTGATCATTAGCCGGTACCACTAGACAGAGTGAAGGAAACACTCTAGGGTCTCAAAGATTTCGTCCTATTTTTGTGCATGGCTGCCCATTGAATCACTCTTTAAAAGTGTTGTTACAAACAACGATTTTTTAAACCGGGTAAACAATCTGTACAAATATATGTATACCAATCCATAACTCGTATGAAACTTTTTAGTCCACTTCCATAGATTCACTTCTTTTTTATTATTATTACAGCATAATATAGTATACATAACAGATGATATATCTATATACACATTTACAAGGAAAAAATCATATTACTAAATAATATATACCTCAAGCAGTTTTCTCCTCATAAAAACATACAAGGTAGACATACACTGACCTCATTTAGATTGGCCTTCGAGCCAACTTCATCCAATTCACAAACGCTACCTGCATACCTACAAAGAGATAAGTACAAAGTTTTTCCAACAATTGCTGGTTTTTTTCTGCCTTAATCTTAAAAAATAAAACTCTTTGCTGTTTTCCCGGCAGGTTTTGCAAGCATTACCTAACTACTCAGAGCAAGGATGTCAGGGATTAGTAATAGTTATCAAGTTTTTTGTATGCTAAACTTTCTGTCTGTTTTCATAGTAAGAAGTAAAACTAAATGATCCAGTCAGTGTGTACTTGTTACAGAGTAGTAGTATTAAGGTAAAGAATTATTTTTTTTTACCGTTGAAATTGCCCCTTGTGCCAAAGGCAAAAGGAAACAGAACGACATATCTAATATGTATGTATGAACTAAAGTTTGATTTGTATATTCATTTTTTATTGATATTTTTTTAACTCTGGGTCCCGTTGCGTTTTTCCACGGCAAAAACGGGTATACAAGCAAATGTCATTACATTTCATAGTCTTCAGGTTGAAAGAGAAACGCATTCAGGATAAAGTAATACCTCAGTATTTTGCACAGGCCACACTGGCCTGGCAGAATTGCAGTTCATTACCTCGGTGGCAAGAACGAGCTCTTTTTGATTCCGTTCTCGCTTCCCCCAAGTAGTATTTAAGCAGGGGAGGGGTCATTGGGCATTTTTCCCAAACCTTCTCTTGCATTACACCACTCGGTCCACAATAATTGCTACTTTTTTCTGGCACAGTTTGATACTCGCTTATTATTTTGGCACCAATCAGATTTCATTTGCAACTGAGAAAGGATGATAGTGAAAAAAGCAGGTACAAAACCTTCATTCTTCCAACTGCTAATTACAGTATGAAATGATTTCTTCCATGTACTGATAACAGTATAACTTCCATGGTTTTTGTATTCACAGACTGTATTTATTTGAGCATTTTTGTTTTGGTATAGTCATGTTGTTATTATGTTTGCATTCTCATCTGGTGGCTCTGGAAGACATTGTGGCATTTTACATAGATTTGACGTATCCAACCTCTCTGATCTGCTCAACAGCTGGAAGATCTCGATTACAAGGTGTGAGGTTTGGATTATATTTTCCAAAATAATCATTAAATATTTACTCAGGGTAAAAAGAGATTCATTGTTTTAGAATTTGCTTACTAGTGACAAGGCAGCAGTTATACCATTTTTGGATATCTGTTGCTGCTCCTATCATTAGGTGCCAGATTTGATGCCCGTGTCTTCCTTTGCCGAAACGTGAGAAACATATGTCCTTTTCCCTTATACAACACTACGCTCTTATCCCTTCCATTGACCCAGGCCTTCCTTTGGTACCCGTTCCCTCCATTGAGATAGTACTTATTTTTATACCTCGCATTTGTCTGCGTGACATTAAAAGAAATAGGATCACTCAGGATGTTTTCTTCTCATTTTTATGTTTACTGAGCACCCGGCCAACACTACTGTCATCACCTTACCCATTTCCCCTACCCTTTGCCCTATTTCCCTGCCCTTTCTGCAGTCCTTTACCCAAAATGTGTCACATCAATATACCAGTTGTCTGCCATTCCTGGTGAATTTTTTAATCACTGCTTTTATGCATAGAGGAACTGTAACACTTTTTAAGTTGCATTTCATGTAGTATTTCCTGTGGGCCAAGAGTTGTTCTGTTTTTAGAACTTTACACCAAGGGCTTGCCTCTCTCTAGTCGGTTTTCATTTCATTATCGAGCTTGATTCAAGTTTTTTACTCACTGGTAGCCATTTTTATGCCTAGTCTCATGTTCTACTTCCCGATGGAAAAAATCACTTGCCATTATATTGTCAGGTCATGTGAAATAGTATTGAAGTGTTACAATTCCTCTGCAATTTTAATTGAAACCTACACAGTAATCTAGCAAAGTTAATATTTTTGCAAATTTTAATGTTAATTATTCACTATTAATGTTATTATTAACTGGTCCTAATTTTGACTGAAATATTTTATTGGATATAAATCGGGTACTTGGTCTTTACCTTTGCTTCTTGATCAATAGATAAGTAAGTGGCTTGACAGCGTACCATGATGTGGCACAATTAACCCAATATTTCATGCCGGTGTGTCTATCCTTTGGTTTGCTGGAGCTTAGAAGAAAACTGTAATTTGTACATAGCTTCCTTTTTGTCATAAAAATGGCAGAAAAGTTTAAAAATAAGAGTTGTGTGGATAGTTAAAGCAGGTTTTTGAAAAAAGCTGGCTTGCTTTGAACTAATTGTAGCAACAGTGTTAGTATTGTTGGAGTTTTTTTTATAAATATATATAAATATATATTATATATTATGAGTTGTGGGCTTAGAGTGGGGACCCTCATCTCTTCCTCTTCACTCCACCAAAAGGAGTGAAAGGGGGATGAGAACGTCAAGCTGTGTATGTGTGCATGTGTGTGAACAAGTTAAAAGCACGTGATTAGTGTGTGTGAGTGAATGGATATAGATAAGGTTATTAACTTGGAATATAAAAAAAGGATTGATTATATGAGAAAGGAAGAAATTGATAATAACTATTATGGTATATCATTATATTATGTTAAAGATGCCCACTCTTGAAAGGAAGGGAAAAATTTTCTTTCCTCAATTTTTATGGCTTTTTTTTTAATTGAAATGGGTGTTCGGGGGTGAGAAATGACATCATCCAGAGAAAACCTTGCTGTCCAATCCACTCCTTACCTTGACTGTCAACCCTATCTTCCTCACCGTTTTATCTGGTTCTCTCCCATGAATTCCCTCACCTTTGTTTTAATGAACTAACTCCAAGCTCAGGGATTCACTCTCGAGCAGACGTTAAGAGTGGACACCATTTTGTCCAAATGCAAGAAATCACCCATGTCCATCTGTTGCTCTTGGCACCAGGCAAAAAAAGTAAATGGAAAGAAAATTTTCATGTAAGGAATTTCAAGTTTAAGATGAAAGAAAACTTTTCTACCTCATTCTCACCATTGTGTGAATAATATTATTATTATAATTATTATTATTATTATTGCATGTATTATAAAATAAAACTGTCAGACATTTTTTTGATATCCTAGTTTCTAAGCTGTGAAATTTTATTATTATTCTTTTGTAATTGTTCCATCAATGGGAGTACTGGACACCCATGTGTTGCCACTGTGTTTTGTGTATGCTGTTGTTAGTGGTTGAGTGAAGAGGTGAATGAAGGTTGTTGGTCAGGTTGTCATCCACCCTCTGCCAAATGCGATTGGCATTGTGCATCCTCATAGAAAATGGAGGCGACCATGGTAGTGATCTCCTTCTGACTCCTCAGGAGGAGTGTCAAAGAGTGGCAGGGGAAGGTGTTGAATAATGTTTGTGTTTATAACCTGTGTGGCAATCTTGATGGTGCAGCAGTTTACTTAAAGGCATGTTGCAGAATGTTGTTAGTTTTATAAGGAAATTTTTAATAATTATTATTTTCTAACCAGTGATAAAATTCTGGATGATGTTTTTAAGCATAACTTTTTTTTCAATGGATTTGTGTGCTAGAAAAAGTTATAAGCCTCTTGATCATCCAATATTGATTACCTCAATTAAAAAGTGACTTTTTGTGTGTTCTTTGTTAAAAACAACTAGTATTTTTTAAAGTAGTACTTTAATTAAGTTTTTTGTCATTTTTATTTTGAGTATATACATATATTATACATAAAATATAGTGTAAAAGATGGTGAATAGAATCGCCCCCTCCCTTTTTAATTTGTGGTGATTTTAAAAATGAAGTGTAACAAGGGAGGTCTAGGGAGGGAGGAAAGATATGTGTTTCATGTTTTTGCGAGCTTATTTAAAAAATCCTTGGAAAATAATGCAAGTGTTTGTATACTCAGTGCCATAATTGATGGAAGATAACTTTTTTTATGAATGTATTTGTCCAAGGGCTTGGTGGGTGTTAAGAAATGTTGGTGAGGAGAGATGTGTGTATAAGTGGTTCCTATATAGCAGAGAATGTGAGGGTGTCTCAATAGTTGAAGGAAAATAGTATATTTTGACTAATGGAAAGTGATTTTCATCATTCATTTCAAACGCAACCTCTTTTTCAAATTGAGAAACGGTGTTAATTCATCTCCTTATTACTGAGGGATATCAAAATTTTGATATTTCAGAGCTTCATTCTGGTTATATTTTTGTGTGAATGTAGAAAGAATCTTGTTAATCACATGTTAAGCTGCAATCCTCGCACTGTTGAGACACCCTGTGCCTTTGTACAGATGACCAAGGTGGTGATGTTGATGATGATATTAGAGCAGGTGTCAAATTTTCACCTTAACTCTCTCTCTCTCTCTCCCTCCCTCCCCCACAATCTCCCTAAATGACTTCCCCGACAGTAATCCACAAAAACCTCACATCTAGCTCCCTTTTCAACCCTCCGTATGATCCCTTATTTTTTGTGTTCCTCCATCTGTCCCAGTCCCTCCCAAATCCCGTCTTAAAGTAAATCAGGTGGTCATTACAGTTCCTATCTCATACTCCCAGACAAGAGGATGATGAAGAAATACTTTTTTATAGGTCTTAGTATATGAGCTACATGCATTGTAACATTTTATGGTGTGGAAATGCAGTAACATGTAAAAGAGCACTCACTAATGATAGGTATGGAGTCAGATGATAGGGTCATGAAGTGCGTGCGGTGCTGGCATACGGAAATATTTGCATGGAAGGCACTCTTATATTCCGCTAGGGGCCACTGAAATTACCTGTTGATGTTTTTTAACCTACTCCGATTCCCCAACAGCATGGCTATTCTCTAGCATTTCTTCCTTTGAGGATTGTGATACTCTGCTATTTTGGCCATCCATGATTATTTACTTTGTTGCGTTCTCATTATACTGGTTGAACCGCTCAGGGTTGCTTTTAAAAATATTGCTCTCTTGTCATACCTACACATACATTTCCTGTTTTTACCTCATGCATATGAATGAAATGATTTGGTGGGGTGTTTTTCCCTTCACTTTCTTCTCATTTTTATTTCGCAAGTAGCAAAATTTTAATTTTGATAAGTTTTGGATGTCTAATTGAATAGATTTTTGGTTGCATATGTCACATGTGGTAGTTTTTATCTTAATTAATATGTGAAATTATGCCTTAGAAATTCTTGTTTGGCTAAATTAATGATATTTTATGCTTTGCACCATCATATTTTGGCATTTCTCAGTAAATTGGTCTTCCTTTGACTGAGTTGGTTAAAATTTTAGGTGTTTTTGTCAGCCCTAAAGTTGAAGGATGAATCTTGAATCTCTAAGTTTAGAATGTTTTGTTTTTGCTGCTACTTTTTTGAGCTTCATTTCAGACAAGGAATGATAAACCTTTTTATGAAGTTTGGTTTCTGAGTAAAAATTTCAGTATCAGAGATTGATATCATAACTCGGCTATTTTCTAGTTGTTTCTTCATTTTGCTGCAGACTTTTAACCAATTATCCTCAAAGGGCTGTTTCATCTCAAGCCTGTCCTCATAAACTTTGGGTTTGTGGCCCCAGATTGAATATTTGCGTGGTGTTTTCTTGAAAAAGAAGTTGGGGTCATTTGTTATCTTCCTGGAGCCTTTTGATGCTTGCACCTCTGCATTGTATGACTCTTTTTGCCATTAGGGCATGCACCATCTTCATAATTTTTAGACCAAAGGAAACCAATTATAAATTGTGAATAACTTTGCTAACCTTGCTTAAAAATGGCTTGGTATTCTCTGTTGACTGATTTGATTGCTCTGAGGAAGGCCGATAGTACAGCCCAAGCAGGGTAGCCGATGGGAAGCATTCGGCCGATCCACGTTGTAAAAAAAGTAGTTTGATATTCCCACCTAATGGTGTTTGTAAGTGGAAATAATACCCGACCATTCTGCAGGGAAATGGATATACTAATGCTACAAAATATATGAACTTATATATCTTTGTATTCATCCATTTGAGTATACGAAAAATGAGTGCCCCCGGAGGAGAGCATTTTTTATACCCTTTTGAAAATATTTTTCTGCCACGTCTTGCCCCAATCACTCTCACAGGCATGCAATTATATATATATGACCCCTTGAGACCCCCGTCAATCCAAAAGAAACCATACTCCTCCTCCCTCCCATTCAAACCCTCCCCGATCACAGTTTGAGGTCCAGTCTCTTCGGTTTGGTGGCCACATCCACCCGAGAAGAATGGCCTTACGGGCAGTCCAGTGAGTGGCATAAGGGGCCGTTTTGAAAGTAATGATGTTCCTAAAGAAGAAGAGGTTTAAAAAAAAGTTTTTTAGAGAGCAATTTTTGAAGCAATATACTTGCCACATTTCCTCTCCTCAGTAAGGAGCAGGAAGGATTTAGCGTAGAGCTGTACTCCTCCCTTCTGTGGTCAAGTGCAGGGTCTCTTCAAATATCCCCCTATGAATTGTGGGTAAGGCCACGTCTTATCATGCGAGATTTTTATGCCCCTTCCCGCCAATGTGTTTTTTGTTGTACTGCCAGTGTAATAGGTTGTTCATTGTGAGTTTGTGTTGACAAGGCCTTCCCACATGCTGCACTGTACACTTAACATTTGTGTATATTTCATCAATGCTTGTTCCTTGTTTTCATGTGATTGTTGCAGTACAAAACAATACACTATTACCTCATAAGTAATAATAGACGTATATATATATAAATATAAATGATACTTTTCACAACAGAACTCAGGTGTTTGAATGCAGGATTCTAATGAAGGTAATTTTTGTTATTTTTTGTACACATAAATGACATATCCTTTTCACACATTTTTGCATAAAATGATGCTGACATTCCTGTGGAATAGTTATGAAACTAGGACGTGCACTCCACCAATCATTCAGAATTATCAATGCACTTTACCTACTATCATCCATTATTATTTAGCAGGACACGCTCATCCATTGAAGGACTATTCTGAATGAATCGAACAAAACACAAGACTTTATTTCCAATGACAGTCCTGTGAACAAAAACTTTTTATTTGAAAGCAAATGTTTGATGATTTTTAGAATTTTATTAGTTTATGATAGAGGTTGTATTGTGATTATGAACTGGTGTGATCGTTATTATACTCAAATAAGTTTGAAACTCCTGATTTCCTGATTGAAAAGTATAAAAATTGATTTTTTAAAAATGTTTTAATTACTAATCATGTATATTTGCTCCTTGCATGACTACCTCAAGTAGAAACAAATCACGTAAAGTGAGGATTTCAGTGCAACATACATTTATCCTGCACCTTGCTGCAAACTAATGTATGTCTTTCAATAGTAAATATTTCTCCAAAGGTAGAGTGTATATTTATTTTCATTGCTGCTATTTCTCCAAAAATACCCATGTGAGCCTAGTTATATATACCCCTTCCCTCTCTTGAGCAAACATCTTTCTCTTAATCCAGTGATCACTCAAAAAAAATAATTTATTTTGGCATTTTTAAGAATTGCAGGAATTTTAAGTGTATGCAAATTTTAAACGAGAATAGGATTTATCGTCAAGGCGCTTGAAGCACCCTATTTTTTTAATGGATTTGCTCGTTTATCATTTTGTTAAGGTAGTGATATGAAATTGAATCAAAATTTTTTTACTGGCCTCTTAATAGAGCCAAATTTAAGCCTACTCGTGAAGTGCATTTTCCTTGTAGGAGCTTAAAAAGAGAGTAATGTTAGGGCTTCTATTTAATTTTCACTTGCAACAACCACTCTCCCTCATTCTCTCCTTCCACCCTCACATGGCTCCTTTTAGCCTGATCCCACTTCAACCTCCTCCTCCCTTTCCCATTACATATTGTAAGCATATGTATGGGTCAAAATAAGAAAGGATGTGTACTGCATTTTGTAGAAAATTATAGTTTGTATATAAATACTGAAGTAGTATATTAATAAAAGAGATTTGACCATCACTGGGCTAGTTCTGATTCTCTTCTTGTTAACATGATTTTTCAGATGCCATAATTCTAGAACATCCTTGTAGTGTCTCTTCTATTTCATTTCACTTACTAAACTAAGTTAAAGTGTTCTTGGGTTCTATGATCAATTTCATTGCACATTTTTATTTTTACTGTGCTCTACTTTGAGTCAACAGAGCATAATTGAAATTAGACTAGTTAATTCAGTTGAAAGGCTTTAAATGCTGTGAAATGTGTTTACAAGAAAATTTATAATATTAATGATTGACTGTTAAAAAATTAAATTATAGGAAAGTTTTCACTGCTTGATGGATGCAAAATTTAATTTCAAATTAATAGTAAAGCCATCATTGCCAAGCATTGTTTTCGATTGCTTTCTGTTGGACAAAATTTTTTTGATAGGAAGATATACTTAAATTATACAGTCATTTTTATCCTTATATACTTTAAAAGAATGTCACTTATCCCACAAACAGTACAGTTAACTTAAATTCATGTACTGTACCTCTAATGGTGAAAAAGTGTAGAATAAGACTAAAGAAAATAGATAAAAAATGTATTTGCTCACCACTTGTTGAAATTCAGTCAGTTAAATACCATCAAATTTTCAACCCTCTACTTCTAAGTTAAGGTAAAGTCCAAAGAAGGGACCTTCTAATGTGCATAAAGTGTTAAGCAGTCTAATATTAGATAAGTTACATTATAGAAAGTCAATTTGACTAGAATCTAATTATTTGGATTGAGCCTTATGCAAAAATTAAAAAAAAATAGACTGAAAAATTCTTACATTCAGATTTATTGGAAATTAGGATGAGTCGTTGCAAGTATTCTTATTTATATGATAAATTATATTCATTATTTGCTCTGGGTGACTCATTGAGCTGTATTGTTACTTGGGTATTTCATGTGTAAGGTAGGTACAGGACCTGGTGGCAATGGGTGCCATAAAGAAGATAAATAAAGCCCGGTTCACAGGGTGTATGTTTTCTAGCTTGATTCTTTGCGTGGATCTCTGCATGCTTGCTAGCAGTAAATAGTTCAGCTAGCAATGCATAGCAACCAACCATCAGCGAAACATGCAGGAAAAATAGCACCTGTCCTATTTCTCAAAATCAAGCAAGGGAGCATGCCCAGCAGCAGGCAGACACGAAATTTTCATGCTAGCGAGCATGCAGGGTTCCACGCAAGGAATCAAGCTAGAAAACATGCACCGTGTGAACCGAGCTTAAGTGTAAGGTATGATTCACATTAAATATAAGGAATTACATGATGATAAGGGGAAATACTTGTCATCTGCATGTAATTTGCTCTAGAAGGCCTTCGAAATCCTCCATAAGAAAGTTATTTCCTAAACAATAATCATTTACAATAATTTATTTATTTTTTTATTTATTCAAATCTCACATACAGCATATCAATGCCAATTTAAAGTGAAATATAAAAAATATACATATATTAAAGTAATAAACATAAATAGTTTTAAAAAAATTGACAGAAAATATAGTGAAAAAAGAAACCAAACATAAAGGTAGATTTTACAATTATATGGATCTGGTGTGTGGTAAGCTCAGGTTCAAAAATTTCCGTTTCGATAGGGAGAAAGGATCAATAGAAGGAGGAATTGAGTTTATCAGAGAAGGAAGACGAAAGAAAAGGGAGCGCTTGATAAGTGAGAGTCTAGGAGTAGTATAGTGAAGTAATGATGTCAAACGGGTAGATCTGATTGGAACACGATAATTGATAAGTGAAGTTAAGGGAGGACAGTCATAAAGGGAGTTCAGCAGTGAGTGTAAGAAGGATAAATCATGTTTTGATCTAGTGACAGAGAGAGATTCCAAGGATAGTGAAGATAAGATAGAATCTTTAGAGGCTTGACGGAAGGAAGGAACTCTGGCTTTTACAATTCTGAGAAAGAAATTAGTAATTCTGTCTAATGAGGAAAGATGAGTTGAAAAGGACATAGACCAGATGGGGGAACAATAAGATACAGTAGGAAGGATGAACGAGGAAAAGTATAGGGAGAGAGCCAGAGGGTCTTTGATATCGGTGAAACGATAAAGTAGGCCTAGGAGAGACATCGCACGATTTTTTATTTTTGTAACATGTTCAGAATATGTTAATTTATTGTCAGTTATAACACCCAGATCCTCTTGTTGCATTACTCTTGGAAGAGTGACTTCGTTTAACTTATAATTATATTCAATCGGCATTTATTAATGTTTAAATTTAATTTCCAGTCACCGCACCACTGGGTAATTTTATTTAACGTTCTTTGATATTGTTCACAATCCGCTACCTTCGTCACACTGGTAAAAAGTTTACAATCATCAGCATATAGCAGAATATTTTCCTCCGTAGGGGGTATAGTGACTAGAACATCAACGAAGAGGTTGAATAGATATGGGCTTAGGGAACTGCCCTGTGGAACCCCAGAGGTGACAGTAACCCTGTTGGATTTAGCGTCTGGAAGTTTGACACATTGCGTTCGAATGGTTAGGAAGCTTGATATCAGCTGTAAGAACTTTCCGTGAAGATTAAAACGGTGGGCAAGTTTGAATATCAATAACTCGTGATCAAGGGAATCAAATGCTTTGGAGAAATCTAGGAATATAGTATCTAATTGTGCCTTATTTGAATTGCATTTATGGCGTGATTTTGAAAAACTGCTAAGTTTGTTAAACATGAGCGACCAGGAAGGAAGCCATGTTGGCAGGTAGAGAGGTGGGGGGATGTAAAGTAATATAAACGGTAAAAATAATACTTTGAAACACAACAAGGGTGATCAAATGGAAACATAAAAAACAATTACAAGAAGACATAGTAAAAACCGACCATTGTATATCAATAGACAGTACTTCCCCTCACTTCACTACTGCATATCCATCTTCTAACTCCATATTCCCGACTTCTCCAGAATATAAAATGAAATAAGTATATACTTCACACAAAAAATGAATTGGAAAAAACCTATCGTCTATTAAAAGAATTTCATTTTAAACTGGTCATGATACTATTGCTGTATTCCCTCCATGCATCTTTGTAACCTATTTGAATTTTCTTTGAGATATTTGGATCAGTATTTCTATATCAAGTACCTCAACTTCAGCTTTAAACTACTCATACAAAGAGGAAATATCTGAAAGCCATTTTTTGTGAAGGGATTCCAATATTCTATCAAATGATTGAAGAATGGGCATTTGCCTACATTAGGTCTCTGAAGATGGGGTTCAGTTTTTATGAGTACATGAAAATATCCAGTTGCTTTTCTACCATCACAGCAAAACAAACGAAGGAAAAGTTTTTAAAATTAGCAAAAGTAGTAGAAATACCACAAAGGTAGATAATGAAAAAATAAAAGAAAATTTGAATTCGTATTAAGAGCATGATGTGACAGGAACAAATGAATGGAAGATGGGCCCCATGTCCAGATAACATCCATGCAGTTAGTGGATTGTCAAATTATACATCTATAAAGTAGATACATCCTTGGTGAATAAAACAGGATAATTTGCATTGTCTGAATGATTTTTTTTTTTCAGTTTTATTTTTATATTCAGTTATATCTTATCCGGCCTAGGTTTTTTTTCGGGGGGGGGGTAAGAGACCATTAACCATGAGGTTTTAATTTATCAAGCAAGCATAGTATACAGTAATATATACCCTCTATTAGGTTAAGCATGTATATTTAATGAATCTTGGCATGCTTTCATTAATTCTATAGAGACAAAAAGTACTTGGCATATTCCTTTTCAAGTACGAAAGTTATAATTTGAGGAAATTTAGTATTTACATCTTCTGATTGGCCATAGGCATTGCTTTCCTTATGGCATATATTTCAAAAGGTTTTGGTGTCCTGGCCCAGAATAGAGAATTAATATCAGATTATGAATTCTTCACTGCTATCCAGAAATAGAAAATTTATTTCATACATTCCAATCAGAACCTGAGGAAGAAGATTTTTCTAAATTAGCACCTTATTTTGAATGTGAAGTGTGAGAATTTCTTAAACCCAACCAGTGAGAATGGATGGTTACAATGATGCTTTTTTGAGTTGAGATCATTGAAAGCAGACTTAAGGGATGGAAATAATTGTTAGTACTTGGATGCAATAATAATACAGTCTAATTTTATACAAATACATTCCAGTCTATATCATAAAACAGACATTCAAGAAAATATATGGGGCCCCTTCATTTGTAAGGTCATCCTCCTTGTCCTCAGAAATATTTTATATTCAACACATAGTTTAACAATAATCCTTACAAGAAAATAAATGTAGAATGAAAAGTAAAACAAATTTAAAATAAGGTGTATGGATTGTGTTTTGTTTGTCTTTTTCCAAATTGGACTTAATAAAATAAGATCAAAAAGGAGATTGTTTGCCAATAAGTTATGCAGCATTTTACTATGAGATTAAATTAAATTTTATAACACGAGTCTTAGTCAATGTCTTAGCACTCTTTTAAGACCTAAGGTAAATTGTAATATTGAGAAATGAATAGTAAATAATAGCTAGGCATTTCATCTAGGGTCTACGAAAGGTTTAAGCAGCCTTGCGTATGTTATCATTTTCTAAATGATTGTTTTACCAGATAATTGATTAATTGTACAAAATAAAGTTCCCCAGAATGAGAGTTAATTATACTAATAAAACTGATCATATCAATGAATATTGAATGTGAACCATTGTGTCTTTAAATCAAACAAAATGATCACAAAGAGGAGAAGAAAATTAAAGAGAAACTTTCTTCAAATATTTTATAATAGTGAAAAAATACAATGATTATTTTCATTAAAAATTTTCAATTAATAGTTAATCCAAGCACATTCACCAGAGCCCAGCTGACCACTTCATTTTGTATTCTGACTGCTGATTGCCGATGCAATGGCCACTCAAATGAACGATACTTCAATCTGAAGCACCAACTTTTTTTATGTCCAATTGCTACTTTATCAGGCGGTGGGCAATATACATCTATTAATTCAACTTTTGTTACAACATCTCCAATTAAATGCCACATAAGAGACCAAAACTCTCGGTCAGAGAAAGAACTTTGCATTGAGAAGCTCACATCAAATAAAAATGTGGGTGGGTCAATACTTTCGGGAAGTAGTTTAAACTCAGAACAGGAGGGATTTATTTTACTTGTCATGAGTTCATTTTTCAAAAACACCTCATCATGGGTTAAGTGCCCAGAATTATCACAAGATAAGCTTTTACAACCTTTAGCTCTCAGCTCTCTCCAATCAGCTGCACTGTATACTAAGACAGCTATTGCATCCAGATTTAAGATGGAAACTTCTCCTACATCAAATAATCCTCTATACACATGACCTAGAGTGACCATTTCCTCAAGATGTACAATTTCATAGCATAAATTTTGTAAATGATGATCATAGTTCTCTGGCATATCCTCACTGGGTAATCGAAGCAAACACTGGCCACTTTTGCCTAAATATTTTGACAAAATTTCTAGAGTAGCAGAAGTTGCACCATCGCCCCATAGTAAAGCTTCAGTGCCAACTGGGGGAATAGAAAAATCAGGAGTAAAATCATGAAAAACATGACCAAAAGCAAAAGTTATATTATTACATGATGGAACATGAGGTATGCAGTAAATTAGTGAGTCTCTGAGTAGAGCAGCAGTTTTATCTACTTTACACCTAACAGGCAATTTCTTCAGTAGTTTTTTATTAGAGAAGGAACTTCCATTTAGGGGATTTTGCTGTTCCAACATAATTGGTTGTAAAATATGCAGTGGAAATTCAATATCTACATCAATCACTTGTTGAGGTGAGGAATCTTTAATTAAATGCTTCAACAGATGAACGACTGGTTCTCTTATCAATGGATTACCTTTGTATGCCCTAGCATGGTATCCTGAACATGAGATTGTGCCAAAAGGAGTTTCAATTGTTCCAGTTGCTAATACATCATGAATAGAATCAGAGAGAAAACTTTCTTCAGTGAGTGGTAATCCAGGTCGAGGAGGATTAGATTTGCCAAATAGGTAGGTCAAACTACCAGGTGTGTGGAACCCTCTGTTCCCTTGCTTTCCATAACCACTAGGATCATATTCAGGAAAATAATCTGCATCAAAAGGTTCTATCCTTCGGAGAATAAGCCCTCCATGGGCAGCCATTTCAACAACTTTCCAAGTATCTCCATGCATTCTGGGTCGACGGGGATGATCATCACGAATACCTCCCTGACCCTGGCACAGAGAAACAATGATTCTAGAATTTTGATTCTCAGGATTTAGAAGAGCTGCTGCAGAAGAAAAAAACTTGCGTAGTAATTCACGATTTAGATGTATACGGCTTTTTCCCCCAATGTGAGGGAAGTTAAAGATGATATAATCATAACACTTTTGCAACTGTTCAAACTCAGAGAGTTTTGTGGCATCTATTCCCAATAGAATCTGAACACCTGAAAGGGAAAGTATATGTTGAATTTAAGTATAATTTAATTTTGTTTTATAAAGAAAAATAAATTCTTAAATGATAAAATATAACATTCAATAATTATTTAAGAATTTTCCAAAATATTCAACATAGGCACTTCAAATATTATTAATTGAAAGGAATATATCAGAGAAGCCTTATTCCAAAACATTAACAGATACTTTTTCTGACAAGAAAATCCCAAAAGAGAGGAAGCAGTAAATAATTACTTATAATACAGTACATGATAATTTTTCCATTTATTCCTATTATTTATTTTACAGTGCAAAATCTTATTTCAAATCTGTACATTTCTACAAACAGACTTTTATAAATAAATTAAAGGATAAAAATAACCGAGCTTAATTTTTTGTACATAATATAAGAATAGAAATTGTGACTTTCGGAATAGCTTTAATTTTCCAGAGTAATATATCACAGAATACAACATTTCATATCAAATGTGAGATAAAATCCTCTAAGTACAATTAATATCAAGACAATACATCTTCATTCTTCATAAAGAATATAAAATTGGATGGTAAAAACATGGAATGAAAAATATGATACAGAGTCAAGTTCAATAAACTGGAATGTATGAGGTGTACAAAGGAGAAAGAAGTATTGCTTAATTTCTAGAGTGAGAGAGAGAATTGTTCCAAATGTACAGTAAACCTTGCAAATCTTAGATGAATCTGATCTGAAAATATAATGAGTTGTGTAAGAAGTTTTAATATCTAAATAAAAATAACTCAAAAAAGGTTAAAATAGTCAAGTTAGCAATGGTCGGTAGAGGATAACCTGGCTTATGCGTTATAGAATTTACTTTCATTGTTATGTACATAACTAAAAATATTCACTATGTAACTGTTTGTAATATTTATTTTGTTTTTGAATTGATATTTTATGGTTTTATTAATATTTTGTTCATAGATTAAAACAATTATTTGTTGAAGGTTTTTTAATCAGTGTTAGAAATCAAAGCATTTGAATATTAGCAAGGGAAGTTAAGGCTTCCAAGTAAGCTTCATGTGCAGATAAGGTTTAACTTTGGCAAGTAAACCTTTATGACTTTTTTTAACTATATGTTTTAATGAATCATGTAAAGGGATTTCCAGAAAGCTGATTGAATCATCAACCCCTCTGCTACACAAATAGTTTGAGGTGGGACCAATTTGGTAAATAAAGGGAAGTTCCTGAAAAATACTTAGCAATTCATTTCTGGAATTTAATTCTAAATATTTAATAAAAACTGAAATGAATCAACAAGAGGTTAATGTCATTTAAGAAAGAAAACATTTATTTATATGAAAAACGTTTCCTATTAGGGAGGTTCTTATTGAGCTTGAGCTGCGACTGTAAGTAGATTCGCTGTGAACGTAAACTTTCTCGATTAAATTTCCTTGTTATTAGGAGGAAGTTGCTTGTAAACACTGTGAGGTGTGATTGGTTCAAATAGTGATGAATTCGACCGTACGAGGGGGGATTCCCGCTTCTGACCTGATACAAGGAAGTTGTGAAGGACGTATCTGGTTTTCCTGAATAGATGCTAATGATTTTCATTACGTAATTCAGGCAATGGAAATTATAATTTTGGTCCTGAAGTTATCAATTACTGTCATCCTAAGTTTCAGATTATGAGGAAATTCCGAAGGATTTTACAAGAGAATTTTCGAAAATATTTACGAAGGACTTCTGATTTTTTTTTCATTAATTAAAAATTATTAAACACTCAGTATCGTAACCATGAATACAACGTGTTGGTAAATATGCACCGATAACAACCTTGTTTACGTTTGTAAATCTACAGGCAAGAAATGCTAACGTTGAAACCCTTCCCAAAACATAGACAGCTATTTCTCAATACGAAGGATAATTCGCGTAAGAGGAGATAATGATATAAATCAAACATTTCCAATTCGCTCTTCTATCGGAAGTGTTGACATAACATGTTTTAAAAATCCCACCACACCTTTCGCTTGTAGCCTTTCTAGATTCTTCTTCCTTGGCTGTACATCAGGATCAGTTTCAAAACAAGTAGCAGTAATAACCGTATGACTCCCAATGTATCTGAGCAAGCTAACAGAGAAAGAAAGATTGCACTCCCCCACTAACAAAATGGATTTAGCTTCTTGAAGATTAGTGCACCACATTTCTTTATATTTTTACGAGGAAAATAATCATCCGTAGAAAGATAAGTCAGTGTAGAAAGATATTCCTTTCCTAACTGGAAAGCTCTGAATCCTATTATTCATGATCTTTGACGGCAATGCAAAAAAAGAAACTTGGTTTCAACACAAAATTTATGATAAACACTTTGTTCTGCATTTAATCGTGAATAAATGTTATTGTTATTTCGCTTAAAAGTAAACACATCGCACTCAAGCCTCCCGAGATTTCTTACGCATATTTCGCAAATCTTATGAACTTGATCGTTTAGTAAGGAAAATGCACACATGGCCCACTTCCAGTAGAACCAGCGAATCCAGCGAATCTATTGCGACAATTGCGACTTTTACCTCGCTTCTGAGCGCATGCGCAATGTTGTTATATGTATCTGCTAAAATGCAGCTGCGGTCGCAGGGATGAGGTAGTGAGTGGTGTCGGCGACCTTAAGAAGCAAATTTTCCCGAATTCGAGCTAAAACTGTTGTTTTTCTAAAGGAAAACATTCTTGATAAAATATTCTTTCCGATGATTATGCTTTAGTGAGCCTCTTCATACAATTTTTCTGCATATTAGTCGATCATTGGATGTGTTACAATAGGTTGCGAAATTAGAATCTTTTTGTAAATGCGAGATAAGATTGGAATACTTACAGCTCTCTTCGGTTTATTTTTTCGTTGCGAAGCCTCATTCAAGTGCTCCTCTTAGCGTAAATGGGTTACCTAGAAGGTATGCTACGTAAAAACATTATGAAGCGAAACATCCGGTGAAATTTAGCACGTCTTCACGTTTCTATATAAACTGTGTGAGCTTTGACAGAAGAGTAACAGGTTTATGATTATTTAAAAATCAATTTGGAGAAGGTGAAATGGCGAAGAGGGATTGGAAGTTTAGAGTAAGGTGCAATACCGGACCAGGCGAAACAGTATGTGTTGTGGGTAACTGCGAAGAATTGGGAGGATGGAAATCACGAAATGCTGTCATGCTTACCAAAGAAATAGGTTCTGCGGAGGATGAGTGAGTTTTAATCATATAATTTTAGGTGTAAATGTAGTATTAATAGATGATTGCCATTGATTAATTTTATTTCTAGCAATATATGGTCTTGTGTGGTGAGCTTACCTATGGAAGACGTCGAATATCGCTATTTTGTTTGTGTTATAGTTGAACCAAATAGCGATATGATGGAGAGGATTAGTGTTGTACGTCTTTGGGAAACCAGCCTCCTGCCTCGTGTAATTCTTCAAAAAGGTGACTTGTCTTCATTCATTTTATATTTTTAATTTACGATTTCCATATAACTGGGTTGGTGACAGCGGCTGTGCTCTTGGGGTTAGCAGCTACGAAATCATTGCTACTGATTAGTACATCATGCATCTCTGTTTATCAAGATTTGTAAGTTTTAATCATTGCATAATTTTGGCCTATTCTTTCTTTTCTTTATAGATAACGCGAGAATAAAATTAATTGTTCATTATTATGTTATAGGTTTTTTATGTTTCACATTTTGGCAATAATTGATAATGTGAGGGAATCCATGAAATTCTTCGGAATGCTTGTGATGGTATAGTAGTTGTTTATAGGTAGCACTGTATCTAGTGAAACTGCAGAGAATCTTTTTGTGTGTGACACTCAGGCAGAACTGATTTTTGGGAGTGCGGACTGGCCTTTCGGAATTAAGATGAATTGGTTAGAAAGATAACCGCATGTCACATTTCTTATTTCTTTGAATGTTTTTATTTTATGCAAGATTATAGTCTAGTGCTTTGGTGTTGCAGTAAGCGGACAGAAAGAAGATATAAGCCATATCAGTATTTCTCTAATCAGATAACAGTAGTAACTTTTTCTGGTAAATTGCAGCAATTTTTATGCAGAATGGAGTCCGAGTTCCGTTTAAAATTAAATAAGTATTGTTAACTTTGAATTTTTGTTATTGATCGATATTTATTCGATTTTTAAGCTTTTTCATGTCCTCAATAGATTTAATTTGAGTACTTCAATAAAAATGAGAGCTTGTAAATATCAGAAGAAAATACATACATTTAAAATACCTTATATATTTTAATGGTGGTGGGTATGGATTTTCAGGTGCTGAGGATGCAATGGAAATTCAAACATCAAATCCACAGCCTTCTCAGCAAAGCTGTGAGTTTCCGTAGAGTAGATGTTAACATTTTCATTTATATTTTATTTTTGTGATGCTCTCATTATATTTTTTATAGGACTGAAATATTCGTTTTAATTATTGATCACATCTCAATTTTAGTTATAATGATATCATATTTTCTTAGATGCTATGGTGAATTTCATTCACATAAGTTCAAAAGAAAATATTAAATACACTATTAGGACCAGAAAGTTCTTCATTCAGAAATCAATCTTTTTTACAAAAAAGTATTCTTTAATCTTAAGAGAGGCGTCTTTGCATGTTGATGGTTGTAATGGTTATAAAAATGAATTATCATGACAGTTTGTCTTCCTCGATCAATTCAAGCACCTTTTTAGTACTCAGTCTACGGCCAAAGTGAAGAGTCTAGTTTCAGTTTTAAATTCACCTTGATAAATCAAGCTTTCTCTTCTACAGCAGTAAGTTCAAATGATGTGGAAAACCCAGATCCTGATGAATTTGGCTTACATGACAGCAAGAGTAGGGTTGAGAGGGGCTGGTTAACTGGTGACACAGTCCTTCAGCTCAAACTTTTCGACAATCCAATCCAACTATGGAAGAAGAAACTAAAAGGAAAAAAAGTAAGAATATAATCCTGATAAGTTATTAACCAGTTCCTTATTGAGTTAGTTTTCTAATAAAGACAATCATAAAATGTATAATCTAATGTGAATTTTTATCCTTTTGTTGAAGTTTCTTCAGTATAAAAGGATTTCTCTTTATGAACGGGTATGAAAATTATTCTTGGGCAAGGCATCTCTTAGCTAAAGTGATAGTTAACTAACCATGAGTCGAAAAAGTTTTATAATACAGGCCATCCCGCTAACCGGTAGTTAAGCTTAACCTTCACATTACGTAACTATCAGATTAAAATACACATTATAATACCGGGCCTTAGATTGTTTCCTTCAACTATCCTTTATAAATTCATTTAAGCTTGATATTTGATCAAAGTAATTACGATACAACTCTAATATTATTGATACACAATTAGAGAATTATTTATCATTAGTAATATATATTATATCTTTTTAATGATGACAGAAGAGATATTTAAATTTCTTTCTTATGCTGTAATGTAATTGGACAAAATATTTACATCATATGTTAACTGTGTAGTAAATACAATACCTGTAACAAAAGGTAGATTGTAGTTTTGAGATTAGAATAACCAGGTGATTTATTTCTATGTTTATTATATCCATAAAGGTAAGCATCAAGGTGAACCCAGTTTCCATTAATACATCTTCTCACATGAGCATCTCCCAGTATGTTGAGAATTCAATGGATGAAAGTTTAGACACAATGGAGGGCTCAGAGAAGCACGAATTTTGGCCCATTGTTGAAGTTGTTGTAAGTATGCTTTATCAGCTTCAGATATTCACATGTTGATTGTATTGAGATAAGGGAAAAATGTTTTGATTCTATAATTTTAAGATCAATGGAAGAAGCCTTTTTTGGTGGAACTTCACATCCTATCCTTCTATAATTTTAATCTGTTAAGATACTTCAATTTTCTTCTATCCGGGTAATAGAGAAGCAATTTACGAAATACTTAGATTGTTTGGAGGAATTCTTTTTAAAATTGAATAACTTCCAAAATTATACTTTCCACAAAAGGGATTCATAAGCCTTATGTGTATTATATATTATTAGTATTTTTACTTTAATTAATGGAGCATTAAAAAGTCCAAATCTGTTTTGTTTAATTCTAACGTCGACAAAATTTATTATTCTATACTACCCAATGCTAATGAAATTATTTAAATGATTTAAAATTGCTTTTGAGAAATTTTTTGTACTCATGATTTTTCTCTGAAACTTAGTTTCAGAATAAATGAATTTTCATCATATATATCAACATCTGACAACCAGAACAAGTGTAAACATTTACTCAAGTTGCCTTAGGATGGGATAGTACCCTTAAATAGGCTCTATGTCCTTTTCTTTTCTTTGGACTTGGTAAATTTTTGTTTCTTCAATTGTGTAGAATTACAGAGGAAAGAAAGTCAGTTGAGAGTTATCCTTATCACATCTAAAGCCAAATTCGTCATCCAATGAGTGAAGAAAATTTCACCTGAAGTTATGCAAACTACTACTCAGTCAAATTCCTCATGTAGTAGAAAATGATTCAGAATGTGTAGTACTCATTCCTCATGTAGTCGAAAATGATTCAAAATGTCTAGTACTCAATACTTGCCCTTGGATTCCCTAATTAAGATGTTTCATAGTACACTGATCATCGACTGATATTTCAATTTTTTTTAAGATAACATAATATTCATTCTCTTCCAGACTATAAATCCTGAGAGTGCCAATAATTTGAAAAAACAGCCACAATTTGGTTGTATTTACAACGAGGGAGATTTTCTCATGTTCCAAATACATGTGTCTTCTATGGAAAGTGTGGTGAGTAAATATTCTTGAATTATTTGTAATATGTTAAGTGTGGATTGATATATTGAAGAGGGCATAAAGAGACAAGTCATGACTTAATTGCCCAATCTGGAAACTAAAATGAGTTGAGCAGAGGTGAGAAACCTGTTGCTTTTTTGGGAATTTATAATGGTTTTTAAGTCTTCCCTGAAAATGATACTCCTATTTAATTATTTTTCCAATCTTTGTCATGACACCATGTAGTAGATAAACTGAAAATCTTAGTTTTCAGTTACTATTTCACTCAACCAATGAAATTGTATACTTGTGTAAAATTTTGAGGTGTGACTACTGAGATGTAGGCAACACACAACGCAAGTGAGTTGTTGCTTTCACTTGTGGCCTTGCTTAATAGATTAAATGCTAAATGTGGCCTTCAAATGGAAAAGGTTCCCCACCTCTGGAGTAGAGATTAGTATTTTCATATATAGCATTCAGAAATCATATTTAATCTGTGGAAATGTATACTCAGCAATAGTGAATTGGGTCTATTGTGTTAGTCCCCAAAAGAGTTTTTTATTTACAGTGTTTTCTGTGTATTTAAGTATAATTTTGTTGGAGTTTAAACCACTTGCATACTATTCAGCTGGAAATTTTGAGTAAATTGGTTACTAATTTGCTTTTCCTTAAAAATATAGCCAAAGGGCAATTTTTTATCATGCTGAATTCTTAGAATATTGTAACGCCTGTAATCCTTGACCTCTTTCATCATATACTCGGCAATTATATCATTATATTGTAGTTTGTGCAATGTTTTTATTTACAGCTTGTTGAGTAACAATGGAGCTGATTTCTTTCAGAAAGTTATGTATTGGAATGAATAAAAGAAATAATTCTTGGCTTCGTTCTACTTCAAAGTATCACATGTTTCTCGTAGTGGTGTATCATAAACATTTATTAAATGAGATATTTGCAGTATATCCTCAGTGAATAGAAAATTGGAAAGGGAACTTTTCTAATATTTTCCCTCACTGCCCAACATTCTTGTTTTAGGAAGCGCTTGAATGCTAATAAACTAGATTTTTAAATAAAAATTTTGCTATTTTTTTATTCAGACCTACCAGCAGAGTGATTGAATATAGTTTTTTTTTTATCTTGCATGATTGAAGCTATTTATTATAGTTATGACTGGAATTTTATCAATTTATCTTTCCTTTAAAAATGTTATCTACTTATCTTTTTTATCTCTCTGCCAAGGCTGATTCTGTAAAAATACAATTTGGAAGGAAACTGAATTAGTTCCAAGTAAAAAAAGTAGAAGAATTCACAAGTGCAACGTTGTTAAGGCTCAAAGGCTTAATATGTTCTTATACTCTCTGCCGATTTTCTAGAAAGATCTTTATCCTATTCATTGATTACTAGACAAGAAACATCAACTTGAAGTGCTCTAATTTATTTCTCAATTTTGAAAATAAAAAATGGCAAATGCTTGCAAAATATCAGACAACCAAAGCCACATTTATAATGAAATCTAAGTTCTCTGGCCATACTTTGTGGAACGACATTAGAAATGATAAACAAACTTTGTAATTTCCACAATAAAACTTTAATGGACAACTGGTTTCAGCTACAAGCTATGATAAGCTACCTAATGATAGCTTGTAGCTGAAACCGGTCGTCCATTAAAGTTTTATTGAGGAAATTACAAACTTTGTTTATCATTTCATTTGCCGTATTTATAACTGCTACAATAAAACAAAAAGCATTGATAATGAAAACGACTACATCCCAGATGTTGACATTCTTAGGAATGTCATGTTCACTATTGCTAGTGAATACATTTGATATTGATTTAGTAAAAGAAAATAGGAAAGGTAAAAGTGAGAATCCAAACCAACCAATTACAGAATTTTTGTAATGGTTAAATAAGCTTTATTCTATCTTAGGACTAGACTTTGGTATTTGAAAGATTATTCATGTAACAAACCTACAGTAGTTGAATTATAACCAGATAATATCTTCGCTTCTACCAGATAGTGATAATCATTAGTGAATTAACTAGTTTCAGATTGTATAATTTTGTCAATATAATGTTGCATTTTCATGTTTTATATAAACTGATGAAAATTTTCTTCTCTTAACAGGCATTTATTGTAGACTTCTACACTGGGGTGTGTGATGATATTTGGACAGATGATAATGATGGTGATGACAGAGGTCTAAACTCAGCTCGAGGAGACCTTCCTGAACATGTTGGTTCATGCCATGTACTTCCTGCAGCCATGGTTGGTAGTAATGGAAAGGTAGGTGAAGACTTTGTTTAATTTGAGGTGTTACATTAATACAGTACTAGGTACGGGAATAAGTTTCTGTCTATATTACTTTTAAATTAGGCCTTAATTGAAAAATGCAAGAAATATTATGTTTGTTGAAAGTGTGCTCCATTGCCTTCCACAACCTTCTCATACCTTTCAGGCAATGAAAGATTATCATGACAAAACATCTAGGTTTCATAAATACAACTCATGCATCTAATTTTTGTTACCGTAAAATGATTTGATACTCCTTTTCATACATAGATGGATAGATCTGGCTAACTGTGCATTGCTCAGCATTTCTGTCCTAAAGGGATATCATAATTGATGTTTTTCATTGTTGGTGACAATAACAAACTTGTCTTGCATTTTATTTTAAAGATAAGCAGCAACGCAAAGGGAATCTTATGAAAAGAGGCAGACATTTATTCCAATACCTAACATAAAAAATTTTAAAGTGCAAATTGGAATTGAAATTAGTTAAGCCATAAGTGTAATTTACATTCTTTTAGAAGTTCACTAGTGGTTTGGCAGTTCAATGATTTTGGGTGTTATTTCAGGTATTTTACCATGAATTTCAGAATTTACATGTATTGCATAACTTTCCCTAGGTTTTGGCTCCAATTACTGACAAGCGCCAAAGGCCTGTTGGACAATTGTGCCTTGACTATGTTGTTATCCATCCTGTGAAGAGTTTTGAGTGTGACATGTCTGCATCTTATGCAAAACATTGGAAGCACACTTGGAAAGGTCTTGATGTAGGGCATAGAGGTGCAGGAGTATCCTTTTGCAAGAGTGAAATGAAAGAGTGAGTAAATTGTCCCTTTCCATTATTTTTTATGAGTTTCAAAAAATTAACTTACCAGGTAGTGAATTTATATAAAAGTTTGTGTGATTGTTAAGTTGACAATAACTTCAGCCTTGAAAACCATACATTTTCTATTCAGAGTTTACTACTGCTTATTCAGTATTTTTATGAACTGAAAATTAAAACCCCACTTTGTTCTTTTGTAACTATTCTCCAGGGCTTAATGAATTAAAATATTACCCTTGAAAAGTCAGTTTTGAGAATTCGGGTATGGAAATTCTTCACAAGTAGAAATTGAATCAAATATTATAGTTTAAATTTAATAATAATTATTATCAATAATGATATTTTCATAACAGCTATGAAGCTTGTGAGGTTAATTTTTATTGGAAATAAACTATAGCACCCAATATTGGTTACTGTGAAAATAAAAGATTGTCTTTTAGTTTTATTCCTTTAAAAGTATTTGCAGAGAAAATACTTTCAATGACTAAAATATTGTTTTTATGCTTTTATACAAATATTTATGGGAGCAAACTTAATTAATTGGTATTAAAACCAATTGTGGTCTAGAAAATAATAATTTTACCTAGTTGATTTGGTAGTTAATGACTAACTACTGTGATGAATGGCACCTGGTTTCCCTTAAGGCTGTATATACCGTATTAGCTCGAATTTAACGCGACTCAGAAATTTTCATAAAGATATTTAGAAAAAAAAATTGATGTGGCCAGCGCATGACTGATGATGTAAATATTTATCTACGAAAATATTTTCGAACTCTAGGTTCAATCTATACTTGGAAGATACATACAAATACATTTTTTGTAATTTTTGTAGATAACTGTATATACCTAAATATCAGATTAATGAAGGAATTTTGCAAAAACGGAAATGAGCTTCGAATAATAAAGCTCGACTTCTAGTTAACCGATTTACTCCAAAAACTAATCAACTCTAACGACACCAACCAAAGTGCTATATATTAAATTTGGTGTTGATACAACAAATAGTTTTCATGTTCGAGCGCCCACAAAGTACATAGTCAGCAACTTCCGGTTTATCAGTATTTCACGAATAACTCCTAAACAATCAGTGGTAAAAAAATATGTTTCATACAAAAGTTTTAGTAAATTACATTTTCTAAAACTTTTATAAATAATAGTATACAGCTAAATATCAGAGAGAGATATATTGCCAAAACGGAAATTTGCTTCGAAGAATAAAGCTTGACTTCCAGTTAACCAATATACTCCAAAAACTAATCAACTCTGACAGCACCACAGAGCTATATATGAAGTTTGCTATTGATATGGCTAATAGTTTTCACGTTAGAGCGCCCACAAGCACACACACACAGACATCATTCCGAAAATGGTCAAAACGTGTTCTAGGGACCCCAAAACATGTATTTCCGTTGAAATTTCAAAGTCGATTTTTTTCATGAAAACAATACTTTCTCTATACTACGTTTATGGAGAAAGTAAAAATAATACTCATAAAAGAATTCAAAGAAAGTCAAATTGAATCAGATTAGAAATTATTTAGATAATTATAGCTAATAACACAGGTTACATTCATGTCAATAAAATTAAGTAATGTAAAACATTCGGTCGGACGTTCAGTCACGTTTCAACCTCTGTAGGAAAATGTCCTTGTTTATATTACATTCCATTTCTTACACCCTGAATTTAGCACAAGTCAATTTTTTAACGGATAAGAAACGGTCGAAAAATATCACGTTATATTCAGGCTAATATGGTACTTCTGTGTAACTGACTCAATTATTAAAAATGTCTGTAGTCTAAGTATTTTGACTATCAGCGAATTCATAATTAAGAATTATAAATCAGATGTCATCAAAATAATGGGTCAGTAAATTCTATTTTTTTATATCTCAAATAGGTGTGCAGAGGTTCGGGAGAATACAATTGCATCATTGTCAAGAGCAGCTCACCATGGTGCTGATATGGTGGAGCTAGATGTTCAACTCTCCAAGGATCATATTCCTGTGATTTACCATGATTTTCATGTCTGCATTGCAATGAGGAAGAGAGGGAAGCCTGTGACTCAGGTTGTTGAAGATAAAAAAGGAGGACCTTTGGCAGACGGAGAACATGATAGCCTCATTATTCCAGTCAAGGATTTAACTCTTGAACAACTTCACATGCTTAAGGTTAGTGTACTTATCACTTTATTTTTAAAAAGATTTTTCTTGCTATGTAATAACTAAATTCAGTGCTCTAATGCACCTATTTAAATATCATCTTTAGGTGTAAAGTTGAATTTGCCAGCCAAGTAAGCTAACATCAATGACAGACTCAGTTGTTAACATATTTGCAGCAAAAAATTATCTAATTTTTGTCCTCAAATATTCATACTTTTTCATTATTGTAACTACCTAATAAGCTATGAAGATTATTTTAAATAATTCAATACATTACATCTTTGTTTTCATATTGATTCCCATATGATTGTAAGAAAAGAGTGTTGAATGAAAAATGTGTTTTACTTGTTCAGTTTTTGTTAGTTATTGTTTTGTCTGTCCTGTGAAGTACTATTTTAATATCATTAAGTCGTAATCATAATTTTGTTTTAGAATAAAATTTCAGGATACCTTTTAATGCTATATGTTTCTGCAGCACTGCAATTCAGAGTGTTATTCAATTTTAATCAGGTATAAAGTTTTATTTCTCTTTCTATGGAAATAAAACATTCAAATAATTAAGTGAATTTCTCAGCTTATCAAGCTTTTTTTTAATTACTGCTAACATTCTTAAAAATTGGATTCTTCTTTGTTATGCAATGATTATTAAATAGGCTATCTTTGTTCAATTTTTTGTGATATTTAAAATCCTTTTACTGAACTCTAAAATATAAAACATTTTTGTATAATATTTTAAGTAAGTATGTAATTCCTTATTTTAATGAAGCATATAAGCCTTAAGTAGTCATCAGCATTCATGATAGAATTATACACTTTGTAAAATGAAAAATATGTACATTTAGTGATTATAAGACATTGTAAAATCAGATTATCAGCAAGCATATTTTTAAAATCATATGCTTTGATAACACTGCCTTTTTATGTGGAGATTTTCCTAATTAATCACATGATTATGTTTTACTTAGCTCTAGAGAGAGGTTTTAAGGATAGCCATACAAGGTCTCACATTTTAAAACTAGGGATTTTGATAAGCCACTTGGGTAGGGCCAATGGTGAAAGCAGATTTGGGATTGATCCCAAAAGCGGCCTATATGTTCAAAATGACCTCAGCTATCAAATCACTTTACAAAAATACTGAAACCCTTTTTAAAACCTCTAAAAATGATGTATCCCATTTAAGGAGAAAAAAGAAGGCTCTGAATTTCCCCTTTAGATTCCCACTCAGGATAACTAAAAGTTACCAATTGATCAGTCTTTCCCTCTGTATAGATTGAATGCGATGCTGAACTGTACGATTTAATCTGCATCATTTCCTAGTGAGATTGACTTTGCTCCCCAAGTGACCTAATCTATCAGAAGTTGACGGCTCTCAGACAAGTATGTGCGATGATTATCTTGCATACCAACTTGTGGTTAAATTTTATTGCATATATATGCAAAGAATTTTTTCCTATTTGGATTGCACTTTTCACAGATTTTAAGTTCTCTAGTATTATAATAAAATTCCAGGAGGTGCTTTAAAACTGTTTAAGGTTGCTAATTTCTTTATTAGTGAATACATTCTTGGTTTGAATAAAAAATGCTGCCTTGAGCAGCACATGTAATGCATTTCTTGGAATGTTTTGATTGCTACTCCATTGTTAATAATTTAATATTTTTATAAATTTAATTTATTTAGAAATTAATTTTTTTACCAAATAAATATCATCTATATTTTTGTAAAAGATGCTTATTATTATTATTGACTTCTGTTGCCACCTTAAAATGTTTTAAGGAAGAATGTAGAAGCTCTGTGAGTTTTGTGTTGATTCTATATGGTTTATGTCTGGTTGAATCTTGAAAACAATCAAAAGGCTCAGAAAAGCTTAAAATAATTTTAATTCTATTCTCTTTTTGAATGATTCACCTGAGAACGTAGTTTTCAAAAATGAAATTTTGTATTAAGAAATACATTTTCTGTGGCTTGAATTATGTTATTGTTTATATGATGATTATAAATAAGAAGTAGTTCACTTGAAAATTCTAATTAAATCACTTTTTATCAAAACTGAGGTGGATTTTGTGTATAATATGAATAAAGATGGATTTTTTCATAATATTTTGCTTTATCAATGCAAATAGAGTCACGTCCAATTTTTTAGACTAATTCATCAGTCCTAAGTTACACTAGCTGACTTTAATAGAAGTCTTAATTGTTCATTTTTATTTTATGAAAAAATCCATTTTATTACTATCTATTCTTTATTTTAGCCAAATTTCTTTTTTTTTTTCATCATTACATAAGGGAAGAATGATTATCACTTGCAAAGGCATATAGTAGGTATATTTTTTCCTTGAGTAGAGTTTATGTCAATATCATAAATTGAGATTCAAATGTAGCATTCGATGTCTATTATAAATTATTCTTATGGAAGAAATTTCTATAAAAATATGGATTTCTAGCTTGGATTTTGCTTTTATCAATTATTTCATCATACCTGCTAATCTTAGATCCTCATATGTGGGTATTTTCTTCAGTCAGTGTGGATCTCTTACTGATATATCCCTTTTAAAATGTTCAACTTGTCTACCATCTTTTATTTACTTCTATAAAATTAAGTATATATATTCCAAGTCATCCTTTCATTTGCTCACATTTATTATTTTAAATATTTAATCTATTAGAAAATGCAAGATCACTGTTAATTAATGGAGTCTTTGTTGGTAAAGAAGAGTTTCTTTCATAAAGAAAACTTAAGTATAGATATATAGACTTAGATCTGTTGATATTGTGATGATTATATGGTGATCTTCTACTTCTTGTATGTATTATAATCTACCTTAACTCGATACTAATCCTGTAAAATATATCTCATACTGTTTTAATAATAAATTGGTTCATGCATGAAAATTGACAGCAACCCTGTACATTTTTCTTTTACATCACTTTCTCTGTTTATAACCCTATTATAATTGGGCATTGTTATTATTATTACTTGGGAGTTTCATTGTATTTTTTTTACTCTCGGATGGTGTTTATGCTGGACTCACTCTTTTGCTTCACTAGCTGGTAAATTTTTTTGTTAAGATATTTAGTTTCATTCAGTTCTGTTATTGTATAATGTTTATTTTTACTTTCTCCATAAACGTAGTATAGAGAAAGTATTGTTTTCATGAAAAAAATCGACTTTGAAATTTCAACGGAAATACATGTTTTGGGGTCCCTAGAACACGTTTTGACCATTTTCGGAATGATGTCTGTGTGTGTGCTTGTGGGCGCTCTAACCTGAAAACTATCAGCCATATCAATAGCAAACTTCATATATAGCTCTGTGGTAAGTGCTGTCAGAGTTGATTAGTTTTTGGAGTATATCGGTTAACTGGAAGTCAAGCTTTATTCTTCGAAGCAAATTTCCGTTTTGGCAATATATCTCTCTCTGATATTTACCTGTATACTATTATTTATAAAAGTTTTAGAAAATGTAATTTACTAAAACTTTTGTATGAAACATATTTTTTTATCACTGATTGTTTAGGAGTTATTTGTGAAATACTGATAAACCGGAAGTTGCTGACTATGTACAGTTAACAGCAAAAAAAAGTTACCACCCCTGATCCACCAAGAAAAACTAAGTCCAAGTTTCGGGCCGGCGAGCCTTTCTCTCGAGAAGAGAGGGAGAGAAAAGAAAGGACACGGTCTGTTACGCTAGCTCTGCTCTCGCGTTTGGATGGAGAATTTTCGTTATTTATATAAATATCATTTATTAGTATCCATTATCTGCCACAACATTTGATGTGTTAACGCGCACTGTTGAATTTGACGACGATCAACTGGAAAATAACTAAAGAAATTAATCAAATTGAATGCAGCAATCAAAGTAACTCTCACTTTGCTTTTCGATAACAGATTATTAGATCATTTCCAAAACAATACAAATGAATTTAACTGAATACAAAATTCGGCACCAAATTAACTCACATTTCGTTTTTCGAAAATTGATCATTTAAATCACTTTCAACGATTGATTATGCTCATATATGTGAACAAAACCAGCAACTTTTCTTTTCATCTTAATTTCAAATAGGCCAAAACGGAGGATCTTGGACTCAACTATGGCATTTTTTGTCAGGGGGACCGGTTGTTTATACTAACAAAATTTGCAAACATTTTCGTGTGTTTCGGGTAAAATCTCGAAAATTCAATTCGAAAACAATAATACACGACCAGAATAAGGTTTTTTATTAATTTTCTTTGCTATTGGTTCTTGCCTCAATGTCATGTGACCATTATTTTTAATTTAATTTTGCAAAATAAATAAAGCCTGCTGCGATACAAATGAACTTTACGTGCATTTCTTACGGAAATGCTTTGACTCGTCTGGGATCGAAGCAAGGACGAAGTGTCACCATTTTTTACAATAGAAACACTTTCGTATTTCATATTTCTTATATATATTTGAATGCAATTTTCTGTAAAAATTTAAAGGCAATCGACCGAGTAGTTTTCGAGTTTTGCAGCCACAGACACACGCAGGCGCAATTTTTATATATAAGATATGTGCATAATTCGGTGGATTACTATAATTTGATTGCTTTTAGAAACCTTTCGTTTAACTTTCCCAATTGAAAAGCGTTCTATTATCAAGAGAAATAACTAAGGAATAAACTCAAGGAAATAAAAGTTCCACAACTTCCACACAAAAAGTCGTATAACTTTAACGAAGTTGTTTATTGCCTTATGTTTAGTTGCCTATGAAGTTCCTCAAAGTTAAAGCTCATCCGATTGATTTAAATAAGGAATATTTTTTCTAGATTACTGTATCCCGTTACTCTCATGACTCCTATAGACTGTGTATTCTATGACTTTGTAAAATTAAATTATCCTTATAACAACACCGTAGAAAATTTACACAATTAACTTCGACGCTTACTAGCACAATCTTCAACATTAACATAAATACGCGATCCTCCATATAGCGTGTGCCTGGAAAAAGAAGAAAGAATAATAGGGAACAAAAGTGTGACCTGCAGGTGAAAGGGTAGAATTCCTGGAAAACTGTTAAACAGGACAAAACGAAATAGGTGAGGGAGAAGGGCAAGATTTCCTTTCGTTGACAAAGGGGAATGGAAAGGAAAAACTTTCTCGTTGGGAGAAGAGGATTTGAGTTGCTATTTGCTTGATTCATTTTGATGTTATCTAAAATAATATGTCCGCTAGCCTTCTCTGATATATGTATAATTTTTAGCTCGCAATTAGAAGAATGACTCGAAGAATTAAATCTCTCATAAAGTGGGACTGCAGAGCATCAGATTTGATATTTTGTGTGTTCTTCAGCCTATTACTTACGAGATCTCACTGTTTATCTGATGTGGATTGAATGAAAATAATCATAAATCACTTGATGAAACCACTGTCCTAAAAATTGGATCCATGGATTCCTTATCGTTTCAAAGCAATGGCTTCCAGTAAATACTTTAGTAACTGGCCAGCGGTAGACGTCCTTTTGGTAAAATTCTCGAAATATTATTTCTCAAAAGTTACTCCTCTCGTATTTTTAGCTATTTACTGATCCACCAATCAACTCCGAAGTGTATTAGAATTTATTTCGAAGTTCTCAGTAATTTAAGAAGGCCATCTTTTATTTTATCAGTTATGAATAATGATAAGAGCGCTATCCGTAGAATTGTCACTTTTGCATGACAATGGGTTAATCGACCTCTAACCAAATTTAAGACTTATATAGCTAGGGGTATTACTTATTAGTACTCGACGCAGGATGAGCAAGTTATTGCGTGTGTGTTACAGTAATGACGATTATAATTGTGTTTAAATACGTATTTAAATGACATCCTTATTTTTTATTTTATAAACCAGGTGAGATATACTAACAAATTTTATAGGTGAATCAAGATGAGTTGAACGTTTTGGCTATCATCAACACTGAGAGAAAAAATGTATTCACTTGCTTTAGGTGGTTTTTTATATTAATTTTAAAGGTTCTTAAAATCTACGAAACTAATAACTGTATCTATCATTTAATGGGATAGAAGAATTGAAAACACTATACATTCAATGATAGTAATGAAAAAGAACCAAAGGAATGCCAGTTTACGCAAATAGCTATTTCTTAAATTTTCCCGTTTTGTTGTTGATTGATTTGTAAGGATATCCCGAAGGTTTATGAAAATCGTTGGTTAGAAGAAATAGCGAAAAAAGCCTGAAAAGATTAATGTAAATATTGAGAAAGTAATTTTGGAATTAGAATGTTCCGAAGCTTAAATTTCTACGGGAGTGAACTTTCTTTGGTTAATATATGTTTAATTCTACTCCTGAAAGCAGAGACGGTCCGAGACATGGGCAGTCTGGTGGACCGTCCACAGCATTTGTGGGCTCTTCTCTGATCCCTTGATCAGTAACCTGCGACCGCTCCTTTGAAGACCCTTTCTCTTTCCTCTCTCACCCCCATGTAGAAGCTCCCTTTGTTTTCTTAAGAAGGAAGGTATGCTTGGTACCGATTAACCGTTATGTAGACAAAAACATTAAAAGCAGACGTAGCACCAAAAGGAGGATTTGCCACAGAGATCCGCAGCAATAGATTTAAATGTATTTTTCATGCATGAGCGTTTACGTGCAAATATTAAGAATGGAGTTGTAACAGCTTTAAGTTGTTGACTCATAACTTTTCCCAATGTTGAAACTCATAATCGTTTTAGTATTTTAAAATTTTTGACGGAGAAGGTTTAAATAAAGGAATTAAATAATTACAAGCATATTATTCAATTCTTTTTGCGCTTTGCTCGACTTTGCACGACTAGTCCTTCTAATTTCATTATCCAAAAGAAATTTTTGCGCGTAAAATATTAAGCGGTTTGTTAAGAGACTACAGGTTAGATAGCAGTGAGTCCAAAATGATCGGAGCCCTCCGCTGGGTATCTTATAAGAATATAACTCTGTAAAGACAATAATTATTAGAGATATTCCTTAGCTGTGATTTACATGACGAAATACACGACGACGTGATCCCTATTCTCAGCGATCGTTATTTGTAAATTATTTAGATAGTTGAGTGTATCACATTCTATGCAATAAGCCTTACGGAGGCTCGCGAATCGTTAATTTAAATGTATTTCTTACTTAACTATCTTTCATAAATCTGCAACACCATTATTATATTTATGATATACGTTTTTTTCTAATTTTTCCTACTTCAGTTGACCTAATTTACAGTAGTTCATATTCTCTTAATTATCGTATCATAATTAAGTATAATCTTTACGAAAACGATCATCCTGCGGG
Source organism: Sympetrum striolatum (assembly GCA_947579665.1). NCBI lineage: Eukaryota > Metazoa > Arthropoda > Insecta > Odonata > Libellulidae > Sympetrum > Sympetrum striolatum. Next base: position 46,610,818 of record OX388342.1, on the reverse strand, counting down.
CATGTGGAGCATTAGCTGAAATAACCAATTCCATTCTAAATCTGCATTGATGGAAAATATTATGTTAGGAAGAAATATGAGCAGTCAAAGTAATTCATGTCCAATATTTTAAGAAGAAGAGCGAATTACGCATGAGATACGAGCCGATTTAACGAAATACGAATTTAATTCTTTCATAATACACTACTGCTTCTACTGCAGCAAAAGCAATGACTTTTAGCAATTATTTATAAAATATATATCGTCACAAAAGCCTTCAAAACATGCCAGGCATAAAGAGGAAGACGAAAAGCACGCTGAAAACAGAGAATCTGAAAGACTCGCACTTCTCGAGTTATGCTGGTTGCATTTTAGGTGGTAACTTTTTTATGCTGTTAGCTGTACTTTGTGGGCGCTCTAACATGAAAACTATTTTTTGTATCAACACCAAATTTAATATATAGCACTTTGGTTGGTGTCGTTAGAGTTGATTAGTTTTTGGAGTAAATCGGTTAATTAGAAGTCGAACTTTATTATTCGAAGCTCGTTTCTGTTTTTGCTTAATTCCTTCATTAATCTGATATTTAGGTATATACAGTTAACTACAAAAATTACAAAAATAGTATTTTTATATATCTCCCAAGTTTAGATTGAATCTAGAGTTCGAAAATACTGTCGTAGATAAATATTTATATCTTGTGTATGGAGAAAGTCATGTGCTGGCCACTTCAGATTTTTTTGTTTAATAATGTGAAACTAAGCTTAGTAAGCTTCATTATGATTTTGCACTTGGCTGGGAATTTAGTATTTCTCTTCTTTTTTACGGTGATGCACCATTAAAAATTAAAAATCTCTCTTTATATTGTCATTATATGTGTATATTTGATAAAATAAATATCATGAGTCCCAAAGATGTTTCTTGAAATGTTAGTTTAAATGAGTTATGAATTTATTATAATTGTTAATAGAAATTATATTCGTTAATTATATCAACTTATTTAGTTGAAATAGTTTAGCCTGTTTGATAAGGTTAATAAAAGGCATAGTATGAAATAAAAACCATTTTCTTTTATTCTTGAATAACAGATTTAAATTTTTTGCTAGAATACAGTCATGATGTTTTGTTCATGGCATATAGTAATTTCCTGTTAGTAATGGGAATATAGGGAAAATAGCTGTATATTGATAATTGATGAATGCAATTAATTAAAAATACTGTAATGATACTGCATGAAATGGATTAGCAAGATTTTTATTGTAATCTTCTATCTTGAATATCATCATAACAGACAATTGCAAAGAGAGCAGAAGCAATATATAGTGAAGAGTATTGCAAACTTCTGTAATACCTCAATGGCTTGTGATTGTTAAAACTGATATAGGAAATTGTGGCACATATTTTTTCAGTTTTCCTTGCAAGTGAATGACAGCTTTGAATTGGGCATTAATTCTATGTGGAATGACAATCTTTTGTAAAAATAGTTGAATGGTATGAATTTGTATTTCAGGAGGCTATTTACACAGAAATAGCAGTTCTAAAAAGAATTTAAAAAGCATTTACTCTCGCTTAAAGATAATTCCAATTAAAATTGTCCATATACGAGGATGATTTGAAAAGTTCTTGGAACAAATAGAAAGTAGGAACAGAATATAAAGTAGGAACAGAATAGAAAGTAGGAACAGAATAAAGTAGGAACAGATTAGAAAGTAGAATAGAAGTACTAACGTCACTGAAACTTTTTATTTTTCAATGTAGTCTCCTTGTAGATTAATACACTTGGTCCAGCGAAGTTCTATGCCTTGATTCCATCTCGAAAATGAGATTCCTTCAGGCTTGCAAAATAGTTGTCAACTCAAAATACTTGTCTTGTGCCAACCAAATTTAAATTCCTTTGTCCCCTTGGCAACAGTTGAATATGAAGGAACAGAGTCCTGCAGTGTATTCTGGAAATTGGCATGAGTGTCCTAGGCTTTCATACACTTCTTAATGAAGTATCCAATCACTGCTCAAATGTCAATTTTTTCCATCTTTGCAAATCACTATGCGGGAATAACAATATAGCCACATCACCACTACAACTCTCTAATAAGAGCGCTGAGGTGACAGGTATTTACAGACAACAGTTGAATAAATATCACGTGAAAAACCTGTTTTACTAGTGCTAACCTATCATGGTGATTCCGAGAACTTTTCAAACCACCCTTGTATCTTAAAATATTAAATTCAAAATTGCCAGCTTAAATAAATAACATCTTTATTTTGAGGAAAATGCTATTCCATTTCTATTTTACTTAAAATAACTTTTGTTTGAATTTATATTAGATATATCTTTTAGTAAGAACTGATGACGTTCATTTTTACTGTCACATATCTCTCATTTCAATTCTTACTTATCTTTGTAACCAAGAAAGTTTAAAAGAACAACATCTTTGCAATTTTAGGCATCTATTGAGATGTCTTAAATGTTAAGAACCAGAACATCAATTTTTTTTATTTTGGATGTTGGTAATTGATGAAACTGGATTATTCGCTTGGCCCTGCAGGACTCTCATTATCCTCACTACTTGAGCAATGTTCTCTACTTTCACGACCCTGACTTGGGGTATGCAGAAGGGGTAAGGAACTAAAGACTTGTGATATGTTTTCTTTCTTAAGCATGGGCTTACCTTCAAATCCCTGTGGTATTTTATGGAATGCTCCAATATGCACTTGCTCCTGTTTTATTACATCTGGACTTGCATTAGCCCCAAGCTTGATAATAAGAAAAGTGAAAACAATAGCTGTAGAACAAATCACAGTCTTGTTCTTAATGATTTCCTCCCACCCTTTCATTAACCTATGTTGCTTATGATCCCAGTTATGTTAGAAATATTTTGTGGGCTACTAATATAATCATCAGTAATTTCACTATCAGCATTTTTCATGATTTTGTCTCACAATTAGTCATCCCTACTATTGAAACAAATTTCTTCAAATTTTGTATGCATTATATTGATGATGTCCCCCCCTCAAGCTCTCTTTTTTAATTATTGGTCATTTAGTTAGAATGTTGATCTTTAACTCTATTAATTCCTTGTACTTATTAATAACAATTCAACTTATCAACATAAGGTAATAGTTAATGCCTGTAGATCTTAATTTACCTTTCCATCAATGCATCACTACAAATCTTATCTGAAAACATAAGATATTATCCTACCATGCTAGGATTTGTCTTGAATTAAGGGTTAGGTATGGAACAGATATCTAGAATATTTTATCTCCTATATCAATCACTTTCTTATCAATTTTCAATTCTTGATGTAGAAATATTCTTGCAAAATTAATGTGTTTGGACATGTTAGCAGTGAGTGTTAAGTTACTGGAATTACCCTTTAAGCCCTAAATGTTTCCTTACTTTTTCCTCCTTGGCTATTTTATTATTACAAATAAAGGAATAGAACCAAAAATGTGGCTCGATCCTTCGTGATTGATTTCAGAGCAAAATTTCATATTCTAAACTTAGTTAAAAAAAATAATGTGATTTTAAATTTTTTTACATCTATACCAATTTATATCTGTTGATCTGACATCTGGCATAAATTTCCTATACCCAGTAATGCATTATTTGTTTAATTTAGCGCTATTTAAAGTTGGATAGTATGTTTAAAAATTCACTTTGGACATGATAGACAGGTTTACATGTTCTGATAAATTTTCTCAATTTTTTTTCCTCAATTCCTATTTTGTTCTTTGGCATTTATAATTAATAATATTTGTTTCACTCTGGCCTATCAAGTTTTATTTTTTCTAAGATAAATATATCTGATTTTCACCATTACATTTTCTGATTCAGTGTCTAAGTACAAAAATTGCATTTTCTCCCTTGGAAGGGAAAATATCCAACCAACCAAATTCAACATCTATGAAATTTGAATTGAGATCAATAACTTTGATTGATTTAGACACACAAATATACATAATATCCTAAGAAGTAAATTTATCATTTAAGAATCATAAAATAATAATGCAAATTTTGAAATTATTTTAATTAATTTTACGTATACTTGTGATAGGTAACATTTTAGAATACCAGGATTAATATCTGGACCCCTCTTAATTCACTGATGTACAGCCGTATGTCAAACTTTGAATGATTTTAACTTCTTAATTTCCAGAGTTTGAAAGTTAAATTCTGGAGAAATTACATTTCTAGCTTTCACAAAGCTTTGTTGTAATCGCACAATGAAAATGCTGGTGTTGCTTGGACTCCACCTGTGGTGCACCCAATTCTTCTCTTGCATCAATAGAAAATCTTGTGCATAGCTCACTTGTATTAACTTGATGCACTCCAATTTTCCAAGTGAGCATGTTTTAGTTAATATAGGAGACTGCACTTATTCTGAGAGAAGCCTCTTTCTCAAAACTAAAGTGAAGAATGTTTCCACCAGAATCCTCAGGAGTTGTTCCCAAAGTTAATGCTCTATTTTCTTCAAAAATATCATGCACCATCAAATATCCTATTTTGTCAACTCTCAATAATGTTAGTGTAAACCATTAGGCCATGCTTCAAACAGTAGAACATATTAAAATAGACATCAATGCAAAAATATTTTCAGAAAAATTTACCTTCATACCTTGTATGCAATACAGAAGAAAACTCTTCATTTCTCTCTCTGTTTTATAGTTTGACTGTATTTATAAACATTGACTTATGGATACTTACCTCTTTTAAGTTAGTTGAACTTGTTGTCTAATATCAGGAAATGGATTCTTTGCTGTACCATTATTTTGAAGAAAGAAAGTTGATTTCGACTTAGATTAATTTGGAATTCAAGTTGCATCATGAATCAAATTAAAATCGGAATTCTGACATGATACTCTATAATACCTGGAAACCTTTTCAGTAATATTCTTTTCATTCAATTTACCATATATGGCGGCATATGAGTCGAGCCCATTGTCATGTTCAGCCTTTAAGTTGACCCAAAAAATAAAGCAACACCACTTTCCCAACTCTATTTTATGGGAAGAAAAACTACGATATCCATGAATATACAATAGCTTAAGGAATATTTACCGCATAAGATTAAGATGCTAGAACTGTTTCTTTCAGCTGCTATGTCAACTTCTCGCCTCTGCTTAACCATTACACAAGTTTCTTTCGTTAGTATCAGTCAGGCTACACAAATAAAAATGCATTATGAAACAGAAACACATTGGTATTAAAAATTTATTATAGAATTAATGGTAATATAAAGTGATAATATCAAATCACATCACTGCTAAAACAACTTCCATTAACTCCTAACCCTAAGTCGAATCACAATAATTGTATAAACAAAAACAAACCATGATGTGTTTATTGATCTTTATTAAAAAAAAAATTGAAATATATATATTCATTTTTTGTAAAATAAAAATACATGTGAAGAAATGAATATAATTTGCAAAGAATAAATATGCGTCAAATTTATTTTCGAAATATATTTGACTCACCAATAATTGGTTTGCAGGGCTTTACATTTTTATTTTTGGCCACAATTTTATTTCATGATAAAATTTGTTTTATATGATATCTATGTTAATTGGACTTGCCAAAAATTAGTTTCAGTAAGAAATAATTGTTGTTGGTTGCAAGAGTTTGAGTACAACAAGTGTTAAGCATTCAGTTTCACTTATTTACCCCTTGGTGGTAAAGGGTTAAATTTTATTTTTGGCATATAAGTTGATCCCCGGTTTTTGATAGATTTTTTTCTTTTGAAATGTTTTATCAGTTGTATCAGCCCAAATTAACTGTCTTTCTGTCTGTCCTGTCTTTCTGACTGTCCACGGAGGGTTTATGGAGGGGTTTTACTCCCATCTTTGCTGGACTGATATCATTATTATTTTGTCCCCCCTTGACCATTGCCATCTGGCCCTCTGACCAAATTGCAATGACATATAAAATAAATAAATATATTTTTTGTAAGTTCTATTTGAATTAAAATTTTCAGTCAATGAGATTGGCGTACTTGTTTAAATTCGAATGATTGTGATTAATTAACTAGGAGTATTCATTTAATCTACCGTGAAATTGGCATATTCTTGTAAGGAAGCATTCAATTTATTGTTTTATAACATTGATCCAAGGATTGTTCTACTATGTTCTAATTCTTGTCCAGTAAAACTGGTAATTCACTGGATAATTCAGGTCTGTTATATTTATCAGTATTAACACATTTAATGAATATATGTTTTTGTGATCTTAATATGTATATTTTGTGTTATTTTAGTACATTTTACAAAGAAGAATTAACTTAATGAGCAGAGATGGGTAGAGTACCGAAGAAAAGTAACTGGGCTCAGTTACAGTTACTTTTTAAAATTTGTAATCAGTTACAAGTAAAAGTTACAATTTTAAAAAGTAACTAGTTACAGTTACAAGTATAGTTACAGTTACTTTTTGTAAAACCTGAAAACCGCCAATGAGATTTATGCAGGAGGATCTATTAATGAGTTTCCTTAAAATACAAATTCAACGCGAAGCATTTAATAATGACAAAAAATGCATTTTACCAATTATTTCCTGAGGCAGTAGTACAGTTACAGTGGATCTCCGAACCTAACCGATAACCTAATGAAGACTAAGGAGATAACTGTCCGCATTTTTCACAGAAGTTACCTTACGATTGTAGTTTTAACCATAGTTAGAATACAATTCGATAACGTGTAGGGATGTACTATATTTGGATTAACTTAGCCTTTTAAGATTAATTACGATTAACCTGTCTAATACAGACATTCAAGATTGAGACCAAAATTAGACTAAATGCTCAAATGCTGCAAACATACAAAAGAAAGTAGCCTCTAATCCATAAATCAATAATACGCTCCTTCAAATTTTATTAACTCTGGCGAAGACACCATGCAACCAGGAGAAAACCCGAAAAAAATAAGACAAAGGGGTATCAAAAAAGTAAATAACCATCCAAAGATGACATGTTTGCATACTATGATTAAAGTCACATGATGGACACCAGAAATTTAGCCCTAAGATTTCATGGGGTGATTACTTTAGGAAATATGGAGAAATAATAATACAAAATTAAGTAACTAACATTTTAAACGAAACAGAATCAGGTTTCACTTTGTGGCATTCATAAATACAAAACGGCTTCATGATAAAATTCTTTTACTACACCAAAAATATAGTTATAAACACGACCAGGTTTCGCAGCCAAGCTACATCTTCAGGTCAAAGGTGTAGTAAAAGAATTTTATCATGAAGCCGTTTTGTAACTAACATTTTATTTGGTTTTTCATTTTATTTTACAAAATAATTGCATTTCAAATGCCTCATCTCCTAAATTAGCCCTCCTTGGTGCAAGAACCTCCTTGCTAATGAAAAACAAACATTCAACATGGGCACTGGATGGTATCCCACAGTTGAGTTTTACGAACATATCTTTTATTATTGGATATGACAATAATATTGACAGATCAGTTCCCACATTCCCAAAATAAGCCTCGACCTCATCGAAAGCTGGGGCAGGTTACGCAAAGTTTGCATCTTACCGCCATATTCTCAGTGCCCGAGCCTTCAGTTAAATAAAAATATGGCTCTAAATACCCGAAAGAAAACTTTTCTCGGATTCAGCCATTTCAGGTTACCGATGGACAAAGATTCAGTTGTATTTTGCGAGATGGAAGGATCAACGCGAGTATCGAAATCTGGACGCAACGATCGGCACCGGGCAAAGCTCCTCGTCGAAGTGGTCGAAATCGTCTAAATGTGCTAGGATCTCGAGGATTTTGAGATCCTCATTAAATTTTCCGGTGTAAACAGCATAGTCTCCAGCGCTCACTATCGTAATTTGGCATAGTTATGCTCGTAGAAATACGTGTTCATACCAGTTCACACAACGTTTTTAGTAGTCGTAGTGGGAAAGTAACGATTACTTTCAGAAAGCAATGAGTAGATTACAAGTAATAGTTACATTTTTTTTAATGTAACGATTACAAGTAAAAAATACCTGAAATGTAATCGTTACCGGTAACTGAGTTACTTTTACTCAGTTACTCCCCATCTCTGTTAATGAGTAATGCTTTACTGAACATATCCTTAAATTGCTTTGCATGTTGATTCTGTAATTTGAGAAATAGCTTGATGGAATAAACTGAAATTTTCATTAATTCATTAAAAGGTTTTCCTTATTTTCATTAACATATCTTAGTTTTTAACAATGCAATACTGTTCTTTGCCTGTGGTCTGCTTAAGAGACATTTTGTAAACTACTACAAGATTTAAGCTTATCATTTGATTGACAAAAGCACTGTTCTTGTAAGTCTTTTCAGTAAGGAAGTTTGTCAGTAAAGTGCTGTACTTAAATCTGAGAGAATAAATGTGCTAATCTAACAGTATTGACTTCCTCTACCATATAAAGCTTTCATTTGTTAAATTTTCTATGGTTTTATGATAATACTATCTCAGGATATTCTAGATGTGTTGCATTAAGTATGAAGTATTATTCCATATGATGCTGTAAATTATTATCATATAAAACATTTTATAATATGACTTATCCTTTGTTTTATGTATGGATCAAAAAATAATTGAACTGCTTAAATAATCATTCCTACGATGTTATGTTTAATAAATTAATGAGATTTTGCAATGAATATATGCTTAAAATCTTTGAACACACTAATTTGGAAAATTAAGAAATGATAATTTATCTAGACATAAATACAATTGAAAGATGTTAGATATCTACTTAAGGATATAATTCATACTCTTAAAATCGTTAATGCCTCTTTGTATGCTACTAACTTCAAACTCTTCATTGATGTCCTGCTGCTACGCATTAGAAATTTCTCATTGCTTCAAGCCTTGCTTCACCTGACCATCTGAGTTTTGCATGGTGCATTTCAAGATAAAAATTTAGGAAAACTTTCTCATTTAGAAAGCTTTAATCATAGCATACTTTAAAACTAATGTTTCAAAAGTTATTAACGCTATAGATTAGTTTAAACATTTAATTTCCTTCTTTTTTAATGCAATCTATTTATTTTAGCTTTCTTCAATTCTAAGTATTTGAATTAACTGACTGATTTGTATTCTTTTGTGTATATTGCTATTTTTGGCAGTGTCAGTAGAAGAATCAATCCATTATAATAGATCTCCTCTGAATCATGTACTCAGTCAGAATAATCCTCGTGAAATAAAATTTGTGGTAATCTAACAAAGGTATATAATAAGTATGAGAAAAATCCTTGATAATTTTATTATATGTTGCTTTAAGGTTTATCACCTGCAAGAAGGCACCAGTAAACAGGAGAGGTTCACTGATGAAGATTTAGCAGATCACAGCCCATTTCCAACTTTGCAGCAGGCTTTGGAGGCCATTGATCCCCATGTAGGTTTCAATGTGGAAATCAAATGGACGATGCAGCTTAAGGTATTCTTTTTTGTCTCTTTCTAAATACTTTTTATATACTTTAAATCAGAGTATAACCATAACAACCGTATAGCATATGTAATAATTATAAAACAATATTAGAATATAAACTTTTTATTGATGATCTGAAGTTGATTTTTCCCTACGTAAACATTGTAATTTTAAAATATTGACGGAATTGCTTTGCAATGGGGTACGTATAGGTAATTACCATTGTAGCTTTTGTGCAGATAGATGGTTTGTGGTCTGATTTTTTTAATATTGGCTTTAAAGTATATAAATGCATACTAAAATTACTTGTTCTCCTTTAAGAACTAGCTCTGAAGGAATGTAGTGCATAGGTTTACATCCCTGAAAATAATTTTCTGTTAGAGTATTTTGTTTCTTTGTTATAGAGTTTTGATATTCCTGTTTAATTTAGACGAATCTTGCATATTACTAATTTTCATTGAATCATATCTCAAGTCGGCTATTGCATTTTAATTTTAATTGATTCATGGATAAACTCCTACGGGATTCATTCAATCATGCAGAAGGAAAATTAAGTATTAGAATAAATGCATGTTTGGAGTTAGTTTTATTTGCATGAATCTATTGCCTATGACTTTAAAGTGAAAACTCTTTTACTTTTCCTAGGATGGAACTTATGAATTGAATCATCCATTTGACCTAAATTTGTACGTGGATCTAATCCTGGATACTGTCCTGAAGTATGGAGGACAGAGGAAAATTGTCTTCTCTTGCTTCAATCCAGACATCTGTTCTATGTGAGGAGCCAGGTATCCCCTTGATTTACCTGTCCAAGCTTTTCTTCGACATTTTGTCTGATTTTCATCAGGCACTAGCATGTTTGTGTTAACACTGATTTTATAGTATTAAGGACAATATTATAAGAGGCATAGGCAGTTTAAGTATTTTCCATGAAGATTCATTACTTGCTGATTAATTTTTCATTCTATTGTAAATGTTTGAAAATGTTCTGCATGATTTTCAACACCCAATTTTCTAGTTTTATCCAATGGCATTCCATCGCTACATCATAAAAGAAGTCTGCTATTTTGAGAGACAACGTCCATCTCCTCCGTGTCGGCACGTCCCTTGAAAGGTAGGGTTTTGGACCAAGTGACATTGTTTAGATTGAGCTAAGGAATGTTTATGATATTAGTTATTAAGCCTTGCTCATTTATGAGATGCAACTGAATAGGAAGTAATCTCTTGGACTCATTTATGGGTGATACCAATGGAGGAAGATATTTTTACATAGAAGAGAATTTTTGAAGCTCTTTCTTGCATTATATCCATCAAATGTTCAAGTGATTTGTTTCTTTCTCTGTTGCCCGTGTTTTTTACATTTCTTTTATTTGTTTTCACTATCTTTTGCTTATGGTCCATATCCATTGTTACTTTATTACTTTTCCAAATACTGGTAATTGGTATAAATAGTTAAGACACCTTTTTCAATTAAATTCTCCTTACTTTTTTGTGGCACAAGTGACTTATTAAGTATACCATTCTTATTAAAAATGGATATGCTAATCAGTTTTAATTGTTTATTGTTCTATTCATCCGATAAAATTTTCTGTAAATCAGATAAATTATCTTTGGATGAAAAATACAGCATCTAGAAAGAATGGAGAGGAAAGTTATACTCAGTAATGCATAAAAAATTGAATCATTTATTTATATTACTTCACCATACTTAATTAATTCGCCTGGATAGCCAAGAGGGTAACCCATTTGCCTTTGGTGAAAGCAGCCTCAGCGGGTGTCAGCATTTATCGTTTTTTACCCAGCATCATGGTGAAGATGAGTAGCTGTCTGAATTAAGAGTTAGCAGAGTCCAGTATAGAAAAGTAAATACAGTTTCTTGGGAAGAGATGGGCTGAACCTGTGTCATCCACTGTAAATGTCACCTAGATATGCGACATCCCTCAAAAGGATGGCATGACCTGGTCTTTACTTTATTTTTCTAATCTTCATTCTTGCATCTCTGACTTATTCTTCATAATCATCTCTGGTTGATCTGATTAACTCCGTTGAATTTATTTGCTAAATTTCTTGGATCTTTTATAATTTCCTTTTCTTGTATGGATTAATAGTCATAGACTAAATTTCATATGAGTTAACTTTGCTCTGATTATTTAAAGAAATTTTTACAATAAAATATAAATTTTTTATTTTGATACTGTGCTTAAAAAAAAACTGGTTTACTTGAAAATGACATGCACGTTTTTGGCTCAAAAATTGGATGTGGGTTAGATTTGATGGAGAAGTAGATTTTGGCACAATAGCACTCATTCTCATGTCCCAAAGCACAATGCTGGCCAAATCCTCTGATCAGTTTCAGAAGCATTTAAAATACAGTAGAACCCCGTTTTTACAAACCTCATTTTTATGAAATGACACAGTTTTACGAACCACTCCGCCGGTCCCAATCTTTGTACATGCAAAACGACCTCAGTTTTACGTAAAACCTCGATTTCATGTTTTACGAAGTGAGAAGTCGGTCCCTAGGAGTGACTGAACCCCGGGTTTACGAAGTATTTGAAATGGTTTTATCGCACTGAGCTCAATACCATGGGATGACGATCGCCGTAAACAGGACCAGCTCATCTATGTTGGGAGGGCCCTCAGCCTATTTTTATGGGAATTTAATTTTTTAAATTTTAGATGGGAAATTGAGGAAAAATCGACTATGAGTGTAGTGCTTTTTGACGTGCTTACACTGTGGTAAAATCCCTGTGGATGGATCATCCAAGTCGCACTTAATCCGATTTATATGATCTAAGGAAAATATGTTCAAGATGCATGAATTTCCCATGCATTCTTACGGATCGCAATGCTATCGCTGCTATCGTCATTCTATTATATTTACTTCCGTGTTTTGTCGCCGATGACTCATTCGATGTGTAAACATTTGCAAATGTGAGAGCGAGCATTTATAAGTCAATAAATTTTGTCAAAGGTATTTAAACACCTTAACAACATTTTAAAATTTAATGCTTGCCGCCTCTGCACATATTTGGGTCATCTCTAGCGATGTTTTCCCCCTAGCGAGCGTGGACACCCTGAAAAATGTTGCTCTCCAAGCAATGAAAAGTCGGGTGCATTCAGTCAGAATCGCCCTGTGCGAGGTGGCCTGTGTTGTGATATCCCGTGTGCCTATCCGTAAAATAATGGATAAAACATCGCTGACGAAGAAAAAGAGGAAGTCCCTGAGTTTGGTCACCAAAAGGTCAATTTTATCAAGGAAGTACGTGATCGCTGGTAAACAAAAACAGAAATTGCTGATGAAATGGCATTTCTTTATCTACATTAGCAACAATCGTCAATTCAAGTGAAAAAAGTTTGAGTCACGCAAAACGTCACGTAAAAACGTCACAAACTACGTCTCATCGCACAGGGCTAGAATCTAAAAAAGCTGGCCAAAAATAAGAAAGTGGTTTTTTTGGAGTGTGGACTTTGAAACTTCGCATAGTCATGCTTGAATAAATTCTGCATATAACTGCGAAATCATTTTTGTTGGTTCCCGCGCATTACAATTCTACAGGGGGTCGAAGTTGACCAAATATCCCGAAAAATGCCGGTCTTAGATATTTTGCATAATTCTTCAACTTCAAGGCAATCCTGAACCAAAATGAGCAAACTCGTCGGTTAAAAAACGATGCAGTATTATAAACCTAATCAATATGCCTCGTAATATTGGGTTGGTATGATCACAGTTCTATATTTGCAATATTTATACAACAAAATGGCGAACCCTTATTTTTAGGCAAATTTTCAGTTAGGAAAAGTGAGGTAAATAGTAGTGATGTACCATGATGTACACGGTCTAACTTATACCAAAATGTTCTTTGAAGCTTTCTTAAGAGGAAACTGAAATAAAATCTTGCAACAATTTGCGACGCCAACAAATAAAGCGACTTTTCGATGGCGATGCAAGAGAAATATCCGCGCTGCGGAGTGCCACTTTTAAGACACTCTCGGTTTTGAGGGGATATGCAGAGAAAAACGCTTCTTAATGGTTGTGTTTCGGAGATATGCTGAAGCATGGTTATATTTTATCTTGAGATGAAGAAATAATAAGGTTTTTAAAATATTCTCATTTAATCCTTAAAGAAAAAGTGAATGTAGTTACCTTTTCCCTCAAATCTCTTCATAGAGTCATAGTTTCTGAAATTTTAATTTATTTTTAAATAAATCCTTGAAGCTATAAATTCACACTTTTTTCTCCTCGTTGGAGAGAGAGCGTGTGCCAGAGATTGCCCTAAAACCTAAGTAAAACTTTTTGAAGAGGCTTAGTTTATGAAACCCAGCTGCGTAAATTTTGCAAAAATGGTTACCCTTTGTATTGTATTTCCATCAGTTTCAGCTCGAAATATTCTTGCACAGTTAGTTATTTTCTGGCTGTGCTGAAGTTTCATAAAGTTGTTGTGCTGAAGTTTCATCCTTCATAGAAACTTCAAAAAAAACAAACAAAAACTGATGATTACTTTAAAATTTAAAAAGTTTAGAATTTTCTTTCTGTTCCATTAAACATTAAACTGGATGTATAATTCATTTTATTGAAATATTACCTTCCTTTCAATCCTATTCAACTTTATGCACTGTGTTACTGAACCTGGATTGGTATTGTAGAGGTTTCAATTGCTTGAAACCTCTACATAACCTCAAATTTACAAAACCCAAATTTTACAAAGCTCAAATTTTTGGGTCCCTTCAACTTTGTTAAATTGAGGTTCTACTGTACATTGCATCTCCAATGGACTTGATATGAGTGAAGTATTTAGGATTTCAGTGCCTGAACTACCTCTGACATGGCATTGATGGTGATGATGAGTAGTACACGGACTGATTATTGACTAAGTGTTTCTTCCTTTTTTACTGTGTGAAAATAAATACCTTTCTGTATCATACACATTTCATCAAGTTCATGTCTATAAATTTCCAAGATAGGATGTTTGGCTTGGACAACTACCTGTATTTCATTCATAAGTACACAGTGCTGCAAATTGTATGATCACATGTCTTTAGGCACACATTAGATTTGTGGGCACATGTTACATATGGGTCTATAAAAAAATCATAATTTTTATTATAATCTTTACCAATCCACTGCAAAAATAATTCTTGGTTAGAAAAACTAATTAAACCTTTCAGTTTTGTTTTATTCTCAACCTAGCTTTCAAGGCAGAATGTTCTTAGGAAATACTGTTGTTCAAGTTTTTGCCAGCAATATAAAATATGCATCTGTGTGTCCCTCATCTTTAACTGTCAAATCAGCTGTAAAGCATTTAGTAAATAGCTATATCTTCTTCTTGTTTTCAAAAACTTACATTGGTTTTCACAATGGTCTAGTAATCCAAAGGCTATTCTATCACTGCTGGAGCATCTTTTACTCTGCATTGATCACCAACTTGGAGTGATAGAATTGATTTTAAGAACTTACTTTACACTTTACTGTACTGTATATTACAGGGCATCTGGATGAAAGGTATCTAAAATAAAATACTTATATCTTAGAAAGTATTTATTATATACATGTCTGGTGTGCACCATTTGAAAGGGAATCTCTAAAAAAATTTCCATATACAATTTGATCCAACAATGGACAGACATCAGCACATGCGCTGATATCTGTCCATTGTTGGAGCTTGCTTCATAAGAAGTAACGATGGTGATGCCAATTGTACCCAAGGTAGCATGATTGTTGCAGCTTGCCAAGTTAAAGTCTGTGGGGGCTGTTCAGGGTCATTTTAGAACTCGATATGGGAGTGAACCTCCAACAAGCAAAAGTATCCAGTTCTGGGACAACAAACTGAGAATTGCGGGAAGTTTGTTGCATAATAAATATCCTGGAAAGCCACGGACCTCTCAAGAAAATGTGCCAATTACTTGGCCTCCTAGGTCACCAGTCCCCATTAGATTTTTCCTGGGGTATTATGTGAAAAACATTCTATACCACTTAATGGATGCAGTGGCTTTGGTAACACCCGACATGCTTCAAGCTTCACGGGATGAGGTTGAATATTGTCTGGATGTTTGTCGTGCCATCAAGGGTGCCCACATTGAAATAAATTAAGTGAAAAACAAAAATTTCAGAGTTTTCCACTGTAACGCTGAAAACCGGAAATGTTTTTACTAAATACTTTCCAAGGTATTATTTTATTTTGGATACCTTTCATCTGGACACCCTGTATTTAAGTAATCACTTATATGCCTCTCTGTATCTTGACTAACTGCTACTTAATTACTACTATAATTTTGTGATGTAACGCCATGAAAGAAACTTTCGAATCCAATTTCCTAACTAATTTTAAAAGAATCCGCACTCTCGTAGAACTAACTTCTTTTTTCTACTGAACCCTTAAATATTTGTCCAATGATTTGTTGGACAGTTAAATCTAAATGTAGTATAAGTTTTCATTCAATTACTTTTATATACAGTTGGAGTACATTTGTGTGATTATTTCATAAGATGAGCTACTCCATGTATTACTGAGTTGTAATTAGTTTTAATCCTATGGTATTGACAATGTCGTATGGTTCATTTATCATGTAGTCATTGGTGAAGATTTAGATGATTACATAACTATAATAACAAGTTAATATGTAATGTATACATGGTATATGATAATGGTATTTAGTGCGTTTGTTTGGAATATTTAATATATATTGAGATCAAGAAGAGAAGTCTCTTCTTAGATTATTGTATTGTTAGTAAGAAATTTCTCTTCTCAAGGCTGAAAGCAAATTTTTGTTTTCTATTTATATATTATAAGTTTATTTTGAGAAATCATTCCTCTATTCCAATATCTAACTGCTTTGGAAATCACGTTTCTTATGTTTTTTACTGAATGAACTTTCTTTTTATCTGCTTATTTTTCTTTATCAAATATTTCCTTTGGAGGGCTCTTAATGCATTTGTATATAAAAATTTCTGTTTTATATCTTGACAAAATAGTGGCTAAATTCGAATAATGATGATGACACTATATTGTCTGTGGCATTTATATAATTAGAAATCAATTTTCTCAGTGCTAAATATGATTGTGACCAGTTGAAAGTGAAGTTACCAATCATTTCTTAACTGTCTCTGAATATTTTCTAATTGCCAGCTTAGCAAGAAACAAAAGCTTAAAATCATGTTCATTATGAATCAACTAAGGTGGCTTCACTTTTTTCTATGTGCTAGAATAACATAGATTTTAGAGCAGAATTGTTTAGCTCTTAGTGGTATTTTTATTTTCTCTTCGTTTGGAAGTTATTTGACAGAATAGTTGATTCAAAAAATTATATTTATTACTAATATTACTATATTTAATATACTTACTTAATATTTACTCTTATGTAACGATATAGTAAGGGGTCGTACACAAATTATGTAACGTAAAATTCTCCAGTTGTTGACCCCCCACGTAACGCCTGGCCAGACCCCCCCAATTGCGTTTTGTAATTTGTGTGAATGCATGCCTCATGAATCAACTCATGCTTCATAAAATTATTCCTCTTAAATTGTTGTCTGATCTTGAATCTAAATGCAATTTCTGTTTTTCTGAATTTCTATTGCAACTAAATTTTCTTTCAGTAGTTTTGGCTGATATTTGTAGGTTTTTTTGTGTATATGTTTCTGCCTCATTTTCAAAATGTCACTTGGTGAGCCCTCAGCATTGCTTTGTTTGGCTTTTCCTAAAATTCAGGATTGTTTTTCATTTTCTAAAATTGTCTATTTTACATACATATTTATATTTCTAGTCTCTCTTATCAGATAAAATAGATAAAATCTGATAGAAAAATCTTTATTTGACATGCATTCTATAATCTTCCTTAATGTGTGAAGTTTGTGGGTCCAAAATTTTGGGGAACATGATAAGAAGACAGAGGAGATTATTTTAATATTTCATCTATAAATTAATTGTATTGGATTATGGTTGGAATTCAGTTATGCTGTGAGTTAAACTTCTTCCAGTGATCTCTTGAATTAAAAATTGAAATAATTTTGAAAACCTCAACTGCAGGGAAAACTATGGTTTAAAGATTTTTCTGTTGTGTATGATGACTACATTTAACCGTTAAACCTAGTTCCTGGCATTCTAATTTATCTAAATATTTTTGTTATTGTTATTTGAGATTTGATTTCTTAATTAAGTTAACAAATGAATGGATAACAAATCTAATTATTTGTTTTAATTCAAATACTCATTATAATTACATAAATTAATATTGGTGAGAATATAAATTTAGGAGAATTGATAGATATCCTTACATTAGTTTATAAGGCACTATTTTATAAGTTGTATGATCATTATGTATTTTATATATTCAAATATATTAGGTTATCTCTGTTATTTCAAATTTATGATCTTTTGCTTTTGTTTTCTTTTCTTTTTAGGATTCGCCTCAAGCAAAATAAGTATCCTGTTCTCTTTCTAACTCAAGGCGTTACTACAAAGTATCCACAATATCATGATCCCAGAACTCATAGCATACCTATGGCTGTGCATTACGCTGTATCTGCTGGAATATTGGTATGTTATGCATTTAATTTTATATATGTAATAAGTATGTAGCAATTTTTAGAGATCTTTTCATTGCATGTTCATTTGGTATTTTCTCTTAACTCTCTCCTTTGTTTTGTAGTTTGATATCAGTTGATTGGATTGTGTCGTTTCTGTTTTCTTGCTTGTTTTCCGCTGTTGTATTGCATCAAAAGATTGTACTTTTCTTTCATCAAAGACCTTAGTCAGAAGAACAATCTAAAGCTGCTTGTGTTGTAGTTGAAATCTTGTGCCTCCTCTAAGCATACTTATTTTACTCTATAATTTCTTGCATGAAGCCTTATTTCTCCCATTGAATAATCATATTCTTTTGAATAAATTTATTCAGGAAATATGCTGATTTGAAGCAGTAAAAAAGCTAATTCATTTCATAAGGTTGTACTTCTTTACATATTTTATTATAATATTATGAAATATGTACAACAGTATAATATAATTTATTGCAAAGTAATTCATTATATTTATAATTCAGTACTTTGAGTATAATTGAGAAAGTAATAAAAAACTATCAACTTGCCGCAAAACTAGTTAAAGAAAAAAAAGTTGGCAAGCAAAATAAAATCTTGGCTGTAATCATTACTGGAATTCAGGCCTGTACACATTTTCTAGGTTTTTACTTTTCGCAAGTATATTTTAATCTCTTTTTTAAGTTATAATGTCTTTCTCAAGTATGATGAAATTGTGACAGTGAGATATTAGTGTGCACTTACACAATTTTCAGAGTGAAGACACAATTACTACTTGTATGTTATGGTACATATATTGTTAAGGAATTATATATAGGATTAAGGAAGCCTCTATCATTACACATGTACTATATGTAGGATTACTTTACTACTAATAAATTTCAGCTGATGAGTAATTTAGCTGAAATATCATTCAAATGAAAGTTTAGATGCTATCTTAAGTCTTCATGAAGTCTTAAACTGGTGTTATATCTTTTATAGTTGTTACTTTTCCTCATCCTATCTGATATTTCTTTCATATAGAGGCGATCTCATGGATCTTCCTGCTTGATCATTCCATTGACAGTATTTGTCTCGCTTGCTGCTTCAATTTATTGATTGAAACTCAGATTCCTTTTCCAGTTTTCCTCACTTTTTGTTGGTTTCTTGTGGGAATCCTCTTTGTTAACTAAGATGTCTTGTGCTACTACTTTCTCTATTTTAAATTGAAAGCTTAAAGTTACATGCCTTGCTTCTTTGATAGTTTAACCTAATTTAACCTCATCGTGATTTGCGTCAACCAATGCCCTAAATGCATGTGACAGTACTTCTCAGCTATGCTTTCAGATCTTTTGACATTCACTTCTTACAAGTTTCAATCTTGTCAAGTTTTTTTGGCAGCAAAAATTTCATTTCAAAGTTAAGAAGCCCAAAGCAAACAGTTTGTTCTCCATTCTCCTTTTCAGATGTTTAGGCTCATCTTGTGGAGAAGATATCAGCTTTGATTTACTAATACCAGTGGATGTATGCTACTTAAAAATTATCCTCTGTTTCTTGTGGGTTTTATAAGTTGATACATAACTAGTAGTAGTATTAATCTTCCAGTTTCTGAGCTGAAATGCTGCTATAGTGTTTGTAGATTATTTTCAGATTTTTTAAAATTTTTTCTCTTTTATTTTGATCTTTTTCATTCTTCTCTCTTCACTAATTTCATTGATTTTCTATTGCATAGATACAGCCCTTGGGTTAACATAGAGCTTTTTCATCTTCATTGTTCATTCATATATTGTATAATTTTTATTAGGATTTCTCTTTTGATCGATTGTATTCAATTTCTTTCTTTTTTATTGCATATTCTTGTTTTTTGTGTTTTCCTGACAAGATATTTTGGAAGATGATTTAAACTTTAAGTCGATTGATGATTGTAGGTGCCATTCATCTCTCTTTAATGTCTTAGGATCCAATATGTACTGTTTTTCAAATTATTGATTTTCATTTACATTTTTTTGCAAACATTATTTTTAATTTTATAATTCATTGATAGAAATTTTAAGCACTTTTTCCTATGAGATGGTTGTTCTTGCATGCAATACCTATATTTGAGAATTCCCATTTTCTCAAGTAGTTTGGAATCTTTTTTGATTGTTCAATTGGAAATAACAGTGTTATGTTTAGAAAGATGGACGTTGCTGTTTGTTTTGCCAGCTCAAGTTTTAACCTCTGCTGATGATTCCAATATCACTGGAAATCCTTACAAAGCACTGCCTTCAAAACATCTAACATAGCGGTGCTTTTTATGCGCATTTATAGATGCTGTGTGCTACAATTCCTTTTTGGTTTTTACTACATGTAGTAGTACTGCAAGTAGTGATGGTAGTAATGCATTATACAGGCTTAGAACTATGTATTATTTTCTTATTGTTTAGTTTTATTTACATAGTTATCTATGAAATATAATGTAAATGTAGTCTAAATTTGTTCTTCTCCTTTTCCATTCTCAATTTTTCTACAAGTTTGAGTGGTAAGGAGGACATTATGAATTCAACTCTGTATATATAGTTGATTGTTGGAATGAGTTGCCTAAAGACAATTGAAGTTTCTTTTTCTGAAGCAGGGGTATTTAAGTCTCTGCTCTGTGTTTTCAGTAGCTGTCGAACTTCATCTTGACAAGCTGCGGCACCTGATCTCTGGAAGATCGCCCAGTTAACTAGCCATGAGTACAGGAAATGTAGTCGGTAAAGGATCATGCAATCTGATTGCATTTTCATGTTACATTTATCCTCAGCACAGGGCAGCTGGAATGGCTATGTGGATGCAGCTATGAATGGATTAGACTGAGGCATCCATGTCCTTAACTTTTTAAAACCTTTTTCATTGAAATTTTCCAAACAAGTGGTTAATCTTAGATTTACCTGTAATTTTTGTTTTTCATAATCATTCCATGTAATTATTTTATGTTGATCATCCACACATTTACATACAACTTTTTTTCATTGATATCCAAATCTCAGTATGAGCATTTATTTTTAAGTTTGCGATGGATCTTTTTTTATGAGAAAAACTTCCATTTTCCAGTCATGCAGTTGCAATCAGACGTTGCCAATTTTGTGGGAGTATTTTTTACATCCATATTTTGTTTCTTCATAGGGTATTTGTGTTCACACTGAGGACATCCTGAGGGACTCTACTCAGGTTAATTTGGCTCGAGATGCAGGGCTTGTTGTCTTCTGTTGGGGAGAAGACAATAATGATATTTCCACTATTCGATATTTGAAGGAGCTTGGCTTGGATGGTATCATTTATGATAAGTGAGTATAATGCTAGGTAATCAAGAGCCACTCACTAAATAATTCAAACAGATTTAACACAATGTATTTTGTATCATAAACATCTAATACTCATTGATTTTTCAAAATGAGAAGAAGTTGTTTATTTCTTTATTGAAAACTTAAGGTGGTGGTGAACTGTATAAATTTATTGGACCTTGAAGATCAACAACTGCATCTTCAAATAAAATGTTTCTGAATTTGAAGAAATGCCAGGTTATCATATTGGGATTGAAAAAATATTCTTGTATTTAGTTAATTTCCCCAAGAAAACTTTCTTTTGTCTATTATGGCAGGATAAACAAACTGATGAGTTGTATTTGGCAATTTAAATAGAAATTTCATTCCCTCCTTCAAAGCCCATACAAGCTGTATTAGAAAAGTATTAAAGAAGTTGATCGTTATCTTGCCAGTGATCATTTTGCTGATTATATTTTTTTCAAAAAGGTATTAATGACTTTTATGAGTTTAAGTTGAGTAGATTACTCTTTTTGAAATGAAATTGATATTTATTTAACATGATCCATAAACTTGAACTCACATATGTGCCTTTCATCTGTAATAAGGTTCAATTCAGTTTAATATACAAATGAGTAAATTAAAAGAACATCTTTTTAAAAACTTAATGCATTAAGTCACAAAATAGCTCACTTATTTTGATATCTCATACATCTCAAGTTAATATTATTTATGATCAAATATTATAAAGAATATAGTGGTTTTTTTTTCTGATTTGGTATGCGTATTATTCTAATAATGAAATTTGTTTCTCCATTTTAGAATTGACTACCTAACTGACAAGAAAGAAAGTATATTCCTTGTAGAGGCTCGGGAATCTGACACTAACAAGTTGCGCCAAGTTGCCATGGATAACTTTGTTCCACCAGCACCTGTTGTAGGACACACTCCATTCTTTAAGCATGACTTGTGACAATAGTTAAGGCGGTAGATCATTTTGGTCACATGTTACCTTCAATATACAATATAGATATTTTAGTTAATCATGTTAAGTGAGGTATATAACTTTTGAAGTTTTTATCAAAACAAATTCAAACTCAAAAGTATATTATTTTCACCTTTTATGATATTATTAACTGCTTTCTCATAAAATGATTGCTTTAGCTGAACTTATATTAAGACTGTTATGGTAAAGGAAAGCTAATGGTTTTTAAATCTTATTTTCATACGATATTTTAACTCTGCAAAGGCTGTCACATTATTAAATATAAAAATGAAAAAATAAATTAGTTACAGTTCTTGAACAGGGATCTTTACTGCTACATTTGCATCATTCTCAAAGAATTTAAATACTTGTATGTATCATTTCTATAATGGTGACTTGGTTCTTTTTTTGTTCAGTAATATGGATTTCCCTCATTTTGTTGATGACTTTCAAAGTGCCTGTGACCTAATATTTAAAGTTATTTTATGCAATTAACTCAAAGTTTTATATTTAATATGAAAATAAATGATGATACCTATGCTTTGGGGTAATTTATTTACAACCCAATGTCTGTAATTCAATTTCAATCTTATGAGACATTTTTCTTCTCCTCCTTGGAATCCAAAATACAGAAGAAGTCCGTTATAATGGGTACGGCATAAAACGAGAGTTGCATTATAGCAAGCGAATTTTTGGCCATTGTCCAACTCACTGCAGAAAGGATAGGAAGTTACGTCCATTATAACGAGTGGTCATTTCTGAAGTATCAGAATAACGAGTGCCATGCTTGTCTTGCAGGAGGCATATCTTGGAATCTACAATTGACGTGAAAGATGAAGTCAGACTAGCCAATGCTAATCTGAGGCACATTATCTCTTCAAGCGGCAGAAAAAATGTTGAATGCAAAAATTATCGTCACCTAATTCATGCATTTCATGAAGGGTGTGATTGAAAAGTATGTCGAGAAAGTAATTTGAAATGAATTCAGATCATCTAAAGACTCCCCATTATTTTTCAATGATTATTGAGCAATAATTTTCCACATTTTATATAAGCGGATGCAGTTTCGTTATGATGTATTAATCAATAAAATCATGTGTTAACACTAGAAGGACGGCGGCGGTCATTTTGACCGTTTTCAAAGTTTAACTTAAAAAATTTCTAACTAAACATTTTTTGAATTTTTTGAAACTCGTTAAACTTTGCTCAATTAGATCCCAAATTTAATAGGATATAATGAAAATTTTGTTAATAGTTAAATGTTAGATTTTACACAAAGTTATACTTAGAAGGACGGCGGCAGTCATTTTGACTGCCTACTTTAAAAATTCGTAATTAAATACTTTTATAAGTCCCAAAGACGTATATTTTGCAGAACTTCAAAATGTGACTTTTGTGTAAGTGCTGATAAGATGCTTTACCTCGTAATTTGTTTAAATTTTAATTAATTAAACAAAACGTGGACCGATGACCTAAATCTGCAGAGTATTAGACTCTGCAATATTTTTCTTACTCAAACCAATGAAACTCATATTTTCCGAATAAGTGGTCGAAGGTACAAATTGTTGATAAAAGTCAGTTACGTAATGACAAGATTACTATGCCATCTGACGGAAAGCATATAAAACCACTCGTTCGCGCCTCGGGAAAAACCTCCAGCGAATACGATAGTGTAAAAATTTTTCGAATTGTGTCGTGAAAAATTCCAACCTGGGGTTTTCGTCCACTCAAAATCGTTTTATAACATTTACAAATACTTAAAACCACTTTCAGCAGGGTTACCAACTTATAAGTTTTTATCATGATAAAATGTTCTTCCAATTATTTCCTCAGATAAATATCAAATTTATATCTCAAATTTAAATTAAGTTACCTTGCATGAACAATCAGAATTCATTTCAGGAAGCACTTTATGAAGCAGGGCTGCTAACCGTCAAACAAGATCTCTTACAGTAGAACTACCGATGGAGTCATTTTGACTCCTTGAGATTTTCATTTCTCTGCCCTGACTAAACTTTTGTGAATTCCGGCTTGAGATTCATAAACTTTTACTAATTTTTGACACAAAAGAATGCTTTGCGATGAAAATGGTTTTTGATGAAAAATTATACACAGTTTTCAAAATTTACCTCTGACTACCAAACAGAGTCATTTTGACTCCCTAATGTATTTTGCTAGTCTTTTCACCAAATAGTGATATTTGTTCAAGTTTTTATTTTTTATGCCCATAATTGTTATTAAGCAAGTGTTGGCTTAAATCTATAATTAATATTCCTTTTGGTAAACTTTTGTGAGATATTTGAAGGCATTTCGTATTTTACGGGTCCGCGTTTGGAACTACAAACAATGTGAATGTCCTGTTATTATTTTACCTTGCGGTAAAGCGGTGAATATTCAATCCATATGAAACGCTTTCAAATTCGTGTGCTTGGGAGCCGTCGTGTCTGCTATGCTCCCAATCCCCCTCCGTTCTCGTCACCCATCAGTCTTGCTGCAGCGCAGTACTGTCTAACATGCTCCATTGTTTCAGCCTTGATTGTATGGAAGTTGATTTCCAAACCTGAAAAAGTAACTTTGTATCCTTCCATTGATATAATGATGTACCAGGAAAATATACCATTGGAAAGAAACAAAGTTACTGGCTTAACATTTTCGGCCCTACCAGGCCGTGCGCCGCACATGACAATCGTGCGCTGCCCTTGATTTGCATTAGTGAATCCAGTGAACTCTCGAGTGGACTGTACAACTCCTGTGAAGTACGACTTCCATTTTTCCTGACTGGCAATATGGCTAGAAGAATTAGGCTAAAGCCTGATGAAATCCTTTCTATTTTGCATTCAATACCAGAAGGTGAATCGGAATGGAAAACGGAAGATAATTTCGACTCTGACAATGACGAAGATTTTATTCCTCAAAACATTTACAGTGAGTCTGAAGATTCAGACGAAACCAGCAATCCTCCAGACCGAGTACAAAAACAATCAACAAAATGAGGCAAAATTGCCTTCTCGACAGATGACTGCGGCGGTGAAGACGATGGTGGAAAGAATTACAACCACAGTAGGCGATGATGACTCTCCAGGAACGCTTATGTCAGCTGATGGATTCCAATAGAAACTGCTGAAGATTGGAGAACACTTACCTGGTAGGCGTGCAAACCAAAATATACATAGAGAGGCGCCTGGACCTACAAGCACGCTAGAAGAAATATAGCTGGTGATAGTTGTATGAGTGCGTGGCGATTATTTATCGACTCATTTATACTGACTCAAATAAAGCGATGTTCAAATGAGGAAGCACGCAGGCAAAATTATGAAGATTTTTCTCTTTCCGATGAAGAGTTAGATGCATGTATTGCCATATTTTACGCACGCAGAATATCAGGCATGAATGATCACTCTATTACAAGTATTTGGTCAAACGACTGAGGAACACAATTTTGTAAAACGACGATTTCTAGGAACCGTTTTGTAAACATTTTGCAATATCTAAGATTTGATGAGAAGTCTAATCGATCCCAGCGACTCAAAACTGAAAATTTTTTCTCTCTTTTCAACATTGTGGGATAGATTCATTGATAATTACATAGCTTGCTACAAACCCGGTCCGTAAATTACGGTTGATGATTAACTTTTCCACAGCAAAACTAATACGGCCGTAAATATTGGCTAGCTATTGAAATGGATAGCAAATATCTTGCAAATGGCTTTCCTTATGTTGGAAAGGATAATTTACGCCATGCTCATTGCCGTTTGCTGACCACGTAGTACTGAAATTAATGCAGCCATTTCTGAAAAAAGGTTAAAATATTACCGTTGATAATTATGTTACTTCAGTCAAACTCGCTGAACAGCTAAAATGCTTATAAAAATAAAATAAAATAGAATTTTGTCCCTTTCTCCGAAATTTTATAATTGTCGCAATTAAGGTGTGTCGACGACAGAGGGTGGTTGTGGTGCGTTCCACCCCGACATGCGAGATCGGTCGGGAAGACTCAGGAAAGAAGATGCAAAAAACTGAGATAGAAATAGTTTTATTTTCTTTCTGGGTTTTTACAAGAGGGACTCGTCCAAGTCCAGTTATCGGCCTCCGTGGGCGAGGCACTCCTGATGGTGGCGTCCGGGGTCGCCGGTGTCCGGGGAGAAGGCCTCTGGGAGCCGGGTGCGGGCTCCTCCTAGTGGCGGAGGGCGCGTGGGCGGCGCCGTGCAAGTCGCGGTGCCCGGGGCATCCGGCCGGGTGAGAGGAACGGAGAGGCCTACAACTCTTCCTGGGGGCTAGAGTCCGGAGAGGCCGAGGAATCCTATTCTCTGCGGCGCTCTCCGGAGAGGCAGGGCGAGGCGGGAGAGGCCGAGGAATCCTATTCTCTGCGGCGCTCTCCGGAGAGGCAGGGTGAGGCGGGAGGTGCCGAGGAATCCTATTCTCTGCCACACTTCCCGCTGGCTCCCTCCTCCGTTCTGGGGTATGAGTCCGGTGGGGCAGGGCGAGGCGGGGAAGTGCCGAGGAATCTTATTCTCTGCGACACTTCCCGCGGGCTCCCTCCTCCGTTCTGGGGTATGAGTCCGGTGGGGCAGGGCGAGGCGGGGAAGTGCCGAGGAATCTTATTCTCTGCGACACTTCCCGCGGGCTCCCTCCTCCGTTCTGCGGAGGCCCTCCTTATATTCGGGCCCTGGGGCAAACGGAAGCCAATGGGCGAGCTTCTCTGGGGCCAGGGGTAGGGGGAATGTAGAGCGCCTCGCTCGCGTGGGGGCGTAGGGTCATGGCCGCGAGCGGACGTGATTTTGGAGGAACATGTCCAAGCGGGCGCTTCGCTTCCTCGCGCGGGGGGGGCGGAGGTACACGGCCGCAAGCGGACGTGATCTCCGAGGAACATGCTCAAACGGCGCCTCACTTCCTCGCGCCGGGGCGGAGGTACACGATCGCAAGCGGACGTGATCTCGGCTAAAAGAAAAGGGACTCCCGGTCCGAATTCTCGCCGTTGGCTGGTGCACGACATAATATTTCTATGTATCTCTTTTTAATATTTTATCTAACTCATAATAGTAGCAAACATCTCCAACAGGTTTATATAAAGCAGAATAACATAAGAAAATGGCTTTTGTTGTTGTTAGCAAATAAGAATCCATTCCCGTTAAATGCATGATAAATTATTAGGTTTTTCATGAAGATCTGATCGCTACCTTGAATTTACAGCCGAAGATGATGGTCACCCTGCTTCTTTCTTGTTTATAAACTAATTCGGGATCCCAAAGAGTTTCGACTAATCACATAAAACAAATCTGTACCCAAAATATCTCTTTAGTTATTTATACTGCAAACGCATAACTCTCTGTTTAGAGATCCGGTTTGACGGTTGGCTGCCCTGCTTCATAAAGTGCTTCCTGAAATGAATTCTAATTGTTCATGCAAGGTAACTTAATTTAAATTTGAGATATAAATTTGATATTTATCTGAGGAAATAATTGGAAGAACATTTTATCATGATAAAAACTTATAAGTTGGTAACCCTGCTGAAAGTGGTTTTAAGTATTTGTAAATGTTATAAAACGATTTTGAGTGGACGAAAACCCCAGGTTGGAATTTTTCATGACACAATTCGAAAAATTTTTACACTATCGTATTCGCTAGAGGTTTTTCCCGAGGCGCGAACGAGTGGTTTTATATGCTTTCCGTCAGATGGCATAGTAATCTTGTCGTTACGTAACTGACTTTTATCAACAATTTGGACCTTCGACCACTTATTCGGAAAATATGAGTTTCATTGGTTTGAGTAAGAAAAATATTGCAGAGTATAATACTCTGCAGATTTAGGTCATCGGTCCGCGTTTTGTTTAATTAATTAAAATTTAAACAAATTACGAGGTAAAGAATCTTATCAGCACTTGCACAAAAGTCACATTTTGAAGTTCTCCAAAATATACGTCTTTGCGACTTATAAAAGTATTTAATTACGAATTTTTAAAGTAGGCGGTCAAAATGACCGCCGCCGTCCTTCTAGGTAGGGCGAAACTCCCATCCTAGTGTTAACTCGAATAGTTTTAGCATCTAGCAGATAGCGTGATTTAGCATCGTCAGGAGAAATGGGTGGATTAAATATTGAGGGGAGAGGGGTTGGTAAAGGTTGTAATTGAGGGTAGTATTTAGGGGAAAAAACCGAGGGGAAGACAGAGACAAAAGTTGTTGGATAACATATGGGGTGGGGTTAAGTATAAGGATATAAAGGAGATAGAGCTTTTTGTTTGTGCATGAACCTACCGAAAGGTAGATCACTCGTGAATAGTTAAGTCGAAAATAACGCGAAATCGTAAGTAATGGGCACCCCGAAATTCGAGTGTTGGACATTGAAAAATCATTTGCCCGCGGATGTAATGCGCCCCTTAAGATATGCTGTCACGCCATTCGCTGCACCTTATACGTCTGTAGTACTCTGTACTATACAGGCATACGCTAATATATCCGTTTGTTTATACACGTATACACCGTATACAAAATTTCTACGCCCTAAAGTCCTACGTAAGTGCCAATTCAAAATCGTTCATTTAACATTTTTAGGGGTAGCCAATTCCCTTTCGATTAAAAACTATCGGCCTACAGTTTCGTATAGAGTGCAAACATCGATACAGTATAAACACATGAATACAGTCCAAACAACGATAGCGGATTGGTGAAACGTTTGACGAGTTTTATGGAACCAGGGTGAGCCTAGGATGCGGCCGGCCCAACGCTATGAGTCATGCCAACGAGTAGTATTGTACCCGAATCTAGCGTGCTGTCGATTCTAACGATAACCCCGATTTTTGAGTCGAAAAAAAGACCCAAAATGGTGAGCGTTATTTTCGAGCAAATTCGGTATTTTTGACGCGAACGTACTCTTTTTACGTATTATAAAGAATTAGAGTAGGGATTAGAAACTCCAGTTCCATTCTGCCGCACCCGCTGCTCTTGGATTCAAGAGGACGGACCTTTAGTGTTAGAAATCTGATATAACGAGCACGCGTTATAGCGAGTACGCGTTGTAACGAGTACTTATCCAAATTTTGTCAGCTCTCATTATAACGGACTTCTACTGTAAATGAGAAAAGCAGGACCATAGAAATATGATAACGAAGAAGGAAAATAATTTTGAAAATTTTCATGGACAATGGACACAGGTTTATTTTGGATCAGCGTGGCAAGGAGGTTATTATAAATGAACAAATATGAGGGGTTTCCTTGTAATCAAGCCAATTTACCTTTCTTCACATGGTTACCAAATATTGCGTTGAGATGAGGGCACAACACTTTCATGATAAGGTAGTTAAATCTTAAATTCAACAAAATTACTCACAAGGAGTGGACACGGTAGCTGCACCTCAAATCTTGTTGAAATTTGGCTAGGAGATAGTTCTCAATACAACATTCTTGAATCACCTCCCTTTTGGGATTAACAAATCCACGCTTTATCCAGAAAACCATCTTTTATTTCGCATATTTTGCATTATCTGCTTTAAATACTACATGCCAACAAGTAGTATTTTACCCGAATCTAGTATGCCGTCGATTCTACCGATAACCCCGATTTTTGAGGAGGAAAAAAGAGCCTAAAATGGTGCGCGTTATTTTAGAGTATATACGGTATTTTTAACGCGAACGTATTTTTTTACGCATTATGAAGCATTAGCGTAAGGATTAGAAACCCTACAGTTCCATTCTGCCGCACTCGCTGCTCTTGGATTCAAGAGGACGGACTTAGTGTTAGAAATCGGCTATAACGAATACGCGTTATAACGAGTACTTTTCCGATTTTTGTCAGCTCGTTATAACAGACTTTTTCTGTACTGTAAATTTTAAAAACTGCATTTTTAGTTACTATTGTCTCAAGTAAAAATTAAACCAGTTAATCGAGAAAATTTTATTCTTTTATTGGAACAAACTGTTATCTTTATACATATTTCTTTTCTAATCATTCTGCACCTTGTGTAAGTTTGAGAAATTAAATGAAAACATTGCAAGGGAAATGCCATCTCTTTCCTACCCTAGTTCTATTTCAGAGCTCTTTTCCCTCTCCTTCATGGCATTCAATGTAGTCATGGAAGTATACACCCATAGAGTTATAGATACCTAATGTGGTTGGGCTCCATATACACAGTTAAGAATTAAGAATTTGTTTTCCCATGATTTCATCAATTGGTGAGGCTTTTCACATATTATAATAGATTGATAGTTGTCATTTTGATATGAAGATACTTTATGTATGTGTTACACCCCAAACGTGTAATTGCCCATTTCATGAAATTTGCAGGCACGTTGCCCAATTCATGAAATGGGCAAAAATTGCCGATTTCATGAATTGGGCAATTACACGTTTGGGGTGAAAGGAACCCCACCTACCCTACTCAACCCATCGGCGCGGCGCACATTTCACGATTTGTAGCGGAGATTAGTTAATTAATTAAATAGGCGCGGCGCCGATGGGTTGAGTAGGGTAGGTAGGGTTCCTGTCACCCCAAACGTGTAATTGCCCAATTCATGAAATGGGCAAAAGTTGCTCATTTCATGAATTGGGCAAAAAAGTTGCCCATTTCATGAAATGGACAATTACACGTTTGGGGTGAAACATATGCATTAACATAACAATCAATAGCTTAAAATATGGAAATTCACCTGGCTCAATGCTGACAGAAATTCCTCCTTATGGGTGAAACATCTTGTTTCTTTTGTAGAAACAGCCATTTTCCCATAGCAACAAATACCATGCATTAATCAAACAGAGAAAGCTGTGAAAGATATTGTGCCTTCCTGGCGAATGCTGCAGATGAAGTCTTAAATGAGATCTCATAGAAAAAATAATATTTATTTTTTCTGTTCTAAAGAGAGAATAATTAAGAAATCATTACATTTTAGAGTGAACTGGTCAAAATTCAAAAATACACCCACCATCTTCAATTTTATAAAAATAGATTTGATCAAATTTCTCATGCCAAGCTATCAGTTTAAGGGATCGATAATATTTTTAATTTAGTGTTTAATAACAATGCATTAAGTTTATATAACATGAAATTATTTTTCAATGAAGGTTTTAGGATATATTTCTGAATAAAATGTAGCTTTTAATGGTTCTGAATGCTTTTAGCCAGCACCCATTAAGTATTTTTTTATCATATGTTACTTTTAGTAAATATTTAAGTATTATTCTACTCACAAATTAGGCTGTCATAATGACTCAGCCTCCTATACTTATTCTTAGAGGTCCAATTACCCATGAATTATTTTACACATGGGGCATGTAACAAATTTTACTTAAAAAGTAACTGGACTGAGAGGGGCCCAGTTAAGGCAAAACTAAAGTGAAAGTTATGTTATCATTATCACTTAAATATTACAGCAATGATTGCTGTGATAAAGTAAAAATATTGAATTATTAATTTTCTTCTCTTTAATGATTAATAATGATTATATTGTGCATGGTATATTAAAAATATTTAAGGTATTTCAAAAGGGAACTGGCTTCACTTTCTTTGTTGATAAATTGAAAATGGCCATTGCTTATGTCAAAAATGGGAGTTGTCAAATGTGTTCTGTTTCTAGATTTTACAGAACTCCTCATGTCATCTAAAATCATTTTCTGGAAACTAAGGAAAAAACCTATCCCAAGAAGGTAATGAGGTGGGGTAAAGTTTCATGCATTTATTGCTCTGACGAGAGCTGGCAAAGTGAAGAATAGTTGTTGTAACTTGTCCAATTCTAATAATACATAAATAATGCAAGGACTAGGTTTAAAGGCCATCACTCTGGTGTATTTCTTTAATGCAGGTTTATTTTTTATATATTTATAAACCACAGAATAAAATATATGAGGTATAACGAAATGAATTCTCAGATCATTCATCACTTTTTGGTAGTGAGGTAATGCGGACAAATATTCCCAAGAGTTCTTTTTACAAGGATGTATCAAAAATAAAGTTTATGGAATCAATTAAATACCAAGCCAATGTAAAATAACTTTCACCTGTAGAGAAAAGATAATAGCTCTGTATTAATATAAGCATCTTCAAATAAAAGGATGATTCCAAAAATTTTGGCCTTAAAAGAAAAAATATTATTATACTATTATATTATTATATTATATTATCCTAGCTAGGTGTGGTTAGGCACATGTAAAATCTCTTTTTCACCTGACCTCATATGTTATTTTTGCGTATGTGCTTCCTTACAATATATAATGCATAAGGGTTATTAAAATAGAAGGAAATAACAAAAGGGAAGGATTGCTTTATTGGAAGAAATATCTACAAATAAAGGATGATGGAGAAAAAACACACCAAGTAGGAAAACACCCTCACTAGAAGCAGGTAGGAAAAAAACACGAAAACACTGACAGAAATAAAATTCATAAATCGTAAAATAAATTATAAATTTAAAAAATCAATAATAAAACTTAACTTAGATAAACAGCAGGCCATTGAGTTTGCCCTTAGTATTAACTGACAAATTGTTTTGCGTTAGATGATCAATGTCATGGCAGCATTAATTGTACATACATGAATAGTACCAGAAATTAAGTGAGCAAGAAAGAGTAAATGGCATTTAGGTACTTTATGAACACTAATATGTAAAAATATTTCTCTAAAAATTGATTGATTGACAGAAAAACATGACATAATTAAAGGAACGGAATGATTACTTTACGAATTTAAATAAGGAGGTGGTCAACTGAATTCTTCCTGTCCTTATAGGTATACCGAAATTCCCATTCTCCTGGCGTTAAATACTTTAAATTTAACTAAATTATTACATGGCATAATTGCTAATTCAGGGTGTCCTGCAAATCCCAATATTTTTTTTCCCTGAGTTTTCCAGGATCTTATTCAGTTTTTCCCAGGTACATTTTGATTGAATTCACTATCAAACGTGCATATTAGAAAAACAAAAACAAATCTTGAGTAGTACAAAAAGTGTAAAATGGAAGTAACTAGTAACTCTAACTTTATGATAACAATATCTATACTTTAATTGTAAAGTTATTACTTTTATTTTATTTTCGAGTCCAAGTTAAAAGGTAGGTACATGCAATATTTCCAACTAGCATGTTTTTCTCCTCCAGTGCATCTTCAAAATTATTATCGCATACCTAAATTAGCCTTTTCCACTCGGTAACGTATGGATGTTATCTCTATACCGATCTATAGTACGGCCGACGCCTTACTTACGCCATTCTTTGCAAACCCAGGAAACAAATGATAAGACAGAACGTATGTTGATTTAAGCTTCATAAAATACCATAATGAAAAAAGGAACGACCCAGGGTTCAACGCAAAGCGTCATCATCAGGTATCAAATATAAAGCAATTTACGTTCTGCATTATCATTTGAAATGCAATACCACCTTATTAAAGCCAAAACCATCGATTTCAACCCAGCAAACGTTTTACGCGACAGATATCTGATCACCTGATGGGTCTTAAATGCTGGAAGAAGTTTCTCTGCCACATGTTCAGCTTTTTCTCTGTACTTCACGTCTCCAGTGAGAGCGTAGAAGGAAAGAAGTCCACCCACAAAATGGATATTTGTCTCAAAAACAGACAAATCAGAGTTCTAAAAAAAAATCAATGCTTGGTTTAAGGGATAGTTTAAGAAATCGAACTGTATCTATTTTGATATAGTTTATTTTTAGCATTGCCATTTGGCTAAAATATTTTTCTAGCATGCAAAATAAGAAAATTTCAACAGAAAAGTTGAAAATTTTTTTATGGCAGCTCTGCTTACTAGATCCAATAAATCAATAATACTATAAACAATGTGCAAAATAAAACCAGTTGTAAATATTCAAATGTCATGGGCAAACAATTTACCTTTACAGTTGTTATCTCTCCTTCTTACATAAATTAATTTACAAGTAATTTACTAGCTTCTGAATTAATAATACATAAAAAATAAGAATCATAATTCAGATACCAACATCGCGATGTTGGAATGATGAATGAAACCGATGCATCGGTTTGAAAATGGCTGATGATGATATACATCTATTGGGGATCAAAATTCTAATCATGTTCTACAAGTGTCACTGACTTGAAATTTTTACGAATTACTGGCCAGGTGTAACCACCAGATAAAATATGACTTTGAATCTCAGTATCATGGGTTCGATGCCAGAAGGCCCTGATGTCCCAATTTTTTCCATAAGATGCATTGAGGGGATTTTCGGAAATTTTCTGAAGCTCTTCCTGCAAATTTAGAGAGATCGCTGGAAGTATTACATTTCCAACGAGAACTACAAAAAAATCCTCGCAGATCGCTTATTATTGGTTCGACGCTAAGCCAGGAAAATATTCTTCTATTTAAAATGCATTGCGGCGATTTTTAAGTTTTTTTTATGTCTTCCCGAAAACATGGAAACTCAAACCAGGCATGTGAATAAGGATCACAAATACATTTCATATACGCTCCTTTACGTTTCCCTGATGGTCCTTAGTTCGATACCTGAGAGCCATATACATTCAGGATCAGGATTTAAACATGTTTGTTGGGATGATGGATTTACTGGCTATCCTGCCGCTTGACAAGGTATGAATTTCTTACGTAACCATCCCAGTGGAACAGTATACTCGGACCTTCTTGACTACTTAGATAGCACTTATGTGAATGGTACCTACAGAAGAGTAGGTAACCAAGAGGAAGGTGCCCGTTTTCGGGGAATCCCGCCCCTTTTTCCACCGGAGACATGGAACGTCTGCGATGCTGTTATTTCAGGGGAGGATAAAACCAACAACAGCACTGAAGGTTAGTTTTCATTGCATTTAAAATGTATCGTTATTCATGTTTAGACTTGTAAATATGTATTTATAACCACGCCCTAATAAATAAAATAATAAATGATTTAGTTTCAGGTTGGAATAACAGATTCAGCAATCTGGGGGACGAAACACCCAACAATTTGGGTTTTAATTAAGAAAATGCAACTAGAATTGACCGTATACTATACCAAATTAGAATAAATCAACGTCGGGCCGGTTCCAAAACCAAGGATTCGTCCAGCATACAACAAGCTTCAACAAACCTTAAGGAATATAAGCATTAAATAATTCTAGAAACTTGGAACAGTTTGTAAGGGCTCTCAGCCACAACATTAGCTTGCGCCCAAAATAATTTCATTGTTCACAATGAGTTTATATTTTTAATAAATAATATAATATAATCGAGATTTAATTTTAGAATTTAAGAGGGAAAATTATGAAAGAGGGTATTTTCGCAGTAAGATTCGCAGTTTTTATACTAAATTCAAGGGTTTAATTTCCTATTTGCGCAAGTGAAAAGTGGTACTAACAGGCACACGATCACTTAATCCTCTTACGGGTAGGGTAGCAAAACAGGCCCGGTTCCAGAAATATTTCTACTGCAACCATTTATTAATTTACATTTATTTACGTACCTATAAGTATTAACACTAAAGTAAAGATAAAGGTTTGAAGCTGATACTGATGTAAAAAAATCCCGTGTTCTGTGTATGTTCTTGAATTAGAGAATCAATGGCACCCGTTCCAAAAGAAACGGAACAAATCGCCGTATTTCTTTGAGATGTAACATTTTTGTTGTTTTTTTTCGATTACTTTGCAAATAAACAAAAAGTAATCATGGTGTAATGTACGGTATCACTGATACTAAACACTGGAAAAAATTGAAACAATTTTGACCAACTCCATCATTTTACGCGAATTGCGCAACGTCGCTCAAATTTCTCCCATTTAAAATATATGGGCCTATGCATTTTAAATGGGGAGAATCTGTGCCTTCATGATTGTGAACGGACTATAGACAGAACAGTGCGAACTCGCCATGGGATCGCTACTATCCCCATTAATCACTGACATTTTTATGATTCACCTTGAGAGTGTTTTATTCAATAGTGGTTGTGCTCTTTTACCTTATTTTTTTTAATGGTCTCGATATGTGGATGATATCCTTTGTTTGTGGACTGGAACGTATCATCAAGTGGCTCAATTTGTCTCAGTACTCAATTCGATCCACCCTCGTATCACATTTGGTCTCGAACTAGAAAAAGAAAAATCCCTAAATTTTCTGGACCTAACCTTAACCATAACTGACTCTCGTCTTTCCTTCACTGTTTTCAGAAAACCCCCTTACACTAACCACGTAATCCCGGCCGAGTCTAGTCACCCTTTCTCCCAAAAAACCGCTGATTTTAACTCGTTATTTCATAGACTCCTCCATATCCCTATGTCTGAAGAATAATTTTAACAAAGAATTAAATACAATTATTTCCATTGCTGTGAGTAAAGTCTATCAACCGGAGCTAATTACTAAAATACTTCTCAAAAAACAGAGAAAGTTTACGCGAACTATTCATACCACCAACCGAACATTTTAACGATTTACCGAAATGGTTTAGATTAAATTTTATTGACGAGTGCAGTTTTAAATGTTCAAAGATTCTCACCTCTGACTCGAGACGTCCAGCTTTCTATGCGAAAAATAATTTACAGACTCTTCTCTGCAACGCCAAAGACAAGATTCACCACCTTAAACAATCTGGAGTTTATAGATTAGACTGCGAGGACTGCCAGACCAGACATATATAGGTCAAACCGGGAGGAGTATTTCCAAACGCGTGACTGAACACAACAAGGCATTTTTGAAAAATTCTGGATAGTCACATTTTGCCGATCATCTCTTAGATAAAAATCACTCCTCTTCTTTCCTCCCAAATATTTTGCATCGAGGCACCAAAGGGAAGAAGCTTGACCTATTAAAAGAGTTGCAAATCCACCTCCATAAGCATTATTCCCATGAGTTAGCTAATGAGTTTTAGTTCATTAACAACCGATCGCCACTTCTAATGGGACTTAAGTCCCATTAGAAGTCAAAATTTTGACTCATTTACCCCCTCCTCCCATCTCAAGAAATTGACTTGTTTACTTCTTGTTCTTCATGCTATGTTTTTCTCCCCCCCTCTTTTTCTCCACCCTCTTTCCTCCACTGTATTTAAACACTTGCTCGACGCAACTTCTTTCAGTTCTGAAGATGGCATGATTTTATGCCGAAACCGGTAAACGTTATATTAATTAATTTGGATCTGTACAAGTGTTGCAATAAAAATTCGTTTAGAATGGCAAAGTCTGCTATTCATAAAAAGTGAACTTCGCAAAATTTGCGACCAATGAAAGCTAACTTTACGCTAGCTGCAATTACACAAGACTTCTATAAGTATTCTGACAGGAAATGAGATACTCTAGATATTTTCTGAGAACTTTCTTTTTCCTTAATTGGCCATACATGCTAAGATGAATTCAATGCATACAAGCTAACGCTCATCTATTAAAGCTTTCTTACCTGAAAGAAAAGAACCTAACCAAGACGCTAACTTTCAAAGGTTGCTATTTATACAATATTTAAAATTGCATAAGAAACAGTGAATTCCAATAATCATTCGCTAAGTATTATTGGTCTTAGTTAAAAGATTCAAAAGAGCACGATATAAAGAAAAACTCAATTTCATTCTAGGAAAATTTAGCATCAATATTTATTCGTTTTCAACGCATACAGTTCTTTCCTGGAAAATTAATCTTTCCTCAAACAAGTTAACTTGCGATTACGGTGTAATAATACCGGGAAAATTCTACAAAGTACTAAAAAAACCTTAAGGATGCCATTTCATTTCGAGATTTCAAATTTTAACGGTCATACGAACAAGTTTTCTTTTACTATTTTATGTTTTTGAATGAATTTGTTGTAGACGAAAAATTTCATACCCTGTTCATGCCACTTAACTTGTTTTCATTTGGTGCATCATATCTTCAAATTTTAGCATTCATTTGATGATAGTAGTTTATACTTTGACTGATGCATCAAATGAGCCTGATGAATGAGTAAATCAATTAGTTATCATTGTGAAAGCAATTTTCAAGAAATTTTCCTTTCTGAAAATCTTGAGTTATCATGACTCATCTGTTATATAGAAGTTAATATTATATTATTTTTCATTCAAGCTTGAATAAAGTTAGTTTCATGCATAAATCATTCCTCAAATTCTTTCTATGAATAATTTCTCCAATCAAAATTTCTTAACCTATATTTGAATTCATCCTCTTCAGTAGCCAGTCTATACTTTATATTCCAAATTCAATCATTTTTGTTCATTCAATATACTGTCTCTAACTGTTTTCTGTAAAATCATGTTTCCTTAATTTTCTTTGTCCTTTATTAAGAAAAGGTGGTAAACTTCAATTCTGAGATTATTCTGCACAATATTAAAATCATCTCAGAGATGTTGTGATGTTAGTGATATTGTCATGTACCTTGCAATGAAAGTCATGAACAAGGAAGCAGTGCAAATTGTAATCAAGGTAACCATAATTTTGTTTGAAGAAGAAGCTGTGACAATAGAATTTTTTTCAATGTTTAAGTTGCCATGTATCAATCTTTGACTCTTAAGGAATTACTCACAAGAAAATATGCGCAGAAGGTTAAACAGTAAATTCTAATTATTACCTTGTAGTCTTCATCAACTTGTACTGGAATGTTTTCATTTAGTTTAATTGTCAAGAATAAGGTTTCTGATTACCTCTCCACAGCATTGTCCTATCCCAAAAATTGAAGATTGTGTGAGATGTTTGGCCCAAAAACGAACTACAGTCATAAACCTCTACACTTGCCTAATATTGTTTCATCAGATTTCTGATTGATTCCAATGGATGACTTGAAGATTAGAAAAACTTCTTTTACACCACAAAGAAATAAAAATCCAATTCACATTAGGGTGGATCGAAAAAGTTTTGTTTTCGAAATCCATCAACGGCAGGTGCTTAAAGTTTGTGGTTGGTGGTCCTTAAAACATATAAAAAATTTTAACTTGATCGGATTATGTCCTGAGGCTGCGAATTTTAGTCAAAGTTTTAAATTTTTGTAAAAAAGTTAAATTTTTGCATTTTTTCCCGATATATAGTATAGTTACTCTATGATATTACCTACTCTATTCTCATTTGTATTTTGTGTATTATTGCAAAGATTCTTAAGCAATCCTCAAATAAGTAGTACATTACTTTGATTCAGTACTCTTTCTAAATCTATTTTAAAATATACCAGTAGGGCTTCCTTTTACATATATAAAGAAAATGAAAAAAACTTGTGAATCTATCAACATTTTTTTTATTATAGCTACATAGACACACTATACATGGGATATAAGTTTGTGGCCATTGCCCTAAAAATTAATTAATACAAATAGGTATTAGCTAGCTTTCATCTTCACCCACCATATAAGTAAGATTTTGATTACTGATTGACATTTGTTGTCAAGAAACTCTTCATCTTTATTGTAATTCATAATCATCCAATTTAATATGGAGGAAACAAACCTGCCACAAATTGCTTAATATCTTCCTCAGTGGCCTGACTTTTTAATACCTCAAAAGCTAATGCAGCTGATGTCAAAGGAACTGAAATAGCCATAGCATCCAGGACTGGTATATGCTCTCAAACCACAGTTTCAATGTCTGTTATAATTATCTTTAAGATAACATAAGTTCCTAATTAGTCCCTTCCAGCTCTCATTGAAAGAAAAGAAGACTCCGTCCCTCATGTGAGTCACACGCCCCTCACATGTGCTCATAGCGTCACTCCTGAGTAACACCCGCACTGAATGTGTTAAAAATACAGCCATCAATGAGAGGATGCAATGTGTTATACATTATATTCATTATTTGTTTTGAAAATCCCTCTTCGATATAAATCGATAGCTGCGCCACTCGAGTCGATCGTCAGAACAAAAGAATTTCTGTATGTGTTGTTTATTTTAACCCATGGTAAGTTTTTTGGCTTATTTTTAGTAATTGTAGTTTATTTTGGCTCGAAATTATTACTGGTAACTATTCAAGTATATTATCTCCCAATAAAGGGTATTTTTACTATGATAGATTCGCGGAAAATCATTTCAGTTATACTGAACGATCTTGATTTCGTCCAGAAGAGCAATCTTTTGCTGAAAATGTGAATGGTGTGCATAAAAATGATTATATATCGCCCTAAGATAGTAGTATTTATGAATACTGAAGAGCTTTTAAGATTGTACTTCGTCCCCAAGTTATAATTCAGGCACTATTCGTAGAGTTTACCTTTGCTTAGACAGTTGCTCCCTTCACTGTTCAATTTTCTTTATTTAACACTGTTAAACCTCAGTTTGTAAAAATATTTCTCTGTTACAGTTTTAGGTAAATGGCTATTTCTAGTAAAAAAATAAAACCCAAACAGTCCTAAATTGAAATTTTACCATGCTATCGCTCACAGCTTTTGATTGATAATGCAACTACATAAACTTTAAAATGTATGATTAGGATCAGTAGAATGACCTAATTGTTGAATGTTATCGCCTCACCTTTCGTCAGAATTTTATCAAGAAACACGATTTCTTCCTCTATAGAATTCCGAGATACAGTTTCTGATGAGTGCGACAGCTGCTTCCCTGCTTCAAGTTCTGTGCCTTTTGAGTATCAGCTCGAGTTGAGAGTTGGAACTAGAAGAGGCAATTGGAGAGCCATAGCTCATTTTCCATTGCGGTCAACGCCAATGCTTTCAGGTAAGTGTTCCTCTCTCTTGGTATATTAGGAAGGAATGGAAGACATACCCATAATTGTTCAGGAATATGTTATATTGATGGATTAGTGTTTAGGGGTATTTGATACCAGTTTTATATTGAAGGTGTTAGGAAGGCAGTTATCACTTGATGTTTACGATTACATGCAACATATTGTGAGATGATGTGAAAACATGAGTTTGTGGAACTTGAAGATTTTGTATGCATTCAGTAATATGATGCTTCTGTTGCATTTATGATCAATTTCATTCTTTAAACTTTCTTATCATATACTATAGTTCTGAATGTCATGCCTGGATTCCATATCTCTATTGCTGATTGACAAATCTTAAACTTTGTTAAAAATATATGAAAAATGGAATGCTTCAAGTCTTACTTAGAAGGAATGCGATTATTTTACCTTGGGGAGTAACTTTTATTTATTGAGCAGATTCGGTATTGAGTGTATATATTATATTGAGTTGAAATATATTATGCAGCAGTGTATGTTTTAAATTCATCATCAGTCATTTAATCTGATATTAGATATTGACCTCCCCAAGATTTTTTCGAATCTCCATTCTAAGCTTTTCTTTGTTGGATAAAGTTCTCTCGGGTTACAAGCCGGGTGGTTTCTTCTACGTCTCTCAACGTTTCGGGGAGTTTCGGAGACAGGGACCGAAACGTTGAGAGACGTAGAAGAAACCACCCGGCTTGTAACCCGAGAGAACTTTATCCATAATATTCGCCGGGAAAACACCAGATCTTTTCTTTTCTTTGTTACTTAACGATGAATCTATTCCATTGATTTAAACCTTGGTTTCTTTGCATATCTCAGTGTCTAGTTGAGAATTGTTGATGTTGTTTCTTCTCATCACATGTCCACCACACCATATCCATTTAACAGTGATTTTCGTTGTTAATCGCGTTTATGTAATTCATGAGAAAATGGTAAAATTTTCTCTTTATCTGGGCTGTTTTAATTAATATTTTTAAGCGTGAGAAATGTATTGCATTTACCCGCTCGTCTCTTTTCCAATTGTTTAAATTCTGTAGCTCTGTCGGTACCTTTGTTTTCGGAAGATCGATCGTGAAATTTTCGAATA
Source organism: Sympetrum striolatum (assembly GCA_947579665.1). NCBI lineage: Eukaryota > Metazoa > Arthropoda > Insecta > Odonata > Libellulidae > Sympetrum > Sympetrum striolatum. The sequence goes on along the minus strand of OX388342.1, from coordinate 46,568,976 downwards.
TACGGTATGTATTTTCTTTTTTCAGATTATATTACCTTTTATATTTTTTTCCGCGCCTCAACGAAAACTTAAAAAGTAATTTCACTTCCCCGATAATTCTAGGTTACACGCTTTTATTTTATGCACGCAGAAGCCGTATAAGCGCGTTTAATTTTCCTACGAGATTGCGCAGGTTGAGTAATGCATTTATTCAATGTCAATATGAATCGGAATAATTTAATTTTGCGTTTTACCTTTCAGAAGGATGCATTTCGAAGGTTTTACATTTTGAAAAATGCACTGCTGGGCCCAAAATTCAGCGAAAGTTATTTTTAAAATCCAGGCAACCCACTCACAATAAAATGACATTTGTAAGCGGGTTGTCTGGATTTTAAAAATTGTATCGCTAAACTTTGAGCTCAGCAGTGCATTTTTTTTTAAATGTGAGCCATTTGAATGCATTGAAATTGAATTTTTCGTAGTAAAAAAAATAAATCGAGAAAAAGGTTAGGAATTAGTGATTGGACCGCCCGCCAAGCGGGTTCGAGGGCAGCGCGGGGTCTGAGGCTCCCGCAACACTAAATGTACGGGTTCGAATCCAGTTCAGACAAAAAATCGAATTTAGGTTGGTGAAGAACCTCCGGTGGGTTTGGCGGCCCTCTAATCCGGAGGTAGCTCCCGACCGGATTCGAACCCGGTACAAGCAGCGTCGCACCTAGGCGCCTCGACCCACTGCGCCACCAGTCGAACGGTTAAAGTCGAGCAGAATAAGCTACTGTTTCGTACAAGACTGTCCGTGGAGAGGGAACTGAAACTTTTTTTTCGCATCATTAATCGTAGCTTCGATCTAGATTTTTGTCATCAGAGCTACTAACCTTAAAATCTCAGAAAAGAAGTTTCCATTTGTACGAATAAGCTTAACTTTAATTATCCATTAGTTTATGATTCATTTTTACGGGAATATGTTTTAATTAGCTTTTAACCATGGCGTTGCTCGACTAGGGAACGATGTTATACCACAAAGTTGCATTAATTTCATCCTCAGTCCCGTAACTTTGAAACGGAAATAATAATGCGGCCAGACTAATAATCTAGCTTGCTAGCTAGCTTTCAAGAATCGTGTTGTTGGACTTGGAGATGGTGTTTTAATCCATGAAATTGCATTTATTTAATCGCCAATCCAATTTATATAATCGCCTAATTTTGTAACCAAAAAAATATTCCGAGCCAGAATAAAAATCTTTATTGAATATCACTTCATGTTGTAATTGTCTTGATTGTGTGCGAGTGTTCTTTCTCATATTCTAAGTTAAGGATTTCGTGCAAAATAAGTTATTAAAAAAAAACCGCATTAGAAAATTAAAATACTTCGGAGTTTGATTTCCTTGGCATTTAATTAAATTTATTTAATCTTTTTATTGATGTAGGTCTTTCTAAGTCTAACAAGACTTGTCTTGTTATCTGATATTAGATATTGACCTCCCCAAGATTTTTTCGAATCTCCATTCTAAGCTTTTCTTTGTTGGATAAAGTTCTCTCGGGTTACAAGCCGGGTGGTTTCTTCTACGTCTCTCAACGTTTCGGGGAGTTTCGGAGACAGGGACCGAAACGTTGAGAGACGTAGAAGAAACCACCCGGCTTGTAACCCGAGAGAACTTTATCCATAATATTCGCCGGGAAAACACCAGATCTTTTCTTTTCTTTGTTACTTAACGATGAATCTATTCCATTGATTTAAACCTTGGTTTCTTTGCATATCTCAGTGTCTAGTTGAGAATAGACCTCTGGACAATTATTGAGATATTGACATTGGTGAATACTAGGGAGAAAAACGTTACTAACACCCAAAGAAATTTGTACGAAAGATGTTTTGTTTTCAAAATACAAGCATTTGAAAATTTCACAATTTCACTTCAGTCAAAACGTAATTCGCACCACCACCATCTTGGATGACGTCAGGTACCACATCCATGCTTTTGGTACGTATGTTTTGTTTGTGTATGAGGAAGTTTTTGTGTATAGATAACTGCAAATTCTGTGGTTAACAGAACACCTCAAAATGGCAAAGTATAACATTACGTAATGCATTGTGCCCAAAGTTCAATAATACGACGAGAAGTGGCCCGGATAAATATTTCTTTACAATTCCAAAAAATACTGCCGATTTTCCCGATGTCACGATTTTTCCCATTTATTAGCATTGCTTTGATTTTCGGGAATTAAAAAAAATACTTCCAGGATAGGTAGAGAATCAAAACTCAAATCAAAAGTCTATACATATGGTTATGATCTATCGAAAATATAAATGATTTTTACAGAAAATATCCTGAGTTCGACGCTAGGATGATGCAACAATTTGCCCTTTAAAATAAATTGAGGTAGTTTTTCATTATTTTTTTGATGCACTTATGGAAATGATAGGAAGTTCTCGCTATGCTAAAAGATGTATATTAAGATTTAGTTTAAGAAAAAAAATTAGATACGGCGATACTGTTACTAGGTTCGATGCTAGTGCACATTAAAATTTCTTTCATAAGGAATATATGTGAAAAGTAGGACGTCGTTTGAGGCAGTTGCTTCCAATATTTCTGCTTGAATTTTCATACATAGTTAGAAATGATGATCTTCTATTGTGCTGCACAGAAAGTATTACCATTAAGACCCGAGTTCGATGCCGGGCGGTAAATATATCTCCCATATAAAACACATAGGGGTAGCTTTTCATTATTTTTTTATGCATTTATCGAAATGATAGGAAGTTCTTACTTAGGTAGAAGATGTATATTCAGAATTCGTTAAGAAAAAAATGTAGATAAGACCATGTTTTTCTTGGGTTCGATGCCAGAGCACATTGAATTTTCTCACATAAGGAATATAATGGAAAAGTAGGACGTAGTTTAAGGCAGTTGCAACCGATATTTCTGCTTGAGTTTTCACACATAGTTAGAGATTGTGAACTGCTGTTTTGCTGCATAATAAGTATCACCAGGAAGACCCGGGTTCGATGCTGGTCGGATAAAATGCAGCGAATTAAAGAATATTTTCATATTATTTTTTCTATTAAGGACCGTCTCGATATGATGCCGACTTGAAATTAGTGTTATGGATATGCTTGCAGTATGCAAGCAACATTTTACTCGTATCTATTATAGACAATCGGTGTGGATGATGAAGTATCGACGGAAGGATGTTCTGTCGCAAAAATCATCCGTTTGCGTCTGTGAAGATCATTTTGACGTAAGCAAACACGATGAATATAACAATATTTGCTACACTACGCCAAATACCATTAAATGCAACTTAGCATTCGTTCTTAGATATTGCTTTATGTGCACGAGGGCGGAAACATTTATGTTTTGCATATATTGCATTGTTGATAGCTGAATACGTCTTTATTAACTAAAGACGTATTTTGCATCCTTAGTTAATAAATGATCGATAAGAACATATTAAATTTGCGTAGTTAAAATGCGAAATTATTACGTTCGATTCATGTTTTTTGAGAGGTAGGTGAATGCTCAGTCGTGTACACTTCTTTGAAGCGCACCATATATTTGATGTCATCGTAGCGTTATGTAGGTTTAATTATTTAGATCCTATATATAAATTGATAAATATTTATAATGCCTAAGATTCATACAATAAATATAATTCTTCCTTTTTTTGTATGGTTAATTAATGATGTCCACAGTAGTTAAACACAAACATAAAATAACGAATGGACCGTACCGCTAAAGGTACTAAAGGGCCGCGCGGATGTGGTAGCTGACGTCACATTTACGTCAGCCAATGGAAATACGTATTGAGGTGGGGGTGTCTGCTGAGCAAAATTGCTTCCTTTTCTTGCGATTATAAAAAAATACATGGCAAATTATTACCAGAAATATACGTTTTACGTATGTATTTCCCCTTTTTGATATTTTAGAATATGTTTGAAGGCTAAATAAAAGTGAGTCCAGAGGTCTATTGTTGATGTTGTTTCTTCTCATCACATGTCCACCACACCATATCCATTTAACAGTGATTTTCGTTGTTAATCGCGTTTATGTAATTCATGAGAAAATGGTAAAATTTTCTCTTTATCTGGGCTGTTTTAATTAATATTTTTAAGCGTGAGAAATGTATTGCATTTACCCGCTCGTCTCTTTTCCAATTGTTTAAATTCTGTAGCTCTGTCGGTACCTTTGTTTTCGGAAGATCGATCGTGAAATTTTCGAATATACGGTATGTATTTTCTTTTTTCAGATTATATTACCTTTTATATTTTTTTCCGCGCCTCAACGAAAACTTAAAAAGTAATTTCACTTCCCCGATAATTCTAGGTTACACGCTTTTATTTTATGCACGCAGAAGCCGTATAAGCGCGTTTAATTTTCCTACGAGATTGCGCAGGTTGAGTAATGCATTTATTCAATGTCAATATGAATCGGAATAATTTAATTTTGCGTTTTACCTTTCAGAAGGATGCATTTCGAAGGTTTTACATTTTGAAAAATGCACTGCTGGGCCCAAAATTCAGCGAAAGTTATTTTTAAAATCCAGGCAACCCACTCACAATAAAATGACATTTGTAAGCGGGTTGTCTGGATTTTAAAAATTGTATCGCTAAACTTTGAGCTCAGCAGTGCATTTTTTTTAAAATGTGAGCCATTTGAATGCATTGAAATTGAATTTTTCGTAGTAAAAAAAATAAATCGAGAAAAAGGTTAGGAATTAGTGATTGGACCGCCCGCCAAGCGGGTTCGAGGGCAGCGCGGGGTCTGAGGCTCCCGCAACACTAAATGTACGGGTTCGAATCCAGTTCAGACAAAAAATCGAATTTAGGTTGGTGAAGAACCTCCGGTGGGTTTGGCGGCCCTCTAATCCGAAGGTAGCTCCCGACCGGATTCGAACCCGGTACAAGCAGCGTCACACCTAGGTGCCTCGACCCACTGCGCCACCAGCCGAACGGTTAAAGTCGAGCAGAATAAGCTACTGTTTCGTCCAAGACTGTCCGTGGAGAGGGAACTGAAACTATTTTTTCGCATCATTAATCGTAGCTTCGATCTAGATTTTTGTCATCAGAGCTACCAACCTTAAAATCTCAGAAAAGAAGTTTCCATTTGTACGAATAAGCTTAACATTAATTATTCCATTAGTTTATGATTCATTTTTACGGAAATATGTTTTAATTAGCTTTTAACGATGGCGTTGCTCGACTAGGGAACGGTGTTATACCACAAAGTTGCATTAATTTCATCCTCAGTCCCGTAACTTTGAAACGGAAATAATAATGCGGCCAGACTAATAATCTAGCTTGCTAGCTAGCTTTCAAGAATCGCGTTGCTGGACTTGGAGATGGTGTTTTAATCCATGAAATTGCATTTATTTAATCGCCAATCCCGTAATTTTGTAACCAAAAAAATATTCCGAGCAAGAATAAAAATCATTATTGAATATCACTTCATGTTGTAATTGTCTTGATTGTGTGCGAGTATTCTTTCTCATATTCTAAGTTAAGGATTTCGTGCAAAATAAGTTATTTAAATAAACCGCATTAGAAAATTAAAATACTTCGGAGTTTGATTTCCTTGGCATTTAATTAAATTTATTTAATCTTTTTATCAATGTAGGTCTCCCATAGTCTAAAAAGACTTGTCTGGGATTTCCTAAATGTAGTGATCGATCATTCGATTATTGATTTTAAACAGTTGAACGTTGATAATATGTTCTCATGTTTGTCAGCAACCTGCTTTTAGTCAGCCTTATAGCATTGGATATTATTGATATGTCATCTAATTCAATAGGTAGTGTGTGTAAAATTTTAGGAATTATGTATGTTTGAGTGATTTATTTCCATGTCTATTATAAAATTTCGCTACTATTAGTGTTTAGTAACAAATATTAGCAAATGATTATTGTACTAGATATTCAAATCCTTTCAAATTTTATTAGCTTCACATAAAAATGATATCATTTGAGGTGTTATAGTTTCTATTCAGGAAAAACGTAAGTTTTCATGAGTCGACTTCACTGAAGGAGGCTCTCCGAATCCTTGCCGAGGATGAAGAGAGTGAGGTAGATGTTACCGATTTCTTCATTTCTCCAACAGAAGAAAATGGGCAAACTGATGAAGCATCGGCTGATGAAGATGAGGAAAGATTGGTTGACAATTTCACTGGCAAGCAAATGAGGGCACAAGCTGAAATTCGGTTGGCAACCAACGAAAGTATCGGTGCTGGAGAAGACGATGGGGCAAAAAAATCTTTGCGGAGTAAATGGATAAAGGGCAGCATTGAGTGTACGGGAAGTTTTTCTGAAGCAGATTACTCTTCATACTCTAAACTTAGCTGCATCTAATTGCTAGAGCTCTTCATCGATGACGAGCTCGTCGCATTCACAGGCCTGGTATTATAATGTATAGTTAAATCTGATAAATAGTTAACATGAAGGTTAAGCTTAACTATCGGTTAGCGGGATGGCCAGTATTATTAAACTTTTTCGACTCATGGTTTGTTAACTATCACTTTAGCTAAGAGATGCGTTGCCCAAGAATAATTTTCATACCTGTTGCTGAGAATTTTGTTTGAACAAAAACGAATCGTAGTAAAATACCCGTATTTTTGGAAATGGACACTATGGACATTTGCTATGGAAGTAGTAGGTAAGTTACGTGGTTATGTCATGTCTGCTATCTAAATGAAGTTCTACATGAGAGAACTAAATAAATACAGAAGGCAGCATGCATAAAGATCAGTGGTAAATTCGACGCGCAGACAGGTAGCACTAGGCCGTGGAGATGGCTTAATCAAAATACGACGCGATTAAGAAAGAGACAAAAAAGGACATGGCTAGAGAGAAGCATAGTTTCAGACAAACGGGTGGAGGTCCATCCAATATTAGACGTAACCCGGTATACAAAAAGTACATGGCTGTAATTAGTGTGAATGGAAAGAGCTTAGAGAGCGTAGCGGATAGCGATTCTAAAGTTGTGTAGGGATCTACATTGTACCAATGCATAAAATAACATACAAAATAGGCGACATGAATGTCGCCTACTGCAAAGATTTTGTCGTCCAGTGACAGTACTTGGTGCCAGCGAAAAAGAGTAAAAAACTCAAGCGTTTAATACAATGTTTCTTTTCATGGATAGAGTATGGTAAGGTGGTGGAGTAGTGGGCCCTACATTCCTTTCGAAAGAATTCCAGTTTATTCACATTCGAGTTCAGTGTGTGACTCGCCAGGTAGGCGATGGTTTCCATACGGTAGATGTTGTGGAAGATCTTTTGAGTGCGAATCATATAATTTTCTATAGTGTGATTGTGTACGAGGGCTGTGATAGTGACTGCACCGTGAAATACCTAGGAAATCGACTAGGAATCTGAAAGTACGATACCGAAGGCGCGAGGACAAGGAGAAAATAATTGGTGGCAAGGCAATTATTAATTAAGCAAACCTTTCTTAGTGAAAATTTTTTCCATTAGAAGGTAATTTTTTAAAAGACATTACATCTTTATTTCTTTTTTTTCATACCGAGAGGTGTATAGTATGCTTCTGCTCGATGGCTCTATAAAGGTCCAACTGTTTTTCGCGCAGCAACGGTAAAGTTAAAACTTAACAGCCAGAGAGCAAAAAAAATGGTTTTATTGGTTATTTTAATGAAATATTGGGTAGTGGAGGGGGTTCAAGCAGTTTCAATGTCGCCCAGTGATAATTCCTTAAAATATGCTCTGCATTGTACTATTTAAGTGATGTTTCAAAAACAATCAATTCCATTCTATCTGTATATTGTGTACTATACAATGATTTTCCTTTAGGTTTAAGAGATGAGCCATTACATAATACTCAAGCCATAATGGTAAATAATGTTGTTTTATCTGTTTTTTTTATCGTAACACTGGCTGCGCTTCTAATAATTTATGGGAAATATTGAAGCATCAAAAATGCATATTTTTGTATTACATATAACTATTACCTCATTTATTCATTAGACTCAAAACCGGACAGTGCTTCGTGTGGTTAAACATTATTTATTATTGTCCATAATCATATGAAAGAGAATTTTATTAAAACGAAATTATCTGTAGACATTTGTAAGAAATAGGTCAATGCAATAGTCATGTCAGTCAGTATAAGAATAGCCAAGGCAGAAATAAACTATTACTTGTAATCAAATTGAAAGAAAAAGAAATAAATAATCGCCACTTTGTGCAGCACTGCATATGCTACTACAACTTCTATAACTGTTTCTAAACAAATTTTAATATTATTTTACAGGATGGGAAAGTGTCGCTTCCATACCCCAAACATTGTTTCTATTATATTTATAGTCTTTATGCGACTTTCATTTCAGAGTTGCTGATATTGATCAGAGGGCTTTCTAATTCGTGTCATCAGATAATTGTCCTGCTTATAGTCCAAATCTCCCAGCAATACCGCGTTTCCAAAAAAGTATTTATTTTCCAACTTATTCTTCAGGGAAGAATTGTTCAAAATAGTTTGGTCGTGGCTTTTGTTTTATATCACTCTGCTCTAAATCTTTCTAATAAGTTATTTCGTTGGATGTATTTCTCCATTTTCAATACTATTCGTCTACAAGTAATTATAAAAAGTAACTTGCATCAAGGAGTACGTCCAACATTATGCACCTCCGCGGAAAATACCTTTAATGAAGCCTTGGAAGCAAGACTTGAGACCATACACGTTAACGGAGATGTCGACTATTAGTTTAGGTAATTGTTTCATATTTTCCTCAGTTCCTTAGTTTACTTTCACACGAATTCCATTCAATTTTCAATGTTCTTATAAGTTACACGACATTTGCTTTTTCTGACCAGTAACAGAAGTTTCTACATCAGAAATTGGAGAGCTTGTTAAATCATGGAATGTTATCTTACATGCTAAAATTATCCTCAAATTACTTGTTTTATTTGTTGAATTTGAAATAACTTATTGTACACTTCACCGGAACCAACATATATCTACGTGTAATGAATGTGACAGAAAAAAACGACCTTAAAATATTACATATACGTACAATAGGAGTCATACCAACTTAATTAAAATATCCGAAAAAATATTTTCCTGAAAGTGTGGAGTATAAACTTAATTTTCACCAGAAAACCAACTGAGGTGATAAGTTAGCTATAAAGCTTGTCCGCCATATTGAGTGTTTACTCCCATGATACGTTGCGCTATCAATCAGTTAAGGACTTGTTCACAACCCAATCTGTTTGATAAGATAACAAACACTTTAACTAACAGATAAGGCTTAACCATCGATTATAATACTCAATTTTTGAGTTAACCTGGAGGTTAAATTTATCCTATAGATAACTACACATTATAATACCTGGCCATAGTGTAACAAAGTGAGAATTACACCCGATTTTTTAATTGCCCCAGTCCACAAATTACAGCAGAGGAGATGCGAGCCGTCATTGGCATTTTGATTGTATCCGGGTATAACGTTCTCCTGGAAAAATATATTACTGGGACGCGAAAACGGATGTAAATATTGAATTGGTTAGTAGTGCGATGAGGAGGGACTGATTCATCCAAATAATGAAATTTTTACACTTAGCAGATAATACTAAGTTAGACAGTCAAGCGATGGGTTCTACAAAGTCTGGCCTACAATGAAAAGGATTACACAGAGATGTTTGCAGAATTTGGTGCCTTCCCAGTTCTAGATTGTGAAGAAGAGATGATAAGATACTACGGAAGACACAGCTGTAAGCGATGCAGTAGTGGGAAATCGATAAGATTCGGTTATTTTCATTTGAAGTAGTATGTGAAATAATATAATAGCATTAATTTATTTGGCTCAATATATAATTTATACGAAAGAATTTATTGCCACATTTGAAAAGATGTGACTACAATGGAACTGGGCGAATCAGAAAGAACCGGATTCCGAAAGATTGTCCGCTACCACCAAAAAATGATCTAAAAAAGGAGGAGAGTGGAAAGAGCATCACAGGCATTTCTACATGCGAAGGAATAGGAATTACTAAATGGCTGGACAATTTGGTAATTGTGGCAGCTTCAACAGCGTATGGAGTTACGCCGTTGATGAAAGCTAAAAGATTTTGTAGGAAACAAAAGAAAATTATTCAGCTTCCATAACCCTACTTCATATCCCACTCTAATAAGCATATGGGTGGAACTTACCAAATTCATGAACACCTAAATTCACTGCATATTGGTAAGATATGATTTATATAAATTATTTACAACTCAGACAATCGAATAATAATAAAAGGGAATCCCCAGATCCAAGGACAAAATTAGAGTTTAGACGGGAGATTGCTCAGGTGTACTTTATTCAGTACAAGACGGAAAAAAAACCACCCGGTGGACAACTCAGCAAGGCTTCCACGTCAAAAACTGGCTCCATGCAAGAGCTGTGGTATGATCAATTAATCAGTGACATTCCGCAGAACAAGGGAAAACGCTGCGCATATGAGGAGTGCGAGAGTCGTGGGAGAACAATGCGTAATAAGTGCGATTTTGGGTTCTATGTTAAATGTTTTACAACGTGCTTAACAAAATAATTATAAAATAAATACTTTTATCTCCCAAGAAAAACCATTTCATACAATATTGTTTTGAAATAAATAAGACTTTTTTCAATAAAATGCTTTTATTAAATTTCATCATGGGGAGCAAAATAGTAGTAGTGGGAAGGACTGACGTGCCCATATGGGAACGGGTATTTGCAATGAACCTATTATTGTTAACTTTTTTAAAACAATTTTCTGTTGTTAATTTAGGTCATCTGAATACCAATATAATAAAATTAGGGTAATTTTTAAGAAAAAATAATTCTCGTCCTTGGAGGGTTAATGAAGCCAAAATAAATGCAACTGATTTGTAAAGTTGATGTGTTTTTGGTGCCTTGTTCTCCCAGTATGAGTCCATGTCATTATTATTTTCACCTATCACAAAATTTATTTTTCCACTCCAATTTTATTTATATTTAGCTATGCTTTATTAATTTCTACCAAAAAGTGTATCAGTTTTGTTCCAAAGAATTTTGAGCAGAATATAAAATTGTGAATTAAATAAAACCAATTTGAAGAAATTATTTTGTGACAAATCTTAACATGAAACAAAATAATTTTCTCAGATAGGTGTTTTTTACTTCACAATCTTACAATCTGAACAGGATTCTCAGGCACCAAACTAATAATACCTTTTGATAGAAATAATAGGGATAGATGTAGAGCATGAATTAGCTAATTATGAATATAAAGAAAAGAAGAATTAAGTATGCATTGATAAATATTGATTACTTTTACTCTTTTCCTGACTTGACCAAATTGTAGCACTGCTTTGAACAGATAGTTTTCAACCTTTTATCATTTTCTAGAATAAATATATTATCTATGCTTAAACCCAAAAATTATAATTTGTGAATGATACTTTGGGTTCTATCATTCTACTAAATATGAACAAAATTGTACTGGAAAATTTATGAAACTACCCTCCTGAGAATACAAGTTGTGAAACATGGTTCAGAAGGATGCTGCAGCTGGAGTATCAACATCCTCTTGTCAGGTCCTGCTACTCTAGCTCTTCTTGAGTTTGAAAGGGGTAGGGTAAAACATCTTTTAAATGAAAATTGAAACAGCCAAGTGATATTTATTTATTTGCCATCGAGGGAATAAACTTGAAGTACAGCCATTAATAAATCAGAGGTTTAAACAACTTCCTTCAGCTATCTTCGTCAGCACTCTGCACCTTGTTGCCACCAGTTTTGCAGAAGCAACAGAAGGCCCAATTACCGACTTTGGATAATTTGAAATTTCCAAAGACTTTCTAAGTTGGTAATTGGGCCTTCTGTTGCTTCCGCAACAAACAAAACTGGTGGCAACAAGGTGCAGAGTGCCAACAAAGATGGTTAGCGCAGATATTATAAACCTCTTACCTCTAATTTATTATCAACCTTAATGGAAATAGGTACAGCAGGTTTACCAGCTCTATGACAATGCTCTGGGCTGCTGCAGCTGGCCTGAGTGCTGTTGTCATCCCAATCCTGTCCATTGATGCAGCTTGTCGATAGCCCTGGAAGCACTCTGGATGTTGAGGATCAGTCTCCATGGCAGTTTGCCTGCACTCCTGTGAATGAAAAGTGTACTTTGAAATAATGCAATAAAGGCACATCAAAAGTTCTTTTTTTTCACATATAAATTCAACATGAACCAAAATAATATTACTTTGAAGAAAAAAACTATAATATTTTCAAATGAATAGCTTCAGGTGTTATTTTGTGGAATGTCCCCATGCTACAAAGGAATCTTATCTTATCTTATATATATATAAAAATGGATGTTTGTTTGTATGTTTGTATGTTCCAGATAATCTCGAAAACTAGACGTCACACGATGTTCTAACTTTTAACATCATTAAATGTATTCCCTGGGATGATCAAGTGGTACTTAATATTTGCCTAAAGTCCACGGTTCGAATCCAGACGAGTAAAACAGTTTGCATAAGAAATACACGTAAAGTTCATTTTTTTAGTTGCATGATTCGTTTCTTTTGCAAAACTAAATTAGAAAGAACAGTCGTAGGAAGTCGAAACTAGCATCAAATGAAGGGAAATAGAATAAAGATTCTTACTTTGGTCGTGAAATATCGTTTGCGACTCGAAATTGCGAGAATTTTGATAAAATATACGAAAATTTTGTCTAAATTTCCATGTAGTAAACAACTCATTCCCTTGACGATATAATTTTTTTTAAATTCGAATTTTGTTGACGAGTCTGTAGCAACCAAGTTTTATTTACATCAACTTAATTGTTTACCGTCTTTTTCGTAAAATGAAATGAGATTTATAACAGTGGTTTACTGAAAATGGATTTCTGTCGATCAATTCAACTGGTTGCGTATAAATATCCTGGTACGTTGCGTAAGTTTTGAAGTATATTCTTCTGAATTAAGTACTAGATCTAATCTCTTTGCAATGATGTATTTAGCGATTGACGAGAATGGAGTTAGAGAAGAACGTAAAGATTTCCCAGATTCGGTGTTTGTAATCTTTGAAGAGTTGAACGGCGAGTTGTAAAGTTGTAGCAAACCTCGAGCATCGTATGATAGACCAAAAAGGTAAAGAAATTTTATTTTATTACATGCAGAATATAAAAATTGATTCAATCGTTGTTTTTAAGTGCTTCCACTCCATATTCATTTACTATCCTTCTGTTATTGGTGTTTAATTTTTGTTTCTATTTTGACATTGCGATTACTTTTGTGGTTCGTGTTTATGTTAAACATTTTAAGATTGAGATACCAGTCAGTTCCAAAATACATTTACTTTCCGAGTAGAATATTCATCGTTGGTTATTTGAGTGAAATGTAATTTATTTCTGTCATTTACGTTTAATGCTTGATTCATTTGGCCCCTTTGTACCTGTATGAAAATGTAACTTTAAACGTGGTACTGCTTATCCTAATGTGATCTAAGAATATATACATATATATATTTCAAAACAAGGGAAATAGAATAAAGATTTAGATATTTTGGCTGAGAAATATCGTATGCGATTTGAAATTGCAAGAATTTTCATAAAATATACGAAAATTCCGTCTAAATTTTCATGTTATAAACAAACCCTTGACGATCAAGGCGATTGTTGATTCCGAACTCATGTGTTAGAAGAAGAAGACATGGCGGATTAAACTGGACATGGCCAGTTAAAATAAATTTTGAAAATAAGAGTTGAAGATTTATGATGAAGAAAAAATTGAAAGGCATTTTAAATTTTTTTGTGACAAACAATATCCTGTGAAGAAACGCACGTTGAAAGGTACGAACATTTTTTCATTGATTTTTTCAATTTTCTTTAAGCGTCTGTGAAAACCGAGTTTTGATTATGGTAACGTAATTGTTAACTGAATTTTCAGTGAAATAAAACGATTTTGAAATTCGTACGTTGATAGAATTTGCATTCTCGCTGTCAATTCCAGTGATTTAAAATAATAACGTGGTAAGTTGTGAACATCTCTCATATTATTTTTGAGTTTTGACGGAAATTACGGACCTTATTTCTTATGTTTAATCGGTCTTTGTTTTCTTTTAAATTTTGAGCGACGAGTGGTCAGGAGCGAATAAGTAACATTTCAAAGCCTAAAAAGGTAAAGGGATTTCAGTTATCTGTAGACCGCAAAAAATCTACGATATTGTAGTAGAATGGGTAATCTCTTACTTCAATCCAAATCCAAACTACTGCCCGCGGGACGCATCTACTGTTTGATAGTTAATAAAGCTGAAAAGTTTGGAGACCCCTACTTGAAACGCAGTATATTGTGGATATCATAGACACGAGTATAATAGTTTTTGAAATCATTTCTCAGTTTTTCAATCACAAATGAATAAAGTCTATTCTACTGCACTATAATACTATGCTATTTTGTGTTGAAAATTCTTACTGCAACAGATGTAAAAACGTTTAAAAACTTATGTAACATTAATGGCCGGTATTGTAATGTATATTTTGCGTTGTTTATAACTTTAATCTTCATATAAATGGCTTTGTCTTTTCGTCATATTGTTTATCAGTTTCAATATTATGAAATTGCATGATTTTATGTATTGTTAATTGTTGAAAGTGAAAAATTCTGTTTTTTTTTCGAAACCGTATAGAAATAACTAATGCTGCGGAAATTATAGCTGCAGTAGCAATATCAACGTTCAATTATAATTACGAGCATCGTGATCAACTTACTGATTTATGCATTTCGTTATGAATATATAGTATGATTTACTTAGGTGTTTACTGGACGGAGTGCCATGTCGAAATAAAACTCTGATATTGAAAACAGCTAGCCCAAATGACAATACATATTTAACATACTGTACGCTGAAATTTATTAATTTGACCTCAGCCGATGAATAGGTTATAATTCTTAAACATCTTGAACATAAGTTTGATTTCGGGATAAGAAACTATACAGATAACCACAAAATGTAAATTTACTTAAGCCACTATGCACCTTCTCAACGGAGGTAGGTGGTGTCTGTATTTATTGATTACTGTGAAGATTCTACGCTGAATATATTTTGTGGGTCCAGGAAATAATTTATTTTAGAAGTTTTTCATAAGTTACTGGAGAAGGAATTAATATATCAGATCATTTACACTGCTAATATTTTCCCCAGCCATACGTCACTCGCAGAGTACATAAATCTAAAAATCTTAACCAAGTCCCGTACACAGACATATCGGCAAAGTGTTTACCGAGATCAAACTTGCATTTTTCGAAGCCTTATCACTTGGATCCAAAAGGAACTTTCCTGACATATTTCTGTGTGAGACTGCCAATGTTATTATTCGATCGAAAATATTTTCAGCAATAAAATAATTGCAAATATTTATTAGGTTTTTAATCGAATACTTTTCTGCTCACTTAACCCAATGCACTTATATAATGAATTTCGACTTACGAGCATAGCTCCACAGACTGATTTCGGTAATGTTGTCCCTCTATTGTCATGGCTTTTATCGTTTCATCCTAAAATGGCGCTGTGTCTTGCACTTAATCATTCCCAAGATCTACGACTACGTTTTTGGGCATTAATTAACATACCACTACATTTTATACGAGTCACGAATTCTCACTAACAACCTCATGTTATAAGTATAGCCAAGATAAAACAATGAAACATACCTTCTGGTTCCATGATACACCATTTCTTATTTAATGTCTATAGTTTTTTCTTCACGTAAGAAATACAACAATGACGTCTTTGTCCATTCTCGGAATTACACTTATTCAGTTACTGACGATATCCTCTCAATGATGACCAGTCGAAAGTTTGCGGCTTCAGTCGGCGTAGAAAGAAGAAAATTGCTCCTTTAGGAGATAAAAGTCAGAGGGGAAGAAGCTATTATGTATGCCTCTTTTCATACGTAGATACGTTTTCATACATTGTTACCGAAAAGCTCATTCAGATACTAGAACCTGCCTTTAGATATAAAGAAGATGTAAGCCAAGGGAGAAGAAGCTAAAGTAAGCCTCACTTTCATATGTAGATACATTTTGACACATTGTCACGGAAAAGATCATCAACCTGAGTTAAATTGAATATTGAGTTACAGTGGATTTGTAGACTTAATTGTAACTTACATTTCTGGATATTTTGGTGTGGAAAGTCTGGTATTCGCTATTTACCAACAATTATGAAGAATTTGTTACGATCAAGGTTATTACACTGATATTTATGAAATTAAATATCCCCGTTGAGAATCAACGGGCACTTCAGCTAGTATATATATATAAAAATGGATGTTTGTTTGTATGTTTGTATGTTTGTATGTTTGTATGTTTGTATGTTCCAGATAATCTCGAAAACTAGATGTTGCACAATGTTCAAACTTTTAACATCGTTAAATGTATTCCCTGGGATGATCAAGTGGTACTTTAAATTTGCCTTGAGTCCACGGTTCGAACCCAGACGAGTAAAACAGTTTGCATAAGAAATACACGTAAAGTTCATTTTTTTCGTTGCATGATTCGTTTCTTTTGCAAAACAAAATTAGAAAGAACAGTCGTACGAAGTCGAAACTAGCATCAAAAGAAGGGAAATAGAATAAAGATTCTTATTTTGGTCGTGAAATATCGTTTGCGACTCGAAATTGTAAGAATTTTGATAAAAAATACGAAAATTTTGTCTAAATTTCCATGTAGTAAACAACTCATTCCCTTGACGATCAAGGCGATTGTTGATTCCGAGCTCAAGCTTAATTCCATAGAAGACGCGGAAAATTTTTAAAATTTCGAATTTTGTTGACGAGTCTGTAGCAACCAAGTTTTATTTATAGCAACATAATTGTTCACCGTCTTTTTCGTAAATTAAATGAGTTTTATATTTGTGGTTTACCAAAAATTGATTTTTATCGATCAATTCAACAGGCTGCGTATAAATATCCTGGTAAGTTGCGGATGTATTGAATATATATTCTTCTGAATTAAGTATTAAATCTAATCTATTTGCAATAATGTATTTTTAGCGATTTACGGAAATGGACTTAGCGAAGAACGTAAAGATTTCCCAGATTCGGTGTTTGTAATCTTTGAAGAGTTGAACGGCGAGTTGTAAAGTTGTAGCAAACCTCCAGCATCGTATGATAGACCAAAAAGGTAAAGAAATTTTATTTTGTTGTATGCAGAATGTAAAAATTGATTTATTCGTTGCTTTTAAGTGCTTCCATTCCATATTCATTTACTATCCTTCTGTTATTGGTGTTTAATTTTTGTTCCTATTTTGATATTGCGATTACTTTTGTGTTATTTGTCTTCCGTGTATATGTTGCAGGTACTAAGATTGGGAAGCAAGTCAGCTCCACAATACACTTACCTTCCGCAAAGTATATTCAACGATGCTTATTAGAGCGATATATAATGTATTTCTGTCATTTATGTTTGATTCATTAGTACCCCTGTACCTGTCTGAAAATGTCTCTTTAAACGTGTGTTACCTATTATCTTAATGTGATATTACAATACATCTTAATATTGCCTCAGTTGGAGATATTTTTCATTCAGAGTATTTGAGATTGGATATTGAGTTGGTGCGGCTTTGTAGAATTCATTGTAACTTAAATTTATTGGTATTTTGGATTGAAAAGTCTGGTATAAGCTATCTATCAACAAATGTGAAGTATTTTTTTACAATTATGGTGTTTATGAAATGTAACATCCCCGTTGAGAATCAACGGGAACTTCTGCTATATATATATATCTATAAAAATGCCTGTATGTGTGTATGTATATATGTATATTCCACATAATCTCGAAAACCAGATGTCGCACAATGTTCGAACTTTTAACATCATTAAAAGTCTTCCCGGGGATGATCAAGTGGTAGTTATAATTTCCCGAAAGTCCACGGTTCGAACCCAGATGAGTGAAATAGTTTGCATAAGAAATACACGTAAAGTTCATTTTTTTAGTTGCAGGGTTCATTTCTTTTGAAAAACTAAATTAGAAAGAACGGTCGTAAGGAGTCGAAACGAGCATAAAAAGAGGGGAAATAGAATAAAGATTTTTATTTTGGTCCAGAAATATCGTTTTCGATTCGAAATTGCGAGAATTTCGATAAAATATACGAAAATTTTGACTAAATTACCATGTGTAAACAAACCCATTCCCTTGACGATTTAAATTTTCTTAAATTCGAATTTTGTTGACGAGTCTGTAGCAACCAAGTTTTATTTACATCAACTTAATTGTTTACCGTTTTTTTCGTAAAATGAAATGAGTTTTATAGTTGTGGTTTACTGAAAATGGATTTCTATCGATCAATTTAACTGGTTGCGTATCATGGTACGTTGCGGAAGTTTTGAATATATTCTTCTGAATTAAGTGCTTAATCTAATATATTTGCAATTATGTATATTTAGCGATTGACGGAAATGGAGTTAGCGAAGAACGGAAAGATTTCCCAGATTCGGTGTTTGTAATCTTTAAGGAGTCGAACGGCGAGTTGTAAAGTTGCATCAAACCTCAAAAATCATATACAAGGCTGAAAAGGTAAAGAAATTTTATTTTGTTTCATGCAGAATGTAAACATTGATTTAATCGTTATTTTTAAGTGCTTCCACTCCATATTAATTTACTATCCTTCTGTTAATGTTTTTAATTTTTGTCCCTTTTTTGACCTTGCGATAACTTTTGTCTTATTTGTGTTCCGTGTTTATGTTACACATTTCAAGATTGAGATACGAGTCAGCTCCGTAATACACTTACTTTCCCAAAGAAAATTTCATCGGTGGTTATTAGAGAGATATAAAATTTATTACTGTAATTTATATGTAATATTTTATAACTTTGCCCCCCTGTACCTGTCTGAAAATTTCTCTTTAAACGTGGTACCTATTACCTAAATGTGATCTTAGAATATATTTTTATTTTCTCTATGTTGGAGATATTTCTCAATCGGAGTATATGAGATTGAATATTGAATTGGTGCTGCTTTGTAGACTTCATCATAACTTATAATTCTTAGTATATTGGAGTAGAAATTAAGGCTCCCGGATAGTCATGTAGACAGCGCGTTTGCGCCAATGGGAGCCAATGTGCGAAATGACCTAAGCTGTCGAAGCACTTTTAACAATACTACTGGAGTAGAAAGTCTGGTATTGGCTATCTATCAATAATTACGAAGTATGTGTTACGATCAAGGTTGTTACAATGGTATATACGAGATTTAACTTCCCCGTTGAGAATCAACGGGCACTTCAGCTAGTATATATATAAAAATGGATGTTTGTTTGTATGTTTGTATGTTCCAGATAATCTCGAAAACTAGATGTTGCACAATGTTCAAACTTTTAACATCATTAAATGTATTCCCTGGGATGATCAAGTGGTACTTTTAATTTCCCTAAAGTCCACGGTTCGAATCCAGACGAGTAAAACAGTTTGCATAAGAAATACACGTAAAGTTCATTTTTTTCGTTGCATGATTCGTTTCTTTTGCAAAACTAAATTAGAAAGAACAGTCGTAGGAAGTCGAAACTAGCATCAAAAGAAGGGAAATAAAATAAAGATTCTTATTTTGGTCGTGAAATATCGTTTGCGACTCGAAATTGCGAGAATTTTGATAAAATATACGAAAATTTTGTCTAAATTTCCATGTAGTAAACAACTCATTCCCTTGACGATATAATTTTTTTTTAAATTCGAATTTTGTTGACGAGTCTGTAGCAACCAAGTTTTATTTACATCAACTTAATTGTTTACCGTCTTTTTCGTAAAATGAAATGAGATTTATAACAGTGGTTTACTGAAAATGGATTTCTGTCGATCAATTCAACTGGTTGCGAATAAATATCCTGGTACGTTGCGTAAGTTTTGAAGTATATTCTTCTGAATTAAGTACTAGATCTAATCTCTTTGCAATGATGTATTTAGCGATTGACGGGAATGGAGTTAGAGAAGAACGTAAAGATTTCCCAGATTCGGTGTTTGTAATCTTTGAAGAGTTGAACGGCGAGTTGTAAAGTTGTAGCAAACCTCGAGCATCTTATGATAGACCAAAAAGGTAAAGAAATTTTATTTTATTACATGCAGAATATAAAAATTGATTCAATCGTTGTTTTTAAGTGCTTCCACTCCATATTCATTTACTATCCTTCTGTTATTGGTGTTTAATTTTTGTTTCTATTTTGACATTGCGATTACTTTTGTGGTTCGTGTTTATGTTACACATTTTAAGATTGAGATACCAGTCAGTTCCAAAATACATTTACTTTCCGAGTAGAATATTCATCGTTGGTTATTTGAGTGAAATGTAATTTATTTCTGTCATTTACGTTTAATGCTTTAATTTGGCCCCTTTGTACCTGTATGAAAATGTAACTTTAAACGTGGTACTGCTTATCCTAATATGATCTAAGAATATATACATATATATATTTCAAAACAAGGGAAATAGAATAAAGATTTAGATATTTTGGCTGAGAAATATCGTATGCGATTTGAAATTGCAAGAATTTTGATAAAATATACGAAAATTCCGTCTAAATTTTCATGTTATAAACAAACCCTTGACGATCAAGGCGATTGTTGATTCCGAACTCATGTGTTAGAAGAAGAAGACATGGCGGATTAAACTGGACATGGCCAGTTAAAATAAATTTTGAAAATAAGAGTTGAAGATTTATGATGAAGAAAAAATTGAAAGGCATTTTAATTTTTTTTTGTGACAAACAATATCCTGTGAAGAAACGCACGTTGAAAGGTACGAACATTTTTTCATTGATTTTTTCAATTTTCTTTAAGCGTCTGTGAAAACCGAGTTTTGTTTATGGTAACGTAATTGTTAACTGGATTTTCAGTGAAATAAAACGATTTTGAAATTCGTACGAGAATTTGCATTCTCGCTGTCAATTCCACTGATTTAAAATAATAACGTGGTAAGTTGTGGACATCTCTCATATTATTTTTGAGTTTTGACGGAAATTACGGACGTCCTTATTTCTTATGTTTAATCGGTCTTTGTTTTCTTTTAAATTTTGAGCGACGAGTGGTCAGGAGCGAATAAGTAACATTTCAAAGCCTAAAAAGGTAAAGGGATTTCAGTTATCTGTAGACCGCAAAAAATCTACGATATTGTAGTAGAATGGGTAATCTCTTACTTCAATCCAAATCCAAACTACTGCCCGCGGGACGCATCTACTGTTTGATAGTTAATAAAGCTGAAAAGTTTGGAGACCCCTACTTGAAACGCAGTATATTGTGGATATCATAGACACGAGTATAATAGTTTTTGAAATCATTTCTCAGTTTTTCAATCACAAATGAATAAAGTCTATTCTACTGCACTATAATACTATGCTATTTTGTGTTGAAAATTCTTACTGCAACAGATGTAAAAACGTTTAAAAAACTTATGTAACATTAATGGCCGGTATTGTAATGTATATTTTGCGTTGTTTAAGTTGTTTACCTTCATATAAATGGCTTTGTCTTTTCGTCATATTGTTTATCAGTTTCAATATTATGAAATTGCATGATTTTATGTATTGTTAATTGTTGAAAGTGAAAAATTCTGTTTTTTTTTTCGAAACCGTATAGAAATAACTAATGCTGCGGAAATTATAGCTGCAGTAGCAATATCAACGTTCAATTATAATTACGAGCATCGTGATCAACTTACTGATTTATGCATTTCGTTATGAATATATAGTATGATTTACTTAGGTGTTTACTGGACGGAGTGCCATGTCGAAATAAAACTCTGATATTGAAAACAGCTAACCCAAATGACAATACATATTTAACATACTGTACGCTGAAATTTATTAATTTGACCTCAGCCGAAGAATAGGTTATAATTCTTAAACATCTTGAACATAAGTTTGTTTTCGGGATAAGAAACTATACAGATAACCACAAAATGTAAATTTACTTAAGCCACTATGCACCTTCTCAACGGAGGTAGGTGTTGTCTGTATTTATTGATTACTGTGAAGATTCTACGCTGAATATATTTTGTGGGTCCAGGAAATAATTTATTTTAGAAGTTTTTCATTAGTTACTGGAGAAGGAATTAATATATCAGATCATTTACACTGCTAATATTTTCCCCAGCCATACGTCACTCGCAGAGTACATAAATCTAAAAATCTTAACCAAGTCCCGTACACAGACATATCGGCAAAGTGTTTACCGAGATCAAACTAGCATTTTTCGAAGCCTTATCACTTGGATCCAAAAGGAACTTTCCTGACATATTTCTGAGTGAGACTGCCAATGTTATTATTCGATCGAAAATATTTTCAGCAATAAAATAATTGCAAATATTTATTAGGTTTTTAATCAAATACTTTTCTGCTCACTTAACCCAATGCACTTATCATATAATGAATTTCGACTTACGAGCATAGCTCCACAGACTGATTTCGGTAAAGTTGTCCCTCTATTGTCATGGCTTTTATCGTTTCATCCTAAAATGGCGCTGTGTCTTGCACTTAATCATTCCCAAGATCTACGACTACGTTTTTGGGCATTAATTAACATACCACTACATTTTATACGAGTCACGAATTCTCACTAACAACCTCATGTTATAAGTATAGCCAAGATAAAACAATGAAACATACCTTCTGGTTCCATGATGCACCATTTCATATTTAATGTCTATAGTTTTTTCTTCACGTAAGAAATACAACAATGACGTATTTGTCCATTCTCGGAATTACACTTATTCAGTTACTGACGATATCCTCTCAATGATGACCAGTCGAAAGTTTGCGGCTTCAGTCGGCGTAGAAAGAAGAAAATTGCTCCTTTAGGAGATAAAAGTCAGAGGGGAAGAAGCTATTATGTATGCCTCTTTTCATGCGTAGATACATTTTCATACATTGTTACCGAAAAGCTCATTCAGATACTAGAACCTGCCTTTAGATATAAAGAAGATGTAAGCCAAGGGAGAAGAAGCTAAAGTAAGCCTCACTTTCATATGTGGATACATTTTGACACATTGTCACGGAAAAGATCATCAACCTGCGTAAAATTGAATATTGAGTTAGAGTGGATTTGTAGACTTAATTGTGACTTACATTTCTTGGTATATTGGTTTAGAAAGTCTGGTATTCGCTATTTAACAACAATTATGAAGAATTTGTTACGATCAAGGTTATTACACTGATATTCATGAAATTAAAAATCCCCGTTGAGAATCAACGGGTACTTCTGCTAGTATATATATAAAAATGGATGTTTGTTTGTATGTTTGTATGTTCCAGATAATCTCGAAAACTAGATGTTGCTCAATGTTCAAACTTTTAGCATCATTAAATGTATTCCCTGGGATGATCAAGTGGTACTTTTAATTTGCCTAAAGTCCACGGTTCGAATCCAGTCGAGTAAAACAGTTTGCATAAGAAATACACGTAAAGTTCTTTTATTTCGTTGCATGGTTCATTTCTTTTGCAAAACTAAATTAGAAAGAACAGTCGTAGGATGTCGAAACTAGCATCAAAAGAAGGGAAATAGATTAAAGTTTCTTATTTTGGTCGCGGAATATCGTTTTCGATTCGAAATTTCGAGAATTTTGATAAAATATACGAAAATTTCATCTAAATTTCCATGTTGTAAACAAACCCATTCCCTTGACGATCAAAGCGATTGTTGATACCGAGCTCAAACGTAACTCCATAAGAAGACATGGAAAATGAATGCCCAGATAATATTAATGCCGTAAATAAGATATAGACTATATTAGTACGAGATTTTAAGATTATTATCTATGATATTTAATTATAATTATATATGATATTTAAACATTACAATTAATATCCTTTGAACAACCTCTCGGACAAATATACGAAAATTTAAATAAATTTGAATTTTGTTGACGAGTCTGTAGCAACCAAGTTTTATTTATATCTAGGTAATTGTTTACCATCTTTTTCGTAATATGAAATGAGTTTTATATCAGTGGTTTACTGAAAATGGATTTCTATCGATCGATTCAACTATTGCGTATAAATATCCAGGTAAGTTAAGGATGTTCAGAATATTTTCTTCTGAATTAAGAATTAAATATACTCTATTTGCATTGATGTATATTTAGGAATTTACGGAAATGGAATTTGTGAAGGACGAAAAGAATTCCCAGATTAGTAGTTTGTAATCCTTGAAGAGTTGAACGGCGAGTTGTTAAGTTGTAGCAAATCTCCAACATCATATACCAGACCAAAAAGGTAAAGCAATTTGATTTTGTTAAATACAGGATGCACGAATTGATTTATTTGTTGTTTTGAAGTGCTTCCTCTCCATATTCATTTACAATCCGTCTTTTATTGGTGTTGAATCTTTATTTCTATTTTGGCATTTTGATTGCTTTTGTGGTTCGTGTTTATGTTACACATTTTAAGATTGAGATACGAGTCAGCTCCATACTACATTTACTTTCCGTATAGAATATTCATCTTTGTTTATTTGAGTGAAATGTAATTTATTTCTGTCATTTACGTTTAATGCATGATTCTTGTACCTGTATAAAGATGTAACTTTAAACGTAGTCCTGCTTATCCTATTGTGATCTTAGAATATATATTTATATCGTCTCAGTTGAAGATATTTTTCAGTCAGAGTATATGAGATTGAATAATAAGTTGGCGCGGCTTTGTAGACTTCATTGTTACTTATATTTCTTGGTATATTGAATTAGAATGTCTGATATTTTCTATCTATCAACAATTACGAAATATTTCTTACGATCAAGGTTGTTACACTGCTATTTATGGAATATAACATCCCCGTTGAGAATCAACGGGCACTTCAGCTAGTAAGTTCATATAATTTGCACATAAGGGATTTTAATGCACATCAGTCAACTTTTGATAGTCTACCACAATAAAACTCCTATGAGCAAGTTACATAGCATTATTTCTTAGTAGCATGGAGACATTCCACAGCAATTCAGTTTGACATACCTAGATGCAAATTACATCTAAATCACCCTAACAATTGAACATTTTAAGATATGCAGTAACAGCCATTAAAGAGTAGTTCCTTTGAAAGCTACATCCAAAAAGTTAAAATTTAAATCAATTCTTCCATTACAGCATATAAAAAATTAATGAATTAAATTAGAATGAAGTTAGCCAGCATATGAATTATCTCTATATGTAAGGAAGGATTAAATTAATAATTATTATCAATTACAATTAAATTGAAAATGCGAAAGAAATAATTAATGCATAAAGCAGCAAATAATTAAATTAAAAATAAAGCATTAAATCAATTGAAATCAATATATTAAATGATTAAGTAGGTGCTAAATGAAATGGTGGGAGATGTCTCTTCTTTAATAAAAGAAAGTTAAGTACAGCCAAAACTTTCAAAAAGCAAAATACAATTAAATTAAATAATACCAGACCTGTAGTACAGTGTTTCCCATCTTATGAATTCAAGTTCGTCTTTCAATAACCTCAAGACAACTAAGTCCTACAATGATGCTAAAAGTTAACTTTTTGATGTAATTTAATATTTCACAAACACTTAGTTTGCTGATGAATAGCAATAAAACTTTTGAAAGTTCAATATGCTACAAACCAAAACATAAGGAAGATGCAAAGCAAGTGAAATGAAACAACTTCATATTTGAGTGTAGTAATTGCTCAAGTAATTTTAGATTTTGATATTTTACTTTAAACCCTTCCAGTAAATGATTGATTTCTACTGTTAATAAAATTGAAAAAATTAAATTTTCTGGCTGCAATATTTTATGGAGGGATTTTTACTAAATATACAAAACTAAAATAGGAGAAATACTTTTTCATAAATGTCCCTGCAAGTAGAGAACCACTGCCTTTGTTTCATTCATAAGGAAAATACTAAGCAATAAATGTCAATGCAATAACAAGGATACGTAATAATACCAAAAAAATTGCTTACCTGGGGATATTTATGGTGGCTTTCCATTAAAGTTGAGATGATTCTGGAACTCAGGGGAGGATTCATGGCAATGGAAAAGAGATGAAGTCCAACAGAGGCATGGGCATGCAGCTAGTTCTCTTCAAAGTTGCATCAGTGACAGAATACTCAACAGGATTATCTTGCACAATACCTGAGATAGAAAGAGTAAATATTATATGAAAAGAAGTCAAATAAAGTAAATAAAATTTTAATGAATAAAAATGATAATAAAAACAGCATCCTCAGTTAAACAGTAATGAAAAGCTAAGGAAATAATGTTTCCTAACATATACATTCATATATATCTTTATATACATCAAATATTTAAAAACAGTGACCAATACATCATAATTAATCTTTAGTCCTTCGGAAATAGCAGACAAAAACAACTGGGATCCAATTCTTATAAAAGTTTTCAAGAGTTTTAAATAGTTATTAATTAAAAAAAGGAAAATGATATTATCTACGATATATATAATCAAAGTCAATTTCAAAATACCTAACTTTCAGTTAAAAATCAATAAATATGATAATAATTATTATAAAAAATGATTTCACACAGAAGTGGTTTACTAACAGATTTTTACCAAGGAAAAGAATGAATAAAATAAAAATTGTTAAAGCTGATGAGACAAATATAGAAACAGTAACTTTTATGCAAAAGAATAGATAACTACAAATTTATCAATTAGGAGAACAACAAAGAAAAGCTTAGAATGGAGATTCGAAAAAATCTTGGGGAGGTCAATATCTAATATCAGATAACAAGACAAGTCTTGTTAGACTTAGAAAGACCTACATCAATAAAAAGATTAAATAAATTTAATTAAATGCCAAGGAAATCAAACTCCGAAGTATTTTAATTTTCTAATGCGGTTTTTTTTTAATAACTTATTTTGCACGAAATCCTTAACTTAGAATATGAGAAAGAACACTCGCACACAATCAAGACAATTACAACATGAAGTGATATTCAATAAAGATTTTTATTCTGGCTCGGAATATTTTTTTGGTTACAAAATTAGGCGATTATATAAATTGGATTGGCGATTAAATAAATGCAATTTCATGGATTAAAACACCATCTCCAAGTCCAACAACACGATTCTTGAAAGCTAGCTAGCAAGCTAGATTATTAGTCTGGCCGCATTATTATTTCCGTTTCAAAGTTACGGGACTGAGGATGAAATTAATGCAACTTTGTGGTATAACATCGTTCCCTAGTCGAGCAACGCCATGGTTAAA
Organism: Sympetrum striolatum; assembly: GCA_947579665.1. Lineage (NCBI taxonomy): Eukaryota > Metazoa > Arthropoda > Insecta > Odonata > Libellulidae > Sympetrum > Sympetrum striolatum. The sequence continues at coordinate 46,541,832 of OX388342.1, read as the reverse complement.
AGCTAATTAAAACATATTCCCGTAAAAATGAATCATAAACTAATGGATAATTAAAGTTAAGCTTATTCGTACAAATGGAAACTTCTTTTCTGAGATTTTAAGGTTAGTAGCTCTGATGACAAAAATCTAGATCGAAGCTACGATTAATGATGCGAAAAAAAAGTTTCAGTTCCCTCTCCACGGACAGTCTTGTACGAAACAGTAGCTTATTCTGCTCGACTTTAACCGTTCGACTGGTGGCGCAGTGGGTCGAGGCGCCTAGGTGCGACGCTGCTTGTACCGGGTTCGAATCCGGTCGGGAGCTACCTCCGGATTAGAGGGCCGCCAAACCCACCGGAGGTTCTTCACCAACCTAAATTCGATTTTTTGTCTGAACTGGATTCGAACCCGTACATTTAGTGTTGCGGGAGCCTCAGACCCCGCGCTGCCCTCGAACCCGCTTGGCGGGCGGTCCAATCACTAATTCCTAACCTTTTTCTCGATTTATTTTTTTTACTACGAAAAATTCAATTTCAATGCATTCAAATGGCTCACATTTAAAAAAAAATGCACTGCTGAGCTCAAAGTTTAGCGATACAATTTTTAAAATCCAGACAACCCGCTTACAAATGTCATTTTATTGTGAGTGGGTTGCCTGGATTTTAAAAATAACTTTCGCTGAATTTTGGGCCCAGCAGTGCATTTTTCAAAATGTAAAACCTTCGAAATGCATCCTTCTGAAAGGTAAAACGCAAAATTAAATTATTCCGATTCATATTGACATTGAATAAATGCATTACTCAACCTGCGCAATCTCGTAGGAAAATTAAACGCGCTTATACGGCTTCTGCGTGCATAAAATAAAAGCGTGTAACCTAGAATTATCGGGGAAGTGAAATTACTTTTTAAGTTTTCGTTGAGGCGCGGAAAAAAATATAAAAGGTAATATAATCTGAAAAAAGAAAATACATACCGTATATTCGAAAATTTCACGATCGATCTTCCGAAAACAAAGGTACCGACAGAGCTACAGAATTTAAACAATTGGAAAAGAGACGAGCGGGTAAATGCAATACATTTCTCACGCTTAAAAATATTAATTAAAACAGCCCAGATAAAGAGAAAATTTTACCATTTTCTCATGAATTACATAAACGCGATTAACAACGAAAATCACTGTTAAATGGATATGGTGTGGTGGACATGTGATGAGAAGAAACAACATCAACAATAGACCTCTGGACTCACTTTTATTTAGCCTTCAAACATATTCTAAAATATCAAAAAGGGGAAATACATACGTAAAACGTATATTTCTGGTAATAATTTGCCATGTATTTTTTTATAATCGCAAGAAAAGGAAGCAATTTTGCTCAGCAGACACCCCCACCTCAATACGTATTTCCATTGGCTGACGTAAATGTGACGTCAGCTACCACATCCGCGCGGCCCTTTAGTACCTTTAGCGGTACGGTCCATTCGTTATTTTATGTTTGTGTTTAACTACTGTGGACATCATTAATTAACCATACAAAAAAAGGAAGAATTATATTTATTGTATGAATCTTAGGCATTATAAATATTTATCAATTTATATATAGGATCTAAATAATTAAACCTACATAACGCTACGATGACATCAAATATATGGTGCGCTTCAAAGAAGTGTACACGACTGAGCATTCACCTACCTCTCAAAAAACATGAATCGAACGTAATAATTTCGCATTTTAACTACGCAAATTTAATATGTTCTTATCGATCATTTATTAACTAAGGATGCAAAATACGTCTTTAGTTAATAAAGACGTATTCAGCTATCAACAATGCAATATATGCAAAACATAAATGTTTCCGCCCTCGTGCACATAAAGCAATATCTAAGAACGAATGCTAAGTTGCATTTAATGGTATTTGGCGTAGTGTAGCAAATATTGTTATATTCATCGTGTTTGCTTACGTCAAAATGATCTTCACAGACGCAAACGGATGATTTTTGCGACAGAACATCCTTCCGTCGATACTTCATCATCCACACCGATTGTCTATAATAGATACGAGTAAAATGTTGCTTGCATACTGCAAGCATATCCATAACACTAATTTCAAGTCGGCATCATATCGAGACGGTCCTTAATAGAAAAAATAATATGAAAATATTCTTTAATTCGCTGCATTTTATCCGACCAGCATCGAACCCGGGTCTTCCTGGTGATACTTATTATGCAGCAAAACAGCAGTTCACAATCTCTAACTATGTGTGAAAACTCAAGCAGAAATATCGGTTGCAACTGCCTTAAACTACGTCCTACTTTTCCATTATATTCCTTATGTGAGAAAATTCAATGTGCTCTGGCATCGAACCCAAGAAAAACATGGTCTTATCTACATTTTTTTCTTAACGAATTCTGAATATACATCTTCTACCTAAGTAAGAACTTCCTATCATTTCGATAAATGCATAAAAAAATAATGAAAAGCTACCCCTATGTGTTTTATATGGGAGATATATTTACCGCCCGGCATCGAACTCGGGTCTTAATGGTAATACTTTCTGTGCAGCACAATAGAAGATCATCATTTCTAACTATGTATGAAAATTCAAGCAGAAATATTGGAAGCAACTGCCTCAAACGACGTCCTACTTTTCACATATATTCCTTATGAAAGAAATTTTAATGTGCACTAGCATCGAACCTAGTAACAGTATCGCCGTATCTAATTTTTTTTCTTAAACTAAATCTTAATATACATCTTTTAGCATAGCGAGAACTTCCTATCATTTCCATAAGTGCATCAAAAAAATAATGAAAAACTACCTCAATTTATTTTAAAGGGCAAATTGTTGCATCATCCTAGCGTCGAACTCAGGATATTTTCTGTAAAAATCATTTATATTTTCGATAGATCATAACCATATGTATAGACTTTTGATTTGAGTTTTGATTCTCTACCTATCCTGGAAGTATTTTTTTTAATTCCCGAAAATCAAAGCAATGCTAATAAATGGGAAAAATCGTGACATCGGGAAAATCGGCAGTATTTTTTGGAATTGTAAAGAAATATTTATCCGGGCCACTTCTCGTCGTATTATTGAACTTTGGGCACAATGCATTACGTAATGTTATACTTTGCCATTTTGAGGTGTTCTGTTAACCACAGAATTTGCAGTTATCTATACACAAAAACTTCCTCATACACAAACAAAACATACGTACCAAAAGCATGGATGTGGTACCTGACGTCATCCAAGATGGTGGTGGTGCGAATTACGTTTTGACTGAAGTGAAATTGTGAAATTTTCAAATGCTTGTATTTTGAAAACAAAACATCTTTCGTACAAATTTCTTTGGGTGTTAGTAACGTTTTTCTCCCTAGTATTCACCAATGTCAATATCTCAATAATTGTCCAGAGGTCTATTCTCAACTAGACACTGAGATATGCAAAGAAACCAAGGTTTAAATCAATGGAATAGATTCATCGTTAAGTAACAAAGAAAAGAAAAGATCTGGTGTTTTCCCGGCGAATATTATGGATAAAGTTCTCTCGGGTTACAAGCCGGGTGGTTTCTTCTACGTCTCTCAACGTTTCGGTCCCTGTCTCCGAAACTCCCCGAAACGTTGAGAGACGTAGAAGAAACCACCCGGCTTGTAACCCGAGAGAACTTTATCCAACAAAGAAAAGCTTAGAATGGAGATTCGAAAAAATCTTGGGGAGGTCAATATCTAATATCAGATAACAAGACAAGTCTTGTTAGACTTAGAAAGACCTACATCAATAAAAAGATTAAATAAATTTAATTAAATGCCAAGGAAATCAAACTCCGAAGTATTTTAATTTTCTAATGCGGTTTTTTTTAATAACTTATTTTGCACGAAATCCTTAACTTAGAATATGAGAAAGAACACTCGCACACAATCAAGACAATTACAACATGAAGTGATATTCAATAAAGATTTTTATTCTGGCTCGGAATATTTTTTTGGTTACAAAATTAGGCGATTATATAAATTGGATTGGCGATTAAATAAATGCAATTTCATGGATTAAAACACCATCTCCAAGTCCAACAACACGATTCTTGAAAGCTAGCTAGCAAGCTAGATTATTAGTCTGGCCGCATTATTATTTCCGTTTCAAAGTTACGGGACTGAGGATGAAATTAATGCAACTTTGTGGTATAACATCGTTCCCTAGTCGAGCAACGCCATGGTTAAAAGCTAATTAAAACATATTCCCGTAAAAATGAATCATAAACTAATGGATAATTAAAGTTAAGCTTATTCGTACAAATGGAAACTTCTTTTCTGAGATTTTAAGGTTAGTAGCTCTGATGACAAAAATCTAGATCGAAGCTACGATTAATGATGCGAAAAAAAAGTTTCAGTTCCCTCTCCACGGACAGTCTTGTACGAAACAGTAGCTTATTCTGCTCGACTTTAACCGTTCGACTGGTGGCGCAGTGGGTCGAGGCGCCTAGGTGCGACGCTGCTTGTACCGGGTTCGAATCCGGTCGGGAGCTACCTCCGGATTAGAGGGCCGCCAAACCCACCGGAGGTTCTTCACCAACCTAAATTCGATTTTTTGTCTGAACTGGATTCGAACCCGTACATTTAGTGTTGCGGGAGCCTCAGACCCCGCGCTGCCCTCGAACCCGCTTGGCGGGCGGTCCAATCACTAATTCCTAACCTTTTTCTCGATTTATTTTTTTTACTACGAAAAATTCAATTTCAATGCATTCAAATGGCTCACATTTAAAAAAAAATGCACTGCTGAGCTCAAAGTTTAGCGATACAATTTTTAAAATCCAGACAACCCGCTTACAAATGTCATTTTATTGTGAGTGGGTTGCCTGGATTTTAAAAATAACTTTCGCTGAATTTTGGGCCCAGCAGTGCATTTTTCAAAATGTAAAACCTTCGAAATGCATCCTTCTGAAAGGTAAAACGCAAAATTAAATTATTCCGATTCATATTGACATTGAATAAATGCATTACTCAACCTGCGCAATCTCGTAGGAAAATTAAACGCGCTTATACGGCTTCTGCGTGCATAAAATAAAAGCGTGTAACCTAGAATTATCGGGGAAGTGAAATTACTTTTTAAGTTTTCGTTGAGGCGCGGAAAAAAATATAAAAGGTAATATAATCTGAAAAAAGAAAATACATACCGTATATTCGAAAATTTCACGATCGATCTTCCGAAAACAAAGGTACCGACAGAGCTACAGAATTTAAACAATTGGAAAAGAGACGAGCGGGTAAATGCAATACATTTCTCACGCTTAAAAATATTAATTAAAACAGCCCAGATAAAGAGAAAATTTTACCATTTTCTCATGAATTACATAAACGCGATTAACAACGAAAATCACTGTTAAATGGATATGGTGTGGTGGACATGTGATGAGAAGAAACAACATCAACAATTCTCAACTAGACACTGAGATATGCAAAGAAACCAAGGTTTAAATCAATGGAATAGATTCATCGTTAAGTAACAAAGAAAAGAAAAGATCTGGTGTTTTCCCGGCGAATATTATGGATAAAGTTCTCTAGGGTTACAAGCCGGGTGGTTTCTTCTACGTCTCTCAACGTTTCGGTCCCTGTCTCCGAAACTCCCCGAAACGTTGAGAGACGTAGAAGAAACCACCCGGCTTGTAACCCGAGAGAACTTTATCCAACAAAGAAAAGCTTAGAATGGAGATTCGAAAAAATCTTGGGGAGGTCAATATCTAATATCAGATTAAATGACTGATGATGAATTTAAAACATACACTGCTGCATAATATATTTCAACTCAATATAATATATACACTCAATACCGAATCTGCTCAATAAATAAAAGTTACTCCCCAAGGTAAAATAATCGCATTCCTTCTAAGTAAGACTTGAAGCATTCCATTTTTCATATATTTTTAACAAAGTTTAAGATTTGTCAATCAGCAATAGAGATATGGAATCCAGGCATGACATTCAGAACTATAGTATATGATAAGAAAGTTTAAAGAATGAAATTGATCATAAATGCAACAGAAGCATCATATTACTGAATGCATACAAAATCTTCAAGTTCCACGAACTCATGTTTTCACATCATCTCACAATATGTTGCATGTAATCGTAAACATCAAGTGATAACTGCCTTCCTAACACCTTCAATATAAAACTGGTATCAAATACCCCTAAACACTAATCCATCAATATAACATATTCCTGAACAATTATGGGTATGTCTTCCATTCCTTCCTAATATACCAAGAGAGAGGAACACTTACCTGAAAGCATTGGCGTTGACCGCAATGGAAAATGAGCTATGGCTCTCCAATTGCCTCTTCTAGTTCCAACTCTCAACTCGAGCTGATACTCAAAAGGCACAGAACTTGAAGCAGGGAAGCAGCTGTCGCACTCATCAGAAACTGTATCTCGGAATTCTATAGAGGAAGAAATCGTGTTTCTTGATAAAATTCTGACGAAAGGTGAGGCGATAACATTCAACAATTAGGTCATTCTACTGATCCTAATCATACATTTTAAAGTTTATGTAGTTGCATTATCAATCAAAAGCTGTGAGCGATAGCATGGTAAAATTTCAATTTAGGACTGTTTGGGTTTTATTTTTTTACTAGAAATAGCCATTTACCTAAAACTGTAACAGAGAAATATTTTTACAAACTGAGGTTTAACAGTGTTAAATAAAGAAAATTGAACAGTGAAGGGAGCAACTGTCTAAGCAAAGGTAAACTCTACGAATAGTGCCTGAATTATAACTTGGGGACGAAGTACAATCTTAAAAGCTCTTCAGTATTCATAAATACTACTATCTTAGGGCGATATATAATCATTTTTATGCACACCATTCACATTTTCAGCAAAAGATTGCTCTTCTGGACGAAATCAAGATCGTTCATTATAACTGAAATGATTTTCCGCGAATCTATCATAGTAAAAATACCCTTTATTGGGAGATAATATACTTGAATAGTTACCAGTAATAATTTCGAGCCAAAATAAACTACAATTACTAAAAATAAGCCAAAAAACTTACCATGGGTTAAAATAAACAACACATACAGAAATTCTTTTGTTCTGACGATCGACTCGAGTGGCGCAGCTATCGATTTATATCGAAGAGGGATTTTCAAAACAAATAATGAATATAATGTATAACACATTGCATCCTCTCATTGATGGCTGTATTTTTAACACATTCAGTGCGGGTGTTACTCAGGAGTGACGCTATGAGCACATGTGAGGGGCGTGTGACTCACATGAGGGACGGAGTCTTCTTTTCTTTCAATGAGAGCTGGAAGGGACTAATTAGGAACTTATGTTATCTTATAGATAATTATAACAGACATTGAAACTGTGGTTTGAGAGCATATACCAGTCCTGGATGCTATGGCTATTTCAGTTCCTTTGACATCAGCTGCATTAGCTTTTGAGGTATTAAAAAGTCAGGCCACTGAGGAAGAAATTAAGCAATTTGTGGCAGGTTTGTTTCCTCCATATTAAATTGGATGATTATGAATTACAATAAAGATGAAGAGTTTCTTGACAACAAATGTCAATCAGTAATCAAAATCTTACTTATATGGTGGGTGAAGATGAAAGCTAGCTAATACCTATTTGTATTAATTAATTTTTAGGGCAATGGCCACAAACTTATATCCCATGTATAGTGTGTCTATGTAGCTATAATAAAAAAAATGTTGATAGATTCACAAGTTTTTTTCATTTTCTTTATATATGTAAAAGGAAGCCCTACTGGTATATTTTAAAATAGATTTAGAAAGAGTACTGAATCAAAGTAATGTACTACTTATTTGAGGATTGCTTAAGAATCTTTGCAATAATACACAAAATACAAATGAGAATAGAGTAGGTAATATCATAGAGTAACTATACTATATATCGGGAAAAAATGCAAAAATTTAACTTTTTTACAAAAATTTAAAACTTTGACTAAAATTCGCAGCCTCAGGACATAATCCGATCAAGTTAAAATTTTTTATATGTTTTAAGGACCACCAACCACAAACTTTAAGCACCTGCCGTTGATGGATTTCGAAAACAAAACTTTTTCGATCCACCCTAATGTGAATTGGATTTTTATTTCTTTGTGGTGTAAAAGAAGTTTTTCTAATCTTCAAGTCATCCATTGGAATCAATCAGAAATCTGATGAAACAATATTAGGCAAGTGTAGAGGTTTATGACTGTAGTTCGTTTTTGGGCCAAACATCTCACACAATCTTCAATTTTTGGGATAGGACAATGCTGTGGAGAGGTAATCAGAAACCTTATTCTTGACAATTAAACTAAATGAAAACATTCCAGTACAAGTTGATGAAGACTACAAGGTAATAATTAGAATTTACTGTTTAACCTTCTGCGCATATTTTCTTGTGAGTAATTCCTTAAGAGTCAAAGATTGATACATGGCAACTTAAACATTGAAAAAAATTCTATTGTCACAGCTTCTTCTTCAAACAAAATTATGGTTACCTTGATTACAATTTGCACTGCTTCCTTGTTCATGACTTTCATTGCAAGGTACATGACAATATCACTAACATCACAACATCTCTGAGATGATTTTAATATTGTGCAGAATAATCTCAGAATTGAAGTTTACCACCTTTTCTTAATAAAGGACAAAGAAAATTAAGGAAACATGATTTTACAGAAAACAGTTAGAGACAGTATATTGAATGAACAAAAATGATTGAATTTGGAATATAAAGTATAGACTGGCTACTGAAGAGGATGAATTCAAATATAGGTTAAGAAATTTTGATTGGAGAAATTATTCATAGAAAGAATTTGAGGAATGATTTATGCATGAAACTAACTTTATTCAAGCTTGAATGAAAAATAATATAATATTAACTTCTATATAACAGATGAGTCATGATAACTCAAGATTTTCAGAAAGGAAAATTTCTTGAAAATTGCTTTCACAATGATAACTAATTGATTTACTCATTCATCAGGCTCATTTGATGCATCAGTCAAAGTATAAACTACTATCATCAAATGAATGCTAAAATTTGAAGATATGATGCACCAAATGAAAACAAGTTAAGTGGCATGAACAGGGTATGAAATTTTTCGTCTACAACAAATTCATTCAAAAACATAAAATAGTAAAAGAAAACTTGTTCGTATGACCGTTAAAATTTGAAATCTCGAAATGAAATGGCATCCTTAAGGTTTTTTTAGTACTTTGTAGAATTTTCCCGGTATTATTACACCGTAATCGCAAGTTAACTTGTTTGAGGAAAGATTAATTTTCCAGGAAAGAACTGTATGCGTTGAAAACGAATAAATATTGATGCTAAATTTTCCTAGAATGAAATTGAGTTTTTCTTTATATCGTGCTCTTTTGAATCTTTTAACTAAGACCAATAATACTTAGCGAATGATTATTGGAATTCACTGTTTCTTATGCAATTTTAAAGATTGTATAAATAGCAACCTTTGAAAGTTAGCGTCTTGGTTAGGTTCTTTTCTTTCAGGTAAGAAAGCTTTAATAGATGAGCGTTAGCTTGTATGCATTGCATTCATCTTAACATGTATGGCCAACTAAGGAAAAAGAAAGTTCTCAGAAAATATCTAGAGTATTTCATTTCCTGTCAGAATACTTATAGAAGTCTTGTGTAATTGCAGCTAGCGTAAAGTTAGCTTTCATTGGTCGCAAATTTTGCGAAGTTCACTTTTTATGAATAGCAGACTTTGCCATTCTAAACGAATTTTTATTGCAACACTTGTACAGATCCAAATTAATTAATATAGCGTTAACCGGTTTCGGCATAAAATCATGCCATCTTCAGAACTGAAAGAAGTTGCGTCGAGCAAGTGTTTAAATACAGTGGAGGAAAGAGGGTGGAGAAAAAGAGGGGGGGAGAAAAACATAGCATGAAGAACAAGAAGTAAACAAGTCAATTTCTTGAGATGGGAGGAGGGGGTAAATGAGTCAAAATTTTGACTTCTAGTGGGACTTAAGTCCCATTAGAAGTGGCGATCGGTTGTTAATGAACTAAAACTCATTAGCTAACTCATGGGAATAATGCTTATGGAGGTGAATTTGCAACTCTTTTAATAGGTCAAGCTTCTTCCCTTTGGTACCTCGATGCAAAATATTTGGGAGGAAAGAAGAGGAGTGATTTTTATCTAAGAGATGATCGGCAAAATGTGACTATCCAGAATTTTTCAAAAATGCCTTGTTGTGTTCAGTCACGCGTTTGGAAATACTCCTCCCGGTTTGACCTATGTATGTCTGGTCTGGCAGTCCTCGCAGTCTAATCTATAAACTCCGGATTGTTTAAGGTGGTGAATCTTGTCTTTGGCGTTGCAGAGAAGAGTCTGTAAATTATTTTTCGCATAGAAAGCTGGACGTCTCGAGTCAGAGGTGAGTATCTTCGAACATTTAAAACTGCACTCGTCAATAAAATTTAATCTAAACCATTTCGATAAATCGTTAAAATGTTCGGTTGGTTGTATGAAGAGTTCGCGTAAACTTTCTCTGTTTTTTGAGAAGTATTTTAGTAATTAGCTCCGGTTGATAGACTTTACTCACAGCAATGGAAAACATTGTATTTAATTCTTTGTTAAAATTATTCTTCAGGCATAGGGATATGAAGGAGTCTATGAATTAACGAGTTAAAATCAGCGGTTTTTTGGGAGAAAGGGTGACTAGACTCGGCCGGGATTACGTGGTTAGTGTAAGGGGGTTTTCTGAAAACAGTGAAGGAAAGACGAGAGTCAGTTATGGTTAAGGTTAGGTCCAGAAAATTTAGGGATTTTTCTTTTTCTAGTTCGTGACCAAATGTGATACGAGGGTGGATCGAATTGAGTACTGAGACAAATTGAGCCACTTGACGATACGTTCCAGTCCACAAACAAAGGATATCATCCACATATCGAAACCATTAAAAAAATAAGGTAAAAGAGCACAACCACTATTGAATAAAACACTCTCAAGGTGAATCATAAAAATGTCAGTGATTAATGGGGATAGTGGCGATCCCATGGCGAGTTCGCACTGTTCTGTCTATAGTCCGTTCACAATCATGAAGGCACAGATTCTCCCCATTTAAAATGCATAGGCCCATATATTTTAAATGGGAGAAATTTGAGCGACGTTGCGCAATTTGCGTAAAATGATGGAGTTGGTCAAAATTGTTTCAATTTTTTCCAGTGTTTAATATCAGTGATACCGTACATTACACCGTGATTATTGTTTTGTTTATTTGCAAAGTAATCGGAAAAAACAACAAATATGTTACATCTCAAAGAAATACGGCGTTTTGTTCCGTTTCTTTTGGAACGGGTGCCATTGATTCTCTAATTCAAGAAACACGGGATTTTTTTACATCAATATCAGCTTCAAACCTTTATCTTTGCTTTAGTGTTAATACTTATAGGTACGTAAATAAATGTAAATTAATAAATGGTTGCAGTAGAAATATTTCTGGAACCGGGTCTGTTTTGCTACCCTACCCGTAAGAGGATTAAGTGATCGTGTGCCTGTTAGTACCACTTTTCACTTGCGCAAATAGGAAATTAAACCCTTGAATTTAGTATAAAAACTGCGAATCTTACTGCGAAAATACCCTCTTTCATAATTTTCCCTCTTAAATTCTAAAATTAAATCTCGATTATATTATATTATTTATTAAAAGTATAAACTCATTGTGAACAATGAAATTATTTTGGGCGCAATCTAATGTTGTGGCTGAGAGCCCTTACAAACTGTTCCAAGTTTCTAGAATTATTTAATAATTTAATGCTTATATTCCTTAAGGTTTGTTGAAGCTTGTCGTATGCTGGACGAATCCTTGGTTTTGGAACCGGCCCGACGTTGATTTATTCTAATTTGGTATAGTATACGGCCAATTCTTGTTGCATTTTCTTAATTAAAACCCAAATTGTTGGGTGTTTCGTCCCCCAGATTGCTGAATCTGTTATTCCAACCTGAAACTAAATCATTTATTATTTTATTTATTAGGGCGTGGATATAAATACATATTTACAAGTCTAAACACGAATAACGATACATTTTAAATGCAATGAAAACTAACCTTCAGTGCTGTTGTTGGTTTTATGCTCCCCTGCAATAACAGCCTCGCAGACGTTCCATGTCTCCGGTGGAAAAAGGGGCGGGATTCCCCGAAAACGGGCACCTTCCTCTTGGTTACCTACTCTTCTGTAGGTACCATTCACATAAGTGCTATCTAAGTAGTCAAGAAGGTCCGAGTATACTGTTCCACTGGGATGGTTACGTAAGAAATTCATACCTTGTCAAGCGGCAGGAAAGCCAGTAAATCCATCATCCCAACAAACATGTTTAAATCCTGATCCTGAATGTATATGGCTCTCAGGTATCGAACTAAGGACCATCAGGGAAACGTAAAGGAGCGTATATGAAATGTATTTGTGATCCTTATTCACATGCCTGGTTTTAAGTTTCCATGTTTTCGGGAAGACATAAAAAAACTTAAAAATCGCCGCAATACATTTTAAATAGAAGAATATTTGTCCTGGCTTAGCGTCGAACTAATAATAAGCGATCTGCGAGGATTTTTTTATGGTTCTCGTTGGAAACGTACAACTTCCAGCGATTTCTCTAATTTTGCAGGAAGAGTCTCAGAAAATTTTCCGTTTTGTTCCGTTTCTTTTGGAACGTGTGCCATCGATTCTATAATTCAAGAAACACGGGATTTTTTTGCATCAATATCAGCTTCAAACCTTTCTCTTTCCTTTAGTGTTAATACTTAGGCAGATGAATAAAGTTTAGGGAAATTTTCAACAGAAATTAATGGAAAAGTTGAGAATTTCTCGCAAAATGCGTTGAAAATAGTAGTCGCCTGCCACATTACGTCCAATTCGCCCTCGAAAAAACATCCAAGTAGAAAGTTTCTTAGAAAAGAGTGAATTTATTTTCTGTGCAAGTCCGAACCCTTTAAGTTCATAAACAACTTAAGAAAGACAATTTTTTTAATATATTTCTAAATACCTTGATGGAGTAAAACCTAGCTATCATAAGAATCTGGGACCTCCTGTATTCCTTCAAGAAAATATTGACTCGCTCTCGATGGACCTGGCTGTGAAGATCCTTCGTCGCTGCCAGAATGGCCACTTTGGCTGCCCGATGTGCTACTGTTACTCGTCAGCCTTATGATGAATGACTCCACATCATCTTGAAGCTCGTCAGCTTTGCACATCTCTTCCTCAACCTTTTGTGTGTGGCTATCATAGCTTGTCCAGTCCGCCACTGTGAAAATGTGAAATCTCTTTGGCCGCAAACGATACATTATGAGAGGCTATATGTCTCTTCAACTGGCTCCACACTAACTCAATGGCATTGAGTTCACAATGATATTGTGGAAATCGGCACACATTTACATTCTTTTCCTTAGCAACCTCGTCTACCTCGTTAAAAGTATATTTGCTTCGGACAGAGTTTATAATTTGTGGAAGTTCGACCTTCAGACTATTCTCATGGTAGGAAATTTCTTTCGATTTAAGCCACTGTTGCATTTCCAATTTATTACTTGAAGAAGTTGGGATCTTTTCTCGTCTCCGACGATGGTACGAAGCATTGTACAGCTAACAGCAAAAAAAAGTTACCACCCCTGAACCACCAAGATATTCTAAGTCCAAATTTCGGGCCGGCGAGCCTTTCTCTCAAGAAGGAAGGGAGAGAAAAGAAAGATGGAGAACATGGTACGTTACGCTAGCTCGGCTCTCGCGTTTGGATGGAGAATTTTCGTTATATATATAAAAATCATTTACTACTATCCATTATCTGCCGCAACATTTGATGTGGTAACGCGTACGATTGAATTTGACGACGATCAACTGGAAGATAACTAAAGAAATGAATCGAATTGAATGCAGCATTCAAAGTCACTCTCACTTTAATTTTCGATAACAGATTATTAAATCATTTCCAAAACGATACGAATTTAACTGAATACAACATTCGGTATCAAATTAACTCACATTTCGTTTTTCGAAAATCGATCGTTTAAATCACTTCCAACGATTGATTATGCTCATCAATGTGAATGAAACCAGCAACTATTCTCTTCTTCTTAATTTCAAATAGGCCAAAAAGCAGGATCTCGGATTCAACAACATTGTTGACGACAAATGCCAAATGGCATTTGTCGTCAGGGGGACCGGCTGTTTATACTCACAAAACTTTTCTTGTATTCCCTAAAAAAATCTCGAAAATTCAATTCGGAAACAACAATAAACGACCAAAATAAGGTTTTCTATTCATTTACTCTGCTATTGGTTCTTGTCTCAATCTCGTATGACTATTATTTTTGATTTAATTTTGCAAAAGAAATGAAGCATGCATCGACAAAAATGAACTTCACGTGCATTTCTTACGGAAATGCTTTGACTCGTCTGGGATCGAGACAAGGACGAAGTGTCACCATTTTTTACAATATAAACACTTTCGTATATATATATTTGAATGCAATGTTCTATAAAAATTCAAGTCAATCGACCAAGTGATTTTTGAGTTTTGCGGGCACAAACATACGCAGGCTGAATTTTTATACATACGATATGTGCATAATTCGGTGGATTATTATAATTTAATTTGATTGCTTTTACAACCCTTTCGTTTAACATTCCCAATTGGAAAGCGTTCTATCATGAAGAGAAATGACTAAGGAATAAACACAAGGAAATAAAAATTCCACATCTTCCACACAAAAAGTCGTGTAACTTTGACAAAGTTATTTATTTCCTTGTGCTTAGTTACCTATGGAGTTCCCCAAAGTTAAAGCTCATTCGATTGATTTAAATAAGGAATAATCTTTTCTAGATTACCATTTCCCCTTACTCTCGTGACTCCTACAGATTATATAATCCAAGAATTTGTGAAATTAAATTATCCTTATAACAACACTGTAGCAAATTCTCACAATTAGCTTTGACGTTTACTAGCACCATCTTCAACATTTAAATAAATACGCGATCCTCCATATGGCCTGTGCCTTGAAAAAGAAGAAAGAATGAGAGGGAACAAAAGTGTGTGTGCAGGTGAAAGGGTCGAATTCTTGGAAAACTGTTAAACAGGACAACACGGAATTGGTGGGGGAAAAGGACAAGATAAATCTTTTGTTACCAAAGGGGAATGGAAAGGAAAAACTTTCTCGTTGGGAGAAGAGGACGGGTTGCAATTTGCTCGATTCATTTTGATTTTATCTAAAATAATGTGTCCACTAGCCTTCTCTGATATATGTATAATTTTTAGCTCGCAATTAGAAGAATGACTCGAAGAAATAAGAAAGAAAAGTATTCACTTTCTCTTGGTGGTTTTTTTATACTAATTGTTAAGGTTCTTAAAATCTACGAAACTAATAACTGTATCTAACATTTAATGGGATAAAAGGATTAAAAACACTATACATTCAATGATAGTAATGAAAAATAACCAAAGGAACACTAGTTTACGCAAATAGCTATTTCTTAAATTTTCCCGTTTTGTTGTTGATTGATTTCTAACGGTATCTTGAAGGTTTATGAAAATCATTGGTTAGAAGAAAAAGCCTGAAAGGATGAATGTAAATATTGAGAACGTAATTTTGAAATTAAAATGCTCCGAAGCTTAAATTACTTCGGGAGCGATCTTTCTACGGTTAATATATGCTTAATTCTGCTCCTGAAAGCATAGACGGTCCGAGACATGGGCAGTCTGGGAGACCGTCGACAGAATTTGTGGGCTCTTCTCAGATCCCTTGAAGATTCTCAATGATAAAATTATACTCGTATAACTTAGGTAATTTTGACGATTACACCCGCTCACAATATTTAGGTAAACTTTTCTTATCCATTAAGGGGAACTAGTTCTAAACGTCTGCCTGCCCATAATGTCAATAATCTTCAGATTACCCCCTCCCAATGATTGGAATCAATTTCCTTCGCAATGGATGCAGCTTTCTTTGGTCCTAGTTCTCTGAGTAATTTCCTTTAATTTAAATTGATTGAAGAAGCCGTTACGGGCACAAACATACCCAGGCTGAATTATTATATATAAGGTATGTGCATCATTCGGGGGATTACTATAATTTGATTGCGTTTACAAACCTTTCGTTTAACTTTCCCAATTGCAAAGATCAATCATTATTATCAAGAGAAATAACGAAGGAGCAAAGAAAAGGAAATAAAAGTTTCGCAACTTCCACACAAAAAAAACTTTGACAAAGTTATTTATTTCCTTGTGCTTAGTTATCTATGGAATACCTCAAAGTTAAAGCTCATTCGATTGATTAAAATAAGGAATTTTTTCTATATTACTATATCCACTTACTCTCATGGCTCCTATAGGTTGTATATCCAAATGACTTTCTTAAATTATATCACCTTTATATCAACGCTATAGAAAAAAATAACACAATTAGTTTCGACGCTTGCTAGCACCATCTTCAACATTTATATAAATAGGCGTGTGCCTGAAAAAAGAAGAGAGAAATGAGGAAACAAAAGTGTGATCTACAGGTGAAAGGATAGAATTCCTGGAAAACAGTTAAGCAGGACAAAACGAAATAGGTGGGGGAAAAGGGCAGGATAAACCTTTCGTTGCCAAAAGGGAATGGAAAGGGAAAACTTTTTCGTTGGAAGAAGAGGATTTCGGTTAAAATTTGCTTGATTCATTTTGATGTTATCTAAAATAATGTGTTCGCTAGCCTCCTCATACTCGTAATTAGAAGAATGACTGGCAAAATATTTTTTTCATTAAGTGGGGCTGCAGAGATCAGGTTAGAAATTTTGTATGTTCTTCAGCCTATAACTTACTAGATGTTACCATTATATGATGTGTATTGAATTAAAATCATTATCATCTTTTATTTTATCAGTTATGAAAAATGATAAGACCAGTAATCGCAGAATTGTCGCTTTTACATGACTTTAGTATTCCACGTAGGATTGGCAAGTTATTGCAGGTGTGTAATTAACTTGACTTAACTGACTTGAGATTAGTGTTATCAATATGCTTGCAGTATGCAAAACATTTCACTCGTATTAATTTTAAAGGTTCTTATATCTACGAAACTAATAACTGTGCCTATCATTTAATGGAACAAAAGAATGGAAAAAACTATACACCCAATGATTGTAATGAAAAAGAACAGAAGGAATGCTAGTGGACAGTGATGATATTCATAAGGAAACAAAAGTAATTTCTGGATTACGTTCTAGACTACGTTTAACTGAACTTTACTTTACTAAGAAGTATTTAAGAAGTATGATCAATGCTGAATTAAAAACATGTAAATCAGAACTTAGATTTGTTCCCTTACGATGATCTGCAATCATAAAAGGGCATGTTCCATATCAATCGAAATAACGATTTCTTGCCTTGACAATGATATACAAAAGGAATAAAAGGTGATTCCCAGCTAAATCCGAGTCTATGTAAATCCAATCAATACAATTTATTCGTTATTACATTTCGTTATATATTTATTATATATTCGTTATAAATTTTGCTTTTATGATTAATTGAAAATTACGGAAATTCAACCTACGTTAAAGTTTGTGGCTCATTACAAAATGTGAGCAGTAATATCTAAATATTTTCAATCTCTACGTTTTGATGGCTGTATTAATTTACGGTCACGTACGGTTTAATTTTTTTTATTTGAAGTCTCGTGTGTTTGAGAATGAAATTTATTTGCGTGAATACAGAAGCCTACCTCTCCGGATATCTTTTAAACAGCTCCATGCATCATAATTCTCAGAAGAATGCAGATTATTATACACTAATCCACAGACATTTACAATCCCATTCTCGCCCGAAAATTTCGAAAAATAGCTTCGAACTTTTAAACACATACCTACATAAACGGTTAAAGCACCAACGTCCTCGGCCGTATGCTGCAGCGGAAAGAACCGTTGTGCTTCTAAGAAGATCAACCCAGCAATAGCCCCCATTGAGAAGGAAGAAATATCATGGAAGAAATTACCCTTACTGGGTAAAATTTTCTCCAAAATCGCAAATATCCTTCCCAGAGAATCATAATTGTCCTTTACTTGCCTTTCAATTTGGCAAGCTCTTGGGAAAGTCCAAAGATAAGAGTGAAGGTAAGGACACAATGGGGGTCGATGATTTGGCATACGATGATTGTCCGGCAAGATATGCTGGGAGAAGGGTCACTGAATATCAGAGCCGCCTATCATTAGCGGGACTACCGTCTCGAAAGAGGGAAACCCATCGCCAGCTTCGCGGTACACTTCGCGTTCCATTATTGATTGATTTCGATGTCATCTAAATTAATGTGTCCGCTAGCCTTCTCTGATATACGTATAGTTTTTAGATGCATGCCTTAGTGTTGAAGAGAATCAAAATTCTTTTCTTAGTAAGCATGAAATTTTCCGTTTCCCCATTGTTTATTTTCCTATCATCCTCCCAAGGAAGTACCCCATTCATATTCCTTCATCGACGAACTTTTCCTTATGTCACCAATTTCAAGCAGTTCTCGCTCTCACGCAAAACCCCTAAAAGATGTCCCAAATATTAGACGGTCTAAAGCGACAGAAGACAGAAGCAACCTGTGACCGCTTCATTGAAGACCCTTTCTCTTTCCTCTCTCACCCCCACGGAGAAGCTCCCTTTGTTTCCTTGAGAAGGAAGGTATGAATGGCACCGATTAACCGTTATGTAGAGAAAATCGTTGAAAGCAGACGTTGCACCAAAAAGAGAACTTCCCACAGAAACCCTTAGTAATATATTTAAATGTATTATTCATGCATGAGCGTTTACGGGTGAATATTAAGAGTGGAGTTGTAACAGCATAAAATTGTTCGCTCATACCTTTTTCTAATGTTGAAACTCTTAATCGTATTAGCATTTTAAAATTTTTAACGGAGAAGGTTTAAATGAAAGTAATTAAATATTTGAAAGTATATTATTCAATTCTTTTTGTGCTTGACTCGACTCTGCACAACTAGTCCTTCTGATTTCATTATCCAAAAGAAATTTTCGCGCGTAATATATGAAGCAGTTATTTAAGAGACTACAGGTTAGATAGCAGTGAGTCCAAAATGATCGGAGCCCTCCGCTGGGTATCTTATAAGAATATAACTCTGTAAAGACAATAATTATTAGATATATTCGTTAGCTGTGATTTACATGACGAAATACGCGACGACATGATCCCTATTCTGAACATTCGTGATTTTGTGTGAGCCAGATAGTAAAAAGATTATCACGAGATTATAGCGAGGACAGATGGCCAATACCGCTATCATCTTGCGAACGGTATAAGGTGTGTAAATATGTAAATTATTTATATAGTTGAGTATTTCACACCCTCTGCAATAAGCCTCATGGAGGCTCGCGGATAGTTAATTTAAATGTATTTCTAACTTAGCAATCTTTCATGAATCTGCAACACCATTATTATATTTAAAATATTAGTGCTAAGTGCTACTCATATCATACGACCATAGTTACATATATATAGTAAAATCATCATATATATCAGCATATATTATTAAGTAGATTAAAAACGTATATTAACTTCATATTCATAATGGTTTTGCAAACAACCTTCACAGTATTGAGGTCTCTCGGTAATTTAAATAGATAGTTAACACCGTAAAAAGTTACATCTTGGATGAACATTTAAGTAAAGAACCCGCAAATCAGACAAATAAAAATTCCAAGCTTATATAAATGGCGCCCAAACAACCGCCAATTTTACAAATTCGTTTTCAATATAAACAAGACCATATTTCCGCTTTGAGGTCCACTATCATCCAATGTTATTTGTAATAGCAGGTATTATTTTATTATTACTCCATATTTATTCTTATTACGCTTTTCACTAATTTTTCCTACTTCCGTTGACCTTATTTACAGTTGTTCATATTCTCTTAATTATCGTATCATAATGAAGCATAATCTTTACGAAAACGTTCATCCTGCGGGCATGTGGAGCATTAACTGAAATAACCAATTTCATTCTAAATCTGCATTGATGGAATATTTTATGTTAGGAGGAGATATGAGCAGTCAAAGTAATTCATGTCCAATATTTTATGAAGAAGAGCAAATTACGCTTGAGATTCGAGCCGATTTAACGAGATACGAATTTAATTCTTTCATAATACAATACTGCTTCTACTGCAGCAAAAGCAATGACTTTAAGCAATTATTAATAAAATACATATCGTCACAAAAGCCTTCAAAACGTGCCTGGCGTAAAGAGGAAGACGAAAAGCGCGCTCAAAACAGAGAATCTGAAAGACTCGCTCTTCTCGAGTTATGCTCGTTGCATCGAAGGTGGTAACTTTTTTATGCTGCTAGCTGTACATAACTATTACCGAACTATCCCTCAGATGGTAGCAAGTGGTTTTTGAGCCATTCTTCGAATCTTTTGCTGTCCATTTCCTCATGGTAATCCCCCGAACTTTTCTTCGCTAAGAAGATCAGTTTGGCATTTTCAATGAATCCACTAGCACTTCCTGCGTGTAAAATCATGTACCGAGGTCCTCTTCCTCTTGGTGGCTTTAATCCAGTGGAAAGCCGTGCTAATGGCGCATGTTTTTAGGTTTTAATTTTTTCGTCTTTCCACTCTCTTGATACTCTGTGTCTTGCATTTACCCATGTTTCGTCAAGGTAAATTATTTCACGGCCTTCTTCGCGAAAACTTCTTATTTTTTTTCAAGTATGGATGTCGCATGGCTATAATCTCATTATTTTCGATGAGTAAGGCTTTGCCACACCTTTTCTCGAATTAAAACCCAATTTCCTTCCGCAACTTACAAAATGTTACTCTTTTAAAATTTGGAAGTGTTTCGTCATTATTTACGACTCGTAACACTGATTTTACAGTCGGAGGAATGTTTTTAAAAAGGAATGAACATGCCAGCGAATTACACTTCATACTGGTTCATCGTACTTAATTTCTCGACTATTGGGGGAATACCCCACAATAGCCGCTCGAACGATCGCGGCCGGCGGCGCGTAATGCGGTACCGCCGCAAGAAAAATTGTCTTTCTTAAGTTGTTTATGAACTTAAAGGGTTCAGACTTGCACAGAAAATAAATTCACTATTTTCTAAGATACTTTCTAGCTGTATGTTTTTTCGAGGGGGATTTCCAGGCGACTACTTTTTTCAATGCATTTTGCGAGAAATTCTCGACTTTTCCATTAATTTCTGTTGAAAAATCCCATTTTTCTTGAATTAGAGAATCAATGGCACCCGTTCCAAAAGAAACGGAACAAAACGCCGTATTTCTCTGAGATGTAACATGTTTTGCTTCTTTTTGCGATTATGTTGTGAATAATATAAATACTCAGTACATAATTTCAGAATGATAAGATAAAGATGGTTTAAAAAATCTTTATAATAAAATTTTATTCCTAATAACACATTTTGAAAGGTATATCAGATATTGTAATCCTTAAAAAAATAAACCATGAATGATAAGAATCACTAGAGGTATATAATCAGTCAAACATATAAGAATGAGGAAAAAACTGAACCACTCACCTTCCCTATGCTTCTTTCGTCAGTTAAAAATATCACTGAATCCACCTCCATAACTGCACCCGCAGAAACAGTGTTTCTTCATAGCCCAATATTCCTGTAAAGATTCTTCAAAGACGAATGCCATGCAAATTGTTCCTGTTGGTCTAGGTCGAGAAGATTCATTAACAGCTTAACCCATATCCAAAGAATAGCTTCATTTATCTCAAAAAGAAAACATAGATTTCATCAGTCAGTAACAGTGGAAATCTTAAGGATTGAAACACTAGGCTAAGAATATATTATACTCAAGAACCCATTTCTATTTTGTACCTATTTTTCAAGGAACTGTCCCGCTGAATGAATAGATTTGGAGATTTATGTCATTACTTACAATGTACTTTAAGATATTGCAGGTTCAACCTGCATCAAATGTATGCTTAAGAAAATTTTGACAAATCCCTCCAATACAACAGACCCAGATAATGAACAGAAGTACAAGTAAACAAGAATTTTTATCCTTAAATAAGGTGGAACCATTTCTATCAGAAGGATATAACATTAAGACCATCTTTAACACAATAATAATTTAAATGTAAATTCTGTTTGAGTTTTAATCACTTGCTCATCTATCATATGCCATCCATTTGTTACAGAAGATAAAGTTACTCAGGTTTCATGTATGTCTTCCATAAGATTAATCCATTGATAAATTATATTGGGTATGGATCTATTACAATAGAATTATATTACATATTTCCAAAGGAATTATCTGGAAGCTTACAAATTCCATTTTGAAAATATTTGGCAATCAATTGTATTTAAATGCAGGGATTTCTGTCTTACAGTTTTAGCTCTGAAATTTAATAGCAAAATCAAGAATCCTTCACCTTCTTGCAAAGTTGTACAAATTAAATATAGTAAAATACCAAATAAAGTAAGATGAAAGAAATTGATGAATCATAATAAAGATAGTGCAAGCCTTTGGGTAGATAGTATGACAGAGTAGCAACACTATAAACTTTAAATGAACTCGGAAATGATTGAGAATTGAATACATTTTCTGGTGTGAGAGAGAGAATATTCATGTGGCGGATTTAATAGATATGTTGAGCTGCCAATATTCTTAGTTTTATTCATTCGCATTATTCATCGTTTTATTCATGCGCTGTGCGGAATTGGTGGCGGCCGCTTAAATCCTCGAAATCTATAACCTCTATAACGTCCTTCCTACATTAATGTATAATAGTTTCTCGATGTGTGTGATAAGCTTCAAATATGATATTTATGAATGAATTAATTTTAGCTATAGCATTTATATAACATACCTATAATATAAATCCATGTTTTTAAAAGCATTATTCTGATAAAATTAATCGAAAACTTACAGAATTGTTATTTATCAGTTCATATTTCTGATGTGTCATAGAAGAGCATTTGCTATAGAAGAACTTAGAGCAGATGAAAAATATTTCTTAAACTCTCTGCAATGAATTTCTTTTGGGAGAATCATGAATGGGTCCAGCGTCAAACCCAAGACCATATTGGAAACAATCTTTGCTATTTATGTTGCAGAAGCACATATACTGTAATAACAATATCCAGCATCTACTATTATAACAATGTCCCCAGTAGCAGAGAAAGTTGTCACAACGTTGTATCAACGTTACAATGGGAAAAACCAAATGTTGTCACAACGTTACCTAATGTTGTCACAAAGTTACATAACGTTGTATCAACGTTGATACAACGTCAAAGGGCCCAGGAATCAACGTTGCCACAACGTTACCACAATGTTGTCTTAACGTTGCTACAATGTTGTCACAACGTTAACATTGATGTCACAAAGACAACATTGTATCAACGTTACAATTAGAAAAACCAAATTTTGTCATAACATTACCAAATGTTGTCACAAGGTTTCATAACGTTAATGCAACTTTGATACAACGTCAACGTTGCCACAACATTACCACAATGGTGTCCTAACGTTGCTACAATGTTGTCACAACGTTAACATTGATGTTACAAAGACAACGTTGATACAACGTCAAAGTTCCCAGGAATCAACGTTGCCACAACATTACCACAATGTTGTCTTAACATTGCTACAATGTTGTCACAACGTTAACATTAATGTCACAAAGTTTATAATGTTGATATTTCTTTTCTTCTTTCTCTCATTTCTAAATTTCCCATACTTCAGCCACTCCTGAATGTAGGCTGTAATATTTGCCTGTTTTTCTTCCTATCTCCATTTTGATATCCTTACTGTATAAAAAAGCAATATTTTAGATAAAGTTGTGGGCACATCATAAGTTTTGATTTGGCATAGTACATACAATAACACACAAAATTCCTTGGTCAAATTCAATGTAGCTGCCCAGTTAGAAATTCCTTGTCGCTAGTGTGGAACATGGTCATATGGAACTTTTGTGGACAGCCGCGAAACGTTCGCCACAGTCCATAAGGACTATGTAGAACAAAAGTCCAATGTGGTTGTTAACATGGAACCAATGTGGAACAAAAGGCCACCTCTGCCTATTTTCAACCTAGGCTCTTGCTATAGGTTATATCCTATTGGAAAAATCTTCAAATACCAATGTGTCGTCCATAAAAACAAATTTATTTCTAGTATTTTTGAAATAGCATATCTAAAAGAAGTACCGTATTTGACGGCATATAAGACGCACCCTCATTGAGTTGGCCACTCACAAGGAAAAAAAGTTTTAATAGTCCGTAGGAAAGCGCGGTACCACAATAACTTATAATGTAGTTTCTTTTAGTTGTCATGTTTCGTAAAACCCAAATATTAACACAATCATTGAATGCAATTATGAAATAGGTAGTATAGACCATCTGGGCTTAAAATAGCATTCAGTATTGAAAGTTAATCTGTGGAGGTTGAACCTTCACATATAAGACGCAGGGAAATTTTTCGAGACATAATTTAGGAAAAAAGGTGCATCTTATATGCCATCAAATACGGTAATAAATAAAATAAATCAATTAAAAGCATGTATGTCCTATGTGCTACCACCCATTTCTTGGGTCATATTATTATATCATACTCATTATTTGGGCTGTTAAGATTTCTCAGTATGTGAAAGAAAAATAAAAATTATATTAATGAAATGTCATGGAAGGGGTACAAAAATGAGCCACTTCAGTTTTCAGCATTAAATTAGACTAAGCCAATTAAATTGTTTTATAACAATGATAACTAATTTCCTATTTAATCTACAGTGTCTTGAAGAAGGTAATAGAAAAAAAACCTCTCATCTCGTGAATCAAAATACATCATCTGTAGCTTTATTATTTGAACATAGAGAGAAATATAAAGAGTTGGCAATATACATTAAAAAGTTAACCAGTATACAAGTACTCATATGAGGTGCTTGCAATACAATAATCACAGAATGAAACAATAAACCAAAATAAATTAAGCAATAAGGAAGTTACGGCAAATCTGGATTCTCCTTAGTAATTATCGACTGATATTCAAAGGAACTTACTGAAACATGCCACTTTTGTAATGCCATATAAGTGTACAAAAGATAGGGAATGAGGTGCAATAGTTTATGCAACATCCATAACTTTTACTGAATTGTAACATTTTTTCATAAGCTTTTTCGGGATTCAATCTCTGATTTAACTATTTGGAATAACAAAATTTATTACTTTTTAATTAACGGCCACATATTTTTAGCAAACTGGTAGGAGCCAAGTGAACTGTGATGTAAGAAAGATCAACCACTTTATATCGAAAGTATTTTCACATACCATTTCCGATCTCTTCCTGTATTTCCTAGTCACATAATTCCGTATCTTCGAGAAATAGGGTTGAGCCTTTTTATTCTGGAATCACATTCTTCCAAGCGAAATCCTTGGACACGAATCCTGGTACAGTTGTTTTTTTAATTTCACGTAAGCTGTTAAAGTACTCAAATACTTCGCATTGGCAAGGTATACTTAGTGGAATAAGGCGGCTCATAGGTAGTATCAGATTCATTTATTTAAGCAGGGTATGCAAATTGTACAATTTATATAAATAGTGACTCACAATGAATATAAGATTAAAAAGTGTTCAACAAAAATTCAAAGATTGCTTTGCAGTTGCTATTCAAACTGATAACTTTGATAGACATGATACTTGCTTAAACATGATAACAATTTAGAGACACAGTAGTATCCATCATAATTTCGTATAACCATTTGCTCTGCTTACCAAGTAAGTGCAACAAAGAACAGCAATCACAGTCCGCAACCTACAACAGTTCTTAACAAACCTTTACGAGACGGAAGAAACAACCACATAATTAGTTGGAAACCAAAGTGTTTCAAAATGGCACAGTATTTAAGAACAATTCGAAGACTTCTTGAGAGGTTAATATACAAGCAAAATATGGTGCAGCACTTTAGAGAGATTTAAAACATATCGGAGAAACTTTTTGTTTTACTTAAAAACGGGCTGCGATAAAGAACGGAAATAGTTGAACTTCAATGAAGTTGAAACGTGCTCGGAAGGCTGTATAAGATATAAGAGTCCTCTCGATCTTAATATCTGCAACGGAATAATACCAAACTGGAGAGCAATCTATCTAGCAATTCCATCTCCCTAGCGGTGTTTACACTCTTAAAACGCCATGACAGTATCGATCGACTATGACTTAAAGTCGACTTCGAACTATCGATCCCTGAGTCTACCGTTTTTGAATGAGGGCGGCTGAAAAACTTTTCCTTTTTTCTTCTTCTTCAGTGTTTATTTTATCGATTGATTTTCAGGAACTCGCCGTTCTTCTCGTATATTTGCCTTCCTCTTCATTTCCACTTAGTTTTTACGATATCCTTGCTAAGGATGATGGAAGAATTCGCACCCCTCCTCCAGACAACACATATACTTCTGATTAAAACTTCATTGAGGTAATTAGGTAACTATTGAATATTTCCCTTTACAATTATGAATTTTTTAAGACTTGGATTAAGAGGCTGTGATATTTTTTATCCATCTATCAGATATTCCTTGATAATAGCCAATATATAAAAGTTACTTATCTCTGTCGAAAAGTCCATGCTTTATCATTTTTATCTAAAAAACAATGTTCCCATTTTTATTTTTCCAGTATCATTTAAGTGAGAGTAAGAGAGAGAGAGCTACGCACTGTCCTACGTCGGCTTTCAGTAGAATTAGGTTAGTATCGGTCACAAAGCGCTTCGTTTTTTATTCCAAAAGGGAAGTGTGGCTTAAAGTGGATTATTTTTAGAAGAATTATGAAGGAAAGAAATACGGGAATTGACACTCTTAAGGTTAAATTCCGTCACTGTATGTTTCGCTGATGAAATTGCACTGTTAAGGGCTACTCCAAAATCCGCTACGAGGTTTTTAACTGTCGAAGAACTGAGAGATTGGGAGGCGCGAACCTTATCCGAAATTGAGGATGTCCTTGGCGTATTTGGGAAGCAAAGACACACAGTATAAAGCTGTAATACCAGGGATGGAGTGGAGAAAATATTTTTATTTTTGAACTGACCTCGAATACAAAAGGAATAAAGCGAAGGAATTCCGATTTGCTCCCATCGCGCAGCTCGTGATCTCTTAGTTTTAATTAGCCATGAATTTAGCACATAACGACCAGGTCTAAAGTAGAGTCAGAGTCTCCAATAACCTGGTTGCCCCTCCTACTCACTTTTCCCTTTTTCGTAGAATGTATAAGCAATGAGCAGTTTGCCCCTAAAAACAGAGTGTGTGTGATTGTAGCCCTAGTCACGCGAAATTGTCTGCATCCATCGCCGGATCTCTGCCGCCTTCGCTCTTTTGACTTGCAGCTCTCTTTTTCCGCCGTTCGTCCTTAAAGGTAAATAAAGCTCTTTCGTTTTCAAAAACCTCTAATCTTTATTCGCAAGAGAAACCCTGTCAGTTGGCGAGAACTCCCTTTTTTATCACTTAACCCCGGACTTTATAGGAGTGTGGTATAACAACTTTTACACTAGGAGTGACCACACAACTTTAAAATGCCAAATAACGTTTAACCCCCGAACGGAACGGAAGAAGTTCATTTCTTGTGGGAAGCAGGAAATAAACATCGATAAGCTTGCAAATAACAAGGAGTTTCAGCTGGAACTTAAAAATAAATTTTCAGCCCTTCATGAGGAAGAACTCGGAGCCAAAGTAATGGAAGTTGTAAAAACCCAGCGAATGATGAAACGACGGAAGGAACTGAAGATTTGAGATATTCCAAGGGATAGTATTGAATATACTCAGAATTAAGGTTGGGAAGGAAGTTCGAAAAGGTGACAGTCTATCTCTAATCTTATTCCCAGCAGTTTTGGAAGACGTTTTTATACCCATTAATTAATGGATGCAGGAACTCATTAAAAAATACATTTTTTATGGTACCCCTATAGGGGTATACTTAAATACCGTATACTTAAATACCATATACTTAAATACCGACTCATATATATGCATGCAAGTTGCAACGTTATGACAACAAGCAGGCAACGTTGTGACAACTTTGTGGCAACTTTATGACAACTTTGTGACAACGTTATGACAACTTTGTGACAACTTTGTGACAACGTTGTGACAACGAGCAAGCAACATTTTCCTTTTGGACGTTCATTACAGCAACTATGTTATAAAAATGTCAGTTAAAACTTCATGTAGCATCATTGAATAAAATACTTTTGCAACATGAAAAATTAATGTTACAGTATAACGTTGATGCAACGTTGTCACAACGTTGAGGTTGCAATGTAACATTTAGATTGATGCAACAACGTTGATACAACGTTGTGACAACGTTCTCTGCTACTGGGGGTCCAGATGCTCAATCCTCTATCAACCCAGAAAGTACTCAATAAACTTCAGAAAATCTGCACCTTGCATATTTAAGTAAAAATCTGGAAGCTGTGGTCTTCAGGAATCGATTAATAATTTATAAGATTTCTTTTTAGGGTATAAATAGAATGAAAAACCTGAGTCAATCACACATGCGGTTTAGACTGAGAAGTTGTCATGATCTACATGGTAAAGCATGGCATGGTTACCTAACTGCAATTTACTGGTGCAAATTTTGCATAAGCAGCCTTTGTGTCCTAGAATATCTTGCATTTCCATGGGTTAAAATTGTTATATTGATAATCTTAGCAAATATTCCTTTTTCACAGTATTTTTTCGTAAAACCTCATTATTATGGATATAGATTCTTTAGAGATGAAGAAAAAATCACCAACAGTAAATAATAACACAAGATTCTAATGTTTCCCCAACCTAATAAATCATAAAGATCTTCCACTTTCTCATAATGCAGATTGAAGAGTATAATTGTATTTCGGATTTGGTCCATAAACCTGGGTTAATATATATAATGGCATGGTTAATAAATATATAAAAGTAATGTCAATCAATAGCAGAATAAATGTAAATGTTGACCAAAACAAATAATTTGCTACACTAGAATTTCTTAAACTGAGCATTACTTATGTAAAAATGTTATTATTATTTATACATCTGGGTGATTGATGAGAAACTTAATATGATAGAAAGAATTCAATATGTTATTTACTGGCATATCATTATGTGGAATGTATTGAGCAATATTTGGTGATAAATTGTATGCTGAGATTTTGAATCACCACATCTTCATCCAAGATGCCATAAAAAATAATTCGGAGACAGAAATCTTTATTGAGAGCCTACAGATTTATGAGAAGATCATAAGGGAATGAAAATTAAGACCTAACCACTCAACAGAAATGCATTTAAGAAAGAATTGATTTTCATTCCTCTGATTACAAAATTTGTGAGTGCATAGATCCTATTTACTACACTGAGGTTGCTTATATGGTTTTAAAATTACAAGTTTTCTTTAAGAGCTGTCATTAATATAATTTTTGAATAGAGAGGTTATTGCTTGTAAATACTAAGAGATAAATGTAATATACTTTAACCTACCATAAGTATTCACACTCGTATGAAAAAGATAAAATCAGTAATGGTTTTAATGATAATGTGTCATTTAATATTTCATTTCGCTTTATTCTTTTAATATCTGTATCTTCACACAACCAACTTATTTAATAAGGACCACAAGGAATGAATGTGAAAAAATGCTTAAACAGTTGAACTTGGAATACAAATAAATAATTTATTGTCCTCGGCAAATATGTCTCCACTTAGTTCTTCTCACTTCATAGCTCACAACAAGACAATAAGATTAAGTGGATTATCATTATAATATTGAATTCCTTTCAAGCACTTGCAGCTTGAGACATTTTTTCATAGCACCAACAGTTTACAAACATGCATGTATACATATGGTATATTTAACTATGTATCTAGAAAGAGAACACAGGTTGTGAGCTAAAATTATAATAATGAAATAAATGTATTTTGCTTACAAGGGAAATAAAAGATTTCTACTGGACATTATAAAAACAACACAATCAACAGAATTTTTATTATTTTGTGAATATGTAATAAAATTAGCTAATATTCAATAGAATGTCTATTTTTAATAATAAACATCACACATATAACATTGGTCTCTCTCTGAATACATACATATATTACAATACATTCAGCATACATAGACTCTATAAACAGATCATGATCATATACAAATAAACATTATTTTTTATTTTAGCATAATTTTTGTTAATAAACTGTGACTTGACTGAAAAGTGAACAACACCTGAAATGCATTCATTTCTATAATTTGTCCTATACATGTTTACATGTTGTTTTCTCTCAAATCATCCATCTATCTTACATATGGTAATCAAATTCCATTGTTAACACGAACAGTCCTAAAAGCAGGACAGTAATAATTTTTTATGTTTGACAGTTCTGCATGGATTCTAAACAACATTCAAAAAGATTTGATTTTGGCAGATAGATGAAAATGATAACTAATCAATTCATACCCTATTGCACATGAAATACATACTAGAGGGATTTTTCTTGCATATTTACTGATTCATACAACTCCAAAATGAATTTGATTTCAGATGAAATTTGAAATATCATCTTCAGCTTTACTTTACTTTCCTATATGCACCAAACAGAACACATGCAAAAGACTATCTAAAATATCTTCATACCAATTTCAATGTTTCTGAATACTGCAAATGAAATATGAAAAAATATCGTGGAATACACTAAAGAAATAAAAATAGTAGAATATTGAGATTAAAATATTTAAAACTTTCAGATGCAATCTATGAGATTTTTGTTGTTAATCATGATTGAATTATCATGTGAGATTTCATGGAAAATCATCATGAACTGACACAACTTGACTTATAGAAATGCTGTGATATTTATGATAATTGTAACTTTCATGGAGTGAATATTAAACAAGTTTTCATAACTTTTTCATGAGAGATTACCATTTTTGTTCCTCCATTATTAATTAAAAATGATGATATAGTTCATTGCTGCTCAAATGTGGGTATCATTTTCTGCAAATCTTGACTATTAATTCAGTCAAAGCAGTCACATGAAGATGACCAATAGGATATCAACCCTTTGGAAATACAGGCATTAGGATGAGAAAGTATAGAGCTTGAATATTTCATATTCAGAATTATTACCTTCAACAGTCTCCCCACAAAAGTACACATAGTTTCTGATTTAGATTTTCCATTCCATTTGAGTTAATGAAAGAGAAATAATCTAATGGAAATAAAATTTCCCTATCTATCATGATGAGAATCCACATATTTGATTATCTAAGATCACTTCTTCTTGCCAAAATGTTTTACCTCCAAGTGGAGTTGAGTCAAGTTACACAAAACACACAATTAGTAGAATGGAAGAGATTACTTATCATTTAAAATCACTTGTTTACATAGTATTCTCACATAGTCACTAAAACATTGGCACTGGAAAGATGCTGATCGATGCTTCAGAACGTCAAGTCTCTCCTTGAAACAAATTGAAAGAATCACTGCATCTTTTTGACAGCTGAAGAATGACTTTTGCTTCCTTTGGACAGCAAAGCAGTTCAGTTTTTAACAAAGCTGGCAAGTCTATGTTGCACTAAGGAGAATTGTTTCAATCTTTTAAAGATTCATCTTCATATTTTTACAACTCAGCCTGCAAAGGAAATTGTTTTACAGCTTTCTGTAATCACTGCACTGGCGTTGCTGCTTCTGCCCTGCCATTACCAGAAGCACCATGGTTACTTCTCTCAACTCTCGAAATAGCTGGTGCTGGGCTTGTTGTCCCTTGCGCTGGAGGATGATGACTCGAACAGTAAAACTTCTTATGAGCTATGAATGTTGAGAGATAGTTGAAGGATATATCACAAGACTTGCAGTACTTAGCCTTCTTTATCACAGGTTGCTGTTGCTGTGACTGTGGGGGGTCTGCTGACTTTCTACCTTCATCTCCCCCATCAACTCTCTCCCTATCATCAATTTTCCCTTCATCTTCTTCCTCAACTTCTTCTACCTCCTTCTTGACCTCGGGCTCAACTGAAGGAGGACCAGTCTTAGAGCAGTCCCCTCCCATACTTCCCTCTTCACACGAAGACACTGCCTCTCTCTTTATGATCCTAGGAGATGCCCTTTCACCTCTAAAAGAATCATGGGAATTCCCCTCCTCTCTATCAAAATTACTCTTCCTCTCTTCCTCAGCTTCACTTCCTTCAAGTTTTACTTCTCTCTTTCCTATTCCATCCTCATTCTCATCTTCGTCTACCTCCATAATCTCCACTTTTACCAATGATTCTGCTCTCACTTCCATGTCCTCTTCTTCATCTTCCGTTCTGTGACCACCTGTACCACCGTACCCATTGACCATTGAATCTGCAGAGGGCGAAGGAGTCCCTCCAGGTGAATGTGCTGAATGAACAGAAGATGAATTCCCACTTCCAGCAACGTAGGTTATTCCTGGGCCCATTACTCCAGCCTCAGTAGGACCTCCTGGTTGGGTGCACTTGTGTACAAGTTTTAGATGCCTCACCACGTTTCCTTTATAGGTAGAAGAGTATCCGCACACCTCGCAGTAGTGCATCTTTTCTCCCCCAGATCCTGTCTCCATCCTACCATCGTCAGAGTCAGCAGCAGGAGTAGTAGACCTTGAAGTGGTGATGGATGTTGGGATACTTATACTGACAGGTACCATAGGAGGTACTTCTGAGTCATCTTCAAGAATGCAAGCAATGAAATTCTCCTCCTGCAGCTCTGGTGAATGTGGTGTTATGGAAGTTTCCCTGTTCCTCTGCTCAAAATGGGCGCGTATGTGAGTTCTCATCCCTCTGAGAGTATTGCCTCGGTAACGACAGATGGTACAGCGAAAGGCTCTAACAGCACCACCTGCATGAGTTTCTACGTGCCTTTGGGCTGCGATGGCTGTAGGGCTTAGGACATCGCAGCATGGGCACTTCCAGCCTCCTGCAGCTGTGACTACAGGGAAAGCTGGGGATGAGCCATTGGTAGCAGGACATTGATGCCGACCAGAAAGAAGGGCTTCCTCAGTTACTGAAGTCTGGGAAGATAACAATGAGAAAAAAATTAAAAATATGACACAAGCAGTGGAAGAAATAAAAATTAAAGATGAAATACATTGTTTCCACAATTATTCGTCATATTTTGAGGAAAGACTCTGACAGAGTTATTATTCCTGAATTTTGATTATAAACAGATGTTATACACAATATGTA
Source organism: Sympetrum striolatum (assembly GCA_947579665.1). Lineage (NCBI taxonomy): Eukaryota > Metazoa > Arthropoda > Insecta > Odonata > Libellulidae > Sympetrum > Sympetrum striolatum. The sequence continues at coordinate 46,508,676 of OX388342.1, read as the reverse complement.
CAATATAAATCAAACAACTGATATCACCATGCAGTTTCTTAAGCATATTTAGAGCAAAAGAGTAACATTTCTAGAACTTTGACTTTACTAATGCCAATTATCTTTTTTAATTCAAAGCTATATTTATTACAAATAGGCAAATCTTAGCAGAACGAACAATTAAAACTATATACTTGCTTTTGAGTGTTTCAAATACTGCCCTATATGAACCACTAATTAAATTTTATCTTAAAGCTTGATGACTTATGGAGGGATAAATAATACTAGTATACCAACAATAATATATAATGAGAATAGATGAAGCATCAATATAACAAGTTCCTCATCTGGCCTATCATTAATTATAAAAAATGTAATTAAAGCAAACATATTGGAGAATATGGAAATAAAAATATTCCAAGTACATATAAATGGGACCTCACCTTACACTTAGGGCATTTTCTGATTGTTCTTTCCATGGTTGGTACATCTCCTGCCAATGGATTTTTTTGTACACTTGCTACTTGATCTCTCTTTGGACAGTAGTACATCTGGTGGGCTTGAAGATTGTCAAAGGCGGTAAATTTAATCCCACAAGCAACACAGATAAACTGAAGCAAGGTCTTTGGAGGAGGAGGGACAATGCCAGAAGGTGGTGCTGCCTGCTGCTGTAGTGATGGTGAAGTTGGTACCACTCTGGGAGAAGCTGATGATGATGGCTCAGGAGTAGTGTGTTCCACAAGCTCTGCCCCGGAGTTTGGAACTGAACCTGTGTTCCCTTGAACATTGGCTGCAGGTGAATCTTCTGCACCTTCCACAAGTCTTGCAGCACAATAGTGCTTCTTGTGGGCAAGGAAGTTCTCATGGCGACAGAAGACTATGTTACATTCTATGCACTTAGAGACGCCCTGTTTGACAAGTACTTGAGGTCCAGTGGAAGAGGGAGGGGGTGGAGGGCCCTGTTGAGTAGGAATGGGTGGTTGAGGGGGAGGAAGGTGGGGTGGAACTCTAGGCATCAGTCCTTCTGGTAATGCTGCACTTCCCATGACCATCCTCAAAGCAAGCTCCGGTGTCAGCAGGAAAGGAAGGCTTCCCTAAAAATAGTAGAGTTATGTTAAGTTTAGAGAAAATGGTTAATCAGGTAAAACTATTAAATATCGATTAGGAAACACAAAGATTCAAATATGGGGATAATTCACAAGTCAATCTCTAGCATAGAAAGCATTTGAAATTAAGAAATGATGTTGGAGTTTAAGGGTCAATGGAGGCTGAAAATTTCTATTGCATTCATTAAGTTTAATTTATACTAAATAGATTTTACTTGGTCTGAATCATTGAAGAGTGAATTTTATAATCAGAAATTGAGAGGAAAATAACAATTCATATTTTTTAATTATAGATTCTCTCATAATGTCGCCACCTATCCTTGCAACTAACTGTGTTGGTATTATGTAATAAATAAATAAATAAAAGGGAATTATGTAATTGATAAGCCTCCATAAAATTTAATACCATTTTCAACTCCATAAAATTTAATACCATCTTCAACTACATAAAATTTAATATCATTTTTTGAAAAAACAGTGTTGACTATCTTGGAAATTTAATGAGGTTTTAGATTGTAAAATAAAATTCACATGAAAACAAAAACATGAAGAAGAAAGACACTTTAGGATAGTTTCTTGACTTTCCACATACTAGAATACTTTAATTTTTCTGATATGCATAATATCAATGTTTGATAGAAACCATATATATCTGTTACTATCCATATATTATAATTATCTTATTTCTATGTTATGAATGAGATTAATGTCAACATAGGATTCTTTCACTGTATTTTCATTTTCCACAGTTAAATGCATTCATTTGGCCAAACAATTCACAATTATTTCACTAAGAACTTTTGTGTTATAAAGAGCCCAGGTTGATCACAATCCATCATCTTCAAAGTGCAGTCTATATTTTCAATGATTCTTGTTAATTTATGAGGATGTATTGAAAGATTGTGTGTCATGAACAAATTAAATTCCTCTAAATAAGTTCTAAAATGTATCTTATAAGACCTTTAGTTACCTGGGTTGCAGCATTTCCTGCACCTGCTACTGCAGCAGCAGCGGCTTTTGCCATTCCATCCGGACCTCCTGCTGTGGCAGCTGCAGCAGCAGCGCAAGCAGCCAGAAGGAAGTTAGCCATTCCGAGGCTTTCCATTCCTGCTGCACCCCCAAATTGCTGAAGCTGCTGAATCTGCTGTTGGATATGTGGCGGTAGAGTAGGGGGTGTTGCAGAAAACATGGGATGAGGTGGATGGGGAGGGACTTGCCCTCCACCACCACTCTTGGAAGAGGAAGAAGACATCCCATTGGGCCTGGAGGGTCTAGCCTTGGGCCCTATTGCTGGGGAAGGAGGGGAAGAGGAGGCAGCTGAAGATGAAGTGGAGGATGTTGGAGAATGGGCGTGGTCAATGGGAGTGGCGGTGGTAGGGGTGTTAGATTGCTGAGAAGGTGGTGGTGAAGTCTGGCAGGATCCTCTGGACCCTGGCTCTGACGATCTCCGTCCCTGGGATGTGCTCATTACATCTTCCCAACCTCCATCTACCTCTCTCGGAGACTGCTTGCTGAATGGCCTTCGGGCACTCGGCACTGACTGTATTGACACCGTTTTGGATAGCTGAGATTCACAGGAGTCGCGGCGGAAGCTAAGGTCGAGAGGCACCGGACTTGATCCAGGTGGTGGCTTGGAGGCCTGAGAATGTTCTTCCTTTGGCTTCACCGTAACCTGGAAAATTCACAAGAGATAACTATAATCAATTGTTAATGACGCCTAAATTACGAGAATTGATACATCCGCGATGTTTTCGTCTATTGAGTTATCTATACGCAACTGCATGTCTCTACGAATTTAAAGAATTTAATTATATTTTATAAACGAATCGACAAGGCAAAGAATAAATGTTATTCCCCATAACGGATTAATTTAAGATAAGACACGACAAAACCGAAAAGCTACGACAGAATTATCACCAATTCCGAGTCAAAAATATTTTTTTAAAGAAAAGGATAACGAGATGAATGTTGCAGACATCACTGAATGATAATATCGGCTGCTACTTAGATTTACGACATAACCTCCGAAACTAGGGTGCGTCTTAGATTCAAGAATGTAAAGTACACGTACATCCAATCAGCAAGAAGAAAACGTATCATTAATAAAGTCTACAAGTCATTAAATAAATCGTAAAATACCACCTCACTGAATGTTGTAACTAAATTCGTAGCAATAATTTTCTTAAAAAATATTACAAACAGAACAAGAAGCAGAGAGTACCTATTACCTTGTATCGATAGCGATTGCAACATACAAGAATATAGCTACAGAGTAATTACAAAAATTAATATGAACGAAGGAAACAATCAAACAGATTACGTGAGATGGTTTTGTAAAAATATCGTTGTATATTTAAGTGTATTTATGTTTTCCATTTAATTTACACATTCGCACTTTTTAGCTTACCTGAGGCGCAACGGAGATTTGCGTGGGTCCTCTATCATGCACGGCCACCGCATCAGCAGCAGGTGGCGTTCTCCGCCTGACGGGTGACGGCGCCGGCGGTACAGCGCCAAGAGGAGGAGACACTGGCCTAAGGGAACCATCGGGGAGCAATATGCAAGCGCCTTTCGGTGTCGGCGTCCCTGCCACCACCAGACTAGCGCTTTGTAGGAAGGCGTAAGGGACGAGAAGCACCGGATTGGTGGGTAATGCGACGAAAGGAGGCTGCAAGAGGTGCTGTTTTACTTGCGGAAGGTGGTTGGAAGGCGAGGCGGCCGAAGACGCGGCAGCTACCCCCGGACTCCTGAGATCTCCCGCTTCTCCAACCGACAGCCTCCTTTCTTCGGTGGTGGTGCCAACACCAGGCACTACTGCCGGTGACGTCGACCCCTCACTTCCAGGACCAGGCACCTTCCCCGAGTGCCTCGTGCTGCAGTAGTGCAGCTTGTGGGCTCGGAACGTCTTAACGGAGGAGAAACGAATGTCGCAATCCTGACAGTAACGATCCATCGCGAGGGGAGGTGGTGGAGGAGGCAATGAGGTGTCCGGGGGCGAGGAAGAGGCAGCTGGGGGAGTGTCGGGACCGCGAGGACCGACGCTTCCGGCGCCCCCGCCAGCAACAACCACGATTCCCTGCTGGAGGAGGTGGTGGAGCTGAGTCGCAACGCCCCCGCTTGCCGGAGATGGAGGTGGGGGCTGGGAAGGTACCGGTGGAAGAGGAGGAGGTGTGGAGGAGGAGGGCGAAGGAGATGAAGAAGATGAAGAGGACATGGCGACTGCACCACCGTGCATCCTCATGTGACGATTGAGGCTGACCTTCTTGTCGGCCGAGTAGGAACAGTGAGGGCATGAGAAGGGGCGACTGGTCCTCGCAATTTTGGCTGGCAGACAACCTTCTTCGGGGAGCGAGGATGGAGAGCGGCGGTCCTCGGGTACGTCTGCAGAGAATGGGCGGCCGTCTTCGGACTCGCTGCATCCACGACCTTCTTGGTAAGAAAGGAAAAAGATACAGATTAGATTCAATAGTACCACTTTACGGTGCAGTTAATAGCTACACTATGTTTTTATGGAGAAAATATGGCAGACGGGTAGAGGTATGTAAAAAATCACTATTTGATTTCTGACCTTACGTTAGGATAACTCAGAGAGAAAAGATTTACCTGTCGAATTCCCAAATGTCATTAAAAAACTTCAATCTGCCATCATTTAAGATGCTTAAAAATAGGAGATATATTGGGATGCAGATAATTCAGAAATGCTTTACTGTGAAACCAAAATCTCCAAATATTAGCGAGGGATACTAAATAAAGAAATACTTGTACTTCGAGAGAAATAAGGTAATTTCAAGTACACTGAACTACATTTTTTCATATTTTAAGATGAATAAAACTTTTAAGCACTGAAGAAGTTTTCAGAAATTTCATTAAATACACCGATAGCAGCAAATGCAACCATGAAATGTGATTGAATATCCGTACTCAACCGAAAAAGGAAATGAAGAAGAATGAGATGATCAGAATAAAAAATCAGATTCAGTATAAATAAATAACACTTTTTGGTTTAAATTGAGTAAATAAGGATTCAAGGAAGATAAAGTAGTATAATTTGGCATTTTATGCAGGAGCAGTCAAATCGTTCTTCAAAGAATAACAGAAAAGATAACTGAGCCGGCTCTCGTTCTTGTAAGTCCGTAATAATTGTCCGTAAAGAGCGTCAAGGTTCTTAGATTTATTAATATTGTACAGACCTATGTTTTTTCTCACAGAAATACAATTTCCAACATCTTCAGACCATAACATATGTAGATATAAAGGGAGATTCTCAAGGTAATTGTAAAGCTGGAGATCCAGAAGTCAATGTAACCGATACATTAAGGAAATCATAAGTGAAGACAAATTAAGACGTCATATGAAATGCAAATTTCTATCTGAAGTATCTATCGACACAGTCCACCGGGATTAACTGAATTCCACACACTCAGCTATCGCGGAGAAACGTAGCATACCGACCCATCATTCCGACATGACCGAATTCCAGACTCCGGTACGCAACCAGAGACGCAGAGAGATAGTTAAACCAAGTTTAAGCCGTTCCGAGAGCTCATGACGCTAAAATTCAGCTGTGATTCTCTTCGTTTATGTAATCCTGACAGATAAGTGCACGGAGTTGATCGAGGCGGAAATAAAATCCGCGATGACAGTGATTCCGCCCGGCATTTACGACAACCCTTCCGTGGGCTGAAAGGTTTTCACCGACCTTAAGCTCTTCACTGCCCACGCGGCAGCAGAAACAAAAGAAAGCGAAAAAGGATGGCTGGCACTTTGTTTTCTCGCCCGAGAAAGAAATATCCGCAAGGAGAAGTAGCTGCTTACCCCTGATGGGTCCAGAGGGCGTTGGCACGGATCTTATCTGCTGGGCGTCTGTCTGTGCCATTGTTGCGTGCGAGGAGGACGATGAGGAGGAGGAAGGGGAAGGGGGAGGGCGTGATGAGGGGGTGGTCGGAGGGCCAGGGGTGCCGGCGGGCGCAGGCGCCGCTGGGGAATGTCCTGGGTGCACGGCCGCCGCACCTCCCGGCACCACGGCGCCGCTCAGAACGCTGTTGCGGTGAGAGCAGTAGTACGTTTGGTGGGCTTCGAGGGTACTGGCGCTGCTAAACTTGATGCCACACGGCGCGCAAATGAACACGGGGACTGATGAGGAAGAAGAGAATTCATCAATGCGATTCCGGATCAATCACTTACTTCTTGATAGTTGAGCGGTACAACACGCGATTCAAACTGTTTGAAAGGTATGTTCAAAATGAATGGGAAATTATCACATTAATTAGCGTTTTCTAAACGATTACGGCTAACATTTAGATGGATTTATAAGCTTTATTCCGCGGAATCGAAGATTATTCAATCCATCCTAAGGCTATATTTGATAAGACAGAAGATACATTCTGAATACAGCCCTCTATCACTTTCACGAACAAAATTCGCCCTAAAAGATATGCTTTTTTCTCACTGACTGTTTTTACCAACTAAGAAAACTCAAGTTATCCAGTTTTAGCTGATTTCTCTCGATTTGTGAACTGAATATTGATGCTTGATAGCTTTTTTCTTGAAAGCAAGTTTTTAATACTTTCTAACACATTTCAAAAATGCAAAACGAATTTCGAATAATGCTAATTTTACGCACGATTTTCAGTAGCTCTTTCATATTCATTGCACAACTATAAAGGTAAAAAACGGTCAACTAAAACTTGGGTTTCTGATAAATGTTACAAATCCATCGAATACACTTCATACACTATCGGAAGCACTTTGGTTAACTAATTCCAGCGGTTCTCAAACTACGGTCTGCTAAGATAATCATAGCAAAAAATAATTCATCTTCAACTATTAAGATGTTTGTAAATTATACTAAGTTGCATGACGCTTAACTAGCCTTCACAGTTTTCAAATTGAAGAAATAATATGTTGATGATGAAGCATTAGAAAGTAAAAAAAACAAAGAACATTTGAAAATATATTTGAAGTATAAACATATCACAGTGGCCCACGGTTCTCCGAGTGACCCAGTATCAGGTTCTACGTTTAAAAAGTCAAACTATCACTCTACCAATCTTCGGACAAAATCGCGTAAGATGAGTGATGATATATTATCACTGATACATCCATGGAAATTTATTGCAGTTTTACTTTACCAAAGCAAAAAGAGCAGGTTCTATTGTCTATTTAGTTATGCTGAGAAAAGCAAAATATTTTTCAAGCAATAACGGTAAAAATAAACGTTTTAAATGCTTTAGTTGCATGCTCACAAAGCAAAATATGTGAGTATAAATATATTTTATGGAGATGATACTTACAATATCGTTTCCTTAAAAAATGTAAGTTTGTAATAATATGTAGAATGCGTTAAATATAATGAAATAGAGACTTTTGAGTAAGAACGCGATAGGACTCGCAATTTGGATAAAATATCGACGTTGGCACGCATAGTCGTATAACTTTAATTAATTTATCTGGACTCAATTCCGCTCCTCAGATAGTTAGAGTGGATAACAGCCGCTGACTGTTGTCAATCAACAATAACTAAAACGAGGCAAACCTTGTAGCTCACCCTGTCTGACTTCTAGTCCCTCTGACTGAATGTTCACAGTCCTCGTCACCAAAGCGGGGGCTGCTTCTGCGACCGGAGTCTGTATCGGATGTGGAGGAGTGGTTGCAGGAACCCTCGGCGTCGCTGGGTGCGGGGGCGGCGGGAAGAAGAAGCGACCAGCCGCAGCGAATGCAGCTGCGGCGGCAGCAGCCGCTGCTACATCAAGAAAAAGAAAATGAGATAAGTCATAGTCACGCGAGAGTAATGGATTCACGCTGTTATTCATGAATGTTGAAGAGAACTTTTATTACGCTAAAGCACTTTTTTATACTTTAATTATTAAGTAAAAAATTACAAAATATCAGTAATTCACTATTCTGTAATTCGGCAAGAAAAGGTTCAGTACGAAAGAGCGCAAAATTAAGCACCTTATGCTAACCCAGATGAGGTCAAACTTATGCAACGAAAAATCCGCGGAATAAGATTTTCAAAAATTTCCAACTTCACAGCCAAGATAACCAACCATTTTAATAGAAGGGACTAATGATACTACAAAACATGACAAGCAGGCCGGATCTGATAAGAATTGTTTCTTACATGAATATCATAAATAGATTATCGTGGAAAAGAATAAACATAGAATGTCTTATCCTTAATAAAACAAAGGAAAGAAAATGTATCAAATCAATTAGGAAGGGGAATATTAAATAGAAAGAGTGGAGATCTTAACCCCCAAAATACTTTCGTAGAAAATGTAACAAGTTCGCAAGGCCATGAAAACTCATCACGAGCTGTCTTTATATATATGACTACCGTGCATACAAAAAAGAAGACAAAATTCGGAAAGTAAATCAAAATAATCAAGGTGGCTTGGCTTGTAATACGCATTACATGATCATCATCAGTAGCAATAAATACTTTTAGGAAATTTCTTTTACATCCATTTACAAAAACCAGGAAAATAAATTTGCAATAACTATAATCCTCCAGTAGCAATAATCAAGTAAAAGTTGAGTAAAAAATTAAAACAGAAATGACTATTCCAAAGGGAGACAGGGCGTGCAAAGTGGGTTGCCTACCGGTCGAGGCTTGCAGTCCCGGGGGCAGCATGTACTCGAAGTCCGTGAGTGGGATGTGTGCGTTGAGTGGCAATGGACCTCTGATAGCAGGATCCGTTGCGAGGCTGGGGTTGAGTCGCACGCGAGGGGCCTGCGACGGGGGTGAAGAGATGACGGAGGCACTGTTCGGAGAGCCTCTGGGGACGCTGCTGCTCTCGGCCACGCCTATGTTGAGGAGAAGAACAGAACAAATGTATCAGAAAACCAAGTGAAATCACATCGTCCATGTTGCGAAACTACTCAAAAGGAAGGATAAAAATACAATCCACAGTAACAATGAATTTCGGGGAGAAAATGTTGATCAAGCGTTCGCATGAGAAAGCCTTGAAGATACTGTCCATGAAGAACTGTAGGGTTTACCATTAAGAGTTATGAACTATAAGAATCATCAATTCATTTCTTTAGTTAACTCAACGCTTTTAAGCTCATTCTTAGGTGATGAACAGATCACATAATTGTAAGTCAAGCAGTAAAATATAAGTGAATATATCTACATACAATTGTGAGATCCAAATTTACCTCAGCATTGCTAATAACTGAGAATAGATTAACATAAATCATACGTAATACTTTATTTTATATGAATTGGAGCATATTAATGGTTATCTATGAGTACAATCTGAAAATATCCTTATTTGGACTTTTGAATCCTGAAAGAATCGTCAACCCTTCCACCATTGGCAGAAAATAGCAAGTCGTTTTAAACCCATCCTTGGCAGTTTGCCCCCCGCTTAAAAAGCTTCTACATCCATACTTGCCAAAATGCAACACAACGACCCTATAAACGGCACTTTACATAGCATTCAATAAGGACCAAATGTGTCCTAAATGAATGTCATTATTCAGCATTACTCACGCCTCAGTAAAATTCATACCATCGAAAAAAAGCCTACAATGACAGTAAATGAACGTTACGTATTTCTCTTACCAGAAACTAAAAACAAACGATAAAGGCATTAATAAAGATATGTTATCAGGAATTTAACTGATGTAAATAAACTCGAAATATTTCGAAAACACGCTGAGAAACAACAATATAGCTATGATATCCAAATAAATAATACATAGAAGGAAAATAAATTTGAAATGAATTTCAGGAAACAAAATCGTAATCAATGTGTAATATTGTGAAAGAAGGTGGGGAGAAAACAGGTATGCCTCAGTGATTTCAGAAATCATAAGAATCATGAGGTATCCTTAAAACATGGAAAAGTCAGATGGACATCCAAAAGCGGTAAATTGCTCTAAATGCCGATCATAGAGTAACGAAAAAAAATATACTCGATCTGTAAGTTAAAAAGAAAAAAACAGCTAATAAATTATGACAACCATAAATTTTTCTTCTAGGCAACGAAAATAACAAGATCAAACAAATTGAAAGATTGGAATTACAAATGGTAACAAAATAAAATAGTAAAAGTGCAATTGATGAATTTTTTTATCAAGTAAATGCAGTAAAATACAAACAAGCTTAAGAAAATGAATCAACTTGAATAGATAGAAAAATATATCAACAAGAATAGCCGGACCCGGAAAAAATTACTGAATGACAATTGTTATAAGACTGATGCACCCATGCGTAGGCTAAAACGAGTAAGGAAGACAGGAGAGTATAAAAATGGAAGCAGAATGAAGGAAAGAAAGTTGAGGAAAGGATGTATCCAAATAAAAAGAGAATTGACCACGTGGTGCATTAAGATTGAAATCACATGAACGTCATAGATGTGGGTAAAAGAAACTTGAAATATGACTGCGCTTGACGAAGCGGCCTTGATACATTATTTCCCAGAACAGGTTATCATCTAAGCAAAGGAAAACGAGGATACTTTCAGAGAAATTTCTTATTATACTCACATGAATGGATCATCTTATCAAATCTTATTTATCACACGGCTGTAAACCGATTCCAAATCTAAAGAAATATAGCGTAGGCATCCAGTAAAATCAAAGAAGAATTTATCGCGACGCTACCACTAGGTAAAAAACGATAACGGCCCCCCTTCCAATTGGCAAAATGAACGACGTAGTTAACGCCTCCCCTCTTGTCCACATCCACCCACGCGGAATCCGCCAAAACCCTCTAGACTTCTTTCCAACCCTCCGCTTTCCATCACCACTCTGGATTTCACTAATTTTCCACCCTTCAAACGGCATCAATTCCATCTATTCTCCCCGCTTATCGCTATCCCAGGCGCGCGCAAACTTGTCCACCGCGATAATCACTTGGACGGGAGACGATAAAAGCGATAGCTCGGAAGGAAAAAAGAAGCACTCACCAGCGCATCCAGGCGTCGCCGCATCCTCCTCGTCTTCCTTCTTCACCAAGATCGTCTCCCTTTCCTCCAACGCCTCCTTCTTCACCACTTTCTTCTCTTCCTCTACCTTCCCGCTCTCATCTTCCACCTCTCCCTCCAGCTTTTTCTCCGGCCCACCTCCGACCTCCCGGACTACCTCGGTCCGTTCCTCCTCCAATGATTTGGTCACTCCCCTTCTTGGGGAATCCCCGCCCCCGCCTCCTTCGTCCTCTCCCGCCCCTTTGGGGGACGCCTCCGCTCTCTCTTCGGCTCCTTCGCTGCCGCCGTCCCCCTCGTCCTCTTCGCGCTTGGGAGAGGGACCTGCCCTCTCCGGCTGGGATGACATCGCTAGGGCGGCGGCGTCCTTCTCCTCCGACGCCGCCGGCGTCGCCTCTCGGACGCCTTCCGAATCGACCCACGCCTCTTCTTCTTCACCTGTGAATGAAGCAGGAGACTTTAACGCTCGGCCAAAACAGTGAAGGGAGTCCGCAAGTGTGAATGATTTGATGACGATTTTTGCTGCGATGATATTTTGAAGGAACTAATGAGGAAGAATCCTCCCAGTGACCATTGAATGCTATACACGTTCAAAAGCTGGGAGATTCAAGTTTTAATTTAGTTGCTGATGGATCAGAGTAAAATTTGCAAATTATGCTGCAACATCAGCAGAAAAGTAAAAGAAGATATTTATGACAGTCAATAAAGCAAATACTGTAATTTTATTTCGCTAGCAAAGATACCACTAGCAAAAATACATACAAAGATAACAATATTTCAGTTTTTGTAAAAGATTTCTCCCTATAGGGTGGTACAAAATATTACGGTCACTGGAATAAGAAATCTACCTCCGTAAGTTTTCTCTTATTATGGTTAAGAGATTTTAGTAATCAAACGTGAGAATAGTCATACATCTCGATTTTTAATCAGAGCAAAAATATTCTGAGAGGTTTTTATAGGAACCAAAAACAATTGTGACGCATGTAGACTGACAAGATAGTATCGTCAATCCAAGCGTTCTCCGTATTTAGCCTGTGGACCGATTTGTCACAAAATAGAAATAAAAAACACAATAAAAATAATTTCAAACAGTGCCACTTTCTCAATTAATTACCACAACGTAGATTAAGATACCAAATTGATATCACTGTGGTATACAGTATTCTTTTCAACGGAATTCTAAACTAACTATTGACTACTTCCCACATATATGATTAAGATTTACACACAAAATGGCTGGATTTCACAACGAATAATAAAACAACGATATACAGCGATATACTTCCTATACGATGAATAAAAACGCTTACAGTGATATAAAATTCGGAAACTTAATTCCAATCCTAAAAATAAACCCATTCCTCAATATCGAACACTGGGAAGTCCTTTTACAAAGAGGGCGATTACGCGACATACATCTGTCCATGGCTTTCTTGGATTGAATAAGTTGGAATGTCTCCGCAAGGAAGATAACAGACATTCCTTGCAGCCAGAACAATGAAGATATTTTCGTCGAGTCAAGAGTACTGCAATGGCTTTTTCTGATTGTGATTTTCTTATTTAAATCCTCTTCGATTCCTCAGATTACATCAGCTTTGCTTTGGACTCCGTGCATTTTTTTAGATGGCTTCCAAAACCTTTTCAATGCTCGAGAGTGGTCGATAGCAATATACGTACTTGAAATAAAGATATGAATATAGGGCGTCGCACCGTGTTCGCGGCGTCGCGAGGAGGCAACGACCCACACACACACCCACTCGCTCGTCATCGCTTTGTCTCGCTCCCGACAGTTGGCGCTCCTCGAGACGTCTGGCGCCCACAAAAACAGAGCTATGGAAATCTATCTAAAATCGCTTTCTCTTTGACTCGCAAATGGGAAGCTAGAAGTCGCGGGAGAGATAAAGGATATGGAGGAAAAGCAATCGAGATCTGGTACCAAAAGGAAAGAAACTGTATGAGATAGCTGATATACCATCAGGGTTTTTACCTTGGACGTCTGGGGTTAAAAAGGATCGTAATCGAGTCTGTAAATAATTGTCCGTGTGCATGATACATGCTAGTGATTTTGGGCAGCGGCCGAGAGGAAAGTTAAGATAACCATAATATAACCTCGACATGATTGAACATAACACTTTCAATACCACAATTTTTGAACGAAATTATTATGACACTATAATTTTAAAACTATTTAACGAAACTTCTTCCAAGTGAGGACTTAGACAGATATGACTAAGGATTAAAAATCATATAATTGTCAGATTATCTCGTTAGATCTGCATCAACACTTGTGGATGAAAATCTTTGAGGAGGCGGAGGGACATTTAGTCTAAAACCATAATAAGGTACCAGAACCTCATAAAGTATCTTTTCTTCAGAGTCATCGCTGGTCTTAAAAGATTTTTCTCCATCAAAATCTTCGCTTAATTCTGCATCTAAACTTCGCAACGTTAAATAACCGTTTGGAGGATCTAGACCTAAATATAGAACTACAACTATAGAAATATAGACCTAATAAAGACAATGTTCCTCAAAGCAACCATTAAAATAAAAACCAAAAAACTTCAAAGAAAATATTCTCGTCTCGGGGACGAATATGAGGAGACACCCAAATTAAAACATCAGAGAGATTATAAAGGAAGGGGCAAAGAAAGGAGCCGTTTAAGAAAAAGAAAGGAGTGAGAGAGTTGATCTCAGTCCATTTCACTCCTGGACCTTCCACCTGATGCTGAGGAATAAGAGGGGAAAGAGAGAACGTCCTTCAAGCCGTCTGGAGATGAGAATCGAGAGAAAGTTTTTTTTCCAGAGATGATGCGAAAGGAAAGGAGGAAGGCTAGTCTTAAAGGGAATCTGTAGCATAGCGGCAAGGGGATTTCATAAGGGATAAGGGTGTAAAGAAAGCGAAAAGAGGACAGGGCAGGATAAAAGAGCAGAAAAGAGGAGGGGAACGTGGTCTCAACGTAGAGAAAAAGTTTGGAAACAGAGAGAGGAAACACTTGAGACGGAAGGCACGGGGAGGGGAACAAAAAAATCCGCCAGGCGCCAATCGCACTTTGACGCAATCCTTCCGTAATTGAGCCATCTCTTTTGGGAGACGGTTCGCAGGCGAATAGAAGTGGTTAGGGATTTCTAATGGAGAGAGAGGATGATGTGGGAGAAGGGCACACAGAGGTGAGGAAAAGAAAAAATCAGATCATTTTATGTCATCTCCGAGGAGGAAAGTTACTCAAAGATGTAACAGGGTCCGGACAAGATCTTTCTCGAGCAAGGCATGCGTATGCGAAAGAAATAATATCGCGAGATAAAAAGGCGGTGGGTTTGCCAGTGAGTTTGCAGCGCGGAGGAGATATGACAGTTTTTGACTGTTGTTTACGTCCGCATCGCTCGATGAATATTCATAACTTAAGATACCCTGCCGCTTAAGGATTCGATCGCGAGAGGAGGTTTACGGAGAGTGATTTTAAAGCGAGTTAGATAAAGCGTAACTCTTGGGGCTCGTATCAGATCGCACCTCTTCCATACTTTCCGTTTGTGATTATTTCTGGACCGCTTATCTCGACATAAGCCGTAATAGGGCGATATTTATAGCCGAGATTAGTTCGCTGATCAAATACAAACATTTCCGAGAAGTATTTACGGGTTTCTAAACTTTCCTCTGAAAATGCAGCTAAACGCATGCTTCGCGGCTTTATTCAAGCAGATGTGGACATATATTAATTAAAATATCTAATCGCACCGGATGAAAAATCATGTCACTTAACTAGCGTCAAACTGTTTATAGACGAATGGACTCCGATATGCGAGTCTTCGTAACTTCTAAAATGATAATAAACTTCACTGATCTAATGCCACCAACGTGTTGGTCACTCCTAAAAAAAAAATTCAGATAGTAGACAGTGGCAAACTGATCTAACTCGAGCAGCAACTAAGTATCTTACCAAGGATCTGGAGGGACACACCTCTCCATCTCTTTCTATCGTATATCTTGGAGCATTAATCGTCTTAGCTTTTGGTAACATTCGATATATCTGCATAGAGAGATTTCTCTATGCCTTTGGGTCTGATTTATCCTTCTCCTCTCACTCGGGCCCAAGGACAATGTGCGTTATTCTTTCCTATTCCATTGACATTTAACCAGCTCTAGCATAAATCACATGGTTAGCAAAGGTGTCGACCTCTTACTGCTAATAACTGCGAAGTGGTTTACTATTTCCTGTTTTACAGCATTCAATCTTTCATCAGAAAGGCATTTAACAGTAAAGACAGCTTGACTGTCGTATTGGTAGGTTGAGTACTCATTTGAGTATACAATTGAAAAGTAATATCGCGTAAGCAATTAGCTAATGTCAGATCTCTGGCTGCTTAAGAGGGGAAACAGTGAAAGACTTTGGAGAACTCTATTTAATGTCATGTAAAGAAGATTAATTCACAATATTTCATTGGATGAATCAAAAAACTCCTGTTCGGAATCATCTCTTTCATTCAAATGACAGGCATTATAAATGAAATCGGAAATAAGGAGAATCTCAATGCTCCAAAAAGTTCAAACTTCATAAAAATAATTGAAAAAACATGTCGCAGAAACAATACATTTTTGCACAATTCAATCTATATTACTATGGTCCA
This sequence comes from Sympetrum striolatum, assembly GCA_947579665.1. Classification (NCBI taxonomy): domain Eukaryota; kingdom Metazoa; phylum Arthropoda; class Insecta; order Odonata; family Libellulidae; genus Sympetrum; species Sympetrum striolatum. Next base: position 46,493,033 of record OX388342.1, on the reverse strand, counting down.
AAAGAAAATGGTTTCCGAGAAAATAAGAGGGATATTTGAATCAGTTTATAATGAAAGCTAGGATGGAACAAAATAATAAGGCGATAGGTGTTCGAATAACTCATAACGTAATGGAACCACAAAATATACAAAGTCATGAAAGCCAGAATCATATGATTTCAGAAATTTTTACCGTACGCCTGTGATATAGGTCTCTCTTAGCGAACGTAATGAAAAATACAGCTAGCAGTATTACAGAATGAATTGTGTAAGGATGATAAGATTAGATAACGCTGTCTCCTCCATATGGAGATAAGCATGCATAACAGCTTATAAATAGAAACTTGTGATGGAAATTTTAACAACAGATAAATTATCAACCGCTTTTATTCTATCAAACTAAATTTAGAAAAAGGCATTCACCTTGTTTTTGATAAGATACTCTTTCGAGGTTAAAAAGATTGCCCAATTTGTGGATTGTTTCGATGAGATGGCTACGTAAGTAGAATATACGAGTAGGTTATAGTAAAAACTGGGTAATCTAACATCTTCGGAATTAATATTTATATGGTTCTGTTACGCCTTAAAATACTTTATCTAAAGTATTCGTCATCATGTACTCATATCACACGACAGAAAGTCGTGCTTGAAGTCAGCATAAACGAACGGAATTAAGTTATCAATGGAATTAAATTAATCTCTATAAAAATGGAAATAAAATGAAACTAACCCAAAAAATAGAAACTCCTTTTCAATAGAAAAAAATTGCAACTTTTAGATATCAAGGGGAATGCAAGAAATGCGAAGGATAAAGCTGATTTACTGAGTCAGAATGAATACAAACATTAGTAACTTAAAAACTTTATACTGTAAGTAGAGAGATGAATTTTTTATTAGTTACAAGAACAATCATGAAATATCTTACTCTTACCATGTATTTTCCCAGAGGATAGCTCGTATTCGTGGAGGTAATTTCAATTTTCGCTTGATAGAAAGTAAGTGAATTTTGTTATACTTATGATTCATTTCTGTGGGAATTATAGCTCTTACTTTAAGTCACTATAAATACACTCAGGTAAGAACTGCCGTTTTGTCACTATTGTAAAATAAAATGAAAATCATCCTCAGATTCTCTTCAAATTTATTCCCCAAAACCCTGGTATATCTAATCTCATAATTCAGGACAGAGAACTTATTTTTTTTCAACGGAAGGCCGCACGTACTATTAGGCCTCTCATGAAAAGATACGTTCTTACTTGTGTGTCGTGTTGCCGGAATTCAAAGGATAGACACCAAACATTGCACAAGGGATAAGAAACATAATCGCTATCCAGGAGAAAAAATTGCTTAAATAACTAAATTTGTTTCGGAAAAAGAGGAAAAGTGTCGCAGGTAACCTAGCTTCGTCATAATCCCTCTCTGCAGCAGATCTATTGCGCTCATACACAAACTTTATAGGCGCCACGATTTTAATCTCCCGAATTTTAAACCCGTCGATGCTCAAACCCAGCAGTGGAGAGAGGTAGAAGATTCACCAGGGATAATGGCAGATCGTTTTCAGAACAAAATTTGGAGCCGTGTAAATAGAGAGATATAGGCCGGACAGAAGGGTGCAGTAGAAGACGCCGCTGAGGTAAAAAGAAGAAAGCGAGCCGAAAAATAAAGATGAAACCGCGGCGGCCGTCCGTCCAATATCCCGATGATCCCTCCCCATCGACGACACACTCCCCACACCGTCTGCCATCCTCCCCCACCAACCCAAAAGGACGTAAATATAGACCCACCATAAATTAATTCAGAACCTCAAGAGGAGACGCCTTAAGATGCACGTTAGATTGGGACTAGGGAGGCGGTCGGGAGGAAAGGCTGAGATAAGGAGAGAGGGGGAGGGGAGCGAACGGATGCAGGGCTGTAGATAAGGATGAAGGGGGGCCTTTCTTCGGATGGGAGGAGAGGCCCGTGGTCCCGTCGAAGACGAGTTAACCCCACCCCGCCTCTCTCCGTGCTCGTCTTATCCGCAGTTGTCCGCTTTTGCAGAGGATTCTATACTAACCACGAGAGCCTCTCTCCTTCTATGCATACAGAGACCACCTCTTACCGCCTCCCACCACTCCTTAATACCATCTGAAGGAGGGAAGAAGACAACCGATATCGTTCAAATACCCCTCATCCCCCGATCATGCCAAGAAAAATGGCGGTCCGCTCAAGGTGGAAAGATACGTGGGTCGGGAAAAAATTGGATAAAGATTCCTTTTTATGCTCGGGAGAAATGAAAGATGAGCTTCGCAATGTAAATAGAATATCAAAGGGCTATTAAAAATCGTAAGGCTTGGGTTAACTTAATGGGAATCCATTACGATATCGCGGGAAGAAAAGGAAGGTTTCGCTGGTAATAAATGAGGGATGAACGCGCCGTTAGATCGAATCTTATTGATTAAATATGGATACGCGCCCGTAATAAGGCGAATGATCCCCGTTATGTTATTTAATCGAAAATAAAATATGGAATATTGCCCCATATAAGGCATCGATTAAATATTTTAACAAACAATGAAAATGATGTTTTTTTAGAGCTCATATAAAAATTACGGGCTCCAATTAAGTAATGTGCTTCCAAAATTCATAGGATAATGTAAAATATCATATTAACTTTCTTTTTACAGAGTTATGCTGACTTTATTCCAGCAAATACAACAAAGGCCAAAAGACCTTACACAATCTTCGTCTTACATACTTGCACGGCTTAGCAATATCAACGAAACCGAATAAAATACTATGACTATGGATAGGGAATCGAGAAAATTTAGTATTGACGTCTTTGCTTAGATAATACAGAACTCGATCGGATAGTAAAACATTAGAAAGAATAAAACAACCCTCGATGAGAGAGGTTCCTCAAGAGAGAGCATTGTCAGAATCAAAGTTAAATCGTTCACAATCTCCATCGAACACCAGCTGAAAAAATATTGCTTTATCGATAATTCCTCTCACAAAACTATTACTTTATAGATGCCCTAAACTTTTTAAGACACAATTCAAGAACAAATAGCTCCAATTCGTGTGAAGTCGTTTCTTTCAATCTGACCGATAAGGAGAGATAGATTGAGGGGTAGAATTGAAAAACTGGAAAAACGCTAAATTATGTTTCACAGAAATTGAAGATAAGGCTGATTCAGCCAGAAAAAAGAGCTAAAGGTAAACTCTGATTATAAAAATGATAATGGATAGGAGCTTTCTAAACAAATATCGTGTGACAAGAGAATCGAGAAGAGACCACTCACCGAGGATTTATTGAATAGATTTTATAAAAATAGGGGAGAAATAGACATACTTATACAGACTAATTTTAAGAGAATATCGAGAGCCTACTTCTAGAACGACAGAGGAAAATGTCTAGAGAGTAGATAGTAAACAGAATAGATGAAGATAATGAGGAGATCAGAATGGTCTTGCTAAAAAGAAGAAAAAAATTAGCTGATGCTTATGTTCATTTGCTTCATAGTTAATGGAATCCAAATGGAAATAAATGTATTTATAAAGAGATTTAAAAAATTGAAATGGTCGATAAAGAAACGGTAAATAGGAAATGAAAGTATAAGTAATTAATTTTTCGCATTTTTATTCCTATAATTTTGATAAGTTCGTTAAAGAGAAAGGTTTTCATAGTGATTAGTGTCAAAGCCTCGCATGTGGTAACTAAATGACATATGTAGCTTATGGGGCAATTTTATACAAAAATTGAGGATTGATTTCGATGATCGACAACGAAGAAGATAATTGTAGAAATAAATGATGAAAAAGAAAATGATGTATATTAAGTAATAATTTGAGATTTAAAAAGCTTGTTGAACTATATCTTGTAATCGGATATACAGATAAACCTCAGGAATATTTGTTGAACGCAATTTCTTCTATCGTATCAAGGCATTATAAACGCCGAAACGAGTGAAGAAAAATATGTTTCGTCTACGGTTCTATAAAGCCAGTCACTTTAAATTATCAACAGAAGATACGATATCAACTGCAGTTGAAGCAAAGTCATTTTTGTCGATTCTATTTTCGAACCCGCCGCAAAAAAGACCGACATTTTCGACTTCTGCGTCGGGGTGCGAAAGGAACGATCGTTTGCGGCCAAAAAGGCAGAGTCGGGGAAAAATCTCGGAGAAGCCGAGAGAGGGGGAGAGATTGCAAGAATGTATGCGCGGATAAGAAAGCCCTGGGTTTCCTAGAAGAGAGAAACGGCAGATAAGGGAGGGATAGGTGAGGTTTGGGGCAGACTTTTGGAGTTCGCGGGTTTAACTTTTTTTAAAGGATGAAGAGGGTGACACTGGACCGAGGGAATGAGATGGAAGGCGTTAGATATGAAGTCAAAAGAAGAGATGATGGACGAGGGATGGCGAAGTGGGATAAGAGTAGCTGATGGGTGAGGGAGATGAGGCGGGCGAATCAAGTGTGAGGGGTTTATTTATTTTTTGAGGCTGCGGGAAGGCGATATCCTTTACTTGAAACAACTTCTCAGATCTCGGCATCGAAGGGATAGAGAGTAGAGCAAAAAATATTAACTCCTTGAATAAAATTACCATGAGGAATTGAATGTTTGAGATTGTTTTCGAGAACTTTTCGGGTCGGAATTCAGAAGTATGGCCTGAAAAATTGATATCCACATAACGTCCGCCATCATTTGGATCGAAGGTAAGAATTGTCGATAGATTCATCGAATTTTCTTCGTCTGAAGAATTAGGGATGAATAATTGAAGTCAGCGAGGCCTATACAGTTTTAGAAATTCATTGTAGCGAAAAGATGATTTTTACAAAATATTCTTTGATCTTATGGAAAGAATCTTAGGAAGTTGTACCTTTTCTAAGATTCTTTCCGTTATGGATTTCCACAATACCTCGCTGATTCTATGAAGCTTATTTGCTTTTCAGGTCTGGGAAAAGCCACTCCGTACATTAAAAAGAAACGAGAAGTCGTGGTTATAGTTAATATTCAACAAGCTACATCCAAAATAACTTACAAATTCAATCTGATCAATTTATTTTATGTTAGCACAAATTAGATGATGCAGGGAAAAATTCTGGATTGATTCTGGGGTGAAACCCTTGAAGATATTAAAATTATATGTATTGGGTATTTCTTAGAAGGTTGGTAATCCGGGAATTTTTTTCCGAAAACGGGGGGCAAAGGGGTCCCAAGAGTTGACAAAGGCATTTACTGGAGTACATGGATACAGATACAGACAAGTATATATACATATAAATGTATCTATTGAGCGAAATTGGGACTAGAAACTTACTCCCTCCATTTAACCTTCTTGAAATCAAGATCCAGTAAGAAGTATTCAGCAACTTTATTTTGGCCTAAAATGAAGGTAACAGAGCAACATCCATGCACAATTTAAAAATTTGCGCAACATTTATTGGGAGCTGAACGGAATTATATGCACAATTAATGATTTGATCCTTGCAGCGAGACATAAGGTGATCAGCAGGGTAATGATGTAAATATAGGAGTAAATAATTGTTTGTGACGGCTCTTCGATGCAGAATAAATTTACATCGCTTTAAATTAACATAGCTTAATCTTAGATAGTGAGGGACAAAAGTAAACAAGCACTTTAAGAAAATAAACAAGAACTTCCTGAAAGATAGAATAATAACATTTTTAGAGAGGGTATCACGACACTGTTTCAATGCCCTCAGCACCATATTAACACTAACCTCCATAAATAATCGCATTAGAATTCGAAAAGAAACCATACGTTATTCCGCCTTCCACGCGAGACCCCAACCCCGATTTAAAACCTCCTCAAAACTCCCTTAATTACTTATTCCGAACAATCCGCCCCGAAAGACACTACATCCTTTCTAATGCACGCAAAAGGGTTTTATCGGGCTCTCCACGGCCGCATTAGATTCCGATCGCTCCCCAACGACTCTCTTCCTCTTCACAACCGCATAAACACTGTCCCAGCGTCACTCATTCTTTCGCCTCCACCCACACCGACCTGCTCCTGCTTGAATACATATACATACATAAACGATACAAGCTCCCCTGAAATTTTATCCCGACTCCTTCCACTCGCCCCCTTATCCTTCCTTCCGCAACTTAGTCCAAGGAGACCTTATGGTCGCGGTCAACCATCAATTTAGAACTCGAAAAATGGACCTCGTTGAAATGAAAAGGGTGACACATCTTAGGTGAACAATGAAAGTTTGAAATCGAATTCGATCCATCAAGCTAATCATTGCAATCTACCCAATTCTGCCTTGATTGCATCTATTTGCCGTATATAATGAAGTATAAGCCGAGCCGAATATAAGCCAAGGCAACTAATTTTGTCATGATAAACTGGAAAAGGGTTGAGGTAACTTAGCACATAAGAGCGTGCACCCAGGAAAATTCCCAAGGAAAAAGGACTCGAATGAAAAAAATGATACCAATAAAATTATAGTAAAAAATAGTGGAATAGTAGAATTGATATTTCAATTTATACTAGACCACAAAAAGCATACACTCACGACCAGGTTTAGAAGCAAAACATCATCATCACGTCAGTAGTTCTGCTGTTCTATTATTCTTTTTATTACGTATTATTTCCACGTAAAGACCGAAACCATCTCCGAAAAATTACAGTAATTGAGGCATCAGTAGGATAAATGTTAAAAGAATACTTACATAAGTGAGGAATTTACAAGCCGATTTCTGTCTACACCTGATAACAGTTAAGTGAAACCCTCACTCGAGTATAAGCCAAGAAGGACTTTTTCAGCATAAAAATTGTCTTAAAAAACCTCGGCTTATACACGAAAATATACGGTAAATAAGAAAGACACCGTAATATTTTTGGACAACTCACGAAGAAATTCAATGAAAATTAATAAATTTCGAGGCGTAAATAGTTGAGGATTTTTATCGTTTTAGACTAGATTTAGTCAATAGATGTATTTATTTCAGCCATTTATTCCGTTTTCCATTGCTCTGGATTATCATCTACTGAAAGAGAAGTTTATTCAGAGCCGAATATGGTCCCGGTTGATCTGAATAAGCTTTTATCTGCAAGAATCCCGTGGCAATTTTTCTTTCGGCTTCCAGAGTTAGCGTTTACAAATGATGGAACAAGCCCACGTAAATGTGACCGAGTTTACTTGCAAAAGACCGGAGTCGGAAGAATGCTGATATGCAGATACCACTGGCAGGGAAAAATTGAAATGATTTATTTGGATTTTTATTAGACGCGAAATTCAAACGTAAGAAATATGATTGGTAGAATAAAAACGTACGTAACCGGTCGTAAGAGAAGGAAATCGAAAAAGCTTACATATGAGTATCGCAAGACTATGTTTACAATGAAATTTATCGACATCGTAAATTTACTCATCGATAAATAAATAAATGACTTCAATAAAAGTAAATTAAAAGGGTATAAAACACTCCCAAAACCATCAAAAAGTATCAATTATCATTTTTTATTTAAAAAAATTATTATACCCTTTTAATTTACTATCCAATTATCATACCCTTTTAATTTACTGTTGTAACCATCAGTGGTCTTTATCCAATTATAACTTCAATAAACACAAATTAAAAATTAATGAAAACTATAGGGGGGAAAAACAACGTTTTCATCGAAATATTTCCAATTTTTTAAGCACGGTGTCTGTTTTAGGGACGGTACTTTTAGAGCTAGGAAAAACGTATCTTCATGAAGGTTACTTTGGAATAATGCAATTCTATGATTAGTAAACACTTTCAATTAATGATTGAGTGGGAGATTTTGCAAATATTACAATCTTATAGATTAAAATTATATTAACAATTAAAACAAAAAAATTGATAGTTGGTGTCATTACGTCAATGAAGATAGAAATAAAGCACAAGGACAGGTAAAGGTTTAATGAAGTATCGCCTCGTAATATTGATATCAAAAGTCATGAAATGTATGTTCGTGAATATGAAATTTAACATTTTTATACCTTTCCTAAAAGATGTACTGCTTATTCCAAAGTTTTGTTACAGTTTCAATGGATGAGACTGCCAAGAAGTCATAGCCCCGGATTACAAAGTGGGTTGGTGAAGCTATCTCCAAGGCCTCTTCCCCTTCCCAATCTTCCGCCCTTGTGAATGACGAGAGATTGAAAAAGTTGAAAGATGCAAAGAAAAACAATATCGAGACGCTTCCGGAGTTTGTTTTGTCCGTGAAGTGGTGACAAGAGGAGATCGATAGCGAGAAGTGCTCTACAGCACGAGAGGCTTCACTAAATAATGGAGGAGCAAAAATGGGTTTTCCGGAGGTACGGTGAGGTCGCGATAAAAACAACAGAATCGAGTTATTACTATGAAAATGGAGGCAGATAATGCGGGAATGAGGGTCGGAGATAAATCTTCCTAATTCCGAATTCTGTTGTCACGCGCAATTTGAAATGCGGAGGTTCTTGAATTGAATCTTGGGTTTATGATCTGCGGCCTTGTTTCGGGATCTGCTCGTGATCCCTAATATAAGCGGCGAAGCGGTTAATCTCCCGGAAATCGTGGAGAACGACGCCCGAACGTCACGGGATTCGAAAAACTTCTTCGCGAACGCAAATAGCTGAATGCGCTTCGGCGCCTGTATTTGTATTTTCCCGGCCGATATGAAGCCTCATTAAACCAAAGGGGAAAACGACATCATCCAACACAATCGGAGAGGGATCGATAGCCGTCCGGAAGCCTAAGTACAAACGAGCCGTAAATATACACGCAGCGGATACGAAAGAATCTTTTGATTTTCAAATTTCCCAAAAACAGCAACTTCGAGTGGAGCTTCGAACCGCAATATTTTCCTTTCTGGCTGTAGCTCCGGTTTAAAAAAAGGTTTTGATTTTTGAGTTCCGGTTTCAACTTATCTCCGTAAGTCAACCGGCTCGAACCGATTTTTTTGCTCTGATCATTTATGCCATTTTGATAGTCAACTAAATATGCGTATCTTGTTTTCATTAAAATTTAGAGTAATGCAAAAAATAAAGATATTAAATGTGTATGTAATGTACACAATCATATTAAAGAAATAATGATTATATCTGATGAATGTATTTTTATAGATAAATGTAAAATTCAAGGATAGTTTTTCTTATTTTCAGAGTGCTGTTGCACATAGGCATGTAGTATAGCTGCTTCTATTTAAATGTAGCTAAAGCGGTATTGCTAGGAGCCGAAATTTGTAACGGAGTATATTAAGGATTTAGGTTCCAAATTGGGCTCAAGAATGTTCAAGTCTTAGGTTCAAATCCAATTTCCATTCCGGCAAAAATATTTTTTTTCAGTTTCAGTTTTGCGCTGTTTCTATACCCGGACTTGGACACCAAAAAGTGACCCCATGGAGTAAACGAAAGCTCCTTCAATTAAAGTTCTTCGACAGCTGAGGTCATTTCGAACGCATGAGTCCTCCCCAAGAATCGAGCCCGGGACAGCTTTCACCGTAGCCAACCGCGCTTAACCACCCGGGAGCCCCAAAAGCGACAGAGAAACAGAAAATTCCTCCCGCATTCCAAATCAAGAGGAATTTACGGGAGGAAATAAAAATCGCGTCATTCGTTCCGCAAACAGAAAAATCTGCCGCGGACACTCGCAAACGAGACTTCGCGGCCCGTTGTAAACCCTTTTCTCCGGAATTGAGAGGGAAAAGGCGAGGGGATGGAAATAGAAGGGATGAGGGGAGATAGAGGGCGTGCAGCCAGGATAATGCATATGCACTAACAACAAACGGATGGGATTCCACAGCGTGCGTGCGATATGGACGAAAACAAAACATGCGGAATACAGCGCAAACAAGATTAGAAGGAGGGGCGTGGGAAGGATTGAGGTGAGGGAAAAGCGCTACTATTTAAACACGCACGCGCGCCGGACTTAGAATTAGCCATTTCGCTCGGAAATTTCCAACGCTCGTGCTTTTTATCGTTGATTTACTTAAACGGTGGTGGGATTTTTTGACCCCGCGAGTCCTCCGCATCAAAATGCATGGACCTAAAAAACGCTTTGTGAAACAATAACAGGTGGCCTTTTAAGGAACATCGGCCTGAGTAAGAGAGCCAAGGGGAACGATGATTAGGGTTTGGTAAATATTTGGATACAGGAGAAAACCAAAGGTAACAGTTTCACTAGAAATCGCAATATATACTCATCTTGGGTAATAGTCTATAAACACCAGCCTTCACTGAATAAAACCTTCAAAACTGAAACAATTCTCAACCAATAACACTTTAAATGAAGCAGTCTTTCTGACGAACAAACTTTGAATTCAAAATCTAACTCAAATATCATCAAAGGATTAAATTTAATGTACGAGTATTACTAGTAATAATTTCTGAATTTAGACTACTTGTAGCTCTGGAATATAATAATTTTCTTTTGCTTTCAATATATGCAACAATGAAATGGTAAAAATTATTTTTGAAGAGATTGCTCTTACTGCTGTAGTGAATTTACAATTACGTTCCATTAAAATAACTGGTCATAGCATGAACATATGATCTCGTTTATCTTAATTTTAGATGTCATTAAATTAAATCGTCAATGAATCATATTAGGTGTATGTTGCTATTTTAATTAGGTTGGTAATTAATTGAATTTAAAGAATTGTTATTATATATTCGATTAATTACACGAAAATAAAAGCCGTCAAATGTCTTTCAAGTAAGGGCATAACATTTAGGTATTTAAGTAATTCCCGCAAGTCTATACCGGGTATCCTCATACTTGGTATTTTGAGATAACTGAACTTTTAAATCAAATATGTGGGGTAACTTGACATAAAACGTATGTATCATTAAACAGAGAAACAATTTCGTATTTATCGCTATCCTTCGAACTGGGATTAAAATATCCTCCACGTCCAATTTTCGATCAAACTTAAAAAACTAACCACTTCCTCTATCTCTCCCCACTTTTGATTGATGTCCGATCGAAATATCTGTCGTGTTGTATACAGACACTTCCATTCAGTCCAAACAAACATCTGCCATCACCGGCGGGTCAAAATGAGTTAACCCCGCCACCTCCCGGCCCAAAAGAGACAGCCAATCTTCGAGTAGCCCCCAATAAAAAAACACCCTTCGAGGAAAACAATAATCGACGAAAACCATCGCTTGCGACGACCGAACGTCAAATCCATTTTATCGGAGGGGAGGATTTTTAATAAGAACATCGAGGCGCCAAATGAATTTTCCTTCGGGGATGGGAGCAAAACGTTTTCATCATTAAAGGAGCGAGTTGGGTGTATTTTTATAAATCAAGATCGGTCGAAGCAACGGTTTTGGACGCCGAATCTAAAAAACGAATCGAAAACCACCAGCTTTAACAGGTCACCACCTTTTTTCCGTCGAGAGTGAATCCTCGATGGGGCCTTCGATATGGGCCGCTCCATCCATCAGGACTTGTCCCTGCCGGATGGTAAGTGCGACCCGATTTCCATCCTGCTTCAATCGGCCATCTGAGAGGAACCACTCCCGTCCCTCATTCCAATATGAACAAACTTCGAGGAGAGATAACGGACCAAGTCTCCGATCTTGTTACGAAAGAAGCGGCGCTAATGAGAAATGGAAGGATTCGAATAGCGCGAAACTCGAAATATTCTTATTCTACGTACTCATGCGCTGACACCTGGTCCGGGACACGCTCTCTCCCAAATGGCGTCGCTCGAAAAATAATTGTGAGCACTATATACTTGGAGCGCTTTCGAGAGGATTCTCCGTCGAGGTTTTATTTTTTTAGACCGAGTCGAACCTGGATTCATTGAAGCGCGAGTTAACGATTCTAATTTAATTCAGGTCAAATTTTACGGAAGAGATTCATCTATCTTACCTTTTTAATTTTTCCTAAAACTGGCAACTTATTTTCGACACATTGATCTACGTTTGTTATTTATATTTAGCATCATCTTGCAGAAAAATATTACTACACTTTTATTTATAGTCCACGTTGTAATGAGAATAGCAGCTACACCACAAAAAATATGATAATAGAAGAAGATCAAGAATATGCCAAGTCAGTCACTGAAAAAGGTTAAAGGTGAATAATAATATAATCTATGGAAGATGCATTGACTTTACGCAATTCCACAACTGTGCATAGAAATAAAATGTACTTAGTAAAAATTAAACTTAACTTTAACTTAGATTAAGTGGAATTTTTAGAAAGTGTTTTTATTTCTACACACAGTTAATAATCAGTTTAAATAATGTACTCCAATCCATTGTGTATCAAGACTGTCGGAAGAGAGTGGGCTAACTTTGCTATTACTTAGCTTAACGTTACGTAATGAAGGTAGCGTGAAGAGTACTACTCTTCTACTCCTCTTTTTACCCACAGTTTTATTTATTTATACATGGTGAGTCAGACTCTGGCTTCAACTCCCAGAAATATACAGGCAGGTAAATTAGGTCATATCTGAAAATTGAACATCAGCATCCTATGTGGTAGGCAAGCGCTTCAATCCCCAAGCCTCCGAGGCTTAGCGTTGAACAGTGAACTGTAATTAGAGCCTATGAATATTCAAAAGTTAAAGACGCACAATTTCACTGACAAAATATCCAAAGCGACTATTGAGCGAATGAAACTATTATCTTTCTGAGGTTTCTCTTTCTGGATTCTATATATATTATAATTTATGCAATACAAGTGGTAGAAAGCGCCACATATTACTGGTACAGCTACCTACCACCTACCTTTATGTTCAGCATTTTTGCGGGAAAAATAATTTCGAGAACTTTTTCAAAGTAGTAGAATTATTACGTATACTTACAATATTATAACTATATGTATATTACGTACACAATAATAGTATTATACATTATATATATTTTATCATCAATATAGTCTAACAAAATCATGGTTGAAGTATTATTGAAAGATATTAAAGAAAGTCATGAGCTCAATAGCTTAAACTTTCATCAAGATTTATATTCAATGAGTTAATCAGGCTCGTGATGTTAAAGAAAATTCTACCTTAGGAAGAGCTTCTCAAATAAGTAAATAAACAACCGGAGTGTATTTTCTAATAATTATTGAGCGAGCGAGGTTGTACGATGGGCGAGGCGAATAAGTAAGAACAAAGCAACGATCTCCTAATAATTTATGAACTTTATCGGTCGAGTGCATCTACAAGGAATCAATCAAAAATGGATTATTAACATTCCTCCGACTCTTTAGATCCATTGGGTAGACGGAATCAATGAGAACGGCCACCTCTGCTAACTAAACATCGAAACCTATCAATCAAGCGATTAAATCCTCTTCTCTGGTTCCTATCTCGCTTTCCAATCAGTTCCCTCCTTCCAAATCCATGCCTCTAATGCTTTACACAATGAATGCTTCCTTCGAACACCTGCCTCTCTATCTATTTATCTGCCTCCCCCTCCCACATTGCACCCACAGATCCCCCTCTCTCATCTCTATAATCCCTGCCTTATGTTCATTTTAAGGGATTCCTATCCGACGAAGAACACCCACCATTCTTCTCTCCCGGTTTTAAGTCAATTAAAGGAACATCATCGGTCGATTATATTGAGCGATTTTCGAAGGACTTACCCGCTAAGTTTTGGATAAAGTAGAGGCTCAAACGATTCGTATCGTAGAAGTAATGAACCGATAACTCCTCCATTACTGTTGAAATCACGCGTTTGAAATCGAGTTCTGTTTATTTCCATCGATAAAATTAAGTGATGCTAGAGGATATAAAAGGAGGGTAAACGACAAACAAACGTAGGATATGGCACTGAATAAGGATTTTTAATGCACGTGAACGTACGGAAAGTTGGATCACCTATTTAACGTAAAGTTGAATTAGGATCCAAAGAGCAAATCAACACGTTAGAGCTGGTTAAAACGGGATAAATCAATTGTTTCAAGGGGAAATCTTTACAAGCTGTTCGGGATTTAGTTGCAAATATTACCATTAATTGAACAGCTTCTTGTGCGATGTTCTCCTCGAGACAAAGAAAATCAGGTGAATCAATTAATGGAGTTCAGGCGGAAGGAGAATATTATACGTCAAATAACGAAATCGTTGTCTTATTTAAAAATAAATATAACTGACTTAACCTTTAAAAATATTCAAATTTTTAATTCAATATAATGTAACAATCAATATTTTACATGCCAGAGACTGAGAGAAAGGTATTCTAATGTAGCTTTTTCGTAACTACTTATATCTGTTGTCTTTTTAGAACTACAAAAAAGGGCGCGGGAAATAATCTATTTCTATTACTTCAGTGCAAAACTTCCGTACGTGGGTTCTCGTAACTTTCTCGCGGAATCCTCTCCCATTACTCAGGTTTTTTCCTCCTCCTTCCCCCGTGCTTACGCCGCTCCCCGTGTGGGAGGTCAAGCAGCCTCCGAACACACCCACGTCATAACCATGACCAATTACTGATCCCCTTTCAATCAGCCTATCAATCTCATATTGTAGTCATCCTTCAAATCGCAACCTCTGACGGGGATAACACAATGCCTTCCTCCTTCCACTCACTTCTCCCCCCCACTCTTCCACATCAACTTTTATCCTTCTTTTAAGATACTTGGCCTCAGAGTTATTCCTTCTTATCTTAATTTTTAACGTGGATAGTACCAGTTAGATGAAAATTTACTGTTTCGATTCATCAAAATTAGTTTAGTACAGGCAATCGCCTTCCCTGGTCTTTAAGCAATGTATCCAGTAATCAAATACCTCTAAATAATATTGAAAAGGCATAAAAATCATTCACAATAAGTTTTAAATAAAGAAGATTTAGGTAAAAATCTTTCCAAATTTAAAGTACCGATGATTGCAGGTATTTCATCACCTAAAATGTCCACGCAGACTCGCTGGTGCAATTGTAAATTTTTTTAGTATGAATATGATAATAGAAACACTACAAAAAGCATTTAATTTCTGCAATAAAGATACATAATTTATATACGAAAGAATAAAGAAAGAAAACTGAGAAAAAAACGTTCTCAGCAGACAATGACTATGAAGCAATCATCGTCTGTCCCACCGGCGGGAATGTTAATTAATTGCATTATTGACGAGTTAATAGCCGCAAACTAAATCAGTGATGCAGAGAAGGCCAGGAGGTTAAGGATTTCAGGAATAACTTCATTTATGCCGCTGATATTTAAATATCAAATACAGCAAATAGTCGGTAGAAGAGCAAAAGGACAACTTATACAAGGCATTTCTATTTTTCAGCCTTTCTAAATCAATGCACACAACAGTTTACGACTGTTATTCTTCAATCTAATTTTTCAGGCAGGAAGAAGATTCACCAGCCAGTCAAAGATAGATGCCAATTTAGCGATTCAGTCGCTCGATTTAGCATTGTTTTCCTTCTTTAGCGACATTTTTTTCTAATTACCGACTTCTCGAACTCTATGGAGAATTTTCTATTGTGCCATCCTTCCACTACGCACTCCAATCATAACATTTTCAACTTACTTGAAAATCAAAATTGTATTACAATCCGTTAATAAACTTATTAATAATTATTTTCAGAGGAAAATTTAACTATTTTATTTTTTGAATAACAATTTAGCAATATTTTTTTCCTAAGTTCAGCAACTTTTTTACCTTGTTTTCGAGATTCCTCTAAAAACATTTTCAAAATCAAATTATCATCTTTGCCCTGATACACAGCAAATGATAGACGACACATTCGCTCACACGCATCCGCGCCTGTCGGCGGTTTTAACGCTTCACTAATAAAGTGAGCAGACGATTCGAAATTTCAAACCAATCGCATTTTCAATTGGACGCGACAAATCTGCAAATGAAGCCTCATTTAACGGCGGCAACGGGCAGGGGAGGGAACGAGGGGGGCGTAGGGAGACGGGTGGGGGCGGAGGATGAAGCGTGGACCGAAATCGCCCCTCTCCGTGCGTTACGGTTGCCGGTGATAGATACACATCAGCATCTCTTTCATAAGCCATTGCCTCGTGTGAAGCGACGGGCGATGATTCTGGCAGCAGATTGATTTACGAGTTACGAGTGCCTGAAAAACTCCGCGTGTAAAAATGATCCTCTTTGCTGGCTGATTTTATGGCCAAATTGAATCAAAAATATGCCTCAGGAGCCATTAATCAGAGAGGACTGCACCTTAAAATCTCCACTGACTAAAAACCATCGATTGGAAACGTGGAAATCGGTCATTGAAAAATAGTAGTTCTATAAACCTACCGTGATGAGCAGACGAGTTGAAAAAACTGCAAACGTTATAAAGCGATGATAAAAAGAGAAGAATTAAAAATAATATTGGAGGCAAAGTTAATCAAAATAGATAAATATAATAAGAATCTAGACTTTGTTTTGGTGTTTTTGTATGGATTATTTGGGAATTTTAGTACGTATTAATAGAGCAATCTTACAATTAACTCTAGAAAATCGCAACACAATAACAACAAAATATCCTAATCTAGGAGTCGAACCAGGAACCTCGGCGTTGCTAGCCTAGTACACTAATCCGTATGTCACAGAGGTCGTTAAATAGATAAGAGTGAATAAAACATTCTCAAAATTAATTCTTGCCACATAAAATCAATGAAGAATCAATATGCTATGTCAATTTTTCTCTTCATGTTAATAGGTATTTGATCGTTTGCTATTTTAGTCCTATAGTGACAAAAAATGACTAAAACATAGTTAAGAGTTAAAGAAGGGGGAGGAAATGAAATTCACGAAATTTCCCGCTATACTCGCCTCCAATTCCAACCGATTTAATTCCTTTCCTCCTCATCCAGCTCAGAAATCAATTTTTTAACAAATCTGACCCAGCGACGAGATGGAAGATTGCATCGCTGAAGTAATAATTGCTCGGAATTTTATTCTGAGGTAGAACGCTGAGGACGTGGAAACGTCGGCGTTAGGGAATAAAACCGAAAAATAATAGGTTGATAAATCGAAGGCTGGATTATTTTAATTCTGTTAAAATTCCTCGACATGATTTTTTCGGTTCTGAAGTGTGGAATTCCCGTCAATGAAACAGTCCCCTCTAAATAATGGAACCAATTTTTCGAGCGGATTCCGGATGCGGACGCAATCACGAATTTGTGTTATTTTTGTAAAAACAAAATGTGGGATCCTGGCCTACATTCCCGCTCGGAAATGATGAGAAGGGTTTAGCGAGAAGAAGGAGCACAAGTGGCGTAAAACGAGATGTGTCTTGATCATTAAAAAATTCTCCGTAGAATATATATCTCTCTTCCTCGGAGCCATCAGAACCGTGAATGATTTTGAATAATTGACTTAATAATGGAATTCGCCGATATCGGGATAAGACCATTCCCGAGATACTTTTTTTCCGTGCAACGAGAGATACGTACTTCCTTTCCTGCAGAAGAGTTTTTATTTACTAATGAGATGCAGGATTGAAATATTCCGTGAGAATTTTTTTATGGACACATTCGAATTGATGTGAGTTCTCTCGGGAGATTATTTCTCGATGTCGTAAGCATTAAATTTGATTTTAAAACCAGAAAACAATCCACTAATTACGAATGAGGGTCATGCTTCGCTAATGGATATACTTCCTAATGTGATATTTCGATTGAAAAGCTTGTAATAATCAGATCACAAAAATAAATGCTGTTGCGCTTTCGGGTTAAAGCGGGGAATATTTCGTACATTTAAAATATTGAAATTTAATTCCTTAATAAGTAAAATTACATTCAAAATAATTCAATAAAATTATATTGAGTTGGTAATATTTAAAACGGTGGTTTATAAACAAAGGATTTTCCAGGGATATTTATCAACTAGAACTCAGCGATAAATGTTAATCATTTCCACATTAAAGATGTTCAACGACAAATCAGTCATAGAAATTAAACTGAAGCCGTCCTAAAATCCCAAAACTGACTTATTTGCAAGGTTCCCCTGTTAATCTACAAGACAATCTGACATCTACAAACATATTGAAATTCACTCGGCGAAATTCTCGTAGTTATGATATTTGACAAATGGAAAGAAAATAATTAACTTTTTCTCTCGTGAACAAAAGATCAAACGCTTACCTGAACTTGATCACTGACGAGTAAGTATGCCCATAAATATAGAGTATTGAAGTAGAAAGAAGGGACATCCTTACTGCGATAATATTCCGCCTAAATTTAAGTAAAACTGTCAGTCACCCCTTCCTCTTCCGCAAGAGAATCAGACATAATTATATGTTCGCTCTGATAAGGTAATTAGCCTGCGCACAAAGCTGTCCATAAAAATAACAAAACACCTGGAGAATAAAAGGGCTGGTCATGCGCGTTAATGTTTTTTTTTTATTTTTCTCTTATTTAATTTCCTAATAAGCCTCGAGTAATGATACGTTGTCATCACCACCATGAGTTAATAGACATAATATTAGTGCACCTAATGCACGTGGGGGATTGATAAAAACATCGAAACGTACGATAGGAGAAACAAAAATACAGAAGAGCTTGATTCAGCGATACTAGGTGGAATTTTATCTGAGTATCTTAGCCTTATTTCCATCACTCATGGGTTCGGATGATGATTTTTGATGATATATGATGATGGTGATGATGAAGTGTGATTTGGAGCTGATCTTCACGGCTGGATGCCCTTCCTGACCTTAACGCTTATCGGGAAAATATGGAATCCCACCGGTAATCGAACCCGAGACCGCTTTTGTCAAAGCCGAAAGAGCTTCCCACTTAGCTATCCAGGATCCCATGAAATTCCATGCTAAGTATAAAGTACTGAAATATACAATCCACATTAAAAACAGAAGAAAATAACGTTTCAACACAGTGTCGAGTCATCATTATCAAGCCTGATGATAATTTATCAGAGTTGATGATGATTTGACATTGAGTTAAAACCCGTAGCAGATTTTACTGTGGACAATAATTTTTGTATTATATAGTTTTACCTCTAAACAAAAATATCATCAAAAATGTATGCTGACGAAGGTTATCATCTCTGTACCCCACCCAACATTCCTTGGCGCCTTATCGACTGGTCTATCTCTACGTTTGTGGAGATCGGAAAGCAATCGTAGTCAACATAAATAGATTGACCGAGGAAATAGTTTTGACAAATAGGAGACTCACCGGCAGTAGATAACTCAATCCTCTTTACAAGCTAATATCGCACCTCCAGTGAAATTTAAGCACCACATTGGGAAACACTCATCAAAATAGGGTCGACATACGCGACTTTGAATGAGGCTCGGGATCGGAGCAAGACGACGAATCTTGAGACGATGTTGGTGGGAGGGGATTCAGATAGCGCACAAAGGAATCCTTGGAGATAGTCAGATAGAAAATAAAAGTTCGTAAGGAATAGGGAGAGAGATATATAGAAGGAGAGAGGAAAAAACCAAGCGAAATATAATAGATGGTAGAAGAAACCCCGGGCATCGTCATTAATTCTTCACAATCGTTCGACATTCAATGTGGAAAGGGGGAGAGATAACATCGGGACCTGCCCTCCCATCCTTTTACAGCTACCCTTCCCCACACAATCATACTCCTTATCCCGTGCTTCATTTTTTCCTGCATCTCTGTACCTTCCATTTCACTCCTTTTACCAGAGAGAGAGAATGAGATAGAGAGTAGGCCACCGCCAGAGCAGCCCGCATTATCGAACCGATGCATCGGCGAGGTGAAGGAGAGCATTTAGGAGGGCGAAAGATTTGGAAACAGATTAAGAAGCAGATGGAAATAGACGGGAGGGGACAGAAGGAGAATGCGAGGAAGAAAAGGAATAAAAAGAATAATTGAAAAGATGGGAGATAAAGAGGCAGGGAGAGAACGAGATGGGAAGGGAAAATGAGATACATAAACAAAGAAGAGAGATAAAAGGGCAGGATGGCAAAAGAAAAGATATTTATGGTGGCGAGCGGACAGAACTGGTATGTTAATGGGGAGAGTTATGAGAAATGATAAAGAAGTGCTCGCAGGCTTACAAAAAGGAGTGGGGATCAGTGAGACGGATCCTAATGGAGATAAGGAACAAAAACGTAACTAATCCAGAAAATTCGTCCTAAAGCTGGAAGGAAGAGATCGCACCTTAAAGCGCAAATGGGAAAGTCGAACGTGATAAATATATGAGATTTATTAAATTATGATATTAAATTTCGTTCCTACGTGGTGGCCGATATTTAAGTTTCGGATGAGTTTCATACAATGGTACAATTTAAAATTATTGTAAATGGTTGTAAATAAGTTTCCAGAATCTCTCACAATGCATTGCTATAACAATCGAACACATCGAAATGATGAAACTGCTATAGGATGACATGGAAATGATGAACGAAGAAAATAATTGGGACATCTAAGAGTAGGTAGTGGAGAGTTGACATCCGTAGAAATTAAAATTTTAACCAAATAATAATTATCTTTATCACTAAAAAATCCTGCTGGCAAAAATATATTCTTCATCCCTACATAAAATGCTAGGAGTTTTATCGTCATTTGAACAACACTTTCTAAACCAGTAATGATATTAAGGATCATTATGAATTGCAACTAATATATCTCCACCTTATTCGACAAATAGGAATACTTTCTTATGTTTGGATTTATAGGAACTTACCTTCATTCCCGAAACTTACTGATGGTATATATGATCAGTTACCAAAATATCACGGTAGTTATGTCTTAAGTTAATTAGAAGCATAATTAATAATTGGCGTACAGTAGAATCTTTCCTGCAAGAATTATTTTTACTAGCTTACTAATGGCAATAAAATTCCCAATTGTTTTAAGAAAAATTTCTTGTCATCGAGTCTGAATAAGGGAAAAAATTAATATGCAGGTAGAAAGTTCCAACTCACAATTACAGAAAGTGCGGATAAGATAGGAACAGAAAGGAAACAGATAAGGCTTGCTGATAAATTTCTCTCTTGCGATAACCATGAACACCGGGGTTTCCGCAAGCGAAAGCCCGAAAATTCCTCATTATTTTACGTGTAATATAGTGAACTGTATCGTTTTGTAATGCAAAGACCGGAAAGAAGCAATTAAGTTATCCTAATGATAGAACATAAAATCCGAAAAGTGAATCGAGAATTTTAATAGGCAAAGAAAACAAGACAAAGGAATGCATATACCTTGAGAAGACTGACTATCTATTCGCTCCTGTTATGAATGTAACACACTGCTCAAACCTTTTTAAATGAAGTTCAATAAAATAATCGTTAATATCGACCGGCATTTTTACAGTATTTTGAATCCAAGATGCGAACAAATTGGTAGATCAACTTTGTCAAATCTTCTCCTAATTAATTCTTAAGGGAACGCAATAAGAATTATCCATGATATAAACCTACAAATAGAGTGCTGGAGAGAGAAAGGTCTCGTGGAAAGCGGATAAATTTCACGCTTGAGGCGCGTGGCCCACGGAGGAACAAGCCAATGAGAAACTCACGAAAATATACGAGAGAGAGGATGAAGGAATAAGTGCATTCTGGTTTTGTCCTTGGTTCGACCCGTAAAGGAAGAGTTGCAGAAATGTAGGGACTTAGAGAGAGATAGGGAATAAAATTTCCAACGGGGAAATTGTTATTCATTCCACTCTCATCCTCCCACCTTATCCTTCTTCGAGTTGTTTTTATTTTCGTGAACCTCCCACACGGGCACATTTTCGCCACCCCTTCGGATCCTCCCCTATTACGGGGGGGAGCGAGAAAACACTTAGGGTCCCCTTCCGAATCAATTTGTCAATCGTGTCGGGGGGAAGACGGAGAGGCGGAGAGGGAGTGTGGGAGGGAAGGGTTACTTTTTTCCTCTCCGGGAGGAAGACGTAGGAGGCAGGCCGATTCGAAAGAGCGTGCGAGGGAGGCGGAAACGGAGGTATGTCGGGGAAGGTGTGAGGTTGATCCGAAAGAAAATATTGGAGGTGGTTTTTTGTGATTGGGATGGCGAGTGACGTGCAAGTCAAACAGGCTGAGTCGGGATGATTCCTTTTGTCGGCTCCGCAGCTAGAGATGATTTGTGGGAGAAAAAACGGAGCGTAATGTATGCGTGTGTCGATGGACGGAATGAAGGGATAGGAATGCCGGTAACACCTTATGTTTTAATATCCCAAGTCTTCCTTTTAGCTTATTTGACATGGTGAAAGTAATAGGAGATGAATATTTCCATGCTGGATTCGGAACCGTTTGTATACCTGTCTCTTGACTTAAACTAGTATGAATGACCGGCCAAATTAAATTGGAGCGTCGAACGCATACCGCCGCAAATTATTTTGATATTCCCTGAGGAAATTATTTCGTACTGCCTGTCAGCTACACTTACTCTCCATTAAGTAAGAAATTCATTTTCGAATTTATTTTGATTATGAATTTTACGTTTTAAGTGTCTTGTGCATTTATATTTTTGACTATTTAGTTCTTATTTAAGAAGGAAAAATCGGAAGTCTAGGTTAAATTGTAGTAGATTTATTTCTTACCTTTGAAAAGCATCAGTAATCACTCTGTGATGGATGCTTTCTATAACAATACCTATATATAATAAAAATGGTATTTAAAAATGAATCATCTAAAAGAAGCACAGAATATTATAATTGTGCTATCGGATCTCTAACAAGTAAAAAACGATTAGAATGCAATCCACTGAATAAGAATATAGTACACTTTTACTCGGGTATTTAAATATTATTTCTGAATAAAAATGATATGAACTTAGAAAACTGAAATAAATATAAGAATGATACATCCAGTGGGGATTCAAGCTAAGTTAGACCTTTTTCTATTTTTGACTCGTTCAAAGAATATGAATAAAAATAATGCTTGTTGAAAATTTTATCCTGACTAGATATTTTACTTATTTCTAAAACAGCAGCACAAAATCTAAAACTAAATGACAGCATATAACACATTTTCTTTAAGAACTTATTTACTTTGAGATTATTTACTATCCTCACAAAAATATCAACGTTTACGTGCGTTTACTTACAACGTGAATGAGGGAATTTTAAAATTTAAATGATCCCTCCCACTGAAATTACTTCCACCCAAAAGCGAGCTAAATAATCCGCAACGCCAAAAAGTGGCGCTGTGGAATTGAAACGTATGCAATTCGCTCGAAAAGAGACAAAATCAATGCAAATGCTCGCATTGAAGGGAGAGATAAGGATTTAATTTTTTTCGGCGGCGATATTGATTTGGTGACAAATTGAAAGTTGTATCGTCACCAGGTTCTCGTATCGAATGCCTTAATTGTTTTCCACAGATATGGAATGAGATATCAGAAGATCGCAAAAATCGGTGATTAATGGCACCGATGCTGAGAGTGTAATTGCCTCTCAAAGCTGATGTTACTGATCTGGAGCTGATAGCTCGAGAACGATCACATATTGTCAACGAATTAAAACGTTTTTCGACTCACTCACGGCATTTTCACGCAATGTTCACAGAAATTCAATTTTATCGACGATGCCACATATTTTGATATTTTAACGCAGGGAAACACAGGTTTAAAATTGGAATATTTTAGAGGAATCGCGATGTTAATAACAGAAAAAGTTCAACTAGGCTGCTTGAATCTAAAATAGTCAAATTTGACACAAATATACCAAGCTCCTAAATGACCCCGCTTCATTAACTAGAGTAAAACGCTCAACATTTACGGGAGCTATTAGCGATGCCAGGAAACTAGTAAATTTAATTTTCATACAAATTCGAGCGTGTTTAAAGATATTCTATCACGACAACGCTATATAATAACAAGAAGAAAAATGAATAATTATTCCTTGTCCCCAGAAAAGGGAAAAAAGAAAGGACTATACTATATGAGTATAAAATTCTATGACAATATTCTCAAAGAGTTTGGCCAGAAAAAAATTAATTTTTAGAATAACTGAATAAAATCTAATAAATAATCCTATCAATCCGTAATTTCTTTACCATGTAGTAAAAAAATACGTAGAAGAATTCATAGAAGATAAAACTTGAGGTAGACATTTACTTGCATGTCTAATGTATGAATAAACATTTATTTTTATACGGAAAATACACGAAAATGTACCTCCTGCCTTTGTATTATTATCATTCTACTTATTTTTACAGGACAAGTTAAAAATTCCTCGCAGTAGCAGATATTTCTTGTAAATTTGGGTTTATTGTGACGCAACACATTATTATCATTATGACTGACAAAAATTAGAAATACAATTTCCATTTAAAAAATACCTCATCAAGTCATTTTAACATCAGGAGATTGGAATTGATTAACGCGTGAATAAATTTGTTTCATTGAAAATTTTCCACAGTAAGGTGTAGTTACTAAAAACAGAAAAAACGTCATATTTTTATTACAAGGAAACGTGGGTTAGTTTTAAATTTACAAGACTTAGGAAAAATACGATGAATTGTTTAAAAAATTAATTTGGGTGGATAGCACGAATTCATCCTATTTCATCGCGGAATATACGGGAAACTTACGACCCCGAAAAACGAATTCAATTACTACGAGCACCGGCGCAGAAAAAAATTCGAAAGAAAGAAAGAAGAAACACAAAAAACGGAGCTCGATTTGATCGAGATAAGGATCGCGCGAATTAAATCTCATTCGAAATAAAAACGGCCGAGCGGAAAAGGGAAATGGGGGAATCGGACAAGAGAAGAAAACGGCCTTTGTTCCAGTCGACACGGTCGCCGAGCCAAGATTTATACCTGGGGAAAGGCGCCTTATGATTTAACTTCCTAATTAGATGACCAAAAATACTGCCGTATTCTCGTGGAATAGGAGTAAAGGAGAGAACTACCTTTATTTCTAACTTGTCGATCGGTTCCTCTTTGCTAAAATTTGTTTTTAAATACAAGAAAAAGGCACTTAGTGGTTTCTCTCAACAGTTTCATTATACTAAATCACAAATAAGACGTAGCTACTTGGTGGTAATATCCACAACAAGGGGCATCAATGATATCTCAGGGAGTGAATGAAATGTTCAACCAACAGTTTCAAGTGAAACTTCATTTCCATTACACTATAGTATTATTATATTGTACTCGTAACTAAATTCAATGTTTGGTCAATCACCGTCAGTAATATTGTTAATTGAAATTTTTCAATTAATTATGAGAGATTCAATAAATTAACTATTCAACTTGCAATAAGGAAACTTAGAATTTTATCTGTAAAGTCTAGTTCAAAAGGTGATATGATCCACAACCACTCCATTATTACAAGCCAAAAGTTTTACAGAGAAAATAGGGCGAAAAGACGAGATGAGGCGGTTTGCTTTCCTCACTGGGCCAGAATGCCATCACAAATGTGTCCGTAAATACAGCACAATTGGCTAAACAATAACAGTTTTCATTACAATAAGGAAAGGCTAGTATGAATACAAATATTTCATATCACTCATACCTTAGTAGCTTTTCTATTATCACAGCCGTAAGTGATTTATTGTTAGACCTAGACGAGAAATGGAATATTTTTTTTTATCCAGCAACTCAAGGATTCCTAATATTCATCAAACAAATAAATATATCTACTCTTTACGCATGGTTGAAAAATATTCTGCTTAACTTATATAAACCCTTTGGTATGCTACATTTAGAAATGAATCTTCAACCACTTGTTTTCATCAACTGATTTCGTTTTGATATTCGTAATACGAAGTGATTTGGCCGCTGGTTCATATTCCTGTAATATTCAGAGACTGAAAATCATGTTGCAGGAACAAGAGGGTCGTCATTAAGAATTAGACGAAACAATAGACTACAGTCCAAGTTTTCCGAAATTAATATACGATAGAATTAACAAGGAACTAATTAATGTAACACTGTCAAACCATATTACAATAATATAAATACCAATCATTGATGGGATTCCGCAATTGATAGACTACTAAACACGACACGCTCTCTCTCGAATCGCAGAAATTCAAGGAAGCCACGAATTGAAATTCGAGAGGTCGAAGGCGAGGAGACAAGAGGCCGCGTTCTAGCGCAAAACGGGAGGAAAAAAAGAGGCGGAAACCGCCTAAACTTCGTGATTTTACTGGGAGGTAAAGAGAAGAGAGTGGGACGCCGTGACACAGTATGGGCCACCGCAAAAGGTCGTGACCCACGGAGGTCAGCGTATGCGATACCAATCGGTTGTGTCCACTTAATTAATCTCCCGCTCTCTCCCACTCACCTGAGAGATAGAAAGAGGCAACAGAGGGGGAACAAGTAGAGAGCGAGGAGGATAAAAAAAAGTCGCCGTCTCCCACGACCCTCTGCCCTCCCGCCCGACCCATCGCCGCCTTTATCTGCTTATTTATTCCGGATCTTCCTGCGTTATTCTTCCCTCTTTTGGCTCTCAACTGATATACCCTGACTCCCACGCTTTCTTCCCTCGCCTCTATCACATCCGATCCTTTTCTCATCCCGTAAAGAGATTTCCAAATCTCTCGCAGAAATGCTCGTCGGAGGAGAGGATGTATGCATTGGATCTTCTCGGGGGAATGAGAGAAAGGGATGCTGTCGATTCCTCGAGGGTGGGAAAAAAACCTTATCGCTCCGGTGGAGTACTCGTGTCTTATCCAGCATTCCGGTTCCCCTTCCTCTCTCTTCCCACACTTATCTCTCTCTCTCTTCCATTGGAGCTCTCCGAGATCATTTACTTCGATCTGATGCTTTTAGCATTAATCCGCGAATTCCCTTTCAACCCATTCCCTTAGAATGTGATCCGGTAAACAGAATCTTTAGTTTCGAAAGCGGGAGTGGATTGGAGCGATGACTGAGAGCCGAATATGAGTTTCTGGAATTCTCGATTACCTTTCACAAAGACACCATTCTGACTGCCAAAAAGTCGCTTAGTGGCTCATTATATTGAAACGGAGGAGTTTTCCTCTTGTCTCCGCGATTATTCCTACGTCCCTTACTTATTTACTTGTTTTCCGCTGCATTTAGACAAAATCTAGCGACAGCATTGCACAATTTATATTCAAATAATAATAACAAGAAATTATTTTCAATATATAATACAATTTAAAAAATAAGAAGGGATCACTTGTAAAATAGCCAATGAGATACTTCATACTAATTATCAATAATAGTGAATTAATGGATGAAAAAATTAATAATTATAAAAAAATGGCCACACTATTATCATCAATACATGGTAAAGTATGCAATACTTTTCAGGGTTCCTGATAGACTTGCACGGCTACCTTGGAATACTAAGAAAGTAAGTACGTAAGTAATAGTAAGAAACATAATATACTGCACACACTGTTATTTTTCATAATTTAAAAAGAGAAGTATTGACAAGGATGATTGTGAGCCTTAACTATCTCTTTCTTGGAAAAGGTCCCTAAGATTAGGATACTTGTAATCAATATGATTTGACCGGACTTCGTGGAACGCCACTTAATAAAAAAACTGGACTCCGTATTTTTCACAAATTTCTAATCAACGACCGGTTTCGTTCTTTCAACCATCATTGGGTCAGCCCACATGGGCGTAACCTGTCGTTGATTAAAATATTTCGTAAAAATCGGAGATAAGTTTCTATTTATTTATTGTTAGGATACTAATCTGAATCAAATAACAGGTATACCGTATGGATTCTCTGGATAATGGCTCAGGTTACACGACAATAGTTACCTGTAGACATTTAAGAAGACGTCACTTTGCAATAATTCCAAATCATGATTAGCTTTGCCATTTTCCAAGACAGTCTAACATATATTGGATTCGAAATACCTCATGAAACTGAATTTAAAAAAAGCATGAGCTTATTTTACAAATTTACGTCGTTAAATTTTAAATATCAAAACTTTTTTAAGTTCGTTAAAATGACATGCAGCCATTACTTTTGAACACCATCAGGAGAAAAACGAAAATTTTTACTAAAGAATAGCCCTATATGTATATCAGATAAATACGCAAAAATTCACTGCTAGAAAATATAAAATTCACTTACGAATAGGTTTCCAAGCCTACAGAGCAATGGTACAACTTTAACGATTGTAAATTCTGAGCTGCGCACGGGTTTAGGTATTAGCGAAGAACACTGATGTAGGTACTCAATAAGAAGCGAAGGAAAAGAGGTCAATTGTCCTTGGCATACTTCGGAGTCCTCGTCCGCAGCAAACGTGAGAATTACCTGTTACCTGGCTGCTTACGCGCATTGTAATGCGATTATTTTTTCCTTGCACTGAGAGGATAGCGGATTATCTTTCATTTGAATAATGGTTGGCAATTAGTCTTGGATACGTGCCCTCATGCTGAGAGCTTTGATCGGAGTCGCTATCTGCGAACGATTATTGGCGATTAGTATAGGGAAGCTCATTGGACAACGTTCGCGTTAAATATCATTACAGTTATTGCATTTCGACAAGTTAATTGATCCGTTTAGATATCTTATAATTCTCTCTAATGTATCTTGAGCTATGCCGGGGCTATTTACAATTGGACGTGGGAGAGTTGAATAGATAAGCTTTAGCATTGACCAATAGAACTGTTATTCTAAGAAAAGACTTGCTGCGGAGAAGTCATACGGTGGTGATCCCTCGAATAATAATCTTCCTTACATGTAAATGATATAATCGCGAAATAATATCGGTTAATACATAGAAATAATAATGGTTATAAAATAATTGTACGCAAGTATTTCATTATATCCTTAAAAAATTCTAATTCACCTAATGTTATTCCTTGTCTGACCGATAGAAGGTAATAATAACCAATTTTTTCCGATAGATTTATGAGTAAAACATGTAACTCAGGTTACTAGGTCAGGTTGCCAAATTACTGCGATCATATTCTAGTTTTACAAACGAATTAATAGTACAAGGAATAATACAGAAAAGTTTTATTTAAAAATAATCTTGTTTGCAAACTTTCATTATGAGTCGCCAAAAATTGAAAAATACACCCATTACAGAAATGAGTCTTAAAGACCATGTATTTGGAATCTCCAATAAGTCCATAGATGATGATCGAAATAAAATTTAAGTTAGCCCGAGGAAGAGAGAGTAACTCTTGGCTAAACAACAAATGAAACGAGAATACTTGCCCGGAAAGTAAGAGAGATCTGGGTTCGAGCTCTAGTCAAGTCGCTATTTTTCAGTTATTTTTGAATTCTAAAGAAATAAGCATTTCACCGACAATGAGATTGAAGAATAGAAACGGAACACAAGGAATGACTCTAATATACTAGTACATTCAATAAGTCCTCGAACGTCTCCTACTCGTTGTAAACGCCGAGCAGGAGAAGTGAAAAATTCTGGTGGTAGATAGCGGAAATTATTATGAGTACAGTTACCTACCACCTACCTACCTGACTATCTCCCGCCAGAATTCCACATTTCTCCTGTTCGGCGTTTTCGCGGGAAAAATATGATCAAATATAGCTCAAAATAGCGCCACATATTGTGAGTAAAACTACCCACCACCTACATACCGACCTATCTATCACCAGAAATTTACATTTCTCCTGCTCGGCATTATCGCGGGGAAATAATAAGTTCGGGAACTTTTGGAAGGTAGTTGTATTCTTAAAACATTGGTAGACACAAATAGTCAATAGTCACAAATAGTCATCTTCGCTTTCTTAGCTGTCGAACGCTATACAAAACCAACGAGTGATAGTTGGACAGAAATAAACGGAAGGCGGACAGATAAATCTCGGAGCGTGGGTACAGAATGAGTGAAAAGCATGGCGCAGCGGCAAATAGGGAAGCTGAGATCGCCACTACACCGCCCGGTCAAACGGGTGCGTTGGTAGGTGACAAAAGGAGGCGCGAAGGGATTGATGCGAGCGTGGGAGTCCCGACTTCGATTCCCTGTCTCCGCAGTCCTACGTGAATTACGAGTCTCGATGCCTTGAGTCGAGTCTCCTTCAATGGATGACGACCTTAGGAATGAATCGCCACTGTTTATGTCGCCTGGGGATTCTTTACGAGCGACGAGATTTTATGCCTCGTTGAATATGAATGCGTGAGGTTATTTATGTTGCCGTGAGGAAGGCTGCGCATGCGAACAATAAAAGGTGTTGACATTTCGTTTTGCTTTCATCCTGTCCAATTCAATACGCGATTAAAATGAGGAGAATTTCATTAACGAAGACTTTGTTACGATTCCGGCAGAACAAAAAGAATACAGAAAGAGAATGTTGCTAACACATTCAGAGTGTTGTTCACGATTTTACTAGATAATGGCGAGGAAACATACACTAATTTTTCTATGTAAGTGATAAAACAAATCTAAAAGATAAGACTTGATCTACTAACAGTTTACAAAAAGCGGGCATCAAAATTCAAGACAACACAGCCACCGAAGAAATTAGTTTGCGAATAATCAAAGAGAATTGATTTTTTTAATTTCATCCTCGAGCATATTTGGTTGATAGAAAAGGAAAGATTTTCGGTGACTTACTGTATATAAAATAGACAATGCCGCCATTGTATTTTATATGAATAAACTTAAATATACATTATGTGTAAGTATGTACTTGTATATTAGCTTTAGGTAGTGATTATGATTACAGATGTATATTGGAATTGTTTTACTATACACTGATTCTACATATTGATTTTGTTGAAATTTTTTCCTATATATTGATTTATGTTTGCAAATGTCATCTCAGTATACATTTATCGCATTATATTCTTTTCTTTTCTTTGTTATTGATGTATTTGAGTTTACTTGTATGTTTTGCTTTATTCTATATGTATTTTTATATTGATTATGTATTCTGTAAATGGGTTTAGTACCCGTAATAAATTCATTATTATTTTTATTATTGTTATTAACTTCGAAACATCTGTTCAGACAAGCTGAAAACTGAGCCCATAGCAAAAAAATCGTCACTACACAGTTCTTGAGAAAGTGAACTTTTTCCACCTCTCTTTTTTATTTTCGTGTATAATCCTAATCTTAAATTTAAATGCATCATAAATTTTGAACACCATCAATTCACATCTATCACATTTTAGACCCTTTAAATTTGGTATTGAAGCATTAAACTATAAATAAATCTTTCCGTATTTAATCTTGAAAAACAACGTTAGACAGAAATATTTAAGAACAAAATTAGCTGAAAATGTTTGCTGAAAGTAGCAGGGACTCATGGGAGGCAAATAAAAATATCCTTTTAGTGCCAACTTTACGTCATAATCCGAATGAAATACGATAAAAAGGTATTGTAAAGATCAATTGCATAAAACGCACATGTTCATTGACACCTCAATCTTTATGGCAAACTTACTTCAATCACCAATATATTTTCTTCCTCATATATCAAGAGCATGAAGATAAGATTCTGAGATCGAAAATACTGAAATCATTCCACCCTTCGCGATGTCATTACGCAGCTAACGAAACGCTGTAAAAAGGCGAGAAATGTAAATATATTTTCTGCTCAGTTGAACAAAGTCGCACACAAAAATGATATCGTTTAGACAACAGGAAAAAATTAAGGGAGAAAAAAAGACAAACCCTCCTTAAATTTATGGAGCAAGAGGTGTGAATCCCCCGACTGAAATATGTCGACGGAATTAAAAAGAGAAACAGCAGACGGAAAAAATTCCGGATCCAAAAAAAGACGGAAAGAGGGGAAGAAGGAAGAGTGGAAAAAGGAGAGAGAGGAGAAAACAGGGAATAAAAGAATAAGAAAGGAGAAGGGGATGGAAGTGGAGACGGTAGAAAAGGAGGGGGTGCCGAGATGTTTAGAGATAAGAGGGCCAAAGAGAGGGAGTGGATACGTGTGGGAGTAAGAAAGAGGGGGAGAGGCGATGGGGAATACGAGATAGGGAGGGGAAAAAAGGAAGGGGGGTGACGTAGGATGCGAAACTAGGAATGGAAGAAGAAATAGGACAAGTTAAGTGGCGAAAGGGTTAGGGAAAGCATGGCGAAAAACTAGGTTAACAGTAGAATCACCACTAACAAATAAATCCCTTGGTTTTGGGATCTCCACTTCAGGAGAGATTTCTTTCTCCATTCACTATACTCACACTCCATCTATACGTTCGTAGAAACCAAATGGTCACGGCTTCGAGTCTCGTGTAATAGTTTTTTCTGATATATACATACATGACACACGATTGTTTATGTTAGTCCAATTCCACTGATTAAGTTCCTTCTTTATCCTTTCAATAAATATATTTAAGTGGGAACATCTGGTAACGAATTAAAAATCATCTTGGTGCTATCGAAAACAATAATCAAAAAATTTAGATTAAAAGGTTTTCTAATTTATTTAAACATCTAAAACTTAGATGACTAAAAATATGGAAGGTTCTTATACTATTCAACATCCTCCTCATTGACAAAATCATGAATAAAAATTTATGGAGTTATATATAAATATAAACATGGACGTTCGGATTCCGAAATTGGACAATTTAAAAAAAACATACGGACGTTCTCAATTTATGACACAATAAAGTTGAAAATGTATACATTGAGAAAAGATGAAATCAACAGCACTACTTCTCACGAATGGATAGAGGAAGAATTATGACTAAAGCAATATCATATTGGTCCTAAAACGTATTTCTTATCCTATGATCGCAACGTAAAAAAGTATCTATTTACGACTATAGATAGATGTAAATCGCCGATGTAAATAGGTAATCCAGCTAAGAATCAATAAAGGCACGTTACATTTTTGAAAATCGAAAATTCGTGCATATGCACATATTTCGGTTATTCACGTAACTTTACTTTATTTATAATCGATCCATTCGAATGAATATAAACAACTAAGAAAAGAGGAAATTTAAACTATAATTGCTGTATCACCTAACAACACTTCAATGCTACGGTGGATCTTTCAACACGAGTGAATATTTTGTAATTGAGCACTCCGATCGGGAAAAAATACGCCGGAAATCATCATCAATAGTAAACAAGAAATTTCAACTCCCCTTAGTGAATCACTTCGTGACATTTCATCGTTTACTCATCACCCGGAAATATTCCACTCATTGCTGGCAATATTTCCTTTGAATGGGAGCAATTATTCCGCGATAAGAACAGATATGCGGAGGATTGAGATGCAAATGAGGAAGGCAAATGGCGGGCGATGAGTCAATTTCTTTCGAGAGCCGAAACTCGAGAAAAGCGAGACGGGAAAACGTGAATTCCCGAAAGCGCAAGAAGTTCGTGCGGTCGTTAAGAGAGGCTGAGATGGCCGCATTCTTCGCAGCCAATGGGGTTAACCGCTTCTTACTTTTTGGATTTCACGAGAAACGCTGAGGAGAGAGACAAGGAAAAAACCGGTAGCGTTCTCAGGCGGCAATCTCTGCAAGCATTCTTTCGCTCTCTCGTACGGTTGTGCCAAATGAGCGAGAATTCGTAACAATAGACAAGAAAAGGGGTAGGAATAGTAATTCTTTCTCAATGGAAATAGAGAAAAATAAAATAATTATCAAACTCTTCCGTCTTGAAAATAAGCCATTAAAAATCTTTAACCATTTAACTGTTACATAATTTTCCAATTGTAAGGGTTTTATTGGTGTAATTTAAACATAAAGTTGTCTCGTTTCGCTAAATGCAGTTGATTTTTTTCTTTCTACAAGATTTCATTTTCAAATTTAATAGTAAACTAGCATTTAATTTTAAGTTATGGTTCGTAAATGTTAAAACTCAAGCATATAAGCAGGGACTCGAAAAAGATCAATATGTCTAGAGAAGTGCACAGCAGTTAAAGGGTTAAACTCGAAGATAAAAGTTTCAGTTTTCTTAATTAAAAGAGTCCTTAATCAAAGAGGAGGGTGCATTTTTCTGGGTCTCTTCAATGACTTATGAATTTCAATGACTGAACATAAAACATACACTTTTAGTACTCAGAAATGCGAACAGTAAACTATGAGTATATGTAACTAGGTGCACTTTGAAAACCATTAAAATAATAAACATTTTTGCAGGTGAGATCCACTGTAATATGGAATTCCATCACCAAATTAACTAAATTATCAGATAAAATGTTTCATACATTAAAATCATACATAAGTGCGAGTTGGCATAATATTTCCACAATTGTGTCGGAGTAGTATCATAGAGTTACTCTATGGTAGTATGCAAATGAAGGCATGGATTGGGAATTGTAGTATCGCTCAAACTTAAAGCAATCACTTAAAAATTACAGAATTGCAATACTGATAAGTAACCGTATGCAAAAATTTGAAATTTAGCCATCTTTCTCTGAACTTAAACCAAGACTGAAATAGGAAGGGCATCGATATACCGGAAACCGGAATAAAGTAACAGCTTTAGCTATAAAAGGACTTAACGCGTGAAGCCTACGCATACAAATTACTCATTAAACAAGAAGTAACTTTCGCTTATCTTTCCCCGAGAAGTATAACTAAATTGAAACCTCAAAAGCACAGAAACGCCTTGAAATTCCAACGCAACATCCTCCAGAGAGGGGCAACTCAAAATTATGCGAAAAGAAAACAGTTTACTTTTCCAACCCGACTTCAGCGGCGTCGCGCAAGGAAAAAATCAAGCGGCCGCTTCGCGACTCTATCTTCGCTCGGTTTTATGTCGAACCAAGGGCACATTTCCAACGCAATAAAATATTCTTATCTAATGCAGATACTTCCATATCGATGCATCGAGGAAACTGGTTATCTCTCCGCAGCTGCTCTCCGAGGCTGAGACGGACACAAATAAATTGGACCTAGAAGCGGCATCCGAGGCTGGTGTCGCGGTTCAGGCCTGCTCCGGAGGAGGGCGTGGTCGGAGAAGGCGAGCCCCTTGCATTTTTACCTCCCCATTCACAAATAGAAGGCGGACGATATGCATCTCGGCCGAGTTACCTGTTGCTGAAACATTAGTAATTTCCATCCCGGTGCGTCTTATCCATCTCGATGAGAAAGTCATGTTTATCCGCGAGAGCGATTAAGGGAAAATGCGAATATTCGGGCCGTGTTTCATTTTGAATTGCGATTCCTGAGGAGAAAATGGAGCGGTAATCGCTGTGGAGGATTAA
Organism: Sympetrum striolatum; assembly: GCA_947579665.1. Classification (NCBI taxonomy): domain Eukaryota; kingdom Metazoa; phylum Arthropoda; class Insecta; order Odonata; family Libellulidae; genus Sympetrum; species Sympetrum striolatum. Next base: position 46,458,148 of record OX388342.1, on the reverse strand, counting down.
CAGCTTCCTGAGGCATCTGCACGACGTTGAAACACGAGGATCTTGATGCCAACGCTCCCAATCCGATTCCCTGGACAATATTTATCCGTAAATTAGATGGCCACCTAAAGTTTTATGACCAATTTGCGAAATAAAGATTTCGTTTCTGATAACTTGCTAAACTTGGGACAGACTTGAATCTCTCAATCTTAGTACACTCCAACAGTCGATCATAAAGCAACATGTTCCTTCCTTGGAATTATTCCTCCATAATGCAACGGCAATACCCAGGAGCCTAACTGTATGATACGATCAATGTACGCTTTGCCTTCAAAATAAACAGCATATTATGTGTATTTAGGGAATATTTTAGTCTAAAAATATAAATTTTACAATAAATCAACTTTCTTTAATTTTTTAACACACAAGGAACCCTGCCCTGACCAGGATTTGAACACGGGACCTCGGATAGCACGGTAACCATTGCGCCATCAAATGCCAAGAAATTTACTATACCTGCAATATCACACATATATAGTATGTAAATAGGCAATAATATTATAGGTATATTAGAAAATGTGTTTAGTTTGAACATAAAAATATACTTTATATCAATAAAGGCAGCACCCGCAGGTATTTCTGCTGAAAAGCTATAGTGTAGCACCCCAAAGAAAATTGAGTGGTTGAGTGAGTAAATATACTCTGCAAGTTAACAACATGAAATATTAAAAATATTGCGAAAAATGAAGAGGATATAGCTTCGGGGGTCCATTATTTTAAGCTTAATTCATAAATCAGAAAATCTTTTCTACAGTCAAAAAATTTAAATGAATTTAGAATCATTCAGTTTACCAATTTACCAGCAAAAGTAACCAGTCTTTCAATCTATACGTCTCAACTCTATCAACTGTGTATGTATTGCATAACGATATCTACTCCAATAATCATCAATTTTGAGCGCTTGGTTTTCTTATAGAATCCTCACACCTTGGCACCTAGCACTGAAAGAAAAATAGCCTTATTCAGCAGTCCATTTGCGCCTATTATAAGCATTTTACAAGACAATGTCCTTTTAAATCAAGGCATTTTTACATTGGCAGCGGAGTCGCTCCATCCATTTCCCTCCAGCGCAAATCCATCATCCATTCATATTCATCGGCTGGCTCCATCTTAAAGCGCGTCGAGCTGTCACGATCCCGATGACGTAAGGCATCAAATAAACAAATGAAAGCCAATTACCCGCGAGATTTTCCATCGATTTCCACGGTATCCGCCGTATACAATTGCACCCCCTCCTCCTCTTCGCGTTGGATATCCTTCATGCAGTGACAAATGCACATCGCTTGATTTATTTCCCAATCTCCCACCCTCCGATCGCCGCGTCATGCCTTTTCTTTATTTAAACGTGTCTTACTAAACATCCGGGTGAAGGTCTTTCTCTCCGTTTTCTCCCTCAGTTTAGGAAGACACGACGACGTGGGTCTTGGACTACACTTTCCATTCCAAAAGCCAAGGACTCGCGAAACATTTTCCGCTCCCGATATCATCCGGTTCATAACTTCGCAACTTGACTGGAAATCACTTCTTGGAATCCACACAGCATGTAATTCAGATGCTGGTATTGACGTTGCATGGAACGGTACTCTTTGATTGTAATCCGGTGGATTCACACCATTAATTGTGTGGCTGCAAATATTGGTTACGTTTTTAAGAATAAAGAGAAAAAATAATCTGAATCATGAAGACATAGATAAAAATAGGATTTTTAAGACTAGAACGTGCCAATAATTTTAACTCAATTAATTTGCAATTATCACATTTGCATTGAATTGTATTGCAATAAATCACTCGTAGCATTATAGCGAGTGCGAGAGAGTATTTACATATCAAGTGAGAGAATATTATATCAAATTGTTTTTACGTAGGTAAATCATGATTATGCCTTAAAAATTGTAACATCTATTCCCGGTAAAACATAGACAAGAAAGATTAGACAAGAATAGAAAAAAAAGTCAAGAACACTATCTACTACAGCTATGAAAATCAAAACATTCGCAGTAACGTTTGACACATATACGATACTTGAAGTATGTCCTTAGAGGTAAAACTATTTTATGACACCGATTACGCAGTATTGACGTTTAGCAGTAAAAATAAAAAGAGATCAATGTTTATCTAAGGCAATGATTTTTTTCGATAATAACTGAGCAACGGCATGACGATTTCTCCCTTTTTTATTGCTAAACTGGATTAGATGTATGGATTAGAATTGGACTAACAAAGATAATAAACCAAGTGGAAGTAAAAATATTGAATATTTGATCAATTTGGGAGGAAACTTTAAAAACATTCAAATTAAAAGTGATCGATTTTCAATTATATTTTAATTAGTTGTTAACACCCGCTTCAGCGCAATAAAAGGAAATACAGCGTAAAAAACGTAACATAATGACCCAAATCTTTTATTGGCTTAAACTTAAGTATAAAACGCCATGTGATCACGTTTTAATTGCCAGGTAACAATGTCGCCAAGTGGGCCAAAGACGGGAATAAAAAGGGAAAGACGTTTCCATTGGAGCCGAACGGTCGCACGAGCAGGAATTTCAATAGCACCTGAGTGTAAAGGAGGGTATAAATAGAGGCAGATCATGATGGACAGGTCGTTTCAACGTGTTCCGGGTGTCGCTGTGAGAACGAGATGTTTGTCATTCTTGGAAATCTCCCTCTTGATGGATCTCCGATGGAGATCTTGAGGTCGAGCGATATGGAAATGTATGCGCTCGGCAGCGGACGGAGCATTATCTTCGCCATCTCCTCTCGATGCGTGCGTATGTGCGCGAAAATGTAATCCTTCGCTTAAGGAAAATAGCGTCTAACTACGCCTGAAACGCTGCAAGTTGCGATTCCTCTTATACAGGAGAAGACTTTGTAGGTTTGAAAACAACGTATGAAGGCCGAGTGACAAAAAATATTGAGTTAAAATTAACGACAAGATAGGTAGCGTGTAGCAAGGCAGGAAAATAAAGTGAGCTACGGTTGTTTGAACAGGTAAATAGAATGGATGAATATTGGATAATACGTATTCTGTAGACGATTGCTTAGATGAAGCATAGGAAACATGAAGATTGAACAAATGCATGTAAATGTTGAGACAAAACAAAAACAACAAGAGAGAATACAAGTAGAAGTATTTTTCACGTAACTTATGTTTTAATCCATCAATATCAAAGAGAGATATACTAGAGATTTATACAAAGAAGCCGGTTAAATGAATATCATTGGACAAGTTCAAGTCTAAGATCTATTTATAGAATACATATGCACTGGAAAAGACTTAAAGAATACCCCAAGATGGATAGAAAGAATAATCACCTTGGGGAAATAAAAGCAAAATTAAATTAAATATGTCAAAGAGTTTTCTCGAAATCACTCTCCGTGGGAAAGAGAATTTATCTCTTAAACAGCTCAATTGGTGAATAAGAAAAACTTATTGAACAGGATGCATTTATTTGTCAATTTTCCGTATTTGCTTTTGGAATCATTTACATCATTTTTCACGAATTTTAGAATTAGACTAATATTAACTTCCTTACTTTACCACGATTATTAAAAATGCGAAGAGTTAAATACATCCACGTATCTCATCTCATGGATTGAAATTGAGAAGACGTTGAGTTATAAGAGTGTGCAAGAAAGAATCCTTGCTCTCCTTCTTGGCGTCATTCATCGATTTCCATGAGAGGAGAAGAATGGGGTAAACTCTTCGTTGATTAAGACAAGAGCGAGGAAAAGATCCATTCTTATGTAGGAATCTCGCGATGCTTTGCCAAGCCTAAAATTCGCATTCTCTGTTTGCTCATTCTCCTTGACTGCTCCTCTGGCTTATCTCGATTCTTCTGGCTTCCTTTACTTACGCATTTAAACGAGGTAATAGATTGGATTAGAAACGACTTCACGGTTTTCCCGTAAAATAATACTCTCGACTCTTAGGAATGGAAAGAGCACAGCAAAGACGGACAAGAATTATCTCTGTTTCGCAAAAAAACTGCTTCTATGATTTTCTACCTTACGATCGAAATTTACTGAGATAAATTATAAGTAGTACATTTCGATTCCTGAGAAAGAATCGAATCATGATTATAACAAAATTCATATCTACAGCCATTTAATGCTCTTGCTTAAAAATGTTTACATTCTTTTTAAAAATCACTAGCGCTTAATTTTATTTAAATGAGAGATTTTTCATAAAAAAATCGATTTTTAGCAGTAATTTTTAATTTTATTTACCGAATTTCCCTACATACACGCACTACAGGACTGGTAGTCTATTCGATTTACCTCTACTTACATCTTTCCTCAAGTTTCAAAAGAATATTAAACAATTTCTCTTCTTTCATTTTGGAAGTGAGTCCATAATTCTACTACAATTATTCTAACAAAGACATCTTGTCCCCACATATTTAAACAATGCAGTTTTATACGGTCTTTATATCCTGTATCTTTTTCTTCTTGTATTTTCTTTTCTTATTCTTGTACTTATCTCCCGTTGCAAAGTAATTTTAGATTCCTTCCCTGAATACGTTTCTTACATCTTTCAACTCTCAAGGTGCCTCAATGGGAAGCTGTTTCTCCTCCTGTACCTGTACTGAGCCAATTGTTCTCTTCACCTGTTCTCTCCGCAGATCTTCTGTCATTCATAAAAATTCATCAAGCTAACTTGTTTCCAAGGATTTCTTTTCAATCGTCTTCAGCTCTTAAAGACTCACTAGATACTTAGTTTTCACAATTAATTCTGTTAAGTGCCCCGGAAGTTAATAAAAATTCAAAATATATAGACGATAAACATGTACGTAAAATGGTTGCAAACCGTTTCGAAGGAAAAAGGATAAAGAATTAGATAAAAACAAATTCATCATTGTTTACATTGTAAAGTAATGAATATGGTGAATTTCTGACGAGCTTTACCTGCATCAATAAGTATGTTGTTTATCATTTTAATTTTCATCTCTTAATTAATTATTATGCATCGGAAGATTTTATAAAATAGAGCGAAAGAGAGTTAATGCCTCAACACGAACTATTAAAATATAATAAAGAATTAAATAAAATTCCTGCAATAAAATTTAAAGAAATAGTAATTAAAACGCAATTTACCTGGGTAAATTCATTTTAAACTTTAGAAAAATCCGAGCCACGATTGTTTATTTCACTTCAAGGTGGACAAAATAATAGTAAATTCCTTTTTAAACGTGTCTTTTTGCTTCGGAATACCACTTCATAAGGGATAACATTATCAAACAAGCTTCATAAGTATCATTTGCGTTTATGTTTCACCGTAATAATATTATGGGTAAGTTAACAAAGAAGACGATCAATTATGAAGTATATTTTTACCTTTATTTGCTCTTAATCCATACTAGTATGGACATGGTCGATATTTTATTAGGAAATATTACCAAAGTGAAGAAACATTTCATTTTATCGAGGTAATTAATATATATGAAGGTATAGTACATATTTTTACTTTAATTTTCGTGTGGCATGGAGTAATTCACCAACTTTGGGACTTTCAATCAATACGTAATTTTGTCCCGAAATCAGCGAGTTAATTTTCCGCATCGCATCCATTCCGCCCAAGATCATTATGCCCTCAAACACGAGCACGATCGGGCTAATCCTCGGATCCGAACATCAAAGCACCGACGTGAGGCACCGCTAAAGCCTTACCGTTCTCCGCCCAAGTGACTCCGATATTCCGCAGCATCTCCCTATTTCCCTTAACCCTTTCGGCTCTCGTATCCGCCGGGAATCTATTTTTCCGTGACTTTTTGCCCCTCTCCCCTCGTCCGAGGAACAGTTAGCGAGAGTCACGTCCCTTTGGCGCCCAAGAGACGGCGGCTTTGGTCGCCGAGACCATCATCGTCTGCAGGATGTGTGTGTGCACAGGGGAAGGGGGTAAGGATCGTGATCTTTCCCTTCTTCCCCAAGAGAGCAGTGGCTGCGGGCGAATCCCTGAGAGATGGAGCACTAGACTATTTGTCATAATTCATCGGAAATGACCGTTCAATTGCGTCGGATGGGAAATCGTGTGCCGCGGATGCACGTGGCTCGGATACCGGAAAGAAGTGACGCTAGGCATTATTTGGACGGTGAGAATATCGTATCAGAGAAGAAATAATTTATGATAATATAAGTCGTTATTTTGCGAGCCTCGGTGGTGTTGGGGTTAGTGTACATCGTCCGAGTTCCGGGTTCGAATCATGGTTAGGGCATGATTGTTTGTGTTATGATTTTTTAAGTTAATTGTAAGGATGGTCTGGTAAGATAAATATTTGGCTCAATAAGGTCGGGATGATTATTATTAATATATTACTATATTAATATTAATCAATATAACTGAAGAAGTCTTCCAGCCCTTACCGAAAAAATAAGGGTGTTAGAAAAGCTGTAAAAAAATCCCATTGAAATATGATTGCCTTCAATCAATAATATTTCATTTAACTATAAGATTGAAATATTAACGTATGTAATTTTATCAAAGATAATGTATCGTAATGATGAATGGTGTTTAAGTGCTCAGTTCATAAATATTTTGCTGCTAATGTTGGTCGATAATGGAAATTATGTTTGGTGGGAGGTGGCCAAGAATATAGTAATATAGCATTTAGATTTAACTTTAAATATGTTGGCTGAATATGTAAAATATGTAATAGTTAAGATAAATGAATGTAAATATGTTTTAATATTAAAGAATTTATGTCAAGGGGTAAAGGATGCCACTTGATCATTGACTTACACCAACAATAATTACCAACAGCATAATTAGTTAAAGTATAGCACCTAATTAGAATGGGATACATTTAAATTTCCTAATTTTGCTCATGAGACTTTCTCATAATTCTAATCAAGTGTTTCCAATGGGAAGATCGAGTAACCCTCCGAGCCATCCATTCCCATTTTTTCATTGTGACTTTCGAATCGTACATCTCCTGTCTCTTATATCTACCCAAGGTGCCAGATAGTAAAATATGCCAACTCAGAAAATTTAGGTTATTTATTGAAAATGTGGACTGGCTGTATCTCACTTCAGAGCAATACGAAATACCATTTAATATAAATTGGTTATAACGACTTGTATTATTTCAAGTAAGTACTTTAAGTTTTTCGATTCAAGGGGCTAAGAAAAGAAAAAAAGCATATTGTATTGACTATGGCGTTAAAAAGCTAGCCCAAAACTTGGCGGAAAAATTTTAATTAAAGCACTTTTAATGTGAATAGTGATGCATTGTGTAGAGCGATATTTAAGTTTTAAGACTTCTACGCTCTGCTTACAGGAAAATATAAAGGGATACGCGAATCTCGTGGATAAAAGCAAACGATTTAGCTCTTAATGATTAGACCTGAGATCGCTTTGATTTTAGAACGACCATTCTTTTGCTCTAACGATTCTTATCTGAAATAAGATAGAACGAAAGGGTTTCATAATTCTCCAAAACATATAAACGTGAATAGTCATTCTTGAAAGCATTATTTTACTAGTAGAGAAAGGGAACAAACGTGCTTCAATTAAGAACAGAATTTACCTCAGTTCACAGAATGCATCAACAGTAATAAAGGATATTCATGAACGCATACACGAGTATATGTCACTGACAACTCTCCATTTCTAATCTCCTCGTGCGCATTGGAGCATGAAACAATGCAATGAAATATACCGATGTTCGCAAAAAGTTAACTATTCTGACCATCAACCCAAACATAATGCAAAATATACGTAATCTCCGATCGAGCACCGCACGCTTTTTTGAGTCAATCGGAATTACCGAAACCGCAACATCCTTCGCAAAACCCCCGCGTCACCAGAAGCGAGCGCCCTCTCCACGGCGCAAGTAAAAACTCCCCCATCTCTTTCACTGATCCGAGCATTTTTGCTTCATCCCCTTTACCCCGCCTATATCGCACATCGCTTTGCAGAAGTCGGTCTGTTTGAAATTCTGACGGGATTCGAATGAGGGAGAGTGCGGGGGGAGGGATGGCCGGGAAGTTGGGGAGGACCGAAAGGTAGATAAGGGAGGTGAAGGAGGGCAAAATGCAGAGTGCAAAAAGAGAGAGTTGTCTGATGGAGATATGAAGGATGAGAGCGAGAGAGATGACGTTAGATGAGGCACAGGTTTCGGGAGGCTGCGAATGGGGTAAAAACGTGCAGAGGATCAGAAAATGTATTAAAGGAAAAAGCGAAGGGATGCGGGAGAGAGATGTGATACTGGAAAGGAGCCCAGACGAAAATGGACATAAAAGGGATAAGATCAAACATAGAGAAGACGGATTTAGAATCATTGTAATGAACAGAGAAAAAAATGCACGAGAAACTAAATAATTCAAGCGATACTTGGTGGGAATTATTTTTGGTTTAATTCCTAAGAAAACAAGATGTTTGAATATGGTTCTTTTAGTTAATATATTTGTCTGTAAGCGGAGTACGTTTTTGTTGTCTTTAGAATTAAATCGTATGAGGAAGGAACGTATAACCTAAAACAATACAAAAGACAGATATCAATTCTTGTACAGTTGTATTCACCGTAATTTTTATTCATATTTTAAAGAAATTTTTGGCCCAATTCCTCAACTAAAATCATTACCCCTATCAAACACGGCGAGTCTCCTTCATACATTATTTAAGATAATAAATTGAATCACAAAGGACTTTTCGTTGGAATATGATCAACTTTAGAACCTTCACACACTATGATTTAAAGATGAAAAGTATACCAGAACTAACATATAAAAACAGATACTCCAAAAGTTCTAATTTTATTGGAAAGATAAATATATTAACCAGAGAAAACTTTGGAAGAGCAATACTACATTAGACCATTTCACTCATGAAGGAAAGTAAATAATAATTACTTGAAAAAGATCGATAAATTCAGTTTTAAGAATCGCCAAAAACACAAAGCAGATAGAAATGACAGCAAAGTTCATGAACTAAGAAAAGATAAGGATCAAATGTTGAAAAATTAGAGGAAAGTGTTTTCAAAGAACATATCATAATATACGTAGATATCAGTTTTAACGATTTTCTCCTTTTCACAATAAATAACCGCAGAAATCTATGTCCACACTGGGATTCAAACCGAAGACCGCTCTCGCCACCCAAACATATGTTTCATTGAAATGGGCGAGAGTTGGATGAAGTTACACAGCAAAGGAGGGCATTAGAATAAGTGAGAGAGAGAGAGAGAACTAAATGGTTTCGGAGGGAGAAAATGGATGAGATAAGGGACGCGGAGAAAGAAAGAGTGAGAGCGAGATAAGGGATGCCCCCGAGTATTTATATGGACAAAAATTCTTCAATGTTATGCAGAGTGGCACGATCCGGCGTGCTCTAACTGGAGGGAAACATGTCTCCAAAGGATACAGCGCTTCGTATTTGGGCTAAATTTAACCTCTTCCATTAATCTTCGCCTGGCATTTATTACAGGAGAAAGAGCCGGAATATTTATTTCTAAATTTATCATTCGACGAAATTATCATATTTATCCGCACTTATTATTCTCCTCGCTTTTTTGACGAATGATACACATTTGGGCCGATATCGCGAGGAATAATTAGAACCAGATAAGGTCCAAATTTCAGCCATGACCATTAATCACCCCGAATTGTTCGGAAGAAAATCCCCGTTGATAAATCGTTAGTTTATTTTTTTTTAACGATAGGATAAACGAGGATTATTAATGCAGCCGGCTGAAGTAATAAGCGAACGTGTTTTTAAAAATGTGAGAATCGCGAGCGATACTTCTGGAGTAAAATCCGAACAAATAGATGATAAGGTACGGAGAGATGGACGGATCGTAAAGAACTCGAGGACTGCCAAGTGGTAATAAAGCACGGGACGAAAACTCGATGGGCTTCGTTAAGGATGATGCATTAGATTGGTGAGCTAATGAGCTACCATTAAAATAACGATAAGAATTCAGGTCATCTGGGTGGAGAGAAAACGAGAGTTAAACTTACTACTATCATTAAGGATGACCCGATACGACTAAACAAATTCAAGCTCATGAAACATGCGTTAATGTAAATTAATCCTGGAGTCGAGGCAGGTAATTCCATTCCTTTTATGCAGATGGTTTTTGTATTTTATAGTTACCCATAAAATTATTATCATTCATGCTATTAATCGAGCCGTGATTCGCCTTCGGATAAATTAGAATGTTAAGTATTCATATTTTGTGCCGATGATTGATAATTACTATAATAAAATATGGATATTAATCTACCTTGATAAAAACAAAACGAAGACATACGAAAGCTCTCCAGGCAAAAAAAAATGCATAGGTAATGTTCCCACGATGATTCAAATGTAAATTTCTAAAGCTACCACTCACCTAAAGGGTGCTGCATTAGCTCCTATAATGTTTCCGCAAGCCTAAGATAAGGAATTGTGCTGATTTGAAATGTTTATAATTAATCGGAAATGTATATTTAATTGTTTTACTAGCACGCTACTAGAAGCGAGATTAGCAGTTTTTGTATAAGAATAATCACTGCCGATATAAACCTTATATAATTTCAAATATCACTCTCTAGTATATGTAACGTAACAAGCTAGAATATATTAAATGGACCCGTTGGTCACAAGTTGAGTAACTTGCTTTACACATATTAAATAGTTTAAAATTATATAATTACATACAATAAAAATGATTATTCCTTTACATTACGATTGAGATGAAAGAAAGCCCATAATCTCGCACAGAAAAATGTGGCTGGCAACGAAGAAGATAATGAAAACTATTTGTAGTAGAATATTCCGATAAGGAACATTGAAAGCTCAGGCTATTGATTACAGATTAAAATGTAATGGAAATAAGACCCAACCAGATTCTGAAAGGCTATCATAAGAAGTTGGAAAAGTATTAGCAATAACAGTATTGTAAATCATTATGCATGTATACACTACTATTATAGAGAGAGGACAGATTAACGGAAACAGAAAGGAGATAAAGAGAAGGAATAGAAACAGGAACCTCATAGTAAGAGAACAGAATAAAAAGATCTCATTTCGAAGTATACCATTAAATGTATGATTTTTGGACAGAAAAGAGCATATATCTTCATATATCTATATATTCTGAGAGATTATTGTGTGATTACAATAAATGAATTAGGCTGTCAGCAAGCTTACCATCTTACTGAAAGAAAAAAGGGAATCATCGTGGAAAACAATTCTTTAGAATGGAAACAATCACTCCTATAAATGAGACTATTATTTTTAATATTTAAGCCGGAAATATTCCCTTCAATTCTTTACTATGAATGTAGCAGTGATGTGAGAACGATTTTCTGACTTTCGCATACAATTTTCACGTAGGTGAAAGGCTTCTTTCTACCTTTATAATATCTCTAACACATACTATCTAAAATCATCCATAACGCAGTAATTAGAATGATATATTTCTAAGCGGAAATCGGTTTGGTGAGAGAATCATCTACGTTCATTCTACCTTGGAAAGCATATTTTATACATCTTACTCTTATAGCTTAACCCATATTGCGCTAACAATACGAAAATACAAGCTTTCAAAGATAGTATGCTAATATTTCACAGGTCCCACAGAAAAATTTACGAGTTGTACCAGATAACCTTAAATTCTATTATTATAATATAAATAAAAGAAAATTAATTAAAATATCAAAACGAGGTATTGAGTTACAGCTAAAGAGATTGACAGAAGAATTAAAATTAGAATTATTTGCATGTGATTATGTCTACATATAATTTTGTGTGATTATGTGCTCATTCAATTATATAAGTATTTGTTTTGGATAGCTAAATTGCTAAATGCTTCACATATTCTCATGTCCAGCGTTTTAGACATTCTATTTCTTGCGACTCAGACAACGCGATTCGTAAAAAAGTCAAATCGTCTGATAGCGAGTAAACAACTCTGATTCGCAAACACAAAAAAGTAAATAGAAAACACAGCGAATAACGCGACATAATTACTTACTCCTTTCAAACACCTCGAGAGACGAGCTGGAGAAAATTGAGATGGAGAACATCCTGAACTTGTGCCAAAACGGCATTAGCACGAGAGCCGGGAGGAAAAATGGCAGAAGCCTCGGAAGAGAGGGTGGGGGAGGACAAGTGGGAGTAGAAGTATGATGCTCGGAGGGAGAAAATGGGTGAGAGACGAAAAAGAAACAAAAGGGAAGAAAGAAGAGGGAATGAGGAAGGAATGGTAGATGGCTATCCGTTAGAAGGAGCTGACGCCCACCCTGGCTCACGTCTCAGACGTGGTGTGCGTGGGAGGAGGGGGTCGCCGAAGGGGGTGATAGATGGGGTGGAGGAATATGGGATTGGTACGGTAACGAACGGAAATAGTGCAAGGAGGAGGGACTCTCACGAAAATATTTCCACCGAATCGCGTTCGGAACACACAAAGGGGTTTCACGCATTAAATTTTATGTTCACGTATATTACTGTACCGTATGGATTCAAGTCCATGTACTTTCCACCCTTTTTTCTTTTTATTTTTTGTTTGTTTTATGTTATTATAATAATGGAAGGCTGCTGATGTTTTAAATACAGAATGAAGCACCATAAACCATCAAAGAACGTAAATGATATGGCGTTATACATATTTAGCTCAAGATACTTCTACTGGGAACGAAATATGCGTATTGCCATATCATTTACGTTCTTTGATGATTTTTGGTGCTTAGTTAATTCTGTATCTATACTATTATGTACATTGATATCATTAATTTAAATGTGAACTGACTATTCTTATTGATATATGGAATGCATGTTCTGTGAATACATTTGCATTAAGTATGCATTAATGTACAATTCTCTATATTCTCTATCTATATTTTCTCATTTTCTTTTTTCTCATCTTTTAGTTATTACTATCGGTACGTTTTTCACATACCCCTTCTTTGTTTTTTTTTTTACCTGCAGTTGATAATTTTTTTTCCTACGAATTTCTTAGGATTTTACGAACAGAATTTTTCAATTTTTTTTCCTTATACTATTCTCTTTAATTTAATTATGCTATTGTTTTCCACAAAACAAATATATATTGGAAAACAATGAAATAGGGCTCCCGGATAGTCATGTGGACAGCGCGTTTGCCTTTGGTGAAAGCGGTCCCGGGTTCGATTCCCGGTGGGAGCCAATGTGCGAAATGACCTAAGCTGTCGAAGCACTTTCAACAAACTACTACTACCAACAATGAAATAATAAGTAATACAGAATGATTACTTGTTACTACGTTTAGACGATACGCAATGACTGATGTAATTATGTAGTATTATTTATTATTAGTTATATATGAAGAACTGCCACCGGACAGTTGTCCATTTGTAACGTAAATATATAATAATAATATGATTAATGACGATGGGTTAGATGAAGGAGGAGACTCATAGTCTCAATCTCGCCAAAATGAAGACGATTATCATAATTACCATAAAACATGAATATTTTCATCGCGAACAATTGGCCGAAATGTTTTGGAGATGATGGCGGTGACGGAGTGATATTCCCACATTTCGAGCGGATGTGATTTCAACGGCCGAGAGAGAAATTTTTCCCCGGGATGGCTGATGAGGAAACGAAAGCGCGTTAGTATGAAGTTGCTGTAATGATTTCCGTTGGCAGCATGAAAAGGAATTGAGGATGACCGTTCTTGCAAGTCACGTTTTCACTCCTGCGAATGTTCCTGAGAGATACGTGCAATTAGCGCTGGAAGCTAGGCAGTTAAGCAAGAATGAAGGATTAGAACCGCCTATGAATGAACTGAGCCTACTCAATACTGTGAATATTTTTAGTTAATAATTCTACAATATTCGACTAAAATTTGAATAGCTACAGTCATTAGGATGTATTACTGAGGAAAATAAATAAGTATAATTATTTGAAAATAATAGGCTAAATGACATTTTATTAAATATCAATGTTTCCTAAAACTCGTTAACCTGTTAGACTCCTTGCTACCCTGTACACACATTCAAACTATCAAGAATCACATTATTATAAATATTACTACAGCAATATTAATTTAAATGATAACTTTAATTAAACTAATTAAAAATGAATATATATTGGATTAGCACATGGCACCGTAGCTGATGAGTATTTAATTTACGCATCTTTATTTATTATTACTAATGTATGTATTCAGAAGAAAACGATCGACTTTGCTATATGTGTATTTCTGATTTAAAAGAATACATATACCATATTGATGCCCCCTAAATGAGTCAATGGGCAATGCGTCTTACATTAGTACGGTCTTTTGGCAGATAAAACTTTGTGGAAGTTGAAAGAGATTATCAGCATCACATTCAAAAATTTCATTCAATATCCAAATAAAACGGCAGGTTTTTGAAATGACAGAATATTACACTGTCCATAAATAAAGTAATTTATGACTTTCACTGTTGTAAAATATAACAGTTAAACATAAGGCCTGCAAACCAACAAATGTGATTGGAAATTTAAGTTAGTCTTAACGGTTGTTTCCGTACGAAAAAAAGCAAATATGCTGGTCTAATATATTTTATGCTCCCGTGTAATGGGGTGTCCGCGATGCCAATTTTATACAAGATTCCGATATTTGTTAACTTGAAAACATTTCAGAATTTTTTTTACCGTGTGGCAGCTTTTTCAACTTGAGCACATCTGCGGAAGGCAACTCACCTGTAAAGAAAATGAAAAGGATTTTTAAATTTAAAGAATTATATTAAAGAGAATATAGTAGCTAAGTCAATTAGAGAATTGAGCTGCTGAGGAATGTAATTTTGGTAAAAGATTTCTTGCAAGAACATTAAGTAAGATAGTTTAGTGATAGAAAAGAATAAATAGATGATCAGATACACATAACAATGATATTATTTCATTTCGTTTTACTAAAATGCTCAAACTTAATTTTTGATTGAAATTTATATTATGGCCTATAATAGGCTGACTAATACGGAATTTCCAAGAACATTACCTTGAGTTAGTATAGTATGTAAAATAATGGGAAAATTGTTATGTTAATTTGAAAACATATTGAAACCATAAAAATGTTCCAGAAATGATTTAAGGCCAATCAAAAATATTTGATATTTTAAACCCAATATGCAAAGGCGTTGACGAGATACGGGATAACTAAAGGTATTTAGCTCCTATCAAGGACTCTTTACACGAATTGGTCTAGTCGTAATACTTTCTTGTTAAAGTAATCATACATAAATTCTAAAAGCATGCAGACCAATTGGTCAGTCATCGTTATTCTCAAACATTTTACCATTTATCAAATTTAAATTTGAACGGCATACGTGTGACACCATTGAAATGGGAGAAATTGAAAAGTAAAATCGTGAGACCACTATCATCTAGCTGACTGAGAATGGAAAGGAGGCAGTCATTTCCAGTAGTACATTATTTAAAGTCCGTCCGATGTTTATTCGCTCTTAAAAAGGATAGACGTGTTAAGGACAGAGGTATCTTGATCGAAGCGCATGATGCCAATTGTTTTATTACTCAGTAAGGTGCGGCATTTCTATGGCGCCTTTACGATGAGGAATCAATATCCTCATCATTTTAATATGAATTGAGTTTACTATCTCTTACCTTGAGGAAAAATATCCATGGAGTAGCAATGATTACTTCTTATGAAGATTCAATTACAGAGGATAAATGAAATTCGCAGTATAGAAGAGACTATTATGTGATCGAATATATATGAAAGTAAATTCAGTGATGATGTTTAAACTATTCTTTAGTATTGCTTAAAACTTAAAATCACCTTCAGAAATATCACATTATGGATTTCTTAATTATTTATTTGTATGCATGTTGTATGCCACTAAATCATATTTTCGATAAATCGACAATTCTGGCTCTTTAGCATATAAAATAAAACTACCTAGCCAAATATTTATTATGTAATCAAAGGAAATTGTATTAACTATGTTGAAACCAGTATATAGAATCTCTCAATAGAAATTTAGACTGTTATTATCTCCTCACCTCAAAATTTCATTAATTGTTAAAGATCGTATGATTCTTGCAACAAAAGTCAGTTTCCTAAAATGTGATGCGATAGATCTCATTGTGTCCTTACAGCTTTTATTAATATAAGAAAAAGTACAAAAATACTGGACATCAAAGCAGAAATAGACTCAGGTGGAAAGATTTATAAAGTGGCTCAGAACTGAAGGTAGAGAAGATTCAGTTTGCGGTAAACATTCATAAAAAAATTCGCGTTTCAGATGTGTATTTGTGACCTTTTTAATGTAGAATTTACTAAATAGGTTACATTATTTTCTGGAGCGATATTCCCTTATGCCATATATTAACCCGAAAGATACATAGATATTTAGGATGAACATGTCAAACCCAATGCTAAAATCATTTCTATCTGCAAAAATCATTACATAAATGCGCACTTTAAATTACAACGACTTATGCAGCTCCATGTATTGAAAAATCGTAACTATTTAGCTTGTTGTACTTATAAAAGATAAAATTTATTTTCATTTTCTACGAATGTGAATAAATGTAAAAGGTTGTCGGCTACTTTTTTTCCAATTGTTAGAGTATTTCGGGAACGCTACAGCCTTATACGTTCCGGCATTCGTAACACTGACGATGGATAACTGATAATAGTTTTCTTTATCCCTGCGCAAAAATTATACTTCGACATAATTTCTAACTTACCCTAAGATATGTACGAAGCTGCATCGAACCCAGGACTATTATGAGAAATATATTTGCATACTCAATAACGGAAACAAGAAATCAAACAATACGTAGATTTTCATATCCATATTCATTTGTAAACAGCCACTCACTTTCATTTACTTTTCTCACTTTCAAGAAATTTGCCGGAAAATTCGCAAGTATAGGAACCTTTCTTTTATTAGGTATCCACGGCTCCAAATTATAACGTCTACCTGCAACCTAACGCACTCTCGCGGGAGCTCGAGCTTCGTTTCCCCACAACAGCAATCCCAACCCTTCGATTACGCGCGTCAAAGAGCGGCTGCGAGGAAAGGCGTCCCCCGTGTTGGCGGAGGGCGCCGTGCCAGAAGGGGGGAGCATCAATCGATGCTCCTTGTCGATAAGGCGAGATGGCCATCAGCGATAACTTCAATCAACATTCAAATTGAATCACGTGACCGGCTGGTGACCTCATTTCCGCCGGGCGGAATGGCTTCCAGGAGGAGGGGATGACGTCAGGCGTGAGCCGTAAGAAATGATGTGGATGGAATCGGAGGAGGGTGAGAAGGAGTGAAAAATGAGTTTTCCTTCCTGCGGAGAAGGAGGAGATGGCGACGATACGGGGGGATTGTTGAGAAATAACTGAAGATAGAAAAGGGATTAATCTCAATCG
Organism: Sympetrum striolatum; assembly: GCA_947579665.1. NCBI lineage: Eukaryota > Metazoa > Arthropoda > Insecta > Odonata > Libellulidae > Sympetrum > Sympetrum striolatum. The sequence goes on along the minus strand of OX388342.1, from coordinate 46,440,776 downwards.
GGGGTTGTTTTTCAATTAGCTGCCGAGTTTACATCGCCCCACGAGTAATCGATTGGTTTTCCAACCGAGCCATTTAGTTTTCGCGAATGGAACGGTGCGGAAACATCCGCCCGTTCGGTCGTGCCAATTCGGTGACGCGATTAACACTAGAAGAACGGCGGTGGTCATTTGAACAATTTTCAGCGTTTTACTACCAAATTTTTAAAGTTAACCATTTTAAAATTTTTGAAACATTTTTCATTCAATTCATTTTTGTGATGACATCCCAAATTTAACATGAACGATTTCAAATTTTGCTAACACTAATGTGGTAATTTTACATCATGTTATACCTAGAAAGACGGCTGGTGGTCATTTGACAACTATCTCTTCTATTATTTATTCTATTTATTTTACTATTTATGAATTTATTGTACTTGTCTTGAGAGCTCTAGGGGAGGGGAAGAGGGTGCCGTTTGGCTTCATCTCTCCCAGGATAAATAAAATCCTAGTCAAGACTTTTCAAGCAAAATATTTACTTTTTTCTCCGATTTTTTAAAATATTTCCCTGCATATATTTATATTGGAATATTTTATTACATTAATAACCATATAAATTATGTTTCAAAAGAACTTGAGTAGAGCGTGGTTATTATTCAAAGCCCTATGTAGTGAAAATAATAAACTCTTCCCTGTACCTAGAAGTTAGTTAACAAAATATCGATATATGGAAAAACAGTAATCTCATGTTGCCATAAGTTTATAGATTTGCCAAAAATAAACAATCAAACGCCTCCAAGGTGCAAAGAAGCAATAAAATAGGTATTGAGAAGCGAAGTGGTCAAATGACCACTTCCCTTCCTTCTAGGCAGAGAGAAACTACAGTCATTCTATTAAATAGTGTTAAAAATTCTCCAATTAAAACTTTCCTTATGCATTAAGCGAACTACCTTGAGAGCCATCCCTGGGAGGTGTCTGGAAGAGGAATGCAGATATATCCGCTTTGCATCGAAGAGGAAATTGACAGATACCGATGGGAGAGACAGATTTATTATGAAGGAAAACTTATCGTTCTCATTGGAAATTTAAATAAATACGGAGAAAATATTCGCGGAGACAAGATCTTAATTTCCGTCTCATCCAATTTATACGCGCCGGAAGGTGGGATCAAAAATTACCCGATGGATATTTATATTCGTGTGTCTTCGAGAATTTCAATATGACAGCTAATCGGACTGTTCCGATCAAATTTATCGCCCTCTTCATTGCACCTGTTCGAGAATGATGAATGATACCGTTGAATTTTATCCTCGATGAATTGTTGCACAAAATAGATCATCTTGAGGATTCTTCCTATTTTTCCAAGACCAAAGGGCATTAAACAAAGTAGCATTTTATTTAATAAGAAAATTTTCTAAGGGTAGGGGTGGATGATAAGCTTCGTCGATTGAGGCGAACAAGCCTTTCCCAGTCTGGTATTTTCAGCTTGTATGAACTTTATGCTTGTATGTACAGCTTTTCACTTTCGTTCATCAACTGAATTTCTCCGCATCAAAGATCGAAATTTAAAGAGTAGATGGAAATATTTACGAAAACATCGTTCAAGTTTTTTCTCTGCCAAGAAAATCAACAGAAATATTAACTTCATAGTAACTTGGAGTAGCTCCTTGCTTTATTGTAACAAGCGACCGGTTTTGACACGCAATAAATTTCATCTACCAAACATTATATAAAAATTTAACACCAAAGCTCAAAACTGTCCGAAATTCAACGTAGTTAGAAATTAGCGAAACGTACGAATGCATACAAACGCGATAATTCCTATTAAATGTGCGAAAAACGTACTTAAGTTAACCTTTGCACATACTTTAATTACTTCTATTCTCATCAATACGATCCAAAATCAATCCATGAAAATTGCATATTGATTAATGAGTAGATAAACGGGTCTAAAAAATTATGATAGCAGACAAAAAACATATAAATAAAACAGACGTAGTCCTCCTTCAAATACCATCTGACGGTATTTGAAGGAGGACTATGGCGGTAATTTTAGAAACCTATCAGAAATCGAAATTTGTGCAAACTCCGCTGAGCTTTTAGTTGGAAGTTTCGCTTTCCAAGCACTAGAAAAGTCACCCGAAGAAAAGAACGCAAAAACGTACAACCTTGCCGATCAAATTGCACATGATTCTCACATTCCTCCCGTCCGTGAAAGAAATCGATGAAGACATTAGCCGAGGAGGAAACGACGGATGGCAAGAGATGCTCACCGCGAAGAAGATAGCTCGTGGGATAGATGGATGGACTGGTGGCATGCGACGGAGTCCTTAATGAAGACCTCCCATTATTCCTAGGCGATGTGTCAACGGACGACCCCTCCGTCCACCCAACCAACCTCATTCCTTTTAAGGTGGTCAACCCTTCACCGAGAGAAAAAGAGGCCCTGTAATCGCTACCTCGGAGACCTTCATGAAGTCCCCGCTTTCTTGGGGCCCCTTCCCCATCCGTCTCTCCCTTCCGATCACTCTCTCTTCCTTTTTCCCTTCTGCTTGCATCACTCATTGGTTCCAAGATGGGGCCACTTGGGAGGAAGGGTTGATATTAAGCGGGACGATGAAGATGCCTTTAATAATTGGACGTCGACGGAAACCATCTGGAAAATGACTCCGGCGGCTATTGGCGACGGAAACTTTCCAATGAAAGGTCGATCAAAATTAACCGACATCTTAATTACTGTTTTTGGATCCGAATGAAACTGATAGTGCTTCCTTGAAATCGAACTATAATACACAAAGGAACAAATTCAATCACATAGGCCTTCACTTTGTAAAACTTCATCTTAACACACACAAAGTTTAAATAACTAAAATTAAATCCACAAAAGATTAACGACGTAACGTCGAAACCGGTAGTTTCATTAAAAATATATGTTTTGTGGAGTAAAAATATAGTTTGTTTTAATCTCGTGTGTTAAAAAATGGTACATTTGCATTTACATAATGACCCTGCAAGCCACCAGTGGCATATGGTAAGGAGTTAAAAAACGCCAATATCCCTAACTCTTATTGTTATTTACTTTTCTATTTCTCCTCGGGAAGAACTACCAGATGTATAGTAACTATTCTTTCTTGCGATTATTTTCTTAAAATTCTTCCGAGTTTTTCTTTAATCTAGCGAAAGATGTAAACTGGAGTAACTTAAATAAATATATTTCTTTCGAATAACTTCCGTCTGTAGTCAAGTCTTCTATCTTTAAGTAAATCTCACCTTAGGGTCATAGCTAAAACATTTCTGTCGAACCTAAAACCTCCTTTAACAAACCCATCTGCTATAAGCTGAATTATCTCTAAATCGGAGACTAATCCTACTTCACGAGGATTACAATTCGAAAGTATGATATCTAATGGTTCTAAACCCCATATGGATAATTTTTCCTGCGTGAAAGTAATAACAAATCAAATTTGATTCTTAAGTTGTTCAATTTTCTTGCCATTTTAAGGCGCACATTCCTAGAGGATCGAAATATTTAGCAACCTGAAAGAATTTCCTGTGGAGAGTCCTGCAAATTATCTCCGAGCAAGATTTTCTTTAAGCAGTCACTTTCCAACTCCTAAACAAAAGGCATTAAGATGATTAATTACACACACTCTCCAGAGATGACATGGAATACAAATATACCTTGAGATATGTAAAAACGTGCGGTATTTTATCCGCAGTGTCAAGCACAGCAAACTTCCGCATGTTTGAAACCATTATCGGCTGAAAGAGCAATAAGACAACCACTTTAATTTCAGCATTATGAAACATAACTGAAATGAAATTCATGTAATAAAAATTAACTACAACGCTCGATGGGGAAAATCTCTTAGGTAATTGGAAAAATAGGAATTGGAGAGCTGCGGAGAATAATTTTTTCACATTACTTTAATTGTATGTCAGAGTAACTGACTAGACTACTTATATCACTGAAGAATCTTATCAAGAGACAGTAATAATTGAAAAATGGAATTAAAAGAAAGTAGATCGATATAGAAAACAAACATTCATTTATTTCCACTGCAATAGAGCAGATGCCATACTCTCCCTATATGAAATTCATATGCGGAGATAGGCTTTATATGGTTACTATCCCGAAATATTTCCTTGAAGAGATAAGCTACTTACTTATTAAATTCTTCCACCCATCACGGTTCCCTTATATTCTGGAACTACAGTTAATTCTCTCCCCTAATTCAAACATAGAACACCAACATCCACTCCTCGCAATGTGTCAAACCATTCTTCCCATTCATTCCCTTCACTTTTATCCCATTACATCAATCCTACGCATTTCCTATACACCCCACTCGCAGACTAATATGCATATAGGCCACGGTAAATCAATTTCTAAGGCACGTGAAAAGACTTAAGTGCTCGTAATGGAAACTGCAAAGAGGTGCAAGAGAGAAAGGAATGGAGAGAAGGCGATTTGGGAATCATGGGCGAAGGAGGGGTTGTTAAAATGAATATGGCCGTGAGAGACTGATATACAAGCGCAATAAAAATGCGATGGATTGGGATGTATTTACAAGGTATGTTTTTTTATGAGACTTATCCCACGGTCGGAGAGATCCTATCTTAGCGAAATAAGAGAGTTCTGATTTATAGATACAATTCAACGGATTCATAGACACGCATGCGGGGAATGGACTTAAGAGCGATTTTGAGATATCGCTGCACAAAGGCGAAAAGAAAAATATAATCAACGACGAGAAATTCCGAGGCGGTACTGCATTTAGAGGATAGTATTTGCATTTTGTTAAGAAATTTACGGTAAACTTTTAGACGGCTTACTATTTTTATTACTTTGGACTACCACCTTAAGAAAACAAACATTGTCAAGAATCTGAGGATGAACCTAAGTCTCATTGTTCAATAATTATGATACATCGGGATTATTCTGAAGTATATAAGGATCACATGAACCTAAAAGATAAACACATAAAAGCGTAAAAATTTCGGGAGTTATGAATAAAAAATGGAATATTATCTTTAACTATTGGCGGAAAAACTCTTAAATATATAGTCGTGAAAATCAACTTCTCTCTTCCTTAAGATAACAAAGCAATCAGTGAATATCAAAAGAGTTTACATTAAAACAAGAGTTAATAATTTTTCAATTTACAAAATAATTTATTGCACAAATAATGTATGATAAAAATAAAACACCTACAGAAATTTACAGGTCCAACGATGAGTTCGTGGATTTGTTTAAGCAATTTAATTTTTATTAGTCATCATTAGCGTAATAAATTATTTTGTACTATGATATTCCACCGAGTATCATCCGTTTGATTAGATTCTACAATTACAGTACGTCTGATAAATTGAAAATTTTGATAATTTACCATGTAAGATCGTTTTTAACGGTCACTTTGAACGTTAGCAATAAAGGATAGTATCAGACTCATGAACCACATCTAAGAGTGAATTAAAACTAAATATAGCGATAACATTCTTAAGAAATAGATATATTTATTGGGAGTCTTTGGTTATCAACAGAATCTGATATATGTACGTCTTATATGTCAGAGAAATTACATACAGCGAACTCGAATGAAAGGAGGATAAGATGCTCAACATATTGTATTTGCTAATCAATAATTGCCAATAATCAATTTGCCAATCTAAACAAGGCCACCTGAGAGTGGTCTAACTGGCACATATGTAATAAAATGATAATAATAATGATAAATTTCGTGTCACTTCACTGGAATTATATATTTTCTGGGCGAGTAGAGCAAGGAAGACGAGCATTCGAGTTCGAGCCTTTGTAAAATAGGAGAAAACACATTTCAAAGAGACAAGAAAAATTGAAAGAAGTTGCGAAATTGAAAATGAATCTACCACCATAAGTGGATCTTTTCTTGGAATTGATGAGGAAAGATGCAGTAGAAATATTTTCTCGACTACTAACGAAGGATTGCTAAAGCATGCTAGGCGAAATGAAAAATTCCCTTTAGAGGATGTAACATCCTTTTGGGACGTAACGAAATAAGATACTCAGCTGAAAGCAAGTCGAATCAAATGTCTGATGACGCTGAAGTCTTATACTTTCGAAGAAAAACTATTTTTTAATGTAATAATTACCATTTCAGTGAAAATGACATCTGAAGGGCATATCAATTCCATCAATCTCAGGTAAACATACGCGACTAAAATTATTTACCGTTGCATTAGTATTACTCGTAATGGTTTGCAAGGATTTTTGAATTAAAGATAAGACGCTTTGACTTAAAAATTTGCTCATTGATACCAAAAATATCAACCAAATAATATTGTTTGTGAATCAAAAGAAGTATAAAGAAGAATTCTGTAAAGTAGGCAATCCGAGGTTAAAATGAATCAGTCAAGTTGTGGCTAAAATACGAAAAGAAGACATTTCATTCTGCAACGAAAGAAATGATATTTGGGGGACTATAAAATTAAGCAGAGGTTCCTCATGACTCATAATTCCATCATGATAACTTAAACCCATTAACCCCATCGCAATGATTAATTGGACACAATAGCTCAATAACAGCCGAATTGATTGGGCTGTGCCTCTCACCACCTCAAAGTTAAACTAAAACCGTTTCAAGCATACTGAAAAGTAATAAAGTAATAAGAGATGATATTAACTGCAGAAAAGATATTTCACACGAAATTCTATAACCTGACTAGACTATACCTCGAACCCAAGTAAGAAAGAAATAATAGCCTTAAAATATGTTGCGCTCTCGTTGGATAAAGGTTAAAGATACCAAATATTTAGCTTAATTATAAAGCACCTATATAAAGTATATGGTTTGAAAAATATATAAATATTTGAGATTAGGTAAGTTTACGAGTCATATTTGAGAATAGGTAAGTTTGAGTTTAGAAGTAATGCGCAGTTAGAAATATGCTCCATCACTTGTTAAACAGAAAATATCAAGGAATTTGTCAATATACACTTAAACTTATATGTTAAAGCTTTTTCCATCAATAAACCCAAAGGGCTTCAGATAAAATTAACTAATAAGCAAAAAGGTGGACCAAGAACTATTCATCAGCAAATGACTGTTAAACCTATATTCCGCGTGGCAATAAAATGTTAAGAAAGTATGTCCCGGAAAAGATGGCACACCAGATAATCTCCCAGGAACACTTCTCAGAATATTTATGCCTTATTTTTCAACAACAATCCATATGCATTATTTCTCCCGTTTATGATAAGCGCATTTACAACTGCTGGCAAAGAGCGAGACGCCAAAACAGAGAGGAAACACAATAGCGCCACGGGATGCTTTCATAGGGACAGAAAATACAGACATCAGCTCGGTGTCTTTCAGGGTGTTTCCAAACACACACACTCTCCCTCCTCCCCCAGTGGACGTAAAATACTGCATTTATTATACATACAATGTAAAAACAAATCTTCCTGTTGGTCGCGTAGGTCAGGCGAGTCCACCCTCAGGAGTAGTGCACCCTCGCCATACCTCGAATCCTTGCTCGCGACCTTTTTTTCGGGGTGGGGCGACTTTTGTTTACTTATTTTTTTAACGGGATGGGCCATTCAGTGGTCAAACAATGGGAAGAGGCAACGCGCCGGAGGGTTGGCAGGGGGAGGGTTGGAAGAGGTTGAATGATCTCTCAATCCGACCGCTAAGTGTTTTCGCGCCGGAAGGAAAAGAGAAAACGAAACTATAAAAAGGCTTTTCTTTGGCGTAGCCTAGCTACTTCTTCTTTAAAATCCGAAATATATTGCACGGGAAACTATGCCCGAAATCAAGGATTTCGCATTCTCGAAACTAGTGCGATTGCGAAGTAAATCATTAATATGCGTACCCAGAAAACTGATACACAGTATCGTTGAAACTTGAATAAATTTCTCTCATTTGGTGTTCATGAACGAATGACTACCAAAAATATGATCTATATAAATTGGCCGACTATCGTGGAAAGCTAAGACAAATTTTTGGATAAACTAAAAACAGTTCCACGTAACATCCACCAATTTGATGGAAATTATGAAGAATAGTTTGGCTAATTTAAAACCGAAAATGTTTTTGTAAACACACCTTTGTGAAGCACATTCTCAAGCTAGGGATAAACTCAACATGAAAGATATTACACCTTGAAGAGAATTCCCATCAATCCAAAAATAATAAATAGTGTATTCACTGATACATTAATGATTTAATGCCTTTTAACACAATATTTCATGTGCATATGCATATATGCATGTGTTCATGTATATGATGAGAGAGGGTTATTGACTTTCCGGAATAAATAATCACTTATAAAACACGATATTGTTCTAAAAACTATTACAATCAGAGGAAGCGAAATTCCATAACAAAATATATTGTATATTTTGGAGGTTTATCGCATCACCTATGGAAGTTTAAAAACGAACGAAAGGTACGTTTTTCACCGAACATACTACGGAGATATTAACTCCTGATTTCAACTCAGGGGGTGGAAATTCGAGTACATTAATGACCCCGGCACCGAGATTTATAGGAAATAAGACGTCGGCGTATTTCATTAAAGCCGTAATAAAGAGAAGAAGGACGCGGAACGCTCGCAGCCAAACAAAAATTGGTCGAAAATCGGTGGAAAGAAGTCGGAGGGAAAAGAGCGAGTCGCACAGTGAATCATTCGAGACACATGGTTCCATTGAATGGGAGGTAAGAGTCGAAATAAAAAAAAGAGACGACGCTTTTCTCCGATGACAATCTCCCGCCGGGGCAACTCGAAAGAGAATAAGAGGCGAAAGAGAGGAGGAAAGAGGAAAAAACAAAAGAGAGAGATGAGGAAAGCGAGAGGAGGAGGGAGAGGTGTGGCAAGGTTTAGAAGGCAACAGAAGGAGGGAGTGCCAAGGAACTGTCAACTGATTGTGCTGTATGCCACACCTAACCGTCTATCTCTCCGGCAGCACTGCCCTTCCTCCCTCACTCTATTTTTCCTCCCGTTCTAAACCGTCCTTACGTCCCCATGGCTTCCCGTCTATTTTCTACGGCCATTCATCCAGCCTCGTCCAAATCACCTTCTTCTTTATCACCTGATTATATTCCCCGCCGAGTTCACCAGGTTCACTCTTTCGAATATGCTCGGGACTTCGGTGGCTGGGGAATGCCGTAACAGATTGTCCCGTGGGTGCGTTATTTCAAGGGACGGTTGTCGATAAAAGGGAGTTCACCGGGAGCGAAAGAACTAGGGGGATTAATCGGGATTATTTAATCGGTTTGCGGTAAGTGAGGCTAGGTTTCCTCGCGCTCTCGTCGTCTTCCACGAAGTAAACGTCTGGAATTTTACAATATAATTCCGTAACCGGTTTAGAACGGAAGACTAAGGCATGCTACCCTTAAATGCTAAATTGGAGGTTGATCCACACCGTCCTGAATTAATTTTCCGTAATCATTAACCAATGCTCTCATTAAAAAATCCGGTGTGAAATTTTATCTATTTGAATGACCACTTTCGACTCCAAAGGAAAATCATTTTGTTAAAATCTTGGAAGTTAAGTATTAAAATTGCAACAGATTTATTAGTGCGAACATTCGGTTATTGGAGTGAAAGTATTTCGACACACAACGAAAAACTAATAGCTAAACCGTAGACAATGGGACTATTAGGTTAAGAAGATATAAAGAATAAACTTCAGGACCTAGTAATACTGAAGATTGAAAAATATTTGAAACTTTCATCTTCTCCTTACGAATTTCAACAATCAAAAGGTGCCGGAGAAATCAATTTTTTAAAATAAATAGGTGATTTTGCATTTCACTGACTGAGAATCACTGGACTGTCGGGATTAAGTGAAACTATATTTTCTTCCGTAAGTTCAAATAATCGAAGGAATGGTTACGAGTGAATACGCTCTTTTAATCGTTTTTTGACTGACTTACTTTTATTTGACAAAAGCATGCAAACATTCTTATCTTATTATTTGACGTCTATGTGAAGAATTATTAGCAGATAATATTTGTAGTGTAATTGTACCAAACAATTCAAATTTCTTCTTCTTCTAGCGTATCAATTTACGGTGTGAAAATAAAATAGAAGACTTTTTAAGGTCTTTAAGGAAAGTGTTGATCAAGAAATTAGAAGACCAATTGCTGACGATAATTCAATCAAACATTGCACCAAGTTATATTATGGGTTAGATTGAAGAGGAGACTTTAAATCTCAATTTCGCCTGAATAAGGACATTTTATTATTATTATTAGTATTATTAAATAAATATCAATGAAGCAAAGAAATTAAATAAAAAAGGAGAAATCCTAATTTTTCTGGAGTGAGACCGAGACATAAATATTTCGTGATTTAAGGTAAAATTTTTCCAGGAGAAAAGTAACGAATAATTTAAAACTTTAATAATGGCAGAGAAGCGAACCAGAGGATATAAAAAGCTCGTTTCACTATTTTCACCCCAGTTAATGATGAACCCCTATAATCTCTAGCAATAGGATTTAAAATTAGGGTATCCGCACCCTTACTCCCCGAATATAAACACTGGAAGCAAACCTCGGCATCATTACACCATCGATTCCCGGACATTCGGAAAACGCAATTTATTATATGCCAATCGCTTTATTATACGAGCTCGATAGAGATGCTGCGAGTAAAAATCTTATCTCCCGCACAATAAATCCGCCTTTCTCTTTCCACCCGTATCCTCGGATCTATAAACAAAAGGAATTCAAAAGAGCGGTAAAAATGGCCGTCGCCAATATACGCTCTTCTCCTTCGCTTGTACCTGCTCATTCTAACCACCCAACCCACCAAATTCCTCCCTTATCTCTCCTTCTCGTCTCTCCCTTCTTCGTGTCCTCTTTCATCTCTCCCTTCTGCTCCCGAGACGCCGTGTACCGAGTCTTAACGACAATATAGATCCGCCACGACGTACACTCCCCTTTTTTCCCTCATCTAGTTCCGGCGATGCAGAACAAATGCCACCCGAGTTATTTGCATCCTCGAGCCGCGAGCGTACTTGCTTTTAATTAGATTTTATGCGACTTCTCCTTCCTGTCGCTCGGACGTAGAGGATTGTTAATAGAATAATGGTGGAGGATGCACCTTCCGAAGTGGAGGTTTATTGTTTCCTGCGTGAGCGAAGGAAGGTAGTCACGAAGGAAACTGTAGGGTTTCGACGAAAATTAGCTGAAATCGAGAGATAATTTGATGGATCACTGTTAGGCTCACTGTTTTGAATTATATGCACAGGGGATAACAATAAAGGAAAGTACCCGAATCAATGAACATTCATTCACTAAATTAAAAGTTTCTTTTCTTAATAGTAAATAATCGTAATCACAAATTTTCCAAGGGTAAAACTAAATTAAACGCCTATGATAACAACAATATTTATGGACCAATGGAGAGAAAAAAGAAAGCTTCATTTGTCGTAAATACATAGACATTAATCATTTCAAATAACTTTCATTAGATTTTAATTTGAAATGTAACATTTTCAAAAACATTTAACGCAACAAAACAAGGGACTGCAAATCAGTTGAAATTTAAATTAATGACAAACGGATGAAAATAATCAAACGAAAACTTAATGGGGGTTTAATGAAGACAATATTGGATGTTAAATTAATTTTTAGTAGTTATCTTTGTATTGTTCGATGAAACCTTGGCTAGTTATAGGCTATGAATCACGAATTACCAAAACGAAAGATATCCATATCGCGAAGAAATAATTTTCGAGTACAATTGAGATTTATTAACCGATTCCTTTAACAATAAATTAGCCAAAAGCTTAACCTGCGAAGAACGAAGCCTTTGCTCTCATCACTTGGTGTTATTAAAACACAATAATTCACCGAAATTTCCACTTCAGAGAGTAGTCACTCAGCGCCCAATTAATATCTTTGGGCGAAACCCGCTAAATCACCGGTGACAATCACATTCCTCGGCTCCGCAGAAACTTATTGGTTCCACCCATGCTCGCGATCTTCTTCTCGGAATGAATTGGCCTTAAAAGTTTAATTTCCCAATTGGACTCTATGGCATTCTCCCATCATTCACCCGCTCTAGCCATTAGCCGCAAATGAATTGCGGAATGACGCTGCGCAGGGATTCAAGGGAGTACCCGAGGCGATGAAAGGGTGGAGCGGCCGATGGATGGTGCCACGCGTTCGGGGCGTAGTGCGCAGGCGCGGGGAAATTCTTCTGCGCGGGAAGCAATGAACGCGCCTTCGGAAGCAATTGGTTAAAGAAGATCGACGTTTCGGATTAAAGAGGAGAGAAAGAGCGAGGGAGAATGGCTGATAGCGCTTGGAACTTCAATGAGCGGACGGAGGGCGAGAATATGTGCGTAGTTGCCCTGCCTTTAGCGTTTTCAATAAGTTGCACAGCCTTGGCGAACGGAATGACGTGAATTTCAACTAAGTGCGTCACGGTGGTCGATGGCTGACTGAGAGTAATCGCTGCTTCTTTTCGTGGAGAGTGAAACCGATTTGAATAACAAATCCGCGAGTAAGAGAGGCTGAAGGAAAATAAATTAAAATGCAATTAAAGAAGGAAAATGTCAAGGAGCGCGTCAATGAGTACTTCCTGAAAAATAAGATGGTGTAAACAACGGTGATCTACCGTAACTAAATAAGGCAAACACATTTATTTCGCTGACAGTTTCTTTAGAAGATATCTTTCAACATAAATGAAAATTTAATGTAATGCAGTAATGATGCTTTCTTGAACAAATAACTCTTAGGTAAAATAGTCTAAGGCAGTGGTTCTTAACAAGGGATGCGGGCACCCCTAGGGGTGCAAGGTAGCCTTTCTAGGAGTACGAGAGAAGTTTATAAATTTTCAATGGAAATTAAAATTGACGTAGCCATTAAAAATGTAGATATTGTTTTATATGTAACAATATAGTATAAAATTTAAGTGTATAAATTTATTTATGCGGTAAATAAATTATCTTGCAATAAAGTTCTTTTCCAAAATGAATTAAATAAATTTTTCGAAGGAGTGCTGACTGTTTAAAAGATTAATGAATAGCTAAGGCAATGGATATTATCTTCATAAAATCGAATTGAAAGATATTAGAAAGCAATTTAGCATAAATTGTGACTTTATACACTACATAACAAAATACAGTAGCATGGCAGCATGATATAGATACAATCTAAGCTAGGTACTGCTTTAACATTGAAATTACAATCTTACTCAACACAAAGAACGATTAATAGGCAAGCGGAAATAAAAACCGTGGAAACAAACCAACACCTTCGCCTTCCATGCGCCATTAAGACGTCGAGACAGATTCCCTCGCGTGTAGACACCGCTTGAAGAGATAGAAAGCCGTTTCTTTCGCACTTTTATTCAAGCCAGCATCCTCCATTCAAAACTCCTCATTTTATCTCCCTAAACATAGCGTCGCCTTCCGACCTTTGGTATTCTCACATAATTCGAGCCTCGTCTGGCACCAATGTCCAACACCCTCACGTACACAACTCTCTCTCACTCCCGCGACCCTCACACCCATTCCGAAAGACTAATCTGGACTGGAGACCAATCCATACGCCTACGCAAAATCCATAGTATAACCCTCACTCCGTGCACTCGTGACTCTTTCGCCCTTTAACCTCAGACGCCCGCCCGACTTCATTCATCTCCTCCCTCGCCCGCCTTTAACGCTTTCGTTTTGTTCCGACCACTCTTCTTATTGCCGTCTTTTCCTCCAACCACGCCGCACGCTCTCTCTCCCCCGCTCCTTGTCCTTCCAGTCTTTCCTTTCTCTTAACCCTCGCAGCCTCTCCTACTGGAGCTACAAATTTACCTCTCAACTCCCCTCCTCCCCCCTTATATCTTTTCCCGCCTATTTGCTTTCTGGTTGTTTCTTGTCGACTGCTTGTGTGTCTTTTTTGCGGACCGATTTTCACCTACGACTTCCCGGTGACTTTTTTATTCCTGCGTTTCGCGAGATGCCTTATCTGCTCGTTTTTCTCCCTTCTCTTCGGGAATTCTTTCCGGGAAAGGACATGCTTTTCGGTCGATTTCCAATCTGTCATCGAAGGTCAGGACAATGGGTGCGACGGCTTTTTTGAGCAGTGGGTTCTCATGACAGCCTAGAGGAAAAATAGATAGGTAATGTTGCGATAGTAATATCCATGACATTTTTATCCCCGGCTTTGTTATGCTAAAATTCAGTTAAACTTTGTTCCTTTTCCCGAGAAGCAAAACTATTCGAACGTATATAATTAAAACAATTGAAAATAAAAGTGAGTTTTATAGAAGTCTACGAAAAATACTAAGTATTTTTCGTTGTTTTAAATGGTGTTCAACAAAGTTAGGCCAGAACACCTTAAGTTTAAATATAAAAATTAGAATAAATAAACCTTAACGTCCAGATATGAATTAAACCTTATTGAAATTCTTATTCAGAATGGAGAAAATTTACAGTGAACTTATGTAGAAAAATGGAAGAAATTTAAAAATTGTAATTATTTAAATGGCTCACGTAGTTACTATAGGAAAGAAAAAGAAACTGAAAGGGCATAATCATTCTGATAAACTATTTTAAGTAATACTCAAAGAGTAACCTGACAGCAGCTAATTATTAAGCAACGTAAATATGACAAACAAACTAACAATCAATGGAATATGTATCTGCACCATGGATCACTGAAGTACCCATCTTTTTCAGGAAATAATACATTTTAATTCAATGAAAAATAAAATATTCTCGAATAACTGATATTTAAACTAATTCTTTCCCAAATTTTAAAATCCATTCCGAATTTTCCCTCACAGGAGAAGCGGTTAACATTATCCGCGAAAATACATGTTCACGGAGCAAGTAGTGGATGAATTGGAAGCATGGGACACAAAAGCTTTTAACAGAGGTGATTTTCGCATCCACACCCTCGGCCCATTTTCCACCAAGTAGAACAGTCTATCTCAGCCACCTGTGGAGCGCTCAACGGATCTTTGGGCTTAGCACCGTTTTTTCTTCCGCTTTAACTCCCGGCCAACGCTGACGCCTACTTGAGTTTTCGCAAAAGATTCCTTTATCCCTCACGACTTTTTCTCCTGCTAGTTTTTCACAAGAACAATTCTTTCGTTCCATACATACATCCCGCCAATTTAATCAATCGCCACCTTTAAATGTAGCGACGAAACTTCTTTATGCAGTTTTTTCTTATTTAGAATTTCTACTGGTTTCTATAGGATTCTATAGCGCACGATACTTGCTTATTTTTCATTGGCTCGTTATTCGGGTAGAACAAACAAGAATATTGATATTTATATGTTCGATTCAATCACATATTTTCAAGCGATTGACATATTTAAAAAAATCGTACCACAATATCGGTAAACCTATGGTTTAGAGTCAGTTTGATGTAATAGAGTTAATTTTAAATGCAATCACGAAGAAAAATTTGCACAATTTGAAATTCTATTATTGCAGTTAAAACTATATTTATTTTACCGAAATGCTAAAATGACTGATTTAGCTTCAGATTATTCAATTTCTACATAAATAATTATTACAGATGGTAAAAATTTCCCCACCTACGAGGTGGAACCAATATTAACGCTAAGATCCCGGATTCGAGTCTTGGCTAACTAAGAATTTTACTAGTTAGAGCTGACCTAATGGCTGTTTCTAGTCGTCCCTCATTATAATTGTACATACTTAGCTGTAATAGTTTAAGAATTGATATAATGTGTGGATATAAGAAATATTTTTGTTAATTATAAAGAAGACAGCTTGAAGAATATCAATACCAAGTCCTTGGCACAGCCCTTCGCCGCGGAAACATTTTTTTCGGCAACTCTACAGCCAAATAATTCACACCTCTTCCGGCAGAGAATTGCAACAAATCCCCGTCTAATTTGGCACCAAATTGAGGACATAAATCGATCCTAATACGACAGCAATCGGACCATAAAACCCCCATCAAGTCAACAAGCCCACAGCCGTAAGGAAACCAAAAGCCTCAACTGAACCCCCACACAAACTCCCGACGAATTACCTCCGCTTTCCCCGATCAAATTTCCATCTGTAGAAATCAGCTCGAAGAGTCTATTCACTCGGGAAGTAAAGACCAAATGCGGAATAGGAGAGTGTCCGGGAGAGAGAGAGATTTGGCGCTCGGCGAAAAGAATGGGTGAAAGAGAGGGGTGCGTGGGCGTGCGGGGAGGAAAGACGTATGGTTCCATGCCGGTGGCTCACCAGATCATCCCTTTCTATTTCTTCCTCCTTTATCTCCCTTTTTCACCTTCCACCCTTTCCATCTTTCTCGCCCTTCCGAAGGGCGGATGCCCAAAAAAGAGAGAAGGGCGGATATCGATGTCGTGAGAGGGGTGTTATGTACGAGGTAGCAAAAATGTGAATGGGATTGGTCCGGAGGCTGCACCGAACGGCATGATGGGAAGTCTCTTTTTTATCCTAGTGGATGGAAGATTTTCTCTAATTCATGAAGCGAAGCTGGTGAATCCGAAAAAGAATGGCTGTTTTTGTGGAGGCTTAAAGAGGGAAGTTGGGAATTCGCCTCGTTTTGCCAAATTGTTTCCGAATGCGGTCGCGTGTAAACCACACACTTCCAAACCATTCCACCGATATTAGACACTAATGATGAAACAACTGTTTTATTCATTTATTCGTAAATCGGTGCAATATGGTCAGTGTACCAGAGAGCAACATTCGAGGTGGACGTAGTAAATTAATGGTACAATCTATAAAGCATTCGCCCAAAGACGAGAAGGAAACCCCCAATAATCCTTCTTTGAACAGTAGGACTATATATTTTTCTGCTAAGCTGCTATTGCCACTGTCTGGTGAAGTCCTCCTAAGCTCTCCTGAACTTGTCAGGAGTTGCTTCACCGTTTTAGATATTAATTCATTCATAGCTTTTTCTTTCGTTTAAAATATTCAATTTACTCAATTTTCCTAGCTGAGTGGCGGAATAGTTATCTACCAAACTTTTCAACACGAAGTCACTGGTTTCGAGTCCAGGTAAACCAGAATTTTCCTGGCTAGGGCATAAATGTTTGTATTCGTCATCCGTTCTTGTATTCGTATGAATTATTGACACATAAATAACTGGTATATATCTGTTTACTATATACATAAGGATATCATTATTACTTCATTAGAATATAATGCCAAAATTTAGTAGAAATAAAGAGTTCTTATGCAACCATAAAGGAGCCATGCTAGCAAATGGACAAAATATACAACAGAGATATAATATAAGTAAATGGTGAAGCTGAGGGAAGAAGTCGGCAGTGAAGAGATGAAAGGAGGGAGAAGGTGGAGCCTTTTTTCGGAGGCGTGCTATGGCGGCGGCTGAGGTTCCGCGGCCCACCGAAGATACCATCTCGAAAGCCGCTTCTCACAAATACAAGCATAAATGTTAGCGCGAATTTTTACATCCCTTCCCATTCCTGAAGGTACACGGAGAGCTAGAGTTTGAGCTTTTAAGAGAAGAGGAGAGCTCTGCACGCAATCGTTCATGAACTTAGATTTCATAGACTCGATAGGAATCTTTCATACAGACCAGGTTTGTTGAATATACCCATGGGCGAGAACGCAGAAGTTCTCTAAGTTTTAAAAATAAGTTGCGATCTCTAAAACTTGCATTCATAAATAAAATGGGAGTCACTCATCGAAAAACTTCGCTAATCGAAAAATTATTGTCATTACGACTAAATCTTTCTTTATCCATTACTTATATGATTATTATACTCTATATAAGTACATTTTACTTTATATGAGTGTCCTTATTGACGCGAAAAATTCACATAAAAGTTGTAATGGATTGATGGAGACGAAAATACGGTTTAAGGGAACCTTACCTACACATGCAGTAGATTAAGATCCTAAAGTGATCCTGTGGTTAAATAGATTCAATAACAACTGAACTGATCTAACTTGAGCAAATTAAGAGATACCTAACATTCTCCTCTTCCTTATGCTGTATGAAGCTCAGAGTCCACGCTACATTTTTCATTCTCTTGAGATTTACTGATTTGATAGAAAACACAAGCAGCTTGATTAGGGGCGAAATATATGGGAACGATCACTTCCCTATTGAAAGAGTTAACAAATATCTAGAACTTTCACTGTACCTATCATATTTTGATGGGCAAATAAAGAGACGTTTGAAATTTGACATAATACAAGATTGGTGAAACTATCTGGCAATGATACACGTACAACAATCCAAGGATAATCCCTGAACGGAGAAAGAAAATAAAAGCTATTCTAGATAACAAATAACGAAATGGATATTTGTTCTTCTTCTGCTTCAACCCTTGAGTTGATTGGCAGCACATCTCCAATAATCTCTTTTCTCAGCTTTCCGTTTCACTTTGTAATGTGTTCGGCATTGCATATCTTTCATGAACTCTCCTTTATCTAATAATTCTTATTATATTCTTTACTTATTCTTGAGCTTTTTCAAAGATTTCTTTAATTGTCTTCCTTTCCGCCCAGCTTACTTTCAGCATTCTTCTGTAACACTTTAAACGATAGCAGTCTTTTAATTTCACTCTCCCCTATAGTCTACGATTCACTACCATACAGCAACACTCCAAACGTAGGTCTTCATAAGGGTTTTCCTTAATGCTTTTTGGAGTTAGTTGAGTTTTATTTAGATATTTGCTATTGATATAAAAATCAATATAAATCAGAATCCTAAGGGGGTATAGTTCATTCATTCCACATCAAATACTGATACATTAAATATTGATAGAGGTACAAATGATTCCATGTAAACATTCTTAGCTATAATAATATTTAACACGACATAAATATTGTTTCCTTCGCAATAAATAGGATATAATCGATCAATCTCTTGTACTATTTATTTCCTAAACTCGCTCCCGATAAGAATGATAATAAAATGGATGTTATAGCTCTTTAAAAGTCCTAAATATAGTGAAGACATGTCATGCTAAGGACTGGAGTGTGCGTTGAGTTTATTCTAGGTATTAAGTAATCCACACTCTTTGGCGTTTCAAAATACCTGATTTCTCCAAAGAAAAATTCAAGTTCTTAGAAAATATGTACCCATTTATTGACTAAGCGTAACTTTAATGAAAATTTAAAAACGAAACGTGTACTTTAAGTATTTTAAATGGACGATCGTATCAGATAGGGACTCAAATATCTTATGCTATGATAAAATATTTGGCTAAATCTTAATCCTCATAATAAAGTTAATTTAGATGTTATTAGAAGAAATTGTACCATAGTTGATATGCCAAAGAATATTACTTCAATATAAGTACTCTCACTGAACTTGCTCCTTCTATAAAAATTGAAAAGTTCATAGCTTAAGCCGAAAAAGAAAACAAAGGCGATATTCTGCTCTTCCCTGTGAAAGCAATATCAATCCAACGAAAACAAAGAATTGTTAATATAGTAGAGGAACAAGTTAGAGGTAGAAAAGCTTCAAACTCTATCACCGATAAACTATAAAAACAGATAAAAGTAACACCATTTCTTTGTTAAAATAATGATATATTTTACGTATCATTCATATGTAATAGGATGAGCTTACAATTGCAAAGAATACTATATTTTCTGTCGATAACATTTGGTTAATTGTAAGAGAGGTGTCTCAAAACTAAAATTTTCCAATAAAGTCATTATTATTATAATTTTAACACGCAAAAATAGCTTTTTTATATAATAACTCAATATGAGTTGGCAGGTTGTCGCGGAAACCCATGACGAAGATCTGAATAAACAGTTCTTCGTATTAAGATACTTAGTATGGCCGTATTTAGGCTGAAACCAGCTGTCAGATATATAGTTGGTGGAAGTTACGAAGAATTTAGTTTAATTAGTATATTTAGAAGATATTTTCGTATTAATAATAACTAAGATCATAGACGCGTCGATACATCGCGTTTCCTGACTTTGAAAATTAAAAACATTTCCAATTAGGCATTTTTGACAACGTACCATTAACCTAATATTATTTTTAGGCTAAATTCATCAGATGTGAATAAATTGTAGCTCAATGACAACTGTATTTGTTTCTTTGCTAATATTCTATCTGAATTGAAATAACAGCTAATAAAGAATTGAAATAAGGTGTAAGCACCGGTAGAGAAAAATTGGTTTCACAAGAACTGCCACAGGATAGCATAAAACGAATACCTTTCAAATAGAAAAGGAAGCTATTCATCACCGAATTAACGTTTCCGCTCATCTTCCAAGATGCGACAGAGTTGAACGACGATTCGCATTGCACATAACTATAAGAGATCTGCAAAAAAAGTTATCTTTAATAATCGCATAAAATCCTATTTACCCAACTAATCCACCTTACGCAATTTCCTTCGAAAGCCGTTTCCATCAGAATAGCCTCATTTGAGCAATTAGCGACGCCACTCGAGGACGAGTTAAAGAGAAAGAAAAGGAGCGAAGATCATCGCGACTTCCCTTTCTTTCGCTGGACGCCCCTGTCAAAACCTTCAAATCCCCCATCCAACAGACACCGATCGATAAAAAATAATAGCATTTTTTGCGGAATTTGATATTTCCATGTTGTAGGTCTTAAAGCCCTTGGAGGAGAGATAAGGAGGAGCGATTGGCGAAAGGGTTTGGGAGAGGTGTGATAAAGAGAACAAAAAGCGAATGCGGGAAAAAGTGAATTAGTTTTATTTTGCGAGGCGTGGGACATGAGACAAGCAGATGGAGGGTGTTATTTGGAGTGGGCGGACGAGAGTTGGAGATAAAGGGAATGAGAAAAAGGATGGAAAGTCGCACTAATTATCGCTACAGGGTGGCTACTTTTCTTTCGCCTCTCCCACACCCCGTCACCCCGCTCCAATCAACAGGCGAAAAGGAATCGATGCAACAAAGAGTCTGAAGCCAATCCTCTTCAAGTGAGAGATTTAATAAGGCCTATTGCTAACAGGGGTAACCATCTTCCTCGAATCAAGGCTAAGGAAGTTCGTTTTGCATTATCTCGTTTTATTTTGAAAATTTTAACCGAAACTCTTTTTCATTTGCTTACGCTAATTCAATCACTATTCTAAATCTCATTTATAAATTATTAATTCTCTCTTAGTATTAAAAGTTTTTCATGAATTTAATATTGCATCTGCAACCACCTTATATGAGTTTGACGGTAAACACGAAACAGGTTTTACCTATGGGGTGTCTATTTCCATCTTAATATCTAAATCATGTCGTCTGTATTCTTTTCAATATGAATAAATTTATTTTACTTACTTAAATGCTTTGATGGATACAGAAAGCACATTTTTTCCATTACTTATTCATTGTGAAAAGAAGAAGATCCCTTCTTCTTTTCACTTTTTCTTCAGAGAAATCACTACTAATTACAGTCGTTCGTGAGGGTATCCAGCCCAAATGTCTTCATCGAATTCCAGCTCAGCTAATAAATAAAGTATTTCCTAAAATTACGAATTACTTCGATGCGGGAAAGCTTGAATTAAAGAAGACTCGTACGATATCAGAGCATAAACGTATTCTATTTCCGAAATACAATAGTTTAAAATTTTTTCAATGTACAATTTCATGCAGATCAATTCCTATTTTACCATACCACGAGAAGACTCCATAACAGTCAAGTGGGAAGCGCTTTCGGCTTCGACGAAAGCGGTAATATTAACAATAAAAACGGTTAAGTAACATCGCGGGATCTGTAAGACTGTGCTAGCATACAAGCAAAATAAAATAAGCAGTTTAAATGACGATTATTTGTAATGCTTAAAAGATCATCTTTATGAAAATTTTCACTACCAATTCTGGGGATCATATTCTTTTTGTATTACTGTAATGATTGATATAATTATAAAAGCAAAGAAAATAATAGACGGATGAACGATCATACTATTCTTAAATGAGATAAGTAATTCACGGTCGAGTTATTCCAAGGACTTAAAATTTTTAGAATAAAAAGATAAAGAGGCAACGAACATCAGAAGAGATACAGGAACGTAAATCCCAGGGCATTCTTCATTTCACTCCTCTAAAAGTCCTACAGCGGAAGTTTATTCTGGTATCAAGTTCGTATAATATTAACCGCAGGGTATAAAATGATGAAATTAATTTGAACCACTTTAACACTCGTGAAATCGAGCAAAAATAACGATGGTAAAAGAAGTGAGATAATTTTTCATCGCACTGAATCAATTTTCGAACTATAGTAATTTAGTAAATACGAAAGTTCGAAGTCCTGTGAAATTTGAATATGAGTCGAATTTTGTAAAAGAATAGATAATAAAAACACCGAAGTAGAAGTAAAAAATATAACCCTTTAATCTCCGTCACTTCCTTCCGTTCAAATCATTGAAAAAATTGAAAATTTCAAACGGAAAAGAAATAAGAAAAAGCAACTCCTTTGTCTTAGAATATTATACAGCTTAATTAGGAGATAAATCAAGTGAAGACAGTTTTAGTTATTTCTTTATGTATTCCTCACATCATTTCAGATTCGTGTATTTTAAATTAAAATAAAAGGCCACAGATGCCTCCACATAGTGAGTATAATAAGATTAATATGTTAGAACGCAGAAAATGTACTCGGAAGACCAAATTTAACGGCAAGAAGATACTTTGACGGTAATACCGATTTTACTCAAAAATTTAATCAATCACTATATAAATATAAATTTCATTTCAATAATTGTTTCTAACCGTTATAGAATATTATAGACGAACATTATATTATTTTTGTATGAATTAAAAATCCGAATCATCTATTTTCTACCAGGAAACAGTCATTATCGATTATGCAACCAGATTTACTTCTGAAAGAGGATCTTCAGATTATCCTTATTGATAGTATAATTTGAAAATATATTGAATATTTAATCATCCAATCTTCGATTCCGTTCATTTGAGTACGACTTCTTTTAACCGCTGAAATAATTCTGTTACAAATGATAACAAGAAAGATTAATAGAATGGCACAAAAATTCTCTCAAAAGAATATAAATATCAGAAATATTGCGACGGACTCGTTACTATTTGTAAAAGGGTCGATTTTCTGGTTCGTGACAATAAGATATTAGTAGGATAAAGTTATCCCAGTTTGATCCCACTAATGTTGACACTAAAGAACACGACAAAAAACGTCTGTACACAGAAGCACAAGGAATATTTTTCATTATCCCTGCAAACTTGATGATTTCTAAGCCATGTTTCAAATTTCAGACAATCTCTTTGATTGAAACGCAATAAAGTATTCTCAATCATTAGTATTAATTCTAAGTGTTATTTAATAAGTATTATAACTCAGCAACTGACTATTCCGAGGTATGAAAACTTCATTTTAGTTGAGTTGTTTCATCTCATCTCAGAACTTAACCCGTGATAATTTCGCTAAAATCTTAAGGATATTCAATCGCCCAAATTAAGTAGAACCTTTTCCTATGCTAAATCTCATATTACTAAGAGAAAAAAATTTTCCGAATTAATGGACTGCATTTGAACCAAATGAAGTACTTACAGTGAGCTTGATCGAAAGAAAAATATTATTACTAGAGAGTAATTTCAATGCGTCTATCATCTACGACCATGTAAAATTGATTATATTCAAATATACTTCGGATAAATTTACTATAAAAATAAACCACCAAAAGGCTACCAACGGATAGTACTAGCGTTTTAGTGTAATACATAAAGAATGGCGTTTCACCAAATTTGATCAAACGGCCCTAACAGTGGATACTGGTCATACGTCTGCGCTTAATCTATGAAATTGGTATTATTTCGAAAGTTATGCCTCTTCAATTAATACGAAACATAAATTCGATGTTTTCTTTGGATGAAACCATCTCTCCATCCATCCTTATGTCGAATCATAACCAACCAGCCAACCCTTTCAAAAAAGCCGCGACATTCCGACAAACCCCGCGACCCGAACGCCATGAGCGTCCGCCGCCGAGCGGAGAAGTGAATGAGCAATGCAAGAGAAACAGAGAAGAGGTATGCGAACGGGAGGGAGGGATGCGAGCGGGAAGCTGGTTGAAGTGGGCGGAGCGTGCGAGAGCCACGCCCCCCACTCCCAGAACAGGACCAACGCCACCCTCCCCCGGCGTGCATCCTCCTATTGGACCTCACCTATATCAGGTGACACGATGATAAGTGGGTGTCTGCTCCTGGATGGGTGGGGTTGGAGATTGGGGTGCGAGGTAAAGGCGTCTGCCGGACTGCACGGATAAGGGGAGGACCTTCCAATAGCTTCCGTACGTTCCATATGGTTCCCTCATTGCAGACGAGTGATGGGGAAGCGTCGGCTCGCCTAATCGAGACGTTCTCGAAAAGTAGCCACTGAGGCTCGGATTTCAGTGTTTTCGCATGCTGACATGTGCTGCGCTAGTTAAGGAAGCGTGTTTCCCCTCTGATTCAAAGTAAAACGAATTATGGGTAACATTTTTAGTAACATATTTTGCGACGGGAATACGAAGACAGTTGGCATTTAGGATGAAATGCATGGTGAGTTGCGTATTTGAAAACTGCTGGTATAACACTAAGGAATACCAGTTGACATCAATTAACAATCGATGAGAGAATATCATGGAATTTATACAAGTATTACTGGTAAATAGGCGACTCAGATATCTATAATAATCCATTGATGAACATAATATTAGCATAATGATATTTATTGATTAAATAGTAAGAACAAGCATCTCGGATAGGGGCGAAAAATATGGCAACGAGCACTTCCCTATTGAAAGAGCTTCATTGACATTTGGAGGAATTTCATATTACCGTTTAGAAGCCAAAATGTAGACATATAGTGTGGAGTTTCAAAGGTAAACAATAGAAGGCTCTTAGGAAAGAACAGAATCTTCGAAAACGGTCCAGCAATATGTTAGTCTATATTATTTTCTGTGGAATTTGATATCTATTTTGTAACACTTTAAAATTAAACATGTATATGATTTTATTCTAGAAATAGAAAATTCTATAAATGCTTTATTAAAACAATGGATTGCAATTTCCTTGTAGAGATAAGCACAAAAATTAAATTACTGATAGTCCATAGTGACTAATAGTGTTACTGGAGATGGTTCTTCATGGATGAGATAATATTTTCGACTTGAAGGGAAGAAAATAAATTTTCAAGAGTAAAATTTACTAGTGCATAGAAAAGTAATTATTTTTTGTTTTCGTTAATCACTTGTATTCCATAAGAGTTTGATAGATTTTAGGTTAATTAATTCTCTCTCCAAACGCAAAACAACCAAGCTCAAAAACGAAACCATTGAAAGGATAATTCTCAGTTCTAGTGTAAAACTTTTCGAAGCATAATATTCTATGAACGTATGCATGCATGAATGCGATATGCGTTCGCTAATAAAATGGATTGATAAACTTAATGTGAAAGAAAAAGATTGAATATCAAAACAAAGTTTCAGGAGGTGAAGTCGAAACAGAGAGCGAAGAAAATTCGTTAAACATATACTATCACCAATTGTCTTATTGCAAAACATTTATGCGTAAAAATTTAACGCGGGCCGGATGTATTAATCATTAACTTACCTACTTCAATCTCTTTCCTTGATTATTTCTAAGTTTCCGAGTCATTAAATGCAAAGTGTTCTTATGATGTTTGTACGTATTTCTTAACTTCGACCAAGTACTAATTTAGTAAAAAATTTGGAAAGGGATACGATAAAATTAAAAAAGTTATACTCGATAAATTTCGGTTAAACCAAATAGTGTTTGATTAGTGAAATGAATGTCAAATATTGCAGTCGTGACAATAGTCAGAGAAAGGTACATTGAGTATTTACATTCTTTGCAGTGAAACATACTCGTATTTTCTAATTTTAATTATGATCATAAAACAGAAGTAAACGACATGAAGATGTATAAGTTGTAACTACGTATTAAACAAAGATTTCACAAAATTGTTTACAAAAAATCCGGCATTAGAAGGCAGTATCAGATTTCGTAGTATCTGAAAAGTTAGCCAAACCAAAGGAGGAAATGTTTGACTCTACCACCATTTTAAAATTATCCCAACACTTCAACGACATAATTCAATTTATTCCATGGATATCAACTTTGGAAACACCAACTACGAACTCGACAGCGTGACCAATCCACACAGAGATTAAACACTTATCAACAACCTTAGCTTCTCAGTTTTTATTCGAAGGACCGGGAAATCTCCTTATACGCTAATTTGCGAGAGGCGATAAATTTCGGCAGCTATACGCGCAATTATGCTAAACGAGGGCACGGGGGACATTTATAATCTGCCCCCGAAGCAAAAAATCTCTCGATCTCGAATTAATACGAAATCTAAGCTCACGTCAGGTAAAAATATCGAAGTTCGTGCCACGACGAAATGATAATACACTTCATGAAGAAAATTATTGGATAAATATCCGTGCCTCACCTTCGAACTTAGAAACGGCCGAAAATTAGCGAAGATTAGAACAATAAAAAATACTCCTTATCGAAGCCTATTTATAACGTTTCTCGCGCCTCGC
The DNA here is from genome assembly GCA_947579665.1 of Sympetrum striolatum. Classification (NCBI taxonomy): domain Eukaryota; kingdom Metazoa; phylum Arthropoda; class Insecta; order Odonata; family Libellulidae; genus Sympetrum; species Sympetrum striolatum. Next base: position 46,414,331 of record OX388342.1, on the reverse strand, counting down.
TATCACCTATCGATTACGTCAATAAAATCGAAGGAGTTATTTCGGCTTCGATATAAAAATAACCTCCCCAAAATAGAGGGGCCTTCCTTTCACTGGCTACGCTCGAATACTAAATGAACCTCGGCAACTTTGTTTATGTAACGTGGATAGAAACTCATTTTGAATGAGTTGAGAATATGATATATTTGTAGCATCTTCCGAAAAGTTTAATAAACAAACAATCCATGGATACACTTTGAAGAAGAAGATTTAAATATGTGAGGAGAAAAAATCAATCGAGGAGGAAGCATAAAGTAGTTTCCAAGGGGAGCTCTGATAGTTAAATGGCGTTATTTACAGCATAAATCATCATAATGCACTTAGGAATTCATTTAAGCAATAAGACGAAGTAGATGGACGAAAAAAGATTTAAACTAAGAAAGTTAAGCTTCCACCATTATTAAGACATTTTATGAATCTTCAGAAGCTGAGTTCCATGATTCGGTGTCAAAAGAAAATATAATTCTGAATTTATTGATAAATGTGACGGGTATTTTTCAAACTAAATATTTTAATCATTTTTTACCATTTTGAAATAGCCTTTGAATTTATGAAGGTTTATAGCTGCATACAATCCATATGGTGGAATATATTTTAGTTTTATTTAATGTCTTTTCAATCTTAAGATACCACCTACCTCGTTCATTCCTTTAATCTCTCACATTTCATTAAAATATTAGAACCCGCTGGATTTCAGCCTAAGTCCGTAGCATGAAAATGTATAAAGCTAAATTATCATAATCCACTTTTGAATCAATTTCGTCAATAAAGACGATAAGGATGAACGAAAAATAGAATTAAACTAAGACAGGCCTCCACCATGATTAAGAAAATTTCAGAATTTCCTGGAGTTGTGTTCCATGCCAAAGGAAAATATGATTCTAAACCTATCTATATATGTTATCAACATTTTAAAATTTAATATCCAAATCATTTATTTAATATTGAAATAATCTTTCATTTTTATGAAAGTTTATCTCTGTATTCTATTCAAATTAGGAAATATATTTTAGTTTTATTTAGGCTTTCTTCAATTTTATGATACCTCATTAATATCATTAATTCTTTAAGTTATATGTAGAGTTATTTACGCACTGGATTTCAGCGAAAGTTCATAAGAACCATAGCATGTAAATATATAAAGCTACTGCTTGGATGAACAAACATAAAGAATGGCAAATTGCATCGGGAATAAATCGAGCATTGTGATAGATAGGCAACTGAGGCGAATGCTTTCGGCGATGCATCGAACGTCGTCGGTGCGATGCGGGGGCAAGTTGAGGGATGTCGAGGGTGCATGAGGATTGGATAAGGCAACGGAGGAATAGTTCGCGACGTGTGGGAGGGAAAAAGGAACGAGCAGTCCGTATCTATGCATGCACGCCTTGGGACTTAGTTTTCTATAGGTATATCGATACTGCATCTTCGGCGCAGCGGGTGAAGGGGAGGGCCTTCTCTAGGATGGGTAGGCCATTAAGAGAGGGCGGTGGCAAAGGCGCCGTGCATTTTTAACGTCGCCACGGCGGCGACGGCTGATTCACAGGTAGTGCACTTTTAAGGGCGTGACGAGGTGGAAGGTGACCCCTTGACAAGATGGCAGCCGAGGCGGGAGGACGGCCCGAGTCCATGGCGGTCGCGGCTAAAATAAGCGGAAAAAATAACGCGCAGCCAATGAAAAGAGTCAGTTATCGCCCCCTTTCATTGCCGCCATCTTTTGTCTTGTTTAAATTATAATTGCGAGGCTTTTGCTTGTCGCGCCACTGACGGAAAGATCGATTTTAGAGGGAAATATGTAACATTTGTACTTAGTAATTGTGAATCCCAATTTTAGCTCCGCCTACATCGTAATTAATTTGATTGTACTTTATGCAACGGTAAAGTTGTAGAAGAATTTTATAACGATAAGGAAGTCAGGAGTTAACCCTAGTAAACTTAACTCGCTATGATGATACTCCGTTTTTCTTTTGGTAATCAAAACGTTTGAAACGGAAAATTCTCTCTGAGGGTATATCTCTCATAAAATGTAGCCGATTCCATAAAAAATTAACATATTTCTATTGATGGAATGGTCATCGATCATAAAAGAACTTTTCGAGAATGCCTGGCTAAGAGGTAGAAAATGGTTCAGAATTATACAATTCAAGCACAACTGGTTTATTTGTAACTTTCAGAAGTCAAAAGAAAGGAAAAATCATGGTCCAGTGTTGTTTCCAATTCATTTAGACGTACTATAAATATATTACTAAAAATGGAGCATGATGTATCTTAAACTATCAATGTACTGGATAAATATTCATACACTTGATGAACTTAGTTTTAAATTTCATCTAGGGGAAAAAAACAACATCAATGCATTTTGTTTAATGTTCCCATTTAATTCAGGAGAAAAGATTACGAGATGGAAACTAGAATACCGCTAGGAAATCGAAATGGAGGAAACCAGATGTGAAGGAAAAATGAATTCTCCAATCGGGGCTACGCTCATCATAGCCGAACACAATTGCCATAGTGAACTTGATAAACGAATAATGATAAAAATTCTTTAATTCCAGATAAAGTAATTACACTAGAATTTACTGATTCTAAATTTTGCTTAGTACCTTCGAAAAAACTGAGGGATTCCATTCGAGTAGGAAATCCTTCTCTCCTTCAAATAGTACTAATGTGTCATTAGCAAAATTATTCGATCCAGATTAATATTCCCGGGGAAGAATGGAACCCCTCATCTGAATATTAGGTTTACGACTAAATTGAAAATACAAAAGAGATTATAAGGTATAGTTTTCAAACGAAATTTATCTCTGGTGCGAAAACACTCCGATTTGGTAATTTATGAGGCAGCAGATTGAGAGTTATTGCTATCTCTTTCAAGATTTCCCCGCTTAAAAAGAACTCGTCAAAATTGCAATTGACGTTCTGTGCTCCGGAATAATCAATCATCTGTCGGTATCATCTGCTTACCCCGAGGATTAGATCAAAGCTGATATTAAGTGGGCCTTAATCCGAGAACTAACAGTGGACGCCGGCGCCGAGCGACTAAAACAGCCGATCAATCATTGCAGCCTAAACAGTATTGGAGGATTACACTGCGCTAACTGATCTTCGCAGTTCTCAATTACCGCATCGCATCCCTGTGGTGACGATTCAGCTCAAATCGCACGACCTTACTCAGATATAAGCGCTTTAGACATTTTTTCAACGGGAAGCTTGGATAAGGAAATAATAATTCTTCTCTCCATTTTCCAAATACTCGCAATCAAACAAATAAACTAAAATGATCTAGATCAGCACTAAATTTGGCTCAAACCGATAACTCAAGTTTCGCAAATATTCACAATTTAGTTTTAGTTTAGTGTATTCAAAAGCAATCCCCAATTTTGCTGAAATTTCCATGTGAACATTTTCCATTATTTAAAGAAATATGACAAGGAAACACAGCCAAATCGATACATGGAAAAATTCGTTTCTGGTGAAATGTGATCATTTTCAGGCTTCTGCATATGTTAAATTATTGATGATCCTTCTACTGATATAGCCAATCTAAGAGGCATAACAGTTTTAATCAAGTGACATTTTCTCTTGTCTAGCAAATTTCTTGGAGGAATAAACGAAATATATCATACATCTGTCACATGAGAACTTTCAAAGTTGATAAAGAAATTGCGCGGAAACTTTTAAATACACCGCTTTTTTACTAGCTAAACGAACTATTAAATATAAATCAATTCCTTATTAAAATCCTACCAGAACCTTGAACTATAAATACAGCGTAACTAAAAAACTAAAAGTAGAAAGAGCTTTGATAGCGAATGAAAATTGAAAGAAACTATGACTATATATTACCAGCGTCTTCAAGTGTAGACACTTGATCTGTAATTTTTCTCTTAAAAATCAGATATAAAAGACTAGTAACTTCGGAAAAGACGTAGGAGCATCCCGGGGTCTTCAGAATTATTGCTCAATAATTTTGTCCAAAATTTTCGGTCTATTTTTAAAGCCCTTTAAACTCAAGTTTATAATTGCATTCCAACAAACAGGAATAAGGCTCACATTTAGTTTCCGATATTCGAGTCACACACCCCCTTTATCATAAAATCGTTTTCTTCCTAAAATAAAACTCCATGTAATCATATCTTCCCTCATGGCAAGGAATTTTAAAATCAAATGGTGGAATCAAAAAAGTGAAACAAATCATAAACTTCGAAAAATAATTTATAGAGAAACTCCTCAGGACTCACGGGATGTAGAACAATCTATCCTAGAAAGGATAAAGAGAAGGGGAAGAGAGAGAGATAGCGGAGGAAAAGATAGGAAGGAGCGCGGAGGAGACGGTGTGAGGCGAGGGAGATAAAAATAATAAATCATGGCAGCGATATCGGAGCCCTCGATTCTTTCTCGCTCCACCTTATTCTCTCCCCACCTGCAGACATCACATTCCACCCACCCATAGACCATCATCATCATCATCATCATTACCATAGACCACCCCCCGAAGCCCTTATCTGTCCCTGACACATGATTCTTTCTCCGTTTCCCATTCTGGTGCCGTTTGCCCAGATGCACATACACACACATCATGGTGCATTCCCAACTAACAATTACTACCATCATTTACCATCGAGAGGCCATGTTTTAAAACCTTTACCCCATTGTCTCTGGTCGGTGATACCATGAAAAATAGTGACCAAAATATCCACACATACAGAGTAAAAATTTTTAGCAATTCGTCATCGCGATCGAATGCGTTATCAGAATCTTAATGCGAATAAATTTGTGAGAAACATTTGGTAAGAAAGCTGCTCTACGGAAAGAGATAGCGTAAAATGATCAATAGAGTATAATATTTGGATTGAGAAGGAATGAAAAGTTTTGAAGCTGCATCAGGGTGATAAAAATGTGGCATTTCTATGATAAGCCGAGAAAATTAAAAACTTTTGGCACTGAGGAATAGCTGTTTCCATCAACCTCCGTAACTTAGAAATTACATAAAGTAATTTCTACAATGGAGACAGATATCGTTGCATTTTTTTCCCAGAACCAATTTAGGAAAAGGTCCTTTGAGAAATGTAACTTCCATAGGTCATTATTAGTCTATTATTAATATTTTGTAGGATTTGAAGAACGTAAATAATTCAGTATATCATGACTCCCTACTAGAGTCCATAAAACAAATATTATAAAAAACCCTCCAAAATTCTAACAGTTGAACCGGGTTTCGAAAGGTTCTATTTAAACAGTTATTCTTCATTAACAAAATAAAGGCTTTACTTTCCGTCATTGTTAGTTCAACAAGAAATACCCTTTAGCAATACCCTGTATTGATAGAATGCGCGATTTAAAAATTCTTCACATAAAAGACGATACGAACTTCAGAGAGTATATTTCAGACTGCTAATTTTTCCAATATCTTTGTATATTTAATCAATATCCAGTGACTTAAATTACGAATAATATGACTACCTGTGAATAAACAAATAAAGACATTAATGGAAAAAAGGTATTCAGTGAAGGTATTGGGAAATTCCGGTCTCCGACCCTAACGAAATTACATATACCCACATCTTAATGGAACGGATTCTCACACAGTCGTTTAAACAATATTCCAACTCCCTTCCATAGTTACATAATACAATAAATAACCTTGATTGCCATAAGGAATTCCTTCCTCTTTTACCTTCCTCTCTTACGATTGTAGACTACTGCACTCTCTCCTAATCACCATTAACACATAGCACATTTCGTTGACCATCATAACACGTACCCTCTCACATGCAAGTATTCTCACTGATCTCCTCCACCTCTACATATTTGACCTAAGCGTATTTACTCCGTTGCCCCCTAAACCACCTCTGTCTCATTTTTCGGTCTTCTTTGAGGAGGAGTGGGGGACGATGGAAGGGAGGGCTTGAGATACGGCACATCGGCATTCCCTAGAAGCGCCTTTTCATGAATTTCTGATTCCCTCAGATATCGGAGGAATTCCCCTCCCCTCAGTGATACAGGAAATTTGGCAAACTTGCCTCCACGTTCTATCGCTGCAACTCCTTCCTTCCCCTCCTTTCTCCTCCCAACTTAAAACCTCTTTCTTTCCTCCAAAAATCCCATTCACCCTTCCTTTGAACCTCCTTTTCATCTCCTTCGATTCTTCATTCCCTCCTTTTTCCTTATTTATATTTTCCCCTTATCTCGGCTTCTGGGAAATGTTTACTCAGTGGTGAGGGTAAAAAACCCGCCCTTTCTCTCGGATGCCAAATTCATTATTTTTATCCCCCCCTGATCCATTCCCCTCTTCTCACCTCCTCCACTCCGGAGACGTTTAATAATTTCTCCGATAATGAGTCGTCACTTAGCTCATCTCTCATCTCCACCATACGAAATTCCCTCCCTACTCCTTTTCGAAGCGGATTTTTATTCCTTCTCCATCACTGACGTTGGGAATCGTTCTTAACTAACACCTTCCTCCCCTTAAAGTTTTCTTTTTACACATAAAGCAGACGGTTTGTTGTACATACAATTGCAGTTGAAATTCTATGTTTACATGAATATATGTGTATTAACTATGTCAATATGAAGCTTTCTAAATCAGGCCCTACTTTGGGTAAAACTTATAATTCAAGTTTAGTTGATAATCATTGTTTTTTCATCGTTTTTTTTTGGTTCTTCCGAAAAACATGTTCCAGTATTTCTGAAATCTCGATGTGAAATTTTTCGTTATTTAAAAACTATACGAGAAGGATACATCGCAGAATCGGCAATCGACAACAAAAATGTTGATATTGTGATAAACAAGTTATTTTCTTCTCCTTTGAGAAAAAGGGAGAGATTCCTATAAGAGAAAAATAATTTCCTTTCAACTTCTTACCTTCTACGGAAAATTCTTCGTTTGTTATTATTCGTACTTTCCATAATTTTTATAAATTCATACTAAAGGACAATTATTTCTCGTTGCTTTGCGAGTGATGTGAATAAGGTTAACGGACCCTTCTTTCAGTATTTCCAGGAATTCAATCCATAGGAAACCGAACCAATGAGTACATATTTACAAAGAGAGTTAATGTCCGATATGGAATTTTATGTAGAGATAAAACGATATCTATGAGGTAAGGCATAAGTGGGTGTGTGCAAAATTAGATGAATTTTTTAAACTGAATATTTTCAGTTGAATAAAAATACCAAATGAATTTCTAACAGATCAATATTGTTTCTATTTATTGTAATGCTAGTCAGCCAAGAAAAAAGTATCATAGGGAATGAGATTTCCCAACACATTAAACTAGTGACCCTCTTATGCTCTTCACTGATATATCAAGAAATGAGGGTGAGCTACATCATTATCGCTTAATTGGGTCATTTTGTGATTATTACTTACATACTTGTACAGCTGTAAAATGACAATTCTAAATCTTTTAAAAGCTGAAAAAAAATCTATTTAAAAAGTCATTACAAAATTAAGTACAGCTATTCATACATGTTATTAAAAATTCAGAAACAGAAAATCAACAACAGGAACGACGATATAGGTATGAATATAAACGTTTTTACTGATTGGGGCTCAGCTATTATACTCGGAAGAGTATGCAGTCATAGAGATAAGCTTTGTATTTGTGAGTTGGAAAAGGTTCAGCGTAAGGCTATACAATTTATTAGGAATTACAACAATGTTTTGCTTTTCTGAATACCTTGTGATATGAGATGGATATCGTTCAAAGGTAAAGATTCAAGTAATTTTGCGAAAAAGCATTTAGTTTAGAGTTAACACATTTGTTCGAAGAGGTTGTGTAAAGCTCTCACACTGATCCGAAATAAACTGTATTCTGACAAGAATCGTTGCTGACATATCTTGCAATTTAATACTACATCACACAATGGCTAATTGGCTGTAGATAGATCTTAACTGATTTATGGAAACCTGAAAGATTGTGCCGACGGATACGATTCTGGCAGCAACAATTATCAATCCGGAATCATTTCTTACGAGAAAATTGAGACTCCTCAACATTTAAATAGTTTTAATATACGCTCTCTCAAAACTAGAAAAAATGGTTTATTTAACGTATGTGTATCCAGCAACACTAACTGATTGGCGATATAAGAGACACTGATAATAAAGCTCAATCGACTATAACAAAGGTATTATTCAATGTTTTCCTGTTAGTTAGAATAAAGTGTTAGGCTCAGCAACGAAAATACAAGGGAGCACACATGTAAGTTAATCGTACAAAAAGAGCCCGAATGGGATTTTTCCTCTAATAACTGTCTGCCCTTTCGGAATTATTCATTACAGCTAGTCATCGCATGCATTTGTTTCTTCTTCCATTCATTCACTGCATACAAACAGCCATTCATCGCTTGCGTGTATGCATAAATGCATTTAAACTCGACGTATTCATTCACTTATCCGTTCATCAATTCATCCTAAATACATGCATTTATTCACTGCATGCATCTATTCATTCACAGAGCCTCGCACCGTAAATTCGTTCGCAGAGTTATGTGCATGATGGATATGGATTAGCATCAATCGGCAAAAGTAAAATATTTTGAAAACGGAAACGGGAAGCGAAGATAAATTTCCATGGCTGAGAGAGTTATCTAATTCGGATCAACAAACGTTAATTAAAATCTTACGGAAATAACTTCCCCATAAATTTATTCCAAATGAGATTAAAATCTACATCTCTTCGTTTCCTTGAACAAAGAATGCTAAATGCAAATACTGAACGTCGCGACGTTAGCTCTACAGCGAAATGAGTGCAGTGAAAAACACCTGGCTGAATAGTCGCTAACATTACGAGCTCGGAAAAAATTCAACCGATGGTTATGGTAAAATATGCTCAACAATGAACTAACATCGTGACAAGGACGAATACAGCAAGAACTAATGGCTCGATACCGTTTGATGGCTAAGAAATGTTGCACTAGTTGCATGAAACGCGATACTATCCCAATACTAACAGAAAGTTAGCCAGCCTACTAAAAAATAATAGCTTAAAAATAAAATTGATTTTAGAAGCCGTTACTAGGAGAAACTGCATTATAGTGGAAATATTTCAGAAAAAGATTTAAGAAACATTTTGTTTAATGCGACTGGAATAGTTTCAGCTGCAAATATTTTTCATCAGGCTGCTACAATAACACAAATTCCGGTCACATGAAACAAATTCTTTTGTGAAACTTTTTCTCAATTATTTCTACCATAACTTAATAAAATATTACTTACGCGACTGCATTTAAATCAAATCATAGAACACAGGAATGCATCGACTCACCTAGAAAAAACAAAGAAGAAAGGGGTTAGAAACAGGGATATACGAGTAAAAATTACTAAAATTAAAAAATCCATATAATTGTTTAAATCTATACCATTTTCATGAATAAATATTAAATCTGTGCCTGGAAAGGCCATTCGAGTGTGATGCATATCTTTCTCGTAATTAAAATGCAGGCGTTTTGCAAAAGGTCTTCGGCAATCCGAGTGGGTGGGCCTGACAGGAAAGGTCGACTTAGAATGAGGATGACATGTATTGGGAGGGAGCAGCTCTGTGTTCCTTGGTTTTCATGAGGACATTATCCTGGTCAGTCGATTTGACCAAAAGATATGTAGATTCTGCGGAAGGGACATCGGTGTGGGCGACATGAGAAGGGAAGGCTTGCGTAGTGGGTGGCCTAAAGAGCAGGGGAGGGACGTATCGCGGGTGGCCTAAGTACATTCGATCTCATCCGAACCTCTTATATTTGGCTGCACCTGGAATCATGATTCCACACAGTTTTTGTAATTATCTAAGCATTGAAACTTAGACTATTCTAACAGATGTGGCATATTTAGCATATTTAGCCTGTGGATACTGCCAACAGTCAAATCAAGGCAATATAAATTTTTATCCCACCCATTTTAGTGAGGGAATTTCTCAACCTTGTAATGAACAGTCTGAAGTTGCAAATGCCGATGTTAAACTGGCGAAAAAACCATAATTAAATAACGATAAAGAAAAAAGACGAACTATTGGTCCACTCCAATAAGAGGCTGATCAAGAAACAGTAATCGTGTAACTTTCTAAATACGTAAGCTCATTCGAGGACAACGTTTTCATTTATTGATTATTAAGAATAAATTCTAAGTATTTCTGAAGAAATTTTTGGAGAAAAATCGTATTATTTCAGAAAATGATATTCGTAAGTCTATACAAACCAATACACTGAACGAGTTGTTTTTTTACAGAATTCTAGCTATTCATTGTTACTCGTTAATTACGTGTGAAAAACTCGTAAGTGAAATATGGATTCGTTTTACAAGATAAAAATAAGAAGAATTCCCTCTGTTAAGAAATCATTAAAACTTAGCGGTAACGCATATTTTCATCAAATTTTCCATTGAGGATGTAGGTATGATGATGAACCATGGTATATCCTATGATTTGAACTTTATCAAAAAGAGAAGTAAATAATTTCTATCATAATGCTACTTTACTGAAAATTAAATTCACAGCGAAAGAAAAGTTTGTGCCGCAATATATGGAGAAACAGGAGCATTGGTATATGAAATTACCTGTTTACCTCTCACTACCTTCGTGCTTACAACAAATCACGAAATAGGAAAAAACGATTTTAAGTGACTTCGACGAAGAATTTCTCAACCTTGGCAGTGAAGTAGAGCTACGTAATCTCTGTCTTTCCACCCATACAGTTCTCACTAGCCGGATTCCTTTATCAACACCGGCTTCTTCTTATCACATTTCTCCTTTCCCGCTCACTCGCCTTACAACCAATGCCTTATCGACGAAACCAAGGACAACGCTATTCTACGCCGAGAGAAAAACACAAACAACGCCAGAAATCTATCTCAACCCCCAAGTTACGGAATAGTATTTATTTATCAAATCGTAAAGCTGTTCTAACTTAAGGATTGATCATTGGTACCTAAGAAAAATCGCACATCGCTAATAAAAGCACATAGTCCTTGATTACAGATCGTAATGAAGTTTATGGATATCTGAGAGGCTCAGTGTATGGAGTACAATTTTATAATATCAATCTATAGTATGTTTTAGATATTAATCAATATGAGAACTAAATATAACGGATCGATTGCGCTAATAGCACGGAAAAGAGATTATGCCTATAAAATGCTTTAAAATCCTGACAAATGTAATTTGTGAGAAATTCGACGACCTTCGGGTCAGAGCTAAAAAACATTCCGTTCTGAAGACGAAATTATTTTCCTTGAATAATTTATTGACTAGTCAATATTACGACATAATTTTAAAGATAACATAATTGAAAAGTTAAACGTTTGCAAGTAAAGTAATATTTCTCGTAACTAAAAAACCAACACTTTAGTTTATATTACTGTCTACCACACCGATTATTAAAATAAATGATGAACCACGATCAATATTTTCAGTTTTACGCACGGGTGTAATATTTCATCTGAATCTATAACGTGTTAACGTCCATTAATAGAAAAGATAATTATATTTAAGTTTGCTAGTTTAGATTTCTATTTTAGGCTGAAAGCCTTACTTGCTACAATTTCCAGGAGTAAATTGAGTCAACTGCATATTTTCCTTTGGTTTTCGGAAGTACATCGAAAATTTGCAACCAACCTTAACTCTTTTCGTTTATTTATTATAATCAGTGTTATTTTCATCTCTTAGATTTGCCATCCAGACAGACAGACAGCAATTAGTGGGAGAGTACGAAATACAAATAATACGGTGATGTCATTCCGTAGCGCTTACTAACAATCCATATACATCTGCAAACATACTAAGAGAAAAAACAAATCCTTGAATGAAAACTTACCAGAAAAAATATAAATTACAATTGCAAAAGTTTGCATCACAGATAGGCGCCTGACGAATCCTACAATTTACTCAGTAATGCATTTGTGTCGTATATATCCGTGCAAAGTAATTATAGCGCTCTTACGCTTCTAGCCTTTGGATGGATGAGATACAGTAGCCAACGCGGGATATATCACAGAACAGCCTTCCGAGAAAGTCATTTCGGTCACTCGAAGGAAAATTATGCAGGTTCGAGAGAGCAAAGAAAAATGGTAGGCGTTGTTCGGAAGAAGGACGCGAAAAGAAAACATGATGGCTTGTGATGCGATAGGTTTTATTTGCTCAGCAGTGCCAATGCTCACCAGTCAAGAAGGAGAGAGAAACTGCTTTCGAAGGGTTGATAAGGCCTCAGAGGGCGTGTCCGAAGCGAGCACACAATGCCTTTTAGTCGTTTTCACTCAAACATATAAAATGTCGAAAGGACAAACAGACGTCACAGAAATTACGCAACGACACGCACTGGGACTCGCAGGTTGTATAATGGCCGAGCCAAACGTTAACTGAGTGGACTGAGGCGATTAAACCTAAAATTTCAGGGTATTAACAAGTTCCCAAATTCACGAAAAAGTCTCCGTAGTTTATAAGAGATTTCGAGAGGTACCAGCTGTGCGAATCATCATTTCACCTCGATGCACACAACAGCAGTGTAACTGACAGCGACGCATTTAAAGAAAATGAATAATTTTGAATACTGTCGTCCCTCACCACTTTGCGCTTCGACTTTCGCGGATTCACTCCATCGCTGTTTTTGAAATATGTATACCTATTCATTAAAAAGTAATATTTTAACGTCTAATATTTGATATTTACAACCACTGCTACCAGATTTTTAATCTACTTGTAGTGTTATTGTAATGATAATAATAATATACTGACATGAAGATGAGTTGATCTCAAAACCGGTCGTGTTTTTTTAAATAAAATTTGTGGACGCAGACCTATTGTTTTTTTCCAATCGATATCTTATTTTCTCTTATTTTGTCTAATATATTACGTAATGCAAGTTTAATTACAACTAAATGGTTTCATTCATGTCTAGAGGCTCTAATAATGTTAAAAACATATTTAGGTCGTAAACAGGTTTTATATGCTCTAACAACGAAAATGTTCGATTTATAAATAAAAATTTCTACTTCGCGGAAATTCACTTATCGTGGTAGAGTCAGACATTGATTAACCACGTTAATAATATAACAGTTATATATAAGGTATGTAGTCTTTTACAAAACGGCGACCTCTTCTCCACACTTATGATACATAGGTTATCAACGAATTTGTGAATATCTTCTTTCAATTTCATCCATTAGAACGTAAACAAAATCAAGGGTACCTTCAGATCGCGCGCCAAAGCAGCGGAGTTCCGAAATTTTCAACAACTTTCCATAAACGACGAGAGCTACTAAACTAGAGAATCCTGCGTGAAATTTTATCTCTCTTTTATGACCATGCGTGGATATACACATCCCCGACCACGGGAACACCTTGAAAAATTCATCAACGATAGCATCACCTCGAATAATAACTACCGTTACCGCAGCTTTCAATTACCAATGGAGAAGACCGAAACTGCGGCAGTTGCATGTGGGGGAAAATCACTGGAAACCATTATTTGAATGGCTCATTGATTTTCCTCGGTCATCAATCAGAAGGAGGAGGAGAAAAAATCACGAAATCCAAAAGAAGAACGCGATGTCGAAGGGAAGACAAACGCCCTTACGGCGATAGTACGAAAAGTGTTGGACATTTTTCCGGGAAAACTCCCCGGGAAATAAAGAAAACGTCCATTTCCCTTCGTTTCAAATCGAGAAAGTGTTCCGTCAATCCCCGGGGCGGAAATCGTTAATTCCGCCGACTCTAACCCGCATCGTTAAAAAAAAAGCTTAAGGAGTCGGGAAACCAGTGTCTGATTTCACGGACTCCTCGCCTTCTCCCGCGGAACAAACGTATCATAATGTAATCGGAACCCCGCCGCGCTTTTTAAATGCAAAATGCCACTTGGAATCACTCAAAAAACAATGCGGCTGCGCGCTTTACCGCTCCGTACCCTCTTACGGCGTGTCGCGAATCCCTTATCGAGCCATCTCCCTCTCGATATTTCACCACGTAATAAAAGTATTTAAAAGAGATCCCGGGCGAAACTACAATAATCCCTTATCTTTGCATTTCCACCCCGCTGAGACCACCGCGTTATACGACCAGGAAGGATAGCGTGACCCGGGCATTCGATCATCTCCGATCTCATTTTTTATACACATAGTCCGACCGCCTCCCTTTATTTTCGGTCCTGGATATATAGAAATGTATAAAAATCCCTATCTGGATCTACGGATCGGGAGATTAGGTCCCCAGAAGGTGTCATAAAAGGCGAAGGAGAGGTCCTTGTAAAAATGAAGCCCACCACCTTCTCTTCACGCCTTCCCCGTCCACCCCCGCGCACGCGGCATTCCCCTTAACGTCGAATCACACACGCACGCAACCAACCCCACGATTACTTTTCGTTATCGTTCTAACAAATTCGCCCGTTGTCCTTATCTCCCGTAGCTATTCCGTATTGCCTCCATTTCCTCAAGTTTACGAAAAATATACGCACGATTCCCGACGCCGATGACGTCCGCCAACGGACGTTGGAACAAACAGACGAAACTCGAAATAACCGCCGGACGGTTTTGAAAAGGGGCGCGCGGATTGGGCGCTTATCAACCGCGAAACGGGGGCCAAAACCGGGGAGAAATTGCCCGATAGGAATGTTCACTTATGTTTTATGTATTTGTGGACCGTTCCGAATTCCGGTAATTTTTTCATCAAGTCTGCGTCGATACGGGAGTCTCCGGTGAGAGTGTCGTAAAAAGAAATGAGGGAAGTCGGTCTCCTCTGTTTTCTCTCAAGTGTTGAAAGGAGTCCTTTGCAGAGGTGTGCGTGCGATAGACGGGTCAGAGGAAAGCAGTCGTAAAAGTTGGAATCGTAACAGTGGTTGCGGTGGAGTTTTGTAAAGATGATTATCGCATGATTACAGCTTAGACCGCGGTTTTGTTGGAAATATGTAAATGTATGATCCAAACGATCAAAAAGAATTCAGCAGTAATGCTAGATTTACAAAAATATCGCTGAAGCCATCTGCGATTAATTATGCAGAGGACGTTAATTGAAACTTACTGCCGGCGAACCACTCTTAATAACGCAAACACGATGGAATTTAATCGTAAAATGTTCAACTTATGGCCTTAGGAAGAAGCGAAAGGATTATTAGAAGAAAAATCAACCGAACTCCAAACAGGTAGTAATTTTTACTTATTCTTATTACTTTGAGTGAAGGTTGATATTCACTTGAATTTTACCATTCTTACTGCTGTAATTGTTTTAGAATTCCAATAACTGTCAAAGTTTATTGGCTTAAATTGACATTTTCCATAACAAAATAGCAATAACTTTATCTTTTATTCGGACTTAATTCAGGACGAGCTTGATAGCTACCTCTAGCGCAAATTAATGGGCAAGCCAGCTATAACAGCTTCAGATCCCAGTTTTCCAGGAAGATTAGAGAAAATAGAGGAGAATCACAGGTGCGATTGGAACTAACATTTCCATCCAAGTGGTGAAATTAATTAACAAAACGGAAGGTTCAATTATTGCGTTTAGAACAAATAATATCACGTGCAACATAACTGAACCTGGTTTAGTAGGTTCTCAATATCTAAATCAAATAGCATATAAGGAAATATTCAATTTCTCGCAAATACGTCTATCTTTTCGAAAATAAGCCGTCCGATTTCCCGCTCGATCAATCGACTGATGATGAGCGAGTGGAAGAATTTCCCGCGAGTTTTTCCAACGCTCGGACCGTTATTATTCAATTTTTGCGATTTTTTCTCCGTCCGCGAGGTTATTCAAAGCATGCAGGTGGCGCGCGATAGCCGAGCCGATTGCCCCAGATAACAACAGTCTCCCTCTTTATACTTTACTTTTTTGTTATCCCTTCTTTCTACAACAGCTACTACTGGCGAGAGAGACCACACATCACACTTTAAGAGGCCGTTCGAATGGAGAATTGTGTGAGTCTGATGATAGATAAAAGGCGGAGTCATGGAGCGAGATTATTTTCTCAAGCCTGTTTTACACGGCTTGAGTGATGAGGGAGAAAAAACGCCCGGATAGGCAAACTTGTGTACAGTGCCATTGACTGAAATTTATATGATGAGCTTTTTCTTGTCCTCTCGCTGAAGTGAGTCATTGAAAATTTGCTCTCCTATAGATCAAGGGTGACGGATACCTGTATTGAGTAAATAAAATAATCAATCGCTTCGTTCCTATAGCCCTTGTTGTTTTCGATTTTAGTTCGATATTTCTTACTTCGATTCCGTATCAAACACCTACTAAAAGGATAGAATTTTCTACTCATTAGCTACGAGTGGGATTTTCCATTCGTAAAGCGCTTCAAACAAAAAAGACATCCATATTTAAGAGGAAACTTTTCAGATATATGGGATAACTAATATCACTGAAAAATTATATATTCGTAAAATAAAAACTTCACCGGGATGTAAGCCATTAGAGGTTTAAAATCTCCAATAGCCGTCTTTGTCGGCGTTCCTCGTCTCATTCACCAATATTCCGAGAAAACGAGAAAGGACACCGCTCTTTTTAAGAGTTCCCAATACGTATTTCGGAGCGATGCTTTCATCTTTATTCACTCCTGAATAAACCTCTAATTCCTCTACAGCAGTGTTTCAAATTTTCTGTGTGTTCAAGTGTTCAAAAATCAGTTACGAAATTCCCAGAATTAATATTGGCTACAATTTTGGCATAGAAAAGACTGTCTCACTTCTCAACATAGAAAACACCATTAATTTCATTTCACAGTAAATTGCGCTACAAATGCTTGAACATTTATCACAAAATTGGCAATGTTTACTCTACACAAATAGCAAATATCGCTGAAAGTTAATTTACGCACAATGATATAGCGATAAAATAAAAAATTCAGAGAGTATAAGCCGTTTGAGAAAAAAATGTAATTTGTAGCCCTTGAGGGAATCTATACATTGTTGAAAATTGGATCGTCGGAACCTGTATATATAATGCCATAAATAGTTATCATATGTAATGAAGTAATGACAAACATAATTGTATAAGATATCTAGATACAAGCTTCGAGTTTCATACGAATATTACACAAGCGGCAGAATTTATGCAATGAAAAATAAATTATCAAATGATCACACCATAACCAGCATGAAACCATATAACCTAATGGTGGAAACCAAAATCAATGAGTCCATCAACGCAAGTGAGACCAACTTGGGACTCCAAAAATTTGATTTCACACACGATATCAAAATCGAGGACAATGCTATTTTATCCGAACCGATTCTATCTGAAAACATTTGGAGTAATTTCTTCATCCGAGTTATTTTCCCTCAGAAACTCAGCTTCTTTTAGAAAAACTTTTCGAAGCCACTACCACCCCTCAGAGAAATATGTTATTCCCTCACGGAAAAAACGCGTGATAACCTCTGGAATTTCGTTAATGACGCCCTTATCTATTCGCAGTCTCCTTGAAGTCATATTCGAGAGAGCGAAAGCAAACAAAAGAAACGGTTTCGAGTTACCCTTTCTTTTTTTATCGACGCGATTCTAGAGCCTACTCATTTCCAAACGACTTCCACTTCCTTAACATTCTCTCTCGACTCCCATTTTCTCTCCTTATGTCTGAAGGAAAAACGAACTATCCCGTTCCCCTTCCTTATCATTCTCCAACTTATCTCTTATCGCCGTTCGAAGGAGCTGCTACAAAGAGTTTCGGACAATATTGTGGAAAAGAGTAGACGGATTGTGATGGAGAGAGGCGTTGAAGCAAGAGTTTCTGATGAAACACTGCAGATGCGATGGATAGGTTTGAAAGCTTTTCCTATATTATGGAATGGCGATAAGGAAAGGTAAATGCTCGAGAAAGTAGAAACATCAAGATTCAATGCCTGTGGTAGGCGACCCTCTTAGCGGCTGGATTTAGAATTTAGAAAATTTCCAAAAGAACCTGGGGACTGATGAGATTTACATATACAGAAATAGAGAGAAATTAAAGTTTAATAAAATATGAGTGAAATAAAATCGATTGTAGGCATTGTAGTTTTATTCTCTTACATCCTATCCAAATAAATGATAAATGTGTTTTTCGATTTTTTCATGCATTACTCCAACGCAGACAATAGTGGAGGCATATGAGATTTTGAGTTTAATCTATTTGTGCTTAGATGAACACAATACCATACGATGTCAATGAATGAATATGAACTTACTGCGAATAGCTTTTCCAAAAATGCGCTTTTTTATCGGAAGATGTAAAATATGAAAGGTGAAAAAGGATGAAATAAAATGAAGAGGTGGTTTTTCTACGTTTGACCATGAAGGAAGACCTTTTTCAGGAAAAACAAAAGTAATTATTCATTTAATTTTTACCGGACGATAAACATTACTCTAACTGAATACTCTTCTTAATCACGCAAGAAAGAAATAAGAAAAAGGATACATTTAAACACATCAAATGCCTCCCAAATGAAGAATCTAGGGCCCAAGACACAAAAATAATGGTCAAGAGTAGTGGAGTCAGAGCATGGAAATGAAATATTTTGCTTAAGAGGCAATTACTTTTTATCATTAAGATATCACTTCAATCCACTCCAATATTAATACATTTTAGGAATAAAACAATTATATTTCGCAAAATGAATACAACAGCCCTCTTCCACAATTAAAACCCATATCGAATACGCCAATTTCTCTTCCCCGCACCAAGATAAAAGGCAAAATTCATGAACGAAACATCCCTCGATTTAATTAGTTGTGCGGGGAAAGTGTTCGAAAATAAGAAGCACTTAAAAATTCGTGAAGAAACATTCCCTCCCACAGAGAAGAAAAAAAACGCGGGAGGAAAGGACAGAAAGCCGTTACATCCATCAAATCCCAAGACGATTCTTTCCCCAAAACTTTTACTGCCGCCGTTTCGTCCTCTTCTCCGTTAGCGCGTATCCTCAAAAAATTCATCTCATAAACCATTATGGGCGATACGCGATCGAGAAGGAGAAGGTCGTTATGAATAATTGAAAAACTGATAAGGGAGGTTACTCTTCCTCTCCCCCGTTGGAATCTCCGAGGGTTATATGGGAGCGAAGGAGAAGAAGAGAGGGAAATGATGTATGAAAGGGGAGAGGGAACCAAAGATGGAACGCCAGGGAGAAGGGGAAAAGATTGGGAGGGAAAGAAAGGGTAGATGGGGCTTATTCGCTAACTGAATGTAATGGTAGGAAACTGAGGATGGCGAGATGTAGATGTGGGAGGGGGGAGGGAGGGTGGCCCGAGAAGGGGGAGGGTGGCCTGGGAGGGTGATGGGGGAGGGGTAGGGTGACCGAGGAAGGGGTGAGGTAGATTAGAAAGATACCAGGGTGTCTCACGGGAAGAAAGGGTGAGGGGAAGGAAGAAGCAATGAAAAATGCAAGAGTTATCCTTATCATTGAGTCCCCACATTCCTCTCTCGACCGCTCTTCCCCCTCCTCCTGACCCTAGCAGCATCCCTTTTTACACTTCCCCTCCCGTACATTTTCCGCGAAGTATTGAATCTCCTCTCCCCCATTCCCTCCGCTTTATCTTCCCGGCATCCACCGCGCGCCCACTCCTCCCTCCCCGACGGTATTGCCCGACACCCCTCTCCGTCAAAACTCCTCTCCATCGCTAATAAACATTCCTGCTCATAACTGATAACATTGATGAATATAAATAAAGAAGGCCACCACCTAAATCGTCCCTCTCGATGCGAGATCTTGCGAGAAGCCACGCCCCGAAATATCCCCCATCCCTTCCGCATCTCGGGTGCTTTGCGCAAACCGAAGTCGTATCTCATAACCGATCTCCTCCCATCTCTCCGCGTTCATTTACTTTGAATTCGTTTATGTTTTATGCATACCGGTGCTCGCGACGCATGTTAATTATTTTTAGAGGGATATGTCTTAGCTAGTTCTTGATTGCTTGGGCGCTTTTCTGGCAAAAAATTAACTCTCGCGAAGGAGCGAATTTCCGCTGCCTCGCTTTCCTAGTTTCAATCCTTTTGCCACTGAAATAGCACGGAGAGGAAATAAACGGAGAGATGATAAAATATAAGGAAGCACAGAATATTTTTTATAAAAGAATACTAAATATAAATAAAGTAAGAATTTACAACAAATTGTAAGCGAATTTAACAAAATTTACCTAAGAAATTAGACTTTAAAGGCATTTAATGAAATTTAATATTAAGCGCCTCTTAAATTAACTTCAAAAAATACATAATTTGAAAATAAGAAAACCTAAAATAATGTTTCTATTTTTTAAATACGAATTGATATAGATCTGCTCGTCGTAATAAGATAAAATTACGCTTACTGAATAATGTTTCTTGAACTAAATACCATAGAATTTTATACATTTTTTACAATTTATAAACTAAAATAACAGAATAGGTTTTTTAGAAATTCAAATCAGACTAAACTAAGACTAACAAACTAAACTAAAACGCTAAATATAATATTCGAAGAATCTTAAGAAGATGTCGCGAAAAATAACAGTTGATATCTATTGTGATTTTTTATAACTTCCTGTTTCCTTGCGTGGATTAATCAAGTATATATTTCTTTTTTCTTTATTTGCTTTTAAACACTGGCCATTCTAATGTTATCAGCCAAAAATATAGGGAAAAACTACGCTTAGATGTTCCGCGATGTATGAAATCATCGGACGGATTCCAGTTCCATAGATCTTAGTGCGAGATAGCGACACAATACCCCAAAAGGATCCACAAAAAAATCAAAGAACTACACTCTTCCCTTGCGATTCGCGCACATCTTTTCCTGCCACTACTTCCAAACGTACCCACCGCAACACTCATCTTACCACAACGGCCACGCACCCCAACTCGCCCACCTGTAAGACCGATGGAAAAGGTAGATGCCTGAGTCCAGTTACGGTGAGGTTTGATTATAAACCAATCAAAAGAATAGGGAAGACCATTTACTGCATTCGAATCCGAGACAGAGGAGAGGGGAAAGGGCAGATAGCCGCGAGCCAATGGGAAAAGGAAAGAAGTTTCTTATCTCACGTAAGAAGAGAGAAAGAGAAGTACCGGCTCAAGTGGCTATCAATTGACTATGGCAAGAGTACAACTCTTGAGACTCTTAAGCAAATCCCATCCTTTGCCCACCCGCTCACCCACCGATCCTCAGACGCCGATAGGTTTCGTACCGGACTCTCGAATGGGCGGAGGTCCTCTCCGCCATCCCAGCAGCCACAAGAGCCTTCCGACCCCGGAAGCACCTACCATCAGGTGTCTTAAGGAGGACGGAGTATGAGCAAGGCCCTCTCCCACCACCATTACGTCCCTCTGGGCACCATACGATAGATATCCATCTTGGCCAAACCTGTTCATCTCAGTTCGATGCGAAACCTTCTTAGGGGAGGGAGAAATCTCCGGAGGCGGCGAATGGGGGTGCTTGCAGGGAAGGGAGGGTTATAGGAGTGGATGCCCTCTGGGCAGGGGCGTAGTGATCGAGGGAAGAGAGGTCGGAGTGCTTCGAGCCGCGTGCAAACGCGTAAAATGAAGCGGGAAATGAAATATGGAAGCGCTTCCTTGGAAGCGGACGGATGAGTCGATGAGGGAGATCACAGTTGGGAGATGCGGAAGAAAAAAGGAAAGAGATCGGAGGGATTCCATCGGGGCGAAGTTCGAACTCTCTCTCCAAAGAGAAATCAGTAATACGGCCGTAGATTACGCTCTCGGATGGGAGATCGGCAATGCCGTGTATTCTTTGAACTGCTGATACGGATTGGAGGAGTTGATTTGATCGGCTCGCAACTTTATTACCGTAATAAATGAGGATTAGGATTTTTTCAGAACCTCTGTAGTGAGCACACGAAATGCAGTGTATGAGCTCAAAGGCATTGGATTGAGTCGGACCTCAGAGGATTAATGGAAAAGACTAAGAACTTAGTAAGAAAAGTTTCACTGAGAATCAATTTACATTAGGCGCTAGATGCCATTTCAGACATAACTCCTCGATCACAGAAAAAACCGACGCATTCTCATCGTTTTACGGGTGAATTTCGTAAGAAAATCAAATGTTTTATAATTAGTGCCATAGAAAAGTGATACCTATACTCCAGCCGCATAAATGTTTTTGGGAAGCTTTGAAATTCCAGTATTTCATTGTTTAAAATATCTAACATATACTATATCGTTCCGTGCTTTCATTATTTACTATTTTTTAATCGAGTTTCCTCTTCTGAGGTCCTTTTAATAAAACCGATTTTCTTTTCTTAATCGAAAGATGAAGAACCTCTTAGCGACATAATAAATGGAACTTGACAACAGAAAAATTACTTTTCATTGTAAAATTAATATTCACTAACTGTATAAGCACGAAAGAGTACCGAACACTATCATATTAATATCTTGATAAGGAATTGATAACAAACTTATTTTCAATTCAAATAGTGGACTCCGAATCAAGATTAATCACCAATAAATAAATATTAGGTTAATTTTAATTTAGAAGACATTTTTTTGGTCCAGGTAAAATAACATTCGAACTCAGTGGTATTTATTTTTACTAGACAAAATCCTATAAACATGTTCGTAATTTACGAAGCCGAGGTTATTTCACACCTAATTAAACGTTTAGTAATTAGCATTTGCAGATGAAAACATACGCTATATTTTTCAATCATTTCATTTCTTTCTCGTAACTCTCAGCCTGAAATTTATTATATATCTCTTTAAACTGGTTCACTTTCTGAATACATTTTTCCATTTCGACAAAATTACTCAATTCTCATACAAATTACACCCAATGCATTACTCATGGCTCATTCATTTTAATACTCATAGTGTAATCATGAGATATAAATTCAATTCAGTCCATTAAAAGCTAAATGATGTCAACTTTAACCTTCATATTGATTACTAACATCAATAACCGTGCAGTTATTGCACAACGGAGGCTGATTTTCTTCCAATTTCCCTCTGGACATACCAAATAAACCGTTCAGAGATAAGTTGCTCTGGCTAAATCGTTCGCATATCTTTCACGCTGTTATGTAAACCTAAAGCATTTCCATTTGTTACATTTATCGTTAGACCAAATTCAAAACAATCCCTATAATGAAAAAGTTATGAGGTTTCTTTCATTTCCTCCTTTCTATCAGTTCTTCAATGAGAAGTTCGGAAGACACGCAACCGAAAGAAATAAGTTCGAATTACCTTAAAAAAAGTAGCTTGATCAACGTCGGAAGTTAGAAACTTGATATCAATTTTATGTCGATGAATGGATACTTTCTTTCCCTTTAAATAAGGAACAGCTGAGAATAAACATTAAAATGAAAGGGTATGGAAGCATAATCAGACTTGGTTAAATCGAAATGCACGCTAGGGCTGCACTAAACTTTCTCAGCCTTCCCAAATCAAACACCATGACTCATATTTTCGAGATATTTTCCAAAGTGGTATCGACTATTAAACCACAAAGCAGTGCTTAATGAGAAGAGACAAGAATTTCCCCCGGGCACGAATATCATGCCGCGAGGTGATACCGCACGTTATATAATTTATTCCATCACGGAGATGATTCGAGAAGCGTGTAATTTCATCGGGGGGTAAACAACCGAGAATAGTTATAATAACCTAACGCTAAATGGGAGGAAACCTAACGGCCCGACCACGAATTATTCGATTATCCATATTTTTTTCGGCGATCGTAAAAAAATCACCTGCCACGTGAGATAAGTCGGTTCGGATGAAAAAAAACTTCGCCCCCTCGCGAGATCTAGATAATTTTTATAGGGAGAGGAAAAATTTGGGCGGAAAAGGAGTTAAATGCACGTTGGAGATTTCTCCGATTGGAGAAGAATGGAAAAAGAGCAAAAATGGAGAGATAAGAAAGTGAGAACTGGTAAATGGAATTCGATTTTCTAAAATTCCCGTATATTATAAGATAAAAGATAGTCTTTCCTCCTTTTGCTCCGTTTCTGAGGTACGCTCGCACAAAACGCTCGATCCGAATAAATATGACGATTTTTTTTTCGTGAGAGAAAATAGAAGGGGATTTATGTCCGAAAAATCTGGGGGAACATGAGAGAGAAAGGAGATAAGGAATATTAACGAATAAAATAAGGCGGGTGGTCGAATAAACACCCGATTATCGAGGAAATCGAGAATAATAATCGATGTCGACCCAGAAGATTATTTTTACCTCGTTCCTCACCGCCACTTAACGACCCACGTGACCAGGGCAAACGGGCACGCGGGAATTAATTTATTGGCCACGTTCGCATTCGGAGAAGCCAAAAGAAACACTCAAGGAATACGTCCGAAAGCACTCTTCCCCGTTTATCAGAGGGAGAAAACCGTTGGATAAACCAGAAGTGGGGAACCTGCGGCCTTCGGGCCACGTGCGGCTTTTTAGGACCTTCAATGTGTGATTAGGGTGGTTTCCTGTGATAAAGACTGCTAATTAAATAACTACGTTCACTTATCGTGCTAATAGAGCTAAGCGAAGGATATGTAGGAAAATTATTCCTTTCAGTCTACTCAATTAATGAATTCGTTTTCTCATGTAAAGTTTCGACGTTTTGAACTACTTGAATGTAGGCTACACGCGACACTGAGAATCTATCAATGGAAGGCTTTCCCAGTGTGAGGATTTTTTATGTACTCATTTGTCATCTGCCGATAAGTCATAGAGCCTGGATTCATGTGTGGCCTATCCAATAAGAACGAATACTAGATGTAGCCTTCCGATGGAAAACGGTTACCCGCCCTGGATTAAACCATTCAGGTATGAAAGAGGTTTTCACAAAGAAAACTATGATTAAATAGTGTAACTAGAAAGTTTCCCTGGAATCGCAACGAGATGATTTCATCACGATAAAACATTAATATTTAAAAGGTTGAACAACATCGCCGTGAGGATATTTTTCTTGTTAATGCTTTTTTTTAATTGGCTTTTAATCTCAAAATCCAAGATGTATTCCACTAATTTGAAATAAAACGACGAGGGTATTCAAATTAGCTTACTCCACTTACGACATTCTTATTTATAAAAAAAGATATACAATCTTCCAAATTTTCTGATCTCTCTACTCAGAATTGATTCCATAAGACAACTCTAAAAACGGATATCTACATCCAAGTACTAGTTACTACGCATTAATTTTATACGGCGGTGTTTAAAAAAACTGTTATTGCATTGTTGTATAAAAATGGAAAAGAATGAAACATAGAGGATAAAATACCGATAATTTTTTAGACCTATTTATTGGGTTAAATCTTTGAAGTTCAGCAGAATGTCGTTTTATGAGAGCCACTGCTTCTACTAAATCAATTTCATCTTTTAAGACTGAAATCAGGCCGAGAAATTTTCATTCGTCTATTTGCTCGTCGAAAGTAAGTGCGTTCTACGTTTAACTCACTGCTTAAATAGGCTATCAACCTTGCGGATATTCTCTATTCATTCATCTTGAATGACATCACACGACCACTTCTGATAGAAAAGATACGTATTACGAGAGAGACAGAGACAAAGTAAACAATGTCCGCGATTCGTGACGATTACTACCCGCAACCTTAAATGAATAGTCTTGCTTGACCGGTCACTGATTCTTAATTCCTTATATTACAATAAGTAAAAAGACTTAGCAAGGAACATTTCAGCTAGAAAAAGTCAATGATTGTCTCCTAGTTCGAGAAAGGTTCTTTGCCAGCAATTTACACTGCTCCAGCATTTACTGAATCACTGTTATACATTTCCCTACACACACAACCCTTGCGGCAGTCGCAGTCCTCCTACAATTACCCCACCCTCGAAAGATCTTATCCGTTTGCAAATCTTTCCCCAATTCCCTCCTCCAAAACCATCTCCGATGCACCTAAGTGTCTCTTCCTCCATCAGATCCTCCGCCCCTCTTTGCATACGAAGATAACACAACGAAGAAATGAATAGCTCGGACATAATAACAACCGAAAGGTAAACATTGGCGATTATGCGACATTAATGATGTGTATGGCAGCCATGACCTACTTAGATATCAAGAAGGGAATATTTGTTCATCGCTGAGATTACATTCTGAATGGTTATGTGCTCGAGATCTGCCGAAGGCAAGGTGAGTAGACCTCCGTAAAGAATACTATGGATTGAAGAATAAGGAGGAAACATAACAAATACTACTGAGATATATACAATGGAAAGATAATAGTGGAAATTTCTATCTATCTCCATTTAAGCAGCATCTACAGTTAGTGCATCCCTACTTCCTAGTTCTCTCTTTATTTATATCATAAGTAAACAATAAATATCCACGAAGAAAAAATCGGAAAATAAATAAGTTTTGCACAGACAAAAAATATGTATTTATTCATAAGTGTTTCCACTAGAATTACTTTTAATGCATGGAATATGTTTAACCAGTCTTGTTAAGAATTAATTACTTTGAATCTTCTACTGCGGGAAGAACACCATTATACTGGCAATGAGATAAGGGCGAATCGATTATTCAACTTCACAAAAACTGATTTAATCAAAAGGCATTAATACAGAAATTAAAACAGCTAAGACAGTTTTGAAAAACGATCTAGCTGGCGGCTTAAACAGCGATAATTTTAAAGAAAAGTATTTTGAAAATATAATAGGGGATGTGAAATATCAAAAATAATAAAATGACAGAAAAAGTAAAATAGAATCAGCACTTGGCTGGTATAAAAATAGCTGCTCCCTTTAACAGTACATTTTTAATCTCAAATCTAAAAACAGGAAGTTTTGAACAAAAAGCACTATTCCATTGTTTCTATATGCAAAGATTACGAAGTGAATATTTTGTTTCCAGATGACAAAACAACACCATTTCGATTCCGTTTTATCACCTGAAAAAGAAATATACTGGATATAATTAGAACCATCTCCCGCACCAAATGGTTAGCCCACAAGCTCTCGAATGCACCGAAACTGTGGATCAAACACTGATGTTAAACACGAGATAGAATGCAACATTTTCTCCCGTAATCACACCCCGGAATCTTGAATATTTAAACGAAATGATTCACTCCCAGAACACATCGAGATAAAAATCCGTGAGCCAACACACACATGACATATCTTTAAACGGTCTGCTAACCATCGACAATACGTAACCGCAAATTTGAATTTCTGAAGGTTTCGAAAGCCCCGAGGAAAAATACGCGACCCGAGAGACAACGAACTTAAGACCGCGAACAAAAAAAGTGTACCGACCCACTCGGCGAAAATAATGGAAACGATCCGGAGGAAAATGCACGCGCATTATTCCATTCATTCGACTCCGCATTCGAGGATACTAATTTCTCCCAGAAACCCGCAATCAAACTCGTATCAAAATTTCGTCCTTCCATCGCATGAAAATTTTATTCTCCAATCTCGTCGTCTAATCCTCACCCCGACTCCGCCCGTCAAAAAACCCTCACTTATACCATTGCAACACCACCCCTTCCCCCCACCCTTATCTCCCACGATCTTCACATCTAGTCCTTCTTTTCATACTCCCCCACACCAGCGCTCATTTACCTCCCACTCTCGGCTTCCTCTTATCTTCATCCAGCGACGGCGGGACTATATTTTCCGCCGTGGATGGATATTTAGATATTCTAATGGTGAGAGATAAGGAAAAGCAGCCAGCCGTCCTGGCTGACGCCGAATGCAAGTCTCCTCCTCCCACTCTTTTCTTCTTCCTGACACTTCTTCCTTCCATTCCGTTCTTCCGAATATTCCCCAATCACGGATTCATCCATAGTTCCCACAGGATTTCTTTTCCTCCGCGATCCTCTGATCTCTCGATGTGAAAATTCCCGATGATGACGCTTTGTCACGGAAATTTGTTCTTCCAAATTTCGGCTGTCTACAAACAGATACCGATTACTCACAGATGCAGCCCAGACTCTTAAATTGGGCCATTTATGGTAATTACTGCGTAAAGATTCCTATTCATTCGTTAGGTGAGAATGACAAATGACGTCAGACTGCAAGAGTGACGTAAGATAAGAATGGAATGGCTCATGGATTTCTCAGAAGACAATTTTAAAAACAGAGTTTATCTCGTGACTAACTATTTTAAAAACATTTCGATTACTGAAGGTAAAAACGAATGATCGGTATTAAAAATCAAGGTCCCACAATTTTAAAACATACTTTTTAAAACACATAATTATGTTAATATGTATTATAACATATGTAAACAACGGAAAATGGACGATTAAGGAGACTATACTAGAATCCGAGTATGGAAAAGGCGTATGACTTTCTTAGGATACAATTTAAAAGACAAATGAGACACAGAAGCTAAATTATTCTTGTTAAAAAAATCGGCCCGATTCATTAACGTAAAAATAAATAAGGGCTTTTAAGAATTAAAACACCCCGACTTTTAAGTGGTAATTATAAAGCATAAATAAGCATATAATAATATAGGTAAGCATAAATCACATCGATGAAATTTTACTTTAGAATTTAAATCGACGTAATGCAACGGAGGTCAAAGAAAGAAGCATGAAGAGACAAATTAAGGATAACAGTATGGAAAAGTAATCATTCATGAAGAAACTATGAGTCAACACGTGGAAAATATTAGTTATGAACAGTGAAATTATACTCCTAAATGATAACGCCGAAATTCCACCTCAAAATACACAACAATAGCCAAACTTAAATTTACTGCACGTGACAAATACACGTCAATTAAAGATTACACTAATCATAAATCCCCGAAACCTTTCATACAGAATTTCGAGGAAAGTAGATTTTCATCGTACACTGGATCCAAATTTTCTTCCAGCATACATTTATGCTGCCTTTTCTTTCCCTTTTCCCTTCAAAATGCGTCCCCTCCAGCCCCACCTTTTCTCACCCCATTACCGCACACGCCGACATTAAGGGAAGGCCAGCCGCGATTTGGCGATAACCTTATATTTTCACGTCATTTTAGAGACTCGGAGTTCCGTCGCCACAATCCGAAAGAAGGGGACAAATTGGAAAGGCGTTATGCGTCCATTGGAGACGTTATGCTTCGTTACCGAAATCGTTCCGATGGTGACGCGATAAATTAATGCTATCGATCACCGGAAATTTCTCTATGTCTTCTTTTCCTCACGTTTATCCTTCTTAGTGGCGATTTTCACGAAGGTAGAATCGAAGGAAAACGCAGCAGAAACGTTTATGGATCAAGATTCTCATTTCCATCATTTGGATCAAGATTGATATCCAAACTATTCCATCTACCCAGTCGACGATCCATCCGCAAAACCTCGCAGTCGTCGTTCAAAGTAATTGATTACGAGGCGAATATCTTGGAATTTATGGAGATAAAACTGATTCGAAGAAAATCCCCCATTCGATCCGTTTATTTAATACTTCCCTGATTAGAGGGATACATAAACTTATAACGGCGTTTTATTTACTGTTCGCCGTGCTAAGGTCGAGATTTTCACTCCCGATTACAGAAAAGGAATCTTATCTTCTTGGTATCGACGATATTGAACTTGGGTTAGCTTGATATTTTGAATCAAACGAGAATGTTATAAGCGAATGGCGGAATAAGTAATACACGAGTGTATTTGGAAAGTAATCCAAGTAAGCTTATACTGTTTACTGCATAATATACTGCATCGATTAGATTTCTCCAATAAAATAATTCAGATTCCAGAAAAAACTAATCCAATAAAAATTCGTAATATTTTCACGCATAAATTACATTTTGTACGTCTTTTGTCATTTAAATACTACAAGAAAATGATAGATCGATTAAAAAGTTAAGAAAAGATAAATATATCTAAGCTCCTAATATAGGTATTGTCGTTTAAGACATTTATGTAAGAACATGTTTTTGTTAGATTCTGAGTTGAATTGTACACATTGCTTACATAAACTTAAACATAGGAAATACTTAGTGCACATAACATCTATCCCAGATAAGAACTTCTTATCAACGAGAGCTCCTGACTTTCATCCGAAGCGCCGTAGAATAGCGAGTCCGAATTGAAGAACGGCACCAAAAATAAAATGGAATATCTCCACTCAGGACGTTGTCGTATTGATGTAAAGGGCCTTTGTGGATAGATCCCCGGATAGAGTGAACGAAAACGAAAGCCGGGAAATTTATTAAGGGCATTATCAGAAATAAAAAAGCGCCTCCCTTGTCTCCTCGATCGGGGCTCTCCTCATTTTGAAATGCCAAAAAAAAGCCCTTTTGCGCGATGCCCCCTTGTGGCGCACACAGGAACTTATCTACACCCTATCGCTCCTTCCCATCGCCTTCCCGATTCCTCCCTCCCGTTATCAAAAACCCTTAAATACGCCTTCTTCACTCCCCCATTCGCTTTTTTCCTTAAACAAACTCCTCCGAAAATCGCTTCCCCATCTTTGAACCTTATTAGATTTTTATTTCCTCCTCGTCGTCCTCTATCACTCCCGCATTCTTTCCCTCGGTGTTATCACACCTCATACTCTTACGAAGACTTTCGAATCCCAAGGGTAGTTTTCATTCTTGGATCACTTTTGCTGGTCCTCGATTGCGATTTTTGTTGTTAGAGGAAGTCATTTTCCTTCGCGCAAAAAAAGCTGCTTATCTATTATGCTAACTGCGCGAAAAATGTCTTCTTCTTGAGATTAAAAAAAGTAGATACTCCAAAAATGTTGACTTCTTCGAAACTTACACAATTTAAGTTTCTGGCTATCCATTGAAAATGTCAGATATGGATGATCCGACAGTTGGACAAGTTTTGAGCGATAATTACTCTTCCTCTTAAGATTAAATCGGTAGATACTCCGAGAAAAGTTGATTCTTTCGAAACTTACCTAGTAAACGCTTCTGCTCATCTAATGATACTATTATTGTACGGATAATTTGACATAATTTAAGCGATAATTATTGAAACGGTTAAGTCTTTACGTAATCATGAAAATGACTTATTTGGGTAAAAATATGTTTCAACTTAACTTAATGCACACTAGTATCTGACAATCATAAGATAGACACAATTATACGATTCCCTCAATATATTAATCTATTGCGATAAATAGCTTCATTTCCTAGTTCATTCGCGATTGGGGCTGAATTCAATAAATGATTTTCAGAAGTCAATGGTGATATATGCTACTTCTAAAAAAAACGGATTAGCATTAACAGCATTAGCATAAACTCTCTATTTTACTCGATATTCTGGTTAGGACTTCGATCATTTTAATCGTTTGTCGTTAATATATTTACCATAATTGTTAAAGTGTGGCTATTTTTGGGGTATTTAGAGCTAAATAAGTATGCCACTGTCTCATGAACGTGAGCAGTTTATTTAATATCATCTCAATGACAGAAAACAGATTTCGGGTTGCGTTCATAGGGTATATTCCTTCCATTGCAAGCGAAATAACATTAATCAGTTGAACATTTAGATACCTACGACTTGACTGATATTTACGATACAAACTAATTTAAAGTTAATTTACTCCTTGTGGATCCCGATTTAATTTAGAATGAAAGAAAATCACGAATTCGCCCTTATATTTTCGAACTGACACGAAGACAACAGGAAGAGCCTCTGATAGCGAAGGAAATGAGAAATTTCCATGCAGAAGTTAAACATCTGTTCCCGTGGTTATCTCGGATCTCTAGAAATAAGGTATAAGGAAGAAATAAGGGAAATTGGACCTTAAAATGGGAAAAATGCGGGGCAATAAATTGATGATTATTATTATGAGAACTTTTTTGAGCTTATTTCTGACAAATCGTGAAAGAATTGAATTTCCTAAGTTGATGAAAGGTTGCGATTAGAGTTCAATAGAGCTTTTGGCTAGTTTAGAGACAATCGTTGGTCTGCATACCATTGTAGCAGATGATACATCCTCTACACGATTTCTCCATAATGTTATGACATGGTGTTAGATTAATATCAGTCATAGATTCCTTTTCATAACTCGATCAAAAACATAAATAGGAATAGGCAATCGTTTTGCCTTTTGATCATAGTTTCAAGATTATTTTTCACCCCTACCTACGTCGTAAGATAAAGAAACGAGGCTGCTCAATTACATTACACTTCAAGAATATACGTATCCCCTCTTTCCGCTAAATCGATATAGCCTAGTCATTATTAATTAAATAGTTTCTAATAATTAATCTTAATTCTACATATTTTATGGAATTCTAAGCGTTAATATAACCAAACTGACAACTTTAGGGTACTGTGAATTATTCCTTTCATAATTGAAAATGATATTATTAATTTGAATCGAAAATTCAGGTTCATAGTAGCTTTATCAAACGATTTAGTTCACTCTATTCAAGTGCTTGAATTGGAATAAATAACAGGAAAAACAATAGATTATAAAGTCAAAATCTCTGCGTTAGTAGAAGAGAAGGAAAATAAAAGAAAACAAACGAATACATAACAGAACAATACCTATTCTTAAAATCTTACTTCACGATACTGAATCACCGAACCAACTCCGATAAGATTACATAAACTGCCTCACTAGACGAGACATAAACGACCAGATTTTACTATTAGGAGCACCAGAAACGATTGTCTGAATGACTCGACAAGCAATTCAAAAGTTCCTTATTCAGACCTAAAATACGTAAAATCGGGAAAAATTAGTCCATCGCAGTTTAAGAGAAGTAGATATACATTTGTCCCTCGCCACTTTGCGCTTCGACTTTGGCGGCATCCCTCTATCGCGGTTTTTTCAAATGTTTATATTCATCAAAACGTTATGATATTTTTAACGTTTGATTTGTCTTATTTTCTCTAATTTAGTCTAATATATGTATTGGGTAATACAAGTGTAATGGAGCTAAAGAATGTTATTTCATGTCTAGAGGCTCTTATAACTTTCAAAAATGTATTTAGGTCATAATCAGGTTTTCTATACTCTAACAACGAAAATATTCGATTTGTAAATAGAGAATCCTACTTCGCGGAAAATCACCTCTATCTGTAGAGTCTGGAAATGATTAACCATGATAAACGAGGGCCGACTCTAGTTAGGTTTAGGCAAATTAAATGAATGATTGATCGTACTGCACAGTCCACTTCTCATCGGATACTAGAGCAATCTAGGATAGATAGGGCGACAAGCTACTTCCTCCTATTAACCATAGAGATCTGACTCAATCTTCAATCACAGCATTACTTTTCGATGAATTATGTATACGTGCGGGAATGTCCGTTGTTATCGCCGAATGAAGGAAGATCGGCCGCGAAACGGACAACCGAATGATATTTTTTTCTGCTTCCACGAAAGAGAGAGACGTTTCGATCCCAATAATCTCGGAAATCCAGCAATCTTTTGAGCTCGGCAAAAGCCACAAAGTTTCTCACCCTGAGCTGAATAGGTATACAGAGGACAGGAAATGTTATCTCTGCTCAGCGATCTACCCTTGGGAAATACGAGGAAGTGCGCGCAACGCAATATCCACTTACCAAGTGCGCTCTTCTTGCAAGTCAGCCTTCTCCACGCTCGCCGCCTGCTAAATCCAGACAGAGAATCCCTCTGCTAATTATCCTGCCTCGGACAATGTTTTTTTCGTCAAATACTTTGGACGGATTGACGTGAACATAGGTATATGAGACTCAGTCGGAACTTAACTTGTTGACTTAAGTGAATGTAACTGCTATGCCGTTGGGTCACGATAGCTTGAAAATTACCAGCGCTTGACGATTAAAGTAATGTAAATAGTGCGTTATAATTTTATCAATATCGGACACAATCGTATCTATCAAATATAAACAATGATTTCATAATGGTACCCGGAAAATTTTTCAATTACAAAGATATAAAATCTTGCTTAATCCACGCAATAGCGAAATTGGATACTACTTGGCAGACGACGAATGAAATTTACATTTTAGTATCCATTACAGGACTAATTGTGAGTCTATTTGTCTCATGTAAATGAGATTGAATAAAAAAATTCTATAATAAAAACTAATACAAATTCCACAATACAAAATCATAAAATTGATAATTTGTACAAGTTTTCTTAGTTTAGTAAAGACACTTTTAAATTTAAATTCCACCAAATTTGGAATGATAAATTACCTGTTTTTATTCTCCATTGCATGATACAAGGAAGTTACAACGAGACGAAAGTTTCATATTATGCATTTAAATGGTCCACATGCAGGAGTATAAATCAAATTTTTAGAATAAAAGGAATATTTTATAAGCGCGTTGCAAAGGCGAGAGATAAACGGTTTACAGTTACATTCGGGAATTTATTTTTTCGGTGAAACTTCACATTACAGTCTATGACTGTCCGAGTAACAGTTCACGTAAGATTCAATTAAAAGGATTTAAGGTCTATGAGGTCCTCACTAAGGCGAGATTGGGATGCTTCTTTTCTATCAAACCTTTCGTCAATGATATTAAAAACATAAGCAGTGTGTAGGTGAATAGATATAGAGGGGAAGACATTAGAAGAGGTGGATGTAAAAAAAGATCAACTGATAGAGAGTAAAAAGAGAAAGGTGTCTCTTACCATACCCTATAGTACCGGGCATTCCCCTCCTAACTCCTGCATCATAAACTTTCGCCCGATTCAATGACAATGATTACGCATGACCGACGCTCTGGGTAATTTATATGTGAAGTAGAAACATTAGGTAGCACTTGTTTCATTATAGAATTAATAATGTAAGAATTCTATATAGGCAACTTTCAATCTCAATTTCAACACCTTTCACTATCTTGAACTTTTACCTCGACATCTTTCCAAAGAACTCATTTAATCGACTTATTCGAGAGCAAGATTTTTGAGAGACTGAAAGTGGATTATCGTTTACCGGAGTGATACAGGGGAAAGGACAGTTCGCGGAGCTCCGTCAGGGAAATAAACGCTCACTCCAAATCGGGGTAATCTAAGACTATCTTCGAAATTCAACACCGCATTCTCGATACTTGACATAAACCATCAACAAGAATGCGGATGCGATAAGCTGACACTCGAGAAAAATCTAATCGAACTAATTAAAATTCTCCTTGAAGGACTTGAAGATAAGGAAGAGGTATTGAAGTGGGGAGCGATAGAAACGGAGTCTTTTACAAACGCACGCAGCCACTGTTCGATTTGTGTTTTGCGGAAAGCCTTTCACATGGAAAACACTTTTATGCAGGTCAAACATAGACATACAGTTTATAAGAAATTTAAATTCTGTCCGGTCCATCGACGCTAACGGCGCTGTTCGGCTAGTTTTAACGGATAATATAAACAGAAGAATAAGATAATATCGAAGATTGTAACGAAAAAATTATAGAGTAAGAAAAGAAATGTATCTCTTATCTAAAATTATAACTAAAACTGAAAACATTATGAAAGAATAAAAATATAACTAAAACTGAAAACAGTATTACATTCTCTTATACATACATCTAAGATCCCTTGTCTCTTGTCGGAGGATATCGAA
Organism: Sympetrum striolatum; assembly: GCA_947579665.1. Classification (NCBI taxonomy): domain Eukaryota; kingdom Metazoa; phylum Arthropoda; class Insecta; order Odonata; family Libellulidae; genus Sympetrum; species Sympetrum striolatum. Next base: position 46,378,952 of record OX388342.1, on the reverse strand, counting down.
GCTGAGATAGTTCTACGACCAGAAAATACACAACTTGTATTGTATACTTTAGAGCTCAAACATTATCACATTCTAACGGAATAAGCAAAGATAATTTAAGGATTGAACAATTCTTTAGATATTTGGGCAAATTGGCGTTATGATGAAATAGGATATGTAAGCAACTGAATTGAAAGGTGAGATTGGAAGCTAAAACGTTAGATAGATTGACTGTATACGCAAAAATACTTTATCGAATGATTAGAAAGTGAAAATGGATCAAGGAGGGCCATCAATAGAAAATGGAAGGTGTAAGATGGAGTAATCAAGAAGCTAGAGATGAATAAAGTAAAGATTTTACAAACATTGTACAAACATTGAAGGTCATAAGAAAAAAACACACAATCGCTGCATATAATAGAATAAGAGAAAAACTAAATAAATAAGTAAACCCATTTGTTTTCTTGGACTAAAACGAAAAATTACTCCATGTCCCTTTAAAATTATATCGTCTGACACTAAATATAATGGTGAGAATCTTACTTAAAATGAAACAGGATAGCTATGCCAAAAAGGAAAGCACGTTAGAGGAAGATTTTTCAAGATAGACACCACATCTTTTCCCGTGATATTATATTTTAATGAACTGATGTGGGATATCCACACAGATATCTTTTCAACGAATATAAAGCGAAGATTACTTTCATAGAATTAGCACAGAATAGTAACCATTCCTCTTATCGTTCAACTCTACTTTCTCCTTTTCTTCAGTGTGATGTCCGCTCGAATGTGAGAGGACTTTTCAACGAGGACTCTTTTAACGATGAAACTAAGTTGGGACAGATGAACATTAGATAAAGTGCCGGCTTGGGACTAAAACAAGATCTTTTACAGGGAGATTAAATAAAGGTAATTGTACCTTTCTATCCTTCTAATCAAAATCATAAGCGCCAATTTTTCTCCCCTTCTTTCCTTTATATCGTACTCTATGCACTCCTTTCAATTCGCTCAGCTCTGTAGATGGCGTCATTCGAAGAAACCGTTCGAGCATTCAATTTTATCATAATTTATTATGAGGAATTTTATAGATTTTTATGATTGAAATAGATCATTAAACATGAACTTCCATGTTTATTGCTCGAGAGCGCACATTTCAATCGTACCGAAAGTTTTTGTTTTTGAATATTAAAAACAGGCGCTTCATTCCAAAATATTCTTGTTACACAAAAAGGTTTTTTATGGCATCACAATCGACACTGCCCAAACGTACTCTGTTGAGTATAAACAAAAAAACTTATGCCGAAGAACTTGAGATACATTACACTTTTCCATATTTAGCGGATATATTTAGTGTCAAGTGATTTATATCATAAGAATATGGTACCCATCAAGGAAAAATTTAGAGAGGAAAAAATAAGACAATTAATTGATATGATACTATCACTGTTGAAAATATACCTATTAGATACGAAAGACGAAACTTAATTCTCAATAATAAGCTCTTCGTGTCCAACCAGAACAAAGTTGAGGGAATTGGTTTCATAATTATAACTAAACTATTGCTAACTTAACTCGCAGTTCAAACAAAGAATGCATGCAGATGAGCGTATTCCTTAACCGGATGCATATGAATAAGCCATTCAAGGAGTGACTAAGCGCAATTTTCTCTTGCACTCATGAATTTACACTCCGGAGAAAATGATAGCTTTTATAACGCAGAACCTTTGAGATAAGTGAAGCCTTCACGACGCATATAATACACGTCCTATCGAAGATAATACGTGTTTAATAACAGATTTATAATAATATAATATATTATTATTATTTACATATGCTGCAGTTGGACTACTGTCAGGTGGCAGTAGCCCCTATACATTAAAGTCAGACTTACGCGATATATACAAACATTCCACAATTCCTAACACTAGTCCCAAAAGTGCGAAAGTTTTAAAATAACATCACCAAAATCACAAACAACACACACAAAAACAGTAAGATTCTATCCATAAATTATCCCCGCTGTATCCTCTCGAACACATGTATATCACATAGATGCCAACATCACAGTTACCACGCAGTTTACTTCTGTACTTTGAATATGCAGTTTACATGAAATAATGCTCAAAACACAGCTAAACCAACACCTATTACATAATAAATACAAAACATAACAATATTGTGAATAAAACCATGAAAGTCGTTCGAGGAATATCCGAAGAAGAATGCAGAAGAGAGAAGCGGGTTGTTCGCTTTCTTTTATTTGAAATTCCTTATAGATCGCTCGATAAATATTTCCATATTAATAACACCCATCGATACATCAAATAGAGCTCAAGGCCGATAGTATCTCTCTTCCACTAATCATTTCACGTCCATATCTCTTCCCCATCGAAGGAATCGTACATTCACGAAATTTAATTTGCCCTTCCCTTCGTCTCCAAGGTTCATCCACAGTCGATAAGTACCCCCGGAACGCAAATCTTCCTTATTATCTCCCAAATCATTTCCAGAGATTATAAAATAAAACGGCCAAAAATCAAATTCGGGCTGTCATCTTAAGGCGAATATCAATTTTCTTTATTACGAGCCTAGTTCTTCGACGGAAAGCGTTAAATCCGCATTAATGAGCATTTTTTCTCCTTCCCCCCGCTCCGAGGAAAATAAGTTTTTTCCTGCCAGGCGCTTGGAGATCATATCTCTCCCCAAAGCACTCTTCTAGCCACTTCATTTCCTCCCTATCTCCAGACCAGGCACAATCCCATTTATCTCGCAAAGTAGTCCCTCCCCTCCCCCTCGTCTTTTCTCCCTAAACCCCTCCCCCACCCCCTCTTCCTATCTCCCTTATCATCCCCTCATCTACCCTCAAATCCATTCCATTTCGTAGCTTTCCTATCTTTTCACCTTTCCCATTCCGCCTCCGGAGAAAAAAGAATCGTTTTACAAAGCTCTTCTTCGTTTCCTACCTCAAAACACACACATGCCAGCTTTTTCCAGACGTTGGGGAAACAACTGGGACGCCGAGTTATAAATGCATCGCCATTCCCCCTCATTTGGGCTAAATGATTATCTTAAGCTAATTTTCCAGGATTGGACAGTAATGTATTCGTTTGCGCATCCTATCAGTTCAGGTTCATTGGAAATACACAATACTGTACTTACGTACTACTACATTAAAAAACATTTTGATTTGATTTTTGATTTTGAAATGTATGATTGATAACATTTCACATATTGATCTTCCATTTAGGAAATTAAAAACGATGAGTTTAAACGAGTTTGTATTAAAGGATATCAAAGATTTTTCACTCAGCAACCAAACGAAGGATTGAAAACTGACAATCAAGGAAACATTGCATTTCAGAAGCAGTATCGAAGCATACATAACGCAGTATGGTATGAAATTTAGAGTCAAATTAAATAGTCTACTTCATATCAAATGAACGACCGTCTTATCTTTTCAAAACAACTCAACAAAAAAGTTTTCTCAGCTATTAAATTACCCGAATAAATGCTATAAAATTCTTCACGCCCAAACTACACATTATCAGATTAATATAAACAGGAGTTACAGTATATTGGCTATATGTAAAAATCGAAAAGTATAAGTTATTCCATCATTAGCGGAATTTTTCCACGAGTACGATATAAAATTTGATAAGTAAATCGGAATGCTGAAATTCTGCAGATAAAAACGAATTATACAATATTATGAAACCCGTCATTGCTTCCAATAGATAAAGATCATCTACAAAACTTGGTTTTCATAAGAGGCTACCTCTGAATATCTTCTAGTTTTCGTCACTTTAAAAGAAATAAATATGGACGAGAATTAAGATAAAGGAAAATAGTACGAATTTGGTTGGACCAAGAGAAAACCTCATTCATAGCGATATACATCTATTAAATCTCAACAAAATAAATAAGAGATTACTGTGATTAAAATGACCAACTTCATCGGTCAAGTAATTTAAGTATATGTAATTTAGAGGTGAACTCAAAATAAATATTTTTCAACAAATCAGTCTTTAAATCGGTACTTCTTTATTAATAAAATAAATAAGCCTTTATATTAAAATCAAACGATGATAAATTAAAGTATTTAAAAAAATAGTAGGAATATATTAAGATTTGAGATTAAGATATACAGAAAAAGTTTAGAATGAAGATAAGACCTGGTACGTTTTCCACATCAGTTCCTGTTAAAGGAATTAGCAATGTAGAAAGCCAAGTATTTCCATTATTCTATAACATGGATTTACACAATACCTCGCTTGCTACAGTGAATTTCATACAGAAAAGAATTAATAAGAAATGGTTCTATATAATGAGTATACCAATATATAAAAGGCTGTGACGAGATCCTCCATCTCCTCCGAATACCACCACGCATTCCGCGGAGATGATATACAACCACTCCTTAATTAGCTAAAGAGAAGTCTAGTAGCTCCCTGTAATTTTCAAACTACATCAATAATAAAAAAGAGATATTTCTGCTTGCATCGTAAGACATTGATGTCATATTTATAAATATTAATTGCTAAGATGCCATAAATATTCAGATTTTCACTGAAATAAATTCAGGTTTTGAACTTATATTTACTCATAGAAATATAATACTTTGAATCATACACAAATCTTTCACTAAGACCTCGCCAGGAATTATTCATAGATTTAATTTGCAATGGATTAGTTTCAAACCCATATATTGTCGAAAACGTTTCGTGAATTCTCATATTAGGCACTCATACTAGGAATATTTACATTTTTTAAACAATATTCAAAATTTTAGATTCAACAAAACATTTATCTTAATTTAACCTAGCCAGCCCCCTACTGAGCAGAATTATCTATTTACCTAATATTTAGGTCCCCTTACATAAGTAAGCCTATCCACGATTCCCCCGCGATAGCCACGGCTTGTTGTGTTTACGATTTCTTCCCTCGGAAAAAACACGTTATCATGTTTTCGAGCGTATGCATCTCCCCCAAGTTTTACTACTTTACCTAATTATTGTCGGCGCAGGAGGCAAATTAATCTCCCTCCCCAACTAATTTCAATTGCTAAAAACATTCTGTTAATATAACATGTACGTGATCCTGCTAACGTTCCTCAAGGTTCATTCTCAGACCGGTTTATTACAGATAAGATTCTTGAATAAATAAGCTGACCGCTTCTCTGGATTTTTTTTTTACTTTAAAGTGGAAATTTCTCGGAATGAAACCAAATACCCGTTTTCACGCGCACATGCTTTAATGGCCTCCTTAATGGGAGGGAATAGATCGATCGGGTGATATAAAAACCAACAGAAAAGAATTTTATTTTCCCTAAAGGAGTTCCCGATGAGTACATCCGTTACGATCTACATTAATCTTGCCATTGTATGGAATTGAGTGACAGCCCACGATTAAAAATACCTTCTGAAGATATAAATACATTAACATCAAATATTTTTCTGAAATCATAATAGATGCATAGATATAAGAATCACACGATTGTCGCTGAACTTATTCTTTTGTAATACGTTTAAATCGGAAGAGTTTGTTATTAACAACTGTCGACTTTTAAAACTACGCTATTTCTTACTAATAGTTAATTATAAAGGACGAGACCTTCTAGGAATGGTTTAATCTTCTTTCCTTCCCCTCCTTAGAATGTTATCTTCATGAATCACTAGCGCGATGTTTCATATTCGTCATTTTAAATTTTTTCTCGTCCGAATAGATAAGCAACCAGTTCAAACGAGATATTGCATGAGTCAAAGGAGAGGAAAAAGTCATTATCTCCATCAAGAAGCAAAGTTTTATAAATTACCGAGAATTTTGAATTTCTGCTGTTTCGTACCCATTTATCATAAATTTTCTATCTTTTCTGATTTTTCTAAGTTTCTTTTTGTTTAAAAAATTTTTCTCTCACGATATCTCTTATTTCATTTAAAAACATATTTTCCCCTCTCACTTAAATCACTTCTGCACGAACTCGCAACAGATAGTGACAGAAATAGGTTCCCGGATAGTCATGTGGACAGCGCGTTCGCCTTTGGTAAAAGCGGTCCCGGGTTCGAATCCCGGTGGGAGCCAACGTGCGAAATGACCTAATCTGTCGAAGCACTTTTAACAATACTACTACTACGATAGTGACAGAAATTCTTCTTCAATTGAGTTCTTCAATTATTAACTTTAATTCGACAAGCTTCAAAGATGTCATAAAGACAACAAACCACATTATTTTCTAGAGCAATAACTAGACCTAACCATCAAAACCAACAAGTGCCTCTGCACTAAATATTAAATGACGAATTGAAATTGCAAGGAAGATTTTTTTAGCTCTCCACATATTATTGATTTCTTGTATTCTTTTCGAATGTTATAAGAATAATATGGGAAAATACCAAATATAATATCGTTAAAAAATATTATTAAACTTGCAAATACAGTTCAGCAAATAAGCAAAAATAAGGCAAAAATCTTCACGACCCTACGCATCTTACATTTACCTTTATTACGACCTGGGGATTTCTTAAAAATGTAACATCAAAATCACAAAAACAGGCCAATTTGTATTAGAGGATGCCGAAAACTAAATTTGCAAAATTTCTGATTTACGTATCACATTGAGCATCCAAACAAAGGCCATCGATAAAAAATAACCTTTTTCATTGTATGTACATAATTTTTTCTGAGATAGTAAAAAGGTCACAATTTTTATTTTTAATCGCAAAGACTTTCTAACGGAGTTTTTCCGGACCAAAGCCCATGGGTGACTACCGCGAATATCTGAGTGTATTTTTCCATAGACTGAGAAAATAGTTTCTCTCTTCCGAGTTTATCCGAATGTGAGATCTGCCGCTTAAAAACTTCTCCTCCATCATTTTTCATTCCGAGCGAACCCAAATATCTGCATATCTCGCCTTTCAGTTAACCCTCCAATGCCCTAAATGCAGTCGCGGGAAGAAAATCAGTCTAGATTAAGGAACTCTAAGGATGACAAAATTAAAACGCTTCCCGTTACCCCTTACCTCTCCATGTCTACCTCTTTCTAATCCTGTCTCCGTTATAGCGATGCCACTCAGTGCTCTTTTCTTGCTTCTTGTGACTTTATCCTCGAGCCCTTCCAAAAACGCAGCCTAACCCTATTCCAGATATGTATTCTTATTCCTCTCCTTGTACCTCCAGATAGTCTTATCCCTGTATCCATCAGATCAATCCCGCGAGTGCCTTTTGTCTCGAAGAAACTATGGCTTGCTCGATAGGAGCTGCGAATGAAATGGGTCCATTGTGAGAATTTCTTGAAAGGTTGAGGGAGGGTAAGAGGAATAAAAAACGGAAAGATAGGAAGGGGCACCTTTTATAAGATTGTTTTCAACTACATCTAGGAATAAACACTGCTTTACGGACTACGGAAGGTAATGTACACTGAATATCTGATTTTATTACAATGGTAGTGATTTTCATATAATCTAACTTTCCCGTTTGTTATCGTTGAATATCAATCGAGAAATTATAATTATTTGAATCTATTGGTGCGAATACCTGTTTAGAAGTTTTTCATAAAGCTCGTTTCCCAGTAGTCAATTTATATTTCGATTTCTTATTCATAAAATTGCGAATTGAAAAACACCTCACAATTTAAACCAAATTATGTTAAAATTTTTATTAAATGGTATGATAAAGAGTGTGACCTAAAGTACAAGTTATCTTAGCAAGAATTATGCCTGAGCAATCATTTTCTCTTCTATTAATCGTTCAAGGTAGATTAAGAGTGGCCAAAGAACTATTACGCTGTCGAAATACTTGATTCAACTTCTCAAAATGAATGATTAAAGAAATATGACATTAGGGATTTTCTAAAGATCGAATACACCGAGACAGACTGGAAGAACTAATATTTTTCTCCGAAATGGAAATAATGTACTTGATTTCTTGTGAATCGAATCATTTTTCTTCTCAAAGCTATGCTTTTATACCAAAATGAATCCAAATATTTAAATTCATGAGAAATAATTCAACCATTTTACCAAAGAAGCAGAGGGAGATGGGGGAAATTTTTCTTTGCCAAAACCAGGAGGCACTGGTGACGAGTTGCAAGCTAATTCACACACACAAAACGAGCGAAGCATATCAAGGTGTAACAATTCCACAATTTTAGCAAAACCTAAAGAAAGAATGAGAATAAAAGTCTGGCAGCAGCGAGACTCGAACCGGATCTCCCGATTTCCAGTCAGTTGCACTCCCAATTGAGCTATCGTGCCAGAAGAATCTTACAGGTATTTCGGGAGACTGTAAAATTTAAAGCGCCGAAAGAATCTCATTCTACACCTAACTAAGGCTGCGGTTATGAATGGCTGTTTTTATAGACTTTATACTGCTGCACTTGAGTCAATATTAAGTTGACCAATTTAGCAAAGAAACCCGCGAGCAAGTCTAATTAAATCTTCGAATCAAAAGCGCAATTTCCCCGGACGCGAGTAGGCAGCCGGCGAAAGACCGTTATATTCAGCCTGCACCCAAGATTAATAGAAACCAGATACTCCGCAAGTCTCCATTATAAGAACAAAGCACGCAAAGGAAAAAAATGTTCTCCCTCAGTGGAATCTTTCTCACCTCCTTCCAACCCCCCCCCCCCCCATGCGCCCCTTTCCACGTTTCCCTAATCCCCGACCGCCCCTCCTAAGGCGTTCTTTATCTCCCTCCCACCCACGCACTTATCTAGCATCGCACCCCCACCTTCATCATCCCGCATTCTTAGACTCCCTTATCTCCTTACGCCTTCCACTTTGTCCTCCCTCCCTTCCCTCATTTTTCTGAGCAGAAGCAGCTATCTCCTCACTGTCTTTCTCTCTATCTCTTTCCGAACCCCGAGAGGGTGCACGCCACCCTTTTTCTCCGAAAAGAGCCCACCTCTTCGATACCTCATCCGCCCGACCGAGATCCGACCATTATTCCCCGAGGAAAAGAACGGAAAAGGATATGATAACGATTGCTCCTTTTTGTATTCCAAAGGGGTTGAGGGCTAAAGACGACCGTTTTTTCATTCGTGTTTTCGCAGGACTGCGTACGCCTCGACGATCTACGCCAAAGACCCTCCATCCAGGGCGTCTATTTACCCTAGTTGGCATAAAAAGGCGGAGGGGAAACACCGCTATGTACAAATTCAGGCGCCTTCTACTATGCCTAATTTTTTTGTACCCTCTTTCCATTTCTGCAATCCGCAATCAACAACGTGTATCTACAACACAATTTCCACCAGCTTGCCTATCTTCTATCTCTTTCTACCTCAAGATTAACGGAAGAGAAGCACAGCAAGATTAAAATGCGAAATCCAATCCTCCCATCCAAACAACTCCTACTGAAATGAGAATATATTTTCGTGGAAAGCTCCCAAGGATTCTCACTGCAGTGAAATTAAATCCCAACTACTAGGGACAATACAAATCGATTTAAAAACCATTCCTGGGTGAAATTTGTAAACTTCTAATTTGATTACTTAAGGCATTTATGGGATTGTTAGAGTGATTACGAAATCAAAATACTGATTGTGGTGGTTCTAGATTAAGGCGAAAACCGTAACTATTTACATTTTAATTACCATAGCTTGTTACTCATTGTAGCTATTTGGCGGGGTTGTTGGAAATCAACTTGTATATGTATATGCAAAAATTTGTAACTTAGTTTGACTTAGTCGATGAATGCTGTGAAAGTTAACTTTGCAAACTGAACCAGTATCTTTTTGCATGGGAAACTCATAATAAATAAATACATAATAATATGGAATAGGCTAAAATTGAATAATATTAAATAGAGATAAAACTCCAGAAAAAGGAATTCACGAAAGTATAAGGTCTTATTAAGGCGAAATTGGGACTGAAAAGCCTCTTCTTTCATCTAATTTTTCGTCAGTGATATTAAAAATATAAATAGCGAGTAGGTGAATAGAGAATAAGTATAAAATCAAGCATATGAGAAAGAGGCCAGAGATTAAGAAAACTTTTCTTAGTCCTCATTCAATTTTCTCGCGTAAAAACAAATATTAAAGCGAGCTGTAGGAGTAAACAGTCATTACTCCATGTGCATGTCCCACTTCCTCCCGTCACAACTCCGACACCACCTCCTCAACCCCTTCCATCGGCGCTTACATGCATGAGCATCGGGTCTTTACGCTTTCCGTTGTGTTTCTCAATCGAGAGGGCGATAATTCTGTTTCCTTCTTCGTCTTTTTCCTTTTGAAAACTTCTCGTGTTTCCTCTACGCCTCTGCTGCGACATATTAACTTTTTAAGCGAGTCTCGAGGAAGTTCTTCGATGCGATGGCGTAAGAAGAAAAAGAAGTTTGAGGAAAGGAAGAGAGATGAGGCGGGATGAGACGGGGTGTTGGAACAGAAGTCGAAGATGTTTTCGCGTCGTTCGAAAGAGGACTCCAATGCCTTTTAACACTTTCAGTTCTTCGAGTATCGGAAATGTGCATCCGCTTCTCTCCATGCAGACCTTTAATTACAGGATTTACTCTTTCTCTTACCACAGGATCATGCGTATATATTCGTAATTGAATTCGTTATCACAGGATATATTCATCGTCGTTTATTTGTGTATTTTCAACGACTAATTACATTACCGATTCAACCACGGGTCCTAATTTTAGAAAGGGTAAGTTGCAGCGTGTATTTAAATACGAATGAAAGAATTCAAATTGTTAAGCGTCATTCTTTGTTTGGCGTCACTTCCGTTCTAGATTCTGAGTAATGCTTCCTTTTGAGAATGAGAATCGGTAATTTACGAAATGCGGTCAACTTTGACTGAATACCTTCAGCGGCAAATGATAAATGTTAAATCGACGCAAAATAACGATTAAGGCGGAATAATCAAGAGTAAGAATAGTAGTAAAATATCATAGAATAAAGTAAATCCACCAAGAGATAAATAAAGAAATTGTCTTTTCTAAGATGTAAGGATATATGTCTAATGAAATTTACGTAATGCATTAAAAGCGTGGTATTTTATGGTTTGATTTTCTTGATGTTACATTGATTGATTCCCATTGACAGTCATCAGTTCTTGGTCATACTTGTCATTAAAACAACCTAAAATTATTTTTAAGATTCGCCTACTATGTAGAAAATAAATTTATTTTAAACAATTTCCCCTTGGCGAATGAAATTTATTTGATGATATTTTGCAACTATTTTTGTATCCGAGTATTCCGCTGAAATAGCTATTTCCAACTGAATTAAAATATTTCATATACCAGTTAATTCATTAAAAGCAATATACATTTAAGATGGTTCTTGGAGTTACATTAATTCAATTTCTTAAGAACGATCCAAGCAAATTTATGGGCATAAAATATCGCCAAGCTATATGAAAGTTGTTTAAATTTAGCAGCACTCTCCAAGTAAATATATAGCAACATGTTCTCGCTTTCGAATTACATTTACTTTCGAACTGCGTAAGATGACTTCGAAATAATAAAAAGAGAGAAAAATACATTTACTGGAGCTCATACGGTAGAAAACTAGATTCGTAGTTACAAGCGAAATAGCCTAGAGCTATCACCTTTGGAAGCGTCCAATAGGCGAACGCGGCGAAGGAATAAAAACGGTCGATGGAATCAGAAATCTGTCGTGATGCGATCACATCGCGTGAATCCCTTATTGCGTGGCTGATTTGCAACGCCGAAGAAATCATTTCAAATTCAAATGACGTCGTGGAGAAAATGAACTCGGCCTCCTATCACCTTCGGATCGAATCGCTCATACACATCGGTAAAAACACATTTGCCAACAGAACGAGAAATGCTCTCCATAGGGAGATTGTAGTAGGCGACCGGGGATGGACCGCGTTAATAGCGCAGAAATGGTATATTTTCTCGTAAACACACGACTAGCTTTTGCACACGTGACCCGCCATCTTCGCGGGTAATCACGAAGGTGCAATTACCGCCAGCTTCCTAGGAGGCTCGACGGAGAGGGCGAAGGGCGCCGACCTTATCGCCCCCGCAAAGCAATAGAGGTGGGAACGAGAGATCATGGGTTCGAAACTAAAATTGCCACCGCGTTCTTCACTTCCGTATCTTTTCTTCTTCAGCTGTACTCGATCATCAAAGATATCTAATGTTAAAAAAGGTCAACCGTTATCATTCCGAGTCATGGAACAACGGGAGAAAATCAGAATGATTCATAGAGGAATCTTCTTCGAACTTTGAGTACTATTGTGAGTACTGTCAAGAAGTCCGTTGCAACACCCACTTCTTACATCTGCGATACAAATGAGATGCAACCGACTTCGATGCAGTAGATAATCGCCGTTGAATGCCAGCTTGATCATATCTCCACGGTATATACCATCGAGCTCGCCTCATTTCTATTCTTATGTGTCTTCGTTCACTCTTGCTATAAATTTTAATCTTTAAAGAATTAACAGATTTTTTATTAAAGATTTTACACTTATTTTGTCCCTCTCTTTCCCGTTCATCATAATTACAATGTTTGGTGCTCTTTCTTATATCTAGTGATGAATAACTTTTCTCAACATTGTTATCCGTACTTATCGCAACTTCCAAGGTATTCTGCGTGATTCGTAATTCATTCAAATCCTCTCTGTTACCCTCTTCAAGTCTGAAATGAATTCAAAAATAGAACGACCCCTATCATATTCCTCCGATAGGTTTCGAACAAATAAGAATACCATAACATTCAGTATCCTTTCACGGACTGATATTAACGAGCGATTTCGAACGGAAAAACTTCTATGCATCTTTAACTTGTAGACCCTGAACCAGAGACAAACAACCTATGCCGCATCCGCAAGAAGTACTGCATTTCAGGATTATAAGTGGAGCGGTATAATGAAATAAAAATCAATAAAATAAAATATTGCATTATTTATAAACATACATACAGATACACATACTGACACAACATAACCTACTGTCGGATGCTACAGACCGCACTTACTACAATCTATAGCGCATTCATGCAGTTTTCACGGAGCATCTCAGATAAAAATAAAGAAACTGACGCATGAACAATAAAATGTTGGCCATCAATGCCCCGTATAAAGCAAGAACAACACATGAGGCAAATACTGCAAGGTAACTCAAACGCAGCGACGATGCTCGTTCCCGTTTTTCATTCAGGAGGTTAAGAAAAAGAAGCGGGCATTAACGCGCATCCCCTCCCGAACGCGAAGCCGCTTCTCGGAAATATGAAGAAGTAAATGTTCGACTGATGGAAAGGAAAGATAAAGGGAGAAGAAGAAACAAGCGGCTCGATATACGAAAAGAACCTGATACAAGTGGGAGGCAAAACAAAGGGATAAGAGATGGCTGTAAGATATCCGACGGGGACGCGTGGAGAATGGATCCGGAGTGGGCTTGGTGCGTGCGATTGAAGAGGGAAAAAGGGTTGATTGCATTGGCGACGACTTCGGAAAAAGAGGTGGGTGGTTATCAAAACAAGGGGATGGGCAAAAATATGAAAAAAATAATCTCGATTTTGGAAGTTCCTTTGTCTCTTTGTTTCTTTCCTTATATTATACGGCCATCTTTTTCCTTTCCTATCCCTTCGTCTTCTCTTTTTTATCTTAGAACTGACTTTAATGCTATCGGGTAATCATCAACGAAAGCCTTCTTCGAAAGACTAGCAGAAACCTACCAGGGAGGAATAAGAAAAAAATTGCCTAAAACAAATGAATAAGAAGCAGCGCTGATAAGGCTTCTTCTCCGCCCACGGCCGACTACTCTTCTGCTATTACGATCTCGGTATCGACGGTTTTGGGGGTGGTCCTTCCCATCCGTGCATCCCCGGTTCATTACCCGGGAGGTATGGGGGAAGAGGTGGGGTTGGATACACGAATTAACCACTTTTTCCTCTCATTTCAATGCGGCTGGCAGATAGAGGGGGCTAAAAAGATTAAATGCTCTAATGGCCCGAAAATTGGCAGCGGAGGAAGCATTATCAAGCGGGAAACCTTGATTCCCGTCCGCTATTTTTCCTTCCTGCCGTGAGAACTCCTGACGAACGGAGAAAGGGGTTGAGGTCAAGGAGTAACGAGTCGGGGGCCAGGAATAAATTGGAATGATTTAAGAAAAGGGACCATATGATTATGAGGCCCGATAAGAGCGGTAAATACATTGGTTAAGGAACGCGTTTAGCAGAGAGAAAAATACTCGAACGCAATCAAGAGCCTTAATGTTTTCTCCGAGTGAGAAAATCACGGAGTAATAAAATTAACATATCTTCTGTTTCGGCTGGAGATACCAGTCTCCACCGCTTCTATTTGCGTAGACTGATTGACCGAGATGGAATAATATTAATCCGGCCGTATTCTGCCGGGAAAAATATCGAAGTAATCTCTCACGAAAATTCGTAGGTTTGTCTCGAGATAGGGACTCGGGAAGGGTTGAATACATCTCCTCAGGAAAATAAAACGCGCTTTTTCTCTCGTTAGGGGAAAGGAACAAGGTTTTCTCTCCGAATTAATCGATAATGACCCTTTTATCTGGAAGAAAATTTGCGAGCCGAATCGAATGTACAAATCCCGATGTCTTTACGAATTTACACATAAATAACGTATTATCTTCCTTCGTCTTATCCGAAAAACTGGCGAAACGACTTTTGTGTTTTGTGCGATGCATATTTATTTTGAGTTGACGATCGTGCTGAATTCGAAGGGGAAATTTGATTTGGACTAGAATTATCCTAAATAGATTTTTTTGGAATCGATCGTTGGTTGATTCGTCTTCTTATATAAATTGAATCGATAGTAAATTTGAAACTCGTAATACATTCCATTCCTAAATATAGATGTAACATATATTTTGTCGCGATAGAAAAATGTGAACACTAGTGAAGATTTCTTAGAAAGACGCCGAGAATGTTTTCATTTTAGTTAACGTGTAAAATAGTTTTGTCTCCATTAATCAGTCCTATTCTCATATCAGCAATAAAAATAATAGAAAAATGAAACTCAAACTTATAACGTGAAAAAGAGGTTTTCGCCAATCTTTACAGCATATATCGATTGAATAACAATTAAATATTTTCTTTTGGGTAAAACACTTGACTAGGTAATAAAAAGTAGAAAATGAGAGTGTTTATTTAGATATATAATGGATTGAACATCGTCGTAGTATAAAATAATTTCCATACATCTTATGCAATTACATCAAGCATACGTTGGCTTATAAGCATTCAGCCCGAAGGCCGGATATTACCCCCTCTAAAATTAACTGCCAAGCAGGGGGAGTGAGGCTTTCTAGGCAGAATGGGGAGTGAGGTAGTTTGCCTTTGCATTCCTCACCAAGCAATAATTCTATAAACGGAAGATGACCATGTAAGTAATGAGTTATGACTCTAAGAGTAGCACTTTACTTAACCTTAATCTTCAGCCTTTACGAGACCTTAATCAGTGCTATTATTCACTCATATCTCATTAGCTTTAATTTCACCACAACCATGATCAAGACAGTGACAACAGTACACGAAAGAAACATTTATCACAATCCTGTACTAAATGAACACAAAACCATTCTTCCTTTCCATACTACCCCTCTGTTTCTACATAATTTGATAAAAATTGGTGTACATTACTATAATGTTTTGCTTACATGTGAATAAGGCAAGGGTTAAATGGAATATGCCACTTCCTAGTAACCTACTTCGTCCAAAAGAGACGTGTTTATTGTATTATATTGTAATTGACAAATGATGAATATTCTAATCACCCGAATAATGTAGCAGGACCGATTATAAGCAAAGACCGTAAATGGAAATCAATGAACACCTAACATTTCTACTATCAATTCACCCAACGATCAAGAAATCAAAACAAAACTAAAAAAAACAAGATAATGTCCGAATTCATAATTCACCACAGGAAACGCGCGACCTAGTTACTTACGAGGATTGAGGATACCGAATTTGAATACAGCGAGAACTAATTCCTCCGATACGAGCCCCTTTCATTTCGCTACGAAAAGATTCGACCCCTCAGAAACGGGCGGCGCGCGATGACTTCACAGAAAAAAAATTCAAAAGAGGAATCGGCGCTGAAACGACGTCGAGAATAACTCGCAGGTATCGGACCACGTGTATCGATATCAATCGACAGCACTCCCTTTCTTTCTGTCACTCGCTTTTTCATTCCCCGCAATCGCCGTACGCATTCACCGTTCCTCACTATCAACCGATGCGCCTTTTCCATCACGGCCCGTACCTCTCGAAATTTTTATTTCGAAAATCACTCGGCCCGATCGATGGAAATTTCGAGATAGCCGATCCCGACCTTATATAAGTCGGCAGATAAAGATCGATGGTAGAAAAGGGAGGAGTTTATGCGGTAGAGAAGGGGCGAGGAAGGGTGAGAGCTCGTTTCTCCATCCCCGCGATGTTTAATAGCTAGTTCTAATTTTACCAGGTGGTGGATGACGAGAGAGCCTGTCTTTTATTTTCCCTTATCTCCTCTTTTTGTGAAGCGATAGATTGACAGATAACGGGACGAGTGAGTCACGGAAAAAGGGTTGAATTTATTGTGGCTCTTTCTTTTTCCTTTTCTAGATCGGAAGGAGCGGATCGTGAGCTCTGGGTGATTATAATCGGTCCACTCTTTTTCTCTCCGCGTTTTTTAATATTCCTTGACGAGAGGTACTATTTTAATTCCCATCTCTGGCCCGTGGTTCGATCGACATTGTCGTTGCGATAGTTTCCTTGCGACCGATCGCAAGTCAGAAAAAAGCGATAGTGATTCCTCTAAGGCGTTCTGATCCACGGTCAAACTAAGAAAGGACATCTGAGATCGTGATCTCCAAAAGGTACCGATCTGTATGTAAAGTATTAAGTCTAAAGGCCGGTTGGTACCACATCTAACATAAATCTGATATGTTCAAGCTCAACTTTGTGGATGGGAGCCATAATAAATGAAACAATAAACACTTAATAACTTCCACATATATGCCTTTAAGGCGACTAGTTTCGTGCCCGAATTTTAATGCATTGACGAAACTACACGCCTTAGAAATATATTTATGGAAATTATAATATTATAAAGTGTTTACTATATTATTTATTACTTATCACTCTAACATAAGCTGTCGAGAGCTAGTAGGGATGAATGAGGCTTACTAGGAAGAATGGGGAGTGAAGTAGTTTGCCCTTGCTTTTCTCACTAAGCCAGAATGCTATAAGCCAGTTTTCTCCATACGTTTTGAAAGATGGGCAGTATATTTTTACAGAAAGCTGTGCGGGCAGAATTTAAAGATTGCTTTGTAAGTCTTCAAATATATGGCACATCGAGTTTAGAAAGAAATAACTGAGGTCTTTAAGTGTAAGAATACTTAAAGGTAAGAAAGTAGAAAAATTGGGAAATAGGAAGACATAGCAAGAATTTAAACGTCTCAATAAGGTGTACTGGGTACAACATCCAATTTTTCTCGCAGGATATGAAAATATCGTTCGCGAGCCTTAGTTAAGGGACCCCTGCTATAATTATGTCCATGTAAGTGAATCACAATAACTCTACGAGTAACATTTCCTGAGGCACCGATATTTTTCTGCATAAAGAAGCGCTCTTTGCTCAGACTTACGCAGTGTTAGCTGATGGACCCCCACTCCCAATTTCAAGAAATTTCCTTCTTGAAGTTTCTCATTTACTTACTGCATAATCGCACAAGCTAATATTAGAATAACAATGAGGAGGAGAATGCTTAATTAATTAGAGTACGGCTGCTTCCGCTGGTCAGGTGAGTCGTCGATAATGTGGTAAGATCGGTGTTCCACTTGAGATCTCATCTAAGCATTCGTAAATATGTAGAAGAAACTCTCTTTCAAGAGGGAAACAGAACACTTCGTGGGTGTCAATCGGACATTATGTAATGGTAACTCCGGTACCGACGGTGAACTATGACATCTCATTGCTTTAGATCCTGAGAATACATGAAAATGTGGCACCAGTCTTGACAATTAAAATCATACGAAAATTTAAATGCAAGTTGATAGAGAATATTAACTTTGCTTTCTTTGACATTCGTGCTTTTCGTTTGTATATCAATTTTATCATGAAGAGTCAACAGTGAGTTCAATTTAATGGAGGGAGCAATTAGTGATTTGTGATTAGTATTTCATGAAAAGTAGTGATAAGTGAAGACAAAAATTTTTCGTCCCGTTAAATAAAACTAAAAAAAGGAGATTGACTTTCTTTTGCAAGGATATTGTGCTTCCTTGCTACACTCCTTAACAAGTCCAGGTGTTCGGTTTGACCGAAACTTTGAAATTTTTCATAACTTCATATTCATGTCCCCTTTGAATTTACCACACCCTGAATCCTTGATGGATGACTTAACTCTATATCCCATATATCACTGAAAAATACGCGGTGGAAAATTGTTAAATTTTCGAATAGTTCCGTTTACTTAAAACATTCAAGCTATGAGAGATAAGTTAAAATATTCATGACGTCTGGAGAGCAAAGGAGACATGATCAAAGCGCTTTCAGTAGTTAAATATAGACTGTGATATCTCGATTACAAAAGTTCTCAGAGGAGCGCAAGACGTTATCAACGGATTCTACGAACTGACACACCTGACTTTGAACTCGTCGCCAAGATTCCGAGATAAAATCTTAATTTGGGAGATTCATTGATACGTTTCCCTTCTCTAAATGACAATCTTGAAAAGTTATCGAATAATAAAAACCGACTCTAACCGGTGAAACCGAGTCTGGCCCGAACAAGTAGAATTTCCCGACTTTGTAGTGCTTGAACTGCTGTCTAAATATACGGATTTTGATAAGAAAGGACATGAGGACGGTACCTGATAAGGTATCATTTATCTTGATCTTAATAATAACCCAAACACATACTCCATCGCTGATAATAAAAAGGGAAATTAAGTTAATTGTAATATCAACAATAAGTTAAATTCTGTGTTTTAGGAAGGAAGTAGTAGTATATTGCTATGATATTGCTGTAAAGTCAAATGTTGTGTATTTGAAAAATTCTCCAAAAACGAGATTCAAATGCTGTGATGGAGGAATGGGCTCTTACTAAAAGCTACCAGGTTCGAGTCCCGGCTGAACAATTTATCTGGATAAGGAATAGATTTATCAATTCCTCCATTGTTATTTATTACTGCAATTATCTTAAGAATGAATGTTTGTGGGGGTTTTGAAAAATAAATTAAAATAGATTTCTTTTATAAAAATTTAGCGTTAGGGGATAATTCACCCAAGTAAGCCAATACAGTCTAAACGATATTTTAATACTGAGATAAAATTATTATTAGAGATACGATCCTCTTCCACTAAAGTCTGACCACTTTCCACACAAACCAATTCCCTTTAAATTTTCCTAAACTTTACCCTCTCATTTTACCGTAGAGATGGTGCATGTTTATAAATAGAATACTATCAATTATCTTTCATTTAGAATGTTACTTTCATAGCCGTGAACACGATAACATACTTTAGATTATAGAGATAAAAACTTAAAATAAAACAGGATTCACGGAGTGATAAATCGACGTTCGCGAGACAGGAATGTGAAGATGGATTCCACAGACATTTTCTTAGAAGACGTCCGCGTGAACGACTTTCTTCCGATGTTTCAAATAAAAATTTTGTTTAATCGCAATTATGGTGAGAACTTCGTAAATGATAAACCCAAACAGTTTTAGTAAATAATGATAATGAGTTGCGCGATGTTACCCATCCCTTGACGCAGAGAATATGATAAAAGTCAGCCGACAGTTCCAGCCAAAGACAGCCAAACCTTGAGTTTTATTAAAGCCTCAGAGGAAAGGGAAAAACGCAGCTAAACCAATTAATCCAATGTGTAGCAAAATATACGTTAGAATATGGAATTTTCATACTATAGTGAGTATCATGTCGTACATATCATCGTATATATGTGCTTTACTTCACATATAAAAGTCGTATAATCTGGTATAACATCTAGCGTAGATAGAACTAACTGTGAATAGTCACAGAAAAAATGAAATTAATTCCGAAGGTGAGATAACGTGATATAATAACAGAAAATATATAGAATCCATATGGGCCGTGACTTCGTTTAAGTCTCAATCAGGAACAAAAAGATGAACTTTTATTCAATTGTCGTATCAAAATAAAATCACTTGTGGTTCGTTAAAGTACATGTTTTCATTTGTTCAAGAAAAAAAATATAGAGACCAAATAACCTAATCAATTAACTAACATCAAATATAATAAAAATCTATCGTGTGTTCGTTCGTCATCATATATTGTTATCATTATTATATATGTGTATCTAAGTAACCATGGATACTACGTTAAAAATAAACAAATAAAATAAAAAGTAGTAGTATTAAGGGTTATAAGGTGCCTCGACAGCAAAGGTCATGTTGCAAATAAAAAGTATTGCTCAGTGTGTGTTTTCGTTAATTGACTTTTTTCACCTCTATAGTTTTGAGTTTCTGTGTTGTAAGTTATTTAAAGATTTTTTCTATGAATTTTAGAAAGTAAAAGCAATTTAAAGATATAATTTAGATAGAAAATGAGACGGAATTTGCAAAATGTTGAATCTGCGAGACAATACCGCTTACGTCGAAGGACTGAAGAAAGAAGACCAATCAAAGGGAGGCAAAGAACTAAAACATGGCCATTAATCGGCTACTGTTCCTATCTCATGAATTCGTCGTTTTACTCCCTTCTGAGCAGCTTTTAGTCTCCCGCCTCGGGCTAGGAGAATTTTCATAATCGTAATAACTTTGAGTGATTTCTAACCATCAGACCCGAGAATAAATTAACAAGTGGAGGACTAAAATCAACCGGGGAAACAAAACGGACATGGGCGAAAATCGTCCGAGGCGTCGAAGGCGAGCAGCGGCTTACAAAATAATTACGGAATAAGTCAATTTCCACCGGACGATATTTTCCTCTCGGCCTCTTTTTTATGCTCCCTCAATGCCCGAGCGGTCTTCTTCCCTTTATTCGCCAACACCTGCTGAGCTCATCCGGCCTCGTCCCGGGCATCATTTTTATTTGACGTGGGAAGAATTAGCGATGGGTTTAATATAATTGCTCGATTTCATAATTGCTACGATGGACAAAAAATAAATTGGCCACGGGACCCACGCCACTAAAATTTAGCGATTATTAGGGGAGCACGATAATGCCAACTATAAAAAGCCAGCTTTAGAAACGCAAAATTTCGCCATCGGTAAATGATTGCTAATTTATTTATGGCAAAGAAATGTATTACCGCGCCCGCAAAGCAATTAAGTTGACAAGAGGCCGTATCTGTATATTGAAATCTCTCTTGATTTCTACGCTGTCATTCCCCTTCATAATTGCGATTTCCTTAGTATTTTCTAGAGCTAATGGCTTTATTATGGAGGTCATGCATAACTAATCAAATGTCAATTTCCATTTCAGCCGTTTCGGATTGGTAGCAAACAATGACAAGAATGGTGCAATTTAATGAATTTACTCTACTCCCTCGCTAATAATTTCATTAATTACAGGAATTTCTAGTTTTATAGGTATACATTATCTGTCAGATTTATAACGTCACTTATAAAGCACTTTCAGGATTAAGATAAATAAAAACTCACACAATAAATTCTGAGAATAGCAATTTCTAATTACCAAAAATCGTCGCTGTTGACTTGAAAAGAAGAACTTTACCTGTGTAAAGTTTGCGAAAAATTATCCATACAGATACAAATTAGTCTACCACTTCCATTACAATAAGAAATAACTTCTTTAATTATTATGATATTCCGATTCGAATAATTGTAGAATGATTTAGTAAAATATTTCATATCATATCCTCCACTCATAACTGAGAAAAAACTGTTTAACCTTTGTAGTATCAGGAAGGATTCCATCTATTCGTATTCCCTGCCTTAGTCTCTTATCTTCGAACACCTATATTATTAACACATAAACGAATGCTGTAAATGGAGTATGCCTTTTTAAAGTAAAAGTTGTTTGAGTACAATCAAGTAAAACGAGAGTCAAAATGGAGCAGACTCTACATCAAGGACAAAAAATTGAGATCGGAAGACCCACTGCGATTCAATCACAAACCACCTCCTCTGAGTAAAAACATTCATACTCTGCAGACAAAATGAACGTGATGGTTGATAGACATCCGATGAATTCAATCCAAACTTCGTAATATTTAGACGCGGCTCGTCTCTTCGGAAACGGCTTGCTCCATGAAACATAAGGACGTTTGGGCTCATTTCATCACCATGGCAGCTGACTCAGCAGGTGATGCTCGCTGAATGCAACTCCTATTATCTTTCAATATTTTTCTGATCTTTAGAATTAAGATCACACGTCTTCCAGCAGAAAATATTTCGTGAAAATAATCAACTTCGTAGGTGCGATTCCATACTCTAAAGAAATTCGCTCAACTAACTCTTGTTCAAGAAAAGAAAAAAACATAGTTCATAAAGAATCTGTCCGATAGGTATAAAAAAGCAAAATATTAAATGCATTCCTTCTTAGTTTATCAACAAAAGCCATACCTAAATTTAACCTATTGAAAACTCAACTTTTAAAAATTAGAATTAAATAAACGAGACTTGAAGAAGTTAAACGGGAAGTGAAAAGTGAAGTGAAAAGGAAAGAGAAAAATTAGCAACATTCCTGGGGCTCGAACCCAGGTCTCCAACTTTCCGGACAGGTAATCTATCTACTGTACTACCATGCCGCACCAATAATTAAAAACTTAATACTCCTTTATTTTAAAACAAAACATATATAACATTGATTCCATGAATGGGAACGGAAGACTGAACTCAATCTACGTTGGATACCTCTGCTCAGGACGTCTTAGCCGCGAATGCCTGAAAAGTAAGACGGAGGAAACCGCGACAGGAACTGCCGTGCATAATTTTATTGAGCGAACTTCCTGCTTGATGAGATCTAGTTTTATTAAGAATCGTGAGCGAGTCGGGAACGGGAGCACGCGTGGAAAACGGATCTCAACGGGCATCCAGAAGGAATCTGGGAAAGCAGCGAAGCAAAGAACTAAAAACGCACGCCTGTATATTTAGTACACAAACGCATACCTGTGACGCCAGAGGAAGAGAAAGAAGGCAGAAGAAGATTCCGCAGACGTACCAAAGACACCATCGACGCCGATGGCGGGATTTTCACACCGATCGGAACGGCCGCAAAAAAGAAATGCGAAAGCAATACGTAACACTCTTACGACTTATTCATTTTCTCGATCTCATCCCATTGGTTATCTCCGATTAGCATCTGCGAGCGACCATCCAACGGTGAACAGGAAAGAGTTGAGGGGAAAGTGGAGGGGGAAATGAGTAGAGAAAAAGATGTTTAAAGTACTACAGGAAATAACGGTATGCTGTAGCGATAAGGTAAAAGTGAAAAGAGGGAAATGTGTGCTTTAGGAGGAGGAGAACGCTGAAGAATGAAAGAACGGGGAAAGAATGAAGCATTATGTTGAGGATGGAAACTACTTAAAACCTTTTCATTGGTAGAAATCCGTTACAACAAATAAACAAACAAAGACGAAATTAACTACTTAACATATACTAAATAAAGATGAGTGGAAAATGAATTCAATCTTGCACAAAAAAGCTCATAATCTCTCGTTTACAGAAGTGCAATTCATGCGGCATGGTAGTTCAATAGTTAGAATAACTAGCCGGAAAGATAGATACCTAGGTTCGAGTCCCAGTCATGTTGCTAATTTTCATTTCTTATTCAATACTGAATACTAGGCTATTAGTAAACTCAATAAAATGAATTCTATGAGTTACTCAGAAATAGATGAAATATCGACAAAAAATCTCATCATTTTTTTTTCAAAATACAGAGCGAAAAATATTTTAAGAAGATATTTTCCACTAATATACATATACAGGTATAAACCATTACATTAATACATCTTAAATTACTTTATTGATCCATTTCCAGAAAGTAGACGGCATAAAATAGTTAACTCTTACGTAACTCATTTCTTTTGAATTGAACGTAAAAATGCGGCAGCATAAGTAAGTTTTAGAGACATTTAAAGTTCTAGTTTTTTCTCGTGTTCTCTTTAGTATTTAAAATGCATTTTAGAGAGCACGAAAACATTTTGCAACCGACAGAGAAATCTCGCGATTAAGTTACGTTATTAATTTAAAATGAAAATAGTAATTGCTTTCCTCATAAAAGCCGCGACTCTTACGTCTGAATGACAATATATATATATATATGTTGTTGCACATATGTGTGTCAACTACTTGGAAACCCCACACGCTGAATGTGCCACTTTTTAGCCTGACTAACAGTAACAATATCTTTACTAACGGCGCTATGACAAAGGTTATACCAACAACCATCGCTGATGAAAAAAACAGTAGAGTTTCTCATAGAAGCAGGGGAGAGCCGAAAAGTAGAGTCGGATCGAGGGAAAAGATAAAGGGAAGGTAACGGAACAGGAATCGTTAGAATCTAGGGAGGAAGGAAACAGCAAAATTTTTAGAGGGCAAAAAAGAAGAATCTCAAGAAAAGCTAAATTTTAAAGAGAGAAATAAGTGGATGAGACACATAATGGCGGAAAAAGAGTGGATCAGAAACAAAGGATAAGGTTAACTTCTACTAGCAACAATATATAGTTTTGTTAATATTTTCATTTGTTCCTGATGGGAAAGTCACGGCACAAGCAGTGGATTCTGTAGAGAGTAGATATTAAAGTAGGGAAATTCTATGAAGCGCATTTACGTACAGGATTGTGGGTAAATTATCTACGATAGGACCCCTTGATATAGGGAGAGGGTTGTGATTGAGATAATGGAAGGGGAGATGGTGTAAGCCCTAAGAGGAAGGCGGATACGAAGCGAGGAAATTACTGCAGGAGATTGCACCGCGTGTAACCCACAGGTGTGTCAGCGCGTGTTCCAGCGACGAAGAGGTAATGGGTGAGGAGGACTTTTTGGTCGCGGAATAAAGCGTTTTTCATGTCTGAGTCACCCGGGATGACTTAGGACGTCCGGTAAAGAACGGACGAGAAGTTTAAACACCCAATCGTCGTTTAACCGAAATTACGAAAGATATTCCTATCGCATTCGCTATGGGAGTAGAGACGATCACTCCCGCATGGTGAGATAACAAACGAAATTATACAGCGAGGAGAGAAACAAGTTGAATGACCCGAAACTAACTTCTATTAATGATACAAAACACGCGAAGATGAGATATTAAATGCGTAGCCATTCTCTATCCTATCTTTTGTGGGACAGAGGCGGCAAAAAGGAGGTAAGTCAAGATTGGGTTAACTAATTAATTACTAGCGTTCAGCTCCAAGTGAATGACATTTAACAGTCAAACCTTAACACATAAAAAGCAGCATGATCTCTACTTATGTAGGTCTACAAAGACTTGATTCATAGGATGATTGGGGACCACACCGATCAAAAAAATACAGTAAATATTTAGAGTAAACATCTTCAACGAAACTAAATTTGGATAACTAAAGTAAAATATAATGACAGCGACTCTACTTATATTTTTAAAAATATTTTAATTACAAGATGTTGATAATACAATATTCTACCGTTCGAGTACCCCAGCAGTAGCAGTCACAAAAAACTGAATGTGATCTCATTGGTCAAGTACTAATAAGCACCAATCTACGGCCTGATCATCCAGAAAAAATTAAGACTGAAATCGCTTTGAATAATGAACACTGACCCGTACGAAAGCCGAATGAGCTCAAAAACTATTTTGTTGATAACACGATTAAATAATGTTAAGTGAAGAAGCGTACTGAATTCCTAATGTGTGTAAAAGAATGACATCACCAAAACCGAAATTTTACGATATTTAGCTTTCATGTCAGACTGTTGTTGGGGTCAGATATCGCAAAACAGGAATATCATCCGCGAGATTGGAAACAATGGGTATGAGTGCGACAGAGAATAGCATGACCGAATTTCTGGTATCGAAGCAAAAATTGCGTTGCTGTAAAATCGTGGCAACAAACATTATGCTGTAATCACATTATCGCCGTATCCGTCGGACGATGGGAAATCCACGACCACGTCACAGCCCCTTCCGCTAACTCATCGAGTGGGAGGTCTGTTTTGGCGAAATATAGATCGGATGTTACTTTCTGCGTGTGTCACATGGCTGCATTATCAGCCAGGCACACTTGCAATATCAACTTCTGTGCAAGATCGTAATGAAATTAAAAGGAGACGTCCCATGTGTTTTTCTTAGCCAAGAGCCGACTTCTACTGGAACTCCTAATTGCTCCCCAAAGACATACTTCGACGCCTGGAATAACATAAAAAGATGTGCTGCTTGTGACGAAATCCTTAAGTGTGAGGGAATCCCATCGAAAGACCAGGGGTTTATGTAAGCGCAACTATCGGATGATAAGGGAATGATGGGGGTTTGCCTGCGGGAAATTTAGCTAACCGTTTACCGTGCCAATATTTCTCTGATGAGTAATGCTTATTTGATTATTAGTACAGATTATTAGTATATACATAATTTTTTTTATTAGAACATAACATAGTATACGTTACCTTATATTCAGTTATTACATTCAGAGGAGAATTTCGAGAGGGAAAAATTCGTTCGTAGGAGCAATAGAGTTCGTAATAACATACATTTCGATCAGCTAAACGTCATATGAAAATTGGATTAGTTACCAACTTCTTTACGTGACCTCTGCATACTGTTCCTATTGATATGCACACGCTATCTAAGGCTTCCAATTGACTCAATTTTGAGTAAGTTTTCGGATCAATCATGCTCAAATCAGTAGCATAAATGAGGGGCAAGACTATATAGTTTCGACAGTTACAGACAGACAGACTATATAGTTTCAAATCTGTGAAGACAGTCGCATGATAACCTTACTTTAACTGCTTTAATACTTAAAAGTCGTAAAGAATAAGAAACAGGGAGTATACAAATAAAAGAAAAAGTAAAGATCACATTATGTAAAATTCTCTGAGTACATACTTAACGAACGAATTAATGAGAACGAAGAAACAAACGAATCAAGAGCACGAATAAATGAACGAAAGGAATCCGTTAAACATAATATCAACAATTCACTTTGAGTTCTTATGCTGGAAAAAACCAGAAAGTTATGATGCAGAGTAATAAACTACTTAATAGCACCTACGTCACAAACAAATAATCAACTTACCTAATGATCTCTTCCAAAAAAAGAATGGAATTAATATAATCATATGAGATACAGGCGGAGAGAAAAATTCTAACAGTTCAAAGAATAAGGAGACATCTTCAAGCTTTTTACGCCCAAAAACAGCAACGATTTCACACAAAGATCTCTGCCTCCAACATCCGGTGCAAAACCGCACGATCTCTCAAAGGATCCATTGTGCTTTTTACGGCCGATTCCGCCGCTTTACGTCCACCGAAATTTATTAAACTACACGACCATAAACACTGCTCCGGAAATGCAATAACGCTTCCAGGTTGCATTTGGAAACCAAGTCTTCGATAATAAAGCTAGGAACGACTTCGTGGGGGATATCCAGACGTCTTACACCCTCCCTTAAAAGAAAAAAACTGTCATTCTCTTCATTGCGACTTCTATAGGAGAGGACATTGTTGAAGGACAAGCTAGCGAGAGAGATAAGGTGTTGACGCAGGGAGAGAAAGTAGGGTGAGGAGAGAGGAGAAACATAAGATTGAGAGTGAGGGAGATAGTGCAGGGAAGTAGGGGAAGGAAGCCAAAACATCAAAGAAAGTACAAAATTACAGCCACTATAATGGGAAGGAAAAAAGAAGAAAGTATGTTTCGTTTTAATTATTTTGTAGCAGCAATAATATAAAATTAGGTGATTATGGAATGGTAGTGCAGCATAAAAAATCCCGATGTAAACGAACGGGGAAAAAATATGAAGAGACATAGACTTGAACCCAAGTTTTCTAGTTGTAGATACGTTAGCGATAGAAATAATTATTGAGCTATTTAGAAAAAATCCATAAAAAAGGCTACCTAAACAGTTCTAGGAGATAGGCCCAGACCTAAGCTCTAACCTAGATTCTAATTGTAAGAGGTATCTCAATGGTTAGAGTAGCTGCGCGTCAGGCCCGGGTTCGAGTCCTGGTCTCTTTTATCTCCTTCATTATCCTTAGAGATATCTTGTACTATTTCTTGCCATATAGTTGCTTCTAAACTCTATGATCCAAACCAGCTGAAACTGTGAATGCAGAACGGAGAACTGGGAAAGGAATAGAAGAAAGTAATCAAAAGGAAGAGAAAGTTTATAACGAAGAAGATGAAAAAGGTGATGCAATAACGATCCAATAATACGCCCTTAACCTTGAGGCAGCGTACCTCAATAAAAATTAAATTAACAATAAGGCTTACCATGGGTCATAAAAAAGTATTTGGGAAAAAGGTAGCCTCCTATTTTGAGGCTTACTGACGAAGAAACATAAAAGGAAGGGAAGAGGAAAGTAGAGGATGGGAAATCACGTATTATTCGGAATGAATAAGTAGCTATAAAACAAACCTAGGTCTCGATAGGTTCAATTTTGATTTAAAATCCCTATACAACGCCATCTCCCTCCCTTCTAGGTACAGCTGACCCCACCTATTATGTCGTCTAGCATCTTCTTCCCTTGTCTACCCCTCTGTTTTTCTCCCTCGAATGCTACCCTCAATTAATTTCTTTAGAAGCCCCTCCCCTCTCATTATATGACCCACCCATTTCCTCTGTCGATTCTGAATTACTTCAATTAAAGGCCTCTCTTTCCCAATAATCTCCAGCAACTCCATTTTTGTTTACCTATCAATCCAATTAACTTTTTTTCCATTCTACGCCAAACCCAAATCTAGAAGGACTCTTAAACGTTTGACTACCTCCGTTATTAAGGTCCACGTTTCACACCCATACAGTAAAACTCTCCACACCAAGTATTTTACCAATCCTTCCCTGATTCCTTTATCGAGACCTCAGATCAACAATTCCCTTCGCTTCAGGAAAGCTTCCTTGGCCAAAAACTATTCTTTTCCGTATCCCATTTTTGAATCTTCCTTCTCAAGTAAGAGAATATGTATATAGTACGCTCTAGGTTTTTTAGTCAATAATAACATATTTAAATATGTAATATAATATATAAATGTATACATATGTAAATGTAATCCTATTATTATTTTCACTGCTGCGAGAATAACTTCACTCCAAGCCGTCTCTATGCGGTGCTTCTCGATGTTGCAGTTTAGGTATGGATTAATTTCTTACATTAAATGATTTCAACTACAGTTTCGAGATAACATCTGACTACTAAAAGTGGAACACGGTACAGACGAATGGAGAAGGTATTGAATGTGGGTAAAATTGAATATGTAGCAACTGAGGAATCAATTGGCAGAGGGAATGAATAGTGAGAAATCAATAGGACGAGAAGAATGGAGAGACATAGTAGAAACTTAGAGAATGAGATGAGGAGGAAGAAAGAAAACGATGATGGACTTCCATAATGGAGAGATAGAAATAATAATCGGTGAAAGACGCGCTGGGTGTATCCCTCTGTTAGCGGAGGGGTTGTACCCGCGAGGTAAAGAAATGGAACGAGAGACGGGGGAGAAAGAGGGAGAGGGGAAAGAGATAGGTTTTGGCGTTGGACGTTGGAGATAAGACGGCTGCGCCGATAAAGAGCGAAAGATAAATGGGGAGGAGGGGGCGGGGGCATGGGAGGAAGTGCAGGGGGTGGGATGGGGAACCAGCAGCGGGGAATAGGGGATGCGAAGCTCCTGGTGGGGGTACGGGATCCGAGGGGTGGGGAGAGGAAAGATATGGGAAAAAATGGGCGAAGGATATGGAAGGCCCTGCGAGAGAAGAAAAAGATTCCGAGACTTTACAAAGAAGTTAAGAGAGAGACGTAAAGGGAAGATTAGAGAACGGAAAATAAAGAGATTTCGCAGACGATGAGGGAATGGGGGAGATTTCTTTTCTTTCACTCCGTCTCCTCGAAGATTTTTATATAAAACCTTTTTTTCCCTTCGAGAGGAGATACGAAACAAACGCTAACCGGCGGGAGTGTTAATTTGCGAAAAAAGATAAATCCAGAAAAGAAAATAGTTTCGTGTTCGGGGCTATGGGAGACGTTTTTACGTCCAATTTTTCCGAGGGTGAAAATGACTTCGGCGCGCCGTTAATGAAAGATAATATAAAAATGTCTTAGCCCAGGTTATCAAACTGTTTGGAATAGATATCGCGAAAATTTGAGGAGAAAATTTCCGAAGTGGTAGCGATTACCGCAGGATCTTATCCTACCATTGAAATTGTACCACTAAAAATGTCTCCTTTGCTACTTACTTGTAATCACGAATAAAATCATAGTTTTTCCTCGCCACTTTCGACACTAGATTCAAGTCCATAGTTGAATATAAAACAATACGGAGGAAGGCGAAATGAATGGAACACATTATGAAGTACAGTTAATATACAAACGAGTGGAAGGAAGAATTAAGTAGAAGAGTAGAATACGGTTTGACATATAATCGGCTGTAAAGAGACAACGGAGATACAAGTAATTAAAGAAGTAGGAGCAGGATAGAGAAGGTTGGAGATATTTCGTAGAAACCTGTCTCAGGACGGATTCATTTTCATACTTAATTGTATTTTACATCGAAAACAAAAATAAATTTCAAAGGAACCTTGAAAACGCAGTAAATATATACGAAAATATTACAGAGAGAAGCAATATATTATATAATAGCAGTTCGTGAAAAATCATTGTATAACTTCTGTTTAGTTACCATTTATCATTCTATGTTTACGATTGTGACTGCTAGTCGTAAATAAGGACATCTATGTAACCAAAATGAGGGTTTAGCATAAAATGCGATTTTACGAGAATTTAAATGCAAATAATTAATACTCCAAAGAAGTTGAGGACGGAACACACACTTGAGGAAAATAGCTCTCAAAAAGAAAGTGAGTCATGTGACAAGTTGTCCTAAAGCTAGAGGTCAACAACTATGTTGTGGCTAACAATAGTCCGTAAATAGAAATTTCGTCTTTGCCGGGTTATTCGGGAATTTTTAGAAAGAAACCGAAATTTTAACGGTACCATTTCCGGTTATATAATCTTCGCTAGACTGAAAAATTCACATCTACATTCAAATAAAATTAAGATGACTATAATATTACAAATGAAACGGTTGAAATAGTGCGATGTAAATCACTGAGTAATTACTCTCATTGAAGGTAATTGCTTTGGATACGTATGAACAGGATGAAATTTTAATTTACCCAAATTAAAATACGGAGAATGACATTTATTCAATGAGGACAATAGTGCATGTAAACTTGAAAACAATCGAATTAGAAAAAAAATGAATGCTTCGATTAAAAGTACCAAACAAACTCTACTTCAAAGCAATGAAAATTTCCACGGTTTAATAATCACTCAAATCTCATCAATATCTTGTCTTTTACATCAAATCATGTTCTCTCCTCGGCAACTTCCAATATGTGATTATACAACTATTTTTAGAGGGGAAATCGCGATGTCTCTCTCTTAGATTATCAACTCATCGGAGATGAAAAGGTGATAGCCATATCGGTCCCTTCTCTAATCTTAGAATAATCTGCGATCGCAATTAAATGATATCTCAATATCAACATGATCGTGCATACCTCATCACGTTTCCCATTCTCATGGGTGAGTCACAATCATTATTCTACTCATGAAATATTTTGTTTCCTCATAAGAGAACAAAATGAGAAATGAATCGACATTAATTTGGGACTACATTTACTAATCACTGCAGATAGAGAGAGATGCCAAGCGAGAGTATCGCAGAGTTCATGCGTAAACATTGTGAGTAAACGAGCTGAAAGTTTGCTTATGCTTTGACGAGACAGAACTCACAGACGTTATTCCGTCGTTCCCTCACAGCAAATATGAGGGGAATATTGTTAGTCAATTTCTTAGCGCCGATGATAAGTGCGATTCCCTTTGACGGTGATACGAGATGGGAACGTAGCATATGTCAGGGCAATCAACTCCGGTATCCTTGGATACGCCTGCTTGTACTGACAGACGAGACAAAACCTAAATGGCGCAATAAAATAAACACTTTTTTCTATCGGCGATTCCTATAAGTAAAGCAAATATTTCGCTTCCAGCTTAGACATTTTTTCATAAAATATGAGCGAGACAGTTCGGTCAATAACAGCTATCTCGTCTTGTATACCTAAAACGTTTGTGATTGTTGTGATAATAAAATATATGTACATAGGAATATCCGATAAACAAGTCCATCAGATTAATATTATATTTTCAGGCTTTGTAAAATGCGTTCCTCGTCTTTAGCACATTAACATTTGTAATTATATGCATGATACTGTTAGCAACGTAAAAGAATTAAAACGATGAAGAATGAGTGAATGTGGTTTACCAAGGCTGCTCATTATCTTGAAGCAAAGAGCCCTTATCTAGTTTAGTTCTGCACTATAAATAACGCCCCACCTTAGATGATGATAATTACAGCAAATAAATTCAGAGATTAAGTCGAAGGTTTGTAGCATCCTCGGGGCACTTTTTGAAATCAATTCGTTAAATTTTATCTCTGGAATGCGTTTAATTATAAAGTATCATTCGTATATTTACATACATTAATGAAACATTATTATAATTAACCGTTAATTATAAAA
The DNA here is from genome assembly GCA_947579665.1 of Sympetrum striolatum. Classification (NCBI taxonomy): domain Eukaryota; kingdom Metazoa; phylum Arthropoda; class Insecta; order Odonata; family Libellulidae; genus Sympetrum; species Sympetrum striolatum. The sequence goes on along the minus strand of OX388342.1, from coordinate 46,346,326 downwards.
GTATCGGTAGATCATAAATGTTGTTTATGTTCACATATTTTCCTCAACAGTAATTACTTCTGTTATTATTATTCATCACAGTGATGTGATGAATAGTAATAACAAAATTAATTTGGTCAAAATATAATTTGGAGCTCATATAATACGTTTGGTGCCCTGAATGAAGAGTATGACGAACCGAACACCACTTCCTATGCACATATAATGATGATAGGTGATGTAATCTAACTTATTGTAATCTAGAAACTTACTATCGATTGACCATTAATGTTGTCGATGTTCACATATTTTGCTCGACTGTAATTAATGCGACACGATTAAAGTATAATATGGGACACGAATATGACGTTCAGTCCTCAGCATGTAGACTGTTCAGAGCAAAACACTATGTAGTACCATTACCTTGACCTAACAACTTAACACATCACTAACAGCACGGGAAATTCGGGATCCAGGATGACAACAGTAACAACCATCCCAAAGGCCATCGACGTAAACACATCCGAAAGAAAAACCAACTTGACACATCGCACATAGGCTAAAACACGCCGGAGGAAGACCCGCGAAATCCGCGACACTTTTCAAACCGACGCACCTCCCGCGGAACCACCTCCCCACGCAACCAATGAAAACACGATGCGTTGACAAATGAAGGGGCAGCGGCGCGTCGAACCAAAGAGCCGTCCGAAGCAATCCTCCGGTAAACAAAAACAACGTCCACGCGAGCACGCTTACCTTTCACCGCCAATCCGAGAAGAGCCATCCCGAGACCGCGTCGGTACCCCCTCAGACGCACTATTCCATCCCGCGCCCCATTCCTTGACTCCCGCATCCAGATGGAACCCGTGGAAAAAGAGCGATTCCCGCGAACACGATCGATGCACGAACGGAACGACCACGTGACCTCCTCGAACCCAAGACGGTCCGAGAAGGAAGACGGGGGATAAATAGTCCGCAAGCACGCCGCCCACGGACCAGTCAGTCACAGACCAAAAGCCCCGACCAGGCAGTCGCACCACGAGTCTCCCGGAGTCCTCCAAGAGCAATACTGCCAGAGGGGCAGAAAAGGGAGTGAGGGGCAAAAAAGGGAGTGAGGGGGGAGCGGGGAGGGGGGCGGAGGGGGGAGAGGGGAGGGGTCGTGAGGCAGGAACGCGGAGAGGGAAGATAAATGGAGGTGATAAGGGAAGGGAAACTGAGATAAGAGAGCTGGAAAACAGGGAAGGAAGGAAGGAGGGGACGATGGGGGGGAAGGATAGGAGGCGAGGGGGGGATATCGGGGAGGGGGAGGAAGTGAAGGAGGGAGTGGCCCCGCTTTATCTAGCGATCCCATCGCCAGATGTCTCTGCGCTGTCAGCCCAAAAGGGAGGGAGGGGAAGAGGAGCAGAACGGGGAGTGGGAGGGGGAGAAGGAAGATAGCGGGGAAGAGAGAGAGGGAGATAACGCGAATGCGAGAGGAGAGGAGATAGGCGAAGCGGGGATGATGATAATAATAACAATAATCGCCTTTATTAGTGCGAGATTGAGACTAAGTGTCTCTTCTTCCATCTAACCCATCGTCGTTAATTATAAAATAATTAAAACAAAGAGAATAGTATGAGACAGAATTAACGTTAATTAAAATTAACAGACTTGTGGATGTAAAAACCTTAGGGAAAAATCCGATTCCAGGAAAACACCAACAAAGAAAACTTGCGCAAATCTATCGATAGTAATAACTAAAAGATGAGAAAAAAAGAACATGACAAAATATAGAAATGCACTACCAGTTAGTACTTGCATGCGATACATAAATAAGAATCAGTTTACATTTAAATAAAGGATAGCAATATACATAATTAATTTATTTTTATTTATACAAATTTTATTCGTAAACAGCCAATTTGACAAATTACAGTGAATCGTAACAACAAAGTGGAGAAAAATTATAAATAGAAATAAGATATTTATAAATAATAACATAAAGCAAACAAAAAAGGAAAAAAATGTACATGGATTTGCACAAATAAGATACAATATGAGAATATGAGAGAGAATGGGAAATTGAAAGCGGAGGAGATGATAGCGGTAAGAAACGGGGAGAAATGATCTGTTTGGAAGAATTTAAAAAACTCGATTCTTCGGGGGAAGGAATGGGTGGAGGATCAGGTGGTGGCCTAAGAGTAGAGGGGGGGACTGTTTTTAATGGGATGAGGAGCAGGAAAGCCCTGAAAGGCACTACCGGAAATGGCGCGTAAGATGAACAGATGAGGAGAGATAATTGATATAAATTGGTAATATTTTATCTCGATCCGCTGCACCCAGCGTGTTTTTTCCGTAATGTCATCTACGCGCGGAATTATCGGCCCCGAACATCCTGGAACGTCATTAGCGATTCCGTCGAAATTGCGGCGGCGAAAAATATCGCGTCGACGCGGACGTTTTTATTTTCATTTGCGTCAATATCCGATTAGTTAATGTTTTTATGGGCCTCGTCCTTTTTTCGCATTCAACTACGCGGCTATCGATGGCTGTTTTTCGGGCGATCGACGCTGGGGGTAAGCGATGGGCAAAAAAGAGGTGTTTTCGGAAACTAAAATAATTAATACCCGCCGATTTTTTGCGAGGGGGGGAAATTGGGGAATGGGGAGGGGGAGGTCAGTGGATGAGTTAGATAGGAGACATAATACGATGCAAAACAGCACGCCTGTATCTCAATTCGAATCGAGTGCAGGAGCGGGGACAGATTAATTGCTGGCGGAGGCGGTTCGGGAAACAAAGGCTCTTAGATATTTGGATAAGAACGTGAAGTAGACATCTGATACGGGCCGTGTTCAAAACAGCTAGCATGTATAGGATCATGAATTTGTCACTCATATTCAGGCCATTAGGGAATTGCATTAAATTCGAAATGAATGCTCCACGTTTTTTCGGCGCTCACGCGTTCTCCCGTTGCATCCGCCTTTCTCGTTGCAGAATGCGGTGATTCTCGGAGAGGTGATGCATTGCAAGTAAATTGCACCGATTCTCCCGATGCGCGATAAAACAAGCGGGAGTTATCAATTCCTCTATTGCTCGATGTGCGATACTAGATGTGAACCTCGTAGAATAAACTTGTAAACATCACCTACCGACACTTAACCATTATATACGGAAAGCATGCTCAAAATTGTGGTGATTCCATAATTATAAATATAGCAGTAGCGACCGTTTTCAGTGTTATACCTTCATCATGGGGCCCTAAGAACCATCATTTTAATCAACCGAATGTCTTACAAACGTTCAAGGAATAACATTCACAGTAAGAGACGAGGTATTGACGAGGTATTACCATCATGTAAAATGTTAAAAGAGTCTTAGTACTTTGACCAAAAAAATTTGTTTTATTAAATTAAAAAGTAACGAAGAAGTTCTAACCATTAATAATCATCATCAGCCTGATAAAAGAAAGAGTGCAACCTCTCTCTTCACTTCACAAGAATTCAGTGATTCTTAGAACGAATTCCAGTTCGGGAAAGGAAAATTTATTCCTCAATCCAACACTCAAAAGTTGCATCTAATTTGCATTATTCTATGGTGTAACATCTAGTTTCTAATATTTCATAAAAATCATGTGACATAAAAGAAATTTAGTTATATAGTTTAGTTTAGTAAATTGTTATTTTCTAAAATAACTTTGCTTAATGTTAGTAAAGGAGAATATTTCAAATGTTGCTAAAAATTCATTCGGATTTAATCTAACCAAATAAAAGATAAGGAAATCCACTGAATACGCGCTACTTTTAATCTGATAAGTAACATCAAAAAAACATAACATCATACTTACAAATATATAACTCGGAAAAAAATGCACTTTAAATTCATTTAGTAAAATAGACGATGAGGGAATATATCGAATTCGCGCTTTAAATTTGCAATATGATAAAATCTTACCTAAAATCAAATGTAAACCTCGGAAAATTTCCTATTAATTTTTTCTGCTCTTAGACACGGTCGTAGTAATTTCATCTGTAAATTTACCACATAATAAAAATACTGTCGATAAACGCCATAGAGTACAGCACCGGAAACTTGCGAGACAAGCCCAGCGAAATGGGTATGAGATGGAGGAAAAGCGGTTATGCAGATAAAGACTGTAAGATACGATTTTATCTTCCAGAAAAGGCAATTAAGCGAATGGATGATCAGATAAGTGACGTAAGATTTTTAAAAACTTTAAGAAAAACTTCCAAACGTAATTAAAATACAGTAAATTTACTTGGGCGGAAAGGAAAACGAAGATAAAGAACGGTGGGAGATTCGAACCCAATTAATATATGCTACTTCCTTATCACCGGGTAGATCAATTATCTAAAAACCTTGAAAATGAATCCCTAATTAAATATAGAATATGTCTGATTTATCAGATTTTAGCCGTTCTGCAAATATTAAATATGAAATTTAATAACCTTTGATGTAGTTAAAGTGACGATACGTAGAAATTGCAATGTGGTGCAAAACAACATCTGGAGTAGACAATTGTAACGAGGAATAGAAAATTGCAGCATAGGTATCACAAAGGTGTAGGGTAAGAACAACATATTGTCAAACAAAACTAATTCCGCTTAATTTAAATTTGTATAGCACTGCAAAACTTCAAAAGAGTGCAAAATGTCATATTTGATTTTCATTGAATTGAAAATAAACTCACAGTATGAAAAAATATATGCTCGAGATTTCTTCGTTTATACTACGTTTCACTTCAATTCTACTTCACTCCTTAATTAAAACATTTTTCATTATTGTCTTCCCTTTATCCATATAACGAAACTGAAGAGGCACCGATCACGTTCATTGAAAAATATAAAAGACGTAGTTGGAGCTTTGCTTGTTAAGCGAACTTTCTCATCTGTCCCATGACAATATCTTTTACAAAAATCAACTGATTTGAATATGAAGTAACTTATCTTGGATTTTTATCAAAATTTCTAACTGAAAGATAAAGAAACCATTATGAGTATTATTTACCATAAGTTAAAAATGTAACGATAAGAAACTAGAAAAATTTAAATAAATTATAACCCAGGCTATAGAAAAAGCAAGATATAAATGAAATTATATCTCATTTTAAAGAGGTGAATTCTCTATTTTTTAACCGATATCTGACAAAATTTTAATTCCACTTACACAAAATAATGTTAACGATTTCGAAATTTCAAAACACTTTGCGAAAAATTGGAAATGATTATACATTTCCTACATTGGATTTAACAGAAGATTGAGTAGTAAATCTCTTATAAATGAATTTCAGCTCACGAATGGACGATCATAAACACAGACATGTGCAGAAGAAATGAGAATAATGAAACAGATGGCGGAATGACGATTTCCTTTGCTCAGATAAAAGGAGAAATTAGCACTATCGACATTTGTGATGCATCACTCACGACTAAGGGCAAATGAGTCAAAAGACTTGAAACATATGCGTGATAAAAGCTGCTCCGAAAGGCGAGAGATAAGTAAGTACTAATCATTGCCAATTAAATACGTCAAAAACTTATCCCTTTGGCTGACTGCAGCCTTATCTTGCGAAGGAGTTGGAAAGGAGTGATAAATACAAAACAGGTATATAATTCTGATTTGAAAAAAAGGAGAATTCAGGCACTGCACTTGCTGGAAATTTCCATGACCTATAGCAAAAATGACATTCGATAATGGCAACGATAAGGAAACATATAAATTAAATAATATTCAATCATTAAATGCATATTGTATAACAATACAGGCAGAAGTAACGGCCAAAATTATGTTGAAATATATTAATTACAATAAAACTCGAGGTTTTGAGAAAATTTCTTAATAGCCATAATTAATGGGTGTAAAAGAAAGGGTTTTTAGATTCATTTGGATCAAATGGATAGCAAAAAATCATTGAAAGGTCGAATGGTAAGAAAACGTATATTTATAATCAACAATTTAATTCTTCCTAATTAATCATAAAGGGATTTTGATAAAACCATAAAGAGATCCAATGCGATAAATTCAGGATGTTAAAAGTATGGCTTAGGTTCAGCATGTTTAAAATGTTCTAGCCAATGATATCAATACTTTAGAATTACGGTTTCTTAAAATATAAACAAATAAAACCGTCGAAAAGTAGATTAAAAAGGGGAATTTTTGAAATTACGAAAAATCTACACGTATCTTACTCGTACCAATGAAAAAAATTCAACTCATATGGTTGCAATAAATAACAACAAAAGTCAAAAACTTCTTTCCTCAGTATACCTTGTATATTACGAAATAGTTACACGTATTATACTTGTACCAAGGAATAAAATGCAACTAATATGTTTGCAGTGAAGAATAAGATGAGTAAATCAATTCCTTTGTCAGTATATTTTGTATTCTACGAGTTTATTATGGTGATATTTCTGTATAAAGTAAATGCAACGAATGGATTAGTTTTCCATATTTACTCCTCCTTAAACTAATCATTGAAACCATATATTACTAGCACACACAGGAGGATAACGAATTTCTTTACTGATACAGTCGATAGAGTGTGCACCGAACATGGTATAGATATATTCCCGGATATAAGAGAGAAAGGTCAAAACACAAACAGTTACAAGGGAATCAACCCAGCCACCAAACACCAACTTTCGTCGAAAGGGAAAAAACACCGAGACCGACCGTTCCTTCGAAATCTCTTGAGATCGCACGAAAAATGTATAAGGGATCGCGTTGGAGGTTTTGTAACCCAATAAGGCGGTGTGGTAATGGCCAAGAATATGAGTGCGGCAGATCCGAAGATCAAAAGGCTCGATCGGACCGAATAGATGGAACGAGATTTGGGTGCGTGAACGGGATTCGGAGAGGGGACAGGGAGACCCTGGGAGGGGAACGATGATTCCCTACGAGGAGACGGAGGGAAATTCGGTGCGAAGGATAAGCTGGTGGGAAAAAGGGTAAGGGAAGGGTTAAGGGGGACGGTCGGTGACCGAGAATTTGAATAGATATGATCGACGCTATGTTTCCCCTCCTGCTTCCCCACCCCATTCGAAACCCGGGAGAACTTATTCCTCATCCCACCGGTAGGTTGACGGGTGGAAGAAAGAAAAATGGGATTAGAAGGGGGAACGAAATAGATATTTTTTTATCGAAGGGGGCAAGTGCGTGAAGGAGTATGACTCCGTCAAAAAAGACGACTGGATTAAGTGAGGGATCGGATACATTGCGCGCAACTTCAAAAGGGAGGGGGTTATCCAGAGTTGACTTCGGGGATAAGGGCTGGTTGATGGGATGAGATGGAGGAGGAAAAAAATTCAAGGATGATAAAAGAGGCAGTCCAAAGTGTAGGAAAGGGGAGCGGCAAGAGCGAAAGCGATCGACAACTGCGTGCCTTATTCTGTCGATTTCTAAATGCTTGGGTAACGTCTCAATATCTCTCTCTGTCAGACCAGCCTCTTTGATATGAGGGAAGACTTATTTCTCAGATTAATCATACAAAGGAATGAGAACGTTAAAAATGGCTCAAAGGCTGCCAGTTAAAACGCTAGACTTCATGGGAAGCAGCTTCATGAAAATCAGTTGATGACTTTGCAATCCTTGAATATTCTATCCTTAAATATTTAATCCTATAATATAAATTTATACCTTTCGTGCAATAATTACTCGAGATCTGATAAAATGAAATCAATCACTATTTAAAATAACGAATAATTCGTACTATAGATTCGGCAAGTATCACAATTTATTATTTTTAATTTTCGGTTGAGAATGTTCAAAATGCTTGTTAATTCTTGACCGAGCTAAGCGAAATTTATGTGCTAACTTTTAAAAAGTGAAACTTCGGTCTTGCTTTCTCAGACCGAAAACGTAACTTTTTAAGAGAGCTCTTGGCTTTGTTGAAAGCGTTCTCGGTTTCGATTCCCGGTGTGAGCTCGTGTGCGAAATGATCTAAGCTGTCGGAGCACTTTTAGGAAACAACTGCCACAACAATGTGACAATTCCAACGTTATTGAGTTCAATTAAATTCGCGTGCGGTTTTCCTGAGTAACATTTAGCCCTCAGAAATTCCTCGAACCCGACAGTTGAAAAAAAGAGAGAGGAAAAACTCGACTCTAATTCCGAGAAAATTTCTATCGACAAAAGACCGATATCCGAGAGGGAAGATAAATGGTAAATATAGCGATAAAATCCTTCAAAAAATCCGATAAAGGCGCATCTTTGTTCTCGGCAAGCGTCTCATGCAATCTCCGAGAGCACATGAATATACGTGCATTGCCAGCACGAGAAATTCTGAGAATTTTCGTGCTCTCTTCACACTTCCATCTGCACGTGTGATACATACTTATGGAAGAGATTTCGACCCCATCTCTCGCTTTCCAGATCTCGAATCGGCGATGTGAACATCAGAAAGATTTCTGCAACAGTGTTTTCGCGAGAATGACTCCTATAATATCCCTTTCCCTCTATCATAATGTGACAGAAACAGCATTTACTGCCTCCTATCCTACGAGGAATTCCCATAACCGAACAACATTTCCAACTGATATTCAATCAGCGTATTTTCGATATGCTCCCAAAATATAGAACAGCCTAGATCATTGATCTAAGTAGAAGCTTTTTCACCCCACCAAAGGAAAGCGATCGATATATAGCTCGGAAAATTATTTTCTGGGGAATTTAGAGAAACTATCGAGGGAAATGTACTGATCCGTTCCTTTAGCTTTGGTTGTATCGAAAAAATAGAACAAAAACGATATCGCGAACGGAGAATGCGCAGATATTCGTTTTAATGTATTCAAACGGCACGATTCTGCCACCCAATTACATTTATTTCTCCGAATTGCCTCGCTCTTTCCGTTTTCATTTCCGAAATCGTAGCGAGCGATTTCTCCAAAAGTTAAATACGGTGATTTTCGCCCGGACACCGATGACCGTGAGAGATAGCGCAATTTCGTCAGCGCGTTCGGGCGTAAATGTGTAGAATTAAAAATAATCTCCAATCGATATTTCATACTTATATAACCGAAGAAATACGGTCAGTCTTTTTTTCGTGCAAGTTCATTCATTAAGTTGCAAAAGAAGGGATCACTCAGTTTTATGAATAGTAAAATTACCTTACATAATCGAGTATACGCCGAACCGAATATGAGAAAAAAATTGGGATAAACTGATTGCCTAGTATGGGAATATTCGACGTCGCCCGATCAGTATGTTCGATCAAACATGATTGTTTTCAATCCGACAACTCTTGAAGGACACAATGCGGAGAAAATTAGCAAAACATTTTTAATTGAGTGACTGAGGAATACGGCAAACTATTTCCTTTTATAAACAGATAAGTAAAACCATCACTCGAGTATAAACCGAGTGGGGCCTTTTCAGTAGAAAACTTTGCCGAAAAACTCGTCTTATACACAGTAATATGAAGAAGAAGGCCTAAAGACGGATGAAATAGAGACATCAAGTACTTAGACATAACATGACAACGACAAGCTCAGAAAAGAGAAAACTGTAAACTACTCAGGGAGGCGTACATCCGACATCGGATTGAAAGTAGCTGGTAATGATGATAAGGTATGTACATTTGAGGAGTATAAGATAATAAGGATGTCTCATTCCAAAATATTGGAACGGGGAGCGCTCGAATTGAGGATCTTTAGACATTGATTCCGAATGCTTTCCCTCGTTCTTAGGTATTTCCGTTTCGAACGTATATCTCGTCCGAGCAACGGATAGAATTCCAAATCTCTCCACCAGGAAACCGCGAGCTCGAAGGACAAGAATTCCGAAGAGATATCATCTCGGAATATAAAAAAAATCGAAAAGGCATTTCTCGAGATCGGAAATATCGAAATAGAGGGCGAAATGTATGCATAAAGATTTGTAATGAGAAACGCAAAGTTTTGGAATACAAACGGAGCTCAAAATGCTACGGGATACCATCAATAACATCAATCTCGAGATAATTCGGGAATGGAAATTACAGAGGCAGCAAGGTGGTCATTTATTGCTCTGATTTCTGAAATTGTTTATTTCTATATAGGAGTGGGAATCTGAAATCTGGAGGCTATTTCTACGCGTTAGTTACGGAATGCAACACCGAAACCAGCAGATTTTTCTTTCTAATAACGATTGAAAGACCGATTTCGACGATCATTGTGATGCTCATTATTTTGAATTACATAAGTAAATTTCTTGGCTTCATATTCTTCATATTTTTGTTATCTTATTTAAAACCTAACGTATGTATCGCAGATACAAAAAGAAAAAATTAAGGAGCCAATGAGTACTCAGGATGGAGAACACAAAAACCAAAATGTTCTCATTTCATTGATTTAACATAAGTTCGGACTTATACTGTTTTACCATATTAGCCTCTTACAAATACAACTTTTTTCAGGAAAAACGTAATGGAAAGATTAAGCAGCAATGTTTATAATTTCCATTGAGTTTGTAACGTTTAATAATTTAATAGGTTCTGAATAGTATCTTAATTTAATACTGTACTTTGATTTAATACTTTTGGATATTCAGCTTCAAGCATTGAAACACTCCCGTTGTGTACTTCATGATATGCTTCACATTATTTACTCAAACCTGACCAGACTCGGTGAGACCGATCCTCCTTCTAACATAAGTAGTAGAATAACTGCGAAATTATACAACAAATGTTGTTCATATATAGCGAAATTACGATTTATGTTTGTCAGATAATTATCTACTAGTAGCTTGTAATAATGGCAGCATTCTGTTGCGTATGGATTTAAACTTCAACTAAAAACACAATGAAAACATTTCCCATAGCGCATTTCTACCAACCTATATTATATTCTGTATTATCCTTTATATTTGAGAAGGCGCTAGTTATTGTTTTATGATCAACTTGTGTCAAAGAAATTAATCCCAACTGACAGGAAAAAAATGCCAAAAAGGAGAGAGAGTATTGAAAGAAATGGGTAAGAAAAGGTTGTTAATGGTACAAGATTATTTCTGATAAAGCCTCGTTACAAAGAAACTACCAGAAAAACTCTGATTAGGAGCTCTTTGACATTCCGCTAACAGTAATGAGTTTGCTCGTGTTTCTTTAACGCTCCCCATATATTTCACGGATCTGCAACATTGTCCTTCCGTTCCATTTTCGTCCCTCCTCCAACACCTCCCGCACAATCTCCTCCCTTCACAATATCGCACATTCATGAGGCCGATGTCTGGACAACGTCCACTCTTGGGTCCCTATCAATAGGCGCCGACTACCACTCTCCAATCGCCCATCACCCGTATCGAACCCCTCCCCTTTCTTCTATTCAACCCCTTTCAATCCCCCACCGATGACGAACCGACCCTTTTGCTGCGTGGGCCGCTGAGCGTATGCGCCGACCAGCGTGAGAGTCACAAACCGACTGCTAAACAAGCGCACGTAGTTAAAAGGGTGAAGGAAAAGTAATTGGCGACAAAGATAGAGTCGTCGGTATGACTGTCGAGGACGTCCTTTCGGTTTGCGCAGCTGCGAATCCCGCGATGTCGATGCCAAACAGCGCCGGGAGATACCCGGATCAGATAAAAGGGAAAGATTTACTTCGAAAAAGTGGCGGTAAACGGAAATGTTTGAGGGAAGATACGCATTTCCAGGGATCGATTATTAACATGGAGTCGCGAGCGATAAGGGCTATTGACTCGTCGAATCTAGGCGTTGGATTGCTTGTAAAGCATCGAAACGAGCGGGAAGGACCCTGTTGGAGTCGCGAAAGTTTTCTTTCGGGCTCAGCGAGTTAGAACCAGTACGAAATCGATTGATCACTTAAATACATAAGGTTTCTTGGAAGATTTGACGTGGATTTTGTAAAAATCGAATAGAATGAAGTGTGTTTGTTGGCTGCCAAGAACTTGCCTTGGAATATCAAGAGTAGATTTAGGAGCATTCGTGGATTAGGGATATTCATCATTGGCTAAAAGTTTTCTTGAAGTAGTCACAATTTTCGTTATTGCGTTAGTTTTGAAAGGGTCTTCGCAAAACGTGAATAACAATAATAAGGACTTCATTAAAGGTAGAGATAAAGACTTACAAGTCTTATCCTACATTCAACCCTATTTCACTAAATATCGCATAAAAAAGTTTTAAGGATAGAATATAATTAAGAGCAGGAGAAAAATGTTTTGAGATTTAACAAATATATTTTAAGTAACCTGAGTTAAATTCAGCTAAACGTAGAGAAAAGGAAACAAGCGAAACATATAAGAAAGATTTCCTCCAAATGAAATTCATCATTTTTTCATATTAAAATTAACTAAAGGAAGTTTCATGTTTAGCAATGTTTTAAATAAGCATATATCATTCATTCATTACTCTTTAAATAAACTTTTTAGCAGAGCTTTCTCTGAACACTATCAACGAATCATTTGCAGTTTTCCTCTTACACTTAAAAAAATCACAAACCAAGACATGTAGTTGTAAAACAAAACAGGAGGCATAAATAAAACGTTAAGCACGTCATTTATAAGGCTCGCGTTTTGATGTTTCGAAAAGATATTTAATCGCTCGCATTCGTAATTTAAAGCTGCCATTTAAGCCGTCGATAATGTTTCTTTCTTTACACTCAGCACGCTAACAAAGCTAGGGCTAAGCCCATTCGGCGGTAGGCGTGGATACCCCAGCCAATCAAACGAGCACGTAGATAACCCATCGGACACGTTTTGACCCCGAGAATGAAGGGTTGAAAATTTCGGCACCCCATCTATTTCCTACGTACGGAAAAGAGAAGCGGCACAATTGAAACTTTTGTGAATACGCGCCCGGAGTCACGCACCCCAGCCATTCACGAGGAAATACAATCTTCGATGGCGGAAGATTTGCTTACTTGCGTATAACAGCGCACGCAATTGAGTGACGGATAACGATCCCGACTGAAGATCACAAGACCGGCGAACTCGGGACCGATTAGTGGGGTTATGCAGTGAATGACCGACCCAAATAATCGAGCTGATAATGCCCTCCCACATATTCATTCAACTCGCCATTTTTCAGGGAAAGGGGTAAAAAAGGGACGGAGAGTGCGGGTAAAGGTCAGGAATGAAGATCGCGGCTATCGAAAGAGGGATCTATAGCGCCATTTTACCTTAATGCTTCCCCTTTTGACGATCTACCATAACTCTCGCGTTTGACGGCCGCACCACCGACAATAAATGATTTCTATGTTGACTCGCTTTAATCGAAGAGGAGTCCTGGGACCGAAAACGTAATTCGGATTAGTACATAAAAGAGAGAGAGAGAGAGACAGATGTCATAAGCCATTCGATTGCTAACACTCTCTGCTGATAAAGCCACGGCAAACGCCGCGAAGATAAATGCGAACTTATCGATCTTTGATTTCCGAGAGCATAAAGTATCTGAAATTTGAAGTTTGTGCCGTAACGATAGATTAATGCAGGCATCACTTCTTCGCCAGTTTAACGTCATTTTGCCTATTAAATTCTGTTCTTGATTGAAAATTAAGTTTATTTTCTTATTCAGGCTACAGACCCTAAAACTTTAGTTCCAACTAAAATAAACCAACGGATTAATTGAAACGTATTTACTCAAACACTCCTAGTTGAAGATTAAATAATTATAAGTAAGTATTTTTCCTCACAGGTTTATCAAATATTAAGCTCATTTTCCACAACAAAACGTCTGCCTTTGAGGATTTTATCATAGGTGAGATTACTGTAGATGTAGTACCAAGGGGTAATTTTATATAATTTTCGAAGATTTTTATCGTTTTGTGCGGGATAAGATCCTATCTCTGCTGGACTATCCCGAATAACAGGACAGGAATTCACATAAAAGAAATGAAGCAAGTTTATATGGAAAATTAACTCTTTATGTCTTGATTTCAGTAAAAAAAACTAGGCATTCAATTCCTAGAATTTAGGGAAAGGAAAAGATTGCACTACGTTAATATTGAAATTAAATCCTAAACAGATATGGAATATAAATCCTATCGCAAAGTAATTCACGTATCATACTGGAAGGAAATATAAAATCCTTGTAAATTAGATTTCATTTATACATATAACATTAAACTCAGCCCAGAGTCTTGCCATTTAGAATTCCCCCTTTCTCAGATAATAAAAATTTCCAATAGCAATTACGATATATTGCAAGATTAACCGTCACTTCAATAAAAGATCCCCTTTTATTGGGCATCAATGTCCATTTATATACACTTTATGAGAAACATGAAAGGCCTCTGGATCCCATCACACGATACCGTACTTACTGTCGGTAACCTTCGAGCATTAACTCCACCTCTCAGATCCTCCCCCATTTTCCTTCCCTTCCACTTTTTTCATTCCTCCACAAATATTTGCTTCTCAGGGGGCATACCCGGGCAAAAGGACAGTCAACTTCTTCGCATATTGGGGTCGTGTTTGCGAGGTGACGAAACCGCACATCGACTCCGTAATCAATCAACTTATTCCATTCCTCCGCATCCCATTTGCATCCCCTCCAGCCAACCCTGTCCGTCTTCTATGGAAACCCCCCTCCAGCATCCCTCAGACCCTCTCAATTGAAATTCCATTCGTCTGCAGTTATCACCGTGTGCCAGGCTAATGGCTATCCTTCATTCGAGAAGCGTCAACCCTCCGCTTATTTTTCCTCCCACTCCACACCGCGATATCGACCACCCCCGAATGCTCCTTACTTACCCCCTCTTGTGCCCACATCTGCTCTGAAAAGCGATCCCAAAGCCCTCTTAATCAAACACTCCTCCCTCTATCTCCCTCGCCGACCGACCAGAAAAGGAGTCAGCGCCCAAATGCATACCAACGGCGCCGTGTTCGCTCTAATTGGTCGACGGAGATTCGCGAACTCTTATCCGATGGAAATGTTGCTTTGTTCTTTCGGAATTACTGAAATATGTGCCATTATATGGATTGCTTGGTGAGTGACTCGGATTTAGGATGATTCGTTGAAATCGTTCCCGCATTGGCGAGAAATAACGGTCAAGAATATAAAATCGAATTTTCGAAATTAAATTAGTGATGTTTAAAATCGAAAGAATCGGGAAATTTGCGGGTTTTTCGAGCTTTCATGATTGGAGATCATTTAACCTAAACGCACCTTCCGCTTAAAAGAATATTGGATCTACGTAGATGCATACTGTTGTTGTTGTTCATAGTGAATAAAAAGAACTTAATATTCCGCCATCCAGAAAAAGTTTTGTTTTCTGGGGAAAGGAATATTTAGTTCTTTTTATTCACCATGTTAGAAAGTTCCACGAAGTGAAGGCTGAATTAATTTATTACGCAATATGGTTGGTCGATGAATGACATTTAAAAGAGTCTAATTTCTAAAAATATTTCTTTGAGTTTTGATAAAAAAGTAACTTTTTAAATCCTAAGTTACCTGTTTCCCAGAGATGAATGCGATAAATATTTTTATGACTTATAGAGATGTGGAATAAAGAAGATTTTTGCACTTTTGCTGGATGCAATTGGATGGAGATTTTCCCTTAATCCATCAGTTACCGTGAGGGCCTGTCCTGGAACCTGAACTTCCATATTGATGGCAGGATGCTCATGTATAGGGGTTGTGTACAGGTATTAATTAATCATTTTTAAATTATTATGAAAGATACTGGTGCCAGGAAGAGAGACTAACTATAGCGTTGTGGCTACAGCCACGATAACTGTGGTAACAAAACGTTTATCGAACATGGATGAGGGAAAGATGTTCAGCTTTGCAACCATCTTTTCGATTCATACTTCCCTAATTATTAAAATATAACTCAGCAGTAAAGATTTTAAAATAAGGATAATTTTCATCATAAACGTATATTAATAATCAAAGTATATAAATCATTTCACTAATCATCAAAAGCATTAACAATATTATGAAGCATATTTTAAATAATTTTCATTACTAATCATGGAAATAATAATTATTATTTCAAAGTCAAATGTGTATTTATTTAGAGCTTCCGCAGTGCGACGTCGAAGGAATTTGTAGGAGATTATAATTGGAGCATCGAGAGACACTCGGAAATCTCATTTGCTTTTTCGAACTGAGGAATAAACGTGCGTTTCCCTGGAGTATAACCTCCATTCGAGACTGTCTTCGAGAACTTTAATTTTAAGTGCCGGTATTAAGTGCAGAGGGAGCATAAATCCGGGATGAGCAACTCGAAACCCTGGAGCGATAAGAGAAAGTTTTGGAACGAGACGCAAAGGAATACAACCAAAGTAGGATTAGAATTAAGAACGAAGTATTTAGCATAGGAAAAAATATCGAGGGAGAGAGAGAGAGCAGGGGTATTATGTGGAGCGAATGTTAGTTAAGAGGGAGAAATTCGAGGATTCGGTTGCATAGCTGCCGCAAGACTGGGTGGCAGCAACTCGTAAAAATTTCATGAAATTCCCTTAATTGATAAATATAAACTTTTTGCGTAATTCGAGAGGGAAATTCTCGAGACAACGTAAAACACGTGTTAATTTGATGCGTTTCGAGATTCAGCAGGAATTACATCGCGATGAACTCGATAATGAAGGTTTAATTCCTTAATTCCGTCATTTTTCCGTACGATACTTTCTGGAGATCATCCCCGAACCGTGGTAGCCTATAATTTTTGTTTAAGTTCACGTTGGTGGTGATACTTACCACAGGAAACACTTCCTACTCCGAAATTTCTCGAGGCTGACGAGCATTATGAGCGATAAGATCGCCCATCTTTCAGTCTATCTGACATTATTAAAGATATACTTAACTTCGCTGAAATTATAATCTCCCGCTCCGAAGTCCTCATTTAATGAGCGATAAGACTATTTACATGCATCGAAAATTACCGCTAATAACGCGAGATAACATCGCAATCGTATAAATTATGGTCTCCTTTCGTGCCAGCGGGGAATGAAGATGGCTGAACTCCGCAGAGGGTAAACTCAATCAGAATCTTAAACGCTAGGAATGCAGCTGTAATCATGCTGAGCGAAAATCGGGCCGATCGCAGTTAAAGATAAGTGGAAACGTGCAAAAGTTACAGCGATATTATTTTCACACGGTGGGAACACTCAACGGCGAAATCATACCAATAAACACACAGCAAAATAAGTGATTCCGATGAAACGAGGATGGATATCATCAGGTATTATCGTTTTGGAGGGAAAAAATTCCTAGAATTGCTGAGCCTCGGGTATTGACTGTCAGAATGAAAAGTCGAAAGAATAAGAACTGAACGGTTTATGGTCGGTATTGTTTAAAGTATTGACGGATAAATCCAAATCTGAGAATTTAATTTCACCCGAGTGTGGCTATTGAAACTTCAAAAGAAGCAGCAGTATATATTTTGTATTATCACATCGCCTATCGTGTTTGAACATTTTAACTTAATTTTAACAAATGTAATTAATCCTATGAGTTAGTATTGACTATTCTGTTTACTACCAGTGAACTCTTTACTGCTTACAATTCAATTGTCATTTTAGTTTCATAGCTGTTTTTTCTTGCAATATAATTATTTGCTTTTCGCTATGTTATCTGCATCTTCATCAATACACTGCAAGCCACCTTTCGGCGTGTGGCAGATTATGTAAACATTTATAATGATTTATCTATGTGAATATGTATCTGTATTGTTTTGTTTATTTTTCAGTTCTATCTTAACCTGCTTTCTCTATATAAGTTTATTTACTATCCGTAGGTTTCGCAGGTTTTTCACATGGTTTCTAATCCCGCAATGTAGTTTTATTCTGCGTACTTGTTTCAAGCTATCTCTTTCTTTAAATTAACATGACGAAGAGTTAGATGTAAGAAGTGACTTATTAGCCTTAATCTCGCCCTGATAGAAGACTAGTATTATTATTATTTTTCATAGTGCTTCAACAGCTGAGGTCATTTCGTTCAAATAAGCCCCCACCGGGAATCGAACCCTGGACCACTCTCACCAAAAGCGAACGATGACATCTTGGCTATTCTGTGCCCTACATCTAGAAGTGGAAGATTGAAATAAATCAGTTTCTAAACTATAAAAAATTGGTGCCAATTTTTTTAATTCCGCGACAGAACAATACCTGAAGGTTTACGAACCTGTTTGGCATATTTAATTATCATAAAGGACTATGCATATTTTTAATTACTCTATTTTCGAATTCAGAATTTCTAATCTTTTTCTCCTTCCACAAAGTAAACGAACACTATTATAGTCATGATTAACAATGCATAATATGGGAAATACCTAATCGTGTAATGTCCACTTACGATTTAAGCTACACCTATCTTCGAGGGCTGGGTTAAAATTTGCAGCGGGCCGATACTGGCCTGCGGGCCGCAGTTAGGGCGCCACTTCTTTAGCTGAGGGGCCACCGGTTATTCTAGTTGGTAGCGCGTCCTTCGGTGGAAGAAGTCCCGGGTTTGACCCCGATTTCACCCAATACAGGTTGACGGCAGGTTGGGTATCCGTCAAATTAATGCCAAAACGAAAAATCACATCATCATTAATTATCATCGGCCGATTACAAATTTAGTAAATGGCAAATGAGTATATGAGAATAAAATAATTAACGCAGATGTAACCTTCCGCTAAAACTAAACTGCAATGTTAAACTTAATCAACTGTGTTTTATATTTAGAGAAACGATATAAAATCTGGACACTCTAAATAAACAGACAATTAATTATCGCGTTCTTGATCAAATATACGAGTCGTTGCTTGCACTGATATGAGTCCTTACTGGGTTATTACATTGCAGTAATTAGTGCGTCTCTGGAAGAACTTTTGTCAATCTGAATTTCTTCTCTCTGTACCCGAATAACAAATTGCAAGTGAGAAAAAAAGGTTAAGATCAACAAGTCTACTAAAATATAAAATATACTATGAAAAGGATTATATAAGGGTAACTATGCATATAAGATGCGCCAAGAAAAAATTCCAAGAAAAACAGGATTAGAAAAAATTTCATGACCGGGAATCGAACCAGGGATTCCACTACTGCTTTAGCCATGTATGCTATCCTGCTGGAACCATAAAAATAAACCATAATCGAAAAAAGAAAGGAAACAAAACGTAGGCACTTGAATGGGTAAATGGAATGAATGGATATCGAAATAAGGCAATGACCAAAATGGAGAGAGAATGAGAGGGAAAACCAAACAAAAATGGAAACCAAAGGGAACCGGGATTTACCAGTGGAATGCACTGGACATAAAAGAGAACGAAGAAAGAAGAGTGAAAAGCAAATTTGACGATAACGCAGAGGACGATAGGAAGGAGGTCTAAGGAGGCAAAAGAGAAGGGGAGGGTCGCACGTTTTGGAGGTGGCGGGTGTGTCTGAAGCAGATAAGGGATTTCTGCAAAACCTCTGGAGCCGTAATACGCGGTCGTAGGGAGAGCCTCAAGAAGACGTGGGGAAAAGGTAGAAGAAGGAGGATAAAGTGTATGAATGGAGAAACCATAATACCGAAGAGGATAAATGCGGTAGATACAAAGGTAAGGAAAAATACCTTCCGATGTAGAAAAATACAGGAATGCGAAGAGAGTGAAAGAAAATGGAAACCGGGGCACAAAATGGAGAAGAATTTGGCGCAATTTGTCACAAATGCAGACGAATCGCCGACGGACAGAAAATTTTGTGAAAAAGTAGAATTGTTTTTTTTCTATGTGTAAGGTTTCTGATTGTAAAATTAACGCTGATGGTGTCTGAAGGAGCCTTTCGCTTGCTTATGATTTTACTTTTATTCCAATACTTTCAGAAATGAAAATAATATTGTTTACCGACTTTTCTTTTAACAAAGCCGAGTTTCTTAGGTGCTTTTCCACATATATTTCGGATGTGGGCACTCCATGATAGATTATTAGTGAGAGTTACTCCAAGATACTTTACCGATTCTACTGTCGTTAGGTTTACCCCTCGGAGGCTATAAGAATAATCATTTATTATAGATTTACTTTCGAAGAAGTTAACTACCAAACACTTTTCTACATTAAGCTCTGATTGCCAATCATCGCACCAGTTCATAATTCTATCTAAGTCGTTCGAAAGGGTTAATCTATCCTCAGAAGTATCTATTTCATAAAATAACTGTCACCTTCAAATCGTCCTCATATTTCTCTTTATAAGAGTATAAACATCAAGCCATCCTTATTTTTGTGATAAAATAATGGAAAGTATGATTACGGAGAAATAATTTCAATATAATCGTAAATTAGGATTTTAAATTACTCATCTCTAATCTTTTGACAGAAATGCTTTCTCATATCTGATGATTAACTCTCACTTTTGAGTGAAATATCTTAACATCAAAATCCACTGTTTCGTTTAAGTGATTTTATTCCTTTTTCAACTGTATATCAATTATACGGATTTAAATTGAACGCAATTACAAAAAAATCTAATGTAAAATCTAATAAAAAATCGTAAAACTCTCGAATGGACAACAGAATTCGAATATTGTTATGTGACTGCAAGGTCATAGGCAAGATAGAGCGAGGAAAGAAATAAAAATTACTAGGCACCAAAGTGAATGTATCAGGAAATTCGGAATCCAAAAGTAGACTTGGAAATTACTCTAAAGTAAAAAATACGAAGTTAAGAGCGTCGGAAAAGGCACAAGATAATCGCTCTCCGCGAACAGAAAATCAGTCAGAGTCATCGGAGAGGCAAAACGATAGGAATGTAATCCAAATGAGGAGAATTATATAATCTGTGGATGGAAAGTTGGCGATATGACGCGCGGAAACGGAAGCGCGCCTCCCCTGGAATCGGGATTATTAATACGGAAACCGGAAAGACAGATAATGCGGTGACTGAGGGAAGATTGAATATGACTTTGATGAGGAAGCCGTTAGGGGTTGAGGGCAGAGGGAATTGCAAGGGGGATAAGACGGAGGAGTGGGTTCTGCCAAGATGGGTTTCGGCATATTGAATTGACCCCAAAAACCTCGCCCCACTCCCGCGCCGCCCTCGAAGGCCTATCTCTCCAACGCCACACTATCCCTTACCCCCGCTTCAATCTCTCCTCCATAATGCTATTACGCTCCTCCTCATCATTTCTCCTCCCACACCAAAACACTCTCATCCAAACATCCTCGAGACTTCTTACTATCTCCAGACATCAATCCAAACTCGATTCCTCAAACCTATCCTCTAGAGACAGTGCTATTTCAAGCGAGCGGAATCTTAACCCCGCCCTTGCTCGGCCACGTTCAACTGCCGATGGAAGAGAGGATCGGCGAAGATGCTTCAGCGGCGTCCAAAATATTCATAATCCCATCCGCTTGCTCAAGGGGGATCGAAACTACATATCAGTAGGTCAATAAGAAAAGTAATTCCTCCCCATAGCGAGGGAAAGAAAGCTATACTCCTGAAGGTGATCCGCGTACGTATTATTTCAGTCGATAACTGGATATTATACGTATTTTTTGATCGTTGAAAGATAATTCCTTTTTACAGCGAAGAGAAGTAAGATATACTCCTGAAGGCTGTAGGAATATATCAGTCGATTACTGGATACGATAGAAAGATAATGATCGATGACTTACTTCCTAAGAATTTCCTTATCTGAAGTGATCATCGCAATGCATATGAAGGCTTGATCTCTAGAGATAGAGGTACGTGACGAATTCCACGGAAATAGAAGGAAAAATGAAGAAATGAAACATATGGAGAGTAACTCATTTACTAATTTTCCACAATAAATTGCATAACGTTTTCCTACAGAATGAATATCCCATTGAAAATAAATATCGCATAGCGGATGCCAGTGTATTAAATCCATCTTAAATTCGCAAGCCTCGGTACAAGAGTGGTCAACGCCAACGCATCGGGTTCAGATCCCGTCTAACAGGAATTTCGTGGTTATGTATATAATTCTGTTGTCAGAACATTCTGGTTAAGCAAAGGACGTCAGTGTTCGTTCATTGTTGAGTACCTCACTGCAAAAGTTCCACGTTTGAGGCTCTAAGCAGAAAGATTTGATTTAAAATTATCATAATAAAAGTAATACTAATCGAATATCTGCATTACCTAAATTTTTGCTGAAAATAGAGGGATAAAAATATTACCTTGTTCCTTCATATGAGTGCATATGATATCTTTAGATGTTCTTGGTATTTAAACCGTAAATAGGGTTATATTTTCGATACATATAGTAGATACTTTTAAGGTCGTAGAAAAACTATTTTCTTTCGAGAAAATTTCTCTTTTGATCAAACATCAAAGTTAACATTTCTCACTTTTCCTTATGCAACTAAAAAAACTTAACTTCCGCGCCAACAGAACAGAGAGAAACATTCATCACAAACAAAGCTGTTGAGATTCCGCTAAACGGGCATGTAAATATTTCGCTTGCCTCGTTGAACATCATCATCATCCCTTATAATATACTTTCAAACATGGTTAAGCACACGTTTTGAAACCATCTCTGCAAAAGAAACAAACTCAATTCAAAGCCCATCTCTCCTTGATCTTTTATGTGAGTTTCTGAATGAAGGTTGCGAGTTTAACGGCTCATTTGCCCTCTCGCGGCTAAAGGAAGTTGCATGTTCAGCCGAGCTAATGACGGCTCTACACAAAAGGAATTTAAATTGGTCTATTTTTATAATAATGCCGAAATTGACATCATTATTAAAATATAATTGCGAGACAAATATAGCGATAGCGAACAATCTTCAGATCGCGGATAATTATCAGCTTCTTTTGTAAAAATCTTTGTCTTCCCCTATCGACGGGAAGTGAAAAATTATAACCAAATGCCTCTGATGAAACGCTGAAAAGGAAAACGATAATTTTCTGCGCTAACATATCTCGAATCGACGCCTGCTTATATAAAGCAATTACTTCGCTCAAATATCTATATATTACGTTAACTTCGGCTGATATCGAACAGCTAGGGGATATAGAAATGGATTTCAGATCAATATAAAATACCGAGGGGAGAAAGGAACCAGATAATACAGCTTGTAGGCGAATCCCAATCCTACCTGTTCACTAGCACGTAGGAAATCTCATTACGTGGGGCTTTCCTTCTCTTAACTGTGGGCTTGGTATTATCATTGGACTCACCTGAAATGAAAAAAAAAAGAAATTAAATTGCACAGAGGAATTAAAAACGATAAATTTATGATCACAAATTCTTTGTTTTAAAAGAGGAGTTGAAAAATAAATACAAGAACATTTGAGAAATGCGCCATGTATAAAAGTTAAGAGTGAAGGGTGCACTGCAAGGACTATGCATCAATCAATTGAGGTTTACTATTTAATGGTTGAAATCGGTGAAGAAAATGTGTATACAAAATTTTGCGATTTTCTTTAGATTAGAGAAACATCGAATAAATATACCAATACATTCCTTGGAGCCGAATACCTTGCATAACATAGTTGTAACAACCTATAAACCATGTAGTTATTATGCCCCAATTAATTATTGCACATATTTTCAAATATACATAGATACTTCAAATGAAGATTCACCATTATAAGTAATCTTTAAAACGTTAAAAACAAGTTCTGATCATTCACCAATTATTTCAATTCTCGAATTTCTTTATGTTCGGATATTTTTATCAAAGGATCAAACTCATGATATGTAACGGCCAAGATTTTTTTGTAGTTCAAAAATTAGATCTAGGAAATTCTGGATATTCCTCATTTATCTTGCAATTCTTACACAGCCTACGCATTCTCAGCACATGAGATCAAACAAATTAACACTCATAACCAAAATCACATGATACAATCAATCATAAACTCATGATCATTCTATAATGATTCATCACGAAGTCAACATCAAACATTCCACATTAAACGATTTTGCTAAACTGACAAACAAATATTTAAATTAAAAAGGAAATGTTCCGAGAAAGAAAAAAAGCAGAAAATTGGAAATAACGACGACCCGAGGAAATCCGTAAAAGGAGAACGAGCGTAACTCACGCGTGACATAACTATCAGAAGACGAACAAATAAACGCGATATGGAATCGAAAAGGCAAGGTCGCCAGAGGAGATAGACGGCGGGGAAGGAAAAACTTCGGTCTATAAGGGGAAACATGCGAACACACACGCACGATGATCCGTCACCGCTTTTATCATCTGTATGCGAGCTGCATTCGCCATTGTTAACAGCTAGAGAGAGAGACAAAGAGGAGGAAAAAATGGAAATCGAAGCGAGATAAAGCTGCGAAGCGATATAAACTTCCGATATTAGGGCGCACGGGAAATGGGCGAGAGCAAAGGTAGATAGGGGAGACATCATGGCGAGCGAAAGAATGAGATTGTGGGCCGATAAAAGACAATCGAGCGGAAGGAAGTTTGCTCTAAAAGGAAAAGAGAGATAAGATTGGATAAGGAGCACGTGTAAACCTGACTAACAAGAGGAAATTATGAAAATTGCCATTTTTCGGGAGATCGTGGGAGTATTGAGGGCGGTGGAGATAGGCATGTGGTGCCATTTGCGCCATAATTCGTCGATGTGCGGATTGCGACGATGATGCGACGAAAGCCGAGTTCTTTTTTGACAGGCGGCTAAACCTTTTCAAATCGCCGGATGTAACTCATCCAATATTTATCTCACGCTTAATAAAACAGTAAATTCTTTCTATTTTATTTTAATCTGTTAGTGGGGTAAAATTATCACTTTTCTATTATTCGAGTAAGAATATGAATGCGAATAAATGAAACTATAATAGAGACGCTCCAAATTCACAATAATGATTAACTATGTTTGCATTTTCCTGTCGCAGAATAATTATGAGATAAATTTTCAGAGCAGTTTGCAGCTACTGTGTGAGCAATTTACAAGCGCTGAAAACGGAATGAAATTTCAGAAATAAGGCAGAAGCAGAACTCTTTCCAATGCAGCTAAATTTCGCTACTGATATGCCATCGCAAATTCAAACAGAAGTTATTCTTAAAAAATTATATTAAAAATTATAAAAACGAATATTAAACAATATAATTATACAGATAAATCCCATGTAGATTTTTCTTTCTGGAGGTTAGAATAACCCACGATTTCAAGAAAATATAAATTAACAAGTTTAATTAACAAAAGTTACTGAAAGTTAAGAAAAATCGAAAAGATAAAAGCAACATCGGAAATCAACTTCGGAACCACAATGTAGGAGTATGATGTGAAATTGTAAATATTCTCCTGAATATTTTTTTGGACGAAATTTCTAATCAAACGTGATTTTGTGGGTGTGATGATTATTGGTAGATGATAGAACCTCTTCGTGATGAATAATATTCACCTGAAGATTTTATGTATCAACGATACGTTGAATGAAGAATAGAATCAGGCTGCTTTAACTGTTTACTACGAAATAATACAATGAAACATCTCGGGTAGTTTGTTTTTCTTATTACGATCTAGCAGAATGATAAAAGAATTCGTATCGTTGGAACGAAAGGCGAAGAAAATAGGTGAAGCGACTCTATCAGAAATTGAACAAAGAGCGTTATCATTGAGTGGGAGATTCTGTGGAAATTTTCCTTTTGTTTTTCAATTTGCGCGGAATTCTCGTGAATGGAAAAGACGTCGAATGAAGTAAGTTCCAGACTAATGCCACAACGTCAATGAGGTATAAATCAGAGAGATGTACGTAAAGATAAAAGGAGCTAAATAGAAGATCGACCATAATATGAGTTCCGATATCAAACGGGCAGGGATACACTTGAAATTTCTGGAATACCTATAGGAAACGGGATGAAAGGCGATAAGAGCAAAAGCGCCCCACAAAATATCTCTCTGGAGTACGAACAGGTGACAATTGCTGATTATTTTGGTCGATAGGTCGACTCAAATAACTATCAACAGGAAAACTGTTTCGACGAAATGACCTTTTGCTCAGTGAGCGTGATGAAATCGGAGCAGCTTTGAGGGACATTCATTATTTACATCGCAACTGTAATAAAGCCAAATGAATGGTTGAATATTCTGTAAATCAGATTCCTGAGGCTCTTCCGTTTTATAGAATCAATAATGTCCATCACCGTGAATAAGTAGAATAAAGACTAAAATAGTACGATGTTTAATAAGAATGGAATTGCATGTAAAATGACGAATAAAAATAGAGCTATGTGTTATTAACAGGATCGATGTTATTGATACTAAACTATAGTTGAATTTTAATCATCCTTGAATTATCACTTACTATAGAAAAATGAGACAACATACTGTTTTACAAAACGTGTGTTGATAGTAGCAGATTTTTTCAAATATCTGAATGAAAGCGAACTCTAATTCACAATAGAATATTCATGATTATTGAAGGCAGTAGATTATTGGAAATATCTTAACTACAGTTTGCCAGCTTGAGTTAAAGGAAAACTTTAATTAATTATTGCATTAAGAATTTAATTAATATTTCGGCCTTAAAATGATAGTGTATGATTAAAAATATCATGCTATAATAAATTATATGCTAGATAATGACTTTAAACTCCGTTTATCCATATTATTCATAATTTTAAGATTGGAGAATGGTAATGACGGCTATCCAGAGAAACATTAAAATCGAGCTGTTTGTGTTAACATTGAACATTTATCAAAAGCAAAGATTGAGCATTTAAGGGGTATAATTTCTCCAGAATGACTAAGAAAACTTTTCTCCGTCTATGCGCTAATAATACCATACTATTGAGAGCAAATTATATACTCAGCATTATTTAAATTAAGAAACTGTAAGGCGGTAGGATATCCTCGTTAATAAAAAATATTCAAGTAGATTTTTAAAAACTAGGGTTACTCTTTCTAATTCTTTCGATAAAATGATTTTTGTCTTTATGCTCTCTTTAAATACATTTGTGTACAAATTGTCTTGACTAATTCAGTTACATTTGCAACATCTTATGTTCTGAGAATCAAATCCGGAAATATCTCAGTTTTATTCCATTCGACGGCACTTCTTTCCTATCTCCTTATTTCCTTCCCTCTTACTCACCCCTCCAATCTCGAGGAAGATCCATCCCGCTCGCTCCAATTCAGGCAAAATCAATTTCTGGTGTCTTTATCAACACTGAACCAGACTATACGACTTCCGCGGGACGAGAGCAATGGAAATGGATCAGAAAAAGGGCAGAGAAAGGCGAAAGAATGAAAGAGAGATATTTAAGAAAGAAGAAAAAGGAAGAGGGAACATTAAAGAGAAGATTATTAGCAGGGATAGGATTAATGGACTGCTACGCCGCAGTAAAAGAATAGATATGTTTTAAGGCACAATAAAATGGCTGAATAAATGAAATTTGTAGCATAATAAAGGATATAAGATCACAGATCCTTCTTGTCTATTAAATTTTTAGCCTGAAGCCGGTTTGAGCCTTATTGAATTATTATTATTATACACATATCACTGCACATAGGTGCACAACCTGGTGGCAATGGTTACAATTTAGACATACAATATATAGAAATCATCATCATCACAATATAGAAATAGAAATACAATTTACGTTACACACTTAGTCAAAAATACGTATAATTTCAAAGAGAATGTTTACTTGCAATGAGGGGAGCACTGATCTGTCTGGCATTTGCGTTTATTTAATAATTAGTTTTAATGTTTTAGTAATGAACACAGGAATTGGAATGAATTTACTCTTAATTGGCAGCATATTTATATTTATGTAGGGATTGGGAGCTATTTATGAATTTGATTTAAAGATGATTATCAAGTATTAGCTACCTAGAACTAGTGAAAAGGAATGCGGCTTAGTAGGCCGGGTAGGAGTGAGGTAGTTGCCCTTGCTTTCCTCAAGACTGAATGCTATTAGCGGAACATGTCAATATTAGTTAAGCAAAATGGCTCTAAGAGTAATACTTTTCTTAGCATTCCATAAGCTGAGACCTTATACTAAGTTCCATTATTCAGCATCATTCATACACGAGTAGCTTTCAACACAGCGTTGGACAAGAATTGCAAACTTAAGCGTAAGATACACATATCTCTATCCTGAACCAATGGAACAACGAAAGAATTCCTAAAGTATTAAATACTAAATTACCTGACAAACAATTTAAAAGATACCAAAAATTCATGACCATCTGATAAAAGTAAAAATTATAATAATAGTCAAAAAAGAAATTTAGATTGGTCAAAAATTCTGTGAACGAGAATATTCCACAAATTTTGATGATTGAAAAAATTGGGACATCCTAGAAAAAAGAAAGCATCCCTTAAAGTTTGAGTGCCCGTGCTTAACAGCGTGAATCTTTTAGATAATTTAGAGTAATTTAGCGGCTTCACGCTAATAAATTAAGATGGCGCAAATGTGGAGAGGGGAGATAGCGTTCATTACAGGTGCTTTGCTTCCTAAAGGGTATTTCACGTAGGCAGGATGAAGCGTTGAGATGGGACATATATCACAGCATAAAAGTCAAAATCGGATATCGCCTGCGCTGTTGTCGTGGCCATAACCGTTGAAGCATGGCGGAAGAATTAAAAAGGAAAAACTTTTTTTAATGAGTTATATCTGATGTAACCAGTAGCTATCGGATGCCATTACTTGGGGGGTTAATGCTCCCCAAAGAGGCAATGATGACGCACGACAAAACTGTACCTCTTACGGTAAAACACATGCAAAACCATACAACACCCTGCACTCATTGATTCGCTAAGAAATGAATGCGGATTAATCTGCCCAAAACAGCAATAATTAGGAATATCTGTCGTGTTTTTGCCATCATTAAGGTTTTGTGTCATCCCTATTGAATGGGAGGAAAAGAAAACCAGCTTAAGTCTTCTTTAACAATATATGAGTCTGTCTGTGAATTATTCAGCGCGATACCTCATCCCTTCCAACATTTTGGACTAAAAGCTAGTAGAGCGGAATATGGCTTACTAGTCAGGATGAGGAGTGAGGTAGTTTTCCCTTGCTTTCCTCGCAATGCCAGAATGCTATAAACGAAACTTGTATGCGTAAGTGAAGTACAATTTAAGAGTAACACTTTTCTTGGCATTCTATAAGGAGAGACCTTAGTTAGTGCTAGTATTCAATCTACTAATACCTCAGTAGTTTTCATGTCATCGCAGTCTCCAGCAAGACTATGGCACAGTATCTATACTTTACGATTCCTAATTATTCTTTGAACCCCCTTCAGAATCCTAAGAAGAAGTTTTGCTGCATCAGCCATTGAACTATTGTGCATACATACAGAACTAACGACACTCTAAAGCTAACCACAGGTCATGAACAACTGCTGAAGATGACACCCTCTAGAAAAGTCTAATGTAACTAAATTGTGTGTATAACATTCTCTACTTTACATCATCCCCACTGAGTTGGGGAAAAAGGAAGCTACACATTTAGTTCTCTTTAACTTCGAATGAGTCATGAGTTTGAAATACTCTTACCGAGTAAATCGCAACTGACAACTTCATTTCAGCAGCAATAAATCTCTAAAAAATATTTTAGACAATTATGTATTATTTAATACCAGTGGTCGAACGCACTCGTAAAATATCTCAAATATAACTATCCCAGTGCATCATGGCATAGAGATACTACGTGCTCTTAATGTACAGATACGAGTAAATACGCGAAAGCAACGTCTTCTTCCGTTTTTGTACAATGTTTGCACTTTAATTTTGGAGATATCCGTCATTCTGAGATTCCGATGAAAATACCACAATATTCTGTTTCAATCCAGGCTGTTTCCTTATCAATTTGAATTGGTACTGAAATAAATAATACTTGTTTCTAGTATTCCACGAAGTCAGTTAGAATACGTGCGTACAGAGTAGGAGAAAATGTTGGAGAGGACTACAAGAAAGACTCTCGTACATACCGTAAAGAATCAGTCAAAGGCTTAAAACCTGATCAACGAAGTTGCCGAAATAATCTCATACCTGTATGAAAACTTATAAATTCCGGTTTATTACTTCAGAGCAGTTACCTAAATCTTATCTATTACGCTTTATATTGGAGTAATTTCGGCGATAATGGCCGGCGAATCGTGTTTAATTGGGGAGGGTGAAGACTAATCACATGTATGTTTTAAGAAGAAAACTGTCCAGGTAGTTCTTTTCTTGATAAATTATGAAAGCAGACATTAAAGGGAAATGTATGAGATAATTACTAATAAGATTCCAGTTAATAATTGTTAGGTATGTCTGGCAAGATACGGTGCTTTTATAGGCTATGCTTAGTCATCGAGTTGCTTGACCACTTCCTTGACTCACTCGATGTAATTTTTTTTAATGAAAATTATAAAAATGATGTCATTTGATAATAAAATAGATGTGAGAAGGCGCAACTTTGCGGAAAGTTATGAATAAAGGAAGCAACTTTGTAATTTACACAATAAATTCACTGTGTAATTTACTGTGGAAGGTTACTTTCTTTATTTATTTTGATAAAGTTAATTATTTTATAGAAATAAATAAATAGGAGTAAAAACTGCTTGCAAACTGCATGCATATGAAATGTATTTATAATCTTTATTCACATGCCAAGTTTTTAGTTTCAATGCTATCGGGGAGGGGTTAAAGAAAATGTTAAAAATCGCAGCAATTTATCAAATTTTTGTATACGCCTGGTGTCGAACCCAGGACCTATTGGCAGATTCGAATAGACATAATAACTTGTTAGGATCAGATCTTAATTAATGCTAAGTTTGAAGTACGTATCCTACCGGGAAGGTCAAGAAATAAGACCCCATTATCCCCATCTGAAATGCATTGGGTAATGTAAACGGCTTTCTGGGATCGAACCAAGGACGATCAAGGAAATCTAAAACACGAATTTGAAATTTATCTATGATCTTTATTTACTTGCCACGTTTAGAGTTTCTATATTATCGGAAAAGGGTTCAAAAAAAATTCTTAAAAATCGTAACAGTTAGTAATTTTAGTGACGCTTGGTGTCGAACCCAGGACCTGTTGGAAGCTGTAAATACACAGTATGACTTGTTAGAACTTGATCTTATTTAATGCAAAGTTTGAAGCCAATATCATACAGGGAAGTACCTAAAATAGGATTTAGATTTTCCCATTACTAATGCATTGAGATATGCAAGTGCCTCACTGGGATCGAACCAAGGACCATCAGCGAAACGGTAGACAATGCATATGAAAAATATTAATGATTTATATCTACATGCTGAGTTTCAAGTTTCCATCTTAATGGAAAATCATTAAAAAAATTAAAAATCGCCGCAATACTTTTTAAATAGGGGATTATTTGCCATGACATAGCGTCGAACCCAGGATAATTGTCGAAGGTATCTTTATAGTTTGGATATGCACGGCTTCTAGTGATCCCTCGAATTTCTACTCTCTAATTTGCCGGAAAGTGCCTCAAAACATTTTCGAAAATCCCCGCAATGTATCCTTATGGAGAAAATCGTGACTTTGGGGCCTTCTGGAATCGAACCCATGACACAGGTTCAAAGTCGGCTTTTTTCTGGAGGTTGCACGTTATGGCCACCACGTCGTAAAAATTTCAAGTCAGCGGCACTTGTGGAACATGGTTAGAATTTTGATCCCCTATGAATGTGTATATATATAGGTTCATCCGGAGAGACGTCTATACATAATAGATTATATGTAAATATTTCATAGATAAGTATAAAAAGCCCCACTTAACACTTTGATAGCCCATAACCAATAAATAGGCCACGGGCATCCCTTAGTTTCCTATAAGCTCATATACTCTGTCCCTTCCCTGCTTAAGTATTTTTCTTCTTTCTTTGGGCTTTCTGAGGCCTAAAAGAAGCTCTGCCGCTTTTCGTAGTGGTTTTAGTTGGATGGAAAATTTCCGTTGGGAAGTGAAAGAGTCAATAATCAAACTAAAGATAAAAGTTAATACTATTCATTGTTAACGAAACAACTTTGCGGCAAGGCTTCACAGCGTAAAGAACAAAACATTCAAAAATGTTGTGTAAAATATTAATTGCCTTGAGAAAGTTATAAATAAGAAATAACATAATATCCCCACTTCAGGAAAAAATGTGGAGAAAAACCTATCCGACATAATTAACACCTTTTCAATGTATGCATACGGCTGAATTTTATCACTGCTACTGTTACAATGATTACTATAGGTTATTAGATAGGTTTCGAATATATTATTGTTATTGATTTTTCTTGGGATTATTTTTTCTAAAGATTAATCTTTCTTGTAATTAATTCATTCTTTTTAAATTGAAAGTTTTTATCTAGATATTTTATCTAATTGTAAATTTACTTTTTAAATGTTTACTATAAAATTTACTATATATTAATTTTTTACTGTGTTTCCGCTATTTTAACCTTCCTTCTCTGTAGGATTTTTCTCCCAACGAGGAATATTTCTTTATTAACCTTCAATTGCAAAGACTTCTTCCCCACACTGTACTCTTTCTTTTTGTTTTAATTTCTAACTCTACAGATATCGACATATTAAATTAGTAGAAAGAGAAGCCCACCTCGCTAATACGGATTTATCGATCTATGAGAGATAATTCGTCAGGAAAGTGAATAATCAGGAATGAATCCAGAAAGGCCATAGAATCCTTCGAAAATCCGAAATTTGCAACGGGAAGACCTAGGACTAACGGAAGTACTCGGAATGGTGACGCGAAAGTATTCTAGGAAATGGAGATAATTCAGCAACTCAATTACTAGGCATGAGCGTGTCATAAGGGACGGCGGAGACATTGAGGGACGATGTTTGTGCACGGCGAATAAGGACCAAATGAGATCCGATAGAGGATAGGAGGGAGTAATGAAAAGAGGGGGGAAGATGAGGGTCAGCTTGTTCATTAGGACCTTCCGGTTGGGGATTGGATAGCGTCTTGTGCGGGTATGAGGTGGGTGGAAGAACACGTGCTGCCACCTAAGGAGACGACGTGGGCGATGAGAGGGGGTTGCAGGACAAGGGTGTTGGTTGGAATAAAATGTTGACGTGGATAGAAGATGAAAGGCTCACGTTCCAATGAGGGTGGCTAATTTTAAATATCGTGCGCTAATTCTCTAATATTTAAGTGGTGAAAATTAGATTAGCAAATAAGATGCTAGTTGCCATATCTAGTTGAATTAAATATTTTTCTAATATGTATCTTTCATCTAATTTCGTTTCGTTCATATTAATAGTTATGATGACATGAAAGCCCCTGAAGTATGAGTGATGCTGAATAATTACCTTAAGAAAGATCTCTCCTTATGGAATCCTAAGGTAATTATTACTCGTAGTTATATTGTGCTATACTTGTGTGGACATATTCCGCATATGACATACTGGTTTGGTGAAGAAAGCAAGGGAACACTACCTGACTCCTCATCTTACGTAGATATCCTCATTTCTCAAGGAGTGAATGAAAGATGGGACTTCCAAATTTCGCCCAATAAAGATGTATGATATTGTATTTTATTCCCTTAAAGTAGCTCTTAGTAAATAATTTTAGATGGGATTAGTTTCCAACCGGCCTTAGGGCTGAATACTTTACTTTCAGAAGCAAAAATGTAAAATTTTGATTGCATATTATTTATGCTAGATAAATTTTAGTCAGATATTGCAGTCTTATCCGTAAATATTTTGATTAATAGGAATTCGATACAAACTAAATTTTTCCTCTCTTTTCCTAATTACAAAGTCTAGGAGTAACCTAGCTTTCGAGATGCTGAGCAGAAAATCATTTTAAGCATTTATGAATAAATCTTAATAAAAATCGTTGAGCATCAAATCTTAACTTACTTCAAATCCTAAAATGCTAAATAGAGAAAGATTAGTATTATATTAACCAATACACCCTCGAACAATGGTTTAAAATTCTTTATCCTTTATACTGCCTGCGTGCCAGTAAGTCGGCCCTCGGAATATGTGTGAAACTGCCACGCCCCCCGTCTTTTCCAAAAACCCTTCTCTAAAAGAAAATCTTTCCTGATATTCTGTGTATAAAATTCACAGATATACATCGGTAAATTTCTGGAATGAATGAGCACTATAGTTTGACTCATGATTATTTCAAATGCATACATAGATATGTACAAATTTTCAACAAAGAGTTGTCTTCTTGGTCATCTATATAAGCATAAATTTAACTATCCATTCGTAATATGGCCCTGTTGTGTCATTTAGTGGAAGAATCATTTGATCAACGTCGCCTTCAAAAGAAGCCCAAGGCTCGCCTTGAAGTAAAAAAGACAATAAGGAATGATATTCATCGCCGTCATACCAAAAGCTCTCTTTGATCATGTGTCGCTGTGCACGTGCAGAGCGATTGCATTACTCAAGAACAATGAGCCCGCACACGTAGAGAAGACGTATGAAATTGCTGAGGAGTAAAAGGATACCAGAAGATAAAAATATAGCTCCGAATGACCACGTGCCTCATGACCCTCGAAATCGCTCTCTCGTATCTCCAGCATGCCATTTTCGGCAATTCAACGACCGAGAATAAGATTTATATCAATACCACTCAGAGTTAAGAGTGGTAAGGGTATTGAACAATAGACAAAGAGAGTAAAATGTAGCAAATAAAAGTTCCTTAATATGTAATTGAATATTAAGACAAACATATCGCGGTGGAATGAAATAAAGATCCATTTCTTCCAAATAATAGCTAAATTTTATAGTTTAACTAATTAAAAATATTGAGAATGAATGATGGAATGAAGTTTTAACATAGCACAGGAAAGCGTGCAACGTAACCCAAGGTTGTACAAAAAGAGAAAAATAGTGACTTGGCTGGAACTCGAACTCAGGTTTCCCACGAACACCTGCCCGGAAAGTGGGAGACCTGGGTTCGAGTCCCAGCCAAGTCACAATTTTTCTCTTCTTGTATATGGAGAATGTTTTTAGGATACAGTATATTTTCTTCAAAATACATTAGAATAGGATTCCCAAGATGCTCCACTATTGTTCTTGTTAGTTATCATTAATTTGCATAAATCAAAAGTAATATTTTCTCGTTTATATGATATATTAATACTTACTCCTTAATAGAGGTCCATTGCAACCATCAAGAAACTACTTACCTAGTGAAAGGGATAAGATTAGAGGTGATTTTTTAAATTATGATAAAAGACCTAGTAAACTCGAATGTCACGTAATTAGAATTGAATTACTGCAATACCGTGTGCAAAGGATTTTTTTAGAAATAAAAATAATATACAGGTTGAACTGAACTTGTTAGGCCATTAAAACAAACTTTCGGTGTTTTCTTCAATTGCCACGTTTTAAAAGAATTTTTTTACGGAGAAAAAAATACTAAGGAAGTAATTTAACTTAGAAGTAAACCGAAGTCAACGTTTATCAATTTTTAAATATCATCAAATATCTACTTATTGAAGTAATTTCCCAGTCTGCATATAATGAGGGCGTTTGAACATTTTTTTGCGGCCAAGAAGGGAAAATCTTATTAGGAAATAATTGAAGAAATTCGTAGGCCATACTCGTATATAAATACAGAGGTTTTCTGAAAAAATACATATAATGACAGAAGGGAATATAGGAGGGAAAACGGGAGAAAAAAAGGAAGGATACTGTAATGATTGTGTTTATAAATACCCCGCTTTACTTTAATTTGCTCATTGATTAGCATCTTATTTAAGAAATGATTTAAAATTGAGTATCTCAGAGAAAATTCCTCATCCAGTCAAGCTAAAAATAGTATTCCCAGAACTACAGACAACACTCTCCTAAAATACATTCAAGGCACGTGTATCTTGAATAAATAATTACCGCTCTCAATTATGTCACACGAGCGATTCATAGAACGATCTTTAACTTCCGAACGTTTCCTTGGATCTTAGAAAAATAAAGCTCTTCGACAAATAAAGGACATGAAACGAAATCGTCAGAAGTCCTCCGATTATTCCACACACAATTTTTCTATCTATCTATATCTTTTGAGGCCTTTGAGGATCGATATGAATCTGTCCCTGCGCAATTCGCATCTTCGCCTCGTCTAACAAAGCCCTAGCTTTATAAGCATTCCCCTCCTCTCTTAATACAACCGAAGAAATGCTTCCTTATCGGTCTTTCGCAGGCTTAGCTTTCCCACGGAAACAAGGTGCTCGTTTTAGTGACGCGGTGGCCCCATCGTCCAAGATTCTAAAAACCGTCGACCCACACACAGATATTAAATGTATCCTAGCTCTCAATGCCCATTATTTTAGAGACTTCGATAGGCACTTTCACAACGCGGCCATCGGAGGCATTATCGGTTATGAAGCCGACGTCAACGTTTCTAACTCATCGGATCGTAAGGGAATTGATAATATTCTTTTAAAAAGATTGTAGAGAGAGCGAGCCGGTGGACAAATTAATGTTTTCGATCAACGTTCGCGGGAGAGAGGGTTGAGGTTTCGTTCGAGGATTATCAGAATTGAAAACGGTAGTTAGGTATGACAGAGGAGGATTCAATTATAATAAATACTTCGTTCGATATTTTGTTCTATTATATTTGCATTCTATTTTGAAAGACATAAAGAGAAACAATCCACTCATTATAATTAAAAATATTCCCTTAATTTATCTATCTTGGATCCATTCTTGCCTTCTCGAAATACTCGTATTATCAAATTGAGATATCTTATTTTATTTTTTTATACAAGCGCTATCTTTCTTAGGAGTCTGTTTAACTATCCCGAGCTGTAAATAATAATGAACCAAAAAACATAAAATATGAAGTTTAATTGGGATTGATATCTTTATAAGCGTTATCCAAAGCAAAAAGATTCCACAACTCTCCATAAGAGAATTATTCCGCATGTTCTAACTTAACGAAATAAGATGGTAACAATAAAAAGAAATGGAGGTTACTTATTTCGTCTGGTAAAAATTTCAAGATTAATAGAATAAAAAATACAACACCAATCAAAAACGTAAAATTTTATGGAAAACTTGACAGAATTTTCACCTATAAGAAGTTGAAAAGTAGTCATCTTGCAACAATAAAACCTAAGAAAATCTATATCAAATTATAAAATTATTGTGCGCATGAAATTTAAAACATCAATATGGATATCGCAAATCCCTTTCATTAAAATGAATGATAATTTTCTTGATTCTTTTATTTACAAAAAATAGCTCACAGAAATTTGTATTTAAGAGCAAGGATTTTTGTTTTTCTCTTCCTCTTCAATTTACTTTACGGTCATTCTACATCCGCAGTTAGCGAATGCTTCATGCACACAGGTATAAGAACAACATTCCAGCTTCATTATTAATCAACTAGTTAATTACCTGAATAGTACTGAACCTATATTAATGAATATTTAAAAATTAACCACAGAATTACAGCCAAAAATACTTAATTTTGATTAATATTTCGCACAGGCGAAAACTGGACAACATCCTCCTTCCGGTCTCTAACCAGATTGGCAAATGTGCTGCATTGTGACGAAAAAAAACCTAAGAGAATTTATGACACTCGTCTCATTATGAATTCCAATTAATAATTTAACTACTTTGTAAAATTAACGATTCAATTTGAATAACACTACAAATTCTGCAACATACTTCTTGCGGATAGCCTACGATCTGACCCATCTGAGGGATTTTCTAGATCCTCCCATAACAAACTTCGTCAAAGAAATAATTGCAGCTGAAGACAACGTAGACAACGGGCTTTCGGAGTAGCCTCTCTCGTTTGGGCTCCCGCTTTTCGACATATATCCGTATTAATTTCGGACACCGCAGAATTACATCACCCAACCAGCGGGATTTCCAGCCTTCCCACCTGGTTAATCCGCAAAAAAGTCGCCCGCCTTTTCGAATCAACTCATTAAAAGGGATAACGCGCGCAAATCAGGTTTCCCTGCAGAAAAATAATCGGGCGTGCCGCGGAGGAAGGGGAAGAAAGAGAGAGAAGGAGGAATGGAGGAAGGACAAAGAGGGATGAGCAGCAGAGAGCTATCAGACTTTGGCAGGGACCCCGCATGAGAGCGGGAGAGGGATTGGCTTGTGTGGCGGGCCGGGAGGCGAATGTCCACCGGTGTGGAAAAATGATAGGCAGCCAAAACCCAGAGGCCTTCGTCGTTCGGAAAGCGACCGACGCTGGTAGCGCCCCGCGAAAGGTCCGGTCTATCGCCCCAACACATCCTCTGCCCCGCTGCCAGATTTGCCCCAATCCATCCCTCTCCCACGCCGACAAACCTTTATATTCAGCCTACATAAAATCCTCTCCCCCTACTTTCACCGGAGCTGATAAACTCTCATCATCCGTCCGCATCCCCGAAAAAATCCCCCCTCACGCCTCGTCTACGAGAATTCTTCAACCTTGTAAAAAGCTTTCCGATTGATTCAATATTTGGAGGATCGCCGCGTTTCTAAGCGTTGCGCATCGCTGGAGCCGGCGTTTATATTGAACAACAAAGGAGTTTCGTTGTTAATCCCATTTCGGGGCTCGGGATGGAAAATATATATATTAGCAAACAGGCTGCTACCTTTTGGAAAAGAATAGGACGATTATGATTAAAAATACAAGAGAGAACGATACAAAAAATGGACTATGCTAATATCCCTGCTTGAGCTACCATTTTCCTAAAATAACTTGAAATGGAGCACTAATTTAAATACCGTTATTTATATGCTATAACAAAAGGTAAAAATCCCTTATAATCTATAATATAATAATAAAATGAAAAAATCGATACAAAATTCGACTGCATTTATAATCCTGTCTGGGTTACCAGCTTCCTAAAACTAACCCGCATTAATATAATTAACACTTGAAATACCAAACACTTAAAATCCTTTATAATAGTAATGGCCGACTACCTTTATAAAAAAATCGGACAATTATGGTTGAAAATAAAAAAGAGAACGATACAAAATTCGACTGCACTATTATTGTTGAGTGACCCGCTTTCTAAAACTAACTTGAAAAGAAACAATAATTTGAATACCGATTTAAACATTGACGTGTATATTCTTATAACAAACTTCTACATAGTCCGACTGAGCACCATTTAATATATAAAATACAGAATATAATGATGCACAGTTCGACACACAACTGCCTGTGTTACCAGATTTCTAAAAGTATCTACCCACTGAAAATGACGCGTTAATTCACTGACGGGTAAAACTCATTTATATAATTTTGTATATCACTTTACTAACTCATTTATAAAATACATTATATATACATATATTACACTTTTATCGGTCCCGTGACATTAATTGTAGGGTAAATAAAACCTTCAGCTAATTATCTTCCGATATTTTGTCATAAAATGCGGAAAAATTTAGTATTCTCGTAATCAGTTTCCGTGATACGAAGGAGCTATTTGCGAGAAATCGTAACACAGTCGTAACAATCGTAACGTTGGAGGCGGTTGAGGTTACCTGGAACTGATGAGGAATATCCAACCAGATAATAGCCATGATTAGGTGAACTAGTTATAACCGCTGAGGTAAGACCGTCCACTGTTTTGGGCAGCCGTAAAATAAGGACATCCGCATTCCCACGATTGTCTCAACCGAAGTAAACCGCCTCGGAGCTGTTCCAGCCGATATTTGTTTTCGAAACAACTCATTAACGCATGACACCTATCCGGCACAGGACATTTCCGCTCTTCTATATCTCACGACCTTGGAGATACCAAATAAACTAAACGACCTTATGACTGCACGAGGTGTGAGTAATCACGTGAAAAATTTGTTCTACAGTAAAAAATGTCTAGGGTGGAACCTGATTAAGGCGGAAATCTGCCTAAGTCGGAAGTATTAATAATATTACCGCATATACGCAAGGTTTTTCACAGGAAAGGCCCTCTGTGAGGTGGAACTTGCATAACGTAGACGGAAATCTATATTCCTTCAACCTCCCTTATGAACAACTAGTATTCGTGCATGTGGAAGGCGGAGCAAAGTGATTTTCTTATTTCACAAGGATTTACTATTTGCTTCCTTCTCTTCCAAATTCATTTGCCATCTCGAAGGAATGAACAATCGGTTAATCCCAAAATAGGAATATTCAGTAGAAAACAAACTTGATATCCTCTCGTATTCCCGCACTCATCTGGATGAGAATTCTTGCGTTAATTTATTCTGCCAGTAGGCCTTATAAAAAGTTAATTTGATTGTATTCCAATAACTTTACAAAATGAATTGCATTATCTTAATATGTATATGTGTTTTCCATTCCTTGAAACAGCAGTTCTTAGTAGATAGATCTTCGAAGTGGAATGTAACCATAAGTTCAACGAAAAAATGGAAATAGGGACAAGAATGGGACTCGAACCCAGGTCTTCCACTTTCTGGACCGGTGATTTAACTTCTAAACTAACATGTCGCGACCGTTTTTCTTCTGTCAAAGGAAATTTCAATTTTTAATATACAAATATACTTAGTGCTGACCTAACTAAGCCGGAAAATTTTCTCTGTCCCTTGGGCTTCTTACTGCGTAAACTCTGTACATATTTTTCTGTGAAGACGCCGAGCAGGAGAAAAGTAAAATTCTGGGGGTAAATAGCGCCACACAGATTATGAGCACAGCTACCTACCACCTACTTATCTACATCTCTCCTACTCGGCGTTTTTGCGGGAAATTAAGTTCGGGAGCTTTTCGAACGTAGTAGTATTCTAGTTCCACGATGAGTTTTCCACACTGACATTTTCGACAGAAAGATTCCGATCTCAATTCACACAGACGTGCTCATTTTCGAAATGCCAAATCCACCAGGCATTCCCTAGATATCGAGTAAATTGGTCGACTTAAAACATTCCGATTCCCATTAATTATAAATGGATCTGAGCCTACCCTTCGGCGTCACTTTTCCCAGCCGAAAATCTTTTCCTGCTTAGCATTTTGTTAATGGGAAACCATCCGGACGAGGATGAAATCATCACCTCGATTTTCTCCTCAATGGATCTCTCTCGGAGAATTTTCCTCTCAAAAATTGTCTCCTCCAACCGTCCTCCCACTATCTCATGACCTCTTTCGTTTTAGTTCGGAAGGGCTGTGCAACCCAGCGATACCACTCTTCATCTCATTTGGCACCAAGATCCCCCTTAATCCCCCCTTTCCCCATCTTCTCTGATCCCCTTTCACTCCTTCGACTGTCTTATACATATAGTCTTCGCCTTATAAAACCTTCCCTTTCGAACAAACTCCACTCAGAACCGAGACTCGTCGGGAAGGGAATGAGCTCGAGTAATCGGTTGGATATTAAACTTGTTGTCGCTATCCCTCACGTCAATTAAAAGCGTGTTCGTTTAAGATCCTCTCGCGGGAGACATTTTAAGCTTCGCAAGGAGATCGGAAATTGTTTCCTTGAGTGGTGGATAGTCAAATTATTACCTTTATCGAGAGAAGTTGATCGGAGAGGGTTTAAAGCGGGAATGGTGTTCGGAAGTTTGGGAGGTGAATGATAGGAAAACCAGAGGGTTATTATAGAAATGAATCAGACTATTTAGAGGGAAACGACCCGGAAATACTTCATCTTCATTCTTAAGCCAGAGCAGCTCATCAAATACATGCTATATAATTGCTTGTATATGACACTTTCTCATACCTACTTACCTTACATCTCTATAACGATATTTTCATTTTGCTTATGCACTAACACGGATGGGAAAGTTGGACCTACAGAAAGGACATCGAAATATTTTAATATTTAGAGTTACGGGTGAGACTAAAAACGGGAAAAGTAAGTTGTGTTGATGATAAAATACCGAAGTGCGTAGAATGATGGGAGAAGAGAAAGATTTGACTGAAGTATTTTAGTAACAGCAGAGGAAATCGGTTGGTAAAGTATTGAGAAGAGGGGGACTTTAAAGGC
Organism: Sympetrum striolatum; assembly: GCA_947579665.1. Taxonomy (NCBI): domain Eukaryota; kingdom Metazoa; phylum Arthropoda; class Insecta; order Odonata; family Libellulidae; genus Sympetrum; species Sympetrum striolatum. Next base: position 46,304,673 of record OX388342.1, on the reverse strand, counting down.
AAACAACTGAAAGTAAGTTTCATAGGAAAAGAGAAGAGAAAAGGCAAAGGAAGTCGCATGGTGGGTCGATTTTTCTAGAAATAAAATAAAGTGCATTAAAAGGAGGATTTGAGAGCACACGAGCCTACCCAATGCTTACCAGTTTAACTTCTGACCCAAAGTGCCCTGCAACCCGCTTCAAGCCAACAGTCCGCCACAAATATTGGAACAAAAATTGTCATTAAAACATTTAAAACGTACCAAACTCCATCCTACTCTCTCCTGTTTTAATTTAAGAAGACACGCTGAAGATATGAGACACACACACATGTACAGAGTACACTTCATGGAAATTCAATTCAGCTTACGGAAGAATAAGAGAGAGCGAGTATCTTATTCCGCCTTGCTGATTCCGAATCAGTCTCCTCCTTTGCAACCGAATTGGAAAATTTCCTCTTCCGCAAGCCAAAAATTTACTGTCAGATTATCCACGTCCTCGCTCCTTCAAACCAACCCTTACCCCCCGGAAGGGGAGGATAATTGTTAAAACGGACGGACAGATCGAGAGTAGACACGGGACGACACCTTGTCAGGGCAGCCAATCACAGGGAGGCACGCTCGAGACCCCGCGATTTCGGTTTCCAGTCGTATCTCACGACCACTCCTAAGAACTTCCACTTCACTTGTCTGAGGACAAGATGGAGACGGATTCGGAGGGGAGAAAAATGGATAATGGAAAGGAGGAGAAGACAAAGGAGTCGAAATCAAATCCTCGGAATCGTTCGCTGCGGAAGGGTGCTCGAGAATCGCCGACAAAATTCTGCAGCTTGAGTATATCAGAATTCGGAATCCGCCTTTCAAAGCATTAATGCCCTTTGAATTGCTCGCGGAATGAATCGGGAAGATGGGGAGATGACATTTCCATGGGGTAAAGAGGGAAGCCCTCGTTCGTGTCGTGTTTAAAAAGGGGCTCGACCGCAAGCTATAGGATTTTTATAATAATGCCCGGGTTTATAGATATAAAGTGCTCATGCACAAGATGTTAGAACGAGGGTGGAGATTTGACTGAATGGCATTGTTAAGCGGGTAGTGAAACCCGCTCATGCTTCTACAGGGTCAAGAAGGAAGGAGATTTTGGATGGATGAATTAGCAGACAAATTAATTAGTGTTTTTCCTTTTCATTAGCAAAACAATAAATATTCTTATACATAATATTTTTCGTGGTTTTGTCAAGCTTCGCAAACATAATACAAAATATCACTTCGGTTATAAACAAATTTCAATCAATTTTGCCAGTTGCGATGGCGGAATGATTAGTGTGCTAGCCCCCCGAATCCAAAGTCCCGGGTTCGTATCCTGGCTAATAGAATGTTGATGTTTAAGGATTGGTTGAACGTGATTGGTTAATTTTAATAAATATTGAAATGGAAATAATTGGGATCTTCTGGATTACATTGTAGAATTTATAATAATAATATTTAGTTGTTCGGAAAAATGTGTAAAAACAGTTAAGTGAGATGTAATAAATGGAAATAAATATATACACAAATATGAAAACAAAAATAAAAATACATACATACATATATTACAAAGGAAATTACAATTACAAGTAAATTATTATTATGTCAGTGACAAATCAGTACATATGAGCTATTTCCAGTAAATTGCACTCAATATTACCCTTATTGTCATGCTTACCTGCTGTGTAAGGGTTAAATAAATAAGGGAAATTAAGACGTAAAATTTATAGTATAATAGCTTGATGTTTTTCCTTGGGCGTCACGCGTTCTCTCCGATGAATGACGGGAAGTATACGGTTTTTAAAGGCGTTATTTAAGGAATAAAATTAGAAAGGGATATCCTTAAGTTTCTTAACTATAAAATATTTTCATCAATCCTACGGTAGATCTCCCTTTTCCTAGACCCAAACATAAGCGATACCGCTGCTGAAAATTTTTTCTTTATCTCAGTCCGAAAGATTTTTTTTAAATGGCAACTTTAACAGGCGAAATTTATGTTCGGTAAGGAATCCGCTCTTTTATCCCAGGTTTTCAGGGACTCCTGCCTATTGTTTATCCGAAAGAAAAGGGACAGGAACAAGTTATCATTAATTTCCAAAAGGCGAAGTCCGCCCCGAAATGAGGCTATTAGTCGTATCTGTTCGTAAATCGAAAAGCGTAATTCAAAAAGGAGACCAAAAAATGTTTATCTCCGAACGGATAATGTATTCAGGGAAAAGGAGATTGAAAACGCATAACGGACAACATGTTAATCAGACGAAATACTTCTAACCGGAATGAATAAAATTATATCTCCAAATTGAAGGCTTAATCTCGACCCGATCGAGGATAAGCGTGGCCTTTCCGAGGCATTAAGACGTGAAAAACCCCTTCTGCCCCTTTACATTCAAAATATCCTCCTTTTCTCTTTCCCCCACTTTCCAATCCATCAGATATTCTCCTTTTCCGTACCCTTCCGTATCCCCTCCTACCTCTCTTCTTGTACCACTATTTGTCTCTTACCCATCCGCTCACTTCCCCTCACTCTATCGTTTTCTTCCGTTCTTTTCCTTTTCGTTTCAAATTAACATAGAACACTTTGGGTATCAATCAGGTGGTCTATTCAATCTGCTACTCCTTCCCGTCACCCGCATACAACCTTCAATATTTTCAGATTATCCTCCACTCACTGTCTTCCCTCGAGATCTTCATATTCCTTCCATTCGTACTTCGTCCAATTCCATTCCTTTTACCTGTATATTCCCCCTTCACTTTTTCTCCGGTTTTCCCTTTATTGCCTAACTATCTTAAATCTTTGTGGATCGCATTGTATTGTGTGTTTATCTTACTTTTTATAAATGGAATTGCACAAAATTATGCTTCGTCAAGTTCTTATTCCATAAATATCTCCTAATTATAACTCTTATTGTCAACCCGGAGATCTGCAACCCACCAAATCCCTCCAATTATTCTTTTTCTTACCTTACTGATATTTTCTCTTAAATCTATCTTTCCTTTCTAAGATTCCATCCTTCAACTTTTCTTGTCTATTTTCGTTTTTAGTTATTTAGATTTATTCAATTTCGATTGAAGAAATCACTCATTTTGCATTAAGCCTGCTCACCGTCATCTGTCAATTTTTTTCTATTTATTAGACTCACAATTTTAAAGCAGAATTCATTGAACTCATAATCTGTTTAATTCATTGAAATCAATTCTGATTCTTATGTCATTATTTATTACAATAGACATATGATAATTAAACTTCAAACCCATAGTTTAATTTAATCTATATCACAATATGCCAAATTAGGAGGCTGAGTTTTAAATAAACCATGTAGTTCTTCGTAATTTATACAACTGTTTGTTTTTCTTACAACTTCTACAAGGCTTTCTACGATATTCGTTCAACTTCAGTTGATAAAATTAGGAGGCTTTGGTAGAATCATGCTATTAGATTGGTCGACATTGTGTTCCTCATCTTGAAAGCATAGATTGTAGAAAAACCGTAATATACAAACAACAATGGCAAATTGAATTTCAAACTCACCTCACCTTACTAGATTTATTCTTTCACAATATACTTATTTTTAGCATATGCGAGCATATGCAATACCTTAATAATTATGTTTTTCCATAACTCTCTATCACGGTCAAAAAAACCAGTCCCCACGAGGAATTCCGTCTAACCCTTTCCTCTCATCGCATTTCTCCTTTATCTCGAGCGAAGACATTAGTTCCTCCTCCCCATTTTCTCTCATTTTCCCCTTGATACCAATTCTCCTTTCTTTCATTTCTTCCCGTTTATTCTTAGCTCCCTATCGTCCCCCCTCCCGTATCGGATCCTCTTCTTCGAATCCTCCCCCTCGGATCCATCCCCCTTCGCCGCCATATCTCCTCAACGGCTCCGCCAATTGCCTTCGAAAAGAGCCACGAGATGACTCCGAGAGACAAGGCGAAGGGGATCGATGTGGCACTCACAGAGATCGGGTTTTCATTTAAGTCCCTTGTCTCCCCCTTTTGCTTTTACCAGACCACCACGTCGGCTACACGAGATTCTTTTAAGCGCCGCATCCACCAACCCAATTCCTTAGCGGCCATCTTAAGGAAAAAATAAAATTCTAACACCCCTTCCTGCATAATCCCCTTCCCACTCTTTCCGTTGACTTATCTTCCCTCCCACCTCCCCTTTCTCGCTTATTTTTCTCTCTCCATTTCCTTACTAATTCTCCTTGAACTGCTTTTTTTCTCCATCGCCATCCGGTAGTCGTTTTGGTAAGAGGGGAGGTCAGCCGTTGTAATTATGAAGAATTCCTCGCCTGGATTTTTTCTCTCCCTCCGAGGCGCCTTAAGACGGACGCCGATTTTCCATTATTCTGCATTGTCCCGGTGTTCTAAGCTACCTGAATATTTCCTCTTAATGGTGCTGCGGGCTCATTTACAGAATTTTCTCCATTAGCTGAAGTCATTATGATTTTATATTACTTTTTCGTTCTGTTAGAAGGTATATCTTCATTTTCAAGAGCACAATCTAAGAGAAATTCGGGATTCACATATATCAAATCTTAATTTGATTATGACCGGCCGACTTCATCGAAATTCGTGGCAATACAATCTACAAAAAGACACAAAGCGAGGTTAAGGCCATTCAGTAAATTTATAGAAATTATGCTCTCGTTAGAAGTAAAGTATATAATTTTAACGCACTGTTTCTTCGATCAATCCAAAATGAGCGCAGGGTAATTTGGTAGATTATTGATATTGTGATAAATTTTCCAGCATCAATTACTCAATTCTCAGAGGTTATATTGGTTCATGTTTTGGCATTGAGAAGGCTCTTACATTCACTTCTCTAGATAGAAAACGCCATTTATGTTATTTAATTGTAAAAGTTATAACAAATGTTTTCAAATTCATCTAGAACTTATCAATGTCACAAAATGGCCAATATTTACCCTATATTACGAGAAAAGCGAGAGGAAATTGATTTAATAACTAATTTTTTAAAGAACTATTCAAGATAGAAATGAATGGAATGATTAGGTTGCTCACTTGGTGCTTACATTCTACCAAGCTTAGACTACCTGTTTAATGAATATGGATGCTATGAGCTAAAAGCGCTCATGATATGCCACATTCAAGCGTTCTAAGAACTATTGTCTTCCCTCTAAACTCTCGGAACTAAAGTAGAGTAAGATCGGTAAGTTAACCTAAAGACATATATATATGTAAAGACATAAATCCATCCGAGATAATTTTCAAAGGCATTGAGTTCACTTTTGCAATTCTAACGTTAAAAATTAAAAAAATACAAAAGATGAAAAGAACAGATTGCAGTCATTTTCACTCTCCCATTAGAAAAAGGAAAACTTCGACAGCGATTTTCTATTTGATCTCTCTCGGGAGACTTCCAATCAATTCCTTCCAATTGATGGTCGCGATTTGTGGTGCTCTTTGCGGTCACAAGTGGATGTGAGGATTCTCCGCCTCCGATACGCTTCCCTTCCGAGTGTGCTCTATCGAGTCCACCGCCCTAATCTACGAGAATTCATGACGTCGGTGGCGGCACGAGTTCCTCGATGAAACTATCTCAAAGCGAAGGATACTCTACCTCTCGTCATACCACTATCTGCATTACTCACATTTTCGAAGATTTTCATAAATTCCGTGATCCCGCTGAAGCCGCTAGTGAAATTAGACCCCATACAGCTAACAACTGCCTAAAAAGGGTGGAAACTTTTTCATCAGAATACCACATTCAGTCGCATACGTTGCGTACTAATCAATAACATAGCTTTGGAACTAAACAATAAGGAAGTTAACCGAGGTGGTAAGTTTTCTGTACTATTTCCACTAGAAAAGATAAACGGGAACTGGAATTAAAATTACTTGACTTTATGTGCCTTTTTCTATTAATGCCGTCGAATTGAAGACTTGAAAAATCCAAATTCATCATAAAGGCCACATATTACCCAATTCTGAGCTAAAGAAGTACTCATCTTTTACCATAGTCGTAGGGTAGAAATTACACTGAAGTAGAATTAGAAAAAAATACCTTTCCCTCAACCAAGGTTGATGATACAGTCATCTTGGGGGAATATAGTCCTCGTGTCAAATTCTACTAAAATATTCTCCGTTAATGTTTCTTGATTAAATTCTTATTAATGCAATACATTAGACACGAACCGAATCTTCCGAGGATCGTTTAATAGGTACGTAAAGGAGATTCGGGGTAGGAATTTATTGAAAATTCAAAATTAAAGGGGTAATTAACGGATTAGAGAGAGATCTCTTCTTGTTAAGAGATATTGCTATTATTAAACTAAAGGCATTTCCGAATTAATGTACTTTTTCAAATCGAAATGAAGTTCTTCCTAGCGAAGCATCCTAAGAACGGTATGTTTTGGTCGCGTTACGTAATGGCAATGCGAATTTTTGAAAGCGCGGAAACCAGGTTAGCTTACGCCTAATGAAGCTGGCGAAGACTAATATTCAGTAATGCGCAAAACAGGCAGTTACGAGAAAAAACCTCATTTCCTTGAAAAAATGTGCCGGAAAAGGAAAGCGATGCAAGTGATACGCCCGAAGAGAGATCGAAGACATTTTTCCCTTACTTTTTAACGCCACTTTGGAACAGAACCTACCTGCATTTCCTACCCACTTCCCCCTCATCCTAGCACAATTACACATCCATCTTCGAGAATATTCCTCCGCGTATCTGGCTTTTAATTAAAAGAGAATACCTACGTTATCGCAAATTCATTTCCCATTTTCTGGATATTTCGCAGAATACATTTTAAGGGTTAATTTAAAACGATATCATATTTAAGAATAATCTGAGATATTTGATAAGAACCAAGGCATTTAAAATATTCTCATTTCATTAGGAAGAAATTTTGGTGAAATAAAATCAGCAGAGATTAATGCTCTCATTGCAAAAAAATCGTGTAACACAAAGGAGCGAAATAAAAAATCGTGCAATTAAGTGGAATTAAAATTCCGAAGCATATAAACAACAAAAAATGACTAAAAATAATTAGTTTCAAACTATACAGCACCAAATTAATAGTGTTAGAGCCCCCAAGCTACAATTCAATACAGCACGAGTTAACAAAGCAAACCCGCTGTCCATTTAGTAGAGGTAAGTTCTTCTCAGTTAAAACAAGATTCTTCATACTTCTTTTAAGATGACTGGACGATAAATTGATGGTTCCAACCGATAGGTATGAAATTTTTGAGTTTGAATAGAGCTAGACAATTGCGAATTTCCATGATAATAAAAATCACCAATGTACATTTTCACAAAAGAATGGCAATGACGAAAGGAACCTGTTGTCATAAAACAATTAAAGATCTGATAAAGGAATACAAAAAGTATTCTCATAAGTCGTACATAAATTCAATCTCTGAAAATATTCGGAAGTCTCAAAGCTAACCTTCAACAAATATCTAAATTTTAGTTACTAGAAATATTTATTCCACAAATTAGATACTTATAAGTTAAGGCGTTTTGATGCTAATCTCTATATGCAAAATTCCAGTTTGGAATAACGATAATATTCAATTACATTATGAACAATATGCTTTGGCGGGACAACGTGGAAATAGGTGACAATTTTTATAAATAAAAACAAAGTCCATCTAAACTTCCATCAGGTTCATCTAATTTTAATTTTATTTTTAAACTTTTTCTATAACATTCCCCATCTCAGGTCACATCACCTCGTCTCATCCTTACGATCGCTTGTTGGTGGCGCCGTTCTATGGAGTACTATTACCAAGAGCTATCCAATCCTGCTCCACTTATATACGAGTTAAATATATAATACAATAGAAAAGCGCGAACGACCACATTATGAGCAAAAACGACAAAATGGTAAAGAGGCGAGGAAAGAAAGAAAATGAAGGGGAAACGATATAAGTCTCGGAGGAGAGAGAGAGTAGGGGAGAAGTAAGAAGAATGTGAAAAGGATAAGCTTTTGAGGGGGCGGGAAGAGATGGCGAGGGGGAAGTTTTAAGAGTAGAGGGGGTTCATTTTGGAAACCTTTTATCTGTTCCATTTATAAAAGGCCCTCACAGGCCTCGCGTCTTGGGTTCGGGGGGCTGATGGAGAGGAAGTCGGCAGATAAGGAGAGGGGAGGCTGACAAGGGATGATGCGTAAGAAGGATGAAAATGGTGAGGATTAAGACCGAAGATGAGAGAGAAAGAGTTGAGGCAATGGAGCGATGAAATAGGAACACCCTCTGCACACCCGTGGTTACCATTAAAACAGTAAAGGTGGAGATTCCTGCCAGATTATTAATGCTCTCTTTCCTGAGAACGCTAATTTCGCCGGATGAGATGATTATCACTCTTCAAATACTGAGAGGCGAGAGAATGGATTGCGACTTCATCCGATTTACAGGAGTTCGTCCTAATCACCAAGGTCTCTCTTGAAGCGATCTCTTGTGCGTATTTATTCTATGTAATAGTCAGAGGTAATAAATGAAGTCTTCAAAAACGAAATGAAGTCCCCTGTGCTACCAAAATAAATGTGTGTTAAATTTGCTAAGACTGTGGTGAAAACGTACGTCATAGTACGTTCGGCTTATATCTAAGAGACCATAAGGTAAATAAGGTAAATCGGAAAACCTCCGCTCAAGGACTGAGGAACTTATTTTATGAAACTTGTAAATTTCCTTAGCTAAAGATTTTCTGAAATATTTCCTCCTTTTGCCATTTGGTGAAAGAGATCCCTACTCGGGCTTAACTTTACCTAAGAAAGTGTCACTTGATAATGATAATAATTCATTTAAGTTATTCATGCGGTTTCCAAAGAGTACAATCCACTTAAAAGCGATTTGATGGCCCTTACTTTATGCAATAACTACACACTTAACCGTTAGGTGGAAGAGATTCCCACTTGGACCTAGCTTCTCTTAATAAAGTGTCAATTAATAATGATTACAATGAATTCATCTTTTTACATGGTTCACAAAAGGTGCATTTTAATTAATGTATTTTAATGGCCCTACCCTTTTTGCTTCGTATAAATCTTGAATCTTCATACATCGATTTCATGCAAATAGGTGCCTTCTAAAAAGTCAAATTTCTCAATATATCGTTTTAAGAATCCTGTGAGTTATATCACATACGCAGCCGTAGAGAGAATAAAGGTAACTGAGATTGTAACTTTTAATTCGAACTTCGGATAACAAGTCCCCAGGCAAGTACTTCACTCTTGCAGCAGGATGTAAACCTTGACAAACTACAGCGGACGAGATAAGCTCTGGCACTAAAGTTTGAATTCACGAGGAAAAAAATGTCATCAAAATTAGATAAAATAAGGCATAAAACTGGTTTTACGTTCTACAAGGAGAACTACATCTCTTTAAGAGCTTCCGGAAAGTTTATAAGAATACAACTTACATCGGCCGTTAGGTAATGGTGTTTGCCTTCTTAGAAAGCAAACATAACCCGATATTGAGTTTCATAGTAATTGAGGAATAGGAGTTTTAAACTAGAAGAAAAGCGGAGGCACCGTAAAACTTTTCGAAATTGCATATTACAGAGTCGGAGATACAGGCGAGCATGAGATGCAGAGCAACTTTTGCAAAATCTCCTGCGTTGCAATAGATGACGCAGAGCAGTAAAATGGCTGCAGAGGAAGAAGATTTATAATCCAGATAAAGAAGAGCGGAATAAGCAGGCTTGTAAAATACTAAAACCCTGATCGAATCGATGCAATTAAGTCGTGAAAATACAGATAATACTACAAAATGGAAGGGGGAAAAGTAACATTCTACGTGATTTCAAAATCCATTTACAAAGAATAATTAGCTGGGGTAATAAATGACGTTACAAATAAAGTTTTAGAAATTCTTTGAGAAGATTTTACGAATATTTTCTGATACTTAGTGCTAAAATCAGGTATCATTTTCTAAAGGAAAGAATTCCCGAATTACAGTTTTAGGTGTGGTCCCCATAATGCTAAATAACCAAATACGTAAAGATTTTATATACAGCAATTAGAGGAAAATAATAAGTCGAAAGATGGTATGCAGGAGGCATTCCAAGAGAGATAAAACGGAAAGGACTTTGATGTTCGTCCGTAAAACTGAGTGATTTTTTTTATTATTAAACTTATAGATGAAATTGATTAATGAGGAAGAATCGAAACGAAATTTATGAAATTTTTTTGAAACAATTCAGAAACACCGGTCTTATTCTCGAACACGAAAATAAAATTTTAATAGTAAATCTTATAGGGATAACCTGTAGCAAGTTCTTTCAAAGATACGTGAAAGGTAGGAAAAGCCTCGGGGAAAATTTGCTTTGAAGTATTGATGTTACGGTGAAGAACAAAATATTTTTATTGGTAAATTATAGGATAAAAATCTCAGGAAGACATCAGCGATGGAATGCGAGACAATTTTATCCGATGTAAAAAACGGGAATGGAAGAGTAAAATATTAGTGTAAGGCGTAAAAGGAGGAATATTTATCTATAAACTTCCCAGCATGAGTAAAAAAATAAGAAATCCTCCTCTAGATTCTCCAAGATTAGGGCTTGAGTGGGGGACAAGTAGTGCGGGGAGCAAACTTATTTTTAATTTTGTAAACTCTTCCTTATCTCTCTCCAGCTCGCTCATTCCCGTATCTCGCCTCTTGCTTGAATCTTCTCCCTAAAGTCGACTATCCACCACTTCTTCCTCTTCTATGCTTTCCTCGGAAATATTTATACACATTTCTCAGAATGCTTCTTCTCTTCCTTCGAATACAAAATGCCCTCTTTTTCTGTAAACAATCTAGTGCACCTTCTCAAGAGACAAAAAAGCTCCTTTATGACTTGCTGTTTCAATTAAAGAAAGAAAGTTTTGGAAAGCGTTGCTAAGTACTTAATGTCCCCTGAGAAGGAAGTATTGCTCTCGAGATGTGTATTGGGTGTTTCTAAAAAGTGCGGCGATCCTTTCCTTGTTCCTCCGAATACCGGTGAATGATGAGAGGCACGCCGACAAGTACGGCCATTTGAGATTTTAAACCTCTAATAGCTATTCCATAGCTATAATTTGTCAAAGGAAACATTTTTTATTCTCTACGATAACTCCTAGAACCATGAAAACTATTTGAATATTATATTCTCTCTGAATATTGCTTCTCATTGAATTAAAGATAACAAGACTGCAGTGATTGCAATTAATCTGTAACACTCTTACCTCAGAAGCAATCATAATACCACAGCCATGAGGAAGGCTGACAAGAATATACGAAAGTTAAGTTTGCCTTTATCTTACGAAGGAAGTAGAAGGGATGGGTCCTACTCATTATTATTATTATTATTAATTCTTTAATGGATACAGGTTGCCCCAATTACATCCATTATAATAAATATACAATAAAATTAAGAAAATGCAGTTTTGTGGACAGTAAAAAACATACGCAAAAAACTACAAAATATAAAAAAATAAAATTATTTAAAAATTTCAATCGTCAAGTAACGAATTACAAATCAAATTTTCATCGTGCTAAAATGGCTAAATGTAAAATCCACGGAGGAAGGCGTAGTTTTATAATGGCTAAATGATTATTTATTCGTGCAAACTAAATTAATGTCCAATTTTGTAACTTATCTCCAGTTTCAATTTCAAAAATATTTATTGTTTTTGAAACCTGTTTAATGTCTACCTATTTTTGATTCCCCAACTCCTCTGAACCGGCGTCATAAATTCAATTTAACTAGGAAATGAAACTGGAATAATTATAAACGCGTCTACCTGCGGGGCTGCCATCAAACTCACAATCAGACGAATATCCCATCTCCGTTCCAAAGTAAAACTAACAGAGAAAGAAAAACAATTCCGCGTGCGAGCGCGGGAAAACGAAGGATTCGTAAATCCGTTTTTTATTTATTAAGTGAAGAAGACGATTCTGGGATAATGAGTGAAGCGAACCCTTCGGATCACTAATCTGCATTCCTCGCAACTCGCCAGGGAAAATTATCGAACCCCGCGCGTCATAGGTCTCTCCGTGAACCAATTACATAAATTACGGACTCTTTCTAATCGGAGAATCCCAGACACTTTGAACCCAATATCTTCCATTACAGCCTCCCATCCCACGATGCAGCGAAGCTATGCGGAGGGCTCCTCCTGGCAGACGCCCACGATACGCCAGGATGCCATTCTTCCCCTCGGCCACCCCCTTCATTCCTTCCGCCTTCCTTACACCAACGGTCCCCTTATCTCTCCCCTTCCTTTACACTCTCAAGCGAACCTCACCTTACAACATTCTGCAGAGGTGTGACCGGTGAATGCTACCAGTTTATGTGCCACCTCCATCGTTGAAGTCTCCGCAAGGAAAATAAGACTTCATCTATCATTAACGCGTGGAAAATGCGCGCGATCGGGGAGTAACTCCGTGAATATCGTACGAAATTTCAGAAGACGTCAGAAAGCCCTTACCTCATGACCTTCGGGTATTGCCAAGTCGTTAACGAGATCCCTTATCTTGTTCGGCTGTCGTTTTGAGCCATGCTCAATTGTCCGCGCGCGTTTTTCCTCGAAAGAACTTTATCTCGGGATGGAAAAGAGTATACGGTTGGTAGTTTAAAAGCTTCGGGATACGTTATAAAACGAAGAATCGCTTTTACGGGTTAGAGTCTGAGGAGCGATCACAGAGCGAGAGATAATCTACGAGATTTTACTGTTCTTTTATTGCTTTCTCAGCAGATACTATTGAGCCTCGACATCATTCCGATTACATTATATTTCACTCCCACTTTAAGACTCTCCCAATTTCTCTCTCTTCCTGCTCTTTTGCTCGTTGGAGATTGATTTCGTTTGATGATATTGGACAATGAGAGCTTATTTAGCTCCGTAGCTACTGTCAGCGACTGTCACCACCGACATTTCCAGGTCTATAGTTCGTGTTATACAAGATCGGTAAAAATATATTACAATAATTCATTCTTTGGCTCTGAAAATGCTAAAGCTTTGCGAGATTGCTGTCACTGGTGTAAATTGAAATTCCATCTTCTGAAATCAAGGAAAATTTCTATTTTTCCATGGTGAAAGAGAACATTTGAAATGAGGAAAAGAATAATTCTGAAACGTGTAAAATTACAGTATGCAAAGCATGTGGCGCTTATGAACTGAACCTATTACGCTTCTTCTGGAAGATATTTTCAGTACTCACGTCGATACAGATTTTAATGGATGTTCGGTTAAAAGCCATGCTTGCACCAATTGGAAGAACTCTAATAGATTTTGGGAACAATGACAGGAATGACTTTTTACATAAACTAGTGCGGCTTTAACCCAAAGATGAACAGAGGCGACTGGAATCCCTGTTATGTCGCTGTTTTTCTCCTCTATTCATCTCTAATAGCTAAATATTTTCACCAGAAGCTTATGATATGTACTATAAGCTTATGATATTTCACTTATGCTTAACATATCCGAACAACAGTGATTAAAGGAAATAAAAGTTAATATATTAACTTGGGGAATACTCCTGGTACTTAAAGACACTTATGCATTAAACCTTGTAAATAATATCATTGACTAGATGTCAATGTCATAAGGGAGTGGGATAATGAGAAGAAAAATATCATTAAAACAGTCGTGTATTATAACAATAGAATCTAGTGCAGAAAGAAGCATGGAAGTTGATTTCACTGAAATTGGTTCCTCTAAGCATACGGCGATAATAAACCAATTGAAATGGAAACATTCATGACGTTCTTCTTTGATCAAGGGGGGAAATAAAATCCACGATTAGAGAATCCATCCGCAAAACGACGAATGCTCCGCAAATCTGAGGAGTGACAGGAAGGGGACGGACGGACGAGGTATATCTGCCGGTGATCAACAAAACGATAGCTGCGAGGGAGAGGGAAAATCTCGAGCAGTCATATTACTCACTATTATCTCGTAGATATAAACTTCTCCACGCCATTCCTCCCATTTGCGTATCACCTTCCTTTTTGCAATATTTTTCGGGTAAACAGAAGAGGAACGTGTTGCGGAATACATCACGTGTCTCGCATTCCGCACATCCGAAAAGCAGTTCATGCTCACGCCAACTCGTGCAGGGGGAGAGAGAGGGAGGGATGAGTGAGGAATTAGGGTTATGAAGAGAAACGGGGAACGTACTGCAGAGAGAGAGAGGGAATACGCAGGCAAATAAGAAGATATGCGTGCCTTTATTCCAACAAGGTTTTGCCGCTAAAGTTCGGATTATAGAGAGGTAATAGCTACTTTTTAAATGAACAAGATGATATCATCAATAGAAAAAGACAGTTAAATGAAAAATGGGATTCAAAAGTCTCAATTTCGCCTAATAAAATCCTTTATTTATCCATCTCTTGAAGCCTATAGCGTAGGCAATCTAATAACATATAACCCTAAAAACAGTAAAGTATTTTCCACAGATTATTCTCGTTTCTTCTGAGATGAATATTTTAATCAAGTTGTAGATTTTTGGTGAAGCCTGTTTGCCCCTAAATAAATTCGAAAGCTAGGCAGCATTGGGGCATACAAAAATGGGACAGATTCCGCTACATTTCGAAGACAATCGTCATAAAATTGTCTCCGAAAACGTCAAAGCGGGTTAAAAATTTTCAAATGCAATGCTCGTAGCCTACGTAGAATAAAACCCGTTTCGTTGCCAACAATTTTCAACCCGCAAAACAAAACGCTCCCAGTCGCGGAAGACTTACCGAATGATCGCAATCGGCGGTGGGCAGAAAATTAAACGCGCGGCTTTATTTCATAACTCCGAGCGCCGGCATACGGCAACTTTTCGCGATACAAAAATAAAAACAGAGGCGCGGAGAGAGAAAAAGGCGGGGCCGGGGTGAGAGACGGATCATACGAGTCACCAACGCTGTTTGCGCTGTTTTTTTGATTGCGATTTCTTGTCCGTACGCCACGGCCGGACGTTTGTTTGCTCTCGGAGAAAGAGCGAGTCCATCTCTCTCTATCACGGAGCCGGGTTCGTCACCCGCCGGACAGGAAGAGAAAGAGAGAGTTATGCGGGGGACGCGAGAGTGCGTGAGTGGAGAGCTTCGCCATTATCTTCGGAAACACAGATGTAGCTCGCCTCCCTCTCTCGCGGCTCGAGCGCTGTTTGCCCTATCTTTTGCGCGGAGGGAGAAACGTAATATTGCCAAATACGGAAACGTTCCGCGAAACAACGGAGGGTAATTACGTCCTCGGATTACGATCGGGCGCGCGTGTGCGCGGAGGTTGATGTGGGAGGGAACGGCCGCCGCCGTGAATATTTAAACGCGGTTTAAAACGGGACGCCGCCGTGCGTAGTTTTTTCGTTGACTTCGTGAAGTTAATGTATTATCCGCGAAGTGCGTTGACACTATCCGAGCAAAGTGTGGATTCGGCTTCATCTCTCTGGACCACAGACCATGCCGTAGACCGATGACTCCAATTCGGGAAACAGCGGCTTCTAAACGTCTACAACGTCAACAGCAGAGAATTTCCACAACGAGGGAGCTAGAGTATTATGGAAGATATAGGGACTTAAAAATAGCCATTTGTACAAGGTCATGGACCAAAAAGTCGGCATACCGATTACTCCAATTCAGGAAATAGCGGCTTCTAAAGGTATACGACTGCCCGAGCATCTCTACAAGGGAGCTATTTAGAAAATGTGCGGAAGATCTCAAGAAGGCCTCATAAAAGCTATTAGCAAAAGCTTCTGGATCAAAAAATCTGGATCTGGATTGAATTATCACTATACACAATGTATGCATGAATCATTCTAGCAACAAATTTATATAGGGTAGTACTTCGCAAATTTAAAACGATACAACAAAAGCGATGGTGGATGTGATACGTGGATATTAAGATAGGGAGTAGCCAAACGTTCAGGGCCCTTCCTAATGTGGGTATTACGTAGAATAGAAAAAGTAAGTTATGTGGATAGGAAAATAATCACGGAGGTACTGGAGATGGTTTGGGAGGAGAGGGCATTAATTGAAGTGATTAAGCATTGACAGAGTAAATGGGTGGATCAAACATTGAGGGACATGGATTTCTGAAGAATGTAATTGTGGGTAGAATTCAAAATAAAAAATCTGATGTGGCCAGCACATGACTTTCTCCATATATAAGATGTAAATATTTATCTACGACAGTAATTTCGAACTCTATATTCCATCTAAACTGGGAAGATGAGTGATTAATTTATATATTATTATCTTTGACGTCACAAACATTATAAATAATGTTTTTCGGGACATGATCGATGAAAAACGATGAAATTGGCCTATCGCCCATAGAGCCCAGAGCGCCCACAAAGTACATAATCAGCAACTTCCGGTTTATCAGTATTTCATGAATAACTCCTAAACAATCAGTGATACAAAAATATGTTTCAAAAAAAAGTTATAGTAAATTACATTTTCTAAAACGTTTATAAATAATAGTATATACCTAAATATCATATTTATGGAGATAAAATTAGAAAACCGGAAATGACCTCTGAAGAATGAAGCTCAACTTTCGGTAATCCGATTTACTCCAAAAACTAATAAACTCTAACAAAGTTAACGAACAAACAATATATGAAATTTGGTGTTGATACAACGAATGGTTTTTATGTTAGAGCGCCCACAAAGTACATAACAGCTACTTCCGGTTTATCGGTATTTCACGAATAACTCCTAATCAACCGGTGATACAATAATATGTCAAATGCAAAAGTTATAGTAAATTGCATTATCTAAAACTTTTATAAGGTATACAATGTACCTATATACCATATTTATGGAGATATATTGAAAACCGGAAATGAGCTTTGATGAATGAAGCTCGACTTCCGGTTAACCGATTTACTCCAAAAACTAATCAACTCTGACAGCACACACCACAGTACTATATATGAAGTTTGGTATTGATACGACGAATAGTTTTTACGTCAGAGCGCCCACAAGCACACACACATACAGACACACACACACACACACACAGACATCATTCCGAAAATAGTCAAAACGTGTTCTAGGGACCCCAAAACATGTATTCCCTTTGAAATCTCGAAGTCGAATTTTTTCATGAAAACAATACTTTCTCTATACTTCGTATATGGAGAAAGTAAAAACAGAGGGAAAGACAAAGACAAAAGACGTTGGATGGCTTAAAGGGTGGGGTAAGCTACGAAGGAGCTAAGGAGATGGCGTTGAATAGGAATTTTTGATGCATGTAAACCTACCGAAAGGTATGTTTTGTATGTATGTACAACAAAAGAATAAATCCTGCACAATAGATATCGCGATAGCCCTATAAAACGATTAAACCGTCATTACGATAAAACATAGTCCTAAATTTTAATGCCGCTGTTTGGACGGATGGGCAAGGAAATCATCGAAGCCTAGCACTGCTTTATCTCCAGTATTCTCCCATCATTGCCGATACGATCACATCCGAAATCCATATATTCGGCAAATAAGGGACGCTCTGAATTACGATAAGCGAGAGTCGGCCACATCGACAATTCCTCCGAGTCCAACGAATAATATTAACCGCAGCCGTGATGCATTAGAGATCGATCGCGAGAGCAATTAACTTACGATGAAAACAGCAATGGACTTGTTCGGGGGCAAAAATTCCACCTATTGATGGATAGATTGTTGCGTTGCTGATCGAAATCTATATTAAATCATTTCCGGAGCCTCATAGTAGGTCTTTTATCACTAGATAGGAGTAATATATTGACCAGAAATCATCCTATAAATTTTAGAGAGTACTCATTCAAAATCTGACAACCGATACACAATCCGACGATAGAACCCCGTATGAAGATGGGAAAATGTGTACCCTATGAGGCGCCTTTCGGTTTGTTGTAGGGTGTGAGCATACCGAATGCTTTTAAACGAAAATATCGCTGCGTAAAATTGATATAAAAATGGTAGTAGAATTACCTTATATGTGCTACGACAGATTAGTTCTTTTCGCACATAGGCTCCCACCCATGACTACTTTCGAACCCAGGACTACTTTCATCAAAGCCGAACAGGCAGCCCACATGTTTATCGGGTATACATATGTATTTATCTTAATATATTTAAGAAACTCTTGTTAACGTTATGCAACTCCACCAGGAACATATGAATAACATGTATCGATAGGTCAAAGACAGGAGAGGCTTTAAAACTATTTAAGAGCAAACTAATTTTAATATTCTAAAGCACCTCTAGAGAAAACTTTAATAAGCCACAGCGTCAAAAATTAAACGTTAAATTACCAACTTCAGAGAACGCTAAATCGGAAATAACGCACAAGTTTAAGAAACCTTTTCGGCGTAGTTTAAAAAAACAAATCATACACGCGCCACGTCTCCCCGCACTCTTATAAAGGGCTCCATCTGGCGGGGAGATTTCGAAGGAGCGATCAAACAGAAGAGTCCTCTTCGCTTAACATTCTTAGAGCCGCTATCTGATTGATTATTGATTCAAGAAAATCGTAAATGAGAATGACTGTCCGTCTTATGAATATTCAGAGCCTTCCCGGAATTTCAGACGGGAATCGCGCATCCAGCGATGTTCTCTCCACTCCCTCTTTTCGACCATTACCTCCCCATCCCTCATTGCTCATGACCTCCAGCCGCATTTGGAATCTGTGGAAAATAAAGAACCTCTCCCTTAAACCAGCAATATTCTTTCTTCCCGCTTTATCGCGAAGCACTCTCCGGCGCGGATAACCAGGATAGCCGTGAAGGGGAAGACGCCGATGAGGTGAAGACGGCGAGGGCACGGGACGTCACGAAGAATGATAAAGGAAGGGCCACGTGAAGCGAAATGGGGAGGTGGGATATGAAGGAGGGGGAGATTAAAACGGGGAAGCAGAAAGAATGTTCGCTGAAGAGATATAAGGATGCGACGGGGAAAGAGGAAGGGAGATAAGCGGCGGGTGTAAGTAGAAAGTTGGGTTCGAGTGGAGTGATAAGAGGAGGAAGGGGGGCCAAGGTTGAGAATCCATCAAGGGATTTTTAAATAGTTATTTGGAAAAGTAAGCCATTATAACTCGAATGAGTACAGCTGGAAATAGGGAGTCACCCAAATAAGAACGTCTACATATAAGGGAAATAAATAGCAACTTTTAATATTCTTTTAAAACGATCGCTTCCATTTTTTAAACAGGGCCCTTACAAAAACTATAAAGGAGTAAAAATCGTAACCAAAGCTCTAACATATTGCCAAATTCATGGTCCAAAGTTCATATTTGAGCGCATATCATCTCTACCGTGATATTAATGTACAGTTTACGTGATTTTTTAACTGTGCTCCAATCGCAGTTTCAGCAGAAAAAGTAAAAAAACACCATATATATGTATAGCATGTGTTTAACTTAAGCCGCTATTTTACGACCTTTCCCGAATTTCTCGAATTTTCCGAAAATTCAAATTCCGCAAATATTATATTATTAAATATTCTGGAGTTAATTTTAGGGATGTCTGATTCATAAAATTGTATTAGTCCCAAGTTAGGGCTTCCTTCGTGAATTTCATCCAAACATAAAATAAGAAAGTATTTCAATTTTATCCTAATAGTTTCGTTTATGAATGCATTTTGGGAGTTGCGGGTTGCCTATGTAATTGGATAAGGTCATGTAAATGCTAAATGTAATGTACCAAATGCTAACCTACTGAAAAGCATGCTCCATTAAATTGATTTTACCAACTCGAGTAGAATCAGCTCTAAATAAATTAACATACTTAAATATTTTAATGTGTTTTTAAAAGGATAATTGTTATTAACCTTAAACATACTGGGTAGAGAAAATAATTGCCAAAAATTAATAAATGTGGAAAAGTGAAATATATTATCTAGCAAAAATCTTCATGATGCTAATAAGTGAAGGGAAATTTATACACTTTATTTCATTTAAGATAGGATGACGCAGTTCCCAGAGGTTAGCACCGCTAAATTACAATTGACTAAAAATATCATATAAATTCATGGATATGGTTTATGCATATTAAAACTATGAATTATTCAGTTAAACTAGAAGTAATACATAAAAATTCTTCGATATTTCAATGGGAATGGAATTAGTAACTAAATATCACCCAAAGGAAAAAATAAATGCCCTAAACTACATCACATACAGCTGAAAATGTAAAAAGTAACAACACGAGCACCATTAACGAGATGGGGCGTTGAATGTTTTTCCTGCTGGGATTTTGTGTTTTCATTCTAAGATAAAAGAAAATTTGATTAAACTAGAATAATGATTTGTTTGTAGGTTTTGGAAAACTATTCATATGCTATAAAATTTAAATTGAGTATAAGCAACAATGAGGAGCACTTAATCTTTAGTAGTGTTTACCAAAATGATTCATCATAACAGCGTTTTTGTCCACGGTCTCTAATCGTATGATTTTTGAGATACCTATCATTATCTAATAAGCAAAGAAATATTTATGTTGGAAACGGGAATGTATAACCGTGCTTCAATTATTATTCTGTTTATTTTTTGGAGGTATTATGCATAGTATGCAGCTGAGAAGGCGTTTAGACTCTGGTAAAGAAGTTCCTCAACCAATGGATGAAGCATTGACTTAATATGAACAATAAAAACGTTCGTACTTCAGCACCCCTATTTAGGCTTGTATTGGAATATATTAGCGAAGTAGTCGAGCATTTTTAACAAATGCGAGTAATTTAAGCTCTAAGAAGGAAGAATGAAGGATTATTTTACAGATATCGGAACTTTCACGTATAGTATGAGTGAGAAATAGTAAAATATAGGAAACATTTAATTATCTGATATTCTAATTCTAGTAGTAGTAGAAGGATGACACTCACCGATAGGCATTCTTCAACAATAAAGGAAGTACTCACCTGTAAAAGAAGAACATAGCATTAAAAGAGAAAATGAATATTTTAAGTTGAGATACAATAATTTAATCTAAAAATAAAATTAAACTTGTTCACTCATAAATATAAATTAGTTAAGGATAAAATTTCTAGAATTGAATGATATTTGAAAAGTGTCTTTTGATGAAAACCACGATACATAAATCGTTTAAATAGAGAACATTTCCATGCACAACGAAAACTCAAGACAAAAGTTTTGTATAATTTTCGCAAATATTCTAATTTACATTTAAAGATGCTGTTAGGAAAACAAGAGGATATATTCCATGGCCATCTCCAGAGGCTCCCATTTAAACGAGAGAGAGGCTGTTTCGTTTCAATGGCTAAATCTACAACAAGTGCGAGCTCTCTCAACTCCTCCCATTCATACTCGTCATTTTTCACTCTCCGACAACCTATCCATCCGACACTGCTTGCACTTGTAGAAACAGGCAGGAAGTGACGTCACAACTTGCGTTTATCTTAGATCTTTTGAAGGATTCCTTCTCCCGCGGCCCTTCCATCTTTAAGTTCCCCTCCCCCAGCCGCGTCACCAGATCATCAATGACCTCTAAGGAAGTCGAATATTATAGTCGGTAAAAAATACATGTCGATACCACTTACTGCTGCTGCCGCCAGCGGCCAACAGGAAAAACAGCGCCTGGTGCGCGGATTTCTTTCAATTCGCGAAGTGTAGTACAGAAGAGAAGCGTCTCGCGAAGATTCTCACGAGAAGATCGAAAATCGAAGGAGAAAATGCAGATTTTTTATAATACCATCAACTTATAAATGCTACAATTTTTTCTATGTAAATTGCATATTAAATGGAAAAGACCGGGACTCGAATCAGGATCTCAAACTTTCCAGCAGCTCCTACCAATTATACTATCCCGTAGAACAGTAGCACATGCCCTTCTGAGAATATGGCTACAACTCTATATTTTTAGATAAAAATTATGATAAACGTTGTCGTTGCCAAATGAATTCGACGGAAACATAACTTTAAATGAAAAAGTAAGAAAAGTTTTGGGTAAAGAATAAAAGGTAACAGTTCAGAGAGAATTGCAGATTTAACTTAAGTTTATTATTGGCCTTCGAAAATTTATCATTAGATGTTTAAAATCTTCAATCGTCGTCTTTGTCAGCCCTCCACATCCCGTTGCCATCGATTTTCAGAAACAACAGAAAGGTTCATATAACCAACCTCCTAAGAAACACCCAACGTATATTTAAAAAAACATGCTATCATCATACATATAAATTCTATCATATTTGGCCGAACTTCGTGGAAGGACATTCTGAAGTTATAGAATGTTCAATATGTGGAAGTTTACAGTGTTACTATTTTCTATAACTTCTATCATCATACATAGCAATACTGGAGATTCGAGACCTTTAATTAATTAACAGCTGAGTTCAAATTTTCACTCCTTAGAATAAACCGTTACCTTCAAAAAGCCACTGCTATGGACGATTAGCAACCATTCGAAACAATTCTTTTCCAAAATTTCCGTAATAAAATTCGCAAGATCAAATCAATATTCCTTTGCTCAGCACTCGGAGGAATGTAATGAATGACAGACAGCGGAAATTTAAACCTTAATCAGATCCCGAAACGGAATAGAGAAATTCCATTCTTTCAAACGGACGCACTTGGGTTATATACATTGCGGAAATTAGCCGAAACCGCAATCCTCTTCCGTGAATCAAATGCCAAATTCAATTAATTCCTTCCCGGAACGTGGTTTTTTATGTGTCATCCGTCGGATCGAACCGGGATGACGCAATGGCCTCAGATAGCCCCCAGACGGACACCAAGTCGTTTTTATTTAATGAAACCGTTTTTGCTCTAAACGTTCGAGCGGCGACATTCATTCCGAATTTTCCAATTCCCGCACCGGGGGAGAGGAAAAAATGGTCCGCGATCTCAACGCTATACTCGCTTTTTCTACCGGGCGCATTTTTCCCGCCTTTTTTTATCCATCCCGTTCAATTTATAGAGCATTTTATCAGCAGGAGGACAGCAGGAAAAATCAAGCACCCCTAACGGGAATGACCCTCTCGCTAAATTGAGAGGTGATCGAGGGCGGGAGAGGGAGGGTGCGAAAGGGATGCGAACCCCCCCATTCGACACTCCCTCCCCATTCGACATTCCCTCCCCATTTGACACCCCCATTCGACGGTCTCCCCATACGACTCCCCCACACCTCGCCTCCGGGCAGCGTCCGACCGAGTCGCTATGACAATTACCGAAATACGAAAAAACACACGTAAAAAAACAAAGGAATGTGCTCTCGCGATTTAAAAAACGGGGAATCAATGCGGGAGAAAAAAGAAACACACGGGGAGGCGTGAATCCGAAAGGGGGGACTCTCTGGAGGGAATTAAAAAAAATGTATTTCGAGGCCCGCTGACAGCTTTCAATTTTGTCCGAACAGTCGATGAAACAGTGGGAGTGCACGCGCGGGGGTTAACGAACGAAAAAAGGCGCGAATTAAAGCGGTGGGAAACTGAAAAAAAGAAGTATCGCCCGCGATTACTTTTTCTCTCGCTCCCGAGCGAAAGAATGGGAGGAGTGCGGGATGATAAATGGCAGATACACGGACGGTGTTTTATGTAACGATAACTTCAATTTGAATGCTCGGAAATACGCCGGGGAGAGGGGATGGGGTAATAAAAAAGAGGCTGTAGGAAGGAAGGATAAAATAACAATGCGCGAATTTGGGAGATGGGTTTTTTGAAGAGTACAAAATACGAAGTAGCCTTTTCCGAGCACACCTATGAATGCCGCCTTGAAAGGGAGCTGAATTGATGCCACATTCGCAGAAAACGTTTCCGACGGGTTCAGAGGAGTGAGCCTTCATTGAGTAACCGACAATGGGGTGAAGCGTGATGCGAAGGCATGCAACGTAATATACAATAGAGGTCGTGAATTGGGAGGTGAGAGCTTTTAAACGCTGTGATATGACGTAGGCGCGGATTGGAAACTTGACGTGAAGAGAAATTAAAGTCTGCTGAGGGTATACCGTACAATGAGAAAAATTAACGGCAAGAGAAAATTGAGATTCAAGTCCGAATGAATCGCTGCATAGGTACGCAAAATTAGCGGGGAAGCGACATGAGATTTGCTGTAATTTTTTAAACGTAAGATCCAGCTTTCATTGGCGAATCGTTTCTATGTTTTGATCATAGAAAATGAGGTACAGATCTATTGGTACAGATGCAAAACTGAATTACGAGCCCTGAAATTGATTGATACCTCTGAAAAAAATTCAGAGGTAGAACTGGTAAACGAAATATAACTTACTAAATTCGCATAAAGCGGTGATATGTGTATCGAGGTATTTTATTTATAGCGCAATTCTCAATCAGTATTTGCAAGAATTTGAAATAATGAGACTTGTTGCATGGAATGGCAAATTGTAAATATCATTTAAAAGAAAAGGTTTCGCAATCTAATGAAATATTTCAAAACTGTATATTGTTACTGATGATATGAAATATAAATGTAATAAAAAAGATAAAAGACGGTTTAAATTTAATATTTATTCGATTTATTTTATACTATATTTCAAACCAAGTAAATATGCAGAGAAAACGTCTATCTGAGCAATTAGTAAATGTATCCCGCCATTGTTAACACCTTAGAACCAAATTGAGGTATAGTAAGAAAATGTTTACAAAAGCGAGAGGGTGTAGTCATAGGAAGAATAGATTTTTAAAAAATCGAAAAGTGTTCGAAGGGAAAAAACGACAAGAAGAAAGAGAAGAAAAAGAATTGGCAATAAGTTACTATTGTGAGAGAGGTAGACAACAAGGCCTGCTTGAAATTGGATACGATTCTGGTAGGAAGAGGCGAAAAAATAGCATATATTTAACTTGGATACATCTGTTCAAACGCCCCTAATTGAATTTTTCTCCTCTGAGTTATTATTTGCTTTTTCAGGCGATTTTTTCCCGCCTTCGATCCCAATTTCGCCTCTCCCCGATAAAATAACCATTTCCCAACTCATTCTAGGACATCAACTCCGGAGCAGAAATGGCACGAGAGAATACGACGGCAATTTCATCTCCGCCAAATCCTACACTTACACCCCTTAAGCCTCTCGTAGCATCCTTCATTCCTTTCTCTCCCATTTTTCATCTTTCTTCTTTCTCCCCCTTTCTTTTTAATTTAGATTCCGGAAGATCTCCCCTTCACATCCCTCATTCTCTTCCCCTAGCGTTACACACGCATTCGCTAACCTGTCATAATACCTGTCGAAGTTCCTCGTGCACATATCTTCTCGACTTGGCGACAAAATATACAGGCTCTCCTCTGACGGAGTCGATGGATTTACGGGGAAGGAAATGACTACTCCTCGAAAAAAGGAGTCAGTTGACTCCAAATCCTTCCTGCAGCAGCTCCGGACAAAATTATACGTATTTTGGGAGTGGAACTCGGTAGCTGCCTCTCCGAGCTGAATTATTTATTTTCAGAATGGAAAAAATGGTATCCGAGGATAAACGATCGTGTGACACCGTGGAAGAGGAATATTTGCGACGTCCCGCTATTTTATTTCCTCGGGAATCTACGCTTCTGCAAATTGTATGAAAGGGAATAAGCGATCTTGGGATATTTACGACCGCTCTCTTCGTTTTTATCGCCTCCTCTATAAATATGAGGTATTCATTTTGATTATGAATTACTAAATCCCGAAAAATCGCTTACGAACGGGAGCCTTTTGTCCTTACCGTAGATGTACACGCTGTTCCTCCATGGAATATGATTGAATGAATACGCAGCGAATTATAACTGCCACATGGCGATATCTTAAAAATTATTTACTCAAATTCTCGATTGTTAACAGAAATTTATGCCCAAAGAATTTTAAATTCCTATAGGATAATAAAAATAAGATATAAAATTGTAATTATTCGAAGCTTTGGAAATGGTATTTTATGAAAATAAACCTATAAATTATGATCCACGGCTATAATACGTATGAATATAATGAAAAAAATCATACTGCATAATAAATACAAATAATAAAACAATATTTCTAAGATCACTTCATATCTAAATTTTATCTCCAATTAAATGTGAACTCCGCACCAAAAAATTCGAAAATTTTAGGAAAATTTAACCAGCTTTTCATAATTTTAATATAGTAATTTTAGCGGAGAGCAATAAAAATATATCAGGATATTAAATTGTTGGTGATGTCAATGCCATAATATTCTTTTAACAAAGAAATTTGAGGAACCTTGTTTTTACGACGAGTATTCATTTAATTACAACTGCAAATTCTGAAAATTATTCTCTAGAATATTTAAATTAATACTGACTCTAAATAGAAATAATTTTGGTTTAAATAATCAAGTTTCTCAAATCAAAATTTCTCACAAAAGCTGCCGAAATTTTTCAGAAACAATGACGAGCAAATGATTTTAATAGGCATATATTGCGGATAGTATGCTTTGATGTTTTAATTGATAAACAATAGCTCTATAATTGAGAAAGGGACATCTTCTGTCCCCCAAAATCGATATAGTGTGATCAACCTCGTGGTATTAAACGAGCTAAGACAAACATGAACGTACCCTTTATGAAGCGTATCTTCTGAAGGGTATGAATCGAATGCTTAAGTCTCTCAACGAAAAAAGTAGGCGAGCTTGAAGTTGCGACGCTTTCAAAATAATAGAAAGTGAAACGAACAGCGAGTTCCTCCGCCGCTATAAAGACATCGGAATCCCGCTTTTTTGCACCTTTCCCGAGTGCCTGAGAGTCCATCGCCAATTCCCTTTGCGCCTTTCATGGTGACGTGCGAACCCGACGCGAAAATCAAAGCATTAAACGTTTCCTGAATCCTCTTTTCTGGCGGCATTTGTACACTTCAGCGCTTATCTCGTCCGCGAGATCTCTTCTCATTAAAATTGCTTTATTCCGAGGCAACGGAGAAGATAGAGGAAGGATGAAAAAGGGTGTGAGGGCAGATGGAGGAGTGGAAATTCACGTCTGGGGAAAATACCTCTGTTGCCGCCTTGGGGGCAGGCGAGTCGGGGACCGCACGGGGGCGGAGGAGGCTCAGGTGTGGGCGAGAGAAAAAATGCGCTCTGGAGAGAGAAATGGGTTAGCAAAAAGAGGAAGTGGAATGAAGACATAATGAGCACTTTCTTCCGTGCGATGCACGAGAGAAGGGTACGCGTGGTTGATAGATGAGGAGGGAGAAGCAAAAAGAGGAAGAGTGACCGTGATAGATGCTGGGGAAAGGAACTTGGGTCCTCTGTGGAAATATTAGTACATCTGTATTGTTCATGCGCGAATTAAGAGGTCCAAGGGTAGTTTGGCTATAAGGTTTCCTGAAAAAATCTTTTAAAACGAATTCGGCGCATAAAGATGAGTAGAAGAAGTTATAGATAAAAAAACGGTAATGATTGCACTCAAAATTAGGTCTAGAAAAAAGTGTAAATTCATTCCATCAAAGTTTCAAACAATGGCATTTATTTCCAACCCAGTAAAAGCGAATGAAAACAGTGTTTGTATCTTTCTGATTTTCTAATTCAATTGATAGAATATCTACCTGAAAAGCAATTGATTACCTAGATTGATTAGGCTCCATATAGCACATCGTTTTAACTACAAATTTTTCAACTAAAACTTGTCTTATATCTTTCACATTTTCAAATTCATTTGAGAGAAAATAACCTGATGTACTGCGTTTAGCTTCATATGTCACAGCGTAAACACTAGTTGAAACGACTAGAAAATGGAATTTTAGACTATAAAATACATTAACATGACGGATTGAGGTGAGATATGGTGGAACTCCTTCTTGGTCACGAATAAAGAAAACTTACTACCAAGTGTGTTTTTCTTTATTTGTGATAGTAAAATATATATTCGACGCAAATCTCATTCTTATGGATATCGAGAAACTGGAGTGAAAACGCTTTGTAGATGTTCTCAAGAAATATTTTAATTCTCAATTTTTGTTGTTTACAGAAAATATAGAGCCATGAAGATAAATATTATTTCGGCATGATAGTTATAATAGTTAAAAATTTGCGAACATGACTACAACGTCTTTTAATCTTCTTCTTTATTAGATTGCGTAGGATACAAAGGTAACAGACAGTGCAATACTGTTTTAAAGCTAATTACCATTTTTACTTTATATTCTACCTATCATTTTGACCCCCTCAAAATTAGGCCACAAAAATACGAAGGAATTTTTTTATGATTAGCCCAACATAATATTCTATCTAACAGTAACTATCCCTTCAAAAATTAGGCCAAAGGAGTAACATACAATTCAATACCAAACTTCCTTTAATGAAGAGCTTATAGACCTTATAAAAAGGGTCGAATAAGATAGGGAAGTTAATAATTGTCGAATTAATTTCGTATAAAAAACTGACGATTAACATAGTTTCCATGGAATCGGAAAGAATACTTCCCGAGGAAATCAAAGACACACTGCGGTCAGGTTTCAGCGCAAAGCTCTCCGTGTTCGCAGCATGTGTGCCCCCCATAGATTACGGTCGGAAAAATTCACTCAACAAAGGGCTGAGTTATTCGAGCGGGCAGAGCGGACGGAAATGGCGTATTCCAGGCGAGATTAGAATGCGAGATGCCCGCTGTGCCGCCATCGACTTAGCCACGATCGATCACGAGTGAAAAATTAACGCTCCCCAAAAAGAGAAGAGAGTCGACGTTTAAGAGAGCCACTCTCAGACGCCATAAACTCCCCAATCAAAGTGAAACGTAATAATTCCACTGGCGGGAGATTTGAGCTGAAAAAGGGAGGGATGTTGCCAACAATCCTAGACTCCGCGGTGAACACATCGCGATTGCGGGCGATTTATGCTCTCTCGGGCCTTCATGAGCGGTCAGAAAAACTTCTCCGACTCCGATAAAAATAGGTGCCTACTTTTCCTCCGGTATTCACTTAAATGCAACGGGAAGGGAGATTTGGACGATAGAGAATTCAGCCGATAATGGAGAAATAACGAGTGCGCGGGAGAAAAATCGAACATGGCCATCTGTTTGAGCGGGGGAACCTCAAGGATTTGAAGAAGGGAAAATGTAAGGAGGACGGCTGGGAGGGATTGGAGGAAGGAATTAGGATGTCCGAGAGTAAGAAAAGGTGCTTTAGGATTCAGAGGATATGATGCGGGAAATAGACGAGATCGTTGAAGATGGGAACTGCATACAAAGAAAAGGGAAGGAAAGAAAGAGTATGGAATTTACAATCATGAAGTAATAGTGGGTCTTCCATTGTATTTTCGGAAGGGAATAGTGTCTTTCATATTCGTAATGGCATTCCACATTGAATAGATTTCTTAACTGAAATGCGCAAAGGGAGGAAGGTAGCAATATTGAAAAGAATATTACTGAATAGAGAATAGAAGATGAATATTGTGAAAGAATGAATCGAGTGAAAATAAAGTAAAGGAAGTGAATAGCTGGGAGGGAGTCGTTGAGAGGTAGAGAGAAATACGGAAATAAAAAGAATAATCCAGTTATATAGAAGATAGATAAGCAAAGAAGTGAAGAAATCATACTGTTGAGAAGATAGATTACAATAAAACGCAACACAACATAGCTTAGAGAGAAAAAATGGAAATAGTTATTCACATCCTTCTTTAAAATATTGTCACAAAATAATATGTGTAGTACCATGGATTCTGATTTTAAGCAAGAATGTACGAAGAAAAAAACAGAAAAAAGTCCGAATTAAAAAGGTAAAACGAGAGCGCGAAGGACAAGAATATGAAATATTTAACACGGTTATGCGCGAAATTAGAAGTGTACGATGAAGAAGAATGTGATAAGCAATGATAGGATTTATAATAATAGAAATAAATATTCTTTATAAGGAGCAGTATGAAACTGGTATGTCTAACATTTAAACCGTCGTCATACAAAATTAAATAAAGAAATAGTTGCTGTAAAAATCTTAAAAGTTAACAGGCGTGAGACTTCAAAAATCCAAGTTCAATGATTGAATTCAATAAAAAATAAGAAGAAGGCAGACAGTAGAATAAATTTACAAAAAATGGATATATTTTCTGAAAGATAAATCAAGTAGGAATGATTTATATATTGCATTTGCGGCAAGTAAAATTTCTCCCAGTGGCTGCTCCAACCATTGTCTATGTGCAACTTAATTCTAACCCCAATCCCTCACACCAGACGTTCAACACAATCAAATATTCCAAAACTATCATCACTTTTCTCAGACAGCATTTGAACTCCACAGCACTGCAACAAGATGTAATTTACATACATATTTCTGGTATGCCACCAAAAAATGTATCCAGCATATATACTTTAATTCCTAAAACTACATTTCATCGTTTATAATGTCATTTCATCGATTTATATGAAAAACGGAAAGAAATAATTGTAAGATGAGCTTAGTTGGCTAGTATAAAACTATTTATATTAGAATAAAATAAATAACAGTATTCAAAGATGAGAGAAAGGATAGGTGGCAAAACAAGAGATGAAGAGGGAAACGAGGGGCAAAGAGGTGTTGCAGAGGGAGAGATAGGGAGTGAGTTAATGGGAGGCAGAGGAGCGAGATGCCGGAGAGACAGGTGCTCCCCGCGGAGAGAACTCATGACGTACTAACGGTACGGCAGCCTAACAGATGCGGAGGAAATAAAACAGATGAAAGCGTGGCGAGCGCATGCGGGGTAAAAGTTCAACGCAATACGCGTTGCGTGCTGCTCGTGACTGATCGGAACGAGGAAAGGAAGGGTGGGGATCCTCCCGTTCGTCTGGGTTCGAATCCATGTTGGGCGGGAATTGGACGCTATCCCAGAGGAAGATTCCTACGTGAGATGAGGAACGAACAAATGAGACGATTTGCGGAATTTATCGCCACTTCGAGACGATATTATTCTATGGTACTGTTTCGGCACGTCAACGATACATTGCATAGGGAACGCACCCATAAGAAAGTCGACCCACTTGATATCCAAAAAACTGCATTGTGTTCTTGATGGAAAATGCTCTGAATCAATATAAATAAGCTTCGAATTAACTGAAGAAAATTGTTAATTTGGTTTTAACTTGGAAATTTGATTACATTTCATTTATACTAATAATAACCTCTCTAATAAAACCGAGAAGAAAGATCCCTATTACTACATTTCATTAATTATCATACTTAATAATATACTTAATAGGTTATTAATAAAACAGAATTATATACATCTTATGTAAAAATATATATCAAATTTTATATCTGATCATAGCTTTAAACCATAATAAGATTAAAACGTAGCAATATTTACAATATAATGCAAGTACAGTTATCAAGCAAGACGATAAGAAAAAATTTTTCGATAGCGCATAATATTGAATGATGAACATTCAAATAAATTTTGTTTTCACTAAATAATTTGCATTAAATGATCGGAGCATCATACACCGTATCATATAAAAACATTTCAATTGTTTCAAGGGAAAACCAAGTATTTTGTGAATACAGAGACGTGACTTCGAATCAATATGGTACCATTCTTTGGACTATCGAAAAATCGCATAAAAAGTGAATGCAACATATATTTAATTCAATCGTATACCTAACTTCAGAAACAGGTTGAACGGAGCAAAACATCCCAAATAACCATTTCAAGCAAACAGAAAACAAATCTAATGGAAATTCTGGTGACCATATGTTACTCCAAGAAAATTTCACCGATATCACAAATGATATTGATCTCATACCAACTCCATCAGAACGTATCGAATAAATAATCTAGATAAACGTCGCAATATACTCCGCGAACAGCGGCAATTTTCACCTCCAATTACGAGCAAACCGTAGAAATCGGTCGTGCCTTTACGACCTTTTTTCCCCAATCCGACGCTGTCGATTTGGGTCCATCATGTTCCGCAGTAGTAAATCACGAGGGGATCGACACATTTCGATTACTACACAGCGTTAGAATCTTTTTCCCTTTCTCCGCTGAACCGTTCGAAACATGTTCTCTCCATCGAGAGGAATCCGAGTGGGCGGGCGGAGGTACCTGTTGCTCTCCTCCGGGGGATGCCTTGGACGGCGAGCTTTTAAGTGCGCGGAGATGAAATGAGCGAAAAGAGGAAGGAAATGGCCAAAGAGATGAGATTCATTACGGATTCTGCACCCCATGGCCCTTTTGCTGCTCATTAACTTTCCTCCTTCCATCTCAAAAGTGGAGAAGTTTTGGGAAGTTATTAAATAATCGATTACTGTAAAATATTCAGCCCGAAGGCCGGTTGGAGCCTCAACCCCTCTTAACATAAGCTACCGAGAGCTAGTAAAAGGGAATGAGGCATACTAGTCAGGATGAGGAGTGGGGTAGTTTGTTTTTGCTTTCCTTGCCAAGCCAGAATGCAATGAGCGGAGCATGTCCACGTCAGTGAAAAACAACGAATCTACGAATGTCAATTTTCTAATAAATCCACAAAAAGGGATCTTCTTCATTACGATTATTCAGTATCGTACACTCCTGGCCAAAATTAACGCAGCACCTCCCTAGCGATCCTTGCGGCCGGTGCTGCGTTAATTTTGGCCAGGACTGTACATACATCAGTATATTACATATCACCACATCTATGAACAAGACTGGGGCTGACCGACAGTGTTATAAGTAAATGAAAAATACATTTTTCTCAATCCAGTACCAACTGTCAAATGAAAAATATTTCAATCCTTAAGATGGTGTAGTAGAAGCAAAACGATCGATGGACGTATGCATATCTCTAGCACTTCAACAACCGATGCTTTTTGAGGGTGACTTGAGACAGTATTATCCTTACGCTAATGACGCTTGGGTGCTACGATGCCGAAAGTTCAAAAATTACAAACTAAATAAACAATGTTAATGACAGCTATTCAACCGCGATACCCTCCATCACCTCACGTAGAACTGAAGAGTGAGGAATTCCAACTCTGGAGTTCAGTTCAATAAAAGACACGTACGCAACGAATATTACAGATTTTAGTTTGTAAACTTTTAAAGATAAAAACGACAAGTATGAGCATGAATCGTAGGTGACAAAAATCTCTTTGCCATATCTAATACACTCGGAGGAAATGATAATAGTATATGATATATTACCGTTTTCATGCATTTTTGGATGAAGGAAGCTTTCCACATTCTACTAACTGCCATACAGTGAAATGGCTGTAAAGTATTGATAGTATCGTATGATACAGCTTTCCTGCTCTCCGATGAGAAAGACGCGGTATATATTTATAGAATATTATTAACGCGAATATATTTACAGAATATCATCCTAGGCTTTATACAATCTTTTCCAATATAATAAACGGTAGGAAGACAATCACAGATGAGTCGCTGGTACTTTAGGCGTCTCTATCAACCTACAATTTTCGTTAATAATATTAGTAATATTCCTGATGATCCAGATTACGTCATATCGCTTTTTATATTCAAATAATTTGTTAAAACTATTACCACAACTTATTGTCACCGAACATACAGTGGATACACATAACATACACCGAATAGATACAGTCAGCAGATAGGCTATTGTTGTTTAAAAAAAACGTTTAGCTAGAGAACTTTCTATTTGTCGCACGTCTTGTGATTCTTTCATCCATAGGTTGTCCAACCTTGTAGTGTATTTTTCCGCGATTAAAAATAAAAATACCAATCACAAGCTACTTTTCGACGGTCGCTTTGTCCAAAAAACAAGATACTGGATGTTGTGCGGAGTACCAAAAGATTGAAATAAAACGAATATTTGGTAAAAAAAGGTGATAGGGAGTTTGGGATTCACACACTGAAAGAGACTAACATTAAAGTTTTATTCTACTGATAATTCCACCTCCTTTCCGTTCTGTAACTTCTTAAGATCTCAATGAAGGTAAATGTGAGAAAGACTAT
This sequence comes from Sympetrum striolatum, assembly GCA_947579665.1. Taxonomy (NCBI): domain Eukaryota; kingdom Metazoa; phylum Arthropoda; class Insecta; order Odonata; family Libellulidae; genus Sympetrum; species Sympetrum striolatum. Next base: position 46,270,949 of record OX388342.1, on the reverse strand, counting down.
CAAGGATAATACCTGAATTGAAAAAAATTGCCCGTCCAGTAAAATTTAGCAAGAGAGTGAGGAAAACCCTCATTAACATCCGTGAGATCAAAACTACTCGGATCTAAGGACACCCGTACCCAAAAGACAAATTTCTTATTTTCCAAAATGGATCAAATATAATTATAACCTGTTTAATGCTAATGTTAATATAATTCATAAAATGTTTTAAGCGATTATACTCGTAGAAATATTAATCGATTCTCGGAAAAAATGAGGTGTTTATGAACCAAGATTATTGCTTTAATGTTATATATGCAGATAGGATTTCTTATAATGTGGATACATGCGTAATAACGTCATTTATCTCGATGAACCGATCAAATCAATGCGGAAAAAGTTAACGAAGAATATGACAGCATCCACTCCCTATTATGGAACTGATTGATTCCAAGGACGCACTTAACGCAGAAAACCATGATTTGCGGAAAAAACATGCAACTAATGGATAAAAATATAAAGCGTACAACTTAATTAACTGCTCAATTTAAATCTGACGTTCCCATTGAATGAGTGTAACTTCTTTTACTTCCTGCGTAATTCAAGGATATCTTTGTTCACCTCGTTTCCTAATGAAGGACCACAATGGTTATACATTAATCTTAATGTTTTAACATAATTAATGAACTAACTAGATATATAACGAGAGATTGAGTAAAGAACATGGAGATAAAGACTGAAGGATAAAGATTGTCGTTCGAAGAAAAGAACATGGAAATAGAGAGTGGATGAATGTAATGAATATAGTAACTACACTTGGATATTATTACAATTATAAAAGAGAAATGAAATAGGTACTTTACCTATTCAATTTTCAGTTTAAATGAAATACTAAGTCAATACCTTGAGACTTTATAAAGAGTACAAGTCAACTGATTTCTTTCGATATTCTATAGTTTTGTGATAATAATTTTTGTAGTATAATAAAATCAAAACTTCTGACCACGAATCAGTTCATGAAGCTACTTTGATAGCGGAATGAAGAAAATATCTGGTACTTTCTTTACTATACTAGTTTCTTTAATTAAAACAAACAAACGGTCATAACGATAAATCGTCATCATCAGGATACATTGTAATATATCGTGAAAAAAGTAAAGATATCGTCAAAATAGGTATGTACGGGCATTGCAACGTCACCTGGTGATGACGATTAATTGTTGAAACCGGTCAGGTGTTTCATTAATGAAACCGTTGTGGATAAAGTACTTTGAAATAACTCTTTTGTTCATTCTACATGACGGCATTCCATAAAATCTCAGCATAACATTGTGAAAGTTTCATAAATCGATAGATTTAACTCCTTAAGGTAATGGTTGCTTTCAGATCAGCATATATAAAAATACTGTTTGAAGAGGATGAAGTAATCCTTTTTATTTATTGTAATAGTTAAATTAATGAAGTTCCCGATCATAATCAAATGTGCGATTCGTCGAAAACAATATGGGCTTAAAAATATAGCTCAAGAACGGCTGGCCGCTGTGTTAAGAACTTGAGCAGTGCACGTGCCGTCACAGTTTGATGTCCATTCTTATCGAAACAACATTTTGGAAACAGTAAAAAAAGGCCGATTAAGAGAGTTGGATATTATCATACCTTGGGTGCACGCACCGCCTTGAGACGGGGGTGACATCTGGTGACGATAACGAAGAATGAATAATAGCTGCGCAGAGTGGAGGTTTTACGCTGCCCCAATTTCCGCCGGAAAAGTGTGACGCACAAAACAACTTAATATGGTGTTGAAGACCAAATTTTATTTTTATATTCGGTAATTCCGGTGTCTAAATCGATGATAGATTTTTTGAGTCGAAAATAGATGGCTCCGAATGTGAGCAGAATAGATTCATACATTATTCCATGCAATTAAATATACCCAATAAATATAAAACAGAACGTTATCTAAGATATCTCATTGCAGGGCAGACACGTAGAAATTTCTCAACTCACTTCTATGCTACATCACTTTTTATTTCTTGTCGAAGGAATTTCGTTACGAATCTTCGTACAACGTAACCAAGGGGAAATATATTTACGCAATGATTGCTAACTATATAAAGCAAAGAGCGTGAACAAAATCTTTCGTAGCGACTGGTTTTATGCGTATCTTCAGGCATTGAATATCTTTCATTATATTTTCATTTATTTCATTCTAAGCGATACATGTCAAGATAATGTTTAGAGCCACACTTAGTATATTTCTGCAGATAACCCAATAGGATTTCTACTTCGAAAAGCAATCGTATTGGTTTGATAATTTTCGACGAAAACTCTGCCACGATACTTACTTATTTCCCCAATTGAAACAACGTAAGATTCCCTAATCAACACAACACAGGCTCTAACTTTCTTTCTTCCAGATTTTCTAAGCAATTACTTTGGAATAACGAGTCGCGATTGAAAAATCAGTCCTCCAGGAGATTCGATTACGATTTACAGGATGAGGAACTGAAAAGAAAGATGCGTCAATGTTATCTACAAGGAGTTAGGCTTTGGGTTATCCATTCTTCCTCTATGTTGCCAAGAGGGACACTGGTGGTGGACAAATGGATGACCGGCAGCATGTGCCATTGAAGGCGAAGAAGACGTGGACGGATGAGGCGATCCTGCATTGGATACCCTCATCGGCAGCCCTTCACTATTCTCGAGAGCCGCATATCCTTCCGCCGTCTTCCGATCCATTCACAGCTTTTCTACACGTCACCTCCTTACATCTTTCACGACGCCCTCTCCCATTTGCACTGAGTAATTGATTGACTGCTCGGAATCTGATTCCTCAGGAGTTGTGAGGATTAGAGAGAGAGAGTTGAAGGAAAGCAATTGACGATATATAACACGTTCGTTTTCATGTCCCCATTCAATGGCAAACGGAGTACTTCGGAACCGCAGGTGGTAATAGCACCATTCACAAGTAGTGAATAAGTTGTGAGCTACCGTTTCATCTATACGATACTAATAATTTTAACTTACAGGAGAAGTAAGAAGACTTGGAGAATATAACGAATCTAAAAAATAATGTATCCCCAATAGGAAGGTTATTTAAAAATAAAATCAATATGCTCAGACCTTACTTTCTGGAAAACTTGAAGATACTACGACCTTAGTGATACTGTTCATGTTAAAAAAAAACTGTGGAAGGATTACTAAAGTTTTTTGCTTAACTATTTAACCATTATGATAGTTAGAGGCTGAGAATGTGACGATGAAAAGAGTAGAGAAATAGTAAATATGAAATTCTAGGAATGTTTGATGAATGAAGGACTATGTTTATGAATAATTATTTTTGAATAACAATAAATAATTTTTCTGATAAAAAGACAAACTTAAGCACAAAGGAAAAATTAAATTCTCGTACTGCTATATGATCCATATAGTGCTTAACTGTCGTAAAAGGTATTTATAAAATTAAACCTAAATTCGTCAATTTGACAATGTTGCTTGCTCCCATGATGACACAAAATTATAGTATACACTAAATAATGATGTACAATACTCCAATTGCAGTTCAAGTAAAAATAAATTCCACTATAGCAAGAATTTCTCAACTTTCTATTACACGTTACCTAGCCAATTTACTTGAATTCGAAGAAATTTTAGAAATACTAACTTAAATAATTAAAAATACTTTATTACCTCAAATATAGCACTTCTAATCCACACATATTTTGGACAAAATCACGAAGTGAATAAATGGTTATCGTCTATCAACCTCGGCAGAAACAATTCAGACTAGTTTACCAAACTACACAGCCCAACTCAAGATATGATAGCAGGTGACTGCCAGGTAGAAGTAAATAAGGTGGTATATCTGGAAGACTACCTTAATTTACATAGACTCATAGCTAAAAAGGTAGATTTCAGCGAATATTCGATGAATAACGGATGTCTATAGGCCTCACCTCACGGAAGGGATACATGAGAAGGAATATATAGGCAGAAGAAGTATTCCTGACGAATTACGGGATGGATGAGGGAAAAACCTAAGGGTAGAGGGGAGAATGAATAAGGAATCTTCGGTGTGTAACATATGAGGGAGGATCCGTGAAACCAGTTTTTCACGGACCTTTTCCAATCTCAGGTCCTTCCCCTCCCTCTCATCTCCGTCATTTATCTCGGCCCACCCACACACTTCTCCTACCACATTCGTCCTAAAAACACCGCCTACGCTTTTAACGATCTTATTCCCTCATTACTGATGGACAATACTTTGAGCACAGTCAGCAAATCCACTCTTAGAAAATTTGAAAATTAAATGGTAGATAAATATTATTTCTATGTTGAGCAGAATAATGCTTGAATATTAATATACAGTAAACTCATTAATGATTTATTTTTACGATCATAGGGAAATACTCATTCTCTCTCTCTCTCATATTGAAAATAATTGTAGTTGTGATATTGTATCGATACATAGAACTTTGAAATATTGATTGAATTAATTGTGGTATAGGTTAATGTCACCATTTACATTTACATTTAAACCCTGCAATCCGCCAGTGGCGCGTGGCAGGGGGTGTAAGACACCAAAATACCTATCTAATCTGGAGAGCTATTTGCTTCTCTAATACTACGCGGAAAAAATGACCAAAAGTAGCTATCCGTCCTGGCAACTACTTCCCTGTATCGCTTTTTTGTTTTCTCTCGAAGGTCGCGTAGGTATATAACTGGGATGACAATATCTGTTATCTCCTCCCCGAAATCGGTAAAGATAAATTTATCAAAAAGCTTCCGTCGATATTCACGTCTTCTATCACTAAGAGAGTTCCAACCGAGGGATCCTAACATAGCCGAAACACTGCTGTCGAATCTGAAATCTCCCTTGACGAACCTTGCTGCTCTACGTTGAACCATCTCGAGATCGGAAATTAATCCTACTTCATGAGGATCCCAAACCGCACAGCAATACTCAAGTAGAGGTCGAATTAGGGAAAAGTACGCTATTTCTTTTACTCTCGGTGAACATCCCCTAAGGATTCTGCTGGCTAACCTTTGCATTCTATTATTGCATTCTATACCATCTGTCCTTGCAAGTAACTACGCCGGTATAATGTAATAAATAAATAATATTCTTCTCATTTTTATTTATTAACATGCTTGTTAAGCGAATCAATGACGGAATCATCGTTTGTCAATCGTCCTTAGCTGACCGAAGTCCTGATAGACTACATATAGCTCCCAGGGTATATAAAGTATTAAGTTTAGCACCTAATCATTGTTTATATTAATCCTTCTCGTGTTTTTCAATAACATCACAAACTATTGGTAAATAAGAATTAAACAACAGAAAAGATATTCATTCGTATTAAAAACTTGAGATATTTGAAAATACAATAATAACAGCGATGATGGTCTCGGTCTTTTCTTGGTGTTAATCTATAACAAAAGGAATAGTAGAACTGGTATTATATTGCGAAGTAAAGTGTGGCGTAGTGAAAATTAAAATAGAAGCTCTCGTATTCTTTTTAGAATAATAATCCTAAGCAGTGTGAAAACATTACGTGATTTTAGAAAAATGATTTGACAGGTGTGGGGTTCGAACTCACGCTCCCATATGGGAACCAGAACTTAAGTCTAGCGCATTAGACCGCTCGGCCAACTTGACTTTAGTTCGACACCCAAATACCATGCAGTAGATTCCAAAAATGCTTCTTATGTGGAAGGAATCACTATGAAAGATTTCGTGCTTTCGTAGTGGAACCACAATCTTTCACGGTAGAGATTGAAACGCAATCGTTCCCCGGTCAGACCTCGTTGAAAGCAGGCCCCACACAACAATTTTTTAAGGAGCTCATATCGGGCTCTAGGGGAAATTTACCTGAGATGATAAATTCCTCTTATCGAGCCCGAGGATCAACGCGTTTAAGCCCTAATGCTGGGTGGTGTTCTTAATTGACGTCTCCGATAAGGTCTTTTCTTCTGAAAGGGTTCAAGGCTGTGTCTAGCAGACTGGGACTGATACAAAATAAAGGCGTTCATCTATGAGATACAGTATGTGGATAGGATCTTTCCATCTTCAGTAACAACACTTAGGAGGTTCCTAAGTCCATTCTATAAACATTCCTCTGTATGCCCTATCTCGCACTATAAACTATGTAACGTAAATTTTATTTCATATTTTATGTATGTTTTCTAAAATTAAACGTAAATTTTTTTGGTAGCCCTTTGAGGAGTATGGCCTAGCCCAAGTATTAGTATTCACTGCTAATATAATACACCGTTAGCGTATTGACTCTATTGGCTTTTCTAGGCCATAAGGACTAATTTACCATACTATCAAATGATTCAGAAAGCTCACTATTATTTTCACGATACTGGGTCTATTTCCTGGATCTCATTGGGATTCCAACCCAAAACTTTCTGATACTACATATGACAAAGGTGCACATGTAGCCACTTGGCTACCCGGGATATCAAATAGATTTTTTAATTTTAGAAAATTATTTTTAGACTTTATTAGGGCAATTTTTACGAGTTGTTGGAAGTGAAACGAAAGGAAAAGAAATATACTTCGCGCCTGCGTTAATTTCTTGTTTTCAAGTTAAGAAATCAATATCCAGGCCATGAGATAAAGCATTATTATCCTAATATAAAGCTAGGTGTCGGTCTGGTACTTAAATGCAGGGCAATGTCTCATTAAGAAATCGTTCCTTATTCAATACCTCTCTGAGGATGCAAAACTACTGAGTTATACAAAGCACCAATTTGTACGTTTAGGAACGCATCTGCAAATATCATAGAGGGGACTGTGGTACTACATTGTTCGTTCCCCAATATTTTACGCCTCACGAGAATTAATCAGATAAGGGACGAAAGCGTCGTTCATTGAATCGGACAAAAAATGTGGGAACCAAGATTTCCGACGAACATTTTCGTCCTCTTGGGCGTCCTTCTCGGAAAAAAGGCACTCAGAAGCGGGGACAGATGCCCGGAAAACACGTCCACGGGAAACTTATTCGCCTTTTGTTTATCTTTTTCAATTTCCCTATCTCTCCATCCCATCGTATTAAATTTTTCCTAATAATCATCGATGTTGTCCTTCCTGAGGGGAAAGGCGGGGAAAGACGATTCCTGTCCACCTTTACCCCATGGTCACCAGAGAACAAGAGGAACATTGCAATTCGAACGTCAACAATAAAGCGTCTTATCTACCGGTGTCTTCGTTTTCCATCCAACCACGCCCCCTCCAAACCCCGCGACGAGGAAGGGGGAACTCAATCCTTGTCCGAGCAGGATGTACGTACTCTCTTCCCTGCAAGGATCGCCGCAGAATCATCCAGCCAGATGACGGGGACTTTTAAGAAGTTGAGGGGAGTTGGGGGAGACTTAAGAAGAAGAGGGGGGCGGTGGAATGGATTTCCAAATACACACATTAGGAGGCGATGGGATGGGCGAGATAACGCTCTCTCTGGTAAGTTTGCCCACACCACTCGCCTTGGCCACCCCTTTCCCAGCCTCCCGGCCCCCGAATCGTAATCCTACTCGACTCCCTCCGATTCTCTTCAGACCACTCAAAAGCCTCCCACCATTCCCCTTTCCAGCGTTAAAAAAATAAAGTAATAATAACAAGCTCTGTCTCTCCTATCTCATCTCTTTCTTACCCCATCACCTCCCCGACCACTAAAACGCCAACCTCCGATCCACACGCTTTTCCACCTCCCTTTGTTATCTCGTACTCATCATCTTTTAGCCCATCCACATATCCCCTCCCATCCGGCCCTCCCCTTCTGGACTACCCATACCTATCATTCCGTTCTTTCCATAACCCCCATACGACCCCTTGGACTAGGCTTGCCATACGTGGAGCTATGAGTTAAGTTATGAGGCGGCTCTTTTCGAGCATCAACTTACAATTATTCGATCACTACAAGCATTAACGGTGTAAGAATGAAGCCAATTGCTCTAATCCGACTCCGAGAAGTCTATCTACGTCTTGTCGCATCTGTGACTGCATAGTGATCTCTATACCATAACTTTGATCGGAATTTTTAAAGCATCCTCGCCCATCTGGCGCACCTGTTTTTCTACGAACATCATATCTACCCCTTTCTATCTTCATCAAGAATTCTCATCGATTCAAATTAAGAAAAAAATTTCATTGAGGTAATTGCCGCTTTAACGCTCCTTTCAGCTGTGAAACTGCAATAATTTTCAAGTCTAATCTGTGATACGTATTTCATTAGATTTAACAAAGATATCTGACAAAAAATTCCAGTAAATGACAAATTAATTAATATTTTACTACGCACAATATTGATTGGTGTTGCTAATATTAGATGGATTGGAAATACGATCTGTTGGATATCCATGAAAAACGTAAATGAATTAATTCCTTAACGATGTCTATAAGGATATTGATATGTTAAGCACACCTAGTTAGTTCTGCACTTCATTTTCTCCTTGTCTAATTCTATTTGTTTCTTAACGCTCGTGAAAAAAGGGGCAGAGTGAAACAGAGAAGCAGGAACCAAAATAGACCCTCGATTATCAAAGTTGTGAAATAACCGAGACCCAGGAGAAAATATCTATTGAAAAATTCAAGACTATCATTCAGATTCGTATGTACAACTAAATCATGCGTTAGAAAAGGTCATTAATATAACTAATGTAATGTAATGCTGTATTTTTACAGGTTTATGATTATATTGTCTTGCTTCGAAATCAGTGTAATTGCGTTGGAGTAGTTAAAATATATTCATTTATACTAACTGATAATTAGAGTAATTTCAATGTGCTGATTTGTTATAATAATTGATCCATACAGTTGTAATTTGGTTATTATTGTATAGTGGTAGTATAATTTTTGGTGGATGATAAATACACTGTAGTAGTTACTGTCGCTGTACTGCTGCAATTAGAGTTGAATGTATTGCTGCGTCACTGTTTTGCATATTTATGCAATTGTGTAAATTGTATTGTGAATGTTACCATCGGACTATTAGTCCATATGTAACATTTGAATAGTAATCAACCAAAAGGGTAGATATTTACTGTATTCACATACAGTCAATATAAGCACGGCATACTCGGAACGGAACTATTCTACGTTTTAAACCCTTAAGGCTGATTTCAACGAATTACATTGATTGTTTTAAACGATGTAAACATAGTTTTCAGAAATAATGAAGCTCGTATCTCAATTAAAACATTTTTCTTTGGTGATTAAATGCCCGACTAAGTCACATTCTGGAATTATTCCTTCATTTAGAGTGTACTGTACCTCGCCCAGGGCCACATCTCTCCGCTCAGATTCCCATTCCACGGTCCAGTTCCCCTTCTCCTCCCCGCCCATTCGCCTCCTCCTTCGATCATCTCCTCCACTCCAACTTGATCAGCATACCATCCCAGCGATAGCCCACTCGGCCGATGCTCACAAGACTTCAGCTTTATTGTTTTCTTAATTGCATGGTTTGGTAATCGCGCGTCTATCTTATCGGGTATCCAATAATTATAAAACCATGGAGGGATTTTATCAGCAATTTTCCTCCGGGAAGATTTTTTTCTGCTTGCCAAAGCGTTTTTCTATCTCCGGAGAAGAAAAATGGAACGAGAGCTTGAGGTGTTGCGTCTGTCAGACGGCGGTCGGAGAATTTTTTGTCTACGATCCGCAAGAGCGGGAAGGAGAGTGAAAGGGAGTTCTTAGGAGCGACTTTGAGAGAATTATTAAGGAATTAACGTAATCTCCTTCGATGGAAAGGATAAGGGGATGAGTCATCGAGATTTCGTAACCATGAAGCGAAGTGACCCCAAAAAAAAGGGCTGCGCGCGAGGGCCGTGCATTTCGCCAAATTTTTTTAATGTTTTATGCAAAACTTAAATTAGATTTCGAGAGTTAATCGTCATGGGAAATCGCCTCCTCGAACGTATTTCTATCTTAATTAAATCTCCGAATGCAGGAATGTAACGTAAAAGGGAGAAGTGCGGAGCGTGGAAACTCCGCGTTTCGGTGAAAGTATGAGCGTCCGAGAGTGAGCACGAAGGAGTTAATATTTATAGGAGTAATTACATTCTGGGAGAGTAAAGAACGACGAAATGAGAACTGGTAAGACCTGAATGCTGATAAGAATCAACCTTCGAGATCGCGTGGATAGCGGCAGAAATTCGGAGTCAGCATTCCTTGCCGTAAAATGGGTCTATTCTAAGAGTTATTTTAATTGCGGCGCAAATGAATTCGCCGATGAAATTCGAAGGGAGTGGCAGTGTGCTGCAAGGTGCTTCATTTGCATGCATCTGCTTTTTTCAAACTAAAGGATGAAAATGTGGGCAGAGTAATTAGCGACGGAGATAATATCTCTACCTCCTGTCCTTCAGTGATTATTTAAGTCGATGATGGAAAGTGAATATTAAGGTAGTCTTGAAAACAGTTTTTTTGTATTCGATGGGTGAGTTTCATTTGCAGTTTATTGCTAATCCATGAGTTAAGTAAACAACTTAACTCCTCAGGCTGTCAGGTAAGACTCTCTCACTCATAAGGTGGTAGGTTTATGCTTTTTTCCGGCTTCCTATCCGAATACTGTACAACCAGACATCATATCTATGGTTGATAAAATATTGTATCGTAGTTTTCTGTGCGTAGTCGTGAGTGGATCTTTTTCGTTAGGGTCGTATATTTTCACAGCTGAGGTATTATTTTACCATAATTCCCTAAAAGTTATCATTGCAGGTCCTTATTTCATAATTACGTATACGTAAACTTTGCAGCCAAACTAATTGATTTAATAATTATACTAATTTTTGATAAGCAAGACCAGGTATCGGTGCGATGGTCAAATTAAATGACTTCACTAATGACAAGAGTTGAGAGCTCTCTGTCACAACAATCTACTAAAACACCTACGGTTCGCTGGCTGGATTCGCCCCGCTGACCTCTTTACTCCGGCCACCGTTGTCATAGCAGCTGGCATGCAATTAACTATTAGATATAAATATGAAAAGGTAAATAATTAAAATTTGTTTCAGTCAAAAATATGACTAGCTTCAACAAATCCGTTCCATAATTTTGAGAAACATACGCTTGAATATACACCCACCTACATGCAAGCAGCCTTTCGGCTTAACGAAGGGTATGCAGGCAACAAGACTCTCCCTAATCGATTACATTCACAGAAATCATTAATTATTGGAATAACTTATTCTCATATCTATTTCTCTGGTCTTTCTCGTGGTATTAGTACCAAATATATAACAGGGAGGGCGTATAATACTCGCATAATACCTCGGACAACGTGATTTCTTTTAATTTATTAAGTAAATGAAGCCTTTCTTTAAATCATCTGTCATCCAAAGATTCCCATCCTGAGTCCTAAATCATTCGAGTAACTTTCTCTGAATTGCCGTAGCTATTTTTAAAATGAATTGCTTGTTGTTGCACTTTCATTAATTCACAAATACAGACGCCTGAGGTCACTTAATCTAGTTTGAAAACAAAACCATTCAGTATTACGCGTTGTTTTCTGTCGGAAATGAAGTCCTCCATTGTGTTACTTCTATAATAATAACAGCAACTTTTGATTGGTATATTAATTTATGATGTCCTTATCAGGGATCTCATCAAATACTTTCCGAAAATCTAAAACTATAGCATTGACTTGCCTTTTATTCTCAAGATGGATTTTAAGACATCGTGAACTAATAAGGCCAGGTGAGACTTGCAAAATTCTTCCAAACGAAAACCGGATTGATTCCTAGATATGAATTTATATGTTTCGAGGAAACCGATTAAAGAACCTGCAATTATGTGCTCCGTCATTTTACGCTCAATTATGTTAAAGAGTTAGGCCTATAATTCATTAGATCCTCCTTAAAGCCGCTTTTAAAAATTTAAGTATTTCAATCTTACGGTGCCCTTCCATAAGTCGTAACCTTATCAAATAGTGGTACGGAGCTATGTTATTTGCTACTTTCTTGAAAATCTTGGCCGGTGTGCCGTCAGGACCAGGTCCCTTATTAGGTTTAATTTGTTGCAAAATTAGAATGATGCTGAAAATTACAATCGACATCATCTTAGACCTATATAATTTAGCACCTAATGTACTCTTCCACCAATGTAAGCACCTAATGTACTCTTGGACGAAAATATGCAGCGGAAAAAAATAAGATACTTTCTTTTTGGCATCATTAGCTAATTTACGGCTATCATCTTTTAATGAATCAATCGTTTGTTCTTTAGCTTGGATACACCCGAACTATGCGTATAAAAGAAGCTTTTCTGCACCTAAGCAGTAAAACTCTAAATGGAAATGATCTTAAAACGTATAATTTTTCCTCATAGGTTAATTTTATTCAGGAAACATATGACCGGTTACGATGAAACCATACGGCCGTACTCGTCACGATTACATTATTTTCATTATTGATGTTTGCGATACTTCGTCTGATTCTGTGAAGTTTAATATACCCCGATTTTGTGCATTACTGGTGTAGTTCATAAAAACAGAAAACAAATGGCTCTCTTATAATCCAATATTTTGTATGACTACGAATCCAATACTTATGGGAATTCGTTCGACGCAAAGCTAGTTGATGCTCGGTACAGTATGCTGACGACTGATTATAAAATGAGTCAAACCAACATTTATTTTAAGGTTCATCGTCCTATCAGTATTTGGAGTAAACTCAACTCTTCTTTCCAGCGAGTCCCTGTGGATTAATGCAGAAGGATGAGAGAACTGTAGCAAAGTGGATTTTTAAGTGGGAATGCATCGCGCAAAGTGGTATCGCCCTTTACCCACTGACGTCTTACACGGATGTTGCATTTGGGGACTGAGCGCGGCTCTAATCGCCAGTACAGGTTGGTCCTTTAACTCGCTATCAAATTTTTTCCCCCTAATCTCGGAGATTTAAGAGGACAGGGAAGAACGTAAGAAAGCATGCACCTCACACGAAGACAAAACGGACGCCTGAATGCGCGATCGGGAAATGGAAATAAAAGAAACGGGAAACGCCGGACGAGATAGAAAAAACGTTATCTTTCGGAATGGCTTGTATTTTCCCACATTAACCGAGCGGGGATTTGAGCCTCGTTAGAGACTCCTTTTAAAAGGAAAATTCTAATTAATGATTACCGGATTCCTATCCTTTTAATCCGGCAGGGAGGGGAAGTTATCTCGCCGTGAATAAATCATTCCTTCCAAGTAGTACGTCTCCTTCAGTAACGTACTTGAGAAACGAAAAATTTATCTGTTTGAAACGGTTTCGTTGGAGTTATCTTTTGAATTCCAAGCGTCATGCCAAATTTAACGCCTTTTCTTACGGGAAATGAGCACTGCATATTATAATGTGAAAATTCACTATTCTGAATAACGGTTACACATGTAAGAAAATTGTCAAGCGTCGTATACCATGAAGTGATATTAAATCCTTAGCATCAAATGGACCATTAGCCTCACTACACCCTACTTTAAAATAAAATTAATTCGGTCAATCGAAACTTAGTGGAATTTCGTAGAAACCATCTTAAAAGAAAAACACCGTGTAACTTCCATGATGTATATTTCAGGTCCACCTGATGAAGACAATTCATCGACGAAGATGGTTGACTGAAATTTATGTTGCAGGAGTTGTATAGTGTTTTTCTTTTAACATTCTACCTTACCTATCCAATGAATCTCGATATTTTTCCATCTATCTTTTTATTAGTTAAATATTGTCATGCAATCTGATTGAATTAGGTTGTAGTCGTAAAATTTAAGGAAAGCGGTTTCGATTATTGAGAATGTTTACAATGATCAAACTCACGGAAGATGGTGGATTTTTAATTCTGAAAATATAATGAAGGTTTCGAAGGTTTCCAAAATTACAACCTAACAACATTTTAGAGACCTAGTTCAGTCGCCATTAAAGTGACAGCGTAGCATTATAATCACTAATGCAGTGCACATTCCCAATCGTCTGATACAGCCAAGTAAAATTATTACGAAATTCTAATAATTCCTCTTCTTCTCCGAGAACGAAAACATTCTAATCAGCGACCATTTCACTATGACCTATGGATCTTACACACTCAATATTCAAGTTTCAAAATTACTTAGATAAAAAAGTTCATTTACGTATAGCTAATTACTAACTCAATGCATAATCCCAATCGTCTGATATAACTAAGCAAGACAATTACCAAGTTTTACTTATCCATGCACTTCTTCGAGACTAAAAATTATTCTAATCAGAGTCTATTTTCTCTAGATACGATGAATCTCACACTCAACTGATCCGTCAAGTTTCAGGGTTATTTAGATAAAAGGGGTCAATAAAGTATAGGTCTTTTGCACAGAATTGTTTCAACCATTTTAATTTAATTACTTCTCTATAAAAAGCGCGGAATAGTTTTCAGATCCAAACGTATACCACGCAAAACGGGATAGAGAGCTGTCACGTCTGCGTTATAGTTTTCAAATTAAAATGTATACCACGCTCAAAGAGATAGATGGCTGTTATGCATGTCCACATCCTGACAAGGAGTAGCTTCGGATGCAAAATCAGATTCTCCCGCTCTCTGCCCAACTGACGGAGATTATTTCGAGATTAATTATTTGCGGACTTAATGCAAAGCAGGACTCGGGCGGGGCGAAGGCGCGAAGCTTGGCACGAGAGCAGGGACGGCGTAAAAATGAATAAAAAGGAGGAAAAATTCGGGAGTGACACAGGGTGAGAGAGATAGCGGGGAGGAGGCGAAAATGCCAAAAGAGGCGGAAAAAGAGGATAGGGATAAAAGGGGAGAAGGAGGGCAAAGATGAGGAGGTGGGAAGAGGTGTTTGGTGTTCCAGAAAGATATCCACACTTGATTTCCTCCCTGATTTTTCATCCGAAACTCGGAGAGGGAGGCGGAAACGCGGAGATAAGGGAAGTGGGTGGAAATTTCGGGGGGAGGGGAGCAGGGGGGGAGGGGGCGAAGAATGCGGGGGTGGGGGAGGCGAAGAAGGTCGCGGGAGAGGGAAGGAGATATAGGTGATGAAAAATCGAGTCGACTCTAGGCTTTTGAGGGAGTTTCGGGAGGGAGAAAAAAATTGCGTAATGGAAGGTTAACAGACGAAATGTAAGATAGGGAAGAAAATGAAGTGTTGGAGGGATAAAGGGAAGGAAGAGGGATGGATGGCGATAAATCAGGGCTGCCTTCGGATGGTAAATTGCAAATTCAACATTATCGGGCTTATAAATATAGCTAATTTTTCTCCGTGAGAAATCAGGTGCCATTTGGGGCTTTATGTGCGCCGTGCACCGGAAGAATTCCCTTATCTTAAAGGACCCGCTGCGTCGAACGCCGCAAGAGGAACTTTATCGATTCGACGGATCGAAAAGTTTCGGAGATACATTATCTGTCGCTTATCTATCGGATCTCTTTGATGTTGCTTCGGTTGTTCCGCTAGGAAAAGTTCGGGGTATTCGGAAAATGTTTCACTTGTATTGCAACTGCACTTGTATAATTCTTTCATGGCACTCAATAGCACTTCATTTTGTAAGAAAATTTATTATCAGCACATTCAGTATACTGATAAAAATTGGTATTACATCCTTAGGACATCTCATTTCCAAGAATTAAGATATTTAAAGTTTTTGATGGAATATTTAAAAGATCTCACGCAAGGTATTGGGTTTCAAACGCATGATGCATAGTGCAAAGACGGAGAAAATGTAATCTGAATAAACTAAAATAACGAATATCTGACTATCAGAAGACAGCAATCTTCTTTTTATTCCTTTCCATGTTTAATATACTATTACTATTCAGTAATACATTCTGTGGAAGTTAGTAAGTGTTTTTATTTTATTTAGAATGGCTTCTTTCCACAAAGTAGAGCTTGGTCATATCAGATTAATATTAAAGTAATTTGCCTGTTCTGGCTTCACTATCGCAATCTCGATCTCTCGATAATTCTTCACGGAAAACACTTATATTCTAATTTTTGTGGATATGTAAGCGTGTCAGGTTGGCCGAGTGGTCTAAGGCGCCAGACTTAAGTTCTGGTTCCCATATGGGAGCGTGGGTTCGAACCCCACACCTGACAATGATTTTTCCCCAGTGGTAGATAACGTGTCAAATTACCAAGCTGTCGAAGCACTTTCAAATACAACAACATTGAGGAGATTTCATGAGGATTCATTTCTAAAAGTATGTTCAATACCTTCTTAGCATAATTTTATTTCCATCTTTTTTAGTAATTTGTTGCTACTTCTATCCCTGTCTGTACTTCTAAGTTCTGTCTTATGTAATACAACAACAGTAATGTAAAACCAAATAAAATTAAACACCTGATTAAAACCTGTCATCTTCCATTCAATTAAGACTTATTTTAGCTCTTTACTAGAAGTTAAGGAATCTCAATTTCATTGTCTTGAAGATGATCGCCGAGTATGCGGCCGAAACGTCGATTGTATGGAGAGCCGCTACCCGATTGGAGTACCGAGAACTATTCCTACATGCAATTCACCGGAAAATAAGTAGTCGCATCTAGAATTTAACTGATTCTAGCTACATTTGTACCTGATTAAAGAAAATATATACAAGTTTAACTACCCTTCGCAATTATAGAATTCTGTCTTCACTCAATCAAAAACCCGAGAACAATACTATTTGAAACAAATTATCAAGTAAACAACGTTTTCATACAGGGCAAAATTGAGACTTATAAGTCTTCTCTACCATTAACCCATCATCAACTTAAAAAGATCCTTATTTCACATAATAGTAAAACTTAATTTAATCAATTAAGAATAGTTAAAATTTAGTTCCAGATGCGAATAATATAATTTAGTTATTTGGTAGCTAATCGCTAAAGGGACCCAGAAAATAACTTTTGAAGTGTAGCGCGCTGCGCGTATCTTTTGAAGAGAAACACGGACCATTCAAACGAAAGAATCCTCCAAATTGAAATATTCGCTCGCCGACGAAAAATTCATTCGATCGGAACCTCGCGCAAATAATAATATCTCGAAAGTTTAGAGACGAGAAGGGAAGCGGACAAAAAGAACGCGGGAAAAAAAAGAATCGCGAAACAAAAACGGATGACCAGAGCGCATTGTGTACTTCCGAACAAAAAAACGAGAACCCCCTTCTATTATTTTAAAATCGAGAGTCCGAGAGCGCACGCGAAGGAAAAAAACGTGGTTTTTTCATATCCCGAAAGCCGGTTGGCGCGAGATTGGCGTTGAGGCCTCGCAGCGATCCCTAAGTACCGCGAGATGAAAAGGCACACGCGAATACATGCACGTTCCTAGCCATCTCTCCTCCCGAGTGAATCTATATTCCGACTGGAATTGCCTTCCATCCATACGAAACATTTTTTCCCGGTGGAATGGGCGATAAAAGGATTGAGGGGCAATTGGCGATCGATTGCGGGAAAGGGTTAGGAGAAGAAAGGGGGCGGCCGATATGAAAAATTCGGGGACGTAAATGGAGTCTCAGTATTGGAATGAATATCGCTCTCGTCTTTTTTTTCGCCTGATAAAGCAATAGATAGTGAATGCATTGGGTCGCTGATGGCGCAAATATTACTGCGGTGCCGGAGGAGGAGAGCTAAGTGCGATTCGATCGTAGAGTTGTTTCGATTCGATTTCTCGAAATTCGGAGCGGGATATTTATGGTTCCCTTATGGAAAAGGTTTTGCGATTCGCTATTTCTCCTCGAGATTTCTATTTTAACCGCCAATTGCCACGATATGCATCTAATATACAGCACTACTTTACTATCCGCGATCAGATTCTGATTGGAAAATCTTGAAGGAATATTAATAGTTAAATTATTATATTGTAATAACATGCTCAATAATTTTGCTCACAATCAGATTAATATATAGAATAGCCTTCCAATGTATAAATTATATTGAATAACTGGCAATAATCAAACAACTGGATTAATGCCATAGAAAAGATACTCAGCAAGTACAAATACAAATTCTATCCATCCGCTTAAGAATAATAAAATATTTCCATGATTTTTATATAATACAAGAATAATTCATGAATTTGGCGGAAATATATGACCAGGTAATTAAGAAATGCCATCTGAGTTCCATCGTATTACAAAGAGGAATATCTTTTGATCTGTAATTTTGTAACAACTCTTTCTTCTATTGGAAAATGAGGAATTAAAAAATCTTTAGAAGGGATTTGAATAAACTATTATGGAGAACATGGCAATTAGCATACATCGATGTAACCAAATCACATTGCATTTAAAGGGTGTATGATTTTCAATATTTTGGGAATTCTTTTGGAGACCAGAGGAACGCAGTTTCATCGAGGCAGTATTTCAAAATTTCTGAATATTCTTCAACCGATATTTTGGAGATCGATGCCTCATTTATTGGAGCTATCGAATGAATTTTTGTACATTTTTTGATAAGAGTAGAGGAAATTATTTTGGCAATTCATACTGCTCAGGCAATTTAATGAATCCGAAAATTTATTATCCAAAACTTGTTTCCCATCAAAACTCGAAGATAGAACGAATTCAGTGCGTCAGGATAACTTTTATTAGCTCTCGAAACCAATAAATGCCATTTACCCTTCAAACAACGAGTTCGTCAGCATTAGTAAACTCATTCCTGGAAGCTGTGTTTTTCTCGTCAGAATTCATTTCAAGGAAGACTTCGGAGCAATAAGCAGTATATCTCAGCGCATTTTGACTACCTTTTCATGATATATCTCTAATTGTTACACTCTGCATGATAAAAATGTTTAAATTAAGATACAATTTCTCATCGGTTTGCAAATAGTTTATCCAACAACCAAATTTATCTAATCCCGATTTCTAGCCTAAATGAAAAGGGAATATGAAATGCATACGAAAGATTCGATCTCAAAGCAGTTCACTATCCGGCCACTGATTTACGGCCGACCTCTAATATTGTTCATAACATTTGCAGGTATATTTTTGTTTAATTTCTCACATTAAATCTGATTATATTTAATTATGGAGTAAAGAAAGAAAATTTGGAACACGGCTCTGAATGAATTAGACAGATGGATGACACATTAATTATTCCCTCGGGTTTCATATTATAGAATACTCTTTATTCTATATACTTCTTCGACTATCAAAGCTCAGTTAGCTGAAGTTAAAAATTTACTACTTCGACAGATAATTAAACCTTTCAAAACAAGAAATTTTGTTAAGACAAACATCCAATTAAACAGAGAAAATAATACCCCAACCATGTTTTAATTAGCAGGCAAAAATTTGTAGCTTGAGAAATAACTAGAAGAGTTACGAGTAATTATTTGCTCTAAAGAAAGAATTAACGCCTAAGAAACACATTTGCGTCCATGAAGCATATTTCTGCAATCTGTACAAATACATTCTTTTGGGTATCAATTTTCACGCAAAATTTGAGCATACTTGAATATGTTTATATTTTACGTTGCGTCAGATATATTTACGAAATATACTTTGCAACCCATAAACCAATGCTTCGGCTAAAAATACGTCCTCAAATCCTCGAGAATGGCATAAGAAGATTAAGCCGACAATTTTTCCCGAAATATCCTCCTACATTCGAGCAATCACCGCCACTTTCCCCATCTCCCTTCCAATAATCCCGAAATTGATGAAAAAGTCGCGTATTCGATTATCGAAAAAAATCCCACCCTATTTATGAGATGAGTCCTATCTTAAAGAAGGGAGATTCCGCGTCGGAAATTGATGGATAGTTACCTATACGGATCTTAATTCATCCTCCGTGCCCAAAAAAATGAAAACCCGAGCCCATCTTCCTCCGGAATATCGAGACTCTTACTTTATTCGCAAATTTATCCCCTCTCACCTTTCGGATGCGAAAGATTGATACCCTTATATCCTCACTCGACGTCCGATCTTGCTTTCCAATTCCGCGATCGATTTATATACATATATAGGAATACATAAACCGAGATTTAAACCCCGCACATACTGTGTACTTATATGCGCTTTTTTATTTCTGGATGGCAGCGCATTTATTATTATCGTCGCGGAGTGTTTATGTTTTATTAATATTTTTTCCTCCCGCGAAACCCATCTCTTCCTCAAACTCCTCACTATCGCTATCCATTCAGCGTCCGGCAGCTCTCTCGCGGCGCAACCTCCGTCTCGACCCGCCTTATCGCCAGCCCCGCAGATGGAATATATTTCACGTGTTTCAGGCGGGAAAGAGGGGATGAAGAAAGGCGTCGGCGTGAATGGAATCCGCGGACGTGAAGCCCTCCGAAGGAGAGGGTGGAAACTGGGGGTTGGATGACGACGCAGGATAGTATGGAAGTGGTAAAAGAATATGAAGGTGAAGAGGAAACATTAGAAGACCTACAGTAATTAAGAAAAAGCTATGGCCAATCTTTGGCACATCCGTCAAAAGTGGCATAATGGACTTATGATTATCAGTTGCGTGTTGAACCAAGAGAGGGGTTAAAAATTAATTTACTACTCATTTACAAAAATAAAAATATATAATATCAAATCGCTGGAGAGCGCATTTACTGAGGCTTATTTTTACAGCTTACGGGATTAAGGATTGGAAACAGTTTTGCATGGAGAGTCGAGCGCCTTAGGAGTAATATAATTGAAACGTAATTAATAAATTTACTTCTCTTTCTCCTTGTATCATAGTTAACAGATTATCATTATGTTTTGTGTCGCATTATTACAGTTTATTTGACTCATACCACATAAAACTTACGTAATTCACCGATGAAAGATTGGCAACCCGTTTCAAATTTCCTTTTGGGATTGCCAGTTTGACTCTAAGGGTAAAACTATTAACCTATTCCCATAGAGGGATTATCTCATAGGAATCATCTACCGTATTTTTGGTATCATCAAATTATAAAACATTTTAATGATAGCATTCTTAACAGCTGATGCGATGAACACTTCCTTTCTCCTCTGTTTTACAATGTAAACGCGAAAAAAATCTGGCTTTTCGTTTCAAATCGTAATTGATTGGAATTTTACGTAAATTAAAATTTATATAAAATAATCAAATGCTACCAAAACATGTGTTATAGCAATACTTTTCTAAATGCTGAAATATTGAATCCATCGACCAATATTTACGTAGAATTCGCAAGCAGAAATTAGTTAAAAGGATGCCAAAATGATAATGATGGCCGCGATAAGTTCGTGGTGTAACAAATTAAAGGTATTAAACAACGACAGCAATGGAAATTGAAGCAGATATTGCAATTTTCGTCTTAAACATCCATTGTAATGACATGCGATGCTCAAAAGTGTCAACAAAATGGAAAAATCAAAATAATCGATGCGGCAAAGGCATCCGGCGACAAGATATAGGAAAATAGGAGGAAGATGGGAAAGGAAGAGGTTGAAAATGTAGATGAATAAAGTTGGCGCTGGTGGGAGCCATGACTTGGAGAAAATGGGCGGAGGATTCTAGAAATTGATAGTGGAATGAGGAATTCTCGGAGAATAAAATCAGCAAGACGGTCTCCTTATCTGGAAGTGAACAGGACTCCTTTCGTCTCCTTAGTGGGTGGCGGGGAGGGGGAATCTCTTCCCCCCTCACCGCATGACTCCCTATCTATATTCCTCACGCTATCTCTACCTTTTCATGGTCCTATGCAGCTTACATACACTTTTGTGCACAATGCAAATCCTTTAATTGCTCTCTCAAGGTGATACTGCCAACTCGAAAGATAATTGACGACGTTAACCTAAATCGTGTGACGCTCAAAATGAAGTGTATTTAAAATGAGAAGTATTTAAGATAATTCCATCGTTTTAATTATGCTAAAGAATATTCATTAAATCAGAGTTACTAGAATATCACCGCTAATATATGATAATTTGCTTTTTTAATTCGTACGTATTAATTAGAAATCTATGTTCACTCCTTCATTGAGACGTGATCATTGATATGCCAGTTATGATTCAGCTGATGGCTGATACCCTTTCATTTCTTTCATATGTTGATGGATCAAATATTTTTATCACTTAATTATTCTTAAGTACTTAAAATAAGGTTAGAATAATTACCCGCCAAGAAAAATGGAAACCCAAATAGAATGCCTGAACGCATTTATTAACATTGAAGACTTTGATACATAAATTGGACCTCTTCCACCATTTACTGGCATGTAATCGAATAATGATCAGAGGAAAGAAAGCTGGTAAGTACGGTAAAACGGCACTGTAACTGACCCATCTGACAATCAGAATGTGTTTTCCGAAGTAAAATAAGAATAATGATATATCAGGATATATATTATTCAGCGAAGAAGCAAAATTGATTATGTTATACTTTTCGATCCAAGAAAACATATAAAAACACGAATTCATGAACATGAAATTAATTCTTCACTTAAGAGAACAAATAACTGAAATATCTACATCTACATCTACATTAATACCCTACAAGCCGCCTTTCGGCGTGTGGCAGGGGGTGTAAACACCAGTTGAATCTAAATTACTTCCTTATTCGATTATTGTCACGTATTGTTCGCGGAAAGAATGAATCTCTAAAACGATTCGTTCTAGCATCTATTATATAGAGTATTAATATCGATACATCCGTCATATTCCGCGTGATCATATTTCATTAAATACAGGAAGGTAAAGAAATAATTTCATATAAAACAAATAAATACTTAAAACTAATAATATTATTTCTAGCACTCTTTAAAGTTGCATTTTGTTCTTGAATGATTTCAAGGATATATAAAATTTGTATGTAAATTACAAGACTCCTTACTTTGACCGTAATAAAACCATATCATGGAATCTAGCTAGTCGACAGATTTTAAATAAATGTTACAGCCTAAAATAGCAATAGAAAACAATAAGTTGGAAGTGCCGCTTTGTAGGTTGCACAAGTCATTTCAAGTATCCGATATATCAGCGTCAACCACACATCAATCAAGGATGTTTCCAACAGAGAAATTTTGCGGAATAATGCAAGATTACCTTCCATAGTGAATTTTCAACGCCAAATCTACACTATATATTAAAAATTCATTCCGAGTAATAAACCGGATGTGAACGCGGGAAAAATAAGACATATTCCTCATCCCGTGGCCAGCGTTGCCAAAAAAGCCAAATAAAAAAAACGACGGGGATAGTGTGAGACGGATCGGAATATCAGAAACGAAATGTGATTCATTTACATCCTATCTTTCGGTTAACCGTGAATGGAGCCACACTGTGTGCGCAGTAGGGAACCGTAAAGAGATAAACAACGACGATATCCTTCGAAAAGGGTGTGTAATGCTCGAACCTTTTTTATCCTCGCCCGGGCATTATGCGGAAAAACATCAAAAATAAAATATTTATATTCACGGGACTATGGTCGTAGTCACGTGGATCCGGGAGGTTGGCGAATCTTGGCGGGAGGAGGAGTGAGGGATTTGGGGCTGTCCCCCATCCGAACCCTTATCTCAAAGGATTCCACTCGGTCGCCAACAAATCGATGGCCCTTGGGTGATTTGAGGTCCGGGCCACGGTGTACTGAAACCGCGGCGGGGGTGAGACGGGGGATGGCGGGGGTTGTGAAGGGGTGGCGACGTGAAAAGGGAGAGCGCCTCGCAGAAATGGATGGACTGACGTCGATCCCCGTCCATCTTCCCGAGCAATGCCCACGGAATGAAAAGACGGAATGCCCTTCGAGGGGAGGTTGACGGTGTCCCTATCGAATAATGCACCTGAGGAAAAATCTCGCCGACGACGTAAATAGGCCGATCTTTATTATTCCGAGATAAAGGGAAGGAGATAAGAATTTACGGATTTAGGATCGTAAAGAGTAGACCGTAAAAGCAGGTGCACGGGTAATATCGACGAGTTATGCAAGTCATCCTGGGGAAAAGAATTCCGTCAACTTAATGATGCAATCGGCTCGGCGTGGGCTCGAATCGATTTATTTCGCGTAATGAGGGCTATTCCCGCCAGGTATCTATTACTGTAAATTAATCTCGCCTTGAAAATTGATATTGAAAACAATTATATTCAGAGCTGATTTTGAAATTTGCACAAATTACAATCAGGAAGCAAAAAAAATACTCGAGAGAATAAAAGGAAATCTATAATTATTTTAATCTGTAGATCTAAAAGGTTTTGAAGAAAACTTTAATAAAAGAATAAAATTGGACCAAGAATCGTAATTTCCGCGAATTAAGATCGTCCAAATTCTCTGTTTAAATCGACATTTTTGTAATCAGAGCTTTAAAGTGTAATTTAGAATTTTAAAGACTAGCAAGCTCATTTTCAGTTCATCTAGTAGTAGCATTGTTAGAAGTGCTTCGACATCCAAGGTAATTTTGCACATAGGCTCTCAGCTGGAATCGAACCCAGGACCGCCTTCTCTAATGCCGAACGCGCTGTCCTCCTGGCTATTCGGAAGCCTTATTTTTCATCTGAAGTACTGATACAGCCAATAACTGGCCCTTCAAATACTGACATTCAAGCAAATACAAGCCATATTACGTATAATTATTGAAATATAAATTAAATGGGAATTTTCTATAGTACTGGATATCCCCAGAAATATACTTCCACGATCCTGAGATTGAAAACGCGAATTAAAATTTGCTTCACTTCCCTTAAAAAACCTAGTTACAAGAACGGCGAATATTAGGAGACGAAGGAACACTCCGGATAAAAAAATGTATCACCAGAGCTGGGAAGGAAGAGGGAAAGAATGATGCTGGCTAAAAAGGAGGAAGATGGGTCAAAAAAGATGGGACCGTAAACGTTTGCAGCGACGTATATGCACGTATATGACGTAAATAGATCGCGTCTCAGAGCCCGATATCGCATATGAAGCAAAGGTTAGGGCAGATTTATACTAAGAAAGGCGGGAGAAAAAGAATGAAGAGTAGGGAGAGAGAATCCACGTAGCAGGTCGGTGGGTGGAGGTGTCGTTGGGAGAAGCGATGGGAAATGTGCATGTATAAGCTGAGATACGATATCAGCCCGTGTCCAGTGGACGGGAAGAAATGTTAAGAGAGGAGGAAAAAATGGAATAGGCCTTGGAAGGGGTAGAACGGGTATTAGGGACACCAGAGGACGAAGGCGGGTTTCTTTGATACGAATAAAAGGGTTGGGCGGATATGATGTTTGTGTACGCTATAAGGTTACGCTTCAATGCTCTATTTGTTCAAGTTCATATTAGTCCTACAAGTGACTAGGTTCTATTTGATTTAAATATTGATCATGCAGGGAAACATAATAGCACTGGTGACCGCATTTGAATTTGGAGATTCTGAAAGGAGCCCTAAACACTTATTATACGCTAACATAAAAATGAAAGAGGTTAATCCAGAAATCGAGTCATTCATACTTAAGACCGCAACGCAGAGCAGCTAATGAGACCCTTGAGGGTCTAAGTCATGACTTTTAATCTCAATCAATTCCAACAATTAAAACTTTCGAATGCATCAATTCAAAAACCATAAAAAATACAGACACAGTAAACCATACAAACACACACACTTCTGCAATCTCCTATGTCGCAGAACTGATCGAATTCTACCCTAGCGAACATAACAGGAATTTCTGGTGGAAAAGGAAGGGGAACAAATCGATATGGGATGGTCGTTACTTAAATTATAAACTTAGAACACGAATTTTAAAATTTAAAAGATTACTATATTTTATCATAATATTAAATTCCCTATTTTTTCTAAATATAAATATATTCTCATAGTTCTATTTACGCTTCTGTCTGTGTTTTTAGAGGTTTTATTGTCAAAATCGGTGTCTGGGAATTCTTTTTGATCAAAGTAACGTCATATATAATGCATCGTACATTCAAGCTAACACCGCATCAGATCAAAGCGTCATAAACTTAATAATACCTCTACAGTGAAGAAACTTGTAGACTCTAACTTTCAATCTATTAATGTTCTTGGATACGATCTTTCAATATTGCATTAAACATAGAAATAAATTTTTTTATTAGAAGCCTATTCTCATCCTTCAGTAATCGATTACGATATTGTAGCCGTAAATTGGAGCGCTAAACTCGTTTACACGCAGCTTACAAGAAGCATCTGTTTCAACGGTTGGGAATGACTTTTACGGCTCTCACACAGAGCCCGGCATTAACATGTCCGTGCTTGGCTATTGGACTCCATCTCTTTCAGGCAGTAAATTGAGCCCGACAACGGAATACATATTTTGCTCGGATGTTGATTGCCGGCAATTTCAGAAAGGGTAGGTAAATCTACGTTGATTTTAATAGCGAGACAAAAACCGTAGGAGCTCATTACTGGAGTGACGCAGATTTAGATTCGGTTAAATGCCTTGGGAAGAAATAGCGATACTATCTAGAGACCGGCCATAAAGTTGAAGTCCTTAGAAACGGAATTGTTAAAACTCATAAGTTGGATCACGCAAAAACTAGATCTAACTCTACTCTGATTCTAAGAGTAGATCTGGAAGAGGTAAGGAAACTGTAAGAAAAACATGGGTATAAGAAACAGGAAATGAAAGAAAAATGTGCGGTAGCCTTCATTCAACTATGCCTGCAATCAAGCCCGTAAGAAAATGTTCTTTCCAATACCTCTGCAAATAAAAGGTAAAAATTGTGTAAATCGGCAAGCATAGTGAAATAAAAGAATCCCAAAGTTAAAGAGTGAAAAATAACGAAATGGCTTGTACAAACATAGTATTACCATTTTCCGGACATGTATTCGAATCTTCTATTCCGATTCTTTCTAATATTATTTTATTAGCTACTTCGTTAAAAATAAGAGAATAATTTTCTCTCGTCTCTGTAATCAACCATTGGCTGTTCAAAAATTTACATAGTTTCAATTAAAAAATAATTCGAATTAAAACACGATTTATTTATATATATATATCACGTACGGATAAGAAAATCATTGACGATATATAGCAAATGAAAGCTATTAATCACTTTAATATGCAAGAATGTTTCAAAAGTAGGTAAACATCAAATTATCAACGTATGCGACATCGATTTTCTGTTAGCTAACATGTTTGCCATTAGTCGTCCCTTCGCTAAGGAAGATTTGATGTAGTTAGGTTGGATACCGACAGAGATACGACAGAATCTACTTATAGAGAACCATTAGAAATATTGTAATATTTTCTTTGATTCAATTAAGGTGCGCTTCTTTAGTAACCGCGGCTTCCTGAATAACCATAGTCATTCAATAATGGTAAATTACGAGAGAATTAAAATGGAAATAGCTTTCAAAGGAGAAGAAAATAAAACTCTTTATGAGTCAAAATAAAATGAAACGCACTCAGATGTTGATAAATTTCTCCAAGAAAGGCAGCTACGTATATCTTCATTATAAATAAGATTGGCAGAAGAACAACGTTACTGAGCTAACTGTTATGCTAGGTATATTATTAGTGAAACGTATTCTCAATAGAATTAAATCTGAGGGATTAACAAAGAGAAGGGAACACAAAATCAACTCTGTAGATAAAAAGACACATACCTAATAAATCGACAGTCGGGAAAACACTGGAACGATAAGGAATAGAGAAATCGATGGAACAAAGGAGAATATACGGCCGAAGATGTGATCGACATAAAAGTTAAAGGGCTTGAGAGCAATGGATAGGAAGAGATTTGAGATAATTGATGGGATTGAGAAGAATGAAGAGAGCTATCGAGATACACAGAATTTAGTGGATTGGAGAAAGATAATGAAAGGGATATATATTTTGCATTTGGACAATTCGTGGGAGAATGTTAAAACTCAATGATCAGATAATAATTAGAGCAAAATCGTGATTTATATCCAAATATTGGTCCTTGAATTAGTTATGACAATAGCAAACTAGCGATACCAAATAGTAGCTGAACCCATTGGCAGGTTGAAAAGCTGATGTTAGGAGTACGAGTACTAATCACTAGTTCCTGAGGTTTGAAAGCTTTAAAACACTTCCAAAGGATACTCATACATAAGGATATAGTAGAATTTACCTATATACCTTCAGAAAACGAATTAAAATACGAAAACATTCCCTTCAACTGACCATCTCCGTTCTTTTACAACGTATCTACCAGGCATACCAAACAAATTCCTTCCACATAGCCCGTCCCGGATCGTTAATAGAATCATCCCGTTCTTGCTCTTTTTTGTTTCTTCGGTAAACACTCATTATCATAGAACAATTTTCTCAGATACGGCTTTTTTATGGCATGAATAGGCCTCGAAAACTACGACACCCGGGGGAAAAGTAAAAACACTTCTGAGACGCCTTCGGGGGAACATAAGGGAGCGCCTCCAAGCGGGCAGATCTGGAATCACGCCACGTCGTTCGAGTCTGATGGGTGAGGGAGAAGAATAAATGAGATGGGGCGGAGGAGGAGGAGGCGAAGCAAATTGAGAAAATTACGAGAAAAGTGAGCGGAAGAAGAAGAGGGGTGAATGTATTCAAAGGTGGGTGCGAGAGTTTATGGTAATGCCCGACCTACAACAAGCGACTTCATCTTAGAGAGAGGTGTTCCTTTTTCCTTCTCTTTCACATACAAATCTCTTTGAGACATAACTGTTCAGATTGAGCGATTTCCTTTCCTTTATACGGAGCGGCGAATTTTTCCGCGGAAAGAGAAATGTGCACGTTGGAAGCTTTCTTTTGAGGATTTTGATGATTCGGAAAAGATTGTGGAATAGTTTAATGGATTGTTTCTTTATTTAGTTTTTGATCGAAATGAATGATCGTTTCTATCCTAACATTGCCAAAATCAATCAACAGAGGAAATGAACGAACGAACGAAAATTTGAAAGGTATTAAAGGTAATGGACGTAAAGTAAATCGGGTATTCTTTATTTTTTGAGTAAAATACTTTCGTAATTTGTCTATAAACGTACTTTGGACAAAAATTTCTCTAAGAAAAATTTCGTAGTAGATACCCTGATATTCTGCAACCTTGATTTATTCCTTAAACAGAGACAGAGTCATAAACGACTCAGTGTACTTATATAACAAGTAAACATACTCTGAACAACTGCATCATTATTGAATTTGTAATAAGTTCAATTGTAAGTTGTATAAAAAAACTCGTCCATTTCGTTAGGCAAATACTTCGTAACTTAATTAATTTTTCTGATAGGTATTACACAAAAATATGAACTAGTATATTCTGAGCTGAGCTGAGTAGGAGCTGAGAGAACTTTATGATGTCTAAAAGGAAAAGAGAGATTTAAAATATGACCAATACTTTTTCTGGATTAATATCGTAGATTAAAACCGTAATAAAACTTTATTTTTCAAATTAAATTAGCTGAAAGACATAGTGATTGTAAAATAATATTTATGACGAATCTCATGCGTAAATATAACAGTAACAGGTGTTGTTTTTTGTTCTCTCTTTCTTATAACAATTTTATTGCAATTACAGAATATCATCATAGAAGCTATAAGATGTAATCAGAGTACTGAATGAATTTCACGAAACCTTTGCCTGTAGAATAAATTTGTGTTTATAATAATTAGAGGTCGAAAAAGGATTTCATCATCGAGGATGTAATGAAGACATTATCATACTTATCTAGATAAAGGATAATAGAATGAAGTCCAATGAATAATTAATCATGCTGGCGTATTTGAGCGACTTGAATTCTCCATATCGGATTTTGAGGTGGGGTCGGGAAATTATTTATTCATTAAATGATTGATAGGACCTTTCCTATAGCGAAAGTAGGTTGGTAAGCTCAAGTGATCTCCAGAGCCCTAATGAGATTTAAAAACGAAATAAGTTCTGAAAAACCAACTCTCAGCTTGAAAAAAGGAGCACTCCTTATCATAAGACTCGGTTATATAAAGGTGCTACAAGTTTAATCTCTTACCAAAATATCTGCCATACAAAGGTTGCTGAGATTGAGAATATTTAAGTGAAAGAAGTAAATATTTTAATCGGTATCAATATTGTTGATAGATTCAGTTATTCCTCGCTTTTGAGTGCCTTCTGGTATGACAAATATTTGAACTATTCAGGCATTCTATTTCAAATCAACCATTTCCTAACTTAAAATAGCCATTCGTTTAATAAAAAGCTTATCTTGATTACGGACTGATTTTTTTCAAACAGCAAGTGGATAGGCACAGGGAAACTCCAAGCTAACATTAAACTGCTTCATTTCCGATATCACATTATTACTACATTAAATATTTTGCTATAAAACAACGATCCTTGGGAACTTGGGGATGAAGAGTAAAAGTCTATTAGTAGAGAGAAAAAAATATAAGGAATTCTGCGAAAAAAGAACAGGCAGAAGTAATAGTAATTACCAACATACAGACTTTATGATTATTGATGCATTGAATTTAAAAAAATGCTGTATTATTCTTTATATTAGCACTTTCAATCTGTGCCTCAGTCTTCAAACAGGCATTTTCAGCAGCATGAATGAAATACGCGTTTTCTCCACGAAATTTTGTAAATAGGATTGCAGAAAACATATTCTGAAGTTCGATACATGAACGGACCTCTTTCGGAAAGTAAGATTTTCGTTACCTTAGGCTTTTTTTTGTTTCTAGGCATTTTATGCTTTCAAAAACTCATTCATAGTAATGATTCAATAACTCTAGTGACTCATAGAATGTAGAAAAATATCGTCTTTGAACGAAGCATATTTCTTAATCAATCAATCAGTAAATGATGGTTGGTTCAAATCAACTTTTCATGAAGACAGCATGACAGATACACTTAATGCACTTTGGACCGTATCACCTAGAATCAGTTAGAATGATTTATCGACGTTATTGATTTCCGGTGTTTTTATTGTATTGCATTAGCATAATTACTTTGAATACAATTACCTAGAGAATATATGTAAAACTAATAAGAACGATTACATAAAACATTATTTAACGACATCACAAGCGACGTAAGTATGCTTGGTTGAAATTTAGGATACCATCAGATTGTAAATTTAAACAAATTGACGTTTCTGATCTTAGGCCACCTCTTGCTTCTCATCACGTCATCAAGATCATATGAATTTTATTGTCGACAAGTAGAGTTAATGCCGACAATCTGTTGTATGCTCAACATATTAATGAAGTAATGAATTCATAAATGTATTATGAAAGAGTGAACTTGTAAGAAAATGAAATAGGAAAATGAATAGAAAAATGAATAGAAAAATGAATAGAAAAATGGGACTAGGTAAAAACATATTTTGTAAATTGTAAGCTTAATATGGACAGGATGGCATGTGGCTTGGTAATGAGAAGATAATAACTGACTATATAAAAGTAACTATGTGTTGTAGAAATTAAGACTTGTTGCTGTAGTTATGTGTGCTCTAATATTGTATGTAAATACATTGATGTTATTTCGAAATGTTAATCTGTAGGTGGCATTCTAGTGTAAAGAATTGTGCAGTTTATTTGTGTTGCTAATGTTGTGTGATAATGGTCGTAGTTGTCATCTGACAATAGTCAAACTACTGTATATGTACATAAATATAGTTTCCGACCGGTATTATTCTACAAATTTAGTTTTATTTAAATGTCAAAAAACAACTGCACATCCAAAATGGAAATTTTGGTAAATAATTTCTAAAAGATGCGCAAAACGCTTTCAAAAACGAAAATGCCCCGAAACCTTTCAGACTACCCATGTATTAATTGCACCAACATTTTAAATAAGTGAAACGTATTGTAGAATTCTGATTTAAAATGTCGTCTTTTTTCATAGGCTATATAACGATACTCTTAAAAATGCTGTTCTATGAAAAACACTTAGTCGAATAAAGTACAAAAATAAAACAGAACTTTTTATCCTATCCACTCCTAGAACAGATCACCTGTCCTTGAGATTAAACTCATGCACCTCTGGGACGAAAAAGGAGTAATAAGGTAGAGGGGACGGAATAACCGATCATAGGCGGCGGCGAGGAATATTGCAGCAGTAAACCGGTCGCCCTAGCGTCGGAAGCAATAAGGCCCGTACGAACGGCCTCAAACAACCGGGAGGCAGACCGCCGTCGGAGAGAGAATAATAGTCTTAGAGCGAAAATAATTATACGAACACGATCCGCAACAAAACAAAAGAAGGTCGGGGTCGCGCGGATGGGAGGATGTGAGCGAGATCTGGGAAACCAATTAGGATAAGTAAAACAAATTGTTTGGAGGAGCATGATCGCCGGGATCGAGCAACGAGAGGTTAAACTGTAGGAGCCCGGTAGATGGGAGGGCAATCGGGTGGAAAAGAATGGGAGAGGTACATCTATCGATGAATATGTAATATAGCGAGGAGTAATACCATAGGCCTGATGAGTGGAGATTGTTAAGGAGTGGGTGGGGCCGGGTAGGAGGATGTGGGAGAAGATGAGAACGGACAGAAAAAGGGGGCGGGGCAGGTCGAGGGAAGAAGGGGCGTCTCAATACTCGAAGGAAATTGAAAGCAGATATTATCCGTCCCGTGCGTTCACACAGGTAGGGAGCGCCTGTATTTAGGATGTCAAATACATCATCGAGCAAATGGATTGCCGGTGAAAGAATGGAGGCGGTGGGGGGAGGAAAAGGTCTGAGGGCCATGGGATGGGTCGAAAAAATAATGTGGATGGGAGAAGGAGAGTGAGGGAAGAGATTTCGAACGGAAAAAGCGAAGTTTTCGGAAAACGGTATTGCAGGTGATAATGAAGGAAGTTCGACGAAAGATGACCTCGAGATACGGAGACTTCTGTGGAAAAATTGACACCAAAGCATTTTTGAATTTTTTCTTTTGGGTAGATAAAGAGGGTAGTCATTTTTGCTTCCAGACGAAAATATATAAAGAGTCATTAACAAAAATATTATGTTATAGATCGCATACGTTTTGTAAGTGCAGAGATATACGATCAAAATAAATGCTGTACTCTGTAAATCCTTTTTCATCGCTCAATGGATCAATGATATTATTCAATACCGTGATTAAACTCAAGTACTGCATTGGCTGTAAATATAGCGTAAAAAGGAGGAATATAATATTCTATTCAACCTACCATTTAACATATTAGGCAAGAATATACGAAATAAACATAAATTAGTTTTGCAGATCTAATTAATCATTGATTAATTAAAAAACAATCGGGAGGTACACCTCTGAAGAGATCATAAAAAATTGTTTTTAAAAACACAATTTCACCTCACTGACTAATTCAGCCTGTTGGAAGTTTAAAAATACTACAATCCTAAATAATGGTGAAATGGAAATGGCAAAATGTAACTTAATTATTTCAGAATTAGTAAGTTGGCGGATGAACCGGTAAAAGGAACCAGCTACTTAAAGTTAAATATCAAAGCGTAGGCTAATAATAGCGCAGGCTTTTTCAATTAAAACGTTTTCCAGTAAAGGTAGAGTAATCAATTTCCTTTATTCTAAAAAGTATAGCAAGAAAAACAACAACCTTAGCCTTATAATTGCTAGACTGCCTGAACAGAAAAAGAGTATGATGAACCTAAAAAGTAGCCAGCACCAGTAAACGCAGTACCATAAAAAAATTATCAAAATTCCCTTCCCAAAGAGAACGATCGAATGAAGGTATGTGGTATCGATTAACCAAAAAGAGGTGTGTTGAAGATGGTGCCATAGTTTTGGCAAGTACCAATTCACTCCGGCAGATGTCGGGATGGAGAGAGCGATAAGCAATTAAAACAAACCCTCCCCGGCAATTGTAAACTATAAGAGATGGGATCGATTGATTTTTAATTTCATATGAGAGAGACTCACGGTTGATCAAATTGCTGGGGACGTGAAGGAAAAAAATGGCCGGAACTGAATGATGAAATATATCAAATCTAAATCCTCCGCTCCAGACTGATGGAGATGTAAACGTCTCTTTAGAGGTTATTCACATTAATAAAGAAGTTTAGTGCGAGAAATTTTAACGGATGGATTTTTTCTCTCCATTCGTCAGATGATTAACTGTCCCACATATTTGACACCGCTTTCATAACGTAAGTAAGTGATTTCGAAAGCGTTTATCAAATTCGAAATAAAATAGCTCTTCCTTCAACTACATCAATCAACTTATACAAATTCTGCTTTTCTAGATAAATATAAATATGCATTGTGATAATGTAAATTAAAATCAAAGCATAAATAAAATCTATTATGAGAGAAATTATACTCTCTTTTATTATAAAAATCTTATTTTCCTTCATTATAAAAGAAACAATCAATTGCATGAAAGTCTACAGTTAGTTAAATAAAAGCAAGGTATTTGTGTGAAATAAATCTTTGAGCGATTTCTTGTCTCATAAATAACAATCAATAAAGAATATATTATCAACGTAGCCTAGTGTCACTTCGACGTCAATACTAAATGTGCTTTAATGTGCGATAAGTGAAATGATAATTGCTGCCAATTACCACAGTGGATTGCATGACAAGTTATCTGATTATAGACATGTAAGTAACTCATTTTATAAGTTATGAATTCCGCAAAAGATTATTAACGTGAATTCCAAGAATAGATAAATAATAGTTTCTCTGCAGCATTTAATAGATGGAAAAACAAACGATTACATTTAAGAGCCATTTCATCCCCAAGTCCTCTACGCCAAAGTAGATTTTACGGCCCCAGGTGGTACGTGTAAAAACTTTAATTAATAAATCAGACGCCATAATTTAATGCGAACAGCTCGGAATTATTAATCTAACAATAAGATTAAAAAGGTTAGAAAATTAAGTTCTTGTATACTGCATTAAGAATATTTGAGAGATGCACCAAGATATATATTAAACCATGAATGGAAATGTTCTTTACGTCATGGCAACTTAATGGTTCCTATAGGAACTTCAATAAAAAGGAGGAAGCAAGAATTCGTGCACACGTAAATTGTTCAAGGTGGATGTGACTCAAATATATTAGCCATAACTCGAGTGAAGTGTAATTAAAATTTTAAAATCTGTTAGTTATCTGAATTAATTAGAAATACAGACGAGATTTTGAAGTTTGGTGTATATAATACAATACGTACTCATAGGCAAAGATACGTGGAAATAAAATATTTGTTAGAGGAACAGGAACAACTTTTCCAAAGGAAACCTATTAATAATTAAGCAAATTACACGCTTAATAGAGGACACAGGAAATGTTTCATCGCTTAATCACCATTTTCAAGTTTAAGTTTCAACGGCATTACTTTCCTTTCGAAAAGTTATTCCTGTTTTGGTCCATCGTCATGGACTATCACAAAGTAAATCCTCATTGGGTTGATTTTTTTATTGATATGTGACGCTCGATTAGTTATATAGACGCGTCATAATTCTTTTCTCGAGAGGAATTAAGGTTTCCCCGCGACTGAACAGGACCTCATCCGGGGAATGGAATTTCATTGGGGAAAAACAAATAAGGATGAAGATTACGGAAACGAAGAAACAAAAATAGTATAGAGCGAAGGAGGGAAGATTTGAAAGACGAGGGAGAGAGGGTGGGAAAGAGAGAGATCGTTACGGTTGGGGAGACATGTCAAGCATGAAATACACTCTAGGGCTAAGCCTTAAGGCCTTATGAGAATTGAAGATAGGTCAAAACGAGAGGTAAATAATGGAACTCAAGACGAGATAGCTCGATAAACGAAAAGGGGATGGAGCTGAGGAGAGAAGGAGGAAAAAACGAAATCGAAATATTATTTCCTGATTTACCGATGGACAACTTAGCCGAGCGGTTAGTACCTACCCTCTTCCTCTCAATGGCCCCCTCTCCCCAATCTCTCGCCTCCCACACACACGAGATGAAACGGAATCAAAGAAATTGATTAACGATCCGCGAGCGTGTTTACCTTTCGTGCGATTCCCCGGGACATGCGCTCGTGACCGAAGCGGCCCGAACGAAGAAAAAACGATCATCGTCCCTTATATAAACCTACGAAGTCACGCGGCCTCCGATGATTCGGCGTGGAATATTCCC
Source organism: Sympetrum striolatum (assembly GCA_947579665.1). Taxonomy (NCBI): domain Eukaryota; kingdom Metazoa; phylum Arthropoda; class Insecta; order Odonata; family Libellulidae; genus Sympetrum; species Sympetrum striolatum. The sequence goes on along the minus strand of OX388342.1, from coordinate 46,235,111 downwards.
CTTGCCGTGGCTCGACCGAAGGAAAAAGCGAGAGATATATTGGAGCTTCCACTAGACTACCGGGCAACAGGTAAAGGGATGTGGAGGAGATGGGGGGGCGGGGCAGAAAGGGGTTGGGCAGGAACATGAATCTCGGTGATTAAATAGTCAAGAGCGTGGGGGAGGCAGATAAGGGAAGAGTGGGAGGGTGGAGATTGTTGGTTTTACGGACTTTTTTGAGGAAGGCGTGGAAGGAAGTGCAAGGAGGAAGGGGCCGTAAGGAGATAGTTTTGGATGAGGGGGCGTAATTGCTGGTCACGGGATGAAAGGTTGGATTGATTAGGAGAGGGGGGAGTGGGTGCAGAAGTAAATTTTTGGAAAGGGGGAAGCGTTTTGGAGAGGAGAGGGAAGAAGAATGGAAATTAGTGGCATTGTTTCGATGTGAAGTAATGAGAGGAATTGGTGCTTAATTTGTCAACAGTCCTGCCTTTAGATTGAATCCTTAGAACGGAGTTGTCTAGACCGTGGTCCTTCAAATAATGTCATGCGGAAAAGTTGATCGTCCACTTCTATAGATTAGATTATATTGTCCTTAGAATTTTTGTTAGCAATAACGGATAGGGTGAATATAGGCTCAGATCTACGTGTAAAATAAGATATAAATCATTAATTTATCATATACTAATTCATATTTTACTTATCATTGTACTTTACATTCATATTTTACTTATCATTGTACATTTAATACTTAAATAAATAATATCAAGTCTTCATAGCATAAAATTCAACATAATACAATATTACCTTATCTTCGATATTATCATATTATTGATGTTTGAGATAGATTATAAATGCATTCATCTATTATATGAATACGAACGATGATACTCTATCGGACATAAGTACGAATCATTCGCTCAAGCTATTTATCCGGGTTTAAAGAGAGAAAAAGGGAATCAGATCGAGGTAAATATTTATAAGTAAAGAAAAGGTATCTTAAAAAAAGCTATCATAAATTTCTTTCATAAACTACTTCACAAACGAACTCATACAATACTCAAATTAAATCAGATACATTACGATGGGAAGAATATATTGAATAAAATATCTTCGTACCAGAGAGCGAAGAAAATCAATTTTACTAAAATATAATTGATGCCATATATATATATATATCTCACAACTAACTCTTCGTAAAGCGGAGTGAGTATAAATTTCATCACAAAGGAGTAAGACTAATACCAAAAAAGGAACATAGGCCATTACGTCTTAACCAAATTTATGCATCACCTAAGAATTCATCTTATGTTTCTAAAAAGAAATCCTTCCGTATTCTTCGCTTAATAGAGTACGACGTATTATCCGAATATAAGTTTTATGGTGAAAAATTTGCATGTTTACTGTTAAGTAATCGTCAAACCAAAAGGGTTCTAAAAGGAAGGGACACTACCTAAACTTTGCAGACCAATGAATCCAATCACAAGGAAAGAACCCTCCTCAAAAGATCCAAGAAAATCGAACATTGAAATAGGGGATCTGGAAATTAACGCTTACAAGTGACCCTACTCTTCGAGAAATCCCAATCTGCTAACGAACGCGAAATAAAACGAAGGACGGAGAAAGGAAACGGGGGCGATACCCATCGAAGCAGGAGATAAAAATCCCCTGACGCTAGATCTAGAGAAAAAGAAGCTGCAGCGGAAAGAGAGAGAAGAGTAGCAAGAGAACAAGGGAGGAAAAGGTTGTTGCGCTGTAATTGCAGAAAGGATCGTTGGCGAAAAAAAGGGTTCGAAAAAGGCAATAAAAGCCAGAGGCGAAATTTTTGGAAGTGAAGATTCTCGGTGTGGAATAGCTCGTGGGGGGAAAGTGGGGGAAAGGCGGTGATAGGGTAATTGCGGAAGAATGGGATGGCAGAGATAAGGAGCAGGTGAGGTCGCGAAAGAGGCGAGAAAGGGCGTGGAAAGGGTGGGGAAGATTTAAGGAGTAAGGACGGCAGAGGTGAAGGGAAATATGCATGGGCTTCCTCGGATGACTTAGTGCCGCGAGGATGTAAACGTTAACTGCGGTGCCACTTAAGTTCTCCGAGACTAATGTCCGCGAATTCCTCGGGACGTCTTCCTTCGCTTCGGAAAGGATATCGGCGAGCGATCGCGGATCAGGATAACGATTCGTTTTGGACGAGGGGCTTCCTAAATTCATTTGGGGAAAATTTAGGGTTGCGAAAATTGAGGGCGCGATCAAACAAGAGGATACTGGTAAAATTAGGGCGTCAGAAATATATAAAGCTCATCAAGAGAGAAATTCGCGATTATCTCCTTGGGAGTTGATTTTGTGGCGAAATGAGATAATTTGCAGGTTCTCCGCCAAATCTTAATGGAGTAAGAATATTTTCATTCATTTTTGGAAAGGTAAGCAATTGTTATCGGGACATTTAAGTGGTATTTAAATTAATCCACTGATTTTCCGCGGGATCTTTATGAAGTATCGATATTTTTATTTCTTCGTAGAAATGTAAACTATTATTGATTAGACACTCGTGTGCTATATAATTTGCTTACTAAAAATTAACTTCATTTTTTATAAACTTTTAAAAATTATAAATATTATTGTATCATTTGATTTTGTGATACACCAATAAGAAATTGTGACATCTAGAGCGCTGCCAACGAATTAAAGAAATTAAGAAATAAGATGGAAATTGGATGGTTTCATAAAAAGTGACAAGAAAATCATGATAACAGTAATATATCAAAGATTTACGTATTTTCTATGATGCGAAACATTCACGACCACAAAAAGGAAAGAATAAATTTAAGAATCATTCTTAAATAAGTAAAAAGGTCAATTTAGAAGTTGAACGAATTAAGTATATTTGTTCCAGAAGATGAAAAAAATAAAGTCTTCTATGAATATGTAGTCTGTTAAGTCATGTTGATTGACTCAGAGTTTACCATTCACTATAGTTTTTTTGCCGTACGGAAGAAAGTTAAATAGAACTTAGAGATGATCCTGCTTACTTTAATAATACATAAAAAATCATGCTCTGTATAGAGTACAAAAATGAAAGCCAGAGGCAATATAAATACAGGTAAATCCATCCAATCACGATTACTGAGAATGTAATCGGGATCAACCAATTAAATTAAGGAACCCGTTTCATATCTCACGCTTTGTCCAATCAACGAGGTCGTACGTCAGATCGCGGGAGGAAACGTACCTCAACTCGCCTTTCAAGAAAGGATTTGTTAAGTCTCTGTAATCGCGATTACCATCCTTTGCTTCGCAGTCAAAAACGTTTAATTGGAAGAATAACGAAAAGCCTTCGCACCGCCTCTTCCTCCAGAATGATCAACTCTCGGGAAGGTTCAAAACAACGTTTGTGGTGTTGCACTTATATACTTTTAGGTACGTATAACCACGAGAAAATACACAAAAAATTTACTCTAACTCGCTCCTTGGCTAAAGTATTACTCAACTTTCAGATAAGAGGAAGTGAAGGTGAAGATTTCCTCTGCTTATAGAATACAGAATCCGGGAACGAACTAGTCGAGCATGCACTATTTCCCGGAGACTGTGAAAATCGAATTTCTTTTCTCCTCTTCCTCTCCCTTCACTTTTCATAAAAACGTTTATATGTAAGCCCGTATCTGTTTTACATCGCTATCCGAGTTCTTTCGGATTCTTCAGCATTCCCACGAAATATCATCTTGAACCCCCTTTCCAATATTCCCATATACTATCTTTCTTCCCTTCTAAGTGGTCTCAGATGAGATGATACCGGAGAAAAAAGGGAAGGAACTGGATAAAATACTGAAGGTGGTTTGAACTCTGGAGATAATCAGGAAAGGAAAGAGTCCTTATCAAGAAATAAATTTCAGAAAATGGATGCAAACCCCTAAGGATATGAACGAGTGTTGCATAAACAATCTAATATAAAATGCTCGGAACATATCACTGTTGTTTCCACCAAACGAAACCCGCTGCGAACGAAAAGACTGGAGAAAGCCGCAAATTTGTCGATTATCATTCGCGTACAGTTATATTACATTATATCTAATATAAAGTTAAGAAACCTTGAAACTTCAACAATAGTCATTAAAGTGTAATTTTTATGTAGCTTTTGGCACGAAATTATAGTTGTAATCTCACAATGGGGAATGAATTGAGAATTAAATTAGATTAGTATTCCTTGGGAATACCTTTTAATTAGATAGGAAAAATTTGAGTTCCTGTTTTCCCAAAACCTTGAGGAAGGTTTTATTCCATGAAGGATCTCTCATCTCTCATATAATGATTAAATCGTTAAGAATAAAGGAAAAATAATAAAATGTGTTGAATTTGTGAAAAAAGAGAGTTAAAATTTGTTACAGTAAAATTTCAATATTCATTCACCAATTAATAAAAACTTCGATGCAATCATATAAAATCCAATTATTACTTCAATTTAAAAAGTTAATTAATTATGATGGTCTAATGAAGAAATAGTGAAATAATGAAGATGACGCAGGAAAAATGACAGGTGATAAATACTGAGAGTTAATTGAAACCCAGGGAAAGGTTACTTCAAACTTCACAATGTCTTTTGGATCGGAGACCCATTATCAAATAGAAGAGATGTAATCTAATAAAAATGTTGAATGACAGAGCAATAAATCGATTTAGGCAGATAATTTGGCTTACGCGTCTTTGAGTATATAGAACAATGTTATGATTGAATGTGAAAAGAAAAAACAGAACGGTAAGGGGCGAAAGACGAGCGAGGTGGAAAAAGGATGAAATGCTGTTTATAGGCAAAGGATGCAGTCAGATGTGGGAGAAGAGGATTTGTGGAGGTCGTTGCAAAAGACGAGATAGGGCGGGCGGAGGGAAAAAGAAGGAAAGGGAAGATATGAAGGGAAGGCATTCGATTTATAGACTCTGACAGGGCGGGTAATTTTCACGTCACCAGACGGTGCGGGGGATTGGCTTGGGAAACGGGGGAAGGCGGCGGAACGATGCATGAGGTTAAGGAAAAACGGAACAGTGGAGGGCAAAGCAACATTCGATGCGCTTTATACACCGTTTTATTTTTTATCTCGAACACTTACCTTCTGTAGGGGAGCGAAGAAGAGCCGGAAAGAAGAGCGATGCAATTCCGCAGGTCCCATGACGATGCCGTGCGGCACACCGGCAGACCCATGGAGGTGAAGTCACCAAGGCGATCGGAACGGCAGGGTAGAGATCGCCGGAGATAATATATAAAAAAGAAGAAAGGGGGAGGATGGGGGATATCGAGGGTAAAGGGAGAGGGGTGGGGAGGAAGTCGAGATTAACAAATGAACTCCTTTCACGACATGATTCGGGAAAACAAACACGAGGCGGGCCGAAACCTTTAAAGGGAGTGTCTTGAGAGAAAAGGGCTTTTTATAGAGGGGTTTGCGTTGAGTAGGGGAGTGGTGTTGGCGGGAAATTATGAGCAGAGAGATTCCGTAAGGGGCGGACAAGAAGGGTAAAGGGAGAGAGAGTTACGGGATGAAAGGGCATGGTGAGGGGCCGAATGCGAGAAGGAAGGAGTTCGGGGAATGGGAGTTAAAGATGGAGATGATGGGGAAATTACGACTGTGGAAAGGTGCGTATGATTGGTGAGGAAAAGGGAATGGCTTCATAGTTAAGCTCTAAAGAGAGAAGAGGAAATGGGGGGGAGGAGGAAGGGAAGAGATATCCTGAGATACTCTCTCGCACACTCAGGGAATCCATACATCATTCCGTTATCAAATCTCGCATCCATCGTTTTCGGCGAAAGCACGAATGCGCCGTTGCCAAATTGCCATGCCGACGTAATTTCAATTTACCGACGAGAGGAAGGAGCAGTTGTGAGAAGATTGAGATGAAGGTCGTCCTCATTTCTATAACACTTAAATGTGAGGAAAGACGTAAGGTAATGAGTTGCTCGAAATTATTTACAAAAATATGGTAAATTTTAAAGCAGTTGACACTATGAAAGCATAAGGAATAATTAATAGTCATATTTGTAAGAAGGAGGAGATTATGACAAATTGAAATAGTTTCATTTTCATTATATTTATTTAAACACAGTCTATGAGGATATGCACACATTGCACCCAATATCACTTGAGAAATAATGGTCTGCTTAGCATGTAAACTTTTGAAAGTAAATTATACTAAAGGATATAAATCCAGAGAAACGATAGAAAAATCAATCATTAAGCTGATATTGTTTTGTACATTATCCGAATATTTACGTGGGATATTGGTAAAATGGAACTGCTTCAATGATACTGGGTGTTATTCCATCATGCGCTGCAATTTATTGTAACAAACACTTGTACAATAATATTCAGAAACTTGTGCATAATAATTGCCCTAATAGAAGTGGCAGTGGAGTCAAACTGTATAAGATTCTGAATATTATTGTACAAGTGTTTGTTAAAATAAATTGTTTTGTAAGATAATGGTATTCAACTTTATGATTTTCAGTGCAAATAAATCTTTATGCAGTTAATACTGCGTTCATGCTGTAACAGTTCATTTCACAAACGTAACGTAAGACCTTAAGAAAGCAAGTACCTTCAGTGCACATAAACCAACTGCAACATTTTACTCAGAAGGTAATGGAGAAAAACAACGACTAGAAAAGGAAACTCCTTAAACCCCTCCCCGACTGAATCCGCGAGGAAATTAAAATAAAAATCCTTTAACCGCCCAAAGCCTCTCGGAGAGGCAGCGGACCGTATGACCTAACTCGCTCGTAAGACGTGTCGGTAACCATTCGGACGGGAAAATGCAAATTCAGTTATGACGAAGATGACATGTCATAAAAATAAAAAGTTTTGACGGCCGGGGAGATAAGACGTCGGGGAAGGAAGACGGGGAAAAAAGGAGTTGGTGCGTGTGTGCGAAAGCCGTTCCCGAGGAGATGGAGGAAAAATGGAGGAGAAGGGATGAGGCAAGGGGGGGATGAGGTACTGGGAGAGTAAGAGAGGGAGTTGGGCGAAGGACAGGAATGAGGAGTCCTCGATGAATTGAGAGATAAGTCGGAGAGTTGCATAGCAGGTGGAGGAGGTGAGCATGGCGCAAAGAATACGAGATGGAGAAAAAGAGATCGCGGGGGACGATAGAGAGAGGGGAAGTCGTCAAACGTGAGGGGGAAGAGGGGGGCTTGCAGTCCGCACGTCTGCAGTCAACTGTTTGGACGTTGACGCTTCTTTGATGCCTTGATTATGTTGGTAAGGCGGCCTTAAGAAAGGATGCCACGAAAAGGCTCGAAATGATCGATTTATCCCGAGATGGGAGAAGTGGCAAACGCGAGAGGCATCGCTTGGTGAAGTTCTGCATTTCAAGGAACGCTCTCGTAAGAAATCGTATTCTATTCGGCTAAGTGAGACGTTTCAAAGATTGAGGCAAATAGCAGGTGAGAAAATGTTGTGAAATATATGAGCATACCAGGATCACTTGCAATAATACGGAATAATAAAGACAAAATTATAGCAATGGGATATTTTCCTTAGGAAATCAAAGATAAAATTGATTGTAAACTGGTAAATCATTTATCATCATTTTTTAAGTGGAATGTTAACCGCGCGTTTTATGAATTTAGCTATGCTATCTGTGAAGGATTAGCCATAAAGTTTCGATTGTCTTCAGAATATTTTATTTATTTATATTTTCTTAATTTAGAAATAGATAAACAACCAAGGGCTTTTTATGTTATAGGATAGGGATGGATCACTCAAAAATTGTGGTATGAAGAGGAAAAGTTAGCAAAAACAGGTGAAAATAGTAACTAGTTTACACTATATCATAGTACGCGTGAAGCTAAATTTTGACGCTAACTTTCGCTTCCCACGCCAATTCTTCAAGCGGAATCCCGACTTTTTGAAAAATATATAAATTTTTGAGAGGAAGGAACAGCATTTATGAAGTACATCCGTTTTTTATCGGGCATGAAACAGTATTTGCGTATGATAATTCCATACTATTTAAATATAACCTTAATTACAGCGGATAAATATACCTTTTAAAAAAATCTTCATAATCTACCTATGAATAAATACAGAAAGGCTTGCTAGGTTATGGATAAGATGAACGAACATACATAAGGGTCATTGCCAACGAGGACTATGCTAACACCTATCATATCAATTTAAGTAAAGGTCTTCCCCTGGTTGCGGTTAGTGCACAATGAGATATGCAGTCTAGATATCTTATACCTTCACCACCTAATTTTCTGCACAAGGTATCCATTTAGAGGACATAACGAAGCTGTGAAGTGGCAATATGTGAATACACAATCCATGACCTTTATATGATACACGGCAAACAACTGTCATTATTTCGAATCTGCCATGCCCTGCTTAATCCATCCGGATGCCGAACGTCCGAGACCCACCTTCTTCATGCACTCAGTATACGTGATATCACAGGCACTAATCTCGAGAAATGTGGTTCTGTAGCTGTGATCGCGCGGCAAGTAACTCATTAGACTTACTTCCAAACCGAGCGGCTACTCATCGCATATCAAGTGCTAACGAACTCGTCATGGCGGACGGGTCGAGGCGATAGTACGAGGATCGGGAGATGGAAAAATGTTTCGCCGCAGACAGAGAAAGTGGTAGATAAGGATGGAATGGGAAGATAATGAGCACTTTGTTGGAAACAACCGTACCAACGAGTATTACCAGCATGCAGAGGCGCGCCTTGTGTGTACCAGGGAAGAAGATTCCTCTTATCTCTCCGTTTTGATTGTGAAAAAAGAGATCCGCATAGCTCGAATGCTTAGCATCCTGAATTAATTACGTTAATTTTTACGGGAATAGGGTTTATTACACTTGAGTACGTATTTTTTTGTATGCAACAGAATGTAGCTAAATGGCAGATAAGGAATGATTTCAATAAGTGAGTGGAAAATTAGTTTATGAGTACCTTTTACTAATGAGCACTTGCAAGGAAAGAAACTGAAAGACAAATTCAAAAGATGAGCTTTTAATTTTGTGGATTATAGTCATCATGAAAAATAGAATACAACCTTTGTTACTTCCACTGGTTTGTTTTCAAATAAAACCCGTTACAACATGAACTGGTACAATGAAATCAATATTTATTAAGTATAAGTTTGATTCAAGTAAGTCACAAAGTTTTTTTTAATTTATCAGCATTTCAAACCGCATTGGCACCGAATACGGTAACAACGGAATGCCAGTAATCCAAGCCATAAAAACTCACGACTTTATGCAAGCTGAAACTCCTAAATTTCGTTTTCATTAATGATAAACGCGAATAAAATAAGCTTGAAATCACCGAATCTCTACTTACGAGGACGCAGTATAAACCTGACGACACATGACACCTTGATAATAGTAAATAATGAAAATAAAAACAAACCCTTGAAGTGGAGAAAACAAATCGAGATCACTCTGGAGCGAAAATAGACGATCTCGTATGATTTGGAGATCAATCGGATAACCCGAGACAGGAGGAGAAGAGTTTTTTTCTCTGGGAGGGAATGGTTAATAAAATAAATAGATTGAATGAAAACAGGCATTCCTTTTTTTCCTGTGAGACGTGAATGATTACGGGAAGAAGAGGAAGGGGTTGTTTGCGTAAATGGAGTTAGCGAGAGATTGCCCCGATGCTCACGAGATAAGTCCGCAGACGCGAAAATGGCAGAACAAATGAGGTTCGCGGGAGAGTGACGCGTGACAGATTTCACGCCTATAAACAAAAATGGAGAGAGACGGAGGAATAAAAAGCGTAATAAAAAGGAGAGAGAGGGAGGGGGAGATAAGGGAGGGGGGAGAGAGGATTTCACGCCCATCCTTAAGGTGAGAGAGGAGACGGCGTTTAGATTAAGTCGGAAGGAGCATTTGCATTCAGTTAGGAGGAGATTGTTGGTGGAGATGAATGGAGAAGCAAAGGAGGCGAGATAATGGAGGGTTAGGTCCGGAATACCCAATACGAGACATTTCAATGCGGACCGATAGCACGTATTTAGGCATGGATTATCTCCCACCCGCTCAATATGGCAATCTATTTATTTTGCTGCTTCGCGGAGCCAAAGGAAAAAAGGCGTGGGATAAATGACACGGGAGATTGCGGAGTCGTACTCCTCCCTCTCAGATTCCTCAGCTTTTCTTTTGTTCTTTTGGTTCCCTTTGTTTTTTCTTCTTTCGGCGACGACCGCGCCCCTCAGACTCGAAGGTCGACTAAATCAAATACCTGGACCGATACGCGGTGATCTCGATGTTGGAGACAGTCTAGCCGATATCTCGCTCGTAATCTGATTCCGGAAGATTCATAAATTTCAATTTTCGGTTTCGATAGAATGCGAGGCTTATGATTCATCGCGAGGTAAAGCCCGCCGTCGCGTCGGTATCAAATCAGATACAACGCATATAAACCTTTAGAATTTTAATAGTCTTATCAAGATCTAGATGTTTATTTTAGGCTATGGAGTTTTTAGAAAATTCTTCCGTTCGCTAATAATATTTGAAAATCTTAAATATTTATCGATGATTCTTTCGCAATTGATTTCATCAGAAAACTTGTCTTTAAAATGATTAACAGAAGAGAAAAATAGCGACATGACAGGGACTCGAAGCAGGGTCTCCCACTTTACAGAATGGTATTCTCGCCACTAAACTACCAAGCCGCACCAATACTAGTACCGGTGGGAGTCAAGTCGCTATTTTCCACCTTGGCTTATCTTTGGGTTTAAGCCGCACGAATTTACTTGTAAAGTCATTACTATCCTTGTTCCCTATCGTCATTTCAGTTTGGAAAGTATTGAGGATGATAAATAAAATGTTTTCTCTGATTTTTAAGACAATAAAGTAATTCTTAAAAACCAGTTTTCAATATGCAACTCCATCTTTCGAAAAAGCTCTTTATCTAGCAAACAGTAGGTCACCAAAACATACATAATTTCCTTGTCGAAACTGAAAATTTAGAGATAAAACTAATATCGTGCTAAGCACCTTTTAATATAGTAACAACGACTTTGGATGATGTCGAGTGACAGTTTTACATTTTGTGGGAGAGAGAGAGGCTAAGCTTTAGAAGTTTATTTCCAACGTAATCACTTTTCCTTTCTCTTAACAGCTCTTTATTTAATTGCCACCATAAAATCTTTCTTATGCCTTCCTCTCTCTTATAATCCCTTCTAATGCCTTCTCTGACCTTCCAGTAACCATTATTCTTAAATATCTCCTAACGACTTTATAAGAAGAAACCGGTCCAGTTTATGTTCTTCAGACGAATCTCCGCACAAGTAATACTGAGATGTTTTGCAGTAAATTGCTTTTGCTCAGACTTTATATTAAGATTTTTCCTTATCCTTAAATTAAAGTTTTCCCTTTTCTTACTGCCATGTCTTAGTTATTCTTCTCTAGAGATGTTTTGATTTGCTTGAAACTAAACAGTATCCGTAAGGTATAAAGTTGTGGGTTGTGGCCCAAGGGTGGGTTTGAACCTAAACTCCGATAGCTACTAAAAACCCTGGAGAGGGAACGAAGCTCCTTAGGTAAGATGAGGAATGAAATATCTTTCTATTGGTTTCCTCACTGAGCCATAATACAGAGTGGCTCCTTTGTCCACTTTCCACTTTGAAGTCCACGTAAGTGCAGCAGTATTAACCTATATATAATATTTTCATTTCATTTAATAAAATTTAACCGAGATAAAAATCATTTATCTAAATTACTCATACCACGGTAAGTTCCATTCCATTAGAGTCGTGAACAAGACAAAGGGTAGAGTAAATAGAAGGTAAATTTTCATACATCCCGTAACAAAACGACGATGAAAAGTTTTACACTCATCAAGGGTGCAAGCAGAAACGCAACAGTCTTTTCATCAAGGATAATTCTCAAAATGGAGAATAATTAGCAAATATTCATTGATGATGGGTAAATTATTCCTGGTTTTTAACGAAGTCCAAACGAGTAATAGTAAATTGCATTCTTCAAGTTCAATTCCTTGAAAAGCGTAAATTGCTCTCAGAGAAGTCATTCCAGCACCTAAGAGACCCATCATTCTCCTGTTTGGGCCCCAAAAATGGGCAATCTCAAATGGATAATCTCATTTATTTCCGCGGGTTATTCGATTGTATCTACACAATATAAAAAGGCAAATTTTAAGACAACAGTAGTTTCGGATGTGAATTTGTAAGCTGTATAGGGTGGAAGCCACAGTATATTACGGATAGCATCATTCTCTAAATAGGTGAGATATTTAAGTGAAAAATGCGTCAAACACTTAAGTGAAAAATGACTTTTCCGGCGCTATCTCGGATAGTCCACAGCTTCTTGGACGAGATTTGGTCGGTAATTGACCGCGTAGACTCTAAGAGGCGTTCGGGGTGGCGAAGGGAAGGACGGAGGAAATCGAGGGGAACCGATCCATGCGCGGATGCGAGAAGGAAAGCGTTCGCGGGGAAAAAGGCACGGTGTCCGAAAAGGGAAGGCGCGATAAGGGCGTATAGGGACGGAGATACAGACCACCACTTCCCGCATTATGGCCGAGGAAAAAGATACGCAAAGAGGGAGATAAGGGGAGGGAAAATGGAAAAAAGCGCGAAAGCACCTTATTCCTCCAATATTGGTCTCCTTTTCACGCCGATCTTCTCCTATCAAGTGGACAGGGGCGGAGTGGGGGGACGATGTCGGGGTGGGGGACGGCGTCGGGGTGGGTGACGGCGTCGGAGGAAAGAAAAAGGCTGTTATTCATTCTCCAGATAAAAAATATGTGTACGTAGGCTCCTTATCGGTGGACTACATCCTCTTCCACTCCACTTCATCTCGCGTTCATCTCCTCCTTCCGATTCGGTTCCCCGCTTTCTTAAAACGGCCTTCCCGTGTCATCCGTCAGAGGCACGCATCGTAATCAAATGCATTAATAGTGAAGGATAAAAAAAGAGGGGAAAAGGTTTCCCATACGAGATTTTTTCCAACGCGGTCACAGTTTGATTACGAGTGAATGGTTTGCTCAGGAAGAATTTGATTACGCCTCTTCTTCTCGATCGGGATCTTCCACGCGCATCGTATGCAAATTGCTCCGGATTCTTTCTGAGTGTGGTCTTAAGAGCAGTGTTTTCCGAGCAGTGGGTGATTACCGTAGCGGGAGTATTTTATTCTCGCCGGAGAGTGCTGGAGGTCGGCCGTCTCTCGATAGCAGGATGCTAAGCGGAATTTTGATTTCGAATAATTGCTGCATTTTCGAATGCTGCGTTTGGAGTGAGGTCAACATTTTGCTCGCGGAGAATCGATTGAATATAAATTTTTGGTGGTGAGAGTTTGATTACATTCACATTTTAAAATTTTAGTTCTCCTATAAGGAATGAAGAAAGGACGCTTCTCTTGTAATTTTCTCAGAAAGTTTCCTCTTACAGTTAACGCAAGTGGCCGAAAAGTATCCCATTGAGCACTCAATGCATAAGATGTCTTCCATCACCAATCTCAATAAAACATTAAACACGTTATTTTTCAAATTATAAATTTTAACATAATGAATAAGACATTATTTATAAAATTATTCATAAATGATTCACTGATTATGATTGTGATATTTATATTCGCAACGCAATTGTCCTCGTTATTAAGATTGACTGAATATATGGAGTTATCTTTTAAATCGAAGTTTCCCTATAGAAATAAACGCATTAACTGAAATATGAAGCATTTCAAAAACACCGTTTCGGGGTTCCACGAAGTACAACCGTCGCCCATAAATTTCGCTTTATTTAAAACGGCAGCTTCTACAGATTTTTTAACTTGCCATATAATACCATATAATAAATTTTACCGAAAGTTAGCCGATACATTTATGCAAATTGAAGACAATACTCATTTTTCCATAAACTCTTAAAAGTTCCATACACTATTCACATCATCATCGTCCCGAGGGATTCAAGACCCGTACCCCTTCGTCTAGAGTACCACACATTCTTCGAGACCCTTCGATCCCTGAACTTAAGATCCAACATATTCAAGACATCCCAGTCATAAATGTAAGCGCCGCCGCTCACTTGACGGACCACGCCGAGATTAATCCCGACTCTCCCCACGAGCAAGTCCGGATAAACCCCAAAAAGCCCACCGAATAACCCCTTCAGGATTTTTCCCCCTTTTGTCCGCAGCCGCATTATGCAACCTCCCTTCCTTCACGCTTTTCATTCCTTAACCTTGCCTTCAAATACCCAATCTTAGGTCCGAGCACTTCTCTTAAAAAGATACCCACCCTCTTTCCCGACCTTCTTATCCACCCGAGTACAGCCGCCCTCCCCCCTTTCTCGCATCCCAATCTCTTCCAATCTACCGATTCCACCCCGCACTTCCACTCCTTGGTCCAGCCTGCTCCTCTGAACCCTTCTTCCCTCCCCCACACCGCCCCCATTTCCTCCCGAGTCCAACCCTATCTCCTTCTCCACCATTTCCCCTTCTTCATCTTCTTATCTCACACTAGCAGCTCCTCATACACGTCACAAGAGTTACCCAAAGAGCTCAGCTCCACCACCCACTCCGCCCCCTCCAGACCTCAAAATCCCTTACATTTCTCTATCTTTTCTTCCTTATATGTGCATTATATTCGTGCGTGAATTATATAATAGGCACACGGTGCTGATAAGCGATTCCATACTCGCCTGTGTGCAGAAGGATTTTACGAACATAAGTCGAAGATGCTATCGGCTGGGTAGATACGTCCTCTTGTACCATAGAGGGACATTTGTCTCCTGCATACTACCTATCAAGCTATTTCTCTCGAGCAATATTGGAATTTAAGTGTGCATAGATTGAAATTTGATAAATTTCTCATACTCTACGATTCCTCAAACACATCACACCGGATTTCGGCGACATAATATATCTAGCCAATAATTATTAATAATAATTATTGGCTAAAAGTGTTGAGAGGAAAACTGCTACTACGCTATATGTCTAGGATAAAGACTCATTTGAAAATTTTCTTTGTCTGCCATACTATATAATACAAAAAATCCATAAATTAAAACCCTTAAAAACATATTATTTCCAAATACTCATATTTTATCTACAACTTCGCACTGTATTGCGGCAGAAAAATTAATTTATCCTGCTGAAGTGGATTACATATTTACTTGCTACATTGCTATACTTGTTTGTAAATCCATATCACCTCGGTTCCAAAATATTCATGTAATATAAGCTAGCCTGGCAAAGACATAGATATCGATATCAGTTAAGAAAATTTAGGCTCTTAGAAATGAGAGACAAACACTTCTTTTGCAAAGATTAACTAACCTAGGATTAACTTAGCATCATTCCACACATTATTACAAAAATAATGAAGAAATGCAGAAGGGTTGAGCTTAGACATCACTTTCAGCAGATAAGACGTACCCATCTTTTCAGCGTGATGTTGTGAGAGGGATGGTTGCATGTGAATACAGACACACACGCATGTATTCAACAGCACAAACATTGTGTCCATTCCCTAAGACGCGTTCTTCAAGACGCACTGTTTCCCTTTGTCCTCCGCACCCTCCGAGTCCTGCAGTTTTATCTCACTCCATCACACCCCTTATACTACACTACCCTTATCTACCCTCATTTCTCTCCCTCCTCTTTATCTCCTGTCCCTTTTCCTTCTCTGGATTTGCTCACCTTATTTTTCCTCTTCCTATCCCTTGCCCCCATTCTCTACACTTCTGCTTCACTTCATCGGCCGCTTACCGAGCAGGGCTCCTGGTACCATATCCCAATGAATGGAATATTTTTAATACTTCATATGATTTCTGCCTGTAAATTATTCAGCCCGAAGACCGATAGGTACCTAGCCCCTTCCAATTACTTAGAGCTGGTGGGGGAGTATGAATTTTACTAAGCAAAATGAGAAGTGAGGTAGTTTTCCCTTGCTTTCCTAACTAATCCCTCAAGCCCCGATGAGGCTTACTCGCCGCCGCTGATTCGTCACCGCGAATTTCACTCTCGGAAATAAAAAGTAATAACTAAAATTCGATTCAAGATATCAGTCCGAAGCCAACTATTCATCAAAATGTCAGCATTTATCTCGATTTCACTCACTGCGAGCTCTTTGTCAACTGAGCAATAAAAAGGTTATAGAATACACATAATTGGGCTTCACGAAAAATATTCTCTGAGGTTAAGCTCCACTTGAACAATTTTTTCTAAGTTTTGGTTTCTCAGAACTAAATAGCATGTGGTTTGTACTCGTTCTAATGGTACAAAGAGCAACTGTGGGAAATAACCAGAAAATTATATTGGTTTGGTAGAGAGTATTAGCAGTATTAAGAACGACCACGGGTGAAACATTCGGGATGGATACAAGTATGTGGTTGTGATGACAAGGAAGCTATTGAGGTATGAATGATGCTGAGTAGGGGCAATAACTTTCATTTTTATTATTTCATGTTCTTAAGTTAATGAATAGCACTAATTTAAATGTCAACGTGACTATTTTTATTGATTAATCCCATATATGTACCAATTGATAGTGAATTTGTAAAATTTAATCATGTTTCTTACCATATTTTTATTATGACTATTGGTAGGTTTCCGCAGGTTTTTCACACCCTCTTCTTAGTGTATGTTTTCCTGTAGTGGATACATTTTTTTCTAAGAATTTCTTAGATTTCTTACATCCAAAATTCTTCTCATATTTTTTTCATACTATCTCTTTAAATTGATTATTTATATATTGTATGACGATGGTTTAGACGGAAGAGGAGACTTTTGTCTCAATCTCGCCCGAAAAATAAAGAATCATTTTATAATTACTGTGCTTCACTTACATAGAGATGCGCCGATTACAGTATTCTAGCTTCTTAAGGAATGGAAGGATATACCTCACTCCTTATCTTGCCCAGTAAGCCTCATTCAAGTCGACTAACTCTTAGTAGCTAATGTTAGAGGAGGTGAGGTATAAACAGGCCTTCGGACTGTATACTTTAGAGACCCAGCAAGAGAAATATCCTTTCATCTTTCACTTCCTTACATTTGGCCTGCGAAGAAACAATGCAATGGCCTCTTATTCGATTCACTCATCTTTTCCGATCGGCCGCAGATTTTAGAGAAGTTTTCCTCCGCCAAAGTTTTATGCTCTAAGTGTCGGTAAATCATTCACGGTGCGGCATTCCTCGCTTTATCTGCGTGCAGCTCCTTGCAACTCCACTGATAAATCGTTTATTTCCCGTTTTACGGAGCAGCGTTCTTTTAGATGATTTCTCTACCGCGGATGCCCTCGCACATAGACGTGGAAGGTATTGCGGGACTAACTGAGATTGATTGCACTTCGGCGTGGGTTGGTCATGACATTCTTTTCTTTACAGTCGAATTTTGGATGTAAAATTGCATACGATCGATGTTTTAATTGTTAGGTAAACGGCGGCGGTAGACATCTGAATTTTGAAGTGGCCATGAAAGTCTTACTGAAAGGAAGTGAGGCCGATACGGGCCGCAGTTTCCCCTTTGAACCCAAGTTTAAGAAAACCGATCTTGGCTTCTTAAATCACCGGAAGCAACCATTTGAAAAAAAATCGTGAAACGATATTTCGGTATCACAAACTGTCCAAAATCTGATCTACAAAAGGATTCATTTTATTTGTGAATAATTTGAAGACACGGTAGACGTGATTAAATTATGTTTTTTATTTATAATATATTAATATTTATAGTGAAATATTTTATGCGCAATGGAGATATTATAATGTACATTTCGAGCCCTCAGCCTATTTCGTAATTGACCACGGTTTATCTGGCACGAATAGTAACGAATTTCTTGTATCGGGCATATACGGGTACACTTATCGGAAAGCTTCAAATTTTTATTAAAACCCTGCTCCTTTCGAAGTGTTTTATTCTTAAGTATAACTTTTGCTTTTTATACACACAATGCACCTTTCTTCTGAGCACTTTTTAAATAGCTATCTCTTTCATCTCAAATCATGCAGATAATGGTTTAAAACACTTCATTATTATATTTCATAATATTTCGTACGGTAATGAGACCAATTGATATGAGCTGATTACGCAGAATATGTCGTATTTCATATGCCAAGAAAGTTATATGTAAAAATTTGTGAAAATAGCAAGATATATTGGAGACCCGATCAGATACGAAATAGAAATTCCTTGGGGATGACAACCAAAGATGACGATGGCCATATCTCGAAGGAGTATGAATGACAGCTTATTTGAAATTCAGATATAACTCTTCATCTCCGGGAAAACTGAATCCCCATTGGCACGTCCATGCTGATAGGCCCGTTTCCTTCGATATCCAAAAAGGATTTCGGATGCGAACCTCGGAGGCGAAAGAGCTTCTTCTCGGGGTCGGCGACGAGTTTTTCTTTTGTGGACTGTTGTTGTGACGAGTGGAGAGGAATGAGAGGAAGCAAAGAGGGCGCCGGAGAGATAGAGTGGAGGTGAGAATGCTTAATATCGCAGCCCAGGAAACAACCCTAGGATAAGGTGAGAAGGAGTCGGTAGATGGGCAGTCAAAGGGGTGCGCTGTGGGGTCGATAGCGAGGGTGGGGTGGACAAGTTTCCTCTCCGATGCACACTTCTAACCCCAAACGGTCTGAGCCGATATCTGGACCGCTTCCTCCCTCCTCCTCCCCTCTCCTCCTACCGTATCTCCTCGTAGGGGGTCCATCGTCGGATCGCGTATTCTTCCACAACGCGCGAATGACCCCTTGGTTCTCTCGATGGAGCGATTTTCGGCCACCCGTCACCATGATTGATATCCGATGGGGTTAATGATCTTGGGTTAAATAAAAGAATTTAACCAAAAGGGTCACGCCTTTTCTTGTTCGGAACCTGACTATGCGACACTGAGATGAAGAATGACAACGGAAAAAAAGCAACCGAGAAAAATTCAAATCCACTACATAGTTCCATATAGATAAGAATACAATGCCTGAGATTGATATAATATACAATGAAAGTATGGGTAATTCTTAAAACTTCCGACATTTTGTACTATTCCTGGAACAATAAAAATCCAATAAATCTGTGTTGGAGGAAACTATAAATCATTAAATATTCTTCATCTCAAAATGTTTTTTAGCGACAGTCATTTTCAAATAATATACATGTTATATACATATTATATAAATGATGGTTTAAACATTTAATACACATCATTGAAAACCGAAATCTAAATATGTCTCCTTTTATTCACTAAAAACTATTTTTTATTCATTTTAAAATGTGAATGTATAAACTCCACAAGCTTAAAATTAAATCAATTTTTAAAATGCCAGGCCAGAATTTCTACAAACGCTGTTTAGTATATTGAGGATTGCTTGAAACGTCTTAGTATGCTATTAAATCTAAGTTCAAGGAGGTGTATCCATCAGCTCTTTTAGTGAATTCATAATTACTTCAAGAAACTGATTAAATTACGAGACTTGCTAAAATCACACCTGAAACAGTAAGATTTGCGATATTTGCCCTGATGTATTACTTAAAAACAACTTAAAACACCAGTACGACGGACCACTAAGTCAAACTGCCTAATTTGAGCTATTTTTCCAGGTATACGTATTCCAGGTACATACTAATAAATATTTTGCACCATCCCAATAAAGATATTGCTATAGCTTTGAAATGTAACGGAAGGAATTTTCATTTCCAAGATTGAAAATTATCTAATCCGTAGGAGGCGAGGATTTTGTCTGTGGTTCATTAAGAATTAGCGGCGCAAACTAAAAAAATGTTCGATAAAAATTCCGCAATTTTTTCTCCTTTTCCCCGAGCTCGTGTAAATGAAATATGCAACTGAGAACAATAATTTATATTCAACTCTTATCTTGTTTGATAGTACCATTAAGAATTCATTCCCCTTATCTTTCTACGTCAAGGGAAAATTAGGTATGAATATTTGTTCTCGCAAGAAGCAAAGATGTCTTTATTTTACGAGAGTAATGTCTTCCCGTAAGAATAACAAAAAACAGCGATCACGGAGGCCGTGATAAATTATCTGAAACGTTTTCCACCGTTAAAAATATCTCGCATCCCCCGAAGTGCTGCGACTAATTTTAATTTTAAAACGTCTGTCGTTCCTTAATTTATTAACGTTATCGGCCATCTGAAAAAGCTTCCGGCGGAGCTCGGCGGAGGACAACATGGAAAATGCAAATTAAAAGTGCCTCTGGAAAACGCTGCTTCGGCCTCGATAGCTTATCACCACTGATAGATTCGAGTATGACTCGATCTTTTTCATCTGATGGATGCATTGAGCCACGGGACGCATTGTCGCATACTTCCCTCCGCCGACACGCTTTCTCACTCACCCGACTTTGAAAACCTCTCGCACTCTCACGGGCAATTTTAATTGGACTAATCGAAAGGGCCGATTGCTTTCGAATCTCGGAAAGTATTCCGTCTAAAGAGACTTACTTAAGAGACTGTGTTGATACCGAGAGAGTGGAGATAACCAAGCGTTTCGTTCTTCCGATCTTTTGATCCTTTTCTCGACGAATTAATCTCTTACCTTTTGACATTTTAGTCGCTTAAAATTCAATCTGATAAGAGCAAAGAACTTTTTATTGTTGCAGCAAAGTAAACTTAGACCCTTTAGAAAAGCATCAAGGTACGTATGTAGTACATATCCTCTTTACAAGGTTTTACCTTAGTATGTACACAAAATCTTCTCTTGAGATACAAGGTGCATTATTTTAATTGTTACAATATATAATCTAGATTTGTAATAACATACATAAGTATAGTCATAGTATAATTGAAACTACTTGTGAATTGTCCTATACATGCTTCCTTGTTGTTTAAATAAATTTGTACTTCTACACATTTAAAAATGTGTAGAAGTACCGAATATAGCTTTAATTTATTATTTTTATCACGGGCCACCGAAAGCAGCGATTATAGCGCAACATTTACTTGCAAAAGAAAGTAGCCTGCTATACCTATTATGGGATACTCAGCAATTTTACTTATGTATCTGGAATTTAGAATTTTATAATAAATTCCAAAAGTGGCTACACAAAAATAACCTCCACTTGAGTCAATATAATAAATCATAGAAATTTTAACCGTTAACGACGCTTGCAAAACCGACAGCATTCCAAATCAAAGACACCCAACCGCGTAATTTTTCCAAGATCGTCATTTCGGTCGCGTATATCCACGTATTTCTTTCCCAAAACACGATCACTTGAGGTAACGCGCACATATATCCCCGGCAAACCGGAATATCTGCACCACAAAAATGGGTATCGAAAAGCGAGCGGTATTTATTCCTCCTCGCCTTATTTATTCACTTTTTTCCGCGTTCGCTTGGCTACCCAGAATTTTTCTCCGCCCCTATCTCCTCCCTCTCGCCGCTCCGCAAAACAAACCCCTAACACCTCGCGCTATTTATTCGAACTCGATATAACGCAGATACTCTTTTTCACGGACTCCGAAACTTTTGCGCCGTTCTCCGTCTCCACCTCCGGCGGTCTTCTATCTTGGGCACCTCGCAGCCACGCTCCGCACCTCCGCCACTCCTCACATTTACATTCGGGCTTCCATTTGGCAATGCGCGATAACAGTAGCCAATGGACGTGGAAAGGGGAATGAATGCCGAAAGTGGGGGTGAGGGCACCTCTGGATTGGGGATGAAGGGTGAGCAATGAGATGTCTATGTAAGGTCCCTGCAAATCGCCTTTCGGCGTGTGGCAGGAGTTGCAAGCATTTTGACTCTATGTCTATGTCTATGTCTATGTCTATGTCTATGTAAGAACCCTGCAAGCCACCTTTCGGCGTGTGGCAGGGGGTGTAAGCACCTTGACTCTATTTTCCTAAACGGTTGCTTTCGCGTATACTTCGCGGAAAAAATGAATCTTTGAAACGATTCGTTTTAGCATCTATTTCCCTAATCTTTCGGGCAGTATCAGCACGGCCCATATAACAGGGGGGTCGCATTATATCGGTTACATCATCTGAAAACGTAATTTCTCTGAACTTATTTAATAAATTTATCCTTTGAATTTTTCTTCTATCTTCTAATGAATAACTCTCTTTCCTTAATCGATTGCTTTCGTATATCGTCCGCAGAAAAAATATATTCTTTAATGATTCGTTCTAGCATCTATTTCCTTGATCTTTCTCGGAGTATCAGAACGCCCTATATAACAGGGAGGTAGAATTATATTGGTTACATATGAGAACGTGATTTTTCTGAACGTATTTAGTAAATTGATCCTTTTAGTTAGTCTTCTATTTTCTAATGATTGCCTTACCGCATACTGTATCATCTGAATAACATTCAGTGTTTTATCCTAGCAATTCTTTACAAATCGTATCACCTTTCATTGTACCTTCTCTAATTCCCCAATATGACGCTTTTCTGTAGGGTCCCATACACATAGAAGCATAGGCACTCAATGTGAGGCCTAACTAACGCTAAGTAACATCGCACGCGGACTTTTTCTTCGCTCTTACCGACAATTCTCTCTTTTATTATTACTATTATTATAAGTATAGAATAAACTGCTGGTAGGCTGTAAACCTAATGGTATTTCTTTCTACCAACATACATATATACAAGTTATAAACATAATGATTATAAATTATATACATTATAAATGGACAATCCCCAGAATGATCGCGTCCTTGCATACATGTATCATATTTACCTTGCAACTAAATAAGGAATGTATAATAGTATTTGTAACTGTTTTACTGGATTATTCTCGGGGATCATGACAGGCATTCTAGCGGTCACGGGGTAGAACCTCACCTCACTTCACCCTTCACCAAAGGTCCCTAAATTACTTCAACACATTACACAGTAGTACACAACATTAAATCTATTCTATTTAACTAAGCCGAGTTTCTAAGATGCTTTTCCTCATATATTACGGACATGGGTACTCCAAGATAAATTATTCGTGGATATCCGAGAGGTAAGGAAGTGAAAGAAGGCTCGGGAATGGAGCGTAGACATGGAAGATGAAACAGATCGGAAAGGGGTGGTTGGGGAGGAGAAAGATTCGAAAATGGACTGAAATAGGGAAAGGAGGAGAGGGTAGGGGATAAAGGGCGTTATCTGGAGGATGAGGTGGAAATGGTTTGGAGGAGGAGAGATCTTTGGTGAGAGATATGAGTGTTGGCAGCGGTCTGCAGCGGTCCGCCTTGTGCATGAGTGAGGGTAGATTGTGGTGTTCTGTGAGAGAGAGGAAAAGAGTGCTGGGTGTGGGAGACGTCGAATACCAGTGGATGCGATGGGGTGGGGGAATAGAGAAGCAGGTAAAGAGATTCTAGCGAAAGAATGGAGGGGAAGAGGCTTAAGATTGGGCTATGATAAGGCAGATTTCGGAGAAGCGGGGTAAATATTGCAAGTAGGTGGGCGACGTTAAGGAAAATCGACCGAAAGTAAGCAGATAAGGATGAAAGGAGAAGGGGTTTTGATTGATGATGAGAGGATAGGAAGCGAGAGGGCTTTTATTTTTCTCGGGGATTACTCCTAAGGACGATAAAACTATTTACAAAAGGAGGGTTTCCTTCATATTCAGTTCATACCCTTGGTTTAGGGTGTCCAGAGACCTGAATAACCGAGACGTTTACGACGGCGAGGACGATAAGTCCGGGACACAGCCGGGACAAATGCAAGATCAAGTCGCTTTCTTAGATAAGAGTTTTGAATATATTTATATTGGAGCTGCTAGCGACAAAGTAACACCTGGTCTCATAGACCTCATATCCGACAACTCCATAGCATAAAGAAACACTAACTATTGTTTTGCATCCTTATATTTATGTAAGCAAAATTGTCCGTCGATAAAATACCACATATAGTCGCATAGCACAATATGCAACAAAATAGATACGAAAGCGATTAATCAATCAGTTAATTTTTAATATCATCCGATTAGAATACTATAAACTTCTCCAAAGGAAAGGGTTAAGGTGATGTTGCTCGTATATGCGTGCAGCTAGGAAATATTCTAAGGAAAAATAAAGATGAAGGAAGACTGGCCAGACCGGGACTAGAACCTGGATCTTCTACTTCCCGGACGGATGCTAGATGTGTGGCTAAATGTAGGGCTAGACAGCTAATGTGGCTAAGATCTCAAGCGGAAAATCTGGGTTCGAGTCCTGATCTTATCAGACTTCTTTCATACCCGTTTTTCCTAGGGACAAACCAAAGCATTTGGGCACTACGTAGTCATGAAAATGCTTTTTGGGACATAGAAGGAGCTGATTAAATCTCTAACCTAAACTAGAAAACCGGTATATCTAGAAGTTTAACTTCAGCTATAGAAGAGAGGCTCAGTTATTATGGTCAATTCAAAATTCGTACCATCGTATATTCAGCATAAATCTTTTTTCAGTTGGAAGTTCAGCTGTAAAGAATGATTATGAACATTTTTCTGCTGAGGTGCATCCTGAGACATTAATGTAAATACTGTACGATAGCTTAGAAAAAGGAACGCTTGGTTTCTTTGAAATGAATTATGCTTCTGTAGGTCGGTAATAAAAAATCCCTCCATGGAGGAAATTGGGAGGCTATACAAGATGTTTCCTAAGATACGATAAAATACTCCAATTTTAAGAAAGTGTTTTATGAAAATGTAGTGAAATGTTGAGTTATGGATGAAAGATATTTCACATAGTAGATATGGTTAGAATGAATAGACACAGCTTTCAGCATCTTAAAGGAGAAGCAGAATATGGAGAACGATGGAGTGTTTGGTAGAACACAAAATTGCAGTCCCGCAGAATGCAGGACAGCAATAATGATAATGTCTGCAGGAATTTCTACACAGAATTGTTTGAATGAATACAAACAGTCTAATAAGCCAACAAAGTATTAAACTTCCTAGTGCGTACTCTTAATAAATCAAATAAGAATGTTAAGGAGGCTGCGTACAAATCATTTGTTAGGCCAATCTTGGAATACGAGGAATGCCTATGGGACCCGCATGAGGTAGGTTTAAAGCGAAAAATAGAAAAGGTACAGAGAAAGGCAGCAAGATTCGTCTTAGGCAGATATGCAAGGCTTGATAGCGTTACTCAGATGTTAAAAGAATTAGGTTGGGAAAGTTTAGAGGAGCGGAGATTCAAGAAAAGGCTAGCTATATTTTTTAAAGTATATACAGGAGTTAAATCATTTGAGGAATTGTCAAACAAAGTCTCTATGGCAAAATTTTCACGGCAGAAAAGACCATAGATACAAAGTTAAATTAATAAAACAGCGAACAAACATCAGTAAATTTTCTTTTCTAAATCGTGCTGTAAAGGATTGGAATGATTTGCCTGCAGGAGTCTTGGAGCCCTTCCCTAAACATCATAGGGAGTTTGTGAAAAGATTGGGTAGAACTGTTAAGGATGAGTGAGCTTGACGTTTACTAGTACATGTGCAGTGAATCAATATATATTTTTTTGTAATTCAAAAATTTAGATGGGATACATAATAATATGTGCAATATATGCATATGTGTTACCACCGGACTATTAGTCCACTTGTAGCATTTTTTACAATAATAATAATAATAATAATAAAAAAATTAATATAGTTAGCAATTTCAGCTATAATTCATAACTATAAAGGCCAGTTGAAACTCTATCAGAGCTGCAGAAGTCTTGATCAATAAATATGTATTGATTCAACTGGTTATATTATAAGAATTTTTATCCTAAGACCTTTTCTTCGTTACTTTAAAAACATACTATCATTGACTACCAGTAAAACATTTCGTTTCCAAATAAATTACAAACTTAATTCACCCCTATTCACCTATGAAAAGGGGCCTTCTGTACATATTGACGTGAATTTGCTGTAAATCCTAGAATTCAAATAGAATAAAATACTATTCTGCCTTGGGTACATTAGAAGACAATGGTATTAAATTTATAAGTATAATTCGTTTCGAGAATAACACCATTGAATTTATTTTTCCTAATTTAAAGTTTAATTCATGATCATAAATTTTGTTGAATGTCTCTTAAGCAATTCGCTCAAAATATTGGAAACAAAAGAAGGAATGATATTTTATCCAATATAAGTAATTATGTAATATTACATGATAAATTGTGATTCATACTATCTATAAGTAAATCATCATAAGAATACTCGGTTTAAGAATTAAAATTGATCTCAAGCATAACCCTTCAATGTTTATAGGATGTACAAAAAGGGAAAAGTGTTGTTCGAGCTTAAGATTAACTAACTAGCGTGTTTTCTTCTGAATAACCTTTAAATTTTAGAAAACACCAAGGCGGAAGATTTATCAGGAGAGAAATAATTTGGAACGTCACAGCTTGAAACACGATCGCCTATCTCCCAAAACATTCTAAACATTCAAAGTAGACAACAAAGTCAAGCAACCCGTGACTTCCGCATCACCGTCCGAGCAGAATGTAGAAATACGACACGGCGATGTTATATTGTTTCGCACGAGATAGCGCACAGAAGTCCCTCGCTAATTCCCCGCTCTTATTTTTCACCTCCGCCCGTATCCCCCAAACCGTTAACGAGGCTAATGAATATAGAACAGGAGATTAGAAGTAGCCGGATAGATAACATTTTTATGACGGAGAGGAACGCGTGCATGCCGCGGTAAAAAGTTTCGATCCCGGTCGCTTCCATACTTCTTAACACCGCGTAACGAGACAGAGCAGAATGGGTATATAAGATATACGCCGCAGTATATCTCCTTACGGTTCGCTAATGAATGATTTCATCGGTAGCGTTCCTGCGGTCGTGTCCGCGAGCTAGAATAGGTCGAGTAGAGCGGGGGTGAATAATAAGGCGGGCAAAAAGGGGATTTAATGAGGTGCAAAATTCCCTTATAATTGATGCAAATTGTACGGATCGACAAGGATCTCAATCTCCCATTCCAAGAGCTCCGGCATTACCCCGTCACGTTCGAAAAATTCTTCCTTTCAGGAGCTGTGAAGTAGCCGAGAATGTGAAGAAATAAAATTTGGAACACGGCTGTTAAAGAATTAGAGGTTTAAAATCTCCAACAGCCGTCTTTGTCGGCACTCCTCGTCTCATTCACCGATATTCGCAGAAAACAAGAAAGGACACCGTACTTTTTAAGAACACCTGGAATCACCATCCATCTTCAGAAATGATTAGGTGTAAAGTAAAAACGGTAGTGTGTTGGGTATTTATTGTCCGAGTGGTGGAGAGGTTGGGGTCCTAATATTGTGACGCAGTGAGAGGTATATGAAGAAAAAGGGGTTCTGGTGAGGAGAGTGGTTTTATTAGATGCATATGAAAGCATTATTACACACAAGAAAAAAGAATAACTCATGAACCCAAACTCATCCCTCTATACTCTCCTAGACATGCTTCTTACACGAAGGTAGTGCCGGTGCACTTTCTTAGTCTTAACGTCCTCCAATAAATACCCAACACCTTACCGTCTTTGATTTGAACCTAATCACTCCTGAAGATGAAAGCATCGCTATAGAAATGCGTATCGGGTGTCCTCAAAAAGTGCTGTGTTCTTTCCTGTTATCTCCGAATACTGGCGAAAGAGACGAGGAACGCCGACAAAGACGGCTATTGGAGATTTTAAACCTCTAAGCGAGAACGGTTTTCCTCATTTCTCTAGCCTTCTTTTACTCGCGAATATTTCGAGATAGGGCAGAACGTCGCCCTGAGGATCGGCAATACCTCGATGATGGAGGCCCATTAATTCAACGGCGATTCATGACCGTTTTCCGTTCCCGAAACTGATTTTTCGATGCGATGTCCCGCTGAGATTGGGGCCGCAGTATAAAAAGGGAACTGGGTGAACAATGCCTCCCTCTCCCTCCGTTTAATGAATTGAGAATCGATGAAATAAGCTGCCCCTTGTAAGAGGCGAGATAAATGGTCGCGGTATATCTTTGGGAGATTTTTTCCTTTTGACGTCCGCACGATCTTTTATGCAGCTGTTCCTCCAACGGCTGGCTTTGCCGACGGCTAATATCGCGGTTTTTTAACTTTTGAGTCATTCCTGTAAAATTTGCAGCGATATAATATCGTACACTCATTTTAAGAAAGGTGCTAATACTTGGCTGACAAATGATTTTCACGTCACGACGAGTAATGACAAGGTTGACTCATTGTGATTCGGTATCTCTAAAAATATTTCGAGATACTTTGGCATGGATATATATATACGCGTACATTTTCCTGCGACATTATCAGTAACATTCTTTTAAAAAATTATCACATTAGAAAAGCGCAAATTTTCGGCTGAATACTAATATTGTTTTACGGCGCGATGAGTCATTATGACGTCGAACATTAACTATAAACATAATTTCGAGATAAGTTGGCTTCGAGATAAGCGGCTTCCATTGCATATGAATAAGTTTGGAAAGTGCATAAGCAATTAAAGTACAGTACCGCAAGATATAACGTATCCAGTCACTGGCTTCGAATCTGTATATTCTATTCGATTACTTTTCTTTGCTATAGATATAATATTACAAAAACTTATTTTTAAATGATATGCGAAGTTTACTAGAAGAGAGACCCACTTGGGCCTAACCTCGCTTTTAGTATGACTCATATAATATTACATTTCATGAAAAAAGTCAAATATGCTACTATAATTGGTCGTTTCAGCTAACGAAACAGATACTTGTACTTCTTCTACCGAAAATTTTATCATTATAATTAATAATATTTAATATTAATGTCATTATAATTTTATTATTATAAAATTCCCGAAGAAGAATTGCAGTATTTTTTAATTTGTCATGAAGATGGACTTCTACGTCATCAAAACTACATCTGTTGCATTTATATCAGTATGATTTAAGTGACACTGATATCGTCTCAAATTCAATACATAAGAACACAGTATTATTGAAATGATTTTCTTCACCTTGCTCTTGCACGTTAGGGAAACGTTCCTCCCCACCCCTTAAAGAAAAATTCTAATATACATATTTTATTCAGATATTTCCCATTTCTTTCTAATTTTTTATCTATCAGCAGCTCGCGATATTCCATTCAAACGCCTTCCAAGATATCTCCACTCAAATAACATCCGCACATCCTCAATTTCAGTTAACTCTCCTCGCGGTGAATGGAATATATCAACATTTTAGAATCTCATCAAGGCGAGAAAAGGCGTTCGGAATAGAAAAAAGGAGCGAAACTCGGTTCGAAATATTTTTATCTCTGCACAGCGGTACAACACGTCCGCGACGAAAATGAGATTGAACGAGTTTGAATAGAATATAAGAGAGAGTGTGTGAGGGAGAGAGGGGCACCATCGATAGAGCCGACGCATTAAAAGGACCTGTCGCTCAAAAAATATAAACCCCTGAATGACGTATGAAAAGATACCGAAAAGCGAAATGGAACGGGTGTCGACTTTTTAAGCGGGCGAAGACGAAATCGGAGCACGACTGGAAATCGGACTGCTGGGGGTATTCGATCTGCTGCTCGTTGTTCATCGCGAAGTCGGTGCTTTCGAAATTGCGGCTATTGCAATAAAAAGTTATCGTAAGAAAGATCTGGTGCCAATCAACGACCGTTTCTGTGTCTTTATGCAATAGCTGTTTGATAGGCCAGCTTTCTTACTGTCCATTTTTGTTATCTCCAGTGATCGGTTTTGGCTGATCTTAACTCGTAGAAAGGTTCTTGTCTTAGGAATATGAGCATTTAAATTTTATCCTTAAGATTGCGGAGTGTTTCTTCACGATTATCTCTGACTTTAGATACTGTACACAATTCTCTCTGATCTACCACTTTTCTCTAACCTACATTTTGTTGTCCATGTTAATAAGAATTTTTCGGCTTTTATACCGTTGTACGATACTACAAATTGACCAAAATCTTTATTTCAAGCCCCTACCCATATATTTATGTGTTTATGTTAGTTTTAATCTCAATGGGAACGTAAAATACAAACTTATTAAAAGGGTTGAAGAATAAAAATTGTTAGTAGCAATAATGCTATTTGCAGCTGAGCAGTAAGTATAAGCCTACTACAGACCTAGCCTTACAAATGCGTGCATTAAAATGTATCGAGGATCTTACGCTCCTCAAAGACCTTATTAGATGCTAATCGGTTGGTTATAATTAAAACCATCAATTACCGAAGAGAAGCAGACATTTAAAAATCCATAAATCATTTCTTTCTAAACAGAACCTTCTCCTAACTAATGATCGGAAGCAATAAAAATCAGAACCACTCAAATTGGGAAAATAATGGAAATATCATGAGAAAAACAATGGATTAATTTGACGTAGCTGTAGTACGGCGACTTCTTGCTATTGGAAAGCACTTCTTAACTTCTTTTAATAGAATATTGTTTTAAGGATACCATCATTTTTTAAAGGATCGAATTGCAAAACCAGTAACGCTTGTATATGGTACATTGAAGCGCAGACATTTTTTAAAATTCCATTTTCAAGAAGGAACACTGTGGACGTGGTACGATGTACCCAGGTAGGTAAACTCATGAGTTTAATAGATAACCGTTGTTACTCGATTGATTCTAGAGGGCAAGTGATTCGGCTCTTATAAATGTTTTACGCTCATGACAGTTGATGATATATTAATTTTTGTTGTTGCTCAGGATTTTGTTACAGGAAAATTAACTTTAAATTATTAATAAACTATACTAAATCTAGGTAATAAAGTTTTTTAATATCAACATATTTACATGTTGGTGATTACATTTCTTTCGATGACGAATGGATCATCAACAAGTATACAAGCACATTCATATGGTAAGTAGTGATGTACGAAATTCCCATAACGTTTTAAATATCCTAGGGTAAACCAATGAAAGCCTCATGGCACTAAAGCTACCTAATAATTTCACTATTAAGCCAGGATCTTTCTCTCCATGAAAGAAAACAAGTTCAATACTGATTAACGATAATCCAGTCATAATGCTTAATGAAAAAAATCAATGGAAATAGAAATATAATGAAGATATTTCTTTGGCCGTTGAGAAGCATTTATTAAACTTGCGTTCGAATTGAACGGGTACTTATGCCAAAGAGGGCAATATTTTAGCCATAGAAAGAAATAATCTTCGTGGATGACGAAGAACGAGGAGACAATAAAGCAAAATATAAAAATAGATAATTTTAAATTATAGAGAGAAAAATAAACGAATAGACTGCTTTACATAATGTGGAACTTTAATCACTGCGGATATTCATTTCCATCAATTTCTTAATTTGGTCAGATTGATTCCGATTTTAAATGGTAGTTTTGGTTCTTGGTATTAAATGTGGAAGATTAGCTAACAAAAGACTGCAAAACGTTGGTTTGAATGTATTTGCATCACACCTTTTAAACACATTAGCATATATTTTGGAATACAGAATGGAACGGAGGTATTCAGAAAAGAAGTAATTAGATGTAAAATGAAGAGAGATATGGTAAAAAAAGTAAGGCGGCTGTATTATGATGATCAATAGTTTATCTGAATTATTTATTTTTAATATAAGTAAAACTAAATATTAACATGACAGTGAATATAATGAGTATCAGTCATAGATCAAAACTTTAAACGAATGAAAAAGAAGTCATGCATCTTTCCTGTAGGCATGTAATATTTTAACATCTTTTCCAACAATTGATTCATTCCAATTGAATTAATCAGTAAAGAATTGTATCCAATGATAGTAATGCAAATTCTTTAACACTATAACTCATTATAATTCCTCATATTTGGTCATTTATCGCTATATATCGCCTTCCCAATCAGGGACCTTGATCACTATTCAAGCAAACCGACTTTTCCTCTTAAGGCATCTTTATCTTTAACATCCAGTGCACCGCTTTAAAAATATTACGGGTGGACATTTTCAAGAAAGATTAATCACTTTTGACAACAAGCGTTGGATGAAATTCGATGTACGCCTCGTTAAACAGAATGGTTACGATCTATACTCTCTTATCAGCCTCACAGGCTATTAGGGACCAAGAGACTCGGATAAAGGAGATAAAAACCCACACGAATTACGTCGGCAGCCAAAGAAAAGAATAAAATAACAACCTTAGCAACTGAAGCAGGGTATTAGATCTAAGATACAATGCGGGAACCTGTGTCACATTTTACATAATTCTCCATTAAGATACACTTAACGCCGACCTTATATTATTTCTGTAATCATGGCTTCATTCACATAGTGAAAATATGATTAAATGCATGGTCATCTATCCTGTTTTAAGTTTATCAATAACGTTAGCTTAGTTTTCATGTATTCTTTTATATTCTTATTAGTATTCCTTATGCATAATTACTTTCAAATGTGTCACGTCACAATGCTGTGGTTTGACGATTTTGTGAGCTTGGCTGCTTAGAAGTCTTTTATATTCCAAACTGTTTTCCTTATGAATAGTCACTCACATTTACTTCACGTTACAATAATGTGATCACTTACGTTAATGTAGATATCCTTTACTGAGTAAATTGTGACTTTTGAATTATCTGAAGAAAAATCCCTATTATGCATAAAAAGTTATGATATTTCATTAAGAGAATACTCAAGTTATACAACATCAATCAATAATGCAAGGGACTAAAATGTTTGTGTTCACAGATTCCTATTAGATTTTGTCACCATAATTAACAAAGATACGTATTATCATCGCAGCTGACAACATAAGAAGAAACGTCTTAGCTGCATTATGCAACTTAATTTTTAGGCAATTTAGTACTCAATTTTTGGCAATATACCGATGAATGTTTACAATCCGGGAGAACATTCCTCAATCCAGGGCATCCCGAGAAAAATACATCGAGGCCCCGATTTAGGAATTCGAACGGAACTAATTCTTGGACGGAAAAATGAGTAACTCTTTCTCCCAAGTTAAAACGAAGGGGAGTGTATCGTAGGTCGAAGGGGAGAGAGGAGGAGGAGGTGAGTTTGAGAGGAAGCGAGGGCCATATCTCCGCATTTGATCTTCATCCGCCAGCCACCCTATCTCCCGTCCACCCCCGCTCCACCTCCCTACGGAGCCTTATCTCCCATATCTACCATCCACCGGACTCCCCCACCGAATCGAGGGGAGGGAGCCGTATCAACCAGACCCAGGCTCCGGGCGGCATCTAGCCTCTCCCCCAACACACACACCCGCGAAGAAACACACGCAAAACAAGCCCTTAACCTCCCCTCACGGCTTCATATTCTGTTTTTCGATCTCTCCTAAAACTCGGGCCACATCCGACTTCCCCCCGCACCCTCTCCCAGCAACTCCCCGCCCGCTTTTAACCCTCCGCGTTACCGTAATCTGTCGGATATGGCTTTTGTGTCGCACCTCCGCTGTACTGGCTCCGGAGATAAGGTTGCCCTCTGGATTTAGATCCAAATCTCGCTTTTAAGTTTTCTTCGCCGGATTCCAGCGATTTCTTTTCTAGAAACTCCCTTTCTTTCTCGGCAACTTTTGGCAGCGGAAAAAATTATGAAGAAGAGTTGCTATCTTTACAAATATATTTTGGGGTGAAGAAAAAGGACGCCAAGATTTCGAAGGGAGTTACTCGTTTTTGTCTCCTTCTCCAAATCTCTTCGATAACGTCTCCCATTAGGTTTTTCCGTTAAAATATTATGCAAAGTTACACGGAAAGTGAAAAATAGCAACACAACTGGTACTCGAACCTAGGTCTCCTATTTTACGGGGATGTATCCTAAGCTCTGAACTACCATGCCACCACAATTTCCCTTCCAATGAAAAGGGTTAAGGTATCCAACCACGTAAAGGCGTGCACTCAGGAGAAATTCCAAGCAAAGACGGTCTTGAGAAAATGCTGACGGGGGCGGGAATTGAACCCGGGATCTTCCTCAATCCAAGAAGTTAATCAAACCAACAAAACTACATGGCCGGAACATATTCAAAAGCCGTTTTGGGAACTTTGTGTGCTTTGTGAAAATGTTCTAGCCAGGTAATTCGACAAGTGAAATAAACTCCCAGATAGAGGAATGTCCCGGGTTCGATTCCCAGCCCCATCAGAATTTTTTCAAGACTATAATCAATCATTGCTGACCGTACTTCGTAGAAAGACATCATGGAATAAAGATAAAAATGACCTGATGATGTTTGTGCGCTGAAACCTGTAGTCTAAATAATATTTTGTGGAAATTAAAAGTAATTTTTTTCTTTTTTCCTTTTTTCAAGACCGATTTTCCTTCATAAATTTCACTTCTGTTTTCCTTCAATTCCAAGACCTTAAAATATCATGCCTTTCTTCGAAGGAAAGGAAGCGGAGATTTCTTATAAACAATCGCGAGGGGATTACTGACATTTCTTGTACGGCTCCACATTGCTGTCCCTCAATCTCCCAGATCATCATCACGCCATCTCGTACTCTGTGTTCACGCAATTAGAATAAATGATAGTAAAACAATTAAGGAAGCGTATATTTAAAACGTGTTGCCCTCGACGAGATAGTTCCGATGGCTTCTTAAGCTGAATATAATCGGGGAATGCCATCGAGGCTTCGTTAGCGGCGGAATACAACGGGAGCGGAATTATGGAGAACTTCTCATTTCGACGAGATTAACATCGTCCCTGCATCATGCTTTTAATTGCCCAGTAGGAGAGTAGTACTCGCGGGCGAAAATCCGCGAGGTATTGATACTTGCCGTATATACTCGAGCATAAGCAGAGCCGAATATAAGCCGAGGCACCTAATTTTATCACAAAAACTGGGAAAATTAATTGACTCGAATATAAGCCCAGGGTGGGGAATGCAGAAACTACTGATGAATTTCAAAATAGAAATAGATTCCAATACAATTGCAGTAATTGAGAAGGCTCCTGGATAATCACGAGGACAGCGCGTTTGTCTTTGGTGAAAGCGGTCCCGGGTTCGATTCCCAGTGGGAGCCAATGTGCGAAATGATCCAAGCCGGGGGTGGCTGTCCTATGGCACGCGCGCCCAAAGTGGCACGCGAGAGAATTTCTTCGCCACGCGAAACTCCTACGATATTATCTTTTTTGCTTTATTTACTCAAGAAATGAAGTTCCACAGTAAAAAAATGTGGATTCTGTTTATTAGTAGTGAAACCTGAGGACCATTTAAGTCTTATACAAGATCTTAATCGCGTCGTTGACATTATAAAATGAATAATATCACCATCTCACTGTATGGTTCAGCACCACATTGCCACGCAAGCCCTTTATATTCATCGAATATGGCACTCTAGTCGCAAAAGGTTCGCCAACCATGATCTAAGTAGCCGAAGCACTTTCCAAAATACTACTATAGTAACAGAGGCATCAGTAGGTTAGCAGGAGAAAATCCTCAAAGAATTGTCCATTGAGTAAGTGAGGTAGACGATTACCGGCTACGGCAGTATTTTACCATCAAACCGGCAAGTGAAACCCTAGCTCGTGTATAAGCTGAGAAAGCCGAATAACATGCTGAAAAAATCGGCTTATACACGAGTATATAAGGTACGCCGCGAGAAAAGTCGTAACGGGCGCCGATGTTTTTTCTCCCGCCTCCGCGGCGGTGTCTTCCGCGGAATTAATTCATCCAAATCCACATTCGATAAGAAATTTCCCACGTTATACTTTAATATCTGCCGCTCACGAACCCATTCCGCCCGCTAAACAAAACAAACCCTTATCGCGTTCACTTTATCAAAATGGAATCCGGAGAAAAGGCAAGATATCGCCGAAAGGAAATCCCTCGGAAAGAAACGGGGAGAGAAAAGGGAAACAAACGAGAGCAATAAAAAGGGAGCAATAAGCGGCGATTTTTTTATATAATGAAGCTTTTAAGTAGATACCGATTCCGGCACACATAGCTAGAAGGTAAGGCCCCTTGAGACGGGGGAGGGGGAGAGAGGGTGGTTGTAAGGAGGAAGGGGAGGGGAAGGAAGGAGGGAGATGAGGCGCAGTGCGATGGCGAGATAAGGGCGTGGGAAGGATTATTAGGGCGAGTGGTGAATATTAATACGGCGATATGAGCTGACTTGGTGGAGGAGATGGGGTGTTAGAGGGGGAGGAGGGGAGGTGGGTGGGTGGGAGAATGCGTGTGCAGAGGGGGAAAAGATCGCAGAAGAAGCATCAGTATTTAAGGACAGACGGGGAGCAAGTTAGGTAGAAGGTGGCATTGGAATGTTGTATGTGGCAATACGGCAATACCCTGTTCTCAATAATTTAAATTTTGCTGAAAAATCAGCCACTTTCAGTGACATATTCGAAAAAAATAAGAATCCACAAAAGACTCAGTACTTAAAATAATAATTATAATCTCATCTTATTTTATTGGGTGTATTTTTAGTCAAGGAGGACCAATCATACAATAAACCCATTTTTTACACAACGCATATAACATTGCCCTAACAAGGATCTGAACCCAGGACCTCAGCGCTGAGAGTCTAGCACGTTAGTAGGTCAGTATACAATCTGACTGCCGCGCAAACAACTATAAACGGCACTCGAAACTTTTAAACTACTAATAAGATAAATGAAGAAATATTTTGATTATTTATAGTAGTAGTATTGTTAAAAGTGCTTCGACAGCTTAGGTCATTTCACACATTGGCTCCCACCGGGAATCGAACCCGTGACCGCTTTCACCAAAGGCAAACGTGCTTTCCATATGACCATCTGGGAGCCTATTAATTATTTATAACATTATCACATATAACAGGATATAGAATTGCTATTTTTGATTCTTTTTTAATCGGTTTCAGCAAAAGAAGTTTGAAATTTTACGGAAACTTCTTAAAAAATAAGCTGAATAGAAGGAAGAAACTAAATAACTTCCACGCAAAGTTGTTTGGAAGAATTTGTTTCTATGGAAATACTATGTTTCTTTCTTCTGTGCCATGGCCTTTCGCTAGGTAACAGAATTGATAATCGGCAAATATCCAATGTTTGTTTAAATAAATATATTCAAGCGTAAATTGGTGGAATTTCACATTAAAAAGTTTTAATGACGAAGTCAGAAGATATAACATATACAAATTCCACAAATATAACCCTAAAACAGGTAAACCTCTTTGTGGAATTTGTGGATGTTATGTTTTTTGATTTTGTCATTAAAGGGTTTTATCTAATGTTAGATTTATTATTTTTAATTTAGAGAAATAATTCGAAATTCGGACAATTTTGGGGCGTAAGAAATGGAAGCTGCCTCATGGCGACTGTATTAAAATATACACTCTCCTGGAAGGCTCATTTAGCCAAGGAAAATAGAGCGATGAAGAGAAGCGAGGGATAAGGAAGAAGTAAACCGTCACGGGGAAGACCCGACAGAAAAAAGCGAGCGAGAAGGTGGGAGGATGTGTAAAGACGGATGATTCCCGTAATTTGTCTTCGATGATGAAGTTAATGCGAGAAGACGAAAGGGGGGGAACCCCTCCGTATTCGCCGTTCTTTTTTTCCGCGTATTTATACGGGGAGATAAAGAAGGGAAGACTAATGAATAAAAATAGCAACGGGGAAGAATCCATGGAGAGGAATGGAATAAATTAATGGCTCCTCCTGTTTCTTCCCCTGCCTTTAAAACGCCTTTTCCGTCTCTATCTACTGGAACAAAGGATACACTTCGTACGGAAAAAAGAGCGGGGGGAGTTTTGCAGGTCGAAAGAACTTCTTTTGAGGGAGAGAGGAAGTCCAGAAGTGGAACGACGCTGGGTGGTGGGGATGGAGATAAGATTGCAGAATAAGATGGGATAATAATGACCCCACGAGGAAAAATGAATAATAAATTACGACAGGAATAAGGAAACGATAGCCGCTGTAAAATTCTTAAAAGGTTGGCTGGGGAGATAAGGAATTGGAGAAACGTTTGGAATAAAAATATTCGATTGCATAATTAGCGGACCCGGAGGTAGGAGCGGATCTAGTGGGAAAAAGAAAAAAATTCAAATTAAGACCAAATTGGAAATGACTGCAGCGAGGCTAAGATTCACGCTAATGCTCCACACTGACAAATTTCGTGCTGATGATGTTAACGGTATACATTAGCCGCGGGGAAAATTAAGGCAGACAATATGCGGAATACAAAATGTGACCGATCTTCCGAGATAAAATTAATAACGAGCGAGATAAGATTGCTGAATTGCTAAGTAAGAAAAGCGTTTTCTAGCCTTATTAGCTATGCTATGATAACATCTCGAAATATCGAAACTTAACGACTTTGAAATCAGCGAGGTAATTACGCAAGAAAGTTTGAGAAGCGACTCGATAAGAATTTTGGAGGGCAGGTTACGTTTGGAAAAATAAAAGAAATGCTGTTAACTTCCATCGAAGAGAAAAGTTAGCAATTTTGCGATTATGGTGTTTAAAATAGTCCACTATCGCTGGAAAAAATATAACATGTAACTGATATTACATTCGTGTGAATGAGAATAGATTTTGTTACCGAGAAATGAAATAATGGTAGCATTTAATAGGAAATATATGATAATATATGGTTATACTTTAAAGTACCAAATGGTTTTGTCACTTATACACGGAGGAATCCATATTCACTAATTATAAGGAATATGGATATAAGAATGTTAGGAATAAGGATATAAGAAATTAGATACAAGGAATAAAGATACAAGGAATATCATAAAAATATCAATTCAAGGAAAGTACATTTGTGGAAGATATAACCGGTATCATGTGACCCCCTCCTACTGCTACTACTATAAACGCAGATTTGAGGCTCCTGAATAGCCAAGTGGGCACCCCATTTTGCTGTAATGAAAACGATACCTGGTTCGATTCCCGGTGGGATCCCATGAGCGAAATCACCTAAACTGTCGAAGAACTTTTAACAATACTATTACCACTAATGTAGATTCAGATAAGTTTATCAATCCTTGTCACTAAAATGAGCGTTTCCGAAAAAAATACATTGTGTAAGAACAAAAGTCTAGATGGATATCAACCAGACGAAGTTGCCACACTAAGGAACGTAGAGTGAGAACTAAAAACGGGTGACGAAACGAAAATAATAGAAACCTCTTTGTAAGTAAAAACAACCCGAATCT
Organism: Sympetrum striolatum; assembly: GCA_947579665.1. NCBI lineage: Eukaryota > Metazoa > Arthropoda > Insecta > Odonata > Libellulidae > Sympetrum > Sympetrum striolatum. Next base: position 46,196,216 of record OX388342.1, on the reverse strand, counting down.
CGAGGTATTCAAAATAATCAAGAGAGAGCCTTACGAGATGCTTAACATTAATTCCTAGTGGGTGCGATAAGGGCTTTTCCGAGCAAATATTGGCGGATCTCGACGCATAAGGAGTATACTAATGAAAAGAGCAGAGGGGGACGTCGGTAAGGAAAGGGGGGAACCCAAGGAAAGAGGGGAGGAAAGATCCTCGCAACGGGAGAGAGGGTGATGCAAGGAATGAATGGAAGATAGAGGGGCGATATGAGGCAAAATGGGACACTTCGACCATCTCATTGTCAGCGCTGGTTATGCTCATGGGAAGCGTTTCTACATCTCCTTTTCCCTCCCCTTTTATTCCTCCTGACCCCTTCCCCGATGCCCACCTACACACGGTCCCCTATCCGCGAAACTGTCCTCCCCGGTATCTCGAACTTTGATCGCCGCACGGAGTCCCACGAGTTTGCGCGAAAAATGGACTGGCGGAGAAGATACACACAAGTTTCAGGCTCACCACTCCGGTTCTGCTGATAATGTTCCGTCTTATCCCGAAGAGAATCGCGGCGGAGAGAAAATTCCGGGGTTTTAGTCGCTCCCTTCATGACGGAACGAGCTCCTCGACGATTAGTTGTTACGTTCTTGTGGAGGTTTTCATTTGATGCGATCCCCGAGATTCGGAAATAAAATATGGGGAGAATCCCCTTATTACTCTCCATCCGCGATTAATCTTAACGATCTGTCTCGGTAAGCTAAATGGAGGGAGAAAGATGTGGTTTTAAATCTGCGCCAGGAATAGATTATTGAAATGTTCATTGTTTTAAATCATCGCGGTGATTGTGGTGATAATGAAACAATAAGCTTATATACGTTGACTGATTACTTGCTAGATGAGTCACATAGCATTAATACAAATTTGTAATGGCTATTGTTTCAAATTTTCCTGCTACATATCCTGATGAACGGAATACTTTTTCATCAGTGATTTGGTACAGGATAGAGAAAAATGTAGCTTTCATTAATTTTTGTCACAGTCTTGATTATTGCTGTGATGACATGAAAGTTAATCAGGTATGAGTAATGCTAAATAGTGGCACTAATGGTCTTTATGGAAGGCCAAGAGAGATGTTACTGGTGGAGCCATTGTGGTTCAGTTGCATGGACATGCTCCACTCCTAGCAATCTGGCTTGGAGAGGTAATGAAGGACAAGCTACCTCACTCCTAATCCTGCCTTGTAAACGGAATCCCCCCTACTAGCTCTTAGTAAAGGCGATTTACAAAGCAGCCTTTGGGACGAATACTTAACAGACACTGTTGAAAAACTATTTTCTAGCAGAGCTAAAATGGAAGAAGTACCCAGGAGTCAAACCTTTTCTGATTGTAACAGAAATATTGCAATTTTATAAAGTAGTAGATTTTATACAACAAATGTGTCAATTTTAAGTTATTTGACACTGAGGAGGCAATCCGACTTGAAATATGCGTTTCCACCAATCCGAAGACGATTTGACCTCCGCGGATTTTCGGAAGTTACCGTTCAGATATAACCGATTCGAACGAAGACAAAGGCGAGGAAATTAGTTAGTTGGAGATGAAGATTAAAGGCAAAGTGAGGCTGCAGGAGATAAGTTTCGAGGGAAGCACAAATCATTCGAAAGAAGATGAGAGGCGGTGTTGAGATAAAGCGAAGACCGATCTCTGATTACACATTGCAACGCTAACCGAAATCAATTGTGCAGAAGAAGATTGGTAGAATAGAGAAGGGAAGGCACCCGCGACTGAATGTCACTAATGGAATTGTAAAACCTGGAATTTGGATTTCTAAGACGGAGGATGAACGAAGCGTTAAGATCCGCGAGTCTTTGTCATCCAAATTGAATTTGATCCTCTGAGAGAAGATATAAATGAAATTCATTCCGCGGTTACTTCGCCGAATCACCTTGCCTCAGCGACGAATGCGATTTGCGATATCGCCAGAAAATGGTACAAGCCAATGGCGAAATCTGAATTTTAATCTCGTTAAGTCTGCTATAAGATCGGCATAGCGAAAGGCGTTTCGCTAACGATCATTGAAGCGAGCAAAAGTAGGCGGATGAATTGTTCCATAAAAGTTGGTAAGTTAAGTTGAGCCATGAAAGACAGAAATTATGTAATATCTCAAATTTATTACGGTTTCATAGTATTTGGTATAATTTTATCTGATTCTATTCTTTCTGCATATAAGTAGATTATTTCAATAAAAAGGGCTTGGAACAAAAAAATCGCTCCAACTGTTTCTTGCTTCGAAAATTAACCATTTTCTTGCATTTAATACAACAGTTTCTACCATCGGATCGAATATAAATTATTTCTTCTTATTTCTTATTATTTTATATAATACCCGAATTTAAAAGCTTCCAATTCCGTATGAAATACACAATTTACTTAAATAGATGTATTTTAGTTTTGTGTAAAATCGTAATGATCCTACCTTAAAATTTTAAATCGTATAACTATTAATTTACTTAACGGTCATTACTATAAACGGCTGTAGGCCTAAATAGTGGACCATAATTAACAAACTTATTTAACGAAAGCAAGAATTTTAACGAAGAAAAACAACAGAAAAGCAAATAAACAAACCAAAATTCATAAAAGTGAAATTTTAAAATGCAAATATGAATAACAAGAGGTACGAGATAAAGAAGTATTACATAAATATATTTACTGCTAGAACGGATAATATTATTAAATTATTTTTATACTTGAATATAAAAGTAATAAACACACGAATTGAAGTGCCTTGAAATTTGAATGAATACCAAAACGTACCGAGACAGACAAAGGCTAGGCAGCACTGATTTATACCATCTTGTTTCATGGCAGTCTCCTTAAACTAATTCAAAATTTACCCATCCAAAAATGTCCATTATCATTTCACTAATACTTTATACCCAAGTATAGTATCTTATAGGATAAAAAGCGGGAATCTATACCAGCGGTCGCGATGCAGGTATGGAAATGAAGACACCCGGGGGATCAGCGAAAGGGATGTAAGTGCGAATCGGAAGAGTGATGTGAAAATAGGAGAGCGGTAGGGAAGCGTAGTATACAATGGTTGTACGTGGGAGAGGCTTTTAACATGACCGCTGACCCAAAGCGAAGAACAAGGGTTTCGCCGTGCGTTACAGGAGCACTAATGGAAGAATGGAGGCCACAGGGGACCGAGGGAGAAGTGGACGTTTTAAAGGAGGCCGATAAATGCGTTAATCCACAAACCTGGTGATCTACAATCAGATACATCGAAAGATAAGGAAGGGAAATTAAGTCGAGGGTAATGGAAGCAGGCATGTTTTACTATAGCTGAGCTTTTCCTGGGCTATAGGCAGCCTGTGGTTTCACCAATAAAATGTTAAGGGTATGAGGGATCATCTTATCACAACTTAGAAATTAAAAACTACTTTCAGAAAATAGAATTCAAACATTAATATAAGAGGAAAATTTACGACTTCAATGATAATTTTACTAACAAATAAATACTATTCGTATAATCAGAACCTTGCTTGATCCTGAGCTCTGAATCCGGTTATTTAAGCTTAATTTTTCTTTGCAGTTAAATATCATCTCTGTGAACACAAATTATTTCGATTAGTTTAATCATATTTGTTAGAGCATTATTCATTAGTTCAATAACATAGTTATTAATTACTCTCTAAAAATATCGTTTTTTATCAAATGACGGAAATTCTACATTATAACGAAAGTTAGTTAATGTTTTGATATTTATACTCTAATTAATTATCATTAACTTACATAATTACGATTAATTTAGTATGCATTACTTTCAAAGCATCGACAAGACTATTTAATTGGATATAGAATGTAGTTAGTTTGATATTGATTCAAAAATGCTTCGGCATCTTATGTCATTTCGCACAAATGGGTTCCCATCGGGAATCGAACCAAGGACCGCTTTCACCGAAGAAGGACCGCTTTCACGCGTTATCCACTTGGCAATCCGGGAGCCCGGATATGCATCGGAGATCCCTCCTTAAAATCGTCTAGTGTATTCTTAATTATAAATCGCGAGTGGAAATCTAATTAACTATTAGATACCCATAATCTAATAACTTGTGTGAGATAAAAATTACCTCTATCACCCATCCCGCTATCTTTTTCAGCCGCTAAGCATCGTCAGTCAAGAGCCGCGGAAAACCAATTTATGAAAGGCGGGAATGAATTATTTTAGCTGAAGTTCATCCTAAGGGGACAGGAATGAAGCTATAGGGATTGGAGCCCTCTTCCAAAATGCAACCCTTTGACTCGCAGATATAAGAGCGTGGAAAAAGGGCTCTCCGGAATCCGAATAAACACGGGCGAAGAAGGGACTCCCAAACAAACAAGGAGGAATGAGATAAGTCCGTAATGTCCTGAGAATGGGCTTCGAGGGCGGAAATTAGCATATTCATGGCGGCAAGGGTCACGGAATCTGCCCTGAATACGGAATATTAAAAGAATAGAGGCATAACTTCTTCTTTTTTCATGAATTGAATTTACAGCGCACGTATGACATTCTTTTGGCCTCCGGAGGGAGATGAGGAAGCCATCAGCGGACCCACTCCTCACCGTTTGCATACGGCTCAATCTAGGGGGCAGATTAGCCTTATTTAAGGCGGGCAAATTAGAAAGGCCTCCGCAGAAGGGTTTTTATTAGAAGTGTCCATCACCCAAGGCGCCTTATATTATAGAGCAGATTACTATCTCTTTGAATGTGAGGGTCTGGAGAGTTTTTTCTACGTTTACTCGGGAATTTCCGTTAATTCGTAACTACGACAATGCGCCCCTTATTTATAGATTTATATTATATATATTTTAGTTAAAAACTTGTTTATTCAACTCTGCTAATATTTGTGCATTCAATTTCCTTTATGAATTAATCCTCGTAAAATATCTGACTAGCACAAAACAACGCAAGTTGTAGTCGTTAAATCTGCTGGAATAAATTTTTCATTGTTAATATTATTGAAAGTGCAAACTTAATAATACATAAATATGAAAAACCTTATAGGAGCGACATAATTTGAATATATAATTCGTATTGAAAGAAGACATGTTTTCAATACCTAACCTGGCGCCAGTGTAAGCTCTTGAAAAAGTTTGTGCATTATTTAATACACTCGCCCACAAAAAAGAAAACATTTTAATTAAGAAAAGATATCTAATCGCGAGTTAAGTAAAAGAATACCAATCTGATGTCTAAAAAGTCTGTGCGCCACTTCCAAGAACGAGTAAAAAAAGTATTTCCTCTCACCATGGAAATCTGCGAGAATGTCTTAATCAACTGATTAACATTAGCGGGCTCACAAGTTTCAAAATATCTCAACCCGAAATATCTGAACACCAAAAAAATGAAGTAACGAAGATAAAATCACGTAAGGACTCATGTGGGAGAACAAATAAGCTATCAAAACCCAGGAAAAAAAAAGTTGATGAATATTAATATTCCACATACCAACAGCTTTACTTCTGTCGAAAAAATGCAATTACGATAATACAGTACGGTTCCGTTTCCGTAACACGCGCTAAAAGACTTTCCTCATGAGCGTAAATACTGACCGATTGAACTCTGGATAAAATGTCCCCGAAATATCGAGCCTTCGAAATGTCCACCCCCAATCGTTATCCAACCCTTTTAAACCACTCAAGCCAGTGCGAAATGGATCGAGGAGGAAGAAATCCAGAAGCAGTAGCAGCAGGAGGATTGCAAAGAGCGTGACATTGTACGCAAATCGGCATTATTCAAAACGCACGGGTGCGGAAGTGAGAGGGACGTGGAGCGGGAGAGGAGCTTAGAATAAGAAATTTCTCGAGAATGAGGGCGATAGCGTACAGTGGGAGATATGACCGTGTCGGCAGAAACAAAAATGCAAGTTGCAGGGGAAAGGAAGCCGGAGGAGCTGAAGAATGGGTTAAGAGGGGAGTTTAAGATGTCTTATGGAGATTCGGCGTGCATGAGATTTGAAAGGAGACGTTTCCCCTTCGAGACGGATAAATATTCATTCTACATCCTTTAGAATATCTGAAAAATTGAGGCCGCGTATTAACATTCGTTTGCTTCTTTGAAGATCGCCACCGATAAGCTGAATATGCATATCTCTATGCTCCAGTTATCTACGTATGCCATTTCCTAAAGCTAAAGTTGTCGTAAAAGTACTACATCAACAGGAAATATCGCAATCTGAGGCTTACACGTCACAGGCCTCATTCAAATCAAAAGCATTTCCATTTTGAGAGATAAGCTGTCAAATTACACGACAAAAAATGATTGATGTTTGGAAAAAATATTGATATAAAAATATTTTAATTTTCAAGAATACACCCTAAGCACATAAGCAGGAAAGTTACAAATCAAACCTGTAATTTCCTTAGTGTACATTTTAATTATAAGGCAACCTTGAAATCAACGGATTTAATACCTACTACTTGATATATAACTGAATTTGCACACAGAATTAGCCATCACTACATGTATTCCTCAAACATACCGTATACAGAACAGTATCCTTTGAACGTATCAACAGGTCTGATTTTCTGCGAAAACAAAATTTCTTACTAATAAGATAATATCATGGGAGGGAAAATAAATAAAGGAAGAATATTGTATCAAACGGCAGATGACAGAAAAACATCTTAATCCATTTGCATCCTATCCATTCTCCGTCGTGAATAGTACGATGAATAATCTTCTAGTAAATGGCTAACTTTATTTTCTCCCAATTTTTCGAAAAGATGATGTAGAAGTATTTGCTGAGTGCTATAGCTATAAGACTTTGTGGAGTTGAAATCGATATTGTCTATGAGAGAATGCGAATTAGATTAAGATTGAGAACGAAAAGGCTTATCGAAGATTTACTTTCTGCTGAATAACTTAATCTTCCATGGCAGGAAATAATTCTCTTCTTGCGACGTTACCAATATTTCGTTCATATATTAGAAAGATAAATTCACAAAATGATTTCGCCATCAAACTGGTTGATGAAGGAAAACATAAACACAGCTCACAAAATGAATAGCGGGATGGATCAAAACTTTAGTGAACCTAAATTAGAATTAAAGGATGGTGAATTAAGAGCTTTGCGTTTGTAAAGCAACCAATGCGGAACAATTTGAATTCTTTCGAAGGATTAGAATCTTACTTCAACAGATTAGCAGTTAGCCATTCCTCTCTCAATGGTAACTTCCTAATTAAAATCCTGAGCATATAGATAATATTTCAATATAAATTTATCATATTCCTGTATATTTAGATTATATTTCTACACATATGGAGATTATATTTCATTAAAATATGTTATATTCCTGATTTCATCCACAAAGATAAGGAAAATATAGCCCTTCATATCGTACCAGTTAAAACGGAGGAATGAACGCAAATATGGACGTATAGATACGCGCGCAGAAGTTTCAGAAGCATTTCCTAATTCATTTACGCGCGGATTTTTACCAACAAACCATCTCCCGGCCTAAGTCAGATAAGCCAAATGAAATCTCCGAGGCAGATACTTCGGAGCAAGTCAGATTTATTATTTTCCCCGACGTCAACCGTCAAAAAAATTACAATCTCCGAAAGAATTATCTTCGCAAAAGAATGCTATCGGGGGAACCGCGCCGTCGCTTTATTTTTTCCCCCACCTTATTACCGAGATAATTTTTCCAAGTCTGATTCACAATTTGGCGCGCACCAAAAATACATTATCTTTCCCTATCGACTTTCCGGGCCCTCCGCTCAAAAACTGGGAGATAAAAAAGACGGACTCATCGTTAAAAAAAGCGGGCGTCGACCCTCAAAGTAGGAAAAAAATAATCAGGAGAACATTGAAACAAGCCGATTCCGAAATACGTGGGTAAGTCAATAAGTGAGCCGCAAAACTGGATGGAGCCAACAATAATAATCGTAACTTCTTGAAATTTATTTCACTTTTCTACTTATTTTTCCTGGACGTTCAGACACCTATCCCGTCTCTTTACAAGTTCTCCTGTAGCAATGAAATCTTTGGGATGCTGTCGCCGCCACGGAGGACTCTAGGACTACAGCAACAACATTCTGAAAACGCCGGCTACCCAAATGATTTTTTTAGGGCCCGAACTGATGAATAGCATTGGGGGCTAGGTTGGAACTGTTCCACTCGTCCATAACTTAGTGGATGCTCCAAACGTTCCCAAAGAAATGTTCGTAAGAGCTCCTGCGTTCATCTTGCTGCTGAGATCGGGCATTATCATTTAGAAGAAATACTCCCTTGGTAAGGTTCATCTTCAGGACAGGTCTCCTTTCATGGGATGCATTTCACGATGCTCTTCTTCTGTGGATAAGTCTTCGGTCCACAATAAAATCGGTTTATTTAAAAATGGTATATGTAACTATTATTTACTTTTGTTAAAGTCTTGATCATGGCTGTGATGAAATGAAAGCTACGGAGGTATGAGTGGATAATTGTACTGATCAAGTTCTCTCCTTTTGGATTGATAAGAAAAGCGTTACTCATTGAGCTCCACTTATGTAGACATGATCCGCTAATAGCATTCTGACTCAGTGAGGATAGCAATGGAAAACTACCTCACTCCTCATCCTGCCTACTAATCCTCATTCCTCTCAGCAAGCTCTTAGTAGCTAATTATTAATATACATATCACTACAAGTAGGGTCAAGACCTGGTTGCAGTGGATTGCAATACAATATACGTATTACAATACAATATGACTGTATTACAATACAGTATACGTTATACACATAGTCAAAATCAAAGAAATAATTACAGAAAGAATGGTCACTTGTTATATCGGTGATGGTGAGGTAAAAACCAGCCCTCGGGCTGAATACTTTACAGACAGTTAAACTGACGTTTGCGACGTATTTATTGACACTCTAGTATTATCTAAAAACGAGGGGAGCTACAAAAATACGCTCGGAAGGAAATTAACGAAAACGGGAAAGAAACTTCTTGCTCCAGAGAAATCGATCAACCGCGGGGGGTATAGAACATTTAAGAAACAAATGAAATAACGCCGGATAATCCCTTCCGTAGTGCCCCCCGGAGGTCCCGAACCCAATCCAGCGTTTGAGAAATAAGTGTGTCCCTCCCCCCACCGGGTCCTTCGTCATGCGTATATCCTTATCTGAGAACGTCAGACTCCCCTCCCCCCCACCTCTCACTCCCTCACGGGAGAACGCGCATTTTAATTTTCTTTTGCTTATCTATACATCTCCCCGCCACCCAGCCTTTCCTCCCTCTTCTCTTTGTTTGAGATTTGAATGCGGACGAGAGGCGGGAGTGGCGCCGAAAAGAGGAGTGGGTCTCCAACGGAAAATAGGTAACCAGAGGGGATGAGGGGAACCCCTCTCCTTTATTTTCTGAGGGGAAGAAGAAGGGAAAGAACCTCCATTGACTCGGAATAAGAACCGGAGATCCCGAAAGCAAATCTTTGGTTTCATAAAAGGCTCGATATTGGAGTTCATAAAGCTTCTCGTTCCCATCTCGCTTAAACCAGTCGTCAGAGCATGAAATCTGTGAAATCGAACCCCTCCGTCTCCCTTTTATTTAATTCGAAAATTATTTGGAAACGGAGACTTTTCCGAGGGTTTCCTTATCCCCACGCTTGATGGCGCCACTCGCGTGATTGAAAGCGAAGGACGATGTTAATTTAAATTGGGTTAGTTTCGGTTCTGACGCGGAATGAGCGAGCAAAGGAGAGTGCGATAAGGTTGAGAATGACGGAACAATTATCAGCGGGCGATAACGGTAAAATTAGACGCGATGAAAACGCTAGCGGAGATAAGATTTGGTCAAACGCGAAAAAAACACGCTAGGAATCCAGTACGTGGACAGGAATTACAAAATGTCTCCAGCTGCTGAAACAAAACGAAATAGAATCCAACTCTGAGATTAATAGTTACCAGATTTCAACCATGAATAATAAGATTAATCAGATAACCAAAGATTTCTGTGATCTTTCGAGCATTATTTTTTAATAACCATATTCTATATCAGAATGACATTTCAGGTTCAGAAAAGGCACACAAATCTATATACATATCTTTATTATCGGATCTGAAGTTGGAGGCCTTCTATCATTTTAAATGTTTCACAGATGGATACTCTTATCCAAAGTTATTGATTAGTAAATAAATAACCGAGAGGTAAGTATTTGATCACGTTTCAATCATGTGCATTTATTTTTTAATCAATCGTTTATTTGTTTCAATCATGAATATTATTATTTTTATTATTTTTCATTATTGATTATTATTCCAGGTTATCTATAAATAGTGTCGTAAGAGCTATCCTCTAAATATTCGATGTCCTTCTTTCAATTCTAAACGATTGAGTCAATATCTCCTGACGTTTAAATTTACAATAAGATCTACCTGAAATGTAGAGAGTGTTTTCCAGGATAACTCTATATGAATTGATATTCATTTCTGACTTCAGCCTATTTCAAAGGCCTCCTGCTGTTTGTGCATTAATATTAAATTACGTAATTAATTAGAAGTGAATGAAGGTGCAATGAGCTTGATCATTTCAGCTTTCTCTTAATCGAAAGTTATTGTAAAAGTAGACTGTAATATAATGTAACATGCCCATGAAAGTAAAAAACATAACCCGTAATGAATCCATGAGTAACATTTTTTTGGCATTGCAGAAGGGGAGACCTAAAAAGTGCAGTTACTCAGCGTATTCATACCTCAGTAGCTTTCATATTATCACAGTCATTATTAAGACTATTACAAGAATAGATTAAAGATACAGTTTTCTCTATCCAGTACCAAATGGCTATTTTAAAATATCTATTCATCAGACCGTGGTAGGAGGAACTATAGGCCTTGAACTTTTTAAGAATAATATTTAGTAGTATTGGACATTGCAGAATTTCAGGTAAAGCACCCCATCAATAAACGTCGATAACCGTCTTTAAGTGAGCCAAATATTTACAAAGTATTTTATCAAATGCAATTATTCCAGAGATCTTCAACCTTATCGGAGACACTTCCAGTATCGAGTAATCCGCGATCAGAGGTCCAAATAAATGTGTTACTCCAATTAAAGACTAGGATTAAATTACCGACTTCTTCCAATACTTAGTATTATTTTCTATTGAAATATGTATTAGAAAATATTTTATACTTTTACGACGCAAAAAAAATCCCAGTGCACACTGAACGTAATCCTCCGACCCTAAAATCACCATCAAATAGGTACTCAGGACTCTATTACAAAGTTCCTCCCTTTTACGAAAGGCACCTATGCGGAAAGGATCCTTGAGATTCTTAGGCAAATAATAAGCTTTAGAAAGGGTTCCTATCCTAACAAATGTACGTAGATCTCTATTATGCACAAATTAAACGATTTTGTGCGCAGAAAGTGAGAGGTAAATGCAAAGGTAAAAAGCATTTGACGTAACAGAATAGTCAAACGGAAATTTCGTAAGCTCCCCAAATTACGAACATCTCAACAAACTTTTAACATTTTATCAATTTATATCATTGACTAAGAAATGTAAATTTCTTTCAACATTTTCATTTTGAAGAGGAATACTAAGGCACCATAAATTATATTATACATGGAAACCCTAAGAAACCCTGTTTTTTTTACGGCTAAACAACTTTGGAGTTATATTTGGAGCTTTTTTAACTCTCAATTTTAATAGCAGTGTTCGTTTTTTCCTACATAGTTACGTATTTTGTTGGGTTTTGCATTTAGATTATTTTATATTAACAGTTCTACTATCAATAGGAATAGTGGATAGGTAGGTGTTTAAGAATCCCCATTTCTGAATGTTTTACGAAAAATCTACGAAATTTGTTACGATTGCTTATCCTTAATATTTAACCAAATCAACTTCATCATTTGGGGAAATATTAAAATAGCAAATATTCCCAAGAGATATAAATCTCAAGTACATGGTAAGCCGATGAAATATGCCGAATAATTTTCTCATTAATCACTACTTGAAAGACATCAAGGAATCTAAATAGCTCCATGAACACCATTATAAATCATACTTGGGACTCTTAAGTTCAGAAGAAATGTAAACCTTCAACAGAGCGATGGGAACATCAAAGAACAAGCACTTACATTTGAAGGAATCTTTCAGAGAAAACTCTCATGACTTCAAATACAGTAATAAACGTCTTTTCCCAAGGCGGAGAGGTAAACTTATCGAGGCATCGTAATTAAAAGGGATTAAAAATAACTCAATCCGCCGAGAAGCCAAGACTGCCAACAAGTGTTAAAATTCAAAAGCATTAAATGATGTGCAGCATTTTCCCTCCTCTTCCCCGTTGCGTCTCCCACATCCCCTGACATCCCTCTTCCCCCAATGAGGAAAGTGCACTCTTCCCAACGTGTTAACGAGTATCGCTGGAAACGTATTTCCTTCCACTAAACCGAGGGCGAACATCGCCGGAGATGCCCCACCTCCACCTATCCGCCCCCTATCGCCTCCCACTCCATCGCGCTATCGCATGCGGTAAATGCATGCACTAGTACGCACTCCTGCTTATCGAAATGCACGAGAGATGCTCCCTGCAGACTAGGCCTACCCTACCTTTCCTAAGACCCTCTTTTCCCTCTTATCCTATCGAAGTGCAATGTTACCGAACACGCCGATGAAAGTTGAATTCAAGCAATAGGACGAAATTACAGATTCATCCGAGATAGAGCTTGTCATAGAGAGTAGATGGTGGAGTAATTTAAGGAGATGGAGAAGGATGAAAGAACATGTGGAGGAAGTTTGTTTGTACTGAGAAGTATTTCATTATACCGGTGAATGACTCAAAAATATGATACCGTCTACATATGTAGTTTAAGAGTTTCGGGATCTTCAAAATCAAAGGACCTCAGACATTATTGCGTTAATACTAAATTGCATCAGCTTTTAAGCGACAATTGGTAGGACAGTGGGCTACCTGGCTTGAGTTATGTGATTACTAATACTCAACTGGATACACAGTTATAAAATCAGTGTTAATTTATTAATCTAATATATTTGGAGTATCCACACTTATTGTATCCAGTCATATTTCAAATAAAAATAAACTAAGAGTCCAAAAGATGTTTAGAATTGGACGAAACTAGTCGCAATTAACAATTTCTGTGGATATTACAAGGTTGTTTTACTCTTAGCACCTTTCCACAAGGTTTGGCTTGAACACAACAGATTTACAAATATAAACCGTTCTATCGATTCTCTTATTGTCTCGTTGCATCCCACAACATTAACAAATACTACCGAGTTTCCTCAAAACTCATTTACTCTTAAATAATTAAATCATATTTCTCTTACATAAAGAAAAGCAAATGTATTTTTCACTAAGCTCCATCATATATGAAAGAATCATAGTCGATCCGCCTCATAATCCCGGTATGCTAGGAAACATCTTCTTAACTCAGTCGATCAAGTTCATGGTTATTTAGAAGTGCGGAGCTGAATAAAATTAGCATTGGGACGCGTCAGCAGAAATCCCTTATCTCAGGGCTGATAAGGAAAAATTACAAAGAAAAGGAAAAGTGGAAGAAAGTTGCAAAACACTGGAAGAATGAGAAGTTTGAGAGGGAATGAGATAAAGGGCGTGGAGAGGTTTTAAGGGATGAGAAGGGCAACGGAAAGATAAAAAAGGAAAAGCCTTTGGGCGATAAGAAGACGGTTGATGGAGATAGTGGAAATACCGACACAAAGCCTCCATTCAGAAGGGGTGATTTTCTTCCCCAGTCCTTTTCAATGATAAATCACGTGGCACCTTTGTCCGATAGACCATCTGCCGAATAAGAAGAGAAACTCCTTTGCGAGTGCTATGTTTTCTCTTCATATTTGATGCACGGGATGCGGGTGGTTAAATTTTTTAATTCGATAAATAGAGCGAAAATACTAATTGATATCTTTGGGAATACTTCTTTCACTCTAATTATTGAAATAACCTGCACTGTATTTATTCGATGGAATACAATGATTTCCCAGTTATAACTACTACATTTAACCCTAAGTTAAGCTATAAGTGTAACAATTAGGGTCCATAAACATTCCTTGAGGAAGGAGAGAAATTTTTCAATCATTGGCATGAGTAGAATATGTAACCCTCACCTCTGTGGACTTGCGCCTGGATTAATTTTGCGGTATCTTGCGAAGTTATAATTAGGAGTGAAACTACAATTACTTAATATCAGATGTGACGTAAGAGTTCAGACTCGTCAAAAGTCAATTGTTCCGTTATCAAATGACACGGCACTGACGACACACAATTATATAGCACAGGGGTAACTTGCGGTGACAATTAAAGTACTTTAGGATAAGACATCCTTATCATTGAGCCTCCCTCAAGCCTCTCAGGCCTCCTGATCCAGCCAAAAGGACCAGATCAGGAGGCATTAGATTTCCTATAACTTAAACTATACGTGTAAAAATTAGGTTCCACAAACACTTCTTGAGGAGAGAAAGTAATATTCATTCATAGCCATGAGCAGAATATAAAACCTTTTGATCTTAAGGAGGGTGTCAAGTTGGTAATGGGTGGATTTAGACGAATGAGATTCTTTGATTCCGGGGCTTTGATTTTGACCTAGTATCGTGAAAAATATTTGGGAAGCTTTCTGAATTAATAGTAGCGGGCCTGAGCGTTCCAAAAGAGCCAAATACGGTGAAGTGGGAGTCTCCCATAGTAAATGCCGCCTTGTTAGTCTGTAACTCCTAATCGAATATTAACGGATAACCGCCATGGAACACACGGCATTTTGATTCTAACGAAGCTCTATTTTAAATGAATATGCCGTAACACTGCATAGCAAATAATAGTACCAGAATGAATGTAGCTAAAAACTAATGAAATATTTTGGTCCATAGAGGTCCATAAGGATGTAGTAGGTAATTCTTGAGTATGCTTTACGCATTTCAACCTAAACGTCTTTCACGGCCATTAAAGTATATAATATATCAAAGAAGAAGAATTCAGAAACAGAATAGGCTGAAGAAAATAATTTTATAACTATAAGTAAAAGAATGTCTATGAGCGTAGAAAGGCGTGCAATATACATTCGCGGATTGATTTCTGGGAAATTAGGAGAAAATATTGCACAATAAATCATTATGTAACGATTGAAATCATTCCAGGACTTTAAATATCGCAAGTAAAACGTTGAAGATCGACAAAATGTGCTTTTATTCAAATATCTCACAGTCACTCGACATTTCACATTTAAAAATCGTAAGAATCAATCTTTTTCAAATTATATTGCTCTAAAATCGCGTGAAACTTATCGATAAGTCGTTAAGATATCTGACACCCTCGGTTCTGTAACTTTTATAGATATAACATTTCAACCACCGAAGAATTCGTTATTCAATAATAAGAAAAATTATATGCCACGGGTCAATCGATAGGAAGTTAAAATAAATTTCCAAGTTATCAATAAAATTAAATACAAAATATTCCATCCATACATTTTCTCGAACACTATTGATCCAAAGAAATAACAAATCAATACATGCATTGGCACCCATTAACACAATAAATAAGATTTCTTTGGAAATCGAAATATTTTTCGGTTCCAAGGCTGTTTAACATTGATTCACGGATATGAATCCTTATTTGATTCTAATTTTCGTAAAAATAACCCAATTCCAATAATACAAAAGAGGTTATCGATTGGGAGTAATCATAGCGAAGACTCCCTCATTCAATAATATTCATATCTAAAATGCGCTGATATCTAAAACATGAGACGAATATATCTAGACCAGCGGTTCTTAACTGAGGGTGCGGGCATCCATGGGAGTGCGAGAGAAGTGTCTAAATTATAAATGAAAATTAAAAACAACGTAGCCATTAAATGTAACTATTTTTTATGTAGCATTATAGTATAAATTGTAAATGTATTAATTTTGTATGCAATTAATAAATAATCTTGCAATAAATGTCTTTTACTAAATAAAAAATCATTTTTTAAGGGGGTGCGAGATCATGTTTTCAGATTCTAGGGGATGCTGTTTATTAAAACGTTCAAGAACCACTGATTTAGGGCAACATATAGACATCAAGAAGAAGAAAAGACGGTTTAGGACAGGGGTTTCCAACCTTTTTGCAACTACGTAGCACTTGAAATATTTAGAAATTTTGGTGTACCAACAGTCCTATATATTTTTAGACGCATATATTTACTGTCGGAAAAGAAGCCCATGGCTTGTTTTATTTTAATTAAATTACTGAGAAAACTTCAAATTTAATTAATAATGCACTTCTGTTTCGATTTTTTCAACCCTTTCTCAAGACAACATTAAATGTATATCGTACCATCTGAAACGTTCCCGAGTACCACCGTTTGGGAACCCCTGGTCTAGGAAGCAAAGAAGTACACTCTCTTATCAATCCATCTCATTTCCCTAAGGAATTTAATGATGAATTGGCTCACGTTCACATTATTCCGTGGCAATCTAAAGGGCAGAACAGAATAATAACCTGGCACGACCCGAAAACTTCAATACATTTAATCCTTCAAAAACTTCCGCAAGAGGATAAATCAACTCCACATTCTCTTACACATGTATAACACCCCTTGACATACGAAGCTGGCACATATCTCGATGGAGCAAACAAATCTCTCCTTACCTCTTCCTTAAATCCTCTTAATCCTGCCCTACTAATAATCTTTGTTCGCAAAAATCTTTCCCTTACGTCCATTCAGATCCCCTCCTTAAATCGCCTTCCTCGGGAACTACAATTCCTTCCCTTGTCCCTACGCAACGATCCGTCCCTACCTCTTAAGACCCTCCGATCCCCTCTCTTGCAGACCCTTACTTCGGCGTGGACCGATTTGGCAAGCACCAGGTGTCCGCTTCCTCCAGATACATTACCGGGCCCGTACAGCGTTCTCTCCGCGCTACATAATCTTAAGGAATATGAGCAGTCCCCCGAGGACATTTCTCACCAAGACATCCTTCTAATACCTCATTCTCCCCACTCTTTCCTCGCAACACCCTTCGAAGGGCCAATCTTCCTCCCGCTGTCAGGGGAATCCGTTTTCTCCCGAAAGACGCCTTAATGTCCTAAATGAATGACGTAAATCATCTCCTCCATCCCAGCGTCCCTTGCGAACAGTGCTGTCGCGGGATGTAGAAGTTCCGAAACACCGTCGTGCATTAAGTCGGTCTCTGTTTTGAGGAAAACAGGAAATTATTGCCCCGGACATGTTCGCGGAGGCTTCCTCCTCAGGGATTCGCAGCCGTGGATCAATCCATGCATTCCGATGAGAATGTTATTCTGCGATACGAAAGACAAATTGCACTGCTTTACAGAAATTAATAAGCTTTGTCTTAAAAGATAAAACTCATGTTTTCTTTATCCTTAGGAAAGTCGGATCCCCAATGATTCGTACTCATTGCCGATATTTTTCAAGTGTAATTATTTTCTTTAAACAGCTGTTTTCATAACTACGGGGTCAGAAATGTAAAAACTACACAACCATGAGAATTGTACCATTGGTACCACTACCATATAAATAATACCAAAGAGGAATGGACTAAAAAATATCTGACAGGATCGGGAATCGAACCCGGGATCTTCCTCCGGGAGGCTGTTTTAACCATCTAAGCTAAATGCTTAAGCAGCCTCTCGGATAGAAGAAGATCCAGGGTTCGATTCCCCGGTAGCGTCAGACTATTTTGTACGAAAGTCCGTTACTACTTTGGATTTTTCCTGAGTCCACCTTATGTGCCAAGTCACCTTAACCCGTTTCCTCTTATAAATAAAAATAATACACTACCGCACAAAGAGAACAATTATTAATAATATATAACAGTACAAATTTGCAAATATCGATGGTTTTTAGTGAACCGTTGTTCATACATACATAAGTATTGATTACCCATACCATCCATTCACATCTTCCAAATGAAATCAAGCCATCTCTTTATGATTTGATTCCTCCAATTTTCCGATAATATAAGATCGATGATCATGGGTAAGGACAATTTTGAAATCACCAAGCGGTAGCTTTGAATTTCTTACACGTGTTTCCTTTATTATTCTGATTGGGTGTAAAATTCAACAACGAAAAAGCTGGGAAACGCATCGAAAGAATCCGTGCCTCAGGCGTATCAGAACTAGCGAACCCAGACGCTAGAAAAAGTTGCTACCCTTTTGTAAACGAGACCACAGATTAAACAGAAGATCAGCGCGAGAAGATAAAAATCGCGTCTCTGAAAAACGCCGTCATTTTTTGCCGCCCTCTCGCAAAGAGCTAATGAAATTCAGCAAAAAGCGCTATATCCGGTGATCTCCTTTTCTTCCTCACCCGAACGTCATACCTCAACGCATTCCGAGCCTCCGTAATGGTCAATAATCGCTTCCGAGGGGATGCAGATAAGGGCGAGAAGCAAGAAGAAAAGATGGAAGCAGATGATTTCTCACAAGAAAAGAAAACTATCAAAATGACAGGTAGTTTGTTTTAGGAGAGAAGGAAGACTACTGCATAGAACATGTGGCGATTATGGCAGTTTTCTCTTGTTGAGCAAATTATTAACTTAAGAGGAAATATCAAATTCTATGACTAGATAAAAACAATTAGCATCTCCTTCTCTTTCCATTCCGCAGAAGTTAGGAAGAGGTTAATTAAATCGAATTAGATGAGAAATGAATCTATTCACACATAATAAAGACAGATAACGCTAAAAGTAAAAAGAGGATTAAACATGATTCTACTTCGGGTAAATCTTTAGACTGAAAATTTTATCACATTGAAGAACTGAATATTGAAAATAACAGAAATGAAGAAATCGGGAACATTGAGGAGTAACTGTGATGATATCTTGGTTACGTTCCCAAACAACTTAATCTTCTCCTTACTAGAAATGACAACTTTAGATTTCTAAGCTGGTTGATATAAAGGTATGATAAAATATTTTCAAAACATTTTCTTTAGTATATGAATCGAACGAATTTTAAGTATTGAGAAAAAATTGTAAATAATTGCAGAAATGTTAAATTTTAAATACCAAATATAAAGATCCTCACTTCCAAATACCGAAGGTGTAGGGTAAGTGAAATGTGTATCGTACCCAAGATATTCTCCTTTTATCATTTAAGAATATATTCATGGCAGTACAAATATGATTGGGTTGGTATATGACAGTAGAGTATTTCTAGCAAAAAAAGATATTAGTTTTACCTTTAACTTGCAAGATTAATACTTTTCTAGCGATGGAGAAATATTTTTCCGAGAAAAGATACGAATAGCATCTATCGATACATGTGGCAGACGATTAAGTATGGTAAGATTGGTAAGCTGGTATACTTTAGATCATATTATCATATTTGGATGAATAAATAATTATAATGAAATACATATCGCCGAAACCAAGGCTCTAAAAATTAAAAATTCTCGATACTTCAGTGCTCTTAAAAGCATACGTAAATGTATCTTAATGTGAGAATGAATTTTTTATGATACTGCCAGAGAATCTTTAAATCCAAGCTATTCCGGTAATTTAGACTCTCTCTTTGCCGCTATCTTCTTTCCCTCCCTCTGGGTGTAATGGGAATAGAGAAAATGATGGCTGATATCCGAGCGGGGATCATAACACGTTGTTTGAAATGAGGAGAAGGGAATTATTCTCCCGCTTGTAGAGAGAAGGAAAGACCCCCAGGCACGCTCTCGCCCAGCTGCTCCACAAAAACCAAGCCATCCCTCTTCATCATTTTTCTCTCTCCTTTGCTTCTTACTGTTAATTTTTCCTTCCAAATATCTATTCTAGCTTCTCAGTATAATCATCCCCTCCTTGGATCCGTTCTCCTCGATGACGCTTCATTCAACCTTTTCGCTGCCGCTGGTGGCATTTTAGCACCTACGCGCTCTTCTGAAAGTTCGAGAAAGCTGAATCCTGCGTTTTGTCTTGTGCTGAGCCATTAACCATGAAGTAAGTTAAACATAGCATAATTTAAAACCTTTTTTATTTTTCCTTAAAGTATGGTCCTGATGTTGAGTTTCCTCTATAGTTCTTTGCGATGTATATAAATATTTACATGAGTAGGAATTTAAGAGAGTATTATGCCCTTTGAGTCAGTTTTGAATCAAGGATAGAATACAAATTTCTCCTTCTTCATTATCTTTAAACGCCTTTCTTATGACTTCACTGAAAAATTTCCTGGCTATTAAATAAATTACCATTGCATCAATTATTTATAGATATTCTTACATCCATCCTCAATAATAATAATAATAAAACGGCTTTATTCGGGCGAGATTGAGAGTAAAAGTCTCCTCTTCCATCCAATCCATCGTCATAATACTGTGCAATCACTTTGTATCAAATCTATTCTAAAATTAAATTAGACTTTTATCTCCACGCTTTTTGTAACGGACGAAGAATCGAATTTCTCTTTTTTTATTTTGGTAATACTAATTAGAAATAATATCTTAATTACATATAGAGCTACAATTTACACTTCAGCAAAACATTCAAACAAATACCTATAATATTCTACAGATGACGACATATTATTTTGTAGTCTATTTAAACTTCACAAGCTTGAGAAGTAATATTAAAAGGTGAAATTTTAACTTGCGTTTAGGAATATTAGCGTCGAAAAATTAGGCAGATGTAAAGGTCAACATCTGATAAACCAATCCAGCATTTAAATTTCCATTTCCACAAAGTATCGGGAGCTACGTTTGAAAGCGATGCATGGAAACGGAGTTAGTATTCTACTATGAAGTGTGCTAATTCTCTGAAGGAGGGAACAAGTCTGTAACTTTTGAACTCTTTTAGTATTCCCTTCCACACACACGTGTACTAAGAGCGAGGAAAAGGGCTCCTTCGTCGGCGGTGCTAAACAGCGTTCGATCTCTTTCTCCAGCACTTCTCACGTCTGCTATCTTGTCTTCGAGAACGATACAAAATTGTATCGTGACACATATGTTTTCCGCCAACGGGTTTCTAAGGGATTACGACTTCCAACTGAAACGTCCGGGGTTTTAAGTAATCGCTACACTCAATGAGAACTAGCTTGCTTCATTCGCTTCAAGGAGAGAATGGAGATGCGTGCTCTTACAGGGCATCTTGATGCTGACGGGAGAAGGTTGAAAAGCGTGTGTTCCTCCTAGTTGAGAGCATTGCAGCTTTAAGGAGCTCAAATAACATGAATGCCTTCCGAAGATGAGCATATTCAAAGTGAGGGCTACCTGATATCTGATCTCATCCTAGCAATAATATTTTGAGATAATTTTACGATTGAAAGATGAAATCGCTCTCCTGTACAAAGATGGTCAGCAAACCGAATTTTGTGAATGTAGTTTTTTTCTGTTAACCATGAATAGACGTTCATTACATTTTTGACGCCAGATATTTTGATAAATGATCTAAATGGTTGTGAATAAATAAAGAAGAAAAAGAAAAGAAATTAACGTCATACCTCAACAAAGAATAAAAAAGATAAATAACCCAAAAAATAACGTATTTCTGTCGTTTATATATTTTGTGAACAGTAACTATGAGCTGAAGAAATAAAAGTATTGCGATAGATATAACAAAATAAAATAAAAATATATAGGTTTTGTGTTTTGTCATAATAAAATAAACTTACTCCGGAACACCAAATACAAATTAAAAGGCCGCTTAGCAGTTTCTATAATATTTTTTACAGCCTAATCTACTACTACAAGAAAAACTGTTTACACTGCCAAATGCTTTACAATATCCTGCATCTAATACTCCACTACTCCACACTCTAATTCACGAGGAAATGACAGCATCTCACGGGATTACAATTATTGCTGATTGGTATCGATAGCTCCCTATGCAAATTCGTCATTACTTCTGTTGTCAGGACGCAACTCAAGGCGGAAAATAATGACTCGAGGATGTATTATCAACGCCACTGACAATCAAACATATGAACACCGCATGAACGCTATCTTCCGTCATCTCCAGATTCAATTTTTCCTCCAAAAATCCACCCGCTGTGAAGAATAATGTAGCGAGTTCTCTCCCTCTTATGCCCTTATCGCCCACCGTTAAAGATCTGTAGGTTACTGTGATCCAACTTCGTCACCCGTGAACTGACTATTCATCCACGCACGCCCTCCGCTGCCATATCCCTCCGACCGCGCCGAGGGAGATCTCGTGTGACCCTTAACAGTGATCCCTCAGTTATGTTCCGCGATATCTCCACAATCACTCTCACCTCCCCTCCCTGCACCTCTTTCACCTCCGCGGAGGAATCCCCGTCTCTTATCCAATCCATCCACCGCCTTCTCACCCACACACCCACTCCCTATCGGCATGTCCGCGTCAAATCTTGTGTTCGAAATTCAATTAAAGTTCAACCTTCTCCGCCTACCACCCCTTCTCTTTTTTCCCCATCCTCTCTCTCTCTCTCTCTCTCTCCCCAACATCTCTCCATTTTCTCTCTTTTTTAAATGAAAAAACATTCGAGAGGAAACTTAAAACAATCAAATAAATGTCTTATGCAACCTCGTTAATTGGAGTGTATGTGTAAGGGTGTGTGTAATGTGATGCATGTTGAACAATGAGAGAATGTATGGTTTGAAGTGAATCATTGAACAATAAGTAATATTATGATAAACACATTGATTTATATATATATTTATTTATATATTTATTTATTGAAAAGTAATGTTCAATGAGCGATGGAGAGAGAGAGAGGCTCATTAGAGAGATGAAGAAAAACTAGGTAAAACCCTCACGGTTTACTAAGATGACCAGTTTCGGCTATATTTCAGGTGTAAGTATAAGAAATGCAGTCACTAATATACTGACTTATATACCTTATTGCACTTATATACTAATCTAATACATATATACTCCTCTCCAAACTAGCCTAGTATATGAGTTACTGCATTTTTTATACTTACATATGATGATTTCTGGGTAGCCAAACCGGTCATCTTAATAAATCGTGTGAATATTGCCAAATTTTGCTTCATCCCTAACGATATCTTTCCACGAAGTACTGTCAAATAATTTAGAATTAAGGAGTTTATTCATCTTAGTAATTTACTTTTTGAGGATATTTTTATTTTCTTTAGATGATATTTAAAATTTATTTGATTTCACTACTTGCCTTTTTCGTTTTCAATATGTTTACCCATTACATATCTGCAACTTTTTTGACTTCATTGCATGACACCAAAATCTGAAAACTGGTTTATACCTATCAGCAGATAAATGTTATAATGATAATAATGATGACAATATTTTAGAATCTATCTTCTCTTTCGCTTCCAAATCTCTCCCATTCTTTCACGCTTCCACTGCCATTCGAAACCTCCTGATTATGCATTCCTCCTCCTCCTCGAGAGAGAGAGAAGCGCGCTTTTTTGCAATTCTTTCCTTTCTCATTTCCCCGACTTCGCGTTCATTTCCACCCTCTCGTAATACGGCATTTCTCCCGCCAGCTATGAAGCACACTCTCTCGCCCGTAATCCGCCCTTCCCTTTCATCAATGCGCTCTTTTCCGCTTCATTCTCTCCATTCTGCCTTCACCTACTTCGCCTTCTTTCATTTCCACAGCAATCTGGTACCGAACGCCACTCCTATTCCGATTCCAATTCTTCTCTTTTCGCTTCTTTTCCCGTGTCTTTTTGTTCTCCGACGTCCCCTCTGGTTTTTGCCCGCTCTGGAGGGCCTTCCCCTCCCCAATAGAGTCCCTCGGAGCGGAGAGATGTACTTTCCTATCGACTCCCCATCTCCCTTGCGCTCGATTCTCGCTCCCTCACTACCTATGCTCAACTTCCATAATATCGCACTCATATTTCCACTCATCCCGTTTCATTCCAATCGCGACTTTTCCCTCTTACTTCTAAGGCCTTTCTTTATGCCCTTTCAAGGAATATCTCCGCTTTAGCTATTAAATTCCGATTGCTGCACATTCTTTTCACTTGTACCCAGTACTCCTGATATGTAAGGCAAAACTTATGGTTTCAAACCCACGCGTTGCGCGAGGCGACCGAATGTATCATTGAAACATCGCCTTGAAGTATTTTGAAATGGCCTGATGTTTTCTCTAGAATACTAAGAAATTTCTATGACAAGAACTTTTGCTGTCTTCATTAATTTAATTCAATCTTTAATTATTCTTTCAACTGCTTCTGTAAATAAAAATACTATTCTGGTTAATTTCTAACTTCATTTTAAACTAGTGTGTGCCTTAGCCACAGTAGACTTTTCCAATTAAAACTTCTTGCTTTTTCCCTATTTTCCTCCTTTTATTTACTTCTATTCCCTTTTATATTAAAAATACTTCAATATCCTCATCCCCTTTATCAACCAATTCATCCCTTTTCTTATGTCATCTCCGCGATCCTTTAATCTTCAGGATATAATTTTTACCTCCCCTTACTTTTCCTCCACCCATAATGTCTTCCCATCTCTTTAGCTATTCCATTGCTACGAGATATCTTTTTCTCTACACTCCTTCTCTTCCCCTTTTATCACTTAGTCTTTTGTTCCTAATTTGAAGCAGCTTATTTACTATCAGCCAGAACTCTCACGAATTTTGCAGCTTGAGTTCATTTTTATTAACAACTTCTTCATCGTTTCCCAGTTTCCTTCCTTAGCCAAGAAAATTTCGCCGGCCTTAGTTTAACGTCCGACTTAACTACTCACTCATGACTATGGTGTGATGGGGAAGAGTTATTACGCTTCATCTACGTTGAATATATCTTGAATATATCTCATAGTACCCTGGCTTGGTGAGGAAAATAAGGTCTAACAACCTCACTCCTCATTTTACCTTACCGCCTCATCCCCTCTCCAAAACTTTTGTAGCTTATGACGGAGGGGACAAGGTTCCAACCAGACTTTGTGCTAAAAAACTGTGCGGATCATTTCATAAATTTTATAACCACCTGAAATTCACACACTTTGGAATGGATTCTATGTAAATTATTAATTCATTCCATATTAGTCACAAAATAAAAACTTGTAGCAAAGCTTCACTTTAATGACTATGTTCTCCATGAACATTCCCTCCTTTCCTCAGCTCTTCCTCAAAAATCCATGATCTCTCTTTTCCATTCCCCTTGTCTTACTGCACTCAGCCGCTGTCATGCTACTCTATTTTCTTTCTTCCCCTACTCATTCATGTATTTCTTTCGAACCCTTTTCCATGCATTCTTTTCCGCTCATTTTTCCTCCCGGCGACGCTTATCCGCTCCCTATTCTCTCCTTGTACTTAATATCACTTCCCTCTCCGTTTAGAATCACTCTCCCGACGGAACGCAATATCCCCCCTTTAAAAGAGTCCCGCCCCGAACGCCATTTCCTCGCTGTTTCTGGGGATTACTAATGGATCGTAAGGACGATTACAATTCATTAATCAACTTTTGATTTGACGGCTGACGATGGAGATCCACGCACGAGAGGAACGGGGGCCATCCATCGCGGCGGAGAGTATTTTTTCAATCCGCCGTTTCCCTTAAATCTTTGATAATTTCCGACTCCCCACCCCAAAGATTAATCCCGCACTCCTGTACGACAACAATAAAACAAACGTCGGGATATTTGGCGAAGAGGGAATTTTTAATTGACCGATCCCGAGATATTTATTGCGCGTTGAAACAAAAGGCACTCTCGCCTGATTTATTCGTCGACGGGATTTACAAATTCGTCTTAATTGGCTATTAGACGTTGATTCGTCCGAGGTTTCCTATCGAGGATTAAAATACACATAAAACGGGAGATAAAAATAGGGAATTAAAACGAAAACGTGAAAAAGTATTCGGATTCGGAAAAACACTTTCGCGGGGAAAGAGGTGGACGCCTTCGCGTCACGAAGAGGAAATTATCTCCGAAATAACCGAACGGGGCTTATCGAGTGAAAATTATTGTGTTTTTCGGCTGCCATATCGTTCGATTGCGTGAATTGGTGAGCTCGCGCGCCTAATCAAAAATGCTGCAAAATATGGACTGTTAATCATTGTTTAGTGATGATTTTTCGCCTTCCTTAAATCTGTTGGAAACGGAATATCACGCCGGTTTTGAAAGAAATCCGTTGGGTTTTCTGTTTCGGTTCGTAATTAATTAAATTTATCGCGCTGTCAATTCTGTTTTCGAATGATGAAAGTGAGTCAATTCATTTAATCTGCCTTTAACTGCTGAACAACTAAGATGTTTTATAGAGTCTTCCTAGATATAAAGATTATTATTGCAAAAGTAATGTCGAGTTAATGTATCCATAAATTTAATTTAATTGGATATTAATGCTCTGAATGAAACATACAAATTTAATTCTCTACACTGGCCAAAATTAAGAAACGGTTGATAAATAACAAAAATATGACATATATACGAAAAGTAACCAAAAATATTCATTAGTTTTCATGGATATATAAAATTCGCTCCTAACTTCCTCTTGAAATTAAATAGAGAAACTTTCATTTGCTTGCACAGATAAGCGTGAGCAGTTCCTCAACTCTGCTTTTATGATAACAATCGGGTGCTTAAATAGATAATCAGGAAAGGTAGGCGGAGACAAATCTTCCACATACTTCGTCTGGAATGATGGCTTCACTAATAAACTCCCTCTGACGGGAGGTTGGGAAAATTAAATACAGCGAGCGCGAGTTTTCTATATTTCCCCGCGATAAAATTAATAAACCCTCTTGAATGGGAGACAGATAAAGAAAAATTAATAATTAGAATTATAAACGATGAGAGGATGAAGAATCGTCGGGTATGGAGATTGTGGATCGAGATAATTTCAGGAAGGCGAAAGTATAGTGGAGTGGTCCCTCCTAAAATGCATCCTCTGTTTGTTTATCTTAAAACATGAGACCACACACGTGGCAATTATTACCCACCCTAAAAATACTAATTACGAGATTATCGAGAGACTGGTTTTAATCGTCCCCACTTCTCCCAGACTACCTTCTTTTCCGCTCGCTATCGACGCTCTTTAATTTTTTAATTTAATAAAATAGCGGGGAGAAGGTCTGGAATACGTCTGGACCAGTTATCAAAGGAAGGTAAATGGTAAATCGAGAGTTTGGAAGGGAATTTGGGAGGGAAAGGGAACTCGTATGCTGAGATTAGAGTGAGTTAATACTCTGGGTCTATCGTGAATTCCCTTCAACAACTATCTCTTGTCTCACAATCAGTATTGTCCAGTATACCATCTCCTATATCATGAATGAAATTATCTTTTGATTCACATTTAAGGTAAATTTAGTTTTATTTAGTTTAATTTAGATTTTCATTTAGTTTGTTCCGCAATACTCATCTTTTTTATATTTATTTTTGCTTTTACATTAAGATTCAAGCTCGGATTTAAACTCTGATTTCATGTGAAAGTCAAACATGAGTAACATCAAGGAAATGAAGTTATATTCAGAAGAGTAACTTTACAAAATACAACGAAATATTATTTCGAAAGAAACATTCCTGATAGTCTTTTCATAGAAAGTTCCTTTCCAAGTGTTACTAAATTATTTTGCTAATACATTTTATGAAAATATTATTAATATTATAAAACAATGTTTACATATCTTTATAATCAACTACTATTTACTCAGATTAAGTAGTGAAAACGATGAGTCAGGTGCAAATCATTCGCTGAGGAAGAAGCTAAATCTATCAATCTCAGATAAAAATTGAATCCGGAACTCCTGAATTTACTGCTAAAAACATATATCTAACTCGTTAATTATATCAACCACATAATCAAATATTCAATCACCATTTATGACTTTCAATTTCGTTTTCGAAAAATTTCCTCACTTATTCAGTCTTAACATCCATACCATATCCAATTGTCGTACACTGTAACAAACGTCTCCAACGAATAGGAATACGGAGATGATGACGAAATAAGGACATATATTTTTCAGAAGAGTATAGGAAACGGAGATTTTCTCGTCTCCTCACCAATCTCCTATTTTAATGAGGAAGTGAGATTTTTAATTTCCCAAACGCCCATGAAAAAGGCCGTTTTTTTACTAAATTCATTTTTATTGCATGGGTGTGTCCTCTCAGCCGCTTGCCTCTTATCTGATTCCCGGGCCTCTTTCCCCTCGCCAACTCCCTAATTTATATTAATAATTACTGTTTATTTTTAAAATCTTCTTTCCCTACGTGCCCTTTCCTCCTTCCCCTCCATTTTTATTCCATAATCTAAATCCAGTTGGCGCCATTTCCACTTTCATTGCTCCTTCCTCTCTTCCCAATGAGATTTCCCACATACCGCTTTTCCGGACCGTGCTACGCTTGAAACGTCGTTCTATAAGAAGACACATATGTTTCAGTTTTTAATGTTTTTCGGAACGTAAAAGTACGTAATAAAATGCGCGATGCTTTGCTAAGATACGCATACCTTTTGTGGTGATTAATTCAGACTAGGAAATGCGCAGCGTAATTAGATAAATCTCATCATCATGTATCATGCTCGAGGATAAACAGGTGAAAAATAGTACTGTGATTGAGACTCGAACCCAGGTCTCCTACATTCCGAGAAGATATTCTAACCACTGAAGTACGTTATAATAGACGTTCAGTAGTTAGAATACCTATCCGGAAAGTGGGAGACCTGGGTTCGAGAACCAGTCATGTCACTATTTTGTACCTCTGTTTATCCTTTTCTTTATTCTAGCGCACATCTTTACATGTAACGTTACTATCTTTCCTCATCATTTATCACGTTACAAATATAGCTGTCAGGAAATAGCAAGAGACCGTACTTAACCAAGGCTTTACCTTTTGTTGGAGTCTATGTTTTCTCAAATATATAATCGATATTGTGAAATATGCTCTCGATATATCTCTGTTTTCTTTCGCTTATTTATTAACTCGTTGATGTAGACTCATTCCTGAACTTCATAAACATTTTTGGAGGAATTTGTCATATTTTTTTCCTGAGTGAGTCCTTAACTTTCATTATTCATAGCCTGATAAATTATTTACGATTAATAATAGGGCATAATAAATGAATGATAATTATGAATGTGATTGATCCCAGTTTAGAATATTAACTAATGCATCAAATAGTAAGATGGGGGAGGGTCAAAGACGAAAACGCAAGCAAATCCTGTTAAAAATAATTCCGCAAGTATCATCATCTTTTGATTCATATTATACGAAGACTTTCAAAAGAAATGTATTTATAGCATAGGTTTTGCAAAGAACAGAGATTTGTGAAAATCAAGCATCCATAAGTTAATATTCAACCAACTTAATTGAGGATCAACGTAAGGATTACACCATCGAAAGGGATAACATACAAGCCGATACATGAGCAGAAAGAGGCACGATTTGTCAAACAATCGTATAATTTCACATTAATTCCACTAAACATTTTATTACTATATCTGTAAAATAGATATTGGAATGAAAGCAGTATAACTGGAAATGATATATTCTGGGCAAAATGGATCGCAGTAAAATTTCTCAAGGATTTCCTTATCCTTCGAAATGTATCGGTGATAAAGCAATAAATCAAAGTTAGCAAATTACCTAAAGTGACGGAAACGTTTTCTATCTTGCACGGCAGAGATATTTCGGCGCCGGAAATCGTAAAATGAATTGCGGGACAAAACGCGCAATCCGTAAAAAAATTATTTCCCCGAAGACATTAGCATGGGTCTTCAGAGAGTTATTTAAATTTTAAAGGCAATATACTGCATTATAAAGCGAGAAAAATTATATCTCCTCTTTATTTATCGTAAACGGAAAAAGGTGTTTAGAGCGAATACTGTTAGCATGCCACGATATTTAATTCATCCTAATCGCAGTCGTCAAGCGTGGAATTCTGGTCGATAGAGAACACGAAAGCGTTTCTGACCCCTTTAGAAGTCAAACATCATTTATTCGTTTACATCTAAGAGATTTCGAAAGGTTTGCATAAAAAATTTAATAAGACTAATTGAAATTAGAACCAATTCTTTTTTCGCATTCTTAAATAAGTTAATTTTCCAGCTCTAATTCTATAGCCATGCGTACAATGGCATCTCTTACCATAGCTCGGAATAACTCACCGACTGCAATTCTCGAAATAATAAATTGGCCGAATTAAAATTGATAGATTCATCTGAGATAGAATATACGATTAAATATAGAATGGAACGAAACAGACTCAGGTTTCACTTCGTGGTATTTATGAATACAAAACGGCTTCATGATAGATTCTTCGTGGTGTAGTAAAAGAATTTATCATGAAGCCGTTTTATAGAATGGAAGGTGAATTGTATACAAGAGGGCAAAGAAGGGAAAATATCCATCTCAAAGAAGAATTTGAATAGAAATTAGATTATAGAGAACAGCAATAAACAAAAATATAGAGCTCACTGAAAGAACTTATGATCATCTCAGAATTATTTGATGAAAAAAAATAATATATTGCTCTGGCGGGATAGCTCAACGGACAGAGAGCCTGAGCGGACAACGGTAGATTGGACCCGGGTTCAATTCCCGATCCCGTCGGCCTTTTTGTAAGTCTATTCTTCCTTGGGAATTAATATTTAATAATAATTATCGCTCTATCATACAACTATCACAAACATTTCCGAATACATGTATAATCTATGGAGGACTTGCGTGAACATTTTCCATTTTAGCATAATAGCTCAAATAGAAAAGAATAGGCAAACTACCTCAACCCTTGTCTTTATTAGCAAGCCTGATTCCCACTACAGAAAATTCGACATCAAATGGTGCTGAGCTTGAGGTCCAAATGTGCCTCCTGACTGCATACACGCACTGAATAACCGGCTAATTGAAAGCAAAATATATCAGAAACAAAGACCATCCTATTCTCCATCTTATTGTTTTCCCTATCATGATCCAATTGTCATCGTAAAATTTCAAATCTTGCGAGATAACTCATCCATGATCGCAAGGGGTCATTTCCTTTGGAGTGGAATGTAGGAGGAAGGGGTGCTTCCTCTGTCGAATCGTCCATTAGGAATGTATCGGAACATTCACAGTGGGTGGGCCAACACCGCTTCACCCCGTGATGGACTTCCTTCCGCCTCTCCCTTTCTTCTGCGGGGACCACCCGAGATCCTGTGATGGATGGATTGCCGGAATGAAGGAGGTGTGAGAGATAAGGGGAGATACTTTTTTTGAGCGGAGGAAGGAGATGCGAAAGAAGAAATAAAAGGTCTGAAGAATTTTACACTCCGTTTTTTCATAGAAATTGGGTGATAATTAAATAGGGAAATATTATCGAGAGAATAATTACTGCTTTTGTCTAATTCTGAAGCGGACAAAGGAGAACTGCTAAGTTATATTTCCGCCACAAAGATGATTATGCGATAGTTCCTTTCTTTTAACCTTATAATGGAATTATTTTTCAATCATTTCTTGGGACTCATTTATTTTATTCTATCTAATTTCGAAATAATATATGCACTACTACTCCATTGTTTTAAATAACCCAACAAAAGCATTATCATGAGTACAATCGATTAAATCAGAGAATCTGGTTCCAGGAGATGAATAAACTTTAATTAAATTAGCCTAAATAGACATATAATCGTAAATTTAAAAGCCTTGATGTCTATTTTAATAAAAAATAATTGTGTGCTGAATAACCAAATACATAATTATGCAGAGGGGAATAAAGGACTTTTCGGCGTTAGGCATGCAGCATGGCTCTACTATCCTAATACATTTTATTCGCCAAAAAATAAATAATTGAAGTGATTGGTACTAACATCTACTTCCCTGATCTTCCTTGTCATATAAAATCGGTCCTTATAGCAGGTAGGACGTATACCATCGGCAACGTTCTGTGAGGATTATTTTATTTTATTTATTAAGTCTTTGTTTAAACTTCTATCTTCTGAAGATTCTCATCCTGCATCTTGAAGCATCTCAGAAACGCTTTCTGCTTTGTCTTAACAATTCTTTACGAAGCGTATACCCTTTCCTTGTACAGAGACTCATACAATGCATAAAATACATTAGGCCTAACTAACGCAAATTAGCATCGCTCGCAGAATCTTTCTTCTTTCTTACCGACTCTGCTCTTGACAAAGTCGAATTTCTTAACCCTTCACCTTTTGAATGTTATGAAAATTTAATCGGTTTGAGCCCATTATCGCGGTGAGCTGATTTATTGCTCGTCCTCGAATATTACGGATGTGGGTAGCCCCTTACCCTTGAGGATAAGGGACCTAAGTTACCCTTGAGGATTAATCTAATATATTTCTCCAATTGTACTGTTCATCACTCCATGAATATAGTTTTCTTGAATATTAGTGCGCTAAATTTATTCTACAGAAAATAAAGTTTGATTTTAACCAAACAGATTACACTAAAGCACCTTCGGGTTTCCTTATTTTAATATTTTATTTATCATCCTCAAAATTACCATAGCAAAATAGGATAGATTTATAGATTATCCCTGCATGTAGGACAGAACATGATAGACATATGCGTACTACTACTACTACGTACTAAATAACTAATAAATTAACTGCATATACCATACTTGATAACAAATGAAAGACTTCATCAACGCCCGACGAAACTTGAGAGCGCCATTATTTCGTAGTCGGGACATTTCCGCGTTCCCGGACACCTCTCGAGGAACACCTTTGAAAATTGCGCGACTCAACAATTTCGAGATGGTCCAGACGCATCAACGAGGTTCCATTACAGCGAAACGTGCGAAAGAAATCGGCCGCAGAGATCTCAATTCCGTAGCAACGGAGAGAGGGACGGATGGGGAGAAGCTTGGAAGAGACGTTTCGATATTTATGAATAATGACCTTTGAAAGGGGTTACTCGGCGGAGATTCAAACAGCACGCACGGATCGCCTTTCGGCCAATCTAAAGAGGGACGAGGTTTGCACCGGAAAAAGGAAAGTGAGGAAACGAAGATAGAGCAGTTGCAAACAAGGGTTGGCATGGGAGG
Source organism: Sympetrum striolatum (assembly GCA_947579665.1). Lineage (NCBI taxonomy): Eukaryota > Metazoa > Arthropoda > Insecta > Odonata > Libellulidae > Sympetrum > Sympetrum striolatum. Next base: position 46,163,346 of record OX388342.1, on the reverse strand, counting down.
TTAATTCCGAATTCCCGTGTCAGCTTAGAAACATCGAGAAACACGGGGATGGACGTGAAATATTAACGCGAATGTGAGAAGAACGGAGAAGGGAGATCTTAAAAAATTGGAGAGGAATCGTACACTTGCAGTATTATGAGGGAAGTAAGTTACCAGGTACAGGCGTGCGCCTAAAAACCCTAAGTTACTCATAAGAGGAAATTGTCGATATGACTGGAATTTGAACCCAGTTCTCCAACTTTCCGGGCAGATAATGTTGACTTAAGATACTTTGGCGTCAAGTTTATTTCATTAACGAAATACTTTGTAAGAAAAGCAAATAACGTTCCACATAGTGAAATCAACCACCGTCAGAGCTTCTTACAAAGGCAGCCAACTTAGGAAGAGATAGATGACGAAGTTCCGTAAAGGAAATACACAATGATAAAGGAAATGAAGTATATTGGCACATATAGGCGTATTCCTTAAAATACCCCAAACAGAAGAAGAGGAAATATCATGGTGGCCGGGACTCCCTTGAGAGTATTTCCTAATGCAACGGCTCGTAAATTGATTGCCGGATTACACCAACAGTCCAACCCCTGAAGGAAGATGATTATAACAAAACATATCATGCAATTAAGAAGAGATATATAACGATGCATGGATGAATTTCATTGAAAAATAAAAGTAAGAAATTTCCCTAGAAATGGAGAGTAAATGTAAATTTATTTTATAGAGCGTCGTACATATATATAAACACTATTTCTTGAAACAAGGATACGCAGACTAGTGGGCGGAATTCTCAAGTGGAGGAAGAGGAGTATGGGATAAAGAAAAGGTGACCGACTCGAACCAGAAGCTGCTGAACCTTCCGGCTGAAGATGGCAAAGGAATAGAGATTTTGGCGGAGAGGGGGCGGGCAAATGCGATGCGTAGTGTGAGAGAAGACGGGAGGGAGGCAAGGGGAGCAAGCGTGGACGGCATAAACAATACGGAGAAGGTCCGAAGGGATGATTCGCAGGAGGAAATGGATGAGAAATGAAGTCGGAGAGGTGATGAAGGTTTTGTGAGGGGAAAAGGATGGATATAGGCGCGCACGTGTTCGAGATTGTGTGATGATGGTAGGAAATGGACATGACGGAATAGGTGCGGATGGGGTTAAGAATATGTAAGGGCGCATTCGGAAAATGGGACCAGAAAACGGTCCAGAGAGAGGCTCGGATTACTGCATATCGCGCTGATTAAAGGAAAGACCCCAAAGGGGGCAATGAACCCGAGTACGTCCGGAATGAAATTCTTATCTCTGATCCGAAGAAACGAATCCCTCGGAAATTAATGTGGAATGTAGAGGAGGGCGATTGATTCGCAAGTGCTATTCATGAATAGGAAGTTTGCTGTTAATCTTTGAATGCGACTTAATTAGATCGAGCAATTCGATCAAGTAGTAAAATAGTTTGTTACCTCAATAATTGGATGGAAGGTTTCTCGCAGAAATTTTGGTGGTACATTTGGCTACGCTCTGGATGAGGCCTAAAATTAACAGGCTCAACTGACGATTTTTAACTAAATTTATTTATGATTGTTTACTGTGGCATCGGTTTCGTTAATCATTACCTGCTCATGGAGGAGATGTAGGGAAATTTTCAATATTTATAAATTATCATAGCAAATGAACATGTGCCGAATATGAAATAAGAACTTTATAGAGGAAAATTTTCGTGCAACATGCTAAACAAAAATAATACTGCATGAATAAATTTTACATTAATTTTCGAATATAAATATAGTAATAAATAGGAAACACTTCACGTCAGGGAAAAAATAATTAAATGATAGTATGAATTTCCACTAATATACAATAAAATAAGAACAAGTATAAATAAAAGTTAATGTTTGAAGTGCTGAAAAGAATCGGCATGAAAGAAAAGAAACAAAACTTAATTCAAAATGGAAAAAAAACCTAAGTTTGAATAAATTATCCTTAGAACTGCACCCATGAGCAAACACTTAAAAGAGTAAGATGGTAGAAAGGAAAGAAAAAGGTGTACACGGCAACTGCCATAAAAGATACAGGCGAAGATAGGGAAGAACCAAGAGAAACCTAGTGCAGGATACCAAAGCTGGAAAGCGGAAGATCACTAGCAGAAGGAAATGCGACGACACCCATTCCATACGAAATCTGCCGACATTTGGGTCCATCCGCCTACTCCAGGATAACCCCCGCACCTTCGGCTAAATATCCTCCACTCTTAACCCGCTCTCTTCTCACGTCCTGCGAAACTTGGAGACCAACCGCCCGTTCCATCTGTGTCATGGCGGCTACTGCACGAGCGAACAGGGACATCAATATGAAAGGCATCGGCGTGGAAGCAACGTCTGGGGGAGATGGGGAAATGGAAAGGACAGTCGCCCAGATCGCCTTTTATGCCCTTTCTCTTCCTCTGTTTCCCCGGTAAGGAGATGCGAGGGAAAATAACCGAATCTGCCCCAAATGATTCGGGCACGCGCGTGGAGTCTCTAAAGACGTGATATCGCGACGGTCAAAGACAGTGCAGTACGTGTGTGTTTATTCGCATGGAGCCATTCATCATCACTCTCTCTCCCGTTTCGGAAGGTGGCGACGTTGATAAACAACGGATGAGGACGATGCGGAGAATATCTTGGGATTTCGGAGAAATGGAACTCGGAATATATCTGACTTTATATGAAATGTTGTGTTTCCTAAATTTCCTCGGGAAAAGCATAAACTTGTCAAAACTTCAATTATATGTTACAATAGATTTCGATCGGCGTTAGATCCTGTATACTGCTAATCGCAACACTGTGTATTAGCAGAGAACAGATATAGAAACCAAACTTTCAGTACGTCCTCTTCAGTGAAACAGTACAAATTATACTCGTAATTACTGGAGGGAACCGCATAACATACATTTAAAAACAGATTAAAACTTAACTATATTAAGAATGGATTACTCGTATAGATTCTTCCGTTTTTTTAAGATAGCTAGTTTGCAATAAATGTTAATTAGGGTTTTCTGCGAATATTTATGAGATAAGGTTTTCTTGATCTTTATAATCATAGTTTACCTCCATGCATTGAAAACTTTCCATTTCATACTTGCATGAAAATTGATGTGAATTGATCTTTACTATTAAAAATAAGAAAAGTCTCCTATTGGATTTTTTGTGCCAAATAGTAAAATCATAAACCTTTTGAAGAAAAATTATCTTTCAAAATATAAGCTCAAGTTATCACACAACACCAACAAGTCATCAAAAGATTTTATAAAATTTTGTTTCCATTCCATTATAAAGCAGTAACCGAAATAATCAGATGTAAACTGAGGCAACAAAATCCCATTTATACTTCGAAATACATATACAAAAATAATTAAATTAACCAAGAAGCTGTCGACGATTAGTACTCAATGAACATTTTAATTTTCTAACACAAGCCCCCCTTATAAACAAAGGAAATCATCGTACTTCAATTCCGAAAATGTAAATAGCTAAAAAGGTTTCCTCTGCGCCGCACAAAAACATGTTTCTCCAGACGCCTAGTTCCATAATTCCTCGAATATCTCTCCTCGGTGAAAAAACATTTTTTCCGAGCGACCGAAATCTTTTATCAATCCCTGTCTTATAATCTTTCTTCCCTCCGTATAATTTATTCCACCGGAGATTTACCGACCATCCCGCGATATTTTTTCATAATATTTCTTTAATCTTTTAAAAAACGCAAATGACTCTCTCCCCTCCTTCCACTTTATCTCTTATCCGCGCGAAAAAATCTCCCCCCTTCTTCCCCGTACGACAGCAGCGCCTCTTCTGTCTCCCCCCGAAACTTCTCTTCCATTAATTTCCTCTAAATAATCCCTCTCTGTCTTTCGGATCATATATACCTCCCCCACGTGTGTCCATTTTCCATTTCTTTTCCATAGAAGGGAGGACTCCCCCTATGGCTACAGCCCCTTTCCCCCGCAACCAGAAAAAATGCCCGATCCCATCTTATCCATCTCCGCAATCCATCCCTTCAAAACCCTTAACCCTTCCCTCTGACAAACGCCTCAACCCTTTTCTCACTCCACCCTGGGCCTAATCAGTATCTGGAACTCACACCCTGCCCGCTAAAAAAACACGAAATTCCTCATGTACCATCAATTCCGGCATCTCTTGGTCCGTTCCCCAGCCTCTCTCACGCCTCTGACCATATCGCCTCCCGAACTTCTCCTTCGCATCCCACCGAAACCAATCCATCTGCGATGTCCATTTCTATCCTCGGCCTCTGTTCTTTCCCACCGATGCCTTCCCTTAATACCTCGCAGGCAGTGGGTTTGGTCAAAGAAGGTTTGCTGATCTGTGACTATGAGAATACTACACTGACGAGCACTACTGAAACTTCATCGGTGTGATTGGCATAAAGTACCTCATTCCAAATTGCATGACTGTTCTGCACTCGCTCCTTTTTTGAGAAAAATATATCGTACTTATCTGTAAAAACCTTTTTGATGTTGTGTTAATCAAATATCCAAGTTCATAGACTTCTATGATCAAATAATTCTATCAATTCGAGTAGAATATTTTTCCAGGTTCTATCTTTTTTCATCATAATTATTTCATTCCAGTTCATCAGATTTAATTAAATACTCTTAAAAATTCTGCGAATTTATAGTAAAGATCAAAATGATGTCCAATCTGATCAGAAATCTACGCAATGCATTTTGAAAGACTTCCGTAGAGTGAATAATAGCATAACTTCTACGTACCCGGGCATTTCATATAGGAATCATACGCTTATATCTATTGTATTTAATGTAAACATTATAGATGATTGTATATGTTTACGATATATATTATGAATTAATTTTAGTAATGTAATTTGGTAAAAATGTAAACCAAGCAGGTCGACATAGACCATAATTTCTCTAAAATACGATCTAAAGCATAAAAATGGAAATATTACCTGAAGCCATTTAAACATCGAATCTATTTCAAATTATTTATTCTAGTGATAATTTTATGACGCCAGCAAAGGCATGACGTTTTGATGCGAGTGAAGCCCTTTCCTAATGTAACGGCTGCCATCGACGGTCCACATTATCACCGTATATTCAACCCTTCACGTGGCAAGAAACTCCTACTTTTTATCGCAAACTTGGGTCACTTTTTTCGCAAGGAGAGGAAACGAGGGATGTCTCCGGACCTCAAAGGAGAGGATGAATGGCGGGGAAGAGACCTGCTCCTGTCCGTAAGTGTGAGCGGAGACACCGGCAAAGTTTGTCAAACAAGAGAGGGAAGGCATCCGAAGGTGGAAAAATGGTTATCGAAGTACGTGAGACTCGGTTTTGTGGCACGTGTCTCGAATTACTCTTCGAATCTTTTGAAGGATGCTCGGAAAGAACGAGGTTGACACTATGCCCATCGTGTGAGGAGAATGCCTCTGTACTTACTGCCACAGTGAATTCAGTGACTTGAGAATTCCAGTGGGACCTATGATGTGCGCTCCAGTAGGCTATCGGATGCCGTGCTGAGAGATAAAAATGACATTGGAACATTAATGATGAAGCGTACCTAACTATAAGTTGAAAATTAATTGGCTTTAACCAGAATTTGATGTCATAGGTTTATTTGTAATCATGCCAAAAGATACGAGTATATTTCATAAACATATGTCATGTATATAATTCACAAATGAATATAATAAAAATAGCAATAACATTTATTACAAAGATGATTAAAATGAAGTTTTACATGGCAAGAGAAAGCATAAGCCTCGATACCGAAAGTTAAACTAGCTAGCGTTCTAGCGTTCCAACACCGATTTCGCGGGTACAAATCCCGGCTAATCAGATATCTCTGGGTGTGGCTGGGTAATGGGTGTATGTATTCGTCTATTGTTATTGTTTAAATCTCCCACAGTAATTTCCTATAAATGGATTTTTGGGAGGAACTTTGGAAAATGAATAAACAGGGGTGAAAATCAGCAGCATGACTGGGACTTGAATCCAGGTCTCTCATTCTCCGGGCAAGTACTTTGGTATACCTTCTCAAAAAATAGTAGACCTGTGCTCAAATCCCAGCCTTGTTTGCTATTTTTCACTTCTGTTTAGCTTTAGATATCGGTCGCATTTTTTCATTTATTTTAGTTTGGAATTATCTATCATATCAATTCCTATCAAAATAAAACCACATATAAAAAATACGATATAATCTAATTAACACTCATCACACTTTAGCAGAGCGGAAGATTGAGAATCGCTTTCAAACTACGCACTTCATTCGCAAACAAAAAAAAAGAACGGAAATCGTCTGCGCACGCACGTCCTTTTCAAATATTCCAAGCGCATTGAATACTGCCATTAATTCTTCAGAAGAAATATGGCGGCTTAATTCAATTCGAAGACCGTATCTCGAACCTCAGAGTTATCGGGAAAGAGTTCGTATCATTTCAGAAATGCCAAAACGTATAATATATCGACGAAACGTCCAATTTAAAAGAGTCGAGAGCCGATAAAGGAACTGAAACAGAGCTGCGTTCCGTATGAAGATAAAAGCTATATTCGGCCGGAGATTCCTTGATAGCAACAAACGCTCTGGGTACAGGAAGACGAGAAGTGATGTGGAAGGGCGAGGATGATTCTGGGGAAGGGCACAGTGTGTATACGGAGGTGAGGGAATGCGGTGGAGATATAATATATACATTGCGAGGTCCTCGGAGCTAAAACTTCATTTCCTGTGTCAATGCAGTATGTGGAGCGCCAAGAGTAGGACGGCGGAGGGGCGAAGAGTAAGACGTGAAGATGAGTAGACAAAAGGGGATGATAAATGGAGGACGGATCAATGGGGAAAATGAACGGGGAAAACAAATACCACTTGGGATATAAATGACTATAATGGATGTGGACGGAGGGAGGGTGACGTTGTTAATTTCGGAAGATGGAGGAAAGTCTGCGTTCGAGAGTCATTTGGTAATTTACGAAAACTTCCGCGATGGGGATTTTTCGATCCCCCTCGAAGGAAATTAATACTCCAAGATTGATCATAAACGGGAGAGATTAAGAAAGCAAAAGGTGGATCGTAACTCAAATCCGTAAGGATTTTCATACACAATACAAATTCGAGCATAAAGTTCTGATGTATTTCGTTAAACGTTATCGGAAACATAAGTATAAAGAGATCTGTAAAAGGTAGTTAATTCTTAACCTAATCAGAAGAATAGAGAATACGTTAAAATAATAGCTAAAAATTTATAGCAAGATGTAATAACTATATATTAATATTTTAGCTACTACTTAGTTACTATGAGTATAATAGTAATATATATATTATACTGTCAGTATAATGATTTATTATTAGTAAGTTGTAATTTATAGTAATAAGTAATAGCTATATACTTTAGCTACTTATTTATTTATTTTCTTATATGCCCTTGAATACATGTTTGACCTATCTACAGTATAATGTACTACGCTTACTCGTCCATGGAGATATTCCGCTCATAGCACTCTGTTTGGGTTGGGAAAACTACCTCACTCCTCATCCTGCCTAGTAAACCTCATTCCCTCTACTAGTTCTTTGTTGATAATATTAGATGGATTGAGGTAATTACCGGGAATGAATATATTTCGGGAAGAATACTTTACAGACAGACTAAAGGTCATAAAAACCATACCCACCACTAACCTTAAGAGTTAGCAGAGATCAACTCAGTATTTCAAGACACTAGCTTCCTCAGAGAAGGTCATCCTCAAGCAAAACCTTTCGTCTCATCCTACTAAAGCCGTAAGCCTTCATCTCCAAAATTACTCCAACAAACCCAAACATTTCAAATCACTCTCAGACGTACGAGTCAATTCTTACGCGCAAACTTCCATCATCAGCGATTCTGCTTACCAACGGGGGGTTTGGAAACTAGACATCTCTCAACCATCATTCTTAAAACTGTCCCCCTTGTCTCCATCTGTTCCTCGAAGGTCAATACCTAACCTTCCCTTGGAAGCCCCTCCGCCCCATTCATTTGCATTTCCAAAATCTCCGCCATCTCCGGCGCCTCCACCCACGCCACCGCAAACCCCCAGCCTCTGGGGGACACACGCAACCCTTTCAGAGATCTTCCTTCATCCATACCGTTACCCCGCTTCATAAGCGATTCGGGACGCGACTTGAGTCCAATACTCCTTCCACCGGCTCGCTTCAATTCCAAAGAGAAAGAAAGATTGTCTCGAAAGGCACACATCCCATCGCTTTCTCTCCGTATTCTTTCGCGAAATCATATCCCCGCTTCTATATCCTGGCTTGGTATTCTCCCGCAGTTATCTCATCCTTCCCCATATTTAGCATCGTTTCCCTAAGCTAACTTAACTTGCTTTGAAAGACGTCGGTCGCTCTTTATCTTTATGGTACGCCTCGGTCGTTCATATTTTATTATCGATTTCTTCTTCCTTCTAAAGAGAGGAAATAGGTCTCGTTTCCTAAAGGGTTTGCGAACACAAGAAACGATATTCCGACAATAACTGAGAATGAATCCTTTTTTATAAAGAGAGGAATAAGGTCTCGTTTGTTAACGGATATACGGAGACAAGGAACCATTTTCAAACGAAAACGAAGACTGAAAAATGTAATGCAGGATTTCAAAGAGTTTTGGAAACTCAAATAGCTGAAATTCTCAAAGAAACATATCATGCAGGATTTGGAAAATCTGTATCAAGGAAAATCATAGAATAAATCCGTTTATATGCTATCAACATTCCTTCAAACCAATTACATCTTATATTTTGTAGGACATCCTTGTAAGAACTTCTGTACTTGATCGTAAATTTGTAGCCTTACAGGTATACTATCCCACATTTCACGATAAATGAAAATTGATTTTTTAATATGAACGAACATGTTTCGAAACATGTTGTGGTTTAAAAATTTCTATTTTTTGTGTAGTTTTGTGCAGAGTTATTTTTAAATAAAATTGGAACTATTTTTTTATTGAAAGAAAATGAAAGTGAAAAAATTTTTATTTTCTCCGTCGAGTTGTAAGATCATCTACGGGTGATAAATTTCAATATTTTAAATATTTGTTAATTCCCCGAAACGAATTTCACATTCCCTACGATACACATATAGAAGCATGATAGTCTCGAGATTTGTACTCCAGACTAGACCGAAATTTAACTTCGTTTAAAATATACTATACGCTTAATATTTTTTACGAACTGAAAGGAAACAAAATGACTACGAACATATGAATCCAATGATTCTGACTATTTTTTCTTCCGTCTGCTATCTCATCATACAAGACGAAATCATACAGGCATATCTTAAAGAGCCACAAATAGTCATGTTGTGTTTATTTACAAGCGCGGAAAATTAGATGTGAAAGTTACAAAGATTAAAAAATCAGGCCTTAAAAACAGTGTTTTTGATCAAAGAACAAGACGGGGATAAGCTGAGGGGCTACTTTAGAGGAGTAGTAACATCGGAAGACAATCGTTCGATAAGAACTTTTCGATGCCAGACGCGTTATCGATCGTAAAAGAGGGCGGTAAATTCGCAAAGCGCAGGAAGTCACGTGGGTGCCATGAAAAAGGAGAGTGATCCAAAGTTGGCGGGAGAAATGCAGACGGGGTCCCCGAGGTGAAGAAATAAATGCAAGGATTCCTAGCAAATAAAACCCGTTGAAGCTTAGGACAATAAAGACGGGACAGCAAAAGAAATAACGCCGAATACTACCATCGTCATTTGGGACCTAAAGTTTCGATATTTTGATTCTGGGATTACGAAATTTCTCTTGCAGTTAAAAGTAAAATATCTCCTATGTAATGCATTCTTTTAGTAGTGAAATAAACTAATAATATTATTATATTTGAAGAGGCAATCGTTATGAAAATGGTTTGAAATAGAAATTTATTTTATCAGGAATCGGTAGTGACCCGAGCTTGCACCATGACAACGGTACCTTAAAAATCATGAACGTAACTCATTGAGAATCTTACGAGTGTAATAGATAAATATATAAACGAATTCTGAGATAATTCCATATATACTGGAAATCCCTATTGATATTAAAATAAATATTCAAAATATATGCAATAAAAGTTTACAGACTACCGAGGTTAAAGCGTATTTTGGAATCAGGAAACGTTTATGACCGATGAAGTATATATACAGCCAGAGTCATCAAATTTTGTCTTCGAGAAAAAATTCTACATACTTATTGAGATCTCCATTGATCCTCGTATCTAAATGAATACGTAATGCAGCTGGAACTGAATGAAATGGAAATAATAATTAGTGTCTACTGAGGATATTCATAGGATTGCCTGTGGGTTATTACGCTGAAGAATTAACACATCAAGTTGTCAGTAGGATGGACACGCAATGTCTCTAGCATGTGGCTCTGTAATTGAGTCACCCCTCTAATTAGCTGCGACTGAAATGGTTTCAGCCTTAGCTTTCGAACGTTTCGCATTGACACTCTGCTATCGCACTGGATGTCAATTCGCGAGAGAAAGTACAAGTTCGCGCAACTGCAACGACCCACACGAATGACTTTTATCCTGGAATATAGCCATTGTTCCGCCCACGCCACCGGTATGAATAAAAGTTAAAGAATAAAGCGGAAAGAAAAGTGAGCGGAAACTTTTTCACTTACTTCCAACTGTTAATTCAGGTAAAAGATGTCGACATCACTGCTACTTACCTGGAAAAAGAAAAATTTCAATTAAAAAAGAATCGAAGAATTTTTACAATGAAAATAATATCCATTATATAGTTAGACTGTTATATAAATGCCGAGATAATATTGTAAAAAATGTCTTCATAGCATTAAGATATTTATAGTCAAAATTCCCATCTCCAAACCATTCATCTTCCGGTGTAGTGTATAATAGTGATAAATAAATACAGTTTTGATTTATAGATATCGTGAAGGCAAAACATAATTGGCAACCGAGATACCTTTGCAATGGTTTTATAATTTTAGATTTCCTCAAACGTATAGGTCCTAAAAATCTACTTACGTTTTAATAATGGCATATTTTAAGCTTGTTGTGGAGTTAAAAACGTTTCTGTGGGATATGATACTTGACTCGTAAACAGAACGAAGTGAAATAATTTAGGAGATATTTTCTTAACGAATGGAGCACTCTAATTGCCTCATTGATTCCCTTCGCAGGACTCGATCCCAGGTTCGATCTCGGAGGAAACCGAAATTTCCCAATGAAGGACACAAGAAATTCAGTATAACTATTGCAACACAAAATTCCATAGAATAAAAATATACTTCTGAGAAAATACAATACGAGCAATTGATCTACTGTTATGTTTTTACTCAACTACTATGTTTATACACAAATGTTCCCTTCCAAACTTGATAAGTCAGTCTTAGGAATATAAAAACTTTAACGAATAAACGTAATTAAACCTTTCGATAAAAATACCAATTATTATTGAAAATTTTATACACAAGTTCCTAGGCAATTCTCCAATTATTTACGTTTTTCTAGTTTTGATAATATTCAAACAGCGGAAGCAACAGTGAACATTAATGCTTTCATACTCCATTGTAATAAAAAATTTCTATGAAAAGCTCATCCAAATAAACAAGAATAGCACACGAGCGAAAATTGTAATAAATCATTAAGAATTTGAGCGAGACAACGAAAAGGAACACAGATGTTTGACCATGCACCAAACAATGTAAAAATGAAGCTAAATTAAAACTTATTAGTTGATAATCTACATTAAGCATTAACCAAATGTTGAAAAAACAAAGACTTATCAATTGTGTTCAACAGATAAGTAACAGCCTAAACATTCAAATTAGAATCTTAACTACTCAGATAAAACGCAGCGAACATCTCTAGCACCTAAATTCAGGATGCCAAATTTTAAGCACGAAAACTAACAAGAAACAAAGCCGCGACATGGAGAAAACAACAAAAAATCGCGGAGTAGGCGGGAAGGAGGGGTGACGTCAACTCAAAATGGCGCCCGTGCCGCTTTCTGGCCACTCAATTAGCCTTGGAAGTCCATCCACAAGAAGAAGTCGGCTGCGAAAGGGTGGAACGTCGCAATCGCAACAAAAGACAAATAAAAGCGGGAAAACAAAAAATGAACAGGGGAAAAAGGGCGGCGAAAAATGAACAAGAACACGTTGACGGGAAGGGGGAGGGATGGCAGCTGTGCCATACAAGACTTCTTCAACCCCCACCTACACTATCAACAGGAGAATACCACCGTCTACGCCCCTTCTTCCTCCCACTGCGGTCAATCCTCAGCCCTCTTTCGCCCTGCTTTATCTTTCACTCCCCTCGGAGACACCACTCATCCCTAATTCTATCTCTCGGATTTCCCCCTGCAGCTCCCTTTTCTTTCCTAAGCAGAAATTCACTCGAAGTATCCAGAATCATAAGAAAACATGCTACGGTATTGAAAGATGGTCACATTCTCCCCCGAAAGTCTTTCATCCATCTCAAATTCATTGTGAACGCAGTCTCCCAATTAATTGTTAAAGAAAATTTAAGAGAAAAATCGCTAAATTGTTAATAAATTTACTTCATTGGATAGACGATTATCTAAGAAAATATATGCCCAAACATTTATCGCTGAAGTACCTCTAAAACACGGTCAAAACCCACAGTGCCGGGACACAAGCGGCTTGTGATAGAATGTTGCTCGCAAAAGAGTTGTATTTCAAATGCAAGCTTTCCCCATAAACCTAAATATTTCTATTTATCACTTTTTATTGCCACATCTGTTTGAAATGTTCCCTATTTCCAATTTTTCTACAAGCCTAGGAGTAAAACTATATACCTTGATTATTTTCTAAATTATATGAATGTAAGGACAAATATTTATCATGCATTACGCTATAAATCATCCTTAAGTTTTGCAATCAAGGTAGAATAAAAATGGCATTTGTTACATTAAAATTATTTAACGATTAAAAGAAAAATTCAACGCGTTTAAAATTCCACTTTAATAAGTGGAAATATTTTACAAAGAAGTGGATTATTTATTTAATATATTTAAGTCTTAAATTTTATTGTATTCATTATGTAGTTCCATAAATATATGCCTTCCTCTATAAATTGGTAGATGTAAGATAGTTGGTAGTAGTAGTAATGTTAAAAGTGCTTCGACAGCTTAGGTCATTTCGCACATTGGCTCCCACCGGGAATCGAACCCGGGACCGCTTTCACCAAAGGCAAACGCGCTGTCCACATGACTATACGGCAGCCCTGTAAGATAGTTATTTTAGTTGATCAGCTACCAAAGTTTGATAAAAGGTTTATTATGAGAAAGTTAAATCCTGCAAAATTTTTATGACTAAAATTACCTCCATATTACTGGACTATTAAATACGCAATTTCATAGATGAAATAAGCTCTTATCCTTATCGCATACTTTCAGGTAGTAGGTTTGCAACCGTGACATATTGCTATGGGTATTATTCAGCCTCTACCACTTTTCTCTCCTCTGCCCTCTCTCATCGCAACACCCAAAAAAAACAGAGACACGTTGGACAGTAACATCCCGTACCCCTCACGAGCGGAATGGTGAGACATTTTAAACTCCGCCATTTTCTTTTTACTCTCTTGAGAAAAGTGGGAAAGGAGGCAGAAGCCGAAAATGGGAGTGATTAATGGGGAGGGCGGAGAAATGGCGGGAGATGGTGTAAAAGGAAAAGAAGAGGAGAAGAAAGATAAGGGAGAGACGTGAAGGTGGACGGACGGTGTTCTGTCGCTTAAGAAACAAAAGAAGGAAACCGCTTAAAGGAGAAAAAGAGGAGATGGCAAACACCTTTGGAGGGATTTTAGAGTCGGAGTTTCTTTATCCGACAGATTAGGGAGGGTTTTGATTGGAGATGGGCTTATTAATTAACCATAGGTGAAAGGCCTATGACAACCCACTCCTCTACGCCTAGTAGGCTGCACTTGGGGTCATCTCTAATGGAAAGGAACTATACTAGCTCCAAATCATAATTAGGTCTATTATACGATTATTTTCCTGTTAGCAGACTACCCTGTAAAACTATGAACATAAGTATTACTATAAAGTATGCCACTGATGGTAAAATAATAGAATACATTATCATGAAGTTTCATTTCGCGATTATTTCGTTTCGTTTGATAATTTTCCCAGCATTTGGTATCGTTATGTTGATGAAATTTTTGCTGCATTTGACTCCAGTCGTTCTGATATATTTACTTTCTGAATACGTTGAACAGTTTGTTTCCATCCATCAAGTTTAAATTCGAGGTGGAACATAATAATTCTTTTGCCTATGAAGATTCTTCCATTAGAAGCGAAATGCGCATCAGTCAGACTCATTCATTGATGCTTTTGGCACTTCGAGACAATTTATTCTATATCTACGTCCTTGATATCGCTGTTAAAAATTCTTCGGTAGTTAATTCACAGAGTATGTGAACATGAAGTCTAATGATAAAAAGTGCTTACAATCTATTCATTATTATTTACTTTCTTGCCCGATTTCCACGAACTTTCTAGTTGGCTGTCAAATAAAACAGATTTTTAACAGCGATGTGTTCTTTAAGTCTGTAACCGGTACAGTGGTATCAATTGTGTAAAGAAAATAGTTAAGTATTATAGGTAACTTAATCTCTGTATTTTTATCTGGTGAGGAGAGGTATTTTGACTCAATCAAATATATCTGATTCTCAAATACTAAAACTCAAATAAGAGTATTTTAAAATCGACTTCTTTAATTTTTGCAGCTTTAACTATGAAATATAGCATACATTTTTACCAAAAATATATGGATATTTCCTAAATTAATTCAAATCCTATTTTAAAGACAAAACTGCTAATACTATATCTACCATTCCTAACTTGAATATTACTAATATTTTGAGAGTAAATCTTATATATTTTTCCAACATTAGCGTTCTCCGACCATTTAAATATAGAAATACTCTCTGAATCTTTATGAAATTTTCATACTTTAGAAAAAGGGAAAAATAATGGTCTGTAATATTCTTGATGTTGATTCGAGCAACGAACGTTGACCATATTATCAAAAGTAATTGGATTTTTTAGAGAAAAGAGGAGGCTCACTTTCTGACTTCATGATAAAATTCGCTACTTTAATACCATTAAGTATAATAATAAACATCAAATCCATTAGCGCTAACTGCTAATACAAAACACTTAATAGGAAAGATAACACTCATGGTATACACATACTATTACTCTCATGTACGTTATGTGTAGTTATGTATGCTCAGCGGAATAATCCGATGAATACTTTTACATACCTATTGGAATGTCTATCTTAAGACCCTGCAAGCCGCACATTTGTGATCAATCCTGAGGCAAATGTCAATAAAAGGTATATACTTCAACCAATAGACTTTTGAAAAAGTATAGTTTTTATATCGTGGAAGCAGGGATCTCGAATTCATTATGGTGGTGAAAAACAAACAAGAAAAATACAGAAATATTTTAGAACGTTCTTTCGCTCTCGGGTAGCATGGGATTTTATATTTTTTGCGCACCGACCCAAGCAAATCACACATTACATTCTCATGCGCTTATTCCAAGAAAGGAGCAAAAATCC
Source organism: Sympetrum striolatum (assembly GCA_947579665.1). Taxonomy (NCBI): domain Eukaryota; kingdom Metazoa; phylum Arthropoda; class Insecta; order Odonata; family Libellulidae; genus Sympetrum; species Sympetrum striolatum. The sequence goes on along the minus strand of OX388342.1, from coordinate 46,147,787 downwards.
TAGCCAGTAAGGAGGCAGAAAATATAGTCGCGGCACGCCCCTGCGGAAAGAATCTTTTTATTCAGACGAAAGTAGCATCGTATTACCGGATACGATGACCAAGAGAGGTAGAATATCGATAATAAAAAGCACCCTCGCGCTCATCCCACCCACACTCACACGTGGCATAATTCACAGAACCAAGCGATACGCGAGGCCGCGCCCACCACCGCCACTGGTGGTTGGAAGAGAAACCAATGCGGCACACACGCACGCACCAGGTGTCATCGAGGCAGTAAATAACAAAGCGGTCATTTCCACCGGAGATCGCACTAAGTCAAAGGAATGAGTATACATCGTGGACGCTTCCTTAACAGTCCGTCGAAGGAGGATCTTCGGCCATAGATAGTGTCCCCCTAGTGGCAAGGGTCTGAAGGGGGGGAAATGAAAGGAATTTATGAAGGAAAGGACGGGATAGTGGAAGAAGAAAGCAGTGTTACCTAGAGAAGGAATTAGGGTAATATTATGAAAATCGAAACCAATAGAATGTAAAGAATTGGGTAACGAAGGAAGGGTAGGAAAAATAGACTGAATAGGCAACGGCGTCACTTCGTGGAAGGTCATAATATTAATGATGTAAATTACTCGTTCACATCCGCAGATTTTGTTTGTAAAATCTGTTCAAGTGTATGGGTATTTGTTATTTTTATCTGCAGAAAAATACAGGAAAATAAATGGATTTGAATAATAGTGTAACCGCAAGATTCAGATACTTTTTATATAATATTTTGTATAACGATAAACACAAAATAAACAATACATTAAAGGATTAATAGATTTCAGAGTTTTTCGTTTCGTCTGAAAGAAGGAATGTACAAAATTCGAGCAAATTTCTTTATTATATTACTTACAGATATGGTGAACATTTATGAATTCGCGACATTGGTAAGTTCATGATAAATTTTCAAACATCCGCTACGTAATTTACAGTGGTTACATTAGCTTCAATACTGGGATAGAGGAGACTTAATTTAACATCTTTACGTAGATAACGCCAGTTATTTTATTTCACAGAAAATAGCGTAACGGATGCTTAAAAATTTATCATGAAGTTATCAATGTCACGAATAGGGTATAAGAAACGCGTATTAATTTATTGCACAAAAAATTTTATCATAACGAAGAACTTTTTCAAAACTATTTATCAATAAAATTGCACAAAGACGAAGAAATAGTCTGATTAACTGTGATCAATACTCTAAAACAGCTCACTTAAAGAAACTATACAATTCTTGCAAAACTCTGAGATATTCACTTTAGAACTACTATGATAAGATCTATTTTTGATGCATTTTAACGTTCATGCAATTACTAATTGTAAGCAAAGTGGAGAGAAAATCGAAAATATAATACACAGTAAATCTAACCAATTCAATATCATACGAATGGAAAATTGTATAAAGTGCACATCGTAAAATTTGTGAAATGCAACAAGGCACAAAACAGAAGAAAACGAGAAAAGATGAATGTGCAGTTCAGGATAAGGGAACGAATTATGGCTCCATCCGTGAAGGAATTTAAGATCAAGTCCGCTGAGAGGAAATTATACAGAAAGGAAAGAAAGTCGTGCATGAAGCGGGAGATAATGAAGCAAGCAGAAAGATAAATCTCCGAAGAAACTCTAAAATCCTCACTGATGTGGGAAAGAAGTTATTTCGACGGTTTAGCATCCGAGAATGGAAAAGATGCGCCGAATTGAGGGATAGAATTCGAATTTGAGAGGGAATTCCTAAAAAGGTAGAGGTGATGATAAAGAATGAGAGGGAGTGTGGCAAAGAAGGGATGAAATAGGGACAGACGGCGTCCGATGGGATATTCCTCCAAAGAGAAAACGATTGCAGTTAGATAGGTCATCCCATAGGGTCAGATGGAACGGGAGGTATCGGTATTGGGCCCTTGGAAGGGGCGAAAGGCCCTTTCCGCGACCATCCGATGGGATAAAAGGGCGCGGTGCGGTACGGGGAAGGAGCTGCAGTGGGTTGTAAGTCCGATGCGGATCTATAGAGGGATGGGGGAATAAATGAGAAGGAACGAGGAAAAGATTGAAGAGGGTATTTTTTCGAGGATTAAATGAAAAATACGGGTGGACGAAGGAGTTTCCGTGGGAGAAGCTAAAATTTGAACGGGAGAAAGTTATGGCGCTCGCGACTGCTGCGAAGAGTTGGCGCAGGACGTATGGAGTGCACATCCTGTACGCAAGGAAAGTGAAGGGTTTATCTCAGATGCTGAATTATTACGAATGGCTATCGAAGAGCATTCGGTCATCGGAAAGGAATTTTCTTAGTGGAACTAGAAAATCGCATATCTTTTATGATGTAGGCAGTTCATAGAGGTAATACATTAATCAGAATAGATATTTAAAATTTAAATGTTTATCAAACGCAGACATGTTGGTGTGTAAATATTCTTACCTGTATGTATATGCAATTCAAGTAAAAATTTTTTTTTGAGAGACAAACTTGTATCAAGATGGAAATTGTCACATTCTGTCTACAGTTCAAGTCCAAATACATCCTATAATCCAAATCCACGAATATATCTAAATGAAAAACTTTCTTAAAACTCATAGATCTTAGTTCAAAATAAACTCAATGCTGAATTGATTACATTCGTTATTCATAAAAATATGCTACACAAATTTCCAAGATCTCCTCCCTTTTAAAAAATGTCCCCCTCCTTTTTATTTATGTGAAATAGCAAAATTTTATGGATAGATTTTTTAGGAGGATAAATTCTATTTGAAAGAGTTTCCATCTCTCTGATCAACGAAATTCATGAAATAATGTTCTAACAAGTAAAATATTGTATCATAAAACATGGGAAATAGCTAAACATTTCCTTTTGTAACGGTAATAATTACAAATCAAAAACGATTCAGCTTTTCTTCCTTTCTTGGAATGGCGATTTTTATTAAGTATCGACGTAGATGGCAAAAAATATACCTATACATTAAGATTTTGAAGAATTTTGAGGCATTTATTTCGAAATATTTTAAAGACAATGTCAATAGACACCCAATGACTAACCCAAACTATTTTTAACAAGAAACGCGCTTTTGAAACATTAGAAAATTGAGCTGTTTGAATATTAGCTTTAAAAATGGCGTGAAATTTCAATGAAGAAATATATTCCAGTTTCACATCAAAAGAGCAGAATTTAAGGTTATATTTTAAATTCCCAATCCGATTCAAAATTCCTCCAGGATGAGCTTCAGCGTTAATTATTTCAATTTATCTTGGAAACCAAAATATTACAAATATTTACGTCGGATAGCCAAAGAGACATTGGATTGTATTTCAACGGTATAAACATCACCGAATGTCTATCGAAGATCAAATACATGAAACATCTCCGAACCACGGGTAGATCGCCTGTCTTTTCAGCCGATAAAAACCTGAGTAATGGCACGAGGCGTATGGATCAAAAGGTCCCACAAGTATAAATTGCGTGGGAGTATGTTTGGGTGGACAGTCTAAACGTGGGTGGAACATGTGTGTTGAAAGTCGCATTGGCAGAGAAAAACGTAAGGACAAGATTGGGAAGAATGCTCCATTGTCGGGCCTGCTAAGGGTCACCAGATATTTGGCAATGTCGTGTGGGTGGATAAAGACGATCTGTTGCGTCGATTGGGCTGCGTCTCGTAAAACCTCCCTTCCACTATTATGCAGGAGATAAAAATGACTCGGGATCGTAAAATTCTGCTTCTAGTCATCGTCGTTGAACTTTAAAAGACGGTGCACCTTCGGAGATCCCAGCGAAGATTGCGCGGCGGCGATTTCGTAAAATAACCGATCTTTTCAAAATGGAAACCTTGAGGGAATAAAAACTAGTGACTAAAACAAAACACCATATTTTAAAATAATATTTGTACATGATTCCAAAAAATAAATTATTGAACTGCATACACGACCAGTTTCAACATAAATCATGTTATCATAGGGTTGGGAAAAAGAACATACCGCACTTACAGATATTGTTCTCTATTCTCCACCTGACAATGGCATGATCTATGCTGAATTCTGTTGTGGATGCATTTCAATAAATTTATTCTGTGGAATATTATACAAATATTGTACAAATATTGCCATTAGATATGGTGCATCCACCAAGTTACCGACAAAGAAGTTAATTTTAATGAAACAAAATTTTCGAGGAAAAGCGATTCTCTTGATTATTTCCTTCTGGTTAGCACTCATACATTTTCACTAATATATTTTCTAAATTTCAGCTCGCTGAAGTTCGTAATCAGCAACCAAGACCTCATATTCTCAAGCGTGCGCGGGATCAACGAATATTGTGTAAAACCCAAATCTTTAAAATCTTTTGCTCTCGGAGGTGATTAACTGAAAAAAATTGATAATCATAATTTCTAGTCACGGAAGCCTTATCCCATTTCAATCTTTCGGAAAAGGTAGGCATAAAACCCGCTTTACCTTAGGACAAATACCCGATAGTATCGGGTATATTATGGTACCGCCATCGCCCTTTAAATGACGAAATGGCCCTCCTAAACAGGTTTACGGTCAACTTTCGCCTCAATCCCGACATCTAAGAGCAATCTAAACTTGAACGGAAACGCTCCGATGTTGTCTCCTCCTCCTGCTGTAAACAAACGCCGAATTCGAAAATTTGGAAAATATTTTATGGGAATGCTCGAAGATTGCGTAACCGTCTAATTCTTATAGATGTATTTTTTATTTTTTAACTCAAATATTTCACTCCGCAAAGTTGGGTCGTTTTAAATATTAAAAAATATCTTTCTTTATCAACACAAATAAGTAAAAATAATTTTAGTAATTATGTTCCTTATTATATAAATAATGTATTAATATTGATCACTTTTGAAAGTTAATAAATTTATGCCGGAGTGTCAGAGTGGCTAGCCTGCTAGATCCCTGACCCAAAAGTCTCGGGTTCGAGTTCTGACTAATCAGATTTTTCTGGTTATGAAATGGGCGAGTGTTCGTTCATTATTACTACGAGGGTCGTCCAGAAAGTAAAGAACGTTTGCGTATCACGCCCGGCGCTGCTTATCTTAGGCCAAAATTGCATGCCCATCAGTTAGCTCTATCTTCCTCCTCACAGTTAGAAGAGATTCAGTATCTGTTTTAAGACGCGTCTTCGTTCAGTGATCTTTTGAAAATGCAGCGTGTATAGAATTTCCCGCCAGATGTGAAGTGCGTAGTGTCATTCGTTTTCTGAACTCACAAAATGTTCGACCCATCGAAATTTATTGGCAAATAAAGCATGTTTAAGGAAACAATGCAATGAATGAATCTTCAGTGAGGAAATGGTGCATTATGTTTAATCAAGGAAGAACCAGTGCGACGAAGAACTGAGTGGAAGGCCATCACTAATCACGGAGGATTTGCAGGCAAAAATTGAAGAAAAAATCCAGGAAGACCGGCGTTTCACTTTTTTCACCATTCATGAACATTTCCCTCAAATTTCAAGATCTCTCCTACGTGAAATATTGACAACACCTAGGCTGTAAAAAAATGTGCGCTCGATGGGTACCTAAGGTGTTGACTGAAGTTCACACGATGAAACGGATGGGAGCAGCCCTTGAGTTTTTGATCCAATACAACAATGACGGTGACAGATTTCTTGGTCGCATTGTAACGGGAGATGAAACTTGGGTTTCTTAGAAAACAGTGGAAACCAAGCGCCAGAGTATGGAGTGGCATCACATAAACTCACCCTCAAAACACATGAAAGAAAAACCAAATTTGCACACGAGAAAAGTCATGGCCACGGTTTTTTGGGAGGGTTTAATCCATATGCAGTTTATGCCGAGAGGAGCAACAATCAACTCAGCATCATATTGTGAAACCCTTCAGCGATTAAACGTTCCAATCAAAACAAAAGACGCGGCATGTTGTTGTCGAAAGTGTTTTTGATTCACGATAACGCTCGGCCTCATGCATCAGCACAAACACAGAGAGAGCTTCAACATCTTAAGTGGGAAATTTTTGGACATCCTCCCTACAGCCCTGACCTGGCATGCAGCGATTTTCATCTCTTCCCCAAACTAAAGGAGTTTCTTGGAGGAAAACATTTTGGAAACGATGAAGAGCTCAAAGAAGCAGTGACATCCTGGCTAAGAACTATGGCGGTAGAAGAGTATAACACCGGCATCGAAAAACTGGTTGCACGTTACAATAAGTGCCTTGATAAGCATGGCAACTATATTAAAAAGTGAATTAAGGTTCTCTGATTTCGAGAATAAAATTTTATGTTGATATCTTACGTTTTTATTTAGTTATGGAAAAACGTTCTTTACTTTCTGGACGACCCTCGTATATATGTCTACTACTGTAATTTTCAGATAAATTAATTTCTCTGAGGAGTATGGAAAATAAATCATAAAACTGAAAATAGGGTAAAAATTGGTAATTTCATGACATTGGAAAGTTCGTTATAGATTTTCAAACATCCGATGTAAAATTTGCAGAGAAATAAAATAAATGCCGTTTTCTACGTAGAGAAGCGAATGAAAGATCCTCCTCTATACCAAAATTTAAGTCAATCTAACTTACCAATGTCACGAAATTACCCATGTTTACCAGATTGAACAATACATCGTCATCGATAGGGAATAAGTAATTGTGTTCGTCTATTGTTACTGTTTACGTCTCTAACCGTAATTTCTCTATAAATGAATGCTTGTGGGGGCTTATGGGAAATAAATAAATGAATAAAACACTACAATACACCCTCAAGGTAAAATATATCAGTGCAACTACTAGAAATTATAGAATAAATAAACATTAAAAAGTTCAGATAATAAATAGCAAGATTAATCACGATTGCTTTTAGCACGTAAGACGAAAAGCGCTTAACGATCTTTGATCTCGGCCGAGAAATAAGGATACTCAAAGATCGCAGCGGAGAGAAAGAAATGCGAGGCTAAAGGTAAGGTCGGAACGGCAAAAGAGAAAAATCCAAATCTCGAACAAATAAAGTACATCTCGAGAAATCTGAGGTCAAAAAGCGAGTCGGAAAAGGAGTTTGGGCGAAAGTATACAAGAAGAGATCTCGGGGGAGTGGACGAAAATAAATAAAAGTGGAAGGAACGGTGAGATGCCAAAGGGAAACATCCGCAACAACGAGACGGCTCCGTTGCAACATGGGAAATAGTAAGGAAGAGCTCCGGTTCAACAGCGCCTGCATGACAGGTGGATAAAAAAGGGGCGAAGGGGTAGAGAGATAAATTGCGGGTGAAAGGGAACGAGATGAAAGAGGGGAGAAAATTAAAGAAAGAGAGATAAAGCGTAGATTAGGTTATTTGCCTACCGTATTTCCCTGCTCGCGCGTGAGACGTCTATGAGTGAAGACGGAATGGAAGAGCTGGCAAATGCGGGAGATGAAATCGTGAGATTGGCTATTGCTTAGATAGTGGTATAGGAAGAGGAAGAATGATGGCAAAGGGACGGAGAAGTACTTAGAGGAGAGAGAACAAAGGGTGAAGAAAGGTACAGAATAGGACTTATTATGGTAGATAGCGGATGCTCGCGAGCAATAAATTGTTTCTAAAAAGGAGAGGAAATGCTATCCCCATCGTTGAAGTGATTCCGTGGTACATGAGGTTCGTAGACAAATTATTTGAAAAAACAAAGAAAACTTTGATTAGCACATTTTCACAAATTTAAAATATTTATATAAATATATCGAAAAATACCAATTTAATTTTTCTGTTTACGTTGATATAATTTCAAAACACCTCGCCTGATACTATAAAAATTTGTAGGTGTTCAGCGTAAAAATATTTTGAAATCCTTGAGATTGCATTGTTCATTCGGATATGTATATTTGGTAAGAAAGGAAAAATAGTACTCACCAAGCGAATATTTATTTTTGCATCGAAATCCTAGAGATTATATTATCCACTCGGTAATATATATATTGGTATGAAAGGAATTGTACTCCTAGTAATTACTTAGACCTCCATTTTTAACTAATTTCGGTGATACGACGATGAGAAAATTAACTACTGAAATTTCATTGATGGACTGACAGAAATGAAAAATATCTCGGAAGGAATCGAGAAATCAGCCATTATTCCAAAGGCTACCTGAGGATCAGCTTGAATTATTGGGTGGAATAATATTGTCATCGAATCGATTTATAAATGGGGCTAGAATTACAGTTCCACTGAATGGGATTGTTTGTCTGCACAGTTGCTAGATTATCGTAAAGAGTATTTGGTCCCATATAGGCCTGCAACTCTAATTTCATTCATTCAGGAGTATAGAAGCTTCGGCCACAAAGTTGAGTCACCATCCATTTGAGGGTGAACATTAATAACGCACGGCAAAATTTTTCTGCTGGAGATGTGTTTCTTCCTAAATTTTTGGCAAGCATCTCGGCGATAATCATTCACGAAAATGGAAAAAGTACTTTAAAGGAAAGGATCTGCATGATTTATCCCTATCGAAATAGACACAAAAGAATATATGTAAACAACTGTTTCCTCAGTAAGCTTGATATTTCCTTAGGATGCACGGATATACATACAATAAACAAAAGTTCCCAAAATAAAATTAACCATAAAAGGAAGGAAAAAAGGAGGGGAAGTGTAAAAACCTTCGTTTCGACCGAAACAAAAAAGGAGCGAACAAACAGACTCAATCCTTTCTTTTATTCATTTTCGCCGAAAATCCTCCCCTTCTTAGATCCGCCTAGCGGGAGAAAAAAAAGGACGGCCAAAAAACCGACTTTGCCTTCGTGGAATCGACACCGACGAATAAATTAGATAAGAAGCGGATAAGGAGAGAGAATTTCTTTTCGGAAAAAGAAAGAGGGAGAAGAGGAAAACGATAACGACTTCTAAGTAGAATACAAGGTCTTGTGAGAGATGAAAAAAAGATTCCACGCTAAAGGACAAGTAAAGTAAAACACCTCGGCAAAAAAGAAGGGGTCGAGGGAACAGCTTTGGAGAGAGGTGGACGATAATAAGATATGGAAGGGAGGGAAAGAGCCGCCCACTCTTAGTAACAAGATTACCCCTTCCACCCTCACCCACCCCCACTCTTAGCAACAAGAGGGCCCCATCCACCCACATCCTCCCCCACTCTTATCAACAATAGGGACCCATCTACCCACACCCTGCCCTACTGTTAGCAACAATTGGGACCTATCCACCCACGCCCTTCCCCCACTCCTAGCAACAATAGGGCCCCCACCACCCGCACCCTCCCCCTTCTCTTAGCAAAAAAAAGGGACCCATCTACCCACACCCTGCTCTACTGTTAGCAACAATAGGGACCCATCCACCCACACCCTTCCCCCGCTCTTAGCAACAATAGGGCCCCTCCCACCCACACCCTCCCCCTCTTCGAGGGACGACCTCCCCCTTTCCCCCCCCTCCAGCAAACTCCTTCAAAAAGCCGCGCTGCGCACATGTAAGGAATTAATTTACCGAACGTGAGAATGCGCGAATCTGATAAATTGAAAAGTTGGGTTTGGTCCCGCAGCGACGGGGGAGTGGAGGTGTGTTAGAGAAAGCGATACGGGGACTCAGGGGTGAGAACGCGTATATGGGGAAGAAAGGGGTGGAATCGGCGGGGGAGTGGATGAGTTAGGTAAGGTATTGGATTGTGAAGGGGCCAGGGTCTCCCCCATCTGCACCCTCCATATAACCCCATTATCGCCCATTGTATCAAACACCCACCTTGTATCCTGACCTCCCCTCCACTCTCTTTCTGCTCACCTTCCCATAAGTTACTCTTTTCCTGTTCCCCGCCTCCTCCACCATTCTTTGCCTCGCAAGGAATACACGGCTGTTTCTTTCCTTCCACTTCCTCTTTGCTTCTTCACTCGATCGTTCCTTATTCAGATAGCGCGGGGGGAAGCTAACGATGGCGCCTGCAGAAGTGGTCCGATTGCGACGGAATGGAAAAGGGAAATTGAGGCGAAAGTGTTTTGTCTCTGGATTGTTCCGAGTTTTTTCCCGACGGCGAGAAGGTAAATCGGTGAGTTGAATGTGAGCTTCCGTGCGTTTATTAACCCCTTGCCATCGCCATCAGTCGTACAATTATGTCCGGCGTTCTTATTAACCTCTGCATCTTATACTATAATTATTTTCGTATGATGTTAAACGATATACATATATTATCATTGTGGAAATAGTTTTCATTTACATATATACGTTTTATGTAGTTTCTGCAATGAAATATATGAAATTAAAGTTTGAGAACATTTTTCCAGAATTTCTCACCGGTCATCATTTTTAAAACTTCCAATACTCCCTAACAAACCATTATAAAATTCTGTTCTTTTTTCACAATTGCTATTTGTTTCATTAACACGGATGCAAACTACATGATATTTAGTACCTCAGAGAAATTTGTTCGTGCAGCCTAATTTATGTGTCGCCTAAATGTTTTTAATTCTCAAGTCTCGAAGAACTTGTGACAAATAAATAAAGATGCATATTGAAATTTACATTAATAGTTGGTTTCGGGCCGATATCTTGCATGGAACGTCAGTTATTGCATTTTATTTCCTAGATCGAAATCAGCGGCGACGAAACGGCGGCTGCGAATAAACCTCATCGGGGTTTGAGGGGTCCCAACACGCTTTGACTAAATACATCAAGCCTCCAATGGCTCGAAAGGTTGAAAAAAAGATGTGCGTAAAATGCGGAAGGCTCCCTGTGTTTCATTAACGGATGCCAGATCATTTCTCAGCTGATGGAGTTGCGATCAAGATATGCGAATCTCGGTTTAAATATTCGCGTCGCGCGCATGCAGATATCTCGGCGGCGGCGGTTGCATCCTAAAACACCACGCCCTCGCTGGGACGAAATTACTCCTATATTTTCGAACTGTTAAAAATAAAAATGAAACGCGACGAATTTAAATTTCATTTGCATGATTCCACTGTAATGCGGCAAATGGCGACTTTCACCGATTAGTCAAGCTAAAGGCAAATGACGCACATTTACTTTAATAACCATGTTATAGAAGGGCGAGTCGATCTGGAGAATCGAAAATTACGGAACAAAATTAATAATTATTGCAGAATTCAATACAAATTCCTTTAACTTCCAGAATCTTGATCGTTATGGTATTTTATTTCATCTTCCTTATCTTGAAAAAAAAAACATTATCCAAATTCTATGCTATCATGGAACACAAAACCAAAGTGTACAACAAGTATACTAGGTTCCTAAATTTTTGCTGCCTCTCTAGGCAATAAGTGGTACCCATAATAAAAATAATTACTATCGAGTGATTTAAAATCCGATTAATTAAAACAAGGGATATATTATTAAGGGAAAATTAGGGGTTAAGTACATGAAAAAGTCATTTCACTCAAACAAATCTCCATAGAACATCAAAAATTGGTAATTTTAGCAGAGATTACCGTGAATTAAATAAAATAATCTACCTTCCCTCAACTATTCAATGAGTGACAAAGCGCCTGCTGCTATATCCTGATGAATGAAATATTTTTCAATAGTCATTTGGTAGAGGATAGAGAAAATGTGTCTTTCGTTTACTTTTTAACAATTTTTTTACACCTACGATGGAAGCAACTGAAGAATGACACTGAATAGTGACACCAACTCAATTTTCTCCTTAATGTAAAGAAAAGTGTCACTCTTAGAGTCATTCTTTCTGCTTCAATTACAGGGAGATGTTCTGATTATAGCATTCTCAATGAGGAAAGTAAGAGAACTGAGGAATACCTCACCCCTTATCCTGTCTTTTAAGCCACATCCCCCCTGTAAGCACTAGGAAGCTAATTTTACAGTAGGTAAGGTACCAACCGGTCTCTGGGCTGAATAATTTACAGACATCAAATAAAAAGATGTTCGTCCCTAGTTCACTTAAACATTGACTCTCCTTAACTCTTCCGCAATTAAAAATGAAAGTTGCGTTCATCTTTTTCTCTACACCACGACTTAACGACTGCTTAATTCACTGTCCTCATCAACGGCTGAGAAACCTTTTAAAGCCGAATAAAATGAGTCGACTCTTCGCCGGAATCCATCGCCCCGTTCACGAGGACCCTCCGCCGAGAATGGGTTTCAAAATGCCATTCGCAGTACCTCACCGTTCTTTACTCCTTCCCTCCCCTCTCCGAATCCCATATTGGGAGAAGCGAGGACAAAAATTAATCCTCCTTTATCCTTTTCCCATCGTTCATTAACCTCTCCCGAGGTTTCCAGCGACCGAACAAGCACATAAACGCGCACAAACATAAATAAATACATCCTGCCGAATCTTCCACACGCTTTCTTCCCAACTTTATTCCTTCCTTCTCACCTTTACGGTCCCGGAATGGACCTCATCTACCTGTCCATATATCCCCTCCCTGAGGAAATTCTTCCCCCCTCACTATTTGACCTTCCTCTTACAGATCGTTCTTTGTAGATAAAGGAGAGAAAGAGGTATGAGGGAGAGATATAGAGTGAGGTAGGCATCGAGACAAAAATGTCTGAGGAGGGGATTGAGGGAAAAGGGAGAAATTAAAGAAGGGGAGCGGAGGAATGACTCTGGGACAAGCACGCAATGTTTTAGGGCCGTTAATCTAAATAAAAAATGCGATTAAAAATATTTGGTCCCTCGAAGCGAGACAAAGCGTTTCCTACGGTTGAAAGGTGGAATTATAGAATAGCAAATTAACGTTATAAATCTTCGACATGCTAATGGGAATATGAGAACTCTGAGTATCAATATGAATTAAGAATGTATTGTTTGCGAGAATAAATTTATAATTAGTACAGGAAAGAATAGATACCAACAGATTACGTTATATGAGATCCTCCTAAACATTTTCTTAAACTTAAGGATAATAAATAAATCATGCTCTCATCAGCCTTTACCTTTTACGAATATAAATTTACATTATATGAAAATTAAAATCTTATATAATCTCTAATAGTTCTTATCATCTTAATTTTATTTTATTGTTAATTTGTAATTTAGTTATAGTACTATTGCTTTTGTAATTTCCATGTTATACACAGCTTTCTTTAACATCTTTTAGCTAGTACTAACAGTAGGTTTGCGCAAATTTTTCACACCCCCCTTCTCTGTGGATTTTTTCCTGCTGTGGATATTTTTTCCTAAGATATCACCTTAGGTTTTTTTTACTTACACTCCTTCTAAAGTTTTCCTCTCTATTTCTATTCACCTACACACTAGTTTGTATGTACCTAATATCATTGACGAAAGGTTAGATGGAAGAAGAGACTTTTCAGTCTCAATCTCGCCTTTAATAAAGACCTAAATAATAATAATATCTATTATTATCTAGTGAAAATATCCAATGATTACTCTTACATATTTCGATAAATTGAAATATTTTTTAATTCTAGTCGCTTCTCAATAATTGATTTCCTGTTTGATTTCTGGTCTAAACTCATTGATTTTGAAGCTATCCAGTAATATAGGTAAAGCAAATTAGGTTTTTCAAGAACATGAGATACTTTAGGACCATTGAGACAGCCAACTGTCAGAATCAGGAGAATAAGGGTTGATGTCTACTCCATCAACGCACATCACGCAAAAGCGATGCAACCATTAGTACAATTATGGACTATTTTATCTACTTGAAACTCGTATTACAAAGTTATCCACGGATAATAATGAAATCTGTTGATTTTGTCAATTTACACAGATGATGAAACGCTTAAACTACTTAATTCCCACTCTAATATAATGGCTAAATTAAACATAAATAAAATTAACTTGAGCCTGTTTAGTTGTGATATATTTTCCAGGTATCTAAAACCTTTAGGTCAACGAGGGTTTACCCTATCCTTCATTCCGCACACCTGGAGAGCGAACCTTTTCCTCTGGGAGAAAAATCGCAAAGGTGTTTATAATGGGCGACTTTTTGGAGGAATGGGAAGGGGTGAGATGGAGAGATAGCGGTAGAAAAAAGGGATTGAGGCGGAATGCATGCGAACCGGCAGATTTTTAACTTTATCGCGAACTAGGGAAAATCACTAGGAAGGTTTCGGAAGACAGTTATCGCTCTGGTAACTGATTCACGCCTAGAGAGAGCGTAATGCAATTAAAGGCGATGAAATCTAGCCGAGGAATCGCTTACAACAACACCGAAAAGGAAGAAGGAGCATATGTCATTTCATAAAAAATACTTAGATCTTAATCGGAAACTAGTCTAACAGATGGCGAATGTAAAATATTTACGGTCGCGAGGAACCATTAAGATTTGTTTAAGAATTCGTTTACGCTAAATAAAATAAGCATGAAGATGAACAATAAAGAATACTGAAAAATTAAGATTTAGTCAGAAATGGAATAATACTCTTTTTCCATATTTTCCTAGGTTCGATTCCTGGTGGGAGCCAATGTGCGAATTAACCCAAGGACTGTCATAGCACTTTTAACAATACTACTACTCAGTGGCGCAGCGAGGGGGGGGGGGTTTTAGGGGTTCAAACCCCCCCCAAGATTCAAGTCCTATGACTAGCTATGTATTTTTTTTCTACCAAAGAGTACAAAATTCCAATAATCAGGCAAGTATTACAGATACGCTGCTAGTCATAGTCATAGTCATAGTGTTTGCTCGATAAATTCAGCGAAAACTTCGCAAATATGGCTCCAATTTCAGTAAAGGTGATGTTTTCGGTAGCAGAGTAGGCCTACAGCCGACAATGATATCAATGGGGCGCTATGATATGAGTGTTGCGCACGCAATTTTCGACGCGAGCACTTCTTACATGGGAACATTCGAGAAGTAATTTGAAACTTGCACCCTCAAAACAAAGATTAAGACTACGTTTGAGAGACAAGCAGATTGATAAAACGCTCAGTTAGATCTTTTGCATGTGACTGATTCATGGGTTTGAATGCAAAGCTAGGCTAGTAGTGCTTTTGAGAAATTCACTGTGCACAGTTCGAAGGAGAGTTAAGTTAAAGAGAGTTTTTTCACAGTCCGCTAATAGCTCGAGGCCTCTATCGAAAATCGTAAGTTAATGGCTATTATTAGTTGCATAAATTAGGATTGTCTTATTTTAGGGCTGTTATCGGAGGCCACATCTCAATATGAGTTTAGTGACAATTCCAAAGGTTCCTTTATTAGACATTCTGGACGATTAAAAGTCTGCACAGTAGACTCTTCACTACTCAGGATGATAGAAAATATACTGATCTTTATTTTATGATTGCCTGTTAATTTGATGTATATTTACGAAAAATATTCGCTAACCGAATTTCCGTAGAAATTTGAAAAACTATTGGAGCAATACAAGATATCACTAAAAATTAATTGGCGATGATATTATTAATAATATACCATTTTAGAAGCAAATCCGTCAGCCGAAAGGTATTGTGCGCGTAAGGTACGCACAGATTTATTTGAACTGTGACATGATGGCGCGAAATAAATTTTATAAACTTTTAAAACTGTGTCTTAAATTCTTCAGCTTCATTTTCAATGCAGCCGATTTTTTCTCTAGTGATTGAATCTCACGAATCTCATGACTTATCCTGCCAACCACGTGGTCATACAATGCCCATTCTAAATATCAATTCTAGAAAATTTTTGTTTTCTTTGAACACTCAGTGCGTAAGACTGGGTTTGCAACAACTCTATTAGATCTCGAACCCTATTAGAATCATTAGGTAGCGATCAGAAAGAACTTTGGTCATACGTGCGTGAGACCCGTGGAGGTCAGTTTTCTGTGCCTAGCCTTAAAAGCGCAGAGGGAATTACGGTAAATAAATCAGAAGATAAAGCTCTATACTTAACGGGCACTACCAGAAATGCTTCACTGTAGACAATGGTCAAGTTAAGGATTTTACCTCGCGCAGTGATTCAGAGATGTGTCCCATCGAGATATCGGTTGATAGAATTGGAAAATTATTGCGAGATATTGATAGGAAAAAGGCGCCAGGACCCGAAGGTATTCCCGCTGTTGTATTAAAACTTTAGCCGATGAAATTGCTCCGTTTCTACAGATTTTCTATCAGAAATCATTGGATGAGGGAACCGTTCCAATGTCGTGGAAAAAAGCTAATGTCACTCCGGTGCCTAAGAAAGGACGTGCGTCAAAACCAGATGATTATAGGCCTATTTCATTAACTTCAATTTTTTGCAAAATAATGGAGCATATTATAGCGAGCTCTATCATGCGCTTTCTTTCCGAAAAGGGAGCAATCAGTCAGAGCCAGCACGGATTCCGTAAAGGTAGGTCTTGTGAGACCCAGTTATCGCTTTTTATGAATGACGTATCTAAAGCAGCAGACGGCGGTGTTAGATCAGACGCAGTTTTCCTAGATTTCAGGAAAGCTTTCGATACAGTTTCTCACGAAAAGCTTATCCAAAAGCTGAGTGCCTACGCGATCGACGAAAAAGTTATCAGATGGACCAAATCTTTTCTAGAAAACAGATCTCAGCGAGTTGCGTTGGATGGAGTTTTATCCGACGAAATAAGTATCTCATCAGGAGTTCCACAGGGAAGTGTTCTTAATCCAATTTTATTTCTAATTTACATTAACGACCTCGTAGATAACGTAAAGAGTAAGGTTAGATTATTTGCCGATGATACCCTGATATACAGAGAGATTTTGACAGAAAACGATTGTAATGTGCTTCAAGACGACCTGGACGTAATATCAGGATGGTGTAAAGATTGGCAGCTGGATTTAAATATAAATAAATGCGTTGCCATGAGTTTTACGCGCTCCACAAACTTAATTCCCGCGCAGTACCAAATCTCAGGTCATCCATTAGAGTTAGTGCACGACAACGAATACCTAGGAGTCACGCTTAGCAGTAACCTATCTTTTAAAGAACATATTCGAGATGCGATAGGAAAAGCGAATAGAATGCAAAGATCAACTGGTAGAACGTTGAGAGGATGCTCATCGAGAGTCAAAGAAATAGCTCACTTTTCTCTTATTCATCCGAGTCTAGAATACTGCTGTGCGGTTTGGGACCCAAACGAAGTAGGTTTAGTCTCAGATTTAGAGATGGTCCAGCGTAGAGCAGCCCGATTCGTTTGCGGGGATTTCAGGTTTGATAGCAGCGTTACGGCAATGATAGAGTCCCTCAGTTGGAATTCACTACAGATGAGAAGATCTGAATATCGTCGGAAACTTTTCGAAAAGTTCAATCGTTCAGAATATATAGATGAAGTAAGTGAAATGTTAGTGCCAGTAAGGAGCAAACGCGATCTCCGAGAGGCATCGACGAATCGTTATAGGGAAGTAATCGCAAGGACGGATAATTACTTTTGGTCGTTTTTTCCCCAAGCTATTAGAGATGCTAATAGGTAGGAATGAATAATGGTGGTGTATTACACCCTCTGCCATACGCCTCTGGCGGCTCGCGGGGTATATATCTAAATCTAAATCTAAACTCTTTGCTGGTTAAACCACCAATTAATTAGCCTAAATAATTTTAATTTGACGTCTTCATATTTTTCTCCTTGGTATGTGACTATAATTCTGCAAATTCAATTATAATATCAACTATAATCAAGAGTCTACTGTATTTTTAATACAGCCGAATTTTGAATGTTCGATATGTGACGCATTCAGTTGAATACTTGGCTAATACATAAATAACGAAGTCCGGCTTAATAGTAAGCCTACCAGAAAATTTCATCTGATATAAATGATTTTTTGTTTCTTACATAAACCTTGTACGTGCAATAAGCTGTATATATACTTCATATTTTTTTACATTGATGGTGTTTTCTGTGCAGGCGACATTCCAATTGAATTCATAAATGCTGATGATATAGTCAAATAACAAAAGATATTCAAATAAGCGTGAGAACGCCAATGTGGGGGATCTAATGAGTTGATGTTACGTTTTATATCGCTTGCCAAATAAACGTAACTAATTTTTTCCTTCCCACCCTTTGCAACCTCTTGGAAGAAATTTAGATCTACAACACTAAAAAACTTCAGCATAGGAAAAAATGACTTCTGAAATGATATTGGACGTATCCAAACCAGAAATCCAAACAACACTCATGATAAGTTTCCAATTGTTAGCTTATGTAAACTACTATCTTGCAAAGTGTAATAATTTGGCCACATAAGCGTAAAACTCCTCTAGGTTACAATGCATTTAGTTTTTGAAAGAATTGACTTATATTGTAGTAAGCAGCGGGCATGAATATACTAGCCCCTGTAAAGTAGGCATTTTTCGTTTTCTTTGCAGCTTTGGACCCCCCCCCATTGGTAAATCCTGGCTGCGCCACTGCTACTACTACATATTTCCCTTACTTATTATATCCTTTGGAAGCTTTAATCCTTGGAATAGCAATTGGTTTATAAGAATTTCTTTAAGCATTTCGGGGCTTCTCTCTGATTCCTTTTCATTATAACACATAAAAATCATCTTCTCAGCTTACGATCTTTCTTTTCAATTAAACATATTCAACGAAAGTATACACAGAGTTTCAAAAATTTTCAACACTATTTACCTGCTACAGAGGAAGTACATACATAATTATCCAAAAATTATATGTTCACCCATAAAACAGCTCAAAAGTAAACATTAAGCAATGAGAATCTTTCCGCTATAAAGTACGTACTTCATGATTATCTTTAATTATCGAGAAGTTTGCTGGAGGCAATTTATGGAAAGTTTCTGGCAAAAAAGTAAAGAATAGTAATATTAAAAACTTAGGAGTGGTTTAAAAAATTCTACAATATGATTCTGCAATCAGAAAATTATATAAATAATTATACGTGTATCCATCATTGGCTATTCATATTTCTAATAGATAGTCAATTATTTAGATACAGATCTTATCATAATTTTCTTGTTAGAGGAACAGAAAAATTGATATCACATATAAGATTTTACATTAATTTACTTTAAATTTATTTACATATATTATTTTATTTAATGATTACCCAAATGAATATAAAAAACTGTGACATTGAAAAGCATCAGCATAACTAAAAATAGCGTGGCGCGAGTACTTTTTACTATGCAGGAAATAATAAAAAATCTTCCTTTTAAAGCCCTTAATATTATCAGAACATCAATTAATCATTGATCAATTATTGAATCATGATCCATTTTACTCTAAAATTTTGAGAGAAATCTCCTGATGAACAGCTGCATAATTGCAGTCTGAAGTCGTGATGACCAATACAAGTAATCTGCAGCTTCGCTCCGTTTTCGTAGCGTACATCCCGAAAACCATGACTTATTGGAAAATTAATTAAACCATCATTTCCTCAAATGCACTCATGACGTAAGACCTAAAAAATCAATCAATATGAACCTCTCCCGATACAAATTACGGTAAAATTGTAACTGGAGATCTTAGCGGCATACATGTCAATGGAACGCTTCGCGAAAGCGGCTTCCAGACCCGTTCGAACTAATTAAATTACTAACTTAAAGGCACACAGCCGTATTTACGATCCTAAGCCATCCGCGAGAAAACCCGTCAAAAACCTCGTAATATCTTCATAAATTCCGAACACTTCCGCGTTCCGAGAAATTCTAAACGTCCGTTATGCAACGCGCCGACGGGGATTAGCGAGAGAGGAAACACAGTCGCGATGGAACAAAAAGAGCGCGGGAAACTTCATCAAAGGGCGACCAATCAGGATCCGTTATTGGTTTCAGGTTTCCCCCGCGCGGCAAAAAGCGGAGACTGGAAGGGAGGGTTGCGACAGAAGAGGGAGGCAAATGAGTCGCACCTCTTCGGAGGGAACTCTGAGGGAAAAGGGAGTAAAATCAAAGAAAAACCATCTCCTCCCCGGCAATTTAGTGGTTGCCCTTTCACGGTTCAGGAGAGGCAAGTACTCTATCCCCGCTCGAAGGCACGACCGGCACCTCTCTAAAATGGTCTCCGGACAGTTTCGTCATTCTGCACTTAACCGCATCCTCCCGTAGTCGCTTTCATTGTGATGCTGCTGAAGGACCTAGAAATTTCGAATCTCCTTAGAAACGGTATTGCGCTGGAATTGGAGAAAATGAAAGTATCTCTCCATGGCGTCGTATAATGTGTTAAAAATCTTTCGATCCTTAATTTCCAGCCTGAGATCTTGGCGGCTCTAAAGCATTCTCATTGATTCATAAAAATAAAATTTAAGCATGAAACCACTGTCCAGTAAAACTTAAGTCCTTCCGACATTGGGAAAAATGATAATCAGCATTTACAGTTTCTCTGGTTCTTAGCAATTAGATTGCGAAGTCCTGAGATGAGCCCTTCACTGTAAAAAAAGGGCATCATTTGTTTAATCAAATGATTCCATTATAAAAATCAAAATCACTTTTCTGATTTTATAAAAGCATAGAATGCTCCAATAAAACACCATATGTTTATTTATACTTTAGCTTTTTAAATGTATCGTTATTTTTCAGTTCTATCTAGAATTTCGCCTTAAAACCGGTTATTGAGAGTAGATGCAATAAAATGGCATTGTCAATAGCTTATTACCAATACACATCATACAGAATGAGAATTTAAGACCAATTTAGCATATTTTTGAGATAGTTTTAGATCTTTACATAACACCTATCTGGGCGTTTACAATGAAATCTTCCGAATTCAAATCCACTAAGCTCTGAAACAGTGGGAATAAGGATAAAGTCTAAAATTTACACGAGTCTCTAACCGGAATAATCTCACAGATAAACTCATGTAAATCTATATAATTCTGGTCTCATCCATCTTTTTCGTCTCCCTTCATTCTTGGTTCCGAAATAGTATTTGAAGTTAACTGTTTATCATTCGGGAGATATATTCATACCTCTTGAAGTATACCAGCTCCTTGATATTGAGCATTAAGGGAGGGTCATATCTGAACTTCAATACGGTGCCATCAAACGCTGCCATAAATAACTTTGGGAAGGAGATAAAATGAAGTATCTTGCAAGTAGAACGAAAACAGATACCGTCAAATAAAGATGACCGTCCAGAAAGAATAGTTGGCGACTGGAAACCTTATTGGAGAGTGTGTACTTCTCATTCAATAAATAATGCTATAGATTAAGAAAATAAATTTTCTTCGTATAATTTGTTGGCGAGACTCGGGACATGCAATCAAGCTAAAGAAGACATGTATTTAACCAGATACAGACGGAAATAATTACATCATAATGAACTATAAGATGTAATTTTAGCTACGGAATATAAAAAGTAAACAAACAGTTTATTTCCCAGGATAAAATTACAGTAAATAAATAATAGTCCAATATTTCCTCTTTAATTTTCACTGATAAGCCAGCAAAATAGTTTGCTTTTAAGCTAAAAACGTTAATTTTACTATTACATTTTCTTTTAAATAGTATATCTTTCTTTACTGAATATTTCGCGAGTTTTCTAGCCTTAGAATAGGTACTTCTCTAATACATCTTTCATTAGATTAAAAGTTGAGGTTTATAATCGAGACTGAAGAAACGCCATTACTAAGGTGTTTCACCCGTTAGCAAATACATACACATACAGGGAAGACCGCTCCGTTCTCAGAATTTTCTTAATAAACATTCGTAAAAAGCTGGAATTTCAATTAGGACAAATATCAGCGGGTGAGGAAAGGGAAGAGGTGAGAATAGGTTTGAGAAACGAGGCAGAGGGCGAGAAAGTTTACAGGAAATGAAAGAGAGAGGTTGTGTTGATGGTGGGATGAGATACACCCACTGGGATTAGGAGTTGCGAGCGGGAAGGAATGATGTATCAGAGGGAGGGCTATTGCTTGGCCAGCGGAGACTTTATTTAGCCAACTAAGTGATAACTTCTCCATGGGCATCTTCTACCATGTTCCCACCCTCACTCCCTTCCTTAACCGTTCCGGAGAAGTCTTTGATTCCCTCTCGCACGTTTTTCATCTACGTTGATATTTCATCGAGTTTAAATTTATTTTTGGATTTACTATTTGCATTTTGCGAATAAACCATTTTCCTTATCTTGTGTTGATTTCAGAAAAAAATGTTTTCTTTACAATTCTCTCATGGCTATAACAAAAAATGTTACTATTGAATTTTGACTAATACTGAGTAAAAGCATCATAAAAAGGAAAATTAAAAACACGAGTACAACTGTACTTGATTTGTGATTTATCTTCTTTTATAAATGGAACTCCACCAAATCACTCTCCGTCAAGTTCATTTTAAAGGTATCCTAGTCACATCTGCATTTAAAATATTATTATAGGGTATTTGTTCAGTACTTACTTACACCTTTCTAAAAACATCAAATTTTGGCTAAACGTATAATGCAATTTCTACCTAACACTTTCCCCACATTATCTTAAACGACACATTAGCTTTCGAACGTTTTTGGTAGCGAGTGGCGGAGTAGTTGAGGAATCAACCAAACTTTGGGCTGATGACCTCACCGGTTGTCCATACAATATTTCTTCAAAATTTGTACGGAAACTATGTATTAGAAAGCATCTAACATAGTTACCTCGTCAGAAAAAGGGATTACAACAAAGAGAACAAAATTACACACAGCTAGATATAAGTTATCTCCACTCAGATAAGTTAAATGAAAAAAATATGAAATCTATAGATTATCCTGATATGAAGAGAATTTTCCTGAAACATCTTTCGGAATTCAATAGCCACAATAAAGGAAATATAGCATTTTGTAAATCTCGACCTATATTTACGACCTCCTCGATACAGAAAATTTATCTAACTGCTCGAGGAAGCCATAAATTTCAAACGCTAACGTTTCCTAATCAAAAGATGACCACGCCTATTTATCATTCGAGTGACAATCTGATAAAATGTGAAATCGAGAGCAAATCCCTTCTCTTCTCACCGCGAAAACTTAAAGAGTGTCAGAAAGTCTTCCTCGGGTAAGAAATAAGCTTTCACTCCGAAGGTACGGACATCCTATCATAACAGATCGAAGTATCCTCCGGGCGTTTCCCACGACATTCGATTGGCCTCCTTTGCATTTTCTCATCAAAACTCAGTCGACGGCCAATTTGTAACCAGGTCGCATATCCTCTGTGATAAGGCAGAAGAAAACAGTCCACCAACATGTTTAATAAACCGCAATATTTCGAAAGTGCCAGGCAGTTTTTATCCTAAAGGAGAGGTGGAACCTGGTTTACAATATTGATTTAATTAGCTTGCAAATAATTCGCTCTATTAGGGATTCATTTTTACTATCAGTGTACACAACCATAAAATTTTCTAAAGTGATTTAGGAGAGATTTTTACATTAAAATAACTACTGTAAATGTCAGCCTGCTTCAAAATCTCGAGTATTCTGCACAATAAATCGTTTAAACCTAAAATTAATTTTAAGAGATCACGCTTTCATTTAAAAATTAAAATTTATTCCAAAGTTCATTTAGTTGTATTGAAACATATAAAGCTAATAATACTATTTGTGTTTATGAAAGAATTATTTTAGTATACGAAAGAAAGAAAGATTTTAATATATGAACGAACTAATGAAACGCTAACTTATTTGATAATTATTAGTCACTCGAGTATAATTTTTGAGATGAGAAATTTGCACCACATATTCACCAAGAGTACCTCCTTCAAAAGATTTGCAACATCGAATCATTTCTAAAAAAATTTTAACCAATTAAAAACTAATGATTAATCAAATCATATGTACTATTCTACTTTCATTGAATATTGATGACGAATTGTGCATTATCTATTTATATTATTATATATATTATTTATAACAATATATTCAATAAATAATCTTAACATGGGCAAGTATATAAACCTAAATCTAGTTACTCTAATTATAACATTTTCGAGCTCTAAAATATCAGTCATCATTAAGACTTTGAAACTTCCGATCCACAGTGGAACTTAACAAAATCTGAAAAAGTATGAACGCAATTTAAGTTTCAGTTAAACCTAATAAAAACGCGAATGGTCTGGAGGTTACAGGCTCACCTAAAGCCTGACTGAGCTAAAATTAGGGTTGGTGACCGCTCTATTTTATTCCAACAGTAAAAACTATAAGAATTAGGGCATCATTTCGATAAATATTGGAGACCTAGCGAGCAAGTGGCTTCCATGACGATATTTTCAGCGGCATATAAGGTAATGTCTTCAAGCACTTAGTGATACCTCGTACTTCATTTGAAACAGACGGTACATCCAAGTAACTCATTTTCACTTGCACCGAAAATATTTTAGGTGGGCGTTCGACGCGTTGTGCAGACATGAACCTCAGGCCAAGAAAGGTGAGGGAAAAGAGGCGTATTAGAAAACGGTAGGTGGAAATGGGAGTGGAAGACGAGGGGGCAACGAACGCAGGGAAAGAAGGAAGAGAGGATGGAGAGAGAGAGAGGAGAATTGGGTAGGAATGAATGGAAATGGAAGTAAAGTGAGAGAAACGGGGAGGGAGATATGAGGAAGGCGGACAACGGCACCCATCCGTGGGAGTGATGTTATCCACTGCATCCTCGGCTGCCCCGTTCTCAGGGTTTTAAATAACCGTTATTTTGATGCGATGAATATTCAAAGTGAGTGTATGCGCGGCACGTTTGCGTTTCATTTGCCACGCTGCGAAATAAATGCGCTCTCCCCTCCGCGCTCATAGATCATGAAAATCGCATTCGAACGCCGCTTTTGGGTTTACTACTGAATAATTATCGCAACCGTGGAGATCGAAATATAAAATTCCTGAGCTAGGCTCGCGGAAACTATTTTCGTATTTTTGCGAAACCACACCTCGATTTTATCACGATGGGGATGGTTACATTGTTGAGGCGAGTCTGTCTGCAGAGTATTGAGCTCTAAGGCCGGTTGGAATCCCTCAACCTCTTACATTAGCCACCGAGAGCTTAGAAAAGGGATTGCTCACTGAGCAAGATGACGAATGACGTGGTTTGCCCTTGCTTTCTTCACCGAGACAGAATACTAAAAGGGGAACGAGTCCCGGTAGCTAAATCACAATGACTCTACGAGTAACACTTTTCGTAGCTCTCCATAAGGAAGAGAGACCTTAAATGATTTTCATATCCTCACGGCCATGGAGAAGACTAGGACGAGAGGATTTGAAGGACATAATTTTTTTCCATCCTGCTCCAAAAGACAAAGTAACAAAATTTCCATGAAAGGAGATTCTTACCAAATTTTCAGTTTATGAACGATTTTCGAATGGAGTTATTCTTGGAGTTTTCTTTAGCAGGATGGATCTTAGAAAGAAGGACAGAGACATGAACTAAACAACAAAAAGATCCGAATAAACAAAAATTCCCACAAATAATTCTGCAAAGACATTAAATGAAATGAAAAATGGATCCACTCTCATAGGCGATTTGGTTGAAATAATATCAACATATGATTTTTAATGAAATTTTCTTAGGTTTTTTAATTTGATCCGAATGGCAAAATAGAAATCAGAGAGATACTCCATAACCGTAACTACTTAGCTTAACTAGATTTTTGAAGAATATTAGAAATGTAGAAAAAAGGTCAGTGATGCATTCATTTGTCTTGAATCCGTGATACGATGTCATTTCCGAACCACCTGGGAAGTTCAGAAAAACCGCTATCATATTTTTGCAAGACATTGCAGACTACATACCATTACATAAAATATACTGCCTATTCTAAAACAAAACAATGACATTTAAATTTCATGAGAACGAAACTGACTACACCAGCAATTCAAATTATCATTCCTAGGTGCTAATTAATAAACATTAGAAGTTTCCATATCATGTTCCAAAACCACTTTCCTCCCTTCGCTTAAGCTCGAAGCAATTTTTTCATACCTACATTACGGCCCAGTTGAAGAACGGAGATATAGATAATCCGACTTCATTACCATTAATAATACTCGGGAGCCGAATAAAACGCAGAAGAAAACGCAAACAGAGATAACACGCGTACCAGCACGGTGTGTCATCTCAAAGATCTCCTGTCACACCATCGCATATCTCCAAACTCGAAAACTTTTTTCCGGCCATTTGTAGAGAACGATGTTCTGGGTAAAAACAACGCATTGCCGGATGTGTCTCTTACGCCGCAGACAGATTATAAGCTTCATAGAACGTATCTCAGGAGGAAGGCGGGCTTATCCTCCAATGAAATCTTCGAAGGCCCGACAGATGTTCTCGCGAAATCACGTTTGGTGCAGAGGTGGGAGAGAGAGATATGAGGCAAAGTGATGGGGAGAGAATGGGAGAGAAAGATTCGCGAGATGCGAGTCTCCCTTGTTGAAATAAATGGACTTCGCTAAAAAATTAAGAGGGCAGCTGTGTATCAGGTGGGTGGAGAACTAAACTTCCATAGAATTGAAGTTCAAAAAAGATATTTTTTCGCTAAACTCTGATACGAGTACAATCGTACAATTTCCCAGTCCCGTGACCCGTCCGATTCTCTCTTTGCTATATCCGCAGAACTGATCCGATTTCCCACGCTATCTTTTCTACGTTCTGCCTGCACTTTAGTACACCTTCAGTTTACATAATGAGTCTATGTTGTTATAATTATGTATATCTATGGCTTTAGATTTAGATATACACCCCTCGAGCCGCAATTAAAGTTTTCGAGGGATGTAATAATGAGAAGGTGAGAATTAATAATAATTCCGGTCTAATCTACCCTATTAACTTTTATAATGGAATGCGAAAAGAACGACCACAAGTAACTGTCAATTAACTATTTTAATGATTACTTCCTTTTAACGTTTTTTCGATGCCTAAAGTAGATCCCTTTCGTTGTTTACTGGAACTACAATTTCATTGACTTCGTCCTAAAATTCTGGACCGATGGATTTTTCAGTAATCATTCGTGTAAATTTCATTCCATTCGAATTTCGTCTATATTTCCTTGTAGTTTTACTCCTCTTTAGAAGAAACTTCAACGATGTCTTCACCAATGTCTTAGAAAATTTCTAATAATAAAATAGTGTTGCTAAAGATTTCCTTTCATGTATGGATTCCCTTTATTAAAAAAATACTTTTAACCGCAACGTTAAACAGCAATAGTATTAAGGCCTTTATTTCAAAGATATATGGGACAATGCCTTTTCCTTTATCTCTAAAGAAACTTAGTCTATCACGAAGTGTTTATATAAGTTAACTCAAATATTAAATATTAAATAATTTTCTTGTACAAAAAAATTAAGTGTATGATCACGCTAAAGCAATCACAAAAAATGCAAGCCGTCATTTTGGGAGTTTTGAACTGATGCAGCGGTAGTAGATTCTAAGTAATGAATTAATTTTTTTATATAATTTAATTTCTAATTCCTATTTAATACTCAGATTTAATATTTCTTTGATAAAATATATTCATCACTTCATTCGGTACATCCCTGCTCATTTATTAGTTATCTGTAGCATGATAATTAAAAAATAAGCAGCAATTCAGATAAGAAAGGCACTATTCTAATACCCATATACTAATTCGCAAAGGATTTTATTAATCTCATTTTACTTACTCCTAGAAAATCAAAATTCATAGCCTGTTATTATACCTTCTGAGTAATAAATCAATGCACAAATGGCATTCTCATTCGCAGCAATTTGCTGAAAAAATACACATCCATCAAGACAGATACGTCACATGGAGGCATTGGATATCTGAGGCAACGATAAATGGAAAATTTATCTCCGATTCTTATATCAAAATAATAACTCTGCGATCCTTCGTATTCTTAGAAGCTGTCTACAGAAATGACCAACTTTGAGAAGCGTTACAGTTCCCGCAAAACGTTCCAGTTAATCTTTCCTCAAGTTGAGACGTCGAAAATAATTATCAGCATTATTTATCCGCACTCAAATTAAACGCCGTTCTTCCAGAAATTCCAGCGAGAGATGGCTGTCGGAACAACATTCACGAGCTCTGAAGCAGATAAATGCTTCGCTTAACAAATCGCTACATTTTATTCGCTCCATCGCAATTCCTCCGAACAGAAATATTTAGATGGAAATCCGAGATAAACCCCGAGCCTTAATAATATACACGCTCGTCATTTCCGACCTTTCCCGCAAAGTATCCGCGGCGCTGCCTTCTTAATTACCCGCCTCATTAAAAAGTGCAATGAATGGAACCGAAGGCGTCATGTGAATTTACTTCCAATAAGAAGGATTGAGAAAGAGGGAAGCGAAGGGCGCAAAAACGAGGAGAGAGAGAAAGATTTGTGAAACGTTTGAAGAAATCTAAATAGATAGTGTCACGGCTTTTGCAGCAAAGGATTTAAGGGACGGTGCTCTTGAAGGACAAACACTCCGCATAGCGGAGAGCCTATCTTTCGCTGTGTTATAGATCGGGATCTTTGAAGGATGGAGCCGAGAAAATAATTAAACCCTTCAAACGTGCACGCAAAAGCCAACACGTATGTCAGCAGATAACTGGAGGTAGTTTTCAGTAATGCTGTTGAAGGTTTCGGTGCAATAAACAACTTGGGGTGCAAAAAGTCTCGGGAATTGTTCGCCTGGTGAAGAATAGGATCTCGAGTCACCTTACACTTGTACAGGCGTGCCTGAAGCTGATTTAACCGCCTGTTTCAACACGTAGGTGTAAATGAAGAGAAATTAGTGTTCTTTGAAGTCAAAGAGCTGAGCCGCTTTACTTGAAAAGAGCATTCTTTCGGAAATGTAACTTACGACAAAATAACTCTTCTCGTTAAATGCCATGCATTTTGAGCTTAAATAAAAGCTAGGAAATAGTTTAAGTGAATTAAAATAAATAATCTACGTAGACTGAAATTAACTCTAAATAAATACTCTACCTAGACTGATATTACATCAATTACAGGAGAGATTACTTTGTAACTTACTGCAACATAACCTTCCTCATTAAAAGCAATAAATTCAAGATTTAACAATAGTGACCACACTGCACAAGATAATGAAAATAAACTAACTTAAGCTCTGCCGGAATGAAATTACATTAATTACGGGAGTGATTACTTTGTTATTGTCTGCCACATAACCTCCCTATTTAAATGCTGCATACTTAGAAATAAAGCAAAAGCTATGAAACAATATAATTAAATAAAAATAAATTAACTTACGCTCTGCCGGAATTGAAAGTACATCGATTATAAGAGTGATTACTTTGTATCTTATTGCAACATAACATCCCTCACTAAATGCTACACAT
The DNA here is from genome assembly GCA_947579665.1 of Sympetrum striolatum. Lineage (NCBI taxonomy): Eukaryota > Metazoa > Arthropoda > Insecta > Odonata > Libellulidae > Sympetrum > Sympetrum striolatum. The sequence continues at coordinate 46,118,735 of OX388342.1, read as the reverse complement.
TTATAAATAAAACCAAAGCGACGACACAGTATAAATGAATGAAAATAAATTAACTTATGTTCTTCCGGCATTTAAATTACATTGATTACAGGAATTTAATAGTTCGAAAGTCAATTTCATTTTATAAGAAAGATCAAAGGGATGGAAAGAAGAAAATCCATTAGTTCCAGAAATGCACGAGAATTAAATTTCTTTCATGAAAATCACCCCAGTGTTGCCGAAGTCACCGCTCATTAACCTCGGCGAAAAACTTGATTTAAGAATATAATGACGTGACTAATTGATCGCACTCTTCGATGCATGGAAAAGAAGTAAATCAATCAACGTGACGATAGAGGTCAAAGTTCAAAACGTGCGATCCAAGATCGAGGTAAGCTTTCGTTCAAAAAACAAAAACGAGCTGAAATTCGCCTAACATAAAAAACGAGGGAAATGCGTCTAGAGCCATAGAATTTCGGAGATGGTGAGATATTAATAACTTGAGAGAATAAAGTACGGAACAGGTATAACCTCTACGGTGATGTATCGACTCGTCTGGATCAACGGGTTTCGAAAGCACGTGCTCGACCTATTGAGAAATCTTTGAGCTCTCCACTAGTAACTGGTAAAGTGAGATATTTTCCAGATAGAATGAGATAAGGAAGAGCACGTGACGAATGTGAAAAAAGAGACTCCGCGGGCTTGGTGACATACCTCCGTGTAACAGAAGTAGTGGGTGCGGCCGAAAGTTTTGCCGAAAAATAACCACCGAGGGGAATCCATGCGGAAAGGGAATCGGAATAAAGTCTGCAGGGAAGATGATATCCAAAGGATTAACAATGCAGAGCGGTCTTTGACCTTCCCATACGCAGCTCGCAGAATAATACCAAACGCGTAGGTGAGAACAAGGCAAGAACCTCCTACTATATCATAAAGTACACGTTCACCGTTAAGGACGTCGTTATTCATTGTAGCTGAGAGGATGAAGAATTAATGCTATATTCTTGAGAGAGAAAGAGGAAAGGATCATGAGCTAAAATTATAGTAACGAAGTTTTTGGGGTGGTAAGTATCGAGAAATTTAACAGATAATCCTGCAATGCCAAATAAATTGTAGATTATTCTGCCATATATATACATATTTCTCTGGCTCGATTCAATGATAGATAAAGTTAATCGGCGATTCACAAACGCAACACATGCAATGTATATTATTTCTAACATTAGGATCAATGATTAAGTTGATATTACGTGTAATAACTTAGCAATTACGGAGGCAAAAAAGACAAGATATTCAAAGTAGAGTACGTATCTACTTAGCAGAATAATTTTCTCCTTGAGTTACACCGTTAATGAAAAGGCTATTTAGTCTTATTTGAGCTTCTCCTATAACAAAAAGGATATCATGTGGTTATACTAACCTACTCCTTACTTTGCGCAAGAATTAATAACTGCATTTTTTGGAGTTTAAATATTCAATTTTTAAAATACTTAGATTATCTTAAAACGTGAACCAAACTTAGAATGCACGTATAATTGATTCAAACTAAAACGAAAGAATGAATTCATTGTTATCATCCCATTTAGAAATGGATTAACGATCGGAAAAGCCTTAATATTAATGTGATTTATTTAAACAATAATAATATTCATTTATTTATGATTTATTTGAATTAAAATAATTTAAAAATACTTATCTATCTCCAGTAAATACTTAAATCTATGTTCATCGTGTAGAAATATTTAGAAAGGAAGATATATTTTCACATATAGATGGAAACAAACAAAATACCAGAAAAAACTACGAAATTCTAAAAAAACACTTCCCAAATATTTTCAATAAAATTTATGAAAACATCTCAAGCAATTTTCACACCTTTTCCTCCACAAACCGCCCCATCTGAAACCCCTTACGTATCCAAACACCAAAAAAGAAACAGACTCCTCCAGACATCGACTCCGGCCGACGGAAACGTCAGAGCAGAGCAAAGAGAGCGGAGGGGTGGAGAAAAAAAGCGAGGAAGAGCTGGAGATGCACGGAGATACGCGGAGAAAGAGAATACGGCTCAAGGGTGAGTATTAGCGAAATGTTGATGAAAAGGAAGTGAAGATATGGCCTGCAGATAGGGGGAGTGGAAGTCGGTCTCGAGGCGTGAAGGTGGGAGTGGTCCAGAGTGTGAGTGATGGAGAGTGATGGAAGTAAAAGAGTGCGTCGGCGATGGAGAAGTAAGAGGCGGGGGCGGAGGGGGCGGGACCGCTCGTTGAGACGTGTAAGAGTTGGGCGGGTTATATCGAGGTCCCTTCCATTATTGAAGATGCCGCGGATAAGAAGGCGCGCGCGTTTGAGGGGTGGTAACATGAGAGAGACTAAAATAGGCATTAAGACGGGGAAATAAATAATAAAGAAAAAGGGAATGTTAGCGGGGAGATGAAGGCTCTTCTGCGTGATTGAGGCGGGGGGCGCATTATTTCTAGAGGATACCGAGCGATCTTTGTCTCGGATCCTCTTCTATATTCGCGGAGATGGAGCGCGGAATCGGTTGGCGGACAATTCCTCGCCAACAGCTGCTCGCCGGACAGTTCCTCGCGGGAGACGGAACTGTCAAACGCCGGACAGAAAAGGAAAGACAGACAAGGAACAATTCCTTGCCAGAAAATTCCTCTCGCCGGTCAATTCCTCGCCGGACAATACCTCGCCGGACAATTCCTCGCCGGACAATTCCTCGCCAAATAATTATACAACCGCAGTATTGACTTAATTATCTGGGAATTCCTCCGATAACTTGGTTTAGGAAACCAATCAACCGACCCGACCAATTTAATGTCCTTCAAAATGCTAAAATGTATTTTCTACGAAATGTACGGCATTTTTAGGTAAATTATTAGACTTCCAGAAAGGAAATTTCTTACTATAGTTAGTTAATAAAATTATATAGTAGTAAAGAAAAGGATATGTGGTAAGTATTGTTAGTAGTTATAAATAAAGTAAGGCGAGCAACCTCCCTTTCGTGGAATAGTCCGGCGAGAAATTGTCCGGCGAGGAATTGTTCGGTGAGGGATTGACAGGCGAGAATTTTTCTGGTGATGAATAGTCGGTGCACTATTATATCGAGAGCTCATTTGATCTCGGTGTTCGAGTGGATTTTTTCGCCGTTTTCGGGCTTGTTACGAGTCTCCACGGACACCTGTTAGTTTGTTGGGATGTCGAATCTGTTTGCGCGGTCCGCTTTTTTTCGCGGGATGATTTGGAGTTGAGATCACATCGGGAGATGGTTAACGCCGCCGCGTAATTAGTATGGATTCGAATCTGGACATCGATTCCGATTCGACGGGTTCACCCGGGGCCAAGGGGGAAAAATATTGAAGCGTCGATTATAAATGCTCGCTTTATCTGATGGAGCGCCACTTTCCCAGATTTTTATTGCCCGAAACTGATCCTGAGAAATTAAAATCGCGAGTTGAAAGAGGGAGGGACGTGTGGAGGAGGAATCCCATGCAAATGCCCATAAAAAATGTTTCGAAGGTTGATGTTATCGACGCTGAGGGTTTTGCGAAAGAGGGGTGGGGAGGAAATCTCCGGATCGGTGATGAGGTCATTAAAATTTCCAAAACTCTACGTGTGGGACTCCAAATAAGACAAGACTGCTGAAAAATTAGACACTAAGAAATATAGTAATACAGGTATCTAGGAAATACCTGCATGCGCCTATCTCTTTATGTCACGAAATCATGTGTAACAATAGTACGTAAATATATCATCTAACTCAGCATTATTTGCTTACACGTTCTTTACGTATTGCTTGTTTACTTGGAAAGGACGTTAGATTTCATAAGATTTCACATAAATTAATATGATTGAAATATTTGAAATATTATTTCACGGATAGTTGTGTACCAGCAAGAATATTTTTTAGAGAGACATTCCCTTTAACCTCAGCATACAAAGGGTTTTCACCAACATGAGGGAAATTTTCATTTAGTATAAGAAATTCTCTATTTCCTCAAATAATATAGGACTTTTTTGTTGTTTATTACTAAATAAATGTAAAATTCACCTTAGTTACGAATACATTGCTAAGGGACAGGAACCAGTAATGTCATACATCAGGGTTCTCCGATAGCAAAATGGGCAGTTCATTCGGCTTTGGTAAAAAATGTCCTGGGTTCGACTCCCGGTAGGAGCACATGCGCATTTGAATTGACGTAGCTTGGCGAAGCATTTTGAATATACTCCTATTTTGGAATTACGGAAAAGGTAATGGTTTCAAGGATACTAAATGAAATAAATCAAAAAAGCAATTGTTCTAGTCGTTTAAGTATAAAATGGCCCAGCATTCTGTAGTTTACAGTGAAAAAAATTGGCTAAACTTCGCAGATTTTCCTTCTATCCTCAGCCATTTTTTCGAAACACCGATATCTTCTATCTACTCATTGATCCCATTAATTCCTTCAAACAGAAAGGCTAACCGCAAAAACCGTTGGCACAAGTTTTTCCGCTCCAAACTCCAAATCTTTTTCCGCCATCAATTAAAAAACCCATTCTCCAAATGGAAACACCAAGGGAATTTTAAACCAATCGTCGAATCGAAACCATCTCAGCCGGAAGAGGAGCAGATCTCAGATGAGTCACCGCGCGTTCAGGAAGGGCGAGGAGATCTCAGCAATAAAACGGAAAACTATCGTTATTCCGAGCGAGCGTAGTAGTCTGCAGGGGGTTAAACCCGGTTTGTACAGGCGGAAAGCCAAGACCCTCTTTTCCATACGAGAGATACAGGAAAGAGAATAACCAAAGGGGGGTAATACCTTCGGTAAAAGGGGTGTAAATAGGATAGGGACTCTGTGGGAGAGGTATGTAACGAGGGTCAAAAGGAAGTGAGATAGGGAGGGGCAGGGAATTGGAGATGAAAGATGCTGCGAGGCGGGTTATAGGCGTCTGGGAAGGAGTCCATACGGGAAAAGGCGCCGATAGAACCCGGGAAGAGGCGGCGAAGGGGGGCGGACGAGGAGGCGTTGGAGAGTCAAAGGTGTGGATAAGTGGGAAGAAAAAGAGATGGGAGATAAAAAGAGGAGAGAAGTCGAAAAATCAGCACCGCGGTGGGAAAAAAGGGCGCGGAAGAGCGGTCGTGTTGCTTCGAGGCACACGAGGAGTGTGTGTGTACAGCCGGAGAGTTATTGCTCGCTCGTTAAAATTTTTCATGCATGGGATTTAAAAGAAAAACGCGTTCCTTAACATCGGTAAGGATCGCCCACATTACCTGAGATCGTAAAAGAGGCGAAACGCGGCGCACGAGCTTGGCTTTTTTTTCGGCTCCGATACGGAAACGGCACACTCAAAGTGTAACAAATTCATCCTCTCGAGCGAGAAATTGAGCGAGTGAATCGGATGATCTGAGAATACCAATATCTACGAGATCCGCTTATTATGCACGTTTAACTTATCCCGTCCTCTAATTCAATTCTGGAATCCACGGATCCGAGTCTTTGCGGTTGAAAAACTTGGCAGATTCCCTGAGAACCACGATGCCGAGGCGATGATTGTATTAGCTATAAATAACGAGGAGAAAGAGCGATTTGGGATGGGATTTCGAGATTAGGGAAAAGCATTTCAAGACGGATATAAGAAGTGCAAGAGAACTGAGGAGTACTGTTTCGAGTATGAGGAGGGAAAATAAGAGTCAAATAGACAAAATAGGAAACAGGAATGGTGTCAAGCGTTAATAGATCACAAGAAAGAGAGAGACAAAAAAGTTGTGGCAGAAAATGAAGTCAATGACTTTAGAGGATCCTAAGCGATGACAGAAAACATTCAATGTATGATTGAACTAGATCGAATCAATTAATTAAAAAATATATATTTTTCTAAATGTAAATAAAATCTTTATTTTAGATTCTGATATTAAATACATTTTAAGTCTATTCAGAGAGGAAATAGTAAGATTCTCTCTTGCATGGAAACCATATCTGGCAGCAAAATGTTCCAAACAACACCTGTGCTTAATATGTACATACTTAAATTAGCCAGCCAGCAACAGAGCAATTATGGGTGTGAGAGACGAAATTATAGAAGATGAATTTATTTTCTTGGATGACGGCCATGGAATAACACCTTTTCTTGCAAAGTTAAGCTGTTTGCTTCTCAGCCTTTCTTTAGTTCTACACAGATTCATGATGGATTCGCTCGTAAACTTAGAGGCAAATATTTTGCTTGGGAGTATTTGCTAAGAGGATCTACTTAAAAATCATGTTTCATCTACATCCAAAAATGAGTAATAGCATCTTTATCTATAAAGATGAATTTACAGTCCTGCCCTGCTTTCCTTTACACTAAGCGTAAACAGAGGAAAATAAGCAAAGAAGATTAGAGAACAAATCTGCTCAAATACGTAATTCTAAACTCCACAAATTCATAAAATAATGGCAATCATTTCATTTTGACTAAAAGTTTTGTAAAAGGTAGTCAGAATCACTCATTATTCCCAGATTAAGTTTTAAGAAAAATTATTGTAATATCGTGTTTAAAAGATAGATGAAATATATAATAATACCGGTGACAATTTACGAAAATGAATATGAATAGCATAGCTATTAGAAATAGAGGTTGCAGGTTAACTTAATTTTGTTGTCTATAGAGAGACAACGAAGATATATCTAAATTATACTAATATTTACCAGCGTGCTAAAATATAAACTTGCCTGGACGCTGCGCTCAAGAGTCAAGGAGAACCGCAATGGGCCGAAAAATAAAAATAAATCAAGGAAATCATTACCAAACGATACGATCGGCCTATTCGACACGGCGAACTTTATGGCGGGCATGCGATCCACGGACATCTAGACATAAGTCAAACTAGTCGCGCTGATTCACTCAAAGATAGAGAAGAAAAAAAAAACGGTGAGGAAACAAGAAGACCTTGGGCGACTTACTGTTATTAAAACCAGATCCATCACCTTATAAGAGACTACACCCACGCAAACGAAGGAAAAGAGTCAATATTTTTCGGAAACTTTCCTTTCGAAAGAGCGTCGAAAACAAAACAAGAAGGAATCCCCAATCGGACGCTTCTCATCGCATCTTTTATAAAAACATCGCCCTCCGAAAATAATGAAAGAAGTGGAAGGGTGAAAAAATGCGTTTTTTTGCTCAAGTGAGAGATGAGGGAAGCGAGATGAGGATAGCCAGGGCGTGAGAGAAAAGAAGAGGGAGGGGAGTCGAATCGTGAAGCCAATACGTGGTAGGGAAAGGCTTGGAGATCAGATGAGAGATAAGGTCAGGAAAGGTGTTCCGTAAAGAGAACTGGGGGATGGGTCGGTGGGGGGTGTGAGGTAGTCGAGGAAAAGAAGGTTTGGAAACTCGGTTCGGGGGTGGGGACGCCGAGAGAGATGGATAAGACACGTTCACGCAGAGCATGATGGGATGGCACGCTCGAATTGTAACTTAAACTAATAATTACGAATCCAAACCGGGAATTATGAATTATGAAGTATTGGATGCCGTGCACGGTGAATCTTATTTAAAGCGATTATCCAATCTGCCGACGTGTTGATTCCCTTTGACCAATGCGTTTTTTGCGCGCCTCTCGGTGTCGTTTGTATTTCTGATTTGATACTTTTTTCGAACGTCAATTCCCGCCGTAAGATAGGACGGCTCAGGCGTGATTAATCGCCGCAATATATCTTTTCGTTTTGGCGAGCGTTGATCGAGAGAAATTCGTTAAAAAGATCCCATAATCGCCATTACGAAGAGGTTATCAATTAACGTGTCGTGAAAACAATTTGTGTGGCTTGTAAATATTCAAGCGGCGATGAATTATCGGCTTGAAAAAAAACAATTTCGGGGTCAGCCATTTCTATCTATTGGCATTCTTATTCAAAATCTCATCCTGCGGGACCAGCTTAAAATAGCGCAAGCAAAACAGCAAACTCAGAATATACTTGTCGAATATTGGCAATTTCTTTCCGAAGACATTCAAATGCAAGGAATGAGATTCATATTTTCAATAAAATTCATTTTACTTACTAATTACATTTAGAGGATACAAAAAATATAAATAAAAAGTTCGAAATTTACGCTTTCGACTTTATCTAAGTTACTGCATAGATGCATTTAGGAGTGAATCACAAAGACGCCAATTGGAAACGAGTTTAATTTCCTTCCCTTTAGAACTGATTCATATTCGCAACTTTTTCTTACGTATCTCCTATTCCACGCCTCTACACCTGCCATTATCTAAAATATTTTCCCCCGCTGATGTGTAGCATAGAACCATTATTCGCCTTATAAATGAACTGGTTTCAAAGCAACTCATATCTCTAGCAGGTAAATGGCTCAAAGAAAGAAAAGTATTACTTTTGATACTTCCTTGCGTTCAAAGAATGTAAAAGTTGGATTTCAAGCGAATCCCTAATGCTATATAATTCATCGATAGTTTCTTTCTTGGGCCAACTAATGAAATTTATTCATACTCGTTTAATATGAACATAAACAGCATCAAATACAAATAAATTGCGTTCCACCCTAATAAAATTTAGATGAAAACTGCATTAGGCTATAGAATTTTTCTGATATAGATTATGTTTTTTGGAATAAATGCAATAGTTGTGAAAATGACAGTATTCAAGTTTCTTGGTCATAAAGTTATTTATAGAGATAATTAAAAAGTTTTCTTTCTAACTCTTTCTGACATTATTCAAAACATAGAAAAAACATATATAAGTATTTTCATGAACCCAGCGGTCAAGAATTAGACCGTGGTGATAACTGATAAAATCGAAACTTTTTAGGTTAAAAATAAAATGATAAACTACAGTAGAGCCGGATGGTAAGATACTGACACGAATGATAAACTCCTTATAATGAATTCGTATACAACAGCGATAAATACACTTATCATAAGGCATAAAAAAGGATAGGATTTCGAAATCCGAAATTCAACTCCAACTAGTGAATTTTCAAGTCGTGTTATAATACTGAGTACGTTTATCGAATAACAGAATATATAGATCGTTCCTATTCGTGCGGAACTGTTAAGAAAAACAGAAAATCTCTTTGATTGTAAAGGCGGCTGTAATCAAATTAAGATAACATGGGCATTTCACAAAGGAGAAAGGAAAAAACGAAGAAGCCGTTCTCGGAATCAACGCCAGCCGTAGACCGAGATATCAGCAAAAGTACTCCGTTTTATCGAAAGAAACTTCTAGATCTCCTCTTTTTAGGTCTTGGTTTAACGACCCGGGATTTATTATCTACGCGAAAAGTTTTTGCGTGATTTATGCCCCATCATATCTTCAAGTTCAGCAAACCGCTCGTAAGCATCATCATCTTCATAAATATAGGTACATGGACAATGATATAGTGTATGTATCGTACTTATATGGACGAATTACGAGATTTATTCTAACTAAAACCGTCTTAGTAAGAGGGCTTATTTCGTTCCATAGATTAGCTAAAGATAACATCTGCTATAGAACTACACTTTTAGTGCCCCCCCATCGAAAATAGGCTATTAAAATCCCTGTAACAAATTCACCACTGTAAATTCACACCAACAAGGTGAATGTTTTTCCTACGGATATTAAGTAACTTGCAATTGAAAATATTGTCCTCGCTAGTGTATGTAACCAAAGAATAAAGGCTAGGATACATTAAACGACTTCGAAGATTCCTTGAAATTTGAAGGAATAATAGAGGTTTCCTGGATATAAACATGGATTTTGAATTAAGATTATATTACTCAAGAAGCATAATACGAAGCTCTGATACACTTTCGAATAAATTACTTTAAATACGATTAAATAAGTTTTATTTACTTCAATTAAAAGCAACGGATAGTTCCGACAAATTATTCCACAGCCAAGCGTACCTTAGGGTAGAAGTTGGAGATTCTGAGAGAATTTGCTTGGCAGATAAAGAGTTTTTGGAATATGAATTCATGAGAAAAATCATGTTTATATAAACTTTCATGAGATCTACCATATAAAACCATAACTCTGTATTTTCCAAACATCATGTCACCGCCCCATTGCCTTTATACCCCTCCCTATCATCATCTGTAAAAATTATTATCTTAAACAAAATCTGAAGCAAAAAACTGAATGAAAGCTGCAATGTTAAAACGGGCACCAAACCATACTTACTGGGTACCTTCCCTTTTACCTATAATCCAGCAACATTTGATTTAGAAAGAAAGATGATCGGCAACAAGATCAAATACCCTGGAGCCAAGCGACCCCTAGAGTGTAGTATAGCACCTCTAGGGGGTGTTGTAACCCACTTAAGGGTTCAATGTTTGATGAGTTCGCTAATTCATCGTAATATTATGAAAATAATTGATTGCTTTGATTTAAGATAAGCAGAGGTAGGGAGATGCGTTAGCTTAGCGGTTATATTCCCAAAAAGCAAATTATAACGGGGACGAACTGAAAGTCTTTTGGCCAACTATATGAAAACACGAGGACAATTCAGAACTTCTAGCTAACAAAATTACCATTAAGAATAAGAGATGATAGAATTATTTTTGAAAAATTATAATGGATTCCCATGTTTAATGTTATTATACATATATTGAAATCATGAGAAATTTTCGTTTCATCAAGGAAGATCAGATTGAAAGATTCTGTTCTAATACGATTCCGAGAAATTTATGAACATGTTCTATTAAACAGCAATTGCCGCTGCTCCTTGGGATTAATGCAGAAATAAAATATTTTTGGAGAAATTAAGACGCTTAGAATATTTATGGAATTCATCCGAATTTTTCGTTTCATCAAAGTAGATCGGAACTGAAAGATTTCTTTTAGATGATTCACTGGAACGTTCAAAAATGTTGGATAACATCTGCAATTATAGAGTCTACCAACTATAAATTTCGAAAAATTCGGAGAAACCAGAAAATCTCGGACGTGGATGCCCGAAAAAAATGCCTAATTAAAAAACGACCGCACTCAGACGCTTATGCAACAACGATTGCCGATTTCGAGAGCGCCCGTCCGAGATTTTACTTTCGATGTTTTTTCGCGCTATTATCGTAAAGGTGGGAAGTGTCTGGGGAAAGAACGGGGCATAAGGAGAGGTGGGCAGTGCGGTCCGACCGAGGGGGACTTAAAAGCGATTGCGGGCTCGCGGATATGCGCAAGATAGCGGTCGGCTTGCTCGAAGCTGCTCGCACAAGCAGATAAAGCTGGGGAGAAAGCCCCGCTTTGCTGCGGAATGGTCAGCCTTAGGCACACCGATAGGACACACACACACGCTAACACATCGGAGAGCGTTTCGAAGGCCCTGTGGGAAATGCGAGTGTGTGGGAGAGGCAGATAGAGTCGGGCTGAGTAATGCGCTGTTCCAATAATCCGATCATTGCCCAATAAGGCCGTACTTCTTTCGCCAAAGATATCCTTAGCGTGCAACTCTTTCCCACAGATTCACGGGCATGGGATGCATTGGAAAAAGTACGGCTCTGCTCGTGTTGAAAAATCGTTTATTACGACCTTGCATGTAACGACCGAGGATTATAAAAAGAAAATAGTGAGCATTAAAGCAGGTGTCGTAGTGAGCTATATCTCGGGCATGCGAGGCAGGGATCGGAGAAGGACATTTCCTGCTCCTTGGAGACCACCGGATTTCTTCCGATGTGTATCTCGTAAATGACAGGCTATGAACCATCCTGACCTCGTCCAACCTTTGCCTTACTGGAAAATTGTTTCCATCAATTATACTTATAGTAAGTACTTGCCCATAAAACCCATTCATAATTTATCTGAGAAAATATATAATTAGACATAAACATGGTTTATTTTGAATGAGTTATCCTAAGAATTGGAATCGAAGAAACCTCAAAAAGGTAACTCTGAAAGAAGTACATAACACTGAGCATCGACGCCACTATTGAGAATTTTCAATACCACTTTTTAATCTTAAAATTATTTTTATTTTTGCGGAAATTAGTTATATACTAAAATTTGCCACGCTGATTTTAAGGTAAAGTAGTAAAACACTATCAAATTTCAACAGAATATATATTTTTATAGAGGCAATTAGTTTCGACTACAAATAGACATCTTCATGCTTCAGAAACTACTTCGTAGCCTTAAAAATATATATATTCTGTGGAAATTAACGACACTACACTACTTATTTGGTATAGCTCCCTTCCACAACGTCGAGCTTGTCACATCACATCTTAATGTAATGAAAAAATGGAAAATTACGTAACAATGGATAAAATTACAAAACAAATACAAAAATTAATAAAGTCACTCGCACATGGCAAATATCAGTGCCAAGTATCGCCATTCAAATAACAAGGAGATCGCAAAATTTCCCTTTCCTGATTCTCACGAAATAAATCCTTCGCACTCCTCTTAAAGAATATTACACCTGCTCGAACACGGGAAATATCTCTGGAGGAATAGCGTCGACAGCATTTACAAATTTTCAGCACTTGTAACGTAGGAACTTGATTGGAACATACGATTAACCTCCTGTCAAAACTACCTGCAACGTGAAATTAATGAACTTTGTTGGCCACCTCTTATTCCTTTTCTGCCCACGCACCTCGGCTCTTGAGGTGTCATTAGCGACTTGAGGAACGATAGCGAGTCCAAGTACGATTGGGTGTTAGGAAAGTCGGCGGGAGGTCGAAGAGGGGTCCAGAGATAAAAGGGTCCGTAAAACACAACTGCGGGATAAGCTTTGGAAGTAAATTGGAGTAAGAGAGGAAGAAAGTACGAGAGAAGGACGATATAAGGGGGAATGATAAAGAAGTGACAAGGCGGGGACGATAAGAGGTGGATTAGATTAGAGCATAACGGAACTGGGGGAGCTAGCCGAGGAAAGTAAGAGATAGGCGAAAATCGTTGAGAGCAATAAACTAAACGACCCGCAACTGCGAAACGGTAACGGCGACTGGAACTACGGCACTCATGAAAAATAGGTGGAAGAGTGAAAAATAATTACCTGAATCACAGCTGAATAAAACCATATCAGGAAAATAACATCTAATCCAACCAATGTGCAGAAATTGGAAAAATACGACAAAGTATTTCCGTCACTACTTCTAAAATGAGGAGGTTTGTAGATAAAGGCCACGGACAAAGGAAACGGTAAACTAAATCATAATAAATTTCTACCATGTTAAATTTTCCTATGAAAACGTTTGAGCTAAGAGAAAGGAATAATGCTTCTGACCCGAACAGTTATGTTTTACATTTCTCATCGTTAATTTTTAAAAATATCCGTGAAAATAAATTAACGTATTCACCTCGTGACATTGGAAAAAACAGGAATTTCATTGCGAGAAATAGTTTACCACTAAGATGGATAAGAAACATATAAGACAGGCTTCGTACCAAGACTGCATTTGGCGTAACTTATCAAAAATAGATATCTGGGACAGAAATTCTGTCATAACTGTTTCAAATTTAATGCTCAATATGCCTAAGGAAGTCTTATCGAACACCAAAAGAAACTTATTTGGAGGTTAGCTTACTAGCTATCTAATAATTGAAATGGATGTAATTGAGATCTTCCTGTTCCCATTAGATAAATTATTATTATTTATAAATTGAAGCATTAAGAGTCGCTTAAAATCCGATTTATTCTATAAATATCGAAGAAATCTCTCATAATATCACAACTCATTACATTTTTTTCTTGTTCTGATTCCAAATATTCCACTTAAAATATCCAGGTTAATATGGGAATCGATTTTCGAAACACAGAAATTGTCTTCGAATCGTAAAAGAAAGGCCATTCACTCGAGCTACTTTGATCTCGATTTGATTTTTCCGATTATTTTGCTATATGTAGCTGTCCAAAGATTTCCAATATTTTTCGGAGAGATCCAATAAGTGATTGACGACCTAAATCAGATAAGTGCTCCACTCTTTCCTCATTCCCAAATAGTAAATTAAACAACCCTGGACAAATCTTATAGGTAGAAAATATATAACCGATAATGTCCCACGAATATCATCGAACCTTCCCAAATCCTTCATTTGATAGAGTGAGTACATATGCACACAATATATACACAATCTCTAGGAAGTTACGATGCTTAATTTAGTTAGTTTCCTTCACAAGAATTTTTAGCAAAAGTAAATCGTTTTCACAAATGCTGAACCATATGAGTTGCGATAAGTCCAATAGTAAGTTATGCTATTTCCGAGATAATTTAGACTTTTTTCTTAGTAGATTTTGTGAGGTAACATCTGGATAGTTATAACAATAACAACTTAATCATAAACTTAATTATAAATTTCGTAAAAATATGAAACTTCCTCGCTCAAAGAAGCCATTTATACGGGGGAATAAACAGCTTTACGCGAATAGGTGTGAACCTTAAACCTCAGGGATAAACAGAAGTGAATGTTATAGATATGACTCAATATTTTTCATCTTTGTTCTCACTTAAACCATGAATGTTATCTGAATAATAAATGCGTTATAGAAGAATACCATTCTACTATTAAAACGCTAATGGAACGAGAAAAGTGTACTTTCTATACAATGAACATTTTGGTCCTTTAGTACTCAGGTAATCAGGATGTCAAGATTAAATTTCTTATAGTAAATTTCTAAATAATTGGCTGAGTATAACGAGTTAAGTCCGTACTATACATCCGAATTTATATATTTATTTATCAAAATTTTCCTTAGAGTATCTTCTGGGGCCGCCTGACTGACAACAAACTGGTTCAGAGTATACTCCCAAAAATCTGTGATTAATTTTCAGTCAAACATATCTTTTTCGCTTCCAATATTTCCTTAGGGCTCCAAAAGAGATTTGAGAGTTGCGGAGATATTGAAAATACACTTAGGAAAAATTATAACACACATTAAAATTAATGCTGCAAACCCATCCTTGGATTTTCGTCCCACGATAGTGACAGAAATCAATACGAAGATCTGAGCGATATAGCCGTTATCTACGGATAACCAACGATAACGGCGAAGCAGCGGCATCTTGTCCAAGTTAATCAGGTTGAAACGTATTGTACCGAAAGTGAAGTTAAATCAGCGATGCCACAATCCGGAAGTGAGACCAGCATTGAAACTAGAAAGGCACGTGCTCATCATCCTCACGCACATACGCTGAAGAATGGGAAATCAAGAGTCGGAGAGTGCCGGGAGGCGCCTGATGCACGAGAAGGCGGGGAAAAGCGGGGAAGAGAAAGGTCCGTCGCTCAAAAACTACAGAACATCATTTTCACATTTCGCCTTATCTGGACACATCCAAAACATGACCTCGACGAAAACAGTCACTTCAAATATTTGTCTCGCGGCGAGAAAGGTAAAAAGGTTCCGGTAGAAGCCGAAAATAAGGAAACGCTTCAAGGAGTCATTCTTGCGACTCCGCTGCTTCTTTGTTTTGGTACGGCTTTTTTATCTGAGAGACATGTCTCGTCGCGCACGACCTACCTCCATGGATACCAAGTTGGAGACGAGATAAAGCACTCGGAGGATAGTGAGAGGCTGCTCTTTTCCTCACACGCTCCTTCTACATCGCTCCCTTTTTTCCCTATCTGCGTTTCTTACTCTCGGGAAAATCAAATCGGGAATCTCTCTTTCCCTGCGTTTATATAAATGCTCTTGGCGTGATGGGAGGGTCGTGGATGAATGCTCCTGGTATCTATTCAGGGCTTTAGAGTCCTTGATACACATAATTTATGCTAGGCTATGAGATGAGGTACATGATGTGGGACTATATAAGATTTTAGGTCCAAATATCACCTCTTATTGGTTCCCGAGAAAATCTTATCCCATGTTCGCTTCACATTTTAAAATCACTCATCTTTCCAGGCCTCTGACCAATCGAGAAAAAAATTCATCTATCGTAAAATAGTGAATTATATCTTCAACAGCCTAATCAATAAATTTTGTTAAAAGAAAACGAAGACGTAGTAAAATACGCAGTGAGGTATTTAATTTGACTGGTTTCGTCAAAGTGTAGTCATCCTTAGGTGGCATTACCTGAATTATTCGTTTCTATTTAATTTTGATTCTAAAAACAAATATTTTTGGAGATAACTCAAAAGTAATAAACAGATCATTTCTTTGACTTAAAAGGTCTATTTCTCTCAATTTAGGATCGCTGTTTTATAACTTTAATCGAAGATCATTTTTATCTCATAAACACCAAGGAAAGCTTCATTACCTGGTATTATCATATTTGAGTTGTGAGATACCTCGTTAGTAATGGAAGATTTTATGTTTATAATAAATATTTTGGAAATGAATAAAAATCCGATTACAACGCAAAACATTGCTGAGGAAAACGATAAAAATATTCCCTGATGTTTCAGTTCTAAATTGAACAGCCTGAGTTGGTACAAGCTTGATATCATAATTCTTCTTGAAAGTTTTACATTCCGGAGGAAATAATGGTAACCTGCATCCAAATTAACTCATGTAACTGAAAAAAAATTACAAGCGGACCTACTTTTATGGTATCAGTTGTTCTTCGTAGAAGATTTTTTTTAAATAAAGAATAAACAGATTAAAGCGATAAAAAATCGTTGTACATTTCAAAAGCACAAACCTCGATCGTATACCTCCTTATAGCGAATCAAAGTTGCTAGGGAAAATAAAATCACAAGTAGGTACTACAAACATTACGTATTATACTTGAATTGTATCCAGAGTAAATAATAACTATATAACGGGTCGAAGAATACAATTACATTAATTGCTTCTCGTTTATAATAATTTCTAAGTAAAACTTCCGAATAATTTCTTGAAACGCAGGAAGATTAGAGCGTTGTCTAAGATTAACATTATTTGCTGTTCAATCTCTTCCTCGATATTATTAAACGAAAATTATCGATAAATCATAGTAAATTATCTCCGATAATAGACCAACAATCATTGTCGCTGAAGAATAATCAAGCACATTCTCTAGAGCACAATACTGGATATCACTAATGTTTAATTCATCCAGGATTTGTTTATACGCAATATGTGTTACACGCATTAAGCCTAGCTATCAGTAGTAGATATAGAATTTACTATGGATTTCATTATAAAGCAAAAGGCCTGTGTTAACTTTTTCGGTACTAAAGTGATAAGTTAAGCCTTTTTCTGGCAACTTGTGCGTGTTTAAATAAATTTTTGAACGGCGGTATTGAGGCGCATACATCCTATAATTATATCCCTTGATTATATCCCATACCAATACTAAAACTAATGTATAGCTGTTTCATTTAGATACAGCAGCTGAAATTTTGAGATTATAGTAATTTTGGACATTTTATTTAACTATGAAATCGAAGAGAAATACTAACAGTCTTAGCAACGATTAAGGATACATAGATTCGAAAACCGTATTTTTCAAAGAATCTTTAAATGAGTGCTTATCAGAGCATAGTAATAGATTCAAAAGGTAAATGATTAATATGAAGGAAAGAAGTTTCACTTTACACCTTGAAACTAAAAGATAAACGAGTGAAAATCGACATAACTGGAACTCGAACCAACTTGACTTGACTTCTTGACACCTTGAATTTTATTTTCAAAGTCGGGTCGTCACCAAGCGATTTTCCTCATATTTACATCGATCTCAAAATTTTACACCAAGAAAGTTAGATAAAATATTTATTATACTATCGGAAATGATAACTTGATCAATTGATTGCTTGAAGATCATTTAGCATATGAGGCGATAACAATATTTCTTGAAAGCACTTCGAAAGGAATATTTCGCATACACGGGGAACTTTAATAGACGAATTCTCCAGTTCGGAGAAGGTTAAAGGAATTCACTCATTTGAAAGGTATCTAAAAATTACCATACAAGGCACTAAAGTAAGAATACGTTTCCGGAATACTGGAAAAATGATTTCACGAAATGTTAATAAGATATTGTGACAACGAGCGTGAATCTCCAATTAACCCTTTTACTCGTAGGTGATGGCTTCAAGAGTTGCAAGTGCCCGTTATGGAATAAAAACGTGTCTCAGGGCAGAACATGCGAGAAACGCACGAATAGTTGCTTAACGCTGAGGAATTAAGTCGAGAGAGACAAATGTTGCTTTTGAGAGGGTTGCCAAGAATCCCACGATCTCGGAGATCCATGCTCCCTTTGCCGTCAACGCCGAATCGTGATGTGCTCTTTTTCTGCTATCTCATAACCGACCTTCCTTGCATCACAAATCGGTCGATATAAAACAGACTTCGAAGGATAATGAAAGGGAGCTATGGGGACTGTTTAAGCGATGCATGGAATAACTTAGAGTGGACGATCGGGACGTTTCGTGCCGGGAAGGTTTAAAAATGGAAAACATTTTAAGAATTTTTAATGAATTTCGCAGTAAAATTTACCGCTGAGTGACTACCCAGGTTTCTATTACCTGTGTTAAATAAATAACAGAAAGATCGTCTTGACCAGAGTTGTATGTGCGACGTATGGCCTGCAGGTCATAATGCGGCCCGCCGAAGTTCTTGAACCGGGCCACCAGTCATAAGATTAATAAGTTTCGACCTCAGAGAATGATATCTTATATTGTGATACATGAAAATGATAATAAGATCTAGCATATCGAAGTCCCACTGTAGACCTGGATAGTCAAGTGGTTAAAGTGTTCGCTTTTGGTTAAAAGCTGTCCCCGGTTATATTCCCGGAGGGAAAACCTATGTGAAAAATTACCTCAGCTATTGAAGCTCTTTTAGAAATACTACGACTGATGCACGCATTTTTCTAAACGATTCTTGTTCCAACTAAAGCTCAACTAAATTAGTGCACTGAATAACTCTTTTTTGTGCAAATAGTTTTAATAATACATAATAATACGATATTTTCTTAGGTGAATGCGACTAAGGGTATAGAAAAATTGCACAAAATAAGCTATGCGAAAACACGAAATACTTGTATGTGAGAATGGTAGTCTAGATTAAGGGGTCTCCATCAACCCGCGTGTTTTCAGCACTTCAACTTAATTTTACTTAGTGACTTAAAACACCCATAACTTACAGTCTAAGCTATAATAAAATCAACACCTTAAATTTATGCCACAGAATATATATGGAGGAGCGCTTCGATCAAAATTAATTACACTCTAAGACGCAGGGAGAGAGAGCAAAAAATTAAAACGAAATCCTTCCTGTATAAAAACATGTATTCCTGCTTTTATAAACCCAATCCTTATCTCAACCTCTTATTTATCCCACTATCTCCCCGTGACGAAATATGCAAAAAAACTCTCCCTTGGGTTGTATCTCCCACACCTTAACCGGCATCCGTTGGCTTCAAAGCCTTTAACCCTGTGCGGACCCACCTACATAAGCACTGCTCTCTCTTCCTCATTCACACTCTCCCCCTCAGCATCTTTCCCTCCCTCCTCGCATGGAGCAACAGGTGCAAGGCGATCTGAAAGGGAGGGAAGCGGAGAGAGAGGAAGGAATTTCGCCGGAGAGCGACCAAATATCTGAAGGCATGCGTTTAATACGTTAGCCCGGCGAATTTAGGGACGATTCGAAGTTTTAAAGGGAGATAGGGATTCTTCCGGGGGATTTTCAAAGGTAAGGATCCTTAGGTGATTTTTGGAGGGGAGTTAACTTTAACGATAAAAGAGAGTATCACGCTCTTAATAAAGCCTTTCTCTCGCACGCGCCGGCAAGGGATCTCTTTGGAAATGAGGGGTACTCAAGAGAGGCGAGAAAGCACCCTGCTCACGAATATGTGTGAGAATTCAAAGAAAGTCTGAATCTACCAGCTACTAGACTTCTCATCCGAGTATTTCTCCACTTCTGAAACCATCCTGCTCTATTCCCTTAACTTTTAAGCGCTATATCCTGCTCATTATAGGTTTCTTTACGTAGGAAACACTTGTGGACTTTATCGCAGTTCGTGAGCGAAATGTGGTCTCTTACATAAGGAGGTTAACGTCCTTCTTTGAATCGATAAAAATTTGGAGCAGGTATCGTACGATAATATTTCCTCGGAGCATGGGTTATGCTCAGAGGGGGCGAATTTTAAAACAATTTTAGGATAAATTTTATCAATGCGCCAAGTCTTCAAGACCAATTTATAGAATTCATACAGACATTCCTTTTTACTGAAGAACTGCATAGTAAAAAATTCTGTTGAAATTCATTTTCATCTATTCATAGTGAAAAATTCAGCGAGTCTCCTGCATAGCTTCTCAATAACTCCGAACATATCATATTGAGTTTATAGGAGATAATATGTATTCGTTTTAAAATAATGATTTATCCGTAAATGTCTGAATTTCTTCATCATTAAATTATATCACCGCAAGAATGTTCCAATTGTATATCTTTACGATATCATCCTTCCCACTACTTTTTCCTTTAATATGCTATTCAATTTCATCCCAGGAAAATCTGCATTTTCGACTACTGTATGTTACACTATAAAGTTTGATCCAGAGACTCATTCTACTTCTACATTTTTCTATGGGGTGGATCGAATAAAACAACATCATGTATCAAAACACAATAATTTACTCAATATCAATAATTTTATCAAAAACAGCATGATACGGTCAATGACTAACGGAAAAGTATTTGTAGAATACCGTTGTTGGAAAAAAGAACTAAAGTTTGATAGAGTATTATTATATTTTGGCTGACTTAAATTCTGCATAATGTTAGGGTTTCCGTAGTATCAAGTTGCAATATCATGGTAAAACTATTGCCGTGTAGGACTAATCATAGAATTTTCTTTATCGATCGGGATGTGGAAATAGTAGAACGTAAATTGTATTGGATGTTCAAAACCTGAAACTTCTCTTTCCCGAAGAAGATTCCTCCCGGCTCAAACAATAAAAAGCATTGAATAGATATTCGCTGATTCCTCACTGATATCCACGAAGAAGTATTCAGTATCGGCCAAAATCACAAACAAATACCGCCTGAGAAGGAACACCTGCAAAACCGGAAGTGATAAAAGCAATATGCTCCTTACAATCCTTCTTCGAATGACTTCTCGGCTAGTCAACAAAGATGGCGAGCTCGCAGTGATGACATTTTCAGATTTCGCGCTGAAAGGAAGTTATCCATTTCGAATCCATAACATACACGGATGGATCGATCAAATGGTTTGCTCTGTCCGCCTTCCGAGGTTAAACGTCGACGCATCCAATCATCGAACCAGTTCCACTTGCTCTGAACGACGCATGGTCTTCGACGCCCAATGGCGCCTGTGTTCATTTTTCCCTAACCATTACAAAAGACGGATAGCCATTCGTTCTTTATGCCTCCCCGACCTCCCTCCGTGCTTTGACTCGCATCTTTCTGATCCAGCGGCACCGATAACCAGTCCCTCCTTCCTCTCTATCGTGTCTTTAGACTTTCTGGATTTGCCATTGCGCTCTCTAGCAATCGGAACCGCGAGCGGGTTTAATTACACTCCCCTCCGCCCACTTCGCCACGGCGCTCAAATCGATGGAAAAGGAAAAAGTTGCAGCAAGAAAAAGAGGAGAGAGTACAACATGGCCGAAGAGGTCGAATCGATAAAATTCCTGTAGACGCGAGGAAACGAAACGAACACGGTTTTTTTTCCGCGCTCCGTCGGCGTAAATTAAATGCTATTATCCGGGTAGAGCGTTATTCCCCGGGATATTCCCTTGCCGGATATTATTAATGAGTTTTGAGTATTTTTCCTCTTTCCTCTTTTTCGTTTCGGCTGAAGATTCGATCTGCCTTGCGTCATGTTCCCGCCCGATCCGCAGCGCAAAAGTTAGATCTTAACTTGCAATTCGCATTTGCTGAATTGAACGACTGCAATTGCGGACGAAAGGCAGAATCTCATCTTTTTCTGCCGAGAAAGGATTACAGCGGTTATTTAACAGTTTGTTGAACTAGTGAATTCTGGTTATAATTACCTATAAAAATCACTTCGGATTAAAAACCCGATTATGCATATGATGGTGATCATGGGATAAAATAAGAGGGAGAATATTTTGTTTTTGCATTAAACTTTCAAAATCAGCGCATGCATAGATAAAAAAAGCTAGCACGATTAAAAATTAATTATCTAGTTAGAATTAATATAGAAACAATTGGTTGAGTAAGTTTTCGTATTTCACCCATCATAGCATCTTAAGAAGCTTTCAGCGGCATTTCTAAATCTCCATGAAATTTAAAAGAAAGAACGTACCTGTATCCATACAAAAGCAAATCTAAAATTATAATAAGCAATCTTCTAATTGTTTCTACTTCTAATTCTATTATCAATGACGATGGTTTAGATGGAAGAAGAGACTTTTTAGTCTCAATTTCGCCCAAATAAAGACGATTTATTATTATTATTCATGCAGTACAAAATAATTTATAGAAGTAGTAATAATGTAAAATTTATAGAAAAATCTTCTAAAAGTTTCTACGCAAAAGTTAGCAAGATGCCTCAAAAAGGGATGGTACAGAAACATATACATTAATGAAGTTAATTTTGGAATAAAAGTTCTATGAATATTTCTAAATTATTTGGTAATTTTTCTAATATAACAGCTCTATTTGAGTCTTATGGATATTGGTGAAAATCGACGTAACGAATTCTGACATTAACAGGTGGTTAATTATTGCCATCTAAAATTCAATAAAATGTTGTTTTATTAAATTGATAAATATTTTTTTTAAATGCTGTATGATTTATTTGAACATGGCTAAATTTATTTTCGAAGAGATTTGAAAGAAAATTAATAATTCCGGCTCGAAACATTGTTCTACAAAAGTGGAACTTGCAAAAGGGTTTCTGAAAACACAACATTTTGATAAAGACCGATTTTAAGTAAAATTCAATTCTCCTCAAACTTCAAGCGCTAAATAAGTTCCATTTGTACTTGAAATACTACCAATTTCTGCAGACAAGTATCAAAAGTATTCTTATTTATAATTATATACTACTTATTATGCTATTCAAAAACTATAGATTTAATTTGTGCCTCTGGATATATTTAACAGGATTTACATCTGGTATAGATGCATTATTATGTCAATGACTATTGCCAAGATATCTTTTGAACAGGTGTTTGTAAGAGACTAATAATTAGCCATGGCCTTCTCCTTTGAAAACTCATTAAAATTCACTGAAAAAGAGGGTACAAATCTAAAATTATAAACATACGGAGTGAGCATGCAGATAGTCGGTGAGAAACGATCATCGATAAGGGTTAACACCTTAATAGGAGCTTTATACCCAAAGGCCAAATGGAGTTCTCTCTTTCTCTCACGACTAATGACGCCGTCACAAACACACACAAGGACAGAAATAAGAGCTTAGGAAACGTTTTAAACAAATGGAATAGTGAGAGGAAGCGAACTTCTTCAAAGGTCAGATAGAGGGGACACACACTCGCGAGGATAATCAAATCTATGCAGAGCGCGTGTCTTAACACAGCTTCTCTTATCTAAGGAGCAGTTAAAAGGAGAAACCTCTAAGATGGAGGATGCCTCCCAAATGGGTAGAGAAGAAAGCAAAGCGGTTGCAGATAAAGTGATAAAAGGATGGTAGGTGAAAATAAGGGAAAAGAGAAGATAAAGCTTAAGTAGAAAAGAATATGGAAAGAAGATACTTTGATACTAAAACAATGTGCATACACTCAAGAAGATAAACATTTTAAAAATCAATGGAATCCAAATGAGATGGTTTCCATTTTCCATGATTCCTTATCATGCCATTTTAATGATTGAAATCTGCATCACATTTTCAAAAATTTTTGATGTTAAGATTAAATTTAATCGAATGAGTGATTTTTATTCAAAGGAATGGATAGTTAACCGAACAGCTGAATATTTTTGTTGGAGTTGGACTTTAAACATCGCCATATAATATAACGAAAATTACTTAGGTATTAGTATAAAATGGTGGGAATTAATATCAATCGAATTGGATATATTTCTTATTTATATTATTTGTGTGATAATGAAATGCTAACCCCCAGATGCATTGAGGAGCTGGATAAATGCAGAATACGATTATTAATTTATAAATTTATGAAAGGATGTATTTTGTAAAACAAAATAAACCTAAAAAAACAGCTTGGCGTGTATTTTTGTATACAATTTGGAGACGATCCCTATTAGATCTATAAATACTGTGCAGCGTTATTTTTCGTTACATAGGTAAAATTATGCGAACCCTATTAATTATAATATTCATTATGGCATTCTCAATAGTTTTAAACTACATTACTGTAATATATTTCAAATTATTCAAATGGTTCAAATATTTACTTAACAATTTATTTACGGGTCTTACTTCAATCGAAGTAAGGCAAAATGATAATTATGAAGTCTTGTTCAGCATAACTGGATGAGGGTAATGAGGGAGTAATAATACGATGCTTCTCAGATGCCATTGCACTCCCTAACCGTAAAGATATACAATAGATAAGGTCCATCTCAGATATGAATTTACTTCCGCTAATTATGTCTAGCTAAAGATACCTTCCTGGAAAATTTACCATATAATAAATAATGTATAATAAAAGTGTCTTAAAAGGCACAAAGCAAATTTTGAAACCGCTTGTTATAAATCAAATTAGATCTCATGTTGAAGACCGCAAATTTAGCGTTCCTGAAGGTGATTGTTTCTTCAATATAACCTAAATTCCTATTAAGCTCCATGGATTAAAAAACCTTCTCTTAACAACTCTTTGAAAGAGTGCCCAAAAAAAACTTTTATCAATAATAATAATTAGGTATGAAGCTAATTATAGCGATCTCAAGAAGACGAGCTCAATGAAGAATGCATAAACTGGTCAAAAAAGACACAATTAGAAAGGCAAAAACCTCAAAAGAAAATTGGAAAAGGAAACATGAAAACTTTACGATGAAATGGTCAGTTAAAGAGCGATTGAAAGATAGAAACAGAACACTGAATTCCTTTTGATATATATATGGTGGAGAATGTAAGGGAGACGAAATTTAGCTATCGAATGCACCTAGTAAGGCAGACGAAGAAGAAGAGAGAAGAGAATGGATGGTGAGCAGGTTGCCCTCCATGAATGGTCCGTTGTGACTCGCTTTAATTGGGAGAGGTGAGGAGGATGGTAGGACACGGAGGCGTCATCTAGGTCAGCTCCAAGGGTTGATTAGGGATTAAGGGGACGCAACGTGCTACATCGACGGGCACTGGTGTGCGTGCGTGAAGTATATACCGAGAGGGAGTTAGTGTCCTGTAAGTGGGGGCAAGGGGATACAACTATGGGGTGTCGTCCGATAACTACGTATGATCAAAATTGGAAAGGGTCGACAGTTTCAATTGATGCGTGTCGGCCATTGTTTGTTCGAAATTGGTTCTTCGCACTCCGGCGTTCCTTCGGGAGATTGAATCGTCGCAATGGACGACGGAGCATCCGAACAGGATTCTTAATAGCGGACTCCTTTTCTCTGCTTTAATACATGGCTTTTTTCGGAGTGCTGCATGTTGATTGTATTTAAAAATATTATTCTTTCCCGCGAAGAAGTTTCCTATGTAAAACGTATATGTATCTACGTCCATGTCTACGCATAATCTACAAACAATTAAAACAGGTACGAAGATAATTGCCTTAAGCATGGTTCTATTCGACTAGTTTGGATTTAAAATGAGTTTTTAAATGGCCAATTACAATTACACATTTATAAAAAATCTCTGTGCCATTCAGCCGAGTATGGAAGCCTGGAAGATACAAAATCTCTCTCCCAAATCTTTCAATGTAATTACTGAATTTCAATCACATGTTTTAAATAAGTAGCAAAAGACAAGATACCAACTCGAAAACGGTTTCTGCCTTTGTTTTGTTAGTGGTGCAAGTGTTGTTTGTCGATTAACTACTACAAAATTAAAGTGATTTTAGGAAATTGAATAACATACAGCGAAAAGCATATTTTAGGCGGCTAGAATTAATTTTCAGAGTCATTCGAATTACGTTGAGAGGATCGAACATCATGTATTATAAATTGATCACCAATGAATCACGTTTTGTATTTTTGATTAATATACCTTTTGATAGTTAAAATGACCGAATATGGAGGAACCTTTTTAAATTAAAAGAAGTTTCTATCTTAGTTATTTTATCGAATGCGTATATCAGGCTTCTTTATATCGATTATTCTATAATAAAATGAAGAAGGAATTTTCAAAATTATTCATATACAAGCCTTATGAGTAATTTATCATAAGATAGCTCAAAATCTTTCAAGAAGATAAGCGAGAAATTAATTGAAACTTAGCAAGTTATGAAATTAAGATCCAGCCGAACCATCGAAAACATAATCGTTACTCATCGATTTCTAAGAGACCTACAATAGAGAATTATTTTTTGGGATATAAATAGATTAATCCAATACTATTTCAGATATTAGAAATTACTTTACTGAAAGATTTACTAAACATAATCGATTATAATAATGCTTATTTCAATTGATATTTACTCATTTTAATCTATATTTATTTATTTTATTCGATAATGATAAACACCAAAGTAAGTTCAATAATCATTTGGACAGTACCTTAAAAAGAATAAGCTCTTGAGAAACCGCAATTCCCCTCTTGGCCGTAAACAACGGTGAATATCCTCATCCATTACTATCCACAAATCGTTTGAGCATAATTTCATAACCCTCGTTGCGAAAATGGCACCTTCGCCAGCTTTTGCTCATTTTTTTAAGTCAGGTGCTTCCGTTGTATGGCATCTTTGCACGGCAGAAAAGTGAGCACTTCCTATTGGTCGAAGAAGCTTTGAGGCCTCTCATCTAGTCTCCTCAAGCCAGCGAGCGAGCCTATCTTCCGATCGTATCGTATCCTTCCGACCCCATTCCATATCTAAAGAAAGCCAAACACAGCATCCCCGCAAAACGCCTTCCCCGCACCTTCCTTCGCCTCCAGAAGTTTTTTTCCCCCTTCCTCCCTCGAGATGCCGGAGCAGTATCTCCCCCACCGCTATTTGGAAAGCATTCCAGGCAAAGAATCGTTCCCGCATTAAGGCACCTTCACGCTGATAGAGCATGGAGAGAGGGGTACTACGTATGGCGAAATGGGAGATCGTGCAGAAAATTGCTTTTTTATGCATTCGAGGAAGCAATGCTCTCGAGATGAAATTGAAAGCAATCTTCAGCGCGAGCCTTCATTTCTGGAATATTTAGCTGCGAAAATTTGACGTCCGGAAGCCTCTTCCCACGAGCCCCATGAGTTGGACAAATGTGACGTAATTGCGACTTAAATACAGGCAGGCATTTATTAGAATGAGTTTGCGAAAAATTCTTTTCGCGTAATAGGAGAATTTTATACCGCGCAAGCACTTGTTATTCGATAATGCAGGGAGGAATCACTTCGTGAAAATCTGCGAACATTTTTTGATCGATATCAAAACTTGCCAACTTAGTCTGTTCGATATTTTGCGCTCGTGAACAAAATTAACTTTTAAAGCAAAGAAAATAATATCTCTCAATGAAAATATATAATGACTGTGTTTTTGAAATAAAGACTCACTCACAAGACGAATCACCATCGGTAAATTCCACACAATATTATATTGACTACCGGTTACAGCATAAAGCCATCTTCAGGTTAGAAATGATTGATTTTATTGACTGTGTTTTCATAAATTATTTAAATTTAAAGAATTTTCATAAACATCTATGTATGTATACTGCTTCTCATGAGAAAAAATATATCATAATAAAATGCATAAATATATAAATGCATGCTAAAATACTAAATACTTTAGTATGAACTAAATTAACAGAATGATAATATCTAAAGTTTAATGAAAAATCGGAACTACGAGTATTTGAGACCTCTTTCGCTAAGGTATAACAAAAGAGAAATATTCTACGTATCAAAGAAGTAACATTAAAAAGGCTTAAACTAATTCGTAAATTCTCTATTCTAACGCCTGTTCATAGCAGTAATCATAGATATACATTCAAACATCCGATCTGTGCGCGCTCTATACTTGAAATAAAAAGCTTATGGTAATTTATTTTCAACGAAAATATTTTGAATTCACCAATAAATTGTTAGGATGGGAGCAGAAGGTTCCTTTTTACAAACCCGGTAAAAACCCACTTAATCAAGTGGGATTGAGCCGCATTCCATCGTCATTACCTTGCTAACTTTCTCAATTATATTACCGCTCATTGTGCTCCCCAGATGGAGGAGGCAATTTAAAGTCCTTCAATCTCAAGTCATCAACATTTATCATCCCGTCACCTTCCAAGTTTTAAGGCTTCCCTTAAAGAATGCGATC
Organism: Sympetrum striolatum; assembly: GCA_947579665.1. Lineage (NCBI taxonomy): Eukaryota > Metazoa > Arthropoda > Insecta > Odonata > Libellulidae > Sympetrum > Sympetrum striolatum. Next base: position 46,090,572 of record OX388342.1, on the reverse strand, counting down.
TTTTCAGCATACTACGCTCGCTTCCTCGGATAAAACATTATTTCAAGAGCTTTCAGGAAGTAACAGTCAGGCTCGAGGAAAACGTTATCGCTTAATCTTGAGTTAGTATTTTCCCGAGAGATATCTTCCACAGTTTATATTTACCAATGACAGTTTCTCTTTAATCTTATCCAGATCTATCGATAATTCTAAATGTTTCATTCGTTTGCGTACTTCCTGACCATTGACATTTATCTTTGGTTGTTTCCGAGTGTTTACTACCTATATATTTTTACTGGTCCTCACATTTAGTTAATCATGGATTAGAAAATCACCTATCCTAAAACTCGAATGTATACAACTCATGAAATTAGTTTCATGTTGCTTCTAAGAGACTGTTAAAGAGGCCAAAAAAGCAAAAAAGGATTCTATACGACAACTAGATACTATAAAAGCAATTACAATAGCGTCAAAGGAATCAGCTAATGAAATTTCTAAGGAAATAAATGGCTCAAAATTAAAAACCCAGAGCTAATCGAACATTCTAAAAGGTTAGGTCATAAATTGTACGTATGAAAATTTTCTTACTGATTAAATTTTTGTGGAAAATTTCACTAATATTTACTTCGATAATGAGTAAACTCATAGAACTTCCGAATAAAATACTTACAGAAAAGAAAACCGTTTCTAATTTTGTTAAGGTCTCCTTAATGAGCAAAAAATCAGCAGTAAACGCCCTTCCTCAGAAATCGATAAAATCGTATGTCAGGTGACTGGTACTTACCTAAAAGAAAAAAGAAAACAATATTGATTAGTGTGAAAATTTTATATAGTAAGGTATGTCTTATATTTAAAGATACAATGTATTTTGAATAATCATAAAACTATAATATAATCAATCATTATTTTTGAATGTTTTCCCAAGAACAAGTTAATCATATGGAAATAGTATGTATATGTATGCTTACTATTTGGATTCATTTAATTTTGTAAAAAAGTGGTTAGGGATGTGAAACATTTTAAACTGCTGGTATTAATATTAAGTAACACTCGGAATATCTGGTTTCAAGGGGTTGAAAATTTACAGATTTTTGTCATCTGTTTCGTAATGTAAACGGGAGAAAAAGAAATAATAAGAAACAAAATTGACGTATGTTAAATATATACCGAGCAAGGATAACTTTGGGGATATCGTATGCGTAAATGCATTCCCTACATGATTTCTTGACGGAAAAGTAAATGAAGCACTCTCAGCCTTCTTAATCATTACATGGAAAACATTTTAATACACATGAGCAGTTGAGAAATGGCTTCCAACGGCCCGATGAAGGCCGATGATTAGGGGAGAAAAGAGACCGCTTTCGGAGTGCTCTCCTCTCTCTTTTTAAGATACAGAAGGAACCGAAATCTTTATTTCCAAAGGAATGATTTCTTGGTTTCACAGATCTAAAGTTATCTGTTTTGTAAGAGAGAACAACTTTTTGTTTACTTAAAGCTATAAGCGAATGTAATGATAAGCCCGGTAAAAGTGTAAATTTTCCCGTTTTACATTATGGTGAGCAAAAAATACCGTAGCTTCATCAGGTGCTTTATGCGTAATTGATAGATTCCATGATAAAGATTATTTTTAGTATTTACGATGAATTATTTGCTAACGGAAAGTGAAAAAAAGTTTATATGTTAAAAAAATTAATATGAAATTTTAAGAGTACACAGCTCGTGTTTGTTAAAATTCATCGACAGAAATTCACCTTAACTGGACCCTCAATTAAAAAACCATGCCTTCCGTATCATTATTAACAACTAACGATCGTACACAATTACTTGGATGGAAGAGCTAAAAATAAGCGGAACTTTTACCAACTATACCAATATTCATATTATCGAGTCATAGTAACATCATCACCTGAAACCTTGGTCGTTTCACAATAAATTAGAGTGGTTGAGTTCAACTTCTTCTTGTTCCTTAATGAAATTCCTACCATCAAGTTACCGTTAAAATAGTTCATTATTTTGGGCTACCTTGACAATCGTTACATTGCACATTGCTTGAGAAAAAGAAAGTTTTCAATTTACTATCGGAAAGTAAGTTTTTTCAACTTCATAAACCAATCAATCTGTTTAATTTCTTTAAGTCCATATGGGCATTTATCAATGTGGTAATTTTTCGTGTGAGCATTTATGCTCGGGAAGAATTTATCTGTGGGTATTTTTCGTGTACGAATAAGACATGGAAGCATTTGAATTAAATATAATGGATTCGTTTATACCTGACTGAATATGGATGTAAAAACAGATAAACATTATTGCTATTTTCTAAAGTATGAATCTTCCACAATTCTTACCGGAAGAATAGGCACAGTACACAAGGAAAATAAATGACGCAAGGAAGATAATGGTTAATAAATTGCGTCAAAATTGACAGTTTTTCGTAATAGAGAAAAAGTAAACAACAAACGCATCTCCTTTGTTTCCTAATGAGAATCATGAAAAAAACACAAACACGTTACAGATCGAGCTCTATAATACATCAAAAGAACTTCGAAGGGAGAGCGCGCTCTTAAAGGTTAAAGATCTGGTTTGAAAGGGGCGCAGGTGGCCAAAAAAGGTCCCGAAAAACGAGGGCATGAAAACTATTCGTCAGCAGCCAAACACATAAGGAAAGGAACCAAGGAAGGGATTCAGAACTAAAGAAAATAGATAAGTAATAAGTTCAATAGAATTTGAAAAAAATGCGAAATGGCGATAGTGATCGTGTGCGAGGAAGATTTGAGTTTGATCAAACAAAAAATAAAGAGGTAGAAATCTATAGGTGGATTCGATGTAAGAAGGGTACCGTGAGCGTTTCGGAGAAGGGAGAGAGGATGGGTAATAAATGATGACCCGGCGAAGAAAACGTTTGAAAGAGACGAAGAAAAAAACTCGGGGATGAAAAGCGTGAAAAAGGAGACAAATGTTCGGGAAATTGGTCTTAAGGGAGAGCATAAACGTAGTTCTTTCACTCAGTTAAAGGAATGGGTGGTATATCACGCGGAATCCTTTTTAAGGGACGTTTCTGTGAAATATTTGCCTTGAAATTTATCTCAAAAATTTTGTGATGTACGATTCTTCGAACCTGATGCTCTCACTAGGAACCGAGGTATATTCGCGTTAAACGAAAGAAATGCCAAGTAAATTAGGTGAAAAAAAATACTTGTCTTTATTGTTGACAGGGCCTCCTACATTTTTGGCGTGCGTATTGCTTCAAGGGAAAGACCTATTAACCGTTAAGTAGATGTTACGTTACCAACCACCCTTTGAGAAGCGCTCATCATGAATTCATTGAGTTGGAAGAGAAAATATTTGAGAATAGATTGTTTCCATTCTTTTCGGAGTATTTGTATTTCATAACTATCTCGAACATTTCTTTCTGCCCAAGCTAAATCTTATTGAGACCGATTTATTAGACATCATCTACAGCTAAGTATATATACAACATAAAGTACACATATATACAAGAGCAGTTAGTACACAAGTATATGCTAACATATTCCATAACCGAGTTTTATTACAAAATAATGTATAAATATTCTTCCTGCATACGACATAAACAGGATATCAATTCAAATTGTACATTCTCAAAATTAAAACAGAGTAGCACTTTATGGGATGACTGAAATTCCATTTTATGAATAGGCTACATGATGGTTTCATAAAATTTATTCCAGGCATTCAGAATCAAACGAAGAATATTATAAAAATAATGCAATTCGCAAATTATTCGTATCGTATAATTTGTCAATCCAAACGGAACTATCGATAACTTCCTTAAAAAAGATAAATCTAAGATACTGCTACATAAAATACTCCAGTTGGTCCTAGGAAAGATTGGTTTATGAGGATTTTGGTGCATATAATGCCCTTCGCTGTATGCCTTCAGTCATTATGATATTAAATTAGAACTCTCTTTCTTCCCTTTTCAATTTTTTTCATAGTATTATATCATTCATCCAAGCTAAATTATAATGGGTTAGCGTAGAAAATAGAGCCAAACGTAATAGTAGCCATGTGTTTCTAGTGTGAGCAATATTCTAAGAATTATTGAGGGATACCGAATTTTTTTTCCATTCCATATTTTCCTAACGGGCCATCCACCAAAAATATTTCGAATTGCAATCTCGTTCAGAATGTGTTTGGAATAAATTAGATCCACAAATCTTATCTTAATGGATCACGGTCACCTCCATGAAGTTATGGAAGGTGAAGGATTGAAGAAGCTGTTCAATGATTCGAAGATCCCTCGTTCGATTAGTTTCCTTTTTCCGCTCCTTATTTAATTTAAAAGATAATAAAGTATATACATATGCGATAAGGGTAGAGACCTAACTTCAAAGTCCATAGGAAAGAAATAGTGACAGAGATGCGATAAATGTTTGAGATATCGTCAGAATATAAGACGGCAGCGCTGCTGAGGATAGCGTGACTTTCCTTTAAGACACGAGGTCATAGTTTCGATTCCTCAACGAAAGTATTGGGTGCTTATGCAACTTGGAACCATTAATCATAAGCTCTCGGCTATCGTGGATCCATCTTAGAGATCATTTCTGCGTCGAGAGAGAAAAAAAGATGGGAGAAAATACGTTAGATTTAACAAATGAACAGATCCATTAGTGCCAAAGACTTTCTCTGGCGAAAATTGGCAACTCCATGCACAGGAGGAGAACTGGCATTTCGAAACAGCTCCTTTTTTCCTTGAGACAATGACTGAGTTGATAAAATATATTTATTTGATAAAGAGAAATGATTCTTGACATATGGTGTAAGAGATGAGTGGAATCTAGTCTCTAAGATACACGAAAACAATTTTGACAGTGGAAAGATTTTCGAGAAGGATAAAAGGCCATAAGTGTTAAAGTGTGAATGAAGGTTGAAGTAACGGAATTTTAGAGAGAATTAGGTCGCAATTTTTCGGAATAAACCCAAACTTCTCCTTCAGAGTGTAAATAAAGCAACCCAGAATGATATCACTATCGGAGATACTAGCATTCCTCAACTATTTCTCTAGATTACTCCGAATCATCACTAAAAGAGTACTTCGATGGCACAGCACGGAAAATCGAACACATTGGAATAATTTAAGTAATTTCAATACAAATTTGTACAATGAGGAAAAGAGAAATAGTTCTTTTTCCACAAATTTAATGAAAACATGACCGGTTTCACCGAATGATACCCCAGCAAATAACAAAAGCAAATATAAACATAAGAGAAAAGGGTACTTAACAAGATTTAATACGTCCTTTGCCAGATTTAAAGCATCCTTTACCCTTGTGGAAAAAGTACAATTTACCTTTCTTCATTGTAAATGATGGATTTCCACACTAACTCACCCAACTCTGTGACTTTTATTAATAAAAATTGTTTTAGTATGTTTAAAAATTGAGATAACTTACAAAAAGGGGAATCAAACTATAACTAAAGCAACAAAAATCGCTTTCGTGAAAATTAGCAATATCGATCCACAAATGATTGATTCAGATATTCTAGATCAGATTCCATCTCTCCAAAAGATCCGGGTAATCTTAACAGAATGAACTTCAAAATTTGCAAATACCTCTCATAAAAATAACTCACATTTTTGCGCCTTGATTCTCAAAGCACCGAAATAAGCAGGAGAAAAAGAACACGGAAGAACGAACAAACCTCATCCGACCGCGAAATGATGTCGCCGAAAATAGCGGTCCCGAAAAATTTGCCACATAAATCGGAGACGGCGGACGAATTGAATGGGAAATCGGTCGAAGAGGATATACGCACGAGACTCCAAGACCCCTCTGACTAACAAGCGATCCCCCAAAGAAAATTCCACCACAGGGCGATCGTGTACCAACTTCCAAAGAATATAAATCCGGGGAAAGGTGAAAGGAAAACATACCTATTGGCCATCCTTTGCTTACTTTCTCGTGAGCCGAAAGCTTTTACATATAAAAAAGAAACCACCGAGTTCTCCGTAACTTAAGCCGGCGATAAAAAGAAGTGTATAAGTCGAATGCGATCGAGAGGAAAGGGGGAGAGGGAGATAAGGAACCGGATAAAGTACTGCTCGCGGAAAAAAGGAAGAAAAAAGACCGAAATCAATGGAACGGATGGAAGACGATTGGGGCGAGGATAAAAGTAAATGGAAGAGAGAGATCCGTATGACGATTCGGAAAAAGGAACATCGGAAAGGAGGGGAAGGAGATAACGAGTGACGAGACAAAAGGGAGTAACAGGATGTCTGAATAGAGGGGGGGATTTAAAAGAGAAAAAGATAAATAGAGGTGCTTGAATGGAGAATATGAGGTACGCCGAAGGAGGAGAGTGGATATCGGAAAAAGGAACGGAATCTTATCCGCAGAAAGGAACGGGGAATATGAATGCGAGTGTGATGAGCAAAAGAGAAGAAAAATGTGTGAGATAAAGGAGAGTGAAGGAGTCAGATTAGGGGAGACAAAGAGCGATGCTTAAAGTGAGGATGGAGAGGAAGGGAACTGCATATGAAAGGAGGAGAAGCAGGGTGAAAACGGAGTGGGAAGTATGTCGATAGATGCATGGGGAATAGAAATAAAAACGAATATTGATTACTATTTGACGTAATCACGAAAATTTGTTAGGATGAATATTCAGTGAAATGAGCAGTAGTTTCCCATGAGCCGAGAATACCAAATATTCTGATCTTGGTAAGCGAGCTAATACCTCTAGAGAGAATAAAAGCAAGAGCTAACCTTTCCTGCTTATTTGCTGAATAATTTACCATAGCGAATCAACCAAAAATCAACAAAAAATATAATTTTAGGGAAAGTAAAATGGGTTACTCATTTGACGCAATTGCAAAAATCCTCAGATGTTGGAAGGAATACTCAGTGAAACTAGCAGTGGTTTCCTGTAAGTCAAAAATACCAAATTTTCCGGGCTTACAATCTTTCTTGCACGTATATTTACTGAATAATTTATCATGGCGAAGTAACCGAAAATCAGGTTGAAAAAAAACCAAAAAAAGGTCCAAAAATACCTAAAGAAACCATGTCGCATCTAAAATCCGACAGCATCACTTCGAAATATATCAAGAAAATATAAATTCTGGAATAACTATGAAGTAATCGCTGGTTTCAGACCTGCATGAGCAGTGGTTTCGTGTTAGCCAAGAATACAAAATAGTAATTTGGTCTTGGGAGGTGAGAGAAATCTTCTTAGCATATTCGCTGAATAATTCACCACGGTAAACTAACCGAAAATCAACTGATAAATATCACTAGCAATAATATAATGAACTTCACGTTTTTTTCTAAATGTAAATCAACACTCAGGTAAAAACTAAACGAGTCGCATACGATACCCCAATATTGTGAAAGGAGAAAACGTTTCAAATTATGTTATGCTGCCTAAAGAAACCAGGTAATATGCTAAATCCATGACAATCGCTCCGAAACATATTGAGAAGCATGACGAAAATCAGGGAGCAACTAGCATTGAATTACCTGCAGGCTCATGAAGAAACGATTCCCATTAAGCACCAGAGAGCATAGTGAACCTAAACCACAATGTTTCTCTGCGAATTTTTCGGGAGAGGGCTGAATGACCGAATCGAAGATGGGAGAGAAAAAGATCAGGAGCGAAGAGAGAACGAAGAGTGCGTGAACGATCCGTAGAGAGAGAGAAGAGGGCGGAGGAGGGAAAGGGGAGTGTGGGTCGGGTCGAGTAGGAAGAAGAAGGATAGGGCTGGCCAGATAAGACGCCTGGCTCCAGAGATGCCAGCACCGATAGTGGCCCAGACTGACAGACTGAGAAATGGCGACCCACAAACAAGACTCCTCTCTCTCTCTCTCTTTCTCACTCCCCTTCCACATCACACACACACACACACACACACACATGCTTCCACCCCTCTACATTTACTCCAGCCCAAAATCTTGGCGGTAGCTTAGTGACCCCTTCAGCGGCCCCCTAATAACCTCCGATTCCGCAAACATTTCGCGGCATCGTAACAATTCAGCGACAATAACTCGAGCAACGGCGGAGGTTACAGGAAAAGTAATCGAAAACGTCCTACGAAAGAAAATTCTTCCAAAACAATTTCTTCGAAAACAAACTCTTCGGAAACGGATTCTTCGAATTATCAATTCTTTGATTGATAAATTCTAATTCTAAAAAAGCTGCATCCAATCCAATGCCCAAATCTAACCCAACCATTAAGGAGGTTCATAGCTTCGCTGAATAGATTTTAACTCCGAATCAGTTAATTTAATGTAAATTTAGGATAACTTCAGAGTCGTTAGAGTGGCCAATTTTCGAAGAATTTGTAAATAGAAGAATTGATCGTTCGAAGAATTCGTTTTCGGAGACTTTGCTTTCGAGAAATTTGTTTTCGATGAATTTGCTTCTGAATAATTCGTTTTCTAAGAATACGTATGCTTCCACGGCGGAAGATGGTGAAAAGACGAAATTCAGGATGCTTCCATTGAGCTATTCCTCCACTCTTTTGGGGAAAAAACGCTGTAGGGAGACGGATGGAAGTTTTGCAATCTTTTAACGGCGGGGAGCACACGCAGTCCTTTCTCTCTCTAGCTGATTTACATCGGCAGTTCGGTAGCTCTCGCCCCCTCCGATCGCCCATAGTCCAGGACTTCCCACCCACGGATAAACAGGGAATACTCCGTACTTCATTTTCACCCCTTGTAAACCCATTCCACCTCCGCGTCCTCACCCACCGTCCTCTGCAACACCTCTTTTTTCCTTCTCACCTCTCATCTACTTTTCCTCCCACGCCACCAGACGTTCCTACCCAGCATTCTATTTCCTTTCAGCGTCCCATTCCTACCGCTCTCTCTTTCCTTTTCTCCGATTCATTCACACAAACGAGAACTTCCGAATCGGGGGCCTTAAAAAATTTTCGTTCAACTTCTCTTCCCTTTGCGTCTGCCGTGGGGAAGGGCCCGAGCTTCTTGAATTCCAATTCATGAACTGCTACTACCGAACTTAGTCACTGAAATATTCGATTTCACAAAGAAAGAAACCGACGTAACTCTAAGTAGGGAAAAATACTTTGGGAGTCAATAAAAACTGACGTCTTCAGGGGATCAGTGGTCCCATGGAGGACCATTTACGGCATTATTTCAAATGGGATGGAGGGTAAGTAAGGGGTCGTCCATTAATCACGTGATGTTTATTTCTCATCTTTTTAACCCCCCCTCCTGGTGATACGTGGTGAGGTTTTAGACTAACCCCCCCCCCAAAATCACGTGTATTTTTGGTACAAAGTATCTTAAAATTTCAGAAGATTATCTTTAAATACAGGTATTATCTAATTTAATTCTGGAAAATGAAGCACCGTGATAAAAATGTCCAGACAGACATTAAGGTTGCAGTTTGTTTCTGACTGGCATAAAATAATAAATGAAAGGTGTAATCATGTTAAAAACATATAATTTTTCTTATTATCGTTGCATTGTTTTAAGGGAAAATATACACGGAAACGATTTACGCATGTTTTCGGCGCCAAAATCACGGACTTTAGTCTTTTTAGAAATCGCGCATTCAACGAAGAAATAATACACGTGATATCTGACTGCACCCCCCTACCCCTTGTGATATTTCGTGATATTTTCCAACCACCCCCCACCCCCCCGTTTCGAGCCTCACGTGATTAATGGACGATCCCTAAGGGGATCCCTTCCACTAGAAAATGCTGGGTGAACAGATGTACATTTGTGAAGATTTTTTCTTTAAGTAGGTCCGAAAAAAGGGTATAAGGACACGCATATATTATATATTTTCATAAAGGGTTAAAGGACAAATTGTAAAAAACCACCTGATATTCTATCTAATTCCAATCGAGGACCTAAGTACTTCTTCAAAGATCCACCACTTAATTTTATACCTAAATCATTTGGTAAACATTCAACTTTGCATGGAATATAAGACTATGCTTTACTTTTGTGATATGTGATGACTTCATGTTTGTATTATTCTTCAGATATTGGTAATCCGTGACCTACACAATCAGGGTTCGTAAGGTAGCTAGATTACGAAGATGCTTTAACTGTGGAATCATCTCGTTAACAAAACAAGCGTTCTATCCTTCGCGAAACCCGTTATTCTATTGCCGAGAGGGAAGTCCGAAATCACTTAAGTGTGAGCAGTGCCCTTGTCAAGGGACATGTCGTAAATTTGATTTCTAAGAAGGATAGGTAAATCATCTGATATGAAAATAGTTATCGTTAAGGAAAACATTTTTCCAAAATCTTCAATCAATATTTGTGCGCCTTTGTTAGATACTTTGATGTCTCTTAATGCCTGAGATAACCGTAAAAAAAATTCTTTGACAGTTTAAAAAAAAATTCCATTTCAGTGAAAAGCTAACAATACTATAGAATATAAAATATTATTATCAAGTATGTATCAAGTATCAAATACTGAATCAGTCACTAGTGTACACATCGGGAAACATACATACAAATGAGAAAAAGAATTCGCGAGAAATGAATGGCAGATCAACATTGACCGAGTCTTTTAAAAGTAGAAGAATTGAATAATAATCTAATAGTTAATTCATGATAAAGTTGTTATATTGGCACACAATTTAGTAGGCTTTTCAAAATATCTGTACCATTGTGAGTGATCAGAAATGCTATACTTTCTAAGACTTTCAATCAGCAACATACCACCAAACAACTAATCATACAGGCTAACGAAAGTTTACTTTGGATAGATAAAGGAGTGGTAAAAATACTGCTAGTTCATATTTTTATTTCAATTGTTCGTATTCTCCAAGTGGTGCACTACTGTCTCAGCACTGGTACAACTTCTTGCAAAAAATCAGTTCGCAAATAGTGTTCTATCAGAAAAATGTTTTCTGCTCATTTATAAATGAATTTTGCTGAATCTGATTCAGAATAATTATCAGTGCCTTATAATGTTTATGACTAACTTAGTTTTCCAGAAAGCGAGTCATGTTAATTCCACTTTACGATAAAAGAAAATTTTCAGAAGTTTTAGGCTATTAATCAAGAATAAAAATACGAAAAATGATACCTCATATCAATGTTCAAATATTTTATGTTGATTTCGTGAATGCACTTTAAATTTTAGCTTCAATATGCAGGCGGGGTCATTTGACAATTCCACTCGAATTTCAGATATCACGTATGAACACATCTCGCAATGAGGTCGAATTCTACTTCCTTTCCATCCTATCAGTGTTTATAACTTGAACATATGACATTTTTACCATCAAAAACGCATTAATTTCATCGCATCGATCAAATGAGAATAACCCGCATTACAGATAATTTTTTCCAGTTTTCTATCCGGGGTTTCCGCCGCTGATATATTCTCCGCAATTTTTTTCATACTCTCATGCAATGCAGGTTATTACTTAAGTTAACTGTTTTTTCTCATGTGAATAATCAACACAATGGATCTACGATGCGGACGATAAGCGAAATCATTGTGGCACAAGCTTGCAGCCTTTATGCAGCAGAACGCTCGAACACGCGACCCTATGATTTGGAAGAAGTCACGCCACGTTATCTATCAAAGGATTCCTCTCCTTTATCGCAATTTTACATTTCTCGGGAAAAATTCGAGATCGCGGAAATAAATACATCTTCCCCGCGTTTGGAAATAAATTTCGGGACGAACCGTATGGCTGGATTACAATGAGAAAGTATACGCAATGATAAAGATTAGGATTTCGTAAGGTAAGGGTCGACGAGCTTAAATTGCCGAGAATCAAGGAGACCGCTTTGTCGTAATGGAGAACGCCATGCGCTATTCAAAACTTCGCAAGCGCAACGAACATGTGTATCGTTTATCGAGGCCGTTCCTCGTCTATCATTCCTATCGAACCCCATCTTAGCAATACGCTATCAAAACAAACAAGGGTGCAGCGACGCCCATTAGGAAAAATCTTCGTCAGCCATAGAATGCCGTGATTCGTGCGGAACAAGCGATATATCACCGATCGATGAAATTGATAATCACCTTTGACACCCAAAAAGTGTTACAATATAATTCGGGGTTAATGGTGCTTAAAGCACGCTATGGTCGACATGAAATGGGTATCGGAGAGTTCGAGCAGATGAAATGAACAGATAGGGAAAAGGGGCATAAAGCATGAAAAGAATGGAGACAAAAGACAATCTAAATATTTCCGAGTAATTCCGAAGAGAACTGCGGCGAAGGACTGAATCCAATAGGTTTCTTATTTTATCAACTAAATGAATTTTAATCACATAGAGCAATTACCTAACTAAAAGGCAAATTCCAAACTGAACAATTACTCTGTATTTTCACCAATCTCTACTCTAAATATTATCGATACTTGCAACTCTTCTTCCAGGCTTATAAAAGAATCCACTGAAAAAGGTGCGATTCTGTAGCACTTCATTCAAGATTAACCTTGGATTTCGTCACACAACCAAGATGTACGTGATTTTCGCTTTGGAATTTCACTCAGCGGCACCATCCTTAACTGACTGCGAAATATCTCGAGCACATTATCTCTGGTGGAATGCGGGAAAATGAAAAATATTCGACTTAATGGGTTGCGCGTATATCCTAACACTTCTTTGGTTCTTGGAAACTAAGGTTCTGCTCGTTTATTAAGACATGAATTTTAGCCTTTTAAGGGTCCTAAAAGGGTATGTGGGCTTAAATTTGTGTGATAATTAAAAATAATTTTAAAAATATGCTGAAATAATAATGAAAACAATAAAATGTCTTTATTTGAACGAAATTGACACTAAAAGTCATCTTTTCCAACTTATAGCTAGCATCCCTTTGAAGACAAAAGAAAAGAGAATTCGCTGAGTATCTCACAGAAACATTATCGTCAAAATTTAATCTTAGATTATATAATAAATAATTACCACTTAGAAAAATTCAATATCCTAGGAGCTGGAATTTCGAGTTAAAAGATATTAAAATGCATCACGGAAATACTCAATATAAACTTACATATGTTAATGAACTCAAACTCAGAGGATTGTCAATCCCCACCTCTGCTTTCAATTATGAGAGTAAATGCAATTTTTTCTCTACAGAAGAAGCCTACAACTCCTGTACTTTTAAACCAACTAATATCTCTCACGTTCTAGAACTTCCTGCAGATAAATAAGTAGGCGCGCGTCTGCATCGGATAACCACACCGAAAACAGCGACATTTCTAGAAAATAATATTATCATTTTGGGAGCACTCGCCACGATTATCACCTCGCGTCATTGTTCGCACCGTCGACTGATTAGTCATTGTGGTTATGGAGTACACAGCAAATAAATTACAATAGAAACCTTCCGTATCCATTCACACGTTTCCGCCACCGATAAAAGAAGCCTTAAACTAATCCGCCACCTTCCCCTGAGCAACTATTTGATTAACGAAGGAATTTAATATCCTTGTCCATCTCCAGCGCGTGCTCACCACCCTGAGAGGGTCACGGAAAAAAATCGGAATCCGCTGAATCATAACACCAGGTAAAGACCAATTTCTCCCCGCCTTCCGATTCTTCGGCAGTGTTTGCCTTATCCAATATCTCCGCGTTATCCTCTCGAACCCACTTATCAATTCGGCTGCGTCATTCACTCTGTTTCAGGTTCCTTCGATCTATCAACATATAATGTATTCCGAGATAGCGTTGGCGCAAGCACACACGTAGCCCATTATCATCGCGTCTAGCTGAACGGGAAAGACGAAATGCGCCAATAATTAAACACGCCCCCCAATTCCGTATTCTTTACTCGGGGCAGCCTTGCGTGAAATCTGTCATTTTTTCAGATCGGCCCTAAATAAATTATATGGACCGAGAGGGGTGATTGACGGGTTATGGGGAAAATACATAGAAGTAAGCACACGTGCGCAAGGTCTTCTCTTCGGCGGTGTTTGAATGATGTGGCAAGAAAATTCAATCGTCAATCAGTCCTCCAGGGAAAGATTTTCGCGTGATTATTGAGGAATTTTCAAATTTATAGTTTCGAGCCATAACTACGCAATGTAGCATATTAAGTAAAATACATCTTAAATTTTTAAAAGGGATTGAATCATTTACGGCTGTAATATTCTTCAAGACATAAAATCTATAAGACATTTAAGAGGGAACCTAGAATGAATAACAGAACAGTTATGAAATTCGGCCAGTTGAGGTTGGAAGTAATATCGAAAATAATGGAATATTATCTTCTGATTGTTACTTGCTTATAGCCTTCACTCGCCGTTAACTTTACGACATTACGCCAAGTAAATTAGATCTTTGCTTGAATCTTCATCTTTTAAACATTCCCATCCTGCGTCCTGAAGAATTTGAATAACTCTCACTGATTTGTCGAAGAAATCACTCAGACGTAATAAAATGAAGTTATTTTCAAGATTGGTTGTTTTATCATAATACCAATAACAGATTATGTAAACTAAAACTAAAAGGCAATCAGAAGGAGGAGTGTTGGAGTAGTGAAAAATTGGAAGTAATAATGATGATGATTAGTGCTAAGATTAGTAATTATGAGGGAATGAAGCGATGAGGAATGTATGTCATAGGGGCCACAATATTCTTCATGTAGATGAAAAATGAAAGCTTAGAAGATCGACTATAAAAAATATATCTTCGAAGCTGGTTAATCCTCTGAAAATAAGCTAAAAATTCTTTTAAACCATACCCAAATTCAACAGGAAGAATTCTATGCGCACTACTAGATAAACACGTATGTATTCGTGCAACGAAATAAGATTAGCGCCTATGTTTCACGTTAAAATCATCAGCAGAAAAGTAGTGTCAATTTTATACGCAGAGGAACAATAAAGGAGCGGAGTAGGTCAAAGGTGTCAGCGATAACAACATGGCAGATCAAATAGTTGGATAAAACTCTTTGAAACGGCGTTTCCGTGGACTGCTTATTTTCCATTGGCTGCGCTCGAAGGAGAGCTCCCATTCATGAATGGCTGGCCCCGTAGCCGCCGTACTTAGGCCAAGTCACGTGTATACGTACTAAAATTTCATAGCGCAGATATTTTTGTAATTGAATGCGTGCTGTCCGATAAAACCTTGTTTCCAAAAGAGTTTTACAACGCCATCTTTCGAACCGGGAGTCACGCCACATAACCATTTACGACAACGAAAGCAAATCGAATTTTAAAAAGCCATTTAAGCGATTTAATTGAGAAGATAACTACTTTCCCGAGCGAGCGCTTTTGTTTCCGAGAATGAAATTAATCAATTAAACATGCAGACTGGTGCGAACTCGACGCTTGGGCATGCCTAAACGGCTCTCAATTAAAACCCCAATTGGAGGAGAAAGGAAAAGAATCTTTCGATGGAGAAAAACTTTGAAGAGTAATGACCCTCATCTATGCATGCAGTTTCCTTTAATGCAAAGATTCCACGTAAATAGTACTGCCCTATAAAACTTGATGAAAGGACAATGATCCTTAGTTATGTTTCGAATAATGATGAGGCTGCATCACCATTTAGCGAAATTTCGTGTGGCATATTTCCAAGCGCATTCGCAGCTTAATCAAAATTAATTTATGACTTAATGGCGGCAGACAGGAGTTGAGTGGACGGGATCGATTTGATTGAGTACTTCTTGTTAATTACTTCACGTAACACGTTTGCTTATTGTAAGCCCACGGCTGTAAGAATAACAAGTGGATAGTCTGACTCACATGTTGAAGTTTACCTGAGTTAGTTTCATCCCTCACATCACATGGAATGCAATTGACTAATTGAAATGTTGAAACGTCAACTACGTAATATGCTTTATATACACATTTTTCACAACTGACACGAAAAAAATAGTAAGAAAGATCCAAACAGCAACCAAATCACACTAGAAGATAAATTACCATTATTTCCATGCTTATACCTGAAAAATCGCATATTAAATTTGAAAGGACGCCACTTCTGAGACTTCTTTAATCAGTGGAAATCAGTAAATTTTCACTTCATCGAAATAATATGAGTAGTTTTTGTTCCTGATAATTTCTACTCGAATTAAAACTTAAATTTAGATAATTTAAGTTGATTAACAAATATTATTCCCAGCAAATCTCTTCTTTAGTACTTCGGAACCTGTGAACCACCAGTTTATTTACAACACAGAAATGGGCAGTAAACATGCACTTGGTTTTTCGAGGATAACATGATCTTCGAAATTCTCATTATATGTGCGTTCTTTATAGAAATAATATTTCTCCTCTAAACAACAACTACGCAAGGACGATCAGGGAGAGATAGGCTAGAACGAGTCGCATCAGAAATCCATTTTTTTCCATTAAAGATACCCAAAATTAGTTGATAAGGAAGTCATGCCGCATGCATGCTCTGCCGCACAACGAAAGGCGGCTGCAACCTTCAACTTTAGAACACCAACTGGCAAACTTGCATTCACGACTTTAGGAGTCTCTTTTTTGTTATTAATACGTAGCCTTATTTTCCAGCAGCCATAATTTAGTACTAAATATCTTATTTCTCACTTTAAGTTTTCTTATTATTTAATTTGAATTGAAGCTGAACACTAAAAACGTCTGGTTTAGCATACCAATAAGTTTTAGTAAGAACTTAAGCGTGCCGAGGAAATAAAATAAGTTGCGAGGCTCTTCTCTAGTCAATGAACCGTTCTATCCCAAGCCTTTCGGGCAATCATCCTGTTTCTCGATTTCTTTCTTTTGGTCCATTTGACGCAGTGGCCTTCCCAGGAGTCTCTCCCCCTCTAGACTGAGGCATATGAAGGTGACCCTTAACCAACAGGCACCTCAAACACCCACATATCCCACCTTAGCTTATCGCCCCATCCTTCCCCAATTATTCAAGAGTCGCCCACGCTCTCCACCTATCCTGCCCACATCACCGGAGACTTCTTCTTCCCTTACCACGCTCGCATTCTCGCCTCTTCCACATGTTGAGGTCCACCCACAACCTCCACTTCCTCCGTCCCACCTCCCCATTTCTCACCCGAGCAGCTACTTCTCTTTTTCCGCCCAAAATCCTCCCCCTATTACCCTAAAGACGCTACTCTCCTCCCCAAAAAAACTCAACGAGCGACTTCCCTTTGCTCTGTGTTCCGCTACAGTAAAGTCGTCCGTTACCCTATTCGCTTAATTTTTCAGTAAATATAACCCCTGAATGTAATCATTATTCCAAGATCTTCATTGCCACTTTTCACCTTCTTTTCTAACTCCCGATCGACAACATACTTGGTTTATGATATTACTTAAATAACAATAGAGATGACATCTTTTCCAGAATATCTCTTCGTTCAATTCTATTTCTTTTCGGGACGTCTGGTATCTGATATGTTTATTTACTTTGACCAAACAGGAAAAAGAGCTATAAGAAAGACAAGGAGCATATTTACTTGATGTAGAATGAAGAAAAGTTCTTATTACTGTTTCTATAATGTACCAGGTCTTTTCTTATGCCTACATAATGGATTTTCAGAAGCCATCACCCATTGCTGAACATTTATCCTTGATAATTTCATATTTTGCAATGGAAGAAGAATCTATCGATTGTGAACTTATAAGAAGAAAAAATATTACGTTTGGATACGAATTCTATACGACTCTAATTAATACTAAAAAGCATATCTAAAATTGAGATATTTTAACAACGCTATGACAAAAATTAGCGAATAGACTTCTTAAAAACAGAATTAAACAATATAATTGACACGCATCACTTTTATTCTTCTTGCCAATGAAAAATACAATTCAATTATGAATCCTATGGATGAAGATGAGAAACAGGAGATAATTAAAACTTTGGATAGGACCTTATGCCTCTGGATCTCCCGTGAAACAAAGGCACTGAGGGCGGATACCTCAAAATTAGCACGAGGCATTACTTACTGTAACTCTAATTTTCCTCACATTAAAGAAAAACTGCCTTCATTCGTGACATATGGCAATATTCCGACTTTATGATTTATCTGATTTGATAAGAGATAAAAAAGCTATTCGGCTCAACTTTTAAACAAACGCAAGGCTCAAATGAAAAGATGAAGAGAGGATAACAAGAGGAGGGCTGGTCAGTGACTTCGGGTGAAGGAGGAATGGAAGCCAATTGGAGATAGTGAACGCATTTTCATCAATATGTATGAAGGTGTCATCCTCAGATCGTGATTTTAGAATGGATCAAAGGTTAGCTGCGTGAAACATGACTCAAATGATCATTTTTGTAATGGTCTATTACTCGACGATGGTATGTTTTCCCATAACACGAGGCGCCAATATTTATCTGAAAATGTATCGAAACGTGAAGAATATGCGAAGGGCAATCCTCATCCCACCCGGAGGCAATATGCAAATGATTTCGAAAGTCCGAAGCATTCAATTACTATCGCGTTATGCTAATAATTCACATTATAAATGTTTAGCAATAT
This sequence comes from Sympetrum striolatum, assembly GCA_947579665.1. Lineage (NCBI taxonomy): Eukaryota > Metazoa > Arthropoda > Insecta > Odonata > Libellulidae > Sympetrum > Sympetrum striolatum. Next base: position 46,072,203 of record OX388342.1, on the reverse strand, counting down.
TAAGGGAATTATCAAGATATTTCCTTTGGTTACAAAGTGATAACTAAACAATATCCGTCCGCACATTCATAAGCGTCCTGCGTCAACACGTCCTCTGAATAATATATTTGATGATATCCGCTTAGTGAATCATCACCGCCATCAACCGCTTAGCGCTTAAAGTCTCTTAATGATATCGAAAGAGAATATATTTCTCCACATATTAACTACTAACCGTATACTTATCGAAACTTTACATGGAATTGTATAAATCCAAATATTTCTGACAAGACAAAAGAGAACAAATGTTGCAGGACAGAATATTGTTTTCTGTTACCATGTTATTCTTTCTTAAGAGCTATGAAAAGAACATTTAAATATTTTCTACATAGAATTTGAATTAAATTACATTTAATGATGTTAAATTAATTCAAAGTGGAAGAATAATTATATTTTGGGTAATGTAACAGTAAAAGAAGCAATTATATTTGATTTTCCACGCATATTCAAATCAATTGATACATTCATGTTCCTAGTGTAGAGTTCTTAGAATTGTGAATGAATGAATTCGCCAATAGGATTTCTTCAAAATTTGCATAAACAACATCTTTTAGAAATATTTCAACTGAAAAAAGGGCAAGATACTGAAAAATAAACTTTGAGATCTATATTTTGATAGATTGCTTGGAGTTAATAGCGCCCATATATTTATAAACATTGAACCTAAGAGTTCATGTCAAAACGAAAGTGAAATAATTTTTTTTCGTTCAAGTCACCAGCAAATCATTATTCATTTCAATAAAAACCATTACATTCATTCACTTTTTATTGTTATCTAAACAGCAAGAGACAAATGAAACGGTTTTACTAAAAATCTGTAAATTTAAAACCAAAATTCTCACAGCGACGATACACAATGACATTGTTGCGATTTGATATTCCTATACACCGAGCCTGAATTTTCGGAAACTAATAAAAGATAAAATCTCTTGCCTAATATCACAAATCGTCATTGAGCAATAAACAAGACGATCCTGTGACGCAGCAAGATAGGATTGGTGCGTCATAAACCTGTCTCGTCCAATCGATAATGGCTTCTAAACTACTGATTCAGTCGACTTGGAGACAGTCCTTACTCGTCGCAATTCGAAGACGCAAAACCGACACAATCCATTAAAATATGCGTCAGCCGCGCTCGGGGTACGAAATCGCGAGGAAATCATAGACAAACGCACGTCAGCATCGCTTTACGTGATCGCGAACGTATTACACGCAGTCGGCGGCTTATCCGAACCCACCTTTTCGATTCCTCCTCTTATTATTCATCATCTCTACGGCAGCACGGACTGCGGCTTATCTCGCGGATCTGAGATCCCAAGGAAATAGCTGAGACGAAAGCTCACGATCACGCGCCCAACTCGACTTTTTTTCCTCCTCTTTTCCAAGAAAAAAAAACCGTCACCTCGAACGCGGCGCCTTCCAAACACACACACATTCAGATGAGGAGATGTCGAAACCAGTGTTTTAATGTTAAGAGAAAATGTTACGTAAGTATTGAGAAAAATGAGACTAAACCGACTCGTTCCATGTTATTGAGATAAAGATAAAATGAAAGTGACAAAAACGATATATTACAGATGCCCTTTCGAAACTCCCATAATCGGCAGTAATTCAGACAAGTATGGTTTTTATTCAGAAATTAATACCATTCACATTAGGACAGGGAGGCAAAGTCATTGTTTTTACAGTTTTCGCATCATTTTAAAAGGAATGATCTCTGTTGAATTTTATTTTCAAGGTATATACCTCAAGTGCAATTTGATTTGGAACCCGGAAATATCCAGGATATACCGATTTATTTTCCATTGAATCTGTGGCGAAAACCTTAATACATTTTCCAGGAGTATGCAACATCTTGGATAACAATTTTGATTACGACAAAGTAAAAATTCATCATTTACAAGAAATTTAAACTCGTCCTGTTTCTTTGAAATTCCTCATAGTGAAGCCTGAGCTTATGGAGAAAAAGAAGAATTCATGGCAGAGTAAAGTTTGGATGAGAAGAACTTCATAAAAGGAAGCCATCTCTAAAATTTAGAACTAATAAATTGATAATACGTCTTAAGTGAAGAAGGAAATAGAAAATTTATGATTTAAATGCATAATATAACCCGTATTTAATTCTCCATTTCCCCAAGTCTGTCTGTAAAGTATTCATCCCAAAGCCGGTTGGAACCTCACCCCCTCCAACATAAGTTCCTCCAATAGCTAGAAAGAATAGGGGTATGAGGCATACTAGGCAGGATGAGGAGTGAGGCAGTTTTCCCTTGCTTTTCTCACTGAGCCAAAGAGGAAAGATTAAGATTAAGAAAGAGGTGAGATTTCCACGTCAATGAAACACAGTGACCCTAAGAATAGTACTATTCTCAGCATTTCATAAGGAGATGCCTTTATCATTGCCAATACTCAGCATCATTCATACATCTGTAATTTTTATGTCATCACACACATGAAGAAGATGAAAAATACATTTTTCAGAATCAGGTACTACCAAAAGATATTTTTTTAAATATTCTATGCGAATTCCTTAAATCTCCTGTATTAGTTCCTCCTCTCTCCACCCACAAATTTAATCTTTTGAAAGTTCTATTCTGAATTTGCCTAAAAAGTTACAAAAACTTCAAGATCTACAACGCTATTTTTAAACCATAAAAATTCAAAGCTTATAACTATCTACAGCAATTTATTCACAGAGAGAAACCTTCCCATACATAAACAATTAGATAAACATAGATTCCTTTGAATCCTTCCATCTTCCACTTCGTACCAAGGATGCTTTTAAAATACCACAGAACATCCAAAAATGTAATCGGCAAACCTCGAAAAGAACTGTATGGAAAAGTGGAAACTATCGCAATCGAAAATAGAGAAAGCCCAAAAAATGCATCCGGGCACTTCTCGAAAAAACATCTCTCGGCCGAAGTAGACGAAAAGCTTCATAGGAAGCGATCGCATCACCAGATTCCTCCCTTTGAATCCCGAGCGAGTCCTTAGGAGAAGTTGGGCGCGGGTAAACTTGGTGGATCGCCAGGGAGATACCAGAGTAGACGCTAACGACCTCTCACGGCAGTGTGTGGCGTATACCTTACGGGCACAGAAACCCATTAAGTTTTAGCGTCATTGATTAATGGTCTCCATTCTCGCAATTTTTCCTTTTTCCCTTTCTCTCTCTCCTCCACATCCGTGAGGGTAAGTATAAATTCCTTCTTCATATGGCACATGCTCTTTCTTTCTCTCACATAAAAGGTGCGGTTGTGGTGACGACGGAGAAATGGCTACCGTTGCGCATGCGCAGATAAACCGGCGATCACGTTGCGTCATTTTTACTCCGATTTTATGGAAGCGGTTTCTCATGCATGAATGAACGGTTAGCGGTCGCTTTCCCAAGCACCGTACCAAATTGAATGCCAAACGGGATGCACTGGGTTAATGTGCTACACACCTGCCGCAGATATTGATGCAAACCAAGGAGATATGACGAAGATGAACTCAAGAAGCAGAAGGGTTTATATGGTTCATAAAATTTTAGAAACCTATTTGACTTGTACACTAAATGATATTATGCGACAACAACACAATTATGTTCCACCAAATTTGTAAATCGTGCAACCTTTATCTTTAGGATGGTCCTTTGCATTCTAAATCATCATTTCTGCTGATGGAGGTAGTATTTAAGTAAGTGTCTACCTGCACAAAGACCTATTCAATCTGAAATGGACTATAGACATGAGAATCATTCCATTTTTGGCGAAACAAAATTATCTCGTATTTCATTGTATTGCAAAATTAAATATATTTTCCTTTCTTTTACTTTAAATTATAAGAATATAATAATACTGACATTTGCACTTATAATCCCGAATACTAAAACTAAGCTACGGTAGCAAGGAAGTCATCTTTCTCATACGGGCTGCGATAGGTATTCTCCAAGAATCTAAGAAACTTATACAGAAAAAATAAATTCAATGGATAAGGAAAATATTTGCTGCAATAAAAATTGATTTAAATATTATTGAAGCGGTAACTTAATAGCTCAGAGAAATGAGGAAGGCTTGTACTTTTTCCAAGCCTTCCTCATTTCTACGAGATGGATTTCCACAAAACGACGCCTGAGACTGTGAATTTTATTAATAGCTCAGGTCTGTACATTGACTTCCTTCTGCAGCCACAGGTTATATTCACCTTCTATTCAGATTTACGCTTATAAATGTGAGGCGAAAGTATTACGTGTTTTTATGATAATTTTAAAACGATCAATCATTACATGCTAAGGTTTACCATACAACTAAGGATATTATAACTTGATGTAATTTATCTCTAGGTCTTAAACACCATCATATGAAAACAGTACGCTCAGGTACTAGTTGCTCAAGTATTTGTTTCTCTGTATTTGTAATTACTCGCTTTTTTCGATTAAGCAAATCGTTCCTCTATTTAAACTTTCTTTCTGAAAGCAGTTAAAAAGTTTCCTTGGTTGCTGAAGATAGATCATAAGAATATACATGACAACGATAGCTTTGTGCTGTCAACACGTTTTCTCATACACGCATGAAGATAAAATAACATTCTAAGAAAAGTTGTCATGCTAAAAGACGAATAATTTGCTCCATTCTTTGATTCAAAACCTAAGTCAATGAAAGTTGCTGGTACACTTTAACAAATACTATTATATGGCACATAATCGAGAGGTTTATCTTAAGAGCTTTAAAATTGACTACATCGTTTTTTCTATCTTCTTATTTCAGTTGACATTCATAAATAACTCAAAATCTCCTCAATAATCACTGAGGAGCACTTATATGTGCAAACGGTTCTTTTTGAAACCGACATCCACTTAAAGCTTACAACGATTCAATAAGATCTGATCTCTCGTAACAAGTTTATGAAAGTGGAATGAAAGGAAATTATAACACTACGAGCAAACACCATTAGCCTTCCTATCTGATCGTAGAGCCAACCTTTAAAATGCATTTCCATGCATGGATATCATGACGAGAAAATGTTTGAAAACCATCCAATTTTTCATTTATCGCCATTCTGATCCGAAGAGCAATAAAGTAAATAGGAAAATAACCCATATAGAAACTCGAAATCTATCCGTCCAAACAAGTCGTAAAAACTCAATGCGCCCCTCATTTCGAGGCCTGCAAATTCCCTCATCTCCGATAAAACCCCCATCGAGTGCCACCGAAAATGACATGAATACAAACGAAGAGGCTCACAAAAAATTTCTCCATCAGCGCTCGACAATTAACACCCTCATACTATAACACGCTCCTTATCTGAGTACGTGCGGCATTAAACAGCGACGCGCCTCGGCCACTTAGAAAAGGATATCAATGGTACACTTTCAACAGAGGATGTGAAACATCGGGCGCTTCCTACGCGTTGCGCAGGAACATATTTCTCAACCTCTTGACCGTTGCCAAACGTAGCCAATTCATTAATAACCATCGCGATCGTTAGCGGAACAGGCTTATGAACTGAAATTTTCTCAATTATTTCTAACGGTTAATCCATCTACTTACCGTAATTCCCCATGCATAAGACGCTACTTTGTTAAAGACATTTTGATTTCAGGACCCGTAAATTGGACGTCTACTTTACGTATATACCTATACAAACCTAATGTAAAAAGTACGGAACAATGAGCGCGAATGCAACAAGTACGAAAGTAAGAAACGCAAAAATCATTAGCAAGGGTATCCGCAACCAGATTGGTTTGTGCAGGCATGCGTAGCAGTTGAAGCATTTGTTGGAAAAATTCTACAACAATTTTATGAGACGCATCCTTCATTTAGATTCAGAATTTTTTATAAAGAGAGAGTCTTATACATGGGGAAATACTCTACATGGAAATTTTAAGACAAAGGTACGCAAGTTTAGCTATAGAAATAACAATTTTACTCTAAACTTCGGTTTTTATACTTTTGCAAAGACGAATAGGTGCCGTTTCCTATCTTGGGATTTCAGCTGAAACATGCATTTAGTAGATCACGAAAACAGCCAATGAAAACGAAAAATCAATCCGCTAGGAAAACAAAACTACCTGAGTAACCTTAACAATATTAATTGATCGAATTTAAGCAAATTTTACCAACTATCTCCACGGTGTTGCCGAAAAGAACTCTCGCCTAGTATTTATCAGTCATAACATCCAACTGAAGTTAAATTAACATGAAAAAACGTGAATTGGAATCAAAAATATTCATTCAATGAGATAAATATCAAGGAATATTAAAAGCACTTAATTTGGCCTTCACTATGACAAACCTCTGAAAGACTACTTGTACCCAAAAATTCCTGCATAAGACATGTGCACGGATAATTGCTTTTGAATTACCCCTAAAGAGCATCTCCGGTAATAAAAATCGCATCAAAAGATAGGAACCTTCCAATGATAAAGGCAATCACAAAATTCCCCGTGGAGAGAGAGCAATAAAGAGAGAGGAATAATGAGAGACGACAGAGAAATAGAATTTGAGTGAAGGAGTGGGGACATGGGAGTGAGCACATCGACTTTCCCTCACTAAGGAGAGAGAAAAAAATCGAGCAAGACCTCCTATCCAAACCCTCTTCTCCATCCCTTAAACATAACTCTATCTCCTTCCCATCTCCTTTCTTTTTTCCCTCTTTAGCTCCCCCCTCCATCCTCACCTCATCCGCCACACCGAACGATATCACACGCTCCCATCTGATTCTCCCCATTCCTCTCGCCTTGGCCCTTCCTATCCAGCATCTCTCTCTCGCCTCTCCCAAACCCTCCTTGTCTCCTACGCTTGCCGTCTGTCTATCACTCCATCTCCACACACGCTTCATTTCCCTCGTCCGCTCTTCATAATACTCGCCCTTCTTCCACTACACCAATTCCGCTGTTTACGCGATTAATTTGTACCTGAAAACCTGTCGTGGGGACTGAAACCGCGGGCATCGATGTTGACGCTTCCACGTCGGGGAAAGAATTATTTTCTCGCCGTTCAAAAAGCTATCTTTCAAGATAGGAATTTTTACATCTAACTTTGAACACATATTAGTATTAGTGTTGGGATAGCCAACTTCTAACATACCCTTAGAAAATGATGCCGTGTATGATTATTGAACCCAAAAATTATGTTCAAGCTCAACTAAGTGAAAGGGAACCATACTAAAGAAGATAAAAAGAAAGCTTCGTAATTTCCACACTTGTATACATATATTTTCGACCGGTTTCGGCTAAGTAACCATCATAGGGTAAAGAATAAAAGAAAACCACGCAATATATTCACAAGGTAAAATATATCTATATTTGAGGGTGGAAATTACGATGTTTTCTTATTTAGCTACAATGTCATTCCACTAAGTCCGGCCTAATACTATAGAATTCATACCGTATAAGTAAAATAGAAGTGGTAATTTCCACAGAATAGATTTATTTGAAAAGGCGAGCAGTTTTGCCAAGACGTTGACATCTCAGTCATCAAAATATATGGAAAGTTTACTCTCCTTTTATAACTTTACAATTAAACTATATTTTTTGCCCGAAGATATCTATTTGTAGACTAAACAAGTCGCCTTTAAAACAAATACATTCTGTAAAAATTAGCAACTTTTACTTCTTTAGACCTAAAACGTATTTAAGAAAAATTTATTCCACATTTACATATCTAAACACACATATACGTATGCTTACTCATATGAAAAAACCTACACCGAATAGCGCTTTTATTTTCAGGTTATTATTAAAATTTATGGTACCGTATTACAGTTTTATGGCGTATTTCAAATAAAAGTGAAATTGTTGGCGCATGAGCTATCAAAAGTTGTCCACCCCTGCGCAAACTTCAAAGTTTAAGATACGTTACGGTAATATGAGTAAATAAAAACCTTATTAAAAAGGAGTAAAATCTTAAAAATGTCTGTGCATACGTAAAAATGTCCGCTCCACCATCTCTTCCATTCCCCCATCCCTCCTCCACTAACAATGTACACCATTCTTCAGGACATTGTAAACGGACGGCTTAACGATTCACCCCACTCAAAGTTTGGTAGCGGATCACCTAAACCTTCTCCTTTTATTAACACCCATTTGTCCCGCAGTTAATGCGATTTTTACGGCCCATGCGAATTTACACCCGTTTCCGAACGTGATGTTCTGTGCTTGTGAAGTGTAACGTGCGTGTCGGCGGAGTCCGTCCTCATCTTAAAAATCGGTAATACGAGCTCGGAAGGGAGGGAAATGTTATGGCTTATATAGGAACGGAAAGGGGGTAATTGGAGGGAAGGAGACACGGGGATTTTTCAGGAGGCTTAATTGGAACATGGACATAACGACTTTAGAGTCCGTAAGTAGGAGGCGAAATAATTGAGGAGAGTCGCGAATGTCCAGATGGTCGCCCAATAAATTCGTGGCGACTCATGAACAGCGATGAGGCGTCGTTTTGAAAACCAAATGCAAACGATAAATAGATTCTTCGGAGGATAAACAGGCGGAGGAGTGACTCGATCGCATCTCGTGTGTGGGTTTCGATGCCGTTACCGCCAGATGTCGGAATGGAGGTGAGAAAAAAATCTCCACGTGTAATCAGAATGCGGAGCAATATATATTCCGCCGTCGCAGGTCGAATTGGTTCTTCCGATGTTCGATGAGGAGGAAGCTTGAAGTCTCGGTAACAGAATGTTGCCGATTCACGGGGCGTGACGTTGAGTAGAAAATTAGTCTTGTTAGTATGAAAAATTCAAAATGACTTTTGAACTATAATTATCTTGTTAGCTTAATCTTTTCTCAAAAGTAAATTATTTAAATGAAATATAGTATTCAAGGGGTGGTAGTTACACTAATAAATTAAGATACTGCAGGTGATGAAGACTTCCCGGGGAAGAAGACTTCCCGGTCATTCACTGCGACTTCTGTGCAGGACAGAGTTAGTTAGTTAGTTTGACCCTTTATTGGCGAGGTTAGGCCCAAGTGGGCCTCTCTTCCAGAGCAATGAACTGTAACAAAAAAACCACTGTTTTCGCCTAAGTGACAACAGAATCAAAACTAGAATTTAAGTGTTTTAATCTGAACCATAATCGGAAACTTTTATCTAATGCGTTCCGTGTTTCGGTTCCAGACAGTACCATTTTACTCAAGTGTAAAAAGAGGAAGCTTTGCTAAATACTGTTTAATCTACAAGGTACAACAACTTTCAGCTAATTAAAATGAACAAATTCATAACAACGATGAACAAGTAAATGAATGCTCAACATTTATATTCATCTGATCTAAGAGTTTGATGATTCTCTCTTTAATGTAGCAATTTCCCATCTTTAGTATGTACAATTTAAAGTTATGTTGTTGATAATAAATCAATAAAAGTAGTATTAGGAATACTAGTATATTAAGAACTTAGTATGTATGCTTACTATACTTATTTACTGTCGGAAGGCTTTTTTTATTTTAATTGTCGAAGCGAACGGGAGTTGAAACAAACATTTTTTCCTTACTATTGAATTGGTACGAAAACCGGAACAAAAAATATTACGAAAGTATCCCATGACACTACAAGGAAGGAGGATATTTTAATCATATAACTTTTGACTAGAAAATGTTTTGCTCATTTCAATCTAAATCATTATTGAGGTAAAAATCTAATGCATAAATGTTTTATGAATTTTGCATGCCACCAATGATTTATTTATATTATTTGTAAATATACGAAAATAAGTTTTATAAATCAAGATAGGAAATGAGATTATTAAAAAGGTTACACAAAATATTCGAACGAATTAATAATATTGTACTGAAATATCTTTACTTATGGCATAAGCAGATTAAAAAGCATACTTAACAATACAATGAGATTTTATCATACTACTTAATTCATCAGAAACTAATTATCCCTTCCTAGAAAATATTTTATCCTTTTCAAGAAATTAGGAAGGAAATATCAAGTTCTGTAGACACACAAACTGTCACCTTGTTTATAGCATTTAAATCTATGTAAATACCTACCTCTATGAAAGTGGACTATTCAAGGAATAGTCTTCGCTATGCCTCAAAATTTTGTTCAAAACTGACTAAACATTAGCAGCAGGGTGTTCTCCCAACTGACTTAAATAGCTAAATGCAAAATTCTCCATAAATCATTAAAAATCAGTCTCAAGTTACAAAGTGTAAGATAGTAGATGTTTTCATAAACGTGTTTCTTTTTTATCTCAGAAATTAACTTCAAGAATCTGCAATCACAACTTTTAAAAGAGTGTAAACATAAAAAACATCTGTACAAACAAGCTTCTTGTATCAAATCAGAGAGGTACTCGAGAGGAAGCTGATAACGAAAAGGATGGTGAATGTCCTTCCCGACCGATCGTCTCTTTTGGATAAACAATCCGTATCTTAAACATTTTTTATACCATTGCTATAAAAACCGTAACATGGTTTCGGTGAGATGCCTTTCATCTCGGAATTTAGACTTAAAGCATCCGTAATTTTCCGCCACATCTCATTAGTACAATTATTATTATTATTATTATTATTATTATTATTATTATTAGTATGCTAACATGCAATATAATGCTATTATAATTTAAATTGCACGAGAGGATCACAAATAAAGTTGAAACTGAAGAAACAAAGGACTGATATCGCCAAATATTCTTTTATAAATAGAGGGGTCAAAGAATGGAATATGCTGCCTGGAGAGTTCTTCAAACCCTTACAGAAAATAGGAATTTCCTAAAGTAGATGCTGCAGTTTATGTAATTACATGGATTCATTACTGTTACGTTTTGTATTATTCGAATATTTTTAAATGCGACGACAGGAAAACGATGAAGTGACAATTTGAACTGAAAATTAACACTGTAAACTGTGAAATGCAGTTTTTGTGATAAGTGGATTTATTTTGAGTACATATTTTGGAGGGGTACTGAGGAGATGCATTTATATTAGATCTTGCTGTAGTTTTGCGGTGTTCAAATACTGTCAGTGGGAAGTGATCATTATTTTGGAATATTCGTTTGCGTGTAGCGTCTGGTGTTAGGTATTGTGGTTAGAATTAAGTTGTACATATGGAAAATGGTTGGAGCTGCCATCGGAAGAAAATCTGCTTGCAGCATATGTATTAATAAATAACGGTACGTCCCATTAAAACCAAATCGAATCAACGTAACCTTCCAATTGAATTTAGGACGACATATTCATTAATTCGAAATCGATTATACAACACAGACAAGCGAAACAACTAAGCAGCACTGATATATGAACAATGCGACCCTTCTTTACGGAGAGAATAAATCTCGCGTAACCAGAATCAAAATTACGAACCGCTCTACATCCAAGACGTCGAATAAATATAATTCTCCGTAAAAACTCCGCTTTCCCGTCGTTTCGACGTCTTCACCAAATAACAAAGGGCGGCAATGCGGCGTGAAGTCCACATCTTACCAGATACCCACCCACACTTGAAGCCTCGATCGCAACTACTGCCCACAGCTTCGCACTTCTATCGTGGACCACACCTTATATAAACCTCCCTCCCGCCACTCACAGCCCCCACTTTAGAGCCCCTTACCATCCCCTGCACACGCCCACCCGTGTTTTTTCCCTCGCCATCCATTCATATCTCCTCGCGAGTGGAGGGAAGGGGGAGGTGGGGAGGCGATTCTTCGCCAAACATACGTCAAAACAGACGCAGTAATTGTGGCGGGAGTTTCCTCACAGGCGGCCGCCCTACCCACCCCACTTCCCCTGCCAAGCGGAGAGAGAAATGAATAGACGAAGCATTCGGTGCGAGGGCGGCACGCACGGGGTAAAAGTTAAAGAGGCGTACATTGGGGATTAAATGGAGACAAATTGCTGTCCATCGTTACTTTAACTATCGCGCGAGGCGAGAAACCGCCCTTGCGCGGCTAAGGGCGTTCAGACGGACGTCTTTTTATCCCCTCTCCTTCCGGACAATCGTAGTCGTTCACGAAATAAAAATGGGGACTCGGTTAATATACGTGCGTGTGGAAGGGCTCGTGACGGATTGCGTTTGTCAGAGGGGTTGTTGGCGAGTAATTGATCGTGCGAGGGTGAGAAGTGTTGTAGGAATGCTGTCTGCATTCTCCGGGAGGATTAGAAAAGTTCGTCAGACGAGCTGAAGATACTGGCGGTGAAATATGGATGCGGCGGAAGCTGTGCTGATCCGAGCCACTTTGCTGATGCTAAGACAGTCTACGACGAGTTAATGGGGCTTGGAGAGAGTTTTTTTTCCTCTGAATCTTCCAACTGTATCTCTCTTTCTTGAGATTTATAGATGTCAAAGCGGAATTTACTTCTGATCCGTTTTTATTTCTAAGTAAGGACGCTGTAAGCAGTCTTTCGGCGTGTGGCAGGAGGTGCAAGCACCATGACTCGATTTTCGTAATCGATTGGATTCGCGTATCATACGCGGAAAATATGAATTCGCTTGAATCGATTCGCTGTAGCATCTATCTTCCTTTTTGTTGTTTTTTCTTGAAATAAACACGACATTCCTCAATAATGCATTCTCAAATATTTTTACTCTGCAGAATAAAAGTTATCAAGATAATTGCATCATACTTTTTTGAAATATTGCTTAGGAGTTGAGCAGAAAGTTCGTATATCTCTTCTATCTAAAGGCTTAATTATATTGCTTAATAGATTGTTAACACTAAAAGGTATCTAAGATTTATTTCAGTTTATATTTTCAATAATTTCCGAATAGAATGACGAGAGAATATTATTTCAAACTTATTTGGCCCTGTTTTAGCTATATTAAAATACATGTGAGTACGCGAGTTGACTTTAATCATTCTCAATGAGTTAACTCTCACGTATTAATTTAATTATAAATTTCAAAGATACTACCTTGATAACGTACAAGCAAATGTTTACAACAAATGATAAGGATAGTAGACTTTTCATTTTTTATTTTAATTATAATTCTTTTCATTGCAATTACTACAGTGCCTCGTGAAAGCTACTTTCTAACGCCCAGCAACTTCCTTATACAGTATATACAAATCACTATATTATAAACTTTAATTGGAGAACGAAGAACTAAATAAGCAATTTAGACATTTTCTCTTAGAGAAAAACTTCAACGGTGAAATTTTGGCGGTCTTTTTCCACTCAAACGGCCAATATCCGGTAGTGTTCCCAGCGTCTTAGAAACGGCTCCTGCCAAACGCCCTATAATGTTGGGCAGTTAAATTTTTGTCAATCAAGTCTTTTGAAAAATTTCGAAACTAACGCCACAAGATGTGAGAGGTCCTCAGATAAAATTCGTCGATAGCCATTTCTGTTCAAACGCAATTGTCTTTTCTTTCTATCCTTCTCAGGGTCCGGAGCTATTTTTTCTCTGACTTTTCCGCAACCGTCTCCCATGCTCATATTCCCGACCTCTGAGTCTTCCTCCCACACACGCCATCCCGCCCTCTTTGCGGCCTCCATCCATTACCTCTTCTCTGCCACCCGAGTCCGCCAACCTTCTTTCCTCCAATCTCGAACGGATCGGTCCGAAAACAACGAGAGCGGATTATATTTCTTCGCAGAAAGGAGCAACGTCCCGTTGTGGAGAGAGAAAAAGTACGCACGGAAATATATGTTTTCCCGAAAAAAATTTGAAAGGCTTCCCGTTCGACCGACTGGTTTGTTTTCCAATTACCTTTACTGTTAGTTTTCAAATTATGTTTCTCCTAAAACCTTTCCTGCTTAACGCTAGACTAGATAACCAGAACAGAGAGACGAGACAATTTTTAATTGAGTCGGTAAATTTCATCCAAGTCCTTTTTACAGATTTAAAAGGAAGAGGAAAATGTAGGAATAAAGATAACACTTTACATTTTTCCACATGACAATTTAAAAATTACCGATTTCGGCACAGATTGGCCATCATCAAGAAATATGCTACGTTTTATCTTTAATTCTACATATTTCTGTCATGAATTTTCACTCGGTAAGTCTCCTGGAATTGATATTGTTTGAGAGGGACGGTTAGTGAGGAGGATCTAATTGATATCACTCTTTTTTTCAGGGAAAATTTTCAAAAAATGCGATAATGATTTATGTATCTAGCCGTATTTTGATATATCTGTACATTGTATTCACTTTCTTTGAATAAACAAATTTATTTCGTATATTTCTTTTTTGGGAAGTTTTATCGGAGTTGAAGCAGATCCAAACGATTCGACTCTACATGTATGTTCATTATACTGCTCTCTGACGTTATCCTATTTAAATTTTGATCTATTGGATAAATAAAGAAATATATATAGTGGGCATTAATAGTAATGAAAGGAAGCATAGTTAGTTCATACGGAGTATTAATATAAATGACAAATAAAGTATCTCCAGAAAATTAAACGGTTATCCTGTAACTTTTACAAAATATCATATGAAAATAAAATTTCACGTTACATTTTTGATTCTTTATAAAAATTAGACTTGTCGATTCCTTTATTATATGCTTTCATTCGTGGAACATTAACTGCTAAAGACGGAAACCTAGTTGGCGAAACTGGTAGGAGGGATTCTCACAAAGCAGGTGAATCAATGGTCTTTCCAGGTGTCGTGCCTGTATAGCAGAAACGGCTCCGTTTATATCCATGAAGATACACTTTCACTTTGACGTTAGGAGCTCACGTATTTTTAAAATACATTTAATGCAGACTTCAATAAATATTATTTTGCTTAAATTTTATAACAAGAACCATTTTTCAACAAAAAATATTGAAATTTTTGTAAAATGCTAGAGTGAACTATTCATCCAATACCGTAACTGCTATACAGCAATAAACTCTGAAACCTAATGCCGAGACTCAAATCTTTACAAATATTAAAGGTAGCCTTTGGTATTTTAATCTAAATATACTCCACAGAAGAGGTCTGATTTAGCATTGCTTTTGAATATACCCCATAACTTTTGAATACACTTCTTGGCCTAAATATTCTTGTCCCTTCGGAAAATGATTAGCGATAAAATGAATTTGGCCTTTGGAGTTAATTAATTCGGCCGGATGCCCTTTCTACCACTAATACCTTCCAGAGCCCCTACCGGTATCGAACCCGGAACCGCTTCCATAAAAGGCGGACGCGCTACCAATTAGGCTAGGCGGGAGCCCTGAGCCAATCTGATTACATCCTACTTACATCATTACGATTTCTGATTCTATGAGATATGAATCAACATTTAGAGAAAACACTGGTTGAAGTAACGAGAACCATCGGCTCTCGACATCTATCGAATGGATAGAGACGCGGAGGGGAGAGAGAAATCAGACGATAGAGTGCAGAATGCCCTGGGAGAGGAATCCTCTTTTGGTATCCCATCGCTAGAGAAGATTCCTCAGGGTCGCGTGTAAATCAAGTTCGCCACTCGACTGTCAATCTCCACCACTTATCAAAACTCTCACTCCAGTGTCTCTCAGCGCCACCGCCAAACAGTGAACGACTTGCTTTGTTGAGCACTTCTTCCTCATACTGAACAGCTTCTTTCTCAAATATTAATTCTCTAAAAAAAATTCCATGTCAATAGCTTCCTTAGCGAGGTACACTTCTGCAGTGAAATTGGTGAGAAGAGTATGGAGAACAGCCTCATGCGGAGTATTACTTTCGTCACATTAGCAATTTACCTACTAAGACCTGAACGACGCATTTATTGAAGTCTCTTAAGTATGATACCGACGCATTTACAGACAGACACGCCATTATATGGTTATTTATATCAGGTTCGCTGTAAAATGCTTAGGCAAAACGCGGAATTTTAGTACTAGCTATAGGTTATACTTTGTACTACCTGTTCTCTCCATAAAAAATTTCTTAAATAGCTGTAGTTTTCTCAAGTTTTTCACACGCCTCTTCTAGTGGATGTTTTCCTACTTTAGTGGATTTATTTCTTAAGCGAATCCCTAGGTTTTAAACCCGCAAGGGAGTTTTCTCCTGTGTACTTATTTTAAGCTCTCTTTCTTTAAAATGTTTAAGACCAAGGGTTAGAAGTAAGAGGAAACCGATCAATTTTGCCATAATAGAAGTCGCTTTATTATTATTACATTTTTCGTTGATACATCACTACTAACACTGCATTTTGTTTTCCAACCCTCAAAAAATTAGCTTCACTCTTTGTGAAAGCAGTTTGAACTTTGACTCGGAAGTTTCACGAAAACCTCTAAGCATTTGGACAAAGAGCGTGCAATAGCTCTCACTACAATTAAACATGCTAAAAGAAATACAGAAATAGAAATACAGAATTTCATGAAGAGGGAGTTTTAAAAACTTATAACAAAGGGCGAACAAGAAATTTCTCTTCCATCGATTTCAAGGATAGGTCGTCCGTACTGAGGAGAAGATATAATAGTCAGTCCACAGTTAATTCTTCATAGGCAGTCAAATAATTAAAGTAATAATCTTAGTAATTATTTTAATAACCTGTTCCAAAGATTCCGCTAACCAGTTCACCTTTCCTCATTTCCCTTCCATTTTCCTAACACTCCTTTCCAGACTCGGATAAAGACATCTTATATCGCATTAACTATTCGCCTGATGATTGCGTAGTAGCCAAAAGCGGTTATCAAAGTAAATACACTGAGGAAATCACAACGTCATTCTTCTTTCCCTTAGAAGCTATTTAATTTCCATTATCAGAATAAATCGATTCTTTGAAATTTCGCTAAGAATTTATTTGAAATTATTTTGAGAAGTTAAAAATCGGAGATAGAAGGATGGGAAACAAAGCTGGTGATTTGAAAAATAATGTATAAGTAATAAATTAGTTACACAGAATTCTCACAGATCGCAAAATAGTGATTTTATACAGAATGAGAGCTACTTTCTCGTTAAATCGATTCCTGATAGCGTCAAATAGCCTTTAAAAGTGTTCTTAATGATGCAAGAGAAAGCACTACATTGACTAGTCTACAGCGCTCTCCGAGAGACAATTTTTCCATGTCACGCAGTCAGAGAATGACGGCATTTCTGTATCTGGAGACAGATTTTCATTGCCTAGTGAGATTCCATAATAATTGCTTCGAATTATTATGGAATTATTCGACAGTCTTCTGTATGAGCTCAGATAAAATCGAATGATCTAATGGATTTCTTCCTTTAAATTTTGAAAATTAAACCGAACAAATTCTACAAATGCGTATTTAAGAATACAATTTAAGTGATGGAAGCAGAAATTATTCGTCAGTAAAATTCCGATATGCTGAGTATAATGGAACTCGATATATTCTTATTTACAGTAAAATTCCGTATTTTGTAGGGTACTTCAAATTTAACCTATTGCTTTAGAGATGTGTGCATTTAAGACAGAAAATTAGAGTCCGCTCAGGAACAAAATTTTGATTCAATCGAAATTACGCAGTTGGGCAGGCACTGAGGGGCACCATATCCGGTACAAAGGGCTTATTTTGTCTGGCTTTCGGAATATGACCAAAAAAGATCTTCCAGCATTAACGGGAGGATATGCACCGATAAAACACAAGTGTGCGGATGGAATGACCCGGATTTGAGGCCGAAAGCACCGATTTCCCATCGAAGAACGCGGTATATTTTTTACGTCGAGCTATCGGGGATCATAGATCGAAGATCATATGGGAGACTACATTCTTACGAGCCGATTGAGACTGCGAGTACGTGTCTCCAAACGAAGGCCGTCGATTTTCGGTGTTCGATTTTTCCATTCGTTCCCCAAGACCTTTGAATTATTTTTCAGGGCTAAGATTACTCCCGGATATATAATAAGTTATTGAGATGATAAATGCGAAACCAAAACATGATTAAATCGTTTCCCAATCATGAAGATGTAACATCCTATGCACAATGACAATTTGAGAGGAAGTATTTTAGGAAGTGAATAGTTCTATTTATTTAATTTAGAGAAAATGAATTACTGGTGGGGTAGCCCAATCTAGGAATCAGATGTGTAAAAATTTGGAATCAAATTCCTGCAGCGA
The DNA here is from genome assembly GCA_947579665.1 of Sympetrum striolatum. Lineage (NCBI taxonomy): Eukaryota > Metazoa > Arthropoda > Insecta > Odonata > Libellulidae > Sympetrum > Sympetrum striolatum. Next base: position 46,054,242 of record OX388342.1, on the reverse strand, counting down.
GATACATTGAGGAGCAATTAATATTTCAAGAATGCATAACAACTACAATACAATGTATATAAAATTCTGCTCCACTCCTCATCTCAAACCTCAAGTACTGGTAACTAAGACAACACAAAGACAAATATAGATGAATATATCTGAGATAAAAACCTTTGCTTACTACAACAAAAAATATGATAATATTGTGAGCCAAAAAATATAAGTGGGATGGTCGAGTTTACTACTTTCCAATACGTAAAAGTTTTCATAAAATGCTAAATTATACCGATGATAAAACTCTGGTATTTTATTTCATGTTATTCAAATAAGATCATGCGGTGAATGCATGAGTTTCTTAAATCCAACTTCTCCTTATAGAATGCATCTTCAGATAAGAAAATTTCTGCGAAATTCGATTTGACTTTTAGCATAAATTTTAACCAATTACTCAACAAAAAATAAATAAAGACGAGTTAATCATGTAACTAATAGTATTGATGAAATAATGATTTAGATGTTGGTCAACTCCATGCTCTTTGAATTAGTGCCAACTACATTCTTTTTCGCTTAATTACCCACCAGCCGTTTATCTACTTTGACGCTTTCTTCCATCTTCCAAGAAACTATGCCGCATCAACGAGCCAATCCTTCTTAGAAAGGAAAAAATCACCCGCAATTAACTAATTACGCATTTACCTCTCCTCTGCAGAATCTCCTTGTGCATAGACAATCGCCTTAGAATAGAAACGTTGGAGTGAGGCAGGTCAGCTGCCCACCAACAATGCATTGAGATAGGGAACGTATGCATTTATATAAAAGGTATAGAACGTGCGTGTGCGGACGTGTGCCGACTGCGATGGAGACGTGGACCGAAACGGGGTCGAGAATGAGACAATGGAATAGGTAATCGAGGAAGAAGGGGTGCAGTGATAAGGGAGATGGAGAACGTGCGGGATATTTGAAAATAGGAAAGCATGAGGACGGAAGTGATAGAGGATTCGTACATGTGCGATGGCCATTGGAACCGAGGAAATTAGCTTCCTAGAAACGAAAATGAAGATCAATCCTCCCTTACCTGCAATGATCGGCAACGAGAACTATTACTAGATTTTATCATTTAGGTTTTATTATAAAGATATTATTTCTTCTGATCTTCATCCTTCCAATTTTCATCATTCCTTCTTCAATTAAGAAGATGATTTTTAAGAAGAAAATGCATGAAATAATTTTAGGGAGCTTTCACTTTGTGTCTATAAGGTAAGCTATGTGATTCAATTTCAGAAAGTTAGTATAATAATACCTAAGTTTACCACTATAAATCGCTTAACATCCTATGTAGAAAATGAGAATGTAATACAACAACTTTTGAGATACTTTCATCGAGTTAAAAAATAAGTAAATATACTTCAAAATATAAAAGAAAGACTCCAAAAAGCCATCAGTTTTCCTTTTATTTTGACTATTGTAGCTATCAGCGGTCGAATATATATTTAAGTAAATACTCCATAAATAAATAATTTTATCGCAATATGCTACTTGTGTACCTACTTTTCACCGTGCATTTTCCCGCTTTCACAACCACTCTCTCCTACCTCCCTTTCTGTATAGTTACTGAATTTGACAAAAATCAATTAGAAATAGATAGAATTTATTTTCTAGTAAAGACGTACTGAGTGCCAAACTCTAGGTACAACGCAATACCCCGTCATCAGCACCATCGTTGAATCCGCATTCGAAATAGCAGTGGCGACCTCTACCTGTCGAAGTCGAAGTGATTATGAAACCCTGTGAAATGTAAAACAATTCAGCGCTCTCTAGTGATTCCTTTTAATCCCCTTTTAACGATATTCGCTTGACCCGATCGGGAAATCTGACGGACGCCCGATGAATAAGGCATGTCGGGCTTTGGCAACAGCGAGAGAAAGAACGAGGGAAGCTCGGAGTCGTTGCGCACGAACGAGCAAAGATCCTGCATTTTTTCCGCCGAGAAAGTGTCGAGGGTAAAATTAGCGGCAGCGAAGAGAGAATGCGCGAAAATTGGCAGATGAAGAATAGGGAAACTCCCTCCAAGTGAGTTTCTATTCCGGAGAACAAGAGATCCCGCAAAGATGACAAGATTGGAAAAATAAGATCAAAGAAAATCTGACTTAAGAAAATATAAACGGACAAATTTCAAGAATATTAAGACAATTTAGATCTTTTCTAGATAAATCACGGAAGGAGCTCAACCGTATATGATTCCTGCATAAGACCAATTACATTCTATTTGAGATTATTTGCTGGAGAAATTTGAAATATGGTGATTGTATAAAACGGGTGATTTTTTGACACATGTAACCCTCAAGACACTATCTCTGTTATATTCACTTAAACAACTAATCCCCACGGTAAATTAATGAGAATGTTGTTCATTAGTAATGACAATTACCGATTATTTATGTCAATTACAAGATCTTCATCCATCGCTTATATTTTAAAACGAATAATATCACCATATCATTGTACGGATTGACACCACATTGGTACGCAATTCATTTACATTCTTTAAATATGGCATTCCTGCCGCAAAGTTTTCGCCAACCCTGGTATAAAATATTAGAATTTAAGGTAAAAATAATCTAAAAACATTTGGCAGATCTCACAAATCTTTAGATAAATTCAATAATTTACTATATAAATGTAGATCAACTCAAGTTTGTTGTGGACAATAACTGATCTTTAACTTACACATTACCGTCGCTATTATCCTCCCTGGTAACAGAAGACTGAAAACGTATTGTACGAGACGAAAATATAAAGTATGAGACTGAAAATTTTCCTCAGAATCAGTATCTAGAAGTGAGAGAGATTTAAGGGAGAGATTTTATTTAAAGATCACATTGAGTGCAACGATACCGCATTAGATGAAGAAGGAAAGAACTGCTAGATTCGAGCTGTTAGTATTGAATATATTTTAAACAAGACCTGGAAAAGTATGATGATAAGTTAAACATAAGAAAGAGATTTACAAGGTGCCCTTGCGCGGTGTTTTGTTTCCTCGTGATTAAGGATCGCTTCCATTAAAAATCCTGATATCTCCGTTGAGCTTGAGTTATAGAAAGGAAGAGTAATGGTAGCTCAAAAGAGTTGATTAGATGTAGAAGCAGGCAGTCTGTCAAGAGAGTATACGGAAAATGGAAGGAGAAGAAGCTTACAGGCGCCAAGGACTACTCCTATGAGTCTCTGGAATGAAAGAGCCCTTGGCATCCATTAAGATTACGCCTTCTGGGATAGCGAAGGAGTGAGATAGGCAGCGTAGGGACTGAGAAGTTTAAATAAGGGGAATGAGATAGGGAAATCCAGACAAAGGCCTTGTGACGTTAAAGGTGGACAATAAAAATATCTATGTAATCAAGGGACGGGGAGCGGTGAAACACCATCTCAGATAGTGACACTGCGTACTCTTATAATGGAATGTGTTGGTGGGCTCTCGTAGGTATAGCGAGGGGCTGAAATTGTTAAGAAAAATAAATCCTCCTGGAATGGCTGCTAATGATTTCCGTGTTTCTATTCTTAAGTCCGGGCTTGTTGGGTTTTAGCAAAAGATACAAAGCATTAGCGGTGGTGTTCTTGAGTGAATCTATCAATCTTTCAAATGCTGGCTTATCTTTAAAGGACATTTTTCTCTCTGCTTTCAGACCACACATATATACTAGCTCAACCACCTGTGTAACAAATAACTATACATAGATAAATTCTATACGACTTTTCCCAAATTGTAAAAAATTCAATTGAAATGTCACATTAATTATTATGATTCAGTAATCCTTAAAAACTTACACCGAAATGTAGTGTAAAAATTTATAGTGAGGTATATTGACGAAATTTTACTTTTCACTCAGTAAAAAAGATATTATTTCCATAGCTAAATATTTCATACCGCAATACTTTAAGAAAAAAAGTTTCAATTTTAGCTACCTATAAATTCTTCTATTTAGCTGTCTAATATTTTCCCAATTGATATTCATAAAGAAACTCTCAAATTTGACGAAGGATGTTTTGTCGTTACAGATATAGTTACAGTGTAAAATACGCAATTCTGCAATTATGTAACACTGCTTTACAGTCGAAAACGCATCTCAAAGTTTTGCATTTTGGTCTTCAATATCAACACATTCCCCACGAAAGTAACCATAAATAAATACTTCTGATATAGAGACAGACCTGGACTTAAATTTTATTAAACTGAAGCTAGAAAATGGAAGATCCCATTTTTGAAATGTCATCCTCCATCAGTTCAAATAGCCTATATTTGGCAGCAATCTTTCCGATCAAAGATCAAGAGGGGGCTTCAGAATCTTGCCAAAGTACCTATCGGATAGATGCAAAAAAATCGAAGAAAGGAGCTAAATTATTTTTATTGTCATAATATCCCCTTGGTCCAAACATCACCCAACCACCAATTTTTAGTATCTTCTGTGGAGAAAAATAGCCAAGTATGTCTTTCCCTTCGATCTACACCACAGTTTTTATCTAGTAGTAAAACAACCGGAGGAGAGAAAGGACAGCTTTTTGAAGCATAAACGTCCACTCGTACACAAATAAAAGAGCGGCCGCTTCTTTTGCAAACACACGCCCTCGCATGATGTAGCGCGCACCAATTCTCACACACATGTCCGCAATAAAAAAATACACGCGTTTAGCCGCTTCCATCTTTTACGGGCGCATTCATCATTCCACGTTAATTACAAGATGGACATCTCCATCCCAATCCTCTCTCCCCTTCCTATCTGACCAACGCCACGCATAAAAGCTCTGACCGCTTGGGAGGCACGGAAGTGAGAAAAGCGCGCGAAACTTATTCAACAAGCGCGGGAAACTTATTAAAAAGGGCGGGAAATATATTCTTTCCCATTTAACTGCGTTAAAAATCCTCTGTAATCAGCACATAGTCATTTTTAGGCAAACGGAGAAAAGGCAAGCCGCCACACGAGTGGGGTACGCACGCACGGAGGTTAGCTCATCCCCGCGTCTTCTTTTTTCAATCTGCCCCTTTTTATTGGGACAAAAAGGATGGAGGAAGAGGTTCATGTCGTGAAAGGAGCAATAATAAAAAAACAAGCAATAAAATGTCTCGGACCTGGATTTACCTGGCGCCCTGTTTTTTCTGCTTTTATGTTCCTCGTATCCGCCGAAGGAGGAGTTCTCTCCATTTCCCACACATGTTCACACACGCAAACCGCGGCTAAACAAAAAATATCTCCCCCGCCATCCCTTTTTTTCTTTATCGCCTCCTCAACCGCGGCTACCGACGCACATTAACGGGGCGGAGTGGTTCTACGGAGACTTATCAACAATTAGTGGAAAGTGATACTGCGCCCAGCGTTCGGGGTTATAGGAGAGAAAGGGGAGGAGCGGTAAAGATGATGGGGTTGTTGCGTAGGGAGAGGGAAGAGGAAGATAAAAATAGAACGGAATAATGCGAGAGGACGTGATAAAAGATAAATCATAAAAAGATGAAAGAGCTGAAAATAAAAGGGGAGATGTATAAGGAAATGAGTGGCAAAACGAGATACGAGCAAAATTTTGTAATTTCAAATGCTATGCGGGAAAGAGAAAGGAGAAGAGAAAAAGAGAGAGGAAATAAAGGGAAACCTGCAAATATGACGTGAGCAAAAATATATGTGTATTCGTAAATGGATTTAAATTCAAATGAAAGAACGGGAAAATGGTTATGTACGTATTACATAGCACGTATTCCCCGATATTAGCTGTTCGCATTTTTCATGTTTCTTAAAAAGCTCCACGGTAAAAGGGACGGAGGTAAACAAATATTTACTTGATAAACTAGGTATATAATATCAATAGTGATATCTAAATAATATATATGGTGATATCTGAACTCCATAAATAGCCATAAGATTAGCCAATAGCTATTCAAGTTATAAGGAAACTGCAATTACTCGATCGTAGAAGCCTTGACTTTGTGGAACTCCGTTACAGGAAGCATGGTAAAATAATTTAGTAAGGTTCCATCGGAAATAAAATGTTAAATAATAGAATGATGAAATAATATTTCTGGTGGAATTTTGCTAAGTTATATTTTCCATGATTCCTGAAATTACTCGATCAAAACATTCCTATAAGTTTATAATATTATTAAAAATAAACTTCACAGAATTCCGTTTACTTATTCTTGTAAGAAAAGAAGAAAGAGAACAGTAAACTGAGCTGAGATACGCTAATATTCCTAATCTCTTACACCACTCTTACTGGAATCAAGCTTATCTGTACCCAATAACTTCAATGGCCTAAATTTAACAGAGAAAACTAAAAAAGACGACATAGATCCTGATAAACATTAGATGATAATTATCCATCACTGATAAAATAATAATACTCCTTTTCCCTGAACTAATGTACTTGAAGTTTTCCATAACCTTATATCGTACTGGAAATTATATGTGCGCAAAGATATATGTTATTCATAAGATACATTCACCAGCATTTTATCAAAATAAACAGACCTAAAAACGGTTGAGTTCAAAACCAAATAATTCTGGAATGAACGTCTAGGGAAAGAAAGTTCCGAAAAGTATTAAATGGATAAAACCTAGAGCGAATAATTGAACCGAATTGAAAATGAATATAGAGCTATAAAAAGTTGGGGATTTGAATGCTCCTACACGTTATCGTATAATACTTAGAATTATACTTTGTGTTTCCAATTTAAAATATCCTGGGATAGTTTTAACTTAAAGAATCAGTTGTTAACTGTAGAAGGAATGTAAGAAACATCAATAAAATTTTAAGTAGAGAACAGATAAACCATTCAGGAGACCAAAACATTATTACAACAATATATGGGAGAACTTTAGTACGGTATGTTTTAAATGAATTCAAAAAAGAGGTAATGACGGTCGATTGCATTGGATAGAGTGAAGTGAGGATTTCTAAACAACTTCAGCAGCGATGCGAGCACTTTCGCTCTCGATACTTAATTTTCCCCACGGTCCATCCCATCGCACTGATTTTACTCATTTGCTGCACACAGACGCTCAAGTGATACATGGCCAATGTTAAATCAGTAATTTACTGATAATCGATAATCTCGAACAATTCGCCTCTGTGTTCTCCGAGGCCTGCAAGGACTACCAGATAAGGCACCTGCCGTAATTGTAATTCCATTCACTCGATCATTCTATGGGAAAATACTAGGTCGATGCTTTTTACAGAAAATTGAGTCTAGGATCGTAAATGACGAGTAAAGTAGTTATAATTATTTTTGTTGTTAAAATTAATATATACGTGAGAAAAGATATTTTCAAAAAAATGTAGAGGTGATGGACATGAAAATTTGTTAGTAAACATTTTGTTTAGATTTAAAATCCGCTTATTTAAAGAATGTTTCAGCAAGGAGAAAAAAGACTTCGTGGAAATATCGTAATAATAATTTGAAAATATTTTGTATGAATTTAAAGTATGGTTTCCTTATGAATCGTTTAGCTTGATAATAAAGAACTTTATCTCAATTCGTAATAAAAATCAAATGTTTGCAACGTATCGTAAAGTAAACTGTGATGGCCAAAAAAAGGTCTATCAAAAATTATTAAAATTCGACAAAAAACTTTCGGTCATAATCCTGCCTGAAATTTAAAAGAATAAATACAGAAAAATCATTTGATAAAGTTCAATTTGTTACAGATCGAATCATAATTTTACATTAATCATTCTATATATTCTATATGACCGAATCATAATTTTTCATAATCATTCTATAATATGTAAAAGGGCAACGAATGCAATATATACCCTGAATGAAAGAATAGCTCACTCTACCTATGATTAAAAGGTATCATAATGATGAATATTTCACTAAGTAAGAAATATCACACTCCTTAGGATCATACTCGGGGAACGACGAAGGATCCGAAATAGGCCCACGATCAACCCCCGAAATTGTCAAATTTACGCAATCATTAAAAAGAATTGAACTAAAAATCGTTGGAGCACAGCATGATCGATAGAAAATAATTATCAGAATTTTTAGAAGTTAAAATTTTAAATGCTGAGAGCTGTTAAAACAAGTTCTATGCAGTATGCTAGGCAGCACAACCGCGACGCCTTGAACATAGACCACCGTACCAACATCAATCTCCCCTGTTCCGCAGTAAAACTTCATTTCTACGGGAGTGCCCCCAGACACTTAAGAGATTACAATCCATTAGGAAGAAATAATCAAAATAAAGGAGAATATAACGGAATCTATTGGTTCGAACATCGTCAGAAGAGCACCAATCAAGCTGTTCCCTTTTTCGGGGTCCATCCTGCCTCTCGCGAGTTATCCATTCCCACAAGAAAAACTGGAATCTACTTTCACGTCATTCCATGCGGCTAATCGCTCTCGATTTTAAAAATCGCCGCATAAAAATAAGCCCAGCCTCCCGCATAAAAATGCTGCATTAATAATATCTAAATCCGGGGCAAACACTAGATAACTTCCGGAAGCAAAACAGAGCAAACAATGTACCATAATTCATCCCGATACCCAGTATTTTTTCGGAGGGTGGCGAGAAAAAAATTACGAAAAAAAGAAATAAATGCGGAAAGGGCGGGAGAGAACGGGAGGACGAATTATTTTTTCCCGAATTGCGAATTTTGCGAAGAGTTAATAATTCCGGACTCACACACAAGTTCCCACCCGAGATATTACAGTGTCCATTATAATTTCACTATGACGCAAATGTAGGCGAAAGGATGCGAGAGAGAGGGAGGGGGGAAGGGGAGGAGAGGTGGGGGGGGCGAAAAAAATCCCCACAATGGCGGCTCCAACAGAGCGTCGTTATCGAGGGTCATTTATATGAGTTTCGCATTACTAAAGCCAGGTTGTCAGGTCGACACATGCCCGAGTCCACGTTGAATTGTACGCATGCCACAGAAAGATTAGGGCGCAGGGATACGGGCTGAGTGAGGGGAGAGGATGGATGTGGGGTGTTGGAAGAAGTGGGGGGACCGTTCGGGAGGGGAGGAAGGAAGTGGATCCTCGATGGAAGGGTACGGAGATAAGATTAGCATTTCTGAGGCCGAACGGGACACCTCCCCCTCCTCCTGCTGTCCCAAATGCGAGGCCTCCCCCGCGCCCACATCCACGGACTATCTGACTATCCTTTTGTTTCGTTCCTCCGACTCCGTTCTTTCCCTATCTCTCTCTCCTCTTTCCGATCCTCTCCTTTGGCGCCCTTTGTGGGGGTCTTTTGTGACAGACTTGGAAGATTTGGCGGCGATGGCTGCTGGATATGGAGGGGTGATTGATGGGCCGAGCCGATGATGATACAATGTTTCACTTTCGTCACTTGCGGCGGAGAAAGTTTGGATTTCCCGCATCGCGCTCTGTCGGGGAGGAATTAGTTGTATCCTGGGTGATCCCTGTCATCGAGGAAGGGAATTGACGATGCCCTTCGAGAGGAAATCCGATCGTTTGAACTCGGTTTGATGATCGTTTGAACTCGGGAAATACTTTGCAAAATATTGATACACTCATGACTGACACAACCGACGTTAATAGCTACTGGTTGACATAGTGGCTAGTAAAACAATCAAAATAATGCTATAGGAGGCTGAACGTAGAGAAAACTTACTAGAACTAAAACAGTAGGTTGCAAGAAATACTATTAGTTAAAAACGCCGCAAAAAGTTTCATAAGAAATTCAAAAGTCATTAAATTTAGAGAATAGTAACTTTTCCTCATTTATTACTAATGCAGTAAAATAATTTAATAGAAGTCAGAGTCCCATGTTTTCTCTTGACTTATGAAAATTATTTTCTATCAGGAAAGAAGCTACCATCAGTCCTAAGTTTAATGCACGACATTCCTGCAAGCTACGCTCAACAGGTAGCTATTCGGAGACTTTAAACTTTCCGAGATCCCTTTTGAGTTAACAGCGAGCGCCAATAAGAATTGCTGGGAATAAAATAGAACTGCCGGTCATGAATGATAACTACGATATATTAGCTGAACTTTAGAGTGATACCTTCGCTTTTCAAAAGCTGAAAATCCCCCTTCATATTAAATTTCTCATTTAGGTTTAAATAGTGAACGTAAAATTATTTGTAAATATGGTATAAATTATGTAGAATGTTTTGAATAATGAAGATATATTTTATCCAATGTAATGACCGTAATCTGTAATATAATGTTACCGAAATTATAAAAAATTATTGCTCCAAATGGAATATTTCGTTATGTGAGGTTAATACTGAGATAAACAAGAGGAAATGACCACAGAAATAGACAATCAATGGTATTTATTCATTCTCGTTAATTACGCTGTAAGATGAAACATTACCTCTGATTTCCCCCTCAACTAAAGTATGTATGTATCATCCGAAGAAACTATTTCTTTCATTATTAAAACAAGAGACAGATCATGATTTGTCCAAAAGGCTTAGAAGAATAATAACTACTGAGAATTTATTTGTCTAAGGATTCCATTTACTAAGAGAACGGATTATTATAAGCCACACGTATACCTTCAACAAAAATTACTAAAACTCAGTACAAACAACCATCGGATTTACCTAAATATCTTCCTCGTGGTATAGCAATATATAATCCCGTGTACACCCTCCATTAGGCAATCTGGGCGCTGTCACAGTAATTATGAGTGATGTATGGCATTGTACAATAGCGAGCACACAATACTAATTCCGCGATATAACTCAGCGATAACACTGATGATAAGCAGCCACCTTACACAATCTTCTCTTGCAGAACCAAAATCGCGCAAAATTTCTCAAATTACCTTAAAAATCACGATAGTGAGCGAACTGAATAGTTTTAGGTAAATAAGAAAGATGTATCAACAGTTGCGATAAGAGATGTAAATAAAAATCAGATTGTTTTGTAAAAGATAAGATCTTTCCTCATTTTGCTAAGAGCGTCATCCTCTCTGTTACATAATGTATTTTACTCTTTCGCCCACATATTGGCGAAATTAAGTGATCTAGGAAAACAAAAAGCGTACAGCGCAATGGTAACAGGTTCTACCCTTCCGGTTCTTATAACAGTATGATGAAAAATCACCCAATGAACTCCTCTTTTTCAAAGTGCACTACGAATGACATTCAAGATATCTCAAAGGCAAATGTGCTCAACTTGTAGCCGTTTAACCAGTCCGTGCCAGACGGATACGAATTTTCTCCTCTTAGTTTCACATGGAATCCTATCTTTGCTTTTGATAACTGAAGTGGATAAAACCAGCTTTTGGTTTTCGTCGACACTAAAATCCTCACTTTAAATGCAATTTCACTATATTCAATACAATTTCATCCTTGAATGCAAACATACGGGTAATAGAACCATTTTTGAAGTATTAATAAGATTTAAAAACACAGCGAAGTACATACATAATCTGCAACCTACTACTAGTAAGCCTTTAATAGAGAAAATGCGGATCACTGAAAATGCCTAGTAGCGTAATGTATGGCGGGACTATGTGGGCCCTTGGACCTCTACGGTAGCCGTGAAGGCCTTCCAGGAACCCTGAAGAAGCGTGCTTGAACACCGAAATATGGAAATTAGTAGGATCATCTGTGTAGAGTAAACCTCATACTATGATTTTAGTAGGGCTATGCTGCAGTTAATGCACTAGTGTACTATGTAATGACTATGTGTAATAGATGTGTATGACTGAAGATTCATTGAGTATTCATGTGCATTGATGGAGTGTTTGCTGTTGGTTGACTTATGTATGTACAGCTAGCAGCATAAAAAAGTTACCACCTTCGATGCAACCAGCATAACTCGAGAAGGGCGAGTCTTTCAGATTCTCTGTTTTGAGCGCGCTTTTCGTCTTCCTCTTTATGCCTGGCACGTTTTGAAGGCTTTTGTGACGATATATATTTTATAAATAATTGCTGAAAGTCATTGCTTTTGCTGCGGTAGAAGCAGTATTGTATTATGAAAGTATTAAATTCGTATTTCGTTAAATCGGCTTGAATCTCAAGCGTAATTCGCTCTTCTTCATAAAATATTGGACATGAATTACTTTGGCTGCTCATATATCCTCCTAACATAAAATATTCCATCAATGCAGATTTAGAATGAAATTGGTTATTTCAGTTAATGCTCCACATGCCCGCAGGATGAACGTTTTCGTAAAGATTATGATACGATAATTAAGAGAATATGAACTACTGTAAATTAGGTCAACGGAAGAAGGGGAAATTTAAAAAATGTAATAAGAATAAAAATGGGGTAATAATGAAACAATACCTGCTATTAAAAATAATGATATGTGATAGTGGAATTCAAATAGGAAATAAGTTGCTAGTTTTCATTGAAAACGAATTTGTGAAAGTCGCCACGTTGTTTGGACGCCATTTACATTCGCAGGGAATTTTGATTTAAATAATTTAAATAGTAGCACACTTTATACTTTATGTGAGATGATATCAGTATAGGCCATCTGTCCTCGCTATAATCTCGCAATAATCTTTTCGCCATCGGGCTGCGAAAATCATTATCGTTGAGAATAGGGTCATGTTGTCGCGTATTTCGTCATGTAAATCACAGCTAAGGAATATATCAAATAATTATTGTCTATACAGAGTTATATTCTTGAAGGATACTCAGCCGAGGGCTCCGGTCGTTAAGGACTTACTACTATCGAACCTGTAGTATTTTAACAAACCGCTTTATATTGTATGTGCGAACATTTCTTTTGAATAATTAAATCAGAAGGACTAGTCGCGCAGAGTTGAGTCAAGCACCAAAAGAATTGAATAATATACTTCTAATTATTTAATTCCTTTCATTTACACCTTCTCCGTAATAAATGTTTGAATGCTAAAACGATTAATAATTTCAACATTGGAAAAAGGTATGAGCCAACAGTTTTAGACATAACTACTCCATTTTTAAAATATACACGTAATGCACTCATGCATGAATAATAAATTTAAATCTGCTACTACGGATTTCAGCGGTCAGTCCCCTTTGGTGCTATTTCTGCTCTCCTTGTTTTCGTCTACATAACGGTATATGAGTGCCATTCATACCGGCCTTCTCGACGAAACAAAGGTAGCTTCTCCGTGGGGGTGAGAGAGGAAAGAAAAAGGGTCTTCCATGCAGTGGTGACAGGATACGTTTTCAGTCCGACTAAAATTCGACGCATCTTTTAGGGTATTTGTGTGAGATAGAAAATTGCTTGAAAATGCCATTCTTAGATGTGGACGGAAATATAATGAAAAGTTCGTCAATGAAGGAATATGAATGGTGTTACAGTTAATTACTTATATATTTTTTACATAAAACATGGAGACGATGATAGGAAAATAAACAATGGGGATATGGAAAATTTTATGCTTACTAAGAAGAGAATGCTGATTCTCTTCAACACTAAGGCAATACATCTAAAAATGTAAAGATAATTTGGTAAACAGGCTCAGAAGTGATGTGCACAGATCCTGGGATGTAGGCTGTTTATAAGATTGAGAAAATGGTTCAATTACATGATTGAGAAAACGATGTAAGCCATTTTAAGAGAAAATAATGCAGGTTAGAAGGTGACCGGAAAAATATTTTTTCAATGGTTCAGCCAGAGATAATGTAAATGAGATCAACCATTCGAAAAAGTTCCGATTTTTGTGGCAGTGTTCAAGTTTCATTTTCCTTACCTACTGCATTTGGTGTTATGTGAACTTACTTCTAAATCGTTCATTTACATCCAAAATTCATAAACCATTAACAATAGACCTATCATAGTCGAAATTATTTATTATCCCTGTAAATTTATTTTGCTTCGAAAATTAGTAGGATATAATCACGTAGGCATATAAAAATATGCATACAATTTGCATACATTCATGCATATAATTAGAGCTTCCGCCAGTTAATCATAAATGCCGAGGAATTCACACATTTAAATTTCTGCACCTTCAAGATATCGTAAATGTCTTCCTTATCTTTAAACCAAAAAGTTTTAAGGAAGAATAGGCGAGGCCCATAAAACCAGCATTAATATTCAGCAGTAATAGATTCTCCTGACAATAAGAAATATTTCCCCAGAAGGGAAGCTTTACCCATCTTATTTAAGAGTAATTATGGGTAATAAGTATGAGATGTCAGTATTTCTAGTGCTGTATCTGATAATGGCTGATGGACTTAACTGGCCTCTCATTAAAAAAAGGAAAGGGAAAATAAGAAGCCTAAATTCTAATTATTAAACGGCTGTTACCGATGTAAGGGCAACTCAAATTGATTACGCCTGATTTAGTAGTTTTACTAAATGTAATTTCCGTAAAAATATAGTCATTGCTCAACGACTATAAGAAATGGCGGAAATAACTAAGGACAAAGATTCAAAATTTCTTATATAACGCTATTTCACAAAGTAACGGCTTCTTCAATCAATTTGACTATAAGGAAATTATTCAGAGAACTTGAACCCAAGAAAGCTGCATCCATTGCGAAGGAAATTGATTACAATCATCGGGAAGGGGTAATCTGAAGATTATTGATATTCTGGGCAGGCAGACGTTTAGAACTAGTTCCCCTTAATGGATAAAAGAAAGTTTAACTAAATATTGTGACCGGGTGTAATCGTTAAAATTCCGTAAGCTACGCGTATAATTTTATCATTGAGAATCTTCAAGGGATCTGAGAAGAGCACACAAACACTGGGAACGGTCTCCCAGACTGCCCATGTCTCGAACCGTCTCTGCTTTCAGCAGTAGAATTAAACATATATTAACCATAGAAAGATCACTCCCGTAGAAACTTAAGCTTCGTAAAATGCCAATTCCAATATTACGTTCTCAATATTTACATTCAACTTTTCAGGCCTTTTTCGCTATTTCTTCTAACCAATGTTTTTCATAAACCTTTGGGACATCCTTACAAATCAATCAACAACAAAACGGGAAAATTTAAGAGATAGCTATTTGCTTAAACTAGCGTTCCTTTGGTTCTTTTTTATTACTATCATTGGATGTATAGGGTTTTCAATTCTTTTATTCCATTAAAAGATAGACACAGTTATTAGTTTCGTAGATTTTAAGAACCTTTAAAATTAATATAAAAAACACCAAAAGCAAGTGAATATATTTTTTCTCTCAGTGTTGATGATAGCCAAAACGTTAAACTCATCTTGATTCACTTATAAAATTTGCTAGTATATCTCACCTGGTTTATAAAATAAAAAATAAGGATGTCATTTAAATACGTATTTAAACTCAATTATAATCGTCATTACTGTAACACACACGCAATAACTTGCCCATTCTGTGTCGAGTACTAAAAACTCATACCTCTAGCCAAGTCTTAGGTTTGGTTAGACCTCGATTAACCCATTGTCATGCAAAAGTAACAGATCTACGGATAGCGGTCTTATCATTTTCCATAACTGATAATTATAGGATGGTTTTCTTAAAATACTGAGAACTTTGAAATAAACAAATTGTAATACTCTTCGGAGGTGATTCGTTGATCAATAAATAGCTAAAAATACGAGAGGAGTAACTTTTGAGAAATAAAATTTCGAGAATTTTACCAAAAGGACGTCTACCGCTGGCCATTTACTACAGTATTTACTGGAAGCCATTACTTTGAAACGATAAGGAATCCATGGATCCAATTTTTAGGACAGTGGTTTCATCAAGCTATTTATTATTATTTTCATTTAATCCACATCAGATAAACAGTGAGATCTCGTAAGTTTTAGGCCGAAGAACATACAATATTTCTAATCTGTTGCTCTGCAGTCCCACTTTATGAGAGATTTATTTCTTCGAGTCATTCTTCTAATTGCGAGCTAAAAATTAAACATATATCAGAGAAGGCTAGCGAACACATTATTTTAGATAACATCAAAATGAATCAAGCAAATTGCAACCCAAATACTCTTCTCCCAACGAGAAAGTTTTTCCTTTCCATTCCCGTTTGGCAACAAAAGGATTATCTTGCCCTTCTCCCCCACCTATTTCGTTTTGTCCTGTTTAACAGTTTTCCCGGTATTCTACCCTTTCAAGGGCAGGTAACATTTTTGTTCCCTTCTTTTCTCCAGGCACATGCCATATGGAGGATCGCGTATTTATGTAAATGTTGAAGATAGTGATAGTAAGCGTCGAAGCTAATTGTGTGAATTTTTCAACAGTGTTGTTATCAGGATAATTTAATTTTACAAATTAATGGATTATACAATCTATAGTAGTCACGAGAGTAAGGGGAAATGGTAATCTAGAAAAGAATATTCGTTATTTAAATCAATCGAATGAGCTTTAACTTTGAGGAACTCCATAGGTAACTAAACACAAAGAAATAAATAATTTTGTCAAAGTTATACGACTTTCTGTGTGGAAGTTTTGGCACTTTTATTTCCTTGTGTTTATTCCTTACTTATTTCTCTTGATAATAGAACGATTTTCAATTGGGAAAGTTAAACGAAAGGTGTCTAAAAGCAATCAAATTACAGTGATCTACCGAATCATGCACATATCTTATATATTAAAATTCAGCCTGCGTATGTTTGTGCCCGCAAAACTCGAAAACCACTCGGTCGATTGACTTGAATGTTTTACAGAACATTGCATTCAAATATAATTATATATATATATACGAAAGTGTTTATATTGTAAAAAATTGTGACACTTCGTCCTTGCTTCGATCCCAGACGAGTCAAAGCATTTCCGTGAGAAATGCACGTAAAGTTCATTTTTGTCTCTGCATGCTTCATTTCTTTTGCAAAATTAAATTAAAAATAATAGTCATACGAGATTGAGACAAGAACCAATAGCAGAGTAAATGAATAGAAAACCTTATTTTGGTCGTTTATTGTTGTTTCCGAATTGAATTTTTGAGATATTTTACGGAATACACGAAAAGTTTTGTGAGTATAAACAGCCGGTCCCCCTGACGACAAATGCCATTTTTGAATCCGAGATCCTGCTTTTTGGCCTATTTGAAATTAGGAAGAAGAGAAAAGTTGCTGGTTTCGTTCACATTGATGAGCATAATCAATCGTTGAAAGTGATTTATACGATCGATTTTCGAAAAACGAAATGTGAGTTAATTTGATACCGAATGTTGTATTCAGTTAAATTCATTTGTATTGTTTTGGAAATGATTTAATAATCTGTTATCGAAAATTAAAGTGAGAGTGACTTTGAATGCTGCATTCAATTCGATTCATTTCTTTAGTTATCTTCCAGTTGATCGTCGTCAAATTAAATAGTACGCGTTAACACATCAAATGTTGCGGCAGATAATGGATAGTAGTAAATGATCATTATATAAATACCGAAAATTCTCCATCCAAACGCGAGAGCCAAGCTAGCGTAACGTACCATGTTCTCCATCTTTCTTTTCTCTCCCTCCCTTTTCGAGAGAAAGGCTCGCCGGCCCGAATTTTGGACTTAGAATTTCTTGGTGGGTCAGGGGTGGTAACTTTTTTTTGCTGTTAGCTGTACTATGTATATGGTTATTCTGTATATATGATATTCATAATGAGTTTGCACAAATTTTGTTTTATTTGTTGTATGATATTAATAACGAAACAATAACGATGAATAATAATGTACCGATTATAATGTTGCCACCTGGATTCTATCTAATTGCATCCTACTTAATGATACCAATAATAATCAATACCGGATAGCTGTACGGTCAGCGCATTCTGCTTCGGTTGAAGGGGTCCCGGGTTCGATTCCCAGTGATAGCCCATATGCGAAATGACCTAAGACGTCGAAGTACTTTTAACAATATGTACTACCTACTACTATAATTAAAAGATTCCCCATCCTTCGTTGAAGAATAAACAGAGTAAATAATATTCCGCAGAACATAACTCCCTTTCTTACCATTCAAATAAAACCATCGAGGCCAATCGGCACAAAAACCGAAGAAAGTCCCCGACAACGTAAAAGGTCCAATCGATTAGCGACGGTAATCTCACCTACGCAGTAACTCCGTGACGCGAGGCCATCCAGCGTAAGGCCAGAAGATTCCTCGACCGCCGACATCCATTTCGGAGACATAATGCATATCTATCGGCAAAACCTCACCTCAAGCTCCGCCACACACGAGCGACGGGCGAGAGGGAAAAAAACTTCCTCCACCACCACCTCTCCTCTGCATACTCCACCGGCCTCATCCCCTCGGAGACACCCGATCCACCCACCAAACGTAAAAGCCACGGCGAGATAACAGACACCGGGGAGATAAACGCGGTTCGTCATCAATCAGAGAAACCCACGGATGCATACATCCGAGGGGAGGGGGAAAGCGCCTTTGGAGAGCGCGTTGGAGAATCCCTCATTAAGTCACCGTTTCGACATCCCCACCTACCTACGGCTACCACCGCTTAGCCCTCCACCGACAAACAAAAGAGTTTTCCATGAAAAAAGAAGAATGAGCGAAAGATAAAGCCTCAGAACTGTCAGGAACACGGCGATAGCAGGAAGAACAATAAATAATAAACCATGACCGCTCTTCCTCCCATCTACCCTCTGCTGAGCTATGAATCTGTGCCTATAACATTTCCAAACTGTCCGGCGTTTGTGTTTTGGATGAGAGTTTGGGGTGTTATTTTTACCTTTTGGGATAATAAAATACAATAAGCCGATGGCTTGGGCTGGACTCGATCTAAATAATGCTGGGAAAGAGACCGTTATCCACCTCCATCGTTCCACAGTTGTTTTTTAATACATCTCCTCTGATTTCTTCAGGGGGAAACTTTAATTATGAAAATAAGTAAATGCAAAATAATATAGCACCGCAGGAACATAATTGTGTTTGTTTCCATCTCGAATTGTTCCTTTGAAAAATATTTGATTGTGAACTCTCTCAGCTCCGGTGTGTCTCGTGGCATACTACCATTCACCGTGGTACCAAAGGTTATGAAACTTTCGTGAGGAATACATACAAATCTTAATGTATCTCTTGGATTTCAGAAAAGTATAATAATGGATAAATGATGAAAGGAATCTCTGCTTGATGCCAACTTTTGAATACCATAATAAGGTTAGTTATTTATATACTTTATGCCCATCCTTCTCTGCACTTCCTTAGCCTTCCGTTTCCAATCTAAATTTCTAAATACAGGTGAATAACGCATGATATAGATTTGTAGATATAGGAGAAGAACGAGTGGAAGTTTAAAAGCGAGAGTTATTTCGGCGATATCGCGTACGTGAAATCTATCTAGAATTTGAAATCGTCTTCCATAGCTTTTAATGCAAGCGTAGATTTCTCTATGTAACCACGCAGCCATAAAACTACAACGATCGCGTTAAGGTACTAACCGAGACAAGTCTCAAAATAATGAAGCCAATGGAACTGCTGATATTATGAGTGCTAGTTTCTTCCCACGAATTTGAAGGACGTTCTGAAATCCATGCTACCGAAAGAAACAAGTAGGTGTACAGGGGATTGTAATAAAAGGATCGAGAGGATGATAAAGAAGCAATACTAACATTGCAAAGGTATAAGAGGAACGGAAGTTCCACTTCGACAGAAATAATCCAGATGAAAATGTCCAGAATATTTCACAAACAAAATAAAAGCAAATAATATAAAAACTTTGAGATACCTGTTTCCGATGAATAGTAGAAGTGAATCTCGTATAAATAAAATACTTATCAAAATAAGGTGTATCCAAGAAAATAGAAAACTTATTCAGTTCGTAATAATTAACATTTAGGGAATCACCAATTTTGAATTAACAATTTAAGACGTCATTAATATATTCTACAGACACATCGTATGACATAAAGAATACTTCGTACTTTTATAGATATGAGCAGAAGCCAATGTTTATATAAGTGATCAAGAAAAGTACGGTATGTGATTAATATCCTACAAAGTATTTCGTTGATTATAGGTACAATAGCAATGACTCTAAATGACGATCTAAGATTAATAATGAAAAGCTAATAGGTACATCAATATATCATAATACTCGATGATAGAGACTTGTTAATGAATTATTACCATTCACGCATCCAGCTAGGGAAATATAGTCACAGAAAATCTCTCATAATGAGTGATCCCAATAAAAGTGCTTCAATTTAGACTTAGGCCAGGGAATAAACTGAATTTGAAATAAAATGATAAAAAATTGAGTTTCAATGTGGAAACGAGCAAAACGAGTTAGAAAAGCAGAACCTAAGTAAGTTTCCAGCGAAAGAAACATGTAGACTGCGAAATAAAATAATGATGTATGGGTAGAGAAGAATAATTTAAGGAAGAAAATAGCGATAAAGAGAAATTAAGAGGGGAAAGAGAAGGGTGGGGGAAGGGCTTCGGGAGACTGAGGAAGGACAGCGGAGGGCAAAGGGGGTAGCAGACAACGAATATGGGGGACTTATCAGTCGTGCTGGAGAGATCTTTCTCTCCCTAAAACCGTCTCTCTTATCCTCCGCCCTCAACAGTCGGAGTCAAAAACTCTACCCAGTCTCTCGCCACACATACCTTCCCAAAGCACTATCGGTTCGCTATATACAATAGCCCTATAGGGCTATGGGCGAAAACTAAAGGCGCAGTTGAGAGGGATCAAAAGACTCGGATGTGAGAATTTCTGGAGTGTGAGGAAAGAAAGAATTCCGGCGTTAATGTGGAAAACGGCTAAATTCTTTTATATTCTAAGATTCGCGGACTGATTATAGAAGAAGGATTGCATGCCATTAGAAGTCTAAGAAACAGTACGTGACATCAATCGACTGGTCTAAGAAGTTACCAATAGAAGCCAGAGTCGATACCGAAAACGGAGGTGACGCAAGAAGTGGTCAACCGGAAGAGGTCAATGATGTAAACGCCTTTTCGTAATCGACGATATGTATCTTTAAGTTCTCGAAACCGATCTTCTGCGACTTATAAGAAGGAAACCTCGACTAAGGGCGGAAGTGAGGTCCAAAGTTGTGAGGCCCAAAAATATTTGTCAACTTACATATTCGTAATTTCAAAAACAGAAGAAATGAGTCAGTTAGTCAGGAAGCGGTTAGGAAGAAGAAATTTGAATTACTCTATGTATCATAAATCTAAAAGATATTATGTATCATTAATATCATTGATATTAAATTTATGCATTGATTAAGTTACTACATTGTATTGACTAATGTGTTAATGTTCTTTTCCATAAAATGAAGTTAATAGGGTAATAGAGCTGTGAAAAATGAGTGATGTCAGCTACGAGTGCCATATTCACCAAAAAATCCATCCGCGTAACTCATTTAACCTTGTATATTTCTGCATATAAATCAACATACACTTCCACCTACCTATGAATACATTCAAACCATGCCACAGAATATATATTGAATGATAAAATACATCGCATCATAGCATACCTATCCCTTCCGGTACACAACAGCAGATAAAGTATAGAAACGGCAATTGCCTTTAGTGTGCGAGTATCAAAATACACAGTTTCAAAGCAACAACGGTGCTACCCAGAAGAGCAAGAGTTAGTAGTTCTATTATGTGACTTTTAAGAGGTGTTACCTATACAATCAGCATTTGGAAATATGAATGTATTTATTATTTAGCTAGTTTGGTTTGGTTTACATTGGGTTGAAGACGAGGAATCGTAAAAAATTCTGTACGCTTGATCTTATGATCCTCGCATTTTTGTATCTGATGTTTTGATCGTTTATGTGCCATTTACTTTCCGTGCTATATATTTTGAGGCTATTTTAAGTGAGTTAACAATCCTTTATTACAAAAAATAAGGTAACTTGAAATTGTGCAAGTTAGAAAGCATCTATACCCTCTCGATTCGATAAATACTCAGGAACCGATAGATGTGAGGAAAATATGAAAAAGTTTACAAAAACCCCAAGCAGGAAGAAATAGAAGCAAAAGAGAAATTTCCGAAAAAAGAAATTGAAGAAAAAGACTCGGCGAATCATAAGTGGAAATACGCATATAGAGAAGCGGGAAGCGGCGGGAAAAGGGGGAAAAGAGGGCATGTGGAGGGAGGAGTGGATAATTTCGAGATAAATAAAACAAGTGGGCTCACGAAAGTTATGGCGCTTCCTTCTCCACAGACAGGCTGACTGATAAGTCGCTGCTTTTAGAATGCGAGGCCTGGGTTTGAGGAATGATTAAGGCATGGCCGAGAGTGGAATGGGAGGAAAGCAGATGAGAGAGGACTCACGGAGTGAGATATACATCCAAGATGGAAAGGCGAGAAAGATCGGGGGGAGAGAGAGAGAGAGCCGGATAAGGAAGAGAGGGAGATAAGAAGAGAAACGGAGCGAATGGATCCGTGACGCCAGATTGAAGGAATGGATGGATTCGAAAACCCATTAGGGTGATATGATTTCAAAAAGTTGAAGTGATCTTATAGGTCGTTGCTCCGTCGATATTTTTTCACAGCCGCCGCAGCCTCCCGCTGGCATTCGGTATTTAACGCCTCGACGCAAGTCGTTGCAACTGGGAATCGAATGTATGTATTGGGTTTAAGAGTGCGGCAGATGGATATAATACCGGCCGATCGAGGTGAAACTCTAGTTGGGTATCTTATGGTTTAAATAGCAGACATAGAGACTTAAGAAATATTCTTAGTAGATAGACGAAGAGGGAGATCTCAATGAGAGATCTACAGTCACCAAGTTGCGATCAATCAAGGCAATGATGTCGTGTTTTGAGGAATGAGAATCGATCAGGAAATACCTCAACTTTTGGGGGAAATTGATTCAGGCAGTCTTCTTACTATAAACACGCTATTAAGATACTTATTTCTAATAAATGCAAAAACTTCGGTAACATATTTTCGTTTTCTATCTGTTAAGATTAAAAGGAAACCATTATAAATCGGAGCATAATGATATAGTAAATTGGATGGATAGAGATGGAATATTTAATTGGGATCTAGCACCAAGCAGCAATCTAATAGTAACTTTTTCTAAAAAGTTCAGATTTTATATCAATTCAACGAAAAAATATATTTAACCAGCATAATTAATTAATTTTACATTTAAATGACAATCAGGAATCAAAAACCACAAGAAATATTATTTTGATACTAAATAAATTTCCTTGTGGTTTGTAAAAGTACATCTTTTCATTTGAAGTCATGGCTGAAGTAGATGATTCTATCGTGACAATTGTTTCATTCACCATAAAATTCTCAAGGTATTTAAATTATTTATTCGCATAAACTCCAGCTGTATTGGCCTAACTTCATGGGACGTCATCTAAAACAACTAAAAACAAAATTTAGAATTTTCCAAAATTTTTTATTGACGAAAACGTACCTCATAAAAATCCTAATGATAGCAACCGATTTCGTAATAAAAATCCTCGGAAAATAATCGTTGTCTTTAGCTGTTTCTATGCACAATTGGTTCAGTGAGCAGAAATACAAAACTAGATAAATACTTTTAGAATGTTATAGCCAAATTCGAGGGAATTTTTAGGCAGAGTCGTCGTCGTCCCACCTTTCCTTATCAACCAGTGGCAAGTAATCAAACTTCGTGAGTGTCACTTTGATTGATACTCCCGCAAGGACTGATTTTCGCTCACCTGAGCAAGCTGTCACGTTGACATTGGAGATTTGGAATAAGAAAGCATATTTGTCTCCAAAATCCGATAACAAACACAAAACACGCTCGGACAGCAAAAATATTAGCTTGTAAATATATGAGATTGGCGTTTTTGAGTCCGTATTTTTCTAAAATACTGCTGTACATGAATACTTTTGCTTGTTTCAGCAAACCGGTAGACTTATACATAATTAACTGAATAATATCAACCTTTCCCTGTCAAATTGCTATTTAAACAATGCATTCGGTGGTTTTTAAGGAGACAAAAGGGTTTTTCATTCATAAGACTCTAGTATCCTAGAGATTAATCCATTAATGCTATACGAAAATGGTTATCAGACCTGCAACAAATGATATAACTAGGAAGTGAGAAGCGGTTACTAGCTGTTCCGTCTCCCTATCGCCCCCATTTCAGTGATATCAGTTACTATTCTATTGGCTCTCTGTGCATATAACTTTCAATATGATTCGATAAACGTGAATGTTCTGACGTAAATTGTTGGTTATCAATTTTAGTTAGATATTATAAGAACAATATATGTCATACTTGATAGAGGTTCTTACATGGATTTGTTATCATCAACGTTCATCATAACCTCTGTGTAAAGGTATATTAAGGCGGATGTCTAAATATTGATAGTATTATTATCATGCATTGACGAAAAAATGTCATATAAATGATTCGACCAAAACAGGATCTGTGGCGGGTATACGTTAGGAGATTATATTTTCCATAGAAGAGGAAATAACGGGAGAAGTGTATGTGACTCAGTGCACGTACCCTACTCATTGACGCAAAACCGTGAGGGAAAAGAACAAAGAACCATTAGAAATGAGAGCGATAACTTTTATCTTTGAAGCGGTGTTTCGCTGTTTCAAACCAATTATCGCTGCCATCAATGGCCGTGAGGGGGAAAGGCATGGTCAGTGCCGCTTCTAGCTGAAAATTTCTCGTTCAATCCCGCGATAATTACAAGTTACTTAGGCTTCACCTGAGACCACGATTACTGCAAGACTCCAGAAACCGGAAGGCGGGAACCAGGAGCCGTTCTCAACATTCCAGAACACACCGGATACAATCCTCCCTTGAAAGCATTGGTTCTGACCGTTGACGGATAATGCCCTTGCTTGCATAAGATCATATGCTTGGCTAAGATTGCTTTGAACTAGTTCGAAGACTAGTTCTTTCGCTTTTCACTCAGCTACCGTTAACTCTTCACCATATTAATACAATTGATATCACTCAAAGACTTTCAAGCTTTCCCTGATTATTATAACTACTAATTAAAACCTTTGGACTTAAATAAGGCTATAGAATTGAGTATTAATTCTCAATTACCATGGAATTGCACTCTATCGGTAGATCCTCTAGGTATTCTATTAGAAACCCTACTTCTTACATTCACTGGACTTCCTTATCAAGTCTAATATTCCAATTCATATACATCTAAATAGTCCTTAAAAGAGGATTTACAAGGTTGAAATCATTCAACATATTTTTAAATTTTAAACGTTTATGTGTGAAATCTTTCCAGGCACCACCTATGCAATTAATTCCTTTAGTGCTATTAATTTAAATACTAGCGAAAGACGTTCTATTTAAAACCTAGCCTGGATTTCGATTAAAATTTAAATAGATGAAATAACCTCTAGAAATAATTAAAAGTGAATAGTATACTTAATGAACCACAATTACAGTTGAAGTTCTTTAAAATTGACTTAGATTGTTTAGCTGAAGCGCGCAAGGGAAGGGACTGCTCTTTCACGCAGGAAATGTCTCAGTTTATAGTTTGAATTTAATATATACTTAATTTCATGTGCCAGTTGCTAAACTTATCCAGTCTCAAATTTTGCTACAAAAAAGAATAACTCAACATGAATACCTAACCTAAACATAGCTTATTCTCATTTTACTATTTCTTCGAGTTTCGTTTATAAGTTTCTGATGAAATAGCCATCATATGCACTTGAAAATATGCAAAAGCGGACCAACTACGGCACATTTGCAGATCACAACTGTTGAGCATATCATATACAAGTCTCTAAAGCAAAGAGAGACGGACAGTGTCAGCATTGACCGAAGAATATATCGAATCCTCCTCGTTCCCCGTGACCTTCTCCATTTTCGTGAATATGGGGTACGAAGGAGAATATCACTTCCCGCCCACCCACTCTCTTTATCCAGCAGGCACACTCCCTGCTGCAGCTTATCCTCCACCCACGCACAGATCTATCTCTCCATGTCGCTATCACCTCCCGCCAACCTCCCATTTCCTAACTCCCTCTTAATCGCTCTCTCATTCACTCCCTTTTTACCAATCCCGATACAGCCGACTCACCATCATTACATTCGGGTTCATCCCCATCTCAAAGCGCCGGATGCCTTCCTTCGATTCTGTACATGTACTTACTTATGCGGAGTAAGTACAGTGCAAGGACGAAGCATTGAGAGACTTCAGGCTAATAACAGCGGATTTATGGAATCATTCGATTGAATTCCGAAATTTTCATTTTTGATGAAATTGAATATATTTGAGGAAGACTTGATGCCCTTCTTAAAATTTCAGTAATAACTTTATGATCGAACGAATTCACAATCAGCTTTTTTATTTGATTGTGCATTATAATAATATCAAATATATAGTTGAATGTGAATCTAATCTTCATACAACTTCCGACTAAAGAAATATATATTCAACATACCACGAAAAAGAAAACTTTTGTTCTGGTGTTTATTTATCCTTAAATTAAACTCTGCGGGTGTTTTTTTCTGCAGTGGAAATAATTTCCAGTAATTAAAATTATTGCATTTTAAAAATATTTTTCAGAAAACCATTCTTTCATTCCGCTATACTTGTAATAAACTTTTATAGTATATTACTTCTTATATTTTGCTTTTAAGTATATTTGTGTTAGACAAGGATTAAATGAAAGATGGGACTTCTACCAATTTCGCCCAATAAAGACGTGTATGTATGTATGTAATTATTTTACAGGATTTCATAAATAAAATAGTATAGTTAAGTATTAATCGATAACTAATGTCATTTTGCACAAGAGCTCTTATCGGGAGTCGAGCCCGAGGCCGCATTCAACAAAGCCGAAGGTGCTGCCTACTTGGTTATCTGAAATACCTTGCAAAAAGAAAAATTGACATGCAAACAAACTTCTCCCAAACTGCTGCTTGGGCAACTCGTTTATCTCATAATTTTGAACGCAATAATATGCCAGAATATTTTTAAGAAAAAGAACACGTAAATTATTAAAATTTTATCCTAAATTATAGTATGTTAAGATTTCATAATCTACATTCATTAAACAATCATAATTACAGAGATACATTTCGGCAACTTTTCAAACTTTCGGACTCGTGGTCAAGAAAATACTGAGTGAAAGACTAGGCGGAAAAGCTGAGTTATGGCCTTATTCATGCTGATCCTAAAATTATTGCACACTATGTCTCTCTTAATGAGGGAATATTTTGAAATACTTTTACTCTTTTCATTGAAGATATACATAGCGGTTTCTCGAAATCTAATGGCTGATAATAGATACTTTGAGTGATTATGTAAGCGAAATAAATTTTGTAATCCCCATAATTTAGCTATCGATTTGGTAGATAGGATTGCAACGTTAGAAGAATAATTAGTCCAATGTTCGGAAAATATGTTGATTACATTCATGGAGTGCAATCCCCGCAATCGATGTATGTGGGTTCTAACTACCAACAAGTTCCCTCACCTGAGACATTAGACATCGCCATGATTTACAAGGCATAACGCGGAAATGTTGGATACCAGGAAGATCCGCGCCTCCAGAAGATTAACTAGAGCGAAAAGTTACAGTCATAATTTTTATCGGTTTATGTTTTTTTAATCTAATCAAAATTCTCGAGAGGATCCCATTTTAACTCGCTAATAAGCTCATGGATAAGGGTGCCCATACATCAGGAAAAATGGAACGTTTCCAAAATTTATTTATCCAGAAATATGTACACCAAAAGCTGGTGGAATGAAAATTTTGATAATTTCTAAATATAGAAAGCGATATAATACTCATAAAAGACAGGTTATATAGAATCGATCTTAAAATAGACTCAAATAAAAGTAAAAAAACGCGCAGACAGTAAAATGTTGGGTGAGTAAATTTTCTAATCGACTATGGGTAAAGATGAAAGTAGCCAACTGCTCAAAGCCACAAGAGATGGGGAGATCATGATAAACCCTATTACTTTTGAAAATCTGGAAGTGAGAAAATAAAGTTAAATTGAAAGGCATAGCACACGTATTTGTTCGTGATACAATATTTGAAACAAATAACCTACATTCAAAAAGATTCATGACAGTAAAAAACTATATTCTTATAAAATGTTTCGCCTTATGCGAGAGATGTCTCGCAAGAGACTCCCTGGTTGATAAAATTCCTACGAGGCTCCGGCCAATGAGGTAAAACAACCTTACCTTACACGAACGTGAATGAATGAATTAAATAAATAAAAACAATTCATAAAAAATCGTTTTCTTATGATAAAATATGAGAGACCCGAAGCAGTTCCACTACAGCTGGGTTTGTTTGATATTTTTCTCGCATGGAAATTGAAAAGGCCATCCGTCAACGTCGACAGTTACATAGATCAGCGGAAGATAAAAAGAAGAATAATTGAAAACTAATCTCCACCACATGCGCGAACTGCAGCTGCTTCATATATATATGGCAGTTAATTAATGTAAATACTCGAGTCAGATCGAAAGCAAGTCATAATCTAGGCAATCTTATCTTCACTTATGAATTTCTGCAAGAGGGATAAAAAATGTCGTTAATGGCCTAGCGATTACGAACAGTATTAGAGGGTTTGGGTCAAACTGTGAGTGCTTTTGAGGAATTTCTCAGAAAAGCTGACAAAAAATGGATCACGAAAGAAAATGGCCGCAGGTAGATCCGTTGGCCGCCATTTCCGTGATTTCGTTTGCCTAACGTGGTCGGCGATCCCTCACCGGTTATGGAATATCCCCGCTCTTATCAATTCCCGCAGATGTTATCGCCGTACCAAGCAGACCATAGCTGCCATAATGAGGGAGCATTATGGCGCCCGCAAACAGCAAAGGGACACGAGCCATAAAGTTTTAATCTTATTTACATTTCATCAAACGATATTTTTTGCGAGAAATTACCTGGCTAAATGCCTAGTGAGCTACCGTCTGCCCTTTAAATTGGACCTCGCTAAGTAAAGTTTGATAATGGCATTATTCTCCATGAGGTCTCGAAACATATTTCGGGTCGAGATATCCTTTCGCGTGTTGGTATTTTGATTGAAACGGTTTCGACTCCCTTTTACATGCTCATAGTAAAGATAGGACGAGATGAAAACTTCGATGTCAGAGGTGATTCAAAATTCAATGTATCCTTCTCAGGATAAGTTTTTACTCTCACTAATAGATATCTAGTTTGCCTATGATAGAACGAGGCAGGAATGACAAGTTTCCGACATTTTAAAAGCATATTATAAACGTAAGATCATCTGCTTTCTTCAATACATGAAACATTCTCATCCGTAAAATAATTTGTTGTAGAAATCAGCTACTCAAAAATCAGTAATATAAAATGAAACGAGGTTTTTAATGATCATAAAACACTATTAGAAACTATTTAATCACCATTAGATGCTTTTACGCACGCCTAAACGAGAACAGATATAACAGCCTCCCATTATCCTCTTTCACTACTATAATTTCGAAAATTTATTTATTTGAGACTTATATATTGATTTAATTTACCATTATTCTCTCGAAGTTTTATTTTTACTTACATTATCCTTGAATTTCTTTAAAAATCTTTGTTGAACGAGGGCTTAGAACAAGAAGCAAAATGTTAATTTTAGAGAAGAGAGGTGCACGATTTTAAATGGAAATTTTACTATCCATGTTCGAATGAAAACTCTTGAGTATTAAGGTTCCTACAAGAATTTAATCAATACTAATAATTAGCATTTTTATTGAAGAAACTTTGATTTATAGAGCTGTGGGATTCACAAAAAATAGGCGAAAAATTTTAATGAAATACCTGTAACCAATCATAATATACTGTAGGCACGAGACTGAAATCAATCGTCCTACACTAATTTTGAAACAGTAAAAAAATAACCAAGCAGTCGACTTGGTATATTTACCTTAAGACATTTCAGTTTCCCAATTTCTCAAAGCTGTTAAATTTGACAAATTACGAATATAAATAAAAAATACACAAATTTTTCCTCACATCAAACATAATTACTGACAAATTATATATGCGGGCGTCATCTTTAGGACTCCATTTGCATTTAGTTCATACAAAACGAAAATTCCCCCAAAAATAAGAATGGACATAACATATAATAATTACGTCCGAAAGCACCCAAAAACAGAAAATAAAATGAAATCGATAATTTCAAAGGCTGAATATTTCAGAAAGAATTTCAAAGACAGAAATTGTTTTTCTGTCCCTACTAAACCCGCTGTTTTAATGAATGTATTCAAAATTGTATTTTATCTTTCATAGTTTATTATTTTCTACCTTTTGTCTTTTTGATTGTTTTGGCCGTTTTTGATTATTATTTTATTTACTAGTATATGGATCATTCTATTTTTTACCTACTTACAAGTAAATGTGTAGTTTGTTCTTTTTTGTTCTTGTATGATACTACTGGTATGCCTTCTTGTCTTTTAAATTTAATTTAATTTGATTTCATCGCTAAATATAGTTTTCCTAACTGTAGGTTTCGCAGGTTTTTTTACACCCCCATCTTAAGGGTGTTTTCCTGCAGAAGAAATTATTTCCTAAGCTCTAAACTTAGGGTTTTTTAAAACCACAAGTAAATTTCTTCTGTGTACTTTCTTTTCAAATTGTCTCTTCCTTTACATTTATATGACGAAGGATTAGATGTTAGAAGAGGCTTTTCATTCTCAATCTCGCCCTAAATAAAGTCCTTTTATTATTATTATTATATTCAACTCAATTGAATCAATATTAAGAATAAACTTTCAGAATATTTACTTCATTTACTTTATTTACTTGATCAATAAATGTCTAATTAGAGAATGAAATCTCGTCCATCTTTTTCCATTGTTCATTTATCTGCTACGAGTGCTCTAGAGCTACTATTCACGGTGAAGGAAGAGACACCAGGAGGTAACTCACCAACGTGATCGTCAGCACGAAGAAGTGCGTTCTTCCACCCCTTTCACGCTATCTATCCGCTTTTTTCCTTCCCCATCGCCACTACTGGCCCGAGTTACGCCGATAAGGAAGTAGGAAGAGCACGGCGGGTCTCCTATACACCCAAGATAAGTTAACCCTCACACACACGCCCTCAAATGAGCTGGACTACAGACGAATTTCAGGGTTCCGCAGGCTTTAAATAGTGTGGAAGTCCTGGATTTTAGAAGAGAAACGCGTAAAAGACTCCGCAGACTAGGGTTATCAGACCCTTGTGGCTGGAGTACCGACAACCTTATCGACCATGCGGGTCATCATATATGCCTTGAATTAAACATCGCTTATTTCGTAGCAATCGATTCATGACTATTTATTCTGGATTATTTTCGACATCAATCACTTATGCCCAGTAAAAACTATCAACGTAAATGTATAAGATATATACCTATATTCAAATATATAAATAATTAATATTGAAATTTAGATTTTGTAATTTGTATAACTGATTAGTACATTTATTAGTTATGTGATGAACGATGTAACTTGTCGTATAGATATTCCGTGTGTCGTAGAACCAATAAAATTATTATTATTATTATTATCATTATAGCATTCAATCATTAAAAATTTGTGTAGTGTGCGAGAAAAACAAACATTGTGTCGAGATATTATTTTACTTAATTGGCGGTGGCGATAGGTGATTGACACAATTCATATTTTATTCATAGATATAATTTTATAAGATTAAAATTCATGTTGTAATGATTTTCTAATAACAAACATTTTTATTAAGAACTTGATTCAATATATCCTTAAGAGTTATGACCAAAAAAGACAAATATTATGGTGAAAAGAGTAATTAATAGTACAGAAATAATTACTAAAAAGAGAGATTCGGTTTATTAATGCAAATCCTAAATTCAACATGTTCGATTCAATTTATAATCCTTGAGTAGAAGAAGGAAATCCAATTATTATTAGGTATTCGAAAATTGAATATGAAATATTTTGCTACAGCAAAATTGATATGGAGATTGATATGGAAATAGGCTTCTGAAGACTATTATTTCTATGGAGAAATTAATATCAATATCTGAGGGGAAATGTATGTTCGATTTTTATCTTTTGATTTTTTTTATTAATCTCGATTCTTAAGAAGAGTCTTAGGCAGGGAAATTGAATATGAAATTATTTTAACTAAACTAATTTAAGTTAAAGTAAACACAACCACCATCGTAATCTAATAAGGAGTTTTCGAAAAGCTAGGTCTATTTTAGAGATTTAAAATTCTACATATGTACATAGATCTAGGAATTTTATGTAAGGTCATACATGGGAATAGTACATTTATGAAGTGTACATACACTCCTATATGCATGTCCAAATGCATACATACATACAATTTCTAATGTGTTGCACTAAGATATTAGTTTTTATTACCTTCCCACACTTCTGCCTATAACTGATCGTGTCTATATAAGGTGTGGACGATCCTAGCTAGGTATTTTATCAATAGTTAATAAGTTATGTAGAAAACTTAAGTAATCAAAGATTACGGAGTTCTACCAAGTTAAGGCTTCTTAGATTGAATTTATTCAAAGAAAAATAATGTAAATTACATAATCGTCACCGATTTCCATTTACCGGAGTAGTAGATAAGTGTTTATATTACAAAGAATCGCTATCAACACGATGAGAGTTCACGAGAAATTTCAATAGAGCTAAATCTAACCTGAAGTTATCAATATGTTAGAGAAAATAAGCAACAATATTTAGGAATAAACTACGCTTTGATTTTATATCATTGCTTATGCCAAAATAATTGTCTCCACTGTCAAAATTATGCACCTGCGCTAAGAAAAATTCTCTCCGAATTTCGCAGTTTTATTTTCGGGGTTTCGGAAGAGTTTTATGAGAGGAAAGTTAGCGTCCATCAGAGGGACGTACGTCGATAAAATTTCGTCTCCATTTTACTTATCGCGAGTGGCCTTCGCTCACTCCTCATAACTCATTCACCTCAGACGTGGATTTTCGCCGTGTCCTACTTTGTCGAGGCCCATAGTGGACGTGCGGGATAACGAACTATCTTTGATTTTTATTGCTCTCGCGATATTTTTATTATTCCTCTGCTTTTCGCCGTATTTCATGAAGATGTCCTTTAACCTATAAATGGAAGTTTATGGATAGGCTTCCGTGTTGAGTGATACTGATTCTCTATTTATAAGATTCACTGAATCGTCACGATGGAAAATGAGTGGGATGGGAAACTCTTGATATGGTTCTATTATGTGCTCCTTTTAAGGACTTTTAGGCTAAGAACAAATTTTATTAGGTTTATAACTGATAATTTGAAGTTAATTTTCAATTCACAAAAACACGCGTTTGTGTAGCCTTATTCTTAAGAAACAACCCCCATCTATACACGTACGTACCTTGAGGATCATCATTCGGCGTGTAAGTAAAGTATCCACTGCTTAATCTATTATTATATCTTATCGTCATATCATAATGAGGGAGCATTATGGAGTTTTGAAAACTATTTTCACTTGCTTCCATTTCACAATTTATTAACTGACTTCTTAGTTTAGGCCTGATAGTTCTATCTAAGTCTAACCTAGCCAAATAAAAAGTATAATGATAATCATTATATTTCATCAGCGGTTAAAATATTGCAAAGTATGGTTAAATAAAATACTTTTTGTTAGCAAAGTTACCGCACGGATCAGCTATCATTGAACATCATTTGAAATTTTAAATTTACCACTCTAGTGTTTCTATTTTACACACAAATTAACATAGGTATAAACAATTGATGTTAACTGGAAGAGAAGCCAACTTGGGCCTAACCTCACCTTTACGAAGAGTCCATACATACATTCATTTTTTCAAAATTAAATACTTAGATTATCATATTAACGGAGAGCAAAAAATATGTATCCCTTTATTTATTTTTTATACCAATTAAACTCTATTTTACTCTCTTTTCCAGGAAAATAAATTCTCGTTAACCGGGCAAAGACTGTTTCACGACATGAAATCTATTCATATCTCCTATTTAATCTCTCTAAATGTATCCTACCTCTCCACAACACACAAACAGCAAGTTTAATTAAAACCCTCCGTATGGGATACACCGCGACAACTTCGGATTCGCCCAATTAACCCCGAGAAGGAAATGATCCGAAATGCCAGTTAATGCCGGATAAAAATCTCTATCCATAAGCGGAGCTGTCCTTGGTGTTATAAAGAAATAAAACATGATGAAAAGTCTCCACGTATTCAATTAAGGCGATCTCGTGAGAAAAATCTCCTTATCGTCGCCATCTATTCCAGAAAACTTCATCATCGCTCTTGCGTCTTAATTAATATTTCAACTCCTTAAAGCACAACGATCCATCGTCTCTGATCAAGATCGCATTTAGAAAGTAATTTCAACGAAAAAACACTTGAGGCTTTCTCAACGGGGGAATTTGGAACGGAAACAGGAAAGAGATATGGATTGGTGCCGTGCAGGTTGGACAGCAGAGTAGGAAAGTGAGTGAAGATGTTACAGAAGTGCCATTTTCTGATACCTCTATCCCTACCCATACTTTTTCCTGAAAGCATCTAACGTCGGTCCTTCTATTCCTACCTTTATTTCCTTGCATCAGTAGGAAATCACAGGACAATTTGGAGATAAGCATATACTAAAGACACGTGAAAGACCAATAATTCTTAACAAGTGAATCGCGTACCACTCATTGTAATTACACCCAGAACTGCACTTAAGGTGCTTGGCGCCCGGGTGCAAGGCCTTTTCGTAGCATCTGGTAATTATTTTCCTCGCTCTGTGGAGAGAGAGATATTTACACCCTATAAACCTGTGGTAAGCATATGGCAGGGGATGTAAACACCGAGCGATCGACATATTTCTTTTGCTTTTTACTATCGCGTATCTTTCGTGAAATTTATAATTTTGAAAACGACTTTCACTTAAAAACATTCTGATTCACTTTTATCATTGTCAGATCAACCGAATCGGGGAGTCGCATAATACCGATTACTTTTTCCAAAAGCGTACCTTCTCCAAATTTATTAACCGATTGATGCCTAGCTTTTCATTTTCTTTCTTTCGTTAATTTATGATCTTAAGCAGAGACACTTGAAACTAGTAATTACTTAGACCTGCACCAATTGAAGAATACAAGTAACTCAAAAAGACAGCAATGTAAAAACACTAACTTACAAGATTTTCTTTACGTGGAGCTTTTAAAGTGTTTAAGGAAT
The DNA here is from genome assembly GCA_947579665.1 of Sympetrum striolatum. Lineage (NCBI taxonomy): Eukaryota > Metazoa > Arthropoda > Insecta > Odonata > Libellulidae > Sympetrum > Sympetrum striolatum. Next base: position 46,019,283 of record OX388342.1, on the reverse strand, counting down.
AAAGCTTTACCGCATCTGAAATAGCAGCAAACTAAAATTAAACCGAACGATTTGTACGTATATCTAATAACAAAATATCTTGGCAAATGTAATCACATAACAGAAAGTCGTAACAATTGATTTTGGCAAACGACAATAACTATATTTCAGGAACTCATTGAACGCCCTTCATACTTCCCTTTCTATCTTGCTTCACCTCTAAATTACGTCCCACTAAACTGCCGATAAGAAAAATTCACTCAAGAGTACGAATTCCGGTGCATTTAAGAGTTGTGAATTCACTCCTTTCCCTTCCGCCTAAGTCCTTTATATTCACCGTCTGAATCTCCACTTCCTCTCTCTCTCTCGCCGCGGAAACTAACTGACACCTCGTCCGGATACGGACGGAGAGATCGCTGCTAAGAGCAAATCCGGTATCCGCGGGAGGACAAAGAGATACAAAACGTGTGGCAGATTGAGAGCCGTGGATTACCTTGGGATCTCCAATCGGACCTATTTAGATTTGTTTGTGGCATGCACTTCTCTTATTCCGATCTGCTGATCAAAGCGCGAAACACAAATATTTGCTGAATTTGTAAAAGGAGATCGGGTTTTCACATATTCAAACAAATGTCTTTAAAATTATAATGCTTCATTAAAGCATATGAAGTATGACACGAGTGTGAATGAGACGACTCTTTTGAATGATTGGACGTCAAGCATGAGAAATCTGACTGCTCTCATAATCGCTTTAAAGTTTAGCAGTTAGACTAGTTAGAGGTTTAAAATCTCCAATAGCCGTTTTTGTCGGCGTTCCTCTTCTCATTCCCCGGTATTCCGAGGAAACAAGACAGGACTATTGGTCTCAAAAGGTACTGTGTCCTGTCTTGTTTCCTCGGAATACCGGGGAATGAGAAGAGGAACGCCGACAAAAACGGCTATTGGAGATTTTAAACCTCTAATTCCTTAACAGCCGTCCCAACTTTCCTTTCTTTACATCTCATAATCGCTATATTGCACTCATAGAGGAATTACCCAAATATTTGTTTGTATTTGAAAATAAAATATGCTTTTAAGTTCCTGAATTTAAATAAAATGCAACCTGTTGCATTATATAAGCATTCGGACGTTACGAAAATTAATATAAAACGATGCAAAAATTTATCATAATCTCTACGAAATTATTTTAGACGGAGAAAACATATAAGGCTAAAAAAATTCTCTTTGTACCAAAAAAACGAATAAGTAAATCACTTCATTGCACAAGTTTTATAATATCTGATTTATAATTAATTTTCTTCGATTTAATCGTCAGTGATTACAATTTACGAACTATTAAATGTTTAGGCAAAAATTAACCCCTCCGCGTTTTCAATCAATTACTTTCTAAGTCTCCATAAACCAGGACTACATATGCATATTCATGATCCATGACTAAATAGTGAATAAAAATGAAGATCTATTGTTTAAGGTACGTACAAATGTAACGAACGTATTTAATCCATTAAAAATGATATTGTATAAAGATCTTGGTTAATACAAATGTGACATTTTAATTCAAATATTGACACATTTTTCAGAACAGATCAATTTTTCCCCCGAAATAAATTACATCTAAGATATTTCTCACATAGAATCTTATTAATGAAATCGAAATATTAGCAAATATGATTTCTTTTCGCAACAGCTGTTCTGTAAAGATGGCGATGGTGTTGTCTCACGCAAAGCTTGGGCAATTTCAAACAGAATCCCGAAAAAAGGACGTAATCTCGAGATCCCGAAAGCCAGTTTCTTCTGATTTTAAAAATGCCAAACTTCGATACGCATCAAAATATCCCTGATAGTTTCACAACGCGACCCGATTTAATCAGAGCGATATAATACTCCCCTGTTACAATTGCGCAAAATCTTTCTCTTTAGCGAGAGGCCCACATCTTATCCCTCTCATCTGTAACACATTTCACCCCGTCCACTGTCGCAGGAACGAGATCTTGTTTTTTTTCCCTCCGAACTTTCTCGTGTTAAAATACCCACATCTTCGCGAAATCCTCCCATCTAAACAAGCCCGCGAAACTCCCACTAATCCCTTATCCGAGAAGACGAAAGCCTTCCTCTCTCTCCGAATCTTCACCCACTCACACCCTCACTTCGCTATCTATCACTATTTCGACTAAGTCCGTTATCTCGGATAGCCAAGCCGCTCCAAAACCTAAGGAGCATAGGTATCCAGTAATAGAACCTTCCAATCTACAGCAAAGGGATTATCCACCGCTGCGATACCACCTAAAGATGTTGCAGAAGTGCCATTTTCTGATATCTCTAACCTCCTTTATTTTTTCCAGAATATATTCAACGTCGGTTCTTCCATTCTTTGTTCCTGCTGCCATACTCTGATGAATGGAATATTTTCATTTGACATGTGGTACAGGCTAGAGAAATATGTATCTTTAATTTTTTGTCCCAGTCTTGATCATGGCTGTGATGAAATGAATGCTACTGAGTTATGAGTGAATAAATGCACTAATCAAGGTCTCTCTTTACGGAATACCAAGAAAAGTGTTACTCATGGAGTCATTGTGCTTCACTTGCGTGGACATTTTCCTCTTATAGCATTCTGGCTCAGTGAGGAAAGCAATGGCAAATTACCTCACTCCTCATCCTTCCTAATGAACTTCAATCCTCTCTGCAAGCTCTTAGTAGCTTATGTCAGAGGGGGTGAGGAACCAACCGGCCTAGGGGTTGAATACTTTTCATGCAGACTTCTATTCTTTATCTTTATTTACATGATTTAGTTGGAAATCACACTACAATAGTGAGTTAACCATATATTGAAGACAGGAGGTAGATAAGAAGTTCAAAACCGGTGAATCACGTACCTCATGGTAATTGCATCCAGAACCACACACCTACTGTACTTGGCGCCTGAAAGCCAGACATTTTCACGGAAAATGATTATTAATTAACGCACTTAGAGGTTTAAAATCTCCAATATTTGTCTTTGTCAGCGTTCCTCGTCTCATTCACCGGAACTCCGAGAAAACAAGAAAGGACACCGCACTTTTAAGAGTACCACCCTTGTTTTCTCGGAATACCGGTGAATGAGACGAGGAACGCTGACAAAGACGGCTATTGGAGATTTTAAACCTCTAACTCCTTGGCAGACCTGTTCCAAATTTTCTTTCTTTACAATTAACGCAATGTTCTGAGGGAGATATTTTGGTGACTTTGCGCCCAGCTGCGATGTACCCTGTAAAACACTATAAGTGTGTGGTAGGGAATGTAAACAAGAGATTAGCTGCGAAGTCACCTTCATCGGGTGCCAAACATCTCCACGCCCATCTAGCAAACTTTTAAGCGCCAACGGCGCCACCCGAAAAAAAAGATCGAAGCAGGAAGTTGAAGAATAGCAGCGTTACTACGTCTCTTCTGCCGCGAGCGGTCGTTTCCAGCCCCCGGCGGAGCACGAGATGACGTATTTCAAATAAAGATGTCACGGATGGATGGGGAGATAGGAGAGGGAGAAGAAAGGCCATCTTAAAGTTTAGGGAACGGCGACTTGTTTTGAGTTCCTCCGCCCCATCCCCGACTCGGCTTCTCGCGTCCATTCACGGGAGCTTTCAATAGCGGGAGGCCATTGTTCTGCGCAACGCCTCGCGGTTTTCCGTGACGTTATCTGGAAACAGTCTCGTCCTATCCCCAGAAGCCTATCTTGGACTCTTTTTCTCTCCCTAAGGCTCCTCTCGCTCCTTCGCGGACTCTCAATGCATATCGCCTCCTCGAGATAGCTTCCATTTCGTACTCCTTTATTATAATTGTTCTCTCCCTGCCAACTTCTCGCCCTTCTTGCAGATCTCCGAATATATCTCCATCTCCGATAGTCCCTTCCGTACCTTTCCAGATGAATCACCGCTGCTAACTTCGTACGCAACAGTGTTGCAACAACTAACGCCATCTTTAGCGGAATCTGTGGTAACAGCATCATTGAATCAGACCAAATTTTTCAGCAAGTATCGAGCAAAATTCTTTTAATACCCCCTACGAAGATACAACAAAAGATAGAGCCAATATTCAAATCTCCAAGACAGCAGAATCATTAAATTAAGCCAAAATAAACACTTTGCTGGTTATAAGCGAAATACGTTTATAACTTCCAAGTGTGCTTCAATAAAAAATAGAGCAGAGATTAAAATATATACGGTAACTATATCATTGGATTAAGCCAATATTTTTCGTCAAGTAACGACATACATTTAGTTAAATTCCGAATAGTTTTATAGAAATTCAACGCATTATGTTGATGTAAAACTTTCCGATGACACACGTAACATCTCTAATGATTTAAAAGTATCTCAATTTATCTTTTTCAAATATTATTAGATCTCTCGCATGGGAAACCAACTTTGAATCGTTATCATCATTAGGATTTGGATTTTTACAGGGACTTATTTTTATATAAAAATATCATTGTTTATCTCTTTTCATTTTAAACACATTCTATTTCTTATAGAATTTAATTACTATTGAATTCTTAGTATAATCATACCTAAAGAAATAATAAATCGTAAAATTATCGATTTTGTTTACTCAAAACGCAAGGATAAATTGAAATTCTCGAAACCTTTTAAAATTATACGTGGCATACAAATATTTGGTGACTTGAATACAACGGTGACAGCGGTTACAATAATTTTTGATTTTATATTTCTTTTTTTTCTATAATCTATTTCTTTTGCGTCTAAAAATAACCAGTTTGTGTAGTAAAATGAGGAAAACATTCGTCTAAAGATGATCATCGCCTTAAACATAGCAATACCTAAAATTATCATTTATCAGTATTATTTTCCTTTTATTCTCATAATTTATTATTTATTTCACTTTTCAAGATTGGACTTGTTTTTCATTTACGTTGTACTAGTGCTCTCATAAATGTTCCAAAATTTCCTCCACGAATACCGACATCGATAAGATAAAATACTTCCTCATGGACATAATTTACTATTCACATCTTATCAACTCGGTTACGTAAAATTTACGTTTCAATGATAGTTAATATACTGAGAATGATGTAAGATTTTCCGTTATATCACAACGCCGCTATTTGAATATTTCTCCTTTGTAACTTTAAGATAAAATTCTAAAATCTTGGGATAATCTCTTTGAAAAATACTTCTTACTATGCATTGACCATGCTAATGATAATTTGAATTGACAAAAATTATATTCATTACAAAGCTGAGACCAGGCTAAATTAGTTAAATATACCTAAAACGTTTATCCAGCTAAATTATGATTAAAACATAAACAGGGAATGAAAATATGATTAAAATTTATAAATTTCATTTTATGGTAATTTTGAATTGAAACTGAAAGTAACTTATAAGGAAATATATTCTATAAAACCATCGTGGAGTATGCTACAATTACTCTATTGTTTTCGTAAAGCACCAATATGAAATGAAAAACTAAGTTCTTTCACAAAAGGAATGGTCTCGTGACATAAATCCATTTTGCCTTTTCCCTGATTTATTTTATATTAAGAGAAATAATATAAGAAGTCTAGGAGAGAAATAAATATAATGATATATGAGAAGTTTCGGGGAGGTTTGTAATCTCGCAAGTTATCCCTTCGAAAGAAATCCTTTTAGAGAACATATTATATAAACAAAATATGATGTACTTCTAAGAAATGTCGCAATTAAAATTACTATTCATAGGATTTTGGAATAATACTTATATGTAGAGTCTTTTTAGATTATACCATGTCGTAACTTATTCTCACATACCTCTGGTGAATTCAGTTTTATAAATAGCTTTGATGCAAACATATATTTGTGTTTTAAAAAACCAGGATTGTTTGATAATATCATCGATTAGAGAGCTTAATTTCACGAAAACACAACATTACTCTGTAATAAATTTTCAGTGCATTACATTTTTTATGTATAAAGTTGAAGCAATAAAAAAATACAACCAAACCACGTAAGCTTCAGAATGTTCTTCCAATTCAAAAATTCTATTTATGCTTCACGAGTTAAAAATAAAGTAAAGGAAGAAGCAGATAAAATGTACTACGATTTCCATCGTATTTAACAACAACCAATTCGGCAGACAACAAAATTTCATTGATGTTAATCTAAGGTATTTCTTGAAAGGAAGTCTATATCTTATACTAGGCAACTCTTACTATCGGTGAACCTTACACTGCCTGACCTATCGATGAGTCTTATCGATGCAAAGAAAAAACAAACACGAAAACACGTAGGTCCTAAGTCTGAGTTCTTCAATCTTATTCGATTGATCTTTTCACCCCATGTGATGAATACGCAGTAATCAATATCTGGATGGAGGCTCAATTTTATAACGCGAGATTTACTTTCGGATTCCCAATAAATAAGTCGAAAGTCGATTGTGACGCATGAGATTTAAATAGGAAGAAAGCGATCTGATAGCTAATCGAGGGTCATCATTCCGAGGAATCTGGCGTGCGGATAACGGAATAAAGCGGAGACATATCCTCGATATATTAAAAATCGTATTTATTCGTTCAATGTGTTCTACATCTCAAGAAATTCCACGACGGGAATGTTCTGTTACCTTTAGTGAATGTAGAAACAGATTTATATTTAGAGATTTTTTTTAAAAAGGGACGGTAATACCTAACATTTCCGTCTACGTAGCATGCCAATGATGACGAGTTATGAACGCCATGTAGGAAAGATTAAGTATTCAATTGTTCCATGCAATGCCGATAATCCTCCATGGGAAATGAGTAATATGGTAATTTTTAACGTGGGTGGGGTAACAAGTGGGGTGGAGTTCATGCACGTCAATATCATTGAAAAGTTAAAGTAGGTACTTAATGAGGACCTTAACTTAGCATATTATACATAATACTAAAACTACTAAACTGACAGTGTAATTCTGAAAGCCAAAAGAAAACAAATATAAATTATTGACACGCAAATAAACCATTAAAAGATGGACAAATTTTCATTTCATAATTTCCACTGAATGTTACACCTTACAGGTAAGTTAAGATATTTGCAATGAGCTTTCCTGATAAGAAAAATGTCTTTACTCTCATACTGTTCTTCAATGTTTAGATTACCCGATCAAAATGGTTGTAAATAATAGTAATTTTCTTTCTTATTTATCAACATCGACAACTTTGAAAAGGGGCGGATAAAGTTAGAAGACAATAAGAAAAGGATAAACTAAAAGAAAGAAGAAAGAATTTTAAAATTTAATTACACGTGTATGTAACCACTGTTCGTATTTTTCCAAATGATTAGTTGAGCTACAACAGTATGCAGATTGCAAAAATGCGAACTGAAAAATTTTAATATAGCCTTTCACTAGGGAAATTTTCCTTTTCGTTAAACATCCTCCTACATACGAAGACAAAGAACCACATTGACTCAGAGACAATATTAGCTTGAGCTCGATGTATCTCTTGATGGAAAAGACACGCCGCGGATTGCCATTTAGGGTAATGGAGATATCGAAAGCAGTAAGATTAAGTGGGGAGTCCAGTTCAAGAGGTCACGAGATTGCTAGTGATGAGTTTATAATCCACTTATTATTGGTTAACTGATTCGGGCAATCACCCCAAAATTCTTTCCGGCGAGGTCTCAAAAAAGGATGGCGGGAAGATAAGGAGATTTTGGCAGCCCCAGAAAAGAGAACAATGCAAATCATCATTATCCTATAAACTGATGAAGATTTTCAAAAATAATTCTGTTTACATAGAAATAGCACTCTTTGTTTGATTGATAACTTTAATGTAGAAAAGCTTAGAATCAAAAGTAGGCGCTGGTACTGTATCGGCGTACGAATTCTCTACAGCCGTGGACACGGATAATTCGAATGAAAACTCACTAACAGAGATATCAATTAGTAATTAATAAGTATCGTTAAACATGGTTCGACAGCTTATGTCATTTCGCATGTGGGCTACCACCGGGAATCGAACTGCTTTTACCCAAGTTGAGCGCGCTGCCCGAATAACTAACAAGAAGCTCTAACAAAGATATTTTGATCTACTTAATATTACGCGCTGATACATTAAAGGCATGAATCTGTGGTTTGTACCCAATATTAATAATTAACTTCAAGAACGCCATTTAAATTTAACAGCTTTGACATAGCACAGGGTTAGGAAAGCCTTCATTGGAAGGCTACATTTAGCATTCGGTCTCGCCCAGCACGATATTTTAACAAATTGATATACTGCGTAAATGGAAATAGAACATTTTCCACTTAATTTCGCGAAATTAGCGAGATTAGAAAATCAAATAATTTACGGGTCTTTTTTCAGGAAGTGGAAAAAAACCACACGTGGCCTGAAGGCCGCAGGTTTCCAACTTCTGATTAAGCCTAAAAAAGTTAACACCAATACGATAACCAAAGCGCTATCATACTACATTACCAAAGAAGAGACATGCACCATAACAAACTTAACGGTCCTAGTATCAGATTATGAAATTTAGTATGGAAAGGACGAGACGAATTCAAAGAAACCGTAATAAAAAATCGGAGTATTAGATTTGAATTTTGACGAGATTCTCTCTTATAGCTAAGATTCTTTACTGTAGGGGAAAAATAAAATTACTCTAACTTTGTAAATCCCATATAAAAATATCTAATACAGTAATAAATGAATAAGTGTGACTGACTTTCTAAAATAATAATTTCCTTCGATAAGACTGTCATTGAATTAACAATAAATAAAAGTAATTATATTTCGAAAAACTCATTTGACTTTTACAAAAAATAAGAAAAATTCTTTTACCAGAGTTTTAGCAACTTGTTAAAAACACGTTCCTATAACCTTTTGGAAAAAAATGAGTTAACGATGATAAGGAAAACATTCCCGTATTTTCTTCAACTAGAATAAACTGTAAAACAGTCGATTTCATGCAAAGCAAAACAACGCCGTAATAAGTGAAAATCCTCCAGCGAGGGAGAATATATTTTAAAACTTGATGTGCGACGACATAGTACCGAGAAAGTGATCTTATGTGATAAGGGAACCTTTCGAAGCGTCCTTTGGTCAGATGAAGGAATGTATGATCATCGTTCGATACAGCCTACAGTTATCTCCCCATCAAAAGCGTTCCAATTGGTCGCCCTTAGCGACGACTCCAGTAAACAAACTAAGGAGTTGCGAAGGATTGAGATTTCATAGATTCGTTTAAGTTATGATAAACAAGATAAATGAAGAGAAACTTTACGCGATTAACACACTTTCGATGCTGGAAAATTAGAGTCAAAATTAGCCAAAGGAGAGCGATTAAGAAGTAACTTAAGTATCATATTTACAGTAACCTACATTACATATATGACACTGATGGATAAAAAATTATAACATATTTATAGTCTATGGCATAGACTATAAATATTCAAGGAGCTTACTGAATTTTAGTGGCATAAGATGAACAAAAGAAACGAGGATAAGTTTTAACATATACAAGCAAGAAGATTATTAAGATAACATTAATTTTTTGGCCAAGAACCGATCCCTGAGATCTAATCCGGTGTGGCAAATATTTCAGTTTATTCATTTCGAATGGATAACAGCACGCGAACGGTACTTTCTAATATGAAAATAAAATGACTGATGTAACAGTGATTTATAAATAAAGATTAGTTGGGATTTCACAAACAGAGATAATAAATTTGATAAGTCAGCCGATCATTTTTTCCGTTATTTGAAAAGGTCCACATTTATCATTCACCAAACAATTTCACTATCGGACCCAGAAATTTACAGCATTCTTATTTAGATTCAAATAGGAAATATATTTGCATTCTCTGATAATTTCGACAAAACATCTTTAATCTGATTTACTGCAGGGTATGGCAAAGTCAAGAATGATAGGAATTCATTGGGTACGAGATACACAGTTGTTCGTACGAAATGTTGTGTACAGTCAGGCCTGATAAGCAACACCCCTATAAAGTTCACTGTAACCTCTAGGTGAAGTTAATTGATGTCTGAGAGGTTAAGCTAATTGTTGAGGAAATTATCTAAATACGCTCATACTGCATTCTAGTTAGTGATATGCATACGATAAAGACCGACTTTACTTCCTTTTAAGTTTCATTAGCCCACCGCCCACGTTCGATAATAACCAAGGCTTAGGAAACGCTTTAAAAACATGAACGCAAAAGCACTTGGTAGGAATTACCCGCTTGTGCAACGCGGGTAAATATAGCGGAAATTCCCCTCCCACACCAGAGTTGGAATGAAGCATAGGAGATCATGACAGCTATGACACTTCTAAATAAATGAAAAAAAATCATATGAGTTACATCATCTGTGCCAAAATATATACTGCCTTATGATTTGATAGACAACTCAAAGAGGATGTTTCGAATAAATTTGTAAACTAAAAATGAGCGTCTGAGTATGCAAATTAAAATTCTAAAGGGCAAAACTGCCATAATATAGTGCTTCACCACGTCGTGCTTCGACTTTCGCGACTTTACTAAATCGCGTTTTTATCCAATATGCATATTCATTTAAAAGTGATGACATTTGTAACGTCTATTATGCATTATTTTCTCTTCTTCGGTCTAATATACAGGGTAATATGACTGAAATAGTGATTAAATGATGTTTTTTCATGTATAGAGACTCAAATAATGTTGAAAAACGTATTTAAGCGGTAAACAGGATTTCAACGCTATAACTGCGAAAATATTTATTTCATAAATAAATAATCCTACTTCGCGGAAATTTACTTACCGTGGTAGAGTCTGGAACAGATTAACCTCGATAAAGAAGACCTACTGTATACTAATTTAATTTTTAAACTATAATTATAAGACTAGTTCAAGGTTTACTTTTTGTTGTAAGCTACGATTTATTTAGGAATCTTGAGAATACGAATCTATTTACTTTGAACTCAAATGCGAGAATTACCATCAGAATGTCAAGCGCGAAAGCTAACCTGGCAATATATTTCATTAGGAGCTTAATTTACTGTCATGTTGTAGTTTTTGTATCGCTAGGTCATATTTCGTTAATTTTTACAAAAATCATGACCTTGTTCCTCATGAGCTAAATGTCCAAACTCTCAAAACGTGCAACCAACACAAGTCCCCCCATAACGCCGAACATTCGCTTGAATCGAACCTGCGCACGAGGCAGATAAAGTGGCTCGAGGTTATCCGCTTCCGTAAAGGTTCTACGCATCGGCTCGTGCCACCGTACAATGGAAGGATTAGGACGCGTGGGCAACAGTTTGAAAAACGAAAACACGGAGTCGGAGCGGGAAACAACGGGCTAAAAAGGTAAGGCGGAGGAATTACGAGAGGCGAAAGGAAACGCGGATGATAGGAAAAGCAGGAAACGGGGAGCAAGTACACGTTACCGAGAGAGTGGGGGAAAGAGAATGGATAACGAGAAGGACATATTAGAGGAAAGGAGAAATTCGGGAATGGAGGTCTGGGAGGGGCAGGAGGGGGCCTCTCTATCTCCCGCCCCCACTTCCTCCAGCCCGCCACCACTGTCGGCTCCTGATAAGGGGAGCTGCGGGTCAAATGTGAAGGGACTGACAATCTACAGATAGCGGGGTAGCATATCGCTATGAAAGGAAGCTTCGGCCCCCATGCGACACCCTTCTTACCCCCACCCCCTTTGCCCTTCGCCACCCCCCGCCCCCCATTAGCACCCCCGCCCCCATTACCACCCCCCGGAATCCTCCCCTGATCCCATTCTATCTCAATTTCGCCACCATTCCGAAAAGCGCTCCTTCGGCCACCCGTGAGAATGTGTGCGAGCTGCAATGTGTGTGTGCGTGGTGATCGAGCAGGATTTAAAGCTCACTTGTCGTTCCCGGAATTTAGATGATCTTCGCCTCACTTTTGCTAAGCGCGGCTGTCGATTCACGGGTGCGGAGTTATCGTTTCCCTCGAATTTACGCCTCGCTGCCGAGCCGGGTTTTGAGCCATCGTCGGCTCCAAAATTATGTCTCTCGATTAACCGAATTTTTCCGGTTTCTCCGTCGCCCCTTCGTCAGGATAATCGAGATGCGGGAGTCGCGGTAGATTTCACAAAACAAGTTTAAATTATTAGCTTTTAGAGGAAATTTTGTGAAGTTAGTTCAAATTAAGCCAGTGTACAAACAGAAAATGTTAGCTAGAACAGGTGTAGAAGAGTTGCTACACATTACGAATCAATGCTTGAAATTAAGAATTCTGAAAATAAAGATGAACAGCTAGTTCCAAAAAAATTACCACTTCGGACATAACCCGCTTAACAGATGTGGAGCCTCGACTTGATGACGTTAGCTAAATTTCCATATCCTTTAACTTAGCCGAATTTTGAGAGATATTTCATTACACGTCGACAGATAATTCGACAGAAACTTATAAATATATTTTATCAGTCGGAGTCTACCGAAAAAGTCAAGATGTGATCCACCAGTGGATAACTCATCGAAACTGTCGCGCCACAACATCGTTTTCGATTAATATTTCTTTCTTTGTCCGACAATTATTAGTTTACCAGATAAGAGATCGAGATAAAAATTTACCTTAAAATACTATCTTTTTTTGGAAACATAACTATCTTGAAAAAAAAATGCCCAACAACTCTAAGAATAGATAACGTCTCATATTCGGTAAGAATAATCATTTACAAAATCGTCACAAATATTATTTTCAAGGGAGAAATACATCATTTTGTATTTTAAACTTTGGAAAAAATATATAGATACCAACCATTTACCCGCAAAATTAATTCCTTAATAACTTCACCAGGTTTTATTAAATAAATAATGCCCGCGAAAGATCGTCGAGAGATATAATACCCCTGTCTTCATTTTTCCGAAAGACCATCCGGAGATAAAGAGCGAATGCTCGACTTGAATGCTTGGTATTCACGCAACTCTTCCTAATATATTTTTATCAAAAATATATATAACAATAAAAGGACGATTCGCCGAATTCTAAACGCGATATGGGAACAGAAGGAAGGCACGATGCCGACCAGAAATCAAAAACCCTAAACATCGAGCTGAATTCGGAATGAGTCCCCTTATACTCCGAGCCCATCTAAGACCTATATGATAGATCTCCAGAGATAGCGTGCCTTGAGATATGTAGAGGGGATTCTCGGGATCTGCGGATGGCAGATAGCGGCGGTAAGAAGAGGGCGAATGAGCGTGGAATGAGAGAGATTGATGGGGTTGGGGGAGGAGATATGTTGTGGGACCCGAAAAGGTATGACCCTTGGTGGGACACGGAAGGGCATCTTGCGAACCCAAATCACTGGCGTGAGTAATGCTGTTCGCTTTCTCACTGGGAAGAAAGAGGAGGAAAACGACATCTCGAATGTCCCCGAATCAAACATCTCATCCGGCCTCGACGCACGGAATCGACCTCCTTCCAAGAGGACGGTTCTTCAGGAATCTATAAGCCTTGCAGTAGGAGGGATTTCGAGTCTTGAACCGGGACCAAGAAGGAAGGGGAATTATGAAAGAAAATATTTGGGATTCCTCGACTAATCATGTCATGAATGAGAGAAAAAAGTGAAAGGCTCCTCAGCACTATATGTACAGAAAAAATCTCTCACTACCAATGCAAATCTACTAGGACGAGGAGCTAAGGCTAGACGTATGGAAATAATCTGCTTTATCGCCGACTGGAGGTTAGAAATTAACAACCATATAAAGATATTGTCTAAGTCGATATATGAAAACGACATTGAAGAGAGTGCGACAGATATTGTATTAATTAACATTGCCGATGAGCTTGAAGTGGCAGGCAGTGGAGAGTATCAAGTTTGCTCTCACTAACAGTCTTTGAATATACTTTCGAACAATTTTAAATTGATAAATCTGTAATATACTCCTTCTCTTTTTAAGCATTCTGGATATATCACAAATAACGTCTGTTATATAAAACAAATACTACACATACACTACATACACATTACATAACCTTCCAGGATACTTAATTGCTTATCCTAATTTCTTTGTATCTACGTTCTAAACATTCAAATTAATTAAAAATCATTATCACAAAGAAAAATTATACCGATACTTCAACAAATAGCATGCAAGTAAAGATGACCATCACCTGCTCTTATGCGAAAGAAGAAAGAGAGAAAGTATTTCCAAATCTCAAAAAGTTTCCATCAACTAATGGCAGATATTTTATCAGAAAGGCCACGCTAGAAAATGGGCATAGTTGGAGTAGCAAGATCCAAATCGGCGCTTACGTTTCTGCCAAAATATTTATACAAGACATATTTGAAAAGGATAAACGGAGAAGATTTATTCTCCGGATATTTAAAAAAAAGTAGTTCAAAGGATGAAAATTCGGAGTACCTTATTCATATCTAAATATCATGGATAAGCTACCTTTATGTTAAAAACAAAATTCCGATCAACCTTAGGAGCTTATATATCAATGTCTCACACTAAAGATAACTACTAATATCGATTGAAAATTCGAGACTTTTTCAACTATGAGTGACATATCCAATTCTAAGATAAGAAAATTCAATGTTCCCTAGGAATGAGCATCTGTTAAAAGAAAATTCCATCTTATCACCGATAGTGAGTATATAGAGAAAATTTATGGAGATGAATAGGAAATTCTGCTCTGAAGTCGATATGGGAGATAAATTATAAATAAAAACGGTTAGCATTGCTGAATGATGAAATCTAAACACGCATTTCATCAGTGTGATTATAATTTTTGGATTACATAAAGAATAAGGGGAAAAAGATAACATGAGCAAAGATTTGAGGCTATTAATATACAGTGATAATAAGTCACCAAATCTCAACCATCTTTGACCTTTTCCTCCCACTCTCCATAAAAAAATTCTTATCTTCTAGCATTTCTTTATACAGAAGATCTTGTATGGACTTGAAATGTATTATAAGGAGTTCATTGTTGGCAAAGAGACGAAAATTCTTTATGATTCGTTAGTTTCCAAACTAACCTCAATTTATAAGTATAAATGAAAATTTGTGAAGATTTGTATAATATAATTGTTTATGACTCTATGTCTCACTCCAAACTAATATCTAAAGCTAAAATATAATACGGCTAAAAATAGATACAACTTACACATCGGTCGCAAAGAACGGGTTGCAAGAAAGGTTATCTTCACTTACCTAAAAAGAAAGAAAAAGAAGTTATTCTTTAGTATACTATTTGACCTTTAACGCCAAAACATCGCTTAGTTTTAAAACTAATCATCCTTATATTTACCGAGGGAAAATTTTATTTGCGCTTAAAAGCTGTATTCTATACAGGTTTTTACACTCCCCTTCTAGTGCGTGTTTTCCTGCAGTGGAAATATTTCCTAAGTTTTTAGCTTAGGTTTTTTTATCCGCATAGAACGTAGTTTTCTAATAAAGTCCTTTTGTTGTTATTATTAAAATTGAATTTTCTTTACAAATGATAGAAAATGATTTTTTTTTCACTTCTTGTAGAACCTCAGCTTTCTTTGTTCCACTGAAAGGTTCCTCTAGATTCACTAAAAATGGTGAGCCACACTAACGAAAAACATAATTTCAATAAAAAATAACAAAAATTATTCAACGCGTATTTCATTTTCATTACTCAAAATCAGACAAAGACATTTTATAGTATTTGCGATACCAATTATATCAATAATACAAGAGATAAAATTGTATCAAATGGAACTTTCCAGCCGTATTTATCTCGCAATACCTTAATAAGTTTACACTGTGTTGAAAAATAGAAAGATGAACATTGGAGTAATACATTTTCCAAAGCAAGTTTATAAATTAATTACATTCTTAGATACTCAGATGAATGAATATAGGGAATAAGTAAATGTGATATACTTTAAACGTAGAGTTGTGTGGCTGTAACGACATGACTGGGACTCGAACCCAGTTCTCCCACTATCGGGGCAGGTATTCTAACTACTAAACGACCGCAACAACCACAGCAACCATTACGCTCTGTTACACATCCCTCCCGTAGAGTGGGTTACCATGGTTGGACTCCTAGTCATGTTGCTATTTTTCGCTTTTGTTTCACCTGAACCAATACATTCACATTGAACGCATATACTAAGAAGTGCGAGATGATTCTTTCCCAGAGAACAAAGTAGTGGGCAGGTACAGAGGGAATGAAAGGGTGATCATTATTAATAATACAGTTTTGATTACGACGGAATGTACATATTTCCATCTTTTCACATATACTAATCAATATAGAGAATATAGATTTAGAAAAGAATGGACTATCGCACGAACCTCGTCGAATCCTCGATTGAAAAGATAATCTTTCTCTAACGAAAAAGCATTGTGGCGGCTCCTTTGTCGATCCCATTGGTATCGAGATAACTTTCTCTGAGTCGATTGATAAAGAGTAAGGTTATGCAGACACGCCCAATTAGGAATATATAAGTAGATTAACTTGGAGAGCAGTCGATATTAGTCTCGCTCGAAAATTTATACACTAAATTTATATAAATGAATGCCTTCATAAGCACTACTTAAGGTAAAAACACTTTTATCTCACTATAATTTATTTCTGCTTTCAAAAATTGTCTTATAATTCAATGAATCTAATATCGTGAGCCCTTTGACAAGAACTTATCATAGAGATACTATCTCATAATTCACTTCTATATATATCTCCCTATAATATGTTCGTATTTTATCAAAAAATATCTTCAATTAAAATACCTTAGCAATTATCAATATGAGGGAAAACTCATAGCTCCTATCAAGTGTACATAGAAGCTTTAGATAATTTTAGGAATTAAAAATTCTTGTAATATGGAATATAATACATGCGATGAATATTATTTAGCGCGAAATTTGTAACCGTGTCATTGAGTTTCAATAACTTTTACCGCCGTTTTGACGAAAGAAAATTCAGTTACCTTTGTGCTGAAGAGATAAGAATAAAATACAGCAGAAATTGCGTTTTACTTCCAAATGGTAGCGTGTAATAACAGTTTTTTAAATTTTCACGGGTAAAAACCTAATCTTAATATTTTGTTTTGAGTTCAGGTGCAGCTATTGATGCTATGGAAATTTAATATCTTTGCAACATCGTTGAAAAGCATGTCCTCTTCCAAACATGAAAAAAACTATATCGCCAAAAAAGTGCATGAATGATTTGATCTTTACAGCATAGGACAAAATACTCGAGAAATGGTACGCATACTTACTAGAGATATACTGTAAAATGAACTGATCTTATAGCCCCTTAAAAATTTATTAGTGATTTAAAAATCTAATAGAAAATTTACGTTTAATGCCTATACCGGTTAGAAGCAGTATGTAATTTTCAAAAAGTTAAAAATATATTATTTTATATATCTGTTGCCCTAAAAAATCCTAATGAACACAATAATTCTTAAATGAGTTTCAAAGATATCGCAGCTGGCCTAGATACACATAAAAATAAGCGTCCTGAGTTTATCTACATTTAACAGCTAATTTTACGAAACTATAATGGTGAATAGTATTTACTGCCCTACGGATAAAAGAAACCGATTTTATTTCTTATAAGGCATATTTTACGTCTGATAATGAACAATGATTCCGTACTTTATAAAAGTTAATTTCAACCGCGGGGACGTATCTCCAGCGAGAAGTTAATTATCTTGAGATCCAGTCAAATAATACTGCAATGCTTAAAATCTTGAGTATATCAGAAAAAATGGAAAAGCATTAGTGGAGGAGGTACCTGAAATTCTATTCCTTCGCTAAAAATTCTGTATTCCTCACGCAGATAAAACATAAGGTAAGAGCAACATTAATCTGGACTGTCCAGATGAAAGGAGATAGCTTTATCTCCAGGCAATCTCCTTTCTTGTCCGATATGAACGTTTCTGAAAGGGTTTATCTCGGCAGTGCTTAGCGGTGGAAAATACGAAGGTTTTATCGATCTTAAAAAGCTCTAGATAAGATCATTAAGGCCCTTTCTTAAATGCTCATACCATAGATTACTTTCTTCGAGCTTATTTTCATTATACATAGAGGTAACACCATAAACAACTTCATGGTACTGTGATAGATTGATACCACGAAATATCGGAATAGTATTATTTTTAACGTATCGATATAGATCTTTAAATAATAAAGGCTCTCTTGATGCTGAACAGAACTCGTAGGTTATGGCCTCATTTCCAGTTGTTACCATAGGTGCTGGAGAAATTCCGTTCGCGAGATTATTTTTGTTTTTTATTACCTGTTGCAGACACGAGTCTGGAAAGAGCTTGGTAACTCGAATCGCCCAGCGACGGGATTCGAAAGTTTAACTATGAACAAGCATAATTTTTCCACTGCATGATACGTGAGAATATGCCCATGTTTTTAAGACCATCAGAATCTTTGACTTTAAAATAAAACACGATGGAATAATTTCGTATGCTTACTTTTTACACACACCTAAAATTTAAGCAAATTAAAATTTTCTAACGTTTCCCGGCACCTAAAGAGCGTAATTTTTAACCCAAATATTACCAAAAACATTTAGAAATCCATTGTATATCCATATAAGTTTCCAAGCGGAAACGGAGGGCTTTATAACCAAAAACTAAATACATGAGATTTACGAAAAAATTACCAAGATAAGACATTTTGCACATCGGATTTCCAGAGTATTACAATTTATACTATGTCCAGGAATTGCACTCCAATGATAACGAATTTATAGCGATAGTTATAGGAATATATAAACATTAAAAAAAAAGATTTTAAGAGAAGATCGGCTTCTAGAAGTACCATCTATGTTTCCGATAAACTTGTAACTAACTCTAAGATAGTTGTCTGTAAACTATGAGACAGATATGAGACTTTTTGATTTCCAATTAAAACTACAGAAAAGGCGAAACTGAGATTCAGCAATAATCAATAAAACTAATAAAACATAGATTTCCTTCGATCACATACTTATCCAAACCAATTGCAAGTGATAAAATTAGCACAACCTCAAGGTCCTGGGTTTGCTCCTCGCCAACGAGTGTAGGAGGTTTGCGTTACCAGAGTTCATCAATCTTTCCTGTTATCTAAGGATCTAAGGCCACACTGCCTTCTCAGAGTTTGTTTTAAACAGACGGTGAGTTCCCCTAAGAAATGAGCAAGCCTCGAAGATAGGGTTAAAACCCCTCGAAAAATTAAGCCGAACGGATTTTTTTCCGCCTCCCCCTTCACCCTCCCGCTCTAGGGTCACTGATACGCCACATCGACGAAGCAAAGGCCTCCGGAGTTTAAGAGATCAAGATAGCCAAGGCACAGGATAAGCGATTTAATTTTTTAACGAAACAATATACTTGCGAGGGTCTATGTGCTCAGCGAAGACGAAACACTGCACCCAGCCATCTGATGTTAAAGGGGATAAAATTCAAAACAATATTCTTTAAAATTGAGAATCTAAAATCTCTGCTTTAGTATCTTTCTGTTTAAGGTGATCTCGAGTAAAGTGGCTACAGTAAAAAATTTCCACAGATTTAATCAGTTAGCCTAAAATATATTGGCTTTCCTTAGCAATAAAAAAGTTATACGCTAATTCAACTAGATTCACTCGAAATCCATTTATAAAATACTGCAGCAGTAATTCAATTTGGTAATGGAATTTATGGTATGTTTCAGTGTTTTAATACTCCTACAACATGATTCATATAAAAAATAATTTAAAAATATCATATTTACAATATTGTAGACTATTTAATGATAACTTTTTAGTATTATTTCTTATAATCGGATACCCATTCTCAAGCTTGAGCTCTAACGATTCTGCAAATATAATTGGAATGCATTTAATTCTTCAGAATCGTAAAAATCATTCACAGGTGTTTTATTACATCGTTTTCGTGACTTGTCTACCAAATTCTTATAGTAGATTCATTGAATTTTTTCAAAATTATTTGTATTTATATCATTAAATAAGAGGGTCGCCATTTGGTGAGTTTGTGAGAATCAGTTAAGCTTCGAAGAAATATTACTTTGACGTGTAATATTAAATAAATCTGTTGATATTTTAAAAAACCCTTTCAGCGAAAATTGGCAGATTGTTTCATCGCTTAATTAGTTTGAGATTTTTCCCACTTCCTGTAAGCAGCATCTGTTCCTATATCAGCTCTGATCGAGCCCTGGTTTATATATTGACGAAACGCGATCTATCATCCTTCTTCCTTCCATTCCGCCAATTAAGTTATCGCGAAACCTACTTCTTAGCTTTCTATTAATTCATCGAGTATGGCTTCATAGGTTCGATGAAGCTAACTGATACCTTGGCTATCAATAAGGAGGCATTAAAGTGCAATAAAAGCGCCAGGCCAATCTCATCAATCTTCCCTCTATCTCCAGGAATCTTTCATTCCCAGGGTTGCTCTCGAGAAAAAATTAAATCCCCAAACATTTTCATTTTCGAGACAACGGATTATAAAAATTACATAATTACATAAAAATTACAGCGCTTGGATGAAAACTGGACAGTAATTAACATCTATGCATAGATTTCATCACGGTGCGAATGATTTAGTATCAGATAGCATCAACACATTCCTAAGGCATTTTTTTCAAAAGCAAATTCTTCGAAAACTAATTCTTCGACCGATCAATTCTTGGAATGATAATTTCCTCGAAAATAGGCCACTTTGATGGATCTGAAGCTATCCGAAATTTATATCTATTCAGTAAATTGTCAGGAATCTGAAGTTGAACATAATGAAATTCAACTTTAATCATTTTTTAATCTTTTAAAATTATAGTATTATTACTTATTATATTTTATGATCATGGAATCGTACTTAATTTTAAGATCAACCCAATCAACCCAAGCCAACATTTTTATATTTCAAATCAGTTCCTTTGACATAACTTTTGATAACTTCAGATTATTAGAGCGGTGTATTTTCAATGAATATGTAGTTCGAAGAATTGGTCGTTCGATGAATTTGCTTTCGAAGAATTTGTTTTCGAAGGATTTGTTTTCGAAGAATTTGTACGCTGCCATCATATAGATCACAAAGCAGAAAGAAAGATTTCAGGATTTTCAAAAAAGATGTTGTTCCATCGAAATTACAAAACTCAACTATACATAAGGACGGTGATAGCAAATTTAGTTCCCTTTCTCGCAAATGTGAGCGCGATAAGGGGAAAAAGTGAGTGAAGTGTTTCGAAGCCTTCAGAACCATAAAAGAAGACACGGAGTAGATAAGCCAATCCGATTTTTCAAACCGTAATAACATGAAGTAGCGCAATGCGCCCATTTTCGGGCCACAACCCCGTATGAAATCTTAGAATTGCGGTTCTTCGCGAAAACGACCTACATATACCGGGGCGGGATATATCTTCCTTATCTTATCGGACTCATATCTAAGTCTGGATCTCTGCTAGATAGTTTTATGGAGGCAGATGTTGCTTATTCTACCCAAGGCAAATGTCGTTAACCCTTCATCTTGGATCTGCATCATTAAAGCTGGCTGATCAATCATTTATCGCCCCGCTTATCGCGGCTGAGTTCTGGATTGCTTCTCGAGCACATGCGGAAAAATCGTGGGATCGCAACCACAAAGGCTGTAATTTAATTTCTGGAAACATTAGCATATATACAGTGAGCGCCATTGCAGCGAGGATGTGAAGGGGTAATTCATACTCTTCGTTTACTATTCATGACACGCATTATTATTCCGGGAAGCATCACATGCGTTCTTAAGCAGAATTTCCAAGTTTTCTAACGGATTTCCTGGTTCCTTGGTTTCGTCGGATGAAAGTAAATAATTTCAATGCTCAAAAATCTGTAGTAGAAGAAAATTTTAAGTAAAAACAAAGTTTGAATGTGCTAAATTCTGGTAAAGTATTTTTTTAATAGTTTAGGGAGTTAGATTATATTTATTAAGGAAAAAATTTAAAAATTTGAATATAATTAAAATCCACTATTTTGGCTTTCACTTAGTGGTAGCTTTCCATAATTGAGAAATAATGGCATTGCTTTTTCCGTTACAACAAACATTGTGTTGTGTGTGACTAAAAGCTGTGGTAATGGATAAAAGTTGCGCCTTTATTCCTCTATTAGAATATACTTAGCAAATAATTTAAAAAGAAACATAGCTCGTACAAAAGAAATATACATTTCCAAACTATAACTAAATATTTTACGTAGAAATAACTTTGCCAAAAATAATAGAAATAACTTTTTAGTATCATACTTTTCAATTATTTATGGAGGAAACAATTTAAGTTCAATATTGATAGTTGACATTGTAGATAAGCACAAGAAGCTTTCCTCGTCTTTGGAAATTTTACAGTGTTTGTTATATTAAAAACCATTTAATGCGTTGAAGAAAAGTCCATAGTAAAAAGGAAACTATTTTTTGAGAGTACAGATGATAGCTTAAATGGGAATAAGTTAAACGTCACCCGTATAATATTCGGCTAAATGGAGGATACCTCTTAACATATCCTTGGTATTCCAATTTCACATCATTATATCTCCCTGTAAAGATCCCGTAAAGGAAAACTTTAAAAAATTACTTCCTCGATTATTTATTCACCCTCTTAGGATTAAGAAGGCCATTCTCTCCGGGACCATATCCTATTCCAATCAAACAAGGCTAGAGATTCTATGTATTATCCTATCGTTACTCATATGTGTACATTTGCCAGCCATCCATACTAGAAGAATGACGCCTAAAATATCCCACACGTTGCAATAGAGAGGAATTCGGGCGCTGCCAAACTTAATAGCCCCAACGATAAGCATCGGAGTAAAGAGGCGAAATAGCGAGCAAAGCGACAATACGTGTATTTGCGACTGTTTGTATGGAATGAGGGGTGGTTTAAGAATCGGGTGAGGTGATGGCGGATGGGAGGGAGAGAAAGAGGGCGGATGAGGGCTTGTAGATAGCAAGGGGTAGATAACAGCGCTGCAGATGGGCTTTCGTCGATAAAAAAATATACGGGAAACAGGCGGAGGGAGTCGGAGGGAAAGTGGGGGAGAAAGGGGGCGAATGGAAGGGGTTTTGAAAAGAGAGGTGGGATTGCTCTCTATCTCTACGAAAGGACGAAAAGACGAGCGGTAATGAGAGCTGTGTTTACGTGCACCGATTGCCCGTCTGGGAAAAGTGCAGCGAGGGCTCTCCGAAAAAGCGCCGCAGGTGAGTGAGTGATTGACTGCAGGTAAAAGAAGCAAACGGGGTTAAGGGCTGCCCATCCGGCCCTCGGAGTCGATTTTTCGGGGAAGTCGAAGCGACGGAAAGTGCAGTCGCGCCCATGAAATCAGGTTTGCTTCGCCTCGTAAATATGAACGCGGAAAATAAACTGAGGAGAGCAGATGTCTCTAAAAATGTTCACTTTCCGGCTCGTCTTACTTGAAAGTATTAAAATTAAAGTTAAGGTATTTTTCGGCGGTTCTGGCTTGACGTAATCCCATCAACTCAAGTTCATGTCTTTCCCAGATTTGAAATTGTTAATAAAATATTTTTCTATCGTTAAATTATTTATTCTCAACTATTACAAGTTGACAATGAGTAGTTTACAAAATCCGGTACGATGTAAAAAATTAATGGAATTTTTTTACTGATCCTACTTTATGTAAGCATGACAATTTGGGTAAATGTTGTACGTTTGACATAATGGTAGGACTATTATTAGTATTACATTGTGTAATATTGACGACTATTGACCGGTTGACTATGAGCAGCTTTCCACATCCGGTACTTCATCAAAGAAAAATGATATTTGTCTTATATATTCTACTTTCTACAAGTACAAAATTTGAATAAAAAGTTAGAAGTACTCGTTATGACACAACGGTAGGATTTTACGTATTACTTTTATATTTTGAAAAAAATGCCCATGCTGAAGATCTAAAATAGCCAGTATTATGAAACGAAACGTACGAGCAATATGTTCCACATTAGGGGTAAGATGATCCTTTATGGAAAAATATTACAATGTGGAGGCAATTTAAGAAATGAAATAGGAATTGTTCGGGAAAACCAAATGCAGAGAATTTTTCACAAATACGGCATAGGAGATAAAACCCGAGTTACAATTTAATGTTGTTTTTTGATAAAAATATTTAATAATAACAAAAAAGTGGTTAGAACACCTGCCTGGAAAGTGGGAGATCTGTGTTCGAGTCTCAACCAAGTCACTATTTTTCACTTCTTGCACAACCATTTAATAATAATGATTTAATTAATGGATAAATTTCTATACGTGTAGATGCTTAAAAAATATTTTGGTGCATTTACACAGAAGTTTGATTGCAAACCTAGTTGCTGTCAATAACCTTCGGAGTGTAACATCCTGCGAAATAATTCATAACTATTCCCAGAAAATATTGGCAGAATTGCTAGAAATATTTACCTTCAACAACCGTATAGGAGCTAAAATAAGATACATATATGATTAATTTATTAAAGTTTAAATTGGATTTTAATGCAGAGGAAAATACATTGATTCTTATTCCAGCTAAGTTGAAAAGCTCTCCATGTGCAACACAGATGAATATTAAGAAAACAAGAAAAATTTCATTCCTTGTAAAGAATATTATCCTTGACGTCTCTTGCATAGAGTAAATAGTCAACAAAAGCAGCTCCAAAGTATTGTCAGATACCTTATCTCACAACTTTCCAATATCCGATAACATTCTCAAAACGTTTGCGAGTCTCCGGGTAATTTAAATATATAAAATCTCGTACCCGAAGGGTGGAAATCATCAATCAAAATGTATCGCTCATCCTAAATTGATAGCCACTCCTACGGAACAAATTGATCCCTGTTCGTAAAACTACCCTCCGGACACTTTTTTTACCCCACTCGTGCGATCAACGAGGAATCAATAATCGCCCAAATGACGCGAAATCAGGGTATTTAAATAATTCAGAAACAGTTACATCCTAAAGATCCCTGTCTCCATAATTCGCCTTCCTCACAGACTTTAAATCACTCCTAACCAAACAAATCTCTTATCGCCGCGAAATTTCATGCCCGCATCCAAATATCCTCGGAAAAACGGTTGTTCCCTTGGGCCCACCTGGGGCGCCCCCTCAAGGAGTTCGATACGCATTGCCCGTCGAATAACAAGTGAATCGGCCAACACAAGTCCACAGTGACGCAACCTGTAATAACAATGTTCCGGAGAGCACGGAAAGATACAAAGACCGCGGAGCGAAGAGAAAAACTGACGGACGCGGGGCATCGTGTGTGTGCATATTGGTAACGAGCTTTAGATGGAGGAAATCGATAGGGGTCGAGCTAACGAGAATTGCTTAATCACATAAATTTATGCCCTCCGCCTTGAGGGGACACATTGGCTCTGAGGAGGGCGAGCTGGACGGAGGAATATTGCCCCGACCCACCTCGCGGCATCGCCCGAAAAACCTCTTTCATCAAACCGATCCGATTTTATCTGCCCTCATATTTATGTCTCGAACGACCAGAGTCCGGATCGGGGGCCAAAAACCGAAAAAGCGGGTTGAGCCGAGGATGGGATCTGTACTTCCAAATTGTGAACGATGTGAATGTGGCCAAAATGGGAAATAAATTCGAAGGGAGCTATGATGGAGAGTCGGATTTTGTTTCAAGTAGGGGTACGAAAAATAATAAGAAAATTGACTGGTTAAGGAAATGTTACGTAGCAAGCATACCAACGTTTTTATCAAGGAACGGAAGACATTTTCTCGAAATACGCTGGGATATAAAGGAGTTACCGTTAAAAATGAGCGATAAGGTTGAATTAAGAAAGAGTGGGCTTGCAGAAAATTCGATGGGCGCGAAACTCCAAATAGAAAAGAGCACGGAGTAAGTAATAATCCGTTAAAATATCCAGAGAAACTGAAAATATTTCGATCGAAAGTCCTTACAATCCTCAAGGATAGGCTGACCGTACCCATAAAAATTAATTGCCCGAATTTCATAGCTAAAATGGAAAGGTTTTTGCACGGTTTTGCACGATTATGCATGAAGAGTCTCTTCAATTCTTGTTCATCAAATGGATATTATTTAAAAGGCCCCAAGTTAGTTTGTAGATAGGAATCTAATATTATTCACAGGGTAAATTAAAATTATGCCATAGCCCGATCTTGGGGTGTCTAACTACTTCCTTAGATATCAACTATTGTGGCAAGAGTTCACATTATAGACTCCTGGTTTTAAACCAGAGCTTTGTAAACTAACATTTCACAAGTCTATTTTAGCGTCACATAGTATTATTCAGAAATATTTTAAGCTTCGGTGAACAGAGAGAAGTCCCGTTGAAGTTCAATTGCAGTAGGAAAATCCCGATTAGCCCTCGGTCGTAACTTTTATAATGAAAAAATAAACAAATACTTACTTGTACTATCTCTTTAGCACAGATGCACGATGTAACTTATATCGACAGGAAAACACAGAAAATTGGATCAGATCAGTACCCCCTAAACTTAATTAAGAAAACATCGAGAATATTATTTAGATATGGATCTATTGACAGGATATGGTGACTTTGAGCGGCGAAAGGATCTGAAATAGAATAACAAACGACCATCTAAACTCAATAATCGACCAGAATCTAAAAGAATTAACCGTGAATAAGCCGCCTTTTATGGGAAAACGATAAAAAACACGCCATTAAGGGAGAGTCTGTTTTGACAAAAAGTCTGTGATCGCCGGACGATCGGCACGTACGTATAAAAGAGACGATTTCAATTTCAGATTAGACTCTTTTTTGTCCACTAATTGAAAAAGTAACGGCGGAATTTTTATTCGGGAGAATTATCATCTGAAGGAATAGCGCTCTCTTGATCAGTGAGGAACATGCCGAACTTTTAAGGATAACGACACATCGATTTGTGAAGGAATTTTTCCTCCAATTTTATCGCTATCGTATCTGATCGAAGCGTATCATAGCTCCGAAAATTAAGCAAATCCTTAACGCCCCTTACATCCCGAAAAGCCCTGTGATCGGATTCGAAAGTCAAGGTGAACCGCTCGTAATACAGTCTCTCTAAGTTAGATAGCCCACTTCGGTGGGTGATATACATCAATGTTTTCCAGGAAAACCTTTCTGGTTTTGGGAAATTAAGGAATATTGTTCCGAAATCTAACGTCCCGTAAAATGAGCGATTACTTTTAGAATCACCAACTATCCAGTGAAAGCTCAATCTAACGTTTTCTACCGGACCAAGAGAAATCATTATAACAATAAAACGTCTTTAATAGGACGATATTGATGCTATTGAGTCTCTTCTTACATCTAACCCTTCGTCATATACATTTTAAAAAAAAGGTTGCTTGAGCTTGAAAAAATTACACAAAAGAAAACTGCATTGCTGGTTTAAAAACCTGGGGTTTTGCTTAGGAAAAAATATACACTGCAGTAGAAGGGGTGTGTGAAAAAGTTGCGAAACCTAAAGATGCTTAAGTAAATTCTTACGGAAGGAGAGATCTGAAAGGCAAATCGACTCTACGATGTAAGATGCGAAAAACAATGGGTATAAGAGTTGGGACCTCCTAATTTCAGCCTAAGTGTCAGGAAAACGTTAGAAACGAGAACTTGAGTTCGGAAGCAGTAGATTTCACTGCGTTAGGAGCAACGGCCAAATCTAAAGGAAATGAGGAAATTGGTTAGGATGAATTTGCACCTAACGGCCTGCACCCAGAAACAATCTCAAAGAAAAATTGACTCGAAAAAGACTGACGGGGCCGGGTATCGAATCCGAAGTCTTCCTCTATCCGGAGTCTATTCCTCTATTTAAACCATCTAACCTAACCAGACAAAACAATCCAAACAGAATAATTCCGAGCGAAGCATGTCCACATTATGTACGCTTCAAGCTCCATTTTTTATTTCTCTTCCAAATTCGCTATCGCAGGTCGCAGATTCGTATAAGCGCCCAAAAAAATAATAAGAATCCGAGATGATAAAGATCGGAAATAAAAGCGTCCCTTTTCCCTAGCTGCATTTTAGACGCGAATGAAACAATCACGAAGGTGCGTGTACCATTCCAGCGAAAGGAAAATGAACCTAATGAAGATTCCCATGTAAAGGCTTACTCCAAACCTATGAAACCTAGGAGAGATATATTTGTTTGTCGAAACAATAAAGATGAAAAACGGGGATCTTAAAAAGATAATGCGCGTAAAAAGGGGGAGGAAATTATAAAAGTTCTAAAAACGCCAATGGGATGAGAGGGTCTGAGATTCGAATGCGAACAAGGCTAGTTGGGGATAAGAGCAAAACAAGGTGATACGACCATTACGCCCGGGATAATAAAGATACAACGGATAAGGTGAGCGAGAGAGGACGAGACAAGTCGCTGCCTTTTTAGTGTTAACTCCAGTTGATAGATATAAGCTTACGCTGGAGATAGCGGAGACATAAAAATTTTATGTGTCTGTGCAATCCCCTTTCAGTTGCCTTTCTGCAATAGTTTTAATGGCTTCGGGAGACATAATAGTATTCCAAAAAATAATACCTTTTTTACTTTTTGCCGAAACATCTTTAAGTTCTTTGTCGATCGATTTTAGGGGTTTAACGATCGGTAATTAATATATTTCCAAATCGACTATTACTAATATATTCTTAGGATGTATTTGTATGCTATAATATCTTTTGAAACACTAATCGAACAATTCGTCTACGTTCGATCTTCAATTTCTAGAATACTAATCTGTTTTTTTTATGCTGGTGTGGAGAAGCTGATCATCATTTTCAATTCAACCTAAGAAATATTAAACCTAATTCAATAAATGAAATTTAAAACTATGACCTTAAAATTAAAATTTTCATGTGAATAAAATCATTGAAATTTCACTACATACGTCAATTGCATCCATAAATGTGCAAGAAACTTACATTGCGTCAAACAGATGCTTAATTGGTTTTCTTATATACACATTTAGATTCACATCTTGTGTCCCATGGATTATCTAAGGCTGTATGATTGTCACCCATTCATCCTACCCTTCACCCGGACAATCGTAGACGTAAAGGTTTCTCCGTAGTCAAGCAGAGAGCCTCATACGATACCTATCATTGGCTAATTTTTATCGTCCTCGAAGATGCCTTCAACCAAATGGTTTTAACATTTTCTCCTCCTATATCTGTAGAAAATTTTCAGTGCCGGTCTGATAAACACGGTAATCGATTTAGAGATTCTTGTATCGATAATCCTAAGGGGATAGGAAATAACTTTTGTAATGACAACCAAACTTTATCATAGGATCGCAAGCAAAAAACAGTTCTCTAATATCACTGATGAATATCACATGAGACTGCTAATTAAGACCTTGGGAGTAGCGTACGACATTCAAATATACGATAGTTCCAGCTATGAAATCACCTAGATAAAGTTTACTTCGGAGCATTAAAACTCAGTAAATAAAATACTAGAGACGGACGAATTGAAATTTTCAAAGACGGATCTCAAACGGAAAAAAATGAACTCGCTTTCAGGTATCAAAAAAATTGTAAGCTCTTGAACCTATGAAACGGAAAATTAACATGTCATCCTTCCTCTCGCATCCATAGCGTGTCCCTACATTTCCTTCCATTACAAGTATCCATCGCTGAGAGATCACTCGCACGCGGACTCCATTTATATGCTAATCGACATTTAAATCCGAGCAATCAATCATTGGCGCTTCCCCGGCCCCTGTCGACACCGCAACCCCCGCGTTCGTTTTATTAATTGATTCGCCGTCGAAGCGGCAATTACCACGTCTCCGCGTCTTCGAAATAATTGCACCCGACCGGCAAATGACTCGACGGACAGATACAATCAATTCAAAATCTCCAAACGGGAACCTCCCTTCCCTAAACATCACGCGGAACCGCCAAAAAGCTTCGCATTTCAAAGGAGAGGAAACCTCGGAAAGAAATCCAAGTTGAGGAAAGAGGACGGGAGTCGATACGGATAGAGGAAGGGAACATTTGGAAAAGAAGAGATCGAGCCTCTCGAGAAATAATGCCTCGGAGAGCGGAACGAAAAAACACACACGGGGAGAGAAATATCCACCGCACCTCCCATATCGCGCGAACAATTCGTAAACACACATCCATTACAGGAAAAAGCACGGGGACGGATGGGGGGGGGAGAAAAAAATTCAAGCCGCTTATACGAAACGATCGCCTCGCCAAAGAGCAGCCCTGGGTTACAAGCACCATTTTGCGAAAGTATTGAGCACAAAACCGTAATTTTCGGCACGATATCCACCCGCGCAACCTCCCCTCCCCCGATCCGCCTCTCCCCTGACGTTGAACGCGTGTTTACCGAATTTCGTCGCGGACCTTCAGAGCCGTAACGGCCCCGGCGGCATCCAGAGAAGTGCATGGCTTACGATCGCCAGGCGAGATAAAAAAGATATAACGAGCGGTTAGTGGTCCACGGAGGAAAGGGGGGAGAGTGGAAGAATGGAGATTGAGAATGGAATAAGGAAGTGATAGAAGGGGATTGGGATTGTGGAATGGGAGCGGGAATAAGTGGTGGGGAGAAAGCGGGAGAAATGAGAATTTGAGGGATAAATGGAATAATTATAATGATGAAGTGTCTTGTATTAAGGCCAGGTTGAGACTAATAAGTCTCTTTTTACATCTAAACCTTGGGAAGGAGAACCCTGGAAATTATAACTGTAAAGTATTCAGCCTGAAGGCCGGTTAATACCTCATACCCTCTAGCATTAGCTTCCAAGGGCTATTAGGGGGAATGTGGCTTACTAGGCAGAATGAGGAGTTAGGTAGTTTTCCCTCACGTTCCTCGCCAAGCCAGTATCTAGAAACGGAACATCCAGGTAAGTGAAGCAAAATGACTCAACGAATAACATTTCTTGCAAGGAGATAAAACTGAAACATGGCTTTTAATGAATTAAAGGCTATTATTATTATTATAAATAGTGGAAGTTATAAAGCTTGTTTTAATTTTTTATCATGTCTTCCTTCCTCGAAGTAAAAACTTCAACATTGGTTATACTGAATTAGAGGTTTTTAAAAATCATCAACAACTGTCTAGTTTCAATACACCCAATGTAGTGAAATTAATTGGCGATGATATCATCTTCAGGGGTTAGTGAAAGTAAGAGAGTCAGTATACTGGACCTTTATGTTGTTCCGGAAACTGGGGGCAATGAGTTGCGGAGAGCTAACAAAGACTGTAGATTTTTAAACATCTAAACATTTTCTAGGCATTCCGTAAGGAGAACCATAATTTGTGCCATTTGTCAGCGCATGCAGTTGCTTAAGTATATGTAAACACATCCGCAACCAAGGCTGTGACACAAGTAAATGAAAAATACGTTCTTCTCAACGAGTACCAAATGGCATATCAAAAATATTAAATTCATCAGGGTATGGTAGCAAAAACCTGCGGAATGTAGGAGAAAGAAAACGGCGAAGAAGAACTACGAACGGGATAAATGCATCGGAGAAAGCAGGAAACAACGAGAAAGAGATAACGGTCGAGGAGTTTAGGGCACAAACCATGCGCAACGATCCCAAGAACGTTTAATTGCACCGCCGAGTAACAAATGCGACCACCGGACGCGGCGATCAAGGTGCGACTCCGGACCGGGAGATAAACATCCTTAACGCCAACTCATATCTATCAGCGATCCGAAAAAAAGGACCGATGATTTCCGAAAGACGATTTGCGTGTCATTTCATACCCGCCGTTATCTACCGCATCGTCCGGATGGCCTCCGCGGCAGCAGAAAGGGGTGGAGAGAGATGAAGGAAAGCTGAGGTGCGGAAGAGTAGCTGCCGAGCTACCTCTTAGCAAAGGCTCGAAATGGAGCAGGCGGAATAGCTTGGATGGCGTAGATAGGGACGTAGATAGCGTAACTTCGATGGAAGAGGAGATAGGCGACGGTGGGTGGGGCGGCTGGGGATGGAGGGGGGCGAGGAGGAGAAAGGGAAGGAAGGGGGGAATATAAGCTCGGCTAAGATGTAGAGATAAGGGAGAGATGGAGGCAAGGTAGGTATTGTAGGTTGGTTGTCTGGTGGGGGAACTATGAATACCCAACTACGACTAGAATGTGAAGAGGTGGAGAATTAGTGGGGAGATAAATGGTGGGAGAGGGGTTGGAGAGGGAAGATGGACATGAGATCCGAAGAAGCAATAAAGAGGATTTGGAGGATGGAAAAAAATAAACTATATATGATGCGGGATTACTTTCTGAGGTCGGGAAAGTATGATAGAACTACGGATAGCATTAATAAAACTGCAAGAAAACTAGGACAGATAAAGGAACCCGAGGTTATTATTTCCAAGTAATAATCAAGAAGATGCAAACAATAAGCTGAAATTTTCAAAAGGAGTTTTGGGGGACTATATCCTTTTACAGTTAGGACACGGAATTTCTTATTTTAAAATCGCTATCTTATTCTTAATTAATGAAAAATTAAAAGATTCACATTTAAAGTAATTGACGGATTTTTCAGAAAGAAATTTATGAGTGTACAGAAATGCTACACTCGAAATTGCAAAGTTTCACCGAGTTTCAAAGTCAAGCGTCTTAGCGAGTGTAAGGTTTAACATTTTCATGATGCGGCAAAGTAAGAATAGAAATGTCGCTCAAATTGGTAAGACTAATTTGGTTTGATTGTCTAAATAATTTCCAGGCAATAAAATGTCAAAATATATTTCTTTCAGAGGGAATGTCATGGGGTGCGGGATGCATAAGATTAAGGATATCCAGGATACCGGATCAAAATTTGAAGGTGAGTCATTTAATTTTCTTCAGGTCTACCGGGCTCAAGACAAAACTTCATCTATCAGAGGAGCGCCTTATACAGGAATAAATAATGTAGAAAAATCAATTAGTGTCATATCTATAATATTTTCCAGACGAAAATTTAAACAGAATGCAAAAGCTAAGATTCTGATCAAAAGATATAATAAGAAACAGGGTTTCTTATTATATTTTATTCTTCTTATTTTTTACCATTAACTATCGTCCCTACATTATAAGGTTAAGTAATACTTTGGTTATATTTTTTTATGCAATTCAATGTGAAAGAAGATACAAAAACTTATTCCATCCAAAATTTCTATTATTTTGATAGCTTTAATTTACCAGCATACCGAAACACAATACTCGTGTATCATAGACTAGCCATTAGATTGATGGGGTTCTTTTTAGTATGACTCTGTTTTCACTTAAAAGTCATATCTCTCATTTAATTTGAATTACGAAAAGAGTGCTAGAAACTTAAAAAAATATGTATTGTATCAAATTGATAATTTATTCCTGTCTTTATTTTGTAACATGTATATTTATAAATGTTCAAAAATACCCTAATAACTCTAATTGAATAATAAAACTTTTCATCTACTGCTTGCAATAATTTTTTGTCATATCTATGAGGCCTTTCCTTTCTCGTTAGGTGTGCAGGCTTGCACTGTCTTCAGACATTTACATACATCAACATAATGCCTAAATCGAAATTTCATAATTGAATCCATCACTAGGCTTCATTCAAAAATGAAAAAGGTATAATTTTCAGAGTAATGAAAAGAAATTTCAATTACATTCGTAGGTATCTCATCACTAAAACACTAACCGTAACAACGTACTTTATCACAGGTACGAAATTAGAGTATGCTTCGTTAGTCATGCTTTCATATCGCGAGGGACCGAGGTAGCATAAATTATCCAAAAGAAGGATAAAAACACTCTGATAGGTAACGAGCTACGTACAAGCATTTCGTGGACAAACCTTGGCGTAACTTGGCCTTCTAAAAAAGAAAACGGCGGCGAAAGATAAACGATATTGGTACTTATTCTCATTGCGTGTTCGAGGAGTTTCGATGCAGGAACGCCAAATTTAAAAGGAGAGACAAAGGAGTCGTTCAAAGAGTGAGATAGGCAAAATAAAGAAAACTCTGTGTCTGGAGAGAGAGATAAGAGAAAGAGCGAGCGAGCATCAAGATCAGAGACGAGAAGAATATTCAGGGCCCTAAGCCTCTTTGGAGATTCAGATATGAGAGATGTAAAAATGAATACGCTCTGTGCGTATCTCTTCCGATGGAAGGTTGCAGAGGAAATCCAAGAAAAGAGGCGATAAAAGAAGTGATGAAGCCGTGTAAGTGAGGGAAAAAGAGTTCAAGAAGTACTAAAGGAAGTTGAAAGAGGGTAGGAAAGAATCCAAAGTAATACAATAGGAATGTCAAAGCGCAGATAAAAATGTGCGTGAGCTATCACTTACAAATAGAAAGGATGAATTTTAAAACTCTAGCGTTTTCTTATTCTCGACTCTAACCTTCGCAAATATCCTTCATGTTGTAAAATTTCGTATCTTGATTGTTAAAATCCATACAAAAAATATAATAAAATACAAGGTGGAGAGCCTTACAGGATTAAACGAAGAAAGTTTCCGAAACTTTCTGAATGAGAGAATGCAAGGTAGCGACATTTCAATTTACAATGTACAGTCCTGGCCAAAATTAACGCAGCACCGGCCGTAAGGATCGCTAGGGAGGTGCTGCGTTAATTTTGGCCAGGAGTGTACCTTGACCCGGTACAATAAATGTTTACCATTAGTTTTATAAGTCTATGAATGCATAAATATATATAACGAGTATTACTTATTATCTACCACTCTCTATGTTCATTGTCTCTTGTCAACTTTCTAAGCCTGATGTCACAAATTCTTTTTTTCTCTCCTTTTTCGTGTATCTAGATCATGAATGTATTGATCTATGTTTCTTGCTCTATAGGTTTGTAATTAGAGTAGAATAATTAAGTATTATATTATCTTATGATTTGAATTTAATGATACGAATGGAATTCTGACCAAGAATTTCGACTTTGGTATGCATCACGAGATAGCTGATGAATTGCTTAGAAAAATAAGTAAAAACTCAAATATTATCGTATAATTTAATACATATTGTCATTGCTCGATATTGAATCTTCTAATGGACTAGATTTTATCCACCGCGCACTTAGGAAAACGTAGAATGCTCGAAATCGCGAGGCGTTATCTCATTCAATCTCGGGAGATACCTTCTTGCGATCATTTCTTGGGAGACGGTAGCTCACTTTTTCGTCTCTTTCTCTCCATTCTTCAGTCCGATTTCCCTTCCCACGTGCTTCGAGCCAAAACCCGATTAAGTGGGCGCCGTTGGGAGTGAGATGTCGCTGCTCTGATTACGAACCCCATACTCCCACTCGAACATGCGCAATGGCCTCGCTATGAGAAGTTCACGGCGACGTGGGCATTCCCCGAGTTCAACAGCGTTTTTTCAAGTAAAGCCATCCTCCTCACGTTTTCCATGACGCGCGACGGATGCATCTTAATCGATGAATGAGCTAAGGTTATTATAATGACTGATTGTGCAATCTAAAGTTAAATGCCCAACCGATCCTCTAATATATGGGTCCAATTACAGCCATCACCTCGTAAGAGGTTGACTAATAGCTAAGTTTTAGAGGTACAAAATTCTCAGGTGTTTCAATCAATTGACACTTTGCACCTGACTGTCTTATAACTTGGAAATTTAACATAAATGTTCATAAATATGTAATAAAACCAGTAGCATAAACTGTGCAATACGTGCCTACAGGACTTCCGGTAAGAGAAATTCAGCTTTGATGAAATTGGTCCCAGAGTTGAATCCCGTTGGGAATCCATGTCCGAAATGACCTAAATTTTTAAGCACTTTAACAATACTACTACGTGCCTATGCATTTCAGATGCGAGTTCAAGGGAATCGGAGAATAAACAAACGTTGTTAATTTCCGAGCCTTGAGGCTCATTCTACAAAATCGGAAAAGATCCTTAATTAATTCTAAATCTTTTGGCGGGAATTTGTGGAAAGACATTCTGAGACACTAAAGAAAATAATTATAATACCTGTTTCGACTACATAGCCATCATCAGGTCAAAAAACACTAATATCAATACCTTCCCGACTAAGAGTAATATATTTCTTGCGGAATCACTATTTCACTTTTACATTATTGCTTTTGTCATTATGGAGAGTAATTCATTAAAATTTAGACCGATTACCACAAGTCTTAGTTATAAAAAGCATTGTACCTACTCGTTGCAAAATTTTACAAGAAATTCTATCGACGTCAAGAAGTTTAGAATGAAAATTACTTGCTCTCGTCTTGTTTTCCCTCATCGTTTCTCGGAAATAAGGATTCCAGTCGGCAGTCGTATCACGCACATCATTTTTCAACTTCGATTATTTTCCCCTATCTGGTAATATCGCATTCGATGTGTTATTTATACCCGAGCGCCCCATCATTCCTCTTACGCATCTTCCAGCTGATAAAGCCTTAAAGTGACAGCTTATTGTGTTGTATGGCTTTGCCAGTAGTTGAAGTCGGACTGCGAGAAGGGAAACGTCTTGGCAGAGGTCCAAAGTTCGAATCCAGTTTGGATCAGCCTCGGTAAAGCTCTCTCACTGACTAAGTAGGCCTTCATTTCAAAGAGGAGGTACTGAATGGATAAAAGCGTCCTTGGAGGAGGAACACAACGCCGTGTCTTATTTGCTACCTTTATCACGCTCACGGGCTGAACCTGGAGCTGCAATCACGGCAACTCCACGCGAGCCCTTTGATATTTTTCATTGCCGTTGCTTCTTTGGTGAGCCTTATGAATGAGCTCTAACAGTCACACATAGGCAAACTATATACATTCGGCACTTTTGGAAACCTAGATACGACTCATGTGCGGAAAAGTAGAGCAAATTAAATTTCCAAGGTATATTAATTACGAGGAAACGCACAGATATCTCTAATATAAATATCACAATAATCTAAGAAAACAAATTAAATTCAATATAGAATAAGCGACAATAAAAGGGGATGGTTACCGCACTGAATATCATCAGCTTCCATCTTTAAATCATGGGCCTCTATAATATTGAAACAAAAAGCTTTCAAGAAATTTTACTTCAAATTTTTGGATAGTCAATCGATCCGTATAAACATACTCATTCATAGAATAAAACGCTAATACTGCACAACAAAAATTGTATCATAATATCTTGACATCCGTTAGAGAGCTATAGTTTAACTTCGAATCTTTATTTTTCTCATTAAACCTATAGTTAGAACTTTTTCTAACCCTTGCTCACTTAGCTCACTTTTCCTCAAAACATCGACCTCATTCCATAGAATGGATTGGATGGCCAGTTGGAATCTTGGAGGCCTTCGTAAAAATTACAAAGAGTTTTTAAATAGAACATATAAATTAGCTTGTAAAGGAGATTTCCGTTTCCAAATTGCATGCTGAGTAGAGGGTCGTCTGGTTGGGTGATTGATAGAGATTTGTTCCAAGGACTGCTACGCTAGCCTGTTTGTTTTTTTCCCGATTTTTTCCGTCACTATAACCATCAGTAAAATTAATGATTCAATGGACAACATTTACCCTACATTCAAATAGCCAACATGAATTCAAATCAAAATTTCATTCCCTTTCTTTTTGTGCAACAGAACGTTTGAAAATGGTCAATTAAATCCTGATTTCAAATAGCCGTTTCTTACGCAACGCTATAGGTCGCACCTCCTCAACACATATCTTCAAAGGCTACATAAAGTGAAAAGCAGAAGTAAGTTAATGTAGCCTTCTCCTCCGAACTGGACTCGATCCAGAGATGGAAGTTAGCGAGAGAAATTCCAAGCTTGGTTTGGATCTCTCCCCTCCGAAGAAGCAAATATCCTCATCTCTAACAATTCTTTCAAGGTGTGATATGCTCCACGGGCGTAGATACCGTACGAACGATGAACGAGTAAGATCTGAGCAGGATCTCGCTGAGGAATAACTCTTATAATAGGAAAAATTCCGGAGATGAAGTCTTTGATTTATCTGCTTTCTTATCCGCCTATTTTTCTCTTTATAGTTCCAGTGTAGACTGGGTAGATAATTTAACAGATATAGATTTCTCCGCCTCATAGTTTCACCTGAACACGTTGGCCGAGGTCAAAGGGATATTTTTCTATTCGATTCACTGAAGTAAATTATACGTTTTCATCATAAATTGCATTGCTAAGCGGCTTATGATAGAGCAACTCGTATGATTTATTATAGGAAGTATCCGTTAGCAATAATCTTTATTGAAAGCGTTTTATATATTATGAATTTAAAGTCTACCTCCAGTATTGTATCGCGGAGAGCACATGACTATCGAATATTCTATTTGTATGCTTGTTTTTGATAAATCCGGTTCTCCTATATTTACGGAGCACACTTTGTTACAGAAATGAATAATAGAAAACGTTCAACAATGTAGCAGAAATGATACAAAATACCGACGGACCGACAGCACGCATTCACCTTTTAAGAATCTATCTTTCCATAATTATATTTTAATGGTTTATATTAATTATTAAAAAGGACGCATGATGTGTCCCACATGGAGATATGACTTCATCTACTGTAGAAGTGTAATATGCTTCTTTATTTTTGTGAATCGAGAACAAAGCACTCCAAACTTTACGCTACTTTCGTTTATGAAGATATCAAACAAATACAATGCCGATAAAAATGTGAAATTTATTTTCCTAAACAGTTTTTCTCCGCAGACTTTCTAAATTCTTTTGACACCACCTGAATTCGAAAGGAAGGAACCCGCCATACGCACACAGAGCAATAAAAATTAAACACATTAGCCAAAGAATTTCATGCAGCAATATTCAAAAAAGGGAATCCGTGGCGTGGGCAGAGGGAAAAGAGGCAACCCTCCCTCACTCTGTCATGCAAATGAAGATGGAAAAAAAAACAAAAAACCTCGGTACCTTAACTTGACAAAACAAATCGCATCTTGCCAAACAAATCTGGGTGCGCATTAATCGAGAGTTATACTAAACAAGTCGCGCAGCGCGTCCCAGAAAGAGGAGGCAGGTAAATCACGCTCGAAACGAAAATTGATAAGCGACAAGCGCAAGGACCGCTCCCTCGAAAACCCCTTCGAACGCAGCCCCTGGGGTGCGATTCGAGAATTTAGAATCCGCAAAAGCCTTTTCTCACGGCCAGCAGTTGTCGGTAGGAATGACGTCCGCAGATATGGGAAATAGAGAGAGAAGAATAGGAGGCTTCGGGGGATGTGGAGGAGCAGGTGGAGAGGATGCTTTTTTCCGAGATAATGGAACGGGGAAGAGGTGGATTGGAGTCGTCCGAGATAAATAATAATAAATTTGTCATTCATTACGTCTGCCGGGGTGCTATCCGGAGTGGCCCTCCGTTTGCTCTCCCCGCTTTCTAACCCTTTCCCCGCCGCTTTTTCTTTTGTTACCTGAGGCTTTCGAAATCGAAGAGGTGGAGGAGATAGGGCGGTGTCAGCCGAGGAATGAGAAGAGGGGATGAAAGATGCGCTGCGGGAAGTTTGTTTATCTCGTTTACTGATCTGCCTCTGCCTCGATCGTGGAAATGCACGGGGATATAATATTTGGATCGTTAGGAGCGGCGGGAAAAGCGCAAAGTGTGGTGCTGGAGCTGGAAGGTGGGGTTTTCGTGGAGTGGGTATAAAAAGGGGTTCGGGTAAGTGTGGCTGGAAGTGTCGTTGCGTGGTCGCCAAAAGGAAGATGGAAAAAATACTGGGAGTAAGAATGAATGAATAAATGTTGGTCTTCTTTTATACAAGAGGAAGAGATACAATCACTCCAAAAGTCAAATTCCTAGCCTTTTAACTAATCACCTATTTCACCCTATTTTACTCTCTAATACATTTAGTTGAAATCTCAAGTACACAATAGATGGAAATTTCTTTCACGCAGGTTTGAGCATTGTTAGTTTCCTTTTATGCAACGGAAGGACGACATAAAACCTCTCTGAAAGACAAATTCCTATCTCTTTATGAAATAGCCTATTTCCTAATTTTCCCCTCGTACATTTTGTAAAATAGAAATATCCTTTATTTAGAAGGTTTAGGCATTGAATTATAATAGTCTTCACGAATAAAATAAGAAATTCGTTACCATTGTCATATAAGGAAAAGAGAGACAATTCGAGCAGAGTTCAGAAATTCTACGAAATAGTTGACTGATAAGTCTGATTGACTTCTATTTTCTCTAACAATTAGAAATTAGGCAGATGAAATTCATCAAATTAGGGAAATTAATATTGTCCTAATTTTTCTTAGAAACATTTTGAATTTTATAGTTGCAATAAGTGATAAATATTATGAACAATTTTAAAACAGGTTGAATTATATAATAAAAAACTATTCTATGTATGGGGTTACACTTGGATAGCATTAATTATCAAGGAGGTTGAAGAAGAGCTCAATTAAGTATAATCTCAAAATCATGACTATACAATCAATGACCAATAAAATAAATAAGATAATTTATAGAATTTAATAAGAAAATAAAAGAAAATTAGTGTAAAATTTACATAATCTCTGCTTCTCTGCTATAATTCCATGCTCCTGCAGTACATCGCTCGACATGTTTTTAACATTCGAATGTAGTATTCTGAGAAATAAACTAATAGATATTTGATTGGCTCTACCATTTTCACACTTTCTCAATGATTTCTAATAGTGGTCAACCTTACATAACTTAACATAACATAAAAACCTTAAACGTATTCCGCAGCATCGTATGCAAAATACGATGAATTAAGCAAATTGCATACAAAAATTAAGATATTCAGAGCGATCTTAGGAACGATTTTTACGCTTTTATTTGCGGGTTTCGCCGTTCAAATGGGAGAAATTTAGTGTCGGCGATTACGAGTCCGAAAGAAACGTCGCGAGAGAAGGATGCGAACCGAGGACAGGCAACTTGCCTCCCTTGACCCTCTGATACGGGATATTGTGACATGATATTCCGGAATTGTAAACATCCCTATGACGCTGTGTTAACCTGCGGGATAGCCCCTTGTATAAATTCGGTCCGAGCCCAATCTCTTGACTCTCCGGGACAAGCGAAGAGGGACAGAGAAAAGATGAAAAAGGAAGGGGAGATAAAGGCGGGAGAGGGATGGGTCGCGGCAGAAAGGACCAAGGGGAGAAGGGGTGTGGGTGGGGGAAGAGGGGAGGGAATCAGAGGAGAAAAAGGAGGGGGGGTCAACTGTTACAGGACGAGAAGTGCCATATTCATTTTAGCTCTCCTGCTAATACATAAAGAACTTTCTCATCTTTTTAATATCTTATAAGCCTCGGCACGAATAAGACTGATCAAAACGGCCTTTTCAGAAATAGTCATCCAATACAATATCTTTTACTCGTTCAAATCTTTATCTAATAGTCGTAACAATTCGGCTGAAATAAAAAAAAATTAATTCTAAATACGCGAAGTAAGACTTGATAACCTCTTGTCAAGACTGGATATATAGATTCACTCGATTTGTATGCTTCTTAATATCATGTATAATGTTTTAATATCTTCATTATTTTAATATCTAGAGTCAACCCTGAGTATGATATAGGATTCATATTCACTAAATGCGCATTATTTTTATAAATCGGTTCAATAAACAATACTAATTAGGTGTACCGGATAGCCAAGTGGGTTCCAAGTTAGGCTTGAGTGAAAGCAGCTAGGGGTTCGATTAATGGTAGGAGCCCATTTGCGAAATTATCTAAGCTGCCGAATCACTTTTAACTATACTACTATCACTAAGCTGAAAGATACGACAGGTTTCGAACAAAGACCTTGCCTGAAATTTTAACAGGAAGAAATAAGAGAAGTATCTCATACTTTTGCAATGTATGAAACAAATGGGTTCTTACGATGCCAATACAAATAACCAGGAAATGCCATGAGATCTACACGTTGGAGATCGATCGAAGATAGTTAACCTAATCAAAAACTGAGTAATCGATTCTTCAAAGAAAAGGTTAGTCAATTTCGGAAAAAAATATCACATCACCTAAAATGAATCAAAATTTACTTGAATAAATTTGTATGATAAACGTCACACGGCGAGTAAGTTGATACAAACCGGGAACGGAGGAATTTTTCAGGAAAAGAGCGAAGCGGCAGAAAGAGAGATTATGGTGGTGGAGGCAGTGAAGAGAGGGGCACAGGGAATGAAGCATAGCGGAGATACGAGCCGACTGAGAGAGTTTGATGACTTAAAGTACAGCGAGATAAAGTGGTAGGGGAAGCCATACTTCGGACTGCCGAGGGTAGCAGTCCGTCCTAAAAACCCTTTCCCCCACCCACTGGACGTTTTAACACGGCATTCGGAGGCGACACTCAAGTTGTCCCGGGGACGTGGGAGGAGGCGATAGGGACGCCCTCTGTGGTTTAGATTCCGAAGCGTTTTGCTCGACACCTGTGAGGGCGGGAAAAGGGAGCTGCGAAAGAGAGCGAGATAGGCGTCGGGCCAAATTGCAAATGTTTACTTCATGAAATCGCTTGTTACTTCTAATGAGCTTCGTGTATACGTAGCTACGAGCTGGGGGCAAAGGGAAGGAGTTATGCCTAGATGGTAAGAGAAAGTGGAAATCTTGGGAGGAGAAATACCAGTCTCGATTTTTGCCTGACCTGCTCCGTTAAATGTCTCTAAAGTTGATGTTTATCGGTTAATAGGAAAGTAACGATTATGATATTGGTAAGGAGTTAATGTGAGATTCTTTTAGAGTAAATAGTTATTTCCCGAAGATGACCGGTACCAGAATCTGATGTGTGTTGCAGGCAGGGCAAGGATCCCACTCCAAGTAGGAGGGATACAAAATATAGGAAGTGAT
Organism: Sympetrum striolatum; assembly: GCA_947579665.1. Taxonomy (NCBI): domain Eukaryota; kingdom Metazoa; phylum Arthropoda; class Insecta; order Odonata; family Libellulidae; genus Sympetrum; species Sympetrum striolatum. The sequence goes on along the minus strand of OX388342.1, from coordinate 45,976,709 downwards.
ACAAAATACAGGAAGTGATAAAGGATAAAAATATAAAATGGAACTAACTTGAGATTTTTTAAATAATCCTTAAATACCACTAATAACAAAATTAAAAGGGAAGTTTTGAGGGGTTTCCATCTCGTATTTGAATAATTTCCGGATAAATTACACTCCCCTAGACAGTTACCTCCTAGTAGAACGACCAAATTACAACGTAATATAAAATAAATAAAGTTATTAGTTAACATGCTAACTATTGAAGATGTATCAAGTGGATAATATTGCTCATGAGATAACCTTTGAATATTAATTGACCCACCATCTTACTACTATCCATCATTTGTATCTGTACACGACATTTTTCAAGTTTTACTGAATTCAAAAATACATGCTTTCTAGCGGGCTGTAACTGAAAGTGTTTGAAAAGAAAGTTTTTAATCGGGGTTCTCTTTAAACTAGATACTGATAGAACTACCATAAATAGGAGAGAATAATTGAACAATATAGTCAATTATAGTATCTGATGGCAATTTGGCATCCTGTGTCAATGAGAAACAGGTTTATTTACAAACCAATAACCTTGCGTATTGTGGAGTTAAGGAATGAATTGCGTGCACACTACGATAAACTGACTTTATGAAGGGTAACAATACGTTAATTATGAAATCGAAGATGGCATACTGACAATTTAGCTACTAGCCCCCCTAAAGCAGAAGCCCATTCTAAATATGACGCAATAAGCATTCGAAAATATATTATCTTTCAGGAAATACGCAGAACGCTATACATTGAGAATTCAAAAACGATTCCAAAAAGATTTAATCGTCCGATGATATGATTCGCCAGAACTGCTCCACATAGAGGGATGATGACACAAGGAGGCGGTCAATATCTGAGATTGGTCACGTACTACTCGAGAGGTCATGCCAAAGATATGCGTATAACAACCAGAACAAGAAAGTGACGTTTTGTCAAAACAATTCACAAAATATCTAAGGGTCAAAACATTACGACGCACGGCCTTATCTGCTCGGATCGAGCTTTTTTAGCAGTGGATGAGTCTCAATTGCCCTCATTATGAAAAAACGCAGAGTAGTGATACATAAATTCAGAATGATAGAACGCTTCCTAACTCGTGAAAATACGCAAATAATCATCCCAGAAAATCTTTCCTAGCTGATTCAAACACTGCGCAATTGCAGTTCTCGAGTTGGATAGGTTAAAAAGAGGGAAGAGATAAAATCTTATGCAAAACTCGAGAAACTCCAAAGTCGAGCACGCGATAAGGCTCGATAAGAAAAGCACAATCATACATATGCATCATATATAGAGGCCGCTTACGAATGAAAGATGTAAATTATAAGCCAGAATGATCAATCTGAAAGTATGATGGACGAATAAGAGAATCATATGTCACGGAATTACGATAGTAATATGAATAATAATATAATGAAAACGTAATTCGGCAGGTTATTGCTATGAAAAATTTCATAAGAATATTATATATCTATAATTATTACCAAATCCCCAATTTTCCCACAATTATAATCCTAGAACTATTCCAAAGGATAATTAGACGTGCAAAATGTCTAAAGAGACAGTTATTAATACCCGAAACATCGACTTGCTAAAATGTAGTTCCAACCATTTGAAAAGTCCTTTCTCTACAATTACTTTATATACTCGAGTATGAATCGACCCTAATAAAAGCCGCGGCACCTAATTTTATTTATTTATTCATCCTTAAGTACTACAATTAGGCACCAGACCAGGTGGTAGTCATTCTGGTTGGGGGGAGGAAAACACAAAAAACTGAGAAAACTCGTTGAATCGAGTAAAACCCTAAGGTGGGACATGCAGCAGCTACTGGTAAATTTCAAAATAAAAATAGGTACCAATAAAGTTAAAATAATTAAGGACGGCATGCGATTGCGAAAAAATTGACAAAGAATAGTTAATTGACCAAGTGATGAATTTATTCGCCGATTTCCGGCTACGACAGACTTTTTCCACCGAAGAGCAGGTGAGTGGGACCCTCAATCGACTCTAAGCCAAGGGGGGCTTTTTCAGCATAATAATATGCTGACAAACCTGGCATATACACGAACATACACGGAAAGTATGATTTTAAATACAGTGGTACCTTGGTTAACAACGGCCTTAGTTAACGACGGACTTGGTTAACGACGAGTTCGAGAGAACGAAAGTCGATTGGTCTTTCCGGAGTTTCACGTGTTTCAGCACGTCTATTTATAATTACTATATTATAAACTAATAGTTGGTGTACGTTACGATGTTACATCATAAAAACATACTGAATAGCAGCTAGGAGAGAGTATTAAAAATAGTTCAATGCCAAATTGTAGCTAATTCACATAGGCACATGTTGTCTCACCGGAGTTAAATCGGTAAATATTATAAGTTTTGCTTCCAAAAACTGGGGTGCGTCCTCGACGCCGGGAAATACGGTAATCCATTACCATTATTATACTTGTGGAAAATCGCGCCTTGGATAACGACGGTTTTGGTTAACGACGATTATCCTGGAACGGATTAGCGTCGTTAACCAAGTTACCACTGTATATAGATGTATTCATTTGCATTTTTCATCAATAGGTATTTCGCCCACAGGTGGCCACTCTCTTCACATTATGAAAGAAGAGAAACTTCTTCAAACACAAACTCCTAACTTTTTCACCCTCACCATATCAAGCACGCGAATTTTACTTCTTGCCGATAACGGCGCTTTCCGGGGCCGAAATCACCATGGAGAGCTTGCGAACACTCTCTTTCCGCGACACAGGAATCCCCCGAACGAGACCTCACTCACTATTCCGCCGTCACGCCCTCCTCCCAAGTCAATCCAACGAAAGAAACCCCGGAAACAAAAGCACCCCGCGGGGAAAGGACGAAAAGTCGCTTCGATCCGAAATAAAAAAGTCTGCGGCGACCTCCGCTATCACGGGCCAGCCGTGCATCGGCACACACGTGAGATTGGGGACGAGAATGAGGGAGAAGGATGCAAAACTCTGCAGCGCCAAAGGGGAGAGATGATGGGAGAGATGGGAAGGGGGGAGTGATAGAGGGGGGCTCGCATGTTCGCCTCAGCAATCGGCGGGAGTGGAGAGAGAGAGTTTTAGAGAGAGATCTTTGGTTCCGAACACAGACGGATGCTCGAAGCGAGGAATGAATGCACGAGGACATTGGCGGTGATGTCCAGCGGAGATATCCGAGAAAAGGGAGTTATAGTGGGAGAGATAGGGCGTGGGAGATAAAGGGAGAGGAGTGATTGAAGAGACGGGAGAGGCGGGGGTTCGAAATGGGAGGAGGGGAGGTCGGAGAATTATACGCCGGGACTTAAGAGGAAATTCCAAACATGGCTATATGACCACGAAGATTACGTCCGCGCGTTTTTTTCCCCCGAGCGCGCTCATAAGATGGGCAAACGGATGAATTGTGCGCGGCCGCCGAATCGTTTTATTCGGGTTGCGTCTATTGCGTAATTGGTGAGCGAGCGATCCGATGGAAGGTCTCTTATCTCGATTCGCCGTTCATTGGAATCGACGAAGATGATTTCCCTATTTTGAGGAGTGATAGGAAAATGCTTTCCTTTGTCGATTCGCTCAGATCGCGATGAATTTATGCATTTTCTCGCAGATTGGGACAGTAGATATAACTAGTATTTGGATCCAAAATCCGTTGCACGTTTAAGAGTAAAATTCATGTAGTCAAACGTGACTTTTTATTTCACAGAACCACACAGAAATTGTATAGCATACCTGAAGAAGACGGTTCGTTGATAAAATCAATCATCAAAAATCTGTTGAGGAAGTTACTAATGTTTGTTCTTAGGATGTGTATTTTTTAGAGAATTTTCTTTCAAGGATGAGAGAATGGCATTAAACTTTGCATGGATAGTCTTGCGGCTGTAAATTTAATGAGAAACAGAAATGAAAAATTGATATGACTAGGATTCTTCACAGAAGTCGATACTTTTCACTTTAATTTCTTCTTACCGTAGTTCCCTGATTTTAAGTTCTTTTGTACAAATAAAGACTGATACCAGTATTTAAAGTTTAATAAACGATAACGATGCAAATTTTCACGAACATTACTTTCTTATAAGCATTCGTCATTCAATGAATTGGGCAGGGGTTGAATGCTTGAAATGTTGAGCACCTCATGCCTTTATTGCTAATTTTATTACTATTTCTAGAAAAATGTATACGACGAAATCGAAATACACCGAAATCAAATTATCAAATAAATAAGCAATATTGATTTTTCCATAATTATCATAAATGAGCTTTGCCTAACTCTATAAAATTGGGAACAGTTTTGTTTCATAAAAATTCACGGAAAGATCGTGCACTCCGGAAACAAGAAAAAATCATATCAACGATCCCATTTAACAAAATCTACACAAAGACGCACCTGCCATTAAAGCCTAACCTACTTTCCTTTCAGAGTGCCATTCAAACCTGGACACGCCAAATGAGAATCAGAAGCAAGTGACCATCATCAGCGAAAACAAACATCGCAATCCTCAGAACGCACTAAAGATCGAAAGAGAAAACGCTCTACTCGCTCCCGGAGAGACAGATAAAAGTCCAATATCTCGGAGCGGGCCGTAAACAAACCAAATCAACGCGAATCCAACTACCTCACTCGCGTGGGCGAACTACGAAGTCTCTCTCTCGTTAGCACTCCGGAATTTCTTGGGCGACGCGCGCGACCCACCCTCCCTCTTTCTGCAAAACCACCCCACCTTGCGGTCCGCTTAGCATAACAAGGAGCCAATCCCCTCCTTCGGTGCCCAACCGAGTTCCGGGAATTGATCCCGCGTCGCTTTCGCGGAATACCCGTTACCGGTCCGGGAAGAGTGGGCGTCCGATCGAACGGCGGGGATAAATCGGAAAAAGAAGAGAGGGATGGCCGGTGGCATGGGTGGGGATCGGAATGAGGCGATTGTTGGTGGATAAGGCACACGAAAGCCTAGTTCGGAAGGGATTGGAGAAAGATAAACGCCCTTTTGGATTAAACTTTACGCAGGGATTTCTTAGAAATGCTGAATGATAGTTGAGCCTGGGAATACCACGATATGGCGGTGTTAAGGGTTGTAACCGACGACCGCGACACCTTGAGGTAGACCCTTAGTATTATTTTGGGAGTTAACAGGTTTGAAAAGTAGAAGTTGGTGCTTTTCCTGTTTAATAGAAATTTATTTGTTTATTTCTTTCATTTTGCGTCGCAATTAGGTCGTTGGTGACAACGGTAATGGAGAGCGTAAACATTTCCGGAATTATGCGCACAATAGATGCCAAAAGCTCTGCCAAAAGTTGAATAATCATTTGGAATAGATTAACCTCCGGGATAATGATTGAATAATGATATAAAATCGATGGCTGAAGCCGTCACTTTGTGAAATTCCGTAATAAAGATGAGAAATAAAATTACTTAGTAATGTTTCACTAATATATGTATGAAAGCGACTAGTTTCGACCTAAACATTCATCATCAGTCAGTGCCCGATTATGACGCCTTCAGTCGAAACTATTCGCATTCATACAATATATTAGTGAAACTTTACAAGGTAATTTTATTTCTCATCCGAGAATAATGTTATGTTCCATTAGCAAAATATCATTCATCTACGATATCATAGCAGTTGGATTTCCAAAGTGAGTTTTATGCAATTGAAAACTATGAGGCAATAGTATAAATCGCCATAAGAGCCTGCAACTTGAGAGTCACCGGATTCAAGCGGATAAAGGAAACATTAATTACATTAAGAAAAACAACTCTTACAATATATCCATTAGAATAATATCTCCACCCAATATCCTAATCACAATTCCATATTTTATACTCAATTTTTACCGTGATCACAATTAAGACATCGAACCAAAATGCGGTCAAGATGGCTGAGACAATGAAGAAAGTTATCTCTGCATTCGATTTACAAGTTCGTGTGTTGTTGTTGTGGCAATAGCAAATGCACGCAATGTAAGTCGTGCTTATACCAGGGGCAATTATTGATGTTGCAGCTATTACTCCTGCAATAAAATATCCGCACTAGCTTTGAATAAGAAATAGAGGAAACGTCAATGAGAAAATCACGATATCTGAATCAGGTGTTTTTTCCTAAGTTATTCGCAGACGTTTTATAGCAGAATCGCGTTCGTTGTGAATCACATCACAAGATCAGAGCTTAGTTTTAAGTTATACTACGTCAGACTTAGATTCCAATCTAAATGTCAGTCAAGGAATAAGGTTTATTGGCGGAGTCTCCACTAGCTTTGTAAAAACGTCGTTTATATCCCTGCCTAGGCTATTCTGACCACTGGTATTAGTGGCTTAGCCCTGATTTCTGACAATGGAGTTTTACTCTGATTGTGTCACTCAATCTTTGGATCTTGAATGACGGCATTATCATTGACAGCACCGATTTAGATGTTCCAAAAACATTTTATTTAACTTAATAATGGTTAAAACAAAGTAAGCAAGCGACCCTACGATGAGCAGGTTCACCCTTTTTAAATAATATGAAATCCTAAAATTTCCAGAGGGAACTTGCTCCAAGATACATATAATCATCGTTATAAAATTTGTCATTAATAATAATAGGCAAATACGGATGATTTGAATCAAATTGGGAAAGACGACGATGATGTATCTTGACAGATGTACGGAGAAAACTTATAGGAAATCCTTACGAGGAATTGTTTGTAAGGAATCAAAATCGATATTTTTCATTCAAGCTCCATAGATAGACTGAGGTAAATCAAAATCACTTATCGTCTACTATCTGTACATAAACAAAATCGTATAAAAATCCCCATTGAGATAAAATTATTCGTGATAAATGAGAAAGTATAAAAAGACTGATATCAATACGGAATCACAGTTTCCATCAATACTCGAAGTCACTTCTCCGTTTGCTTTTCGGTTGTAGGGGCCATCTTTATTCTCACATCACAAAACTATCAGACGGTCACTTCAGGTTTTATTGTTGTGCTCTTTCATTTCCAAGATTTAAGCAAAATAACTAAATGGGTCTCCACAACTTTTCCTTTTTGTTGCAAGGGTTGCGTAAAAAAAATAAAACGACAAACACTGACGTAATGAAACAAATATCTATTTGCAACATTTTTTTAATCCCACCACATAGAAATGAATGAAACAAAATTGTGTTCCTATATATTTCCATCAAATTTCTATTGTTATTTTTTCAGTTAAAACATTCAAGATTCTGCATAAATTTTACTTATTTGTGACAATAAGTTGTGCCTCACATACTCCCTCAAAAGTCATACAATTTCACATATTAAAGACGTTTTAATATTATATTTTAAAGATGGCCTCTTATAACGGCGATTAATCCTAGAATGAATGAGCTCACCAACTACCAACCAACTGCTCATTACCGTTAGTTTCGATGTTTGATTACTGAGCACAGTTAAACACGTTTTCAACAATTCTCAAGACAACCACTTTAACGAATCAAATATTCGTTTTTTTATAAATGTAAACTTCGTGATCTTACGCCCGCAGGAATCACGAAATTAAATGGGAAGGGAGAAATTGATGGCGAAAAGTAGTTTCAAAATTCAGGGGAAGTAAACATGAAACAGCCTTCCGTGACCTAAGCTTTCACAAAGAGAAGCGATCAGGATGGGCAGCACTTTGAATATGTAAATACAGGGAATAGCGCTATGACGAAAAGAGCAGCGAAAGCTCGGTAATTTGAAGTGGAAGGGAAAAAGAACGAGAGAAAGAGAAAAGGGTAAAATGGACACCGATATAACATGAGGGGTAATTAATATACAAAATCCCCCTCAGAGAAAGTGCGAGGGTGTGGGTGAAGGAACCCTAGCCCTCATTTGTTACGCACCTAAACCACAAGAATAAATACGCGATTTTTTCTCTCGAGAGAGCCCCCGTATCGCCTCTCTCTCTTCCCCAAATCAAAATGTTATGCCTCCTCCGCGAACGCCCCCGTCCATCCTCATCCATCTTCGGCTTCCCTCTCAATAAACCATTCTCCGAGGGAGATATACGCAGGTCGCGCGAGGAGAGGAAGGATAAGGGTAAGCATCGCAGGTATAGGGGTATGGGGAGAAGGATTGTTCGGTAGCCGGAGCGAAATCGCTCGGTCACCAGGGTGCCCTCAGGGTTAAGGCTTGAAAAATATCAAGGGGACGTGAAGGAAAGAGGGGACGGGTTGTTTCAAAATCGAACAATATCCGTCTTAGTCAGGCTGGAGTGAGATTGAAGGAAAGGGGATCTCGCCTCAGGGGACGAGCAATTTGAGTCTTTCTCTCCGAAAAAAATTCCTTTCCTATTTTACCTCCAAAAATCCTTCCAAAGGATTCTTTCGAGGGAGAGATCGATTAGTTCCCAGCCCTAACGTGGAACTGTTACCTTTCTGTTCTGTGTGTTTGTCCCGAATTTCTTTTGAATTGATGCGATTGAATGAGGAGTGAATTCATAAATCACTGTCGTTTTTTCCGGTCAAAAAATAAACCATACACGGAAAACAACAGAAGATACGGATATTTGCAATTTACAACACACAAGGAAATGCTATGGCAAAGGAAATACAAGATAAAACAAAAATAAATAAGTCACCACAGTAAATAGGTGCTGCAAAAGTCATTATGCCATCCTACTTGCAAACGGTGCCAAAAGAATTCCATTAAAATACATTATTTGAGAAAAAATTATCAACTTACGTTAGCAAAGAAAAACTGATTTTACACAAAAACTTTAGTTGGTAATAAAATTTTATCAAACTTGAAACATTACATTTATCTCTTTTCGCAGTTCTATTATCAACTGATTAGTATTGAGCTAACCTGAGGTACAGCTATGCGCAAAAAAAAACTTCAAATTCCCTGGGCTATATAAGGCTAAGGATTAAAGTTTTTTTTGCACATAGCTGTAGATTGCATACGAAGGATTTAAATGAAAATATATGAAATCAGAATTTTTCTGGATGTTATCCAGTAAGCTTCCACAAAAAATAATAAAAATACAATGCATTTCGAACAAAAGGCCTATTAATTTTTTTAGTTTTTCAGAAAATATCTAAAATCTGATACGTATTATTAGAACATGAAGATGTCTTTTTGAAGATGTTGATAAAAATTTCCCAAGTCGAAGAAAATGTTTTACCTGCAAAATTCATTTCTTCTTGCATATTGAACCCTACCACTGAGCTAGCTCACATTACATTCAATTATAATTATTAGCATTTAAACGGTCAATCCAGTTGGCTCTCAACTTACTACCGCATTTTATTACACCGACAGGATCAGGTAAAGTTGATTTGGAGTCGCTCACTCTTGATTTTATAGAATTTGATGGAAATATTACATATTATGGAGTATTTTGAGATGAATCCTAGAGAGAAGAAGTTTTATTGCCGATTTCTGTGATATTTCCGTTTTCTATTTACCTGATATAGAGTTGCTGCTGTAAATTTAACTCAAAAATTAAAAAAACATCACACAACTTTAATTGCCTCCAAAAGCTTTTGAGTAGCAGATTTGACAACATTTTTATTAGGAATACCTGACTGGGGGCTTTGTCAATGTTTGACAACTGGAAGCTGGAAGCTTCAAAAATATGCGAGCTACAAGTGGCCGCGCTAAAGCGAAAAGGTGGTCGCAAATTAGACAACTAAGATTTAAATCATAGCTCCATTTACAGAAAAGCAATAGAATTAAGCGCGGGTCCTTTCTTCCAGAATTCAGCTTAATATTTCAATACAGAAAAGAATCCTTCCGTGCGATCATCGCATGGGAAAGAGGGTTAGAGGACAAGGAATTAGAGGAACCTGAGCAGGTGCGTTGGAAGGAAGAGGAAACGAAGAGCAAGAAAAATGAAGGGAAGGAATTCGATAAAAGTGGACGACAGGAGGAAAGAGGGAGAGGGAAGATTGAGATATGCAAAAGGAGCGGAAGGAGATGGGGAAATGAGCGGCGGGTCGAACAAGCGGGGTGCGGAGACTTGGATGAAGGGCGGACGTTTAGACAGAGGGTAAAGAGAAAAAGAAGGAAGAGGGAAAGAGAGTGCGAAACCCGTAGAGAAACCAGGTTAAACCTTGTCGAGCAAAGGACAGATTTCTCTCAGAAGGTGACGGACTGGTCACACTCTTTTTCCACTCGTCCTTTTTTCTCGTATTTTCATCCTTTTCCTCTCGCAATTTCTCTTTCATCCTCATTGCTCCGAGAAATAAAATGACGCCTTAATCTCGCTTCCTTTTACCGGTTGACATTTTTTACGACTCGATGGCGACTGTCTTTCTCTTACACGAGTCTCGATTGATTCCTTCGATTAGAAATCGATATCTAAACTTTCTTGGCGAGATATGATCTCCCTTGCGTCAGAAAATAACTTCCGAGCGAGTGAAACTGACCGATCCGCGAATTCTAATCGATACATTTCGATCTATAAATATTCATTTTCGTGATTACCCAACGGAAAGTAAATGGGTGAGGTAAGTTCTATCTTGCCTCATAAACGGGGAAAAAAGTTAATCTTGCAACAGACGAAGGAAATGTGGAAATGCTCAAATCCTTCTGCTTACCGAACGAAATATCAACTTGCAAATGAAGGATCAAACATTGCAAGTGGTGGAAGATAAATAATTTCTCTCCTTATTGAAGTAGACATGTAAGTGTGCCTTCAGTTATTCCTCGAAAGGCAAGTAGTTGCAGGTATGTTTCAAATATCAATGGTTTAATTTTCATTTGAACGGGTAATGAATTTTAATTTAAAATAAAACGGGTAATACGGTGTTTACTATATATAGGTTACATATATCCAAAAATGATTTTTCACTGTACAATCTGATTTTAAAGATTACAGAGTAAAGTAAATCGTATACTCAATCTCTACCAACTGGTATTGACTAATTAACTCAAGCTGATATCAGACCAAAAATACATGGTATACGCATAATATCAAAATCAGTGTAACCATGGATAACTACAAGGATAATGCAATCATCTATACATGTAATCTAAGTCCCGGGCTCGATTACCGGTACCTACATTCAGAAGACCCTAGCGGTCGAAGCACATTCATGAAGTACCAAATTATATTAATATATTAAAGACAAGACATTTCAATTTAAGAATTTCCTGATCACAGTCAAAGGGAAATTCTTTCTTTTTGAGTAAATAAATTCTATTCTAAGCCAAAACCAACGAAACATTTCCGTTCGAAATATCCTTAAGTCGCGATAATCCGAAAAGGCTAACCAACCCTACATGCAAATACGTACATATTTACTTAATTTACATTGCGAGTTATTCATGACTAAATTTTGTCATTCTTCAGCAGCTACTGATCTGCTATCAGCATATTAATCCACTGGGACGCCATGACGACTAGGAATTAAAGCGGTGACTTCATCGACAGACGTCACGCCATCATGAAAGCTTCCGAGGCCGGTCTTAAATCATTCGCTTACAGTAGTCGATAATACCTATCGAATGGTCCAAAATTTCGTATTATTGATCCAATCGGCTTTATCGAAGCTTGTGGAAAGGAAAAGTCGCCCAGTACTTAAACTGATAAAAGGAAAGAATAGTAAATTTGCCGCTCCGTTCCTAGATACGGAATTTGTGACAACTCTAAACGTTTCAGGGCGACTGTCTCGATTCCTTTGGAGGCAAAGCGAGTGATGTCATGATTCAATTACCTGTTTAATGCAAATCTTAATCCTTAAAAATAGATTCGATGACTCTAATTTCCTATAGTTACTTTTATAATCAAGATTAAGTTTCACCTACAGCAGTTCAAGCATGGGAAACAGTGCAAAATTAAGCATACTATCATACAACGTCACTTTTATTACTATCAATGTTATGAACCGAACTACTGAATGGAATTAGTTTTGCCTTATGATACTGTAGAGTTCAAAATTTTAATTCAAAACATTGATTTTAGTGCAAACTGTAATCTTCCCTCAAACTAATAAACATCAGAATATTCATCTAAACAGATAATGGAAATGAAGTTTAATTATGCACAAGAAAGTGTGCGGTTTAATCCATGGTTGAACAAGATGTGAAAAATTATGACTTGACGGGGACTCTAACCCACTTTCCGGGCATGTGTACCGTCTATTCATCTAAAATTAAGATTTTTGATAAAATATTAATGGATTTCCTAAAATAAGTTTTTAACAAAAACAGAAAAGTTTTTACTCGCTATAAACCTTTCGAGGATACAGAAACTTGTAAAAAAAAACTTGTAAAGAAATGATAGACAAACGTATCCATTGCAATACACTGAAAATTTATTGACGTTTTGTTTCTTGGGGTTACATTAAGAACAATCCGCCATATTGATTGGTCCAGGCATTGGTAATATTTCTTACTTTTATTCATCTAGCATATGAATGAAGAATTGAATTTTTTCCTTTAACAATCACTCAGCTCAGATGCATCTCCCAGAGCATACCTCAGTATTACTGAAATGTTGCCACATCACACTATTAACCTGTATCAATTGGTGTATATTTTCCCATTGACGTCAATACTTGTCACCGCTTTTACTTAATCATAACAACCAAGACGCGGCTATAGTGAATCGCCTGATCCTCTCTATGACCACAATAGGCAACGGAGGCATTCTAACGCAATGACTCAATTGAGTATGACATGCTATCAAATCAGATAGCCTTCATGAAAACACGGTTTTTCAAATCAATAACGCAGTTCTTACGTACTATCGGCTGCGCAATGTGATAACGTTGGATCACAAAATGTTGCGAATTGTACTGTTTCGGTCAAAATAGATTTCTGGTGATCTAGCAAATTCCAGGAAAATCATAGTGATAGAACGTTAAACATCGAGAGCAAAACACATAAGATATCTCGGGGACAAAATAAAATCGTCAGTAAAATTTTATAGCCATTCCTGTTGCCCTGTAATTTAGTGGAATAGGAAATGCCGTGCTATACACATCCCATGGACTATCCGAAGCGGGAATATTAATTTATCTTTTACGCGGTAATGAATGGAATCGAGTGAAGCAGTTTCAGAAGAGCAAAGCCATTTTTCGTGTTCCTCTCGAGAGGAAAGGCAAAATGGCGCTCCTCGCGTATTTCAGTCGGGAAAAGATGAGAAACGAGATACTAGCAAAGATGTCGACGTGATTTCACCGTTACGACCGGCAAAAGGAATTTTTTACCCGAGATCCATTCTTTATCTCCTTCCGAACATTCTTTAAGGCCCCACCCGAAGGATCTAAGCAGTATCTCGAGACCGAATGAGCATTTCGTTCCATTTTCCTAAATAGAGGGAAGATATACGTCGCCATTTCCATGTAAAAAATTTTGCTCGAAGTGTTTGAAATGCTGATTTCAATTCGTGCCCTATCAGTCCAACTGGAGCGGATGCTTGATACCGTATATCTCTCAGAGTTAGGAAACACGCTCTTTCCCAGGAAAAGGAGAGAGGGAAGCCTCCACGGCATTGGGAATTCATTTTTACCGGATCGTCCTCCGCCGAAAAGCCTAAGCGAGCGCTGTCGAGGGACATAGATTATGAACCGAGAGTCGAATGTAATCTGCATCCGCAGTGCAGATATGATTTACAGCTATTGGGAGTGTCGCCGAATTACATCGAAGAGAATGCAATCTCCAAAGCTGAGGCTGATCTCGATTCGAGGGTGATTTCACTCGGAGGAAATTGTGAAGATGAGCTTCAGTGAACTTAAAGAATTTTTACGATGAAATTATATACATAAGCTAAAAGTGATTAGAGCTATCGATCTAAAAGCCATGAATGCGAAATAGTGACAACGAGTGTAAAATTCAATTTAAAAATTTTCTAATAAAAGCGTAATAGAGGTTAATGTTAACCAAAGACAACTAACATCTATAAAACTGCCAATGGGGACCATTTTATTATGTTTTATATATTAGATAGTATACTTAAGAACTCATCCCTAATTAACTTTTGAAACGTAATTAAACCGTGATGACTACAACAAATGTGTATTTATTGCGGAAAACTTCAAAATCTGATTTTAGTTCAAGCTCTTCGTCACATCCTGGGCCAATTATTAGCACCATAAAGTCATCAAGGGAGGGTGATCACCCTCTTACTCACACTGGATCCCCTCAATGATCCTCGAGTGCCAAACAAAATTGCAAGTTAAAATTCCTTGACTATTATTCGTCAAATATGAATATCTCACAAGAAGAGCATTGATTCATAAGCGATACTTACGATCTAGAAATTGAATGATTACCTTAACATGTATCTGAAAAGCAAGGCCCAAATTCCCTGTGAAATAGAAGTCCGAGCTTGTCAAGCTCTCACTAGGAAGTATAAAAATGCTCCGTTGATGTCGACCTAACCACACCTGATAAAAATACAGCAATATTTTCTTTAAACTGTTGACAATTTGTTCCTAAAGCTCTTCGTGATAATTGCAGAAGAACGAATATTATAAAAGATTGTTTCCGATAATAATTATTACAATTTGTAAAGTTATAGCAGGCTAATTAAAAAATGAATAGTAAAAGTAACTGAATAAACTTTGGATTTTAAAATGCACCATGAAAAACTGCGACTTTTCATACGGGCTCTAAATCAGTACTGTACACTCTAAGCTTAAAAAATCATTCAAAAATCCATTGATTCTACCAATATAAAACCTTAAAGAGCTTTTAACATACACGTGAAATAATTTTACAATTGCGTTTACTACAAGTGATAGATTTTCAAGCGATCGTATCGCTGTTTCATTAAAATTCATGCGATTAGTAAAATTTTCTAATCTTGATTATAAAATCCCAACTGACGTGAAAGAACATGAACTCCTTTGCACTTCCCAGGCAAAGTGCCCTTCCTCCGAGTTCATTGTACCTGTCCTTATATAATAAGGATATTTTTCAATGCTGAGGAACTTTCCAATTAGGGATTTTTTTCAATGATAAATAAGGTTTCGCCTATAGGATTAATGAGTTTATAAGTAAGAACTGACACATCATTTATAGATCAGCCTAATTATACGCTACCGATAACCTCGCTCCACAGTCGCCATCGAATTCTTCGGAGATCTCAACGACCGATCGCGGAGCTGTGATGTTCATGTTTTCTTTAGGAGCCTCCAGCTGATGTTTAGCCCGATTTACCAACGTATTTTCGACTTGTCTAACCCAAAGAAACAAACATATTTCAGAGGAATAACTCAATAAACTGGATCTTAATAAAAAAATTCAATCTTCGAATTGCATGGCAGCCGATATATTTCCCGTGAATCAATTCTCTCAGTCTTCACAGTGTCAAAAGAATGTCAGCCATCAGCACGAAAAATCCGACACCTTTTTTTTCTAACCCGGCAGGAAAAAAATCGATTTACACGCATCGGAAAACAACCTGACGGATAAAGAAGGCAAACCTAACTAAGTTCGAATTTCCAAACACAACGACTTCATTTTTTATTTCGGTAAACATGGATCGTACAACAGCATCCCAACAAGCAAACACCCTCGACCCGAAATGCCTCCTTTACTTCGAGAAAAAGAAAAAACGCGGGGGTAAACAGAAGATATTCCATCCTTTCTCCATCCACCACACCCTCACAAAAAATACACCGAATCAACGCGCGCAACACTCGAACACCCGAAGTGAAATAAGATGACAAGTGATGTTGGAGACGTGTGGAAAAAGAACTCCTTCCAATTCCTTTGCTCCGTCCTCGTTAATAATTTGATCGATCACTGCGATCCTTATCTCCCGCTCTCTTTTTCATCCTTTTTCGGCCTTCCCTCCCTCGACCGGAAAAGCAGTGAACGGGAGGTGTGGCCACGATCCGAGCACCCTCGTGATCGTGCGCGAGTACGTAAGCTGGAGCGACCGGGAACTCGTAGCTTTGCTTCGGCGGTTGTGGAAGACGAGAAATGAGACTTATTAGAGGTTTAAATCAATAATCAGGTGAACTGTCTAAAAAGTAACTTTGTATTGTTTTGGTAACTATTCTTTCAACGTAAACCAAACATTCTGTCTATAAAAATTATGAAAATAATTTGCTGCGACACTGTATCTGTATGTGTTTACTGAAAACTTTATTATACCTAAGAGTTGTTGGTTTTAAATTTGATCAAAACTGTTTTATGATTGAATTATGTGACGACTTTGGTTTTGCACTAAAATTATCTTAGTTAGGTATTTTATCTATGTAGCCATTCCATCATAACTTTTGTGTCCTATTCTTGTAATTTCTTAAATACGTCAGCACAAAGGCACCTCTTGATGAGCCAAATATGGTTCAGGAAGACCTGAATGGTTATTTATTTCTTATTCTATGTTTCTTTTATATGGTTACTTATGCAATAATTCACTTTGCGTATGATTGATTTATCTGTATGTATGTATCATACATGGACCTCAATGAAGTATTAATAATAATTGTCTTTGTCGGTGGACCGTATTTCGTGGCCACCTATTGGTGGAAACATGGCCCATCTTATCCTATTTCTAAGAAACACCCAATGTACTCTCAGTAGCGATGATATTATTTGCAGGGCTAATAATTACTCTAGTAGTTCTCTTGTACCCTTGATGATGATAGCATCCATATTGAATTGTGCATTGAGTGTTCTTGGAATGTTGGTGATCCGGGACTTCCTAATGTTTCCTAAGGTCGCTGTCAGCGACTTCCGCAAACGCGTCCTCACCCTATCAAAAGACCCTACATAGTTGGAAGTTCATATCGCTTGATAGAGGGCTGGAAAAAGTAATCTATAACGTGAGCCCTTGTTTAAAAAAGCGATGAGTTACACTTATAGGAAACTTGATATATCTCCGGTAATGTTTGTTAAATAAAGGGGAATTTCGCTTAGTTATGAATATAGAAAACGTTAGTAATTAAATATTAAACTTAATTTTTCTTAGAAATCCGCAATTAAATTTAGTTACTTAGTTTTTAGGGTAATAATTTTTTTATGAATATGCAATCAATAAGTGATAAATATGTTTTATTGCGAAGTAATATTAATCAGTTACATATTTCGGATGAATAATGGATTTTTGCTCCTGACAGTATGAGCTATATTAATGAATTCTTCAGCAGAAACTAACACTTTCGAGAGAGAATTATCCTCATTACCTGCAGTTTTTTCCTACAAAAATAATTCGCATTTCCTTCGCTATCGTTAACAGTATATGAAGGGGAAGTTCAAATCTTCTCAGGAAATAGGACAAAACATGGCTGCACATTTGCAAAGAATCAGGATTGTAGGAATATTTCCACTGAAACCGAGTAATTGAAAAATACTTAATTGAAAGCCTCCATATTTCCTTCCTCTTAATTCTTCTAAAATGGTTCTTTCAGGGAACCAGAACCAAAGTAGTGCTTCAAGTAGACAATAGATAAAAAAATAAACATCATAAGCAAGATTATTAGGATCTGACTATGGTAGTCAGCGTAATTAAACTGCACCTTCTATTGTGGTCGCAAAATTCACAAACAAAAATTCAGAATTCAAATGTTCTTAATCTCGTAAAACTAACAAATGAATTGCTCTGTAGCTAGATACATCAGAAGGATGATGGATCGCAACCAGAAGTGCTTCAAAGACCCTCAAACTAGATGAGATCTTGGTAAACCTATACCAGTGAATGAATATGAGTAATCAATCAATTTCATCTATTGCCATGCATTTACTGTTTTTCAGATCTTTTTGGGCCATTTCTCCATAATTTTATTCACAAATATAAATTAAGTCTCGAGAGATAAAACCCAGATAATATTTTCATAACGATCGACTCGCGTGCTGGTAATAACGACACATAAGCCGTTAAAATTTTCAGATAGAGTCCACAAAATCATACGTTATGAATGGCATACTAGTTAGAGATGAATCTCGAAGAGTGATAAATTTCCATTTGCTCCGAAAATATTTTCCCATAGCTTAAATTTTTATCTCGGCTGAAAGGGTATCCAAAACTTAATCTCTCAAAGAACGCCAATTCAATCAGAAATAATTCTTTGGTTTCCTTCAGTTTTAGGTAATATTTCTTTCCAATTTTTCTTCCCTTTGATATCGGAATCTTGAGAATTTCCCCGGAATTATGAACCTTCATTCCTAACTCGATTTGAAAATGAATCAGCCACACCATTTTGAGATAAGAACGCGTACGATCGATGTATATATTTGCGTTTAAGAATATTTAAAGGCAATTGGTTTTCTCTAACTAAAAGAAATCAATATCTCTCCGCTCTTTATACTAATATATCTTCTCTGAAGAGCAACTTGGGTGAGTCTTTCTTTTCAGAGGCATTTTACATATATTTATGACTTTAATGATGATAAACCATTATCTTTATGCAATTAAAACGTTTTACAAAGTAACAAAGGAACCTTTATAAAAGAAATCATCAAGAGGCTATACATTTTTCATAGAATTTACTTTTATATTTAATTTACTTTTCATAGAAGTAATCCACAGCTTCATGTCATAGAAGTACATATTATTAAAAGTGCTACGACAGCTTAGGTTATTCGCACATTGTTTCCCATCGGAATCGAACTCTACACCACTTTCACCAAAGGCAAACCCGCTGTCCACATGATTATCCATGAGCCCCAGCTTCATATCTTTCATAATCTTTGTTAAATATGGAATGTTACTTATATTAATGTTCATAATTTTCCATTAGTTTTCTAAGTTACAAAATAAAACATAATGTGAACTCATGCTTTTTAATCTTAGCATAATGAAGAAAAGAGATTCAGTCTTCATGTGTGCTACTGAGTGATTCAGTAAACGAAATCAAACCATAGGAAAATGGCCTCTGTTCAAAATATGAATATCAAGGAAATAATGAATTCATCGATATCAATAGCTCATGATTCACATCAGAAAATTCAACACGAGATAAAATAAAACTTCTGGAGAGGAATTGTATCTCAACGAGAATGAGCATGATAAATGGAATAGATACTTTCAATGAATTGAGAGAGATCAAGGAACTAAACAAAAAAATACATTGAATGAAATAAGAGAAGAACTGAAGAATCTAAGCCATTGTAAAAAATCATTATTTAGCGTTGAATTTATGAACAAGATCTATATTGCAATGTTACGACAGCAGCTAATGTGACAAAAATCACACATTCCATTGGACAAGAAAACAGCAAAACGGAGATGAAAACTATCTCCGTAGCGTGTCGCGAAAAACAAGCATCGAATCAATCAATAAACGTACAAAATATGCGATCAAAGAATACACGAGAGAATTTTATAAGGTGACAAAGAACACAGATATCCTTGAGCAGTTATTTTTGTTACATCGTAGCGAGCTGCAATATTTCCAGAATAAAAATGATTATCAACGAATAACTTATCGAAAAATTATCAAGCGTACCATTATGTGTAGCTAATTAGAAAAGTGTTCCGTTAGATAATTGCGCTGATATTTTACAACACGGTCCGGAATGTATTCCTTTGCGGTGGTGGCGTGATTTTTAGAGCTAGATATATAAACCAAAATACTTGGAACTACCGATCAATTTATTTATTCATTATTTATTTCGTAAATTCCCTAATCTCCACAGATATTTATTTCTTACAAAATTACAATGAGGGAGGTCATTTGTAAGGAAGACAAATATCAATGCCTAGAGTAATTAAAAAATCGGTTAACCTGGGATCTTATAGACTAATTGTAAGAATTTATATTTTGTATATGATATACTATGTGTATAACGTATATTGTATTTCTATATTTTATTGTAACCACTAGCGCCAGGTCCTGTAGCTACTTTCAGTGATACGTATATATAATAAAATACCTAATAATAATTTCTATTCTACCATATAGCATACAACATATCAATTCAATTCAATTCAATATCAGGTCAATTATTCTTCTTGTAATTAGATAGGCAAATCTAAGAATACACTAATAAAGTTAGAAGATGGGCTATTAAAATCCTGTTATTAGTTCAGGATATAAATATAGTGTCTAGATACATGAAAATCAAAAAATTAAATGACTAGAAAATTTCTGAGTAAATATTAACAATTTTTAATTAAATTTGGAGTTTTACTGCTCATCCGACTGATGTATCGTAACAGTGGTAACCTTAATGAGTTGGATACCAAGTAAGGATTGCACTGAAGGTAGTTTAGTATTCTCTTGCAATGAGACCATGAGCAATGACGATGGACAAATAGAGGGTGGGAAAGCAAATGAAATAATAATCTTCCTCGAGGAGGTTGATAGTCTTGATACTGCTTTGCGGAGGTTGCAAGCCGTTGTAAGGAATGGAAGAGGAGAAACGAATGTGAGGCGGAGGAATATGAAGTAAGATAGAAAAGATGGAGAGTCTCGGATATGAAGAAGAGAGGCAGGTTCAATCAGCCGATAAGGACCTCCCTTCCATCCCTCCCATTCTTCTTTAACCACCATTATTTATTTTGTTTCGCCTCAACAACCGTTGTCTCGTCCCACACCGCATCCATCCTTTATTTTTCATCCTCTCCGAGAAAAGGATGCTCTTCCTTATCACTCGCTTCCTTCAAGATTATAGATTTGTTTATAATGAATCGAAACTATAAAGTACTGGAGGACGATGGGAAATGACGCCGTAATGGACCTTTATGATCGGAAGAGATTAACTCCCCCCCTTTCTCTCTGTTACTTCGTTGCATCGCACTTGAGGCCGCCAATCAGGAGATGTTTATCCCTAATGAGCTTTTACTGCTCTACACTGTTGTGACTAATTTTGATTCCCACCGTTTGTATATGAGATACTGTGTATGGTCGATATAAGTTTATTATACGCATCGTGTCCCTGTTTTTTTACCCTCGATATTTTTCGCTCCACCGTTTATACGACCGATAAAAAGAGCGGATCCAATTTTCAAGGAGAACGTTCTTGGCCGGTTTTTACTGATAAAGGTATTAGACTGTAATACCAAACCTGAACAAATAGCATTTAAGCAAAGTGAAGGTGACTATCATCGTGTTTTCTCTCGAGTAAATCTAATGTAATGATCTGATTTATTTCTTTCCTAAACAAAAATTATTGGGTAATTATTGGGACATTAAACACGTGAAATAAAGAAGATGAAATCTTATAATATAAGGTTAAACAAGGAGTGAAACCTTAAATGTACCTAGTTATGCGTACGACTATGAAAAAATGTTGACAATGCGTATATAGTCCTACACATTTTGTTGGTTTTCGACTCCCCCTTCGCTTTTTGGGTTTTCCTGCAGTGGATATTTTTTCTGATTAAAGTTAACATAGTTTTTATTTTCTCCATAAAACCATTCTTTCTTTCCACATTTCCTATGTTTCCACGTTACTTGATAACAATCTTTATATATTATTGTTTTGGTATTGATTTTAGATATATTTACGCTATCATGTGTATAATAAGACAAGATTAAATTGAAGATGGGACTTTCTATTCCCAATTTCGCCCAATAAACATGTTTGTATTGTATTGCATTATACTGTAGATAAGAATTCACTAAACTGAGGAAATGATATACTGCAGGAATTGTGACTTCTTCTTTATCGAAAAACACAGTTTTCCCAACCCCTGTAAATAAAACGGAAAGAGAACCCGGACGCGTATGATGATTTTTTACTTATCTCCCGAATCAAGCGTTGGTTGCAGCGGGTCGGAGGATAATCTACACCTGGCATACAAAGTGGATCGATTTATTCAAATAGGATCTGTACAACTCCCAAACTCTCGAAACGATTCTAAAGTAAAAGCGTAAATTGTCCTTAAATTACGACCCGAACCTTAAGCTGAGACTTAGAGGAACACCCCTATCTTTCGCGAAATGTGTAAAACAGAGGAAATTTTAAGATTGTTTGTTTTGATCGTCGGCCGCGCAATTTTTTCGACTGATTTCCATCTTCACAGCTTACTGAGCCCAACTAGGGATGCAATAAGGAGTTACAAAGAGCTCGGTATAGCGAAGAGAGCGCCAATTAAGAGAGGCGGATGTGAAAGACATCAGAGTAGAAATCTAGTGCGCTGACTCTTCTCTTTTCCATGAGAATTAATCACCTTTGGAGCATGTTACGTACATCCATTTACGAGAAAACAAACAGGCCCTGCAATCTCATCCCAACCCTTGACTAAGGGAGAGATCCACAAACAAGGCAGTTAGACTTACGAAAAATCTCTTTTTTCACATAACCTCGATGGACATGTAACGGGTTAAAGACGCTACACTTATAAATGAGGAAAAATCAGATACTCTTTCGTCTCGCCTTCGTGATAACATATAAAATTCATTTGCACAAGTAAAGAGATTTAAAATGTTTTTTAAGTAATAAAAAACATGAGAAACACAGAAAATACAAGTAGCCTTTGATTATACAATAGGATTGACGCAATGGAAATGGCTACAATTTCTATAAAAATTGTTTCATCAATTATAACCGGAATTTGAATTTGAATATTTAGAAATGCATTCATTGATGGCGTAAGAAATGTAGTTTTCATGAAGGAAGATGGCTATAGGAATGAAATAACGTTTGTAGTCTCCCGCTTAGATAAGTGGGCCTTCCAAGATCACCTTCGGTAAAAGCGGTCTAGGGTTCGATTCCCAGTTGAAGTCTATATTTATGAGTTGTCAACCAGAAGTTAACCATTCTCCAGTCATACCACGCATAAGATTCTTTACCCATAGATTAATCCCTCCTTAAATATGAGTTAACCTTACCTAATTTCATGTATTTTGTAATACTTTACTTAAATTATATACTCCATAATTATATTGCATTAGATTGTATAACGTACATTCATATAAATCCTATGCATAAACTCCGAATCGAATCGTTGATAACCGTAGTCCAGTTAGGGATCTAATTCCAAGAATCCTCTCAGTATTTTGTACGATAACAAATCATAAAACAAACGCAATGTCGTACCAGAATAACACACGTTAAAAATATCTCCACTTCTCATAAATTAAAAATTAAGAAGTCAAGACCTGAGAATACAAAAAAAACATAGGAATATCAGAGAGATAAATCAGAAATTAATGAAATATAAGTCGGGTGGAGGAAATGTGAAAAATTGGCGAAAAAAAAAACACTTCCACGAATAGGTATTCCGAGACCCTCAAAAATTCAGCCTATTACAACTTCCTCGGTCTATTTTTCTACACCCCTTTGAACCGCGATACCCAACCACAGCGACCGCAACTCCACCCTTGGAACAGCCACCCTTCGTTCTCCCCTTAAGACCCCCGCGACTATCTCCGCGCTCCTAACACGCTATCCGCCAGCTATTCCTTTAAGAGTCACCATATAAGCCTGCATACATCTGCATCTTTTATGCGGAGGAAGGGGGGTGTGGGACTATCGCCCTTGCCCCTCTTCCTCAGCATCTACCAGGGACATGCATGCCCTCCTACCTAACTAATCACCACCATCAAAAAGGGTCGCGCGGAATGAGGTGAATAAAATTAAGATGGCGGCGGAGCACGATACAAAAGAAAATGAAGTGATGGCGAGATGGCATTTCTGAGGGAAGAAGTGGAGGCTACGGTACGAGCGAATTGCATGAATATGGAGGAAAACGCGATCGTGGCGTTTCATGGTCTATTTCCCGCAAACCTTTATTCTAATGTTCCCTCGTGAAAATAGAATCGACAACGTTTCCAGCGAAGATTCCGATCGCCTTCCGCCGATATTTTTATTTTCGCTTCCTTGCGAAACGTTTGTATTTTTCTGATGCGGTAATCCGCTGATGCTGCGTGACAGGTTGGAGGGGACTTCTTTTATTTTCCCTTCTCTTTGAGAGTTGTTTCGCGAGATTAATTGCATCTTCGCCAAATCGGCCGAAGGCCTTAACAGCCGTGGAGAGCAATAAGCGAAAGACGTGACGACCGAACGAGCCATCATCCTTCGTTATTAAAATCGAGAAAAACTGTGCAGCAAAACGGATGAATTCGTAAATCCGTTTTAATCCTGTCACACTTGCGATACTAAATGAAAGCACTGAATCTATAATAGCGATAGAATACAAATCCAGATTGAAGATTCACTGTGCCTCTTAACCTTTAATACATTTCGCGGGTATTATAAATTATAGAATGATTCTCCTTATGTCAACACTATAATGGAATTAGTATGTAAAGATTTGGAAAGTAGCTATCGATTTATTATTATAACGTCTTAAGCATAAATCCATCGAAAACTGTTCTTGTGCGAGTGAATATGTTACCGACACAAATTTTTCTAGATAAAAACATATCGAAGATGATAAGAACAATTGATAAAATTTCCATATTATGAAAAATAATTTTTTAATCGGTAGAAAGAGCATCTTCTAAGTATCTTTTTCATCTTCCATTTAACTTCATATACTTATTAATCACTCAATGCTGTCATACAAAACTACATTATTAACATATAGATAGTGTCAATGAACGGTTATTGCAACATTTCGAACCAAGAGAGTTTGCTTATCTAGGATATATGGTGTTGATTCTTTATGTAGTGAGTGGAAATTTCAACAAACAAGATGAATTTTCAGCCTAGGAATATTCTTTTCTGTCCTATAATTCTTCCAATTATCCGCTAGAAGTTTAATTTAACGATATAAACTTGCCAAAGAAATAATTAATGAATAAGTTTTGCTGCAGTATAAAAATAATTACTTTACTTAGAGAGGTGGAGGACAAAGTAAGATGCATTCAGTAATGAGAAATAGAAATTTTGCGAACATTGATTTCAAAACTTGCTAAAGCTAATATATTTCATTGTATTTTGTTAAAATTTTTATAAATTTAACATTAAACAATATTGAACATGAAGCACTCCAGTAGTATCTTGTTAAATTTAAAAACATTTATTTACACACGTCAGTTCATAAGGATATAAGCTGACTTTTAAATATGTATGCTTTTTTACTTGATAGGTAGTTTTTATAATACTGTTTATAATATCTTCTCAAGCCAGGACCTTACTTTACCTACGTCTCTCTATAAAAGAGGGATAAATATCTGTCAAAAATCGCTATAATTTCGAAAATCAGTAAAATAGCATGTACAGAGACGAATTCGTTAAAACAGTTCTTTCTAATATCTAATTCTAGTTAATTTTATCATTTCTCAAAATTTTCCACGTTTTAATTACATCACAAGTAAACTCGATGTTCATTTTACATGTTAGAATTGGCAACTTCGGGCACTAGAAATGCGTTTTTATGAGTGAAACCATTAGACTTTTACGCGGGGCTAACGAAGGCAAAGCCACACTTTGGGTGCTTGGCGCCGTGAAGTGCTATCTTTTCCATGGAGCCTGATTATTAAGTTTCCCATTGTGTAGAGGGAGATTGGCGAGCTAGCGCCCCTATCTAGTTGGCGCCCAGGTGTAGGGCACCCTCCGCACCAGGTAGGCGCGACCATGAAAGAAGTACATTATGATGTAACAACTAGTAATCCATTTATAATCAAATCGTCAACTTTGTCACGTGAAAAGGAAATAATTTAGGGCTCCCGGATAGCTATGCGGACAGCGCGTTTGCCTTTGATGAAAGCGGTACCAGGTTCGATTCCCGGTGGGAGCCAATGTGAGAAATGACCTAAGTTGTCGAAGCACTTTTAACAATACAAATAATAGGAAATAAATAAAGAAATCATGGCAAATATATTAATACTATGGTTCAAACTATGTAGGCATATATACAAACAGAAATTCATTCCGTAATCCTACTGATATAATGTGAATTTGTGAAAGTGTTGAAAATACCCAAATTAAATCGCATTTGAAATAATATCCAACAGTCTACTTTAACGTCCATATAACAATAAAGTGAAAAGTATATTTCCATAATTTTCATTAAGACATTCAAAAGCGAATGAAAAAGTAGCCGACCGATACAGAGTGAGGTTATATTAGCAGTGACGCTCTCTTATGATGGTGAGTCGGAAATGAAGATGGCAGGGAAAAGAATTAATCATTACCATTACACTCGCAAACGCAATTTTCATTTTTAATCGTAATATTTTATCAGTGATGATTTTCAAAGCAGCAAGAATCACTAAATTATGTCTACAAGACTGTGATTCAAATGCCTACGTTAACAGAATTAAGTGTTACCTCCGTAATTGATGTCATTCACGCACTGCGGAGCAGAGAATTCATTCATTCAACGAAAATACTGATATTAATTATTATTATAGGTAACAAAGCTGATTGATACGATAAAGTTAAGAGCTAAGCATTCAATCACTCATTAAATCCATTCAGAACCATTAAGGCATGTTCGACAGCCATACCTACAGGGAAAATATGATATAACCAGACAAATAACGATATGGTTTTCATAGTTTACATGGCATTCATTAGGTTGTGTAAACTTTACCTAAATGCAGACTCAAAGCAAGTAAATGGAAATTTTAAGAAATATTCGGTTTCAACGATAAATTGATCGTAATCGGAAAGAATTTTAAATATCACAAAAATTAACTTGACGAAAATGTGTTCATAAAAAACTTCTACAATAGGGAAACATAATTACGGATCTAAAACTAAGAATATTCGATTGAATCCTCGAATAAGGGTTCAAAGTCGCAACTGCAACTGAAGCATCGCTATCTATTTTCTTTCCTAGAGAAATGAAATGAAGCATATAAGTTTTTATATAAACTAAATACAAAGAGTCGGCTCCATTTTAAAATATCACACAAGAATAAAAGCTGGTAAATATTATAACACCTACTTAAAATAAGCCTCATAATATTCACAACTAACTAAATGAGTTCAAATTGTAATAGTCACGCGAAAAAGACCATCATACGCTGTCTTTTTGTGAGAATTAAGCTGTGAAAACAACACATACCAACTTTTGCAACAACTTTCAGCTCACATATATAAATAAAGCCGATTAAAAAAATTATCACCTAATCACTAAACATAGGCTAGGCAGAGAATGCAGTAGTAGTAGTAGTAGTACTATTAAAAGTGCTTCGACAGCTTATGTCATTTCGCACATTGACTTCCACCGGGAATCGAATCCGGGACCGCTTTCTCCCAAAGGCAAACGCGCTGTTTACATGACTATCCGGGAGCGGGAGAGAATGCATACATCATTTGGTGATACAAAAGAAGTCAATATGAACATCTTTGAAACACGAAAGGAATCCGTGCAGGTAATTTTATTTTTCATGAAATCTTGGTGAAAAGAGTAGCCTCTCCATCTCCGATAACTTAATAGCTTTCTTTGTAGGGTAAATATTGTTTACTGTAGCAAAATATTTATTTTCATATTTCTATATCTTGCATTTTTTAAGTTGTAAAAAAGCGAATGAAGAATTTCGTGCGAAATTGCTAAAATATGAAGAAAATAGTAATGGAAAATGAAGAACAGAGATTCTAAGTCAATCTTCGAGAATTTTTCTCCAATCAGCGCAATCGATTGTCAAAGTTTTAACAGAGATTCCTAAGGCTGGTTTTAATAATACTAAATTCTAACAGATCATGCTAATTTACCGCCGTAATTCAATCATTATTTTCGGTCTGATACTGATATTCGCTCAGTATATATAATTTAATGAAGCGAAGCTTATACCATACTTCCATAACAACTGATTAAAAAGCTTAACAGTAAATGATCTACCTGAATTCCCATTCATTTCCTGATAGTTAGAAATGATTTCTGATCAACATATTTTCGAATTTAACACCGAGTCAGTACAGATAATTAAGATAAAAAAGAGAACCAGATGTTATCAAAAATGCAACATCGATACGTATACGGATTTTTTCGTAAATAGTACAGCACTCCGTTTCCATCTACTAGTCTTAATTGTTCTTTTCATTAATTTTGAACCAAATATTTTACCCCGCAAGTTACAGTTACGCAATGATTTTGAAAACATACTAGCGAACTCTCAAATCCAGATTAAGAAGAAAATCAGCGAGATAATTCATTCAAAAGTTGATATATTTTCATCAATCAAAATACATTAAAATGTCTAAGTATTCTTAAAGTAAAGTAAAGCATAAAATTAATTCATTTTACATTAGCGAAATAGCATAGCTGACAAAATCTCGATTGCATAAATATTTTTCAATTGATATGTATAATATAGTAACAGAAATTTCAGACTCGTTGTTGTTTATTTTAGTTCAGTGGAGATAACATGATTTGGAAGATTTTAACGCAGAAAACAGAATCATGCGTTACATAAACAACGCGCAGAGAAATATATTTTAATATGCTTACTAAGAACAAGAACTCTACTATGAAAATCCTGTAAAAACACTGGCCATGCAATATACACATACAATATTTAAGCAGTATTTCGCTCTAGACTGATGTCTTGCATATCATCAAAGTGGCAAAAAAATCACTCTTTCCCGATTGATGGACTGACATGCTCTCCAAAACTTGCTTTATGTATCATAAGTATGCCAAATAAGGCAAGTAGATTTTCTCAGAACAAAAAAACCAAAAGAACATGTTCAAACATGCTCATACCCGATATTCCAAAATTTTAGAGATATATCATTAAAAAAATACGTTTCGAGACCGGAAGAAGAAAAAAGCCTGAAAGCACTCATACAGTAAGATAAATTTCCAACACCGCATTAAGATGTAGAGGATTATGATTTTGTATTTATCATTACCCTTCAACTACTACATGATTACCCAAAATATAGCAATTGAAGACAGTAAAACAACGTAGAGTTAGATCAAGGAAAAATTGAGAAACCAAATAACAACGGAACTTGTTGGAATTAATTTCTGTCCCTGCAGTAACTCAGTAAGTTTTGTGGCAGTAAACTAAATATACCCTCAAAAGCAAGAAGGTATGAATATAACAAACATTTTTCAGACCGTATAGCCTATGGGTATCAAATTCCTCGAATTGTTCGTATCTCTGACAGAAATTACATGATATATCCATCAAACAGCCAGCATATTTTCATCCTTATTTATACCAGCATAAAATGATATTTTTAGACTTATGACTCTATCATATTCTTTGTCCTTCCAAAGCTTATTCATATCTAAAATCATCATAAACCCAATTTTCCGTTTTATTAGACCGCTTCTTTATGCATGAAAAAATTCTCCGATTGAGAATTCTTTTCTCACTATTGTCGTTTTTATCATTCGCAAATATTCACGTCTGTATTCTTTTGCCTTGTCTTCAAACTTGTCTGTTTGCCTGATTGCCCCTTTATCATATCCGACAAATTTGTATATTTACTTTGACTAAACGAAGCGAAGAATCCTTCAGAGAAACTTTATCTCAACTGAGCTTACAACTTGTATTATCTAATTTTTGTTTGATCGGTTTTTCGTCCGTTCCAACTTTTAAATTATTTTCATAATTGTATCAATATTTCTTAAAATTGTAACAATATTTCTTAAAATTTTTCCTATAATTTTTATTTTTCTCTATAAACGAGCAAAAGGACTCATCTACAGATATCAGTTAAGTAGCTACGCATTATATTATATATTATTGCTACGCATAGTGCCTCCCAAAGGCGTGTGAACATGTTGAACTCAATTATCTTTGACGCATTCCGAAATAAATACAGCATACCTAGGTTAAATATATACGTAAAAATATATTCGTAATGTAGCATTAATAATGAAATCAGCAATCAATACTAGTCTTATATATGGATGCCCAAGTAGGAATAATCAAAGCTAAATTCTAGAAACGTACAAATAATAACTGCAAAATTAAAAACGGCGAATTTTGTCTCATTTGTCTTGACATATTCTTCATATGACATCTAACAAGAATACAAGACTAATTATCTCTTAGGAAATATTCCTTATGAACAACGAATCCATACCCTGTACTCACATTGACGGGTACTTATTTGTATATCTGTAATAGAGGGTAGATGTTCTTGCCTTAATCTCATAGACCCCATCATTTCATTTTACGATACTAAAACAGGTAATATCAATTTAGCTGAAATACTTATTTACCTGAAATACTTATTTACCTGAAATACTTATTTACCTGAAATACTTATATTACTTATTCGTACAAAGACGAAGTGGACGAAACGTACGAAAAATAGCACCGCGAAAATGTATAATAGTTGGTAAATGATGTTCTGAAAACTGGTTTGGTTGAACAGAAAATATTAGGTTATGAAATAGACTCAGAGAAGAACTTCAATTTAAAGGAAAATTAAGAAATCGAAGATAGATTATCACTCGATTTTCCGAAAGAAATAATTTCGCTGTATTGAACCCTACTTATGAGTAAAATTGGCTCGAATTATATGATTTTTGAAGCAACAGCTTAAAATTTTCGGCTTCATCTGTTCCTGAGGTACGGATTCTGGTTAAGTTCTTCCATGAGACTCTTGCTAAGCAAGTATTTCTAAAATCTTTACGTTAAACACAACAGAAATAACGAATGTCCTATTTTGTACTCTGATTGGCAGCGAAGATGCTGGTGTTAGTTTCACCCAGCAAAAACGGAACCCGTATATTAATCCGGTTTTCTTTGGGAATGTTACTATGGACCAGATCATCTTATTTTCTCCTGATTCCACATAATATTATACTGCTAATCAATTAATAGTTTTACTAATGCTTTGAGCGCTTATCTTTCAAGGATTGCATTACTGTCAGCTGTCGCTAAATGTAATAGGCAATAGGAAGATTCGGTACACTTTACGCAAAAGCTTCATTCATTTGTTAGTGAAGCTAATGATGAGCATCTCAAGCTCCTGTAATTCTGCACCATTCAAAACCACTCCTCCCGAATGCGATGTTCTTACAGCGGTCGCATAGTCGTAAAATTTTCCATAAAAATTCTGCTAACATTTTGTTGCATCACATTACAAAGATAGCGGCATAAATCCTTATGATTGAAAATTACTGAAAATCTGATTAAAAGGAATGCATTACACCAACTTAGAAATATACATGCTGTTCTAAATACCAAAACTTTTAGTACACTTTAACAAAAATTTACCGTAAATGTACTATCCCAAAAAGTAAAAACAAAATGTGGGATGAAGGTAAAATTTAAATGCAATTTCATTGAGACGCAAGTGTATACATATCAAAGCGCCACTTAAGTATAAATCCTTCAATGTATGCATTCTTTTGATTATCTCCGTTAATGAGATATAAGGCCCGAAATTCAGTATTTACGATGCTTTACTGAAATTCTTGAAATAATTATACCCCTAACAAACAAGCTAAATATTATGTATGAAAATATGCTATACATTTTCCCTCTAATCTGCACGGACAGAAACAGTGCCTGCCTCAGAATAACAAATTAGAATAGTTGAATATATATTTTTATTTCGAATGCGGTGAAAATGGTAAGCATTACCAGAAATTTGAAAGTAATCGCGTCGTTTCAGAAAGCTAATTGAACTCCATTTCTATCTTTACATTTTTCAATGAATCAGCTTTCCAATACTTTCCTTACTCCCAGCCGTAAAACTGCCTGTCTGTAATGACCAATACATGTAGAAAGATTCACTTATCTACCTTCAAGTGTTTACAATAAGACAATTGTTTTACATCCGCGCCCCCTATAAAGTTGGAATACGCATTTGCAGTCCGCTAATTTTATTTATATAAATCTTAAGGGTTATAATAACAAAACTTATACCTTGGTATCTAAATTGATATCCTAGCGATCTAAGAAAGAATTTCGTCATCGGAATAAAGAGGTTGGTAACAGGATTCAAGAGGACAAAATAATTTGCGCCGGCCCCTAACAAGGATTCGCGTATCACAGTTTGCAAACCTCTGCCGTAAGAACAACACTCACTATCTTTATCCAAACCTCATAAAAGAAACTACATTTAAACCAGAAACATTATTTTACTGCTATTAACATATATCCAAAGAAAGAATATACGCGATTATGGTAAAAAAAAACTCTTTTAACCTTGCGGTTCTCTTGTTACTATTTAGTGAAAAACGTAATAAGAAATGCACGATATTTAAATTTAATTTCGCAGAATATCGTGCAGATTATAATATTGGAACTTCTTTGATTAATGCACTTAGATTCAAATGCCGAATAGCACTAATAGTTGCTCCCCTATGCATTTTATCATTACTGTGATAAGTACCACCAGCCCAATGATTAATTATATATATACTGACGTTCCATGCAAAACAATAGCTTGTGAAAACTTTACCCAATCCTCAACAGAAGCTTCGTCGCGAAAAAGAGGAAAAGATATTTAGGGAAGATTCCCCTGTTAAAATCTCCACTCGTGCTCGATCTGCACAGAGTAAATATTGAGCTGAGATATTTTTGTATGCATTCTAAAAGGAAAATATGGACAATTTCTCTGTAACCTGTGAATTATTTTGTTCTATACTTTGTTGATCGCAGTTTTCAAAGAAAAATTAAACTGCGGTATGTTGCATGAGCGAAATAATGTTGCACAATACTTCTAAAAATAAGGTAACAAAATGAATAGGGCCTGTATGCAGTTCTCGACTGCTTTTAATAAAAAATGAAATTGAGTAAACGATAGCTTATTTTGTAAAGTGATTTGATATAATTGGTCGGTGTTTTCAGGGAAAATGGGGAATTCGTTCTCTAAGTTTTCAATCTCAACACGGTTTCTGCTAATCTGTAATTGATTCTGTTGTAGCATTGACGACAACAGCTGCCATTGTTTAAATTTCAATATTCTCCACAAAAATATATTTTTAAATAGTTTTCCTACCATATTTTAATATACTTATCATCATGAATGTCATATTTTACCGGACTTTTCTTTGATTTCTGCGACAAGTGTAAAACTTCATCAAACCACGTAAATTTGCAATTAACTTAGTTCTTACAGTGAGAGCAATCGTATTTTTCTTTTGTCAACCATAAAAATTTAAGAAATAATTTACTTTATCCTTCACATCGTCAGCGGCGATGATTTTTGAGTAATTTGAACTTCGTTTTCCTTAGCGCTAGTAAAATACTTTGTATCACAGTTTGCAGAAAATTTGCAAAATTTCTCAAAATAATTAACACTTCTGCAAGGTAACTATTTCTCTATTGTAAGATACAAAAAGCAGCTATAATCTTAAGGCTGCCAAATATCTCCAGCATAACAAAAGATGCTCTACTTTATTTACTTCTTAGTAAATTTTACTACCTGGATAAAATATTCTCACTTAGTATCCGAAGAAATATTATGAAGCCGTTGCTTTTATGGCGAAGTACATACTAAGAAAGCGATGACATACGGAATAAGGTTTGCTCTAACTATCAGAATTTAACTTAATTGTAAAATTATAGAGGAGAAGGATATTAATCTCCACCATTCTTTCTCACTGGTTATACAAATATCACTTTTACAAGATATGTATTCATTCTCCTTCTCTATCTTTCATCATGAAAATATCCTTGAACAATTATTTGCTATATTAAATAGTTAATAAACAAAATATTAAAAATTTTAATAGGTGCTTTCACACGTTATAAGCTAAGAATCAATCCCGATAGTTCTCAAGTTTCTACTTGCCTGATGAATATTTTAAGATTTATAGTTCTGAAATGCCTCTTTGCGCTCGGCTTTTCCCTTGAAAACAACTTCGTTAATAAAATTTAATATTTTGCCTTATAATTTGATACGTTCTTTCAAGGAGACTGTACGAATTTCGAAAAGGATGCTCTGGAAAACTGAGTTGTTAGGTGCAAAGTAATTACTCTGCCTATGTTGATAAAGAACGCAAAAAAATTATTAAAATATAAAACTTAGAAAATACATCAATAATCGTACCCGTATTTGCTAATAATTACAATTTAAGACCACGATAGGGATGTTTCTCGCTGCAGTTACAATGATGGATCTCAGTTTCTTATGAGATCGCCAATATCATGAGTCCTTCGTCGTTTACAACTTAATTTATATCCTTCAAAAATAAATAGGCGCATGAAAATTACATTCCAAACAAACACCTCAAAATGTTGCTGGATTAGTTGGAATCTCAAGTCTACCTCTTTGGTTGTAATGGAAGGTTACCAGTGAAGTTTTGTTTGCGAATAATTCCATTTGAATTTGCAATATATAAATTGAGACCAGAAACTTAAGGTAAAATATATCCTTCAAAAATTATTGAGGTACAATTAAGCCAAAATTACTGATCCCGAATATCTTTCGTGCAATATTCCTCACAGAGGCAATCTTTGGAAGAAATTCATCCAATTCATGCGCAAAAATTTTAATCGTTTCCGCAAAGACTATTATCCGCAGATAAAGTTAATGAGCCATGACGATATTTCCTGCATTATAATACTGCGTAGTAGAAATACTTAAAAGAATTAGGCCTAATCATGAATGAATATAATTTCCTTTTCCGCCCATCATTGAGGATTTTAATGTGAAATTTTCATGAATAGAAAAATAAACAGATACCATAGAAAATATGTATTTGAATGTGACATCAGATTAATGTTTTTTCTAATAGCAGTAGCAAAAATATAATAATGTGGTAGCATTAATAATATAATAATGTACAGTATTAAATATGTTGTTTATTTTACACTTTATTTTGTTACTTTTTACGTAATGTATATTTTTCGCAATTCGCGAGTCATAAATAAAAATCAAGTCATTTCCTTTGAATTTAAATCAATGCTTTTCCACTACTGAATAATTTTGCTTAAATCACAAAGCAATTCCATGAAAATTCGGTAAACAGCTCGTTAATAAGTATAGTAACATCATAGTATAGTGTAGATAAATAGAAGTATTTATAAGCGTTCAATATCATAAAAAGCTATGAAATCGTGAATGTGTTTATTTCGTTTGCAAGCAACTTTCCCAATACATCCAGGAGCTAATGTTTTCTTTGGCTATTGAATTTTTGACTGCAACTCCAAAGACTTTTGATTCCCCAAAAACCGAGGAACCTTGCTGACCTTCCAAGATACTAGAAATTCGCGCTTACGGCACAAAATTTGCCGCTCGTTCGCGAAGCTCTTCTCCCTCTGTAACGGAATAAATCTCCCCACGGAGAAGCTCCGCACCTTGGCAAAAACGTCACGCGCCTCTCACCGGCCGCTGTACCGCGTAATTCACCGGTGCATCGCCCGACATTTTTTCATCTTTCTCTGCCTTTTTGAGATCCGCAGAAAAGACGGAGAAGGTAGGATGTCAGAGGAAAGTTCGTGGGAAGAAAAATGGGAGAAAACTTTGGAGAAGCACGGATAAGAAGAGGGGAGTGACACGAACGGGGGAGAATTATTATTCCGCCGGTGCAGTATCTTTCGCCCAGTCCGCGCGAGATAATGTTCGAATGTAACAGGAAGAGAAGGGGGGCGGGTGGATGACAGTCGAGGGAGTGAGGGAGCTTGGACTAGATAAGCATTTCCATGGAAGATAAAGAAATTTCCATACATAATGTGAAATATGTGCCCGAGCGCACGCGGGCACATATTTCAGCGATGCGCGAAAACTACGCAATAAATGGTGTCGATAAAGACCCTAAAACAAAGAAAAATAACCAATGGAGAGAAATAGGATGTCACGTGAGAAATATAAGTATGACATGAAAAACTGTTTCGTTCCGATTGGAAAAATTAGCGGCATAAACATATCTCGTAACATTACGGATAAGTATGGTCAAAATAAGCCCATAAAAATGATTAAATACAACATCTACAAGCTCCTACAGCAGTACCAGGAGAATTGGTCGATATTCTGGTGGCTAATTCCGCAAAACTTGCGAAAGCATCGCCTAAACGAGCCGGTCGGTTCCGCGCGGAGTCGACCGGCAGGCGGCCGCAGACGACACGGCGCTGTTCCCCGGGACCGCATTCGACGTCGGGCCCCGAATTTCCCGCATCGCGAAAAAGCCGGGACCGGAAACTATTTCCACGGGGGATCCCGCGGGTGCTTGGGTCTACTTACGTTTCAGTATTGGCTTAGGATGACTCTGCTTCCTTCGCGACATTCGGAACTGCTTCGCCACTCACACGGACTATCTATCCCCCAATGCGGTTTTGTTGTTATCATTCACACGCGATAGTTGCCAAGCATGACGTCACATTCCCGCTCCAATCCTGGTACTCCCACAATTCAACATGGCGCATGACGTTAAATACGCACAGGCGTGATTGCGAGTCCGCCAAATTCGGAAAGCACGCGCGAACAGCGCCCGCTGCGAGTGCCCTTCCGCATCCAACAGCCCTCCCGCTTCCCAAGTCCTAATGAGATTCGGGGTAAGGTTAAACAAATTCGACAATTCCTAATCCTATGTTTTTTTCAAATGTCAAGCTCTAATTGTTTGGTGTTCGCCGTCCTTTTTTTTAGTCGTCTGGATCTACTGAAAAGAAACACTTGACAGCAACTCGAATGTTTCACTGGAGTGTCCCGCACATTGTTGCACCCATCCGCCGCGTTTTCGGCAGATGACAAGGAGAACGAAAGTCGAAAATCGCGGTTTTTGTCGGAGCTGGTATCGGCGCTCGCCTATCGCACTCGGCTCGATACACACCGCCCGCGAACTGTACGGCGAATGCCAAAGAGGTTGCCTGATACTTCACCCGCGCTCTACGTTTCTTCACGGCCGCCAGGCGGCAGTAGTAGTTGGGCAGTTCGCTCTTGGTTGATCTCGAGCATACGAACCGCCCGAAGAACGCGTAAACGGGCCGGAGCTTAGGGCCTATGCCGAGAAGGATTTTCAGTTAATTAGATATGGCTTTCATCCTGAAAAATAGGATTTTTACTATTGCAGTATTAAAATTTACTGCACGAATTTTCCGCAGGAATAGATTTAAGTCTCAACTGCAGTACCTCTATATAACGCCGACAAAATGTTATAAAAATCCTCTAGAAAGAAGCGAATTCCATAGTAGAACAAATTTATCCACAAGTTTTATAATTTACCTTATTTTGGATATTATTATTAACGTTCTTTTTAATATTTTTTCATTTTCACACAGCGATTAAGGCGCTAAACAATGTGATCATGTGAAACGAAGTATTTATAACAAATTTCCTGAGTTAATGGTCATAAGGAAACATATAAGCCCATTTCAAAAATAATCTAATGGTGGGTTTAGGTGCGGCGACCTCCCTCGCCTTAATATCCCAAGGGCGGTTTTAGACAATCAAATTTAAGGCGCAAATATTTAATCGCGGCCTTCTTAGTGGGTATCTTTTTAAAAAGATTAAAATTAATGTTTTTTGTAAAATACATAGACATATGAGTCATAAACCGTACACGGCAAACCAAAAAAACAATATTCTTAATTATAAGTATTTCTATCCATGGTAATGCGTGATCTTTTTCTTCCTAGCCTTATCACTCCCATCACTCGCGGCGTCGGTTGATGATTTTCGGAGATGTTTATGAATTGAAATTTTTCTACAAATTTTTATCGTTATAGTAAAATGTTGCAGCCGTGGGGATCGAACCTAGGTCCGCCGCTGACCCCACCACCTCCACGCTACCAATGCCCCCGCCACAGCACGCCATTGGTGGACGCGCTACCAATTGGATTTAGTAGTAGCATAGCTACGATATGTAACTGCCTAATTCAAATTGTACACAGATGTCTAATTTGAGTAATCCAATACGTTTAATACACATTTCAATAGAAATAGATTGCACAACTTTACAATAAAATGACTATGATAATGATGTTCTAAAGTGAAAGCTGGTGGAACTCCATATTTGCAGTAACAAAAGACCGCGACTGTAATAATTTTATATTTGTAAAAACTAAACTACAAAAATTTTATAGATCAAATCGTCTGAGTTACTTAAGTGTGTGGCACTATTTATCTGAAACTAGCATCCGAAGTATCTCAATAAGTCTATACGATTTATTATACTAAATATGTCATGATTGTACAATAAGTAAAAAAATAGTGACTTGGCTGGGACTTAGCGATTTTTACGATAATCTCCTGCCGACCCTGACGATCGTGGCGTGAGTGGCAGGAGTGGCCTGTCTCTCAACGGGGATATTAAATTTCATAAATACCAGTGTAATTAATAATAATTAATAGGTAAATATTTCCTTTCATTTCTTTTTACAGATAACTTATATTTTTGCGATTAAATTTCACCTGGTTACCTTCCAAGCATTCTTTAATTATAATTAGCATTTATTTTAATATCCATAACTTATATATACGTACAGTGGGTTAGAATCGAAAAAACCTGGCCAAAATATAAAAGCGAAATATGTTCGTGCGAACTTTGGCACTTCGAATAGTTACTGCTGAATAAACTCGTATACAGCCATTACTATTATTATTGAGTAAATTACTTTGGTTATAAAAATAATTTCCCTTATATCTTGGGACACCTTAGTGAAAACTCTCCATATAAAAGTAACGTGCTTTCTTTCTTACGTTTTTCGTCTATTCAAGCCCTCTTTCGTTCGGAACGAGGCTCTCAGCCATACCCTAAAACATGAACCCGTGCCAGTCCTCACCATTGGGTGTACACGTTACGCATATTCTCGATTTACTTATCGCATAATTTCATTTATTTCATAATTATAACAAAATTTTATATTCACACTCGCAACTGGCCATATTTATGGAAATAAAACAGAGAAAATATCGATAAACGTGCTATTAGTCACACACTGAATTGACTGAAAAAAAGTGTTAAAAAATCATCCAACTAAAATGTAACAATGTATAAAGCTCTATTTCTTACAAATGAATTAATTTCAATTAATGCCACACTGTGCTGTGGGATCTCTACAACAAAGCTAATGCATTGCCGATAAAACTTCTAAGACTGTATTTGAGCTTACACAAGATTTTGGGAGAGCGAGATTATACGAGTATTAGGTATGTCATTATCTCCTTGCAAATATGTTCTTTATTCTTCTCCACAAAAACACGAGTTATAAATCACTTCAAGAATTAAATAGATATATACACTTATATACTCCCGGATAGCCAAGTGGGTAGTGCTTTCGGTATTGATATTGGTAGTCCCGGGTTCGATTCCCGGTGGTAGTCCATCTATGAAATGGCCTAAGCTGTCGAAGCACTTTTAGAAAAATAAAAAGTTATAACAAATATGTAACGGAGCTTTGCCTGAGCATTGAATTAATTTTCAAAATTGTTAGGTTTGATTATTAAAAGTGACTCTGAGTAGAAAACAGCTATTTTAATATTGTTGTTAGTTAGTTAGTTTGTCTGCTACAGCATCACGCGAAAATTTTCCAACGGATTTTGATTAAATTTGACAGGATGATAATGTAAGTTGTCGAGTGACATTTAGGACACTTTTAACAGCGATATGTTACATCTTTCGATGGGTAAATGGATCATTGTCTTCGGTAATACGCAGTAGACGGAGGAGAAAATGAGAGGGGATGGGGAAGAGGGTAGGGGAAGTGGTAGTTCTTTTTTCCCCAAAACCCTACAACTAAACATTGTCCAACTTACAAGACTGGCACGGTATCAATCATTCTCTTCGCAGTCAAGATTCTTGGCGAATTTTCATGTACCTTATATAGTCTTATAGTATAGTCTTCGGTTCGATCCCAAACGAGCCAAATATACCCCATAAGAAATATCGTACATGTAAAGTTCACATTTACCGCTTGCAGGCTTTATTTCTCCTCCGAAATTAAAATATGCCTTATTGTATGGAGTCGAGACAAGTACCAATAGAACAAAAACTTCTTAAAGATTTTCTTTAGTATTGTCGAATATAGATCTGAGGTCTGAATAACGAAATAATTCTTCATTAAAATATATGCAATTTTCATTAAGATACATCACATACGAACGACATCGTCTAGATGACTAAGTCCCTTGTTGAAGTCAAATTTGTTCTTTACGCCATTTCCGTCAAATATAGGTTATAGAATAACGCTGTAAGGAATGATTGATGATAAATAAACGGCTTTTCGCCTGAATTTAAACGAAATTCCACTCAGAAGCAAATATTTTGTCAAAGATAGTTGATATGCCCGCCAACATGTTCCAGCATTAAACGTGGGCGAAGCTACTGGCTACAGCCATATAAAATAGAATAAATGCTTAGCACTAATAGTCGAATGATGGAAGAGAAGTAAACTTTCTGAGAGTTAAGCATTTGCAGTTTCGATGAAAAACAGCTGGATCACACTGATGAAAGTTAAAGTTCTTTTACAGCCTGATTTTTCCCATTCCAGTGGGAACAATAACAAGTTGTTTTATCACGATCATGGAATAGAGAAAATAAGATATTCTTCCAGGTAGGGAAAAAGGGAAAAGAATTCGAGGAACCAACGGAAAGATTTAGCAAAAATGAAATGTATACAAAACACTTCGTGTTCAGCGCTTCGGTTACCGTGTGGATATACAATTGTATTTTTTACCGTTTTTATGTGAACAATTCCTATTTATTTGTATTTTAATTCAGTTTGAATCCTTCTTTTGCATATCCTATATTCTTACATAAAATATTAAGAAGTGAACCTTTTTCCACCAACGTTATCCCAAAAAATTGAAGCGACAAAATCTGCTTTTCGCTGAGTAAATAGTTATTTTTGTATGAGTGAATGTTTTTGAAAAAATTCGTAATTAGTATAACATTTATCAATTTTTATTTTCCCTTAAACAACGGGTGGTTCAGCTATTCAATTATCTACAAACAAAAAGCTTACCAAAATATATCCTGTTCTTGGAGTATTATACGCATGATATTCTTCTCGTTTATCTAATGGTGTTCCACTTATTTGTAATAAAAGTTAATATATTTTATCACGATAAAAGAGTGTGATGTATTTGGACTTAAACAATACATGGAGATTGTTGATATATATGGGTCATCTTACAATTAGACATTCATTCCAGTACATTGACCTCTCCCAGGCTTAAACAGACTATCACCTACATATTGATATCGGTAATTGAGAATACTGAAATAACTATATTCTCTGCTATTTATATTACCTCCTAAGATATGACTTTGTAATGATAGGAAGTCTATATTTTCCAAATTAATACAAATTTCCCATTCCTAATAAACTATTCCATTTATTTCAGCTAAATTTTAAATGATTGACCTTTGCTACACAGATAAAAACGCTTGGCAAGTTTCATGCAATAATACTACCGGGTTCGACTCCAGGTCCTTCGGAAAGATGTTAATCAGAAATGCATTTAAAGTTCGTAATTATTTCCTTTGACATCGAGACATGATACAAAAATCTGATGTGGCCAGCACATGACTTTCTCCATATATAAGATGTAAATATTTATCTACGACAGTATTTTCGAACTCAATATTCAATCTAAACTTGGAAGATAATTGATTAATTTATATCATATTATATTTTACTTCACAAACATTATAAATAATGTTTTTCGGGATATGTTCCATGAAAAACGATGAAATGGCCTTTCACCCCAGCTCCCAGTGCGCCCACCACGTACATAATCTGCAACTTCCGGTTTATCAGTATTTCACAAATAACTCCTACACAATCAGTGATACAGAAATATGTTTCATACAAAAGTCATAGTAAATTACATTTTCTAAAACGTTTATTAGAGATAGTATATTCCTAAATATCATTATTTATGGAGATATTTTGAAAACCGGAAATGAGCTTCGAAGAATGAAGCTCAACTTCCGGTCAACTGAATTACTTCAAAATCTAATCAACTCTAACGACATCAACCAAAATACTATATATGAAATTTGGTGGTGATCCGACAAACAGTTTTTATGTTAGAGCGCCCACAAAGTACATAATCAGCTACTTCCGGTTGATCAGTATTTCACGAATAACTCCTAATCAACCGGTGATACAAAAATATGTTAAATACAAAAGTTATAGTAAAAGACATAATCTAAAACTTTTATAAGGTATACAATATACCTATATATCATATTTATGGAGATATTTTGAAAACCGGAAATGAGCTTTGATGAATGAAACTCGACTTCCGGTTTACCGATTTACTTGAAAAACTAATCAACTCTGACAGCACACACCACAGTACTATATATGAATTTTGGTATTGATGCGACCAATAATTTTTACGTTAGAGCGCCCACTGTCACACACACATACACATACACACACACACACACACACACATACACACAGACATCATTCAGAAAATGGTCAAAACGTGTTCTAGGGACCCCAAAACATGTATTTCCGTTGAAATCTCGAAGTCGATTTTTTTCATAAAAACAATACTTTCTCTATACTTCGTATATGGAGAAAGTAAAAAAGCGTAAAACTAACAAAAATTCTTCAAAGACAGGCGATTTATTAATTTTCATACTTATAAGTTCGGAAGGGAAACATCAACGTGGTTTCAAAATAACGAGGTGAATAAATGAGTATTCCAATAATGTTCACCGAATTAAACTGTAGATACCTGCTTATGACAGCACTTTCATTTGACTACTTCTATAA
Source organism: Sympetrum striolatum (assembly GCA_947579665.1). NCBI lineage: Eukaryota > Metazoa > Arthropoda > Insecta > Odonata > Libellulidae > Sympetrum > Sympetrum striolatum. Next base: position 45,934,339 of record OX388342.1, on the reverse strand, counting down.
TATACCCTAATGGCTGATCTTGGGAATTACTCTCAAAAGAAAATTGTAGAAAATTCCAAACAGGGAAATGATTATGTTGAGGTTAAATTTACGTTTTGCGTTCTCTTTCTCACAAGTTAGAAACTATTATATACGAGTTTGGAACGGTATCGTGAATAAAAATTTCCCTTCGCTCCGACGGGAAGCAATTTATTAAGAAATTACTTCGACAATAAATTCGGGAATATGCTGCAAGTCCTCAAAAAACACTAACTTTTTTGCAATTCTGGTATGATAACATTAAGTTACATTCAAAACAAAAAGCGAAAAATGTCAATTAATATCCTCTCTTTAGGGCAATAATCGCGATTCAAAAAGTTATTCATTCTTTATTTTCGTATTTATTTATTCATATTTTATTATTCGTCCTTGAGAATTCTGGGGCCTTCGAGAGAATAAATTAAAATAAACACATAATAAAAATGAACTAAATGTGTCAAATCTACCTTTAAACTTTGCAGAATATATTTGGCAAACCCATAAAAATCTCATGTTCCTTTGTTAAGAACGTTATAAGGAAATAAAAATAACTACATAAACCATCCGATCCTTATGCTTACTTTCAACATGCTCTAATTAAGTTGAGAAGCAACTGTTTTAAATTTTCAATTATTCACATCTTAAATGAGTTAATAGGTAGTTTATGATTCACGAGAGGGTATTTGATGTAATCTCGGTTTACCTTTCCGATGTGGATTTTCAGAAACTCTTATGCCTCAAATTTAATAAGCATTAAATCTGAAGAAATAAACTGAAATGAGCGAGTGTGGAAGGTTACTAAAATTCAATAGGGAACACAAACTTCTATGTATCACCATAGAGAAATATTTCATTGGTCACTAGCTTCGTCTAATAACCGACACTATCACTGTTTACAGACGAAACTGGTAGCAAATATAAAATTTGTTTGAGAAAGTATAAGTTTAGTATAGAATTTTTACGTGGTTATAGGGGTTGGGGTCAAATCAGCTTTTACGCGAAGAGTAAGGGGTTTTCTGAATAAAGGTTTAACAGTCGTGACCCTAAATGCGCTAAACTTGTCATTTGTCCCTTGTTTAGATTCCAATCACAAACAAGCATACAACGGCTATATCTGTACGAGATTTATCGGACAAAAGAAAAAGTGATCGCACCAGTAACGTACCAAGACATTTGTCTCAAGACAGTTGACAACGGCGCAAATGAATGTCTGAGTGTGCCCGTTGTATATCGTGATTCCTCTACTAACAAACGTAATTCTTTACGGAATAACCGACCTTAATAGAAACGGAACTTTCCATAATTCACAAATCTACAAAAATAACAAAATACTGAGACTTTCCCTCACAAGTAAGCAATAACGGCCTGCATCAACTTTAATTTGGGAGCTCCCGGATAGTCATGTGGACATCGCGTTTGCCTTTGGTGAAAGCGGTCCCGGGTTCGAATCCCGGTGGGAGCCAATGTGCGAAATGACCAAAGCTGTCGAAGCACTTTTAACAATACAACAACAACTTTAATTTGGTGAATTGTTTGGTTTGTGTTCACTCGCGCTCATTACTGCGCGCCCATCTGCTAAAACAATCATTATATAGCTGACTCCAAAAATGATCTAAATAATCTTCGTTATTAGAAAATTTATAAGCAGTAATACTCGTCAAAGAGCTACTTGAAGTATATTGCGATGCAGGTACAATTTAGCTAGTTACATATTATTCGTGAAAAATAATAAGATTATACAGTCATAAAACCATTATATATTTCAATATTAAATCTATTCCAAGACGCTTCCGAATTTTTACGACTCTTACAGTCGTGTTACTGGATCTGCACTTCTTGTTATGAGTGATATATGTAGTGTATTTTGGCTATTATAGGCTATATATATTTGGCATGATAGGCTATTCAAACTATGCTATCGATCTATCACGTTATAATTATACCCTGATCAAAATAGAGAAGAAAAAACGATTTCTATATTAATTCTAATATTTCGTGATTTCTCTACAATAGTTAGTTCTGAATATAATAAAGTTGGTTCTAAGTTAATGCCTCTACGACTAAATGAAATTTCTTTGTCGTCCGTTTCCATCATACCCTTACATATGCCCTGACTTAGGATTCCAAAAGACACAATTCAGGGAGACCCGGGTTCGATCCCCGGCTACGGCAGACTTTTTCTCCTTCACTTCCATCTTGCAAAATATACACCTAATGAATTTGCGAATCGAGAGAACTTGTCAACACTGCTGTGCATAGAAGACTGCATGGGAGTGGGGGGAAAGTGTACCAAAGGTGGCGGTATTAGGAGGTGGAGTAGGTTGTCGATGCTCCGCCCACCGGTACCGAAAAAGGCTCTTTACCATAGGCGTGCGCAGGATTTTGCTATTGGGGGTGCCAACGGTAAAAATGCCGCCTTTTGCCCTTATCCAAGACCGTAATCATAACCCCCAAGAGCTCGGGTGAAATCCAGTTCCATAATGCAACTCCCACAACAAAATTAGAAGGCCCCAATATTTGTGAGAAACGAAATATATACGTATAACATTTCTGTTTTGATTTTCGATGTTAGGATAAGATATATTTTAGTAAATACTTTTGAAAAACTGCATTTAAATAAACTTTGGTAATTTTAGCATAAAATAGCTTAATTTGTCAGTTATAAAATAAAAGAATACTAACTACAGGGGAGAAAATTCGATAAAAAATACGAAAAACTTTTCGCAGTCAGCTTTATTAGAATAATGTTTTTAATATTCTAATAAACTTAGCATTTTATTCACTGTATTTACAGAACATAAACAATCTAGAAATATAATAATTTGGAAGATCAACTATATCAAAATTAAGCGTATTGTTTTACTGATCAATAATATAATAACAAAGTCAAAGTATATAAATATTCAATTTTGGCGCGACACTCACTATGCGCACGCCTATGCTCTTTTCTACGCTGCACTATTATGACTTTACAAGCTGCGGAATATGGTCTTGTGGGGTCATTGGGCATTGTTAATGATATGCTTTCTGAATACTGTCCTTCTGTGACGATAGATAATAAACTACTTAATTCATATTCAACTTAATACCTTTCGGAACGTGATCAGGGCAAGAACGAGAGTGAGTGATTAATTGGAAAGATTACAAAATTGCGATAGAAATAACGATGATAAAAAAGAAACGGCATTTGAGCGACGGCGAAAATTATCCCTCTAATTTATTAAAAAAATACGATTAGTCGTTGCTCTGAAAGCGGTTGTAGTTTATTCGTTAAACTCGCAACAGAAATCCACCCCAAATACGTACGTAAACTAGACAATTTAAGATTACTACTACCCAACTTCCATCCATTTATTGATGATACCGCCGACAAGTGACGTAAACAAATCCGTCGGTAAGATCGGTCCGGTAAGGGCTGGATCTTGTTATCTTCAGGACCCTGACGCAAGTCTCACGGAGTACCCTTCGAATAGTAAAGATGGTAAAGTTACTCTGGAAGGCTTGCTTCTTTTCCTCCAAGCACCGAACCTGAACTTAAAGTTTAAATGGAAGAATTTCAGTACTAACCTAATCTATACCTAATGTCACGCAATATTTCACGTTTTAAATTCCTACCATAATTAGGAATTTAAGCAGAGCTATTACTAAATAGCATTGCTAATCTGAAAATTATGAGCTTTACTCTATCCCAGTTTAGATTGAGGAAGTTGAATGTCCTAACTTTCACTAGCTATTTTGTTAATCCCATATCTGCCAAATAATTCTCGAGCAGACCCGAAATTATTTATATTTGATTTTTTTGGGAAAATGTTTTATTAATTGAATTAAAATTTTAAGCCAAATTATAAATAAGGAATGGCTTATTTTTGAGGGTATTGAATTTCAAATTTCGAATATCAAACTTCGCGATTGCATTCTTTGGAACATCAATTATGCTTACAATAGTTCGTATTTTGAGTAATCTATGCCTCTAGTTATCCTAATTAAGCCACCCGACGATCTATTATTTGTTTACTTACAAAATTTAATTATTTTGAAACTTTGTCTCGGCAGCTTTCGTAGTTTTAATTGGATAGGTTTATTTTATTAGAGATGGATTACTATGCAATTATATTTGATTCTTTCCGCGTGTTTCACAGAAATCTGTCGTTAATAATTCTTGTATTTTCTTCCAATAAATTTCTATGAGAAAAGAAAGACCATCTTAATATTTAATTCAGAAATTTTAGCCATTGTATACTTCCCATTTACAAAAAATAATTTGAACCACGCAAGGATTTCATAATTATTTGCATTTTGGTAAAGTTTATGACTTTCAGTGTCAATGTCAGAACCGAGCCTTCATTCAGATAAGTGGAGAAGGCAGCCGATAAAGTAGGGAGATGGTTTCTTTTCAGTTCCAATTGTAATTTTAGATGTTTTAAAATAAATTGTGAAATTAGGTGGAAGAAGTCACATGAAACACATGTTTAAGGTATTTGCAAGATGGAAGTGAAGGAGAAAAAAAAAAAAAATCGGGTTCGATCCCCGGCTACGGCAGACTTTTTCTCCTTCACTTCCATCTTGCAAATACCTTAAACATGTGTTTCATGTGACTTCTTCCACCTAATTTCACCTTTGCCTTTTCCGGGGCTTTCCGGAGTGCTTTGATGGCTTGGTACATCTCGCGATGTCCGTTCGTGGCTGGTGGGCAATGCCATTTGTCTTTGATGGACCCTCCTCCATTCCTCCTCCATCATAGCCCTCGGAAGTGAAGGGGAGATTGTTCTGCCGTGGTAGCTTAGTGGTTAGAGCAACCGACCGGCAATTGGGAGACCCGGGTTCGATCCCCGGCTACGGCAGACTTTTTCTCCTTCACTTCCATCTTGCAAATACCTTAAACATGTGTTTCATGTGACTTCTTCCACCTAATTTCAGGTGTATATTTTGAAGAAAAACAGAGCGAAAGCTGGCAGCCACTAGAAAGTGAAGATTATATCGTGGAGTACAAAGTGTAAGGATTTCGGGAGAGTGGGGGTAAATCCCTCCTAAGAGGGGACTAAAATTTACGCTCGTATCACACGGTACTATAATAGGAAGTGTATTCCCGTAGGCCTATCTTCCAGAGAAAGGCCAAACTCTCATACATTCCTCAATCGTTCTAGCGTAAACAATCAGCTAATAAGTAAATGATCATCAGGGTCGGAAAAATTTAATATTGAAAAATTTGGAGGTAAAACTCCTATACCTAAAACCATCAAAAAAAATTAAAAAAGCAGAAATTGCCTCTCAACAGATGAGATACTGTCTCAATGCAATGTATGAGTAGTTCCTTAGTCGTTTTAGAAGGAGATGGACGTCTATATGAACTTGTTCTCAAACCTAAATCTCACAAGGGAATCACCAGGTTTGTGGAAAACGGATTAAAACGAAACTTTCAGGAAAAATACTAAGGTACATTCTCTGCATAAAAATAATGGACACGTTTCCGACCGCTCAACTCCTTTGTTTAAGAAAAATTAGCAACGGAAAATCGGAGTTAGGCAACCCCGCAATACGCATGTGTTAGCATGCAGATCTCATTGTTGTCCGGGGATTTTGAGGAAAATTTTTGTGGTGATGTAGGAAGTGAAGCAATGAAAAAGTGTAATGTCGTTCATGTAAATGTGCCTTAGTTTCGTGACAATAATTAAGTGAATATTGATAATCGAATTGTATGCAACCCCGCATTACACACACGCGCTACCTCAAATCTGTTGGAAATAACCCGCTGTTTGCGAGTGATTCTCAAATTTTATTTTCATTTTCTTTTGTTGTATCTTTCCTTTTAACTCACTAGTAGACTTAACGGAAAATTTTTCCATTCTTGCACCCGATATCCTATCGAATAACCTTATTTCAATCAAATGAACTTCGATGACGGAGAGCCTCACGAAAAGGTTGATGAATGATGGTGCGTAACATAGCTTTCTGCAATGCTTCGGTACTTGTTGGTACCAATTACATTAGCTGTCGTCTTAAACTTGATAGCAGTCCTATAAAATAGCATTTTCACGAATTTAAGAGCGAAGTTTCAAAGTCCGAACTCAAAAAAATCCCTTTCCTATTTTCGTCCAGCTTTTTTCGATTCTAACCCACTATGCGTCGTTATTTGTAATGGAATAAATTCTAACTAAAAGGTGAAGAATGCTAGGAAGGTAAAGAAGATGAAATTAAATCGCAAAATGGTAAGTTATCAGCAAAAATTGGAAGAACATAATTTCATAAGTGGAAAATCTCGAGATCTGCATGGTTATGAATGTGTATGGTTGGGTTGCCTAACTCCGATATTCAGTTGCTAATTTTTTATAAACAACGGCCCATTGGGTTGAACGGTCGAACACTTATCCATTATTTTAAGCAGGGAATGTGCCCTGAAAGTTTTTTTTAAATCCATTTCCCACAAACCAGGTGTTTCCCTTGTCAGCTACATCGGAAGTCTTGTTGGAAGGTTTGAATGAAAGGTTTTGTTGGAATCTCATGTTTTTAAATTCTCCGATGCAAACAATCAAAATTTTATCCACATTGAAGACTGATGCGTTTTGCTTATTTCCTAGAATGATCCTTTTGTAAATGGTAAAACATATTAATTTTGGTTTCATATCTATTATGTCAATAATATATGCCTTTTATATTGGAGCCAGGAGCTGAAAGGGTAAATGACTTTAGTTTTAACTTGTGATATTTCTTTAGAGGCAAGCTGAACAACATTATCATTAAGGCAAAAATGGCAAGGAATAACTACAAGCATATACTCCTAAATAAGTGATTGATATATTACAATATATCCATAATTTATAACATTGGCATATTTATCAGGATTTTGAATCAATAAGAATACTCATCCTTTGTAATGGTTACCAAATTTACCAAAATGTGTGGCAAAATATTTTGACTTAATAATGCAAATTATAATGTTGATCTAATGACTGATATGGAATTTAAGAAATGTCTCATTAAGTAATTTCAATTATATATAGTAAAAGATGAGCAACAGAATTAAGACAAACAGTCTCCCTGGATTGATTGACCTGAGTCAGGTGGCAAAAAGCCAATGGAAACACTATCAATGATTTCCAAAGGTGATGCTACAACCATAAATGCACCTGAGGAGGTCCACTCCTACCTTTTTCTGGAGGAAAACATCCCTGTTCGCAGAGAAGAATGTGACTCCTCTTGACTCAGCATCTCCTGACCAAAGTTGACAAAAATCAAGGGGTTAGCAACACACAGAAGGTAAATGGGGTCTCGATTCAGGGTTAAGAAACAACAACTAACCAAGCATCCTTCTTCAAAGAAACTGGGAGCTTCACAAGCTAGAAATTATGTAAAAAGGGAAGGTTTCAAACAGTTGTATATTTAATTTAGATACAGATTTTTTAATAATTGAGATTCTGATAATCAGCCAGTCTTGATGTCAAAGGAAGTCCTAAGTTAGTTTTCACATTAAAGAGCACAATATGAACATCTCTGCTAAAGAAAACGCAAGTAAATATCAATCTATATAAATAAAACGAAATGGTGTACAGGCCACTTCAGCTTTTGATTTAAAAATTGATAGTTGACTTAAACAATTTCATGAAGCAATGGCTAGATTTTTTTCAGAACCTTCAAGGAAACAATTCGACGATTTCAATTCAATTATCAAAAATCAGCCTGAGGACAATTTATAGACAAAAGAATTTCCTTTTTCCAACATATTTTAATACTATTTCACCAGTAATCTTAAACAATACTTATTTTAAAATTGGTAGGCTTACCACATAATAATTCCATGAATGATATCAACAAAATATTCTATCTTTGTGGTAAGTATTAAGAATTACCAAAGAACAGAAACTTAACAAATACTTGGATTTTACTAATTTGTTATGGTTCATGTATACAATTTTAAATTTATGGAGGTTTCTCATTGATATTTCAAGGGAATTATGGGCTCCAAAAAGAATAAATTAAATGAAAAAAAGATATTTAATTGGTATGATGAGGTTTGATATGGTGATAATGAAATTGTGTTGTTTCAATGCAAAGAAAGATACAATTCCAAAATTATTGAGATAACTTTTGCTGCTTTGCATTACATGAAAATACAATACCAATCACAATGTGGTATATATATTACCAAATACTTTTATACTGTCCTCTCCAAATACTACTAATTTCTATGACAAAAATGTTAAATAAAACACAGCTGTTTGATTAAGCTATTTTTATGATTTCAAAGTTCTTGGAATCCAAGATAAGATATTCACATCATCCTCCAAGATACTATCAATAACAAATTGGAAGAATATTGGATTTGGAAAAATTCTGATAATTAAGCATCTTTTTACCTCACTACTAAAACTATTTTCCAGCAAAAATAACAGTGGAAGATTATTACTAAATTGCATTCCTCTAAGATGAAAATGATATTTGAGGGAATATAAATTAATAAGGAATTCAAAAATTATCTAGCATATGGTAAATCATGGAGCTATTTCAGGAAAAAATGTGTTTTTCTTCCACTTTATTACTATATGTTACCAAACATCAAAGAAGCAAAGCAATAAAAACATTGAGAGCTTAGCAAGTAAACACTTTTCAATAATATTATTATTTAACTAATATTATGTAAAATTTCACTTGAATTCCAATGATGTCAAAAAATACCAGACTACCAACTTTTCCCATGATGCATATCAACATCTTCTATGAATTAAAGTTTCCATCAATTATATATGCAACCAATTTACTATGTATGCCTGCGTATAAGTCGACCTATGAAGCCTAAAAAAAATCTCTCAAAAACCAGGGGTTGACTTATATGACTTGTATGCCAAACATAAAATTTAACCCTTTACCACCAAGGGGTAAATAGGTAATACTGCCTGCTTTAAACTTGTCGTACACAAACTCTCGCAACTCACCACAATTATTTCTTAGTGAAACTAATTTTCAGCAATTCTAATTAACATAGATATCAGATAAAACAAATTTCATCACAAAATACAATTTTGGTTGAAAATATGTTATGACACGTTTTCATAGTAAAAAAGTTGAATTAATAAACCATTTCATACCTTAAAATAAGTCTGACACATATTTATTCTAAAATTATATTCATTTCTTCACATGTATTTTTATTTTACAAAAATGTAATATATATTCCTATGTTTTCTTTTTAGAAATGAAGATCTGTAAGCACATCATGGTTTGTTTTTGTTTATACAATTGTCATGATTTGACTAGCGTTTGGAGTTAATGGAAGTTGTTCTAGCTGTGTCATGATTTGATATTACCATGCTATGTTAACATTATTTCTAAATAAATTCAATTAATTTCATAATAAATTTTTAATACCATTGTTTTTTTTGTAAAACATTTTTATTTGTAAAGCCCGAGAGATACCAACGTAAGAAACTTGTGTAATAGATAAGCAGAGGCAAGAAGTTGCCATGGCAGTTAAAAGAAACAATTCTATCGTCTTAATGGTATGTTGTAAATATTCCTTAAGCTATCGTACATTTAAGGATACCGTAGTTTTTCTTCCCATAAAATGGAGAAGTGGTGGTTGCCTTATTTTTTGGGTTGACTTATATGCTGCACATAGGCTTAAACCTCAAATTTTTATGAGTCGACTTATACGCCGGTATAAACGATACTTTGAGAATGAGATTTCTATTTTTCATAATTCTCAAAATAAAGTAAGGTTATTTGCATCAATCATAAATTCAAGGCATCATCTAGGTAAGCAAAGCTTAGAAGGGGTTCATAGACTAAACGTATAGGTTCTTATCAATAATTTATGGAAGCATGGATAAAGGGCAGCTCCATATTATTTTGAAAAGAATGTCTGAAAATTCAGATCCAACCTTTGTCATTCACGAGCCATTGATACCATACCATATTATTTCACAAGTAAAATCAAACATTCATGTCTTTCATCAGGAAAATCAAATATTCATGTCTTTCACCAGAAATATCAAACATCATTCATGTCTTTCATAAGAAAGTAACAACAGTTAAGAATCTATTGAAGTAAACTTTTCACTAGCCTTTGAAATAATCAAACTTCTTTAAAGCATTGGTGTATTATTTCCCAGGAAAAATTGCAAAAGTGGACAAAAAATTCAGCAAAATGATTCTGAATATTTTGAAAGGAAAGCATTAAATTTCAAAAGTCAGCTTCTTGACACATCAAGCATATAGATGACCAAATCAAGGAATGCTTTCAAAATACTTTATGTAAAAAAGCAATATTATCCTGAATAGACAAGCAAATATATAATGTCTTCAAGTAACATCCACCCTAAAAGAAAATGAAATATTTGATGTCTAATAAACATGACGGGTCAATAAATGATTGCATATAATTAGCCACAAAGGAATTGGAAGAAAAATCATCAAAATTATGTTAATATCAAATAATACAAAAAATAAAAAGGTATAAAATTACATAAACATAAACTGAAAATGTATCATGAGGATTAAACAAGTTTGCCATGAAACAATGGCTAATAAATTAACACCTATCTCACTGAGACAATATGATGCATGGAAGCTATATAATTCAATGCATTTTGCATAAAAAAATCTTAAGATTTGGCTATATCATGTAAGCACATCTATAAACACACATTCTGTTATTTCTTCATTTCACCGATGTTACATTTGGGACATCTTGTCATTCTGAACCATGATTATCAGTGTAAATAATATTATGGGTATGATTAAACTAAGAATAATGGATATACAAAGACAGGAGGGACTTACTGGGAATTGGAAGCAAGGTAAGAGGGTTGCAGATAGCCTCAAGGAGGATGTGTAAAGGAGAAGAGAATCAAGGGATGGAGAAGGAGGAGCATCCCTGTAAGCAAAAGGTCTTGCTCTCACAATGTGTCCAGCACTTCGTAAACTCCTGCATGCATTAGTAACTCTTGCTGCCTAGAACAATAATGTAATTTTTCTGTTAATACCAAGAATCAATAAACAACATAAGCAGCAAATAATTTCCACAAACAAAAATCTCAAGAACTGCTCTCATGAAGAAAGGTTTTCCTTTGAATAACTTCATAAAGAATTAATGCTTGCAATTAATAATAATGAAAACATAATTTTAACTATGACAGATCATGGAAAATTATATTAGCTAATATGGACAAAAATTATTTGGAAAATTCACTTTGTTGCAGAAAAAAGTAATGAAAATTAGATTTAAAATTATCTTTAGGTGAATTTTTCCATAATGCATTTCTTCCTAATATAAAAACAGAAAAAAATAAATACCACTAACCTGTATGAGTGGTGCAAAGGCTAGAAGAAGTTTCAACACAATGCTAAGCAAATTTAGTGGATTTATAGGCATATCACCTTCCAGATGCTCTACACTCGGAAACGAAATGTTTTGGTGTAAAACAGCTTCACCTGCTTTTCCTGAGCTGAAAGCTGACAATTTCACAAGATGAGTATCATTGTAAACTATTGCTGTTGGAAGAGTACTCCAGGGATGCAAAAGTTCCAGTAGAGGAAAAGATAATAATTTCATAATTCCAGTGACTGCCCATATGATAGCGATAATTACTACAGCAATAGCAGAAGGAGACAGATCATCATTGAAATGAGTTAGAATTCCCTGGAACTCTGTAGTCTCCTGTAAATATAAGATCTCACGCGATTAGGCAATTATACAGTTTGAGCAGGAAGTGCATTATTCATTGAAATAGTATGATAAATGGTTAAACAGAAATTTCCTGCATCCCAAACATAATACACTTGAGTAGTATATTAGACAACTGGTTGAGTCAATTTTTGATTTGGGTTAATTCATTTTTTTATGATATATCTACACCAGATTAATTTAAAATTAAGGCAGAACACTTGAATATTAGGAGATCAGATATAAGAAGAATCTGTACATATTTTGACATCATAGAAATGCAACATATTCAGGGGTTAACAGACAATATATAACATTAGCACTTCTGAGAAAGACTTAATAACAAACAATGTTTGGACGGAAAAATTCAAAGTAACAAGACAATAAAGGATGATTGATTAAACAAGCAACTCACTCGCATCCAATCAAGAGGAGATTGACCTCTACAAATGAGAGAACATCGTAGCAATTTTGCATAGTACGAAAGAAGATGTGCATGTATACAGTAAGACGTTATGATAGCAGCTTTGGAAACTTCCTGCCAGCCCATACCAACAATGAGCATCACTCTGAAAACGTCATTGACCCATGCAGGACTGAAAAAAGAAAATTCTCATGAGATCACATCACACACACAATTCTTGAGCATTTATTTCTTGTCAATCATTGGTTAACTAACAGTCTTCTATAATTAGGGAAACAGAAATTACCTGTTAACTGGAATCAAGGACAACTCGAAATTTTCCTCAGTAAAAATGAGCCATGTCAAGTACGTAATGGAAATAACTGCCCAAACACCTCCAGAGAGGATGACGAACCAAAGTTGATGAACCAATGAATTGTGTCTTTTTGAGACTCCATTCAAAGAATATCCAGAGGAGAGCAGAAATACCTATCCATATAATTCGATTCAATAAATTAATACTTGTAGACAGAAATTAAAGCATTAAAACCAAAATTAATTTACTACAGTACTTATCCCAACCATGGCTAGATATGCTAAGATGGTGGCATTGTGGTACACTTACATACCTTGATTACTTTCACCCCAAATGCCAATTGAAAAAGATGGAAACACTAAGCACGGAATAAGGTGTTTTAAAGCCTTTTATTACAAAATCTCATTAAGTGAAGAAATTAAGCACAAATTGAAGTGCATACATAATATGTTACGTTTGGATTTTGTTGCTTGCATCTAATACAATTTCCAGTTTTCTTCCTTTACGTTAAAATTTGAACAAAATATTAAAATTTAGAATTACCGTATTTGACGGCATATAAGACGCACCCTCATTAAGTTGGCTACTAACAAGGAAAAAAAGTTTAAATAGTCTGTGCGATAGCGCGGTACCACAATAACTTAAAATGTAGTTTCTTTTAGTTGTCACATTTCGTAAAAGCCAAATATTAACACAATCATTGAATGCAATTATGAAAAAGGTAGTATAGACCATCTGGGCTAAAAATAGCATTCAGTATTGAAAGTTAACCTGTGGAGGTTGAACCTTCACATATAAGAGGGAAATTTTTTAAGACATAATTTAGGAAAAAAGGTGCATCTTATATGCCGTCAAATACGGTATATGTTATCAGCCCAAAGGCTGGTTGGATTCTCATTGGATCATTAGCTAGGTACAATAGAGAGGGGATTGAGGTTGATGTGTGATGAAGCAATGTGAATGATGAATGTGATGATGTGACCTTGCTTTCCTCACTAAACCAGAATGCTTTAAGTGTGGCAATTCTGTTAGTACAACACATATGTACTATAAATAACACAGCATTTGATAAAGAGTGATCAGGATGAATTTTATTACTCAGTATCACTCTTATCTCATTAACATATATATCATAAAGCCATAACAAGACTGATATAATGAGACATACATTTTTCTATATTCTTTATCAAGAGACAAGGGAAAGTCTCACATTAATTTAGTTGTGATGGCAGGAAATTTCATCCAATTGCGAATAAAATCTTATAGTTATTAGTTCAGGTGAAAATTTTTATCAAGATTCTTGAATAATGCGATCAAGATACTCATTATATCAAGATTAAGCAAATAAACCTACAGTGAGGTAAATAATTTGAAAACAATAGGGTTTGCATTTTTTCAGGTTAATTACACGGCTCTTGATTTAGAGCAATACCATACAATCCTCAAAAGGATAATATATTGTTTTTTGACTATAGTCAATATCATAAGACCTCCTAAGTCTTGACCTCCAATTAAAATCATCACTAATATATTTAAAAAAAAGCTACACAAAAAACTCCACATGAATCTTACTGAACATAAAAAGTGATTTTTCCTATTAAAGTGTAAAAAAGATGGATGAAAACAGTAAATTTTAAGGCTTTTTAATCTATAGGTTTCATAATCATAAAAAGTAGTCATGATCATTAAGTATCTTACATGATTATTCCTGAGACAAAGGGTCAGATAGATAAGGCTTTATAGAAGCAATAACTTTAAAAACACAAACTAAAAATGATCTTTATAATCAAACTCACTCTTTCCATAAGATTTGGAAGTTTCTCCATTTCTTGAACTCGAAATAGCCAAAGAATATGGCAATGAGCAGTTAGCTGCATTACAGCTGGTATAATATTTGTGACAGTGGATACATAAAATGAGCCACAGGCACCAAATTCAGAATGGAACCCTCCTATTGGTCTAAAAGTAGAAATACATTTCAGTTCCATATTAAGAGATTTCTTAGATTGGTTCACTTGAAATACTTATAAGATAGAGTACATTTTATGTAAAACCAGAATTTTAAAATCTCTCTACAATATATCTGTTAAGATTAATTCCAATACATGGAGCAACTGACAAAATCACTTAAACGAAAAATAAATTTTAGATATTCAGCAAGGATTGATGAATTCATAAATGAAATTGAAATCATTCTCAATTTTTGCTGAAGAAAAATTCTACAGCCACTTCCATTCTTTCCTTATACTTCAAATGCATTAAATCTTGTATCATGCTGTGCAGCTTTAAGAATGAGGTATATCATTCTTAAATAGTTTAGATTCTTAGATATTATAGTTAGATATAGTTTACATTATTAGATATTATAGTGCGTGCTCTATAGAGCACACACTATAATATCATAAAATTCTAGACAATTACTCATTTATTAATTGTTAGGTGCAACTTAGTTGAAAAGGAAAGAAAGGCCACTTTTAACCATTACTTCAACTAAAAATAAACATTAGCTTGATATTATATTTCATTGACGTACATTTAAGTATGCTGTAATTGAAATTGTAACTCACTGAAAACATGCCATGTATTGAATAATATGTCCCACTGCCATCATAACTAATATGAGCATAAGATGAACCAAACCTAAGGTAGATGCTAGGCAAGCACAACATCCTCCATCGGATTCGGTATTTCGGAAACATGGCAAAGTGATAAGATTACTTTGAAATGGAGGAAACAAGGAAGGCGGACAAGAACGAAGTCCTGTTAAGGCGAGCAAACGTAGGTAAGGAAGCAAAACTTTTCTTTCGCAATAATGAAGAATATTTCCAGGAGACAGACAGTCTTGCTTACATTCTTCCGTAATTACTCCAGAAATCTACAAATATTTAAAAATTCATTAAATACCATTATTAGCTGTGAGGGATGGTAAAATTTACCGAAATAACAACCAAATACGTTTAAACAGCAATACATTTTCAATATTAGCCGAAACTTTCCAATATATTACACTTACATCGCTACTTTTTCTCAAATCCTGAGAGCGACGTGGTATATTCGCGAATGATTCATTGGGACAGTTAGTATCCATCATTAGAAAAAAATTGAATTTAAATGAAAACAAACGATATTTTTTAAAACTTATTCGAGTTAATATGCAAATTAAATGTTAAAAAATATGCCAAATTATCCGTGGCCACTCAGAGGTCTCAAACCAACGGTTTGCAGTTCCCTCAAATTTTTCGCAATTCTATACCAATAACAAATGAGTATGGAAATTCGAAAATAAAAAGGCACGTGTATGTCTTTCGTGTGATGTTGACATTTTTGTGCGATTCAATATAGAAAATGCAGGTTTCAGATCCAAATAATGTGAAAGTATACAATCTCAGTGCAGGAAAATCTCTACCAGAAGTATGAAACATGTTGCCATATTTCTAATTTGATGTGTAAATGTCTGGGATGTATTTAAACAATTCATTCTTTCTTGCAGTGGCTATCAGATAGAAAAAGACGGGCTCTACTTAAAAAAGATGTTGGTAAGTAAGGTTTCATTTTGTGGAGATACTTTTAATGTAGGAAAATGGAATTCTTAATGCTCAGAAATTTTAGATCTCCTAAAACGAGAACCTTTATGTCGTTGTTAAGAGGATGGACATTATAAGCTGTTATAAGGTTTTCTAGACCTGTGTTGCATAAATTATTATCTTTAGTCATAAAATTCATAGGGATTTAGTATAAGATGGCATTGCATAATGTATACTATCTTTTCCTCTTTTTTTTCTTAGATATTCGTCGGCGTATTGAACTCATCCAAGACTTTGATATGCCAGGAGTTTGTACATCCGTAAAAGTTTCTAAGGACGGACAATACATACTGGCTGCAGGTATATACAAACCAAGGGTTAGGTGCTATGACGTCAACCAGCTCTCGATGAAATTTGAAAGATGTTTTGATTCTGAAGTGGTATCATTTCAAATTCTGTCTGAGGACTATAGCAAAGTAAGTACTGTTAACTAAGTTAATTGCGTTATAATATGTAGATTCAAGATAATATATGAATATCTCATTGATTTTTTAGCTTGTTTTCCTACACTGTGATCGATATGTTGAGTTCCACGCGGCTCACGGCAAATATTTTCGACTCCGTATTCCAAAATTTGGACGAGATATAGCATATCATGAAACGACATGCGATCTTCTCATAGTTGGAGCCAGGTGAAAATAATTTTATTTATCTCTTTGCATTATTTTATTCGTTTATTGTTTCATAAATTTTGAATCTTTATTACTTTTAGCCATGAAGCTTATCGTCTGAACTTAGAGCGAGGGCAGTTTTTGGCACCATTACAGACAGAAGCCAGCGAAATTAATGTTGTCAAAGTCAATGACTATCATCATTTAATATTATTTGGCACAACAGAAGGTAAAGTTGAAGCCTGGGATCCACGGTCACGTACTAGGGTTGCATTACTGGATGTTGCTTTGCCGTGTCTTTCCAGTGGAACAGAGTAAGTCTTCTCCATTCACATTCTGTAGAAAATTGTAATTGATTACTTAAATTAATCAAGTAATTTTCTGTGGGGCTATCATGTGAAAAAAACTAGCTGTGAACCTATCTGTAATTTCGTTCTTTATCCAGATTAATTGGAAATTTATCTCCTATATAATCTTAAAATTAGTTTGGAGTCTACCTCTTTGGACTAGTATTTAACTGTATGTTTTACTTTTAAGGAGGGCTGATCCCTTCTTTGGTCCAATTCTGCCATCTGTTACGAGCATGGCGTTTGATGGTCCTCTGAACTTAGGTGTTGGAACTGCTTCTGGTCAGGTACTTTTATATGACATCCGATCTTCAAGACCTCGACTTGTGAAAGATCATATGTATGGAATCCCAATTAGATCACTAGCTTTTCATCAAAGTGGTGGTCCTGCTGGTGAAATGGAAACCTCTGGGAGTATGGTGCTTTCAATGGATGCCAACGTCCTTAAAATTTGGAATTCAGAAACGGTAATGAAATAATGCTTTAAAGTATTCATTGAGTCATTCATTATTCCAACTGATTTTTGAAGTATCAGTAAACACTAGACTGCTTTGGCACTCACCAGTCCTACTTTTTCTTACAATCTGCAATGGAATTTGTGCTGGAAAAACTTATCATTTTGTATAGCCTTATTTCTTATGATAATTTTTTTTTATTTAGTTTTCCATAATTTAAAAGGATTTAAACAATATATATTGATTATACTGATGAAAATTAGTGTTACAATTAATCAAACTTGGATCCGCTCCTAATATCCCTTAGAAATAGTTTCCAAATCAGTAAAAGAGCTAACTATTTTTTGTTTTATTCCCTAGGGGAAACTGTTTACATCAATCGAGGCTGATGTGGAATTCAACAGCTTGGAACATGTTCCTCACTCCGGCATGTTCTTCATTGCTACTGAAAATCCTAAGATTCTTTCATATTACATACCAGTAAGTCCAAGGATTTCTGAAATTTGTTGATAGTGATCAAATGCTGTAAAATTATGTTGATTTTATGTATTGTTACATTAGATTGTTATCCAACAAAATCAAAGTTAATACTCTCTGAAGTTCCTCTTCCAAAATTATATAAATTTCTCATTACAGAGCTTAGGCCCAGCTCCAAAATGGTGTGGCTTTTTGGATAATTTAACCGAGGAAATGGAAGAAAGTGTGACAGAAACTGTATATGATGACTACAAATTTGTTACTCGCAATGAGTTGGAAGAACTGGGTCTTTCTCATTTACTAGGTAAAGCAAAATGTTCCATGTTCCTTCAGACATAATAAAAACTCAAATGTAATAGTTAAACTTGTTTATAAAAGAAAGTAGGATCATATTCATGATAAAATATTTCATAAATTACCTCACAAGTTTCCTTGTTATACCATTAGACTTAATTATTCCACTGAAATCAAACCTCATTCCAAATCGTTCTCTAAGAGCTTGAATTATATATTGTCCTCTGGTTAAATTGTGGACAGTATATTTCAAGTTCTTAGTGAATCATTCAACTTGCCATGGGATCTCATTGAGATATTATTTTGGAGGTGTTCCATGTTTTGGTAAAGCCAGATATATTATTGTGACTTTGAGTGCTTATAGATGTGGTTTAATATTATGCATTTCACATTCATAACTATATTTGTGTTAAGATTATTATCACTTCTACTTTTTGTTGAGACGTGCCATTTGGCTATGTTAAGTTCTGCAATACTTTTTCCATTATTGAATTTCCAATTAAAGTTCTCAGTGCTAAGTTTAGAAATAAGCCATGTCTCTATATGTGCATGGCTTAATAGAAGTGAATTTATGATTTTCATTCGTTGAATGCTCCCTTTGAACTCTTTATAGCCATCCTTAACCCTCAAGCGCCCAGGGTTGCGTTTTACGGCGGTTGCATATACGCAACCGTGGGCGCTCGAGGGTTAATTATGAGTGATAAAATATTACTTTTGGGTAAATCTCATTTTATTTTTTTTAAAGGAACCAATCTTCTAAGAGCCTATATGCATGGATACTTTGTGGATGTAAGGCTTTATAGAAAAGCTCTTGCTGTTGCTGATCCATTTGCTTATGAAAGATACAAGAAACGGAAAATAAAGGAACATATTGAAGAGGAAAGGAAAGGCAGAGTTCAGCTTAAAGTAAGCTATTATTGTTAAACCTCAAATCATCTATGAGTCTACTTCTTTACTGTAGGTTTATGTTCTCTGGAATTTCTCAAATATCACCCTTATCTCTGGTTTGTGGTAGATATGGTGATGTTTGGTTTACCCTCCATATTATCAAATAACTTTGATTTTTATCCATCTTGATTCTCATTCTGTCCTGTTCAAGCTAAGGGTCATCATCAAATATCCTGAAGCAAAAATTCAGTAACTGATTGTCTATCATTTATATCTCAAGATCTTTTGGTTTATTTTTCTATCTATGTTTTATTTGCTTTCAGAAACTTCCTAAAGTTAATAAGGAGCTGGCTCTGAAGCTTATGGATGAAGAGATAAAGAATAAAGCAAAATTAGAAGAAGGAAAGAAAGTTAAATCAGTGGGAGGTACACTTCTTCGTGATGACAGGTTTAAGGCACTCTTTGAAAATCCTGATTTTGAAGTTGATAAGAATGCTGAAGAATACAGGTGAATAGCAATGCTGGATTCTATATTTGACATATATTACAATTTTTTATGTATATCCATAGTGTATTAATGTGGGTTTGTTTAACTTTATTAGCCCAATCTCTCCGAGTTTTATTTCAAGATTTTGAGTAGCAAAAACATTTTGCAAATATTTTTCTCATTATAAGCTGTTAATTTATTGTTTGCCCATTGATTGCTGGAGTGTTTTGTCAATAGAGGCAAAATTTGGTCCTTTTGAACAGCCTTTGACTTTTTGTAATGCAATGTAATTGTCTTTAGGTTGTTGAATCCAGTTGTTTCAAAATTAGATAAGCAGAGAAAGAAGCAGTTAGAGAAGGAAATAAAAAGACAGGCGAAGTTTGATGAAATTGATGTAAGTTATTTGAATATTGTAAAATGTTTGTTAGCTTGCCCTTTGCAGTTTAGTAAGCATAACGTTTTTTTTCCAGGATGAAGTGGAAGGGAAAGCGAGTTCTGATGAGGAAGACGATAGTATTTATGGTGATAGCTCATCAGAGGATGAAAAGGAATGGACCCAGGAAGTGAAACGACAACATCGGCTCATACAAGCAGAAAAACGTGGTAAGAAAGGTTATGATGAGAGTGATGATGATGACGATCCTGTGCAGAGAGAAGAGTCAACCTCAAAGCTTTCTGGTGCGAGACCCAAGTTCTATGAAATCAGACCTGGTGAAGAGTTTAGTGGGCTAGACATGTCAGCTAGTGCTGCAAAGAAAAGAGCCAGAGATGCAAAGTGAGTTTAATCGGTTGACAGAATAAGTGAAGATATCATTTGTTTTGAAATTTGTTTCTCAATTTTTAATTTATAACTTTCTTTTTAAGGGCTAGCTTGGGTGAAAGGCTAAGAAAAGATGACGGATCAGGAAAAGTGAAAATGTTAGGTTCTATCGGAAGTAGAGAAATGACGTTCACTTTACGAAAAGTAAGTCATTTAATACTAATCATTATATGTTCTTTGTTACTGATCTATGGTTGAAGGAAAAATCAAGAATTTGTAAAATGTAAACGTTTTTAATGATAAGATATCTAAAAAATATGAAATAGCTCATATGCATGACGCATGATTAAATACTCTGCACCATCATTTACCACAGTGAAATTTTGGGCAGCTGAATTTAAATGTATATATGATGAAATAGTGTTTGTTGACTGTTGTTGGTGCTAGTGGTGCTAGTTTTACAAACTCTTGTAACCATGGTTTGATGTTCAATTTTTCATTGTGAATTTTTGTTACAGGAAAAGAAAGAAAAGAGAAACCGTGAAGCTCTAAAAGCTCACCTGGCCGAAAGAAGAAAGTTGAGACGCAGTGCGGGATCAGTTCTTTCCAAACTAAAGCCCAAATTTTGGATGGGAAAGAGAGTTGTCTAAATGCTGTGTATTCAATACACATGCTGTTTATTTTGAATGTTGTGACATTCAAAGTGTCATTTTTTAATGAGGAACTCTGTTATAAAGAGTGGAACTATTTAATAACCAGCATAAAGCAGTTTTAAATTCCTGCTTGTACCTTGTTTTAAGAAAAATTAAATGTATGAATTCATAAATGCTCTTTATTTATTAAAAGTAATATTCTGTATGCGACATATAATATAAGGATTCTTTCATGGTATCATTCATACTCTTGACCAACTAATAGAAATATTGAGTAGTGTGTGGATACAGAACTGCAGTATTTTCTCTTATCTTGAAAATGATACAAATTGCTAATTTCATGGCTTAATGAGTTGTTTAGAAAGAATAATTAACCTACTGCTCTTAGTAAGAGACATTCCAAATGTAATGAAATCATCCAAAATTGTTAAGGGTTCTATAGAAAAAGAAAATAACAGCCATTAAAAAAAGTTCCTTAGCTTAGTCTTATGAGGTACTCAATTTTCATTCTCAATTGTTGCCTTGGTGAAGCATGTCCTGGCAAGTTCTGTCGAGAGCTTAGGGCTTCACCAAGTAGTTGCAACAGCAGCATAGCAGAAAATAAAAATTATCTCCTGTTGAAGTGACTAAGCTTACCTTAAGTAATCCTTACTCTTGGTACATCCCTATGGTTCAATGATACCAAATATCCAGATGATGAATGGAAGGATTGTAACAATTATTGACAGTTAATTTCTGAATTATACGTCCATTATTTGTTAAGAATGACTTTTCTTTGAAATTATATACACTGATCACAAAAATAGATCATTTCATACAAAGAATAGTGATAAAATATATACATATGAAAAATGAAAGTTAGAGAGAAATATTAAGGGAAGAAAAAGACAAGTGGGGTCATGCTATTCACTGGGCTTCATGGCCGAGTGCCATCTATGCTATTGCTCCTACCATTAGGTCCCAGATTCGAATCCCGGCTGGTCAGATTTTCTGATCAGGGAATGACTGTCCTTATTGTTACTGTTGCCTCAGTTAGGCACCACCTGATAAGTTCATCAGAGCTTAGGAGGAGTTCAGCATGAAAAAAAATGTAATCCCACTATCTATATATTCCATTCCTACCAATGTCAGTCAACTAGATCATTGATTTAAATGAATCTCAGCTGATTACAGCAGAATAGACAAGTTAAACCTCATATGGTTTACATATTGTGATGCATTCAAATTTCAATTGTTTAGTTCTAGGGAAAAATATTGATACGTCACTTAAATTGTAAGATAAATCTGACCATTTCAAACAGTCACTTTTAAAGAACTGATTTTTCATCAACATACTATCTTAAAACCTGAAATGCTCCAGTGGTGTATAATATAAGGGAATGCAAAATATTTACAAGCCATGCATATAATCTTGAGATTTTCAAGGATTATTACAAATAAAAAGGTCATATAATTTAAAATTTAATTTTTATCTACAATGTCTTTGGATATTTATATATACATTAGTGTACATTGGTTTTGATGCACCATACAATGCTGAATCAAACACTGCTCTTGCTGGAATCCAGTAAGAGATGACAACAAAAGGCATATTGGGAAATGCAAAATAAGAAGACACACAGACGAGATATACATATAAAAACATTAGCAGAGAGAAGGAATCCTCCGCATTTACAAGCCTTCACAAAAAGTGAAGAATCAGCCATCATCTCCTGACTAACTCTCCACTTCTGGGTGACCTCTTTCATGTGTTTCATCTTAGGAAAGACTTTCACCCCAAACAACTCCACCACTTATATCAAAACTGAACCACTGAAAAATGTCTTCCTCTGATCAAACAGCAGTCTTTCCCATTAGTTAAACTCATTCGTAAAAAACACACAGCTCATTATTCACATTACCAAACACAATGATATATGCTGTTCATCCATACACACCCCAACCTCTTACACTCATACAACCCGTATCAAACACACTGTACTCACTAGGAGGCTGAAAGAGTCATCAAAGGAACAAGCAAAGTGCTTGTACAAGGACTGATTACAATAACAAAGACTTACTTCATTACTGCCAGAGAAGATATTAGATACAAGCATAGTTCACTTTTATATCAGTGCTTATAATTTATTATCACATTTAAGGATGCTTTATTTGCCAGTATGAAAGGGAAGGTAAAACTATTGAAGCAATTATCTCACAAATAGCTGAAAAAGAAACCAGAAGCACATATGAAATATTTAAAAGCAAAGACATAACCGAGGTAAAACTTTAATGAATAATATAACAGAAAATATATTTACGAATTTCAGTATTTATGAATGTCTACTTGCGTAAGCACAAGGATAGGATAGATTGTACATATACCAAAAGGTAATCTCAAAAATTATTTTTGTCTAATTATGCTAGGAAAGGAATGGAGGAAAAATAGTCAGAGAAGGGGACAGACTAGAGTGGGCAAACTTGGATTGTACACCTAAAGACAATTGCAACCACAGCCAAGCTGAAACTATAGTTTCAGTTGTACACACTAAATAGATGTATGAATTTCCACCTCCGACTAAAGAGTGCAGATTTGGTCACTTAAGATAAATAGTATACCAATCAAAGGAAACAAACCCAGTGAGCAGAGAAAAAAATCCAAGCCTCTTCGGCTTAAACTACTGTAAAATATGTAAACAATGACTCACTAAGACAATTTAAATCACTACCATTAGAAATAAAAGCTCTCATAAATATAGGATTGATTAAACCATAACTGCAGCATATTCCTCCATTCATTTCAAACAGCTTAATTGCCTCAAATCTACCAAGGTAAATTCCATTTATGCACATCAACAACCATGAAAAAAATAGATCTCCAATTTTATCAGTCTAAAATCCACATTCTACACAATGCTTGGACATAAAATGATAAACAATCATTGACCGCCACAATTCATGTCCTTTTACTCACAAAATATAATTATATGTATATTTTATACAAGTGCACAGTCTCTCACGCAATCACACAACTGGAACTGGAGCAACAAAAGACTAATAATTTTTATCACTTTGTAACATGGACTTCTGTTTTGCCAACTTACAGAATAAGTTGGAGCAGCAAATCCAACTGGAATAATGAAACACTAAGTAGACATCAAACCCCTAAACACCAAGATGTAATCCCAGACTAAAAAAAATCCTACAACACAGGTACAAATACAATTTTTTCTTTCTGGTTCTGATAAATAATAATATGCATAATTTATGCAGTAAACTACCAAGCCCAGATTTTATTTATAGTGATTCTGAAACCTCTTACCTTCTATGATGATGATATTATTCTTTATATGTGACCAACTTTTAGCCAAATGTACACAAGTCAGTACTTCAATGTCCTCTTTACTCACTGACACTATTTTGCAAACACGTTGAAGTTATATAAAGCATTACTTTGATAATGGATGGGCTTCAAATTAACTGGATTATTAATTAATAAATCTTCATGTCACATCCTCATCAGTTCCAATACTTCAATTATCTCATTCATATATACATTTTTAATTTATAAATGTGGAGGTCAACACTTCATTACAAACTCAGCTGATCTACTCTTGACCAAAACCTTCAGTCTCTTCAATTGCATAGTTCAACTTTTCAACTAGCTGGTCATAGCTTTTGTAGGGTGGCAGATCAAGACGATTGAAACAAGTGTGGGATCTAGGCAGCCATGTTTCTTTGCCCACTTTCTCAACACAGAAACGCTGAGGTCCATTGCTCCCTGAAATTATATAGAATTACAATTTTCAGAGCATGAGTACGTAAAAAAGCAATCTTTTCATATTCACTTGAGTCCTACCAAAATAAAAACCCTAACATTACATGGGTGGTTAACATAATTAGCACTTAAATATAATGAGAAGAAAATACCCTAAAACAATGTTTCCCAACCTTTAGTCTTTCGTGGCACGTTATTTTGACACAAGCTTTAGGGCACACTAAAGGATTTCATTAATTTCATTTAAATTCTTTAAATTATTTTAAAAAGTATGGAACAGGATATATCAAAGCTCTCTTTATTGACTCCCAGAAAACAAAAAATATCATGCAAAATTCGAATACCATGTTAACCTCTGACGTTAAACAGAAAATGAAGACCTTACCCCAGTAAGCCCTGGAATACCAGTTAAGAAGTACTGCCCTTAAGTGCAGCTATCTTTCAATCATATTTTCTAAATATAAACTTAATGATTGAACATTTGTAGCCTACATCCATCTTTTTCCCCCACAATACCATTTGCTATAGAGTGAATTACCTCTGTTCTATCAAAGTGTACACCTAATGCATACGGAACAAATTTGTAATAGAAAAGAGACAAAGAATATTCATAGTTATTAAAATAGTGGTTTCATTCATCATAGATGAGTGTGTAGGCCACAAAATGCTCATAAGGTTGTAAAGAACATTGAACATTTATTAGAAGTTTGTGAAGTAAACATCGACGATAATTTTGGCAGTGAGAGGCCTGATGTTTATAACTGATGTTAAGCTTTGGAAGAAGCTGTACTTTGATACAAAATACTTGTCGCATCCCAAATAAGAAAGGATAATTAATAGAGAACCCAGAATGACTAAAATATATAAAAATAGGGATGCACAGATTGGAGGTATTTACTATGCACTTGCGCTATGGTACAGGCATCTCTATTAATGCAATCAAAGAAAATGTGCAAGTAAATTGTATGCATTACTTCACCAGTCAAAATGCATGCAACACAATGAATAAGTTAATAACACTAGGATAAGTCTATTGTTGTAGGAGAAAAATTATGATGAAATTCTTCGTAGGATTAATGTACTTACCCATCAACTCTGCAAAACCACCAACGGGTACACGACATGTCCCAGTGACAAACTGAAGCAATCGTGCCCTTTTTTCATTGTCTGTTTGTCGAACAAACTGAAAAGAAAGATGGCAGATAATTAAGATAACAACAACTTCAAATTCATTCAAAACCAAGGACTAATTCAGAAAGTTTATGTTCTCTCACAGTTGAATAACAAAAATATTTCTATCATTCCACAATTTCTTCTTGAGTGACATTAATTTCTATTTTACTAGCAGGTAATACAAAATACTACTTCCATAAAATAATGCAGAAGAAATATTTAATCAACATGCGATGAAAGCCTGCTAGCATAGTATTAGTTGTAATTGTAGATGCATCATGTCACTGTACATAAAGTCTGATAATCATTCAGCCAGGTATTAAAGATCAATTAAACAAAACAAACCTGCCAAAACCATGCTATCTGTTTAGAATTCCGAGTGTAATGCCTATATATGGTATTGCGCTGCCAATCTTCTACATCTATTTCCTGCATTCCGCATAACATTAACTCTAGTTCCCTCTCATCAAAGTACTTCAGCCATTCCAATGGAACTACTTC
Organism: Sympetrum striolatum; assembly: GCA_947579665.1. Lineage (NCBI taxonomy): Eukaryota > Metazoa > Arthropoda > Insecta > Odonata > Libellulidae > Sympetrum > Sympetrum striolatum. The sequence goes on along the minus strand of OX388342.1, from coordinate 45,907,959 downwards.
ATTAAAACCATCCAAGAAGGCTTTGGTTTGTTGTTCAATCCCTCTTGTCATGCGCCACTCTGTCATAAGCCTGTAAATGATAATAAATACAATGTATATAGAGGATTAAAGATTGCACAAAGAAAATTTATGTTCAAATTACAATAAATATAGAGATAGCAAACAAAAACGTTAGTTTTTCCTAAAAGATCCCAAGATATAGAGAATTTAAAATCAGATCATGGTATCTTAAAACCAAGCACACTATGATAGAGGATCAAGCTCATAGTCATAGTCTTTTGGTAAAAATTCTGATTTTAATCGATCACTATAAAAAGATCATCAAAACATACAATATATCCGCATAACCCCATCAAACAATTTCATCACAGATTTGAGGACTCAAAAAATATCTGGAAAATGACTTTTCCTAATCCATAACTTACTTTCCTTCAAATTATGTTGTTCTATGTTACATTATCTTTTCCTCCATAGAAAGAAACTGAACATTCCATAAATAGTTGCTGTATCACTTGTACCATAGAATGCTACTGGAGCAAATTGGTGCGGAATAACATATCAATAATGATCAAGTGATCATTGCATTGCTATTTTATGAAGTTAACCTTAAACTTGCTTCTAAATAATTAAAAAATGAATATAAGTCAGATAGCCTAGTAGGTTACAAGTACAATTTTTTTAAATAAATCTTTACTTAAAAGTAAGTAAGTCTTTGGAGAGAGCTTCAATAACTGGTGAGAGCCTTGAAGTTGTACTCATCAGGGGTAACATTGGGTAGCTACAAGGTACATACATGGTAATGGGTGGAAATGGTATGTTATAGAACAACCAAAGAAGTAACATAGGAGTTAATTGGCTGCCCACTTACTACTCTATAAATGCCTATGAGTAGAGGAGTTTGAAAATGTTTTTATTTCTTCTGAAATTTGTTCATTTGAAAACCAAATTGTTGCGTTTTGTGTTTTTATTATGCTTCCTAAATTTGGTACTACTAATTTTCAGAGTTTTATGTAAGCAAAGGAATAATATTAGGCACACTTTAGCATAAGCATTAAAAGCATTGGATATATTATTTACTGTAAATTATACAAAATAGTATCAATCCGTTTTCTGGTAAGCTGATAGCGCGTCTTTCCACAATGCATTGCTCGTTCATACATACATTGTTGTAAACGTGCGAGTAATCATTAAAAACTACCGATAGCCAGCGCCTTGCTGAACATGTATTTTAGACAGTAATTTACTTTTGTGAATTTTTTGCAAAAGATTCAAGTTGAATTTGCGTAAGCAAAGATGTCATAAGTGATCAAAATACTCAATAGATACTTAAATAATACAAATATATATTGTACATTTATTTACATCATACCAAAATTACATTCTCCTTTCTTCAAAAAGATGAAGCAAAATTACCCAAAAATCCATGGTACATACTTATTAAAACTGCCGAAATTAGCGTTATTTTGCTAAATCGGCCAAAATTTGCTTTATTAGAGAATTTTTAGGTTTATCACTTATTGCGAAAAACAAACACCTCTACCTATAAGGCAAAGCCTTGACCATTCACAGACCTTTACACCAAAGATTTGATTTAATGGCCATATTTACTTGAAAATAAGCACCATCGAAATTGAAAAATCATTTGCCTGCAAATATAAAGTGCACCTTAAGACATGCAGCCACACCTGTTTATCCACCAAATCACAGCACTGTATACATGTTTACTATAAATGAATATGTTGCTATGTACGTATATTTAAATGTGTCAACTCTGTAAATGAAATGCCAATAGGTGTCCACCCCATAACTATAGTACTGTGCATTTTATCCAATTCAAAATCAGTCATTTAAAAATTTCAATGAGCTAGCAAGTTTCATTTCAATGAAAAACTATTGGCCAGATTTGGTCTTTGGGGACTCACATAGCAAAAATATCGAAAGCACATTGGTGGAACGTTTTAAGAGTCACATGGAACCAGTTTGAGCAGAGGATGTAGCCAGCCCTGCTCTATGGGACAGTATTGTGTGACTCTACAGGAGTGGTATTGTGCCCAAATTTAGTGCGCTATCAATTCTATAGCACACCCCAATGTTTGACCAAAAAAAAAAGACCTGAAGGAGTGTGCGTTATTTTCGAGAAAAAATGGTATAACTTTGTAAAATTTATTTCATTTGAAATGAATGAAATGAAGGAAGCAAAAAAGGAAGATATTTTTTTAAACCAAAAGGAATACGTGTCGAAAAAAAATTAATCTCATTCAGAGGTTTCATAAGCTTCAGTATATATAATTATTCCATACAATTATTGAATCAAATATCTTTTAATTTAAAAGAAACAAAATAAATGTTGAATCAAATAATGAGTAGATTATCTCACCTTATGTATTCATCCTTGTTCTCCTCAGTCACCCGGACTTTGTCCCCTCCTTCCTTGAGCTCATGGTGAATGACCTTAAATAAATTAACACCAAGATATAAATATTTGATTTTCTAAAAATTTATCAGAAGCAAATAAGAATAAAACTTTATCACAAAATTAAACAAAATTGCATCTCTCAATATGCTACATTAACTCTGAAACTATAATACATATTATGACATTGGCTCAAATGTAGTATGATATATTTTGCAAACAACATTTACCCTTGAAAGTCATAGTGACATTATATTAAACAAAAAATGTAAACTGAATTGTAAATCTCCATATATCTCAGTCAAAGGAATGCATAATGTAAATAAATGGAACCTGTATTTTGAACATGCATGGGGCCTCTATCCTGCTATAATAGTATAGTACAATGTGCAAGAGATGGATATAAATCTTGAGAAGAACATTAAAGTAATACAAGGTAACTTGAAGCAAATTTATATAACATGCTTTTAAAAGTTTTGACTGTCATGGATGTGAATCAATTGTTCTTCCCAATTCCAACCTGGGAAATGAGAGGATTGAGGGAAAGCTATAGAGGAAATAGAATAAAAACTATAAAAGATATATTTTAAGAAAAATTCACTTAAAATTAACCCTTTCGCTACAGCGAGCGTGCCGGCACGCTCTGTTCCTCACCGAGAGACGGAGAGCATGCCGGGACGCTCCAGCCCATCAGTTTTAAATGAGTGGGGGAACGCTCCCGATATTCGGAAAGATTTTCCTTTAGTCTGTCGTTAACCACGAAGGAATACATTCTTATTCTAATACATACAGGCTATATCATTATAAATGCATAAAGATCGCCAATATGGCTGCCCTAGTGAACGGGTTCAAAAACTCAATATTTACAGACTCCATACTTAGGTATTTAAAAAAAGAAGGAAAAAAGCTGAAAAATTACCACTTTCACATACTTTTACGTACTTGGAGTGACACTATTACTACATATTATACACTACATTTAGACTAAAATGTTACTCTTAATCACATAAGTATATACATATTATACCTACTCAAAAATAATTCATCATTAGACGAAAATCATAAAATTGAATTTTATGACATGGGTACGTGATAATTATATTAAAATTGTAAGCAGCGATTTAGAAAGACTTAATTTACCTGTCCAAGTATTTCAAAATCAACTCCGAAGTATAGCTCCAAACCACATTCCTCTATGTCATTATCTCTCACCCAAACAAGAGAGTTGTAGAACTCAGGATCAATGGATTCAATATCTTTTGTCGTTAGCTTCTTGTTAAGCATTCGCTTGTAGAAAGGCATGGTGAAACCAGAATAGATGAAACGACCATGATATAGAGCCTAAATTGAAGATAAAAAACATTTTCTCTAAATATAATTACATTTTTAAAATATCAACTCATTACAGATTTTCATATAAGACACACTTTGGTGGTATAGTAACAAAAATACACTATTTTTATACAGTAAAATCCGTTATAATGAGTATGGCAAATAACGAGAGTTGCAAGTGACTTTTTGGCCATAGTCTGTTTTACAGCAAAAAGGTCTTTTCGTCAATGATCCCTTTAATTAGCACTGGAATTTTGAATTGAGATCCCAGCATATTGCATCCACCCCTGAAATTTGCTATCATACAGAATTTGGCACCAAATCATCTACTCCAGGATGGATGGGAATATAAGAGATAAAAGCAGCGATTTGGCTTATGCCCCTCCCTCACGACAGTCATTGCTTATGAAGCATGTAAATGAAAAATATCTCAAGAAAACAACTTGATAGGATAAGGATGATCTAATGACATACCATTACTTTTAGACTATAATTGAGCAATAATTATCAAAATTTTATATTAGAGGACATACTTAGATCAATAATGTAATGAAAAAGTTGGGCCAAAAACCTATGAATCCCATTTTTGTATTGCATTTGCATGCAACTCTCCGGTATTTAAAATGTGTCAAGTTTTCAAAATTTACAATTATGAAATCTTTTTTTGATATAAATAACATGGGAAGCAAATAAAATGCAAATAACAGCATCTTAAATTCAAAAATATATTGTAAATGTATTTTATAATACGAGTAATATGTAGCTTGCATACTGCAAGAAGATTGACAACACTAATTTCAAGTCGGCATCATATCGGGACAGTCCTCAAAAGAAAAAAAAAGGATTGAAAATATTCTTAAAATTCGCTGCAATTTAATTTTCTGGCATCAAACCCGGGTCTTCCTGGTAAACTTACTATGCAGCACAACAGAAGATCACTATCTCTAACTATGTGTGGAAATTCAAGCAGAAATATTGGCTACAACTGCCTCAAATGACGTATTACTTTTCACATATAGATATTCCTCACGTGAGAAATTTAAATGAGCTCTGGCATCGAACCAAGGAACAGCATAGTCTTATCTATTTTTAGTGTATTAATATACAACTTTTAGCTAAGTAAGAACTTCCTATTATTTCGATGTGTGCATAAAAAAAAATAATGAAAACTACCTTAATGTGTTTTAAATGGGAGATATATTTACCCCCTGGCTTTGAGCCCAGGTCTTCCTAGCGATACTTTCTATGCAGCACAACAGAAGATCACCATCTCTTACTATGTGTGAAAATTAAGGGACAAATATTGGCTGCAACTGCCTCAAACAACGTCCTACTTTTCCCATATATTCATTATGAGAAAATTTTAATGTGCTCTGGCATCAAACCCAGGAACAGATTGGTTGTATCTAATTTTTTTTCTTAAACCGAGTCTTAATATACATCTTCTATCTAAGCAAGAACTCCCTATTATTTCGATAATTGTATGAAAGAAGTAATTAAAAATTATCCCAATGTTTTTCATAAGGCAGTTATATTTACCGCCTGGCTTCGAACCTGGGTCTTCCTGGTGATACTTCCTATGCAGCACAGCCAAAGATCACCATCTTTAACTATGTGTGAAAATTCAGGCAGAAATATTGATTGCAACTGCCTCAAACGACGTCCTACTTTTCCCATATATTCCTTATGAGAGAAATTTTAATGTGCCCCGAAATGTGCATCAAACCCAGGAACAGTACGGTCTTATCTAAATTTTTTCAAAACCCTAGGCTTAATATACATCTTCCATATAAGCAAGGACTTTCTATCATTTCGATAAGTGAATAAAAAAATAATAAACTACATCAATGTCAATAAAACTACCTCAATGTATTTTAAAGGGCAGATTTTTGCATCGTCCTAGCATCAACCCCAGGATTTCTTCCGTGAAAGTCATTTATGTTTTCGATAGATCATGACTATATATATCCTTGAGTTTTAATTCTCTACCTATCCGGGAAGTATTTTTTTTTAATTCTCAAAATTCAAAGCAATGCTTTTAAATGGGAAAAATCGGGACTTTGGGGCCCTCTGGAATCAAACCCATGACACTGAGGTTCAAAATCGGCTTTTTTCTGGAGGTTACTCGTTATGTCCACAACGTCGTAATAATTTCAAGTCAGTGGCACTTGTGGAATATGGTTAGAATTTTGATCCCCTATATATATATATATATATATATATATATACGAGTAAAATGTTGCTTGCATACTGCAAGCACATCGATAACAATAGTTTTTTGTCGGCATTACATAGAGTGAGTCCTCAAAAGAAAAAAAAATGGATGGAAAATATTCTTAATTTCCGCTGCAATTTATTCGTCTGGCATCGAACCCAGGTCTTCCCGGTCATACTTACTATGCAGCACCATAGAAGATCACCATCTGTAATTGTGTGTGAAAATTCAAGTAGAAATATTAAGTGCAACTGCCTCAAACGACGTCCTACGTTTCCCTTATATTCCTTATGAGAGAAATGCTAATGTGCTCTGGCATCGAACCCAGGAATAGTACGGTATTATCTAAATTTTTTTCTAAAACCAATTCTTTTCATACATCTTCCAGCCGAGTACGAACTTCCTATCATTTCGATAAGTGCATCAAAAAAATAATGAAATACTAAACCAATGTATTTTAAACGGGAGACATATTTGCCGCCCGGCATCGAACCCGGATCTATCTGGTAATACTTCTTATGCAACATAATAGAAGATCACTATCTCTAACTATGTGTGAAAATTCGAGCAGAAATACTGGCTGCAACTGCCTCAAACGACGACTTACTTTTCCCTTATATTCCTTATGAGAGAAATGTTAATGTGCTCTGGCATCGAACCCAGGAATAGTACAGGCTTAAGAAATTTTTTATCTTAAACCAATTCTTAATATGTATCTTCTAGCTGAGCGAAAAGTTCCTTACATTCCGGTAAGTGCATCAAAAAAATTAATGAAAAACTATCCCCATGCATTTTAAATGCGGGATTTTTGCATCGTCCTAGCATCGAACCCAGGAGGTTCTCAGTAGTAGTCATTAATGTTTTTATTAGTTCTTCACCATATCTGTAAGCTCCTTGAATTTCGATTATCTACCTGTCCAGGAAGTATTATTTAAAAAATTTTGAAAATCGCCACCATGTATCCTTATGGAGAAAATCGGGACTTTGGGGCCTTCTGGAATCGAACCCATGACACCGAGGTTCAATGTCGGCTTTTTCCTGGAGGTTACACGTCATGGCCAATATGTCGTAAAAATTTCAAGTCGGTGGCACTTGTGGAACATGCTTAGACTTTTGATCCCCAGTGTATATATATATATATATCTATTATATATAGATGCTTCTCCGGATTCATTCATATATCATATATTCATATATATATATATATATATAGAGAGGATACAAAGTCACAGGCTAAACCACTAGCGTCAATGGCTTGAAATTTTTTCGACATATTGGCCATAACGTATAACCTCCAGAAAAATTGCGATTTTGAACCTCGATGTCATGGGTTCGATACCAGAGGGCCTCAAAGTCCCGATTTTTCCCGTTTAAATGCATTGCTGTGATTTTCGGGAATTTAAAAAAAATACTTGCTGGATAGGTAGGGACTTAAAACTCAAGGAGCCTATATATATGGTCATGATCTATCGAAAACATAAATGAGTTTTACGGAAAATATCCTGGGTTCGATGCTAGGTCGGGGCAAAAATCGGCCGTTTAAATTGCATTGTGGCGATTTTTAAGATTTTTTTTGGACCCTTTGGCGATGGCATGGAAACTTGAAATTCGGCATGGAGTTGGAGATCAATATTAAATTTCAGGATCAATTTTTACATCTTCGCTGATGGTCCTTGGTTCGATCCCAGAGGGCCATTTAAATTCCTCAATGCATTTCTTACGGAGATAACGGAAACAAATTATAGGTACTTCCCGGCACGATAAAGACTTCAAACTTTGCACTTAGAAAGATAAAGTGTATACAAATCAAACTGTGCATTCCCAGCTGTCAATGTATCCTGGGTTCGACACCAGGCGTCTCTAAAATCAGTAACTGATCCGATTTCAATAATTATTTTGAACCCTTTCCCAACAATATAGAAACTTGAAATTCTGCATGTAGATAGAGATCATAAATAACTTTCAGAAACATTTTTTAGATTTTCTAGATCGTCCTTGGTTCGAATCAAGAGAGCCATTTAAATTCGTGAAAATTTGAACGTCTTTTGAGGCAGTTGTAGCCCATATTTCTGCTTGAATTTTCACACATAGTTAGAGAAGGCGAAGTTCTATTGTGCTGCATAGTAAGTTCAACAGTAAAGACCCGGGTTCGATGCCAGACGATAGAATTACAGCGAATTTTAAGAAAAATTTCAATCCATTTTTTTCTATTGATGGCCGTTCCGATATGATGCCGACATGAAAATAGTGTTGTCGATCTGCTTGCAGTATGCAAGCAACATTTTACTCGTATATATATAAGTATATCCGGAGAAGCGTCTATATATAATAGATATATAGGTATATCCGGAGAAACGTCTTTATATAATAGATATTATATTCTTCGCACTTACCATTGCAATAAACCTCCCAATGAACTTGAAATATAACAAGTGGTCTGGATTCACATATGAAGCTGGATTAATTTGTAAACTGTAGTTGTTCTTATTTGCATACTCAAAAAGGCAGTACATAGGATTTAAAACTTCATGTGACAGCAAGAAAAACCATTCACTGCAAATTTAAAAATTGAAAGATACATTAATTTTTGCATGAAAGAATGAAATGTTGATATTAAATTCAGATTAACTGAACTACACTGAATAAAGGCCTTATATTATTATTATTATTATTACTACAAATAGCTTTATTAAAAATTGAAAGATATATCAATTTTTGCATAAAAAAATGAAAAGTTGATATTAAATTCAGATTAACTGAACTACAACCAGCTTTAATTTCAACCAACCCTCTAAATAAATACAACCTACCAAATAAATTGAAAATTTAAATTAAATCCAACATTCAATCCATGATATTTAAAAAAGGATAGAATTTTATGCCATGCAAAAATTTAACAATATGGAACTTTTAAACAATAAGCAAACAAAAGTTCTCTTTAATTACAAGGTTATGACGGAAAGTAGAATAAAATAATGACTGAATGAAAAGTTTCAATAATAATAACTTGAATGAATTTAACTATACAAAACCCTCACCATTAGGGTAAATTATGCAAAATTGGGTATTGTAGGACTGTTGTTAATCATAAAATCTTGCTGCACTATCTAATTGTATCTTACAAATTTGATATGTAAAATATGAAACATCTTTAAAGCAAAATATTTTTTTTTAGTCACTGAAGATCTATTTTTTATGATTTAATATAAACAACATTAATTTACACTTACTTTCAGTTTTTAATTATTTCAGAAATTTTGATTTAAAATAGAACATCAGAAATTTAAAGTTATATTTATTGTAAAGCAGTATCATAGATATATTGACTTTCAAGATATGGGAGTTAATAATATATGAATGATAAAGTTGGTTTAAAAGATAACCTACAAATTAACCTAAGATATCCTCAAATTTGTATATCTATAAAATTTGCAAAAGGTTAAGATTAACCAACAAGCACTGCTTACTGTCATGATTAAAATCTAAAGATAAGGAATAAGACATTCTTACCGTGATACACCACCATAATCAAGACCTTCTTCCCCTCGGAAAATAATGTACAGACGGCGACGAAGTTCATAAGCTGGAAGTCTCATAACTTGATGGTATGAATCCTCAAACAGAGTAGCTCGATTAACAGTCACCTTGATATGGGACGGAAGTGCATTACTCTGACTAAGATATCGGAACTGACTAAGTTTCCACCTAAAAGACCTCTCATAGGCTCGAGGAACTCCATACACTCCTTTAGGTCTGGAAATTATACAAAAAGAAAAGTAATTACACATAAGAAAATGAAAAACTTACAATAAACACAGAGGCAAAGCAAGAAACCTAAGACTGTAAAGAACAAAATAGTTTCTAATAAATTTTTAAGCTATTAATTAAATGAACTAAGAAATTCCATTATTAAAAATTTTCATTCTTAGTATCTGGCAATTTTTGTCAAAAATATACTGAAATTGAGTAGAAAAGAAAAGTAGAGTAGAAAACTGATGAATTGAGCAACTAAATTCCTTAAATCTACTTTGAATAAATATGGAGTAAGTTAAAAACAAATATGAATAAAAAACCAGAAATTATACCAAGTCACAAAAGATATATTTTTCACATTTAGTAAGAGTGTCTATTGCAACATATCTTGCAGACGGCAAATTGCTTGAGTGTGCCACAATAACCATACATCTCCTAAATTATTGACAAGAAGTTAAAGGTAACAATATCATTTGCAATAATGCACATGACATGCATAATATCAATCCTTCATTACCCTTTGGGAGCACCAGGACGGGGATCTTGGAAAGTTGTTGTCCTGGTGTTATGATCCACAAAGTAACGCACACCATCCTCAGTTAGCCTGATTTCCCAGCCAGGTGGCAAAGGAGGTTCATCCACCCCACTCACTTCTTGTCTGTAAGGAATAATACATAGTAAACATTAATTCCTGAAGCATAAGTACCATACCAAAGAACATAAAAGAAGAATAAGCATAGTCTAATATTAAAATAATTCGTACATTACCTTATAAGTTACTATGGTAGCTAGACTAGTAGTAGTAAAAATAAAAGACTATATAGTCTATTATTTTTAGTTATATAACTACATCAAAAACATCATATCAAGCAACATTAACATTTTAAGGTGAAAAAATTCTATTATTTATCTCTTATTTATTGTAATGCCTCTCTGTTTAAGCTACTAATCGACCTATTAAAGGTTGATAGGTAACTTAAACAGAGAGGCATTATAAATTAGTAGCTGCAGGTCAAAATTATCTACTTAGTAGAAAAGCAGAGGAAAAGCCTTATAAGAATATTCTATCCTGTGGCCTAGTTACAGCCCCTTGCTGATCTAGCAATATGCTGAGGAACATTTAGGGGGGGATTAGACAACATCCTTGTGAACTCATCTTCAATTAAATTTAACAATACCATTTTTGAAATAATTCGAGTAGATATATCTAGACCAAGGATAACTCTACATTCTAATTTTTAGTTCCAGCTCCTTATCATATTCACAGTCCACAAAACTAAAAGTATAGTCTGTTCAAGAAAAACTGTCTAATGACATAATGGTAGAGGGGAAAAAATTGGAGGAGATAGGGAACTTATGAAGGGTAACTGCCTGGGTCTGCCACGCATCATGCGCAGTAACTGATTTTGGGTTGGAACAACCCTTGGTTTGCACAAGGCTCCCCTCTCAGTAAGAACTGCCTCTCCTATTTTCTGATTTGGAGTAGACCCACCTGTAGGTTACAGAGCGTTGGCCTCTATTGGGTGATTAGACTATACCACAAAGTTATCACAGGGGGGATACCTCTTTGACTCCCATGGATCTGCCAATAAGTTTAACTGAATTACTTCAGTCAAAAAGAAACCACAGCATCTCCTACTAGGAGAATGGATTAACCCTTACTCATCACAATCATTTAAAAACTTTTCCTATCACATGTGTAGTATATTTTGCTTTTTTAGCAGCAACAAAACCCTATTTTGCATAATGAAAAGTCAATTTTTCATGGTAATACAGTCAACTGTCCATGAAATAGAGAGATAAAGAAAATAAAGCAAAATTATTCATATAATTTAAGTAATTTAAGGATTATAGTAGGGATGAATTTCTAGGGATATTTGCCCATAGTAAGCTGCCCATTTTTAAGTTGCCCATTTACAAGTTGCTGTTAGAATGGCTCAGCTGCCTTCAAAGTAACAAAGCCACCTGTCAAGCCTACTGGTAATGAGGGAAAGAATGTATGCATGATTTTGAGTGAATTAACAAGTTTTTCATTGCATATCTGAGACTGCAAAGAACTAAAGAGAGACTTAAGATTTCAATAAAAATTATGAAAGGAATTAAAAGCAAAAATAGAGTAGCTTACAAAAATCAAAGTAACTTCCGTATGATGAGAAATTTTGAACAGTGGTAATGAATGGACAGACTGGCTAGTGAAATCAGTAATTTTGACCTCAAAATAGAAGTATTATTTTGAGAGAAACTTATGAAGAGTTCAACAGCCCAAAAATGAATAGTATGCTACTTCATAATTACAAAATTTAAGATAAAAAACTTAATTTAATTTGATTTAAAAACTTAATGTTTCTAAGAACTAAAATAGTTCAGTATATTCTGACTAGCTTCCTTTGATGTACTTACCCTTGAGTACGAGGATCTTCCCACTGAGTGGTGCGATTCGTATGGTTTACAAAGTAGACCCGTCCATCTGGCTGCACCCTTTTCTCCCAATCTGCTGGAAGAGGTTTCTCAGTTGGTGATACACCAGCTGCTTCTCCAACTGCCCCAGCTTCGTCATCAGCATTACTAGCCCCAGCAGCAACACTATCTGCACTAGCAGATGTACTGGCAGCAGTATCAACTGTAACTGGTGGTGTCCCAGAATGCTTCAAAGAAAATAAACATAGATTTAGTTAACTAACATAAGTTCTTAGAATAAAACACAAAGGATGCTTTAATTTTCAAAACATTGACAATGAGGTTGACATTCTCCCTTTAGTGAAAGAATCTATGTAAATATACCTAAAAATATAAACAATTCCTCATCAATGCAATTTTACGAAACAAGTTACAAAAGAAAAATGCAGTGCGGGGTAGCCTGCTTTACACCACATAAACTGTACTTGGGAGCAGAGGGCAACTTACAAATCATTACCTAATTGTTCAAAATGTTTGTAATTTTTTTTGTTGATATTCACTATAAAGTACCAAAATCTACCAGAAAACAGAAAAATTAGATTCCGTTTCTGACTAAAGTATTAAAATTTCCAGCCAATCTCAATGGGTCAAAAAAAATAATAATTAATTATTCTAGTAGCTACAAGAAACACAATTTTGCGGAAAATAAACTTTATTGACTATGGTTGCATATTAATCATTAAGCTTGCTAATAAAAAGGGGATTCAAAGCTTTGTGCCTTCTAGATAAAGATATTCAATTCATTTACATTTTAAAATTGATGTCAAACATGATATTAAGAAAAAAAAGGTTGGGTATCTTATTGCTGCAATCTTATTGTTTCTGAGTGAATGAACAAAAACTTAAGAACAATAGGGGATCAAAGGAAACTGATTTTATCTTCAAATCAAGATAATAATCCAGATAACACCTTCATTAGTAGATATTTTCTATATTACGTTGTAAATGCATTCCAAAGTATCAATACATAAAGTTTCCTTTATTATGGTTTCAAATGAAAAATATTTTTGTCAAAAATGAAACTTTCAATTTAACAACTCAAAGAGCGCTACAAGGCTCTATGTTTATTGGTTTACCAAAAAAGTATTCCCTTTATTCTAGTCAGACATGCTCCTGATGACTAGAATGATATTTATTAAAATTTTCAGTAAATGGTACTATCACCTCTCATCATGCAAAGACCTAGAAATCTTCTCATAAGAGTTACAATGTTTATCCAGCAAGTGATACACTAACAGTATCATATATTAGCTAATATTTGTTGAGGATTACTGAAGTTCTTTTATCCAGAACAGTTTTGAAACAAGTTTTCTTTAAATTTGTTTAAACCAAGCCATATCATTTGTTAATATAACAATATTAAACCAGCAGAAAATTTGTACAAAGTAAATGCCTTTGGGTATCGTTTATTAATTTCAATGAATCAAGATTTTGGTTGAGAGTTTTTCATAAACTACTAAGATCAATTATATAATGGATCCTATGTGTGAATAGTCATTTTGTTAATGATTCAGCATTCCAGTATTCTCCAACAGATGAAAATTAATGTCTTTTGCCAACATTCATGAGTGTTCTACCTTTCGGTAGGTTCATGTACAATCAAAAATCCATATTAAGCACCATCTCCTTCATTTCCTTATAGTTAACCCCACAACTTATGTCATCCAACCACTTTTGTCTCTTCTTCCCTTCTGTTTTTGCCAACATACCTGTGGATAAAGGAACCTCTGATTGCCTTGCTGCACAACATGAGCCCTTTCACCCTGCCACTGTTGAAAATGCTGCAACCTCTCAGAAGAGGGCCTCTGCCAAGTTGTTGAGCGAGTGTTATGATCTACATAATATATTCGTCCTCTTGGATCTCTTCGAACCTCCCATCCAGGAGGTAGGGCTTGAGGGCGCTCCCAAGAAGTACTCCTGGTGTTATGATCTACATAATATCTCCTCCCATACATGTCATAACGCATTTCCCACCTGAAAATACATCAGATAAAACAGAGCCATTGAATTTTGAATATGATGATAATGAAGTAAGTTCTATAAATTTTTCAATTGAATAACTCAATCTAGAACATTCAAATAACTCTGTTAATAAAAATATCAATATACTAAATACTCTATTTTAAAATTAATTCAAAAAACAGCATCATGAGATATTCCAAAGAATATCTGTATAAACTATTTTTCAAATAAAATAAAGAACACTATGAAGTATTCCTTGGTTAATAAAAATTGATATTAGGTTAAATATCATCATCGTTAATAATGAGTAACTGAATCACTTTTAGTAAATTTAAAGTAATGGTAACAATTCAGATCGAATTTTGCATTTCACCAAAAAACATTTCACACACCGCATGATTAGTAAATACGCTAAAAAATTACTAAAAAGTAAAGCAATATTAGTAATAAATGGAATAAAATATGGAGAAATTGTAAGAAAGACTGTTGCAAGTTTAATTCTTTGAGCTGGTGCAGCCAATAGAAAATGTATTACTCTTCAATCAGCTTTTATCCTTGCTTTGAGTTTGGAATGCAAATGAACATGATAAACCTCCGTGTGTTCCACATCCTTTTGAGTACTAAAACTAATGATAAAATTTGTCCCAAATCTTAATGTAAATAAAATTTTCACTAGAAATTTTAAGGTCTATGCCATTACATTAAAAGACCATTTATTCAACAGTTAAGGAGTCGACGAAAGGAAATAAAAGCTTCTGTTAATCCTGAGAAGAAATAAGAGGAAATTTAAGATCTGGGTGTCCCATGATATTAGGAAGTGATGAAAACAGAAAAATTGGCAGTTACAGTTAGAGAAAAGAAAGTTAACCTCATATGAAGTCATTTTCAGTAAAGTTTCAAAATGTTTGGAAACCAACTATTACTTCTGAATGATGCTGAATTTTGTACAAGTACTGCATCATGTAGTTACTACTCTTGTATGCTGACATTACCTATGATCTAGGCTCACACTCCCATATCATTACAATAATTTAAATACAAAGGTATCACCACAGAACCAACAAGGACATATTCAACCTTACCCTGGTGGCAGTGGTTCTTCCATGCCTGTGGTGTGAGATCTCTCTACTGGTGTCACTCCAGTGGCAGCAGCTGCAGTGGATGCAGCTGAAGCAGCAGATGGGGATACCGTAGATGTAGGATTAGTAGATACTACTGTAGAAGCTGCAGGAGATGGTGAGGATGGAGTTTGAGAAGGATTTCCATTAGCAACAGTTGTTGAATTAGAAGTTGGAACAGTAGATGTCAATGAAGTGCTTGTTCCAGCACTATAATTTGGTATTCCCACGTGTTGTTGAGTTGTTGTACCAGAAGCAGGAGGTTCAATAGGAGCAGGATTTGCAGAACCTGAGGAGAGCAGATAGCCATTAAACTCCATAATCAAAGTAGTTGTTATAAATTAATTATCATCATTCTATACATCAATTGGTATTCTAGATTTATCTCCCTCCCTCTTTATCAAATAAAATTTATTAATTAGCATTCTACCTCATGAAATAAATCAACATAATTCATTAAAACAAAGAAAGCATATGTTACTTCAGTATAAAAATTTTCATAAATCATTTTCACAATCTCATTTCTATCTTTAATACCTTTCTTTAACTACAGATATTTCACGTCAAAACAATAGATAATGTGCAAGGAGAAGAACCTGTTCATATGAAATCATTAAAATTCAGGCTTTTAATACTCAAACGTTGGAAATTTTGCTTTTGAAAAAATAAGTTCAAAAATTTTGAAAAACAAAAAATCTGCAATTTTATATCACTTTTACTTTGAAATTTAAACATGGTTGTGGCATACATGCTCTTAAGTATATTTCCATTTTAATGAATCATCAAAATGGAAATTCAACTAGATAGGCTTGTAGGTAAAAAGATATGGCTTTCTATACTTTGTAATTTACAATAATATTTACAGATGAGAATATTTGATAATAAAACTTGCAACTTTTTACATGTGTTCTATGAGAACAGCCTAGGTGATAGAGATTCACTTTATTAGCAGGATTCTTTCATTCATCAACAGTACAAGGCGATATATAAACGTCCTTCCCTTCTACCAGACATCTAACCTCTTAATAAATATAAACTAAGCAATATTTAAGTAAATGTAATGCAAAGAACATGAACCTGAAGACTAAGGACACCTGTTGTTGGCTTAAAAAACTTCTAAGGATCGCTAATTACCAATGAAAGCAAGTGCCTTTCAAAATTAGTCTCTACCAAATAGAGCAACAGGTCCCTGATCATGCAAATTCTTTCCATGCAAATGTTAGGGAGGGGAAAATAATAGAACTTTAGAGATGGGTTGAGAAAAGTAAAATATTATATGGCATATTAAAAGGAAACCAATCATTACCAGAAGTCACAGCAGGTAAATGAAGAGATATGGCAGGAGAACTTGCAGTTAAATTTGGTGACTGCAAACTATGATGATGATGGTTATGATGATGGTACTGATGAGGCCAAACCCGACTTGTCCGGTCACCACCCAATGAAGCTGTATCTGCAGGTCGAGTTCGAGTTCTTGCACGAATTCCTCCGTTTAGAATCACCCTGGAATCTCCTTAAAAAAGAACAAACACATTTATTTCAACAAAATTCTCTAGTCAGCGATGACATGTTAAAAATCTTTTACTTTACCACACAAAGAATTTACATTAAAACCAACCGGTTTTGCAGCGAGGCTGCATCATCAGGTAAACTACACAGGAAAAAGCTCAGCTTAAATACAAAATAGATAGGGGAGTGAGGTGGTAAAAAGGGGGGAAAGGAGAGGTAGGGTATACAATTGTCACCTATCTATTTTGTATTTCAACTGAGCTTTTTCCTGTGTAGTTTATCTATTGATGCAGCTTCACTGCGACACCAGTTGGTTTTAATGTATATTCTTTGTGTGGTAAAGTAAAAGTCTTTTAACATGTCCACGCAGGGTGTCTTTCAATACCACCGAGTTAAGCCTGAATTAGTTCCTTATAGAATTCTCTAGGATTAATAAATCAAATATCATGCATGATAGTAAAGATAATGTCCTTAATTACTTGATATGGCTGCATTGATTAAACCGGAAGAGATAAAATCATGTGTGCATGTGAAGCAAACAATGTCTAATAAAATACATTGCAAACAAAAACTATATAGACAAGTTCTCTTCCTATACCTTGATAAAATACTTATCTGAATTTTTTCATAAGAAACCATTCTTTTTTATAGGGAAATATGTTTTACAAAAACAAATACAACATAATAAGGGTTTAAACAGAATGCTTAAGGAGTCAGGATGCACTACGTGAACATTTTTTTATAATTTCAACAAAGTATCATAAGAATCAACAGACCTAAGAACAAAATTTCATTATCTTTAGCAAATCTATTCATGAACATACCAGTCAACAACTAATAAAGAAAATGATGGCCAAAAAATATTAGAAAGAAAAAAGGCCTAACTATAGCTAAATAACATAACTTAATTCCAACCAGCAACCTGTTGGTACGCAAAATGGAATTTCACAAGATTGTCACAATTTCACGATATAATTGTCATTCTACACTTTTCAGTACCAAGCAACCTCACATTACTTATATGATTCAAAATATACTATAAAATCATAGAAGGAATGGAGCAAGAAAAGGTTCTAAGCAAAACTTACCTGGAATATTAAAGCACAATTCAGGATTCAGTCTCATTCCTGTCCAAAGTGTGACCAATTCCCCAACTTTGGCTCTTTCTGCTCCATTTATTGCTGCTCCAGATGCCATCACTACTGCACCATCAACACCACTTCCAGTGCTGGCACTTCTGTGGTGCTGAGTGCCATGATGTGAACTACTTGTTTCACCATTGTGGTGATTATGATGAGTATGATGCTTTGATTCTGGTGCAATCAGGTCTAGAGTCAGTTCGAGCCGATCACAGCGACCACCATACTGTGCCAGCACATCTCGTAGCTTGAACCTTTTCTCTCCTAGGACAGGATCTTTCCGGAATGATGAATGATCAAGGACACGGAAATGCAGCTGCGAGTTGGGTGTCACGAGTCTGACAAGGGAAACAAGCAGATCAACAGGTATAAGTAAAGTACAGCAAAGAATGCTGATAAAATAGGGCCTATGTTGAGAGTAAATTGCTGAGAATTTTCAAAAAGGAAGATACGACGAATTTCTTAAATTAGTACTTGTGCTTAGTGCAGGATGTTCATTTAACACCAGCACCAGTTAATAAAAATCAAATGTATTGATATAGACTAACATAATAACTAACTTATAAATAAATTTGTAAGCATGATAACAATGTCAAAATCACCTAAGTAATATCTATAATACTTACATGGTAAACTCATGATTCCACTTTGGTTGATAAGTTGACTTGACAACGTCTGTCTTTTTAGATGGAACATCATCAACTAGCAAGTCCACATATGGATTAGGTTTCAGAAAACTACTGCCACTTCTCAGATGAGCACATTCAACTAGTGGAATAAAGAGATTTCTTCAAGTTGACACATGATAACAAACCAACGCATTCGATATAAATGCCAGCACGCATATGCCAGAACCGCGTATGCATGCTACATAAAAATTACAAAGTTTAAATATCAGGCTGATTTCGGAGTGATAGATCCTTTGACTAGATAGAAGCTTTGACTAAATAGCCTCAATAAAACGAAAAGATAAAGCGAAATTGATGTTTAACCAAGTATAAGTGGTACTGAAGGTAAAATAATTCTATATTTTCAAAAATGTCTTTTCAACTATGTCTATATAATCATCAGGGATTATATTTTAATGAAAAGTTACTTCAATACTCACTTGTCACATTCAATTGGTAATATCCATTGGTGGGAGATTCAGACATTATCACAATTATAAATTGGAATTAGCGCAAATAGTCGCTTAATTCCAAAAAACATTCAGAAAATTAGGTAAGAAACATCCTGCCTCTTCAAATTCTCGATCTGAAATGGAAAGCACTTTCAAGTAATCCGACAAAACATCGATAAACCTTTAAAATCAAAAGTACGGGTTAAAAAAACCCACTGATAAACTTTTTAAAGTATACTTTACATTGTCTTAGAGCGAAAAACAGACCACTGACAAAACATATATGAAGTTAGTCAACGAAAAAACGGCTTATGTTACATTGTAATTTTAAGGTACAGATGTGGTTCGAACATGAACGATTTTAAGAGTCTTAGAACGCAGAAATTTCAAAGTAGATATCAGAAAGTCACTTTCTCGAGTACGTTCCCGATTTCACAAGATACAAAGTGACGATAACAAACTGAGAAAAACTGGTGACCATTAAACGGAAGCTTCTGCAGTCATAAAGAACTTATGGCACATTGACGTATTATGACTCTTATGAGAACATGTACTTACAAGAAATATAATCACGATGATGATTTTTAGCCCCTCAATCCACCATTGCAATTATCATGACGTCATTTAATTTGATTTAATGGAATATATGTAAACAAAATTATTAGCAATCCCAATTAGAACTGAGGAGCGCAATCCAAGGCCAAGCTTTTCCTAACAAGCACACACTGTTTGCAAATAATCCAAAACACAGGTGATTAAAACACTCAGATGGTAGACACAATATCAACACTAACTTGACGGAACAATTTTCACCAGAAATTCAATTGCATGCTATAGTCATCTACTGTTATCTTTCCGTATTAACGTGACCTCTCCAACTTGAAGACTTGAGCGCCACGGTGTGAAAAAGAAACTAACTAAAGAGATGGCGGGGAATTTTGAAAACTTTATTATTTGAATTTTCCTAAATATGTATTATTCATCCGTCTTCTTATCTAATAATAGGATAAAATTAGCTATATTTTTTAGCTTTAATATCTTTACATAGGTGAACATTTCAATCACTTTTTGTTATGCCTAAATACGAAAAACAACGTACACAGTGATTATGGAATATTAAATACTTCAATGAAATAGCAGTGAAATAACTGACAGTCAATAATTGTTCTATAGCTAAAAAATCCTCTGAATATATAAGTAATTTTCAAATAATAATACAAACATTCCAAAAATTTGACTTCCTGTTACATTTCCATTTTTCACCCATCACCCTGTATTAGTAAATGTGGATCATAACTCTGCATAAAGGAAATGGAATTTATCTAAAACAGAGTTTCATTCAAACCAACTAAAAAGCATCATTAATTATTCTTTATGAAATTCTCTGAGAGATTATACCTTAATCAGGAGTAAAATATTTTCATATATAGTTTCTATATAATAATTATGGGGAAATAAAAATGAGGTGACTTTATTTGCGGGACTGCATAGGGCAATGAACAATCAGTTGACCAAGTTATATTTAAGTTTTCTGTTAGGTAAATAAACTTTTGCCTAAAATTCATACAACAGTAAAAAGTTAAGTTTAAAATGAAATTTTATTTTCATTGAAAATATACATGATTCTATAGATATAATTAACAAACTCAAATAGCATAATATTGGTCATATGTATCACAGCATCAAATGTAATAATGTAACAAATTCCAATGAATAAAACCCAATAAATAAATACTGGACCAACCATTTTATGGTACATAATGCATATATGTGACAAAAACACTTAAAATCCCAACTGGACTCCAGTTCATCAATTTTCAAAAATCTAAATCTCAGCTCCAAGACCACAAGCACCTTTTCCCATCACTTTCTCAATCATTTCCACACTTAAATCCCAAAGACGGGAGGCAAGATCATCATCTTGAGCTGCAGCACTAGGGGGACAGCAACAGCAATTATTAAAGTAATGGCCTCCAACACCTTCGAGATCTTGTGAAACTGCACAATAAATACTTGTGCTTGCTGCTTGTTGCTGTGAAAAAATAAGAACAACAATAAAATTAAATATTTCAAAGTACTACTTCATACAAATAACATTCGTATTTGTAAACAAAATAAATGTATTTTTTCTTACCAAAGACTTGGTGAATGGTCGAACAATGGCAAAAAGCAAGCGATACACCCACCATGATCTGCTCAGACTCGTTGACACCATGTTACCAGGATGTAATGAGTTTGAAAAAACTCCACGCTTGCCAGGACCCCATCTCCGAAACAGCTCAGCAGCAAACAACACATTGCAAAGCTGAAACAAGGATGGTCAATGAGGACCAAATTATTAAAATGCAAAATTATATGAAAGGGAAGAATGAATAATAACTACGAGTGAGCAAAACAACCATTTTTCTATTTATGTAAGCTGCCAGTTTCTGAGAGCAATATGGGAATTAACATGCAGTTAATTTGGTAATTGCTACAATGGCCACTAGAAGAGATAGCAAAGGAAATACCTATTTTACTTGATCCTAAAAAGAAAGTGGAAGAGTATGTAAACTGAAATATGTAGGAAAATATGAACATAAAGCAAGGCAGCATTAGAAGAGAAAGTGAGCAAGCAAAGGAAGATATGAGGCTACGGATATTTGAATATAAGATCAAAACAGCACAACATGGTATGAAAGGGAATTAAACAATAGGGGTTCACACTATCCTGGCAGAGTTTCTAAAATACCATCCCTAACATTAAGATATAATTATGCAATCTCCATAATTTAATATATGATGAATGGCAGAGACATTGAGAGGAAAGTGATTGCTAAAAATAGGAATATAATGTAGAATGTAAGGGCAGCTGTGGCAGAGGCAGAAGTTGTTAGATAAAATAAAGGCAGTATGAGCTATCAAGATATAAATAAAAGTACATTCATGTTGAGTGTTATGATTAAGAGCCTATGAACTTAACAGGAAAGAGAGAGAAGACCCATGGATATACAGGGTGCGGCAGAACCAATTAAGCAGTTTCGAGGAGCTATAAAAAAGAAATCTGGGTATATAAAGATAAAACGTTTTTATTTTCGATAAAAGTTGTTCATACCATTTATATATTTATTCACTTTTGAAAATATTGTCCTCAAGATGGCGGCCATTAGTAACGATACACTTTAGGAGACGTTCTCTGAAGTTTTGAACAACTCGTTCACACATATCGCGGGGTATAGCCTTCACTTCTTCAATAATCCGCACCCTTAGCTATGGTAGGGTGTGAGGGCGACTTTTAAACACTTTTTCTTTCAGATATCCCCAAAGAAAGAAATCGCATATGCTTAAATCTGGTGACCGCGCCGGCCACCCCACATCACCCCTCAAACAGACCAGTCGCCCGGGAAACATTTCTCTCAAAACATTGAGTGAATTTCGGGCTGTGTGAGCTGTAGCCCCATCCTGTTGGAACCACAGGTCCCCTAATCCCTCTTCTTCAACAATCTCCTCCATTCTGGACTGCAGAAAATTCTCCAATATGGACACATAACGTCCGGAATTCACGGTAAAGCCTTCCTCCTCAAAGAAGTACGGGCCTATCACCCCAAATTGTGATACGGTGCACCACACCGTTAGTGTAGGGGAATGTAGCGGTCTTTCGTGAATAATTTGGGGGTTATTTTCAGCCCAGTAGCAAAAATTTTGTTTATTCGCAATCCCACTGAGGTGAAAATGCGCCTCGTCGCCACTGAAGAAAGCTGCCTCCAGAGGGATCTGTGCAAGCATTAGCTCACACAGATTTTGACGGTTGGCGTAGTCTGCTGGGCTCAATTCTTGAGCCATCATTCTTTTGAAGGGATTGAAATTTAAATCAAAATCTAGAATCCTCCTCAAACTGCGGTCTGATATCCCCAAGGCAACAGAATGTCTTCGAGCAGAACGTCTTGGCGACTGCTCAATTGCTGCTCTCACCAGCCTCACGTTTTCTGGTGTTCTGATGGATCTGCGTCGGCCATGAGTATCTCTTCTTAGTGTGCTGGCAGTTTCCTCCAACTGCCGAACCCAGGACCGAATTGTGTTTGCATTAGGAACGGAATTGTTGCGTGGAATGTTGAACTGTCGCCGAAAAGCTCTTTGCGTCGCGATCACAGATAGGTTGTTTTCAAAATACCCACGCACGGCAAAGCTTCGATGTGCTCCAGTCCAAACCATGTTGGCTACTGAAATGGGATCCCCGACGGAACAAAGGGAGACCACGTTCAACTTCCTCCACCCACCACCGCCCGAGCATTTAACACTCGAAATTGCTTAGTCGGTTCTGCCGCACCCTGTACAATGAGAAAGAGTTGAAATAACATGAAAAGGTTAGAGATAATCTATCAGGATTACTAATGAACCTCTCATATGCCATGAGATTTAACTAACCTTTCCTCTCTTCCATAAGTTCTACCATCTTATTCTGAAGCAGAAATTATCCCTCTATACTTATTCTACAAAATTAAATCATCAAAATAAATAAGAGGTAGAATTCAATGAGGTTTTAGAAATGCAAATGTAAATTCTTTGAATTGCATACAACAGTATGAGAACTCTTCTAAATGTGTCAAGAATTCAATGCAGTGTCCCCTTTCCTACCAAATTGGGATGTATATCATGAGCTTTTAAAATTGTAACACAATGATTCTTCTTGGTAGAGTCTGAGAGGTTATATCTAATGAACAGCACCAACAACTCTAATTACCAAATGAGTTATCTCGTAAACACAAGTCTTCATGATTTTATTTAGCTCATATATAAGTCTAAAATAGATAACTATTTTAAAATAATTCATCGTGCATCCATATTTATGAGAGAAATACGTAGAAAAAGAAAGTTTTTCCCACTTTTCACTCTGAGCCTTACATGAATGACTCACCTAATAGGAAATATTCATTGAATGATGCATAACCTTCTGAAGCCAAGCAGAAAATGCCACATCTTATACATATGTCATTGGATTAAATATTATACTAAATATTGTGAGTGTTAAAAGAAACCCTACAAAGAAATACAAATCACCAATAAAAATACCCAAATTCTTCTCTCTTACAAACCTTTGAGTCATTATACGCAGCCATTCCTGAGGAATAATGTGATGGGACTGATGGAGACAGCCGTTCTTGGCTGATATTATTGGAGTTTATGTAAGAAAATCTGGAAAATATGAACATGAGAACTTTTAAGCAAATATTTTCTCAAACATTTTCTCATAGATTTGGCATAAGACACCCAAATATAAATACTAAAGTGTTTCAAAAGGCATGAACAAATTATTTTTCTGAAAGTAGATCCATTAATGTTGTGGATTGTGGAACTGTGGATTAGTAAAATATCATAGTATAACACAAGTTAGATAGTAAATTATAAGACTAAGTCTCAAGCTTATGATAGATTAACTTTTTAAATTTTAGATCTCCCCAGAGAAAAACATTACAATGTGGCTCACAAGTGATTTCAAGTAACATTTATTATACATATGAGCTAAGGTATTTTATCAAACACAAACTCATAATCATCATAAAGAAGTTGAAAGAAGCATGAGACTTTTAGGGGTTTAACTGAAGAAGATGACTTCAAAATAAATATCACTTGAATCAATTTTTCTTCCTATAATCAATGTCCATTACAGATAATTCACCTGAAAACCAAAGATACATAATTAGCTATGATTACCTTTTCCAAATTACCTCATTACGCAGAATCTAAAATTACATACCACGTCACATTCCACAGCTGTCCTATCATCGTGATATTAGTAATTAGAAATACTGATTCCATAACTCAATAGGATTTCTTATAAATGTTTTCCTCGAAGAGTGCTGATAATATGTCAATGGTAAATTAAATCTATAATTTCATAAAAATGGAAGCACATAACTTAGACAGAAATAGTTCCAATGTCGCTTCCTTATGCAGTGATTTCTGATATTTTCCCTACCATATTTTAATTCCACTTATCAAAAATTCGTGTTGATTAGAAAAATCATTTATTTACTAAATAAATTTATTCTAGGCCGACAATCCTTTACCTGAGAAAATTTCAAAAAAATCACATAAAAATTAAATGAATATTTTACTTTTTGAACCTACGAAGAACCAAGAATACATACTACACATATGTGAGTAATAAGAAAATTGTAATATTTCTGTACTTGGCATTACTCTTCAAACCTTGAACAGCAACTTTTTCCTACTGACCTGTGGGATTCAGAAGATACCACTACAACTCTTGAAGGAGCAGCTAAAGTTAGGGGTTCCTCCAAAAGAAGAGTCAGATAAAATGATCCCAAATGATTCACCTGAGGAATATAGATGAGAGAAAATGCTTCAATAGTTACACACATAAAAAGATTATTTTTCATAAATTCATTCACCAAATTCATCAAGACCATTTACATGATATAATAATTCCTAGATGTATAAAAAATCCATGGTGAGGAAGCTTTTACTAGACCACTAATTTATTTCAGAAAAACATGACCCAGGTTTCGGAAAGAGGAAGGTTCCTCTTTCCATTACTTGCTACCTTCTTTCCCCTCCCCCTCCTCCTTTCCTATATATTTGGAAGTGTTCCTATTTGGTCACCTGAAGATGTAGCGACGCTACGAAACCTGGGTCGTGTTTTTCTGAAATAATTTAGTGGTCTTGTAAAAGTTTCCTCACCATGGATTTTTAAATAGCTAATAACTACCACAAAATTAACCCTGAATCTCTATTGTAATAGAAGTATTTTTGTAATATAACTGGATTTAATGGAGCATCACTTTAAAATTTAAAAGAATACATTTCTAATCAGAGTAGCGATGGCAATTAGGCTTACCTGAAAATGTGTTTCAAAACCATCTTCAGTCAAAGAAAAGCCTAATCCAAACACTGCAGCATTCAATATCAGTACATCCAATTTTCTGAAAAAATTAAAAATGCATTAACTATTCCTCTCCTTTGTAATGAACCCAGAGACTTAAAGGAATAAAACAATTCCTTTTAGAGGAAATAATTTTGGGATTTACAAACTTCCAGACTCCAGTTCTACAAAACTTTCCATGATCTTCAATATTTTTGCCTAAGAAATTACAATAACTAAATTTTAGGCATATTTTAATCCAATTCATTAAAAGCTAAGCAAGCTTAGAGGCAAGGCAAGGAAATGATCAAAAACACTGGATCAGTTGGAACAAACCATTCCATTTGTTCAATTCTGAATTAAGCACAAAGAGCACTATATACTTTAAGCTTTATTTTATCAGTTTAACATGCAGTAATTTTCCTTTGAGATAAATCTGTACATCAAACAGTGGCATGCCATCAAGAGGACTTGTCTAGTCCCCTAAAATTTCAATTAAAATAATTTTCAATAAATATGAATTGAATAAAAAATCAGTAGTTTATATTTTCTATTTTCTCTCTAAAATAATACCATCTGTAATTCTATTTTCATATACACTTTTGCCTATTCGTCCTATGGCTGATGAATCTTAGCTGAGAGGAGATCCAAAATGCTTGCATTTGTATTGCATTTTCTTGAGGAAAGGAAAAGACTACATTCAGTTAGTCCTCATTTTGTGTTACATTCTCTCTTTAAGGTCTTCTCCTTTCAGACTTAAGAGAATTCAATTTTGTTTCTTTTTACTTTATATGAGTGTTAGTTATAAGGCGAGTTTAGATTACTGATCTCAACACTGAAAGAGATTCAGTGAAATTCAAAAGCATTGGGTTATCAATATATTTTTATAGACTCACAAGTACATATAATTTAAGGAAGGGGACTAGCCTGAGAAATCCAGACCCTTACAGCAGAGTGATAATTCATGCAAAAAAAATCACTCTATCAATAGGGCAGTGTGTATGAATGGCTGTCTCAGTGCTTTGTTTTTGACAAATTGTTCATAAAATCATTTCAAAGCTTTAGTTTTTAAGAAAAGCGACAAATCAAAACAAATGGAAGGGCAACTCCAAGCATTTCTATTTAGACAAAAATGCAAGATTTATCATAGAATATGGTCAAAAATTTTACCACATCCAATAATACAATAAAATTTTGCCAAAAATATACATGATATTAATACTATGAAACTTAACATGAATAACTTTTCAATTGCCTGTAAGGGGAAGATGTCAGATGTAGAATGTAATTCTAATTTTAATGAGCCAAATTAGCAAGGGACGGGTTAAAGGTACTAAGCACATAAGGGCGTGAAAGGGAGCAAATTTACGCCCTTATGAGCCAAATTATTATAAAGAAATAATAAATGAGCGAGAGAAATCATTTCTGCGACATGTTCAAAACTTGTGTAAAAGTAAAATATTAATTAATTTAATAGAATGTTTCACAAATATTATTGTAGGCATTTTGAATGAATGGGGAAACATAACACAGAATTTTTCAACAGCAAAATTGGAAAAATAATAATCATTAAAAGAAATAAGGTAGTGATCAGTAGCTGCAGTGGTCAGTGATACAAACTGTTCATGGCATTTTGGGCACCCAAATAGCTTTGTGAGCAGCACGTTTAGCTTTGGTGGAAGTGGTTTTGGTATTGATTCCTGGTGGGAATGTACGTGCAACATGACCAAAGTCATTAAAGTACTTTTAACAATGCTATGCTATCTGTTCATGGTGTTGAAGGGTTTAACGTTTTTCTATAGTTTGTTAATTTGGCCAAAAGTCCTACGTTTATTAGAATTCTAAAAATGCTGACCCCTGTAAAAGGCATCCTGGAGGCTAGTCCACTATGAGAGAAATCACTGCACCCTCCTAACTTTAAATATTACTATTTCGCAATATATAAGTATTTGGTTTATTTCAAAGCAATGACAATTTGAATACAATACCTGTGTTTTAATTTGAAGTTGATTGCAAATGCCTTCACTGAATGCAATGAACTTAGATCTAACTCCATAACCTCAACGTCTGCATTCACAACATGTGAGCCATTGATATTGCCTTTACTTTTTGCTTCTTCTTTTATGAGAGACACAGCTTTTTCCCCTTCTTCCACACGTCTACAAGCTAAAATCACTGTGCATCCATGCAGCGATAGAGATCTTGCAGTTTCAAAACCTTGAATTGAAAATCAATGTTAAATGGCATTGATACAAATCCATTAATCAAAAATTGCAAAGATTTAGAATAAGCCCCGGCAAAAACTTTGACCGGTAAAATGTACGGAATTGTATGTCATTACGGCATTTTTATCAGTTACTAACCAATTCCACAGTTAGAACCGGTGACTATGGCAATTTTTCCAACTAGAAGTCTACCATGAAGAATTTGCAAAGCTGACGTTGAAGCATCAAATCGTTGGCGAATATCTCCTGGATGCTCTTTTTCCTCAGATGCAAAAGCTAAACGTGGGTCCGAGTAGGTTGTACGACGATTTACGTGATCTATGAAAAGCACTCGTCCATCATCACCAACTGTTCTCTCCCACCCAGGCGGAAGATCTGTGGGATAAGATCACTTGACATGAATTTGGAATCAGTGACCACAGTTAAAAAACATAATAAATTACCTCCAGATACTATTTTCTTTTTTCCAGTTCTCGGATGTGTCCACTGGGTTCCCTTAGTGGAATGACTGAAAATATTAGTTGCACTTTAGAATACTTGCTCAACCATCTGACTGTAACATCTAACAAGAACCTATACTGACTTAACATAGTAAACACTTCCATCAGTAGTAGCTCTTTCTTCCCACCCAGGAGGCAGTTCATCCTCACTATCTGAATCTGGAACTATAGCTGCCATTTTTGTAGACAACTAGTAA
Organism: Sympetrum striolatum; assembly: GCA_947579665.1. Classification (NCBI taxonomy): domain Eukaryota; kingdom Metazoa; phylum Arthropoda; class Insecta; order Odonata; family Libellulidae; genus Sympetrum; species Sympetrum striolatum. The sequence goes on along the minus strand of OX388342.1, from coordinate 45,879,157 downwards.
TGTTTGATGTATATCTATATAATAATGGTGATAATAATTAGTAAAGCCAATGATTTTTAACTGAAAATTGCTGAATAATAATCGATACAACCGTATCACATAATCTTTCAAATGAATTGCCACCGGTTCGGGTAAATTTCTAGTTTCACACAGCCTTTTTTTTTTCTCAAGTGGTTTTGGCCCGATTTCGACGATATTTACATACCCCGGTTCGAATTAAAATCGTACGCAAGATTAAATACAAGCAACTTTTTCATAAACGAGTGAGACTTAGAAAGAACTCCAAACTCGTCGGACATTTCTACTTCAGCTCATCCTTTTTACAAAGTAAATATATATCGGAGAAATTTAACACATTAAATACACTTGTAATAAAACCACAGTGCTAATCCGGGAGTCAGACCGGACTTCCGAACGCCAAATTTATGACAAATAAATAGGAACAATATTTCTTTGAGAGGAAAAATAATATAATCATCATCACAATAACAACAACTATATAATACAATTGTACCCTCACTCGATAGATTAGAAGAGATGATTAATCTGTAGCAACGCCTCATTAATTATTCTATACTGTAAGGCAAATGGCAATTCAAGAATTAAGTTTTCAATTTACCCGTTTAAATTGCGTTCACTTCATTACTGGAGTGCATAGTTTTCGAGACTATCGAGAGATCGAGTATCGAATGGAGGTGGGGGGGGAAGTGGGGAAGGGATGGGTATGAGTGGTATGAGGTACATACTGTACACATCAAATTAGTGTTTCATCATTTTCATGCTTACCATAATTCTTCAAAACAATACAAAAATTATCGACGTTATATTTTATATTAAAAGAATATATAAATTTTTGTATGGAGCAGTTTGCCTCTTGTAAGGATAAAATTTATGAATGATAACTTATTATCAATTACTTGTTTGATGCAAGTCAGCTATAAAAACTTACAGAGCTTAATAATTATTTTAATGGCGCTCAAGAATATGAGCTATCTGATTTATCAATCGTTCATCCGAATCATACAGTCATAAACTGATAACTTGACCACGACTTAAGCGTCTGGCGCCATGTTCGCTGGACGACTGTCTATTGTTCCGGAGTAGTTGCTCGGCAGTTGTCTTTGTCTTGCGGTGAAACTAGTAAAATAAATATTGCTAAAGTGGCGTCACATTTTTTCTGGCCAATTAATCAAAGATATTGAAACGATGAAGTTGGTGGACCACGTTGTAAGAAGTTTTAGGGTCGCGAAGGTGTTCCGAGAGAACACCGATAAAATCAACAGTATCGACTTTTCACCAAGTGGTGATACTTTGATTTCGTGCAGTGAAGATGACCAAATTGTCATCTACGACTGCGAGAAGGGTACCCAAACTAGAACTGTGAACAGCAAGAAGTATGGGGTAGATCTTATTCATTTCACGCATGCAAAAAACACAGCCATTCACAGCTCCACGAAAGTGGACGACACAATCAGATATTTGTCATTGCATGACAACAAATACATAAGATACTTTCCTGGTCACACCAGGAAGGTTGTTACTCTATGCATATCGCCTGTTGAAGATACATTTCTATCTGGCTCCCTGGACAAAACTTTAAGATTGTGGGATCTGAGGTCTCCAAATTGTCAAGGCCTCATGCATCTCTCTGGACGACCAGTCGCAGCATTCGACCCCGAGGTTTGTTTTCGAAAAAAAATATTAAATAACTTTTGATGCCTTTCTTTTGAGTGAAAATTGATTATATAATTGTAAAGAATATTTTTGTTTTGTTACGTAGCAATTTAAAACGACAAAATTAGTGAAATGTTATTATTCAAGCATTCTTTAATTTACAGGGTTTAATATTCGCTGCCGGAGTCAACTCTGAATGTATTAAATTGTACGACTTGCGGTCCTTTGACAAAGGCCCATTTGTGACGTTCAAATTGAGCCAAGAAAAAGAATGTGACTGGACTGGTCTTAAATTTAGTCGAGATGGAAAGACCATTCTCGTGTCAACGAATGGCTCTGTGATACGCTTAGTAAGTATTTCTCTTATTAAGAGATAAAGGTAGATATGAATTCATTAACAATATAAGATTAAAAAAATCATATTTATTTATTTTATTACACCATTTCAGTTTTTGATGTTACTCATCGTGTTGTAGCCTCAAGTAATTGTCTGTTTGATCGAAATCGCGTTATTGCTCAGTTATATATTTTTTCTCTTGCTTGCAATATCATCCAATCATTCTTGTTTCAATATTAGAAGTACGAAATGATATAATATAAATTACAGTGAGCATGAGAAATGACCTTGTAGGTTATTGTGTTACTCTTTCCAAGCTCTATAGTTTCAGAGTAGAATATATGATATTTCCTTAACGCATGCGTTTTGTCAAGTCACTGAAGGCTTTGCTTTTCTCAACAAATGTCCATATCATCGAACTGATGTACAGTGATTTATGATGATTTTGGGTATGAATTTGTAACATCTAAGAAATATTCATTTCACTACCCAATTCTTTCCTCTTTGAATAATTAAATTTTTTAACGATTTTTAAAATCTTACGAATTTTAATGATGATTAAAAGGCGAATTTGAAAGTTGATCTCCCTTGTAATGTTTGTTGCATGGTTGTAGATCACTATCTGAAAACAAATTTTATCTGATCAGTGCAATTTTCTTACCTCTTATGTACAATTAATCCTTATTTATCATCTTATTCGCTAGCCAAATGCTTCGTCTATAGTTAATATTGTTTTGTTTTCACAGGTGGATGCTTTTCATGGAACTCCATTGCAAACTTTTGCTGGGCACTTGAATAACAAAGGTATTCCAATCGAAGCCTCCTTCAGTCCTGATTCGCAGTTTGTGTTTGGTGGCTCAACAGATGGCCGAGTCCATGTATGGAATGCTGATACTGGCTGTAAGGTCTGTGTCCTAAATGCTGATCATCCATCACCAGTGCAGTGTGTTCAATTCAACCCAAAGTACATGATGCTAGCCTCTGCATGCACCAACATGGCTTTCTGGCTCCCTACTGTGGAAGACTCCAACTAAAACTGCGTTGTCAAACAGGGTCTATTTTATGATTTGTGGAATGAAGAGAATAATGGAATATCTCTTTCCAATTCCTGAAGTTTCATCTAAGGATTACTTACACTGTATAGTTGCGCTTAATTAATCAGTGTTAACAAATGAGTTTAAAATTTTTATTTTAAAAACACCTAATAAATTATTGCAGTAATTGATTTGGTAAGAGAGAGGCTCTCTTGTTAGATGAAAGACTGATGGAGTAAGGCTGTGGCTTACCTGTTGAGGAGGGATTAATTAGTGAAAATCTACAGGGAACTCATTGTAATAAGTTCATTTGCGTACATCACTTTTAACTGGTACAATATGGATTGATTGGACCCGTTTTGGAAGTGAAAAGTTCTTTCATCGTCATAAAATATGATCTGTGTTTTAGATTGTTTTCTCTTGGATGCAATGATTCATTCAAACAATTGTATTACCATAGCTGTTGTGAATTAGGCTTTCTGCATGTCTAATTTATCAATTTTTTTATTGCAGAGTAATCCTACTTTCTTAATAGTTAAAAAAGATAAAATGAGCTACAACACTCATGAAGGAGCATCTAGCTTCTTAAGACTTGTAACTTCTGTTTGTTTACATTTATTTTGATAAGCAAAAAATATAGCTTAAAAAAAAGTTGTGGGAACTTTTGGATGAAGAGGCTTAAATTATGCTAAATGTAATTTTTGTTAAACTTTCTTCTCGACATATGCTGTGGTTTAAGAGAAGAATAATCCTTAAATGTTGCATTTAAATATTGTAGAGATTCTGATACCTTCTAGAGTTTCCTGTTTCTGTGAATTTTTGTCATAGAAAGGAATTCATATCAAAATTTAGTACATAGTGTATGTTTAGAAATGGTTTCATTCCAGTGTCAATTATTTATCATGCATTTTGCTCTATGCATCTGTAGCGTAGTGTGTGATAATATATATTTTGACTTTTGTCCTTGGTGGCCTCTTTATCAAAATGTTAAGAAGTTGTATATTGGTGTAAATTGTACATAATTTCCATTTAATTCTCTTGTGAAAGATGAAATGTAGGAGAGAGATGTCAGGTAGCAATTCTTATTAATTGCTTTACATGTCAATGTTTGATTCCTCCATCTTTTTAATGTGATAATATATATTCTTGTATAGATTGTTTTACTATTTCATTGAATCTAATTATATTTGAGCTGTTCTGTTCTTTTAGTTCAGTTTGTGGGAAATCTGCTTATCTACAAGAATTGTTCCTTTGCATAGTTGCAATGGGAAAAGCCAGAAAATTAGCCCTTATTTTCTTCAGAATTTCAGTCTTTGTATTGAAAATCACTTTGTTCAATCTGAAAGTCATGTGGATAGCACTTTCTGTGGAAGGATTCCCAAATTCGATTCTCAATGGGAGCCGATGTCCATCATGACCTAATCTGTCAAAACACTTAACAATAACACTACTAGAAATAAAACAAATATGAATTACAGTTTCTTTCATAAATAAAATGTAATTTGTAGCCTCTGCTGGATAAAAAGTAAGAACTTCTTCGCACAGTATTGATAGTTTGTAACTATTGGCATGTTAATTGGACACCTCTCACTGTTATACATAAACAATCTTTGTGACGCATGAACAGTATTGTTTGTGATATATGTAAAACAATGTGATGGCATAAGTGTATGTAAAGAAGTTAGCTCTTGTTAACTTTTATACTGTGTTCCGTGATATTTTAGATAAAATAATTTACTTTTTATTAAAACAAAAAATTGTTGCAATTTTGTTTCAAATATGAATTCATTTAAATTAATATATATATGCTATAATTTTCCTATCAAAAGATTTTAATTGTAAGTATTAAAAATATATCTTGGCTGATACATACTTATGTAAATAATGTTGTAATTAAGAATGTGTGAATCAATTTTGAGGTTCTGGACATTTTCCAAGATTATTTTATGATATACGAGAAATCCATAGGTTTTTATAATTTAATTGATGGATGTTTTCTTGCAGGCTAGGGAAAAAATAAGAGTATTTTTCAGAAGGTACAGTATGGGTGAGGTGTGTGATTTTTATAGCTTCTTTGTCACAAAAATACTTATCAAAACTGTCTCACCCATTTCATAAATCGAATGGATCATCAATGCTCTGTGACTAGTCACTGGTCAGCCCACCGAGCTGTTTTTTGTCTAATTATGTTCATCCCCAGTTATTTAATCTCTTCCCTTATCATTGAAATTTTTACTATGTGTACTTCTTAAGGGATGAATATTTCAGAAATAAAATTACTCAAATGCATGTATGTGTCCTTTTTTTAATGCATACTGAAGCACGCTTAGCTACTTAAATTCTCAGCTATAAGAAGTTCATCTTTACAAGGAATAATTATAATGACAATATATGAAAGAAAAAAATATACTCAAGCTGCAGCAGATGAATGGAATAATAATAATAAATTTATTAGCCATTGACCATGAAGAACAGGTATGGGCATTGTCAAATACATACAATAAAGTAAATTTGAACAGGCATAATTGAAATACAAGGAAAAAATATATATATATACACAGAGATAAGATAAAATGCAGAGGAAAAAAGGCAAAGCAGTAAATACAATTGAAAACAGTTGGATCAAGTAAAAATCATAAAGTGATATTCATATTTATAAATTCATTGACAGAATAGAGTGGATTAACCTGGAGCCACTCCTGAATAATTTTTTGGAATTTTAGTGGAGGAGTATTTCTCACACTAGAAGGTAACTTATTGAAAAATTTTATGGCTGAGTAATTTAGGCTGTTTGCAGTTTTAGTTAGTCGGTGATGGGGCATATCAATGGATTCGGCATGACGTGTATTGTAGGAGTGAAAAGTGGAATGAACAGTAAACATATTGATGTTATTTTTTATGTAGAGGAGAGAGTCATATATGTAACACGAGTAAACAGTCATTATTCTCTGTTGGGTGAACAGTGGTTTGCAGTGCTCTCTGTTAGGGGCACCAGTTATAAGCCGGATAGCCTTCTTCTGTAATAAGAGTAAATGGCGAGCATGAGGTGCCTGTCCCCAGATCCTTATGCCATAAGTAATATGAGAATGGAAAAAAGCAAAATAAACAGTACATAAGTAAACAGGAGAGACAGAATACTTGAGTCGACATATCAGGAATAAAACTCTGGATAATCTACAGCAAACATTGATCCTGCCATGTCAGTTTGGGATCCAGGGTGAATCCTAGGAGTTTCACACTGTCATTATTTGCCTGGAAATTGTTCATTGAGAAGGTAATAATTTGAGTCTTACTCTCATTGACAACCAGGCCATTGGCACTAAACCAATCATTAGCTACACAAAGTAAAGACTGAGAGTTGGAATGTGCATCATTGAGAAACTTATCGCAATGAACAAGGGTTGTGTCATCTGCATATAGAATAGATTTACAAGGCATCGAGAGTTGAAAATCGTCGATTGCAGCAGCAAGCAAGAAACAGCAGTGAATTATCATTTATGGATTGCCATCACATTGAGGCCTTGATGATTAAAAGTATTTTTAATAATTATTGAGAGCTCCTGCCTGCTGGTTAAACCATTTGAATGAAGTTTCAATGGTGTAAAAGGATGATTATTTTAGTAAAAGATGATTTTCTAATACATTATGTACTGAATTCCTAAAGAGGACAGAATAATTTCAACCTTTATTTATATGTTATATCATGCAACTGAATTTGGGAAAATGATAGCTGTGTAGCTCTATACCAAAGGTAAAACAAATTTTTGCTACCTGATTATGTTATCCTTCTTAGGAATCAAAATCTTATGAAGATTTACATTTAAACCCTGCAATCTGCCAGTGGTGCATGGCAGGGGGTGTAAAACACCAAAATCCCCACCCAACCTTGAGAGCTATTCTAGTTTTTCCATAAGTCTAAGAAGAGAGCTTCTCTAATAAATTGTGGGAAAGACGACCAAAAGTAGTCTGTCCTGGCAACTACTTCCTGCTAGATTAATCAGGGGCAGCCTGTTGAGTTTCATAGGTATGTTCTAAATAGAATTGCTGGAAAAAAGCTGAAAATGCTTTCTCATGTTCAGCAATTGATGTTGTTAACTGGTTCTTGAAATATTCAGCTAATTAATTCACAAATTACTTCCATGGCAGTTGTGGAGAAATTGTAATTTTCACTTCAAAAATCAGTTGGAAGTGATGCATTACACTTACTTGAATTATTTCAAAAATCTTTATTGTTATTTTATTTTAGTTTAACTACTCAAGCAAACATATCCTTAGCAAGATTGCAAGTTTGAACTAAATATAAACTTTCTTCTTCTCAAAAAATATGTTAATATAAATTACAATTAAATATTTGCTTCAGAGATGGCTAAAAAATTATTAATTTCAATTGACAAAGCAGTATGATACACATCCAGGAGGATGTTAGTACCATCAACATGCTAACTCCTAAATTTTGTACTGCTAGTTCTTTGCTGGAATTCTGTAGACTCTTTTCCATTACAGAGCTCATCCCCTAGCTTGAGGGTGCATTTTTTTTACGAGTTTAGATTGAGCAAATAAGAAATGGTGCAACACATCAGCATTTGGTAAAATTAGCCAAAGGAAATTTTGAGGAATTCCTATTTTTTAGGTTAGGTGTTGAGTTTATGGTGCATCGATGGCAAAGGTCATTTAGCACCTTCAGTAAAATTCATTTTTTTCCTGATTAGACACTTTCAAACAAAATGGCAGTAGGTATGAAGGTTAACAAACATTTAAACGTAAGAGAGATGCAATTTTAATCATATTTAGATCTTCATTATGGGTTTTCAGATGAGAGGAAATAACTTGGCTTCCCTAAGGAAATTCAATATTCCGTCCACCAAAATGGGGTCATTACCCACTATTTCCTTCATTTCTCCTCTGACATTGTGTTTATCGCGTCTCCCCAGATAATGGGAGCATTCAGTGAGAATGTGTTTTATAGTTAGCTGGGATTCACAATGGTCGCATTTTGGTGGCTCTTTCTCTCTTGTGAAAAGATATGAGTGAGTTAGTTTGCTGTGCCCTATTCTTAGTCTGGTGACCACAACTTCTTTCCTCATGCCTATTATTTCGATAAAAGATGGCCATTCCACTGTATCGGGTTTAATACTGTGTAACTTATTTTCTGCGATCAAGGACCAGCGAATACACCATTTCTGTTCTGTTTTAATAAATTTAGTAGGTCTACTGCCGGTATGTGTGGGTCTCCTATTTCATTCTCTCTAAGTGCAGCTTTAGCTGCAGCTTCTATTTTTTATTGGGTTTATTCTTCTTGTAGACATTACAACCAATGCATAGGAAAGCTATGATCTAACATAGTTAATTTTATTGCTGGCTCAGCTCTCATGGTGAGGTTTACCCACATTAAACTTCCTAGGATAAGCCTTTGTCTAAGCATGTAATCTTACTGAAATAAAATTATCTCAAATGCTAATTTAGTATGGCTCTGCGAATTTATAGCGAAGTTTTTTATGAAATGTTAAGTATTCTTAGAAAAAACTTTAATGTTTAAAGAGATCTCTGCAAATCATCAGAAGTTCCCCATCACCTAATAATATATAACATAACATAAGGAAAATATATAACATCAATTAAGTAAAATAATGAAGGAATTATGTTAAAAGAATACACTGAAATTATGATTCTTCAGCAAATACTAGCCTGCTTTGTGCAAAATAGCTAATTTACTGGTACACACTTCAATTTATTTATTATTTCACAAAATCTCATCATGATCCTGAAAACATGAATCTAGTTTCTGCAATTACCTATATACAATTGTAATTAAGATCTTGTCAACAGAAAATATGCTATGGAATAATTAAAATTCTGTTCCAAATAATTTATTTCACAATTCCATATTAAGTTCATCTCATACTGATACATATAAGTAAGTTAAAAAAAGTTAAAAGATTATATAAAGCATTCAATCAAAACTCTTCAAATTAAAACATGAACATTGATACGAAAACTCAACTGCCTTAGAGACAATTTGGCTTCTAAAACTTGCTGAACAAATAAATAGTACGTGTTTTAATCATCACAGATTATAAATTCAGATAATTTAATATATAGTTTCTAATATATCACTACAGTTGCATACAATTAATTCCAAGCAGATAGAATGTATATCTGTCTCGTGTTAATACTTCCAATTTTATGTTTCTTTAATCTTTAGATGGTAAAGATTAAGATCTTCTATTGATATAGAGGATGGTGCCTCAGACATTATATCTTGCCCTTCTGATCCTTTGGGAAAAGCTATCACCTCTCGGACTGATTCTGCACCGACAGCTAGAGCCATGAGACGGTCAACACCTAAGGAAACAGTTTTCCATACAATCATGAAAATGCAACTTATAAACTCTCATCACTTTGCCAATGTTCTTTTAAACAGAACCACACACAGCTTTAATAAGCAATATTGAAGATGAAAATGTATGGATGAAAGAAATAAAAATTAAGACTAATGAGAGCACACATAAAAAAACGATGGATGAAGATTTGAGCTTAGAATAATATTGTACTTCTTCGTGTGGTAATAGAGATACAAGAAATGTATGAATTCTGCATCCTAAGATTGCAACTCATGGTTACTACGTAAGAAAAGTATCTGCAAAAGTAGTATCTTTTTGATAAATTTCATAAATATCTTCTTTAAAACTCCAACTGGAAAGAGACATTATAGAAATGCAAGTAAATTGGATGAAATGTGTCCAGCATAGAAATGAGGAATGAAATAGACTGAAGAAGAATAACATAGAGTATTTTTGTTTTTACAATACTTGAGAATCACGGATTGATTCTGTTTTTAACCTGTTGATAAATTAATGCTTTTACTGTGTGAATGATTTTATAAATTAAATGTATAATGAATTGTCCTATATTTGTTTTTCAGAAATCAATATGGACCAATAAAGATTATTATTTTAACAGAACTACAAGCTACCGATAAAACTGAATCTTTAAACTGCAAACAGTATTAGCTAATATTGAATTTACCTAGAGCTATCCCAGCATGTGGTGGACATCCGCAACTGAGAGCTTCAATCAAATGAGATAATTGGCTTTTGTTGATATCCAGCATATCAAGGATAGAACTCTGAAGTGCTGCATCATGGATTCGGACAGACCCTCCTCCAACCTCACAGCCATTGCAAACCAAGTCATAATGAAGCCCTCTAACCTAGGAGAATGCAATAATACTAAATGAGGATTACTTTCTTCTGAATGATTCAACATTATTAGTGTCTTACTATCTAAAAAATATTTGGTATGAATACTATTGACTAGTTGGCATAACCTTCATTACACCAATGGGGATGCAATAGCACACATTTAATTTTTTCTTTTATTCTATCTTTTGTTTTAAAACACTTGTGGTAGAATTGCACCTCAACATAATAAATTACACAATATTTAATACACAATATACTGAAGATTAATTCATGCAGTAAAGATTACTATTCAAATGATAAGAATTATAAGAAGAAAATAAAACAGTGATGAGTTTCCTTTCTTTTCTCAAAGTTCATTAAACTATATATAGTTTTTAAAACCAGAATTGAAATTTTAAAATATATAACAAATAATATTCCATGCTAGATAAGGATGTGATAATAAAAGTGGAACATGAAAAGTTGAATTTTAATGAAGGTTATTAAGTTGAATTACATAATCAAACACTAAAATAGGCATAAGTTAGCAAGAAAAGAATGTCAATAACTTGATATTCATAAATCATAAGTAAGCAACAGAAACATGAAACTCATTGTGTAAGTCACTAAGAAAAATTGAAAGTAATAAATGGTACCTCAAGAGGCTTTGTCTCTAGGAGGTGGAAGTCATCAGGATGTGGCTGAGTAAATGGATGATGAGCTGATTCTATTGCACACTTTCCATTCTCCTTTTTCACAGGAAGAAATAAAGGAAAATCTACCACCCATAAAAATGTAAAACCCTCTGAACGGATTTTAATTCCTTTATTTTCCAGATGATCTGCAACCATGAGCCGCAACCTACCAAGGAAAGGCAACTGAAAAGAAAATATATCATGAATTTTAGAAGAACAAGTAATACACATTACAAATATTAAATACGACAAGAGGATATCATCATACAACATTTTCAAGCATTTTGTCTAGCATAACATAATTCAAGCATTTTCCAGAATTTTAAAACTCTAGACAAGAAATATACAATGTATGTAATTTATTATTTTTTTAATTAACTGATTAGTACATAATTTATACTTACAACTTCATCCTTTTGCCCAATTGCAGTAACTATCCACTCATTGGAATTAGCATCCAGATGTTTCTTGAGCAATTGTTGATCATCAGTGTCTTTGGCATTATTTAATCTTTCAGGAAATAACCTAACAGATGATGCGTTGATCAAAGATTTTTTTAAACTCTCCTCAAATTTCTTAAAAATTGATTTAGATAGTAAACCTTGCTCCTGTTTAATATTTAAAGAAATGTATGATTTAAATTGAGATCATGAAGATAATTTGAATCTTTTAAGTTGCATAAGCTACATAGAGAATTTTACTTACCAAAAACTCTGGAATATTGAAACATACAGCCACAAATGAAGGATTTTGTTTTAATTGTTCCGTAGGTTTTGAAGAACATTCAGACGAAAGTAATATATTGGAAACATCAACAAACTGGAAATATAATATTTAATATGAAACGCATATAGTATACATATTTTTTGATTTATCTTACAATTTACGTTAAAATACATGCAATTTGTGTAAAACATAAATGAAATAGCTTCATTATCAGCTGGCAAAATTAAGCATTTATCATAGATTACATTCCTATCTTTCCTTACCAATTAATTACCTTTAATCCAAATCTGATGTCTGGTTTATCGCTTCCATACGTAGATATGGCATCATTATAGGTGATCCTTGGAAATGGTGGAGGATTTGTCTTTTTTATTGTTGAATGCCAACTGTGCTCCAAGAGTTCCTCCACTAAACTCATGACACCTTCTCTATTAGAGAAGGACATTTCAATATCCATCTATGAAAAAATATATTTGAAGCTAGATTTCAACTTTGAAGGACAGATTCAGCATCTGGTACAACAATAGATACATCAGTGAGCTTCAATAACCTAAACAGAACAACAAACACTTCAGTGACCAGAATCACTGAATCGTTCAAAATAAGAAAATATTTTACAGCGGCATTATACTTAAAATGAAGTTTTAGAATAATATCAAAAGATATATTATCTGATGCTTTAAGTTAATTAAATCATTGTTTCTTTTCTTAAATAACTCCTCTTAATCGTGGCCGGTGAATTGGTCTGGGGGGAATTCGTACGCGGGGAATTGATCCTCCGCGCTGATGTTATTCCATCTTATGTTAATAACTACTGTTATTCAGTCTTATGTTAATCTACACGCCCTGGTTATTGGTTAACGTTATAAATAAGTTAACCGGGGGGGGGGTTGGGTTGGTAGTACAACATCAGCGCGGGGGATCAATTCCCCGGGTACCAATCTGTTGGGGGATCAATTCCCCATGGACGAATTCCCCGCGTACGAATTCCCCCCGGATCAATTCACCGGGCGCCCCTCTTAATATTCAGTTTTAGTCTCTTAGGCAGGTTATAGTACCCTTTCACCATAAAATAATTCAGCATATAGTTAATATATCAACCAAGAAGAAATTCTTTAGGTTAGTCAAGAGAGGAATATTTTAACTACTGGTATGAGCTTAAGTTGAAATTGTTATTAATAATAATAATAATAATGCCGTCTTATTTTTTTGGTCGAATTATAGCCTAGGAAGGCTATTCCTCCAATTAACCCCTTTTCTTAATTTTATTCCTTTGTTTTGCATTTTATTTTTTTATTAATGTCACACACACACACAACATACACAGACAACCATTCCCTAACCGGAAAAATCCGATTAGCCGGGATTCGAACCCGGGACCGTGAGTTTGGAGCGTTAGCGCGCTAGCACGTTAACCACTCAGCCACCACGGCCGGTGAATTATTAGTGAATTTTTTCATACCAATTCCCCATATTTTCTGTATAAATCATAATATTTAAATGTATCTGGCATCAGGAAGTAAAAATTGACTGATATGAATAAAATGAAAATGTTAAAAAGATAAACTCAATTGGCGCTTTATCAAAAGTTTCCTGTTCCATAACTACTAAAAAGATAGAAATCTCTCGCAAATGTTATCAAATTTAATAGAAAATGCCTCTTTAATGCAAAAATATACATATTATCTGGATGTAAATTAATGTGATTAAAATATAGTAACAAGTTATGAGAGCTACTTTTTAAACAAAGAGTCAATGCCTAAGATAAATGGCAATAATGATTATTAACCTTACCAATAACTTCTACTACCTACTCCTTAGACCTGATCTAGAAGTGCTCTAAACAGTTTAACTACAGCAATCTCAAATTGGTTCTAGTTGGTCAAAGCACACAGACATTTAAGGATATATCAGCATCACCTCTGAGTTTCATCACCAGTCATTCTCAAAAAATAAACCAACAAAAAATTATAATTTTTGGCAACACTTTCCACCAAGTTCTTGTGCATAGGATTCTTTCCAGATCAAGACAAGGCCATTATCTTTGTTTTCCAGCTGGTCACCTTGAACAGTTACAGGAGCCCATTAGTCATCCGGTCCTGTTTTAGTTCTACTGTGGTCTAATAGTTATCGATTTCCATCTTTCTTATCTACTCGACTTGAGTTCCTACTTGTAGCATTAGGCTCATTTACCTGGCCTTAGCCTACTTCATTACAATATATCTACTCAATCCATTTCGCTTTACTAGAAAATTTTCATAAAAATCATATAGGTAGATTTGATCCAGCTAAATCAATCTAATGTATCTTGGATTCGACCAGTTCCGTTGTGACATTCTCTTTTTCCACCATCAGATATCAATGTCTGGCTCCAAATCATTCAAAATCTCATCTGCCTTGATATTATATCTCTCGAGTTTTTGAAGCAAATTCTACTTTGGCTCTTCTCGTTATTAGCATATTCCCTTTAGATGCGCGTATGGTTGCCCCCAGTCCAAATGCATGAACACTGGCATAGCTTGAGATTTTGCAACATGGGAATTATGTGCAAGAGATTATAAGAGAGTTATAATTTATCGATAGAACCATAGTTTGATTTTTATATATTCGAGAGTGTATACGCTATAAATTATAATTTTCCGTGAGCGCTCACGCGGAGGAAAGAGGGAAATCTTTTCATGTTGTTCACAGCTTATTGTTAGGTATTTTTGTTGATGTTGTTAAAATATGAATACTTAGGAATCATAAAATATCGTATTTTCTTTCAAATAAGTTAGATCGCCAAAGGAAGACAAAAAAATCTTGATTTCATATCTCCGAACACTGAACTTGAAGGAGGACAAGCCAGAAGCTATGATCTTTTTCAGTATAGGGTAAAATACATGGGTGTCACTCCCGGACCTCCCGCTTGGCCAAGTGGGCAATGCTTTCGGCTTCGGTGAAAGCGGACCCAGATTCGATTCCCGGTGGGAGCTAATGGGCGAGGTGACCTAAGCTGTCGATGCACTTTTAAGAAACAACAATAGATTGGAGTTGGATTCCTCGAGAACATTCCTACTCCTTACTTCGGAACCGGGCTACATCTGAATTGTACTTGCTGTCTTCTATAATATCTTCTGAATTATCTCTGGTTCTTCGGGACATGCTGTATAGCAGGGGTACTCAACCTTTTATGGCGCCCGGGCACCCAAGGGCGCTTCCGAAAGCGAAGCGGGCACCACATAACATTTCCGTCCATGGTGACATTCAGGCCATCCCTTGGCAATATTATCACTTTACCAGTTAACCGTTGGCCGTTTGAAAAAAACGTTCCATGGTAAATAAGATCCAAAATATTACAACATATATAATTTCATCACAACCTAACATCTCATATGTGAGAACCTCTCATGTGAGAAAGTCTTTATCTCCGAATAAGATTTGATAACGGGGAATACATCTGGTATGAAGGTTTTCACTGCATGTGCACAGCTGCATTCGGAAAAACAGCAGTCCTTGATTACGAGGAGTTTGATACATTGATAAACTGGGCCGAGCTGAATCTTCGCATTCGCATAATATCTAAATATGACATAGATACGTGTCTTGTTAATCTGGACATAGGCGATAAGAGGGGTAAAATGTTTACGAAACCCAAGACCAGGACAACCAAGTTTCTGACCCTTTCCCCCCCAAACCTCCACTCTATCCCCGATAGTGCAATCCCAAGAAATAATGTTGTAGCAAATAAAATAAATCTTTTTACCAAAGCTTAGCGGGCACTGTACGAGGTCACTTCAGGCACCTGGGTGCCCGCGGGCATCAGGTTGAGTACCCCTGCTGTATGGCTTCTTTTCCTCGGCATCTTTCAGCCACTCTTCCTCTTTATCATTTATACCTGATACCTAGTGAAAAATATTCGTATTCATACCAAAGAAAATCTCGCCAAAAGCAACAAACTTGGTAAAATTCATGGCTGCCTACCCTAAATTAGAATTTTACCACAAACTTTTCCGAGTTTTTATTTCTCTTCGGCAATCCCATAATCGTCGTAAATTCCTAAGTATAGAACCCTCAATTTCAAACGCAAAAAAGTTCTGGGTTAAACGAAAAAATTCCTCAGATCAAATTTCTACTCCAAAGATCGGCAACAATACAGTTTATTTACGTCACCAATAACTATCTTAAGTAACACTAGCACTCAAAATAGACGAGAACAGTTGATAATTTAGGCACTTGATTCCTTTCAAAAGTAAAGATTAGATAAAAAGATGGTACTTATTTTAGAGTTCGTGCCAACATTTCTGTATTCATTATGGGTAGTTGTCCGAATTTGCAGACTTAAAAAGATACAGCATTTCACTCTGATTCAAAATCATCCAAAAATTGGAAGTGTTTTTAACTTATTCGGGAGGTTAGCAGTCTTCGCCATAGCAGCATTGGTATGGATCATTTTGAACGAAAATTTACATAAAATCTTCGATAAATACTGCCAAAAGACTGCAGAAAAGGCGAAACTGGAGCGTAGTGCGACCACTGATTCATCTTGGAGATGGAATGTATGGGTAGATGACGCATTAGATTTTGAGATGATGTTACCGATCGCGGGAGAAGAAGAGGATCTAGATGAGCCGTGCGACCCAGTTTTTCTGACGTGGTGCGTAACTGGAGCGGGAGTTCTGTTGCTTTTGGGTGCTACATGCAACATAACGATGGAGGAAACTTGTCATCGAGGAAGGTCTAACGCTTCAGAAAACGAGGCAGAGATTTCGTTAGAGGTCTTGCACAGAAATATCAAGGCAGATGAGAATTCGAAATATTTGGAGACGGACATTGACGAGGTATCTGATGGTGGAAAAGGAGATTATCTCAACGCAAGTGGACAAATCCAGGATACATTAGATTGATTTCGCTGGGTATCAAATCTACCTATACGATTGTTATAAAAATTTTCTAGTAAAGCGAAATGGATTGAGTACATCTATTGTATTTAGTATTTGGTAATCTTTGTATGTCTGATAAAATTTTCCAAAATAAATATTTTTACACAATGTGATGGTAAAAAGATGTTGCGAGTTATGAGAAAAAATTCTTGACAGCAAAATTAAACTCTGATGAGCGGTTCATCATTTAGAAAGCAGTGGATCTTTCTGGCTGAATTGCTTGTAGGAAGAGCTCTCGTGTCTCCAAACAGGTAGTGTCTCTCCATGCCGTTTTGGCTGTGTACTCTGCAGCCAAAAGATCGACAGTATGGAGAAGAGTTAGTCGGTTGGAGATATGAGAATTCTTTCTACTCGCTCATTTATTGCCATTGCCAATCTCTAGCGTGCATAATAATATATTAATTTGATACAGTTAAGAAAAATTACTTTTCCCTGAATGATTGCCTTCAAATATCTAACTATATCATTGATGTTTAACCTTTAATTTTGGCCTAAAATGATTTTAAATGATTACTATTACGGGCAGGAAACATCATTGGGGAGCAATAAGAGGAAATGGAAATTATTAGTGGAATGGGTACACCAAGGAGGGTAGATGAACTACTGCATAACTGACCATTCACAGTTACTTCCTGTTGAAATCATTTCAGTAGGTATGCAGTCTCTGGGAATAATAATTCAATAGATTTCCTAGAAGCCATATGCATTTTATGAAGCCAAAATAGAGCTAATGTTCACATTGAAAAGCCCTACTCTCTTAAGAACCTTTCAGTTAATATTTAGGAGATTAAAAAAAAAATGAGAAATCAAAAGCCTGGAGCGACATAAATTAATTTGGAAGCATGGTAAAATAACTTAGCACATTTCCACCGGAAATAAAGTTCTTTTACTATGCTTCCTGTAACAGAGTTTCACAAAGTGAAGGCTTCTTCGATTGAATTTATGAAAATTAATTTAACAAAAATAAAATCAGAGGGACAACTAAAATTCCATTTAAACAAATCTAGCTACTATTTGACAAAAATGACAACTTACAGAAATACCATGGATTTAAAAATGAGCATTTTCTAACAAGTGACGTTTAAATTTGGAATATCAAAAAAGAGAAGATTTGCTAATCATTTATCATTTAGACACAAATGAGATTAAAATAACAACGGATTGAATAGAAATGAAGAGAGTTAATGAGACTGGGACTCAAACTGGCTTCCAAATTCGGAAGAAATATTTTAATCACCCAGCTATTTTCCAGTATTACTACTCAATCTAAAGTGAGCTAGTATGACTCTGAATTTCAGATGCTTAGGCAGCAAGGCAAGAAGTGGCTCCAACTAGAAGCCTTAACCCACTCAATGCTACTGTATGTACAGCAAATCGATCCCTGACGCAAAATCTTTTTTACGTAAATTTTTAGTTATTTTAAAACTATTTTTGAGTTATTTAAAGGAAAAATAAAGTTTTTATAACAAATTTTGGACAACATTGAATTCAAGGCATAAGCGCCTGGAGGGAATTTGGTTATGCAACCCTGCCATGAATGAATTTTTTTACTATACAGCAGTAAAGGAATATTAGCTATCTACGAATAAATAAGAAGAGCATCAATTAAAAAATTAATTGATCATGATTTTATTCCAAAAAACAGTCAATGCATAGTCCAGGACCATCCTCACAATTGGGACACACATAAGCAATGAAATGCTCCAAAACAGCAAAAACCACAAACAAACCCCTTTAATGCTGCCTAGAAGAGTTATAAGACGCTGAGCAAAAGAGAGACGATGCTTGGCTCCGCAATTGGCCAGCAAACATAACAAGATCCATGCCTTGATTTCAAGACATCAGCGCCTACACCTAGGGAGCCATTCCTTGAATTCAAGGCATCCGCATTGAGTGGATTAACATACAAAGTTAAATACATTTTCCTGAGTAAAAAAATTATCTACCATACTAATGCTAAAATTTACCTGTGTGAACTCAGGCTGTCTATCAGGTCTAGCTGTTTCATCTCGGTAACATCTTGCAACCTGACATATTGGAAGGAAACATTTAAATTAAATCACATACATACTCTGAATATGATAAAGAATGAATTTCAACCACAAAAATAAATTATCAATTGGGCAAAGGAAAATCATTACAATATATGTATGCTTGAAAAATTCTGATTCTTTATACTTTTCACAAAATGAATTTCCCTAAAAAGCTTCACCTTGATAAAAAGATCCCATTTCATTCAGAAAAAAAATCATACTAAGTTCTGCTGGTGAAAACTTTCAGGGACACTGGAAATGATATGAAACTGATGGTCTACCACTAGCATATCATCCTTATTGTGTACTTGGAAATTGGAGCAATCTTCAAAATCCCAAACTTCACACAAAATCAGAGAGCATGACAGTAACATAAATTGCCATTTTCTCCAAAGGAGAAAATATTGCTTAAATAAAAATTGCCAATCATTTCAATATTTAGAAGCATGAATGCCATGTAAACACATATTTGGAACCTATGCCATGTGATAATAATTCTAAATTTTTACTTTAGGTGTACCAAAGTCCAAATGAAACTTCCTTCAACTTAAAGAGGTGCAAATGCATTCTCCAATAGTTACTAAAGTATAGAAATAATTCACACTAACCTGAAAATATCGATCAATTGCACCAATCATGAGTAACTGCTTTAACTGTTGTGGACTTTGAACAAGAGAATAGAAGAGACCTTTCTGCTGAGTTGGCACTAGAAACTCTTGAGCTCCCTATGAATAATAAAGAGATAAATTAACATTAACAAATTCTGATAATTTGCAAAAAAAAATGATTGCATTTAAAAATTAGAAAATAAGTTAACTATAAAAATTCCACTTTTTACTCAAAAACTAAATTTCAAAACACCAAATTTTAAAAACATCATGAAAAATTTTCTTACATACATTCTATGTTAATTTGATATATCTAGATAATTTCTCACCCCTGGAGTCTTTTTGAAGAGTGTTGGAGTTTCAACTTCAACAAATGCACATTTATATAACAGATATTCTCTCATACGATTCAAGATGAGAGATCTTAATCTGAGGTTATACTGCAATTCAGGAAATCGTAAGGATAAATAGCGATACTTCATTTGTAAAGTTTCTTTGGCCTGCAATATAATGAAAGGTGATTAATAACAGTTGAAATATTCAATAAATTTTGAAGACTAACTTAAAGTACTGACAACATAAAAATAATTTCCATAAAATGCAGAAAAAAGGTAACATTCAGCAGAGCTACTTTTATAGGCTACGTTGAATATATATGTATGTTGTATTGTATTCAAAAGGTCTGTAGTGAATTAAAGGAATACTTATGGAAATATATGATAACACTAAATTATAAAAGATTGGAGATAAAAAAGGGTTATTAGATTAGTAGGTTAAAGATTAAAAGCAATAATAATAATAAAGCTAAATTTGTTTGAGAACCAGTCAAGAAACAGGTACAAGACATTGTCAAGTGAGCAGAGAAACTCAATACATAAAAAAGTGAGAATAGAGAAACTCAATACATAAAAAATAAAAGGATTTAAACATAAATTAATACAGTCAAACACAAATTAAAGAATATAAAATACAGATAAACATACAAAAAAGAAAAGAAAACCAAATTATTATAATTTTCATAGACAGTCATTGAATTCCTCAACAGTATACAGCGGATTTTTTGTCCTTAGATTATAGATAATAGACTTACAGTTATTTAAATTAAGATCCTGCACCTGTGCAGGAAATTTATTGAATAGTTGAAGGCTCTTCACATTGAAGTGGTTAAGAGATTTTGAAATTCTACAACAAGGTATATCATGATTATTTTTATGCCTTGTGTGGAAATTATGTACATTGGACCTTAGGGCTGGATTATGAATATTTTATTTTGCACAAATGAATTTTATGAAGACACACAAACTGTAGAGGGTTATTATTTTCAAATTTGAGAATGAAGATCTGCAGGATTCATACGGTTTGATTCCATAAATTATTCTGAGAGCTTTTTTTTAATACTATAGATTGGTTATAGACCAATTACATTGGCAGCGTTTTCCCAAAGTAGAATCCCATAGATAAAATGGCAGTGGAAGAGGGCATAATAAGCTGTTTTAAGGTGCTCTTTCGGTATAAAGAGCTTATATTTCCTCAAAACATAGTTTATTTAGGATTTAGAGAGTTTGCCACTTAGAGTCACAATGTGGCTGTCCCATTTTGGCTTTGAGACAATTTTCAAGCCAAGAAGCTTGACATAAGGATTATTAATATCACTATGCCTTGCATTAAGGCTACGAACAAGCCTATTAGTTTTGTCAGGATTCATTAGGAGCCCATTAACTCTAAACTACTCTTGAGCTTGGTTGAGAATGTTGTCCATAAATTTAACAGCCTTCAGTAGGATCATTAAAGGTGTGCAGGAAAGTCACGTCATCGGCATAAATAGTTAGATTAGTAGGTATATTACTACCAAGATCATTGATCATCACAAGGAAAAGCAAAGGCCCTTGCCTTGCTTGCGGAACCTTGCGGAACACCCTGTTTGAAATTCAGTAGGTTAGATTGTGTGCCATGGATGAGTAAGGAATGTGACACACAGTCAAAAGCTTTAGTCAAGTTGCATAAGGTAAGTGAAATTAAGTTAGAATTTTCAAAAGAACTCAGTATCTATTTAACAATAGAGGAAACAGTGCGCACAGTAGATTTATTAGATCATAAATCATACTGTGAGGGTTACAGGATATTATTGTCCTCAAGATGGGAATAGAGTTGATTTTTCATAAATTTCTTACAAAGAACAGGTATAACAGATATAAACCTATAACAATGAATATCATTAATATCACCCTTGTTATATATTGGTACTACCCTGGAGTACCTTAATTTCTCAGGAAAAGTACCGGATTGAAGACAAGTGTTGATGCAAATGGCTCAAGATTCACCAATGAGGCAAATGATCAGTTTAATCAAAAAATTTGAAAGGATCTGTGGTTGAATTATAAAGAATAATGGAAATAAAATGGATAGATCAAGTGACCAAGCAAGATCTACAATGAGCAAACAAAGGGAGTCATCTATGGCAAATAGTATCAATAAATAGGACATTTTTATTGGGCACATGATAAGGTGTAAGTCTTTAATCAAATAACAGAAAGAAGGAGTTGTATAGGTTGAGAAGGACATATGATGATGGTGACAATCTTTGATATGACCAGCAGTATAACATCAGCATTTCAATCAGCCAGTTCACAGAAGAATAGCTTTCTTAACTTAATTGCAATAATTATATCTTGTTTTGTTGAAGTCTGGTTTAAGAACACGTTCGGTTGCCTTATTTAAAACTACACCATAATCAGTAATAAGTAAAAAGTTTTTTAATGTAACTAATGGGATATATTCATCTTGAAGAGGATGAGAAAGTTCTAAAAACAAGTTGTAATTCACAGCAACTTGAGTTTCATCATAAGGTAGAATTGATTTGTTTCTTAATCAGAGCGGTTGAATGTTAGAAATTGCTATTCAATTCCCCAATTTTCTTAACCTTTAGCTAAAAATTATCGAGATGGTTCTTTCTTTCTTACCTTGTTGAACTCTCTTATAGAGAAAGGCATATTTTTCTTGGCTAGATTTAAAACTGATATATCATCAGCTAAAACTTCAACTGAACCTGTGGCCATGTTCTGAAACGAATGACAGAAAATTAGACATTTTGAATTAGACATAGACAGACATTGAGGTGATCAGACAAATTTACTGTTAAAAATCTAAAGGCAAATAATCATAGCAATTCCTATTGGAAAAACTGACCTAACAGGAAATATATAGCTGGATGATAATAGAACTGGAACTATCTAACTGGAAATAAATACAAATTTACAGCCCAATTAAGTAAACCGGCTTTTTACAATTTTCCGCCAAATATTGTGGTGCATTGGTACAGAATATGTTTACGAATGGACCTTTCATGAACGCTTTTCAACAAATGTAATATCTGTTAGTCATACACTGGAAAAAAGTTTCAGATGATTAGGAGTTGTGACTTACAAAATTTTCCTGACCCGAGGGCCGCCTGACAACTTGACCTTTCACTGCCAAGACGGATTCAAATGGTATCTTATCAAGCGAGCGAGAAAGATCTTTTCTCTGTAAAAATAATTACATCCGTCACCCAACAGACTAGTGAATGTGTTGACAACTCAATCGAAGCAACGAGGTAATTTATGCAATTTCTCACCTCCTCTGGAATGATGATTTGAGTGCAACCATATCCATCCCGCAGAGTTGCAAATTTACTCATTCTTGAAAATTGAAGCCAGCCACAAATGCGTACCACAGACCCAATATCAGAATCACGTAAAGAACCGCAAGTGTGTGAACGCATTTCTGCGTATTTATTTTCGGGACAATTATTGTGACCATCATTTGTAAACTCCTGTTTCTCTGAAGAACGCAATCGTGTTAGTATTTTGTACAGCATAATTAGTACGGAATTGAGATTTCTCAAGTACCTTTGATTTCAGCGCCCTGACTTGATGATTTAGAGTATTTCAAACGACTTTGAGAAGGATAGAAAACATCACATTTTAACTTATTTGCTCGTGTAAAACTATCTGATATCTTAGATACTTGGCGGAATTTCACAAGCATACAAAAGGAGTAATTGCGCGCAAAGATCTTCGTTGCTGACATAGCTATACTTTAATCCACCCACAAAATACTGGCATAATTAATGCGAAGCAAAGGTAGATTTGAGTTTCAGAGGGAAAATCCTTGTTGATAAGAGTTCAAATCTGCTATATTTCTTGTGGGTGCGCCGGGAGATGCTCAATTTGATAGTCTGATTTTTTTTTATTATTTTCCTCCCTCTTTCTCCTCTTAAGCAAAACAACGTGGATAGTGGTGCTGAACGTTGGTTTCGGCTCACCGCATGGCATTTGGCATTAGAAATACCTTCAAATGGATAACAAAATGACAGAAAAGGTTAAACATTTAATAGTTGATACAAGCGGATTCCTGAATAGGCCGGAAATACAGGTGAATATAGTTGCAAGCTGTGTTTTATGCATAAAATGACATGGAATGATTGGATCTTTACTTTGCAGGAAATTGGTACAAGTATCTATACGGTTCAGAGTGTGGTAGAAGAAGTAACTTCTAAGTCGCAAATCAGAAAACTTGTTGTTCTTCCGTATGAGTTGCATATAAAAGAACCTAGTGATGAGAGTGTCAAATTCAGTAAGTTTTAGTGAGTAGTTTGAAAAGTGTCAAATGTTATTAATTTATCTATCGATCTAATGCTGTGTTAAAGAAAAGGTAAAATTTCACAGGTTTTGAAATTCATTTGATTTTTACCCATTCTTCCTGTTTCTAGTCACCGAGTTTTCTAAGAAAACAGGCGATTACCATTCACTTTCTGCAACAGATATTCGAGTGATGGCTCTTACCTATCAAATGGAATTAGAGCACATAGGCTCTAGTCATTTAAGAGCAGAACCTCAAGAAAATCGCACCGTTAATTTTACCAAGAAGTCTACTGAAAACCCAAGAGATATAATTGGATTTTATATTCCTTCCAAAAAAGTAATAATTTTTTCCCTGCTTTTTGGTAGCTAGTGAATAAATGCTATTATTTCACCTTCTCCTTAATAATCTTGTGATGTTTATACACTTTTGTTTTATTGAAAACGGAAAAGACATTCTGGAAGAAAACATTTGTCCAGCTCAACCAGCCAGCCAATTTTTATGAGTATCTCTCTTGTATATTCTATGCATTTAACAGCACTTGGGTTGATTAGAATTACTCATAGTTGGTTAAGCTTTAATTTCCTGTTAGTCATTATTAAAACTCATATAAGATTTTATTTCTGGGTTTCAGCTAAATTTATTTTCATCATTCATATTTATTGAAAAGTTAGTGACATTTGGGAAGGTGAATTTCCAATTCTTCTTTCAAATAATTGCACTTAACTCTCATAAATTTTAAAGCAATCAAATAATGTAAAACATTCCACAGTTGATAATGCAGATCATCACATTCTATTTACTATTATGTATATGAAGTTATTGAGAATTAATGTCTTGCAATTTCTTACTTTGTTTAGAGTTGATTTTAAATAGGATTTTTTTTATTATAACTTTTCCAGACTTCCAGCGATCATGAAGACGATGACTTCATGCCTTTATCTCCTCCTTTCCTTTGTATTATTAATGAATACCTAGGAGATCATTCATATTTGAAAAACTTTCTTCCATCAACTGTAGATCTCGCTGTCTTAAATCTTTTAGAATCTGACAATTTGGAAAAGAATATCACAGATTCAACAACTGATCTTTTTTCGGAGTTTCCACATATTTTACGGTGGATGAATCATATCAAAAATTTGTCTCATGATATAGCTGAAAATTCATCAGAAGATGAGCCTGTAACTAGCGAAGATGCAAAAAATTTTATCCATGATTTGGTTGCCAACTTCTACAGTCAGCAGGTAAGGTTTTAGTGTGGCTTATTAATAAAAAGTTTTTTGTTTACTTATTTATTTTTGCTTTTTGATGTTTTTGGTGCCTCAGCAGAAGTTTTTTGTAATTGGAAATATTGAAAAATGTTAATTAAATTATTTTGATGAATGATGTGTTTAAATTTTGAAATAAACTAAGTAAATTTACTATGTATATAAATTTTATTTTGTCGATATGTATTGCAAAATATCATAAATGATCCTCGTCCGTTTCTATTTTGTGATCCATTCCAAAGATTTTTTCATCCTCTTGGTAATGTGGTGGTTCTGATTATGATAAATTATTGGTTATTCAATATTCAAATTATTAAATTTTTTGAGGCAACAATTAAGCGGGTGAATTTTATATAATACCACCTAAATCTATGTAATTTTTGTGTTTTGTCAGAGTAACAAATAATTATTCTCTCTCATTCTTAACCCAAGAGTTCTCAGTATAGTATGATTGAAAAATGTTTTATTTTTGAAGGTCCACTCATATCTTAAAATATTCAGGATAATCTTAGATGTTTAGCAGGAGGAGTTAAATGTATATTTATAATTGTGTATTGACATGACAATTTATATTGATTTATCAAGTTTTAAATTATCATGTTTTAAATGATCAAGTATGAACTCCAAAGTTTCATAGACATATTTTATAACATTTTCTTGGGCTATTATGGTAATTTAGTGACTTTGAATGAAAAATTGTGGTGCTTGAATCTAACAAGATATATGTCATTGATCATTCAATAAAAAACATGCATTCAACTTCTTGAAATTCAGGATGAAGGAAATGACTTGGAAAATCTTATAGCATTTCAACCAAATGAAAAGGAACATCTGGGGAATGATGATGGATTTTGTGATGATGACTATGAAGATCAGTCTTCAGAGGAAACAGATGATGATGATGATGAAGGTTGGATCACTCCCCATAATATTAAAGAGGCTATGAAGAAAATGGGTGGTGAGATGCTGGAAGAGAAAGAAATTGAAGTTGGATGTTTGACCACAGATTTTGCTATGCAGGTATGCTATTATTTTTAGATTCATTCAGTCTGGAAGTTAATTATTTTATGTGTAACATCTAGCTTATTGGCAAAGTAACTACAGTCATTCCTCACCACTTGATGCCTTGACTTACGCATGTTTTTTGCACTCTTGTGGTTTTTTTTCGAATATGTACATGTATTAAATATTATGATATTTGTAGCATCTATTATGTCTTATTTTTTCTAATATATGAGTGTACTGGTGACTAAAGAGTATTATTTCATGTCTAATAATGCCAAAAAAACTTACTTAGGCCGTAAAAAGGTTTTCTGTGGTCTAACTACAAAAATATTTTATTTATAAATAATCCTACTTTGAGGTAATTCACCTATCATGGTAGAGTCTGGAACTGATTAACTGCAATAAACAAGGGCCAACTATTATTACTTGATGACCCCAGAAGACAATAGCATCACTTTCGAACTGTATATTGAGCATTAATAAAAAGTGTGGCTATCCTTTCCTGTTATGTACAACTGCTGGTTAAAGAGACAAGGAAAGCCAACAAAGGTGGCTATTGGAGATTTTTAACCTCTTATGTCATCTCGTGTGCTAAATATATTTATCCTGAGTTAGTTTATTCTCTGATGAAATATTTTTGATGTATCTGTATCTCTAAATATCCAAGCAATTTAGATATATTAAAATAGAGTTTTCAGTATTTTAATTTCACATTATGATGAAATCTGTTAATAAAATATCTTCCTTTGCAGAATGTGCTCAAGCAAATAGGACTTTTGGTAGTTTCTTTGGATGGGCGTGCTATAAAAGAGTTACGAACTTACTTACTTCGTTGCTATGCTTGCTTCTATATAACAAGCAATCCAGCTGGCACCTCCTTGATTCCAGGTAAACGTACACCCTTGCAAGGTGCATCAATAGTTCTTGGTGCTGGCCTGAAGTACCAGTTCTGCCCAAAATGTGGCTATCAAGGAACACTCAAACGGGTTTCAGTCACTGTAGATGAAAATGGAAAGCAAAATATAAATGTTAACTGCCGTAGACCAATTACTGCTAAGGGTAAAAGGGTAGGTATTTTTATATAACTTTATCTGTAAAATTTTCAGTAGGTTTTTAAATGATTTAATGATTATTTTAAATAGTTTCTTACTAACTTATTTATGAATGTGTTTACATTAATGTATATCTTTAGTTTATTATTATTATTGAAGAATTGATTCACAAAAAGGTACCTGTGTGTGCTTGTCCTGGTAACCATGATAATCAGCTGTTGATTTTCCTTTTCTTTTGGTTTTCACATTTTCTTCACTTATGATTCTCCTTTCTCCTTCTACACAATGTGTACTTGGTCTTCCTTTCTGTATCTTTTTTATCTCTTATTGAAGCATTGACTTTCGTGATATTCTGTCTGTCCTTTCTCAACTCAAAGCTTAAACAACCATTCCTTTGTAATATTTTCTTTTAATGCTTGCACCCCTGTTTTATTCCTAATAACTTCATTCCTTATTCTGTACCTCCTTGTCACATTCTCTATGTCTTTTTGGAAACTCATCTCTCCTGCTCATAACCTGAGTAACTCTTCCTCTGTCCATACCAATGTCAAGCCATATGTTAAATTTTGTTGATAACTGATTTTTATATTGTTGCTCTCTTTCCGAGATTCTACTCCCATACGATATATATTGCCATACTGTAAAAATATCCACAAGAGATACTGAAATTCCTCCTCTTTCTTCAATTTTTGTAGTCTTTTAATAACATGTAAATTATTTTCCTGAAGATATCAAGAAAACAAATAAATTAAAATATTTGAATTAACCTTTCCGAACTATAATTTATTATGCAAAAATGATTGATATCATTCTTTTATTGTATGTTCAAATGTGATTTCTAGTTTTATTTCACTGTAAAATATTTTTAAGTTAATTGCATTAAAATTTATTTAATGTCCTTAATGAATGTATCAAAGGCATTTGGCATTCTCAACATCCCCCATGCTAATAAAGTTATTCAGCATATAATGTTAGATGATAAAGGTAATATCATAGAGTAACTAGTTATAGAGTACTATAGTTATATAGTACTATACTAGTATAGTTACTCTATGGTAATATTTAGTTAAATAAAAAATTTCAATAAAATCTCTTCTCTATTAATGACTGGTTTAAAAACTGCAAATTAAATAAACAAAAAATTTATATATGTATAGAAATATAACTTATCCTGTTCGAGCGAATTGTAAGGAGATTTCCTTTTTAGTTCTCCATTCCAAAACCTAAAGGAGGAAAGCATTCCAGTGATCCTATAATCTGTGCAGACCAAAGAGTACCTCAACGACACCCATCAAGGTTGGCTAGGACAAAAACAGATGCTCTTAATCCAGACTACATTGCAGGTAATAAAACTAAAATATATGATTTATTGAAATTGTATCCATTACTTTAACTGGTATTTCTAAATGTTATTTTTATTTTAGGGTTTTCTCCCTTTGTGATGCGTGACATTAACTCAAGAGCAGCTATGTTAGGAATCCATGGACCTGGTGTCAAACATTGGCTTAGAAAAAATCCTAATGAAAATAAGCATGGTAGGAGAAAGAAAAAATAAAAAATTCTTTGGTGGAATTTATTGCAATTTTATAAAATTCAGAAGTATTTGGTTCATGTATATATGTGAAATATCATATGTTTTGTAATAAAGTTTGATTTCTTTGAAGTAGATTTTGTATACTTTGAGGAAATAAAAGTTTTTACTGAGAAAATGTTGTAGTTGGACATAGCCTTAAGAATGTACCCGTTTTTATTTCTTTCCAAGTTACTCTTTCCAAGGTATTTCATATTAAATTATTTGTTCGATTCAAAGCAACAGAATTTTGTATGCCTATTTTTCAATACATACAGATGAAAAGGTATTTAAGAAAATTAGATTCATTCATGTCATCACTAAGTGCCAAATTGCTTTGTAAATGACTATTCACACAAAATTTATGAACGAGCTGTTCACTTGTAGCACCTTATACTCATTAAGTATGTATGTGTTCTAGTCATTAAGGTGCTACGAGTATGTAAGTGTGACTTTTTCAATGCTATCACGGGTTGAATTGTCTGAAATCTTTTTGGTTAGTTGATGTAAAAGATTTCAGACAATTTTTTGGTAAAAGATTATCCTATATTTGGATAGGGTGTTTTTCTTTTTTATTAATTCCTAATACACATGTGATATTAAAATTGTAGCTGATTCTTCACACAACACTACATTTTACTTGTTATCAATCTACTGCTGTGAAGTAATATATTGATCCCCTGTATTTTCATTTAAATAAATTTAGCTGTCATCAGTGCTTGCTAAACATTAATTTATCAATAAACTTATTAAGGCATTAAACCATTGAGCATCAAGGAGTTGGCTACATTCAAGTACTTTCCTTGACTTCATAATTTTTTTATAAGAAGCCCAAAGTGCCTAACAGTTATAAAATCTAACAACTAGGAATTATAATTTCTCACTAAGTCTCAGGATAGCCCCACGTCTTAAATTACAGATTATTATCCATATTTTATTTATGGCTTATTTTTACGACATTGTTGCTGAGTAGACATGGGCGCCGTCATGATTTTTGTCAGCGGCGGCGTAGGGGGGGAAATGAAGCCGGTGGAGTGAACGCTGAGGATTTTTTCTTAATAAACGAACGCTGACTGCTTAATCAGTGGCGGCGGCGCGGTGTGACGTGTAGAATTCCGTTCGTATACGGCAGAAAAAAGGCGAATAACTCGAATATCGGAGAGTATTTTATTATAATTTGGGCCACCTTGTAGTTCAGTACTTGGAAAGAACTGAAAAACATTCGGTAACTCAATAACTACTCTGAACAGCAATCAGCTCGGGATATCGAACATCGGGAAATCAATTAGAGAATGAGTTTCAACCATAAATATAATAAGTAATAATATTAAGAGGTCAAACAATATCATACAACAAAATAACACTTTAAATTGAACTGCTCATTTACAATTAGTACAAAATGGTGACAATACGAACGTCGATTCGGGAAGACTCCGAATTTCCAAGACGTCGAAACATTCTCTCCTCACAACAACCTTCTTTAAGAACTCTCTTAGCAAAAGTGTTTTCGAACAGCCCCAACACCTCACGCCAAAACCAATCTAGACTCGCCCTTGAGTTCACGGTCACACAGTGAACAGGACAGGAGCGCTGGCTGGCACGCCTTTCACACGTAACCGCGGAATAATCTCAGTTCGAACTTTTGACTCTTGACAAAGATTTTGTATTCTTCCACCATTTGGCATAAAAAGCGATCAGGAGTCGAAGGCGCCACCCTTCGCCACCCGGTCACGCCGTCACGTCGGCACGAAATTATCGACGAAATTGCCACAAATTATGTCATACCAATAAAAACAATGTAGAGCTATCTTGATTCGATTATGGAAATTTTGTGCATTCGTTCAGATGATTGTCATTTAATTCCTATTGCTGAATCCTCTGATCGTCTTCATAAATTGAGTATTTCTTAACTTTAGCTGCTTAAAAAACAGAATGGAGAGTAGGAGAGTAACTCGCCTTGAATATTGATTAATGAGGTCACTACAACTACCCCGACAAAAGCAAAATGGGTCTTACGTAGATGGCGGAACCGGGATAATTATAATAATAATAAATGGACTTTTTTCGGGCGAGATTGAGACTAGAAAGTCTCTTCTTACACCTAACCCATCGTCATATGCGAAACAGAAAGAAAGAGATAGTTTGCAAAAGTACACGAAGAAAACAAGTATGTGGATTTTAAAAAACCTAAGCTGTGGGCTCAGGAAAAAAATTTCCACTGCAGGAAAACACTCACTAGAAGGGGAGTGTGACAAACCTGCGAAACCTACAATAGAAAATTATATTTTTGATGAAGGAGAAAGAAAAGGGTTCTGATAGACAGGCAGTGAAAATATAAAAATTGTACAAAAAGAAAGGGGAAAAAACAATACTGCATTACAAACAATGAGATAAAATAAATCAACTTCACTAAACTGACATCAATTATAGATGAATTAAAATAAACGTTGCACAATGGGAGATAAATCTCAAAGAAATGAATAAAATAAAATTACATTAATAAAAACATACAAATTAAACATTAAAAGGTCTAGTACACTGAAAATAATCAAAAACATAGTTTATAAACAAAAAATATAATAAATTTAATTAAAAAAATATGGGAGAAAATCAAAAAGATTAAAACATCTGCGGCTTGCAATTTGAAAAATACTAAAACATAATCTAAGTTAACTAATCGTTAATTATGTACATATATTTATGACATGAGGCAGCGGATCAGAACCAAACAATTGTGTAACAAGGTTGGTGGAAAAAGGAAAGAGTACACGGCTGTTAGTAATTAATTTAAAAAGAAAAAACTCCAATTGCCGTAATTCAAAGTTGAATTACGGCAATTGGAGTTTTTTCTTTTTAAATTAATTAACAAGGTTGGGGTGATGGAGTTGTGAATTTACGTGCATTTAAGTTCTGCTTTGGATAGTTATGAGATGATTGTGGCATTTACGCTTAAAGGTAAAAATGGTGGATGAGTTTTGTATTACTTGGGGAAGTGCGTTCCAGAGGTTAATAGCTGTAACTGTAAATGAATTGTGAAAGATCTCGGTTCTATGTTGAGGAATCAGTAGTTGTTTGCGACCTCTTGTATTGCGGTCATGAATGCAATCCAAAGACAAAAATAAAGAGTGAATGTAATTGGGAGATTTAGTAGATAAAAATTTGTTCGTGGTACAAAGAAAGTGATGCTTGCGCAGGAGATGAAGCTTTAGCAGTGAGAGTTTCGTGTAATAATCCGAAATGTGATCGTACTTTTTTAAGTTGAAAATATATCTCACCGCGGAGTTTTGTAAGCGCTGTAATTTGATAGCTAGTTCACCGGACAGATCATGATAGACTATCACTGCGTTTACCAAGCGATCTCAGATCGGTGCTGCCAAGTCAGTTCGAGTTGGTAAACAGAAACGCGCTGAGCAGCGCGGGCTAGAATGGCTAAAAGTGAGCTGAACTCAACCCGGCAAAAAAGGTGGACCAGGTTCAGCACGACATCGGTCGCCTCGGTGTTCTTGCGGACTGCGCTTCTCTTTTGTCAGCGGACGAAAACAAATACAATCGCAATAACTCCTGGCGCTATCATCAAAAGAAGGGAAATTGAATAAAGATTCTTATTTTGGTCGTTGAATATCGCTTGGGATTCGAAATTGCGAGAATATTGATAAAACATACTAAAATTTTGTCTAATTATCATGTGTAAAGAAACTCAATCCCTTGCAAAAATTGATTTATTCGTTGTTTTTAAGTGCTTCCACTTCATATTCATTTACTATCCTTCTATTATTGGTGTTGAATCTTTGTTTCTATTTTGATTGCTTTTGTGGTTCGTGTTTATGTTACATATTTTATGATTGAGATACCAGTCAGCTCCAAAATACATTTACTTCCCGTATAGAATATTCATCTTTGTTTATTTGAGTGAAATGTAATTTATTTCTGTCATTTACGTTTAATGCTTGATTCATTTGTCCTCTTGTACCTGTATGAAGATGTAACTTTTAACGTGGTCCTGCTTATCCTAATGTGATCTTAGAATATATATTTATATCGTCTCAGTTGAAGATATTTTTCATTCAGAGTATATTGAATATTGAGTTGATGCGGCTTTGTAGACTTAATTGTAACTTATATTTCTTAGTATATTGAATTAGAATGTCTGGTATTTCCTATCTATCAACAATTATGAAGTATTTCTTATGATCAAGGTTGTTACACTGCTATTTATGAAATTTAACATCCCCGTTGAGAATCAACGGACACTTCTGCTTATTAAGTAAATAACACCACGAAGAAGCACAATGGCGGTCGTCAAATCTCGATGCGCCAAATTCTCGATGGTTTTCAGTCGATACGTGAATATCGCAAATATCGATATGTTAAGCTCGTGTTGATAAACTCGTCGGTCCTATGAGATCGGTCCTACATTGCCGGTACGAGCTGCCACCAGATCGAGCAGAGATCGCTTGGTAAACGCAGTGTATATCGCAATAGTCGAAGTGGGGCGTAACTAAAGAGTTTACCAGTTCTATTTTCACTGAGGGAGGAAGGAAATTTCCCGAGCGCCGAAGTGAATACAGCAAGTAATTAACTTTTTTACTGATTTGCACGACATGATCAGACCATGTAAGGGTCTCATTCAAGTGGAGACCAAGATTTTTTTACCGTTTTTTTGAGTTGGATTGCGGTTCCATTTAATTCAAGCGCCGGTAGGCTGATTCTATTGACAGAGGATAATAATATTAGGCCCCCGATCAGAATTGCTTGTGCTTTATTTGGATTAATATTTATGAAGTTATCTTTACTCCAGTTTTTGATGAGTTGGAGATCGCGATTAATTTTATCGAACGATTGAGGTAGTTCTGAGGGGCTACAGTCCAAGTAGATTTGAAGATCGTCCGCGTATAGATGAAATCTACAGTTTCTAATTTAGATTTAGATATATACCCAGCGAGCCGCCAGATGCGTATGGCAGGGGGTGTAATACACCACCACAGTGGCGCAGCGAGGGGGGGGTTTTAGGGGTTCAAACCCCCCCCCAAGAGTCAAGTCCAATGACTAGCTCTGTCCTTTTTTTCTGCTGAAGAGTACAAACCCCAATCAACACGCAATTCTTACAAATACACAGCTAGTGTTTGCTTGATAAATTCAGCGAAAGCTTCGCATACCCGTAAATATGGCTCTGATGTCAGCTAAGGATATGTTTTCGGTAGCAGATCAGAGGCCTAGTGCCGACATCGATATCAATGGGACGCTACTATACGAGTGTTTCGCACACAACGTTCAACGCGTGCACTTCTTAAGCCTATGCTTTAGTTAGATGACTCACACCATAAGATATGATTCCCATGAGAAAAATTCAAAAGTGCTGATTCGTTTACTCCTCGCAAAAATAAAAGGGAACATTCGAGAAGTAATTCGAAACTTACAACCTGAAAACAGATTTTAAGATTACGTTTGAGGGACAAACAGACTCATAAAAGCTCAGTTAGATCTTCTCCATGTAACTGCTTAAATGGTGTGAATGCAAAGCTTGGCTCGTGAGTAGCGCTTTTGAGAAATTCACAGTGAACAATTCGAAGTATTTTTAGTTTGGATTTCATAAGTTACAGATGGACATCCAAAAATTGTTTTAACAGTCCGCTAATAGCTCGAGACCTTTATTGAAAAAACGTTAGTTAATGGTTAGGTTTTTTGTTGTGAAATGACCATTATCAGATGTATAAATTAGAATTGTCTTATGTTAGGGCAGTTATCGGAGGGCACATCTGAAGATGAGTTTAGCAACTATTTCAAAGGTTCCTTTATGAAGCATTCTGGACGATTAAAAGTCTGTAAAGTAGACTCTTCATTATTCGTGATGATAGAAAAAATACTAATCCTTATTTTATGATTACCTGTAAAATTGATGTATATTTACGAAAATAATTCAACACCCAAATGTCCGTAGAAATTTGAAAAAGTATTGGAGCAATACAAGATATCAGTAAAATTAATTTTCGATGATATTATTAAGAATGTACCAATTTGGAAGCAAATTAGTCAGCTGAAAGGTATTGTAGGCGTATGGTACGCACAGATTTATCGGAACTGTAACTTGGTGACTCGAAATAAATTCCATATACTGTTAAAACTATGACTTAAATTCCTCAGCTTCCTGTAGCCAATTTTTCTCTGGCGATAGAATCCAACGAATCTCATGACTTATCCTGTCAACCACGTGGTCATGCAATGCCCCTTTAAAATTTCAATTCATGGAAAAATTTTGATTTCTTTGAACATTCAGTGCGTAATACTTGGTTTCCGTCAGCTATTTACAGGTTAAAACACCTAACTATTACTAAGTCTAAATAAAATTTAAGTTGACGTCTTCATATTTTTCACTTTTGTATGTAAATCTAATTCTGCAAATTTAGATATAATATCAACTATAATCAAGAGTCCACTGTATTTTTTTAATGCAGCCGAATTTTTAATGTTCGGTATGAGAAAAATTCAATTAAACACATCGCTAATACATAAATAACGAAATCAGGCTTAATTGTAAGCCTATCAGAGAATTTCATCTGATATAAAGATTTTTGTTTCTTAGGGAGAGTAATTTTATAAACGAAGGTTGAGGTCACTCCTAAGAAAGCTCGAGAAGATGTTTCGTGCAATGCAGCTGACAAGTCTCACTCGAGTCAGTCATCACGCTTGGATATTGGATTATTCATTTGATAATAGATAAAAATCCGAATTCTCAAACTATTCTTAAAAGTATATCGAAGGACAAGTGCACATTCTATTATTCCTGCAATAATTGAAAACGAACGAAGAACGGGATGTAGTGGTTCTGTTGGCTGATCCAGATGCCAAGAGCCCAGAAAACAGTCAAAACACAATTCGATTTGCTACCATTTTTCTTATCATTTTAATGGTTTATTCTATGGTTTCTGATAGTTTCAGGATCTATTCGCGACCCACCTGTAACCGTTCCGCGACCCACCGGTTGGGAACCGCTGTTCTAGATTGACGACACAACTAAAATGGAGATTCTGAGCAATCCATGGAATGATTTCGTGATTTTCTTACTCAAAACTTTTAATTCTTGGTTTTGAAACAAAAATTATAGTTTTTAAGAACCCTTTCTTATTATTTTTCAGTTTAGGTATTTACTAAATTTAAATATCCTCTTTTTATTAAAATATCTTAGTTATCAAATCTAATTAACTTTAGATTAAAAGAAGAAAATTGACAAGGAATAGATTCATTTATACTACTACCAGAGAAGAAATTGCTACAGACGACCCAGGGTTTCGATGCATAGCATCATCTTCAGGTGCATACATATAAGAACTCACTCTAGTAAAGCCTCATTTAGTCAAATTTAACTTTAGATTCTTTCACGAATAATCGATCATAGAGTGCCCACATTCGAAATATATGTGGGAAAGCACATAAGAAACTCGGATTTGTTAAAATAATAGTCGGTAGGAGCGAAGAAAAAGTTCGCGAGCGATGTTACTTAGCGTTAGTTAGGCCTCACCTTGAGTATGCATTTAGAGAAATGGACCCCGCCAAAAATATCATTCGGGATTTAGAAAAAGGACAACGAAAGGAGATACGATTTGTAAAGAATTGCTACGATAAAACAGCGAGTGTAACTCAGATGTTACAGGACGCGGGATCTGAATTATTAGAAGATAGAAGACAAATTCAAAGTATAAATTTATTAAATGAGTTCAGAGAAATTACGTTCTCAGATGATGTAACCGATATTATGTGACCACCTTGTTATATGGGCCGTTCTGATACTGGCAGAAAGATTAGGGAAATAGATGCTACAACGAATTGTTTCAAAAATTCATTTTTTCCGCGAACTATACGCGAAAGCAACCGTTTAGGCGCGCGTCAAAACCAGATGATTATAGGCCTATTTCATTAACTTCAATTTTTTGCAAAATAATGGAGCATATTATAGCGAGCTCTATCATGCGCTTTCTTTCCGAAAAGGGAGCAATCAGTCAGAGCCAGCACGGATTCCGTAAAGGTAGGTCTTGTGAGACCCAGTTAGCGCTTTTTATGAATGACGTATCTAAAGCAGCAGACGGCGGTTTTAGATCAGACGCAGTTTTCCTAGATTTCAGGAAAGATTTCGACACAGTTTCTCACGAAAAGCTTATCCAAAAGCTGAGTGCCTACGCGATCGACGAAAAAGTTATCAGATGGACCAAATCTTTTCTAGAAAACATATCTCAGCGAGTTGCGTTAGATGGAGTTTTATCCGAAGAAATAAGTATCACATCAGGAGTTCCACAGGGAAGTGTTCTTGGTCCAATCTTGTTTCTAATTTACATTAACGACCTCGTAGATAACGTAAAGAGTAAGGTTAGATTATTTGCCGATGATACCCTGATATACAGAGAGATTTTGACAGAAAACGATTGTAATGTGCTTCAAGACGACCTGGACGTAATATCAGGATGGTGTAAAGATTGGCAGCTGGATTTAAATATAAATAAATGCGTTGCCATGAGTTTTACGCGCTCCACAAACATAATTCCGGCGCAGTACCAAATCTCAGGTAATCCATTAGAGTTAGTTCACGACAACAAATACCTAGGAGTCACGTTTAGCAGTAACCTATCTTTTAAAGAACATATTCGAGATGCGATAGGAAAAGCGAATAGAATGCAAAGATTAAGGCTGCTGTAGCGCTTGAGGATTTCCGATTTTAACGGTCGCACCCTAGAGCATACGAAGTGGTGAATTTCAGAACTAACGAAGAGGTGGGGAAGAACATTCGCCTATTTCGCTGGAGCTGTTGGCACTTGGTCGACTGGCCACTGAGTCGAACCTCTCTTAGGTGGGGCCGGTGGGGCGGTTCGTTTTGGGTTTGCTTCTTCTTTTATCGCAGTTCCCAGAAATTGATATAATGTTAGGCATCGAGTTACCGCCACCGTTCTCAAAGACGGGTAGATCGGAATGCTGTCTCACTTACAATTAGATTTAGAAATTTTGATGAGATTCCCAACATTGTCCGCTCGACTTTGATCAATGCAGTCCCGCGTACGATTCCCTGCACGTAATGATATCCGATCGAAGAATTTTTAGAAGAAGAGATTTATTTTCTCTGAATAAATATCTGCTTTCGAATCTAAGAATAATTTATCGTTGAATTATTCTACCTGTCTGTAATTCTGTACGCACTGTATGATTATTCTTCTAAATAAAAGTTTCTTGATAAATATCCTTGCGAGTCTAATACAATATAATTACTTTTAATACAATAATTTATAAAAATACATTATGTATGTTGTTCGAAAAGGAACTTGATATCGAAAATTCGTCGACCTTTAGGGACATACGCAAATGTCTCATAATGTTCCTTATCGATCTCTGATACTACTGTTTCACCCTTAGACATTCTATGTTCCTCATTCCCCGGATTCTCACACAGTGGTAATGGTGAGTGTACCTGAATGCAAAACCAAACAAGAGTTATTTGAAATCCCATAACAAATATCACTGCAGTCCTTTACTAATTATCATTCTACGGCATTCGATTGATGACAGACCCCCGAAGGATGGCCTGTTAATAAACGCCAAGTTTTCAGTAAATATCATGTTTTCTCGGAAGAAAAGTTTCATATTTTACGGAAAATTGTATAGTCATAAGAAAACGCATAAATACAAACATACGAAAATAGAACTTGTCTTGTAAAGATATTTTACCTAGAGGACATTCTTTGCGAGGAATGATCCGTATCTTGAGGTTCATGGGAGAAATAATAATCAGTTCTCGATGAACACCCTTCGTCACGAGGAGTGCCTAAGACACATTTCTCACCGAGAATAGCTTTCCTAATTTTGAGAAATCATGTGTGAAACCACGGTATTAAAGAAATATCAATCGGCAAAGAAATTTATTATGACTAACTTAAATTTTTCATTTACATTAATTTACTAAGCAAGGAGGATATTTAACTTAAAAATATCAAAGTTTTGCTTTATTACAACTTATTACACATTCTGTCAAAGACCTGTTCATTCTCCATTCTTTCAGGTTCTTCCCTTTATTTTTTTTGCACTTGGTCGAAGATGTCCACTTTTCGTATATCTACGCATGGTCGCTCACAAAGGCAGCAATACTTTGTAACCTAATCCTCCCTCTGCAATGCAAGTAATCCCTACGCCCGGCTGCGATAAAATATAAGAGCAGGGTAACCACCATGATCGCTTTTATTCAGTCGTCTCGCGGAGAATCTCCCCTCCAAGTCCCTTCCCCTACTTCCCGGCCGTTTAGAGGGCGCGCGATCTGCTACCTCGATAGGCGAAAACAGAGGTGTTTTATTTCCCTGTTTACAGCCGATATTGATCTGTGACCCCCTTATATTTTTACACATTCCTTAAGAACAAAGTTTGAAGAAGTGCTTGCAGCTTTTAATTTTTCGAATATGCTTTAAATAAGCGAGTAAATTTAGCTGAAAAAGTAGCTATTTTTAATGAAATCAAACGCCTTTGGAAGGATTCCTATGACTTAACTTTAAATTTAAAAACCTAGCAACACATCTTCAATCTTTTTTCTTGCGATTGCTGAAAACCGCAAATCTCTGCAATGATTTTCAACGTCTTAAAAACGATAAATAAAACAGGCTTGAATCGGCCGTATCGGGCGAGCGCTACAGCAGCCTTAACTGGTTGAACGTTGAGAGGATGCTCATCGAGAGTCAAAGAAATAGCTTACTTTTCTCTTATTCGTCCGAGTCTTGAATACTGCTGTGCGGTTTGGGACCCACACGAAGTAGGTTTAGTTTCAGATTCAGAGATGGTCCAGCGTAGAGCAGCCCGATTCGTTTGCGGGGATTTCAGGTTTGATAGCAGCGTTACGGCAATGATAGAGTCCCTCAGTTGGAATCTCCACAGATGAGAAGATCTGAATATCGTCGGAAACTTTTCGAAAAGTTCAATCGTTCAGAATTTATAGACGAAGTAAGTGAAATGTTAGTGCCAGTAAGGAGCGAACGCGATCTCCGAGAGGCATCGACGAAGCGTTATAGGGAAGTAATTGCAAGGACGGATAATTACTTTTGGTCGTTTTTTCCCCAAGCTATTAGAGATGCTAATAGGTAGGAATGCATAATGGTGGTGTATTACACCCCCTGCCATACGCAGGTTCACCGGTTCACCGTGGAGGCATTTTGGCCACCCTTCTTATTCTCCACTTAAAATCTTCAGCGTAGCACCCTGTATTGTTCTATTTAGACGTTCTACTAACCAATTGGCTTGTGGGTGGTATGCACCGGTAAAAGTAAACAAACTTTTAAGGTTAATTTGAGATGAATTTTTTAGGAAATTATCTTTAATCGTCCATAACCCCTTTGGTAATTCCGTCCCCCATTAGCAAATTTCTAGACTCGCTCATACTTTTGATTCTTTTTACTGCTCTAATTACTAACAATGAACGTATGGAGATTGGAATCATACTGAATCTATTTTGAAATTGTTTACATAATATTTTCTTTTTTTAAGAAACTATAAGCAAAATTCTCCCTCAAATAAATAAAGTTTCTTAATTACTGCAGAGCCATACGCTAGATCAGGCATGTTCAAAGAAAATTCCACGGTGGCAGCCGCCTGCCACCGCTCTCATTGCGTTGGCAAACTCGGTTGCGCGGTGGTGTGGAGGGGGAATCTAAGTCGCGGCACGGCTGCGGAAGACGAAGGTGTTGTGGTAGCGGCAGGACGGTTCGGAGACATAAATGGTCAAACGTTGCACGGT
Source organism: Sympetrum striolatum (assembly GCA_947579665.1). Classification (NCBI taxonomy): domain Eukaryota; kingdom Metazoa; phylum Arthropoda; class Insecta; order Odonata; family Libellulidae; genus Sympetrum; species Sympetrum striolatum. The sequence continues at coordinate 45,838,680 of OX388342.1, read as the reverse complement.
CAAATGGGGCTTTGCTATTATGATTGAAACCAATAACTAGGACAACAACAAAATTTAATTAGTATTTGTTTTCATGAGTATACTTTTTACAAGAGTAGTATGACAATATTTACAAAGCTCCCACGAAGGGTTACTTCCACCTCCTTCCGAGGCCGAAACCCTTTTTGCCATCGTGCCATTCCACTAGAAAAGACTGAACGACTGCAAAGGCCTAGTCTAGCGCGAAAGAGAAATAGGTTTTCTCTCTCACTCCCGCAGGAGGAGAGGATGCGGATTGCCACAGCCGCCGTAGCAGCGTTTGAACATGCCTGCGCTAGATCATTGACCAAACTGTTTATTGTTGGTTACATAGAGAAGAGTGCTTCTAATAATTAAAATAAGTTTAAATAACTTTGGCATATTCCTATAGAAAATTGAAGTATATTTTATCTTTTTCTATCGAAATTGATAGATTTATCGGAAGTTCATTTATTTTTATATATATGTGTGTAAAGATGGTGTCTAGTGTTTAACTTTTTGATAGTATTAGTATGCATATGAAATTCAACAAGTTATATATGTCAAAACTTTGGAAAAACATCTCTACCAGAGAGTCATTTGTCCTTTGAAGTTTGAGTTTCGACAGGAATCGTACCATCTTCTTCGCCTCAAATATATCTCCTTCCCTTTCGAATTAAACCCTATCCGCTGTTTTTTTCAGGCTATTTATTAACCCTTGTTCTTCCAGGTAATTCTACGTAATGTTATTGTCTCCACCAATTTCATCTTCATTTTCAGTGGTATGGTAACCAGAAAAAAACGCTCAAATAAGAATTACTGAACATGGTAACTACAGTTATTCAATAAAATTAATTAAAATAGAAATGGATTGAGTATAAAATCCCATCTACACCTCCACAAAGAGAAGAGATAAGGGAAAAATTATGCCAAATTTTGCGAGGATATTTTTTACAGAATTTTAAATAACGAGTGGATTATGTCAAAACATTGGCGATAAAAGCATTCTGCCTCAGCATTTCCTATCAATGTGTTAACGTAATTATTGAAAATCTGTAAAAAATAAATTAAGGTATGTTATATATTATGAAATATCCCAAGAGCTAGGTAACGAAACAGTTTACATTCGTACCTTCTTTCTTTACTCAGAAAAAGTTTTTTTACGTTATTGGTAACAATTTCTTTTGCGGCAAAGCAATATTTTGAAATTTTAAATTGATATGCATACGGCAACACCATGTTAAAATTCTGTGTTGATTAAATTAATATTTTTGGGGATATAATTTTTCAAATTGGGCACTCCATTTGAGAGTGCGAAATAACAAAAACTTATTTCTTTATAATTGTGATAAAGTACCAAAAAGATGAGAAAAAAATTTTTCTATTATATAGTTACAATGGGATATATCAAGCTAAAATTTGGTGGAACTTATTTTTCTATGGACATGCTTGTTTAAGTTTTATTCAACTCAAAACTCAAGTAACTATAACGAAAAGACCGGTAATAAATAGCTTTTTCATTTATTTAAAATTCATAACTTTGTTTGCTAATAAGAAATTATATAATAACTTTAAATTCCTTAAAAATAATTCCTGATACTTGCAAATTCTAAGGTAATAAACTGCAAAAATATGAAGAAAACCATGCGTTAAATGATAGCCACCTGAGTAAAGTGTACCCTACCTGGGCAAGGCACACTTGTCAAGTTAACGCCATCTCCCGGTGTGACTCACTGTACAGCGACTCCTGCCCATTAAGTGCTCCTCGACTCTTACACAGGCACCGATTTTGACGGCACGTGTGCAAATGGCCTAATCATAACATGTATCAATATCACGTATAACTTAGCGCCCTAGTGGAAAGCTCGAGATGTGCTCTATCAGTTCAAAGCGCATCTCTTTGAACTACTTGTCAGCACATTTTCGACTGTAAGACTTTGTTTTTAAATCCAAGCATCGGCCAGGCCGATAAAATTTCCGGGGCGGTGCGCTATACTTGTTTCTTTGGCGGCGTGCCTGGCAATGTCAGTGGCGCGTGGCCAACCTCTAGTGCTGGGCTTGCTGGAGCAGGATTGCTCGCCTTAATGCCAAATATTGGTTAAAAAATCCTTAGAATCGGTTAACAATATAAATGCTTCAAGATTTGAATAAAACAAAAGATTTGAGTAACCTTTTATTAATTTTTTTTACAAATTATCCAATGGAGGTTAAATGAAATAAGGTAGACTGTGAGACACATCATTCAGAAAATAAAAGTATATAATGTAAAGCCCTTCCAATAACTAATAAAATAAGCATAGACTTTAAAAGTAGAAATAAAAACCATAAAAGTTAAAATGAATGATATACGAGCAACGTATATTACTCTTTGCAGAGAGAGGGTGAGCATATATACAATAATGTTATAAACATCGTATTAACAGAGTACCCATATAAATATATATTCACAGTTATGTTACAAAAACTGACTTGGAAAAAAGTTATCACAATAAAAATGGAACTCTGGAACGAGGGGTAGTTAATGCAGTAGCTATGCGGGACTTGGAACCACTTCTCAAATTTCGGGCATTAAGCCCATTGGGGGTTCTTGCTGGAGTTCCAGGGGTCCTACCAATTACTCTTGGCGGAGTCTTAGCCATTTCTCTTGATGGAGTCTTCTGTTTGGATACTGGGATTTTCCTGGAAGAGCCAGTTTCCTGCTTCTTAGGTGATGTAGCTACTGTTAACTTGGGGACATTAAATGGACGCAATGGAGTTGCTTGCCTTTCCTTTATTACTGCCTCAGGCAGGGTCGAACTTCGACAATTTATATCTCGGCTAAGAAGTTCCAGATGATGCTGTAAGAAAATGAACAAATATTGTTCAGTATGCTATTTATCACTCAAATATAATTGATTAAATTAGATAAAACGTAGGCATGGGGACAAAAACTAATTTATTATTAGGTTCCACCATTTCAATAAGAAATTCTTCCAGAAATTCATTCCAAATGGATTTTGATAAAGTCTAAGCTAAACCTGAAAATAATTTCCTTAATTTAATAAAAGCATAGTGGGACATTATTTTACAGCTTAATTTATAACCATATCTGACAGCCACTAAGTGAAAATTAGCAACTCAAGTCCAAATCTTCCAAACATTTTCTGAAATAAATGTTGCATATCAATGAACAACAGTAACATATATACACATAAAAGTAAATAGTTATAACCGAAGAAAATGATAATAACATACAATGATAGTGGTTCTTTACAATAAGAAACTTATCTAACCCCCAAAACCATCATGCACTTATATGGACATATTTAGCTCTTCACAGAGTATGAGATAATGAATTTCATCAAAAAATTAAAGCCAACTAAAATATTAATCTCTATAATAGTGGAGTATTTTTTGTTGCCTTGCTATTACTAACAAAAAAAATTCAAAATTGAAGTATTTTTTTCCTTTTGCAAGACATTTTTAGCACCAAGCTACACCTTTAAGCTAGGAAAAAAGATAATTTTTAATCATATGATCACAAATATAATACTATTTATACTGTTCTTCCAAGAAAATTATGGCAGGGTGAAGGAGCCTATACCAAAAAAAATAGATTTTAGTAAGACATTTTTTTAAATCAAAAGGCACCAACTCATCAAATGCTCCTCATATGTATAAGATTACTGTCAACCCAAGCTCTCTTGAAAATTTTTGCTGACAAATTTGGGCTGGAATCCAGTGGAAAAGTCCAAGCCTAAACATAACTTTAACACACTATATACTCTAAAGGTGAGGTACGTCGCCTAGGTAATTAGGGCAACTTTATGAACTAGAAAATAAAGTAATATAGAAAGGGAATACAGATTAGGGGCAAAGAGCTATTTTGCAGCAGATTACCTATTAAGTAGAAAAAATAATACAGGCCATTTAGACAATTATTAAGATTAATTATCGATTTACCTAATTCTAAGGCCATTTGAGCAATAGATTCATTCTAATGTCCATAAGATATTCATCTCATCTGGTTTGGTCTCTCGCCACCTAAGGGCCTTTTTTTCATCTACCAATGTAACAGAAAAGAGTTTAAAACAAAAGTACCGTATTTTCTGGTAGATAACCCGCATGTTATCTATACAAAAAATATAGAAAAATGATAAAAATAATAGTGCGTGATATACAACGGAAAATCAAGTTTAATTGAATATTGAACTCTGTAACAAATGACTTAACAATACTCACTAGGGCAATTTTATTATAACCAACATATTGTAAATGTTAATGTAATTATATAATTAATTTCAAAATAAGATTAATTATTGCAAAACATTACAGTGGTGAAAAAACATTGTCTGCATAACACATAGGAGGAAAGCATAAAAAGGAAACTTAAGTAATTAGTTCAAGAATTGCATTAAAACTAGCTCGAAGTTTTGATTTGAAGGATTTATTCACCGTTAAATCAAGGGGTTGAAGTTTCTTCGTCAGTCCACCAGGTATAATTGCTACCTTGGAGTATTTGTTGACCAATTTCTTTACTTCGGGCACTAAATGGGCTTGACATGCATCCATAATTAAAACAGATTTGGGGCTGAAGAAAGGATGTTTACGTTTCTTCCAAACATTATCTAACCAGGTCTTCAGCATTTCTTTATTTATCCATCCTTTTTCATTTGTGGTAACAATAAGGTCTTTCGAAAAACGCCTCTTTGGAATTATTTTCCTCTTAAATATCACCATAGGAAATAGCTTGCAACCATCTGACGTTATGCACAATACAATTGTAAAATTTGACTTTTCGTGTCCTGTCGTAGTAATGGACACTTCTTTTGCACCTTCAAGATTCACAGTCATTGCAGTTGGAAGGTCAAAACTTACTGGGACCTCATCCATATTACCCACATGCATTTCTTCCACTTCGAAAATGCACTCTTTCAAAAACTGTCTAAATGCTATCACCTTGGTCCCCCAATGTACAGGTAGTTTCTGACCAATGCTTGTCGAGGCACGAACACTTAAATTATTTCTCATTATGAACCGGAATCCCCAAGAGGGATATGCTTTGAAGTCAATTACGTTTTTCTCTCGTGCAATTTGCTTTGCTTGAAGTAAAATTCTAGTTGTTGATAGTCTTATTCCTCTTGATCGTTCACGAGTAGTTCAGTCGTAAAGTTCTTTTTCGAGTGTTGGCCAGAAACACTTTCTGTAGCGCATGACTTGTTTTCCACGATGCAGTTTCTTAAAAACCTCCTCATTCTTTCGCCACTCTCTCACACTAGCTAGATTTACATTGAATTTTCTCCCTGCTGCACGATTTACATTAACTTTTGCAAACTGAATAACTTCCAGCTTAAATTGAGCCGTGTGCGATTTGCGTGTTTTTGCTTTTCTTTCTTCCATTGCCCTACAATAATAAATATAATTAGGTACTATTGAAATACCTTCGATACCACTTTCAAAATTGTTTATTTCCTAGTTCATTTGTGCATAGAAAGGTAGTTATGATTTTGCTGCGGCGTAAACAGCATCATGACGATCTTTAAAGCCCTTTATGAAAAATAGTACAAATTTGAAATGCGCGTTATCAATACATAAATCACAGAGAAGAAATTTTTGAAATGCGTGTTATCTATACATTTCTCACAGTGAAGAGATTCTTAATATGCGTGTTATCTAGTAGGTGCGTGTTATTTACCAGAAAATACGGTAATGAGATTTGAAATTATCATCTTCATCATTAGGAAATCAAGTGAATTGTGCAAATTGTAATTAAATTTAAATTAATTCATATTAAATTTATCAGAAAGGATATTCCAAATGTTAATTCTTAATTCTGACATTTTTATTTTGTTAATAGCACGTGCACTCATTAATATAGTGTAATTTGATTTAAATATTTTGAAAAAAAAAAAAAAAACGGCTGTGTGGAAATAAAGAACATAGCAAAATTTAAAATAAGGTTTTATTAAAGGAAAGTATATTACTTGACATAAAATTGCTGGGTACTTCCTTTATCTATGAATTACACATAGTAAGACCAATAGTTATTACAACTGCAAAAGAATAATAATAAAATTATTGTTCCAAGGACATACAAAATATGTACAGGAAAGGTCACTGTCATTAATTGCATTGCACTTAATTAAAACTACATATAAACTGAACAAGTAATAAGATAACATAACAAGAAAAAAATCATGCATGCACCAACCCACTGATCAAAAGAGGAACAGAGCTAAGGAGAAGTACAAAAATACTGTAAATGTTGTTATATAAGTCAACCTTTTCAATTGTAAGAAACTTAATTTTTGATTAAGTCTTCATTTGCCAGATGAGACGTTTAAGTGCTGCAGACATTACAGCATGAGGCAAATCAGAGGATTTTAACTTTCTGCCAGAGTTGTATTATACTTAAATAGTCCAATAGTTTAGGGATATGTTACAGTATGGAGGCCTGAAAATTAATATTATAAAGCAACAGAAATTAGTCAACCACATGACACTTCTAAAATCACATGGATACAGACACGGAAAAGTAAAATGCTCTTCTGGACTTTTTGACCCTTGTAATAATATTTTAATAAGTGACGAAAATCTGAAAATGAAAACTAGTGAATAATAAAAACAAAAAGAGAATAAAAAGTAACTTACCGTGAAGTCAGCATATGTTGCAACAGTAGAAGCTATACTGTGGTCTACAGCATCTTCACCAAGAGGTGTAGCAAGATATTCTCCTGGATTATCCTTTGGTTTTTCAAGCAATCTGCGCGATGAGTGCTGGATAGCCTAAGACATATCATATTTTTGTAATAAAAATGTTATTTATGCTTATGGAAAAAATAGATTGAGTTATGTAACCTTTTGTTCTGTTACTGAATGAATGTCATGGATTTATAATATTTCCTAACTGCTGAAAGCTAATTGTCTCTAGAAAGGACAAAGGAAATATGCTTTATCTTGAATGAGGAGACATTCTTTTGAATGCCTTTCTCAAAAACCCATTCCTTTTAATAGGAATCAAAGTGACAAAAAACAATGACAATTACAGACTAATTCTTCTTTCTGCCAATTTTTTTCTACACAGGAATACTTCTATGGAGTGCTTACTTAGTGCAATTGAATGGTTGTTAAATATTCTCCCAAATATGCCAAGATCTAATACAAAGGACTTTTGTATCTGTCCTCAGTGCAACAAATTATATCATACCTTATTTGTTCAATTGTAGTGGAAATTCAGAATTTTCTTTGGACTTTTCTAGTGAGTTAGATAGTACATCATTCAATTCTTTTGAATAAACATGATGACTTAGAAATATTTATTAGAAAGATAGCATTAAGTTCTTTCTTTTCTTCACTTTCCAATTTTAACCGAGAATTAAATAGTTAATATTCAAAGAAAATAAACTTTCAGAATCCTTCAAAAGTTCTACTGGAGTTCTTCAGGGACTTGTATAAGGTTTATTTCTTTTTTGTTGTTAGATACATAGCCTATAGCCTACTACAAATAGATTACAAAATATTCAATGAATAGAATTTGTAAATGAGATGAAAGGAAATTTATTTCAGAAAATACTTCCCTTTTTGGCAAAACAAAAGGAGTGCTAGATAGTGTCTATCAAAGGGCCTCAGAATATTCAGTGTCACCAGATTAAAATTTACACTTTCCTTTAATCTGCACTTGTTTGAGGATGAATTAACGGAATAGTAAATTTATTGATACATCTTGAACTAACAAAGTTTCAACTTTCCAAGTACGTTTTTCTCATACATTTCAAAATTTTTTAATCATCTTAATTTTTAATTGATTTTATTTTTTGATGCTTAAGTGGTAGTTCTGCATGAAGAACTTTTTAATGCCGAAAAGTCATAAGTATATCTGAGGAATTTCTTCAACGACTTGGTGTAGACCAGGGATGACCAACCTATGAAGCATTACATGATTGTAAGTGTTGCATTGAGTTCAGAGGAAAACTCTAAATTAATTTCTTACATTAAGTATAAATATATTCTTGAACACGTATACTTTGAGATATAAAATACCCTATTGATGAAATATACCGTGAATTTGTTACTGTTTATGGCACATTACCAATAACCTAGCCAATAAAGGGTAAAACTAACTAACATTACAATACATGGCACACCATAGTAGTTTGTACGGCCTCTCAAATAAAAATGAAATAATTGATGCATTAAGTATGAAAGGCTGGCCACCCTTGGTATAGACACTTTTTAAATAAAAATATTGTATAACAGTACCCAGTATGTATTTATACACTGTACATGAGTTTAAAGTAAATAACAATAAACAATGAGTATTTACTCTTACAAATCTCATATAATCAAATATCATAAATAAGTTATGTCATATGAGAATTAATCTCAAAAAGTTTTCAAGATATTCAGTTTTTATATATAAGAGTAAAATGTTGCTTGCATTCTGCAAGCATATTGATAACACAAATTTCAAGTTGGCATCATATTGAGAGGGTCCCCAAAAGAAGAAAAAAAAAAAGGATTGAAAATATTCTTAAAATTTGCCGCAATTTATCTGTCCGGCCAAACGAAATGAAAAACATCCCGAATACATTTTAAATGGGAGACATATTTACCGTCTGGCATGGAACCCGGATCTTCCTGGCGATACATCCTATGCAACACAATAGAAAATCACCATCTCTATGTGTAAAAATTCAAGCAGAAACATTGGCTGCAACGGCCTCAAATGACGTCCTACTTTTCCCTTATATTCCTTATGCGAGAAATTTTAATGTGCTCTGGCATCGAACCCAGGAACAGTATGGTCTAAATTTTTTCTAAAACCTAGTCTTAACCGCTTCCCTGACGCGGACGAGTATACTCGTCCTAATAGGTGGCTCCTTTTTCGACGCGGCCGAGTTAACTCGTCCTATCCGAAACTTTCTTCCTCCTTCCTGTCCGGAACGAATTATCTCGTCACCTCAAAGCAGTTACCTTTTTTGTTACCAGATGCCGCATATGGATGGAATACCTTGTACATCTAGCGGATAGTTTGAACATTATTTTACTCGATTCAAAAGTCTTTGCCGTAATATTTCGTACAAATGTTTTCATACATTATTCGTGACTCACGTATGAAATACATGTCTTCTATTTATTTTATCACTGTAAATATACGTATTTGAGATCTAAAAATACAATGCGTACACAATCATCTTGTATATCCTTTCTCTTTATCGATATTGCTTACATAATTTCTTCGCTCGCGCTGACCGCGATCTTCATACGCACAGACGGAGGTCTTTGAAAATTTTGTTATTGATCTAATTTCTTATGTGATTTTCTATAGCAGTATATGAAGATGATATCCATTATATCATGAAGTCTAACCACCAATCAATATATGTACGTCAAAATAAATATTACTCAATCCGTCTTGAGATTCAGGAACTAAGAAATTGCATGGTACGTATTATTGAACCTAGAGAAAGTAGGATGCGAGAACAGGATTAGATATAAAATAATCCAGTCTTGTTTTATATTATTACTCCCTTGGCTCACTACAACAAATTCCTTGGAGCTTCAACTGTGGGTTACGATCTCGGTCTTATTTCCTTTCCTCCCGGTTGAATCTGCTTCATGACCCCTTAGCTTTGCGGCACAACAAAGAGGTTCACACTTGCTAGTGCGGTTTCCCCTTTTTACTTTAGAAGAATGGAGTTTATCATGCTGTGTTCGGAGGCACTATTCACAAGATTTCCTTGGTCTGCATTCATTTCCTTCCCTTCTATTGTCTATGGAATCAAGACACCGTCGCAGACCACCCAAGGGTCCTTCACCCAAACCCAACGGTCAATATTTACAAGTCGTGCGAGTGGTAATCCTTGTGGAGAGGGATAGAAAGACGCCTGGCTTGAAATGTGGGTAAAAGATCCGTGACAATGACAATGGAACGATGTCTTCACCCCCAACCCGGTGTCTTTATCCCTTTCTCAGGTCAATACTCCCGGGGTTCCTTTCTAACCATGAATCTCAAAAAGATCTACCGTTAGGAATATTCACACCATTTTGGGGAAATACAGAATTGCTCTCAAAACGGCATCAAAGCTTTCTTAGTTATTCGTTGTCCTCTCGAGCGTACACGTCTAGCATTCCTACTTCTCTCTGCTGATAGCGTTTTAGCATTATCCTTAGAGGTTTCGTGATCCTTATCTTCTCTTCGTTATAACTTTTGCTATATCTGGTGTAATCAATTTGCCAGTTAGTAATGGCAAGTGATAACGAAAGTGACGTTTCTGATGTGGAGTTTCAAGATGAAGACATCGAAGACTCTGGATCGGAATCAAGCTTCTCAGAGGAAACAGATCGAGACACAGAGGATGAGGGAGAGCCCGTCCCTTTCGGAGAACCTTCGCAAGAAGCATGGCGGGAATTGGGAATTCCTTGTCCTCCGCCTTGTCCTAGATTCCACTTTGAAGGAGAGTCATCGATGAATTTTGAAGTTGCTCCGGATGCTAGTGTTCTACAGTATTTTGAACTCTTCTTCGATGATGCAGTGATAGGGCATATCACCAGTGAAACTAATCGGTATGCCTCACAATGTCTTCCTGGAAAACCATCCGGTTCGAGATCCCAATGGCGTGAAACCAGTGCTGCAGAAATGCGAGTGTTTTTTGCGCTAATAATCCTGCAAAGCATTATTCGGAAGCCAGACCAAGAGCATTATTGGTCCAGAAGGCGCATATTGGCAACTCCTTTTTTTGGGGATACCATGTCGTATCGGAGATTTGCTAATATTAGGCAATATTTGCATTTTAGCAACAATGACGAATACGATCCCCTAAATCATCCAAACCCAAAACTAAATAAGATTTGGCCGATTTATCAAATGTTGGAGGAGAAGTTTAGTGAATTGTATACTCCGGAAAGGGATATAACTGTGGATGAAAGTCTCCTTTTATATAAAGGACGACTAGGTTGGCGCCAATTTATCCCTCAGAAAAGGGCAAGGTTTGGGATTAAAATATTTCTTTTGTGTGAATCAAGGAGTGGTTATGTTTGGTCGAGCATCATTTACACAGGAAAAGGTACGATCATGGATGATAGCTTCAGGAATATGCCCATGTCCTCTCAAGTGGTGATGTCGCTAATGAAACCACTTTTTGACAAAGGATACTGTGTTACCACTGACAATTTCTATACCTCCCCCGAATTGGCAGAGACTCTTGTTTCCCGTTCTAGTGACATTTACGGCACTGTGCGTGCAACGCGAAAAGGTATGCCCGAACAAATGAAAGGCAAAAAATTGAAGAGAGGACAGGTTGTGGCATTTCAGAAAGGGAAGATCATGGTGCTTCGATGGAAGGACAAAAAGGAGGTGACTTTGCTTTCTACAGTGCACAACAGTGAGATGCAGAGGGTGGAGAAAAGGGGAAAGTTTATTGTGAAGCCTAGGGTTGTGGTAGACTATAATCAAACAATGGGGGGTGTCGATAGGGTGGACCAGCATTTAGCTGATTATCCAATCCCAAGGAAAAGAGGGAAAAAATACTATAAAAAATTGTTTTTGCATTTTATGGAGATTTGTGTGTGGAATTCTTTTGTTTTGTATCAGAAATTAGGAGGGAAAAGTGCCCATTTAGATTTTAGATTAGATTTAGTGGAAAAACTAATTGAAGTGTACCACCCATCTGTGCCATCCCCGAAGGTGGGAAGACCACCTGCAGTGCCACACCCTCGCCGCCTGACTGAAAGACATTTCCCAGACGCCATCCCAGCTACGGAGAAAAAATCTAATCCAACGAGAAAGTGTACTGTTTGTTCCCGAAAGCGGGATTCAAAGGGAAAAATGTTACGGAGGGAGACTAGATATATGTGTGTAGATTGTGATGTGCCATTGTGTGTGACACCATGCTTCAAAAACTATCATACAAAATTAAATTTATAAAAAAACTTTAATTTGTAATAAATTATTGCATACTGAAAAATGAACTATGGTATTTTAGTAGCTCCATGTAATAGTCTAACTATGATTTCTCAGAAGAAGTATTTGAAAGTAGACTTAAGTTTTTTTTTTGTTTCACCATTGATATTTGTAAAATTGCTAATATATTAGCATATTCAAAGTAACATAATTGTAAGATTCCCACCCCGTGGAAATGACAATTATCTCAAATTAAAGAAGAATAACTAAATAGGAATTTACAGGAAAGCTTAGGAAAAAATTATTAAAATTTTAAAATCAGTCAGCATTTTTGGCTCTGAGGAAATATAGGCCACCCGCAACACATTTTCTCTTATAATGACAGAAAAAGTCATCTGAAGTATATTTTTGATGAACAAAAATTGTATTGCACGTTAGATAGATAAACTTTACATAATATTTCATAATATATGTAAGAATAACATTCATATGTAGTAAAATATTGAAATAATTCTAAATATAGAGAAAGAGCGTCAAAATTAACAATAAATACGCTGTGGAATAACAATAAAAAAATAAGTTTGAAAAAAAATTGACCTAATCAACTTTTTTAAATTTACTAGAGCATTTCGAAAATAAAAAAAAAAAATATGACATTTTTTGAACGGAATTCTCAAAATAATTCGTCAGGGAAGGGGTTAATATACGTCTTCCAGCTAAGCAAGAACTTCCTATCATTTTGGTAAATGCACCAAAAAAAATAATGAAAAATGACCACTATGTATTTTAAATGGGGGATTTTTGCATTGTCCTAGCACCGAATCCAGGAAATGTTTCTGTAAAAGTCATTAATGTTTTCAATAGATCATGACCATATCTGTCAGTTCCTTGAGTTTTGATTCTCTACCTATCCGGTAAGTATTTTTTAGAAATTCCTGAAAATCAAAGCAATACATTTAAATGGGAAAATTAGTGACTTTGGGCCTTGTGGCATTGAACTCAGGACACTGAGGTTCAAAGTATCTTTTTTCCTGGGTGTTTAACATTAAGGCCTATACACTGTAAAAGTTTCAAATGAATGATGCTTGTGGTTTAGCCAGTGAATTAGTATCTTATCTATATATACCTATATATCTATTATATATAGACACTTCTCTGGATTCGTTCATATGCTATACCACAAACGCCAGTGACTTGAGATTTTTATGATGTATTTGCCATAATGTGCAACCGGCAGAAAAAAATGTGATTTTGAACCTCAGTGTCATAGGATCGATTCCAGAGGGCCCCAAAGTCCCGATTTTTCCCATTTAAAAGCAATGCTTGGATTTCTGGTATTTTTAAAAAATACTTCCCAGATAGGTAGAGAATCAAAACTCAAGGAGCCTACAGATATGGTCATGATCTATCGAAAATATAAATAACTTACATCGAAAAATTCCTGGGTTCAATTCTAGGACGATGCAAAAATCTGTCATTTAAAATACATCGAGGTAGTATTTCAGTATTTTTTGATTTACTTATTGATATGATAGGATATTCTTGCTCTGCTAGAAGATCTATATTAAGAATGTTTAAGGAAAAAAAAATTACATACAAGCATGCTGTTCTTGGGTTCGATGCCAGAGCACATTACAATTTCTCACATAAGGAATGTATGCAAAAAGTAGGATGTCGTTTGAGGCAGTTGCAGCAAATAATCCTGCTTGAATTTTCACACACAGATAGAGATTGTGATTTTCTATTGTGCTGCATAGGAGGTATTGCCAGAAAGACCTGGGTTCAATGCTGGGGGGTAAATATATCTACCATATAAAACCCATAGGGGTAATTTTTCATTATTTTTTATGCACTTATCGAAATGATAGGAAGTTCTTGCTTTGCTTCTTTTGTTTGTGTAAGAAAAAAATTATATAAGACCATGCTGTATCTGGGTTTGATGCCAGAGCACATTAAAATTTCTCACATAAGGAATTTATGTGAAAAGTAGGACTTTGTTTAAGGCAGTTGCAGCCAATATTTCTGTTTGAGTTTTCATAAATAGTTAGAAATGACAATCTTCTATTGTGCTGTATAGTAAGTATCACCAGGAATACCTGGGTTCGATGCCGGACGGATAAATTGCAGTAAATTTCAAGAATATTCTCCTCTTTTGAGGACCCTCTCGATATAATGTCGACTTGAAATTTGTGTTATCAACATGCTTGCAGAATGCAAGCAACATTTTACTCGTATATATGAATGAATCTGGAGGAGCGTCTATATATAATAGATACTTATATTATTATATAAATCTTTGTTTCCATGGTGTAGGGTTAGTTAGTATACTTGAAACACTGATGTACTAGGTTTAAATTCTAATTACAGCAAAGTTGGTTGCACTTGCTACTTTCCAATGATTAATTGTTACAGTTAGACTAAAATTAATGATAAAGATGAGATAATTATGATATGAAATTAATTCATGACATGCCATGTCATGTATTATTCTCATAATCATATCATTCTACGTACTGAAAAATGTTGATACTATGGAACAATCAAAAAGGTTACACATTAGGCTTAGAAAAATTATTGGTTACCAGCATGATGTATACACACAATGAGCTCTGACAAAGTTTAACTAAATACAGAGAACTACTATTTTAAGAGGTGGTATACCTTTGATGGTGTTTTCTTCATATCACTTACTGGAGCTAAACGGAGTATTTTAGAGGAAGCAGGAGACTTTCCAGGAGTTGCCAAACATTTCCTCTTACTCCCACTGACCTGTGTCCCTAACTTAGCTTCTTGATCAAGGAGCATTTCTTTGGCCCGTTTCTGTAAATAGAAAAATATATAATAGAAGATTAACTGTGTAATTATAGCTAAGTGTAGGATTAATTCATTGATGAACAGCATTTTTTTTCTTTCTTCTTAATGTTACCCTGGGTGATACATTGAAAGCAATGGCAATAACTGATAGGGGAAATAAACTCCATTATAGTTGATTCGAATAACTCAATTGTTTGCTTCAATTGAATTAGTCAAATAAAGCATTCCAATTTTTCACTCTATCCTGAGTGAATTTATTTTTTATTTTTCAATAGATCGTCCCATTTCTAGAGCTAGGCAACTACAGTTGCCCATAAATCTATTTACTTGTAATTGTGAAAGGTGACTGTTCACATATCATAAAAACAGTTCACTGAGTTTTAACTAAAAACATTATTGCAACCTTTTCTATCAACTGTCCTTTATAATATCTGAATTAATTAAGTACAAATAAGGCAGACATATCCTAACGTTATTAAATTAAGGCAGGATTATATGAAATTTTCAACATGATGATCCTTAATACAAACACAAGAGACTTAAATAACCTTTCAAACATTGAACAGAGCATTTCATTCTTGATAAGCCACAAGTAAATAAAGTTTATCTAAAATCATTGTAAATTAATCAACCCACCCATAATTTTTGACGTGTGCTTTCTGCCTTCTAATGAAATAGTTTTGTTTTATACAGGAAAAATCGCAATAATTTTTTAAAAAGAGAATAGGAATCATTATATCATATCAATCTTCTGAGAAGTGCTTACCATATGAGGGCACCATTTACAAAGTTTATTACTCAGAAGGGATCATTTCTTGCATAGAAGATCTGATGCTTCAATCAAGACTTATGAAACCTTTGGAAATAGATATCTACTGAGAATATTGCCTAAGGATGAGTAGAAGGGGCAAAGAAATCCCATTGAGGTTGAACAGCAAATGCTAGTTCAAATATGCATACAATTTCAAGACATAACAAGCAAAGAGAATGGAAAGTCTTTCCATGGAAGAATAGTTGCAGATGTATTTGAGACTGTGAATTATACAAATTGATAATACTACCAGACTCAAAAAGAAAGCTTCTTCAGTTGCCATAATATAAGAACAGCCATGGTGAAAGTACTACTAAAGCTACCTACTGATATAGGGATTTTCAGATCAATTTTTGTCTCTGATGAAATCATTTTATGTTTTTGACAAAATTTTGAAATTTTATGTTTTGTCAGAAATAATTGTATCATAATTTTGCAGCTGCAGTTTTCTCCAATACATTACATTGTTTTCTCAACTTTATTGACAGTTTTTTCTTCTCAAAAGAGTTAACATAGTTAATTTACTTGAAGACATCAATTACCATATTCAGTTTCCTATCCAACAAGTTACATATAAAAAGTCAAGCAAAGGCACACATTTAACAAGTGAAATCATAATGCTTAAACAAATAATTCACAGAATTGTATTATGCCATATTGTAGCAGCATTTAAGCGGCTGATATTTAGAGATACTTCATAAATATTATAAATGTTTGATTTTCCTCTCAGGCTGACAGAGCTGTTTCTGTTTTTCTTTTATGATGAATTGAAAATTGCAATTGAGAAATGTTTTGCCCAGTTTATTACACAGTACTTATACTATTACTACAAGTATGTAAACATTTCAGAAGAGTATTATAAATCCGTATTCTGCTAAAAAAAAGGATCTTGATAGAGGTATCCACATCAATCTTGTCCATATTTTCTCTATTTCAGAAGAACCAATTGTTTTAAGTTATTGAGAAAGTTTAAAAATTATGAGCTTTTAAATACATTTCACAATGATATTGATAATTCCCCTTGTGAATCCTGTTTCACTAATTGATGTGTAATATTACACAACATTTGAATTTGCCATACATTTTGAAATCTCAAGTGGAATGAGAAGTGATAGAGAATCAGAATGGATCCAATATGGAAGAGGAGAAACACAAGAGTCATTTATCTTTGACACTTTAAATGTATTAGATGGCAATTCTAAGAATACAATAATTTCAAAAGTCCAATTACCCCATACTTGATATCATGCATAATGCATTACCTTACTTTTGAATCAACCTGTAAATGCTATAATGAACATAACAAAATACATACCCTCTCCATTTTTTCCATTTCCTTTCGGCCATGATACTTTTTCCACATTTCATTTATGTATTTTGAGAGTTCCAGCCCTTCAAAGATGAAATTTCTACCACGTATCTCACACCATGTTTTATAATGCTTCATCAACATTTCTTCAACTTTGGGTAGCTCCTTTAAAAAAATATCAATAAATGATATATCTAAACAACAATACAAGTTTCAGATATAGAGCAGATGCAATGCTAACAACAATAATTATCTCATTACCTTTTGAATGGCCTTTCGTTCTTTTTCTTCTTTCAATAGTTGTCCTCCTCTGTTATCAAAGAGCCTTTCTGGATCTTCAACCCTATCATCTAAATCAATTTGCTTCCAGTAAAGCCTATTCCACTTCCCAAGGTATTCCAAGACATTTTTACTATTTTCTGCTTCTTTCTTAAGTCTAAGAACTTCTAATTCATGCAGCTCCAAAAGTTCTTCAGTGTAGTTTGTTGAGGTGAGAGCTGGAAATTCTGACTCTTCTTCACTACCAAGCAGACAGCCCTCCCAGAGGTCCCTTATTTCTGAACGCAATTTCTCAACAAACTGCTTGATATTCTGCCTCTTCAGTTCTTCACATCTTTTTATTTCCTGCCTCAGCTGTAAAAAAATCAAATCATTTGTACTAGGAGATAATGTCACATATTGAAAGCAACTACCAAAAATTAGGCAGTTTTTATAATAACCTTCTGCGAGTGAAAGCTAGCTATAATTGTACATAATAACGTCATGGTATGTTAGAACGCCTTAATTAATTTTAAATGAATTATTTCTAGTTGGAATACTTAAATTCAGGATATTCCTAACCATAATGATAATAAATTCTCTAATGGAAACAGGAAGACCCCAGTTACATTTATTTCAATAATTTTTACTATTTACAGAGACACCAGAACCTGGGACCTTGTATTGGTATTGATATTATTATTGAGTATTGGTAATGGAGTGCTAACATGCTAATCACTCCACCACTTCAGCTGGTGGCTATATCATAACAGTTCAATGACATTAATTTATAGAGAAATAAAGATAATTTGTAAAAGATCACTGTAGAAGTGATGACTAAAAACTTACAGCATTAATGGTACTAAGACCATGGCCTGGATGATCAACATGAAAAGCTTCTCTGACAGCGGCAGAGACACAAAGTCTATCCCAGAGAAGAGAAAGTGTTTCCCTCAACTGTATTGCAAGCTCCTTCCTTTCTTGGCACTGCTGGAGCAAGTCCTGGTGGTAGCACTACATCAAAAAAATTACAAACATTAAGCTATGCAAAACTCCGCAATCATCTATGGTCTACATTGAAAAAGTACAACAATACCTAACTACAACAATAAAAAATGAAATAGTAGAAATTAACTAGTACCTGAACAGAGTTTAAGAACTCTTTGTTTAAAGAAATGCTACTGATTTCATCTGATGCGAGATTTCTCTCTAGAGCTGTGGTCGGTTTAATTTCCATTTCTTTCATGAGGGACAAAATTATCTCCCTCTTTTCCAGGTATACCTTCTCAAGTCTTTCCTATAACCATAAAAAAGGAACTTCATTATGAATGGATTTTTTCACAGCCATCTCGTTACCTTACAAGAAAGGACATCCATTCTCAAGGAAACATTTGGGAAGATATAATAAAAACATTAGAAGTCAATATGGATACATATGTCATTGACAGCCATGATAAATTGTGAATAAATGAATACAAAGCACCATTATAAAATAATAGGTTAAATAAAATCGTATGGGATGGCTTAATAAAATGTGCTTTCCATAAAAATACCTTGGGATATTGCTTTAAAGATCGCCAGATCAAATTGAAACAGATTTAAATGAAGTTGATTAATTTATTAATACAGAATCAAAATAATAGTTACATAAGACTAAGTTGGGCCCGCATTGTATGTGTGTTTCAAAAACTCACCAAATCGTTTTCTTTAGTGACTAAATCTTTAGTTAAGGCTTTTAAATAATCTGCTGTAGGTACGCTGTCCTCAGCTGCAGGATATTCAGTGGTCCCTAAACGGACGCTGATGCATTTGTCCTACAAATGAAAACGATCCATGTCAGAAATGTTACAGCTGTATGAAAAGTAATACTCCAGTGAAATAGCAAAACAAACCAACTTACACACTGCTTCTAATGATAAGGATTACTGGTTTTATAAAATCATACATCGGTAAGATCATTGACAAAGCGCGAATACACAGGTATTGGATGGAGATCCTTAGAGTAAATAAACTAAAGAAACTTTATAATAGCCTTTATTACCTTCGCCTTGAGAGCCCAGTACCTCCTGAGTCTATCATCTTTTATTTTTCTCAGCCTTTCTAAATGGACTTTCAGTGCATTTTCTGCTGAAACAAGGCTTTCAAATTGGAAATTCAAATCAATATCTTCTTTCAATTCCTGAAACCGATTAGAAGAGCTAATTTAGATTTTTCTCCATGGATAAACATTCATAAATCAAACCACTGTTACGCCTACCTTAGCAAGAAGTTTTACTTCATCAGTGAACTGCTTAACTTCTGCTTTCAATCTCGATTTGTAATCTTCTTCTTCTTCCACCATAGTTTTGAACATGTCCTGTATATGCAGAAGAAAATTAAGTATCGAGAAATCCTAGCAGTTGATTAGGATAACATCACAAGCACTTACCCGACAATGCATCTCCACTAAATCCATCCTGTTATCCATTCTTTCCTTCGAGAAGCCCATTTCTTTCCAGAGACCGTTCAAGGTTTTAATATCACCTTTCAACCGGGTTATCATTCTTGTAGTGTGTAGGGGCCTGTAAGTAAAAAGATAAATTAAAATATTATTAGACTTAATAATTCCGGACTTTTTAGAGAAACTCGCACAAGCGTTTCAATTTTCATGAAGGAAAACAGACCATAATGCTTCTTCGTTCCTAGCTGTCATTTAGAAGTCAACAAGAAACTATCTACGTTTAATCTGCCTAACGTAAAATCACACCTAACTAACGAACGAATTCCTCTCGATCACCTACGAATGCTTGCAATGCTTGAAAATTTGAACGTTAACTGACACAGCCGACACCGCCGCTCATTGGTGGATGACTTTTTAAATACCTTCGTTTTTACTGGCCGCAAGGATGACCGTTTCGTGTACCACCTTACCTATGCTACCATCTATGGTACAATGTAGGCACCAAAACAAACACCCTGAAATGGCGGTTAGTTGAGTTTTGTAAGCAATGTCATTTCTATCTATATAGTGACTGCCCATTTAAATGATCTTTGATGAAGAAAATTTACTTAAAACATCATACCAAGTTAAAGGTAAACAACACTATTAACTATGTATCTGATGGTAAAAGCAATTTTAGGCACAATATATTAAACATACGTCGTATACTTTTAGTTAACTTCAAATCTATTGAAAGGTTTTTTACTTTAATGCATTTCCTTTCCTTATCGATCCAAAACTATGTATTATTCTTCTCTCACATTCAAATGGATGTCAATTAAGTGGTTCATAGGTAATATGTGATTTGTAATGGGGAGTTCAACCAGATCTTCAGGATATCTACCGAATTATATATCTGTTTAATATATTTAATAGTTCCTTTACTGGAATTTGAATTCTTCTCTGTAGTCGATTTAATGCATATTTACTTTCAACTGTATGAAAAGTGTAGCTTCATATTATATTGGTCATTAAAGAATTTCTTTTTAAATATCATCTTGTCGTTACATACATTTGAAGACCTAGGACACTGCGGAAGACCATATAAAATCATTCAGAAACTCTAGTTCTGATTTTTATCGTATGAATTTGAATCATTTGGTCGTGATTTTACTGCGAA
This sequence comes from Sympetrum striolatum, assembly GCA_947579665.1. Taxonomy (NCBI): domain Eukaryota; kingdom Metazoa; phylum Arthropoda; class Insecta; order Odonata; family Libellulidae; genus Sympetrum; species Sympetrum striolatum. The sequence continues at coordinate 45,818,011 of OX388342.1, read as the reverse complement.
GAAGCACTCTCCTTTTAATATGGAAGAACCATCGCATTATTATATATATACTCAGAAGTATACTATCGTCTGGACTGATGATATTACTTCTCTGCACGTAATGAACTTCCCCATACAAAAAAATCTGTACTGTGGCTGTACTAAATGTGCACTGTAACTGGACTAAACTCGATGTTTAGCACAGTCACAGTGCAATTTTCTGTGCTAGACTGTACTATGGCAGCTGGACTTGGAGGAGAACTGTACTGCAACAGTGCTGAATCACTGTGCTGGAACTGTACTAGAGCTCAAACTGCACTGTGACAGGGCTGGGTAACATGACTGGAACTGTACTGTGGCTCAAACTGCACTGTGACAGGGCTGGGTAACATGACTGGAACTGTACTGTGGCTCAAACTGCACTGTGGCAGGGCTGGGTAACATGACTGGAACTGTACTGTGCCTCAAACTGCACTGTGACAGGGCTGGGTAACATGACTGGAACTGTACTGTGGCTCAAACTGCACTGTGACAGGGCTGGGTAACATGACTGGAACTGCCCTAGTAGCAAGTAATATCTATACAATATCCATAAAGGTTTACCAATATCCAAAAAGCATTATGTCCACATTTAATATTGTATAGATATTACATGGATATTAACCCAGTAACCACAGAAAGTTGCAATAATGTTGAAGGGTGAAAAACCATAGGAAAATATACTTTCTAAACGCGTTTCGTGGTCGTCTGAAGAGATTGAACACCTTTCTACGGAAAGTGTTTTTTGAAACACTAAGCCAGTTTCTGGACTTAATATTTCAATAATCGATTCCGGAATGGCGAGTTAGAAAATACCAAAGGAAATGTGTTTCTAAGCACGTTTGAGATCATCTAACATTCCAATTATTTGATTTGTTCCCTTACAAAGGTAGCAATGCTGCCAATTATAATGGGTCCGATTCCATTATATTAGGCCATATTATTTTAAATATGATAATAATATTAGTCAAATTATCTATGTCTTCTGGAATGAATATTGAATATGTTCACTAAACTCCATCCGGCGTAAGAAGCCTTCATGCGGAATTTAATTTCGAATTTTAAATTCTAAAAATAAATTATAAAATTGTTTATATTTGCAAATTGATATTGAAATCGTGTAGCGGAGGCGGATATCCCATCGGAATGCTTTCCGGGCTTTCTATTCCAAACGGAGATTCTTTCCACTGCTCAAAATTCGAGTTCAAATTTCGCGGGGAGACATGCGTGGGGGGTGCGCAGTGCGCAGCCATTTTCACGATCGAATATACAAAGAGATTCAACGGTTCAACGTGCGTATGGTGTAGATCGGTGCGGTTCAGTGTGGATATGAGTTTTTTTACGTGGCTGGACTTCTCCATTCTTCGGCATCGTGCCTCTGAGATCGCAATTTTGGTGAGTAAAACTCGTAAACGTACTTATATATAAACGTAATTTATATGTATCAACTATAGTTACTCTGCATAGAAGAATTGGCATTCTGTTTCCCATTGTCACAGCACTTCATTTGTTCTTCACAATGAGTTATACCATCGATATTATTTAAATTACTTCATTCTAGCTTGTCTTATTCCTAGCATAAAGACTAATTAAATGGTAATTTTTATGTAGATGCTGTCAATAGCATGTAATCGGATTTGTTCTCTTCTTATAGATGCTGTTCGGCATTCCAAGTGGGAAGGTATCTCTTCAAAAGACTTGGAAAATTATGTGAAGGATTTGTTACGCCATACCAAATTTAGGCATCATAAGAAAATTAACAAATAAAATTAAATATTAATTCATTTTACTTTGCTACTATTCAATAAATAGTATGTTTACATAGAAATTGCAGTATTCATTTTCCTGTCCTTCAAAAACTTTTCAATTTCAGTTAATAAAAATGATGTAGGTATAGTTAATCTAACAATACTTTTGCCAATAAGAGTTATTCCAGTTATTAAGAGTAATTCTAGGCTGCTAATTATTGATTCAAGGAAAGAGCATTATAGTAAAAATTGTGCTGTGGCTGCACTGTGACTGCGCCGTGCCAACTGTACTGTGATTGTGCTGTGCCAACTGTACTGTGATTGTGCTGTGCCAACTCCACTGTGACTGTGCTATGGCAACTGCACTGTGACTCTGCTATAACTGCACTGTGGTGTTTCAATTTAAGTGCAGTCTAAGTACAGTCACAGTACAGTCCCTTAGCACAGTTACAGTGCAGCTTTAGTACAGTCGCAGCACAGATTTTTTTGTATGGGTTCATTACGTGCAGAGAAGGCAATATAACCGCAACCGCGTTTGATAACTTCCTTTCGAGGTCTTTTGGCAAAAATACGAAATATTTATTGGAAGGGTCACAAATTATGAAATGAGGTAATTTACTACAGTGTATGTTTGCGTTCATACATTTTAGTTAACCTTTCGTTCTGTATCTTAAAAAAAATCCACCTACAACATTGTATTATTATTGTAGACCGTTCATTTAACATTCATCATAATGAATTCTAACTCGTAAGGACGCTGCTATTTTGCTGTCCATCGTTGTAACTTGACTTTTCCAGAATATTTTACAGAGGTACCCTTCTCACATATCATGAATTTCTACTTAAGTCTGATGGAGATTACCTGTTCATTTTGATTCAACTGCAAGTAGCTCCTAATAGTAGCAGAAAGATACCTCTTCTTTAAGCTTTAGTAAAGGATAACTTGCTTTGCTCTGTAAGCCTTATAAATTTCATTATCAATACTGCAAACTGTACTTGTAGTTTGAGATGTAGACATTTTTAATCGTTCTTTGATTGCTGCTTATTAAAGCAGAAATTATACCTGCTAATTTAAAAGGAATATCATCGTTATGAAATAAATTGTCAGTCTTAGGAAGTATGTTTGTTTCAGAAACTTTGACCCTGGAGTCTCTTCTTAAAAAAATAATTAGTTCAATATTTTACAACAATGAATAAGTATCATCAAATGTTATATTGATATGATCAAGAAGTGTCAGAGTGATAAGAGTGGTTTATATATCCTTTGAGTGATATCAGGGTCTAGAGCTAGAGTAGCCCTTAGGCCATAAATGGTTATTTGAGAATAGTTTTCGTTTCATTTAGAGTTCAGCGTGATATTAAATTATTTGCTGTGGTATTCTCTCTTAATGTATGCAATAAGGATATTAATAACCTCTCTTTTGGCTAAGTTTATACTCACCAGTTATTTTATTTATCTTCTTGTCTAAAATAATTGCAAGAGGGAATCTCATGATCAGGATAGGGAATATTTATAAAGATGTAGTGGTAGCATTGAATAAAGATTTGGATAATGTAGCAAATTGGATGAGTGTAAATAGTTTAAAGTTAAATTTAAAAAAACCAAGGCAATGATGCTGGGGAGTTGTGTTGATGTTAATTGTGGCATGCAAATTTCCATCGAAGGTGAAAATGTGGAAACTGTGAGTAGTATTAAGTATCTTGGTGTGACAATAGCCAATAAGTTAAAATTTAAAGAACACTGTGAATATGTCACAAGAAAATCTGCAAAAAAGGTTGGAGTGTTATATAAATTAAGAAACTGACTATCTAAAAACTCAAAAATAATTGTTTATAATTGCATTATTCGTCCATATTTAGTATATTGTTCAACAGTATTATTTTTAGCTAACCAAAGTGATATAGATAGGATACAAGTGGTGCAGAATAGGGCAATGAGAGCAGTTTAGAACTGTGATAGATATACTAGTGTTAAAAATATGTTAACAGTTCTAAGGTTACTTAGTTGTACAGAATATATTTTGTTGTCAAGATATACATTTCTATATAAATTAAAAAAAAAACGATTTGCCCAAATATTTTGACAGCTATCTTGTCAAGAAATGTGATGTTCACTACCATAATACTCGTACAAAGGAAAACTTGCATATCAGAAGTACACACAAAAAGAGTACTAGAAGAAGTATATTTGTAAAAGGAGTAGAGTTGTACCATGCTTTGCCAAAATGTATTAGGGAGGCTCCCGATATATATATGTTTGTTGATAAAGTGAAAAGGTACTTGATGGACAGCAGGTGTGGATGAGCTGATTGCATAAGATTATATATTTTAAATGTTCTGTTAAGAAATTTATATGTCTCTTTATATTAGCTACTGGTTAAAATGAGGATAAATAAATAAATAAATATATATATATATATATATCTATTATATATAGATGCTTCTCTGGATTCATTCATATATATAGATAGGGATATAGATAGATAGGATATTAATTCACAGGCTAAGCCACAAGCGTCATTGACTTGAAATTTTTACGACGTATTGGTGTATATTAACGTGTAACCATCAGAAAAATTGCAATTTTGATCCTCAGTGTCATGGGTTTGATTCCAGAGGGCCCCAAAATCCCGATTTTTCCCATTTAAAAGCATTGCGTTAATTTTTGGGAATAAAAAAAAATACTTCATGGATTGGTAGAGAATCAAAACTTAAGGAGCTTATATATATACAAACATGATCTATGGAAAACATAAATGACTTTCACTGAAAAAATCCTGGGTTCAATGCTAGGACGATGCAAAAATCTGCCCTTTAAAATACATTTAGGTAGTTTTTCATTATTTTTTTGATGCACTTATCGAAATGATAGGAAGTTCTCGCTCTGCTAGAAGATGTATATTAAGAATCTGTTTAAGAAAAAAAATTATATAAGACCATGCTGTTCCTGGGTTCAATGCCAGAGCACATTACAATTTCTCAGATAAGGAATATAAGGAAAAAGTAGGACGTCGTTTGAGGGAGTTTGAACCAATATTTCTGCTTGAATTTCCACACATAGTTAGAGATAGTGATCTTCTGTTGTGCTGCATAGTAAGTTTACCAGGAAGACCCAGGTTCGATGCCAGACGATTAAATTGCAGCGAATTTTTAAGAATATTTTCAATCCTTTTTTTTTCTTTTGAGGACCGTCCCGATATGATGCCAACATGAAATTAGTGTTGTCGATCTGCTTGCAGTATGCAAGCTACATTTTACTCATATATATATATATATATATATATATATAAAGGTATTTGATTGAAGATGATGGCAACTCTCAGCTGGAATTTTATGGAATCCTTTGGAATCCACATCACTAAGCATTTTATCCAGAAATCTTTTGTCTATGGATATTTTTGAAGAAGAATGTATCATATTAGCCATAATGTTTTTTTTCCAGTGATCTCTATTGGAAATATAGAATTAAGGAAGCCATTTGATTTAAATTTACAAAAATCATATATAATGGAACATTTAATATACAATATCTGGTTGTACATTTATTGGCAATGAGAGATTTGCACTAATTCATTGCAGCCATAAATACTTCAATCAGCCAAATAGTTTTTACTCATTTACAGTTTTAACTCTGATGATATATTTTTAATAAATACAATGCACTTTTACATATGAATAGAAAATATCTTAAGTTAGTGGTGATATTTTGTTTCCCAGTTAAAGCTCAGTGGTAGCAACTCCCCAGTAAGACTGCATACGACTTTCTGTCTCACCCGTGCTACTTTCATTATCTTTCTCCCACGATCTTTCTCCCTCACTTATATCATCATTTCTGTTTCCATTGTGAGAACGGTGCCTTTCCTGAACAGCTTCAAAGTCAAACCCAACATGTCCTGGTAACAAACGTTGCAAACTTCCGAAGTATGCAGCATTTGGACCTCCTTGAATTGGTGGTGAATGTATTTCTACAGGAGGAAGCCCTCTCCCACTGCCTCCCCACTTGACTCCATTATGAGAACATTTTCCCCACCCCCTTCCCCCTTTACCAACACCTCGTGCACTTGAAAATCTGCGGGAGAGAAATGGTGCTGGAGAGGGGGGAGGTCTGTACTGGGGAGGACCAGAGCTATTTGCAGTGGCTGGACCAGAAGAATTGGCTGCATGACCATCAGTCCAGGGTGCCCTAGTTCTTCCTCTAACAATGCCCCTAGAAATGGTGTCTAATTCCTTGTCAAAAAGCAGCTGAGTATTTTGCTCTAACATGTACTCCCAACATTTAAAACGCTCATCAACACCACCCACTTGGCTACTCTCCTCTTCACTGTGTCCTTTCTCTCTGTTTCCAAGAATATTGTAATCATCTGTCATCACCAAAGCTGGCATCGCACTAACTTTATGAAGACCTTTTTCTCTCATTAGAACTGACTCTGATCCAACACAAACATCCCAAGCTCCCGGTATCCTTCTTAATTTTGAAAAATCTCCATTCTTTCCATTCTCATCCCAATAGTTTTCTTTGATAGTACAATGGCTCAAACCACTATCTGAATTACCTTGACTCGCCTTGTCTTCCAAGTCAACTTTATCCTTTGTGCTGCCTGTAGGAGTGTCATCACTTTGTCCACTGGGAGAAGATCGCTCTGGTAAATTTTTACTATGTACTTCATGTTCATCAATACACACATCACTTGCCACATTAATTGTTTTGCTGTGGCACTCAGTTATTGAACCCTTATTTCTTATACATACTTCATCTTTTTGAATGATTTTACTGTCTGAGAGCTTTGATTTGGATGAGGTTTGAATTTTATAGTGAGTTACACCATTGGTGACAGCTACTGGCTTTAACCCATTTTCTACTGAGCATCCTCCATGTTCCTCTGGCATACCAGCACACCATCTGCGGTGGCACACATGTGGAATGCACAGATGGCACTCTTCCTTATCTTCTTCTGTAGTCCATGAACAGTGGCAGCAGCAGTGGCGATGGCAAGGGTGATGTGAACGAAGTTCCTCTTTTAGCTCCTTCATAAGCATATCTGTTGTACCATTCCTTTGAATCAAACTTAAGGACTTTCTCACCCCATCTCTCCTGATACCATTTTGTTTGTCCTGAATGAAAAAAGAAAACATTGAGAGATATTTTGTTCTCTAGTCTGAAGTCTTTTTACGGTATAAGCATGAAAGTTCTACATACATGACACCCAAAAAGATGTACCACTATGATGCTCAAATTTCCAGTGTTACCATAACCTTGTGCAAGATCTTGCAGTCGTTTGGCTGTCAACATTTCTTCTGTCCCACAAGCTCCAGAATTTTTTAACATCATTCCAGCTTCATGGGAAGCTTCATCTTGCTGCACGGATGCCCAAAATCTATGTATTATGGGATTTTATAAAAGTAATGATATCAGAATAAGTGAGATTAAAAGCTAGAGCCCAATAGTAAGAGATACTACTGTGTAATAGTATTCTTAAGAATTAAAAATTTACACAATACTTGAGCAAGTCCTATATATTCTATATCATGTTAAGCATCAACTAATCATTAATTTATATAGATATATTTCTGAGTTACTGATACCTATAGCATTTTGAAAGACTATTTTATTACTAAACTTCTGATAAGTAACTGGCAGATCAACCAGTCTGGATTCAATATATAACTGTAACTCATATTTTCAAATCTGCTGTAGTCAATTGTAATTTTGATAGTAATTTGGATACATGTTGAATATTCAAAAACTGTTGGAAGAGTAATTTTAGCACTCACATTTTATTGGCAATGATGATACTGTGATCTCTTTTTGGTGATAAAGAGACCTCTGTAACATAAGGGTCTGGTACAACTTGGGGGAAAGAAGCACTTAGACCCAATGCATGCTGATCTTGTGGATCACTTTTGCTTTGCAGTTTATTATCCTCCTGCTTAAAAGAGAAAAAAATGATGGCACATGTGAATTTTATGTATGTTTCCATTGTTATTAGGTTTATAATTGTAATTGGTAAGATAAAAGTTAACGAATTTTTGGGTTAAATCATTATTCCTCAAATTTGAATTTGTGTGAGAAAATCAAATGCTAGACAGTATGGTAAGCTTAGGTATGATTTTAAAATATTTCAATCCATGTCCATATCTGTTATGAATTATGTTTTTGGTGTGTTAAACTCAAATTGTTCAGCCTTCATTTGGTACCTTTTTAAAAATATTATGGATAGGCATTTTTACCTTATTCTTTTCCAATTTTATTACCTCTTCTGGTTCATTGTTTACTCCATTTTCTTCTGGACTTCTAATGGGGGCTGTAAGAGGAAACAAAGTCCCATCCTTTCTACACAATATTGCACCAACTCTGCCAACACTTGCAATTCTTAGCACATATTGTGAATGGTTGTCTTCTTCATTTTCTATTATGCTATTTAATCCAGTCTTACTTGAATTCCCTTCTGCTGTTATATGACAAAGTATAGCACAGGCACCAAATCGCTGTCCTTTTTCCTTCAATTCTCTTTTTGTAATAGTTTTCAGAGGAATATTTTATTAGTCATTTTTAAAATGGGATAGTATATAAATTTAATATGTAAATACTACTTTATATATGAAACAGCAATACTTAAGATTTACATCTTTTATGATTCTGTTACTATTTGAGTAGAATATTATTGATAGCTTGAACCAACATCAGTGTAGAAATCATTAATGATTCTGTTGCTATTTGAGTGGAAAATTATTGATAGCTAGAACCAACATCAATATAGAAATCACCTGAAGGAATTTTAGATATCTAATTTAGATTCCAAATAGGCAGGAAACATATCTGTTTAATATACTCAAAGGATGAACATTTTGGTTAATTACTGCTTATGTATATTCTTAATTCAATTTGTTTGTCACCTCACCTATGTGCTGATAAGAGAGTGTATTTCATGTAGTCTGTTGCAGTCTCCTTTACTGTTCTCTCCTCTAAAAGAATCCTGGGAACAACAGAAGCCAGCAATGAGGCAGTTTCTGCAGCTGCTTCATTAACTTGCTTTACACTACCTCCATCGAAAAGTCCAAATAAGCCTTCAGTGTTACAGAATGCAGGAAGTCGAATTTGAGTTGTGTAGAGCCTATTATTTGAAGAACAATAAAGAGCACTAGATTCTCTTAGTCTCTTTCAAATTTAAGATTTACAATGTAAAAAAGGAAAAATCAATATTAAGGCATTTGTTATATTTTACCTATTATGATTTCCTGGTGTTTCTGAAAATCCTATCTTCCATGGAGGGCCAATGTGCTGGTCTTTACCTTCTATGCTTTCATCTACAGTTTGATATGATTCCCCTGCCTCATGGTATGGTGCTGAAGGCAAAGAAGTACGATTGTTTCCAGACACATCTACTAGGCTCATTCTCCTTTGTGACCTGGTATTTTGAATGAGCAATCCATATTTGAATAGAAAGAGGTAGATTAAAGTAATCATAAAAATATAACAAGTGAATTGAATCGCTAGAGAATCAGAAAAGCAATAAGATAACATGTAGAATAGATATGATTTAAACTTGAATCTTGGAATAAGAAATTATAATCTTACTGTCCTCAGAATGTCATTACCTGTAAGAATTAAATTGGCTTGGGTCAACATGAAGACGTGGGTTTCCAGAGAGATCAAGGAAAGACAACCTTTGTGGTACAAGGTCTCCAAGGTTTACCCTTTCTAATTGGTTATGAGATAAATCTAGTACCTGTCGAAGATGAGAATACAGAAAATTATTACGAATTAAAAAATAAATCAATACAAACAGAATCATGCTTCATTGTTTATCTTATGGTTGGCAATACTATATGAGTGTCTGTAAAATTATATAATATGGTAATATCCTTATATATCAGATAAGTATGCAACACCACAAAATTACTTCTGTTATTTTACTTCTATCAATAATATTTTTAGCAATATTTTAATTGACAGCCATCTTAATTTTATTTTTATTTACAGTTTTTAGTATTTTTTATATACTGCACTAATCAATGCTTAAGGTTCTAATAAATGAAATAATTAATGTTCTAAGAACTTACCCTTAAGTTATTCAATTTACACAATTCCTTTGGTGGTTTACATAATTTGTTTGAGTGTGCCCTCAGTACCCTTAGCTTTTGAAGTTGTCCAATGGAATCTGGCAGAACACAGAGCATATTACCAGATACAATTAACTCTTCCATATCAGTCCACATCTCCACACACCTGAAAATCATTTGTTAATGTAAAAGAATGAACTATTTTCTCCAAACAATTATTTACTCATAATTGAATTAAAGAAAAAATGACTTCAAATGTGATTTTATCCATATATATATTCTTTCCCAAGGATAAAGAGAAGCAAAAAATATTAAAAGGACTAGAACTTGAACCCAGGCCTCTCACTTTCAAGTCACATGTCTAAAAGTGCTAAGATACTTTTTTCCCTAATCCCTATACAGTCATTATTATTTTCTGAAAATTTCCTCATTTATTGAAACTTTCATCAAATTCTTTTATGATTTCTATAATACTTGCACCCCTGGATTTCTAACTTCAGTAACTTGCTGGCTTCTTTGCAGAAAATAGACTTGGAAACTACAGTTTTATGTGCAATATACATTTTTGTAATAATTCAAAGAGGAAATAACTTTTATGTTCAAAATTTACTATTAATGAGGATTATAATAAAATTAATTATACATTTTCATCACTTACTTTTCTGGCATTGTGGTCAAGGAGTTGTAGGCAAGGTGAAGCACCTTAAGAGCTGTAAGCTCTGATAAAGCTTCCCATATTGCATCTGTTAAATTATTTCCAGTGAGACGTAAGGACAGTAATGGACTGCTCCATGGGAGAAGGCCATTAGATCCTAGTACCAAAGTTGGCAATCCACCACTTAGCAGATTACTGGAGAGATTTATAACTTGCAAGCTTTAAAATAAAGGAAAATTATTTAAGCACCATGTTTATTCATTATTAGCCACTAAACAATAAAAGATAAAGAACTGGATGAATTTTGAATATGCACCCATTATTATATAGATAGCAGAAGATTAAATTAATCTATATAAATATATATTATCATTGTGATGTCATTTTATTCTTTATCTTTATTAAATTATTTATTCTATATTAAAAATGATCTATTACCACTGGTTGAATCAGAAATCAATATAAATCTTTACTTATGTCATTGAACATTTCCTTTCAGATGCAAATAAGATGAGACACTTTGCGAAATTTATAGTATCATCATTTATGTGCAACATATTTGTTTTAAACCTTTTTAAATTAATTCAAAGATGGAATTAAATAATGATGCGATGATGCTCCAAATGTAGTGAAACCTAGGTTGCATTAAAGAATTTTAAGTGGACTTGCATGAAGTGTCTCATCTTATTTCTGTGATGGATAAATTTCACAAAGTAACGCCTGAAACCGTTTCATTGATTTCCTTTCAGAAATTTTGATTAATTACATACCTTGGAGAAGAAAGAAATCCTTCATGAAGGGAGTTAATACGATTGGCATAAAGGTGTAACTCCGTAAGGTTTGGAGCTACATGAAGCCGATGTGGAAGATTCTGAAGACGATTGTGAGAAGCATCTAGGAAATTTAATTGGCGAAATCTTTCCCATGGCCAGTCAGGTAATACTTCTAGCTCATTCCTTGAAATGAAAATTCATAAATTAGGGATGGAATGAAACATTTCTACATTAATTGTTCAACTAATGGAGTCGAAATATTTAAATTTACCTTGAGACATTGAGGTGTTCCAGATTTAGTGGTGTAGGTTCGATATTGAGTGAAACTAGCCCTATAAAATAGAGATGCATATTATTATCATTAGTAGTTGCATGCTTGAGTTGCACTGACTATAAAGATGATTTTTTCTACATATTATATATTATTTAAAACATTAAATCACATTTTTAATGTAAATCACTCTTCAAACTTAAAAAGTAATATTATGTTCTATTTATTTGAAGGGTCAAATACAATCATTGCAAAAGTATCATCAGACATTAAAAGATTTATTGAGATTTTTGGTACATTATTAGTAATTGTATGTTCCAATTTTAGATGTGATTTGAACTAAATATGATATTAAAAATGAATTACTCAATGTTAAAAGATCCTTAAAGTAATGCACTTAACTACTTGCAACTTACTACTGATTTTCTCAAAGCTTAAAAAATTTTATTTATCTTATTTCATTTGCTAGAATGTATAACTGAAAGATCCACTTATATACTTACTGTTTTGTGAAGCAACTAAAGTTGTGAGTTTATGACCAGGCAGTGATAGGTGGACAAGAGAGTTCCTTGCACATTGGACCACTGATAGATGTCGCAGAGATCTCACATCAAGTCTTTCTATCTCGTTATCACTAAGATCCAACTCTTTGAGATTCTGTAATTAACAAAAGGGCCAAACTTGAGGATATTTTGAGCCTGATGAATTTATGAAAAGGTCCTATATAATTCAGTGACAGAACTCCCTGTTTGAAGTTCAGGTTAAAAATATTTCAATTGGGTTGAAAAATTAATCCCTGTTACAGCTCATATGTTTACTAAAACTGACTTGAAGAAGTGGGAAATATAAGAAGTCTAGTCATAAGGCAAATGTGAATTGTTCTGATGGACAGAGTTTTGAATCAACTATTAATTTTCAAGGTACAGAAAGAGGACTATATCTTTGAAATGATATTATAATGTTTAGAAAAACTAATGGACTTTCTCACTATATTGTTTAGGATCATTGACATACCTTTTATAAAATATTGTTCATTTCTTGAAAAAGTTTATAAATTCTATAGGATCATTTTGCTGAAAACTTACCTATGAGTAGATATTGAATGAGACCCTAAAGAATATTTGAATGGAGCATCTTGAGTAGGGAAAGTTAAAAGCCAATTGGAAAATTAGAGATGGAAGAAAATCATCTCAAATGCTAAGAAAGAGGGATATGAACTGGAAAATATGCTTTTTAACGATGATTGATTTACCATAGGTTCAGCCATAGGAGATCAATGATTAGAGAGGAAAGTAAATAAGAAAAGATTATAGGTTATGTTTGATGAGTTTACAATGAAGAGGAGTGTTTAAAATGTTCTTTGTGTCTGTTTTCTAATTATCAGAACTATCAAATGCCATTTTATCATCAAATATTTTTCCTTTCGTCGAATTTTCAAAGTCGCTCTATAATACCTATATTTTAATCATAGAAATTGAATGAAAAATTAGCAATTTCTCTTCCTGCACTATAAATGTCTTGAAATTTCTTCTCCTTCTTGATCATGAAAAAGCAACCTATATCTCTTTATTAGAAAATAGGGCTGATTAAGAATCACTTCAAAATGCATTTGCTCGGATTTGACAATCTCCTCGGTCGTCAAGGGCGCGGTTTGTTTATTTACACAACATTTTTTGATTAATTCCACTAACTTAATCCTAATTTGGCAATTTTGAATTAAAAATAATTTTCACCGACCATAAGAGTTTTTATTTAATTACGCTTATTTTAGTATTTTTATATTTCGTAGGACTATTATTTCTAATTCATTTTTACAAAATAAAAAATCTGTTTTGGCCAGCACATGACTTTCTCCATATATAAGATGTAAATATTTATCTACAACAGTATTTTCAAACTCTATATTCTATCTAAACTTGGAAGATACGTGATTAATTTATATCATATAATCGTTTACGTCACAAACATTATAAATAATGTTTTTCGGAACATCTTCGATGAAATTGGCCTTTCGCCCACAGCGCCCACAAAGTACATTATCAGCAACTTCCGGTTTATCAGTATTTCAGGAATAACTCCTAAACAATCAGTTATACAAAAATATGTTTCATACAAAAGTTTTAATAAAATACATTTTCTAAAAGTTTTATAAATAATAGTATATACCTAAATATCAGATTAATGGAGATATTTTACAAAAACGGAAACGGGCTTCGAAAAGTAAAGCTCAACTTCCGGTAAACCGATTTACTCCAAAAACTAATCAACTCTAACGACAGCAACCAAACTACTATATATGAAATTTGGTGTTGATACGACAAATAGTTTTCATGTTAGAGCGCCCACAAAGTACATAATCAGAAACTTCCAGTTTATCAGTATTTCACGAATAACTCCTAAACAATCAGTGATACAAAAATATGCTCCATACAAAATTTATAGTAAATTACATTTTCTAAAAGGTTTACTACTAATAGTTTATACCTAAATATCATATTTATGGAGATATTTTGCAAAAACTTAAATTTACTTCGAAGAATATAGCTCGACTTCCGGTTAACCGATTTACTCCAAAAACTAATCAACTCTGACAGCGCCTACCACAGTATATATGAAGTTTGGTATTGATACGGCTAATAGTTTTTATGTTAAAGCGCCCACAAACACACACACACATACAGACACATACACACAGATACAGACACACACACACACACACACACATACACGCAGACATTCCGAAAATGGTCAAAACGTGTTCTAGGGACTCAAAAACATGTATTTCCGATGAAATCTCGAAGTCGATTTTTTTCATGAAAACAATACTTTCTCTATACTACGTATATGGAGAGAGTAAAAAGACTGTAGGATATGATAATGAACTTTAAATCAATTTCTATTTTCAAGTCGTCTAGGGTTGAGCCCACATTGAGAACATTATTCATTCCATACTTCTATTTTATCGGAAAGAGCAGTAAATTATTTACTGAATTAGTTCCTCAATCCATTTTTTAAGGGAGTTTCTGATATAAAATACAAGTATAACAATGGCGATTAATATGTTTGATGTTCCTCGTAACTGCTGATTTATTACATAGAATGGGTGAGGGTGGATCGACTCCTAACAAAAAGAGCACCGTATACCGAATGTATGTACAGCTAGTACAAGTTAGAGAATAGAAATCTATGGCCAATCAAGACGTTCTTTGCGGCCTTTTTATCACTTCCTAAATCTAATGCATGCATGAAAATTATATTTTCGCCTACTCTTATTCATCACGTAAAATGAATGCAAAATGGATTAACTCAGTTTTAATTTTACTTTGTAATTAAATTCGTTCCTTCGTGTATATATACATGAATTTTCAATAGTTTTAATAGAATTTAAAAATAGTTACTTATCCCTGGTCATCCTTAGTATAAGAATAAGCACAGAATAGAGACCTACGGAATTCCGTAGGTCTCTATTCTGTGGTATAAGTGAGAGCCGCAAAACCCGGGTTACAAACAGAGTGCGCTGTAATTGAGATTTGTATAACGCTTATTTTTTATTAACGATTGAAGATATTTTATTATTATAGCAATATAATTCCTATCTTCTGATAAACATATTATTAAAAGGTGGAGGTGGTGAAGAAAAGTATGAATTTTTTATAAGACGTCAGAGGAAAAGATATCACCTACGTATTAGTAGGCTTTGATGTAAGAGTAGGTTCCTACGTATTCGGTAGAGGAAGACATGGTGTTGGGAGAGGAAACAAAGTGAAATTCGACATATATGGCGAGTCATCCGTGATACCTCTTCGCATAAGCGTAAAGGTAGCTTTTAAAAGAAACTGGAAGGAAAAAGGTTCTGGAGATTCCGATGCTCCTTCGGTGTTCATCGTACACCGACGATTTTTCTTGGTAGGGCGGAAGCATATGAATTTCCGCGAGATATTTCAACATGCGACCCCTTCATGTTAATTTATCATGAATGCGTTTTGTATCAACCTTTTATAAGGTTTACTAGCCAAAATATATTTTTATTTCTGGTTTCTCTAAGCATTCTCGATCAACTTGTTTTTCTGCAAAAAATGAATTCATAGATTCTTAAGCTAGAAAGTAATGCAGTAGTTTATGTTGAATTTAGGAATGCTGCGTTTATTACAGAATACATATATACGTACAATTTAATCAATCCGCTCATCAGTTCGTTTTCTCCTCAGGAATTTGAATTAACGGGTAGTTTTTAATTCTGTTGGCTAACTTATAAATTTCCGAGTGAAACTATTAGAGCAATGAATTATATTATGCGATATTTTGATCTGTATCTCCAACTTGTAAGATAGCTTCTAATGAAATATCCTGGTGCACACATAATTTAATTTGACTTTATGAAATAACTTTAAAACTTTATGAAATCAGCCTCTTCGGAGTTTTTCATGAAAAAAGGAATCAATTTTCAGCGAAGAAACTTCATTATCTTTAGTGTATCTTCAATAAGAAATTCCCTCGTTTATTTTGTTGCCATGGTAAATCGTAATAAATTGCTGTTGATGAAGTAAATGGGGAGATTACTTACCTCATAATTTCCTAGAACTACGTCTCCATCCAAGAGATTGGCGCGGAGGTCAATTTTCTCGAGAAGGCTTGGGGACAGTTGCGTGACTTCTTGTTCTCCTGGCTTCTTCGTCTCTTCCCAGCAACGACGCCTTGGCATTTTTTTCGCACCCTCACTATCAACTTCTTCTTCTCCATCTTCCGTACCCTCACCGTTTACCTCCTAAGTAAAGGGCGAATCGAGAATGAATAATAGTCTTCTTTTGTAGGATCAGAAATTCCTAATGCTACCCATGAATTGAACTTTTGTAAATAGGAAGATCTAATAAATATCATTTCGGCTAAATAATCGTGAAACATCTTTCGTGTAGGTAAAAATAACGATATTGATGCGAAAACTATTTTTCTCCTATCATTAGTTTTTGTTCCTGATACCATATCCCTTTGAATGGAATATTTTCCATTTGTCATTGGAAGCAGGATAGATAAATTTTAACTTTCATCTACTTTTCTCACAGTCTTGTTCATGGATATGATGATATTAAAGCTACTGAGGTATGAGTGATTTGTGGCACTAATTAAGGTTTCTCCTAATGGAATTCCAAGAAAAGTGTTACACATAGAATCATTGCGCTTCACTTGTGCGGATATGTTCCGCTTCTAGCATTCAGGCTTGGGAATAAATAAAAACGGAAAACTAACTCACTTCTCATCTATCCTGGTAAGCTTAATTGCCCCCTATTAGCTCATGGTAGGTAATGTTAGAGAGGTTGAGGTATCAATCGGCCTTCGGCATGAATACCTTACAGACAGTCAATGATTTTAATATTGGCTAAAGAGTGATAACTCTGAGAGGTTCTTTTAAATTTATAATAAGTTTGACATTGCTGTGGGATGTTTAATCCATCAAGATTTTTTTAACTTAGGCTGTATGTATGGTGCTTTTGATTAGAGATAATTCTTTATAGAAGCTAAACTGGAGAACTTTGAGGAAATTGCCAATTATTTGCTTGTTATTGGTTTATGATAAATTTCAAGTGAAAAGAAACATCATACGCAGATGTGACAATAATCGAAATGGATATAACCCAATATGGTCGTCATAGCAAAATATCTGTCCAAAGAGAATTTAATTGCTTACCCTACTCAAATTTTGCTTTTACAAAATCGTGATTTAAGTGAGCGGTTATGATTCTCCTTCTAAATAAATTTCTAAATTCTAAATCCTGTAAAATTTTCAAATCTTAAAAATTCTAATATGACGATTGTTTACTTTATTCTTCTCTTTGTAAATTCATTTACCTCCGTATAAATTTAATTATTAAAATACTTGCAGAATTTGACATTGGAAACATTATCAAGTCATGCCTGTACGTTCCTTTAATTTAATCTTGAAAGCATAATCCTCAAGCATTGCGCATAATAACTGATCGATTTGAATTCTATGCGAAAGAACGATTTTGGAACAACTATGACATATTATTAATCATAGATCAGTATCATTTAGTAGTTATATTTTATGGCTGGGGTTCTTCGTCCACTCAATACACTCAAAAAATGAAATAAAATAGGGAAATTCGGGAAAAACCATCATATTAATTACGTGTTTGAAAATAATTAAAACTTCTCCACAGTTAAATTACTTTTATGAGTTATGTGATTTTATCACTATTTGTGGAAAATCGTGATATGAAATAATATAAAATGGAGTAATTTCAAATAATTTTATTTTGTATTAAATATATCTCTCATGGGCAAAAGCCATCATATCCGTAATGGAATTAATATCTTATGTCTCTTGATAATGGATTTGGTTCCAAAAAGATTTTTATAGGTAGTAAATAAGAATTTGACATGCGTCTCTTTTTAATTTTTCTGGAATCTAAAAAGTGGAATTCTGTTTCTGATCATACTTCTTTCTTTTTGAGATGCCAGTAATTGCCATGTCTAAGAGGCTTTGCATCTTCAGTACTTACCCTTGATTTCTTTGCTCTGCTGCTTCCACCTTTGCTGTCCCTAAGCTTTCCAGAAGGACCCTCCGTCCCGACACTGCGTATTCTGTTCTTACCAAGGAGGAGACAACGAAGACGACGCGGTAGGGCGGAGGGCATTGCTGTCAAGTTGTTATTCTCTAGACTCAGCCACTCCAATCTAGAAGTGAAACAATTTATTTAATACATTTTAAAATGATTTCTAACATTATTTTTTTAAGTCGACGTTTAATTTACATTGAGGGTAGTTCAAAAGTGAGTCAATCGATTAACAAAAAAAATCCCCCTTCAATAACAGTGTCCATCGAAAATAAAGAGTCGAAAAAACCGTGATTGAATCATGCGATACAATGATAATTTCTATTTTTCATAAAGGTGATCATTGAATCAATTTTTCATTCTATTATTTGCAGGAAAATACTTAGGTGAACCAGTAAGCCTTAGTTGATGTATCTGATATTAGGAGAGATTTATAATAATCTATTCTAAACAGTTAACTCAGCGACTGACTTGATACATTCAAAATTATAAATTGCGAGTGCTCTCAAAAAGTGTTTCCACTGTGAGCCCACAGCTTTGTTATGGTTTGCGCAATTGACTATTAACAATTTACGAATGAGAATATTTTCTCAGTTTCAGTCGGAACTGACCGAATAAATGGGCCATTGTAATTTAACGAGCTTAATAAAGAGTTGGTTAGAGAACTTATTAATGATGATCTTTGAGAAACTAACTATCCTACCATTTGTAGGTAAATTGTTGTATAAAGTATAAGGAAACAATTTTGATTAGGGTATTTCATGAAGCGCAGGATGTTATGAATATACCATTCTCTCGTGGTTAATGATTTAAATTCACTTTTTACTTACACGGTTAATAAATATATCACAGAGAATCCTACAAATCAGTCGGTATGTACAGTCCTGGCCAAAATTAACGCAGCACCGGCCGTAAGGATCGCTAGGGAGGTGCTGCGTTAATTTTGGCCAGGAGTGTACCATCCTTGAAGAAATTTCATTTGGTTTTAATAGTTTTAAATTCAAGTTGAAAATTCTTTGGAATAAAGTTAATATAAAATTTAATATCAGCTTCGATAAAAACAGAGAAAAAATCAAGCAGCGTATTTAAATTTTAAGAAATTCTACTTTAACTTTAATCGTTTAAATTTTGTAAGAATAAAAATTCGAAGATTTAATCTTTCAAGGCCTCTATTGCTTCAACTTCCTCTTCTGAACTCAAAAAATTTGAAATGCTTAACACGAGACTGATAAGCAGGATAAAAATAGTGGGAGACCCATTAGTATAATTGGCTAAGAAGACAGGAAACGTAAAATTCGCGATTAACCCGTAATAAATCTTAATTAGCGCTATACATTTTTCAGATATTACTCTGGGTGTTTTGGAGTATAGAGAAGTATTGATGTTTTTGATTAAACATTTTTATCAGAATTGGTATTTAAAAAAATATATCTTTGTACGTTTTGGAAGGGTAGTTTAAATCACTCGTTTCAACTAACTGAGATTCTTATAAATGGTAAAAAAATCGAACAAGAAATTAATAGGTCAAGAGCCTGATCCAATCTCCAATGGCTATCTGATGTATATTTATCATATATGAAAACCGGAGGGATCGCAGTTGAAAGTAGTAGAAGCTATCATAAACCTTCAGTAGGCATCCAATCTCATACAAATTTTTAATCTGTTTATTAACTCGTTTAAATTTGGGAAGAAATTCAACCACCAGTCTAATAAATGATGAATATTATAACTAGATTATTTCCAACATTTATTTGTAAATTGCCTATGTAATAGAAATCTTTTTTTTTAATTGCTACAATTGGGAGATAAGCGGCGTGTAAATTTTGTTGACCACGTACGCTGGCATGTTTGATAAACATATTTGAATTTTAAATTCGTTTGTATGAAATAAACTAACAATTATTAGTTCTCAAGTACACTGGGTGCATCAAGAATAGCTGATAATTCATGATATTTATATAAATTTTAAAGAAGAATGTTATATTTTGGTTTTCAGATAATGTTTAGTCTATAACTTTGATTTGGAAAACTTACGGAAATTACGAAGATATCTCATGTTATAGTTTTATTCTTTCAATGAAAGAACTTGGTATGTCGTGAAAGTTCTCTCTAGAAATTAAGAGAAGCCATTAATTAATGTGTAATTTGTGAACTCTAGACCCGGCTGGTGAGAAAAATAAAGCCAAATTACTCATTGCATCTGGGTAACCCTGTTAGTAGAGCATTAAGGGCCGTTACGGCTCTTCATTAATTGAGCATCAAATATTCCGTTATGGTATGGCACACTTTGAGCGCATCTAAATTACTTTATAATGATCTCGATTGGTAGATATTTTACTGAAATTGTATTTAAAATATTGAAAAATTAGCCTATCTCAAAAGTAACTTTTGGAAAAAATCATGGAAATTACTTACTTAGCATCGAGTTTGGATTCCTAAACGCGAAAATTATTTTATTTTCATAAGCTTGTTGGTCCTGTTTATGATGTAAGATAGTAATAAACAAACTCAGAACGTATATGACGTTTTATAGGAAAATCGTTAATCAATAATCACAAAAGGAACCTAAAAATGTATTTGCTATTATTTGAAAATTACAGATTGTAATACGTGTATTCCTTATCATTCCAAGATATTCCACATCTTATTCGTATCAAATTCGAATGACAGTTTTAATTAACGGAATCGAGTTTCGGCTAACGGCCAACGGCAGCTGCTATTCGTACAATCCGCGAGAAACATCCGGTATTAAAAAAATGGGACTCAAACATTAAAAAATTATATTTGACGGTTACAGCTTTTAAATTAAAAGTAAATTTCAAAAGCTATAACTAACTTATTCTGCGTAAATCTTAGAGATCTTCCTAAAATTATAGCCATATTTGTAACATGTATTAGATTTTTAAGGGATGAATAATTGCAGCGAATTCTCAAGTTAGTTAAATATTTGCAATTCCGGTTAATAGCCGTGTATTTTCGGTAAAAGAGCTCGTCAAAATATACCTTGGCATTCCAGCGGTGAAAAGTCAAGCATGGCCTCAAATCCCGGGGCTAAAACCAGCCCCCAAAATTATATCACCACAGTCACGTTCCACTCAAAATAACCAGTCTTTGTCGTAGACAATTATAATCCTCTACTGGATCGCAATGTCTCGTAGAGATGTAATCCTCGCGTGTAATTCCGAGTTCAAAACCTCCCCAAAGAGACCCGCGTACTGTTTATATCCAAATAACTCTTCAACCGTGTTCACTGGTAACATCCGCCTTCGCCTTCCCGTTCTATGCTCGAGTACGTTTTCAACACTTCCTCACACAACCACTGGTCACTCTTCGGAGGGCGTCTTCACCGCCGCACCGACACAACAATATCGTGGGCCTGTCTCGGAGCAACTAAGGATGCGTCATCAGCACCCAAAGAACGATCGCGGATCCAGGTTGGTAAGGGGGAGGAGAAGGGGCCGTTGTCCGCGGGTGAGATATGTGTCGAGGGAACGGAGAGAATGGAGGCGACTGGAGGCTACGGGGGGAAAGTGGTGACCAGCGGAAGCGTGAAGATCCTTACGGGGAGATATCGCTTTCCTCGTTGTTTCTGCCGACTGAATTTTCTTCTCATTTTTTCCGTTTCCAGCGAGTGGTTTTCTCACTCCCTCGCATTACCATTTGCCTTTCCGTTGCCCTTCCCCCGCTCCTGAGGCACCTGTGCATGGGACATCCTCTGGGAGCCTTTCTAACGAACGCCGACGTTTTCTTGCCCTCCTCGTAGCCGCGTTTCGGAAATTCGTTGGGCGATAGCGCCTGTTGGGGGGAATAGCGGAGGATGCATGACGGGGAGGGGAAACAATTTCAGCGAGAATGGAGGCAGTCGAGGAAGGGAAATGGGGGGGCGCAGGTGTAGTGGGAGGCACGCGCTCTCCATTTTGACTGTTTCCTGCTCGGAGGAAATGAGTCACGTCTTCCATTAGGAATGTTTTTCTGCACTTTGCGGCAGACGGGTAGCCATTTTTTATTATGGGTAGCCCTACAATGAAATGGGAGTGTCTCCCGAACGAAAAGAAAAACATAGGAAATGACTTAATTTACGAGTAGTCAAGGGGAATTGTTTTTTCCTTATATCGATTAAGATGAAATAAAAAAGTAAATAAAAATGAGTAAAATTTTGTTTGGCCTCCTGTATCGAAAAAAATGTGTGTTTTAGAGTGACATGAGTATGGTTGACATATATCTCTCAGAAGCGGCTTGACAGAAATTGGAGTCGTGACTATGCTATTGAACAGTATGCAAGTTCTCAATAAACCAAATAGTCCTTCGTAACTCCCACCAAATATTTGGTGGAAGTTATGACGGACTGTTTAGTTTATTCAGAAGTTGTCTTGGCATTCCACGATATCCGGTCAACGCATATTGATTATGAACAATATGCCGATAAAAAGATAACTTACTCTAAATTAGACTTGTCATGACTTTAGGCCATATGTCGTCTTTAATTATTAAAGTTAAAATTAGTTATACAAAACCGAGAAGATATTATGTAGTTACGGATCTTACCTGCGACTAAATAATTGTGTTCAAGAATGATACAAAAATGTTAGTGGATGTTAGAGCGAAGTGGGCACTTGAGAACTCCATCTACTCTGAAAATTGTTTATTCGAGTGGACTTGTTGTTCATTAAATACCACGTTTCTGAAATGATATCTAATGAGAATATCTACTTTTGCCTATGATCAGGAAGAACAGAAAAGAAAACTACGACGAAGGCTGTGAGAAACAAATCATCTTATTTCATTATTTAAATTCAGTATTCTATGCAATGTTTGTCTCGTTTCGTCTATGTTTTTTATCCTCGTATCTCTGGTGGAAGCCAAAGTTAATCATGAATTACTCATAAAAGTAATAATACATTATAACTATATTTAATATATATCTTTACTATCTTTAGTCGGCGTGATTTAGCCATTTTGAAGAAGTACCGAATAATTCTCTAGAATATTTATTTCTAATTTACGGTAGTATATCTCTAAGGTGTTTAATTTATTTACCTTTCTAAATAAAAATAGAATACTGTGGCTTACAGAGGCGTAAAACTTTTTATTTCGCTTCTCCAATTTAGCAATTAGAAAGTTCTGGACAGGACCTTTTCGGCCGTACAAAAAGAAACTAAACTCTTTGAATGCATCACACCAAAAGTTTCTTTAATTCCTCAAAACTTTCTTTTCTTCTTCGTGTAATTAAGCTTAGGGCGACTTAAATGTAGCTTAAATATGTCCCCACGAAACATGATTTTGAAATCAGCCTCTTAATCCCAAATTATGCAGTTCTTTGGTAATTTATTGTAGTTTTCAACTAACTTGGTATTGATTTTATCAAAATATAAAAATATTTTGCTAGTATCACCAGGAATATTTTTTATAGAATATTTTATAAATTGGCATTTGGCAGATTTTTTCAGTTATCAGCGAATATTTTTGTAAACTATCATCTAACCAAAAAGTGTTAGTTCGCTGAATTTAAGTTTCGCGTGGTATTCATTTTGATATCTCAAATTTGACGGAGTCGATGTGATGAATCGATACTTTGATAGCATTTTCTTTGGAGAGGCGATCTTATGGCCTCCTTTTTTATCGAGAAAACATAAGGCCAACGGAAGTAAACTTAGAAAATGAAATTCTTATCCTATTCGACGGTTTCAGTAGGCTTCCATCTAAACGTTTCTCCGTCATTGAGGTCGAGGGCGGACTGCTTTGGAAGATCGTTTAACATTTAGCTCCCCTGCGATCGCACCAAACAACCGTTTCTTATTAGAAATCTTACGAGAAAGAGCAAAAACTAAAGATGGGTCCTTGGTATCACTATGGTATTGCTCGTTTTTAATTCTAAGCTTTTTGATTGTTTTGCCGCATATTATGTAATAACTTTTGTCAATTGACATCAAGCATAGTAAAAAATCATTGCAGAAGAGTATAAATGTAAATCCAATGAGGTATTAAATAACAGAGGTTTGCGCCTTCAGATCCTATCTATTATCCTTTATCAATGTATTTGAATGTAGGAGAGAGCATTGCAAAGTCATTGACCCTACTTTTAAGTCGAAATTGTGTGACTGTGAAGTTTAAGTATACATGTATGGATGCAGTGGAGATACATAAAGAAAAATAGTAAAAGGAAAAAGAACGATTCTTAAAAATCTATATTTCTGCATATTTGCTATTTCGATCGAATAAATCGCTGCAAAGGCTCTTCAATCCGCTCTCGTACAGTCAAATCATTCTAACCTATAACAGATATAGATAAGGCCAAATTCTAATTCTCTAGATGCGAGTTTCTGAAATTTGTTCATTGATACATTGTTTTACTTCGAGAGCTTTCTACCTTAACAGACGACGCAGTACACGCAAAATACACTAGTTTGTATGCACAGTTTTTATGACATTAAACCATTGTGTATTTCCTTAATTACGGAAGTTACTGTCATTAAGCAGGGAAGACTCGTTTTATAACTGGACCCGGCATAGCTGGTCCACGGTGCTGCTTTTTACCGACTTTCGTAAGGAAATTCTTCAGAGTTACTTGATGGAATTTATTAACTCAATGAGAAACGAGGAAAACTATCTAAATAATGTTTCGATTCAGCGATTTCATCGGGTAAAAGTATAAAATTACTTTAGAGCATCGTAGTAGTGGACGCCCTATGAGTAAAAAACGAAGAGGTCGTGAACCTCTGCTCGTTTCGGACGGCGATTATTGGGGTCACTCCGTATTTAAGGGTGCAAATATTTAATTAAGTCTCGCCTCGAGCGTTGCGAAATGAATGGAAAATTTAAATTTCCTATTCGGCGAGTGCCAGAGAGGATAGGTGGAATTTCCGGAGCTAACAAAGCATTGACCATGTACATACTATTCGGAGCGATTTTAATTGCTGTCAGATTCTTGTAATCATCGAATCCAACGAACGGTAGAAACAGAAGTTGAAAGCCCTCCAGCTGTCTTAATCATCGGGTTATTGGGTATCACTAATAACTCGGAATATCAAAAAACGAGAGGCTTAGACCCTCAATCATCTGAAAATTTTGTGGTTCCTTATAGAGCATGTATCAGGAAAATTATTACTTTTTTTGTCGATAAACATATGCAGTAAAGTATTTTTACAACAAAACTGTGGAACTAACTATGGAATGTTTACTTCCAAGTTTTGATTTCTACAATTCGAAGGAATTATGTAAATAGTTTGTAGTAAAACAGTCAACCTATGCTCCTCTGAGAGAATTCATGATTCTACTCAAAATAATAGAAAACATGTTATAGGGATGAATGATATGGAAGATGAGGAATAAATTAAGGAGGATAACGATATCTCTTGATTCTACTCTGAATATTTTTTATTTAAGTATTAAAGAATGAGTAAATAAGCTTTCTTCCATCTTCGATACTCGCATATTTTCCCTGATTATTATTATTATTGGTATCGGAATTATTTTGCAGTGATTGGGCTTATAAATTGAATGAACGTTGTCGTAAACCTAAAACAAAATTTTAATTCCTTCTAATATGCCAAAGCATAATAAAATTATCAACGAATTATCAAATAAAAATTAAAATCTTCAGTCAATTCATCACTTAGTATCAGTTAAAATTTTACTCTGGTCACAGTTTAGGGTTGATTTAAATCTTCAAATCTGTGCATTTCATTGAAAATTTTATGCAAGATATATTATTTCATGGGGGATTTTAGCCATCATCATATAACTAGGGTACACAATAATGTGACATTAACTTTATCGAGGACTGAAAATATCATATAATAACCGAGAATAATGTATTTCCGTATATCCATGGAGGAATCTTTATCGGTTTATTGAATCTATTACAAATCAGAGAGCTTCCAAAGATTCGTCTATAACTGGTAGAGGTAAATCTTATGGGGAAAATCATTTTTGGGGAAGATACGAATAAACTCCTGGACATGTGCCCAAAAATCTAAATCTCCGCACGCCTTATTCAAACGTAAATTACTTGGATTCAATGAAGTCAATTGGCTTTCTACTTCAGTAATTTATTATTTACCGATAAAGAAATCCTTGTGGGATTGTTGTTATTGGCTATGATTCGCATTTATTTGTTACTTCAAAGAATAAAAAGATGTTATACTATTATTGAAGCAATTATTTTAACTCTTTATTTATTTATTATTCAAAACTACAAATAGGAACAAGGCCAGGTGGTAGTCATTATTAAAAATGATGAGGATATGTCATTAATTAGAATTAAACATCAAATTTAAAGTAGCTCACGTTAAAGTGTCGAATATTCCCACGCTCAGCGTAATTAAAGAAAAATCGATGGCTATCAACTGTCCCACTCCAAAGAGAACACGATAAGGAATGCTCAGGAAGCTGTACTCACGAGTGAAGTTTCCCAATGTCTTCCGGCAACTCCTCGAGCTGGTTCTCCGACAGGTCCAGCTTAACCAGAGGCACCGACCTCCCCGCGCCTCTCACCTTAATCGCTATCCCTGGCTTCCTTCCCCTGAGGTGGTGCCTCCTGGGCGTGGGAGGCGGCGAAGGAGGTGGTCCTCCGGCTCCTCTCAGGAGTTTCAGTAGAGTCTTCGGAACAGAGGTCAGTCCGTTCCCCGATAGCCTCAGCGACCTCACACCGGAAAGAAGCACCCTAAGGTCCTCTTCCTCTTCGCTCTGGTCCTCCGAAGCGTGATTGAGTTCGATGGTTCCATTGCTCGTTTTGTGTACCTCTTCGGAATCAGGCACAAAAGAGGAATTAGTCGTCCCCCCTCCATCTGCCCTTCCTCTTGATTCCGTTCTCTCTAATTTTTCCTTCTCTTTCACTTCGTCTTCTTTCCGTTCATCGTATCCAAGTCGATTCCCGCTGAGATCTATGGCTTTAGGACCTCCTACAATAGACGACGACGGCCCCGAGTCGCCAATTTCCTCTATTGGCCTCTTACTTTGCTCTGCTTGTGATGTGTTGTTCGCAGTTGCTGTGAAGGTAGGTGGTACAGCAGCTCGTAGAAGCAGTTTCGCAGAGGGTAGTCTTCCGTCAAGGTGACCCCTGGAAAGGTCCAGGACTCCGGAGAGATTGTCCTCCTCGCTCGAAGGAAGGGAACGGCTATTCTCTTGTCCACACTCTTCGGTGTCCGATTCTTGCTGTGGGGGCGTTTCGGTCGCCTGTGAGGAGTTAAAGATAGAATACATAAAAAGACTCAACGTATTTTGTTATTTACTGCAATACCAATTATTTATAACTAAAAAATCAACGTCTTTAAACTTATGATTTCGCATAAATGTCTTCAATTCGTGACAAAAGAGTAAAATAATCCAGTATTTCGAATGCAGATAAAAATAGGGTACATAAAATTCCTTAAAATAGGGTACGGAATAGGCTTATAATTTTAATTTAAAGGCAACAAAGCGGAAGGCCACATTTATTGAATAAGGTCCAAAGTTTTGCTACAATGGTTAACTTCAAATTGCGCTGAAAAAATCTGGAAACTGTTCATCAGAGGGAACTGAACTAAAATAAATGCCCTTTTTTATTACGATTTTAGATTATGTAACAAACACAACAATGCTCTGAAATTACAATCTGTACTAATATATCCCTGTTATTTTATTTTCGTATTAGTTATGTAGATAACGAGACGAAATATTCTTTTTAAAATTGAAAATTTTAGTAATATTTGCGAACAAATTTGTGAAGTGGTACTAAATATATTTAGTTATGATAGTAAACTTTTAAGTAATGATGAATTTAGACGACAAGGAAGGTTATACATCTCGTGTTTAATTGATATGTGTAAAATAACGTGGATACTATCTTATAATTAATTTTAATGGAATGGTAAATGAAAAATTGAATTTGGTAGAACTCATCTGTTTGCTAAGTATGAAGATCAACATGTTCGTTACTCACTATATTACCTATTCATAAAATCACTCGGAGCAATTAAAAGGCAAAAAGGTCGTACTACATACTTTCTGAAAAAAAACTGCAAAACTGCATTCAAGTTAATTATGAGAAGAATTAAGAGACAATAAACATAGCATATTCTTGTGAATATGAAATGGTACAGTTTCCTTTAAACCTCAAGTTAAATAGGGATAATAATGGTTAGCTTTTCAACAGCTAGGTTGAGTAAAACTTAACTGTTATGGAAATGCGTTACATACTAATTTTAAGAAAATCTCTAGATGTTATGAAACTAACAATTCTGGTAGAAGAGGTAAGAGAGGAGAACGTAATGATGATTTCTTAATGAGAAGGCTCGAAGTCCGAAAAGGAATTGTTTGATTGTCACGATGATTAAAGAGAGTTGATGGTTTGAAACAAGGGTATAATTACTTCGGGAGAAAAAATACAGGAAGGAATGGAAGATATTTCCGTGTTTTTTCTCTTTGGCGTTTTTCACGGATCAAAGCCGATTTCGATGTAAAGGCCTCGATTCGATTGAATTCATCCGGGATTGCGCTTAAATTATAGTCATGGCAATTGTTCGGATACAGTTTTTGTAAAGAAGGGGAGGAGAGTAAGTAAAGCGTGAAATGCTAACGCAGGAATATTTTCATTGTGGCACAAAAACTATGAAGTGTCAGTGAAATTAAGCATAAATGGATTTCCATCATAAATTTAGCTATTAAATCTCAAGAATTTTGCTGAAAATTCTGTTTTTTTTTCATTTTATTTCTGTCATATGTATTTTTATCAAAAGTTTTATATAGTTCATTATCATGGCTAAATCCATATAAATTTCCCTTAGTGCGACTTTTAGGTCTATGACAGAATATTTTCTTTTCCTTGTGATTTCTGAACCTGCTCGAAATACTCTTTCCTTACGTCTTTTAGCTATGATTTGTTTGTGTATTTTCTAATTAATGTTTGATATATTAATTATTATTATAAATTTAAAGTAAAAAAATCCCATTTGATTTCCATGAATTTCATGAACCGAAAGCAATAGTACATGTTTTTTTTGAAGTTTCTGGATCACCAACGTTTAACAGTATTTATTAGGTTGTTATTTCGACAATTCTGACTTTTAGGCAGCATTCAGTAGAAAATAATCAGCCATCAAACCACATGGCAATGGCAGAAATGGCAATTCAGAAGTTTTCTCTTTGCCTTATTTCCAAATTAATCCAGAAACTATTCCACGAAGTCTCGGAGAACGGGTGCCCACATTGGCGTAAACCGGGAAGGAGGCAAAAAACAGAGACGTCTAGAAGACAAATATAAGGAAGTTTTCTGTATAATGGGAGTATAGGTAAATAATTTATGGAGAAATTATTCATTCGCTTGTAAACCAATAAGAGAAAGAGTAATAATTCCTGAAACTGATATGTAAAGGTTAACATACTACCAACAAAAATTCTTATAAGTAATGACTAATTTTTCACCCAATAGAAAGGATCATCATAGAACTGAAAATAAATTTAAAATAAAAGAGCAGAGGAAGGAATCTTTCTAATTAACAATTAGGTTTCAACGGCCAAGTAGACTATAAAGAGACAGAGGGATAGTTCGAAATATAATCAGGAGTGGAAATTTAAGCAGATTATATTATGTAATAGTAATTGAAGTATAAGTACTCCTATAGTAATGTAAGCCTTCGGCATAAAAGGAAATATTAAATACTTGAGCATCCGTAATGTACCAGCAATCGTTTTTAGAATTTGGAAATTAGAAAAGACTTACATAAAAATGTTAGTAATAACCAAATATTAATAAAATAAAAAGAGTTAAAATGTCTATCGGGCGAACTTTGTGAATGATGATTATGATACGTCAGAATTTGCTTTTGAAAGAGTAGAGGAACTGAGAAAAAGTGAATTTATCAATATAGAGGATACATGTTTATCAATTATTCCTCGCAAACATGTGTGTCATTCTGCACTGAAGACAAATGACTTGTTATATATATGGCATAGAAATTTAAAGAATAATATGAACTTTGGGGGTCTTACAATAAATGTAGATGAAGCGTTACATGTTTCTATTCATCGGTTGAGGGCATTTAAGCGTAAAGCATGGAGTTACTAAAAATACAAATACGTAGGATCCATTACGCATCTGCACATAAGCACTAGGGATATGAAAGCGAAGATAGGTCGTGACAAGCCTTGATATCATATCGTTGTATGAATAACTATGCCAGCAAACTCTAGCCCAAAGAAATAAATAAGGAATATTTAAATCCATAATAAAACTCGATATGCAGTAGAATGATTGCTGAGGACGATTAGGGTGAAAAATAAGAACATTAGAATCAGACTGTACGAGGAGATGACTACAGGCAACATGAGACAAAATTTGATAAGACAAAATTTTAAAGGAAGAGATAATGAAGAGAAAAACAAGAACTTATGCATAAAAATGTCAAAATTACATCCACAGAGAACTTGAAGGAGGCATAAATGATTGAGATTAGGAAGATGAAAGGCTGAATGAGAATCTGTGACTAGGGAAAAGAACTATCGAAGAACCCACATAGTATTATTTTTCATCAAGTATATCGACGGTGATAATTTTAATGCCATTAAATATATATTTTCCACCTAAATAGTATGGCATCTGTCTTGTTTCAACTATAGATCGAATAGACATCCTTAAAAGGTGGAAATTTATTTATGTCCTAAATAGTTTGCTCGAATGCTGTAATTTTGACAAAATCAGAAAAATCAAATTAAAGGCTTGTTTTTTTCACACCTTGCGAGTGTGTCTGATAAATATAGAGATAAATCTGATGCGTGGTTGAGTTCTTTGCGATCAAAGCGATATTTAGGAGTGGATCCTTCCGAAATATAGAAAATCCCAGAATTTTCCTATGAAATGTCGTTCGAGATCAAACGAGCGTCATTATTTTCCCCCTCAAATTTACATGAATTGATGAGAAATTTCTCCTAGAGTTCAAACATGCAAGTAGTCTAGCTAGAAAAAATCGGAAAATTATACAAAAATTCAACAAATCTTGCAGCCATGACCCACTTAGAGAATAGAAAAAATCATCGCTTTCTGTGAATTGCTCGGAAGCGTTGGAAGCATGGAGTATAGTGCTTCATGAAAAAGAGGAATGGTGTGGCAGTCATTCACCCCAGATTCCAAGGGTAAACACGAATCGCACACCCTTGTTAGCATCCGGTGCACGGCGTAGATCTGGTATTCGATCTGCCTCCGCAGTCGGCCGTGAGCGCGGCTCCGCGTCCATAGTTCAGTGCTCATCATAAACTGTGTCAGACGGGGTAACGATCACTTGTACTGCTGCACTGATTATGTGGACCAAGAGCATAGTGAGAAATCGATTATGAAATGCAAGCAGGTACTCACGGCCCGCGGTTTATCCTCAATTATCTTTTGGTACTAGGTACAAACAATTTCACGACTAAGCGTTGCAGTTGAGCGATATTCCTTCTATATTAGTTTTTTTGAAAATAATGTCTCAATTTCTTAGATATGAAAGAAACTGAATAGTCCATCGTATTAAACAATATAAATGGCCAACGTAAGAGGATCTTGCAAAATAAACGATCTATGATGAGTGTGTATCAAACTAACAACATGATATAATTACAAAATGTACATGTTTAAATAAAATTTTCATGTTAGATGATCTCAAGAAGTTATAAATGATTAAGGTATGGCAAGGCGCATCAATTACTTTGTCATAATTACCGAATATATTCATAAATATCTGCCAATAAATTCTCTAGTAACAACTCAGCATGGTTCTAAAACTTATCTATAGCTTCAACTAGAGATTTGAATTTTAAAAAGGAAGTTATTTCAAATTGTCCATTTTTTATTCATAATAGTAACAATTCACCTTAGCAAGTATATGCCCTACTAGACGATATATAGTAAATCATTAAATTGTTCTTACGTAGTATGTAGAGTGCAGAGAGTTAATGAAATACGTATCAATTTAATTGAGAACAGTTACAGGGAGGAGATTATTTAGGACAACGAAAGATGTTTTTCATTTCTTCAATCTGTCTCTCAATGTTTCCTACATCTAGTGTTCAATGTTAAATGCACGCTTCATAGAAGAGATGTATGTTCGAATTTAAGGAGATATACATCAAATTCTGATATTTGCTGGGATTAAAACTGAAATAAAAAAACTCTAGTTTGGCGTTCCACTTTTACGAACATGGATTCCAGAAATGAAAATCGGTGAAATACGAAAAACGCACATTTGCCAACCGTTGTGATTCTGTAAAATCTTCTACACAAGTTGACAGATGCCTAGATTGCCCTTATAAGCTCAGGTGTTTTTTCTTAAGGCACATAACATTTTCACTTCAATAGCAGGTTTGCTTGAGACACTATTGTTTATGTTTGGTTTACTCGATAATTAATGTCTTCTGAAATAACGTTAGGTTCAATCCACTTTCAATTAGTGATACTAAAAAATATGACAATTTTCAGTCCTATATCATCCTATTTTCTTGGGAATTCGGAGATCCCGAAAACCACGTGGGTAACGTGTTTAGCTTCAGTAAAAGCTGTTCTGGGTTCTCTTCTCGGTGAGAGCCCATGAGCAAAATGTCCTAAGCAGTCGAAACACTTTTATACAGTACTACTATTACTACCATTGAACATTCAGTAGCATTTTATGGCATTTAATTAATTCTCGACAGCTTCAATTGTGATATTAAACTTATCTCAAAATATTTACTCCAATTCTAAGGGCGTAGTTCCCAAAGATAATATATTTTATTTTCATGCCTAGCTATTGTTGCCCTTCACCGGTGAAGTCCTCCTAAGCTCTGATGAACTAGGCAGGAGGTGCTTCACTGAGGCAAAAATAGCAACGAACACACACAACCATTCCCTGAATCGGAATAATCCGATCAGCCGGGATTCGAACCCGGGACATTGGGGTTGGAGCGATAGCTTAGATCAAGACATATTTCAAATATTTAGGTGCCACAAGCCAAATTTTTCTCACTTTAGCGTTCGGAGTGAAACAGTTATAATTTATATATAATTTTCTTGTTCTTGATCCTACATCATTACATTGACATTAGGAAAAGGTCTTTACTAACAAAACTTGCACAAATTCCACAATACAGTTTTCTTGGTTAAGACATTTTAAATGAAATTCCACCGTGTATTGCTGTATTTATTATATTGACACTAAGATTTCCATACTTCACCTCAAGGGAATCATTATCCCAGCTCATCTCCTTGTCAGACTCCTTGCATGATAGAGAAGCGGGAGGAGATGGGGGCAGGGAAAAGGTCACTTGATATTTCCTACGCCCGCTTTTCAAAGTCTCTTTCCCCTGAGAAACACAGGTCACTTCAAACACCTTTTCTTCCACGATTTTGACATTTCCTGCGCAGTCGTTAAAGTCTCCGCCCCTTCCGAAATCTTCGAGTCCGCCCGAACTGATACTACCTTTCGTTTTGAGATCGTCGGTGGCTTCTTTTGTTCTCTCATCAGAATGATCGCTCAGTCTCATCTTATCCTCGTCCTCCTCTTCTGCTTCTAAAGCCATATTCACGTCACCTGTCGAATGTGCAGTTCTGTTTCCCTACTCTCTCTCCGAAATTAGCCTGTTACCGGAAGTTCATTTGAATCAGCCGGAAGCGAGAGAGACGTTTTTTAGGCTTACAGAAGGGTTGTGATGGTTGACGGTATTTTGGCCTCCCAAAGTAAGCGTTACGATTAGTTTCTGTTATCTGTGTATGTGTCAAGGTGAATGTTAAAGTTTTCATTGCCAAAAGGTCAACCATTAGCTTCGAAGTTCGGTTCGCCGATTCGATTCGACTCACTATACGCAGTGGAGTATTTCCTTAAATACACGAATTAAAATTGCTATAATTTAACATAAATACAGAATACGCTTTGAAACTATAACCACAGAATGTTATTCCAAAAGTAATACTAAATCCTTTGTTCCTTCAGTATTCAGGGATATATGATAACATTTTATATCAAGCTACAACCTTTGAATGTAACTGTAAAATATTTAAGTCGGAGTGAAACTTGAAAATTTTCCTGCCAAAAACTTGCTTTGATAATCTCAGTTTTGTCTTACCGGGGTTAAGTGACCCCAAAATGCGACCTAGAATAGCAAATGTGTGATGTAGTTGAATGTTTTCTTCTATACTTCCATTGAGAGAGTACTTTTATTGCTTCTTTCCTCTTCTTCTCTGTTAATTCGCGAAAAATTCCCTTAACTAATTACCGAAAGCAGTTGATGTAAAGATTTTCATTCGCGTGACTAAGCTTTATCCTAAATATACAATGAATCTCACACATTTTCTCTAAGCAGATTGATATTTTGATAGATGTATAGATAAGGCCAAGGTTAAATTCAAATCTACGGGAGAGAGTTTATCAGCCCCATAACGCTTCTAAAGGATCATACCATTTATATCCCAAATAATTTTTTTAAATGTATTCGAGGATACGTAAGGGTTCGACTGGTCCATTGAAATAGCAAGCGAGCGTCTAAGAAGTCATTTACACAACACAGCACTTTCAAATTCCGATATAGTTAATGAGCACTTCACCAGCGTAGAGCACAGTGTCACAACACTAATTCTAGGAGCACGAGTTGCTTCGAGTTTCGCGACGAGACTGACTCCTGCGTCATATTTCACTGCTCAAGTCGCGAGGTCGCCGACAAGTCTTCAACCTCCTCCCTTCCACTTCCTTCAGTTTGCTTCGGTAGCGAGCACGCTCGGTCAATCTTAGTGCCACTTCGCTCAGAAAGTTTGACGACAGCTCATTTCTTCAATGAGGCGAACAAAATAATAGCTGGAAGATGGGGGAACGTTCAGAGCATGTAGAATAATTTTTCTTCGGAATTAGAAACCTAAACATCGACTGCTTTAATTATTTTACCGTGATGATGTTTTCTGAGTAAAATCCTCAAGATATGTACGCAGAGAATATGATGAAGCTCCTATCAAAATTAAAAATAAGAATATGGAAGAACAAAAGTAGACATAGGAGATATTTAAGAGGAAAAATTTTAATATAATTTAATTAAGGTTGAACACTATTATAAAATTGCTAATGTTTAATATTAAACGACATTGTTGACTTGAAGGTACTAATTAAAATTGTTGACTACGATCAAGAATTAATTCCCTACTTATTTTCTCAATTCATAGGTTTCTTTTCTAACTGTAGATTTTTTTAAAACTAGTCCCCAAGTAATTCTACAACAAAAATATGTCCTTTTTTATTGAAGCTCAATATATTTTCGTAAGCAATCGGATATTATATAAGATGAAAGCTTAGAATTCATATAATAAGCATCTAACTTCGTTAGATTTTGTGTTTATAATTTATCGATTCATTCTGTCATTCTTTGTTATTCACGGTCAGATGTCCAAATTCAAAGCTGACCTATTTCCATAAGAAAAATATACAAGATTCTTTTGTGTGCTTCCATTAAATTGAGGGTGAAATCTGAGAACGGCGAACACAATCTACCTCCAATTTATCTCGAGAAACAGAGAACCAGGGAATTTTAAATTGCCTCCGCACGCAAAAAAATATCCAAAATTAAGGCCATAGAATTTCCTCTCGATTCGCGAATAATTCGTCAGCGGTATCATCTCCAAGGTTATCTTAAATAATTTAGAAAGTAAAAAAACGGCATTTCGCTATAGGAAAATTTTTCATTCTCGCACACGGCAACACGGACAACAAGGCAGAGGGAAGTCACGAGACCATGGAAAGATAATGGGCATTCGCTGTCGGATAACCAACTCAGGTGGCGTGCCCAAAGGATAAACACGATGGGCACTTCCTCTACGGACTGATACGATTCTTTTCGGAGACTCAACATTCAGCATTAGGGGTAACCTATTTCCAAAGAGACCCAAGTACCCCAGAAGGCTTGGATTTTCGGAGTCTTTTACTTCGCTACTGATTCCCGAAACGACCGCGAATCCGTGAACGATTGTGTGGCGAGACAAATTCCTGCCTTTACCGAAACCTCAGCGGAGCGGAAAAGGCTTTCGGAGAGGGCCAACTGGAGGAGAGACGGGTTGTATAAGAAATAGGCGGAGGAAGTCGGAAGGTTAAGAGCAAGCCGGAAAAAAACCGAGTTTTCAATGTGGAACATCCTAAGAATGGGGATCGGATTTCCTCAAAAACGGTGGGAGAATTTTGTTTGTTCATTGCCGGAAATTATTGAACGGTAAATGAGAACCATTTCCGATCGATGTAGAATGATCCGTGAACGGTGCGAAGGAATTTATTTACTTGATTAATAACGTGGATGAAGAAAAAAATTCTTCATAGGATCTTGGAATCACTAGGCGTACACATTTGAATTGAGAACATCTGACTTTGTATTTTGAAATCATGAGATATATTAACAATAATATTTGCAATCTAAATTGTAGAACCTCATATAAGATGTACTTGTAATTTTAAACTTTTGGTATACATTGATTTATGCATTTCGCTCGCTGAACTGAATACTACTATCGTTGTAATTGCATACTTTTACTTAATCTTCATAATAAATTTCTGTGATAAATTGGAGGGTGCTTTCAACACACATCCAATAATTTTCATAACGGTTATTCTTAACAGATTTGAGAATACTGTTAGGAGTATTCGGGGAAAGTCAAGGGTGATAAATACGAATATCTGACCTTAGAAATCCATTTCCACCAAACCCTCCTCTCTCGTGCCTCGTCGAATCCTAGGAACACTGGACGTTGAGGAGAAGAAGTGGCTGGTGCAACTCTCAGCATAAGGCGTCCACCCTTAGACACACCTCCAACCACATGTCCTCCTATAAGATCCAGAGTCTCCCCTTCTATTCCACTTCCTGAAAGTAAAAATGTCAAAAGATCGTTTAATTAATTTCATATTTTGTTTGAAAGAATTCGAGTCCTTCATGTATAGAACAAACCGTCGCTTGAATAGAATTACAAATAATAGTACCTGATAGCTGTTTAATCGCTGAAAACAATCGTATTAGCAATTATTTATATTATTAATCATTTCCGAGCGATGAAGAGGAAGAGATAATTTGCATTCTGTTTTCTAACCCTACTTTAGTGTAGGGATCATTTCTACATAATTTGTTTGCTATAGTATGTGCATCACATAATCACATACTACAAAATACAGTTATTCTTTGGTTTTCATAGGACAATTTTACGGAAGCAACGGGCAGATGATATAGAGCGATAGAATGGGAAAGAAGTACGATCACTCACCTGCATCTTGTGATGGAAATATGAATAGAGTATTTCCAAGAATCGCTACCGGCCGAGGTTTCCACTGAGGGAAAGCGTGTCCTTTTAACACATGAACGGTTCCACATCTGGTTATTCCTTCCAAGGCGGCTATAGGTACTGATGGACCTGCATCGGTTATTAATATTATTATTATTTAAAATCCTATATATACAATTATTATTATTATTTATGCATAAATTACTAGGATATTATAATGAACAATTCTACAGTAGTTTTATTTATTCATAATCCTTCGGACATCTGCTACATTAGATAACGTGTATTTATTATGAAAGCGGGTTTTGGAAAAAGGTGTAGTCGTATTACTACTCATTTAAACTTTCTCAGTATCAGTGTTCTCAAACTTTTTGCCACATCAAAACAATTGAAACTGAACCAATGTCATATAAACTCACGTTGTTTGCTCTCTCTTAGGGACTGTAGGAACATAGAATCGATTATACTTAAAAGTTGTGAGCTTAGATGCTCCTAATGAGATTAAATCTGTAGCTATATCCTCGAAAACTAAAAACTCACGAAAACCCTCATTCAGAATAAATACTTCAGAGATGACGATATTCAGATGTTTGATGGAATCCTCCTCGGATGAAAGTTGACCGAGATATATTTCCAGTTAGTTGTGCTAGATTGAATGATCTGTTTGTCCCCAGTACATTTAACTTAATCTTTATTACACATTATTATACATAGTATATTTAAATTTAAAATGTTTTATTCGAATTTACATAAAATGATTTTTTTCACCTCTTTTTCATTCCGAATAGTTTTCTGTAAATCAATGAATCAAGTCGCTTTTTTAGTTAAAATTATAAGTCCACGGTCTGCATCTTAATTAAGTGATTTTACGTATTGCGATAAATCACTTTTACGCCTATAAAGTGAATCGGGTAGTAAAATTAAAATATGGATTCACGGAAGAGATTAATTTTCAGTTACAATAATGTAGCTCCTCTTGTGATTACTCTAGTAGAGCCTTTGTCAGGAGGAAAATTAATAAACAAAAATCAGCGATCGGTAATGTTTTTATTCATCTCACACTAATAGGGGAATTTAGACGTTATTATCATTCAAGTAAGGATACTAGATCGGAATAATTGAGTTTCGAGCTGCATCAGATTTGTTTAGAATTTTATAATTAAATACGTAATAACGAGAATAGGTATTAGACATCGGGTTGATTAATTGAAACACGTCTTCTGATGCATTCTTATATTTACCATTGTTTTGTCGCTTCCAGCGTGTAAAATTGATTGAGAAGCATGAGATTAACTCATCATCGGTGTACATGTCCTTCGAACAGTTTCCGGAAAAGAGGACGTGATGACAGGAAATAGAGAAGTGACGCGTCGCGCTGTATCAAGGACGCCAAGCAACGGCTGAGTCGTATTTTGGTCGACATGCACCGTTGACCGAATTGCCACATGTTGCAACAACAATAGGGATCCTTGGAAAATATTCCGGGAAAAACTGTTACGTGGACATTAACTATTTCTTTTTTATCCACAGAAAAATGACTTAAGCGGTTCTCGAATAGTGGTCAGTTAATTTCCTTCGCTCTATTCAAAGATAATCTGTGTCGTCTCCACTGGCCATAAATTAGTTTTCCGCTCACAAAGGAAAGGACGTAACAGAAAAAAGGGAAGTATGAAGGGATGGTATCCGGTGCTCGATTGCGGTTATGAGCAATTATATCGCTATTTGTGTGCAAAGTTCCAATTGATTTCGGATATCTCGAAAGTGTTGATGTCGTTATGGTATTGAAACCGTTTAATGTCGCTATGGTATTGAAACCTTTTTGAAAATAAAATTGATACTAACATCTACATTTTTCGGCCTCTACTTTGTGGGAACTCTTAATGATGAAAGAGGAACAAAAAGAACTTATGCAAAGGCTCCCGGATAGTCATGTGGACAGCGCGTTTGCCTTTGGTGAAATCGGTCCCGGTTTCGATTCCCGGTGGGAGCCAATGTGCGAAATGACTTAATCTGTCGAAGCACTTTTAACAATACTACTAGAACTTATGCACATCTTTATTCCTCATTCATCAACATTTCTGCCAGTTATGTGATGTACCAGCTCGATTATAGACGGCAATTTCTTCGTAAAAATTATGATGTAAGATACTAAATATTTTTAAGTACAGGTTATCTGTTTCATCGAGAATTATACTGTTAGATTTTCCTCAAACCACATATAAAACAAAAAACTTACGAGTAAAACCTACAAGCTTCATTTGTAATTCATCTATAGCCCAAAATGTATGATTACTTTCTAATTTTCCAACATAAAAAAGATTACAACTAAAAATTAAATCTTACAAGTAAAATATACAATCTCATTTTTTTCGAGCCCCAAAATTATAATTACTACTTTAACATCCTGATTAAAAATGTTACTAACATCATCATTTGAGAAAGGACAAGTTGAGATGAATCAAAGAAAGGAAAGGTGTTTACCAATGTGAAATCTAATAAGGTGGCGAAGTTCAGGATCGATTCCCAGCCTCGATCTTCTCGACTGCTCACAATATCCAAGCTGTCTCAAGAATCCATCCTGAATCATCAAAGGATTCTCCGTAGACGTGAGACGCCGGCTGATACCACCACCATACTGAAGATGAGAGCAGTTATTTTTAGATCATTCTCTTAACACATTTGTCGAACGAATTTGATTTTCAAAGATTTAAATTGAAGAGCGTAAGGGTAAGAATTTTTTTGACAACCTCTGAAACTTAATACTTTGTAATTACATCAAATCTGATAGAAAATAAATGAATCTTAGCCGAGTTTATTTGAATATACTGAGACTATTTGCAAGCTCAGCATTATAATAATTTGACCAATTTGAATGTTATTGAATCATTCGACATGGGCCATGTCAAACACGCTGTAATCCCACCGAATTATGAAGTGTTCTCACCTGCACCCAAACGGTTTGGTTCGATGTGAGGTGCAGATCGCGGCAGATGTCCACTCCCGTAGAAGTCGGCGTCAGATGCACCAATGTCCCCAGATGTTCTGCTTCTCCGTCAGTCGTCTCCTGCTCGTTCCACCGTTCGCTCCCAGTCTCATCGCACCCCTTCTTCGCCGCCTCCGGAAACACTCGGACCCAACCACTCTTGGGCTCCCCGTCCTGTGAATGAAACACACATGAGGCAAAAACACCATTTGACGATTCATCGCGGAGGATGTTGATAAGTGGATCGTTACGACGAGAGTGGATGGACGACTTATTGGAGATGTAATCATCATTATTACCATTCGATTTCTAAGATTTTTTGCATTTTTTATGGTTGAATCGAATCTCTACATAATAGTCTGCCTTCTTCTCACGGTTTTGCATAATTATCCTCATTGCATTAGCAGAATATCTGTCTAAACCACTCTAGAATTTCCTATCATGCCGGAGGTGAAGGTTACAAGTAATTTAGATGGAGAAATTTAACACGAATCGTGGTATTTATAAGGGTTTTTTACTATGGTTTGGGAAAGTTATAGATGCTTTTTATTTCAAATATCTTTTCTGATATCCTTTAATTTCCATGCTCTGTTTAAGAAGTTGATTTAATGAGTATTTTCCTTCTAACATTTTTTCTCTGCATCTACATTTTTTCTGCTGCAATATAATTCACGATGGGATATTTTCATGAGTCTCTTACAACTGAGTAGAAGAAAATATATTTTTCATTTACTTTTTTCTTTCTTGTTCATAGCATTGATGATTTCAAATTTATTAAGGTTAGTTGACGCTGAATCAAATTCATCCATTATCGAATTCTATGAGAACTATAAATCATAGGGTCATTGTGCTATATTGATATGTATTTGTTCCAATTAGAGCTTTGGCTTAGTGAGGAAAACAACGGTAAACTACCGTACACCTAATATTTCTTAGCATCCCTCAGTTTCAATTTCCTTTAAACCATTTCGTAGTCAAAGGTGGAGAGAATAAGGATCCAACTAGCTTTCGAGTTGATGTCTTTATGGAAAGATAACATCTACTCTCATATCTGCCTCATCGATACATTTTATCCCTCAGTCAATCGTTTCTCTTGTTTTTTACTTTCTCTATGTTTTGTATCGGTTTCCAGTCTGTTTCTTTTGTATATCTCCTAGTCCTAACGTGTAATAAAACTTTCCAAATTGTTTTCTCCTTAAATATTTCGATATTATCTCACAAGAAAAAGTACTATAAGTACTCCAAGTCACTGTTCATCACAAATAATGAATTTTTCTTGAACATCAATTTCGCGAAACTAATCCATCATAATATAATTATATTCTACTCTCCGAATAATCGTTTTCGTACTTTTATATATATTTTTTCAAGAATCTGTAATTTTTTCATTACTTTATACCAGAGTTTATTGGCACTAACTCTTCTTTAATTTGAGAGTGAGCATTTTATCAATTCTACTGAAAATTTTGGTCATCTTAAGGCTTTTTTATGGATTAAAAACCAAGTATTATTAGTTTTATTTGATCGGGAGTTAGAGAATCAAATTTTCCTCGTCCACTTATCTAATCAATCAACATTTCATAGTGCGTTTTCAAATGAAAGTTGACTAATATTTTTTAGAATCAATCTGCGGCCCAATGATCGTATTGATACCTGAGAATATTACGATGTTTATCAGAAAAAGTACGAGCTATGTTGTCCAGAAAATGAGTGATATCATACAATATAACCATATATTTTCCATTTTTATCGGAACTTTATGACGGATTAAGATGGAAATATGAAATTTTATAGGAAATCAAAGGAACTATGGTTTATATGATACGCAAAACTCATAGGGTGTATGGTAGCAAAAATTTTAATTGCAAAATAAATTTCTAGTGGTTATCATCATTTCATAATGGCAGAGGGAGTATTGAATATGATCCATGGGTTGGTACAAAAATCAGCTGCAAATGAGTTTTAAAAAATTATCCTGGCAGATCTGTGGGTTTATGTCCCATAATTTCACTGTGAGGCTTATTGAAAGACGATATAGCTATGGACCAAAATTTAGTGTAACCAACCAGATTACTACGGTCAAGATTCTTGGTCCCTGATGCACGATAACAAATCGGCCCTCGTTGAGAAAAATTGTCAATTTTTTATCTAGGAAGGGTTCCTCGACAATTGTTTACGCGTATTTTCCTTATTTGGCTTCTACTGACTTCCAGCTATTTCCAGAACTAAATTTGGCAATGTAATGGCAAAGTAATTGTGATGTGAACGGCATTCAAAAACCTAAATCAATGGTTCTGAAAGAATTTTCGGCTCAAGACAGTCAAGTCTTCTTTAATCAGTTTGTAAATCTTTTTCAGACATAAATTAAAGAGAGACTTGCTTGATTAAATAGCAACAAAAAGCAGGATAAAGTAGGTTTTGCATTAATTCCAGTCGAGTCAGTTTCCCAGTGGAACTTAAGAGTAATCATATTGCAATCAATGGTATTGATGCTTGGAATTGACATGTTTCTTAGATTTTAAGCATTCTCTTGGCGAATAATCGGTTAACATTTATATTTATCGGGATTATAATTTACGATAGGTATACCAAGTATTATTTCCAATGTTTATTCAGCTTTTTATCTGTTCATAAAAACGAAATTTGTGTTGCAAAATAAACTTAAGTTTACTTGAGTAACAAGACTTTATACTGAACTATTCTATTTTTACGATGAATCTGAACCACGATAAGGTAAATAGAGCCGCAACCTATAATGTTGATGCCATGTAATAGTCATCATATAGTGAGTCATGGTCATCATGAGGTGCAAAGTCAACTAACATTTCATAAATATTGGTAATCTAGAGGAAGCTGAAAGAAGAGAAATCTAGGAAAAGGTTGGAGGATGGGAGTGGTCGATAGAAAGGAAGCCTAAAGGAGCGGAAAAGTAGAAATGAAGGGCGACTAAACTGTGGGAGGAGTAGGTGTTGGTCTTCATAATGTGATTAGATAAGGATAAGGTCGAGTGAATCCATAACATTTTATAATGTTATCTTCTGTATACTAATTTCCGTTATATATATTTCCGTTGTTTTTTCTTTCCGATACTTCTTTACCTGAATTGTTCTTTCAATAGGTTTAACGTATACGTTTATAATTATATTATTAATGTATACATACATTATATACCGTTTTGTGAACTTGTGAGCAAGTACAGTAGAATTTTTGTAGTATTATAGCATTTTTATATCACTTATTAATTTTTGTAGTATAAAATAATTTCACAGAAAAATATTTTGAGGGAAACTTGGTGAGCGTTCTTTGTTTATAACAAATTGAATGATTTTTTGAGTTTTTATCGTCAAACAGCTGATGGATCGATTAACAATGAAAAGACGAGGAGTGATAAAAAAAATAGTTCAACCCTTTCGGAAGGCATACAGATGGAAAATATGCTCAATAATTAATTTGGTATCTACCATTAATATACAACAAA
The DNA here is from genome assembly GCA_947579665.1 of Sympetrum striolatum. Lineage (NCBI taxonomy): Eukaryota > Metazoa > Arthropoda > Insecta > Odonata > Libellulidae > Sympetrum > Sympetrum striolatum. The sequence goes on along the minus strand of OX388342.1, from coordinate 45,774,230 downwards.
TTCTTAATGCAATTGAGGATTAATGCTCAATAGGAGATGGTTTTCCTGCGTCAGTTTCTATATTTTCTAATTATTAGGAGCAACAATCCATTATTGGCAATACATAGCTGAACAACAAGGCTGAAATATCCGATTTATCTGAGAACCGATATCATTCCACGGAAAGAAATACTTTTAGCATGTTCTACAAACAAGAGTTTTAGGCCAGAAGTAACACGAAAACGCATAAGTCAAAGTTGTCAAAAGCCTTGAATTCTTCCTCTGCCGGACGGCTTACGGAGTGCTATAAATCTCTATTTTAATAACATCCTCTCTTTCTGAAAGAATTATCTTGGTAAAAGGATGATGTGATGACATAAATGACAGGGTTGTATTGCTTCTCTGCGTTAGGGAAAAACGGAAAAGAGTTGAATAGCTGAGTAGAGAATCGTGCTGTTGGAAAGGAATTTAAGGTAAAGTCAGGAAGAAGACCATCATGTTTTGTGTGCACAATCACCATTTAGAGACCCGGAAAAAGAGGTTTATGATGGATTGTGCATAGTTGGGTTAAGAATCCAAGAGAATTCAATTGCAGCAAACCTGCCCTTTTGAGCATCCATTGCTAGCTTATAAGATAGTTAGTATGAACATCTAAATCAGAAATGTTGTTTTCATAGTAGAAATATCCCAAATACGTGTGGTAAAAATAAGTGGTTGAGGCTATGAATCACAAATGTGTTACTGCTACAAAAAAAGGTTTCGTGTTTTAAAAGCTCTCCCCTGATTTTAAAGACTTCGGGATTGATGGATAAGAGAAGCTTTACAACAAGTAGTAGAGACAAAAAAACGTAAAAGGAGATGGGAAGGAGAAAAAAACCTTCACATCTATATCAAATAAACGGGATGCGGGTTGATGAAGCACCACGAGCCTCTGTTCGGAATGATGTACACAAGGATGTTTACAAAGGTTTTAGAAGCTGATAAGAACACATCGCATTTGTTAAAGGTCATGAAACATTCATCCCAAAGGAGATAAAGGAAAGATTGGGCTAAAACTTCGAGAACCCCGTTTGTTCTTTAAATACGAAGGCTGGGGAATAAATTTAAAACTGTAGATTGGCAATACATGCTTATGAAATGATACTTATGGCAATGCAATTAAATAAGTAGACAGAAAGGAAGAGACAAAACTTGGAAGCGAAAAACTGCAAATAAGTATGAGATTCGGAATAAAATTGACAGATTCAGGCGAGATGTGGTGGAAATTCATCATGTAAAATAAAGGAAACAAGATGGTACTTTTTCCACAGGATTTTAATATGCTACCGGTTTCAACGGAGAATCATCGTCTAAAGGCCCGAAGATGACGATTCTCCGTTGAAACTGGTAGTATATTAAAAATCCTGTGGAAAAAGTACCATCTTGTTTCCTTCATTTTATAAGAGATTCTAGGAAAGAAATGCAGTGAACACCGTAAAGTTGGAGATAAACCGGAAGCCAAATCCTGTCAAAATGAACTGACTAAGGTAGTGAGCAGTGTGCTATTGCAACTAGAATAATAGCATGTTTTATGGCGCAATTAATTTTGTAGTAATAGAATACCATTTTATTTGGTATACAGATAAAAGAATTGATTTCTTCATCGAATTCCAGTAATTGAAGTCTCAACTCATTGAGTCTATTACCTAACGTTTGTTATCTCGTTGGTTTGGAGAATGAGGAAAACAGATGAGGGCCAAGTTTCTCCAAAATCCCCGAATTCATAAGAGTTGGAAATAAGTAGCGGAATAGCTCAAATATTAGAAGATACTATTTAGGATAAAAGTGCACCTTGGAAATTCAGGACGTTCGCAACTTGAAAAATGCAAAAGTGATTATGAATATACGGACTGAATTGGAAAAAGTAGTATTTGTAACGGCTACTCTCGATTGATACTGAAAATTACGGGCATCAAAAATCAGTCTTCGATAAAAATCTGAGATTTTTCATTTAAGGTAAGAAAAAATAAAATTCCCATCGATACGTTTCAGATCAAGAAATATGGCGACAAATAAAAAATATCAATTGCTACTATTGTCGTGGAATTTTTCATATCCACTTAAATCAAGACGAAATATGCGAATTATGGGCCAAACTGGGAGTTATTCATCCGAAACAGCGATCGCCTACAAGGGGAGAGTAATCTAAAGAAAAACCTGTTGCCCTCTTATCTGAAAATGTTTTCCGCGACTTTCATTTTGATTCCCGATACTTCTGAGCATCTTCCAGTCCCAGAAGATGATCTTTCCGAGATTTCAAAAATCATAACTCAAGTGCACAGCGTAGCTCATCGGACAAGATGAGCAAAACTTCCGGCCAATAAGACTAAAACGTACGGAGCCTTTGGTACTGACCTTCTCACATGCTTTCACCGCCGGCGCCTTTTTCTTCCTCAGCGATGACGTCAATCCTCTGGTGGACGCCAGACGCCGGAACACCCCCTGACGACGCCGGAAGCACCCTTCCTCTGATTCCGCGGTCACAGCTTCATCCCGCCCTTCGACCATTCTCTCCTCATCTTTGGGGGGAGTGACTTGCTTCTTTTCTGCGACGACTTCTTCCTCCTCTTCCTCCCATGCCACTATGCTGCCTCCTTCATCCCCGAGACTCACCCTCGTCACCTTCATCTTGGATCCATGGCACAATCTCGCGCGAGCGTTCACATACACAGTCGAAATCCACAACCACTACACCACACGCTTCGGTATCCGCTATAAGGATGGGCGTGGTGGAGGAAGAGGGGTGGGGGGAAGAAGAAGTGGCTTATTCGATATAAAGGAGAGGGTTATCAACAGGCAGTTCACGTAATGACAGTGCTTGCGACTCCCCGTGAATATTTTTTTCAAGGCAAGGTCAGAATCAAAACGTTTATTTTTTCACCGTCCATTCCGGGAACCTTATCGTGAAACTAATCGCTGAAAAAGCTCGATGGTTTTTGCTCCAGAAAAATGTTTCTGCGGACGTGAATCTAATGATACGTTTGAGTCCGGAGAATAAAGTTGCGATGAAACTTTTTGGCATTAAGATTGATGGGCCAGTTTTTATCGAGGTATTGTCACGCTATGATATTCCTTTTTCTGAGTTTATAGACTTTTTGTTGTTATTAAGAAAAATGAATAGCAAATTGGACCTATTTGATTTTTAGTTATTGCAAACTCTCTTTAATTAAGTCCCTTGTTCATAAAAAAAATCATAGATAGATCATTGGAGAGCTTTAAAGGCAATTTAAGCTCACATGAGAAGTATTACAGGCTCATTAGGGGTACATTTTCTGAATTCACCGACAATGAATAATTTTCAGAATGGAAGGTATAATTTTCATACAAAAACTTATTTATTCTTCTAACTGCTGCTAATTGGTTATGTGATCAGTGGAGGATAATCTGTTGAATTTAAAAATCTATGACACCAAGGATCCTATTTCTTACAAACTCGGCTTATGAAAACAGTAATAGTTTAACATAATAGTTAAGGAATTGAAATATAGAAAAGCTGTTTCCATGTTTATTTACATTTATATTAAATGATAATTAAAATTTTTTGGTAGAACCAGAAACATATTAATACACCTGATTTCGAGAATATTTCTATAGTTTTAATTATTGGCTTAAATATTTTTAAAAGATCTTATGAAATAATATTGAGATTCTGCTTTAGATATAAGAAGGTTTGTCTAGTCGGCTGATCCATTGTATGTGTATATAACGTATATATTAATTTAAACGAACCTCTAAATTAATTTTTGTCTCTATTGATATTTTTAGATTTCTTATATATTTTATGTTTTAATCTTTCGTCTCATCGATAAAAGCTCTAGGGAAGGTTGTTATTTAATAGTGAATCGCATAATGACTCATGTAATGGAGCAATTAAACTAAATTGTACTCCATCATTCATACTATTGTTAATTATTCAAGTGCGCAATGAGGAAGGACATCCGGAGGGAGGTGAGCACGATTTCTCACTAGCTGACTTCGTTGCGTATTCATCGCGATTAAAATTAAATTCATGGTGAGATTGCAGAATATAAAAAAAGCTATAACTTACAATTTATTGCGATATTCTTGAATTACTCTGACCTTAACACTTGAATTGATCTTACCTTAATAATTCATTATTAACTTTGAAATTGGAAGTTTTTTATTTGGACTTACCTGGATGCTGTTGCAGATAAGATATCCAAACCAAAAAAATCCGCGTAAACACTACGCAAAATTGTTATCCTCAGCGCAAAATCACACACTGATGATAGGTCCACTTCAAGAGCACAATATGCAAACTTGAATTCAAAGTTGAGCACTGTGTAAGCCGACTATCCTCAAAGTATTGCCTTTAATCGCCAATGCATAAATTCACCGCACTAATCAATGATCCCACTACATCTGCAAACCGTTGATCTTTGGGTTTTTCAATGAGCGGGATGATACGCATTATGACTCACGAGCAGCAATTAATCTTCTCTCCGCGGTTTATTAAGTCGATGAAACGGAAAGAAAACGTCGAAACGGATCATTCGCTCGGGAAGTCACATCTTCCTTCTCCGGCGCACTTTTCACAGTTCAAGAACTCATCTTTTTTGCCCGAGAATATCCCCGCGCTTCACTCACTTCCCTCCGACTCCGCGACTCCTTCGGATGTTTCGAACGCGCGGTAATTTGCGTAATGTCTTGTCGCACCACGTGGCCGCAGGAAGATCTCCTCGCGCGCGACTAACGGTTTCAAATCAGAGAAAACGAGGGAAAAAAGGCCGCCGCGTCAAATCCCTCACTCTCTCCGATCGCCACTCGTAACCCGCGGAGGGAAACATGACCACTCGATAATAAAGCGCTTTTTTAGACTTCCCCTCTTTCCGCGACGTCGCTGCATTCCCACACAGGCGTGACCCCACTCTCCGCGGCCCAATGTCCTCCTCCACAATGGACACACGCATAAGCAGGTGCACCAATCTGAAAACACCGTGAAAGCAAATGGCGTGGGTGTAGGTGCGGACTCGGGGTGGAGTCCGTCACAGTGGTCAGTCGCCGTTCCCCTTCCTCGACGTTCCCTCCGCTGCTTATTTCGCGATGTTTGATTTCTGATGCCCTCCCGATCGGGTGTGTATCCCTATCTCTATCCTTCTCATCCCGAGACTACCTATAGTCCGCCTCGGTCTTCCGTGGCCAACCTCGCCTTCCATTTACTCACACCATCGCCTCCTTGCGCCCCTGGCAACCCTCTCTTCCTCCTCCCATCTTCCTCTCACCCTCTATGCCGTCCCCCCACCCTATGATCCCGACGCCCATTCCTCCAACACACTTCCTGCCACCCGACCCATCTCCGCGTCCCCCATCCTCCTCTATCCCCCGTTGAGGTCTCTCCATACCAAAGCACCTGCCATGTGGGTGATTACGCTCCCTTGACTGTTATGCCGCATGAAAGGTGTGTATCCTCGGCTCGGAGAAATTTTCCCTTTTAAATATTACGTCTCCCTATTTATACATTACTGACGTTGATTGGAAACTGTTTTAGTTGGACGATTTCCAGCACTTGTTTACTTACGCTTTCATCGGGAGATATAGAAAGTTGAATCCCCTAATAGGAACTTCAACAACTGCTTCATGTTGCGTAGTCATTTTCTTAAGTTAGAATATTCAAAACTTTATTTACTTGTTTGTCCAAAAATATCGCGAGGAGTATTAACTGTGACGTTATAATTTAGAAAAATTATAAGTATTTTATTATCATGTAATGGAATCCTGTCATTAATCGCGCCTGAAATAGTAGCTTTTATACGCATACTCTACAAATAGTATATATCTTAATTTTACTCGTATAAAAGAAAAGATTAAATTTTTACTTTGCGTGCTGCCCAACCTTTTCCTTTTCCCAGGGTGCCGTGGGGCAAAAAAGTTTGGCAGACCCTGCCGCAGAAGGGAAATTTTGTCCACAGTTCTGCTTCAATGTATATCGTGAGGGAATTTTGAAATCGAGAATATTGTACGTAATGATTTGACTTTCAACTTCTTTGGCTTAACGTCTTCCATTCCTTTCAAAATGCAGTTCTAGATTCTTCCGAAATAGGGTATTCTATTTTCAATGCGTTTAAAATTTTAATAAAATTCGGTATGTAAATACGGGGAAAATACTTTTTCTGATAATCCTTCTTGGAATATAATGGCAAAAATTTTAAAAAATTGTTCAATTATTTTCTTTTGCTTGAAACGGTAAAAACGAAACGTTAAGACATTCATGATTGTAAATTAAATGCAATTTTATCATCACATTGGTTCTTTTGAAGATCAACCGACCCAGCTCAGGAGAGATTACGTACCGAAGGGAGGGTGTCGATGAGGATGTCCTCACTCTCCATTCCAGGGGTTTGAGATAAATACCAAGAGAGACGGGTGCGTCTGGTATAACGAGGAGATTCCATAACATCTGGAAGCGAAGCTGCGCCCCTCCAGCTGCTAAGTCGTAATCTGCAATGGGTCATCTGGTTGCTACTTTCAAAGAAGTCCCAGCCCATGACTGTATTTTGCGCGATTTATATTGGAGGTTGCAACGGCTGTTTGTATGAGAAGGTGTGCAAGCTATTCATTTTCCTCCACATGTTTAAACTGTGATAAAGAGTTCCTTTCTGAAAGTATTCAAAATGTGTGTTGTTTCACTTACATATTCGCATGATTTTTTTTCTTCTGTCATCTCCACATGCATCATTGATTCTTTCTGGAATGAGAACCAAGTGATCGAAATAAATAATAAGCTGTAATAAAGGAATTAAACCAGGGCAGCACTTGGTATTCGAAAGATAGTCGAATATTACTATATCAATGGTGCAACGTTGTCCTACGACAAGACTATTCAAGCGTGCAAAATAAAATGTGTCTTAACTAGAAAAAATTAAATCGATGGCACATCAGAGTTAGTGTTAGACATACCAATAGCGACTAGAATTGTTAAAAGGTACATGGGAGATTATTAATTTTTTTCATGGCTAATAATGCTGATTGTGAGACATAAATTCATTCTCTGAGGATCCCTTTAAAAAACACGCGTATCTCGTGTCTTTTCCGATGCAGCTCTCCGTAGCTTTCTAAATAAGTCAAGAAGACTCGCAAATGACTGATCCAGTATTTTATTTATCAAAGATCAAAGAACATTTTGGTGGTTGAAGTTCCAGATTATTATTGAGTCCGGAATCATGCAATCGCAATTTATCGACCAAAAAAGTTATTTTAAATCATTCCAAGGAGCAAAAGACATGCTGAAATCTATCAAATTCTGTAAAAATCTTAGTCTTTTTAGCACTAGAAGAATTCCTATTTCCTTAGTCAACTATCTTAAGAGAGAAAATATAAACTCATATATGATTTAAGGTTACCTGAAAAACTTCAGTAATGGAGGTAAATGACTCGTTAGTAAGGAAACTTTGCAAGGAAATGGTTTTTGTGAATCTATCCTTGTTTTGAAATGAAGGGATCCAAAAAAATCAGAAATTATAAAACATAATTACTCATGTATTTATTGTATAGTAATTTTTGTTTTGATAATGAAAATTCCGTCAGTATCGCTGTTGTTATGAGTCCATTGTATTACATTCGTATGTTATCTGTATGGAATCCCTTCAATTATCAGTTCTATAGAAAAGTCATAAATACATGGGATAATAGTTGATGTAGTGAGAGCCAAAATCAACGTATTCTGTCCCAAATTACTTTCTCATGGTGGTGATGAATCACGAGATATTGCGCAAAATATTTAGAGACCGCTAAGTCAAGAAACGGGAAAGAATTTTTTCCCATTTAGAGTCTATAAATGCCAAACGAATTAAACCATCACGGGAGAAGGAAACGTGTTTTCGGAATTTATGTTGCGGTTATTAAATAAACCCCAGTCTCTCTCTCCTCTCTCTTCCAAAAAAGAATTTTACCATTTAGTGACTACGTATGAATTGTTTTTTTTTTTTTTCGATTCGGACGCTTCTTGTGCTCCCCTTTAATCGAGCATGAAAACGTTATTGCAAAGGAAAATAAGAAGTCAAGCTCCGTCGGACATTGAGTTATATATCCGAAAAGAGATTTCCCATTTACTCAATTTTAGAGAAAGATCGAGCAAAAAGTATGCGGTGGGAACTAATCGAGGGGGATGTTTCCGAGTGCTAGATTTCTTGTACGCAATGTTCTTAACCTTGTTCATTCCGTCACGCAATATTAGCCGAGCTCGGCCGGGAGGAAACACTGTGATACGAGTGGTTGAAAAGGTTATTAACTCGTTAGATTATGAAGTTCATTCCTTTATGTTTTATCGCAACATAAGAACGATAAATCGCCTGGGAATGGAATAAGAAGTTAGAAAGTTTGACGATGTTTACTTTTTCGACTTGGGTAATTTTCGAAATTTATACGACAATGGAAGATATTTGTATATAAATACTTTTTTCGCTTATACTAAGCTATTTTCAGCAAACTTACTCTCTGTAGGGTATACATTGGTAAGTTCCTGATACATTTTTTTTTTAAGCTGTCGAAGCACTTTTAAAAATACTGCGCTTGCTTTTATTTCTCTGTAAATTGCTTAACGGATGTTTTGAAAATTTATTACGAACTTACCAATTTCACGAAATTATCAAATTTTACCTTGCTTCTTTTTCTTTGAATTCTTTACTTAAACCAGCCTTTAGCATCACGCTTGATAGGATGATTTTTTATTATCTGCGATCCTCAGAAAAATATTTGTCTTTATTCCTGTGTATTAATCAAAATATTTGCTGCTAATTGGCTTAAAGGAGGCTACGAAAATCGACGACGTGAATATTTCATACCAGTGACATCGATAATTCTCACCTGTTCGCACGCGTTGATATAAAAAGTAGAAACGAATGATTGCAAGACGATTAAATTACTGGGGATATCCATTTCATTCTCTTTCCTCTCACGCATGTACAAGGAACGGAGGCGTATTGTTCGCATTCATGCACATTTGTCACGCTTTCCACTGGTTCACCGATCGGTTGGGTAGGATTGAAGGGGGGAAGCGTATCTCGTATTCAAGCCACCGTTCAGTTCTTTCTGAGCGGGATTTTGATTAACGAAAACAAAATATACATTTTTTTCGAAGAAGAGTATTCGCCTGTCAAACTGGAAAACATCAGCGAATTTTTCTTTATTTTAACATATCTATTTATAGCGGGATTAATTTCAGTGCTTTAATTTCAGTAATTTAATTCAGAAGGACGGAAACTATAAATATAAATTATTCTTATAAATTTATTTCCGAACTTGATCAGCCCTATTTAGCCTCATTACTTTCTACGTTGAAATAGATTATGAATGAAAGGGGGTTTAGGTCGAGCTGAAACAGGAAAACAGGAAATCTGAACGTTGATTATGTACTTACTTGTACTAACAATTTGATATACAGTGTCGTTGAATTACTCGGTCTTATTAGGATAGGATGCCGTAATTTAAGAAAGATGCGGGTAGCGTTATAAAAATAACATCTTAGGTTAGTCTAAAAAAGTAGACATTTAAATGAATAAATTAAAAATAATTTTTAATGTTCTTTTTTATGATTCTTTGTTTCACTGATTCAATTACAGTCTAAGCAGATGAGTATAAGGTGGTAAAAGATTGTTTCGTTTCACTGTGTGAAAGATAACTGTAATATTAATGGCATAGAAAGACCAAAAGTTCGGTGGAATAATGTATAACGAGAATGAGGAAAGTAGACTGATTACAAAAAAATGCATTTAGGATTGTATATCTCAGTTGCCGAAGGATAAGCTGATTTGCTTCTAATTACACAGTTTCTGCAAAGCTATAGTCACAATAAAGTATTGCTACAATTGCCTTCCATACAATATCATGAAAGTTAGTTTGAAAGAAAATGAATATTTATTTTAACATGTGTGCTTCCAACAAAATAATATTCATGCAACACAATAGTTGTTTAAAATGCGTTCAAAACTTCTATTAAAGTTTTAAAATATTTATAACAAAATGAAAAATGATTTGTTCCGTTTAATTGCTATTGACGATTCCCAGTTATGCATAAAGTACAATATATTTGTACATTGCACTTAAAAGTACAATTTACTTATGCATGCAGTCTACTTTTCTCATAGAATGTACACTCCTGGCCAAAATTAACGCAGCACCTCCCTAGCGATCCTTACGGCCGGTGCTGCGTTAATTTTGGCCAGGAGTGTAAATAAATTTTGTACAAAGAATTGAGAGGCACTGGTTATAATGTATGTATGAGTTTTATGCTTCAACAGCTCAAATAAATGCGTGTATTTAACAATTATTAATGTAGACCAAAAATTTATGATACTGAATTCGCTAATGAAACGTATCAAGAAAAATGAAATACTGACTGCACCAATTTATTATGGGGATGACTACCTCGTCATTTTAAAGAATTTTAGCATTTAAATTCAGAATTCATCTTATCCATCATTCGAGCTTTTCCTAAATCTTAATATAATGAATACGTTGATTATGTTCGTGTATTTTAAACTGCTAAGTGAAAACCGGCGGGAATATATATTGCAATAATTCCGAGGAAACCATCGGAAGGAATATCTCCACTCTTCAAAGATCCAGCCGGAAACGAGTTTTCAGGAGACCCGTACTCTAGTTTCTAGATTCCTGCATCTCATTAAATCCCTTTGAAAGTTGAGTGCTTCTGACGTTTTACGTGAGTTCCATACAGCACGCTCTGAAAGACGAGTCCTTCATTCATTCCGCTTTAATGAGAAAACCTCTCAAAGTATTAACATTTATCTTCTTTTTATGCCGGCAAAGCGCAGATACTATATTGGCAGCGGAACATAATTTTGGGAGGAATAGTTAAGGAAAGGAAAAAATGTATTTTCTGAAGAAGTCACCAAAGAGAGGCCTTATACACCACGCGTCGCAACAGACTTGCAAATGAGCCGATATTGCGGTCGTTCCCTCGGACGTGACTTTCCTCCGAGATCCTCATTTTCGACGCTGCTCCAGGAATCCATTCACAACGCCGCGGCGACTGCATCGGTTCGCGAAGTTTCATTCATTATTTATCACCGATAGCCATCATTACAGGCGACGATGGAAATATAAACATTTTTCGATCGGAATTCAGGATGAAGAAGCGGTGGAAAAACATCTTTTTCCCTCAGACGCATGTGATGCTTCAATGGACCGCAAACAACCTAGGTGGATAGCATGGGATCAAGATGTGCATCGACGAGAGAAGTAGATGTTATCGATATACTTATTTTGTACTTTTATTTTTCGCCGATCAGCGCTGACCTTACGAGGAATCGACTTTGTGAAAGATCATTTTCTTCTAACTGGTTATTGCTGTTCCATTAACAATTTTGAAACAGTCTTTCTTGTTTTCGAATTTAATGAATCCAAAGGTTATCTAATTCGCTATCTATTATGCCTAGTTAATTCTGTATTGGAAAATATTGCTTATTATCAATTAAAATCAGTAGATATTTTGTAAATACTTTAGTTCACTGGAAAATGCTTAAAGATCATTGTTTTGCAAGTACGGAATTCGATCTTTTGACAACAGGGTCACTCGATGGACTTTCGTATTTAATTGAACGTGAAATTTCAAATAATTTCACCATCCTCCATCTTGCAATTTCTTCTCTGAAGTATTTATGCACTTATTCAAGATTGACAACGTTTTGTTTAACTTTAGAGGTTTTGGTGTTCACTGCTGAGAGCAAGTTCTCGTATCTGAAAAATTGCAGATTCTCCTACACTTAGCCAATGGACATTAGTGCCAACGTTCATACTCAAATAGGTACTCGGATATCCTAGGTTACCTTTTTATAATCTATGTGTATTTCCTTGTTTAAAGCTAACTTAAAGTCAGGAGAAGATAAAATTATATCAGCAATAGAATATATTATCTAAATAATTACTATCATCTAAGTTAACACGATGTGGTTTCACTGCTTGTTTTTCATTAAGAAATGGACTGGAATGATCGTCAATGCAACATTTATTTTTGACTCTTTCTATTTAATGAGGTAGATTTAACAGAGCTCCAAATTGTAGAATAATATAGAAAAATACCAAAGAATTCGTGCATAAATGGACATTTCAGAAATATTTTCATAGCATATTAAAATCAACGTGAAAGAACTTAAATTGTAATAGATTCTTTTATCCTAGGAAATATTTGAGACATTCGAGTGCCTTCTTATCTGCAATTCCAAAATTCTTCCTACCTTGTTCGAATACAATCTATAGACATATCTCTCGTCGCATCTGCCTGAATATGAAATTGAAGAAGAGGAGAAGAACGCACCTTCCCTATAAATGGAAATGTCCCCGGAGTTATATTCGTTGAAGTCCATAACGGTTGAAATACGTGATTCTGCGTTGGTGTCGGCAGACTCTTATGCGCGGAATAAGATGGACTATCTTTCTGTGGTCCTCCTTGGCTGGCGGCGGCAACAGGATGGCTTTTAAGCTCCCGAGTCACACACGAACACATCGCCTCCCACTCCTCTCATAACCCTTCGAATGCGCCTTCCGATATTCTGATCGTCAAGAAGGGGATATGGACGAGCCAAAAAGCCAACGAGTTGCTAGGGGATAACAAATCTTTCGAAGGAGTGGTTTGGGTGAAGCGGTGTTGCCAGGCAATGGGCTTCCCATAAGAAAAGGCTGAAAAGTTTATATCGTACCGAGTCGATGAGGCAGTGGTGAAATTTTGCTATCAGTAAAAAGTTGGCGATAATAAGCTGCAGTACTCTCTTTCCATGTTTTGATTTGTCCTGCTCTTCATTGTCATGTCGGTGAAGTTCACCGGTCGTTAAATTCACTGAGGGCTGCACTCTCGTCACGTCTGCATTGCCATTGTTACATTGCTAGATGGCGGATCACCAAAATGTTCCCATGATGTAATTGTGTCATCTTGAGGAATAAATGAATATTTTGGAGAAGCTTAAACTGAACTTACACTTCAAAACGATATATGATTTATCGTATTCCATCTTTTCACGATTTTAATGTACACAGAGCAAGTCAAGTCGCTAAAATTTAGCTTGCCCATACCGAGTGATTGTAACTTACTTAATCTCAATGATCTAATCTCAACTCAATCTAAATGATTGCTGTATATATGTTTCAGTTTTAAAAGAAATACCGAAAATTTTTGCGTGTAGATAGCCTTGTTTATTGCTATGCCTGGATAACTTCCTATTTTTCCGTTTTAAATATCTGTACCTCCGATATTTTCTTCCATTTTGGCCCTTCAATAAAAAGAAAGCAATTTTTGCATTAGGTTCTTAAATTCCAATCTTTTTACTTCAATGCAATGTTCCTTAAGTATGTACAATACGTTGAAATGCATATCCATTGCGTCCTTGAGCTCGGATCTATTTTAAATTAATCATCCAATTTTATGTGGAAAGGGCAACGAAAAAATATTTTGATTGAATTTCAGCTTTAATAATTATTCGTTTAAGGAAAATGGGTAAGGTTTTTTTGCACGAAATGGCGTGCACCCAGGAAAAATCGATCAGGAATCGAACCCGGGTCTCCCGATTGCCAGTCCCGTTGGAATTTTTAAAAGTATATTCTTCTTTGAGAAATATTTGTTTATTCAAATTTTTTTCTCATAAATTTAAGGTAATAAAGAGTCTACCAGAAAGATTTGCAGAAACGCTATTGAGAGTTATGTTTCGAAAATATAAAGATAAAAGCGCTAATTTGAGTGAGAATGTAAGAAGCTAGAATTTTTAAGTTAATGGCTACAGATCAGCAATCTTTCTTATCATATGGTAAACTCTTTAAAAGGTCTTCGTTATGCTAAATGATTTCGTGGAAGAGAAATAAAATGGATCCGGATGCCACCGAATAGGGGACCGTGCCCGCTGAAGGAATCCGAAATGTCCTCGTGCGTAAGCAGGGAAGACGGGTTGACGCGTTGCTACGCGTCGGAATTTCTACTGCACGAAAAATATAGGGATTCGATAAAAGCATGCGTTGGGGTGAGATGAGAAATTCAATTGCTCTAAAATCGTCGCTTTTATCTTAATATACGATGACCGATGATTCCATCCTGTTTCAAATTCGGCTTGCTTGTGTAGACTGGATGGTGCTTTGCTCTCATGATCATAAGTGAAATATAATTACTCTGATGACGTAATATGGAAAGAAAATTGGATTATTAAAGCAGAAAGTACATGAAAGGCAATAAAAGAATATCTGCAAGCTTCTTTAGAATGGATGACATTTATCTGTTGGTTATCGACCAATAGGAAAGATCGTTGTAAGCTACAGTAAGCTAAATATTAAACGCAATTCCTCGAATTTCTATTTATTTACATAATTTATTTTCTGATGGACCAGCAGTCTTTACCTCGACACTATAAGGATGATGTATGTGTTATATTAGATATATACGAATAAAAAGTCGTGTGAAATACATACCATATTCCGAGGAATAAAGGAATTTTACAAATCCAATTAACGGATCAGCAGCAAATAAAATGAAAATTCCATTGACAAACAAAAAGAAGAAAACTTCCATTGGTATAGGAAAAGGGTGGGCTTATCTTTGAACATAAGGGCGTGCACCCAGGAAAAATCCCGAGCACTAACGGACTTGAAATAGTCCGACGAGGCCGGGAATCGAATCCTGGATCTTCCTCTATCCGGGAGGATCTATACAAGCCAAGTAGTCTAGTTCAGTTTAGGCCTGGTAACGTAGATAGTTAAGGTCTCCTCTCTTGATAGAGAAAGATCCCGAGTTCGATTCCCGGTCCCATCAGTAATTTTTAAAGTTCGTTTTTCCTTGGAACTCTATAGATCTTGTTTAAATTGATGACGTATTTTATGGATAATTTAACAAGCTCGCTGCACCTACACGCATTCTAGGTCTTACTGATATCATAATAATTCTATAGTATTTCAATTTCATTACTTTGCGATACCTCTTTTATTTACATTTGTGGGAGTATGTTAGCTTGCTGCAGGTAAAAATGCTGTTTCTATTATGAATTTATTTGCACCTGAATATTCTAAAACTAATTTAACGTGTTATCTCTCGAACAATTGAACGAACAAGGGTAATTAGCGAGTAGAGTTTCCCTACATACTCTTTCAAAAGGTGGGTATACGCCAGTTTAGTGTAACAGTGAACATATACAATTGTTAATGTAGGTTTTCCATTACGCATACGGGTGTCTTGATTGCAACAAAGATCTCAGGTATCTGGCTGTTTCACTAAGCTATTATGGAACCAACTAATGAATAATTTAAATGCTCAGAAAGAATTTCATAATTGTGTTGCATTCTTATGATTTATTATTGTAAAATTTATCTATGTTTGATGAAGGATATTTCCCAACGTTCGAGTTTCACAGATGAGAGCATCTTCCCACTTACTTCTTATAATAAATCTGGGCTTTCCACGGGGAAGACTACTCGTACGTATGTTCTTTGGAAGAACTTCTGACCTGCTTTGACGCATGACCTTCTTGGTTGCTTCTGGGTTAATGTGTATATTTGGTGCTTCAACAATTATGGTCATTTCCTTCGGTAACCCAATTTCACCTTCCATAAAATTATGAAAAAGGTCGAATTATCATAAATTAGAATAAGAGAAAAAGAAATTTAGCTTTTGGTAAGTCGAAGAAAATCATTCGTATTTTTAGGCCCTGATGTCATTATGTAGTAAGTCAGATGTACTGCCAAGCAGACGTAGGGAGAGCAGAAATAGCGGCAGGAAAAAGGCAACAAAGAAATCATGGTAATTTGGCCGTTCGTGATCAGCGGGGGTGAAAAACGTCGGGGATGTATCTTCAGAACGGCTTCTTTGTGTTCGGAGAGGAGCGAAAGTCTTTTGTACACGCGATTCAAATAGCATTGCCCATTGTTCGAGGATCGAGTGAGGACGTCCGCCTACCAGTCTTCTATTGGATTTTCCAAGTGATTTCACCTATTTTCAAAGAAGAAAAGGTTTTATAGTAATTGTTCAGAGAAAACTGAAATCGGAGATGAAAGCCTAGACTGGGTTAGGCCCTGGATCGAACAAACAATTTGTACAATTTTCAATGATTCTTCAGTATGATCCATATTTAATAACAATATTTGTACAATATACCAATAAATAATATATAATTATAATGATATAATCTTGATATAATATAATTTATTATATGATATAATATATAATATCATATAATCTTAATGAGGAGAAAACGGTCACGGGTATACCATTAAGTACGTGCTTCTACAAAAAGAAAAGATGTTGGTAAATTTTCATTAGTAAATAGATCCATACTGGACTAAAATGCGTTACCTGAAGAAATTTTCAATCCCTTTCCTGCTAATGAACTGAGGTTAAAGAAAACCATTGAAAAATTGGCTGTTAAGATGTGCATAGTTGTAAAAATTTCTATAAATCCTATATTTGGTTATGGTAGTATAATGTAGAGTAAATATGAAATAAGTTTTTTAAATTATTGGAGTATGTAGTTTTAGTCGGTGCGCAGTATGACGCTAATTAAGACATTTGCGGATAGTTAATAATTAAATTTGTACACATAGGGATTTAGTTCTGTAAAATGTATCTGTGTTCTAATGATTAGTGTTGTATTTTTCGCACGGTTTAGGGATTTTGTTATATTTTCTCATTCTTTGTACTCATGTATGTTCAAATATGTATTCCCTTCATAAACATGTTATGACACAGGCACTACCACCTAGTTATTGCCTATCTGCAGTATAAATATAATAATAATATCATTAATCTATGTAAACATAATCTTGATATTAAATATGGTGCTTACCAGTCTTCACCAAGTTACCGTTTAATAATTTTGGCCTAATATCTTTGGTAAATATTTAATTATTTTCGCACTAGCGGAAAAACACTGTTATTACAACTAGATAAGCTTGTTATCTTGGACACATCATTACAGGCCAGAATCTCATTTTTTAAATGTAATATTTACTCTTAACGTAATCACTTTCATTTAAGTATACAGAGTATCTCCTGCTGTAAAAAGAAAATACTTTCTACTATATCACTATATTTATCACTAGAATGCCTCAAATTTTCAGTATTTCATTCCATTAAATTCGTCACTCCGATGAAAGGATTGGATTTTTTAATTTCGCAGAAAAATATCTCCAATGAAAATAACACGCTTCGAAAAACTCTCATCGAGCTTTATTTACTACAAAGTAGAATCAGACAAATGAAAATTTTCTATAACACCAAAAACAATGATATTTGCCTCAGATGATCCCAGGTCTCAAGCGAAATCTTGACGACATTCAGATACCCTTTCTTTAGGTTTTTGAAACAAAGGAGATGGTCAGCGATGTGGATTTCCCCCGAGAGGCGAGGGTTATTCGCTTCTGAGATTAAGATGCATTAAAACGTGTGAGAATATCTCCTCCTTTTCTCGCTCGATTTTTTCCTCGTGCACTCTCCGCTCGTTCCACCCGAGAGAATTGTTTTGCAGACTTTCATTGTTCAGAGACTTCAACGTGACTCAAAGGTAAATAGAGGTCAAAAGGAGAGCAGCTTGAAATTTTCAAAGACATTCAGTCTCTCGCTGCGTAATTTTCGTTTCCATACCAGATATATCTTTCTGAATTCATTTACCTAATTTTAATGCGCTTAAAAAAATTGGAGTCCGGCTTCATCTATTTGTTACGAGCGAATGGGGTTTTGATTGATTTTTGGTCAATGATAACGATTTACGTCTTTTATATAAATTATATCACACGTCCTATTTTCCTTACATTACAGGTTATTTATACATCATTTTGGTAAAAATTCGCCAACACAAAATTAATATATTAGATGTATTTAGACATACTAGGTATGATAGAGGTAACTTCGGAGTTAATCAAGTTTCCCTTACTCTAAAATCACCTGAAACTATGTGATTTGCTTTATCCTTTAATTTAATTTTTAACTTAGTTATTCTTATCTTGAACAATGTGTTGCAAAATTTTTATAATTTTGTACTCAACAGGGTTTCTATCTCATGAAACCAAAATTTGTTGTGAAAATAAAAATGCAAAGCTAATCATCAGAGATATTTTGTATAATTCGTTTTACTAGTGCTATGCTGGTGGTAGCTGGGGCAGTTTATAAAAAATAGTGGATAGCATATCAGAATCAATTCCATTCGTTTTAATCGAGATATGAAGTTTCATTTGCATTCATCAAATTCCTTGGGACCGTGAAAATCAACCGCTTTAATCACAATTATCACAATCACTAGGTACTTTTTCAATGTTTCTTTTCATACGGCTAAATACGAATTAAGCCCTGACTCTTTGGACAATTTGGGCTTCGCAGTGAGCGTAAATTTTCATTCACAACCTGAATTGAGCAAATTCCTCTTTGAATAATACTGGGAATATGTAAATATTCTTTGTTCATTTTTTCCCGCCGTCTATCGTTCACAGGCTAAGGCTCTGAGCTACAGGAAGTAATGGCACCTGCTCGAGGACGTTTCTAAGCTGTATCACTTCGTGAAGGATGATTCAGCTACCCCTGGGGAAAGGAAACAAAAGCAAAAGTGCTTCCGGAGAACTAAGGTAGGGGGAGCACTAATGGGGATTTCAAAGTGACCGTTGGTAAAATTTTATTCCAGGGAAGGAAGTGAAATATAGGAGAGACATTGAGGAACATTTTTTGCCAAAACACATGTGCTCGAGGGAGAACGCATTGTTGAAAAATTGTGATTCAAAAAGGTTATATTATTCGTAGATTTTTCATTTAAGGCTCAGCGAGCTTATATTTTCAACAAGTATTTCACTAATTCTCCAAATTTACAAGGAAAAATTCCCAACTTCTACCCACTCAGTTTTTACTCAACAATATTTATGACTGAAGAAATTGGATACATACCTGTGAATAAATTTTTAAAATCACTTAAATCATTCAAAACAGGTTAAGTGACCGAATTTAGGTTACTCTCCGAAGGTAACATAGCGCATGTAAGTTTATTTCTTATCAAAATCAAAGTTTGGGTGAATTAATATAATTTATTTTAAGTATCCTCTTTATAAAGTAAGATGCTATTCATTGACTTCAATATGTGAAGGGCACTTACAATGAAACGCATAGGAGTAAAGGCTTCTAGAAGTGTCTATGATATGTTTATGTATTTCGATTGTGAGAATATCTACATCAGGGAATTTTATCGTGGAAACTAGCAAATGTGAACAATTACGTAATAAATTCCTATACCAGATTATACCAGATATTATTATTATATATTATACCTTATCTACCTCCTAGTTCATAGTATTATCATTGCGTTGTATTTGGAGGGCAGATTACAGAAAAATTTGATAGATTGAATAACACACTTTGGTATGAGGTTCACTTCGATATTCAATATTCCCACAGGATCAAGCGGGCGGGAAATGACTCAAGAGGCTCATGGTTTGCTTCGCATATTGTTGGGCTTCTTTGTTGTGGATTATGAGGTTAGTGTGGGAAAGAGAATTTTTGGATGATGTTTCGAATTGTGGTGAAGACGGAGGGTCTGCGGAGCGGGAAAGTGATTAACAGTGAAAGCCACCTGCCTCTTCCGGCGCCCCTCTCCCTCTATTATTCGACTCAAAATGAGAGAGGAGACTCACTCGAGAGAGCTAGCCTCTCGCTAGAGCGCCGTTCCACAAAATAAGACTATAACCCCTGGAGGTTACTAGAGCGTATTGGTTGCAACTTCGGAAACAGTCTCTAATAGAATTGGCATCCTAATTTTATTCAGATTTATTTATTTTTCGTTGCTATAGAACAGCGTTTTCCAGCACTATCAGTTTAACGCGTATATTCCGCGGAAAATATTTCTTATAAACTTTATTAAATTTTAGGTCAGGCTCTGTTCATTGTTATTCTGCACCATATTTAAACTTGTGTAATATTCATTGCATCACAATACTCATAGTCGTAACGTTCACTAGAGATTGGGACTGTGCTTTCGCTGAGCTCTGTCAAAATCTTGCTTAATTGATTTATTATTAAAATCATATCACTATTTATGATTACTTTGTAGATCGGTGAAATTTTCAGTCTATGAAATGAAGTCTGAGGTATATTGTGAGAAAATTTTCTGCAGAAGATGTACTCTATTCTATTCTCTGCTCGTCTTTTATAACTCTTTTTATTCTCCTTCTTCACAAAATATAGTTTTCTATCTGTAGGTTTCGCAGGTTTTTCACACTCCCCTTCCTGTGAGTGTTTTCCTGCAGTGGAAATTTTTTCCTGAGCCCTCAGCTTAGGTTTTTTTAAATCCACTTACTAGTTTTCTTTGTGTACTTTTGCAAACTATCTCTTTCTTTCTGTTTCTCATATGACGATGGGCTGGATGTAAGAAGAGACTGCCTAGTCTCAATGTCGCCAGAATAAAGGCCATTTATTAATATTATTATTATTATTACTGATATCAATATAATTGTCCATGATAAATATATGTAAATTAATTATTATTTGTTTAAAATAGTGGACAGTAGTAAGATTACAAGAAAAGGAATGAGTCCCTAATAAACAAATTTGCTTTCATTAATTGTTCCCACTCATGGTTGCTAAATTGTTAGTATACTAAATTGTAGTTTCGAAATAAATATGAAGTACCGTTTGAAAAGGTAGGGCACTATGTCGTTCGTTCTCTGTTGTGTGTCGCCCTGCGTTCATTATCGGTCTACACCCAGTTTTTATTTTTCCGACAAGTGCTCAAAATAGCTCATTCAAGGTCATTCCATAGCATTGCAGATAATTTATTAGTCAGAGTATCCGCCTTCTGCCAGTTAATCAGCAACATTCGCCGTAATTTGTTGGATGGGAGACCGGTGATAAATGGTAAAGAAGGGACCCTGGGCATGGGGTGAACTTCATTGCACGCCACCTTGACACGGCCGGGTCCACTCATTAGGGTGTTAAGTTACCCCTCCAAATCCTACATTCCCGTCATCATTGGCTGAATTTAAGGAAAACCTCCACGAACGTTGATGCATCTTTTCCAGGAGTAAGTGATACCAGTTATCGTAATTAATAGTAATGAAGATTCAGGTAGATTATATACCACAAAAGATCAACTCATCGAAGTTGCTTTAACCTGCATTAAACCACCTTTATGTTTCATGTAAACCATTTGGGTTACTTAAAAATATATTCTTCATCATTGGAAGATTTATTATGATGTATTTTTCAAAGGATAGGTTTCTTCTATGAAAGAATTGGCATTATATTAGGTCAGATATCATTTAACCATGCCTTTGCTAAAATAAATCACAACAATAACTTGTTTTTGATGTAGCTAAATACAAGTTATTAAATGGTAATATTAGTCATATATTGGAAAACAAGATTATGATAGGCCATTGTCAATAAAATTGGTATATTTCGCGCTACTATCTATATTAACCTGTAGTTAAAAAAAGGAGCATTACATGGGTGTGACATGCCCCAATACCACCTCACAGGAAAACAATAGAAATTTTTTCATACTATCTAAATAGAAATTATTCAAATAATTCCTATGCCTTTCCTTAATTAAGATGTCAACGCACGTTGTCAGTAAAGAGAGAAAAGAGAAAGCTATCTACATAAAATAAGAAATATAACAACTTTTTCAAAATGCTCATAAACTTATTGTCATTTTACAGCTATAGAATTAGATTAAATAGATGGAATGTATTACCTATATAGTACGTTTTGTAGGATTTAGTTATTTTAAAAGGTACGACCACTACCTACTGATAAAATGGTTAAATGATGCGATACATTTCATTGAACCATCTTTAAATGTTAAACTCCCACTAAATATATTTACCACTTCTTTTGAGATTATAAAACAAACTTAATTAATTGTTATTCATCTGTATTTCACATTATATAGCAACACGTCCAAAATAATACTTGTCAATAGTAGTAGTAGTAGTAGTAGTATTGTTAAAAGTGCTTCGACAGCTTAGGTCATTTCGCACATTGGCTCCCACCGGGAATCGAACCCGATACCGCTTTCACCAAAGGCGAACGCGCTGTCCACATGACTATCCGGGAGCCTTTGTCAATAGTAATCATTGTAATAAAAAAAATGTATAAACTTCATTATAGGTTTTTTAAACCAATTAATAAAAAAGGACTGAATTACCAGAAATACGTAGAAAATTGACTCATCCAATGATCGTTAGATACAATTTTTGTTGGTATGAAAAGGTTTTATGTATTCGGAAGCCATAAAGTTGTTGTCTTCAAAATATTTCAAAGTAATTTTCACTTTTAGAATGATTTATAGTTTGTAGTTATCTGGTAATATCGAATAGAAAAAATTAAATTTTGAATCGTACTGGAGAAACTATCAAGATACTTTTAATTATGAGGGAACAATTTAATTGTATGTACACTCCTGGCCAAAATTAACGCAGCACCTCCCTAGCGATCCTTACGGCCGGTGCTGCGTTAATTTTGGCCAGGACTGTACAATACATCAAACTCTCAGTTCGTATTCAAAGTCATGAAGCTTTAATTTCCCTCTCTGTGGTAGAGGGCAATTAAATGATATTATAATTATGTAAAGATCTATAAGCATGGAATATCTCGAAAAATATTCGTGTATAAGATGATGTAAGTTTACAAACATTCGAAACTCTTTAAATGGTGAGGCTCGTGCAGAGATCGCTACCGGAATATCCGTGTGTTGCGGCGTGTCGGTTGAGGCACTACGCAGATAAACTCGTAGAATACTTCAAACAGATTTTAGATTTAGATATATACCCCGCGAGTTTGGCGTTTGGCAGGGGGTGTAATACACCACCATTATTCATTCCTACCTATTAGCATCTCTAATAGCTTGGGGAAAAAACGACCAAAAGTAATTATCCGTCCTTGTGATTACTTCCCTATAACGCTTCGTCGATGCCTCTCGGAGATCGCGTTCGCTCCTTACTGGCACTAACATTTCACTTACTTCGTCTATAAATTCTGAACGATATAACTGTTTCTAGTTGGCGTTCATAAAACCTTCTTTGAGAAAGGAAAGGAAATCGTAATAAATTACTTAATGAAATCTCATTTGAATAAGATAAAGGGAATTCGACTCATAAAATTTTAGCGCAAATATCATAGATATCTAAATGGGGCACGCACGCACTCTATATTCCATTCTGTGAACTATATTTCATGCATAATATCTTTTTACCACGTTCATAAAGACAAAAATAAATTCATACTTCTTTTGAAGAAAAATAAAGATTATTCTTCGAATGTACACTATATTTTATTTCTTAAGAAGATACGGCTGACAAGGGCTTTCTGAATGGCAATTAGAAGCTCAAAATGAATTTAGGGCCACCTAAGCATGATAATTTAATTACATTTATCTTAATACAACATGTGTGCCCGTCTATTTAAAATATGCATCAGCACAGACGAGGTTTATTTTAACAGATATCCGATAGATATTTTCTTCAAAACTGACGACAGTTTTGAGTTGCGGTAAAAGATTTTCTGCGCTGAAGTATCGAAGAATTCAAAGAAATATTTCTCATTCATTTCCCTGCCATTATTAAGTCTCATTAAATTGAACACCTGCTCCAATTACTTCTTATCTTATTGAGAAATATGTAATTCCAGCAGAGATTACTTTTCCCACGTTTGAGAAAGAGGCATCGATGCTTCAGTAAGCACGCTATCATGTGAGCGATCGTAACATTTTTTCTTGTGCTCATTCGCACAGTTAAATTTTTCTTTCCTCCCAAGAAATTTGTTTTAAAACAAATATTTATAAAAATATCCCTAAGTCTTGAGATACCGATTTTATAATATTTTCGCAAGATAAGAATCATTCGTTCGTCCAAGTAACTTCAAAATGGCATTAATATAGTCTGATGTTTATGGGGTTGGAATTACCTTCTGACATTATTTCAGAGCGTTTTACCGAAAGGAGTTGGGAACATCTTGATCCATGTAAAACTTTACTTATTTAACCAGCAATATTTTATCCTGACGTCAAGATTTTTGAGACTTGCTCTTCCAGTTACCTTGATGAATATCGAACGTGAGATTTTCACATCGAACCTTTTACTTTACGGTTTTTAATGAATTTCTTTACAAAAATATATTTAGGATAAATCAAAATGCTCTCCTTCTGCTCATCATTGGGAAATAGTTTTTATATGTTTCTAAATTTGATTTATGCTTAAAAGAAATGAATTTCTTTCTATAACAGTGGTAAATTTCGTCTGGACGCTTATTCATACATGCATAATTTTGATGCTAATCATCGCACTTGGAAAACAGCTATACATTTCTTTTAAGAGTTATCGAAATCTCTTCTATTCGTTTTCAATCCAATAGTTATCTTCGTATTAGAACTTACTTACTCGTTAGATTCGTAGATAGAAGATGTTGATCAATCTATCGTTACTAATTTTAATTATCAATACTTGTTGTATTTTAGCGTTAATTTAGGTAATATTTATGAATAGATTTTATTGGACGAAGATCAATCTATGAATCTAACGAGAATAATTAAAGTAATTTGTAACTATATATTATTAAAATGCGCATTATCTTTCTTTATACCTTTATTTTAACAATTCGCAAGATTTAAAAAAGGTTTTTATACATCTTAAAAAGAAATACATGCAATATCGTTTTGATAGCATCTATATTCTCTTTTTTCAAGATTTGATTTCATTTGACGTTTGTTCAATTTATTTATAGTTCATAGTTCATATAGTTCATTTGTAATGGCCTCCACAGTAATTTTATGTAGTAGACATTAAAGGCAAATTCCCCTAAATATATTGTCCATAAATAATAAAAGGCCTACGATTAAAAATTGGCGGTTATAAAATTAATCTTTAAATTAGCCGCCATATTTTGATACTGGTAACAACAAACGTTTCGAAACGAAATATTGAGTACATATGGAACGACGTACTGAAATTGGGGGACCGGCTTTTGAGTTTCAGTTGTGATTCAAACCCCTCTTTAAAAAATTGGTCGAAAATATCCCGAATACACTGTATTTTTTTTACTGATTCAGAGTAAAAGAAATTTCAAATCTGCCCATAGGAAATTTCAATTATCATTTCTCTCATACTAGGACGATAATCACATATTTTATTAACTCAGGGGTATGGTAAACTCTCCGACAAAATAACTTCAGAACTTAAAGAGTGCTGTTCCCGACCTGACCTCTAGAATAGATTTTGAATAATATTTTTAATGGGATAATGTTTAACAAAACATTTTTGCCTGAGGACTTTAAGCTTTTGATGTTTACACGTCATAACCTATATATTTATGCAGTAATTTTCTGGGGTTATTATATATTTCTTATAAATTTTCCTGGTTTTCGAAAATTTTGCATATCCTCTCACTGAGAATATGAAAAGGTTCTTAATATCCGTTCGTTTTATGCTTAAAGTTGAACGATTATAGCTTGGGAAACAATTTTTTCCAAACAGCTGATTAATTGGTTTCCTTGGAGTAGTTTAGCGTAAAATGATCACCTTTTAATGTCTACTATGCTCCTTTCAAAGGAACAACTGATTTTATCGCGTTAGAAATCTAGTTGCATTTCCTGGAAGAAATTCTTGCGATTGTATTTCTCCTCGTTGGTCACGCTTTCCTGCCATTAGGAAACGGTCCTTCCTCGTTCCTTAATGTTTCTTTTCTGGGGCAGAATTTTGCGAGTTCAACCAAGTCGATTTGTTTGCAAAAAAGGAAAGTATTCTTCTAAGACATTGTAACTATCTAATCGAAGTGAGGTTAAAATATGAAGGAAATTTTCACTTAGGAGATTAAATATGTGCCTATACGTGCTTTAAATAGATTATTTCGGTATGGATAGCAAGGAAAGTAGTTGAGTTTCGAACTATGGAAAGAATTCCAATCGATTTCCTCTCCAATGAATATGTATCCTGCATGGCTGATCACGTAATGAGAGTCATTACTATGTAAGAAATAAATTTACGACCTGTGCGATAGCCGCGACAATATCGCAATCCCATTTATATTTCAAAACTTGCTTGAGTGGTGGTGCATATTTCGATGAACGACGATTGCCTCATTATTTCCGGAAATACGCGATTTCTCCCGATGAATTAATGCATGAATTACGGTTGGTTGGCTCCCTTAAGAGCGAGGGTTGAAAATGGCATGCCAAGATTTCTTCTCTTCCTCTAATATGATTCGCCGGGGAAAATCGGCGCTGCACCCGAGTGAGAGCTGCATACGGAAAACATTTTTTCTTCTTTTAAAAAGCTTTTGACGGGAAGATTAGCAGTCTGCAGGGAAACTTAAAAGGATGCTGTTTTGAATGGCATTGTTGAGAAACAATGAAAGTCGTTCTTTCCGTGGCTGAATAATGCTTCAAATCGGGATTCCGCTTATGATTTTTGATAATTTTTTCTGTCGCTAATACTACCATATCCTATGATATTTAAGTTTCTTAAGTTGGAAACACTGAATGAATCTGCCTTATCTCTGTGAATATACTGTTTTTTTTAACACCAGTATTGACATTCTTTACAGATGATTTACTTTACGAAATATATAATTTTAGAAATACCAACCTTCTCGTATTTAGTTAAGTAATTAGTTCATTAGACATCTACTATTAGCAATCGTTTAATATAATTGAATAATTATTATAACATCTATTTAATAATAAATAAACTTCACTGAATCAGGCGAGGTCTTGTAGTTATCCATAATGGAAATAATCTACGAAATATTTGTACTTTTACAACAATTTATTAATTACAAAAAACAATCACACGACCGGTTTCGACGATTTAAGAAATTGAGTCGACGGCCTTTGGTTGCGATATCGAGAATTTCTGGGACAAAATCTGCGGAGTAATTGTTTTCTAAAAGGTGTTTTGCGAAGTGGGAAACAGAAGAGTTATTTCTAAAGCATCTTAAATGTTCTTTGGTCCTCGTGGAAAAACTGCGGGAGGTCTGGCCGATTTAAGCTGCATCACAGTCCTTAGATTTCAAAAGGTAAATCCCTGCTTTATCTTGGGGGTTGTGGTTATCTTTTCCGTTGCAGAAAATTTTTTTTCTAAGTTGAGGGGAGTTTTGAAGGAAAGCTTGCATTTTTCTTTGGGGAGAAGATGTGACAATTGAAGGGATAAAGAATTAATAAAAGTTAATTTTACCCATTTATAATTTAAGGAATCTTTAGCAGGGGAGAAAATATGGTTAAGAGCGGATGTTCTGAGTTTACGGGCTAAAGGTTTATCAATTATAGAAAATGGATATCCGTTTCTTAACGCAATGTATTTAAATAAGGATAATTCTTTTTGCAACTATGATATGCAACTTTCAAATACGCTTCATGTATGCGAATGGCGGCTGATCGACGATAAGATCCGTCAACTTACTTCGGATATATTCTCCAGAAAATTAACTTCCCTAGAAAAGAAACTAAGAACTCTTAAATCAGCAAAAATGTCCTCGTTAGGGAAGACTGAATTATCCGCTAAATCATCGCACGTATAACATGAAAGAGTCCTCAACATTTCAAGTTACTCTTTCACAAAAGAAGAGAATCAATTTTTGGAACTAGACTTGGAACTATTCTCTATTGTCCGTAAGCCTTCGTATACTGGCCATGTGATCCCTTTCTCTTCAAATCACCATTTTTCCCACAAATTAGCTGCCTTCCATTCCCTCATCAAGAGACTAGTCATATCCCCCTTTCAGCAATAGACTTTCAAAAAGAATTATCCTTATTTAAATACATTGCGTTAAGAAACGGACATCCTATTTATATAATTGATAATCTTTTGGCCCGTAAACTCAGAACATCCGCTCTTAACCTAATTTTCTCCCCTGCTAAAGATTCCTTAAATTATAAATGGGTAAAATTAACTTTTATTAATTCTTTATCCCTCCAATTGTCACATCTTCTCCACAAAGAAAAATGCAAGCCTTCCTTCAAACTCCCCTCAACTTAGGATAAAAAATTTCTGTAACGGAAATGATAACCACAACCCCCAAGATAAAGCAGGGATTTACCTTTTGAAATCCAAGAACTGTGATGCAGCTTACATCGGCCAGACCTCTCGCAGTTTTTCCACGAGGACCAAAGAACATTTTAGATGCTTTAGAAATAACTCTTATGTTTCTCACTTCGCAAAACACCTTTTAGAAAACAATCACTCCGCAGATTTTTTCCCAGAAATTCTCCATATCGCAACCAAAGGCCGTCGACTCAATTTCTTAGAACAACTGGAAATACGCAAACATATCCATTCTTCCAAATATTCTTTAGTTAATGATCACCTTTTCCCTTCTCACTCCCCGCTGATAAACTCTGTCCTTTCTTACAATAACAACGTCCCTTCCTCTTATCTTCTTAGTCCCCAACTCCCACCACTTCCTTCTTTCCCACTCCCGATTTCACCTTCTCTATCCCCCTAAATACTAGCTGGCTTAAGGAGTTAAGATAGTTAAGGAGGAGTTAAGGGGATACAGGAGGTGAAATTTGTTATTACAAAAAACAATCCTACGACCGGTAACGATTAATCGTCGAAACCGGTCGTGTAATTGTTTTTGTAATAAATAAATTGTGGTAAAAGTACAAATATTTCGTAGATTATTTCCATTTTATAATAAGTAAAAAATTTGTTTGAAGCCTTGGCCGTGATCTTTCCATTCATTTTATTCGTTAATAGAATGTGATTTGAATGGATAGTTTTTTGTTCTTCAAGTTTAGTCTTGCAACTTGGTTAATTCAAGCAACTTTTAACTGCCTATTTGGTTAAATGAAATATTAATGAATACTGAATATATAGTATTCGCATAGGTATGTGCTTCTACTATTTGTAATACCACTTCTCTCGTTAAAACTCAAAGTTTTCCACCCCTAATGTTTCTACATTATAACATAAATACCTATATATTAAATATATTGCGTCGTTCGTAAATGCATCGCACCTTATCTTACGTGAAGAGTGACCTCGCATGCGACTCATCACTGCGCAGATGAGAGACCACGCAAGCTCTTGGTCCACGAACAACTATAAAAGAACTGTGAGATGCATTGCTTCCGGTAGAGATTGGAGATAATAGATGTGATGATGTCCGACCTTGATTTTGAAAATCCTTCATACACGTTTATCATGCTTATTCTATTGTTTTCAATCCATTTACTCGACATCCCTCTGTCATAATGATAGCTGTGTAATTCCCTTAATAGTGGAACTGATTATTCGTTTCAAAACGCGGTATAGTTGCTTTTCATATCATTGTCTCCGCCCTATGGTGACTTTATGGCGTTATTTTATATCGTCTGATTTTTTATGATAATCATAATAATCGAGACAGATTTCAGTGTATTGCGTTGTATTTTTTTCTGATATTCTTGTTCTTTTCTATTTCTATTATTCTTTATATATCTTGACAAAAACAAATAATAGAAATGAGAATACAAGTTTTCTCTTTGGTTTTATAAAATTGCTCTCACAGCATAGAAAAAAATTACAGAAGGCTTGCCTGACAACTTCTTGTTTGACCATTCCTCACGTAAAGGTAAACAATAGGAGGAAACCGTAGTCGAACTTTTTCGGAAGGTTTGACCGCTGATGTTTTCTATTGGACGTGTTTGGTGTTCCTTCGATATTAATTATTGATCAGCCAGCAAAATTTTCTTTTGAAATCTCTATTTAAATTAAATTGGTAGGAATTTACTATAGTAATCCGTTTCCTTCTGATGACATGATTAAAATTATACGTTTACAATTAATGTAGACAAATATATGTGTATGGGGTATTTCTGTCTTCCTTCTTTAATGTCTTGAAGAAGAACGGACACGGTACCGATTAATCGGTAGGTGGATCATGAAGGATTCAAATAAATCTTCACTTGTAACTTTCTAAACAGGGAAAAGGAAGCACGGTGGTGTTCTTCCATGTTAAACACACTGGAGGGATGCATGCAATCTTTTCCATGTATTCACAACCGACAAAGTGAGAGATTTTCTCCTCTACCAATGCTAAACACACATTTTTATCTGTACAGAGTAAATTGATGTAAATAATTATTTTCAATGTAAGAGCAAAGTTCCATCCATTTTCTTTGCAGCACTTTTTATCTATTATGGAAAATCTTTAGCCAGTTAGATCAGTCTAAAATTTATGACAAATATTATTTATCGAACAATCTTAGTGACAAAAACATTCTCACTTCAGCAAGCTAAAGCTTATTGACACTGACTATTTTCGATCTACAGGAATATTTTATATAAAAATCGGGACAACATTTTTATTAATGTTTAGCTTGACCATCATTGTCAATAAGATTTTCTGATAATCAAAAAATTTAATTCTAAGTTTTGACGAAAATTAAAATCACTCTGTTTCTTCAGGTAAAAGAAATAATGATGAAATCTAAATTTTTACTCTCAAATAGTTCTATGAAAAAAAACAACCATTAAAGTCATCAATCAGGTGTAATTGAAATTGAAAAAAGTGTGTCTGGAGCTATATTTATGGTGTTACACTTAATGGACCTCAAAGAAAAATATTCTAGCCATAAATTGACAAAGTGAGAGAAGTAGGAATATGAAAATGTTAGAGAAAATCAATGGTATCAAAATTTGGCCATCATTTGAAATAAATTACATCAAACAACTGGGAACACTCAGTGAAAATTTTCATTGTAGGATTAAATGACCCAGTAATGGTAAGAAAACACGACAATAAACACAGCTTATAGTGACAAAAACTTTTTGGTGCGACTAAATCTAGCACTCAGAGGCAGCTTAAAGATGTTAATTTTGGGTCCTCAACCCATGAACAGCAAACCACATGTTATATGGTAATCAACTCTGTGTTACCCTTCCCTCTGAGAAGTCATATCTTTTTTCCCTTCTTCATACTTTATTTTGTATTTAGCATACGAAATTTAAGTTAGTATATTACTATTTCATACACTCTCAAAAACTCTGTACTAATAAAAAATACTATTGTAATCAAACAAATAAAGTTGCATTAGTTAGGAATTTCATTCAATTTGAATATATGAAATGGCTTAGAACTACAGTCCCAAAATTATTTACAAGTGCTTAAAAGGCATAATGAAAGTATAAACATAGGATAATCAACTAAATAAAGTAGAAATATGATGAGATTATTCACCTTTTGTCAGTATATCAATGCAAAAGCATTGTCATTTGGGTATATTATAAAAGTGGAGTTTCTTCATGATCTTCATGAATAATCATACAAATACCTACTTTGGTGATAATTTTAGTTTACAGAAAGTTAGATCAAAAGAATGCATATATTTCGCTAATAAGGTTTTGCGTTTGGTAGTGTTAAGACTGAGATTACATAATGAGCAACCAGGGCCATATCTTTAAGCGAGTTATTCTCTCTTTCAATCATGCTCATTAGGAAGTTTTGTGATAGGCAAAGATGCTGAAAATTGGACAAATGCATATTAAGATGGGTATGACAAGCTTGAGGAAGTTTCTGTAAAAGTAAAATCAGGAATTCATAATTACATATGTTGGTCAAGTATCTATTAGGAAAACATGTAGACTATGGTATCTATGCATACAGACCCATAAACCAATGTTAATGTTCAATATGAGATTCATCCCAGGGACTTATACTTTATCAAGTTAGCATACTAACCTTTGTCACTCATGTTAACAAAAATGGCTGTAGAAATGGTGGCTGGAATTCCAATGCCATTGAATAACATATTTTAGCAGGGAAAAATTAGGAAACTAACTTAATACCATAAGGACCAATTGTGATCATTCAAATTAAATAACAGTATTTCTTCTGCCTTAAGTGAGGGCTGAAAGAATATTCTAGAAATTAGTAAGATAGGGGTAAGCAATTTGGTCTTAATGTGTTTTTAAAATAAAATTCAATATGCTGAAATTACATATAGTGCGAGAAAATAGATTGTAGAATGAAATATTTGACTCTTATTGAGATTCAGTGCAACAAGGAAAATCCTGATTTAAATTGTTTATAGGACTACAATAAGGCAGTGTAAGGGATGATCTTAAAATATGTGGTATAGAATCAGGAAATGATAAGATTTATTTATTATATTTGCTAGGAGATCTACAATAATACTTATGCTTCAATTGATGTATTTATTCGGATAAAGATTATTTAGAATCTCAAATAGATACAGAGGTAATACAATATTTTTGATTAATTACATATGAGGATATAAAATGTGGGAGTTCAACGTTAATAAAAATTTTGTTAAGTATCTTAAGTTTATTTAATTATGGCCTCTGGCTTGTTGGCCACCCTTTGGTAAAAAATTAAATTAAAATTTCATTTTTCCTGTGTCTTATTACATTAATTTGCTAAACTAATGTGGACTGATAGGGAGGTAGTTTATACCTAGGGAAATATTTGGATATTTTTACAACTGATGAGGCTAATAATTCATTTGCTTGATGCAAAAAATAGCATAAGCTTTAAATTACTGAGAGACATAAGTGAATTCATCACCACTGACAGATTATTATTGTCTTAAATATTCAAAATTGGAGTGTGATTATTAAATCTGAATTTAGCTTCTATAAAGGGAGAAAATGGAAGTAATAGACAATAAGCCTCCTCAAAGATATTCTATTTAAGTTCAAAGTTCTAAGGAAATTTAACTGCTGAAAATAAAATTACACGAAAGCTTATACTATCTTTCTTCAGAAGATAATTCTCATAAAAGATTGATGCTCACAATAAATAAAATTGTTCTTTCCTGTTTGAATCTCTGTTTAGCATCTACTTCCTGAAATATGAACCATTACCATTATTGCCTATTACAATGATGCTGATATTGCATTGAGGAAGCCTTAAACATTTTATATTTGAAATGTTTTTACTTCATGATTGTTGTTTGGTAAGAGTTGCTAACTTTGGTATACAAAATTTAGGCTTGCATAGTCTTTCATGGATGATTAATATCTCTTTCAAATAGAAATTAATTTTATGCTAAAACAATGCTGCATTAATTTCATCATTTTGTTTGAATATCTTAGAATCAAGAATTAATGCTGATGAAGCATAGAATATTCTTACAACTTATTTCATTTTAATATATTAATCATCTAAAACTTATGAATCACAGGTTTTGAAATAACCTATTGAAACAGAATTATGAACAAATATAAATCTTGTAATAAAGTCCCCCTCATCTGTACTTTATAAGGAAGCTTTTCGGTTAAAAAAATGAGGGAAAAATGAATTAAAATCTTCAGCACTAGCAGCACTTCATAGTGGTTTAATTTGACATTAGGGTCTTAATGATTAGTATGATCTGATGATAACACTAAGCATTGAAACTCTGATTATCAAACCAACATGATGTGTTCTGTGTAAAAGTGTTTGTTTTATCCCTCCCTCAACATAAAGTGTTACCACAAATTCAAGTCTGCAATAGTTGATTCCACCTCAGAGTAGTCTTTCCATCTCAGATAAAAAATTTACTTAACCATTAGAAGGAATTTGCTCTAAGCATGGTTTGATGACTTTGTAATCTGGATTAGGTCAGCAGATAGCAGTTTAGATGTTATCTGAGTTTTAGACATTCATGGTTTATTAGTGTTGATGGCATAGGTTTTTGATGCAGTTCTGTGTTGCAGCTGATTTGAACAGTTGTTTATATCAATAACTTATGAATAATTTTGGTTTTATATTAACTAGTCCTTTTCACAGAGAAATTGTTACCTGTAAACTTAATAAATCTTAGAAAATCGGATATCAGTAATTTTTCTGACTTTTTGATCAAAAATGAATCTTTAAATTGACAGAATAGTGCATTATTCGTTTTTGCTATTTTTGTCCTCGATAAGGAATATTTTGGAACTCAATGAGATATACCCTATATGCCGTCTATAAATCGATCCCTAACGTTTTGAGGTGAATTTCAGGTTTTAGCCTATGTTCGGCGTATAAGTCGACCCAAAAAATAAGGCAACATCACTTCACCAGCTCTTTTTTATGGGAATAAAAACTACGGTATCCATAAATATACGATAGCTTAACGAATATTTACTGCATAAGATTACGACGCGATTTCGACGCTAAATTAGTTTCTTTCAGGTGTCATATCAACTTCTCGCCTCTAATTAACTATTACACAAGCTTGTGTAATAGTTAAGCAGAAAGAAGAGCAGCAACGAAAGAAACTAGTTTCTTTCATTGGCATCACTCAGGCTACACAAATAAAAATGCGTTACGAAACAGAAACACAATGGTATTAAAAATTTGGTAATATAGCATGGTAATATCAAATCACGACACTGCTAAAACAGCTTCTATTAACTCCTAACGCTAAGTCAAATCATAACGATTGTTTTAAACAAAAACAAACCATGATGTGCTTATTGATATATATTTATAAATAAAAACATCGAAGTATATATTAAATTGATGTCAAATAAAAATACATGTGAAGAAATGAATATAATTTGTGAAAAATAAATACGTGTCGATTTTATTTTCAAAATGTATTTGACTCGCCGATAATTTGTTTGCAGGGCTTTACATTTTTACTTTTGGCCACAATTCTATTTCGTGATGAAACTTGTTTTATATGATATTTACGTTAATTAGGCTTGCCAAGAGTTAGTTTCAGTAAGAAATGATTGTGGTGAGTTGCAAGAGTTTGTGTACAACAAGTGTTAAGGAGGCAGTTTCACTTTTTGACCCCTCGGTGGTAAAGGGTTAAATTTGGTGTTCGGCATATAAGTCGTCCCCTGGTTTTTGAGAGATTTTTTAGGCTTCAGAGGTCGACTTATATGCCGGCACATATGGTACTTCTGTGATTAAAATATCTTCATTGTCATTTCATTTTTTAACGTGCTCCATCTCTATTGTCTAAATGAGGAAAACCTTCGATATATAGAAATCTCTTCACTGTCTGTCTCAAAATCATGACTATTAAATACAGGATACACAATTATCGAACTCATAATTAAAATGTCATGTGTGTCATATGGTCTCCATGCTTAATTTGCAAAAAGTCAACTTGTACTTTTCAATCTCATGCGAAGAATATCATCGACTTTGAAATGTTTAAGATAATTGAATTGGTTGAAATAATTTATTATTCATACTGGAAAATTTTATTTACTGACAATGATAATTATTGTTTGCGAACCTCAATCAGAGGTAAAATCATTTCCTTTTTTTATAAACGCCATTTATGAAATTCTAATCAAGTTTTCCTCCCAAATGAGATTCCTCCTTGGATGGCTATTCATGAGCTGCATCGTTGACAATGGTTCCATAATATATAAGAGCACCTGAATTAAGTATGAATTAGAAACAACTCTTCTATTTAGTCCAGGCCATTCAATTTCTTCTGAACCAAAATTTTGACAACCGCGTTCTTTATAGCGAAGATAGAAAAGTATTAAAAGTTAGAATTCACTGACCATAGAATCGCAATATTACTTTCGAGACATCAGAGTTGCTAAGTCGCATCCGCTCTGAGTTTCACCGTGATTCTAAGATCAAGAAAATTTTCAAGTTTCAAACATCTGACGGTAATCATCGTAGAATCACTGGTTAAAGCATTAATTTTACGAATGAGGTCAGTTTGTCAACTTACTGGTACGGAGATCCCAGGTTTGAAATTTTGAGAGTGATTTTATATCACAAGGTAACAGTCGAGGGTACTGCAAATGAAAAATAAATAACAAAAGTAAAAGATCGCAATTAAAGTCCTTTCATTGATTTGGTATACATTGTACAACAATTATAGATTTTGTGGACAGTTGAACAATTTTGAGATTTTCTTAATTAAATATAAATTACTTCAGTAATTATAAAGAGTTCCGTTAATCTTTAGGAAATCTTTACTCATTCTCGTAATTTACTTTATTGAGAAATCATAGTCATTTATAATTTTATCATTGAAAGAAAACATCTTCACTTATTTTAATTAATTTGTTTTTAAACAAAATGAAATATAGAAATAGTATCACAATAAATTACATCTGTTTGTGTAATTCAATTTGAATGGTGATTATTTCAGTGAATCAGCTCCTACATTCGTCATTTGAATTAAATGGTTCATACAGAAGAATCCAGATATTATAAGTGCAATTGAAAGGAAGAAAATAAATACCATTCACTATGCACGACAACAAATCGTGAAAAAATCTGACGTGCATAAAAAATCACTGTTAATTATAATTTAGAGCTTTTTTCGCTGAAACATTCTCAGAAAACGACACAGAAATCCTTAATGGCTATCACCTCTTGGACGTCACGTTTGGTGGTTCTTCTACAGCCTGAACAATACGTGCAATGTTGCTCACTGAAAGTCCACCCAACGAATCCGATACTGATCTCTTCCTTGCCATGTAGTAGTCGTAATCATAATCGTGCGTAGGAAAATTGGGATTGGTTTTCGCGTAATAGGTCGCTGCTAGAGCTGCGTATGCCAGTAGCGCTATAGACACAAGCATAAAGACACTCCAGAACTTGAAAGAATATTCGGTTATGATGAAATCGTAATAATCGTGCAAGCTCCTAGTCAGCTTTCGGCCCTCCTCAGTATCGTTTCCCGACCACAGCTGGAGGGATGAATTATTAGCTTCCGCAGCAACCGCAGATCTCCATGCCAAAGCCACAAACGCGATGGAACATATCGCTTTATTCGGGGACCACATAACCGTCGTCTGTTCTCTACTCCCTCTTTTTTCGGTGTCTGTGTGTAAACCACCCTTTTCTTCCTCACTTATCACGTCGCACTCGCTTAAGTCCAAGCTTCAAAAGGCCCCGTGGAAGAATGGTTGACCGAGAGGTTGAAAAGGATAAACGGGAGATTAGCGTTTGAATAACGGGCAAGAGGATGCTAATCGAAGGCTCGAGATTTATGGCGCAAGAGCGGAAGTGGAGTGCACCTGGAAAACGGCTAAAAATAGGAAAGATTATGGTTTACTAGAAAATACTAGGTTATGGGTAAGAACAAGAGGGAAGAGTTTATCTGTTTCCCTTCCTTCTCGAAAATGATATTTATTCGTCAGTTAGTTATGTTTTTAAAAAGCTGAAGTAATTCATTTACTGCAGTGGACATTGTTATTTCCCCTTCTAACTAAGGGAAAGAAGATTAAACTTTTGAGATTAAGGACATATCGATATATCTCTAAATATATTTGTCAAGTCTTTTATCATTTCGTGAGAAAATTAATTCCGCCTTCTCAAATTTATTCTGGTTTAACTTTAATTTTTTCTTTGATAGTATAAACCTTCTCCATTGAAATACGAGTACAACCAGCATTTACTTTACTATGTGGTAACTGCCATTTGTGCATAATTATCTTATCAATTTTATGACCTATCACGCCTTTGGTCACCAAGTAATACCATCATTAAGCAAACATGAATTTTAGTTACGTTTTCAGGAATTCAGCAGATCTTAATGCCTAATGTGATGCAACATGCTTGAGAGGCCTCAAAAGTCCCTTTACTACTTACTTTGCAATTTTTACTAATTTTTTCATTCCCATTTCAGAAATTGTTCTTTAAAAGTTTCCTTTTACACGTATGCATTCAAATTTGCTAACAGGGGGCTGAGCAATATATTTTCATCAGAAGAAAATATACGTATGATTAAGTCACCAAAAAAACTAAATAGGCCCATAAATAATTAACCATAAGGACACACTTAAGTGATTTATTGCCTACATTAAAAAAATCTCACCTCCAATTACTATGGAGATTAATGTAATTAACTGAAATGAAAATGATCTGACAAAATAATTTGAGCAATTGGAAGATACAGTCTAATATTGTATTTGAAGCAAAAAGAAGTGTCTATATAATATATGGAGCAACATAAGATGCACTAACCTCTCAAAATTGTAAATTAACCTTGATTTCCCTCTGTTTTTGTCCTATGTGTACACAGGCATACATGGAAGATAGCCTTAAGGCTATCATTTGATAAAAATATAAATGTTGAAATGCCTTCTTGGAACTGAGGCAATATTAAATGATGGACAATATACACTAATATCTGATAGTAATAATTTGTTATCATGCAGATACTGATTTATTACTATCCATGTTTAATTCTATGTGTATACAACTGAATCTATAGTGTCCTCTAAGTGCCAGACCACATTGTCTAGTAAAGATAATTTTCATAATGGGCAGATTTAGAGCTTTACCAAGTGGATTTGGTGGAATTTTAGACAGAGTCTTTATGAATTCATCTTCAAGAAAAACTTTACCACCAAATTTTAAGTAAGCCACATCATATCTTAGGCAAGTTATTACTGTAACAAAGCCATCGAGGGAATGCAATTACCTCTGTGCTCCCCCCTTTCTTTTATGGACAATAAAACAAAACATGTTTTATACAATATATGTATTCATGCACTTAATGAAAAGACTTCTTTCTGTCCTATACTTTATTCTTCGAAGGTTTTATTTGAGATTACATTTTTGTACACGAAGATAAATTGAACTTCCAAGTTCCTTATGTAGCTTTATTTTACAGCTTTAGATTATATTTAGCCTAAAATTGAGATAAATATTAATTTTCAGAAAACTTTCAGTTGATGATACACTATTTAATATTTAGTTATTTATTTTTTAATTCTGAAAGCACTCCTTTTGTTTCTATAGTATCTAAAATAGGAATTTACAATTCTGCCAAACATGTTTATGGTTAGAGAGTTTTCAACATTAGCAGAGCATCCATAAAATTTTCTTCATACTTATAATATGCCAGTTAGATTATAACAATAAATGTTTACAGTATTTTGCATATTGCCAGGTGGGATCAAGTCTTCATAATTAGTTGTTTGTTAATTCATGTACGTTGTTTGGTCGGTAGAAGTTGGAATGAGATTAAGATACAGCTTTGAATTGTTGTTTATGGAATATATGTATTGATTTCAGTTTCAGATATCAAAGTAAATGTTATTGTATATCACAGGAAAAAATAATTTTGATAATTTGAGTTTAAAAAGTGATTTAACAGAAATTAGAAGTAAAGGTACAATGAAAAATCTGTTCACTGAAAATAAAATGACTTCAAATAACCTCTCTGTCCACCTCCTCTTAAAATTAAAGAAATAAGTTAATCCTTTATCATTTAATCTCATCATGAGCTATAATAGATGAATAACTAACATCACTGAGTATTTTTGATCATTATGCAAAGTACTTCTGTCACAATTTTCAATTGAGCTTGTCATCAAACTTATATAAATGTTTTTCCTCATGACAAATATTTGTTATCATTTTATTGGCTCAGTGTTTGAACCAAGTCAACATTGAAAAAAACCAATGAATTGGTTTTCAGTTCTACTATGTTCCATTAAGGAACTCTGCATAAATAAGAGTATTCCTTAGTTTTAGCTTGTATAAAGCTGATAAAAGAAACATAAATTGGCTGTAAGATTATACTGACAACTTTGTTTCTTCTCCAATATCACAACTCAGTCAAATAATAATTCAGTCTATCTATAATATAGAATATCTTACAGAAATTGTAAGAAAATAGCAGTTATAAAATCATTCTTCGCAGAGAACATCACTAAACTTTAGGTTCTAGTCCAGGATATCACCATCACGAACCAAGTTTTCACATTCATAAGAAGTTCATGATATTTATACCTGCCACAAGGTTGTTCCACTACTTCAATCACTATGAATACATGGAAAATTGAGTCCATCACTGTCTTTGGAGTGTTTAAATAATTCGTCCACCGCAAGTGCAGGTAGCTTTACATGACTTTTGGCGTTCTCGGCCTTCATATGAATCTCCATTATTACATAGCCAATCATGCCATGTATTATTCAGATCTCCACAATTTACCCACAGATCAGCAACTGGGCATGAGTTTGTGCAGAGTTTTTTCTCTCTGCAGTGTGATGGGCAGCCAGAACATGGCTCTCCTTTCTTATATGGCTTCCCCAATCTCTCCACAAAGTTTCCACTAAAAAAATAAAGTTCGCATTAAGTATTTTATCTATGGACCTCCAAGCATTTTTCAAAATTAATTTTCTTAAAGTTCCTATTAATTTAGTTTGTGGAAATATTTTACTCAGCTCTGTACTTTCAGAATTTCCAAGGATAGATATTTTATATGAAAATGAAATAAAAACATTGATTATGGAATTCTAAATGCTTATCTGTATCTCCTCAGAAGATACTAAAGAAATATTGTTTTCCATGTAAGAAAAAACTAATTCCCTGTCTAAAATGAAATATATCATTGATACATTTAGGAATTAGAATCCCTCATCACTCATAAATGAAAAAAATATTGCTTACATAGGGCAGTAATTGCAGATGTATGAATAATAAGTCTTTCTTGTAGGTTGGGGTACCATTACGGATCGATATGTTCCTCCTCTACCATGACGTCTCTGTCTTAGAGTTTTTCTTGGCATTTGAAGAGGAGCGTCTGTTGGACACCTTGCAAATCCGCATCCTACTTTGTGAGTTGAAGCCCATACCATTTGGGTGTAGTGCCCAACTACATAAAGGTCATTCTTTGTTGAGCCATATGTGAAGTTATGTCTTTCCATGAACCATGTTTTGATAGCAAAGAACCTAGAAAAAGAAAAACATTCTGATAGATTCTTCTTATCTGTGACTTTATCTGTTCAGAGTTTTCCAGAAATTCAAATAAAAGTTAAACTACTTCACAACATGCAATATGATAAAAATTTAAATTGGTAAATGTTCAATTCTCAGATTCTTTCAACTTTAGAGGTTCATAATGTTTTCATCCAAAAATCCATCCATGTGTATTATAAGACAGACACTTCTAAGAATTCAAAGAATCATGAAGCTTGGGGTGTAGGACAAAAAGCTTGCATGACCATTCTCTCTTTGGAAGATAATTTATATATAGTAAATAAAGTGTAAATATAGTAAATTTGAAGTGCTCTACATAATGATGTGAAGCGATTAAAATGTCAGTAATCTAAAATTTGAATTGTGATTTTCAATAATATAAGTTATTATTTTGAGAATCTGTTTAGATCTCATGATTATTTGTTTCCTGCAGTTGTATTCCTGGAACCTCTGGTAAAAAACCTTTAAAATATATTATCATTTTGTTCAAGTAAATAAATGTTTCTATTAAATCTCATAATGGAACCTTTACTGAATTTTGTAACAGCTAAAAGACTACTAATAAACATACCATGGAACTTGATGCGTGGATATAAAAATATTTTGTCCACATGATCCGTAGTCATCTGTCCAGCGGCCATGAACATCATCATGAGTAAGCATTAAACATTTGTTGGCCCATTTTTGTGCTGCTCGTGCTGCTCCTTTGTGCCAACTCTATGAAAGGAAATTGATAAAATGTAGGTATTGATGTATATGAAAACAAAAATATGAAGCTCAGATAATAGCAAGAACACCAATTTTAACCATTAATATGAAATTTCCCCTCACCAAAATTCACTTAATTAGTAAATTTTTACAGAAAAAACTCATATAATCCTTCAAAAACTGGATTCCATTTAATTTTCTTCATTGAAGAAGTTTTGCAGCCAATGTTTTATATGTAAATTCAGATTTCTGAGAGATACATCAGCTAGCACACATACATACATCATACATAGCATCAGCTCGTGATAACTGCAGCTTGTGTATGGTAAATAACTTTTATATCCATTTTATATCTACATTTAGTTACATTTTTAGTGCTTTAGGGATGAATTTTTTTTCAAATGCAAGCAATTATGTAGCTTAAAGTGTGAAATATCACCAGGATTTAGTGCATATTCTGAAAGTGAAATCTAGAACAGCTCCCCTTGGCCATTTCATTTTTATTAAGTTTGTTGTTATCCAGGAATGATTTGGGAGATATCCTTTATTTGGTAATAATGAGAACCATGTCTAAGGTTACCCAGTTTCATCAGCACTGATAGTGGACATCTTATGTCACCGACAGAGAAACTGCGGAGTTTGTAAATTGCTTAGTACAAAGTATGCTTTACTGTACAGATGGTGAACAATTGCTGAGAATCTGATAACGATTCAGTGACAGTTAACTGTAGTGGAATTATTCTTAAAAATATATAAATAAGTGGCATTTCTTGGTTGAGAGATATTTGTCACAACATTAAAAATAAAAATATCAAACATATGAATTTCATTGATAGAACCTTGCAGACATTAATTAGGTGTATGGCATTGCATATATTTTAAGGAACAAGTTTTTGACATCATGATATTTGTATGAAATCTTAATTAACAGATTTAAGGTAAGGGGCATTTATACTTATCTTTGTTATCTATCTACAATTATCTACTTCCTTTTTACATGACTTTATAACATTAAGACCTTAACTAACTTGTACGAATTTGATAACATGCTGTAATTATAAGAGAGCCACTAGTTAAGCTAATACAGCACATTAATCATAGCCATAATCCATTTAACCTGAGATAGAATGTGCATGCAAATACTTTCTTGATACTGACCATGCTGAGCATATCCGCTGCAGGTGGAGTCACACGAGACCTGAAGAAATTATGATACAAAGCAATCTTCCTCTGTATCTTTCTGTTAGCAGGAGATAGCATTTTGATTGGTATTCTGTCCCCAAACACTTTTGGCTCTGAAATAGAAAATTGAAAATGAGTATAAATTTTATAGAGTTGATTATGTTGCCAATACTCGTATTTGATGATCAAAGTATTGGGAAATCTAGCAAAAGTATACATTTTTCTTTCTATATAAATCCTTTTCATAGAAAATTTGCTGAGTCTTACTAAAAACTACAATGCTGTCATTAATATAGAAAAAGAAGTAGTGACTTCATGGTAGCACTTGATTTATAGAAGCATAAGAATGATTGCAATGGATGACCAAAAGACAATTCCAATGAGTACTTAGATCTGAAAAAGATTTTAAAATTATAAAGCAAAATACAATAGATTTAAAAGCAAGGAAAAGTCAATAAATCAAATATAACATAGTTTATTATTAGCATGTATTGATTATTGAATGAAATTTATGATTTAGGTGCAAACATTTGTGTTTGGAAGGCAGAAAATTATTATGTGAAGTTATTTTTCATTGAGTTCACTGAAGAAAACAAACTCTGTTGAAATTTAAATAATTGATATAAGAAGGCATTGTGAAAATAAGTATTTTTTGCAAAATTTTTTCATGGAACAACCAAAATTTCACAATTCATGGAATAATTTCATTACTTGAGGAAAGGGAGTTTAAAAAATAAGGAGATGATGATTATTAATCAACTCCTTTTTCTGGATATGTATTGGCATACAATTTAGCTTCAATTTAATTTGATTGGGATTCTCTAGAATTCAAGGCATGATAAATAAATAATAATGATAAATGAGTAAAATTCTTCACAATCATCTTTCACTTTTCAGTTCAAGTTCAGACATATTTTCTACTTTTTAACCATATCCAAATTGCTTAGCCTAGGATTAGATTAAATTTTTTCCCTTCCTTAACTTATATTAATGGTAGAGTGGCTAAATGTATTTCATAATCACATGATCAGTTTAATATTTTGAGAACACAGGAGTTTCTGATTGGATGAAGATATTGAAACTTATCTTATTCATGATTAATTCAATATGCTGGTGTAAAATGACCATTGCTGTTGAGGCACCTTCATAAAGCACATTATTACTACTTCAATATGCTCTTTATAATGTTATCTAAAAAATATCATATTTAGCTTTCATACATATTGAAATATTGTTTGGTTCAAAAGGTATGGAAATTGTACTGTTACGCAGTTAATTGCATGAATACAATAATCATACGTTTTAACACAGTGAAAAATAGTGTTGATGTTTCAATTTGCCTTTATGTTTGATCAAATCTAACACAGTTTCAAGTACTGCTATATCCTTTATCATGGCTTGTTGGGTTTGCATGTGCATAGTCTAGGACTTTGTGATGAACATATAGTTTTGGAGAACTTCTTATTATCTGTAAAAGTTACTTACTCCTATCTGTCTTCCAGGCTTCAACTCCGAGTGGGTCGATGTTGAAAGTAGGGAGTACAAGAAGCACAGAAAAAATCAAGGGAATAACAAGAACGGGAAGAGAAGGGAGAGAAGGAATGGTATTCCCAGCTCCCGTCATCCTCTCTTGAATGGATCTGACCACTTCCATTTTGCCTTCTGTTCAAGGGCTCCT
Organism: Sympetrum striolatum; assembly: GCA_947579665.1. Lineage (NCBI taxonomy): Eukaryota > Metazoa > Arthropoda > Insecta > Odonata > Libellulidae > Sympetrum > Sympetrum striolatum. Next base: position 45,730,067 of record OX388342.1, on the reverse strand, counting down.
AAACCGAAGATCAGCACGGGCAAGCTCCCGAAGTAGATTCGGGATATCCTCGTGAGATGGTCTAGTAGAACTGTAAAGGACAAAAACAGATTAGAAGTGATACTGATTGTAAGAAGGTAAGTGACAATGTTTGCTACTAAAAATTATAATGATATCAGGAGAAGTAGTTATTTATTATTGTAAACTCTGTGAATAAGTAAGGAAAGTGTCCACTAATAACTAGAGTTCGTAAAAAATTGTTCTAATTTACGCTGATAAATCAATTTTTGATGGATAGCTTAGATATGCTGTAGGATTAAAAATCTTATATTGGAAAACAAATACGAATTATTTTACAAAATAACAAAATGAACAAATAAGCTATGATATAGCGTGATTATACTTAGCATCTTGGTTGATTTTAACAAAGGAATCATTGAGAAAATGCAATTGTCAGATTATTTTTCCATAATAAATTATAACCAATTGAATAAATTATTGTAGCCATCTCAAAGATAAATTTATTGCTTGCGTCTTTGAGAAATATATGTCTTTTGAATGATAATGGAAATTATTGAAGTTAATTAAGCGTACTATAAGTATTAATAATTAGGGATAAGTGGCAAGTGTGACAATTTATAACATACGCAAAACCACTATATGCCTCAATGCTTTGAAACGGATGTGTTTATATACTTTGTCCCCTTTATATGTTGGTTTTTATCCGAGATATATGATTTGATTTGGCGCTGAGTTTCTGACGTCATGAAAAACATTCCTGTGAAAGCGCATCCTTCCACAGGATACCGAGAAACGTAGGATAGCAGGCTCCTTTGCTTCGCATGGCAATCGGCTGGTTCTTGCAACAAATGCTACACCGTGTAACACCTTCTCAAGATTTTTTCACGAATCGTCGTTCCAGATTCAGTATTAAAACGGCCAAAATCAATTTGGCCCTGCGACGAAACCGATACTCAAGAAAGAAGACAAACTTCCGTTGAGATAAATTAGATAAAGACGGGACAAAAGTTAAGAAGATACCGAATAAAATTTTAAATAGCGAGATGAATGAGATGAGCTTGCCGTTGTAAGGGGCCTACGTCAAAGGATTTAAATAAAGGTTCGTTATTTTCACCTCTGGCAGTCTGAGATGTATGAATGAGTTCTGTGGTGTGGTGTATTATTAGTTTAGATTAGTGATTAGTTTTTAGGTTAGGTTTGTCGTCCAAAAACACCAGAAAATATGCACGCGGAATTGCTTAAATCTATTAGTTCCATTTTTATGATAAGCCTCCTACTTTCACTCGATAGCAAGTTTTCTAAAATATATTCCATTAAGCTAACAGTTTCAACTTTCTTCTCAAAAAAAGTTTCGAAATTTCTGGTTTACTCAGATTAGAGACTTTTTGGAAGGATTAGTCGAATTTGTCTTTCCGGGAAATGGTGTTGTTTTTATAATAGTTTGAGAGTTAACTTGCCCACTACTAATCCTGATACCATTTCCTCACCATATTCACTTCTATGATATAGATATTCCTTTACTCGCATAATATAGCGTCAGAAATAACGCCAAAAAGTATGTAGAATAAATGTAGAGTAAAAAATATTAAGTTAAAACGTAACTTAAAGCTCTTTCGAAGATAGAGAAAAAAATTAGATATATTCTTTCGGGTTATCGGAAGATTTTTTAAAGGAGGGATCTGAAAAGAAAGAAAATTTTGCAATTGATTTTAATTCGGAAAGTTATTCATTAATTTTTTTTCATCGCTAAAATCTTTCTATTCAACAATAAAACCATCATCAACATTTTTAATTAAGTTTTGTAAACAAGCAAAATAAAATAAATAAAATAAAATATTTTTACAAAAATATTAATTCTTCTTCAAAAATCTTTATCGACGCATTAAAAAGGATTGCTAAAAGATGACTCACACAGATCTTTATGAAAAGATTGTTATTTATTTGAAATTAAAATATTATTGAAAGTAATAACATCGAAGCTATTTTTGGTATATTTAGCATTAATATACATGCTTACACTCCGGTTAAAATATTGTATCAAAAACACGCTAATAAGATAATTACGAATAAGAAATGAATGTAATATAATACGTTTTAAGTTACAATGTATTCCTCAATGTTATCAATATTAATTTTCAAATATCCATAAATAATAAAATATGAACTGTCTTTTAACCGTAAAAGTTACAGGTATTTTACTTTACGGTCAAAATTACATTGAAATATAAAAATCATCAATACTAAGAGAGGTTCTGGGGACGAGTTCAGGTGATTTTATGTAGTCGCGGCGTCATAAGATGCAGGGGCAAAATATATTATCGTAACTTTCGTTCTATTTATCGCTCTTATGTTTCTATTGGCTATTTTCTCAATTTTCTCAAAGTTTGTACATACATTTTAATCGGGTAGCAGTAAATAATTTTATAGCGATTACTCTGGTGGCTTTATTTTTAGGATCCTTTTATCAAGTCAAGTGTAATCTTGTGCATATACAATAGCTCGTGCTTGAATGTATGTATGTACTTCTATGAAAATGTGTAATAAATTATACATTTTTTCGCTAATATTGCTTGCATGGACCAAAAACAAGAATATTAGTGAAAATGAATACAGGTGCTAAGGAATATCAACTTTCAGGAAATTTATTTATTCTTAAAAACTACAAATAGGCACCAGGCCAGGTGGTGGTCATTTCTGTGGGAGGAGGGAAAAATTAAATAATCTGCCTAGCATTCACTCTAGTCGGGAAGAACCCCTCCCCCCCATAAACCTCCCGAAGGTAGTATGCAATATACATAATTACAAAATTTACAAAAATATTTCAAAATTGATTGCAATATTACAATATTTGGAAAAATAAAATAAACAACAATAGTACAACAAAATCACGAAACCCTTTTAATTGTATTCATGAATACATTGTAGGAAGGGGGAAAGGTTCTATTATGTTTCTGAAATGTTTCACTCTTATCATTAAATGCTCCGTCTTTATTATATTCTTATTTTGGAAAAAAGATTATCATATCCTGCAGTGAAAGCAATTCTAAAATCTTCGTAAATACGTTTCTAATAAAATGAGTTCCATGACCAAGGAAAACTCGCTGTATCTGACACCTGGGAATCAGAAAAATACGTTTGTTTTCTGGCGCGAACCCGAACATCCTGTCTGCCACTCCCTCGCAAGATCGGATATCTTTCACATTTCCTCAGCGAACTATTCGAGGAAAATAAAAACATACCAGCGAAGAGCAATAACGAAATTCAAGGTCGATTCCGCGGTGCTTGCGCGTGAGATGGAAATTATCGGGCGATCTTGTTAGCCGACATTCCGATCGCATTTTTCAATCTTCCCCCGCTTGGATCGCTCCACCGAAGGGTAGAAACAAAGGCTTCCCTTCGAACTCGAGATCGTTCGAGGTGCGCTGAGGCTTGTATTTTTCCGCGTCTCGATGCGGGTGGGAGAAGGCCGAGGGTATGGCGCACGGAGGTCAAGGGCGGCAGAGTGGTGAGGCAGAGGACGCATCTCCGCTGAAAAGCGTTGCCCCCGTCCTTCAGTACGCAGTGAAATGCGCCACAACCAAAGCGTAATGAGAGTTATCCGGTGAATAGATGGAGCTATCTGCTCCGCGCCAGGCAATGGGACTGTTTTTGCGCGCACAAGTGCCAGTGACCTCGTGCTGAATACTTTGTTTGCCCCCTTCGTTTTCTATGAATTTTCTTCTTGGGTATTGGTAAATGATTTATGATTTGGAAGGTCGAATATAGGTAATTTTTTAGTAATACGTAAATTTATTCACTCCCGTGGATGGAGAAAATATTTTTAATTTCAGAATTGCGCTAGAAAATAATAATCGGTCCAGTGGCGCAAGCGTAAAGGTCTTTATTAAGGCGAGATCGAGGCTGAAAAGTTTCTCTTCCTTCTAACCATTTGTCAATTACATTAAAAACATAAGTAGTGTCTAGCGAGACCGAGGATAACTTTAGAAGGATTGGATCTAAAAAAACGCAGGGTACGGTATAAGAGGAGTAGAATAAGATTCGAAAGATTTATTGTGGTACTGATTCCTCATGCATTCAAATTGAGTGTGTATAAATGTGTGTGTTTAAGTAATGAATGTGTGATTCTAATTATACCTTCGAAGTTTCCTGTTTAAAATCCCTCCATGTTTACTTGTAATAGTCCAACATTTTGTTTGCCAACTCGCGAGTAGGCAATTAAACGAGAGTCTTCATCGTGCTAAATAAGGTTCTCTCGTTCATTATAGTTAATAAAAGAGTCGTTTCATTCATTACGTCAAACTGTCTGTGGTACTTAAAATTCTTACGAATAATTTCCTATGAGAAAGAAAAGACATCACTGTAAATTACCTCAATGATACCGATAAATAAGGCAGTTAAAAAAATACCCAACAAACACACACGAAAGAAGTAATATTTTTTTAACCAATTCGGAAATTGACTTGGTTATCATGTTTTTGGGCATTAGTAGAAGTTTTAGCATTTCAATAACATTATTTTTCAGCAGTTAAAATAAATATTCCTTACAAAATATCCATATAAGTTACAAAGCGGAGAAAACCCAAGTGAGTTGCAGTATCTCTTCCTTAAGAGAAGGATTCCGAAGTAAGGGCTGGCGATTTCAATAAATTTGCGTCGACGGGAAACAACTTCTTCCCATTAAAAGCGATTTTTAATGACCTGCGGGTTTTATTTCTTTTCTCCACGCATTCCGTGGGGAAAAATGAAGATCTGAGGCAAGTGGCTCGATGTAAGCGGAAATAAAAAGCGCCAAACGATGCAACTCTCCTTGAGGAGCACGATTCGTGTTTGAGGTCACCGGGGAAGTCTCCCTCACGTTTTTATTTCGGTCCAGCGATGGATGTTACGCTATCACCGCCTTTTAGATCTCATCCATCTTACGACTCCCCAGTCGAAAATATTCCTGTATGTTGGGATGCTCATTTTTCAAAAAAATGATGCTTAAAATTATTTTCTCTCATTTTCTGTCCTTCTCTTAACCGATAAAAGAGGCAGCGTGTTTGGCATCAGTACGAATTCAGCCCGAAAATTTGTGGAATCCATGAACTTCATATTCGGATTCCTTATGCCAAAAATTGGGTCACTGCAGCATAATGAGTAATTTCAAGTATTATTTTTACATGGTTATTTACTTACTACGTTCTTTCGAAATGATTCCTCGGTCAATTTCAGTTGAATTTAATTACTGAAATAATTAATGAATATCAGGTGTAAAATCCCGTTGGATTAGGAAAAAATAGCGAATTTCGAGATAACCTAATAAATTTACAATGTATTTTAAATACTTGAAACACATATAACACATATAAAAAATATATTTATGGTGAAGTCTTTTTTTTCTTTAGGAAACTAAAATAGTGCGATTGAAAAAATAAATAAGCCATTTCTGTGAAATTAAATAAAGAGGAAAATGGTCGCACTTCTCTTAGACAAAATACTTTCTCTTTTATCTTTTTTTCAATTAAAAGGCAACTCATAGAATAGATTTAAAATTCACTTTCCATCAAGTATCGATATGCTATGAAATCTCTATGAAAATATTTTTGTCGAAACAATTCTTATATCATCTTATAGTAAGCAATACCTACACATATTTACCAGCTCCAAGATTTCAAATGTCAGAGAGAGACCATAAAGTGCTTTAACGGAGTTATATGAAAGAGGGATTTTTTTACGTATTAGTGGTTATAATATTACAAAATAGAAACATACGAAAATATATTTGTTCTCAAGAGTTAATGGTAAGCCTGATATGCCCTGAGAAACAGATGTGAAATACTATAAGTATTCCTTCCCATACATATTGCTTTCTTTTAGAGGAAGAATACTTAAGGAAGTTACTTCGATCAATGTCAGGTCAATTTCAATTTGAGATCTCTCGTAAGTGCTATCTTGAAATCCTCATCCACCTTGAATATACATCGTCCGTTAATTCACCTATTTCGCTTCGAAATTTAATGACGCCTGTAGCGGTTCTGGCCATCATTTAACTTTTCTCAGTGTTTTGGTATTTTTAAACGCGCGATGAGGTGGATTTGTTTTCATAAAATGCATGCCTCGATACACGCCATGGAGGTTGAACAGCACGCGACCAATACATAATATCTCCTCGAATCGGATTTCGTTCGTGACTCCACCGTTATAACATCGGTTTTTAGTTATTCCTTTACGCATTTTTCATTTCGTGGATCCCTGTACGGTCAATCATATAAGGAATGTATCTGGTGCAATTCCACCGCAAAGGATAGATTTATCTCACTTGGGTAAAGTAATAATAAAATCACTATCATAGTTCCTGTAAAATTATTTTCGAGGAACTTTTGGGGAACACAAATTATTTTTGTGAAACTGTATTGATTTTATTTCATTCCAGTCAAATAAATCAACCTATTATAATTCCGCTTTTAATGAACTATCTTCTCTAAACTCCGCATTTTCCCTTCACGCACTTATACTTTTCTTCATAATTTCATTCATTGTATTCTCACAGCTTTCTTAGATTTCATTTCATATTCAACACAATTTCTTCCCATTCGTTTGCTTTCTTCTGAATATATCCTCTGGCTATATTCCTCCAAGGTTCGCATCACACTTCAATGCCGTTCATAGTTTTGAATGGTTAGCACGAGAAGATTGTTCTCCACTTGTCCTCCCGCGCAAATAACACACTAACAACCTTCACTGCGTGATTCCCATTTCATCTTCGTGATTCTGCCACCTCTGCCAACAACGCTATTCCACTTCCGTGAACGAGGATAGGTGAATAATATTATTCCAATGAGGTACACGCTAAATCCGCGTAAGTGAATCTCCGCAAGAGATAGAATCGGTTAATGATCGGTCTTTCTGAAAAGATACTAGATAAGTGTTTTCTTTGAGTTCCTGAAGTCGATTTACGCTCACCTCATGATATTTTGATCTGGAGAGACTTGAGGAAACACAAATCTCAGAAGCTCTCGACCTTCAAATAAGAAATTCCGCCGTTTTGATGATTGACACACCAATTATTTATTTTAATGATACAAGTTCAGTGAAAGTGAACATCTACACTGAAACCTGTTACATTTACATGTTTATTTTTAAAGTAAGTAACAACTGAATCACTTTAAAGAGCTAATTAGATCACGTAAGAAAGTTATTTCAATCGTGAATATGCAAGACGTTTTCGGTCTATTCAGAATGATTTATACATTGAATTGATTGCAATACAGACAGCAGTAATTTGGGATATTACCGTCATGGGTAGTTAATATTATATGCTAATATTATTTTATCTACAGCGAAGCCAAATTATTGTGGTCCCGGCAGCGTTCGGGGCTACTTAATTAAACGTTACGGACATTGTATTTGCTATGGAAAATGCTATGAGAAGCTTATGCTCTGAGAGAGAAACCAGCACTTGCCATTTCCTCCTTTCCTATATTTTCCCTCATCTTTCCCTTCATAACTCTCTTGCACTTCTCCACAGCCACCTTTCACTTGACCCATCTCGGTACAGCTCCGCGGGGCTGTAAATCTCCTCACACTTCCGAACACGTTTTGAGCGCGAAGATCGCGAGAATTACCGCGTTATCTCCGCCCTTTCTGCCAGCGTGAATGTTTGTTGTCTGCGAACGCCCCCAAGTTCATCCCCGAGTCGGTGCCGCGAAAGAACTCGCTTTCTCGCATCTTTCGATATTCCCGTGGGAAAACGCTCGATGCTCGCTCTTCTCGAGTTCAGATGCGACGGCTTTCCTTCCTTCCCTTTTTTCGAAATCCGCTCGGAATGTCTTCCAGAACGAGAAATTCTATACCTTTAGCGAAGCGGAATAATGGGTCTTTATGGGGTTTTTGTCTATGTAAGTGTCTCCTTTCAACGGAGGGGACGTAGTAATTAGGCTGGTCAACGAGATGGCGTGTCCTGCTATTATACTCGCCAAAGAGGTTCCTTTAACACTAGAAGGATGGGAGTTTCGCTCTACCTAGATGGACGGGAAGTGGTCATTTGCGTCTTTGCATCTTGGAGGCGTTTAATTACTCATTTTAGGCATTCCCATATACTTACAGCAACATCAAATTACTGTTTATCATCGATCGATAGTTTATAAACAAATTTCTAGATAAGGCGAATAGTTAATTATTTTCGCTGTATAGGGCTTTGAATTGTAATCACGCTCTAATCAAGTTCCTTTTAAGCATAATTTACATGGCTATTAACCCTTTCAGGCCCTGCGTGCAATATATTGGACACCATTTTCACTGCTTATTATATGTTATTCATATCCATTAAATATTTATTTTTACGGTTTTGCTTCTTTCATTTATATTATATCAATCCTGTATCAAAGGAGTCTCATCATAAGATTTTATTGCTTAATGAATAACTGATACATCAACTAAATTCAAAAATAATTATTTCTTCATAGAGAAAATTCCGGTCTGAAAGAGTTAGTGTAATAAATCATTAAAATATAAATATCTGCAGGAAAATGTAGAAAAAATAAGAAGCAAAGGCAAATATTTGGCATGAAAATAGATTGTGGTCAAATGACCACCGCCGTCCTTTTAGTGTTAAAGAGAAAGGAGGAAAAAAACCTTGGCCAATGGGCGTTACTCTCGTATTTGTCGTTCGGGGGAACCGCGCGAACGTAAAAGACGATCGCCTTGAAGAATTCTTTCCTGCTGCGGACGGTCGCAGTCTTTTATTTCGTCTCGCACAAGTTTCGGGGAGTAATTAATGATGGGTGAATCTAGCGATGACTTTTTCTCATTGCTTTTGATCACGCGAACTGTTGATTCCAAAGAGAAGGAAGATTTGGTTTCCGAGAATTGAAACGCTCTCCTCGTTAACTGCGACGAAGGTCGTGCTGAAGATTAAAAACTATTGTTTTCAGCTCTTAACGAGCACTATAAATCGAAGTGGTTAAGAGCCTTGCAGTTAGACAAAAAAGAAGATGTTTCTTTCTTAATCGGTGTTACTGATAAAAGCGAAAGAAATATCAGCCAAAAATAAACAAGGAATTAGATAAATGATATGTTATGATTTATGGCATTGCTTTTATACTTTTTGTTATTTTCCGTATTACTGATTGCTCTGCTTTCAATTGAGTCTTGGAAATAAATTCGAATGTTTAACTTCAGAGAAAAATAAGTATAATTTTAACGCAGTATTGCCAGTGTGCATATTGCACGCAGCATAAAATGTAATACCACGAATCATCGAAAGTTATTACAAATAAAAATTTAATTTATCCATTCATTTTTTGCGATATATTGTAATTTTCACGCCAAATTTCTTAAAGATAAAACAATAATGATAAATTTGCAATGCTTTTTGAAAGATAATATATTTATCTTTCCATATCATGCTGCAGAATTTATAAAGAATACTATGAATAACGGAATTGTTTGTATTTTAAGATGCTCTAAAGTTCCGGCTGATCAGTTACTCACACAGTGAAGTGTGTGTAAATAAGTTTTACATTAGAATAGACGAGCTGCAATATTTACTAATCTTAGCTTCTTTGTTCCTGGCGTCACAACAAAGCGACGGTAATTTTCCTGAAGGTTTACTGGAACATAGCCTGAATAACACTTCACAAAGAAAACATTATCGCTGAATTGTTTTGGTGTACGATGACTCTCTGAATATGAACATCGCGACAAAACTAGGTCTCGCAAGACTGAAAAGCACTTGCTTTTTCCCTTATCCTTTATTCGTATTTGAAGAATTTGATGATTTTATAGGCAAGGTCACGTATTTTGCTGAAGAATCACCACGCGAAAGTAACGCAGTAACCACACAACGCCGGTCTCGCAAGATAAACAGCACTTCCTTATCTTCTACATCAACTTGGACTGCTGAAGAATCTCCCGCGGAACATTTTCAAAACAAAGAGAGAAACATTCCGATGTCTCGAGACAGTCCAATCGTTCTCCGGACGTACACTATGCGTCGCCACTGCGTGCCTACTCACATTGGTCCAGATCCAAGAAGATGAGAGAACAGTCCTCCGTTCTACCGTTCTCCGCGGAAGGGAGCCTTCCCGGCTTCAGAAGCAGCTCAGCCTCCGCCCAGGAGCAGACTGCGTCTCCGTGCCAGCGAGGTGGAGGATCATAAAGAGCCGCTTCCGTCTTCTCGTATCCTTCACCTTCCCCACCTCCCCCTCACTGCTTCCTCGCAGCACCTCGGGTCCAGATGTAATCTGGAAGGTGAAAGGAGGGAATGAGGTGGCAATGAAAATACCTGCGGAGGTGAGGCGCCAAAAAGTTTTGCGTCTCCCGTTGCTATGGCATCCCTGCATTTCCTGATTTGATTTTTACTCTGTTTGTTTTCCTTATTAAGGAGGACCTTTGTCACCGGTGGCGCACCTTGGATGCTCGGGGAGTTCGGAAGGGGGAATTGTTTGATTTTTTTCCGAAGGAAATCGACTCCGGTGAAGGGAAAGAGGAACAACACATCAGGCTATTTTGACATTTATTTTGAGCTTTAATTGTTTAGTAGCCACGAATGTCTATCCTAATAACATTTTCAAAATTTTCCATTGTATCTAAAATCAAGAACTCTTCAGTATTAGAATCCTATCATCCACTATTGAAAATGTAGTAGTATTTGCGTTGTTATAAGTGCTTTGATAGCTTAGATAATTACGCACATGGATTCCCGCCGGGAATCGAACCCGGGACCGCTCTCACCAAGGCAGAACGCGCTGCCCACATGGCTATCCAGGAACCCGTGTTGTAATTTAGTGTCTGTAAAATATTCCGCGTTAAGGTCGGTTGGTACCTCACCCTCTCTAACATTAGCTAGTAGGAGTAATGAGGCTTACTAGGCAGGATGAGGAGTGAGGTAGTTTGCTCTTGCTTTCCTCAACAAGCAAGAATGCTATAAGCGGATCGTGTCCACGTAAGTGGAGCACAGTGACTCTCTGAATAACATTTTTATTGACTTTCCAAAAGAAGAGACCTTTGCCAGTGCCACTATTCGGTGTATTCATACCTCAGTAATTTTCCCGTCATCACAGCAATGAACAAGACTTTGAAAAAGATGAATTAGATAGATTTTTATCTATATGTTCTTCTCTATATTGTACAGTCCTGGCCAAAATTAACGCAGCACCGGCCGTAAGGATCGCTAGGGAGGTGCTGCGTTAATTTTGGCCAGGAGTGTACCAGAAATTTACCCTAATTATAAGATATGGATTAGATGAAAGTTAATCAAATGTTCAAATAAATTCTCGCATATTTTTTGTTGATTTGGGGAAGCTGAAACGGAAACAGGTAGCGCTTGAATTCATTTTAAACCTTGAAAACGGAATTTATTCCGCGGAAACCTTCCGGAGGTTAAAACTCGCACTCACTGAGATGTCATAATTAATCAACATCATTTTTTTCGTTAAAGTATTCACCGATGACAAATTCCATCGTGAGCGGTTTAATAAGGTCTTCAACGTTTTCTAATTCAACACTAGCGAATACAAATTGATTTCGAACAGAGTCTTTATATCTCACACCCTTCCCTAATTCATTCCGATGCTAGCTCCTCTATCTCACGAGTTGATCGCACGCGTCTCGGTCCTATTAAGTACGCTCGAAGAATCAGCCGCTCTCCTCATAGACGCTTTACACTTAGAATGTACTCCTTATAATCCTTTTAAACCTACTCTTTGCATCACGTGCTCTGAGAGCGCTTTCATTACTGATGCCGCTTCACGGATTCACGCCGGAATCAATCGATTCTCTCCTATTTTGTTTTCTCTCGATGAATATTTATGAGAATCTATATAAGCTTTGGTCAGTTTATCCGCGGATACATTATTCAAGTCTTTTATGGCTCTGAAACCGAGAACCCGTAAACCCTCCACTTAATCAATCATTCATAATAGCCAGACCAAAAAAATGTGAAAAGCTAATCGCGCGTCGCATTTAACTACCTACACGAGAACAGACAACTTTATTGATCCACCTGATTTCTATGGACGAAATGAGCAGTTTCACAAACATAATAATATTAATACGTGTTTATTCGGGCGAGATTGAGACTAAAAGTCTCCTCTTCGTTCTAACTCATCGTCATACAAAGTACAATAAACAATTTTTAAAGAGGTAGTATGAGAAAAATGAGAAGAATTGTGGATGTAAAATATCTAAGAAAAAAACGTATCCACTGCAGGAAAACACACACTAAGAAAGGGGTGTGAAATCCTGCGCAAACCTACCGATAGTAGTAATAACTAAAGAATGATCCGCATAAAAAAAATAGTTTCTGTTGTTGTTTAATAGTGCTTCGACAGCTCCGACAAATTGGCTCTCGCCTTCAGCACAGTCGGAAGCGTTGCCCACTTGGCCATGCGAGAGCCTAAATAGTTCCTTTTGATGTACCTATTTCATTTGTGATACATTGTATCACTTTTATTTTAGAGAAGAGGGTTTTAAATGCTGAGAAACCGTTGCGTATGACCTTAGTTGTCGAGGAACCATTTTTATTCAACTCTACTACTACTCTAGTAATAACTTAAAGAACACAAAGATGAAGAATATCATCAATAAAGAACATAAACTAAAGGAGATCTTTTCCAACATAAACTAACATCAATGGCGGCTTATGTTTTTATCACCCGCCCCATCTCCGCGCAGTGTTAAATTGCAGCGGGCCTAGAGACGTCCATAGCGGGATCGTTTTAGGAAGCAAATGTACCGGAAAACATTAGCGCGATAACTGTTTGGTTTATCCTCGTCGTGGCCGGGGAAGTTTTGTCCGGCCAAGGTCGCTATGGCAACCGCATTGGCGCCTTCCCTCTCTGTATCTCGCTTCTGTTTAATCCTCGCGTCGATTTGAATAGATGTTATCAGCAAAGCGGAGGCGTGTTAATCTTAACTCGATTTGAAATCCGAGAGAAAATCTGTCTCGTTAAGGCAATTTAAAAATATAGACACGACAAATCTTTGCAGGCCTAGAACACCTTATTGCAATGGATGCGTCATTTTCAATCTTTGTATAATAATTATAGACGGCTTCTGCTCCTTCCATAGAGGTTTCTTTTGAAGATTTTTTCTTCAGAAATACTGTTTTTGGTTTCTTGTTTAGGATTCCGCGGTTCTGGATTGTAGAGATGATGGCGAAACTGTTAGTTTCATGTCATTTCTGTTCACAAAGAATTTGTATGCGTAAGGCATCTTTGATTTATCACACATCGAAGAGATGAAATACTAGATATCTATATAATCATCTAGAATAAACAAGTAAATCGCCGTTTTTATTTCAGTGTTAACAATTCAATGTAAGCAGTAATACGATTTATATCTGATTTTATTAAAGAAGCTATTCGTAGTCGTTGATTGAGTGCTCTTACAAATTAGTTATAAATGTCGATTTAATCATTTCTGTGCCCATCAGTTTTGAAAAGCATTTATGATGACGTGTCGCTTAAGATAATGGTTTAAACGTCTGTATCGATAATATAAAATTTATTAATTACAAGGCTTGGTAAACCTGATAATTTATCTTTTCATTCCTATTACGTTTCCACAATATCTTTCCCATAAAATTTATATGTATCCTTGGTTTCATTCGAGCATCATTAAGATGATGATTTTCTGCTAAGAGATGAGTTTTTATTTCCAGGCCATGACTCATAAGCTGAATATAGCAAACGTGTACTGAGAGAAGCAATACCGTGTGATACAAGGAAATCTGATTAAAGTTTGAAGTAATTTGTATACAATGACACTTTACAAAAACTGTATGTTTAAATTTTTGATATAATAACACTTGATGTAATTGAAATATCAGTAATAACTAATATTGCAACATTTACAGAGGACCCATCGACAGAGTTTTACTCAGTGGATTTCAATTGTTGTGATCCGTTCTGATCAATGCTTTATAAATCACTAGCCATACTTTATAAGTTTCCATTTTGATTTTTTTAGAGAAATTGACTTGATCTTCATAGAATTTATAATTTAAATCAATGAGTAGCTTTCTTAAATTTGAAATTAAATTCTTATTTCCCCAGAACCCTTCTGATGCATCTTTAACATCCTCTTTACTTGGCACGAATGCAGCATATTGATGAAAACAATGAGATCCGAGCGTGTAAAGCCTTTCGCAGTCAAGTTATTTATAGTATAATGGAGGGATTCCATTTGTAGTTAGCTATGTTTCTTGGTAGTTCTCATTTCGGTTTTTCTATTAATAGCCATAAATTGCATATTTTTGAGGTTAGATAAAGGCTAATTGGAAATAGAAATCCTTGAGAAATCCCCGAGAAGATCAGAAGGCTAAGTCGAGGAAGGGAAGCCTTTCAGTAATTCTGATTATCCTTTCCATTCATGCGCAGAAATCGTTATAGCTAATCAAGCTCTCGGTGGTTGAAGTCTAAGTTCTCTGATGATAGCTTGTAGCTGAAACCGGTCGTCGATTAAAAATTTATTGTGGAAATTACCAAGTTTGTTTATCATTTCTCTCGGTGGTTGATAGGAAATAGTCAAACGCTAACCTCAGTTTTAGTCAATAGAGCTCTTTATGCTATCAACTTCGCTCCTCTCTTTATTTCATGTAACTTCCCAAAACGTAAATTTATCTGCCATGATCATCATATTTTAGACCTTTCTGGTATTACCTATGATACTTAGAAAATAGAGGAATCAATTTTATGCTGATCAAAATAAATCCTTTAAAAAGAGACCGAGTATTTTTCGGCAAAAATTGATGCATTTAAATGATTGATATCATGTTTAACTAAATACGTTTCTTCTCAAGACCGTAGACTTACGCATGATCCCATTGAAATTGTAAAAGTGATTATTAGTAATTATCAAAACCTTTATCTCAATATTTTCGGGAGACAAGCAACTTAACATGACCGGTGCGTTTTGAAAAACATTAGCTTACCATAATTGTACCGAAGCATAGTAATTAAGGCTGAAATGGTGATAAAAATCTCGGATTAACCTATCTATTACAGTTTTCACTGTGCAATAGAAAATCATTGAGACAGAATAGACTCGCTTTAGTTTTTATTCGAAGAAACTTCACGGATCATTATAAATAAAATTTATAGAAATTGATTAATAATGAAGAAATCAATCCCTGCTCTTTTCGAGTACTCCAAGTACTTTTAAAGTGTTTGAAATTTCGGCAAACAGATAGGAATTTGAACTCATGCAAATCTGTTACCGATTGATATTTAACGGTAAATAACGCTTCATCATAATCTCTATCGGTGTAACAACCAAAAGATTGAAAAGGATGGAAAAATAATTCACAAATTGTAACATTGCAACAACTGTGGTTATGTAAATATTATAAATAATTGTTATGCTTATTCAAGAAAAGGTATTTTTAATTTGCTGCAAAAAATTAAAACATCTGACGCTTGCATGAACTCAAGTAGACATTCGTCTAAATATTCCCATAGAAATTGAAGCAATATCTTAAGCGCGAATTTTTGTGACTATTTTTCGTGACAGGCCCCGGTAGGAAATCTCCTGGTTATCTACCAGAATCACGCGAGCAGAATGCACGCACGCTACCACACCTATAAAGGAATGTATCTTGAGTCGCAAACACAATAAGGGCAATGGCAGTTCTACAATGTAAATGGAAATACCGCGGTGAGGAATAGGCAAGCAGGCTGAGAGCCAAGCCATCATGAAAATGCCCTTCCCTTTTCACGAATAGGATTGAATGGAGATGCGAAGTAGGGAATTCGAAGGAGATTTCCCTCCCTTTTTTTCTACGTTGGAGATGAATGGGAGAGCGTGCTCTTCGATTCTTTCTTAGATCTCGGCTGATAGAGGTGTGTCCCGGAAAAATACGACGCTTTCACGAAGATCTTGAATTCGTTGGGATAGGTTACATTCTTCGTCTCTGACAATTGTTTGCTATAAATCTTTCGTTCGATCTGAACGGCTTTATTTGTAAAAAGTTTCCTTCCCTCATTTTAAAAAAAGTACTTTTCCTCGTTTTCCTCTCCCACTTAAGTAACTGGGATCTCTTCATTATTTATTTATCATTATCTTCATTTATTTTCATCAATATTTAATCGACTTATGAAAACTTGACATTTGTGTATAAACCCGATCTCGTTTGCAATGTAAATTGAAAGAAATCATCAGTAAAATGTTGCTATTTAAAATTTAAATTTCACTGTAACCACATTAAGCCGGTGCGTTTTGAAAAACATTAGCTTACCATAATTGTACCGAAGCATAGTAATTAAGGCTGAAATGGTGATAAAAATCTCGGATTAACCTATCTATTACAGTTTTCACTGTGCAATAGAAAATCATTGAGACAGAATAGACTCGCTTTAGTTTTTATTCGAAGAAAATTCACGGATCATTACCCGGACTCACGGACTTACCCCCTGCCACACGCCGAAAGGCGGCTTGCAGGGTATTAATGTAGATGTAAGCTATGATAAAATTTGGATCTGTTATCATTATCGCATATTTTAAAATTTAAAGAATTATTGAATACATTTTTTTGAATAAATTTTTTCCTTAAACAGAAAACCCATTGGAATATTTTGAAAAGACTTTACACTAAAACATTCGTGCAGCAACTTTCATTTAAGACGACCCGTTTTAAATTTAAGGTTATACAATTTTAGCGCTGTTCAGTAGAAATAAAAGAGGAAATCCGTTTTTATCATGAATTATATCATCAAAATCTGTGAAGTGGAAGTAGATACTCACACTCAGCCTTACAGGCGATGATTTAATGTGAGATTTTTTCGAAGGATAACTACATGTCTCATGAATTTAATTTAGGAAATGTTCGATGTTGTAGCCAACCGATTTGTTTGGGATGTTTCTACATATGGTAAATTATTAAAAGTGCTTCGACAGCTTAGGTCATTTCGCGCATTTGCTCCCACCGGGAATCGAACCTGGGATCGCTTTCACCAAAGGCAAACGCGCAAATCTTCAGCTCAGAGAGAAATTCTACGTAATCCGAGTTGCGTCGCACAAAAAATTCTTTAACTTAAGCAAAAATATTATCTAAAGAAAGAAAATTTGGAACACTGCAGTTGAAACTATGTAGAGTAAACAAGCGTGAGGTGATAAACGTCAGTTAAATTTACATCGTGTGATAATGTAGTTCTTCGAAACATTCAAAGACTTTTTTCGTTTAGCTTGGAATGATTTCATCTCTGAACCTGGTTTTGATTATGAGAGATCTTTTATAACAACAGCAAAATTTGATTTCATAATTTAGCCGAAAATAGTAGGTTATTAAAAGTGATTTCTCTACTTATCCCATAGCATGGAAAGATCCGTCCTACAATTAGTTGTCGTTAACAAATGAGGGACTTTGGTGTAATCTGTAAGATTTTGTTTTTTTTTGCTTTTTAAGGTAATACTTAAGTTTTTGGCTATCGGGGACTTTAATTAGTGTCATACGTTTACGTATTAATAATCTTTCTAGCTTGTATGAAGACTTTCAAAAATAAACATTTATGTTGTCACTTCCCCGGAAGGTCAATCTCAGCAGGAAACACTCCACGATTGTAGCTGAGTGGCAGCTGCCATTGACCCATTCTACAGTATTCCCTCGCGATAATCATATTCCGCAAACAAGTTAGGTGTCTCCACGTGACCAAAAACCAGCGCAGACTGGAATCGAGCGTGATCTCGCCCTTTCTGAATGACAACTCAGCAGAATATCCGCTTTCACCCACGCGCACCTCCTTCTCATCCTCCGAGTCGTGCATGCACTTCACCTTCAATAAAACTTCATTTCCGCACTCTCAGTTTAAGACCTAAATGATCTCTTTCTCGGCGGAAAATGGGTCTAACGGCTCTTGAGAAATCGAGAGGAAGCCCTTTGGAAATCTTTCGGGAGGGAATCAACAGGTGTTCGATCTCTCGAAACGGGTGACCGATTTAATCATTTTGATCTGGAGCGGTCATCGCGTTTTCACTAGATTCGTTCTGCGGGGGAGAGTCGAAATCCCGCCGAGCTCGGTCTTGTTTTCTCGGGGACAAATGCTTTCGCACTCCGGAGCGTATACATTACTGGCACTCTAAACGCATGTACATTACGGGCAAAATAATTAAGGCTCTTTATTCTGGGGACCCTTTCCATTTATGGAGTGTTTCAAACCTTTGATACATTTGAAAGTTACAAATGGGGCACTTCGGTCTAATTGTAGAAACGCTTATTAAAGGCGTAATGAAATGGCGTTTAAGTTTCTTGCTCAAGGACAACTAGCGTAAATAAAGGCTAATGTAATACCTAAATGGCTATGGCTTTATACCCTGTACAATGAAGCCAATATAAAAGGAGTGTAGGGAAACGATTTATTTTAGTCGTATTACCATAAGGTTTTATTTATCACCAACTGCATAGGGGCCGATTAAAATGAGTGAAAGATTTTGACTTCGGAAGCAGTGAACTAGTGCATACGTTGGTATTGGTTATGGTAATCATTAAGTTTTAATTATCCGATAAACATTTACACTGACTCAAGTAAAGTAATTAATATTGTAAATATTTCAGAAATGCACTGCAGGTTATTTATATAAGAGGAGCATTTTCTCAACTTGACAGAGTAAGGCATGATATTATGCTTTCCATTGCAGCGAAACGGGTCTTATTCAAGGATTGATACGTAAAAAGGAAACTGATTGGGTTCCTGTAGTAATTAATAATTAAGATTGGCTGACTTAAGAATTAGCTTAGCTGGTGGATTGAGTAATCAGTACTATGATCATATCTGAGCTGAAGAAGACCTTGAAACTTTTTCCCATGGCTTCAAGCAAAATAACAACCATATGGCACAGCTGATAGAAGACTTCAAATACAACCGCTCATTCAAAACCTTACACTCACTTTTTTCTATATCTTGTGCGACTGTTGAAGATATATCGGCCTAAGTATAACCCAAAGAGCGTTTGTAATTATTCTCAAGGATGTTACGCACGTGGCGAAATCTGTCGGGCACATCGGCAAAGGAAACGAATAGTTCTGAACGCGATATCTCTCTGCCTGGAACACGTGTGGAAACGCCCAAAGAGCCAACAATGGGTCTTCGCCCACGAAATGTCCATCAAAGAGATCAACAAAAGGTGGAAAATGGGTACAGCTGCACGACTGCAATCTTCACTTATCAAAAGGACAAAATGAATTTACGGTCCCATTCGGTAGACGGTGCAAATTCGGTAAAGGCTGGCTGTTGATGAAGCAGAACAAATATCAAGTAGCCAGGAGGTGGCTCTAAAAATGTCCACCTTTTCTCTAAAAAACTGCAGAGAATTGCAGATTATGGATCATCCAAAAAATAAATGGAAGACAGTTTGTATAGTTTTTTTTCTGAAGGATTCTCAGTCATGCTAATATATATTGAGGAATCAACTATTTTCGGTTGGTTTTTTGTAAAGGATAGAGGAAAATATGTTTATCTTACTTTTTAACGGTCTTGTTCAAGGCTTTTATATGAGAAACACTGATTTATGAGTGGTGATGAATAATGGCATGAATTGAAATCTTTACTTTTAAAAAACTACGAAAACAATTACCCATTGAGTAATTTTACATTGTGGGCTAGTTCCGCTTTTAGCACCGTAGCTCAATCTGGAAAACATCGACAAACTTGTTCACTCCTAATCTTACCCAGTTTGTCTAGTTGCTTTCTCTTAGTTCTTGGTATCTAATGGTAAGGGGGTTAAAACTGGCCTTCGGGTCGAATACATTACAGATAGACGTAATTATTAAAAATTTTCTCTTCGAGAAGTGTTTATATATTTATGTAAGGGATTTCAATATCATTTAGTCAATGCCACTAAAAGCCACACTCATATGTATTTTGGAATCCATGGAAATATTTTTAGTCAGAAGACAAGTGTGAGATTAAGAATTCGCCTTTCTTGAAATCGAGGGCAGATTTAAATCCCAGTGTATGTCCCAGTCTTTTCAAAACTTGCGTCATCCGCGACAGAAGATGCTAATCAATCCATGTAAAGTAAAAAAAAATAAAAGTAAGAAGGGTGATCGTAATATATGATATTCAAGCAATGAATGTTCAGCACGTTTAGTATTTCATCAAAGATTCGTTATTCAAAATACCTTAATCGTATGAATGAAACTGATTTCCGACTGAGATAGTTTAAAATTGTGTATTACCGTGGAAAGATTAAACATTGCGTAGCGGAATGTTTTTCAATTTAAAATTAAAGGTGTCTTTCATTAGATAATTAATATTCAATGAAGAGCAACATTTAAATTTACTATGTAAGAATATCTAAGCATCTTGTTCATATAATTACAATGTATAAGAAGGGTTCTACCATATAAATAACATCTTTATGCATAATCTAACGATTTCAATGTAGAGTTTAATGCAAAATCAACATTATTTGGGAGCTGCGATATAACTTACCGGTCGGAGGGAATTGCCTTTGTAAAATGAATGTCATGCAGGAATTTTCCGAATCAGTCTCATGGGGAAATGCTCAGTTTATAGATTAAAATCAGTAGCTGAAATTCTGATACCGGATATAACGACCTAAGTAGTCACTGAAAGAGTGGACGAAGGAAATTACTCTTCCTTCTGAAAATCTATTAAGCAGATTATTAAAAACTGTCAGACAACATCCTCGCCTAACATTGCTTCCCGTGCTAATGACTTCGATTAAGGATTCGAGAGCGGAGGAATGCCTATTAGGGCCACATGAGGGAGAGAAAGGTCCGATAAATCATTTTTAATTGCCCTGTAAATTCACGATCGGATGATTTCCACGGGAAGGAGAAATAAAAACAACCAGAATTCGATCGTTTCTTAGCGGTAATTACCATCGCTATCAATCGCCAAACTTCAATTAGTGTATCGCCTCTTTACGTGGCCGGAGAACGATTGGAAAGTCGAATTGCGGCTAGTTACTCGGTAAAACTGCCTTCGATCATCTCCAATGTATTCATTTCACTCATCTGAAGAATGAGTACGTCTCGATTAGGATCCAAGATAATTCGTCGCCTCCATTGGCCGCTTTATTGATTTATTTATTCATAATTCGTTGCTATTTGGTCAACGGATAATCCTTCCGGAATACGTACAAGAACGGGAGGGAAATCCTTCCAAAATCCTCCCGCGAATAGTTAAAACAGCGACATGACTAAGACTTGAACCCCAGTCTCCTACTTTCCGGGCAGGTATTTTAACCATTAAATTACATTCGGACCACGGTAAGTCGTTCTCTCTAAAGTCTAAACCTTCTTAAGTCGAATTATTCATTATTCCTGGGCAGAATTTCCATAAGACCAGTTTATTTTAGACCTCCTTAACTTGAACACTTTTCGGCTCCAACCTCCTTTAGTCGAATTTTCCGAGGATTTTGGGTTATTATTCTGGGGCTACATTTCACTACACCTGTTTTGGAAAACCAAAAAGAAACATTCACTAGCTCTTATATTTCTTCCACAAGGGCCTTAGATGAGATTGACGAGATTTTTCGAGCGAGATGTATCGGTACATTGATGCTATACAAGTTTATCCGATATCATTCTCTAAAGGTAAGCTTTTTCATTTAATTGCATTGATTTATAGTAAATATATATACTGCCGATGCATAACCCAGTACGTAGCATAATTGTATACGTATGGAGCAACAATTTGGTAAACGTTTATTAATTAAGTCGAAAAAACATTGTCTTTGATTAACCACGCTAATAACGCCGTTTTCCATAACTCGTAAAATTCGTGAGTCGATTTTTTTCAGGCCCCTTTGAATACGACTTAACGAGGACTGACTGTACCACGCTGCGTCGGAAAAATATACATAGGCTGGAGTTGAATCGTAGTTATCTTCATAGGAACCCAACACTCTACCAGCAGAGCTAATGTGGCGAATCGCTCCATTCACCTCGCTCAATTCAGGTTTACCGGTAGCCGTTTCCGTCCCTCAATCAAGATGACCATTCTATTTTTCATGCCTCTCTTTTTCATTTTTCGTCCCTTCAGCGCGGGATCTCTCGGCTACCGTGTTCACGATCACAAAGTGAAGTGGCCGCGAAATACACAAGGAAAGATGATGAAGAGAAAGATACGGCAAATGTGTTGTTGGAGGTCGTCCGCAAAGGCGGAAGAGGGAAATTGGGTTGCGAGGAAATTCGGTGTTGTAGCGGTGCGGGGATTTGAAGGGTGGACGGAAGTGGTAATGAGACGCAGAAAATGAAAGGGTTCAGATGGAGGAAGATGATGCACGGTCCTTTATTTAGAGGGTCATTGAGTGAGCTTTCGGTACTAATTTGTACTTGAAATCGTAAATCGACGTCGGACACACCAATAATGCGTGATATATGGCAAGAGGTTAAGAGGTAATTTCTCAATGACGAGCTCGGCCGCCGAAGGTAGGACTTGGGGGCAGTTTCGACGTGGAAACACTGCTATGTCTTTATAAGCGGTTACGATGTAGGTTTCACGAGTTCGCATCGGATGTTTATAATGTGTGATGGTGTAAAAACTGCTGTATAAAATAGGACGTGCAAAATCTAGCTGAGGAGAAAATCGTCTACTATTTCACATAAAAAACCTTTTAAAGGACCGGTTTCGAGGGAGTCCGTTGATGTTTGAAAACCGGTTATCATTAAAACCTCTTTTTCGGTACAATTACCGCGATTTCCCTTTGATGTACCGGCGCCTCTTTAACATCACCGCTCCTGTTTTTTTATGCGATTTTGGATGTAAAACTAGGGTTCTAAAATTCTAAATAATATTAAGTTTTCAGCATATTTTTATTCATAAATTCACCGACATAAATTACATTCCATATTGACGATAAAACCTAGGAAAATTCATGGTAGTAAAAATACGCTACTAGGCTTAGTGCTTTTCTTTCGTTATATATTACCGTAGTGAAAGGAGAACCTTTACTAAAAGAGCACACATCTTTATGAAGGAAGAGACTTCCAAAGAAACTATCGTGTGGAATTGAGGCAATTTTTTGTGCTATTAAATCAATGATAGAGTTGAGATCTAATCATTGAGGAATTTTTAATATTAATTCACAGAAATAAATACTGGAAGTTAAATATTTTAATTATATAAAATAAAACGAAGTTAGGAATCGTAAAATGTAATGGTTCCGCGCAGAACTACGGATTTAACGTGCGCTACGTTAGTCTATTCGTCCATCTAGCCATTCTTTAAAGATGTTGTTTTCCAAGAAAAAGAAATTAGTAAAGCACTTCGTAATTTACACAATATTATTTATTTGAAAAACGACCGGTTTCGGCTAACGCCATCATCAGACCTGATGATGGCGTTAGCCGAAACTGGTCGTTTTTTTATTAAATAAATAATATTGTGGAAATTACGAAGTGCTTTACTAATTTCTTATTATGGCTTTCCACGAAGTCCGGCCTAATATCATAGAATTTATGTTGTTTTCCCTTTATAGTAATTGAATAGAGAGAATTAGGTGTCATAAAAAGTAAGCTATTTGAAATAATAATTTCAGATTCAATTGAAAATTCTTTGACTCATGTCATAAATATAAAATAACAGATTTCAAGGTAAAGGTATCAGTATTGGTCGAGGAAATGCCAAATAGATCGACAACTTTTGAAACATATATCTTGATAGTGACGCTTATTCACCCGGGTGTCAAGTGATATTCCGTGCTGTATGAACAAGAGTAAATGGTTGACCCAAACACTGAGATGAAGAGCTATTTCCGCGGTGGACACAAGGGGAAATTTAAGGATCCGAGAGGGCATCGAGGTGCGCAAAACATGCTAACCTTCGCGAAAAGATGAAAAAACGACCTGCTGGAGAGACGAAAGGTTGAATGGAAAAGAAGATCCACCGCAGTTATTTAAAGTTCATCGGAGGTGAGTCTATGTGGAGATGTTCTCTCTGCAGGAGGGAAGAAGAGGTATTGTAGCAGCAGGAATAGCTGGAAGTAAGGCTGCACTGGGAGTGCGTGGGTGAAGGGGACAACATCCTCATGTCGGCACCGAGAGATCTTCGCCTTCCTTCTTCAGCGCTTTTCCTTGCTTTGTTTTCTCTTACGTCTCCACTCAAGTGTTGTCTTCTAAGGTTCACATCCTCCTCGCGGGCGTTATCGCGTCTGCCCCGAGTGAAACCACAACATCTCGCTGTGCGTAATGCTGCGAAATACGTTTAATATTTATCAGGATGCACTTGAGTTCATTGACGGTCGGAAATAATCAGACTGAGTGCAACCAGAAGGAAAATTTTGCGGTGTTTGATATATTTCATATTTCTTAGATTTTTGGATTATTTAATTTAAAAGATAATAGATCTTTGTCAAAAGAACGAAATATTAGGTAGGAATTTGTTCAACGAAATTGGGAATTATACAGGAAAGAAAAGGGCATAACTTTGATCATCAACTCAGGATTGAGTTAACGTAAATTTTTGAGATGAGATACCAGAATCGAATCTACTGGAGCTAATTTATAAGACACAAAAAAATATGACGACCCCTGAGGACGGAGGCATTGCCTTTGAAAAGTGCTTTGGGTACAATAAAAGCGCGGCACTCCTTTCTTGATTTCTCCGACAACCGGGAAGTAAGAGGAGGAACGTCGACAAAGATGGCTTTTGGAGATTTTAAACCTCTAAAATAAAAATATGTAAAAAATTCATGGTAAATAAACTTTTACTAGACCACTCATTTATTATCCGAATTACACGACCCAGGTTTCGTAGCGTCTCTACACTTCGTGTTCGTGTTATTCGGATAATAAATTAGTGGTCTAGTAAAAGTTTCTTTACCATGGATTTTTTACAAGTTAATAAGTACCACAAAATTAACCCTGAATCGGTATCGTTTAAAAATATGTAATTACAAAAAAATGAGAAGGGTTTCTCAGAAAGTAATGAAAGTTGTAGCAAAGGTCTGCAGTAGATGTTGTTTGTAAGCAATGGTAGGAAAATACCTTTCTAGTAATTTAGATTTGTGAGGAGTGATTTTTATTTAAGGGAAAATATCCTTCATTCGAGAATAACTAAATTTATCCTTTTCTACAGTTTATTTCAATACTTTTTTCTCCATTTGATATTTCTCCAAATCTTTATTTGATAAGCTAGGATTATTTTAAGATCAGATTAAGTATATTAAGTCATGTATCTCAATGGCTGTATTGAATGATCAGCTTTTCATTTATTTAATAATAATAACATCTCTCTAATGGATACAAGAAGAAAGATCCCAATTATATCTATTTAAAGAATTTTTACTATTTTCAAACACACAACAATTCTCTAACTAGAGAAATCTGATTAGCCGGGTTTCGAACCTTAGGGTTGGAGCGCCCTAAAAATGCACGCTAAACGAAGCCAGTAAAATTATTTGATTAATTACATCTTCTAAGAGATGTATTCTGTTTTCATCATGAAATTTCATTTACAGTTGTAAAGGAAATGCAATTACCCAGATTTATCGATGATACTATTTTATTAAACTTTTTCACTTTCTCTTGTACAAATTGTTTCATTCTTCTTCATCTACATTCTGTTAATATTTTTTGAACTGTGGCCTCAACGTCGTCCTTAATAAAATATCGATTTGTCATTGTCTTTTCTCACGTGTTCTTCCATTCTCCGTCCTCCACTTTTTCACCTCCTCTTCGCACTTTTCCAAGAGTATTTCAATTTATCTACATATCAGTTATTTTTCTCTGTCTTCATTTTCTTTCAATTTCCTCCCATTTTTTATCTCTCTTTTGACCTTACTATGCCTTCCTACAACGTTTGGAATGAATGATGATTTCAGAACTTCGCTCATTCATTAAAGGTGGTCAGAGTTTGGCTGTCAACACGCACAACAAAGCCTTGAGTGGGCTTTCCCCCGATTAGGAGAGACATTTTTTTCCTTAATATCTCCTGAGGCCATATAATATGAAAGGGTCTTATCGAGGTAATGATTTTTTCGCGGTCAAAGAAATATAAATCCAAGTCCTAATCTGAATTTATTGGAGGTTCGATGTCCGAGATCTTTAGATAGAGTAGAAAAATCTTATCTCTGTGAATTATTATCTGCGCCAAGAAATACAAATTCATTTGCTCGCGGTCAAACCCATGCAAAGATAAATAAATGCAAGCCCCCATTCCAAGGGAAGAGTGATGGAAAGACCACTAAGAAAAAAAATTTCTTACGATTTTTCAAAACCTTCCTTCGATGTGTGATTAAGATGGCTTGCCCATAAGGACGTAGCTAGCAGATAAGCATCGGAAAGTCAGACAGTTTCGAAGCATGCAAAATGTTCGTAGTTGTCGTGATATGACTTAGACTGCGGTTATGGCAAAGGGAGAAAGCAAATGGTTTTGAAAACTACTCCGAATGACGTTTTCATAAAAGGCGAGGCATTATTCTCGGTGATACGAAATTAGCGAATTCATCAGTTTGATCGATTTCAGTTCTCAGATGGTGAGATAAGAATTCGATTTTAACTCGTGCAAGAATTTCGGAATTACAAGATACTCTTATCTCATCAATTATTACATATACAAGTAGTTAAAACGTCCGTTTAATTTGTCAAATAATTTTTCATAGGCATTCCACGGAGAAGAATGAAACAATCTACCTCCTTCTCTTTTGAGACAAAAATTCAAATTTAGAATTTTGTCTCAAAAGAATAGCCTTACCACTCCACTCCCTCTAATCCACTCCCTACGGCTCGATGATAATTAGGTAAAGTTAATTTTGTAACTTGTACCTTACAAATCTAGAAGCTATGTTTATAAAAAAAGATAATTTGCAAGCTTTAATAAACTTGCTTGGCTGTATTGCTGTACGTGATAAATTGCCAAATAAATATACAAAATAAATAAATACATTACCAATGAAAAAGTCCTTCGAAGCGAATAGATTCCGTGGGAATGTGCAGAAAACTCAGCGATGTAAGATGGTAATAAATGGAGCACACTTTGATAGTCAGTAAAAGCAATGTAAAACTCTTGGCGAGTCATTCTATTCAGGGACATTGCAAAGCAATTCAACGTATCTAACACCTAGAAAGCGCATCGAATCCCACGCCGCCGTATTTGAATTTTCTAGAAAGCTCGAACCCAATTCAAAGAGCATCCCGATTTTTTCACCATGATGGGTCAACATCATAGTCCCCGACGAAAATCGAACCCAGGACCCAGTGACTGTGCAACCTACTTTGCTATCCAAGGGTAAGTATTAAGTCAGTACTGGAAGAAATAATGGAATCGAGGATCAATGAGAATATATTTCTCAATAGTATTATATACTGCAGAGCTGAAGGAATTAACCTGACTCCATGATAATTGGAAAAGGGAGTAAATGGATATAAAAGTTATTAATCGAATCAAATAAGAACGCTTTCAAATTCAATAGTGAATTCTTCAAAGTGTGAATTGATTATATTACTTTACAAGCAGAAAGGCGTTTGCATTTCTCTCTTGCAGTCTGTTTTACCAATTTACTCCTCTACATAACCCCTTTTTCTCGGATTATAATACGAATCTATTAGATTTGTTGTTATAGGTATATAAAACTTCTCGTTTCCACTATTACCTTTATCAAGATACCTCTAATGGCGCCAACAAATTTCGATTCAGTGAAGGGCGATGGGATGTACTGCAAAATACTTCAAAATGTTTTAACATCCATTTAAAGCAAACAAATATTGTAATTCGATGGCACAAAATCGCTTGTTTTCTCTCGAAGTAATTATTTTCTTTTAGCTCTTTTTTTCCTAATAAACTTGCCGACGTGGGTGGCATATGGGTTTGTGTACTAGCATAGTAATTCCGAGGTCCAGTGTTCGAATCCTGTTTAGGGAATGGTTATTTGTGTTGTGATGGTGAATAGTTGATTGTAAGAGTAATCTATTAAGACTGCAATAAAATATTTCGTCCAAATAAAGTCGAGATTATTATTATAATCTTTAATGTTGCGCCTCGTATTCGATCCGGAAAGAGAGAATAGAGATGCAATTCTATTGCATGGTATTCTTGAAGGTTCTGAAGCGAACTAGACGGAAAATGAAACCCACTCCTTAGCTACGACAAGGAGCGAATTATAAATGTTCGTATGCTATCATAACGAAACAATATCCAGTCAAAAAAGTGGCCGCGAATATGTATATTTAGTGGTGAGTACATTGGTTCGTCTTGCGAAGGTCACGAGACAAATTGTCCACGCTCGGCCTACCCGTTAGTATCCATACTCGACAATGAGCCTCTCCTTTAAACCCGAAGGACGTCGTTGCTCGATTGTCAACCTCACGACCTCTGACTGCGATAAATCATTGCCAAGCGTGAGCATTATTGGCTATTCGCTTTCCAAACAAGGTGCAAATGTTCTAGTGTCATAAATTTCGATCTTGCGACACGAGGAAGAGGGATTGTCTGCGGTTATGAGAATGTTAGAGCTGTTTGTGTCCGACACGGATTGTCGGTTCCGTTGTCATTTGTCCCAAAGGAACGGATTTAAGGTCGAGGGGACATCTTGTGGATTTCCTCGCGCCAGCAATGCTCGCGATCATATGCATCCATCACGTAAGCGTGATTTTTGTTTGTAGAATTCAGATTGGATTCCATTTATTTGTTTACGTTCAGCTTTGGGAGCGTTTGATTGAGAGAGCGGGGAAAGGGAGAGGATTAATCCAAAAAAAATCGAAATCAGAAATATTGACATCAGTGGGACATATTTTTCAACTCTACCTTGCAAGGCTAATTTCCTGATATTTCTATTTTCATATTCTTCACATATGGTTGCAGATTTTAATTTTTTAGTTTAAAGAGCGCTGAATTCAGTATAGCTGCGACATGTGAGAAATGAACTATGGGTTGCAGACTTGTTTTTTAGAGACAAAAAGAGATTATTGAATTGTGAATTTAAGACTTTTGTTTCCGATGTTTAGTATTTGTTAAAAAAAAACATTCAACTCTTAAGTCATTCAACTTGTCAATGTCAATAATGTGAAGACCAGATGGAATGGAAAAAAAAACAATCGAGTAAGAGTTCCAAAGCCATAGCGGGATTCTCGACTGGTTGAATTTTTAATTTTTCTGACAATTACTAAAAAAATTTAAAGAGATACAAAATTTATCTTTTTATCGTTGCGGAAACATGTATTTTTACCACAGTGATCGTTGAATAATTTGAAAATACGAAAACATACCTTCAGATTGAAGTTTTAACTTATTTAGTTTAACTAGAATTAATAAGCTGCAAATAATGTTTTATTGGGCAATACCAGTATATCGACTCATCATCTAATATTAAATTAAAGACTACAAATGATAAAGAGAATCACCATTCATATTTTGCAGATTCGACAAAATATTCTCCGCGGTATCATACATTGAAATATCAAATAATTCTTTTCGTTAATTTTTCCTACCATGTGATTCGCGTTAGCAAGATAAAACTCGGGCACTTCTGCCAGAAGTAGTTAGAGGAAACGTTTTGATCGAAATTTACTAGTAACGATAGGGAATGGCGAAATTTCGCTGTCGGTAACTTTAGACAGGCTTTTACCGCTTTCATTCTGATTTGATTTACATGGCACAATAAAGCCCCTTTACTGGACAGTAAAATATGTCAGAATTCGAGAAGTTGATGGAACCGGTTTGGTCAAGCGATCGCTTATAAGGAAATCTGCAGCCACATTTTTTTATAAGAGCAAGACGAAACCCGCGGAAAATGTGACATGTTCCGGTCGAACGGGTCGGTTCTCTTTGATGAAACTGTCAAATCAAAAGTCCCCCCACCGCTGTATTTTAAGCAGAAGACAATATCCTTGATAATTAATAGATAATAAAAGGGAAAAGGGCCTTCGTATGTCAGGAATGGATATCATGTGTTATACAATCGGACACGCCGTCTCTCTCGACTATCGTTTAACGGCTCGTCTGCGGAAAATTCCACCACAGCGACTCTCCTAGATGGCTTCTGTGTACCGAGGCCTTGAATGGAAATCTCGCGGGAGGTGAGAAAGCTGACGCTTTGAGAGACACAAGAGGGTGTGCAGATGTTACTGAAAGGTCAGGTCGATCGAAGGAAAGATTTATGTTTGCTAGAGATTCCAGCTAAAAGCAGTGATGTTATAGGCTTGGTTGAAAATCCAGAAATCACAGGTGTGGAAGGTTGGAGTAACTCCCTTCGATTAGGGGATTGCTCATTACCTTAAGAGCAAAGCTCACTCACCTAAGGTAGGAATCACTCTTCATCCTATTTTAAAAAATTTTAAAAATAAAAAAATATATATTTTGCAAATCTCTTTCTCTCATAAGTGCAACATGTATCTTTCTGTCCGTTATCTATAGTTTCTTTTTGAGGATTAAATCCTCATTACAAGAAATGTATTAATTTAAAAATTTTACATCTATTTTAAAACGATAAATGTGAATCGAAAGAAATACCCTAAAGCGTGTATATAATATGTCACATAATTAAAATTGTCTTAATTTTACGTAATATAATTTGAAAAGAAATCAAAGCAACTTGGATTTCCACTAGTATAACTATCCAACATTAAATTTATTTTAAATCTGTCTACTCACATGTTGCCTCTAACGGATGCATTACCTTATGTACACTCAAGTATATGTATCATTTTCAGTATTAAACATGAGCCAATAAAACAAACATTGGAAAATATAACAAAGAACGGGAAGTAAAAACGAAATCTCAATGAATTCCTTGGGAATTTTGATTGAAGAAACTGCGTTCTTAATGATTTTTTAATTACTTATTGAAGTTAAAGTTACAGAAATATTTCTTCGAAATTTTATAAACGAACCGTTGAATATGATTTAATTTTACATAATTTTGCGCGCATAGCCCAACGGATCTCGATTCGGAAGGATAAATTAATAATAGAAAGAAGATTTCCTATCGAATTAGTTCTGAAATGGTTGTCCTAACATCGTAGGTTAACAAGTGGAAAATTCGGTTGGGTCGGAGTTGTTCAAAGGTCAACTCAGCAGCTCGACAACAGTCTTCTCGGCAGAAAAACAAAGACAGTGCTAAATTTATACGATCAACGAATAAAATTGATTCAGTGGATCAAATCCAACATTTTTCACTCACCCGCAAGATGTTAGAGTACTGAATGACGATGCTGGTATGTAACCAACTGGTAAATTAAGAAGTTTTTGGATTAGAACGAAAGTTCGAAGAAAGCCTGAATAATGTACGTTAAAATTTAGGATCGATTGATTTTTACCTTTTCGCAACACGTCGAGTATAAACTTTGGAGGAAAATAGTCATTCGTAAAATAATCTTTTACTTTTTACCTAGAGTATATTTGCATGATTGACATATCACTTATATAAGTCTATTCGACACCTATAAAATATTCATTTAAATAGAATGGGAGTGCATTGTTCCTACTCAAAGCCAGAGTGCTTGCAGAGTGTGACTCCTAGCTGTGATGAGCTATTTCAAAGTAGGATTTGGTGTAATTAATCAAATCTACGAGGTCGATATGTATGTATATACCATAGAGGAGTTACTCTAGTGAAAATAACTACGAAGAGCAGTGAATTTCGAATAAAAATAATGAGGAGATTAGTAAATGGTGAATCGTGCTACCGCCATGAATCAAGACAATGTCTTGATTCATGATCATATAGCAGATTTTTTTTCATCTGTCACGAAGATATTAGCATCAGTTCCATTTGAAGGGATTTGAATCTATTATTACATGATTATCTTATATTTTGAATACTTTCTAGACCCTTTTAATTGTAGACAACACTTATCAGGAAGAATTAGACGTATTGGTTGTCAAAACATGGTTAATTTTTCCTAAAGTCTTTCCGCCTGATTTTATTAGAAAGGATCGAAAGGATCACAGAAAACAAATAAGTCAATTGAAGCGATGTAATTATTTTCCTGTTATATAAAAGCCTTACGAGGTAAGAACTTGATTCCGCTCATGCCACATCAATGATGTGTAACTGGAGTTTGGAACGCTAAATATAAATGATACTGCATCTTTATTTACTCCACCTTCACTTTAACCAGTTAAAAACGCGTGCCATATATACAAAGTATAACTCATGAAGGACAGGTTTTGATTCATGTACTCGGTGAAGTACTCTGTCAATGTAATTCATATAAAGGATTTAATGATTAGTATTTTTGGTGTTATACTTTGTATGAGGCTATACTTAATTAACCTCTTATTATGCATCATAAGATTCTTCTTTGACTCGTTCCTTACTTTGATAACACAAGGCTTCATCTTTTACTGTTATGCAAAAATTAATATTGATTTATCTGTGTAAAATTGTATTTGTATTGTTTTGTTTTCCTTTCAGAACTTTCTCAATCTGTAAGAATTAACTTAACCAGTCGTAGGTTTTGCAGGTTTTCACGCCCTCTTTCTTGCGGGTGTTATCAGGCTGCGGTGTATATTTTTCCTAAGAGAAACCTTAGGTTTTTACAAAACAATTTATTGGAACAAAAACACTTGTAACAATAACATGCAGACGTACAATTTCACAATGGAATTGTACAAGTGTCTGCATATTATTGTTTCAAGTGTTTCTGTTTCAATAAATTGTTATGTATGACGGATTCCCACCAAATATCCCGCCATCTAAGCAATTTAATTTTACGTAAGTTTTTAAATCTGCAGGGTAGTTTTCTTTTGTGAACTATTTTCATGTTATCTCTTTTCTTAAAACTTATACGACAAAGGTCTAGATGTAAGAAGAGACTTCATAGTCTCAATCTCGCCCTAATAAAAGACGCTAATTATTATTACTGTTATTATTAATCATCAAATTTCGGAAAGAGCTTGTTTTATGCTTCCAGGAATATTTTGCTGGAAGCATTAGGACTTCGGCATATCTTTGCACTTCAAAAGTTCGGTTATAGTTATCTGAAGGTTGAAACCCCGTTTTTAAGGATCCCATTCCTATTATTACATAAATTTCATTCGAGGATTCTCTCAGGAGAAACGAACGCCCATAAAATAATCTCATTCGAGAAAACGTACATTATTTGGGTATACCCATAGTTATCATCCCACCCTCCGGGAATTCGTAGTTTCGGTAACGCTCAATTAAGTTTTTGAAGTAAAAATAATAGCGCGGACCCTGAGGATAAGTTTTCGAATCCCGCGGTTACAGCTGCAATAGATTACGAAATAGGGTGTATCCCTTGTGGTGGGTGGCACATATTGAAACACGACGAGGTAACCGGAGGGTTGGGCTCCGTAGGATCGGGAAGACAAACACACGGTTGTAGTGTCTGGAGGCGGAGGAATTGAGGGGTGCAGAGGTTAAAGAAGGGGAATTGAAGAGGTAGAGGTCGTGAGAGGTAGGAAACAACGTCAGTGACTGATGACTTTCTTAACGCCTCGGAGGGGTAAGGTCAACTGGCCGAGTTTTTACCACTCTCCTCCGGCGGATAGGTGTTGGATGAAGAGGGAAAGGATGGAAGACAGGAAGAAAGGATTTCCTTGGGCCGGTGGGGGAGGGAGATGAAGAGAGGCCGTCGGAAAGTTATGTGGGAAGGCGAAGATTAAAAAAGCAGCGCGATTGTTACGGGGATGACCAGCAGGTCGATGAGGCCACGGAGGAAGTAAAAGACGATGCGCGTGGAGTCAAGCGTGCGTATGATTGAAATAATTAGGTTGTGACAAACGGAAGCTATAACTTGAGTTATCTATCTTAACATTAGTTTTACCCCTCTGTAAATAATATCTTTCCTGTAGTTCTTTTTTGCATTATTATTATCTTCTCATGTAAAACACCCTTTCATAAGATGGATTGCCAACCTATGGCGCATTCATTACCGGCCCAGGAGGTGTAGTGTTTAACGCACTAGTCTTGCAACGCTGAGGTCCCAGGTTCTGGTTAGGGTATAGTTGTATGTGTATGTGTTATAGAAGGTTTATTGTAAGAATGGTCACCATTGACTAAAATGAGCCCAACAATAAAGACGAATTATTATTATTGTCCGCCAAGTGTTGAATTACATGATTATGATTTAACCTGGAGAAAATTTGGAAATGATTCTATATCCTACTAAAATGCAAATACGTACATGTACGTACAAATACCTTCACTCGTAGCATTGCCTGCCACTGCATTCTATAGAGCGCGCTATGTTAATTTGTAAAAGTTTATGGCAATATTACAGTTGAAAGGCACACTATTATGTCTTGCATGCTACATCTCAAACCAAAGTGAAATTTTTGACGCGTGAGCAATAAACGTTTGCTTACCACAGTTTTATAGAAATGAACATATGAGTAAATTCATATTTCCATGGTAAAATAGAAGCTATATACTGAGTTCTTGCAAGTGATGAAGTATCCGGCTTATAACCATTTAGAAAGCTTAGTGACTTAAATTC
This sequence comes from Sympetrum striolatum, assembly GCA_947579665.1. Lineage (NCBI taxonomy): Eukaryota > Metazoa > Arthropoda > Insecta > Odonata > Libellulidae > Sympetrum > Sympetrum striolatum. The sequence continues at coordinate 45,695,722 of OX388342.1, read as the reverse complement.
ACGTTAATGGATGTATAAGAATTCAAGGTAAAGACAGGGGCAAACAAATTAAAACCTCCGTAACTTATTATTTTTGAGTGGCACGTTACTGAACAGACTCTCCAAGAGAATAAATTATATAAAATATTTGTTCTCCAAGTATTTTGATGTTTTCTTTCTCAAAGCGTGGGCTATGAAGATCCTCAAGCACGCATATAACTAACACAACAGCTTCTTTCCATTCATTCCCATGCATTTCAATCTCTCCAGATTATTTTTCAATCAATTTCATAAATATTATTCGAAGTTCCCGAACGAAAATTATTTTGATCAATCTTATTCCCTTGACGTCCAATTTCCGAGGTCGATGAATTTTTCAATCCCGTCTTATTAAATTCCGAGACGTCAAGCCGCATTATAGAATCTTCTCTCAATCTCTCACGCTTAATTGACGTTGAAATATCCATCAGGCGCCCACTTTATCGAGCCGAAAAAAATCCACCGTGAGGATGATAGGCTCCAGTCGGGCAAAACTTAGCGTTCCATAAAAAGAGAGGATATACCCTCTCAGTCAGAGGGGTCGAATTGTCATTTCGAGTACCAAAAATGCCCATCGCCTTTCGATAAAAGCGTGACGAGACCCTTATTTGGAGAGAAAGAGACCCGTCGATGCCGTGAAAAAGTAGCGAGATGGAGTCGACTCTTCCGTTCCTTGTCTTTCGAGACCCACGTCAAAAAGAATGGGGATCACCGAGAGAGATGAATGATGAAGGAAAAAGAATGGGGAAGAGAGACGGAGGATGAAAAGAGGGATGACACCCCTTTCATTGATAGATTAAGATTGATGACGGAAAAGGGACGTCGAGGGGTGGATTCCGCCATATTGTCTTCCCCTCCTCTTTCCCCCTTTGCCTTTATTTTTATGCCCCCCGCAACCCCAACAAGCGCTGATTCCACAAGGTCGGGGAGCGCGCATACCGACGGAATTGGCGGCAAAAAAGAGAAAGGGCGCCGACGCGAGGGATAGGCCAAGGGAAAGTGACATTCAGTTAATAGGAGCAGAATCCATCGGGAGAAATTTAAGCCCTTTTACGAGGGCTGCTCGCTCGAGGCTGTTGAACCGGAGGATCGCAGGACAATCTGGAAAACGTTGGCTTCATTGTCGCCTGTTGATTCCTCCCCCTCCATGGAAGAAAGGCGCGTTTCAAAACCCTTTCGGGCGATGGCCTCTGCAAAGTGAGGCTCAATAGAAACGAGAGCGAAAAAAAATTTCAATCGCTGCCGTGAATTTTCTCTCTGGGTTTTTTTGGAATTAAGGCGTCAATGCCGGATGAATTCACTTACGTTTGTGACTCGTGATTGTCGTTGCTGGATTTTACATGCGGGGTGAAATTCGGATTTCAAAGATCGTAAAATTAATGTAGTTAGATTTAGAGGTGGTGACTTCCATGTAAACTAAATTCATCTAGGTAAAGATATAACTAATAAACTATTTACGAAAGTTACGCCCGAAAAATCTATTTACTATATTTTCTCAAATTAACTATGCATCGATATATTTCACAAATAATAAATGAATAGATTATTTACAAATCATATCTTAGGAAATAAATATTATTGAAAGATAAACAGGTGTGAGAAGAAGTATAATTGACGCAGCATGTTTATTTAGAGGTTAGAATACCTACCCAGAAAATTGGGTACCTGGGTTCGAATCCTAGGCATGTCACTGTTTTCACTTCTGTTTAGCTTTGGGTTTTAAAGCGCACGCTTCCTCATGCTATGTTAAAATTCATCCCATCAAATATTAATTGATTTACCAGAGGTGAAACTTTATAGTTAGGCCTGAGACAGATAATTTTATAAATCTTAACTAAAAATTAACGATGAGATTTTATAAATATACTAGCCTGCTTTATGCCTCAACATGCCTAGCATTGTACTGATATAATTTTGCGAGAATGATAGGTTCGTTTAAAATATGTTTCCTAATCATCTGGAAAGTTTTGAGGCATAGAATGTTAAAGATAAGTATTTCCGCAGTTGTAGTTGGAAAACTGAAATTGCGATAAAATACTGTAATTTTTATTATTTACCAAGAGCAATATAATTGGTTGGAATAATTGGAGAAACGATTCTGTTCTGGGCCATTATATTTTAATCCTCAGATATTTTCATTGAAATCAGTCTACAGACATTTTATATGGAACTTCAGCCTCCAAGAAGATACTCCTTCCTTATTTCAGCGCAAGGTAAATGCCTCGGGGCGACCCTGTATTTTAAATATAAGCTCGTATTTCAACTATTTCTCTCGAGTGTATAACATGCTAGAGGCAAAGATTCGTTCGTGAAAAGATGTTCATTTATCTCCAGTGCAGATGCGTGCAGCTATCACGTGCACATTTCGTTCCCCCACCAACTTCTCCCGTCTTCGTTTAAGCGGGTTTCTATAGACACAAAAGAGGACGCTAGCTTCTGATGACATAATCGTGGTTTTCCAAACAAGGGTAAAGTGGTATCTTCCTGGCTTCAAATGATATCTCCAAAATAAACCCTCGCTGTCAGTTTTCATAATGTCAATATTTAACCAAAAGCGCGAATGGGAGACGCATATCAACAAGTGAAAGGCATGAACCGAGGTCAGGAGCGCAAGGCTTTCACGAGAGTAACAAAAGAATACTTGATGTTTTTTTTCATACATTGAGGTAATTTTGGCGTTGCAAAATGTGGAACTCTGTTGCATAAAAATCGTTAATTTTTTGGCTGCAGCTATTTTAGCAATGTTTTTCCTCGTAAGGGGATTCACACCTCCAGAAAGATGTTGGAATTAGTGAAAACTGCGTCGTGAGAGACGAATAACCTTTTGGGAGATTTAAGTTTAGGAATTAGTTTTAAATCATTACCTCATGAATCGTCATCGCGTTTTAGCAAACTCAAATCATGCTAATTATTTTCTTCTAATATTTCTGCAGGAATCAATAAGTAGAGCCAAAAGTGAGGTTTATTTAATGGGTCTGTCTGATCGATCTCCTAAATCATCCCAATCAAGGTTTTAGTATTAGACTACACACATCACTTAATCACCAGTTAATCAAAGTTGTCACAGTTCTAAAGCACTGGCTCTCAGCGAAAGGAGTAATTGGCGCTCCTGAAGTGTAGACTACCAGGTATGCAGTCTTATTCGAATTTTGTATTACAGGCGAAGAACTCCATTAACTTGAGATTGGTGTAATAGATGGAGTCTCAGTAAGACATTTAGTCGCATGTATGCACGTATTTACTGCTTACTGTACTATTTAATTCATTGGATTCTTGATTAAAAGATTTTGAACTGACCCCCCTCAAATACTTCTACAACAAAAGTAGAGTAAATCACTTGAGATTTAACTTAATTAAAGGTTGGGGAGTTGGAAAATCGATGTATTCAAGCAAAAGATTATTTTAGATAAATAAATTTTGATAACAGGAAAATATATCCGATCAAAAACCATTCCATGATCTCAGTATAAGTTTTCTTTTAAATAGCCATTGTCTATGGCTCGCTAAATTCCCGTATAAACCGGAATTTTCAGATTATTTCAACTACTCCCTTCGTTAAAACGGAATGCCAAAATAAAATAGTCACTGCGAAATTTGCTTTCGTAATTGGCAATATATTTATAGTGGATTATAAGATCAAATCAATTACTGGGACTTATTTTAATATTTAGTGTTCACCTAAAGTTTTGCGTCAATTGTCGATCTCTTACATTTCAATCTCTCCAATTTCACCTTTTCTTCTTCACCATTCAGACTTTAATTGTTCCCCCTCTTTTTTCTTGGTTATCATATTCTTCTCTTCAAGGACCTTTTTCATGTCTCAATGCAAACACCGGTGTATTTTTTTTAAAGGACCACTCCCAAACTCCAGATTGGTTTTATCTGACCGTGCTAAGATGTTTTTGGAGATACGAAGGCTACCTCAGAATAGCGAGGCAATATAATCTAGGATCGTGAGCCGAAAAACCCATAAAATCCTCGAGGAAGAAAGGAACAAGGCTCGGGAATCACGAAAATATTGACTTCTTTCGTTCTCCTACATATACTTCTCATCCACCCCTTCATCCTAACGTAAAAGCAAGCCTTGCCAGTCGCATTTCAACGTGTGGCAGATTGGAGTTTTTGGAAATAATAAAAATTATTTTTATTTTTTAAAAACAATTTTCTGATAAAAGTGTTATGAATTCTGAAATTTGCTAAGTGATGAGGGGTATTTTTTCCTGATTAAGAACCGTTTCATTGTCGATATCTAGCGATGTAGTGGTTTGATTTAATATTTTAATATCGTGATATCGTGTAAATATTGGTATTATTTGAAATTACAACATTAAAAATTTCAAATTAAAGTAAACAATACCTAATGCATAGAGATGTAACACTACAAATGAATGACTTATTTATTTAGCAATATCATGCGTCTAGAGGAGAATCAACGGATTATCAAATAGAGCGTATGATCTGACCAAAGTCCAAACATAATTAATTATTTAGGAATCGAAGTGACTAAGAGAATTAAAGATCATTTCATAAATAAAAAATATATCGAATCGGAACATACTTGAAAGAATCTGGTGAAAGCTTGTACATATTTCAGAACACACTATAAATATTAGTGAAAAACTAACTTCAACTTCGAAACGTAAGAAATGACAGTGAAATAGTTTACTAAATTACAACTCCGCTCTTTCCTTCCTCAGGTAGATTCAGAATATTTCTCTTGGAAGTAAATAGGAGATATTCAATTGATTTATGAGCTCTATCTGTAAAGATATTCTACGATATCCGCACAATGATTAGAATTCCTAGTACTTGAACGCGAAGTATTCTTTTTCATCCTTTCATTATTTATCTTTTCTGTGTATTGAATGTGTGATGCAAAGGGGGAGTTTGTGAGTCATTCGAAACAAATGTATGGTTATATTTCAGTGCGTTGTCCTTTTCTATCTTTCCGGTCCTGAATGTTGGTATTAATCTGCTGCTATACCTTCTGGCGTCATTCCAGTGGCAGAATAAAAGTAACGGGTGAATGTCAGTAGGGATCGGCCTTCTCTTGAGACATTAAAAAATTGATGAACTGGAAAAGCTGGTAACGGAAAAACTATCGAAGCGATTGCATATCCATTCGATGCTGATATTGGATATTGAAGTATTCTATATAAGGGAACACAACGCAAAAGAAATAATTAATAAGAATATAAGATTGATGAGAAATGAAAAGACGCCATGTCAAGCTAATACATTACAGTTATTTTTCTTCTACTTTAGTGTACAAGTAATCTAAAAGACAAATCTGGAAATCCACTTAAAATAAGCTTAAGTCGTTTCTCTTCAAGCAAAAGATAGCATTCAAACTTCATATGCGTTAGATCGGAAGATATTCATCGTTTAATCTTTGTCCGATCAAATGATACCGCAGAACTACATGTGTTCGTTTTTGTCCATAACTCTGCTGGAAATAGTCGAATGGTTGCTTCGATCGCGTAATCTCTCGATATTTTTATTCCAGAAATTAATATTGATTATTTAAGAATAAAATGATTCTCATGTGAAGCCTTAGGACTTCATCGAAAAAAAGGTTTTGTTTACTTTTTTAAATTTTATTTGTAAGTAAACTACATATTATAAATCACTACTTGTCAAGTTTTTTCTCAAGAAAATAAAATTAGTTTTTTACTTAATTACCTTTTTGGAGTGATGCATCTTAATAAACATTCACTGAAAATAAGAGTGAGTTAAGAGAATTTATCCGTTTTACGAAATCTATAAAATTGCATGATGAAATAATGCAAGAATGCAGTTTTAAAGGTGAAAACGTATCTGATATGTGACGGTAGAGAAACTGAATATAATTATAAAGTTACAAATTATGTATTTATTCAGTAAAACATTATGTAAGTCTCTTTGTAGAGGAATGACTTTTGATTAACTCTTTCTCTCTTTTACCCACGCATCAAGATACACGCCTCTTAATTTTTTTTTATCTTATTTAGACTCAATATTGCTATGCGCCAGGACCTTTGGTTACCAATTTATGAAGGTTGACAACTCATAAATGTAGGGCAGAGCTTCTCAACCGGTGTGTTGCAGGACATTTTTTGGTGTGCCTCATGATTTCGTATGGTTATCGAAAATATACTTGCTTGAATTTGAAATAAGTGAAGCGGAAAATATTTGTAAGACTACCAATTTTATTTGCACTTCTAGGTTTTTATTTCTGCAAAGAGCTGCTTGGTACTATATTTAAACTATTAATTCCATAAGTAGCAAATTTGAATATGTACGATTTTCAAAAAACGATGTTCGTATGAGTATTTAAAGAGAAAAGAATTCGTCTCTGAGGTAGAATTTAGTCAAACTACGCGAGGTTTACTTCACATGTTCTCTCCCAGGAAAGAGATGTCAAGTCGGTTAAGAATGACAAAGCTAACTCATGCATTTCTAATTGCAGTGAATCCGCCAGGATAAACGAGGTATCTTCTCCAGACATTTACAAATCACCATATCGCGTTCCGTGAATTGAAGTGATAAACAAGTTGTCAAAGGCAACACACTTGTCTAAAGAAATTGCGTGGTATGCAATCAGAGAGAACTCCAATCGTTTTCTGAATTCCGTTGACTAAGCGTTCGTTTCCGTTAGTATTTGTTTTTTCTTTATTGCGTTTCTTTTAATTCAAATATTGGTATTATTTTTACGAATTTATGCTGTAATTAAACATTCATTCAGTGAATATTAGTTTTGTTCAATAAAATTTGTACTCCGAGACTTCTCATATTAATTTTTCATAAGAATTAATAAATTGTAGATCCTAGTAGAATATATAAATTGCATAAGTATTTGAACCCGCGCTTTTGCAGGGTAAATATATTCTAACAAAAATAATAAGAACGTTGAAGAGTCATCTTATAAATATAATAATTAATGTTATGTTGACAATATTTGTGATAAATCTGCCAAATAGCCTACAAGAATACACTAGCTAAAAGGATAAATAGTGTTATAATTTCAATGGTAGTTAGTTGATGATTTGTGATTTTTTCAAGTTTATCCGTATACAAAAGATTAACTATCATTAAGAAGACCATTGATGGTTTAGATTAATAAAATAGATTCACACCAAAAACCATCAAAAAACATTAAGGAAGACCCAATGCGCAATTCGCTCCCAATGAGAGCCTCCTCGGGGACAAAAAGTGATTCCATTCCAATGACTCAATCCAAAAAGATGAACAGTCATCACAATCTTTTAGAAACACTCAATATTTTGGGTAATGACAGTACTTCTACTATTACTACCACTAATAATTATTATTAATAACTGATATTAGTAACAGCCATTAGATATGCATTTCACTAGTATGCCTCTTCGATGCATACGATAGTATAACAACTGGAATGGACTATTTGATATCCGCGATAAGGGTCGATAGAAAATCTCTATTTCTTCCGTAAAACGAACATCATCTCTGATGCAAGCAATTGGATGTTTCTAAAATATTTAGATGGGTTTGGTTTAAAATTATTTTATCAAACGATTAAATCTAAGAAAAATCGTATTCAGTGAGAGGCTGATGGAGAAATACGCTAAAATTTCGCTGATGAATCCATTAACATGATTATTATGTCAGACAAATTTCTCTCCTGTTTCTTAAATCGAAATAAATGTAAAGGGACGATAATCGCTTCTCCAAACTCATTCTCCGGTATACAAGCCTAATAAATATCCTCTCGATTGAACAAATCCGTTCCATTCTTCCCGAATGTTTTTCCCCACTCTAAATCAGTCCCAAAAAAATGCTCGTGGCACCAGCATCCTCGCAAGTGACGCACAAGACGCGGCTGGAGCCGTATTAAAATTCATTCGGCAAAAAACACCAACGATGGAGAATGGAAACACACACATCAGCTCCAGGGAGAATTCGGAGCCGCGATTTTTATTTCGTTCCTCCATTCCGTTTCCGAGCATGTTTTCCTTTCCGATCCCGCCGGAATAGAACGGAAGAGATGATATTTTTTCCCATGATATTCAGGCGGGCAATAGCTTGAGGTAAAGGAATGGTTAGAACGCTGGTCTCGAAAGTGGCGAATCGATGGACCGCTGCAGATTGGAATCTCTCGCTCTTTTCTTCTTCACCCGCTCACCGTCTCTCTTTTGCCGTCTTATTTTCATCTTCTCTTTCTCTTTATTCTAATGCAAACATTTTTACAGCTACGCCCACGGAATTCCCACGAAAAAACTCCCGTTCTCTTTTGCTCGATTTTGATCTTCACTTTTTCCCGCAAGTAATTGTTTGTGCTCTGCATATCCAATTGGAGTTTCGCCTCCAATCTGAATTTTCGGACCTTTCTTTCCCTCCATCTTCGGTGAAGTGGCACTTTCGAATGGGTTGCCGGCTTAATCATCCGAGATTTACAAGAATTGACTCGCTTGCTCGGATTTTTTAAACTTTTAAACTTCGACATTATGCTTTATCTGTGGTATTCCCTTTTCTTAAAAAGAAGTTAATTATCCTGATTGTGTGAATTATGCAGATTTTTGCGTTATTTTATTCGACGGGGAAACTCCATTATTAGTTAGGGGGTATCTAGTACTTTAATAAACGTCGGATGACTGACTTTAGTAAATGTGTGAAGCCTTGAGATTTTCAAATTGATACAGTTTGTTTAACTTTTAAGCAGAAATGTGACTTTTGATGTTTTAGACCTTTATAAAAACACTGTTTAAAAGAATTGATTCCATGAAAAATATTTTGGAAAAGTATATAAATATATCAGAATGCATTTGAATTTTTTCAGGTCATCAGTTAGTTAATCATTGATTTGTGCAGTAATACTCTTTTAGAGATGATGAATGCTCATTTTCATAAGCTGTATTTATCTACAACTTCATAGATTAGAAAAAGAATATTTGCTGATGATTTTATTAATCTTATATTCAGCCTGCATATGTTTGTGACCGCAAAACTCGAACAATACTCGGTCGATTGACTTGAAATTTTAACACAACGTTGCAATCAAATACGAAAGCGTTTCTATTGTAAAACATTTTGACATTTCGTCCTCGGTTCTATCCCAAACGAGTCAAACCATTTCCATAAGAAATGCACGTAAAGTTCATTTTTGCCGCTGCAGGCTTTATTTCCTTTGCAAAATTAAATTAAAAGGAATGGTCATACGAAATTGAGACAAGCACCAAAAGTAGGGAAAATAAATAAAGAATCTTATTTTGGTCGTGGATCATTATTTTCGAGTTGAATTATCGAGATTTTACACGAAATACATGAAATATTTGTAAAATTTTGAGGGTGTAAACAACCAGTCTCCCTGATGACAGATACCATTGTTGAATCCGAGTTAAGAAGTTTGTTTGTTGTTTGGTTGATTTCGTTCACATTGATGTGCATATTCAATCATCGCAAGAAATTTAAATGATCTATTTCCGAAAATCAAAGTGTGTGTAGCTTTATATTTGATTTTTGCATTTAATTCGATTAATTTCTTCCGTTATATTCCAATTGATCGTCGTCCGTGTTTTCGGGATCAATAGTTCACGTTTTATGAGTTGAAGAAGAAGAGAAAAGTTGTTGATATCTTTCACATTGATTTACATAATCAATCGTTGGAAGTGATTTGAATAATCTATTCAAAATCTAAATATGAATTAATGTGATACCGAATGTTGTATTTATTTTAATTCGTTTGTTTAGTTTTGGAAATGATCGAATTATCTGTTTTTGAAAATCAGTGTTAGTTAATTTGTATTTGATTATGCATTCAGCTCGATTCATATCATTCATATAATATTCATTCGATAATATTCATTCATTTATTCGATTTTCCACTTGATCGTCGTCTTTGTTTATCGCGGGTCATAGTATGCGTTTTACAGGTTGAATCGAGAAGAAGAAGAGCTACTCAATCGTTTCAACAACGCCAAGAACTATTAGATCTACAGCTAAGACGTATGAAGTGGCGATATCTAAATGACCGAGCTTCATATCCTAAGTCGTAATAAGAGTCGTAGTCATAGTGCGGCAGCCATTATTTTCTATGAAAACTTCTTTTTCCTTCCTTTCCTTTCATTCCACAACATAGCTACAGCAACGCAAGGCAAGGTATTGAATCGAATCACGTGTTTTCTGGGTGTTATCTATGTTCTATAGAATACCTTTATTTACATTCCCATTCAATTCACATCAGACTGGTTAGCATGATAATGTTATCAGAAATTGAAATAGCCATAGTTATAAATTGGATCCTTACCGAGATTTCCTCAACGTATTAGGCAAATACTACTACCAATACTAATACTAAATGGAAAAAATCTTCCGTGGATTCATTGACAGGAAATTATCTAGATTAGATTATCCGTAATCAATTATTATATTTGGTTTCAATATGCTCAGATATCAATAGTTATATTCAGTATATTTTTATAGTATTCATCGTAATAGTTTCTGTTTTCCATCATTAGCTGTAAAATGAATATGTTAAAAATTTCGGAAGAATATGCATTTAGCCTCAATTGCCAAAAGGCAACATCCAGTGAACGCGCTTTTTAGCTTACTAATTGAACCATTTTAGAATCAGCTGACGTGGAATCAGATATACCAATAATTTATAAAATCATTCCAATAACAAGGGAATCTTTTGCCCTTTATCGTCGATAAATAAGATTTGAATCCTTTCATCAACCGTCACTTCCCTCAGTTTTGATTACTCATCGGTCAATTGACGCCAGCAATATGACTCAAAGTCCATTCAGTTTTTTACGTTCTTTTTGTTTCCTTTCCTTCTCGCCCATTAATAAGTGAAAAGTTTAAGGTTCATATCTTCCTGTGCTGGAAAAGAAACTAAAATGAGCCCGAAATAAATCAGCAAAAGGAAACCTTTTCGGTCTCAAGGAAGGAGCCCTTCCTCTGCCCCATCTCGAAAGCAACCTCATCCCCCATTCCTCCCACGCCCCGTCCTTATCTTCAAATCTATCTACTCTTCGCCCAGACTCCCATTAGGAGGAAAGTAGGAAGGCCGGGAGGTGCCTTTACTTCGGGGCAAGGAAAGAGAAGTCGAAAAAAAATAACCTTGCGAAATGAAATGTATCTTTTTCAGATCCTTATCTCCCTCTCCGTTCTTCACGCATCCTCATCGCGACCACCTTGGCTTATATTTTCCGTCCTCTTTATAATCCGCTCCTTCTTCTCCACCCTTTTTTTCTTGCTTACGTTTAGTCCCTCTTTTTGCCCGCCGCGCCTTGTACTCGCTGCTCCCTCATTCCTTCGCCTCGACCCTCGCTTTTTTCTCCGTTTTCTTCTTCGAGAATGTGCCTCAGGGTGTAGAAAATGAGGCTCAATTGAGAAGTATCTCCCAATGTTTAACATTCGGACTGTGGACATGATTAAAATAATGTAAACGGCGGAGGTCATTTTGGATCCACACTCTACTCTCTTATTTTTCGACTTAGAAACATTTATCAATTAAAATTAAAATGTAACAAAAAACGTTTTATTACATTTTATAGTTGAAAATAAAGTGTTAAAAAAGCAAACTTGAATTTTGCAAAAGTCAAATCGCGTCACGTCTGAGTCGTGCAGAGTTTGAACCGATGAAGCTTTCGTGGTCGTCCAGGGTATATAAAGAGTTATTGCCGGAATGGGTAAGAAGCAGTCTATTTATCTTCTGGTACTATGACTGTTTACAACAATGGAACTTCACGTGCAGAGAATGTCTACGTCTCACACACTTTCGTAATGTTTGCGTTTACCGACCATGAGCTGAAAAATCTTGAATTAATTTTAAACTTCCCAGAAATTCCGGAGGAGATTTACAATGTTATCGTAAAACATTATACTAGAGCAATAACTAGAAGTAAGGAATAAAATATTGAGCCTAACATTAAAAATATCCGAAAAGAGTCAAAACCGGGTCAAAAAAATCCAATCTCCGCCGTTTATGTGTTAAGCGAGAATAGATCTCTAGAGGAGTATCTCCTTTTCTAGTGATCAGGCAAGCCTCTAAGGAGGATGGTCCTTTACCGAAATACGTAAGGAAGTTGCTGAATTAGGATTCATATTCATATTTTTACTTGTAACATATATTCTCGGTGATTTACAAATCTATTAGTCTCACAGCGGTAAGCCATCTAATCTCCAACTGCAAGCGATGAAGTCGTTCGTAAAATAAAATCAGAGTGAATTTAATTTTAACCGTCAGCAGCTACGGTACCCACTGGGTTGTATCGTGAATTACCGTTTCACGTCACGAAATACTCTGAAATTATGGTGCGAATAAAGCAAGAAAGTATCGCCACATGTACGTGTCTCTCGCAAAATGAATTGAAATTACAACACCTTGGGTAAGTAAATAATTTTAAGAGTATCGGCTCTCTCCTTTCAACTATTTTATTAAAAAATAATGGCATTAAGAAGTATATGGTTCTCACATTCACTTTATGTTGGACAGCATCTTAGATAAACCTTTTGAAGGGGTAATAAAAAATAACCGATGATTCTAGTAATAGATATTAGAGATGCATTTCAATAGTAGGCCTCTTCGATGCATATTGTGGTGTAACAACTAGGAAGGACAATTCGATATCCGCGATAAGGGCCGATTGATATTCATTCATAGAAAATCTCTATTCCTTCCGTAAAACGAACATCATCTCCGATTCAAGAAATGTGTATATAATCCAATCAAAGGTATTGTTTGTACTCATAATTTAACTGAAGATTACATTGAATATTTAGTTTCGATAAAAATCATTTATGGGCGTCATATATCTTACAGATATGTTTTTAAATAGCTCCAGAAAATTTATTTTACCACTCCTACCTCGTATAAATAATATCAATTGATCATTGCAATTATCGTATTGTGTTTTATTTCAGGTTTCCCTAAAATGTTAGTAATATTTCTTAACTGGTGTATAAAAGAATATTAGCTCTTTTCCCATTTAGAAAGTTGTAAAATTATGGATGGAAAATACTTACAGAGATACTGAAATGCGTATTTTAAAATATATTGAATACATTTATCTCAAAAAGGAGGAATCATACAATAACCGTCAACACCTAGTAACAATCAAACATTTTAATTAGCTCATCATACCGATCAAGAATAATTACCAATTTCCTGCCGAGAACGTTTAACATGTCTCATATATATTTTCCTTGAATTATTGAAATACGATTTTTATCAAGTTCCATCACTAGCAAATTAAAACTTTACATCGCAACGCCTTCGAGTTTTCTCACAATTAAGTATTTACGAGGTGCGATGAACCGTAACAAGCAAACCATCACGAGAATTCGTGGGCGAACTCGACTTGTTTTATGAAGTGGAGTGAATTCAAGCGGAGGAAATCCGGAGATAAAGAGAATTCGTTTAATTTCATTCACATCCACGAGAGGCCGCATATAAAACGGCGATAAAAACGAGCTATACGCCCAAAAGACAGTAAACATAATACTGTGTTTCCGAAACAAATTCTCTCGGCGTTGTTATGAATTGTTGCTATCAAAACAGAGTGGATAAACTGCGGACATAAAACACCAGCGATGTGTTTTGAAGAGCCTTCGAAGAACGCAAATTCCTCGTCTCGAGTTGTGATTAAAAAATGGGGAAGTGCTCCGTGGGTGTTCCGAATAGATGCCTGATTCCCTCGCTTAGCGCGGGGGCCATTCGTGGGATCGTTTTATATCTCTGATATACGACGCAGGCTTGTAAAAAAATTCGAGGAACCATAAATATCAAATTCACTTCCTTAGAGTGTGTTTAGGATGGTTAGTAGGCGTAGAGAAAGAACAAGGGCGTGATAGCGATGAGGTGTGGTATACGAGGGTGTGAATGACTCGAATAATAAACCGAAAATAAATACAGTGTTTCAGAGCTATGATGAGGAACACTTACGGAATGGGAAATACGTTGTCTAAACTTCCTTTTTGGGACTGTGCAAATATCAACGGGTATAAGAAATTATAAATTAAATATTAAATCAAAATATTACATCCAAATTATTACAGAATCAATATAGTAAACCATTAATCATTAACATGTTTTATTTAACAGTTAACTTATTCTCCAATTCACCAAACAAACTCTATCAAAGTGATTATTCAGCTAATATAAACATATTTATTTCGCATATAAACATTCTTCTTTTGCATCTAACCACATTATCTTTAATAGCGATAGGAAATTGTCTGTATATTTTAAGCGATCTACCGTGTAGAGTATAGTGATTCGTTACGAGATTAGAGACTATGCTCCGTAGCAGTATATCTGATATGATAAAATTTCCAATTATCAATTCCCGAAAAGGGTTTACATCTGGCTCTTTCAAAATCTTTAACTTCATAACAATGCCTTTAATCAAAATTACGTGATTTAGTGCATCACAGTAACGATTAACTTAATTTCAACAAGAAGTGATTTACATTGCAAGAAGTGATAACAAACAAACGTTGAAGTTGAGACATCGTAAATACGTCTTAGTCCTTATTGCACCCTGCAAGTCGTTGTGTTGATCTAATTATTTCTAGATCACGCCTTATTGAGTCGTGAGATTGATTGAATTGGCCTTTTCAGATTCTTTAATTGGTAAATGGAAGAAGGCATGGTGATAAATACTTCGAAATATTATGGTTTCCACAGGAAAAATATTTATTGAGCTGCCGACTAGTTTCGGCGCTTGAGCGTCATTCTCAAATATCCTTATTCCAAAATATGGAAGAATGGAATCCTGCTGAATGTAAATAAGATTTTCAAAGCATCTCGAATATTTCGCATAAAAATTCTTTTACCAAAATTTCTCCTGAGTGTTGAAAATCGTCATGCTAAAATCTAAGGGTGACTGGACGAACAGACCTTGTAAATAAAGGAATCCATTAAAAATCTGAGGAAAGATTATTTTTATGATATATATATTCCATGCAAAGAAACCAATGTGTATATTACGATAGAGCTAAAATATGTCATTGTATTAAGGAGTAGAATGGTAGGAGAAATTCTAAACGCGATAAGTTAAGTGGTAGCACCTTGTAAGAGATATTCCAGGAATTAAACCTTGCTACATACTTCATTGTGTTGTATTTCCATTTAGGAAGGCACAAAACCTAAGCCTCGCTAGAATTGAGTCAGCCGACAAAATATTTCGTTTTGGGAATTCAAGACGAAGGAGGAGGAGATTGGAAAGGGATAGGGTTGGTTTAGAAAATTCCTCCGGAGACGATAGTCTGTTATCCCGGTCGGAGGTCAATTAGGGGACCTGTCTGCTCCACGGTTTCTGACTTGCCAAGAACTTGTGTCCCTCTAATTAAAGCGAGGTTCCCCTTGGCGTTCCTTCCTCATTCTATTTCTCCGTCCGTGCTTTTCCTCACCCATCTCTTCCTCGCCTCCATCTATTACGCCCTACTCTACATATTCCTCCACTCACAGAAATTTCCGACCACTTCTTATTTACGATCATCTCGTATGGTCCCTCAACGCGTGACTCTCGGTCCACTTACTTTTTCCTTCCGTTGCGTCATATATTTTCCGGAAAAAGATGTCCTTTCGCATACAGAATACGCCTGTTCGAAAGCCTGATAAATCTAGCTTTATTTTCATTCTTCGTTTCCCATTTCATGGAACGGTCCCCAAACAAAAATCGTCATGATCTTCCTCTACACTTGAGGAAAAAAGGGTGAGATGTGTGAGGTTGGACTACTGATTTTCCTGGTTCTTTACGAGGAGCCCAATCTTCCGCGGGTGGTATATTCTTGTTATCGCCGGGTCGTTGAGATGTCGGCAACTAAATGAGCGGGAAATTCCTTTAGAGTTGAAAGGTGGGGATGTGACGGCAGGTGTTTCCAGAGGCGACGTTGACAACGGGGAGTCGTTCTTTTGACACGTTACACTTTTGAAGTAGAAAAAGTTCAAAGTTATTAACTTACACGAAAGAACCTCGAATGAAAACTTGGACGTATTTCAAAGTGCCAGAAACATTTGGATAATGGGATGTCTGCTTTTGATCGCCCGTAGTTGCTCCGAATAAAGTTTTGTCGGGAAACCCTTGCGATAGAAACGGAAATTCTATGTGCAATTTCAATAAATACAAACCGAAAATTTCCTTTCGAATAAACTATGATTTCGCTTGAGTTTTTATTAAATTCCTGATATAATCATCGTCAGAAAATACGATTTCACACATGAAATATTGTATATACGCTCATTTAACGAGTATTTCTGTTTATATCTCATATTCTATTAAGAAAATGGACAAATTTACATGGTTTCGCACTGTCTTTGTTTCGCATAGATAACTGTTCTTAAAGTACGTTACTCGATAAAATTCTTAGCGCTAAGTTCAACGTGCTTTCTGTTTATTATCAGTTTGCGATTGAGGATTTTTTTCGATGACATTGGGTCGAGATCTTTCGTATTAAGATAAATTAAAAAGTGATCTAGTATAAGTGTGTCTTTCGAACGTGTTATATGATACAAACGTAGTAAAATTACATAGTGATTCTAGTTGGTTTCGGTATCCTCGGTGCTGAATACAGCCATATTGCATAAGAAGAGAATTTTTCATGTCTCCAAAGAGATTTCATGCAAAAGACGGTTCACTCAAAGAAATTTTCTTCCAGAGCCATTTTCTCCCAAAAGTTACTTTACTCAAAAATAAATTTCACTCCACTCCGAAATTTTGACTGTATACGAAGAAATATTTCACTCATTCACTTAGGGATGGTTCACCGGGAGATATTTCTCCAAATGGTTTTTTGAAAGGTGAGTGAACCACAATATGGTACCGTAAAAATGTGAACGACTTAAGTTATTAATAATTATGTACTGAAATCAACTAGTTTTATTAAAAATAACAGCCAAGCATGTTATTCATCCCTCGAATATTGGGTGAATAATCCTTGGGTGAAAAGTATTGGGTGTAATGTCCATGGTTGAAACTTCCCCTTGGTGAGCTGTCATTGGGTAATCCGTCTCTTAGAGAAAAATCTTTGGGTGAAACATCCCCGAAGCAAAACCTTGGGTCAAATGTCATGGAACTCTCCGAGATAGCCCTTAGAAAATCTATCATTCACATAATTATAATCACAATTCCGATTGTGCTGTACTCATTCTCAGACTTATACCCTTTTAAATACTATGAAAAAGTCTTTAAGTCCTCAAAGACAATGCCTAGTTTTCCATCTTCTCCGTTCAAGTCAGCATAGTAGAATAGACTCTTCGTCGTTTCGGTCGTTTTCTTCGAAATCGTAGCAAACGTATTAGGAAAAGAGAAGAGAAAACAAGTTGACTGCCATACTTAGATGAACCAGAAAATTTAGATCTTTTCCTGAGAGCTGTCTTGATACCATTTATAGATTGGAACCCACTGACTTAAAGTATGAATGAAACTTTTTGAGTAAGAAAAAACAGGTGGAATTGTGAAATTAAGAGTGATGAACTGTTTTGAAGAAGACTGATTTAACATCAGGATAGATTTTACAATTCTGCGTTCCGTTTATTATGTATTTTCTTGAGGAGGAACACTTTGTTTTTCAAATTGGGAATATCAATCGGAACATATCATCCGGACAAAATCAAACTAGCTGATTTCAGATAACATTCGAAAGATTTTCGACGCGGGCGTCATCCAGTACTTCTAATCTGTTGAGAGTCAATGGAGGTTTCATCGATACACCTCTTACGGAGGAAAGGCTAAGGGATCAAGATTACCAAAAAGGAAGTAGTGAAGCATAAAAAAAATAAATAAGAATAGAACAGTAGCCTTCAGAAACGGAAGGACCGCACTTCTTCGAAAAAAGATACGATCGAAAAACAGCCCACTTTCGAAATTCGGAATGCGTAACCGTGCAAAGTGAAAGAGAAGTAGGATTGTCTCAAAGAGGACGAGCCTGAGGCTTCGCTTTTTTTAACAACGCATATCCCGGGGAATACATTCGCATCTCGTGCTTTCAAGTTTTCTCCTTCCCCTTGTACTGCCCCATAAGGCAGGGGTTGAATTTGGATGGTGACGCAACCGAATGAGAGCAAGTGATTCGATCACGTGATGCAACGCGATCTCCTTAAATCATCAGAGAGATAAATTTGGTAGCTTAATGCCTGGCAAATATATTATAAGCTGTTTCGGAAGAGTTGTAAAAAAATCTCTTATTTTTACATGAGCTTCTTTTATATCTAAGGCACGCTTATTCAAAATCAATGGTGAGCGAAACTATCAAGTAACTAAAACTATTATCATAAATTAACACATATGATATGCAAACGGTTGGAAGTATAAATTTACTTTACATTCTCAATTAAATCTATTATCCTATTCCAAACATCTAAAACTAATATCGAATCGAATAAAATATAGGTCCTTTATAATCTTTAATAATTTTCCACTCTCTATGTTCATTATATAATTAATCTTTCTAAAACTTTAATTTTATATTAAGACCTTTTTAACATCGTTTGCCAAAATTATCAGCCGAGTTTAATGTGCAAGGATCATTCGCAAATGTCAAGAAGTATTTCCCCGATACTTCAAATACCGTTAACTGAAAAATGACCTGTTATTGTCGTAAGAGAAAGTTAGTTGGTATAAATTTACCGGATATAATTATCTATACTGCAAACTAATTCAATACTTAATAAATTAAATTGACGTAATATACCACACTTAGTGTAATATATTTTGAATATGAAAAATGATTTCCTTTACTTTGGTTGCTTTCTTACCATAATACTTCTACATAGTAATCAATGTCATATGAGCGTATAAGCATCCTGTGATAAAATTTTCAACTGTCGTTCAATTAGTCTTCATATGAATTTTAGCCCAGAAAAACGCCTTGATCCGTGTTTCATACATGTGAAGTTTCCCGAAAATCATTTCCATTCACCTTCTCCAGCCTAATTCATTAAATCTTCCAATTTTTAAGGACACGGGAACTAAACATGTCTCCTAACTTAGACAATTATTTTCACGAGTAGATGATTCCGTCTATTTCTATCAAATTAATTAAAATAGAATCCATAGCATAGAAGCCTACATGGGATATGACCATTCATTGCGAAATTAGCAATGCCTTACATATGCCCAGTGTAACGACTCCTACGCTGCCTATTTATACCTTCTAGATAATACTTCAATATTCAGGCAAATTTCCAATTTTTCACGATGCTAAGTCAATTCAGTCATTACAGAACATTTCTTAGATTAGATTATCTCCTTAATTGATATTCTGGGGAGATTTTACGTTTTCCGGTTGGCAATATCAAAGATACAGATCCTGTAGTGTTGTCATTAAATATATTCAGTTGCATGTCTCGTTAACTAAAATTCGATTTACAATGCATAGTTTACTATCCTAGGAGAGTAATTTGATCTTTTAAACTGCAATCCAATGATTACTCTCATGCAATAATTTCCCAATTGTTTCATCTTAAAACCCCCAAAACCCCCGGTTTTGAGAGCTATACCGATATAAAAATTGGAAATAATTAAGTTTTCCAATACATTGATTTGCATCTATTCACTGAATCGATAAAAGCGAGAGGAATGATTTATCGGTTTGCCCTTTCTTTTGAGGTGATATGACGGGATGGCAGGAGATGATATAGCATTTATCTCAAATTCTCTATCCAATGCTCTCAAGATTAATCAGTAGCTTATAATATTGTATGCGTAACGCTTTGAATATGATAAAAGGGATGCCTTCGAAAAATAATGGAGAATTATATTTAAATTTATTTATATTAAAAACATTTGCTATTGTCTATGGGTGTATCGCATCATTATTTCAGTAACATTCTAGTAAATATCTTGAAAGATAAACTCAATATTATCGGTGGTCTACTGGTATATAAATATTCAAATTATCAGAATATAAGAACGTGCGCCGAATTATAAACGCATAATGAATAAATATAAGCCTGTAACACTGATAATTCATCATCAACTGTCATCATTCGTTTTGCGATTAGGATTTATCTCGATATTTATTTCATTAAATAAGTTCTACATTACGTGATATTAAATTGAAAACCTTTTCAAATTAGCAGCATGTTTACATTCTTGTAAGTCATCATGAAAAATTCGCAAGTCCTTTCGAATGCTCTAATCCGGCATGTCATACCACCCACGAATCGCATGACATGGATTCTTCATCACCGACCGAGCGATAGAACACGAATCATCCTCGAATATGAGCAGAGAATCACTGCCTCGAGGCAGTTTTATCAAGCGCAACAGAAACTGCAATCATAAATCTCTCTGGCCAATACAGTTCGCCCATGGAGCCAGACCCTTAATGAGTGAGCTGTCACGAACGAGCCGTTCAGTCATTCCGGCAGATCATAAACATTTCACATCCTTCAGAAACAGTTTGGTCGTTTTCCAGGTCCATTTTTATCCGCGAGATAACAGCGAGAAAATATGGCGTGCTTTCTCTTCGTTGGTGGTCCAATCGCAAATGCGATTTTTTTCGAACGATCCACTGACGGCGAACCGTTGCCAAACGGCCATCGCCGGAAGCGTCGAAAGCGCATAAGGAAATGAGCCGATGCAGTCACTTCTTATACGATTCGATTCGCTGAAAGAGGTAATCAAGTCCGCTCGTGGTAGATTCGGTAAAGGCCGCGAGGTAATTGCTGCCCGTGTGTGAATGAATGACGACCATTTCGTCACGTTTTGGAGGGAGAAATTTCGCACCGAGTTCTCCCCTGAAACGTAGGCCGCATGATTCTCAGCGGTCCATTTTTGGAGCTGGAATTGTTTCCGAGAGGTTTTTCTAGTTTCTCCCAAACAAAACCACGATGGAGGGGTTTGTTTTCTCTCAAGATGGATAAAAAACCTTCCGAGCCTTTACAGCTCCCCTTAAGGGACAGCCGTGACCCAGTTCTCTTTAAACGAAACATCCCAACGTAACACGCGTGCGAAGTAAATAAGATGGAATGATAGGGCATACGCGTTGGACTTCTTCGAAAATATAGTCATTTTAACCGTGGAAAAAGTCGGTCTGCTTCGTATTGAAACACGAAAACCTTGGAAAAAGATTTCTGGGGTGCAGTATCGTTTATTTCTACCTCGAAGGTGGCCGTTTATTGTATTTCCATTACCGAATATATCTTTCTCGAAACTTTGGATTGTGAAATTGAACCATTAAAGTTTACTGCGACCACTTAGTAGTCGGGAGGATTCCTCGATTCACCGATTATGGAAATAGGGTTAGGAAAAAAGTGCCTCTTGGAAGGGATTACTCTTTGAAGGGAATAAAATCAAATACATTTCATTTGCTTCTGTATCATACCCAAGTAAGTAAGTGGGCTCATGTCTTCCATAGAAAAATAAGTTCACTCATTTCAGCATGTTAGTACGCCTCAGATTTGATTTAGGTGCAGTTTTTTGGAAAAAAATATATATTAATATACATTTCAAAATACCAGGACCGCCTCGATTACTTCATAGATGGAATATGACTAAATCAAACGCAATAATTATTTTTAGTGTTCTTAATGTTTCTGACCTAAGATATCTAATAAAAGATAGCAAAAGATAATCTAATATTATTGAAAATAAGATACTTGTGTCTCAATATTTACGTTACAATATTTATCATTTAGTTCCATATTTCATCCATATTAAATTTGACACCAGAACAGGTACAGTACGTCAACTGTCATTCTATAGTCTAACTAACTCTGGTTGAACTTCTTCTCGTGGAGTACCAAGAGAGAAATAAGGAAAAGCAAGGAATGTGTCCACAAACAGATCTCACGGGGATGAGAAGTAGCATCTGTATCGCACACCGAGACATCGGAAATGACGGAGGAAATGGGGCCACCCAAGGGAGGACCTTCAATCTCCGGCCGAAAAGTCCTCTAGGGCGACATTTCTATCTGTCTTGCGAATGGGGAGAAGCCATTCCGCGAAAGATCGATGGCAGACATTGGAGTGAAGATCGGGTGGTGTTTAAGAATGAGGGAGTGTTTATTGCCTGAGGCCCTCCTCGCCCTTGGAACAAGTTCGATTGAGGCATTCAGCTCTCTTTCCAACTCTTCTCGATTCCCCCCTATTATCACATTTCCTTAGTTATTCTGTCAAGCTGCTTATACTCTCCAGTGGCTACATATTGTCTTATCTTCCCGTCAGTTTTATACCGTCTTTTATTATCACCTCGTACTTTCATTTATGCTAAAAATTAGTATTCATTCATATGTACGAGTGTAATTTAACGTAAACTTGTCCGATATGCTTAAAAAAAATGTGACAACTATGTGTAAACATCGAGATGTATATTCTTAACAACAATTTTCCGTGAAGAATTTTATTTCGAGCAATCCACCATGGGATATTGTCTTGTTATAAAAAAATTATAGGAAATATGTCCATTGCAGTACATGATATTGGAATATCGTTTTGCCAGTTCGTACTTTCTGAACAGATACGAGAGTAATTTACAAAATTGCAAGTTTTCTCACACCCGATTCACACAAAAGTCGAAGGAAACCAACGATCGGAACATAAATTATCACCGAATAACGTTATATCAAGAAGCCAATATTTTTACTATTACTAAGTATCTCCCCTTTATCTATTTCTAAGTACCGGGAATATTTGTGTATCCCGAAATTTACTCAAATTTTTTAATGCTTAAAAAACCTCTTAACCTCTTGCTTTTTCATCAAGATATTTAGAAAAGAAGAACCATAGCGAATTTTATAGTTCATTAAGTTTTGAACTTAGATTCTCATTATTAGTCCGTATTCACAATTTTCTGAAAGACCTTAGCACATATATGCACGGATAAGGTAGGAAAATCTTTCTATCTTCCTTAAGAAAGACTATGCGGAGTATAGCCTTATTCCTCTTTTTAGCTCACCATACATAGAAACTCTACCCCTGATTCTCGACATTATTTCCGTTATAACTCCTTTAGTTTCCGCAAATTTTCTTGCGAAATTTGAATCAAATGATATATGTCAGCATTCAGTATCAGTCAGCATCCCAACCTTCTTCCTCAGTACTCAAGTTCTGAATGCACAAACTTCTCGATTCTCCTAAAAATCATTTCTTTGTATTTTGATCACTCTCTTCCTATTCTCTGGATGGCTTGGTCTGTCGTCCTATCATTCTTTCAAAGGGGAAGAACATATCAGAATTCCTGAAGCAGTGCGTGGAAGTTTGCTTACGCAGGCTGGCCTCCAAGTGTAGTGCTTCGTTTGTACGCTGATATTTAGGGCCTTGGCTATATTTTCTGCTCGTAAACTCTCCTCGTCTTGCGCCTTCTTACTCATCGTTTTGGAGATTATGGCGGCGAGACTGTTGACATTCTTCTTCTCGCTTGTTTCTGATTCCTTGTATACCTCTCGTGCCCGAGTTAAACTGTATCGATATTTGTAAGTTGAACGAATTATTTTGGTGAATTTTCTTGGTGCTGCCTTTTCCTTTTTTTCATCAAGTTATTTTAAGGGATTTTCTGAAAATCATGCACATTATGGAAACCTGAGTGTTAATAATCATACTATAAAAAGTATAAAAGGTTTATTTTAAAACAGATTTTCCTTATTCTTCCGTAATACACTACAAGTGATTGCATGCACTTAAAAGATTAGACAGCTGTTGAATTGCCATAAACTCACAATATTCGCAACTTCATAAATTTATCATAAATATCAAACAAATTTTAACCAAATTCAGTGGAATGATATACTTCCAATAAGTACAGAATTTGAGCCACTAAAACTGTAAACAAATTAAAACTGAAATTTTGTAGAAAGTTCTCCTAATATTACTTGAGATATCTTTATTTTATCAGGCTTTATAAGCGATTATTTCTTCATCGGGAAAGTTATGCCTCGTTAGATGTAACACGAAAACGTTATGAACAGAAATTCATTTCAATTAGACATATTGCGATTCATATGATTCCTGCGGTATCAAACAGTAAGATAATGCGATATGACAATGTATGATCATTTAAATTATTAGAAGGCGATGCATAAAGAAAATTTTTATCATCGTGCATTATGCCTTTATCATTAACTAACGACCATTAGTGGTCAAATAGCATGTTTAATTCGAAAATTATCAAAAATTGTTATTTTAAGATCTTTAATTTGATTTATAGTGATGCTCTACTGTAAATTTTAAATTCTACAAACTGAAAATCTCAGTAAATTACTAGTAGATAAATATCGTTTCTCAAGCTGAGTGGAGCTATGTTAAAACATTAAGAATGACCCTAGACAAACTCCTTTACCTTCAAAATCCACTCTTAATTAAAATTTATTACTTTCCTTGGATGAAAAGGTAAATTATAAATTATTCATGATTATTTCACAAACTAAAAGCATCCTCAGTGTATTGTGGCCGAATTCTTTTCATTCGAAATATTACCACGAGCTTTTCCCCGAGCTGAATTCTTTGGGATGTTTAGAGGGCTTTAGATTGTCCAATGTGACGCATTAGTTATCTCGTAAGCATGGAAATTAGTTCAGTAGGATAATGATGCTATTGTATGTCATATTATGTGGGGAAGAAGCTAAACCACAAATAGCTAAAGGCCGAAGAAGCAATTTTCAGAGTTGTATGTCAGAGGGACAATAATACCTACTTTCCTTTGCCCTCCGGCCTCTATTATTAATAAGAACCTTGATTCGGAAGTATTATTTTCCTTGAGTCTTCAATTTTTTTAGGCAAAAAACTGCTTTGGCTTTTTCGGTATCCGTTATATTCTTCATATTGGATGATGGCTTTAGCTGTTACATGACAGTTTAGGTATGATTTATTAAAGAAATATCATGTTAAAGATATTATTTACGTTAAAACGACCGGTAAACTTACTACACTTAAGTACTTGAGGTATAGGAAGAAATAGAGATCATTTTGGCTTTAAATTCTAAAAAAAGAGTTTTATCCAAATTCTCTTGCCAATTTTATCCCTTATTTACGCTATTCTTTAAAAATTAGTGATCGTTTCAACTGTCATCCTAAACTTTCATCCGTAAAATGAAATAAATTAGTTTGATGCAAAAAATATTTTCACAGCTTTTTTTCTCGTGAAAATAAAATATTGCCTTGCCGAAGATTGCAAGGACACAATGGTATTCTTATGAAAATGACTCGAAAGAAGCTCTCCGTAGCCATCAACGTATATTAGCATTGGCGGTGTGATGTTTTCCATCCGCAAACTTGTTTGCAGCTTAGATGAGGACAACGAAACCCCCTCATTCTTCGTCTACTGTTGACAGACAAAGGATCACGATACTAGTCACACCAAAATACTCCCCTGGCAGCGGCTGCCTATCGGAAACAAATCGATGCCACTCAGCCATTTCGTATCCGAACAAACGAGAGGCTCCCTCATCGCCCGGAGTCAGAAATAAAAAGAAATAGGAAAAGCTCTCACGACATGATCGCCCGACCTATATGAAACCCGCCCGGCGTGGATAGGAAAACGCTCGAATCAAGTGACTGTAGATGACCTTCCTCCTTGCCCATCCCCAATTCTCCTTTAGCCTCTTACGTGATGAATGTTTTTGAAAAATATCTTTATCAAAGAAATCTGTGCATCTCGAGAACGATATTCGAAGTAAGGATGGTATTTTAAGGAAATCGCGATCTTTGCGAAATTAAGTATTCATAAAATGGATAACTATTTTTACGAATATAATGAAGCATGTATAAACTATATGATACTCTATTAAGGTGAGGAGAAAATGATAAAATATTTTATCCTGTCCCCCTATTTACATGAAACAACAATTATTTCGCAAATCTGCCCATAATTACTGAACCACGAATTTCGCCATTTTTTACGAAGCCGCACTCTCGCGAAAATGCAAAACTTCATTAGGTCAAAATATCTTGAACGTTAACTAATTTTATGAAACTTGTTTCAGAAATATGCCGGGTGCTTTCATTCAGCCTTACGTTTGTAGAAGTCCATAATGACAAATATGTTTAAAAAGAATAAATTTATGTAAACCAACCATAGATATTTAATCGCTTATAAGATTAAAAATCTGTGAATAAGAGAGACAGATAAAAATCTGTGGATACATTGAGGCAGATTAAAAATCTGTGCGTAGTATAAATGAGTTTATTCTTGTGACCATCCTTTATTGTCGTTGTTTTAGAAAGTACAATTAATATTCAATCAAATTTTCTTAAAATAAATTTTGGTGATGTTGTTAATTCATCCACATGATAGAATGTTTTACTAAGTAAGTATTTTTCCAAAGTTATTTAAAAATACTTACTTTGTATAACATTCTGTAGTGTAGATGAATTTTGTTAATGAAGGATATTGGTTATTGTAAACATGTATGTATATAAGTGTATCCTGCTGTAACCACTGTTAATTTAGACTTTGTAATATGTATAACTATATATTAACTATACAACGTATCCTATACATACTTTGTATATCGTTGGACAAATAAAATTATTATTTTTAACTCCTTTGACGCAGGAAAACTCGATCGGGAAAGGAAAGTAGTGGCTTATAGAACCTGTACACTTGGCTTAGTTGAGGAAGGATTCCTTTACTAGGAATTATATTTTCGTCGGAGAATGGGCTAGACTGAGAAAAATTGGTGCGACGGGACGGAGTAAAATATTCAGCTCGGACTCCTCTCCTCTATCTCAATGTGAAGGTTAGAGAGTAGGACGCTAGGTGGATGAATAAAATAGAGAAGGCAGACGTGAAAGGGATAACAGGAATGAATACATTTGCAAGAGCGTGAGGATGGTCGAACGGGACGCCCACCACAGGCCTTTCATCTTCGTCTGCTTTTTGTTACGGTGGACCCACTCACGAGTGAGTCAATTGTCTTGCAAATCAAGCCTAAAGGTCCTGCAGCGATAGAAATCCCGTCTGAAAGATCAGGGGAGGATAAGAGAAAATAGTTAAATGGATAACTCAGGGGGAAGAATTATCATACTGGAGAATTTCAGACGCAACCACGTGTTCCGTGAAATAGTGGTTTGAGAACCTTGTGAGCGGCCATGGCCTGGAGGCTGTGTACTTGCGGATTCCAATAATGGAAAAAAGGGGAGAAGTTATGTTGAAATAGGTAGATTATGGGGTAGTTATTCATGGGTATATGGTGAGACATTGCGCGCGCTAGGCTTCCATATTTGGTTGAAAGGTGATGCACATCTATCAAGTTTCAGCATTTCACATTATTTTAATTTCTTATTCCGTTTAAAAATATATTACTTGGGGTTTTAATATTGCATTTTTATAGGAGTTGAAGTCAAAGTATAATCTACAGCCCATACTAAAACAAGAAAATATATTAATTTGGCATACATAGATACAATCATGTTGTAACTTCTTATTCATAGTTTGATAATGATTATGTCAAAAGCGTATGAGGGAACCATTTCATCGTTTGTTTGCATTACGGAAATTGAATTTTAATTGATACATATCATAGCGAAATTATTTAGAGAAACAGAAAACTAATATCTCACACAAATTTCTCGATGACGTTTTGAAGATAAGCTCTCGGCAAATACTAAAGTCAGAAATACTGTCATAGAATAATAATTGTAAATCTTAGAACGACAATGAATATAACTACGACGAGATCGTGAGAGAGTGGCTGCGGTAGCGAGTGGCTTATGTTAACAGGAACTGACTTGCGAGAGAGCAAAATCTTAGAAGAAAGAGAAAGGCAAACATTAAGCGCTGGTTTTAGACTTGTGCACCTGATCTCTCTCGTCGCGTGCTATCCATTGCGCTTGCGAGTGCTTTCTTCCTTGCGATGGATGTGTGTGTTCTCAGGGAACTCATGATTAATGCAACTACGCGAGAGGAATTGAGGAGTGGCGAGGAGCTGGGATAGTGCAGGAAGGAAGAAGATAGCATAAGTGGAGTCAACGCTAAATGGAAAGAAAAGTGGAAGTGTGTTAAAAATAGCTCGCGGGCAATCTTCGCTAATGTACGGTAATGCCTAAACTGTATTGCTTTCAAGAAAATTATCGAACCGTACCTAATTTGAGTGGGCGTTAAAGAGGAAAGAGAGTATCCGGAAAGTGGGCGAATTCTGATTCATTCTCAGTTTCTTCTATAAGACTATATGGGTATAAATACGGCATCCGATATCTTTGTAGACCATCTTCAATATGAAAAATATCTAAACTTATTTTTAAGTATTAAAATATATTTTACGATTCTAAATGGAGTTACACAAGGATAATTAAAATATCGACAGGCGAGTCGTTTATTGGATACGACAGGAATGATATTTGGACTTGATGAAATACAGAACGGAAGCTGTTCTTTTAGGATGAAATCCGCTGCTATAGACTATACAACAAAAGATGCTTCAAAACCTTTCTCATAGTACGTACTTACTATTTTTTTAGAAATAACCAACCCTAAGCTTACTGTAGTCTTAAATTTGTGGTACTCTTCGTACCAATAATAAAAGTTGTGTTTCATTCCTTTTCTCTCGCAACTAAAGGGAGAGAGCCGCAAGGAAATCTGAAGATACACCCAGCGTAATTCAACACTTAACATCCTACCTCTTAGCTCTAATATTCATAAATTATCTTGCAATATTCCTCTGACAGACATTATAGAGTTTCAAGATGAAATGACTGTTACGCTGAATGCAAAGAGTGTATTTTTGGTTTTTCAAATATCCTTCCTTTTAGCTTTCGTCTCGTTACTAATTTATAGGAAGTCGTTTCAAATAAGACTTAATTGAAACGATTTATAATTCTTAATTAAGATATTCTGTAAAGTAATGCAATTGTCAACTATGAAATTGGCTTAACTCGCGTTAACTCATCATTGCAATCGCTGCCTTTTACTTTTTCATTCCCTTCTTTTTCTCTTTCCCTAATTTATTGCTTTGTTTATTATAGTTTGTATCATTGTAATTTAGATTTAGCATTTATCTACTGTATGTGATAATGGAACATATATATATGTAAATTGTTGGGATGAGCTCCGATTTAATATTGACAATTAAAGCTTTCAAAACTTTTCTCATGACGCGAACTTACTACCATTTAGAAATATACTACGCTAAACTTCTTACTGCTTTTAAAATCGGGAATTATGTTTTTGGTTGAGGAAACAGAGCGAGTTGACTAAGAGGTTTTCCTTTTACGGCGAGAAATGCCATTCACATTTCGCTTCCAATCCAGTCTCCTTTGGCGCGGAAACCATAAAGAAAGAGAAGGAACAAAACGCCAGAGTCAAGAGGGAAAGGCGTTGAAAGGGAGAGTGAGCCGTAGGAAAGAATCAGAGAAAGGAATAGGCCTTTCTTTCAACGCTTTTATTTCTTTTTTGCAGACCTGAGAATCGACCGAGGTCATGCTTCGGAGAGGGCGCTGCTGGATGTGGACGAAAGGAAAAGGGCACTGAAAGCAGAGAAGGAAAGTAAGTGCCCTCTTAATTCTCTCTCCAAGTGCCTTCTGTTTATTAATTTTCGGAGTTTTCCCTTCAGATCTCCAAGTTCCCTTCTGGAAATGTAAAAGAACACGGTTTGATTATTCAGTGCCGATATGAGCGTGACGAAAGAGAGCGAAATGTCTTTCATAAATTCTCAATGACGAGAGTTAGGGCATTATCGGGAAAGCTCGAGACGGAGAAGTCGTAAAATTTGGCATGCCGAGTGAAAATTCTGCTCGAAATATCATCCTTTTCATTTCCGAGACGGAGATTGCTGGCGACGTATACTCAAGCGGATGCTTTTAGAGACGATTAAAGGTGGTAATGAGTTTTAATTTCCAAAAATTACTTTAATGGTGTTTATACTCACATACGTTTTCTCTTTGAAAATTCGATTACTCTCCTAATTCTGGAACAGCAATGACACTTTAAATAGATTCAAAATTTCGGAGTGGTATTTAATTTCACTTGAAGGCTGATTAACTTTCTTGGTCAGCAACTTGCGAAATCTCAAACCTTCTTCCTTTTTCGTGGTATTAAAATTGGCAGTTTCATTTCAAGACGAGCTATTTCGGGTAAGGTTCAATTCCTCCTCCAATCCACAAAAGTGCTATGCTTGGTTAATGGCCGCTAAATGGTACACTCCTGGCCAAAATTAACGCAGCACCTCCCTAGCTATCCTTACGGCCGGTGCTGCGTTAATTTTGGCCAGCAGTGTACATTCATCCATGAAAAAGAATGCAATGGTTCTTACGACATCAAAGAACACAAGAAAGAATGAATCCTAAGATCCAGGTAAGCTAATGACATTCAACTTATTCAAACTTAGAATTATATATCTAGACGTTAATCTATCTCTATCTTTCCTATCTCATCTAATCTCCATTCGTATAATTTTCGTCTTATACGAAAAATTCCTTAATAATTTAAAGGAGTGTATTTAGCATTATTATTATAGTTTATTATCCTTCAGTTTCTAATAGAATTTTATTTAAAAATACTATAATCGATAACAATAGGCGAATAATTTATAAGCCAAGAATTCTTAAAAATATGTGAAATGAAAAACCTATGAGTGATTTGGTATGATTACGTCTAATTTATGCTTAAACTAAATGTGATAGTGGATGCTACTGATTGATTGGTACTGACAATTGACTGATTCCGGTTTTAGATGATAGTTTTGGTTCTTATTGTGAGAATTATTGTGGGTAGTATTCTTTTAAAGACGAAAGAGAGACATTTCGTTTTTCAAGGATCAGATTTTAAACGCATTCAAATTTTAAATTCATAATTTTTGCTTTATAGAAAAAATTAATGCCGTACTGCAGTTATTTACGATGTAAGAAGTGTCTGTAAGTGTAAGATGTTCATCATTTCTTTCACGTCTTAAACGTGAAAGAAATTCCAATTTGGCTCGCTTCTCATATTTCAGTTTTTATAAAGCTATTATAAAGAAATTAATTTATTATTATTCGTATCTCGGTTTTGAAGCAGTAATAATATTAAATTGCAAGGAAGAAACGCTAGATAATAGGATCTTACAATTAGAGTGAATTACCTAATTGCTTCTCCGCAATAAAAAATGTCATCAGTCGATTTGAATTAATGTAAGGCGGAATAACGGAAATGATTAGGAACTAATTTAGAGCGACAATATCTTCCAAAATTGCTAACTTTTAGCCAATTACCCTAAATTATAATTGTCGGTTATGCTTGAAACTTATAAGTTGCTACAACAGACAAAAGAAGTCAATCTGAATGTATTACTTCGCTCGGATATAATTTTAATGGATCGGACGTGCTCAACTTATAACCCAAGATTTTGCCGATCCATAGGGTTTTCCATGTGGCAAGCGATAGTTTTATGAAATTAGAGTTTGTAAAGTTTGGTAATTATAATAAAAGTGAAAACGAGAATGAAGGGCATGAAAAACTAGTATCCTAGATATTGCTATTCTGGAGAATATGGACAATCCAAACTCTATTTTTCATTACGATCGTATTTTGAATTACGAGCATGAGAAGTCTTTTTAATTAACAGACTTTTCGTTGAATTTAAAACTACAAACAGATTCTAATTTTATTATTTAATGCTCTGTAATTATTACTTATTCGTGTTATTATGCTTAGATAAGCTTGCTTTCTAAGTTAAAAATTTATCATAAACCCCCAAAATTAAATCCTGCGTTGCTTGCGATCATTATTTTGAATGTGCTTGTCATTCTTTTGTCTATAGTTTGCAGTCTCAGTTTAGATTTTCCATCTTTCCTATTCGCTTTTTGCGGAAGCTTTCGTACCAACCATGAATCCGCCGGTGAAAATTTCTCCGGCGGAATCCCAAGCACTCGACCGCGAGAGTTTTCAACATTTGGGATTCACCGCGGTTGAGATATCTTCGTGAAGGGCGAGCGGCGGAGGGGGAAAAGGTGAGGGCGTCGGAATGATGAAAGGGTCTCCGCGAGATTGTCGGAGAAAGGGTCAAGGGCTTGATGGAGAAGAGGGAAGTTAAGATAGGGGCGGAAGACGCCGTCGACGGAAATTCCTCATCATTCACCCTTTCTCCAACTCCTTTCAACTCTCTCCTCTTTCTTCCGCTTCATTTTCGCTGCGACGATCCTCACCTAACCGTGATTCACAAAGCGACCGCCAATTCCGACCTTTGATCGCCACGACCCTAACAATTCAAATCGACGGGGGGCGATGGCAGTCGGAGCCTTTTTAACTCCGATGTCTTTTGTTGCGATTCACGATGGAATTGATTTCATCCGTCTACATTTTATCTCGTTGTAAGATTTTAACGAGTCGTTTGTCAAATTTGACCTAATGGGTTTACCCTTTCCTCTTTTGGGATGTTTTGTATTCCGTCTCTCAAGTTGGTAGGTTTGCACGTGTAAAATACCGCATCAATCGAACCCGAAATGCTACTGATTTACGTTTTCTTTATTGTGAATAGCGAAGTAAGTCCTTATCATTCAATACCAAATCCAATTTCTCCACAAAATAAAATTACAACCGGCTACTTAAGATGCGTACTTCCCGGGACATTTTGCAAGGCGAAGCTTTCGTAACCTTCGCTGAATGCTGAAAAGTTCTCCTGGCGACATTTATGTGGAAAAATTAAAGGATACTTACCCTCTCCGTATAATTGGGCCAAATTTTCGGTAGCCTACCACAAGGCTCAATCTTGCCATGAAAGTACGGAGGATTTCGAATTCCTTGTATGACTTAAGCATGAGTATACGGGAAAAAGTCAATAACGAATAATTGTCACGAAATAAACAAGGTAGCTTGGTATGTCTTTCATATCCTTACTCTATGATAATAGCCACCATCGAGTTGTACACACTTTGCTCAATTTGTCCGACAGTACTGAAAGTGATGCTGCAAATCGTCTTTCAGCATCGTGTAAAGAAAGAAAAATTGGAATACGGCTATTGATGAATTATAAGTTTAAAATTTCCAATAGCCGTCTTGGTCGGCGCTCCGCGTTTCGTTGCCAACGGTATGCGGAATAAAGATCACCGTTTTTCTAAGTCTTAGAATGTCGGTAATACGGGCCTTCCTGTCGTCTTCCGAATGTCGGTGGCAACGAAACGCGGGGCGCCGACAAAGACGGCTATTGGAGATTTTAAACCTCTAACAGCTACACCCTTAATAATAAATCAAACTTGCGTTTGGTGCACTAATTTAAAGAAAGATATTCGTTATGTTGAACTGCGAAGTCCCACGACTTAATATTTCAGATCCTTTGATAGAAACTGTGAACAGTTGCTGAGGTCTTGGTTTTAGCAGGAGAGCTGAGCTGAAATTAATGGAGACACATGCCACGTAGTTCATCACGGGGATAGTGCGATTAATAACGCCAGGATTATCCTTCGGTCATCACAGTCTCGAATGAATCAACGCTCGTGTTGTCATCAGTCACAGCAATTTTTTTTACATAAAATGACATCTCGAATGAAAAGGTTATCACATTTATGTGTTACTACATTCTGAAAGACGGTCTCTTTAGTATGCATGGATAATGGTAAATAGCAGATCGCCACTTTTAAGATATTTACTTTTCTAAAAAATAAATATCAAGAAGAATAGTGCTGTCTCGATAGATCCGATAAAATGAATGAAATATCACCTCTGAATTTAAGGAATTCAACTTATAAGGAAAGAGTTTTGTTTCTAACTACGGCTTTGCATATATCTAGTTTAAACTCAATTCTCTTTTACAAATCCTATTAAAACGGCAAAGTAGAATGGGAAAAGTAAGTTGGGGTAATAGGAAAGCACTGTGGTGCTACGGATTTTTGAAAAAGAGAGGTTTTTAATTGGACTAATTAAGCTTAAGGAAGGAAGTAATTGAGGGTAGAATACAAGAGAAAATACAGAAGGTGAGATAAAGGCAGGAGGTATTAGATGACACAAAGGGTGAGATAAATAACCAAAAAGGGATGAATTGGCATTGAATAGAGGATATTGAGGCACATGAACCTACCGAAAGGGTTGAACACCCATATAAACCTGCAAATTCCAACTCCCGTAGTCATAGGGTCAATGAAGACACATGGAATATTATTTAATAAGTAACCAGATATTCTAATTTGATTTAAAAAGCAGAATTGGCCACACACATGTTTTATACGCCCCAAGCTCTGAACCTTGCGATTACATAAAGAGGTGAACTTTCATAGGAAATCATATGCATTTGGAATAATTCCAGAGAATAACGGTTTGCCATCTGATCTATATCTTCGAAATGTTTCTCTTTGGATGGACTCCAAGCATTCAACTTCCTAATAATTCCATAAACACCTGTACAAATACGTTTATTTTTACGGCCTCGAAGTTGTTTCTGTATTTTGATGAAATTCATTCATACTCATGCAAATTTCGCTTAGAAGAATACTGGATTCAGGAATTGTAAGGAAATTCATATGGAAATATTCACGGAAATTTCCTCGTAACTATAGTATTTCTTAGATTAAATAAAGTAAATTATGTAAAGTAACATTCTATTTATATTTTGTCAGTCATTAATGTAAATTGTTTCAGGCAAAACTATGTTTTAGGACTTAATAACGTACAAAAATGAAAAGATAGTAACTTTTTATGATAGAAATGAAAATTTAATTACGCATTTTAGAGTTACGAATAAAAATTATTATTTTCATTTTTTTCGTTATTTTTTTAGTATTTTGTTCACATACGTTAAGTCTTATTCATTATCGAAAATACATTATCCCACTGCTTTCTTATGGATCAATTACAATTTTAATGAAGAGATTATTTGGTTATATTATTTTGATTAATACTTTACTCCAAACTTAAATAATTAAATACTTTCTGCGGTATTTACATACGTTCTTCTCTAAAAATTCTATTTACTTCAATTCTCGAAAAGGATGAACTTACTTCCGCGTTAGATAAACGAATTCATTCCTGGGGAACGAACTAAGTCTCGCGGTGACAGGATATTCGACGCCGTAAATAAATCCGGGAAAGGAAACTAATCGAGGAAGTTTTAAACGTAATTGCGCGAGCATTCATCTTTTTTCGCATTCTCCGCAACTCAGCGCACTCAACTTCCATTTAAGCGGAGTCGCTCAACCGCTCGCAGATTATGCAGATTCGGAGAAAGTCGAGACGGTCTGCCCCTTGATCCCCAAGCCGCCGCGGGGCGAAAAGCAAAAGTCCACTCGCAGTTATCCCTCCCACTCTAACTTTAACTGGTTTTCAAAACAATCAGGTGGTTGACGCGTCGCTGAATTATACTTGATTTCAATAAGCGAAATTCTCCCCGGGGAATGCTTTCCGCAAACACCGCCCCACGAGGCGTTTTCATCGAGGAAAGTTGCACTTGGGTGTGAATTGTTTTTTGTATACTCCACGCCGAGTTTGTCGCGCGATTCAGCGTGCCTTTCGTGCTCGTCGGAAGTTAAGGACGGGAGAGACATTCCAACCATATCTTCTGTCTCCTCAAAAATTAATTTTACTATTTTATTTGATAACTAAACTGCACTGTCATTAATTTATAATGCCTGAAACTTTAAATTTTAATATAAAACTCTCATAATTTATTTTTAATCATGATCAAGATAATTTAAAGTAAATATTGTGCGAATTAGAAAACTATAAAATTAAGCATTTTTGCTCTACAAGTGATATAAACGTCCACCAAATAAATTATATCCACCCAACAAATACTACATTACATTCGACAAAGAAAAGCAAATATTCCTAGAATTATTTATTAAATATTAAAAAGTATTTACATTCGTAGGTGAGGATTACATATTTTCTATTCTTATATATATATATATATATAATTGATATTAATAGAGTTGTTACAAGTTTGTTTTTATTGCTAAGGAGCATTCTCCTACAAACGGTGTACAAGTATTTCCTACTGATATAATAGATCTTAATTGATCACACAGAAACAGATATCGTCTACAAAAGATACGATTAGGAGTTTTATATCTTAAGCTGAAGATAAAAAAATCTACGTATTATTTTGAAAAAAGAAATATGAATTTTATCTAGATTGGTAGTAATTATATCGCTAATATTATTAAATGCCCATTATTATCAAAGGAATTCATATCTTCTATAAACATATTTTTAAGCTAAAATCTATATATCATGTATCTTATAGTCTCTGAGTTGGTATTCAACAAGTAATTCCTATGATTTCCTTCATTTTGAGAACCGCGCAGTAATATATTTTTCTTTGTGGAGTTTTTTCCTGTTTTTTACAGCAGGCCCATAATTTATTATCTTCCTAGCTGGCCTTCTCAATTATGAGTCAAAAAATCTCTATGATACATATTTAAAGGTACAAAATTCTGTTTATCTGCTTGTAAACATTGTTTTTATCAAGATTCGCACTGCCGCAAATTTATCAAAAACACATTGTGAAGTAACATATCGTATTTTACATAGAAATTTCCCAGGGCGATGTGCACAGCTAGTTTTTCGTGCACTTTCAAACGTATCTTAAGGTCAAGATTTTGTAGGTCATAAATTATTTCTCCATCGACAGAGTAATAAACTATAACTTCGGAGAAAGCATGCTTTTTCCACGTAGGCATCTTTCTTCGATAGGGATATGCTTTCAAACACCCCTTCTCAAGCTTATGCATATTTTACAACCAACTTCCTGAACAGCTAGAAAGGTCGAAATGTCTCCGTATTAGGTAAGCAGAGACGTAGTGGAGTGTGTCCGAGTAAGCAAAAAGCAGCACGTGTGGAAGTTCTATTTGATTTAAATGAGTTAGCAGAGAAAGAAATTACGAAGCAAAAAAATACGACGGAGAAGAGAAGCAGGTTGACTCTTCGTCGCATCGTGGAAAATTCCTTTTCTGTGGATTGCTTACAATTCCACTTAATACTTTTTAATGGCTTATGACCTATAGCACCTTAACACCTATTACCTATAGCACCTTAATGTAGGTAAAGTAACAGTTTTCTAAAACAAACCTGTAACTTATCCATTTACACATAAAATTGTAGAATATTCTTACCAAATATACAATTTTAAGTTTTTATTGCGGAAACTTCAAGTTTGTTGCAATAATAAGACAAGGTTTATTGATTTGCGACACCAGAAACAAAGTAAAAACAAAAATAGGGCTAAAGAAAATGGGTACTTACAGTTTCCCAATAAATGTGCGACGTTCATCAACAAGACTGCCAAGGCTCCGAGACTAGGATATCCTACGAAGAAAAGATAAAATTTTAGCATCTTTTGATAATCTAGATTTTGTTTATACAAATCATATGTATTCTTTCTTAACTTCGAAGCATCAAGTTGTCTATTAGCAATGTTTACAAAACTTTCCTTCCGGAGCTCGTAAAAAGTTTTTAATCATAGTGCAGTATCTCCTTATGATAATTATCTTTTCTGCTAACATTTGCTTATTCTGTATATCTTGAATCTGTGCAAGGATTTTTAACCATTAGAGATTTTGTAGCAGCTTAAGCATCTTTATTCTATTGGATTTTGAAATCTCTACTGATATCTACCATTTATTAGAATCACAAATTATTCAATTTTTAATATAGTAGGATTTTAAGTTACTCTATAAATAAAATTGATCTGATAATTCTCTTCTACTTCCAATTGCAGTTTAATGAATTCGTAGAAAACCATTCTCATATCGTGGTAAATATTTCTCAACCATATTTCACAATGCTCCCGGCTTCGATAGTGGAGAAATGAATGGGAAACCAAGGACTAGCATTCGGTGTACATAAGATAATTGATAACCATATCTGAGATGAGAACATCCCTCTTTACATAATTTCCGCGGATCTATGCGAATTAGGAGCGACATTTGCATTTTGAATAGTGCTCCTGAACAATATTCGTATACCGTTCTGTTGATACCATATCTTTAATTGAAGTAATTAAGCATCGACAAAGGAAATGGACCAGTCAGATATTGAGAGGAAAGCTGAGAGCCAGAGCTGCTAAAAAAAGCAACTTAGGGTAGAAATCAAGTGCATTAGAGTGAAAATTAGAGTGAAAGACGTAGAGTAGCTGTTAGATTACTTAAAGGGCGGGATAAATTACCAGGAAACGAAGGAGATGGCGTTTAATAGCGATTTTTGATCCACATGAACCTACTGAAAGGTAGAACACTCATGTGTGTATGGAACTATATAAGAACGATAAAAATAGAAGACAGAAAGAATTATCATTGATGGAATGGGACTCGATAGAACAGGTTCGAGAGGAAAGCATGATTAGAAATTTATATAGATATTCGACTAGAATTAGGAGCGTGTGAACAGAGTTTAGAAGCACATCCGGCAGCGCAGTGTATAAAAAAGGCATTTTAGTTTGAACACGGGATAAAAGGCGATGACGGGAGTGGGGTCGCCCACGAGTCTCACTTATCACCCGAAACACCTTCGGACACCCTTTTAACCGCCTCCCTCTTTAACCCCCCAAACGCGCCCTTGTCTCCTTCCCCGTCGGTCGGCAATTACTTTCAAGCCCCCGCAACGCCGCTCCTTTTTTCGGGACAAGGAGGGATCGGATAATGGATGGTGTTGCTCGGTGGTCGACAAAGCGTTCCCCTCCCCTCTCGTCAACTTCAATGAAAGTACATACGCGCTACATGAAAGTTTCGGGATACCTTTCCCGCACCGCGGTATATTATGAGCGAGTACTGCACCTTTAAATGGGACGGAATTCTTTGTCGGAAAAGTGGACCCGGCCGTAAAAAAATCAGAGTTAAGTTTCGAATAACCGGCGATGCTAACGGGTTAGATTTAATTGCATCGGAATCTGCGTCTTCCTGCAATTCGGTCTAATGCTAAACTGCATGATTGTTTTCTAAACACGGGCGACCAGGCGACTTTCATAGAATTCACGACTGGAAAGACGAGCATATGAACTATATTATTCCTGTTAAATAGATCGTTGGATTAGATCGTAGATCGTAGGTTTCTGCTAGAGTGGTTTTGGATTCTCCATAGAATGGCCTTGTTTAAGGTTAAAGAATGTAAGTTTTCCAAGATTGATCCTTGCTTCCGTCCTCGTTAAAATTTCCAGCAAAAGGAATTATAAGGATTCTATTATTTCTATCTCACTTTAAACAACTTAGTTGTCTAATTATTTCATCGTTATTTAAGTGCTTAAATAGGAAATTTCATGGAATTTTTTCACAATAAATTATCCCTTTATTTACAATCAATGTATATGTTCACTATATTTCAAATAATTAAGAGCGAAATTAGTCTATGGTTCGTATTTCTTGACTACGAATTGCTTCAGTGGATCGCTTGATATTCTATCGCTTAATTTGTCGTTAAGCCATTTATAATTTTTTCATCGCATTTAGAGTTAGTGCCCACAAATTCTACATTCAAAGACTTAATTTTATGACAATAAATATTGTTTTCTTATCTGCCTTTAACTATAGCTTCAAATCATTTTCAATTTGAAAACTTTTACGAAATTTAGTAAATAAATTAGCTCAATTTCTAGGTTAAATTATTTTATGTTTTCATGTATATAAATACAAATCCTTTTTCTCAACTACATGAAATGAGTGATATTGAGTAGTTCATGTGGTCATAAGGTCATATTTAACCATTTAATCCAAGAGGTGTGCATTGCTGTTTTCTACAGGAGCAAGCCAGAGTTATTCAGTACGCAGTAAAAGAACATTTCTCAGTTGACTATTGGTTTTCCAAGGATGGCTGTAGAAAAGGTTGGGCAATCACATACTGAAAAAGGGAAATGAACTTGAGTTTGAAAAAGTCTCTGGAAACTAACGATCGTCACTACCTATAATACTAAGCATTTATTTCGATTGAGGCAATGGATACATTCAAGTACCTGTCACGTTTCTATTCAGCGATAATCTTGGTAATTGACATTCGAATCATTCACTGATGATGTTCACTGATGATGCTCACTGACGTTTAACTCCTGCTATGTATACTTGCCGACTTATTGATGTATCTTATAAATTTCATATTATCTTACAACAGTATTATTTACTTTTAAAGAAAATTATTGCAATGGCTGGTAGAAAATTTTTTCATTAATTCCAGTCTCAATGGAGAGGAGATATTTGCGGCGGAAATCTTCTTGTACTTTTGCGACTCCGCTGATTTAATGGATTTTTATTAATGCTCCTATTGTATGCTAAATGCGAAACCAGGAGAAATCGCTTAGGTTGAAGTCCTGCGGGATTATATCCGTTAAATTATACAGCGGAGGAAAGAATAGGCCCACGTTATGATTGATCGCGCCTCGCATCTTTGATGCATAGCCGCATTTAAAACGGTTTATTTACTTTAAATCACCCTTCACATAAATTACACTGGAAGACGTTTCGCATTCGGATGAGATAAAGAGAGAGATTTTTGAACAGTCATTTTCTGTAGGCTCAAAGCTTAAGACGAAGATAATTAAAGTGGTTAAGATATTTTTTCTGTATATACGTTGTTTTGTATACATTTTTTATCATGCGTTCAGTATAAGTCTTACTTGGGTATATTTTCCTTCGACATGTACGATGATCCGTGAGTGTCAAACAGTATCATTGATTATA
Organism: Sympetrum striolatum; assembly: GCA_947579665.1. Taxonomy (NCBI): domain Eukaryota; kingdom Metazoa; phylum Arthropoda; class Insecta; order Odonata; family Libellulidae; genus Sympetrum; species Sympetrum striolatum. The sequence goes on along the minus strand of OX388342.1, from coordinate 45,655,235 downwards.
TTAGTTCTCATTCAAAGTTTCATTGAGAACAATAGTCTAGTGAATTAAAGGTGAATTTATGTTTTAGTGTTAAAGAAAAGTTTGCGACAGTATTTTGCCAGCATAGCAAAAACATATTGGTAAAAATTTTTATGACACTGATATGACTACTAACAACTGAAACTCAAGCCCGCAATTACATTTTTCGTTTGTGTTTGGGCCTAATCCATATTTTTAAGTGAAATCGAAATACGTGTAAAATATTAATTTGGCATATCCTTATGTTATGAATAAAATATTGAAAATTTTCCCTCATAAGGAAGCGACAACTGGCAAGACGGAGGAGAGGTTTACTAAGAGGTGTACTATTTTCGAAACATATGTAACGATTCCGATCCACTAACGTATTATTGTGTGTGCGGAACATTTTGGAAATAACTTGTAAAAGTTTTCAGCAAACATTTGCTCTAAAAATAATGACATCTAAACTTTCTATAATATCATCATTTTGGAATTCAACGAATAAGTTCTTAAATATAAATAAAGGCTAAACTTTATGTACGATAAATTTTCGTAAATGGGTGGTTTCCTGTTAATGTAGTCCTTTACGAATCACCTCTACAACTTTTTTAGCCCTTAATTGCTTTTTTAACATTTTGATATCTAAAATATTACGTCAACACGTTAACTTTTGTTATATTACGTAAAATAGGAAAGGAAAGGGAGTGGTCAACTGCAGTTAAAGAAAAACCGCTGTATTGTGGTGATTTTGACACTTTCTCGTTTAAAATATCGCGGAGAAAAAAAGCCTCGGTTTTTCCTGTGCTACTGCGCCTTTGTTTTCGCACCAACACCGCCGTTACTCTCCGTAATGAAACACCATCTACCTTTTCCCTTCGGACTCCTCCAACCCGCTCTTAATTTCTCCTTATATTTTCGGTGGAACTCGCTTCGCCTGCCTAAGAAACGTTCCGCGAATCCGCGCAGATTGCAAGAGCCATAAATCCCGACGAAAGAGCGAAAAAAGCATTTTCTGTGAACTGATTATTTTTTCGTCTCCGGAGGACTTCTTTGGAAGGGGTTTTCCCGAATACGGAGCGACCCTAAGGACGAGAGAAGTAGGTCATCTCTCCGTCATCGCCAGAATCCTGCTCTCTTTCAATTTCGAGCCGAATGAATGAACCAGGGGTAGGGGAGGGGACTTGTATATCTCCCATTCTGGTTTTACTCTCGGCCATCAAAGATAGAGGCCACTCTGCTTTCATCTCCCGCTTTTTCCGCCCAAACACTCTCTCCGCTCCTCCTACGCACATCTCCCCCGACGGCCTTCACGTTTTCTCACAGGGATGTCGTGCTTATTAATGACGTTGTTATTACAGTGAAATCGGATCATGTTATTTGCTATGCTTTAAATAGGTGGAGAAATTTTCCTATACTATTCATTAGTGATGAAATCTCTAGGTTTTAAAGTTTAGTTCGAGTTTCTTTTGTCATTCTTTGAAGAGCTTGCTCAAGACGATTATCCATGGTCCAGGTCAGTAGTTAAGCGGCGAAGCCCAAAAGGTTTCTGTGCCACCAGTTGCCATTTAGCTGTCACAGTTGCTTCGTAGCCGAAAGCCATCCACCTCTTTTATTTTATTGCCAATGACGTCACAGTTTTCGGGAAATGTTGCGAGCAATCGCTAGAAAGTACTGAATAATAGTACGACGATGAAAAACTATTAATATAAAGCATTAAAGCTACTAGTTGGTTGTTTGAAAAGAAAATAGAGACCGTATTACGCAAGAATCTTGTCCAGCTGTAGAGTTACATTTCCAAGTAAGAGGAACACTGTATACTTTACCCCAGAGCTTTATATTAAAATATCCGTCTATAGAAATTTTCTAGTTTCAAATATTAGGTCCACGATGGTTCTAAAAGTTGGTCTATTGGGTGGTTGACCGTGGAAGCAGTTCTTAGATTGGAAAATCCATATGATACATCCCGCCTGTATTTTCAAATGCGTATTTGAGAAATTTCTGTAGTTATTAGAATGGTCAATGTTTTTGTTGGATTTTCCGATTTCATATTTACATGAGTAACGTATGCTTCCATTTTGAATACTAGAAACTACCCTCATTATTTCTATTCGCAATTTTTTAAAACAAAGATAAACGGAATTCCCTAATTCAATCGTTGAATTCTGTCACTTTGATTAACGCTAATCTTTTACAGGATGCTTAATAGTCTAAAGATAGGTTCTTTTGTACGCTTATTTAATCAGTTGATTAAACAAATATCTGAAACCTGAAAATCTGATCAGAAATATGTATCTGACCAGGTTTTCAAGTTTTAATTAACATTGCGTATTTATTAATCCGCAATGAGTCGTTAAAAATATCTTGTATTTTATGCCATAATAGTAGCAGCACTTATGTATACGTAATGGTTACACTAAGGCTTATGCTTTCCGATGTTCAGCTTGTTATGCTGTATATTTATTTGAATGGAGGTGGAATTTCGCAGCTGCGCTTCCGTGTACAAGATTATAAATGAAACGGAACACGACCCCTACGGACAACATATCCCCAAGAATGTGGCGTTAATGTTCTCTCCCATGAAAAAGATACGTTAATTGAATAAGAAATTCCTCGCTCCATAAATAAAACCGAAAAAAAATATTCTCGCTTTTCATTCATGCTACTGAGCCAGAGGGTGAAAGAAACGCGCGACACCAATACGCGAAGGCAGTTGCGAAAAAAGAGTTTTTTTGCGTTAGTCGATGTGTATGCACTAGTCTCACATTGGCTTATGTATGCATCCTTGAAGCATCTTCCAGACGGATTCCAATGCGATGCTCAACTTTGAGCCTGATGCCGGACTAGAGGATGAGGAGGCGAGGAAATAGTTGGTATCTCTTTCCACTCGCATACTCGCTACTTAGCCTACGCTCCTTACGCCTTCTGGACCCTTTTTCGCCCACGGAAATTGTGTCAAGGCCCCTAAGGCGTTTTTCTTTTAATTCACTCAGTTTACTTTTATCAGCGAAGGTCCTTCACTTATGGGAGAGCTGTGAGAAAATATTTTTAAGGATGTAGAATCAGAAATGGGGAACTCGATTATTTATTTTATGGATATTTAATGATTTAGATAAATAGTACAGTTGTATTAATTTGTCTCTTTAAATATTTAAGCCACTCCACGTATCTTACTCAAAATATTATTCGGTATTCGCAATAAACTTCACAGGGGTAGTTAATAGATGATGGAAGTGATTCGCTTATAAACCACGTACTTACAAACTCTCATTCCCTGCCCAAGCTTTCGTTCATTTTCGATGTTCTCGGTAAGATATCTTTTAGAATAAGAAATACCTTTTCTATAGGGGAAGTGAAAAGACTGGTATCATTTTGCTAACTTGTCATCCGACGAAAAATCATAAAGAATTATGTTACATAATTCAATTATGTTAAACATTCTAAAAATAATATTTTTGTTTACGACTTTTCAGTCACGCTCTGATTGACCTCCAATGGCTTAGTTTCTTGTCTAAAATATTGAGATAATATGATACAGACAGCGCATGCATTTTAGACATGTCATGGAACCAGTAAATATTTGTTCTGAAATTATTTCCCCTGTTTTTTCTAAAACGTAAACAATTAAAGTTAAGCACATATGTATTGCTCACGAAAGAGAATTGGGGTATTCATACGTGGAAATTCCATTCTCGCGTATCGATTTATGTGTAAATTAGAATAATTACGATGTATTATTTTTTATTATGAATTAACTAGACATAATATGGAAGACAGAAAATAAATTTAAATGTTTCTCTTTAAAATATTCCCTAGAGATTTAAAATATTCCCATTGTTTATCATATTTAGAAGAATACGACAAAGTATATTTGTCGTATTCTTCTATTAATATTGAAATGCACGGAAAATTTTAAGAAACAGTGACGCGATTATTCCATCTGAATAAAAGATCGGCGACGCAAAGTGGGAGATTCAGGGCCTGATTATCCCTCCATGCTCTATATCAGGCAATTCGTAATTAACCGCAAAACTGATGGGACAGCATAAGCACGGTCCGGCGAGCGCGTCGTATGCGTGCGATCGTAAATAAACTTCCAGGAGCGCCCTTCGGGAGATCAGCAAGATATCCGCTTCGTTAAGGTCCGTGAGTTCGAGGGAAGCTGCGCAGTACCGTCCGTTCACCCCAGAGGGTCTTGGGAGAGAGAGGACACCGCCGCAAATCCGATTAATTGACTCTCGTCATGCGTTATGAGCACGCCGATTACGGAGGTGCGCTCCGCACAAATATCGTCGCATGCAAATTTATGGATCGCAGAATAAACACCGTCGATAAAAAGCGAGGCTGACCAAGAATGGAGAAGGGACTCGATCCGGTCGATCGCACGGTTCACGGTCAAGCGGACTCGCGTCGGGTTCGATCACTCCTCTTTAAGTGACTAATGCGATTCGAATGCTCGCGAAATCCCGTTTTTAAATTGGGCGGGGGATGATCCTTTCGCCGTCCGCTGATTTATCTCCGGAGGCCGACGGCGAGACTCGCTTGCTAACCCATTTCGCGTCAGCGGGAATACAATTGAATCGCAGACCGCGCGTCTTGCTCTCGCGGAAAAGGATTGCGATGCGGAGCTTTCTTTTTAGCTCGGGGAGACGGCGATCGTGTCTGCTGCCGATGCACGATCTCGAGTCGGTAGGAATGGGAAGTGGTTGGAAGCGAGGGGAATACGCGCATTCTTTCGAGACGGATTCAATTCTGGTTTGATTCTTCGAATTTGGCGGCCGAGGTGATTCTTCTCGCAGAAGGCCTCTTTTATATGGTACCGGCATCAGCATTTTTCGACTTAACGTTTGCTTCCAGGAAACCTTTCTCATCGCTGTTTTCTAATGACAGAATGATAGGCTACAGTAGGAGTTCCCATAACTGAATATCATCGACTCCTTTTGTATTTATCAAACAGTCAAAGAACTAACGTTGCTTTCAATACAGCAAAATATCTTAACTTTCTACGAACTCTGTCATTCTATTCATTAAATATGTTGCTATTTAGATATATTGGGATATTTACAAGGTATCGAGTGTAGTGTTTAATTGGTGAGATTTAATTAAGGGACTAAGGGAAGGAAATATAATTTCTACTACTCTATACACTTTTAATTTATATTATTCTATACACCATATCGTACACTGCAAAAGCAGAGCTTATATTCAACAACTTTAAGCTGAAGTTTCCCTAGCATTAGAGTATGAAATTCGAATTCAACGAATAAATATTTGAATAAAATACGCTTTCATAATTTTTTTATGTAAAAACGCAAGAAAATATATCTATGTTTCATATTATATATATTTCAGTTCATCTTGAGTTCCATACGGTCTCGCTATTTCTCTTTCTGCTAAAAAGAACTCGGATATTTCAGAGAACTCACCGTTTTTTCAACCACTTCGCGGGTACTGAAAATAGAGTACGGAAGCTAAATGTAATTCTTTAGGAAGTCTCTTTTTTAACAGTGATCGTAATTCTGTCCTTCATACGAGCCAATGATAAATCAATTTCGGAATTGTTTTTGACAACAGAGCTAAAACTGTATTATCTTTCAGATTACGACTTTTAGGGCGTGAAAAATAATCCTAGATGGCCATAAAAGCAGATTAACAGAATTAAAAAAATTCTTTTGTCAATAATTATATAGGAGGAGCTAATGAATCGGGATCAAATAATTTATAAATCGTAGTTGTATGATCGGAGTTGAGAGTAGGTACATGTCAAGTGCAGATTCGAGCCACTGGTTGGGTTTGCCGTTGGTTTGGCGTTGATTTTTATGGCTCTTCCTACCGCCAACCTTTATCGGGCCCTCACCGGAATTCAAACCCGGCATTGAGTATATACGAATGATAAATATGTCTTTAGTAATTCATTGACCTAAACGTCTTTTATTCTCAATTTCTAGTATTCGTAATGGACATCCTGCTAGTCAAATTCAAAATTCTGTCGATGGACATGGAAAGTTCATATTGGTCAGAAGGAAAATACCATGAAAGTATCACAAATAAATTATATATTATTTTGTATTATCGACAAATTTGGATCTGGAATTCAGGACATGCAGTCCGAAAAATTCATTGGAATAAATGTTTGGAGGCATAAATAAATTAAGAGGCATACTCGAAGATGGAACAAAAAGAGAGAATTTTTATAATGACAAATTGAATAATTGAATGCTACATATTACTATATGTAATTACGTTTCACCCAAAATATCATTCTAAATTACATGATGCTGACAGAAAAATTGAATGATTATGTCGTAAAGTTCTGTATGTATTATGAATGAATATAGATAATGTTATACAGCAATTATATGCAACAAATATCCGGTTGAATAATCTGAAGCACCACATTTTATTAAATAATTAAACTTTGAAAATAACCGAAGATAGAAATCAGATATTTATGCGACTTTATCTCGAGGAAATAGCACCTTATATCATACGCATATTATTCCAAAATACGTACTTTTTATAGAAAGAACAGAGTCGAAATTTTATGAATTAACAGAATATAGAGCTATCTAACATTTTCAATTTAACTTTCTTGCATTCTCTTCATAAAATATATTATCTAAATGACATCTAAGGATATAGCTAGGGAATCAGGAATGAATATCAATCATGACGTGTTCTCGTAAATAATAGATTGCCAGAGATTCCCGTCCAGTGTTTGTCATGATGATTGAGCAATCAAAACGGATAGAAAATATTTATCCAATAAATAGATTGAAGAACTCAATTCATCGCAAGCTATTTTTAGAAAAAGAATTCAAGAGACAACGATGGCATTTAACCTATTGAGACGAATCAAAGCAACGCTAAGAATAGAGCTAAACATATTTTGTTGATGGTTGCCTTTATATATCGTTTTTGAATAGTATTCTAGAGGTTATATTTCTCCTATTAGTATAGTGAACGTATCACGTACTGTTATGGAGGACTATGATGAATAACATGTATGATACATAAATTGAACGAGAGTAAATAGTTATCTTTTAAAACAAGTTGTGTTAAGAAGAGCTTCCTCTCTTCGATGGGGTTTAGAGGAAGTATCTGCATGCATTAACGTCTAATTTTATGATGTAAAATTATCATTAATCACTTTTTACGAGAATATATCAATAGAATTACTTAAGTAAAAATTATGGTAGTATATATAATTATCCTGCTATCAGTAAACCAGTCACAAGAGAAAAATGTATATCATAAAGAATTACAAAGAATATTTCACAATTCAGTTCCTCATAATTGCAGATTATGCGGCAACAAAAAAACGAGACTGGAAAATATTTAAGTGCTATTTGTTTCTCAGTATTATCGATCATAAAATGGAAATTACCTGAGTTCTTGTGAAATATTTCGACCTTGTCTTTTGAAAATGCCTGACAAGAAAATTCCCCCTTCATTGACACTTCATTTTAAAACTGTATCATACGTTTCTTGAATTAAAATAATTTTCTTCTTTAAGAAAGAACTGCTATCACAAAAAATAGTACAATACTAATTAATTCAATAAAAAATAAATAAACGCTGTGAATTTTCCACGAACCCTTTGCAGTTACGATGATCTTCAAGATAGTAGACTTATAAAAATAAATGAATTGAATGAATATCTTAAATAGCAAGAGATTTGAGAAATGGCGAATCAAAAACGACAAATGCCGTCCTATGAGACGCGAGCGAGCCTTTTTTACACAACGTCTCCATTAGCGTCGAAATGATATAGCATTTCGCGCCGGCAAATTATTATTCCCGGCTGATGAGCGGTGGTTTCTTAAATACGCTTCGCACACATCATCAGGGGCAGATAAATCAAGAAAACACGGGCATTAACTTTTTAAGCAGATACAATACTTAAATGGACTTTTTATCGACACTCGGATCTCGAACGGACATGGAAACACCCTCTCCGCGGAATTAACCCTTTTTTAGTAAGGTTTAGACGGACTCGGAGGGGATAGACGCTCGGTTAGACCGTCACCTAGGTTGAATTCCATCCAGATGGCATAATCTTTTTGCCTCCCTCTAATGCGTTACCGCTCATTGATTCCGACTCGGCTGGAAAGTCGCTCTCTCCGCATCCGTAAAAGGAGCGAGGCGTCCCTCTTTATTTTTTAAATAAAGCAGCAACGCTTGATTAATTAGCACGCGTTATCTTTGTTAGCACCGTCCGCAATGGATCGGAAGGCTGAAATATCATCCATGACGGAAATGATTCGAAGGGGGAAAAAGGGCAATTATAAGGGCTTACCTTCTCGGCTTTGGTTTTTTTGTATATTCCGCGGTGGTCTTCTTTTCCTTCAGCGGTTAGATAGCGATAAAAAAGATCCCATGGTCGGATTAGCTCGCCGGTAGCGGCGGACGCTTCGCTTTTCGGGGTAAGACTGAAGATCGGTCCCCCCGTCGTCAGAACGGGGCCAATAAACGCCGCTGCTCGAAATCCCGCCTAGTTATTTTTTAGGAGCGAGATGGATGGAGGTGGAGGAATAATGTGGGAGGGGGAATACACACACACTCCTTTGGCCGACCTAAATTCGTTAATAAAATCTGCACTGGGGCCAATTTCCTTTCTCGCAAAATGCGAGTGTTTTTTGCTCTTCTTCCCTCCGTCTGTTCACCCTATCTGTCTCTTACCCTTGGAGGCAAAAAGAGTGGAATCTGATCAGATTCCCCCAGATTTTGTCCCGCAGTTCTCCAGCCTTGGTCTATTTTTGGAACTATTTTGATCAAAATCGATGAATTGTGAGTGTTAGAAATTTTCAGCTGTCTTGAGATATTTATTTTCGATTTAGCTATTAAATCTGATGAGATTCATCCTAGGTATTGTTCTATAAGATGGAAGATCTTCGGTTTTCGTCTATTTGTGGAACTATTTTCGTCAAAATTGTTCAAATACGCCTGTTAGAAATAATCAGTTTTCTTGAAGAAGTTATTTATTATTTTTATGTTAAGAAAACACTTTATAGACATGACTTTCTTTTTCTTTAAATATTACTAACCCTCTCGTAGAAGGGTTATACTCTCGTTGATCAATAATAAGAACTTTTGATAAAAGCTCCAATATTTTAAATCACATGTTTTGAAATATTGTTTAATTTGCAAATAATTTTCCAGCTCTCATCAGCAAATAAGACTTCCCATACGATAAATCCCAAAAGATGCCTAATTTTATTCTAAATTAGTGGAACTGAAGTTATAAAATGTATATATATTTACAATTTTATCGGAATAATATTACACCATTTTACTTCTTGTAGGCATTTAAACTTAAGGTATCTTGTCAAAATCGACCGCTTCATCACAGATTTGTATGCTCTAGACCTAGGAATTTGCATGCAAGAAAAGTGCGATATGATCAGTAAATTAGGGGCTATTACGACAGCTTGGAGCCCGTGATTGATAACTCTCAATCCAACGGCATGAAACCTGGCACATTTACGCAACAGATCAGGCATCATTAAAACCTTTTCCGGCTATCACCGTTAGCGATTGAACGCTTAAAATTTGAATACACTTATGCTTGTCTCGCATACTATCGTTGTTAAATGCTTGCAAGTTACAACTATCTAGCAATAGAAATTAATTGAATACGTAATAGTCGACGGAGCCACTGTTCATCTATTTTCTCTACTTTTAAATTGCTTTTCTTTTTTAATTTTTAGTTTAACATTTTCTCATGTTATAAATAGAGTATTACATTTCTGAATTGGATAAATTCTGAAAATTAACTATAGTTTTCTAATGAATATAAAAAATTACCTCATTAATACAAGTAAATTAATAATCTGTAAATTATTTTATTGGATCAAGGCATCTATGCTGACATATATCTGTACCAAGAAATTTTCCGTCATGGACTTCTTAGTCCCACCTTAATCTTTTCTCAGAATCCAGTGAGAGAAGGCAAGTTGAAAATGCCTCTGGATTCCACGTGAAGTAGTAATTGAGAAGAAAACTAACCGTTTAACGTGTGATTTATCGCCCCAGCAAAGCCCTTATTGTATTCATGCGACGAGAGTCGGAGTAAACACCGTGTAAACATTGGTAACCCTCGAGATCGGAAATCCTCGGAATCTGACATCTCGTTAATGACGGGCGGAGACCGAAATGGCGAAAGCAATTTTCCCTTTCCATCGCTCGTCATCGAACTTCTCGCAAGACAAACGCGGTAAAAAGGAAAACTCGGGCGTCTTTACATTCCTTCGTCCATAGAATGCCGAAGACACTGGAGATGTTTTAGATTTGATGAAGCACGTCCGAAGGAAACAAATAAGGTGGACGAGTTGCTCATACGTACGAATGCGATGAATAAATCCAGTTTTAAAGAATTTTAATTCACGGAGGGGGCCGTTCTGCGATTCTTCTTCCTCGGCTTCAGAATAGCTATTAATAGCAGATTCTAGTTACCAACGCAACATTTTTGTCGTGAAATATTAAAAGTGACCCTTTTAATTTCTTTACCGTCATGGAATATCACAAAGTAATTTGTAAGTCAGTTAATTCTTTCTTTGCTGTTTTCAAATTGTTTAATTCTGCAAATCCTCGCTAAGAGATTTTTTTGCGCATTTCTTAGTTAGAATTATTTAGAAGTCTTACGTGAAACAGCATAAAAAATCTAAAATTGACGGAGAGGCGTACAACAATAGAACGAAAATGGCATTATGGAAAACTTAGAGACTATAAAACAATAACTGATGATATGTTACTGATGATAGATGTTTTTAATCAGATCAGTTGGAATAGACATTAGATGTTAAACAGCAGATATGTCAAGTACTGTGGCATATGTTTGGTTTTGAGATACCTGATTATTGGCGAAATAAATTTCAGTAATTAAACTATTAAAACCAGAAATATTCATCTATACCCTGTTTAACAGTAGCCTGGCTATATTCTAGGGAAAACTAATGTAAAAGGATCAATCTTCAATCAATATTTATATATAGTTTGTATTCCCCGATGTTAACTATGATTTCATTTCCAAGGAAGAAAAACAATTTGATGGAATCGCCCTAAAGAAGAAATTTCAGAGAGATTTGAATTGGAAAGGATAAAAATGCGTTTCCTCTTTCCCCGAGAATTCCTCTATCTCGAGCTATTCCTGAAATTTAAATTTCCTAAGTGTCCCATAAGTGAGAGTGACTTAATATGTTTTGCGCTTTCTTCTACATCTACATATACATATGTACACCGTAAGCCGCTTTTGGAGTGAGGTAGGCACCATGACTCTACTTTCCAAATCGATAACTTTCGCGTGTCGTTGAAGGAAAAAAATGTATCGACTTGTTCTAGCATCTATTTCCTTCTCTTTTTTCACAAGGTTTATATGACAGGGAGAACGCGCGAACATAGGCAATACTCTGTAAGAGCGTACTTTCTCCGAATTAAGCCTTTGTTAAAATCGATGGTTAAACAATAATTTCCATCTTTTTATTTAATCTTCTATCGTTCAAAGATCCTATCCTTAGTCCTGAAGTATCTGAGTAACTCTCCTTGAATTGTCGTAGTAATCTCGTGCTTCATTCTTTGTGGAAGTTTGTTTGGAATCCAAGGTTTTACTTGATTATTTAAAGATGTTAGATTCAATGAATGTAACAAGAGTTGGCATGATTTGAATCTCATGGAACCTAAATGGTCGATCCCAAAGCTGATCTCTCTGTATCGTCACTTTTTACAACCTGCGCGATTGCTATAAACCTCCGCTTACTAACTCTCTTTCATTACTACTTGTAAGGAAATTGCAGTAAGAGTTACAGCAAAAGGGAGCATATGCGCCGATACACCGTTACTCGACCGTGGGAGCGCATCTGATTGTCAGTATTCCAACGTGAGCCACCATCTCTACATTTTACGGGCCACAATCCTTCAGTACGCCTTTCTGCTGATTTCTCGAGGCTCACATCCGAGAAGACGTTCCTCGGAGATTCATTTTTAACTCGCGAATCAAGGGCTCTAACCGAGGAGGTCATAGAATTCGGAGTCAAGGTCGCGAAGCGGCAAGGCGAAAATAATAACATCCTCGTGTCATTCCATGTCTTTCTCTCTCTCTCTGTGGAGTTCTTTCGCGAAAAATGTCTTCAATTTCCCCGCTAATAAACGAGAGGCATGGAAAAGACGGTTAAAAGCCTTTACGATCCACAGGAAGGGGAGGGTCCGCAAGGGTATGGGGAAGCGTTGGATCACGGCCCGAATTGCATTGTTTGCATTCCCCGTGTGTTGTTCACTTGCTCCGAACGGTTCCTTCCGCGATTTTTTATTTTCCGTTTCGCTGGAGGAGGGTTTTAGGACGGCCCACGAGGAATAATTGCTCCGAATCCCCATCTCTCTCTCCTCCATTTATTTAGCCCCTATGAGTCGCCGCTCCGCCGAATTTTTTTATGAAAAAATAAATCCGGGCTGGTTTTATTGTTCGGTGTACTTCAAAACATTGAGCCGCGGCACGAAAAAAAAACGTACGAGATATGCGTCGCATAAAACTCTTATGTTGCTCCCGCCGTTTTATGGACGGACGCAGAACGAGAGAGGCTTTCGGGGAGAGTGTAAAAAAAGAGAATTTCGTCCGTGAGATCGCGGTTACGAAACGCGTGGAACGTCTTATCCCCTCGGTGAAACGAGTCTACGACAAGGAAAGCTTTTCCCGCGGTGGATAGAGGAAGTTCACGATTCTGGTCGAGATTACTCACGTTTGAAATTTACGGAAGCGGAATCGTAAAGTGTGAGGAGTAATATTACGATTGCGTTTATTTTCAATGACAAATGTTGGAAAATCGCCCTTAAGAGAACTAGATGAATTGGTTATTTTGAGGTACCTCAAGATCGGTATGTACGGCTGCACGCTCGAATTATTTTTTAGCCCGCGAGTTAAATCAGAAAAGCACGGTCTTTTAATGAAAGCGGACTCTTATGTCTTCAAAAAGACTTAATAATGAGACGGTAGGTTTCGATAGATTCGGTAATAAGGAGACATGGCAGATGGTAGTTGTGGAATTTGACAATAAGATGTGAAAAATTCGAAGTTCATTATTGATTTTATTTATGTACAATTTGGCAGAAGATAATGATTTTTTTAAGTGATTGACAATGTATGCTTTAATGTACTCTTAACGAATCTTGCACCTCGTGGATTCTATCCTTAGATATCATATACTCCAATCAATATTTAAGTTCGTATTCAATACATGCATGTATTTTAAAAGGTGAAAATATGCACTCTACTTTAAATCCTCTCCTAAAATTACGAAGATAGATGTAGATTAATATTCCACGACATGAGATCCTGACCTAATCTACTCTGTTAGCTCCTCTAATGCTAACGGAAAGAACGACTAGAAGTCCACCATCTGTTTTAGCGATTACTTCCTTGTAACGAATTTTCGATACCTCTAAGAGCACGCGTTGGTTCTTTACTGGAATTAAAATGCCATTTTATTTGTCTATAACTTCTAAATCGATAAATTTTCCAACATTTTTTCGTCTTTAATCAGATCTTTTATCTGAATTCTGGAGCGAATTAGAATATTTATGATTAACGAACAGGCATTTAAATTGTGTGGCTATACTAGTAAACTATACTATAAAACGGCATTTTATGCTGCCAATGGTTTTAACTTCATATAGTATCAAATCTCTAAACGAATGTATGTTACGAATTTCAAGTTTACTCTGGCGAAGGAAATGACGGTGTTTTCAAAGCAATCAGTCTGCGCCTCCACCCATTCATCAGTTGCTGGACTTTCTTACAGACGAGGTCAACGCTCTCGAGAAACACGTGCGTATTTTAAATAGGTAAATGAAAGTAGGAAGGAATCTGTCGTTGATGTCTGCGTTTCAATCGATAATTCATGGCTATTGATCCGCCTAACGTAAACGTCATTCAAATCATTCGCCAACTATCCTCAAAAAGGGTTCTCAAGTATAAAGCCGACTCCAAACCATTCGAGACAACAACGCGGAAAAATATACTCAAATCCTTCCACGTTTTCCTTTGCGGTTGACGCAGACAGGAGGAAGTCTTTTTTAGAATCGGGTACCCTCGTATTCCTTATCTCGCGGAGAACTCATGCTTGTGACCTTTCTTCGTGTGTTGAATGAAAGTTTCGAGATGTCCGTGCGCCGAATGTCTGCGAAGCCTAAGGGTCACCCGTCTCCTTCGCTGCAATCCTTCTCTCGTCTCCTTGTCTCCTCTCTTTTATCCTTCTCTGCATTCTCTCTTCACATACCTTTCATACGGGAGCTGTGGTCGACCTTGGGGAGCAGAAGATCTTGCCAAACGGGAGCAGAAGGTGGACTAACGCAGTCCCGCTCCGCTGCGTTTCCTTCCGTCTGGTTAACTTGGGGAACACGAATTCCTATGCCGATGTATCTTTTCATTTAGACTCGCTTCATTTTGATCGTGCTTTCTCGTATTTCCCATCTCTCTCTCGGATTCCAAAGTCAGCAATATTGAGCACGGTCGTAACTTGCGACCTAGCTGGGTACCAAATAATTTTGCAATATTCTCTTTATATAGATTTTATCTTGGTAGTATGAGTATTTATTCTGCAATACAACAATATGTTAAGGCAGCGATAATTCAATAAATTCCACGCAGCTACTTTATCTAATTGAAGTTATCTCGTTCTAAAAGGAAAAGATGCTTAAATCTTTTCCTTTTATCATTTTCACCGGAACTCAAGATGCTAGGTGTAAAATTGAGATATGAGACTCGGTATCTCAAATATTTCAATGGCATCTTCTTCTAAAGAGAGGATCGAGTTGAAAGTCAAGGTTTAGCTTCTGAGACAGATATTAAAGATATATTACGAAGATAATATTGAAGAATTCAGCATTAAATATTTCTTTCGGAAGAAGTTATTTTTTCGAAAATTTAACGGAATCACTGGATTTTCTTCCAAAGAAGAAAGCATATATATTTTAAATTTAAAAGCGGAAATATCTGAATGAGTTATGATGTTATTTCTTCTTTAGAAACAATTGAAATTTTATTTGAAAATATTGAAAACAAATTATTTGGGGGGTTATTGGGCAATTATTTTCCACGATCAGATTTTATTTCTCTTACATAACTTAAGCGATCAGAAATATTATCTTTCATGATTGATATAGAACTTCATTAGACTACCAAGACTAAGACACTTTGAAACTTTTCAACCAACCCATAGAAAAGTTACCTGGAACACTCGATTAATTCGATTCGGAAAAGCTGCGATGCTGTTGATTGAACTTTCGCTTTAAATTGTATGCACCAAAAAGAACAGGAGAGAGAAATTATCTAAAATACTGTTTTAAGTAACCTTCGCTAGGATTACCTTTCTGAAATTCATCGTAATACAGGGGAGCGTTATATTTCAAAACACCTTAATGGTCGTTTGAAGAAGTCTGTTCTTTTCCAAGAATATTGATAGGCAATGTCTAGGAATGCTCACATGTAAGTTTCACGGCTTTAGAAAGACATCCCCTTAATACTCTTTCGTACGTAGTCGTGAAACTCGTAAAATGCCCGTAACATGGAGCTTAATGGTTGATGAACCATTAAAAATCAGCTTCCGGGACGTATGAATTCTTCGTCTTTCAACCATATGGAATATGATGTACAGAGTGATGAAATAAAAAGTAAAAAGTTTTGACTACGGAAGTACTGTATGGGATATAAAATTCTGAACTCCTTTTGTTCTTGATACGAGTGCACTGGTACCTCAACATCCGCGAACTCAACACTTACGTATTAAAATATTCGTGACAGAGTTTACTCAAATGTTTAAAAAATATTTCGAAGTTGACTATCAGAAAATTATGGATAAAAGTAGGGAATGTTGGGGAAACTTCTGACTCGGAATATTTCTTCGTAATAGTTCGTAATAATAGAAATTGTTTAAAATAAAGTACGGGTAACGAGAGAGTTACGAGAGTAACATTTGATCACATTGTTATATAACAAATACATACCAAAAGGCAAACGTAAATACATTCTGAGAAACAAATTAAGATGTATTTTATTTAAACGAATTATTATAATCACATCTGACTAAAAACCGTGATTTTATTGTGAACGTTGCCGTCGAAAATAGTGAGGTGCTTGGGTAAAATCTAAATCTCCTGATATAGATACATACATCAATTTATCGTAAGAAGCAATGCGGTAATGAATTTAAAAAGTACTTCAAACTTTTGGCGAGAAGTAGTCGGATCTCTAAAATTTAACAGCTAACCATGCTCCATCCGGTTTCTTATAATATATTAACTTGATAAACACTGACAATAATGTCTTGTTGGAAATTGAATAGCGTCCTTTATTTGTCCTCTTTCAGATTTAAAAATCTTTTTTTTTACCTAATTGAGACTAAACCGATCCCATAATTAATATACATAAATAAATATATGTATCCTTATATTTTGCGTATAGGCTTTATATAAGTTTATTTATCTGGAAATGTGGTGAAAACTTTAATTAAATCTTTCATTGTGATACCAGAAAAGTTTAATGACTAAATGTGAGGTAGAGTTTTCCTACGATGTTTACCCAACGTATTGTGTTCATATCATTATTATACGACTTGATTGATGCGTAATTGTATTCCTGTGATTAAAAGTTCGTGACCATTTAAATTTTAAATTCGTACACCACACCTGTCGCAATAGGGTGCAGATTCATTTCAGAGAGAAGTCATAATGATGCAGCGGAAATAAAAAGGAAAGTAAAGCGGAGAAGTGCAAATGTTACTAGGTTAGAGTCTGGCAAATGAATCGACCCTCCGTGCTGAGCTCAGCTTTTTAACGACCTAAAATGTTCCTCTTGCACTACAGGAATCCTTCCTTTAATGACTTCTATGTTGTCTAACTACAATAAAACTCGGCTTTGGAGACAGCCCTTGTACGGGGGTCAGTCTTAACGAACCACCAATTTCATAAGGCGCTGAGTAATCCGAGTAATTCTTACTCTGCGGTAATGAGTGTCCCAAGAAAGTCGTTTACCGTGTTTGAATTACTTTTACAAACCCTGTATCATCTTTAATCTCCTTGTTACTACAAAATGTAGGCATAAATGTTATATTTGTTTGGGGAATTCACTGAATAGGTTGCAATATTATTTACTGAAAGAATAAAACAACTTAGTAATTTCCCCAGGAATAAGTTTGGCGAGACTATTCTCATTTACATGTGACTATTCAAACCAAACATATTCCTGTGGAAATTAGCAAGTTCTTAAATTCCTTCTTATAAGTATATTATAAGTATGGCACCATTCCACAAGATCAAGATCGATTACATTTAAGTTGCATTTTTTTTTTCAAAATTGCATGATAAAAATCGCGACATCTCAAGTTTTTACGAAGTGGAATCTTCACGAAAATGCGTTCCCTAAAAAAATCTTGCATATTAACATTTTTATGAAATTGCAATTAATTTACGAAAGTATGATTAATACATATAGGTAATGCTGTACAATGGAAACATTCTAAAGAGCATAGTAAGATAATAATAGTGAGCTATGACAAAAAAATACCCCCATTTTTTTTAATAATGCATGAATGGACTAACGGTGTTATTATCCCATGACGATTGCGAGGTTCAAGCTCGCACCATCTAAGTACCCATTTCGCTATTAGTCGGTATACGTGACACTGAAATAGTAAAATGTTTACTCGTGCTCCCATACTTCCCGGATATCCCTCTGGTCGGTGATTTTTTTGCGGTCACGCCACAATTTTCCTCGTGTAGACCTCCTGGTCGTAAGCTAAGTCCATAATTCATTCAGGAAACATTCACGGCACTTAATCACCTCCGTGTATAAGCAACAGCTCTCAAAATATATATAATGGCGTTTTTACACGAATATTTACTAAGAATTGCTTCTTGTCGTGCGATTTAAATAAATGCGAACCTCTATTCGACCCTGTATTTTCTTTTTATTTGAGAACATGTAATGACCGGAATAACTCCAGTGATAACTCATTCCAGCGAAGATTGGACAAGGAATCGATTTCTTTACTTTTTCATTCCACCATTATTTTGAAATACAGCGATAGTTTTTCAACGGATAAATATTCTTTTTCCTTTATATTTCTATTTTCTCGTTTTCTCAATTCTGCTTCTTTGATACATTCGCTGTGCAACTAAACTTAGTATAAGGAGTGATAACAGAATTTTATGCTCTCAATACTACCGAAATCAAACAACAAGTATTTGTGTATTCTAATCTCTATTTAGTACGCTATTATTTTAATCTAAGCATTTATAATTTATTTTACAAACATAAATGACTTTTCGAAAAATAAATTTGTTTGAAAATGACATATTATCTTAGGGATCAAAATGCCGTTGAATAAAAAATATCATATGGAGGTGATAACAAGTTAATGAATGCACATAAGAAATCATGGGTCGATTTGACCGTTGTTTCTGTTGACGGCAGATTTCCATGCTCAGACAGCTCACAGACAAGCAGGCATGAATCAATGAGTCATAAAAGTTGGACACCTCAAAATAGAGATGAACTAGTTTGCGAGAGTAATTTAATAGATGTATATTTATGCCCCAGTTGATCCGGCGAACACCGCATCATCTCATGAATTAATGATGATGGCGTTTTCATGTTTTTCTTGTGGAGATTCCCATTGGTGAAAACTTCTCTGGCCATTTCAAGTATAGCCATTTGTGACTTCATAATAAAACATTGAGACGGAAGCTCAGTGGTGAAAATAGAGGATAGGATTTTAGAGTCTGAGAAAAAGCTGTTGCAGCCAAATAAAGCTCCATAGCCCATTAAATTCTCCATATATAGATATCATAAAAACAAAGGCGAAACGCAGGAACATAGGAACGGAGTGTTCCGTCAGTAAGTGGATATGTAGTAACTATGGTATAAATAAGTATGCTCGTTATTGCTTTATTGTCTCAAGTTATACCCATGTACTTAGAAACGTAGATGATCTCCTGTTTTTCCCTAGGCGATTGATAATTTAATTTGATACTGTGAGGAACCATCGCTGCATTGAAGATTTTGACTAGATTTGAACTATAACACGCAATGGTGAGCTATGACATCATTCCTACTCCGCACAATTTTGTCGGAATTCAACATGATAGTACAAAAAATACTTAGAATTTTTTTACACTGAAAAATTTTCTAATGCCTAAATAGAAGGAGGTAAGGTGCATTTGTTTAGATATAAGAAGAGAATAAAACTATGCTTATAAATATTGCTCTCGTAAAATATCTGCATCACGATCTTTTTACCTTTCGTAATTAGGATTCGTCCTCTAAGATATCATATTTGGAGAGTACTCGCTATTTATGTGGAACTAAGGGAAATCTTTTCTTTTCCTTGACACCATAAGCCAATTAAATTCATATTTACAAAATTATCATGGGAATCATATGTGAATTATTCTCATTGAGTCATTTTCATTCATGAATAATAAAGTGAGTTATCGCAATCAAAAATACTTGTCACTACGATTAATAGAATATTTTAGTACCTAATTTAAACTTTGATTTCTAAGCATTTTATTTTAGACATCCTCTTATTTACAATAAGGGTTGTGGTGATTTTTCCCTCAAAGCAAACTTCCCTTTCTTGTACCTTTTGAAACATGGGGAGATCGATATGAAAAGCCCTGTAAAAGAAGTATTATTATTGTTAAGAAAAAGAAGCGGACAAATGGGGACAATCGTCCAAGCATTGATTAATGAAATTTCGAAGGTGTCATCATAGACTGTTATTAACGAAGAATTTTACTGAAAGAAAAACCATTTACTCGACAGTAGTAAAGCAAATAGGCTTTCATTCCCTCTTTTCTTCTCCCTTGAACCATCGCGAATCACTTATTTTTAGTTCGAGACTATCAGTTTACTCGGTGTAACGGTATACTATAAATGAAAATCGCGATTTAGCGCAGAGTCGTTTTCGCGACGCGCATCATTCACCCCATCATCTCGGCTAATCGCCCGAGATCGTTCTCCCAGTTGCCGTGTAATGGGACTCATCGAAAGAGGACGACAAAGCTCCCTTCCTTCTCTCGTCGCCATGGCAGCAAGAGAATTACAAACCCGCGCTGCGGAAAGACGAGTTGGAAACGAAAAGAACTTGCAACCCTTTCTCAAGAGGCCGCCGTATCCAAGAGGAGAATCACGTCCGGGACGTTTTTTCCGAAAAGATCGGAGGCATAAATCCTTAAGCATCTCCCACCCTCGCCCGTACCTGCCGTTTCTAATGAGGATGCTTGATCGGGGGAGAGCTAATGCTTTGGTGTACTGCGGGTGGCAGGCCCTCGAGGGGTTGCGAACTCTTTCTCTCCGGTGCATCGGAGATGGAAAAGGGCTGATAATGAGACTCTTTCCCTCCGAGAGAGAGCGCTGCTTTATCGCGGGATCGATCCGCGGCCCGCAATAGCTAGTTACTCTTTAGAGTGCGATTTCTTCAGCACCACCGGCGAAATGAAAACGTTCCCTATTGACACTCGAGAGGCGATTATTTTGCTCGGAATTGTTCCGCTAACGATTTTACGCTCTTGGCTTCCTTGTTGCGGAAGCGATACCCTGTTGGGAGCTAATCTTTTGCTCCCTCATTTTCTTCCGAGCCGATGGAGCATCCTCAACTAGTTAGTAATACGATGGTAGTTTTTAGTAGTTTTCATACAGAGGAGAGTAGTTTACTCGCATGCCACGTAAGTCTCGGGTTCAATTACCCGTGGACTTCCGTGACCCGATTTGTTTTTGTCGTGATATGATCGACCTTGTCGGTTATAGTCTATTAAAGTTATCTTCACGTCTCAGGAGATGGAACAAGCAAAATGAAGTCTTATGAGACAATCTTATTTGTGAAATCGAAGATGCCTATTGTATCCTCAGACTTCTGCAAGAAATCCGTATCTCTCAAACCTGCGTTGAAACTTACAATGTACTGCTCCTACTTCCTTTAATCTCGTAGATTATAGTAGTAAATTTTAATTTTAAGTTTTCTATCAACCTACTACTAAATTCCAGTGAAATTTAGTCCCTTGGAATCAATATTAATATAATAGTAAAATCAGTATATTACACGTGGAAGAAAAGATTTGAGAGAGAATAGTTTCTCACGCAACTTTAAGGGAATTACTGAGTGTCTCCGAATCAGCAGATAAGCCGTTGCAATTTTCTCACCTTTGATTGATCTCTGTGTACTGCATAACTATTATTTTTTTGCTCTTCCTCCTCAGCCATGAAATTAACTTTAACAGACTATATCTACATCGATAAAATGTTTCAAATTCGTATATTCTTTTTGTTCTATTCAAACACATGAATCAATAAATAATTTACTTTTAATTATATAAAACTCTACTTCAAGAAATGGAAAATGCCATAATTGGAACAGGGAGGTAAAGAGACAGGTAAGGGGATAAGTCTCCCGGCTCTTGAGTAACCTTCCCACAAGTAATCCGACTATAATGAAAACGACCCCAAGCAAATAGCTAAGTGTTATAGCGATGAGTTTCGCAGGAGAATTCAGTCTCTTACAGAAGCGCATCCACAAGTCTATCAGTAAAACATTTAAGTCTCCAATGGAAGCTACACTGTGAGCTTGTTACTTCGCTCTCCCACCAAAGATTAGATGGATGATGAGAGACCTGTATCGATAGCGCAGCGGGTACCGCTCTGCCTATAAATCTATTTGCGGAGCGATGCAGAAAAGAATACTATTTGTTTTAATTGGGTCGTTTATTTTGGATTTAAGTGCACGGATCCCAGTTCTATTTGGATCCATGACTTGGCCGTCTCATTGACTACGCGCTACTCGCGGTTGGAATTTGCCATAAGTCCTTCGTGGAGATGTGTGTTAACCACTGTGATTTAGTATAAGGAACCGATGAGCGAGCTACGGGTTTTCGATACTGAATGCCATTGCGAAACGGAACGAGGAAAGTGACAGTTAACGGCTGTAAGGAAACTCGAATTATATCGGCAGATATTATAAAAAGTCATTGTGGCGTGCTACGATAATTTTTCCTATTGGCATGATTTCTTAAATTCAATGATCCAATAAAACTTTCAAATAGGAATTATCATTTTGTTGCATTTATTGTAAAAAAGGTGGTGCTATTAACGTAGTATTTTAATTATTTCCATTACCTAATTGGTGTAATGATTTATCTCGTCGTAAAATAGGAAAAACACTGGTCCTTATTCGTGGCTCATTCTTTATCCATTCCTAAGCAATTTAGGTTCTTTCAATGTAAGAAAAATAGTCAGCAGGTAAAGCGGAGTCGTGATACAGTTTTCCAAAACCCTCTGAATCGGTATCTACCAGGAGAGAGGCTAACGATGTAAATCTAACTTCAATTTAAAATATTCATTTTCCTATACCTTATGTTTTCGTTTTCTGTTGAGACAGAAACCTTATATAAGGTTTTTGTCTCAACATATTACTTATAATTACCGATTATATATAATTACCGATAATTACTTGTAATATACCGATAATTTTCAGCTTTGGCAATTCAATCATTTCAGAAAATAATAACGAGGACTCCATTGTAGATAGTAGATATGGAGTTTTAGAAATATGATCCACAAATATTTAGAAACCTTGCATTTAGAATATTAATTAGATATTCATCACCAACAGACCAAACGAGATGGAAGCCGTTTTTGATCAAATAAAAGGCAACCCATTACTAAGACGTCCAATGGATATTAAAGGTGTTAAAGGATTTTTACGTAATGAAATGTAAATACCGATAGTTTCCTCATCCTTAATTATAGTGAAAATCAGGATGTTTTCTTAATATTCTCACGTAAAGCCGAAAGCTCGTTTTCGATATTTTTGAAATTTTCTTGAGTAACTATTTTACCTTCAGAATTGGCATAATTTATGCCCCAACTATGTATATTGAAACAAAGTATTAAGACCTGACGGCTTGCATAATTGTGTGCATGTGATAGACATCGAGAAGAGAAATCATGCAAGCTCGAGTGCAACGAGAAATTCGCAAGCAATTGGCTTCATGATTGGAGTTTCCCTCGGATATTTGAAATTGAGGCCCCCGAGGTATGTCGACAAGAATCGGTCGCTTGGAATCTTAATAACGTGGAAGGGGAAATCGATCGTGCGCGTAATCATGCATACTCTAAATGTAGGTACTCTTTTCTCCATAATCAGCAGGTGTTATAAAACCGTGTTTTGAAGAAATTCATCCAGTTAAGATCCTGGATTTCCCAAAGAAAGACATTAGGGATTTGCAATACATTTTTCACTGATAAATTCTGAAACATCTCACCGGAAATTATAATTCTATCGTACGTCTATCATTGCATTTTAAGTTTAGAATTTTTAAAAGAACACGATGAAAAATCGTGCTACTTTGAATTATGGTCTTTAAAGAATTCACTTAATAATGAGCTACAGAAAGGAAATTTTTATAGTTAACAGCATACTCAGTGACAATTAATGGTGGTAATTCCGGAATATTGTCCATCTTCTTCAGTTATGTTGTTATTATAATTACCACAAAATCATATCTGAAAATATCATCATCAATAAGTGATAATAGAAATAATTTTAAAATAATTGCATCATGTCATAATCGTAGGTCCATATATCACTACTATACTGCAATATTTTATTCTTTGGCTATATGAATTAATATAACTGTTCTTACTTATGAATTCCAATACAAAAAGATGATTTAAAGTAGGGCGTCTAAGCCGCAGCTTGCGGCCACTTACGTTTATTGGTGGCAACTTACATTTCTTGAATGTTTAGCCTCTGTAGGTGTATTTTAGAGAAGACATTATAGTATATATTTAATTTAGTTAGAATATGCTGGCAACTAAACGTGAAATATTGGTATTTTATCTATTGAGAATCACAGTTCCTTTTTGTATGGTTTTGTGTGTCTCGGTATTTTATTTCGTTGATCTATTGGGTGATTTTTCCTTGCTTAAATACAAATTATTAGACTCGAATTAAAATAATTAAATATAATATCAAATTTAATAGAGATACAAGAAGGTAATTGAGGCTAAAATATCTTCAGCTGAAAAGAGAAAATTCGCGAAAAGTAAGGGGCTTAATCTGAAGTCCGTCAACTTTTTTCTGGGTTTTACTTGTTCGCGACATTATTTTTAGGAGTAGCTGTCGTCATCTTAAAAATCTCCATTTTCATCTCCATCAATTATAATGATAGTAATTTATTCATAATTATAATTATATTATTAGAGGAAACAGTAATCCCCAATTAAATCCATCATAATAAGTATTTGAACGATCGCAGAGGAGGAACACAAAAACCCACCCCTTGCCAAGAAGAACCAGGAATCGAACATAAGATCTTGATGTTGAAAAAATATAACACTGACCATACCAGCAGAGAGGCTGATTCAACTCTAAAAAATGATTTATTTATAAATAATCTAACGGAAAATGCCTATAAAAATATAAATGAAAATTATTGATAACTTATTTTTCCATGAATAATTCTACGTGACCTCCTCAATATATTCTCTAGCATAAAGCAGACATTGATCTAAAACAAAGGAATATAAGCATAACGTCAACTTCGGTGTATTTTGGAATCTTACTCTTTTATAAACGTTTTGCATACGTGGCCGAGTTATTTGTAAGCTTTTATTACGTTCTCTCCCGCCTCTCTCGTCCTATTTTCCCAAATTTCGAGTGAATCTGTTGTGGTATTTAAATTTAACATGGAGACTCACTGCAAATGGCGAGCAAAATCTTCAAAGGCAGAACTACCATTGTGATTTAGACCAACAATCGCTCTATGTGAGCTTTTTCTACATAGAAGCAGCATAGGATTTGTAAACAGAGACGCTTCCACTCTGTGGAGGAAAATTGGAGATCTCTTTTCAATAGCCGTTGAAATCCTAAAATCAGGTAAATAGACCGGACAGAAGCCAAAATGTTTTTCAGAGAAAAATTCTGTGACCGGCATGCATCTAAAATCGCTTTAGATATCAAAATGAAAATTTAGAGGTTTAAAATCTCCAATAGGCGCCTTTGTCGGCGTTCCTCGTCTCATTCGCCAGTATTTGAAGAAAACAAGAAAGGAAACCGTACTTTTTAAGACCTTTTATGATGTTCTTAAAAATTGCGATATCCTTTCTTGTTTTCTCTGAATATCGGTGAATGAGACGAGGAACGCCAACAAAGACGCCTATTGGAGATTTTAAACTTATAATTCTTCAACAGCCGTATTCCAAATTTTCTTTCTTTCCAAAACAGAAAATTATTCACTCTAGAAATATTTCTGATTTTAGCTCCATTCGAAGCTCGCACTTTGGATTTGTAGACTGATTTATGCACAAATATAGTAACTGTATACCGGAATTAGCTATTGATCGGCATATTTCATCTCCATGTTTCGCGAGTGGAACACTTAGAGAGCCTTAAAAACCATCTCCGCTAATCCAGTCCGAGAAGCAAAACCGAAGACGGATCTCGTTTCAAATTAGTTCGCTCACGGCATTAAAAGGGTTTTCATGCAGCGGTTTCCTCAATTGCCCGACTCATCTGTTTCGCGTTGACAGAGATTAAGACGCTCCCTCACGGAGCGATCGGAAAAGAAGTCCGAGAAACGGTAGTAGACTGACGAATGCCTCGTTAACACAGAAAGGAAAACGATCGGAGGAGGAAGGAGTAGGTAAACGTGCATTAGATAGCACCCACTTACATTGGGCACGATCCATTACGGGAACATAAGGCATCGTTATAGCGTCCACTTACGATAGCATATTCCATTCTTGCGATCTGACCTTTCCCGAAGACTTTATTTCGCTGTCTGCGGATAAAGAGCGGGGGCGGAGACACTCCCGTAAGGAATCGCTTCCGTGCGCCTACGGGCCCCCGTACGGAGCGTGGGTGGGCGAGCAGAAAGAGGGACGAAAGCGGAAAGCAACACACGACGTCTTTTAATGCCCCTGTTCGCCCTCCGCCCACGGAGGACGGTAAAATGTCGGGAGAAACCAAGGTTTCTGCACGCGGAGGAATGCCTGGCCGCTTGTGCGTGTTCGGTTCCGAGAGCTTGTGTTAATATCTGCGCTTCGATCTAGATGTGAGGCATGTCGAACGAGGCTCCACGTATTTACTCGGTGGAGCTCTTGTCATCGTCTGTCCCCACCCGGGATGATGATGTTTGTTTTGATCACTCAAAAGCGTCGATGTCACGCGTGGGTTTCCGTGACGAATAAGTTCAGTCCGGGCGGTCGATTGATTTCCCATTAATTGGTTGTGATTCCGTGATTGAGTCGCAGCGTAAATAGGATTATTAGAATTTCTTCGGTTACAATTTGTTCTAGTGGTTTTAGGATATAATTAATAAGCCGCAATGACGAATGCTGCTACGTAATTCTATTGTTTAGAGAGCAAGGGAGAGAAAGTATGTATTGTATTGCCACGCCTATAAAAATACTCGCGAGCATTAAAATTCCACCCAACTTTTCCAAATTTGAATTTTTTATAATTATGCATCAATATCTTAAGCTCAATCTTTGGGTATTTCATTGTCTAAAAACAAATTTAATTACCAAGGAAATACGGAAAAGCCGGGTTTTTTAAAAATCCATTTTTTCTTGGAATTTTTCCTGTGTGTACGCCATTATGTGCAAAGATATCCTAATCCTTTTCAAAATTTTATTGCATTTATAAATAAGAGTTATATTCAAAGTAATTGATCGTGAATTTCGAATGCATTATCCTCATTTGAATAATTTCCACTGTCTACCTTTATTCTCAGAGTAAGCAGCCATCCTACCAACAATAATATGTATTCTGTTTTCATTTCCCTTATTATTAATAGTAATTACATTAAATTATATCCAAATTAAACTTGAACATTAATTATTTTTTAATGAATAAGAAAAGGGGAATTGCAATCCGAGTTCACTATTTTATTTATTTTCTTGTCGATTTACTAATCAGTCCTGCAGATAAAGAAAATAGGTATTTGCATAAATCATGCCTAAATGCATCCATTCGATGATGATTTAAACGCCTCTGAAGCAATCACAATCAAACTAAAATTGCTAGGTTTTACCTCCCTGCAAAGCTAATTGTCTTGTTACCTACTGATTCCATAGCCGAAGGCTGAACGCGAAGATGAGATATCCGGCAAAAAGCATACTCTAATCGAATCCCCGATGAATTCTTTCGAATTTTATTTGTTAACAGCCGAGTGAGGATGATTGCACAGATATTAAGCGATGCAGCTCATTTGCCCCTCTAATCCGGCAATAAATGACACGGCCTTGCGATAACCTTCAGAAGGGGAAAGCGCTATTCCTCGAGATGCTCGTCCCACGCTCCGCTGTTTTTTTTTCTCTCGATAACCGAAGCTAAAGCCCATCGCTTTTCCTTCGCGCAATACGAGTAGCCGAAAATTTATCCGTTTCGCTACCGAATGACTTCTCCGCTGACGCCCTGTGCTTAAAGATATAAGCCGAAATACGACCCTCGATGGTAAACAGCCGTAATTAACATCTGGATCTCGAGAAAACCACCTGTAATGGGTAATCGTAAACGAGCGGCTCTCCAGAGAAATTGGCAAGGAAACGAAAGTGAAATTACAGAGACTTTGGAGCAGCAGATTTTTATTATTTTTAAATCACCGGGTACGTTATCGCTGCTCGGGCCATTAATCTTCTTAAGTGGACCGTCTTTGGTAGGTTTTGCTGTAATAAGAGCACCACTCCTCTTATCCTCTAGCGGTGAAAAACCTCTCCATGGTGATCCTTAAAGGGAGATCAAGAAGCTCATTACAAATGATGGATGCTAAATTTACTTCATAAGTAGTTCAATGATAGTTCATCAAGGCTGAAGATATGAAGACGGAGACATTCCTTTTTCGATCGTACAGATTATGTAATCCAAAATGTAAGCTCAAATACGATTAGTGGCTCTATAGATGTAAGAATAAGGAAAGAAAGTTTTGTAACTCGGTTATCTAGAATATATTGGAATGCGTTCGGCGAATTCCTTGAAAACTCGATTGAGTGAGGTTTTCTCGTTCCATTGCTCGGATAACATTCTCCACTATTTTATTGCCTTGTTTTACGATCTTACTCTTTGACTTCGTGCGCTGCAAATATTCTGCAGTAATTCAAGAGATATGCAATTTATCGAGTCGAAAAGCGGTCGTATTTCAATACCCTTTCAACTCTCTTATTTTACCCTACTGCCCATGAGTCAAATAAAGATAATCCAGACAGAAAAACTTTGATTATATCGATAAATTTTTAGAATTCCCACAATGAAACTCTGCTTGTACAATCAAATCAGATCTTAGAAGAAAATTTGTCCAAAGTTAAATGAAACCACTGACAAATGATAGTGAAAGCAAGCTGAGTACAATTTTCAAGCGCATAATATTTGCCCATATAAAGAGGAAACGAGTTTTAAAGAAATAAAACTACTCATTTCAAACTACCACTGGGTACAAGAAATCTGGAGGATACTATATTTGATGAGGGAATCAATAAAAAATTAAAGTAAAACGATTGAAGTGAATTTAAAGCCAAACTTTTTTTATCCTTAGTAAAAAATCTTCACGCTCAGTGAACTCCTGTTACTATGTCATCGCTTCGAATCATGAAATATAAATGTATTTTCTTGCGGTTTTGTTTTTGTCAATGCTCCCGATTAGCCCAATATGTATGGTGTTCGTCTTTGGTGGAAACGTTCCGTGGTTCGATCCCGTTAGGAGATAATTTTCCAGATAAATCGTGACAGCAGGAAAGGAATTTGGTGGTAAAAGTGTATTCCGGATCTCTAAGCTTCTTCATCGCACACACCATCGTTGGAATTGTAAGGCTAAGATAGTAGTTACTTATTTGTGTATCAAATTATTAATTTAAATTCTGTCTGGAAATTAAACAGTTGCCTTTCGTAAGATAATCCTGTAGCACAAACGCAGATTCACTCTAAACATTCTTCAATTTCTAGATTTATTTTATTTTTAAGCCTGTAAAATGATTGGATTTTTTAATCATGTCAGATTACTTTAAGACCCTGTACATACATTATCGACTAAGAAGATTGTTTATCGTAGTGATTTACTTGGATCGATATGCGCTTTTCCACTACTAAGTAGGGTCGAACGGACAATTACTCACGGCAGATATACCTTTAGCTTCGTCTACTCTTGTCTCCAATAATTCGGTAATTGTACTCCGTCCTTACGCGTTACCGTTCCCGAAACGAATCTAAGGCGAACGAACACCCCATTAAGAAGTTCGCGCGTACCCAACTTTCCAATCAATCGTCCCTAACTTTCCGAGCAAGCATAAAATCATCACGAGCGTCGACGTGATGGGACACTCACACTTTCTCTCGAAAAGGTAAATCACTTTTTTCTGTTGACAACTCACAGTTCAGGAAGCGACCCGCGGCTGTCGTTTAGCGCCTCCAAATCAGGAAACGGGCGTCGAGGTTTATAAGTGAGAAAAGGTCTCCAGGGAAGAGAGTCCGGCGACCGAAATCTCTCGTCGAGCGATGACTCCGAGCGGAAAGAGTTGCAGCGTCGGTCGTGCTGATAAGAGAGACGAAGACATCCGAACTGCACGAGGACGGGCAGCGCACTGTTTATCCTGGGAAGAGAGGGACAGGAGCAGCGGAGAGGGGAGGAGAGGGGCACGAAGAAAGAGGAGAAAGGAAGGTGTCGAAGAGATGGGGCGGATGGGAAAAAAGGATGGAGAATTATGAGGAGGTGGGGATGGGCGGAGTCAAGGGTGAGGGATGCTGTGAGAGGTTACGGGAAGGTTATGCACCGAGGAAAGAGGGGGAGGGAAGCCGTATTACGTTTGGGTTTTAAAGTGGGCATTTGATATAGGATGGTGGATGTGTTTGGGTGATAATTGACTAACAACTTCTGTTGGAGAGGACGCTTGTCTCCTTAACACCTCTTTCAACAATCGTGCGGGTCCGTCGATTTTTTGGGACGATTGAGAGGTCTGTGTTGAGTTGACGGTTGCGTTCGGTTTCCTTTTTTACCGTACACTACTACGTTCAAAAAGTTCCCGAACTTATTTTTCCCGCGAAAACGCCGAGCAGGAGAAACGTAAGATTCTAGTGGTAGATAGCGCCACTTATTATGGGTACAGCTACCTACCACCTACATACCTACTTATCTACCACCAGAATTTTATATTTCTGCTGCTCGGCGTTTTCGCTGAAAAAGATTAGTTCGGGGAAGTTTTAAACGTAGTAGCAAACTCTTGTATAAGCATAGCTTTTCGGCACATTTTTATGCCAAAATGTCCCTCATCGGCTTATACTCGAGTGGGGCTTCTTTTACGTGTTATCCAGCGGAAAAATTCAGCCGTAGTCGTACATCGGCTCGTTAATTCCTAACTTGATAAATTAACGATTCTTTGTCAATTTTACTCGCAATCGCGTGCCGTCCGTCGAGTGTTGTCGGGTTGAAAACATCAGACTTCTGAATCGGGTGACGTCGTTTATTATCAGATTTCCCACCCTAGATTTATACTTGCTTAAATTAATTTTCCCAGTGTTTTTGATAAAATTAGGTGCTTCTGCTTATATTCGGTATATTCGGCTTATACTCGAGTACATACTGCTCTCAATCTATAGAAATTCCTCTTTCAGACGCGCGTTATCGCGATTTTTATGTTGAGGAAGGTGTCGTTCGGATTCCTTCGTCATCGGAAGAGGCTGTTAATTTTATTTTCACTCTCACTACCGCAATCGCTTTACTGTTGAGAATTTATTTGCGTTGAGATAACGAGGCTGTCGTTTCTGAGGAATGACGTGATTCCGCGAAGCTGAATGAAGTCGCTCTTCAGATACTTCGGGCACCTGATTACGGTGTTAAAATAACTGACTGATGTCACTCGGAAGGTATTTAATTGTCACTCATCCCTAAGAATTTCCACGCTTCAATTTTGACGTGCTGTAATGGCATGAGAAAGGTCGACCAAAATATCTTCCAAGCCTGCGCAAATTTATGATAAGCTTTGGAAGATTGCGTTTGAAATGTTTGTTGTGTTGTATGCCTCTTAGAATCATATCCGCAAACGTTATTTCAACAGGGATTCAAGCTATTATTTCAAGGGACGAATATATTATTGGCTAAGAATCCACCCGCTAAATTATTATATTCGTCTTTGGCGCACAGCTGAACCCTTTAGTATTGAAAATTTTAATGTTTCTCGGGTAGTTGTTGAGAATTGATCATTCGGACCATTTTTATCTAATGCTAAGTAGAGCTCATTTCTTCCGACCGCGAAGATCAGCTGAGATTTAATTGAAATCACATCATCCAAGGAAGTTTGATGGACGATACATTTTAATTATTAATATTGCATTAATTACATAAATCGATGCCGAGTTAGGCAATCAAAGTTATGAATATTTAACGAGGAGCAATTTTGTATTGTATATTCTATATAATGTATGGAAATATGCTAAGCCAAATGTTCCTTTGAGAGACAAAAACTTCGTTTGGGATCATTTTCTCAACTAATAACCTCCAAAAGGAAATACCGTGCCAATGCCGGAAATATATCACATTAGGTTTATAATATAAGTTCATCCGTAAAATTTGGTTGTCTTAAGAAATCCGTACATCTTAAACTCAACAGATTTTTTTTCATGAGGAGTTGTTACAAATTTTATTCCTACTTAGTGGAATGTTACCACTTGAAGTGATGTGTTTTTATAAACTATAGCCCTCTCTTTGGAAATGTGAGAGCGTTAGTGTATCAAAAATATCCAGGTGGGTTTAATTTGAGCAAAAGCAATCGTGAAAAATAAACAATTTCCTAGCTATAATAATAATAATAATAATAATAATAATAAAACGGCTTTATTCGGGCGAGATTGAGACTAAAAGTCTCCTCTTCCATCTAACCCATCGTCATACAATATATAAATAATTAATTTAAAGAGATAGTATGAAAAAGATATGAGAAGAAATTGTGGATGTAAAAAACCTAAGAAATTCTTAGGAAAAAAAATTTATCCAACTATCGGTCCAATTGTTTTCAGTTTTCCGTTGGAAGTCAATTTATGACCATGAGATCAATACCTTTATTTTTCTTGGAATAATATTGAGCTATCGTTGCCAAAGAAGACTAATAGAAAGGATTTTTCAAAATGTTATTATAGTAAACACGTCTTTAATTTCACGATATGAATTTTTCAACCATACAGCTAACTATAGTTGCCTTATGGGTAATCCTATCTAAACACTCGAATTTTACAAAAATATGCCGTCAAATCATTTCCCCTGTGATTTTCACTTTTTTTAATAACCGCCCTTATCTTTGCTTCTAAGGAGAAAACTGGTATTTATTTTAAAGTCGATAAATGGAACCGCAAAACTGTTCTGAGATGAATAGAAGTTTTAAGAGCAGGTTATTTTCCTAGTCTGAAAATTCTTAAGAAGCTTTTTCCAAGATAAATAGCTTTTAATTAGGACTCTCTAAAAACAAAAGACGCTGGCGGATTGGACCCGTGGCTAAAACACCTCGTCAGTGTCCGTCCAAAGCGACGAACCGATGCCATCCGCCATGGCCATCCTGGAGAAGAGCCATTGTCACCTTTGGACACGACAGGGAAGTCATCAACGCGCCGTCGAAACTTATTCTCGAGTCTCGGACAAGTCGTCTTCGTCGCAAGGGGTTTGACCGGAGTCGCAGAGTGGGAGAGACATCGAAGGACGAGGAGGCAAGTGGGCGAACTCGCGATGGTCGCCAAGATTGCCCTAATGGAAACATGGGAAAGGGTGGGCAAAAAGGACAGACACACACGCGATGGTGGGAGGTTGATACCTTTAAAAAGGGGAGAAGGGTAAAGGGTTAAGATCTGACCCCGCCCTTGGCAGGGAGTGGGCGGATTCACTGCTGATATCCCTTCGATACGGATCGGAGACGTGAGAGCAGGTGATCTCTCAACGAGGGCCATATTTAAGGCGAGGGAATTATGAAGGGTATGAAAAAGATGGTGGAGGGATAGAGAGAGGCTGATTAATGATTTCCCTATTAGTTATAAGTTTGAGGTTGGGCGGGAGAGGAGCCACTCGTGCCCAACCATGCCGATAAAGGGTCTAATAATAATGATAAGGACAACAAAATCGTGAAGCCGCTTGCCCCTTATGTTCAGCGTACGTGCTGTTAAAAATGTGATTCCTTTAAAAGTTATCAATTGTTGGCGGCATCGTAAATTGGTATGACTCTTATCATGTATATGACCGTGCGGTAAGAAATCTCGAATGCGATGGAGATGTGCCAATAGAACTTCGGCGCGCGTTGAATAAGTGAGGCCTTTCGCGATATGCGCGAGAAAATAGCAGTTTAATCGTCTTAATCATAAGATAGTCCAAAGGTCCATAAGAATTTTTATATCAATATGAAAGTTTTTTAGGCTCAAATTTAGCCACTGTGATTTAGCTATTTTGAAATTTAAATGACTTTTGACGATAGAATTGCGGGAAATTTACGAGGACCACAAGTAAATATTTTCTAATTCAAGGAGAAATTCTTCACCCTCCATTGAAGGAATACCCGTGTTCAGTCTTGTAGTAGTATTAAGGGTTATAAGGTGCCTCGACAGCAAAGGTCATGTTGCACCCGTGTTCAGTCTTGCGTGTGATTGTTGAAAGGCTAAGTATATTAATGATATCTATTCATACCGACGATGGGTAGCTATTAAAATCAGCGAAGAAGAGGTGAATCGCAAATTTCAGAAAGATTTTAGACTTAAAAAGTATCCTTTATTTGAGAAAGATCAGGTTTGTATCCTTATCCCTTCTTAACGAATATACAGGCTCCCTGATAGCCATGTGGGCAACGCGTTCAGTTTCGGTGTAAGTTGTCCCGAGTTCGATTCCCGGTAGTTGCCTATTTACGAAACCTAAGATGTCTGAACGCTTTTAAATAAACAACAACAACAAATAATCATACCTCTATTCACGTTTATATTTTACATATTTCAGTTAATCATTAGATAAATTGTGTAAAGATAACAAATCCAGAATTTATTAAATATTGAATTACTCTAACGTATAGGAAAAATTTAAATTCGTTAAATTAATCTTCATTATTAGCTTCCTTAGTTAGACTGACGAAAAGGAAAAGGTTTAAAATACTTTTAATATTTAAACTGAATAGCTTTGACGTCAAGTTATAAAATAATACGGAAAGCTTAAGATAAGATTTTTATCATAGTGCTCATAGTTAGATAATCATTTGGATCTTGAAAAAATTATAAATTTAACTGACAATGATGGTGGTAATTTGAAAACCTGATGAATACCGTCGATGTCTGAACCCCTTTTTAAATTCTAAATATCTTGTAGAACTTCCTAAGATTAATTTTCTTTACCAGCTGACGAAGTAAATTAAGTTAATGAAAACTACGTAATTTTTCGTGGAAGTGGACTTGACTAGATGATGAATCATCTTAAATTCTTCGATCAAATAAATAATTCAATTTAAATTGCAACGTATCTGTAAGTCGCAATGAAAACGTTGTTCTTCGCTGCTTCCTAAAGTAAACAAAATTCTTCGTAAGCTGTGTTCTGCTTCATTTGAGAGAACACCATCAAAACAAGGCATAATATGAAAAATATATAATTATAATCGGGTAGCTATATACTATTAAATAAAAGGATATAGATTACTGTAATTTGATCAATTCAAAGGTTTGTAAAAGACGCGACCTATTCAAATGTGATTCTTGATATGCAGGAATCGGATTCAGAATCTGGTAGGGCAGTGACAGACGAGTGGGAGTCTCTAGCAGCTGCTGTACATACTTTGAATACTAGGAACATAAATTTCGGATGAGAGACAACTGTTAGATGCCCTTCACTTCAAGCTGCATAAATTGAACTTCTACATGGGATCATCCCGGAATGTTCTGCTATCTAGCCTCGACAGAGGGAAACAGGAAGTACCGAGGAATACCATAATACCTACAGGTGCTGGAATTTCCATAATCCCTTCAAACTAGTAACACTGCTTGGAATCTTTCCTCATGGTTTTATTCTGAGATCGTGATGTGGAAATATTATTCGTTTGAAAAATTACGGTTGAAAAACATTCCGGTTCGAATCCATTAAGGTAGACTGACAGAGAATTTCCGTAGTTTATATTAACATTCCTCATAGTTTCTCTAAAATAGTGGAGTTAATCTTTTGGAAGAGCTCTAACAACTTGGGGTAATTAGGATTAGAATATCTTCTCACTCTTGTGTAAGCTGACGTGAGCATGATTTTATAAAATTGATGTAATGGGAAAGACCTATGATACCGTTAGAATATAATGGCCAAAGAATTACATAAAATCGCATCAATACTAAA
Source organism: Sympetrum striolatum (assembly GCA_947579665.1). Taxonomy (NCBI): domain Eukaryota; kingdom Metazoa; phylum Arthropoda; class Insecta; order Odonata; family Libellulidae; genus Sympetrum; species Sympetrum striolatum. The sequence continues at coordinate 45,619,874 of OX388342.1, read as the reverse complement.
TCAATGCACGCTTTAATATTAAATCAATACACGCTTTTCTTTTTAAGTTGTAGTTTACAAAATCAAAGGAAAGTTATTAAGTCATTCAGTATTAACAAAATGCATATCACAATACGATTTAACGATAACCTCGAAAAAATTGTGAAATGGCATCGAAGTACGGGATTTCTATAAATGTATATGTTAAAATGCCCTAAATGTAGAGGAAAGATGTTTCCAGCGTCTGATGTAATGAAACAATCTATATTTTCCATATTAAACATTCCGTCGATAAATTCATAATAGGTGGTAATCAACGCCGAAGATCGGCCATTTCGCGCTGGAAAGAGATTACCTTGAGATCGAATATAGCGAGTTTCTCCAAACTGGAAAATCGAATACATAAACCACGAACAACTACATGTGTCAACAGAATAACAAAGATGTATGTTAACCATGAAAAACATAAGTTATTGCTCGAAATCATTGGTTCTTGCTGAATTAATGTGAAACTAGAAAGTCTTTTTGGTGAGTGGTTTTATTTATTGATGGCTACGGCTTTGAACGGACACACGCCATTGACACGCGGCAGATTTATCTCCCAAAAAAATGATCTTTCAATACCCCCGCCCATAGCTAATGGATATTCAGGGCGCTTAAGAAAATCATTATGCGAGCGTATGTTTAGTATTACCTTCTTTCCTTGACATGAATAACGCCTTTTGAGTGGAAGACAATGCCTTGTAATTTCTAGCCGGTAAAACTTTCTGTACGACGTAGCAGCATTTCCTAATGTTCTCCTTAGGTTAACGTGATCCTTAACAAGATGGATTAACATAAATTTATATAGCAGGATTTGACTGACCTAATCCGCTATCAAATTAATGCATGTGTTACAGTTTTAATCTTTTAAATCATAGCAATGCAATTTATTATTAATAAATTTACCTTTTTACGAATTGGACCATTTTCCCGGAAAATTTAAATTTTTTGTCCATGTTTCAAAATGTGCTTGATTCAAATTCTAATAATTAATTTTTTAATAGTTCGCGGTTTCAAAATGTTTCGCTTGATATCTTTCAAGCAATCTCTGAGATATTGTTCTATGGATAACAACCTTCACAAACATTTTCCGGCTATGAGGTAATAATAAATGCTTTTTGTTAGATTCCTATGACTTTTCGAATTGCGGAATTAAGGATACTATCTCGTAACAATAGTTAAAAGTCCTTCGACAGCTTAGGTCATTTCGCAAATGGGCTCCCACCGGGAATCGAATCTGGTACCGCTTTCACCAAAGCTGAACCCGCTGCCCACATGGCTATCCGGGAGCCCTCCAATCATTTGCATAGTTCGATAGATAAATTTTTATTGTCTGTTTTTACAGACTACATCTTTGTAATAGAGGTGTCGGATGGTTTTAAACTGAGGCCTAAGGAGTGCAAGAACATTTTCATTCACACCATCGACCTACTGTAAGTGACCTAAGAAATGTAATCACTACCTATCCAAAATGCTCCCAGTTCAAAGTGATAGATGCCCCAAATTTTCCGAATCAGCCGAAGTATAGTTGGAATGAGAACAGCTCTCTTACTATTCAAAAGAATCGCCGCCGAGTTATCACACGCATTAGCCCGCAGTATTTTTTTGCCACGATTCTATAGAGAAGTCGCGTCCGTTTTCATTCTAGCGGATAGCTTTCCTTTACATCCTTGTTTCCTTCCTATTCCACCTCCTCCCCTCTCATCTCCAAATCTCTTTGTAGACTTGTCTTACCGCCGAAAAATCCACCCACGTGCTTGCCACCTCTCCTCCTTCCTCCGTCAATTTATCAGCCGTTTCTTTTTTATTCCCCCATCTTTTCCAGGCTGCTAATTTTCTTCTCCATCGAGACTCGCATTTCTTTTTTGCGTGACCAAATGTATCTTCCGTTTTCTTCTTTTCGTTCTCTTTTACATTTTAAAATCGCGATACCGTAATTACGATCCGCCAGTGGTGCCTTAATACGAAAAAACTCATTCGCTAATTAGCGAGCGGAAAAGTTATTAATGATGAATATGATTATCGGTGAGAGGCATTGAAGCAATCTGGCCGGTTTTTTTTTGAGCTTCGGGGCATTAATGATGCCTGGTTTTTCATGCTTAAGTGGCAACAGGTTAATTTTTAAGAGAAGGGAACAAGAAAGTGTCGGCAACTTGAAATCGAAATCGTTGGCGGCACTATACGGTCTGATAAATTTGGAATTCAAGCTAAAGTAAGAGATTAAAGCGTAGATTTTGAACTGCAGAACTTTAAAAGTTAAATAAACATAATTTTGTTTAGCTTACCCAATTAAAATCCTTTATAAGTCTTTGTTCCTATTCTTCATTTACCTGGAGTTATGGAGACAAAAATAATGGATAAATGTATAAAATATATCGAATAAAATTTCACTGAAAGGGCGGAGGAAATCCTTTATTATCAGAATTCTAAAACACTCCTTTCGTGATTATTAGAGCACGTAATTTGATAATAATTTATAACTAATTTAAAAAATATAAATGAAAATTAATAATAATTATTATTTGGATTTTAGGCTCTCCTGGTGAATAAATTATTGCAGGTATGATTCTAATGGTGATAATTTAATGTTCATAGTGCTAGTATTTTTTTGTGGGTGGACAGTATTTTTTTTCATCTTCAATTCATGTCTAAGTAATCAGCGTTATTAGTTCAGTAAATTAACTCAATTGAGTCTAGTTTTACATTATTGACTATAAGCATACGAACTTTATCACAAAGTAAATTATTTATTTGCTTTTAAGAGAATGGAATTCAGGCGATCTGCCATGAAAAGTGCTCTCCAAAAGGCTCTCGTTCATTTAATTTGTAGCCCATTTAGATATATCTCATTACCGGATAAGAGCGGTGAGATCTTTGTAAAGAAGGCAGTGCGACGCTTTGATTTATCTTCCAAGATAAAACATCGTTGCAATTGCAGGATCAACGAACTTGAACATCATTATATTGAGCGAATTCTTTGAAGCTGCAGGCAAAGAAAGGAGGAGTCGAGGATATAAAATAGAATGAAATTACAGGTAATAGGGATGTAGCGGAGATATTAAGGCTCTTGCGGGATATAGACGTCCTATAGACAAAGATGGAGGATTTACTCACGACTGCGTTCTTCTAACTTTGCAGTCTGTTTATTGGATTGAACTCGTTTTCCACCATTGTCTTGACGCCATCCTATTTACCTCAATATCTCCTTTTGCCCATCTATTGGCTGAGACCTTCGTCTACTTATTGATGAAATATCTAACCAATATTTATAACATCTCGTTAACTGTCTAGTTTCTCGCTTGCATTCCACTGCAGTAGTTTCTTTGAAAGCGTCAAGATTCGTGGAAAATCCCGGTACCCTATAGTATATTTAGTATCGTTTTAACGAAACTTACTCTATTATCAAGTATAGGAACACGCAACGCGGTGCATTTTATCCTAAATGTTGTACTTTCGCATTTACTTGTCTTTTTAGAGTTCTTTGATCATCTCCTCTGCCTCGTGATACATCAGATTCTATACTAACAAATCCTAAGGAATGGAAGGCAAACTAATTACAGATTTCAATAATCAAAGTTATGGACTATTGGTGTTAACAATGATGTGAGTTAACAACTATTCAATCCATATTTACCTCACTTAAATAAATTTTCTTTATTTATAGCTATCTAATCACAGTCATTTTAAAATTAACATGTTTTATTTTTAACCTAACAAAATCTCGTCTCTAAAGAGAAGTCTCTCTTTTAGAAGACGTCTAACTGAAAACTTCTCGTAGCATATTGTTATCCATTGTAACGGAAATAAGGAACACCCAAACGTAGGGAAATCACAGAGGCTTTTATGATGAAAATTTGCTTTGATTATACTGCGCATTTGCTGCGAGGGACTGATTCTCACGCTGAAATCAATTAATCTTCGAATTGCATCCCATGTTGGAATAGCAGGGCTTTTAAAGATCCGTTTGGCTGACAGTCCGCTGTCACTGGAGACGTGAAGAAACACGCGCTACAATTACACGCTAGCGACCGATTTCGCGTTCATTCCCGTAAGTCATGTTAACCATCAATTAGGTCCGGACTTCAAAGTAGAACCCCCCTCCCCTTATAATCTCAACATTTCAGAGAGTTCGCCTCCGAAAAAGAAGAAGTGCACGATTGCATCGCACTACTCCGCATTTTTTCGAAGATCGCGTTCGTAGTACGTGACCCCATTGTTCTCGGTTTTTCGAAAGATAAACAAGCTAAAGGTCTTGCCTGCCCCTCTCGCGAAACGCTCCCTGTTCGGAATGTGCTCCCGAGATGCGAACAATGGATTCTTTGGCGAGGAAAAGAAAAGAAAAAAGGGGAACTCGCACCGTTACTTTGATCACCGCGATTCGCAGACGTCTCTATCAATCAGTCGTCCACGGCCTTCGAAGAATGACGGAAGACGGGCAAAAAATCGTGGGAGGCGGTTCTTGAGTCGAAGGAAGGATCCCTGAATAACGAAACGTTCGGCTCGAGAGAGAGAAAAGTGTCGGGGGAGCTAAGTAGGGCGAAATAAGTAGGAGATTTGGGCCGAATTAATGTATGCACGGATATTTTTATAGCGGTGACGTATGCGCTCAACATAAATAATGCTCGGATAACGCATTAGCCCGAATAAGTTTCGCTGCTGATGAGGATGCTCCATAAATTTTCGCATTAACGACTGCTATATATAGTGTCCTTGTCACAGGTGTTGAAATTTATCGGAAAGCACTCCTTCGGGAGAAGAAACTGCTGCTGACTTAATCTCGTACGTAATGTGCGTGGAGTGATATCTTAGAGTAATATATAATAGCTGAATTCTAACGCTGTAAATATTATCGGTTCAAATTCATATATGTATGAGAAGACACCGTAGTATTTATAACAAAATTTTAGTTATACTATTCATTCACTAAGTCGTCCAATGATAGCGGATAATGCTTGTCTGTACTTTATGAAGAGCAATAATTATATCAATTTTCAACAGGAAAGAATGCAGGCTATATTGTAAATATTCTTATTGTTAGAATTGAAATTTCTCTATATATTGTTATTTGAGCTATTGCGTTAATTAGCATCCTCATAAGAAAAACCTGTTGATTTTCTTATGATTCTACGTTATACTCTTAATTCATTTTCCTCTAAATTCATTCCAAAATTGTTTTAATGCAACCTTGAATGACTTGAATGAATTTACAGTACAAATACAAATCTAATTATATGCATTTGAAGGTATGTTGGAATTAAAGGTAATAAATAATTTACTTCCAGGTTCCATGGAATAAAATTTACAAACGCCGCATGGCTACTTTAAATCAGAAATATTCAGATATTTATTTGCTGACTAGTTTAACAGTATTTCTCAAGAAGCACATATTTCACAACAAGCTTTTTTTCAACACGAAGTGGAATGCGTTTTTCATTTCCTAAAATTATTTGAATCTTCCTTCAGAGAGACCATTTCTAAAGTCACTGTGATTTTGCGTATGAAAATTCCCAAAACAAAATATTCTTCCTAAATCATCTGATAGGAGAATTCTAAAATAAGATATTTCATGCGTCCTGGTTAAAATATTTCACATAGCACATGGGCGCGTGGATCCAACTCATTGGAAATAATTTTCATAGCTTTTGTCGATAAAATGCAGAAGGAAGATTGTGATGGGCAACAGAAAGGTTATTGAACCTTGGAAGGCATAGCGGCCTCATGATAAATTGCTCTAGGAAGTGGGTGTTGGTTTCCACCTATGGACCATCAACTTTGTTGTACTATCAGATGAGGGAAGGAGAATTAAAAGTCAGATATACACAGAGGATATCTGCATATGAGGTTTGAAATGACAAGAGTGATGATGGAATCGGTTTGGTAAACTGATCCATCAGTAGCAACGTAGGCGTTGGAGCAAAAAGCAACATAGTATGATCGCGAACGCAGTCGCGATGAATGAGAAGGGAAGAGCTTTCAGTGATTCCCACAGCTACTGGATCGAGAGCTAAGAGGGTATTCGGAAATGGAGGTGGGGGCAAAGATGGAATTTTGAAAGAGAAATAGGTGATGGTCATAGTTTATGAGTGCATACACAGCGTTATTTCGAGCAATTTTAGTGAAGGAGTGAGAGAATTTTCAGGAATAGGAAAGCGTTAAACCCGAAAGAACGACTTAAACAAGATTTTCTCTCGTCAAAGACATGATCGCGGGGGCTTTAAACAGAGGATGAGCGAAATAGCACTTCAGAGAAGCTGAGGAGAAAAGGGTCAACAAACTATCGTGAAAATTGGCCGTTCTATCAGCAAGGCATAGGATATACAATATAGGTATACTTAACTCGATTTTTTTCTGATAAACGTGAATGGACTAATTTTGCGGATTACTTGCTTCGGAAAATGTTAATAGTTAACTTCGTGAATTACTCTAAATATGAGTTATTACATCTCAGGTTTCGTTTCGTATCAACAATGATTAATCCCTTCGAGCGAAAGTGATTCGGTGTACATAGTTTATATTTTGGTCTTTATACTAAATCGGGATTATCAATAATGTTGATTTTGATGAACAAATTTGAAGAAAGTAAGGGTACCTTCTAATTGAAAGATAATTTTGAATGTTTAATACCATTAGAAGAATTGAATCTAAATCCCTCCAAATTCTGAAAATTCCCCCGTAAAGTTGGAAATCATTCAATCATTGAATAATACAATTACTGTTTTTCTTGTTAAGCCTAGCCATTATTTTGTTACTTTGTTTTATTTGAACGTTTCTTTCAGATATAGGAATTTACATTTGATTTCTACGCATTTATCCAACTTAATATGGCATTTTAAGCAAAATCCCTGTAAAATCGATTTATTTGGAGGAAATATTTAAACGCTATGAATCGAGATTAAAAATGAGAATATCCTTTAATTTACTCTGGAGGAATGCATCTTTTGATGCGGAGTTCCCAAGCATATGAGCTCCATATTACAATTTCGGTTCCTTGCGAAGAATGAACGGGGTATTTTTTCCCTTTCCCACATTTATCATTGACATCCCAACGTTTTTATTTGTATAAATATTCCGCTAAAATCTACAGCTTATCCGCTTGCTTTTATGGTTTCTCTGTTGCAAGCGATAAATTGTAAAATAAACATCTGACATCTTTCTGAACTGCAATTACTGGAGAAAACAATGATTTGCTGTTCCGAGTGTTTGCTCTCTGACAGAATTATCGCCATATTTACCTATGTTCCTTTCTTTTGCATTGCAGATTCCTTTTGGTCTTTATGAATTAATATCTTTTGTCTCTTGAGAAACATTTGAAATTCAAGAACAGCTTTCACATTAGTAATAACAAAAATTGAGTAGGTAGTACTGATTATTTAAGAGGATCTAAATGAATGCGTTCATTCGTTAAAATCAATTACTTCTGGCTTTTCCTTGGTCTAACTGACAGTTTATGAATGAATTTCGACCCTTGATTCAATGAATTACTAAGCACCTCCACTTGTAATTACAATGGCTTCTTACGCGGCAGAAACTGAATCTGCAGCGTTGATTTTTCCCTCATAACCCTTTCAATGGGTAAATCTACTTTTGTGCTCGGATTTCGCTAAGAATTTCCATACAATTAGAGCAGGACAATGAAATACGATTCAAGGTGGATTGCAGGTTGAAGGTCAGCACCACATTGGTTTTTCCGCGACATTTCGCCATCAAGATACTCGGGGCCTTGCGTCATTGAGGAATATTACCCGAAAGACGTCCCTGCCATCAACGTAAGCGCTGTCATTTAGGTTGATGGAGCGATGGGGACAGATGAGAATTGATTGAGGGGTGAAATCCACGGAAAATATGATATGGTGAAGCAAATAGAGTCAATTCTCTTCATTGAGAGGTTAAGAAAAAATCACATCGATGTTTTATGATGGATGGATGCTCTGTTTATGCCGATATCGGGAGTATTTAACTATGAAGCATAAAAGATCACGTGGATGTAAAACGAAATTTTATGTTTCATGAGATATTTCCTTATTTGTGAGTTAACTAGTAATCTAGAAATCGTTTATAATTACAGATTGTTGATTTTTTAATTTACCTCAATAACTTTGTTACTGCTGATTTTTTCTACCAAATAAGGTTGTTTATTTGTCCTTATTAAATTGTATCACTCCCCCTAAAATTTAGTGAATATTTCCTTAGAAACATTCTATAAACTATTGAGGATATTGTAAAAAATAATGAAAATTTGCAACCGTCAAAGTTGAATATTTGTTTGCAACAAAAAAATGCTACGCCTTAATCCCTAAGTGTAAACGAAAGGGATTTCTTAGTTTCTAAAAATATTCTTTCTTAGATGCTAACTGTACAGCTAATTCGTCGTTTTTTTCTTGAAACTGTTAAGTCAAATAAATATTGCTAACTTCATCTCATCTTTTCCTTGAATTATACGCGGAAGTATTGGATAAGGGAGGTATGATGCGTGCACCCCCTGCCACGCGATGAAAGACGGCTTGTTTGGTAAATGTGCACAGATACATAGATTTAGTTCTCCAATTATTGATACATCAATAAATCCACCAGTAGACAAGTATTATACTGCTCCATAGCATGGTCCTGCGAGAGATGGGTGCATCACAAGATGGAGAATTAAGCATTGCATGCATTAAAGACGGAGCATTGCAAAATCACATTTCAGCTTATGGAAAATCATTGAGTGAATTTCTCAATCCTCGTATATTTTAACCTTCTCTCGGCTATAATTCTTCATTGATTGTGGACTCTTTGCTCCAAATCTCAAACTTCCAGGTGTAAAACGATGATTTGTTTTTCTGATTTTCCATTTCTGGTTTTCATTTTCTGATCTCAGTAATACCTTTTTATTGGTATATTTACTACTGGTCTATTTGAATTATTCGAACGGCTTTCGATTTTTAAATGTGCTCGCATAGCTGATTTACTGATTTATTTCGCCGCATTTCTTAATAGCAGTTTTCAGTTACTTGGGGAGAGATCTTGATACCTTGGGTTGAGTAATTATTCTGAAAGATAGTTCGCACCCCTCTCTGAAAATTTTCCATTGCTTCTAAATCTCAAGGAAACTTTCTGAAAGGGAGAAGGTCGCGGGTTGAGATTCTCGGCGAAAATTGTTTGGACGAAGATAATAAGGAAACCTAAAGAGAATGAAAGGGGAGGAGTGTATATGATGGAAGGAGAGAGGACGCGTGGCAGAGTGGGGAGTGTGCCAGGGACGTATCATCATCGGCATCCCCCCACTTGCGATTCTTAAATAAAGATAAGTAAATAAAAAGAGCGTGGGCGAAACGGGGACGAGGGCCTCCGTCGCATTTGCCCAAAAGCACAATCGCCGAGGAATCCCAAGGCCGCGGTCTCGTCCCTCCTTAACGGACATGCAAACAAAAAATTAAACTGCGAAACGGGGAAAGCGCTTCCGTTTTTGTTTCTTTCCATTTTTGCTCTCTTCCTTACTTGGCGAGAGAGGAAACGGAAGAAGGTGGCTTCACGTGGATGAGACGATAAATAAGGAGTCATTGGGAAGAGGTGTTGCGAGGGAAGTGAGCGCCGCGTGCTCTCGGCCATTCCCATGTAAATGGAACAGGATTCTTGTCCGAATGCATCATATTTTAAATTTTTTACGGATTTCTCCCTGCTCGGCAGTAAATAAAGGGGTGGGAATTACCTCCCGATCTCCTCGATGCTTTATTTTTGTGGATGTAGAAGATAAATTCCAGGGATAACCTCGAGAGATTCTATTTTTTTATATGAGTGAGAGTGTGGACGTGAGATATAGAGATGTGGGGGTATAATTTTCGTGTTTAATTCCTGTCAATAATTTTAAGGAAGATGCAACAGATTCAAGTCTTTTTTATAAAGAATTGAGTTAGTCTTTAGGGTAGTTTTACTTTACTTAAAAGGAAGTAAATAATTCCTTACAATAAATACTTAGATATAATTTTGACGTGGTTTGATTTTCATTGATATTGATCTAGCGGACATCCTTAAACCGATTTATTCAAGTCTTGCTAATTCTCTTGGTGCCCATATTTACTAGAACGTCATTACTAAATCGTTATGATGAAAAATTACCTTATTTTAATTGAAATGCGACGTATTCATAGTAATTAGTAGTGTACAGGTACGGATCTAGAAAAAATTTTTGGGGGGGGGGGGGGTCCGATCGAAAAATTGAAAAATAGAAGATATTTCGGCTTTCACAAAACGTGACGTTAAATTGTGTTAGACAAGCTCGAATTTTTTCGCTAGTGATCGCTTATTAAATTGTGTTTTATTTGCGTTATTCGAGTTTCATTTTCGAAAAATAGGCACAAGTGATATTTCGGGGGGGTCCGGACCCCCAGGACCACCCCCCTGGATCCGTCCCTGGTAGTGTACTTAAGTATTTAAGAGGTATTACATATTTATTAGGCATCTTCTTCTAAGATGGAAATTAATATAGATATGATGAGACATATTTTGAAATCAGAGCAGCCAGTATCAAGAATCATTGATCAACATAAAATAAATATGAGAGGTTTAAGTAGGTAGATTAGGTATTTTTACATCAATAAATCACATTTTAAGGTATTCTGAATGAATAACAAGGAAAATTGAAAAACCATCAAAAGGTTTCAAATTCTTAGAGACCTTTGATGGAATATACTTTAACCATGTCAATCCTTCATCTCCCTATTCATCAGGAGAACAATTTAATTTACGCACAATTTTCCATCACAGTCTTCAGCATAAATGAAATCCAATAGGGAGTGTCTCGTACGTCAAACTGCGGCTGTAACTTGTTTGATCTTTCCCCACCTTGGTGCATCTCCTATAACTCTCTCCATAACGTTCTCGCTTCACTTCATCAACTTTCTCCCCTTTTAAATTTTAAGTTACTTACAAATGTCATTCGTGAGAAGTCAATCCATTCTTCTGCGTTTTATGCCTTATCGCTGCGTTTCATAAAGCTCAAATCTATGGTTCTAAATTGTGACCTTTTCATTCCGTACATCTGCACTCAGTGGTCGTATAAATTGTTGCGCTTAACCGATGTTGAAATACATGCAGAAATGGATTCGGTCTATAACATTTAAATGATTATTTATGTGTCGTAAAACTTATTCAACCGATTTGAGTACTTACCGATAAGATACTTTAAGATTCTCAGAAGAGAAACCGTCGTTATTATATGAGGTACAAAAAACACCGTAAATTGTGCTGTTCTTTCAAAATCCTCCGTCGTACGTCAATGAGATATAAACTAACTTGTAAGTAGCATTCCCTCAATCCACCGATTCCGTCTCAGAGTGATCTGTTGAATGACTTACTCTTCCTCTGCGCTCGAAACCCACGGTATTCATTGGGAATCAATCGCTTGTGAATATACATCCTTAAATAAATTTTCTTTTGTTGGAAGACAACTTTACTAGCCTAGGAAAGTCTTATTACGGCAGCACTGAAGAAGAAGAGTAACTGAAAACCATTCTATATCCTATATTCTAGTAAACTTCTCTTGCTTATATTTTCAGTAAAATTACTGCTAATAAGTAAACCCGTGTAATGAGAGAATTTATGTAAATGTATGACTGAGAAACATCAATTCAGATTGCTCAAGAATAAACACGGCTACGGCCAGCCATAATAAATGATTTGCTTGTCCTGATTCTTAGATAAGAATTAATACAGAAATAAATTCGATGGAAATAATTAAGCTATAATTAAATACAGCTGCATTATTCAAAATAATTTTGTGTCTCAGGTAATTAAATTTCTTATGGCCATTCAGTATTTTCTATCACCATGGCTTTCTTCCAAAAATTAGTTATTTATTGAACGTTGTACTGTGATCTCCATAGCTGTCTTCTAATATTAATATGTATCTTTATTGCTCCAAGTTCATCTAAGCTATGGATTTTTGTCATTCCATATTCTAATAAAATATCCACCTCTAAAATTACTATAAGTAAAGGGGAGACCACATTTGAATATCATCATCGAAGACAATAACTAACTGATACTGTACTACTACTGATACCGTAACTACTGTACTGATCGCCGACTTATGATTTCGGTAAAATGTCAACATGAAATATTCCAAATAAATAACCGCAACGGAGTAAAAATAGAATCATTTTTTCTAACCCATATGGAACCGAGTTATGTGACTATACAGGAATTATTTAGTGCCCTGTTCATGATAAAAGTCAATTATATCTTTCAAAGATAGAATAATCTCACTAGTTTGATTATGGATGAAAAGGAGGGAAAATTGAAATGTCATACTTTCCGTAAGATATATAGATGCTCTTTATTCTCGCCTGTCTTTATTGCTTTTGGCAAAGACATTTTCCTCATATTTAGAGAGAATGTGACTGGTTGAATGATTCTGTCCCTTATTCGCGCAAAGTTAGGCTATTTTAAAAATTGCGAGCTGTCTGTAAAGTATTCAGCGCGATAACTGTATAATTTGAATTAAGATTATAATAGTAATTAATCGTCTATATTCGGGCAAGATTGAGAATAAAATTCTCCTACTCTATCTAAGGCTATCGAAATATTTTTTACGTTTATTTATTGAAACTATAGTATAAGAAGCAATAATGACAACAGTACATATAAAAATACTAGAGATCAAGGTAGAATGCGAAGATGATTTCGAACGTAAAGATATACACCTAGGAATAATCCCAAGGAAAAATGGACATTAAAATAAGTCTGACCGGCAATCGAGAAATACGGGTTCGAGTCCCGATTCAGTCAGAATTCTTTCATGTCTGTTCTTCCTTGGTATTTTACCTAAGAGACCCTCGGAAAATATTTTTCACTGCAGGAAAATACCTATTAAGAAGGGAGGAGAGATAAATCAGCGCAAACCTACGGATAGTAATGACTAAAAGATGAGATAGGACATGACAAATACGAATAATAGACATCCAGAAACGATACGAACGTGTATGGACTGAATCAATAATCATATGATTTTCAATGAGTATAAAATATGTAGGTATTATTTGAGTATGAATATTAATGATAATGGTTGAAGAAACAAATATTTGGGATAATACTAGCATCTGTGATAAAATTTGTCTTGATTGAGGGTGGCTGAAAAAACACTAGTCGTATCTAAGTAGGCGAGTATATTTATTAGTTCTAGATTACGTTTTGTTAATCTTCAGCATCAGAACTTAGTCATAATACTGAGAATTATGTTTCATGTAATGTTTTATATGACTGTGGATTCCTTTGACAAAAAGTTAACCAGAAACCATACACGAACTAGGAATTCTTTGTAGTTTCTCTTAAACTATTCTCGTTTCTAATATGGTGATTTATGCGGCTTTTCATAATGAATCCAAAAGACTGAAATTGAATACTAACGAGTTGCTGCCATGTGTTGAAAGTTAGGGAAAAATGGGGAATACGCGATTAATGTTCACAGTTACGTAAACTTAGGCATAAATCGCCTTATATTAAGTTTAGGATTTATCGCGTCAGGAACGCCGTAAACCTTTCTCACGTATGACTTAATGGTCAAGCGAGAATGTGCCACAACTGGAGTCGTGTAACGCCTTTAAGTTATGTGAGCGTGAATCCAATCATTATTTCGACCTCCAAGGAATAAATCACCCGTCGCGATACCTGTGACCTCCATGCTCACTTTTCATCATAACGGTTGGAACTGGAATTCTCCTTAATTTAATCAGCGTCACTAGTTATTAACGATCGGAAATTTTTCCGTTAATCGCATTTGATAATTTTCGTCTGAGATAGTGGAAGCTTTTAAACGGCCCAAGAGTAGTCGATATATATTTTAATCCATTCTTCCAAAAATTAAAAGCGTTGAAAGAAAGTAATTGGCATAAATTGTATCCTCATCTCATATTGATGAGAGCTATAACGGAAAAATATTCAAATAACAAATTCATTCATCTTAACATGCAAGAAGGACACGAAATCCAAAATTAATTATCCAATTAAACTAATGAATATAATAGAATCACCAGTAATGAAAAAATACTCTAAATTGAGAACAAAATCCCATTATTTATTTGCATTGCTAGCTTTTAAGAACCATCACCCGAATTATTTTTAGGAGTTCATTTTTCTATAATACGGTTGAATTGACCGGTTCAACGGGTATCATGCTACCCCCCTGCTACCTCGGCCGATCCGATAATGAACGTAAGTTATGAGAAATAGGTGCTAGGACGAGTTGTTTCAAAAATTCATTCTTTCCGCGAACGATACGCTACAATAACAAAGTAAAGAAGTAGTTTAAAGCAACTGGTGTTTAAACCCCCTGTCACACGCAGAAAGGCGGCTCGCAGGGTATTAATGTAGATGTAGATGAATTTTTTCGAGAGATTGTTTTAAAAGCTGTGACATAATATGATTAAAAGTGACATAATATGATTATTATTAAAAATATGTTTTAAAAGCTGTGAGATGTCTGTATCGTACATTATATCTACGTATGTGTAATATCAAGGCTAGACAACCTACGATTAAAGGTACGTTTCCACAGTGTGCCTCTTAAAGTAAAACATGGATCTATCGTTTAAGCACGTAGGCGTAAGATTATACGTTTGTAAGGGAAGACTTTTAGTAGACATTTGTATATTTAAAAAAAAACTGAAAGGGATAGTTAATGTTTCCTCGTCTACCTTCCTTACCCTGCAAATGGGACAATCTCAGTGCGGTTTTGATTAACTGACGACTATAGACAGAATGAATTGGAGTATGTGAAATTGAAATATGCAAATGAAATGGAATTTTAAGGCAAGATTCATCCAATATCGATGCAAACAGAATGCAGCAGTGAACGCCTAATGTTATCGCACTGAGAATACACACTATTTATTATCCTCGGGACGGTTCATCCATAAATGCATTGGGAAGAGGCATCTCATGTACAGGTATTAAAAATGCATTCCCATCCAAATGGGTTGTCACTGCATTCTTAAGCATTATACATCTGACGCTTTTGCATACCGCATTTTCTAAACCTTAATAAGAGTAACTAGTAGTTTTAGATTTAAGTTTTCCAACATAATTCCAGATTATGGATTTAAATCACCTCGCGTTCTACACAAGTATTCTAAATAAATTTCTAGATCAGAAATATGTACCGTTAGATGAAAGAACTAGCATATTGTACACTCGGTGACTTAACGGCATATCTGGGGGCCTTCCCCATTGCGGGACCGCAGAGCTTTATCTGTCTACTTATTACAGGCGGCAATAAATACTACGATATCCTCTTTTCAAATAAACGTTTGTTTTTCTTGCGACTGATGCGATTATTAAGTGCGCTTGTTAAATTTTGTGTATGTATATTTTATGATATATTTAGACATTCCTTCAGGTACATGTGGCTGTTTTCGATGGCAATCTGAAGAAAAATAGAAAAGGGTTTGTTGACGAGAAATAAAGGGTCAACTAACTTACTTACGATTCGCGTGGCTATTAGGATACCTACATTGACCTTCCGTAGATAATTTTGGACGTCCCAAGGTAAGGATAATTCACATAATATCCCTCCTAAAACGATATTTTAATTTAAAGTGTGATGTTTGCAGTTATGTGATTATTTGAGCTTTTAACCAAATTCGACCAAAATGGTGCTATCCAAAAATATTGCTGGACTTTTGGGTAAAAGCACAAAAATCCTGTTGTAGTTTAGGTGGAGAGAGAATCAAACATTATTGCAAATTATCATTTGTTAGTGGTATACCATATCGATGCAGTCCAAGCGATCTATTCATCATCCTAGATATTTATTATTGATTATTACTACCAAAGTTCCGCCTCTGTCCATTGCTCTTGCGTCTAAATGATAATTTGAAACTATGATTACATGAAATTGATAGACAGAAGATTATTTACTATTTTTTTGTCTACCGAAGATATAATCAAGTTTATGATAGTTTGATATCTCCTATAAACATACAATTCAGCAACAAATTCCATTTTGTAGTAATAGTAACCAAAACCCGTCCAGTGTGTGTATGTGTGTTTCCTTCTTTATAAGAACATCATCAAGGCCGAAGGTAGAAGATTTAGGAAATATTTAGAAATTTGGCCATGATGATGTTCTCTTAGAGAAGGAAATGTGCATAGGGTGAGATAGTAACTTTTGATTGTTTTTGGTCATAGCCATTACCAAATTACGTTCACTATCAGTGGTCCACTGTATTCTATAAAATCCATGTTCGTTGTCCCTAAATTTAATCTTTTTCGAATCTTCTCTGACCGATTGAGCTGAGTATTACCACGGAACTCATAATTCGACTCGCTTCAGAGCTCGCCCTCCTTCCGAAGAAACTCCCGACTCGGAGTGCTCCCGGAGACTCATACTTTGGAATCCGCCTTGCGAATATTACATAGGCACGCCTCTTATCCTTCCTTCCTTCCATCTCTAGTGTACGTGAGCGGGGCGAATTGGGTCGAGAGGATGTGTCAAACCGTACCAGTGTCATTATCCTTGAAGATTGGAAAAGAAGGATGAATGACGAGACGTGTTCTTTTCTCCAGCTAATTGAGCGCTCAAGGAATTCGAAAAAAATGTCCGATACCGAGCGAGAAGTATTAGAATTTCAGGGCTGTTAAGGAGATGGGAATCGAGATGAATTTTTTGCGGGGATGCGAACAGCTTTAGCCGTGTAAAATGTAGGTTATGCCCCTCGCCTTTGTTTCGTACCATTCGTACAAGCAAAACATTTGCGCAACGATATTGGTAACGGGATTTCGCACGTAGAGAGTGATCACTGGGAGCTAATCTTCAAACCGCGAAACGATTACAGATAGGTTCATGTTCCAGTTGATTCGAACTCAAAGCCGTAGTTGAAGCCTATCGAGCAGGATAGCTGAATCGACCGCTCGTGTTGTATGCTTCTAGTGAAAGAATGGGTTGTTACCTTGCTGGCAGCCACATGCGTGTGCCAGCGAAGATTCTTGCTTCGACTCACTGATAGGTGTTACCTCTTTTCATGCTTGAATTGGATTTAAAAGTGACGCAACCGTATTTCTCCAGCATAATCCAACCGACTTTATGTTCAAGTCTCAGGTTTCATTTTCGCATGTTCCAAAAACAGAAAGCTGAAAATGATTTCATCGGATTCTGTAGTGTTCTGGAGGTACAGTTGCAGACGATCTCGTTCAATATCTCTGACATGATTACGACTCCGAAAAATTATTCCCAGAAAAATTTTATTGCTCCGTACGAACGTCGCTGGGAATAAAGTCTCATATTTCTGGACGGATCCACTTCGTACTCGCTTTCACACACATTAATATTTTTCGAAACGTGTTTAACTTTCAGAAAATGAGTATCTTGTTCAAAGTTTGAGATCGTGTAACTTTTCCAGAGCTGTTTACGGTCTTCGCAAGAGACTCTCGAGTAAAACAGAGGAAAATATTCTTCGGACCTTGGATTCGCCAAGTATTTGTCAATTCAAGGAAAGAAGGAAGAATGACAGGGGAATGTTAATTATTCACGGCGGGAAAAATGTCTTATTTTAAACGCGATTTATCTTTTCGATAAATTGTCCGAAATGCCTGGATAATGTCTTAACTAAACAAATATATGAATTATTTCCTTTCTTCATTTTTTTAGTGAAGAGTTAGCTGTAAATTTCTTTCTTTTACTAGATGTTTTTTTAATTTTTAATCATGCTAATAATATTTATCTCTTAACAAATAACTATGGCGATTATGAACGTTGGATAGCATATACCGAAGTTCTTTCTGAAAATAGAGCATATTTATTTACTTATTTTACTCGATGAATATTAAAAAAATTAAATTCTGCCTTTCAGGATAACTTTATTCGCTTTAAGTTACCCCTTCGGGCAGAAAGGAAATATGAATGGTGTAACAAAACGTTGCCCTTTTTTAATTTTGGAGCGAAGTCACTGAAACTCAGAGTTTATTGCGGTATATTTTGAAAGAAGGACGAAGGAAATTATTTAGAAAAAGGTTTATTTGCTTTTTTTCGGTCCCGCTCTTTAAATTTTACATATCACTTAATCCAGGTTTGCAAAAATTCACGATAGTCTGCAGGAGTAACTCATATGAATTTATAACTAACATCAGGCTTATGTAATATATACCTGAAGTTAATCATAATAAAATTCGAGTCAGTTATAGCGGAATATTACGGCAGGTTTACCTTAAAAAATCCCTACAGAATGTGCAGACATTGTGTGGGCCGAGGATTTTGAGAATTCGTACTTAAAAATTCCATCGGTAATTCTATCTACCTTTATTATGTGAGTCTTTCCATTCAGATTCATTCTTTTTGTGATATACTAAGTTTCTATTTTAGTGCATATAGAATTCAAATGATAAATACGAGATTCACTTCATTCATCTAACGACCGAGGATTGAAAGCGTTTCATCAGCCGAGACTGATTTTTCTTTTGCATTTCCATTTTGCTTTTCCCTTGCAATATGTATCTATTTTTCATGCACTGATGTAAAGCTTAACTTCTATACCGAATTTTCCTGTACGCGAAGGGTAATAAGGGATTTCCTGTAAGTACTTTCACCTTCCCATCCTATGATCGATCTTGCGTAAATTTAATTTAATTTTTGGAAGATGATGATTTGTGAAAAATATTTCTTTTAAGTGAATCGGCCGATCCGGATTTATTTGCGCGAATTGTTACATTTAATCGATTATTTATTTATGAGTGTATGATCTTATTATATGAGTTACAGTGCACGTTTTTATGAACCGTCTTTCTTGTAAGTGTCTTTTCTTTTAGTAAGTCAAATAAATTCTCCCAGATGGCATCAATAACAAAATGGCGATAACATAACTATACTAATTATTTTGAAATCAGCCATTCATATTCTTTAAGAAGTGCAAGTAAGATTGAAACGAGAGAGTAAATTACTACTTTTGTATTGGTATATTTTTAAAATTTAATTTAGTTAGATTTATAAAGTGTTTACGCAGTGTTACTGTGGTTTAAAGTATACATTAAAATTATGCTTAATTTGTGATGGAACACATCTCTATAAAGGTTTCCATTATTCATCGTTGAGTTGTAAACGACGTAGAACGTTAAATTGCTGAGAGCTCTTCATAAACAGCCACGATTAGCTCCTTGAAATTTCTCGGAATAAAATTATTTTGAAGCTCTCTAATTGGGATCCCCATTAATTAATTAACCCTCTGGTCAAAATTTCGGTCAATGTCACAAGATTGAGGAAAACGAGCTTTACGTCCTTGGTAATAGTTACACGTCACGGAATACCTCGCAACGGTCTACACAGCACTCCTCTTCTTAGAAGCCGGGCGTCAAAGAGGAACCGCTGGAGTGAGTGGAAGAAGGATGGGGAAGAAGGGAAGGGTGCTGTGGGTGGGGCTGTCACGTCTCTTGGAGGCGTAACCTCTCCGTCAATGCATCAACCCTTGATCGGTCCCCATCTCGCACTCCAGAAGGCCTCTCTTTACATGTGTGATCTCGTGCAGCTATGGATGCGTGCCTCGCGGACGGCGACTAAGACACATGGGATGCGGTGTTGGGGAACCGAGGGGCGCTATCTGCTTCGATCGGGGATGGGGTCGCCGTCGACCCCGATACCTTTCAAAATTCCTCGGGACTGGCGGCTGTAAATTACGCGGCGGCTGCCGTTTTCTGATGACCGGAGTCGCTTCATCGGAATGATTACCGTCTGGCGTCGGATTTAAATCCATTGTGAGCGATAAATAAAGATTTTTGAGTTTCGTTCCTCCGCGGTTTGACGTGCGGCGCAGGAAATCGACGTGAAGTTGGAAAGTTACCGCTGCGGCGCAGTTGGTTATCTCTTCGCGCCCCAGCAATTCAAGTCGATTCCCATTAAGGTCGCATTGAGTGTTACGAATCAATATTACTCAAAACTGCAGAACGCAGATGACCCAACCGCTTACAGTCGGCAATGCGTTTCACATCGCCTTGCACAGCCTGGAGAAGGCATGGATTGCGTTAGCTGCGAGGGGAAATTGTTACTGAATGCTGCCGATTTCCGTTTCTCTTTGCCTCTTCAAGGATTATGGTGAAGGTTCGGTTAATCATTGAAAATTATGGTAATGAAACAACCTTCCTCGTGTAGCTCATAAATTTTGGAAGTTCCGATGATTACGTTATACGCCTGAAAGAGTAAGAGAGTTTTATTTTTACTTGAAATCTCAAGAGGCTCTTTAATATAATATTGAATAACTTTATTACTCTCTCTATTAATTTGATGAATTTCAATTTTATAACCTGTAATAAGTTTAGGATTGTCCTGAAATCTTCAGAATGCATTTAGATTGATTTTCCCAGATATTTGCCATACGAAGATAAAATTTAAAATTAATAAATCGAATACGTCCTAGCTTGACTTAGTGGTAAGGAGCCATACTAAATAAGAAAAATTGGTAATGGTGGTAATTTACACTGAATATTTAAAGACCTAGATTTAATTGGCAACTGATGGTTGTTGGCAGAGCGGTATTTGGGACGTTCAGAAACCAAGGATAAAATTCTGTTGAAATCACCAAGTGTTTTACTTCTTTAGTTTAAAAGTAAAGGTGGTATTATTTATAACCAGGCACGTAATTTTGAATGCAGATTAATTTTCTACTAGTACCCTTTACCCCTTTCCTTTATGCTGTAAATAAAGCAGTTGCTTGATACCTACAATGAGAGAAGTAAAACATAAGGCAATTGCATTCTGTTGAGCATTCTTTGAACATTCCCAGAAATATTGGTGTGTCAGTGAAGGTACGGAACCATAACTAACATTTCGATTATCAGCTTTTTGTTTTTATTTATCTTCAGATAATCCTCTTAGTGCATTGTAATGTTAATGTCTTTCAACGTAATCCGGATAAATTCCTTCCCTGGATTTCGGCTCGAGTGAAAAAGATACCCCATTAAAGGTAATTTTAGGGGCGAAGGAGGATTATACAACCGCATAAATATTCAGATTACATTTTTGGGTATTACAAAACGTGGGTGACGCCTCTCGTCCTTCGTCCAAGGCTGAGTTTCGTCACCAAAGAGACGAAATACTAAAGACAAAAACAAGGGAGGATCTTTAGGGTGTGGAGAGTAGATAGGAGTGTCCGGGATACGCCAAAATTTCGTTTTATGCAAAGAAAGCGTGAGATTAAGATTCCATTCGCGGGAACTCGCGACACAATCTATAAGCGTACGGAGAGTTGATTGAGAGGCGAGAGTGGAGAGGCAGGAGTCAATTGTTTCCTAAAGGAGGTAATCTTCATCTCCTGGAACGCTTCCAGTCGCTTGCGGTGTCTTCAATCTGAATCGTATGCTTTGCACGGACGAGAGGGTTAGCAAAACCGAATCTAAAACCGTATTCTAAAAGATTTTTGGAAAATCTCTGGAGCTTTTGGAATTTCTGGAAATTCGTTTAAGTTTTTTTTTCAAATAATGTATAAACATGTGAGTTTAAACAAAATTCGTTTTGACCTAATGTTATGATCAACTTTGTCGCTAAATGAGATCACATAGAATCGTAAAATCGCTTGTTCCGAACTCTATTTCGATACAAATTTCATTCTTATGAGATTATTTATTCGGTAGATAATAATTATGTATCGAAAAACATATTATAGATCGAATGAACAGAATGACAGCGAATAGTGTTCAGATTGAAATATAGTACGATTTTGTTTCTCCTCATTAAGGGAAATAGCAGGACAACAAATATTAAATAAAGCTTTTTTGAATAGGAAGCATGGTAAATAACTAAGCAATAAGTGTAACAGAGTTCCACCAAGTCAAGGTTTCTTCGTTCGAATTTCTTTTTAAAATATATCCTGAACCACTTTTGAAGAAAACTCCTGCTATTTTCCAAATATCATACTATGCTAACCCTGCATACCTGAGAAAGCAATAACAGTAGCTATGGAAACAATTGTATCCCGTTCTAACCTTTTCTAACTATTTTATTCGGGTAATTTTCATCGTAAAATTAAGCTCAGTATCAAATTCCAAAGAAAGGTAGTTCTGGAAAAGAAGTCTTGAAATGTCGTAGATAACATTCAATGCTTTAAAGGCCATCATGAGATATTATGTCAAGTTCGTATTTATAGCTCATAGTTTTAGCTGAGGAGCATTAGAAGCGATTAAGGAACCAATGGGTGTTTGCTAAAGTTTGAAGGATTAATTCCCGGATTGTTGGTTACATAGACTGAGCATAATTTTGGGTAACCTCACGCAGATTCCAATCAATTCAGAACCTTCATCGAATTCAAGTTTATTTCAAGTTCATATTCCACATAAATCTAACCAACACGGGGAGCGGCGTTACCTCATTTCGATAGGTGAGGTGCGAATAAAAATATAGCACGTCTGAGCACGTGTTAACCTTCCTTCTTCCACTGCCCTTGTACAAATAAAATGATTGATATTAACACATTTGTCCCCAATGTTTCTAACGCACTCTGAGGGCTCGCGATTTCAATTTCGCAGTTGCAATTCATGCGAAACCTTAATCGCAAAGGATCGTTCACTGTCTCGCCCTAGAAAAAACAAAGCAGCTATGATGCATGCGAAGAGAGGCACTCCCGCGTCGAACACAATGCACTCATGATGCAAATGGAGGCCTCGCATAGAGCACCGGAACAATGCGCCGTAATGTTTCACGGGTAATCGCGGCGATCGGTTCTCTTAAAGCAAGCGTGCAATCCATTCATCACCCCCGTGCATCGATGTGAGGACACGAGAAGCTAAAAGCGAAGAGATTAACACCACCGTGGGAGAGCAATTAACGGATCCGAATATTTTGAAGCAGAACAGAGGCTGAAATGGCCAAATAATTCAACCAGTACTTACTGAAACATTCATGTTTTGATTCCATAGAAAATTTAAAAATTCAATTCGTTCGCAGAAAAAATATTACCAATGAGACGGCTGGCTTCGAGGATGCTACCTTATCTTCAGGCGGTCGGAAAAAATCCTGGACAGAATAAATGCAAAGTTAGGAAAGTGGTGAGTGGAGGACGGAAGGATTGGAGGAAGTTGATTGAGCATTGGTTAGGAGACATCTTCCCATTGGAAATGTATTTGCAGGGTCTATGAGGGGAAGTACGGACCCAATCAAGATAGGAGTTTTCTACGAAAAGATATTCACTAGCCAGACTCACGGAAGCCTTAAGTTGACGATAAATATCTAGTTTCTCTTGCAGATCGAGTTTCGCTTCCTTGTGGCCGAAGTGGAGGATTACTGGGAAAAGAAAAGCATTAAGATTTCAATCATAAAAATGCGTGGTGAAGTGGGAGGATAAACGAATGGGCAAGAATTACCTAAGGATTTTCATGTCTCTAACATTAGTCATCATTAGGATATATATTTCAGAAGAATAATTTATAGCAATAAACCTGCCAAAGCATTTACAAAACCTTCATGTCTTTCAAAAGAAATTTTTAGCTCAAAATATTTGTTACAGCGTGATTTCCATCACTTAATTCCACATCATGAAAATTGGCCCAACCTTTAAGTGCTACTATCCTTAAGATAGATACAACCTGCTAAAATTGCCATCCGCTAGAAATGACGTATTGAAAAATTTTACTCATCTTAGCTTTGTCATGATTTATAAGTTTATCAAAATCCTTTTTAAGCCAATCTTCGACGAGAATCTATTTTACTCCAAAACTCTCAAAGATCCATTAATGGGAAGGAATTAACTTTACTTCTCTTTTGAGCTCAATTGTAATCGAAATTAACGCCGATACGATATCAGTAGATTTATAACTAAATCTAGAGTTGCGATAGATACAATATTATAAAAAATTGTTATTGCTATCATACATCTGCGAATTAAAATCCTCCAAAATTAGATGCGATTACTTAAATTAATTATGCTTATCAATTGAAAATACGCGTATGAAATGAAAATGTGTTATTTTAACTTCATACAACCCAAGTAAATCTGAAAGCTCGTTGCGGCATTCTATGGGCATAATTTGACGATTCCGAACCGTATAGTAGTTCTACAGAAAGGGCAGCTACTTAAAACAACCTTTATAGAAATTGAGATGAACAAAAATCCTCCTGAAAGAACCATATAAACAGGTTATTTCATTGGTACAATGATAGAGATTATAGGGTCACTCGGTAATGACACCGAATCGGCGAAAAGTAGGCTGCAAACGACAAATTTGGAAGTGACAATGTAGAGAACAAACGCAATTGAAACGGGAACGAATCGAAATCGGGCGTCAAAACAGAGGGATCGCAAAAGGCAAAGTATAGGAAAAAACAACTCATGAGGTGCTAAACGGGGTATTGCAAATTTTACGACTCCTTGACCACCCAAGTCGCTCTTGTCTGGCTCCTCAATATCTCCCTAGATCCAAACAATGGAAGGGGAGGCGTGGGCGGCGAGAAAGGAGGGGACCCGAGGGGACCTTCAGAGGCTCGATCCACGCCCATCTGAGTGCAAGAGTATAGGTGGGGTATGGAGACCTCAGCGATAGCGTGCGTTTAGAAGCGAGGTGAAGAGGTGCCCTCGCGAAAGACGTTTAATCGCTAAAATGGGCGTGAAAGGATTTTTCTTTTATTTCCCCTCAGCTGAAGGTGCGAGTCTGAAAGGCTAACTGGATATTAATACGCCCCCTTGACGTGGTTTCTCCTTTAGACAGCTTGCGGGACGTGTTGCGAAACGGAGAATCACGCCCACATGCGACCATTTTTCTCTTTTGAATATTCCTCGGACATAATTCCTTATGATTAAGGCCCTTGTTGGATTCGTTTAGAAAAAGAAGAGTATAGGCTTGGGTAGTAATGCGCCGCAAGTTTTTCGTTCCTTTGATAGATTTGTTACGCTTGTCAGTTCGAAGAAGCGGATTAAACCGAATTTTCACGGAGGTTCGATAAAAATTTGAGTTTTCGTCGTAAATCTTTTTACGCTTCTCTGTATGTTCTCCGAATATTATCCGAAATTATTCTATCGATAAAAGTAATGATAGGTATATTTGAAGCAAACCAATTTGTTCCTAGGCCTGAAGGATAACATCATTCATTGTATCCGCGAATATCTATCTTACGTTTAGCTTATATTGTGATATGCACTAATTTTAACTAATTAATATATTCTAAACTAGTTTTTTATATACGTTCTTCAGTTTTAGCGCATAAAATCAGAAAAAATATTTGGAGAAAGATAATATATGATCATGATATGATGGTGATATATGACATATATATCAACTTCTTCTGATCAATTTATGCCCGTGCTGCAATGAAACCAATTTTCTGAATTCTGCTAATTTTATTTGAAGTTCACCTTATTACTTTTTGAGATACTAGCCTTTCCTTTTAATATACGATTAATATCAGCCTTATATTCATTCCTATATTGGCTGTTTAAAGTCTATGTGAGAGAGAGAGAGAGACGAGGAAGAAGTTGCCATCTTGAGTTTTTAGATGTTATACGTTAAATTTTGTTAAATATTTCCTCCGTATTCGGGTAAATTTTGACTTAATGTAATCTTTCAAATAACTGCTCATTTGTGCTCTCAAGCTGAAAATCAACCTCTTTGCCAACAGAAAATCTTGATTATACCAGCAAGGAAGCTTACCGAAGTGCATTTCTTTGTTTTGTACCTCCTTGAAGAAGTTACAAAAAACGAAATTATTTACCAGAAAAATATGGTAATAAGTATAATTCCACTATTTTCCACGAGCCTGTTGGCTGAAAATCAGTTATGTAGCTTTTATTACTTAACGTCCAGTTTTGTGATATAAAGTAGGAGAAAAATGCAAATTTGGTCAATTAATTGATAGGTTTTTATATTTTTAGGTGCAACTATGATTGTATCGTAAAGATATTTGCTGTCCCTTTTAGATATGCAATACGACTCCTGCAGATTCAGTTGTCGGGAAATTCAGTATTAGGAATATTCTCAGAAAACGGTTCCAACCAGACTAGGTCGATTCCCGAATTTTTCAACAGAGTGAATACACTCCTTGAGAGACATTCTTCATTTGTTTGGGAACCAATTCACTACCTGTTATTACCCACGATAAATGTCGGCAGCGTATTTTGTGCTCTGGACAGCTAAATCAGATTAGCCTGGGACCCGAGGAAGAAGAATCATATGAATAATTACAGTGCTTCTTTATCACTAGAAATATCCGTGTTAAATCGGCGTTCATCTTGAATGAGTTTCGAGTTTTTTAAAGTGATGCATCAATTGCATTGTCATTGAAGATGAATCACTAATGATGTAATGGATGAGATAAAGTTTGGATACTTTTAGTTGAGGAATTTTTTAGTGACTCGACCGTGTTATTTATCACTATGTGTCACGTTTTCGATCGGTATGTATCATATAATTATTGTTAAAATAGATAAATACGAAACCTCTTCACCTACGGTATTTTCTTTCGTGTATCTTGTTCCTTCGAATCTTTTTAACACAATAATCATGACCAATTACTTGGTAACGGGGTTTTATATATAGTTGGTAGAATTCGTTGTAATATGCATTCATTGGATGTCATCTTACTCTAGCATTGGTAATTATGTGACTAGGAATTTATTTATCCGATCAAGAAGTATAGAACAACAAACTGTTATTAATTGCTTTATGTTCAAGCACCATTGTGAATTGCAAGACAAATTGCAAGTCAGCTTTGGCATAAAAAACAGACTTAATTTATTTGAAAGCTTAACCCCTAAATTAATACAACTGAAGCAATTCATTCATTTATGCTAATAGAAATGGGAATCATAGAAAATGAAAGTTTATCTGATAGAAATTAATCAATTTCCACTCACTCCTCTCAAATGATGTAGCCATCAGTGATCTCGATGAGAAAATCTGTGTGTTAAATTAATTAAGTTTTTCTGATACGTTTTAAGCAAAAAAAAACCTTTGCGTGCATATGACTGAACCCTCAATAAAAGCATTAAAATGACCCAGTTACTTAATATTTTATTTCGATCATCTTTCATTTTCGCACTTTACCTTGACCTGAAATACTTATTTTTCTGGATCCCTTCCAATTACGTTACATTTTATAATAACCTATACATCTCCATAATAGGGGGCGATGCATACTTTGAGGAAATGTATCTTTATTAGGAGCGGGAGAAGATATCTCACCATTATATAAATACAATTTCGATTAAAATATTTTCATTAAATTTTTATATGGTTTACTCTATACATCTACACTTGTATTCACTCAGTAACTTGCATCTAAATTTTTGAACCAATCACGAATGGTTATGAGTAAATATATGAAAGTAAGGTTATCAAAGGATTGACATCAAAGATTTACCGCAGAAAACATATTTGTATTATTCATAACTAAAAAATAATAATTTGGAACATTATGGACATATAGTTCATCAGTTTAATTGTCTTATTCAATGTTCGATCTTATTAAACATAGTTAATTCAATCTTCTATCGAATCCCAACGCTTTTCAATTCTCTTTTATCGCTTAACCCTTCCCTTGAACTTTTTTCCCCATTAATTCACCCCTTTCTTCCATTCATTAATCATTGCTCTTTAGCTTACTTCGTTGTCACGATGTTTGTCTCTTTTATCTTTTTCCCTCATGTTTTTTTATTTTATCTTCCTCCATTATTATTGTTCTTTCTTCCTTACATTCCCCATTTTACTTTATTACTTTTATATTTTTATTTCATCCTATTTTATTTTATTTCCTCAATTAATTTAATTTAATTCTCTTCATATTTTTTTCATTTTATACAAATGTTTGATCGCATCTCCATAATCTTTGTTGATATTTATATATGTATGTTTATATGTATATGCGTGGGTCATGTGTGATCGTTCTTTGTTAATATTATTTTCCTACAACTGCATAAGTCCAGAAAGAGTATGTTTATGGGGTATATATAAATAAATAATTTGAGTGTCTAATCAGCGTTTTGGATGAAGTATCGCTATGGTTTGAAAATACGGATTATGACAAATTTTTGCTCATTGCTGCCATTACGTCACAAATATCACATTCATTACAGAAAAGTAAACGTTTCAGCTCAATGTTTTCATTACAAACAGAAGTTCTAAATAGAAGTAAGGTAGAAGAATCCCCAAAACAATTTAGCTCTGTTCTTGGCATCATAGAGGCAAAAATTCCCATTCCGAGGCGAAGTTCAGTATTCTCCAAAAGAAATAACTGTCGTTTCATTGTATAGAGTTTGTATTACGGAAAAGAATGCCCGCGTCACTCTTTAACACTTACGAATAGGCTTCAGGCAAACAATCACCGCGTCGAAAATGCGCGCGCAGTATTGTCAAATACAATCAGCGACTGTACGCATAGTAATACAAGTGACAAATAACAGAGGACGAGCCATTGAACTGTCCAAGATGTCTGTCACTTTGACAAGCAGTAATCGTTTTCTTTATTTCTGCGGATTGTTTGGAGCCATCTCGCATCCCTAAGGGTTTTTGTAAAAGATAATTTGCAGATCATCATGAAGGTAACAGTTGATTCAAGGCTGAATCTCTCGATTACGCATAGCTTCTTTTAGGATAGTTTTATTACTACCGTTCAGATTTGTATATCTTGGAAATTCTTCTGCGTGAGTAAATATTGAGTTATGCTGATCTAAACGTAAGTAATGTAACGGAGGATTTTTGCCATTCCGAAAAATGGTATGCCTATTATCCCAAGCTACTCAAGAAGCATGATTTGTGTAGCTATTCTAAAGGAACGAAAAATCAAATGAATAGTTATCTGATACTGGTTCAGAAACCATCTAACAATACCACAGTCTACCACTATAGTTTTGGCTAACACGTCAAACCATCTAAGTATACAGGATGAAAAAATGCTTATTTCTAATTCTGAAATAACAGCCTTTCTTCTTTTCTCATTATTCGTTCTTGATATATTTATTTTCACCATGGAAAAGAATAAAATCATCATTAATCGTTCCTTAATCAACCGACACCATCTGTTTTACAAGCCATTGTGGCGGGGGCCTATTTCAAGCGAAACAATGTCGCCAAGAAACAGCACATGAACGTGGCAGAATACAACTATTGCCAGACCTTAGAACTAATCTCCTGAGCCAATCGGAACGCCATGTCGTAAATTCATCCTCGGGTTATATATAACTTAGCCTGCGTGACAATGAATCCTTTTACGCGGACTAGGCTTGTAACTTCATTCAGAAACAAAAAAAACTTTTCTTCTATAAGATAACTACCATCGACGAGAACTTTTACATGATTCTTATGGCCTAAAGTTCTCTCTAAACAAATCCGTTTTTTATTTTTCCCTTCCTTGGCCTCTCCCGCGCGATGCAAAGACCTCAACTTCCGCGCACTTTTTTTTTCTCCGAACTGGTTGATGTATGCAAATATAAATAATGTCGGAAAGGGCAGCATGACGTTTATTTTTCTGGATAAGAATCGTAAGTGAAAGAATTACGGGGATAAGAGGCGTGCTCGCGAAAGAGCAGCGGGACTGGTGAGGAGCTGCTCTTGAAAGAGCATTAAAGCGTGGCCATAAGAATGCTTAATTGAGCGGTTTATTGGGTTACGAAGATATTAAGCGAGCGAATTAAATTTTAGATTGCCGTTCTCTTTTCGCGGTTTATTTCATAGATTTGATTCCGACCGAATTGCCAGCGATTTTCAGGTTTGTGTTACGTTGGTGGTCGATGAGTTATAGTCTAGTTTATAGTCTCTTCCATTTACCGTACATTGGAATATACTCTCTGCCTTTAGATAGTGCAATTATTCCATCGTAATTGAATTCTTACTTTTTTAATGATATCATACATGAATCTGGTTTTAGTGTACCTATGCTAAGGTAAGTGATTTCGTTGATATTTTATATGCCTGTCTAATACAGAACCTTGTCCCTTAAAATATAGCTACTTCAAAGTTTTAAATATGTTAAGATAGTCAGCTCAAAATTTAGAGATAACAATAAAATAGTCTTATCAATAATCCGATCTTCAGCAGCTAAATTAGAGCAACTTTATAGACTGCTGAAAGCGGAAGTTTGAAATATCATTTTAGCACATTATATTATATTTAATACATATACATCAATCTCATTCTCAAATGGAGTAATTTTTTGAAATTTTATTTATTAATTTTTATTCTTATGAAATCGAATGGCATAGGTATTTATATCTCCTTTAAAATGTTGTGAGCATTGTTCGATTACCAGAACTTGCAAAGTTCACACGCCGTTTAAAACAATAAAATCAGTAGACACTGGACAATATTTAGCTAACAATAAGTCCGTAATAATATTCACGATTCACGAGACTTATTACATATTTAGATATTTTTATTGCTGAGAATGAAAACCATAGAAAGAAGATCGAACTCAAAAGATCAGCAAATAATAAGGTAACAAAACGTTTTGTTCCCAGTGGAACGAACACAGATTTGGACATCGCGTCAATTTATGCATATCTCTTATTTGCATAACTCCCATGATCATTGAATAGGTTATATTTTCTACAGCCACCATTTTATTCACATCGCACTCGTGTTAGGCCTACTTTAATTGGTGGCCTTGTTGATTGTGTCTTGAGCTATGTAAACGCCTTAACGCATGGTAAAAACCGCCACGCTCTGACCCAAATTCGAAGGCATCTTATTGGACGGGATTGTCAGTGTGAAATATGCGTCCGTTGCTTCCTTGCTCATGTCCCAGAGATATCCGTGAGCGTAAAACGCTGTCTATCCGCGAAAAATAAAACTTCGTTACGCCTACTGCTATCCTCTCCGGATACTTTACAGGCGTTCTCGCGTACTTGTCACTGAAAGGGCAATAGATAAACGAATTTATTGACGCCTGGTTATTTTGGTAGGCGATGACATGCACGATGTTTCCTGTTCTTTTATACACTCATAGCGACTTCTTTCAAAACCTCATATCTAAGGGAACGCTTTTAATTTTAGGCTTCAATTCCGTGCTCTCTATATATAAATAATTAATTGCTCTGCAAAAATTGTTACGTCGTTTTCGGGGGAGCTCCTGCTTATAAAGCAGGCTGATTTGAAACTATGGGAAATTAAAGAAAATAACTGTCAATGTGCATTAGAAAGTATGATACATCTTAGAAATTTGTTAGATGAAAGATTGTTACTTGTAGATTAAATAACGAAATCGACATCTGTACGATATTATAACTACCTTATTTATAATTTATCAAGAGACACATTAAGAAACTATGATAAGAAAACTTTTGAGAATATATGAGCCAGATGATATGATGCAGAATGTTCATCTAATGTTTCACCGATCTTTATACAGAAATATAAAATTTAAACTGATCGTTATATTTAATTAAGTTTATTAAACCAGCTGTATCACTTTCGATAATACTATTCGAATGATTTCTTTAGACCAATCTATTACAACAGATATAATTCGGTTTTAATATTTCCTCCCACCTATCTATTATAGAAAAGTATAATTTCATATTCATATTCATTTCATACAAAGCTTATTATTTTCTGATAAAGAGGTGCTACAAAAAAAGTAATTCAAAATTTAATAAGACTAACCAAAAAGCAACGTGAATATCTATGTAATATCAAACGATTATATTCACTGTTTCAAATACGCAAATAAATTATTCCAAAAGTAATGCTTGCTAATCGGGAAGTAGTGGCTGTTGATTTTCTTTTTACATGTTGCTGGCTTCGTGATGCAAAAATCCGTTTTCCTTGATTAAGACGATGATTTAATGGAAAAATTATTCAATTTTAACTTAAACCATGAAAATCAAAATCATCATTCGGTATTTGGAGTATTTAATTGTTTCTTTCGATAAAAGAAATTTTGAATAAAAAGAGAATCTGTATCACAATCACCTTAATGAAATGAATCTATATGAATTCAACTTTACATTACGAAATCAGAGAGACAGACAAGTACTTCCTACGCTCTTCTTTCATTGTGACAAATTCCCACAATAAGACACCTTCCTCCATGGATTTTATTTACACTGAAAATGAGAGTAAAAATCTTCGTACACTTCAACAGAAAAGTTTCAACTTTTCCGTTACATTATCCCATCATCATTGCCTTCCACGAGGTAATATTGATAACCTCTTTAAAAAATCTCCAATAATTTCTGAATTCATGTAAATAAAATTTAAACTATCTGTAAACTGAACTACCGATGAATTCTATGCATACAGACTATTCCAATGTGTACAATAGTAAGGGATAGCGGTAAGAATTATTCGTCCTCTATTTACTGCGAGATTATTAAATCATCTATTTATCTATTAACTACGATCTATTAGCACGGCCCTAGAATATACATTTATAGGGTTTCTACTGAAATTTCAAGGTAATTACTGTCTTCTGGCTTTCGTTTTGGCAAACTTTATGGGAAGGAACAGTTGAGTAGTCGTGGTACTCAAGGAGAGAAAGGAGACAGCGAGAGTTGTAAGTACAGCCGAAACGTCACTCTAAGGCGATCAATCAATCATCACGCATTCGCATGCAGTCCCAGTCCTCTTCTTTACTCCACATCGGCCCCTTCTTAAGGAGAGAAGCTTAATGCGGGCGAGGTTTCGAAAGTTTGGTAATGCGTGGGCATCCTTACAACGTGAAACGACATAATTCATAGCTCGAGGGTGAAACCGTGAGTCGTTAACATTTACACAGCTACCGTAGGTGGTACGCCCATTTTCGGTATCTGAACGAGTATAGTAACGATTTTTCCAATAGATAAACGGTACATTTTTGAGAGACTTGAGGTACTTGAAGTCCCTCGATTTTTCAATGCTATTCCAGTAAACCAATCAGACCAAACTCGGATGATTTGTTTTTCTTGCTACTTACGAGCGACAACTCGTTTCTCCACTTGATTTTATATTCTGTTAGTTTCCGAATAATTATGACGATTGGCTCATTTGCCGCAATGTTCAAATTTATTATGTCTATAATCTCAAGATTTGCGAGTCGTTTCAATCATCTTCGACAATTACTTTAATAAAATCTAATTAAATGAATACGAATTCCTCCTTTTCAGATATTTATAATTTTTTGTCTATAAGCAAGAAGCAGAATTTAAAAAATGTTAAATCCCTGCTAAATATGGCTAGGATCAAAGCAAAGTTCAATCATTAGTTTCGGATATAAAATTCAACTTTTTAAAAAATTGGGCCACTTAATGAATAAAATATTCAGCTTGTCTAATGCTCGAATAATTAATGTTATAGGGACCTTAATTTTTAGATGCTACGCAAAAACTTCAAATGAAAGTCCCATTGAAGATGAATGAATATGCTAATGAATCTCTTTTCGGACGAGGATCGACTGATGAGATGGTCCTCAAAACCGACGACAAGCACTGAGAACTAAGCATATCTACCCGGTTTAAATGGGATGGAGAGCTTTCATCATAACATAAAAATCTACTTTTTGAAATAATTTATCGTCTTTCGTGAGTAATTTAACAGCATTGCTGCGTGCATGATGTGAAGTCTAACGAATGACCGTGTTAAAAGAATGAAGTTGGAATCCGGACAAATCATTGAAGAAATTGAAGATTTTGATTGTAAAATTTGTCATTCTGGCTTTGCTCTCCAGTTAAGATCAAGATAATGAATACAGGGATAATTTTATTAGACAGATATTTGAAAAATTGCTTTTAAATTAGTAGTCCATAAGGAAACTAATTGAAGCTCAATTTTTGTCTCACGTAAACTCTTCGAATCGCGCTCTAAACTTGAAATTTATTTTATCCATTGCGATAAATCTTAGTATCCCTAGCATGATCTGAAACGAAAGCTCGAAATTGATAAAGCTTTCGGAAACCATTCATTGGAAATAAATAAGAGTTGACTTGAAAACCTGTATCTGCGTAACGTTACTCTTACGGTCACAAGCTTAAATTATAATTCCAGGCGTCCGCCTCTTTATGCTGTTTCTCGAAATTTACATTCACCGCTCACAAAGAGACGAACCAGATAAGTACAGAGGCCAGATCATGTAATTTTTGCTTTCTTTTTGTCGTCGACTCCGATCGTAATTTACAGACTTCTTTTTGGCTGGTGTCCATCGAAATCCTCGTCAATGAAACTTATTCGTGGGAAGACTTCCCGTTCAAATATCAAGGCAAAGCTTTAACTGGAGCAATTGAAATTCAGATCTCTTTTAAAATTAAATTAATAACTAACTGCTGTGCGACGGAGATATTAGAGCGATTAACCATTGAGTGTATTGAATGATTTTCCATGTGTGTTTTGTATAGATAGTTACTGCAAAACAGTCCTGACTTACAAAATGCGTTACTTTGGCTACCTTAACCGTGTGTTTGAGGTGTATTGTCCACCCCTTGTAATTTCAATTACAAATTCCACGAAATACTTATCGTAAGCAAAGATAGATAAAGATAGTCTGAAAGTAAAAAGACCCCTGTTACCCGTTCACTTGTTTATTTATAATGAGAATATAGACAACATAATGCAATACGATAACATAAGATTATCAATGCAATATTACATGACTGAGTTTCATTTTTGAACTTTTATAATTACTCATAGTATATATACTAAACTCTGCTAATATGCTGTTAGTTATAAATTGCTGCACCCTGCCTCTCATTGAATTATTTTTTCAATTTGTTATCTTCTTTCTCCGGCTCTTAGGAGCAAATGTGAAGGTTGCAGATCGGCATGGAAGGACGTCAAAAGATTCCATCTGATACTACCTGATGACATTCGCGTCCACGAAAACGTCATGCTTTTATCTCCGAGGTATACCTGAAACGGTGCCTCCCCGAAAGTTCTCATTCGCCCCTCACCCCACTCATCCGCCATTGAATCGAAATCAGTGGGACGACATTGAACCCCGAAGAGGAGTGGTCAGCGGTGAAGCAAACCGACTTCATTCTCTTGGCCTTAAAACTATGTAAGTACGACTCCGAGGCCAAAGATTGGCGCGATGGACGGCGAACAGTTATCCTTTTACGTAAAAAGTACGTAGTATCCAGGCCAAATCCTGCTCCCCGAACTATCGGAAGTACTGTTCTTTATTCGAGAGATAGTTGAAAAACCATCTTTGGCAGATCACCTACGACGTCCGAAAATGTATGAAACGTTTAGTTCCTAACCCCACTTTTTTGATGATACTCGAATTTTTGTGAGATCTATCTAAAATTTGCAGAATACTTCTACTTATCTTTGATAATTTTTAAACTTCATTCACGCATTCTAAGCCTTGTACAATTTGCTCCAAACTGTAGACAATTTAGTTGTCAAATTACATGTCCAATCAGTAATATTTTCCATCTAATTTGGGTTCGAATAAATATGAATTTATTTTCAAAATATACAGGTTCCATATAGGGAACGATTATGCCTTCTAATGTTCTCGATTATTCAGTAAATGCAATAAGGCAAAACCTCTGTTAGATAAATGTATGTCACTATCAGCATCAAATGACTCAAACACTGAGCGTTGCCTTGGACAGTTGAATACGGAGGGAAAGTGCATAAAATTACAATAAACATACGATCAAGGCCTTTCTTCGTCTACACTATTTCAGTCAATTAATATTTAACTACCCGTCGATAGCTTTAACTGTTCAAATTCAATTGCATCGAACTAATGCTCCTCAAATATTGGATTAATCTTGTAAATCCACAATTTTATGTGGATTGCACATCGTTTAAATCGATATTTTTCATCAGAATTTTTATTGTGGCTTGTTAAAGTTACAATGATAAGTTTTTATCGTTTTATGCATTAAAATAAATATAAGAAAGGCGCAAATGATCCGATGGCGTTATAGAAAAGTAAATACAGATGTATTTGTTTGGCTTATTCAGGAGTAGGAAGCATTTCACATACTTTAAATAAATTGCTTGTGAGAAATTGTATGAATTTAGATAAGGAAATTATTTTCCGATTAAGAAAGTAAAATTCTTAAAAATTCAGCAGTCTCTAACTAATCTAACGTTTATCAGATCATGTATCAATCATATTGATTCTCAATTTTATATGAGTAGCACAGGATCTCAATAATCGTCGCAATCAATCACGTCGGTTGCAAGTTATTTATACTCTCCCATGGATATTCGCATTTGTTCGGAAGTTCAAAAGGTAAATGATTCGGAAAAATAGACGAACGTAATCTATTAGCCATTAATTTCTTCTCACCGTGAGCGTAATGATACAATTTGCTTGAGGATACTTTCTGACCATATTTATGGCATCATCACTAAGCGTTAAAAACCGGAATTCTTCTTCTTCTGTAGGAACTGTGACAGGTTACTCGGAATTGCTCAGGAGTCGGAATGGCAGCTGCCACTATAAGAACTCGTTAATAAGAATTTCTAGTAAGAAAATGGGAGGCTTTAGCATTCACAATGAAATATGTTGGAGGAAGGCGCAAATGGATGAGTACCATAAACGTGCTCGCTATTCACGTGTTGATATGTTCGTTGAAGAGAGAATGAGTGAAATGGAAGTCGAAAAGCGTATGAATATGTATGAAGAGGGTCAGCGAGATGCGTAATCATTATCAGTCAAAACTCCAGCACGAAAGCTTAAGTAGATGGAAAACGTATGGGGGAGTTTGTGGTTGTGAAATATGAAGTTGGGTTAAGATATTTGAGATTGAAATGGCATAAAAATGGAAATAAACGAATCAGTGATCTGAGCTGACATATTTAATTAAGTACACATTTTAGCTGCGGTAGTATACCTAGCACTGCTGTTCTGAACGTAAAGCTCTACGTTTAAAGCTGTGGCATTAGTTGATTTTTGTATGTATATATTTATATTTTGTTTTGCTGAGAATTATATATTTAGATGTGCGGAAAATTTTCTTCGTAACTGTATAAATATTATAACGAATTAATCGAGAATAGGACAAAATTACCTATTGGTTAGCTACTGGGACGCTAAAATATTTTCCACCCATGGGTACTTAGTGAGCGGGACAGATTTGTCGACACCAGACAACAGGAATAGCTACACTAAAATCACATTGGTTGTCTTAAACTTCAACCATTCATATAGGACAAACGCACTGATACGATGGGAAATCGAGAGTACATAATGCACGGACTATTTATCAGTCATTCATTTCAATAGAGCCGCAAGACACCCGGATGCCGACTAGATAGGGGCGCTAACCCCTATTTATCTCTTCGCTACAGGAAATAGCAAGGGACTTTAAAAACACTTTTTCCTTGCAGGCGCCAAGCACCAATGGTGCGGCCATGCTTTACCAGAAATGATCTTCGAGTATCGCCGAAAGACCAGAAACACCGGAAGATCTGGAGACTTCACCGCAGCACATATTGTAGTGCTTCTCTAATGGAGAGGCCATTCAACTACCGAGCGATCAATTTGAGCCCCTAAATCTCCGTCACCTCACACTGCGGGGAATGCAGGAGCAGTCAAGCCCCACAAAAGAGTCTAAAACTTACCAATGATTCCTCCACTTGTGGCGCGATCTCCTCAGCCCAGAAAAAACGTATCTCCTCTGACACAATGATTTACCGAGTCTTCGATTCGTTGGAAGAAATGCTCAAATCCTAGTGTCCCCTCTCCTCCGAAGACTTCCGTTTGGCCGGCGATCCCCTAAGCGTTTTTTTCTTCTCTTCCTCTAACGACACGTTTATTGTCCCTCTCTCTGAAGTTTTTCTCGCGCGCGCAAGATCCACTGACGACCGAGCGCAGATCTCTGCAAAAAAGCCCTCTACAGACACGTGCGGCCCCACCCTCCGACTCCTCCACGCACCTTCCCTCGCATCAACCCCTTTTCCCGCCTCTCCTCGCCTTATTTTGTTTTCGATCCTTAAAGGCGGCTCGGAGGAGAGACAAATGGCACTTCTTAAGGAGCTTCGGTATCGGCGATGTGCCGCGCTTGGCGTGCTTCTCTTGACTGAACAGGTGAAGCGGGGATTGAAAGAGTGAGGATTTTTATCTCGCGTGGGGAGAGATGGAGGAATGGGGTGGGGAGAGAGAGAAAATATAAATCCTCTCTTCGAACTCCGTTCTCTCGGTCGCTTGCTTCTTGCGGCTCCCATGTACTTGACTGTCTCGTATGGAGTACGCTTTGCCATTGTGCGCTTTCTTGAATAGCGACATTTTTGTCCTTTTCACCGAAGGGTACTTGCCCAATCGGGATCAATATCCCATTTATGGCCGTATAATTAAATGGATCTATCGCCGCGAAGGCTGCCTCTGGACGTGCCTTGACAAATCCAAGGGAAAGGAAATTTTCCGCATATTAATTGAAATTCGATCGATACCAATGGGCATTTGAAGGAGTGGACGTTTAGCTCGCGGCAAAGGAACTTAGAACAATGTGCGCCCGATTCGTATCTCTGATGGAGGAAAGTGATTTATTTTGTTGTCCATTTTTTAGGCTATTCTTTTGATAGCTGACTGTGATATTTGTTGTTCTGTTCGGACTGTGATATCACAAATAATTTACATGGCTTCAAATCTGTTACATTAGGAAGCTAGTAAATACTACTAGTACTACCATACAAGCAAATATCTCGTGCTATAAGAAAGATGATAAAATTTGCTGTTTATTCGTGGAATATTTTCAACTTCTTGTGAGTTCAAAAGAAAATAATTACTCAGTCTCCTTCAGTTATTAATGAATCATTTCCAAAAGGAAGGCATTTTGAATCCATCAATTGCTCTCTCAAATTTGAACTCTTGAAGATCATCATCTTGCTCGCCTCATACAAATGGACAAATGCTAAGTTTCTTCTCCGTTATATGAACATGCTAATATTTCTTTAAAATTAAAAGCAAAAATTTGTGAATGGTACTGATCATGTATGAAACAGGATTTAATCCGCTTAGTTGATTAAACCATGTCATGATGATTTTTGTGGTCTCATTCTTATAAGCTGCGTCCATCCTATAATTTCTTTTCGAGGAGTAAAGGAATATTTAAACTGAAAGAAGCTGACAGAGAAAAATAGAAGAATGTTAAACTCAATCGTTAGAACGGAGTTTTGTACATACATATATACATTAATTGATTTTGTTTTTCTCCTGTTATCCGTTGGTAGAGATAATGTCGACCCTTCCAATTCGTTATTTTTCGCTATAAACAACACCATCAAGAAAATCCTTCAGATTGTCGTCCTGGATATAATACTTTTAGAGATATAATAGTTATGTATTCTTTATTAACAAACGATTTAAAATTCTCTCTGAACCCTATCTTTGGTGAATTGCTTTTATCTACCTAATAAATAATAATAATAATAAAATAATAATAAAATATCGGCTTAAATCCCTGAAGTATTTAAGCAAAGAGCTACGCAAATAAAATAGACAGTAAAATAAAAGCGATAATTGTTTCGTAAAATAAATAAATTAATTAATTATAAAAATAATTAAATTAATTAAATTAATAATTAATTAATTATTCAAGGGAATAAAATAGCAAGGAAATGATGTTTCACTATGAGACTTGTGTGAACAGAAGAAATCTTTTCCAATCATTACTCGAAAATGGGTCACTTAAAGAACTGAATGGTACTTTACCTACACGCATACGAGGAACATAAATTGCTACCTAGCATTTATTCTCTTTCATTGGACGATTGTGAACACATAGTGCGGAATTTTCCAACTGGTAGTGATAACCACCAAGTTACAGAAAGTCGAGGGCACTTGTTTATTAGTCATCATTCAACCCAGACTCTGGTCATCCGATAAGCCGCTGAGGTCATTGCGACTTAATTGATTAATTTGATGTTTTGCTTCTTTCAATAGCTAATGAATATTTAAGCTCCTTCATACCATTCGATTTAGTCATTGAATATAAATGGAGCGCTGAATGGGGATAGAGGTCTTCACTCTTGAAAGAAAATGTTGATACCCATGGTTGAAGAATTGAGAGAACAATCATTTGATAACCCAGAGTCACAGTTCCGATTTTCCTTTTCTTATAAATCAAAATTTAAATGTAAAAAATCGTCATTGTCTAAGTTCTTCTGAACATTGCTTGAATTGAGTACTGCTAAGCCATCCCTGAAGCATCGTTCTCAGCCGCGAGGAAATAGGAACACACCGTAGTAAATTTCAAGTGGCGTTTAAGATCATAAGAAATCAGCAAAGTTTTGGATCACCATTGCTATGATATATAATTCGTATACCTATGGTTTAGTACTCTTATTATCATGGTTATTGCTAAGTATATTAAAATCGACTTTGTTATTATGTTATATTGAGAAATATTTTCCTGCAAGAAAGAAATTTTGCTAAATGATTTTTCGTGCTATATTTTTCATATATTCGGAGGTAAGGATTATTGCAAAAATTTAGTGGTAAACTAATTTCACTTTAATCATTTCATTTCTAATTCTAACGTTTACTAATTGCGGACAATAAATCATCTGAGGATACGATATATAAATGCAGTAGGTAATAGATTCTTCACTTGATACCCTAGCAGTATTTATTCCGCAAATGGCATTCAATTACAGAATTAAATATGAAGTCAATGATTTCATAGAATATAAAATAAATTTTAAAGCCAGTTTTAGGAGATTAGAAGAGAAAACGTCAATGAAGGAACTTAAATTGCGATCAAATTAGACGATAGCCGCTTAATTGATTTTTATGATTGATGGCAGATGGATTTTCCATAATTTTATGTTAAACCGTTGTCAGTTTCAGAGAGGAGATTGGGCAATTGTTGACATATGATTATTTTCCAATTAAAATTGTTAGGATCCTGACGAGAAAACAAATAGCTAAGTGCTTCTATGATACATTTACGTAAATTGTTTTACCGCGGCTGTGTGATATTTTAATAGCTAATTGAAGAGTATTAAGATTATTGCTACTTAAAGACAAGTATATAAAGTATGAAAGGCCCCTCCTTTAGAGATTTTCCGTAGGCCCTCAGATGAGGTGGACTAAGTATCGGCATACGATAAACATTGACATAATACGAGAAAT
This sequence comes from Sympetrum striolatum, assembly GCA_947579665.1. NCBI lineage: Eukaryota > Metazoa > Arthropoda > Insecta > Odonata > Libellulidae > Sympetrum > Sympetrum striolatum. The sequence goes on along the minus strand of OX388342.1, from coordinate 45,578,917 downwards.
CCCTTGCATAATGAGCACCGTGTAAAATTTCCTTCCTCCGCCGTCAGACATAATAAACCCATTTCCATTACGTAAACTTGCGTCCTTCCGTGAGCTAACGGACAGGGCTCGAGAGGTTTCCGCAAGTGGTCTTTTTTTCATAACCGCCCACCTTTTAACCTCTCCCTTGAAAAGAATCGCTTCACCTCGCCTCACTTTCACCCCCGTCGAATTAATTCCTTCCGCCCACACTCAAAGGGTCCCTCTTTTCACTTCTCGAGGCCGTCTCTTTTTTCTCTCAATGGTCCAGCAGCCGCTCTCACGTTCCGCAGAGGCCCACGCGATTTTTTCCGAGCACACCTGCGCTGCATTTCCATTCGTTTCGACGATTCGAAAAAAAGCGCGTTTTGCTGCACGCGACGAGAGAAAGTGCCCTCGACGGACATTTTTCATCTCCAAAGGCACTAGTCGGCTTATCAGAATCCGCTTGTTAAAATGTCAGGCGAAAAGTCTATTAAAAGGGTGGAGAGAGACTTATTCCATATTGTGTCGGTTGACACTCGAATGTTCTATTTTCGTGCGAATGAGCGTTCCCACAGAAACACGACTTCAAAGGACTGCGTCCAAACTTCCTGCAGCTAGATGTGAGATATGAAGACAATGCAGTTTTCTCTTTCAGGAAGTATTTTATGCGCCCCGTCTGATTTTATTGCACTCCCCGTGATATAAATTCAACGCTGTTAATTAAGCTACGGCGGTGCTTTCTGCCGTGCAGCCTTCGAAGAGAGCCAGTAGGACATCGATTTCAGAAAAAAAAACAGAAAAATGCTTTTTTATCTTATTTTGATTTTGATATTAATATCATGATTCTGTGCTCATCATAATGCTATAATCATAAACATAATACTTATGCCTTCAAAGAATGAGTTAGTTCACTTCATTAATAAATTTTATCTTTACTTATGTTTATTTGAAAGCTTAAATCATGATTATGTAATTATAATTATTTCAACTTCAAATATAATACTAATGTCTTCAAAGCATTGATAGAAGTAAACTTTACCAATAAATATCGTTTTATCTTATGTTTAATTGAAAGATAAACTCATAATTTTGCCCTCATCGTAATTTCATCATCAAACACAAAATACTAATGCCTTGAAAGTATAGATTTCAGCAAACTTTATCAATTAATATTGTTTTATCATATATTTCTTTGAAAACCAAACACATGATTCTGTACAAACTTTATCAATAGATATCGTTTTCTCTTGTGTGTATTCGAAAGAGAAACTCATGATTCTTCACTCATCATGACTTCACCATCAGGAATATAATATTAATTAAATTAAATAAATTCGATCTGTACTCGATTCAACATCTTTTGCACTAAAATGGCTCGGAACGTAGCCAGAGTAACTGTTACCTATTTCACCATCTAATAACAATCAGTTTTAAAAACATTGGCACAAATGAACGAGGACCGGCTCCGTAATGTTTGAGCATGAATTCGAGGAGAGTCAATGTCACTGCGTTCTTATGTCATTCACAATATGCGGCGCTAACACGTCTCCCTTGGTGCATAGAAAGGTGCGAAATGGGAATTAGCGATGTCCTGAGTGAGGCATTCCATTTAAGTTTACGGATTTCGTTATGAAATCGCCATTGTAAATTGCTAATTTATGGTATTGACTCTCGTTTTCAACGGAGTGACACAGTGAAAATGAACCGTTTCAGGAAAAAGCCTTTATGGAAATGCGTTGTAAGCATCACTACGATAAAGAGAGATACTCATCCATGTTATTTATGTGAGATTATCGTTAAAACTCATTCATGTAAGTGAGTAAAATTTGAGGTACTGTTGATAACAAACTGTATATTTATATGGAAATTCTGAAGCTAAATCAAGCATTTAAGGAAAACTGTTTTAAGCCTCTCGCTATTCATCCATTGGTCAGGAGGTCATTCATTTTATTTGTCTGCGTTTTTTGGAAAAACATTTCATTCGAGAAAGAAAGTAATATGAGATCTTTATAACGAATCGTCTATGTAATCCGAGAATTCTGAAGCTAAATCATGTAAATAACGAAAGACTCAGACTTATTCCACGAAATTTTATCTCGTTTACGTTGATTTATAGATGCACTGGTTACCGCAACGACAAGTTGTTGTTGTAGCCTCCGGACCACACAATGTCGTAAAGATTTACAGTCGGCGACGGCTTTTGCTTGATTCCCGCATGAGGATGTGTTTATGATGGTCTTAGGGCGCCTTTGCATTTCATCTTTCCTCGTTCATGCGCCTCGTAAGCGCACTTTTGACAGCCGTCACATACCTCCTGGATCGATTCCCATTTCCCACTGAGAACATTTCTTACTCCGAATGCACACGCGACTCGAGATGCGAAAATTATAGTTCTTCTTACGGCGTTTGGAAGAACGCCCCGCGGAGCAGAATGATTTCTCCCTTCGAGAAATAAGGCTGAAAAGAAAGCTTCCATAAATAAACACTTTCTCCGTTGAGGACTTTTCGCCGCCTTTGGTGATAAACGCATCATGGAGGAGCGTTCTAAAGTTTGGGGCTTAGGAATTTTTTGTGGCTGCAGGTCTCTCTTCTCTCCAGAGCATCTACAACAACTACACTTACAAATAAGGTGAAAATATTTTGTGTTTGTAGTATGTTTATGCATCCGGAAAATTTATTCTGGTGACGCTTAGTTCGAATTGTCGTCGTATTATGAGATATTTTATTAGTAATGATTTGATCCAAATGAAGAAATGAAAATTGCTACATGGCTGTACTCCCGCGTCAATTCCAATTCTGATGGAAGTGATGCTTTATGTGAGAGTGAGCAAAGTAGGTGTTGCTTTATGGTACCAACACAAAGGTACTTGAGCTTCTAAATGTAGCAAGGAAACGTATTATATTTTTCATAGTAAAAATGAGGGACTAATTTAAAACAAATTTAACGGAGTAAGTTCATGAAAATGTAAATTGACAATGAATCTCCGTAGAAAGATGATGGATAGTAGTTAAACATAGCATGAGGAAGTATGCGACTAAAAATTAAGTTTAAATAAGAAGGGAAAAAAGAGATTTGATAGGAGGTCTTCCACTTTTCGAATAGGTATACTAACCACTAAGCTGCGTCGATTCCAATTACAAATCTGTTAAAGTGATGCTTAATGAGCTAAGATGTCGCTTTTTTACATTTCTTGTATAACCTTGGTAATGTACTATGTTTATCCTACTGTATCTGTTGACCAGCATAGCTGTAATACTAGGAACAGCTGTCACCAACCGAACGGAAAAACTGACTAAAATTAATGCATGACGGAACTAATATGTTGATCCGCTACATAACACTTTCGAAATTTAATCCTTCAAATGCGATCGAATCGAAGCCAAAATTGAGACGTAACAAACAGTACCTGTCAGCTGTGTGCGTGCAATAGAGAAAGATGGGCTGCAGTTCGCAGACACACTTAGGTGGTGAACAAATGAGTGCGTGCGTGGAGAACAAGTCACACGCGAGCGCGTTAGCACGTAGATCCAATGTCGGGGCGATGCGTGCTTGTTTGCTTTAGAATGAATGGAAAAAATCAGGTCAATGAAGAAAGAGAGAGAAGAGAGGGGGACAAAAAGGAAACGATCAAGGCAAATAAACATTGAAAAGTGAGCAGGAGTAAAAAATGATATTGTCGTGATATATGCACAATTATTCATCCGTCGCCTCGCGTGAGATTGTGATAAGAACTAATACGTTGTGGGGAGAACTTCTGTTGTATCGAATGAGTTGTTAAAACCCTTGACCTTTAGAGATATTGCGTCGGTGAAATTGCGTAATTAAAAAGCACTCTACTCCTAAAACGTTCGAATCATCGCAGCCATGGATAAAAGTATTACGAAGAGCGCTGACGCTGTTTTTGTAATATTCATGATCGATAAGTGAAACTAATCCTGGGACATGTCATTGCCTCATGGATTCACCTTTATATATTGCGATTCCGTTACCAAATGTATCAAAAACACTTAAAAATTTTATTTTATATTTTATTTAATAATTTTATTTTATAAACATCCAGTTATTTTTTATGTTCTTATGTTTCTTAATGCACTATTGAGAAACCTCGAGCATCGATACTGTTTTTCAATTTCAAAATTTGCCATTTCCTTGATAGTAATGACACATGACTGGAATATGTGGGGATTGATATTTCATGAAAAATCTCAGTATATAATAATCGTATTGTCTCGTTTCTTAGACTCTTTTCTTTCTTAGGCCTTTTCACAATCACCCTATTTTCTAGAACTGTTACTTTCGCTAGCCTTAATTTAAAAAAATATATTTTATAAATTATATCTATATTTTTTATGAATTTGGAAACAAAGATAATTATAAGTCAGTTGTTTGTTTGCCTATACAACTATTATGAATGCAAATATACATAGCATAACTTGTAAAATAACATACACTTGTTTCCCAAGGAAGAATAGACATAAAAAAGTCTGACTAGCCTCCTATTATCGTATTAATTATCGTGCAAAGTCGCCTTTACCTTTCCTTGTTGATATACTTGTAAATATATACAAAAATTTGGATATGAACGAATAATTGTGATAGAGACGCTGTTGAGAACTGATACGTTTGCAATCGACACTCCGACTGTTAATTAGTATTTGACTAGGGTCGAATAACAATTATTCTCTTCAGAGAAAGAGAAAGGAGAGCATGACATTAAGTAAAAAACTGTCTTATGTAGTAAAATATAGTCTTTTGGACTTGAAAATATCTTTTATCTCTTTTGAGAGGCTGTGTAGAACTACCAAGGCCTAAATACCGTCTTTCCTACAGAAATGTTTGCCTTACCAAGGCTAACTCCAGCTTATTTGAGCACGGCATACTTTTCGAAGATGAACAAATTCTTACTCGAGACTCGTGAGGCTGTCAAATATGAAAAATAAAACATTCATAATTTTAAAACCACGTTCTCTCCTTTAAAGAAAACTTATCAAAGGAAAAACTGAGAAAAGATGTCTTAACGTTTGAGAAAAAATAACTGAAAGTTATATGCAGAACGTAGTCCTTGAATATACCAAAATTGTATCTCTTGATTGATTTTTCCTCCAGTTATGAGTAATCACTTAGGTGACAACCATATGTATTTTTCGTTTTTCTAAGTTTTTTCCTTACTTATAAATTAAGAGCCAGTAATATCATTGCATAGCGTCAAGGTTCCTCCTTTTTTCACAATTATAGAAGTAGTAATTTCAACTTTTACACCCGCATTTTAAAGCATTGCAGCAAAACATGTATTACTTTACATCATATACTTAGAATTCAGACTAAACCTTTGTTCTAGGACTGTGAAGAAAGTTCTGCATTTAGATATTTAATACGGTGTTATCAATTCAAGAATGAAAAATTTGGAAATCTATTATTTTAGATTCAATTCCTTCCTTTGTAATTTAATTAAAATATTATTTTATTTTATTTAAATTGCTATCCATCTGACAGACTAATTTTATAAGTTTAAAAGTCATCTTGAAGCCGTCTTGAATGGTTAAATGACCTGGATGGTCATTCTTTACGGCGTCCGGTGAATTGATCCGGGGGGAATTCGTACGCGGGGAATTCGTACGCAGGGAATTCATCCGCGAGGAATTCATACGTGGGGAATTCATACGCGGGGAATTGATCCCCCGCGCTGAGAATGTACTACCAACCCACCCACCCCGGTTAATTTATTTATAACATTAACCAATAACCAGGGCGTGTAGATTAACATAAGACTGAATAACAGTAGTTATTAACATAAAACTGAATAACATCAGCGCGGGGGAACAATTCCCCGCTTATGGATTCCCCGCGTACGAATCCATCCAGGATCAATTCACCGGCCACGATTCTTTGCATAGGTCTCTTTGCGCTAGTACTTATCGATATTGCTTTCCTGACGATTATTCTGTATTATAAAGCGAATTTTAAGATCCAAACAAGGAAAATATTAATACTTTGCTCTTCCTCTTATTTTCTCACGTATCAAACCATTTTTCCTTAAATTCACAAAAATATTAGGTAATTTCACTATAGTTTGGAGTTTGGACTGGTTTAATTGGGTGCAGTATATTGTGTCTTAGAAACATGTTTCAAATCAGGATATCTTAAAATATTTTAGCGCCGTTTCGTTTATAAAATTGCAGAGGAATGATGTTATAACTTTGGATGTTAGCGTTTTTTTCAATCAAGAGGGAATGAGAATCAATCAGTACTTAAAAAAAGAATTGATTTGTTTGAAAAAGTTATAACGAGAGTACTTTGATCAATCTAATCGTATTAGTAATCTATTAATTAATCTATAACAATAACCAAGGCTAGTGAAAAAAATGGAAAGCTACCTCAATTAATAGGTAGCGTGTCTAAAGTAGTCTAGAAAATTCAATAATGCGGCGGGGCATTTTGCCATTATAAATACTGTAAGCCTAGGTCATATCCCTCTTATGAATATTATGTCATCGACTTTACCGCAATTTATACTTTGAACTGAAACTTCAAAATCTAGGGAGTAGAATCTATTTGGTTGACAAAAATGTGAAGTTGGATCATCATCTAAGTCTGAAATTATTCTTAGATTACACGAAGCAATAATTATTTCAAAATTCTTCTTTATTCTTTCAATTTGTTGTCGCCAATTGGGAAATGTGCTTATGGAAGTAATATATGTATGCACGTAGGGAACGAAATCGATTGATAACAAAGAATCCGTGCACTGGAATTCATATAACTCAGATTCAAACGAATATCTCAAAGTCCATCAGAGGACTGACTACAAAATATATTATATATAGAGAGAGCGAGAGATTTTTCAATATTTCAGCACTTGAATCCATACGATAATTTCCAGGGTTAAATTTTTGAGTGATTTTCTAGAGGATGAGCTCGCTCTAACCGCTCTCAGGAACGAATTGGATCTGTTAAATTTAATCTGAAAGAACAGTTGTTCTGCGATCGAGCGATACGGCCGGTTCTGAAATTGGCCAATCGAAACCTTTTTATCCGTTGATAAATAGCTTCGGATGAATTGAATGCTTTCGCCGAGAGCGGTAGCCGATTGTGCTTCGTCGGATGACGCATCCGACCCATCGGAGATCAATTGCGATAGCGGGATCGGATGGAAACCACCTCCTCAAAGAGGATACCGAATCATCATAAGAAATGATCCTCGCAAAAAGAAGAGAATGCATGATGAATGATGGCACTAAACGATCAATCGATCCCATGCGATACCGACGATGCGAAATATATTTATGGTTCCATCTTCGTTTATTTTTCTTCGTCTCGAGTACTTTTAGTTAGCAGAGTTCAAATAATTGTTGACTGAGCAACAACTGAGATTAGCGAAAAGAAAATAAAACCTTTCTATTTATATTCATAGCCGACAAATAAGGAATGAATTCGCGCTTCATTTTTCTCCATGTCATCCACCGAGAGAAAATTTCACGCATTGATTCGCGATTTGAAAAATTAGCAAGATGACCCAATTGATTCTTTTAGATCTCTCAGATAAATTTTTAATTCGCGAGGGATAAGTGCCTATTTCGTAAGGTGAATTTTCTCTCCAGTCTTCCTTTATTTAGCAAGCGATTCCTTTTCTGCTTTCGGTCCTTATTTATATCTTTAGCGATGTTAGCAATCCATCAATTTCCCGCTCTATTCACACATCAGATCAAAGATGAAAGACGGTGAGCGATTACTTTTTGAGCGCGGACACCAATCTCTTGAATGCAATTCTTTTTGAGAATTCAAGACGAAATGTTTCATCACTTTCAAATCTTCTTCATCACTCCCATTCAAAGTTTGGTAGAATTAAAAAATAAGGAAATCATTTGGTAGGAAACTATGAAATACAGGATTTCATTAGATTTTTATATCCATAAATTTCAATAGAACTTGGAATGAATTACCCAAATGAGGCTGTATTAGTAGCATCAAAGGTGATCAGTATGTAGGTCATCAGCATCAGTAGGTGATTTTGGATACTTGTCTTAGCTTTCAATCTCAAATTGAAAATGTTATTGCAAAAGCTATAGAATACTTGGTTTTCTGCATAGAATTACAATAGATTTCAATAACAGGGATACCCTGATCTACCTGAACTGCGCACAGGTTCGCCCTATTCTGGAGTATTGTTCAATTGTGTGGTCTCCATTTTATGATTCTCATAAGCTTGCTCTTGAGAAAGTGCAACATAGGTTTTTTCGCCTAATCTCTTATAACTAGACTACCAATGCATCTCAATGGAGCTACAAGTACTACCCTTGGATACAAGACGTGACCACTCGGGCCTCATTTTTCTTTATAAAATTCTAAATAATATGATGGATTCATGTGAAGTTACAGACATGTTAAGCTTTCGTGTTCCTCAAAAGAACACAAGGAATAACTTAATATTTATAACCAAGCATACAAAAAGGAATTATCCTCACAATTCACCTATACATAAAGCAATGAGAAACTGTAATTTGTTGTGTGATAAAATTGATATACATAATATTAGTCTTGAATCATTAAAAAGAAAATTGAGAGTTTGTGATATTAATTTATGTTTTTTATTCTTCTCTTAAACTTTGTATTTCTTATGGGTAAGATCATTATTTTGGTGATGACTGTGAATTAAACTTGTAGGTATAATTATATTTTCTTATTATAATTCGTTAAATTTTTATTCCCATCCTTTTAAGTCACTGACTTTATATGCTTATATATCTACATACTGTAAAATAATTTTGTGCTAAATACTAAATTGCTTTGTAACAATTTCATATTTTTCAATAGCTTTTTACAACTAATTATTATTATTAGGGGTCTTTATTATAGGCGAGATTGAGACTAAAACGTTTCCTCTTCCATCTAACCTGTTAACTGTCAACTAATGTTACTTTTTATACTTATCTGTATTTTACTTTTTTTCAATGTTTACATATATATCTTAGGATGCTTAAACTGTAAAAGGGTTAAAAACCCGTAATAAACATTATTATTATTATTATTATTATTATTATTATTATTATTAAAAGGATTTACTCTTGCCTGATATCTCCATTAGAGAAAACAAACTTGATTACGTAATTGACAACCCTAATTAAAAGAGAGAAAATAATTTTCTTTTTGTCGTTTTATTTAGGAAGCATACTTCAGATTCACCTTCGTAAATGCAATAATTGAAATTCTTATAATTTTATCATTATTATAACCGATTTTAAATTGCCTATTGAACGTAGATTTCTCAGGCATTTTCAAGACTAACAGAATACTGTCCAAGGTTTTGAAGCTACGAATAGAATGAAATCATCTCATCCTGTCACGTTTCAAAAGATCGATGAAATACCTCTTTCACGGTGGGCTCCTGGATAACTTAGTGAATATCCCATTCGCTTATTATAAAAAACTATTCCTCTGAAATTCATCGTATCGTGCAGCAAATATAGAGGACCTAGCCAAATGACTCACATCAGCATATAGGTCTGGATGCAAAATTTCAGATTTTCTGAAAATTCGTTAAATTGTTTTCCTATCTGCAAGTTATTTCTTTGTGATTCTCCGACACCCCGGGATACTAATAAATGCACCCGCAATAAACTATCTGAAGTTCTATTGTAGGCCCCTATTGTTTTACATGCATACGTTAATTGAAATTAATTAAAAAAATCAACATTGAAGTGAACGGTCAAGGAGGCGAAGCTGAAAACAGAACCTACTTGTTAAATGAACAGAAGTTTGATAAAATTAAAGTTCTCTCCTTAAGATCTTCTGAAAAAATTTCTTCTTCCAATTACAGTAGCAGCGATCCTAGAGAACACTCACAAACACGTCTCCATTTACTCCAACGAGAGGAACAATACCACAGAAAGCGTTGGGAACGACGAGATTCCTGGGCATAGGCCACATGTCACTCTTCTTCTCATTCCTCTGTCGGGACCTGTTGCTTCGCCACGGGAAGATATCCTGCCTTGTCCATCTCTCCCGTGTACCCTTCACGTTTCGCTTCCCACCGCCGTCAAATCAATCAGCCCTTTTTCCCCTCTACCCTTACTTTCTCTTCTTTCAATTCCATCGGAAGACCAGGAAAAACTTCTCTTATTCCTCGGACATCTTCATTCGGTCTTCCACAAGGTGATCTACGCCTCTGATCGTTTCTCTATTCGTTCCCCTTCCCCTAAATAGAAGTAAAATATCTTCATTAATCCACATCATAACTATTCACTGCTCATCGTCATAAAAACTATTAAATTATTATTTTAATCGCCCCATATGCTGCTTTTCCCCCGCAATTTCTATGAAACAAAGCAAGAATTTATATTTTCAATTTTATCCTTCGATGGAAGCTGCAGCAAACTTTTCTCTTGTTTAAAGCGTTTGGGGGTTCTGTTTTTTTAATCCCTGATTTATTTTTCACCCAGGAAAACTTAAACCTGACGAATTTTTGTTCCCATTTATTTTCTCAAACTATAATACACATTCACGAAAATCCTAAATCTATAAGAAAAACGTTTAAATGAGAAAGAAACTTGAATTTTCCTTACTTTGCAGCCTTATTGTGACATCATTGCTATCATTAAGAGTTCAGTTGTTTTTTTTTTCAAAGAAATAATTTAAAGCACGAGCGCTGTTTTACGCTCTAATGACTATGACCACAAGGATAATCTACTCTAAAGGCAAATGAACCGAGAATATTTGTAATTTTTTTCTGTTAGACTTCTTATTTTGGCTGTCTTGATTTTTTATTTCAATTTACTCGAAAACGGGGCGTCGTCGCTGAATTTCCCATTACCCTATCTAATATTATCACGAAACGAAGGCCCTCTCCAAATTTCACTAAAAACGGTTCGTAGAATGACATGAACGTCCCTTTTTAGTTAAAAATCATCATCTTATCATAAATAATTATCCCCTATGAACATTTAACGTCTGACTGATTATAAATGGTCGCTTTTGTGTTTAATATAAATAGTTAAATAATGGAGGCTAATTTATCTCTAAAATTAAAATTTATATACGTAAGATAAGCGTCAAAGGTCTTCTTTCGAAAAATTTCGAAGAATTTTGAAGAAATGAATACCATATTAAATAGGAAGATATTTATTTATTTATTTACAATTTTCACCGCAGTTAGACAGCAGTCTGGTGGCAGCTAATCTTAAAATGTATAAAATACAATTAGTAATTAATACACATTCCATAAATAATACAATCAATTAATAATGCCAATAAAAGAAAATAATCACATTACTGTAAATAATCATACCAATACCTTATAATTTTTTTTGTATATATATAAATATAAAAAACAAATAAAACATATCGTTGCAGGTCATCCGAGATTTTTCAGGGTTCCTGGTAGGCCTTCACGGCTTCCGTGGCGGTCCCGGGGCACACGAAGTCCCCGCCGTACATCACCCTACCAGGCAGTCCCCTACTCCTCCCACATTTCGTCCGCAAAGTTAAACACCTATTCCACAATTATCTGAACATATACTAGTAAGTTCACACTACAGCAATACAGAACATTTCTTCTTAAATGATTTTGGATTTTTAGGAAGGGACTCAAAGAGCGTCCCAGGTAACTTTTTCCACTATGCTATGCCTCTATTCAAGAAGGAGTATTTAGCTATATTAGTTCTTTGCGGCCTAAGTTTTGTTTTGCGATTATGACTTTTTCCTAAAAAGTTTGGTGTTTCTAATAAACTTTTAAAACTTTCCCATCCCTTATTACCTGCAACTATCTGGTAAATACAGCCTAGCCTGTTTGTTTTCCTCCTCTTCTCCAGCGATTCCCATCCTAGAATCTTTAACATTTCTGACACGCTATCTGTTTTCTTAAATCTACCCATAACGTAACGAGCTGTTTTCTTTGAACTTTTTCTAATTTCTTTATGCGACAATTCTCATGAGGATCCCACAACGTTGTAGCATATTCTAAGATCGGCCTAACTAAGGTTAGGTACCCCAATTCCTTTGCTTTCTTACTGCTACCTTTTAAGTTTCTCATGACGTGGTGTAATGTCCTATATGCCTTCGCTACCAAATGATCTAAGTGTTTTTCCCAATTCTTGTTTCTGCTAAATGTTATTCCTAAGTATTTACAATGATCAGATGTTGGTATAATTTCTCCATTTAGACGATATCTATGGTATGAAATCGTTTTCTTGTTTGTAAATGTGATGTGCATACTTTTGCTCACGTTAATACTCATTTTATGTTTTTTTAATCCAGTTTTCTACCTAGTTAAAATCCCTCTGTAGTGCATCCCTATCCTCGTTATTTTTTATCTGTCTACAAATGATACAATCATCTGCAAATAAGCGGATATTTGAGTTAATGCAGTCAGGAAGGTCATTAATATAAAGTAGGAAAAGTAAAGTATTATCTTACTCTTTAACAGAATAACGATAAATTAGTTGTATTCATACAGATATTTGCGGAATAAATCCAAAAAGGAAGTAGAGCTGTAATTCTATTGATTTTTATGAGCATAAAAGTGTGAAATTAGTGAAAAATTGTGTGTGAAAAGTGTGAAATTATGAAGGTATTTCTTAAGTATTAAAAACTTCTATTTTAGTCATTCTAGTTTGAATTAATTTCTTTAGAGACGAAAATCAAAGCAATTACTTAGATGTAGACGCGGGTAAAATTCATTTTGCTATTTTTATACTTGCTCAAAGTAGAGTCAAAAAATTGCTCAAAGACTTATTATTTCCGACAATTTCTGACGAAGATGGGCAAACCAAAGTAAAACAACGGAGGTCTCAACTTTGTCAGGGATATATTTTAAGTCACTTGAAAATTTGAACGTAAGCAACCGTTGATTGCTATCTGTAACAACTGTATGCCATTTTAGAAATCTTCAAAAGAAATGATGCGAAACCTTTGAAGATGCCTTCAAGATTCCTTCATGATGTCGTATCTTCTACATGATTTATTTCTCAATCTATAATTAAATCCGGAGAAGGTTTAAACACCTCCATAAGTGTGAAACTTAGAGAAGCAAACAGTATTTTATTTCATGCCACCCAGGGAGATTTCGTCGTAAGAGATGCTTTAGCGATACCAAAGAATAAGATGAGATATCTGAAAGGAATAGAGATTGAGATAGGAAATAGAATGCGGAAAATTAAGGGAACGGATAACATCGGAATGGAGGATGTGCTACGACAGCTGAGTTAGAATAGGAAAATGACTGGAATATAAAGAAGAGAGAAAAGTGAATAGCCTGTTATTTCTGAGAAAAGATCCAAGATTTGATCGTAAAGGAAACTGAAAAGTAAGTGTCGAGGGAATGGAAAACAGCTCAAGGTAATAGCTGTGGAAGTTTATCGTATAAAAATATGTGATTTATTTTTCCATAAAGAGCATGTATGTCATCTTTGTATACATGGCTGATAGAAGAACACCCGAGCATCTCAGTACCGTAAAAGGGTATGGGCATAAAAGACAAATGCACGTATTTATGGAACTACCTGGGGTTTTACTAACTTATTCCGTGATAGTCTATTTTCAAGTAGTCTCAAGCAAAATGTTGTTAGATTTCTCATCATTGTTCGTTATGATTTACAACAAAGCTATATTTATCGATAATCTCTAGCTACTAAAAATAAGACTAACATTTCACTGTTCGTGACTGCATAGATCTTGCCTACAAACTTATTAATCCGCATCCTTATGTTGTAAGAAATCTTTTAGAATATGAGAGCCTCATAAAGAAATTACTTTTAGAAAATGATAACGCCTTTTAAGAAACTGTTAGGATAAAATCATACTGTATCGTACTGTATAGTTACTACAAAGCGGGCGATGTCTTTCTTAATTTCATTAGTAAATACATTCTACAACTATCATAGACTTTCATTACCGTGAATTTCATAGAAGAAGATATTTTAGTAGAAGTGTACATAGTTGATCGTCCTCATAAGATCATCATTGCATGATTTTAACTTACACTTGTTAGATAACTTGAAAAGAGAGTTCTTCCGAACAATCTTTAATTAAATTATACTTCAAACAGATGCTACCGTGATTAGCTATTGGTGATGATCCTACGAAAATACGTAACAAGCAACCGACAAAATGAGGTCGGGTTTCTAAATAAATGCGCCAGTTTGTTGGTAAACTTCTTTTGAAAAAATAATTTAAATAGTTTCCCATAATTATGTTCCCTCCCATTTATCTACAAATACACTTACAGCAGTTAAATCAAGAGTGATTGAGTATTTTTTTCTGGTTTCAGACGTAACTTGCCTTTAAATGAATAGTAGATGCTCCGACATCATTAGATTCAAGGAAAAACAACTGTTTTGCCGTGTGCATTAAGGTAAACTAGACATCTTGAGAAATCTGTCCATCTTGCTTCTAAGATCACCCTTAACTCCCACCGGATACTACCAAAGATGGAGGCAAAGCAGAATCAACAGCGATCCGTCTTAAGGAAAATAAATTACTGCGTCCAGAAACGTCTTCCATAAATGGAAAAGTCTCGAAAAGGAAGAATATTAATGAGTAATTTTTTTAACGTGGACTTTCGGCGGGACGAGGTGGGATAAAATTCTAAATGAGGAAACGCATGACAGTCTAAATAAACCGATACTATAACAAGAAATCATTCAAATATTAAATAGTTCAATCGACGATTATCGCTTAATAATACGCAGCTGCAACTGCTCTCCAAACCTGTCCTCTCTCATGAAATAGTTATAAATCAAACTTTGAAATATGTTAAATTTATTGCGATTTATGTTGAATTGAAACAAAAATATCTGAGTTCATTATTCAGTCTAAGGTATTGCGGCCCGGTCAATTTCGTTCCGGAAAATTCGGTCTCTCAGACAACTGAGTCTCGGACAGTTGCGTTTCGGACATTTGCTTCGCAGATATTAGAATCCCTAAGATATTTAGGTCCCGGAAATGTATGTTTTAATTTTGCCTCTTGGATATATACGTTTAAGATACCCAAAATTGGCCGTGGGACGCAGTTGCCCAGTACGCAACTGTCTAGTATGTAATTGTCCAGGATCAGGAACGCAAATGTCCTAAGGAGGCAATTGCCTGGGACGCAAGGGTCGGTGGTACGCAAGCTACCGGGACGCAACTATCCGGTAAGCAAATGACCCTCATTCTTATAAAACCAAATTAATTTCCTCTCGATTTATAACCGACCAAGCTGAAAAGAAGCATTTTTAAGGGTTTTTTGTCCCAAACCTAAGATTATGTGAAAAATTAACTTAGGGGGGCATTGCGGCGGAGATGGAAATTAATCACTACCGAATTCATACAATAAAGTATGCAAATTATGCGAACCACGAAAGGAGAAGTGCGAGGTGAATATTAAGCAAAGTATTCTTCCAAAAGTATATTTATCGAACGGTAAGATCTCCTTTCCGTCCTTACTCTTCAAATCCGTTCTCCTTTCGTTCGAGAGGCAGATTTCCTTTTCTCCTATCAAAGACAATAAGGTAAATGAATTACATGAAGCGGAAGAACGCGGAGGTTGCTGTCTCTGGGGTCAGAGGCATACTCAAATCTTTCCTCTTCAGCCTCCATTTCCCCCGTTGAATTATTCAAAAAGTCTTGGAGGAATCCTTTCACGAGTCCCACTCCAAACCATTTCCCGAGTACAAAAAACAATGAATAAATAAGAGCGACTTGTGAGACGAAGAGGCACCAAAAATGCAGAGCGCACCTCCCTTTGTGTCCGAAGGCTGCTATTTTCGCGCTTTTACCTGCCGGAGGGAGGGAATGTTACGTGCCGATCGGGTTCCTCCCATTACAACGTGTTATTATCGTTGGCGCATTTCAGAAACTCCCCCCATCTCTTGGCATCCGCGTCTTTTTGTTTCGCCAACTTGCGAGTGGAAGCAGAGATGATTATAAAAGCATGTAGAGCTATTCTTTCCTTCGGCATGATCCTCCGCCACCTGTCGGAGATGCAGGGGAAAATTGCCTACGATTTACCGCAGTTGGTCTCATTGAAAATGCGGTATTTGCAGCCGCAGAATAGGGTAATTGCTCTAGTTAGTCAGCTTCGTAATTTGATCGCCATGCGGTGTGATTGCTCGGGACATGCGAAAGTCTTTTTTTAATGTTTGTTTGGTATTTCTGCGAAGAAAATTCCAAATCAAATTACTTATCATTGCATGTCTATCAAATAATTGGATTTTTCGTAATTTTAGGCCTTTCGCGCTTTCATTGTATTAATTGAGAAAAACAACTGCGGTGAAAACAGACGATAGTGAGGTTTAATTGAAGTAATAAAGCGATGTCTGAGGAGATGGGTGGGCCTAAGAGGAGAAGGATTTCTATAGGAAATAATATAATATACATTGAAAGGAAAATATATAATAATAATAAAACGTTTCTGATTAGTACGAGATTGAGACTATTAGGTCTCTTCTTATATCTAACCCTTCGTCATTGAGACTTTTAAGAAAAAGATAGCTTGAATAAAGTTACAGAAAAAACTTCCTTGCTGGTTTAAAAACCAAAGGTTCCTCTTACGAATAAATTCGCCGCAGCTGGAAAACTTTCGCAAAAGGGGGATGTGAATAACCAGCGAAACCTACGGATAATCAAATAAATTTTCAAGGCGAAAGAAGGCTGGCAGAGAGGGTATCATAGTAGAAGACAAAGGCAAAAGTTATTGTGTGTTATAAAGGGCTGAGTTATATTTTCAAGAAATAAAATTAAGGGTATTGATTGTCAAATTTTATGAAAAATGAATCTTTCGCAATGAAGGAATAATAATTTTTACGTGTATCAAATTTTTGGCAGCAAAGCTATTGAAACTAAACCTATGCTGATAAACGGAAGGTGGAGATTAAATGAGGTCCTTGAAGGTTAGCCGTGAACTTAGAACTATACTTTTTGCTGAAATTGAGGAATTTATATGATAAGAAGGCTGATAAATATTTTAATATAGATCTAATCTTATATATCTATAAAAATGCCTGTATGTGTGTATGTATATATGTATATATGTATATTCCACATAATCTCGAAAACCAGATGCCGCACATTGTTCGAACTTTTAACATCATTAAAGGTCTTCCCGAGGATGATCAAGTGGTAGTTATAATTTCCCGAAAGTCCACGGTTCGAACCCAGACGGTTAAAATAGTTTGCATAAGAAATACACGTAAAGTTCGTTTTTCTCGTTCCAGGGTTCAGTTTTTTTGAAAAACTAAATTAGAAAGAACGGTCGTAAGGAGTCGAAACGAGCATCAAAAGAAGGGAAATAGAATGAAGATTTTTATTTTGGTCGAGATATATCGTTTTCGATTCGAAATTGCGAGAATTTCGATAAAATATACGAAAATTTCGACTAAATTTCCATGTTGTAAACAAACCCATTCCCTTGACGATCAAAGCGATTGTTGATAATGAGCTCAAACGTAACTCCATAAGAAGACATGGAAAATGAATGCCAAGATAATATTAATGCTGTAAATAAGATATAGACTATATTAGTACGAGATTTTAAGATTATTATCTATGATATTTAATTATAATTATCTATGATATTTAAACATTACAATTAATATCCTTTGAACAACCTCTCGGACAAATATCCAAAAATAAAAAAAAATCGAATTTTGTTGACGAGTCTGTAGCAACCAAGTTTTATTTATATCTAGGTAATTGTTTACCGTATTTTTCGTAATATTAAATGAGTTTTATAGCAGTGGTTTACTGAAAATGGATTTCTATCGATCAATTCAACTATTGCGTATAAATATCCTGGTAAGTTAAGGATGTTCAGAATATTTTCTTCTGAATTAAGAATTAAATATACTATATTTGCATTGATGTATATTTAGGAATTTACGGAAATGGAATTTGTGAAGGACGAAAAGAATTCCCAGATTAGTAATTTGTAATCCTTGATGAGTTGAACGGCGAGTTGTTAAGTTGTAGCAAATCTCCAACATCATATACCAGACTAAAAAGGTAAAGCAATTTTATTTTGTTAAATGCAGGATGCACAAATTGATTTATTTGTTGTTTTGAAGTGCTTCCTCTCCATATTCATTTACAATCCTTCTTTTATTGGTGTTGAATCTTTGTTTCCTATTTGGCATTTTGATTGCTTTTGTGGTTCGTGTTTATGATACACATTTTAAAATTGAGATACGAGTCAGCTCCATACTACATTTACTTTCCGTATAGAATATTCATCTTTGTTTATTTGAGTGAAATGTAATTTATTTCTGTCATTTACGTTTAATGCGTGATTCATTTGTCCTCTGGTACCTGTATAAAGATGTAACTTTAAACGTAGTCCTGCTTATCCTATTGTGATCTTAGAATATATATTTATATCGTCTCAGTTGAAGATATTTTTCATTCAGAGTATATGAGATTGAATATTGAGTTGGTGCGGCTTTGTAGACTTCATTGTTACTTATATTTCTAGGTATATTGAATTAGAATGTCTGGTATTTTCTATCTATAAACAATTATATTATATTTCTTACGATCAAGGTTGTTACACTGCTATTTATGAAATTTAACATCCCCGTTGAGAATCAACGGGCACTTCAGCTAGTTATATAATAATAAAAGATACGAGGACAAATTCTAATGCAATGATCGTAAATAAAAATCAATCGCGATAAATTTCGCATGGAAACCCATGCGAATGCAAAATGAAAAATTACCTTGTAGAGGATTTTAGCAAAATACCTCATTCTAGAATGGTTGATTTCAAACCTTTAAAAAGTTTCATTTATCCCGAAATATAGAATTGACTGGTCAACCAAAAAGCTGTCAAAAACTCTTTTTCAACGTAGACACTTCTGTGCGTTCTTCATTTGGAGCCAATCCGATTTTATATCTGTCTATATTCATACAAAGAAATACGGTCTAAACAGCAAACGGTCATCCTGCTTATTTTGTTAATTAGCATCGCTTGTCGTTCGCAGATATAACGAGCCGTGAAAGTGATTTTTCTACCTTTCATACCTGTTATTTCGTATTCATTTTTCCGAAAGAGGTGTCAAGGGGATTGTATAAAATATATTATCTATTCATTTCCATATTTCGCCATATCAACCTTGCTTATATTTCTTGCTCTTACAATCTCTTCCAACTAATTTCATCATTTTAGCAAAGCTTGATTTTCATGTGACAGTAATTTTTTAGAAATTGATCAACTTTCGGAGGACTTGCTCTGGTGCATAGAGCAACCTCTTCGCATGCCTCCTCTTGCCGTGAATACGACATATTTATGACATAGCTCTCTATTTTTCACATCAGGCTTACCAAGTAGTCGTTTTTGCAGATAACGATATGTTATGATATGTAAATAGAAAAGGCAATTGGCTCCCTGATAGCCAAGTGGGCAGCGCATTCGGCTCCGGTTAACGCAGTAACGGGCTCCATTCTCGGTGGGAGCACATGAGCTAAATAACCTAAGACGTCGAAGCACTTTTACATAATCAGCAAGAAAAAGGCAATTCTATTTTTTGAATAAAAATTTGAAAGAACATGGTTCCTATTTTCAAATAATTGCGCACTTGTTTGTTTTTGAAATGTGAGCAAAAACGAAACTTCTGTAATAAATCAGGAATTCAGCAAAATTCAAATCAATCCCATTATATGTCATCTAAAAGCTAAAATCGATTAGTTCAAATCGCATAATTAGGAGGAAGTGAAATTTTGAGTCGATTTATCACGAGCTAATACGAAATTAGCGGTTAACTATTGGAAGAAGATATGTCCATTTTCTAATTTATTGTTGGTCTTGTTTCCTTAACAGAAAATCAGGGCACTCCCTGTCAGTAGCTACGTAACGGTATATCCGCATAAGACTTGATTGATGTCATTTGATATTCTCGTAAGGCACTACGGTATCTATCAGTTGCAGTTTGCATACCGCCCGCCGCCTTTGTTAAAGTCAGACAAAAGACGAGAAATGAGATACCGTACGTTAATTTTCTTGCCCCTGAGCTATACCCCCTGGAAACTGTCACAACCGCAATTTTCTATATGCAGTTAGGCTGTCTATCAAAGGCAAAGATGAAAAGCGAACGGCAGCCGATTCAAATGCACCAGTTAACCTTTCGTAAATTCTCCAGAATGGCGTTGATAGATAAGCAACAGTTCCCCTCAAGACATAATATTATGTGCTACTATTTGAAAGCGATTACAAATGGAAGTATGGCATTGTACATATTGAAATGACGGGCGTAATTTGTCTTTCAAACAGACTCGTAGGTGAATTCTAGTTAATGCAGTTCTTTTGCTGCTCATGAAGTACTTCACACTGTTATTGGAAGTCCAACAAAAAATAACAATAAACGTAATTTTTCGCTCCACTATAAAGAGATGTGGGAGCTGATTTATATAAATCATCAATTACTACTATTTTCGAGAAGAAAGTTTCCATAATTCATAATGTAGGTGCCAGCAACGTCCTGCAATTATCTTGAGTATTATATGCGTCTCTAAGCTCTAAGTTTATGTGTTCTTTCCGCATAATTAATTGTATGGAAGTTATTTTATTTTCAGAATGAAATATTTTGTCATTTGCTCAATGTTAATATTTATACTTTCATTCAGTGTCTCAGTTTTTAAGCCGTTCGCATTTATATCAGCCGTCCCACGCAGAATACCGTTTGAGAACGAATCTTCCTTACATTAATCATCTTCTTTCAAACACACAAACCCTCAATAGACTTCATTGTTTCATCTTTTAGCTATTGTATTCCTAATATCATATTCGATATCGATTTACGTAAATGGGATTTTAATGTCAATGGAGTTCTTTTCTTATATCACAAACTTCAGTGGCATTGTTAATTAGCGTTGAAAAGTGGAAGATATTCACAAAATAGATATGTTCTACAAATATATGCAATGGAGGATGGAGCAGAGCTAGTGAATAGAGGATTATCAGACTATTTCCGATATTTACATGAAATTTTACTTTAAGGAAAGAAATTGGTGTAGGGCTGTCAATGAATAAGAAATTTGAACAATTCTCCAAAGCGTTTTGTACCAGCGCACAGTGGGCTGGAATCGAAAAAGTTGGTAAAATCACCTTTATACCACTCGAACAGGTTTATAACACGTAGTTTTTTATCCGATGATTTCCGTCTGATGGCTTTAGAATCAGTTTGAAGTTGGAGAATTTCGCGAAAAATCTAAAACCGGCATTTTTCGCAAAATTTTGTAAAATTTTAACGCGCAGGAATCAATTTATGACTTGCATAGTTGTATGCAGAAGTTGTTCAGCGGTAACCATGCGAAGTTTTAAATTCCCCACTCAAAAACCATTTACGTACTTTTGGTCAGCTTTTTTAGATTCTAGCCTGCTGTGCAGCGTTTCCTCCCGTTCTGGAAACACCAGGAAGTACCGCATTACAGACCTCCTAGCTATCCGGGACTTCCTTTTGTCCTCTCGCTGAACGGGGAAAGGCAACTGGCAAATGCTATCGATGTTCAATGACTATGATTAAAAATGCTAGTTCCAACCCACATTCCCGGTTACCCGCACTCTCTCTCTGGTGAGCGTAGCATATGCTCCTCAGCGACTGTATCTGCAAGATGGTCATCTCTCTCGCGGTGCGCGGTCAACGGCACCTATCGTGGATCTCCACGAAATTGTCCCCGAAGGGCACATTCTGCTGGCATCCCACATAGGTACGGCGTATCTCACGTGCCGGACACGGCTAGGAACGCGATTAACTGAATAATAGCTTCTCACGAATATGGCTGTTGGATACACAGCCGTGTTTACCCTATCTCTATACATTGCGTGCATAAACTCTTGACAGGCGGGTATAATTCAGATGGGAATCGTTATCTCATCTTGTCCGCGACTGAAAAACGCTCATTTCACCCCGCTCACCCAATGAACCCACCGAGAAGGGTTTCTGAACACTAGCCATCCGTTAGATTCTCTCGGTGATCTGTGAATAAAAATTTCCTTAGCGTTATTTGAAATTGATCATGATATGACTCTTGCAATACTTCGTTGGCTGAATTCTGCTATTTCGAAACATTAAGCCGTAGGCCGAACGGCGGAATTCTCTGCTTATTGAGCCAAAACCAATAAGCGTTTCCCACGATTTCACAGCAATTAAGATACTTAATTTTGATGTATCGCTTTTATATACATGAATAACATGAAATAGTATTTATCCATAAATTTTTATGCTATCTCGTCATTTTGCAGTTATTATTTAATTTAATTTATGACAATTGTTGGTATATTTACATTTATCATTGAACCTTGTATGACAGTTCCTTGCAGACATTTGTTAATTAAATGGATCCCATCTTATTTTTATTTGTAAATTATATATTTAATGAAATAACACTCCATTCATTCTCATAATTTGTTTCGTAAATAGCTTCATATTTTTCACCCGATTTTACAATTTCCTCGTTATCAATTTCGGAAAGAATGCTAAGTAAAACGTTTGGACATGTTGAATTCGCATTGTGTATATATAGCCAACTTTATCCCATACATTCCTCCTTCCAATATGACGTAAATGGCTTATTTTTTATTTAGTCAATACTATATTTCACGAAATTGGTGTACGCTACCTCAGGTGCTAGCTGCGTTAGCTACCCTTTACCAAAATACTACAATTGTGTTTAAATTTCGCGATGCAACTCATTAAAAATTATAGTATTTGAGGTAAAAGGGTGAATGATAAAAGATGTAATTTTTTTGTTTTTTCAAAATCGATGCCGTTTCATCTAATATACCGTTTCTTACCCCTTACAACGCGACGTTCACACCAAATATGCGGTGAAAGGGTTACATCCTCTCTGCAATCTCTCATAATTTTACGAAATATCGCTTTAAGAATATTAATCGAATAACAAATCGATCATCAGCCGTAAGTACCACAACTGACAATAGCAACACTCACATTTTTAGTAAAGTAGGTATTTAAATGAAAGGGAGTATCAGGAATTACTGCTACCATTTTAATACGAAATTTAAATTTAAATATCACATTTATGGAGTACTTTTTGGATGAAAACTTTCGTTGTAAAGTAGAGGAATCAACTTTCTATTTCATATAACTGCAGTGATATATCGCCATTGCCAGTAATCCCATTGAGCCCTCGTGATGCATTGCGATCCGAAGCAATAATTCTGATTTCCACCGATTTTCTTCGGCCAGAAAAAGCGCAGTCTGTTGAATTTCCTGTGACCCGAATCGCGAATTTATCGAGACGCTGAGGACGACCGCCGGCGCACCCACGGAGCATTTACATAACTCGTCGAAGGAGGGAAGCGTCAATAAAACTTAAAGAGTGGATTGTCCAGAGGCCATCTCCTGGACAAATAAAACACCGCAATTACATTGAACTCGGCAGAGATCGTTGTAGTAAGCCTTGACTCCATTTGGTTTGTGTTTGAGCTACGCCTTGCACCACGGAGGGGAGTAAGGTGACGTTGAGGTAGAGAGTGAAAAAAAAATGAAAATGCGTCCAACACCTACGTTATTTACAGACCGTCCTTTATTCCGTGTCTTTCCGTCTCTCGCCTTACTTTCCATTTTCTAAATGTTTTTCAATGGACACCTTCGCTGAATGGTGAAAAGTTCTCCTTGCGACATTTGTGTGAAAATTTTAAAGGAATTTTAAATTTTCTGTGTTCCTAATTAGCCCAAATTTTCGATAGCCTACCTGAAGACTCGATATAGTCGTAAGAGTATTGAGTATTTCATATTCCTTGTATAATTTATGAATAGGAATACGAGAGATAGTCTATAATGAGCGAAAATGAGTTTTTTCGTCATGAAATACACCAAACAGACTCGAGCTAGATATAGATATATCGTGTGCAAAACATGTGTGTGTCACCATCAATTTGTATGCATTTTGTTCAACATGCCTGCCACTCCTGGAAGTCGTACTGGAAACCGTTATTCGGCATCGTCTTCTGATCAGCATTGTATTTCTTCAAAACAACCATTAATGAAACTAAATATTCTCTGGACCGTTATGATGAAGTTAATTTTAATTACCTACATTGATGGAGTTTATTTATGAATCTCTGAGCTCGGACATAAGACTGAATCTGCCGGCGTTTCAGAATTCTGTTCAGGCATCAGCACCTGGCATCTCAGAATCCACCTGGTACAGACACGTCGCATGTGCGTCCAATACTACAGAATGGTGAAAGCCATCTAAAATCTGTAACAGGTATGCCATTCTGTTCACTGTCATTCTTCCATATTTCCGAACACTTACGGCAGCTAGGATTTACTGCATAAAAAACAGCTTTAAAATAACAAATAAAAAGATAAAGTAATACAGAGTCATTTCAACGGTAATAAGTTATTTAAATAGAAATAATATGGTAGCAGTAATATTTTTCTTTATTGTTTTAAAGCTGTTTTATTCAGCAAATCTTCTCTTTAAAAACAAAGCATTCTCTCAGTCCTTATTGATTATAGGTCGTATGTCGAACGATTTTGATAAACGGAGATGAACGAGGGTTTACCTGAGTCCGAGTGATAGTACCCTGATAGGGTCCCTGCCTTGAGTTACAGGTAAAGAGGTCTTTGGAAAAAAACTATCCGCGAAAATTGTCCTAATAATTACTCATATTAGAGCTTACTTTTAAATCCTACGAATTTTTACTACTTACTTTTTCATGTCCAATGGAAAACTATGAGATGGTCGTATAATGGCAATGGTATACTTATCTTTATACTTCTAGAAATGTATACTGATAATTCGAGTTAGCGAGTCTAAAGGAATATACATTCTATGTTGATGATTATCTCTGTTATAATATTGTTCCCTCAGTGAACAGCAGAAAAAAAATTCTGCGTATCGTCCGCTTTAAACGTATCCACTCAATGTTAGTTTTGAAAAAATCCGTTTCAGCAATAAAGAACGTATGGGATACGTAGCTCGGGGCGAATTAGTGGTGAAAAATCCTTCTTATTTCATTGTATATTTGATCTTTTGATACGAAAAGCATAGTGCTCCTCTTGCCATGAAAGAAAGTTCAGTCTATCTCGATCAAGAGTTATTTTGAGACTCACCGTCACCGCTAATAGGTTATCCGAGAGCTTATCATATGAGGTGATTTCCTCGAGCGGAAGGGAATTGAAGGGATTGTGATCTTCCTCGAAATACTCATTTGTACTGAGCAGAGATAAGATTGAGAGGAAATGAGATTCGGTTTTGAAATACAAGTCTTCAATTGGTTGAAATATCTTTGGACGTACGTCAACCACTCGCTCCCGCAAGCGATCAAAATCGATCTCCTTTTACGAAGCGTAAAATGAATGGAGAGACCTCATACAACCTTCAGCACTTGATATTTTTCTCCGATATCTATCCTGATTCAAGGTCTTTGAATTATTATTTTTTTTAAATCTGGATGAAATAGTAAATATATCCATTCATTCTTTTTCATTCTTTCGTGTTTGAATTCTTAAATCCCGATGTCTTGGTAGTACACATAGTAATTGGGTCCGACTTAAATACACATTGATAACTATCACAGGGAATATCTTTTTCTAGTTTATCGCTTGATCTGGTGGGCTTATAAATGAATGAGAAATAAAACCGGAAATGCCTTTGAATTCAATAATAATTAACTCGGATTCGATCAATTCTAAAGCGTATTCTTCAAACTTCCTTTTACTTCTCGAAAGTCGATCATAATAAATGAATATTATTGAAATGTACGGATGATGAAATAATACGGATATATGTTTATATCTATCTCATGTTGCAAGATAGATAATAATCGGAAAAGTTCTTTATGACCAATAGTATGATATTCTAGATGCATTCGCTGTTAACTACATTTTGTACCACCTTTCTAACTAATAAAGGCTATTAATTATTGAAAATATACGATAACATGACTGAAAGAAAAAACAACACGGTTTTAATAACATTATGGATATATAATATAATAACGCTTACAATACCTTAGTCACGGTTAACCTTAACCCTCATGGTCAAGGTTCTTCCTCACGACGAATTGTTCGTTTATGTCATCCGACAAATATTTCATCTGTTAAACGATTTTCAGAATATTGAGCCCGACTGCCTTTATTATAACAAAATAAGCAAATCTTGAATTAAAAATTAATTGTAAAATAAAAACCTCTTAGAGGGTATCAAAAGGTTGTTTCTGTCAACTTCATTTATGCAAATCCTGCCATCATATCCGAACCGTTCAAACATTAACAAAACAGTACTCTCCAAGCACCAGATGCCATCATCTTCGACCAGTGCAGAAAAAAAAGCCAAGCATGTATCAAATCAAATTTGATTTATTAAACGGCCATAAATATGCCCCCTTGCTATTGTACAAATATAGAAAATAAAATATCATAACATTGATATAAGTTTCACAAAATAAACCAATAATATACATTTTATATCTTAATTAACGTGTATTATTACAAAACAAATTTTTAAATATATAGAGCATTATAAATTATTGTTATTCTAGATATTGAAATGGGTAAAGATCCTATTTCTATTGCACAGGAAAATATAAAATAAAAACAGAAATATATCTCATAATATTTAATTCAATTTTAAAAAGTATCGTACAATAATACCATACGACTCAAAATTAATTTAAATTGAAGTTTGCAAGTACTAAGCAAATATACAAGCTGGATAAATGTGCACTACAGCAAGAATAAATGAATGTATACAGAAATAGCTCTAAGTCTTTATAAAATAAAAAACATTGCAAAATATGGAGCTTTACAACATATCTATACATCACAATACTATTTTAATGAAATTTAAATTTGGAATAAACTATAAAATTACGAGATCCTTGAAGTAGTTCATTAAAATTCAAAGCCCAGAGCCTTGATCATTTTACCTTATTTGAATATCAAACCCTACCCTCATGATAGCTTTACGTATCAATCTATGTTATTAATAATATGTGAAACCGTTTATAATGATTCGCTTGTTCTTGAATTACAGAACTTGCTTCTGATTAAAATAGGTATTAAACACTGTAAATTTTCTTGGCCATCTTTTTCGTTCGGTATTGGAGTCAATGATTTTTTGGTTGACTGCCTCCTTTCATCTTCAGTTTCAACAAAAATGAGACTAAAGTAAGTGAGAAACAAATTTTACTCAATCCTGTACCCAAGACAAAATAATATATTCCATTGATTAAAATATTGTCGTAGAAGTATTAAAAGGACTACGAATATTAATATTTGGTATAAATTTTGTCAAACAATGAACTTTTTGGGCTAAGAAGATTAGTATTACATTTGAGCATGTTAGATAATACAGAAAATTCGGGTGCATTGAAGATAACTGCAGGTTAAATGGTATGTACTTATCTTTAGGAGCCATTATCATCTTGAATCATCTCTCTGAGTGCAACAAAATCCTGGAGATATTTCCCATGGCTTTTCTTTTAATATTCCTTAAAAGTATAAAATTCAAGCCGTATATTTTCAATTATGTTTATTGGTGGTGAAAGCGAAGTTAATGGAAGCATAATAAAATAGACTTTCTCTCCCAGGTGGTGCAAACTAAGTTTTCCAATGCTGTTTCCTATGCTTGTCGTAACTCAGTGCCACTTCTCCCCCTCAAATTTTCCGTCCTCCTTTACACTCTCACACCACACCTCATACACTATTCTCTAGCTATCCTTGTCGGCCCCTCCCATGCAGCTTCATAGTTCAGGAGAAAGATAGAACTTCCCTTCAGTTAGCATCGCCACCGCGAAAGCAAAAATTCTGACACTCCCTTGAATTACAAAACAATAAGTCTCGAGCGCGTTCCTTCCTGAGTTCTCATTATACTCAGCCGAGAATCGCATAGCAAACCGATTCTAAGCTTCGACTCCGGTGAAGTGAATGAAGCGTTTTGTCCCCTCTCCAAGAATGGTTTCACAGTCTGAATGATAAAGACCCTCTAAGTGCGTGAGGTTCCCTTTATTATACTACTTTAAATTATCTTCATATCCGCTTAATATTTGAAAACAGCTCGGCCGATCGCAAGGATTTAAAATATTCTCCATTAGTCACTAATGAGGTGTTCGTTCAGAATGATTCTTGATGATATTCATGTCTACGTCGCAGGCTCTCCGTTACCTAGAGGATTTTATTTAGTCTAATTTGTATGCAGGTATAATCCGGATACTTTATATTAATTCGTTCTTGGAATTATTTCAGGTATATTTGTAGATAAATTGGAATTGAGTCGCATAGACACCAACCAGACTCCTCAAAAAGTGAATTTATAAACAGATTTTTCAAGCAAAATCCTTAGCACAAATTGAAATTATGAAAAATGGTGTTACTTACAAAATATCTTTCGAAAAATCTAATTGAAAAAGTATTTTAGACAAATATCTATTAAACTTTTGTTCTGAAGAAAATAATAGCATCAATTAGGTGTTATTTAATTGATATCCTTAAATATCAAAGAGGTGAAGTCGGTAAACTATGTCCGATTTTAGCTCCGTATAAAATCCATCCCGACTTCACAACCTTGCTGAATGCAATTCCATCCCCATAACTAAGAATGTGAATATTATCAATGAAACAAGGATGAGAGGAAAAATCTGGCCGCAAATAGCAAGCGGAGTGTATCGCCCGCAGTGGGGCGGAGTGCATGAGAAAGAGATCGTAAAACAAAACGCTCCTTGGAAAGCACGTGCCACTTATTCTTTATGTCCATGTTGGCCTAAATCTCAGACGAAGGAAGAAAATGGAGGAAGGGATTGACGAGCAAAGGGTTCGGGGATGACGCTGAAACTCATCAAAAATGTCTGCGTTGATTCATTCGAAGGAAGCTCGGAGGAATGAAGTTTTATGGTGGCGATAGCATGGGGATCTATCCTTCGACTCTGACGAAAATCCCATGCTAAATCTAGAACGAAGTGTTTCCACTTCGAGAAAGCTGGATCCAAAAAGATGTATTTCCTCCAATTCCAACTTAAGCTTGCATAAATCTTTTAAGAAGTTATTCCCTGGCAAATATTAATGCTATGTTAACTAAATTCGGTCTATATTATAGAAGATTACTTGCATAAAATACTTCCACATATTCATGTATGTTTTTCTTTCATAATTGATAAAATGAAAGTTCAGTTTAATTTGTAATGATATCCGTTGATACATAATAATCTATTTCGAAACATTTTTAAAACATTAACCATATTCGTTAATTTCTCAAAAACATTCATTTTTACAATTAGAAGAAGAGTAGAATAAAAGCTGAAGTTGTTATTCAGACGTAGACAGACGGGAAATAATAGAACGATAATCCTTTGGCCGTACCAATTGGCCAAACATGCTTCTTATGCTCATCTTTACTTTTTCAAAAAATTCTTCAACATATTGGATTTTTTTTAAATTAAGGATTGCACTAAATCGATTGGACTAAATGAAAATTTTTATGTAAGTTTTTTTTTGTTCCGAAGTCATTCCATGACCGAATTCTGTAAAGAGTAATATTTCGTAAAGAAGAGACAAAGAACAGTAAAATATTCCGTATAGTACACTCAGGTTACCAGATTCATCAAAATCATAGGGTGGGAGGATTTCAAAAATTATAATATACCATTTGGGATACATTATGGTTCCGAAAGTAAATTAGCTACTGAAAATACGTTAAATACAAGTAATTTAACTGCGATGTGTATTGATTAACCGTTAATATTGTTTGATTTAGTGTACCGCAGAGAGCAACAGTTTGTTGCAATAGCTTCTTCCTCCATTTCAAGTGTAACTCGTTAAAATTCTTTCTCGTGTGCATTGTTTCCAATAGTCTTCTGACGCATATATACATTTATTTTCCAAAAACATGGTAGAGAAGGAATAAATTTACTATTTAGAAATTGACGGACTAACCAAGTTAATAATAGCATATATCTTTGAGAACCACCATATATTTTCATTGGTAAAATTTCGATTCATCAGCTTGTTGTCCGCAAACATGGTCCACCTTACAAAATTTTGCGGACCTCCAGTAGTACGGGGTACAAAGGTTAAGAAACACTGCTCCAGACTCGCAGCCCGCAAATCAAGTTATTGCCGCTACTTGATAGGGGTAGCGAGATTTATGGCGACGGAAGTTTGGAACCGTTGTGGGGGGCAAATTGATGAGGATCCGTGTTAAGGCGATGTGACTTGAACGGTTGCTTTTACGCAACATTAACGAGAGTGTGACCCAAATAAGCGAACGCGGTAAAATGGAAATATTTTTCATTCCATCCTTCGGGCCCATTTTCTTACGAGACTGAATCTCGGGAGTCCTCGAAATGCCGGCGCCTCTTTGGTATTGTCTTCGGATGGCCGGCACGAATCAGGGTTCGCAACCTCGCCGATCAACACAATGGAAGCAATCACGGCCATCTTTCTTTTGATTTTCAATGGAACATATATACGTCAGTCTGAAAACTTTTGGTGCGTTTTGGTTTTTGAAAGTGTTTTGCGCGTCTCTTGAAAGGTACTCACACAAATTGCAGACATTTTTGACGTGCGAGAGAATCAAATAAAAATAAATTTGAAGAAAAATGTATCTTTGTTGGGTCAGAAACTTTTCAGACTACCCATGTGTGATTCTTCCGAGTTATATCTCTCTATACCATTTATGAAATCCGCGAAACACATGTTTCATAACAACGCCGATTGAGTGTGATGTTTCCCTCAAGATTGTTTGTGTACACCAAGGCAGTAAATCTTAATGATTAGCTCGAATTTGTTGAAAGTATATCATGAGGTCAGAAGATAGATCGTCCATCACTCTTATCAAAACCAGGAATGCCCTCAGCCCTGAGCGTGAAGTAATTAATCCTCGTTGTATGGATTTATTTGTTTCATGTCTTTGAGTTAGTATTAGATCTTGGAGGAATATATTTTCATTTGTGACAGAGATTAAACGGGATGACGTACTGTTTAAGACGTAATGAAGTTGGATTTTAAAATATGGGATACATAGTACTTCCTATTCATGGAAGTTTTGGAAATAAATTAATGATTTAACCTAATTATTTTGTAATGATAGCGTTTTTAGGGACGATTAAAATCTCAACAAGCAGATAAATTCAAGCACCATCATTATTATTTAAATTTCAAAGTCGACCTAAGGATGCAAGATCGGTCAGTTATTTCTCTTTTTTTATGGGGATCCTGAGATTCGTGTTATTTTTATGATAATTGTCAAAACTATCATGTTTGATTATTTCATAAAAGTCTATTGCTCTTGCTGGAAGGATATATTGCCAGTAGTAAAAATAAATAGCAATAACTATGTACATTTCATATGTTTTCATTTTGTGAAGCCTATAATTTTTACTAATTCTAATACATTGCGGTAAGCTATGTTTTTCTCCTGAAATATGTGTATATTTAACTCTTTGACCTCGTTACCAGGATGTATACAAAGCAATTGTTTTCTTTTAGGTTCGTAAATATTTTACTGAAAAGAAACATTAAATAAAATTTACTTATGAATAAAATTGGCGTGAAACCTTAACAGAATCGCGAAAATCAAAGTTTTAAAAACATATTTGTTCATATATTTTGGCAATTATTGACGTTAATTAGTTGTAACATTGTAATTAATATTAAGGTTAGAATGTTAAGAATCGAAATCAAATAATAAATGTAACCGTTTCAAAGCATCTCAACGATAACTGAATATTAGTTAATTTTCATTCCAACATTATTCTCCGTGATTTCATATTATCTTTGAGGAAAGGTAGCATCTTTGTAATTTATATATGCTCAAATTTAACATTTTCTCCATCATATCCTTTCCTTCGACTCACACATTATTTAAGGTATTGTGATCGACTTCTGGTATATTTAGTTACTGTTTTAAAAAGGAAATTACTTTAAAGAAAATTGTAATAAATTCGGTCGGCAGTCTTTTTTCTCCATGTACATATTTTAGCTCATACAAAAGTAACGATCAATAAATGCGTTGTTCTATGCCTCTTCTCGGAAGCAAAGTAAGAATAGAATATGATACCCATTAAATAGGTCCAATTTATCCCATGTTAACTTTTACCATGAATAATGAACATTAAATCTAAACAACCTGTATACTTTTCTAAAAGAAACATTACTCTTGATGTAAAATAGTTTCATTCGTCTGTTGCATATTTGAGTGTGATATTACTTACTTGATCGATTAGCTAAGGAGAATCGCTGGCCTCACAGATCCATTTTGGTCTTTCCATCTAATGTCACATATTTTTATCCAATCATTCCCTTTATTCATACGCGTTGCATTGGATGTTTTGCCTGAGTCCCTCATTGATGCACGACTAATTGCAATTATGTGTAAACTTACTAATGGCATTCAGTAAAAAATACTGTGGAAAACTGCATTTTTTATGTTAAGTATAATTCTTGTGCAATCTCTGCTATCTTTTAGTAATATTTTCCCGAAATTGGTGTTGCGTAAACAATACTTTACCAGCAAATTCTTCCATACATCAGTCTCTAAATTATTGACCGAAAATATATTAATGGAGTAGGAAAACCTTCGCCCTTCAACAATCACCACGATTCCCTGAAAATACCTCTAATTTACGGCAAATAATCTCCAATCTCAGTCCAATAGAGGGCAGAGCAATTCGGGTTAGGAATAATCTTTTCGAAATAGCATTGACACGAGAATGAAGAAGGCGATGGCAAAGTCGGTGAAGGACGAATCGCAGTGGAAGGAGAGGCAAGTGTTTGGAAGCGACAAGGAATAAATAGGCGACAGAAAGAGTGGCAAGAAAATGTCTCTAAAACCCTCCTTTTTCCGCGGCAGTGACGAAATTTCTTCGAAGTCGCGTCGCGACACTTCCTTCGAGCGGAGGTCGCTCCCGTTGGAATCGAACCACGGAGGACTTAAGATGAAGGCAATGCGTGCGCTAATACCCCTGCCTCCCCATCTTGTTATCAGGATAGGAACTTTGCCAAGATGAAAGCATTAGTCTCAATCTCACGCCGAGAGGATTGTTAACCTAAAAATGCCTTCAAAGGCTTAAGCATCTCCGAAGAGTCCCGAAAAAGATCTGCAGGAGTATCGCAGGATTGGGGAGAAGGTGCCTGTTTTGGGACATGCTCGAAAGAGACGGGCGAAGGTCGTAATTCAACGGATGCGCCTTTTCAATTGGAGGAGAGTCTGGGGGATGATCCGTGCTGGACGAGAGTCCGTTTCAATTGTGCCGCCTAAAGCGAGGAAAGCGATATGAGGCTGGAGATGATTGGCATGTTTACCAGCACAGAATTGCTTTGGGCAGCATTACCTTCTTTGCTCGGAGGACAAACTGCTTAGAGGCACCTGGAATTGGGTTCAGATTTTGCTTGGATAATTTGAGCTTGTTGCCTTTCATTACTGAAAGAATTGGTTCGTATCAACATCTCAATGATCTCTTGAGGGATTTTCTGGAGATTTTCCCATCAAACTTATGATACTTTTCCATAAAATATCTATTTATTTATTTATATATAGACCGCAGTTTGAATAATGTCAGATGGCAGCTATAACCTTTTTCTAACAATAATAGCAACACAGATACACTCCACAATCCCTTACACTGTAAAGCCCCCTAGATATTAACATTTCGAAACAATATCACTGTATTTATAAACAATTTTTGAGTACACCTAACTACAGAAACAAACTTAAATTTTTACAACATCTCCCTTGCATCCGCTCTAATATACATATACACCAAATATCTCATAAATACAGTTACCTTTACATAGTCTGTTTACCATTTCACTTTGACACATTGTCCATCATTACACTTAATATTTTCAAAACAATGCTTCCAAAGCGTACCTTCATATCACTCTTTCGCAATAAATTACTACATCTACATCTAAACTTCTTTTTGTTTTCGGGTTATGAAGACTTCTTGAAGCAACATATTCCATTTGTTTAATTTTATAGTTATTTATAAATTTTATATCGAATACCTAATGTCCTTCTGGCTGAAACAAAATTTATTAAATTCACATCTGAATATACGTTACAAGTTGTTTGATTTCATGTGGTGATTGCCAAACGCAAAAATTTTCCATAAAAATAGTTTGATACGATTGCTTATATAGTGTCGTAACTTCTGTATTCTATCTTCAAGTAATGAGGCAACTTCTAAAAACGTGTTTACGGAGTGCTCCCTTGCATGGCTGAGAAGCAGACTATTGTGTAAATAAAGATATAATGAAAAGACCGAGTTACTAATTAAGAAGCCCTTCGACGAACAAATGAATAGAGAGCTGCGGGATATGTTGGTCACAAGGCAAAGGAATTTGGTCGGTTACACTTAGAGGCTGATGGTTTGCTGGAAACAGTACTAAAAATATTGATAAGAGGGAGGTATGATACAGAAAAACCCAAATTAGATTATAAGAGTCTTGCGGTTTGGTCTAAGTTAAGGTCAGCAAGCCCGAGGGAATGTAAAACGATTATCTGGGGATAGGAAGGTTGGAGAACTGCAAAGAACCAATT
Source organism: Sympetrum striolatum (assembly GCA_947579665.1). Lineage (NCBI taxonomy): Eukaryota > Metazoa > Arthropoda > Insecta > Odonata > Libellulidae > Sympetrum > Sympetrum striolatum. The sequence goes on along the minus strand of OX388342.1, from coordinate 45,544,437 downwards.
TTTAGATTGCCATTTTAATTTAAGGAGAATTATTCTCTATTCAGAAAAGAATTTTAATAGGTGTTGAATTTAATGAAAATTTGTAATTGGATGCCTTGCTGCGTCTTTACTATGGGTATGAAATGACTCAAAAAGTTTAATATCCCATCTAAAATATGTAACAAGGTATCCTATTATATCTGAGTTTAAAATATTAAAGCATTGACACCTAATGGAGTTACATGGAAAGATAAACCCACGTTTTCCGGTTGATCTCTCCGGATATTTTTTCCCCATTAGTTTGTTTGTGGTCCAATTTGTTACAGAAATATCAAGGGCTGGATATGAGTTGTATCATTCTGTCTCAACTATCCAGTATACTGGAGCAACTAATAGGAGATTCTGACCTTGACGATGGAGGGGTCACCACATCTTCATTAGTTCGCTATTTGTTATCCCTCACAGGACATTGCAGTTTCTTCTACTTTTTATCTTGAAATAAGATGGCTTTGGCCCTTGAATCACCTCTCTCAGTGTTACATCTTCATTCAAATTCTCCTTGAGACATTTTCTGACCCGGTTTTTCATTTCATTTACTTAATCATCTAAACAGCCTACGCGTGGCATTGAGGAATAAACAGCGAATTCTGAATCGGTCGTATGTCATATCCGATGGAGCATTAGTGTCTCTTCGCTCATCATAACAAACCGATAGCTTTCCTTAGGGAAACGACTATGAATCTCTGTGTCTCTTACCCTCAAGAACAGGGAAATGCGTAGACGGCGAAAGGGCCTTGTCCTTAAATTCCAAGTCTTTGCCCCAAATAACTGCCTCCCTTCCTCGAGACTGGAACGTGAGCTGTGCTATACGCGATTGCGAAGAAAACTACTTCCGCTGCATTTCTTTATCGTCCTTCTTAATATTCACGCTCGTCTCGACCGCTGCAAAGCCGCTGACCACTCACTATAACTCTCATTTTCTCTCGAGCAATCAATTTTCTATTTCCTTTCTCTCTCCGCTACATTTCCCGCGGGATGGAGCCATCCTCGGACCGTTTCCCAAGATTCCTGCGCAGAACAATCAGAGATAAATTGCGTCCGACTACCACATTCAACCTTGCCTCTCCTCTTTCGAGAGATCTTTCGGTCTATTAACCCACATTCCCTCTTTTCTCCATTATCTTCCCCTCTGCTGAAGATGTTCCTATTTCAGGCATTTGCTTTCTTCTCTCCATCAACTTGTCCTCCTCCCTCGACCTACCATCATCCAAATTTTCTCATCTATTTCGCCAAACCTCTTTTGGATGTTTCTTTAGTTATACCATCTTTCTTCGCCTTTTTTTCAAGACACTACTTGCATATTTCATAACTTTCCTTTTCATTTAGCTCAGCTGTCTAATTACTGTTTGTTGTTGTTGCATTGTTTAAAGTGCTTCGACAGCTTGGGTCATTTCGCATATGGTCTCCCACCGGGAACCGAACTCGGGACCGCTTCAATGAAAGCCGAAAGCATTGCCCGCTTGGTTTATCAGTGGACCCATTTTTTTATTACTGTTACTTATACTAATTCGAAAATGCCTTCTAAAAAGGGTTTGATGTAAAAAGAGATGTCTCAAACTCGCCCTTTAATAAAGTCGATTATTATCCACAAATGCCCAGTTTAAATTTCCAATTTATTCCAGGAATGATTAAGCTTGATGTGCACATTTTGCCCCAAGAAACATTCAAATAGAATGATAGAAAAGTGGACCAGGCTCATGTGATTGAAAAAAGTGTCTCTTTCATGATTTTTGGAAATCAAATGTAAATATCAAAATGTCTCTTCAGTAAATCTCAGGAGATCACTTCTTTGATTTTTTAGATCGGCAGAAGTGTTTGCTTTCTGGGGAACCAGCAATGATTATTGATTCTGTATTATTTAGCTATACTGTATTTATTATTTACGTAGTAGTATACTATTCTGATTATAATCGGGCTCAGGGATAGGAAAAAATCATCTTCACAGTTGGGAAGACCTCTAAAGGGTGAATCCAAATATAAACGGAGGTATAAACTCAAGCTGTTCTGGCCTAATTCGCCTAATATTGTGGAACGCCATCTAAAATAATTCAAATGCGTACTTCGTATTTTCCACAAATTTCAATTAATACCAAAAAACACAAATTTCAATTATTTTATAAACAGAGGTGATAAATATTTACATAACTGGGACTCGAACCCAGGTCTCCCTCTTTCAGGGCTGATTTTCTGGCAGGAATTCTTGTATTCGATTTCAGTTATTTAGCTATTCTTCACTTCTGTTTATCTTTGGGTTTCAAGGCACACGCATCCTCTTGCTAAGTAATACACTTTTCCCTCATAATTATTCTTAGGTAATATACAATCCAGTTTTCTTGCAAAATATATCGATTTGAATGTTATCGCGTTAGCGTTATCGCGCGTTATCGTGATTATTGTTCTCGAAAAATTACGTCATTATAAAGAAGTGACGAGATCGGAAAAATTGCCGGCGTAGAACAAAAAAAATTAAAAACGTCGAATATGCTAACTTTGTAACTTCTTCCTATTTGTCTACTGCTTATGTCATCGGCTCCTCCCTGATAAAAAATTCCATCGTGTTGGCGAGAAGAAAACTCTTGGAAGATCGCGCGTAATCGTTCGGCTTGAGTGGAATACGAAATGGCCGAGAAAAAATGTTTTCATTCCACCTCTGACTTGGCTGTCGAATCAAAAAATTTAGCACCAATGGCACGTTTAGAGCCGTACTTGGCTGGGGAGATAGCTGACGATGGATAAAAAAGCACGTGCTCGCAGCATTCGGGATTCCAGCTAAGTAAGCTCGATAATATGCTGATGAGCTTCGTTGATTGCGGAAATTATTCGTAATTTCTTTGGAGAATCAAATGATGAGATCCCTTAACTTCTGCATATCCTCTCTGTCGTTTTGAAGAGGAAGTTTTCCACTAAATGTTTGGCTCCGAGCCTCGGTATTGCGTAGTTCGGGACAATACAGTAATTTTAGGAGTGCTTGAGATAGAGAATGGCAGTATGACCTTTTCTCCCTTGTTTATCAGCCCAACTACTTGGAGATACGATAAGACTCAACATTTCATCGTAAGTGTTGAATTAAAGCATTTTTATGCCATTATTTCAGCTTAAGAGCTTCAATCTGCGCCTCCCTCCTTGTTATACATAAATATTTCTCCTATCATCTTTCCTGCACCCAAGCTGTAACTTTCGCATCCTGTTAATTCATTATTTACTCATGTGATATAATGACGTCAAAGGCACTTTTATTAGATTGTATTGCTTCCATCAGTCTTTCGAGAAAACTCAAATGCAAAGAATGCAACTTTTAAAATGTCTTAGTAAGTGATCTTATAATTGAGAAGCACATTTTTGTCACTATCTATTATAATAAATACATGGTTAAATAAATTTTTAAATGAATGAAAATTTATGAATTCTTAATACAATATTTAAAAAATAAAATAAAACAGGATTTAAAAGTAAAGCAATCCTCCCAAATCCATCCCAAATAGATTTATTAAGAGAGAAAACTTACTAATAAAATACCTTAAGTTATTGGTATGTTGATACCTTATAGCTCTTCTCAGTATAATTACTGTCCAGGCGTATGTATTTATTATGTTATAAATATCCGCTGTGAAGAAAAGAAAATCGGATTTTTTTCTGTTTTTAAACATGTCTCTGTTTATGTGCAATCCCTTTTATGCATAAAATGTCTATTATTTTTATTTTATCCTGCGTTGAATTTATTCAAAAACGCATTGACCTGGTTAGATGTATTATCCTTGCTTTCGCCATCAGGTTAAACTGAAATCTTTCCCTCAATGGAAAGGAAAAATCACTGCGTCCTTGGATTAAACAGGATAACAAGTGCTGCATCTCACCACCAAAGGAAAATAAAGTCATTTGGCTTCTAAGAGTGCCACAGATCATGAGAGAGACAGCGGCGCTGGGAAAAGAAAAGAGATGAGCGAGGAGCAATTGCTAGAGAAGGGTGAGCGGGCCTAAGAAACCCTGCCCATAGAAGTGTCCTAGGATGAAGAAGATATGACCAACCATCCAACGGGATTAAAATGGCTCTGTCATTGGTGTCACGGTCGCGCGTCATCTGACAAGGTCAAATGGGGCGAGGAGAGCATAAGAGGGGAAGAGAGCGAATGGGAGCACAGACCTGTGTATTTCAAAATGGATTTTTCATTGCCAAGGACAAATCAATTCTATTGCTCTTTCTCGCGAGCGAATTTCCGTGAATTTTTATCTCCAACCACGCCCGTTTTTATTCCTCCTTGATAGCTGAAGGGAAATGATGCACGTCAGCTGGAGCACCGTGAAATCTCGTGCATAAAAATCCCTTTTTTTGATTGAACCATTCTGCGTATATCTCGGAGAGATTAGATCGCATCAATAAAAATTGGAAATTTTAATAGAGTCGGATTCCGAGGAGTGAATTTTAGTACACATCCTTTATTTAATTGAAACATTATTAAATATATAAATTCATTAAATGCAAACAAAATTTATTTATATTTCTCGTTTAAGGCACCACAAGTTTAAGGTATTCAGATACCAAATTATTTGAATTCTCCAATTATACATAAAAGTTTTTCGGCGAAAATTTTCGTACGCAATTCGATGCTTAGAAATTTAAGAGGGAGAAATTTTCATCGTCTCTTGAAACACATGAATCAAACATGTTAGTTAGGTAACATTTGTTCGAATCTTCAGAAGCTCTTAGAAATATTTCATCATAATTGATGAAGCCGCTTTTACTGACCCAAAATTATTTGTAATGATATTTCATTTAGACATCTCTGATACCAGATTCATTTTCCCGATCTAAATTTTACTCGAACGTGGAACGGAACCTCGTTAATTAAATATTCACGATGAGTATTCATCATCTGCGGGGAAGGAAATGCTATTATCTAGGCGTGCTTTTAAATAAGTGTTATCTATCACATTAATTTCATTGGTAGCACTGCTGCTGGCCAATAAACAATAAAACGCTCGAACGGGTATTCTTAGAAATAGAGACCACTGCAAGTAACTGAACAAATCTCCAAATTCGGTTGGAACGCTGGAAAACCTGTAAAACTGTTGTCACGTTTAAAAATACTTTATAGTTATCCCCCGAAAATTGTGGAATCCCCAAAAAATTGCTTCAGAAAACTAGGAAATCTATACTTCAGACATATGCAAATTATAAAGCAAAAAATATTTCAGTGTTGGTTCAGTATCTCTCGTCGGATAAAATTTCTGTTAAAACAAAGAGGCTGTTTTAGAGTAGGTTCGTCTGCAGCCACAATATTTCTTTCTACATGAATATAAAATCTAACACAGAAAAGGTGCACGTGCATTGGAAAAAAGGAACGGTATCTTATGCTATTAATATTTAACATACTTGTTCTCAGCCAATTTGTTAATGAATGCAAAATTATGATTTTAATTTGATCCCTCCTCAATAAATAAAGTTCACGGATGAGAATATTTCGAGGAATTCGAATCGGAGGCAATCACTGATGAAAGATAGTGAAAATGGAAAGGGATTTGAATAGAAGACGTCACTGTCCCCTTAGAAACGAGGTCAATTAAGTGACACCCTCGCTCAACGCCCATCACAATCGAGTTAATAAATACTGAAGCTAATGGCGCAATAGTAAGTGAGAGTGGGAATATTAAGAGATACGTAGGAAGAATCTTCCTCTCCTCATTCTTCAAAGTATTTTCAACTCGCAGCTCTCTATTTACACTTATGATGTATTCCTCATCATCAATGCCAAATTATGAGGAAATACAGGATAAATTAGTGACAAGAACGCCATCTGTCAGGGTTGAAACGACCACAAAATCTTAACGAATGTCAAAAACCATTGAATATTTGATTAATAGACGCAGAATAAAATCGAAAATTTCTTAGAGAGAAAATTTTAATAAATCATTGTATTCAATCATCCTGTTTTAAATTGAAGTCAGCATAAGTATAAACAATGGCATTATTTTTTCTGTTAATATAATTTTGAAATTATTTTCTGCTGGAATGGTGGTTATAAGTAACCTCGTACAGAATTTTCATAAAGCAGATAAAATATCCTATTTCCACAAATTAACGGGAATGAATTCTGAATCAATATTGGGCCAGTAACTTACTTAATATGAAACCGTTAAATATCAATTGAAATTTTAAAATGTTAACCCGTTTGGAAATTAATCTAATTTATTCTACATGTTCGTTTGATTTTTCATAATTATTTACGGATAACTAATTGATTGAACTTTGCAAATTAGGGGTGGCAATCCTCAGTGAAGTAGAAGCAATTACTTACAGACAAGAAAGCGTGTAGATCTAGAGTATAGTTACACACCACGCTGGCTTCAATTTATGAACATAATGATTGTAAAGTACTTACAGTTCTATTTGGTGACATTGCCTTCAGATTAAAAGTAAAATATACCATGAGATAAAGCTAAATGACTTTCATAATCCTACTAAAGAAAGGGTATAGTTTTAGGCATTAATACGATGTTTGAGATAGCATTTGTATTCGTATGAAGCCGAAGAAGTATTTCAAAATGGGAATATGTTAATAATATATTTATCCAATGTACAATTAATGGTTCGCTTATCTTGCTAGATATTCGTATGTTCCTTGTCATGAATGAAATGTGAGAATCCATTTTTCCATGAAAAACGAAGGTATAAAAAAGGTAAAAGATGATTACAGATCCATTATCACATCCGCATGAAAAGTATTCTATCATTTTATAAAATTTCATAATTTTGGGGGTTATGGTAATAATGCTTGCAAAATATTTTAGGAAGCTGTCAATGCTTTTCTGATTGTTAACATTTTTCTTGAAGCAAACATTTTTCAATTTATTTAGCATGGATTGTCATTGAAATTTTATATTAACGTAAAGAATAATGTGACAGGTTCAAATAATGTATTCTAATTATTGCGTAATAACTATAGTTATTCTTTTCGGCTCTTTTTCTGGTCTTATTAAGTTAATGATGAAGCTCGATGATTCACTAACATAAATTTTAGACGTATATTCCGGCTGTAATGAAATCTATTTTTAGAATTAATCATACAATTAAAAATAATCTTCGTTTCATTTATCTGTTATATTAATCTCTCCGTTTCCATCCTAGACGAGTCAAAACTTTTCCAATGAGAAATTAATGTAAAGTTAATCGTTTGTAGCGTCTTTTTCTATTAAAAAATTAAATAAATATGGATAGTTGAACGAAGTTGAGACAAGTTTCATATGAAGTAAATCCCACAAAGATTTATTTGCATATGATCAATTATAGATTTTGTCCCTAATATTTAAGAAATTTTAAAAATATTTAGATTATTACTGAAAATTTACCTTTTCGATTCCATTGAATTCTACTAATATGAGGTATGTTTCTCTTCTTTACACACAAATAGGAAAAATGTATTTAATCCTTCATCTATTTCCCCTGTTGAGAATAGATGGGCACTTCTGCTAGTCATCAATAAAATTGACAATTGTTGTTAAGATGAACATGATTATCGATTGTTCAAAGAATTGAACCCAAGCTCTTCCTCTGATTTGATAAATTTGAATTCCCGCTCCTGCGAATCTTCCAGGCACCTTGTGCGACACCTTTCCTCTCGGTATAGAAATATAGTAGCAGCTTTTAAATATATAAAGAAATATGTGCACAAAAATGTTTACTGTAGTTATTTCTGGTTCTTGCAACCTATATTAGTCTCAAAATATTGTTCATTCCTAATTAGTCACACTTTCTTAGAGTGAAATGAACATGATACAAAGGTAGTCAATTTCTTGATTTGGCTATAAGTTGGCCAAATTGATTAGATAAAGAATATTAGGAAATATTTTTATTCGTAGAGATTTAAATATATGCTAATATTCAGTTGTGTAGTGTTTGCAAAAAAATTTTACTATTAAACGAAAAAAATAGAAACTCTTGCTACGATATCTTCTGACGGGGTCTTGCCTTAGTGTCTTAATAGCGATCAATTTCATGCGTTTGCGCCTTATTTGACCAAACTCGGAACTTCTGGTATTATATAATTTGTAATTGCCTGATATAAACAAAGTTTAAACGAAAACATTTTTTTAATTTTCGCGACCACCCTTTCTCATCCGTCATATTTTATCAATGAAATAAAAAATAAAGGGTTTCTCAAAATATATTGTAGAGCTTAAAAAGGCGCCTGCCGCCGCAGCATCGCATATCTTGAGTGCTGTCATGCACAAATAAGTTATTTAAGTTATTCATCTGTTTTTAATCTCCCTTTAAATTTAAAATTTAATTTTGGTTTTTAAAACCGGCAACCACCCAAAAAAGCCAACGCAACCTCTTGCGGGTCGCGACCCATCGGTTAGGAACTAGTGCCATAGATGAATGGGAATTTCACCACAATTAATCGGTAATATTTAGTAAACATTCAATATATTCGACAGCAATCCCTTTTGATAACTACCAGTTTCCTATCAAATCAGGAAAAATGATTGAAACCTCGAAAAGGTTAATTATGTTGAACTAATTTTCGACTCATATATTTTATTATGTTCCCGATATTAACTTTTTGACATTATTAATTATTTAAATATTTTCCTTGAAATTTAAATGCTACTATGTAACATTTCTCTTTGTGATTCTTTAAAATGGTGCGAGTGAAGAAAATTCGTCCCTACGATGCCCTTTTAAACCTCTTTGACCTGAGGAAGGAATTGTGCCAACAATATCTGCGCCATAAACTTCGGATAATTTATGATTCTGAAGGTTAAGGAGAATGGTAACCAACCCCAAGTTATTTTAAGCATACGCGCGTCTCAGTGAGTATGAGTACTGATGAGTACTGCTCTTTTTCTTATTTATCACTTTACTTATCCTTTTCGTTTCTTATTTTAATAAACGTATATGATGAGTAAGAAATTGCTTCTCTATCGATAACAGCGGTGTCAAAAGTTTTGTTTATAATTGTGGAAAAATTATTATCGAATATCAATAAAAGTGACTTTAGATCTCTGCCGACTTCAACAATACCCTACGTAATACAAATGTTTGTTTGTTCTTATTTTGGAAGCTTCGACAGTTTAGGTCATTCCAAGGGGTCATCATGGGCTTCCACCGGGAATTGAACCCAAGGCCTCTTTCACCAAAGCTGAATGCTCTGCCTACTTGGTCATCCCGGAAATTATTACAAATAATAGTAATAATAAAATTATATGTTGGGGATTAGCTATGCTATTTAAAAATACTTTATATACTGTATATAACTAGTCAAATTTTATATGATACAATCTGATTTATGATTCTTCAATATCCAGCATTTTTCAATTATATTTTACTGTGGTTTATCAACTAGCATGCTTTGGCATGTATTACGTCAATAACCGCAGGTTACATCATATTGTTTCATTCCAAATGTTTTGAAATAGCTTTCTAATAAGCTATAACTCACATTTTCATGGCGGAATATCATCAGTTAGTGTTTAGCATTTTTATATAATTTAATAATTGATAATAATTTGAATAACTCTATCAAGTGTACTTTTATGCATCAAAAATCATGAATTACTAACTTATGAATGAACAACTAAGGAAAAAAAGATGATAGTGTACTTCAAGTAAAATATAATCATTGGTAGGTTTGATTTGAATTGTTCTGGTATCTACTTTAATGATGATTTTGGCTTAATACTTCTATTTCCTTACATACAAAAGTTTTTCACTATCATATTTAAATAGCAAAGAAGAGATTTTGCCAAAAAATAAAAATAGAAATTAATACTACATGCATTACCTATTTTTTTCTAAAGAACCTTTTTTTATTAATTAAAATCAAATGAGATTCATGTACATCACCATCTTATCAACAACCTATTTTTTATCATTGGCAATCCAGGGGGCAAAGGGGTGATCATCCCCTTTGATCACTTTGCAGTAATAGCAATTTACCAAGGGTGTGAGAAAGAGTTAAAGAGAGAATTAAAATCTGATTGTAAACGAGACTCACTGCTGAAAACTTTTTACTTAACCACAGAATAACGTTGTATCTCACTTTCACAAAGTTAAGCCTGAACTCATCACTTGTCTGAAAGTCTGATTGTGAAGTGTTTCTGTGTTTGTTTTCTATGTATCATTTATTGCTATACAAAAACTGCACTTACCATGAAAAAATGGCATTTTACATTTCTTATCAAGGAGAGAGTCTTCAATTAATCCCCTTGGCAAGTTTATAGATTCACCCCTGTTTTTATTGCTGCTTTTCAGAGCTAAGTTTTAAGTAACAACCAATTTTGTAAATAATATATTTTTTCCAAAACAAACTGAATGTAGTCCATATATTTTGCAAGCCAGCTCCTGATAAATTAGGTTGCAAAAGAATTTATTCAAGGGAGTAGAGAACTAAATCAAGATTAATTTCCAAGTAAAAACATTTCATTAGATTTTGTTTTATAAAAACCTCAATATAGAAAAAGAAATTGGTTGTTTGATAAACATTCTTACCAATCCACAACCTTTAGAATGATTCAGGGAACACTCTAAGTAATTAAAAGGATAAATATGAATAACATACTGAATGATGTTAACATTTAATAAAAATAAAGCCTTCGGGAAGTATCTCTGAAAATGATTCAGATTACCTATTTTTTGGCAAATTAATAGCCTACTGGATATTTTTACGTTGATCACAGTAATTCCACAAAAAAAGCTGGAATAATTGGTATTAACACTTAATGTAAACTAAAGCCTATGGGAAGTATCTATGAAAATGATTCAGATGATTTTCTTGGCAAATAGATAATCTACAGGATATATTTTTATGTAGAACACAGTAATTCCACAAAAATCACTGAAATATATAATATAACATATTTTTCAGAACATAAGATCCACCTTTTTTCCAAAAATAATTTTTTAAAATTCACCCCAGATCTTTGATGCAAATGTTGTGTTCGTTAACAGGAAGAATATAGTTTTACTCCTTTCTGTAGTATTTAAGGAAGTTTGATCAGGATTTCGAATCAACTTGAGTGATTGGAGAATTTGGTCATATCAAAACAATCACCATGTGCTTCTTACTGGTTAGAAATGAAGGAATAATTACTCAAATATAAACAGCGCTATTAAATCTTTAATTTCTGAAGTTTTCCCTACTGTATATCTTGCATACCATCAAAATTGGTATAGTATTATACCTCCTCAATGTTTAGGAATTTACACACTGGATTGGCCTTCTGTGAGTAGACACAGAATATTAAAGGATATCATTTTAATTTTTTTCCATAAAAATTTACTTGAAATACATTTACAAAAAGGAAATTTTATGGATGTATATAGTGAGAAGGTTATCATTATTATGCAATGACCGCAATATCTTTGTTGCTGACATAATGTGAAGCATATTGTGTGTGCTGCAAGGATATCATGATTGGAGTTTATACTGCTTTTAGCAGGAATATCTTTGTGAATTCATCTTGTAGGTGGTCACTAGTAAACAGATGGTCACTATCAGGAATACTATTTTAAATAATACTGGTAACTGTTTCTCAGTCATCAATAAACTTCTTTTACAGAGAAATTAAGAAGGCTTGCTATTAATTTTATTTTTAAAACTCCACTTGACACCTCCTTGAACCAACAAAACGGTGAAAATTCAACTTTATCCGTAAATTTACCTATGAATTTTGTAATGTATAACGCAAACATAAATTTTATTTTAGCACATCACCAACATAAACAAAACACATTTCAGTAAAAACTAAGTAGATCTAACGTTGAAAGTAGTAATTCACAAAATTGGATTTTAAGACTGTGATTTGCATATGCCAAAGAAGCAGAAGTAGTTCCATAAGGTATATTGAACACCTGAGAGCCTTTCTAAATAATGTTCCTAAAGGATTTAACTTTGCTAAGCATTTGATTGACCATAACCACCACTGAATTTTCACACGCTGACTTCACTTTTTTCCCTCAATCCTCCATTGATGTCCTCAAAGTATGTATGCTGGATATGTTAAAAAAAAACTCCCCTATATAAGATTCTGTACCTTATATCACCAAAAATATGATTGTTTAAAAAAGAACCATTTGACCATATTATTTTCAAATTCTAATTTATTACACCATGTATCATTAAACATTTGCTTTATAAAATAAGTAAAAGGATCTAATTTTTTAAATTTAAAATTCTAAACTTCGTATCCCTCAAAGGGAGTATGTAGTGTTTGTTTTAGAAATGATGGTGCATACAAAATAATGTGTGCACCTAATTACATGAAATGCTGCATAACATATTTCATAGTTTCGGAAACAAATGAACATTTTATGTCTAAAAGTTTTGAATTATTTCCAAATATGGTTCCTTCATTCATAAGTTAATAAACCAAGGTAGCTAAAAATTGCGGAGACAGCTTTCAGTGATAGGGAATGTTTTCTCAGTTCTTATGGAGTTTGATCATTGTAATAGGGTGCATTTCTTCTTATATTTAATAAATAGATTGTGCTATAACATATATGATTAATGTAGTTGTATTTAGCACTATAACAAATCTAAAACTGATACACTTCATGCAAGCTATCTTTGTAATCATTAAGTAAATATCAATTGCGAAATGAAAAATATAGTTCAATATTTTAGGAATATTCTATTCTTCATATTTGCTATAACACCGTGCGTTACTAGTTGTGGTGCATTTACTTTTTTAAATTAGTGGCTGCTCCTAGAAGTTGAGAAAGTCAAACTCTCTCACGATTCGTAGAATAATAGTCAGAGTTTCTTCACTTTGGTCCCATGTAGCTTTACTAGAATTAGGGTCCACAGGATGAGGAAGAGGTAGGCCCAGCCTGAAAATTGATATTAAAAATTCATTAGTTTCTTGAATTAGTTTATCATATAACATGTGAGGATTACCCTATACCACTAAAATTTGTGGGAAGAGTACCAAAGATGTTTTTATGGCTATTACTGTAGCCTTATCAGTAATGTAATCAGCATGCAAGTTTTCTAATTTCTCATTATGAAATTTTCATTGCCTGTATTAAATAAAACATCAATAAAAGACATGATGCTGCTGATCTTATTTATTCTTATGTGTTTAAATTATGAATTAGATAATACGTCAATGGCTGCAAAAATGCAATAATATCTCAGATAATGTGGAACCATACAAAAATAATGTGAAAAAGGTAATAAAATTAAACCAATTAGGTTCAAAATAAATATATCCTGATTTTTATGCTAAGATTCGTCACATTTAATAGGAATCATACCTGTATATTGGAGAACGAATATCAATACGAGTATTCTGCACATTCAAATCAATTTTGCTTCTTGTTTCTCCTTTCAAGCATACAGTCAACACTAAATCTTCACAACTGAAAGAGGCTGGTGTTTTTCCTCCAATCTGTTAACAGAGTAAATATAATTTATAGCAAACAACTTGACATATCAGGTGCAATAATATGAAAAGTGACCATTTTTTATGATCTGCTTATTATTAGAGTATGACAGAAATTTGGAGAAGAAGTTGAGATTGTAGTCTGATTGAAGTAGTTGACCAAATTTGATTGGGTTAACTGCATCAATTTCAGTGTTAATCTTTTCATTGTTTTATTAACCTTGTCTTGTTTGTCATTCATTTTAAATTTTAAATTCATTATTGATTCTGACACATACACTCATTGACAAAAATTCATGCACCAAAGAGTTAACATTTAGCTACAAAACTTAGCATAGTTACATCTCAGGCAGATAATGAATCGATTAAAGTAGTTTGTAATTAGATGTGTAATCTTGTTACCAGAGGCCTTGAATGTGCTGTCAACTATGATCTACAAACAAAAGAGCTTGCTGAGAATGCTTGCACATAATTTGCTATTGTTTCTGGTTGCAGGAAATGCATCAACTTTTTGAAATGCCTCTGGAATGCCAGTGAAGAGATTTTACCCAGTTAACTGAGATTGAGATGGGATGCATTATTGAAATGTGCAAGGTTGGATGGTCATGTCTATGAATCAGCCACCACTTTGGTTATTCTGACCAAACTGTTAAAATGAGATTGGACTAGTGAATCCATGAAGGCACACTAACTGGGCTTTTGGGAGGCTGCTCTTAACTGACCACCAAGAGGAAAGATGATTCGATTCTCTGACAAATATGAGTAGATCCAACAGTTTAATCATCTGCCACCCAGGCACTGGTAACATCATTGTTACAGACCTCTGCAACGGCCCAAAATATTTTACTTATTTGCACTTGGTTCAAGCAAATTTGGTCCTTTGCATCTATTACATATCTAGCCATTGACAATCACCCATTGTCACCTTCATTTGCAGTGGAGTCATGAACAAGCTATCTGGAATGCTACAAACTGGAACCAGGTTGTTTTAGTGAAAAACCACTGTTATGCAATGTTATGCCTCCAACCTTTTGATTGTATGTTATATTTTTATCAAATTTTGGTCTCCTTCTCTTTTTAGTCTACTTTATTTCTCGAGTAATGGGGACTTATATTTTAATCTATTCAACCATGTCTTGAATAACAAAGCTCAATTAATCTTGTATTATTTTGAAAATCCTTATTCACTTCTTTTTACAAATATAGGCATAAAACAAATGCATTTTCTTTCTACAATGGAATTTGATAAAAAAAAGTAAATAACGTGAATTAATTAAAAACAATAAATGGAAACAAAACACGACTAGTTTCAGAGATTGATCTTCATCATCAAGTGACCAAGCAAAAACGTAAAGCATAATATATACTTGTAAGACTGGCGGGAAAATAAGGAATTAGGAAAAGAGGGGCGTGGGAGAGAGGACAGAGAGGTGAGTCAGGGGGGTGGAACTGGAGATAGAGCAACATTGTCAGTGAGTGGTAGAATGCATCGAATCAATGGGGAATGGGAAGGGAAGAGGTGCTTGTTAACCACTTTACATTGTTTGGAATTTGTATGGGAAATAATCTCAAACTGTTCTAAGAAATTAAGCCTTTAGTTTCTATCTGTATAGTGAAGAATTTCATGTACAAAGTCAGAAGAATTGTTGAATTCCAGAAGGTGCTTAACAAAGTGAGATTGGGAGGACTGGTTCAAAAAACATCTTTTATGTTCACTGGCTCTTATGGCGAAATATCTCTGCGTTTGACCCAAATATACCCTGTCATAGTTATTGCATTTAAGCTTGTAAATTCCGGATTTTTTCAAAGGGTGATATTTATCCTTACCATTACAAAGTATTTTTTGTAAACTGAAACGTGATTTGAATGAAGGTCTTAATCTTCCCTTAGGCAGGATGTTGCTGATTTTTTCTGAAAGCCTGTTTAAAAAAGTTAATTTTACCCATGATGCTCTACCTCCAGTTACGTCCTCCTGACTCACCTCTCTGTCCTCTCCCCCACACCCCTCTTTTCCTATTTCCTTATTTTCCCACCAGTCTTACTTGTATATATTATGCTTTACGTTTTTGCTTGGTCACTTGATGATGGAGATCAATCTCTGAAACTAGTCATGTTTTGTTTCCATTTATTGTTTTTAACAAATATTGTGGAAAGAGTGCAAATTGTTCTTCTTCATCATGACGTATTTCCACAAGACATCGCCAGAGACTGTGAATTAATTACTTAAGAATGAAAAACTTAAACAAAGGCGGCCAAACACTCCTCCCTAATTATATACCTATTATGTAGATGATATATGAAAATTATAGTATGCTAAACATTACATGTATCAATCTGTTAATGATAAATAAATTGTCCAATTCAGAGAAAGAATGAATCTTTTGATAATTATCTTTTATATATATATATATATATATTAATATATTGATCTACAAATACATTACTTGAAGATATAAATCTTCTGAAGTGACTGCTTGTCTAAATTTTATATCATATCCTGGCACCTTCCGAGGATCTGAAATTTCGTCCAAATAGCCTGTCTCATCAATTTGTTCTTTATTCCAAATTTCATTTGGATCTTTTGATGGCAGCTGTTTTTCTGGCGAAGACTTCTTTCTTGGGCCAATATGACCAGGTCCTAGATTAAGGAAAAAGGGACTGTGGTTTCATTTAATTTATTCCCAAGCCTTTAAAATGAAGGAAAATATAAATGTAAAATTATTGCTATGAAATATTTGCTGTGTTCTGTAAGAATTTTAAAAATTTGTCTGTGTGAAGAATGAGCTAGAACAATGTTTAAATTGTGTCGGAATGAATCATCTCATAATTGATTTAATCAAATATTAAAAATAAGAAGATTCCTGGTCATAAAGAATTTCAATCAAACATTATATGCCATAAACTATTATTGAAGTTAGCATCTAATTACCAATCCTCGATTGCCCGTTGTTCGGTAAGTCATCGTCACTATCGGAATGGTCACTTCCTGTTTTAAGTAACTTTTCCAATAACTTGATATTTTCAAAATTCATTATAAATGTATGGAAATACTCTGACTCCTCGTTTGTCTTAGGAATAAAAGGGGTTCGCTCTATAGTTTCCATAGCAACAGCTCTTTAAAATTGCCCGCCAAAATGTGCGCGTTGTGAATACTGACCACGTATTGCTTTAGTTAAAGGTTTGCTTTTGTTTATAACTTTAAAAATTCAATTAAAAAAATTAAAAATTCACATGATGGTTCCCCTCTAAATACTTGAATTATATTGCATAAAAATATTTTATTTCCCGTATTTCCAGAACAATTTCATTGGAAATTCTAATACTAGATTGCACCACACGCTGGCCACGGAATCAAGACTGCCGGAAAATCAGTGATGTCTGAAGGAACTGGAGAAAAATTATCTAAAAAGTACGGTTTTTATAAAATTTGGTGTAGATTTTTCGCGTAATTCCATAGCATAATTTATTCACCTGTAATAGACATTGATTTCGTGTAGAACTGCAAAGAATCGAATGTTATTGCCTGCCATGTGGAGGTCATGCTATAATGCCTCGCTGATTTCGATGTATTATTGGTTCTTTGTTTTTAAGAATAAATCATAAAATTCACTTGTTCTTTGAGCTAATTTTAGCAGAAAATGATTACTTTATTTCCCTATCATCTATTGTTTTTCTACATCAATCTAGAAGCTATAGATTTATATTAAGTTAGCGTTAAATTTAAAGAATATTTCAATGAGTAATATTTACAGACGATAATGTCCATCCTGAGGATGGCCGAGTGAAAGGTTGTAGTATTACCAATTTCATCATGCTGTCATTAGCCATTAAAATTGGACAGAGTCAATTGTTAAGGACAGCGGGAATACGTCCCAATTTTTACCATGGGAATTCATTTGGGTGGTGCTTCCTCCATCTCTCGGCCACCCTTCAAGGGAAGAGGTGTGTGAATATTTCTTTGGGGATGTAATATTGCGTGTTAGATAAGAAAATATGTAAACATTCATGATATCATCCATTATGTGGTAGTACTTAGTCTCTGATTAGATGTGACTTGTATTGAAAAGTATTTTTGGAAATAGTTATGTAAATACTTTTATTTGCATTCATTGTAACTCATTTGGAGCATTCATGTTTACAGTGAACTCAAACGCCGGCTCAAAGCCGAGCAAAAGGCGAAGGAGAAGGCCGAGAAAGAGAAATTAGAAAGTGCAAAGAAAGATGCTGCACCAACTAAGAAGAAAAGTGATGCAGCTCAAGAAGAAGAAATTAGCCCAAATGTAAGTTATCTTGTATTTTATAATTTAGGAAGGCAATACTAAAAATTTTAGGGACATATGGGAAGTGCGGGCTATGTGTGATAATTTCTTTCATTGCAGTAACTGCGATTTACTGACTCAGTTTTAATCTCTCTCATAGCCGGCCAACCATTGTAATTGCTTCTTTGTAAACATTTTCTCAAATAAGAAACTGATGACTATCTTGTTATCTTTATGATTCGGGACTTCTTTCATCGTATTTTTAACTAAATATCAAAGAGTCGATGTATGTTTGTGTTCCATATGGAGCGTACGAAGCTTTTTGCTGAATTATCTCTACATTTTCTTTATAAAGTCAAGACATTAGGTTACATCTAATCTACCTATCAGTCATTGTGGGATATTCCTAGCTTATAATAAAGATTAGTATCCACTTGTGAATTTTTATTCCTCCAAAGATTCAATTTTGTATGTTGTACATGAAATAATGCAAAGAATTACATCAGTCTGATGCCAACATCAGTTTCTCTTGAGTAAAGGTCAATTTTTGTTAGTCTGAATATTTTTCAAGTTAACAGCAATCATTATTGGTGTTCATTAATTTAGTAAATCTTTGTTAATCATTTGTATACATATTAATTGGCATGCATACATTTGATTTCCCATATCTTATGATATAGTTTCTTTTTATGAAGGAACAAGTAGATTTCATTTTCTTAAAATCATTTTCCTTAGTATCTTCCCTCTGTTTTGCGCTATGAATTTAATTGGTGGATTGCTTTTATTACCTTTCATTCAAGATATCTTTTTATACATATTCCCCATTTTGTGGGTGCTACCAAATGATTTCTGGTATTCAAAGGTGCAGTTATTGTCATATCATCTTTATATAATTTCTTATGATAACCTCGAATTAGTAGGTTCACTTACTCAGAGAATAACTGTACATGAAGGGTTCTGATTTTACATTTTGTATTTGTGTATTATTTTGATGTGTAATCCTGTACTCTATAATATTATATCTGCCTCAGGAATATTTCCGGATACGCAGTCAAGCAATTGCACAAATGAAAAGTGCCGCCAGCAAGTCCGATCTCAATCCACCCCCTTATCCACACAAGTTTCATGTCTCTATTTCACTCGAAGATTTCATTGAGAAATATAAGAGCCTGCCTGATGGCCAAATCATTGACGATGAAGAGGAACGTATTGCTGGTAAGCTCTTGGGATATGATGAGTTCCTCTCCAATATTTCTTTCTAATTTTAGTTAAATTCTATTAAGATATCTTTCTTTAAACTGGAATTAGTTTCTGGAATTTGCTACTTCAAACAATAATGTGAACATATCTTGTTTATTATTTCCTTGGCTGCTCAAATTTGAAACTAGTAAAAATTTAAGCATGATATAAGAGAAATATTTTGTGGCTTTTATATATGATTTTAGCAAGAATTTTAGAAACAGTAATCAAAAGTTAGTTAAGCTAGTTGATCTAGTATAATAAGCTAGTATAATACCTGTAGATTCATTGTAATGGATAAATTGATTATTATCACATTAAACTAACTTATAAAACTAATCTTTTCAGGGCGTATCCATGCAATCCGTGAATCTGGGTCCAAATTGATTTTCCTTGATGTTCGAGGGGAAGGTGTGAAACTTCAGGTCATGGCAAATGCTCGACTTTACGAATCTGAGGAACTATTTGCCACTGACCTGGGGAGATTAAGACGTGGTGATGTTGTTGGTGCTGTGGGTAGACCTGGGAAGACTCAAAAAGGAGAACTTTCTATCATTCCCACTAAAGTGAATTTGCTATCCCCTTGTCTCAGGATGTTACCGCATCTTCATTTTGGTCTCAAGGATAAGGTTGGTATCAATGTGTCGCCTTTTTCTCCACGTAAATATATAGTTTTGTTTATACTTTGATAAGGTCAAATTAAAATGTTTCTGTCCTATGAAATGGTGTAAGAAAGGTTTTTGGTTTAATTTTAACACCTCAAGCTGTTGTATGAAGCAATTCGGGTTGAACCTCAGCATTGTTAGTGCTACAGCTTTCTAATGCTCATGTCTTTGGTCTGAGTCTTGTCTAACCACGTATTCCTGGGCTAGGAAATGGGTGTTTATATCAATATCATTAAATAGTTCAAATGGAAAAAAGTGAGGTCCCCGTTTCTATTATAGAAATAATATCATAAATAATTCTGAAGTATATATAAAAATCCAAGAAATGTATTTAAAATATTATTCATGCAATGATTCTCTGGATTTTTAACTCTAAATAATGTGCTACATAGATTGAAAATGTTCCAGCTAAGATTTGAGAGAATTTCATGTTAAGAATTCACTCTTTTAAGTGGTAGTAGTGGACAATATTTAGCCTTTTGTCTTTTCTGATCTGATAATAGGCCATCATTGGGTTATAGCTTTGATACCTACTTTAGGTTCTTGAGATTTTCTTGTTATCTCTGAAGTTTTTTTGCTTGCCTTAAATTTGGGTGTCTGACATATGCTGTCATATAGTCTCGAGTTAGTATGCTCTGTTAGTATAAAAAGCCAACAAGATGTTTTAGATTAATCCTTTAGGATACTTTTCTTATGAGGTGTTATCTCCTATTTGTAATGCTGGAAAGACTTTGTCACTTGTAAGTTTCCATCAATATCTGCAGTGCCAAGACATCTGTATTCTTGTAATGTTTCGGTCTTTAAGTCATAGAATGAAAATCTTGATTATAAACTTAATTGTGTATGTTTCTTAATTTTCTCATCCAGGAAACAAGATTTAGGCAGCGCTACCTTGATCTGATGCTAAATGAGAGGGTGAGAAGGACATTTGAAATTCGTGCTAGGATTGTCTCCTATGTCAGACAATTTTTGGACAAGCTTGGATTCTTAGAAGTAGAGACACCTATGATGAATGCTATTGCAGGAGGTGCAACTGCTAGACCTTTTGTAACTCATCATCATGAATTAGGGATGGATCTGTTCATGCGTATAGCTCCTGAACTTTACCATAAGGTTTGTAGAGATACTTTTCTCTGTAATAATTTTTCAATTATTCTCCTTATTCTGATATTTTTGTATGGCTTTATTGGAAATCTATGAATCTTGTCAACGTTTTCTATCTTTTCCCAAGATGCTGGTTGTTGGTGGTCTAGACAGAGTATATGAGATTGGAAGGCAATTCAGGAATGAAGGAATTGATCTTACACACAATCCTGAGTTTACTACATGTGAATTTTACATGGCGTATGCAGATTACAATGATCTCATTAAACTAACAGAATCAATGCTAGCAGGTTTGTTTTTTGACTATCATACCCTCTTACTACAAAATATCATCTCTCTTGCTGTCATACCATCTTACTATCATATTCTACAAGCTTTTCTTTGTTATTGTCAGTGTGTCATTGTTTTGATTGAGAAATATTTCACTACTCTCAGGTTCAGATCTTATTTGGATATACTCTATCAAAAATTTTACAATATTATTATATTAATTTTTACCGTAGTTGTTACCTTTCATGCTGCAAAGAAGACTTAAAGAGTGGTTTTATTTATAAGTAAAGCAATGTGTTAATAACATTGACTTTTGGGAAAGAATTTTAGGAATTGTTTCTTCTGTACAAACTCTATGCTATTTTATGACAAATAGCAAGAATTGAACCCTTGGAATAAGTATAATTTAATCTGTGGTCGAAGGAAGTTAAAAATGTCAGAGTGATGACCACATGAATGACTCTATCCACTTAAAATAGCCCTTGTTTTTTGTTGAGTCAATTTACCATAATTACTTCCTTAGCATAATCCTTTAAGAACTACACCTTAATAATGTTTGCTGGTTATAGTGATAAAGAAATAATTTTCTTGGTACTGAATAATATTGAAGAAAAAAATGATAGATGTGTCACTAAAAGATCTATCAGCTAACTGAGGCAGCTTTTAAAGTCAGTAGTGTTAAAGTATCACTTAAAAAAGTTTTATTTTATGCTTATAGGATATTAGAGTATTCTTTGCTTTTGAAAATAGCTCTTAAGGAAAACTTTCATAATTAATGAATTTTTAATGGTGGTCTTCGAGAACTTTTTTCATGAAGTTGAACATTAAATAACCCTACATTGGAAGATGAAAGCTATCATGTAGTGGTATTCCTTAGCAATCAAGAGATGAATCAATTCAGCTGCTTTAAGTTCTTTAGTTTCCAATGAAGCCATTTTCTCAATTCTGATATTTTATTAAAGTAATATTTGTAACATAATTGGATCTTTTAAGTTTTGAGATATCACAGAAATTACTTATATCCTAATCTAGTCAGTTGATTTTGTTGTTTGATAAACTGCCAATTTATATTTTATGTGAAATGCATATTCAGTTTTTACTACTTTTTTTTATTTATTTTTCATATACCCCACAAACATTCATTTTCTGGACTTTTGCATTAAGGTATTAACAACTACAATCACACAATACCATTCCCTTACCAGAAATATCAGACTAGCCGGGATTCGAACCCGGGACCATGGGGTTGGAGCGATAACATGCTAACCACTCGGCCACCACGGCCGGTGAACTCTTAAGTCTAAACTTCATTGAATCTATCTCTAGACTTCTCTCTCCTGCTCTATCCTTTATTTTTCAAAGAAGTAAATATATTATTAAATGCAAACCAAAACACTTTGTTTCAAGAATTTTTTCTTTTATTTTTGTATTCTTCTTTACTTTAAATTTCTTAATTTTTTCTAAGATTCGCATTTAATTCAAAGTTTTATGCTATTAATGGATTTTATTTGTAAGTAGCCGTGCGTAATTGTAGTAATTACCTTAACTATTCCTATTGAAAATGATGATGTGCAGGAGGGTTCATTCTGTAAGATTCTGTATTCTCAATCAGATTGCTATAGTCTAATTACCAGCAGTCACAATTTTAATTCCTTACTTCTTTTCCAAGGCTGTTTTCTTAATATTTCCAAGGAGATGATTGGATTTGAATGCATGCAAAGGAAATACTTAGAAATAGAATATTATGTAATGAGTTTCCAGTGCCTCAATTTTAGAATAAGACTTGACTAATTAGACATTTATTTTATTTAGGTATGGTGTGGAGTATATTTGGCACATACAAGATTGAGTATCATCCTGATGGTCCTGAGGGTAAAGCTGTGGAACTTGATTTCACTCCTCCATTCAAGCGTATTTCGATGTTCCCTGCTTTGGAGCAGGCGTTGGCCAAAGCAGGTGGAGGCAGTGGCAAAGATGTCCTGCCCACTCCTGCCAAGTTGGTCTCGGATCCTGAAGGCTCTGCCAAGATTTTAGCTGCTCTCTGTGAAAAATATGAAATTGAATGTCCTCCTCCTCGAACTCCTGCTAGGTTATTAGATAAGGTGATCATAACGTAGCAGATAACATTTAAGAAGTTTAAATATTGTGGTTATTGCATTGATTCTGATTTTTTTACCTTTCATTTTGTAGTTGGTTGGCCATTTTCTGGAAGAGAAGTGCATCAGTCCAACATTCATCTGTGATCATCCTCAAGTAATGAGTCCTTTGGCCAAATGGCATCGGTCAATACCTGGTCTCACTGAACGATTTGAGTTGTTTGTGATGTGTAGGGAAGTTGCGAATGCCTACACAGAGTTGAATGATCCAGTAGAGCAAAGGAATCGATTTGAGCAGCAAGCAAAAGTTAGAACTTAATTTTTATCTTAGGGATATAGATTCTTATTCAAAACGTAAACTGCAATGCAATGTATCTAGCTGTTTCATTATTCTAACTTCTAAACATTGAGATAAGGACATATTTCAATAAGAATTAGAATGCATAACCTACTGTTAAATTTAAGTCACTCTTGAGTTGTCAACTGATCTATTTGTCTTAAAATTGAGGATTTCGTGGCCTTAGAAGATGTCAATTGGCATGAGCTAGCTTGATTGACTCCAAAGTTACCAAATTAAACCTTTTTCTCAACTTTGCATATGCATATTTAAAATTTTGTTTCAGTGCTTAGCTTCTTTAAATCAGTTTACTGCTAAATAAAATCTTGAATATTTTTTTAAATACGTCTTTCAAAATGGACGATTGTTAACATTTGCCAACTTATTAAATCAGCCCACTGATTAGTATTTAAAAAACAATTTCTTTTTAGTTATGCAAGGAATTTATTTCTGGCAGACTTGGCCTTAAAACAAAATGAAAATTATGTTATTTAGTAGTTTTCTTCATATATTTTTTGTCTTTTGTTTAAATTATTTCTATTTTACTCTGTTATAGGATAAGGCAGCTGGAGATGATGAAGCACAGATGGTTGATGAAAACTTTGTTACTGCCTTAGAGTATGGATTGCCACCAACTGCTGGTTGGGGAATGGGAATAGATAGGCTGACTATGTTGTTGACAAATGCAAACAATATTAAGGTTTGGATAAAATTTAAATTTTTATGCTAAATAGAGTATAGTCATAGAAGCTTCAATTGTTTTTATCATTAAAGTTTTACATTTCTGTTAAATTTGTATGAAAGACATTAATGAATTATGTTTTATTTTTACAGGAAGTCCTCCTTTTCCCTGCCATGAAACCTGAAGATGGACAGAAACCAAGAGAAGAAGAGACCTCTCCAGTACAGAATGAGAAAAATTAACCCAGAATACCAGTAAATTCGCCTAAAATAGTTTAACACCATGAAGAGAGAGCATGCATGAAACTTACACTTGGGGATGATGTGAAAGTGTTGAAAAGTTACTGAATTTTAGCCCAAACAAAGATATTGGTTGTTGGGGGAAGTTTATCCTGTGAGTTAATTATTAGTAGTGTTGTTAGCAAAGTTGACTAATTTATGGTGACTTTTAATGACAGCAAAATAATTTTTATTGGACCTGGCCTTAAACAATGAGAAATTTATACACTCTGAAGAAGATCTTTCTTCTTTATGGTTGTTAATCTTGTGTGGAGTTTTGTAACTTGTGTAAACTTGCTCAGTTGTAAAAATTCTACTGGTGGAATGTGATGCCCTAAAAATCTTTCATATTTTTATGAATTTAATGTAAAGGGGATTGCAAGCTGCCATGTAAGAAAAATATGAGTTCTCAAATGTGTTAAATTTCAGAAACCATTGTCAAACATGTTAATCAATGAAATCTTTCTGATAAAAGATTCATTTCTATCTCTGCTTTAACAACTTAATCAGTTTCTTAGGAGAAAAAAATGTAACCATCTAAGAATAACTGGCTTTTATTGCTGGATTTAATCTGGCATGTACCTTTTAAGAAAATTGAAAAAGATAGAAACTTTTCATGGAAAAGTTACTAGGGAAATAAGCAATTTCTTCAAAGACTATTATTTATTGTGTAATATTTAAATGCTCTTTTGTCATCAAGAGGAAATTAAATCTTGTATGACTCCAATAAACAATATACTGGAAGGTATGTCAACCCCTAACAGCTGCTTTCTTTTTCCAATTTATTTTATTTTTGCTGTAGCTGAAAGGTCAACTATGTACTTGTTTCTTTGGTTGCTTGTTGCCTGGAACACTACAAGCCACATTACAAAATGAAATGCAAAATATATTTCCAATAGGCCCTGTATATTTGTAGTAAGATTGAGTTTAATATTCACTTCATCTCCCAAACTATATTTTAATCTTCAGCTAAACCTTTACTGGCATTTAAAATGAAGATTCTGTTTATCAGCAAGAACCTGACTGAGACATGATATTTTTGTATATAGTAACATCAGCTTATCAGCTAATGTGAAGATAAGGTGTATCTGCAATTTAGTACCATGGAGTTGTTTGAGTAACGAGATTTTCACCTTACATATCACCTTTTACTGAGTAAATTGTAATGATAGAATATCTTTCATAATCATTGGTGGCTGCTTTGCTGAGTACATTGCAGACTAACCATACCAAGTCTTTCATTTTAGATTTTATTTCAAATTTCCTTCTTAAAATCATGGTGTCTGCAAATAAGAACCGTATGTCTATAAGCTGCATAGAAAAGGTCATATTCTATTTACTCAGCAAATTATGTAGAAGGTGTACGTCTATTGATACCGCCATTCCCAACCTGTTTTGGCATTTTGAGCTGCTTATTTCCAAACACACAAGAACAACCAACGTCAAGATGGTCACCAACAGCAATGGCCAAAGATTCACCTCGTACAACTGTTCCCTACAGAGTTACTGAGTAGGCACCCCATTGGCTTTAGCCGACTCTTAACTGAAAACACTCTGATCGAAAATTATAAATGCTATGCCCGATATCGTAAAAAATATCATCTCTAATTCCTTGCGCGATACGCTGAAATACGACTCGGCACAACTGGAAATTATGTTCCATAAAATGTTGTCTCAAAGTTGAAAAGGAAGATAGCATTTTATGAATAATTATCGTATTAATAAAATGCCAGGATGATGTTGAGGGTTATGCTAACTAGGTAATCAGTCATTGAAGATAATGCCGACCATATTCTGTTTTATATACTAATCGAATCTCCCAGATATATACACTCCACAGGAAAATATATCTACAAAAATAAAATAGTTGAAATTTATTGCACAGATGGGAAAGTAGACTATTTTGCTAATTAATATAATTCATTTCTAAGAAATCTGTTTGCTGAGGAGGTCATTATTTTATTACTATTGGTCTCCGACTTAATAGGTTATCTTAAAGCTGCAATTCATGCATCAGAGTCATGAGGTCTATTTACTTCTATTGGATAACTTCCGAAAATTACAAGGATGCTCCTTCATAGTGCTTCAGAATCAGATATTGTGTACTCAAGTTTATAGACTTTATTTAGCAATTTTGTGTTATTTTTAAACATCGAGTAAAATGATGTTTGCATACTGCAAGCATATTGATAACAAAAATTTCAAGTCGAGATCATATGGAGAGGGTCCTCAAAAGAAAAAAATAGGATTGAAAATATTCTTAGAATTTGCTGCAATTTATCCATCCGGCATCGAACCTGGGTCTTCCTGGTGATACTTACTATGCAGCCCAACAGAAGATCTCCATCTCTAACTATGTGTGAAAACTCAAGCAGAAATGTTGGCTGCAACTGGTAAACTTGGGAAAAATCGTGAATTTAGGGGCTTCTGGCATCGAACCCATGACACTGCTGTTCAAAGTTGCCTTATTCCTGGGGGTTTTACGTTAGGGCCTATACGCTGTAAAAATTTCAAGTCAATGCTGCAGGTAGTTTAGCTTTTGAATTTACACATAAGTATATAGAAAAAGTATATCTATTCTATATACTGTAGATGCTTCTCCGGATTCATTCATGTATCTACCCAGATAAGTTACTAATTCACAGGCTAAACCACTAGCGTCATTGACTCGAAATTTTTACCACGTGTTGGCCATTACGTGTAACCGCCAGAAAAATTGCGATTTTGAACCTCAATGTCATGGGTTCGATTACAGAGGGCCCCAAAGTCCCGATTTTTCCCGTTTAAATGCATTGCTTTGATTTTCGGGAATTTTAAAAATATACTTCCCGGATAGGTAGAAAATTAAAACTCAAGGAACCTATGTATATGGTCAAACAAACATAAATAAGATTAACGAAAAATATCCTGGGTTCGATGCTAGGACGATGCAAAAATCGGCCTTTTAAAATACATTGAGGTAGTTTTTCATTATTTTTTTTGATGCACTTATCGAAATAATAGAAAGTTCTTGCTTCTATGGAAGATATCTCTAATTAATTATTAAGAAAGTCTTTTGCTTAACATTGCTTTGTACTGATAATGATATCTCATTATTTAAGTAAATAAATTATCCTTGATTTGGGTTGTATTTAAAACCATAAAATAAATGCAAATAATGTTAGAAAATTATTTTTATTTATACATAAATATTACCAAATAATAATAGAAAATTATCTTTATTTATACATAAATATAATCCAAATACCATAATAAATTCCTATCTTCTGCAATATTAACTTAATACGAAAATAAAGATCACTAAAATAGACGTTTCCATGCTTTCGCAATGCACAGACTACGCTAAATCACTTTTTGAAGATTCAAATTGCCCGCCTACCCATAGTGCACCGTGGGAAAAAAAAAGTTGGGAACTCAGCTAAAAATTATGATTTTTGATGGTTTATTACGGCCGTATGGGTGGAGATTTTTCCACGAAACTTTGGAATTTTGTTTCTTCGAGTCTTTAGTTTACTTTCAACTTTTGAAAAAGCCTTTACTCTCATTTTCTGGACCCTTTTGTTCTTATGTCCTCATGGAAAAATGCTATTATTTTGGGCTTGCGGGATTATCTGTGGATTTAGAGCTTGGAAAAGGTTAGAGATATATTCTTAGAATCGCAGAAGCCCATGATTCCGTTTTTTTGAGAATAATTTTCGCCGTAAAATAATATTTTAGGTCTAAGCTTTCTTATCTAAGGTCCTGAGGAGATAACCCGTTTGTTCATGTAGCATGGATATGTGATCTCAACTCTCAAGATGATTTGTGCCCTTGAAGTCTTTTCCTGATTGTTTTTATTTTCCTCAGGTCGGGGATAGAAGTGATTAAGAGCGAGTCAGGAACGCTCCACTTTTCCTTAATCGGGGTTGAGTAAGGACCGGAGGCCTCCCATATCCCTGATGTCATTTATGGAGTTTTCGAACTGTTCTCTGCATCTCCCAAAGGAACCATCGTCGATGCAGAGTGAGCCTGCTTGCATGTGAGAAATCTTTACAATGCTGCTCCAAACTTACGACTTCCTCTTAAAAGTGTACTGCCAAGCAATAATATCTATCTATTCCACGAATGTGCTAATTAAATGGATTGTAAAATGTATTGAATTGCAAATGGGATATACAATGAAAAATGTTTTATAGAAAGTAATCACGTAGTACAGAAGATTTCTGAAAATTAAGCTCGCGAACTTAATCCATATCGTACTCATTGTAGAAACTACAATGAGAGACATAAAGATGGGAGTCGATAATATAAGACGTATGAGGTGCAGTGAATGGTGTGACCGCATGCCTTAAGGTGCGCATTACATTTGCGGGAAAATTATATTTCAATGTCCAGCGCTCGAATTTCGGGATGCCCATTGCTTTTGATGCTGCGTTATTTTCGAGTAAATACGGTATTATTTTATTGATTCATGCATCATAACGAAACTGCGTCATCTAATATAAAATGTGGAAAATTACTGCTCAATAATCGTCGAAAAATAATGCTGTGTCATTAGATAATCTTAATTCATATCAAATTGCTTTCACGAGATACATTTCATTCACACTCTTCATTAGCAATGACTGTTGTGAGTCGCAAGGGAGGGGAAGAGAAATGGAATCTGGGAATCCAAATCAGCACTGTTTTTATCTCCTATATTTCCACTGATCCTGGATCAGACGATATGGTGCCAAGTTTCGTATGAAAACTAATCCCACGGGTGGATGCCAATATGATGGGAACTCAATTAAAAATTCCGGCGCTGACTAGAGGGGTCGTCGCCAAAGTAACAAAAGACGAGGTGATAATATGTGCGGAGGGATAAAGGGTAGAGTGAAACTCGTGAGACGTTTCTAATCAAAGCTCCCTGAAGCATTTTTGCCGAGGAAGGGTGAGGCGAGTAGTGGAAAACAAATACATGAATTAGGAGACGATCAATTTTTTAATATACATTTTCTGCCATTTGAAGAGATGACACGTCTCAGATTATCGTTAGCTTATCGGACTTCGATTCTCACGATAATTGACGAATGCGAGGTATGCCTCCAGCATGACAAACATAGAAACATGGCACTCGTTATAACGATACTTCAGAAATTAACACTCGTTATAATGGACGTAACACCCTATCTTTTTTGCAGAGAGACGGACAACTGCCAATAAATCACTCGCTATAACGCAACTCTCGTTATATGCCGTACTCGTTATAACGGACTTCTACTGTAATATCAGTCGAATTTTTTCTACAATATTTTCTTGTAAAGTTTGTGTAAAAAATTCTCAAGTTATGTAATTAAATAATAATATACATTTATTAGAATGATAACTGGTGTGAGCTAAGTTCTTACAATTTTTTTAATAACATTCAATCTTTTTTATTATTTTTGTAATACATCAATATGTACATTTTTTGTAATTTTGTACAATATTACATTGACAATGTCTCGATCATATGCATACAATTCTATCACATTTAATAGCTATGAATTTTTTCTCCATTTTTCATATTTTATTTATTATTGTAAATGAAATTTACCATTCTTTAGTATGACAAATATCCTCTTGTTTCCCTCTGTTCTTATGTATTTCCTTTAATGTTGACCAAAAAATTTATTTGTTGTCAAAAATCTAAGTACATATTTGTTTTTATGTATTTTAATTATATATTTATTTAATATGTGTTTTTATGTAGGTATTTTAAAATAAATATCTTCAGTATTTTATTATTTTATGTATCATGTGTAATACATCTAGTCCATTTTTCATGCATAGTTTTTTTTTATTTTTTCACATTTTAATTTTTTGTTTTTATTAATGTTATGCATGTATTTTATGTATGTGTTATACATGTGATTTTCAATATGTATATAATATGATTTTATTTATTTTTTTGTATTCTTGTTTGGACTTGTTTCTAACATTTATTTATATCTTATTACATTTTGTAATTCATTTTTTACATATTTTAAGTCTTCTTCTTCTGTATTTACTTTTCATAGAAGTATTTTTTATAGATTATTAAATTTTTTTAAATCATGTATCCTTTCTACATTTTTTTATGATCATAATTTATTTTAGTCATTTTTATGCTTTATACATTTGTATGCATATTTTTCATATTAATGTTAAATATTCTTTCACAATTTACTTTTAAATTTTAATTTTTGTAAGTAGCATGCTCATATTTGTTATATACATCTTTCATACTAAGGGATCTGTTATTGGACCACTATTATACATAGTCTATGTAAATGATCTTCCTTTTAACATACAATCTAATATTGTTTTATATGCAGATGATACTACAGCTCTCATAAAAGAAAAAAATCTTGACAGTCTTGACTACAACCTAATTCATACTATAGATCAGCTAAAAGGATGGTTTACAGCTAATGGTATGAAGATAAATATGGAAAAGTCATCATTAATTAATTTTAATTCAACTAAAATCAAAAGAAATGAGCTAAGTACATTATCAAGAAGTACAGATCTAAGACTAGAAGAGTATATCAAAACTTTAGGGGTAATACTTGATGAAAGTTTAGCATGCAAAGAACAATTAAGTTATGTACTATCAAAACTAAACTAGGCATGCTTTAGCATATCCTGCATCTCTGCAGTCACCAGTCTAGCAACAAGGTTAACAGTTTATCATGCCTATTTCCATTCTGTTTTAAAATATGGCATCATTCTGTGGGGAAACGCCTCAGGTTGGGAGACAATATTTAAAGTACAAAAGAAGGTTGTGCGCATTATAAATAAATTGGGGTATAGAGAGTCTTGCAAACAAGCTTTCAAAAGCAATGGCATACTAACTTTTCCATGCACTTACTTGTATGAACTCATGTGCTATGTCAGTGTTAATATGGATAAGCTGAAAATTGATCAATCAGACCACAGGTATGAAACAAGGGGAAAAAATATGTTGCAATATCCGAAACACAAATTAAAGTTATTTGAAAATAGTCCACAATATATGGGTAGGAGGATATACAACAAATTAACGATTGATATGAGACAAAAACTGTCTACAGATCATTTAAAATTCCTAAAAACATTTAAAAAGTTCTTGATTAATAAATTTTATTATTCTACAATAGAGTTTTTTGAAGATGTTATAGTAAATATGTAATATGATGTAAATGTGTAATGTAATATGATGTAATGTATGTATAAATCATAATTGTTCTGTTAATGTATAAGGTAATGGACTATGCATATTATGTACTATGAAATAAAAAAATTTTATATTTGTAAAAAAAAAATTAATTGTATTGTACTGACGAGATACCAACCTGCAAACAGTGCCTTTCTGTGTTATGTTTATGATGCAAGTGTTTCGTATTAATAAAAAATTCTATTCTATTCTACTATATATATGTATTGTTGAATTGATTGAAGTTTAATGCTTATATACCTAACATCTGTTTTTAAAATATATTTATTATTATGTGACTTTATGACTTTATTTTAGGTATGGTTAAATTATACTTTTGTACAATTTATATTTTTTTCTCTATTTATTTTTGTTTATATTGTTATATTTAAGTTAAATGTATATTATATATGATACGTTTTATATATCTTCATAATGTCTTTTAAAATTATTTGCTTCTTAAGTTAACTTATTTTTTTTAACAGGAATTTTAATAAATAAAATTTTAAAATGTTGTATCCATTTCTGTTTTATTATAAAATTGTATTATTACGTTTTAGTACCTGTGATACATATATGTATCATAAATAGATAACATAAGTTATAATACATACATATTGTCGCGTTTCCACTCGATATCTCTGCACTTTCACACAGAACACTGGTTTTCTCTCTTGTATAACCTTTCACTGAGTCCCTGCCTCCTCTGTCCCCACGCCACCGTTAGGATCCTGTTATCCCTAGCAGACACTCAGGGAATTAACACTCAGAGGGCCATCGGCTACAATATCTTAAAAATTTTATTATTTTTTTGTTTTACGTAGTTTTTATGTAGGTACCTATTTCAAATATTTATTTAATATGTATATAATTAAAAATACATACATGAAAATAAATACATGAAAACAATATACATAAAATCAATATACATAGATAAAATGAAGACAGTAAATCCAAAAAAAATACACATTAAAAGAAATACATAGAAAATAATAAAAAGTGCAAATAAAAAATACAATAACTAATAAATGTATACATGTAAAGCAAACTAAAAATACATAAATTAAAAAAGTAAAATTTTATTTTATTAAACTAATAAAAACATTATAAAATACAAATAAAAGCAAATAAAACATTTTAAACAAACAAATACATAATTTAAAACTTGATATAAATTTTTTTTATATTTTGTGTTTAATAAAGGAACAAAAAACCTACATAATAACAAAAATTTCACATTAAAAATGCATGCATAATATAAAATTACATACAAAAACAAATTATACGTTAAAAAAACATGTGAAAACTTTATAAAAATAAAAAAAATATAAATATACATAAACAAAAGTATATACATAAGCAAAATTTACAAACAAAAACAAGAAAATACATAAATAAAAATAATGCATAAAAAGACCTAAAATACATAAAAATGCAAATATAAAAAAAATCAGATCTACATCTCTTTTAATGAAATGCAAAACATGTGGAATCATTGAGAAGAATTAACGAGAAGCACGATGAATTTGAAAATACACACCCAACTGCCGAGAACTTCTTCTCCCTTCTGCGTTGGGGAGGCTGCCTCGGCCCATCATCTCGTCATCTCCACCCATTCCTTCCATTCAGTATGATTCTTCATCATTCTCCTCATTTCACTTGGTGTTTTGCCCCTTTGGTTTCCCATCCTCTCAATCCCATCATCCCAGGTTATTCTTGGTCCACCCCTTCTCCTTTTTCCCTGAACTTTAACTTCCAGCACTTCTTTTAGTTTCTTGTTGTCATCCATTCTGAAAGCATGTCCATACCATTTTAATTGCTTTTCTTCAATCACTTTTCGAAGGGGCCTTTGTTTCACTTCTTCTCTTATTCACTCATTTCGTATTTTATCTCCTTTGGTTTTTTTATGGTTTTCCTCAGGAATTTCATCTCGCAAGCCTGGATCCTTTTTGCATGCTTATCCTGCCAGGGTATACTTTCTATTCCATTTAATAGGGTGGGGACTACTATTGACTGACACAGTTGTTTAATTGGATATCTCTTTCTTTCCTATTCTATTATATGTAATTCCTTCTCCAGATTCATTCATATATAGATAACCAGATAGGATACTAATTCAAAGGCTAAACCACGCGTCATTGACTTGAAATTTTTACAACGTATTGGCCATAACGTGTAACCACCAGAAAAATTGCAATTTTGAACTTCAGTGTCATGGATTTGATTCCACAGGGCCCCAAAGTCCCGATTTTTCCCGTTTAAAAGAATTGCTTCGATTTTCTGGAATTTTTAAAAAATACTTCCCGGATAGGTAGAGAATCAGAACTCTAGGAGCCTATATCTATGGTCATGATCTATGGAAAACATTCTATGATTTTAGCAGAAAAAATCCTGGGTTCGATGCAAAAATCTGCCCTTAAAAATACATTGAGGAAGTTTCAATTTTTCCTTAAATTTTTCCTTGAATTTTCCTTTTTCTTAACCAAATTTTCTCCCCTGCTAAAGATTCCTTAAATTATAAATGGGTAAAATTAACTTTTATTAATTCTTTATCCCTCCAATTGACATATCTTCTCTCCAAAGAAAATTTCAAGCCTTCCTTCAAAACTCCCCTCAACTTAGGAAAAATATTCTGCAATAGAAAAGATAACCACAACCCCCAAGATAGAGCAGGGATTTACCTTTTGAAATGTAAGGACTGTGATGAAGCTTACATCGGCCAGACCTCCTGCAGTTTTTCCACGAGGACCAAAGAACATTTTAGATGCTTTAGAAATAACTCTTCTGTTTCCCACTTAGCAAAACATCTTTTAGAAAACAATCACTCCTCAGATTTTGTCCCAGATTTACTCCACATCGCAACTAAAGGCGGTCGACTCAATTTCTTAGAACAACTGGAAATATGCAGACATATCCATTCTTCCAAAAATTCTCTAGTTAATGATCACCTTTTCTCTTCTCAATCCTCGCTGATAAACTCTGTCCTTTTGTACAATAACAACTTGCCTTCCTCTTTACCTTCTTAGTCCCCAACTCCCACCACTACCTTCTTTCCCCCAATTTTCACCTTCTCTATCCCCTTACCCCTTAATCCAGCTAATATTTAAGCTTATGAATATAGAGTTTCTTCACCAGAAGATGACGATTAATCGTCGAAACCGGTCGTGTGATTGTTTTTTGTAATAAATAAATTGTGTAAAAGTACAAATACTTCGTAGATTATTTCTTATGTTTCTCTATGTTTTCTTTCTTAATACTTGTCTTAGCAATTAGGAGTCTGTGGTCAGTTCCCAACTCTGCACCTCTAATCACTTTTACGTCCATAATGGCATTTCGGAGTGTGTGTGAATATATTATGTAATCGATTATGCTTAGAGCATCTCTCCCTTCGGCTTCAAAACTTATTTTGTGTACTCTTTTATGCGGGACTAATGAGTTTCCTTGCAGAAGTTGATTTTCTACACAAAATTCTATTAGTCTCTGTCCTTTTTCATTTACCTTTTTCTCCCCTCCATAAGGTCCCATACATCCATGTGCTCTTGACTTATTATATCCAGTGCGGCCATTAAAATCACCCATCAATATTACTTGTCTATTCTTTTCATTCTCGGTATTGACTGTTCTTTGTAGTTGAGCATAGAATTCCTCTTTTTCAAGGATCTCGCTATCATAAGTTGGTGAATATACTTGTATTAAAGTAATCTTACTTCCTAGGTCTAGTCTAACACTAATTATTCTGGAATTTACTGGTTCCCATGTATTCACCCTTTTTTCCATTCCTTAACTTAAAATAACTCTGACTCCTTCCTTAGCTCTTTTTCCCGGGGAGACTCCTGCATACATTTGTAAGTATCCCTTCTCCAATTATATTTTTCCATTACTTCCACTACTTCCACTTCCTTACCGTTCATAGTATTCACATTCCATGTTCCAATTTTCATAGTCCGTTTACTTGGCGGTCGTCTTCTTATTGTCCAATCCTGTCCAAGGCTACCTTTATTCCTTTGAATCAGCTGTAACCGTCATGCGGGTGGTCAGCCCAGTGATTACTTCAACAGTGCCCCTGTTAGCCTAGGTTTTCACAGTTCTTACCAGGCCTTCTCAGTTACCGTAGCAATCACGGGACTCTATGTTCCCACTGTACATCACCCTGGTAAGCACTCTGCTACTTTTCTAGTTACCACCTCCCACGACGAGGACGTAGGGGTTGGACTTTGGGAGGCTGCCGAGAACTCTGCGGTTAAATGCTCACTAGAAGTTTACTGTAGGTTGATTAGACTCCTCGCTTGCCAGTGAAGTTAACCCAAATATGTAGCAAAAAGCTGTAACAGCATCCAATTTTTCGAGAAACATAGCCACGGTAATTGTGATCCAATTATTAAATAATTGCCAACTGTAACCAGTAATAAAGTTTAAATTTCAGGAACAGCAATTTGTAGATTTAAGAATGTTATTAAAGGTAAGAGGAAATTTCCAAGCCCAGATTTATAGCATCTATGAAACATTCTTACCTTGACTTGATATCTAACACTGTGAATCCCCTCCAGACGAATCTGACAATCTGGCGTATCCTTGCATCTCACAATCCACGATCACACTGAAGTAATTCTATAAGAGTGGTGTATTAGCGAGGAGCTAAAGTTTCCTTTCTCATGTCAGTTGTCAACGTTGCCAAACCATAAGGTGATTGTCTAGCCACCTGTAAGAAAATGGAAAATGGATGAAGATGAAATTTAAAAATAGCCTCCTGAAAAGTGAATCTCCCGACTCAACGATTATAGCATTTTTTTCTCATTTAAAGAAGTGGCATTTTGCAATTATGGAAAATCGATATTTAACCATCAAGAGAAAATTGTTTGATTCCACTTGAGATGTATAATATGCAATAACCATGAAAAAAAAATAAATTTGCAAATTTTTTACTTGATAGTCCTGCATCTATTTTCAGCATTTTGGATCATTATATACTTTTGATAATGATTAATTTGCATGTTTTCCTTTTGGATATACACTTCATATATTAAAAAAGAAATATTTAATTTCATACTTGACTTATCCTTACAAATGGGCTCGTAGATTGTTACAGATTATTTTTAAATTCTCTGGAACTTCTTCTTCTTGGACTATTTTAGATAGATTTTTTATTGTTATTTTGCTACGGCCGTTTAAGTATATGCAACCCCCTTCCCCATTTCTAGTACAACGCATCAAATGGAGGGTGGATGTCTGAAGAAGCGAAATGAGTCACCTTGCGGTCAATTTAGCGTGAAGACTTCTCAAAGCAACTGCACTCCACCTTTTATCCATTAAAGCTGCATTTCTAAGAAATTTGGGTCTTTAGTTAATTTATATAACCATAAAAGTGCTATGACATTATCACCCCTAAAATTATTCCTAGGCAAAATGTTTAAACAAAATATATTTAAAAAGAAAGTAAAAGTAGGTCCAAAAGCAATGAAAGTATTTTCAGTAAGATCCATATTCTCAAACATTTTTTATAGGCTGAGGACTCAAGTCGACCATCACACTAAGAAAAGAAAGAAAGACACGATAAGTGTTTTGTTATTGCTGCTGCTAACTGTTCCATTTTTGAGAAGGATTATTTATTCCCCAAGTGTAGTCAAAACAAAATTACTGCATACATAGAATTAAATATGTGATTTTTTCATCATTATGGAAAATCTTTGTTATTAAATACTAAAAGGTTTACAAATTAGTTTTTACATATCAAAAAGTAAGGCATCAAGAAAGACACTTTTACAGGGAGGAAAGAAGTTCCAAAAGGAGGATTGTCCTCCCTAAGAGAAGATGGTTGGTCACACTAATATACTGCTCACAGTGAGTTGTTTTTTGGAGGTGGAATTAATTTTATGTTGGCAAAAAACAACGATTTTGAAATATTTGGTGTTCTTAACTTTTTGTGAGCTCAATTCTCTGCTATCTAAAGCTAAATTTGAATCAAGTGAATCACTTCAACCTTCATTTAATTTAACAATCTAACTTAACCCTTTAAGTGCAGTTGTCAGCTATAGTCAACAATTCTTTTTTTCCTGAGACACCTGAAAAATCAAGACTGAATGTTGATACTATACCTGCAGCAATTACTGTGAAATGCAAAACAAAAAATAATTCTTGCGTGGATGTTTCTAATATTTTGATAGAAAATGACACATTAACAATATATATTAATTTAAATAGTAATTAATCATAAAAAGCCAACTTTATCTATTAACTATATTACGATGCATTATGTATAGTTATTTTTGTAAAGAATAATGTTTAGTTAATTGATGCCCTTTTCATTGGAAAACAGTTGATCATCTTGAGATAAAGAAGAAGCTATTCAAGTAACATTAAAGTTGCTATGTGAGGGAATAAAATAAATACTGATTAGAACATCAACAAAATATAAATTTTATGTAATATTTCTAGTGCTAATTGAATGAAGAGTGACTGCAACTTCTAATACCAGGTTTATGGGAAAGAGATAAATACTTATCTTATATACCTTTATTATATACCTTTGTATACCCCCAATCTTACTATTCTTTTTAGGAAATGAGTAAAACAATTAAATGAAAAATATTTATTCAGCTCCTTCATTTAATGGTTTAAGTGAATCAGTATTACATGAAACTTAATGAATTGAATAATATTTGCTTTTTGTTTAGAGTCCTTCAAAATTTTCAGGAAATAAAAACCACCATTTATTCCAATGGTTTGAGACCTTAAATGCCAAGAGAGTAGTTAGATTTTCTCGCAAACTTACTTCTCATGGAAATCTCCTCTGCACACTTCTGGCTAGTTTTACCGAGTCAAATTATACCACCTAAGCATAAATGAGACCCATTACCTACCTGGACTTTAGACTTCAAACTTCTCGGAATCTGTTTACTTAAAAGATAGCAAAGGAGAGGTGAAAAGGAAGCATTCTGTGCTTAGTCACACCACTGCCTATCAACATCCCTCTCTATCCATAGTCTCAAATTCTTAATGAAGAAATCAGCAGAATGATATCTTTAGTAATTCATAAAAGAGATATCTTTAACGTTTCAAAGTACTTATCCTTGTAGTAGTAAAAATACTTTCAAAGTATAGGTTAATAAAAGGGAATTTTTATCTAGGATTTTTCAAGGATATGCTTTTAATCTAATTTTTAAAACTTAATTCTATAAGAATTGTTCATAGTGTGGAAAATGTAAGGTATAAATATTTATGCTTGTGGGACTGAGGCAGAATCTAGGAATCTGCCAGGGGGATGATATTCGATATATTCTTCGTGTGATCCTTGTGGTGATGATCTTAGTGCAATTATGCTGTCTAAGTGATGAAATTTCATAGTCTTGGAAATTACCATGCAAATCACTTGTTTTGTTCTCAATGTGGGGGGGTCCAATTGACCTTACTGCTTCCCTTTATACCAACTAATGTTTTTCAGTCATAAATTTGGGTATATAAGATGAACATTTTGATGAGTGAGTTGATGGCTGTATATTTTTCCACGCATTATCAATTTTCAGTGCTGAGGAGGAGTTAGATTTGAATAAATTTTTGAAGTCAATTTTGTCAATATACAGAACATTCTCATTCATAAAAACTAACTTAAAATTACAATTTTTATTTAAATGTAAAGTAATCAATATGCATGTTTATATATTCTAAAGCATACACAGCTTGTATTGGTTTCTTCCAAATATATATTAAGATTGCTTTTGATAGTACAATTTTAATTTATTAATTCCTTTTGATGTTTTTTTTTTAATTTTTGGAGCCCAATGATAGGGCTAAAGATGAGAGGATTGAACACTAAATACACAGGACACAAGAAGATGAGAGATATTGGATATGGCTAGAGAGAACAGAGAATAATGAAGATTGTATCTGATATGAATGAGAGTAGTTTGAAGGTGAAAGAGACTGATAAAAAATTGGTTAAAGGTGATCCTAAAGAAAACAGACTTCACTTGCACACATGCAATGTACAGCTATCACATGGGTTGGTTACTTCTAGTTTATAATTATAAACTACAAATTTCATAATAATATATTATGTATGTACTTTGAGCCCATTTAAGAGATACACATTAGGGGGGCCAAAAAAATGTTTTATTTCAGAATAAAATTTGCCCCACTTGGGAAAGTTGCATACTGATAGGAGGAACTCGCACGCAAATTTTTTTTAATTCAGATAATATTAGCCACAGCAGCCAGAGCTCTAAAATTAAAAATTTTGGAAAAATTCGGGCACAAATGAGAAACATACCCCTATGGAGACTGTGTTATTCTAAGTACCGACATTTTTAGTAAGTATCAACAACAAATGTATTTATCTACATTAAGTTCAAGAAATTTCAAATTTATTTAACCTAATCTATGGTTCTGAGATGTCCGAGGATAGTCAAGAAAGTTTGAGTGTAGGCAACCCACGAAATAAGACATCACTTCACATTTTGCCATTGGGAAGCCTTAATTGCAAAAAATTTCCAATCTTATTCCATAGTAAATGTCTGGGTCCCAATTTGACATATAATAATCCATGAAAATAAACCAAAAAATTATCAATTTTTAAATTAACGTTAAAACGGGAAAAAGGCTCTCCTCTTTTCAGAAGAATGTAGGAGTTGTTAAACTCCAAGCACTGTACATAGACAGCAAAAAAATTGCATATGTATGCAATAAGTCAAAACGAACTATCTACAATAATACTGTTATTAGTATTTTGTTGAAGCTCCTAAAGATATCATTAATGAATTAATTTCAAAACCAAGTAGTTGTGATCATACTGTTCATATTTATCCTATGCCAAGCAATAATGTGAGTGCTCCTTTTGATCTCCACCCTATAAATGAAGAAGAGTTATAAAAGATGGGCCAGTCCCTAAGTAATAAAATGTCATCAGGAAATGATGACATTCCTGACCGAATAATCAAAATAACCATACCTTATATTAGCAAAGTCTTGACGTATTTATTTATTTCTTAAAGAAGGCATATTTCCTTCATGCTTAAAACTAAGTAAGGTAATACCTCTTTTTATAAAGAAGATAGGAAGGTTGTCTCCAACTATAGACCAATAAGTCTTCTTTCATGTTTTTCTAAACTTCTTGAGAGAGTAATGCGTTCTTGCTTGATTAAATATCTAGATAGCGATTCTGCTATTATCCCTCAACAGTATGAATTTAAAAAATAAAAGTCTACCTGTTCAGCCCTCTATGATTGTATAACTAACACTTTAAATGGTATAGATGAGAATCAGTATACTGCAGGAGTTTTTCTAGATCTTAAAAAAGCATTTGACCTTGTTAACCATGACTTCATGCAAAACTTTACATGTATGGTATTCCTGATTTGGCATATGATTGGTTTGAATCCTACTTAAAAAACTGCTCCCAAAAAGTAATCATAAGTCACTTTGACAAAGTAACAAGTACGCATCAGAATATCTTTTCCTCTGCTTGACAGGTCAGTATAGGAGTTCCGCAGGGTTCAATTCTAGGACCTGTTTTATTCTTAATATATATAAATGATCTGGTCAATCATCTAAATTATGCAAATTGTGTACTTTTTGCTGACCATACTAACTTGTTGCTGAATAGTCATTCTCAACTGGACCTCAAGCAAAAAATTGATCAGACTATGTTGTCATTACAGAGATGGCTATGTGAAAATTCTCTTACCTAAAACACTGAAAAAACTGTTTGCATGAATTCCAGGAAATCATGTAACCCAATAGTTGAAATAAATGAGAATGTACTGAAATTTGTAAATAATGTTTTTCTGTGTTAGTATTGGATCATCCCTAAAATGTTCATCTCATGTAAATAGTTTATTAAGTAGACTTAGTAAAATTATATATCAGTTAAGGTTTCTAATAAATTTTACAAGTTTAAAAATATTAAAATGTGTCTACTTTGCGAATTCCATAATGCGATGTGCTATGGTATTATTTTCTGGGGTGCTTCTAGCACCTCAATTGATGTTTTTAAATTACAGACACATGCTATAAGAACCATTCTTAAACTGAAACCCTGGGATTCTTGTAGAACTCATTTTAAAGACATGAATGCTATGCCACTTCCCTCAATTTATTTATTTGAAAATATTCCTAACATAAAAAAAAACATGGGGTCTGACTCTCAATGCAAATATTCATCAGTATCAAACAAGATCAAAAACGATATCCATATAAAACAAATTAGAACAGAATTAAATAAGAAAGGTGCATTTCATGCTGGTTTTAAATTGTACAATAAACTGCCACAATCCATAAAAGATATATTATATGGCAAAGTATTTAAAAGTAAATTGAGGCAGTTTTTATCGAAGGGTCCTTTTATTCAGTAAATGAGTACTCAGATTATGTATGTTCATATTGTTGCATTATGTAATACATATAATGAATCCATGCAAGTTGTTCCTTGCCTATGGAAAAATTATAAATAAATAAATATATTTTTTGCAGATACTAAAATTAACCTTTATACTATGAGTTTTCTGATATTTTTTTTTTCAAAATTACAAATAAAGAAAACAAACCAACTAAACGCACTTAAACTAATTTCATCCAAAATAAAAAAATTCTCGAAATTAAATTGTGGTAAATGATCTTAATTTGCTCTTTTTAATGAATAGATAATTAATAGCATCATGACAAAGAATGGTACAGCATGAAGAAGCTGCATAATGGTGGTTAGAAGTTGATTTCAAAAAGAAAGCACTTACTCTTGAACTTAAATCTTAATTTCCAGAAGACCTTCAAAACTTGTAGCTCGCTTCATTTTACCTTTACGTAACAATTACCGTTTCAGAGTTCAAAACATATTACTTGCAGGTAATAGGATGACCAATATTTTGCTAGTTTGTCTTCAATCAGATGACTGACAAGATCACAGGATTGGTCCCAAAATTCCTCAGCTGACAGAGACTCTAAGGCAAATAATAAAATTTTGAATAAATAATTTGAAATTAAAAGAGGAAAATTGTAGAGCTTTAGAAAAAAGATAGATTGAACTTTGCTTTCAATTACATGAGCAAATAGGTAAATGGCCAGTGATGCTGCCAAAATTAGGCAATCAGAATCATCAAGAGTGAATTAAATCCTCATTGCTCCAAGGACAAGAATTGGACTCCTAAATACAAAGAAGGCATACAAAATCAATTATAATATCCCTAACGCAGCTTTTTTTCATTAAATATTTGCTTTTAATATAAACTATGAGAACAAAAGTTATTTTGGAAAAATTCAATGCATTTGCTGTTGGGATGTACATAGTAATAATCTTCACAGTGATCTAAGCCTTACTGCATTGATACAGCCATACTATTTTTGATGAAAACTCGATTTCAATAGGAAAAATTAAATGCATAAATGTATAAATAAAACTTTTCACACCCTTATTTTACTTACCTGCAGCCACCAGATATTCTCTCTTGGGATATTCAGCCGTATCCTTCGAATGCTTCTAATGACCTTCAAATAGTAGTAATTCCTTTTGAACCTTAAGAATGAGGGCAAATCCTTCACACTCAGTCCCCAGATTTTTTCTTTCCAATAGTGTTTTTGGATAGCCTTGGAAGACAACTTTTCATGACACTAATGAATATGATGCTATCTACCAATTGATCAGGTTAAGGATTCTAAGTACTCTATCTCACAAACTCAGAGATGAATTGAGAATCTGAATATACAAAATAATAAACAAGTTGTGAAAGGTAACTAACAAAATACGCATCATGAAACTCACTGATCCTTATTTCAATAAAGCAGTTAATTTACAACATGAAATTACAATATACACCAGAAAATTTTATTGAAAAAATATTTTTTAACTAAAATCCAATTTATTTCTCAACATATTCTCCTTCTAGCTGAATGCACTTCTTATCCAAAATATTTCTAGCTTAATTAAAATTTCCAAACACATTTTCAAGTTCTGCAAAATAGGAAATTTTTCAGTAATGCTCTCTTCAATCTGCATGAATTTCCTCCTAATTAAACATTTCTTCCAGTTTATGAATGAAAAGTAAGCGTAAGAGATCAAATCTGGAGAATGGGGTGGATGATTTCATAGTACTAGTTGACAAATGTGGCCACTGCAATTGCAGAAGGTGAGCATTGTACTGGCAAAAGAAAATTTCTCTTTTCCAAAAGTGGTCATTTCTTCACCTATTTCCAGAGAAATATAAGGCACGTTCAAAAAGTTCCTGAACTTTATTTTTTCCTTGAAAATGCTTAGTAGGAGAAATGTAAAATTCTGGTGGCAGATAGTGCCACATATTGCTAGTACAGCTGTGCAAGTCTGTGCCTCTTGGTGCTGTGACTGAGTAAATATAAACGTGTGTGTACGCTCCGGCAGAAAGGAGGAGAATGTCCAAATAATTCAGAGCTGACTGATTGAGGGGCAAGGTCATGCTGATCACATTCATCAACTGCATTGGGATCGTCCACCAATCCTGAGGGTCAAACAGTTAACAAGGAACTCTACATTGCTGTCCTCACACAGCTGCACAAAGCTATTTGCCGGAAGAGACCCATTCTCTGGTGTTGGTGCTTCATCATGACAATACACCTGCCCACAGATCACTCCTTTTCATCCAGTTTCTGGCAAAACACGGGGAGTACTTCAAGGGAAATAACGCCTTAGTTTCATAGTCTGGTTGTTCACACAAAATAAGTTTGGGATTATTTTGAAAATA
Organism: Sympetrum striolatum; assembly: GCA_947579665.1. Taxonomy (NCBI): domain Eukaryota; kingdom Metazoa; phylum Arthropoda; class Insecta; order Odonata; family Libellulidae; genus Sympetrum; species Sympetrum striolatum. Next base: position 45,500,216 of record OX388342.1, on the reverse strand, counting down.
CCTTTTATATCCAAGAAAGAGGCATCAGTGATTTTTTTCTTTTTCCAGGTTATCTGCTTCAAGAAGTTTTCCATTAAGTTCTAAGAAACAGTTAAAACTGAATTTCTGTGAGTATAAAAAAATAATATACCTGACATAAAAGATAAAATAAAAAATGCCATCTGAAGTTGATCTTGGGCTCAAGTCTCTGACTTAAGGAAGGCTGCTAGTAAGACAATTTCATGAAAAAGTTGATGGTGATTTAAAAATCAAAAAGAAGTTTTCAGAAATGTATGAAATAAATTCTTTAAATAAATAAATTTAAAATCAGATAAAAAATGCATACCATTAATTATTATACATGTCAATACTAAGAAATAATATGAACATTTATGAAAACAAATCTGCTATCTAGTTAACTCAAAACAATTCTTAACCAATAATTATAGCTCTCTATCAAAGTCTGATTGCATTTTTTTTCAAATTTCTTTAATCACATGTTCTTAGTATCTTAACCTGTATCTTTCACAAATCAATAACATTATTCTGGTTTATCATTTGCAATTTCTTGCTATTCTTTTTTTGGAAAATGTTTTTGTTGGTCTTATGACAGTCTTGTATATTCTCAAGTATGCATTCAATGACAATCATATCATCAGCCAATTCAATCTGAGGAGCAAGTGACCTCTTATATGATTCCACATTCAATTCTCCAGATTGCCTGACATATTTATTTCTTCTATTACCTACATTTCATTTTCTAGGTTATATATTTGTATTGTTTTCTGAGTATATCATAAGACACAAGAATTTGATTACCAAATCAATAATTTTCCTATCCACTTTTAGTTTTAATTTTTCGTGATGTCAGCCATGGAAATAAACCAATCTATACAAACTTGCAGCAAAACAGCTCCTGATTTTTTTCCCACAGAACTTTAGTCAAATCTTTTTCAAAAATGAGATAGAAACAATGCCAGAAACTGAACAAGTTGCTCATGTGATAGAAGTTGCCAATATTGCAAAGTATACCATTTTGAAAGTCAAAGGTGAAAATTCAAAGTTTGATGCTAATGATCATGAATCATCAAAGAAATGCATGAGCAGAATGTTAATGACGAATCCAACAGTTTAGGCCATGTATCACTAGAAAAGTACATGACAACATAGTAAGTTCAACAGAAGCTCTGGCCTGACCTCAGAAATGCTAACAAATATTATAAAATGTTGACTCCAATGAAGAAAGGGTTACAGCTACAAAGCAAGTATTGAAAATATTATAAGCTAGCTATGAGGAAATTCTGCCACACAGAAGAAGGAATCATATTCTCATGGGAGTTTGTTAAATTTTATGAAGTCATAAACATTGATAACATCATTTTACATTACTTATGATTTTCTACACATTCTATAATTTTTAAATTTGTGAACTCCAATTTGAATTATTTAACTTCTAGTGGGCTTTTAAGTTCTCTGCACCAATATAAAATAATTATTAATTATTATTAGTATTCAAAATAAGTTTCTAATTTGCAGCACATCAATAGAAATAAATATAAAAAAGCAAATGATTCATGGATAAAAAAATAGTCACCATTAACGATTAATCTAACAATTTATTACCACTTTTTTCAAAAACATTTTAACAAATAACATAAGCCAGAAAAAAGTTTGTTATGATCAAAAATCTGTTTATCACAAAATATTTCTTCACAAAAGCACGTAAATATTTAGGGCAGACAGTATTTTCTAGCAGTGAGCACTCAACACCCAGCTTTATGAATATTTAGGAGAGATCATTGATAAATAACAATCTACATCCTAATTACTCTCATTTATGAGATGAAACTTTTCACAGTATGAAAACAAATGACAGGGATGAGGATTCATAATAAATAATCAGATATTTTAGAAAAATCTTTTAAAAATGTTTAAGATGCCTAAAAATACAATAGTAAAACTGTAAATTCATCATAAATAATATTTAGGAAAATTCAAGTTTCTAGATGAGTGTGTCTTCTCAATAAACCTTTAAAGTAGCTGAATTACATTTTTTGGTTCTTTCTTGAGGTATATTCACACACACATGATATAAATAAAACATTATGCAGGAAAAATTGCCTAAGAAGTGATTTAAAATTTGATAAATGAAGCAAGTTCCTTCAAATCAGAAGAAATACCTTCCTTGAAAATTTGACATTTTGTAAAACTTTCTTATAAAATACGTGAAAACCGACTTGTCTATATAAAGCAAGCAGAGAAAGGACTCTTCGACCGACATGATTCAACTTCAGCAGAAATTTCAATTAGTTATAATTTAATCCTATCCATCTATGTGTCAACCAGTAACTTCACATTCAAGTTCATTAGATTCTTCTGATTTTGGTCGTACTGAATTATAGTGCTCACCTAATCCAAAAGCATGCCTGTGGTAAGTCAGGGTTATTACGTGAGGTTTACCATCAATAACAGATAATTTCTCATATTCTGTTCCCAGAATTACTGAAGGACCTGTTCCCTGCAACACTTCAATTGGGGTCCTCAGCACATGCGACAAAGCTTGAAGCTGCAACATATACGTTATACAATCATCAATTCAATTATCAGAATCCTAATGGCTTTAAATAGTTTCTCTGTATTATAGCAGTAATTAACAGAATATATAATTAGTAACATATAAATACATACAATATTAAAATTTATTAAAATTACCTTTGTAAACATTTTGTGAGAAAAATACCTTGATTGTTCATTAAAAGATGATAAAAATGATCATTACATTACACTTTTACCATGTCCTTATAATTAAGTCATTACAGAATAAGATGTTTACCAAACTACATCAGCCCATTGTTTGCAATCCACCCACTCACTATGATTTCTTTGTGGAGATTTACTTCCTTAAATTTTCCCTAATTACAAGTCAGATTGATTCAAAGTCTAAAAGTGCTCCAACGATATGCAGCAATGGCAATTGTTTCCAAGACCTTTTACAATAACTTGGATCGGATTAGACTTGACTGCATAAACCATTTCCACCCTACTCTTCGGCAAAAGAATTCACATGATTTCTTTAAACCTAATAAAAGCTAAAATATTGACTTTGAAGACTCTGGTTATTTTTGTATTTATGTTATGTCAGACTGTGATGTAAAAAATTTTTTTTTACCAATTAATCGTAAGTTTATCGCAAAAATTAAATGACGGAATATATTTACTTACCAATTGGTAAATAAAGACTTAATAGAGATTTTTGTGATCGACTTATACGTCAACATCATAAAAGACGTCAGTATATCAGCAAGTATATTAGGACTTTTTTGCCGCGATACGGTTAACACGAATTTTTTCTTAACGCAAACACTTTGCCCGGTCCCTTGAGATTCGTGTTAGTGAGGGTTTACTGTATACATTTATTTATTATATAAAAAAAGAATAACATATACCTTTACCATGGTAATGTCATTAACTCACGACCATGGTTTTGATCAATAAGATCATCCTCAGGTGTCAACCATGGTCGTGAGTTTATAAAATTACCGAGGTGAAGGAATGTGTTCTTTTTTCTCTAGTTTTATTATGGAAAACTGCCCCAAAGTCAAGCCTGAATTAGCAGGTTCTAGGTACAGTGGTGTTCAAAATTAACACCATACCCAATAGCATTTATAAGAGGCCAATAACCTAACTCAAAGAAAGACTCTTGAGGTAATATAGACAACAATGGCAAGCAGAGGAAAGGGTATGCTTTCTTAGAGATGGAGAAAAGGTGTGTGGAACTGAAAGTTGCCAAAAAATTGCTGTTGGTTGAAGAAGAAGATTCTATTTCGCACTTCATATTAACTGAAGGAAGAACTCAGAGGGCTTTGGTTTAATTAGTTTCTTTCACAACTTTGTGATGTAAAAGGCTTAAACTTTTTTTTAAAAGACACAACCAGTGTACTGTAGAAAAATTGCTAAACACCTCCAAGCCAAATGTTAAATTACTATTAGAAATGAATATAATAGCTTGAAAGGCATTTTCATTAAGACATCCATGCATAATCTTTTACGTTTCATCTACCACAAAATACAGGCATCCCTCGTCAACCGCGGTTTTGCCAACCGCAGCTCTTGAGTATCCGTGGTTAATATTTTGATGCCCAGTCTTCTCAACTGCGGGTGTTTCCCTTGTCAACTGCGGTCTATCAGTCAACCAACTCGACAGTCCGCAATGTAAATTCAAGTATAGCTGGTTCCCAATATTTTACCAAGCTTCGCTGATTGCGGAATCAGAATTAATTTTACTCGGTATGCTTATGCGGCCATTTTTAGCATTTCTTTTCAAATCATAAAATCCATAACTTAACAATTCCTACTGCTACTCAAAATTTTACGGTACTGCGGAAACACCTCATTCCAAATTATTTTGTTTCTTATTCAAATTAAGATTCATCGCGGATTTTTACCAGATTACAGAACTTCCTTTCATTAGTAGTATTTTCTGATAAAATACATTAGCTTAGGTGTTTTCCTTTCAATAAGGTTTCTATTGGGATCCAAAAGTTTCCATAAACGTATCTTCCTATACAGCTGAAGCGCGTTGTTTGCATCTTGAGAGAGTGACTTCACACACTGAGGCACTTCTTTGAAATGCCTTTGCTCTGTATATCCTCAGCTTTTTAGAAAGGTTAATAATGTTATTCCTGAAAAAGCCTTCATATGCGTCTATGAATTTGGGCATCTCATCGGTCATCATGGGAGGGTATTTAAAAGAAATCTCATCAGGGTTTGAGGGATCTAATAAGGGCTGACTGTCCACTTCAAAGGTGTGGGCAGCCGTCTTTGGAAAATTATTACATTGGCATTTTTTCCCAACTGGGATAAGCCGAGATCAAACTCTAACTCAGATTTAGCCAGATTAGTTGAGTTGTCAGAGAAGTTTAGTTGGGTGTACTGAAGACAGTTGTCTCAATTTTTTTTATAAGAGCTGTGATGGATCCGAAGCGTAAATCAAGGTAGGAGAAAAGTAGTGTCTCCAAACGTGCAAGAAGAGTAATGACACTCCATAAGAATTTAGAAGTTCTCGACAGACTTGCCCGCAGAGAATCCTATGCATCAGTTGCCAGAATGATGGAAGTGAATGAGTCCACTAATAGAAAAATTAAAAAGAGTGAATCTTCAATCAGAACTAGTGCTCAGAGTGGAACTAGAGCAAGTGTTAAAGTGTCCTACGTGCTGCGAAATAGTAACGTCAAAAAACAGAAAATGCTCTGAATATATGGATTGAGTCGCAGACACAAAACAGAGAGCACTTAAGCACCTTAATTATCCAAGAAAAATCCTTGCAGTTATATAAACATTTTGCTTCTTCAGTTGAAAGCAGTGGCGAAAACAATTCACCGCAAGTAAGGGCTGGTTTGAGAATTTTAAGAAAAAGACATAACCTACATTTTGTGAAGATTTCCGGTGAAATTGCATCTGCAGACCACATAGCTGCAAAAGAGTTTCCCAATTTGTTTATGCAGCTTATTAAAGAGAAGTGTTTAATGCCAATGAAACCGGACCCTTCTGGGAGAGAATGCCTTCCTGGACTTTTATCTCCAAGTCTGAGAGAAATGCTCTGGGATTTAAGGTTAGCAAAGACCGCGTCACGCTTCTTTTATGCTCCAATGCAGCAGGCGATTTCAAAGTGAAGCCTATGCAAATTTACCGCTCGCAGAACCCGCGAGCTCTGTCAGGGAAAATTAAAAATAATCTTCCAGTGTTTTGGCTGTCCAACCGAAAAGCTTGGGTGAGTCGAAGTATCTTCATGGACTGGTTTAACAATTGTTTTTTTCCCGAAGTTGAGGAATATATATCATCAAAAGAATTGCCTTTTAAAGTTTTCCTCATTTTGGATGAAAGGGAGCCCCGGGCCATCCTCAGGAACTTAAATCTGCTCACCCAACCTCCCACTTCCTCAGACCTAATAACACATCACTCCACCAGCCTCTAGATCAGGGTAACATTTCTACTTTTAAGAGTTATTATATTCGGCGTACCTTCTTTTTCTTGTTAGAAATGATAGAGAAAAACAACTCTCTTTCTCTGTAACTGATTGTTGGAAAAAATTCAATATTGCCGACAGCATAAATTTAATTGAAGAATCACTAGACGAGATTAAATCATCGACACTGAATTCATGTTGGCGGAAACTCTGGTCGTAAGCAGTAATTGATTTTAAAGAATTTCTTAAACTTGTCGATGAACTAAATCTTATCGTTTCACATGGAAGCCGACTGAAAGGGGAAGGGCTTGAAGATATGCAGCTAAAGAAAGAACTTTTAAATTCAAGCAATGAAGAGTTGAGTGAGGAGGATCTGGAGCAGCTCATCAACAAGCAGGACAAGGCTGAGGAAGAGGACAAAGAATTGCAACCTTCAACAGAAATTACTTTGGCCAATGTCAACAAAATCGTTGATATGGCCTCAAATTTGTCAGATTTTGTGATTGACGTGGACCAAAAATGGACCGTAGCTTCATTTTCAAAAGAGGATTGGAGGAGTTACTGCAACCTTATTAAGAACTGAGGAAGAATCTAACGAAAAAACTTGGCCAGCCAACTATCATATCATTCTTTAGAAAAATAGGAGATGCTGAATCAGAAAGTGCTGAGAGAGAATGATTCGAGTACCATAACTGACACAACAGACACAGATCGTAGTAGTATTATTGTTAAAAGTTCTGCGACAGTTTAGGTCATTTCACACATTGGCTTCCACCGGGAATCGAACCCAGGGCCACTTTCGCCAAAGGCAAACGCGATGTCCACATGACTATCTGGGAGCCGGGGGCACAGATCATTGATTATTCAAGGCAGTCTAGGTAAGTGAAATTACATTTTCAATAAATTATTCTTTATTGATAAATGTCAACTATTTAAATATTATCAGTTAATAATTCAGAGCATAAACGTATTTAACCTGGGAAATTACTTCGTAAATGTAAAATTTATGTTGCAGACTAGTGCGATTCCGTTAGAACCAAAATTCCGATGCAGAGGGAGCTGATCATTTTTATCGGAAGTTATCGGCGCGTTTGGGATAGAAATGCAGCCAAAATTAAAGAGGAATAATATCTTAGAAATTTATACATGTAATAAACAGGGAAAACTATTTTGTACTAATTTTTTCTCCCTATATTGTTGCTCTCAAAACTTAACCCTTGATTTCCCATATGCGTAATGCTGCGCCAACTGCGGGCTCTTTCGATTCCCTTACCCCCGCAGTTGGTGAGGGACACCTGTAATCCATTTTGCAAGTTAAAAATTTTGTAAAATATAATAATCTATAGTTTAGGAAGGGGAATGAAAGTGTGTGCCGATTGAAATTGCACAGATGCTGTCTTTTCCATAAGTAGCATATGTAAATCACAGTTTCCAAACTATTTTTTAATGATATGAGAATATTTTCATGGAGTAGTCTACGCACAAAATAATTGATAGAGGGTATATTTCTCTAGTGCATGTTAAAAATCTGAAAAAAATTCATATCAGCTTAAAATAAATGTCTTTTACGTGATATATGAGCCTCTTTCTTCCACAAGATATTTCTTTTACCAGAAATTTGGTTTGGAGAACACTACGCTTTTGTGCAGTTGCATGCATCATTTTTATCAGGGTTTAGATGGAGGAGAAAATTCATCAGATACACCAGTAGTACCTTGTGAAACAGTTAAAGTAATTCTACCTTAATCATGTATATATAGAATTTCTTTATCAAAAAAATATAGCTATCTAAGCAGTAAATACCAGCCATCAGTTAAATTTGCAAGATTTTAAAGGATCATGGTGCCAAAGATTTATGAACAGGTGGGATCATGAAATTAGTATAATTTTGCCATAAGAAATGCATAGGGGATCTTTCTACTGGCATTACCCCAGGGGTCAGTGAAAATGAGATGGGTATGGGTCTTGAATTATAATTTTTACCGACTTTTTATATTGTATAATCATGCACATTACATTGCATGTCCAAAAAAGTCCCTTGCATGTATGTATGTATGTACATTGAACTATAAACAATAAAATAGCAAATAAAGATTTTTATTCACAAAATTTCAAAATTTAGCAGACTATATAGATGGAACTGCTTAGCCTACCAGCCCTCCCCCATTCTCTAAGTGCATTTCTTTGAATTAAATTTATTTTTGGTAACTCAAACGCTGCTGGATATTACATTCATTTTGAACAAGCTAATGAACATTTGAAATGAAGAACAATATGTTTTTGTATAGTGTGGAATTTTTGTGGGAATCAGAAATTCTTTTTTTTTAATGAACCAAAGAGATATTCACCTCAACCTGACCTCCCCAAGCTTCTTGATTGTTCTCCACACTATCACAATATAATGAGTACTGCTCATCGCTAAGTGGCTCTCCACTGTCAGTCAAAGGTGTTATAAAGGGTAGAAAATCACTCTGATTCCTCCTTAAATGCTCTGCAGTGAGTTTCCGTAAATTTGAAACTCCAACTGCTCTCCCAACAAGGGACAATTGGTGATCAATTGCACCATATAAGCTAAAATGAAGACACATTAAACAATCAGAGGTCTGGGTCAAACTCAATTAGTTTATCAAGAAAAGGTTTGTAAGTAACAAATATCAGCTTTAAAATATTTTCATAGTCTTGCTTAGACTTAATTTAATACCTATATTCATATATATGGACAATATTTTTTAAGTGACAAGGTAAAAAATACTTATAAAATTAAATAAATATATAAATTATCCAAGATGCTTATTCTATCACTACTAAAGAATTTTCTTCCCACGTAACTCACGGAAAAATTATGTTGGCAAAAAAATGAAGATGTATGACTACGAAGACTATTCTCACCAATTTCCATCCGACGGTATTTGGTGTAGTGCAAGATTCTTAAGCATAAGTATTTTTCCAATTGCACGTCCTTCTAATGCTCGTACTCCAGTCCTAGCCTCTTCTGCTTCCTCTTCGGCTATTCTCTGATTACGCTCTTTCATCTGGTTATTCTTCTTTTCACGGCGCCTTTGAGCTTTAGAAACTTTTTGAGAGAAATCTGGACCGTCCTTTGGTAGGGTTTCTTCTGCATCCTCGATGTCTGTTCCATTCACACATACATTTTTAACTTCAGATGTAAGATCTTCAATCTATAAACAAATATAATGACTTCGTATGAACAAGTTTGCGATGAACGAAGTTTGAGAATAACATAAGTCCCATCGTTGATTAGAAATATTACAACTGATATTTTCAAAAAATGTAATTTACCTCAACTACCGCTTTTAATTGCTTCAACTCTTCTTCATGTTTAGCTTCTAATTCGGACTCTAATTTTACGATCTCTTCGAGGATTTCCTTTTTCTTCTTTTTATCACATTTACCAGATGACTTTTTCAGAATCTGAATTTTTCCTGGATAACAACAGATATTACCAAAAAATGACTTCATGATTGCCAAAAAAATAATTAAGTCGGTAGCTAAAAGCAATTACCTTGAAGTTCTTTTTTCTCTTTTCTGTGCCTTTTTATTAACTCATCCTCAGGATTTCCAGTATCTTCAGGTAATTCTGACATTATTATAAAATATCACTAAAAAGCTATTATGTCTATATTACAATAAATCCGATTTTGATTAAAAACTGAAGTGAGTAAGAAAACTTTTTGCAAAGAACATGCACAACCTTAATTTATAATTATACATAAACACATGTTCCCCTATCTATAAATGATCGCAGCAAGAAAAGAATACAAAATAAATCGAAACGAAATATCGATTTCAGCGATGATCGATTGATCTAACGATAGAATCGCAAATGGAAAGAGAGGGATATTCAATCAACTATAATTAATTCGGAAATACGATTATACGAGTTTAAAGGCCATGATATCTATGGAGTGAATTCATTAATAACTTTTCTTTATGACCGCGTTGACAAATTTATCTCAAAGCTGAGAAAGATATCTGATGGCAATGTCTTTGTCTGGTGTCGCTAGATTTCAATTTTGAATATGAGGAAATAAAATAAGTCTTTGGAAAAAAATGAGCCTGAAACGAAATATTCAATAATGCGATATTCTATGAAAATAATTGTAATTGCATTCGTTGCAATCAGCCTTGGAAAAGTTTGGCCATGAAGGCCTATTGGAAAACCTGCATGATATACCTCTAGTTCATAATGAGGTAAATTAAAATGTCAGAGTAAAATTTTTATAATTATTTAAATAATTTATTCATAAACTTGAATATTGCTCAATCTATCACTCCGTGATTATTCTAATCTATAAATTTAAACATTAAAATTTTAGATAATTTCTTACTGTTATTTTAAATTTATTACAGATAGTGTCCAATTGACAATATCATTAAGTTCGAAAATATTTAAAAACATAAATTTAAACAAAACAAAAAAACAATATTAGGATATGCATGAAAATCAAATCCAATAAACAAAACATGATTCTTCAAATTATAATGAAATTTGATAATGTAATTACTAAAACAACAATATAAAGGATATTTTAAACAGTAGTATATTTATTGAATTTATAGTTGATCTACATTTTAGACTAAATACATTAATTAAATCCTTCTGTTGTGATAGTCAATATCATTATGCATTGCATTCCTCAACATTCTAGTCATAGGAAGAAAGTAATAGTAATTATTATTCAAAAGAGGAATTAAATATACCTTATCACTTCCACTTGGCCTTGCACGAACATATAGTTCACGAATTCTAATAAAGATCAAAAATTTATTTTATAATTGACAGTGAAATAATGAATAAGTCAAGGGTGACAAACCTTAAAGCTTACATGCCGTAAGTGGCACCTAAAGATAATTTAGGTTCTGGTAATTCAAACAATAGTATGTATATTTTCATGTGTACTCTTCAGTTAAAATATTTATCTTCAAAGGAAAAAAATGTGGTTACCAGTAATAATAATGATATTTAGTTGATACCTATTTGTCTCATTTTAAAGCCTATAATTTATATAATGGATTCTAAGCTTAAGTTCAATACTAAAGTCACACAAGTCCCTCACATCATCAAGTATGATACTCTTCCAACAAGTGCTCAATATTTCTGGAGCACGTAAATAAAAGGGAGAGAAAAATTATTCTTGCAATATAATAAATTAATTTCAAATAACAACATATCTTATTTCTCTTTGAAAAAAATAACAATAGGCCTACAGGGTGGATTAAGATAGGGGTTTTGTAGTTTCTAAGGGACCCTATTCTGAAAAGGTAGTCGTAATGTAGCTAAAGGAAGGCAGGCAATCTATCTACATAAAATTTTACAGTTGAATATCATACTTTGCTAACGAATCATTGTGTATCTAGAGGGCATAGAAAGCACAAGAGGTGCTCATATGGAAACTTTGCACCCAACCCCCCTTGCGAGATGGCTGGTTCAGAAGGCTTTGATGCGGGCCCTATTTGTTCTAGAACCTCATTATAATCTCCTTAAACACATTCTTAGTTATCTTTCTTTATATAATGGCTGTAAGTTGGCAATAGGCCATATGGTGGTCATTATTAAGGAATCATAAAAAATAGCAATTACTTAAAATAACTCAACCTTTGATAATTGATTTATCCTTTTAAATTTGAAGAAAAGTAAATCGTTTCTGTAATCTCCCAATTTAAAGAGGAGTATTTACCAACTACTACTCTCTCTGTTTGAGAGGAAACTTCACATTGAAAATCATTACTGTGGCAGTGCCCTTGGGATCTTTGTCTATTTTGCAATTCTCTCATGAAAGGCTTACCTGTTTTATTTTATAAGTGTTTAACACCATTATTGCTTTACCTCTCGGTGCTTATTCTTTCTACTCCAAATCTTTAGTCATTTTAGTGATGCTTTTGGCATTGTGTTTTACTTAAACTTTTCCTTCTTTGTTCCCAAGCCCTTTCTTAATCAGATTCCAAATGTTAAATCCATTTTCCAGCATAGTCTTCACAAACATTACAAATGTTTCTATTTCAAATTCCCTATTGCACTTCCTGAGGTTTCTATCATCCAAAGGGATTTATTCCCTCTGTACATCTTGTCCATTTTAATCCTCTATTAGTATATGTTCATAACTTTTGCTTTATCAGAATTGAGCTATATTTTGATTCAATTCAATTACATAAGATTCGTTTAAAGTGTAACAACCCCTGCCACACTCCAGAAGGCAGTTTAGAGGGTAATAATGTACAAGTATGTACAAGCAATCTTCATTTTTTTAATATTTCCATTCATCAAAGATATTAAGCAAATAAATGGACATCAGTTTTTAGAGATCCTTCCATGCTATCAATAATAAGAATGCAAAATCTCAATGAAAGCATTACAAATGAGATATCATGATTCCACGTTCACCTCTGGTCCATTTCTCCCTTAAAATTTATATTACCAGCTTAGTTCAACCTTGATAAAAAAGAATATAAAATTTTAAGCAATTCCATCAATAAGAAAGCCAGGATTGCAAGAGAACCATTCTATAACAATATCTGCTCAGAAATTGAGGAAAAAATAAGAAATGGTTACATGGAAGCTGCCTATAAGTTAAGGATTTCTTTGGAAAACAAATAAATGTGAAGGGGTAACTGATAAAGCAGGCATTGTTTTAAATGGCCATGATGATAGTGCAAGTAGATGGAAAGAATATATAGAAATCCTTTGTAAAGATGACGGTCTAGGTGAAGCTGAAGTCCTAGAGAAAGAGGTGGTGGCGGAAGAGGAAAACCTTGGTTTTACTATTATTAGAGGAATTTGAAATGGCACTCTAGAAGTTAAAGGCCACAGGTTTTTAAAGAATAACAAGGCCACAGGTTTTGATGACTTACGAGCAGAACTCTTAAAGGAAAGTGGTCTTCTGATGAAAGAAAGGTTGTTAAAACTAGTAAAAAAGGATTTACGAAAGAGGTGAATTGCCATCTGACTTTGTGAAAACAATGATAGTTCCCATTCCAAAGAAGCCAGGAGCAATGAAATGTGAGCATTATCGTACAATAAGCCTAATATCCCATGCATCAAAAATTGTCTCCAACATAATATTACACCAAATGTAAAGAAAAATAGAAGATATTTTGACAGAAGATCAATTCAGTTTCAGAAAAAGGGTCGGAACAAGAGAAGCAATTTTAGGAATGCAGTTAATATTGGAAAAAGACTAAAGAAGGGCAGAAAAACCCATTTGGCATTTATAGACATTGGAAAAGCTTTCGATAATGTCAAATGGTCAAAAATTGTTTGAAATTTTAAGGAAATGTGGAATACAGTACAAAGACAGAAAAATGATTTGGAATTTGTACAAAAATGAAACTGCAGTTATTAAAATAGGAAATGAACAACAAGAAACAGTAATTAATGCTAACTTTTAATGCTTACATCCAAGACGCTCTGAATAAGGTTAGAGAAAACATGCATTTAGGGATAAAAATACAAGGAAAGAAGATAAATATGATTCAATTTGCAGATGATATTGCTGTGATGGCGGAAAGTGCAGGGGATCTGAAGACCATATTAAAAATGATGGAAAATATTATGGGGAAGGAATAAGACATGAAGATCAATAAAACTAAAACAATGGTGCGTGACAAAGATACGATAATGTCACCATAATAGTGAATGAGGAAACTATGGAAGAGGTCGATGAATTTACTTATTTGGGAAGCATAATAACTAAAGATGGTAGAAGAAAAAGGGAGATAAGAAGTAGAATAAGACAAGCAAAGATAGCTTTCAACAAGAAAAAAACGCCTCTTTACTTCAAACAATATCGAGTTGTGTATGAGGAAGAAACTACTAAAAGCATACATATGGAGTGTTGCCCTATATGGGTGTGAAACATGGACAGTGGGGAAAGAAGAAAGGAGACTTGAATCCTTTGAAAACTGGTGCTATAGTAGGATGCTCAGGATTAGCTGGAAAGATAAAATAACAAATGAAGAGGTTCATCAGAAAATAGGAGAAAAGAATGATACATGGAAAAGTGTACAGAATGGAAGGACAGGACTTGTGGGCACATTCTGAGGCACGAGGGCATGATAAAGATGATACTAGAAGGAATGACTGAAGGGAAAGGATGTAGAGGAGGACCTCGACTTGATTATACGAAGTAGTTATTGGAGGATCTGAACTGCACCAGCAATCAATAACTGAAAGAAGAGCTGAAAAGAGAGCCAACTGGAGGACTGCTGCAGACCAATCCAAAAAGGATTGAATACCTAAGAAGTTCAACCTTGGCCTGATGAACATGTAAAAATTAGGAAAACCAATATTTCTATTCTGACTTATATAATTACTTTGAATGTCTCATAGAAAATATTACAAAATCTTCCTCTTCAATAGTATTTTTCCATCACTGTAAAGCTATCCAATGGATAAATTGATGAAATTGCACAGCCTGAGGTGTATTACTTGATTTCAGAGTATCTGCCACCTTTGCTTCAGTCTTGCTCATGGCTGTGTTAGTGGGAAAGCTTCTTAAGTATGAATGTAACCTACTAAAGGCATTCATCCTAGTCACTCCTTGTTGCAAGCTAAGGTGTTATTTATAGGTCATTAGGAGTAAAATGTTGCTTGCATTCTGCAAGCATGTTGATAACACGAATTTCAAGTCGACATCATATCGAGAGGGTCCTCAAAAGTAGAAAAAGTATTGAAAATATTCTTAAACTTCGCTGCAATTTCTCCATCCGGCATCGAACCCTGGTCTTCCTGGTGATAATTACTACACAAAAAACTGAAAATCACAGTTTCTAACTACGTGTGAAAACTCAAGCAGAAATATTGGCTGCAACTGCCTCAAATGATGTCCTGATTTTCACATACATTCCTTATGTGAGAATTTGTATTGTGTTCTGGCATCGAACCCAGGAATAGCATGTTCTTAATTAATTTTTATTCTTAAACCAAGTCTTAATATTCATCTTCTCTCTAAGCAAGAACTTCCTATCATTTCAATAAGTGCATAAAAAAAATAATGAAAAACTAACCAAATGTATTTTACATAGACGACATATTTACCGCCCGGAATCGAACCCGGGTCCTTTTCATGATACTTGCTATGCAATACAATAGAAGATCATCATCTCTATGCGTGGAAATTCAAGCAGAAATATTGGCTGCAACTGCCTCAAACGACGTCCTACTTTTCCCTTATATTCCTTATGAGAGAAAAGTGATAGTGCTCTGGCATCGAACCCAGGAATATTACGGTCTTATGAAATTTTTTTTCTTGAACTAATTCTTACTATACATCTTCAAGCCAAGCATGAACTTCCTGTCATTTCGATAAGTGCATCAAAAAAATAATGAAAAACTACTCCCATGTATTTTTAAAGGGCAGATATTTGCATCGTCCTAGCATCGAACTCAGGATATTTTCCGTGAAAGTCATTTAGATTTTCGATAGATCATGACCACATATATAGGCTCCTAGTGTTTTGATTCTCTATCTATCCAGAAAGTATTTTTTTTAAATTCCCGAAAACCAAAGCAATGCATTTAAATGAAAAAATTGGAACTTGGGGGCCCTCTGTAGTCGAACCCATGACACTTAGGCTCAAAATTGCAATTTTTCTGGCGGTTACACGTTATGGCCAATATGTCGTAAAAATTTCAAGTCAATGACGCTTGTGTTTTGGCCTGTGAGTTTGTGTCCTCTCTATATATATATATATGATACATGAATGTAACCGGAGAAGCATCTATATATAATAGATACAGAACATATGAATGCATTCCACTCATGGTATAGGAGCAATGGGAATCAAAGAATGACTCAAAAGCCTGGAATCTCTAAGGAGATTCCATATCTGTTAAGTCAATGCCTGACTCAGGCATTGACTTAACAGACATGGAATGGACCAGGCAAAGGAATTGAGAATATTTCACCACGTGAAAGTTCAAATTGTCTTTTAATAAAAAGATTGAGGATTTAAGCTAGATTTCTTGAGCAGTTGACTCTGCAATAATGCAGCGACAGATAATTGAGGAATTAGCAAGATGGGTAGAATACATCAACCAACATCCTCGACTCCCAACATTTAATAATTTTACTCTGCAGTCGGTGATGGGATGAGAGAAATTCACAGTATGAAACATTGGAAGTATCTATATTGATTTTGACAGATCATTTTATAAGAATACTTGATGAACATATCGAAGGCCTTCATGAAGATATTAAGACAGAATACCCTCATAATAAAAATATTAAACTGTTAATTTGCTATTATTATTACCCAGGTAAAGTTTTCATATCTTTTTGCCGGTAATGCATGCATCAGTCGCAAATCTTTAAGTAAGATTATGTGCTCTAAAATTCCACTCTCATTACCCATTCCTTATTGATAATCCTTCATCAAACGAATCATTTCTACTAAGCTAATCTTTCTTCAAATGCCCTTTTATGTAAGCTCTACCTTTAGGTACTTCTCAATATTTTCCTCTAACAGTTCATCTACAATGCTATAACTACTCTGAAAAAGATCTCTCTCATCCAACCATTAGAAGAAACTCACTTGCCTTCCCAGCAACCAAACTTTCTCTATCCCACCAACATCTCAAAGGCCTTAGTCTTTAAATTCCCTTCACTCCAAGGGTCAAATTTCACTTTCTTAAGCTAATAATTCAGTACCAAAGACATTTATTTTCCTGGCCTACCGCTTCTAATATAAATGTGGTGTCTGTGAGGCGATTAACATTTTTACTCGAAATACTAATACAATATTAAACCTATAGAATTTAGAACCCATCACTGGATTCCACAGACCTTCCTATCACTAATCCATTACATCTCATAACCCAAAAGTTAAAAAGTAAATGTGCTTCAGTTACTTAAGACCATAAAACAATGTTGGTATAATATAAATAAAATGCAATATCAACTTTCACCGTTTAATTAAGCCATTCCTGGTACATACACAGGCCAAAGGATGATGTATCACGTTAAAAAACTCATTCTTCAATATGGAATTTTAAGAAAACAAAACATTATGCGTCAAGACGTTTACTTGAATGAAACCGTGTAAACAATATGATCAGAGAGACCCATCTTATCCGTTGTATACACTCAAACTTTGGCACCTCACACAGTCATCCGGGAAATAAGAACTCTTTGAATCTATGAATTTGCATTTGGCCCACGTCTACGACCGAAACCTTGCACTATGTTGACAAATCGCCGATTGTACTGGATACGTCGCTTTGCACGTCCTGTCTTCTTTTTCTTCTTCTCTTGTTTTTCCACCTAAAAGATTTGTAAAAAGTTGTATTAACAAGTACAATCTTACTCCATAAAATATGGGTTATATTGGTAAGTATGAATTCTAAGGCTGGATCAATACCAGCACACTAGAGTATTAAGACGTACAACAAGAGTAAGGAAATGCCGTGCTTTAACAGTAAACGCTGATTATTTCTAATGCCCATGTATTTTAAATGCAACTTCCATAACAGAAATAAGATTTTTCCACTACACCATTTAAAATGCAGCGGATAAGAATGGAAATACTAAATTAACAAGTCTCATGAGCTCTTATGGCTTTAAACTTAATTTCTTCTATTACATTCTCATCAAACTAGCAACAAAAACATTCGAGACTCGGTCAATATAACTTCTTAAAGTAGGTAAAATTCTCGACATTTAGGTAGAAATTCAATATCTCCCGTTGTCAGTAACTTAAGTAGGTACTCATTCGCATTTTAAAGATATATAAGCCGCTATGTTTAAGGTATTATCCCCTAACATTTCATCGAAATTGGACTAAATCAACTGGATTAAAAACTGCGACTGTCCTCATCGAGAATTTTACCGTAATATTTACTCTAGAATAGTATTACTCCAAGAGTATCCAGTCTTTCGACTTGAGAGCCAAAACGGCCATAGATAAGATTCAAGGATAACAAGACTGCACTTACCTTAGGGGTTTGATTCTTGACCTTTCCTGCACGAGCTAGAGAACCGTGAACCTTACCTGCAAGATAAATGAGCCATATAGAAACGTTATAAACGAAAACACCAATAGAGAAATAATTTTCAAACAATTCCTTTCACTTGCCTCCCTTAAGTGGGACGGTCAAATCTAGAGTGTGAGAGTTCAATTCGGACACCAAGACTTCATCTTCCACCGGCTTTCCCTCGTTATAAAGCAGTATCTCACTGTCGGTAACATCCAATCGACTGATCACTTTCTCCTAAAAAAATGATAAATGATTATACAATAAATGATAAAAATTGAATTTCGTCATCCTTATGGAAAGCAATCTTACCTTGATTTGAGAAATGGATTCAGTTTCTTCACACTCGATAACGAGCGTATCAAGACCCCGCACGAGAAGCTGCATCTTCGGTTAGTCTAAAAATGGGCAGATCCTATTATAATTTTGTACGACAAAATTTAGAATAATCCACTTATAGATTTTGCAAAACACTCACAAAAAGTATAAAATACTGCTAATAAAGGGTAAACAATTCAAAACTGCGAACACTGACGTACGACAATAAATAAAAAACAAACACGTGTTATCTACGACTACTTAACATGCGTCGCAAGAACTAAAACTAAAGGAGCACTAATATCAAGCATAATAAGATTAAAACGTTGAAAAGTTTGACGAGTATTTCAAACATTTTGATAAGTTTACGAGAATATCAGGGTCTAAATTGAATGTTACTAACAATCAAACAGAAAGTGTGAGACTGATACTTACTTACGACAGCGTGGACATGAGCAGGAACCTAAAGGAAACGGTGGTACTACTACGTGATCAACTTAAAGTAGATAAAATAAAATTTCCATAAAATAATATAATTTTTACCTTAAACAAAGTAGAAAAAATAAGTAATGATTAATGAGACTCATTTTATTTATATTCAAACAATTTATTTTTATTTTGATTTAAGTATTAAAAAGAGGAGAATGAAGGGGCGAAGGTGGATGTCGAGATGCTGTCGTACACATTTGTAATCTTACATACACGTGTCGTATGAATATGAATTTATTTTTAACGGTAGGATAAAATCCACCTTCATAATTACAATACTTCTATAGACTGATTATGTTGGAGCCCTCACATTCCTAGCCGAACCATGTTGTCAACAATATTTTCTATTATCCTGTCGATGCTTCATGTTTTGTATTCGGCATGGAAATATCTTAAAAGTATGTGGTTTAACAAACTACGCAAGTTTAACAGTGCTATTCCTGAAGATTTCTCCGAAGCAGAGCTTAAATTTATCTCGAGCAGTGTTAAACAGCTCTGCAAGATACCGGCTCACTTAGCCATTATTATTGTGAATGAAAGAATATCTTATAAAGACCTAGCAAATATTATATTATGGTGTTTTGCTGCAAGGATATCTTCAGTAAGCTTCCATGATCATACGGGTGAGCAAGTTTTATTAAACCTTTTCTCGTCGTGTTATGATTCATGTTTCTCTGCCTTATGAAAGACTTGGTGATCATGACTGCATCATTGAGTCATTTATATGGTATCCACGGATTTGGGTATATTTTGGTTTAATCTATAAATTCACGAAAAACTGTAGTCCAATGAAGCAGAAAATTACAGTGAACTGCTTCTTAATTGTTTTCATTTTGGCACGGTAGGTGATCTGAAAAAGAATGAGATGAAATTACATTCAGCCTTGGTAGAGAAATGGAAAAACCCATCAATCATTTGGAACGACACTCCTTACAAAAATGGGGTCTTGAAGAAGAACGGATTTTCAAATGGTAAGTTCATAATTTTATTTTGTCGGTATATGATGTTTCTCTCTGCTGATTCATTTATATGCAAATATTATAACATTTTTCGAAAAAAAACACTCTTTTTGTAAAATTAAATACAGTAGTACGTGTAACATATTTTTCTATTGACTTAGGTCTATCTTCTGATAAAACAAGAAATGGGGAGGATTGGCCTATCCTCCAAGTATTTGTTCTTTCCCCAAATGAGGGCAAGGTTGCTATAACTGAAGCAGCCCGCCGTGTTGGTGAGAATGTACTATCAGGGAAATTAGATGCTAAGAGTATAGATGAAGCAGTTGTGGACAGAGAAATAAAATTAGGATCTCAAGAAAGACCTTTTGAGGATCCTGAACTAGCTGTGTGGTGTGGAGATACATGCTGTAACTGTGGTTTCTTGCCTTGGCACATAAGAGTTACACAGTTCCTGTGAGTTCCAATTTAATTTTTATTAACATTTTGTTCCCTAATGTAATGGACAAGGATTGTTTCCAATGGGAGTAATTTTATTTTTGTTATCCTTACTATTTTGGCATGAGAGTATGTATTATTTTATGAGAGAAACCAGCCACATTAGTTTTTCATCATTTAACCAACCATTGTGGTTAATGTTTGATGTTTGTTTATGTTGTTTCTTGATTTTGATGTTTTATTAACATATTCATCAAAGCACTTGTGTTTAATTATGGGAAAGAATTGAGTGGCATAATATAACTGTATGTAACTGGATCAACATATGAATTCAGTTTTATATTTTCTGAGAAATGACCATTACTCAAATGAAATATCTATTGGGAAGTTATAGTTATTATTTACATCTTAATTTCCAAATTTAGCTTATACCTATTATAAGAGCGAATAAATATGATTCTTAGTGATGCTCCAAAAATCAACACTTCCTATAGTAACAACAGCAATAGTTTCTTACAACTTTTCAAATTGAAAATGGTAAAGGACTCTTAATCAATGCTCCCCGTACACCTTTAGTACCCCATACCTATCAGTATCAGGAGAGAATTTCTTAAGAGTGGCTCTTCATATTTGTGAGGAGTACCTTTTATAAAATAATTTTATTCATATCTGATGAAATCAAGAATCACTCAGATTGTCTTGTTCCTGATCACCTAAAATTTAGCAATTTCATTGTTTTTTAAATAAACAAATCAATGAATGCTTTGCTCTGTATTTATGCTATGTATATTCATAAGTAGTATGCAGTAAATATAAATTTATTTAATTTTGAACTACTATTGGCATGTTCAGAGATCATCTTAGGAAACAACTAGAAACCTAGTTAATTCAAAGTTCTGGATTTACAAATAATTTTAAATATATTTTTTTAATTTTTGACATTATATATTTATGAAATTATGTTCTTGCATGAAGTGCTGTTGAAAAACAGTCAAATTGTCTTCTTATGTGTTCCCACTTTATAATGCATGCAGCGTATGGAACTATTGTGTATTATTAACAAGTGATATGAACATATTTGGCTGTAAACCTCCAACATTAATATCACACTATGCTATCAATCTAAAGCCTGATTTGATAACAATTTTGCAAATAAATTGAAGTTGGATTTATGAATAATTTATTAAAAACATTCTTATCTATTTTTTCCTTATGGAATTCAATTTCTGTTAGGAATTTGATCTATCTTTAGTAATAGTTATTAACATGTAATTGCATATTTTATAAGTCTAATAGCTCTTACAAATGTGCACTGAATTCTGATTTATCTATTGAAATCTATTTATTTATTTAACAGGCACATTGACTCCCATCATGAAATGAAAGCGGAAGACTTCATTTCTTTGTTAGAAGCTTATTCAAAGTGCCAGCAAAGGTTTGGAAAGTGAGAGTGCTTGTTCGTGATATATTACCCTCATAAAAGTACAGTTATTACCTGTGAGAAATTTTTAAAATGGTGCTCCACTGTATGATTTTCCTCTTGATATCAGAATGGAGCATATTTGCTTGAAGGTCTGACTGTAGACTTTTTATATAGCAGTTATATATATTTCAAGCTAAGGTTTCATGAAAATTTTTGGAGTTTCAGGAGAGAGGTTTGATTGATCGGTGTTATCTTTATTAAAACTTGGTATGGCACCATGATATAATTTCTATGCTAATTTATACAAGAGGAATTTTGTTTCTGGTCTATCAGCCATCACAGAACTGGAATTTTATGTAAAAGAAATTGCAGTTTTACTTAAAGTATTGTGCAACTAAAGTTTTATTTAAGAAATGATGAACTTTTACAATAAAATGTCTAAGTAGTATGTGTGATTTAATTTTGAGATGATTATGGTTGAAATTAAATAAAAATCATATTTTTTTCATGGGTTTTACTTTTATTTCAAGCAGAAAACTTCGACTTACCTAATATTATTTTATTTTGTATAGGAAATACTCTTATTTGAATAACAAAAAGGTACAAAAGCCTGTCAACTGTTGAAATTGTTAAAAAGGCAAGGTTACCTTTCAAAACAAAACAAATGGAATATACATCAAATGCTGCAAGAGACATTTGCGTGACACAAGAAAACAGTAAGAATTGGGAGTTGTTTTTACACAAGGAACTTGGCAATGAATATCACCCTTCTGAGGGAGTCCACACACATTGCTCACAGAAGGCCACTTTTCCAGTCCCTCAGTTGACTTGAAATGCACTCACAATAGTTTTTTTAGGCCTTCTTGAAACAACATTTTAAGTTCACACACTAGCAAAAATATCACTGATTAACTGCTGAGATAGTTCAGCTATGCCACAAATTATCCCCACCTTGCTGTGAGAGAATACAACGATCGAAGTAAATCAAATGCCCTTCCATCAGAAACAGTACTTTTATCATCAGTACCAAGTATGCTGCTGGTATCATCTGGCACAGAAACTAGCTTCTCAGGAAGGCTCGATGGTGATGCTTCAAAGCTGATTGGGGTTGTTTCTTCTGCTTTGGCTTTCGTTGATTCTGTAGTTACAGATTTTTCTACCCGAGGTGCTTCATTGTTGAACGTTGACTGAGCCTTCTTTAGTGGTTCCCAGGTCATTGTAAATTTAGGGGCGTAAGTTGTGATTGGTGGTTCCGTTCTCACACTTGATTGAATTGAGTTAATTGTTGACTGAGGAGTGGTAGTTGACCTTGGTGTGATAGAAGCAATTGTGTAAGGGTTATAATCTGTCGTTGATGTGAGTTCTTTGGGGGGAGATTCATCTGGAATTAGCCCTGCACTTCTTAGTATGTGGTGATCATCCTTCCTCAAAAGGGCCCGCAGTAGTCGAGCATTCTTTTCATTTATACCTCTTCCTTTAGCACTGCGGTCATTCACGAAAAGTAACACCAGTCTTGGATTTCCTGAGTAAGATCGGTCTTCTTTCATCTCTGTTATTACTTCAGCTTCAGTGGTGCTAGTTGTCTCTGCTTCATTTGATTGGGTCTTTGTCTTAGATATATTTATGAATTCATAATCTAAGAGTTGAGTTGTTTTTTCAATGTGTGTTGATTCAGTGGTTGTTATCTTATCATCAGGTAAAGTTGTTTGCTCAGCTAACTTATCAGTTCCTTGTGTTAGTATTTTGTTTGCATTTGATTGAGAAGGAAGGAAACTAGCACTTTGAGCATGTACTAAAGATTCATCCTTTTCTGTGGTTGGGTTCGTAATTATTTTCAGTAGCTGATTAGTGTAAGTCGTGTATGAAACTGAATTCTGTTTCCTATCATTGGTTCCCTGAGGAAGTCTAGCAGTGAGACGTGTCAGAATCCTTTGCCCGTCATTTGAATTTGCTTGTATAATTTGTGGAATTGGAGTTGTGATAGGAGTTGTAGATTCTGGTAAAGTAGTGGGTGTTACAGTTGATGTGGGTGTAGTTGTTTGTTCTTTACTTTGGAAACTATTGGTACTCAAATAATCTGGGGCTGAAGTTCCAGTGTATGAGCTGAGGAAATCACTTTTAATATCTGGTATGACATCTGGTTCGATTGAAGTCATAGCTAGCCTATTCAATTCTTCTGGCACAAATTCATTTAATATTTCATCAAGAGCTGCTGTTGGTATATTGATTTCTGTGAATCCATCATTCTCAGACCCTAGATCGTCTTCATTAGGAATGGGATCCTGGAAAGGTGGAAGTAAATCTATTTCAAGAGGTGGAAGATTTTCAGTTAAAGGTTTGTTAGAAGACTGAATGTTAAATGAGACCTCTTTTTCAGTTGATTTGTTACTTTTGGTTTCATACTTGATTTCTGGAGTCTCAGTTGTTTTGATTGGGGACTGCTTGTGTACACTGGACCATTCTTTGAACAAATTGGGATTTTTAACAATACTGCTACTGTCTTCTGCTTTGAGCTGCTCTGAGAAATTACTGCTGTCATTTAAATTCTCTGAGGAGGTGATTACCTCTTCAATGGATTCTGTAGTAGATGAAGACTTGTCATCAGGTCCTTCAGCATCTTGTGAATTAAAAGTACTAGAATCTGTGCTTTTCTTTGATGACTTATAAGCTGGTGTGGTGAGTGGAATGGTTATATAAAATCCTGTGTTTGATTTATAAGTAGTAGTTTCAGTTTTTGATGGATCTATTGTAGTAGGTATTTGAACGTCAGAGAAATCCAGAACTTCATCATCTTCTTCATCCAGAAGTGATGAGTTAGTTAGACTTTCACCTGAATCATAAAGAATACCACTTGGAATGGTAGGATTTGGAGGGTGACTTACAGATGCCAGGGCCTCTCTGAATGTTTCAGGGTCTTCCAAGTAAGCAGATAGAGCTCTACTAAACACCTGAGCTAGCTCACGTAGATCACTGGGAGTTGTGTTTAAATCCTCGTCTTTAGGGAATTTGCTTGGTGTACTGGTAATCTTACCATTCTCTAGTCTAAAGAATGGAGTTATTTCTATAGCATCAGGAAGAGCCATTGTTGTTGTTTCATCAAGTTTCTCTATGTTAACAGTATCTTCTGTTGAATTAGGACTTTCCTCAGTTGTTGTCAAAGTTTCAGATAGGTCTGGTTCTGTGAAGGAATCCTTTGCCATGGCCTCTTTGAAGGTTTGTTCCATGGTTTCTTTATAAAACATACTCATTTTTTCTTCAGTCATATTGGTAGCATTAGTCTTTGATAATGCCTTATTGATGTGTTGAAACAGACCAGAATTTTCAGATGTATAATTTCCTAACAGATAGTCTTTCATTTTCCTTGCAGATAAGTCAGACTTTTTATGATGAACCTCTGTTTTGGATTGGATGTGTTTACTTAGTGTTGTTCCATACTCTTTTGTTGTAGGTTGGAATTTTTCTAGTTTAAAATACTGTTCCCTTTCAGAGAATGAATTTCCTTCAGCCTCATTAGCAGTCGTAGATCTCTGTGTGATAGTATATTCCAATGGATCAGTAGAATAATAGGAGCTACCCAGTATTTCTTTCCCTTTATTTTCTGAATTATGTGAGGTTTTGTTTGGTTTTATTTCCTGAAAATTTTCCTTTTTTGTTAGGGTTGAGATAATAGGACTTCTAATATTTACCAACTCAGAATCCTTTCTTAAGCTTTTAAAAGAAATGTCAGATGAAGGAATGTTTGTATCTTTGGGCAGAAATGTTGTGACTAAATTTATATCTAATGAAGGAGGCTCTGTATTTTTTGTTGGAGTTTTCTCTGTCACCAGCTTCTCGCCATTGCGATTTGAAAATTCTTCTGTCGGTAAATATTGAGCCGAATTAGATTTCCTTCTGGAATTCATAATTTTTCTTCCTCTGACAAGCACATATTGTACCTCTTTAGCAGCAGGCGTATTGCGTGGTTGATTATTTCCAGATGTTCTAAACACATCTGCATCTTCAAGATTGAAAATAGGCTGATTTGATGAAGTTATAATAATGGGGGATTGGGTAGCTGCTTCCTTTATTTCCCCTTCTTCTTTCTGTACTAAGGATTCTATACTTTCATTGACAGTGGGATTCTTTTCAGCTGAAGATGTTGAGGTTCTTTCCTGCAGTTTCTTAGTAGGGTCAGTTGGCATATTACCCTTGGCATTTCTCTCTGTCTCCCTATATGTGTTATAGAGCAGATTATCTCCCCCAGTAGCTATGTATAAGGCCAAAGAGTGGACTACTCCTGGTCCAGATGAGAGAGGGATGTTTGGTGGGGTACGCGGTCCAGTGTAAGGTTTACCATGACCACTTTCTTCCTCATCATCATCTTTTGTAAGTTGCTCTCTTCTCTGATGAAGAAGTTTCTCCAAGTCCATCACTGGCCTGTACGTCACCACAGAATCTGCATCTTCTTCTCTTGGTGGTCTATAAGTCACTACAAAATCTACATCGTCATTCTTCAATGGCTTCTCAGTACTTTTTTCTTTCCCTGATACCTTTGCAGAAGGAGTTCCATCAGTCACTTGACTGAAAGTAATACTTTCTAAGCGTCCTCTCCGATGACTACCTGCAAAAGATGCTGTCTCTGCTAAAATCTGACCCTCATTTTCATCATGTATACAGTCTTTATCCTTCTTTGGGAAGGAGTCAATTCTCCTATCAGCTGATAAGATTTCATCATTTTTACCATTTGTGAAATGTAAGTCTGCATTCTGATTTCCATTATTTTGTTCATTGCTGACTGAGATTTCTGGAACTGGACCTTCTTCAAAGTATCTTGAAGGTCTCCCTATGTATTCCCAATCTTTTGACTTCCTACTGCTTGTATCATCCTCTGCTTCAGCTCGAGACTTCTCTCTAGGAAGATATTCAGTCTTACTTTGAAAATCAGCTCTTGGTCTGTATTGCTCAGGATCCTGTTTGTAACTTGGTGTTTCTTGTATTGCAAATTCATCCTTTTGAGTGTATTGGGATTGCTGCCTTGTCCTTTGCTTGCTAGTCCTTGAAGTTCCATATTCCCAGTCATAAGGGATAGCTGTCGTTGCTCTCTGTGTACTTGAATGAATAGGTTGAGTGGCTTCAAGAAATCTTGGACCTTGAGCATGTGAGTTATGGTTTGCATTTGGTGGTGGAACCTTAAACTCAGTTGTTATACTCATACTTTCTCTTGATTCTGATGGCATTCTGTCATGTTTAACCGTCTCTCTCTCCCTCCCTAGTGCGTCAACAATAGGCTCATAGTAATCTTGTGAATTTTCGCATTCAACTCGAAACCACCAATCACAGATAAGATGAGACTGCCGAAATATTGTACCATTGGGGCAGAGGAAGGACATTTTTCTCCCGCCATCACAGATGTGGAAGACCTATGTTTAGAGTAAAACCTCATATTAATTTGAGCAACTGATAATGCTTAAAATAAATATAAAGATCTAGTGTTTCAAAGTTTACATTTACGCTAGTATGATTTGATTAAATTGTTTCAGATTAAAACTGAAATTGATAGGATCAATTTAAGCAGTTTTACTTAAGGTCAAAAGGCATGCAAATATAGTCAATTTAACTTATTGTTAGCAGTTAATAGGCATTCATTTTTGCTCATACTTCATGAAAGTTGGGGTAGTAGCAATTTTTAATTATGATAATTTTCAAGGAATGGGTTTGGGTAACATTGCACATAGGCACCCAGGAGAAATCCCAAGGAAAAATGGCCTTGAAAAACGTCTGACGGGGCTGTGAATCGAACCCAGGATCTTCCTTTATCTGGAAGGCTCTTTTAACCAACTAAGATACCCAGTGGCCTAGGTGGTTATAGGAGCCTCCAGGATAGAGGAAGTCCAATTCCCTACACAATCAGACTTTTTATAAGTCCATTTTTCCATGATAATTTTCATTTCTGAGTCACTGATGAAAGTTCTTATCTTAGTTATATACTTTCCTCTTATGGAAGAAATATTTGGACACTGTTATTTGAGAAAATTAATAAATACCCAATTTTCAAGATATTCTTAGGTAAAAAGAGGTCCAATACATTATAGATATTAAGAATTTGGCTGAAAGATTGGCTTCAAGAACGAAGAATGGTATAAAATCCTTAATACTTCCTCTTTGATTACTTGTTTTATTTCCCATACCTGGCATTTAGTCTCCATATCTGCAAAATACCCTGATTCTTTTACATTTCGACATGTAAAACTTGTAACTGGGATAGCTGCAAGATTTGGAAAATCAATCCCTGGCCTTCCTTTTACTCCTGAAATACAAAAAAGAGGTAGCTAAGAAGCATTGAGTGGATAACTCATAAGTCAAGGTTTCTTTTCCTTTGATAAATTACAATTTTTTTACTTTCCAAATATTATTTAAGTTCATAGTTTTTATTTAAAATGCATACCTATATTATGAATGTATGTACAACCTTATTATTGAGTCTAATTTTGACCAAAGTCTGATTGAACGATCAAATTAGAATTTTAAAATTAAATTGGAATAACATGTTCTTAAAATTTCAATCTTTAAATTTATGTTCTCCATTCAGTTTATTTATGCTATTTACATTTTGCATATGTTATACATGTGATGTTTTCTCATTGTTTCCAATGTCTTTTACAAAAATTTTACCTGTCATATTAATCTACAGATATATTTGATAGAAGTGCATAGGAAGAAACTACATGTCTACAGATGAAGTTTATTATTTATGTTTTAATAAATTCAATTCATTTTTAATTGTTAGTTGTGTTTCCCATGCTTACCTGATTTTACTAATCAAGTATAGTGTAAAGTGTTATATGAATTACAGAGGGTAAGAAAATTACAGAAGTAAAGATTTCATTTAGGTGCTTTACAAGGAAGATTGAAGACTATCTACTCTGTGAAGGAAAATACTTAGATTGCAGGATACAGTGCAATAAAGTTGATATTTTCCCCAATGGATGGTACAGCAATCACCACAAGTAAGTTAAACGGACATAGACATTCAGTTTGCCACCTCCTCTCCAACCTACCAAAATCATCAGTTGAAGAAGGCATAGGAACGCCTGCAAAATAAATTATTTCTTCTGATTTACGAGCCTCATATGACTACGCTATCCCAAAGGTTATGAAAAAGTGCAAATCTTCACATCAACTTTAACTAGTATGTAAAATAAAGGTTTTGTTATTTTCCTTGGTTACCTAGGTATAAAATTAAATGATTTAATATTTCTTTCCAATGATGAAGTATGTAATTTTTCCTTAAACTGTTTGATTTCCATTTTATGTTTTGGTAATTTGGTAGAAGCGACCTAATCTCCCTACTAATGGAAGAGGCCTAGAGTATGAAATTCTAATGTCAGATTTTCATGTGGATAAAAACTCCTAAGTATGATATAAAAGTTGATTGGAAACGATAAAGCAATGAATATTTTCTCATAAAAATATTCCAAATTCTTGTATTAATGAAACAACTTGCTTCTATAACATCTCTGATTCTGAGAATCTTTCACAAGGAATAATCGCAAATTTAGCCTGTATGTAACAACAGGATTAACTCATATCAGTGAACCATGCATTTGCACCTCTTCAAAAAACTGAAAGGAAAATTTGCAAGAAGAAATACTGTATGAAAACAAGACAACAAAATAAGATTTGCATTCCAGAACCTCTTTTTTTATGTGTATAATATTCAGTGCACTCAATGTCTTGCAAGACTTAGCAATATAAATACTCAAAGTTTATTTTATGGCTCTTATAATTTATTACAACATTAAAAATAATAATCCATAAATCACAATAATTGTATGAATCAACTATATACATTATTTTTATATTTGTTATTTATGTACATTTTCAGATTAATTTAAAATGAATACTTAAAATTTGTGAAACTTACCAGGTGAGTCATTCAGTAATTACAATAACAGTGTTGATATTTAAGTATGTAAACTTATCAGGCTATACTTACTACCCGCTGACATGGGCACTCATTCAAAAGTAAAACGGTTTATACACATTGAAAAATTCTCAACATTATTTATGATTCACAATTTATACACAAGTTTAATTTACCTAGGAACTCCTGATAGTAGTCATCTTCTTCAGGATGGTTTTCTCCAGGGATTTCATCTGTGATGATTGCTGACTCTGCCGTTTGCTGCCTCAGATTAGTCTTGAATGAATATATTGCAATGAAATGTATTTGGAAAAAAATTGAATTTACAAAGATAGAATACTATGAGTGAAATTGAGCCATTCTGAGTTTTATACATTTTTCTTTGTAACGCTTATTTTCAACAGAAAAAGCATTATCTTTGAACTTAATTATGCTCTTGGTATTTTAAATAAAATATATTTACCCAAATAAAATACCGATGTATACTATTATAAAAATGTATAAATTGATTGTTTCTTTCAACTCGTGGCCGTGGGGGCGTCGTACGAGCCTTCTAAACTAATTTTAGAGAATACAGATACGATAGAAGCTCATTAAATAAATTCTTATACGATTATTTTTACAATTTTCTCAATTATTAAATCGGCTACAACGAAAAAGCGAGAACGTTTGAATTTACCAAGTACAAGTTCTTTACAGGTTCTGGGTCAGAAAATATTTTGAAACTCTAGATTGTGGTTCATCGAGATATTTACTGTACATGCGATATTTTTGCAAAAATGCATTAAATGCAAAACTACATGGCAAGAAAAACGCCTTTTTACTGAGAAAATTTAGTAATATTTAAAATATATCGTCAATAATCATTACGTTTCGAAAGTATTCATTGGGATTATGATTGATCTGGAAGTTTATCGTAAACCTTCGGTTGAAGTGGCCATAATCTTATTTTTCTTTTTGTCATAATTGTTGGAAGGACTATGTAGTAGACGTATGTAGAACATGGTGCGATCTCCTCTAGGCGTTCCATGCAAATTATTCCTCATCCCACGCCAGCACACACGGCGATATCCGAAAATTTTATGAAGACTCCTTTCTCTTTACCCCAAGCTATTACAACACCGGAAACAATTTCGCTCCTTTCGAAGCCGTAATATTCTGTTTTGCCTAAATTCTCTGCGGAGTCATTAGAAATGGAGGAAATCTTCCCTTTTTTGGTCATTTCCAAGAGAACGTGAATTAATATATTTTAAATGAAAAATTCTTTTATAGGAAATATATCAGTAATCTGGTCCCACAAGATATTTTCTTTATTTTTGCCCATATTAAGAGGAATGGATATAGGACTACATACCTTTGGCGATTCCGATGATGGGCTAATGAGCGCAAGAACAGCTCCTGTGGGAAGAAAAGGTATTGCAATAATTTTAACTGAAATGTCTTACTTTATTACTTCGTTATTTCAAAGTAGTTCTGTAGGAAATTATCAACTTTATCTGAAAATGAGGATAGGTTCTTAGAAATGGCATTTTGGATTTATATTTAAAGTGAAGTGGCATTAGATCAATTAACATGCGTAAACTGAAACATAACTTTCAACATTAGAATTAATGTATGAACTTCCATGTGCGGAATTCAAGAATTATCATTAATGTGGTTTATAATATTAATTAACTAAATAGAACCTAAACAAAAGAATATCAAGTAGGAATGGAAAGAAAAGAAGCCGGAAAAATGGATCACAGATCTGAGAGATAACTGAATTAGTGAGAGCATCCGAAAGGAAAGGGAACGATCTGAGTTCGAATCCCGGTCTCGATAGAATTTTTCAGCTTCACGTATCCTTAGAGTAAAAAGGTTTTTCCTAGGTAGGTTTTTCCTTCTAATTAGACTATTACATGTTTTTAATATCAGAGTTTATTTTTAATATAAATGCACTGAATAAAAATCACGGACAAGCAGATGCCACGTCAACTTCTACGGAATAACGGTATAGTAAACAATTGGGAGAACAGTTTTGGGAGCAAGACCTGTTTTTGTTTTTCACTTTCGTACGATTTGCAACTGCAAGGGAATTTTTTTCGTAAAACATTCGATAAGCCTTTTAGGACCTTAGCCATCATAAATATACTTCTTTTTAGATTGCATAATATAAGTTTATTCAAGTTTAAAGTCACATATTGTATCCTTCGTTTATTTCAATTCGTGCATTGGATTAAGATCAAGATGTAAGAGCGCACGCATCCGCCGAAAATAGAAACACGCAATCAGAGATGATTACAAAACGCTACGTAATGCCACAAATTGGCGGAAATTTCTACTTTTGGAGGAACACGCAATTTTCCGCTTCTTTAACTCCGAAATAAGACAGCTCCTAATCGAGACCTCTAAAAATATCCACCCAAAGCTCTAAAAGATCCATTAATCTTCTCATCAAAATTGCATGACTTTTACGAAGTAATGAACGCTAAATTTCCAAATTAATCCGAAGTTAACCGAATCTGAATTCAATCTGACTTCAAATGAGAAGAAAATAAATTTACGGTATCATCTCGAAGCAGATTTACTTCCTGGCGACTAAGAGCATTCCCAAGAGTAGAGTAATTTGCACTCCATTAACGAAGTTACGCTAAAAATAAAAATTTGCGGTAAGATGGCGGTTAATTTTATCCTTAACTTTGCGGACCTTAGTCTTGGCTTGACTTACTACAATTTAGTGGATGAATATACACTTTCCAGAGCTATGCTATGCGGTCATATGATAATATTGGGTACTTTTGATATTATTATTATCATGTTATAGTTACATTTTGTTAGAATAAAATGGAATTATTCAATTTAAAGATCGTCATTTAAGCTATTCGTTAAATTCGATGTGCGAAGGCGTTACCTCGTGGAAGGCCATAATTAGTGTTCTTTTTCATTTATTCGTTAAATATTAATAAAATTGAAAAATTAAATAAAAATAATAAAAATTATTCCTCTAACTTTCCATAATAACTTTATGTAGTATTTAGCAGTAACTCATTAACACCAGTCGGTGTTAGGGGTCAGGGTCAGATAGGTGTAGGGTCAGATAAAGGTGATAATGATACAATGCATCGAAACTAAGATCGTATTTTTTATATTATGCGTCTTCGTATAAGAAAATCTGTTTACTCGACTTGCTCTATACTGTCATGATATACCACCAGCTAAAGACCCTCACGATCGATATTATCGTGCCTAAGTTCTTTGTCTAAGATTAAAATTTTAATGTAAAAATATACTATTCCATTTAAAAAATCGTAAACTTTTAATTATAAAAATGAAATATTACTAAAAAGTGAATTCTAATGTTGATACGAGTCGCTTAAAGACTCGTAAAAGTTTTCTGAGAGATGAATAGAATTTGTTCCCTTGTTACAAAACGAATTTGAAGGCAACGCATGATATTGGATTCTTGAATTTCTGTCATTATTAACACTTGCCAAACGAAGTGAGAAAATCGTAAATTTCTTGTCCAATCTTGTTAACCGCAGCCCAATAAATTTCACCGTATCGATAGCGGAATGCGCCACGGTGCGAAAATTGGTAGTTGAAGAAAGAGATGGATCGAGGGAATCCCAACAAGAATGCAGAGAGATGTGAGCTAAACCGGATAGTCACATTTCTCTGCGTGGGCGAGAGGAGTCTCTCTCCAACTCTCTCCCATTCCGCCGTAGTTTTCGAGAGTGAAAAGAAGCTCTCACGCTCGCCCCCTTTGAGAATTTTTATTCCGAGGTGTCTCAACAATATCCCATGTGTTCCCGCCTCCACGCCAAGGTAATTATGATCACGAACAAGGCACCCGTGCGCGCGCGCACCCACACGCTCCCCATGGGAGATTTTATGTCGCCCCAATGAAAATTTTAGGCCGTCGGGAGAAGGGAAAGAAAAATGCCCGAGTCGATGGAGCCCGCGCGAATGGGATCACACAAACAATGGCCGCACGACAATGGGGGCAGGCTTGATATTTTTTTCGTTCTCTCTGTTGCGAGGCTCGGGGAAAGAAAAGTAATGGGAACCCGGAAAAAGCGTTAATTTTTCCTCCGGTTAAACTTTCGAGTTGGGATTCTTGGTAACACCTCTTGGAGCGGAGTTCCGACTTCCGAAGCTATCCATCATTTTTGCATGGGATTCATTGATTTTCCATTCGGATTTTGTGATTCGAACGAATATTGTACCGTTTAGGTCGCATCAAGGTCCGTTAAAAACATCTTCTGCTGAAATAAATCTATTTTCTTCCTTCAGATTCATTTCAGAATTCCCATCTATGAGTTACCGCCATCCCCGTGAATTTGGCTGACGTTATGAAAACTGTGGATTGCACAATCAAGGCAATTATGGTTAAACTCGTTTTCTTCATTTAGAACTTAGTGGTTCCTATATAATAAAAAACAAATATTTTATCCAATTCGTTCGTAAGTCTTAATTTTTACATATCGCAAACACAATTACGACAATCACTTCTAATTGTAAGACAAGATACGTTTCGGTTCACCCCTTCCCAATCCACGGATTTAGAAAAATAGAATATTACGTTGGGAGCCATTCTTCCAATTCCACGAAATTCTGTCTTTTTACCTCCCTAAATATATTCCCAAATTAGGTAATTTTTCAATATCTACATTTAACGTCAACTAATTTCTCTTCCCATTTGCAACTACGCAACTCTTATTATTCTAGGTATACACATTCATACTCTTTAACTGTAGGAAGCGGAAGAGAAGCACATGTTTTCTAAATTACACCAGCGGAAAATCTAAGAAACTGTTTTAATTAAATAACTGGAGGAAACAATAGAGGTCTATTTATCGCGGTTGCATCATTATCTAATGAGGAAAATAATAATTAATTTACCAATAATGGCAAAAATTATCTAAGAGCATGTACGAAGAAGAGGCTCAATAATGCTAGAGTGAGGATGACTTTCGTGTCATATTTCAAGGAATGACTTAACAGTCTTTGAGTTGGAAAGCTAGAGAAATAAATGTAAAGTAGGCCGATTCTTTGCGGAGTTCAGAAATTCCGGATAAAAATCTATTAAATATAAATTTTCTGAAAGATAAGATTTTGAAGATAATCATTATAATAAATATGATTCTTTATTATTCTGTGGCAACCAACGAATATTTCATATTAAAAGACAAAATAACATTGTTCGTTCCACTCAAGAATTAAAAAAAATCAATGTTATTATAATCTGTAATGTTTCTGAGGAAATTATAGCAAATTTTAAGTAATTAGTATCATAAAATTAATTGTAAAAGCCGTTACTTGGTGAAACTGTATTATGGTGGAATTTTAATTCTTTTGAAAAGTAAATGATCATCTAAGAAACTAATTCTAAAATATTAATCTCTAGCTTCCGTTTTAATAAGTATCCCCTACTACTCTCTAAAGATGAAATGGGCATTTGCCAATGATATTACGTTAGAATAAATAATTTACAGCAAAACTTCTGAAACTATGTTTAAGCAATTTTCTCCAGTAGATACAATTCCTCAACGAAAGAGTTGAGGGGATTTTCTCAGATTTAGGAAAGGGTATTGAGTAATAAAACGTGAAATAAGTACGCGATATATGGTTTGCTCATAATTTAGATTGCAAACGAGATGGAATTATCTATATACTTATAACTTTGGGGTTTTAATGTCTTTGAAAAGTCGTTTAACATAGAAATATTTGATTATTAAAATTTTATTTTTAATTACTGCTATAGACGTTCTGCTCACTTTTCGTAGAAATTTTCCGTTTGAGTAATTGAAAAATATATTTTTCCGTAAGAGATATTACAGCGTGGGACTAAATTTAATCGCAATGAGAATGAATGGATAGGTGAAATGAATTAGTCTTGAAATACACGGTCTACTGATTATTATTTCTCAGCTGTAATTATAAATCTGAAAAATCACTCGGGTGTAATTTGTATCAAGCATTTAGTAAAGACAAAAAAGAAGCTGAATCTGCTCATCTACATCCTTAACATAAAAAAATCAGTAACTATGGGAGCGATTAAAGCAATTATCATCCTTTTCGTGTAAACTTCTAAAGTATTGTACTCTTGACGCTCCGATTCCAAACCTTGTATCTTTTATCGGACCATCACGTCTAGACAAATAATGCAGCGCTTCCGTTGACACAAAAACTTTCCTCGGAACATATCCCAACCTTACATCATTGAGACACAAAATGTATCTTTCGGAAGCTAATATTTAGGCAATTACTAGAAGATTCTTATACAAAGCAGATCTTCCATATCTTTCTCAATCCACCTCCTTTGTGAATCCTCTGTAAATATCTAAACTGTACATCATCCACGTTTATGTCCATTAAGACGAAGGAAATACATAACAGTCTTGAATTTCAAGATCAAGGGCTTTACTTCCCTCATATTAATCAAATTTGTAGATTTACCTGGGCAGCCGCTCGATACTTTTTGAAATACCATTCTAAGATTTTCCTCTATTTTGTAAGAGATTTGAGAGCCATCATCAGTCACTTTCCTAAAATTATTTATGAAATTTTTCTTTAAATATGATCTAGTGATATTGCATGACTAACATTGCGTTTTAACTGTAAAAAATCATGAATATTCTAATCAATTTCTTTTTAGGCAAACTTTGAGTAGCTGCTGTATCAAAGCGCCCATGGGATTTCCTTTTCACCAATGGAATGAAAGTAAAAGGAAAATATGCTCAAATCTCAAAAGTAAACGAGAAATCATAAGAGCATTATTATTTCAATTCATCACAATACAATACACTCAAATCTTCCATGTTCTTCCCTAATCCTCGATTAAGAGACCGATGTTTACGAGAAGTTACTGTATATTTTTTAACAGAATTTTGGGAATCCAAAATTCCCAGAAAACCGGGAATTATGACGAACATATTTTGAAATAAACAAGTGAAGTCAAGGTGCTTGCACCACCTGCCACACGCCAAAAGGCGGCTCGCAGAAAACTAACATAGACATAGCGGTAGATTTTAACAATTTTCCATAGTCATTCCTTTAATCATCAAATAATCGTCAATGAAAGAGCTTCCAGTAACCATGCGTCACAATTAGGTATATTTTCCTCTCAATAACAATTTCTGGTTTCCTTTTCTTCGTCTTTATCATTAAACCCTCATATTTTATCGCCGAAAGATAAATTTTAACAGCCGTGATAATAGGAAAACTTGGAATAAAAGGATGATAAATATCTTTCAAAAACCAGTTACGTCATCTTCAATCCACCAAGCCACTGATCTCGTTAAATCTTGTGTGATCAACTTTATGAAACTCATGGTAACAAAGGTGAACTTCTTCGTTTGAAAGACATGCTCTCGAAAAATTGTCATACGAATACTGACTACGATGATTCATCTGGAATTTTCTTATAGAACTAATTCATAAATCTTTAGAATAAATATTAACACGACAATACATTTAAATCATTGCTTATGAGAATAACCTTCTGGGTTAAGAACTCGATCAAAGCAACCAGCCAATTACTTACCCAAAATGAGGATCAATCTCCTGTGCTCCATCATTTCCTCATTTGTGTTGCTGTTCCCTAAAAAGAAAGAGAAATGAAAATAAATTATTTACTAGAAAATTGAAATTTTCGTAACATAATCATATTGTTAAATTGTTATTAAGTTGCCAAACTACAATTTTTATCCTATTTTTCGGCAGCACTTTTCAACTTTACAAATAAATATAAAAAATTAACAGAGATAGTTTTAAAAAAATATATAAATGTAAATTATAGGTTGCTTAAAATATCATTAATAAAAAATAAAATTTAAGCAAAACTTAACTAAGGAGAAAGTTGTCTCAAAATGATAACAAGAATCCCAAGGAAAAACGGACTTGGAAAAAGTCTGACGGGGCCGGAAATCAAACCCGGGATCTTCCTCTTTCCGGGAGGCTGCCTTTAACCCTTTCCTTATAATAAGAATCTTAACGATTAAAGCACTCTCAATCCGTAAAACTGCGTGACCTTTACGTTATCCCATGACCCTTACGGAACATTTAATTAAGTTTTCATGAGCAAAGGGGTAGTTAATACATAATGGAAGATGCATTCACTTAGAAATTGTCCTTTGTTAAGAGGGGAAACACTGAAATAGACATTCGAAAAGTATGATAAATTATATCCTCATTCCTAGAAGCCCATCATCTCACGATCAGCATTTTGTCTTCCTTTAAACTGCAACACGACAACACCGGGAAACATCTTATCTTTACCTCTGAGCAAATGATAAGTTTAATAAAAGATTTTGGATGAAGAAAGCCCCGCATTTTATTCTGAAATCTGAAATTGGTAAAACGTGAACAGGCCTTATGAGTAAGAAATCCGTGATGCATCATTCAACCACGTTATCTCTCTCCTCTCACAGAGAAGTTGTTTACTCTCCGCAAATAGCCCATCACCTTCTCAATACCCGTTCCTCATTGTCTCGAATCATGAACATCCGTGACTCTCTCTCCCTAGAAAAACATAAGATTCCACAAAGGAAGAAGCGCGAAGGGAGATCAAAGGTTATTCATGAACTCTCCGAACCGTTATCGATTCGCGTTACCCCCGATGAAACCGCGGACGTTACACAACACGGACCTTCATTCTCCGCTGATTTTACCCCATCTTCGACTGTACGCTTCACGGAGCGCTCAATCTGCCTATTAAAATCCGGCGAGAGGGATACTTTCTGACTGTGAGCTGAAAGGAACGCAGTTCGAAAAAAAATGCTTCCTTTCTTACTAATCTCTTTGGGGAGAGATGCCAGAGGTTACGGAG
Organism: Sympetrum striolatum; assembly: GCA_947579665.1. Taxonomy (NCBI): domain Eukaryota; kingdom Metazoa; phylum Arthropoda; class Insecta; order Odonata; family Libellulidae; genus Sympetrum; species Sympetrum striolatum. Next base: position 45,461,947 of record OX388342.1, on the reverse strand, counting down.
AACTATGGCTTCAGGAAGTGATTTAGATCGCTTTCTTTCTCTATAGAGACAGGAGAAAGGGAAAGTGTATTTTCGGACTGTTCGATTAAGGGAAGATGAGAATGACGAGAGGACTGAATAGCCTGCTCACGCTGGAGGCCGTTAGGGCAATGTATCGCTGCTCGAAAGGGAAAGGGAATTTGATGTTTGGAATTCTTGGGGAGGGATCTGAGGAATGGAATTGGAATAAATCGTGCAAAGCCAAACATATCTTTGAGTTGATTATTTTAGTATTTTTCTGCCAATTATAAAATACCTTTCCCTAAAATCCCTAAAACAAAACTTAATCAAAGCCGATCTTTCATTCATCTTTAATATAATAAATTCTCGCATCAATTCTCCTGAATTAGTTTCAATATTTAGATACCATGTTCCCGCTAGAGCAACTTGACTGACTCCTATTCTCCATTTTCCTACATTTACATTGTCCCTTGCTCAACATTACACACTACATAGACTTCCAAACCTTCTGAATTCCCTACCTCCCTCCATAGATCCCTTCAGACTGTCGCTTGGCGCATTCTTAAATGAGTATGTAAATTCCTTCAAATATTTTCTTGCTGCGGTCGTATTCTGTATATGTACATAAATGTTATTTTTAGTTTATTTTGTTTCTATTTTTATTTCGTATAACCATGTATATTTATTTTAAATTTGTTATATTCTTTGTTTGTTAATTGCATTCAATATAAAAAGGTCGCATAACTATAAGTGAATCTTTGAACAAATAAATAAATATCTTACAATTGGAATAAAAGCATTGAAAATGAAACTAAAAAAGTGATAATATATAACTTGATAGATGAAACTGGAATATTTACCAGGACCCACCAAAAGAGGAGGAAAGAGGGTCTGTCGGTTCAGGCTCCTGATTTTTATAGGCTCCTTAAATTTGTAAATAATTTGAGATCTTACACTATGAAAGCCTTGCTTAGAGCCTTCAATAATTATATTATTTATTAGTATTATTAATTTCCGAAATTTAAAAATTAGAGCAAAAACAAAAGTTTTTAAGGTGGAGTTCGACTTTATCTGCTGAGCAAGCATTCTGAATAAATTCAATCTTAGAAGCATTATCTGTAACAGAATTCGAAAACTATGTTACAAATCCAGCTTAAAGTTACGATTACCTTTCATTTCACTACTAAATATTAGTAGTGTTTTCACAGTATGTACGGTAATCATCTTAACCCAATTAAGAGATCGTCCCCGGAGATGCATCTTACTGTGAGGTAATAGTTATTTCAAGCATGAATCAAGTAGACGTGAGGAAACATAACTTAAATTAAAAATTTAGATCATGTGGTTCACTGGGTACGATTTGCGAAGATGAAAGTTGAACAGTATTCGATAAAAGATTTCAAACGAAAATTTGGTCACGATGTGTGTTCTTTTCAGTGTCATGATCTCTGGAATCGCTCTGACCTCCGGATGACGATGAACCTTTCTCCGAAATTTTGAGTCGATCATAGGCAAGGGATAGACTTTCTTTATCAGAGTGGTCTTAAGAATCGTGACTCCTCTTCTGTGCTTTATTTGGGAAGAGTAAACTGTGTTCCATTTTTAATGAGAAAGAAAGTTTGATAAAATAACTAATAATTATGAATAAATGGCGAAAAACTTTTTGTTTTTTGCAATTCATTAGGCCCTTTCTCCTTAGATTTCTTACTTTATTACGCCTGATTTACGTAGAAGAATTAGAAGAAGAATGTCGGTTAAATTGCCCACTATTTCGCAGAATGGAATTTTATTGATGGATTAGTTAGTAGTACAGGGAAATCACCCTTATTCTAAACGGTACATTTTATCAATAATATCCAAAATTATTGATGTAACTAAACATACAGTGAACATAAGTATGAGGATTGAAGGTATTAAAAATTAAACTAAAAAAGATATTGAAAATATTACAGGCTGAGAATAAAAAAAACATTTGTTATGAACAATCAAAACCAAAAAATAATCTGAAAGCATAGAATCTTCTTGCTTCTTGTGGGAGGGCGAAAAGAATAATAAGAATTTCCCAACGACTTCATCCTTATCATCATGCACTTGGGACGACTTGACAAGAAAGAGCTAGCGAGTAAGAACTCGCGAAATCATCATACTTTCACCTTCGTCTAATAAAACAATTATATCTTCCTCCGGTGTAAGTTTAACGGTCCATTCCTCAAAAGAGAAAGGCTTCTCCGTTGAAAAACCTCGACTAGCGTCTCCGACGGAGTGAAGGTCAAAAGGAAAATCGCATCTCCCGCGTCTTTTCTTAAGTGCCGGACCTTTATAAGCGTGGGATTTTCCTGCTTACATTCCGATAATGAGAACTCGTTTCATCGTCCACGGCACGAACAAACACAAAAAGCCATAGCGGACTCCGCTTCCACCGCGCGTCCGACACGAACCTCGACCGAGAACGATTTCGATCCTCTACATCATCTGCATCGCTCCTTGCACCAGAAGATCTCTCTCGAGATCGAATTAATGAACAAATTTTAATAAATATGATATGCAAATATAATCCGCGGAAAAAGGCTCGACCTTTTCTAATGGGGTGAGAATGATAACATCTCCTGGGGGGCTGTTGGAAATGTGGATGGAAAAGTCAAGGACATCATTATATATTTTTAAAATCATAGGGAACCATTCCCATACTTCTTCAAACATTATTCTGGTGAAGGGTGTGTTTTCGTAACCGAAGCTCTGAAGACCGCTCATCTCTGCAACTCCGATGACCCTGGTAAAAATTCTTCACGGATGATGGATTGGGTGCTGACCTCAAGCCACTTAAATATTTTTACGACTATACAGGTTTCGTTTCACTTCTGTGATGCTAACCATCACTTCGACGATGCCCTTATTAGTATTGGATTTTAGTTGGTTTTGATTGCTGTCGTAAAAGTTACAAACAAATATTAACTGTACATTTTATTTTCGGTCTTTACGAAGCAAGTAATCGTGTTCACCTTCATCGCTGAAGAATGAAGTTTTCGATATAAACATCCTGATATAAACATCCTGTGATATATTCCTCAACTCGGTAAAGTTTTCAAGAAATAAAAATAAACGTTTTTTTCGATTGCACAGTGTCTGATCCACACACATCTATTCTGTGGAACTGCATCGCCTCTGCAGCATCGATGTGTAATTTTGTAATTGGATTTTTATATTTTTAGGTTTAATAACCATACTATACTGATAAATACCTCAAAAAGCTACAAAAAGGAGAAGGAGTTTTATGATATCTATAAGTTTCGTAATATCCCTATTGGTTGACCATTTGTAGCAAGTATCAATTGACGGGGGTCAAGAATTATAATTTCAGATTACAAATGGAAGCATGATGTAAGTATATGATTATGACGAATATAAAACAACAAAATCGCCTCTAAAACATTCATACCAAATTTGAGCTAAACAATTTCCTCTATCCAAAGGTACCTACTATAATTTTTAAATATGCATCAACTCTAAAATGAAGTCAATGAAAGGAAGGTAATTATAACAAAATAAATAAAACTATTCTTATCAATGGCGAGAAATAAATTAACCAAATATATTTACAGGAAGGTCAAACAATTTGTAGTATTGAAAAAAATTATGATTGATATTGGAAAATCAGTCAACTATAAATTACGAAAATGATCGAAAGAGTGTAATTCTATATTGAAAAATATTATCAAACTGTTTTTAAAACTAATTTCATTTCTATGAGGATTACTAGATTTATCTTCAGAAAGGTTTGGATTTGTGTTAAATCACCGCTATATATCCTTTTTTGACGATTGGCTATAGTGTTTTGCTTTCTTAACCTTTATTTCTACAACGAAATTTGTAAAATGACGATATATATGCATCATGTAACCCGATGTTGTTATGGTCAATGTAAATACGTTAAATATGTTCACTTTAGAATAAATTTTCCCTTGCCATAAGCCATACGTCGGTTCGGGAGGTATTCGTGTAAAATTTAAAATGAAATAGTATTCTTTCTTACATGTTGCATATTGGAAATGCAACTCTTCCTCCCCCTGAAATGATGGTTGAAACAGTTGAGGAGCTGAAGGCATATTCAGAACGAGTGCAGCGGTCACAAACTTTATCTTAAGCCAGTGAAGATTCAAGGGTCGAGAAATGATTTTCTGAGGCCATTTCCCAAATTCTCAGAACAATTAGTTAGAGAGCTGACACCCCTCGCCGTTCATCTCATCCCCTGCGGAGCTACTCTGCCAACCAATACATACTTTCCCTATGCCAAAAGCCATGCCAATTTTCTTTTAGATTTTGAGGAACCCATAAACGCAAATGCCCCAAAGTGAATTTTACTGCAAATATCCTAATGTCAAGGATAAAGAAAAATGGAAACTCAAATAAAAACATTATTTAATCTTTTAAAAACCATTTGAGGGGAAAATAGAACAATACAAATTTTCAATATAAAGCAGAAATTAATAGACAACGCCAAAAAAGAGTGAACAAGGAATACAATGACAATAAGAAGTAATATATATGAAAAAAGTTTGAGCATACTATACCTCTAGAAATAAAATTAGATAAGGAGGCGTATCCCAATAAAAATAAGAAGCTGGTTTTACACACTATTCGCAATATAATTTTTTTTCTGTTTTTTGAAATCACGCAGATTTTCTCTTTGGGAAATACTCGTATATTCTTATCCAGCATTTGGTAATTGTAAGATATTTGGGTGGTTTTAGTGTGTTTGCGACAGCCTATATATATGCTGGAGAGACAGTTTCTAGAAAGTTATAGAACCGCCACGAGAAATCTGGTTTCTATGGAGTACCATACATTTATATCTAAATGTATTTCTTATTATGTACTTATCTTATTGGCACGGAAATAAAAACATCCTGTTATTCGCCTTCAACAGTTATTACATTTCCAAAGTGATGTGAAGTAAAGTAAATACATACTTTAAACTAGTTAACATTTACATTAGTACCACGCGAGCCACATTAAGGAGTATGGTAGGGGGTGTGAAACACCAAACTACCTAAAAAATTTCATATTAGCATACCTTAGATATGAAAGCACTCTGATATAAGATACAGCGTGTTTGTTGGAACTGTTTTCAACAATTTTTCAGAGTAGAATGTTTAACCCTCCGTCAGTCGCGCTGTTATACTCTGTACAACACAGACGGTTTTAAGGGTCTAATAATAATAATACTATATTATCCGGATGAAGAGACCAATAAAGGTCATCTGTTCTCGCTATAATCTCGCGAAATCTCGTCGCAGAAATATATCTGAATTTTAAATTTTAACAGCTACTATTTTTACGTGGATTTTGTTATAAATAACGTAGATAAATTTTTTTATAAATGATACGAAGTACGAAAAACATTACAGGAATTGGAATGAGTAAGGGAATGGAATAATATTAGTAATGGGACATGATATTAGAAAACTCATAAAGGTCGACGTATAAGAATTTCATAATTAGGCTCTCAGTCATCTGGAGAGCACTTTTGATAACTTATAGTAGAATAATTAGTACTGGTAAGTTTCTAGGACGTCAGAAAACTGGATTTTTAAGCAATTAATTTGCTCAAGAAAGGTCTATGTACATAACTGACTGAAAGTTTCGTTCAAATCTGTTTCCCACAAACTTAGTGTTCCCCGAGTGAGACAAGAATACATTTTCCTTTATACTGTGACGAAATACAAACGAGCAGTATTCCAACGTATGACAACGATGTCAGAGATTTTGAACACTTATACTTCTACCCTTCAGTGTCAGCCGATGAAGTTCGACGGAGAAATCGCAACTTAAACGGTAGTTTATTGTATTAAATACATAAAGATATCTCTCAATGGTTAAACACAGACCATTCTATATTCAAAAAGTGACAATCTATAAAAGAGAATTTTACTACTTCGGAGCTTTTTTTGTTTTTATATAGTCACCGCCCGCGGACTTTTTTGAGCTATTCATCATTGTGTTGTCCTGAAAAGACATCAACTAAACTGACCTAACCCAACTTGATCTGCAGATTGACGATATATTCAATTTGTAAAATAATTCTTATCGCTTCAAAATTAAAAATCTTTTACTAGCTGAGTTTTATTTCGGAGTTTTCCATTGTAGTCACCGGTTTACGATTAAATTGCAGTTGTGGTCGTGAGAATCTGATTCTCATAATTAAATAAATTAACGCTGCTGTTATTGTAAAATATTTAAGTAACATCCATATCCTATAAAATTATCTTTTTAAAGGATAAGGTATTTTTGTACAAAAATATTAATGTTTGGCATACGTGGCTATAGCAATAAGCGAAAAGAACCTAACACAGAGAGAGAGAGAGGTCGTGACTTCACCTCAGCAGCATTAACATAATCCCCTAATCTAGCCGAAAACGATTTGAGATTTTACTTTCTTCCATCTGAGAGGAGCATTAAAACGCTAATTCCGAAGAGGATTTCGGGAAGATTTTCCATAAGATCTGATTAATGGTCTTGTTTTCCTTTTCTCACGTGGAGAGCGGCAGAAGACAATTCGGATGCTCCAAAACAATCACAATCACGTGTCCGACCGAAAAAGTTCTCTCTCTATTTACACACGCTCTACTTTCATCTCCATTCCCCACCTTCTCATCACTTCCACGAAGAGTCTTCCCCTCACACACGCATAGGATGCCTAAGCGTCCCAGTTTACCGGGATTTGAGAATAATTTTCGGAAAACCTGGGAAATTCTTTCTGGAAAATAAAAATGTAATTTGAAATATTCTCTACCAATAATTTTCGGTATTAATAACATTTGAGGAACTTTCGATCTCGATCGATGAACGTTACGTGGACAAAGGTACGACTGGCATCTTAAAATAGAAGATAAATACCTTCCTTAACATAAGAATGTAACAAAATTTCATAGAATTCAACCGTTAGACGGAAATTTTGCCTCTAAACACTCTCTCGCTCACGGGGTCTACATCTAAATCTAAAATCTATAAACCGCTAACTACGAGAATGGAAGGGAAATTCGTCCCGATAATGTTGCGGATTTTCTGACGTTCGCGTTTATCTTATCATAGGTCTCCGGAGACCATTTAAATTTGCATAATCAGACCACAAGACTCCATTGGAGTGAGGCGGGGGAAGGTGGTGTAGTAACGCCAACACTTTACCAACCCCTTTCATTGACGTAGTCGTATATTTTATTCTGTTCCGATTAATTTTTGTAAAACCTCCACAGGTGTTGCCTGTCTTCTTTACTAGTGCGAATCCTACCCTGGAGATACAATAGTTATAGAAACTGCTGTCAAACCTGAAATGTCTGCAAGTGAGCCTAGTTGCTTACCTACATACCTACGTACCATCTTCAAATAAGAAAGTATTTCCACTTTGTGAGGGTCCCAAAGCGCATGCCAATATTCGAGAAGAGGTCAAGGGAAAAATACGCTCAGACTTCAACCATTTAATCGTTGCATTCTATCCTCCTTCACAATCACGTTTGGAAGTTCTTTAAAAGAAAAACTGGTACTAACAGTAATTGTATATCCTGATTATGTACTTATAAACCGCATGGGATAGTGAAAAAGAAATCTGTAGAACTAATCATAGAGTGGTGATACAAGCAACACTATTGCACAATCGCACATTAATCGTTTGCTCTTCTCCAGTTCCTCGCATCGTCTCCGCTTTTTTTATTCCTTCCGTCTCCTACCACGCGCTCAACTCATCTGCATTGAAACGTTTTTTGTGAGACTGCGAAACGCAGACCGGACGTTGTTACCTTTAAGGAAAACAGTTTGGAAAGCCTCAGGGCGATAGCAGTGTCTTGGGTTTTCGGATTCGACACTGTCGAAATAATTCACCTGTTCGTTCCTTTCCTACTTTTACTACCTGGGTCGCCTTGATATCGTGAGGCAGAGGAGGAGCTTCTCTCAGAGTCTAAATGTCAAGCGATGATGGCACCTGTCAAACGCTCGAATCGGCTATTTAATTGCTAAATTGAGCATGCTCATCGAACGACGGGTAAATAAAAGGTTCGAGGATAATTTTGACGTGTTTCACATTATAGTCAAGAATTTAAAGAGAGATGTTTTTATCTTCAACAACCTGATGGTCACCGTAACTTTAATTTGTTAATGATTATATTTTCAAGAATACAAACTGAGCGTAGAGAAAATATTAGATTTTATAATATTATGATGATCAGGGTAAAAAAACGAACGAATACATTCCTTGTGTTTACAACGTATTTCCGTACATTTAACTTTAAAATAAAAATTATGGCTTTGTTGAATCTTCACTGTTATATGCTCTTCTCTTTATTTTTATAACATTATGTAGAAAAAGCTAAAAAGTTATTCCTTAACCAATTCTTGAACAGCTTCCTTAAAAACCCATGAAAATTAAAAGAATAAGTATTTAAGATCAAAATATATTATAATTTGAAAGATAAAAGTAATTTAACAATTTTTAATCAATTTAAAATATTTATAAGATATGAGTAGGATAAATATTTGATGCTTGATAGCATTAAATTGAAAAAAAAAAATGATATCAATAAATTTTATTCTTAGTGAATAATAAATATTGCTGAGGATAAGATATCTTTTAAGATTTACAATTGAGTAAATGAAAAATAGGAAGATGTATTCCATAAAAGTTGATTTTTTTCCGGAATAGGGTAAATTTTGAACGTGCGTGATTGCTGGGGAAAAATTAATTTAAGACACTTCATGCATTTGAAGCAACATATGGACACAATAAGAAACTAGCAAAAGTATGGATATGTTTTAGGTGCTCAAGATACGTTTAGTAATTAAAAACGTATTATTTTTTTGTATTATAGAGTATTTTATACTAATAAGATTTCGTACTATTATCTACATTTTTAATTGTATTTCAATTGTTCGGATTAAATTTTTCAAGTCGCAGAGATCGAGTAAACTTCCTGCTTCGTTAGGTAAAAACGACACGCTATTAAATCGAACAATCTCTCTGAGAGAAGCGTAGCGGAAATTTAGTTTTTAGCGGCTATCTAAGATACAAATAGAAACCCCGGAACCTATTGAGCCCAATTACCGACACGACAGCTAATTTCCTGCTCAACGCCACGCTGACATCTGTTTCGCGATATCGGCTGATTCCTTTGAGGCGCGGATCGATCCGATCGGGAGACCATTATTTTTTCGGGAAGGAGTTACGACAGAGAGAAAGAGCTATGCAAAGGAATGTGCACGCAGAGGAGTCTACCTATATGGCTCTCCATCACGGTAGGGTTTTCTTCAGAGCCCTGTAACCTTTGCATTCTCTCCTCTCTCACGGTGAGCAGCTCCGGCCGTCCTACTTCCCTAGTCCCTCCCTTCTTCCCCCTCCCCCTTTAACGCCCACCCCACACCCTCATATACTCGCAATAGTTTCCCCCTCCCTCAATTCCAACCAAATCCTCTTTCGTCGAAATCGAAAGTTTTGCAAAAACACAATTATAACTCTGCTTTGACAACTATGAAATGGCGAGAACCTTGCTCGTGCAGGCATTGAAGTCTCTCGCTCAAAACTGAATTTATTCTCCTGAGATTCTCCGTGTTTCTGCGAAACGAAAACTGCGTCTTATTTCAAACTAAAATTGGAGTTTTCCATTCAATCCTACATGGCATAAACTCTACAGAATATACCGTGAGATTAGATATTTGCTCTCAAATATCTGAAATTAAATTGCAATGGTTGAATAATTTTCAGCAACAGTATTTATGTCATACATATTAATTTAGATCTTATAAAATCACAGAAGAGCATAGATACAGATTTGGCAGAATATCCTCCTAATTTCATTTTGAAAACAATTAAGCGATTTTTAGTTTTTAATATTTAATTTGTTTTTCAATTAAATTCACTAATACCTATACGTAAATTTGGCTACTTTGTTGGTGATATATTAAATTTTACTATCGTCCTTCTTCGAACTCCTTGCTTCAGCCCTCAATACTCGCATGCTCCCTCTATTTTAAAGTACCTGGAGTCATTCATTCCAATTGATATATCAACAAGGTTTGAATTATTAATTTCAGTACTCTCAATAACACGCTGATAAGAAGTCCAATTCGACTATGCAAAATTCGTAATTCTAAATTATTAATCCATCCTCAAGTATTTCTACATGGCTTCCAGAGAAGCCGCACTCTTTTGGAGGAGGTAAATAGAATAATAGGACTGAATTTACCATAAAAATGTTTTAATTTTAGTAGCTAACCTATATATAGCATATTATATTTGAGCATGAATAACGTAATATAAAAATATCTATAATATATTATAATTATACGATGTAATAATACTATTCTTAAAGATAATACCGATATGTCTCGGGTGAAATACCTAATTCGCTAACTTAATTACTTCCTCCATCACACCAATCTGTTATAAACTTTTCCGCCTCCCTCGTAGCTTCACATTACTCTTTAAAAGGTGCCCTATGCCTCTGATCTTCAAATCTTTCCCGTCCCTCCCTTTCCGCTCAGCCACGTCACATTTACCCATCGTTCCACGCGTGCCTCGTTACGCAGTCCTTTCCCTTTCACCCGAAGAAGTCGATGGGAATAGCTTTAGGAGTGGCAATAGGAATCAGCGGAGATGAGCGGAGGTGAGAGGGCGAGGCAGATTACTCTTGGGATAAGGGGAGTACAACGGCATGAGGCCTAGGGAAAGAGATGAGCGATTGCCAGCAGGGGAGAGAGGCCATGACAGAACTCAGTGGGAGGTTCTGTTGCCCCCTTAAGTACTACGTAAATCACCGGGAGGATGACGAAAAAAACTTCAAAATTCGAATGGGGCGATGGTTAGCGTTTGAATCGAGGAAAAGGAACTGACAGGGAAGATTCGCACGAGAGGGAAAGCTGTGATTCCAAGAAACAATGCCGAAGAAATTCCTGAACTCTTGTTCCCGATCTCCTTCGAGGATGTTCCCTCGTTTGATCGGAAACACTGGGATTATTTTCTTGGGACGGATTAATTGCAGAAATTGATGCGCTTGTTGGAAGAGTAGCGTGGCAAGTTTTGGAAAGTTGGTAAGGCTCTATGTGAGAAAGTAATTATTACTCTCTTAATGTCACTCTTGGGATCTTAATGTCAATGTATTTATTTCGTACGGAATATTGAGTGCTGAATCTCTTTAATTTCGTGAGGAAACTACTGAGAAGTATCATATTAATTGTTTGGCAAAATATCCATTTTCGATCTAAATAAATGAATAATGAACGTTTCTTTTTCTATATGCAATCAAGTAAACGAAATTTAAATTCTAGATATAATATAATAGAAAGCTTAGGGGGTGATAAAGGATAAAAACTACCAGTTGGTAAATATTTGGTTCAAATTTAACATTGCTACTAAAAAATGTCTAATTCACTTCATTTGTTTCAGGGTAGAATGATATCATACAATGACTATTACAACTTGCACATCTATCTATCTCCAAAACCAACCCTCTACAAAACACTTTTCGTCTTGTATGATACATGTACATGAAATATTTTCCTATAGTATTTTAGCATTATAAGCAAAGAGTAAATTTATTGGAAAATCCGCTGCGTAGGACGTAAACCGACGCTTTTATCATTAGGGGAATCGTATCAATAAATAACCAGGAGCGCTAACATTAGGAAGCGTCAGATTGTGGCAATTGTTCAATGAATAAATTCTACAGATCATGAATGAAACTGAACAAGAAATCTCGGAACTTTCCACTACAATCAATATGTCCTAGCCGTACTTCGTGGAACGACATCTTAAGTTGAAAGAAAAGACTTCGTAATTTCCACAATAAATTTTAATTTATTCATAATACTTTAATTACTTAATACTAACTTTCCACATTTATAACGCTTGCCCATCCACCAAAATGAGATGAGCTAAATAAAATCCCTCCCTCCAATGGTTGTAGAACCTTAATATCGATGTTCTACGTCTATGATAGAAATTTAGTCATAATTTTTATATAAATTATGTATATAACATTGTGATTAATTGTAATCGTATTTTAAATTATTATGTTATCCCACTGTGTTTACTAATTCAGATAAAATATGTAAAGAAGAAAATTTCTCCATAAAGATTCCAAAGTTAATTTTTCCCAACGTTTTCCTTCAAACTAATACTAACTTACAGTCATACCTAAAATTTGATTTTCCAGGGGGGCCAGAAACTTTCGGGCTGAGTTTATAGAAGGCAATGTCCAAAAAACATTCATTACATCGAAAGTCCGTAAGTTATTTAGAAAGAGAAATTGAAGATGCGATACATGAAGTTTTCAATAATTTGTATGAGAGCGCATTTTTCTACAGTCATTCGTTTAAAGGAGAGAGATCTAATGACATACATATAATGTGACATATATGAAATAGATCATATTACTTTCAATATTCCATTTACTGAAAAAGTAATCTGACTGAAATGATTAATTTTTCTAAAATCCGAAATATTACCCCAAAACTTTAATTATGGCTGGCGTCAAAATAAAGATATAATTACAATGCTCGATTTCATCTCTATAGTGGAGTAAAAAGTAAAATAATCTAAACAATAAATTATCGGAATGAAGCGAGACATTTCAGGCCACGGAAGAGTTACCTAATAAAAGCATTTCAAACAAACTCCTGCCGCCAAGACTTGCAGACCATTACCGCTACTGAGCAAAGCGTTTCAGGCTTGGGAATCGGACTGGAGATCGGAGCAAGGTTAGACGGATGATATCTCTATCCATTCTTTCTCTGGACAATTTAAGAGCCGCTTATCTCCACGAAAGCGGATTTGTGGGACGCTTTCGTGTGTTTTCTGGAAGCCATAGCGTTTTCGATCTTGGTCGATATCATACTTAAAAGAAAGGAGTAAGGAGGGGACACAGCGCGTGCTTAACTCGTAAGTCGCAATTCCTGGTTCGCGGATGTGGTTTATCCGCAATCCGTGTTGTGGGGGGAGTGGGAAAGACGGGTCGCTTGGGTGGCGAAAGGATAGAGGTCGATTTTTGCGGCTGAGACCGGCAAAGAAAGTTCGTGAGAAGATGAGGCCGGGATGAAATAACGCGGGGCAATTGAAAGGAAAGTAATTTTTCTTTTCTCCTGCCCTTCCGTGTCAACGTCGAAATAAAACCTTCGCGCAAGAAGTATTGAGTGAAAGGGAGTTATGGTTCTGATAGATGCGGGCTGTCAAAAGTTTTGAAGGGGAATACTACTTCCGAAGATGCTGCGCCAAAAAGAGCTCGAAATTTCTCGTCTTTCGTTTGGAAACAAACCTTAACCTCTTTGGCGCCGGGAAATATTTTTCGTTCACGTTGCACGGTCTGAATAAATATATTTCATATGTAAGAAGACTCGATGTCTGAAGCAATCCTATACCACAAGTAAAGCGATTTATAACATCAAGATTTTCAATAGAAAATTTGAAAAATCTTTCCTGAAAACTAAAATTGATTTTGGAAAATAGTCAATGATCCAGGTAAAGTGAAAAATGTATAGTTCTCCCATTTTAATATTAGCAAATATAATTTTTTTCCATGCTTAGCCGCTGTTGCCCTTTATCGGTGATGGGCACCCTAAGCTCTCATGACCTGTCATGGGGTACTTCACCGAGGCAACAGCAACAATGAACACACAAAGCCATTCCCAATTCGGAAAATTCCGATCAGCCAGGATTGGAACCCGGGACCTTGGGGTTTTGAGTGATGGCGTAGATGGAATGTTATCCACTCCGCCACCAAGGCCTCGTAAATATTAATATTAATGCATAAGTTATCATTATCGTATTTTATTTGAAATTTAACTTTGTGAATTCTACCAGAGAATTTTATTTTTACATTTACATTAACATAATGATCCTGCAAGCCGCTATTGCATTAATCTAATCACCCTTTTAAATAAAAACTTATTGTGGAACTTCGCATAGTTATAACATCCCAACGCTATATTGCATACGTTTATATGACTGTATAAAATGAGGAAAAAACAATAAGAAAATAGGTAATATTTCACTGTCACATTTAAGATGATTGCACGTCGCTTTAGATAACCGCTGACTTATTTCGATATTTTAATCATACTATTTCGAGTTGCAAATTGTTTATTTAAAATATAATTATAAACTATAACTCCAAGAAACAAAAATTTTCAGGATAAATTTGAAAAAAAAAAAATCATAACTTTAAATTAGAATTGAAACATTTTAATTAACATAATTACACTGTGAGTGTAATTATGTGGAGGCACATATGGCAGGGGAATTATACCTGAAGACGGAAAGTGAGCCTTCACGGGAAAAAGAAATTAAGATGTAATTAAAAACTTTTAATCTCAAAGTGAGATCTTAAACAATATAAAAAATACGTATTTCAAGTGTAATTCATTTGAAAACCTTTAGAAAGATAGAAAAATTCGAAATATTGAGGATTTCTTTTCTTGCAATGGGAACGAAAACGCCATGTATTTTTTACTGCGGAAGAGATATTCTAAAACTGCTCCCATACGATTCTCTCTAGAGAACCTCTCCCGTAATGCCCTTTTGACTTAAGATATTAGAAAACTAAAACAGAACCCTTGCGGAAATTTCTAGGGAACTCGCGACAGCTCATTATGCTCTTTCTCTAAAAATACGAATATTTTAGGCTCATAATATGTCTCTTTTGTGTTTTTACATCCCCTTGCTTTGTATTTTACACGTGGGAAAACGCATTTGTCGAGTGATAAGATAACTCCAAAACAGTTTTCCCATTGAACCTTTACGGGGAAGAAGCTAATGATGAGGGCTCCCCGAATCCCTTCTACGAGAGCATTTATAATCCTGAATGGTGCTCCTTAAGTACCTTCATCGGCCATAATTAGGAGGCGAGGGATTTTGGCAGAAGAATGGCGCACTAAGGAAACTCGTGAAGGAAAAAAGATCGTGCGTGGACAGCGAGCGAAGACGCGGATGCTGATGAGATTGCACGACGAGGAACCTGAGCAGGAAAAACCGGTTAATAATACACTTCTGGTAGAGAAAAGGATGCACCAAAGGGTCGAAGAGTAGCGTGGGTTTATGCTTTCCCGTTCCCTCTTTCCTCCTTCCATCCCTCACTCTCTCCCGATGACTCTCTCTTTTTCCTTTGCGTCTTTTTTCTTCTCTTCGTCCTACGACCCCCTTCGCCATCTTCCGTCATAATGACCCACTCGCTTTCTCCACACTGTGATATATTCGCCTTTCTTCGGTAACAAAGGTTATGGGGATCGATGGAAAAAAAAGCTTAAGAATTTCGACACGTGGTTCTATTTCGATTCTCCGGAAGAATCCGCTCGTGATTTACGTGCATGCACTGAAAGAAAGCGAACGAAAGCAACAGTCGACCATAATACATATGGGGAATTTTGAACTGTCTATTCACGTAATGGATTGATGATTTCGTAATTTCGCGCGGATTTTCTTAATCTCCATCGTTCAAAATCGAGGATGTTTATGAATTATTATCATAAAGAGTATTTTTTAAACTTTCATAAGAGGGATTAATATGAGAAAATAATCTATTCGTAATGTCATTATACTACGGAACTTGTGAAGAATAGACTCATGTTCTAAACGTTTTATATGGCTGTTCGTATGATAATGCATTGTATTGTATGTAAATCCTTCCTACTTTTCCACCTACCTAAGTTAATACATTCAGTGGGTAATAGAACTGGTGGTTCACAGATGACAAGCAAGATCCTATGTTGGCTCATCCTTGAAAACAGCTGATTGATTGATTTTGGAGAGTTTATGACTAGATGAACTCATTATGATATCGATGGTAGAGGCTGGTTTTCTATTCAACAAGTGGAATAACAATTTCATTTATACTACACATATTTATAAATTTTGTATAAATATATTTGTTATTCCACTTTCTGACGAACACATTGATAAACAATGATTCCTAATTTTTGTAAACAATTAATTCCATGAGACAGCCGTTTTGAGAATGATAATCTGAATAAATATTTCTGAGATATTTTCCCAAATTTTGATTAGCAAGGATAAATGTCGTGCGGCAATATTAACTCCATTGTCGAGAAATTTAAAATTAATCCGTTTTCTTGTCTTTAGGCAAACATTGTCACAACCTCTATCCTTATCGGAAAGACATTATAATTTCCATACACCATATGACGACTCGTAGAGCATTAATGTAAATAAATTTAATTAATATAATCGGAAAGAGGTGTTCACTCCAGTCGATAATAGTCGCAATGAAAGTAATTTTTCCTATCTAAGATAGCTCCTGAAATCTTGTAGAATGGCAAAATCGTGAAGTTAATGAAATTTTTTCCATTTTCTTTTATCTGCCGAATATTGATTCAAGATTTAGATTTAAATATATGCCCCGCAAACCGCCAGTGGAGCATTCTATTTTCCAAATGAAGTAGCAGCCATTGGATCGTTAGTGGATTCAGCGATAGTTCGTCTCTCATTAAAGATCTTCTGAAAGGTTAATGGTGTACATCAAGTAGATTTTCTTCGCAAGTGGTGCCAAAGGATTGTTTAAAGAGTGAACATTTTAAACTCGGGGGGAATCATGAAAGACAAAAGTCAGCAGTCGTTACTTCAAGTGACAATTAACATCATTCTTAAATGCCAAAGAGAGGAGCTGCATTCCTTTTCTATTCACTGACATAACCTCACGGAAGAGAACTATCATCGCCCAACGAGCATTGTCTACAACTTAATAAGGAGGAGACATCTCCCTCGACGCTTTCATGCAACATTGATCTTCGGATTGTTAGATACGCTTCTTGCAAAAAGGCCACAGGAATAATTTAAGTGTAAGGATATTGCGTAAATAAAAATGGGATGATAAAGATTCATAAAACGAGAGGAAAGGCACGCTGAAGATAGTGAGTGTGGAAAGTGATGCGCGGAAATGGATCGAACTAAGACTCACAGTGTGAGACTGTTTGTGGGTGTACCAGATACGGAAGGTGTGAGTGATAATAGGAGGTCGATGAAGGGGGAGCTCCATTGTTCTTACCACCCGCACCCACGGCACAAGCCTACCGTGACGCTCATCGCAACAGACGCATTTAGATTAAGTTAGATTGAACCTTTGTGGCCAAATGCTTTTACTGCTACGCATCGCAGAAATACTCCGGATCTCTAAAAGTAAATTACTATCGACTTTGACAAGCCAGCAAAGCTAACAAGACGATGCATGGACAAAACGCGATCGGGAGTTCGTGGACGAGGAATTTTATGAAAATGAGAGTTATTTCCTTAATAAAATTAATCGTACAATCCGTTATTTGGCGAAAATGCATTATGGTGGAATAACTAAGTAAAGTTTAACAAAATATTTTGTGAAACTTTGCTTAGTTATTTCCTTTGAAAAGAAAGTAAAGCAAAGAGCAACGACAAAAATATTTCTTTGCAAAAAGCCAGTTATAATTTGTTATTGATGGTTCTTCGGTAGTCTTTCAAATATCCGCAGTTGATGATTGAAAGATGTTTGGCTATATTTATAATCGATTGGTTAAGTATTCGTAGTCTCATTTAAATAATGACCAATTTTTCTAGACATGCACAATTTACGATATAAATTGGGAACCTATTTGATCCGCTAACTGTGATGAATGACTAAATTGAAATCTTATATTTTCCACTTTTTAAACCATCCAGGGTTATTTTCTCTGGCTAGCGTTCGAGGTAGTTCAAATTTTATGAACAATTCGAGGATACGTCGTTTCCGTAGACTCTAATAATAATTTTTAAATCTTTGGGATTTATCAATACACACTGCTCTCATTTCGACAGAGGAATTAAAACAAAACATTTATTCGCTAACATTGAATATTTTCACTGAACATCGACGAGCAGCGTCAACATCAAAACAAATCGATGCATAGTTCGTGAAAATAAGAGTGTTGTGATAATGGGATTTTGTTTTTACTTTTCAATATAGAATAAAAAAAATATTCCCCTTTCACGATGGAGAGGTGCCATATAGTTGAGGCTAATACAGTCGATTTTGCTCTCATGGCTCTCTTTGCCAAGTCTACCGAAAAAACATAATTGCAACAAAGGAATCGATTCTGGTCTTACGGTCCATTCTTCAAATTTAGTTTTTATAGCTAAAAATCTCTTGTATTGTTGTATCTGTTAGTATTTATTCACTATTCAATACAGTTTCATGCTCATCTACTGCTTTAATTTAAATATAGAAAAGGAAATCAATCTGCGAAGGAATTCAAGTCAATTGAATTAGAAAGTTAGATATGAGGATTGATGAACTAAATTTATAAGGTCAAAAATATTTATAAAAACTCCTTGGTAAAGTGTGAATTTTACTTAATTATCCTAAGTTCAGGATTATGAGTTAAATATTAATTTTGATATAACAACATTAAACCTCGATCTCGTGAGCGAAATATTTAATTTAGAGGTTGTATTCCGTAATTTTGTCAAGAAGGCAGTATAATAAACAGAAGAAAGGATTCCTGCTGACGCTTAGGTTCCCCTAAAGTGAGTGGTAGATCTTAGAGGCTAGTAACTGTGTCCTCGTAGACTTCAATCCATGCGAATGTCACAGTTTAATTCTGATAATATAGATTCTGATATTTCATTTAGAATTCTCACAGCGATGCCGTATAAATATACGGCATCGCTGTGAGAAGAAAACTACTTCCAGGAAAAAATTACGAGAAACTCTCATATTTTGCTATCTTAAACCTTGAAATAGTTTCCCTAACTACGAAAAAAAACTCGAAAATTTAATTTTCTTTTAGAAAAAAAAGTTCAGTGAGAGATTTACAACCTTGGATGCTTCTATTATCGCATGAGATTGGGAAATCTACAGGGGATCGAATATTTCTTACAGTTGTTGTTTGGTTGTTTTTAAGGCGCTACGATGCTTTAATTTCTGCCTATTTGTACGATAAACTGCTTTAATTTCTGCCTATTGGTATTTTCGTTCATAAAAACAAGAAAAATACTTCTTAAAAGTTAGTTACAGATACCAGATTGTTCACCAAAGTATTAAACGGAATAGCATTATTCCTAACTTATTTCAGTTACCCAGCTTAATTTTTACACCGTAATAAATATTATAATAAAATAATTAACGGACGAGTAGCATTCATTTATTTTGAAATAAATTAAGAAACTACATGTTCGCGAGATTAACAATTTTTAGAAACATTATTCACATTTTACAGGGCAACTTAAAAGATAATTTAAGGGTAATAAGAATAGTATAAGGTGCGCTAATATGCGCATCATTTGGGCAGTTCTGTGTTTAACACCCACTGCCGTACGTCTAGCTCGTGGGGTATAAATTTAAATGTAATACGATGTTAAAGTTAGGCATTTAAATTGAGATAACGCTGCGGAATGATTTATAACGATGTAATTGATTCAATTATAGCCTGTGATGGTACGGGACGTTTTCACAATAAAATTATAAGATGTCTTGCTTATTCAACAGACGAGAAATTATTACTCTATAGAAATTAAATAATTAATTACTCATTGATTATATTAAGGATAGAACATGCTGACTCAATTTTCATCTTTAAAAATGTGGGAGATTACTGCACTATAAGAAACTCAAAAAAATGAAAACATGATGAAAATTGTTCTATTTGCAGGATTGATACTGATAGCCCATTGCCCACTGATTTCATATATATATACACATAATTGCCAATCTATGTAATATTAAAACCTATCCGAATGCATTCGTATCCCTGCTTCCGGTATGAATGGTCGATTTCGTAAGTAATTATAAAGTAAATCCATTAAGAACAGAATTTCTATATGCCTTTAACTAAAAGGGTAACAGCCAAATACTTGTGAGCCACGATTTTTATAAATGCTGAATGTGAGCCAACTTTGGGACCGACTACTCTTTACTCGCTAGTTCTGAAAGTCTTTGCTGCCTTTGCGAGGTACTTGCGGACGTTTTTCAGTTTCCATACTTATTTTGTTTATATATAAAAAAATTATCACTACAAAAATCAATGCATTTTTATCTATAATTCTTTTATTTTAAATCTTCTTAGTTCTGATAATCATGAACGACTTCAAATAAGTTTATTTACAACACAAAAAATGATTTAAAAAAATGATCAATTTTAAAATTAGTACCGTGAAATTTGCAGATATATTACCCTATTATTCCGTTACCGGTTTTTCCGGGGATTTTACGTTTACATAACTCAAACCAGTGTTTTCTCTTAAAACCGGGCGTTCGGGCGGCCACCCAATACTTTCCCAAATTCACATCATACACAACCGAATCTTCTTGTCCATAAATTTAAAACCTTTCCGCATAGTTCGAAAACATTCCTTGATGGTATCGCTCATTTTGCATTACATATGGGGACTTTTTGTTTTTTTTTGCAATCAAAACGTGTATAATCATAACTTTGCAGTACTCTTGCTTTTTAGCGAATCATGGTGCAATTATTTAATCTAAGAGCAAATAGCAATTTTCTCTCCAGCTAAGGATGAAAATGTTAGAAGGAACTGCAGAAGTGAACATAACCTTGATTAAAGGAAATTGTAAAATAAAATTAAGACATACAGCGTGTAAAAATTTGAGCCTTTTATTTGTAGTATTTTCAATTATATTTGACTAATATTCATGGTTAAAAACGTTTTATAGCGAAAAAAATCATTATATATGATCGCCAATGATCGAGGGAGAGATTACAACTAGAAATTCAATTTCGCTCAGAACAGTTGGCTCTTTACTACCTTCCAGATGCTCCGATTCAATACTGCGATAATCGTGAAATCTGGAGCGAAGTTACGTGCAAAAAGTATGAATTGAATAGAAGATAAAATCGTTCGGAAAATCAAACACGAGTAGCTCGCCAGTAACAGCTTTCCTGTCACGACGTTTTGAGGGATGTTCCTAACGAGATACTGGGAGAAAGGAGGCGATCTTATTATCCAATTTGGTATTGATAATATCGTCGAAAAGAACGATTCCTACTGTTCTCCGATCCATAAACTCTCGAGGAGCATCTTCTCCTTCTTTGGAAGAACCGGTCCCGTTTTAGAATTTGTTTTGACGGTCTCCTACGAGACTCATTCAGCCGCGAGCAGAATACGAAAGCGAAGTTATATTCTGGGTCACTTTGGCTGCGATATTTTTATAATAGGTAGCTGAAATGCCACTTCGGAGATCGGCCTGTGTGATGATTATCACCGGACTGAATAGAATGGGGGAGAGATGGACTCGAGTGAGAGGTGGAAACTCGCTTCCTCCTTTCAAAAACACAGTACGTGCCCTCCCGAAAGATCTGGATATGATTTACTGTTTGCGATTCGGGATGACTCTTTCTTCGCGTGCTACAGCGGTCTTCCTCTCCATCAACTTTTACCGCAGCGAATCTCATTATTAATTGGTTCCTAGGATTAGAAAGTTACTGCTTTGAAAAGTTTGAAAAATCAGAGTGAGATTTCATCTATTGCAATGGCTTAAAAAGGGAGTAAAATACGAGCTTGAGTAGAATATATGTCATAATATTGTTATAGTATACATTTTAAGTTCTCTGTTAGGCATACTATGTTATTATTAGAGGTTTAAATCTCCAATAGCTGTCTTTATCGGCGTTCCTCTTCTCATTTACCAGTTTCGGAGAAAACAAGAAAGGAAACCCCACTTTGTGTTCTTAAAGTTTTTAAAGAAAACAATTCTCTATTTACAGGCATGCTATAGATTATTTTTTCACATGCATTGACCATTTTATTTTCCTTATGCCATGAATTAGTATTTAAAATTTACTATTTCATTAAATTATGCCGAGGATTATTGTTTAATGCAATCTGCATTTACATTTTAACCCTGTAGCCGCCTTTGGGCCTATGGTAGGTGGTGCACCATACCTCTACAACCCCAATCGAACCTTCGCGTGTCGTTCGCAGAAAAAATGAAGCGACTCGTTCTAAAATCTATTTCTCTGATCTTCCTCGCAGTCTCCGAACATAATATCGCACCCATTCTCCGATAACTTAATTTCTCTTAAAATATTCAATAAATTGCATGTTTGCAATAATATCTGTCAAATAAATTAGAAATACTTTTCTAACTGTTGTGAAGTAAATTTTTGGGGGAAAAAAATATTTTCATCGCGTAGAGCAGATGTTTTCGACGATATACTCCTATTTATACTACTTTGTATCTTTATAAAAATAATTTCACCGCTTCAGTGGACGTTTTCAACCTTGTACACCTATTAAAATTTTCATATTATTTGGATCACTACAGCACCGACAAGTCACTCCACCACCGACAAAGGTTAAGGTTTAGACACTTTAAAGGCAAATAAATTGTACGCATCTAAATTAATTGATGCCGTAACCATGACTGATTTGAGGATTCAAATTCGTTAGAAATTCGCTCATTCTCCTAGCCGCAGCTCAATCTTTCCCCTTCGGAATTCGCAATTTCGGCTCAGGCTTCGTCCCTGCGAGGAATCCCACTCTAACACCGCCTTCAGGAAATGAGGCAATTTGATGTGCCACCGCTCATCCGCATTGCGCAAGTCTAAGACGAATTCGCGGCTGCGTTAGGTGTTGGACGGGAAGAGGTGGAGTCACGGACTTTGAAGACGAAGAAAACGGCTTATGAAGCCCTCAAATGTAGAGAAAACAATCTGCCCTGGGAAAAAGCTACGGACTCGTTCTTTTAAATTTTCCGGTTTTCATAAGCAAAAACTATAAGATTTTCTTTCGCAAGGAAAACATCTTTGTAAGGTTGCTTTGATAGTATTCTTAAAAAAAAACTTGTAGTTCAAAGAGATGCGTAATTAAAGCTAACATATATGGTTTAGTTGCTATTTTTCCCGCTCCGAGAAAAAGTATTATCAAATAACCCCCTTGCGCAAGAATGAATTTTGAGAAAAAAGGATATAAACATAATAATGAATTAAAAGTGAAGTTAAGTGGAAGGCTTCAACAAGAGAGAGCCCCTTAGGAATAAGCCCTTTAGAAATAGTCGAAAATATAAGTCAAAGTGTTGTATTTAACTGAGAGTGTCGACATTATCATATACGGCTGAAACGTTAATAATGGCAAGCCTAATAAAAAAAGGGAAAAATCACATTTGAAATTTTATTTTAAATATAGCAAATAATTTTATTTTAAATTTGCAAATAATTAGCAAAAATTTTCATAAATCATTGAACATTGTATTTCAATTATCTTTTTTTATTTTTATTTTTAAAGACAAAATTGCATATTTAAAATTCTTGAAACTACTCTACCAGAAAATATAAGCATGCACAAACATACATATCCGCTATTTAAATCTCGAGGTAAATAAGAGAAATACAAAATCAAAACTAAAAAAATCTAGAATACCTAAAAATATTTAAAAATAACGAAAATCTAAAAAAATATTAAATAGGTCTTTTTTCTTATTTATATGCATATTGGTATTTAGTAAGTAATTATAATAGGATGTGTATGAATAAGCTTTAATTCAATTGAAATCGGTTTCAAAATTAGAACTGGATGGACAACAACAGCAATAGCCCCCCCAAAGCAAAATAAAATTCGTTCTCAACAATAAATAAATTGTTTATCCTGTTGATGAGTATCTCATGATGTATTGTCAATCATTAGCGTTATACAGCATTA
Source organism: Sympetrum striolatum (assembly GCA_947579665.1). Lineage (NCBI taxonomy): Eukaryota > Metazoa > Arthropoda > Insecta > Odonata > Libellulidae > Sympetrum > Sympetrum striolatum. Next base: position 45,438,300 of record OX388342.1, on the reverse strand, counting down.
AATTGACATCTTCCGATTTCCTAACAGATAATTTTTTCCGTTACCAGCTGAAATTAAGGAAGAAGTCGGTATGATCCCAAAGAATAAATTCCATTATACACTTATTCTATTTACACGTAGAGGACGAGCAACGTCCGCAACATAGACCTAAGCGTTTCCCGTTCTGTCTTCAAACAGTATGAATAACGGGTCGATTTCAACCTTGAATCGAGAGTGGGGACCTCTGTCCTCGTTCATTTACTTAAGCGAAAGGGCTCTATGATTCATCTTTGATGTCATGGCACAATACACGATAAATCTCAACCTTAGACGCAAACGTGTACGCAGAGTAGATGTAACATCTAATGAACAATGAAACGAAAGGTATTTGCTAATCCGATGATCCGAAACCTCTCATTCTAAGATTTAACCCTTAGGGCACCTACATACTGCGTCACGCAAGCACGTTAAGTAATAACGCTGATATCCATCTTAAGGCCAAAACGATAGTTTCAAAGGTCGTGAATTTTAGCGTTATGAATCAAAGTCACCGGATATGACGAAACTTTCTCTCGAGAAATCTGATAAATAAAAAACAAGCAATACATCTTTTTGGTAAATTTAGTACATATTTTGCGTGTGCACCGCTACAAGTATGAATAAACATTTTCAACGAATACTGCTATCATTATCGAGTAATATAGCTTGATCTATGTCACAAAACACGGAATTTAAAAGATGAAACTTTTGATATTTTACCCCAGAAATTCCTCAGAGGAGAACTTGATTGACCTAGTTATTAATCATCATAACTCTTTTCGGAGAAAGATAAAATGCGTTTACTTACTTTATTTTATCATATTTAATTAATTAAAGCATACATATGCTAGTAACCTCTAAGCAAGATACCTTTCTTGCAATGAAATACATCAGTACAGTACAGAATTCGGATATTGATACACAAAATGTGATTTGAGTTGAGTAAACACACTTTTGATGATTTACGTATTGATTGAAAATAAGTGAAAACGATTTATAAAGGCAGGAACATTTCTCGGGTTCTCAACCGGGAAAGCACCAGATCTTTGATTTATAAAAGGATTTCAAAAAGCCTGTTTGCTCCAAATCAAAGACCCTATCGGAAAATTTTCAGTTCATAATTTCAGTTCAAAGAAAGGAAAACAATGCAAAACCTTCCACTAATGAAATAAACACATAAATAAAATATATATGCTTAGGGAAACAAACAGGACCTTATGTTTATTCACGTGATTAACCTATATTTTTGAAGAGGAAGGTGAAATGTAAGGAATGCGCAATTCTCCACAGCCTTGACCCTATAGTCTAGGAAACGTTTCTTTATCAGTCCGTGAAATCAAGATACAGAATACAAGCGCGAGCGCTACCTTTTTCTCAGGCTTTTTCCGTGATATTGAAAGTTTTACGCTGCGCAGTTTCACTGTCGGAATTCTTACTTTAAAAGAGAATAGCTCTCTTGAGTTTATTAAAAGGAATATTCAAATGTCAGAGATAAACTTGAAGTGGACATACGCAACAAATTCGTCGTTTATGGAGGATGCATGGATATGGTCGCCTGGAAGTATCAATTCATTTAAAAATTTAAAAACTATCCAATAAAAATCAATAAGAACCGTTAATCGGCGGTCATTTCCATAAAATCATCATTAATTTACCATTCCAATGAATTTTAAAGGAATATCCGATATTTATCATATTAAAGATGAAAATATTCTTTCTCTTCAACCTATTCTCCCTAAGTATTTTAACTTATTTGGGAAATCATTATAACTAATTTGAGAAGTCTTCTAACTTTAAGAATTATTTGTAAAGGTCTCAGTGCAGTAACGTTTAAAATACCACTCAGTTATCCCAAATCATTAATCTATTATTCTTAGATTATATTTTCACTCAAGAGAAAATGTTCCATTCATTCTGATTATCCCGAATTTTATTTCTGGTGTTAATCCTTTGGTTGTTATTGTTTTTGTGAAGCTATTCAAGGTCATGTCATTACTTAAGGTCAGATTTAGACCATTAAATCAATTTTGCATTTAAACTGAGCCTGATTTCTATGCTAACAAAAAAGTTTCTTGAGAAAATATTTTCTAAAAGTTTTTTATTTACAACAAAATTGCATCGTCATCAAATCTCGAGGAACTACATGGGAAACGATATAATAGATTATAGATAATGGTCTTAGGAGACGAGAAACTAAAAATGTAATGTACAATATACTATGAAAAGGATTTAAACTTCAAAAATAATACGCTCTATAAAATGAGCTATTAAGGATAGCTTAACTTTATCGTAGTAAATCCAAGACAACTTAAGCTATCGGTCAATCTTAGCTATGGTGGTTGCCAAAGAAGTGAAATATTCTCAAAAACAAAGAGAAATCTTTAATCTGACCCGCAGTTAACCCCATGTATAAGTATGGTTTTAATCCCAGGATAAATACAGTTTTTTCATGAAGAGTGTCCAGTAACTACTTTAATCTAAAAGATACGAATCAGTTCCTGGCAATGATTTTCTGATTTAAAAAAATAGTTTGTTACTCCTTAGCTCCTTACACTCTTAGTAATTCTGAGAATTAACAATATCGATAGAAATCGAACAATCATTTGATCTATCGGAAAGTATCCTAGTACCATGGTGTCCATAAAATGAAAGAAATCGCAGAAGAGAAAAAAAGATATACTGTGCGAATTTAAATTTATTACTAAGCGAAGTCAGAAGGAAAAGCTACCTGGAGACCGGTTTCGACATATAAGGTCACATTCATGTTGACCTGCTATCAGACTACTTGCGGCCTCTTACATTTTTCACTTCCTCTTTAGTGACTTTATCAAGGAAGATTTAGCGTTTTGTAATTACAGCTTGCGGTAGCATCTTTTTAAGATACGTATTGAGATAATTATGCTTTTTTAACAGTTCATCAAATTATCATTTAAGTTGATGTGGGTATATGAAAGCGTTACGTGGTATAGAAACGTGTAACTTTTTCTGGTTTGGATTTTAAATGCTGAATAAAGCGATAGGTTGTGATTGATCGTAATTTTGGAAATAATGTGTCACTGGTGAATAGTAAGGAAGGTTTAAGTGAAGATCTTTTACACGAATAAAGCTTAAAATCTTACTCATCTACCAAAACTGATCAAATTATTTCTAGCAAAGAAGGAATTGATGGTTTAGTCTTGTAGCTGATAGAGACGCAGTAATTTAAATAGCCGAGATTTAAGTAGCCGGAGTAAAAGATTTATGAAATGGGCAACAAAATTCGTTGGCAGGAAATTTCACAGCAGTCACTGAATGTTAATACGACACTAATGTTCAAATCGTGGTTTTGTTACTCTGTGCTTTCAAAGATAACATAGCAATGTCAAACTTTTGGCGAAAAATTCATTTAAATGATAGAAATTGTAAAATATATTTTTTTGTTCTAGAATTCGCAATTTACACCTACGATGCTGTTCTTCCCAAATGCTTAATTACCAGAAAGGAAGCCAGAGGTTCGGTATTTACGGTAAAATCATCTCATCCAATATTACTGAGATATTCCATAAAATAATATTCGAGAAAATTATAAATAAATCGAAATTTTATAGAATGGGTCTCTTAAAATCAACTCTCGCAATTGATTTAATTCAGTTCCAAGTGATATAAGGCAAAAAACGTATACCAATGAATGTCCACCTATTTGCACAATGAGAGCATGGTTACACACAGGCTTAAGTCGTAATGAAAACTACTACAAATAGACTACAATTATCATTACTTTATTATTTCATGTTAAATAAATGGACTAATTACTGTGCGATTAATAATTAAAGTAAAAAATAACAAAATAATTATTTAGATAAGCAAAACTTAAAGTAATTAATTAATTATGGTCAATTTATGGCAGAATAATCAAGACCTTCAATTTGTATCGATAGTTCACTGAAAATATGAGAACATGTATATCCTTGTAAGGTTAAGATAAGTTGACTATTTATGTAAATAGAGAACCCAAGTAAGCTAACCTTCTTTATCAAAAGAAAATCGTTAATTATTTTTTAAATGTAAAATATTATCTATACATCTATTGCCCGCGAGCAGCCATGTGACGAACAGCAGAGAGTGTGAAAATACAGAACTCCTTAAATAGCTGTCAGATTTGATCACCTTATACTCTCAGGAAAAGAAAAACAGAATCTTTTTTCGCTTTAAACTCGCGATTTTTTTTCGGACGTCTGGCTTAAGAAATAAAAAAAAACTATTCTTGACATTTAACTTGGTATAAGGTAAGGAATTCCAGAAATAGGATAAATCGAATCAAAATTTCCATCTTTTCTTTCGACAGCAAATCTATTTTCCTCCACCATGTGAAATCATCATCAAGGAAGGCGCCCGAGGGCTTCAATTAACTCAACGTAATTTTGCCAACGCTTACACCACAACACGTCTCCCTCTCACCAACTTCCTCCCAAACTCATTTAAGTTTGGCACGAGATGATCCTCTAAAACATCTCCTCGTGGACCAGCGAGATTCGATATATGGAACACGGATTCCGTGGATTTTCACACGCATCGTATTTCATTCTTTAGAAACCGTCGTGACTCGGCTTTAAGGTCTCACGGGTCACGATGAAACCCGCGTCTAGCGATCGAGGACATAGTCGTAACTGGTCAAAAAGTTACGTCTTATACGGCTAGAGAGTTCTTCTCAAATACGTGTTCCAACTTGTGATAGCCGAGACCGAAGAAGAACGAAAGAATGAGGTCGATAAAAATCATGTCGAGGCTTTGAACTCATCTAATTTTTTTCTAAATGGCGAAAAAATTGGAAAATACGGTTCAATACTACCGTGCATGTGCAAGAAGAGTGAAAAACGGTGATTGGAAGGGCTGCGTTTTCTACGAGTTTTCTCGTAACAAGCATTCTTACGGTTGCTTCTGTTAGCATCAAAACGATTTAGCATCGATAGATGTAGTGAATCAGTGTTTGTTATTCCACTTTTTTAGCTCAGGGTAAAATTTTATAATGCATGAATTAATTTAATGTTAATTACATTTCTAGTCAATTCTCTTCGTTCTAAATTAAATATTCTCAAATGATCGATTTAATAAAAAATAAGGAATATTTATTTTTAATATAGAATGAATTATTAGGAAATAGTATATATAAACGAAAAGGAGAGGATCATGTGTATAACGATCTCAAACTTCATGCAAGAAATTGCGAGAGCTGAATTAACGAATTTATATTTTCAGCGCTTTATTTGAACAAATATTAATATTTAATCTCTCTCTAAATTAGTTATTCATTATATATTTTGATTGAAACAAAAAAAGTATTAAATAATTCAATCTTTTGTTGAAAAATAACCTTTCTTCTTGCCTCTTAAAGCAATTGATTCCGGGTATAAATCGAAAGGTTACGAGTATACAAGATCTACGTATGTTTTAGCTATATGAAAAGGGAAAAAAACGAGGTTGTATTTTTTACGAAGAGGAGAGATACGTTATGGTTTTGCTTTATTTACAAAGCGCTGTGTATTTGAGGCGTAAGGTGTAGGAAGTAGTGGTTGGATGGAAGGTGGGTGTTGCCTTATTAGGAAGGCGGAGGGCGATACAGAAACAAAAGAGGAGGAAGGCATTGAGACAATAAGGAGGAATGGATGGCGGCAGTTGGTTTTGTATACGGAAGAGGATGTTGTGGGTGTTATAGGGAAGGGGAGGTGAAATTACTCGTCCACTCCCTCCCTAATACTGTCCCTTCTTCGCCCCACTCTTTCCGCCTGTGTTACGAAAAAACCCCTAACATCCTCCCAGGAGCTCGAGGTGCGCGCCTCAAAGCAGAAAATCTTGCACATCCTTCAGGAAAGATGCAGGTGTTTCGACAGGGCGTGTTTTGTGAGGGAGAGCGAAACGCTGCCTCGGAGAATTCTTAATTACTGGAAAATCGGATGAATTAAGAGGAAGTGGCGTTGAGAGAGGCTTAAGATCGAATAAGAAATCGCTTTAATTCAATAACAATTGTGTCTTTGGTTACGACATCGGTGAAAATATTTTGGCCGGGAGGAGTAATTTGTTTTACACTGATTTCTATGAACTCTCTATCTTAAAGCTAGTAAATAAATTACCACGCCTGCTTTAGAAATTTAAGAAAAAAGTAAGTTAATTATTGGATCTATAACTTGCAAAATCACTAATATGACCTAATATTTAAAATTGGAATAAAGTATGTATTCCGTTATTCATAAAAACACATTATTCGTAATTATCATGGGAGATGAATCATTGTTTTCTCATAACTTAGTTAAATTTTAAATTTTGCAAAATTTGGAAAATTTTGATTCATTGCAAAATAAAAGCAGATGAGGTGCAAGAAAACATTATTAAATATGCCATATGGTAAAAAAATAATTACGGTTTAAAGCCAGATGGCTAAGTTATTTTTTTAAATTGTCTGTTGGAAGTTTAGAAACATTATTTATTGCAAAGGGTCTTAATAAACAAGCAAAATAGGAGCAGTATCATTTTACATAGTTTTAAATATATAAAAGACAAAACTGTTACATATAAAATAAACAAAAGTTCTATGAACCAGGTTCTTCGAGTAATTAAATGATCTGATTCGCATTCATTTGCTTTCCTTATTAAATAAGGAAAGAATGTAATCTATTATCGATAGGAATTATAAAAAAATACTCTAAGTTTCATATTCATATTTTTATGAAAGTATATAAAATATTTGTAACAGTATATATCGCAATATTTACCTACTAATTTACTATAATATAATTAATAATACACATGTATGAATTATATCAATGAATTCAAACAAAAGTTTAGAGTAAAGTTTAGTAATACAAGTTAAATGTAGAATGTACCGTTCTAACAAATATGGATTCTATTTGCATGTTTTTGAGGAGGAACAAATATAACTCCGCGGCTGAAAATAATAATGTAAGGCTAATAAAATTTAAAATCAATTCAATGGAGTAAACTATATACGCTATATTGACAGCATTGCCATAAGAAGGAGCTTTTCTGTTAATATTTTTCCAATAAACTTATCGATTCTACGGTCAGGGTTTTGCTTGTTGGAAAATAAGCTATTGACGAATTCATCATGCATTAATTAATATACATCAATAAATATATTTGTATTTAATTTTTAAGAGAGTCAATTCAATAAAAAAGAAGCAAAAACTATAGAGAATTGAATGATTTCCTGGCTATATCATTGGGGCTCCCGGATAGCCGTATTAGCTTCACGTTCGACTTCGGAGGAAGCGGTCCCTGGTTCAATTCCCGATGGGAGCCCACGTGCGAAACTACCTAAGCGGTCGAAGCACTTTTACCAACACCACTACTACCAATCATTCCGTAGAATGGTTGGTTTTATGTAAATAAATAAAATATTCAAAGATATTTAAAATATTTACAATTAGAATAGGTCAGAAAGAAAATTTGTAGCCATCTAAGAGAATAATCCATTTTAATATGAAGTTCTTTCGAGGATAAATTGATATAATCTGTATATTACCGTTCTCCCGGTAAGTAGTATAGTAGGTAAACGCGAATATTACGATGAGGTTATGAAAAAGGATAAAATACGTGAAATTAATCAGAATATATTCTTAATGATAATAAAATCATACTAAGAGTCTCTAAGAGTCGAAGGTCAAAAAAAATGTGTCTCTTTAGGGATGACATACCCTATTTGAGTTACATCTAGTCATTCTCGAGGTTTATCGCGTTCGGAATAAGAATAGATAAATATACTGTCTTTAATATTTAGACTAGAAAAGTCCCTTGTGAGGTCAATGCCTATTACAAAGACGTTCTTGAAATGGTGTATAACGATATATCAGATGATATTTCTAGGAATATGACTTCCAAAAAATTCAATTAGTTAATTTCACGGAAAGTTAGCAAGTAAAAATAAAGCTCTTATGCAACTTACATAAAAATTCCTTGAGTAAAAAAGAAATTTTATCTCAGTAAAATATTTCAAGTTCATCGATAATTTAATTTAAGCATAAAATTTCTCTTGCGAAGTTAATGATCCCCAATTCACATATGGAATCCTATCACTATCTTGATTTCTTATTCATAATCGACTGAAACCAAATCAATGACAGTTCATTAAAATGGAAGACATATGAAACATCGCAATAAGAAAGAGATTTTAAATTACAGATACGAGTATTTAAAAATACAAGCCGTTCACTCGAAAAAGTCCGTGAATACTCTAAAAAATAAAACATTTAACAATTAAGTCTCCATTTATCTGACTGCAGTTTTAGGGACATAATTGGCTTTTCTAACGAGGGCTATAAGAAGCTTCTTCTCTAATGTTGGAGGCTTTGCTATAACGTTAAAAAAATTATGAGTGACACTTGAGGAAACACCTTCAAGGAAGGGGTACAACAAGGAAAAGTCACCGATTTTCAGTGAAGGACATCAGGGACCAGTGTTCTATATTTATCTTTTTCATTTGCTACCAGCATTACCTACGGGAAAGATTCATTTTTAATTATCCTTCTCCAAGAATCCACCAACATGCTGCTGCTTCCTCCTAAACTTCACTTTAAACTATATAAATGCATCCAATCGTGGGACACTGGATGTCCTTGAACAGAAAATCGGCGACATGCTTTGGAAATGAATTATCCCGAATAAAAAGCCTAAATAATTGAACTGAAAATCTCGGAGACTTCAATCTGACGCTGCGAGCGGCGCAAGGCGAAGGGTGAACCAAATAGCCTTCTCCAAGGCGTTCGTTACCCTCAAGCGATTTCCGAAAACCAAAAATTTGCACTCTGGCGAATGAAGTCACAACCAAACAACCATAACATCTACAAAGCACAAAGATAATAAGCCTTTCTTTTGTCATTACTTCCTAATATTTTTCATTTTCGTATGGGTCCACCCCTATTCCATTTTGAGTCCTACCCTTTGTTCCCATCAAAATAAAATATTATCCATTTTAAAATTTTAATTTGTTCATTACAGTTAAACAGAGCTGTTTCTTTATAAATCATGGAAATTCCATTTCTTTAGAAAAAAATTGAGTAGAAGTTGAATCTTCGCTGCCACAGAATCAACAATGCGTTTGCGCTTAGTTCAACACATTCTATCTGGAGAATTAATTTGAAAATATTTTGATTATTAACGTGATAAAATATTTATGGCAAATAAATTCAACAAAAATGGCAAATCAGAGTAGGTGCCTCTGATTAAAAATAAAAGTTGGAAATTCCTTATTTCATTTACGAACGCAAGGGTAATGATCGTTGTCAACAAATAATTAACAGTTTATCGTTTGAATAAATTGATGACACTACTATGCTGAATTTTATGCGTAGAACTCTGGACTGCTGAATAAATTTTTCAACTCAGAGCCCACAATGTGACTATTAAATACTACTATCAACATGGGCAGTATTTGATTCCAAAGGAAATGAAGTATATTTCCTCAACAGCGAAGAGAAAACAATACATAAAAATAAATGTTTTGACGTACTCCATCCCCGAAGCACTGCTCACTTTGGAAAAAATAATCACTTGGAAAAAAACGTATCAATATCCTTACCAGTATAGGGATGTATAAAGTTCCCCGCTATCGATTCCCTTCCACTTGGTCCGGCACGGATAACAAAAAGAATTCCGACGGGTGTGCAGATTCCTTTTTAACAGCGGCGGACCAAACCTCGCGCTCTACGATCGGATGAAAGACTAAGTGCGTTTTGCGTTCGCAGACGGCAGATGAAAGCTGCGGTTCGTGAAAGGGAAAGGTAGGGTGAGGGAGAGAGTCCTCCCACCAAAACTTACCACCCTCTCCTCTTGAGAGTTAAGGGTAGGAGGAGGAGTAGGGGAATAGGAGAGAGATCTGCTGAGAGATATACGGTCCGGAGATGGTAAGAGGGTAGGGGAGGGCGAGGGTTGAATCGCGGGATGTTCTTCGGGAGTCGACACTAGCTCCGCAACGGTAACTCGGAGAAACTCCGCTGGTTCCTCCTCTACCATTGAGTCGGCGAGGGAGAGAGAAAAAATGAAGAAAGTTCGAAAATGGCAGAGCATCGCGGTCAAGGACTCGCGCAGGGAATCCTTTTATCTTTTTAACGGAATTCCCTTCTCGGCCTTCGCGTAAAGTCCCGAGCGAACCCGTTCCGGAACGTTATTCCTCCGGTCCTCCCGCAACACCCACACGTCATAGACGGAAAAAGGGACCAAAGGCGTGGCATCCAGAGATTCTGACTATCAAGGATGACTGCATGAAGGACTGGGTCGGTAGGTTTAACTTCCAATTTCACGTGTCCACGCACACGAGAGAATAAGGAGCAAACCGACGATCGGGATCACGTTTCGGAAGGAAATTCCTTTCCTCATGGTTTCCAAATCAGGTATACCTCGCCAGACCGGTTGGGTACGTAATCAGAGGACATCAAATTTGCTAATAACGTCCACCAAATTTGCATTGATATTTCGTATTTTCATGTAACATCCGCAGCAATAATTCGATGGTTATCAAGTCAGATTGGATAATTAACTATCAATTTCCTGGAGACTAGAGGATTCACCACATTATTTTCTGTAGGGTATATATACCTTCCGTCGTTAAAACGAATCGCAAAGAGGCTGTTGCCTTGCTTCTTAGGGTGAGACAGTAGCTTTGGTTTTCAACTTTCCATTTCACTAGAACATGTAAAAATGTTTGGATGAATGTATTTTCTTATTTAAGAGGAGCTCAAACTTGCGAATCACAATTAAGAACTTGAATACGACACAAAGTGTTTCCTTCTCATCAATCATAGTCACAACGAGACAAGCAAACCTATATAGTTACACACTCCGCGAGAGGATAATTGATATGCATTTATGCCAAGAAGGAAAGAATTTTGAAGGGCGCTGGAATCTAAACTTTAGGGAAGTTTAAATTAATGTATAGATTCTACGTGGTGAAATTACTTCAAAACAAAAATTGCATGTTAATTCATTAATAATACAGTGTATATTTAGCTTCTATTCAAGTATAACATGATTTTCTCTAATTTTTCAGATGATGAAAGCTTACATACCTTACATAAATAAAAAATCAACATAAATAGCAAAAAAATAAATATTTTATACAAGCTTCTCTCCGTTTATATTTAACAAGCCAGAAATACTTTCTTAGGAAATGAAACTAAAATGGTAGCGATCTAAAGAGAACCCAACGTAATTATGACTTCATCCATGTATGATGATTTATTTCCTTGAATTAGTTCAGTATGTTATTGCTCTATTCTTTGGTACTCAAAATGTAAATGTCAGGGAATATGATTTCCCTATGTCACACGCTGAAAGGCGGCTTTCAGGGCTCTTGCGTAAATATAAGTGTATAAGTAAAAATCTTTTATCCTATAGTGTCGAACCAGTAGTCGTTGATATAAGGGTTGATCCCCAGGAAAGCTTACGACTAAATTCAACAGACCCATTAGGAAAAAAATTAAGACCTTCATTTCAATTGATGCTTTTTGAATGGGATGGCTAATTATTGACCTAAATAGAAGTATTTCGATTTTAGATATATTAAAAAAAAATACTTTCAACGAACGAAAAATGACAATTTTCGTATTAACTTGAGAATTTCTACTCAGTATACAATTGATAATTATTTGCACTTAAAATGAAACGCTACTCTCTTAATTATGTTCGCACTAGTAGATACCAAAAATCTACTGATCATAGCATAATCATAGCTGAAGGTAAGATTTCGCCACATGGAAGCTGCATTATTTAATGCTTACCGAGATTATTTTGGAAAAAGGATATTGTTTATCATCCTTAGTAACAATGGAAGTAAAGTAGTAAGTAATGAAATATGGATGTAATAATATTTTATATTTTCATAGTAAAGTGGTCTGGTATTGACTGTGATCAAGGAATTTTCAAATTTTATCATTCGTGGATGATGAATGAGATAAAATGAATAAGCTATATAGAAGAAATTATAATAAAAAATAAAACCTTGATAATATACATTCAATATAAATCAGTCGTCTTTAGTGCTAAACTGTGTATTGACTGACAAATTCAAATACGAACGATTCTGAATAAAAACCGTTAATATCAAATCATTAGCAAAATTAACACAACTGTATATCACATCCTTGAATTGTATATTTTGTTTGGTTTCCAATATTTTCTTACGAATTCGGTAGAAATTTGCTCACGATTTCGAAGATTTACGTATTTACCGTCCTTCAATAGCATCATGAACGATTTTTTTCAACCGCCTCCAAATGACCGACCGACCGCTCCGAAGCGGATCTCACGTCAGAAAAAAAGAATCCTCGAGCGCGCAGCATCTGGAAACGGAGAAGTCTTTTTTTATGAGCACCGATGACTATCATCGCTTAATAAACGCAGCCGTTGCGAAATAGTAGTTCGAGCGATGCATTAAATTTGATCTTTTCAGAAGATACCCTCGAGGAACGAGGACGGTATCGACTCACGGCAGGAGATGAGCGGAGGATTCGCTCCTCTTAAAATTTGATTTGGCTCGTCCGACCTCGGGTTATTATGAAGAGATTAGAGAGGAGATTGCAGAAAAATGAAGACCTTTAAAACAGGGACGATTGTTAATAGATTAATCCGCATCTTGAACTTAATCCGTATCAAATGAATGAATAGCTGCGTAGATGCAGTCCATATTTCCTATTATAAAAGATTATTAAGTGTGAACAGAAATATTAACAACTTTCTCCGCTTTCAGCAATGAGCGCTTTGTTCACTAACGATTTCTGTCCGTATACAGAATTGTAAATCTCCTTAATCTCGTCGGGTGAATTGAGGACTAGACTTGAAAAATTCTCTTATTCCATAGATTAATATTTGCTATGAGACAACATTTCGAATTAATCTGTGGCCCTGCAGTGTAAACACGATTGCATATCCGTAATATTGGCGCTTGGACCATCAAAAGCCATGACCAGCAAGGTTGATGGTCACGAGGATTGACCATGGGATAATGCTGCCGGGTGAATATGCAAGGTCATAAAAATCTATCGACCCACACAAATTATCAATTACCCATGTTATATAACGAATTTCCGTCTAAATGGTTTTGAATTGACACAATTTTCATAAAAACTGTCCTTATACATAAACTGAATAACTTTAATGTCATATATAATAAAATACCATTAAGGGAATAGCTATAAGAAGTCGCGAAACAAGAGACTTGATAATCAAAGAGATATACTCAAACCTGTTCTTGAAGAAGAATGACCAATTTAGGAAATATATTTCCTAAAATTGAAACAAACTATATTTCCTAAAACAAATAAAAGACTGATAGGCAGTAAGTTTCTGAAAAAGGAAGATTAAATTCAAGATTTGGACAATACAACTACATTATATTTTCACCTCTATCGCTGATGGTAAAGAGTTTATCGACGAATCCAAACTAAGTTTCAAAACGAAGGGTTCGGCTATAATATTCATCATTCATTTCCCTAGATCCTTTAAACTAGAGGATCGCTTCCTTCCATCCTTCCAAAAGGTTAAAAATATTGCCGTTTTAAATATAGCATCCTCAGCTGAAAATATTCAAATCCTCCCCGAATTTCTGAATAAATTCCAGGAGGAAAGCATATCATGTGAAATGAAATTGTTAGCGATCTTAAACTAGCTCCTTCTTTTTTCTTAAATTGGGAATAAAATATTTAAAATTAGTTTTCGCTTACGTAAACTACTGAGGAATCTTACTTATCTTTCGGTATTATTTTCTACATTTAAGAGAAAGATGAGCTATCCCATAACGATTCAGAATAATCATACAAATACATGTATTGTATACTTCCTATACCTCAAGGAATTTCAATGACAGAGCACAATTCAATCAAGCAAAGCCATTTATCCCTTGGGCTATCAAGGGAAGTAATTGAGGTACCAAGTCATTTTCTCTTTCTTTTTCTGTGTAATGATTTGAAAATTTTTTCATCCGTCAATTTATTTTTCTATCAAAGCATAACGATGTTGTTTGTTTTAAAGACTCCATCAAAAATATTATATTTTTTTCAATTTTAAATGAAAACTTTTGTGTGACTGAGTTACCCCTATGGGGATAGCTTGTTTTAGCTTTATCTGTCCTTTTATATTACTCTACTAAAATAAGGTCTAAATTTTTATTTGATATGCCTTTACCAAACAATTTTCTACCAATCTTAACCAATTTAAGGAATAAATAATAATATTTCAATTTTCTTAAGCAGTTAAGCGTCAAATATGGAAAATATTGCGTATGAGTAAGTTGAAGAATATCTGGGTGGCCGAAAGTTTAAAAAGGAAATCGGCAGAAAAATTATATTGATTGAAATGTCCTGGCAATCCATCTAGCAAATAAATTCTTAAAGAAAATTATGGAGAACAGCATTACCCAATTTTGGAATTCGGTTTTGTACATTCATAGCAAGTAACACTCATTGCGTTGCATTAATTGGAAGTACCGCGATATAAAATAATACGTCTTTTCATAATAGTGGAGGAAGAAATTTGAAACAACATTATTGATTGAATAAATATTCTTTCATAAGCGGATTTACCCGAATACTAATAAATTCCACGCATTTTATTGTTTGTTTAATAGACCGTGAATGACAAAGAGACTACGATAAAAATATTTACATCGCAAATAAATTAACGAATCTATAGCAAAAGTGACTGCGTCATAACATTATTCATAGTCATAATTATCATGAACACCAGTTCTTAACTGACTGACCGAAAATATGAGGTAAATGAAAATCATTTTTATTAATGTTTTTACTTCACTCCTCAAAACAGTAATAGTAATAAATAACCAAATTCTTATCTTCGCTTTCTTTCATCGAACTATAGTTGCACCTTTTCTTCTTCACTTCATTTGATACGGTCTATTTTTTGTTCACCAAAAATAAATGGAGAGGTAGAAAAAATCGGAAGTTAATCTTCATCAAGTAGGTGCTGGGACTTTCGCAAGTGATACTTCATGAATCCCTTTCGGAATACGAAGACATCGATTTTCATGGAAAAGCCTAGAACGTTTTGTGGAAACATAAAATCAACGGAAAATGTTGCATATAACCATAAGATGTACTTACTATAACGATAAACCTCAATAGTTCGTACTTCAAATACCTTTCACGGTTACGCTCCCGTGGATGTGGTGAGCCGCAAAACCACAAATACGACACAAATGGAAAATTGGGTTTTTTTGTAGTACCTACCTCATACCGCAGAGATGGTTCCTACTTCTCTTATTTTAATTTACTGGTGATCGTAGGTCATGGAAAACTCCGAAGGCTTTAACTAAGGCTTCTTCAGTTTTCTTGCTCAACGGCCTTCTTGAAAAAGCTTATGAGCACAATTTAAACGATACCGATAAAGAAAATAGTAAGCATGGAATGAAAAAATTGATAGTAATTTTTGCGAATCGACATTTACTAATAAAGAGTATGAAGGTATGTGTCAGTTGTGTTATCTTGGATGGACCTTTCTTAACATACCAAATCCCATTTATAACTCTTGCATCGAAAGAGAGATGATTCTGCCGGTAGCTTAATTGGTTAATACTGCCAACCTGCAAGCTGTACGAAGTAAAAATAAAACGCTTGAAAACTACATGAAATCATACTTTATACCAAGAACTTTTTTGTGGCGCACTTGATGGCATAAGCATTCCAGTTCTAGCTCTGGCTTAAACAACAAATTAGGGTAGGACGAACGGTTCTATGACAACTCATACTGCGAAAATTCAGAGCACTACAACTCATTCAGAGTGCAACAACTCATCGGACCCGACAACTCACCGAGCGACAACTGACCGGTTGACAGCTCATTTTTCAACAACGATTTATTTATTATTAACTATGTTATTAATTATGTTATAACTTATTATCTAGTTCTATCAGTAATTGGTAAAAAGACTATCGCTCAATTACTTTAACGTTCAAAATTTGATATTATTCCAATTGTCGTAGCAATCTGTTGTTCGCGCAATGAGCTGTCACCCGGGCAGTTGTGGCACGGTGAGTTGTCGGGTTACGAGGACCGAACAGATGGCAATGGGACAGCGGAAAATATTAGGAACACGATGAAAACATAAAATTGGTTCCTAAGAGCTATTAAAATATTCTTTTCGGGCGATTCTGCCTAAAGGTCTTTACTGATGGTGACTAAAATTCGGCTAAATTTTATTTTGTAAAAACTCCGGCTTAACACATACTGGGATTTACGCTAAATAAGTATTTGAGGTATATAAGCTTGGAGCAGAAAAGGGGCTGCGGCTGTAGCATGAAAATTAAAATGTGGCAATGTTGATTCCTGCCTTGCGGTATCCACTGTAGCTTGTTTTAGAAATACATAATTTCAGTTCAGAAATAAATATCACTGTCTTTCCAATATATTCCTAGGTTTGAGGCCAGACGGTTAAAAATGTTTCCATGGAATATACATGGAAGATTGAATTTTGAGCTTCTTGTACAACCTTAGGTTAAATCGCACTCTTTCCTGTGCTAAGTTAAATTTAATTTTGATTTCCACTGTATTTATTTATTTTGATCAGCATAAAATCAAATTATTGTATATTATAAATTATGTAATTAAAGATGACTGGCTTGAAAATGATTATTTGACCCAAACACCTATCTTTGACATGAAATTTCAATTCCTAATTAGTAAAAAAAATAAGAGAGTATCACAAATGAAAAGGAAACTTTGGGCATATCAATGAATCTGCAAATTTTATTTCATCGCAACAAAATTCGCGAACTCGTAAATTTTTCAAAAAATCCTCCATGAACTATCCGTAGAGGACTTTAATGAGTAATTTTCTAAGTAATCAAAATTTTATCCGGGAAATACTGTATTTTTTGCATTATACATACATATTCTACTCAACTCAAACTTTTTAATGAGAATATCATCTCAAGTTAAAAGCTTTTTTAATGCCAGACTTTATTCGGAAACTCAAAATGACTTTCGTAAATAATTCTTTATCTAGAATAGAAATTTTTCCTATGAGCTACACTTCAATCTAAGTGAGGTATTTATTAGAAGTGCATCACCACCAACTTTAAGTAACTTTGATTGTGAAATAACAAAAAAGAATATAAATTAAGAGTAAAAGAAAAGATATTTAGTTATTTTAAATTTTTATTTTAAGCTCATGGAATTGTTGATGGAATAATATTCCATCGAATAATATTCACGGAGAAAATTTTTCGTGAGGTAATTACTCTTCCAGAACGAGTCGTTCTTTCAGCAAAATACGTGGTTTTTACCCTTTAGCAATCATGAGCAAAATATAATACAATTATCTCTACGATGGATTCAAAAACTTTCAATTAAATTTCTGAAACGGACTGTTTTGGTAAATAAAATAATTATTGTGCATTTTTCAAAAGCTATCGAAACAGTTTTATTCCATTGAGATCTTTCGTGTTCGAAGAATTAAAGTGATTTATGACCTGAGCTTGATTGTCGAATCCATGCCAAGGATGATAATTGAAAGCACGATTCATTACTTAAAATGACATAAAGTCGGATCCTGATTTTGCGATGCAAAGACCCATGCATTTCGCAGATCAATGATGCGTGATGCTATTGACCCAAATATCGTTAATAAAACCTGTGGCTAGTTGTGTTATCCAAATATTATTCTAGAACGAATCTATGAAGATAGTAATGAAAGTTTCTGGACTTAGAATCAATTGGAGTTAAATCGATTCATCAAACTAAAGAATCGACTAAAAGAAGTTTTAAAGAAGGATTAAATCACCATGAAGAAATTACCGGATTGAATGTGCATAAAGTAAATGGAGTTGGATGTATATCCTTGAAAGGCCAGTTAGTGAGAGTGAAATAAAAGTTCACATATTCATGATGCAGAATGAAATGAAGATGCGACCAGGAAATCGGTACATTGATGCTGAGGGGTTACCTGAAAAAATCCTCTCCAGGAGATTCGATGGAATTACATAAACTATCTTTACAAGATTTGAATAACAACATGAACAATATCCTCGTGTAGTGAGAGACTGTTAGGTTCCATTGATGAAATCAACTCTATTTTCATTTAGAGCACTTTAGAAGATTAGAAATTTAGGGAATAAAAATATTTTAATGAAATTTAACTGCAACATTTACCCTCAAGAGAGTGAATATGAGCTCAATATTTTAATATACTCACAGTAATAAAGAATCGCGTCTTTTGTGTCGCGAAATATAACTCGTCTCCCAACAACAATACTTTCAGCTTGTCTTTAAGTTAGTGGCGAGTAACATTTGAAGAAGTTCAAGGATTACAGAGTTAAGATTTATTTATTGTTAGATCTTCTGTATATCATTCAGTCTGGAGACCAAAATAAACCCAAAACCATTCTCCATCAAAAAGAAGAGGGAATGAGGCGCACTAGGCAAAATGAGGAGTAAGGTACATTGTCCTAACTTTCCTCATTGAGCCAGTATGATATCAGAAAAATGTCATCATAAGTGCAGCGCAATGACTCAGAGGATAACACTAAAACCATGGGACTCAAGAAAAGAAGCGAGCACAGCGAATGCAATTATACAGTAATGAAGAAAAAACTTGGCCATTCATTACTTCATTAGCTTTCCACAAAGTAACGTCTGACCATCTAGATTTCATGCCATTATTCAGTATCACTCATACCTCAGTGGCTTTTATAATATTATGTTCAAAATGCTCCTGTGCTTAATTTTTCCCGCGAAAAAGCCGAGCAGGAGGAATGTAGAATTCTGGTGGTAGATAAGTAGGTAGGTAGAGGATAGGTAGCTGTACCCACAATATGTGGCCCTATCTTCCACCAGAATTTTACATTCTCCTGCTCGGGGTTTTCACTGGGAAAAAATAAGTTCTGGGACTTATTAAACGTAGTAGTATTAACACAATCGTGAAAAGACAAACATAAGTCAATGAAAGATAAATTTTATCCATCCTGCAAAACACAAAAGGTAAATATAATGGTCGGCTCATCAAAAAAGGTAGTAGGAATGAAGCAATTGCTGAAAATTCATTTCGTGATATTTTTATCACCCCTCGCAATTTCACTGAGATAACTGGCATTCTTATTGTGTTTCCAGATTTGAAAAACTACGGAGGATAATTTTGAAACAGAATTACGCACTGCTACTCTCAGCTCAGATTCTGCGTACAGCCTACCCACTGCTGACCCAATCACAGTAGGAAACTGCTCTAATTAAAGAAAAATATTGCGGGATCGTGGACGGCGCGAGTCTTCCACCATTTAGCAAAACGGAGTTTTCACATTCTTCGAATGGAATTTTTTCTCCTCGAATCTCCGACGTTCCGTGGGAGTGGACGAAAAAAAATTTAAGGCCACCTTTGAGTAATATTTCGAATAAAAAGTTTCATAAGCGCATGGTCGAGGAAGTTTTTCAATAAATGAGAGAGATCTCTAGGCTCGTCTCACCTACCTGAGGGAGGCGGAAGGGGAGGGGGCAGGAAGCTAAAACAAATGATTTTCTCTGTTCCCTTCTTCCCACAAACGGCAGCGGGATGTTTCAATAGGGAAAGTAAACCATAGGAATATTCTCCCTCTCTTCAGAGTCCAATTGATGTTTCGATCCACAGGCGTAGGGGGCTAAAGTTTTCAGGTGATTCATTGGGAATAACGAAAAGGGAAAGTTTCGAAACCAGACTTTCGTTTCCTAACGTAACCCATCGTATTGATCTCTAATAGGCTGACAAATTACTTAATTGATCGGCATTTAGCTGATGAAGATTGCCCTTTTTGCCAGAAATATGCAGCAATCCAACATTTTGACCTATTGCCTTCTAAAGGCACGGAGCGAAACGTATCTTCATTCAAAGCATGTAAAACTCAGTTTCTCTGATAGCTTTGTTACCTTAACTTCTAAGGTAAAGTAATATGGCTGTGAATAATAATGAGCAATTTTCTAACATTTCAATGCTTTTGATAATTTCAGCCTAAAATATTTTTGAAAGTTTTTCATATCGTGTTCAATCATACTATGAGTTCAATTGCCAAGGACGCTAGAAACAGAAGGTCACCGAACTGATGCGATTAATCCAAATAATTGAAATCGAAACCACTAAGAATGAATTTAACGCTACATGAAAACATTGGAATGATTAAGAAGGTAATTCCACTTTACTAATTTACCACTACCCAAATTTATATCTATAAAAAATCGCATAAACAAGGGTTTCCAATGGATCTCGATTATAGATGCGTTATCATTTTCAGCGTAAAAATTTTCATTTCAGCGTAAAAATACACATCAGACTCACAAACATGACTTATATTCCATGAACTACACTACAAAAATTCAAAATCGGTAAAAATAATTTATAAGGGTAGGCAAGCCGACTTTCTTTTCTAATGCGTAAATGGAAGAGCATTCATTTTAGATCAGCATCCAAAAATTCGCAGTATTTGCTTTTGATTTGAATGCCCTATTATTTAAACTAATAATGAATATGGCTTTTAAATTTATACGGTTCAAGAGGGAGGGCAAGTACAGAATTACTCGGATGCCATTCAAAAACTTCATATAAATATTTACAAATGAAACGAAATAGGTTTCTTTTTGTTGGAGTTTATTAAAACTTAGATACTTATAAAATGAAAATATTTAAGGAAAGCTATATTTTAACGTTAGTGAAGTTAATTTCTAAATTAATTCATAAAACCTGAAAATTTGAAATTGTGAGGAATCAATTAATGATATTTCGATAACGAGGTATTAATTACTAACTATAATTAATAATTAAATGATAGTATGATGGATGAATTATTATGAGAATAATGATGGATTGTAGAATTATACTATTCACTGAAAGTTCTTCCCTTTTACCATAATTATTCACTATTTTATTTTCCTTCTTACAAAATCAACATAATGATTCTTTTTTCCGAAAGGAACAGCACTATTAAAAAAAACACAGAAGTTCATTTTTCTAATGAAATAGGGATGATGAAATATTTGATACCTATTTGATATTTCAATTCTTAATTCTTAATCAATAATTCAATTCAATTATTATTTGATATTTGATAAATCAATTCATAAAAGTATACCGTATAATTATTCATAAGTATATGATTTTCCCAACTTTTGAAATTTGGATAATAACAATAAGTTTTTAGAAAATATTCTGGAAACATAATGAGGGGTCAAATCATCTCCAGAAGGAGATATTTTCCATGGAAGTCCTAATTATGCACTAATTACTAATCATCTGCGATGGTTTTTCATCACATTTGACTTTGATACTCATGCAATAATTACAGAATATTTGTAAATATTTAATCAGAGGAGTAGATTATTGAGTTTTGCGGTAGAATCGAATATGATTATTATCATCAATATTCTTTCAAGATTGAATTAATGATTCATTACTTCCTCACTATAATGTCATCGCTTGCATATCGCAGAAGCATCTAATAAATCATAGTCAATACATAATCTTGATAAACGTAGATAAATATAAATAATGTTTAATATTTGAAATATTTATTATTTATTTATTGAATTGGAGAAAATTAAAGATTTTCTGAATCAAAAGCCGGAACATATGAATTTTATTTGATTATAATCCTTTTCCAAAATCTACAAAATTTTTCATTTTCATGATTTTCATTGACCAATAATATATGTGAACTATTTTGAATAGCAAGGGAAACTACTATTTAAAGAATATGTTGAAATTTTCAGATTTGAACAGATAAGCTCTTTATTTCAATTTTTCCACTCTCTCTTTTATCTATTCTATAGATCTCTATAAAATACAGTGCTTTGTGTCTAAACGAATAATAAAAGTCATCATTAACATACTTCTTCTAAAAGAATTATTCTGGCACAAAGCCGAAGTAGCATTTAAGGAAGAGAAGCAGAACGTTTAGACGGAGAGAATGTATTCTACAGCAAATAAAACGCATGAGTATTTTAGAAATAGAATCTATCTGCGGAAGTTTATATGGAAATTGTTAATTTTCAAGAATAGCGATTAAGTAATTTTAAAGCAGAAATTTCAGTCAACTCAGTTATTCTGACGATCTAAAGATTGCACGAAGGTGTAAATTTTCTATGGGAACTCTAAAGATGATCAGGGATAAAAATTGTTTTGATTGAAATTTTATAAATTCGAGTTCGTGCCTGAGATTAGATGAGATAAGAATGATAAAAGATTGAACTATTTTGGAGTTAACTAGGTGAGACAGGTTTCTTTTACTTTATTTGACGATGAGATCTAATCTCCAAACAGCATTATAGAGAACAAGACTAGCGAGTTAATAGACTCAGTTTAGAGATCTAACTAATCATAAAAGGCCCATCGATGGCGAACCCAAGTCCTTCTCGTTATTAGCAGGACCCTCCAACCAAAGCAGCTGATTTTTCATCTAGGAAGTCATGAACCAAATTTCAAAAGAATCTCTCAAAGCCAATAAAAAAAACAAATTTACAAAAAAGGAAAACATTTTAATTTATTCAATCCAGAGACCTATAAAAATCAAATTATTGCCTCACAGGAGCTCATATTTCCGATGAAAGAATGAGGAAATAGTATTTCCTCGAATTACGCAACCAGATCACCTCAGCTTTCCTAGTTATGAAAATATTTTCTAATCCTATCTATGAAACAGGCGATTGCCGTCGAAAATACCCGATGAAATCCCATCTACAGGCCTTATCGAATATATCTGGATTAACTCAATGATAGAAAAGGATAACTCTTATTTATATACACGGACTCAATGTCAGCTTTGGAGAGAATCTCCGTTGCCATTATATTCCACGAATGGGATGTAGGATGGGAAGAAGACGTTCCGGATGAGACTTCGCAGAGCGAGAAAGAAACACCATCGAACTCATTGTTGCATCACGCCTGACGTAACGTTTGAACCGTTAAGAGGGCAACCTAGCAGTTGGAGAGCGTTGAAATGAAAGAAGATAATCGATAAACGTCTCGAGGAGGAAGAAAATGCCAAAAAAGGAGGATCTAAAGTGAGACCCAACAATGAAACTCAAGAGGGCGTTCGCACGTGCGGAAAAAGGATTGCTGGTAAGATTGTAATTCACAAATAAAGCCACGCCAATTTTCCAAATAGGGTTCCCTCCGATTCGCAATCCGCTAGCGAAGAGAGATGCGCCTAGCACGCCACCCATAACGATTACTGGAAGGAGAAAGTTTCTCCAACAGCTTTTCCTGTACGTTCCGGAATATCTTTGGTGAAGACCCATCGGTCCCGAATCCAAAGCTCATTGGCATTCCTCGAAGGTCTGTCTGCATTCTCTTCCGGAACGGTATAGCTGAAATTTACCTAATATTAAGGTTCTCATTTCCATAAGAGAGGTTGCTACAGCGTAAATTCATAAACAATTTTTTTAAATGGTTTTGAAAATAAAAGAGAGTGAACTAGTAGGAATTCCATTGTTGGCATAAGTCACCTAAATAAAACACGCTCGAGAGCAACTTCCGGGAAAAAATGAAACCGAGGAAGTTTTGTAAAAGCCGAACAAACTGTATTTCCATACAATCAAGTTTTTTGATATTTAAACTGGAAGAAATTTTTCTCGGATGAATAAAGATTTTGAAAATTAAATCATAGCATTTGAATTGAATGAAAACATTTAATTTTTAAATAGTACATTATACTTGTGGGTATATCTAAAAGTTACATCATTTAGTGACAGCAAATTGTTTTTATCTAAGCCTCAAACAACTTTTGCCCTACTCCTTTTTGAAGCAAGACTGTGAGATTAAATTTTACACGATTATAGCTTATGCTTACTTCATGGAGAAAAATTTGTTTCAACTATATCTTGGACTTTCTTTATTTGAATATAAATTAACCACGTAGAGAAAAACAATATTTGCATGCTTTATACCACCTAGTTTTCCGTAGTGACAGTAAACGTCCTCAATGCATCCAATTCAAATAGTCTTTTCAGTTCCTCATTATCCTCTCATATACCATACAATTCCTTCTAATTTATTCTCAGATATTTTTCAAACATCTCAGTATCGCACCAGAAGAGTAGTAGATTAAATAGAGTCTTCTAAAGTTACGACGGAAGCGCAGTAGTTTGCGAAGCATGAGACATGCTATTGTGATTGATGAGTACGGAAGCCTGATTTAATTTTCCATCAAATCCATTTAATTGCAACCGGTTTCGCCGTGTAATCGCCGTCATCAGACATGCAGGCACTCACAGAAGTCAGTAAGCAATCAATATCTACGGCAAGAGTTTAGAAACTCTCTTCGTTTGTTATTATAGCTATATTTATTCACGATGAAAGCCACGTCAGTGAAACTGGAATATTTCGAAGTTGAATATAAAGGGAACTTACGACTTCTAAAAGCGATAAAAGTTGGCTAAAATAGTATCTACATTGGCCGGAAACAAATTTAGTTCAGATTATCTTCTAATATCCAGAGTGTAAGTGCCTAAGAGATTGCATTAATCATTCATTTCTACCTAATTACACCCAGGGAAAGCGATAAATGTCGCTCAGCTTGTAATTACACAGGCAGACAAAGTTTTGGTAACATTGACATAGTTCCCCTTTTCTTATTGTATTTTTGGATTAATTCAGCATTGTTTGTGTAAATAGTCCACCACATACTGTTTTCGAGAATTTTGCGTAGACATTAAAAAACGAAGTAATTTCTTCGTTGATTTTTATATTGAAATATTTGTTTGGTAAAACTCTAAATGTATATCTAAACTGTATATCATTACATTAATTCACTACATTTCTATTTAATTTATACTCCCAGACCGAATTCTAAGAGCAATAAAATGGCGAGTAGACAAGGTTTTCAAAAAGGTTTGGATTTTGTTGCCCGCAAGCTCACTAAAACGCTCGTTTCTCAAAGAGTTTTAAATATACGTGGCATCATATACATTCATCTTTAAGCTCTTGAAACGATTTTTGTTCTTAAATAAAAATTTATTCCATTTCAAATAGTCCTGTTTTTTTAGGCAAAATACGGTTCTGTGCCGCTCGCTTCTAATATAGGTGATCCAACTCCAGCCCGGCAGCCCTCGTATCCGTCAATGGGTACCCTTTTCCAGTTGTAAACATACATACACTATCCTCTTGATTCATATTAAGTAATGAAGAACCAGAGAGGATGTGTATTACTTATTCTCAATTCCAGGATACACTTCTAAGGGTACCCCTAATATTCGTCCGCCATCACTCGTAGCCTTCACACTTTTAGTACATACATTATATTTCTTAAAAATAACTAATATCATTTAGCTATTTACTACATTTTCACTGTTTTCATTGATTCACCGGGTAGAAGACATAATGACATAATTTGCTGGTATTAGTTACATCGTGTATATAAGTACGTAATTACAATATAGTTCGATCGCTTCTAAATTTTATAATAACTGCAAAGCACTGGTATTTTACCTATTATTACCCAAATATATACAGTTTTTCGATGGATCACAAATAAGGATAGTTTAAAAAATTGTTAATTGTTAGTTGCTTTTATTTTGCGCCCAAAATGTTTTGCCCTTAAAATTTTGGCTATCATATTAACAGTCTTAGTTTCAGTACTGTTAAAATACAGTGATTGGATAAATATTTGTTGAAAATGATAAAATGGTAGAAACCTGGTTTTTCTTGTCTTTCTTACTTGTCATGAATATCGATTACCGATTCACCCAATTTCTAGATTCGTTTGTTTGTCTCGGAAGTTTTGCACAAACCTTTCCTTTGTGAAACTTTCAGTTAGGTTCTGAAATTATAAGAAAATAGTCTTTCTTAAATCGGTTACAATATTCTCTAAGCCATTTGATTTTAGATCTATCATAGATAATTTAAAATACACTTCATCCCTCACTAATTTTAAGGCTCAGAAAACGATTTTATTATTGGAAATCCACGAAGAGCCAGAAAATGAGAATTAAGCTGGAATAAGTCTACTAATAAGTCTACTTCCTTCGTGACAAAAATAACTCGACATCTTTAATCTTGAGAAAACTGAAATTATTTCCGCTTTAATAGCATAAGATAAAAGTTAATGATTAACTTCCGAAATTGGTTTAAGTCCAACTTATCTGAACGCTGCAAAATGTGAAAAAAAGTAGTTAAGTAAGTTCCGAGGTGCTGTAAAATGAAAAAGCTTTGAAACAGTAATTTTCCACTTTTCTTTAATTTTAATAAACTATTTCCTACGTATTAGTTTTATTATTCCTCTTTGATTCGGATAAATTGTTTCAGGAAATATTAATACCTTTTTTATTTTGATACGTTATGCTTCTAGTGCTTCTCATTCTTTTGGTGCTTGATACGACTTTCCAGGACCAATATTTCTAATTTAATTTTGCAAAAGAAATGAACCCTGCAACAAAAACAATGAAATTTATGTGTATTTCTTATGAAAAGGTTTTGAAACGACTGGGTTCGAACCGTGGATTTTAGGGAAATAAAACGTAGCCTATACTCTGCGCGGGGTCAACTTTTAATAATGTAGAAAATTTCGAAGTTTTGCGACTCTAGGTTCTCGAGTATTTAGCGAAAATACACACACACAACCCACACTCTATATTAAAGATAAACATAATAGAATAACATTAGATGTGATCTCAGGTGCTATGGATATTGAATATCATTGTTCTTTAATTTATAATTGCGATTCGCAATCCGTTAGAATTGCGTATTGATTGGAATTGGAAACCCACCAATAACCCATCTTCAATGTAATGAAAAGGTTTTACAGGGTTACTTGGTCCAGAGTGGCTATCCCGCTCGATGACAGACTTGCAAGAAAAGAACTCGATCGTTGCATAACAAATTTATGGAATCTGAAACCTAATACAGGATTCGCGATTTAAGATGTATTTTTGGAAGCGAAAAGTTCACAAAAGGAGAGATGGGTTACGCAATCGTGAATCGAACCTCACATAAAACTTTTCCACTTCTTTTTCTTGAATAATTCCGCATTTATTTTAGTATTTACGAGTACTCGTTTCACACAGAGTAATTATACTCTCTTCTTTAACGTTAGAATTATACAGTCCTTGACACCTAATGTTTACGAAGCCGAATCAGTACTATACGATTTTGACAGAAATTTTGTTACTCTTGCATTGTTAAAATCGCTACAACAGCTTAGGTAATTTGGTTTCGCAGATTGGTTTCCGCCGGTTATCGAATCAAGGACCGCTTTCGCCAAAAACGAAAGTGCTCTTCACTTTCCTTCCTTGCCTAGCCCCCCAATAGATATCCCATTATATTATTAGCAAAGTCAAACTTTTAATTCAGATTAGTTACCCCAAAACTTAACCGCATTGACCGGTAGTTTCGCAACTCCGATACTACCTGGATTCCGTAAAAATCCAACTCTGTACTGAAATGTTTAAAAACCAAAGAAGCATTATTTAAAGGAATAAAGGTGTACACATTGATCTCATTGAGACAACGATATCATCTATTTAAGGAGGGTTTGATGAAAAAATATCAATCGCATCCAAAGGAAGATTAGCGAAGAAACAATAGAGGGAGACATGGCGAGCAAATCGAATTAAAGGATCAGGAACATAAGGCTTCCGATAATCTTATGAGTGCCATTTGGGAAAATCGAAAGATGCAGAAGTAGGTTAGGTGCCATGCGTAGGAATGAAGCCCGGAATGGACTTGGTAAGGATTTACTTTTTAAAAATTACTAGTTAAAATTTACAGGGCCTACTCAGAATTACATGTATTCACAGAAAGTGCAAGAGGCAAATAGTAGTATGAGTCAGCGTGGATTTGAAAAACTGAATTTTATTCCATTATCCTAAGAAATCGATATTCATCCAATATGGGGGCACATTTATTTTTCATTATTTAATCTGTCATTTGCCCTCGAAACATATTTCCTAAACATCCTACTAAACTAAAATATACTTATAGAATATAAGCATATTGTACTAACTAAAATATATCAAAATAAATATTTAATTGTGCCTGAGGATAAATTCTAAAAAAAATGAAGAAAAGATCCTATCTGAAGTAGAAATCATAATGAGATGAGATGATATCGTAAACAGTTTTGACCTACAAGAATAATGTCTAAGCAGACAAGTTTCACCTGAACGGATTAGAGACAGTTAATTTCGTAAAGCATGATTTCTGCGCCATCTGCAACATAAGCATTAAAACAGTTATATTTCAATGAGAATTAAGTACTGCGTGCAGCGCAATGCGCACCCCAAATTTGACATTCAGAGTGATACGTTGTTACTCATGTTCCGAATGGATAAAAGGCGTTCTATTTCATATGAGAATGACTTCTCCATAATTAGTTCAATAAAAACACAATCTGACTCCGTTCACTGAAAATATATTTAACTAAACACGACCGGTTTCGAGGGTACTACCTCATCTTCGGGCTTAGAAGATTTGCCTGAAAATGAGTAGTTTGTTTTTATTGAACTATTAAACAACAAATTTGTAACAAAATAAAAAAATGAAAATTTCGACAAGGGAATGTTATTTATAAATTCCTGAGGCCGTTTCCGGGAATAATTCTGCCTTTATCCGCTTCACATGTATAACGAAGTCCTTCACTCGATCATCATCCGTCTACATGAATTTATAAATTAATTATTCGGAAAGACTAGGAAGTGTTTAGTCTTCATAATAAATATCACAAGACACATTCCTAATAATTTAGAATAATTTAATTCCACAACATATAAGGTGCACTTCGATATAAATTTTTTAATCACAATTTAATTCAATAGATAAATTTACTTAAGTTCAGAGAAAGTAAGTTATCAGAAGATGTAAGAGATATAATGCGACCTCCCTGTTATATATAATCGTTCGTCGTTCTGATTCTGCGAGGAAGATCAGGGAAATAGATGGTAGAACGATTCGTCTAAAGAATTCATTTTTTCCGCGAACGATACGTGAAAGTAATCGATTATAGGAATAGTGTTATTGTACTTCCACGCCCTGCCACACACTGAAAGGCAGCTTACACTGTCTTTACATGGTCGTAGACAATTCTACATACGCTTATGCAATCGACTTCCCTTCCTCGTCTATCGGCAAAGTCCCGTTCATGCGATCAAAAGTCAAAAGGTAGCGTCAAAAAAGTGCTTCACTTTATAAAGTGAAGTTAACATGTTTATTTGCGATTATATCGCCTTATCTTTACAGACATAAATATAGCTTCGACGGTTAAAATAAGTTTTTGTGCAAACACTTTCTAGTTTCTCGATCACTATTATTGACCCGGAAGTATTGAACTGATTTTTGAGCTAAGCCTCTTGAGAACACGGTATCTCGTGACTCCAATAATCTAATGGCTTTGGCAACTAATGAAGGTTTTGTCAAAGTTCCTCAATATAAAAAGACTCCTTCGTGAGAATTCAAGAACAATAAGAAAGGCAACAGTTTTCTAATCTCACGCTAAAGGTGCTAAAAATGACGAAATGACGGTAAAAACTGGTGCTATTTGGGGGTAGGTCACAGGCAAATGCGATCTTCCTATAGTATTTCGAAATTAAGAAGCATCTGGGAATCACGAATACATTTATCGAATCCATACCAATACGATCAATTACGTCATTAGTTTATTATAAGAAATTACAGACCAGTAAAGAAAACTAAACTTTGTAAGTTACTCAATATATTTTATTACCGAAAGCTTTCGGTCAATTACAGCCATCATCATCACCTGATGATAGCCGAAACCGGTCGGCAGTAAAACATATTGAGGAACTTACAAAGTTTAGTTTTCTTTACTGGTTATGATGGCGTTCCAAGAAGTATAGCTTTCACATATCAACTACAAATCAAAGAACTTTGATAAAATTGGTTTAAGAATATTTATGTCGAGATTTTCAAGTTGAGTACGATGAGCAGTATTCAAAGAAATTTAAGTACTGTTAAAGTTTCTAAATGCAATTTGAAGTATTCCATTAAAGTAAGGACTTAACTCTCCCTGAATGACTAATAATTACCTATTTACATGCAAATGCCATTTTTCTGTTTTATAATCTATCTACCCATAAGCACCTACCTAAAGTTCAGTAACTAAACTCTGGTGAATCTTAAAATTTCTAGTATATTTATAAAATAGTATCTTATATTTAGATATAAATAATCATTTTCACAGTGAATGTCATTAGTAGAAAAGACGCACACTTTTCCACACATTTATTTATTCACGACTACCGGTTTCAGCACGTCTATGTCATATCAAAGAATCAACTGGTAGTCTTGAATTAAAAAATTGTGAGGAAAAGTTCATATCTATCCTTCATTCTGACGAGAATACTTATTAAAATTATTTATTTCCACAATATCTCGTCCGCATCAGCGAATTTTAATTTTATCTGTTAAAGATGAAAGATTTCTTGATCCCCAACGGTGGAAGATTATAAGGTATCGGAATTTCATTTCTACAATATGTTATTCTCTCTAGATTCTATCTTAATATTCAGAATAACTAAATATTATTATTTCTCATCATCCATTAAATGGAAAACCATGATCTAGCATGGAAGTGGGTGATATTTAGATAGGTTAATGTTTGTGCGATAAGAGATTGGAGAAAACCATCCAACGATGAAAAAGACAAGAAAGATTTCACTTGAAGGTTACGTTCAGTTTCAGTTAGTTTTACACTTTACATCTTAAAAACCATGAGGCTTTACTATGAGCACAATCATACGTAGAGGTATAATGCAGGAATTGATTATTGGTCTTAGAAATAAATCGTCAATACCTAAGATACGCTCTTAACACTGAAGACGTATAGTAGATTGGAAGTTACAAATGCGTTTCTGAAAGTGAAACTTTCATTTAATTGTAACTATATTGCTGGATACGCATTGCACAGTTCAACATTATAACTTAAATAAAATAAGAGAGAGGCAATATTAGTTTTTACCTTTTCTTATGAGTGCTATATTAATTTTCTGAGCAGCATTACTGACATTTGCATTGCAATAGGAACTTTTTACATCTTCCTCTGAATTCCTTATTTGTTTTCTGTAATTCGCATTCAAGAAGTAAAAAGTTAATTTCTTAAACGAGAAAGCGAAATTAAATGGTAGGGATTAGAACGGCACATGATATAAACCACTTGCGAAAAGAATGCTGGTTAATCTCGCGTTCACGCTCGTGACCTGCTGGAATGCCTATTATCCCTACATCTACGTATCTCACGTCATCTGCGGTTATCTTTGCCCAATCTGTTTATTTTTATCTTATCTTTCATCTGTCGTTGAAAGTGACCTCAAGTCAATATTCCAACCAACAGCAATTCTTCGTCCACCCTAGTTATGCAAATATAACAAAAAGTTTGCTATTCCACGGCAATCGAAGATTTTTTAAGACCCCAAAATCAGAACTATGAGAAAAAATTCAGACGTTAGAAGACAATGTTTCTGATTTTCTCTCTGTCTCTAGATTTACTGTTTCCTAGTCTAATACTTAATTCACAAGTCATTCCTAATATTAGACAAAAATGCATAGATATACCTCAGAACAAAATATTGTTCCTTATACTTATAATATTATACGAAATACCTTGAAATTAGTATATTGATATACATTCCAAATAATGATGATGATCCAAATGATTTCCAATAATAAGGTATGGATAGCCTACCAATATTATTTCGGTAAACTATAAAGACTACAATAAACTAAATACATTATATGAAGCATAGCCACTATTGACATACTGCAGTTATGCTTCATAAAAGTAGGATATTATCTTAGGGTGCTGATATCCAATAACGGCTTTTTTTCATTATCCTTCGACAGTCCCAGAGAGGAAAATACGTCACTTCAGAGCCAATAGTATTTTAGAAGCAATTTTGGAGAAGTTAAAAATCATGGCAACCGGTCATTTACAAAAGAGGCAATAGATTCGAATTCAGAATATTAAAGACTAACTAAACTCGAGTAAATCCGAATTTGATGAAAAAGATTGGTCATCTGTTCGGAAGGGATGGTCATTTTTTAATTTAGAGTTACGAATGCTCAGAATAAGATATCGAATAGCTATGAAAATAATGAGCACTACAGATGCATCATTTCATTTAAAAAGATTCCAATTCAACGATACTGAAACTTTCAAAAAAATATGAAGACAAAGAATCCAGCACACAAGAAAAATAATTCTTTCCAAAATTGAACCTTCGATGAAAATAAATAAAATGGAATTATAAAGTAAGAAAATTGCTAATATCGAATGAGTATGACATTTTGAGCAGTAATGTGGAAGTTCTGCTGATTTTTTTATTTTAAGAGTAGCAATGTCCTCTAAACCTTTTCCATCATGATATTATCTTGTAAATCTCTTTACGATAAGAACTAAAAGGAATACTGAACTAGAAAAATGTGGCACTAGGACTGAAATGCTTGTATTTCTCTTTTTACAGTACAATCATCAGAGACTTTTTCAAAATTACCAAGAGAACGTTCCTAAAATGTATTATGGCCATTGGAAATAAAATTAGCAGAATAGCACCCTAGAAATTAATATTAAAATATTCAGACAATTGTTATAAACATTCTATTCGCTATCGTAAAGGTAAATAAAAAAATCTAGTTCAAACTTCTGTGACAAGATGTTGCATTCCATTGAAGGAATTCATATGTTCATGACTATTATTATTATTATAGGAGAAAATAGATAAGTTTCTAATCTAAATATTTCATCATTTGTTCAAAGTACAAATGCTAGCATTAAATATTAATAAATAAAACTATCCACTGCGAAAACATTTCGTCCATTATAATCAGCAGTACATACTTGAGAATTATTTGTATTATGAATACACATTTCTCGCTGTGAATACTTCAGAATTTGTTGCAGGCTCATAATTCTCACATCAATTGGACGATGGAAAACGACTGACATCCTACGAATTCCTCGAATTTAAGACACCAAATGAGAGGAACCCAAGGAATGATAGATTCCACACCGTTTCACGAGATTGATGCCGGTGGCATTTAGTTTGACTCGATTATTACCTAGGCTTAATTATGGCATTCGAACCTAACTGAGAAAATTTCGCAACGAGAGGAAAGTGCCTCTCACGCCCACCGCTGGGAAAAAATGCCCCATTCACACCGAATGATCGGCTGTAGTACTATTTCCTACCGAAGGAATAAGAGAAAGAAAAAACCGGATAATCGTAGCAGGTGGCTTCCTGCTAAAACCCTGTACGTCCTCCATCTTGGCTTCACCTCCCCCGCCCCTGTCGAACGCCTTCGACATAATTAATAGCTTTCGTTTCCAATTCTTCCACGACTCGAGAAAAACGGAAAGTGCTTTGATTAATAGGAAACCTTGAAATTGGCGTGAGAGAAGATCTCGCGATTGTGTGAGAGGAATTTCAATCGTCTTCGGAAGAGGGTTACAGTTTATTCTTCTGTGGGCATTAGGGGGTGTTTTCGGCGGAGGAAAGATCGAGAGAAGGCGAAAACGAGGAAAGTTACAGGAGACGAAGAAGATCGCCCATCGGACGTAGTGGCGCGATCTTCCGGTAAGAGGGGGGAGATGCGTCTCCTTCTGTGAGAAAGGGTTAACGTCCACTCTTCCGATAAAAATAAGGTCGGAAAAAACGAGACAATGGCGACCAAAAATGTTTCCTTGAAAGTTCCAGTTTTTTACCCACGAGGGAGAAGCAGAAGGAGCCGCCGGACTAGCACAAAGGACGCTCTCCGTGCACAAAAGCTTTCTGTTGCGTCCACCTCGACGCAATTAACACCGAAAAATACTCGGTTATAAATGCGCGGAGGGTGAAAGCCGACGCGTGAACGTGAGCCCGACTTTTAATTTAATCTGCCTTCCTCTAAAATGGGCGTTGAAGAATCTGATATAATGATTAATTCTTTTAGACCAACTATCCTTCCTGGTTTCTTCGGATGAAAAAGATTACCGCAAACAGTTTATAGCTACCATAATAGGACTGACTCTTCCTTGAGAATTCTTTTTATAAAAGTGCCTTACATAAGTTTGTTAAAGAAATTTTATAAACTGGAAAAATCAAATAGATTATTACTTGAATTTAGAGAAATATTGACGAAAAGTAAATAAAAGTACATTCATAAATTAAGATGTACAATCGTGATAATAAATAATAAATAAACGTAATAAATTGTATCGTAAGCGATATAATTGGGTAAAAATGTGTACATTCTGAAATTGTTTCTATTTTAGAATAGCTTTAATATTGATAAGTATAAAAACTATTATAATTATTTCTGGAGAAATTAATTACCTTTGAGGATCTTCTCTGTATACCATCCTTCATTTTCGGCTTCCCTTTGCCATTTTTCAGGTAACCATCCGAACTTTTACTCCTCCAGTTTTTTTACACCATAACTTCTTATTTTACAGTTCAAATGAAGTTCTATTGTACTGATATCCATCTCCTTGCGGATCTGTAATACATCGACTTGTAATAATTAATCACTCTCACTAGATAATGTGGATGAGAGATATAAGTAATGAAAATGCTCTTCTTTGTTTTTATTGTGTTAACACCGACTAAACCATCAAATATAGTATGGAAACGAAGTGTCATCGTAAGACTACATGAAACGATAGACACGGAGCTAACAAGAGAAATTTCTCAGGAATTAAGGCGACGTTTTCCCTCGAGTATCGTGCATATCTGCCGACTCCTTTGGAAGAGGTTAACAGGGTGAGGGAATCAAACGGGGATGTTCGGTAACTTCATTTCCATTTCCTACCATCGCCGCGGAGGAGTCCGGAGAAAAAGAAATCACCCAGAGAAAGTTGCTGCATCTTCAAACGAAAGAGAAAGAGACTTATCGGTCTTCGATCAGATGGGGTATAAAGCACCCGAGCTGTCGGGGAAGAGTAGTGTACGTGAGGACAGGGAAATTCAGCAGGACTTACTACGACGGATGATAACTGAAATCGCACGGAGAGGAATTTGTTTTCGGTGTTAAAGCCTATATTAAACATTCGTCCACGCCTCTTCTCTAAATGTCATGACTTAAAAGCTAGGTAAAGAAATAGACTGATTCTTCGATTAACGTCTCTTCTTTCTCTAGATATTTCATAAATCGATCAAATGTTTGAATTTATTAGATCGGGGTGGAGATGAAAGACAATGTGAAAGATGTGAAAGTAAAATTTGGCTGCGTTATCTCGAGTACTTTTAATTTGGTTCTCAAGAAATTGACTTCAATAAAGGATAACAAGTATTCAGAAAATATTATTATGATGAAAATATTATGGAAAGATCGCACCATTATGAGTCAAGTCTTCTACAAAATTATTGCATTGAATAACATAAAACAAACAAAATAAAAATATGTTCAAGAAGCGTAAACGATAAATTGGAAAAATTAACCTGACTTATAATTTAAACAGCTTAAGAATTCGATGACCAAAATCTGTTTAACTCAAGTTATCATAAGTTTCCGTTTCAAAGAAAAATTAGAAAGAAAAACTCTTTGTGAGTTGTATAGAAAACACAACTCTTTGTGAGTTGTATAGAAGCTATCAGTGCCATTTTAGACATGATGCAATGAAAAGAGATTAAAGTAAGGGTTAGCGACTTCCAATTTTGAATAGAGATAATTTAGTAAAGATTATCCTAAAGCTGCAAGAAGTTTGTTATCTTAAATATAGATTTGGAGCTACAAGCAATTTACTCGAACGGAACTAAAGATAGCAATCTTGCTATTGATACATCGTAACTTCTGGTTACACGTCGAGGGTTATCTTTAAGGTAGTTGTTAGTTTTTAAGAAGCACAGGCAGTCTCTATGATTCGGTTGTAGTGCCTGGAACTTTCTCACTGTGAGCGTAGAGAATTAACCGTTTAAATTGGCATAATAGCTCTAAGTATCACAAAATTTACATCTCTGGGGAAAGCTCTTACTCGAAGTAAATTTTTTTCTAAATGATAACCTTCAAACAGAATATGAAAACAAAAATTATCACAAAAATGTTGGGAAAATGCATTTTAAATGTAGAAAATTAATCAAATATACATTTAAGATGTTTTACCAAAATATTGATGATGGAAAATAATAGCAGATAAATTGCAGATAATAATTGTCTTCATTTTGTAAAACCTACTATACAGCCTTTTTTATGGTAGATTTCATAACTGATAAAGGGTGTAACGAAATTATTCTTTTCTCTGCAGCAAACAATCCATCCCTATACCAAACTTTTAAGTAGAGATTACATCTACTGTTTTGGAAAATGGAAAACTCTATAATGGCCATCGTAACATTTAATTGAAGAGCAACTTTTTAACGGTGATTCTTCTATAATAATATTCCATAACAAATATATATCATTATTAATCTAATTTTTAGCTTTTTGGCCAAAATAATCCCAACTTTTATTTTCCTGATAAGCCCAAAAATAATCTTGTTACTGTTACGACTCGTCTAAGTTCGAGATCCGTGTTCAAACTTGATTTTTCACTACAAAATATGATTCAAATCCATGAATCATTAAAATAGATTAATTTTCTCAAATGAACGATGGATGAATTACGGATGAAAATTAAATAATTTAATGAATTCAAGCTCATGGCGCATTTTATTACTGATTTCGCGACTTTGGAAACCGAACTGGCTCTAATGGTGGAGTATTATACAAGAAAGCTCAGATATCGTGGAAGCGTACTTTCTTAAGGGAAAGGAGAAAACAAAGGGAATTACCGTGGAAAGTCCTGTTTTCATCAAATCACGAGCACGTGCCGGATTCCTTTCAGAAATCGCCATTCGACTGCTCTCTCTTCCCCGGATCCGAAATAATTTCCATTATAGAGAAGCGTGCAAAATTCAAGCATGATTTTCATCGATTTATAACTAGATCATTCCCTCGGGGACAGAGAGGCAACCTCGAAAGGAATGCAATTTTTTTCTTAGGCGTTGTACTATACAATTCGTTTTTGACATCTAGCTTATGAACGTAATTAATAATACAGACAAATACGAATAAAAACGATTTAGAGGGATCTTTGTTGTTTGAGAAAGCTCGACTGATTGATTGAAATAATCTTATCCGCAAAGCATAGTTATTTTTATAATTCATGCAGCTTAGGTAACTTACTCTTTCATCGCCAAACTACGCAAACCGCTTAGTAGAAAAACCTAAAAACTCACTTAGGATCTTCCTTCTATATGTGAAATATTTTATTTATGATGGGAATATTCTTTCAGAATCATGGCTTAGCATCAATTAAGGCAAAATTTGTTCATCTTAGAGAGGATAAACATTGCGAGTAATGGATGATCAGGCAATTATTGTAACATCTAACTTGACAACATCTTCCTAATAATTTACTTACAGAAAAATAATTTTTGATATATTTTGACATGACTAGGTGATTTCATTGCTTGGGTTTGAAAAATGTTTCATACGATGTTAGAGAAACATATTTATACTGATTGAGATGTTGGAAGCTATTGAGATATCGTCAGGAGAATAAAACAACTAGTGAAGAATAATTTAAATGAGATATTAAATAGAAGAGGAAAGTGAATGAAATGTGGAATTTTCATAAGTTTCATAATATCGAGAATTATATTTTTTAATTCGTAGGTATTTGTAACTAGTGCGATTATTATTATATTATTATAGTTGGCGAGCAGTGGAGTTTTAGGATTAGGATTCACCAAAACCTTTGTACTGCGCAAATTCAGTTATGAGATATTCAAGGAAATTTCATTCTGAATTAGTTTGTAATTTATTATGCCGTGGAAGAAAATCTAGAAATCTAAACAAAGAAAAAAAAGTAATGATACAACGATTAGGAAATTAGAAAATTAAAAAGCAATTAGAAGGGTATGTGCAAACACGGTAAAAAATATGTAAATGTTTTTAATACAGGTTCAAAATACTTTTACTTTGTTCAAATATTTGCTTATGAATGTTTATTTTCATATTATGTACATTATGCATTCTTTATATTATTGTATGTATGTATTACCTATTATATTATTATTTTATGTATATTATATTGTATGTATATTATATTGTATGTATATTATGAACAACTGTAAATATTAGAATTTCATTCTAAATAAACTTACTACTTACTACTACTACATGAAAAAACAATTTAAAAGAATTTAGTATTTTATTACAATTATAAATAATTAGTATTTTTGGTGTTACACGAAGTACGGTCAATTCACATAGATTAAAACTGAGTACGAGTCTTTCCATTTTTAAGCATGGAAATGGCAGATCTTCACAACAATAATCCAGCCATCAATTAATTTTGTATCACTATGATTCACAAATCGTTCTATGATACGACGTATTACTATGGGTTTCCTTCTCTGAAATAGCGTCCTTTATAATTCAAAAGGAATTTCATACGAATAGAAACTTTCCCTAGACAACTGACAATGAAGGGCATCAAAACAAAAACACACATAGACACTCAAAGAGGACAACTCTAACCAATGTACTACTGAAACAGTGTCTCCTTGACATTTGCATGTCCAGATAGCGCGAATCCTTAAGAAGACAAAGGAAGTTGTAAGGTGTTACGGTGAAATATGGAAGGAGGGAGAGATTTCACTCGTGATGTCATACGTCACCTCAGCTCCTGAGCAAAGATAACGCTTAATTTACATCAACTGATAATTAATACCTGAACCTGTAGAGAAATCTTCTTTGAATGCAAGCAATGAAAAAAAAAATCCGTTATGTCTGAAGGATAATGCACACACGATCGGCTACGTTTAATGCTATCAAGTTGGAATGGTTAACTTTTTAAAAGTAAATTAGCCAGAGGACTAAAGGTTACGCAAAAATATAGATAAAGGCAATGCTCAACGTTAGATTTTTACATTCTAATGTTACTATTCAATCAGTATACGTAATTATCGTCAATATTGTAACAAAATTAAAGAAATATCTTTCTTTTCTACGTACTAATTCCCTTTAATTTTAGTTATTTTCCGAGATGAGCTATCCTTGGATGTGAAGCTGTTCGTGTAAAATTAATCTGGAAGATGAATATCAGGAATTGGCCCCTTGGTCCATTGACTTCGAAGCGTAATCGTTGTTTTCACAGATTAAAATACCGATATTCGGAAATCGTTGGCTGTATATATTTACAGCTGAATTATAATTCGGTCATAAAATCTCAACCTTTTTCTTCAAATAAAAGCGTATTCAAATACACTACTTCAACCTTAGCCTCTGATTCTATTTATGAAGAAAAGATATGGAAAGAATTCGAAGACCTTAAAACATAATTATCTTCAGTGATGTTGGTTGGTTTATAACTTTATAAGTTTACAGCAGTGGCTCTCTGCCTAGGGTACCCGTAGCTCTTAGGCGTACTATAAGAAACGGCAAAGGCAAAGGGCAATGAACGGACATAGCTAAGTATTCTTTTCTCAATAGAAAAATAAAAAAATCTTTCCAAAATAAATGTTTAAATGTTTTATGGTAATGTTGTGCAATACTTTGTAATGTGTTATAATGATTTAGGGACCTCTGGAGAAGTAAAGTATTGCTTGAAAGGTTGAAGTACGGTGAGGTTCTACCCCGTGACCGCTGCAGTAGCCGAGAAGGCCTGCCAAGTACCCGAAAATTTCAGTAAAACAGTTACAAATAATATTATAAATTTATTATATAATTGTAATGTAAATAAATTATAATATATATTGTAATCATTCTATGGGAATTGTAAGTTTATCATGTACGTATTTTATATTAAGTATGTTTATAACTTGTATATAGGTATTTATGCAGGTAGAAAAAACTGCCACCAGGTTTACATCCTAACTGCAGTTTATGTTTTAGTAATAATTATAATAAGCTTGCCATGGGGTACTATAAATATTAGGTAAACAATTATGTTATACTACAGAGCAGTGGTTCCCAAACTTTTTCATGCTACCGCTCCCTTATTCCTGTATCACCGCCCCCAACCAGCATATGTAAAAATTATTCTCTAATTGTAAGACCAAATCCAAAGAATAAATAAAAAGCAAAATAAAAGCTGCAATCTTTAAAACGTACACCAAATCATTATATATGATGTTTAATAACTGACTAGAGACCAGTAAAATTGAGTAAAAATAGAAATATGATCAATTGGGAATAAAATAACTTAGCATCAAGCGCACCTAGGGGGGGCGCTATTGCCCACTTTGGGGCCCACTGCTATACAGCATAGGTTCCCAAATTTCTTCCCCCGTTGACCCCTTTCAATTTTCTATTGACCCCTTGGCCACCTAATATTGAATTTTTATGTCAAAAAGCCATATCTGGTTTCTATTTGATTATATTATCTTTTAAAATGGGATCTTTGTCTTCAAAATACTCTTAAACACACTCAAAAATTGAGAAAAATCTTGGACGCTCAGTTTCTTTCTCCCTGATATGGACCGCCTCTAAATCTATATAGACCTCTGGGGGTCCATATCGACCACTTTGAGAAACTATGCTAAAGAGAAATTTTATGGAGAACTAGATTTATAAGCAAAAAAACGATAATATCAATTGAATTAGGCGTAACTTTGCGGTAGGAAGCCACTGAGAACAGTGAAAATAAAACAAAACTGCTACCCATACCTGGTACGGGTAGAAGTTTTGTTTTATTTTCACCGTTCTCAAGCAAAAAAAAACCTCATTTTACTTCCTATGGCTGGGAAAAAGAGACTTTTAAGTGCTCCAAATTTTCTGAAAAAGATGATAACAATACAATTTTATAGACCTGAAGTGCAGTAGAATCGACTCGTAACGGGAAACTTAATTTGACTATAGTTATCTGAGAAAATATTCTAATCAACAGAGAATCAGATTTCATTGCGTATTTCGTCCTGAAACAGCTCGCGGGTTTCCGGCAACAGTTTGCAGTGATTGAGCAGCGCCTTGCCCTCCCGTGATCTACACGGCTAAGCCACGGAGAGCCCCAATCTCCCCAAGGGGAATCTTCTCCGCTCTGAATCAAGTTCTCACCCAGAGGTGAGGATGAAAAATCATCGAAAGATTTCCGTCATGAGAGCGAAAAAAGGGGACCCTCATTGCTCAACGGGAACCATCAAGTGTGTCCGCAGGCAGATATTGCGCGAACTTTGAGCTCGCCTGTGGAAACAAAAGAAGAGGACTAAGCTGTAGGATGGCAAATCGAGGAATCTTCCAACTTGCGCAAGTCAGTCTCCGACTTGTCCCGCCTTAATACTACGCCCACATCAAGCGGGCGGGGTGATTACGCCAAACGATTTGAAGAGGGTCCCTCGATCTCGAGATTACGCTTCGGGAGGTAAATAATAATGATCTTGCACCGTGTTGTCACGCAACCATGCTCGCCTCCGAGGATGAGAACACAGTCGGACGTTGGCAAATGGGTCTTGCGCTTCACGATGCTAGAGCGAAAATTTTACTGTCTCTGCCTCATTATACCAAAAGGAACATGAATTCGCTCTTCCCCGCGTAGATGATTCGATTCGCAGAATTACATACAATAAAGATACCGCTCAAATTATCATTGAAGTATAAAGACCTATCATCTCTGCCCAACAAATATAGCAAGAGAGTAATTCGAAATTTAAACTATCAAATCCAATATAAAATCTCCGTTGCAATACGAAAATTAGGCTTTGATGCTTCGGATGAAACTTCGGCCTTTACTCTTGAGCAACTTCTTTCTTAAATCGATGAGTCAGACAGCGACTCCTCTCTATGATTATCTGATAAAGATGATGATTCAGTGTACTTAAAAGGTATTACCAAGCCGAGGAAACTTCTTTATTAGAGAAAGAAAAGATATTGGCTGGTATCTTCGAGATCTTATAGAAATGGAATGTACCATAGATATCTAATCTTTATGATAAGGTATTTCAAATCGATTTATACAATGCACCTATACATATATAATAGTAATAATACATATAAATCAATAGGATAAAGCTATTATCATAATTGATACAAGTTATATTGATCACATGATTCACTTACATAAAAAGTGGAGCTGCAATCAGGTAAAGGAAAATTACGACGTAAACGAAACTCCATTAAAACCATCGTCATTAAAAGATACTAGTGCCGGAGTTTTTATCTAAAGAAATTCAGAAAATACACGACAATATCAACAAGCGTCGAAAGCTAAATACGACTGATTTAGGTATTATCATGATTTGTGCTTAATCACAATCCTCTTTGAATGCGTGGGCCAGTCTAAATTCTTCCCCCGAATTAAAATGGCTGCCATTCTGTAATTCGCAATACCTGCTTATCATTAAACTATGATATCAAATAAGCTCATCCATCGGAAATGAGCTAATATTTTAGGAGACGATGTAATCCGTTTGCCGATTATGAAATTTAACGAAATAGTTTACCCTTTTTGAAGTTGACGTTAATAGTGATCAACAGAGGCAAATAGTTAATGTTTAGTATCTCGCGATTTCCCTAAATATGATACTCAAATCCAATCCGAATAACAAAGATTTACTATGGTTATAATTTTAAGGAAGATTGTCAGATGAGCATTTAATCTTTTAAATACTAGTTCGATATCTTCTTTCCCTTAAAAGTTGTCATCAGCGTAATTGGTAGTCTTTCTAATGTTTCGTCTTGTCATTTAGGATTAATCAAAGAAAAATGAATTTAGCATAACCTCAAAAGTAATACAGGATACTATGCAGTGCAAGAAATGTCAAATGATTCTGTTGCAGTCCTTAAATTGCGTTTGAAAGAGAAAGCTGGGTCGAAATCATAAAACATGCGTCATTTAAATCGGAAAGCAAAAAGGTCGCCTCATCTTCACAATCAATACTATTTTATGGTAGCATCAACTATTATCGAGCAGCTTTCTCTATGGAACTACAAAGGGTAATTGTTGAAAAACGTTATAGAATAATAAGACAACTGGGATTGACTCTTTAGCTTTCCCTTTTCCTTGGCCCTCAACTTTTTAATAAAATGATTTTATCGGATTATGATCTACTCACTTAGCCAATATTGCAAAGACGAGAGGTGTGGGAACTGGCGTTCGAGGACTGAGCCGTGGGATAAAAATGGCTTCAACGGGTTGAAAAAGGATTATAGAAGAGAATTTCAGATAAAACGAGACCCATAAAAGCTGTTTTTGTACAACCCCTACGACGTACATTCGTATAATACTTGGCTTATTTCATCAATTTACCTTTGATGTTTAAAAAGGCATATTTATGCATGGAAAATGACTCGAAACAGTTCAAGGAATAAATAAACAATGAAACAAATCAATATGAATAAGTAGAACAAGATTTATTTTAAATGATAACTAAGTTTCCGTTAGAGTAACATCTTCAGTCGATCAATAAATAAAAGTTGTGGACTTTAGACAGTGATTTTAATCGATTTTGAAAATTTTTACAATGTCGTTTGCAAAACATCACAAGAAACAATATAAAACTATAACATATATTTTTATTTCAATCTGATCGCTCATTTCATGTATTTTAAGGAACTTTTCGTTATTGTTCTAGCGAACCAGCCATCTTAAACTATGGGCACACGTGAAAATACTTTCATACGAAAGAAAACATTGGTCATTGCCATG
Organism: Sympetrum striolatum; assembly: GCA_947579665.1. Lineage (NCBI taxonomy): Eukaryota > Metazoa > Arthropoda > Insecta > Odonata > Libellulidae > Sympetrum > Sympetrum striolatum. The sequence goes on along the minus strand of OX388342.1, from coordinate 45,394,723 downwards.
TGCCTCTAAATTCTCGAATTGACTTTTAAATGCATTAATGTTAATTTAATGCCACAGGGTAAATTTTGGCCTCTCAAATTCGGTTTACAGAGGGAGCTCACAATTTCTAACTCATGCATCAGTTCAAGTCAATTTATACGCATATAGTCGAATTCCTAGTCGAATACCTTCTATTCTAAATGGCGTAAAGTGATCTTCAAATCTATCTTTGGATAAAATCCATAATTAGGTGACAATTTAAAGAGATTTCCATTTAATCGAAGCGTGAACAACCATGAATACATCTCCAAGGAGAAATTTGTAGTAAAAAGTTTATGGAAGGGCTACCGACTCCGGCACGTCATTATCCGAAACCCAAAATGCGTTTTCTCATGAGATTTTCCCACAAATTCCAAAATCTCTTTTATCGCAAGCGTTGCAAAACGCTTCGGAATGGGCATACCTTCGGAAAAGGAAGGAAGGAGAAGCGATAAAAATTTGTAAGAAGCGCATATGAATGGATCGCGAAACGAGGCGACCTTGGGAGAACGCTCTTTCAAATTTGGACGCACGCGTCTCCTTATTTCGGAGACACGGCACTACGGTTGCGACAATTAATTGCACGGCTACCTAAGCACGCGGATCCATCAAGATATGGCATACGAGTATATATAGTGGTATATAGGGTATACGAGAGTAAGGAGTCGGAGCGTTTTCGTTATTCGGTGGATTCGTCCATCCTCTTGGGCTGTTAACCGAAAAGGTGGTCATCCAAATCTGGATTTACCTTAAACTGAGAAGATCTCGTTCTTACGTGGAAATAGATATGAAATGATCCTAAAATACGAGGGAAAAGTAGTCACAAAATGAGAGACAACGCAACGATGCCAATAGCTACATAAAATCCGTAACCTTTATGATGCGTATTTTTTACTTCTGTTTATCATTTAATTTTATGATTTTTTTAGAAAATAGGATGGGAATAAAAAGTAACATTGAAATGTATGTAAAAGTAACTCGGTGAATTTACAGAAAATACTTTCCCGGAGGACGTAGAAGTTAATATATGACCTTACTGTTACCTTGGATGATAAGATACCGTGAGAAAATCAAGCAAACATATGCTATATAGATTCAGTTGATTCAAAAGTTAATTTTTCAGCGAACAGTACTCGTAAGCAGAAGACTAAGAGAAGAGACAGAATAGTGTCTGCTTCTTATGATATAGAATTAGACTCTTAACTGAAGTAAGACGTTCATCGTTAGATTAAAGTTAAAACCAGCCAGATTTACCATAAAATGAATAATCCATTCATCCACACGGATTTTCAGAGCAAAAATCATACAACTTTATGGCCGTCAATAGCAAGACTTCTTCATTATCTTGAATACGTTTATGATTCCTCACCGATCACGGTTCAGTAAACTGTCGTAATGTACCATTATCTACATAATGGGGAATTATACCCTTGAGTTAAAACAATTCGAAATGCACATTTAATATTTTATTTAAAAAAATCAGTCTTTCTATCATTTCCAAAATTATTATTTGTTTTTGAAATTATTTCTGCTTTTCTATGATGATTTACTTCTGCGAAAATTTCATATATGTTTACGTTAGCGTGGCTATTGCTTTCCATCCCTTGATTCAATTCGTTAATATATTAGAACTCTCATTTAGTTGAGAGTTATAACAGATATATATAAGATGGGTTGATCATTGGCTTTGCTTACTTGTTGATCACGATCAGTACGATGACATGATATGATTCTGACATTATGATTCGGCAAGGCTTACCTGCCGTTAATACACCTAGGTCGAGAGAAGCTTCGAGAACTATGACAATATGAATGTTTCTGACTTATTTAACATGTTGAAATGAATATTATGAAATAAATAATTTTTAAGGAATGTTTTAAATTGTCCGTGGAGACGATGTTCCAAACAAATGATGCATGGGAATTTTGCTATGATAAATCTTGAACTAATGTTTGCGTCCTCATACCATACGAGTATTTCCTCCGACAAAACCGTACTTATTCGAGCTCGGCTATTGCGGGTTCTCTAACGGTAACGATTCATACAAGTCTATTTAAATCTACACCGTGTAGTTGAAGAATTTCGAGTGGGTTGTCAATAAGATCTGCTTGACATCAATAAGATGCTTTTGCTGGCCAATTATGCGAATTTAGTCCAGCATTTATAATATATTACATATGAAATATTACTACCAATAACTACACTAAATAAAATTATTGAATAATTTATGAAAGTTTTATTGCTTCATCGTGCAAAATATTTCTCAACTAAAGCAGTGCGGTAATTCCATCTGAACAAAATAAGTCATAATTTCCAGTATTTCCAAGGCACAGCAATTTAATAAAATCTCTATCTGAAGGGTCTTCATGAGTTCACCATCAAATAAGATATTTACAAAATTTCCTTCACGGCTTATATTGAATACGAGTAAAATGTAGCTTGCATACTGCAAGCAGATCAACAACACTAATTTCATATCGGCATCATATCGGGACGGTAGTCAAAAGAAAAAAAAAGGATTGAAAATATTCTTAAAATTCTCTACAATTTAATCGTCTGGCATCGAACCCGGGTCTTCCAGGTAAACTTACTATGCAGCACAACAGAAGATCACCTTCTCTAACTACGTGTGAAAATTCAAGCAGAAATATTGGCCTCAAACGACGTACTACTTTTCCCTTACATTCCTTATCGGAGAAATTTTAATGTTCTCTGGCATCGAACCCAGGAATAGAATTGTCGTATCTAAATTTTCTTAAGCCAAGTCTTAATATACATCTTCTAGCAAAGCAAGAACTTCCTATTATTTCGATAAGTACATCAAAATAAATAATGAAAACTAACTCAATGCATTTTAAATGGGGGATTTATTTACCGCCTGGCTTCGAACCCGGATCTTTCTGGTGATACTTTCTATGCAACACAATAGAAGATCACCATCTCTAACTACATGTGAAAATTCAAGCAGAAATATTTGCTGCAACTGCCTCAAACGACGTCCTACTTTTCCTTTATATTCCTTATAAGAGAAAAGTTATTGTGCTCTAGCATCGAACCCAGGAATAGTAGGGTCTTATTTTTTTTCTTAAATCAATTCTTACCATACATCTTCTAGACAAGCACGAACTTCCTATCATTTCGATAAGTGTATCAAAAAAAATAATGAAAAACTATTCCTATTTATTTTAAAGGGCAGATATTCGCATCGTCCTAGCATCGAACCCAGGATATTTCCTGTAAAAGTCATTTATGTTTTCGATAGATCATGACCATATATATAGGCTCCTAGAGTTTTGATTCTCTAGCTATCCGGGAAGTATATTTTTAAAATTCCCGAAATTCAAAGCAATGCATTCAAATAGGAAAAATCGGGACTTTGAGGCCCTCTGGAATCGAACCCATGACATTGAGGTTCAAAATCGCAATTTTTATCTATATCCATGAATGAATCCGAAGAAGCATCTATATATAATAGATATGTTTTATAAATATATCTTAAGTATAAAAAATTGATACTAACGAGTATGATTTTTAATATCTAGAGAAATCATGTTAAATTATTTCATCTATGAATTTTAATTGTAAATAATCTATGTATGCTACTATTTTGGGGATCATTTACCTCGTTTAGTGTCCTACTTGAAAACCCAAGTAGAAATTAAAATTAAAGGGGATTACTAAATTAGAGCAATAAAATTTTAACATTATACAGGCGTTTTAGATAAGCGCTTGCGGGCCATATAATTGGTCTATATAATAGGTCGAAGATACAAATGTATGACGAAAAATTTCCGAGCAGCGAAACAAGAAACAGAATAGCTCCAGGATAAGATTTCTGAAACGATCTTTTTCGAAAAATTCATCGTTTCATAACCTTTTCGTCGAAGTAGAAGGCATCGCACAATAAAAAAAGAATACGACTCCTGAGAGGTATCGAGAAAGCGTTACGAGGTAGTAATAGCAAAAAAAATCTTCTGGTACTGCAGATGTGCTTCTAGTAGTTAAAGTAGTATTTTAAAGTAGTAGTATTGTTAAAAGTGATTCGACAGCTTACTAGCAGATCATTTCGCATGTGGGCTCCCACCGGTTATTAGTTCTTTCCTCAAACTATTAGATAATGTAACAGTGTAAATTAGATGTTAATATAACTACCCACTACCATAAGCCACTAATGGCTCGTGGTGTTAAAATGTTAACTATTTCCCTCCATGTTGTGTTATACAAATACTATTTAGATAATACTTTATCTTAAAAAATACTATAGTTTTCCTCTTTACCCCTAAATTTCTACAAGGTAACATTTTTCATTGCTTTGTATTTATTATATTAAATAGAAAGACTCATTTTCAGCTGGAATCCTCCGTATTAAATTCAACTGGAGAGTATTTATGATAAAAAGATATGTTAAAATATAGAGAGTAGAAAGAGAAAACTTGTATACATCGGATGTGCCTAATAAACTTCAACTGGAGAGTATTTATGATAAAAAGATATGTTAAAATATAGAGAAATTCTCTAAGTAGAAAGAGAAAACTTGTATACATCGGATGTGCCTAATAAACTTCAAGTTAGATTCGCTGTAGTTACAACTAGCCATAGAAGACACCGAAAGTGTAAATGTTCATAAAATATTGTAATAATCTTGTAAAAAATGTCATCTTCTATTTATAGTAACGACTGTGTCCCGTCACCTTTAGAGTAATACGCTATCTAGCACGCCAAGTAAAAACTTTCCACATAACTGATTAGACCAATTTGGATATGCTTCAGTATTTAATCACGCAGTAGAAAAGAAATATAGGATCAATTCCTTATCCTTAATGAATTTAGTTTCCAGAAATACGGTATTGGCTACTTCGGGGTCGTCACCATATAGGCTCGTACGTTGAGCATTACTGAAAGGCTTTCACATGGAAGGATTTTGTTTCATGGCTTTCATTAACCTTTTCACGCCATAAGAAAATGTCCTAAAATGTATTTTTGAGGATATATATTCGCAAAACGCAAGCAATAAATTACGATACACACCGAGTAAAATTTAGACAAATGATGAGCATTACCTAATAATTATCAACATTAATGTCACATAAATTAAAATAGATATTAATTAGTTGATTACAATATAAATATACTACATAAATATTTATTAAAGATATCAACACAAGAATGGCTATTCAGTGTTGCCTTAAGTAGGTAGTATTTTTCAAGATCAGCCCTTGTGTATGGGCTGTTTAATTTTATCCTTCATATTATACGAACACTATTAAAGTTATTTCTTGATTATCAAACATTCAAATTAGTAAATAAAAATTTAAGCATCGAGATTATTAAAAAAAACCTGATGGGAAATTATTTTAAACTATTACCGATAACATTGAAACTCAAAACTTGGCATGTGAATAAAGATTATGAATACATTTCATATGCTTGCAGTATGCAAGCAACGTTTTACTCGTATCTATTACATATAGATGCTTCTCCGGATTCATTCATATATTCATACGAGTAAAATGTAGCTTGCATACTGCAAGGAGATCGACAACACTAATTTCATATCGGCATCATATGGGGACGGTCCTCAAAAGAAGAAAAAAACATTGAAAATATTCTTAAAATTCGCTGCAATTTAATCGTCTGGCATCGAACCCGGGTCTTCAGGATGAATTTACTATGCAGCACAACAGAAGATCACCATCTATAATTTTTTGAGGCACTTCCCGGAAAAGTAGAGAGTTGAAATTCGAGGGATCGCTAGAAGTCGTGCATATCCAACGAAAATAAAAAAGACATCTTCGACGATTATTCTTGGTTCGACGCTAGGTCAGGGCAAATATCTTCCCTTTAAAATGTATTGTGGCGATTTTTAAGATTTTTTTTGGAAACCTTCTCGATGACATGGAAACTTGAAACTCGGCATGTTGATAGAGATCATGAATATATTTTGTAATCAAATTTTAGCAATTCGCTGATGGTCCTTGGTTCGATCCCAGTTGGCCATTTATATTCCTCAATGCATTTCTTATGGAGATAACGGAAACAAATTTTAGGTACTTCCCGGCATGATATCGACTTCAAACTTTGCATTAAATAAGATCAATTTCTAACAAATCATACCGTACATTCTTAGCTGCCAATATTTCCTGGGTTCGACACCAGGCGTTTCTACAATCAGTAACCGATCCTATTTTCTAGAATTATTTTGAGCCCCTTCCCAATAATATAGAAACATGAAATTCGGCATATAGATAGAGATTATTGATATGTTTCAAATACTTTGTTTTGGGATTCCTTGATTGTCCTTGGTTCGATCCCAGAAAGCCATTTACATTACACAATGCATTTCAGACGGGGATAATGTCGTCTTATTTCAGGACCTTCCCGGTAAGATATGGACTTCAAAATTTGCATTAATTAAGATCGGTTCCTAGCAAGTTATTTTGTCTATTCGCATCTGCCAATAGTTTCTTGGTTCGACACCAGGAGTCTACAAAAATAAGAATATGCTACGACTTTTAAACTCTTACCGATAACATTGAAACTTGGCATGTGAATAAAGATTATGAATACATTTCATATGGTTGCAGTATGCAAGCAACATTTTACTTGTATAAATACAAACGTGTATAAAAGTTTAGATTATAAACTTTGGTTGCCTACGTCACTTCTTCATGACAGTTGACGAAAGAAAATAGCAAGACCGGCAACTTGAATTGACTTGCATGCACCACCAGCAAGTACTGCAATTGTGAATGGCTCACGTCGTTCACACGTCATTTCCAATCGACATGTTCAGTCAGGTTGAGTAGTTTTGAGATACGGGAAGGAATCTGGACCTTTTATGAATTTTAGAACCTTATTTCATTTTTAACACTCCTTTTAGCGATAAATATTAACGAACGTTATCTTTTGGTAGCATTTCATTTTATAAATAGACATTACACCCTCTGCATTCATTTAAGTAAGCGCAAGCTACTCGGCTGGCTTACTTCCTTACTTGGTCGAGTACACTGCTGTTGGAGTCGTTAGTGATTCACTTGCCACAGTGTCTCAACTCATTGCAGAGAAATTATCAGCCTCAGGGTAGTGCAAAGAGCCAGTAACAAGGGCGATCTATTCTGTTAGGCAACAGTTTCTCCATCGAAGATCTTGTTATCGGCTAGTCTGAAATATACATGCATTTTATCATGTCGATTTCTATGTTTAACAAACGAACAAACCCCTAATCAGCAACATCAATAACGAGATATAATTCGTATCTAAGAAAAATAGGAAATCAGCTGTTCTTAAACTAAATGCTTTTAATTAAACCAGATTCTTCATTTTTATAAGACTTAAATCTCATTTATCGTAGACCTATAATTATACCATGCAATAAGTCCTAATTTATTGACTGTTTCTGTTAGTTGAGGTGATCATCTAATTTCATCACTGTAGCTCATTACCTTCCTTAAGTACACATTTTTCACCAAAATTTCCCTCTTGATAAAAAATATAACGGTTTGGATGACCAAATATCAGACCAGTGGAAGGGAGGAAATTTACTAGCTACTAAATTGTCCATCCCCTTATCAATATTCGGTTTCCTTCCATGAATATTCAAGAAGATGCCTATTTCTATATATTTTTCTTTACCAAGCAAATATGGACTTTTATTGCTCATATACTTAAGGATGGTGATAGTTTTATCTACTGGCACATTCAAAACCTTCAATTCAGCATGAAATCATTTAAGGGAAGCAGCATGATCATGGGAAGAGTGATGTTGATCAAAAAATAACATCCCCATGGTATATTTTAAAGAATTTATCAACCGTTTAACCAAAGTCACAGTGACTACTGAAACCATTGATTGAGTACAACTAAATATACCTCGACAACTGACAGGAAGGGGTATATTACAGGACAAAAAGAAAGGTAGGAAACACAATTCAAAAGTTAGGCTGTCTTGCTTGAATTAGGATGCTTGGCCACCCATTTCATGGAATTTACCAATGCTTAAATTCCTTAGCAACTGATTATTACATTACTATAATAACTCAAGAGTATCATAGTTCATTCAGCAGTACTAAATAAAAGAAGACAGAGTCACTTCACCAGAAGATCTAAAGTTAGCTCTAAGCAAACAGTAAAAAGATGAACCCTCCAAGTTTTTTAACAATTCATTCTCTTTGAGGAATAGTAAAATGTATGAGAATAGCAATCCAATAAGAGGGTTTACCGATTCCTACTCTGAATGAGTCGCCGAACACAAAGGAACCAAATTTTTAGATAGCATTTTGAGAGTTAAAATGCTTGTAATTATTGATTGAAATATTTTATAACAGTTCATTACAATTTAGGATTATAATAAACTAACACACTGCCAGACTATTTTCCAATTTATTACATTTGAGAACCAAGTATGAGATTTTCACATTGCCAGGAAAATGCACAATATAGTAAAATATGATGCTTGCCATTAATCTTCTTAGTAATATCAGAGGTTGTTAAGCCTAAGGCAATATTTTCCATTAAATCATTGATTTTTCAGGTCCTCATAGTTTTATTGTATCCTGCAGTTGCCTCTTAGCAAACAAACATCTAAACATGATGCAGTTTCAACTATTACCACTGCACTGCACTACAAGTAAATGAATAGTGAGTCAATAGAAGCAGCTCCGTTTCCAAAAAGTATGCAAGAGAGCAAAAATTATCAATGATCACAGACTTCTCAAAGCAAGACAAACAGAAAAACAACAAGCACATCACAACAAATGAATATGTATATAGAAAAGTGAATTTAAACAAGTATGATATCACATGAATGAAATTCATAAATTACTTTCCTTGATTAGAGCAAAATTAGATCAAATAACAATCAACGACAGAAACATTAAAACTCATCCTATACATTTTTTCAAATTTTGCAGGTACGCATGATATTTATTTTCTGATTTTCAAGATAAACAAAATGACAAAAAATATCATCCACTTGTATGATACACAGTGAAGAAAATATATGGCAATAAATACATGCACTTATGACAATGTGTAGACATCCACCTGCAAGAGCATTCAACATCAACAGCACTATCAGGTTTTGGCAATAACATGCAATAAGTGAACTAAATTTCAAAGATTTTAAGCATGATAATATTACATAATTGTGCTCACTCAGTGAATAATCAAAATTAACATTTTTAGACACCAATAAAACAAAAATCTTTGTTGGTAGATTTGTTATGTTATTGCAACCAGACAAAAGCACCTAAAATCATCAATTCTAATAACACTTTTACCTAAACACTAAGGACCAAAAGTGTCCTCATACTTTCTCTCATTTTTTGGACAATTGCTAATCATGTACAGATATATTGCTGTCACAACAAAATTTTGTACATACATGGATAATTTGAACAACAGGATTAAATCATTTATAACTTTTTAAAGCCACATTGGCTTTCAACTAAGTCTTGGGGATTATTTTCTTTAAGAATTACTTTCTGTAGATCTATTCCCAAAACAGAGCCAATTCACAGAACATTTTCAACAAATATCATGGTGACAGTGACACCAAATAACCACTACTGCATTTCGCTTAACCTGATAAACTCAAATCTAAATGGAATGTTTTTACAATCTAAACTCATAAGGAGCGGGAAAAATACAATAAGGGCATTTTTGTACACACAACAATTAATTTTATGTAAATGATTTCACATTTTGAGTACTGTTCAAATCACTGCATTTTACCATTCTATTAATATCCAGGTGTGATCAATTATTTTTCACACCTTTCCACACTTGCAGCTTATAGGAGTGATACACCTATATTACAAGCACTTGACCATGAATATATATATGTATATATATTTATGCATATATATTTATAGATATTTTGTATCTCTTTTATAGTAATCTATATAGACTTTCATCTTATGTTTAAAGAAAGAAAATTTTGTGATACTTAAACCATATTGTCAGTAATGGTCAACACATATTTCTTTTTACAGTGTATTCTTTCAATATAGACCACCCATATTCATAATTCTACATATCATTATTCTTTATATGATACAATTAGGATTCCTTTTCATATAATAAATGCTGCGGCACACCAACCAACCAACCAGCTATTTTTCAGCAAAGGATAGCTCTAGAAGAGAAGGGATCAAGTTTCCTCCCCTGCCGACATCTCAAAGGCACCAAGGAGAATATTTTAAGAGGAAAGTAACCTCATGAGTCTACTAACACGGGCAGAGGGAAGATAAAGGATATTGTGTTTGAAATGAAGGCATACAAGATTCAAGGATAGGAAATTTTACATTCAACTAAAGAACCTAAAGTGCACTGAAAAATAATACGCTGGCATAAAGGTTTACAATGTGCCACACATTGGTAAATCAACTAAAACTGTACAATATTTTCCACACCAACATGCTAAATGATAAAAAAATTAGCACTGGGTGGGGTAAACAAATTGGTATCTAAGATGGGGTACAAAAGGTTGCTCTAATGGAAAAGGCAACACTTCAAACAAAATATGAAAGGCAAAACTGATAGCAGCCAAGGAATATATTAACATTGAGGATATCAAGCCAGCCTCAGGACTCTTTTATAAGACTGAGACTAATGATTTTATATGTATATTCATATATATGTATGTTTTATCCATTCACTCATCTGTGCACTTACTCATCCACTCTCTCATCTTGTAGACATATGAACAAGAGCATTGAACATCACCTAGTGTCTCAATTACAACTTGTCAATTTCTCTGGGGGTATATTCCTCTCCACCAATGGGCATTTCATTCATAATGTCAGAGTCACTCTTATTCACTTCCTTTTGCAACGTAAGCACTAGGCCGTATAGTAATTTGGAAACAAAAACCTATGACGCACATAACACACAGCCCTTTGTAATCACTCAAATCAGAGAGGGATCACAGGAGGAGAGAAGACAACTGCTTCTTGAAAACACAATGGATATATGCATTTTTCATATTATTATCAAGGCTATGGAGCCAGAGAAAATTACAATTATTACAAAAAATACCTTTTGCATATTCACAGAGATTTTTTCGTATTCAAGCACCTAATTCTGGGAGAAGTGGAGTGGGTTTAGATGATCCATGTACACTGCTTATCTACATATGATTTAATTCCACTTAAACTCCTGTAGAAAGAGAAAAATTACAAAAATTAGTTGAGAGATGATTCACAATCATTAAAGCAAAATTAAATAAAATGAGGCCATGCACAAGGATTAATTCCTTTAAGTAATTATATGGTTTCTAAGATTACCTATGATACCTACAAATACTTTACATGATTAATTAAAATTAAACTTATTTCTACCAAATTTAAATATAATATGCTGAAAAGGCAACTTAGAAGATTATTGCAATAGACTTCTAAATACTAATTACTATCCACATGGGGCTTGGAGACTTTTTAGATTATTTTTTTATCCAAAGAAGAATCATTTCCAAAGTATATTCATAGCATACGAGTCAAATAAAGTTGTGTGGGATAAAAAAGTTTCTTCCTGGATTTAACTGCTGATGATTATCAATCTGCTACTGCCAAGTTCTTAAAACTCTGCCTTTTAAGATTTAAAAAAGATTGCTGATAACATCGGGCATTGAACATAACATTAGATGATAGTGTAACAATTGAATAAAGTTGAAATATCATAAAGTGGAAAATGTAATCAATTAAATTACTCAGTGTGGTTTTGGTAAACCAGATGACCTGCTTGAGCGAATCATCTTGTTTTCTCTTGACTGGCTGAGCAACCATATATCTTTCGTCATTATATTATATTTACTTCCGTGTTTTGTCGTCGATGCCTCATTCAATGTGTAAACATTTGGCATTATGCAAATGTAAGAGCAACCAAAGAGCATTTAAAAGTCAAAAATTTTGTAAAAGGTATCAAAACACCTTAACATCATTTTAAATTTAATGCACGAAGCCTCTGCACATATTTGGGTCACCTACAGCGATGTTTTCCCCTAGCAAACTATACAAACAATGGGTTGCATCTTAAGGATGATAAATTGCAAAAGCAATCTCAAGTAAACAAAATTAATCCTGGTTTTAGGTTAGGTATTTAGTATAAGATTGAAAAATAATGGTTGGATGGTGGACACCCTGAAAAATGTTGGTCTCCAAGCGAGAAAATGTTTCACGCATTCAGTCAGAATCACTCTCTGCATGAGGTGGCCTGTGTTGTGATAATCCGTGTGCCTATCAGTAAAATAATGGATAAAACATCGCAGACCAAGAAAAAGAGAAAATCCCTGATTTTGGTCACCAAAAGGTCAATTATCAAGGAATTACGTGATCACGGTCAGACAAAAACAGAAATTGCTCGGAAATATGGCATTTCTTTATCTACATTAGTAACAATTGTCAATTCAAGTGAAAAAAGTTTGAGTCACACAACAGCATCGTTAAAAACAAAGTGCGTCTCATGGCACAGTGGGCTAGAATCGAAAAAAAGCTGGCCAAAAATAAGAAAGTGGTTTTTTTGAGTGCAGACTTTGAAACGTTGCATTGTCATGCTTGAATAAATTCTGTATATAACCGCAAAATCATTATTGTTTGCTCCCACGCATTACAATTCTACAGGGGTTAAAGTTGACCAAATTTCACGAAAAATTCCGGTCTTCTATATTTAGCCAAATTCTTCAACTTCAAGTCAATTCTGAACCAAAATGAGCAAACTCATTGGGTAAGAAACGATGCAGTTTTATAAACCTAATCTTTATGCCTCATAATACTTGGTTTGAATGATCATACTTCAATATCTGCAATATTTATACAAAGAAATGGCAAACCCTTATTTTACGGCAAATTTACACCTAAAGTGAGGAAAATAGTAGTGATGCACCATGATGTACACGGGCTAAATAATACCACAATATTCTTTGAAGCTTTCTTAAGAGGAACCTGAAAAAAATCCTACGACAATTTGAGAAGCCGACAAAAGCCTTTTCGATGGCGATGCAAGAGCAATATCCGTGCAGCGGAGCACCACTTTCTGAGACGATCTCGGTTTTGAGAGGATATGCGGAAAAAAACTCTTCTGAATAGTTGTTTCGGATAAAAACTTAAATTAGAATAACATAAAAAATGATGCCATAGCACATTGATTTTGACATAAACATTGAGGGCAAATATATTCCTTTCTATGTTTACACAGTTGGTGCACTAAATGAGTAAATAACAAACCATTTTAAATTCACACTTATGTTGATATTTTAAGATTAGGTTATGTCCCCATCACAAGACAAGGAGTTATCATAATTGGTTAAATATAGTTGTAACATTTATACATAAATCATGCATGGTAATAGTTTTTATAGCAAATAGAGATACAAACGAGTGTGATGAATTTTAAGCTATGCCTTGTTCTACAGTGAAGATTCAAAATATAGGCTCATCCAGAAATACAATATCATGGTTGATACTAAATAAAATGCATTTGTTTCTCAAATGTACCTGAATTTATGCAAATTTTTTAAACATAAGGGCTCGGATGGCAGAGGTTAATATTATCCAATTTCGAAAAAAAATTGCATATAATATCCTCGTATCAGTACACAACTTTCCACATATGGCAAATTTGATTCAGAAAAAAAATTTTTGTCCCACCTTACTAAACAGCCTCACATACTTCCACAGAAATATCTAGTTCTAAAATTGATTAGTTTACTGGAATTACTTAAAAATTATTATTGCTTATTTTCTAGTTATGAAAGGGTCATTAGGCAGCATAGGAGTCTACGTGCTCACCCAACATGAATGCTGCTTGGCTAGGCCCTGACCCAATAAATGATACATCGCCCTGAGCTTTACCTTTATAGCATATCTTATCGTTCCAAAGATAATTGAAAGCTACATGCAACATTAAAACATATTTTGGGCCATTACTATCTTTTGAAATGTTACTTCTAACAAAATAAGAAGAATCTGATCCTAACCACTATGATCTTGGCTACTGAGGAATGCAATGAACTTAGCAAAGAGAAATTTTATGAGTACCCTATGTAAGCAAAATATGGTTGACATCTAAATTATGACTGATGGATCCCAAAGATGAAGGAAGAAATTCTTTCAAATAATAAAATGATAATGTGTCCTTCAGTCATGGAATACTGTAACAAGACATAACCATGAATCATCAAGAAAAAACATACAAATTAATTACATTTGAAGGTTCAATCTTTACTAGTTAATCACAATTTGACATGCACATCTTCATATTATCCCAAGTTAGAATAGAACAGGTTTAAAATTTAAAAAATAAAAACTAACAATAATAGAGGAATATTAGAAAAAAGGGAAAAAACATTCAATATTCACTAAGAGATTAGACTAATTAGAAGTCTTCTTAACCATCAAGAACAGAATAGCATATTTATTCTGAATTTTAATGCTATACAGCATGAATGTTAAAAGATATATTGTGTAAAAGTAATTATGCACCTTCTCCTAACCTATAACAGCTTGTATATTTCAATGGTCATCGCAGGTAACCAAATAAACAAATGAGCACAAAATACCTTAAAAGATTTTACACAATAAGTGAAATATATTTCATTATAAAAGTAAACATTTCTGAGCTTTCATTTAGACAGGTAATATTCTCCTAAGGGATAGTTCTAACATTTTCTATTCACAGCTCTATTTTTCAAATACATAATGTGAAAGTCATTTCCAATCTACTTGTAATAAAAGTGAACAAAAGAAATTCAGGAAGTATTGAATGCAAAGAATTTGATAACCAACTATACTCATTAAGGGATCTGTTTATTTGAGATGCCCAGCATGAACAATACCATGCAATGTAACAATTCAAACAATCTTTAAAAAGTCAGATAAATGTATAAAAAGTGATTCATGTGTATTTAGAAGGTGAAATAACTTACGAGGTTTCAGCTTGATTTCATGAACTACTTCATAAGCAAAAATGTGAAAATCTGCAGTATTTCACATTAAAATATATATAAAACACTGACAGAAGAAAACTCTCTATTCATACTAACTTTCAGCAATGATTCTCAATCAGAGCAATCTCATTGAAACAGTCCCATGCATTTAAGTAGACTCTATACCCTGTATTACCTCCATCTTAGAAATACTCATTCAGACAGTGTTGATATAACACTGAGTGGGATTCACTTCTTACATATCATATTAGAGTTTAATCAGAGTTACTCATGCAAGTTGAGCATTCACAAGGAAATGGATGCAAAATACACAGGCCCTTTCAATACTACAAAAATATTAGGGAGCCCTTTACCTCAGAGCGCTCCAAAAGGGTCGAGAGCCATGCTCCCAGGCTGGGAAGCTTGAGCTGGCTGCTGTTGAGAGGTAGCAGTGGCAGATACCACTCCCCCTACAACCCCCATAGGTGCACTAGCCCCCAGCCGAGGGCTTCCCATCATGCCACCTGACCCCCCACTCACTCCACCTCCACCCACACCAGCCCCCACACCCATGGGGGCCATGCCTTGCATTGCCTGGTACATCACACACATAAGAAGGGCACCAGAAGGAGAAATTAAATAAAACAGTTAAAAGGTATGTGCAATGTGCATCTAATTTGCTGAGTTTTAATGTGCACAAAGAAGGTTTACAGTCAATCATGCAACCCTAAAGTTTTATTCAACTTAATTCACCGTGATGTTTATAGTCTAGGTGATTGTATCAGTAACATTTACTTAGCTTATATTTAACAAATTCTATAGGGTGAAAATTCATTATTTCATGGATAGAAAAGTAATCTAAGCAGAGTCTCAAATAAACATAATTATCTTATTTTGATGTATCATTTATAAGGTAATAATCATAAAATAAAAATTTTCTACGAATATTCATTCCTACAATTAGGAAGAATAAAGCAAATAAAATAAAATTTTGGTTCAATCCAAGGATACTTTTCAAAGTTACTTGAACAAGTAAATTTATCTTACCTCGATTAATAGAAATGTGCAAGTTTTAATTATTAATTTTTATACATCTAGAAACCTATTACACATTAAGAGAGAGAATAGGAAATTGTTATCTAGTGGAAAAAGTAACATTTAAGCAGAGCAGACCTCTTATCAAACAATATGTTTATAATTTATGGATGTACTACTTATAAATGAATTATTTAATCATCCATATATTTGTGAAAATTAATTTGAATGAATCGCTATCAGATTTCCTTCCAGGGGTTTTGAAATATAGACTATGCAATGCTAAAACAATTTCAATCAAACATCCTTAATGCTAACCCCTACAGGAATGTTATCAAAACATTTAAGCTACCGCAATTTTCCATGAAAATCTAAGAAATAAGACATTTAATTATCATAATTACTGAATTTCTTTAAGTAAACTAAAAATAAATTTTAAGACCATTTATGGTCACAAAATAAAATTGAATTCTCAAATTAATATCATATTGAATATTTCTTATGATGACAAAATTTGAAAACTTTACTGTCACCCTTAATTTTAATTGAAAATTTACTGCTCTTACTTAAGTGTATGACTGGCAGGTAATTGACAAATTAATTTTCTCTGCCAAGTATTTCTGACATTTAATACTTTCTAAACCACTTATAAAACTGATAACAGGACAGCATGCTTTGCATATGGTGGAGTATACTTTCCTAATTAGTTAATATAGTTCTAATTATTCCTAATAATTGACTGAGGTTGAGAACTTGAAAATTAGCAAAATCAATCAGCCAAAATTCAAAATGGATAAACTAAATAGAAAGTGTTCATAATAAACAACAAATGGTTACATTATAGCAATAAGAAGTTTCTTATTCCATTCAATCAATCCAAGAGAAATGATAAAACAGCTCTTAACCCTTTAAGGAATGTAAGAAAACTCCAATTGAAATACAGTTTTCTTCTTCTAAATTCTGTTTTTTGGGTCAAATTATGATACCAAATCAATTCTTATGAAAATATAAAGCCTAATAACTTAGGTATAAATTGGGACAAATTTGTTGCTGCGGGCAGCCTATTGTTAGAATAGAACGAAAGATAAACTAACCAGAATTTTTTTAAATTCATGGGACAAATGTCCCTTGATCCTTAAAGGGTTAAAGATTAATTTAAAATTTAATAACACCATCACTGATTACCAAGTTAGTAATTTTAACAAACAAAAATTAACCCTACAGATTAAATTAAAATTAAGAGAATTAAAGACAATGAAATACATTTCTCCCAAAAATTCTTAACAAATTTTGTCTTGATCAATCTAAGTTAAACTCTCAATATGCTTGAAAGCCAGATTTTTTAAATGAAAAGATTTACCAATTTAAAACAAATATTGGAGTAAAATATTTAAGAAAATCAGTTATAGCATTATCTTTTCCATTTTTTCCTGGATTCTGTGGAACAAAATACAAAATTGTATTTCATTTATAGTAATTATGGAATGTTAAAACTTAAGAAGGCTTGGAAAGAATAATACCCAATATAATAAACTTCTATGACTAAATAAATTAGCATTTACCAATAAATTGGTATTCACAAATTTTGAAAGGCTCTGCAGGAACTAAGATAATTGTAACTTAAGGCTAAGAATGAACTAAAACTGAACTATGATAGCTGTAACTTAAGATAGCAATATATATTTTTTTCCATTTATATTAATTTATACTTTAATTTGAAAAGTTTTCATGCATTTGAAGAGAAGAAAAATTATATTTTCTACACAAAATGTTTTGGAAAATACTGCAACCCCTCCACATATAAATTACTGCACATCCATTAACTCAAACAGAAAATATTGAAAATGAATACCTATATACTTTGACAGTGAGGTGCAAATGCTACTTGATTTTGCAACCTAGTACCTATTTACAAATTATAATTTTCTTTAGTTTTGAAAATCTGGGAATATTGCTCAATCATGTTAAATAATAATTTATATAAGTTATTATTTACTAATTAACTAGCTTCTTAGTAGATTCTAGATACTTTTGCTTTCTATAAGACAATGAATACAAAACTCAATCCCATATTTTGAAAATTGCATTTAAAAACCTCTCTGCATTTGGCAGACAAAACAGGGGAATTACTTTTCTGATTTTTCTTGCATTTACAGCTTTTACAAACTACTATTTTAAGACAAAAAATATGAACTAATTTAAGAACTGATTCCCATTAACCTAGAGATCTCCATACAAATAGGATGTACAACTTATGACTTTTGAAAACTTACATCTGTGTAGTTAAAAGTTAGATAGAACAGGCTTAAGGTCATTTTCTCAATGTGTTATTTCATGTTAACAAAGTATTTTTAGCTATCTTTAATTGCAGCATTTGACACAACAGAACCATAAACATTAAGGATACTTTTATCTAAGAATCAATATTTACACAGCAACTAATTCAGTTTTCACACAAACATGCAATGCCATTTTATATTGGTGCAAAATTATTCCATCAATAAGACAAAAACTGAAGATGAAGAATCCAAGAATACAGCAACAACAACAATAGGAATCAAGCATAAGTTGAAAGAGAAGAAACAAACTAAAAGAAAACTTCCTGAAGAATGCACGAAACTTAGAGAATAAATTCAGTTATTTTGTACAATGCACGGGTAAAGGAAGCAACAATAAGCTACGAAAAGTTATTTGCCTCACCATTGGCTGCATTGGTGGAAATTGGGCAGCGGGAGCTGGACTTGCACCAACAGGCATTCCTGTCATCATTGCTTGACCCTAAAGAGTGAAAATTCCAATTACTACAGAAAAATAACAAAATATACTCGATTTTCATTGAAAAAAAATCTTTGTCAATAATAATGATTAATGGTAGGTTATAGCCTGGCTTCTCTGATACTTCCTTTCACATGAAAAATATAATAAAATGCTACAAAGTGTATACCTGTATAAGAAAAAGGGGGAAAATATAACATGCAGCAGATAGACAGGGACTTATAAAGACACATGCAGAGAACACCTATTTCCTTATTGAGAAAAAAAGATTCACTTTTCTTGCGAAAAACCTATACCTAAGGCCACTGAATATATTCTATACTTTTCATTCTAGAAGCCCATAATCATAGTACATACAATAATAGAATTATACTATCCTAACCCAAGGAGAAACGGACACCAGATTTTTCCAGGTTAGGGCATGGGTATGTGTGTTTGTCCTTTGTGTGAAGGTACATGTTTATTAAAACTGATATAACTTGGGGCACCTGTTTCAGTTAAAGTAATAATAATAACAGAAATCAAAGAGATCTGAGAAAGAGATTTGCTAAATGCTTTGTATGAAGTGTAGTGACTTAGAGCAGTGAAACATGGACAGTCAAAACAAAGGATGAAAAGTACTTGGAAAGTTTTGAAATGTGATAGTGGAGGAAAATGCTCAAGGTGAAGTGGAGAGATAGAATTATAAATGATGAAGTACCATTGAGAATAGGGGAGGAAATAAATGATGAGGGAAATCAAAAAGAGGAAGACAAAGGGACTTACTATGCAAAATTGCTTACTTTTTATTATAGAAGGAAAAATAGATGGACAGCAAGGAAGGGGAAGGATGGAAATGCTCAATTACATAAAAAATGATTGAAGTTACAGGCAAATGAAAAAATATGCTCAGAACTGACTATAACAGAGGATAGGCCAGTTGAAACCTGTTAGAAGACATATTCCACTAAGAAGAAGAAGAAAATTTTAACATGATAAGGCCCCAAACACCAAAGTCTCGTGTTTGAATCCCAGCTAAGAGATTTTTCGTTAGGGAATGGTCACATGTATTCGTTGATTGTTAATGTTATAACTTTGCTGTAAATTGGTTTAATGCTGTATGTAAGGCATTAATAAATAAATAAAATAAAGATTCACATTACCATTGGCCTATATCCTGCACCAGTGGTAGCTGCCATTGGTTGAGGTGTCCAACTAACTCCACCTGGCTTTGCTGCATTTTTTGGTGAATTCCACTGCATTCCTCTACAAATATGAAATTAAAACTTTAATATACATTAATAACTCACATGATAAAAAAGGAATGCCCATTAGAGATCATTCTCAACATTTAGCTAAGACAAGGTAGCTATTTTTCCAAATTTTGCACAAAATAGTGTGAACATGTAAGATTATAAACGAAGTGATTACTTTCAGGATAATTCAATTCAAATTTATTAGGCCAAAATACTGCAAGAAACAGTATAGGCTTTGTCAAACAAGAATGTATAGGTAAATCACAATATAATCACATTTAAAATAATATCACACGATATAAATAAAAAAATTTACAAAGACAAATTATGTACTCTTAAACAAATCATCAATACGGGGAAAGATAGTCTTCCAAAGAATAAAACATTTTATAGAGTAAATAATTTCTGACCTTAGATTCGAAAGAGGATAAGGAGTTAGTAGTCTTTTTTTCTTCAGTGAGTGTGTTATACAAGATGATGGGAAAATGGACTGGATTATCAAGGGAACGAGTAGTGCAAGCATAAGAAATATGAATATTATTATTGTTGCGTGTATTGTGTGTATATCAGCATTTGTCTTGAAGTTCATTAAATTTAATTTAACGTGCATAATTGAAGAAAAAATAAAAATACAGGGAAGGGGTAAAATTTTAAATCGATGAAAGAGAGGAGGAGAATTTATTTCCTTGTATTCACTCAAAATAATTATCTGTTTTCAAAATATAAAAAAAAATTGGATCCAAGAGAATAAACAATAAAGAAAAATAAAGGTATTGATTCATATAGCTCTATTTATAGAGTTAAATTCAAACAGTTTTACAATTAATGTACTAAGTATCACTTCAAAAAATATTTACATGAGAGAAAAAAAATTGAAATACAGAAACCGTAAAACAACACATTTTTTTTATAATTAACAACCATAGTTGACACCATTTATTGATAAAAATTAAAGTGAATAATTATTTTTAATGTAAATATTAATTGGTTCCAATTTCCATAAATACTTACTTTACTGCTGTTTGTCCTCCTTTGTTAATTGAAAGATTTTGAGCTAATGACGCAAGACTGCTGTCAAGGTCTCCAGTAAGAACCTTCCCAGCAGCTGTTGTTCCTGCTGAAGCTCCTGCTGGTGCAGCTCCTACTGGACCACCCATGGCTTTAAAGTGAGAAAATTCAGGATTTTATAAAATACAAATTTACATTTTTCAATTTGTGTTCAATATCACCAATCTTGTCTTGGATTTCTCACCATTCATGCCATTATAAAAAGGAACATACATAACTGAAACCTGAATGGAATTTCATAGCCACTACTTTGATAAAAATTAAGCTATTTTAACAAATATTGGCACAAACAACACAGCAGCATTTTTATGCTCTACTTTAAACTAATTACATAAAACACTGAATTTTACTCTAAAATGACAAGAGCCACAAATTAGAAGTTAAAGGAACAGAAAAGATTACCTCAGTAGCTTCTAAGAAAGCAAGGAATCAAAATTATGGCTTTCAGTATCAGATGGGATTCCAATCTTTTAAAATAATCATCTAATTTGCCAAAGGTATTTACTTATGATTCTTTCTGTATAAGATTTATCCAAATTATTTACTTTGTGCTAAGCACTATCACCAAACATGCAACTTTAAGTGGAGTGCATGATATTTTCTTATTTACTAACCTATATCAACAGCAGCAAATATCTAAAATGGCTTTCCATGCATCAAAAATAAATTACTACATTTTCTTAACATTTTCTTCTACTAAATTATTGTTTTAATTCATCGTATCTCATCTTTTCTTCCAACAGAAGGAAGCTATTATGACAACAACTTACAAAATTTCATTTAACATTTACCTCATGATTGAATACAATCATAGTGCTAGAAATAATGCAAGGATTTATTTCAAATTTGAATCCATTCCTTGTATGATACAATTCAAAATACCAATTTCAACAATTTTAAGATCTTGAAAAGCGATTACTTCACAGCTACTAACTTTTCTCTCATGCAGCATTAACTGACGAAAATTTCAAAGGGCCATCATAAACTCATTTAGCTACAATTTTCATTGCACACAGAAAATTTTCAGGTAATTTCAATATGTTACAACCATGCAGCGCAAAATAATAAAATATTCCATCCACAGTATATGATTTGAAAGCAAAAAGGCTGAACTAGAAAAATACCCCAGCAAATTAGAAAAAATATCTATTTCTTTTTATAAAACTTTTCCTGATGATCTAAGCCTAATACACTGAAGCCTAAATAAAAATGGCTCATTTTTTTAACTTTAATTTTAAATTCTTTGATAATTGGCACTCTCTTCTTGTATAATTAGATGCTTATCAATGATAATAACATACTATTATAATAGTCTTAAGTATACACAAATGAAGAAAGCATTTTTATGTTATGTAAAAGTTACCATAGATAGCTTGTGACAAGAAATTCATGCAAATGACCAAATGTTATTTTCTCTATGATCCATTAATTTAAAACTGCTATAAGATAAAATGATTGTAGTGTTGATTTTTACATCAGCTACAGAAGCAAAATTATAACACCTGAATGAATGAAAAGTAACAAAATTAGTCATTTAGGATCATAAAAATCAAATACATCTTTGGAAACTGAAAATAAAAAAATAACAAACTAATAAGAAAATTCAATGATTAAAAAACTTACCTGCAAAAATGTACACAAAGCTACTACAATACAGATGATAAAGTAATAATAAGCAAGTGCTGTAATCTTAAAAAACACAAAGTAGGACCCAAACTTACTAAATACAGAACATTGATAAGCTTCAAGCCTCTATAAAGTTGCCACATCAAGCAGACAACATCTAAGCAACACAGTCCAAAAGAAGGCAAATTCACCTGCAATTCCCATCCCTTGTTTAGCTGGTGAGCCAAACCCCATGGGTGGAACCCCAAATCCTACATTCTGAGCACTCCCACCTGGCATTACACCCATACCGACCCCTGCCAAATCACCACCACTTCCAAATAACATGCCCTGGGACGGTGTGTTACCCATTGTGGGAGGAGTAGGGGGAGGGGGACCCCCTGCTAAAGGAGTCTTGGAGGGTGACCCTCCAAGTGCAGCCCTGATGCTGTCATTGAGGTCATCAAATGCGGTCTTGCTTGCTGGTGCTCCCCCAGTGGTTGGGGGTGGGGGACGGGCTGGGGATCCAAAAGGAATAGGAGTAGGAGAAGGTGCTGCAGCCACATCCACATCCCCCAGTGTTGCCAACACAGGGGAAGGGGCAGGGGCTGTTGTGGGGAGGAATCCAGCCGAGGCTTCCAAACCACCCAGCACTGGGGCATCCGGTGCCGGTGCTGCAGTAGGAGGGACCTCGGCCTCTGGCTGCGCCACATTGGTACCACTACCGCCACCCTCTTCCCCTGCAACGTCCCCAAAGAGGTCTGCGACTGCTGTGGTTGTTGGTTTAATTATGGGAGGGGGTGGATGAGGGGGGGGAACTCTGCGCCGAGGGACCATTACCTCAGCCTCATCGGCATTTTTCTCGATTTCCCCTAGTTGGGGCTCAAACAATTCCTCGGCGCCAGAGTTTGGTTCTGAGGGGGGCCCTTGATCAAAAAGATCTATGCCTCCACCAGGAGGGGTTGGTGGAGCTGGAGCTCTGATTGCATCAGAATCTGAGCTAAATTCGGACATAAAAGGATTAGGGGGAGTAGATGTAGCCATCCCTGCAGAGGCAGCTTGCGGAGAAAAATACAGAGGTTGAAAAGGGAGTCACAAGAGTAAGAGATATTCAAATAAAAATGTTTGCCAATAGGACCAACAGCACTCAAAATTTTGGAATTTTAAAACCATGTAAGAGAATGTTTCTAGTTTCTGTCAAGAGAAAGTAAATTGTTTACTAATTTATTTTTATCAACTAGATTTGATATAGACAACAATTACCAATAAGGGATACCAAAGTATTACAGTAACAGCAGGGTCATTTCAAAACTAATGATTGGTATTTTGTTTCTCAAAACATGTATTGGTTACAATATTTAATTCTAGTCATTATTCTGCCATGCAAACATGTCATTAGAAACAGGTGCTCCTCAAATTTAAAAAAATACTATCTACAATACTAACAAGCTGAATAAAATACCAGTTTTTTTATTGTATGAAATAAGAGTTAAAGATGCACATTCATAAAGTTACTACCAAAAAGAAACAAAGCCATTCAGAAAGAGAGCCACCTTTGACAAGACTGCTACCTTTATAAAATAGACAGTGCTGCTAGTCCTCAGATTTGCACATAGTGGAAAAATCCCTACTGAAGGAATACTGACCATGGTATATTCTGAACATATGTATCATGCAGATATTTTAATACGACAGAATAAGAGAAGTGAAAATAAAGCAAAGTAGGAAAGAAAAGGAATCAATTAATTAATTTTTGTTTTAAAACAGGAAGACTTGACTATATACTATCCACTAAACTGTGAATGCTTGAAACTTTTAGTAAAAAGAAAAGATGTTTGTAAGGAACAGCAGTTATAGGAAGGAAAGTAAAATAAATGACTGACCATGACTGCAAAATCCTTTCCTAAATGTAAAAGTATATCCAGTAATTTTATTATTAGCTAAACAGACCTAAACCCTTTAAAGAAAAAAGAACCTTTATCAAATCAGCAGCAAAGCAATTTAAAAAGCAGTTAATATTTATTTTACAACAATTTCTAGTTAAAGGCTGACTTGTGGATAGTAATGTTGTTTCCAACATCACCAAGCTAAAGAGGCAGATGCAAGTAGAAAAGCAATCAAACAGGACAGTGTTTGAAAAGAGGATGGTACTCTGTAAAAATGAGATTTAACTTACATCAAAGTAAACTAGTGCACCAAAATAAAGGAGAAATAAAATACTTGTCACTGTTTTCAAAATGGCCCTTTCACTGGGAGAAGAAAACAGATTTTTGAGCATTATTCATCAGATGGACTTTTCACATTTCAACCCTGTATTTTTCAACATAGATAACTTCCAGTATTGTGCTAAACAAAAATAATTTGAGAAATTTAGTTTTATCAGGAAAATCTAAGGAAAAATAAATAGAGCAGTACTTAAACACAATGGACTTCAGCACCGCACTGAATTCAACCATTGGTTTTCTAGAAAGAAAATAGTGAAAACATACTATAAACCCATTAATGAAAAATCACCATACAAACACAAATCTAAGTTTCTACACACAAAAAAAAGATTACACACAAACACACATTAAACATTAGCCAAAATTATTTGGATAAAACAAACACCAATCAAATTTAAAGTACTTCTACGTTAAAATATTTTTCTTCCATTTCACAAGTATGAAATATTGTCAGAATGCAATAACAGGATGAAAAATCACCTTCGGTTAATGACAGTGATGCCTGCTACTCATGGATCCTATAAAAAACTACATTTGAAGAAAACTGAATAAAAAGTAACTTCTACAAAGAGCAACTTATAATTCAAAGATCGTAACTTACCAGCTGCATTCTCTGATGCTCCAAATACAGAACTGAAGGCTTTGTCTGTTACAAATGCATTTGTTGAAGGCTGAGCTGGTGCTGCTCCAAAACCTAGAAATGAGTCAAGCATTTTTATCCATAATTCTTAAAATTCATTTGGTTTTCCTAATTTTTAATCACTACAATAAAGATAGTTTACAAATAGACAGCTTGCAGGACATCACGAGTGGTTTTAAGATGAGCATAGATAATAAATAATATAATATAGATGTAGAATGAAAAGCAATGCATCCATGTGTTTCATATCAAGAATTAAAATATAGAATAAAAAATAAACATATAACTCATTAACCATTTTATCTGGGTAAAAATGCAACTCAATTCTATAAATTAGGAAAAATATTAATTGAAAGACAGATTATTGAGCAGAATGAAACCTAAACTGAAAGAATTTGAATTACAAAATGCAAAGAGTATATATCTCATCGTAAAAGTGACGAGAGGAGTATATACATTGCTGCAGGATAGGCTAAAATCTATATCTATATTCTTAAGCTCCAAATAATAACACTTCTATGAACATTATTTACTGCCATGACTACAAATATCTTGCAGATGATAGAAATATATTAACTTATATTTAAGGAGAGAAGAAATTTCACATGTGTGAAAATGAATGAAAATGATGTCAGATCGATGTTAAGCATCATGATCAGACCTCTTTCACATAAAAGTAGACAGTGAGATAGTAATAAGTGTCATGGGTTTCTTCCACATCAGCCCGGATTCAGAGAAAATAGAGTAAAAAAGATATCCTATTCAAATTTTAATTTAAGCATCAGGTAAGTCCATAGAACATACCATTTGAGATCCACATGTTAGGGGCAGCTGCAGCTGGAGCAACAGGTGCCACTGCAGGTGCTCCTGGTTGAGGAGATGAAGTAAAAATATCAGCAAAGGGATTCCCACTGAGCTGGAGGAGATCATCAGAAGCTTTTGTAGGCTGGAAAAAAAGTGAAGTATTTTTTAGCATTGAAGAGTAATTTTACTAGCAAAGAAAACAAAAAGTATTTGTGATTTATAAGAGAGATAAAAAATTACTTGAGCTGATACACTGCCAGTAGAAGCAGTAGGAGAGCCGAAAAGGTCGACAATGGGCTGGTGAGAAGATGAAGGTGATCCAGCAGTAGGGGATGAGCTGAGGAAAGGATTGGTGCTGGCTTGCGCAGATGTTGGAGACTGCCCTTTTGCAGCATTTTCCTAAAATGGGAGTTATTCTTCATCAAGACCAAGTTGGATGCCCATAAAAAGAATAAGGTTGATGTTCTAATTATTCAAACTATGCTCCTAGCTAATTCATAGGTTATAATAATTATCCACCAAATTGATTTAAGCATATTTAAGACAATTTCAGAAACTATGATAAAAACCTTAAGTCTAAATAAAACAAAACATTGTAATAAACAGAAATAAAAAACTTGTTCAATTAATTATTATTTAAAGCTAAAATATCTTCAAGCTAAGGAAATGTGGTAAAAAGGAATATTGAATAGATATACAATAAAGCCTCTCCAAAACAATTTAGTCAAGGTAAAACTAACATTAATATTGATAAAGGAGACCTTTTGCAGAATGTATCATGGCTGTAATTAGTTATGGGCATTTGAATTAAAATAGATGAATATTGAGTAATTAGGTTTGGAAACAATTTGTTACATCAAGTATTAAACTATAGCATTGTGGCCACACCATTTCAAATCTTTAAAGACTTATGTTTAAGATATCAACTTCAGAAATTAAATGAGAAATTTTACAAATCCATTTCCTGTTGCAAATTTGAAATGAAAACCCTCTCAAGGCTTCCAAAAATATGCAAAATGGAGTTGAATAAAAATCTGATTAATTTTAGAATAATCATAGCTCTCTTGATTATCCTTCAGCCTTTAGATACATATCTATATCTTATAAATTTATTAATTATAATTAGTTTCTTTCTTGAGAGCTCATTAGAACTTAAGAATAATTTATTTAGAATTCAAACATCATAATCTGGCATTCAATTTAATTTAATAATTGAAAACTTCTAATAATACATCTAAACCAAGAAACTAAGTTGACTATAATTTAGATACATAGCAGTACATAGGTCATACTTACAAAAATACAGATTCTCATCAATAAATACCTAGACTCAGCCCACACACATAAGTAACAATAACAAACAAGTGTGATTAATGGACAGCATGTGATTTACTGCTTGACAGTGTATTGAGAAAAATATATGTACCATCTACCAACATGCAAAAACTTGACCAGACCAACAACCTAGCAATTAAAGCTTGAAAAAATATTATCATAATGATAAATACATTTACTTGTACTATAGCATTGTAAACTTAGTTCAATCTTCTATGTTAGAAATGCTGAATTATACAGAATATGAAATTTAAAACCGTCCGCAGTATATTAAAAATTATGTACTGGGATTGCTTTAACAATATTTAATAGATAAAGAAAACGTAGCATCCAAAGATAAAAATGTAATTTTGAAAAAAAGAAAAAGGTTATCCATGCACAAGGTAGATCTCCATGCAAGTAGATACAAAGTTGATATGAATTCCTCAAATTTACATACATCAACTGATTTCAGGGTTATCAAAAATCTCTGAATTTCTTTCTGCCAATTGGATTTATTTATAGTTTAAAATATATGTTTAAACTGAAGCCAAATGGATGGTATAATTTAAAACATCCATGAAAAGTTTGAGTACACTTCCTTCAGAACATTACAAACTGAAAACCCTTTAACAATATTATTACAGCTGAGGTAAAAGTATGTGAAAGCTTGGGACAACATCATGATGGCATGCATAATTTTAAGCATTCACACATTCCAAGACAACATGTTACCATTTCATTTACAGTGAAACTATTCTTAATTTTAGTCTTGCTTTTCTTGCAGAAAGATAACATTCCTCAAAAACTATTTTGTAAAAATAATTAATCGGTCATGCCGGTAAAATAAAATATGATCTCATTCTCAAAGAGCAAAGTTTTCAAATTCTAATTTAATAAGTCCAAATTCTAAGACTAAACCTTTCCCAATTTTTTATGAACAACTTAAACTTCATTCTTACAATAAAAATGAGCATATTCTTCTCTATGCATAACAATTATTTTCTCATTGAAATAAATTTCTCAAAGAATGTCTAAAACAGGAAAGCTTAGAATTGCAAATTAACAAAGTATATTTAGGTCAATAGGACTTTAAACAAGGAGGTAGATCAATTAAGAAAGCTGTCTATTTCATCAATGTGTGTCTGCTAAGCTGTCAGCATTTAGGAGAGCTTGGCCCAAAGATAAGCTGGGATATTCATTTTGTCTAGATAATTAAATTTGAAAGGATTATAGTTCTAAAAATACTTCACAATCTCCCTTCTTGACACAAAGAAAGGACAGCAGTAAGCAAGTTGTAAAACAAAAATTTCTTAATATGTTGTAAAATAAAACTAGCATAATACTCTATATAATAATAATAATAATACATAATAATAAGGATACAGTTTTCTTTTCCATGGATACTGTTTATCTAATGTTTAATTTCATGTTTTAGAATCCCATGAAAGATTTACAAGCAATTCAAAGTGGCATCATCAGCCATAACATCATCACCTGACTAGCAGCAGAAGCCAATGGCTACCAAATAAAGAAATAGCTGATGAAACTTACACGTTATGGCCAATACTTTGTAAAATTTTCAAGTCAATGGCGCTTGTGGTTTAGCCTGTGAATTAGTATCCTATGTATCTATCTATCTATATCCCTATATATATATATGAATGAATCCGGAGAAGCATCTATATATAACAGATATGCTGACATGACAGGTTTGTAAAGAGGAAGAAGTACTTCATCTGTTACACATGCATATACAGAATGGAACAATTGGATACTATTATTAATTGTAAAATTAACATTTCATTCCATAGTTCATTCATAAAGTTATAAAAGGCATAAAAAATATTCTTAGAAATCATAATGTAAATGAAGTAATTTTAATTAAAATACTCAATTTTCTAAGCTTTTAAACTCCCCCATGTTGCTAAATAAAATGATTTTTTTCAAAAGAAAATATTTTCATAATTTCATGTGAGGGTATAGCAGTTAATGATACCAGTGTTGTAATATTAAAATCTTTCGAACGATTAATTGCCATCTTCTTGGTCACCAGAAGATGACGATTAATCGATGATGATGAATATTATTTTCATAGTCATGTAACTAACATTAGATTAAACCCAAGAGTAACAGAGGAAGGAGTATGACTTAAATAGAAGTTAAACAAGGATCAAACTTTATAGTAGGGCCTTCAGCAGTGAACTAAAATGGTAAAACAGCAACAAAAATAATATCAATATTCTTCTGCTTAGGAAGCTTATGTGGAAAGTAAATTAGCTTGAATTTAGACCATACTTTTGCCTCCACTTATGCAAATGCTCCTTCCATGCAAAATTAATCTTAAAATCTTACTCACTGAACAACAGATAAGTTGCCTTTTTTTCTAAGACATGACAGCTTATTTTAATGCATACTGTTCAATGAATGTGCACATTTTTATTTCCCTTAAATACTGGAAATGATTAAAATGCGAGCTTTAATGGGAAAAGAGAGGATTCTTATGATGCAACTTCATCGTAATATTAGTGATGCTAAAACCATTTATTTATACTTAAGAATGGTAAAAGTAAGTTGTCATGCAAGAACAACTAAAGCAATCCACCTTGTACTGGTTCAGCACAGCTTCTTCTTCAGCTAACACCTGTTTGCGCAAAGTGTCATCAATGGTCCCACCGGCAAGAACAGATCCATTGGTTGCTTGATTCTCAAGACGGGCATTCGCTGCTGCTGTGCCAAATGCACTACTGGTGGAAGACAGTGCAGACACTGCCGACTTTACATTCACTCGATTGCTAAACAGGTTGGGCATCACAAATGGTATCAAGGTGCATTGGGTTTGAGAGGCAGGCAAATTGGAACAGAAAAGGCCAACACATGGGTGATAATGGAGCAAGGTTATGGTTTTAAGGTGGAGAATAAAACAAAGGGAAAAAAATCAGGATAAAACTAAGCAACGCTAACTACACAGAAAACAACAAAAGGGGATGATAAATGGGAGTAGCAACAACATGAGGAGGAACTGACAGGCATTCATCCCAAGATAAAACCTATTATAATTTGATTCATAAACATGTTTTAAGTCTTTGTGTTTTCTTTAATTTATGTGGTAGCAGAGAAGCCAAAATTACAAATGAATGCTAATTTCGTTTCTGTGAATTAAATGGATAGGGTTAAATGCCTGAATTGTTCTGCCATGGTTATGTATATTTTATAGATGATAAATAAATTCAAATCATGAGTGAGGTTATCATTTTAGCTCATCGATAAATTTCAATTGATTTATTTCTAAAGCATAATAAACCTAGAAAATCTACATTTATAGGTAAAATAAGATTAGGTTATCACAATCTGTCGTTAATCTTATCAGAACAAATAAAATCTATCCCCCCTTTAAGATGAAAATGAGAGACCGAATGATAAAATATGGCTTCCAAATATTTGTGCTTCTTCAATATGCAGTTCCAGTATCAAATTTGAATATCAATTGGGCATACAATAAATTCTACTGTAAGGTGATTAAACTGATTCATCTAACTTAAAAACACTAACCATAATAAATAAATCAGTAAATCATAAAAAGAAGCAAACATAATAGGTGAAAATAAAATATACTTTAATGTGGAAAATTAAAGCTTTACTGGGTTTTAAGCAGGGTTTAACATGCAAAGCCATTTTTCTGTTCCATAAAGAACACTTAAGGTTGGATTCAATGCCTCTTCACAAAAGCAAATTATTTTAAAATCTTCATTCACACACAAATGTAACAAAATAATTCATTGATTTGACTTTGGTTAACAACACAATATGCACATTTCCCAGTCACAATATTAACAAGAAAGCCACAACAAAAGTTACGAATCCTTTAAATACCCAATATGCACCATAAATTGAATATTATAAAATTCCAACAGGACTAAGATTATTTACTGGCAAAAATGTTGTAATATTAATAGTTAATGATTATGATAGTTATGACATGCTGAAAATTGGCAAATTTAAAATTACTTATTGAGGATGCTAATTATGTATTTTGCAAGTTTTGACTTAATTCAAGGAATGAATCATATCACAAAATATATTAATTTTTAGAGAATTCCAAAATGATTTTTATGACTTTAACCAGGAATTAGTGTCATAGAGTACAAACAAACCTGGCAGTTTGTGTTGGCGTGTTAGCAGCAGAGCCTTTCTTTCCTTCAAGGGATGCCAAATGTTGCTCCAAGGCATCCAAGAGACTGCTAGGTGCCTGTAATGGTAAGTATACATAATTAATACTTAAAGAGCAAACCTGAGTGAAATAAAAGCCTTATGAAGATTGCTTCATAATTTATTTTGGAAAATAACCCTTTTTTAAATTATTCGATCAAAAAATGGCATACCTTCTCTGTTTCCAGCTTCATCAATGTTCCCAAATCTTAATCATTCCTATTACATATTTATAATGATTTTCTATAATGAAAGTCTTTAATTTGTGTCAGATCTACTAACCTTGAGGCATACTGAATTAATCCTAAGAAATACAACTTAATATCCAACTTGAATAATATTTAAGTTCTTTATGAGATATGATGAAATAACAAAAAAAAATCCATATTTATAGTGCTCGCCTTTCAGTTTAATTTGTAAAACTATTTCTATTCTTCAATATTTTGATCAATCACTTCATCAGAACTAAACACCTTTGTTAAGGTTTTAGTGCAACACCCATACTTTGCCTACTTGAGTGATTCATGCATTTATACAAGTAGTAGAGTTATTGCACTTTCCTCAGAAAATCATACACTCAGACTTGAATACCAAAGGTACTACAATATTCTAAATTTATTTAAATACTTACCAACTTGAAAAAATTGATATTTTTTTATATTTCATTCTCAAAATTATAAATAGAATTTTTCGTTGTCTGTTTATGTCTG
The DNA here is from genome assembly GCA_947579665.1 of Sympetrum striolatum. NCBI lineage: Eukaryota > Metazoa > Arthropoda > Insecta > Odonata > Libellulidae > Sympetrum > Sympetrum striolatum. Next base: position 45,362,164 of record OX388342.1, on the reverse strand, counting down.
AAGTATGTTGCTTCATTAAAGCAACAAGATGTTCAAACTAAGGCTTGAATCAGCAACTCACTCTTTAGCCTCATATTTCAAGAAATGAAATTGCTTAAAATATTTTCCAAGAATATCAGAAGATACAGAAGAAAAACTGAACACATTTTGGAATATTTAAATGACAGCAAAGTAACTTACCAGATTATCAGACATAGAACTCACTAAAGAAGAGATAAAAATTAGATTTTTGTTTTACAAAAATCAATCACAAACAACAAAATTATCTGGAATCACACAATTGACAAAACTACCATGCATTTAAAAAATAAGTTACTTACGATTTTAGAGATAAATAAAAGTGTTAATTATTCTTCTGCGGCACACTACTTGAATATTTATGACTACTGCTGTTAGCAATTTAAATGGCAAGAATGTAACAGGATAGCTTACCTTAGTAAGATCTGGAATGTCTCCTTTATCAATTCCAACATTCTGAAATTAAATAAAGTAAAGATATACATAAGAAAATTAACAATAAGACAATACAAGTAAATATATAATAAAAAATACTAGCTGGCAAAAAATTTTATGATTGATTAATAATATTTTCCCAAGGGTTAGTTACATTCACAAAAGTAAACAAGTCTTCCCCTTATTTTCTGAATATGGAGGTTTACAGTATTAAGAAATAAACTAATTATCCACTTACGGCAAAAATCAATTTAATATGCATTTTTTAAAGAGAATTCCAAGCAATTACTCCCAACATAATTTTTTTAAATATTTATGGGAATCATCTCAAAGTAATCACCCAAAGATTGTGACATCATACCTGTCTAAGGTAGGATTAATTTTTATGATTTTGTTATTATGAGTAATAAGCTAAACATAAAAATTAGAAGTAAAATTCATTGTATAACAATGTCTTTGATTCATGCACCTCCTAAAAATTGGCACAGAAAATTATATAAGTTAAAGTTTGAAATTCTTAGGAGTTATTTCAGAAACAAAATAAAGGTAGTTTATTTTCTGTCGGTTTAATAACAAAAAGCAAAATTTCATTGCAAGACCTCTCAAAATCAAAAATTTTATTGTTTAAAAAGTCTTTTTATCGTGAATTCCCATATAACATATTCCAGAATGCAGAACTTGCAGCATAGTCATAAAAGTTATTCTGAGAAAGAACATACCTCAGCTACTTTGAGAAACTCTGCAACTCGATCCATTCGAATCAAAAACTTTTTGTAGAGATCTAACGCTTCTCTACATTGTTTCTTGTTCATATCAAAGTACTTCTCTGAAATTTAAAACAAGTAGGTATTTAATATCCATTCTGAATTAAATTCACACACAAATAAGTCCATTAACTTATTCTGCCACAACATTACTCCAAATTTCTTACCTAACAGATTTATAATACCATCATTGTAACATGCAAACAACCTTATAAGATCTCGGAATAGAAGCATAAAGGCCATGTTTATGACTCCATTGGTAAGGTCATTGGCTGTGCAATCAAATTCCAGCAAGGAGTCTAATTGGCTCTGCAAAACTGGCAATGTCTTCAAAAGTTTTTCAGCATTCATTGTACGCAATGTGCCATCTTCCTTCCTAAAATATTTTGCGAAGGTAGATATTGAAATATCTAGTGTACAAACAGAATCAGTCAATTTTTGCTCAACAATCAATATAAACTCAATAAAAATGTACAAAACTAATGTCATACTATAATCTCAATTGAAGATCATGAAATTACTTTATAAATGATCATTAGGAATCCACTTAAGAAATTATCATACCATTAACGTATGCAAAAATATAAACGTTGGAATAGTTTACATACCCCCTCTTCACCTTGCAGAAATCAAAAGCAACAGTCCTATATGAAAGAGCCTTCTCATTCAGGTATTTGGCATACCTTCGAATGAATGGGGACATATCATACCCTGAGGAAAAAAATTGCAATTCAAAGCAAAATAAGAATAAATAATGAATAGTAGTATTAATAAGTGAAATCTTCTAAATAGTATGCATATTCTGCATGGTATTCATCAGTACTACCACTAAAGGGTACAAATTTGATACAAATTCAACTTGCTAGTATTTTGATCAGATGACAATAGTTAAAAAAAACTGATAAGAGATAGCTTTGATTAGAAATATTGAAATACGTTGAAATAATAGTGATATGATTTATGATTGGAGGACTCAAATGGCTGAAGACCTTTTTACTAGACCTATAGCAATTATCCTTATTAAACATAAATACTGCTTCAAATTCGAAGGTTGAACAAACTTACTTTGACTCATTATAATAAAAATTTCTATGCAGTGAGTTCCATTAAATGTTTGATTGAAGACACTATTTACGACATGGAGGAATTACTGAGCCGTATGAATGTAGTCCAAATTAAATATACGTAAAATAGTCAAATGAAGAAAACTACATTATTTAATTAACGGCCCCAAGAGAGCCAAGTGGGTAGCACAATCACTTTCAGTGGAAGCATTCCTGATCACCAGTGGAGGACAACATTTATCAGTATCTACTCAGCATTATGATGATTAGGCTCCCAAATGCGTGCATGAGTGGGGTGGGCAATGCATTTGGTTTTGATGAAAGCTGTCCCAGGTTTGATTTCTGATGGGAACCCACATCTTCCCAATAAGGGTAAGGGGCAGGAAGGGCATCTGGCCATAAAAATCAGTGCCAAATCAAACTTCTTCTCCATCTTTATGATCATCACCAATGATAACAAATCATTAACTGACCCCATGAGTATATAGGAGTAAGGTTTTGAGGAAAAATACTCAGAATTATGATCATTGAGGGAAGCTATCCGAATTCAGTGATACTGGGGTCAGGTCTAGAAAGACCAAAATGGACTAAATGTGGTAACCTATTGCCACATACCAGCAATGCCATTTCCCTTAGAGGGATCCTGTGCTATGGACTCCATGGTGCTATACTAACTTTTTACTTAAGCTTCAATGTTTAATTAACAACAGAAAATTTTTAAAGTGTTACATTTTTAATGTATTCACACAGACATCATCCTATTATATTAAGGGCACTCAAAGCAATGAATTGTTCTGCTAATTCAATCTTTGAAATAGTAAAAAAAAAATTCTTTCTAACTTTTCCAAAACAAAAACACAACAAAATTAGCCATTAATGTAAGAATAAGGCCACCACCGGCCTTGGTGGCCAAATGGTTAGCGTGCTTGCACAGTATCGATCTAACCCCACAGTCCCAGGTTCGAATCCCGGCTAGTCGGATTTTTCTGAATAGGGAATGGTCTTGTGTGATTGTTGTTGTTAATACCTATCACTTTAAAAGTCCTGAAAATGGATGTTTGTGGGGTATATGAAAAATAAATAAATAAATAAATTTCCTATAGAGTTAAAGTTAATATATTCTGGAATTTTATATTTGAGAAGAAATGAAATCAATTACTTTCCTTGCATCTGTTCTATTTAGTTCACCATAAATCATCTGATCTTAAGTAACTAGAGGGTAAATCAATTTCATGATAAAGAATAAAGTATTTATGCAGCACCTAACCCAAACCTAAATAACATTCCTCATCAACTAATACACCATCAAAGAGGTATTTAGGCAAGGCAATAATTTGAACATGCTCTCTCCTTAGCAGCCAGAGATTCTAAGTCAACTTTGTTATAAAAAGTAGATTTAAAACATTTATATCTACAAGGGGTTACTACTGCCTAAGTTGTGAAAAATAATCATCTATTCAATGAGTTTAATTCATGAGAACTATATTTATAGGTGCATCCATTATTTAGCTATTTTAATCAATGAAGCATTGCATTAATTGCAATTAAGATTTTAAAAAGCCTACTTTACAATTGGTCAGAGGAGTTTCCAAATGAAAAAGTTAACTAAAATTTAAGGACAAAGGAATTTAAAGGGAGAAAATACAGTTTGAAATGATATCATACAATATATTAAACTTATCCAGAGATTCATCTCGATAGACTAATCAAATTTACGTTTTTAAAAATTAGTATCCTGAATAAGCTACAAATGCTTAATTATCCAATCAATTTACATGAAAACCAAAAATATACATATATAAATACAGAGCCTCCATCATTTTATTATTAACAAAAATATTCTATGTTATATGATTTCCAATCAGATTTATTATCATCTTTAAAGCATGGGGGTCATCTGTTCTGAGAGATATTAGTCCTGCAGATAATACATACATTCAGCAAGAACTAAGATAATTAGAAGCACTTACCATTTAAATTTCAATAATAAGATAACAAGAGAATTCAAGAACAAGAAAAAAAATGTTCTGATAAGCAGCTAAATACAGCAATTAATGATCATCTTAAATTCATATCTTTAATATATTCTACTGCTTACAAAAGAGAGGCAAAAACACATTTTTATTTTTTACATTTCCCAACTCAAAAGTTAAAAATTTTTAATGATAAATTAGAAGTACTTGCCATTATCTCCTTCGAAAGAATGCAAATTGAGTTCCAATAATTAAAGTCAATTATAAAACATTCTTAAAATGAAAGATTTCTCACTCATTTTTATGAAAAATATCTTCTAAATTTTACCGTACGTTCAATTTATTTTTAATTAATTTACTCTTCTTTTACCAATATGTTTTGAAATAGGACATTCACAATGTTATCAGGTAACATTTAACATTTAGGAGAGGAGAAACATTTAACAGCTATTTTTTATTAACAACATAAAAGAAAACCATGACAGAATAGCACAAATGATTTCCAACTTCCATTATGAGAATAAGACAAAATTACAAAGAAGTCTAATGCTACTAACTGAATGAATATCCAAAAAAAACAGTTAGTACACTTTCTATATGACATGTTCTCCAATAAATTGATTATTTATACCTGTTACAGAAAGCACCAACAAACATCAATAACATTCAACAAAATATGCTCCTTACCAAAAAGTATTATTTTTCATTACAATTTCTGACTTGTTGCATACTCCTCATAGAGATTTACACTTTATCAGAATAAGAATTTAAATACCCCATCAGCAACTTGTGATTTACACATATGATTGCTTAAATTTGCTTCTAAAATTAATTTATTGAATTTAAATTTCCATAGAGTTAAGAATATTACACAAAAAGTATAGATGAGACAGAAAAGGGAGACTAAATTGGGTGGTTAACTAAAAGATGGTCATATTAGAGAATGTTTGCTTATTATTGCAAGTATCATGATATTAGTGATGAAGCAATTTACTTGAAAATTGTCAATATTTACAGAATGGAAATTAAAAGTGAAAAACACTTTTAATTAGCCAAATTATTCAAACAAATCAATTAACACAAAGAAAAAATTACAACCAAACCATCGTTTAATTAGGAAGCTATTGGTATATTAGACTATTAATGGAATATAGACATTTATGTTACCCATATTAATGATGCCTATGGCTAATTAAATAAAAATAGGGATTCCTATATTTCAATATCTAAATTCATTTTAGAACATACACTGGAGTTATTTGCAAAACGATTTGTTACAAAAGCTAAAATAAATTTGAGAACAACCAGAAATCTAGGTCCATAACCAGGGATGGCAAACCTACAGCACATGTGGCCAAAATGGGTTAATGTTTCAAGTACAGGGAAATCTAGCAATACCGTTAATACGTTTCACTAAAAAACATTTAAGTTCCACAGTATATAAAATGTGGATTTTTCTCAATGATAAATAGCACATAAAAACAACAGCCTTAGCCCACCATTCACACACTATCATAGATAACGTCAGAGTACCACATCAGTAAGCAAAGACTCTATTTGAACAAATATGGCCCTCTCACAACATGAGGTTTACCATCCCTGTCCTAGATACAGCACTGCATCCATGGATCAATTAGAGCAAGTAAATGAGAACTTTCTTTAACAATTATCTTAGAGTCAAACAGAATAGTTTGGCTTTGAATAGACAGAAGAATAATTTGGCCATAAACATTTTAGATTTATAATTGATTTGCTCCAGTGAAACTTTGATAGTAAGGATACTGGGAAGTAACAATTTTATCCCTGTCTGTAGTCTGTATTAAATATACTTTCTGCTAATTGAACAGCATGAGACAGAGTGAAAGGTAATTCCTACAATTTAATTATAAAAGAATTAGAACATATATTCTACCATTCCTTAAGCTCAACAGAAGCACAAAGCTCCTCCTTAGACATTTAAACAAGGGACTTATCCGCTTTGCCCTCTTAATATGCCATGATCTACGTAAAAATATATTATTTATCCAAGGAATTTTTTCAGCTGTACTACTAAAAATATTAGCTAGAATCTTTGAGGATTAAAAGAAATAGCTTGCTCTAAGTCAAGCAATGGGAATCTGGCTCAATACTAATTTGAATGATTTTAAGTTTTGAAGTTCAGTTCAATAGTATTTTTTTAATTTTTAGGATGATAATATTAAAAAGCAGAGAATAAGAAGACTCTAAGTGATAGATTCATTGGCTGAGACTTGGGCTAGTCATGGAAATACTTGTGACAGGACCAACGATCTTAAACTTCAACAGCCCAAAAAAATTAAACAGCAAGTGTAAGTTTATGATACTATACTGTTGTCACCAGATATCAAGGAGTTAATTATTAAAGTAGTTTTCTTTGCAGTATTTTTTAATAAATAAGTATTTTTTAAAATTATAATTTCCTCATCATAAATAGGCCAAAAATGATATCTTATACTGTTTATAACTGTAAGGTCCTTTTACGTCAATGGACATCCACATTTCAAAATAGATGAATATTATGAATAAAAAACTTTATCTGCTCTTTCTTAATTTTCTTAAGACCCAATATTATAATGCATAGTTTAAATGAGTTTTACTGTAATATACACTTTAAGTAAAAAATTATTACAAACAATAGTTATACCTTCACTGGTATTAAAAATGCTGATTGAAGTAAGTACCAGATTGAGTGATCTTTAAATCTTAAAATAATGTTTAATTACAATACACACCATACAAACATCAACAGAGGAAATGGGAATTTTCACCTTCATATAAGCTGTTAAACAGCTTTGACCAGACATAACAATGGGTCTAAATCTGGTACTTACTATAACTAATTTTAATTATAACTGTAATTAATCGTGAATGTTTAACTATCAATTGCAATACAATATTACAATTCAGGTGAATATTACTGTTAAATTTAATGCTAACTACACATTGTAATATGCGGCTTAAGAGCAAGAAATCCCTAAACGCATATAATATTTTTATTTATTAAGGCAACATAGATCAAGCATTTAGATTAAATTCTCATAAGAATCAAAGTGTGGCTGAATTCTCTCAAACAAAATAGCAATTTAGAACTTTAAAAGCAACAGAAAATACAATAATAACATTTTTAGGATGTAAAAACGTAGTACATTATACAGAATATTTTACATATAATCAAATACATTTATTCATTACATGCTATTCTAAGCTAGCAAGAAGCATGCATGCCTTTCATATGCTGCTCAATGTAATTTTAAAAGATTAACACTTACCAACACGGGCACCTTTTGTAGCACACAGCAAGAGAAAAATAAAAAACTAATGTAAAAATGGGGTACTTAAATATCTTTCCTACTCTTAAAACCACATTTCAGATACAGATGCTGTTAAATTTATGTTAACTCTTGACTACAAGTACATAATAAAAAGAGTAATTCAATCACTTTCATTAAAAAATTGCAGCATTCTCAATAAAAAAATTAGAATAATAATCAGCAGTCTGTTCTTTAATTTACATTATTTGTGCAATGAAGTTGATCAATTAATAAAAAACAGCATAGAAATCAAAAGTTAAAACATTTGCTTTAATCTTAATTAAATTGCACAAACCTCAAGTATTTGAATTATATTCATGAAAATATTTTCATTGGATAATGTGATTAATAATTTCTCGCAGAATTAAAATGAGAGTTAAAGCTATTTACAACATAGAATTGACTTCATAGATTCTCGACGATTGACTGATTGATTTTACACTGATACTCTTTCATTAGAATTGAAAAAAATTCAATAAACAGAGGATAAATTTTCTATAATCATTTTATAAACAATTATGCAAACCTTTATCTTTGAAACTTGTACAATAATTAGCAAAATATTATTTTTGCATACTGGTGAATACTTTAGCATAGAAGTGAATTACAACATAAAACTGGTATAACTTTTAGTGCATTTAGTTAGAAAACCTACCACATGAGTTGCAAGGGGTAACAATGACAACAAGGCATTTCAACTAGGGGAATATTCTCTTATACTGAGAACAAATTATTTTAATCTGGTAATAACAAAATACTGCTCCATTAATTCCATACTGATTTAAGAAAGTCTAGAGCATAGATCATCATTAATGATAAGAACTATTCCATTAAAAAGCAAGACAGTATTTCTAAAACAAAAGGTGATATTTCCATTATTTTTGCAAATGACCCAATTCACTAAATAGTTATCAAGGTATAAAAATTAATAATACTGTAATATATATGTTCCTCATTTTAGTAACTTATAAACATATAACTAAATATCTCTTGCATAATGTCACATAAAATAATTAATGCTGAAAATTATAAACTGAGTTCTCTAATTAGTATCATACTAAAATGTTATTGCGAAATATCTGTTAAAGTCACACAAAAAAGATACCATCATCAAGAGTCTTCTCAAATTGCATGGCAAAATTCTTAACTTCAAACATTTCAACTAAACAAATTTTTTCAAATATATACAAATGTTTAAATATCAGATATTTAAATATTTTGAAACAAATTTTAATAAAATGTGAAGCATGCTAGTTTAGTTAAACATGAATCAATTTACCTTGGACTCCACTTTTATCCAGAAAATTACTAAGCTGAAATGTACTATTGCTTGATGCCAAGTATTGAGTGAAGCGCTGAAAAAATAGGATACAAGAGAGATCAGTAAACAACCCAAAAATTTCAAACACAAGGTAATCTCAGTTCAGAATAATAAGACAATTTGACAACATTTCTCACAAAATCATCACATTGCGTTAGACAATGACTAAATGGTTCATATTAATTAATTCAAGTAACAGTAATGATCCTAATTTGAGATCATTTCTGTTACTTGCATGGCTTATTTTGAGTTTAGCTGACAGTTTTCCAAACTAAAACCTCCAAAACAGTATTATCTGAATTTAAAAACATACACATATAATGGAGAAACACTAATTATTCTATGATTAAATCTATACAGTATGGGTAGTATATATACCTCTAAGAAGTTGGTTACATAATTTACCATATTTAGAGCAATTTTTATAAACAAATTGGTATATTAAATCACCATGATAAGTAAATACTAAATAATAAACATATCTTATATCTAAAGATGAAACGGATAATTACTCAAATGCAGCAATTTTCCTATTAAAGGCTACATATTTCTGAGGGCAGATAACTAAAACTTATACAGCCGCATTACCTTTAGAGAAGACTTACAACTTCATTTACGCTGGTGACTAAATTTTTGTTGCACTTGGAAATAAAAATATTGAAAGTTACAATATAAGACTGTGTATGCCACTATTTTTTACATTTTAATAAGGTGAAAACTATAACTCTAGTCTTAGCAAGCAACAACTATTAATTAGCAATAGGTTACATGATAAAAATTACAAACCTCATTTCCATAGCAGAGCAAATGGTGTACAGTTATGAGTGCTTTGAACACCACCACCCAATTAGTGTTTTGCGACCTTTCTATCAACAAGTTAGCCAGCTGAGGGATGGACACATTTGGCTCATTTGTGCAGTGCAGTAGGTCTGAAAAGGATAAGACATTGAAATTATTCACATTCTAACAAAGAGCAAGTGCCACTTGAATACAAAACTAACAAATTTCAATTTTTGAACCATCCATTATTCACAATTTTTATTATTCTTTACTTGAGCACTATATGCATAAAATCACTGAAAGCACTGCCAAAAATGCATCAATTCTATCAATGATTTAAAAACATCATAAATGGACGGACAAAAACAAGTACATTTAGTCATTGACTTACGACCAGATTCAGTTCCAACAGACCGATCATAAGTTGATTTGGACTTAAGTACATATGATATTCATACTTTTTAGTAGATTTGAATAGAAATACTTTCCATGCACACCATATTTTCTAACTCCTTTAATTTAACACAAACTAAAAATTGAAGCTATTTATAATCTTGTATAAATGTTAATTTTATAAATTATTATTATACTCTTCTATCAATCCAGAGCATATAATTTAATTCAATGATAAACCATTTTCTTAATTAACTATTTAATCTATTTATCATCTATATTTAAACATGAGCTACCCAGCTGAGAAGCACCATTTGCGCATTTTCCAGACACTATGTCGTAAGTCAAACCATTGTAAGTTGCATGGGTTGTGCATCGATGACTGACTATACATATAAGTTGTGTATATAATATACTGAAGAGATAATCTGTAAGATTACTATAAAATACAAAACGCCATAACTACCATAGCCACAACAGATCTTAGTCATTAGACTTCTTTATTTATTTTATGATCACCAGAATAGAAATGAGGATGTGACAGTTTTATGTGATGAAATGAGTTTATTGAAAGCTAAATTTTTCCCTCCCACTTCATCCAAATTATAACTTTCCCGATTACAGGAATAGGAGGGACTCCTTTTACTTTTTTTCATCCTACATATCACTACTTTATGGTGGTACCAACACTTCAAAAGTCATACTATATTGCATATAAATTATAATTAGTTCTTATCTATATCTAAGGTAAACTTTAGGTATAGGAGATATTCATAAATATTTTTTCATCAAATAGAAAGAATCTATCTATTAACAATGCAGATTCAGGGTTAACCTTGGGAAATTATTTATGTAAAAAACTTTCAGTTTAAAAAAAAACTTAAAAAAACCACATAATAATAAAACATTGATTAATTCATATTTTTGTGGTTTAATGAAGAGCTTTTTTTAAACAAGAATATTTTTTCAGTGTATAAAATTAAATATTCTGTCACTAAAATGAAGAGGAGCCAAAAAAATAGAGAAATCTGCAAGGAAAATAAGCTAAATCCATCCATATTTTCTGACCACTACAGATAAAAATATTCACATGTTGGAAGAAATAATTACAGAGGAAAAGGAATGTAATAAAGTAAAATATCAAAGAAAAATGTATGTCAAAGCTTCAAACTAAATGTCACTTGAAGGAAAAATGCAGAGAAATTATCAATAAATCTTTATATGAATAAAATCTACAGAGGCAGCCATGACGTTGTTGAAATTCATAAAGATAATGAATACTTTTCCACAAATTTATTTCAGAACAACTGGTTTTGGCTACATTAACTGATATAGCACATCATCTTTATATAATGTTTATATGGATTAAAAGTTAGTTTTACATTTATTATGACCAGCAAGGACATAAATATATAGCAATAGTCAGAAATGGAAAAATTAATTACTTCTTGCATCAATCTTGACATTCCACATGATACTGCCAGAGGAAATGCCATCCTACTCAAGGCAATAGTAAGTTGCTCAAAACATAATTTTCAAATAAATTACATTCACATATATTAAGTTGATGAAATTAACATTTATAAATAACTGGTGGTCAAATACTCTATAGTGTGGGATTCCATGATAAGTTAAATAAAATAATTTTATAAAAATTCCATTCAGGCTGAAATTTCTTTTCAGTGATTTTAGAAGCACTACCCTCAATTGGAAGTTTTACACACTGATTTATTTAACCAATTAATATTTGAGCCTTAATTATTACTACAATGACAACCCTTCTCATTGTGGTAAGCACCTTTAGCTAGAACCCCAGGAATTTTTTAGGCTTAAAGATAGATAGCTTGACTTCAACTTCATGTCATTTTTCCATCTTGAAGACTAACAGAAAAAGACTTATACCTTTATCAAAGAATTTTAATTCTTTTGTATTATGTAATCAAATTCTGTGGTAAAGGGTTGAAGATTTTTTTTCAATTAGTTTTAAAGATGCATAAAGATAAATTATTTATTTCCATAAGATAAAAAATGTAACAATCTTCCTGCTAGCAATATCATTAGATAAGAGAACAATAGGTGATCACCCGGTTAAGGAATTAAATATGCTTTTAAAAGACTGATATTAAGTAGAAATCGAGAACAAAAAATATCCTTTACTCATAATGATCATTGATGATATGTCAAGAAATTTATCTAAAGATTAAAAATATCTGGAAGATTGTGAAACTTACAAACTTATGATAATGAATTCGACAGTGATGTTCGACTACCTCTTCCGAATAGTAAAAATACACCCAAACAAAATGATTTCAAAGAAAAAAAAACTAATTATCAAAGATACCTAGTCCTGGTTATTTAAGTAATCTATTCTGATGGGATGACTTTAAACTGGATAAGCTAATTTTGATTGGACGAGTTTCAAGTAAAGCATTTTAAAATACACCACTCACTGCTGTTAGGCGATAACCTTTTCAATAAAGTGGTCTGATAAACATGACATATTTAGCTGCTACTTGGGGGAACTCCTTCATAATCACAGAGAAATCAATCCATCATGTTTATCAAGAGCAATAGTAACACTACTAAGATGTCCCTGTATTTTACCTGAAGATGTTATGCTGTAACGAAACCTAATTTTTTTGTGGACTCAACTAAGTGTGTTTTACTTTCTCTATAAAAGTGTTCAGATATCAAGGCATAACTCCCAAGTCTTAATGGCATTTGGGATCAAGAAAATTACCTCTATCAAACCAAACTATTAACACTTTTGACACCAATGTGGTTTTCTGCACATACAAACTTTAAATTTAATAATTATAATGCTGTCTTTTTTCATGGGTGAATTTAGGCCTTTGAAGACCATTCTTCCAATTCACCCACTTTTATATGGTATGATTTTTTTTGCATGTTCCTTTTATTAATAAACAATATGAACAGACAACCATTCCCTAACAGGAAAAATCTGATTAGCAGGGATTCAAACCCGAGACCATGAGGTTGTAGCGTTAACGCACTAGCACGCTAACCACTCCACCACTACTGCCGGTTAAATTAAAGAGGATGTCTAAGTGTTAAGATAATTTCTTTGTAATCTGATCAGCCGGAAGGGAGGTTGGATCCTTATTCCCTCCACCAACAGCTTCTAAAATCTTTGGGAAGGAGATGAGAGTACAAGACTAGATGAGACTAATAGTAGTCAAACTTTGCTTCCCTCGCTTAGCCAGAATGCTAATAGCAGAAGTCCATATAAAAGTTGCACAACTACTCATTGAATAACTATTCGTATGGTCTGGTAAGGAGTGACTTGTACGGTTACTGTGGCTTTCATATTATAACACAGAGGACAAAAAGTATTTGGAAAAAATAAATAAAATATTTTCCTCTATCCTGAACCAAAATGTGTGAGAACTATTCTATTTCTCAAAATAGGGCAGCAGTTCTATTTACGAATATTTACCAGAAAATTAAATTACCGCACACTATGAAGTTTTTCATGCAAAGTTGAATTAATTAGCTCTATCCTCCAACTGCTGATTCCTTACAGTAAGTGCCACGCAAATTAATAAAATTGGATAATTAATTTAGCAACTATACTTGACATTAATATTTCAATAAATAAACAATGTATTCAAAAATTTTAAATTACAGCCCTCGCAGAAGGGGAAAACGATAGAAATTAACAACTTCTCCAAGCCTAGAATCGCATCGATTTTACTTGTATGGGCATTAATATATATCTTAGCGTTAAGACTGGTACAAATTTGGAGTGAAAGACACTTTTTCGGAGTAATGACGACATGGAATGTGCTACGCCGCTTCCAAAACTATTTAAAATACCGACTTCTATTTCTAGAGCGAGAACGCACGAGTTATTGACTGGAGGGCGATTCCCAACACAACAAAGCAACACCTCGTCGCCTCACGCATGATCGCTCACTCAAAGACATTTTAATCTTCACCTCCATCGAAAATAACCCCCAAACTCTTTTTGAACCAGCCCAGCCACGTTGAAGCAAAGAATAACGTTCCTTTAACGGAAAAGATAAACACAGCAAGTAAACTGAATAAAGGCCCATGAAGAAAGCACACCGAACCCAACACACGCTAATTATGCATATTTCCCGAAACTTTCGTTGGAAGTCACCTTATGGACTACTGAAGGGAAAAGGCCCAGCTTCACATGGGAAAGTAATTCATTTCAACACTTCTCGAAGGATTCGAAATTGGAGGAAGAATTGAAATTCATTGGATATATTCAGGCTTCGAATAAGATGCGCGACGGTTTAAGTTTTACATTTTTCCGGAATTAACTGTTGCTTCACCTTAGCTGCTTCCTATGCACTAATGCTGGTTAAGTACGATAATAGACCTTTCACACGAGCCCTTACGGTACTACAAATAAGACGGTGAATGACAGTAACAGACCGGAAGAAAAAAGCCGCCATGTATGTTTTGATAATGTCCTTTCCCTCTACAACATACCATGAATTCGAACTTCGTTTGTAATTACTATGGTCCTAACTCTCCTTAACTAGTAATTAATTTGTGATTAAAATATTGACGAGATTCCCTAAAACTGTAAAACTTATTTCCTTGGACCAGAGCTAATGACCAAAAAATCTACGTCAAAAGAGATCAAAATTAATCACACATAAAATGAGTAACAAACAAGAAAAGTTCTTTTTATGCAAGCGAAGTTTACACCCAAGGAATACTGCCATAAGGCGGGCCGAATTTCGATACTACTCCCATGTTTGATTCTATAACGTATAAAAGCATAGACTAAATAAGACTTTGGAAATGTATTTGGTCATGATATGTTTATCTCGTGCCAAAGAATCTGAATTTGAGAATAAGCGTACGGGACTATATTCTGGCCAACCGCCAAGCCTCACTTTTGAAGTTTCTAAATCCGGACAACCCATCCGGCAAGGGCGAAAGCGTCGATTTTTTCCCTTCCGCATCGGGAGTGCGTCTTGCACAACCCGTACTTGGAGTATGCAAAATAGACGAAGTTTAACTTTTGGTTTCATTGTCGCCTTTCCGCCCCATTGAGAACTCCGCGGATCCGCGACACGAATTCCCGGCGAAAGAAAAAAGCGTGTAACCGGCGAATACAACCTTGACCGAAACTTAGAACCGCGTGAGATAGGAGGAGTATTTCCAGACGCCTGGTTTACGCACGCATTCCGGCACAGGCGAAGACGTGCGCGCCTCCCGGATTTGTTATCACGCAGATGCATTATCTGGAATCTAGAGCGAAGAGGAAGCGCGGTTGGGAGGATGTGCGGAGAGGAATTCCACTGAAATATGCCTACGGATTCCAGCTTCTTCGATAAAAAAGGAGTCTCGCCGCTTTGAACCTTGCGCCAGACGGCTTCCTAGGAATACTCGATCAATCACCGGCGAATAACGTCTTCGGTAAACCTTAAACACATACCGATTTATCTCCAAGGTTCCAATGTCAACGGTGGCCACGGGAGCCGAATCAAACAAAATCGGAGCTGCCTTCCGTTAAAAATGCGGCATTTTTCAAAAAAATTAGTAAAAATCGAAGACCGAGGATTAATTCAGCATGCATATAATTATTTCGTGCACCCATGTCGCCGGAAAATTCTAGCGCCTTAATTTTAGTCACGCCCCGCTCTTTGGGAATTCCGACCCACATAGTTAATGAACCAGGTTACAGTAATAAATGGCTCTCTTATTTGCAGCTCCTTGGCAGTAGCACGCGATGGGTTCATACAGACGAAGAAGATAATTTACAGATAAAACGAGTACTTGCCAGCTCTTTAAAACAATTTGAATAATGGAAAACATGGAATTTGAAATGATTACGGGCTACTGACGCAGGGACGTATTACGTAGATGTATGCGATTGACTGTGATGTACTCATGCATCTTCGGCCACTGCCTCACGGAATGTATATACATATGCTAACTTTTAAGTTCCACCATTAAAAATTACGCTCTGCTGGGTACAAGTTTTCATAAACAAAGTGAATGTGAACACGATTTTTACGGAAAAATTTCCTCGTAGAAATATTTCTAAGGATACCACGCAGTCGCAGATCACTAAGTGTACATTTATATGCTTTGAATTATCTTTGCCAGAGTGTTTAGTTCTTAGTACACACGTCAGGTATGATCGCGGTAGCTTCGAATACGTCGCCTAATCGATGATGAATTCAGGGTTAACTCAGCAAGGTTCTTAGAAACGCATATGGCTTTAGAATCTAACAAATTGAATTAGAGGAAAACGAAAATAAAAATTGTCTGAATCACATAGTTTTCTTAAATTTACATCATGTTGAACCGAGTACATTAATTGAGAAATTTATTCTAATTCTCATTGTTCAATTTTAAACTGGAATTTAATCTAAAACTTTAACAAATGCTATATTTTTAACCGAATATTTAAGAGATGCAGGGAAGAAAATCTCATTGGAAAAGTGAGAATTTCCCAACACCACCCACGTGTACGCGAAATTTAAGTGTTACGGGAATAAAAACTTGTGATGTAATGAAGAACGCATCCAGCATAATTAGACCACGTACATCAATGGTGAAAATCATTGAATAGCGTCATGAGTTAATTAAACAATTCCTTACGGAATTCCACCCAAACTTTAAGCTAAACAATCGGATACCAATATCCGTTAAACCATCCTTTGTCTCAAAGCATTCAAACGATCTTCGACGAGAAAAGATTCCAAACAATGCTAATAGTGCACTGGAACTTTGAGAGTTCCCACCAAAGATCCACTTCCCATACCTTCGGATTCGAGAGGTGAAAAGAGATGAAAGCGAAGGGAAGCAGGAAACCGTAATGTAAACTCCTATCGCAAGAAAGTTTTACTTCCGAAGAGCGAATGTCTTAATTCGCACAGCTCCGATAGTCGCGGTTATGGTGAATGAGAGGTCATTGCACCTTATCTTGATTTCTTGTCGTCCAGGAGATAATTTTCAAGCGCCTTGTTTATGTTTATTACATATGATCTGCGGAGGCGGAAATGAAGTAAACACTCCGCCTTTGCCAATCACGGGATCCTTTTTATGATTTACTCGACTATATTATTCCAATACTTTTCTTTAAATCAGAGTTATGAACCTAGGCGGATCAGGGAAAGAACAGACTTGTTTATATGTACAGTCCTGGCCAAAATTAACGCAGCACCGGCCGTAAGAATCGCTAGGGAGGTGCTGCGTTAATTTTGGCCAGGACTGTACTTGCACAATGTAAAATGAGAAGAATAAAATACTAGTCACGAAGACTCGCCCATCAATCATTTGCGCAATTCACTCCGGGACAGCACCAGGACAAGGAAACGTGAAATTTTTCGTTCCTGTTTTTAATCCGATTCAAACAAAAAACGCAAATATTATTTAGGTTCCGGTTTTACGCCTGCTAATATCAAATATATTCTTATCGCTCTTACCATTGTTATACCATATCCATCGGAAAATTTGTTCTGTTACCACTATTTTTCCAAATACGCTAATTTATCATATATTTTAGAATAAAACTATTTTGTTGGTTACATATATTTAGTAGTACTTAGTTGTGGCAATTACGTAGGTTTAGTAAAACATCCTCTGATTACCCTCTCCTTCTCTATTATTATAATCCTTTAAGTAAAAAGATTATTATTGGGAACCAAACATCGGAAAGGAATAAATAATGGTTTTCGGTTTCGATTCGGGTTCAATAATTTAATTTTATTCTGCTCGGGATTACATTCTGGTAAAAATTGAGGTTTATTCGGTTTTTGGATTGGTCCCGGTTCGATGCCTATGGCGATAAGTCATGGTTTTTCAATTACTTCGAATCGATTAGTATACGAAAGCTCTATTTCCAGCGCTAATCTAATTTCCATCGGCAATTACAGATCAATTCTTGGGGATATGTATAGCTACTGCGGTAAGTCACCTAAATACAGAGAAATCGATACCAATCCGAAGCAGGAATTGGGCAACTCTTTAGGTTACGTTCATTTCAATTCAACACCAAAGAGAAGAATGCAATGCGGAAATTTCTTTATCAACACGACACTGTAATAAGCGTGGCTCTAATTGCAAGGAATCGTTTCATTTTAATGACTCTCGATCCAATAATGAAAATATAAGGAGACAACGACAAGTGTTATGAACAACTCCACTCATTTTGATGATACGCTATCGAAAAATGAAGACTAAATATTCAGAACAACCTCTGCTGCCAAAGGAAGTAATGAGAAAGTCTTAAAACTTCTCCCAATCAAAAATATATTACTTTTATATCGTACCAGTTTCTCAAGTTGAATAGATTGCAAATGAGTTATTGCATTTAATTCCTAGCGAATCATCGACAAAGGGTTTTACGTTATTCATAATGTAAAAAATGGACATGGTTAGAGAGAGAAGTGCTATTCGCCATTTGTGGAAAGATTCTTGACGGTGACTCATGGGTTTTGATTCAATGTGTTCCCCTAACAACAAGAAAAATAATGGGAAAATAGACATCAAAGAGCCTACAAGCCGAAAGCTTTTATAGGATCAGATGACATTACTTACAAGCTGTATAATTAAATACTCGATCTAAATCTCCGTAATCCAAATTAAAACCATTTCTCTGTAGTTACGAGCAGTTCGAAAAACATTACGCAACTTCGACACAATGAGCAATTAACGTCCAAAGCAGAACGAAAGTATCATCAAATGTAATCCACTGAACCGGATCAGCTATCCTCCGCCTCATTAGTTCTTACTCTGCATAATTGAGGCTTAGCCGCATGCCTCACGAAAATAACATAAAAACGAGTGATTACGTTCGTTCTCTCTGAACCGGAAGCTGTCTCCGCAAGAAGTGCTCCGGGGAAAATCCGCGAGTTTTTTGTCAAACGCAAAACCGATCTTCTGACGGATGGATTGGAGACAAAGTGCATTAACAGAGGAACACTTGTGAATTCGATAAGTATATATAAAGAAAATATTTTACTCCGAACAAATAGATTACTCTTATTCTACACCATCTCAATTTTCAATAATATTCCTTTGAGGATTTTTCGACGAAATTAAATGTTATTTCTAACGTGAACTTGGAGGAAAAAATTGGGTGTAAGTTTCTCATTATTATATGTGAATAAACTAATTAAACTGCCGTACTATCAGATGTGTTTTTGGACATCTATGATTTAGTATATACCTCGAGAAAAAACTCTTTTCATTACTTATTGAAATCGATAGAAGAACCATTCAATTCAATATATTGTGCACTTTCTTGACAGTGAAACGATAAAATACTGTGCGATGAATTTATTCTAATTTTTCGCGATTCGCGACACTGCAGTAATTTAAGATCAGAACCCTCGATTTGATACTTGCTAACTGGACTTTCGATACTGTTAATTCGCTCCAATCCTCACTAATACAACAAATAGGCCGGGGTGTTTTAAAAATAACCGAATGTAAAATACAAATAGGAAAGATTATAAGGGCGGGAAATATCTAATGGCAATGATAATAAAAAATATCAGAAGCTATGTGTTAACGAATATTACTTAGGGAATCACTTAATTTTCACCAATAAATTCAATGGCCTATTTGCAAGTTTCAACGCCCTACGAGGCTGAATTACCAATTTTATTACCAATACTTTGCCGGCCTTAGAGGTCCAAGGGTAATCGCGCTATCCTACCAACCCTGAAGTCGCAGTTTCGATTTCGGGAATGGATGTTTCGCGTTCATTTGTCGCTGATTATCATCAGCATGGTTGGACGTAGGCAGATGTTTAAATATTCCAACTTCTAGAGCTGCAGTCATTTCCTTCTATAAGTTGAATCTGAAAATCCGCCGTCCGTCACGTAAAGACAAACTTCTGAACAGGTTCAACATTTCGAAAAATAACGGAACGGACCAAAGGACGAAGTTGACAGAAGAGGAAAAATCTGGTGGGGAGAGCGATGCACTGCCGTAATGGAAATGGAAGACTAGAACCAAACCAGACCCGCCTGGTTGGAACTTATCAATAGCGGACTTCCGGCGCATCATTTTCAGTTGGAAAATCCTCGGTTTTAAACATGACCTATTACACATCCTACTTCGAGTGGATTTACATAAACCTCAAAATTAACGAAATTAAGTGCATCCGACGAGGAAATAACGAGGCATGCAATGAATCAACATTCGTTTCTATGACAGATAATATGGGAAAGAGGAAAAATAAGTAACTATGGTTCGTAAAATATTTGTATGTTTCACGGATGAGCAAAAATTAAAAAAACTAGTTAATAAATTTAGCCGCATTAATGGAAGAAAGGATAAACAAGTTCGTATTGGGAAAATCCACACCATAATCAACAACTTTCACTGATCACTGCCTGAAAATATGTCACATCTAGAATAATAAACATACTTGGGGTAGGTAAGAATTGAGAAATAAATTAAAATTTAACATTTTTCATCTCGAGATATTTCACTGTTAGAAATTCTAACTTTACCAAAAACCGTTCCGATAATAAGAGGAGGAAACCATTCTGATAATGAGAACTTCCTGGGATCCACCCACCACTATCCAAGGCTATTTACACCGACACATCCTCCTACACATATGCATTCCCTTGAGTTAATTTCAGACCTGGCTGGCAACCGGAAAATATTCCTGAGTTTTCTCAACCAAAACTCGGATTCGGGAAGAGTAACACACGGAGTGATGAATGTGAGTGTGCACTCGGGGCTTTTTTTTCAGTGCATAACTGTAGTCGGCCGAACAATTCAGGAGGAACCAAAGATGTCAATACAGAAAATCAATAGTATCCTTTTAGTACGAGTACGAGGAATTGCAGCAATGGTTGTCACCACGAAATATACGGTACAAATACCCTCCTGACACGAAAATACAAAGAGCTAAAATAAATTTTAACGATGTTGGTAAATTTCATTGATTGCAACTCTTATGATTCGTAGAGACGAATGGATGCAGACAAAATTTACTATGCATGTCCTATGAGATCCTTCAAGCTGAGATTTGTTTAACCAATATGATGTTAAGATGAAATGTATCAAAAATTATCATTAATTTTATTATTAATATCTATTTTCAAATTCTGAGGAATAATTACATGCGACTGATAGGACTCCCTATCCAGATGAAGGTTTCGAAATTATGCGACAATAAATACAATCAGAAAAGAAACATTTCAATGTATCGAAAAAAAGTAAATTTGGGAAGGAAGTAAATTAATTTTATTACGGAGTGTGGTTAGGTACAGCAAACGAAGATCTACTGAGAGGATAGCAAGTGGAGATGTTGATGAACTCGCGGTAACAAGATTCTTGTCTCTTGAGATACCACGCGTACAAGAAATCTAAACGTTGACACACAAACATACTTAAATGCATTATTGTGGGATGTATGCAGCCGGGACGATAATAAAAGAATCGTATCATAATAATCATTTAAAACAAAAACAAGAAAAAAATCCCGAAAAATAAAGTACATAAGTCTTAGAATTAAACTATTCATGAATTAATAAATAACTAAAACTGAATGACTCACCTCGACGACAAATGCATAATATAACATGCGGAAACTTGGTAAATAATACAAGGGCAGTATGTCGTTAGAGCGAGAATGCTTCCGTAAGAAATAGGCTCATTGTCATAGCCTCAAGGAACTTGACGTGAAAATCGCAACTGGATGGGGCAACTATCATAAACGAAATATCCCCTCGTCATTAATTTTTCTGAAGTCAGCACATTCTGTTCGAAAACTTCTGGATACACCGATTTCTAAATTTGATTTGACAAAAAAGTTACTGAAGATACAAGAGAAAATGTGTAACTTGGATAATTTAATTGGTAGTCTCTAATTTTACATTTAAAAGCGTGATTCCTCTTGATATTTGAATTCTACTTAAACAAGAACTGATTTAAATCTAATAATTTAATGATTACTGGACACCAATTCAATGAAGCATAGTTCCAAAAATATACAACATACAAGGCAAAAAAACATCCACTGTCAATCACGTATCCTTCTAGAAAGAAATAATGCATTAAACTCAATTGTCTGCGGCCATGACTTTTATATACTTCTTTCAATATTGTAATAAGTCAGGCTCCCGGATAGTAATGTGGACAGTGCGTTTGCCTACGGTGAAAGCGGTCCCGGGTTCGATTCCCGGTGGGAGCCTATGTGCGAAATGACCTAAGCTGTAGAAACACTTGTAATAATACAACTACTACTACTCTTATAAGTCAAAAGTGACCATCTTCCAAATGGCTGTGAAAAGCAGAAATATTAGAGATCCACTTTCATCGGGTAACGTTACTTCAACAACTTTCACTGTGCGTAAATGAATAGATTATTACCTATTCCATTGAAATAATTTTATTGAAATCAGTTATCAATTATTAAGTAATAAAGGATTTTCCTGGCACACATTAACGTTGGGAACAAAAATATACCAATCCAGTTTAATTTCGGTAGAACTGAGAAATAGCTGATTAGTACTAAGAAACTAAAGGTACTAAGATAGCTGTTCGTCAATTCATATAGCCCAAAGGCTTAAATGGCTTTGATTTGTTGATTCCTCATACCCAACACTATGGTGGGTATGAGGTGGCAACAAAAGCTTTGGAGAAATAAAGCTATTGCGGATATTTCATTTTCATTTGGTAGTAGAAATAAATTTTGAAAGACACGAGATCAATATGGATTGAAATATTTTAAAATACATAACATTTTTTTTTTAATTCGGAAGCTACTAAGGTATACAAATATATTTAGATATGTCAATACGCGTTGGGATTTAAAAATTCCTGATCATTTATAGTAGATCTAAACCTGAAAATTTCTGGAGTAAGAAATTCATTTATTTGGCTGCATAAGTCTATAGAGAGAGCAACATCAGGTAAAGTGATTGTCTTTGATTACAATTATAAATAATATTAATAGCCTCTCATTCATAGCGACTCAAGACCTTGGGAGTTAGCAGGTTAGGGCTGCCATTGCTTAGGCCTAATGGTCTATGAATAACCAAACGATATATGCTTCAACCGCCCAATTTAGAAAATTACATATTAATGGGGTGAAATTGAGGTTTCCTTCGACTAATACTTACGTATTTCAAAAAAAGCAATTTATAAAATTGCCCTTAAATATTTTTCACTTTTACTAACTATAAAACTTCACGTTTGTTTGTTCGAATTTACTGTAACGAGAAAGAAAGTACCTACAAAAGTTTCCGATATCAATTTTTTAAATCATCAAAAGTGTCAAATTCTCGCCACGCAGCTAGAATTTTGTACTGAAATTTAAAAAATATGGAAAGAGATAAGGCTTACTTTCAGCCAATTGCGTGAATTCCTGATATCACATTAAAATATATAACCGTTTATGCAAATACGAAAATAAATCGCTAAAACCTGCCCTGAGACAAATTTCCTTTTATTGACCCAAAATTATTTTTTTGTCCACGAATTCTAATTCACTCTGAGGTTTGAAAGAAATTGACTGGAATTTATCGACAGCTAATTAATGAATCCCTGAAGTTGTACACCAAAATAATATTCTGTCACAAAACTGGCGGAGAGAAATTAATTATAAGCAAGGGATAATTTTTGGTACTAGTCAATTATGATGGTAATTATTTCAAACCCGCAAAATGAATTTACAAATTACTACAATTTTGAGCTTACTAAGGTGTAATGGCATACATCAGAAAACGAAATGTGTCTTTTTTTAATAAATGACATTCTATTTTTACCATTTAAAAATTGATTAGAAATTCCTTTAAAGTCATTAACAAAATATTTTATGTCATTCCTCATTCTTTCTAGCTTTCTCAAATATCGATGCAAGGTAACATTTTACTTGTTACATAAAATGAAAAGAAAATGTTCTCATTCCTTGTAAATCGATGAACTTACCGATTGCATGGCCAGTAAATGTATTCTCAAACAACAAATGAAATACAGTTCCGTACCTCAACGAACATAATAATATGAATTAATGTGATTTAAATATTTATAAATTATATTGATTAATATATTTACCGATTACTTAACTGGTTCAGTTCTAAATAACAACAGTGTGTGAAGTGACAATTTCTCTCTACAAGAATGTTTGTAATATCGTAAAATAAAAATGTACTTTTTTTACTGCGAGGCAATATTTGTAAGAACCTACCCTAAGACAACTCATCGACTTTCGGCAGTTGGGGATTAGATTTCGCTACTTCCCCTTAGAGCGCAATCTTACCTTCTTATCTCGGAATTTCGCGGCGATAAAAGACGATTGACTTAATAGTTTTAGAAGTGTGTACTTTATCTCTATTTCGTGTACACAAACACCTCGAACGTAGTCAACGTCAATCAATTTTCCTCGAGTTAAACCGGTTTTCAGTCAAAATTTCAACGATGTAGGTTACTTGGAAGTTTTAGGGAACGAAAAAAGAATACTTTGGCTACAATTTACATTCAAATAAAATAAAAAGATTCTATAATCACGTCGTCATACAATGTAATATCGTCCCCAAATTAATAATTCTATATTTTTACGATTATGAACAAAATTTGGGGATAGCGTTTCAATTAAAAAGATTCAAGTGTTCTATAGAATCAGGCAATGATACATTTATTTGGTATTTTTTAGATATGTCCGTGTATTACTAAAAAAAAGCGAAATTATATGTGTTGTGGGCCGAATATCTAAGAAAGTAAAAATTCTTTTCCTTATGTATTTTTTCAAGCCTACTCATTTCAAAATTGTTTCCAAACAGACTCTACCAGCTAAAATTATAGTTTAATAATGCTTTAAAATAATACTTGAATATTAGTTTGCAGAGTGAATATCTATCATTACGTATTACAACAAGTACTAGTTTTTGATTCCTCAACATTTGATTTAATTAATAATGATAGAACGAAGACTAAGAAAGAAGACCCGCTAATTATAATCACGTTAATTAAAAAAATCTTTAGTATCCTTTCATTTACAAAAAAATTTTGAAAATCATCAGTTTGTTCTAAAATTTACCCAGGCATACATATTTTGGTAAATCTTCAACGATTTAATTTTATTAATAAACATTAACTTTGAACGTTTTTTAAAACAATGACTATTTTCTTTAACAGTAAAATTTAAAATACCACGAAATAAATTGAATTGCCATAATTACACTAATCGGTTGATTAATTATAACTACTGAAAATCTACATTAAGCTTTTTTTCAATCTAGTCGGGCAAAATTACTTGAGAGCCTTGTAGCTGACAATTTGTCACCATTACTCAAAAATGTTATTGTCGCAAATCAGCATGTTTCTCTACTGGTAAAAGTACCAATACGAATCTAATGATCCTACAGAAATACATTGCGGATTCCATGGAACGTAAGGAACAAACAGATGTTATCTATCTAGATTTTAGTAAAGCATTTGATAAGGTAAATCATATTTTATTGGTAAAGAAATTGGAGAGTATGGGTATGTAAGGGAATCTCTTGTGTTGGTTAAGAAGCTATTTAACAAATCGCAAACAGTATATTAAAATTAATAATTCTAAGTCCAGGGTTTATTGTGTCTTATCCGGAGTGCCTCAAGGCTCTCACCTAGGGACATTATTATTTAATGTATTCATTAATGATATTTGTGAAAAAGATTCTCTTATTAGATTCCTACTCTATGCCGATGATCTCAAGATTTTCACATCTGTTAATTCAATTAACGATTGCAATACCTTACAATCTTGCTTAAACAGACTTCTCTCTCGGAGTGATGTTAACCTCTTACCTTTAAACTTACAAAAATGTTCATGTATCTCTCTTTCCAGAATATTAAGTCCAGTCTATTTTAAATACTTTCTGGGTAATCATTTTCTAACTAGAGTTGATAATATTAAGGACTTAGGAGTAATTTTTGACTCAAAATTAAATTTTCACCTGCATTTGTTTATGCTAAAAGCTAAAGCCTTAAGAATGTTGGGTTTCATTCTAAGATTTAGTAGAAATTTTAAAAACATATATTGTGTTATGTTATTATACTTCACTCTTGTTAGACTTATCCTTGAATATGGCTGATGTGCGTGGTTTCCCTTTTATAAAGACCATATTTAAAGTTTAGAACAGGTGCAACAGAAATTTGTAGATTTTTATCATACCGCTTCAGATTTTCCCAGCTAAATCATCATGATAGGCTATCTTTATTAAGTATGAAAACTAAAGAAACTAGGAGAAGAAACTTTGGAAGTATTTTCCTACATAAATTATTAAACAACTATATAGACTCACCCGAGTTGGTCTCATCAATTAATATTAATGTTTCTCGACGTTGTGTAAGAAATAAATATCCTTTTCAAGTATCATATCATAAAAATAACCTTTCATATTTTTTGCCTATATCAAGATTCATGAGAGATGCTAGCACAGTTGATTTAGATTTTTTTCATTCTTCTCTTAATGCACTGAAAAGGATACTTACGAACTTTTATTAATAAAAACGTTTAACCTGAATTATCTACCCTTTGTTAGATTTACTTTTTATATGTACGTATGAATCTATTTAAATGTATATTGTCATATTGAAGTTTATATGCATATTCATACATGTACATATATGTATACATGTCTTATTGAAGTTTATTGATTTGTTGTATTTCATATTGTATTCAAAAGCATTATACTGCACTATACTGATTTTGTCCTGCCATTTACTTTGTAAACATAACTGTTTTAAAATGTAGTTTCTTTTTTGCTACTTGTTATTGGGTCTCCGAACCCGTAATAAATGATTATTATTATTATTATTATGATAAACGACAGTTCCACTTATGACATCCGCAAAATATGTTCAAATTTAGGAGGTCCGCGTAACGCAAATTTTCAAGTCTCCTAATACTGTCCGCCTATTCAATACGTGTTGAGTGTATATTGGATACATTTGATCACTCCACTGGAGCATATAACATTAATTAGCAGAAATAAGGTGATAGAAAAGAATACCGAAATTTTTAAATTGCTGAAGATTTTTCCAACAATATAAAGCGACCTACAAGCAACGGATGGGGAGATAGGAAGAGCAATTATGAAATGACAATAACCTTAAAACTGGAAACTCAATTCAAGGATAATAGGTTTTTAGCCTTAGATCTCGCGAGCGTAGCGGCTGCATTGATTACGAATGTGACGGGAGTGCAACAAAGATGGAAATTTTAAGTTGACCTTGCCGGGTGCAACTACCATTGCGGGATACATCAAACAACCGAGGCTGAGGTGTACCATCGAATGAAGGCCGACGAGTGTACATTGATCTTCCTGTTGCCGCTACTTCCGGAGAAAATTGGTCGTACTGCTACGCTTGTAATTTTAACACGGCTGAAAATACCTTAGTAATGCAAAATATTTTCTCTCTATATTCACTCAAGTTCACGGACAATACTTTCTAAATGAGTACTTCTCATCGGTTTATCGTTCGATCATACAAGCGCCATCGTGATATCATTCCATCGCGGAAACTCTTCATCGTCATGGTGGAGTAACACATTGCCATTTTGCTCTTTTGAAAAACAAAGGTTGGAGTCGGCAGAATGGAATTAATTTCCCTGGTGACAAGAAAATATTTTACTCGATTTTCGTAAATTTAGAGAAAGACCTTGGCCTGAATTCACTGGAAGCACTCCAACAGCATCCGAGTACATGAATGAAAAATTGGCTTCGGGCGAGAGTGGAAATTATCTTAAATACTTTGGAAAGAATCTTCTTCGCGATGGATTATAAGAGTAAAAAACGTTCAACGGTATGAAAATTGCAACCACTACTCGATATAATGAAAGAAGCCTTTGACCGTTCGACCAGAAGATTCTTTGATCGTCGCTTAAAATACACAAATGGGACTTCAGCTGCCAATAAAAGCAACCAAAAAGATACCTATAAGATGGAATACACGCATCGAGTCAACTTATAGTTTAGCGATAAGTTTCACCCAAAATTATTAGCATATTTATGATTTTAATGGAGAAAGATGAGAATAATGAGACTAGACAAACTTTCCTTTGAACAGCTTATGAACAACAGTCTAAAAGGTACACTGAAATAGTTCTCACGAAAAGTGAGCCAAGGGAAAAAAGCTGGCTGAGATTTTATGCGAAAGTAAAAAGAATCTTTCAAAAACACCGGAGAACGGATATGACGTATTAACTGATGACTCGGACGATGGTTTCGGAAAAAAACAGAAAACGGATGAATTAGGTAACAAGTTAAGAGCATACAATTCTGAAAAACCTACCAATTACAAAATCATTGATTTGAAACTTCAAACTATTTTCAAGTGGAGTAAAACAACATTCTGAAATTCGTGCTATACTTCGGAAAACGTCATTCGTAGGATTTCGACAATCGAGAGTGTGGGAAATTTAATTCAGATTCAACAAGTTGGAAGACTTGCAAGGTTCTACGCGAACTACATTGCTTGAAAATGACGGAATAGCCTGAAAATCCAATACACCCGCCTAATAGAGAATCAAGAAAGTGAAGCGATCTAATCGGATAATAAACGAAGTTATCTCCTGGAAAAATCATTCACAGATGAAATTGAAGGTATGCTAAGGTATATGATGAGCGTTTACTAAAGGCAAGTTGCAACATTAGTGTTACCATTCACCTTGCTGAGAAACAACTAAAAGGGAGAAAAGAGGCGAAAGCCAAGGGCGAAGAAATCGATCGCACTGGTCTAGTATCCAGAACATCTAGGTTCCAAATCCAATATACGGGCTACAAACTGCGCTGTTTTGACGAGGATTCCAACAGACTAGCTAAACTACTACTTCATTGCGGTAATTAAAACGTGGTAAAGCTTATAAGTGCATTCGAACGATTATCAAAGTTGGATCACATAAACAATGGCGGAAAAAATTAAGTTATCTCCTTATGAAATGCAAGGAAAGGTGTTCCTCAAAGTATTGTGCCTCGCTTATGAGGACATTCTTCGCTTATGCCATTCCGGCTTTATGAGGGAAGCAAGGGTAAACTACCTCACTCCTCACCTTGCCTTGTAAACCTCATGTCCCCTACTATCTCTCAGTAGCTCATTATAAATTGTGTGAAGTACCAGCCTTCGGGCTGAAAACTTAACAGACATCACAAAAACAATCCTCCGATGAAAAGAAAATTTAACATCAAACTATCCAAGTGACCCCCCGCAGAGCACTAACTGCATTGATTGCCCGCGTAAGTGCTAGGAATTTTTACCGAATACATAATCAGCTCATTGACGCCCACTTAAAATAATAACTAGCACGACTGCAAGCCGTGCATTCGCGAATATGGCTTTGATTTTTCCGAGATAAATAATCACGTCATTAGATCATACGTAAGTTGCTATAACCGAGAGGCAAACACACGAGAGACGTTTCCCGTCGATTGAGAAAGAGAAATTCTGGGTCCTTATTACGAAGTAGCCGTGAGAGAAATTTCACTACTAAAATTTCTCGCAGCGACAAATGTTAATCGTAAACGCCACGTTGCTGAGGAATAGGAATCGTCTGGGCGTTACGCACGTAATTCCACGAATAAAGCTGATGCATTCCCCAGCTTATGAGTATATCCTTTAAGACGGAAGATTATCTCGCGAGCATGCCTCACGGGGAATTATCCGCAATTCCGTATGCATTCCGGCATAGGAAAATGAACGCAGCTTTCGGAATACAGACAAGAAAACCTACTACTGAGAAAGACTACAACCTCACGTTTATTTGGGTCACAAGTACAATTGAATAGCATGCGTCAGTACTGAGAATCTGGATTAAGAAACTTCCCGCGAATAAGATACGGTCGACCACCTTCCGGTTGAAAATGAAAAGATAACGGAGATGACGAAAAGCCGGAGAGGAATGAGAATCTCGATCTCAGACATTTAAATATCGTTACGCAACGTACGTAAGCAGCCTCGGAAATTGGACCACTTCCACGATCCACGTGAGTCTTTCGAGTTCTACTCAAGAACCCTCTAAAATGACGCAAAATTTGTCATCGGCTTTTAATCACAAAATATTAAGGAACTACACGGATTTCAAAAAACGAAAAATCTGCGATAGTGCGTCACGCAGGCTACAGACAGGAAACATTTCCCGCAAACACTATGTGAGTCTATAAGAACGAAATTCGAATGCAGAAATAAACCAAATCGATTTTCGCATAATTACGTATCGCCTCCGCGAATCCTTCCAATACCAGATTCCAAGACAAAATAATTCCGTTTTGCGAGACCGCCGAGAGACAGGAAGGTTTCCTTCCCCATTTCACTACCGAGATTTAAACTTTCTTCTTTCAAAACCTCTCATCGCAAGCAATACCCGCTTTAAATGTCACGCCGCGATCTTGCAGCGGAGACCCCAAATAAATAAAGCTAACTCGACCGGAAGGCAAAGCAAATCCCGCGAGTTCCCCGCATAGAGACAGATGGTTGCCGATTTCTTTCGGAAAGGAAACCTACCCGTGACAGGCTAAAACAAACCAGAATATCCACGGGGCTATCTGGGAGCCTGGAGGAAAAAAATGCAGACGCAATCTTCGGGAGCATTGTTCACGAGATCCCCGCTATAAAAGTATCCCCCGCACAAAATCCCAACAAGTGACAGTGAACAGATGACGAGCGACACCGACTTCGACAGCAGCGCGGAGGAAATAGAGCACTCAAAT
Source organism: Sympetrum striolatum (assembly GCA_947579665.1). Classification (NCBI taxonomy): domain Eukaryota; kingdom Metazoa; phylum Arthropoda; class Insecta; order Odonata; family Libellulidae; genus Sympetrum; species Sympetrum striolatum. Next base: position 45,331,415 of record OX388342.1, on the reverse strand, counting down.
GAATGCGTAGTCTGACCACTGAATCTCGTTCCTCTAGCCGTCAAATTGAAAACTGTTTTTAAGACTAATGCGGGGATTTATTAGAGGGAGAAGAGAATGAGGCGAGACTCAATGGGCATGAGAGCGTCAGAAGCCTTCGGAAAAGGAAGAAGCGGGGGTGTCGAGGGAAAAGGGGGTGTGGCAAGACCTGTTTCTGCACACACCAGTTTCGACTTGCGGTAGGGGAATTATGACAGAAGGGGTACGGTTGTTGTGTCGGCAAAACGAAAGGACCCGCCGAGAAAGAGAATCTGTAAGTTATCGTCGAAATTTCAACGGGAGAAAGGGAGAGTAGGTGAAATGTTAGGAGAAAGGACGGACTTCGAACGGGAGAACGCTACCTATAAAAAGAGGCCATGCTGCAGGCGAAAAGCGAGTGAGTGTACCTAACGGAGCAAAATCGTGAAAATGTTGATCTCATCCATTGAAAGGCGGCCGAATAGAATGACCTGAGAATTATTTTGAGAGAATGCAAAAGGATATTTTTTCTTATTGACAGAAAGCCCCATTTGGTCTTCTAAAATGGTAAACGTCAAACTCTCGAATCCAGCCACGAGCAGCGGACTTGATCATTTTGATCTGAGGAAATCATCTGAGGAAAATATCTGAGGAAACATCAATGTTTATTTCCTCCGAAAGAATATTGTTAACTCCTGAATGCTACATATTGAAACCGAACAAAGAGTAATAGTATTTCACATATGAGAAGTATCGCATGAGATTTTACTCCTGACATCAGATACAATTCATATCAAAGTAATATTTTCGGTATTTCATCTCATTTTGACACTAACCCGAAAAAATTATTTTCAAGAAGAACGCGGAAGTAAGGCAAAAACGACCAAGCATTTGTTTCCCAAATTTATGCGCTGCAATTAAAGTCGCAAAGCAGCCGACGTTCGGAAGCTTCAATATGAGATGATTACCTTGCAGGGTTAAAAAGCCTAATGAAGACGGCCAAGACAATTGGAATTGAAGATTATTTCATCAATAATGAGGGGACGTTCAATTTTTCTGGCGGCTTCTGAAAATACGCTCTAAGAAAATGGTAAATTCGAAATGATCGAAGGACCTGTCGGTTAGACTTTCTGGTTCCAATTTCGTTTCATTTGTCTATAATGATTACAGTTTACGACACATTATTAAACAACGGCAAATTAAGTCCTATTGTCTTAATTTCAAATAAAAAGATAGTAAAAGCAAATATAAGAAATTCGTGAGAAAAGAAGTATCCAGCAAGACTCATAAAAATGTGGATCATCTCATACACCAAGAACACTTTATTACGCGAATGTATTATTTTCAGTTGTTACATATGTACTGAATTGTAATGCAGATGTTTTCTGGTATAAAATGAGTATCCTACGTCAACTTAATGCACTTAAAAATACTTTACAGTGGAAGATGCCATGCATTACTCTACATTATAATTTCCGATTTTTTCCGAAACCAAATCCGCTTAAGTGCTCTCCTTCCCTTCTCATTTTGATAAATCATTTTGAGGAATTACATTCCATTAACAAGGTATTAATTTTCAAAGACTACAATAGTAAATACAGTAGTATCCATTTCTGATTCCAATCCTTAATTTTTGATTAAATACCTCTTTAAACCTTTAAAAAAAGTCTTCCAATGTGTGATAATTACGATTTCTGACCGGGTATTTTCGAAAGTAATTATGGGAAGTGCGGGTTCTAGACACTCCCTTTCACAGAAGCATTAGTACACCGCTGGAACTACGTTTTACAAGAAAAATCCGAGGATCAGTGAACCAGAGAAATGAGTCCATATTTGAGTAAGAAAAGTTTTAAATCATGAAACTGTGCAATGACAACCAATTTCATTTTTTCAACTAGAAATCACTATAGGATACTGTGGCAATCCAAGTGTCCAGGACGGAGTTATCACCAGTGATCTTCCCAATTCATTTACAACTTCAATTATTTATCTTTAATAGATACCAAGAATAGATTAGGCGCAATGGACGATGGAATTTCAATTGACGGGACGTGATTTTTTATTCAGGAGGGCAGCACACCGTGCCCGGAACCAATAATATTCCCAATTGTGATCTCGTGAACTCTCTAAGGGTCAGACGAGAAAGCCATGAGCGACCAGAATGCATAAACGGAAAAGGTTAAACACCGCGGTCACTACCGATCTATTCACCTTGAAATTATAACGTACTGGGAGTATTTATGCGAGAATTTGGTGAAAACATGTGAAATTCGACATGTTAGTTCAGATATTCTTAGGTTTTCTTCAGCAAAATTTAAATTGGTAAGAGAATGTTGATAAATAAAGAGACCTTCATCGGGTGAAGGGCCAATTAAGAGATACGCGCGGACGAAATTGATAGTGCGTCGGTGTAACATAAGGAAAACGTTCCGAGTCAAAGGGTTGAATTCATGGAAAGCTATTGACATACTCTCAGAAAAAATGCGCCTTTCGCGAAGAATTTTGCGAAAACGTGCATCCACATAAATAGTAAGAGATATGCCACACGTTTCACATCTCTGAGCTTGGATACTTGACCATTTCAGTATGACACACTCATTGAACTATCCTTGGAGGTATCAGATAAATCCCACTTAATGACTGACATTACTACCATTGTTTTACGGCTTAATAAATTTTCTAGACTCCTATAAATGCAATGCAAGTATAAAATTCAAACATGATATAAACAAAAAATACCGAAATCCTCATCTTATGGATATTCAAATGCATCGGGGGAAACATTCAAAATATGGTAAATATTGGAAAAACTGAAATAACTGCTTCCTCCGAATACATATAAAACAGTATAACGGTTATACCAATTTAGTTTGAGTGTAGTGCCCCATCCTATTCAATCATAAACGTTATAAAGTATTATAAAATCAATTAATTTTAAGGTTACACGAGCCCTAGACGTGACAATATTGAAATGAACGAGACTAACTAATCTCTTCCATTTAATGAATACCGAATACGAAGGGGGCATTAGAATAGTCTACAGAATCCTCTCACAAGCGATCCGGTTATATCTTTCACCATACCTACAAATCACTTTCCATTGAGACGGTGAAAGTATATCTTACAACTCTTAACAAAACGGAAATCTCAACCAATAAAGCACAACACCGAAATAATATTATCGCAAGGAAGAAATTCATCTCGATAGAGCGGGAAAATGAGCGATTGTGTAACAAGAAAATATGCCCTGGAGCCTATACCGAAAGTTGCGAAAAGGCAGCGACCCAGTGCCACACATGCTTTGAATCTCTGAGTCTCGAAAAATCAAAGGTGTAAACAGAAAGCAGGCTCTAACCGATTAATGAAAAGCACCGTGAAGTGGCAAATGTAGACAAACAGAAAAACTAATAAAACTATACCGAAGATAATAAATTTAAGACGCCGGAGCAATGAGAACGCAATAAGTAGGTTTCGTCTGACAACTTCCTTCGGGTAGCCAAAAACCCTTACTTGCTTGGCTCTACAACGGCTCAAGTCACTCGATCGATTCAACGAAACGTTGAGGGTGGGAGAGGTCGGGACAGGGGGGCGCGGGGGTGCGAGAGAAAACAAAAAATTCACGTGATTAACAGCGTAAATCTGTCGAACGAATTGATTGGGATATCTCTTGTCCAAGCTCTAAAACAGTGATTTGGCCTAAATTTAAAGAGAGCATTTACGAAGTACGCAAAAACGTTAAGCGCATGAGTGATACCCCTAACATGCGCGAGCAGTCAATATTCTAACAAAATGTATCACTTGATCATTCAGAAGCACAGCTTTAAATGTAAGTCAGACGGGTTCTCTGAATTTTTGGAGGAAACAACATCGAATCTTGGTCAATATGAAAATATGAAAGTGGTACGTAATTAAATGAATTTAGGGAAGGCAGGCAGCACCAAACTCGGGTAAGGATTGTCAAATCGACGGCGAGGAGCAGGCAATAAAGGGGAAACACCTTCAACTGCATGAGTATGAAGGTCAGCGAACCTTAAGTGATGGAAAGGAAGCATGGAAAAAGGAATTTGCGAAGAACGATTTCCTTCAAATGGGTGACTCGTTCTCACGAAGGGAGTTCGGAGGAAAGCACTTAAACCAATAAACGATGAGGTCAGGGCATGGTCCTCGAATAAGAGAAATATTGGGCAGTTATGCAAGGGAATTCAAATGGAACAAATTAAAAATCCTTAGAATATTATGAATTGTGATTACTGACAGGGCGAAAAATCATCCTCGTTGAACGATGAGAATAGCCAAGAATGTTTGAGATAATACTGTCTTTCTCAGGACAAAAAACTCCCCTTGTAATCACTAATTTATACTGGCATAAAATATCTTTACGCAAAATTTATCCAACATTTGCAATATCATACCTTGGAATAAATCAAGGAGGTAATCACTGACTTTTCTGAAATCTTTGACTAAAAGTTACACAAATTAAGTTCCTAAATATGTTACATGATAAATATGGAATTCATGGATACTGGAAGTCAACCTTTAATTATGACAATAATAAAGACCTTTCAATACAGAAGTTGTAATCTCCATCGTAAAGATGCAATGAAAATTAAAAATAGGTGATATATGATATGGAAAACTAAATCTTTTAAGCAAATAGTAAAAGTTGACAGATCAGCTTTTGATTAATCCTTAAAATTTGGCCTAAGGAAAATTAAGTAACTTAAATCGCACGATCAATGAAGTTAATACCTATTTTGTGAAATTTGAATTCACTCGCGCACCATCCAGCCTTTCGGTTTGTCAATGAAAATAAACCTAAATTATATGTATATTCAGGACTTAGTTTCTCAAACACAATATACATTCCAACTCTTACTTCAACATCCCATAAAACAAACTTCACCCAATCGTAAAGAATAAAAGAACAATGTTATTTTCCTAGGAAAGCCTCGAACAATACGATGGGAAAATAAAATGCAGAAGAGAACAAATAAACTGGTACCTCTCAAACCAACGGAATATACAACAACTTTTTCTCGCTTATATGAAAAAATCACCAGCATTTTCACATGTAATGATAATATAACATGAACTTACAGTCAAGGTGCTTCTTTTTTGGTCCAATCAATTCTTCTGTGGTCGCTTTGCATACCGATTTTGCCAGCCCTTGGCCGGCTATGCTGTGTCTGGCTGCTAATAACCTGTCGTTAATTGTTTGTCCAGCCATTTTGACACTCATAATAAATAAATAGACTTATATACAAATATGGGCTTAGAAAGCCCAAATCCCTCGACGACCACCAGCGAAATGACACTTTAGACTGACAGGTCAGCTGTACGAAACGATACACCAAATCTGTAAGATGGCGACTACAAGACAGGTGGTGACGTCAGAAAGTAGTTTCAAGTCGGGTCAAATAACTAAAATTATTTTAAGCGTGAGAAACCATTGATACTACATTAGTATTTCGTACAAAAATGATAACTCTCCCGGCAAGAAGAGACCAACCAAATATTCTATTAAATGAGAATAACCTAACGTATTCAGTCATTAACAAACACTTGAGTCACGATATTTAGCGGTAAATATATTTTAGAGTTTTATCTAAATGTTCGGGAAAGTGAAAAGAATAAGCTAACCCAAATGACAGCACATTTCAAGAGAGTAATAGCAAAAAGGGCACGTATCTTCTCATTCAAATGATCTTTTTCACACCTCATTTTCTTGTATTTCTTTTTATTAAAACGATACTTTTCAGGTAGCAGAAGCAATTCGTAGCAGTGAATTAAGTCTAACCACATTAGAAGGAAAGCTCCCTTCTGGAATTAAAATTTCTACAACTAAGAATGATAGTTTTGAATTTAATGTTCCTAATAAAGCTCTAAGAAATGCTGGAATCGATAATGAAGGCACCTTCCAAAACATTAATTTTGAGCCTGATGGTTTAATTGAGAAAGTATCAAGTAATGCAAAAAAAGATTTTGCATTTTCCATTAATAGAGAGGTCTTTATCAATAGTATTTTATCGTCTTTAAGGAATTCAGAAAAAGGCTTTAACAGAAATATTGAATTTGACACAGTAAAGCAGAAGATCGTACTAGAATACAGGCTAGTATCAATATTTTATGTAGGATTATAAATTATCAGTTGATTCATATATTCTTGTTTTCTTTTCACTCCCTATTTCATTCATCTATATTCTTTTCCAATTATAGTTCGCCAAATATTGCTAAGCCATTCCACCTAGGTCATCTCAGATCCACTATACTTGGCAATTTTATTGCTAATTTATACGAATATTTGGGCCATGATGTTATCAGGATTAACTACTTGGGTGATTGGGGTACGCAATTTGGATTATTAAGCGTTGGTCTAGCTTTAATGGACATATCTGAAGAGTTCATTGAGAAAGATCCAATAAATGTATTATATTCAGTGTATGTGAAAGCTAACAAATTAGCATCAGAGGTGAGTTTCCGTTGTAACACTGTTCCACAGGTTTAAAGGAGTTGCAGTTTGTGCGGCATATGTATGATAATTTGTACAGTGTTCATTTACCGGAATTTAATGTAAATTTTGTTATTAATTTCTGTAGGATCCTTCAGTGGCTGAATCCGCGCGGGAAATATTTTTTCGTCTCGAAGAGGGTGCAACTAGTATAAATGACAACAATTACAAAGAACTGAAACAGTGGAAAAGAATCAGAAATTACACTGAGAAAGAGCTTAGATTTACTTATGACAGGCTCGGAGTAAAATTTGATGTATATGCTTGGGAATCAGAGTATATGTTACACAAAATTTTACCCTTGCTTAAGAAAATGGAAAGGGAAGGAATTTTAGAAATAAATCATGATGGGAAAAAGGTAATTTTTTTATAAAAATTAAAATACATCTCAGACTATAAAATTCTGGCAATTATCCAAATTTCTTTTTATATTTTAAGTCATGATTTTTTAATGTGAGAGGTCTACAAGTCTGTTTCAAGCTTTCCAACTTTCTTGATTCCTGTATGCATACAAAATTTAATTTACCTAATGTCTTTAAGAGAATAATTTTGGTATGCAGAGACATAATTTAAAAGTGGCCAATTTTTCCTATGATATTCAGTTAATTCACTTTTTTAATTTTTGAAGTATCTAAAACAAAGTACTTTTTGAATAAGTTAGATTTATTTGGTATATAATTAATTTGCCATTATCATATATTGTAATCTTCTTTAAGAGCAACAATGTTAACTTGATTCTTATCATATTTGATTTACAGGTAGTAAGAATAGGAAATGAGAAAAAAGCAGTCACTCTTGTGAAAAGTGATGGCTCAACTTTGTACTTAACAAGAGATGTAGCTTGTGCTCTTGATAGATACCAGAGGTATAACTTTGATAAACTCTACTATGTTGTTGACAACAGCCAAACTGACCACTTTCAAGCTCTGTTTGACATAGTGAAGAAGCTGGGACTGCAGAAAGAAACCAAGGAAAAGGTTCATCCTGAGATAAGGCACATTAAGTTTGGTCGTGTTAGAGGAATGAGTACTCGTAAAGGAACTGCTGTATTCCTCAGAGATATTCTGGATGAAGCACAGAACATCATGAAAGAGAAACTAGCTGCATCCCCTAGTAAGTGTCCTTTCTGGCTGAACTGTAACTTTTCCTATCTCCTCTTTCTAAGCATCCAATGATGAATGGCTGCATTTATCTCTTAAATTATGTTGATTTTGATCATTGACATTAAAGTAAGAACTTTCCATTAAAAATATGGTGGTACTTTAAATAGGTTGCTAGAATTTGTAAATGAAGAGCCATATTTTTATGCAACTTTTTGAAATCTACTGCTGTATAATTTATTCCACTATTTGATTCCTGCTTATGAACATTGAATTGTCTTATATATACCAAAGTTCGTAATACTTTATAACTAGAAATATCAATTAAAGGAAACATTAAGAGTTGATTATGGAAATTCTGGGTTGAAATTAAGATGAATTATAATTTTTTTCAGCTTTAATTTTTTCTTAATGTTGCTGTATTTCAGCTACAAAAATCACAGATGATATGACAGATGAAGTTACGGACATATTGGGCACATCGGTAGTTATCATTAATGATCTGAAACAGCGACGACAGAGAGATTATAACTTTGATTGGAATCATATTCTTCAGGTTGGTGTTTGTTTATAATATATATTCTCTTGAAGACACAATTTAATCACTCTATGACTTTTTATCCGTCTTGAATTCGGACAATTTGATATGCTATGAATAATTCTCACCTCCTTATCTTTTCTGTTTGATTAGTTTTAAGAGTAAAGTTTTTGACTAATGATTTTCCTGATACAAATTGCTTTCTTGTGATTCATATATAAATTGCTTTCATATAATATTATAGCAATTGATGTATGACTTAAGTCATACATCAATTGCTTTTACATAATGCATTGGTCATTAGTTGCTTCCATATGATTCATTTCATAGGATAATTGTGTGAAAGCTATAAGCATATATAGACATTTATTCACAACTCTTCTCCTTACTTTCCAGTGCTCATCTTATTTAACCGCAAACACATTAAAAAATATTAATGCAATCATTCCTATGTTGTATTTTCTTAGTCCTCATCATTCACCATTTTTTTATTAAGAAAATATTGTTATTACTTCAAAGATGTTTAGAAAAAAGGAATTGACTGTTGAATAATACATTTTTAGAATTTGCACTTAGATATTTGATAAGCATGATATTTGGCTGGCATTTGCTTCAAGATTCAAATTAAAAGAAGTCTGCCATAGCCAAAAATTGGCTTCTATATTCCTCACTTGTTCAATTAACAATTCCTTGTTAATTTTCTCTGCAATTGCATGCATGTCAGGAGTATTAAAATATTTGTTCTGATACCCTGCATTTCCCACCCTAGGCTAATTGATTTTCCCAATATTTTGTGATAAAATTAGGTGCCTCCACTGATATTTGGATTGGATTATATTTGAGTATATTCGGTAATTAATTAGTTAACTTTCCGTTGGCTTTGCAAAATTCCTTTTCATATCTTAGAAATAAGGTTACTTCTTATTTCCATCACTAAGTATTTTACCTTTGACTCAGTTTTATTAATTTTAAACTTGTAGTTTGGCTTGATAGCTTAATTGGGAGAGCAACTTGTCTTGTCAGATATTTTTTATGTTCATTCTTCCTTAGGAATTTTCCTATGTGTAAGACAATTTCGTGCAAAGTCACCTGTTACCTTCCCTTGTAAAACTATTCTGTTTATACCCGAGTACATACATTCAGGACATATACATCAGAAGGGCTGGTTTTGCCATAAGGCAATCCTAACCAATGACCTGGGGGTTTGAATGACTTTGAAAAACCTTTTTCCAATTGTTGGTTTGGCAGTAATGTCACTGAGCCTAAATTTCTATTGAAAACATATTAATATTAAAAAGTAAAAAAATTTACTCTAAAAGTTATTTATTTGTATTTTATATATTTAAATTTTTCTTTTGTAAATGCATCAGAAGTATAATGTACAAGGTCACTTAAATTTTCTTTGCAAGGAGCCATCAGATACCTTTGCCATACTGGCCATGTTTATCAATTGAGTTTTTCATAATGTACAAACAGCTCTTGATTTATTTAAGTTCAACGTATGAAAACTATAAATTATATTGGAAATTTAATGCCTAAAAGGTATGGAAAATACTTACTCAGTAACAAGTGCCATTCCGTTACCAAAATTTATTGTTACTAATAGCACGCATCCAACCCAAAATTTAAGTAACACAAGTCTGAGTCTAGGGATAGTCCACTTACGTAATTGAAAAACTATCTGTACTCTCATAGGAGGCTTGATAATTCTATCTTGTTGTGTGCGCTCTAGTCTCAATATTATGATTTGGCATCGCTATTTTCTGACCTGCAATGATAATTTACATAAATGATGAAAACCATATTCCTAATGCTACATTGAGTTACTTATTAAATAAAGGAACTTGCTTACCTGCAATAAGAATAGTTGATAAAGTAGTTAAAAGGTATTTGAAGTTGATGAGGAACAAGGATATGTTCACTAAGGCAGTCACCAAATTCTCAAAAACCACTTTGGGTCATGAAGTTACCAGAATTAACTACATCAGAGATTGGGGTACGCAATTTAGATTATTAATCAATATAATATAACTTGATATCTCAAGTATATAAGCTATGGTTGAAAAATAAACATTGTAGAATCTAACTCTAACTTTACATCCCTTTATCTTAATTTAATTATACTTCATTGCTATTTCCTCTATAATTAATTTAGGTTGAAGGTGACACTGGAATCAAGTTACAATATACACACAGTAGGTTGTGCAACTTGGAAAAGAACTCAGGAGTACAGCTTCCTTCATCTTGCAATCCAACTCTTTTGACTGAGATGGAAGTTACACATTTGGTCCGTGAACTAGCCAGGTATTAAGAGAATTTTCTGAACCTTCTTTGGATATTGTGTATTATTACTATTGTTGAAGGAATATTAACTTAGAGCTATACCAATATAGAACGTTATGCAAAACTAATTTTATATTTCATCAGAAATTAGTTTGTTTTGGGAATTATATTTGCATATTTATGTATTTACAATTAGTCCTCTTTTTGGGAAAATTGCTTAGGAACGTTTTACAATCCGATGAAAGTTAGCGAAAGAACCCAACTTTTGAAATTTTCCCACTTTCATGAAGCAATCAAAGGGGAGGAGGTGAGAGAAATCAGAGAATAGATCTCTCTCGTGAATTATTTATAATTCTTGTGTTCCTTCACTCTTCTTTAACTTTTCTGCTAGAAATCAATGGAGTGGAAGGCCCTTCCCACTTAATCTTGGACTCTTCATTAAATCTGATATGGTGCCATTAACCCTCCTTCCCTTTTGATTGTTCTAGCATTCTTTTTTATTCTTCAGTCTCATTCCACCTTTCTTTGGTTCCTTTCCAGAAGGAACAATTTAGCAAATGAACCTTCATTGCTCCTTGTGTCTAGTTTAATTTTATCATTCTTTCATCTGCATGTCAATTAATGACTGATATGACTTATCCAGTCATGAATTTAATAATTTGAATGAAAAATATAAACCGGCCGTAGTTACTTCCAAATGAAGTACCCCTGATGTAACTCTATAATTGATGTAAATATCTGAAGTGAACATACTTGCCTTGTTTAATGTGAAGAGGGACTTCAATTTTAAAGGCAATACAGATTCTACATATTATCATAAAGTTAACTATGAACTCTCATTTTTCAAGGTTTGAAGAAGTGTTGCTGAAAACCCTTGAAGAAATTGAAGCATGTCACCTGGTCAATTACTTATTCCAATTATGGTATGCTTTGCTGCTACTATAGAAACATTGCTTGATTGAAATTTTTGGATTTATATTTTATGAGGATTATTTTTATTACAGCAACCAGATCAACAAGGCTCTAAAAATTTTGAAAATAAAAAATCAAGAATATGAATTGGCCACTCAGCGTCTTTTGCTTTTTCATGTGTCACGTTTAGTTCTTGCACATGGGATGCAGATATTAGGCCTTAGACCTTTAGAAAACATGTAAATATCTGTTTGATAATGTTTTATAATAAACCATAGTTTTAAAATTTTTGGTTCATGAATCTCATCCATAATTTATCAATCATCTCTATCAACCTGAATCGCCAGCTTAACTAGAGATTGATGGAGTAGAAGTACGTTTGAAAGTGCTTTGACAGGTGAGAACGAGCTCCCTCAAAGAATCTAACTCAAGACTGCTTTCACCAAAGCCTAATTCTTTCACCACTGTCCACATGGCTACCTGGGAGCCCCAAGATTGATAGGGTTAGCACTGTATAAGTATGTTTCTTAATTTGTTGAAGACTTTTATCATGATTTCTATATAAATTAATAACTCAAAAACATACTTTGTATTTTCCACAATATTTATTAATCAACGACCGGTTTCAACCATGAAGGTCATCCAGACGGATACGAAGTACATTTTTCAGTTATTTGAGATGGTGTTCCACCAAATTAGGCCTGGACACCTTGATTTTGTAAATTCAGTTATTTTTTCAATTGCATTTTCTTAATAAGTCCTGTATTATCAACAAAATTTTATTGATAGTATACGTAAAAATAGATGTTGGGAGATGTGGTTAGCACACATTCAGCCATTTATTAATGTATGTATCAGTGAAAATACTCCGCAACTGCTAGTTATACAGCACACAGCTAGCTGTGTAACCTGTGTTTTCTTATCAAAATTATTCATAGATATTGGATATTTTGAAGATCTTTTATGAAACAATGAAATCCTAAATTACAAAGAAGTTATAGCATTGATGGTAGTATACACTTTACTTTCTTTACAACACATCCCATCTAAATGGAGATATGTTTTTCTCAGTCCCGCTAAAATTCTAGTCTCTCTCCCTTTTCTCCAGGCTCTTTTCTAATTGATTTCCTCTTTGGTCTCTTCCCCATCGCTTCTTTCACTGTTACCTTTTCAGCCTCTATCCATCCAAAATAACACCATACATAATAATAACATACGCAACGAACCATTGCTACTGTTTCCTGGTGATGTTTTCTTCTATTGCCTAAATCCTCATTCTCTCCCTAATAACCTTTTTTCTCCCTTATTCTGTCCCTTCTAGTTTATTGTCTCTAAAGAACATCCTTTCTGCAGCTAACCTGATTAACTCCTCCTTTGCTAATGCCTGTCTCTGAGCCACAGGCTTGTATAACTACAAATACATTTTACCACTGAATTATCCAGTAACGTTCCATATACCTTTACTTCCTGATTTGGTTTATATTGTTTATGAATTCTAACTTGGATATCAACTGCATTATTAATTAGTGTGCTGCCATTCTTTATTTTGTTGAGAAAGTATTGATTTCTTAGGATCATAAATGTTACCTCAAATTTCGAATTCAAAATGCCTACTAAATTAGTTTCAAGTTTTCTCTAAATAAAATGTTCATGAAATTAATATCCGATGTAAATAAGGTGTTTAAATTGACTCGGCAATAAAAGAGATTCATAACAAAATGGAGAACTTCAGCCTTCACTTTGTGGAACCTTCTAATATTATTCATGGTGAATAAACAGACCAAAGTATTTTGGTTTCCACAGGAAAAGTTTCATAAACTGACAACTAGTTTGGGTACCAAAGGGTTATCCTCAAGTCATAAAACGTCTTCCCTAATCATGACTTAAAAACCCTTGGAATAATCGGAGGAAGGGAAAGAAAAGAGGAGTTACTCAGAAGTGGAGGGAAAAGGTGGTCGGAGTTTTACAGTAGAAATCACCGGGGAAGAATAAATGATTGCTGTCTTAAGTGTTCTATTTATTCACCATGAATAATAAATGATTGTGTCAAATTCAAAAGAATTGCATATCATTCTGAAGTTAGTATTAAGATATTTCATATAATGTATCAACAATAGACTGTGATTTATAAGTTCTTCGATTAAATTACAGAGCAATCACGTATCCTAGCCTAATTTCATAGATATCTCACATGAAAGTAAGTTAAGAATTGAAAAAAACAAAAATGAAACACCATGCATGAAATAAAGTATTTTAGCAAATCTGTAAAAACTAATTATATACCGTATTTCCCAGCCTATAAGATGCACTTTTTTTACTCCAAAATTTGCTCTAAAATCAGTCGGCGTCTTATGCGCCGATGGTATGAGGTTATAACTCCATCCTATAATAAGCAAGCCAATTCACCGGGATAAATGCGTCCCATTAAGTATTTTTTACCGTACCAGGCATTGAAAATAGTTCAGTGAATTACAAATTTCGATAATAACACTTTTTCATTAAGTAGTAAGGAATTCAGTTTTAATATTTCGATGACAGAACTTCCTTTAAAAAATTCTCAGGTAAATCGGAAATGCATACAATGTAGCACGTTTAGTTTAATCTCACATGTGGTGCTGCTGCAAAACTTATACATATTGGGCTAACGGAGATGTCATCCCTATGCTAATATATTGTATCTCTCGCGATAAAGAGTTTACCGGCACTCAACCATATGGAACAAAGTATGAGTTTTTTTTGTAAATTCTTACCGGAAAAATCGAGATGCGTCTTATGTGCCGGTGCGTCTTTTAGGCCGGGAAATACGGTAATTAGATATCTTAAAAATATGATTCATTCATAATGTAACATATGAAGAATATAGCTCTAATATCCTATGCAGCGTACCAACTGCATTCTAACAGAATATGACTGTTCCTTGGTACCCTGGTTGAAAAAAAAATGATTTAGTTTAATGAAAATGGGTTTCAAGCTCTGTCAATACACACACAGGAAAGGCAATCCTTTAGATTTAGTCTCCAAATGATTTATAGCCAGCAAAATACATGATAAGACAAAAATCATTCAGACAGAATAGTCAAATGATTTTAATAAAAATTTACACATACATAAACCTATCTTGAAACTTTAGAATCATTTATCTCTTCTTCCAAGTAAATTTTTTGCGAGCTTTTTCTTGTCCTGGCTTCTTCCTTTCCTTTCTTCTCAAATCTTTTGTCAAAAGTCCGGCTGTAAATAGAATATTACAAAATACAAATGATATTTATCTATTACAAATATTATTTCAAAATTCAAGTGGACAAGATCTAATAAGAATTATAACAATACCAAGTCTCATCTTCTCGACCATATCACTGTTGACGAAACTTCTGAGGCCCCATGAAATGGCCCACCTTACTGCTCCAGCTTGAGATGTATTCCCTCCATTTTTAACAGTTGCTTCAACATCAACTTGATCTACCAGTCCAGTAAAGGTTAAAGGGAACAGAATCTGAAATATAATAACATCTATCAAAGCATCACTGAAAACTGTAATGTTACGATCTTAGACATAAGTAAGACTGAACATATTATTGTGTACAATACTTACGAGACTAACTACTTTTCTAGATAACACTCTAGCTAAACAAAATATATAAATAAAGACAAAAGAATGTAATAATATACATTATAACTACACACTCTTAGTATATAAGTAAAACAAATCATTTTGTGCTTTATAATTATCACCCATAGACCTGGACTTTTCTCAATGCATAGAATCAATGATGAAATCTTCAGCAGAAAATGGAAGGTGTAACGCAGCAGTCAAGATGTAGAAATTTACCGAATCTTTCCCAAATGAAAAAGGAAATTATACTAACAATGTAAATAAATGTAAGTCTGGCTTTGCAACATGGTATTTGGTAACCATTGTTTCTATGGAAAAGAAATTCTGTATCCAAAACTAAGTCAGAAGAAACATTTTTACGGTGGATGATAGATTTTTTCATGATAGCTATCTCATAGCAATAAAAAATCATATAACAGTAACTTTCACCAAAAATACACAGAAGATTGTCTTGGTACTTCTGTGATACATCTTCTGGAGTAATAGCTACAAGGACTACCACAAAGTAATTATTTATTCACTTAAGATAGTATTGCCTTGGGCAATCCAAAGAGTTATGGTATGGTACACTGTCCAACAGCAGACAACCAAGACTGACCAATGTTCTATAAAGTAGGTGTACTTATTAATTTAAAATTAGCCAAAGATATTTTTGATCCAATAATGATTCAGAAGCTCCTGTCTCTCACAATTAAATTGCACAGATTTTTCAGCAGTCTATTGATTGCTGAGAACTATTATGTATATTGCACCAAGTAATGGATTTGTATCTTAACTATCAAATAATTTTAAACCATCCAATGATTCAGCTGCAGAATAACTGGCATGTATAATGAAATTAATGAGGTTGTTAAAAAACGTAATAAAATTAAAAATATTTCAAATTAGGAGTATAATAACCATTTACAATGAAGAAAATCCCAAATTCGCCAATCACAGTTGAACAATACCATGTAATGCAACCATAAGAAATTGGTATTCAATTTATCCTACAGTATTGCCCATAATTTCGGAACCTGGTTAGTTGAGAGGGTAACATACTTGCCTTTGGTGAGAGGATCTTGAGTTTGATTTCTGGTGAGGCCTGCCACAATACCAGGACCAAAATTACATCAGCTGTGATGACAAAAATATGAACCACTATTCCTCATAATTTACTCAAGTTCCATAAGTTATTGCAGTAGTATCAAACACATTTTCTTCATAAATGACAGTTAACAGTCCTGCTAGCATTCTTCTATATTTCCTGTTAAATTTTACAGCATTCTTAATAATTCTATTTCCTCCTTTACTCTCCTGGATGCCAATCAGTAATCACTAGTGGCTTTTCTCGTCTTATTTTCAATCATTCTTACTAAAATGATTGTTTGGATATCTAAAAAAGTGAGAGTTGGCTTTCCATCCAGTAATCGCTAATCTATGGCAGCAGTCTTTTTAATTTCAGAGGTAACCTTGTTTTGAGCATATCAAATGCATCCGTTAAACAGAGAATAAAAATATAATTTTCTGATTCAGATATATTTCTCCAGGAGCAAAAATTCAAGTTCAGCCAATTCCTTAAGAGAAAAATTCTATGCTGCTGATCCTGTGAAACATATGAAGTTGACACATTTGCTGTGGTACTCATACTGGTGAATTACAATCCCCCACTGATTATTTTTGAAGAGAACTTGTCTTTCAAAAATCAAATACAAAGAATAAAACAATAGAATAGAACAGAAAATAGAAGAGTGTATCTTAAAGTGTAAAACCAGCAAGCCTAAAGAAAATAAAGCACTAGGCTTGTGAACCACCTGACCATTGGTAAGTAGTTCACTTGTCTTAGTATGTGACCAGCAACCAGTTGTGTTGGCACTCGTATTCAATCTTATAAAATTGACAAATTGAGCTAATTACCACAATACATATAAAGTTATTTAAATTAAAACTATTCAATGACAAACCTTGACAGTAGGTCAAGCAAGATGGTAAAGAAATAATAACACACAATGGATTGAGGCTTCTTAATTTGTTTTTAATATTGAAATAGCATCTATATGATTTTCAAAAAGTCAGTTTGTCTTTAAGTCCACCCCCTCTTCTATTCCATAAAAGGTTCGTAGTAGAGATATGAATAAAATTGCATAGTGTTTCCATGATGTACAAAGTCCTTAAAACTATTCACATCCCCAAGAAGGCTCAGGATTGAACTCAAGAGCCCATAATGTATCTGTTAGAGACACAATTTTCCAGTCAGGAAGGTATTTTTCTTCATTTATTAAAATATTTAATCAAGACCTACAAGGAAATTCAAAGAATCGCTGGTTTCAATTTCGTGTGAAATGTTAGAATTGAGTGAATTCAGCACAGAGATGAAAGATGACAGTTGTCGGTTAGTACCACTCCAGACACAAAATATCTCATCCAGGCAACAGAACCAGCACAAAATATTTTTATGAGGACAGAATTTGAATTAAATAGTACTTCTTCCAAAGAATCAAAGAAAATATTGGCTAACACAGGAAATGGAGAAGACCCCATGGCGATGCCGTCTTTCCCTTAGGAGAAGCTTCCATCGAACTGGATATAAAATTGTTTTAAACACACTTTACCAACAACACCAAAACATTTATCACAGGTTCATCCATTTTTCTTTTAAGTAGTTCTTCCAACACACGAACAGAATCTTTACAAGGAACACTTGTAATTAAATTTTTGATGTCAAAGGGTATGAGTTTGGCATTGCTAGGGAATACCTAATCCTATACTCTTAAGGGCTAAGTCCTTGCAATGGGGTTCTCTAATTTTCTAATTAATCTGATATGACTTTGCTATGAATGTTGATCTCTGAGATTAGAAATTCATGGCAGTTCATCAATTAAGTATTAAAATCACAATATTAATAAAAACTCCTTAGGCAAAAAGTTGCAGTCTTACATCTGAAATATAACTCCTACATGGAAAACTAATCAATAAAATTCTTTAATTGTATTAGCATAAAATTACCAATATAGCAAAGGAAAGCATGGTAATCATAATTTAAGTTGTTCAGAAAATTGCAAATTTATTTTTTAGATTGACAAACATGAAAAATGCCAAAAATTACAAAAATATAGTTGGTTTCTATAAATCTTTAGAAATAATCAATCAGAGACAATGAACATGAAAAATAGTTGCTATTGAGCTATAATCACAGTCATTTCATATCATAATTGGTATATTTTAACAAAATTGTATTAACGGAAATAGTTCACATGAGTATTTAAAACAATTAAAAATGGTGGAATGATTTTCTTTGTCAACAGTAATAATGTCATAAATAATATATAAAACAAATAAAAATTCTGTGCAAAATACAGAATGAATGTCAAAAGAATAACAGAACAATAAATCCAAAATTGTAACCAAGAACAAGATTAACCTTTTCACAAATTTCAGTGATTTAACAGTATGTTAAGAACAAGTTAGCCTACATTTTATGGAAACTTTAAAAACTTGACTTAATTTTTCTTGTAATTTATGAAAAGATCATCAATCGCAGTTACTAAATGGATTACACAAGTAATAAAATTTTCTCAAAATATTTACACTAAAACATTATTACAATGGTGAAAGATTAGGAATTTTAACATATATTTATAAATTCCAAACAATTTTCAACAATGATATAAAAATATTATAAATACTACTATGCATAACTGAAAATATACTTTTTATATATATTTATTGGCATAACCGAGCAAAATGGCTTCTCTTTCATTCTTTAACACCCTCAGTAGTACTAACCCTTCTCTTGAAACTCAGAGTTATTAATGTCTCTAATGAACTAGACATTTTTTCCAAATTCTTTTTAAGTTCTGAAACCTCCTTGCTAATTTTACTTATCTCCTCTTTGGCCATCTTTCCATCAGCTGACCACCTTTCTCCTGTACTCCTAAAAGATGCAGACTGTGCACCACAACGTCTACACCACCGGGATAGATTCGACTGAGCTGAGAATGTGTCAGCTGATGTACTAGTACCTTCTGATGCCATTTGTCGTAGCTTATTTCTGCGCCTTGCTACCTCAAGTGCATCAGTGCTGATGCTTGGAGGTAGACGATGATCCCTTGGGTCACAAGGGCGGACACTAAGTACGACTCTGTAAGCAGAGGGGGAAACAAGAGCAGATCTTCTCAACATGCGAAGCAGCCGAAATTTTGAATTAGGTCCACCATTACTATCTGCACCAGTAAACAAAGCTGATTCAACATAAGCCACTAATTCTGTTTGCTGCACCAAACCTGTCAATCCAGCTGTTCTTTGCAAACCCTGAATGTCATGGACTGCAATACCAACAAGTAAATTCATCATTGCCACTGTGACAAGAAGGATAAAGGTGACAAAAAGAAATGTTGGTACCAAGGTATCAAGAAATCTTGACTCTGGATTCTTCAACAGATCTTCACTAAGCTCTCCTGTGGCAAATATTAAAACTTTGACAAAAGACAGAAGAGAAGTAGGAAATTGATTGTCTCCAGGAAAAATTATATTAAAAGATATCATAAAACCAATTAGTAAACATGCATAAGCAAGAAGTAACCTGTAGAATTCTTTTAAAACAGTTGTGTACATATGTACATAAGCAGCCAGAGAGGGAAGATGGCCTACCACAGACAGGAGATCTATCCAAGCACAAAGAAGGGACACAGCACCAATTGGTCTAACCCAACTCTCATTTTTTCCACTTATACCTTTATTCACACAAACTATCACAGCACCTGTCACACTTATCCATTCCAATATGTTTTGCGGTTGAAATACATAATGACGAATAGAAATAGTACTTCCTAACATTCCTAGTCCTTTCCTTATAATTTCCAAAACAATCAGTATGCACAGTACGTAATGTGCAACATCAATCAAATGATACTTCTTACTGAAATCGGCTATTTCACTTGTAGTGCACTCATCCTCAGTCTCAGTCTTATTTTTGGCTGAAATAACATCATCACTGGTAACATTTTCATCATGCTCGGGTATACATCCATTCGTCACAATTCCATAAAATGAGAAATTAAGAACAAAAAGAGTGCAAAAAAATATTCTTGCGAGATAAAACTTTCGAACACGATTCCATTTTAAGTAAAGAAAGGCTCGACATAAAGGGTGCTCTAGAAGACTTTCCTCTTGTCCTTCATCCACCATGGTTTTCATAAATCGAGTTTCACGCCCTCCACCATGACGAATTAATGCCCGAAAATCAAGTCGCACTTCCACCTCTCTACGGGGTGGTGACTCGGGATCGTCATGATCGGAAAGCGTGATCGCAGAATCCAATATTTCCACTACTGTCTGAAGACACGCCGGCGTTCGTCTGGCTACCACGCCGAGGGTGGATGGGCCCTCATCTTTTCCTGAGGCCCTGCAACACAGTCTTTCCCAACACCCGCAACTGGCGTCTTCGGAAGGATGTGAACTGCGAGCGGTTAGATCAGCTCCTCCGCGAATGAGTGCATCGACGCACCCTGGTAATTCGTTCATTGCCGCGAGATGAAGAGGTGCCCTGGAGTAACTGTCCAACACGCATGGGTCTGCCTTAGCTTTCAAAAGTGCCGTCACAGTTTCCACAGCAGGAACCGAAAAAGCAGGACGTCGTCTTCCAGAAACAGCCACATGCAAAGGAGTTCTACCTTCCAAGTCTTGAGCGTTGGGATCCCCGCCCGCGCGCAGGAGTTCTACTAATGCATCAGCTGCTTGTGCTTTGGCACACAGGTGCAAAGGGGTTTGGCCGCGCGAGTCGACAGCTAGGGGATTTGCACCTGCTTTAATCAACACTCGTATTCCTTCGGTATCACCATCACTGGCTAATATATGGAGAGGGGTATATCCATTGTGATCTTGGGTCTTTTCGTTTAGATTTGCGCCAGCTGCTAGAAGAATGGGGACACAATCCATGTGACTCAATTCCGCTGCTACGTGAAGAGGAGCATATCCTCGTACTCCTAAAGAATTCACGGTTGCACCTGCTTCGACCAGTACTCTTAAACATTCTGTGGAGTTGGCCCTTACCGCATAACCAAGGGCTGTCTCCTCTTCTCTCTCAGCTGTTAACTCCGCCCCAGAGGAAAGAAGCAACTTGAGGATCTCTTGAGAGTTACCTAAAGATGCGCAATGAACAGGCCTCAAAAGCAGCTGATTCCTACCTAAGGAAACTGAATTTACATCTGCTTTTTTAGAAATCAACGCTTTTGCGACGGTAACATCACCAGCTAGAGCACAAAGATGTAAAGGTCCCAAACCCGTTTCTTCGTCCCGTGTGTCCACGCCTACTCCTTCGTCTAGCATTTTTACAACAAGATCCGTTCGGCCGACAAAAGTGGCCCACAGGAATATCACTTTTTTTGAAGCAATCGTATAGGTGGCTAGTGCTTCGGGATCCTCTGCGTTTGTTTCTAAAGCTTCCAAAAACTTAACTCCTGAGGATCCCATGAGCCTCCTCATTCTATCTATCAAGCTATGTCGGACCCTATCTTTGCATATTCTTACACTCAAAACGTCGGCGATCTCTTGGTGAATTTCCACCTCTCCCTTCTCTACAAGATCTCCTAAATACATCTCGTCACCAGAGGAAAGGGCATCGTTTGAAAAACCTCCTCCATCGATGGAGTCCCTCGCAGGCATTAAATCAGTTTGCTTCCTAGATTTCCACCGCTTCAATAACGAAGGAGTCACTGATTTGTAACGCAGCGATGGGGGCTGTTTGGATGGAATTCTTTCCACTACTGTCATGCTGGTTCGACGATCCATTCTCGATCTCTTATCCATTTTCCGTGATGAATTACCTCCTGAAAATTCAATTCGATTACATCTGCTAAACGGTGGTATTAAAAAAAAACTTATGTAAGATCAATCATCATGCCCCAAGAAATCACTCATATAAACGTACATTTAAATTGTCGTTAGAAAAGTTATTTTACAAGATCATAATTAATTGAAATTACTGATTAAAAAGAGCATAAATGACTAAAAGAGAAATCGTGTCTCAGACAGGCAGTATTCGAATGACCATGACTCTCAAGGAAGTGCGCGATATTTTGAGAAAGTTTGGGGTCGTCGTTAGCGAGGCGGAACTAATTGAAAATCCTAATTTCCGCGAGCGATACAGATGAATCAAACTTCAGTGCGTACTACTTTAACGGAGGCAGATTCCTTTCTATGACGAAAGTCTGGAAATAGAATTGGATCAAGAAGACTAGAAAAAGCTTCGTAAACCTCACTTCAATTAAGGAGCGATCTTTTGGTAATAGTACTGATAAACTAGTGAAGACTTTTCTGCCACGTAAGAGTAATCCTACAAACGGTACTGAAAATAAACAAGTTAAACGATTTCTTAGAATATTGAAAACGGACATAGTGATCAGAATAATTTAAAATCCAAGCGCTGTCAAAGAGCAGCTGTCATCTCAAAAGGGTATACAGGACATTCAACAACGAAATAATGACAAAATAATTGTTCCGACCGTTCATTACCAAAAAATGAATTGCACTATATTTGAGGAAACCGTTAACATGAGAAGTCACTACGGTAAATAAAGGAAAAGGAACGCGAGCTTTATAGGGCAGTCATTCTCTTCTGGGAAAGCATGCCATGAGATTTTCCACTCAAAACTTATGAGCTCTTTTCAAAGAATTATAATCTATTCACAAATGATCCTAAATTAGTGCCGACGGGTCTTGTAAATAAAAGACGTACTTCACTTTCAATCCAACTTCAGCTGCTTCAACACATTCGCAACACCTCACCAAGCAGTAATCGGAGCACATACCTCACGAACGGCTTCTGTACCGAAGCCTTTCCTCACGGAATGTCAACAGGTCAGAAGTCAATCACGGCAAAATACGCTAGCGCTCTTTATGGTGTATTTCAGAACTACACGCCAGAAGATGAGATCAGACGACCTTCAAAGTCTTAGAGACCGCAGGAGGAAGTTAAGAATAAGAAAAGATACCGATAATAAAACCAGTATCCATGTTTACGTAATATTATACCCACCTGAATCAATGATTGCTCGAAACAAATCATACAATAGTTACTCGACATCCACGCGAAAACTTAGATTTATTTGAAACTTATGGAGACATCAATGCTATGAAAAAAAACTCTCATTTTACGGACACTATAGTTAATTTCTGTAAGACAATAAAATTAAATTAACGATATAATTTAATGTAATACATTTATACTCTAAGAAGTACCTTGATTTTCAATCAAAGCACATCAGTGATATTTGTGATTTTCATCAAAAATATCACTGATGATTTCTAATAGGTTATGATTAAATATGAATTGAGAAAAGATATTTGTGGATTGTGCGTAAAATAATAAGTATTGGATATAATTACCGTCCAGAGAGATAATCATTTGATAATTTTGCAAATCTTCAGAACAAAAACATATTATGAAAACATTCAAAAATTACAAATCAATTTAATAATGACAATAGCTTGGCCGATAATTAAATAACTATTTCGAACCTTAAAATAAGGTTTAATGCAACATTATTGGTTTTTCTTTTTGATACAGAAATGAAGCAAACTGCACAAAACATGGCACAATGCTTTGATTCCTATGGTTTCATAAAATTACATTTATTTTATGGACCTGCTTCCATTTTGTGCATCTTTGTTTCAACTTGATATTTTATGATTTTCCCTACTTAGATCTGGGCATGGAATTTCTTACTCTTGGAAGCAACTGTTGTTTGCATCCAGATTAATTATTGTCCATCATTAATTAATAATAATTTGTTCACCTTCATATGCAAGAAGATGGCAAGTTATTTTCTTTCTGAAGTTGTCATTATAGTTACAAAATAACACAGATAATAAAGAATTAAGGTGCTCGCCTGCCACACAGAGGGCTGGGGTTCAATCCCCAGCTATGGCAATTTACCTGCTAGTATTTTTCAGGGAGGCTACAGGTCGACTCAGCCTGTAAGTGTGTAAAAATGAGTACTGGAAGTAAAATTATGGGTAATAATAGGCGGTAGAAGCGTAGTGCTGGCTACACTACCATCATCAATAATGTTAGGCTAAGTGTTAGCAGCCTTAACCAGCAAACTCCCGAGAGCATTGATACATTATGAGAAAGGGAGACTACTACTACAACGAAGAATTACCACTCAATGTCTTCCAGGCTTTCATAAAAACCATAATTTTTTGAGGTTTTATTTATAATGCTGGAATTGGCTCATGGGCAACACAAACGCATGGGCTCCCACTGAGAATATATAATTTACAAATCTATACTAAATCATAATATCACAAACCATTTCTTTACTTTCAGAGAAAGTATGAGATAAATTTTGTAAAATAAAGTACATTTAAAGAGCGGTCTTCAAAGTATTCTTATAATTTTGAAGTAATTCACCATATGCATTTTTCCATTTTTATTAATGTTCAGAAACAACCATGCCTAAGATATTAAAAGAACAAGAATACAATAATTATAATTATAGTTTTTTCCACAGCTCCATTAGCTATTTCCTTCTTACAATTAAATAAATCTTTTATTTTACTAACAAGGTTCTTGCAAAATGTTTTACATATCTTGAAGAATTACCATCTGCATTCATTGAAATTATTTGCCAAATGTGGAGCACAAGAAATTATTGGCAAATACAAATTATACAAAATGTCTTTTTGTTTAAGCCAGTGAATAAATATACTGGTTTAATCATAAACCTTGCTCTCTCCCAAAAAATACATACCGTACTTACTCAAACATAACACGCCATGGAATGAAATGCACACCCCAAAATTCGAGAGTTGGAAATTGAAAAATAAATTGCCCTAGAATTTTAAGTGCATCTTTAGACATGTAGCCATGCCATTCACAGCACTGTATATGTAAGTACTATGCACACGTACGATTCTATATAGGTATGTGCGTATACAATGTGTTCAAAATGCCAGTAGTCGTCTATGCAGAAAATCCTACATAATTGCAACCTTTGTTTAGAAAAGTTTGATGGGCTAGCCAACCCCCTTTTAATTAAAATCCATTGGCTGAGAGTTTAGCCTGTAGTGTTTGGGGGTTCTCACTTTTAAAATATTGATAGCACATTTGTTGAACGTTTATAAAGTTACGTAGAACCAAGATGAGCCAAGGATCTGGTCAATCCTGTGCTGCTGGACATGTGCAAGAGTTGTATTGTGCCTAAATCTAGTGGGTCTTCGATATAATGTATAAAATATTGTACATAAAATATCACTTAAAACAGAGAACACATTTGTAAAGAATGCAATACAATACACATTTGTGTAGTACAGTCCTGGCCAAAATTAACGCAGCACCGGCCGTAAGGATCGCAAGGGAGGTGCTGCAATAATTTTGGCCAGGAGTGTACATCAATCATCCCAATCAAAATTCATTTTTAAAGAATTATAGAGATCTTGAAGTGTTTTTTTTTTGTATCAACAGAAGAATTTCAGTGAAAAGCCCTTAGCATCAGAATAATTGAAGTATTCACTCTAATGAGCTAAACAAACAATTTAAATAACATTATCAATTTATTTCAACAATAAGGAATGACATAGTAGTGGGTATACAGCCTACCTGTTCTCGTGACTGAATCTTCTCAAAATACAGAATGTCTGCTCCATTAATAGTTACTTTCCCAGTGCCTGGATGAGTAATGGTTGCTGAAGCCCTAGCTGTTTTCCTCTGGGCCTCTATGAGAATATAAATAAACAAAATTATCTCAAAAATTAAGCTGACTTCACTTCAAAAGAACAATCAAATGAAGTAGACATACCAGTAACTGTGATGCGTGATTTTCCATCTTCTCCTAAAATAGGCTGAGAGATAAAATTCATTATTCCTCAGAGAAAAATTGAACTCATGATATCAAACTTAAGATTGAAATAAAATATTAAAAATAATTACCTTGGGAATATCAGATGCTTTGGTTAGGCTGATAAGTAATTTTCTATATTTTGAAACAAAATCCCTTATCCGGAAAGCATAAGGATGATTTGAAAGTCTTTCCATAACTTTTATAAAATTATCATACTGAAAATAAAAAAAAAGTTTAGCATGATTTGGTTTGTCAGCAATTTTATTGCAAGGTGAGAGGTTATTTAACAGCAGATATAAACACCATCAAAAGCAGTGGACATCATTTAGAGCAGTGTTTCTGAACCAATATATATTACAGCCAAGATACACAGGTGATCCGCGACGAAGCTCTAGGTGCACCACATCATATGCAAGAGTGATGTATATACCAAATTTTTCACTATATATACACATGGTAATGTAGTTTTTCTTATAGTGGGAGATTGTTATGAAAAGGCTTAAATATTTTACTCTCAAATTAATAAAATCTTCCTTTTCTATTGGAATTTACGCTAAAACATACAAGCACTTGGTTTATTATGCAACAAACTTTGAGTTGATATGCAAGAGTGCCATTGAAGGAAAAAGTTTGGAACATACTTATTTAGAGAAAGGAAGGATAAATTCAAAACATAAAGATAATAATAATTGAAAATAGCCTTGGCATTAAAAGTGGAGCTACATTACACGATTGAGAAAAGGTTGGAATTAGACTTACATTACTTTCTGAACCATAGCAGAACTAACATACATAATAAAAAATCTGATGTGCCCAACACATGACTTTCTCCATATTTATTGAAAACAGAAGCCTATGCCGGTAATATATAACTCCAAAACAATGAGTGTTACAGAAAAATGTTTCAAACAAAAGTTATAGTAATGTACATTATCTATAATTTTGTACAAATTGTATATAAATACATCACATTCTGTCAGAGATATTTAAGAAAAACTACAATTTTTGGATAAACAACAACTTCCGGTTAACCATTGTTCAAGAATAACTCCTAAACAATCAGTGTTACGAATAAATGTTTAAAAACAAAAGTTCTAGTAATGTACATTATCTATAACTTTCGTATGTAATTGTATATACCTACATTGCATTCTGACAAAGATATATATCAAAAAACTTCCATTTCTGGATAAAGAACAACTTCCGGTTAACCATTATTCAAGAACAACTCCTAAACAATCAGTGACACGAAAAAATATTTCAAACAAAATTCGTAGTAAAGTACATTATCTATAACTTTTGTATAAAATTGTATATACCTACATTGCATTCTGACAGAGATATTTTAGAAACTAACTTTTGTTCCAGATAAACCACAACTTCCGGTTAAGCGATATTCATCAAAAACTAATTAACTCTTGGCATTGTTGGAAAAATACTAAATATGAATTTTAGAAATGATCGGATAATTACTTTTTAAATAGAGCCCCCACAAAATTGTGTACCAAGGACAGACATGTTCGGGAAAATAGCAAAAACAAACTCTATGGGCCCCAAAACATCTATTTCCGTTGAAATCTGGAGGACGATTTTTTTTTCGAATACAATACTTTCTCTATACTAAGTATAGGGAGAAAGTAAAAATATAAAATTTAGAGAATATAAGGAAAGACAATGGAGAAACTTTTGGTACTCTGATTAACAAGTATTAAAATATATAATTTTAATATAGCGGTCATAGATAAAATAAGTTTAAATTTTTCAAGGGTTTTCCTTAAAAATTAATTATAAGAAAGTAACATTACCTCTCTATCATTAATTGTTTCCACTAGCAGTCTCTCCAAACTATCCTTGGAAATCCACTCTGATCCTGAGAAATCTCTGCAATATTAAATTATGAGTAAATACTTCAATTTGTACAACTAATTGGAGATAAAGGTAGACATAATTAATTACACTTTTATTATTTTTTTTCTTATAGCAAGTAGCCTAAACACTATTTTGCTTTACTATAATCCATTTTATGGCATTATTATTTTACTAGCCGAGTGCCTGTTAATTCTCAACGGAAAAATGAATGGAATGTAAATCGAAATTAGTCATGAAATTTAGATATGAAAAGTCTTAAATTTAAGAAAAAAAATACCTCTATTCATAGTTGAAGGGCAGAGAACTGCCAGAAATTTCATTTCACATCAATTAATTAATAGAGTGACCTGTTTTCACTGA
This sequence comes from Sympetrum striolatum, assembly GCA_947579665.1. Lineage (NCBI taxonomy): Eukaryota > Metazoa > Arthropoda > Insecta > Odonata > Libellulidae > Sympetrum > Sympetrum striolatum. Next base: position 45,303,418 of record OX388342.1, on the reverse strand, counting down.
AAGAGGAAACGGTATAAAATTGCGATGGCAGTGGAGGAACGAATTTCAAAAAGATAATCAAAAAGGGGTATTTACATTCAATTAAATAACAAAGTTCAAAGTTGCTCTTAGTACACTATATTGGATGTGATTTTTCCAGGAGCTCGGACAAACAGATTACACCTATTTAAATGAGTACGACCAGGGCCGGCTTTATGGGCAGGCGAATAAGGCCAGGGGCTGCCAAATTATTACATTACAAGATTATTATTATTAATTGACTCTCAATGTTTTGAAATTATTTAGCTTTAGAGTTATAGCGTGAAATAGATTTTTGACCCCAACTGGAGACCAACAGGAGACAGCCAGGTGAGTAAAAGGTAGCCTATGTTGGAAGTCGGATGACAAGTGCCAAATTGCATCAAAATCGGATGGATAGTTTTTGAGTGATGCTGTAACAGACAGACAGACATGAAAATTTCTAAAGGGTGTTTCGGACTCGGGAACAACCCTAGTATCCAGCAACACAACTTTTTTTGAAATCAGATCAATGTACAGACACGACCCCCTCTACAGATTTACTATATAATATAGATTTATATCTATTATATATAGATGCTTCTCCGGATTCATTCATGTATATACCTATATAGATAGATAGATAGGATACTAATTCACAGCCTAAACCACGAGCGTGATTGACTTGAAATTTTTATGACGTATTGGCCATTACGTGTAACCACCAGAAAAATTGCGATTTTGAATCTCAGTGTCATAGGTTTGATTCCAGAGGGCCCAAAAGTCCCGATTTTTACCGTTTAAATGCATTGCTTTGATTTTCAGGAATTAAAAAAAATACTTTACGGATAGGTAATGAATCGAAACTCAAGGAGCCTATATATATGGTCATGATCTATCGAACACATAAATGACTTTTACGAAAAATATCCTGGGTTCGATTGTAGGTCGATGCAAAAATCGGCAATTTGAAATACATTGAGGTAGTTTTTTATTATTTTTTTTCATGCACTTATCAAAATGATAGGAAGTTCTCGCTTATATGGAAGATGTATATTAAGCATAGTTTTTTGAAAAAAATGTAGATAAGACCTTACTGTTCCTGGGTTCGATGCCAGAGCACATAAAAGTTTCTCTCATAAGGAATATGAGGGAAAACTAGGACGTCATTTGAGGCAGTTGCACCAAATATTTCTGCTTGAATTTTCACACATGGTTAAAGGATGTGATCTTCTTTAGTGCTGCATAGAAAGTATTACCAGAAAGACCCGGGTTCAAAGCCAGATGGTAAATATATCCCCCATTTAAAATGCATTGAGTTAGTTTTCATTATTTATTTTCATGTATTAATCGAAATAATAGGAAAATCTTGCTCTTCTAGATTTGCATATTAAGACTCGGTTTAAGAAAAAAATTAGATATGACCATGCTGTACCAGGGTTCGATGCCAGAGCACATTAAAATTTCTCTCATAAGGAATATATGGGAAAAGTCAGACATCCTTTGAGGCAGTTGAAGCCAACATTTCTGCTTGAATTTTCACACATAGTTAGAGATTGTGATCTTCTGTTGTTCTGCATAGTAATTATCACCAGAAAGACCCGGGTTTGATGCCAGACGATTAAATTGCTGCGAATTTTAAGAATATTTTCTATCCTTTTTTTTCTTTTTAGGACCGTCCCGATATGATGCCCATATGAAATAAGTGTTGTCGATCTGCTTGCAGTATGCAAGCTACATTTTACTCGTATTATATATAGATGCTTCTCCGGATTCATTCATATAGATAGATAGATAGATAGGATACTAATTCACAGCCTAAACCAAAAGCGTGATTGAGTTGAAATTTTTACGACGTATTGGCCCTAATGTGAAACCCCCAGAAAAAATGCGATTTTGAACCTCAGTGTCATGGGTTCGATTCCAGAGGGCCCCAAAATCCTGATTTTTTCCATTTAAATGCATTGCTTTGATTTTCCAGAATTTTTAAAAAATACTTCCCTGATAGGTAGAAAATCGAAACTCTAGGAGCCTTTATATATGGTCATGATCTATCGAAAACAGTAATGAGTTTTACGCAAAATATCCTGGGTTCGATGCTAGGACGATCCGCCCTTTAAAATAGATTAAGGTAGTTTTTCATTATTTTTTTTGATGCACTTATAGAAATAATAGGAAGTTCTTGCTTCGCTAAAAGATATATATTAAGAATTGGTTTCAGAAAAAAAAATAGAAAACACTGTACATTTCCTGGGTTAGATGCCAGAGCAAATTAAAATTTCTCTCATAAGGAATATAAGGGAAAAGTAAGACGTCGTTTGAGGCAGTTGCAGCCAATATTTCTTCTTGAATTTTCACACATAGTTATAAGTAGTGATATTCTGTTGTTCTACATAGAAAGTATCGCCAGAAAGACCCGGGTTCGATGCCGGGCGGTAAATATATCTGCCATATAAAACACATTGGGATAGTTTTTCATTATTTCTTTCATGCACTTATTGAAATAAAAGGGAGTTCTTGCTTAGATAAAAGATGTATATTAAGACTCGGTTTAAGAAAAAAAAATCAGATAATACCATGCTGTTCCTGGGTTCGATGCCAGAGCACATTAAAATTTCTCTCATAAGGAATACAAGGGAAAAGTAGTACATCGTTTGAGAAAGTTGCAACCTATATTTCTGCTTGAGTTTTTACACATATTTGGAGATGGTGATCTTCTGTTGTGCTGCATAGAAAGTATCTCCTGGAAGACCCGGGTTCGAAGCCAGGCGGTAAATATATCTCCCATTTAAAACACATTGGGGTAGATTTCATTATTATTTTCATGTACTTATTGAACTGAAAGTAAGTTCTTGCTTAGATGGAAGATGTATATTAAGACTCGGTTTAAGAAAAAAAAAATAGATAATACCATGCTGTTCCTGGGTTCGATGCCAGAAAACCTTAAAATTTCTCACATAAGGAATATATGATAAAAGTAAGACGTCCTTTGAGGCAGTTGAAGCCAATATTTCTGCTTTAATTTTCACACATAGTTAGAGAATGTGAGCTTCTATTGTGCTGCATAATTATTTAACCAGGAAGTCCCGGGTTCAATGCCAGACGATTAAATTGCCACAAATATTAAACATATTTTCAATCCTTTCGTTTTCATTTGAGGACCGTCCCGATATGATGCCGACATGAAATTATTGTTTTCGATCTGCTTGCAGTATGCAAGCTACATTTTACTCGTATATATATATATATACAGAGAAGCATCTATACATTCAAGTGACAATATGTTTCATATAAATACAATATACATTAAAGTGAAATAGTAAGACAAAAAGTATAATAAAGATAACTTAATAGAGTAAAAGGCAATTCGTAGGAAGAAGAATAAGAATTATTCTTCGAAATTTAAATAATAAACATATAGTTCATCAGGTATTACCATTTGATTCCCTATTCATACATTTATAAGTCATATTAGTGGAATTTCATGTACAAGTCTAGTGGTAGCAAACATTAGCAGGACAGGGGATTTAATATTAAAGAAAAGGCTAACAAGGTAGCTTTGAACCTTGAAGTTATTAGTCTAATACTCCAATAGTTGGTTGAAGCATATTCTAAAATGTAGCAAACCAAGATTAACTACTACTTTCACCTTCAATTGGGAGGAGAGTGAGAATGTCTTCCATCAGGTAGAATGATGGTAATAACATATTTTCATTGATAGCTTTTTTTTTGTTGGGCTACTCTTAGCCTAAACTTTATTTTAGGGGTTGATTCGTGCCATAACTCACCAGGTAATTTTTATAGAAAACATAATAAACCTTAATTTACATCGTAGAACGTAGATCAAAAGACGAATTTACTTGTCTTAAGACAAAGGATACGACGGATATATCAAATTGTTATATATTGCAATTGTTTATAACTTTTCAAATCTTACTGCACGCCTTTTCTTTACCTCTCAATTGATAAAGGCTGATATCTGCTGATAAGTCGAGGTCCCTTATCAGCTCCGAGCTCGAGTCGTGGGAAAAAAACTGTGATAAAGCTGCAAAAATGGTGCCTAGGGATGGACCTTTAAAAAACCTCACTTAACTACCATTAACCCTTCGTTTTATTACATGGATTTAGCGTGCATCAGCTGTAATTACCTGGTACTGACTGTATACAACCCGCACCTTATTTTAGTCGTTTCACATGGATTTAGCACTCTTCAGCTGTAATTACCTCGTACTGACTGTATATACATAGGTAACTGTAATTTGTCATCAATAGGATACATCTTGGTGATAAGAATAAATAGAAACATTTGTAGTGTGATGTTAAAACAGATAGATGATGTAGACCACGTAGAAGAACGACTAGAACGTATCAAGTATTCAAAAGAAGGTTCCTTTCGTTCCTATGCTTACAATTGAAAGAAAAGGCGAATTAGGTGAACAGAGATATTTCCAGAAAAAGTGGAGACCGTGGAGGAAGTTGGTAATTTTCCAAAATATTTTAGAGGAGTAGGACTAATGAAGGCGAAATTATAATTTACTTGTTAGGTTGTTATTTTTGTTTAATTGTGACTCAATGTTTTTCCGTTTGCTGTATAATTTCACCTTTTTGTAGTTAGATTCTTTGACGTCACACGCTAGCGTCGTTTTCCACTTCCGCTTCCTCGCGACCATGCTTTCTCCATGTTATCGTTCTCAACTTGTGCGTGGGTGCGAAGTGCGGAGCTCGTTGTTATCCTGTAGAGTGCATTTTTAGGAGAAGCTAACTGTAAGTATACTTATTAAGCGGTTCTGCCTTTCTTACTTTTCTGAGTTATTTTGAGTCTTGTGTTTAATACTCATGAAACATCTCTTATTTTGCAGTGAAAATGTTTGCTTACGTCGAGTTCCTCGATGACCACAAAAGATTGGTGGTACTGATGCTACCACACTAGCGTGTATCCACGCAAAAGGGGGCACGAGGAGAAATGTACAGAGAATGAGGTGAAGAAGGTCAAAAATTACATATGTGCGAAGATACAAGACTTAAATCGAAATAAAAATATGAAATGTAGAAACTTGTGTCACTCTATCCTTTGTCTTTGAACCCTTCCTTGCTTCTCTTTAACAGGCTAGTGAAAGTTCTACCTAGGATTTTATAGCTGATGAACGTGTCATACGATTATCACACAGTGCTGGTTCATTTGAGTCACTACGAGGTAATTGCACGATAAATTCTTGTAAAACCAGTACAATGCGGTGAGGGTTATTTACAGTCAATACGAGGTAATTACAGCTGATGCACACTAAATCCATGTGAAACGAGTAAAATAAGGTGCGGGTTATATACAGTCAATACGAGGTATTTACAGGTGTTGCAATTTAAAACCATGTGAAACGAGTAAAATAAGGTGCGGGTTATATACAGTCAGTACAAGGTAATTACAGCTGATGCAATTTAAATCCATGTGAAACGAGTAAAATAAGGTGCGGGTTATATACAGTCAATACGAGGTAATTACATTTACATTTACATTTAAACCGTGCAATCCGCCAGTGGCGCGTGGCAAGGGGTGTAAGACACCAAAATACCTATCTAATCTGGAGAGCTATTTGCTTCTCTAATACTTTGCGGAAAAAATTACCAAAAGTAGCTATCTGTCCTGGCAACTACTTCCCTGTATCGCCTTTTTGTTTTCTCTCGAAGGTCGCGTAGGAATATAACTGGGATGACAATATCTGTTATCTCCTCCCCGAAATCGGTAGAGATAAATTTATCAAAAAGCTTCCGTCGATATTCACGTCTTCTATCACTAAGAGAGTTCCAACCGAGGGATTCTATCATAGCCGAAACACTGCTGTCGAATCTGAAATCTCCCTTGACGAACCTGGCTGCTCTACGTTGAACCATCTCGAGATCGGAAATTAATCCTACTCCGTAAGGATCCCAAACCGCACAGCAATACTCAAGTAGAGGTCGAATTAGGGAAAAGTATGCTATTTCTTTTACTCTCGGTGAACATCCCCTAAGAATTCTGCTGGCTAACCTTTGCATTCTATTCGCCTTTCCTACTACGCCTCGAATATGCTCTTTGAAGGAAATATTACTGCTGAGCGTAATTCCTAGATATTTATGACGCATCACGAGCTCCAAGGGATTTCCTGAAATTCTGTACGGTACGCAGGTAACATTAGTGGACCGCGTGAAAGTCATGGTAACGCACTTCTTTACATTCAGCTCGAGCTGCCAATCACTACACCAACCCGAAATCATATTCAGACCGTTCTGCAAACTACCAATGTCATCTTCAGTTACGATCTCCCTATACACAACAGTATCATCAGCGAATAACCTAACCTTGCATTTAACATTATCCATAACATCGTTAATATATATCAGGAACAAAATTGGTCCTAATACACTTCCCTGTGGAACACCGGATGTGACGCGAACCTCATCAGATAAAATTCCGTCCAACGCAACTCGCTGCGATCTTTCCCCGAGAAACGACTTTATCCACTCGACAACTTTTCCGTTAATCCCGTAACCCGTCAACTTATGAATTAATTTAACATGCAATACTCGATCGAAAGCTTTTCTGAAATCTAGAAATATGGCGTCTGTTCTTATACCTTTATAAGCTGCTCTAACTACATCGTAGAGAAAAAGGGCTAACTGGGTATCACATGACCTACCTTTACGGAAACCGTGTTGACATTGACTAATTGCCCCCTTGTCACTTAGGAAACGCATTATTGAACTCGCTATAATGTGCTCGATAGTCTTACAAAATATTGACGTTAAAGACATCGGACGGTAATCTTCAGGTTTCGAGGAACGTCCTTTCTTAGGAATTGGAGTGATATGCGCTCTTCTCCATGACATTGGTACAACGCCTTTGTCCAAGGTTTTCCTATAGAATACGAAAAGAAGGAGAGCAAGCTCATTCGCCAGTGTTTGAATGACGAACGATGGTATACCTTCTGGTCCTGGAGCTTTTTTCTTGTCTACCTGCCGCAACAACTTTCTTATTCCATCCACCGATAACTCGATTGGTTCCATTTCTGAATCAACACGCACAGAAAATTCGTTCGCGCATCCATCGTCTAAAGTAAAGCTTTCCTGGTAGTGTCGATTAATTATATTTGCTTTATCTAACGATTCAGTAACCATTAAACCCACGTCATTAACGAGGCTGGGTACTGAAGACTGACCTCCTCGAGATTCTCGGACATATGACCAAAATTCCTTCTGGTCACCTCCTAAAGACTCTAAAAGGGTTTTAGATCTATATTCCTATAACTCATTCTGCGATTCATCCTTAACCAATCTTCGCATGTCCGAATATTTTTGTCGCTCAAGATCAAAGTCTACTCCGATTTTCTCTAGCTTCTTCATCCGTGCGTGTAAAATCCTTTGCAACGCTCGCAACTTAGGTTTCATCCAACGCGGATCCTTACGCTCCCTAACGGTTTTAATTGGGACAAACCTAGCTAAGCCTTCCCTTAATATTGTTAGGAATTCCATCCAGCTATCGTCAATATTATTACCACACAAAAAACTACAGAAGTCTTCCCTCTTCGCATTAACATAATCCCTGAATTCTGAAAATCTCGCTTTCCAAAACATATAAACCTGTCATGGTGGCTTGAGGGATTTTACTATTTCCGCTTTCATAACTGCAGTTATGACATCGTGGTCTGAAATTCCAGCAATAATATTAAGATCATCGATAAAGTGAGGATGCGAAGTTGCTAATAAATCAAGTACACTACCTTGACCTTCGTGAATTGTCCTCGTAACCTTCTTATTAAGTTGATCTAAGGCGTGAAGCGAAAACGTATCTATCAATGTTTGCGATATAGTCTTCTCTCTACCGGTGTGCGAGCTCGATAAATTCTCCCAATCAATATAGGGAAGGTTAAAATCTCCTCCTACAACAATGATGGGATCCTTCAGCTGATATAGCTACCTTCAGCAGCAATTACAGCTGATGCACGCTAAATCCATGTGAAACGACTAAAATAAGGTGCAGGTTATATACAGTCAATACGAGATAATTACAGCTGATGCACGCTAAATCCATATGAAACAAGGTAATACGGTACCAGGTAATACAAGGTAGTTCCATGTGAAAACATCATCCATCTGGAACGAGGTAATCCCGTGCGAGGTGATTACATGGTAAGTGAGCCATAACCGCGCTGATACGAGCTGAATTTGGAGGTAAACCGAGGTAAAAACAGTTAATCCGACTAACTTCGTCCTAGGTGAATTTTTCCCCAGGGAATAAAATAATCCATTGGGCACTTTTCTGACAGTAAATATATGTTTCTAGAAAAATACAGAGCCCTGCCAAAACTTTCAAGTGATACACAGTTGCTAAAAGGTTGGGAACCCCTGTTCTATGGTGTTTTGTTTTGACTGATGAACCTTGTGAATTTCAAAATATTTATTGATAAAAACTAAGGCAATAAGTTTGTTAAACGCCTGGCAGCTAACTACTGAAATTGCTATCAGAACTGGATAATGCTACTAATGAAACTGAGGAGACGTAAAAAAGTTTTATTCCAGTTTCATTAATTTAACAATGAAATCTAACTCACCTAAACTTGCAGAGCTTAACCTTAATATACAGTAAAACCTGTCAAAGGCTAAACCTGTCAAAGGCAAAACCTGTTTAAAGCAGAACCCTGCCCAAGTAGGACGCATTGATAATATTACCGAATATACACAAGGTGAACTGGGAGAAAGTAAAAAAAATGTTCACTACAGGGTAGGAGAAGTCTAGAAGCTGGAAGTGGAGGCAGATAGATGGAGAACACTGTTGTTACTGGGTTTTAATACTCAACCATATGTTGCCCCAGTAAGTATCAAGGAAAGCTTTCTTTTGTTGCAGCTGCATGACAGAAGAGGCTAATTTTTAAAGTTATATCCCTCAGTGAAATTTCTCCTAAACACTTTCTGGCACAAACCCTAACAACATTTTTCATGAAAATATTACCATTCAATGATAAAAACATAATAGAAAGTAATTATTATAGATAATTTCAATAGAAAACTTTTCTTAGGGAAAGTGCTTGTAAAATGTTTCATCCCAAAAGAATGCCTTAAGTTGATTTTACCTTTTGCAATTTCATTTTTTACATTTCACACTATTCATTATAATTGATAGCATAAGTTGTTTCCAAGTATCCACTTAAGTTAATGTCAAAATAGAAATTATTGCTGAGCAACTACTTACATCACATCTTTTTCCCCAGGGTATCTGTGTCTTCTAATCATTTCATCTTCATACTTATTTAATTCATTTAATTGTGTAACAACGTCCTGAAGAGAAATTGAGAAGTTTTTAAAACTGTAAATGGTGTTCTTATGACATGCGCGGCACATTTTTAAGCTTAAATTACATGGTTTTTAGCAGAAATATAGAATGCACTGCATATCTGATTCCATACTAAGGTAACAAATTTACATATCCCTCCAATATCACAATAGCTTTTGTGAGATAGAGATATTCTTTTCATACTTTCCAAGTGGGAATACATGGCAACATTTTCCAATTTTAATGGTTTAAATAACTTCCTCCAATGATACCCCAATTTTCATATTTTTGCCATTCCTGAGTGCCTCAATATTTTTAGAAAATCTGGACAAGGGATCTCTAGGGGGGAAATTGAGATTTCGAGGCTTTCTGGGATAAAATTCAAGATATATAGATCAGATTCTGACAAATATATCCTGTTTAACAATATAACATTTTTGAATGAAATTAGAGATAGATAAAATTTAATAATAGAAATAAAATATATATAGAATCAAACAACAATCTGATATCTTACAGAAAGATAACTTAAAATAAAATTGTATTTTATATTAATATACCGGTCTGTTAACTTTTTAGAAATCCCTGGTATAAAGGATGTAAATTCAGAATTTCTTAATTAAAGTTGTAATGCATTAACAATAAAGTAATGCAGAATTTTCGTAATGAATATAAAATTTTGAAGGTTCAATTTCAATCTAGGCAACACAAAAAATACAATAGAAAATTCCAACCTTTGCATGAACTTACATGAAGGAGTTGGTAATAATTTGGTTTTCCGGTATAAAATAAAAAGTGATGAGGACGACCACTTTCATCAAATTCGGCCTCTTTTCTTTGAGGAAACACTTCTTCAGGAGGTCGCATTAATGGTCTTGCCCGTGGTTCAAAGAGTCCCGAAGGAAACAAATACTCAATTGCTCTCTGAAAAGAATGCATAAAAATTAATGGATTGAAATGGACATAATACAGTACTTTACACATAATTTATTAACATATACAGAGTGAAGAGTAAGAAGTAAATGATTTTTCACATACATTGATCAATGAAGGGGACTTACAATAAATAAAGTTGTGTTTCAAAAGCCCTTATGCATCAAATTATGCATTTCGACAACCTTTTTAATTCAGAAAAAAGACACACAGTTTGATATTTATTTAGAAACTTTAAAAATTCAGTTGTATCCTAACCATAACCAACAAAGTCACGTTGATATTTTTCTTCCTAAATGGTAAAAAATATACTGTCCTTCTTGATTTTATGACCTGATGAACAGCGGGATGAGCTGTAGTCTCATTGGAATTGATTTGAGTAGCTAGTTAAAAAGGTTTGAATCCCCAGAATGGATAAAAACCCTCGTACATGGACATCCCTCTATACTTTACAGCAATGATTCAGATAATCACCAACATTTCTTTGATTAATTCAAATCTACACTTACATCTATGTCTTTCTGTGTAAACGTCTCTGGGTCTTCTCCCATCATGTTAGCCAAGTGTCGCCTACCAATTTTGTAGTTGATCGATTCCTTCTTCATAAATTCCTCTGTAATTATATACAAAATAAACCTGATTGCAGTACATTTTTAGTGACAAACATCAAAATAAATTGCAGCAAAAATAACTCATCACCTTCTGTAGTTAGGTACAATTAGTATATACCATAATTAAAATAAGAATATATGTCGAATGAAAGAGTACTAACATAATTCAGAATCGTATCCGGTAACTTTAATAAATAGCTGTGACATTTAAGGGGTTTATTAACAATAGATCGTCTACGAAATGTGTTTAAAGTAGATTACTAATATTTTAACGGCGAAAGAAATAAATAATTGGCAAGGGGAGCATAAAGAGATAATTTATAGAACGTTAACTTTTTACTTCTACAGTAAAGCTCCATACTCATGATAAACTAACAAAAACCAACTTAAAAAAGTCCTTAATTAACAACTTACCGTATTCCCGAGATCTTTCCAGATATAATCGCATAGCTTTACCGATAGTACTTTTCGTAGATTTGTCTCTCTCCACTTCCTTTCCAGAAGCCTCAGTGGAGAACGTAGACTTCCAATACATGGAATGGACACACTAAACATAAATACAAAATATATATTAGCAACACTCTCGAGCGTAAATGTATATTTCTCGAGTAAAAATGTCTCACCCTCAATCTTAGTAATTTAGTATCTGTTGACGTGCTCTTTAATACACCAAATAAATTATACTTCGTTTGCTTCAGAGGAGCTCTCAGGAGCAGACCGAAAGTGACCGTAGCCGCCATTCTTAAAATTTTCTATCAACAGAAGAAGAGCGTAAAGATTTTAATTTCGAAGAACACGCGGAGAGGAACCAATGAGAAGCAACAACGGCAACAACCGTTAATGACATCATATTCAACGGAGCATTATTTGAATGGGACGTTTAACGAGTGCTACATGATTAAGTGTTTGGTGTAGCTTTGATGGGCAGTTTTGATAATTGTGTGTTAACAACCTCTGTGGGAAATGTGTTCATTGATTTTAAAAAAGTGGAACGAAGCCCTAATAGATTGGGTCAATTGCTTATCTTTGACCGGTCGAATAAGTGATATCGAGGGACTTAAGAATGGAGAGTTTTTTCGGTTATTACTGAAAAAGTTGACTTTTTCGGAAGAATTAACAACATGTGCTTCAGATTGCTTTGATGATATTTACAGTCTGTTGGAAAAGGAATTTCCTTTGTATGGTGTCCGTGAAATTGGAAGAGATGATTCTCAACTTTCGTTCATTGCGTCTTTGTTACTACTTTTATCCGTGACAAAAGAGGAAACTCCAATGTTTCAGGCGAACCTATGTGAAAATTTATCTCATGATTCTCAAGTTAAAATCAAATGTTTTCTTGAAAGTTGTTTTGAATCCACGAATGAGTTAAATCACAGTTACTTAAAAACGGTAATAGAAGGTGAAGCTGTTGCTCAAGAACAGACTTCTACCAAAGTTAAGGATACTATATCCGTCAAAACCCCCATGAAGGATTTCTTTGATTCTCCTCGTCAAACAAACAAATTGAAGAGAGACCTAAAGCGATTGGAAACAGAGAATGAGACTCTACTACTAGAAAAATTAGAAATAGAAGATGAACTTCGCATCGAAAAAGAGAAGAAACAACGGATCGAGGATGCATTGTTGCAGAAAACTGAGCAGGTACACCTTTTCCTTTGTTCAGTATTCTGTTTTCTTAGCTTGTTCTCATAACAATTGGAAGTTGCTGTACTTAATCGTATGTGATTGTTCTTCAATTTTATTTTTATATCGTTTTTAAGGTCTTGAAACTCAGAGAGGAATTACAGGATTTCATCCAGACGTCAAATAGTAAAGCTGAAGAAGATGACATTAGTTCTCAGTCTGAGAGTGCCATCAGATCTGAATTAAGGGATCTAGAAAAATATGTAGCAGATTTGCAAGATGAGAAGACAGCTCTTTGCGAGGAAAAGGAGAAATTGATGGAAAAAATTTCTACCCTACAAAGCAAAAACAAGGATTTTGAGGTACGTTTCGATTCATACATGTAACACAGAATTCTGATGAAAAATGTGACTTTTAGTTGAAAATTGGTTCGGGAAATGTAATTATTTTTATTCGTTCTAACTTTTATGTTACTAAACATTGTGAATTGAAAGAATTAAAGAACTATGTCATTATTTTTTCAGTTGCAAAATGTTTATGCGGAAACTAAACAGCAGAAACTACTGGCTGTGTTACGTGAAAGAGATGAAGAAGTATCTACACTTAGGGAGCGGTGCATGGAATTGGAGGAAAAAATAAATTCCTTGCCATCTGCTTTAAATATGAGCATTGAATCAGATACTTCTTTTCCATTGAGAACTGTTTCTTCTCCTTTCGGAGGTAAGAAAGGTTTCTTTAATTTAAATTCAAGCTTAATTTTTTATTGAAGCTATGATTTTGTAGAAAATCATCATATTGCTGATATATAAAAAATAGTTAGCATTCATTTTTCATCTCCCTTTTGAATATTTATATTCCAGTATTTGTGATAGTTTCATGATTTAATAATATCATCTGTCCTTTTCTTAATGAACTCTTTCTCATAACTATTTCTGTCATGATGATTCTTGCTTCTTTGTAAAAGATGTGCAACTCATGTTAGGAATATGCAGATAATAGTTTTTAGATTGCTTTATCTCAAATCACACATCTTTCAACTCTACTTAATTTAGTTTAAAATATAAATTGAATGCCATTTAAGATTGCATCATGGAAATGATTAAAACCTCATGGAGGAATATTTCATAGGATTTATACAAACACTTAGCTGTTTTAGTTCCCTAAGTGTCTTCCATTAATTTTTCATATTTTTTTTCATTAATGCATAAAAAGTATAAAATAACCTCATTTCTTTTTTCTTGATCATTTTGGAAAGTGATGTTATTGGTTCTAATATTTTATATGTGCTATGGTTTATTTATTTATTGCAGGAGAAAGATTGAGCCATGCAGTAGTGGATGTGAAATTGGCTGAAGTTGAAGAAGAAAATGAAAAATTTAAAAATCAAGTAAAAATGTTGATTGATCAGCGTGATGTATTGACCAGCCAATTAAAAGAACTAAGGGAAGAACTTGATAAAGAAATGAAGCAAGGCAATGATTCTAGAGTTAAGATAGAATCAATGAGAATAGACTTGGAAGAACTTCGAGAAACTTGTACATCAAAAGAAGAGGCATTACTGGAACTGACAGATCTTTCAACTGAACAAACCAACCAAATTCATATGATGAACTCTGTAATAGAAACAGGCGTGGCTGAGAAAGAACAATTAAAATCCAACATCCTTTCACTTAATGATCACATTCAGGTGCTGGAAGAAACAAAGGAAGAGATTTTAAAGGAAAATCTTCAGCACAAACTTCAACTTTCTGAGCATGAAAATACAATCTCGGACTTTAAATTACAATTTGAAGAGTGTCAGAATATATTGAGAAACATGGCTGAAGAAATTGAAAACAAATCCAATATAGTTGAAAAGCTTTCTTTGGAAATTTTGGATTACAAAGAACAGTTGAAGACAGTGAAGGAAGAGAGAGATTCCATCAAAGAAAACATTTGCCTGATAGAAAATGACAGTCATAAGCTGAAGGAGACACTTTTAATCAAAGAGAATTTGATTGCATCACTGAGAGATAGTGACACCCAAAAGGAAGAAGTAGTTCAAATATTAAAGAAACAAGTACATGAGCAGATTAATGCTATTCATTCAATGGAAATGGCTCAAAAGGAAGCAGAAGCTGAGAAGGAACAGCTTGAGGAAGAAGTTGAAAAGATTAAAAATCTAATTATTGAAAAGGAAAGATTTGCTGAGAAAACTAAACAAGATATGGATAGCAAGCTTAATATTATAATGGGAGAGATGGAATCTCTTAAGAAAAGCTATTCACTTAAGGAGAAAACATTGAAAGACTTAAAAAACCAGCTTAATGAACAGGCAAGCGTCATCCATTCTCTTGAAGATAATGTCAAGTTTTTGGAAGAGGCTAAAGAGAAGGTAGCAGAAGAAAACATCTTGTATAAGTCCAAAATTAATGAGTCTAAAAATAAAGTGTCCAACTTGGCCAATCAGCTGGAGGAGTTAAACAAGAATTTGGAGTGTGTTAGAGGAGATCTGTTCCACAAAACTTGTTTGGCTGATCAGTTAGTTCTTGAAAAAGAGAACTATAAAGAAAATATAGAAATATTGAAGAAGGAGAAAGAAAATATGAACGAAACTCTTTCTTTGAAGGATAAGTCATTTGAGAAGATGGAAAAGGAGAATGAGAGAGCTATTAGAGAACTAGAAAAGCAACTAAAAGAAAGAGATCTGATGATGCAGTCTTTGCAATCAACTCAAACAGATTTGGAGACCAAGAAAAATATGTTGGAAAAGGAACTTGAAACACTCAATGATCAAATACAAGGAGCAGAAAGTCTGGCTGAGGTGAGAAAGCAAGAAATAATTGATTTGAGGGATACTTTAGAAACGTTGAAAGAGGAGAAAGATAATATGGAGAAAACTCTTTCTTTGAAGAATGAGTCTTGCCTGAAGATGGAAGAGGAAAATGAGAAAGCTATTCAGGAACTACGAAAGCAATTGAGAGAAAGTGATGTGATGATGCAGTCTCTACAATCAGTTCAGGCAGATTTGGAGGCCAAGAAAAATGACTTGGAAAAGGCAGTTGAAACTCTGAATGATCAAATGCAAGGAGCAGAAAGCCTTTCAGAGGTGAGAAAGCAAGAAATAATTGAATTGAGGGATACCTTAGAAACGTTGAAGAAGGAGAAAGATGATATGGAGGAAACTCTTTCTTTGAAGAATGAATCTTGCCTGAAGTTGGAGGAGGAAAATGAAAAAGCTATTCAGGAACTACAAAAGCAATTGAAAGAAAGAGATCTGATGATGCTGTCTCTGCAATCAGCTCAGACAGATTTGGAGACCAAGAGAAGTGAGTTGGAAAAGGAAGTTCGAACTCTCAATGATCAAATTCAATGGGCAGAAAGTCATGCAGAGGTGAGAAAGCAAGAAATAATTGAATTGAGGGATACCTTAGAAACGTTGAAGAAGGAGAAAGATAGCATGGAAGAAACCATCATTAAAAAGGATAAGTCATGTCAGAAGATGAAAGAGGAAAATGAGAAAGCTATTAGAGAATTACAACGCCAACTACAAGAAAGAGATCTGATGATGCAATCAGCTAAGACAGATTTGGAGACCAAGAGAAATGAGTTTGAAAAGGAAGTTGAAACTCTCAATCATCAAATTCAAGGGGCAGAAAGTCTTGCAGAGGTGAGAAAGCAAGAAATAATTGAATTGAAGGATACCTTAGAAACTTTGAAGAATGAGAAAGAAAATATGGAAGAAAACATCACTATGAAAGATAAGTCTTACCAGGAGATGGAAGAGAAAAGTGAGAGAGCTATTCAGGAACTGCAAAAGCAATTGAAAGAGAGTGATGTGATGATGCAGTCTTTGCAATCAACTCAGACTAATTTGGAGACCAAGAGAAGTGAATTGGAAATGGAGGTTGAAACCCTCAATGATCAAATTAAAGGAGCAGAAAGCCTTGCAGCTGTGAGAATGCAAGAAATCATTGAATTGAAGGATAGCTTAGAAACATTGAAGAAGGAGAAATATAATATGGGGGAAATTCTTTCTTTGAAGAATAAGTCTTGTCTGAAGATGGAAGAGGAAAATGATAATGCTATTCAGGAATTACAAAAGCAATTGAAAGAAAGAGATGTGATGATGCAGTCTTTACAGTCAGTTCAGACAGATTTGGAGAACAAGAAAAATTGTTTGGAAAAGGAGGTTGAAACTCTGAATGATCAAATTCAAGCAGCACAAACACTGGCAGAGGTGAGAATGCTTGAAATGATTGAGCTAAGAGAGAATTTGGAAACAATGAAGAAAGATGTGGATTATGCTAGTGAA
Source organism: Sympetrum striolatum (assembly GCA_947579665.1). Lineage (NCBI taxonomy): Eukaryota > Metazoa > Arthropoda > Insecta > Odonata > Libellulidae > Sympetrum > Sympetrum striolatum. The sequence goes on along the minus strand of OX388342.1, from coordinate 45,286,659 downwards.
AGTAATTCATTGAAAGAAAAATCTTTGCAAGAATTTGAAACCAAATTAAGAGAAAAAGATGGTCTAATAAAATCTTTGGAGGATAGTAGAGAGGCAGTGGTAACTGAGAAAGAACTTTTGGAGTTGAACATCCTTCACCTTAAAGATACTGTCAAAAATTTGGAAGAAACCAAAGAAGAGATTTCAATGGAAATTTCCCATTATAAAATTCAGTCCCTAGAGCTCTCAGGTAGATTATCTGCATTAGAAATGAATAAAGAGTTAAACGAGAAGCATTTACTGAGTTTGAGGGAGGAACTTGCTGAAAAGAATACTCTTGCAGAAGAAACAAAGCAAAAGTACAAAGAAGAAATGGAAATAATGATGGAGAAGTGTGATTTCATGAAAGAAACTATTTCTGTGAAAGAAAAAGACTATGAGGAGCTTGTAGAGAAGATAACCAGCAAAGATAACATGATTGTTTCATTAGAAAAAGATGTTCATACCAAGGATATTGTTATTGAAGAATTAAGAGGGAAATTAAGTGAACTGAAAATTTTAATCAATTCCTTGGAGTCTGTTAAGGACTCTTTGGAAGAAGGGAAAAAACAATTTGAAAGTGAGTTAGAACAGAGTAATCTTCGAATAAATGAGAAAGACAGTGTTGCTGAAAAGGCAAAACAGGAAATAATTCAGTGTAGGGATAAGTTTGAGAAGATGATAGCAGAAATGAAAGATCTTGAGGACACCTGCAGTTCGAAAGAAAAAGAAAGGCAAGAAATTAAGCATCAACTATCTAAATGCAATGATAAGATCAAGTCCTTGGAAGAAGCTGAAGTAGCAATGGCAACTGATAATAAGGAGTTAGAATCAAGTATTCTTTCCCTCAGAGCATATGTGAAACTGATGGAAGAAACCAAAGAAGAAATTATGAAGGAAAATTCCCATTATAAAAGTCAGATTTTAGATTGTGGAAGTAAAATTTCTGACTTAGAAACCAAACTAGTGGAACAAGAGAGAAAACTGATAAATTTTACAGATGAAATTTCTACAAAAAATAATCTGGTTGATAGAATGGAAGCAAATTTGAAAGATTGCTATGATGAGATAGAGACCATGAAGAGGGAGAGAACTTCTCTTGAAGAAACTATTTCTATGAAAGAAAAAGCAAACGAAGAGCTGAAACAAAGGATTTCTAATATGGAGGGTACTATTAATTCGTTGGAAGCCAATAAGAAAGGTTTGATGGTTGAGGAAAAGAAATTATTATGCCAAGTAGATGAACATAAGACAACTATCAAAGTGCTTCAACAAAAATTGGACTCACTTAGTGAAGAAAAAATAGTACTGGAAGAAAAGCTTTTATGGTCGATAGCTCAGTGTGAAGCTTTCCAGAAAATGTTGGAGGAAACAAAAATTCAAGGTTCTGTCAACAAAGTAGAACTTGTGAATGATGAGGATGCTGTCAAAAATAAAATACTTGGCAATGGCTTTGAGAATGAGTTTAAAATTGCTACTTTCTCAGAAAATGCTACTTCTGCAACTGTAAGCAGTAATTTGAAGGATTCAGCAGTTCAGACTTCCTGTGATAACAAAGATAAGAATAGTAATTTAGATGGAGAACATGAAAGCTTTTCTTCAGAATATGTTGGTTGCCTCCTTGATAGAACTGTTGATGAAGAAAAGTTGAAGCAACTTGATGCTGACAAACTAATGAAATTAGTTAACTCTTGGCATGACATAGATGCCAAATTGGAGAAATTAAGATTGATAGAGTGTCAGCTAAAAGCAAGAATATGTAGCCTTTGGGAGAGCATACCAAGAATCCAATCAAAATTGAAGGAAAAGTCAAACACTGCTGATTCATCTAAGATAACAATAGAAGAAAGTGACCAAGCCAAGGAGGTCATTATGAGAATCATAAGCATGGTTCGTTCATTGGAAAAGCACAATTCTTCTCTAGAAAAAGAGCTTGTGCATGCCTCTTCCAATGCAGTTTCCTGGGGACTTCAAGGAATACAGAATCAATTTGATGTGGTTACTAGTACGCCAAACTCAGATCATTCAAATGGTGATTTAAATTTTAAAAGAGAGCAGAAGGATGAATTTTGTAGTTTCTTGGATACTCTTGGAGATAAAGTAAGCCAAGTACTAGAAGATGTGAATTCCTCAGTGGAAATATTCAAGGAAGTTGAGCTTAGAAGTGCAAATGTTGCAGAGGCATTAGAATATTTGAAGAAGAACTGTTTATATGAGAAGGAGATGTTGAGTGATGTGGATTACGAAGGATTCCACATAGCCTTGACTGAGGAAGAAACCAAAGAGCGCTTTATTAAAGCAATGGATGAGATGGAGCTAGCAAAAGTGGATCTTGAGAGAATTGCGTGTGAATCGCGTAAAGAAGTAGAAAATCTCCAGAATGAAAAGGAAAACCTTCAACTAGAGCTACAATCGATGGCTGCTCGTTGTAACCTACTTGAGAGTAAACTGGAGATGTCTGGGAAGCATATTGAACTTGCAGTCCAAGAAACGCAACAGAGGATCCAGAAAATTTACGAGAAGAAACTTGAAGCTACAAAGGAGAAATGGGTAAGTCACAATTGTTAAATGAGAGTATGATAAGATTAATGCAGTTGCCAAATATCACAATTTGTTTTGGTTAAGATTGCATTATTTCATTAGCGTTTATTGACATTGATAACAATTGTTTTTTAGAAAACACTGTACATGGATGATTTGAAGACATATGAAGAGGAATGTAAATTGAGAAAGCAGTTTGAAGAGAGTTTCAAAAAGTACAGAAGCTTGGCAGAAGATTATGAAAAGAAGTTAGCTGAGGCAACAGCACTCAACAAAGATCTTAAGAGCAAGGTGCAGAATCTTCAGGGTCAAAAAGGTTGCCTGGAAATGAAGCTAAGAGAGAGTAGGGCAAAGACATTTATGGAGGATGAGCATAGAGATTCATTGGTAAGTTGATGATCTTCAGATGCCTTTAAACAAAATTTATAGGAATGTTTTTTTTTATTAAGTTTTTATTCACGTATTTATTCACTAGAATATAAGATGATGGAATTAAAGTATATTAGAACTTTATAAGATGAACTTTATTCAGAAAAATTTGCTGGTTACTTGGTATTTTTAATTAATATTATTCAAGATTTAATCATTTGAGTGAAATTGAGGTAAGATCATTTAATGTTTCTTGCATTGTTAAATTTTGTGTTGAAAAATCATGATTATTTCTACTGAATTAAATAAAGTAAGCGAATTTACTTCTGAAAAGTGACTTAAGGCTCGGTACTGATATCATTCTGATTAAATTCTTTTCAGGATTCAGGAGTTTACAAAAGCAATTATGTTGACGCAATGGCTAAGTAAGTACTACTGCCAAATTCAGTTTTGCCTTGACAATCAATTTAAAATTTTTAGATTATGATAATTATGATATTTTGTTCTCTTGCAGTTATTTTGCCAGAAATAACACATCCTCACCTTCCAGCTCAATGTTTGATTCTCAAGGTGATGCACATCGAGACAGTATAAGTAGATCATTTTCTAGGGAAAGTGTTCAAAGTAGCCTTCCTTCAGGTATGGGTAAGTTGGGAAAGTAGTGATGCATGGCACAGCATGCAGATCTGTATTGTCCACCCATTGCACTCCTCTCATTTTGGTAATGTGGGGTAGTATTCAAGAAGTGATGAATTGTGAAAAACTCTATCAGGCTCTATTTGTATTTTAGATTTCATTCCCTAAGTTAGTTTTTTTTGGTTATCAAACCATTAAATCTAAGTAATATCATTATCCCATTAGTATGTTTATTTATTAATAAGTATGTTTTGTCAGAGTTAATCTCTATACATTTATGGAGTTTTTTGAAGCTCTGTTTACTTATTTTATCGATAAAATGATTCAGTACACAGTAGGATTAATTTAGCTATTTTCTCTGTGTAAGTTGTCTGTTATTAGTTAGGTGTTATTTTATGTATATTGATTACATCGCTCTATTTGTAGAACTATAGGTGGTGGCAACATAGGTAGTTTAGTGTAATGCTGACATAGCTTTTAATATAAATGTTTTGGTAAAATGTTAGGGATGCACTGATTAATCAACAAAGTTGGAGATTGTCTACCTCTTTTCCAATTAATTGGTATTGCATTATTTTTAGAGTTATTGAAATGCTAGTAATCTTTTCACAGTTTCAAATTATTGTTTATAAAGATAAAAATTTAAAAGTACAAAATATTCATATACAATTATAAGTAATTTATAACATTGAATAATATGCACTGTTCAATGAAATTTTATTTGAAAACTACCTATATCTCAGGGTAATTTATTTAGTATGATGTTCTACTGAATTTCCCTTGCTCTTGTTAAAATTAAGTAGCATAAACTAAAAGCAACAGTTGTGAAAGGAGTATGAATGAAATGTATGTAAGAAAATTTGCTTCCTCTCTCCTAACCCAGAAATTACATAGTTGCATCATGCTCTTCATCTAATATCATCTCCTCTACCATAGCTTACTGAATTATAATTGCAATGTGTCCCTTCAAATGCCAAGTGGATTATGAAAAGGCCTGTTAAAGAAAAAAAGAACAATTCTTGCTTGCATTTATATTTTAACTATATTATCACATTTGGTTTGAACATTATGAACATTTAATGAATTTTAGTCTAATTGATGTGAAAGGGTTAAGATGTTTTGATCAATATTTTTACCAATTTTACAAGGACGCTAGAGTAAAAAATATTTAGTGCAGTAATAGTGCAACTATTAATTATATATTATGTATGCATTAATCATATATTATAAAAACTAAATGTGGAAGTTATTGATTAGGTCAGTTCATTGGTAACAGTGGAAATATATTACCGATTTTATATATTGGTTATCAGTGCATTCCTATTAAATATACTGAATTATTTGTCTATTGGAAATAAATTATGTACTATTTGAAATTCATTCTAGTTTTCCTTTCTTATGTTTATTAATTATTCACTTGAAGTTAGTAGTTGTTTTTTTTTATGCACTATATTTTTTTCACTAAAGATTGATTGAAGCACAGCCTTGGTAGGCTTAAGTATAACTACAGATCATTCACATATTGTTTCTTTTGTAATAATTGTTAATATCCTTAATAGTTGATATAAGGCAATTTTCCTTGATAATATTAGAAAGGGAAATTTTCAGTATTATTGCTCTCCTTTAATAGTGCAACTTAGCATCTAGCAATAAAAATCAGTATTTTATATTGGAATTTTGTCTTCATGTTCACCTTCAGTTATTTCATCAAAATTTCTTTTGATATAGGCCAAGTATTTTGTGCCGAAGATGAAGAAGGAGAATTGTTTAATGCAACCTATCTAAACGATCTCAGTGAAGGAAAGTGTATTGTGTCCAGCAATAGGGGAGCAAGGGCTGAAACTTCCTGTAGTGTCTTGAGGGAAAGTAATAGGCAAAGTGTCAGAAACCCAAGTGAAGATACTCCTAACAGGAGAATGAAAGAATTGATGCGGCGCAATACACTGTGCCTGCCTCATCTGAAGTCATCATACCCAACAGAGACCCAATTCCATGATCCTAAAAATTTCCCAGAGGATCTCCTTAAGGTAACTTTCATAATTTGCAATTACTTCCTAACATCATCTTTGTCTTATATACTTAGTGTATTTACCATTATGTCCTTTAAATTTTCATTTATTGAACTCATTTTGGTTTAAGGAAGGTCTTGTACATGATTACATATTGTATTATATAGGTTTTTAAATGTTGTGTTATAACTCTTATAGGGAAATTTATCTTTAAAAGCCCCTCTGCTTGGAGATAAACAGCCAAGAAGATTAAGTGGCACTCTTTATGGTGATTTACGAAGAAAGAAGGACATAGGACAGGTTGAAAAAAAAAACTTAATACTGAATGAGAATCCATTCATTTCTATATCTCTTGGCTAATTTTACATTTTTTTCAGACTACGTATATGAAACCAGGACCTCCTACGCCTGGGAAAAATCGCAGAACGTCATTGCAGGTGAAATAGAGAACAATTTTAATCTCTTAACTTGTTTTTTTCTTTTTGCATGCAGCTACTACATGGGAATGCTTCCTGCTTATAATCTTTCTGAGCTTTCTTGTCACAGACATGCATGGTTTGTCACTTTATTTCTGAAATATGGATGCATTTGTAATAAGATATTAAACACTTAATTTTCAGTTATTTTATGGAAATTGATATTTTATTGAATTAGTTCATTCTTTGATTTTATAGCTTTCTGACTTTTGCATGTTGGGATTACGCATTTTCTGTGGAGTTTGTGGCCAGCAGAGCATAGGTTTAATTTTTTCTTACATTTCTTTATTCGAGAAATAATGATTTGTTGCTTGTTAAAGTGTTTTTCTTTCAGTTTTCCACAAAAGTTTTATTCAATTCTCTGTCAGTTTACCTGTGAATCATTGCATGAATTTTCCATCTAAAGAAGATTTTCGAAAACTTGAGGATTTTTTTATTAGTTTTCTTTGAGATTTTTACTTGCCATCTTTGTGGTCCTTTTAGTTTACTTAATTTTCATGCTATTCATATTAATCCTTGCATGAATGATTGCACCATGAGATCACCATTTCTATGCATTTTTAATTAATGGCAGTGTTCAATATGGAACTATCTTTCTGTCTTCATAAGTGTTGTGCAAAAGGTGAATTGTTATTAGGTGTTCAGAGGGGTTTTCTTCTTCACTTTTCTTATGTTTCTCTTCTGGGAGATTTTTTTCAGCTTGTTACTAAGGGTTAAAAGATAAATAAAAGATCAATTTGTGTATGATAAAGTCTACATTGTTATGATTTCCCAGCTCAGAATAATGATTGTATAAAATCTCAAGCTTAAGAATGTTGCAAGATTTTCAATATATTTGTAAAATGGGCTAATTATGTCTCAACCTAGGGTGGCTTTCTATCAGCTAGTAAGATTGGATGAAAATAAAATCGGTACCTAAATATTCAATGTGTATGCTGAAATGACATTCTTATTTCTAAGTTTTAATTCACTTTTTATTTCAGCAAAACTGTATAATACCATACAATGGCTTTTAGTTGTTCATAATAACAGTTCCATTAATTTATTATTTCCATTTCAAGAGATTTGATGAATGATTCAGGTAGTCTTTTATGAAACCGAGAATGATTTTGCAAATTAGTAAGGAAGACAGTTTTGCATAAAATTTACTACGATCATATAATACAAATGCAACTTAGTGTTAATTTATTTTAAGAATTGATATTTATGGTTGAGATATATTTAATATGGATAGCTAAAAAGGTATTCTCTTTCAATAAACTTCATACTACAGGAATTGCTCAGTTATGTTTTAATGCTAAAATATATTACATTCTCTGGGATTTTTATAAATAATGTTTACTCATCTTCCACAGTATTATTTCTGCTTCATGTTTTACTGTGGGTTTCTAATTTGGCATAATTGTATTTCCTTTTGCATGAATCTTGCATGGCTTATAAGCAACACTCTTTCAGGCTTTTTGAATTTACTTTGCAAAGAAAAATGTTCTTTTTTCTTATTCAGTCAACTGATTTTACAATATAATTTTGTAATTTCTTAAGATAAAATTATATTGATATTTATACGGTCTAATTTTTTCATAATAATGATTTTAATCATAAAGGTAAATGGTTAAGTAATTATTTATGCAATTTGGTTAGTGGAAATTATGATAATTGAATATAGATTAACAATCAATTTTTTAATCTTTAAGGGAAGTGAGCAAGGCAGTGAACAAGGGAAAATTCCCTCAACCCCGGGGCGATTCCGCACCTGGTTTGCAAGAGGGAAAAGGACAGTTCCTAATGGAGATGCTGAGGTGAGGCATCATGATTACGAATCTGATGGGCAAGTTATAAAGCGTAGTTGGTCTCGGAGTTTGCTTCTTCCCTTTTTCTCACTTGTTTTTGTTTCCATCTTTCTGCAGATGGATTTATTAATTGATCTTTTATATACCTGCAAATAATTTCTGTATTGATTTCCTTATCTCTTTAAATAACTGTCTTTGTTATTAACTTTGTAACATACAGTAAAATTCATGCTTTTTAATCAAACATTGTTTCTTTTCTAACATTCTTTATAACGTTTCCAAAGTCTTTGTGGTGCTTGTAACTTAGTGTCATATGTTTTGAGTGAATAATTTCTGTTAGACCAAATACATATTGAATTTGAGAATTTAAAAAATAAACTAATTCTTGATGCAATTTCCAGTAATTTCAAAGCTATTTAATCTGTAATCCCGGCTAGTAGCTCAAGAAAAATTCAAGGCTGTAGTTTTCCTAAAAGAATAACCAGTAATACATATTTCTCAACTAATTAAAAAGATAGTTAACCTCAATTTTTTGTTACTGTGATTTTATCCTTGATCCATCTGAATAAATTAGAGTACAATCCTTCTTAAGTTTTAAAATATTAGATATATTAGATGTTATAAAGTAATAATTTTAGATTTTCTGTGAATCCAATTTCTTCTTAACTATCTACATGTACATTTTTTCCTTTATCCTGTAAATTGATTATGGGGGTCACTAAATTTATATAAATTTAATACTAAGGATGAAAAAAAATTGCTGGAAATTAACCTGATATAATAAAATGAATCATAATTTGAGAGTAGTGGAACTCTGTCTTATATTTAATATTTGTATTTTGCCAAATCAAATGAGGACAGCATTTCATATTTATTCTTTTATTCATATACAGCCAGACTGTTATTTTAGACCAAGGAAAGCAAATCTGTGTTGTGAACCTGTTGTATTCCCCTTGTAAAATTTTCTCATTTGCCTTACCATTTTCTTCCTCCAATTCCATCACTTAAGTCATAATCCAAGCTATTTAAGGATGGAAATAACCCAAAGGAAGGAAGAATTGAGCATTGGTCTTGTGTCTTGTTGAATATTATGTGTCTAAAATTTTTAACTGAACATTAGTGTGGTAAAGTAATAAAAATATCAAGTGCTTGCTTCAAAAGCTCTGCTAGAAACTAAATGAAGCCAGTAGGGCAAATTAGTTCTGCATCTTGTTTGACTTCTTTCTACAATGGATTTTTAATTCATTTCACTTCTATTTTGAATTGTTTTAACCCTTTCATATGCACCTAACTTTACCTACGTTGTTACGCACCTGGGCATTTTCTCTTATTCAAAAATATTTATGTATTTAAATTAGTTTCTGTGACATATTAATTTTAATAAATTACCAACTATAACTGTTAGATACATTTCCAAATCAAGTGATCAGATGTTGTTTGTAAATTTGGAGGCTAAAGTTGGATTTTCCAAGTTAGGCACAAGTAACTTTTATATTGTAAGGTACTAGATGCTTTTTTTAATAAGTGGATGCTCCTTGTCTCAGATATCTTCTGAAGAGGCTGAATAGTTGTGCCCCAGTGCAAATTGTGTCCTTGTACCTTAGCCATCTCATACAGAGAAGCTGGCTCCTTATCTTGCCTACACAGAATACTGATATCAAAGAGTCCCTTCCTTTCATTCCGCAAAATACCGTTTTTTATCTATTAATTTAGTAGTGATATTGTAATAATATTAGTGTAGAATAGAATACTTTTGAGTTATGGAGAAATTTGAAGGGGTTAATTTTCAAGGTAAGATACATTGTACAATTGTGATTTATAAGTAGTGCTTTAATGGAAATGTAAACATCCTTAATATCTTGATTTCCTCGATAGAAATTAAACAATCATTGAGAAGCGTTATTTTTTGTGGCCGTACAAAGTTAGGCAGACAGAGCTGGCTAATTATGACATCAGGTATTTTGGATTTGCAATTCTGAAAGTTCATATCTGTTGCTTGGATCGATTTATATTGGTAAAATAGGTATTTTTAAGGTGAGAAACCAAAGAAAGAGTAACTCATAGGGAACTTACAGGTGCATTATGTGAAAGTGAAAGAAATATTTGGATGGACAATTATTTTAAGACATTACCTCTTGCCAAACACTCTCTCTTGTAATTTGAAAATGGTAGGCACTCTAGAGAGAAAGAGATAGGAATATTGCATTCTAATTGGATTTTAATAAAAAATAATGGTAAGCACTTATGTCCCGAGGAAGAGTGAAATATAAAATTTTAAACTTTCAACATGGTTTTTTAATGATGATTTTCATCAGAATCTCTTCATAAATCCACATTCTAATGTATAATAATCAGTAGATGAACTATAGAATGTCTAACTTTTAGATTGCCAGTAATACTGTTTTTCAACATAGTAGATCTAAGCACACTATATAAGATTTATTAAAAAAGATGAGATAGTACTTGAAAATAAAACAACTAGCTATAGGGGTGGGTAATATTATATTTACTGTGGATACAATTATTTGCTAGTCAAAGAAAATTACATAGTCATGATAGCTAGTGGACAGATTGGGCGGCCAATTAATTTCAGAATGGTTGATCTAGATCTTGCTGTTAAAAGGGAAAACTCAAGGAGATAGAAAATACAGTATCCTACGACCTTTATGTGAAGAAAGCAAGAAAGTCTTTCTGAAAAAGAAAATCCTTGAACATACCAAATCTTATGATATATGCCAAGTTTGTGATGAATAAATATATTTTAAAGCAGTCATAATTTATTTCATTACCCTGCAACATATTTCACATGCATCTGTAAAATAAAATAAAAGCAAACTAATAACCCTACCAAACTTAATAACTTTTATTTTGAATACCCTAGTGCTTCTGACGTGTGTGAAGTTTCAATTTGGTTAATTTTGCTCAGAAGAAGCTTTGACAATTTCTAGTTTTAATACCGTATTTATTAACTTGTAACATGGACCATGATTTTAAGAGGAAAATTTGAGTGAAAATTTAAAATGAGAAACTTGGAATGATCAGGACAATGCACTCTGCATAACAGCTGCCTGAGGCTACGAAAGCTAGTCCATCATTACATTTTGATAAGTCGAAGGTGAAAAGGGACAGATCTCTTTTTCAAGTTTTGTTATAGCAAAGATTAATTTCAGATGGTAGCATGATTGTGCCACAGACCTGGCCAAGTGTTGTTAGATAATTAGTAGGAAGTCTGATGTTTGCTTCTACATACCTCTTGTTTCCACAATTTACATTAATTATTAGGTATTCAATCATTGAAATTATTTTATTCACATTATTAGGAAAATGCAATGTTTTGCATGTAAATATTAGAACATATTTTAGTGTAGATTAGTAGGGGACAAACATTTCCCAAATAAATTACCTAAAAAAGAAATTTCAAAGAGAGTTAAATATTAATATGGCACTTTTTATTTAATTAAGTTTATGTAAAAAAAGCTAATGAGTTTAACATGCAGTGTGAATTTCAGGCATAAATTTTCAGAAAGGAGCATTTTTATATGCCGATAAATATGGTATTTAGAATTTGACCTAATAATAATGATCTGAAGAAATATTTAAATATATAATCAATGTGTATGCAAAAATGTAATGTGGTGAGCATCTTCATGCATACTCAAAGGTATGAATGTAACTCATTAAGTATTTTTATTCAGAAGCCTTATTGCTAATACAACAGCAATTACATTCCTATGTTTTAGTTAAGATTCAGTTATCAATTAAAACAGCAGTGTATCTTGAAGGTTCTTTGATGTGCCAAATCGTGGCAGCATCTAAAAATTGTGATAAACATAAATCTTGGGGTATTTGTGTATTGAATAGTAGGATACCTCATGTTTTCTATTCATTAAATTTAATTTTTTGTAATTGCCAGGAAAAAGCACTCATTGGAACAATCTGCAATGTTAGGAGGAGCCTTAGATCCTTCAAACACAAGGTTACAGTGGGAATGAAAGAAAATGAATGGGTTTCATAAGTAAGAAGCATGATTGTACATAGTAGAAATTGAAGTATTTATTACAAAATGGTCTCTGTGCAAATTACTATCTTTCAGTATCATTCAGAAACTCATTTAAATACGAGGGAAAATGTTCCATTTTATACTAAGTAGAATCTTAAATTTTTCTCAGCATGTTCATTCAAAGATGATTCATTTTAATTCATCTTATCATATGCAACTTAGTTGATAAATATCCTTATACCAATATCTCCATACACATGGTTGATAGATACTGCTAAAAGGTTCAGTTATAAATTAATTAATGGAAGAAGGCCAAAGGACATTTATTAAAATTTAGAAATTTAATCATCATGCAAGGAGGAAGTTAATTATTCTCAAAAACTGTCATAATTAGAGATTTAAAATCTCCAATAGCCATATTTGTTGGCTATACTATCTATTCACTCCTGACAATGAATGCATTACATTCAAAATGCGTATTGGGTGCTCTCAAAAATTGCAGTGTCCTTTCTCGTTTTTTCGGAATACCGGTGAATGAGAAGAGAAACATCCTTAAAAATGGCTATTGGAGAATTTAAACCTCTAATTCCTTAACAGCCATCTTCCAAATTTTCTTTGTTTACTGTCCTAGTTTACTCATTGCAGTCTTACTTATGTATTGAAAATAATGATCTCTATTGCACGTAATTGCTGTAAATTCTCTGCTATTTTAAGATGAAAATTACACAATTTTAATTAAAATTTATTTTGTAGGTTTAATCTTTATACGTCGCAATTTTTCATGCATTTAATAAAAAAGAGGATAAAATAGTATCTGCATTAAATTATGTTATCTGCCTTTCATAGAATAGACATCATGATATTTAGTTGTTAAATAGCACACTATTTAATAAAATTCATCATCTTTAGCAAGGGTAATGGAGGCTTATGCTGTAGGTTTGGCGAATAGATAGTATTTTAGTGTGTTCTGCTATTAAAGTATATTGAAATTAGAGTTTTTAGTTACATTTCCAAGCTATTCCATGGTGATAATGTCTGTCAGGTTCCCCTAAGGCATAAAATCCCTATTTTTATGAGAAGATGAACAGTTAACTTAAGAATTTTAGTATTATGATACATGGTTTTGGGAAATGGGAAGAAAGAGGCTTGTTAACCCCTGGTCTCGTGTTTCTCCAGCTTTTGAATTTGGATACTTATCATTGTATAATTATCATAATGGTATAATTTATATTTATTTAAAATGAATTAATATTTGGAATGCTGTAAACATCCAACCATTTTAAATTTATATTATAACAATGTTATTATTTTATTTTTTTCTTTCTTCAGAACATTCCTTTTACGCCAAGAACGAAGCAGAAAGGATTATTTCAACGTGCTATGGCTAACTTGGAGCGTGATGGATCCTAGAGAAATAAATATTCATCCTGAATTTATGATTTCCATCATATTGATGGTAAACTAGTAACTTGCATATGTAGATAAATATTTTTCTGGGCATTTATGTGAATTTTCTTTTAGTTCATATTTTATATTGATTTGCATACTTTTCTATGTAAGTAGATTGAGCTTCATCATGAAGACCCTAGCAGTAAAATTTTATTAATTTTCCCTATTGATTCTAGTATGTAACAACTTTTAAATTTTACATCTGACACTTAGTTTTATTTATTCCCAGTTAATCGCAAATTAAATGGGAAACTTCTTTAAAGGCTTATGTTCTATTTATTCCAATATCTCATTTGAAATGTATATACTATGACTACCTGCTGATCGTTTTGATGTTAATGCCTATACTAATAATCCATCATCATATTAAAATTCTGTTGTTTTCCTAACATTTCTTGATTTCTTTATTACTTATATTTTTTCAAGAGCACTGCAACATTATTTGTAATTACTGTTTTTCATCCATTTGTTGTAAGGTTATTTATGTGAGTAATAAAAGCTTGATTTATACCTTATTTCTTACTGTCTAAAGAAACAAATACCTATATACCATTCAGTAATACCTATCCTCACCATGAGATATATATATACATAGTTTCATGCAAAAAATTAAAAAATTACCTCCAGATACAAAATAAATTGCAATTACTCCTAAATATGGATAGGTATTTTAATTCTGTTGGTAGATAACTATGTGGCCGATGTAAATTTTCAAAGTTCATGCACGACTTCATTGAAGAATGATCTTCTAGAATATATATAAGATTGGGCTAACGGAGTTACGATGAATTTAAATTAGTTCTTCGGACCATTCTGTGCATAGATAAAGTAAATTCTCACCATAAAGTTTTTAAAAAAGATTTATAGCATACTTGCTACTCATCATCTACTGCCCAATCTGTTCTAGTGGTATACCAGAAAAGAAAATGTATGTCAATAAATGTATTGCCTATAAACATAACTTTTAGATTTTGAATAGACAAAATAAAGAGAAAATATTGTAATTTTACAATATTTTAGGAAAATATCGACAAGTCTTGGATAGAAATAATTCCATGTGTTAAAATACATCGGTGCCAAACACAAATTTTACCAAAATGTTCCTTTTAGATCTCTCAAAAAGCGGATTTTCCTTCAACAAACATTCTCCTGTAGAATCTCTGGTAAAATTGAATTTTACCGAATCTCTGTTTCCCGAAGTCGCCCTCACAGATTTCGACAATTTTACCTTCTCCTCCAAGCATGTCGTTGCACTCATCCAAATATACACACTTCGCAACAGAAGCTAGCTCAGTTTACAGCATCTTCACTCCCTACGTCTAAATAATTTATAATAGATTGCAGTGGAACCTTAATACATCCATATGTGTAAACATATTATTTTGTAAATGGGCAATTTACTTAACTCGAGCTAAGACTTTTTTCTTATACTTCTCCGTACATCATGTCCACTAAGCTATAAAGAACTAATTTCATTCTCCATTGTGAGATAAGACACAAAACAGTCGATTCAACAACTTTATTTAGACTGTATAAAGTTTTGTACCTCTTTAACCCATTTAACCTGCCGCTAAACCAAATGCTGTCACCCAGAAAATTTTAATCCGATAGCACCAATTCCGAAAATGAACCAAAAATCGATAAAGTTACTTCAATCACAGTCATGATAACTGACGAAGAAAGTCGAGATCCACTCCAAGTTTGCATTCAATGATATCAGAAAATTACAATAACAGTATCACAGATATCAAGAAATCACGACATACCTAATTACTACCTGCCACACGTTCTGTGTGCACGACGACCCGCGCGACCCCTCGAGCAAGCAAAGAAGCAATCGAAGCAATCCTTGCAAAGAGTATTAGTTGGTGCGGTTGGTACTATTTGTGACGTATTCAAATTCGTGGACTCTTTTGCTTGATTACGAAGATTTGACAGTTCGCGCTAGAGTTCCCCATTCCAAAGAGTGAATAGATTTCAATAGATTAACTTCATGATTATAGAAATCTAAAGAAAACATGCCGGAAATAGTTTTTCTACATCCAGATTTGGGAATTGGAGGCGCAGAGCGACTTGTTATCGACGCTGCTTTAGCATTGAAAGATAAAGGTCATGTTGTTACTTTTGTCACAACACATCATGACCAATCTCATTGTTTCAAAGAGACGAGAGATGGAACATTTTCAGTTAAGGTCGTTGGTGACTGGATGCCCCGTTGTTTTTGTGGGAGGTTTTACGCTTTGTTTGCGTATTTGAGGATGATGTATGCAGCTTTTTACTTGGTTTTCTTTAGTGATCTTTCTCCCGATGTGGTGTTTTGTGATTTAGTATCAGCTTGCATCCCAATATTACGATTAAAGAGCAAAGTGCGTGTTTTATTCTATTGCCACTTTCCGGATCAGTTGCTTAGCATACCGGAAGGTAGATTAAAACAATTCTATAGATTTCCTTTGAATTGGTTTGAAGAGATTACTACTGGAATGGCCCACAAAATACTTGTAAATAGTAGTTTTACCTCAGGAGTGTTTGAAAGGACGTTCTTGAGGATTTCCAAGACAATCAAGCCATCAATTTTGTACCCGGCAGTAGATATATCCAAGTTTAATCCATCATCGAATAAGATTAATAAAGATGTTTTAACAGAAATAGGTATACCAGAAAATACTACTTTGTTACTTTCAATAAATAGGTATGAAAGAAAAAAGAACTTGCAGCTTGCCTTGGATTCTCTTTGTGAATTAAAAGAACTAGTCAAAGGTAACATTTGTTTACCAATATAATTTATTATTTCCTGTGTCTATACAAAATATAATATAAATATCCATACAAAATTTTTCCTTTATAGATGAAGATTGGGCATCTGTTCATCTAGTAATGGCAGGTGGTTATGACACAAGAGTGTGCGAAAATGTGGAATATTATCAGGAATTAGTGGATCTCTCCAGAAGTCTTGGAATTTTTGAGAAAGCAACTTTTCTAAAGTCTCCATCCGATACAGTTAAGGTGAGCATTCTATTCGTGAATATTAGAAGTAGACTTTCTTTTTCAAGTTAATTTTTTATTCATATGTCTTGGTTTTTATTGTAGGTTGCTTTATTGCAATCAGCCTGTTGCCTTCTTTATACTCCTTCCAATGAACACTTTGGTATTGTGCCAATTGAAGCAATGAGTTCAGGTTGTCCTGTTGTTGCTGTCTGCAGTGGAGGTCCTTTGGAAACAGTTGCCAATGAAATAACTGGATATCTTTGTGAACCTTCGGCTAAATCATTTGCCGGTGCTGTTGCTAAACTAGTGTCATCTAAAGAGCTAGTCAAAAAAATTGGTGCAAATGGTCAAGAGCATGTGAAATCCTTGTTTTCTAACCAAGCATTTGCTGACTCTTTGGAAAAAATCATTGAAGAGTTATTGTCTGGTAGTAATCCAAAAGCATTGTAAATTAGAAGTCGTTAAAGTTTTTGATAATTAAGTTTAATAAAGAGCTGTGATCATATTTTTATACCATGAATCCCAATTTAACTTAGTAAATGCATTCAGTCAATGCAAAACTTAAGATACTACTGTTCCTGTATTGCCTATTTGTAGATTAATTTTGTTAGAGAAAGGAAACATTTACATAGTAGGTGAAGAAACATTGTAAAACTGCATAGATAGCGCATCCACATATTGCAATTCCCTTCTTATGTTCCAAGATAAACCATAAGACTACTGAATGCTTTTGGTTGGTAACACCGACCAAAGAGGACTTCTTAATAATATTACTACTATGATAATTGTCACTTTTAAGTAATCACAAGATATATTGAATTCCAAATATAAAAAAATGCAAAATAAATTGAAATGTTGGATTTAAAAAAATATTTTTCTTTTTGAGGTTATGAACAATGTAGGATAAAAATTCTTTTGGTTGTATGAAATTGACGAAAAGAATGGGTTATCTGATCTATATGTGACTTGCCTAGGTTGCTAATGTCCCACTGCTTCAGAGACTTAAAGCCTTGGAAAGATGATATTAGAATGATATGTACTGCATTTTTGGACTAAAAGTTTATTTTTGAAAAATACCCATACAAAGTGGATGATTTTGCTATGGCATTAAATTGATGATCTACACAGAAATGATATACATATATTATAGTTATTTTCAGTAATTTCAATCTTTGATGACCTTCAAGTAACTATAATAGAGTAAATAAAATTGAATTGTGTTAGGTTGATACATCAATGATAGGAACAGAGAGGAAAATTTCAATTATCATTACATGGATACTTGGTCAATAACTGGATCCCCTGAATCCTACCCTCAATTACAACCTTTACCAATCCCTCTACCTTCAATATTTGACCCATCCATTTCTCCTGACGATGCTTAATAACATCAATCAAAGCCCTCTCCTCCCCAACCATCTCTAACACCTCCGTGTTTGTTTTCCTATCAACCCAAGTAACTTTTTTCTTAATACGCCACACCCACATCTCGAAGGCTTGACTTCTTCCTTTCTCAAGGTCCACGTTTTCCACCCATAGAGCAACACACTCCAGACTAGGGATTTCACCAATCTTTTCCTGATTCCTTTATCAAGACTATTGGTCATTAATTCCCTTCTCTTTATAAGGCTTCCTTTGCCAAGGCTATTCTTTTACGAACCTCATCTTGGATAAAGTATAAGCGTGTGAAATAAAGGCATCCCAGAAGAAGCCTTTCCATGGTTAGCCTTCACCGAATACAACAGCAGAAAATCAATCAATTATTTGGCAAACAAAAATAACTTCATTAGCTCACAACAACAAAGAAAATATTCACATGTCATATATAGGTGCTGTGTAAATAGTATAAGCCATATGCATAATCTTGTGTAGATTACATATACAAAGGTTGTTATTAATAAAAAATCCATTTATATTCATTAATTAACTAGCAAGATAACTTTTTCTTACAAATTAAATTCCTTGTTTTGGGAAACATGACCATGCTATCCAAACAGTATTAATATTGTGACACATGGTTATTGTAGTATCTCATAGTTGAGAGCCTGTGTGGAAATTTTTTGTATCTACTACTTGGAGGTCGAAGGTCTTCCTTGTGGTTGCAAGCTATCAATAATGTTATTCTTCAAATATGCAACATTTACTCCCAAGGAATTTTTAAATTGAGAGAATTTGTCTACACTGATGTGCATAGCAGAGACAGAGAAGGGATACCCAAAATCGTGGAGGTATTAGGAGAAGAGGTTGTCGATGCTCTGCCTACTGGTACCAAAGAAGGCTCTTTACTACATTAGTGCAGAGATTAAAAGTTCATTAAAGACTGGATTTCACTGGACTCGCTACTTAATGCAGATAGCTACCCATGTCCACCATAAAATCTGGGTGAATAATGATAAATGATGGCTCCACCAGGAATTGAACTTGCTTCAAATGCAAATGAGTTACCCATTTGGCTATACTATAAAATTAATATTATCAACTCGAAATTAAATAAATATAACTTATTTCATGGAAAGTTACCTATAAAGGCATGAGTAATGAATTTTTCCAGTCTGACATCAAATCAGTTGATTTTGATTAAATAAAAATATAATTGAGACATAAATGAATTAAAGATAATTGGCTGTGTTATTTTTTTTAATGTATGTGAATGAAGAAATTCAGTGAAGTAGCCAAACTCTGTTTTAAAATATTTCCTTTATCAAGTCATGAGTGGGACATTTCCACCAACTCTTCTGGAGAAGACCCCAATTTTATGAAGATAATTAATTGTAAATAATACAAGCAAAGTGTTAAACGAAGACCATTCTTATAAATCTTTCTTGATTCTTTAGAAAGATAATACATTTATAAAATTTTACGTTAAGAAATTAAAACAGTTATCAATGTAATGAAAACATTATTCATTTTTCCAGAAATAACATTGTAACAAATTCAAAATCTCAAAAAAATAGTTTACCAAATATGATTGGTGCCATACTTTTTTGTCATAGGATGGAAACCAGATGCTTCTTCATCTTCATTAAATGTTTCCTCATTCAAAGAGTGTGTTTTATTCCAATTATTTTCCTTTTTGTTAGGAATTGCTTCACATACATCCAAGTGAATATCATACTGTTGATCCAAGCCCAGATAGCAGTCTGACATGATGTATAAAGTTAATATAAGCCGACCTAAAAGAAGATGAGAGAGCTATAATGTGAGAACATATTTCCAGCGGCAAAATGAATAAATATTCACAATGACATTTTAAGTTTATTACCACCTAAAATTTGAGGTGCTTTAGAAATAAATAAACCAATTTTCTGCTTCACGTTTTTTCAGAGTGAATGGGCCTATGGAAATAATAGTAGTAGTATTGTTAAAAGTGCTTCGACAGCTTAGGTCATTTCGCACATTGGCTCCCACCGGGAATCGAACCCGGGACCGCTTTCACTGAAGGGAAACGCGCTGTCCACATGACTATCCGGGATAACGTAATCTTAATCTCTGTTTTCAGGGTGCAAGTTTCGAATTACTTCTCGAATGTGCCCTTGTATTTTTTTTCGAAATTTCGAATTCGAAACTTGCACCCTGAAAACAGAGATTAAGATTACGTTATCCCGGATAGTCATGTGGACAGCCCGTTTGCCTTTGGTGAAAGCGGTCCCGGGTTCGATTCCCGGTGGGAGCCAATGTGCGAAATGACCTAAGCTGTCGAAGCACTTTTAAAAATAATACTACTACTAATAAATACAATTACGTTTGAGAGACAAACAGATTGATAAAACGCTCAGTTAGACCTTTTGCTTGTGACTGTTTCAAGGGTGTGAATGCAAAGATAGGCTCGTGAGTAGTGCTTTTGAGAAATTCACAACGGTTCAAGGAGAGTTTAGTTTGGATTTCATAAGATATAGATGGACATCCGAAAATTCTTTTCACAGTCCGCTAATAGGAAAGCGAGGCCGCAATCGGAAAGAAACGTATGTTAATGGCTATGTGTTTTTTTGTGAAATAACCATTATTAGATGCATAAATTAGGATTTTCTTATTTTAGGGCTGTTATCAGAGGACACATCTCAAGATGAATTTAGCGACAATTGCAAAGCTACTTTTTCCTTTATTAAGCATTCTAGACGATTAAAAGTCTGAACAGTTGACTCTTCTTTACTCGGGATGATAGAAAATATACTGATCTTTATTTTATGATTGCCTGTTAATTTGATGTATATTTACGCAAATTTTTCGCTAACCGAATATCCGTAAACATTTGAAAAAGTATTGGAGCAATAAAAGATATCAGTAAAAATTAATTTGCGATGATATTATTAATAATATACCATTTTGGAAGCAAATCAGTCAGCTGAAAGGTAATGTGCGCGTAAGTTACCCACATTTTTATCGGAACTGTGACTTGATGACTTGAATTAAACATGATAAACTGTTAAAACTGTGAATTAAATTCTTCAGCTTCCATTTCGATGTAGCCAATTTTTTCTCTGGTGATAGAATCCCACGAACTGCATGACTTATCCTGTTAACCGCTTGGTCATGCAATGCCCATTCAAAATTTAATTCATGGAAAATTTTTGTTTTCTTTGAACACTCAGTGCATAAGACTGGGTTTGCATCAGCTCTTTGCTGGTTAAACCACCTATTATTTAGTCTAAATAATTGCAAGTTGACGTCTTCATTTTTTTCACCTTGGTATGTGACTTTAATACTGCAAGTTCAATTATAATATCAACTATAATCAAGAGTCTACTGTATTTTTTAATGCAATCGAATTTTTAATTTTCGGTGTGTGACGCATTCCATGAAATACTTAGCTAATACATAAATAACGAAATCAGGCTTAATTGTAAGCCTACCAGAAAATTTCATCTGATATAAATGATTTTTTGTTTCTTATACAAACCTTGTGCAATAAGCTGTATATATATTTCATATCTGAAATATATATATCTGAAATATATATCATATAAATTCCAAAATCTGCTGATGATTTAGTCAAAGAACGAAAGATAATGAAATAAGCATGGGCGCGCCAATGTGGGGGAACAAATGAGTGGATGTTACGTTTTATATCGTTTGCCAAATAACCGTAACTATTTTTTTCCTTCCCATGCTTTGCAACCTCTAAGAAGAAAGAACTCTCGAAGACTTGGAAAGTTTATATCTACATCACTAAAAACTTCAGCATGGAAAAAAACTGAGTTTTTAATAGATGTTGGACGTATCCAAACAACATACTTGTTAAGTTTCCAATCATCCGCTTATGTAAACTACTATCTTGCAAAGTGTAATAAGTTGACCACATAAGCGTTAAACTCCTCTAGTTTTCAATGTATTTAGTTTTTGAAAGAATTGACATATATTGTAGTAAGTAGCGGGCATGAATATACTAGCCCCTGTAAAGTAGGCATTTTTTTCGTTTCCCCAGCCTTGGAACCCCCCCATTGGCAAATCCTGGCTGCGCCACTGACTCTTGCATATGATGTGGTGCACCTAAAGCTTAGTCACGGAACACCTGTGTATCTTGGCTGTAATATATATTGGTTCAGAAATACTGCTCTAAATGATGTCCACTGCTTTTGATGGTGTTTATATCTGCTGTTAAATAACCTCTCACCTTGCAATAAAATTGCTGACAAACCAAATCATGCTAAACTTTTTTTTTATTTTCAGTATGATAATTTCATAAAAGTTATGGAAAGACTATCAAATCATCCTTATGCTTTCCGGATAAGGGATTTTGTTTCAAAATATAGAAAATTACTTATCAGCCTAACCAAAGCATCTGATATTCCCAAGGTAATTATTTATAATATTTTATTTTAATCTTAAGTTTGATATCATGAGTTCAATTTTTCTCTGAGGAATAATGAATTTTATCTCTCAGCCTATTTTAGGAGAAGATGGAAAATCACACATCACAGTTACTGGTATGTCTACTTCATTCGATTGTTCTTTTGAAGTGAAGTCAGCTTAATTCTTGAGATAATTTTGTTTATTTATATTTTGATAGAGGCCCAGAGGTAAACAGCTAGGGCTTCAGCAACCATTACTCATCCAGGCACTGGGAAAGTAACTATTAATGGAGCAGACATTCTATATTTTGAGAAGATTCAGTCACGAGAACAGGTAGGCTGTATACCCACAACTATGTCATTCCTTATTGTTGAAATAAATGGATTATTTAAATTGTTTTTTAGCTCATTTGAGTGAATACTTCAATTTTTCTGATGCTAAAGGCTTTTCACTGAAATTCTTCTGTTGATACAAAAAAAAACACTTCAAGATCTCTATAATTCTTTAAACATGAATTTTGATTGGGATGATTGATGTACTACACAAATGTGTTTACTGTTTCTGTTTATTAACATTAGATAATAAATTGTATAAAAAATTATTTAAGGTTTTAATGAAATAATAATTAATTATTTCCATAAAATATTGTACGATTCATCCGCAAGTGCTATCTGACGCTAGTAGCAATTGCTCAGAGTAGATTTCCAATACGATCTCGTTAGACGAGTTTGGATTCCAAATTGAAGATGTTAAGAGATGATTTTAATTTTCAGAGATAATCAGCAGCTAACTATTAGTCATGCGATGAGATTCCATTTCGAAGATGTGAAGGAACTATCTTTTAGGCATTTAGTAAATTAATTAATTCAACCTCAAACGCAAAGATATCTTAACTAATATACATAAATAAAACAGTAGTAGTTGATTACTTATTTAAATTATATTTAAAATTTGAATTTATATCCAATAAAAATATTGAAGCGAAACGGGAATTTATAATATGCGAATAAAGCAAATATCTTAAAAAAATAAATAATGGCAAATTCAAATCCAAAATCTATTCCGAACGTGCGTTAGAAGGATATTTGATGGAATTAAAAAAATTTATTAATGATAACCCCAGAAATTCCATTAAAGACAAAGTACTGTGCTAGTAAACGTATTCGAATAACGTGAATTTGAGTTTTAAAGATTCCTAACTGATATCCATTCATGATTCAAGGGTGAGCATAAAAAGTTACATACTACCAAGAGAGTCGGTACCAATACTCCAAATTTAAATTCAAAGTCAATTTGAATAAAATATCAAAAGGAAAGTTTACAGAAAGAAATTACAGCTGCCAATGACTGCATTCACTGTGTTAAAGTGCATATTGGCAGCATCTGACTAGACATTCTATGGGGAATTCAAAATATTTTCAAAGAAATATTTGAATAATAAAAGCAACAAATATACCTTAAGCTGTCAAAAAACTGAGAAGAAGTCTTGACATACGTTTCACTACTACGTGTAGCATCTTCAGAAGAGAGAATATGTCATATTCTCTCTTCTGAAGATGCTCCACGTAGTAGTGAAACGTACGTCAAGACTTCTTCTCAGTTTTTTGACAGCTTAAGGTATATTTGTGACTCTTATTATTAACAATGCTGTCAGTGGTGTTTTAATATTAAATATTTGAATGATTATTATAATTTATTAAATGTACTGTAATAAGTCAAATAATTCAGTCAAACTTAAAATAATCGTCATATGAAATTTAATTAAGAAACTGAAAAACTTATTTACAACAAAGAATATCTTGTAATGATGCTTTAGTTCATTAGACTACTATCAAAGATGCCTCTTATCTTATGTATACATTGTACATGTAATGATTTCAATGATAAAGAGGCAGCGATGCAGTTTTAGTAATAGGACTGGGAGGAGAGGACTGGTAGTACTCACGAATCGGTCTCGAAACCAGTAGATGCTGATGAGGTGCTCCCCTGTAAAGAAAGAAATAAGATTATGAATATGATAGCTTTACATGACAAATCCTTTCGCTGTCGTTTTCTGTCGAAACGGGTATGGCTTATCCAGGAGTCGATTATGGCATTCCGAGAAAATTCACTTTCCCCAAATCTGAAAAAATTAAAACCTCAAACTAATAAAATAGGTTCAATAAGGCATACATAGTGCATGAAGTTGGAAGGATGACACTTTGACCTTCGGAAATCGAGGATAAAGTATTCAAGGAATTCAGTACGCGATTTCGGGTCTAAGGAAATCATTAGCATCTCAGCTAACTTTTTGACCATAACAATGCTTTGAGAGCAGAGAATAGGGAAAGCGAAAGATCAATATGCATGTATACATCTTTCACCATCTCACAGTAATTTGCAGTTAATTGGAGGGCGAAAGTGCATCAGACGAGACGTAATGCCCAAACTTTTACAGAGGGGCGTCGGCATGGGACGGTGTCTAGGGTCTACCAAACCCAACCCTATCCAACCCAACCCAACGGCGTTGGAGTGGGACGGCGGCGAGGGGCGTCGGCGTGGGTTGGCTCCGAGGGACGGCGGCGAGGGATGGCGGTGAGGGGCGTCGGCGTGTGACGGCAGCGAGGGAGGGCGGCGAGGGACGGCCCTCCCAACCAACCCAACCCAAACCAACCAAACCCAATCCAATCCAATCCAACCCAACCCAACGGCGGTGAGGGGCGTCGGCGTGGAACGGGGCGAGGGACGGCCCTCCTAACCCAACCCAACCCAACCCAACCATGCCCAACCCAACCCAACCCAACGGCGGTGAGGGGCGTCGGCGTGGAACGGCGGCGAGGGACGGCCCTCCTAACCCAACCCAACCCAACCATGCCCAACCCAACCCAACGGCGGTGAGGGACGTCGGAGTGGAACGGCGGCGAAGGGCGTCTGCGTGGGACGGCGGTGAGGGGCGTCGGCGTGGGAAGTAAAGACTTCCTGGTAAATTTCTAGTTTCACACAGTCAGGGAGAAATTCTATATCTCCCTTATTACTGGAGATAATCATGTAATTCCTAAACCATTTCGTCCCCCTAAAATATCGTCGAAATCGGGCAAAAACCACTTGAGAAAAAAAAGGCTGACTGTGTGAAACTAGAAATTTACCTTTACCCCAACCTAGAAAAATTTTCAATTAGAGTACGAAGAGGCCCACGAATAAAATTTCCGCTTACCTAATTTAAGAGATTCAGTCTTTCGCTACCATCGGGTATCAACAAGGACGAATTCATTCCGCAGTCCCTTTCTATCTATAGGAAAATTACTTATGTGGCAGCCCACTATAGAAATCAGAGAAGATTAAATTGCTCTAAAAACTGAAAAAAATAAAAAACGACATTTGAAAAAATATAAATTCAATTAGGTAAACGTTTCAACCTACATCCATGAGCAAACATGAACTTGTATCGATAACTTACGAAACCGCTGCAACCGTTACCCACAATGCCTCATGACACCGAGTTTGAAAAAAAACAAACGACTGACTAAAAAAGAAGGGGTGAAATTTTATTCTTGTGACAGTTAACAAAACTTATACTTATAAAATTGGAGCTTAAGTACGAAAACTAAATTATTATTACGGTTGCCTTCGATGAAAGCGGTCCCGTGTTCGATTCCCGGAAGTAGCCTTAGTGAGAAATTACCTAAGCTGTTGAAGAATTTTAACAATGCTTACTATCATTACTTATTAACACCAAAAAACAGGACTTAATGTTAAGCAAATGAACAAACAATAGATATTATGCGTGCATCTGTTTTAAAAGAAAACGAAACATAATTAGACCGGACATAGGAGATAAATTTCATGCACTATACTAAAAAAAACTGTATTTGTGTCCCTAAAAAAATCGTCAGCCCAGTGCAGGGGCGGAACTAGAAAAAATATTTGGGGGGGGGGTCCGATCGAAAAATGTAAAAATAAAAGATATTTCGGCTTTCACAAAACGTGACGTTAGAATTGTGTTAGACAAACTCGAATTTTTTCGCTGGTGATTGCTAATTAAATTGTGTGTTTATTTGAGTTTCATTTTCGAAAAATAGGCACAAGTGATATTTCGCGGGGGGGGGGGGGTCCGGACCCCCAGGACCATCCCCCTGGATCCGTCCCTGGCCCAGTGTGTAGTCTAGTCTAGGCTAGAAAAAAATAATTCATCCATCAGTACCGGACATTTCGAGGGAAGTGCGCCGCGTATTTATTTAAACTTTTTTATCTTCGAATTCAAAGCCTTTGGAAGCGGAGAATAATTTTTGTTTACTACAAAAACAGAATTTAGGTCCCTAAAAAAATCGTCAGCCCCGTGTCTTATCTAGTCTAAGCAAGAAAAAAATCATTCATCCATCAGTTCCGGACATTTCGAGGAAAGTACGCCCCGTATTTCTTTAAACTTTAGTATCTTCGAATTCAAAGCCTTTGGAGGCGGGTAATTACTTTTGTTTACTTAACTACTGGCGATTTATTGATACGATAATCATCCATAAAATGCTAGTTTAAGTTTTAGTTCGTGTCATATTTTTATAGTACTTACACTATAATTTGCCAAAGCTGCAGAAAAACGACACGAATATCTCCTCAGGACATAAGATAAGAAAGCTTACAACTACTATTAGACCTAAAATATTATTTTACGGCGAAATTTGTTCTCAATTGAACGGAATCATGGGCTTCTGCGATTCTAAGAATATTTTTATAACCTTTTCCAAGCTCAAAATCCACAGATGATCGCATTTTTCCCTGAGGACATAAGAACAAAAGGGTCGATAAAATGAGGGCAAAGGCTTTTTCAGGAGTTTAAAGTAAACTAAAAAATCGAAAAAAACAAATTCCAAAGTTTCGTGGAAAAACCTCCACTAATACGGCCGTAATAGGCCATCAAAAAATCGTAATTTTTAGCTGAGTTCCCAACTTTTTTGGATTATATTTATGTATAAATAAAGGTAATTTTTTTTTATTATTTGCATTAATTTTATGGTTTTAAATACAACCCAAATCAATGATAAATTATTTACTTAAATAATGAGATCTCACTATCAGTACAAAGCAATGTTAAACAAAAACTTTCTTAATGAATAATTAGAGACATTATGTTGGATGTATTATTAAATTACAAGATTTGCATTTGATAAATCAAAGACCTAATATTCTAATTTTTTTGGAAACTCTCGAATAATATTACAATTGCTAAATAAAATCAGCTTCTTTTATTACATGGTTTACGCAAAATGATTGCTGGCAAAGAAAGATTACCACAGCAAGCATAAAGGGTGCAATTTGCATAGCTCTTATTTGTTTAGGAGAACAGGTGATTTTCAAATTCATGGAACTTAATGATAATTTACGTAGAACATAGTTTTGTTGAAAATATTTAATAAATGCTTGAATAAATAGGGTAGTGCATGAACTAAATTAGAAAATGTTGCTAACACATCCATTCTTAACCCTTTTCAGAGGGACGAATAACAATAAGACCATCCAGTATGAACTTGGCGAAGTCAACTCTAACTAGGGCCTTTGACAAACTTTGGAATAGAAGGCTGGCTATTGGAAAACTTTCAATAACCTGTGCTCTGTGCATGCACACCATAGGACCATGATGTTGCAAGGAATACTGCAATGGAGAGAACTGGACCCTGATTGAACTAAATATCTTTGTATTCCCATTTCCTGCCTTTTGTAATTGCTTCAACCTCCTTGTGCTAAATATTGTAATGTGAACAGAAATACAATTACCGTATTTGACGGCATATAAGACGCACCTTTTTTCCTAAATTATGTCTCGAAAAATTTCCCTGCGTCTTATATGTGAAGGTTCAACCTCCACAGGTTAACTTTCAATACTGTATGCTATTTTTAGCCCAGATGGTCTATACTACCTATTTCGGCTTCATCTGATCAAGCCAGCTCCAACTGCTCCAAGACAATTAAAGAGATGGGAGTTTCAATAGAGAAACCTTTCTTTAAAATAAATGGCAGTAAAATCTTCTGTATATATGACGTACCGCATCTCGTGAAATCCTTAAGAAATAATTTTATCTACAATAACTTTAGACTGGACGGTAAACCCCTCTCATTCGAAATCTTCGCCGTTTGTACGAGAGACTTCACGAGTAAGAAAACTAGAGTCTTTTGAAAACTCACTCCGGCCCATATTTGATGATACCCATATACCCGATGAGTTTGCTCATTTTGGTTTAGGATTGGCTTGAAGTTGAGGAATTTTGCGAAAAATCGAAGATCGGCATTTTTCGTGAAATTTGGTCAACTTTGACCCCCTGCAGAATTGTAATGCGTGGGAACCACCAATAATTTTCGCAGCTATATGCAGAATTTATTCAAGCATGACTATGCGAGGTTTCAAAGTCCGCATTCAAAAAAACCACTTTCTTATTTTTGGCCAGCTTTTTTCGATTCCAGCCCACTGTGCGATGAGACGTACTTGTTTTTAACGATGCCTTTTCGTGGCTCAAACGTTTTTCACTAGAATTGACGATTGTTGCTAATATAGATAAAGAAATGCCATACTTCCGAGAAATTTCTGTTTTTGTCTACCAGCGATCACGTACTTCCTTGATAATTGACCTTTTGGTGACCAAACTCAGGGACTTCCTCTTTTTCTTGGTCAGCGATGTTTTATCCATTATTTCACTGAAAGGCACACGGGATATCATAAGACAGGCCAGTGTGTCAGAGAGTGATTCTGACTGAATACGCGCTATTTTTCCTCGCTTGGAGACCAATATTTTTCAGCGTGTCTACGCTCGCCAGGGGAAAAACATCATTGGAGGTGGCGCAAATATGCGCAGAGGTGGCGTGCATTAAATTTTAAAATGTTGTTAAGGTGTTTTGGTACCTTTTACGAAATTTATTGACTTTTAAATACTCGCTTTTACATTTGCATAATGCCAAATGTTTACACATCGAATTAGGCATCGACTACAAAACACGGAAGTAAATATATATAGAATGACGATACCAGCGATAGCATTGCGATCCGTAAGAATGCATGGATGATCATCCACAGGAATTTTACCACAGTGTAAGCACGTCAAAAAACACCACACTTATATTCGATTTTTCCACATTTTCCCATCTAAAATACATGTACTGAGGATCCTCCCAACTTAGACGATCTGGGTTCAGCTGCTCCTGTTTACGGCGATCATCATCCCGTTGTATTGAGCTCAGTGCGACAAAACCATTTCAAATACTTCGTAAAACCGGGGTTCATTCACTCTTAGGGACCGACTTCTCACTTCGTAAAACATGAAATCGAGGTTTAACGTAAAACTGAGGTCTTTTTACAAGTACAAAGATGGGGACCGGAGGAATGGTTCGTAAAACTGTGTCATTTCCTAAAATTCAGGTTCGTAAAAGCGGGGTTCTACTGTACTACCCTGTTATTCAGTTTTTATGGATTCATTATCGATCTTCCAGAACATCTACTCTGTACTCGAAATAAAATGAATATTCATCATTATCATCGTAAATAATTAAAGAAGATTTTTCAACCATCCATGATAAATCGGTGAACAGTTATTAAAAGTCAATTAAAGAAATGTTAGTAGCAAGCAGTTGCAAGAATATAGGGCAGTGGTCGGCAAACTTATTAATCAATAGAGCCAAATATCAACAATAAAACGGTTAAAATTTATTTTGAAAGCCAGTTGTTTTTAACTTAAACTATGTAGTTAAGTATATTATTAAAATATAAATAAGAAAACCAGTAATCACGAAAAGCCACACTCATGGGGCTAAAGAGCCGCATGAGGTTCGCGAGCCGTGGTCCACTTGTATAGGGGATCCGCGGAAGCAACGAAGCGAATGAATCGCAGAACGGCTAACTTGAGCAGGAGCCGTTCTTGTGCTTTGGGCTGTGTTCTTATCGTTTTAATCTAATCACAGCTGCGAGAGATAAGCTCCGGCTTGGCGGCCGGGCGAAGAAGAACTACGCTGAGGGCATCTATCGAGGAGGAAAAGATTGAAAAAACTCATATCATTTAGTCCCATAAGGTTAGCCCTCTAGTATAGTTACTCTATGGTATTACTTATAATGAACTTCCAACATGCAGTTTGAAAATGAACATTGGGCGAATTTGAACTGTTTTAGCGCGATCTCGCCGCGGTATCGCGGTATTTTCAGGTTTGGATCTTGCAACCTGCTGATCATAACAAAACAGCATGACCTCTTCTTGCTGAGTAAAACTATTTGTTTAAATAAATAACCTCGGTAATATGACGACAGGAAATGATAGATTAAACTACAGTATTCAATATAAACTATGAGTGTTAAATTACGCTAAAGTGCATGGAAACAGAGCAGCAGCAAGGCATTTTGGTCCACCACCTACCGAAAAAATGATACGTAGGTACTTGGCGACTGCAGGAAGATCAATTGAAGACTGCTAAAAAACATAAACATAATATGTTTTCCCCGAATCTGTAATAATAAATATTGTTTCTGCTTTATTTTGTATTTTGTTCGATTGCTTGCCGTTCAATTATTGAAATATATAATTTCAAAATAGCTTCCGTTTGTTAAATTTTCTTAATACTAAATATCTTTGGTAATTGCATTCATTGATTGTGTATATATTTGGCTTTTACGAAACGTGACAACTAAAAGAAACAACATTTTAAGTTATTGTGGTACCGCGCTTTCGCATGGACTATTAAAACCTTTTTTTCCTTGTGAGTGGCCAACTTAATGAGGGTGCGTCTTATATGCCGGTGCGTCTTATATGCCGTCAAATACGGTACTTTATCTAGGAACCAAGGAGAGGTGAAATAAAAGAGAAAAATATAACTATTGCACAAGAAGATTTAAAACAAAATTTATTTTAAAATTTATTTGCAATGTAATAATGAACAAAGTATTTGAATGAATATTAACTACATAACATTTAATATAAATGTTCAACAAAAGTTTATAATCAATAAATTAGTCTCTTCTTTGGAGATAAGATACAGAACTCGCCATATTGGACAGGGCAACATCAGTCTGTAAAAAAAGTACAATTTTTCAGTCATTACATGCAACAGAAAATCACTCTTTTGGATTCTAGCCAATCGTTTCTACAATCCAAGTTTTGACATTTGAGAAAGTGATTTGGCGCACTGAGAGATGACAAATAAGAGATGAATTGCAGTAGGTTGCTCATTACAATCTTATTATTCAAAAATATTTTACTATCTTCAGAAAATTGAAAGCACACTTTCTGCATCCCATATATATAGAAAATAAATCATTGAAAACACACGTATATATTAACAGTGATAGAATTTAAGATATAAGCAATGTGAAAATTAAACATTGTGATTTTCGTCTCTTTCACCCCAGTAGAATATGTTTCAATTACCTAGCAATCACATAAATAATGTATAATATGAAGACCTGAATTACTAATCTACTAGGTGAGGGATTTGTAAGGGATAGCTTTACATTGTATTAATCCAAGCAAATACAGAGCAATGAATATTATGTGATCTAAGAGACTGCATTTTCAATCTGTCATTATTCCATATAATATGTGAGAATTGTGAACTCTCTGCCGTAATTTTTGCCAAAACCATAGCATTGAAGTTTTGATACATGCATATGAGGGAGAGGTTGAGGAAAATATACTAAACGCAGAATTGCAGCAATTTTAAATATGCAATGCCCAATTCATTAAAACATTTCATTGCTGGAAAGACTGAATAGCTTTCCAAATCACTTTGGCTGGAATTTATGTTAGACTCATCTTTAATCCAAAATATTTAGTCTATTTTTGCAATATTTTGAATCAATTTGCCTGGTTTTCTTTCTATTCAGTTGAGCTCAAGAACAACCATATAATTGTTGTTTTCCTTTCTTTTACCTTTTATTCCAGATTTTCTACTTTTTCACCTTTCTTTCTGTATATTTCTTATGGCTGGAATGCAATTTAATCGTCAGTGTTTTAACAATTCAAGCTGATAAACGTACATGATGTTAACTTTATGAAAATTTAGCCCAATTTGTGATAGCTCAAGAAAACAATTCTTCTGATAATTACTCCACCTCTATACTAGTGTATTACAGCAATTAAAAAAATTTAACTCTTCGCACTGCAGTGAATAGTTCCTCCTAAGTTACTTGCTCCAAAATCTACCTTTCTAAGATAATAACAAACTGATTTATCTCATACATATGAATTAATTCACTCATAGAAATGGAATTTGCAAGGAAAAGTTATATTACAAATAAAAAGACATGCATTAAAAGTCAAGCCTAAAATTTTCATAGAGAAAATAGTAAAACAATGCCAAGTTAAAGTTACATTTACATATGTGAAAGGAAAATATTCCACACTATTATTAAACCAAACATTAATTTATAAAGACCTTTATCCTTCCAATTGTGGTAAGGAAGGGCTGGATAAAAATACTTATGGAATTAACACTAAAATATTATAAACTTCTTAGAAAAATCTCATAATCATTTTCTATCAAACACTTATAATACAACTGCAACTCATTAAACAGCAGATTAAAAAAATATAATATGGACTGACAGGTTTCTTTATTTAATTTTTTTATTTATTTGTTTTATTCATTCTCACATTGCCAAAAATTTGGGAGGAAAACATATGCAATATTTCTTTAGTTGACAGTGAATTATTATATAATGCTAATACCAGCCTAAACTCTTCATAAACCTCATATATTAAAAAAAATTATGAATGCCATATGAGTGAATGATGATTAGTGTTGATTAGTTCATAGATTTGATAGTTATTCTTGTAATGCTGTTGCTCCATGTTTATATCCTGGCATAGGCATGTTTGTGTTCTTGAAAAGGTAAAGAGTAAGAGTAGTATTTCTAGATTAAAAATTCATCATTGCTATTATTATTAATCCAGTGGAACCTTGGTTCACGAACTTAATCTGTTCCTGGACCCTGGTCGTGAACCAAATTGGTCGTAAACCGAGACAATTTCTCCCTTTGAAATTAATGTAGATACAATTAATCCTTTCCAGACTCTGAAACTTTGTATTTTTTAAGTGTACTTTTGTTTAGAATGCATGTAAATTACATATAAAATTAGTAATAATAATTAAATTTTAATAATTTACATGAATATTATTTAAAATTAAATACTTAACATAAGTTACCTTCGTTGTGGGGGTGACGGTTGAGGAGGAGGAGGGTAGGATTGCCTTTAGAATTAATTTTATCACTTTTATTCATTTATTTACAGAATACTTTTCAATATTATTATATTGCTATGGAATTTGTCCTGTTTCACTGTTAAAGTAATCCATAAATTGCTCACGAAATGTTCACTGATGAACCTGTCTGCAACTGTTTCTCAGGAACGATGCTGTGTTATGTCGGGGTTGCCTACTGAACTGGTCTGCAGCCTTGGTCGTGAACTGAGTTGTTGTACGCCAACCGAGTCAAAATTTGGTTGCCAGAGCTGGTCATAAACCAAGTTGGTCGTGAACAGAGGCGGTCGTGAACCGAGGTTCCACTGTATTATAATTTCTACTTTTGAAATATTATGCATAATTGAAGCCATAAAGGAGAAAGTAGATGCAACTCAAGAAAACATTATTTACATTTATTGTGAGAAAAGGTAATTGTTTCTCACTATGGGACTTTTATAGCATTCTTAGACATTGATTCAAGTGTAGAAAATGCATGAAACCTAATGAGAGATTGATTTTCAAAAAACTGAAAAGATTGATTACAGTGGGCACAATATCTTTCATGCTTAACCAATTAATTAATTGAGATTATAATAATGCCATAATAGGGAGAGAAAAGGGGTGCAATAAATGGTAAAAAAAGATTTACTGCAGTTTAAATTGCTGATCATTTAATATTCATTTGTGAATCAACCAACACAGTTTTGCTGTTTTAACAAATAATTTTTACAACTGAGGCAACCAATTAAATGTTTTCATTTTCAATAGTAATCATAAAACAATTTATCTGTTCAAATGTTAAAAATTTATAACCTTCATTTCAAACTTATACAAATTCACTGGAAATTTTGGTGCCAATAAAAATGACAACAAGCTCATTTTCTGAACACTCTCCTATCATCTAAGTAAATTTTGAAACATTACATGATTTTCAACATTTAACATAGACTTTATCAAACAGACAACGTTTCATTTTTAATAGTGTTAGATGTACAAAAGAAAACATTTTCATTTGACACTCAATACTCTTGGCCTCGAAGTTAAGCCCACATGAGGTACAAAGAGTTGTAGCACATCTTTCAAATTTTAAAATAAATTATATAAAAACAATAAAAAAGCGTTCACTATCACTGTTCTATAAAAGCAGGAGCACATCACTAGAATCACTATTTCACTTTACATTGAAATGGTGGAGCATGAGCCAGCTAATGTAAGCCAATGCAGTATATTTTACATTGGTTGAAATAAGAGATTTCACATGGATTAATAGGAGTCAGTAACTCAGTCCTAATCTTACATAGTGAATCACTTTGGCTAACAGTAACTGACTCAAAATTTCCTTTGTGAATCATACCTCTGCATACCATTAGAGGTTTGGTAAAGCATCTCCAGAATAATTACAGCAGGGAGAGCATACATCATAACCAATGATCTCCAACTGTTACAGACTAAAACACTGAACAAATGACTAGATTTGGAATAAGTTTTTTCCCTTCACAATCTTTCTGAGAACAAACACAATAAAGTAACCACAGAAGTATTTTTAATCTGATTAGGATAGAATTTTAAGATTTCAATGAGGATTGGCCCAACATTTAATCCATTTGTTTTTTTTCACAGAAATTTATTTGAATGGAAAAGTTGTCAATTCATCCATCATCTTCCCTTGCCATGACAACTGCAACATTAAAAAACATTGCAACTTTTCACAACATATGAACACATTAATGGTGCAATCACCATCCCCTAATGTACATCTTCCATAATTATTTTTAATAAGTTTGAAAAGGGTTATGTTTTTAATTTCAAGTCCATTGCTGGATACAATCAATTCTATTTTTTTGCAAAGATATTTCTCACAGAGAATATTTACATATAAAGCTCCTGATACAATTTTATGAGGAAATGAAACATCAAGTTTCACTTCATGGAAATAGTAATTATGGACCCAAGATAGAAAGAGAGAAAATTACAGAAGGTAAAACTAACGTCAAAGTGCATAGTATATATTCCTTATCCAACAAGTTGTACAAATTGTCAAGACTAAAATATAGGCTGTTTGAGCAAAAATATAATCATCAAAAAAATTAAGAAAAATCTGACAGTAATTTTCAATTTTTTAAAATGCTCTAAAAGAAATTAATTGCAAGATTAGTGCTTTGAAAATATCTCAATCAAAAATAGAACCTTATGAAAGTTATAATTATGAAACTTTAAACTCAGGAAGTGATGAGATTAAAATATTTTAGCCAGAGATGCATTTAAAAATTTATTGGATTACAAAAAGAAAACTTTTGGTTATATTTTGATAAAATTTATGCTATCACTGCCACTCATATGAATTTTACTATCTCAATTATAACATTGAGAATACTTTAACCCCTGGAGGATTAATGTATATACAATAAACATACACATCAAATACTGATGCAGCTTTTGGCATATTCGCTTCTTTAAAATTCCACTCTCCTTGTATTCATAACTTTCTGTGTCTTAAGCATACAACTTATAGATCACAATTCTACTTTAAGTAGCCTCACAAAAAATAATGGCAACCATTATGAAATTCCTCAGAGTTTATGGCACTAGTATTAAATTAAATTGATGAACACAGGCTTTTGCATAAATAGGAAACATGTAACCATTAAAGAACACAAAAATACTTTCCACAACCCAACTTACAACATACTGTGTCCCAATCTCCATAGACAGAATTACAAACAAAGATGTATCTACAAGGAGACATTTCCATATCTAGATCAAGCCTTAGGTGTCTCAAAGAGATTACCCATAGATTAGAATGGTTAGATTTTTCAGCAGAAGTCACTTGAGCAGTTGATTATGGCTTTACAGAAAACGAAAAAGGGATATCTTTAGAAGTTTTCCCACAATAAAGAAATTATATCAAGTGAAGGCAAATATTAAGCAATGTATAAATGGAAGTGACACTAATTAATGACACTCAGAAGGGATCTTCATTAAAAACGCAATCAAACGAAAATTGTGGCTCATTTGGGTAGCAAAAACAATTTTGATAACTTAGAATCAAGACAAGAAGTGTCTCCATGACGACACAACTTGATAGGACTGTCAAATCCCAGATACACTCCTTATGCCAGCATATGGGTAACCTGGGGTCCTTATTTAAAAATATATGCAGGATTTGAATTTCCTAAGAGAGGCAACACTGCCTATAGAGATGAGACAAAGAAAAAGAAAATCTGTTACATTGGGCTCATTAATGACTAAGCCATCAACTCCATTCTGGGGTTTTGGTAGGCAGTGAATTCTAGCATCCTCGTCTCAACAATTACCATTTCTTCAATTTCAAGCATGGCTGTTAAGTCTTTCTTTAATTCAATTAGGCTAGTCATGTCATGCAAATAAAAACCTCTCTTGATTACATTCAAATATACATGTAGTACTCATAAAAACATTGCCTTGTTCAATCAAAGAAGCACGAGAGAGCAATGCAAAAATATTCTGCAAACTTTGATCCAGAGCAGCACGGTCCTGCTCCCGAGTCCTTACTCCGTTTTCTGCTTCCCA
The DNA here is from genome assembly GCA_947579665.1 of Sympetrum striolatum. Lineage (NCBI taxonomy): Eukaryota > Metazoa > Arthropoda > Insecta > Odonata > Libellulidae > Sympetrum > Sympetrum striolatum. The sequence continues at coordinate 45,249,863 of OX388342.1, read as the reverse complement.
CTTCACGAGGTTTCTCTTTCTCACACTCCCCATCCCTGCGTCTCTTCTCCCCACGACTCTTCCTCCAACCAAGCGTAAGGGCAGCCCTCAGTTTTGATCTCACAGATGAAGATTCCAATGAAGAATCCTTCCTCTTTCCTTTGCTATCTTTTGAACTTGGTTTTCCATCGAGATTGAGGAAATTCTTCATTGGGTGATCCCTAGGACATTCCATGGTACTTATCCAGAGTTCTAGTGATGGAGGTGGATGAAGGTTGTTGGTTAGGCTCCCAGACTGGGCTGCTGCTGTTATTCTTGTAAGAATCCAGAAGCTCTCCTCGTTTGTTAAGAGACCAGAAAATGCTGGGGGTTTGCATTCAGCTGCAGAGATCTTTTCATCTTTAACCTGAGAGCCTTTGGTTGATTTATAACCATGCAGGAACTCATTTGTGTCCATGAGAAGATACCGTGCCATAAACCTGAAATTTAAGCACAAGAATTTAATGTAAAATTCAATATGTATTGATCATTTGATCATGCATTGGTATTTTAATTTTACTGAGCAATTGTTTAATTCAGCTAACTCATCTGCTTTAAAAAAATTAGTGGTTTACTTATTGTCCAATGAAGTTTGAAGAGATTTAAATATAATGATAAAATTTTACAAAATACAAACACAATATATGCTATAGCAATAGTTATATTTTATAATTTACAAACTATTAATCTTCAAAATATTTCCCATAATTTAACATTAAAAATACAAATATTTGGCCACTAAGCACAAAAATGCAGGCTCATATTTGGGCTATAATAGTGCTTTGGTGGAGCACTGACTGAGAAATACTGGATTATTACAATACTGCATAGTAAAGACCCTCATAGTAAAGAGAGCCAGAATTTTTTCGCATCCCCTCATCGGAGAGGTATACCCCCGCTGATATGAATTCCATATCCCGATAACTCCATGAAACAACCTTCTCTTCCTTGTGGTTGCCAGCTATCTTTAATCATTCTCTTACTTTTATTCAAAATAAGCCTAAGGAATATGTGAATTGAGAGAATTTGTCAAGGCATCTGTACATAGAAGAGTCTCACTGCATGAGAATGGGAGGAAGGAATACCTAAGGTGCAAGTATTCAGAGGTGGGTAGGTTACCAATGCTCCACCCACTGGTACCAAGAAGGCTCTTCACTATGCACCTCTATTATAGAGAGAAAAATAAAATGCCTCCCTGAATTCTAAACCTCAACTTGTTGCAGAATCAGATATAGAAAGCTTATAGAAAGGGGACTTAACCACTGGATGGCGAAAATTTGTGAGCACAATTTAAAACTTTACAATTGGATGTGTATTACTTTTCACTCATCTGTGGTATATTTGTTGGTAAAATGTTTAAGCAACCTCACCTTAAGTCTCCAAGGCAAACCATTCTGTTATCATCCGTCACTGGCAGGCTTCTTCTCCTACATTCACTTTTTGACCACCTTTGCAGAAGATCAACAACTACTGTTTCAGAACTAACTCCTAAAGTATTCCTGGCAAAGAGAATATAAAGAGATTATGTATCAAATGATAGGATATTTAATAACATGTGAAACAAAGAACAAAATAGATGTTCTTCTTAGCACTTGACAATTTAAGCTCATACTTGATGCTACATGCATTAAAATTATCACAAAAGGACTACAATTAGTCCAGTAGTCTTGAAGATGATCAAAGAAACCCATCCATATCAGAATCTTCAGCTAGGAACATAATTTAGATTGAGAAATATTGTATTGATATGTAATGCAGTACATAGGTTATTTCTGCCTGTAATAGGCTGCAATGATTTGATACAAGAATCTTTGGATTCTCTCGAGGATTAAATATACTAAAGAGATATTACAATAACAACATATAACAAAAACATATACTAAAAGTATTTAAGTACTTATATTTTATGACAGTCTTCTTAACAATAATTTTTATAGTGTATAACTTCATTGCATGTAGATTATGAGTATATTATACTTTATTTTCAAGAAGCAATGTATCCATGGATATAAGGATTAGTGCAAGCAGTATTTGTTATGGCTGAAGACCACGTATGAAATTATTTCTTACTTTGGTCTAATAAAACACATAACTATTATAAGTTCAGCAACATCTCTAATAGCCCAATGGTGCAAAACCATTCATTTGATTGAACTTTTTATTGTATTCATTTAATTTTAAAGCTGTCAATGTGTAACTGTAATTTTCATTATATCAACAGCAAAAACACTAACCCTAAAGAGGTTTAATGAGTACTTTGTTTGCAATAATCAATGAAAAGAGGAGGAAAATCATCAAGAGTTCTAGCCCAGGAGAGAATGAAAAGCTGGGGTGATTCCCTCGGCCTCCTTTACTCAACAACTCCCTTGATTATTTTCAAAATGAGAAAATACAAAAGACTGAGTTACCTGGATATTATATTTTGCAATGTGCTTGGGTCAAAGTCTTCAGCAGTTTCGGAAGCGAGGATTTCATCAGCGTTGCAGTCGACCCATTCAAAACAGTTGTGCCTCAGGAAAGAAGCTTTCTTCCACATGTCCTTCAGTTCCACGTCTTTTCGGACCTCCTTTTCGCTTGGAGCCGATGGGGAGTGCTTCGCTTTGCCCCCACTTCCCCTTCGACGCCCATTCACTTCATTCTGGAGATTCGCCTCACTGTCTTCCAAACAGGAAGAGGAGTTCTCCTCCCTGTGCAATATTCAAGAATAAGTTGTCATGTTGCTACTAGTATTTATCCCCCGTACAGAGATAAAATATCCAGTAACTTAACAGGTCAATGCAAAACATTCCGAGATTCATTGGTTATAGAATTACCATTTTCTGGTGGTGAGATAGCTGAACTTATCAAATGAAGTAGGTAAAACCTGGACGTTGCTTTTAAACTCAGTTTGTGCTAATTACATATGCTTTTAAGAAACTTGTGAAACCCATCAGTTTGTCTGGGACCATGCATTTAAACTGGGACATTCCCGCTCAAAACTGAATGCGTGGTTTGCTTAATTAGTAACTTATCCGAGTTATGCAATACAAACAAAAAATACGGGATTGAAGTAAAAAATTGAGAATATTCATTTGGTTGCAAGAAAATTAAAAATGATTTGCTTTGACGGAAAGAAACGCAAATAAAATCTGCGCACAACTAACCTGAACTGCAAGTGGATGTCAGACCTCAGTTGATCTGGAGACGTGACTGGCGAAGTCTGTGTCGAGTGGTCTCCGTATACACCTCTGGAAGCGTTGGTTTGCAGGCGCAACTGTTTGGGCTCACAAAACAAGGAAATGTACCCAAGGAGTTCAGGAACCACTTCACAGGAAAGTTTGTTGTTTAGGTAATGCAGACAGTAAATGGCCAAACGTGGCTCCATGTACTTGTTCGCAGCATACAAGGTGAGAAGAGCAGTTGTTGGGGAGCGGAAGCTGACTTCTTTACCTTCGAGGAACCTGAGGAATGAGCAATGTGAAATGATTTTATTCATATATGATTTCATGAAATAACACCATAAAACATATTTTCTATTCATATATATTTTGCATAAATACATACATTTGAATTGATCATCATATATAACAGTTATTAGAAAAAAATTAATTTCATCTATGAATTGAGAGATCTTTTTATTTCACAATAGGTTTTTTAAATAAATGCTCCAATTTTACATTATTTAAAAATGCTTTCCAAAAGGCAGAACGGTCATGAAACCATTACTAAATGGAGTAATTGAGTTACATTTCATTTAGTAATAGGGATCAATAAAATTAGACGTTAATGAATAAAATAAAGAATAGTAAATAACTACAGCAGCTGAACGGTACTTGTTACTGAACAATGAGAGGAAGCCAGCAACAAAACTTACCTCATAAGATTATCAAATGCTCGGGGATCCACATCAGGTATCAAAATGATACCTGATGAGTCATCGGTCCTGTTGAGCATGGGACCATTGAAGAAGGCATAGAATACATCGTTTGCATTTGCAAGGACTTCTCTTTTGGCATCGAAATCTTGCACATCTGGCTCTTTCCCTACTCTGAAACGTACTGGTCCAGAAGCCAGATGTGCCTTCTTAGGATTAGAGCTTCCGGATATTAACGAAATGGGTGGACCTTGCCACTGAGGAAGAAGAGGCGACTCGTCCCCCCTGCAACATAGAGAAATACATTCCATTAACAAAAAGCAGTTCAATCAGATGATCAAAATGTTGATATCGGTTGGTGTAAAATCCTAAATTTACAAAGCATTGTGTATCCAGACATGTACAAAGTAGCGAATTCTCTAAATTAACTGCGAAAGTTAATGAAAAAGGTCCCAATTTAGGGCGGTAATACGAGAATAAATTTTTTTAATGTTTTCACTATGCATGACTCTCAAATAAGAATCCGATGAATTGAGTATGAGAGATGCTTCATGGAGATTTTCTTCCGCAATGAGTTCAATTTCGAATGGTATCATTGTGTCCTCGTTCAGCTAATTTATCTATAAATCTATTTATTGTGATTTTATTGAAAAAAATTTACTTGCAGCTCATATGTAAACATCGTGATCATACTTTCACACAAATGAACACTAATTTAATGAAAAAATGGATAATGCTCCTCTCTGGGCATTTTAAAATTTTCTTTATAATTTGAAAGTATGTTTGCTTATCAACAGTCATAAAGTTCTTCATATAAACTCGAAAAAATACGGAACGTCAATTATAATTCTAAATAAATTGAACAGCTTTGAAAGACTAGGAAAAAAGCTCAAGAACATCTATTGACATTTTGGCCTTTTAATATCCAAAGAAAGGAAGTCATGCAGTTTGAAAAAAAGGGGATGAATTGAAATGGGGTTGAATCGTTAACACTCAGCTGGCCAAAAGAGTGATGTATGATGATAAGGGTAATAGCGGTGGAGTCAATTCTACTTGAATACTATCAAATCGATCGTACCTCTTAACCGGCAAAATGCCTCTGCCACCTGTTGAGCTGTACCTTTCATCATTTCGGCTCATGGCTTCTCAGTGCCCAACTGACATTCATTCAGAAGATGTTTTATTGGTTCCTGCAAATAAGAGTAAGACACAGAATTAGAAACAAGTGGAGCACAACATAGAATAAATATTTATTTTATAATATGCAGCGTGCTGGGATCTTAAAATTGCACTTTTTACCCAACCGAATAGACTTTTCAGTGAAGTCCTGGCAGAAAAATTTGGATCCAAAACCGTCATACTACTAGTCACACTTGTATAGCTCTAAAAATAAAAATAGCAAAGCTATATAAAAAATATGTTTATGAATGTCCTATGGCAGAAAGCCACAAAAGGACAAATTGAAGCGAAAAAAACCCGAAAAACAATCGCACCGAAATACAAACAACTCAATCACACAATTTTCGAACTATACAGTATAAGCATACAATCAAATTACAAAACACAATACAATATACACACAACTAGATTAAAGCGTTCTAAGATGCTAAAATGTAACAAGTAAATATGATTTACTCTTATATCATTACATACCGAAAATTTTAGAGTATAGTAAGAGTTCAATCATGTAGCGGATATACAATGAAAACCTCAGAAATCGGTTTTCCACCATAATTTAAATTCATCTATCTTAAATGCAGGGCCGGCTTTATGGGCAGGCGAATAAGGCGGTCGCCTGGGGCCGCCAAATTTAGGGAGCCGCCAAATTATTACATTACAAGATTATTATTATTAATTGACTCTCAAATAACTCACAAAAACATTAGATAGAAAGAATCATAATAATTTAGTTTATTATTCAATTTAAAAAAGCCAGTTGTCATATTTTTCAGGTTTACACCATTATTGAATTCGCAATATTACAAACGGGAGGGCCGCCAAATGTCTAAAGCCCTGCTTAAATGAAACTGTATATAAAAGTAAAAATGTTCGAAAATGCTTCAAAACATTTGGCGCTATTCTGAGAAATAAACAGAGATGGGTAGAGTACCGAAGAAAAGTAACTGGGCTCAGTTACAGTTACTTTTTAAAATTTGTAATCAGTTACAAGTAAAAGTTACAATTTTAAAAAGTAACTAGTTACAGTTACAAGTATAGTTACAGTTACTTTTTGTAAAACCTGAAAACCGCCAATGAGATTTATGCAAGAGGATCTATTGATGAGTTTCCTTAAAATACAAATTCAACGCGAAGCATTTAATAATGACAAAAAATGCATTTTACCAATTATTTCCTGAGGCAGTAGTACAGTTAAGCTACGTCTTAACGGGACACTAGTGTCGCGACATAAGTGTCGAGACACCAGACACTGCCGTCCACACGGAGTTGCTCTCGCAGTCTCGCGACACTCGATTGCGAGTGTCCGGAGAAGAGCTCTCGCGAGAGCAGCGTATCGTCCGTCTTAACGAGCGCTGTCAGACACTTGAGTACTGAGAAAGCGAGCGAGCACTGTGTGCTACAACAGACAGCTCAGGATGTCTTCTCGTGCTGCTGCTGCCGTTGTTGCTTCGATCATAGCTTTACGTAGGAAAGGGAAGCAGAAAAAGAAACGTAGGCGAACTAGTGAATGGCTCCTTCGGAGAAGGGAATTGGGAACTTACGAAAGTTTAGTTTCTGAGTGGGCAGTGAGCAGTAAGAAAAATTATAAAAACTTTTTCCGAATGGGTTCAACGGATTTTCAATACCTACTGGCAAAAGTTTCCACTGCGATTCTCAAACGAGATGACAATATGAAGAAAGCCATTTAGCCTGAGATAAGATTAGCCATCACTCTGCGCTATCTGGCGACAGGTATTTATTTACCCTTTTAGTATTTTAGATTTAGATACGCACCCTGCGAGCCGCCAGAGGCATATGGCAGGGGGTGTAATACACCACCATTATTCATTCATTCTTATTAGCATCTCTAATAGCCTGAGGAATAAACGACCAAAAGTAATTATCCGTCCTGGCGATTACCTCTCTATAACGCTTCGTCGATGCCTCTCGGAGATCGCGTTCGCTCCTTACTGGCACTAATATTTCACTTACTTCGTCTGTTTATTCTGAACGAATAAACTTTTTGAAAATCTTTTTCTGAAATCTAGGAAAACTTCGTCTGATCTAACACCGCCGTCTGCTGCTTTAGATACGTTATTCATAAAAAGCGATAACTGGGTCTCACAAGACCCACCTTTACGGGATCCGTGCTGGCTTTGACTAATTGCTCCGTTTTCGGAAAGAAAGCGCATGATAGATCTCGCTACAATATGCTCCATTATTTTGCAAAACATTGAATTTAATAAAATTGGCCTATAATCATCTGGTTTGGACACACGCCCTTTCTTACGCACCGGAGTGACATTAGCTTTTTTCCACGACATTGGGACGGTTCCCTCATCCAATGATTTCTGATAGAAAATCTGTAGAAGCGGAGCAATTTCATCGGCTAAAGTTTTTATTACAACAGCGGGAATACCTTAGGGTCATGGCGCCTTTTTTCTATCAATCTCTCGCAATAATTTTCCAATTCCATCAACCGATATCTCGATGGGGCACATCTCTGAATCAATGCGCGAGGTAAAACATTCACTTGACCATTGTCTACAGTGAAGTATTTCTGGTAGTGCCCATTAAGTAAGTTAGCTTTATCTTCTGATTTAGTTACGGTAATTCCCTCCGCGCTTATGAGACTAGGCACAGAATATTGACCTCCACGGTTCTCACGCACGTATGACCAAAATTCTTTCTGATCGCCACCTAATGGTTCTAATATGGTTCGAGATCTATATTCCTGGCATTCTTTCCGCGCTTCTCCCTTATCTAAATTTCGCACTTCTCTATAGTTTTGTTCTTCGAGCTCATGGTTCTTTCCGCATGCTTTGAGTTTTCTCCATCGCGAGTCAATGACTCTTTGCTTCCTATGCAATGCTCGTAATTTAGGTTTCGTCTTTTAGGTGGCTCTTTACGTTCACGCACGCTCTTATTGTTAGTAGGAACGAATTTTATTAAACCTTCTTTGATTATCCGGAGAAATTCTATCCAACTATCATTAACTGTATTTTCACCCACGAAGCGGAAAAAATCACCTTGCACTCGTTAATATAAACCTTAAACTCCGAAAAATTAGCTTTGCGAATTACATATACTTGCCTCGGTGGCTTAACAGATTTAACCGCTACTGCTTTCATCCCCGCCATAATGACATCATGGTCTGAAATACCGTCAACTATATCGAGATTAGTTATGAATTTTGGGTGGGTGGTGGCTAGTAAATCTAGGAGTCGTTCGAGTTTTCCTCATGTTTACCTGTTCTATCTCATTCTAGAAAGTATCGATTAATTTTTGAGAAAATTTTCTCTCTCTACTAGAGTTGGAGCATGTTAAATTCCGCCAATTAATAAGTGGGAGGTTAAAATCTCCTCCTACAACTATGATGGGATCTTTTATTTTTCACCGATTATCTGTAACGTCTCGGATAAATCTTCAATACAAGGAGAAATTTGGACCAAAAGTACTAAAATATTAATGCCAATTAACTAATATTTTTTGTCATTCATATTTTCATATAATTTTTATTCTTTTATTTTATTTCCTTTTCCAACACCATTATCAGATTTAGAAGCTTCAGTTCCACAGCTTAAATATTAAACAAAGAGGAGGAGGGGGAAGAAAAGGTTACAATGTAAGGGAACCTATTACTTTTCATATTAGGTCATTACTATTAATAGCCAATTACTATTCATAATAGTTCATTAAGCGGAGGGGGAGGGGGTAAAGAAGGGAGAGGTAGGTCAACAATAAAGGAGGATTATCGGATTAAAGGAATTCATTGTTAAAAGACTGGAAATGGTAAAGTATCTGAAATTTTATATGACGAAGAGAAAGATTTGACAAGTTTTCAGAAAACCTGGCGAAGGGAGCAGGATAGCTGTCGAATTATTGTTTCTACCTACAATAAACGCGGAATGAAATCCGATAATAGAGATATTCAAGGTGATTAATAGATGGTTAGAGGATTATATTAAGGATGGATAATTGTGAAGATAACCTCGTACAGTGCCCGCCAAGCTTCGATACAAAGATTTTTTTTATTTGCTACAACATTATTTCTTGGGATTGCACTACCGGGGATAGAGTGGAGGTTTGTAGGGGAAGGGGACAGAAAGTTGGATGTCCTGGTCTTGGGTTTCGTAAATATTTTTTATCGCCTATGTCCAGATTAACAAGAAGCGTATCTATGTCATATTTAGTTCATTATACGAATGCGAAGATTCAGCTCGGCTCTGCTTATCAAGGTATCAAACTAATCGTAATCAAGGACTGCTGCTTTTCGGAACACAGCCGTGCACATGCAGCGAAAACCTTCATACCAGATGTATTCCCCGTTATCAAATCTTCTTCGGAGATAGAGACTTTCTCACATGAGAGGTTCTCACATATGAGATGTGAGGTTGTGATGAAATTATATGCGTTGGAATATTTTGGATCTTATTTACCATGGTACGTTTTTTTCAAACGGCCAACGGTTGACTAGTAAAGTGATTATATTGCCAAGGGATGGCCTGAATGTCACCATGGACGGAAATGTTATGTGGTGCCCGCTTCGCTTTCGGAAGCGCTCTTTGGTGCCCGGGTGCCAAAAAAGGTTGAGTATTAGGGTTATAGAGGATCCCGTCACAAACTTCATTTCACCAAAAAGGTCCCAATTTCTCCTTCCAGCATCCTCTGTCCCGGATTCCGATTTCCTTTTCAATAATTTTCTCATCTCGTTATTGAATTGAGTGCGGAGATTGTGCCACTTTCGGCTTATCTCCTCTGCCGTTGCACCATACTTCTCCGCTAAATTATTGTAAATTTTATTTTTTTTACCCTAGCCCTGTATTCTTTCTGGCTTGTATCCCATAACTCTGGTGTTAACTCTACGCTCTCAATTAATTCCACTGATTCCTCCCTAGATTTTTGACCCTTTCCTGTTTCCATAGCTAGCGCGCTTGAAAAAGAGCAGGCAACTCTCGCGACACTCAATCCAGACTGCCGGAAAACTGCGAGAGCAGTGTCGGGTGTCTTCGATGGCTGATTTTGCGCCGTCTTAACGGGAGAGTTCAGCCAGCGACACTTGTGTCGCTACACTCATGAATTTGTGTCGCGACACTGCTATGTTGGGCGTCTTAACGGAGACACTCGATGTCCGACACTGAGTGTCGGACATTTTTGTGTCTCGTTAAGACGTAGCTTTACAGTGGATCTCCGAACCTAACCGATAACCTAATGAAGACTAAGGAGATAACTGTCCGCATTTTTCACAGAAGTTACCTTACGATTGTAGTTTTAACCATAGTTAGAATACAATTCGATAACGTGTAGGGATGTACTATATTTGGATTTACTTAGCCTTTTAAGATTAATTACGATTAACCTGTCTAATACAGACATTCAAGATTGTGACCAAAATTAGACTAAATGCTCAAATGCTGCAAACATACAAAAGAAAGTAGCCTCTAATCCATAAATCAATAATACGCTCCTTCAAATTTTATTAACTCTGGCGAAGACACCATGCAACCAGGAGAAAACCCGAAAAAAATAAGACAAAGGGGTATCAAAAAAGTAAATAACCATCCAAAGATGACATGTTTGCATACTATGATTAAAGTCACATGATGGACACCAGAAATTTAGCCCTAAGATTTCATGGGGTGATTACTTTAGGAAATATGGAGAAATAATAATGCAAAATTAAGTAACTAACATTTCAAACGAAACAGAATCAGGTTTCACTTTGTGGCATTCATAAATACAAAACGGCTTCATGATAAAATTCTTTTACTACACCACAAATATAGTTATAAACACGACCAGGTTTCGCAGCCAAGCTACATCTTCAGGCCAAAGGTGTAGTAAAAGAATTTTATCATGAAGCCGTTTTGTAACTAACATTTTATTTGGTTTTTCATTTTATTTTACAAAATAATTGCATTTCAAATGCCTCATCTCCTAAATTAGCCCTCCTTGGTGCAAGAACCTCCTTGCTAATGAAAAACAAACATTCAACATGGGCACTGGATGGTATCCCACAGTTGGGTTTTACGAACATATCTTTTATTATTGGATATGACAATAATATTGACAGATCAGTTCCCACATTCCCAAAATAAGCCTCGACCTCATCGAAAGCTGGGGCAGGTTACGCAAAGTTTGCATCTTACCGCCATATTCTCAGTGCCCGAGCCTTCAGTTAAATAAAAATATGGCTCTAAATACCCGAAAGAAAACTTTTCTCGGATTCAGCCATTTCAGGTTACCGATGGACAAAGATTCAGTTGTATTTTGCGAGATGGAAGGATCAACGCTAGTATCGAAATCTGGACGCACCGATCGGCACCGGGCAAAGCTCCTGGTCGAAGTGAACGAAATCGTCGAAGTCGTCGAAGTGGTCGAAATCGTCTAAATGTGCTAGGATCTCGAGGATTTTGAGATCCTCATTAAATTTTCCGGTGTAAACAGCATAGTCTACAGCGCTCACTATCGTAATTTGGCATAGTTATGCTCGTAGAAATACGTGTTCACACCAGTTCACACAACGTTTTTGTTAGTCGTAGTGGGAAAGTAACGATTACTTTCAGAAAGCTATGAGTAGATTACAAGTAATAGTTACATTTTTTTTAATGTAACGATTACAAGTAAAAAATACCTGAAATGTAATCGTTACCGGTAACTGAGTTACTTTTACTCAGTTACTCCCCATCTCTGGAAATAAAGAACTACGAATATTTTTTACCAAAGATACTTGTACAGATTAAGATAAAGATTATTTACCGAGTGCGGTATCAGTACAAACAGTAAATATTTGAGACACAGACATAATAAAACTGAGGAAAATGTTGATTATCTAAATACACAAGGGAGAGAATATGTGCGGACTTGTACTTTGCAAAGGGACCAGTGTAAGGGAAAAAGACGCTCCTTGCCGAAACCAATTTTTGTTTAATTTAGAACATTTCTAAGTTTTCTACAGGAAGAGAGATCGTGGAATATTTCGATGCAATTTTTTTATTTCAGTAAATATAAGTAGACAAAATTAGCTGTATTAAACGATTTGATGCACGTTTAAGCAATGTTTTGAGCAGAGTAGCATGAATAATGAATTAAATTAAATAAAAATACGATCTGTATGAATAAATGAAAGAATTACATCCTTCGATTATTTTGTTACGTTACGTTATTTGAAAAATTATGATACTTCAAGATCATCCACCTTAGACTTTTGCAAAGTTTCGTAATTTCATAGTTTAAAAAATCAGCGCACACATTAGCAAATGGGCTGCAATACTGCCAATGATGATATATTGCGGATAGATATAATTATAGAAATTACCAAAATTAATAAGAAAATCAAAGGTTTATTTTCTGGCCGAATTCACCTTTGAACCCTTGAAATTCATATCCACCAGAAGGCGGGGTTTCGAAAAACGGCCATCAAATAAAATTTAAATGGCGATACAAGGAGAAGCGTGTTTAATTTAGTCGAAAAAAGTTTCTGAAAATTGCTCATCTTACTCACAGATTTTTCAATCTCATCGTTCAGAGCATATCGTCGTAGCAACTATTTATATTTAGTTGATTTCAACAGCGATGCACAGACATTTTTTTAAAATATTTTAGCATAAAACTATCCCACATCCGGCGATGCTTGATTCCAGAAGATAAATTGAACGGCTGCTTTATTCTTCGAGAATCTCATTAGAGTTACATGAAAAATTATGAACATACATTACATTACATGTACATTACATTACATTATGAAGCAAAAACAACGAAAATAAGTCGATTTTTAGACGCATGTGACAGGAAGTTGGCCGAATGAGAAGTTATGCCGCTTCGCTTCGAAAGAAAGCTAAATACAGTTTTTCTCAACGGTCACCTTCACAGAATGTCCTCCCGAAGAGACCCCCTGCCAAAGGACGGAGCGATCGCCATTTGTTTGTTCTTGTGATGAAAGACACGCTTCTACGGAAGAGCGCACAATGGACCCGATTGTAGCACTTCCACCTTCGACGATCGCCTATTAGAGGTGCGAACAGAGCCTCCTTCCACACTGACCTTCACAACGAGCAAGAAAGCGTACGTCATTTCCGAAAAAAATGAGTGCATTTCATCTACTACTGGCATGTGCTTCGTAAGAAAGATCATTAGCAATGGAAAAGGCATGAGTGTCCGTGAAGTCATCAGCCACAACGATCTTTGTATCCTCGCCACTTACACCGTTGGCTACCAAAAGCTTAAGAGAGTAAATGGGGCTTACAATACGAGGTATTCTCGCCTTCCTCGCTGACATTGTGAGCTATAATGATCATCTAACGTACACCTAAACGTAATACGGAATCCAAGCAGCGTTGAAACTATTTCGAAAACTATTAATTAAAATTGATTATGTATTTTAAGGGTATAACGTAACTACTTCAAGAAAATTATATTTACATTATGTAGCTTACATTTTCCTTTCAATGATTCATATCGAAAATTATATAAGAAGTTGTTGAATTTTAAGATGCAATTTTGGAGAACTCGCATGCCCGGGTACTACAGTGTTTCATATCGAAGTTATGTGTTTTACTGAGCATGGACGAGAGATACAGAAGGTATACAGAAGGTACCCAACCAAATGGAACATCGAATGAAGGAAAACCGAAGAAAGCAAATAATCAGAGGCAGGGTAAAAGGCGTCGGATGATACAGAAGTGCCTTCTTGACGTGAAAGATTATCGAGTCATCGAAGAAGGGAAGGTTAAATGCAATAAAACGATTGAACTGGCGATTTTCGATGAATTATCAACACATAAGGTACTCCAGATGTGGGAGTGGGAACATAGGATGCAAGATAAAATATAGAGGATTACTCAATGTGAAAGTTGAGGAATTATATAAAAGGTGGAACAAGAAGTAAAGGATATTCCAGTTAAAGGAGGAGTTGAGTCGGGAAATACAGAGTTTGCGAACCTAAAAAGAGATAGAAGTCTCATTTTTATCAATTATTTAACTACATTCGCATTAATTTCCAGCCAAAATGTTCCCAACCCTGACTATTAAAATCATTAAATGTGTTCAATCTCTTTCTCCAAGAAAAAAGGAACCAGTATTTACATCCACATTACGGATTAAAATGATATATTTTTACCATTCCGAAGTCATCCGGACGAATTATGGCAAGTTAGATATTAGTCAGTCATTAAATTTTTCGAAATCGTTTTTTCATCACACACAGAGATTTGAAAGAGAGCGTGACAGCGAGCTCACGTAGTTATCACCATGTGCTCACAGAGGACTCTGGCATCGAAACAATTCCGAGTGACGCCTGCGCGACTGTTCGCACGCAACCTTGTGGTGCAGTACTGCGAAGCAAGAAGCATAACTTCAGGAGTAAGCCACCTTTGGAGTAATGAGACAAAATTCAAACAGCTTCCTCGAGTAATTTTGATCGCATAGGGTGGGCACATAAGAGCCATTTCACCGAATCACAGAGCATCGACATTTCGCAACGATATCCTCATTTGTATTTCCATTAACAATTTCAATTCCAGATAATTCATGTCTGTGAAAAGTCAAAAATCATTTAGAATTGATTCTTTTAATTTTTCACGAAATGTTTGAATATAAATAAAATTCTAAAAGATAAATATTTTAGTCCATGAGGTGTAAATAGTGATAGATTAGTGTTTTGAACATTACTTACGAACATTACTTCTATCACAGAAACATACTTCCAATTTTCCCAGCCGTGATTTTGAGAGATAAATTCCTGAGTACAATTTTGAGGTTAAGTAACAGTAAACAACTAAGCCTAACAGTAAACAACTCCTTAACAACGATGTAAACTAATAGTTGTAAAATTATGTCAACAAAATGCTAAAACACTTTTATTTGCAATATTTAAAATCTAAAAAGCTCCGGTACGCTGTATATTTAGTAGAAGACTAAAGTAATTACTAATCACAAAATTTCATTTTCCATAACTAATCATACTAACCCTTTCCGGTCCAAATTTTGAAAAAATAGCAAACAATGCATCTATCCCAACAAAAAGACTTTGAAAGTGTTATAATTGTGCAGATAATCTTTAATTCGTTCAAAAGTCATTATAAACAATATTTCTGATACGATTCCTAATGGAATTATGTTGTATTTAGCGAGTAGATTTAAAAGAAAAGTTTCCGGAGCGTAAGAGCGTATGAGCCCAAATAAAGTCAGAGGGTAATATGAACAGACAATTTTAATAAATACAAAACGGTTTCATTTGGAAATATATCTCGATATAACGAATATTTTAGAATAAATGTCATTTCTGACAAAGATTGAACATCAAATGTAAACTCTTTAATGGATTTGAGCATGATATTGAGATTTTATTTTTAGACATTTCGTGAAGCGTGGGATTGCTTACTTTCACCGTATATACATGAAGATTAGTATGATATGGGGAAAAAAATGCCTGATAGTAATCAAATTCACGTAAAAATAATGTGCCTCTCCACGATGAGTTAAGAGTGGGGCTCCTTAATGGTATGATAATATGAAAACGCGAAAGCAGAAAAGTTGAGAAACAGAGCTGCAGTGTTGGTTAACTATGAGAATCGAAAAAAGGCAGTTTATTCATTTGCAAACAGAAAAAGACCTTATGACTCTCACTTCATCTGAGACGCCTAAGAGGTGTTTGGAACTCAACTCACTCATACTATCGCTTGGGACTGCATTCGCGGAAACGACAAATGGCTTCTTTCCATTGCTCATCGCTAAAAATATGCGAAAGCCGTTTTCAGAGCACCTCCAAAGAGAGGCCTCAAGCATGCGTCACCACGAATCGATATGTATGCGTGAATGGACTTCAAAAATGCACTCTTTTTGAATTGGATTTAGGTAAAATGAATTTCGTAGGTCCCTCGCTGATTCGTTTCTCACTTAACCTAAATTGGCACATTCCAGCGTAGTTTGTTTTTAATGAAAATTTCTTTAAGACTTTAAAATAATTGAGATTTCTACACAGTATCACCTCCAACCCCGGTACTTAAACCGGTACCAGTAGAGGCTGTGATACAAATTGAAAAGTACGAGTTCTGTGGCGGAAAATTAGCAAGTTTTTGAATGAATTTTTATGTTACTGGATGGATCCTACCAAAATACTTCGATGGAATATTTTCGCGTATTTTGACGTTGGTTAGATAAAATAGGAAGTTTGATTTTTTTTCTTTCAGTCTTTCTCCTGGCTGAGATAATACATTAGTTGCTGAAGTATGCACTAGACGACCCTTAATAAGAATAATAGCGCTCATCCTAGTCACTCTCATTGAATGCCACGAAAATATTATTTATGGGGTCATCATGCAGCACCTACGTGGATGTTTTCCAGATAGCGTTCTTCCTCACTGAGGAGGAATGGAAATACATTACTCCTCATTCTGTCTAGTAAGCTTTATTCCCTCTGTAGAACTCTTGGATAGTAATAGTGGAGAGGTTGAGAACCAACCAGCATAATGACTTTACAGACGGATACTTATTGCTTCGTGGCTACCTTTAGTCCGACGCGGCGGTCTATGGATAGGTTAATAGGAATTCCCCATGAGCGAGGAATGAATTCCAAACTCAAGATGCGTTGGCAGAGAAGAAACAGTGACCCTTAAGGCACGCCTCCTCGGACAACAAAGCCGTCAAACACTGCGCAGAACCAAAACGCCTCGTAAGAGGGCAGTGTGGCAGTGGTATACATCCCTTTAAACAGCCGGAGGTATTAATACTCCGCCGAGATCTGCAGATTATAAACAGGCAACGCATTAGGCTAGCAAATTTCTCTTCGCGTGGGTCTGTTCTCTCTCGTTGGCCCTTCAGCGAACTATTCCATTAATGGAATCGGACCTCCCCCACCTTCTCCTCCTAAAAATATCATCGCTGAAGTGTTTATTTCTTCGCAGTTCGGCATAAATATAAGATGGGATTTAAACCCTTTAAACCAGACGCGCGGATTTAAGCGGCATTTAATCCCGTCTGCTTTCTGTATTTTTCGAAAAGTTGTTTATTAAAAGATACGATAAGATCTTCATCAATGCTTGTTTACTATTCCAACTCTTCAGATTCGGTGGTCACTTTGCTATCATTCCTTCTAGGCTCACTTGCCAGTTTATGCATTTACTGACTAATTGCTCTCCTAATTCCACTTCTTTTAAGTTTGTTATATTTCTGCAGATGGTTAAAAGATAAGTGAAGGGAAATCGGGATCTCCGATCTCCGCTCCCTTTCTGATCAACTTCTCGTATTCTTTTATCGTTCCATCTTTCAGCCCTTATTAGGTATTACCACTACATCTCAAGTATTTCAAGCGTCTTCAGTGAACTGATAGTATTTGCATCACATACCTCAAATATTACTCCAAACTGTCCTCACACCATAAACCTACTTTTTACTATTTTTCAGTAAGAAAGCAAGTTTTTGCGATATTTTGCGTTAAAACTTTCATGATTTTCTCATTAAAGAAAGAAAATTTGGAGCACGGCAGCTACTGAATTAGAAGTTTAAAATCTCCCATAGGCGTCTCTGTCGGCGTTTCTCACCTCCTTCACCGGTATTCGGAGAAAACAGGAAGCCTCGGAATACCGAACTCTAAGGAGCTCCCGACGCAAAGCATTACGATAACAAAAATTAATGAGTTAATAAAGACAAAATTTACTTAAATTTCGAAATAAATGAGTTTCTGTTTGAATTTGACTAAATTGGAGTGAAATGATTTGTTGCTACAGTATGAGAAGCCGAGTTGGATGTTGCCTCGGGTGAATAAAGGACAAAATCTGTGTGAGTATTCATACATACGCAAAACTTCAAAGCCACAAGACTGAAACGCAAAAATAGTTTTCCACGAATGAGAATGAGCTACTAACAGTAACTTTTTGAACGCTCTTCGTGTATATTATGTATTATATGGTAATAATCTGCATTCAGCCCGAAGGCCGGTTGGAGTCTCACCCTGTCAAACGTTGTCTACTAAAAGCTACTAGAGGGTAATGGGGCTTACTAGGCAAGATGAGGATTGAGGTAGTTTGCTCTTGCTTTCCTCTCCATATTCAGAATGCCAAAAGCAGAACATGTCTACGTAAGCGAAGCACAATGACTCTATGAGTAACACTTTTCTTGACATTCTATTAGGAGAAACCTTAATCAATTACGTTATTCATCACCACTCATACCGAAGTAGCTTTCGAGCAATTAAGTAGATGAAAGACACATTTTCTCTATCCAGCATCGAAAGAGAAACGAAAGATATTCCATTCGGCAAGATATGGGAGAAGGAACATGGTGAAAATCCCCCATAGATAAAGCCAGTTTCTCTAACTCTGACGATTAATTTTCCCGGGACGAAATGAATGCTCGGAAATGTATACAATCCGTTTAAGAAGATGTGCTTGCTGATCCGATCACGAGGCACGTTTTTCTTCCTTCAGAAGGAAAAACTATAGTCGAGGAATTCACGTAAACAAAACGTTCGACGAACCGCCGTTCTCCTTAAGAAGCCAAATGTTGCCACAAGATCGAATATCGATTCGCAGAACCGTCGCCTTTCCTAAACAATCGAATGGCGATTGCAGAGTGATATCAGAAGAATCTTAGGTCGCAAAACACACGCGCGAGGGCACTGAAGGCGGTTATTAAGCAGTCATCACGCCGGAGTACGTGATCTCGACGGATGACACCGTCTGAACTCTAGCACCGTTCCCCTTCTCTCGGAATCGACTTCCTTATCAAACTGAGAATGTCTTTTTGGATCTATTCTCAGGCCAGAGTGTTGATAATTCATATGGGAACCATCCGTTTCTTCGCTAGACGTGCTTCGGAATGCTGCAAGCGATACGTGCAACCATTTCCCTGGTAAAGGATTATGAATATTTTCAGCATGTTGCGGAAATTAGTACCAGTAAGCCATTTATAAAATATCCCCGTTAGCTGAGCTATACATTGGCTATGTCCTGCTAAATGTTTTATTGGAAAACAAAGAACGAGAGGGGGTAGTCTTCATTGAAAAGCCTCTCTTTAGCGATGTATCGCATATTCAAATATTGAAACTGTTTGAACATAGGTAATCGTAGTTAATCACTAAATTACTGAAAATATTTTCAGTTTATTTTCGCGGGATGTACTAAACGGAACTTTGAAACAAGATAAATTGAACATAATAATTTGTTTGAAGAAGAGATGAAAAGGCACAATTGAACACAGGGAAAGTCCGCAAGGCCGTAAGTTCTCCGCGTTTGCCCTGGTCTTTTGCGGCAGACCACCATCGCCCGCAGAAATATGAATATTTTAATGGGCCTGTCCCGATTCCATCTGTTTATCAATTTCTTCGCATCTAATTGTTGTAAGCAGCAGGGGAATGGAAAATAGCAAAAATTACAAAATATTACCCTCTTATAAAATCATTTTTGGGATCGAATATATACAGCTGAATTTATTAGAATAATAACCAAAGAAAAAGAGGCGTTTTCAAACAACTTGGGTTGATGAAGAAGAGCCTTATTTGGGGCATTAGGAAAACATTGGAGAAATCCTTAATATAGAATATTTCCTTAACATTGGTAGATATCAATCTATCGGAGACCTTCTATATGTGGGAGTAGTCTAGAAAGGAAAGAGGAGGATTGGTTGGTTGGAAAAACACATGGAAGTGCTTGAAATAGTGGGATAAAGAAGGTTTTTGGTTGAATAAATAAAGTGAAGGTAGTGGTAATGGGTGGGTCAGTTATTGGAAGGAGAGGAATTGCTAAAGAAAACTATTGAAAACAGAATGCAAGAGGAAAGACAGGTAAAGTGAAAATAAGAAGTTGTAGGATGAAATAATGGGCTGGAGAAGTTAATGAGGGGTAAAAAAACTGAACGAGGGGTCGTAGAATTGGGGATTTGTTCTTAAAAAGGAGGATATTTATGGATTTATTAATTAAATAATGTATTATATTTCATAAATGAATGAATACCCCATGATATGCATAATTGTACATGGTAGTCTATCATGCCATGGCTCAATGAGATATATTAAACAATTGTGCTGAAATAATATTGTTTTCATGTACGACATAGAAGCTGTTCGTCCGACTGACACCTGACGTGGTAAAAACCGAATTGAGGGAGTTACAATAAATCATCTTGTAGTACTTAAGTGTATGGATGTAATCGCCAGCAGTGGAAGATGGCGGATATTCCCGGGAAAGAAAAGTGCAGAAGGCTCCCGGATAGTCATGTGGACAGCGCGTTTGCCTTTGGTGAAAGCGGTCCCGGGTTCGATTCCCGGTGGGAGCCAATGTGCGAAATGACCTAAGCTGTCGAAGCACTTTTAAAAATACTACTACTACTACTAAAAGTGCAGAAGCGCCACGAATCCGAAGGGTGCGAACTCGTAACTGACCTTGGGAAGGAAATCAGGAACAGAATGCGTTCGGCCGGATTGAGCGGTTTGCTAGACTTCCCTAGGGATATTTGTCCGCAAGGGATCCAAACGAATTGGTGCCTGAGGGGGGCACCATGACCGGCTATTCATAAACACTGTTCCTTGTTTCATCTATGATTCTTTCATTATCTAAGATACACTTTATTCACTGACTAGAGTATATCTAACACTGATTCTCATTCTTAACTGTTTCAACTTAAGAACCAAATGTAACATACAGTTCTCATTTTCATCACGCAAGTTTGGACTTTGAGCGTTGCTGAAGATTAAAAAAGGAAACTATCACATCGCCATCGTTTCCGGGAATTAATTGGAATGTTTTTTTTCTAATCCGAAACTAACATTCGGTAATTCCATCGTAGACTCAACACTCATTCCCGACTCCCATTCACTCCATTTAACATTCCCATTTTATTCGTGCTTTCAGACGCCTTCTCACGGATCTACTACTCAGCACTTTTATCCCCCCTTTCTCTCAAGGGATACTCGCACACTTCCATCATCATCCTCTCTTTGAGTATTTCCTCAACCGTAACGCCATCCTCAAACGATCCTTCAAGAAGCCAAAGACTTACTGATTCTCCAAATCTTCCAAACTCTTCTCTGCTTAATTTGTTACATTCAGACAAAAATCGTGAATCAGCTACCGAGAATAAACGAAAAGAAATATCCGCCCGAAAGGGAAAGCTTACAACGATTTCATTCCAGGCTAACGCAAATTTGACGATAATCTTTATTTCTAATTCTTCACCACACAACTTTAAAAATATAATTTTTTCTTGATAAATAGCATAAAATACTTCGCCGTCACGTTCTGTTTTACGCCCCTTGTCATTATCATACGCCGGGAGTGTTGAAATTATAGCACGCTTGACTAAAGTGGCACGCGTTAAATTTATTTTTGCACGCGGAACTCTGTGAGGGCATTGCCCGAGACAGACATTGGCAGAAAGTAATCCGCCTCCAAAGCCGAAATTTCCACCCCAAACATAGAAGCGTAAATATGAAATGCGTATTGAAAGAAATAATTCAGCGCCCGCCTTCCCCTGCTGTTCTTGTCATTCACTATTCACTACAAAAAATTTAGTTTCATAAGTTTAATAGTGGTGAATTTCATAAATCAATACAGTAGAACCCCGATCCATCGTTCCCGCATTTGTCGTTTTCCCGGATTTATCGTTTATTTTCTATAGTCCCGACTTAGGCCCATAAGGAGACATGTAAAGTAATACCGCATTCATGGTTCATCGAAATATTATTTTCCCGCATCCATCGTTCATATTTTTGGCCCAATCGAGGAAGAAAGACGATGTATTAGGAATTGCGACAAAAATTTTCTTTGAGAGCTTGGCATGAACTTTTTTTAAGGCTGTCGTAGCACTTGCTCAAAACGGCCGATTTTCTAAACACATCCGGGGCAGTTTTAATACATTTTATCCTATTGGAGAGCTTTCACATGGGTGCGAGTAGGAGCCCTGTTTGTCCATCTCAGTTTACTGGCATATTTCACCCTGTTTGTACTGTCTCTAGGAGTTCAGTACGTTCTTTTTCGAAATCTTTAGGGGTTTTCTCCGGATAAACTTTCGTTATGTATTCATTTTAATAGTGTGAGCTGAGTCTACATTTCCCGTTTTGATCGTTTTCCCGCATTCATCGTCTTTTTCTCTCGGTCCCTTCAAGAACGATAGATCGAGGTTCTACTGTATTGGGTTTTCATAAATAACATCATTATTAGCATATTATAGACGAAATATGAAAGATAATGTTACTAACTCACTATGAGGTGGTTAAATTTATTTTATGATATTTCAACAAACGCGAAAAACACTGACTTTAACAAGAGCAATAATGATCACCAAAGCGCTATTTCTGAGCTATTTTACAGCATTGTAAAGGCAGAAAGCAGCTCACGATTTCAAACGACAACAATTCCTCTGATTCCTTAACTTCCGCTCCAATGAAATTAACGAGATTACAGCGAAAACCATCCAAGCCTCTTTCCGCAAAAACATGTTTTTCTGTAGTTCAAATTAAGGGCAATGCACTCCGTCAAGAGACCCGAACCATTTTCACTTCTGCTTTCTTCCGATTTCGAAGGGGAAAAGCACATTTTTTGTACGCGCAAGTAATTCCATACATTAAAATCCTTTAACTTAATAGGTAGAGAAGTATACCTAACATATCAAAGGCTTTAAAGACTAAGGAAGATGGATAAAAGAAGGTATTATTCCTGCAACTATATTCTGACGAATGAAATATTTTTCAATTGCCATTTGAGACAGAAGAGAGAAAACTTTATATTTTGTTTACTTTTGTCACGGTATTGTTCGTGGCTATGGTGACGTGAAAGCTACTGTGGTATGCGTGAATAGTTGTACTGATTAAGGTCTGACTTATAGACTGACGAGAAAAGTGTTACTTGTGGGGTCATTGTAAATCACTTACGTGGAGATGCGTCACTTGTAGCATATTGGTTAGGTGAAGAAACAAAGGGAAAAATAGCTAATTCCTCACTCTAACTATTTTAATGGTAATTAGCCCTCAATTTAGCTATTGGCAACTTGTGATAGAGGGGTTGAGGAACCAACCTACCTTTGGGCTAAATACTTCACAGATAGACTGTATTTTCACGTGATTTGAAGGTGTGTTAAATGCAATATTTAAATGATACGATCCAGCGTATACCATGCGATTCAGTATGAGCGTACAAGTTTGAATGTATATGTATGTATTTAACCACGTACACATAAGTACAACAATGGATACATAAAACTGACGTGCCACGGTGTGCGCTCATCAAAAATGGTTGAAACCGCTGTTGCAGAGGATCGCTTTGAAAAATCTTCGCGTGCGTCACCGTGAAGGGACTGTGCCGTGAGAATCACTTACGTCAGTACATAGCATCCGACTCTCCTCCTGTTGCAGCCTCTCTCTGTTTGTAAACCGCCAAAACGGAGCAGCACTGCCAACGTTTCGCCATCTAACAGTACATATTGTTCGTTGGAGAGCCGATGATATCATTCGCGATATCTCTCTACGATCATTTTCCTTCGCAGATATTTCTGCTTAAGAAGTACGTGAGATAATGCAGTCTTAACGCATATATTTTTATGTGTATATTTATTTCCTCTGGCTATTATACGTTTCTTATACTATTCTATTGAATTTAATTTAATGATTCTATAATTAATGACTACGGATAAGAAGAAGGGACATTTAGTCTCAACCTCACCCAAATAAATACGATTATTGTTATACACCATCAAAAATTCAAGTGGAGGGGCATTTTGGGTTGGAAAAAATACACGTCATTCAATTTGAGCGCAAGCGGATACATGGCTGATTATTTTCTCCAATTTCTCCCAATTCTGAATTCAGGTCGTTCAGAAGACTTTCCTTAAGAAATCAGCGTTCATCTCGTTCCCATCGACAGCTGAGTTTATTTGATTTCAAAGTAAGTATCAAGGCAATGCTTTCAGTGATATCGAGGTATTCATTTTTATTAGATGTACATATGATATAATTAACAATATTAAAGATTTATATTTTCAGTGTTGAACTTATTACCGGCTTGAAATAACATTCACACGGATTAGATAAGCCTAACTTTCGCAAAATCTCGACTCCTTCAAACCTTCACGAATGGACGACCAATGCCGTTATTAAAGTCCATTCAATGTTAACTTTCGTGCGTAGTAAATGAGTATTAGATGGATATTTCACACAATATAGGCAGTTTCAAAACTGTATTACCTCCTTATAATACGCTAATATAGAACTTGCTCATTATTGAATGCGTAAGCCATTGTTTGCAGCCTAAAATCTCATTAAGTGTGATACATTTCCGGTGATTTTAATTTCAAAGTAAAACATTGACTTTTAATCAATACTCAATTACATTTTAAAGTGCGATGAACTAAAAATGGGTTAATTTTTAGTACGTAGGTCAACTTAGCAAACTTTATTTCACGATGGCATAAACTTGCTTGCTTTCCATTTGGTAATGCTTTTTTAAAAGTTAAAGTAAAATCGCGTATTTCTGAGAATCAAAACATGCAAAAGAAGGAAGAAAAAGAGGAACGGAGGCGATAATATCTTACAAGAGTGGAGCACGAACCTGAGTCACTCATTTTCCGGGAAGATGCTCTAACCTTGGGGAGTGCAAGCATTTTCTTTCTGCCAGACATACCGGCTACTAAAGAGGCTTTGCAAGCCGCAAATTATGTACCTTGGGGCATTTTAAATAGAAGCTCACCGAAAATCTTCACTTTAGTCGTTTCGTTATAATTATACCAATAGGAACATTGTTTTTTTACATTTTAGACGAATCTCCAAATACATATATTTTTTTCATTTCAGTTATCAAAATTAAGAATGAAAATTTGCATTTTCATGAAGCATGAGGTTCTACTGTGGTACAGGGCACACTGGGGTGTACTAGGGCAAACGGAATCGGTTAACGGCGGAATGTTGGACGCCCTTGCGTCAATGATGAGGCATATCGAAGAGTATCCACGTGCACTAATAGGATTAGCTGACGCCTCTGCTTATCTTTGGCGCAAACTAATGAGGGTGGGATTGTCTTGAGAGGGAGCCGTCAAGGGCTCAGTTTCAGTCCCTTTTCTCTTGTTTATTTTAGGGCAGAAATTGGTTCGTCAAGGGGTCAACAGCGGATGGAAATCCCGTCGCCATTCATCCGTTAATGGCGCCTTTAAAATGCCAGTCTCAGGGTATTTCGTGTGAGAGGAATGCTTCATCGCTGACGATGGATACATCACGGGTGTGGAGCGACCACTCATCTCAAGATGTCCGGCCAAAGTGGGCGTCCCCCAATGTTTATAATTCTGCATTCCCGCTTTCCATTTGGTCCTGCAGACGCCCATAAAAGAGCCCCCCTCTTAGGCCAGGGGTCACCCCGAGAAGAAATCTCATTTCCTTTGTTTACATTTGGAAAGGCGGCCTGCTCTCTCGCCTCTCTCGAAGAAACAAACGACTGGCTCGGAGCAGATTTTAATTTTCGGCCGACAAGTAACGATCCGAGGGCAGCCACGTGTTAATGCGCGTCCGATCCTTGAAATTAGCGCTTGGAATTCCTTGCGTCTGCAGCGATGGAGTACATTAAAAGCTAAATGGAGGAGTTAGTCAGACTTGGGCCTTGATTGAGAAACGAATGGCCGAGTGACGAATGCTGCTTAAGAATGTTAAAAAATGTGAGATAAAATACGCATCCGAAAAGACCAAAGAAGATTTTCTCTGGATTGGGTGAAAGCACTAATTGGTATGGAGAAGAGGTATAGACTTTTGGTATGTTCGCATGTAATAAAGAAAAATTGAGAAGATGAACCAGAGGAAATGCGGAAAATATATAACTGGTGAAATTAAAAGAATGAAATATAAACAAATGAAAACAAAAAAACGAACGTGTGAAATCGTTGATGGAATGGAAGAATATATTTACTGTGGTTTGAGCCGAGAGGAACGTGCCACCGATGAAATGCAATGCATTAGAGGAAGACATAAAAGGACTGAGGAATTATAGGGTTGATAAATAAAAGTGAGGAGGAAGATCCCGATGGTCTATAGAAGCAGTATTTCCTTGAAGAAGAAATTGAAATAATGCAGAAATGTAACCGAAAGAGAGAGAATTATTATATCAGATGCAAAAAAGTGTAAGGATGAGAAGTGGGAAAGCTTCTATGAATTAGAGAGATAAGTAATGTATGAGCAATGTTCATTCATTCATTGAACATACATAAAAATACCCGATCCATATAGTTTATAATGGAATGAAACAGCAGCTTACTTTTCTCTTTCATCCAGGTCCACGTCTTCTCTGCTAAATTTTGCTCAGTTCACTTCAATACAGTCACTGTCTTTATATATTAGCGATACTCAACGATGCGATGCACGATAATGAAAAGATAAATTTCACTAAAACCACCAAGACAAATGTTCCCAATTTCCGCACACGAGCGTAGTTTAAAGTGACCTAATCGAAACTGTGCCTCTTCGCGATCTTAAGGTCTCATTTCGTCTCGATGCGTGAAAATAAAAATCCACGGCACCAGGTCTACATCGCCTCAGATAAGGACTTCCAAAGCACTTATATCCTTCTATTTACAGTATCTGTAATCTAAAAAGACAATGTTTACAGAGGAAGAGATAAAAAGTCTTGCCCAAACGCTAACGATTTCACCTCTGCAATTAAGATTCTCGCTAAATGATCACCGGCGGAGGAATACGAAACTCTTTTCCATCTGCCAAAAGGTTGTCGTTTTCGGACGCATTCCAATCGATGAATCGGTGAGCGAGAAATATAATTAGTGACAGTTTAATTAGGGTTTCCCTTTGAGTCACACGCGAAACGATTGAGAAGTTTCATTGGGCGAATGCCCGATCTTCCTTGTAATTCGATGTATTGCAGCTCTAATTTTCCTATGATTCAGTTAAAGTACGTATTCGCTCACATTATTTCATTTCACGCAATCACAGGTGAAAAACATTTCACGCAATCACAGGGGAGAAAAGTTACCACAGAGAAGCCCCAATTTCGCATTGAATTTGCTTCTAAGGCGCACTGAAGCTCATTTCCAAAATACTTTATGCTTTACAAGATGCTTTGTACTCAGTTAAAGAATATTGAGATTTGGTTTAAACCATCAGTGGGCCACATTTTAGTCCGCGAGCCGCATGTCTGAAATCCCTGTTATGGAAGAACGACTCCTTTTGCGGAAAAAAGTACAACTCTACATCGCAATACACATTCCAGAACGAAACAAAAATGCGGTGACATTGGCGGAGTGCCACACTTGCAGATATATCCGTACTTATCCTCTTAAAACAGAATCTGAACTCAAATACGTTTTGGGCGACTAACTAAGGGCAATATGATGAACTTGAGAGAATCGTTAGGGGTTGATCTTGGGATTAAAAAGAATACCAATGAAATCAGAAGCTTCAGAAAACCACGAATTTCACAAATAAGTTGCATGACAATGGTGAGGGCACTATAAAGAGACTAAGGCACTCCTTAGTATTCTCGACTCGAAATTAGCGACTAATTATGTTGAGAAAAGTTAGTTCGAGATAGGAGGGGAAATAGTATTTTTTGACGTAAAGATGAAGATAACAAGCAATCACCGAAAAAAGAGGACCGATTCTAGTTAAGATTACCCTCTCAAAAATACTCGTAAATCAGAGCGTAGGAGAGGGGGCTCCGTTTGGATAGGGGGTCACGTGGTGCTTAGGGAGTTAGCTCGTCTAGGCCCAAGCGAGGGAAAAATGGAAAAAGTGGTAGCGCACGAGAAAAGAAGACGGAAAAAAGGAAACTTAAAAGGAATGAAAACTAAATCAGAGTTCATGTTAACTCAATAAATGCCCGTAAATATTGCTTTATTTATAATATTTCATTCATGAATTTTCAAGCATCATAAATTTCTGCAATAGCAATACATTTCTGCAATGGCCTTAATAATAAGTTACAATCTATCAATCTCTCCTATCTTTTTCTTAGGCTTTTGAAACCTGCGAAAAATCTTATTGAAGGCGATTTCTCATAGAGGAAATATATTCTCCGTTAAAATTTAAAATGAATTATCCTGTCTATCCTATGTCTACGAAAGAAAGATTACAATTAGTTTAAATATAACTAGTGATGGTTCTGAGATAAATACAATTCATTCCAGTCTCTCCTACTCACAATGATAGACAGATCCAACCTACTCAATATATGAATTAGCGCAAGTAAATTGTAGTAACCGTTATTTCAAAATGATGACCTTGGCGGCAGAATGATTCTCATGCTATCCTAACGTATGCATGGTGGATTCGAGTACCGGCCGACATCGTCATTCCTGTTTGTTATTGTTATTGCATAAAATCGTTGTGATCAGATGAAAGCTAAGGAGGCAGAAGATATACATCATACAATACAAATGGAACAGTGCATAGTTTAGGGCAGGATTTCCCAAACTTTTTTGTAATGAAACACTTTGCAGACCTGAGAAGTTTAACGGAACACTGCTTATTTTTAGGTTAGGTAATTCTACTTGTAAAATTTTATAAATCATTTAATTAAAACAAATTATTTATTTAGTAATTATGTTTAAATATAAAACTATAGTATTATAATATAAACATATTGATTTAAATTATCACTTGAGGCAGATATTAAAAGATCTTTAAATGTATTGCAGTGCATAACACCTTTCCAAATTGTCGCGGAACACCTATTCAGGTTCAGCGGAACACCGGTGTTCCGCGGAACATAGTATGGGAAACCCTGGTTTAGGGAATGGGCATCTATGTTTGTGGATTGTTTTGTCTCCCAATGTAATTATCCTATTGGAGGATGTTTAGGAACCATCGAAAAATGAATGAATGAAACGAACAATACACTCAGACAGAGATATTTGCTGTATACAACTCGGGAGATCATCAAATGGTGTCTAAACAGCAAACCAAATCTTAATTTCATCAGCACGTATTTTGAAGCGCCGCTCAAGCTTCGATTCAAATTCTGATTGAAAATTAGAGCAGAGGAGGCGCCTAATGCGATTGTTTCTATGGGAGTGAATGCGGGATCGTCGAACCCGACCGAGACCTTCCTTTCTCGCGTGAAGGATGCCATAGCAACCACAGCCGTGAGTCACGAAATTAACTTGGCGCGGGGACGCCGTGACGTAACGCGACAGAAGGAGTGTCGCAATAATGATCTTCGAATCGGAACATCTCTCGAATGGTCCATATCGCATCACGGAGATGCTGTGTAGAGACCCCCTGCAACTGAGGGGAAATTCTAAGGAGAAAATGAATTCTCGACTATCACAGAAAAGGGAAGAAATTCTTGGAGTGAGTCGGTAGCAAAATCAATGAAGACGGTGTTTCACAGCGGAGTCCCGCGGAGTGCTGTTTCTCCACGAGCAGAATTCAGGTAATCGATGGATGAATCTAACTAATAATAATAATAATAATAAAGGACTTTATTCAGGGCGAGATTGAGACTATCAAGTCTCTTCTTAAACCTAACCCTTTGTCATGTTGGAACAGAAATAAATAGATAGATTGCAAAAGTACAGAGAAGAAAACTACTATGTGGATTAAAAACCTAAGCTAAAAGCATAGGAAAAAATTTCCACTGCAAGAAAACACCCTCAAAAGAAGGGGGTGTGAAAAACCTGCGAAACCTACATATAGAAAACTAAATTTAAATATAGTAGTGGATAAAAGAGCTATATAAGACAAGAGAAAAGGAAGTTATTAGAATGTACAAAAAAGAGCAAGTTATAACATATTAATATAAAATTCTGACATAAAAGTAATAACATATAAGTAATAATGTATAACTAATTTAGAATTGAGTTATAGAGTTCTAACTATCTTAAACTTTAGTCAATTAAATGTTAAATTATATTATCATAATAGACGCACTGAACAAAAATACATTATAAACATGATTTCGCTTGGTAAGAGCTCGTTATGTATTATAATTATTATAAATAAAGAATAATATAATATATATGAAGATTATAAATAAGTAAAAACGGTTCAAAAACACTGAAGAAAGACAAAGAAGAAAATACAGTGAGAATTATAGAATAATGAATAAAAGAACATATTGCTATAAAAAACATTCGTTTGGACGGTGGATAAGATAAGGAGGAGAGATGTTCTGAAATTGAGGTAGGAAGGCCAAGAAATTTTGTGATCTCATTGTGCGTTTCCGTGCGATTGTGCGATTCTAACTGTGACGTTTTACCTGAAGAAAGGGAAAAATATCTGACAAATCGACTGTCCGAATATCATAAAATATAATTACGGTTACGAAAGCTGTTATGCTTGTAAATTGTCGATGCTTCGGTGAAACGTTTACCTTGAAACCCCCCGTGAAGTTGTTAATTTTTTTTGGTGTTCCGCGACCTCTCGAAGGTTGAGAGATGTACGAGAAATCTCCGCTGAAGGCTTCAGATGGACCATTACGGCCTATGCGTATGAGACCTTGACGGTGACACGTATGCGAATACCTTGGACAGATAGAGTAACGGATAAGGCCGGAATTCAGAACGGCTTCCTAGTTGGATCCTTGAAGTAAACAAGAAACACTGCCGTTTGTTATCTTTCTCCTGTTTCTAGTTAATTCGCAGTGTTATTTACTGGAAGAACAGAGAAGGAGATTAGGAAGAGAAATGAAAAAGAAGAAAGTTAAAATAAGTACAGTGTTTAATGATCAAGAAGTCGACTATAAAACCAAAAAACTTAGTAGAGAAAAGGAAATTAAATCGGTATCGCAAGAAACTATAGATCAAGCAATTCGAGAAAAACATATTTATTAGGTTTTGTTCGAGTACTTCGTCATACCCCTTTTAACCCAACTTTTCGATTCTTCTATGAAGAGAGGACTAAATGAAATTGAGTGAACGCTGAATGAGGGAGAAGTATTTATTGAGTTTGGAGCAATGAGCGAAATAAGGAAACAAAAAGAGGTAGGTAAAAGTGTAGTGACGACGCGATGGAGTCGCATGGAAATTGGAAGGTCGATCTACTTCACAGAAAAGTGAAAGATTGGGAATAAAATCAACAAAACAATGGCCAATTAAAAAGATTTCGGGAGATATATCCACGAGATCCACGTGGGATAAGGAGAAAGTTGAAGAAATATGACAGTTATGTGTGAAAGAAACCAGGACAGCTAAAATGAAAAGATATAGAGCGAAGATATTGAGGAAGAGAATACGGCGTGGGGATACAAGTGAAACTGATAGAATGGCATAAAAAGAAGAATGCATTGGATGAAGATTAAATTCCGGTTAACTATTTTAGACTTTGGGAACGCGATTTAATATTTTAACGTTCCATGAAGGAAAATTACTGATGACAAAATAAGGCAAATATGCTGAAATTATTGTAATATTTCATAGAAAGTCCAATGAGATAGAAAGTTTAATTACGGAACAATCAGCTACATATTACTAAATGGAAAATAAAATAGGGCCACTTTTCACAACGAAGCTAGTTCTTATTGAATAAAGACACACTATGCACAATAGCAGACACAAAAATAGATATTTCAATACCTACATTTTAAAATTTGATTTTCCATTTTATTATATAATCCATTTAGTCATTGGATACCACAAAGTTACCCGCAAAACCGTTGAGTTTATAGATATTACTTTTAATTCCAGAGTAATATAAGGTGAATTTAACCGAAGGAAAGAAGAAATACTAAAGGGTTCGAATAGTGAAGATAAGATTGCTTTCCAGATAAGGAAAGAGATATGATAGGGATCAAGAGGGCACCTCAAGAAGGAAATATGGAATTTGAAAGAGAGTGATAGGCTTACGACAAGGGTGTTCACTGTATTCAGCGATTCTTTCTGTAGTTGTAAAAGATATGATGAAAGAAGTATTGGGATAAACTGAAAGGGGAAAAAGTGGGTGGTAAACTGAGATAAACTATTGGAAAGCAAAACGAGGGGTACGTGGCGTGCAATCATACAAATTGGTTTACAAGAAAAGGAAGTAAATGAATGAATTTGAGATGAAAAGTGAGATGGATACTCGAGGTTATGATATCCATCTTCGAAAGAAAATCTGAGCATCGAGATTGACGGGGAAAAACCTGAAACAGGAGGACCACTCCCCATATGTGGGCATTACCCTTGTTTGGGACAGACGATGCACAAATTAGTTTGGGAGAAGGATTTTTTAGCAGAGGCTAAAGAAGTCTTCGCGAGGTGAAAGAACAGCTGTGGGAAACCGAGAACACTAGCGGAAAACTGTCTTAACAAAGACACTAGAAAATAATTAGCATACTCCCTATCATGATGTGCATTTATATTACAGGAAAGAGAATAGGAACCATTTTAGAAGGCTGGGGAAAGCAACTTGAGTCATTAAATAACGAATGAGGAATGATTGGGGGAAAAGGTTCCGACCGAAGGGATGAAGAGGGGGCAGAAAAACGGACGGGTATTGGGATGACATTTATCGATAAAGAAAATTATTGATGGCAAAGGAAGTCTTTTGAACTATACGAAAGGCTTTACTTGTCAGAAATTTAGAGAAAGGATGATACATATAGAAACGTTAAAGAAATAAACCTACCCTAAGAAATAACCTACTAAAAGTTGTTGAGTCTGTGTCTGACGATCAAGGTCTTGATATAATAACGACGGTTTTATTTAAAAATTTTAGAACTCCATTTTGATGACGATAGCCTCAGCTGAGAAGGCTCAACTATAAATGTTAAGACGCAAAGAATATATATAAAAATAATAGAGAAATGCAAGTTTTGAGACTGAGAACAGTATTATATTCGAAAGATAAATTTTTCTTCAAAATCGCAGATTTTACCACTGGAGTTCAAAAATGACAAAGAAGAATAATCATTTGTGTATAAAGTAATTCTAGGGAATTTAAACATTCCAATAATAAACATATATAACCCAAAGATAAACAAAAGTGAAAACTATCGACAAGACTGAGACTCGAACCCAGGACTCCCGCTTTCAGGATATCTTATGGATATTTTCACTTCTGTTATGCAAATTCTATGAGCAAATTTTGACTACTCTCCATTAAATGTATAAAAATTGTAATTGCGGCAAAAGAATAACCAATTTTACAACTGATGGAGATCCGGATGCGAGAAAGAGGAAAGTTATCTGGTAAAAGTTGAAATCTCGTCTGAACCCATTTATAAACGAGACTCTCTCCGGAAGGAACTGAAAGCACAACCGAGTTTCCTGGAAATTCCCAGCTGCAAACAAGCAAGATATGGACGGAAGATATAATGTAAGCGCGCAGAAAATGGATGGGAGAATTCTGGGTAAGAGTTAAAGTGCATAGAAAAATACAATTGAAATAACGAAGGTCGTACAAACGAAGATGACATTGATAAGAGAGAGAGGTCAGAAGGTAGTTCATAAAACGTTAAGAGAATTCAGTAAATCACGTTATACGGAGAGGACCAAGGATGCAGATTGATTGTAGAAGTGGTCATAATCGCTAAACAAATTCAATCACTTCGGCCTTCACTTGTTAGAACTTCAGTTTAACATAAATGATAAAATAAAGTTATTTTACCTCATGAATTATTTAAATAAATATTTGAAACAGAACCCTACCAGATAACTTTCTCGCTTTTAAATCTAGCAGTTACGGAATGAAGCAATATAGATATGGATTTTTTCCTTAAGACAGTGAGGATTCATTAGCAATTAAAGTATCAATTTTTGAGACTCTTACAAATGAGTCCATCCAGGACAAAAAGTTAGGAAGAATTGCGTGTTATTTAGAGGGGTGAAGGCGAGTAGTGTGTGGACCACTTTGATATCCCTAAAGGCCTTTCCCTGAAACACTTCCATGTTCCAGTAAGTTTATGAAAATGAATTAAATAAATGTATTCGCATTCGCATGTATAGCATTCGCAGTAACTTGATCCAAGTCATAATAAATTCATCAGTATTTTCACAGGTAAAAATTTATAACAAGCAGCTAACGCATCGTGAATGATTCAAACTTTAATAACAAATTTCAATGAAAAATTCAGAATCAACTTACCCACGAGAATTAAAACTTTAAATAATATTACAATCACCATACAGCAATCAATGTGATCAGTGCCTGACAAATAGACGGTTTAAACAAGCAGATTATCTGACCAACTTTCTTATACCTGAAGCATATATAAAATATATTATCAAAATGTCGTGCATCCACATCTATGTGAAAGTATAGTTGGTTCATAATCGAATATTTCAAGCCAATAATGCATTCCTAAGTTGTAACCTACAATTCTTAAAATTTTCCCCTGCTTGCCTTCATCACCAGAGATTACCATTCAAAAGAGCTCACCGATACTTGTTTACAATTAGCAGCATTGAATAACGACGAGCAAAAGAGACGATTTTGATCTACGCATGAGATACTTAAAAATAAAGAATATCCGCAAATTTTCGGGGTTTCATCTACACACAAGTATTTACGGTATATAATATCACCATCATTAGACCTGGCAATTCACCGCTGCAAAGTATGTGTTTATAATAATAGCAATCCCCAAATTCGGAAAGTTATATGTTGAGTTCTGGCGCCTTTTTTATCTCTTATGACCGATTGCATTTTTCGGTAAGATGTAATCCCTTCCGTAGATTTCTACAGCGATTATAAGATGAGTCCATATTCTTCGGGTATTCACCGTCTGAGATTTATTCGGGTATTCACCACGGAGGAACGCGGAAAAGGACTCGCTGACGGTCAAGGATGGGGAATTGAGGTCGAAGTTTGCTCTGTTGTTTACTATTTCAAACACTTGTGCTTCCATTTTAAACATTCATTTTAATATATCTAAATCTATGCATGAGGTGACTACCTGTATCTTGCAATTTCTACCAATATTGAAGAATGAAAATAAAAACGTGTTTTCTGGTCGATGAGGCTTTTTGTAGAGAGTGAAAGTGCTGTACTTTGAGTCACAGTTTCTTTTCACAATAAAAACCGCCCGTCCATTGACTATGTAATTCATTTACACACGACAACCAAGATCAGACTTAGTATGAGTCATAAGGCAATTCTATTTTACATACAGAGGAATTTATTAAGCGAAAATTGAGACTATAAAGTTCCATC
This sequence comes from Sympetrum striolatum, assembly GCA_947579665.1. Classification (NCBI taxonomy): domain Eukaryota; kingdom Metazoa; phylum Arthropoda; class Insecta; order Odonata; family Libellulidae; genus Sympetrum; species Sympetrum striolatum. The sequence continues at coordinate 45,214,785 of OX388342.1, read as the reverse complement.
TTTTATTTAACCTATAATTTAACCTACATATTTTGTAAGGACTCTTGACTCATTACCTCAACCATAAATTTTAGCGAGTTAAGTAAGTATACAGTTGTAACAGCAGATAATATAATTATGATTGACCAAATACGATAATTGATATGCTATAAACTTGATAATAAATATAAAATAGCACATTGTTAGCATACATTGTTTGGAACTCGAGAAGTATTCGGAACAGACCTCCTATTGAAGCGACACTTAGCATATCGCAAGACTTCAGCGGCTCTTTAGGAAAACTTAACGTATGTCACCTGGAGACCATGTAAGCATAAACAGTAGATAGAAATCTATGCGCAGAGAGTCACCTGCATCTTTCGATTTCTACTGAGATATCACACCGTTCTCTTTCTTGTCACTATCTAGGGAAAGAACTTATCCAAAATTCAAATTTCAGTCTCAGTAACGACCCTTAAGTTCCAGTTTACGATGAATTCTTAATTTCTCCATATTCAGCAAATATTTTATATGAAGCGAAGCCCTTTATCAGAGGCGAGGAAACCGCGACCTTTAAGCCGCATGCGGCCTACTACGCCGTTCACTGCAGCCTTTCTTCGCTCCTTGAAACTATCTCCGATACCAACATCCCTACATCAAAATAAAATACATGCGTTAATGTATAAATACATAGGTATTTATTTTGATTCTCACCCTCGCTAATGACCTCAAGTATTAAACTGACAATAAGTATAAAATATACTCTGCTAGTCCCCATAGCTAACAAAGTAATCTTCCCTCATACTCTTCCAATTCTGAATTCTTATGATTTAGGCAATACGACGATTATATGCGCCCTCATGCTTTCATATGTGGCATTATGGTTTCAAATATGGCGTAATGGAACGCCTTCGGATGGATTAAGAATCCCTACCCCAGTTTTATTACCCCTACTCTGATTCGGCTCTAGTAAAAAAGCAAGCGTTACAAAAATGCTCTCAGACGTGGGTTGGGAATCCTTGAAAGAAAGGAGATTGGAAGCTAGGCTGCGATTGCTTAATAAATTCAGGGAAACTACATTTTCGGAAGATACAATCGGTATCATGCAACCCCCCTGCTACCTGGGTCGATCCGATAATGAACGCAAGTTAAGAGAAATAGATGCTAGGACGAATCGCTTTAAAAATTCATCCTTTCAGCGAACAATACTTGACAATAACAGAATAAGGAAGTAGTTTAGATTCAACTGGTGTTTACACCCCCTGCCACACGCCGAAAAGTGGCTTTTAGGGTATTAATGTAGATGTAGATGTTACGTCCGCCTACAATAATAACTTCGCCAATCATTAATAATAACAACAACTTTCTATCATCAATTATAACAACTTTATAACAAAGACTTTATAATAACAATATCTCTTGGTTCGTGGAATTACTGATCCTCCCGATGTCACGGAAGGATTAATTCGTAAAAACAATAAGAGTAAATGTAGGTGTTGTGAAGGGAGCAATGTGAGAAGGAGTCCGAAAGGGAAACAAACAAACGCACGGAATTCACGCGCTGCCACCCAAGTGATTCAAGAAGAGGCTCGAATGGCTGTAGGGGAAGGACTGCGGTGGAAGAGCGATATTTAATCGTACATTGCGCAGGATTTTAAAAGGAAAGAATTAAAAGAAGGGCAGAGTTCGGGGGATCCCTGTTCTCTGGCTCGTATGTAGATCAGATTTAAGAAAAGCAATTCGCAATAAAGAATCGCTCCTTTATAGTCATGCGATTTTGTCATAAGAATTTTCCATTCTAAACTCTAAGGTAGCCTATGATAGAGCAATTTTCAATGGCAGATATCATGGTCGTTCAAGTAATAGGTTGAACAGCCCTTTTTGATGACTACCACGGGGAAGAACATTGGAAATACAGTGGGTCGTTGATTAACGAATAGTTTCTACTGCCAAAATATCGGACAATGAACATTATCGCGGATTATCCTATAGATATGTATATCTTGTATAAGATATATTTAATTAACATCTATCTATCTAGATAACGAAAATCTCAGGGAATGAACTCAAGAAGATGCGATTCAATTCGTAAGAACTGGGACACCATTTCATTGTCATGTACGAATGAATTTTGAATTTCTTTTTGAAAACGAAGGATGGAATTCTCTATCCTTGTCCCAGAAGCGGCTATTATTAGTACGAGTAAAAGTTGCTTGCATTCTGCAAGCATTTTTGTGATACATTTTAAAGTCGATATCATATCAAGAAGGTCCTCAAAAGAAAAAAAAGGAATTGGAAATATTCTTAAGAACCAATGCAATTTATTTTAAATAGGAGAAATTTGAACCCACCAGGCGACAAACTCACAAACATTTGGTGTCAGTTTCATAAATATAAAGAAAGAAGGGAGGATTTTTCGTGACGACTATGATTTTGTATTCCCTATCCTACCGGGATGCAGTTTAAAATATTTTTGTAACCGTATCATAAATAATTTGAAAATCCCGTCATACGTATCCAATAGTGGAGACGCCTGGTATCGAACCTAGGATCTTTTGGATGATCTGAATACATAAAACGCCCTGATAGAAATAAAACTTATTTGATTCAAATTTTGCTATGGCGTTCACCTAGGAAAAATACTAAGTGGTAAAGAACATGAGAAATACAATGCAATAGGGTCGAGACCTAAACTCGGTTCTCCCAAATGCCAGTCGATTTCTCTATCCATTCAGAAAAAGCGTGAGAGTTTTTAGGCAAGGGCGTATGCTTCGTCCGACTTTACGACATTGGTCACGGCCAACGTTCTCATTGGGTCACCAGCCAACTTTTTTCATGGCCATTTCTCCATGGGATTATGAAATCACTCATTCATTTCTCCCGGTCTACAGAAAGATGACAATTGAATATTGAAAAATCTACCCATAATAATCTGTCAACGGAATACTGGAAAGCTGGCATCGTCTTTGGATAGATTAGCTTCCCCTACCGATCCCCCCTAAGAAGAGGAAGGGACAAGCACTTGGCACGGAGCCAAAACGTACCAAAACTGAGCAGAAGAAGTGCTATGCCTTAAAGAAGGGATTCTACAAACGGCATGGGCGCCTTTTAGGCTACATAATATCTACACAGAAATCTGCTTAATCATCATTTATTAAAATGATAACCAAGTCAATAGAGGAAGTCCTTAACCTTGGAATTCGAATGGAAATCGCGAAATAAAATGGTTCAGAGATAATCCTTTTCAGAGCGGATAAATTGTTCCGCTGCAATGAGACATCCGCTCGCAACTCGATTAACCGGATTCCGGATGAACTGTTTATTAATTTGAGCTAAAAATAGAATCGGAATCAGCGGAGCGCAGCTCTCGAATGTGTGACGGTATGCGTTGGCAGCGTGAAATGAATAACGGAAAAAGTGAAGAGAGGGAAAGTGAAATAAAAGTAAAGGGAAATTGAAATGAAGGGACATAAATGGACACAATGACCGTAGATCGCTCTAAATGGGCGGTTATTAATGATGCTGTTTTAAGAGGCCAGAATAATATTTGTCTTTTTGGATTTCTGGCATGGATATGGGGATGTCCTTATTTCCGACCTCAAAATTGACATCGAGAGAAATCGTACTAGTGTTCCAAAACAATCGGAGAGTGTAATGTACAAATAAATGTTTTGAGTACTCGAAAAAACGTTTCCACAACATTAATTTACCTTAGTTCATAGGCCTAATGAAAGAACCAGAGGGTCCTTCCGCAGAAAATAAAGTGGAGGCCCTGGATCGAGTTACAGTTTTCTCGGTAATGTTTACGTTTTAATCAACAAATTTGCAGCTGGTAAAAGAATGGAAAATTTGCAACGCCATTAGATTGAAAATACTCTAAATTTAATTTGCATTCACTAAATCTAAACAGCTTATTCTTTCTCAATTCCAACGACCGGTATGACTGAAATCGAAACTAGAAATAAATCGGAAGAATAGGATAGAAACCAAATAAAGAGTATTCATAGAAGCAAAAGCGATAACACCTTTTCCATTTATCCGAAAACACCAATACGATTCATGTTAATTGCTGTTAATTCAAAACTAACGAATGAATCAGTTTAAAAATTTGCACGGTGTCGTTAAAACGATGGCATTCCTCTATGGTAATGTCAACTTCCGTCAGAGACGCCTACTCTCTTCAAACAAGGTTACTTTATGATCCACTCTCGTAATTTTATCATTATGATGATTTATAATTTGCACTCCACTAATTAAGTGTGCATTGCACTTAACACATTTAACACATAAATAACGGAGCGTGTTTATGCAAAATCGGCGCATATAAGGGAATGGGAGATACGTTTTCACTTCCATCGACATGTACAACAACACTTCATGGCGTAAACTTCCCCTTTCAGCTATTTGCTACCCGTTTTCTCCGCTTTATCTCCTTTATCTCTGAATCGCTCACTCATAATTTCCTCCGACCGTTATAAAAGTACGAATCTCATTGAGCTCGTTTCGATTGCGACAGGTGTTTGCAGGCGCCGATGGAAACTCGAAATTGGGTCTCTCTCTCGAGCTCTGCAATAAGCGATCTTCAGCTGGAATTTAAGTGCCCGATGAGCGCGTTGTTGGATGCTTTCTGAATTTCAAAGGAAACTCCGGCGAAGCAGGTAGAAAACTAAGTAAAAGCCCTCATCTGGATACAAAAGAGCTAATTTATACTTGAAAATTTCACTGAACGAGTCGTGGAAAGAAACTGAGATTCGCAAAATAAATTAATATCACAAAAAATCATGAGATTCAAGATGTTCAGCGATACTAATTATCGAGTATTTTGAGGTATAAAATTAATATATTTCATTCAGCGAAGGTTCAACTGGAGATAATCTAAATAGTTACATTAAAAATATTAATAATATTTATGAGTGATTCTATCCTGGTACACTGTCGAAATTGCAACGAATTATGAGTAAATACAAATAAAATAACTATAAACTGAATACCAGAAGCACATTTAACATCGCGGAGGTTTAAGACATGAGAAAATCAAAATTTCTGTTACTCAAGTTTAGGTTGAGCTTAAGTTTCTGAAGCAAGTTTTCCGAAATAGAACAAAGTAATTTTGTCTGAGTTCGTAAATATTTAAATTTTCGAATAAAACGAAACAACGGAGGAATTGCATTTGTACTTTATATAGGAGCGCCGCGCCGTTTTTATAAAAGTTGGAGAAGCTCATTCCTCGTCCATTAGAAATTAAAATGTGAGAACCTTAGAATTGAAGACGGAAGAATTGAGGGTGTGGCGAGTGAATGGGCAATTTGATCCAACTCACGCAGATTGAAAGTCCTTCCTTGGATGCAGACCTAATCGAGAGTCTGATCGATTCATTCGGTAGAACATGAGAAAACGAGGGGTCGGCGTACTTCCTGTCTTCCGAGGAGCTATTAGATAGGTAATGAACACTGATTATGTATTCATGAGGAACGGGAGGGGCCTAAAAGTTTGCATTTTTTAATAGAGAATGAAATGGAACATAAAAATGGGGAAAGGGTCCACGAAGAAATTGCAGATTCTCTTCATCACCGATATTTTCGGCATTAATTTGCATTTATTCATAGATTAACAAAATCAGCAAATTTATTTTGCAATATATCGAAGATCAGATAAATCTGATATTGAATAAAAGCAGAAATAAATAAAGCATATATTTTACTCCATTTTTGTTCTTCGCGATAGTTTCCGATGAAACATCAACAGTAAAATGAAAAAATACTTTCGTATTTCCCACGGTCATGAAACCAAAAAGTTCTAAATTTACTTAAATTTCAGTTTTTCATTTATCCATTTTCAGAGATCTCCAACAAAGATTTTGTGAGGTATGATTTGAATTTCGTTAATATAGTTCATCCTGAAATTCTCCAATAGAAACGAAGGTCGAGGTCAAGCTCAACGAAATTTTATTTCAATCGAGAAAGGATGAAAACATTTGGGCTTAAGATAAAGATATAAGGGTTAAAGAACATTTTAAGAAGTATGCTAAGGTTTGATGTTAAGCCTGAGATGATCTAAACTCTGACTCCGACCAACAGCATCAGAAAATTTAAAGATTTCCACCAATCTGAATTCTGTTTACAGTACTGATCCTAAGGCAATATCCTATGTCTATCTGCTATTTTTTTCGAACTCAAAGTAATCTAATCTCAAGTAACGTTTTAGTTATGCCGGTATACATATTTTGTTGGATCGACGCTATTCATTGCTACCTATTATAATTGTTGCAATAAATATTTATGGTGCTTGATACTCTATTAGTATTTACTACGTCAAAAATGAATAAACGTCAAGTTTACAATAAGAAATTCGAATCGATGCATTTCGTCTCCTAAAATGCTACCAATGGTTCTAATTTTTTAAATTTGTTGAATCATTTCGTTACGTTTTGTTTGCTATTAACGACACTTCCACCGAGAACTAAGCCCATTTATAATCTCATTATCATAATCATTTTCAATACTCCTGGTCATCTTCGAGAATCAACACCCTCATGATCACCTATGGCTGCTGTCAGTACCGGCCCTGCTTCTCAGGAGAGACACGCAACGCCAATCAAAAAACGACGGGAACAATGCTCATCAAAGATTCTCGGACATCGAAAGGAACAAAAGAATTGGACTCCAAGCTTCCTGTGCAGTCGTCGTCAGCATAAGCAAGAGGAGTGCAGAAGTGCAGCAGAAGCGTGGTCCGACTCCCAATAGTCGTCCGTGCATGCAGACGTAACAGCCATAACGGTACACGGCTCACTTTCCTCCGCGGGGGAGGGGCGTGAATGAGGTGGGTCAGTGGGTGAGAAGCGAGAGGTCCGCCAGACAGCCGAGGGCAAAAAACTTCACGGCTGCGTAAGCGCGCTCTGAGAGAGGGTGCGCATAAAAGGCTTTCGGGGAAAAAGAGGCGGCGGAGGAATATTGCATTCATATATTTAGGGCACTTTCAGTTTATGGCTTCTGTCTGACGGAGATTCAGCGCCCAACGGAGACGACAAGTGAGAGTGGCAACTGTCTGAGAGTATAGAAGGTCTCTAAATACCAGAAGTTATTTTAAGAAAAATAATTATTTGTAATTGGTGCTAATTACGCATCGTCAATTCTATTTCACTGTTAGGAGTGCTTTTCGTATCATTTCAAGATTTTCGAAGACAATATCATCCAAAAATCATAGTCCTTTTTTTTCAAAACAAAACGTTTTTAAACTCTTGGATGTCAGACACTTTCCAGCAAAGTGAATCCGAAAAATATTCTCAATAACAATAACTTTGAGAGTTAAAGTGAGTATAGAAAAGCTCTTTATTTTGAATATCTTCGAATAGCTCTTTTAATTGTAGCATGTGAGGAGCATATCAAAGTTTCGCGTTAAAAGACCCAGGATATCGTCCTCAAAAGCTATTTCAGAAACCAAATGTGATAGTGGAGAGTGAATATATACAAGTTTTATGAATGATATTTTCTCTGGCATCGTCGTTTCCACGCTCCAAACCCTATGTTAGAATATGTGATCGCAGAAGTATCACAGAAGTATCATCAACTCTTTCCGAGCGTATAAGCCAGCGTGATGTAAATTTCTTCGTGTACCATCCTCCGCATTTAACTCATTACCTCATTTTAGCGCAGTGCGACTTTCTATTGAAAATAATTTTCTTCCGCCACATTTCTACAACAGCGATATATCTCATGTTCCTACTTCTAGTGTGTTCATTTAATTTTAATCCTTAACTATTTATAAAATGTAAAGTTCTTTGGTTAATTGATGAAATGTGTGCCACGTCTTCTTATTAATATGCATCCATAATCAAGAATCGGATTTTTTATATGACTTTACAGACGACGAAATATTTCAATTCCCCATAATTTCGGATATTAATTGAAGTAGTTATACTTAAAAAAAGTTAAATATTTTAGGCTAGCTCATTTAATTTTATATAATGTCTGCATATAGCCCATATGCCAACAAGAGGTTCTAGCTTGCAAAAAATGTTGACCGAAATGCTGCATTACATGTTGCTCAAATTATCTGTTTTAAATTAGTTTACGATTTACTCTTTCACAGAGTTCCATACCGATACTCTTAAGTTTCAGTTCTCTTCTTTCAGTTCGACGTCATTTTTACAATCTTTCCATTAAGAAAAAAGAATGCGATGATTCTGATTCATTAATATAAACCAAACGTTTGCACGTTACATCTTTCTCATTTTTTCTAAGACACTATGAGCTAATTACCAACTCTAAAACATTAAAGGTATTGGGAGTGACTCAATAGCAAATACTTTAATAAATTTTCACCTCTTTTATTAAGAGTAGAGTAAAACGAGGTCTGAAAGATCTTTTATTCAGTAGTGGTTAAACCTCATTTGTATAATTGATCGCGTTGACTTTCTTATCTGGCACCTTTCCCCGCGTTTTTAATTTCCGAGCTAAACTGTGCTAAAATATGTTGATATTCCCAAGGTAGAAGACTTTTAGGAATAATGTTCACTATCTTAGGAATGGTGATCACTCTAGGGTGGAGTCCAAGGGATGATGGATGCTCTGAGGTGGTTAACCCGACTGAGGGAGAGAGGAATAACCAAGAACAGAGGGCGAATGTCTCGCCCTTCCTCTCCTCCATTCCAAAGTTGTCCACTTGAATTCGAACCCTTTACACAAAGAGGAAGGCACGGAATCGTGATACGCATTTCATTATAAAGACAAATGAATACCCCGCCGGAGAAATACACGGTCGAATAGAGGAATTGACATTATCATCTCATGCGTGGAACTGCCAACGACACTGTGTCTTTGATGCAAAAAAACTGTCCATTTGATGAATCCCATAGAGAAAAAGCCGCCGAGTGAGTTTGCCTCTAACAAATCGAGGGGATTCGTGGACGATTCACCCGTTTAAGTCTCCGTGATCGTTAAAATTTCCGCAATCAGAGCCGTGCGGGGGCTTTCATTGAAGGGCAGAGAGGGAAGAATCAATGGATAAAGTGAATGAATCTTGAGCAATAAAACAGATAACGCAAGTAGATAACAGGGAATGAATAGGCCATTATACCATATAAAACGGCGTGTATAAATGTGGATACATGGGGTCTGTTCATGAAAACCCATCTAGCAGTCTTTCAGTTAATTCTGGTGTATGACACCAGCATTCGAGATTAGAATTATAGGAAACGCAGTGACAAAGAACAATGATGAAAATAAAATGAAAAGAATGAATAGCTAATGTCCCTACGAGAAGTAAATAATAAGTGGTGAATGGGAAAATCACGAAGATGAGAAGAAAAGATAGAAGGAAATAAACCGGGGATGCATTCAGTCTCCACAATCTACCGAAGAGGCTACAAGAGGGAAAGGTGGGCGGAATAATAGACGGGGACCAATGATGATTTGTGAGAAGCAGATGATGGTATGTCTTAGGGTTAGGAATCATCATTTACCGTGAAAGCTGTCCATAAGCGCGTGGCAAGAGATTTAAAACCAAGGATTGTAAAGGAATGAAATGAATACAGATGGAAAGGATAGCTTGAAGAGCAGCGAAAAAGCATTGCAAGGGTTAAAAATGATTATCATAACCTAAGGAATCCCTATTCCGAAAGGTGATAATGATTACTGCCCTTAATTGTTATAGATAATCATAAATGGCAATGCTATACAAATCGCATTTTTTGTGAAAATGTTAAATGTTGTCACCAATGTAACTCGTAATAAGTGTCGCTAATTCAGTGTAAACTAAGTAAATTTTGAAAGTAGAGGGAAAAATTCAGAATAAAATTCTTCAGATAAATATACTTTAATTGAATCTTTTTCGAGTCTAAAAAGTTAATTCTAGAAAAAGCGGCAAAATACGACAAATTAAAGCGAATCTAAAATGTGACTAAGGATTAGTTAGAAAGTGCGTTACGCCAGGAAAACAAACTGAATTAGCTATAGGTTTTTGTACCTCATACTGGAATGCACCGCATTAAGAAAGGAATCCAGTCAATTTCAAGGCAATTCGGAGGTAAAATTTTCTTACAAGAGTAACATTTGTATATTGCGTGATTTACCTTGAAGCCGAGTAGCGCTGTGCAGATATCGTTTCCCAGATATTAGAACTGCTCGACTCCAAATGGTACTCACCTGAAAAGAAAGAGAAACGGTGAGTTAATTTGCAATAAACTTTGACAAAAATACATATTATATTAGGAAATACTACAAGATGTGAAATTACGAGACTGAGTGAAAACATATGCGGTAGCTTTTAAAAAGGCGAGTAATAATTAGTACTGGAAATTCTGGGCATGTTTTACTAGTAATGTTATTTAGTACGTCGTTATTATGCTCACTCTTAACTTTTTAGCAGCTCTGCGACCCCAAGCATTTGGGTAAGACATCCCTCATCTGCCCCAGGGTCCGGCAAATTTACGTTAAGAGGAAGAAATAATTTTGTGTAAATTTGAAGAAACCGAAATAAATTATGGAGAACCACTTTTTCTCCATTTCATTAAGGGTGTCTGAAATCTTTCAGGAAAAAAAGCAGTGAAAGAATGTCGGGGACTAATTATGGATACAAAAGATCGCGATCGAGGATAGTGCTGAAACAAATATTTTAACAGGAAAAGTCAAAATCCATTCCAAAAGAGATTTGATTAAGTTATTAGTTAGCAGAATCCCGAGGGTTTTTCTCATCCATTCAATTTGAAAAGAATTCCTCCCACGCTTAGCTTCTCCTTTCTTTTTTCCCTCGTTCTTTCGAATTTCGTTCTACCAAAAATGTAACCTAAAAATAACACACTTTTTCAAATAATTGCCGTTCCCACTCCCACCGCTAATTTAACCAGTTAAAAATCTAATTATTTGACTTTGGAACTCCTACATGCATTTACTCTTACACTGTGTTGCGAGGAGCAAAAGAGCTCCCCTTCAAAATATATAATAGACAGCTCTTCATCTCCTTTTAAGCTTTCGTCGATTAGTTTTTTTATTTTTCTTCTTTCATATACCAGTAGTAATTTCCCCGTATTTCCTAAGTTGGGCGTACAGAAAAATCAATCAAGCATTTATTATGTTAGTATATTTCCTCAGTAGTCCAAATCCCGAATATTTATCTGCAATAAGTCGTCATGCTCTTCTTCGAAAAGCTCCTAAATACCCTACTGTCATTATTAACGATTAAAAATAACAAGAATAAGTAGCATTTGGAGATACGGAGTGATTTTATGCCACATAGGAAAATACGCATTGCCTTCTTGCCCACAGCAAGGAATAGCGCGTGAAAGCTGGACTTAGGATTGTGTTTGCTGATACGCAGAAGGCGTTCGACATGGCCAACGAAAGTTACGGGCTGTAATAGTTCCTAATTGAGGTCATCTATGCAATGTTTAAGCGTGGAATGAACGAACGCCTGAATAATACGGAGGCATTACATTCCGCAGGTAAAATAGGTGTGAGAATCAATGGTGAATGGAACGAGTGGCTCTCGGTATGAACAGGAGGCAAAAAAATATACTTGCTCTGTAAGGGATACAAAGTAAGGAAATGTAAATGAACAATACATTATTCACCAGGAAGGCTGATTTCATTATAATGCGTGCAATGCATATGAATACGAATTTATGAGTAAGATCGACAAGCATAACGCCGTAGCATCAACTACTCCCCCCGATACGTATTTAACACAAAAAACCTAACGATATCGCGGTTGAAGTTGCTCGAATAACCGAATGGGTTTATCTCATTTCTGTTGGGATATGAACGGTTTTCATGAAGTGGAAATGAAATCTTTTTTTCATTCAAAGCCGAAGAATCTTCTTACGACTGTCCTCAGTTACTTTTTTCGCTCCGAAGTCGACTTTCCGGAATCGATCAATTTATTCAGCCTTGAAATCCTCGAATTTTTCAACCTGTCATCTTCGGTCAAAACTCCGTCCCGGATTTCATTGTCTATGGGATTGAACTCGAATTATGCTCTTTGCCTGTCATGCTCTCGTCAAGCAAATTGAATCAATTTTATAGAAACGGCTTACACAGTAGAGGTAAATCAACTTTTTTACAATTCCATTGATAATTCGATAAAACAATTTAAGGGCATATATTATAATACTTCACAAAGTCATTGCACTCATGAAATAAGTGCACATACCTAGCATTAATACATTTTTACTGACTGTCACCTGGAGAGCTCAACTAACGATTCTGCTTGGACATAATAGATTGAGCATACCTGAGACCTATTATTAGAGATTTTAACGCGGGAATCATGTAATTCTGTGTGCTCACTATGGTTATTCTAACACGGATTTTTAAAAATTTACGTTTTCAAATTGTTTTGTATCAAAATTTCGTTCATGATGTCAATAAAATGGAAAATATTCCTCCTAGATTTACTGAGTGATCAAATTATATTCCTGTAAAAGGCGGTTTTGCTATAAAATTCTTTGCATGTTGGAATTCTGCTCAAAAACGTCTGAATAGCTTTTTACGCATCCGAATGGTACATGAGGCCTTCGGATGAACAAATGTTCCGCACCCTTCCTCACCCTTCTATATTGTTATCTCCATCAATATTATTGACGCAATGCTGCGAGTAGACATAAACCAGGTGGCAACCTTATCATGATATCCTTATACTCTATGACGCGGCAAGAATATATATTCTCAGCCTCTAGAAAACTACGATAAGAAGTATGACTTATGTCTTACTTATAGTTATCTCGATAAACATGAGTAGCATGAGGATTTTATGAATCGGAAATAATGAAAAGATATTCCAAACAATTTACCGATCAACTTTAAAATATTCTTTTCTGATGTATCTGAACGAGCTTGGGCTTGAATACCGTCTCATTAATGCGGTGGAAGAAAGATCGTTTAGTGGTGTTGAAATTGGATCAATAAGATAAGAAGAGTTAATTCAATCTTTAAGGATGGTGTCCGGGGAGATACTATAGAACAACCCTCAACAACTTTAAGAGAAATTTACATAATTACACTTTCTATATCTACAGTCATGTTACCGTAAACAGTCCTCGACGTATTACTTGTATTTGCCAATGAGATGTTGGGAAATGATGGATGAAGAAATCAGCGAACGGATAAAGGAAAAAAATCTACAGGTTTCTACGGAAACTGAATGTTTTCAATCAGAAGCAATCATCCTAACAGCAGCGGCAGCCAACCAAAGATAACACAAATTTAAAGAAGTATGATAAGGCCTATCATACTAAAAAACTAAATACAAAATGTACAAAAATACAACACGCGAAACCTTCTTAACTCATTACGATGTTATTAATGAGCTGTGGAAATTATTTTGAATTTTGAGCAAAAATCGTTGGATTGCCGCAAAATTTTTGACTTGGTAACTCGGCCGACATCTTCAATACCTCTGCCGATGGAAAAGACTGGGATTTAATGATTGAATGTTAAATATTTGTGTCTTTCCAGGTATTCCCGTCTTGTGAATGACAGTATAATCTCGCAAAAATGTCTGAGAAAAGCCGAAAAGTCGCCGCTTCGCATTCCTGCTTCCTTTTGTCTGACCGATTGCTCTTGCCGGTCACGAACGCTCTTTCCCTCAGCTTTCGCTGAAAGAAGGAGACGGCCAATTTGGAATTTGGACGCAAACTCATTTGATTTATTAACGACATGGAAAAATGACGGAGTCTGCCGAGGCAATACCCGACTGAGGAAATCGAGTTTTAAATTGTCACTTATCTGCTCATTACGAACATTCCCGGGTAAGCTTAAGGCGTCGGGAAAGCCATCATCCATCTCCATGTGCACCCAAACTTTTTATTTCCTGAAGGGATTATAGGAAACTGATTTGAATAAGAGAAATGTTTTGATTTTGAAAGTATGGGCAGCAAAGATTTACTTGTCGTATATGATCTATGGCCGGTTGTGTGCTATCATTAGAAACCGACTGCCTTCATGCTCGTACGTAGGTCGACCTTAATAGACAAAATTGCAATGGAATAAGAAACAGTAGACCGGTACATTAGGGAATAAAATATGTAATGATTGCTACAGTAATCACACAGTACTGAGTAAGATTATTTTGATAAATAGCCTATGATCGTCAAAATAAAACATACGATTTATTATGAGTAGTGAATGGAGCTTCTGATCACGACAAACTTTTAAGTAACTGAAACTTGAAAATGTATTGTCACAATGTCCCGTGTCATCATATATAATTTGCTTCTGAGATTCAAAGTAGTAGACAGTACTTCGTATCATAACTTTCGAAACCCTAAGTACTAATAAGTGCTACGATAATGCAGCTTTTAATTCGTGATTGAAATGAATGCGAATGAATTGAGAAGAATAACAAGGTATAAACCTTTCATCTACTTATACTCGAAATAGCCAAAATCCGCAATTTTAAGTAAACTTCAGCGTACGAGATCGATTAGTTCGCACGAGTATGCCAGTTGAGTTTTGAAAAGATGGTTTTAATTAGTGAAAGATACTTAACATACTTAATAACTCAACTGATAATAATGAGAGAAAGAAGACAAGAGTGTGTTAAATATAAAATATTAAGCATAACATGAAGTCTTTAAAGAAAAAGCCTCTAAAGTAAGCCTCTCCGCCTCACCTCTTTAGAAACCCTTGCTTGATGAGAAGATCACAAAAATTATTATTGATATGCATATGAATTATGGATAAATAATATAAAATATATATTCATGTCAGTATCATACGTCTCCAAGCTCCCAATAGGTTCAATGATCCAAACATTCTCTATTTAACAATCTTTCATTATTTTAAAATTATTGTGCCGACCATTATATCATTCAGTGTCCAAATACCCTACAATCCTTAATCTTTTGTTTAAGTCAACCTCACCTTCTACATCATCCATCAAGTTTTGCCATTATCTCCCACCTATGACTTTTAACTAGCATCCAACCGTCAATTATTTTCTTGGGCAATCCGACCACTAGTATTTTACCGCCAAGAATGAGTTGTCAATGAATTTTTTGGCCTAATTCTATTCTACACTTCCCAAGGAAAAACGGACTTGAAAAAGGTCTGACAGGGCCGGGAATCGAACCCGGGAATCCTGGGTGGACGCCCTTGCGTGCATAGTCACCTCAACCCTTTCCTTATCTCTTCTATACTTTCTTTTGAAGAATCCTTAGCAGAGGCAGGCCCAGTTAATTTCCAAGGGTGGACGATTTTAGGCAATTCTGTTACACACTCATGTCGCTGAATGTTGAATGAATGTTATAGTAATCTTCCGAAATGTTCTCAATTGTACAAAATAGAATCAAATTTCTTCATAAAAATTCAAATGAATTAAGACCATATTAACTCTTGAATAAAAAATTCAAACGTAAAAATGTAGATACATTTCGCAAGTAATTTTCATTTCCACTCCTCGTCAAACCTAAGACAAATTGTTCAGCCAATTGTAGGTGTTACGGTGATTGTTTTGTGAAGTCCTCGACGTGGGAGGGCGGTCGCTCCACCAGCGACCCTCATCCTACGCCAAAAAGCATCTCGGTAGCGCTCACCAGTTTCATACGTGATTTGATACGTAAGCACTCCCAAATCGAAACAACTCACGACTGAATTCCATTTTATTCGGGCACTGAATAAAAAACTGCTTTAAATGATAAATATATTATTACATATTACACAAATAGAATGACCATTGAAATTCTCATGGTGTCCATCATCCCATCGGTATTCCTCCATACACGCGAGACATTATATTGGCCTAGAAATTATCTTCGGGACTACGGGACAAGTTGATAAAATTAAGGGACGGATGTTATTACATATGTGTAAAAAGTCTTATTTGAAATCAATCTGGTAAGCATTAACCGCGTGGAACTCCATCCTAGTAAATGGGTGGGAAATTTCTTAACAAAATTCCACTGTTTATAAATTTTAAAAATTTACATTTACTAAAAGTATTATTGTTAAAAGTGATTCGATAGCATAGGTCATTTTGTTTATGGGCTCCCACCGGTATTTGAACCTAGACCCTGAAAGCTCATCAAAGTTGTCCACTTTGCTATCAGGGAGCCCTTAAATAACAAGTGATTATAGTAAAAGTAATAATAACTAATTACAGTTATTATATGTAACAGTAACAAGATAAATGACTGATGCTGGTCTTAAACTAAAGTCTAATAAAACTGGAATTAGCTTTGAAGGTTATTCCTAATAGAGAAAAATAATAGAATGTTTGTATATACTGAGGATTATTTTTCAAATTAAGTCTAATATCCTTTCGACAGCATGCGAGCACCGGTCGCCAACAGTGACCACACATACTTGTCTACAGGTCGACGTCGTCTGCCGCCAGACCCCCCGAAAGCTTACGTAAAATACCGACTTACACACATCTTATAAAATACGAGACAAGGCCATAAAATTATGAAGCATTCCTATACATTAGGATATGCCAACCATAATAAAATCCAGTAAAATGTTCTCGGACCCAAAGTCAGTATCACCCGGGATGATGGAAGCGTATTATGTGATAAATTTACACCCATGCCTCTAGGAGACAAAGAGATTCCTTGCAGCTCGAAAGTTCCTCCGTGGACAAATTCTTATCGACAAGCACTCGTTGTAGAGACCACGTCCACTACATTGTTCCGGAGCAGTAAATCCACGGAGACGCCGCGATCAATGGACTCCGGAGGATGTATTCCCTGCGCACACGTCTTTTGTTCTCGGCCACCCCCAAGACACTAGCACGACTTCGACAGCAATCGAATGGCTCGCTTTCCTACGGATTTGACGGGATTTCATGTAAAAAAATCTCCGGTAGCGAGTCACGTGGACTCGAAAGATCGTGACGGGCATCCGATCATCTCTCCCCGTGTTCCGTTTGTTTTCCCCTCCGCAGACAATGGTTTTTCTCGTCCGAATTCCTTTTTTCCTCCCCTTCTTATGCACTTCCGTCGGCCTTGGTATCCCCTCTCCTCTTTGTCTCCCCAAAAAGTGTCTCCGTACAGCGGCGCGCCTTTAGTCCTCGACCGTGAGGGAGGGAGGCCAATTCCGATCCTCCTCAGAACTGTTATTTTCTGCTTCAGGTCCAGAGCTGAGACTGGGGGGAGCTTACCGAAGGGTCATCCTCGCTTAGCGAAAGTTCGGTGAAATACAGTCGGCGACCACTGAGAGCGGTCCAAGCCGCCGGAGGACATTCCGCCCCCACTAAAAGAGCGTCTAACTTATCGATTTTGAAAATATAATACGCGTTACAAAGATAGCTAATTGAACGCTGGTTAAACTAAACCTTATCTATGTATCGAACTAAACCTGAGGTCGTCCTTCGGGCTTCTCTGACCACTAAATTCTCAATTATGAATCTAAAGTACCACTAATGTGACGTTTTCAAATGACCCTATTGTCTTAAACCCTATTAACTTTTTCCAATGCTATCGCTGTTACTATACGCCAGTAGTCTCTCTTCTATCCTGTGTTCAGGGATGGACTTACCGTCCATCAAGCCGCAAGCTAAGGACCTTGCCTTGAAGTGGGCCGAAAAATGGACCCCCGAAAGAATTTATACTGAGAGACTTTTATGAGCATCTGCAATTATCTTCAAATAACAAATTACGTTGGTCCCTCAATGTTAAATCGCTTGCTCTAAGAAATTATTACGGATCTAAAGGCACCACTTTGTGTCTCTACCACCGCGTAAAAATTACGAAGCCGATACTTTCATCCTTTATTTGAAGGTGGGGTTCCATATATCAAACAAAATTCAGTTTTATATTTAAGAAATTAGAGTAAAATGAGTAATATTCCTTCATGTATTGAATTTACGGAAATAAAAACTTATTTCCCATTGTTTCAAGTGTGGGTAATATTTCAATATTTACTGCGGTAAAACATTTTAGTAATGAGAATCTTGGCATGGTTTTCTCAATCGTCTATCTATTTATTCCAAAGGTCCGTGGTTACACTTTCCATTCCCTCCTCATGATACGATAAATGTTACCAGTGATAGCATTGCGCTTCGCTTACGTGTACATGTCCTGTTTATGACATTCTGGCTCACAAGTGAGGAAAGCAAGGGCAAACTACGTCACTCCTCATCTAGCTTATTAAGCCTCATTCCCCCCTACTAGCTCTCGGTAGATGATGTTAGAGGCGGCGAGGATTCAACCGGCCCTCGGTCTGAACAACTTTAGCCAGACACCTTCCACACTTTCCGCTTCTCAATGAAGGATTTGTTTTCAAATTGAGCCTCTTTCTCATTGGATACGGGACTACAAAAATTTCGCTCGTATTGAACAAATTCGGCTTGATTTTCGGCGATTGTTTCGAAATGGTAGAAAAGTTCTATTTAAGGTTTTCCTAAAAGTGAAAAAAATGATGTTTAATTAAAAGATAATTCTGATTGATCGGTGATAACAAACCCTTGAGTTGATTGAAGGGAATGAGAAATCCTCGCCTTTGCAAAGTCAACAAAAGAAAAAAAGAACGAAAATAGATAAGGATAGATAAGATATCGCTTTAATTAATTTACTCCTTACTTTCCCTCGTTCGTCTATACAGCAACTCGAATCGGCTCCAGAGTAACAGAAAACAAGTGAGAAAACCATGTCAAGACGATGGTGTCACAGGAACGTCAAAGTTTAGGGAATAGCGAAGTGATCTGCTCAAGCTAAATACACTAAGGATTTCAAACTGTGCATTGTGCTGATGCTCCATAAGTTATAATTTACTTGAGATGAATATTCATCACCATGGGCTGACTTTCTTGTTACTGCATCCCTGCTTAGCCCTCCCAATCCCTAACCTTATCACTAACCATAACCTCTCATAATTCAACCCACTTCGTCCTCAATAATTCTTCTCTTCATCACTCCCAAGCCACTTCTCTCTTCGCTAGGCTAAAGGGAGAGGATGGTCAAGAAATGAGCGCTTAATGACATTCTTGTTGTTTTGCATTTGCATGCGGTGAATAAAATTCATGAAGAGAGGAATGTTGAATGCTCAAAGAATGAGAAGGAACGTAAAGAAGATAAATGGATGCGTTTGAACGTAAATATAACTCACATTTTTATCATATTAAGTTTTCAATTCCACAAAGCAACGGATATTATAATTAAATGCTAGTCCGAGAAAAAATTACATAAATGAAATTTATCCGTAGAAACAATACTCGAAAAATTGTCACGATATTTTCTTATAAATATCGCTAGTACTCTATTATAAGCTTTTATACAAAGATATTCTTTTGATTTATGCTCAGCAGTTCTGCAATTAGATTTTGGGATTATCCGTTTTCATCTCGTAAATTCTGACAATGGTGCGTAAAGTTAATAAAGTATTTACACATATAAATTTCTTCACTGGCACTCTTTAGATGCCCGTAGCAAGACGATTACTGCTAATTCTTAAAATAATCCATGGACATACAGATAATTTAAATACTGGGCGTATTCCAAACAATAGGGCAAGTTTTTTAGCAAAGTATTTATTTAATGGATTCAGTGATGAGTTTCGGAAAAAGCATTATTCGAGGAACATAATGTTTTTTTTTTTAATTTTAGGCAACCCGCCGCTAAGATCCGTCTTCGGTGGATCTATCTCACACCACTGAGGGCCTAGAGCCGATTTCTATTAATATTTCTCAATTATGCATTGGTGCGTGATGCCTCTTTTTAGAGCGTGAGAGTCAGGTAGTCAGCGATCAGCAATAATGCATAAGAATGATTCAGAAGAGAAAGGCATGCAGGATTACTGTAAATAGAAAAGGATATGGAGTGGACCAACTCCCAATGCGTGACTGATACGTATATATACATATATGAAGAGGATAGAGTTAAGATAGTGCCAGGAAGGTTCGTCAGGGTGGGGAAGGAACCGTTTGGGAACGGATATAATTCGGAGAGTGACTTTCATGAGCGTACGTGCATATGCTGCACGTAGAAGGGGCACGTGGAGCAGCAGGAAAAGGACTGATGAATAAGCAGATGCTAGCCATATTAGGGGGGAATTGGGTCGATTCTACGCCGCACAACCCTCGCTTTTTGTGCGTGTTTTTTTTTCGGCAGCCGCCTAGAGCCAGGGTCACCGACCTTCTTTTTATTTTGACGTCTTTGAGTCACGCGAAACATTTGGGCTGACCAAGTGCTCTCATCTGCCTGTTCTGAAAATTTAGGAAATCCTACAAACACGACGACTGACGAACGCTGTTCTCTTCTATGGATTTGGGGAATTAATTAAATCTGACTCATTGGACGCTGAGCTAAGTTGGGGCCTCTCTTGCTATTGGGATGGTACATTAAACATTTACCAGATTAAGAAAATTGTACAGTGAGGAAGCACTTATTAGGCCACTAAACGTACCGAGTGCTGCCAGATGAGTTATTCTTATACTAAAGGTCGCCAGATTAAAATGCGCACGAGAAAAAAAGATAGCAATAATATTTATGGAGTTGATTCATTTAATTACATGGAATTATCACAAGATTTAAAAATATTTATTTATTAGTGGAATTGCAGCTTGTTTATAAACAGAAAAAATCATCCAAGGGAACGTAGCAAAACAAATATTAAGAAAGACATCTACCACGAGGTATTTACGTAAAAAAATTACATAAATACTGCTACCAGTACTTAATTGCGCAACCCAGAATTTACTAGCTATTTTTTTCAGTTTAACGTAATTTCTTCAAAGAGATTTACAAAGTTATCGTTTTAGGTATTTAATTCTGTGAATTTGCGCTAAGGATTCGATTAAGTAGCACTGTTTGGCAAATAGCCTGTACATGAGGAATTCTATTAATTGCATTCATCAGTCTTTCTAAGAACATTGCAGCGATCGAGTTATGTTAATGAACTTCACACTCTCTCACTTCTCTCAAAGCGGCAATTATCGGAACACGTCTTTTACATTAGCCTTAAACGATGTTTATTTAATAGAAGTTTCAAAATAATTCAAATCATTCGTATTCCTTGAAATGATAAAGAGGCAAAAGACTGATCTACAATAATGTAACGAGAGCATGACTCAAATGCATGTTCTTCCTGAGATAACATTTCCTCACATTCTTCGTTGTTGACGCCCTGATAGCCTGTAAACAATCGATTATTTCCACATATTGCTACATTATTTTCTACATAAAATTGTAACTTCTCTTTCGTTCGACCCTAGTACTGTATTGATGATGAATAATTAAAACACTACAACAAGCGTAACCTGATTTAGAACCTCCTCATTGTTACGCAAATAAAATAAACAGTTCCAGATGCTCATTTTTTATATTTTTGGAGCCTTCTTAGCACCCTTCAGCATTCGACTGTAAACGCCCCAACGATACTTGATCCCAGTGGCGGTTGTCCCACTGACGTCGCAAGCCCTTTTTTTTAACCCTTGTATTCGAGAGTGACCTACATAGATATTCGTAACTTTTTAAATAAACGGCGGGAAATGAAAAAGGAACGGAAAACAGGTGCTCGAGGGGCAGCTGTAGAAACGGAAAGCGGAAGCAGTATTTCGGATGGACAGTCTTCGGCGGACTCTTTCAATACGATCACTTTATCACTTTTTGAGGAGAAGAAATTCGCAATTGTGTAGCTCTTCGCGTTTCTAGCGCTGAAATGGAATTGTCAGTATCTCCTCGAAGTTTACATCTTTCGTCTACGATCTCTCTTCCATAATCCCCGCCTCATAAAGATCAAGCAGGATGCTGATCAAGCCATATTAAGTATTATTTTTAATTGCACCAATAATACTCCTCTATTATTTTCTGTATCAATTTCCTCATTGCCATGAGATTTTTGTATTTCCGCAAGTGTTGAATTTATAAACATTTGCAAATATTTTGCAACTCGGAGATGTTCTTTGGGGTGATGCGAACCCCACCTCTATCAAAGGGCGCACATATATTGCTGATGTGAAATAGTAGACGGAAGCCATACCTACTCTCTTTATACTATTTGATCCATCCTATTTCATTCCTCATAGAGCCCCTTCCACCTAGTGTACCACTCTCAGGGCCGGTACAACGATACAAGCTAGTAAAGCCTTGATGAAACATAGAAGAAAACAAAGTTCTGCATTCGCAAAAAAAACATCCTTTCATTGCTAAGGCAAAAATGGGAGTAGTATCAGATTCAGCGAACTGATAAAAGGTTTCCCAAAATACCTTACAAGGGTATCGGTCTAAAAAAAAGACGAAGGGGATGTGGGAATAACCATGTTAGCGATATACACTCGAAATCACGTCGTATTAGATGTTTCATGACGATTAATTATCAACGTTCAGCTGTGTAGCAGAGCTAGTCAAGGATTTTTCTTTCCTTAAATGCTATTTAATTTAATTCAAATTCTTATTGTCTACAATTCATTACTTTAAAGCGTTGTTTCGTCATCTATGGTACTAATAATATCTCTTGATGGTGCTTCGTACTCCAAACCGTCTTGGGTGTTCCTGATACATGGAAACTTTATCATTACTCAGTATCTAAGCAAAGACTAAACAAGACCCAATCTTGAAGCATTCACGAGTACAAAGATTCGAGGAGTTGAATATCACTAAATTGGTGGCTTTTTTTTAATATATGAAAATTCTTGTCCAAATTATAATATGCTTAAATTTTCCAATGGCACCAACGTGTAAATGTTTGACTAAGTTTCCACTCTACCATCCTATATACAATTTTAGTCAGTAAATTTGTAAGAATAGTAGTCTATCATTTTATCTCATTATTAATGTTCGCGCAAACAGCCAAAGACATCGAAAAAAACTGTTAGATAAAGAGAATAAGTGGCGAATCTTACGTGGCAAGGGAAATATAGCAAATGTAAAATACTCTTTCGTAAATTGCAGTATTCGTTTGATCATAAAGAATCATATTGATCATAAAGAACTATAAAGAATCTAGAGATGCTGGCGTTCGAAATAGTTTTGAGAGACAATTTTCCGTAACGCTTCAGAGAAAAACTTTCGATATTGCAGATGAATGACTTCAAATATTCGAAAATGTTCATTTTACACAGCGGAAGGGAGGATGGCAATCTTAATACGTCACCACTCAATAAGAATAGATATTAAAGTATTCATAATTTCTGAGTACGGATATCAGCATTCGATGATAAGAATATTGGCATTCCTTTCTGATACACAAACCACAGTTTCGTGCAAAGATTATTTCTGGATGAATATTTCAGATGATAATGATCTGCAAAATATACAAAATTGAACTTCATGAGGAATTCTTAAGGAATTATTTTTAAAGTAGTTGGGTTACGAATTCAAGAATATTTTAGTAAAATTAATAGCAAATTTAGATGAGGATCTCAAACAGTATCCGAAAAAAACTCAGAGTCGTCCGCAAAATGCTATTGCTTCGTCTCGTAAGTGTGAACCTGGTCATAATTAGATACTTGCAATGATGCTGAACAACAGTGTCACTCGATTTTACTTTTGCAGACTTTCTGGTAGTTATTTTGGATGAAGAAAATAAACTTTTCGAACAATAAGTGGAATAAACGTTGATTTTTCATAGTCAAGAAAATATATTAGCATAGGACAAAAATGTAAAATCCAAGAATAGGATCACGCACCCAGAATACTATGCAAAACGAGTATCTACGATGTCGAGTGTTACTAATAAGTGCGCTGTTTACATAAAATGCTCAGTATTAACCATAAAATTACCATCATATAAAGAATTAGAAGAAGAACTTTGGAAGGATAACATCGAAATTTTCGTACTCATCAAATCTATTCAAACTTCTGAAATTCTAATGGAAGGCCTAGATTCCTTAGTGCGATATTAAATAAACCAAGCGACTAAACATTACAGTTTATGTGATCACGCTAACTACTCGTGCAGTGAGGGGCCCTGAGTGTGAACTTGGCGGGGGATTTAAAAATTATACAGCGCTGTCCTGCTTAGCATTCCGAGGAGGCTGGCGTGAGATATCTTATTTTCCGATTAAATTATCATTTGCATAGGGAATCAACTATAAAACATTCTTACGATATCATTTACACCTCACGAGGGTTTCAAGTACTTCCAGGAAGACGTTCATTGTTGTACACAATAATCTACATAGAAATCTAATTGTCGCGTGCGGGAACTTGAGTTTTTATTGTTGTGAAATTGCAACAAATTATGTGCGAGAGTATCACTTGATATTGTTGTGATCTGAAACTATCCCAGACGCGGAAACGTAAAATTTTATAACGTTTTTGAATGACCCTCGTAAAACTGGCAAATATTAGCAAATTCACGCTACTTTCAGAGTAATCATTCGGTTAGATAGCCTAATAAAATATTGTCCACACTCCTAAGGCCGACGGATGAGGTAGTTCTTACTCCTTATGGAGAAAAATAGGGCATAAGAAACACTTTTTGTAGAATAACTTTTCGCAATATAAAATTTTAATACTTCCTCAACAGTTAAAGTCATTATAATGTTAACGGTATAAATAACTAAGTTAAATTTTACAGACAAATCTCATTTTTGTCAGAACACAACTTTGTAAGGGAGGGTAATTATGGCCTGATAATGCCTATAAGTGGTTGAAACCGGTCCCGAAAAACAAATTTTGTGAAATTTAAACTTGTTTATTTTACCGTTAATATAATAATAGAGTATCAGCTTCATGTGACGGCTTCAATCAATTTTCAGCTAAGATTATGTTAACGATTTAGCTGGTGTTGGCGTGAGATCGGAACTGTTCCATTAAGACCCCTGATCTGTTTTGCGCAAAAATTTGTTCACTTTGAGTTTCGTAAGTTGGGTTGGCTTACTAAATTAAAATATAAACAAGCAAGATAGCCAAAGAAACAAGGTCACCTAGCCTTATCAACCCAACGCGACCAAATTTCGCAAAACGGACTGAAGAGATACAAAAGGATTTCACCGCGATATCTATCGGTTTAAACTCTGAAAACAGAAAAAAATTCGGGGGAATCATCTCACTTCCAAAAACTTACAAAATGCTGTGGAGTGTTTCCTGCCTCAAGGGAGTTCCCCGTACCTGCCATCAACAGCTCAGTTTCCTTCTCTAAGGGTAACACCACTAACCAAGGCACTGAAAGCACTAACACTGTTTCGAGCCCGGCGCACCAGAGTACACGCTCTCCGAACCCGTTCGTTGCGATAGGAAAATGTACTCACCGTCCGATGATGCGTCGCTAAGAGACGAAACTTAAATAAATCGGTTTCCGCGGCGGAGCCTCTTTTTATTCGGCGACCGCTGGCATCACTTCCGCCAACTGAATCACCGAGAAAAGTTTCCACGGGCAGACATCGAGAGGGAAAACTACCGAGAGAGAGCGGTGCCAAGTCCTCGCGAGGAATTCGCAGACTGACGGTCGCCCGTTGTTTTCTTTGAAAGCCACAGAAATGCCTCGTAAAAAATATTGATTTGCATCCATCTTTAATTCCCGCTAGGAGGCGCAGAACCGTGAAAAGCCGTATGATACGTAACATGATGAAAAGGAGATTCGTGGGGCTTCCGTGATTCAGCGGAGTTTTCAAAGGAAACCCTCCTTTATTCTCTTATGTAATTTGATATTTTGCCTTCGGACAATCGGAAGGCTACCTTTATTTTCGAGGACGGAAGATCGCTCATCTCGAAATCGGAGGGAAGAAAAGGTTCCATCGTCTTCTCGAATCCTTAGAAACACGACCCCTCAGCATCACATTGCTTACGGAAGTTTCATTGTTTACCACTGTTGGATATACGATGTCATCATTACATTAGAGACACCGAGTATCATTGTAGATGATTAATTATCAATTAAATGTCACCATGCCATTGTAACAATGATTCTCTAAATAAATACCCTTAGCTACATTTTCACCAGTCTTTGGGCGTGTGGCAGGGGGTCCGTTTACCGTTCGACCTATTTTCCCAGAAGTGGGTGATCCTTAGGAAGCCCACGACCTTTTCCGGCCTGGCCTTTCCTCCTCTCTTATATGTAGAATCGGAAATTTACATAATTTGGTGTCTAAATCTCATTAGTCGAGGCGTGTAAATATAACTCGTACGATTAAACAATTTAGTTATTAGATGGAATTAGAGGTGGGGAAAATGTTTCATTGGGAGGTCATTACTATATGTCTCCATCGTAACTATTGGGCAGCTTATTTAACCATCAGACTACATTTATTGAATTATAGAATACATTCAAATAGTATACCAAAGTAAGTTTGCGAGGAAAACTTCTTTATCCCATAGTGAACTTAAGCAAAATATTATCATTTAATTCTACAAGACGTGGTAAGGAAGAGGAAGAAACCAAATTTGTAGTGCGTAATCAAAATGTACAAACAAAATGATACTCTTAGAGATAATAGAAGCAGACCTGCGCTCTGGTGACAAAACGATATATTTCAAACCAACAAATAAAGACGATTTCTGTTTACTAAGAATACAAAATCTTAAATTGTTGTCGCTGCATAATTGTCGAATAAGTATAGAGAAGAATGTAATGGCTCTAATCTGAAAGTGGAGGAACATACCAGTAGGCAATAACGATAGAAGCATGCGCAACATCCTGCTTCAAGGAAACGCTACAAGAAATTCGTTGAAGTACCAAGCACAGGGATGTGTCAAACCGCACAGATAAAAATTCTAATCTCCCAACCAAGTTTTCTTTGCGATCATTACGACATGCACGCATAAGTTATCAATCCTCATTTCCGCATATAATTACGCATTATATCGCATTCAATGTTATCATTTAGCTAGAAGTAATGTAGTTGATTTCTTTCCTACTTTTTCAGCCCTATGCAAGGAAAATATATTCTTGTTCTCTTTGAATACAATTTTATGATATTTTCTCGGTATTCGGACAGGTTTCTGAAAAGTGAACTTCTTGTGGTAAGAGGTTCTCAGGATGTTTCTAGCTTGCAATAGTATAGATTAATATGGTGAGAAAAGTTTTAGAAGTTAAAATATTGAGACCTTTGCATGAAGACAGATTTGAGGATCAGGGAAGGGAGTTAAAGCTAAATGAAAACTTATAACGACTTTAAACCTTTCCGCCAACTATGTTTCATTAAGCAACAATGGACCAAGAACCACAGTTCCATTCATATTGTTGAGCAGTTGTCCTGCTGCAATTTTGATTGTTGTACGTTTACGGAAGCAGCGCAACAATGTAAACATAAAGTTACTACAATTGTGAGCGTAGACAACACGGGTGCCTTCATTTAAAAGAAACGATTGGTTATGTGTAATTAAACACAATCGTAGCCTGATACGTAACAATGCAAGTTCAATGAATGTTTCTGGAAACACCTGAAGTACGCTCACCCATGCTTACTCAAGGCCTTATGATGTAGCGGAGGAATCCAATTCAGCTTAATCCCGCCATAAACCCACATTAGTTTGGGAAATCCACCGCTGGATAAAATTTTCCATTCTGGATCACATCCATAATGTGCAGCCAAAGACGCAGTGTCGCGGTTTTGGCGCGGAAGTCACACACTTGACGTGATTGCAGCGAAGGTCCGTCGATGCATTACCTTGGGGATTACGCAAAGCATTGAGTCATCGAACATGAAAAATGCGTTTCCATAGTCTGCCGAGTTTATTCCCTTTGGCAAGTAAACAGGTCGAACGCTGCTGGCGTCGCTACGCTACGAATTAAAATAAATTACGCTCCAAAGGTCAAAAACATTCGAGAATCTAGGAGAAATAATGCAGGGAAATGGAAAAATCCGCTTCTGGGTAAAGGGTACATTCCACAGAAAAGAGTGCAATTGAGAATACGAAAATAAGAGCCTATAATGGCGAAGGCTATGCAGCTACGTGCAAGCGAAAGTCAACGGCGGAATATTAATTTAGACAAAAAATAAATGCAAGCCAGAAGAGGAAAGTGTTATTCCATTCCATTAAAAATCATGCATAATGAAATTATAACAAGCTATAGAATATAACAGTAATAGAAAGAATAAGGGCATGTTATTTTGTGGACGTTGGCATCGAAATAGTTAAATCGATTAAACAAGATTGATCTTCAAATATTTCTCGGAATACGTAACAATAAAATAGAAGCAAATGATCATGAGATATGATTTAAAAACACAACGCAAAGCTAGAAATGGCTATATAAAGCATAAAAGAACAGAAATATCATTTCTGTGTGGAGAGAGAGTGGAAAAGGATTTCGACACAAGAAAAAGAAAAGCAGGCTCCCAACGGCCTAAAAAATAATTCTGCGCATAATCGGAAGCCATATTGTGTGTTGTCATAAAAAACGTCACCATGGAGATGGAATTATTTCTATTTTAGGATGTTTTCGATGCTCAAGTTCGAAGAAAGAAAAAGGAATAATGTCGGAACTGAATGGAAAGAAAATAAAAATTTATGACTAACTGAAATTGGCACGTGGTCTCCAAATGGTCCCGATGGAAAGATCAATAAATAAACTCAATTCCTTCGAGATTAACAGTCTACTCTTCTTTGCTGCATTCTCAGATCTTTCAGCATAACTTCAAATTTTAGATGTTGACAGTTGCTTTCCTTAAATCAGCTATTCAAGTTATTTTAGGTTATTATTTACGTTATCTTGTCCTGAGTCTCACCTCTTTTTTTTACTTTTTCAATGTTTAGTCTCGCATATATCTTTTATCGTTTTAATTCTTAATCCAAGACCTCTCTGAGTTTATCTTTGCTGAAAAAAAAACAGATTCGCAAGCGACTGCAACCGTATGGCGTTTGACCCCTCGACTGCAAATCAATCTTCGCGGATAAACATCTACTAAAGCAAAGAAATAAAAAAAATCGTCTACAGTAGGGATTTGCAATAGGTTTGGCTCCATTTTGCCGCGTCTTATTCAAAGGTCTTATTTAAGGCTTCGGAAGATAGTGCGTATAATTTGCCTCGCTGTATTTACGTATGTATACCAACAATTCATTAACTCATCGTTGTCGTCTATTACAATGCAATGATTGTTGGGGGACTTTTAAACTCGATCGATTAATTTTTGTTTCTGTTGCGATTGTCTTTCCAACTGTGTTTGTGATTGATTTATCATTGTTAGCGATTGTTGCCCCAATTGCGTTTGCAATTGTTTGCGATTTTTGTTGAGATAGCTGCCTTGATATTTAGACTACAGTGTTTCGCTTCTTCGGGAAGATACAATAAATTTGGCCTCTCCATTCAGCTGCCAAACTTTTTTAAGATACAAACAGAGTTAAACTCATGAATCAAATAAACTATTAGGCCACACAGAATATGGCGCGCGGGTTGCACACACCTGCTACAACCTATAAGACGATAATGGCGTCAATCTAAAAGTTATTTATACTTGAGCTTATTTCTTTCTTTCTTGCTACCAAATCTCGATGAATGAAAATATATCCCTCCTTTAATTTCGTCCCAGTTTTGCTCATGGCTTCGATTAAGTGAAAGGGATTTTTAACACTGAGGATTATGACTAAACGTCATAAACCGCGTTGGTAAAAAAGTCACCTACTTCGTTCAAATCGAAAGCCGATCAACGGGTAAAAATCTCCAATGCATCATACACCTTAAATGGGTTGTTTGGTGGGTGGTTGATTGATTATGAGGATGCGGCTCTTAAAGATTAATCCGAGTAAGGATGAAAACAAAGGAGTGGAAGGCTTATGGTAGGAAGTTCAATGTCGAGGAACGGAATTACGATGTTAGAAACCGGCGTATGATGTGTGTGAGGTAACTGGAATTGAGTGAAGTGAATAACACTTTGAATTGCAAATGGCGTTCGATGAATCACGGCTGCAGTACTTACGGTCTGTGTCACTGTCGTTCTATTGGTTTTAACAGATTTCGTATTTTTTATTAGTTCTCAGCTATTAGTCAGCAGCTTATAGAATGGAAAAATACCCACTCATTTAATTCCGATCTAGTTTAATTAAGCTTCTAGTTCTTCTCCCATAAGAAAAACATGCACTACCTAAAATGATACAGGATGATAGGACTGGAGTTTCGGAGTTGATCGCGTGATCCGTGATGACGTAGATGATCTCGTGATCCGTGTGTCATCTTAAAGAAGAGAGCGCCCAATTCAGAATGTGGAAACGCGCGAAATCAGAAGAAAGGGGAAGAACCGTTTCGCAGTTTCCGGATCGATCCAAGTTCAAAATTCATCATTCCGTATCTTGAATCTTCCGTTGATGGAGTTTACCTCTGCTGTACACACGGTCGATTTTAGCCAATGGATCCTCTGGAGTTTACCGGTCGAAAGTAAATGCAACACGAAGTTTATGGCCTCATGTGTAGTCGCTTTGGGAATTCAGTTTTTTCTCGAACAGTACGAGGAAGTGATCGGTCGGGGAAGTAGAGTCAAAGAGCATATACTACCCTCTCCCCCTCAAAAAAGCGGCTTGTAGGGTTACTTTTATGCAGATGAGGAAGTAAATGTTGGCCCCCTGAATTCGATTTCCAGTTTATGTTTCTGTGTGTCGTACAGCAAGACTATTTACGCACCAATTCGTGACTAATAGAAATGGAAGTAAGTAGAACTCTAATTATCCGAATCAATTGGAACCGGACCCCATTCGGATAGTCAAAAATTCGGATAATCGAAAATTCGGATAATTAATTTACTTCTGTATGTAAATTGAAAATGGGAGAAAAAAACTACATATATAGTATAAAAAAGAGCTATGTATTAATTAATTTAAAAAATGGTAACACTTTGGCATGTTAAGCATACATTGCTTCTAAATACTAATGAAAATACTTTAACTAAATCAAACTAATGCAGTATTTACATTAATAAATATGTTTTTATAAAACATTTTTAATCAGTAGACTCAGCCCAGCGGAAGGCGCGTGTGTTTTTTTTCGTGTAGGTCTATTCGGTTTCTACCGTTATGCTTACCAGCGAATTTAGTACTCCTATATGAGATGGTGTCCTAAAGCGATAATCAGCGATTCGGATAGTCGGAGTTCGGATAATTGGAGTTCTACTGTACGCTATAGAACGCACATTGGAAGAATGGAATTACTAGTCGTGTGCAGTCTTCCATGAAGTAAGCCTATGATGTATCGGACACCCATCGGCCTCTGCAATTCCGTGGAAATATCGACCGCAGCCCAGAATTTCCACACGTTAGGAATAAGAAATTCACGGGAAATGAGAAATGAGCAGAGGGCATTCCTTGGTCTTTTGCGTAATCGAGAGGACGTCTGCAGTGGCTGTTGGGGCGCCCCTCTGACCGAAGGCGCCCTTGGCAGTCGCCGCTGCCCAGCAGAAGACGATCGGCGGAGAAATTAACAAAGCGCACGGGCGATGAGTCACGCAGTTTCGTAGGAAATCATTAAATTCCCCGTGAGGGGAGGGATGATTGATGTAGAGCTCCGTACCAAGGAGGGCGCTTATCTCCCGCCAAATCGCCGAGAAGAAGGAGTCGAGGACACGCAAGGAACTGTATTTCTCGTCGCTTTCACTACTCAAGGCCCGATAACGAACTCGTTCCCGCTTCCTCCTGCAGATGTCGCGTCGGCGCTCCGTATTTACGGAAGCGTGAACCAATGACTCGAAACAGGAGAGAAACAGAGCAGACGGAAATGTTGTTATTTTCTACTGTATTATTCGTTTTTTATGTTTTTACAATCATTGGATGACGTGAATTTCTTGAGGAAATGCGTAGTACCGCTCCTAAAACATAACTTCAATGCCCAGGCGAGAACGACACACGAATAGAATTTATTGAGTACCGACGGTTTTACACGCAATACTTTATAACACTGAAGAGGAATTTCTGCTTCAACTTCTGTTTCTAAACTGAAGGATGTTCTCTTTTTGGCTAATTATAATTAGAGTGAAACATCCAGACTTATTACCCAAAGTCAAAGATAGGTCTATTTTTCCTTCAACGGCTTCCAGAAACACTACATAAATAAATAAACATCGGAGAGTGAGCGCCTCCAACTAGAAAAATTTGGAAACATTTAACTGATTATAAAAACGACTAAACGCTAAATCAATAATACTGCAAGTCAAACAAATAAAAACCACATCTGAATGCTTCTAATTGAACGCGAAACAACAATATTAGACGACAATGATTGTGATGCGATAACAAAAATGTTTACAACAATGCTGTGGAGCTCGATACTGTTGAAATATATGTCAAAAAAATAAACAAGACAAGGAGTAAATTTTCTCAAAGATATAGCTGATACCTGTACCGTAATCTATCTATTTTTAAAATCAATATGCTCAGGCGTGACTTTGTGGAAAGCCATAATAAATAAATAAATCAAAATAATAAAGAAAAATCTATGGGTAACTACTGAGTATATTTATTTACTATCTATTTTTCTTTTAGCAAGTCATCTCCGAATGCTGTACGAGGTGACACTTACAAAACATTTTCTGCTACCGACATTTCGCCGTCGTTGATTTCAATACATGAGGAATAGCTCTGCGCGAACAGAGGTAAAAGGGATAGTACTGAATCGAAGCACCCTCGTGTATGAGCCGTGTTGCGGTGGCCACTTCCCGTGGACGGCTGCAGAAGATACGCATCTTGCCTTTCTTCCTTTTCGCCACCTGCCTTCGCACAAGAAAGTGCTCTGCCCTACATTCTCACCGATAACAGGTGGACGCAATTGGCTCGGGACCTCTTCCCGAAACTCTGCATTCGCATATCCCAACTCTCCTGTTGCGTAACCGAAAACTCTACATCAGGGCCGTTTTTAGGCATACGCGGTCGCGTAGGGCCCCGTCAACTTAGGGGCCCCGCCGCCAAGCCACACAAAGGACAAAGCATTTAAATAATTAAAATTTTTATTAAATAAATAAAATTAAAAGCATAATAAATTCAATCTCCGTACCATATTATGGTATTTTAACGTTATATTTCGCTAGCCTCACATGTAACGAATTTAAAACGAAGTGGTTATTCAACTGTCATTGGAACGGTGCAATCATTGCACTGCAGTTTGGCACTGGGGTCTATAGGGCCCCATAAAATAATGTTGCCAAGGGCCCCCAAAATTATAAGTTCGGGCCTGCATTAACAATTAGTTTAAGGCGTCAACATCCGATGCTAATAGCCCCTTTATTTTTATTTATTTATCAATCCCTCATATCCCGCGAAACACCAATTCACAGTGAAGTAATAAGAGTAACAATAGACAAACACATATATGACCATTCCCCGATCAGACAAATCTGGATAGTCGGGATTCGAACCCGGGACCTTGGAGTTGGAGCGTTATCACGTAGGCACTGAGAAAAACCCTTCAGGGTGCAGAAACATAAGGGAATGATAAGAATAACGGATTTGGAAGGTCTGCTAAAAATATATTGAAGTGTTGATCCGTTGAAACGCGTATCCACGATAATACCCAAATTGTTAGTATTAAATGCTTTTTATCTATTCTTATAAAAACCCATCGATTTGAATGTATAATATTACAATATAGTTTATGCATAATGATTTTCCTCTAAAGCAGTTTACCTCCACAAGCTGAGGTCCTCTTAATGGCGGTAATTTTCACAGCCGGATGTCCTCCCTGTCGCCAACCCGTATCGGTAAAATTGGGCCCCCACTGGGATCGAAACCAAGTCCTACCCCACCTCCTCATTCAGACGCGTCATCAATTAAGCGAAGCGGGAACTCAACAATTAACCTAAGAATGTGTTCTATTACGTGTAACAAGGTTCATTATTGTGTTAGCATGTAACTAAGGAAATTATATCTGATAAGGCATCCGGAATTCTTACAGTCTGTTGGGTTGCGAATGTAGAATTCTGTAACAATTTCAAGAACGTAAACATATCATATGAAAAATAACACTGAATAAGAAAAACGCCTAAACTAATATCCCAATGCAGCTGATATCAATAGTTTAAGGGGTTTGTTATGAAAGAGCGTAACCAAAGTAACGAAAAACTTTTCTTATAAAAATTTTCTTTTGACATAGTAAATTTGTTAAATGGAAACATTATCTAAATTACTTACCTCTTATAATTTACATGCTAAATTTATTATTCTTATTAAAATATTATTTATTTTCATGTTAATTTTCTTGGCATTAACAGAATTGAAATGCCAATAGAGGATTCTTCTCCGAATAATCACCAAAGGCCAAAGCACCCAGGAATTTGGGAAAATGTTTATTTTCGCTCCCAAAACGTTGAGGTAACCTGCTGCCAATTCCACTTTACTGCTCTCGCGGAATCTGGTGCGAAATCCAATTTCGCTACTCTAGACGAGAAGCCGCACAACGAATTCGCAGATAATCACAACAGACGACTTTGGCTGTTGCATCACCAATGTTTTACTTTCTTCTTTTCCATTACGCCTCTGCTGTCAATTGCGGCTTCGGAGACATCGACTCGATGCATTGTTTCCTTTAATATGTTCCAACTGATTGTTAAAGAGTATCTTCGTCCCGGTATTGTTATGTCTCCGCTATTTATTATTGCTTCGTATTTACATTGTTTTTCGTAGGCTCTGCAATTAGGCATTCAATAATAACCGCAAATATGAACAAGAATATCTCGGCTAATTCACCAAATAAAACTTAATTGTTGCGTGATGACAATGTTACTGTTGACAATGACAATGAAAAACCCGGATTTGTTACCAGTGTATCAAACAGCATTTAGTAGTCAATGTAGGACGGGATGAGAAACCAATCAGGAATGATGTCTTGACACACAGAAAAGGTACTAAACAGATGCCTATTTAGGCATTGCCTGGACGTCCTAAAAGTAGCCTTTCAGACTGAGAAAAACTGACAAATCAATAGACCAATCCAAGGAAAGGATGTTGAAAGAAAAAAAAGCCATAAGACAACTAGAAAGACGGTTTCTCCCCTCAACAGTTCATGTCTTTCATTTGATTTGTGGGATATCTATGTAAACATTCAGCGTGAGGTTGGGGAGGTCGTAGGACAGACCGGTAAGTCAACAGGACAAGGCAACCCCCCTCATCGTTTAAAGAATTCAAATTAAATAATTGAGTCGAGTGCAAGGGTCACAGAGTTGCAAAAGCCCGCATGAAATGTATGGGGTAACACGGTCAATGAAAGCGATTGCTTGAAAGAATGACGACGATGTCTTCAGAATTCCTTATTTTATACCTCCTATTCAGTTAAAATTAGAAATAACCAGAGTTAAAATCTGAATCAAGGACTCTTGATCATTTTTAATATCAAATCTGTTTATGCCCAATGGATAAAAGGTTCCGATCTTACTCCATTTCCTTTGCCTTTACTGCAATATTAAATCATATTTTCCTTTCCTGTCTTCATTTCTATGGACGTCTTAGAGAATTCCAAACTGTTACTATGGCAATGGCCGTAATAGAAACATACAGTAAATAATATTACCTTTAATAAGTATTTTATTAGCATTGAAGTAAAGAAGACCCTAACTCGGAATAGATTACCTCCCTTTCGGTTACCATGGTGATCTCGCCTACATCAACGAGGGGTCGAACGTAGGCCTCCATGAAGGTTTCCTCCCCTTCGATTCAACCATTTGAAATTGATATTTCGGAACAGCTTAAAATAAATCATAGAATAAAAGAGTTCATGTTTCGAGGATTTTAATCTAATTTTATTTTATTTTTATTTTTCGAGGATGTTGCCAATCGGAGCGGAAGATCACTTTCGAATGGCAGAATTATGTATATATGAGGATGATTTTATCTTAAAATTCTATGTTGAAAGCGTTGTTAAAATACGAACTTAAATTTCGATTCGAAATTGTCACCAACGCTTCTTCGACAAGAGTCCAATGGAGAGGAAGCCATAAGAGTGAAGGAGTAGAAAGGAAAGAGATGACGTACTACAATCAAGCTCCTCAGATGAATCAAGTGGTCTAGAAAAGAATGAAATAATACGATTTCCTTTTGTTTGTCACCAAAAACCATGGTGACGAAGATCACGATCAGTCTTTTCAAGCTCAGTTACTTCACCTTAACCCTAACTCAGAAGCCTTTTTGACGAACAAAGAAAGTGAAAATTTGCTTCAATATCACGAATTAAAACACAACGAAATCTTTTCTTTCCACGGGCAATAGGCTTCTTTTCATGGATCTAATCATGTCTGGTTCTTTCCCAAACATATCATGATAAATACTTGATATATTCTTTTATATTACCTGCGGACTTTTACTTCATTTGCAAAGTTAGACAAGAGGAGAACATAGAAAGACAAGATAAGTATCACGAGATTGTGTATTTAAACTATGTTTATTTTTATAGTGGACTATTGATTTCGAATCCCATTCTTGCAAAATAGATAAAAGATTTACAGAGAATATTCGTCATAATTCCACCTTTTCAAACGCAGTCGTCGTGACGACAAAACTATTGTTGAACGTTGATCCAGGTTCGCTTTCTTACCGTTTTGATAGAATCAAATTGAGCATTACTCTGCAGAGAAAAAATTGTAATACATAAAAAAAACTCTTTTGGCTCTGAATTCAGAATCTCGGTTATTTTGCAGCTATATTTCTCCCTCATAAAACGATATTTATCTGACTTCAAACATTTTCAATTGATAAGCCAATTATACTTGTATTTTATTTGAATATTAATACACTGAATGTATAATAACTTTTGTCAAATAATTATTTTTATGAAAATCATAACTGCTAGTAAAATAGCTTAATGTTATGAGCCGTGAAGGGATAATGAGCTTAGTTGACAATGTTTCGTATTTACTTATTTGTTTTTTGTTTACATTTTGTTTGTTTACACTTTTTTCTCTACTTTTATTCTAATAAAAGAATTAAGCCTAGAGAAGAGATGCTAAGTGGAAGGATACGGATTTATATGTATCGGCGGCACCCAAAAAAAAATAAGAAAAGTTCTAGCGATGTGTATGGAATGCGTGGAATAGGGCAATCCGCCAAAAGAGCAAATGGGGCACGTGGCCGCAGAAAGGGAATCCAGCGGTGATTTTGGAAGATGCGTAAACATATCACGGAGGGTTGCTATATTTAAAGCTGCGCTCTCTGGTGGAAGAAAAAACGTGGGAGGAGAGAATGGCAGAGAACGGGGGAGAGCGGAAAAAACACATTTCAGAAGGGGAACGCGCACAGAGCGAAAACACATTGCAGTAAGGGGAAAAAATGGAATACACCACGAATATTAGCGTAATCCTCAAACAAATCAGGAAGTTTATATTAGTTGACATTCTTGGCCGAAATATTTGACTCTTTTATGAGCTAAAATTTTCTCGCAACAATGTGAGACGATCGACTATTACCTGCTATTGAGTTATACCGTGAACGGGATTGTTCGATTTATATGATTCCACAGCATTGTTGTAAATATCTAAAAATGAAATATCTCAACAAATCACGCGCTCGTTTGTAAATTTAACAATGTCGATTTTAGATTGTTGTGAACAACTGTCTTTGGAGATCTTTCTGAACGACCTCCACATTTATTTGCATGATTATCAAACAGCAATAGCGTTCCGAAGGTCTAATTACAACATTCGGGACCATTCAGATTCTCGAAATACATGGTCTCCCCCTAACAGCGAAATCAGTTTCCTTGATTTCTCCTCAGATGGCATAGAAAACCGAATGAAATGAAAATGTGATTACATCGAAACCAAATGTTGCACCTTTTCCTTACTCTCTGAATATTTCAGACAAAATCTTTTCACTTCAAAAAAAAATCAGCAGCTTAGGCTTAACCTATGTATTTAACTACGTTTTAGACATACAAAAGCAAACAGCGTTGGATTCTAGTGCATGGCCGTCTTATGGCGATATTAACCTAATCAGAGATTTTAAAATGAAGACTTTTACATTTCGACACACTTTTAAACAATATCGAAGTGATTGTTGCTCCAAAATATTCCTCAAAAAACATTGCTTCAAACTTTAGAAGACTCGATTGATCTTAAAAGTTAAGTTTACTATGATTTTATTTCACACAGTGCAAATTAATTAAACCTATTCCATTTGATTGATGCATGAAAAGTTGTCGGACCGTAATTTTCATTGTTGAGAGTCTTTATTTAAAACTAATTAGTCAATTTAGACCTTAATTAACCAAATCCTCATTCGTTAAAGATAATCCAAATCCAAGAAAACGCAAACCTCTAAAAACAACGGCTATTTGGAGCTTTTTTAACTCTAGTGTATCAACGAAGCCGTGTCCCTTTTTGTCCTTTTAATTAACAAATCCTCATTGTCGCGATTGACTGGCTTTTAATTTTTTATTGTTGAAGGATTTCATAACAATGTCCTTTATCATTATTGTCGAGTGAATGCTGTCTCTTTAAGTAGTTTTCTCAGTCGTTTTCAGATAGGCCCTGTCTTTTAATCAGCCCTTTAGTTCTCCATTATTTTCCATCGCATACATTCCATCATAAATCATTGTACACCCTGAAAAAGGTGCCCGAACTTTATCAGTAATGTGACAGTTTTTCAGGATTGACAACACCGAAGAACGATACGTATTATGTGTACACAAGTTTAAGTGGATTCTCGCTCTTTGTCGTTGAGTTGGCGGTACGACAGTTTCCATGCAAGAGCCAACGCCTTCGACCTCCTCTTCCTCCCAGTTGTCGCTAATTAAAACGCCTAAATATTTGAACTCCCTTTGTTCATCTCGATAATCACGCGTGCAAATGAAAAACCTTCTAAGTAAAGTATCGGTGAGCGAAAAAGCATTTCTCGGACGAGAATTCCGTGTGACGCAACGCAATTTCACTTTGCGACCTTGCGGAGTGCTATCGAACTCAAGGTCTCTGGCGAAACCGAGTCAATGATTTAGAAAACCCTTTTTCTTGAGGGGGAAAAACGCATCTCGGATAAAAAAGAACATGCTCGCAATTACATGTCGGTACTCTTAACCTTCGTTTCTACGGAAAATCACAGCGAAAATTACGGTAAGCATGCCATTGTAAGTGAAATGTATAAGAAATTGTGCCTACCTGCATGAATAGTTATGCCAAAGTTTATATAAAAACCTTCGTATTTTTATAAAGATAGATGCTTGATTTGCATTCATTTTGAATTTGAATAAAGAGAAACTTACTTTTTTCCTTGCTTCTCTAAAAAATTTCGAATCAATTCAAAATGATTGGATGCAAGATAAAGGGCACAACGCATTACGTAAGACTTCCGGTCCCAAAATGAATTGGTACGATGCAGACTTCTCTCTCGTTGTATTTAGAGTTTTTTCGCAGTCAACGTATCATGCAAAACCCTATCAATGAACGTAACTCAATCTGCAGCCTAAAGTTAAATCATAGGCAAATCATCATGTCAAATAGAAATTTATTAATAGAGAACTTATCTCAAAACAATTTATTCATTGATTATTTTACTGTCATTTATTTCATGGTACATGGTATGATTTATCATTTTACTCAACGAACTTTACTGCCATTGTTGAGTAAAACCTTACCATTGCAATTATCATTGTTGTAGGCGATGTTTTCCTTATATTACATTAATAACAAGGATAGAAACAACAAAATAAATATAAATTATTAATTATTACATCGTTATTACAAAACCAGCAATAATATAGCATACAGATTGACCAATTTCGAGTAATAAAACTTCCATATTTGTTCCTATCAAACTATTCATTTTCTCGATGATAAACGGCCGAAAAGATAAAATGAACAAAAATTACGAGCAGATATTACATTTTTAGTATTGGCATGTTTAGGAGCAAATATTGATGACACTGATCTTGAAAGATGGCTATATACTTGCAACAAAGAATTATTAATAGCACCTTACTGGAAAAAAAAACTTGTCCGTTCGCTTAAGGTAAGCAAGCCATCGAATGGTATAAAATCTGAGTCACGAGAAACTATAAAACTGAATATTTCAAGAATAATCCCTTCAAATCCATGCGTGATTTAATCCTGTGAGGCGTGAAAGTGCACACAGCCTCATTTTCGCGTACGTTTCTCGCCATAAACTGCATCGCATTCGCTTTTGCATTGCCCAGTTCTTTCCCAAGGGACTTGAGCTATAACCGATCGAAACTAAAAATTGTAAGATTGGTAAGGAGACGTGATTCAAAATAGTAAATTTGGCAACGTGTCAAGTTATTGGGAAATGTATAAAGATAAAAATGGTTGAGGAGAAAGGGTGTGGCTGGGACCGAAATAAGAATGATAAGATTATCTCCACTTTGGTTTGCACGGGGGAAGAACCCGAGTGCTATTACATATCTCTCATTATATTTAGTTTCAAGACTCGGATGTTCTCATTCCGTAGCTAAAAAATGCATTTTAGAGCCTTTCTGGATATTAGGCCCTCCATTGATGAAAGTTAATGCTCTCAACCAAAAAATGAAATTTATAATAAACTTCCGACATTTCCTAGCCAGGAGTAGTAGGGAGGTTGCATTTACCAAATAAAGTAAAAAATGATATTTGAAACCGAAAAGTATATGGGTTTCAATTCTTTCAATTTGTGCATTCTCTGTTAATATGGGCAAATGTTTGTTCCAATTTTACATCTATTGAAACACGAAAAAACAAAATTTTGTCTACTGTGTATACAATTGTAGGCGACGAGGGAAATTGCTTTATAACAGAAATGTATCAGATATTGTGAAGTAAAAACTTGTACTTACAATAATAGAGTCATATGAAACAGGTACTCCTATTAGTTCATCACAGTAAACTAGACGGATTTTAGCTCATTTTATGGAATCTACCGCTTCAACCCTTATAGTCAGGGCCAGTTTTCAATGAAGATGTTTTTCCGTTAAATACGTATCCCAAATATCAATGGTTATTTCTCAATCGTAGAGAGTTTTAAATAAATTATTAAACGGTTCAGAGGCCAGAGTACCAAACGGCAACATTTATAAGGTTGGTCAATTACATCTCCAAAGGTATAACAAACCTTGGTTAGCGATCCACCAGATTTTTAAGCCCTACGATTCAGTCAACTAGTATAGGAAAATGTGGACTTGCTTACAATTAGTTGCACTAACAATATTACTCATGGTATAGTGGGTAGACTGTTGCGGTAACGAAAAGCAATTGTGTGAGTAGCACCGAAGCAATGTTGTTTCTTACGGCAGCGAAATGTTTTTTCGTTGTGGGAACAAAAAAAAAATGTAAAGAGAGAGTAGTGTATTTCGGATAAAATACTGAAAGATACTCGGAAGTGAAATGTGGGAAAGTGCCATAAATAACTGGGGATTCATTGCAGTGTTAACAAAAAGATTTTTACTTCCGATAAGAAATTTCATTTGCAAATTCAGGTCATCACTGTCACCCCGAAGCTGTTTCTAGTGAACGAAAACCATTCAGAAACGCACGTTTTCTTCCATCATAATTAACATTAAATTATACCACCTTCTGTCTAGAGATTCATACATAGAGATTTTCGTATAAAGACTAGATATTTTCTCCAGCATTTGCGCGATCATTTGCAATCTAATGGATATAATACTATTTCGGAAATTCCATATTATATCGGTCTTAAACGGATCAATTATTCCGCTGCTAAGTATGGTTTGTTTCCTCCTTGCATGATAATTCGTAGACCATTAGTTTTAGACACGTACTAGGCACATTCAACGACATTTCAGTACTTTTATCGAGAGAAGTGTAAAATTAGCTTTAACTAAATCGATTCCTTATATTCATTATCTCCTACGCTCACGCTGAGTAAATAAACTTTCGTCTCCGACCGTTCGATAACGCTTTGTGGTTTCTATGGATACGCCAGTTTATTCTGGAATAAAAAAGGAGAATTCTGGCATTTCATACTTAATCTTCGGTATCGAAAGTTTGAAGTCTCAAGGAAGGCGTAACCCAATGCAGTTGGAATAAAATTTGTGTGTGTGCGTCAAAACAGGCAGGTTAGGAAATAAGTGAATGAAGAGTGTGTATGGGATAAAGGAAAGGTCACATGA
This sequence comes from Sympetrum striolatum, assembly GCA_947579665.1. Lineage (NCBI taxonomy): Eukaryota > Metazoa > Arthropoda > Insecta > Odonata > Libellulidae > Sympetrum > Sympetrum striolatum. The sequence continues at coordinate 45,172,975 of OX388342.1, read as the reverse complement.
CCATAATGAATCGATTTTTTACGATGTTTTTCGCATGCCTAAAGTACGTGTGGGAGCTGAATGAATAGAATGAAGAGAAAGTGAATGGTTCCGAAAAGGAAGGAAACTGATCGACCGTGAGGAATTGCAAGTTGAAGAAATATAAGTTAAGTTTGTAGAGAATTCAGCTCGGAGGCCGGTTGGAACCTTTTCCCTATTATCATCAACTACCAAGAGCTTGGAGGGGGAAATGTGGCTTAGGGTAGGTGAGGGTGAAGCGGGTCAGTTCAAATAGTTTTAAGAATAAAAAAATATGCAAACATATAATAAGCTGAATAAAATTTTTATTCAGTAGATATCGATTATATGTATATGTATGAGGAGTAAGAACGAGATATATAAGTAAATAAATTTTTAAAAAATATTAAGATGGAACCACACCTCTGACCCACTTCACCCGCAACAGGAGGGTGAAGTGGGTCATTAGAAAACTACTGTGATTCCAGCAAAATAAAATGTTTTTGAAAACAAAAAATCAAAAATGTTTCTAGAAACACTTCCCTCTAGTAAAAGAAGATTTCCCTGAGGCTCCAACACACACCCCATGGAACCATACATTGCACATGATGCACTGAATCCAGTTTTTATACTTGCTGGAGGTTGCCGTGTAAAAGTACCTGCCACAAACCCACAGTTGTCTTCATTGCCATCTGCAGGCCTATTTGGAGATGCTGGTAGGTTTTTTTGGAGGCTCACTTTTCTTATTTTGTCCAGTTCAGATTCACCAGACTTGCTGTTGCCGAGAGAGGCAATATGCTGCGGCGACTTAAGCACTTCAGCTTCTTGTCTATTCCTTCCAGGGCCTTTTCTTTTCACAGAGATTTTCATAGATGAAGGAAAAAATCTTCTCACTTGAGTAGATTCTTGACATGTTTGGGTGTCTTGAGGTTGTTGTGGAGCAGGATTACATTCCACGGGTTCAACAGCTTTTGTGAGTTGGTCGTTAGTCACTGCAAAACGGTTGACCGGGAACACTCCTGTGGCTCTAAAGCCATTGACTGCCGTGAACACCATTGTGGACATCCAAGCTTGAGAAAATATTTCTCCAAAATTGCCTTTTTGAATAGCTCTTGATGGATTAAAAAAAACCACTGATTTGCAGCTGCTCTGTACATGGATTTCAATGGCTTGAAAAAGGACTTGTCCAATAGCTGGAGTTCGTGCGTAGTGTGGCCTTGCAGTCACAGCATGGTGATTTGATTTTCCCTGTCGAACATCGAGCAACTTAACGTGTGACACATGACCATCGAGAATAAGCAGAACATTTCCTGATACCTTGCGCTTGACAAAATGTTTCAGGCAGTCGAGGTAGATGTTTTCGTTAATCCGTCCACTCTCTGACATGCACACCGCAGTGGACGGTGGCATGTGTCGTTCAAACTCGACCTTCTTACGCTTCCCCTTGAAAATGACACCCGGAGGGACAAATGAGCCGAATGCACTGCAGCATACTATCACAGTTACATTCTCAGCTCGTTCTTTGCACGTAACTGCCTGAATGTCCCTTTTATCTTTACAGGCCAAAATTTTTGGTGGTGGTGGATAGGCAGTGCAGTCTCGTCCATGTTGTAAATTGATTGAAGTAGTTTCTGCAACTTTAATTCTTCAATGGTAGTTTGCAGTACGTCATAAAACTTGTTTAATCTCTCCCGCCTCAATCCGTTTGCTCGTGCCATGGACAGGCTTACGCAGCGACAGTTTCTGTCCGTGTCTCTTGATGAAGCTGTATAGCCAATCCTTACCGGCTTCCTTTTTCGCGACATTGAATTAATGAGCAATCTTTTCTTCTTCGGCAAGCTTGAAGGCAGCCTTGCGGACGTCTTGTGGTGTCAATGGAAATCCTTTCGACTCCAGGTACAGAAGTCTCTCAAGAAGTTCCTTTTCCTGCACCTCCGTAAATACGGTCTGCCCACCAATGGATCGTTGAGTGTTGTCTTCCTTAACAACTTTCATTCGGCGCTGAAAGGTACCAAATGAAACTGAAAATCGTCTCGATGCTTCTCAAATCCCAACACCAGCTTCTACTGCTGCAACTGCATTATTCATTTCCTCTATACTCCACATGAACATTCCGTCGTTCACTTTCCTTTAATAATGTTGCGGCATGATGCTACAAAAGGTTTATACAATTAAAAATTACTACATGTATATATTACTACAATTTAATGATTAATAATTATTCCTTTCTACTATAATACTTAGTAATAAGTTTATATTAACATAATGTAATTAGTTTCTAGCCCAAAATTATCATCAATGAAATTGACCCTCTTCACCCTCCAATACCTGACCCACTTCACCCGCTCATGCACATTTCACAAAAAATAAAAAATACAAAATGTGGCAATGCCTGCCAAGCCCCGCCTGCTCGCATTGCAGAGTAGATGAAACGTATGACTGCATGCAACAATATGAAGTTTTTTTAATCATTTAATGGTTCTATATTAACCCCAAGAATGCGCTCTCAAGTTAGATGACTGGAAAAACTTACCAGTTAGGAGTTGTGGTTGAATCTTCGTGATTTTTTTACACATGCAGTCTGAGAACGCCGTGGCTACAACGCAGTCATTGAGGACGCCTAGGTAAAGAACAAGTTCTGCCGCATAGTGAGATAACGCAAAAACGAAACTAATGTAGTTTTATTTTCGAAAAAGCTTAGCCTGACCCGCTTCACCCGCTGACCCATTTCACCCTCACCTACCCTACTTGTATGATGAGGAGTGAGGTAGTTTGCCATTGCTTTCTTCACTGAGCCAGAAAGCTATAGGCGGAACAGGTCTACGTAAAAGACGTAAGCATTATGACTCTAAAATTAATACTTTTCTTGGCATTCCATACGGAGAGACCTTGATTAGTGTAATTATTCACTCATACCTCAGTAGCTTTCAATTCGTCGCAGTCATGGATAAGACGGTGACAAGAGTAAATGAAATGTACATGTTTCTCTTTCCTCTATTCAAATCACAAATGAAAAAAGGGTCAATTAATCAAGATATGGTAGCAGAAGCGTGCGTAAGTTAAAGATTAAAAATATGGACGAAATGATTCTAAATGTGAAGGCGTGTTGTAATAAACGATAGAAAGAACACAGTTACCCCCAGCGGGCTCAGCGTGAGTGTTATATGTACCCCTTCAGAAGTATACTGATTCAGTATCACCATTAATTATTCTTAAAAAATCAACGCAATTTATTTATTCTTAAAAACTACAAATAGGCACCAGGCCAGGCGGTAGTCATATCGTGGGGGGATTACATAATCTGTCTGGTATTCACCCTAGTCGGGAGGAAAACCCCCCAAAACCTCCCAAAGGCAGTATGTAATACATATAATTATAAAACATACAAAAATGTCTCAAAATTTACAACAATCATACAATAATTAAAATATTAATATAATTATACAGTAATATTACAATGTTATAAAAAATCATAACATTGCAACAAAATCACAAAAACCCGTTCAATTTCATTGATAAATATATTGTAGGAAGAGGAAAAAGGTTCTAAAACCTCTCCAGGTAAATTTTTCCATTCTACTATTTCCCGATTTAGAAATGAAAATTTACAAACATCTGTTTTCTGATTAAGTCGAGTCCTATAGTTATCTCCAACAACCTTTCGAACTAGTCCCATCAGTTCGGGTGGTTTAAGGCTTAAGGTGATGCATAGACTTTCGGAATCTTCCGCAATCGCCTTCGTTTTGGGAACCACGATTCCTCGAGAGTGTCACTTCCGAATGATCGGATTAAGCAACGGTTCCTCACTATCCCACGAGTCGAAGTGCAAATGAGGAGACAATGGTACGGAAGAGAGATCAAAAGGCCTCCGAAAGACCTTCTTAATTATTCATACGACCAGCAGCAGCAAGACGGGTTATTTCTGGTCCATTTGGGACGCTCTTTCGACTTCTGGAGTCTTCCTCTAGATCACCGAAATTTCTTCATTTGATGGTGGGAATTGTGACTTATGCACCATCGAAGAAGTGAGAATAAAATATGCAAATTGTAGTGACAAATATCTGCGTACCTACTGTTTTAAATGCCAATCCCTGTAGCTGCATCCACAAGCACCTATCTTTAAGTTGTGTCATTCATTCATAAGCCTTATTTCCCCATTCCTTGATTTCCCAACGTTCCGTTCAAATATTACGCCATTAAATGCATATGCAGAACCCTAGGATTTAAATTTAATTTCTCCATATCTTTTATCGGTTATCTACATCCTGCCCTTTTTTCTGTTCTTCTATATTCATTTTACTTTCAACAAGAGTTGTTTTTAAAACTTCTCCACATCCACATTAGCATGTAACAAACACAATAGCTAATGCATAATGCTTAAACTTAACATACAGCGGCGTTACTAGGCGTAACTACACCATGACGATTCTTAAGGAAATACAATTGTCGAGCTCCACGAAATATTTTATTATTCTTCACGACCGATACGACACGACATAGTAACATCAGTAGATGATGGTGATGTTATCATCAGGAATAAAAATTATGGAGCTCACCAAATATACTTCATAAAGTGTCGAAATAATGTGAATTTTTCTGATATTACTGAATGTCTAATCATCTATGACAGATGCCAAATGTGGCAGACCGATGACAAGAAAATCAAAATTTATGAAATCTGGAAATTTCGGATGCGGAAATGCAATTGAAAGAGGGACGGCGAGCACGAGAGGCCAACGCCCTTTAGCTTCACGAAACGTCGATAAGTGAACGTTGGCTTGTTGTGTGATCGCCGTAAAAGGCCATTGGAAAACGCTTCCCATCCACAGCAATATGGAGGAGGCACTATTAAAAGATTTAATTTTTTGTCTAATTTTATATTAGGTTATTATTAATCTGATTTAGGCCGATCCTCAATGAAAGAGACAAGAATGAGCTAACAATTGAAGTGCAATGCACCGTTGCGTAACAATGATCCGCACCGAGATTGTTGGACTGAGGTTCGAAAGAGAGAAAGTCAACAATTAAGCGAACGAGTCATTGTTGCCTTAAGGCGTGAACACATCTGATGCCGCCGTTGATTAAGTTGAATCTAAGTAATGTTTGATTTCGGTGGAGCACCTTTCCACGAACAAATGACATATGACAGTAAAATAGCAAATTGATTCAAGCGACAGTTGACAATCGTCCCCAAATCCTGTATCCGGTCTCCTATGCCATCACTGAGGTAACTCTATGGATGTGGTGGAGATTGAAATACGTCAGGAATGGAAAATTTTAAAAAAGGTGTACGAAATTACAATTTTGAATCGTAAAGCGAATTTTATAGTTTATATTAATAACTTGTGGTGGTGCACGTTGAAATTCAAAGGAGGAAAAAATAAGTGAAATTGTAATTCAAAGAATGTTTTTTAAAATATTTATAAATATTTGCCATCAACAGTCCGATAAACTGTGCCGTAAAACATACGTTCACATTTCAAAATTTATCAATTTTAATTATTTATTTAACTCTGGGTTCGAACTTAAGCCTTCTCAGAGCAGAAAATACTTTTTTCCAGGGCGATCTACATTGTAGTAATTCAATACTGTTTCAGAAATGATGAAAGAATTGCCTTTATACATGAAATAAATAAAAGATAAAAGAAATAATAATAATAAAGGAATAATAATAAAGGAAAATAAATATAAGATATATGTAATATATTTATAATAATAATAATAATAGTAAAGGAAATAAGAGAAAGGAAACACTACTGTATGTCTCATACCTATAGATTAAACTGTTCTGAAATAGATTGGCAAACCAGCAGACAGACGGACTTATTGAAATTTATATACATGATCCTAGTATCCCGCCCATTGCCCACCCCCCCTTACTCTTCGCCTTACTCGTTGCATCTTCTTTGAATTTAGTGACCTTTGCCTTACTTTGTAACTCTTGCTTTCCTTACTTACTTTGTAATTCTGATTATCTTGCAACTAAACGGTTTGTGATTATGAGTGTGAGTGTATATATTCGGAAGGGTGTTTTTATTTGTCACCTGAAGATGTAGCGACAGTACGAAACCTAGGTCTTGTTTTTTCGGATATTAAATTAGTCGTCTAGTAAAATTTTGTTTACAATGAATTTTTTACTAGTTAAGAAGTACCATAATGTTAACCCTGAAATGATTTCGTTTATGTACATGATTATTCGATACCGAATTGGACGTTCTATAAAGCCTCCTTAAATTAAAGTTAAACCTTCAAGAACGACATTAAATGAAACATTAGCAGAATCTTGGGGGGCTGGAACCTGAAACTCCCCCTTCATGCTATTCGAGGTATGTAATGACTGTACTGCAATTGTTTATCTTGAAAATTCGGTTATATTTTGCGCGTGACAGACAGATAAACAGTGGGGTGACGTAATGTCATAATGAGCATGGTTTGAGGGAGTGTTTATATCCGGGAAGCCCGCTATCTGAGAGCCTCATTGGCTGCGCAGTTGCGTATCAAAGGGATGTGATTTGAGGTCTGCTATCGAGAATGCCGTTTGAAAGACGTCACGTCCTCCGCGGAATGCTGCATCAGCCCACGATTAATCAGGAGCCGAAGGATCGGAAACTTTCCGTCCTCCCAAGGCTAGTCGAATTTCCTACTTCTATTGTGGTTTACTGGATTGCGACTAGACAAACCACACGCCTCCGGGTTTTGCCGGAAGACTCACGGTCTGCACAACTATCCTCCAGGCTCCGGGTTTTACCGCCCGGAATTCGACGGAAAAAAGTTGTGTTAATTGAAAGAGGACCAGCCCGTGTTTTATGAATCAATTAGCGATGAGTCGTCAAGTGTAATCCAGATGTTTCTTGGAATTAAACGGGGATTGCTACACGCAGCAGATTAAAACTTACGGTAAATTTTCCGAATTCAGAGACAATTAATAGCCTCTGTTTTCGGGAAGAAAATGGTGTTATTATTTCGCTAAAATATTATTTGAAGCTAAAGCTTGCATCTTAAGAATCGAAATTTCTGCCAAATTCATCGAAATCAATATTCCACGCTTTTGAGTCATTTTAGTCGTGTATTTCGTGCATCATGTAATGAGTTATTGATAATCTCAACCAATCAAAACTAAGCCTCAATGCTATGATTGGATCATAACTACGTAACGTAACGTAACTAAATAAGAAGCATAAGCATGTTTCCTCGAATATATTCCTAAAATTGAACCCCGCAATATTTGATTATCAATAATGAATGTATCTTCCCTATGTATCCCGAGAAATGAGTTGCACAATGCCATTGGTCGTCAAGGTGACGCATAATCGCAAAAAAATTCCGCTCGTTTCATCAAAGTTTTCGGGATTTCGACCCAGAGAACAAATTTTAAATAAAAATAAGGCTCCTCATACAATATCCTCACTTATGGATTATGTCTGTAGTTAGTTAGTTCGCAGATTATATTTTAACTTCATAAAAGAAAACAAGTCTGACCTCTGAACACTAATTAATCTGAGAGAAAAACATAACTGAGTATATGGAGGAAGACGGGACTGGTTGCTAAATATAAATAATCTCATCTTCTTTTACGTAACGACGTTTGTGGATCTGCGAAATTTGAAATCTACGATTCTCCAGAGCTCAAAAATATACTTTTAAAGAGCAAATACTGCTTTCAGTTGCTAGGTAACCGGGTTCGGTATTGACGGCAGCTATGGCAACGAAAACAAACGAATTACTCAGCGCCGCAAAGCGTCGGCAGATCGGAAAACGCGTGGATAAGTGACAGAACTTCCTCTGCGGTTTTCTGTCTCTCTGATAGGAAAACTTCCACAGGAAACCGCATCATTTATTCAACATTTTTTTACCACCAGGCGTTGCTAATACCGCGAAATTATTTTCCACACGAATTGAAACCTGGCACACGATGCTCGCAAATGGCACCACAATAGGCGACTTTAATGGATTTTATTCCTTTTCAGACTTTTTGCCAACTTTAGCTTACGCAAACCAAGTTACATTATCCGCGGTGATGTCCGCGATGTGGCGCAAAATCAACACGTCATTTAGCGATGAAAAAATTAGAAAAGTTTTATTAAGTTGACGGGGAACCTCGGAGATGGAAAGGCAGCGCTTGCAGAAAATGACAGTATTTGGGGTGTTTGCATCGATCGTGTTTTCACATCGTTAATCTGTTGAATGAGAAAAATAGCGGCTGCAGATGCGATGGGAAGTCAAACATTTTGGAAGATTCTGATTACATTACGAGATGACTCTCCATAAATGAATGACGATGCCAGGAAATAGTCGCCTTGTTCCAAAATACACACTTCTCGTTCCCATGGAGAGTCGATTGCGTTACGGTTCTGTTTTACTAATACGTGGAAGAGGATTATAGGAAATGGTTGCCTAGTTCCGACATAGACACCTCTTCACTGTTTCGTTTCCATGGAAACAATCGTCTGCGTCACGACTCTGTTTCACTAATAAAGGAATCAACTCCTAACTTCGGGGTTATTCACCTAGAGGCTCTCAAAATATTTCTATCATTAATTAATTTATTATTATTATTATTATTAGGGTCTTTATTAGGCGAGATTGAGACTAAAAAGTCTCCTCTTCCATCTAACCTGTCGTTAAGTTATTACATTATTATAAGTATATTACATATATCAATGAAACTTAGAGGAAAATAGAAGAAAATGTGAGAAGGGATTGCGGATTTAAAAAAAAAACCTAAGAAAAGCTTAGGAAAAAATATCCGCTGCAGGAAAACACCCACAAAGAAGGGGGGTGTGAAAAACCTGCACAAACCTACCGATAGCAAAAACTGAAAGACATTAAAGAAAACAATGTACATATAACCTGGAAAATTACAAGAAGTGTTAGAGACATATTATCAAGAAAAATAATGAGAGTTAATAAAAAATGAAATGCAGAAAATACAGTAAGTAGATACATACACTTGTGATAAAAAATATGACTGAACTAGAAATAAGCAAAATAAAACACGATCAATACAAAGATTACGCTCTACAATAATTTTATAAGAGAGTTAACATCATGATTTAAGCATAAACAATAATCTAAAGTAAGTTAATATAATGGAAATACAAAATAGTAAAAAAAAGAAAAGGTTATACTGGATGTAAACTGTAGTAACAATAACGAACAAAATATTCCAAAGTAAAGAAGGAAGTTTGAAGTGTTGTTCCGTGCAGCATGAAAAAAAAACAGGAAAAAACGAACTTGACTTATGGTAAAAAGTAAAATGCTATGATGGAGATAATTAGCGTTATTGATTCTCTAGAAGATATGAAAGGCATCTCCTCTTGAAAGTGTGGATAGAACAGGAAGATTTGATACTCTGCGGAAGGGCGTTCCATAAATTAACCGAGGTCAATGCAAAGGATTTATGTAGCATTTCCGTCCTGTGAATTGGAATGAGTAGATTGTTTCTTCCTCTAGTGTTACAATTATGTACCGACCCTAAGCTGACAAATTCTGAAAAGAGGTAATCGGGAGTTTGTAATCGCATGACACGGTAAGTTGTTGTTAAGATGTGTAATTTTCGACGAGAAGCGAGCTTAAGCCAAGACAATTTCTCAAACGCACCCGAGATATGGTCGAATTTCTTTAAGTGAAAGATAAACCGAACCGATGCATTCTGGGCACGCTGCAATTTGGTAGCTAATTCTTTGGATAAGTCTTGGTAAACAATATCACCGTAGTCAAAGTGTGGCATGATTAATGAATTTATCAGTTGAGCTTTAATCGAAGGCGTCAGGAAACTTCCTAGGCGTCTAAGAGAATTAATTGAAGAATAAACTTTTTTACACACATTAACGATGTGTTCCGACCACGTAAGATTATTATTAATGATAACACCAAGATTATTCACAGAGTCGCAAAATGTGATCTTCGAGTTGTCTAACGTGAGCTTTGCATCGTTATCTTGATTAAGCCTTCTTATCAACTTGGGTGTCCCGATGACAATGGCTTGCGATTTTGAAGGATTTATTTTCAAAAAATTGTCTTTACTCCAGTTATTAATTTGTTCGAGGTCATGATTTACGTGCTGTATGCATTCATGGAAGCCAGAAATCGTGGTGTCGATGTATATCTGTAAGTCGTCTGCGTATAAATGATGCTTACAATGTTTAATTACTTGAGGACAGTCATTAATAAACAGAGAAAACAATAAGGGGCCAAGGGTTGATCCCTGTGGGAGACCACGATTGATACTTATCCAAGCTGATGAGGAATCATTCGAGACAACTTTCTGCTTACGGTCATGTAGATAGGAAGAAAACCAACTAATTGAAGATTTTGAGAACCCTATAAAACGCAATTTGGCAAGCATTAACTCCGCATCCACCGAGTCGAAGGCTTTACTAAAATCAAGTAGGATTAAAGCTGTTAATTTGCTTTTATCCATCGATTTACGAATATCGTCAGTTATTTTTACTAGGGCTGTTGTGGTGCTATGCGACTTCCGAAAGCCTGATTGTGTACTATTGAGGATCGATTTTTTATTTAAATATTCTGTAATTTGCCGATGCGCTAATTTCTCGAGAGCTTTTGATAAAACCGGAAGGAAACTGATAGGTCTAAATTCATCAATATTCAACTTGGAGCTCTTCAAAATTGGTTTAATTAGTGCTCTTTTCCATGGTTTTGGAAATTTACCACTAAAAAACGATAGGTTGAAAATATTTGTTATAATATGTTGCAATAAAGGATATAGTTTGCTAATGATAGTGATTGGAATACCATCAGCACCTTCTGCTTTAGATTTGATGCTTATTAAGGTATTGTATACCTCAAGTTGAGTGACCTCCTTAAAAGTAAATTCCGATTGAATGGTAGAGCGGTTAACTTGCCTGTTTAGATTTTTTAATACGCGATCTTTATGGTTCGGATCAATCATTGTTGGAGGAAGGGAAAACTTATGGTTAAGGGAGTCAAGGGAAATATTTCTTAGCGAAGGAGGCTCCTTAGATTTACCAATTCCCAGATTACGTAAGTTTTTCCACAAAGCAGCGGAAGTTTTATTGCCATTCGATATTGAATAAGCATATTTAATTTTGGCGTTTCTGATGATTTGTTTGGTTTTGTTTCTGTATTTCTTATACTTATTGAAAATTAACTGATCTTTAGTGCGTTTAAATTCTCGGAATATGAAGTCGCGCTTGACCATCATTCTTTTGATGTCATCTGTGAGCCAAGGCGCTCGTGGTTTCGAAATTCTAATTTTTCTAATTGGAGCGTGCTTATCGAGCAAATTTGTCAGTAGGTTATTTAATATTTCAACTTTAAGATCGATATCATCAGTTAATTCTATCTCATACCAAGGTAAACTATGAGCATATTGAAACATTTCTGCATCATTTATGTTATTTAAATTACGATGATAGATGTATTTCTGTTTATTTTTCTTAACCTTAAGTGAGTATGACATGAAAAGTAAGTCATGATACGAGATTCCAGGTACTGGAATTTGACCGTGAATTTCAACTCTTTCCGGATTAGCTTATATAATTTATAATAACCGGAAAAATAAATCATCATAGTCTAACTCTTCAGTACACTACAATAACAAAATAGCAACGCAGAGATACAATTCAGTTCCATTACATGTACACAATTCAAGTTTTTTCGATTTTAATGAAGACTTTCCATAGGGGTCCCGGCGTACAACACCCTAGCAGACAATCCTCTACTCCTCTCCAACGGCTAGTTCGATCCTCGATTCAAATTCTAGCTCTTCTGGATCAATTTGATAATCAGGGAAGGGCCCGAAGACTCTTTGCATGTCATAGAAAAAACGGTGGATCGTCAGTGATTTGCAACATTAAGAAAACACATCAAATCCCTCTGCTCCATCGCTCTATCACCTTCCAAATTGAGCCAGCCACTAATTAAACATCTACGAATTATTTTTAAAGTAAACATCCGCTGTATCTTTGCTGAATTTCATCAAAGAAGTAACATCACGCTATTTTCAGTGTCATAGATAAAAGAGTAAAGAGGAGTAAAGGTAGTTATTAGTGTAAATGTTGAGAAAGAAAATAACGTAAAACTGGCGTAAAAAAATCTGATGTGGCCAGCACATGACTTTCTCCATATATAAGATGTTAATATTTATCTACGACAGTATTTTCGAACTCTTTATTCAATCTAAACTTGGAAGGTAAGAGGTTAATTTATATCATGTTATCTTTTACGTCACAAACATTATAAATAATGTTTTACATTATAAATAATGCCGTGACATATTCGATGAAAAACGATGAAATTGGCCTTTCACCCACAGCGCCCACTAAGTACATAATCATCAACTTCTGGTTTATCAGTATTTCATGAATAACTCCTAAACAATCAGTTATACAAAAATATGTTTCATACAAAAGTTACAGTAAATTTAATTTTCTAAAACTTTTATAAATAATAGTAGATACCTAAATATCAGATTAATGGAGATATTTTGCAAAATCGGAAACGAGCTTCGAAAAGTAAATCTCAACTTTCGGTTAACCTATTTACTTCAAAAACTAATCACCTCTAAGCACACCAACCAAAGTACTATATATAAAATTTGGTGTTGATACGACAAATAGTTTTCATGTTAACAGCGCCCACAAAGTACATAATCAGCTACTTCCGGTTTATCGGTATTTCACGAATAACTACTAAACAACCAGTGACACAAAAGTACGTTTAATACAAAAGTTATAGTACATTATCTAAAACCTTTATAAAAATAATATGTACCTAAATATCATATTTATGGTGTTAGTTTGCGAAAACGGAAATTTGCTCTTAATATATCAACTCTTACAGCATCCATTATAGTACTATAAATGAAGTTTGGTATTGATACGACTAATAGTTTTTACGTTAGAGCGCCCACAAGCACACACACACATACATAATTCCGAAAATGGTCAAAAAGTGTTCTAGGGACCCCAAAACATGTATTTTCGTTGAAATCTCGAAGTCGATTTTTTTCATGAAAACAATACTTTCTCTATACTACGTATATGGAGAAAGTAAAAACACGGAAAACGAAATAATACGTCACGTACACTTATCGAAGAAATCTGATTTTTACGTTGCAAAATCACCAGCAATGGAGATAGTACGAGAGGAAAGCGAAAAAGACAATTTGCCAGGAAAATGCAATTGCAGAAAGAGCAAAATATGAGTTTGGATATCAAGAAATTGTTTCCATAAACCTATAAATAGAACCTTCGTTTGTACGACATAAGAATTAGAAAATTAAAAATAATGAAAATGTATAGCTGTAGAAAATGATGAAAATAAAATTGACAGATCAAGTACATATCTAACACGGAAGTTCTTCGATTAACAAATGAAGTGAGAAGTACGTGAAAAAGATTGATAAATAGGAAAGGAAATATAATGTAGCGCAGAAGAATGTTTAAAAGCCTCGTGAGGGCAGCATTGGAAGGAAATGCGGCAGAGGAGGGCCTGAGTGAGATTGTGAGAGGCAGGTAATGGTCAGAGTAAAGCAGTTACGAGGGAATAATAAGGATATGAAGCGATTGGGTGTGGACAGGACGACTTGGAGAGCTACAGCTAACCAATCTTCCGATGATGGTGGTCGTAAAATGTGTATCATCAGAAATGCTACATGGCTTACATGAAATAGGGTGGTTCCGGCTGGTTTTTGCAGATCGAAAAGGGCAGATGGTAGCTGCAGAGGCGGCACTAAAGGGGTGAACGAGGAGGGACTGAACGGTTCTAAAGGAAGAGGTGAGAAAAAGGACAACATGACGAATGAAAAGCGGAATTTAAGTGTGCAGCTTAAAGGATAAAAGGGCACGCGTGAAAAGGTGTACGGGCACGTATCGGGCGTGTGGAGGCGCATTGTGAATTAACGAGGCGAAAGATATGAGTACACCGAGAGGGAAAACAATGGACTTATGTATTTAGACACCTTAAAGTCACGCCATTTCTCTGATTTCAGAGTGCGCTGTGCGAACGAGAAAATCTGGCGCGAAAAGAGGCAGCGCCGAGCACGACTCTAAGACACGTTTCGACAGTTGAGCGACGAAAGAGGCACACTCACCTCTGGCGCTCCCGCTCCTGCGTTTGTCCATTCTTCCGTAGCCAAGGAGACCGTGGCGTGGCGAACTAGGCGATTGCCATAGAAACGCACCTTTTGTTTACATCACGTACTTCCACCCATCTGTTGATGAATGCGCCGAGGTCAATACTCGCCATCGATCAAGGCGGCGGCGTTTATAAACGCGCGACCAATGGAGAGTCGAGGAGAGGGTCACGTGGAGCGATCGATGGATGCAAGTTGAGGGGAACGCCGGTGCCAATAGAGGCGCCACCGAATGCGAAAGAGTTGTTTTCCCTCGTAAAGGACCCTCGCAATGCAAAGCGGCGTCGAGGCCCACTTATCGATTTGTCCCTCTGCAGATTCCTTTAAAAGACGCGTGGACTTGAGGAGATCACTTTAAGTGAACGCAGGAAGGATCACACATCAACATACGTAATATAAAATTGGGGCTTAATCAGTGACGGTGTGGGGCTCACGAAGCGTGCATAAACGCTGGCTGCTTTAACGGAATTCACGGCATTTTTTTCTATCCAAATCGTGACTAATGATGGGATGAGTACCGTCATCAGCAGATGTGGAATGCGGTGGAATTAAGGACATATGTTAGCAGAAAATCGAATCCACGACATATAAAAACGTCGACCCTCTACTACAGTATTTGCAAATACATGCTACCGCAATGATAATTACTTCTCTCAATTCTTAACTTTTTCTCTTTTCTGTGATTTGGCTCTTTTAAACTTAACTCTGTCGGTAACAAGGTTTAAAGACATCATTCGATTTTTGAGTGCATTCAAGTCTACGTTAATCATGAAAAGTATTGCTCTAAGATTTTTTCTTGTTAGTTCTTCCTAGAAGTTAAGTTTTCAGCGGCAAAGTATAGAAAAGCCTTCCGCCAACTTAAAATGCTTAAAAACTCTTTCAAAATTCTCCATCACTCTTCTTACCCCATGAAGATGGCATAATACCTTTTAAATTCAGTTTCAATAAAATGTAAGTATCATAATGAACTTTGCTTCCCCTATTCTAACTACGGAAAATCGTTCATCTTTTCTATTTAAAAAAAACCTCCCTTCCGAGCCCTCCGTCCATTCACCCCCGGAATGAGAGTCAGCTGAATTCGGAGTCCTACTGCTGCTCCCCCATCAAGATACAAGCACCCAAGGGGGGAGAAAGGCTTGGGAATTTGCCCAAAGATATCGCAAGAGCCTCCCTAATAACCCAATTCTCTGGAGGTTCCTCGTGATAAGATCGTGAAAAATAAACTGCTTTCTTCCTTTGACCATAAGAATTACTGAGTTCGTAATACAACCATCAGAGCTTCCTTAAATTCAACTTTAAGAGTCTCCACTTAAAGATCGTAACTAACAACACGTCAAGCATTTCACAATTTCAGTTGTAAAGTGAGCTTCGTTATTTCCATCGTAGAATATCAATTCATACATTTATCATTCGTGGGAATTTCAAGAATCTCATGGGGGGTACCGGAAAAAAAATGCAACTTTGAAAACATGTACATACAGAATTTGTTACAAATCTCTCGACCCTCACTACCTCAAGCGAAAATATTGCATGAGCGTCCGCATGGAGACGTTATTGATTGGATTGCCCTTGAATTATGCAGCTGAAATTCGTTTCCTTGGTGACAAGATGATCGCGGTATGACAACAAACTCATAACAAGAAATTGGAAATGCGAGGGAAGAAAGCGATACGCATCAGTAACGCAAAAAACGATGCGGATAACATGATATGTTTCATGGATATAAAACAAATAAAAAGGATAACGAAGAATTGTTCCAGTCTCGTCATAATGTTTGGTCGCCGAAATGGTTTTCTTCAATGTAATCCTAAGAGTATAATGTGCGATTAGAGAGGAAATAGAAAAACATTTAAAAGGATATTTCAAAAGGAGAGACACCAGATGAAAACCTGGTTTTTAGACATCAATTGCAGTTTCTTAAGGAATTCACGATTTGCATATTGGAGTAACCATTATTTGTCGAACATCATCTCAGTAAATATGTACCATTAAACATCCTATAAAAATCGACACAAATATTGTTTTTTTGAAACCTAACATATCAACAAAATCAAGCTAATTTACTTCGCCTTAAATTTTTATTGGAAAATTTTTAGAGCGTTTAGATTTGGCTTCCTTTATGGAATTCACAGCCAAGATAATGTTCAATACTCATTCTGTATTTAAAACTGGGGAGTTGGATACTACATAAAATCTCGGATGAGGATACGCATTCATTTACATTTTACAAAAAGGATATTTTATGTTTCTTTCAGTATTACACCCGGGGATGGGAAACGTCTGCCCACCGCATTAGAATGAGAAAAATGAGAATAAGTAGTTATAGAGGAGAAGCTGATGCTGCTACCGCGTCGATGCCGAAGAGAGATGTACGTGGCATTCCGAAAGAAAGGGAATTTAAGAACATACATACGTATTGTGGAAGCATCTGAAGAAGTGAGCGAGGATTTTCGGAGCATCGCGAATTGAGGAGGCAAATATAGCGCTTACCCCGGAACAGATCTGCGCGTATGTATAAGACGTTCCGCGACCCGCCGAGTGATGACCTTGCGATGTGGGTCAAACGAGGGTCCTGTTGTAACAACCGATTCTCCGGAGCACGAGAAAACCTCGGACTGAATGCGAAGTTCCTTTTGCCATCAGTTCGAAGAAATACGCAGAATTCGAAAGGCAGACGTTACTCGAGTCCATTCACCGTATTTCGCACTTGCCCTTAACCTTCCACCGGGTGTAAGGTAATACAATTATTTAGAAACGTAAAAATTCCCTTAAGGTTCTAACGCACTACTAAACTCATAAATTACCTTAAATATTACTAACTGATACTCTCATCGGATTCTCAACTAAGGTCAAATTTAAAAAAAAATCTATGGTGAACAAACTTTTATTAGACCACTATTTATTTTCAGAATAACACACCTAGTAAAATTTTGTTTGCCATGGATTTTTTACAAGTTAATAAGTACCACAAAATTAATCCTGAATCTGTATCGTTTAAGGTTAAATTAGTTTATAATAGGAAATAGGATAGGTGAAACATGATTAAGGTTTGTTGAGAAGAAATGTGACAGCAGCAAGTCAGAGACTCTCTCCCTTCTTTCTGATATACATTGAGAAATTTCAAACATGATAAAGGGGATGTTTTATTAGAATTATAAGGGAATGAACGTACAGAATAGGAAAATCACATGTTGAGATAATGCTAAGGGGAAATGGTGGAAATAAAATCAGTTTCGATTCTTTCTGCGACTCCGCTCGATGGAGCAATGGGGAGCGACTAAATTCGACTTTCACTCTCATTGCGAATAAGAACTTCAGTTTTCTTTGATAATTATATATTTCGTTTCTCCAAATGATTAAAGTATTCCAAATAACTTTTGATAATTTTTCATGCAAAAAATCTAAGTTGTTTTTTCAATTCCAGTTTTATTGCGACATAGATCAATACTTTAAACGTACGTTGGGGATAAAGAGTATCAAGTTTTCAAGTTCAGAGTTACGAATCCCTCCACTGAAACAGCGACAGCTTGGTCAGAGTTTACATTCGCCTTGCTTCAAACATTTCGCGGTCATCCATTTAGCGAGTAGAAAGAGTCAACCAATCGGTTTGATGAAAAAAGTAAGAAAGGCCTTACTGAAAAAAAAGAATGCTACTGCAGGGAAAACCCACAAGGAGGGAAGGTGCGAAATACGACGCTAAAAGTACCGAGACATCATCACGACAAAAATAAGGTACGGTTCAATGCATCTTCTCTCTTTTTTACACCACAGTAAAGATTTTGAGAACACATGTTCGATTTTTCTCAATTTAAACATTCTTCACTAAGCAACAATTAAATGATAATAAAATTCAACAATCGGTTATATAAAATTAATGAATTGCGAGCGAGTAATTGTTGCAAGCGAAATGAGTGGCACGCAACAATGGACAACCCTTGACAACATTTGGAGCAGCTTTGAAAATGGAGTAAATGAACAATAATTCAACAATAGGCCGTATTAACTTATTGAATTAAGTATTGAATAATTATTGCCCTGGTAGTGAATGGAATGCAACAATGGGAAGCCCTTAACAACAGCAGCTTTGGAGCACGCGCAGCAGCGTCCTCAGATCGATAAGCGAAAGTGGCGCCACAGACAATCGAACGCCAAAATCGCTGCGGAAGCTCTATCCCCCAATCCCTTCCTTTTAAAGGGGAGCACATAACTCTACATATGCCTCTTGGAAGGTCCTGAAAATTCCTCACTGAGCCCCTTTTTCCTTCACCTAATGAGAACTTAACACTCCCCCTCGTGTCATGCAACAGCCTTTGTCTTTGTCCCTCCCTCCGTATTTTCCACGACAACCTAATTGCTACCGCTGTACTTTAAAATCCCTACTTACAACCCTATCCGAAACATGACTCATTCATTTCCTCGGTTTTATTTTTTAAGCCAAAACCACCCCAGAATAGCTTGTTTTTCTAGCACCCCAACTTACCTTTCCCATTCCTACTTCTCATAGACTTCCAATTTCCCACCATCATCCATTCCTAGGGTCCACGTTTCACATCCACGCGACACAGAATAAAGAATCGGTCAATCTTTTTCCGTTCCCTTGGTTACCAAGCATCATCATTTCGCTTCCTGAAAATTCCCCCTGGCAACTGCTGTTTTTCTACTAACCTCATTTATACGACCCCGAGAGAGAACTCATCCCAGGTTCGGGGGAATTGCTCCTCTTGTTTAGGTTTTCCCATAACTCAATAAAAATGCAGACTTATCAGCTCTGCGCATTGACTTCAGCAATAAAAACAATGGAGCGGAAAACTTAATGTTGTTTTTCTTGACGATGAATCCCGAATGAGATATTGCCCGATGATTCATTGCACAAAAGTCGGCACGTGTCAATGGACCGAGTACATCTGTACCAAGGAATGCGATGGACCTGGAATTCAACTGAAACATAATGACCATATCAGGCTAGACGGAGAAAATTTATAATCTGAAGGGGGGAAGAAATTCTGAGGAGTTATCGTTAAGATGAAAACGCCTTGAAAAAAACCGCAAGAGATGTATTTATTCCTTTCATGGCTGCATCCATACAACAACGGAAACGTTTATTGTGATCGTCGATAACCTTTATCGGTACTCCAAAGGGATTCATTTTATCGAAGTTTTCGCAGAAATCGCGAATACTTAGACAGAGCGAGTATATCGCTGTTTTGCAGAAATCTGCGACGTCGATAAGCCGTGGACAGATGTGCCCGATGAAGTGGCGCACTGCCGTTAATTTCATTCTCCTTTATCGGGAAACATCAGATAAACAAATTGACTGTACTAAGAAGCGTTAACGTCATTTTCGATGCTAAGCGATTCCAGAAATGTGATAAAAACGACTTCTTTCTAATAATGTCTAATAAGAAATTCTGGGGATTAGAACTTTGGATAGTGCATACTGACGTTAAACATATTTTAAAATATTTATCGTAGGCGATAGGTGACTAACAATGTTGGTTTCAAGCGTTAAAGAACTAACATTAATGGAGCTAATGCTGCCTTTGCAACAATCGAAGGCGCAAACAATACTTGATAAAATAACAAATAGCACAACAATGAAACTCAAAATAATCACATCTTTCTTAGGCGATTTTAGTGTATTTAGTGTAGTCCTTCTAAAGACGAATACAAGCTGCCACACCCTGATCAGGATTCGAGCCCGGAACCTCGGTTTGCTCGTCTTTAATTCCTACGCCATCGAAGCCGGCGATTGTCTGACGGTTCAAGTAGACAAACTATAGCAGTAACAACAATCAACGTCGCCGAGTCACAATATAATTAAACCCGACAATAACAATAAATTAGTAGTACCATAATGATCGACACAGGATGAAGACGAATCGTCAGAGAAGTCAACAATAGAGACTATGAGTTAAGGTTCCCACAGGGTAGCTAATGGTTACTAACTACGAATCTGAAGAATACCGAATGAAGCAGAAGTGATTCCGGAAAATGGGAGAACGGGTTTTGGCACTTAAAAAGGAATTGTGACTGTTCAAACATTCCCACGCATTCCATCTACTCTCTAGTGACATCGGACCCCTTTCCTCGGCACTACGCAAATACTTTTCCGGGCACAAGAAAAGGTCTTTTCGCCCGACGATTTAATGCGAGAGGGGAAACTGCGAGACTTTAAAAAGGGTTTATTGAGTACAATGTAAGCTCAACGTCTCATTCCATACTAAGAGGTCCTTATTTATTCAACAAACGTAATAAAAGACCCGAAAAAATGCCATAAGAGTAAATTTTCCGTACAGAAAATGGACGGCCGTCTTGTCCTTTCTGAATTGGGTAAATGTAAAGGAACGGTCTGATAAAAATGTGTGATGCTATAAGGGAAGGATTCGAACCCTCTTCCTATCATGCAAAACTTTTCCTGATAACATTTTAAAGGATGGGGAAATCATATTTTTTTGTTTTTTAAACGTTATTATGTCCCGTAATTCAATCAATGTTGGATTTTTACTGCAGTGAATTTGTAAACTATATCATATACAGTCTTTGGGAGTGTTTCCCACCATACAAGGGTAAAAACCAGTTATTGCCATGAATTGAGGAACACTTTACTCAATGAAAATTTCAAAATTTTACGGAATTTTTACGGAATTTAGAAATATATCCTGAAAAAATCAACTAAAACGAAATCAGCGGATGAAAATGAATATTCTATACGAGCTTCTCGTAGAGTAATTCGCAGATTTAAGTTTTTATTTTCATCTTATCCAGAAGAGCTATTTGCCTCCTCTGGTACATCGTTAAAAGCCTACATTCCCTTAACTATAATAAAATTTCACTATACTAGTAATAATTAAGTCCACAAAATTACGCTTTTTCCATATCGATTTTATTTCACTATTCGCTACGTACGTTACGCGGTGGTACGGAGAAAAATTCTTGTTAACAAACAGAAGGATCGGAGGATATTAGCCACGTGCTGATCTCTATTAGCATTTGTCCTTTGAAATATCAGATTGTTATCATTTCGATGCAATTAGATTCGCTAGCGCATCCGATGAGGGAAAGGTGCCCGCGCAATGGGCAACCATTTTGCTCATCCTTGGAAAAATATGTTACAGAGAAAGACTATTGCAAAAATATCTGCGAATATATCTCCCCGACTGATCCAAGCAACACAAATTCTGCGCACAATCTTACGTATTTCGACAATTACGTTCAAAATAACAATAGAAAAATCAAATTTCTACATATATTAAAATATAGAACAATTGTAATATCCGCTATAATTATTAAAATACATACATAGAAACTTTCAATAATATTATATTAATAATCAATATGAAATATTTCTTATTCGGCTGACCCGTTTAAGTGTCGGGACTGGAAAAAAATATTTACGGTTCAAAGTGTTATTTAAAATCGCTTTCTTCTCAGGAGCAATGATGATCCAATCCACGAACGTTACATTGATGTATTCATTGTTAGAGGAGAAGGTAAAAAAATTAACACAAGAGGAAAGCCTATGAAGGAGTTCCAAAAAGTCCAAATCCGTCATGTTCATACGAGGAATGGTTCATCTTCTCAAAACAATTGCGATGGCGTAACTATTGGCAACGATTATTAATTTTTTACGCGTGGAGTATCAGTTTGATCAATGAGATAAAAATTACCTCATTTGAATGATAAGTCTTGCAATTAAATGGAAATCAACTAAAATTTCATAAGCTGCTTATTACTGGCATTATCATATTTCTGGCAATATTTCTTATATCGGTTTGCACCTTTCGTTTTCTTTACGTTTACACCTACTACGTCGCGGTTGCTATTGATACCGCAGCTTCATGAAAATATTTCGGTAGAATGTTGAGTAAAATGTATATTTCATTCAACTCTGTCTTGCACATGGAAGTGACAACGTGAGAGTTATTGAGGACTAGGAGATGCTAAAAAATAGCACACGGTGTTTTATCTAAGTCGAAGTATATCATACTTCAAATATTATCCTACTTTTTGACAGACTTACCAATTTCGTCTCTCTTCCCCATGTGACGTTAACTCAGTCCTGCAAAGAGAAAACATATTTTGCATTAAATATTGAACGAAGAGGAAAAGAAAGTATTTTCCCAATACACATTCATGCATTCTGAGCACGTAACCATAGCAATCACACCGTTCCCTTTCGGTGTTGGTATCCTAATCCCTCAACAATACTCCTTTAGAGCTACCCTCAGGTACCTGAAGGGCGGGCTTCGAGCAGTCGGTGAAGGAAGCTTCAATCATGGGAACGCCTACAATTGCTCATGAGCTTACGGTAGTGCGTGGATTATATGTTAACAGTGCGTTTATTCCCTTTAAATCGCAATGGAAATCGTAACACTAACTTTTAATTACTTCCTTAAGAAGTGCAGTCTATTATAGAGGCTAATGGGGTAAATATGGTGGAGATATGTTTCTGCACTCCCTGCCATACGCCACTGGCAGCTCGTGGGGTATATAACTAGATCTAAAATCTATGTATTTGCTCTTGCTTTGTATTTTTATTAAAATTCACCATGAAAACCAGATACAATTCCGAGAAGACAGCGAAATCCAGGCCTCGCTGGTATAATAGCTCGGGCCGGCTCTCCATACTCTTTCGTTAACCATAGATGCCAATTTTTCCGCTAGATTTGACAAATTTGCGAATCTGCAAATTTTACAGCATCTCGCGAATTGATCGTTTCCGTTGTAGGGCCGAGAAGGCCTCTTACAGCAGCCAAGCAGGTTGAGGTGTAACGATTTGAGTAACGGAATAATTTTGAATTTGCGCAGCGAAGAATACTAACGAAAATGTCTAAACTTTATTACAAAGTAACGGAAACCTGATTATATTATTTCATCAAAATTGATTGTGAGTGAAAAAACTACCACATTCTACTTCTACATATTCTTCATATATTCTTTATATATAAATTGTAACTCAAAATGTTCTGATAGGGCTCCCGTACAGCCATATGGTCAGCAATTTTGGCTTCGGTTTAAGTGATCACGGGTTCGATTCCAGGTGGGAGCCCATGTGCGAAATGACTTGAGCCATTGAAGCACTTTTAACAATACTACTACAACTAATTTTCGGATATTCTTCGTTTGTCGTACTCATTGTTGCAGCACTTCATTGTTGCGTCTCTGAATACATATATAAAGATACGATTCATCGCACCTTGGGTTCATTATCCAAATTTTTATTATTGCGCAAAAATCTCTTAAAAATACACTGAAGTGAGTCATGAACCGAAACTCGCTCCTTCTTGATGCATTCTGCGCATGCGCAGAGCTAATATTTGCGGCCACGTAAAGGTGGAGTCGAGATTTTACGCCGTGTACATACAGTGATGACTCTATGAGACCTTAAACGGTTCACAAGTGGCAAAAATGTGGCGGGATGTTGTCTAAAACGAAATAATGCGCCTATGATGCAACAGATGTGAATAGAATTCGAGATGACACATTTTTTAGAGGTAAAATTTTACGACTAATCCTACTAGTATGCCTAGAAGGGCCTCATGTATGGAAATGGAAGGTTAACTCTATTATAAAGTTGCGTTGAGTTCTGTGATGAAAAATCATGCTCGTTTGCTTGTCTTGCTGTTTCCAAATCTTGTGTATTTGTCGTTACTATGGTTGCAGTATCTTTCGGAAGAAACTCGTCTTCGCTTTTCCTTACTATCTTGACCTTCGAACGAGGATTATTCTTCAGAAATTAATCTAAGATGGATAATATCTTACGAAACAACAGGTAGCTTGATATTCAAGAGTGATAGGTAGATTTGATAAGTTATTATTGTAAGAAGTTATAAAACATTAAAGTAGACTACGTTAGGAAACGCACGAGGGATTGAGTCGGTACCTAATGAATGAAAACAGTTTAAAGGAAAGGCAAAGTAATTGGGAGATTTTATGCTGGTTCGGACATGAATGCTTTACTTTAGTTTGAACTTCGCGGTACAAAATGCTAGAGGACTACCAACCCTAGGACATCTGGGTTATTGTGAAGGACACCAAGCTGATGTGAAGAAGTCCACTTCGTACACATTAGATGGAAGTAATACATATTTCGGGCATTAAAAAGATTTAAATTGCAATAAAACGTTATCAATTATTACTATTTTACCAATCACCAACACTTTTGGTCGATTGGTGTTTTTAAAAGTTCTTCGGTATATTAGGTCATTTCGCACGTGGGCTTCCATCAGGAATCGAGCCCGGGACCGCTTTCATCGAAGCCGAACTGGTTGCCAACAACCAGGCTATCCAGGCCTAAATTTTTATAACTGAAAGCAGCGCGATTTGATGCTGACGTGAGAAAACAAAGACCGATTCAATATTAAACATAACGTCCTTAAGCTAGCGCAAATCCAGATAAATTAGGGTGTAAAATAACGTTGTGATTAGAATGAAAATTGAATGTTTTTGAAACGAGATTCGCTGATATATGACATAAAAATGTACGGGTGATAGATATAATAAATATGGCACATATAAGGTAACAATAGAAGCCTATCTTGCCCTCATATATTGCGCGACTCGCTTTCATATGGCAAACGAGTTTTCCGCGGAACACCTACGGGGGAACACGAGCATTAGAGGATGCATTAGAATTATAACAGTCTGCGCTTTGGATTTGCGAGGAACTAGTGACGTCCTTTCGGTGCCGATTTAAATGTCAACCTTCGGCTCAGGATGGTCGAGGACTGTAAAATGAGGAAGGGTCAGGGGAGAAAGCTCTGTGAGGGACAGCGGACACCGAGGGCTATTCTAAAAAAAAACTCCCGGGAGTGGTTGTAAACAAGGATTGTCCGAGGGGGAGACAAGGGTTGGCCCTAAAAACATGGGATTGCCGCAGACAAGACCTGCTCTCGGATTTCTACGGAAAACAGAAATACTCTCGACACTTCTGAAAACGGAATGAACTCTCCGGTCCTCTTGTCGCCAACCCAAAGCCTCTAACGGAGGGCCCGAAAAAAATTAGAAATGAATTGCGTAATTTTCGAAGAATTTTCAGCATAGCGGGTAAACTTATAAGCGAAGTATGATAAACTGAACTTTTAGCAGTTCAGCGAGGCATGGCTGTAGAATGCATATTTCATACATGCGCGTTTGAATGAGTCCAAGTAGAAATTCTTGCACTAGTCATTGTGATTTTTATTTCCTCCCCTCCGGTAATTATAAACTATTATTATACACCTCCGGTAATTGCTAAAGGGCGAGCAAACAAACGATTGCCGAGTTGAGTGCAATTGTTGGCGAGTGATTGTTACACCGAATAATTATTGGTGAGTTATTCTTGGCGCGCAACTTTTGAGGAGCGATTGTTAAAACGAGTAATTATCCGACGTGAATCGCAGATTAATTAGTTGGCCTATTATTTCCAGCACGAAACAAAATTTGAAATATTCCACAAAATGCAACGATCAACTTTCAAACAAAATTAGACAACCTACCAACATATTCTGGCGTCCGTAAATCATTTAAAATGCCTATTTACCCGCTTAGGTTGTGCTTTGTTTAATTCCACGATATGCTTTATAATACAGCAACATTAGCGTTTTACGTGGTCTAGAGTTCGTGGTCTTTAGACAAAATCAAGATCCTACTAAGAAATAAAGTCTAATCACAGACTATAAAATATAAAATACCTCACATCGACTGTCATGATCGAGGAGTACTTTTACAGACTACACGGCATAAAAGGAAATAATGACGTATGAAAAGAAGAAAACAAGCTTTGAAATTGTAGAAGCATCAAAAACAAAGTAGCCGATCTTGAACATCTTATCCGAAGTAACGACTCCGACATAATTATAGGCACCGAAAGCTGGCTAACAGACGATATTAATGACTACGAAGTATTTCCTAAAGATTTTAAGATTTATCGTAAGGACCGTCAGGATAAAGTGGGTGGAGGAGTATTTATAGCGGTTAAAAGTTCTTTGCGGAGTAGTTCACATACGTATCCTAACAGTTGCATCGAGAGCGTATGGTGTACCATTAGTCAGCCAAATAAACCCAATCTACATGTATGTGCTTTTTACCGGCCGCCCAACTCTTCGCGTCATGTTTTGCGTAACCTAAACGATGAAATAAATTTTTACTCGCGTAAAAACAACAATAGCATAATGATAATTGGAGGAGATTTTAATCTTCCAGACATCGATTGGCAAAAGCACGTAGTCAAGAAAAGAGCTCGGGACAATGACTCTTGTAGGACCTTGTTAAATATAATACAAAAAAATTCATTGCACCAACTAGTCAAAAAGCCTACCAGGGAATTAACCATTTTAGATCTTTTTCTTACGAACACCCCCGAACGAGTATCTAACACATCTGTTTGCGATGGAATATCCGATCACAAAGCCATAATTATAGATTTCGACCTTAACTTGGTAAAGCACAGAAAACCTAAGCGCAGAGTTTATCTTTACCCGCGAGCCGATTTCGAAGGATATCGTAGTAAACTCATGTACGAATTTCTGGAGTATAAAAAGCGCGCGATATGTTTAAATACCGAGGACACGTGGAATCTCTTTGTAAGAACAATGCGTGACCTAATGGATAAATTTGTACCCTCAAAACTTTCAAATCAAATTAATGAACCTAGATGGTATAATAAGGAGACTAGGAGAGCACTAAAGAAACAGAGGCGTTTGCATTCCAAATTAAAAGCCGCTGCGAGGCAACCGAATAGTATCAACATAGATCGAGTAGAGAGCGAACATAAGGAAGCAAAGTCGGAAACTAAACGAATTATGCGAGATGCCCTCCGTCAATATAAAAAGAAGATTTTATGCGAACACTTGGAAGAGGACCCAAAAGCGTTTTGGTCGTACGTTCGTGAGGTCCAAGGTAAAGAGCAAACTGTTGGTTCATTAAAGGATACTTGCGGTAATATAGTAAACGATGCTAAAGGCAAAGCTAATATCTTGAATGATTTTTTTCGAAGCGTTTTCACGTCTGACGATACATCAAATACTCTCCCGAATGTTGATAAACCTGAATCAATGTCGAAAATCACCTTCAGAGAAGACGGCATCATTAAACTATTGCAACAGATTAAACCGAATAAAGCTCCGGGTCCTGAAGACATACCGGCTCGAGTGTTCAAGGAAGTTGCGGAGAGCGTAGCACCTTTTCTTAAAGTTATATTTGACAAGAGTATGAGCGAAGGAAAGGTCCCGAAAGATTGGAAAATTGCGAATGTCACGCCAATATTTAAAAGTGGCTCTAAGGACGATCCAGCTAATTACAGGCCTATATCTTTAACATCACTGAGCGGTAAAATTATGGAACATATAATAGCTAGCTCTTTAATGGGTTTTCTTGAAACGTCCAATTTCATAATTAGGAATCAACACGGTTTTCGTAAGACTCGTTCTTGCGAGTCTCAGCTGGCTTTATTAGTACACGATGTTCTAAACTCTGCTGAAAAACATAAGCAAGTCGATGCGATATTTTTAGATTTTCGGAAGGCTTTCGATAAGGTACCTCATCATAAATTGCTGTACAAATTAGAAGTTGCGGGTATCAATGCACAAGTTATTAATTGGATAAAGGACTTTCTCACCGATAGAGAGCAACGAGTAGTACTCGATGGTATTAGTTCCAACTTGGTTAAGGTGACCTCGGGCGTCCCTCAGGGCAGTGTAATTGGACCGTTGTTATTTTTAGTATACATCAACGACCTCAGCAATCACATTGAAAGCAATGTTAGGATATTCGCAGACGACACAGTCATTTACAGGGAAATAGTTAGTTCAGAGGATAGATTAACCCTTTCGAACGACTTAGATAGAATTATGAACTGGTGCGATGATTGGCAATTAGAGCTTAATGTAGAAAAGTGTTCTGTAGTTAACTTCTTCGAAAGTAAATCTATAATAAATGATTATTCTTATAGCCTCCGAGGGGTAAACCTAATGACAGTAGAATCGGTAAAGTATCTTGGAGTAACTCTCACGAATAATCTATCATGGAGTGCCCACATCCGAAATATATGTGGAAAAGCACTTAAGAAACTCGGCTTCGTTAAAAGAATAGTCGGTAGGAGCGAAGAAAAGGTTCGCGAGCGATGTTACTTAGCGTTAGTTAGGCCTCACCTTGAGTATGCATGCAGTGTATGGGACCCCGCCGAGAAATGTCATATTCGGGATTTAGAAAAAGTACAACGAAAGGCGATACGATTTGTAAAGAATTGCTACGATAAAACAGCGAGTGTCACTCAGATGTTACAGGACGCGGGATGGGAATCATTAGAAGATAGAAGAAAAATTCAAAGGATAAATTTATTAAATAAGTTCAGAGAAATTACGTTTTCAGATGATGTAACCGATATAATGCGACCCCCCTGTTATATGGGCCGTGCTGATACTGCCCGAAAGATTAGGGAAATAGATGCTAAAACGAATCGTTTCAAAAATTCATTTTTTCCGCGAAGTATACGCGAAAGCAACCGTTTAGGAAAATAGAGTCAAGGTGCTTGCACCCCCTGCCACACGCCGAAAGGCGGCTTGCAGGGTTCTTACATAGACATAGACATAGACATAGACATCCTTTTTCGGCTCTTGGATTTTAATAAGAAGCCAAAGTTTACTTCGAAAGTGATACGAAAGGGCTATTTATTTCAATTTGCGGATTATTTTCACTTGGTGCACATTAGAATTGTATACTTAATTGCGAAGCATTCTTTCGGATGTCAGAATGATTCAATGCACATGATACTAATCTAAATTAAGAGTGCTCATTTCGTTAACAGGCGTATTCATTCCTTATCTTCTGCAGGAAACCGCAAACAGGATAGAGTCCGTCTGCGATTTAAATATAGCTCCAAATGTATTTCTGCTGTAATTCGCGGCATATTAATCGCTCAGCTCAGGCGCCAACCCAAGAGTCAAATATAAATGGCTTATTTTAAGTTTTGGAATATCACAACGAAAACGAATGTAAAATGAAACCAAATCAAAGTGAAAAAGAGTAGCATTTTGAATGCTATTGGCTCTTCACAACTATAAATGTTACATAAAAAATAAATTAGATTTAGTAGTTACAAAAAAACAATAAGATAAATTAAATTACCTCCTGGGGTGTAAAAAGGATGTAATTTAGTATTTATTTTCATTTTCTATCCCTTGTTCTTATCACATTCAATATTACCTCTGACAGGGAGAATACCACAGGTGTGTAACACGGATAGTGTATTCTTTGCTCTGCAATGATAGACATGAGTACAAAACAATACAACACTAACACTGTGTGTACTTAAATTTTGTAGTAATTGGAAATGTCATAGGTTCAATCCTATAACACCCTTTAGTTCCGATTTTTTTCTATAAGAATGCATTGTGCCGCTTTTCACTATATTTTCCCAACACTTCCCAGTATTTAGAATCATTATATTCAGTATTACGTCAGTAGTCAGGATCGATATATTGCTCGTAGTTGAGTTCCTGTAACGTGAACGGCGAAGGTTTCTTTCGAAATGGTCGTGGAATTGAAGAAAGACCGATGCAAAATACTCCCAGTAGAAATGCATTGCGAGGCATTACACAAATTTTTGAAGCAGCTTACGAATGGATCGATGAAAATTCACCATCGAATTGAATGTCTGCACCGCAATGATCCAACCCTAGGTGTTTTTAGAAATCAGGTTTGGAGCGAATCTACGATAGCTAGGATATATATTTCAGTTTTTCTTTCCGTTACCTGTTGGAGCTAGAGATGGGAACCTCAAAAAAAAATGAAACGTTTGAAAAAAACTTTTTTTCATTCGTCTTGAAAAGAACGTGTAAAAAAACGTTTTTTCGTAAATTTTTGAGATGGTGTTTTTCGTGGTTTATCCGCGAAATTTACTATCCTGATTAGTAAATTTTGCAGTTGACCTGGCTTTTTTATGAAAAAACGTTTTTTATTCAACGTTTTAGAACGTTCGCATGAAAAAAACCTTTCCTTCCCATCACTAGCTGGAGTCCATAGGATATAAAAAAGTTCAGTGGTGAATAAACGATTCTCTGGTTACGTTCCAAGTAAGTTCATGAGACACTGCTGTCTTCAACGTTCAGTAGACGTTGCTGTACCCTAAAATTACCTGGCTTATAACTCTAGAATAATTTATTCAATCAATTCACCAGAAAAGCTTAAAATATTTGTTTCCAATTCAATAGGGGCTTAATAAGAAAAAGTTGGCACTAACTACATGGTAACACACCTATGTTTTGCTTAAAGAAAAGCCTTTTTAAGTCAACTTTTGTCCTTGTTTCTATAATTTTATACTAAAGAAGCTAAGCTTCCTAAGGGAATCCATATTACGCACCTGTAGATTTCTCTTGGCAAGTATAGTTTCGAAAGAAAGAACGTTTTGATTAACTCCTTAAGTCCATAAATTGTTTATCTGTTCGTTGGCTATCTTCCAGGGATTCTCAATGTTAATCCACTTATTTACGTTAAGGGATGAACCGTGCAGAATCCGCGGCCTCGCTCAACAAAATGAAAGATGAAATTAAAATAGTAAAGCTCTACCCCTTAACAGGTTTAAGGTGCGCTTGGCTAAGCACGCTAAACATCTAATCTGCATTAAGCCGCAAAATGGCGGCATAATCCCATTACGACACAGAGAAACGGCAGAGTAAGCGGATAAAGCAACGCGTTGTTATTTAAGAGTTCTCTGACGAAGTCCCTCCCAAAATGAACTACTTATTGGATCCTATGAATAAAAATAGCTTATTTCGGGCGGGAACAGAAATTTAAATGCCCCGCCTTAAAATTAAATCGCTAAAAATACTCGATAACAAAAGTAATGTCGACAATGGCCTAAGAGGGAGAGATAAAAAAGACAAAAAAAACAAAAAACCACTGAGTATTGAAATTTGTGTAATTTTGCGAAGAAAATATGCCTGAAGATGAACAGGAAGAAAAAAGGGAGTGGAAAGAGATTGCGATGCAGATGGGCAATCATTCATACCTAACAATTTCGACTTTCCTTTCGGAATATGCAGACTATTAACTCAGTTTACATAAAAGCATCCGTCATACAATCTTATACTTCCTTCTTTCCATCGCTTTAGACATATCCGTTCATCTTTGCATGCATCCGCTTTTACACATTTACAAACACTCCACCATCATACGCAAAAGCACGCTTATCTCTGATGTGATCTTTCGGAGGAAAACCTTATTTCACTCGTTTACTACATTAACCCGACGTTGCATACATATTATGCTTCAGCTACATTGTAGTACAAATTTGTCTGCATTAAATTTCATTTATCCAGCTGTTTACCTATACTCAGCGTCTATTTTGTCACATTCAGTAATCATTTTCCAAACTTGCGCTTAATTAAAAAAAATCTAAATCTCAAAGAAAAACAAGTTAAACCTGCTGGTCATTTACCTTTCTTTTATTCCATATTTATTCATCACCCAGTAATTATTGACTACGCATCTCCTGACAATTCTTTCCAATTATATTCAGAACCAGCTTCAGATTATTGGGCGCTTTGACGTAACAATTGACCTATTGTTGTAATTGTTGCTTTTTGTTATTTACATTTCCACAATCCCGACTTCAGTTGTTGTTAGTTACGCTGATTGTAAAAATTTGTTTACAATTCATCAAACTGTCCACCGAAAGCACAAGAATGTCGATTCTTTACTTCCAAAGCTTCAACAATTCAATTTATCGAAGCGTCTCCTCTAACTCAAATATCGCGATGACGATTAGGTTATTTTTGTTTGAGGCGTATTTAGCGTTTCAGGAAGCTGAATCATTGACTCATACATTCCAATCGAATACGTTTTTCATGTGTTCTTCCGGAAATAAAATCTTATTTTTTCATACTAAAGCAAGTTCGTGATTGAACGCTTCCATAGACAGCAATCTTAGCTTCGTTTCATAACATATAGTGTTTCGACAATTACCATGCCTTATTATAACCATCACCTCACTTCTCCTTCTAACTTTCTATCCATCCTCCCACCCATACAGTGTATATAGTAGGCTTAGGCGTTGGGAACTTAAGCCTCGTATCGATTATGAGCCCAACGAAATTGATTAAATGAAACCTTAGGAGAGCCTTAATCTCATTCACTAAAGAAGTGAATTTAGGCTCAGGACTATAATCCCCTTAATTAAGCCGAAGAATGCAGAAAACAACAGGTTCAGGTAAGAGGGATAATACTTGGGATATAGGATTAGTCTTAGGCACGGTATTCTAATTAGCATGGAGTTGAACAGTAATCTTCACTTTCACTCTGACGAATCGAATAATAATGAATAGTTAAATTTTCACAGGTATTTAAAATTATAATTAAAATAAGTACTAGATTTAGAATTTGCTTCAAATTCTAAAAGTGTTTAATTCACTCCATGCGGCTGAATTGAAAAAAACTCTCAATCTTTAGATAAGTTGATAGGCTGATTTTACATAATATCGAAAACATATATTAATTCATCAAAAACTGAATGAAATCTCTAAAAAAAGTAATAACTAATCTTCCGTTTACATACTACATTATAGATGCAAGCAATGGCCTTAAATCAATTTGATACCTCGTATCTATGGATTAACACATTTTCTTATAAATTAAGTTCAACATTACCGTATATATCCTACGTAGTAAGAGTATGTATTTCACATTATTGCTGCGCACCGAAAACTCGGTTGCGACTCTATGGTTTTTTATATAACATAATAATAAGGTATCTTAATCTGGTACTCACTAATACTTGCGTTAATCATATCTTTAAATACTAGGGAAGGTTTAACTATCAATTATAATACAGTTTCTTGGAGTTGAAGTCAAATGTTAGTGGAACTCCATGCTAACTATAGACTCCGAGGGAATGTATTTAAATTGAATTTTAATTTAGCAAAGTTATCTCCCAAGGAACGCCATATTCAAAATTCGCAAATTATACTTTATCGCAAAGAAAAATGTCGCAATCATATCACATTTTTTTGCTATACAGAACTTATCCAACACAAGAAGCATTTAATCAGGGTTTTCGATGTGCTAAAGCAAATGAAATGCGTCTTTTGAAAATCTGTTTTATCTTTTTCATAAGGTTAATCGTTTTAATTTGAAGTATGGGTTAAGGTTGAATTTTTATTTTTATTATAGACCAATTGAAAATATGGTGGCATTGCGAACTGTAGACTTGCGAAGTATAGACTAGGATACTTGCTATCAACCATTTAATTACTTTCACTGTAACTATCATATCAAATTATAGGTCATAGTATCAATGCATTCACGATATTTCGTTAGTTTATTTAGTTTTAGATAAACTTTAATTAAATTAGTTATTTTCCAAAATATGATACGAAAGGATATTTTGAAATACTTCCGTGTTTCAAATTGAAAAGAAAATGTATGATTAGGCGCAAAAAGGCAAACAAATGACTATCGCCCGGAAGTAAGGGGAACCGGAAACTTTTGGTTTGTGGGAATTCTGAGATCATCGCCGTTGATGTCTGGAATATGTTAACTGGAGCAAGGTTAGCCGTCGAAATACATAAAAAGGCTTAAATATGTTCTAAAAGAAAGACCAACGTGCAGAAATCTTAATTTTTTATCGAGTCATCACAAATGAGAAATAGTCGAAAGAAATAGAAAGAATAGTCGGAAATTTCAACCAAGGGCCAACCGTTTGCCATGTGACAACTCTAAACACATTCCTTATAGAAAATAATATAAGAATTTAATGAACGATTCGAAATCGCAAGGCAGACCCAGAGTTCTCTTATGGCGCACCAGTAAGGAAGAAATGCTACAGATGGTTAATTAAAAAAGTGGAGAAAATATCGAAAAATTAGCACTAAATTTTTACAAAATTAAGAAATTTCATAAAATTTAACTATATAAATGATAAGAAGCGCTATAAAAATCTTATCGCTCATTTAGAGGTAATACGACGCTAAGTATGCAGTGAAAATGCAAGAACGGCAACAATGATCATCGCACATTGTCGTTCACTGAAGCTTATAACAGATAATTGTTGCGCGTGCAAGATTGTTGAGACATTTAGTTGTTACAGAGTTATAAAATATCTGTAAAATAATGTCGATTGGTCTTATTTTACTTGGAGATCATCTAATAAGCTATATTCTGGGAACGTTTCGAGCTCTGCTTTAACTAGTATCGCCCTATCCTAATTCGAGGACCAACTGCGAGCGAAACTGTTTCCAGAAGCATAGATTGCTAATGGAGAGGCCTTCCATGGGCTGGAGAACATCTCTTCAAGTGGCCATCGCTACGAAATGGATTCGCACCTCCTTGAAATGGGATTCTGGGAAGC
The DNA here is from genome assembly GCA_947579665.1 of Sympetrum striolatum. Classification (NCBI taxonomy): domain Eukaryota; kingdom Metazoa; phylum Arthropoda; class Insecta; order Odonata; family Libellulidae; genus Sympetrum; species Sympetrum striolatum. The sequence goes on along the minus strand of OX388342.1, from coordinate 45,138,533 downwards.
GTCAGGTGGAAGGGAAGGAGTGACACCGACGGGGCTTTGGCGGGAAAACAATTGAGTGCCTAATAGCGCGAATAGACGAAGAACAGACGGAGGAGAATGTTGCACTCGCAATTTGGACGATCGCCCACGCTTCCGACCACCCATCCAGAGGGATGCTGTACCAGTCTGCAACAGAGGTTAAGCCTCAGGGATGTATGGATCAATACTAAATAATACTAAATAAAATCGGGCATTGAAATGATTGCGTTCTAAATCTCCCTTACTTATTCGAATAATGAAAATATGTGTTATATAAAGAATGGATGGAAGCAAAATTACTTAAATACTTGCTCTTTTACCTATCTATTATGCCTGCATACTTTCTTAATAAATGCTCTCGCTGAAGGCTCGATAAAATCAGGTGACAAATCTATTGCAAAATGTTTTAGGGTAAACTTTGTTGTAGCTGGAAGAAAATTTATTCTCCTTCAAACTTAGAATAAATTAATACCTTTTCACTCTACTTCTATATCGGGTTATCAAAGTATCAGCTACAACTTCCATCTAAAGCGTGGTCTCTCTGACTTTCACGCGAGGGCTCAATGAAAAACTATACGCCAATGGTCAAGGAGGAAGGCCACTACTTGTCATTAATGGTTTATTGGGCGTAACCGATGTCGCAACTACTCGACAGCATAGAAATCAAAATCCTATAGCTCCGATCGGCTGCCTTTCAATATTAGCGCGTTGTTGAATGTATTCACTCCGAGGTTAAATCGGCCGCTTCTCATACACCAATTAGTCTTCTGTAACAACCCGTAAAAGGAAAGATATTGTTCCTGAAACTGTAGGAGGATAACTTTCATTGACTTTCATTCAGTTGACTTTCACATCTTTTTCAGAAGATAATTCTTTTTCCCTAAATTATAAGAAGTCATTGTATTCAGGCGCTATGAGAAAGTAAATTCAAGGAAGATTTTTATTCTCACCATCAATCATAGATTTCGGGTCCAGATCAAGGAATCTTTTCAAAAAAATCCGAAATGTCGTCAATATTCACACCTTTCCAACTCCGTTGTCATGACGACAAATTCCATTGTTGACGCCGAGCACGCTTGCATATTCCCCGTTCTCATACGATGGAGATGGAATATTTTCCCACAACGGATTCAGCGGCGATAGGCGAGCGACCTTTTACTCCTGAATTTAAGACTCTTGATAGTTTCACAATTAAATTTTAATCTCAATATCAAGCTTATATATATTATATCGGTGAAAACTACTGATCCTATTATAGTAATTTGTACTTGTATGTTGCTCAACTAAAGGTTTAATGGAGAACTAAAAATCTGAAATGGATAATTTATTCATATCTTGAGTAAATTGTTTGGAGGTAGAGTTGAGACGAATTTCAAGACTTTTTCTCCTTTTCTCATTAAATAAAATAGCTGCATTAATTCTCGCTGCTATCTTCTCCGTTGGTAACGTGGGGGAGCAGAAAAGGAACAGTTTCCTCGGTTATTTTATCTTCGGCTAGCGAAATCATCCCAAAGGTTGACTCGGTCCATCCATAGTAAACGCTTGACAACTTGACAACGCCTAGCAATTAGACTGAAGAAAGACAAATACTTTAAGACATTGAAAACAAACGGCTGAAATCAGTAACATGCCTTGGTATCAACACTGGAGCATTTTTTTAGTAATAGGAAGACCTTCATGATGTTAAGTAGACTTTTATCATTAAAAAAACAGTGTTTTTTCTAATGATAGAAATAAAATTTATTGAATATCATTTTTTACGTGTATATCTGACAACGAATTAAAGCGGGAAATACATTGTTTTGAGAGTAAGATTTAAAGAATTTAAACCCCCTCTTCAATGCTGAGTGGGGTCACATAACCCTTCCCCATCTGCCAACGGCTGGAATTCACGAGAACCGATCCAATTTTGGACGAGGGCGCAAAATAAGGCGATTCTAAAAGTGACCTCGGCCGAAGTAGGGGATCTTCTCATTTCTATTAATAGAGGGCACGGATTCCAGAGGAGCGGAAGACCCTTCGCCATATTCTCCTCAGTAAACATAAACTTATTTGGAAATAACGATCAGAATGGTCATTCGCAACTTGAAACCTACCATCACATCAAAGGAATGAAAATTACAAGAGCGGTCGAAAAATCAATTAATCTATTACGGTAGTAAATACGTAGATTAATGTTTACTAGTTCCTGGAAAGCATTGAATAGGGACAGCAGTAAGAGCAACAAGAAAAATATGCGTGAAAACTTCGTCAGGGTGTAACAATGATAGTAACGTGATGTTTCGCCAGTCGGGTAACTTAGCAACGCCGAGTAAAAATTAGAGAATTGGACATTGTCTTCTAAACAACAGTGAGAGCGATAATGACAGTTATGACGTAAACAGACACGGGAAATGTCAACAATTGTGGTAGTTTTATTGGCGAGCTCAGAGCAGCCATGTACCAGAAGCCGGCGCTGTTACCCTGCCGGAAGTTTATCGCACCGAATGATGTGTGATGCAATGCATTTTAATAACATGCGTTCCAGATTACATTATTACACAGTAGACATTCTGTGAGTTACCGCAAATGTCTGTCCATAAAATTATCAGGTCTTAGGCTGATTAGATCCGTCTCCTCTCCACCATTAGCTTTTGCTAGACATGATGAGGAATGAGATAATATTAACTTGCTATCCGTTCCCTGCAAAAACGCTGTCAGTTGAACAAGTGAGTTTAAATTTAGCAAAATGTACCCATTGCATAATACATATCGCTAATTAAATAAGCGGAGACTAAAATGAATATCATTATTCACAATAGCATCATTCAAAGTTCAATAACTTTAATATTATTAGAGCCATGAGTTAGACTTATACGTAATTAAATTTAAGGCACATTTGATTCTCTTTTATAGCCAATTAAATTAAAATTTAATTACATTTTCACTGAAAATAACTGCAGTTGATTGGTTAAAAAGAGTTGGAATTAAGAAGAATTCGTTTCATACAGTTATGATTGAAAGACTCGCCTCCAAAACACAATTCCTAAACGTCTCTTCAGCTCGTTCCGAAAATATTAGCATTCAGAAACAACGATGGAAAACAAATTTAAGAGATATTGTTAGAACATTTTCCAATCTCCTGTCATAAGGAGATATCAGATGCAGAAATATTTCACAAAAAATGAGAACATCAAGAAGGTTCATTCAGTTCAGAAATATAATCAATCGATTCGGCCGAGAAATCTATTTTCAATCAGTTCAGAAAGTTAAAATTGAATATGCGATGAAGCAATAAAATTTTCGATCCACGTTAAGATAATTGCAAAAAGAATATGTTATAAATTAAATTTAGTGCATTTGGTCCCATCACTTTCTCCCTTTCTCTTAGTAATAGGCAAATTCACACGTCCGTCCCATTTTCGATATAATCCCTCGTGTGATTTTTAAAAAAGGTCTAATTTTATAAAAATCAAATATAATAATAAGAATGTTTCTGGAACAGTCCTTTCTATCCTCTTAGCGGGGCAGTTCCCTCGCCTTGGTTTCCGTGGGAGTGGGGAAGGGGGTCAGGGAAATACTGTGGGAGGATGCTGCATCTCCATTGTGCGCTGTGATACTTCTCAGCACGAAAAGTGAATTTCACGTGCAACGCTCGAGTCTTTTTTTTCATATTTATGTCGCTACCAGCTGTCGCTGGTGCAGTCGAAAGCGATGCCAACAGTTTCTGAAAAGTTTTGAGGTTGTCTCTGTTACGAAGTTCAACGGATAATTAGAGAAAACTTTATTTCCGATTATTAATTATTTAAAAATTGGTCGTTTACCAATGATGTAATATGTGCATTTAGGACGTGATAAAGTGAAGAAATGGCATCTTTATCGAATGAAAGTATGATGGAGCGATACGTGAAACATGGCTTTTCTAATGTATGTAAAGGACTTTATGATCATGATTGATTGTCTTAATTGTTTTTCGTTTTTAAAGTACTATTTGCATTGTGTGTGTATTAAGAGTAATAGATTTATTACTTAGCTTATGATTGAGGTGAAATGCATTCAAGTGAACGAGGAGTAAATACAGCATAAGCAATGTCAAATAAATGAAGGTATTAATAAAATTTTAAGAATAAACTCAAATTATAAATCAAATGAAGTGAACAACTTTAAGAAGAGATAACTTGTGTTTGGCTAATTAAGCCATATTCTTCTTATTAATCTATGATGTATTTATAAAGTCTCTATATAAATTTATAACTAATAAAGCGCAAAGATGCGCATATATGAAGGAGCTCGTGGTTCCGATAACTGCATTTGAATTCGGAGAATACATTTATATTTTTCAAGCAGTCCTGCGATTCATTTCTAACAAAAATAACTTTTAATGGTCAAATAAATCATTATTCACACTTCGGATGTCATCACAGAAAATTTCAGAAGTGATTATTTTTAGTCGAGAGCAGAGATTTAGCAGAATTCTGTTAGATTTGGGCAGTACGACGAGAATAGGCGCTGCGCAACGGCGAATGGGGGCAAAGACCCCGTTTCTATGCTGAAGAGGTGCCAAATGCAGTTAAGATAGTTTATCAGCTGCTCCTAGTTTTTGCCCCCCAAGTCGGTCTTACTTTTCTGGCGGAAGAAAAACACCAGTATTTACACAGCGGTAATGGGGCATGAAGTGGCTGCAGAGCAGGAATTCTCACACAATGGCACGCTTTTCACTGATAGCAATTGGACGAGGATTTAGTGGTACGTGAATAGCCAGGGCTTGATTCAGACTGTTGGTGAGACAACCGGTACATGAACAGTGGAATTCAACATTAGAGCAATGGAGTGAAACTAAATGGTATTCCAACAATAACATTCCAAACAGTTTATTGATTACTTAGCTACGCTCGAAGTAACAATAGTAGAAGATGGAATTGTTGAAGCACTAATCAGAAAGAAAATAATCAACATTTGTTGATTATTCAGAAAGAAAACAATCAACAGTTGTTAATTAAGGTGTTAGTGAGGCAACCGGTACAGGAGCAGTGGAATTCAACATTAGAGCAATGGAGTGAAACCAAATGGTATTCCAACAATAACATTCCAAACAGTTTATTGATTACTTAACAATGCCCGAAGTAACAATAGTAGAAGATGGAATTGTTGGAGCAGAAATCAGAAAGAAAATAATCAACAATTGTTGATTATCGTGTTCCTATTGTCTCATGGCGGTCATACGTATTGGCTTCCATAAAATATAAAGTCATTTTTGACTCAATTATCTTAATGCAAAAATCATATGATTGCAAATTGACAACACATAAGCAATCCAATGGTATTCAGCGATGAATATTGAAAAATAAATGTTCAGCATTATACATCTTTTTCATGGTTCGAATCTAGTAATTAATATAAAACTACTGCTACGAACGTTAGAGGTGAATTAAATGAGGAGATATACACATGAAAGACTGAACAAAAAATGTATTGAAAAACTTAGGCTGAACAGATCTGTACGGAGAAGGAATGAACTTTTGATGGGTGAACATCCGAGAAGATTGCTCATCGAATCTGTCGCAATTTCTGAGTACTGATAATGTTATTCGTTGATAAAAACAAGAATGTCAAGATTAATTTCTATTCTGCAATGCATATCGGTTTCCTGCTAAAATTATTTCTGATTAAACGTTTCAAAGGAAAAAAAACAGCGATTCAAATGAGCCTTATCTTACTTTCTTAACGATGTATTTTTTTGAGTCGCCTGATTACCAATTCAGCTCTCTTTCAATAGGATTAATGAAGATAAAAGTTATTGCGTCCAAATTCATCGGAAAACGCTCTTTGCCATTCGTAAACAGGTATTGTTATGTTTCATTATCGTGCGCGTCAACTTGTTCAGAATTTTGATTATTAGGTCCTTGCGACAATATGGCGCAACAATATCTTTCGGTTTCAATTTATTTTAAGCTGTACCAAGTCCTGTATAGCTTGATTAAATTTCTGCACTCACATAATAGTTTACACTATTTTTTCATCTATTACTTCCGAGGTCAAAAATGAATTAATCTTTAACCCCATCCGAATAGTAGTAACGACGTTAGGCACAGTGAGTACATTTGTGGGTTCATAGAGACAAAAAACAACTCGGATCACAAACGCATATCGTGGAGCATACATTGGGCATAAACCCGGTCCAGAAGAAATATCCCCTCTCAAGGCCGGTCCTACGAACTGAAGGAAGAATGAAAATGAGTCTATTTTTAAACCTCGCCCCAGATTCCGCCAACGACCAACGGAGAATTGGTAAATACACGGATGTGAATTCTTCTTTCGTTTCTTACGCACCTTCTACTCAGTAAACTGCTTCAATGGACTGCTTTGAGGATTAAGAGAAGGAAAAACAGAAAAGGAGGAGTAAATAAAGAATGATGAATGAAAGAGAGTTGGAAGAAAGCCTGCGTTTCCATTGCAAAGTTACAAATCGCCCGTGGCCGTGAAGTACGACGTTTTTTGAGGTGATTCAGGTTGATTTTTGGATTTTAATAAGAGTAATAATTAGTAGGCATAAAATATTCGTAAATAAATATCAAGGTGTTAAATTGATCATTAGAAGCATGCTAATTTTCAACATAATAATCTATCTCCTTAGTCATTCAGAATTGGCCATTTTTTTGGTACAGAGACACAAAGACTAGCATTTAATAAACCAATAATAACTTTATATTAATTAACATCTTTATTAATTATTAAACATATCATTGATTTTATTCGATCTTGTGTTTCGGCAAAGAGAACTTGATAACACTTGAAGTGGAATCACGCCTTCAACAAACAGAATTAGTTCTCATGGAGACGGTTCGTCAAAAACGTGAAATTAATATCCCAATCTCACATCGAACGCTATAATAGATAATATAATTAAATTTTTTTCTATAATCTCTTCTTCTTGTGGTGGGTACTTATCTTGATTTCGCGCGAAACGAAAAAAATGAACGTGACGCATACTTCCTATTGAAATTATTGACTTCAAAGAGAGATAAACAGATGAAGGTTATAATTATTGTAGATCGGTCATTCGAGCTTAAGGAAAGAAGGAATGCATGAGAAATAACACGATGAGAATTGGTTCCAAGGGGAGTTTGTTCAATGAGATGCTGAAGATAATGGACGAGTCTTGAGAAACTAAAAAGGCCCTTACGAAGGATTACTTAATGCGTCTGAAGAAAGACGTGCGCAAGTAAAAGAAAGGAGCGGAGGATTATTGGGAAATAGCGCGGTCGTAGGCTTTCTTGCTCCGAAATAAAAATTGCAGTCATTTTAAAATACAAATATAAAATGCGATCAATAGCGACATGAATCAACCATGTCTAAAATAAAAAGAAAGGATCGCAATTTTTGCGGTACTGTGATCCATCCGCAATACATCCAGCGTCATCGATCATAGATAAGATATCACAAACATTTGAATTTTTTCTGCCGTATCTCATTGAGTGGAATGTTTTCCATTTTCCATCCGATGCAGGATAGAAAAGAATGTATCATCTCTAATTCGGTTTTGTATCGGTCTCGCACGTGGCTGTGAGATAGCTTCTGAGAATGATTTGAAATCGCACTCATTTTGATAACACCGTATTGAATGATATCGAAAATGGTATTCATAGTGCCATTGGGATCTAATCACGCGGAATTATTCTACTTATGAATATCTTGGTCGATGAGGAATGCAATAGAAAACTACCTCACTCCTCATCTTCCTAAGTATACCCCTACAGCACTTAGGTAGCTAAAAATTTATATTAGATACATGTATTATTTAAGCATTTTCCATTTAATAACAGAATTGATTATAGATTATCTTTAAATCTGATTCTGTTATTTTTATACCTGTTTACGAGCTCTACGTGTATTTTCTTGTTCATTGTTTATGCCCAAGTAGAGCGGAGTTCCTTCATACATATTGTATAAGTAATTTAAATTCCTGATTTGATTACTGTTAATTTTTTATAAGCTATTATATCAAAGTAAATTTCTGGTATTATTATGGTGGTGCAATTAGCTATTTTAAACAAATTTAAACAACCATTAAAGTTTAGGTGGAAATACTAAAATAAATAGTGAACTTTACACGTGAATGCAAGAGAAATGCAATGTTTGGAGTTTTCAATAATTTGAATGGAAGTGGGTCCATTTCTGGAATTTCAGGCGTTAGTAACGAATTTCGAAAGAAGTTTCCTTTCATCGTTTGCCCCATTTCGCCGAAAATTCTATGAATGGCTAGAGGTGAATAGCTTGCACAGGTGGACCCGCTCTTCCCTGAGATGGTAGCTGAATGAATGAGGTTAGAAGATGAATAGCTCTCATAAGGCGAAGGCCTAAAGAGACGAAGGTATGTGGAAAGGATTGGTGCAAACTGGAGTGTTTGGCTGCACGGATGCGAAACGCGGACCTCGAGGAAGGAGCGGCTAGTGTAGGGTTTGAGAAGAAAGGGATTTGAATGGAGGAATAATACGGAGGAAAATTGGAGGGTCATCGAGACGAGATGGTTAGCCGAAGAAAGTGATTTCTCGTGAGAGCTTCAGATTTTCAGCCGCCCCGAGGTTTCTGACCACACTGTCAGAATTCCATGCTTGTCTGAATCGCTAACAATTTAGTTGATTAGATACTTTTAGATAGTGAATTTAACCTTTTAGTAATAACTGTTGCTAGTTTGATCTTTTTTATTATTATTATTATTATTATTATTATGGCATAAACTACAGGTAGGCTGTTAGTCTGGTGGCAGTTCCTTTCTACCTACATACATTTGTACAAGTAATAAACATAATTTATATAAAATACACCAATGATATTTAAACAATTCCCATGGAAATATTACAAACCTATAGTATATTTACCTTATAACTAAGTAATGAAATTATGATATAATTTTTAACTATTTTTACTGAATTTGTCGGGGTTCATGACAGGCCTTCTCGGCTACCGTAGAGGTCACGGGATAGAGCCCCACCGTACATCACCCTGTCAAGCAATCCGTTACTTTTCCAGAGATCCCTAAATTTCTATTACACATTACACTGTATTACCCAACATTATATTGGCAAACAGGATATGTTCACGCTTTTAAAAACGAACTTATTATAGATTTAACAATATCTTAAAAAAACACATCCAAAACTCATTTCATACATTACATTTTTATAATAGCTTAAAACATCTAAGTTTAAAATCTTTAATAGATTTAGGTAAGGGCTTGAAGGCCTCTTCAGGTAACATGTTCCATTCCCTTGCTCCCCTATCTAGAAATGAGTATTTAGCCGCATCTGTCCTTTGTTTTCCTAATTTTCACTTCTCAATTCACGATCTATAACTCTGACTAATATATGAAAGGAATTCTCGGAAAATGCAAAATCTTGCTAGGTGCGAAGTACGGTCCCCAAATGTAGAGGAAACATTTATATTTAATTTTCCTCATGTTTCGTAAACATCATTTCCTGCGAGATATAAATTGACAAGAAACAGAGAAAGAATAGCCATTAATAATGGGCAGCTGCTTTATTGACGCGTTATAATCATTGAGACAACAATACTTACAATTCCATCTGCAGGCAAAATGTGCGAACAGCAGGAGTGCTCCAATGGAGAGGAAGGATGCAGAAAAGTTGTTTGCATCTGCCCTTTCGCAGAAAAGGTGCATTCTTGGAAACGCTTGCGAATTTTCCCGAAGACCCCCCGAGGAACCAATTTTCCATTTCCCACGGATCTTTAGAAATGGCTATTCCTCGCAAAACACCAAGAAAAGGGTTCGAGTCAAAGGGTTGGGGCCTTTGTCACCGTGTTTTCCTTCCTCCGCCGCATCTGCCCAGAGTCCACTCCGAGGCCCTTTCCCACGGAGGCCCTTCTTTCGAGTCCTCCGTGCAATATCCGAGCTCACTTTCGGCGAAGTAAACACACTCTGCCTCCAGATTCCGCCCTGAGCCAACAATCACCATCATCATGTTAATAGTTGCCCTTCCCGACTCACATTTTTACAATAATGGAGTCAATTATTGTTTATTATAAATAGATTTGCTGGCGACATCAACAAAGATAGTCAACAATGAAGGCAGCAAATTTGCATCATTGTTGTCCACTTCAGTAGGCTCATCAAAATAAATATTGGGGACAATTATTGTCATGGAACGCCAACAATGTTGTATTATTCCTCATTAACTATTTATTTCATTCTTCAATCAACTATTTCAATAACTAAACAATGATTCGTGTACAACAAGAGTTTTTCAATCTCGAGTTCCTTCTCCCAATCGATTCAATCAGCATGAATAACTTACTTTTCGACATACTTAATTGTTATAAACTTATGAATCGTGTTTTTATTAACTTTTCTTTGCTCATTATTGCGATGCTTTATTGTTATATTCTCTAGTAGAGAACCATTTAATAGTACAAAACAGGGAATAATATTGGACGCAAGACATGGAATTAAATGTTACACCGAAGGAAAATATCATAAAATCGTAACCATTTAATTGGACGAACAGCGCCTCCTATTAATCTAAGAGCGGATTTATAGTGGCATTACTCTTTGCAGGAAGACGTTGAGCGCACGCGCAATCTCAGATGTTTTATAACGTTGCTATGGGATCATCGAAAAGCTTTTGATAACGTTGGGGGTATCCACAGGCAAACAGGAATTAATGCATCTCTGTATGCGGTAGATTATGCTATACGAGACCAACAGTCGAGGAAGGACGTATCAAATTCGCCACCTTTTTTATGTTATTTGCAATGGAGAAAAGCAAAATTCGCCGCAAAGGAGAAAAAGAAAAACAATTTCTTAGGATTCCGTTTATTGCGGACCGTTTGAGATAAATGTTTTCGCGAAAATCATGTTTCAAATCAAGTTAGGAAAGATTTAGATTCTAAGATTCTGCACAACAGACTTAATCACTTAACAGCGAAAACAAAGATAAATGTGAATTACTGAGGAAGGAGTTACAGGATTCATGAGATTAACTTCTAAATATACGAAATGTCAATATCTTTTGAGAAAGAACCACTTAATAAACACTTAATAGCAACTCCTTTTTTATAGAGAGGTCCTGTTTACAGGGAGTTCCACATTGTACTTTCAATTTAATTATAATTATTTCTTCGACTACCGATAATTGTAATTTGCCGTAAGAAATGCTTTTTTTCATAGTTTTAATCCAAATCGAACGCTATGTCTCATAACAATAAAGCCATAAATATATACAAGAGAGGTTTCCAATGGTCTGTCAAACGTTTTTAATACTTATTATCTAGCTTTGGGGATCTGATTAGGGTACATTATTCAGTAAAAGCAGATTGTTGCATTTAAACTTTTCGCTTTACGAGAATCAATGTCGAAATAATATTCTTAAATATATAAAAAGATATGCAACGACAGTGATGTTAAGTAATGTATCGGAGTGAAAATTCGATGGGATTCTCTCGAACAAACTTTTTTTCCGATTCTTACTCATCCGAACTTTTATGAGATATAAAGATATTTTTAAATATCCTGGTTTTGACGCTTAGTTCCAATAACGACCAATGCCATTTTGAAATAGTGACAGTTTGTCGAATTGATTTGACAATTAATTGAAGCCCATGGTTAGGAAAGACCAGACGTTGTAGATCGTTTCCGGATGAGTATGCAAGTATCAGGAACAAGATTAAGATCATATGTGAATTCTTGCGACCTGTAATTCTGAATTATAACCATGATTAACTCATCATACTTTCTGTAATTCAATATCTCATCTATATATTTCATCACTAAATAATTATGCAGTTATAATATATATTTAGAGTTTAAAAAGTGAAAGTCATTGCATCTTTCATACAAAAAGCAGTATCTTATAATTAACGAAAAACTAATGCTTTATTGAATAACAAATATATAACCAGAAGAGTATTTCATTCATTTCTGCCGTCATAAACAGAAAATTAAGTCTAACATAAGAGGCAAAAAAGCGAGGGACGTTATCACTCGGAAATCGTAAAATTGAAAGTAGCGTCAAACAAAGAAACTGAAATAACAGGAGCGTTAATGGGCACATAACTTCAGAACTTAAAATATCCGTCAGCACTAAAGCTTTTATGACTATCGGGAGAAAAGGCGGCAAACGATTGTTGCAACGAACGAAGCGTTACGTGACAATGAGCAACTACGTGATTGTTGACGCGTAAGTCAACAATAAAGACATGGAATCACCGTCGCCTGAGGGACGACTGCATATCTACTCATTGTTCACAATCGGCTGCAATTATAGCAAAGGGCGAAATTAAAAGTCGAACACGAAATGCACAATGTGAATATAGGTTACATGCATGAAGGGAGTCGATAATACTTTTCCTTTTCCTCCGCCTGCAGCAATGCCGCGGAAGTGGAATAAAGGCCGTTGCTTCCTCTCCAGATGAAAGCGTGAGAGAGAGAGCCTTTGTTTGACCAAATGAACATCATTCACACATTTCATGCACAATTATTAACTCCATCAAACATTGGAGGAAAAACACTGGGGTGAAAATGATCCTCTCTTGAAGAACTGATTAACTTAGAATAGAATTCGGTGCATCTCTAAATGGATTAATTCAATTCAAGAATTACGTTGATTTGGAATTGTTATCAGACAAAGTAGAATGATATTCTCAGATCAAATCACACCAAAATTTGTTTACATAGTGTCATTCATATTAACTGTCATTTTTAAATTTTAGTTAGATAAGTTTTGTTTCCCTTTTACTTTTTACTAAATATATATAATAATATTAATAAAAGTATGTTGCTCAAACTGGAAACCACGATGCAATTCTCAACTGGACACCAAGAGATGTGAAGAAGACGAAAGAACCAATGGACTGCCATCAAGAACTTGGGGGTCACATGGCAACGAGAAGCTCAGAGGAAATTGGAAAGTACTTGAGTAGCAAACATTCGATATCGGATTAAAAATAGCTGATAATGATAACGATGGTATACATATATATATATATATATATTTGTGCAAATTTACATATTCAAACGTCTTTCGTGTTTAACTATTATCTATTGTGGAAAAATATATTACCACTTGAAAATTCACTGATAAGTTACCAATTCTTTTAAAAATTGACTAAGAAATTCGGCGGTGAAAGCATGACTTTCTTAAAGCTGCACTTGTTAGCAGCTATCTTCAAGATATGTCTTTCTGGAACTTCTACTCGTAGCATATACAGGGAATTTGTGGTCTTTTTGGGGTCCAAGGCGGTCTTTCAGTTATTTCTCTCAGTAAATTCACGATTTTAAATAATGTACGTATTGCTTCCACATCTCGTTTATCGAAAACAAGAATAGTGAGGAATATTCTAAGTTTACTTTGCAATTGAATTCGTTTTTTCCCCTCAATCGAATTCAAATTTTCTTTACTGTTTTGATGGATTAATACGCTTCCCGATGGTTTATCATATACGCTGGAGATGCTTGAGGCCTTCCAAAGAAAAACGGTTCCCGCTCCTGATCTAAAGCAACTTTGCAATCGCGAATACTAGAAGGTAAAGCCTTGAGGTGTAGATTATCTAAGTTTGCAGACCTATACGAGCTTCCTCCAGCAAATCCTACGTCAGTATTACAAAACAAATAGCCATAAAAACGCATCTTTGAATCATACTTGCAGCTCCGTTATCGCAGACGCTGCGAATAACAGCGCCATTCATGAATCGCGGAAAAGTGCGTGGATTTACGTGATCGGAATCGAAGGCGAGGAAAAGAAATCGAAAAATGAGTGCGGGAGTGACTTACCTTGAAGTGCAGAAGGACAATCGGTCGACTTCACTCCCATCTGATCCCAGCTGTCATTTTCAGACGGTCAACCCTGTAACCAGGGAAAAATCGACATCAATCATTTGTAGTCGGAAAATATACGTTAAATCTAAGGTTAAACGAATATTTAAGCAAATTTGTAAGAAATTTGGCTAGGCATTCACATGATAACATGATATACCTTTAGACATGTCCCATCACCAGCAAGAGCGAAAAATGATATTTGGGCATAGACTGATTAGAAACATGAAAAGACAACCTGCCATAGAAGTCTATTCATTGAGAGGAAAATATTTCGCAACAAATAAATTAAAATTATATTCACTTGTAGGTATAATAATACTATATCTACAAGTGATATTTTACAAGTTGTGTACTCTCTTATCTCTCAAATTCTATTTAATGTGTTGCATTCATATAAAAACATTTAAAAAATCTATTATTTGAAAAGCTGGTTTTCACACCCGATATACTATATTTTTTACTTTAATTAATGTTAATTCGCAATTCACGAACACTTTAGACGATGGAGTAATGCGTTTTCATTATTAAATAATCAAATTTCCAGCTGTAACAGAATGCATTTATTATACTTCAAGTAATCGACAGAACGAACTACGTAAAAAGTTCAAAATCATAAAAGCACCATGGGAGCTTTTGAAAGCAGGGCCGGCTGCAGGAGAGACTCAAGGAGAGACAACCAACGAGGCGTAAATACTTGAACAGCTAAAAGTGACATAGACACTTAAAAAACATTACTGCATTGTGTAATTTAACTTTACGCGGTGCGATTGAGAGAGTTAGTTACAGTTAGGACAATATGAATTAAGTTGCGTATAGTGAAGAATTTGTGATATTAAAAACAATTTTCGCATTTCAAACCAATTAACGCACAACAAATTACTACTGAAAGTATACGGCGCTGGGTAACCATGCGTTTGGATTGTTGTACTGAGTGAATTCCGGGTTATTAGCCAAAGAAGAGAAAGGCAACAATTAAAACAGAAAAGAAAACAATTAAAATGGCTAGACGAAATATCAACAATGAAAACAAATTGAAATAATAAGAAAATAGGTAAATAATTAAATAGCTTGACTATTCAACAATTAAAATCACAAGAGGAGAAGAATAAAACAGCTAGACAATATCACATCTGTGAAACCAATGATAGAAACCTCTAATTAGTTCTCTCAAGAAAACGAATTCTTCCCAGCACATCTTCGAGCCTCTCCATTATTGCAAATACCCTTGTTGATGGTTTCCAAGGGTCAAACCGGTAGCTAGGAAACCGAGCGTTGATTGATTACAAAATGCATCGAATGGAATGATCCCAAAGCATCAGTTTCAACTCGTTCAGGACAAGTTCCATTTCGCAACACTTAGAAGCGTGAAGTTCGCTCATTCCCGACTCGCTCTGCCGCCCGCATTACATCAACGCTAACTGTGATTTCCACTCAATGGATGACCATGAGGAGCATTTTTATAAGACATTTCTCTATCAGAGGTGACGACGTCGAGCTGTCTGATCTTTTTCCTCTTCACATTGTCACCCATCGCTTTCACATACCAATGAGAGCTCGAATAAGTTCCATAAGGTATTCCTTCTTACACCCACTACGTTTACCGCTCTTTGGTTATCAAGAGAGTTTGAAAAATTAAAACGGTGAGTCTACCTCTGAAGAGGAGTACTTATCAATTCTCAAGTTAGAAAAATATATGCACATCGAAACCCTTAATATTAATTTAACTGTGCAACTAATAATAAAAATAAATTAAAATATTGATGTCAATTTGCTACTAATATCAATAGAATTTTCTCAAGTTACCTTTTTTATTTTACAGCAGATAAATGTTACATGAAATATTTTATATAGTAATCGAATATCATTCTGTATGATTATCAATTCCCTCAACTGACATCAACTTCCTCATAAATTCACCTTAACTCCCGTTTCTTTTCAAATTTATCGCTATTTTGAGCCGGGAAATACCGACTCAATTTACTAAATGAAATTTTAAATTATTAAAATAAATGTAATTTCCCATGATTCATGGATGGAGATTTTGTGGCGGATGAATAGTAATTCCATTACGATTAATCACATTACGTCGTACGCAGAAAAACAAAATTTAATTTACATTTTTATGGAAAAATAACGGAAACACGTTCCGAGAAAATTAGTCACACTCCCAAAAGGAGGGGCAGACGAACTGATAACCTAACGATTCTACATACTTCCTCGTCAACCTAATTTTCAACTAATTGGTCAGCGTATTTATGGAAACTTGATTTCATTTCTGAATTTAACCCCTAATCTCTTCTTATGGTAATTACTAAAGTTCATATCATAGATGAAATAATTATATGTTTAACATGTATTTTTTTACGATTCCTTAGCCGCCAAAAAGATGCACGTTGGCCTTCCTTCTCTTTTTAATCATTATTTAGTGTCCATGCGAATCCTATGCCACCGTCGTAAATTATCGAGCAGAAACACTAAATTTGTTCCCACAGTATTATAACAATATATTCAATTCCTGCACAAAATTATTCACGCGTATATCGAATATTTGACTAATAACAATTTAATTTACTATAATTGTCCCTGTTGTGTATGAGAGATAATAATTCTGAGAAGACGTTCCTTTAAATTTAGCTTCATCTCTCAAACAATCTATATTTGATGATTGGTTTTCACAGTGGCGCAGGTAGGATTTGCCAATGGGGGGTCCAAGGCTGCCAAGGAACCATAAGCCTAACTTACAGGGGCTACTTTATTCATGCCCGCTTCTTACTACAGATATGTCAAATCTTTCGAAAACTAAATGCATTGAGAAATAGAGGAGTTCAACGCTTATATGGCCAACTCATTAAACTTTCCAAGATAGTAGTTTACATAAGCGAACTATTGGAAACTTGACAAAAGTTTTGTTTGGATTTCTAGTTTGGATACGTCCAATTTCAATAAAAAAGTAATTTTTTTCGATGCTTAAGTATTTTGATGTTGTAGATATAAACTTCCCGAGTCTTTCAAAGTTCTTTCTTCCAAGAGGTTACCAAGCGAGAGAAGGAAATAAATAGTTACGGTTATTTGGCAAGCGATATAAAACGTCTCAATAGATCACCACATTGGTGCACCCATCCTTATTTGAACATCTTTCGTTATTAGAATTTCTACGGAAACCCGGATATCGAATTATTTTCGAAAATATACAGCAAATTAACAGGTGGTCATAAAATAAGGATCATTAAATTTCATATCAGCCCAAGTAATAAAGAGTCTACTGTACAGACTTTTAATCGTCCAGAATGCTTAATAAAGGAACCAGTACCTTTGGAATTGTCCCTTAACTCCTATTGAGATGTGGCCTCCGATAACAGCTATAAAATAAGACAATCTTAATTTATGAAACTAATAATGGTAATTTTACAGAAACTACATATACATTAATTTACGTTTTTCCGATAGAGGCCTCGAGCTATAAGCGGACTGTGAAAAAGATTTTCTGATGTCCATCTGTATGTTATAAAATCCAAACTAGACTCTCCTTCGAACTGTTCACTGTGAATTTCTCATAAGCACTGCTCACGAACATAGCTTTGCATCCACACCCTCAAAACAGTTACATGCAAAAGATCTAACTGAGCGTTTTATCAATTTGTTTGTCTCTCAAAAATAATCTTAATGTCTATTTTCAGGGTGTAAGTTTCGAATTACTTCTCAAATGTTCCCTTGTATTTTTGCGAGGAGTAAACGAATCAGCACTTTCGAATTTTTCTTATGGGAATCTTATCTTATGGTGTGAGTCATCTAACTAAAGGAAAGGCTTAAGAAGTGCACGCGTTGAATATTCTGTGCGAAATACTAGTATCATAGTTTCCCATTGATATCGATGTCGGCTCTAGGCCTGCTCTGCTACCGAAAACATCAACTTAGCTGAATTCGGAGATTTGCGGGCATGCAAAGCTTTCGCTGAATTTATCAAGCAAATGATTGGGGTTTTGTACTCTTCAGCAGAAAAAAGCACAGAGCTAGTCATAGGACCTGACTCTTGGGTGGGGGTTTGAACCCCCTTTCGCTGCGCCACTGGGTTTTCATGTTGGTTTGTTGGGATTGAGGTTTAACCCTGTGTTTAAAATAGAGCAGATATTTTCTAGATTATAATTTTCTGTACCTTCTCTCCAATTGTAATTTAAAAACCGAGTCATACAATTTTATAGATATATTAGAAAAAGTACTGCGAATTTATGTAATTCAAAAAGTATGCAATTACTATATGACAAACGCGGTGATCTTTTCAAAGCATCGAAAACTTCAAAGCTCTGAAATAAAGGATAGAGCGATACTAACAATAACTTCATGCATTGAAGTTTCCCGTTATTTCTATCAGTTTTTATAAAAAAAGGTTGACATTTTTCGTGTTCTAAGTTTTATGAATAGGATAAACTTAGAAAAGGTTTACTTTAAAAGTTTACCGACAAACAAGTCAACATTATCAACTCATAAATATCAGCTATTAATCAATTAGTACTATCGTGTAGATTTCAATGTCAATGATCCACAAAATCGTGCATCCCCGACCATCACGAAGCGTACGTGTGACAGAGGAGTCCTTCTCAGGGCGGCTCAAAAAGTGAATCAACCCCATTAGAAATGAGCGTCGAATGCCTCAACATCGACACG
Source organism: Sympetrum striolatum (assembly GCA_947579665.1). NCBI lineage: Eukaryota > Metazoa > Arthropoda > Insecta > Odonata > Libellulidae > Sympetrum > Sympetrum striolatum. The sequence continues at coordinate 45,120,043 of OX388342.1, read as the reverse complement.
CAAGAGACGTGTCCATTGAATAGCGTGCGTGGAGACACGCGCCTCAACTCAGAGCAACGAACCGTCTGAGTGCACTTTTGTCGGAGGGCCTTTCCGAGAGATCCAATAAATATTCATGCGGGGGACTTCCTCCGGAGCGGATGAAGACGTGACATCGGAAGAGCAGTCATAAATCAGGGCCTTCGACCCGACGGCCAAGGACGGGCCCACGCGCCCTCAAGTGCACTTGACACTATTTATTGGCCTTAAAGGGTGCTGGCAGGTACCGATGCTGACTTTCAAAGTTACTCTCGCACAAGGGTCTCATCCTTCGACCTCTGCCTCCAGACTGGTGTGCAGTGCTGTTGGTACTTTTCGAGAGGGTAGTGTTCCTTTTACGCCCGGCCACTCACCCAATACATTCTTTGCCGCATGACTTCAGGCCGATGGACTTCGAAAGCCCAGAATGTTTGAGAAATTTCAACGCCTAAAATTCTTGTTTTGTAATTTTACTTCGTGAAATCGATCATTACGAACGCTATTGTAGGTTTATAAAGTCATCAACCCGAATGCTGACTGGATCACCAATCCATCATTATCTACCGAAAGTGCTAGAGAGGGAATGAATGAAATAGGCAAGATGAGGAATGAGGTATTTTCCCAGCTTTTTCCGATTGTAGTGCTCTACGAGGGAAAACTTCACGTAATATCAGGAAAGTGATTCTAACAGTGATTTCCTTTCCATAGCTCCCAATCACGGAGGACCAGTGTGAATTCCATTGCTTCACAATACACCCCCGCTATATCAGATGTGGCGGCAAAGAGGACATTGTAAATGTGAATGTAAACAGCACTCATACGCTTTATATTTTACTCTTACATTACTGCAATAACAAATAAAACTGGGATTCCTTGGGAAAGTAAATAAAGATACACACAATATACTTTCCTTTATCGAAAGATAAATGAAAAATCTGCAATTCACCAAGCTATGGTAGCAGTAGAGGTAGTTTCGTAAATCAATATTTTTTATAAGTTTACGCGTTGCTATATTAGAAACAACAGATTATGAGAAAAATTATCCTAAGTGACTTTTTCTATGATAACAGTTCCGATTTCGTTCCACAATTATTTTTAATATTTTGTTTCGAAAGACGAAAGAAGATTCCTAATAGATTTTCTGAAGTCCTCTCATTCTGAACGGAAAGAAAAATTTAGAGATAATGCATTGATTAGGATGTGCTGTTTGGAGAGATAACGCATCTATGAGATTAGTTGGTGCAATTTGGCATGTCACAAAACGCTTCTCAATGGTAAGTTCCCTGTACTAAGCCAACACTAAGCGCAGATATGATTTCCGATAGGAATTTAAGGCTAAGAACATAACATCGATTTGTATTTAACATCAGATACTAAATATGTTATGCACGACCTCGATAATAAGGGATCTTGCGGTATGAATTATTACACATTTAAGATTTTTACACATATTACGAAACGAACCGATTCCCCACTGCAATTTTTAGCTCAACCCAAGAGAGAGAGAGTCGGAAGGATTTGCAAAAGAGGCGTCCACCAAGAGGGGTGCACACGGCAGGGGGGGTTCTTTTCTCAGGTAAACAGGCGATCGCTAAGAAAAAGGTCTTCTGAACGAATGCCGCGGTCAAAACAGAATAACAAACTAAGGGAGAAGAAGACTGAAAAAAGCTGGAATTACATGAGATTCTGAAGAAAAACGCACGTGGTCACTAATAGAACACATACGTCGCTCACGCTTGTCACTTGAGGGATTTGCAAGCTATTAGTCTTGTTCATTCGCAATAACCCCTTCGGATTTTCTTATTCTTGCAAAAAATTATGTTACAAACGACACTGTCTTAGGATGTTGGTAAAGATTTTGGTTGGCCTCATTGATAAAGTAACTAATATTAATACCGCGATGTTCTTACACTGTCCGCGGTTTCTTCGACCCACATCACCAGCGCCTTTGAACCAAACCACTCTCCTAATATTAACTCCGATTTTATTTTCTCAGAAACTAATCGCACGCAAACTGTGAAACTTTTGTGACTTCTCGACGTAATCTCCCTGCAGCGGTAAACATTTTTCACAACGACGATGCCATTATTCCATGACCGCTTCTTTAGGGGTCTGCTTTGACCACTGGAAAATCGCTGAGGCTATTGCAGCACGGCTAGTGAATGTGCGACCACGAAGAGATTCTTTCATCTTTGGAAAAAGACAAAAGTCGCATCCATGACACCATCACCATGGTGTCATGGATCTGACTATGGCGATGCATTTTAAACAGTGGCACAGCACGAAAATGGAGAAAAAGACTGATTACACACTGTTCTTGTACTGAGAACGTTGCCATTTTAAGTATCAAAAACAGTCCTAGCTGTCTCTGCTGCCACAGGAATTCTATGTTCCGTACAGTGCTGTAATCTCTATCAAGCATTTACAATAAGTGTGCGCGTATTTTAATGAAAACCACATGTTTCTATCAGTAGCCAGTACTGAGAAAAAATCGGAGGTGTTGTAACTTGAATGCACCTCGTATATCAACCATTCCTTTTAGTTTTAAAATCAGGTTACATGCATATCTATTCGACATGGTTTTACATCTTTTCTTGGTCTTTCTATCCCTTTATAACAATTAGAACCCAAAGATATGACCTATCTAATGCGATAAATAAAGACCACATAAATGAAGGATGAAGTGAAAAAAGATTTAGGGGTATTTAAGTGGGTAATAAAGAATATCCAAGTTCCCATTTGGCAAAAGCAGTTCTGGATTCGGTTCCAGATAGAGGACTATACATACAAAATGCCTCAGAGATCGAAGTAATTTAGAAATACAATTTAGGGAAAAAAATGTGTATGTGATTTGCAAAGCAGAATAGGTTACAATCATGCATATCCTGAGAGAACGCACCGAGATGAATACATGTGAAAACAACTGCTTCACATCTCTTGGTACTTCTTGTAAGGCTGGATGCATCGGAATACTTCCAGTTATCCTTCTTACTATTTAAGATTAAAAAAATACAATCTCAATCAAGTGTGAAAACTCTTCTTAACCCGAATTCACACGATGGCGATGAAAGAGAATTCGCACACGTGAGTATTCAGGGGAAAATGGTCACGAATCAGCTCATAAAACAGCAGTAAAACGAGTAAAAGTGAACATCCTGGCAATTAATCGTTACGTGTAGTCGATTTGAAAGTGCTTCCGGTTGTCCAATTAAAAGGGCGATCTGGGTGCGTACTCATCTCGGACGAGGACGATTTCTCCGCGAAATGCATTGTGGGAAGAGTAATCGAATCTCGAAAAGTAAGGAAAATTCAGAATCATGCGAAGAGTGTTGGCCTGACGTCTGGTGCTGTACGATGTTATCTCACCTCCGGATATCCAGGGACATACTTACTGTCCCGTATTTACCTAAGCACTTAATTAAATCTCCTGAAAATTCCCACGCTGAGAGGTAACGGTTTCCAATGCAGGGATATTCCACTTTAGAAAAGACACCATTCTATAGGAAATTACTTGAAACAAACACGGGAATTTTTAAAACTCCCTGCTTACGATTTTCCGATTCTGGATCATTCTTATACTTCAATAATACCTAGGGATATTGTTGTGCATTGTTGTTATAAATATCTAATACGCGAACAACCTTGCGTGCGCAACAATGAAAGCAGCATCTTGTGAACGACAATGAGTACTTATGGAACTTTTTGAACGCCCTCCACACAACAAAGGTATTGCCTGACTGTATTGTTGCAAGTGTAAGAAGTGTAATTTATAACTGAATAATCTGGAAATTATCCTGAAAGCTTTATTTTAATGTTATTTCCGAATCTAACAAACTAGGTAAATACTCAATTGCAAATAATGGACAGCATGCTAACCTCATGAAAAAAGTGTGGCTCTTTGTAGGACTGAAAAAGAATGAACAAAAGTTTACTTTGATTGACAATTTGTTATCAAAGAAAAAATATAACCTAAGATCCTATTGGTTCGGTGTTTCTCTCCATCCCTTGATTTTTGATGCATGTTTTCTTAAACTCTCTCGGCCTTAAGTCTCGGCGATGTTTAATGTGGTACAGACATGATCTTCTCACAAACATCCATTAACACTCATTTTTCAAGTTTAAAAAAATGAGAACGGCGACTTCTGACTTCGTCTCCACAATAACTCTTCCGTGACCAAACAAAATTTCGTAGCCATAACAAGCAACGACCTTTCATGCTAAAACAACGAATGTTTCCAATGAAAAGAAAGATTACGGCTTACAGTATAACAAGAACTAGTACTTTCTCTTTTTCCCGCCTTATGACCTCCAGTCTAGCTTTATTTTTCTCCCCTTCAACTCTACTAGCCACTTCCGGGAGGTGCTAAGTTAATCGCTCCCTTAGAGGATAACTTTATCAGTTCATAGAATACTCATTAAGGAAAACCACAATACACGCAGTAAGAAATAAATTATATGTTCACCAAAACAGTGTAAATTAATTCTTAATAATAAAGAAAGGCTTTTGAAGAATTATAATAAAACTCGAATATATATCAACGTTACTCTTGTAAACATAAGAATTAAAAGATGTCCTTTAGTGCATGAGAATAAGAGGAAAGCCCTTGGCTGTAAAACGGGACTAAGAAACTTTCAGAAAAGTTTAAATCAAGTACTTGAGTAAAGGTTAAGCATAAGAGTAAAATAAAGGAAATGTGCATAAAAATTTTACCGTTAACATTGATGAAATAACTGTGACTTGGGTTCGCTCTGAGTAGGATTTCCAGAATACTTTTAATAATTACTCCTTTTAATTTAGTTTAAATGCTTTCGAGCGAAGCAATTGAAGATGGCGAGGTGATTCAACAGCGCCACGGTGGAAGACCCCGTCAATTAAAGGATCGCCGTTAATTAGAGATGATGCAGATTAAAATTCATCTTTCACTTTCACGGAGAAAGTATAGCACGCAGCGGTCTGAAAGAAAATACGGTCATCAACAACGGAAACTTTGAAGCGAGCGCTCAATAACCTCGTTTCTCTAATTTGGGATAGCCAATCAAAGGAATCTAAAATTAGCCACCGGTTCATCAGTTCATATTTATGCATCTTTGTTGGTGGCAACGGTCTGCATTGTTGGATTGTTTATGGAGACATAAGATTCGTATTTTACAACAACAATTTGTAACTAAAGTCTTTTAAAACACCCCTGAATTACGAGTACTTTCATCCTTGTCATCATACTATAATTTATTTATTTATAACTGTGTAATTTGTGGAGAGATTCGTCGAACTCGAAAATATCCAACTCAGAGGAGAAAGTGGATGATAAAGATAGATAACCGGATATCCTCACAAACTTTTGGGAGTAAGATATTTCGCAGGAAATGCATTTCCTTGTCTCGATACTCAATTGTTCCACACAACTAATTGAAACCGTAGACTTTCTTAAGACCTTGGCAGTGCATATGTGGCCATCTAGGTTCAATAGTTAAACTGATCTTAATTATATAGTTTTCCCAGACCGACCGAGATTTGAGGCGACTAAGGTTTTAATTGTTGTAAACTCTCTATCTTCATTGTTGATAATTTTCTGTACTCATTCATTATTATTCTCGAAGTCGATTATTGACCTGAGATACTACAACAATTGCTACGACAACTTTGAAAAATTCTTATGAGTAACTCTTGGGAATACTCGAGTATTGAGATTTAATGTGACGCTCAGTTATTGTCATGTACAGCTGCGGGTCTTTATTTTCAATTATTTTTAATTGTTTGAGATATATGGTTAACGTCATGGTTGGCGTGCTAGCTTTCGTACACAAAGTTGTCGGGTTCGAGCCCCGGCTGACCGAAATTTTCCGCGAAATGGTGTTTGCGTCGTGTGTGTGTGTATATATATACTATTAGACCGGACATAATTGGGGGCACCTGTTTCCGTTAAAGAAATCAATTAAAATTGAAAAATATGATTAAATGTGCAAATTTTACTTCAAATTTGTCGGCATTGGAGAAACGTATAGTATAGTATGTTATATTTTATAGGCCTTTAGCTCGGATATTGGCGGAGATATTGCTGACTACAACACAACAATGCGTAATATTAATATATGACAGATAATAATGGAACGGGTTTTATCGGAGAAAAGGGGATTTCGCGTCTCATTTCATACCACAGACCTCATGTGCTGTGTTCTATGCAAGTATCCCAGATAATTGAGCAAATACTTTGACACGTTGAAATGCGGGATGGCCCTGGCATTGAGGCATCTTTGATCGCTGCACCCAAAGGCGGATGCCGAATACTCTCACTTTGACTCCTAATCTATTGAGATTCTCAGGCGGCGTATCGTAGCAACGCTTCCTGCTCCACCGTGGTGACGAAAAGCACTGAAACACGCCCATTCGGGACGCAGAATGAAAATTCGGTCCAATGAAAGGCAAATTGACCTGACTCACAGGAAGGAAAAAAGACCGGAATGAAACGGATTTTGCGGTGAAAACAAAGGCGATGAACTGAAGGGGAAGTCCGTCGACCGTGAAAAGGAGAGCGCCTCCGGAATGACTTTCTCTGTCGAGCGGAGCGTGGAGAATGTTGGATTTGATGCAAAGGGCTGAATGGGTGTCAAACGAGGATGTCAACTGTGCGGGGGGTCCACGTATGGCACTAAAATCAATACTTTAACACTCCTCTCAACCGGAATGACCTCAATAAGCTCTTGGTGTACCGCGTAAAATACAATCACGTTCCTCAAGTTCAGCGTTTTATACAAGCTTTATTATTTCTTTACTGGAGTTCAAATGTTGGGACTACCAATGAAAGCAATTACAAACCAGTCATTTCATCAATTACATTTAAATTTAGACAAATTTTAGCGTGCTTTAAGACCTGAGCCATCAGGTGGAAGTGTGCCGTGGAGGACGAAAAGGTTGGGAGTCACTGCTTCATGCTTCAATAGTTAAATCCTTAAAGTTCCGTAGATTTTTCTTCCCCAAGAATGCTAACACAGTAATTAGGGAAAGAAAAAATCGTTGATTGGTCGCCTGATGTATCTGTAAAGGAACTCTCTCTGGACACACCCCTAATATGCTCAATTGATCCTAAGATTCATTTTGCAGATCTTTAATAAGAAGCGAAGATTTTGATTATTTTGGAAGTATTATCCGTTTTTTGCATTCCTTACTTTTAAATATTGAATATAATCTTGATTACGATTGCCAACAGGTGATAAAATATTTAAACAGTAAATAAATCATAGGTTGAATTGAGTACGTAGTATTATATGCATTAGCAATTATATGTTATGTCGGAATTAGATTTAAAAGATTTAATAAGTCTATTATTCCCAGTGTCTATATTGAATACGCCAAATCCTTACCATTATTACTGAATTATATACATATGCTGCCCAAAAACGAAATCCTGGGCAACCAAAGCCTATACGATCACGAATTTCTAATATCCCCTAATATGGGATTTAATTAATTTTACAAATTATCCAACAAACACAGCTTTTCCAACACTTTAACACATTCAAATGAACAGGAAAACAGAATATACCAGTGCTACAAGTAAGTTACTTTGAGAATCGCAGTTACCTTGAGAATCAGAACTATTCCTGTTTAAAACCCACGTTGTTGGAAAACACTCTTAGAGAAGAGGGGTTTGAAAAAGCCGCGAAAGCACAGTAAAAGAACAAAGTAAATACAAAACTTATAGAAGAAGTAAATTAAATAGAAAAAGTTAATTCTAACTACTTGAAGAAAAATATAGTAGGTATACTACCTACCCAGTAAAAAATAGACGATTCAAAGATTGGGTTGATGTACTTTGCACATAAGGGCGTGTACCCCGACAAAATCCCAAGGAAAAACCAACTTGAAAATAGTCAGACGGGGCCGGTAATCGAACCCAGAATCTTCCTCTATCCGGGTTCGGGTTCAATTTCAAGTCTGTTTTTCCTTGAAATATACGATTGAAAATTTGGCGGACAAATATAATAATCCTTTACGAGTACATAGATCAGCCAAAACTAAGAACAGTACGTAACAATTTTTAAATATAAATTATTAACAGCATTAATGTAATACATTAATCGTAGAAATACAACGAGAGTTTTGAAATAATAGAGAAGATTCAAAAGAAAATAGAGAAGAAAACTTGAATCTTCTTTACGATGAAGATTTCAAGATTAGTCAGTACTATCGAAAATATCTTCCTCTAGGGGCAAAACAAACCTAAAAAGCATTAATTCTCCCATAAAAAAATCAATAAAATTGGCTAGCCTTGATGAATATGTTGCCTTTCTCAATTTAGAATTTTAGTGATGTCCATTATTCTCAAATAAGGAAAACCAATCGGTTGCTAAATTAAATCAAGTTCAAAACCTCTTCATCTAATGTGAGTACTTAATTCACTTCATTGCGTTACTAATTACCGTCTAGATTAACACGCTAATCACACCATTGAATGACAGAACAACTTAATCAAAAAACAGTTCATTGGCATCCTGGGAAACACACATTACATTGAGGAAAACCTTCATCAATAGAAATGAGTGTAAATACATTGCCATTCTTTTAAACACCTCGAATTAAGTGAATGATAGGAAAAAACGTTTTGGCGGGAAAATTCATATTTTTTTATATAATCAATATAGAAATGTAGTTCTTTTCACAACCCTACATACTTGAATTATTTTCATTTGTTTCGGATACAGTATGCGGAAATTGTATGTACAGCTAAGTGCAAAAAATTAATCCTTAGCCTTATACAGCCCAGGGAATTCAAAGTTTTTTTGCACATAGCTGTACCTTACATTCACAGTTGATTCACAGTTACTGTGTTGTTCGTGACTGTGATAACGGTATTAGAGGTATGAGTAAAGCTGATTTACGTCCTTGGCTCCTCACCGAGTGCTCTGAAAAGTATTACCCATGATGTCATTTTGCTGCACTTACCTGGGGTTTTTCAATTCATAGATTTTTGTCACGATGATGAAATAATAATCTCATTTCTAATCTTGTTTATTAAGTTTCGTCTTTAGCTCATTTCGTTAGCTAATGATGGAAGATTTAGTTCAATCTGTATTTCTGTTTGCAATAAAAAATATATCAACATAAAAATTCCTATCATAAACGAATGTATTTATCTTATAGTTATTTTATCTTAAAATCCAAATGAATAAAAAACCAGCTCATTAACTTTATGATTATAATTATTTTGTTATATTGTTATGTAAAATATAGAAGAGTGTGAATCTAAAGTTCATACCAGTAAAGATATTTGTGTTCAATTTTCTATGACAAAGATTAATTTTGTAACGCTATTCTTTTATCTGCTTATCTACCTTTTGTAGTGTGATTTCTTGTATGTTATAATCTATCTCACTCTTTCTTTCAACCTTTCATACACATTTCGCAAGTTTTTCGCACCTATTTCTCTTTGCGGGTGTTTTCTTGTAGTGGATATAATTTGTCTATGATTAAAATTAAGTTTTTTATTTGCCCCACAAAAACAATCTTCCTTTCCATATTTCCTCTCTATTTCCACATTACTTGATAACAATCTGTATATATTACTATTATGTTTTGATTTTATGTGTATTTATGCTTTAATGTGTATTAACCATGGGTTAAATGGAAGAAGCAGACATCGATAGGCAGAGGTGTGAGACAAGGATGTTGCTTGTCACCAATTTTATATAATATATATATGGTGACAAACTGGTAGAGGAAGCCTTGGAGGGGATTGGAGGGATAGTGGTGGGAGGAGAAAGTGTGAAAACCACTAAATATGCAGACGATCAGGTTGTGATAGCAGAGAGCGAAGAATGGCTGCAAGAAATGGCAGAGAAAATCAGTATAAAAGGAGAGGAATATGGAATGAAAGTTAACATCGAAAAGTCGAAGGTGATGAAGGTATCAAAGAAAGTACAAATTAAGTTGAATGGGAAGGAATTGAAGCAGATCGAAAAATTTAAATATTTGGGAAGTACCATCACATCTAATGGCAGTTGTACAGAGGAAATAAGAAGTAGAATAGAATAGGGAAAGGCAACGTTCCAAAAGATAAAAAAAAAACTTTTGACAGCAAAGAACATCAAGATGGAGTTAAGGAAAAGATTTGCGAAGCGCTTTATTTGGAGTATTGTGTTATATGGATCCGAAACATGGACATTGAGAAAGATAGAAGAAAAATACTTGGAGAACTTTGAGATGTGGCTATGGCGAAGGATGGAGAGAATAAGCTGGACAGACAAGATCAAAAATGATGAGGTACTGAGGAGGGTTGGAGAAGAACGAGTAATTTTGAAAAAACATAAAGGAAAGGAAAGCAAGATGGATAGGCCATATAGTAAGACGATTTTTGAAGGAAAGATCAATGGGAAACGAGGAAGAGGGAGAAGAAAATTCGGAATGCTGACCGATTTAAAACAAGGAAAAGAATATGAAGCTCAAAAAAAGGAGGCACAGGATAGAGATGCCTGGAGGAGCAAGTTCCGTTGAGACCTGTCCGCGGACAGAAGTACAATGATGATGATGATAAATGGAAGATGGAACTTCCCATTCCCGCCCAATAAAGACGATTTGTATTGAATTATAATACTAAGACAATTTACTCCGCCATAGCACAAGAAAACTTTCCTTTCCTTAGGGAAAACTTCCCTACAGAAAGCGTGGATCTTGATATTGCCAATATTCGAAACACGGGTATTGACACCCTGAACATGTTAAAAGGACAAGGATTTTGGAATAAAGCCTGATAGAGGCAAACTATTACACAATCGAGGAAAGGCTTCCTCGGGCAAGTGAGCCGACTCGAGATGCAAGTTGTTCCAAGGATTGTTTTGAGGTCACGAGCGCAATAGGATTGTGGGATGCATGATACCATTCTTTCTCTATACCAATTATGCCCAAGGATATCTCTTGTACGGCATCCTGAAGAATAATGCTTTTAAAAACAGTCCAGATCGAGTTCGCTTTCGTGAGATGAGGGAATAACTAAGAGAGTGTGCTTCAGATGCACCAGGAAACAAATCACACACACGCAGAGGAAGCACTTAGCCTGAAAATTGATCCACTAATTGGCAGCCAATGCATGGGGTAAATATGTTTAGTTTCTGATTGAATAGATTCTGAGAGGTATTGCATTCTCTGTGAAGTATGCAGCCTGATGAACGGTTGATACTCCATCCCCTCATACTCCTCTGCCATTACTTATACTCTCAAATTGCTAGGAGGAGGGGAATGAGGCTTACTAAGTAAGATGAGGAGTGAGGTTTGCTCTTGATTTCTTCATCAATATACAATACTGTAAAACTGAGCAGGTCCATTGATGCGAAGAACAATCACTCAGCGAGTAACACTTTTTGTTTATAATTCCATAAAAAGAGACCTTAAAAAATTCCATTGTCATTCATACCTCAGTATCTTTCATAACATTACAGCCATGGACAACATCGTGGCATAAAATACATTTCCTGTACCAAATAACACGTTGGATTGGAGAGAATTGTAGCCCCAAATGCCAATCATGGCCTCGAATGCTAAATTCGGATACAATGAACATGGAACGTCAACATAAAAGGCAACAATACAAACAATGTCTTAATCTCTGCATCCATAAGTATTACTGTGGGAAGAAGACTCACAGTCGTGATAAGAGTAGTACTTACATTTCTATGGATGTTTAATTCGATTTAAAAAGTAAGTGCCATTGAAACGGCTTTGTCCTAAGCCCATTGTAACTCGTATGCCATTCGCGGAGGGAGCAGAAGAATGCATGTTTCATAATGTAACATAGATTCATTATAATGGAGTAAAGGCTGTCCGTCGGTTGAAATTCATGGGAAAAAGAGACCGGAAGTGGAATAATATAATGTACATATAGAATTTACAAAAGAAATGCTATCTACATTACAACATAAAACGTCTTTCACTTGGTGAAATTGAGGCTAGGAAGTCGATGGATATAGTATAGGAATACTATATAGATAAATATATTGTATAGATAATCAGTACATTAATTCTTCCAACTCTGAGAAGGATTCAATGGAAAAGTATAAAAGAGAATCATTTCCGTAATAAATAAATAGTTATGAAGAAAATAAGCAACAACAACATGAAAGCCTTAACAATAAACCGTATACATTTGCGTTGTTACCCATTAAATCTGGGTGCAATAATAATGATAGTGCTAAACCTGCTTGAAAATACAAATTATCACATAAGATCTGAGAGATTCAGGAATATATTTTTTTATATTGACGATTAAAACGTACAATTATCACATGCATATAACGATTCGGAGTTTAAACTGCCAAAGAAAGTGAGAAATTTATCTTTTTACCTATACCCTCTTGAGTGAAATGAGACACTCCTAATAACGATGAAATTTCACGGAATATTTATGAATCGAAAAACTTTCACAATGATTGAGTAACGGAACAACGAGGAGAAAGTAAATAATAATGAACTAAATAATTGAAGTAAGCAATAATGAAATCATTGGACAGATAAGAGCTCACAGAATAGTAAGGAAAACGCCCTAGAGCGGTGCCTTCACTTTGAGGTCAAAGTTTAAACGAAAAGAGAAATTATGACATAACCATTACAATAATCACAGTGGCAAGTGCTCAACAACACATAAACAATGCATGATGAATATGTAAATTTTAAGATGTTCTGAACAATACAATAAACCTTTGACTATTTAACTATACTTCGTGGTTGAATTTGGTAGCCGTAATTGAATTTCTGCGAATTACTACACTAATGTACTGAATAACTTAAAGTAATCGCCAATAAAGCCATTTTCGAAGGAAATAAAACAGGAAGGATGTAACGATATTTGGTATCAAAAACAAATTACACCACAATGAATCATCCAAGGCGATATCTCCGTAGGAACGAGAAAAAAAGAAGCGGATCATTCGGCAATTAAAAATAATTGTCTAGGATAAGGGTGACCGCAAAGTTGAATCTCAATACTGTTTGTGATTTATGATACACAAACTTGTAGGAGGGGAGTCGAAAAAGTTCCCGGCAAAATAATTACACCAATGGTTATTTCAAATTGAAATAAAACCTAGCAATGTTGCCTTATAGCACCATTGTCAACAACTAACAATCAATAGTCTAGCCAAATTCTATCGCATGTCAGTTGGACGCAACAAAACCTCGTAGCGGACGACAACGAACTTTGAAAACAATTAAATCCTCGGTAAAACCGATGAAATTTGACAACAATGAAATCCTGGGTAACAACAATGAACTCTGAAAACAATTAAATCTCCGGTGACAACGATGAACTTGGACATCAATTAAATCCTCGGTAACAACGATGAACTTGAACAACAATCAAAGCTTCGGTAACAACGATGAACTTGAACAACAATTAAATCCTCGGTACCAACGATGAACTTTGACAATAATTAAATCCTCGGTAACAACGATGAACTTGAACAACAATCAAAGCTTCGGTAACAACGATGAACTTGAACAACAATTAAATCCTCGGTACCAACGATGAACTTTGACAATAATTAAATCCTCGGTAACAACGATGAACTTTGACAATAATTAAATCCTCGGTAACAACGATAAACTTGGACAACAATCAAAGCCATCATGCCAATGATAAACTTTGACAACAATTAAATCCTCCGGGACGACAATGAACTCTTCTGGGTACACATGTAACACCCCGTGTAAATTATTGTAAAAGTTCACAAGTGATACTCACAGAACTGTAGGGCTCTCTCGGCTGAATGTGAGAATCTTCGCTTCTGTAATAGTGTTGTAATTAAAGCCAAACTTCATCCTTCGCGTTTGAGAGGAGCTCAACATGGGATGTCTGAAGGTCTGAGTGTCGCAGTGATACAGTGAATCCAAGGAGTGTTTAAAAGGAAATTCGTTCGCTTCCTGTCCCGATTGACTAATCAGATAAGAGCGTCGAATAAAAGAGAGGAAATCATTTACCGGATGACCATCCACATTCACTTCCTTCGACCAAAACCACATTGACTATAAAACAACATGCTTTTCCTCATCAAAATGACTCTCGATTTGTCAACTCATTCAATTTCCACGGGAAATGCGCGAATGTTTATATTCCAAGCCACTCTCTTCCTCTCAGTAGAATCACTAGCAACCTCTTTGTTTAAAAAGTACCTGGAGATGTCACAGAGAAACGAGAAGTTAATATTTTAAGAAATTAAGAACTTTAAGTCGAAATTACTGCCAAAAAGCAAGAGAATCTTACTTTGAATATATTTTAAATAAAAATCGAAGTTTCTAAGCAATAAAATCCGTAGTCAATAGCAATTAACTCTTCTCCTTGAAAAACGATAACTCTTTCAGAATAGAACTCAATAAAATACTAAGTTAATGGTTAAAATAACAAACATTTCAAAATATATATGTTATTTGTAATAGAACATCATACTAGTTTATTCTCATTTTTTATGGGCCTATTCCCCATAAAAGTCGACCTCCAATGCACGTGGTCGTCAAGGTGACACATTTTCAACGCCGCAGAACTTTCACAAATATCCGCTTATTCTATCAATGGTTTTTAGCAATCTCGAGACGAAAAACTTTGTTCCGTAAAAATAATAACAATATTTATGGAAATTTATCCTCTATGGTTTATTTCAGGAGTTCGTTGGTTAACAAAAATGTTAGAAATTTCCACAAGGGAAAAATGCTGTACTTAAAAAGGACCGGTTTTCATCTATTCTTACGAGAAAATGTAGAAATTCCTAATGTCGAGTCCCAGGATCTTACTTTTATAAAAGGCAGCATTAGTTCTATTTTAATTTTTGAAAACCGAAAAAAATAAGATATTCCAGGTTTTTGTGAATGTCGATAGTAGGATACTCAAGTACAGTTACACAAACATAAATAGGACTAGCCATTTTATATTAAATATTCCTCAATACAATCCGCATCCAATTTTCTTTCAAACCAGCACATCACATTTTCGCATAACCATCCTAATTTTCCCTTACCTTTACTGCCTTTCCTATTCGTCTCGTAGCCTTTCGTTTGGTCAAAACTCATCCATTTACCCGTTCATCGCTTACTGAAATTCCTGTTCCTTACCTCTCCTGTAATATAATCCACTCAATGTACATCCTGCTTATCCATATAACCTCCTGAGACATCCAAGTTCCCCCTTCCGATCGACCGTTAGGCAAGAAACCCGCCAAGTTGGCCACCCTGCTCGCGGGACAGTTCCGCTGATTTCACGTATTATCCTGAGAGTTATGCAAGCGGCGGCGTGCGGATGCGTTGCTGAGTCAGCGCCGTCGTTAGGGGCGATAACAGAGATGCTAATTAGAGCAACCGACGCATAATCTCAGAGATCTTCAAGAGAGCTTCATTACGCTCGTTAAAGATACCTTCGGATGGAGGAAATGCCCTTTGGTTCCCAACGTGGGAATGGCGAGTCATAACTTGTGCATCAACTTGGCTCATCTTAGCCAAGTTCTAAACACTAAGCTAGGGGATAAGAATCCCGATGTAATTTATTTTACATAAAACCTCTTATAATGGAACATTTAGTTCAAATATTTTAATTCGTATCTATCTATGACATATGCCCATCATCTAGAAATTCAGTACACCTATGATATAGGAAAATTTAAAAATAACGTTTTGGCTCATGCATGTGAAATGACCTTAGCAGCCGAAGAACTTCTAACGCTATACTTTAACACTGCAACAGATTAAAATTAAAATGCCATTTATATACCAAATTGCATCACGGGTTTTAGACGTATCACGGATATCTTCAGGTGTCAGGAAGCTCGGATGGGCAGTAGCAAAGGAAATTGTGTTAGTTCTTTCGTTAGATAGTAAGCTTTTTGAAGGATAAGATATCTTTGCTCATAATCATTCCGGGTTCGACTCCAGGTGATGTCGGAGTCACTAACGCAAATTTTACGTAGAGTTCGTTTTAATCGCGAGCGTATTTTTTCTATTTTTTCCTAAATCATTCGAACTTTTTGCGATCTATTCATTCAGGAATTTTTAGCAAACCAAGGCGTGGGATTCTGACAGCAGTAAATAAATTAAACAGCCACGGTTTAAATATTATGGTCCAATTATTCGTCAATCCACTCACGATGAACGATCTGATAATGCGAGATTACGTTAGAAAATTATATTCTGCGACAAAATGATTCCAAAAATCTGCTATTCCCACGTGCGATATGTAACAGCAACCTATTAGGAGCATAAGTTTAAGGTAAGGCTTCCCGAGTACATAAATCCAGATCTATACCTCTAAGAGAAGAAGGTAAAATCGCTTTTTCTAATCATTGATCGCTCCTCGTTTTCGAGGACTCCTTTGAACTGAGGAAAGTTAGGGAAGTGAGCCATCATTTATGGCACGGGAGTGACATCGAGGCTACAATTAAGATGAAAATATAAATAAATCGGAAAGAGAAATTAATGACGGCCTCTAAACGCGAGAGGACACCGCAAGGTCGCGAAAAAATGAAAGGCGACTGATTATCCGAGAGATATCGAAGAATAAGAAAGCGTGATGCGTGACCCGCTCTTGCGAAAAGAAGTCTACGTGACCGCGTCATGGCTATCCGTTAAATTTACTATAGTGGGACAATCAGACCAATGGGATTCACATCCTAGATTGTCTGACAACGACATGCATATGTAATACACACATGTATTCCATTTGTTTAATAACCGGCTTTCCTTAGTAACATAACCATGGTTACCCTTAATACTCATAAATCTATAGTTTACCATTGCAATGAAAAAGAAACGAAGCGTGCCAAATTCCTTAAGTACCCATTTTTGATGGGTAAACACCCTTTTTACGAATGGTAATGCCCTCATACGATTACTCACACACTAATCAAATTCAGTATGGGTTTCGGTGACATGAAAAAAGTATCACATGATTGGGCACGTTAAGAACACTAGCGCACGGCATTACAGGAAGAATAAATAGCTTTTCAGCTTAACAGAAGCGAACAGCGAAGGTAAATTCAATGGCTTTCATCCTTCAGCGAAAACAAAAGTGTTTTCTTTGTCTTCATCACAGTTTTCAAAGCCTAGCAAAGGTATAGCGTTTTACGGTATAATCATCATTTTTCTTCCAATTATTTAGATACTGTAACGTGATAGATGTACAGTGGTACCTCGAGATACGAGTTTAACTCGTTCCAGAACCGAGCTCGTAAGTCAATCGGCTCGTATCTCAAACGAATTTCTCCCATTTAAAATAACTGAATTCGATTTAATCCGTTCCGGACCTATGAAAAATCCCCAAACCATTGTAAATTATGAATAAATATATGTTTTTAAATATAAAATAAACCTGTATAATTAACAAATACATAACAAAATATGAAATAAAGAAATAAAAGAGTTATTTAGCATAATAGTATTACTTTGGAGACAGACAAGTGCGGCTAACGAAGGTGAACGGCGAGGAGGAGGGAGGGGGGAAGGCACTCTAGACACGTACGTAAACGGCGCTTTTTCAGAACTTAAAACTATTTTCGTAACTTTAAAACTAAAACTACACTTTCCTTATTTCAAATGAAAGAAAAAACATAAAACAATGCATTTAACTTTAAACTTAAACTAAGCTTAACATTTACGTAAATTTAATTATCACTTGTTTTTGCCTTCTTGGCTGCACTTGGCTTGGAAACACGGCTCGTATCTCGGATTTGGGCTCGTATCTTGAACGAAAATATGGCCAGAGCTCCGGCTCGTATCTCAAAAAACTCGTATGTTTGGCTGCTCGTATCTCGAGGTACCACTGTATCTATTTTTTGTTTCTTTCTTCGACTTTCTAGTCTCACCAGCGGGGGGAAATAATTTTTTCTAATTTTCGATATGTAATATTTAAATATACATAGCTTTTTTGATGAATTGCAGTGAAATCGTCTGAGGATTTATTCTCAATGTGCCAAATTAAGTATAAATTACATTGATAAAACGAGATCAATATTCTCGAGCCCTTCCAACAAGCTCGAAAGTTCCGCCAATAGGACGGGTCCCATCAGATGAGAGATACTACAGCAGGGTTGTCCAACATATTCGGCCCGAGGGACACATTATACCAAACTCTCGAATCAATGAGAACCACCAAAACTAAACAACCAGCCTCTCATACAAGTATTTGGCACTTTCGTGTAACTGCATTGTGCACATCATTTACTCCAAATTGCGATTGCCCGTATTTTAAAACATAATAACAAGATAAAAACTATTCACACGAACGGTAGTTCAAGAGTCGCTGTGTTGGAATTGAATAAGTACCTAGGAGCAATGATTCAAAATCAACCGTAGATAAACAAGGACGAAATGAAGAAATATCATAAATATCACATGAATTTCATAGACAAAGGCACAATCGTATTCGGCGGTAACTAGTTCTATAATTCATGTTCAATAAGAACCAAATAAACTGAAAATAGGTTCATAAGAATTCAGATAAATCCCTATCTAACAGATTTCCAAAAAATTATCGGCCTTGGATCTAAAAAATAAAAAAAACCTCTTGTATCAATAATAAACCTTGAAACATCTGAGACAAAATATCCCTGAAATATCGTTCCTTTCGTACAAAATGGTATAGAAACGTAAGCTATCCTTTGTGAGCTTTTTTCTTTACGACTACACATCTGATTCGAAAGGAGCATATAAGAGAAGAAGATTTCGTAATGCTCAAGGTAATCCCGTTCATAAAGATACTCTCCGAGAGATAATTAAGCGCCAATTAAGAAGGGATTTCCTTTTCGGTACACATGTCGTAAGCCATCTTTGATAGTTGGGTTCATTATTATTTGATTAAAGATTTGATAACAACACCGTTGGGGGGGTAAGGGTATTTTAATGAAATAAAAGCCTTCGGTTTCATGATGTCTTAATTAAATAATTACTTTCCATTAACACTGTGTTTTGAGATGAATTTAAACCATATAGAAATTCATCTCTATTTCAATCTTTTAACAACGTGTGTTAAATTATGTATCAGTGAAAATCGTAATTTTGAGGTCAATTATATAATCGCTTGCGTTTATGAGAAATTAAACAGTATGGAGAGTAAGATAAGTGTCCCTAAAATAAGATAGTGATTATAATCAGACCTAGCCTCGAAGGATTGCCGTTCTTAAATTAGATAATTTAAATTGCGTACGACACTTTGGATATCTTTTAAGGATCACTGTACGTGATGGGCAAGTTACGTGAATAATAAAAAATATTTTATTCAGAAAAGGAAACTTGTTCGCTTTAGAGATGGACCGGTAAATACGAATTTTGTTTTACAACAGTATTATACAACATTACCCTTGATTGTATAAATTATTCACAAAATCTACACATACGCCAGACGAAACGCAAAGATATTGTGAATACGATGAGGTATAGACCTGTAGAAGAAAAATGCTGAATTAAATAAAGTAGTAGTGTTAATATGTGTGCCCTGCCTGTCCGAAAAGTCATCAGGACAAAAGACGATTTGAGTTTCAACTACTCTATCGTTAGCAAACTAAAGCGTTAAAGAGAGAATGAGACGTATTAGGCTGGATGAGGAGTGAGGTATTTTGCCCTCTGTTTCATCATTGAAACAAAACACTCTATGTGAAAATAGGCCACATACATCGTACACTCCTGGCCAAAATTTACGCAGCACCTCCCTAGCGATCCTTACGGACGGTGGTGCGTTAATTTTGGCCAGGAGTGTACGTGTAACTCAGAAACTCTGTGAATAAAACTATTCATATAATTGTATATGAGTGACCGAAATGAATTTACATATTAGTCCAAATAAGACACAGTATGATTACGTCCACAAAAAATGAATTTACATAATTCAGCATCGTTCATATTTCAAAAGTTTTCATATTTTCATGGCTATGAATTAGACTCATTATGAGATAAAAATAAATATTTTTCTACAGTTCGAGTTACAGTACAAATGAAAAGTATTCCATCATTCGACCATTTAGAGCAGAAACGAAACACGTGGCGCCTCAATTGCCATAATTTGCATAAAACATGAAACCGCATTGTACGCGGAGGTTCACTTTAGGTTCGTCCGTTACACAGCTTCCGTGCGGTCGAGTTTACAGCAGATCTCACGCAAGACGGGAAGTTTGTGAAGCCGCAACGATAAAAGTCGAAAAGGCAGTTCTCTCAGAGTGAGTTGAGATATCCGCTATCGCTGCGTGCGCACTAAGCGAATCTCAAAGCGGAAGGAGGGAATTCCCCTGAATCCGTCTCCGGAAGATTACGGAAGCTCTTTTACAGGAACAAATTCAATCACTCTCAAGAAGATGAAATTTGGATGGATCCGTCGATGAAACGCCCTAAACCCTTCAAATATATGCGTCTCTTGTAGAGGATTTGTTCTGTATTATTCAAGGATAACTTTACAAGCAGTAGAAACGGAGAACTATCAAGAAGTAATGGAGGAAGTTAAGCTGGGGTACACTTCTCTAATGTATGCAGATGGGAGATTTAAAAACTCGGCTTCAGCAGGCATATTGTGGGTTGGAGCAATGAAAAAGTCAGTGGATAATGTTACTTCGCGTTAGATGGACAGCAAATGGAGAACGAGTTTAGTCTCGGGGACCCTACAGATATTCCTTGTATTCATAACTTGTTAAAATCTCTAATTCTGAGCCCATTAGTTACGTTGAAGATTGCTCATATAAATCCGGAATGTTACCAAAGTCGCTTCTTTATTAGAAAGTGAATCGTTGGAATAAGGAAAAGCGAAACTTACGTTGAAATCTACAATAAATTAAAAGAAAAAACGTTTTAGTAGGATTTTATATGTATAATGGGTTTCCTCTACAAATAGAGGGCATTCAAATACCTTGCGTAAAAGCAGGGAAATAGATGGACCAGCAGATTCCAAATTCCAATTCTTCCGCACATGGTACGAGATTGCGAGTTTTTTAAAAAACCATGCTCTTACATATTACTGTTTGCCATCAACGATTTTTTCTTTCGGTTATGCACACCCTTTAGTTGAGCTATTTCACACTCTTTCTCTATCGCTAATTGGATTGCCGTTTATCCTACTACCTAATTAGAATAAACCAACCTCTCGATTCGAAGTTTGTAATTCCTAATGTTCTTTTCCGGTGGAGATTACACTTCTAGTTATGTCCTCCTTCCTTTTCAGTGAGTATCTATCATCTTAAAACCACATCTGATTACTTTTTCATTCATTTGTACACCTTCTTTTGCCTTCACCTCGAGTTGGTTTGTTGACTTACCGTCGTACGAATTTCAATATCAGCGTTGATAAGCAGCATCCCTGAATTACCTTCGAAGTACCTTTCAAATTCCTTCATTACTTTGCCATATTTAATTGCCACTGTTTGCTCTTCATAAAGATATTACATTCTACCGTGGTCGTTTTATATAGTTTATGGCTTTATAATTATCTCGCGGAAAGCTGAATTTCAAGAAAAACAATTCGTATTTTAAAAACTTTTAACTACCTTTAAGCCCTATTTTTAAATCCATTCTGTTCCCAAATTCATTCTGCCAGACTTTTAATAAAACAAATTGACATCTTTACTTTTATTCACTTCAAAAGCGTATTATAAACGACCAACAAAATACTTTAGTTATCTTCGTTTGATAATATTTATAACATACTAACTAACATAACATAATAACATGCTAACTTTATGAAGTTTGAAAGTCAGAATTGTCCTCTAAAAGATGTTTCGCAAAGAACATCGTAAATCTATCCATGAATATGTAAATATTTGCGTGAGGTACAGTCCTGGCCAAAATTAACGCAGCACCGGCCGTAAGGATCGCTAGGGAGGTGCCAGGAGAGTACAAGACGCAACGCTCATTATATAACGCGTAGGAATCCGTAGAATAATAAATTAAAGAAAGGATATATTTGGTCAGAATTCCAAGTAATATGTATCAACAGTTGCCAGTTAAGTTTGTGAGAAAATTATAAGGTCCTCGTTTTATATTCGAAGAATATTGACAATTTGATTGGAGCAAGGGGTAGTTAGGGAAGGAATATAAGAGACGAGTTTAGTTGTAGTAGATTTCATGAAAATGTACCCGGTTGTATCGTAGATTTGTGGCAAAAGGACTGTAGAGACAGGGATATTAATTATTGGGCAATCAGCAAGTTATTTACTTTATGAGTTAATTCATTTAGGTTTGCGCAGGTTTTTCACACCCCCCTTCTTTGTGGGAGTTTTCCTGCAGCGGATATTTTTTCCTAAGCAGTCTTAGTTTTTTTTACATCCGCAATCCCTTCTTACATTTTCTTCTAAGTCTCATTGATACATGTAATATACTTATAATAACGTAAGAACTTAACGACAGGTTAGATGGAAGAGGAGACTTTTTAGTCTCAATATCGCCTATAATAAAGACCCCTAATAACAATAATAATAATAATTATATACATTATGCTTATAAAAATAAAAAATGATGAAAGCTGTATTTTAAATTGATAAAATTCCGATTGAACAACAAAATGTTTCCATTAACCCTCAGGAGGGCACGCCCTATATTGCTCCTACGTTGGGTGGACCTTCTTCTCCAAAATATCCAAAGGCACATAATTTCGTAAATTGGCAGGATTATGGGACAATATCGTATTCATTCTTCCTGTTGATTATTTAAATCAGCTGCAAAAACAGTACTTACTAAGCCACGAGTTAAGTAGCGTATTTTTTCAGAAGTTAATCGAATCATCACTCCTAAGGTCAATTCCATATTTCTTGTTCGTAGCATTGGTACCAAAACGCTGACGCAGTGTTGCGAAACTTGATTTTCTGAGAAGTAATCGAATTAATCATCATAATTTTCGTCGCAATTCGTTCTGGCGCAGATACAAACTGTTTATCTCAATGGACGTCAGATAAGAGTACAGAAGACGTTCCATTGTCGAACGAAAAAAAAAATAAAATCAAAAGGCGTGTGTTGGGTGAGTCAAAGACCGTTAAAGAAGGCACAGCCGTCCAACGACGTATTTTTCTTCGAATCGGACACTTCATCGGCCTTCTGCTGGTACGCTGCACTGTGCGGGGGTGGATAACTTATGGCACGTGTGCCCAAAGAGGAAAGTGAGAGAATTTTATAAGGATTGCTATGCTCGCTAAATATTCCACCCTCATAACATTTGCGTCAAACGCCTGAGAAAAATGAATTTTGGATTCGGAATTGATAATCTTCAATCACAATTAATTAACGGTCAATAGCAACAACTTACGCTAACCATTGACTTAATGACGAGCATAATACCGATGTATAACGCCATGGTTGGAACTAGTTTGTCATGTGATCAAATATGGCACTTTTCCGATAGAAGGGTCGCCATTCCTTTTCTATAGCATCCAATGTATTGAGACTCATAAGATGGGCAACTGATTGCTGGGTTTCAAGTCTCTGACCTTGCTGATGATAAGGAGATCCTAGCACAGAGAATGGCGAGGGCTTACTTGCGATGATGCAGAGATGCGTTTGCGTCGATATTGCCATAATTGGATTCTACGGACGTTTTACCGACGCTCAGTTGACCGACAGTTCTTTTGGAAGAGCATTCTTTGCTGGTTCTGACTGAATTTACTGACATTGTTATCTTGACTGATCGATTTTTCTCGGTATTTCTTTCGCCGAAATTGTCAGACGTTCGTTACACGCCAACAAAGGTATATTTTTGAAACGGCTGTGCAATTATTAGCATTTAAAATTATTTCCTAAATAATATTTAACTAAATACCACGGAATACTGGTTAACTAATAATTAACTGTAAGATTTAAACTGTGCACGAATAATTTCAGCACGATGGCCTATTAACAGCCTTTCCTTAATCTACCATTGTAATTATATTTTGTTGCGTAAGCATTTTTGTCGGCGTACAAACAATAATTGATGCATTTAACGTCGATGAAGGATACATGTCAATCTATCGAGATATCGGTCAATCAAGGTCATCCATGTGCACGAAACGTCATGCGAGAGTCTGTCAAACTAGGGATTCCTGCCAAACTATTACTGAGCAATATGGATGTCTGCACCGTTATGTGAAGATACTACATATGGTGCAGGTACGATAAGGCTGGTAACCTTGTCGATTCTATAACCACATACTATAAATACTTTAACTAATGCCTTGGAAGACCAAAGACAAGGCGGACGGCGGAAGTCGAATTTGGTTGACCCATCGTTAAACGATGTCTGCTCGGAATGGAAAATCGGCAGTTTGATTGTGAAGAGAAAGAGCTGATGGTTGACATAAATGAGAGAAGCAAGGACTGATGGCTGAGATAACTAACAGATAATCGGATGTGTAGTACGTATGTGAGACTAAAATACCGGACACTGCATTGATGTATATCGCCAGTTTATTTCGGGGGTAAGAAGTAGTTATTTCCACACTGGTATCTCGGACTAGTACTTTAATTCGTTTCTGGATGCCATTCGAATTACAATTTCTACCGGAGAAGCATTCATGTATCCTAATTCTTCATCCGAAAGTTGAACAGCGAATTACGCCATCAGCATACCTTAGACCCCGTCGATAACCATAAACTAGAGCAGCAAATGTATACTATTTAAGATAAAACCACAAGGTCTACAAATTATTTTCAATTAATATTGTTATAGATTACAATCAAACTCAGTAATCATCGTTCATATATATCTAAGTACAGACAGAGTTTTTTGTTCTTTTCGTTTCGTTTTGTAGAACCAGGTGTTCTGCTTCACCCGTTACATCTCGCGAATTCCTTGAAATAGTTTTTAGAGAGCATTTAATATAGATTAAGTGGAAAAAGAAAGAAAATTTGAAATATGCTCAGTGGTCGCGACGTAAGCTGAGCCTGATTTCTGATCTTCGGTTTGCGGTATTCTCACTGAGAATAATAGAAGGACTCCCGGAGTATTTACAAGGAAAAGAAAACGATATAATTATTTCCTGTAAGTTAGATATTTCGGGGTATCTTTCCGAGAGACTTCGTGATTAAAGCTAGAGAAGTTTCAAAAGAGGGAAAATGTCCATTTATTACTGTTTTTCACATAGAATCGAAAGTTTCGTGTGTCAGAAGAAGCACACAATTCAAATGAATACAATAGCAAAGTATTGTTTGAAGAGTTGACAAAAATAGGAGCGACACAGTAACTGTAAGCTAATATATTCTGTGCTTAATGAGAGACTCCAGGACTAATCCAGAAATTGGATATTTAAAATCGATTTTGCAAGTATGGATCATAAACTGCCAAACTTTTTATCCCAACGGTCCGTTTGGCAATAGCATAAAATACTGAAAAACTTCGACGAAAATTTCATATTAATTTTCATCAAAAGAGTTCTTACGAATTTGAAGGTCAAATCGACATCCCAATCACCTCTGGAAATTGCTTCATATAATTACTGAAGCTGACCAATAGGAGAGACAATTGAATAATGATAATAAATATAACTATGATAGTGCGCAATCGACATAGTTTAGAAACTTTACAATTATCGAACATCATATTTTTGTCGATCCATTTTTTAATCGAACAGTGACCTTTTTTAAGCATTATCGGTCGCCTGAGAGTCCACCGCGCATTACGGCAACCACTGCGGTTCGTGAAATCAGAATTGCTAAATTAGTGAACGATGAGAATGTGTGAAATCGATCAAATATACAGAAGATACTTGAACGTGAAGGATGAAATGCTGAAGAGATGTACGCAGCATAAAGAATCAGACATTATTTTGGAAGGGCGTGTCTGTAGCGGAATATCAAGGATTCTTGAGAGTCTCAGAATTATAAGATGTCTCGAAATCCACCAAATATAAAAAGAACGTCAACGCGTTGTTTTTAGATTTTCGGAAAACGTTGGACGTGATCTCTTGTCATAAATTAGTATACAAATGAAAGTTTGCAGGCATCAATTAAGAATAATAAACTGTATAATGAACTTTCTCTCCCGCAGGAAACAATAAATAATACTGGATGGTTTTAGTTCCAGCCTGGTTAAAGTGACCTCGGGTGCCTCATAGGATAGCGTAATCGGACTGCTATAGTTTTAGTATACATCAAAGGACTTATCAATCACAGAAATAGCAAAGTTAGGATATTTGCAGAATACACGGACGTTCATAGAGATATGGAAGGGGAAGAGGATATATTAGAGCTGTCGAATGATTTACACACAACTATAAAAGTGATCTGGTTGGCATTCAGTGCTTAAGTTAGGCAAATGTTTTAGAAGTTAACTTCTTAGAATGATAGTGTATTGCTAACGATTATTCGTACAACCTAGTAGTGAAAGTCAGTGAAATGCCTTGGAGTAACCCTAACGATTAACTAAACACTGGGTACCAAGGGCCGTAAGTTACGCATATGAACGAGCGATTAAAAAACTCGGCTTCGTCAAGAGTGAAGTCCGTAGGAGCGAAGAAAATTCCGCGCGAGATGTTACTTAGCGTTAGACATAACCTCGAGTACGCATGTAGTGTTTGGGATCCTGCTGAAAAGTGTTGTATTCGGAAATTAGATAAGGTATAACGAAAGACGATGCATTTTCTAAAGATGTGAGAGAGAAATCAGTGAGCGTTACTCGGATGCTGTGGGACGCAGGATAGGAATGTTATGTGCTCTGTTACACAGACCATTCTGATGCTCAGAAAAAAAACAGCGAAATCGATAACAGAATCAGTCGATTTAAGAATTAATTTTCCACGGGAACGATGTACTATAGTAATCGATTAGGAAAGTGATTATGTAAGCACGCTCTGCCCAACGCCCAAATGCCGCTTGCAGGGTGAGTGAATGCAAATGACGGATTATTACTGAGGCAAGAAGGGAACAAATCCTAACTCAACAACCGCATTTCATGAATGTAGGCAAGTATATTTGAGAGTATAAAAATTCAAGTCCATCTTTAAGGGGTTCAAAGAAGTTGCCTTCTTAAGAGGCAATCAATAGACCACGACTATCAAACGGATTGCACTTGAATTTATATAACTCAAATAAAAAACTCGATACTTTTATTCGTTACTAAATTTTCATTTCAAGAAATCTAGAATGATTTTGGATTGAAGAAGGAGATTAAGTAAATACGACAAAAACAGGCTCAAGGATGTTTCCCGCATCTCCGAGGGAAGCTTGTTTAGTAAATAATAAAAGATGCAGAGAGAAGACGTAATTCTGACATCGCATTGCGTTCTGGGAAAAAGAATTAAATACTCGCGTTGTGAGCAAAGCTTGCAGACGGAAGCAAAAGTAGTTTGTTTTTTTCCCCAACGTCTATATAAACAGGAACTGTCTTTCTTCGCTGAACTTCGTTATGTACTCACAGTAGAGGAAATAAGCTCGTAAATAAATGCTTTTTCTTTGCTATGCACCCTATTCTAGTTGTGATATTTTATGATATGCCAAAGCCGAATTCATAGAACCCAAGACGAATTCTCAACATTAGAAGTACGTCTGGGACAGGGGCGGGGAAGCTAAATACAACTGTGGCCTGCAATTCATTCATTTACCATTGTGTAGCACATGGTAATATGTTTCAGGCTGCAATTAATAGAGAACTATCGCCTGGATTCTATATCGATATTGAACGATATGAAAAAATGAATTTCGAAACAACTAGAGAAATTAGAGAAATTCCTACTTAATTTTAGCTGGACATAGTAAAGGAAACTTGGACGTGAAATTATCGGTATTTTTTATTGTCCGAAGAAACGACCGCATCGCGGCCCCAAAAATGCTGTTGGGTCCTACCGTCTTTCGCTAGGGACCCGACAAGAATCTGAAGCTAATAGCTGGCAGCAAAAAGATTTGTTTAATTACTTAAAATTGACGCACACCGGCGAATCAGTACTTTGAAATATTTATCGGAAAAAATGATAGCACTAAAATAAATACAATTCAATGAAAATTCCTGCGTGTATATAAATTCCCTCCGGACCGTAGTTATGGAAACTGAGGAAATAATGCAATCTGATATTCGTTTGAGTTTTTAGGGATATCATTGTGGCTTTATGAAATTTTTCATCAACTTTCCCCGATGCGTCATCTCCCATTAATACTATTTACATTTAATTCGTACGCGTTGCTTCCCCGCTGCGGTTAGAAAAGGAGCGACGAACACGAGGAAATCAAAGGTAATGGAATTGGCATTCATACCGTGCGCGGTCTACCGGTTGTCCGCGATCTAAAACATTCTCAATTAATTGATGGAAGAAATGAGATGTTTCGGCTGAATTTATACATTTCTGAACATTTAAATGTAAACATACATTAGGAATAGATAAAATTACATTTCATCTATTTTTCCGATTTAAAAAAATATTGTTCAACAAAGATAATTTAATAATGTTACAAAGTTAAGTGTTGAATAATATAGGTAAAACAGCAAACGTTGACAAATTGACGTTAAATCAAACAACAAAGCCATCGATACAAACAAGCGCGCTTTTGTTTACTTTCGGAAAGACCGCAACAATGCAGATGTTTGAATACGTAAACAGCGTAACAATGCGGGGAACCTCATCTTTTACGAGGAACCAATCCAAGTGAATAACGCGTTTTTCTTCATTTCAGGAGCGTTTCGCAAACGGCGTGAGTGCCCTCAGGAGTACCTAACCTTTCAGACGGCCTCCAATTTGACGCAAAAGAACAAGCGGCCGAAAACGTATCCCATGACGACAAAACAAGGGAGGACTCACCTTTTTGCAGTGACCAGACGGCAACAGCTGAGAACATCCAAGGCACTCCTCGCAGAAGACGAAATTAAGATCCGTGGATTATGAAAAAGGGGAATGTTTGAATGCCGGGAGGCCTAGAAGATCACGGACAGAGCACATGCACGGATCCCACAAAACAACGCGGTGACAACGAAAAACGGACGGGATAAACAAACTAAGGCGCTAGACAACGGCACATGGGCAATGGAGGAGCCTCCTCCGCTTCGCACACTACCTTCGAGGGCTACGTTCGA
Source organism: Sympetrum striolatum (assembly GCA_947579665.1). Lineage (NCBI taxonomy): Eukaryota > Metazoa > Arthropoda > Insecta > Odonata > Libellulidae > Sympetrum > Sympetrum striolatum. The sequence continues at coordinate 45,091,061 of OX388342.1, read as the reverse complement.
AAGACTGACACCGCTATCTGCACACTTCCAGAGGGCCGGTTTTAGCACCGGGGAGGGGGGCGGAAAGGGAGAGACGGCAGCGCCACGCGCGGGAGAACGGCCAACTGACACCATTTATTTTGAAAGCGGGAGTGAATCCGCTTATCACAGGTGCTTCTTACCCTTGGGTTCCCTTAATGTTATACAGAAATCCGTGGCGATTTAAAATATCCCTTTAAACTACCCTTGCGGAATTTCATTATAAAACTCTCCTCGAGAGAAAGTTTAAAAGAATGCGTTAAATTAGATTAAACCTTTTACCACCGGAATTCGAAGCCTCTCTTTTCGTCCCTGCTCATAGTACAGTTCAATGAAAACATAAGTTCAACATTAACATGAGGGATACTTACAAATGCAAGATTCTTGGAATAAACGAAGAATATTGTTACAAATAATAGAAGGCCCTGTAACAAATGACGACGTTACTAAGAAACAAATTTTGCTATGGTTTCTACATTATAGAGCTTGGTTTATGATTTCAGTTTTATTCCTTTTGTTCCTGTATTTTTACCGGGGCATGAAGAATGTACAGTTTTTGAACAAGCATAGGCGCTGAAAGAGACAATTTATAAATGAATTCACCTCAAAATGTCTAATTCTACGAGAGACAGTTCCCGATAGAAATTCATTGTCGTTCGCTATTGTTGAGCCTCTCTGTGGTGAACGTGGATTTGTCAATATCTATCATTGTTAAACACTTACTTACTTAAACAATACTACGTGGTGAAACTGGTATTATTTTATTTTGAAGCCATCTTAGAGGCGGTAAAGCTGGATTCCAGAATTATTTAATCGCTCTCATTCCACACCTACTATACCCAAGGCGCGATACGAACAAAAATATTTAATTACTCACCTCAACTAAATGTGAAGACATGTAAAGCGTTTTGTTTATTATCAATAAGATATAAAGCTCGAAGTGATATATTTATGACAAAGATGTACTGGATTTTAAATATTCGAAAATACATTAATTCAGTTAGTATTAGTTCAACAGTAACTACACCAAGCCATAACTTGGCTAAATCTTGTTTAATTCACTCATTTAAATTTTTTTAGTTAAAGGAAATGCATCATCGAGTCAAAAGGCATATGATGGCGTATATGATGATTCAAAAATACTCTAAAACGTGGATGTGTGATGTGACTTCATGTTGAAGTGACGCAAAACAGAGCTTACGATCGTCTTATAAATAACCTATGGACAGTGCAAACACACTTCTTAGTGCTTTTTTACAGAAGAGTTATTTTGGATGACGCATTGAAATCATTACTTTTTAAACAGTAAATTGTGAAGTAATATTATGATTGCCATAGTAATTATATAGTAATAGTAAAAGTGAAGAAGACAAGAGAATAGAAGAAGTGAAGGAGGCTTATACGATCCCAAGGGAACTCATGACCAACAGCCTTGAAATGTCCCTTCATATTTCTGCTTCATAACTGCGAAAGACTGCACCAAAACAATAAAGTACGAATAACCGTGCATTGATTCGCTCTAGCGACCAAGAAAGTAAGAATGGAACGGATTGGCAACTTAGGAAACTGGACCAAATTCGGGATTGCGAGGTTCTGCAATAGAGGAAAGAAATTAGACGAGAAGAATGGAGATCCATGTGAGGTAACTTCATGATAGCAGAAGCTGTTTATTGATTAGTGTGCAATATTACGTTCTTAGCATTTTCCATTGAAACACACGTAGTTGCCTCAGTTTATTTGAATTTTCCAATATAAGGATTTTGGTAATTTGTGGTTAATATATTGAAGGAATTGAGGTATATTTTATGTAGTAGTATTGCTAAATATGCGCCGAAAGCTTAGGCTATATCGCACGTGGGCTCCCACCGGGTATCGAACCCAGGACCGATTTCACCGAGGCCGAGAGCGCTGCCCACATAACTATCCGGAAGCCCAGTAGATTTTATTTTCATACCCAAACATACAGAACAGAACGTGAGACAGCGTAATCTAATTCTTCGAACGCTTTACCAAAGGGTGTCGCCCATCAGCATCGTCTGTTACTTCTGCGCCAAATATAAAGGTAATTCGCTCTTTAATATTAATCAGCTCAGTAAGATTTGAGGATCTCTTTAAGCGAAATGTTGTCATAAGGAGGCGGTGTCTCGGATGGCCGGTTCTTTGGTGTTAACGAGGAACATAATGGAAGACAATACAGCAGAAGGTAGAAAGGATAAAGAACAAGGAGAAACTGAAATTAACTTATGGAAACGGCGAAGAAACGATTCAGCGAATTGGAAAACCAAATAGAGATAGTAAAACATAAATGTGCGTTAAGACGACTAAAAGAAAGCTGACGCTTCTTGACGACAGCAAAATATGCTGTTGGAATGACTAAATATATTGTTGCAGAATGTTACAGCCCAAAGAAGAGCGTAAGGAGGTGTAAAAAAGAAAATACAGCAGTATAAACAGAAGTGCAAGAAATAAACAGTTTGAAAAACACAACTCACATACATTGCTCGTAACTTTAGACCCTCTAGTTACTCATTTTACTCAACAATCTGGCAACAACTGGCATATTTTTCTTTCAATTTGTTCATTTTGTAGATAATCTTAGTCTCTCTAAAACACCTTAAAGATCTAAATCTTTTCCGGTGGATATTGTGCGGGAACTCTTCACGGGCTATAACTTAGGCATTACGACGCTTAAACTGCAAACTATGCCGTTTTCAGCCATCAAAATGGCCATAGAGGGTGCAGCCGAAACGTCAGAATTTTTCAGATGGAAGTCTGAGAAGAGTTCCTGACCTGTTGAAGCAATTTTCCAAACAAAATAAGTTAAGCGTTACCTGTACACCTCCATAATAACTTGAAACAAACATCAATTAAATTTCTTATCTTTTTGGAACACAATATAATCCCAATAATCTAAGGATCATTTTACCTTAAGCCTAAAAAATGAAACGGCATCAATAAATTATTCACCATAAAAAATAAGAAATCCAATTATCATTATTACTGTAGAAAATTTATCTCAAATAGGTCCCTACAATTTTATTTCCTTACATTTACAGGAAGGGCGTTCTAAAACATCGTTATACACATTCGCATTCACGTCTTCTCAATCAATGTGCACTTTTCAAATGTCTCAATTTTAGAGAAAGGAATTTCCTGCAGAGAGCATATCGGCTTGGACATGAATGCCAATTATCCTCTCACCCTCTTCTCCATATTTTTTCAACAAAATCTTTTCCTCAATAATCGCATTTAATATTCCTCCCCACCCCTTCTAAATAGCTCGTCACTTCCAATGCTTCGAGACTTTTTATGTCTTCCATGTCTCACACCCATCGCACCATGTAAGACTAAAGCTGATATTCTTTTCGATTGATTTCTCATCTGATGCGGCATATGGGATCCACAATCTATTTTTAGCCGAATCCATTAGCTCTTCCATAATCTCTGGATTCCTGATATTTTGGAACTTTCGGTGGAATTTCCGTTGCACGAAATCCCATTGCCCTCTGAAAATCTAAATTATACAGTACTGCTGAAAGTGCAACACCTTTTTTTAAAACCCTAAGTTAATTCTCCTTGAAGCGATGCCTTCGCCTTAGCAAGACTTAGCCTCATTACCTAATAAAGGAAGTGGCAAAGGTGTTTGACTTTGCAGATAGAAGAATGTGGCTTAAAACACAAGGATACACAGAAGTGAAAAATAGCATACTCATTAGCATCATTACCCATTGTCAACATCGCAAAAGTATCTAATTTTCGAGAAACATCCGTGCGAAGCAAGGCTTTAAGGATATGTTTTCTATGAATGAAATAGTGCGGCTGTTAAAAATTCACAAATAGTACACACAAATCCACTTTACGTCCATGGTATTCATCAATACACAGTTTCAAAAGAAAGATTTGATTTTTGACTGGCCAAAATCCCTTGAGTATGCCAAAAACTCGAGAACCAAAATTGGCCAAATTTTCAAGCTTAGCACAACATTAAAAATCCCCTATGTACTAATCTAACAATACTTTTCATGTAAATATCTATTTCAGGTTCGATCTCAGAAAATTCATCTTGTTCTCGCAAAACACGACTTATAATCAGTTCAGTGACTATTTTTTCAGCAAAAGTCAAATTTGAAGGAATCGTTGCATGAAGAAATTTAAATACTCTCTCTAAGGAAGAGTATTTAAAAGAGTGATTTTATCCTTTCAGCAAATTAAAATCTTTGGATGCATACGATGTTAAATCTGGTAATAAAGCGAAATTTTTTCTAGATTCATGAATTTCAAACCTTTCTTAACCTTTTTGTTTCTATTTTTAAATCATATCGGAAGGTAGCCGAGGGAAAAAATGAATAGTTTAATTATTTTCCACAGTAAATAAGTGATACTCTTGAAATTTAGACATTGTTACGTTTTATCGCTATATTTTTGAAAAATCTGTGGTATTAAATAGATAAAATAAATAAACATCGCCTTGGTAATATCCCTGTTATCTTTGTTTCTAGGTGCGAATCACCCTGATTTCTCAATAAACCTTTCTCTGGGTTCGGGAAGAAGTGAACATTTCTTGCCCGGAAACCCTACTCCTCAGTAACAGCTTGACCTGCGGTATCTCATCATTCAGTCATGCATTTTACTCAGGAAAGCGAACAACTTCCACAGAAAAGGGGTCATCGGTGAAGAGGGTTAATGCTATTTGGCGCTTACAAAGGAGACGAGAAGAATTGATATCCTCTCAGAAACACGAGCACTACAAGAAACAATTCTCATAAATTGTTCTCTCTTTGTTCGGCCTTTGAGATTAGTGTGAACGAGCTATCATACAACTGCCATTTATTCTTTTATTCGCAAAAATCAGCCAAATTTTACTGTAATGCCTATAAACATCAAAATCAAACTTAAAAATAATTTTTTTGTGGTTGTTTTTCCGTAGAACCTGAGATCGAATTATAATACTTTAAGTAAAAGTGATTTAATGAATTAATTCACCCTCTCGTAGTACTAGTATTGGCATTAAAGACTTATCAGTTGCAGGGTTATTTGCGACAATACTTCTACAAGCATTGCCTCTGTTATTATTGAGAGCTAAAATCAGTTGATGGTCATTTAAACACATGATAAATATATTAACATGTAAGGTAAATAAATAAACAGATAAGAAACTCAGGTTAAGAAGTATATGTTGGCCCAAGAGGGCGCTTTAACACTTAGTTTTAAAGAACGGCTTCTCTGAAAAACAGAAGCAATTTATTAAGTGGCAATAACAAATTATCTTCCCGTAATTCGTGAAATTCTTATATCTTTTCCCCATGTCTATTTTCTTTTTAAGGGACAAGACGAAGAAAAATGAGTTTTTCATTCAATTTTGTCACGGCCCTTGTTCATGGTTGAGCTAATCCGAAAGCAGTCGATGCATGAATGATAGTGAATAATGGTACTCACTTCTGTCACTCGTCATTGAATGCTGTGAAAGGTTTTATTTCTAGGGTCATTGCGCTAAGCTGATAGTATGTTTCCACCGTCACACGCCAATAGGCGGATTTTGGGTTATTTATACAGGTATACAAGGATAAATGGGATGTTAAGCATTTATCCGCAGATCGCCGCAGGACAAAAGATACTTCTCAGAATTGACTTTTTGCCAACAATGATATAATGTAATATTGCACTTCTTTGGTGTTGCCGTGTATGACATATTTTTTTTTCAGTATCTGAAATTGGGTCTGTTTCGTAGCATTTCATAATAAATTCACACTTTCCTTTTGCGATTCTTTCATTAAAAATATGCTTTTATGAGACGGCACAGCTTAGTAGATTATCGAAATCCAAATAAGTTTGAGGCCCTGAATATTGCATATTTTAACAAAGATCAGAATATTTGTTCAGTTCTAAGAGAAAAATATATTATCGATAGTTCAACTCAATCGTTAGTCGTAGTTGCAGACAGCTGTTTGTATTTCTGTGTTGTTAATACGCTCATAAGCCTACAATTTACGGTATCACTTTAAAAATAACATACCACAAAAGCCATATTATTAAAGCCTCCACGTAAAAAACAATGTAAATATTTTCAAAAGATGTTATTTGAAAAATGAATAAATATATATTTAATATGCCATTTCAAAAGAAAGATTTTAGGATATCAGGACACCCCGAGCGAGTGAGAAAATTTTGCGTCGATAGCGTTGCCGCAATTATCCAGCAACTTTAGTCAACGTAATGAAGTGAGGAATGCTATTTGCTTGGAATCAAAAGAAAAAATCTCACCTGGGTGAGAATGATGTAAAATAAGATCACTGAAATGGATGTGGGCAGACCAAGCGGCGAGAAGAAACGACTACCGTTGGCCGTCAGCAGCTCTTAAATGAGTACCAAGAAATGGGATGGACCGAAAACTTGACCAAAGGACAGCTGGAGGAGAGAAACTATTGTGTATACACGAAGGGGAATCACGTAAGCGAGAAGATCCCAATATAAATGGCCGTGCGGTGAAGCAACTGCACGAAGCATCTCTAAGAAGGGGAGCCGAATTGTTCATTCTTTTGTTATCGTGATTTCTCAACCTGAGAACTCTCTTGGGGTGCAAGAGGTTGGTCTAGGGGGGGAAGTGGAATGGTAGGTGAATAGGGGAATATTGCAATGCATTCAATAAGCAGTCGTTTCTGTGCAACGCATCTGATATTTCTTATCAGTGCTGTTCATCGACATTTCTTTGATATTTCCATATCGGAACAAAGAATAGTTATAAATTATTTCTTATTATGACGATTTTGAGATACAAGATGATTCACTTTAAAGCTAAAGTGGGTAAAGGGACCAAGAAGTTTGAGGGCTCCTGCGTTAGGTGATCCATCTGAAGACGAAGTTCAGTAAAGGGACAGATACTCCCCTCTTTCATTTTAGATTACTTCTACTAAATATAAAAATGACGTTGCAATTAATAGAAGCCACAGTGAATAGTTCTAATCCAGAGTAAAAATTAAAATCAAACGTAATAAAATTAACATATGATTATAAATTCATAACTTGAGCACTACACAAAGACGAAGAAACGGCAGGGACAATTTATTTTGCCTTAACTATAGTTTTAATGATTGATGTTGTGTTCACCCTATGCAGATCCAAACATCAAGATTCGGCTTATATGGGAGTTGAATCCAATCATATTGCTGTGATACCTCTTTTGGCCATCGATCCCGCTTGCGCACTGTGCTATTCTAATACGAGCATGTCCTTAGAGCATACTTTACAGACTCTGCAAGATATGCTACAATCGATTTATTATTAATAAATGTTTCTGTAAGTTTGATAAAATTATAATGAAAAGTACAAGATATGTTTTCGATCCCTCTGTTGAAGCTACTGATGATGCTAAATTTGTAGAGGAACGGATGAAGCCAGGGGAAGCGGGTCATAGGTCAATAGGCCAAATATCGGGAGTTTCCAGAATATGACAGTAAAATTATGAAACCTGATGACTACTATGACTGGAAGCATGCTGAGGTTGATAATGCTCGTATATATAACAGAGTCACTAAGAAAATAATGTTAAAAATTTACTCAGGTTGTAAAAGGTATGCACATGCCTCTGATAAAGTGAATAATTTAATGGAGTTCTTATCTTAAATGAATTCTGAAGCTGTTTTTCCTCAAATTTATTTTGGCATTGGAAGAACTAATTCATCTGATTATGATAATAAAAGTTTGATCGCATATTAATATGGCGATTTTTAAATTTGGAGTACTTATAAAGCTGTGGATGGGATAAAAGGAAATAAGCTGATTATTGAGCGATTGTGCGAACTGTTACATTTGGGAACTCATAAATCGCACGAGAAATAATTTCTCTTTCCTTTTACTTTCCTGCAATGCTAAGCATACAGCGATACATTCTTCTTAGCGAGGTCCTGATTCGACGTATTATTGCGACGTTTAAAACCCTGTATTTTAATATCGTTTGTACGTATTTGCGCTTCAAATTTGAAATACAAATTAGTAAAATGGTGACTCAAACCATACGCACTATCACCATGAAAAACTGCAAAAATAAAAAATATATGATTTTGCTGAGGGACTAATTTCAAAGTTAATTCCATAAATTTATTTCTTCGGTGAATCATGAAGCAAAGCTGTGGTGGCAGATGAGTCATGCGAGTCATTGAAATGCAGTTCAGATTGATTAATTGATGAGTAATGGTTAAAATAAAACAAGTGGGAATGAGAAGGAGCTCAATTTCGAGAATCAAATCAGCAACTAGCATTTATTATTTGTTAGTTAACCTTCCGAAGTAATTGAAAAGCGAGGTTTTTCTTTGAAGGGTGCGACTTAACCTTTCCTTAACTGACATTAGCGAATCTATGCTGTCATCCTTACTGCCAATGTCGACGGTAGCTGTCCAAAAGGACATGTGGACAAGGGATATCATTGTGCGACGATTTCGAAAGTGCGAAAGCGAGTCGCGCATTTAGAAGACAATTAGTTGGTTCGTTCGCCGGCGGAGGGCGCTTCCGATACAAAGAATTCCTTATTTGAATCATCCCCTTATTTCAATCCATATGCTATGAGGAAGAAATATGACTCTTGAAAATTCCTGGAGGAAAACTGCAGGTTTTCTTAGTGGGAAATTGGCAGTTAATTTTTGTAAATGTAATATACTATGCCAGAATTGAAAGTATGACAAATTTAATTTATAATACTGAAAAACGTAATGGTTTCCGGCGATATTTCGTTGAAGTTCTTCGTTGCACCAGAGAAATAACACAGTCTCTGCAACTTCCTCGTAAATTTATATAGAATTTTATATCTCTGATATAATGCTGAGACTCGTTTTAACTTGTATGTACCATCAATTTTTTATACACAATCTCAAATATATCACCCATAATACTCTCTTTAGTGTTAAGTATTTTATTTAAATCCGTTTATTTACAATAAACCTCTACACTTTGCTATCATTGCATACATTTTTCGCATCAGACACATTCATGCAACTTTTCACAAATTTCCTTTTTTTATTTATACGGCTTCTTCTATTTTCTTTTGAACCTTTCAGATTCTCCTCACAATCCACTGCAGTCATTCCGCTTTCATCAATACAGTCTACACACTCAAACGTAACTCCGAATACGAATCACGCAGCATTTCTCTAACTTTGGACTTGCATCCAGTCATTACTGAATTTGTGTCTTTGTCTCTCAACGTGTTGTTACTCTGAATATTTTGGTCTCTGGGTAAAAAAAAGTTCTGCTGCAAAGTTTAGGATTAAGACAATCAGTTACTCCACATTAACTCATCGCATTTGTAACCCCACATTCTTTGATAACCCAGTCATTAGTCCTTCACTACTGTTTATACAAATCTATGTATGGTTCTAAAAACCTTATTAGACTCTTATTACCTCTAAAAAAACTATTATAATCAACAGCTAAAGCTTCCCCGAAAATAAACATTACGATTAGTATATACCATATTAAGTGAGCTTCAGTTCATAAAATTGTATTTAATAATAATTCACTCCATGACAATAAATTACATTAATGCTTAATCTTAAGACTGGTTGATGATCAGATTCGGCTAGACATTAAGTTACCCCTCTTCATTCTGATACTTTCTAAAACTCATGGTAATAATGATTTTATATGCCAAATAAGATTTAGCAATCGATTACTGTTGGTTTTGTTTAGAGTCTAAGTTGGGATTACAGTTTAACTCCATTTTAACAGTATATATTACAATACTGGGCTCCATCCTTCGATATTGCACAACGATATGGGAGCAATCACAAACTTCTGTATACAGTCATCTTCGCTTCCGTGAGTAATTCTCTCGTAATGCATTACGACTGAGAGAAACCAATTCCGAAATATTTAAATACAATATTTATCACCTTTTCTTTTCCTCGGAAATACTTCAAGTGTCCGCAGCTTTTCTTACTCAGAATGCTGAAGATCACACGTCAGGCTCAGCTTACAGCGCGACCACGTAACACATTTCAACTTTCCACTTAAATCTCCATTAAATGCTTCCTAAGGACATTTGCGGCCAAGAAGTCCACCTGATGCAACCAGACCGCGTCATTCACAGCATTACATCCACCTTTACACAAGAATAATTCTAGAAACGAGGATCGCTTTTTCCAGGTTATCGTTCGAGATGAAGGATGAAAAGAAAAGCCTACGGATGTTAAAATTAGAAGTCGATGAAGTTCTTCGAATCTTGTGGAGAGTTTAGGCGTGGTTTTCATAAGAAAAGTAAGAATTTAATGTATAATTCCTTGTGTATGAACGCTAACGAAAAATTCACGCCAAATTTAAAATTTTGGGTTACGCTAATTTCTTAGGAATATCTGCGATTCCACCTCACCACCGTTTTGAGCACTGCTAACTAATTGAAGAAACAAAATTACGGAAAACAGTGACCCATATTTTAATGCTGGAAAAATGGTGAAAATATTTTATCGATAACGGGAAATGAAATTTTGGAATTAGTAAACAAATTGCTTCATATTATTTAAAGCATATTTTATTTAGCCAGCCGGTTTTGACTACTACGACATCATCAGTGAAACAATACCAGATTTAGAGGCTAATAGCCGTCTTTGTCAGTGCTTCGCACCTCGTAGCAACCATATTTTACTACTACTCTACTCTGTCTTTTTGTTTTAATTTATTTTATAATTGATCATATTCTATCGACATACGAGGTTAGGTGGAAGAGAGGCCCACTTGGGTCTAACCTCGCCAATAAAGGGTCTAATAAATAAATATTTTCTTTCCTAATGCGAGCATTTATATATATGTTCAACCTTATAATATACTGTTTGAGTTTAAATATACTGCTTCATTCATTTATAATGGCTTTCCACAAAGACTGAACTATTTTGATGGTTACTAACCCTTAAAATTAAAATAACCCTTGGAATATTATCAATTTATTTTCTTGAGCGACAGGGTATTATTAATGCTTGAAGTTCAGACCTTTCTTGCTGCCTACAAAAAGCTATATCGATTTAAGTAGTAGTTGTTTTTAAGAGTTTGTATTAATTAAAATCATTCATTTACTTAATACACAATCGAAGCATAACGTATGTACATATATTACTATATATAAAGCTGCAAATCCTACTGATTGACACAAATTCCTGGGCATTTTTAATCGAGCTAGAAGGCTGAAATTTTCAGAAGAGATTCATAATTGACAGTCGAGTCAGGAAAAAATCGAAAATTCCCAGATTTTGACCTAGGATTGAGCCTAGAGACGATTATATTTTTCAATGTAATTAAACGGGGAAAACGAAAAATGGCCATGCAGAGCAAATTTCTTTCGTTAATTAAAATTTGAAATAGTAATCGTAAAGCAGTAAGACATGGTCTGTATTACGTCTAAAAGATTAAAGTTTTCTATTTTTGCGACCGATTTTAACATTCCAACACGAAATTCGCAATATTTTAGTTTGAACGCGTTATTTTCCGTTCATTTCGAATATTAAATCTATGACAACGCCATTGTTTTAATCGAAAACAAATTTGTTTACAATACTAATTTCACACGCCATGATAAAGGTTTGATGCATTTTTAATAATTTTAAATGTTTCTTTCGATATATGTTATAACTGAAAGCTGAAAAATGTAAATTTCATCAAAATAGACAGCGAATATCTGCACGGTCAATGAATTATTCCGGAATATATACTGTGATATCATAAGTTTATGTAGAGAATACGAAACCATTTATCAACGAAGATATTCGGAAAAGTCATGTAAGTAGTGAGATTATTCGAGAATAAAGTATATAGATATTAATATAAATTAATAAATAGGGATATTAATGTAAATTAAAATGTTTAACGACAATCTTTAGAAATAACATAACTGCAAGCAATACGAATCATTAGTTTCACGAACAATATAGTTGAGTTTATTTCATAGCTCACTTGACCAAATATTATCAGCATATTTATCATATACTGAACTCAGACTAAAAAGTTCCATGTATGCTTCTTTTTCATACTACATACAGTGTGATATATTGTCACCGAAAAGCTCATACCGGCAACCAAACCCATTGCTGCCAGCCTGTCTTGAAAGACCATGTTATCATTGAATATCAAGAAATTGTTACTTCCATCTGAATGAACAACGAATATCTACTCATGAAATACATAGTATCATTGAACGATTTTAGGATATCGTTGTTCTACGTATATGGTGGATTCCTTTTAGTGTGTGAGTTTCTGTGCTTTTAATTATATGCCTATGTTTCTTCTTTTCTATTTTAGTTACATATAATTATTCTGTCATCCTCTCCAAAGAGAATTTAAAATTAAGTTCTTTTTCTACGTTTTTTAATTAATACGTAGTACACAATTAGTACGTAGTATATTACGTAATTTAACTTTCATCAAAATTAAAAACAAAAATCTACACATAAAATAAACTGATTTCCTTGAACGACCTTCTGATTACGTTTTTATACGCTGGATAATTCTGTTAGTAAAAACAATTTTTACATGTATCATTGCATGAATATTTTTCCCATCTTCTCCAAACGGGATTTAGAATAAAGTTCTTTTTCTACGTTCTTTAAAACTATTTACATAATTACGTTGCCTATTGTATATTTGTTTATTTAATTAGAAACGGAGCTCATTGTCGCGGTAGACGCCATTTAATGAATACAGGATTATTTTGCAGTATGTCTTGCACTGAACCGAATACTATACAGGTAATCGTCTATTTATTTTCCGCATTTTTATCTTATGCAGATTTTTATTCTAGCTTAACATTCTTAAGCTTATTTCTTTAATTTACTTTAACGAATGCACATTACAACGTCGTTGTCGCCGCTGCTACATTCGTCGCGGTGGGATCCCGTAATAGATACCACGGAATCAGCCGATCGCCGCGGAAACCTTCGACCTTATATATTCATTGAGGACTAAAAATCCAAAACTAAGTAAGGTAGGAATTGATTTGAGAAGCGACGTGTTTTCACATTGCCAGCTTTATGTCGCGCTAGGAAGAGTACGTTCCTCAGAAAATATCAGGGTGTTAGTTTCACCGGAAAGGATATTTGATAATATTCCGCACGCCGTCAATATTATCCTCATCATCATATGGTGTTCTGCCCAGAAGCAGGAGCCGCGGCCATAGGATTCAATTGGAGTATGTTTTGCACTAAACCGAGTACATACCACAGGTAACGAAGCGTCGATCGATTTCTTGCATTTTTATTTTATGCAGATTTTTATTCTAACTTTACTTTGGCTTATTCCCTTAATTTAACTTTACGAATGTGTATTCATTAAGAACTAAACTCCAAAACTCCCGTATCACTTGAACGTGAAAGTCCTTCGAAGTAATTATTCTATTATTATATCATTTGATGAAACTCTATCTCACATTTGAAAATTAGGTTTACGATAGGAAGTGGTATCATTAAAAAGGAAGGTAAATATAACATATAGATCCATAACTGAGGGTAGTATCCCTTAACAATTTTCTTTGCTTGCAGTTTGCAAGCACCCATTTACTAGTATATATATATATATATATATATATATATATATATATATATATATATATATATATATATTGTAAATATATAGTATATCGTGTTCGTAAGAATGAATTCTCAAAACTTCGGATTCCATAGAAATCAACCCAATTCTCACAAATATCTATGTTTAATTAAATGATAATAATAAAAGTAACCTTAACATGAATAATTATAATTTAAAAATTAATCTTTACTTGAATAATTTATGAAAATTTATTTATAAATAGAGAATCTATAGGCATGAGTTATATATCTTTCGGTAGCTTCATATGTTTAACAGTCTCCATTCAACTTCAGTTTTTTCGTTTTTTTTGGTCATCACTACCACATCTAACATCTTCTGCCTTTGCAGGGGTTCTTCACTGGTTCTCAACCGAGTGATCTGATTAGTGGAAATCACTCAGATTTACCTGCTAAGAACACGTGAAGAATTTCTACTTGCCATATGCAAGAAAAGAACCAAATCTTTTTTTCATATTCTGCCTTTGTCTTCCCCTTTCTTATTTCCCTTGTATTACATCCTAAATTTCTTTCCACTTCCCAATATTCGATCTTCTCTGTCGGTACTTAGTTACTTCAATTAAATTCCCCTTTTGCCCTATCATTCTCCTTATCGCCTTCGTATTTCTTTCCCTACCAACCCCATTGCTCAGAGAAACTACATAGATATATTGATTGGATTTAATTTACACTGTGGATAGGATTACAAAAACGTCCCGTTTAAAATTGGATTGTTTCTGTTAAGGGATATGTTCCTGATATGTCCCATTTTGTGCCGATTCAGATGAATTAAATACAGCGATATTCAGGGATAGGAAAGAAAGATTATTCAATAGCTATAATCAAGCGACATTGTGACTACACATTCGTTAATGGGGTCCGAATAAGTCATCAAAATTGCTATAACAAAGTTTTAAAACAGCCCAACGGTTTCTTTCTCTTTAAAATTTGATTTGTCTCGGTCATTTGCCATTTGGACATTCTAATCCTAACTAAATTTGATAAGAACGCACTGAAAATAAATTATAGAAGCCATCTCAAATAGACAGATCCTATGTCTAATAGGCATATATCTTGAGGTTAGATCTGGCTCATGACTTATGCGAAGGACAATGTAACAACGGTTCATCAAATACAAACGTAAGAAATAAAAAATATTCATGCATATAAACAAACCAATTGAAGAAGAATATGTTGATATATGCTCAACATAACAGTCGCAACAGATTTAAAAGAGAAAGGTTCAAGTCTTGATCGGAAATTCAGATTTGGGACTTGATGGGAGAAAACGACCTCTGCCTTCCCACGCAAGAGAGAAAAACCCCTCAGCAAACCTCCCTTATGAGGGTAAAAGTCATAGAAGTTCCCTTACTCGAGTAATTTATTTATGGAGAAGAAATATCGGAAGATGTCCCTTTATTTGAAGCTAAGAAGTTGAACAAAGATTACAGAAAAAATTGCTGAAGCATTGAAATATGTAGTAAAACACTATCCGGTACTGAGACAAGACATAAAAGAAGAAAATGAAGAAAGATGGGAGGCGATCGATAAAGTAAGGAGGAGAGGATTAAATGGGAGATGGAAACAAAGAAGATGAGGAGGAGGAAGGAAATTGCTTGGAAACATAAGGAGGAAGGAAAAATATTGTATAAGCCATTGCAGGAAAAAACAAGCCAGATAAGAGGGAGGAAATGATAAATGGGAATGAGTTGGAAAAAGAGCTATATAATATATGGCACTGAGACTTGGGAAAAGCTCTAGGGGACTGGCACAGAATCAAGAATGGAGATACTTGCACAATCGATACGATTGCTAACATTTATAAAGTTATAAAATACCAAATATTTATTGCTTTAATGTAGACGTGTCCGAAAAAAATATCATTAAGTAATACCAAATATTCAATAATTTTAAAACTCAGCGAGACGATTTAATATATAGACGATATAATATAGCATTGTTGATATATTATTTAATTGTTTGCATCGTCGTACGTCATCGGCACTGAGCGTTGATCGACTTGGTAGTTACATATCTTCCGGCGAGTTTGGCAGATAAAGGTTACGCGAGTCCTCGCCACACAAGTAAATAGAAAAGGCGAAAACTTTTATGTAATTGAAAAGCACACAAAAGAATGAGTTTCGACTCGACGCTCGGTGCTGATGACGCGATGACGATGTAAACAAGACAACAATACCGCCCTAACTTTTCCGTTATCTCAGGAAAACAGATGAGGAACGAAAAAAGAAATGTTAAACACAATATTAAGAAGGAATTTGAATTTATTTTGCGTTTATACGTCAATATTTATTTATCTACATCTGTAAGGTTTAGAACAGCATTAGCGTAGGGTGTCTGATTAACTGGATCTAATCGGTGATTTTGTTTCTCAATAATCCATAAGCGTCAACGACCGTGATTATCAAATGAATGAATTAGCAGGTGAAAACTCTTCGCCTTCCAAATGCCTTTTCCTCGACGGCCACGACAAGTCTGTGAGTAATCGAAGGCGACCGTCCTCTGAGCAAAACACAGGAGCAATTAGGTACAGCTTTGGGACTTCAAAGCGACGAATTAGACACTCCCCACGGAGAAGTAACAGCGGACTTTTTCCGTGAAATATGGGTACGATAATTGTGTGATTCAGACAGCCTTGCCTCCTTCAGCCTTGGAAAGCAAGCGGAGAAGAAAATATTTACTTACTTAACCTCGAGGATACGAGTGGACGACATCCGGTGACGGCTTTTTTCTGCTATATTTAAATAGAACATGAAATTATCTTGGTGTTCATGTGGTGTGTGGTCTACGGCAAACGGACAGATTCAGTTGCAATTTGCCGGAAATGCATTTTTTGTTGAAGAAAGGACAAAGTTTTGTTACGCTGTTGACAGACGCCTACAGTACTTAACATTGCGCCACATTGTTTCTAGACACAAAGAACACTTATTGTTCTAAACCTTACTGACTGCCACGATTGCCTTTACATTATAATGTGAACCGATAATACAAATGTCGCACTCTAAACAGAAGTTAAACTATCTGAAGATGTTCGAGATCTTTCTTCATGCGAATCATAATTGGAGGGAAGAAGACTTGATTAAAAACTTTGTTTTTGGAAATCAAACGAAGATCTTTTGGGTACTCATACAAAAACTTAAGGGTATCAGTCTTAGCTATAGTAGCACATCCAGTTATTTCAATCAACATAAGATCAACAGCGTTCTAATCTTTAAGAAAGCATTTCCAAAAAATATTCATCTGCAGCTAATCTTCTTCTTATTTAATGCACAAAACGTGGTTTACTGGTAGCCATAATCATATTCATTATGCGCATAGAGCTATAAACAGACAATATGCCCGAAACACCAAAGTGGATTACTTTCCGTAAGCTGGCAAAATTTAACAAAAATCTATTATGAATTCGATTCAATAAGTAAGGTATAGCAACTCGAAACGGATTACGTCCGACCACCCTATATGTTATTCATACAGAACTAATGTTTAAGACAAAGAAATTAAATATATATCTACAAACGGCTGTTAAAATAATCGAACTTCTAGTTAGCAGTATGACGATGTTGTTGTTCTTTTATTTTCATTCAAAATGAGAGCATTCCGACGAAATATTTATCTCCGATAATTTTTTATGGAATGGCATATGACTTGTATAATTAGCATTTAAATATCGCTTTCTTGTTGGCTATTAATTACACAGACCGACAAGGTTTTGGTAACATCGACGTATTTACTTGTTCCTTGTTGTATTTTTTATGGCAAAGTCAGCCGTGTATGTCAAAATCGTCCACCACGAACAATTTTCGAGAATTTTGCACAAAAATTTAGAAAACGAAGTAATTTCTTAGCTAATTTTTATATTTTTTATCTTTAAATTTTTCGGTTTGTAACACGGTAAATGTATATCTAAACTTTTTATCAGTTCATTGATTCACTATATTTACATATAATTTACATTCCTAGACCAAATTCAAAGGGTAACAAAAGGACGAGTTGAAAAGGTCTCCAAAAAAGAGTGGATTTCTGAGCCCGTTAGCTCACTAAAACACTCGTTTCTAAAAGTCTTTTTAACTTATAGGGCATCACATACACTTATATTAAAGCTCTAAAAAAAACTTTATTGTATTATACGATTTTATTGCATTCCAATTAATCCTTGATTATTTTTAGGTAAATTACGGTTCAGTGCCGCTCGGCTTGACGACCCGTATCCAATGGGATTCCATTTCCAACTATGGACATTCTTTCATCTTGATTCCTAGTTAGTGATGAATAATCAGTGGGGAAATGTGCATAACTTATTCTCAAGTCCAGGACACCCTTCTAAGGGTACCTTATATATTAAATCAGGGTGGTTTAGAATAGGATAGGAATAGGTGAATAGGAAAAAGGATATAAGAAGTGTAATAGGAGGTAGATAAACAACGGAGATGAAAGCTTATTCTTCATGAAAGGAAAATTATAGTTTAACCTTTGTTATATTCATAATGTCTTCTTATTTCGTATACCATTGACAAAAAGAGAAAAAATACTCTAACATGATAATTGCGGAGTAGGCAAACACATGCGGAATTACTGATGAAAAAGTTAAAAGTCAACCAAAAATCCTTACGTATTTTTAGCTTAGCTTTTTCGAGTTCAAATCTGTGATCAGCGGCCCAAAATTTATTAAGTACAGCTATTACCATCCATGTCACCGAAAAAATTATTTTTGTGATATAGGCCAGTGGAATTATGGAAAAGAAAAAGTTACAATAACTGAAGAAAACCTTACGTGACGGGACTTTTCTGAGCCCACTACTGGAATTATCAACCAAAAATCAGTCAAAAACAGTGATTACTATCCATGTTACTTTAAATAAATCAAAATTTGTAGGCCTGTGTTATCAACGAATAATTTATATTGGGTGACAATATTCGAGATGAAATAGGAAAAGCGAATAGAATGCAAAGATTAACTGATAGAACGCTGAGGGGATGCTCATCCAGATTCAAAGAAATAATTTAATTATTATTTTTCTCTAATTCGACCTTGTCTTGAATACTGCTGTGCGATTTGGGATCCGCATGAAGTAAGTTTATTCTCAGAATTAGAGATGGTCCAGCGTAGAGCAGCTCGTTTCTTTAGAGGATGTTTCAGGTTCGACAGCAGCTATGATAGAATCTCTCGGATGGAATTCGCTCCAGCTGAGAAGATCTGATTACCTAAAGAACTTTTCAAAGAATTCATCGGTTGATGATTTTTAGACAAAGAAAATTACATTTTAGTTCAAATAAAAAACCAACGCGATCTCCGAGAAGCATCGATAAAACGTAACAAGGAAGAAATCGCGAAGGATATTTATTTCTTGTCGTTCTTACCGCTGTCAATTAGAAAAACGAATAGGGTAGATGAGGTAGGGATTTTGGTGTTACTACACCCCCTGCCATTTGCCACTAGTGGTTTGCAAAGTATACATCTAAATCATAATCTAACCAAAAACTAAAACAATTAACTCGTCCATTGTGCCAAAATAGGGTGTTTTGCACCCCGACAGGGAAGGGGGCTTCTCATTGAATATCTGCTCATCAGCACTCTTTCATTCCAATATTAAATGTCATTCGCACACTACACTGCTTCATTAGAACTATTTTGACATACTGCATACTAGTTTAAATGCATTGTTACTTAGATCGGTTACAAGATTTGATTTTGAAAAAACCTAGCATTTTTTGATACAGTTCCAAAGAGTCCTCCAAGTAGTTCGTTCCACCCAATTATTTCCTTAGACAATCCTTTCCTCTGTCTCACAGAAATTCCCAGCATTACTTCTTCCGCCGCACGGGAGACAAAAAAATCGAAAGTGGAGTTTGAGAAAAAGAAGGGCAGCGAAATAAAAGACTGTTTTTTTGTGATCTGCGTTTCCTTGGATATGCATTCACGTTTTTCATCGGAGCAAAAGGTCTACTATCGAAATCAGTGAAGCGGGAATACGGTCGAACTCGCATCGCGTTTCCCGGGAATTCTCGAGATCTACCGAGATTGAATTCTTATTTATTTACGTAGACAGTCTGAGGTAATGATTGTTTACAAGATGGGGAGTGAAAGTAGACTTATCCGAGTTCGTGTACAGGAAATAGCCGAAACCAATATCTGAAGATAATAATAATAATAAAAGGACTTTATTAGGGCGAGATTGAGACTAAGAAGTCTCTTCTTGCATCTAACCCTTCGTCGTATGAGAAATGAATGGAAATAGATAGCTTGTATAAGTACAAAGAAGAAAACTATTATGAGGATTAAAAAACCTAAGCTATGAGTTTAGGAATAGGAAAAATGTCCACTGCAGGAAAACACTCACTAATAGTAGTAATAATAAAAGGACTTTATAAGGGCGAGATTGAGACTAGGAAGTTCTTCTTACATCTATTCCTTTGGACTGGAAGGAGAGTGTAAAAAACCTGCGAAGCCTACAGATAGAAAACTAAATTTGATGATGAAAGTAGATTTATATACATCAAAATAACATAATAGAGAAACAGAAAATACGCTAGATTAAATTAACTTTGTCGGTTATATTAGCATTAAATTAGCATGAACAGGATTTTGCTTAGTAAAAGCTCTTCCGATTTTCGGAAGGAGAAAAGATCAAAAGTATAATCAAGTACATTAATTTTCATACACGCACAGTTATTTGTAATCACTTTTTGGGAATATTTTCATTATCTTACTCGGCAAAAACTATCCATACTTATTCGCGCACTTCAACGTAAAAATGTAATGAATGAATCTAAGTAAGACGCTAAATAGGTATAAATTAAAGAAATAACGAACAAAATAAATAATTAAGTCCATAATGAAGGGAAGAAGATGTCTACTTTCCCACAGGAGTTGGAAAAGAATCTCCTTTCTTTACTATGAAGTTCAATTTCCACAGTATCCGCACCGCCTCCATGGATTTTATGAAATAATTAAGTTTGATAAAAATTCCGGAAAAATTTTCTGTTATTTTTTAATAATAATAGAAAATCCTCCATCTCCTCGAAAGAATAAATGATATGCTGCCATCAACTCTGAAAGAGAGATATAAAGATAAAAATATGGGCGCTAAAATTAATTTCAAGCTTGCATGATAGACATGAAACATATTCCTTCTGGGATTACTTGAAGTTATTTTCAACGCTCAAACTCTAGATTTATATCACATTATGGCTTACGCAAGACATTTGGTAGATCAATTGTATCCAACAGTTAAACCACAGTATGCATTATGCTAATCTCGGGAGCTGTGGGGAGTGGATATCACCCGATGGGGAGTGCTTCCTGACTCGAGACTCCGGAAACCCTAATTCGGCTTCCGTAGGACAATAGTCCAGGGGTGGAGGACATCTTTTGGAGGAAGGCTAAATCAATCCTCCATAAATCAATCCTCCATGAGATCATTAAGTCGCAAGTGATCGACACTAGATTGGCAGATAGAAAACATTCAAATAACCTACCTTTTTTATATAGTGCAGACAAATGAGTTAAATCGCTAAGTGAACAGAAAGAGTTTCCAGTTCACATTCTATTTGCAGGATGAAAGAGACTGAGAAATAAAATAATTAAAAACCACACTTCGACTCCAGAAGCGAAGGCCGCAGGAAACGCCAGCAAAAGTCGCATGTCCCCAGGAGACCGCAAGTCTCTAACCTCAGCTATATTAACGGTTAATCCACCGTTTTTTGAGTTTAATAAACTCTCCGAAAACCCTAGAATTGCCCAATCGATAAAGTAAAAGTCACATGAGAATCCTTGAATAACTTCGAAAAGTAACAATAAGTATATCGAATGCAGTAAACCACGACACGGACTTCCGCTAAACCGCGTGACCAATCACATTTCGTCAGAAAGAAGAGCGCCCTTCGATTCGCTCCGCGCGAGTGCTTTGTTTGTTGACATTTTCTCTTTCATCCGCTCTGAAAAAGGAGTCATTGCCATCGCAATGTCTTAATGTCCAAAACGCTTTCTACTCCGAGGATTAAGAGCGATCGGCTGTTGTCCCCGAGAGGAGAAAAAAGGCGGGAATATAATACGAGCGAGGAACTTGTTTACACTAGGGACGCAAGGTCTTAAAACCTGCACTTTCACACACGAAATTTCCCCAAAAAATTCCTTGGGCCGATTCTTTGGGGCAAGGGCGACCGATTACGGTTCATGTGTCGATTAATTCGTTTTTACTTGAAATGCACCGAAAAAAAAACTAAATTAATTGGTATAAACTGTAAGGGATACATAGTTCTATATAGCTATCTAAATTTAACCCGTAGATACTGTTAAGTGTGTAAGTATGCGCATTGCTGATTATTTATATGTCAATTGTGTAGGAAATTTTTTTGTATTTTTTTTCTGAATTCAATCATCAATGTTTATGTAAGGTATGTAAGCCGTCTTTCGGCGTGTGGCAAGGGGTGCAAGCACCTTGATTCTACACATTTTCCAAATCGATTGCTTTCGCGTATCGTTCGCGGAAAAGACGAGTTCTTGAAACGATTCGTAAATAACAGGGAGGTCGTATTATATCGGATTTGGGTACTCCATGGTAAATTATTCGTGAGAGTTACTCCAAGATACTTTACCGATTCTACTGTCATTTAACTCTCCAATTGAGTTTTCCCCACGGAGGCAGTACGAATAATCGTTTCTTACATATTTTCTTTCGAGGAAGGAAGTTACTGAACATATGTCTACATTTAGCTCTAACTGCCAATTTCCGCACCCTTTCATAATTCTAATTCGTTCGACAGGATTAATCTATCCACTAAACTCTCTATTCTCTCAACTCTCTCTCTCAACTGATGCGCTATTTTTGACAGATACATACAGACACAACTTCTAAACTATCGTTATTAAATAAATATCGCTTACGTAATTTAATAATTTTCTTCTATAACGCATGCGTCCAAATCGACTGATGGCCGGTTACTGATAATGTACTGAAACGGTCGTAAGTGAGTCGATACCACCTGTATTTACTCTAAATTACGCATAACTTATTCGGAAAGTAATTACTGAAAGGGTATAAGGGATATTCATTCCTAATGAAACAAACGAGTAAAACTGTATGACGTATTCATGTTTTCAAGCAGAAATTTTTCAGGGATATTCATTCTTAATGAAAAAGATGAGTAAAATTGTATGACATATTTAAGTTTTCAAGCAGAAACTTTTCATGGTCAAGTTCAATACGATATTTGGATCAAGTGGCTGATCTGTAAAATAAAAAAGAATTCTGACTATGAATGTATCGAAGAATAAACTCGCGAAAGATATTCAAATACGGAAAAATAATATAATTATCCTGAGAACGAAAAGCTCAAAGAACGCAACAGTGTGACAGTTGTAGAACTGTTTTAAGTCAGGAATCAGAAAAATCGGAACTATTTTGGATGTCGGAATTGGGATCGGAGAAGCTTCAACCTGATTTTCGATTACAAAACCAATTTTTTAGAATTGTTTGTTTAAAACTCAATCTTCCATTACGAATGATAAATAGATAATAATACTTATGAACTCAACTATCTGTTAAAATAAAACCTACTGTTCCAGATAATAACGCCAGGATCTGACATCTATGTTGAATTTAATTTAACTGATTTTCGAGAAAAATAGAATCTTTGAGTTGATAATAATCAATTCTCAAACTTTCCACGAAGCCCGTTAATTCTATTTTGTTTCACAAATTAATATTTGAAATTTTAATCTGTTCTAAAAGGATAATCGCTCGATATAACTTTAATTACTTTCATATAAAATTATGAGTTAAAGGATTTTAACATGATAGTTAGACGATTAAAATGAAGAAATCATTCCCTTTATCGTTTTAACTTTTACTCAAATTTTTAATGAAAAGGATATCCTACTACATTTTTTGTAAATATTTTACTAATGCAGCGGCTTAATACTTTGTTGTTGTTTTACCAAGGCTTCGAGATCTTAAGCCATTTCGCACAGGTACTTCCACAGGGAATCGAACATGGGACCGAGTTCACCGGAGCCGAACGCGCAGCCTAAAGGGCTGTTCGGAACTCCTTAATCTTTTATTTAATATATAATTTGTTTACTAAGTAACGCATGCTCCAAAATCAATAGTAACAAATAGTAATCCTTTCAGGAAATCATTAATCTTATCAGAATCGGGAAGTTCAGAATAGAATCTGGATTTGCATCGAAACATTGGTATCGTTCCATTACTGGTTATAACTTCGTAACATTCGTTACATAGTATGTTACATTTCTTCGAGCAACAGGAACGGATTAATCCAATTTCCACAAAAATATGTGATAAATTGTATAAGTAAATGAACCACTAACAAAAAATTTGGGTAGCATCTGTGAACGGATTAAGATTTTAAGCCAGAGAATGAGGCCATGCTCGACCATCGGTGCGCAGGAGCGTTAGTAGACTTTTGCTCAAAAGAAGGGAGTGGGGCGGGGGGCGAGAATAGATAATAGCGCAAGTTGGAGGGAATCCTTGGAAGAAAGGAGAGCTAAGCTGCGGCTGGATTCCGGGAAAGTGAATTTGCGGAAGACGTGATTGGTGTTATTATGCGACCCGCTGTTATATCGACTTAACCGACAAGGAGCGTTAAATAATTCATTTCGCGATTCTTTCACTCCG
The DNA here is from genome assembly GCA_947579665.1 of Sympetrum striolatum. NCBI lineage: Eukaryota > Metazoa > Arthropoda > Insecta > Odonata > Libellulidae > Sympetrum > Sympetrum striolatum. The sequence continues at coordinate 45,066,835 of OX388342.1, read as the reverse complement.
CAAAAGATCCACAATGGTTATTAAAAAAAGAAAGAGAGTGATAACTTGGTATTTCCAACATTTACCACTCGCCGATTGACAGCTTTCTGGGAATATTAATCTGATGATCTAACAAAGATGAAAACATTGGTGGGATTCAGAATTTTAAAATAAATTTTAAGTAGCAGTCTATGCTTGGATCTAAACTTACATTACAAGCAACAACAACCTATACTTGAATAATCAACAATTTTTAACAATTTACGGAAGAACCCTTTTGATGGAATCCTAGCAAGGAGAAATATATAGCAAATATATGAAGCTTTCCCTCTTCGTTTACAAATTTCACACATCTCAATCCTCGTTTTAACGGAATGATGACCCCTTTCTCTGGCTACATCGTTCCAATGTATATACATATGGATTTAAAATTACCATTACCACAGGAAAGAATACAGTAAAACCTGCCAAAGGCGGAGGGACCGAGTATATTTTCCGGCTAACGCAGGTTCTCCGTCTCAGGTAGGTTAACACAACGTACAGTCCTGGCCAAAATTAACGTAGCACCGGCCGTAAGGATCGCTAGGGAGTGTACACTTATCTAGCGTGGATTTGAAATAATGCATCAGTTTCACTTGAAAGAATTGTCATTTCCGGGATAATAGAGATAAAACTGGTAAGACCCATTAAATCGCTGCATCGCCGACAATTAATAGCGAGCAGCTAAAGTGGCCTCAGACGTCAATTTTCAACAACCATGTAGCTTCTTCTGAGACGTTGCATTGTTAAAAGTGCTTCGTCAGCTCAGGTCATTTCGCACATGGTCTCCTACCGGAAATCGAATCCGGGACCGCTTTCACGAAAGCACTGCCCACTTGAGTATCCGGTAGCTCAACTTTTGAGCGGGTTTCAGACCATTCCATTGAAACATCTAATTGGTGTTTATATCATAATTAAGTCCACTATATCGAGTGCTTTTCTCCCAATTATTCTTTATTTTAACATTAACCGCTTCTTCGTTTCTTAGATATGGTAAATGAACTTGGAAGAGATGCAAGCCAATTTTAAATGCTTTTGAAAGTAAGGCAATTTTTTTCTACCTTTCACAGATACGAATACTAGTTGTTCGTATGATACATTGAAGGAATACAGATTTCCGTCATTGTTACGCAGGTTCTGCTTTACACCTTATAAGAATGGGAATTGCCAGGCAGGACCAACGGTTAAAGGGACAATAAATTTTATAACATGTTGAGCGCTAAGGGTTCTGTGGATATGACTCGTAGACAAGTATGTGTGAATGAATGATCAGGCGATTCACCCAAAAGCAGGTGGTTGCGTAAAAAGTCTTTCTTGCCAATCCCACATTGGCTGGAGTACACATATTCTTGAGGGTGTTTATGCCTTGCATAAACTGCATAGCCCCCTGAAGTGGGGAGAGGGGTAGGTTTAGATCCATCGAGTAAATACAAAATTACCTACAATTCAAGGACCGGAAAGTTTCCACCCAAATTGAATAAAAAATAGAAACATTTATATTTCCATATACACTCTGTGAGTCACTAGTTGCAAATGCAACTGTATATATGTGAATATTTGCATACCTACTTTTAATTGTTTTTCTATACTTCTATGGATAAGCATTTTGTTAAAACCTGTAGTCATTCTTAGTCAGAATCATATACAGGAGAAAGCACAACATTACTTTATCCTCCCTTATCTCCATTTTGGCTTATATTTTCCTTCTATACCACCTGTCCCCAAAGAATCTTGAGTGTTTACAAACTGCAAGTACAAGAGCACCCCTTTGATGGATCCGAGTAAAGAAAACTTTAGTTCAGGAAGTTCCCCCACAGACCATTCCATCGATTTTGACCAAATTTTGCTTTTTCTTCTTTTTCTTAAGTAGAAAAACTTAGGTTTTAGTGCTGGATGGGACTACTGCTAGCTCTGTGTGGTGTCTATTAGAAAAGCATTTAAAATATTCCTTTGGTCATGAAATATTGTTTTTCGTTTCAAAATGCAAATGCAATAATAATAATGTAATAAAATTAATAATGGAATAATTAATGTGATTAATTGTGTAATGCTAATACAATTGTATTAAATTTTTGTTTGAGATGATCTAGCCCCTTGAGGACTGACACAGATAAAACCAAGCTCAGGCATATTATCATAAGAATGCATGGAGGATTAATTAAATAGTTAATATTAAATTAATTAATATGTGTTGAAAAGTTAATTATAGCCTTTTCCTTAATATTTGCATAGCCAAAAATTACTGAAAAGTTATGTTGTGCATGATGGATTTAATAGCAATAAATAGTAAAATAGTTTGTTTCCCTCAATAATAATAAATAAGATTCATGGATATTTCACTTTGCTTGCTCTTAAATCCTCACAGAATTCCCTACGCAGAATTTATTTTATATTTCTATACAGAGTTTATTTTTCCTTATAGAAACAAACTCTTTACTATTGTACTTTTTAATTGATTTCAGTCACTTTATGAGAAAATATACCAATATTTACAATACAGTTTGTTGAGTATTACAACATCATGATTTAGGTAAATAGAGAGCACAAAATCCATGCTCTTAACCTCGCCTCCTTTTTTCCATGAACACTTGGAATTTTTAGCCTAAAGGTGAAAAATACATCTTATCTCTGAAGGTGTGTAGTCTCTTTCACCACTGCATTTGTATCCATAATTATTTCCAATTTCATATTTGATGTTTCACTGAAGATACGAGTTGAAAACATTTGAAAAGCTCCCTGTACTTGATCTTAGTGTCCACCTAAAATCATTGTCTTTCAGAACACAAATTTCAATTTTTTAGTCCAGTTCTTCTCCACTGCTCATGTCACATTGTAATGAATGCACAGAGGCTACAACCAATAACAATTTTTTTAACATTCTTCGATGAATATTCTGTTGTTACAGTTTCAATAGAAAATTAATAGATAGTTAAAAATGCCACTTTTTAGTTCTCTTTTCATTCTCAACTTTCACCTGAAGAGTCATTTTTCTTATTTTTATCTGCTTGTTCTTCCGAACTCACTTTATTCTCACAGTATGTTGGATTGTTCCATGGTTGAATCTCTCCACTTCCAAATATTACAAAGAAGAGATTGAAAGAGAAGTAAATTGCTGCTGCAACAAAAAATACTATCCGCCATTCATCTGGATCATCCTGTAAAAATATGAAATCATACTTTAGAAGACGTGAACTCATTACATTTTCATTACTTAAATAATTAACTTAATTTTTCATAGACATATCTCAGAGATTTGACAACATGGATGGGAAGACAGTCAATGGATAATCTTATAATGATTCAAGCAAATTTCATTTGCATTTTCATTTCCAATTTACTTATGATTAACCATTTTCACACATGGTCACAGACAAATATCTATTTTAAAATTGTCGGATTACATTCAAGTCTGATGGGATCAGGAATGAAACTCAGGAATTCTGTCAGAAATGTTCTGGTCAGGTAGTTTAGATGGTTAAGGCAGCCTTTTGGATACAGGAATTTCCCAGGTGCAAATATCTGGCCCTGCCAGACTTTTTTCAAGCCCGTTCTTTCTTGGGGACAGCTACTTTCATTAAATTTAATTGGTATTAATATTTTAAGTGTCTTGAACAACATATTGCTTCTCCATCTCTTGAATTTTCAAATTATGTCCGTACTTTCAATGCCATCAAAATGTCACTCAAAGTGAGAAAATGGATTCAAGGGAAATTTTCTTACTTTATGTTAGCCAGAACTGACTATACTTGCACCAACCATATTCCTGAATCCATCATTCATCACTCATACTCATACCTAGAACCCATTTGAAGCCATGTTAAATAATTCCATATCCATAGTAAGTGTACCTTTTTTCCTGCATCTATCACTCAAATGTCCATGCCACTTCCGACTCAAATCCAAATTAAATAATTTCTTAAAACAATACAAGGAGAGAGTTTTGAGTAACAAAAAGTATTAATTTTTTACATTTTTGAAGTGTAAAAAAAATATTTAGGCAAAGAGAAATTAAAATTAACTTTAAAATATTTATCTGCATTTATAAAACTATGTTACTTAAATATTAATTAGGAAATTAAATCTTGATACATCCTATTGGTGAATATTTTGATACACATTTCAATTAAATTATTTTCTTGCTTAACCCATGTATGCTGAGACTTCCATTATTGGAACAGCAGCCACCTGGGAGCCATTGTAGTTGTATTGGAGTTGTTATATTGCTGGGCTCTCACATTTTGTATACGTCTGTTTCCTAAGGGTGTACCTTACCTTACACCATTGTGCGCCGAGTTAGTCAGTTTGCTGCAGATAATGGTGTGCTGGAAGTGATGTGAATTTTCTCCACATTTATGAAGAACCGTCCATAGAAAGGTATTTATTACTATGTCATATAATGACACTAATCATTCTATTCCTTCTTTACCATTTATTTCCTCATGCTGTACAAAGAAATTACCGAAGTTATCATTTTTATATTAGTTATGGACTTTGAATTTTGCATTCTCCATTTTCAGTACACTAGGCAAAACCCCTACCTGTACAACTTTCAAATATATTTTTCCCTATTTTTCTATCCAAGAAGATCTTTCTGAAAATGCCTCGAGCACTATCATTACATGAAATAGCTGACCTGCTTGTGACAGCTGATATCATTGAAGAAAGTGGTACAGTGATAATGACCCGAAAATGCTACATTGCCTGTTTCTGATGAGGACCCAGGAGATGAAAAAGGAGGAACAATCTGCTAGGTTCTTTGTTGCATAGACCTGTGTATCTTTTTCAAGATGGCAGTGATTAAGAATCAGATGCAAGTAATCTCAAACATTTACCTCAAGATAACATACATGATGATGAAGTTCCATCAACCTCCGTCAAAGAAAAAATTAGAATGTGGCAAAACTTGTTTGGAAATGGAAAAAGGCTGACCTAACAGCACAACCCATTACAGATTGAGTTACAAAAAATGTGATTTCTTCATCAAAATTAGAATTCATACAAAATTTTATTTTCCAATCCAATAGACAAGTTTTCCATGTTACAACTTCTTCTAAACAAACTCAGTGATAGATGTCTGAAATTTGTTTCAAGTGAAATATATTTCAGCTTTTAAGAACCCATTGTTCTTTCTTTCAGGCCTCAAGGTTGTAAACCATTTTTTTCGCAGTAAGTCCATTTGATTTTGCTTCAAGTTTTGGTGTGGTGCCACTTTTCTAGGCTATATTTGCTGGTTTCAGCCATATCAGGGTAAAAACCATGTAATAAATATGAGGAATATGGTGTTGGTGCATCACTTGTCCTGCAGTACAGTGAAGCAATTGTACAACCCTAGACCATTAAATTTTCATCAATCCATGGAAAGAAATGGTACTCCAGTCCTCTGTTTTTCTGTTTCAAATTAGTCTTAAAAAACGCATGGCAACTTATTATATGTATGATAAGAAGCCAATGGATCTGCTGGAATTCCAACAACGTATCACATGCCATAATTTTGAGTCTCATGGTCCACTGACACTGGCTAAACAGGAAGATCTCCTCAAAAGCACGACACTGATTCATGTTATGATGACCTGAATCAAGTGATAGTCAACCAGGAAAAGCAAATGAATTAGTGCACTGCTCATTGTTATAAGAATACCACATTTCGATGTAAAATATATAATGTTGCCTCATGTGTCAAACATTCTGCTGGATATTACTCTGAATAGCAGGTATTTACCATCTCCTGAGATAAGAAACATAATTTATGTACATTATATATAATTTAAGAAGAGTATTTGCCTAGTGTTCCAATTTTGGCACATCAGATGACGCAACAAAGGAATGTAACATTTTTTTCTCTCTTCAAAATCCTGCTCCATATATTTTTCTGGGATACATATGCGAATTTTATGCACAAACAAATATTTCAACCTCTGGCATAAATGGGTTAGTACCACAGGGAGAGTCTACCGAGAGAAAAGTGAAGCCAAAAATAACGCAACCCGCAGAGCACTGGGTAGCACTTTTCTCCAGCTCCCCTTTAACTACATGTATTTTTGGGGTTTTATTTTCCTCTCATACGGGACTCAGGAGCTTGTCTATCCTATGAAATGGACTCAGATAGTTTAAATGAACCTTTCACTTAACGATTATCTTCAATTTTTTTCTCTAAGTCCTCTTGATTCCTTTTATTATGGAAAATAAAACATGCCTGCAATGTAAACTTCTCGGATGCCGGTGTCGTCTGCTAGAGAAATACAGAGAACGAATCGTCTGCCAATTTCCCGCAAACTCTATCAAAACCTCGTTGATTATTATAATTTTAATTTTACATATATTATAATGCATTAATTCGTCATAGTTTTTAATTGATTAATACCAAGTACGGCATAAAATTCCTTAATAGTCGTTTACCGCAATGAAATAAAGCTACTCTATAATACATTATAATAGCTTATCAGGGTAATTAGAGATTTTTCCGCTTGTGCAAATGTTTGTTCTAATTCATAATTGGGGCTTAATGAAGTAAAAGTTGTCAAAATGACGAATACGAGAACTTGTATACCATGCAAGACCTACAGGTGCAGCCGAGAGCACAATGAAATGTTCATTGAAACGCCGTGGATTAATACTGACGTTCGTTCTGCGTCATAGATTTCAGATAATGAATGAAATAATAAAATTAAGGAAGATGCATAGATTCTAGTTCGGAACATTTTGTGGGGGCAGCTGTTCTGATGCGCAGCAATTGACCATGCTGCAGGCTGAAACAGGCCCCTGCTTATTTACCTATAAAACCTTTATAAACACGAAAATAACAAAATTGCTTCGTGTTACGCATTGCTCAAACTACATTTTGTGTTCCAAAACGTTCGACTTACTCGATCAAACCTTGATAACTCTATATCAAAGCCGCAAAATCACGAAAAAAACAATGTATTGGTATAGGGAGATACGAAAAGTGCTACCCAGCATGGCTAAATGCGCAATCTGCCGCTTTACCCCTGGCTTCACTTTTGGGCGCTAGAGGGAGATAGTAATACTACCCCTGTGGTTAGTACATTGAGGGTTATATTAGTAATGAGAAGTTTATTTCATAGTGCTTTATTCTTTCATTCGTGTGAACTGAATTCACATTTCTCTTCTCTTTCCTATTTCTCTGAGTTCATTTTGCATTTCCTACCTTTCTCTTAAAAATGATGAAATGATCAAGCAAAGCCTTTCCCCATATCTGATTTATCAAATATATTAAGAACGTTAAGAGGTTCCCAGTAATTAATAATCATTATGAACTTACAACTAAAAAGAAATTTCAGTAACTAGAGGAGCTAATAACACAACTAGGGAAGGTGAGGGTTGGCTACATCTTCCTTCAGAAGGAAGAGAAACTCTGGACTCATTAAATAGGAATATTTAGGTACATTGTACAAAGAAATATTTGATCTATCAATAAATATGTAATATTTTCCTAATTAAGTTATCCTCTTTGAGATACATATAGAGAATAATCCATATGCTTGCTTTTCAGAAATATATTACTATATTTGTCATTTGCAATGAATTTGAGTTAATAATTGCTAACTTACAGTATTTGGTGCAATTTTCCCAGCAATTATAGGAGCAAGGATGCTCATGATATTCGATACACAATTTGTGATCCCCATCAGTGTTCCAGCAAAATTTGGTGACAAGTCAATATGGTTTACCTAAAAAAGAAAATGATTTGAAATATAAATTAAAGCATAGAGATTCCTTGTATAGTACTTTAAGTAAGAAACTTTTACTGTTGATAGAATTTAAAGCAAATTCTATATGTTGGTTCAAATTCAATTGATTTTTATAAAATATCAGGCATTTATAAAGAAATAAAATTAAATAAAAGGCATTAAGACTTCAAGTGCGTATTATCCCAGACCTTCATTCTTGCATAAATGGTATATTACCTGGAATCCAACAAATGATGCTCCATTCAAGCCAACAGACAGAATGAGCAAGCCCAAAGGTAGCATGGGATCATCACTGGGTGCAAATCCAAGTCCTATGAGGGCTAGTCCAGGACCCCAATGGGCTGAAATAAATGTGTGCATACATGATGTATAGCCGAGATTTGAGATAACTTAATAGTAGCAGGTTTGCAAAAACATATTCATCCTTAATGCAATGTGCAATTATCTGTTAGTTTCATGCACTAGAAATAATTAATACTTATATTATTATAACATATTATAAAATATTAAAAACATGAATTTCAAATTGTAAATTTCTCTAGTTATCTCCAGATGATTGTTACCATCCTTTTATATATGTACAGTCCTGGCCAAAATTAACGCAGCACCAGCCGTAAGGATCGCTTGGGAATTGCTGCGTTAATTTTGGCCAGGAGTGTACAAGCAATTTTTAAGGTAGAAATTAATTACTGTTTCATATCAAACATAATAATGCATTAAATACATATTTAAAATTGCTATTGAGCATTTCTGAGGATCTCCATGGTAAGAGAATTTGGGCATTTTAAATTCTATATTTAGACTTTGAAATTGTGACTTGTTTAAGAATGTTAAGGGGATGCACCTCAGTTGCATTACTCTCAAGAGGGTCCTGTTAACAAATATATATCCCCTGAATATATTTAAAATGACTACTCATAAAAATAAGCAGAGGATAGGGTACCAATTCATAAGTTAGATAAAGAATGACTTTGTAATACTGAAAGAGAAATTATGACCTAGTATTATTTAAAATTTACACTGGACAGGTGCAATTTTGATTGCTCATGCTGAGTGAAGAATGTTGCTTTACTCACCAATGGAGTTTCCAATTTTGCGGGCTGTGCCAATTGAAAACATTTTCCTCTCCAGAGCTTTATCAGATACCCAACTAATAAATATGCTGAAAATCCACATTACAAGGTAAGGAACTGCAGAAAGTAAGCCATTCTGAAAGGACATTTTAAAGAAGCATACAAAATATAAAAAATTAGAATATTCATATCGATATGATAACATTTAAAGTTTTACGTAGAGTTCTTGGTTTAATGACTAGTTTCATTGATGTACTATTATATTTGAAATTAAGTATTGTTTATTATCAAACCTATGATTTCCTTAATTTGGTGTATTATAAGGGTTCCCAGTCGGATGGTTACACATAAATAGAAATGTAGTTACTATCAAAATATACAGACATATTATCATACTCTTGGAAGTGGCTACCTGAGTTAGGTGTGAATGTATTTGGAAACTAAAAATATTTCTTGGGAGACATTTTGTTTCGTTATTTACACAAGAAAGGTATTAGGAAAGGTAAAAATTGGAAAATACTGCATTGCATTTCTTTTGAGGAGGAATCTCATTCTTGTAAAATGGTATTTTCTAGATACACAAAGGTTAAAAACTATAATGTTTATTCCTAAAAATTATTGCATAGTCCTTGTGCAAAGTGCAAGCTCCTTTCCCTCATCCTTTATAATATCAATCATCTAGTGATGATATTTAGTTTTTTGACAATCTTAAGTATCTAACTTATGACTCACCATCTTTGAGAAATTAGAAAAAAAGAAATAATTCTAAGGTGTGATTTCATTTCAATTTCCTTACAAAATATTTTTAAATACCAGTTACTTTTGGGTAACAAATAGATTAGATGTAATCGAAAGGAAACTTTTTTTATAAGTACCCAAGAAAATAGTTGGGAAATTTGGCAAAAGACTATTATTACAATCAATGGTTTTTAGATTAATAGGAAAACACCACTGACAGCATTGTTAATAATAAGAGTCACAAATATGCCTTAAGCTGTCAAAAAACTGAGAAGAAGTCTTGACATACGTTTTGCTACTATGTGTAGCATCTTCAGAAGAAAGAAAATGACTAGCTTATTGAAATAATCAGAATTTGGAATTTCTCTTATGGTCTTATTTGCTTTGTGGTAGTTATTTCCACATATATTATTTCTATACTTGGCTTACTTACCTTTTTTATGTCAAAATTTAGAATGGAACCCATATAGGTAGGCATCTCTGTTAATAGTGTCCAATAGCCCCAGTTCTGTCCACAATGTGCCACTAAAACAGCCCAGAATGGTACTGAAGTTAAGATTCCTTTCCATGGAGTTGGAAGATGCTGTTGAAAGAATTATGATATCATCAAATATTCTGAATCAGGAGATTATTATTAGTTCATCATAAATACTGCTCTATTATCACTTGTAATGGTTACAAGATGCAAAAATGCAATTTGAATGTACATTTTTATTCTCATTCTGTATGCATTGACATAGCTCTTTTGTAATGCTTCTGAGATAGAAATTAGCGAGCTGAAAAATATCAGAGTAATTTAGAAGATACTTTCAGAGATAAATCACGTTAATAACTACTGAGTTAATTATAGCAAGATATTTTTATAAAACTGAACATTAACACTCAAAATATGTGTCTTATAAGGGGAGGAAAAAGTACCTGCACCTAAGATTCAGTTGAAATTTGGCAGGAAGATAGTTCACAATGCAATATTCATCAATCACTCCCCTTTTGGAGTTAGCAAATCTTTGGTTTATCCAGAAAACCACCTTTTATTTCCCATATCTTCATATCACGTATAGTGCCTGTGTCACATATCTGCCAACTGATAGCATACTTGGTAAGGTACTCGGCTCTGGCTGAAAGGCTCCCATGTTTGATCCCTGCTTTTTGAAAAATTTCTATCTTCATTTTACATTTTTTTCTTCTACAAGTTTTTAGGCAAAGCAATTTTAATAATCAATGGCTAATTAATGACCTGTCACCTGTAGGATTTAATGCAGATGATATGAAATATCAAAAATAAAAGAATACAAAACACAGATTTGCTAACACCAGACGGGTGGTGATTCGTGATGGTCAGATTGAGAACTATCTCCCTGCCAAATTTCAACCAGAACTGAGGTGAAGGTACTGTGCCCTCCTCTTATTAGTAATTTTTTTAAAATTATACTTTGATTAAGTAATTTTACAATTCATTTTTACCCAATCAAGTTCATGTAAGTATACATTATGACCTGTTATGACCCAATAAGTATACATTATGACCTGTTTATGATTTATGAACATGCTAAGTTTTCTACTTTGCTCTAAGACCAGCATTTATGCTGACTAGTGAAGCCCAATCAAGTCCCTCCTAAACCAAGTGAAACTTCTTTTGAATCATAATTAAGAAAACTGTAAATCAACAACAGGTGAATTACACCTTCCTTAATACTTACTGCTGACCATTATTATAAAACATTTTTATTTTTATCATAATTGATTATTTTTCATTACATTTACGGTTTGGTCAGCCATTTCAGTTTAGAGATAGCATAAAGCAAATTCTTCACAGCATAAAATTGCAGCTTAGCTCTAACAGCTTATTTAAGGTTACACTAATTTAATATAAATAATCTAGGACCTGAATTATACCTGAGAATAAGAATCTACTTAAAAGCAGGATTAGCATATACTCAAGCAAATTCAATATCATCAAAACAACTACATTAGCTGCATATTATAATTGGACAAAAATTCATATAATATGCACGTAATTACATATTAAATCATCAAATAGAAAAAATGCATTTAAAATGATTTCCATGACAATTTTTTATCCATTTAAAAGAATCTATTTTCTATTTGGCATTCATGAAAATATACTATTATTTAAATTTCATTTTTATTTTATGCTGTCATCAGATTTTAAATTACACCAATTACAAGTATTGTTTTATCTCTCACAATCACAAGGAAAGGGTTAAAGGTTCATTGTACTTAAGGGCATGCACCCAGGAAAAATCCCAAGGAAAAATGGACATGAAAAAAGTCTGATCCAAGGTTTGATTTCTGGCCGTCAGCCTTTTTTCAAGTCCGTTTTTCCTTGGAATCTCTCATATTCAATTAACTTTACAAATTAATTCTAGTGTCCTTAAAACCATCCCTGCTTTTAAATCACAGATGCTCAATATATCATTAAATTTAATTTTTGTAGCTACAAATAAATTTATTTAATAGAAATACTGATTTGAAATAGAACTACCATTCACATTCTATGAATATTCCATTTTGCTAGAAGCTTTTGGTTTGTGTGCTTCTTCTAAATTCCTCCTATATATTTTCCATTTAGCCATAATTCCATTATTTTCTCCTCAATCAATACACTTTTATTTAGCTAAAATTTAAAAACTAAATATTTACAGAATAAAATACTAAGCAAAATTGAATGAGCAGTAACCCAACCCTTGAAGCCAGCAAGTACATTTGAGTATTTATACCAGGAACGTTTATGCAAGCAAATACTTTTTCTGAATGCAGTTACCATATTGTGTGAAGTGATGAAGTGTAAAATACTGATGAGGTATTCGAGATTATACCAGATCCTCATAAAAGTCAAACAGAGAGATAAGTGACCATTATTTCTGTTTATTTAAATCTGCTAAGATAGGTTGCACAAAATTCTCTTAATTCTGTCATTACTTTTTCAGATTTATGGAAACCAACCTTGTTATCTTCAGAACGTTGCCTCTGTTCCCCAATAGAACTCAAAATATATTCTTTTTCCTCAGCAGATATCCATCGATGTTCATCTGGTCCAGATGAACCAAATAATATCCATACAATGGTCCACAAGATTCCAAGTCCTCCAAATAAATAGAAGATTGAAGGCCATCCAACGCCCACAGTGGATGCAAGCAATCCGCAAAGGGGCATTGCAACCACTGTTCCAAATTGAGCTCCTGAAATAAAATGGGAAATTTTTATGCTCATGATAGAAATAAATAATAATATGTATAATATGTACAAAAATATGTACAAAATAATTAATATATATGTACAAAAGAGCTTTTTATTCAAATACATAATTATATAAGACCTTAACTTTGTGACACTTAATTTTTGTATACAAGTAGAAATAACTTTGAGAAAAAAAGAAAATTTACTTAAGAATAACATGATTCAGCTCAGCGACAAATCATTAGATGAGCCCAAATATATTGCACAAGGATAGTTACAAAATGGGGTTCAGCAAAACAATTGTAGAGTAACAGAAGAGGAAGTATGAGGAAGGTAATGAGAACCATTGACAATGTAATTTTTTTATATAGCAAAAATCCTTTGAAAAATTCTGGAATGAGATGTATTTTAACCTTTCAAAAAATAATAGACAAAAATGAGATGTGGGGTATGTGTGATAGAATTTCATTGATATTCCCATTTCTATACAGCAGCATCCTTATTTCATCTATGGACTATCATTTTTTATCTATTATCTACCTATACCGGCCATGGTGGAGGAGTGGTTAGCATGCTAGCACATTAATTGTCCAAACTTACAGTCCCGGATTTAAATTCCAGCTAATCAGATTCAGAAATGCTTGTCTGTATAGGTTGTGTTTATTAATAAAGGAAATATGCAAAAAATAATAATGAAATAAAAAGGGGGTTAATTGGAAGAAAGGCCTTCAAAGGAATGGCCATGAAAAAGAACGGCATTATTATTATTATTTTTCAGTCTAAAAGACGCAGTATCTTCTCCCTATTTTTACATTAGAATTTTATATTATGGAAGTGATACTTCTATTAAAGAAATTGGTCAATAATTCGGTAACTGGATCAGAAGAAACAAGTGAATATTATCTTTTGATGAAATATAGGTAATCCCCCATTATCAAAACTTCAGTTAACATGAATTTTACATAAATATTATTAGGAATTGGCAAATGTATTTTTTTGAAAATTCAGTAAACATAAAAGGATTAAGTTGATTTGGTTTAGCATTAAGTATTTTTAGTAATTTTGTAATGAATTATTTTCATTTGTTAACAGCAGAGGATATGCATTATCATAATAATTAAATATTTGTTTAACATGAATTTAATTTATGACAGTTTTTCAGAATGAATGTCTTTTATTCAGTGGATGAAATCTGCACAGATACTGTTAGGCTCATATTTTGTTTATTCTTCCTATTAAATTTTCTTATATTCTATTTTTATTCCTGTTTTCTTAATAAATGGAAGGAAAACAGGCATCCAAATTCAGACTCCCATTGCTTCTACCTGAATAAGCCAGCTGCTGCCATCATTCATTTAAATCACAGAAGCCATGAAAGTTCATTTTATCATCTTGTGGAATTGCAGACAGCAGAAAATATAGCTTTTTCTAGACAGAAACTGTCTTTACTACTTAATTTTGAACATTCTGTTCATGTTATACATCCATTAGACTATGAACATTTTGCCACCCTGTGAATTTATTAACTAATAACCATTTATGCTTTTTGTGGTTGTCATTTAATTTTAGAGGCCAACAAAATGTTTTTGCATATTTATTTGGTAAACATTTCTTTAAATAAATAGAAATAATATTAAAACAGCATAACTGTATTCAAATTATAATGTAAAAATTACCAGCATAAACAAATGTGGCTATCCTCCCTCTTTCTTTTGGTGGTGACCATCTTCCCAAAAGAGCATGCATGGATGGAAAAAGTACACCCTGTAAAGAAAGTGAGTGATTGAACTTAAACGTCATGAATAGTATGAATGCAATGTAGATGGCAATCATAGTAAAGTAAGCTAAGTTCTTTGAGCATTTGAGTAAAGTATTCATATTGCTATAAAGGAGAAAAGATTCACTGTTTTGTTGCATTTATTAATTAAATGAGAGCCTAAGATCTGGAATCAAACAAAAATATAATTAGCTCCATTAAATTTCATTTTCTTTTCCAGCTATACTCAAAATTTAAATACATACCTATTCTTCATTGAAAAACCCAATGAAACATTATAATACGTTTCTTAAATGGAATTATTGTTTATATTTTATATTCCTTTCTTCAGATGTTATTCCAGGCTACAAATGATCATCGGATAACTCAACAGGAATACCATTAATTTTATAATCTTGTCCTTAGAAAAGGAACTTGACAAACTACAGAGTATTGCACTCACTTGGCCAAGGCCCTGAATCACCCTGCAAACACAGAGCCACTCCCATCCCGCTGAAGCTGCCAGTGGAGATAAAAGAGTTAAAACGGAACAGATCCCAATTCCTACACTGAGTACAGTCTTGGGACCAAATCTTTCTGCAATTTGTCCAGCAGGAATCTTAAATGATGGAATATCACATACAGACATATAGATTTATATTGAAAGGTCATATAGCTTTATTTCAGGACATAGCTATTGGAGGTTATCATTTTAATAATCATTTATTCACTGTAAAATGTTTTTACCAATTGATATTTAAAACATATATGATTAGCTTTGAATTGTAAAGGGTATCCTCATTATTACAAATAATGACAAGGGAAAAGCACACCTTTTTCATTAAATAACAAATTACTTTTATAGAGGAAAAACATTATTCAGTAGTAGTAAACAAGGTTGCCAGATCCAGATCCGAAAATACTGCCTCCAGATCGCACTGAAATAGCCCAAATCTGCCCAATGTTCACTTTTAAACGTGTTCAAATGGCATATGGGAAATTCATATAAAAAAATACATAAATAAACATCTAAAGACCTTTATTTTGCAAGTGAATGTGTTATGCATATTAATTTTGGTGCATATATTAAGAATATGAAGAATTAAATTATTTTTCAAAATTATTAATTTAAACTAATTTATTTTACTAACCATATGTCATTATGATATAAACACTTATTGTACCTTATTGTACATTTAGCTGAGATATATTCATAACTAAATAATTACAAGATATAAATGAACTATAAAACATTTTTACAGACGTTTGACATTTTAGAGATGTAGGTGCACTAGGCAAAGAAGGATACAATGTCCGAATGTAAGAACAACTGCTCTGGAAAAAGGAACATTCTTAGTGTAATCTGAGAAAGCCCAGATCGCGGTCATATAATTCACAATCAGCCCTTTCAGCTGTAAGCACCACATTAGTCATGCTAGCGGCTACTTTCCATTTTCCATGAAACATTGTACTTATTTGCTTTTCGAGGGGAGGAACGGAAGAACCGTGAGACTTAATATTAGAATAATTGTGCTCGAAACAAAAAACTTTGTCGCTGTTTTCAAAGGTAGCCCGAATCGGAGTCATTGATTAAGCAACCCGCCCATTGGGTGGAATACCGCCATAGGGAATTTCAAATCCGCCCCTGCGCACCTGGAGATAGCCCAATCCGCGGAAATCCACCCACTCAGGCAACTCTGGTAGTAAACTAAAAAGACTATTACATGAAATTTTCATTTTTTTACACATCATATCTACAAGTCAACATATTTCTGGCCTAGATAGATTGTTAGGTATGTTAAGAGAATTTTTTTAATGCTAAGGGTTGAAAGAGATTCAATTTAAAATTTTTCACCAACAAGTTTGAATTGTTTAAGTTGCTCTTTTATATAAGTTTTGATTTAAAAGTAGATACATGAGTTGATATATTAAATAATAATCGAAATTTTTAACAGAAATACAAGAAAGTATGCCACATTTGAAGTAAAACCTGTAAAGCTATGAGTTATCATTGGGTTTACTTCTTTTAGAAAAATATGAAACTGGTTTACATGTGATTATATGTAAGGATTTTATAGACTTCAAGTTAAGCACAATGGAGAAAATCAAAAAGAAATCTATTAAATAATAGTTTTATAGCTCAATTTGACTTATCCTTTACCTGAGTGATTACATATCCCCAGAAGAATGACGAAAGTATGGTATTAGCTCTATCTGCATCCCAATCAAAATACTGTAAAAAGAAATTAGGAATGAAATGTTGACAAAATATTGAATAATAAATCATGCATTTTATTGTTATTGCTAAGTATAGAAGTTGCTATTCTTATTTTCCCAAGTAAAACAATCTCTTGCTCTACTTTTCAGAGACTATAACATAGGATAACTCAACAAAATGAAAATATTTTGCAAATCAAAACTGGATTATGGTTATGGAGGGAACAGTTGAAAGACCTAGTTTTTTTATCAATGGTATATAGCATGCCTGATATTAACCCTTGCTTGAACCCAAACTCATTAGCTGAATGCTATTAAGTTATCCAGTAAAACTCTACCCCAACAAGGCTCGTAATAAAGGTCTTTGCCTCAATTCATGAAAGTTACAGCAAATTTCAATTGGAATAGCTTACCTCTGTTCCAGTTGCATTAGTGGAATTCCGATCTGTCATTGCCACTATGCCAATTGAAAGGTCAACCCTTTGAGCATAACCAACAGCAAGGGCAAAGAAAGATATCACAGTGATTGTATGACGATAACCCCACCATCCAAGCAAACCTTTTGAGAAAAGAGAACTAATTATAATAGCATTATATGCAGCGTTCCATATTTTATTCTACCTTTTATTTTCTTTCATATCATCACACTGCCAAGACAACCACAAATTTAACTTTTTGGCTACTATAGAACTTATGAGTCTCTAATTTCTTGTATTCTAAAGCCAATTCCTGATGTCCACACATCTATTCCATTATTGGGTATAATAGCTAATTTACTGAATGACATATATAATGGTGTATAGAATATATGATGTGTTAAGAATAATATAAAAATAAAGTCCATGGCATGTCATCCTTTCATGGAGTATGGCTGAACCAAGTAGCAATTACATAGAATCACTGATAGTAAGCGCATAAACTCTCATGCTGTCATATATTGACTTTTCTAGACCTTGTTGGACCCACTATCTATTTATTCTGTTAACTTCTTAATTTTTTCACAATGCTGCATAACATCACTGGCAATGAAACCTAAGACTTTTTCATGTGAGGCCAAAGAAGCTACTGTCTCTTGGACTGCCTGGTAAATTTGTGTTGTATCTATTATATATATTACAAACTATATATTGTGATGCATATATTATATATAGACAATTGTTTGAGGCACTTCCCAGAAATTTACAGAGTTGAAATCAGAGGGAACACTGGGAGCCATGAATATCCAACAAAAAATACAAAGACATCCTCGCAGATATTCCTTGGTTTGACACTACGTCAGGGTAAATATTCTTCTATTGAAAATGCATTGCGGCGATTTTTCAGATATTTTTTAATCCCTTCCCAATAACTTGAAAAACGTAAGACCCAGCAAGTGAACAGAACGCATAAATGCATTTCATTTACGTAATTTACTGTTTTCCTAATCATATTGTTTGATGCTAGAGCGTCGTTCACATTCCTCTATGCATTTAAAATGGAGTAAACAGAATCTTATTTTAGAATCTTCCCCGTAAGATATTGACTTCAAACTTTGGATTAAATAAGTTTTAGTACTACCAAGTCGTTATATATATTCAAATCTTCCAAAAGGTCCTGGGTTCAACACTAGGTGGCTCTAGCATTTGAAACGTATGGCGGGAATTTCAAATGTTGTATGATTCATTTACAGAGAAGGTGGAGGTCAGAACACTGTACAAATCATTATTAAATATTCTCTAACCATGCTAAAAATTATATTTAGAAAATCAGATATTCAATTGTTAGTATTTCAGCTACCAACAAAGAATTAACTTAGGCTGATAATGTAAGATATGGAAGAGAACCCTAATAAAAGATATATACCTCCAGTTTTGCCTCCTTCATCTTCAGTCTTATTGTTATGTGATTCTCCGTTGCCTGCTTCAGCATCTGGAGAAACAGAAGACGAGATAAAAATAAGTTATTCTAAGTAATATTTCAAATACAGATAATGCATATTCAATATTAACTTACTTCAAAGAATTTTAGTGAACCAAGTACGAGTTCCTGTTTGGAGTTACTTGAGGTTTTGCCAGTAGATTCCGGATAAAGAGGAAGGATATTGATTCTTACCATTTACAGATATTCAGAGAGTGGAAATTTACAATATACTAATTTACCTTCATTATTTCGCCAATTATCACGATTTTTAAGAATTTAACAACATGAAAACCATTTTGAACACATCGGCGAAATAAATCTCTAGTATGACTCAACCCAGTCATATAGATATGTTTCCATAAGAAGGTATCAACGTAATTTGGCTTATAATTCTGAAGCATTATCTTCTCTCAGAAAATTTAACTATTAATTATTAAAAAACAACCTCATTTATTACTACCATAGGAATCATTTTCTTGCCAGGAAGCGTAGTTTTCTTATCGAAATGACAAAATAACTGAGCTATTAACGGGTATTTCCGGTAAAATATTACGTCTTTGTATAAGTCTCACCTTGACGATGAAATAGGTTTCACTTTGACGATACTAATTTAGATGTGTTATAATAATAAGCCATTTTTAACAGCATGGGACATTCAGATAGTATAATTACTGAAAATAAAATTTTTATTTTGTAATTCAAGTAGTACATTCATAATTAATATTAAAATGGCCTTTTTTGGAATTTTAGATCTTAACTCATGTTTGGATGAAGTTTTATTAAAATTCAATCTTATAAATTTGCCTTTCGAGAAAATATTCGGATTCCATAGTGGCTCATCATGAAGGCTACTTCTGATGATATAAAGGAATTTAATTGTACGTTTTATCCTTCGTATCAAATAGAAGTGTATGGAATGATGCTCTTCACCAGAGCATTTAAATTTAATACCTATATTTTTGATAAATTATTCTTCCAGTAGAACTGTTAGAATTCAACACTTTATTTAACTCCCATCAAAAGGAACCAAAATTAATAGACGATTCCATTACGTCACTTATATTCATAGTCCACGAGTCTGTAAGGTATTCAGCTCAAAGGCCGGTTGGTACCCCATTCCTTCTACCATAAGCTACTAATAGCTTGCAGAGAGGAATGAGGTTCACTAGGCAGGATGAGGAATGAGGTAGTTTGCCATTGCTTTCCTCACTGAGCCAGAATGCTATCAGCGGAACATGTCCACGCAAGTGAAGCACAATGACTCTATGAGTAACACTTTTCTTGGTATTCCGTAAGGAGAGACCCTGATTAGTGCAATTATTCACTCAGACCTCGGAAGCTTTCAATTCATCACAGCCATTATCAAGACTGGGACAAACGAAAATGAAAGATACATTTTTCTCTATCCTGAGCCACATGACAAATTAAAATAGTCCATAGTCCACGAGTAAGCAAGCCATTTCGGAGATGGGTCATATAATTTAGTGGAAAATGCTGTTCGATCAAATCTGTGGAAGAATGAATTTTTTCAAATTATCTATATTCAGCTCAAAGAAGCTTTAAGTATTTTAGATGTAAACATTTACAAAATTTAAGTTCAAAATAGCCGAGTAAATGTTTTACTTTGTTTTTCACTTGGTGTCATTTGGAAGATTAGAAAACAAAATGATACGAGTGTTTGTTTCATGAGTGACCAAGAGGCTGCAAATAATGACTAAAAGACAACTGGTTCCCCGCCTCTTTGATCGTCCTCCCAGGGAGCCGTATTACCTTGAGGTAGTTCGGGGACCGCTGTTTTAGACAAAGAAGTCCTCAAATTTGGGTGGCGAGATTCAAGGGGCCTGTCTCGAACAGCAAGCACGTGGAGAACGCAAGCGTCTTGGAGAACGGCAGTCAGAGTGGGTTTAAACAATTGCGAAATATAACACTCTTCCAATAATGAGAATCACAGAAGTGTTTACTTCAATTGTTCCCTTAAAAAATATTAAAGTTACAATAAAAGACGCTGCCAATGTTGAAACCTGAATAAAAATGAGAAAGACAACAATTGAAGTGTCTTACTGCCTTTCCCATTTAGGTGATTGTCGTCTACTTCTAATTGTGATCATAAAGTTGACCACACTAACCGACCGCGACGATGGAGTGGTTAGCGTTACTTGATAAATAAATAAATAAGTTAGTTTAAATCACCCAAAGGCATTCGCTACCGGTGCTGGAATTATTTTGATGATAAAAATAAGGATAGGGATTTTCATACTCACTTTTGAGATCCTCTTCGACTGCCATCGCGGACGACATCGGACGCGGTTTTCGTTGAGACGCGCTCCTCGTGACTTTTTAGCAGAGATTTTCCAAGTGGCGCGAGAAAAATCAAACACAATCGCTCATTCTTCTCAGATAAGATTAAATTGATCCTCTGAAAGGACTCGGAGATTCAGTCCATCGGCATCGCCTGGATTTTTCGATTCAAACATATATATATAAATATGTTTATATACACATAGATCTCCAAAAGCGATAGGAATGATGACCGATTTGGAATCAAATGGGGCGATTCAAATGCGGGATGTACTGAAGAGAGATGCGCGAGGCGATTCAACTTGTTGGTTGGTGATAAGTTATTCGAGTTTTCACTCGAATAATACTCGATACAAAAACATCACACCAATTGTTTGTTTGCCCCGGAATCGAAGGAGAACCAGGTTCTGCACGACCTGAAATGAGAAGAAAGGAAGACGATTGATAAGATCATGGTGTAACCTAAATTCGAAGTGGTGGTGGTGCGTGTGGGACAAATATTAAATATAAATTTTCTAGGCATCACATGAGATTGTCTTTCCTGTTAACCTGCGGACAACAGGAGTAGGATATTTTGGGCCACTGAATGGAGGTTACGAGTAAGTCGTTAACTTAAAGCGCTAAATCTTATCGTCCCATCTCTAAATTTGCTTTCAAAAAGTTCACGGAAGGCACTCAGTTTGGCTCGTCAAAGGCCATTGCTATGCTCACTGTCGAGGGCGGATTTCGTAAACCCTTTTATTATTGGACACTCGCAACAATGCTGCACAACAATATACTTTGGTTTAATTTTAATTTAAAATAGCCCCCTGCATTGTAAAGAGGTCCAGGGAACGTTTTCAAGCTCCGTAAAGATTTAATTTTATATCTCTTTCTATTTAACTATTTAAATTATAGTTTTTCTTATATCAATTATCCTTTTATTTACACGCGATACTTCACAGGCATCACGAGGACATTACTGACCTTTGAACTGAAAGACTTCAGATTAAATATTTATGTCACTGGGATAGATATATAAACGTCATTTGTTATAGAATATAATTGCATGGCACGAGTCATTAACAACAGATAATCCTAGCAATAACAATGGTAGTCTTTATCTTCTAATGATTAACAATTCCAAGTTTCATCACCGTTTAAAAGATTGAATTAGTTGTTTTGAATGTCTTGCTCCGAGCTGAATAAATCGAAATAATTTAAATATAGACGACATGATTTTCAGAAGACAAGATTTACTTCGTGCGACTATGCAGACTCAAAAATCAATTTGCTTTGTCTGCAAAGGTCTAGAATTACTCTCGCTAAGTGTTTCGTCTACATGCACACTATTTACGTAAATGCTATTAATATTTAATTTCAACTCTTTTCCCGCCATTTTAGATGCGGATTTTGGACTCTTGCGCTAGATTTATATTTAATATTCGCAAAGTTGATCACTTTTCGAATTTTCGTCGCCAATTTCTTGTCGCCTTAATCCTCATTGAAGGAAATTCATGTTGGGATCTTTTTTTTCTCGATATTCAAGAACAATGAGCCAAGCTATAATTGTGATATTTTGTAAATAAAAGACCTGCTAGAATAATCGGTAGTGGGACAGACAAAAATTAATTCAACGATCAAAAATCTTCAAAAATTCTTTCCAGAACACAGGCTCGAGTTTTTAAGCTCCTTACCTAATTCGATAAGGGAAATCGGGCTCGGTGAAATCATTTAGACACAAGCTATTTAACTATATCTTAACTATAAAGTAACTGAATTTTATTATTTACCAGTTTCATACGTATTATCATTATTGTATTGATCTGCATTTCGCTCAGTATTTTTTGTTCAGTGTTTTGTTATCTGAGTAATCCATTTAACTTGAATTTCGTTTGCCCTTTCTCAATTTCCCAGGGCAAATAAAAATTATCATTACTTTTGTTATCATAAATTTACCCCGTCTTTGCTTAACAAGGGGTACATATCGTAAAGTACCCGACGCGGCCAAGGAATGAAATATAGACATTTTTTAAGTAAAAGTTTACATATGCCACAAAAACATATGCCACGAATATCAACACGCCAATTCTCCTCTCATTTATATTTTTTCAGATTCAGAGGCAATGAGTTGTTTTTCTAACAAATGGAAAACTGATGATATCACATTTAATGAGGTCTTTTTACGCTGATAATTCAAAAAGTATATATTGTATACGAGTGCCCATGATTTCCATGCCGGTTACGCATGTTGGGGTGTCGAGGGTCCCAAATATGTACGTAGGTTATGTTTGGTGATCACCATAGTCCGATGTTTCTAAACCATCTAAATGCCGACCTCTTCCTCTCTAATTAGAATTCCATCGGCATTAATGCTTCTTCGTGGGCCGGCAATCACTCAAAAACGTCACTTTGATAGCTTCTACCAAGGTTTTCATTATAAATGAAGAGTTGAAAAATCTCAGAAACGAGGCTATATTAATCTTGGGTAGCAACGGTTATATATTTGCTTATGTAAATGTAAAAATGATAATTAGTAGATTTACCTCAGTTAATGCATAATGTTTCTATTCTATACCACAACCACATATCGAAGGCCTCTAATCCTTTGCTGACCCCATTTCTTAGATTCCATGTACGGATGTGAAACCTGTACCCTAAGAAGGGGAGGCCTTCGAGATGTGGGTGTGGTGCAGAATGAAAAGAGTGAGTTGGGTTGATTGAAAAGCAAAAGAGGACCTGCTGGAGAAAATGTCAGGGTAAATATGCAGATGCAAATAAACATTTTAATCTGATGACCCCCTACCACACGGCGAAAGGCGGCTTGCAAGAACGTAATTCACTCTTTCATGTAGACAAATATTGTCTACAGCAGGATTTCCCAATTAGTTTTCCGTAATGGAACACTTCGCAAAGCTGGGAAGTTTAACGGAACATTTAGCTTATTTTTAGGTTAGGTAATTATATTTGTAAAATTTTAAAAATCATTTAATTACAACTAATTATTTATTTAGTATTTTTAAAATATAAAACTATAATATTATAACATTAACATAAAAAAATAAAGCATTTAATGAATTTTATTCTCCAATTCTCCATTAAGACTACAAATAGCCGCGGAACACCTATTCAGGTTCAGCGGAACACTGGTGTTCCGCGGAACATAGTTTGGGAAACTCTGATCTACAGCAAAGTGAGGTCACCTTGATGAACCTATTACCAATTAATTGTTGACCAGCTCTATTCCAACTCGAACTCCAACGCTTTCAGCGTCAATCACTGTTACGTCAGGCTTAATTTGCTGCAAACTCGCCATCTTAATTGAGGACTTTTTCTCTAATGACTTAAAACACTATTACGTAATTCTAAATTTTTTCAACATTCGAATTCTACTCGTTTCATCAGTCTCCTTCAAATTATAGAGATCGGGTCTCAGATCTAGTAGAAAAAATGAGGGAGTCATACGGAAGCGACGTAAGCAATTTCGTTTCTACGATTTCACAAAATTCATATATTGCGCTATAGAAATGTATTTAAAGATAATAGTATGTCAAATAGCAGTATAATGGTTAATCTTGGGGATTCCCTTCGGCAACTGATATGGAAGCTAATAATCTCGGGGATCTCCTTGCCTTGCAGGGACATGACAGTACGCCCCTGTCGATCGCCGAATTTATCGCAATGAAATGAGGTATGAGGATTTTCCTAGAATACGAGAAACCTTAGTACACTCCGTTCTCAAAAATTCACGATGTGGGCTCCCATTGATTACTGCGCTCTGAGGCGGTTTCTCAATTGCTCATTACCTGAGGCCGGTCCTTCAATAAATTTACGCTGCCTCATCACAGTCAAAAATATCATGGACGTGAACTTTCTTGATGCTTTCAGACGTCTATTAGCACACAAAGCTTTTATCGCTAATTTCATAAAAAAATAATATTACAAGGCGCGCAACGTTCGGGATTTATCTTGCCCTTTTTAGATACAAAGTTTTTTTTATCTATAAAAATAGCTGGTCGACTCTGGTAATCTGGCACCTTCCAGGGCATAACAACAACATAACAACACATGCTGGGAAATCATTTCAAAGTTTTCTCTATCGTCTCAAAATACTCAACGGAAGCAGTTGATATCGCATTTGGAACTATCCTTATCTGTTCTAGAATGTGTTTCTCTTGTGCGCAAACGAAAAAAGTGAGCCTTTCCTTATTTCTTATGGAAACTCGGATGGGTTCGAAACGAAGACTGTTAGGAACACGGTAGCGTACTATCTGAGCGGAATAGAATATTAATTATATGTCGTGACTGAAAATCAGGCATAGTTCTGTTTTCGAATTTTAAGAAATGAGGCACACATGCACAATACATTGTTTGTTTAGCTTAAGATAAGATCTAAAGCAGTTTCTCGAATTATCTCGGTAGATTTGTTACCACTTCTTATCAGCATCAGACATGAAGTAAACGCACTGATTGGAAGTAGGTTTGCTTTGTAAAGCAAATCTTTTTTCAATCCGTTTGATTTTAAGATTTTATTTTTGTTTACATCCCTTCGAGGAGGTCATGAATCTGGGCTACCCACATTTTTCTGGTGCACCCAAATTGTCTTTATACAATCATCCTAAAGATTCAAACGCTTATCAGTAAGTCCTTCAGTCGAGGCAGTTATGTTGTCCACGGCAAAAATATAGGGGTATAGATGCAAATGTTGGGAGTGAATACCATTAAGGAAACATTAGTATTTTATTCTACTGTGTATAGAGTTTAACACCTGTAGTTCCAATGCCCTAAGAAAACATCAAACTAGATTCCTCAGATCCTCCACAATATAGCCACTCGTATGTGCGTGCATGGGACGAGATTTCGTTCGACTAATACAGAAGGCTAGTTATTCATTTCAGTAGGCTTCCATTTTGCCCCAATTTAAAAATACGAAGATAATTCCGTTGCCTTTGATCGCTCGGAGGTCAAATTCGTCAGCCGGAATATTCGTTAAGAAGGTATCCCAATGCGATCTCGATTCCTCCACCAAATACCAAAAAGACACCACAATTGCGTATTAAGCAAACTCAGTTATACATTAGCAAGATAAAGCAGCATCCCTCATGTTGGATTATCTCAGAATTTTTTCAATCCTTGAACATATGTCCGCATTTAAAAATGCATTCATTCGCTTCGCTTAAACATTAGCGAGGGTAATCTTCGTTAGGCGAAACATTCGTCATCCCAGTTATCATCGCTTCACTTCATTATTAAATGAAAAGAAACGAAGGAATTAATAGGTTCTTGCAAAGGGGAGTATATCAAACGAGAGCCAGATATGGCATCCATCTCTGCAGGGGGTAAACATGCGAATTGCTCAAACGGCAGATTGAACGATGGGAGGCAAAATTGCTGTGCGATTTGGAATCCTCACGAAGCAGAATTAGCCTCTGAACTAAAAAGGTGTCATTGTGGAGCAGCTAGGTTTTTTAAAGGAGATTTTTGGTTCGATAGCAGTGTTTAATCAACTCCAAAACACTTTCGAGAGGGGATGAGGCTTAATAGGAGAGATGAGAAGTGAGATAGTTCGTCCTAATTTTCTTTACTGAGGCAAGCTCCACGTATATGCAGCACAATGATAGAATGAAAAGCATTTCTCAGAGCACGCAAGGAGAATTGATCAAAATATCGACAGCATCACTCATAACTCAGTAGTATTTATATTGTCTATATTATTTAAGCTGTGAACTAGTTGAAGACGAAAATAAATGAAAGATGTCATATGTTTTTAACGTACCAAAAGACGTAAAAATAGTTCTTCAATCAAGATTATACAGCAGGAACGGGTGTAAAGAATGATCTTATTCGTAAATATTCACAGTTATAAGGTGAAATGTTCAATGTATACGCAAATGAAATATAGAAAATGTGACAGATGCTTCGAAAACGAAAATAAAATTTCAGATTGGTAATGCGAAGACACATTTCGCCGCAAATGAAGAACCCTTCCCGGCGCTCAGTTTGGGATGCAATTCTCTGTGGGGGGTGGATCCCAAATGAGTCTCGTGATCTCATGAGATCATATGGCTTATAAACATGTCATATTTATTTTAGAGCTATAAATAATTTTCAAATGCAAAAACAATAAAGAGAATTTCTATTAAAAAATTTCAGTTTTCAGAGGATACACATAGAAACACCTCAGTAGATGAATAGGTTATATGAGAAAGAATAGAATTGATTATAGCTCAATACTGATGAGCGTGTTTTCCGAATACTTTTTCACGGTATATTTTCAAACGAGACTACGTCTTTTCTAAAAGAACGCATAACTGTAGGAAAAAATCAGAAACGTCTCTCATAATTAACCGAATTTATGAACGAAAACTTCAAGGATTGAAATTAAATGAATGCTAGTTGTTATTCGCATATGTTGACAGACGCAAAGTCACATAGATTTTAGATTTAGATATATACCCCGCGAACCGCCAGAGGCGTATGGCAGGGGGTGTAATACACCACCATTATTCATTCCTACCTATTAGCATCTCTAATAGCTTGGGGAAAAAACGACCAAAAGTAATTATCCGTCCTTGCGATTACTTCCCTATAACGCTTCGTCGATGCCTCTCGGAGATCGCGTTCGCTCCTTACTGGCACTAACATTTCACTTACTTCGTCTATAAATTCTGAACGATTGAACTTTTCGAAAAGTTTCCGTCGATATTCAGATCTTCTCATCTGTAGTGAATTCCAACTGAGGGACTCTATCATTGCCGTAACGCTGCTATCAAACCTGAAATCCCCGCAAACGAATCGGGCTGCTCTACGCTGGACCATCTCTAAATCTGAGACTAAACCTACTTCGTGTGGGTCCCAAACCGCACAGCAGTATTCAAGACTCGGACGAATAAGAGAAAAGTAAGCTATTTCTTTGACTCTCGATGAGCATCCTCTCAACGTTCTACCAGTTAATCTTTGCATTCTATTCGCTTTTCCTATCGCATCTCGAATATGTTCTTTAAAAGATAAGTTACTGCTAAACGTGACTCCTAGGTATTTGTTGTCGTGAACTAACTCTAATGGATGACCTGAGATTTGGTACTGCGTGGGAATTATGTTTGTGGAGCGCGTAAAACTCATGGCAACGCATTTATTTATATTTAAATCCAGCTGCCAATCTTTACACCATCCTGATATTACGTCCAGGTCGTCTTGAAGCACATTACAATCGTTTTCTGTCAAAATCTCTCTGTATATCAGGGTATCATCGGCAAATAATCTAACCTTACTCTTTACGTTATCTACGAGGTCGTTAATGTAAATTAGAAATAAGATTGGACCAAGAACACTTCCCTGTGGAACTCCTGATGAGATACTTATTTCTTCGGATAAAACTCCATCTAACGCAACTCGCTGAGATCTGTTTTCTAGAAAAGATTTGGTCCATCTGATAACTTTTTCGTCGATCGCGTAGGCACTCAGCTTTTGGATAAGCTTTTCGTGAGAAACTGTGTCGAAAGCTTTCCTGAAATCTAGGAAAACTGCGTCTGATCTAACACCGCCGTCTGCTGCTTTAGATACGTCATTCATAAAAAGCGCTAACTGGGTCTCACAAGACCTACCTTTACGGAATCCGTGCTGGCTCTGACTGATTGCTCCCTTTTCGGAAAGAAAGCGCATGATAGAGCTCGCTATAATATGCTCCATTATTTTGCAAAAAATTGAAGTTAATGAAATAGGCCTATAATCATCTGGTTTTGACGCGCGCCCTTTCTTAGGCACCGGAGTGACATTAGCTTTTTTCCACGACATTGGGACGGTTCCCTCATCCAATGATTTCTGATAGAAAATCTGTAGAAGCGGAGCAATTTCATCGGCTAAAGTTTTTATTACAACAGCGGGAATACCTTCGGGTCCTGGTGCCTTTTTCCTATCAATATCTCGCAATAATTTTCCAATTCCATCAACCGATATCTCGATGGGGCACATCTCTGAATCAATGCGCGAGGTAAAATCCTTGACTTGACCATTGTCTACAGTGAAGCATTTCTGGTAGTGCCTGTTAAGTAAGTTAGCTTTATCTTCTGATTTATTTACGGTAATTCCTTCTGCGCTTATGAGGCTAGGCACAGAAAACTGACCTCCACGGGTCTCACGCACGTATGACCAAAATTCTTTCTGATCGCCACCTAATGATTCTAATAGGGTTCGAGATCTATATTCCTGGTATTCTTTTCGCGCTTCTTCCTTAACTAACTTTCGCACTTCTCTATAGTTTTGTTCTTCGAGCTCATGGTTCGTTCCGCATGCTTTGAGTTTTCTCCATCGCGAGTGAATGACTCTTTGCTTCCTATGTAATGCTCGTAATTTAGGTTTCGTCCACCGTGGCTCTTTACGCTCACGCACGCTCTTAGTAGGAACAAATTTAATTAAACCTTCTTTGATTATCCGGAGAAACTCTATCCAACTATCATTTACTGTATTTGCACCCAAGAAGCGGAAAAAATCATCCTTGCACTCGTTAATATAAACCCTAAACTCCGAAAAATTAGCTTTGCGAATTACATATACTTGCCTCGGTGGCTTAAGAGACTTAACCGCTACTGCTTTCATCTCCGCCATTATGACATCATGGTCTGAAATACCGTCAACTATATCGAGATTAGCTATCAATTGTGGGTGGGTGGTGGCTAGTAAATCTAGGATGTTACCTTCACCCGCACGAGTCGTTCGAGTCTTCGTCATGTTTACCTGTTCTATCGCATGCAATGAGAAAGTATCGATTAATTTTTGAGAAAAGTTTCTCTCTCTACTTGAGTTGGAGCATGTTAAATTCCGCCAATTAATATGTGGTAGGTTAAAATCTCCTCCTACAACTATGATGGGATCTTTTACTTTTTCACCGATTATCTGTAACGTCCCGGATAAATCGTCAATACAATCAATTTCGCCATCGGGAGGACGATACAATGAACAAACATAAATCTTACTACCGTTAGGTCTTAAAATCGAGCACCACATCATTTCGCTCCTGCTATTTTCTACAAACTCATCTCGCTGACTAATCAAATGGTTCTTTACAGCGATAAAAACTCCACCGCCTACTCTACCCTGTCTATCTTTGCGATATATCACATAATCTGGAGGAAATATCTCGCTTGAATTAATGTCTTCGCTTAACCAACTCTCAGATCCTAGTATGATATCCGCGCAAGTGCTCCTTGTAAGGTTAAGAAATTCCACCTGCTTATTACGTATGCTTCTGCAATTCACGACTATTATTTTTAGATCTCTGAGCTCGCGCTTTAAAGTTGGATTTCTGTTTGGAATAACCGTAACGATTTTTGAATTGAATTTCTCTTTATTGTCAATGCTACTGTTTCTATTTCGGGGACTAAGATCATGCGTTTCTACTTGCCTATTTACGTGGGTGTTATCTATAATTCCTACCGCTGAATGTACTTTCTTAATATTATTATTTCTCCTTAGATTTAAATTTTTCTCTCGCAAATCTATCTGCGTTATATTGCTCTCATTTAAACCGGAAGAATTGTACTCTAAAACTACCTGGGGTGGCGAACTCTGATGATAGTCTAACCTAAAAAAACCCTATTTACCTCGTAAATCCTACGTGCCACCAGCTCTGCCGCCCGGGCAGTATAAAGGTGCGTCCACACTATGCCGATCGGCATTGCCGATCGGCAAGGCCGAACCAATGAGGACGCAACTGTCGGCTTCGGCATCATGCCGATCGTCATGCCGATCCTTTCCCGAGCAGTGTCGGTAAAGATCAAAGGAAGCCGATCGGCCTGCTCGTAGTGTAGACGCTTTAGTTGGCAAACTCCGTCGGCATTAGTTGTTTCGCTCAAGCATCGAAGCCACCGTCTACCTACCTCTATATATTTTGTTTATATAACTTAGTTCTTTTTTAAATTTTGTATTCCGTTGAAATGGAATGGACAGATTCAGATACTCTGAAACTTCTGGATATGTACCGAGAGCGTCCAGTTCTATGGAATAGTCGGCTGACAGATTACAAGAATAGAAATAAACGGCATGATGCTTTGAAGGAGATCAGCATTTCATTCTGTGTTGACACAGAAGAGATAAACAAAAAAATTCGTTATCTGTTGAGCCATTTTTCGCGGGAGATGAAGAAAGAAAAGAATTCTCGCAAAAGTGGGGCCTCGAACGAAGAAATCTACAAGAGTAAATGGTTTGCGTACGAGAGTATGGTCTTTCTCAAAGACAAGAATAAACAAACACCAACAGTGGACACTGAGGTAAGATATTAATTTTAGCGCCATAAATTTGTTGTATACTAACTAAAAATAATGTAACTATAAATCGTTTATTTAAATGTATTAGAATTTAATTTCCAAAATTCTAGGTAAATTATATCTGTACAGTAAAATTTTAAGATTATGGTCGCATCTCAAGAAGCTATTTTCAAGTCAAGGCAAGTCTACCTTCAAGAAATGTTGGCGTTAAAGTAGTTTAGGTGTATGTTTGCAACTAAGCATGACAATGTATCACAATTTATGTAAGAAAGTGATACATATTCAACATCTGTCCGCAGAGCTTCCGCGGAGACAAGGACCATATTCTTTCAATTTTGCTGTATATACAATGATACAATGTTACATGATTTACTTGTTAATTCTGAAAATTCAATTGCCCTTGCGATGAACTGAAATACTCTACAAATTTGTTCCTCACATTTTGCGCGGCAATCGCACTCTTTCTAGCCGTTCGGTTGAAATTCTTTGCTTGAGTATCTGAAGTATTTGATCTCCAAAGCCCTGGATTGATTTCTCCTGTATCCGAACATTCTGTATCAACCATTCCAGGAGGATTGTAGATAATTCGGGATGTGTTTTTTCGCAAGAAATTGTGTAGGTGAACTAAAGCCAGAACTACTAGCTTTGCAGTTGTTGGTTGCAAATGCATCGGCTTGCGTAGCACACGAAAAACAGCAGAAAGTATTCCAAAAGCATTTTCTGAGACTCTACGGCTTCTGCTCAGTCGATAGTTGAAAATTCTAGTTGCAGAACCTTTATCTTGGTGTCCTGGGAAGGGTTTCATAATGTTCATTGATAGAGGGAAAGCATCATCAGCAACAAAAACAAATGGTACTGGATCGCTTTGCCCCGGTAGAGGACGAGGTGAAGGAAGATGCAAAGTGTTTTCTTCAAGACATTGCTTGAAATATGTTTCGTTAAAAACGCCCCCATCGGATATTCTCCCCTGGCATCCAACGTTGGCATATATAAAATTGTAATTTGCGTCCACCACCACAAAGAGTACGATGCTGAAAAAGCTCCTGTAGTTAAAAAAATCAGTTCCAGAGTGAATTGGTGCTTGCAGTGCTATATGTTTCCCATCCATAGCCCCGATACAGTGTGGAAAATTCCACTTGTCATTGAACTGCTTTGCTATACGTTCCCAATTTTCTTCCGTTTTTGTCATCTGAAAAAAATCACGAAGGATTAAAAGTAAATAAATCATATCTGAAAATTACGGTACCAAAGAAGCGTACTTCTACTTTTATAATAATGAAAATATTCTTTAACATATTTGATGAGAAAACAAACGGATGAATATAATATGAAAATTAACGATTGATATTGAAATAATTCTTTCAGGGAAAACGGAATCACGAAGAGGATGGTGAAGTTAACGATGATGGAGAACCTGATGAACCACAGCGAAAAATCGTCAAATCTCCCAAAAAGAATTCAAAACGTAGAAGTGCGTATGTTAATGCGCCTGTGGTCAACGAGGCAGTTGATCTAATTCGCAGTATCAACGCTAGACGTGTTGAAAAGGACGAGTATTCTCTGTTCGGAGAGCAAGTAGCAGTAAAACTCCGCAAAATTAGTTCTCCGTACGCTAAATATACGGTTCAAAATATAATAAATAAGGTGCTATTCGAAGCAGAAATGGGAAAATTTGACAATCCATCTGCCATGTATCCTTATTTTCCGGCATCTGTGCCCACTTTTAGTGCCACCCAACCCTCTTTTACTTCAGGTTCTCCTATAACCTCATCTGGATTTACCACTTCCCCATCTACTAGTGCTCATTGTGAGTCTCCTGATGTCTCCTTGGACTGTAATAATTCCGTCCAATGTGATGAAAATGAAGAGTACATGCACAACATATTATGTTCATTATAATGTAATTATTAAATTGTTTTTGTGTTCACTTATATGATAGTAATTATAACTATGACTGTGTTGACGATTATGTAAATGCTATACAACGATTACATTAAGGATATATATCTTTTGGAAATTTTGAACTTTCTTTGTGCTATAAACATTTATGACAAATTTGAAAGTTTAGTAATATTTATTTCTTACCTTGACATAACCTTGAAGAATTTGTACGAGTGCTTCACAGACTTCTGGCACACAGCTTGAAATGGTTTGCTTGGATAACTTAAACGTGTACATGAGAGAATGATAGGAATCACCGGTGGCGAGGAAACGCAACGTCACTGCAAGTCGTTCACTGGCTGGAATAGCATGTCTGAATGAAGTATCCCTTCTAGAAATAGCCGGGGTAATCAAATTCAACAACATTTCAAAATCACTGCTCGTCATGCGAAAGAAATTCCTGAAACCCTTATCGCATCGGTATTCTAAGCACAAGTCATCTAAATCGTCCAAAATCAAGTCTTTCATTAAATCACTCGCTCTGTATCTGTTGCGACTCTTGAGACTGGGACGGACCCAAAACCTCTTCTTTTTACGTGCAGGTACACAAGAATCAATAATAACAGCAGCTGCAGCCACCAGAATTGCATCGTCTTCGTCACTTTCAATCATCTCGCGCGCGTTGTTGCGTCCACACTGAATGTGTAGTGTGGACGCGTGCCGATTCTATGAGGCCGATCGGCTTTGCCGCGTGGAAATGCCGATCGGCATAGTGTGGACGCACCTTTAAGGTGCGTCCACACTATGCCGATCGGCATTTCCACGCGGCAAAGCCGATCGGCCTCATAGAATCGGCACGCGTCCACACTACACATTCAGTGTGGACGCAACAACGCGCGCGAGATGATTGAAAGTGACGAAGACGATGCAATTCTGGTGGCTGCAGCTGCTGTTATAATTGATTCTTGTGTACCTGCACGTAAGAAGTAGAGGTTTTGGGTCCGTCCCAGTCTCAAGAGTCGCAACAGATACAGCGCGAGTGATTTAATGAAAGACTTGATTTCGGACGATGTAGATGACTTGAGCTTAGAATGCCGATTCGATAAGGGTTTCAGAGATTTCTTCCGTATGACGAGCAGTGATTTTGAAACATTTTTGAATTTGAATATCCCGGCTATTACTAGAAGGGATACCTCATTCAGACCTGCTATTCCAGCCAGTGAACATCTTGCAGTGACGTTGCGTTTCCTCACCACTGAAGAATCCTATCATTCTCTCATTATGTACACCTTTAAGTTATCAAAAAAAACATTTCAAGCTGTGTGCCAGAAGTCTGTGAAGCTCTCGTGCAAATTCTTCAAGGTTATTTCAAGGTATAAAATAAATATTATTTAACTTTAAAATTTGTCGTAAATTTTTATGGCACAAAGAATGTTAAAATTTCCAAAATAAATCTACCTTAATATAATCGTTGTATAGCATTTACATAATCGTCAATACAATAATCATAATTAATATTGTGTTAGTCAACACATAAACAATTTAATAATTACATTATAATGAACATAAAATGTTGTGCATGCACTCATCATTTTCATCACATTGGACGGAATTATTGCAGTCCAAGGAGACATCAGGAGACTCATAATGAGCACTAGTAGATGGGGAAGCGGTAAATCCAGATGCGGTTATAGGAGAACCTGAAGTAAAAGAGAGGGACACTAAAAGTGGGCACAGCCACCGGAAAATAGGGATACATGGCAGATGGATTGTCAAATTTGCCTTTATTTTTGCTTCAAATAGCACCTTATTTATAATTTATTGAACCGTGAATTTAGCGTAAGGAGAAGTAATTTTGCGCAGTTTTATTACCACTTGCTCTCCGAATAGAGAATACTCATCCTTTTCTACACGTCTAGCGTTGATACTGCGAATTAGATCAAGTGCTTCGTTAACCACAGGCGCATTAACATACGCACTTCTAGGTTTTGAAACGTATGAATTCTTTTTGGGAGACTTGATGATTTTTCGCTGTGGTTCATCAAGTTCTCCATCATCGTCAACTTCACCATCTTCTTCGTGATTCCGTTTTCCCTGAAAGGATTTTTTCAAATGGCTATGGATGGGAAACACATTGCACTGCAAGCACCAATTCACTCTGGAAGTGATTTTTTTAACTACAGGAGCTTTTTCATTATCGTAGTGGAGAGCGGGGTATGACCGTACACCATGCTTTCCGGTTCTAGAGTGGGGGTCCGATCGGTTTTGCAACCCTAGCAAAAGACCCCGTAAGCTCTACGGAAACAGGTGGTTGCTGTATGATCCACGGTGTGGTTTATGTGAAACAAATAGTGTTTTCGCTTGATTTGTTACTATTTCTAAGCTTCAAGTAATTAGAGAAGTAGGTGGGAAGCCTTTACATATTAGTTGGTAACTATCAAACCATCTACGGTTCTTGAGCTATATTTTGGAAACACTTGGTGATCCGTCTATGCCAAGTTTTTCAGGTTATGTTAATGATTTGTCACGAGGTCAGAGTCCCCCCGTAAGGGATTACCCCAACCGCTGGGGAAATTCCATACAGTGTAACTTTTTTCCTTTAATTTTTTACAAAGAAATGAAGATAGATAAGCCAGCCGTTTGGTGACGATTTGGTAGCCAATAAAACAAAGTAACATTCAATCATGTGTCTATGCTTCTATACTGAATATTATAAGAGCTGTAATAAATCTCCTTTAAGTGTACGTCATTTCCCCGCTCTCCCCTGCTCTTTGCGGTGGTGGACGCAAATTACAATTTTATATATTATATATGCCAACATTGGATGCCAGGGAAGAATATCTAATGCGGGCGTTTTTAACGAAACATATTTCAAGCAATGTCTTGAAGAAAACACTTAGCATCTTCCTTCACCTCGTCCTCTACCGGGGCAAAGCGATCCAGTACCATTTGTTTTTGTTGCTGATGAAGATGATTTGAAGCCGATGCTTTTGCAACCAACAACTGCACAGCTAGTAGTTCTGTCTTTAGTTCACCTACACAATTTCTTGCGGAAAAACACATTTATCTACAATCCTCCCGGAATGGTTGATATAGAATGTTCAGACACAGGAGAAATCAATCCACGGTTTTGGAGATCAAATACTTCAGATACTCAATCAAAGAATTTCAACCGAACGGCTGGAAAGAGTCGACTGCCGCTCAAGATGTGAGGAACAAATTTGTAGAGTCTTTTAGTTCATCGCAAGGGCAATTGAATTTTCAGAATTGACAAGTAAATCATGTTACATCTCATTGTACATACAGCAAAATTGAAAGAATAAGGTCCCTGTCTCCGCAGAATCTTACCTCAGTGTCCACTATCGGTGTATGTTTATTCTTGTTCTTGAGAAAGACCATACTCTCGTACGCAAACCATTTACTTTTGTAGATTTCTTCGTTCGAGGCCCCACTTTTACGAGAATTCTTTTCTTTCTTCACCTCCCGCGAAAAATGGCTTAACAGATACCGAATTTTTTCGTTTATCTCCTCCTTGTCAACACAGAATGAAATGCTGATCTCCTGCAAAGTATCATGCCGTTTATTCCGATTTTTATAATCTGTACGCCGACTATTCCATAGAACTGGAAGCTCTCGGAACATATCCAGAAGTTTCAGAGTATCCGAATCAGTCCATTCTATTTCAACGGAATATAAAAATTACAAGAGAACTAAGTTATATGAACAAAATATATAGAGGTAGGTAGATGGTGGCTTCGATTCTTGAGCGGAACAACTAATGCCGACGGGGTTTGCCAACTAAAGCGTCTCCACTACGAGCAGGCCGATCGGCTTCCTTTGATCTTTTCCGACACTGCTCGGGAAAGGATCGGCATGACGATCGGCATGATGCCGAAGCCGACAGTTGCGTCTTCATTGGCTCGGCCTTGCCGATCGTCATTGCCGATCGGCATAGTGTGGACGCACCTTAAGGTGCGTCCACACTATGCCGATCGGCATTTCCACGCGGCAAAGCCGATCGGCCTCATAGAATCGGCACGCGTCCACACTACACATTCAGTGTGGACGCAACAAAGCGCGCGAGATGATTGAAAGTGACGAAGACGATGCAATTCTGGTGGCTGCAGCTGCTGTTATAATTGATTCTTGTGTACCTGCACGTAAGGAGAAGAGGTTTTGGGTCCGTCCCAGTCTCAAGAGTCGCAACAGATACAGCGCGAGTGATTTAATGAAAGACTTTATTTCGGACGATGTAGATGACTTCAGCTTAGAATACCGATTCGATAAGGGTTTCAGAAATTTCTTCCGTATGACGAGCAGTGATTTTGAAACATTTTTGAATTTGAATATCCCGGCTATTACTAGAAGGGATACCTCATTCAGACCTGCTATTCCAGCCAGTGAACATCTTGCAGTGACGTTGCGTTTCCTCACCACTGAAGAATCCTATCATTCTCTCATTATGTACACCTTTAAGTTATAAAAAAAAAAATTTCAAGCTGTGTGCCAGAAGTCTGTGAAACTCTCGTGCAAATTCTTCAAGGTTATTTCAAGGTATAAAATAAATATTATTTAACTTTAAAATTTGTCGTAAATTTTTATAGCACAAAGAAAGTTCAAAATTTCCAAAATAAATCTACCTTAATATAATCGTTGTATAGCATTTACATAATCGTCAATACAATAATCATAATTACTATTGTGTTAGTCAACACATAATTTAATAATTACATTATAATGAACATAAAATGTTGTGCATGCACTCATCATTTTCATCACATTGGACGGAATTATTGCAGTCCAAGGAGACTCATAATGAGCACTAGTAGATGGGGAAGTGGTAAATCCAGATGGGGTTATAGGAGAACCTGAAGTAAAAGAGGGGGACACTAAAAGTGGGCACAGGTGCCGGAAAATAGGGATACATGGCAGATGGATTGTCAAATTTGCCTTTATTTTTGCTTCAAATAGCACCTTATTTATAATGTTTTGAACCGTAAATTTAGCGTAAGGAGAAGTAATTTTGCGCAGTTTTATTACCACTTGCTCTCCGAATATAGAATACTCATCCTTTTCTACACGTCTAGCGTTGATACTGCGAATTAGATCAAGTGCTTCGTTAACCAAAGGCGCATTAACATACGCACTTCTAGGTTTTGAAACGTATGAATTCTTTTTGGGAGACTTGATGATTTTTCGCTGTGGTTCATCAAGTTCTCCATCATCGTCAACTTCACCATCTTCTTCGTGATTCCGTTTTCCCTGAAAGGATTTTTTCAAATGGCTATGGATGGGAAACACATTGCACTGCAAGCACCAATTCACTCTGGAACTGATTTTTTTAACTACAGGAGCTTTTTCATTATCGTAGTGGAGAGCGGGGGAAGGCCGTACAGCGGGGTATGACCGTACACCATGCTTTCCGGTTCTAGAGTGGGGGTCCGATCGGTTTTGCACCCTAGCAAAAGACCCCGTAAGCTCTACGGAAACATGTGGTTGCTGTATGATCCACGGTGTGGTTTATGTAAAACAAATAGTGTTTTCGCTTGATTTGTTACTATTTCTAAGCTTCAAGTAATTAGAGAAGTAGGTGGGAAGCCTTTACATATTAGCTGGTAACTATCAAACCATCTACGGTTCTTGAGCTATATTTTGGATACACTTGGTGATCCGTCTATGCCAAGTTTTTAAGGTTATGTTAATGATTTGTCACGAGGTCAAAGTCCCCCCGTACGGGATTACCCCAACCGCTGGGGCAATTCCATACAGTGTAACTTTTTCCTTTAATTTTTTTACAAAAAAATTAAAATAAATAATCCAGCCGTTTGGTGACGATTTGGTAGCCAA
This sequence comes from Sympetrum striolatum, assembly GCA_947579665.1. Lineage (NCBI taxonomy): Eukaryota > Metazoa > Arthropoda > Insecta > Odonata > Libellulidae > Sympetrum > Sympetrum striolatum. The sequence continues at coordinate 45,027,957 of OX388342.1, read as the reverse complement.
TAAAACAAAGTAACATTCGATCATGTGTCTATGCTTCTATACTGAATATTATAAGAGCTGTAATAAATCTCCCTTAAGTGTACGTAATTACCCCGCTCTCCCCTGCTCTTTGCGGTGGTGGACGCAAATTACAATTTTATATATGCCAACGTTGGATGCCAGGGAAGAATATCTGATGCGGGCGTTTTTAACGAAGCATATTTCAAGCAATGTCTTGAAGAAAACACTTAGCATCTTCCTTCACCTCGTCCTCTACCGGGGCAAAGCGATCCAGTACCATTTGTTATTGTTGCTGATGATGCCTTCCCTCTATCAATGAACATTATGAAACCCTTCCCAGGACACCAAGAAAAAGGTTCTGCATGTAGAATTTTCAACTATCGACTGAGCAGAAGCAGTAGAGTTAAAATGCTTTTAGAATACTTTCTGCTGTTTTTCGTATGCTACGCAAGCCGATGCTTTAGCAACCAACAACTGCACAGCTAGTAGTTCTGTCTTTAGTTCACCTGCACAATTTCTTGCGGAAAAAAACATTTATCTACAATCCTCCCGGAATGGTTGATATAGAATGTTCAGACACAGGAGAAATCAATCCACGGCTTTGGAGATCAAATACTTCAGATACTCAAGCAAAGAATTTCAACCGAACGGCTAGAAAGAGTCTACTGCCGCTCAAAATGTGAGGAACAAATTTGTAGAGTATTTCAGTTCATCGCAAGGGCAATAGCATTTTCAGAATTGACAAGTAAATCATGTTACATCTCATTGTACATACAGCAAAATTGAAAGAATAAGGTCCGTCTCCGCAGAATCTTACCTCAGTGACCACTATCGGTGTATGTTTATTCTTGTTCTTGAGAAAGACCATACTTACTTTACTTATTTACTTTTGTAGATTTCTTCGTTCGAGGCCCCACTTTTACGAGAATTCTTTTCTTTCTTCACCTCCCGCGAAAAATGGCTTAACAGATACCGAATTTTTCCGTTTATCTCCTCCTTGTCAACACAGAATGAAATGCTGATCTCCTGCAAAGCATCGTGCCGTTTATTCCGATTTTTATAATCTGTCAGCCGACTTTTCCATAGAACTGGAAGCTCTCGGTACATATCCAGAAGTTTCAGAGTATCCGAATCAGTCCATTCTATTTCAACGGAATATAAAAATTACAAGAGAACTAAGTTATGTGAACAAAATATATAGAGGTAGGTGGCTTCGATTCTTGAGCGGAACAACTAATGCCGACGGGGTTTGCCAACTAAAGCGTCTCCACTACGAGCAGGCCGATCGGCTCCCTTTGATCTTTACCGCCACCGCTCGGGAAAGGATCGGCATGACGATCGGCATGATGCCGAAGCCGACAGTTGCGTCTTCATTGGCTCTGCCTTGCCGATCGTCATTGCCGATCGGCATAGTGTGGACGCACCTTTAATGAACGCCAGAACGATTAAGAGGTAGCCGACATGAATCAAGAACCGGCCTCAAATCGACGAACCCGACCCCGTTGCTCCTACAGAAGTCCCGCAGTCTTTGGTTCAGGCCGACAACGCGACTCCAAACCTCAGAACCACGGTCCGACCGCGGAACTATGCTGCAAAATGACAGCGACACACGGACACCCGACTCACTCTCGACTCGGGAAGCCTCGGCGATCAGGTCCTTAAAAGAACCTAGAATCTCCTCGGACCCGAATCTCGAGGCGTCGTTGGTGCCCGCGTGCACCACCACTCGCAACACGGAGCAGTTCGAAGACGATACCGACGTTCTTAGTTCCTCCGTCACCTTCGGCACCGTACCTCCCGGTAAACACCTGGAGAACACCCGCTCACACACTCCCTCCCGGCGGGCCCTTGCACGTAATGGATCCATTATCCGCCGGACATTAGAACTTCCTATTACTAAAACCCCCCGACCCCCTTCGGGCTCAGCCACCTCTGGGGTTACGGGGATGGCAGCAGGTGCAATGTCCTCCGACAACACAGAAAAACGATTGCTCACAGGAAGAGCATCAGCCGAAGCTTCTGCAACTCCCTGCCTCCGCAAAACCACCCCGCGGTACCCCCGAATGGAGACTACCTTCCACTCGTCAGGTTTCTTGGCGGTCGACATCCCCGCCCTCGATGAAACCTTCGGGGCACCCTCGATCGCTCGGCTGGCTTTCGCACTCGGGGAACCCCGAGCCGCCAACTTGGCGCAGCGAGCTTTCGGGGTGGTACCCTTGGATTCCACACGTGAGGAGGAAGCCTCCAACCTTTCCACCTTGGAGCTGAGATCCGCAACCATCTTTCTGAGTTCCACTATCTCGGCCCGAAGGAACGCGAGACAAGCAGTTCCCAAGAAAGAGGAAACGGGAGTCCTAGGAGAGGCCATCCTACCTAATTATACAATTGACTTTGAATGACTAAAAACTGAGAACCCAAAAAAATGCTTGAGAAACGACAATAAGAACACGCAAACAAATTAAACGAGTTAACTTAGGCTGACACTAACACTTGCGTTTGACCTGAGACGAAATACGCAACTGACCAAATATGTTTGAGAAGACTCTGAAAGGACGAATGTATCACTTATGGGAACGATAAAGACCGGTTAACTAATAAAACAACAAGGAAATACGACGGTTAAGTAATAACGAAAATAAAATTCGCAATAAGAATAAATATGCCTACAATACGTTTACGAGGGGATAAAAATACAAAAACTAACCTTTGCAAAACAAAAACTCTAAAAACAGCTAAAACGATAGAGGGATGACTAGAAAAACAGAAAATAAATAAACAGTAAGGGCTTTAGTTGTACTTAACACTAAACTGCTACTCTGCATAAAAAAGCATGCTTTGATCACTATATGAATAATTATTTGATAAGTATCTGACTGTGTGAACTTCCGGTCAATTTTTGATTTACCATTAAGGATGAATGCACAATTCATCCAACATCACCCTCCTTGATACATCAAGCCTCCATGACGTGTCATACGCGGAGAGGATCTAGTCCACACGCCGAAAGGCGGCTTACAGGGTTCTTAAATAGACAAAGGTTTTGAAATGAATGCCTCTTATATATATTCCTGAATTTTCCTGGGTCAGATCGGTCTTTTAGTAAGTTGGGCCCATAATGTACACTACTTATTCCTAGAACGTATTACCTTGGAAGCTACGGAGTCAATTTTACCAAACAAATTTTTGTAAGTTTCTGTAATTTTTTTCATTCATTCCACCGATACCAATATTTATCTCGGGACATCTTAGAGACGCTAGCAAATCAATCGGGACAACTCTAAAACTTATTTCCAGTCCAAATCTTACATAAAAACCTATCTATTTTTTTGTCTCTGGATATCATTCTTTAGGCAAATTGTTACTTTATACTTTAGAGCGCCCGATAATAAATCAAATCACTTTAGGGATTTTTATATCTTACTTTCCTCTGCAACGTCAGTTATATTTACGTAATGCTATATGCATTGCAAGTCTTACATCATTCTGTGTTTTGTCCCTCTCAATATGTTTCTGAATATCGTTAAATTCAGCCGAAAGATTGTAAAGTAAGTGAAGATATATCCACAATCAAGTGTGGCAATGAAAATGTCGTCAAATCTGTTAAGTTGTATGAACGCAAAAAACTTAAAAAAATTGAAAATGTATTGTTATTGCCTAAAATCTTCGTACAATTTCTCCCATTCTTTGCAGGCTGACGTTCTGATCGCTGGATTTGCAAATATTACACATTTTATATGCCGGGAGAGTACGGAATCTTGCTTTAGTTTTGCTCACATCCTTGAAATGTATTGAATAAGCTGTCATAATTTCAGTATTTCAGCTCTTACTCAGTAATGTTGGTCATGAAAGTGATAAAATGATTATATAGAATGATTGTTGAAGATAGTTGAGCGTTAGCTGTGTAAGTAGTCTGATCTTCGATTGAACTCTAGAGGAATCAGTCAACAATGAAGGCTGCGAATCTGTTACAATTATGACAATACACACAATAATAACAACTAACAATAAGAATAATAATAATTGAAACAACAATTGATACCAGAAATATTAGGATGTAATTCGAACAAGAGAAAAAGTCTACAAATTAGTCGGGCATATACGTCACATATCTGCAACCAGTACTAATAGGACTCTATCGCTAGGTATATGAAGCTGGGAAGGGGAGCTACATATGGCAATTAACCTGCTTAAGAATCGCGTGAAATCCTTACAGAAAGTCGAGCAGTAAAATTCACGCAATTCCTTCTGGCGATAAGACACACTCACTTACAGTGAGGATGACGGTCGGCTTGCCGTGGCTTTACAGATAAGCGACTGAAAATGCATATGATTTCGAAATCGAGTTCAGGAAAAGGGATCTAATAAGAAGGGGAAATTAAGAGGAAGTGGTGTCATCGCCCTTCCTGCAAAATGAAAAGTAATTACTTGGCGTTTATCTAACACACTTGCATTGCAATTACTCTGCTGATTTTCGAAACAAAAGTATCCGACCGAGATATTTACTGTCATTTAAGAAATTATTCAAGAACTTGTTCTGTAGCACTTGCGTATGTTGCAATACATTTAGTGTATTTATTGTAAGCGATCCAGACCGTGTTGACAAATACGTGCAACATGTACCAACTTCATGCAATTTTACACAATAATACAGTATATTCCCACGTTAAATTGCAAGCACAGCCTGTGCCAGGATAATTGCAATTTTTTATTGTTTTGTTTTCTTTTTAAATTGAGTTTTGAATGATTTTGTTATGACGGCTGCATTTGTCTTGAAACACACAAAAATATTGGTACTATACAACGCATTGTATTAATAGGTAATGAAAACATATTTTCCCGCATGCAGAATTATGTGCCTCATTAAATTGCATTACTACATATTAAAGAAATTAAATTTATTTGCTCGCACACCAACTAACTACACAAATTAACCACAGGACAGAGAATACAAAAGGAATCCTACTATTAACAGAAAACGTAGTTTTTCGGATCTAAATCGAGGAAACTTCGATAAAAATAAATAAACTCAGGTATAATTTGACGGTTACCTTGACGATCGCCGGCTTTGTTGAAATTGTTCTCCATGAGAATGAAAAGTATGTATGTTTGCCAATAGATAAATACCAATTAATTGGGAATAGATGTTGTTCGATGGCAAAATAACACATTTTATGGAACGTGCATCTATTGACTCCATTGTGAACGCATCGTACATCGGTAATCTTTCCAGTTGCTACGAAAGACAAGATATTTTGATGCTGCGTCTGAAATAAATCGCAAAGAACGGTGTTCTCCGTGATATTTTGAGTTTGGTTTTTACGTATTCACTACAGAAAAGAATCGATGGTAAGGAATAATAATTTGACTTTTGGGGTGTATATTTTAGTATCAGAGACAAATTTCACAGAATTCGTTTTTATATAAATAGTTTCATATTCCTCTAAAAAAGTCTTGGAACTTAATCCTGTTTATTCCAAAGAGTTACCTTTCAGCCTCAATACCGAAAGGAATCTATGATTCCATAGCTGAAGGAGAGGGCCCTTATGACACAGCTGAAATACTCAAAGAACGTGGTAATAATAGCAAACTCGGAAAGGGAGCAGCAAGAGGTGATTAGGAGGCTAAATTTAGACTAGAGAGAGAATATGGGAAGGAATTTCACGAGGGAAAGGAAACCAATGGTTAGGTCACGAAATAATGGAGTTTTCTCATCTCAACTAACAAGCATTCGAAGCCCACTCTTTAATTTCTTGACCACCAAATCCATACGCGGTTCCATCTCTAATGTCGAACGTTCCAGAATATAAACGTCGGATTCTATTCGAATAGCAAACGGCGCATCCTTACACTTCCGCCATGGACAGCATGCGGGTGCTGCTTGGACGTCAGCTGTTGTGTGCCAGAGTCATATTTCGCTCTGAAAGCATCTTTTGACTCATCATCACTAAATTGGCGTCACTATTACGTTTATTCAGCTAGAAGGGCCACTCTGTCTTAGGATGTGAATGGAGACAACTCTTTGAGAGTCCCAATATGATATCTAAACTAATCACATCCGTAATTGAAAGAACAATAAAGGCGGTGTTTCCCCAGAGATGCTTTCAAAAGTGATAATGTTATGAAGAAATCAGTTGCTATATTTTTGCCATATGTAAGAGTTTAGTCTATTTTATTTCCGGCAACACTGTTGCCTGGGTTAAAACCTCAAAAAAGAAGGTATATACTGTCCGACAGTTAATAAGTTTCGTGAAAAATTCCAGTCAAGCACTTCATTCAAATTCTAAGAGAGTACGAATCTTAGCAGTTTTGCAGTTTAACATTGCCGACTCCAGGCATTAATTATAGTATTTGAGCAGATTTATTCTATTTCTTTCCCTTCAAATGAGGAAAACTGATGTGGAAAGATAACACGGCCTCTATTCCATTAGAAATTCAATGCAGAAGGCATTTTATCCAACTGCAAACATTTTGACTTGAATAATCGTCTTTAATTCAACTTGGGGTTGGATTGGTTTTGGCGCATCTATTGTTGGCCTTAGTTCTTTCAGCTGTATCATGGTGAAAAAAAAAGAATATTTATTTTAATTTTTCTTTTGCTACCAACAGGATGAGTAAAAATGTAATCCCTCGTTAACTGATATCTCAACCATTTTCCTAACTGTGAAAAGATAATCGGGTATGAATGGGGCTAATCAAAGGCATTAATCTTATCCATCCAGAATTCTGTGAAAGGCATTTTCCATAGGGTATTTCCCACGTATAGTATTCTGGCTCAATTAGGAAGACAACGAATAGCTAACTCCTAATCATCACAGGTAAATTATTGGTAAAATATATTTTAGGTAAAAAATAGTGTGTGGCTTGAGAATCCAACTAGAATTCAGATTGACGTCTTTAAAAGGACAGATATCTGACAAACCTAATGAGCAGAAAATCATGGATTAAATACATCTTAAATTACTGTTTTTTGAATAATATTGAGGAAATACGTTCAAGGAAAGGTACTCCTTGGAGGAAGGGGAAGTTTGTTTAGAGGGTTGGGGAAAGTTGGTAAATACCATCCGTAACTTCTAAGAAGTGAGGGAGATTGTCCTTGCTTTCGTCAGAGAGCCAGAATGCGTTACGCGGAAAACGTTCGGAGCAGTACAATGACTCCCCACGGGTAACACTTTCCATATCATAAGGAGTTAAAAGGATGAATATCATTATTCAGCATCACGTATACATCAGCATCATACACATATTCACATCTCAGCCATGAGGAGGGCAGGAACAGATAAAGGGGAAAGATACATTTTCCTCCACTCCGAAATCAACCGAGAACTATTCCACTAGTCACAACGTATCTCGGACATTCATAGGTAGTGAAGATATAAGAAAAAATTAATTTTAGAATTTAAGAAGGTAAACGAAGTGGTCTCATTCAGAATGAAGAAATGGGAGTAAAATTTCGACGGCCAGTTTAGAGATCAATACACGATTAAAACGGGAAGATAAGAGATAAGAAGATGTAAAGAAGAGTGGATATAAAGGACAAGAAGGATATGGCTACCTATTTAGAGGGCAATGCGATAAGGAAACTGGGGTCAAAAAAAGATATACAGAAAGGGAAATGAGGAAAACCAGTTTACGTAAGTAGATTACCGAGTAGGAAAATTTCCGATCCACGATTCCGATTAATTCAAACAGAATTATAGACGTAAAATTTTCAGTTCGATGAATGAGCCTGATTTTAATCGCATTACTCGAGAGCATTATTTGTCGCGATAGAGGTAGCTTCGGAAAGATAGTGCATACAAAATATACTTCATAATTTGATGAAATTGAAAAAAGGGAGGCCAAAATTAATAGTCTCTTTTGAGCTGTAAACTGGCGAAGTCTTTAGCCTGGGGCATTAAACTTTTCCTTCTGTGTAAATAGCGAAATTAATGGAATATCCACTCGTGTTTAATTCCGGTTAGGCGGTGCAGACCGCACCAATAGGCCTCAGCGGTCCGCGAGTTGGACACACATTCTAGAGTTATACCTGTTGGAATAATATGATAATTTTCAAACTCTATTTTACTCATACATTCCACAAAAATAAATGGATATAAAGCGTTTATTGTAATACTTTTTATAATATACATTTCAGGCACAAAATTCAATAAAAGGATTAATAGAAACATTCATACATAGGCCTTGTGGCTAAAATTATACATTTAGAATGAGTAAAAAGTGAATAATTAAATAAATAAATCTTTTTAAAATAGGAAATGTAAAATGTTCGAGTCTTTCAAGTTTTTCCAGGGGGGCTTTAGCACTGCTCCCCTTCACTTTCACTCAGCACGTGTTTAACACAAAGAAAACCGTTTATAAAGGGGGATAAACTAGATCGTCTAAACGATAAACTAGATCGTCTCGCCCTTAACTTGGTGCTATCCCATCACTAAAACCAAAGACGCACAAGCAAAAATTTTATTAAATTTATTCAAACCGCAAAACACACAACAAAACACGAGCTATTAAAGGTTTCGAGGTCTGGTATCATCATCGCCTGATGATGAGAGCAGGCCTCGTTACTGACTCCTATGCTTATCACACGTAGCCCTCATACAATTCCTTTCAACTCTTCTGCTTTTCCACGCAAAGAATATCTTAAAGAGCCTGCGAGAGGTCGGATTCTTTGGGCGAATGCCAGGTAATGTTAAAAAACCATCAAGTTCTACGTTAGGCTCCCCTCAAGCGTATCCACCTGGCTAGAAGGCCAAATCGCAGCACAAAAGAAATCAAACTTTCCTTCCATACAGTTGTTGGACACCTCTGTACAATGAAATAGCCGTGAAATAACAGTAAGTAAAACACACTCTGATGCAGGATGGAAACCATCGGAAGGAGTTGAGAAAATAAAATAAATACCGAGAAATAATTTTTCGCAATGGGCACTGTGTGACCTCCCTTCTGAGCCTAACGTTGGGGTTAATTTGAGAGAGACAAAATAAAAGATCGGCCACTCAGCAGTAGTTGATTAAATTGGATGAGCGAAACAATATGCTCGTATTAGTAAACGGATCGGGATTAGCAGATTATCGTGAGAAGGTTTTCGGTGAGATGCGTGAATGAAATTATCAGTATTCTTTCGATATTTTGCTATGAGATACATATTTAAGTATTAATTCAACCGATCGACATGGATTGAAATTCAGAGGAATGGTCTTCTAAGGCATTCCAAGACGTCTTGTAAGCTGATCATTGTTTCTTAATTAGAATTCCCAGCCCTCTTAATTCCCAACGTTAGCACTAATTCTTACCCGTCTCTCATAATCTAACTCATGTCTTTCTCCCTTCCTGCATCTCCCTCAGCACTGAATTAAGCTATCTCCACAATCATACCACCAAAGACTCAAAGTGTTTGCGATCAATATCCCTCGTATTTTTACTAAATTCTTCAAAATACTCCTCATTCGAAAATTGAAATAATTTTTTATGAGTTACTCTGTTTATTCATTTAATTTTCTTCTCTTTTCTTTGTATTGCGCTCTAGTTTTCCAAGTCATGGATTATATAGAGTTGAAATCCTATGTATTTTCTTCCACATTGCAGGATTAGTCTAACTTCAGGTCATCTCTATGCCTTTTTTTTGGAACTTAAATCACAATAATTTGCTAACATTAGACGATTTCAGCCACAGCTTTTAGATATCAAACTGACTACAAAAACTGGAACGCAGTATTGCACCACATCTTCTTTGCCTCTATAATCTTCTCTTCACAACTTCTGTTATAGTCCATGCTTCACAACCTTACATAGTGTTCACGAACCGATTACTCATATCCAAAAAACCCTTGTGCGGGTAAAACAGTGAGTACCAGTTAAATATACTCTTGACTTTTTTCTATTATCCACAGGCGTCTTTTATTTGCCATTCTATTATATTTGTAGCAACGAAGGTTGAAAATTTTGAACAGTTTCCTTCAGCTTATCCTTACTCCTCTCTGAAGTGTAAATCTTTCTCTTCACATACCTGTAGTAAACATCTCCATGGCAATATTATAAATTGCGGAATCTTCCATCGCTTCGAATCACGATGGTTTCATCACAAGGAAAAAGATGCAACTCGTCTAAGGATACCAGTTTCTGATTCAAGGACGTGATTACCACGAGAATGTACTCTGGAGAGTGTTCCCCACATCACGAAAACGTTTCATTCTTCCTGTTTTGTCTACGTCCGAGTTTGCCGTCTCTTCCCAGCCTTCTTCCGATCCAATTTCTATTATTTAAATCTCATCCTTCACCAGCACTGATGATAAGATTTATCCAGATGAGGTCTCTTTCTATTGGTTTATATTCTAATATTCCTTGGGGCTATACATTGTTTTAGTTCACCTCTTAAGTCATCCTATTTCTAAACGGAGAGCTCCAACTTCAGGATTGGCTTGAGATAGCATGCGAAGACCATATTAGGGAGCACCAATCAAAAGATAGCATATTGGAAAGAGTTTTAACACCTCAGACAATAAACAATTGAAAAAGAGCAGATATTCAATGCAGAAGGGGACATTTTAAGTGAAGCTGAGGTTCGAGAAGTGTCAGAGATATCCAGCGATAATATTACTCACGAGATGAATAAATAGCGTACAGCAAATTATTATTACAAGTTATTATTGCTTAATGGATGTCAATTTGTTAAATTCGACTTCGATATATTCGAACAATTGTAAATTATTGTTGTAACTATTGTTAATATTAGCATTACATAGATATATTGGACCCCCTTCTTTTAGGAACGAAATAGAAAGAGTCGACAATTAACACAGGAAGTTTATTGTTACCTCAGGGTGGCCACGCATCTCAATATCATTGATATCAATTGGTAATAATTTTATATTTATTTCCAAATTATTTCATAACGGAACAAAATATAATCTTCACCGTGATATAATGATTATCTTGTTTCATACGACTTCATTTCATATTCCTATTTTCGGATACTGATGGTTCTATTCGCACTTGCGACCGAATTAATTTCGTTTTTCGTGTGTGTTTGCACTCTTGAACCAGCAGCCCCGCAATTTTCAAACTTTCGTTGTATTATTTATTCATCGTATACATATTGTCAAAATAATTCAATCGGTTTCTATTGCAACGCACGTAAAAGAAGAAAAATTCGCACACGCATTATGTTATAATAGTTCATTTTCCACCACCTCAAGACCCAATATATGATCGCTCGTTGAGAAAGTAACTCAGCCGGGAGTCAAGAACCACATGTATATTGAAATGTTAGGCACTCTTTAAAATAATAAAGAGGAAATATTAAAAGATTCTAAGCATTAAACTATTCAGGATACGTAACACATCAAGATAACATCCATAATAGTCATCGAGACAAGATAGCAAGAGGCAATGAAGCTTCCAGAGCATGTTTGATAAGAATTACCGTCATCTGCAGCGCGGGGTTTCACGAGCTGAAACTTCGGAAGCAATGGATGGACATCGCAAAGTACTCATTTATCGACAGGCGGTAAATAGAATAAATGGATAGAAATAGAAAATTCAAGCCCTTGACGAAATCCTTAAGGTGTTAATAGAAAGGTGTAGGTATTTGTTATTGGCAAATGAGTGTGCTTTAACATTTCTAAACGGAAAAATGAAAGAAGCAAAATGTCAATTATAGAGGAAATATAAGGAAACGTAAATTGTTAACTTAAGAAATATCTCTGATTCTGAGGAAATGAAGTTAAGTAAAATAATGACTATAGAAATTATTGTATACATTGAAATACTCGTAACATCATAGACAGTCGAACAAGGCATAATCGAAAGCAATAATTATTTCAAATATATTCATTAGTGTATTGAACTTGTGTATATTTCGCAACGCATGCATGAAAATAATGGTTATTGCAAGTAAGTGCGTTAGTTTTATGTTATTTTATCAAGAAGTTGATGCCTTTATGACTTGATAGCCATATACAAAAGTGGATCTAATATAAAAATAGTTCTAACTGTTCGAGATACTATACTTGCACCAATGAAATATTCATGAATGCACGAAAAGAGAAATGCATTGCGTGAGAAGCGAAACATGTCCACTAGGAACAGTATGGAGGAATTTAATTAATTAAAATCGAGGCAAATAAAGAGCTGAAGTGAATAGTTATCCCAAAAAGTGATTATCTGCTGAAAACATAGGACAACGAATAGGAAGCGCAATGAGTTACCATAGAAACACAGCGAAAAAAGAATCAATTTGAGAAAATCACCTTTTTTAAGATGCCATGTGACAGAAAAATCGTGAACCAATCTCATCACGTGTCTGCTGAAAGCTTTGTATCGCACTTAAATCTGGACTCAATGGTACTTTTGATCCGTAGTTTTCAGAATTCATAAAAAATGCGATTTTTTCTTTTCCGAAGGAAAGGATTTGATTCTTCGCCCCGATTAGATTAGAGATTGTTCACCTGTTTTTTTTTAGAGGATGGAACGGAAACGGTTCTTCAAAATTCGATTACAATCTCATCCACGATAACTCTCGCATCGAGGTGAAAAAATTAATATTGCGATCAATATTTCATCGGATTTATTCGGTTTCTTTGTGGTAAACAACAGTACTCTCCTCTCGAGAGTGAGAGATCTCTCCCAACCTTCTCTCTCTTAACACTTACTTAGTAGCCGAGTGGGTTCGCTATCACCCGAATGAAATTTTGTTGGTAAAATGTTATCCTTGGAGGTACATTAAAAAAAAATATCAACGCAACCTTTTTATCTATTCCTATCTTACATTATGAAGTGTCTCGTTCCTATCATTCCATTGATGGCAATGTATGCAGCTTATCTAAACTCGTTTTGACCAGATGCGAGCGATTGCGTGATAAAAATGTTGTGTGTCAAAACTAGATAGTCTTTACTGAAAGTTGCAGTTTATGATTCCCACCATGTTCCAGTTTGTTTTTTCTATCCACCACTCCTCATCTATCGTTATTATTTACGTTCTTTTTCAAAATTCAGTTTCTTTGATAACAAGTATTAATTAAGAGAAATTACATAGTATAAATATATCCTATTGAAATTCACTTAATTCTTACGTCTGTATTGTGATGAGTTAAAATATTACACTGATTGTTGTTAAAAGCATTCCGTAAAACTTGTATTTTTTGTATTTTCTGAATTGACAAAATATATTCATGGTATTCGTTAGGATAAACTCGTCTAAAAGAGATTTAAATATTCGAATTAATATAATCCGACGCGACTGTTGTTGTAACTAAATGCCACGCTAATGCACAGTTTAATTACATATCTAGGTTGAAAGTTCTTTGTCCCTAATTGGTTTAGAAGAAAGACTGAAATACAAGGAAGCATTGGAGGGAAATTTTATTGAAGCATCGTATTTCTTTAGCTGAAGACAGCATGATTCGCTATCGATTATTATAAGCCATGGATTATAAGCCATCTTTGCTTTCGAAAATTCAAATTGGAAATAATAGTCGTACGAATTCGGGAAACGCATCTATCAACTCGAAGTAGAGGTATTTCCCGCAATTTTTTAAAGATGTGGTCGTAGAATTTCAGGGCATTCTCAATAGTACCCTCGTTTCCTCATTAGATTGATATCTACGAATCAACACAGCAGTTAATATCATGAATAAATTTACAATTTACACCGGGGAACTCCTTTGATCACAAGAAGATTTTGTATATTTGGTCATTTCGACGCAGTCTTTGCGAGTCTCATAGAACTGACACATATATAGTTCCGGTTTCGAATCCTCGTCTTTCAGAATTATGTTTACGCAATATAAGAAATGCGTGCTAAGTTCATCTCTTGCATGGTTTACATTTTTTGAATCGAAAACATATTATTCTATGAAATTAAAGATTGAAATAAGTGCCATAATAAAGGGGATTAAATAAAGATTCTTATTTAACCGTTGAGAATTTTTTTCGGTCTAGAATTGTGAGAATATTCATAAATAGATCAAATTTTAGTTCTTCAACAGTTTCTCTTCTAAGGACCACCGCGGAATTCCCCAAATGAGCTCACGAATTTTTCCGTAAGAATAAATTTGAAATTCAGACTCATATATAATCAATAGTGAAAAGAGAAAAAGGCACTAAGAGAATGGCTGAAAATCGAAGAATACGAAAGTTTAATAAATTGGTTAATTCAATATATGGGCAAATATCTCATTTTTTATTCTCCTAACATATATGAGTTAGATTAATTTATTATCTATACATAATTTAATAGATAAATAAGTTTTTTCATGCTCGAACAAACTCATTGTTTCATGGTATTTGGATGATGTTATTTTTCCCCTTCGCCAATCATCGAGAACCTTATTCACGTGGGCCTTAAATAAACCCCGCACACTTTGCCCTCTTGTCGAAACCCTGAAATGAAAAGAAGAACGCTAACGATACAAGGAATTCCCGCCGCAGATAGACGGAGAGCTCATTAGTTACGCACAACTTTATCGGCAGCGAGCTGCAGAAACTTCCGTGGACACTTCGAGGTCAATTGAGTCCGTTCTTGCTTAGGAAGAGAAAGCAGCGAGGAATTGGAACGTACGGAGCAATCGCGCGGTCGACAATAGAAGAAAAAAGGTAAACACCGCAATATCACAGGTAAAAAAACACTCATAGGCGCGAACTATCTAATAACGTTTGTTTCTTTATTAAGAAACACGTGACATAGATTTCCGACATACCTCGCTGAAATGACATTTGTCTGCTGACACGCTTAGCGGAAATGCTGCAAAAATACTTAATTTTCTTGCTTTTTAAACTTGCTAATATTTCTATCAAAGCATTTCGGGATCCCCTTAAATGTTTTTGATAACCTTCTACGAGTTTGGGAACGCGATGGCCTTCCCTCTCCTTTGATAACTACGTAGAAGTCTTCCGGCAACATGACAAAAGGTGCGCATATATTAATTAAATGATAGTGTTTTTTGCCGGAAGGAGGCGATGCGACAAGGTAGTCTCATGATTCTGTAAACCGCACAACAAAAAAATAATAAAAATCATACGTAAATTCGTCAATTCCCGGTAATAATATTAACACAAAATTCCCCCGGAAGCGAATCAATTGTTGTTGCTGCGGTAAATAACAATTGTTCGTTTCTGGAAGCGGCGCTACAATGCAGGCGCGCGCTTCTATAACAGAGCGCAACAAAACGATGATAACAACAATAATAAATTCATTCACCGTAATAATAGCCACGGGAGAGTGTTCCGAAAGATAAACAACAGGCAAGGCTATCATTATTTTGATTGTTTAACCGACATTATAGTAAAAACATCGATAATAAAAACAATAACAATACTTTCCCTATAGCTTTCGCGCTATTCTTGATTTCGGCTTCACCCCGCGTGTGGCACGACTACCGAGAGGAATGCGTAAGAAGAATTCAAGTCTAAATTGACATACCTAAAGCGCAAAGATATCCACACTGCTGGATTCTCCCATCTCTTGGAATACGAGAGTTTGTCGCAGGGACGTCACTTCCGGCAGATGCGGCTCCAGAAACTCGTTCTCCCGGAGAAGAAGTCCACGCGAATGCTCGGCTCACACTGAGCTCGTTCTCACGTGTCCCCGCACCAGAACAAAAGAAGCACACGCCGCGGAGGTCCGACCAATCGCAGGAGCAGATATCGTTTTAGCCTTTATATAAATGCTGCGGCGTCACGGACACGGAAAGAGTCACGTTTACGCCGTAAAAACCTGACCAACGCACGATGATGGACTGGAGAAATTATTAAGAAAGTTATAAAACGGCAAATATTTCAAATTTTCTCAAATCTTTTGTCCGCCTTAAAGGTAGTGGAAAGCTGGAAGACTTAATGTAATTACATCCCAATCCAATATAAATCAAATAATCGAACATTATGATTCCCGTCTCCAGGAGCAGCTTTAGTTCTTGATGAGAAAAGCAGGAAAAATGTCCATATCTATTTCGCGAGGTCCCTTGGATTTCTAATGAGAGGAAACATACTTAGGAGATGACAATGCAAAGTAATTCTGAATAACCGAATGCATAAATTATTATAATGTGAGATATTGACTTTCAATTTATATCTCGGCCGGTTCACAAAAATATCCACATCAATCACAATAATTTGCCCGTGCGCCAACATTCATTTCAGTGAATTAGCAGTAATAACATTCTGAACTATCAAAATATTCGTAAATACTATTTTCAATTCCTCGCCGCTATAACCCTTTCAATCAACATAGAGAATTTCAGAGAGTTTGAGAAAACACATAATTCTGAATTTCGAATCTCTATCCACTAGAAATTTTTTTCTCAAGTTTAAATTAATGACTTTTGAAACCATAAAATTTTGAATTTGTATTTTTTAATTATTGAAATTCTAAGCCAACATTTTTCAAGGTCCAAGGCGGTAGCCCAGTTCGCTCGCTCCTGAATCTGTCGTTGACGGAGCCGACTGTTAACACATGGAACGCTTGTTTGAGGAACTAATGAACGTAATGATGAGGAATGAAGCTGTCCACTAAATAAAAGAAGAATAATTTAGAAAAGCTATTTCTGTGTAAAGAAACAGATCATTATATAAGCTGCCTTTGGTAAAGTATCCATGATCTTCAAAAATATTGATTAATTGCAAGATTTCACATTTGTCAACAGTGAGTTAACATCAAATAAGCTCTTAGCATAGGAAATACTTCCAAGAAAGAGATTATGTCAGCGACGGAATCTTTTCGAAAAAAATATCGTCAGAACAGAATTCACAGTATAAGTGAGCTTATAGGCTATATAGTAACAGTAGAAGTGGACTACAATATAGTAGACACGATTTGGATTAGTAACGAGCGCAAGGTCCGTGAGAAATCGACAAAGCGTTGCAAGACAATAATGGCTCGGAAGTATTGTTGCGTAACCTAACTTAGATATAAATATCCAAGCAGCATTAGAGAAACTAACCAGTTCTTAGAAGGGGAGTTTGATAAATTCCATACCACAAGCTATGAACTATACTATGAATAGTTTCAATTTCACTATGTGATTTAGAAACTTGAGACTTATAAAAAAGAGAATAACATACTATTGTTGCATCTGATGCGGCGTTACGCAGCAACAATCGATTTCTCTTTAGTTGAAATCTGATTGTAAACAATGAATAATTAAGAAAAGGACAACTATTGCAATAAGACGCGGCAAAATTTGAAGCCGGAACCGAAAAACCAAATATTAAAAATTTCGTCCAAACGTTTGAGCGTAACTTACCTTGACATAGCACGGTTCACTCGCTAATACAAGTTCCTTCCTTCCTCTGCGCAGCCATGGCGAATGCAGTATCGCTATTATTTAAAATGTAAAGCGTTCCTGAGAAACAGCGAGTTCGTACACAAACAGAGACGTACTCCGGGTTACCACTCAAAGACGGAATATTAAAATTCATGTCCAAAATTATGATTTAAATAAGGAAAGGGTTTAGGTGACTTTGCACATAAGGGCGTGCACCCAGGAAAATTCCCAAGGAAAAACGGACTTGAAAAAAGTCTGACAGGGCCGGGAATCGAACCCGGGATCTTCCTCTAACCGGGAGGCTGCCTTAACCATCTAGGCTACCCGACCAGAATATTGTTCTGGTCGGGTAGCCTAAAAGTCCGTTTTTCCTTGGGAAGTATGATTTAAATGTTCAGATGCTTAGGAACTTAGACGAACATAATAAGATCAGTTCTTTTATAATATTCAAAATCTTCCACCCAAGCTGCAAAATATAGGTATGTTTAAATATTCCGTACTCAAAGTTAGGGTATTCTCCTTATTTTGAAGAATAATATTTACCTTCACCTTGAAAATCGTAAGTTAAAAGAGAATTCGATAATAACATAATTTTTTAGTCCCTTTACAGTAAAGATTCAGAGAGATTATGTCATTTCTGGAAGGCTATACTGTGATGGATACCGTGACAGTAAAACTTGGGAATAAAGATAAAACAATTACAACAAGATTTATTGATGACGATTGATCATCATCATGTTGGATGATGGCAGATTATTGCTGAAACCGGTCGTTTTAAATGTATCTCGTGAATATATACTAAGTTAAATTTATATACCTACGTTCTGAACTTGTACTTCGTACTTTTTAACTAAAAAGATGGTGTTCCGCCTCATTCACTTCAGAGGAAATATTTTTAATTGATTCTTATAGAGATAAAATAGCGTATCAAATTTTACCAAAATATTTCCTTTAGACTCACATTTTAGGTCGAGAATAATAAACATTCCTGTTAATATAACACAAATTAATATTTGTGCACACTGCATGTTCGCCGAAAAGTTGAGAACTAGAGATTCTACAGCTTAAAATATGAATACTGTAGACTGCGACATCTTTTCAAATACGTTGCTGGATATTTTCCTTACTATTTATTGACCTGAGGTCGATGTCAGGTTACTCAGAAGGTCATCTAAAAATAGTCATAAGATTTTTCTTTTTCAAAAGCAGCGTCTTTTGCTTTTTCAAAAACAATTAAAGCCAATGACAGTAAAATCAAATAATCATTGCTACAAACGTCAAAATTCCCGAAGTGAAACTAATTTGAAAAAAGTCTGACAGTACCGGAAATCGAAGCCGGGATCTTCCTCTATCCGACAGATTGCTTTAACCAACTAAGCCATCCATCCAGTACATTTCCTAGAACCGACAAAATGTTCTGGCCTGATAGCTTAGTTGGTTATTCCCGGGTTCGATCCCCGTTCCCGTCAGACTTTTTTCAAGTCCGTTATTTTAACCCTTCTTTGTCGACAATCTTATTCACGGGTTTAGTCAATGAGATATTCATACAATATTCCAAAACGCAGCCACTATGCATCGCTTTCAAAAAACGTCGCCTTAACTACGAAAAAGAAACAAAATTTAGGTCGAGTTTACTTTCTCGTCGCTCTCACAAAATTATACGCGTAGAATTTACTTTGCCTCTAAAATATACCTAACAAGAAATATTTTTACAATCAAATGTTGCAACCACTAAAGAAGGATTGATAAACTCAAGCCATCACTCACTATCTGCTTTCTATCCAAACTAAAATTTTACCAAAAATAGTAGTTCATTCTCTGTAACGCTCTTTCATTTAGCATAGTATATCATTGAAACATCTAGAACAAGATAATATTATATTTCCAATGTTGAAATATCATTGGTGTTCAGCCTTTTTCTATCACGGCTCTTCTTCTTCGGTGTAACAATCCCTCAGGATAGGTAGGCGACAGTTTTCCACCACTCTCTACTGTCTGTCATTCTGTTCAAATCAAAATAACTGCTACATCTTCCATTATCTCCTTCACGTATTCCATACTGGGCCTTCCTCCATACTTTTTGCCCTCCATCATCCCTATCACAGCTACCAAGTGAAATTGTCAATGTGTCAGTGAAACTTTCAAGAATTGTCGCGGCATATGTCGACATCTGAATTTTCCACCAAAACACTCACCAGTTGAATATAAATTGAAGACCTCTTTCTTCACAGAAAGGTAAAAAGCGAAATTTCCAAACTCACGCGAACCTCCTGCTTCAATAAAAGCTTTTAATCCATCACAGCAATTTCCAATTGAATGATACGATACACAGTATATATATTTAATACAAAGGTTAACTGTGAAGTAGAAAGTGGAATGTATAAAAAAGAAGCTTGGATAGGATGGTCTTTTAACATAAAATAAAACCGATGGATATTGCCGTTAAGCATAGTAATAAGAACGTGATATTGGCAAATTCGCAAACAGACAACAGCCTTTTGCGAACTTCAATAAGTATCTTCTGAGAATTTTTTGAACGCCGTGAATGCAGGTAATGATTTTATTTTCCATCATGACTAAGCTCTACAGCTAGTGTAGGAAACGGCTTTAGCTCTTCGACAGTAATTATATAGGAATAAACTATCAAGATTGTTATGTTCATTCTTATATTTAGAGATAGATGTCGGAAAAAATATTTAAAAATTAATCCATATTTGATTGGAATACATTGCCTGAAGAAGTATTTGCTACCTTACCAGCAAATAGAAAGTCATTTACGCTATAAATTTAAAAAATTACTAAAATTAATAGAATGAATTGAAATGTTGTAAATATTGTACATAGTAAGTATACGGCAGTAAGTTTTAGTATTAAAAAGGTATAATTGATACAAAGAGTTATGTGGGAAAATGACAATAATTGTATTTGCATTAACGCGTTAATTGATTTTATATACATATTAATTTGTAATTACTTGATTTTTGTATTCATTTAGTTGATATTTTGTTATTCCTTATTATAATGCAGTACCTTTGTATTTTGCCAAACACACCCACCTGTTTATCTTAACTACCTATAGTGTTAAATGTGTCTATAATAATAATGATAACTAAATATCTATTATCTAAATTATGTAAAGAATAGGATAGTAATATAGTAATTACATTTGGCTATTTCATCTTCCAGGAAGTCCAGCGTCTAATACTAAATATTAAGCTGATTCCTTGGCCTCGACGAGGCCTCTTTTAAGTTCATTCATCTTCAATCTGTGGTCTGTCCGGTAGGCAAAAGGTGAAGTTCCCGCGAAGGAAGTGGAGTGAAGGAACTCTAGAGCTAAAATAAACATAACTGAGTTCTATGTTTCCGTCAACTACCTTACAATCTTTCCTTTATTTGATCGAATCAGAAAATACATAAGCACCATTTAACATTGTAGGAAGTCATCGACTTCTTGAAAGATAAAAATACCGAACGATAGTGATGATATGTTACTGATAAAAGAGCATGTGAATGTCAAATTAGTCATATTTGTCATCGTATACCCTAATATCCATTTCCTTGCAGTAAATAATTAAATATGGGTCAATATCTCCAAGCATCTCTCGAGTTAAAGTTAATCTCGAGCATGGGCACCCACCGGGAATCGAACCCAGCTTTCATCGAAGTCCACTTGGCTATCCTGCGGCCCATACGATGAAGCTATCCACTTTACATTTTTGATGCCGATCGCGCGAACTCAAAATTTGAAATAATATTAATTTAAGAAACTTATTTTCATTGTTAATATTAAAATTCACGTTTGATAGTAGATTTTTCGATGTTTAGTTGGAGTTATATAGTTTTCTCTGGATTTTGATAAAAGCGCGTGTAAATGGAATGTTGGGAAACAAGTAGTAAATATATAACTAGCAGACAGATGAAGGTAATGACAGAACCTAAAAACGCATTTTTTCTATAAAACCTTAAAAAGGAGTTAATTTATAGTGGATCTTTTCAAATTATCCAAATTTTATATTTTATAATCAGGTGTCGCAAAAGAGAATCTTCATTTTATTCCATCGTGGATACGAGTAATATAATTAACGTAATATTTTAAGCCAGTATTACGTGTAAATTAATTAATAATAATGGTCTCGTACTTTTCAATATACGTGAATGATGTATTGAACTGAGTTTTTCGTATTATCTTTAGTATAATTTGTACATACAGACATCAAAATTCTGTAAGATGTGGTTGAATTTTAAAAATTAATTTTTCAAGAATTCGTGTACCCGCGTATTTCGCAAATGATACCTCGGAGGATTGAAAGCTTGAGCACAACGAAATATACAATACGAAACGCCAAAAATCTACGATAAATTTCAACCTCAGTCACCTTGACAACCGACGCCGTCGTTAAGGTCAAGTTTATGTTTACTTTCAGTCTGCCGCTGTACCGAGTTGAAAGGCAAAATGCGATACTCGTACCTTCGGTTTTTACGGCAATAAATGAATGAAAATATTTCACTAAACTGAGTCTTTAGAAAATCATAAAAATCCATTTCCCCGTTATAATTGACAAGTTTCAAACCCCTGACATAAATGTATGTGATTTAACGACAATATTTTGCGCATTGCACTTAAAATTAATAAAGTATCGCCGAACGATTGTTGTAATGCTTGCTGCGATATGTTGCTAGGAAGTTTACAATTGTATTTAATGCATCTTAACAACAATAAAAGTAAATTAAAGGGTATAACAATAAAAGCTTCAACAATGAAGACAGCGAGTTCGATACAGACTTTTTGTTAAGGAAAAAATAGTTGGCAAATGTCAATCTGTTTCTTGGAATAGATTTTAATACCTTTGTGCCAATCATGAGACGCATCTGAAGCTGGTACTGCTTGTTACCGGGATTATAAATCGTTTTGGCTGACCCCATAGACAATGAGTTACACCAAACTATCTCTCAAAATTTAAAAAATCTGATGTGGCCAGCACATGACTTTCTCCAAATATAAGATGTAAATATTTAACTACGACAGTATTTTCGAACTCTATATTCAATCTAAACTTGGAAGATAAGAGATTAATTTATATCATATTATCTTTTACGTCATTAACATTATAAATAATATTTTTCGGGACATGTTCGATGAAAAACGATGAAATTGGCCTTTCGCCCACAGCGCACAGAGCGCCCACAAAGTGCATAATCAGCAACTTCCGGTTTATCAGTATTTCATGAATAACTCCTAAACAATCAGTTATACAAAAATATGTTTCACGCAAAAGTTATAGTAAATTATATTTTCTAAAACAATTATAAAAAATAGTATATACCTAAATATCATATTAATGGAGATATTTTGCAAGAACGGAAACGGGCTTCGAAAAGTAAAGCTCAACTTCCGGTTAACCGATTTACTCCAAAAAATAATCACCTCTAACGAAACTAACCAAAGTAATATATATGAAATTTGGTGCTGATATGTCAAATAATTTTCATGTTAGAGCGCCCACAAAGTACATAATCAGCAACTTCCGGTTTATCAGTATTTCACGAATAACTCCTGAGCAATCAATGATACAAAAATATAAGTTATAGTAAATTACATTTTCTAAAACTTTTACAAATAATAGTATATACCTAAATATCAAATTAATGGAGATATTTTGCAAAACCGGAAATCTGCTTCGAAGAATAAAGCTCGACTTCCGTTTAACCGATTTACTCCAAAAACTAAGCAACTCTGACAGCAACAACCACAGCGCTATATATGAAGGCTGGTATTGATACAACAAATAGTTTTTAAGTTAGAGCGCCCACAAACACAGACACACATACTCACATACATCATTCCGAAAGTGGTCAAAACGTGTTCTAGGGATCCCAAAACATGTATTTCCGTTGAAATCTCGAAGTCTATTGTTTTCATGAAAACAATACTTTCTCTATACTTCGTATATGGATAAAGTAAACATATGAACAGATGTAGCGATATGGATAAGCAGAGAAATGCTGCTGTGACAACTGCATCTGTAATACTTTAATAAACACCTTCTACTCACCGAAGAACCCCTTCCTGTTCCCCTATGAATCCTCCAGGACATATATTTCGTCGCTTCCAACTTGCCATAATTCTCTGAGATCAGCTGCTTCTCCTCCACCGTTATTTCTCAAGGACGTCAACTCGCCCCACATTGCCTTCACTCCCTCAAATTTCCGCACTTTGCTTAGACTACGTTTGACCCAATCAAGGTCTTTCTTTGGCATTTCAACTTCTATTGGGACACGCCCTCTTTCTTCCTTCCGCCTCGATTTTTCTCTCAAATTCTCCACTCTCGTAACACCTTTTCGGTCATACTTTTCTTTCTTTTATCTCTGCGATGGATTCGAGATCCATCAGCTAATCAATGAGCTGTAACCTCTCTATTATGATCTTATCTCTGATAATCGTTTAGAGTAACCCCATATATTTTAGCAAATGTTAGAGAAAGATCAATATCCAGGCTAAAGTGGGTTACAGGAGGAAACTGATATAAAAGGTTTACAGATTGCAATTGTTGAAATAAAAATTGGCCGAGTGGTTAGCGGGCTTGCACGGTTGTTGTTAATACCTACCACTGTAAAAGTTCTGAAAATGGATGTTTGTGGGATATATGCAAATATATAAAAACAGTAATTTGTATTTTCTCTATTTAGCCGAATTTTAATGCTTAATTAATTCGCAAATTTTCGCAAAAATTTACCGCGGCAGCCCCTCACCAATACTCTTTCCCGATGCCCCCACTCCGACACCCTCTTTACCGACGCCCCCTCTCCCGACGACCCCAATCCCGAAGCCTCCATTACCGACGCCCCCTCTCCGACGCCCCCACTCCCAACGCCCCCTCTCCGGACGCCCCATCTACCGAAGCCCCCTCTACCGGCGCACCCTACCACAACCCCCCAAATCCCACCTTACCCAACTCCCTATCACCGGACGACCCCACCCCCGGACGACCTCTCCCCCGGAAGACCCCATCCCGGGACCCCGACGTCTTATACCCCGACGCCGTATACCGCGACGCCCTTTCCTCGGAAGTCTCCTATCCCGACACCCCATATCTCCGACTTCCCTGTCACCCGATGTCCCCTTCACCCGACGCCCTATACTTCAAAGCCCCCTACCATAACAACCCCTCCCGCGACGCCCTCTTAAATGACTACCCACCCCCAACTACACGTACGTCAAGTCCCTCCTCTAGCACCCTCCTTCAACTGCGCCTACCTAGAGTCCCCCATGCTCAGCACACCGACTCCAGCTACCCTCTCTCCCCAAACTATCTCCTGGATGACCTCCCTTAACAATGCCCCATAACCGGACTTTTATTTATATATGTTGGGGGAAGGTGAGACGTATTGGCCCACTTAGGCATGCCCCAGATCCTTCTTTTTCACATTTAATTAATAATTATAAGTAGAAAATAAAAACCTTAATCATCGCATACATAAGAGTATTATAAATACATAAACTAGCATATTTTAAAATTGATAAACATCAGAGAAAAAGGAGGGATACAAAAAATAACCTATACAAATAAATGCATAATATAGATAAATATTATCTTTTAAGGTTTGCTAGACACTGAAAAGGTAAATAAAAACATAAACCTTCTTTTTCTGAAAAGTCTGCAAAATGTGCATCACCATGAGGTACATAAGTAGTCACATTTAAAATTCAGATAAATAGGAGTGATTGAAGAAAATATACAAACATATGCATAAATAAATATTATCCTTTAAGATGGAATAAACACTTAATGGATTGATGGAAACATAAAATTTCAAAATATAGATGTTAAATGTGCATCGCCATGAGACACATGGAAGATTAAAATTTCAGAAATATTCAAGTAGTAAATATAGATAAAAGTCCACTGATATAGTCAATAGAGGGATCACTAAATAGTTTAGAATTAAATTACAGGATTGTAAAGCGCACTTCACGGATTAATTTCACTTCACTTGTCACTGTTTTTATTTCTCAAGGAGTTGTTAGTTTTATTCTTTCCCGGCCAACATTGATTCCGATGCCATTCCCCGACGTAACCACCCAACGCTGACTACCGCCGCAGTCCTTAGAGAAAAATGATACGCATATTATTTACCAGAAACAAAATAATAGTCCAAAACACACATTCCCGTTAATTCCAGTACTTAACTCTTAATTATTTGCGTCAAATCGTGGGGTCAATAAATAACTTTGAATTTTTAAAACACCTTTAACCATATTTAAGAAAACTTATCAAGATTTTTTAAAGTATTATCCTATAAAATTAATTATAAATTGAACAAAATATTTAAACATGTACCAAAATTAAAGTTACTTATAAAATATAAATCTTTTCCTACTAAAATTTACCTTGGTGTTTCACACTTTCAGAATATGTAGAAAAAAAATTCCAATTTTGATTCCTATAGGAAAACAACAAACGTTTTAAAGCCCTCTGTCCGAAAATAAGATAATGTTTGTACATACTTTCACTCTTTTTCGAAAAACGTCAAAATATGGGGTGAAAATAAATTTTCGTATTTTGTTATGAAACTATCAGATTAGTGGTCCTCCATCTTTTAAATCCATTATTTACTTTGCTTTAATTATTAAATTAATCCTTACCAGTGTAACCAACCCATGAAAGCCTAACTTATATTGAATGTTTTAATCCGATTAAATTTTGAGAACGTTTAAAATATAATCTTAATATTATCACCGAAAGTCGTATTCTCAAATAAATTATGAATCTCTCACTCTAAAAAAACTGAACTGACTATTGATTATTAACGTAAAATCTATACCCAACCCAAAGACTAATAAGCCAGTGATTTTTTCTTTATATCTGTTATTTTTGATAAAAATCATTAAAAACACAACAACTGTTTTAAAAGGAACCTTTCACATACTATTTACAATGCTATGATTTAGGTAGCGATTTATTTATCAAGATAAAAAATAATTTATCTCGAAAAAATTACGACTCTTCGTATGGTGCATCGATAAAACTATATAACTCTTTTAAATTGGCCTAAATTCACTAAGAAAACGTAAACTCATTGAATTAACAATAGAGTTGTTCAACAAGTTAGGAATTTATTTCTAATCATGATACCTTATAATAATTTCAACAGCTACAACAAGATTCTAGAAACTTCTAACGGAAGGTTAAATTGAACGAACTGAAAAAGGAGTCAGACTTAAGTTCCTCATCTTTTTATGCACTCTTAAGTTTCATATGACCTTGCGAACTTAGTAATTTATTATAAAATAAATAAAATGAGGCCTTTTAAAGTGACTAACTTTTGGTAGATATCATATGGAAAAGAGTCGCCTTATCTGTGATAGAAAAGTAAACCATTATGCAAATTTCCACACACACGTTTCTACTTGGTTTGATTTTGATTTCTTTTAACGCTTAAGAAGAAATTTTAATTACCGCTGACGATGTTCTCATCAATTGAATGTTTGTCTCCAAAACAGTTGCTCCGACACTTTTTCTTTGCAAAATATATTGAAAATGAAAACATTACTATTTACGGAGAACATTGAAAAGTAATCGAAACTTTTGTGATGAATTAAAGAGTACATCACGCGTGAAAAATATAAAATCGTAGTGCTGTTTTAGCTTGAAACTTAGGTTTAATTTCAAAAATAAGACTGACTTAAATTATAAGTGAATCTATTGTGACGACATCCGCTAGAATGGAAACCTTCTACGGACGAAAAACATCAAAATAGGGGTTTTTTTCGCAAAAAATACGCACTATCGATCATACTTAATAAGGAATTATAATCTACAGATTCAATATTTACTCATCGTATCCTGTGTTCCTTCCATGGACCGACTAACTCTCTTCAGCATCTCTAATTTCAAACTCTTGCTTTTCAATGATGGAGTTAGGTTCCGAGCGTTTCTGAAGAATGAATAAAAAAAGTCAATTATATATTATTTCCAAATTAAAATCTTTATGTCGATCCAAGAATACTCACTATCTATCATACTTGAATAGGAATAGTAATGACATTAGATTCAAATTATACTCATTCTTTTCGGTGTTCCATCGATGGACCAAACATCTTTTCGTTAGTATCTCTGCGATCATACACTGCTCTTCCGTGATGGAGAAAGTATTTAATGTTGATTCTAAAGATAAAATTTAAAAAAAAAACAGTAAATAAAATAGTGTATCGAAAACAAAAGAACTGCGTTAATCCAAGATAAGCATTTAAGATCAAACTTAAATGGGAATAGTAATAAAATTAGATTCAAATTATACTCATAGTATTCTATTTTCCATCCATGGACCGACTAACTCTCCGCAGTATCGCTGCTCTATTTTTCAGCTGTAATATAACTGATCCCGCGAGTTGCATAACCCTTCATTGAAGTACCAAGTCCCATCGAAGAGTTGTCTTTTAAATCCCAAATAACTGACTTATTTATTTAAAATTCCGAGAATACCATTTAAGCGGAACTAAACTGTAAGGGGCTTCCGAAAGACATCGCTTGATAATATTTGGTTGAAAGGGAACATGAGAATATAAAGTAGCACAAATTAGTTAAGTATTTACAGAAAATATTGTGCGATGCAATCATAATAGCGAGCTGATGTTATATCGATCGCTCAAACAAGGATTTTCCATTCGAAGTCTTAGGACAAGATCTGATACCAAGTCGAAGAATTGTGGCAACTATCGTCTCGGGATTGAATTCAATTAATTTATTTTATCTCAAAAATGGATTAATTTTAACTCAAATATTTCTCATAATAAAACTACTGCTTGCTCATTTAATTCATAATTGGAATCTCAGTTCGGATCCAATAAAGATATTTATTTATATATTTATTAAAACACTGCAAGTTGGTACCAGGTGGCAACGGTTCAAGCGAGACGGAAATTAAATTGTGAATGAATAAGCAAGATGCTTAAAACGATAGCTATTCGTCAATTCAATTTCGAATATTTAGCAGGAATTTCGTTACGAGAATAGAAGAATGTATTTATTGAAGTAATTGTAATATATTACTAATGATCATTTCCGTAATTGAACTTCCAATTGAATTGATTTCAGAAGACATTGTCCGTACTTGAACTCTTAAAAACTGATAAATGATTGCTCGAGGAATTCAGTCCAGCTTTTATGTACTTGATTATTCAAAATCGATTCTAAAAATTACGACTCTCAATACGATTTCTGGTGAGATAAACTTCGACTATAAAGGCTGTAGGATTGATTCCCGAAAACTAAGTACAAGTGGAATCTGAATCATAGAAGTTAGTTTAACTAATTTATCCAGCTCCTTCCACTTAACGACCGTTGAAAGTACGGCTAAAATAATGCGGTAATATTACTATTAATTATTTCCGGTATTCAACTTTGGTTACATCAAGAAGAGGAACGTCACCAATTCCGTCGAATTTAAGATTAAGACCTCTATCCTAACTTCCTAATAATAATAACTCGAAAACTAGAAAAATAATACACTAATGCCGCAAATGAATATTTACCCATTATTTAAGTATTACATATATGGCGATTTTGAATCGAATAATTAAACAAGGATAGAAAATTGAAGTCTCCCTTTTGAGAGATTGATGATACAATAATGATGGAAGGTAAAATCAAATGTTAAATTTAAATTGAAATCCTGTTGATTCAATATTAGTAGACATAGTCCATAACTGACCTCTAAAAATTGAGAAATAATTGCTTGATGAATACGGTCCAACTGTAACGTATTTGATTACACTGGGGAACAATTTTCAACTTTATTTCTGTTGAGTTCGATTTTTGAGCTGCTTAAGGGTAAATGAGGCATGCTGATTTCAAATCTGTATTTAGTTTTCTTCTATCACGTCAAGTTTTTTCTCTACGCTTTATGTGAATGTGACCATTCTGTCGGAGATACTCTGGTACCGTCAAACAAAAATACAATTTTGGCTAATATATATTACATTGATTTATTCGTTTGTTGACTACATTTACATCTTAATTACAATATAGTACAATGTGCTTACATTTAATCCTTTTGTCCCGCAAAAATGGTGAAATTGACCATTGTGCACCTTTGGAAACCAGCGACAGGTTCATATTGTACTTACTTGTTCAGTTACACTTGAGATATTGCAGTGAGATGTTGCGAGTTGCTCTTATATAGTGAAGCACTTTCCAGCGTTTTAATCTGAGTTCTTGTTTGTTTACAGGATTATCAGGGTGTAGTTTTTATTTAAATATGAATTGGAATATTTTATTATGTTATCTGCTACTTCGCATTGTAAGTTTTCAAACAGCCCCGATTCGTTTTGTTATATATGTGGTAGTTTTACCATTCCTTGTAAAAGAAAAATTATCAGTGTTTTTGTTAAGCAAGCCTATCTTGCCTACTTTAAGATGAAAGTTGGTGATCAAGATAAGTTGTGGGCCCCTCACAAGGTGTGTAAGCAGTCTGTTGAAGGTTTGTGGATATGGTCGAAGGGAATACATGATAAATTTCAATTCGGTATACCTATGATCTGGCGAGAACACAAGGATCACTCAAGTGATTGTTATTTTTGTACAGTGAAAATATCAGAATATAACAAGAAAAGCAGATGTAAAATAGAGTATCCTAGTCTACCGTCAGCTATACTCAGTGCTAGTTTTCAAAGAATTGCCCTCTTTGGAAATACATGAAGACGAGTCTGGTGAAGAACGAAGTGGCCTTAACGACGTAGATTTTGAAATTGAAGATACTGATCGTAAGGGATTTGAGCAGCATGAGTTGAATGATTTGCTACGAGATTTGGGACTATCTAAAAAAGCTTCAGAGCTTTTAGCATCAAGACTGAGAATCATCATCACAAATCAATCAATCAATCATCAAGCGTGAGAAAAACTTGCTTGAAAAAGGAGCTAAGGTATCCTACTTTCGATCAAGAGAAAGTGCGTTTCTGCTATACTTCCCAAGTGATGATGAATTTTTATATTGTCATAACGTGCATGGTCTAATGGAAGAGTTTTAGCCTATAATGCAACTGAATGGCGATTATTCATCGATAGTTCAAAGCGGAGCATGAATTGAATCCACAATGGAAATTTATTTGGTGCATTCCCAATAGGCCATTTAATTTGTCTACGTGTAGAATATGAAGATTTAAAGAGAGCCATTGATTTGTTGCAATATAACATGCACCAATGGATCATCTGCATTGATCTTAAAATGGTCTACTTCCTCCTTGGCCAGCAACGCGGTTACACCAAGTACCCTAGTTTTTTGTGTATGTGGAACAGCAGAGCTCGCGAGAAGCTTTGGGTGCAGCCGAATTGGCCACCACGATCTGATCTGAAACTTGGTGATCCAAATATTCTACATCAGCCACTTGTTGACAGAAAGAATATTATATTTCCACCTCTACGTATAAAATTGGGTCTCATAAAGCAATTTATTAAAGATTTGTCAACTGAAGGGGACTGTTTCATGTATCTAATTTCTGCATTTCCCAGATTGTCATTTGAAAAGATCAAGGCTGGTGTGTTTGATGGTCCACAGATTCGGCGGCTCATTAAAGATGAACATTTCATCAATACAATGAGAGTACTTGAAAATAATACTTGGTTAGCATTCATAAATGTTGACAAAGGCTTTCTTGGAAATACACGAGCACAGAATTACATGGAAATTGTCCAGCAACTCTTGGAGAGCTATAAAATGCTTGTTTGCAATATGAGCATCAAATTACATTTCTTACATAGCCATCTTGCTGACTTCCCGAAAAATCTTGGTGCAGTCAATTAAGAGCAGGGTCAGCGATTCCACCAAGATTTGAAGGTCAAGGAGACAGGGTATCAAGGTAGATGGGATGCACACATGATTGCTGACTACTGTTGGAGCATCAGATTAAACACTCCAAAAAAAGCTATAAGCAAAAATATTTACCTTGATTTGCTTTTTTAAAGTTTATATGAGTTAATGAATGCCTTTATATGACTATAAATATTCTTTGCGAAGTATACTTGGTAAGTTTTCTCTTTATTCTCCTTCATATGGACATTTTGTAAGACTTTTGAGACATAAAGAGGGTATCCTGTAGCTTAAAAACTTGACGTGATAGACAAAAACTGAGGTTCATTTTGAATTCAGATGTCAATTGTTAGTCAAAAACAAGTCACAGATCTAAGACAACAAAATCACTGTTCCCCAGTGTTATTCAAAATCGATTATAAAAAATCAAGACTCTCAATAAGATTTCTAAAAACCTTCGACACAGAAGACTGTAGATGGATGGACTGTAGAATGGATTCATGAAAACTAAGGACAAACGGAATCCGAATTATAGAATTTCGTTTAACTGTAATTCAAGGTTATGGAAAAAGAAAGATAACAACGACGTGAGTAATAGCTGACTAAACTGTCAATATCACACTTCATCTACTATTTCATAAAATATGTTTATCATAAGAATCGAAATAATACATTATTTAGTCAAAACCAAAATATATCTTTAGAACTCAATCTAGAGTAATTCATGATGATGCGCATACGTACCAAATAAATGAGATCCGACGAAGTCCACGAAAATCTTGACGCCAGGAAATATCCCCTAATTTATTGAAGACATATTTCTCGAATAAAAATAATCAAACAATTAATAAGCTTAACTTCGAAAAATGTTCGAATATGCTGGCTTTAGAACCTATTGTACTTATACAATTCAGAACTTAACGGCATTCTCGAATGTAAGTCCGGCAGCAACTCCTCCCTGGGTGGCGTCTCCGAAGTAACTGAATTTTAAACCTTTAGAATAAAAGTTGAACCTGATACAGCGCTGTGATTGGTCGATGATTCGACTGTCAGTTTTACACCTTGTTTTCCTCCTTAGTGTTAAAAGTTTTCATTAATTACAATCACCACAGAAATAAAATATGGTGAAGCGCAAAACAATTCAATTAAAACTTTTAAATTTTTGGAAGATTAAAATTATTTTCGAACTCCTTTATTATAATCCTCGTAGATTTCTTGTCTCCCCACTGGTACCTTATGACTCAGAGTTAAAAAACTTCTGCCAAATATATAATTTTGCTAATATTTTTGAAAAGACTCGAATAAAAATAAATAAAATATTATATGAAGGTGATATTTATGTGATTATGAAATGGGAGAAAGAAAGTATCTAACTGCAAATTTACATCGGAGCATAATTTTTAATATAACTAAAGCAATGATGTCATTATGGCAAAAAAGTAAAAATGCAATAGAATTATCGAGTAATATGTATTTATAACAATGATAACTCATATAACATTAATTTTAGAATTGCGGAACATATCTCCAAGGTAATGACATGACTACACACCAGTGTGATGTTATGAACCTAGCAATGATCTTTACTCTTGCAAGAGAAATCATACTAAAGTATCATACTTAGTATCCTCTTTTGGAAACAACAGAATTAGATTACTTAAATGTACTCACTTTCTGATAAATTACTTATCTCATGGTCAACGATAATCTAAGAAATATGAATTACTATCCAGTAAGATTAGATGTAGGTATTATATCCAATATTTTTCTTTGATAAATTCTAAAATTCCTCTATTTAGAATTCCAGCTGATTATGGTCGGTGTTTTCAACTCAATGGTGCAATGATATATCAGTCAATTGTTGAAGAAGATTGGATTTGAGTGAACATTTCTAACAGGAGATTAATAAATATATTTTGAGGACATTAAATCGAGGATATTAAATGTTCTTAAGCGTCAGCCCTAAACTAACAGTATTTGTCACATTTGATACGACAGTGTTTAATCATCTTAGTAAAAAAAATGTTCAGAATCCATTTAAGTATTTTTTTAAGGTAAAGACATGAATACGTACTAATGTGATGTTATGATCCTAGCTATAAAAGTATCCTTTCAAATCATTTCATTGAATAAAACTTTCCAATGAATCAGGATTCAATTTGATCATATTAGGAGCTGTAATGTTATGAGATATAACTTATGATACGGTCAGTTTAAGCAAGTACATATCGATTACTAGTCTGCAAGTTACATACATACATTTGTTAGAGCTAGCGGACATGATAAAATCCAAGGTCTCAGCAACTTACGTTTCTTCCTTTGTTATTTGAATCTCTTCCGGGGTTCTCTAGTTCGAATTAGTATCCTTTCGTATTCTATTTTTCCAATGAATTTCGTCACCAACCATACTTTTATGATCCATGAAGCACATAAATGTATGCACTGTTAACACAGACACACTGTTCACGAGAAAAAATATCGCCTTAGTTAATAAATACTTCTGATGTCTAAGTATTTTGTTTCACTTGCAATTAAATTTTACTTTTGAAGGAAAGTATGAAAGGCACCTTCACAATTGCAGCACATGTTTTTCAGACTGACTTGAGAACAGCGGAAGTTACGTAATCGGATGTCGAAAAGTACCTTTTCGTTATTCAGAAATTTTCTTTACCACAATTCTTCTGAATCGTGCCAAACGTCGGAGGGAATGACCTTCACTTGAGCTTCAAGAGTTAGTTTGGTATTTGTGAGGAAGTTGTTTGTACGAGTTGGAAATTCAGCTTTATGACCATTGCCATTTATAAAGGTGTGAGGAGTTTTTCAGTGAGATCAGTGCTGTGCAGTGCTTGTGGTAAAATAGTGTTACTGAGTATGATAGTGCTAAAAAGTAAAGAGGGCACGTTTATTCTTTCCGCCAAAACCATAATCTATCTCACCAGAGTGGCTAATGTATGTACCATTGCAACAACATGGACGAACATCGTGTTGGAGATTAATGTATGCGGGATTTCATTGCATGATTGATGACAACTGACTCTAGCATTGCCAGAATACAAGGGTAAGTGTAATAGAAGATAAACAGGTAGGTCGATATTCTTTGCGACTTTCAGCATAAAAATGAGTATACATGTAATAATATTTGCGTCGACTTGGAAACTATACTTAAAGTTTAGTGATAAATCCGTGTGATCCATGTAATCATGTAAAGTAGTAAGATGTGGAAAGATGGTGTTTTGTTTCATCACTGAGCCTGTGTGTGATTAGTGGTAATTTTACTCGTAATTGCAGAACTACGAACAAGGCTATCTATTTTTATGTGATATAAAAATACATATGCAAAGGTTTGGATTCATAATTAATGCTTAGATTAGAAATAACACGTCGAACGTGGAATTTTCATTCAATGTGTCCATGACTTTGTGAGAACAGCTCAAAAACACTCAAAGAAATTTACTTGTATTTTTCCATACATCTATGCATTTTATCGACCGCTATCGTTTTTTATCTAAGACGATTTTAAACTGTCGTATCCAATGTGTACTATTGTATGTACTGTTAGCTAGGGGCTAACGCTTTAGAAAATTTCGTGGGCGTCCTCTGGGTTTTTCAGAGGTTGAATAGGAATAATGAGACCGACCCTGAGGTAGCCGAAAGAATTAGGAGTTGAAAACACCGACCGTGATCGGGTGGAATTCTAAAGAGAGGAGAGGCTATTTTAGAATTCCTAACACCCATATCTAATATTACTGACTAGCAATCTTACTGTCTGAAATATGGAT
Organism: Sympetrum striolatum; assembly: GCA_947579665.1. NCBI lineage: Eukaryota > Metazoa > Arthropoda > Insecta > Odonata > Libellulidae > Sympetrum > Sympetrum striolatum. The sequence continues at coordinate 44,993,117 of OX388342.1, read as the reverse complement.
TATATTATTAATGAGAAAAGTTATTTATTAGAACGTTATTTTACATAACGTGAGAGCATTTAAGAATTCTATTTTGTTATTTCCAAAAGATGATAAAATGCATAATATCTTGGCATGATTTCTCTCGGAAGGGATATCATGTTGCTAGGTCAATAGCATCACTATAGTGTGTACTCATGTCATTGGAGGGAAATTCCACAATTCGAAAATAAATGTAATATGAGTAATTATTGGTATATCATGAATATTACTCACAAGTTGATGGATATTTACGTTTTACCAAACTTACATCAATGCTTTAGTTATATTTTAAAAAATTATGTTCCACTTTAATTTGTAGATTACTCTCTTTCTCCCGTTTCATTAATGCCAAACCTTAACATAATATAAAACGATATTGCATATAATATTTATTTTTATTTTTTATTCGAATCCTTTCACAAAAAATATATGCAAAATGATATATTTGGTAGAAGTTAACTCTGAGCCATGACGTAACCTAGCGGAAAAAAATTAATCTATGCGCATTGTAATCAAAGAGTTTCAAAATTAATTTACTTTCCAATAATTTTTAAATGTAAATTGAATTGTTTTGAGCTTAATTAATTGTTATTTTTAATGGCGATTACAATTAATGATAACTATTAACACTATAGGGTTCGATAGAAATTTTAATCGCCAACCAATCACAGCACAGTATTTGGCTCAACGGTTGTTCTAAAGGTTTAAACTTCAGTTACTTCGGAGACGTCACCCGGTGTGGAGATGCTGCTTGTCATTCTTTCAAAACGCCGTCGGCTTTTGAAACGTAAAAGAACAATAGACTCGAAACCGAGTATATGCGATCAAATATGGGAGTTCAGCTCAATAATATTTTTGATTAATTTTATTCCAGCAGTATCTATTCAATGAATTAGGGGATATTAACTGACGTCAAGAGTTTCGTGGACATCGTCGGGGGGATCTCAGTTACTTGGTAAGTATGTGCATAATTACGAATACTAACTTTTAAAGATTTATTTTTGGTTATGAGTAAATGTTACAGTTATTAGATTCTTACGTTGAACGTATTTTATGAGATAGCAGATGAAGTGGTTGTAGCTGAGGCATGGACAGTTTAATCAGCTAATTCTAGCGTCGATGTTATCTTTCTTTTTCTTCCATCTTGAATTATAGTTAAACTAACTTCTATGATCCAGATTCCACTTGTCCTTAGTTTTCGGGAATCAATCCTTCAATATTTATGGTCGAATTTTTTCTCACCAGATATCGTATTGAGATTCGTAATTTTTTTAGTCGATTTTGAATAATCAATTACATTAAAGCTGCTCTGTATTCCCCAAACAATTATTTTTCAATTTTTAAGAATTCAAGTAAGGACAATATCTTCTGAAATCACTTCAATTGGATTAATGATTTAAGTTTAAATTCTTATGTTACGGACCATCATTATTATGGCATCCATCCATTAAAACGAGAATTAACTATCCTTTTTTCATAAATCGATTCAAATCGCCATGCATACATAATGAGAGATTTTATTTGTGCGGAATTAATGTAATATTATTCTAGTTTTCGAGTAATAATTATTAGGAAGTCAGTTCGGAGGTCTTAGTTTTGAAAATCAATGGAAGTCTAAGACTTGTGACGTTCGTCTACTTGGTGTAACCCAAGATGAATATGCAAAATAATAACTGGTAATACTAACAGATTAATTCAGCCTATACTTACAACGGTCGTTTATGTCGAATCGTCTGGATAAACTTAAATAATCAAATATTATTTTATGAGCAGTGATTGTTTTATGTATTTTCATGCGATTTTTGCTTTGGGTAATCATTGTTCGATTTTTCACATTAATTTATAAATAGTAATAATAGCAGGACAGAATACGTTAAGTAATATTCTTGGAAATTATTTCTGGTTATGCTAGTCGCGTGATCATTTATATAATTTTTCCCGTATTATGGCATTAAAAGGGAGCAGCGATGCTGCGGAGAGTTCAATGGATGGAAAATAGACTACTATGATTTTAATTTGAATCAAATTTTATTACTATTTCTATTTAAATATAATCAAAAATGTTTATTTTTCGTATTAAAAGTGAGTTTTTCTTGTATTCGCAATACTATTTAATTTACTTCTTGTTGCTTAGTCCATGAATGCACGCTTGGAACATTTCTCCTTCATGGAAGAGCAGAGTGGGAGTGCAGAGATGCTGAGGAGAGATATTCGGTCCATGGATGGAATACATAATACAATGAGTATAATTTAAATCTAATTTTATTACTATTCCAGTTAAAATATACTAGATAGTTCGTATTTCTGTACCAGCATAGAGTTTTTGTTTTCGAAATATTATTTTATTATATATGTATTTATTCTTCAGAAACTCTTGGAACCTTTCTGCATCATGGAAAAGCTAGAGTTGGATTGCAGAGATGCTGAAGAGAGTTAGTCGGTCCATGGAAGGAACACAGGATACGATGAGTAAATATTGAATCTGTAGATTATAATTCCTTATTAAGTATGATCGATAGTGCGTATTTTTTGCGAACAAAAATTTTATTTATTTTTAATAAATTTTATTTTTTTCGTCCGTAGAAGGTTTCCATTCTACCGGATGTCGTCACAATAGATTCACTTATAGTTTAAGCCAGTCGTATTTTTGAAATTAAACCTAAGTTTCAAGCTAAAACAGCACTACGATTTTATATTTTTTACGCGTGATGTACTTTTTAATTCATTATAAAAGTTTCGATTACTTCTCAATGTTCTCCGTAAATACTGAAGTTTTCATTTTGAATATATTTTGCAAAGAAAAGTGTCGGAGCAGATGTTTTATAGACCAAAATTCAATTGATGAGAGGATCGTAAACAGTTATTAAAATTGCTTCCTAAGCGTCAAAAGAAATCAACATCAAACCAAGTGGAAACGTGTGTCATTAATTTGCATAATGGTTTCCTTTTATATCACAGATAAGGCGAGCCTTTTCCATATTATAATTATGAACAGTTAAACACCGTAGAAGGCTTTATTTATTTCATAATAAATTACTAAGTTCGCGAGGTCATATGAAACTTAAGAGTGCATAAAAAGATGAGGAACTTAATTCCTAAAGGAATAATTAACTCCTTTTTTAGTTCGTTCAATTTAACCTTCCGTTAGAAGTTTCTAGAATCTTTTTGTAGCTGTTGAAATTATTATAAGGTATCATTATTAGAAATAAATTCCTAACTGGTTGAACAACTATTGTTAATTCAATGAGTTTACGTTTTTTAGTGAATTTAGGCCAATTTAAAAGTTATATAGTTATCGATGCACCATACGAAGAGTAGTAATATTTTCGAGATAAATTATTTTCTATCTGGATAAATAAATCGCTACCTAAATCATAGCATTGTAAATAGTATGTTAAAGGTTCCTTTTAAAACAGTTGTTGTGTTTTTAACGATTTTTATCAAAAATGATAGATATAAAAATATTCGCAGGGTTGGTTATGGATTTTACGTTAATAATCAATAGTCAGTTCAGTTTTTTTTAGAGTGTGAGATTCGTTATTTATACGAGAATACGACTTTCGGTGATAATATTAGGATTATATTTTAAACTTTCTCCAATATTACAATTTCGTCGTATCACATTCTTATCCAAAGTCGAAGAGAGAAATGAGATCCGCGACCAAGTTGAAATCAATTTCACGTGTAATTCTCATATTAGTTAATGATACCTGATTCACATGTTAGATAATGAATACATAGACGACAAAGATTACTGCAATCGATGGCTCATTACTATTTGATCATTGTGTACTTAGATTTTTGAAGCCCCGGAACGATGTGGGCGTGGTGAAAGCGGATGGCATTAGTTCAATGTGCTTTCTCTTTCATTCCTTCCGTTTTAGTTCTAATATCACCTTTAATTTTTCCATATATACTTACATTTCCATACTTATATTAGCTTAAATTCACTTTCTCCTTTTTGTAAGCAGAGCTCATGTACCAAAGGTCACCCCAAGGTCGGTGCTTCCTCAAATTTAAATTACATCCTCCATTCCTAAGATGTTTTCAACAGTGGTAGCCACTGATTCGTGCCATTCTTACCTTAGAGTCTTTGCACAAGTTCAAGGTCTTGTTTTCATAAAGAATCTCTGACATTGTAAAGATCTTTAGTTTGTTTGCGTTACTTTTTCACAAGTCTGCTATGATACTAGGCCGTGTTATTATATTAGCCTTTAATACCACTAATCGTAGCAAACGCGAGAGAAGGTTTTTAGTTAACTGGATATAGATGAATGCAGAGAAATATACGCGGCAGAATATTTGTCCTTGTTTCTTATCAATCTCCCTACCGACTGTTCGCTTAAGATGGTTCGAGTTTCTTTCAGTTAACGCAGTTTTGGACTACTTGGCATTCTAAGCATGCGGCTGTAAACAATTTCCATCTTAAAGATGTAAAGGATCAGAAACGATTAAGGAGATTTAGGTCGTTAGTATGCCTTTAATGCGGTTTCAATGACTGCAGTGTAGGACATCCGCGATAATGATTGCCATCCATCATTATAATTCCCAACCTTTGGGTATTTGTAAAGATATTCACCGGATTTGATCTGCAGTAACAATTACTCGTTTTTATGATCGAATTTAGTTTTTTCTTTGAAAGAAGAGTAAATTACTTAAGATGCTTGATTTTTCTCTAAGTGTACGAAACATACTTGGCATGAATGCCAACATCCGAATCATTTTTTTACAAGATGTATATGCAGTATAAGAGATTCATCAAACCTTGATAATTAGGTCAATGAGACACGTATATATGATTAAAGAGTATATTATGTAAGATTCTTTCTCCATAATTCTTACTTTGCTTTATTTATTTGTATCGCATACTTTTCAACGGCGAAATGAAGCCAAGGCTCTTTAATTATTTTATCGAAATATTAGAATAAGAAAAATTATTTATCTTTGAGGAATCATACATCATGAAAATTTGTGTTCATTATATATTCATGTATTTTTACATCATAATTTTCCACTGGATTTGCAAGTTTTTGTGAATTTTAAAAAAGATTTTCCGAAATATAACCATTCTGCTTGCTTTAGACATTCCAAAACCTCAATTCTCAAATTAATAAAAATAATCTTCAATATTGGGTTGGTGTTGCTGGGTTACCACTATTACAAGAAATACTTATTAAAAGAAAATGCGATAATTTAAAAATTTTTGATATTAAATTGCTTGTTTATTATTTATAGTCTCAAAATTGAATCGGATTAAAACATTCAATAAAAGTTAGGATTCCATGGGTTGGTAACACCGGTAAGGATTAATTTTGAAAATAAAGAAAATTAAATAATGGATTAAAACGATGGAGGACCACTAATCTGATAGTTTCATAACAAAATTTGAAAATTTATTTTCACCCCATATTTTGACGTTCTTCCAAAAGAAGTGAAAGTACTTTTTCTTATCTTCGAACAGAGGGCATTTAAAAAATATTGTTGTTTTCCTAAGGAATCAAAATTGGAATTTTTTTCTACATATTCTGAAAGTTTGAAATACCTAGGTAAATTTTAGTAGGAGAAGATATCTATATTATGTGATTGCAATTTTCTTACATGTTTAAATATTTTGTTCAATTTATAATTAATAGGATAATACATAAAAAAGGCTTGATATGTTTTCTTAAATATGGCTAAAGGTGTTTTAAAAATTCAAAGTAATTTAGAGTCATATTGACCCCACGATTTGACGCAAATAATTAAGAGTTAAGTACTGGAATTAACGGGAATGTGTGTTTTGGACTATTTTTTTTTGTTTTTGGTAAATAATATGCGTATTATTTTCCTCTAAGGACTGCGGTGGGAGTCAGCGTTGGGTAGTTACGTCGGGGAATGGCATCGGAATCAATGTTGGCCAGGAAAGAATAAAATTAACAACTCCTTGAGAAATAAAACAGTGACAAAAGAAGTGAAGTTAATCCGTGAAGTGCGCATTCCAATCCTGTAATTGGGTTCTAAACTATTTAGTGATCCCTCTATTGACTATATCAGTGGACCTTTATCTATTTTTACTACTTGAATATTTGTGAAAGTTTAATCTTCCATGTGGCTCATGGCGATGCACATTTAACTTCTATGTTTTGAAATTTTATGTTTCCATCAATCCATTAAGTGTTTATTCCATCTTAAAGGATAATATTTATCTATGCATATGTTTGTATATTTTTCTTCTATCACTCCTTTATATCTGAATTTTAAATGTCACTATGTACTTCATGGTGATGCACATTTAACAGACTTGTCTAAGAAGTTTTATATGTCTGTTTATCTTTTCAGTGTTTAGCAAACCTTTACAGATAATATTTATTTATTTTTATGCATTTATTTGTATAGTTTAGTGTTTGTATCCCTCCTATCTCTCTGATGCTTAACAATTTTAAGATATGCTAGTTTATGTATACCCTATGTATGCAATGATTAAGGTATTTATTTTCTACTAATAATTATAATTTAATTGTGAAAAAGAGGGATCTGGGGCATGTCTGAGGGGGCCAATACGCCTCACCTGTCCCCAACATCAATAAAGTCAGGTCATGGGACATTGTAAAGGGAGGTATTCCAGGAGATAGCTTGGGGAGAGGTTGGAGAGCGTTGGGGGTAGGTGGAGTCGTTTGCCGCAGCTTGTGGGGGATGGGGACTACTGGTGGGGGAGGGTGCGAGGGGGGGTGAGGCACGGCGTAGGTGAGTTGGGGGTGGGAAGTCCGTTGAGAGGGCGTCGCGGAAGAGGTTGATAGAGTACCTCGAGGTATATGGCATCAGGGGAAGTGGTCATCGGGGGAAAGGGCGTCGTGGTATAAGGCGTCGCGGTATAAGGCGTCAGGGTATAAGGCGTTGGGGGGGGGGGGGGGGGGCTCTGGGTGGTGGGGTAGGGAGTTGGGTAAGGGGGATTTGGGGGGTTATGTTACGGGGCATAGAGGTAGGTGCATTGGTAGAAGGGACGTCGGGAAAGGGGGCGTCGGTCGAGGGGGCTTCGGAGAAGATGCGTCGGCAGAGGGGGCGTCGGTAGAGGTGTCGTCGGGAGAGGGGGCGTCGGCAGAGGGGGCGTCGGTAGAGGAGTCGTCGGCAGGGGGGGCGTCGGGAGAGGGAATTGGTCAGGGGCTGCCGTGGTTTTTGGCCTCGAGGGATGGGGCATCGGGATAGGGGGTGTTCGTTGAGAGTAGAGGATTCGGGGGAGGGGGCGTCGAGATATATGGAGTTTGGGATATTAGGCCACCAGGGTTTAGTAGTCGGGGGAAAGGGCGTCGGTCCCAACGCTCTACAGAAAAAAACCGACAGCCTTGCAAGACCGAACTTGCAAGTTTTTATAATATAAATGATGAATATTGATTTAAAACTAACAAAAGGCAGTTTTGATGAACTTTATTTACTGAAAACATTTACCTTTATATCGTTATTTAGAATCTATATATTGTAAAACACAATAAATTTATAAAAATAGACTTGGAAAGATTTTATCATTCATTTCTCTTGCCCTTAAAAAATGTTCAGGGAAAACATCAAATATAATAATAATAAAAGGCCTTTATTCGGGCGAGATTGAGACTAGAAAGTCTCTTCTTACACCTAACCCATATACGTCCATGTTGAGATGGTGAGTTGTATGACCATAGAGTATATATACTCTATTTTAACAGACGCAAATGTCTGGTACGCAATTTTCTGGTGATGCAAATGTCCATGGGATGCAAATATTCTAGGGACTCAAATGCCCGGGAAGCAAAGGTCCGTAGTACGCAAATGTCTGCACGCGCAAGTGAGCAAAACCACTTCTAAGATACATTTTTGTAAAGAAGGTTTTTCAGAGTATTTTATAATCGTGGTGGGCACATTAATAACCCTAGTTTGTATTTATGTAATTTAAGGAGGACTTTCTATTTTGTAATACCCAAGCCTTATGTACAGTTGCATAAGCAATTGTTTCCTATATAGCACCTTAATTATTCTCTTCACTACTAAAAAATGTCTCCACCCCACCCAATCAAATAGTTTTTCTTGGAAATCTAAAGGCCTGATTATTTCTGGAAAATGATGTAAATGTTTTTCAAAAGTACCTACGTTTATTCTTTCTTTTTTTCTTCTACCTGTCTATATTTCAACTTGTTTACCTCTCTATTTTTTGTTTCTATTCCAATCCTCTAAGCAATGTTCACAAAAAATTATTACTTTACACATATATGCCAAAAAACATTTAAGATTTAAATTAAAGTGATGGCAATTTCGATAAATTTTGATTTCTTCTGAGATGCCTAATTTATCCTTCTTTAAGAGAAAATAAAATATTATTATTTCTATTTATAAAGGGAAAACTATCTATTGAAAACAAACCATTACGTATGTCACAAGAGGGAAAATCTCTGGAAACGCAGTATTACCTTACTGAAAAAACCGTAGAAAACAGTTGCGGCTCTCCAATGTAGTAATTATGATCTACAATTCATGCCCAAGAGTAATAAGAGACTTATGGGGCAAAAGAGGTAATGCAACTAGAAGGGATAAGGTTATTATTCAAAGCTGGGTAAAAGGTAGAAAACTTTTTATAGGCTAAATGTAATACCTCATTATTAAAGATACATATATAAGCATAAGCATGTTGAAGAATGATATATTTTTGCCTGCCCCTACGAACTTTTTAAAGTAATGGACTTTGCAAAGGTCTCTGATGGTTTCTAAACTTTTGAGTCAATATATCAGGAAAGTTCTAAAATGAAAATCTCTTACTCTCTGGGACATGTACGTCAGTTAAAGGGTTTAGAGGACTTTGTAGAACGAAAGGGAACACAGGGAAGTGCAGAACAAAGAAGATATTTTCATAGAATATAATATTTATTGAGTGGATGTTGGCATCCTAAAACAGAATAGGATACAAACAGTTTCACATATGTAAATAGATACAAAACTAAATAATAATAATAATAATAAATTTATTCCATCTTAAGATAATACAAACAAAATGAAATAAAATTATACTACATTGCGATGGAATTAGGTACCCCATAGGTAAGACCTGTTTTGGGGTTACCATCAAACTAAAGTAAACGGATTGCTGGTGCTAATACATACAAAAAACATAAAAAAGTAAGTGGTTTAACTAAAAAGAAAGAATATATTTGTGTGTTCTTTACACTTGTTCTTAAAGAAAAAAAAAGTAATACCTGTAAATTATACAAAAAAGGGAGAAAAAAAACAGATGCATGTATATAACAATAACAAGAATAATAACACTATTAGTATCAGAATAATAAAATTATAATAACCAAAAAATCAATTTTAAAAAAATCTATCAACATTTTCATTTGATAATAACCATGACTTGACTAACTGAAAAAACTTATAATAACATTTCTCATTTTTTATTTCCTTAGGCAAAAAATTAAAAATTTTTGGTCCCATAAAAACAAAAGACCTTATAAAAATAGTCAAGTTCGGTTTAATTAAATGTACATTACCTTTCCTTAAATTATAATGAATTGAACTATCAGAGATAGTTGGCTTATTTCCACTCATGACAAAAAACAACTTCAAAACCTTAAACATATACAAGTGTTGTAACGGGAGCAATGTTAAATTTACAAATAAGGGATAAGAATGCTCAAATTTATTTTTTAAGCAGATTATTCTAATAATCCTTTTTTGCAGGACTAATGCAGACTTAAACGTATTTTTATATGCACTTCCCCAAAATTGTAATCCATAATTTAATTTAGATTGTACTAGAGCACTGTAGATAACTCTTTTAAACAATAAAGTACACTTATTACCTATAAAGTAAAATTTTGATAAACAAAATCTTAAATACAAAGAAACAGATTCAATATGGCAATCCCATTTTAAAAATTGATCTAAAATTACTCCCAAATATTTTAAATTACATACTCTTCCAATTTCCAAAAAATTACATGAAATTTTTGGACAATATGCATGATGATAAAACAAGATTATATCATCTGGACAAGGATAATTTCCAATATTATAGCATATATACTTCGTTTTTTCGCTTAACTCTAGTCGATTGTAAAAAAACCATTTACTGAGAAAGTCCAAATCTTCTTGTACATTATCTCTAATTATTGTCCAGCTGTGTCCTTCATAACACAAAGCAATGTCGTCAGCGAAGGCCGTTACATTCCCTTTGAAATCATAATTACACAGGTCATTAATATATAACAGAAATAATAAAGGTCCCAATACAGATCCCTGCGGTACTCCAGTTTCTATTCGTTTATAATCACTATAACTGCTTCCTATTTTTACACACTGAGATCGTAGGGATAAGTAGCTCTTTAACAACATAATGGAACTCCACGAATTCCTATGTTTTATTTTATCAAATAGTATGTCATGATCAAGAGTATCAAAAGCCTTTTTAATGTCAATATATAATCCTACATTTCGTGCACTTATATTTATAGCTTTATATTTGTATTGTAAGTGATTTTCTAAAGCATTTTCTGCCCCCATTCCACACCTAAATCCAAACTGGCGTGAACTTAGAATCCCGTTTTTATCCAAAAATGTCAGTAATACAAGTAGTAATTACATAATATATAATAATAATAGCAACATTTTTATTTCTCTTTCCTATATAAAACATTCATAAATAAATTGAACAAAGCCTAAAAGAGGAATTTAGGCATCCAAGAAGATAATTCTTTTATAGGGATTGCCATCACTTTAAATAGAAATTGAATTAATATGTGTTTCGGCATACGTATAGAACAAAATTAATTTTTTATGTGAAAGGCTTTGAGCTTATAATATAAACAAAGTATAGTGAGATATAAATAAGAAAATAATAAAAGTGGTAGAGTAAAATAGAAAAAAAAAACAATGTACGTAATTACTTTATATATATTTCTATATCCTTCTTCAAAAAGAGCCAATTCTTGAATTTAGCAAGAGAAATTCCTTCACTGGGTGGGATGGATACATTTCTTGGAAGTGAGGAGAACAATTTAGGAGCTAAATAAAAATAAAATTGCTTACAGAATTGTACATTAGGTTTAGGGATTTCAAAACAAAGTTGTTCTTAAATAACATACCAATGGACAAGGCTTATTAATGTGTCCACCACAATTATAAAATACCCCAAGTAGTATTTCTAACTTTTTATTCAGTGGAAAGGATGACTCAATTCTCGAGGAGTGTGTCATAACTCTAAAACTTTATTTTGTAATACCTTTATGCACCGTACATTTGAATGATAGGCTCCACCCAGTATGCCATATTGTAATCTAGAATAAAAGAAAGCATAGTAGGCAGCTTGCAACACCAATGCAAGACAGACATATTTAAGAAAATAAAATTTCCTTAGGATATAGAATAACTTCCGATCTTAACTTACCAATATGAAATTTCCAATTAAAGTTACTGTCAATTATTAATATGAAATACTTTATAAGACTAAGTAATTCTAGATTTATACACACATTACACACATCATCAAAATAATATGATTTTACAAAAGGAAGGAGAAGGATCTCCATTGAACCATACAGGGAAGTTCAATAGACAGGATATAATAAAATATTCAGTAATGAGGTCAACATCATTTATTAAAGGAAACAGAAGGATCTCTGTTAAATGTTCAGGGAAGTGAGGAAGACTGAATTTTGAGAAAATGAAAGATTCAGCAATATAATGTAAATGATTTTATTAAAGAGAAAGAACTGTGGGAAAAAATTTGCAACTGAAGGTTGACAGATTAAAAAATCCCTCATTGTGGAAAAACATCCACACAAGGGGGGTGGAAAAAAAAAACGTGAAAACATAAAATAGGAACTTAAACCATGCACTTATCATTTATTATTGAACATTTTAAAATAAAAGAATCCGTGGGGAAAAAAACTGCAAATGAAGGTTGCCAAATTAAAAAACCCACATAGCAGCAAAACACCCCCAACAAGGGGGTACAAAAACAGAAAATCTTGTAGTCTTAAATCACGCACGTTGAATTTAAAAGTTTCAAATATGTACACAGCCCATTATGGAGTGCATGCTGTTCATGTGATACATAACCTCTGAAAATAAAATTAATTAAATAGAACATAAATACATAAATGCACTAAACTATGATGAATAATAACTTAGCAGATTTCCGTGGCGTTCAGGTGTATTATTCATGGTTTTTGGGTTCTCTTTCACGTTTTTTGTCTTAGTCGGATGACGTTTTGACCGCATTCCAGCAGTCGTCTTCAGGGCGAATGCATTTCATGTTCCCTCAGGTCCCCTTTTATATATGCTGGCTACCCTTCCCCTGCTACTTGGTGATTGGCCGTGCTCTCTGATTCATTTTAAGGATTCCTTTCTAACTATTATGAATATAATAGCCATCCTCTCTGTTCATATTTTCTGGTGTTTTGAATATTACTATCGCTTCCTTTATTACCTGTGGGCAATATTGTCTCTCTTTCAAAATTATTTTAGCCTCCTTAAATTGGACCTCGTGTCCCGGCTCACTCCAGGCGTACTCTGCGATGGGGGAGAGAAAAACATATCCATGAAAAATCAACACAATCTGAAAACTACACACAACTGTTAATAATTAAACAAAGTAAAGTTCATGTATGATATTAATACTGAAAATAAAATTGATTAAATGGCACACACATTTATATAAATACATTAAATTATGATGAACAATGGCTGAAAAGAAATGAAAACTGTGATTAGTCATTGTTCAACAAAATCACATCCATGGAAAATCAATAAGATCTGAAAACTATACACAGCTGTGAATATAATTACACAAAATAAACTACATCATTCTACACAATTATCTCATAGTATCTAATATTACTTTATGAATTGCAAACTTCAGCTCCTCGCTCTTAACTTTATCCTCAATTTGTTTGACCATTGTTGCTACATACCTCCCATATATCACATCCGTGTCATCATCGTCCATTCTCAAGAACTCCAACGCAGCAGCCACAAACTCCAGTATGCCATCATCCACTTCTGTTGAGGTCCTCCTCTTCTTCTTCGATATTGGTGTTGGTACCGGAGTGGCTGCTAGAGGTGTCGATGGTCCAATGGGTTGGTTTTAAAACCCCTACAGGTTGAGGCCTATTGTGGCGTATCTGTGGATGCTCAGCATGATTTTCTGGCAGTTTCTCCAGACGGCTTGGTAGGAGATGATGCTATTCTGGAGGTGAAATACCTGAAATCTGCTGAGTTCTCCACAATAGCTGAAGGTATTAAACTGTTCCATCAGTACATTACATTACCAGAGAGGATTTTGACGGGTGATGAAACCTGGGTGCACCACTTTGAGCCGGAAACCAAAAGACAGTCAATGGAATGGCACCATCCTCAGTCACCAAGAAAGAAAAAATTCAAGATAGCTCCCTCTGCTGGAAAAATCATGGTTACTGTTTTTTGGGACAGTGAAGGGGTCATTCGTGTTGATGTGATGTCAAGAGGGACAACCATTTATTCTGAAGCATACGTGAAGACCTTGGACAAACTCAAGAATCGTTTACGGTGTGTTAGGGATGACAAGAATCTGGCTGAAATCTTGATCCTGCACGCCCACACACAAATCTCAGAACCAGGGAACACCTCGCCAAATTGGGTTGGACAACATAGCCCCATCCACCATACAGGCCAGATCTGGCACTGTCAGACTTCCATCTCTTCGGACCTCTTAAAGACGGTTTGTGTGGAAGACACTTCGATGATGATGAGAGCATAATTCAACCGGTGAAAACATGGCTTCGCGCACAGGACCAGCGTTGTTACCAGCAGGGAATACAGGCACTTGTTTCACACTGGCATAAGACCGTACAAGTTGATGGAGACTATGTTGAAAAATAGTACGTGTAGAAGAAACATGTAGCTATATTGTCACCAAAATTTAACACTTTTAAATAAACAGTTTCTGAGAAAAAAAATATGGAGCATTAAGCCCCGTTTTCATGAATGCGTTTCAGGCAAAGTGAAGCGAGAATGGTATCTTCAGCCAATCAAAATCCTGGAATCTTTCACGTGGGTTCGAGTCGCCCGAGTTGAAATTTCCTCAACTTTCACCGTGCGTAATGTGCGACACTCGTCAACATGGCTGCTTTACATAGTAACATCCCAGTGGACGAAGTAATAATATCAGAGATTAGGAAAAAACACACTTATATGTATGACTTCAGAGACTATAGATACAGAAATAAAAATCTCAGGGATAAAGCCTGGAGAGAGATTGGAGTTTTCATTGGAATGGAAGGTAAGGAGAACTTTAATTTCTGATGATTCTGAGAACCTACATGTGTTGAAGCTTGGGTGATAACATCATTGTGTTTTGCAGCAAAAGATGTGTCGGCAAGGAGGAAAACTCTCCAAGATAAGTATGTTTGGGAAAAAAAGAAGCCGAGAAGTGGCTCAGGAGCTGCCGAAAGACAGGCAACAGCCTTCAGTCACTTTTGGGCTTCCTGGACGACGTGGTGTGTGCAAGGCAGTAAGTAATGAATATTGATCTAATTCTAAGATTTGGTATGTTTTTAATGGAAGACATTATAATAATAAGTAATTGTATCAAAAGGAAAGCACACTGGAAAACAACGTCATAGGGATCGCAACTTTTTTAGTGGCAGTGAAGAACCAGTGGGAAATACATTTGACATCACCGGTACAGAGGTAAGTTTTGCATTTACTTGCACATTAAAAATATTTCCATATGCACAAATAAGGCATGAATTAATAATGTGCGATGTCTTCTCATGTACATCCAACATAAAGACAAAAGAAATATCAAAATCTTTTTAAAACATAATTACGACAAAAATATGGTGAAAAAATGAAACTGGTGAATAACCAGGGATTTTCGTACCTGTGCCGATTTGACTTTGTCATAAATGATTTATCCATGAATGGCTATTTCATATTTTTAATGCCATTATTTTAATTTTTACAGATCCTTCTGATAATGGATGGGTCGAAAAAGAGGAAGGAGATAACAATTGAGCAGAAGCTGCAAATTTTTAAAGCCATCGATAGTGGAAGAAAGAAAAATGTAATAGCCAAAAGCTTCAGCATCCCAGCATTAACTTTAACATACATTTTGAAAAAAAAGAGAGCATGTAGAGTCCTTGACACAAGTTGGGCCCAATAGGAAAAGGTTTCGTTCAGCTAAAAATGAAGACCATGATAAATTGATATACGATTATGAAAGCCAGGAGGAAAAATATTCCTGTATCTGGACCTATCCTCCAAGAAAAAGCTCGAGAGAAAGCACTAAAGATGGGGTTGGAGGATTTTCAGGCTTCAAATGGATGGCTAGAAAAGTTTAAAAAGAGGTGGAACCTAAGCTATTTGAAAATATGTGGAAGTGAGGCATCAGTGCCACTAGATGTCCAAGAGGGGTGGAAGAAGAACTTAGCTGAACTAGTTAAGGGTTACAAAAAAAAAGATATATTTAATGCTAACGAATCAGGCTCCTTTTATAATCAACTCCCTGATACACAGGGGTAGCATAACCTATCTCCCTCTAGCGACCAAAAGTGAAGCCAGGGGTAAAGCGGCAAGTTGCGCATTTCGCCATGCTGTTGAGAACTTTTCGTACCTCCCTATACTAATGCATTGTTTTTTCATGATTTTGCTGCTTTGATACAGAGTTATCAAGGTTTGATTGAGTGATTCGAACGTTTTGGAACACAAAATGTAGTTTGAGCAATGTGTAACACGAAGTAATTTTGTTATTTTCGCGTTTCTAAAGGTTTAATAGGTAAATAAGCAGGGGCTTGTTTCTGCCGTCAATATGACCAATTGCAGTGCATTTGGCTGTAAGAACAGATTCATCATTTTGACAACTTTTACTGCATTGAGCCCCAATTATGAATTAGAACAAACATTTGCAGAAGCGGAAAATCACTAATTACCCTAATGAGCTATTATAATGTATGATAGAGTAGCTTTATCTCATTGCGGTAAACGATTATTAAGGAATTTTTATGCCATACTTGGTATTGATCGATTAAAAACTAAGTCAGATTAATGCATTATAATATACATAAAATTAACATTATAATAATCAACAAGGTTTTAATACAGTTTGCGGAAGTGTGGCAGATGATTCGTTTTTTATATCGCTCTAGCAGACGACACCGGCATCCGAGAAGTTTACATTGCAGGCATGTTTTATTTTCCATAATGAAAAGAATCAA
Organism: Sympetrum striolatum; assembly: GCA_947579665.1. Classification (NCBI taxonomy): domain Eukaryota; kingdom Metazoa; phylum Arthropoda; class Insecta; order Odonata; family Libellulidae; genus Sympetrum; species Sympetrum striolatum. The sequence goes on along the minus strand of OX388342.1, from coordinate 44,976,903 downwards.
GAGGACTTAGAGAAAAAAATCGAACATGATCGTTAATTAAAAGGTTCATTTAAACTATCTGCGTCCATGTCATAGGATAGACAAGCTCCTGAGTCCCGTATGAGAGGAAAATAAAACCCCAAAAATACATGTAGTTAAAGGGGAGCTGGCGAAAAGTTCTCACCAGTGCTCTGCGGGTTGCGTTTTTTTTTTGCTTCACTTTCCCAACGTTAGACTCGCCCTGTGCCCTGATAGGACTTTGGCTACTAAAGGGGAATAGTGCCATGGAGGAAATAAGAGCAAGGAACGATTCACAGTTCTTTTCTGCTGCAATGCCGATGGCAGTGAAAAATTTGAACCACTTGTGATTGGAAAATTTATGACACCTAGGTGCTTCAAAGGAGCTAAGAAGTTGCCCTGCCTTTACAAATGCTCCAATAACTCCTGGATGACAACATCTTTATTATACTATGATTGATGCAAAAATGGGGGCCCAAATTAGGAGGATAATTTTATTTCTAGATTGTTGTTCAGCTCACAAACTAGAAATGGAAAGATTTAAGAATGTTAAGATTATTTTTTCCCCCCTAACTGCACTAGTAAACTGCAGCCCCTGGACCAAGGAGTGATTTTAATAGTAAAGAGGGCTTACAGGGCTCAGCTGGTTCAATATCTTCTTCAAAACATTGAAAATGCAGCTGATTTGGGTAAAAAGAAGTGGAATTTACTACAGGCAATGCATAGATTGTGTTTTGCCTGGAATGAAGTGGAAAGCTTAAGTATTGCAAAATGTTTTAATAAAGCTGGATTTTTTGAGGAAGAGTTGGAATCTGCTGATGTACATGAGACCATTTCAGGTGAACCTAGGGAATGGTCTTCCCTTACACAAGAAATTGATATTCCTGTATCATTTACTGACTATATGAATGCTGATGATGACCTGGTCACATGTGAATCCAAAAGCGAGTGTAGTGAAAATGTTGAGGGTAAAGACAGTGAGGATGAAAAAAGTGAAGATGATAATGCATGTGATATAACAATTCCTAATAAAAAGGAAGTTCAAGAGGCATTAAGAACTTCAGAGTTTTTTTTCTAAATAGCATAAAAAGTACAGAAAATTTAAGCCTCCTTTATAAAGTAGAACAAGCTGTTGGAGCTGAATACAGTTCAAAAATGAAAGAGAGAGATATCTCTACCTACTTTAACAAAATGTAGAAAATTAAATATGTGAAATAATCTGAATGTTTTCTAAAATTTGTGGGACTATTTCCACAATCCTTTTGGCTAAGTTAATATAATTTAACATCATGAAAATATATTTATAATTATAATGTTCGTATATTAATGCATTGGAATTATTACTATATCGTGAGTTAAACACATTTGCTGTAATCACAACTTCACAGTATCCAAGCCACTGAAGCCCTTCATACTAGTGTTTCTCTGCATTATAGTTAATGGAATACTTAACATTTTTAGTTAATTATTTTCTTGAATTTTTAGCAAATTTATGTATTTACTCAGAGCACTTATTTTTTTATTGAAGAGTGTTGTTAAGTGCTGTTGCTGTACAGTGGATTTAATTCTTTTGCCAAATTTATTCAAATATCCATTTAAAAATGTTAGTTTGTGAAAACCTCTTTAAAGTGAACCTCTCTATATGGAAGTGCCAAAAATTTGGTCCCATCAGTTTCGAATTAAAGAGGTTTTACTGTATGTTTTTTAGTAGTAGTAGTAGTATTTTGGTTTGAGGGTGCATCAACAGCTAGGGTTCTTAACCTGTGTTTTATAGTTGTGCCATTTATATAGAGCATAGAGCAAAATATAAGTAAATGGCAAAGGAATGTTATTGATTGTTTATGAATAATCTCTTCTTTTTAAGAAACACATGAAGAAATAATATGAATAGATTAGCAAAAAGCATCTTATTGATGTAATTGGTAGTTCTGAAAAGATCAGATTAATAGTAGTATGATGAAGTAAAAAGAGGTAGACGGAAGGGGAAGGGTTGACGGAAGGGCAAGGAGGTGTTGGTTAGGGGAGGGTTGGAGGCTTGAGAGAGAACACCTTCGAAACTGCCAGGAAAAAGTGTTGCAAACAAAGAGCCTGCTCAGGGTGCAGCCTTTTCCAGAGGTAGGATCCAAGGTACCCATCTAGATGCTCCTCCTTCCGACCAAATCGAGGGACGGAGTATTTAAACTCCCTCCACTCCCTCTCAATATTCTGGGTGTGGGCACCCGTATCTGGATCCACAAAATTCAAGGAATGATTAACAGAGAAGTGCCGGAAATCCTTGCTCCGCCTCAGAATGCCATAGCCTTTCCAGCAATCTGTTATGATATTAGTTCCGGGTGCTGCATTATACTTGATGCAGCGAAGAAGCATAGCGGCAGTGCGGTCAGGTATTTTGCAGGGGAAAACTTTTCTGGATCCTCTCTCAAAACCGCCGATCACCCATTGATTTCTGATTTCTCCGCCCAAGGAGTGTCTCGTCAATTTCCACTGTAACGCCTTCTCCACCAATCTTGGAGCTCTTCGCCAAGACATCCTCCACGCACACTTCACGTAGGAACTTGCACCAGTCGACAAAGGTTTGCGGTCCAATCACGAGGTGTCCTCCGCAAAATTCCAAGTCAGAATGCCATTTAGAAAAGGAAAGGAAAGCATTAGCAAGAAGAACGGTCTTCTCAACGGTAAGGTGTGCTCCACCGAGCCAAGTTCCTAGGAAGAGAAGGAAAAAAAGGTGTAAGAGAGGGTAGTAATTCATTTGTATAATTATCGAATTAAATTAAGTGATTGCAAAATAAAAACAATATAAAAGCAGTACTAACCCTTGTGCCGGGAGCACAAGAAATAGCAGTGAACTCTCTCTTCCGAGTGTTCGGGCATAAATATTTCCCATTGCACATCCAAAGGTGACCTTTGTCAATGTAAGTCAGTTGATGACCACATTGAGGGCACATGTGCCCACATCCTTCGGGAGCAAACAGCCGTGCGCTTCGAGGAATCGCAGGCCATCCTCTGGTTCCGCGAATGTCCGTGCCACACGGAAAACGTTGAAGGAGCATGTCTCACAAAACATTTCTACTACGTCGGTGAAGAAGTAGGTGAGTAATGGCAATTTTTCAAGGTTAGGTTAGGTGTTGAGTTTATGGTGCATCGACGGCTAAGGTCATTTAACCGTCGATGCACCATTGCAATTTTTCAAGTTCCTTGGAAAAGCATCTAGCTGTGATGACATAAACGTCCCCTTCGGTCGCAAGGGCTACCCGAAGAGATATAGCTGATGGGATGGCACTAAAGCAGACAGGGATGGGCCAACAGAAGGATGCAGATTCCTCCAAACTGCACCTCCCCTCAACCCCCACTAGAATGCCCGTGACCATCCCAAGAGCACGCACAAGCCTGACGTACGCTCGGAAGGACTGTGTCCCCAGCCATCAGGAGCCGATTGACCAGGGTTTGCTAGTCCCTGGCCTCCCGTTTACAGCGAATCCAGGACCAAAGAGGTGTGTTGTGCCAGTTGATAATAGTAGCATTTGAGCATCAAGAGTTATTCTGCTTGTGGTTGGCACTCAACCTCCAGGACACCCATCTCCTCCTTACGGGTCTCCACGCACGGCAAACACGTGGGTGAATTTTTGGTCAGCTGGCATGACCTCACACAGACAGTTGATTCACAAAACTGCCCGGACTCAGCCCTTGTGTTCGAGGGGTTTTCTCCCCACCCGATTAGTCGCCTCTTACGACAAGCCAGGTTGCCGCGGGAGTATTCTCAATCCCCCTACCTGCAGGGGTGGGTAAACAGTGGCTGAGGGAATTCAGGAAAAGGCACGGTGACAAACTGTCTCTTAGGAAGCTGCAAGCAACCTGTTTAGCTCGGTCGACTACATTTAATAAAGAAACAGTGGTTAAAGTTTCTGCAAATTATAAGGAGCTTTTAAGAAGCTACAGTTTTGCCCCAAATGAAATTTGGAATTGTGATGAAACTGGTCTTAGTTCAGTTCATAACCCTCCAAAAATTCTTGCTGCTAAAGGCAAGAAACAAGTGGGTGGGATCACTTCGGCAGAGAGAGGAACAACAGTTACAATGATTTGCGCAGCAAGTGCAACAGGTAATAGCATACCTCCTTTACTAGTTTTCCCAAGAGTTAATTTTAAACCATTTATGCTCAACGGTGCACCACCAGGTTCAATAGGAGATGCTAATCCATCTGGCTGGTCTACGGAGTTAATATTTGTAAAATTTCTAAAACATTTTATAAATCATGTGAAACTGTCAAAAGAGAAGCCCATACTCCTCCTCCTTGATAATCATGAAACCCATGTAAATATTCCTGTTATTGATCTGGCAAGGGCTAATGGAATCGTTCTTATGACTGTTCATCCGCACACGAGCCACAAATTGCAACCACTGGACAGAGGGGTATTTGGCCCCTTTAACCCTCATATGGATTTACAAATTTAGTTACATCGTTGGATTTTCGGCGCCGCAGAGGCGCTGCGGTATTCTTTGTCATTATATTCCAAATTTGGCTCTTCTTAGCAAGTTTTCTTATTGATAATGCTACTATCCTCTATATTCTTTATTTTTAACTGTGTTTTGTTCGATTGAACCCATTATTATAGAATTTATAAATAAAAACCTTTAACACTGCATTCTTTTCCGTTTGCTGTCAAATAATGATAGAGGCCATAGAAATAACACCCTTAGGTTAGCCACGAATTTCTAAAATCTATTATTGTATTTAGATGAAGTTTTGTAAAAGAACATTGTAAAAAAGAAAAATTTATGAACTTGGATAATAGATGAAAGAAATTTGGCATAGCAAACTTGGCCCTATGTTAAACAATTTTAAATGATTTAGAAAGCTTCATCGTTTAAATATTATGAATATAAATATAATATACCATTTCATGCGTAAAATAAGAACTATTAAATAAGTATTGACAGACAGACATAGCGACGAGAAAACTCGCATAGCCGCAGCGGCGCCGAAAATCCAACGACGTAACTTTTCCCATTAGTGGCCTATAAAATGAAAGCTATACGCACTAGGCCCGCAAAATTAATTTTATAGACTAAGAATGCAGAAAAAATAGACTACTGAAAGTTTTAGCAAGATCCATGGGATTGGGCAATATTTAAAGCATTTTAAAAACCACGAGCGCCGCAAAGGCGCAGAGAATCCATATGAGGGTTAAGAACTATTACAATCAGGGAGTAAACAATTGGATGCTCAGCCCAGGAAACGAAGGGAAACCTGTTACAATATACAATATTGCTGAGCTTTCTTGTGATGCTTTTCTTAAGTCTATGACACCGCTGAATATTGTAAAGTGTTTCAAAGTGTCAGGTTTTGTACCCTTAAACGAAAATATCTTTTCAGATAATGAATATCTGTCAAGTACAGTCACTGATAGGCCACTTGAACAACCTGATGCTTTGGAAAGCAGTAGGCCTAATGTAAAAAGTAACTCTTCAACTCTAGCACCCATAGAAGATAGTAGTCGCCCTTCTACAATTCAGACTGAAAAGCACCATACCTTAAGTCTTTCTGAAGCTACCGGTAGGCCTACTTATGCTGAAAATATGTTTTCTACTTCAAAAATTATCTCGCCAGAAGCTGTTAGGCCTCACCCCAAAGCAGAGCCAAGGAAGAACACAAACAAAGTGAGGGCTAAAGGTAAATCGAGAATTTTAACGGACACCCCCGAGAAACAAGCTATTGAAGAAGAAAAAACAAATGTTAAAGGAAAGCCCCAACAACAAGTAAGACATGCCAAACATCCAAACCGCCAAAAAAATGTCTTCTCGATATGCCTACTCTTATAGAAGATAGTTCAGTGTGTGGAGAAAGTGCAGACTTTTCGTCTGATGAAAGTGAGTTAAACTTTGAAAGAGAAGTTGAGGTCAATGATGAGCTTCAATTTGAGAACAAAGAACTGGAAAAAGGTGCTTACATTCTAGTTAATATTTCAACAAAGAAAACATCCAAATATTTTGTTGCGCGAATGATGTCCTTGGACAAGGACACTGTTCAAGTCCAGGGGGCTTATTCTAAAACTTTGTCTTTCGATCGGAATGGTGCTTTTGGTCGTAATGGTCGGCCATATTGCCCCAAATTACGATCGGAATTAGGAAAGTTATGCTATAACTCGCTATTAGATCTCGAGCGGGTTTTTACTATCGGAATCCTTACGCGACCTAAAAGGTGGCGTTATGGCGGCCATATTAATCGGAATTCTAAACATAAACAACAAATATGGCGGTTCGTCTGGCAGCAGCGATACTCCTAGTAGAGGAAATGGAAGAAGAAATAGTTATAGATCAGAGAACCCTAAGGGACGTGACAAATCCCTTTGCGATGCCCGCCGGAGAATTCCAGAGAATATTTAGATTACCCCAAGAAGGGGTAATGTATTTAATACAAAGATTAACTCCCCAGCTAAGGCAGCCAAGGAGAAATACTGGCATACCCGTACATTTACGGGTAAAGTTTCACTAAATATTAATTTCCTAGAAGCATAAGTAAATTAGTTATACTCTATATTAAATTAATGATAGATGTGCGTTATATATGAGCGATGTCTACTTATGCAGATCCTGTGTGCCCTGAACTTCTTCGCCAGTGGCACGTATCAAAAAAGAGTCGGGCAAGATTATTTGCATGCCATGTCGCAGGCGGAGGTAAGTAGAAGCATCAAGGCAGTTAGTGATGCAATAAATCGGGCCTTAATTCACACCTGGGTGAGATTTCCGACGACGGAAAGGGAGAAGCAGGTAATCAAGGAAAGGTAATGGCTATTTTCGGAGTAAACAATTAATCTCTAATTAGTGAGTGGTAGTGAATCTTATTCTTTCCTCATCACCAGTTTGAGGCTACATACAGTGACAGCTAGTTCAATTGATCCCACTGTAATCGATAATTCATCATCGTACATAACAAACTTTTCTTCACTTAGATTTGCGGAGGAAGGATTTCCTGGAGTTGTGGGTGCCATTGATGGCACCCACATTGCCATTGTTCCCCGGTTCGGGCTAGGGAACATATTTATAGAAATAGGAAAGGGTTTCATAGTTCGAATGTTCAAATTGTCAGTATCATTGTTTCCTGAAGTAAATGTGATGTATTTTGTTCATCAGTTCTCTAAGGAACTACTTTCATTTAGAAACTCAAGAAATGGATTTTGATATATTGTTAACAATAGGTGGCTGACTACAACATGAAAATCCTCTCCTTGAATGCATGTCATGGTGGAAGAGTCCACGACTCATATATATGGACATCTTCCAACCTTTTCGTATACATGCGGCAGAATTATCAGGATGGTGATAGAAGTAGCTGGCTCATTGGTTAGAAACATTTAATTTGAGCATTGCCATTTTCCCCTATCCTTTGTTATGTTAACAAAATATATGATGAAATTGCAGGTGATTCTGGATATCCACTTCAGCCGGGCTCATGACACCATTCCACAATCCAGACGCCGATTCACCTGAGGATAGGTACAATAGAAGCCATTCTAGGGCAAGGAGTTGTGTGGAAAGATGCATAGGTGTGTGGAAGTCCCGGTTTCAGTGTCTTAGGAAAGAAAGGGCTCTGCATTACTCTCCTGAGCGTGCTGGTCAGTCAATGATTGATTTTCCTTTAAATCCAAATGGAAGTGCTTCTAACTTGTAAGTTATCTATCTATTAGCAATCATTATAAATGCATGTGCCGTGTTACACAACATGGCTCTACATTATGGGATGCCGAATCCTGAAAACTTACTTTTGGAGGAAGAGGATGTAGTGGCAATGGACGACTTCAATGCTCAGAGAGGAGTTTAGATTCGTAGGAGAATCGTTGCAGAGCATTTTGCATAACAGGTTTTCAATGTTTTCTTAAAGCCATTTATGATGAATGTTTCACATGTATGACTTCTTATGACTTTCTTTTCTCTTGCAGCAATTAATTTAGTTTCTCATAGACCTATTGGGGATCTCTGTACCATAAACAAGAGAAATGCATTCATACTATTAACCTCCTGGGTGAATGTGGAATAACAGCTTAAAATCATTTCTTTCCCATTATAATCAACAGTTGGAGACTATGTATGTATAGTACGAGTAAAATGTTGCTTGCATACTTCATTTTTCATGGATGGAGAGTTAACCCAGCGTCTCGCAGTCTTTGAAGTACAGCTCTCAGATGGCCTAAATGAGAGCTGATATCCTTCGAAAATATACAGAGATCATCAATATAAGGATAAGCACAATTATATTTCAAATCACCAAGAACAAGATCCATTAAACAAGTGAAAACTTGCGGGAAATTGACAAATCCAAAATCTGGTGTACTGGAATAAACCGAATGGAGTAACAATAGCGGTATATTTCTTAGAGGACTCACTCAAAGGAATCTGATTAAAGGCAGAATTTAGGTCAAGAATGGAAAATATTTTAGCCTCAGACATATTGAAATGCATGTCCTACAGAAGGCGTTGATAGGGGTCTACTTGTACCTTTCCATTTAATTTTCGATAATCCACAACCAGTCTCCAACCCTTATCCATCTTAGGAATGAGAAAAGCCGGTGAAGCCCATTGAGATGTGGATGCCTCTACCACACCTTGCTGAATCAGAGATGATACAGAATCTTGCAGGATCTTGGCTTTGGCTGGAGGCAAAGAAAATGGATGTGACCTCACAGGAGTGGTAACTGTTAGCTGGATTTCATAAGCCATTACACTAGTGGATCCAAGTTTGGAAGTAATGACATCTGGAAATTCATTAATAAGTTGCACCACATCCTGTGGAATATCAGAATTAACAGTGGGTGAGCATGAGCTCACCGGTTTGTTCGACCCCAGACCTGGAGATAATACAGGGGAACCCCTTTTAACGGATGAGCTTGAACTTAGAACTGGGTGAGCACTATTAGGTGAACTGTTCTCAAGCTGCCTATTAATAAATGGGATTATTTGAGTGGGATTAGACTCAAAAGTTAAATAATTATGGCCTAATATCATTTTCGTTTTTAACATAAAATCCTACCAATCAGTGCTGAAAATGGCAAGTCAACCAGGTAGAAATGATGGCTCCAAGAGAACGAGCTGACCTTGACCTTCACCTTAATTTGCTGAGTTTAAGTAAATGTGGTTCCCCCAAGGCCTTGAATTTGAAGTGGGGACTGAAGAGTTTTAACTGAACGTAACCGTAAATTGTTACAAGTATTTACATCAATCAGCGAGTAAGTAGAACCAGAATCGATCAAGGCTTGGAGAGAATGATTACTAATTGTCACCTTAACAATTGGCAAAGCAGGAGACAGAGAATCCATTGCATGAAACATAGTAATAGCCGGCAGATTCAAATTGGAACGGGATTGTCGTCTTTCTGGCGACAATTATCAAAGGTATGACCTTGACGATTGCAAAAAGTGCAAGTGATTGCAGTTGGCAAATTGGGGTTGAATGTAGCCGAATAATTAGCAAAATCCATTAGCTGCTTTGAGGCATATGAAAATAATTGCTTCAATTCTATAATATTACTAGGCTTCGTTCAAAAAATGAACGTACTTCATGTGAGAGGATTAACTCCATCGAGAACAATAGAAACAAGCTCAATCTTGGTGAAAGACAACCCCAAAACCTTTGCCGAAACGATTACAACATTTAAAAACTCCAAGGGAGGCTCGGATAGCATTTGATAACGTTTAACTTTAGCTACAATCAAGCGCTCGTACTCCCTAGAACTTACAAACTCTTGCCAAATTTCCAAGGCCAGCATTTGAAAAGATAATTTCCTCTGAATAGCAGAAAACCAAATCATCCGAAAATTAGCAGGTAATTTTGATGTAAGATATATCATAAGCGAATCAAATGGAACTAGCGATAAATCAGAGACATGAATGACCGAATTGAAAAAATTAAACGGGTTTTCGGATTCAACATTTGCAAAGGGCGGTAGGTATATCCAAAAGTAACAATTTGACAGAATACAACTTAATGGAATTAGTGGAATAACCTTCCAAGGACACTTGTGTTCCGATCGTATTCTTATTTTCAATCTCACAAGAAATACCTCGATTACGGCGATCTTTAGAGGAACTTGAATAACCTTTAGCGTAAGGATTAGGAGGTGGCATTAAAACAAAACAATACTTACAATTGGACCGCAATTAGAAAAATCAAGAACGTCAGCATAGCGAAGATATAAGATAACAAAATGTCGAAGAATCAAGAGGGAATACTCATAGGCACAATCCATAAGCTGTTGATAAAAGCAAGTTTGCAAGAACAGAGTTGTGAATAACCGTGCCCTGCTACCAGTTTGTGCCACTTTGAAATTGGAAAGAAACTGAAAAACATTCGGTGACTCAATAACAAAATTAACAATAAAGACCATTTTGAATGCATCATAATGGTATTATATAATATGTATATATTCATACACTACTTTAGTATAGCTTTTAATAATTTCTTGGACAAATAGTTGTGTATCTTCTGCGATGCACATTGCTTTGTTGGATTGGTTTCAAACTCTTCTCTTAGCTTTGCAATAATTACAGATTCTCAGCGATTATTTCAGGTTACCCATAATGAGGTACAGTATTTATTTTATTGTGCGGTAATTTGTGAAATTATGCCTTTTCTCTTCACTCCCGAAACTTCATGGTTAAGTAATGTAATGAAAACAAGAATATACATTTTTTGAAGAGTAATTTCACTGAGGGTTGTTAGTTTCTGTTCTATCCTTTGAATCAACTATGTAATTGCAAGGGTATACTCTACTGAATTTCGGTGCAACGTAACTCATGTACCTTTTAAGAGTGACATCTTGCCTTTTTCAAACGAATTCTTACGATTATAGGTAGGGTAATCATGAAAAAATAGGTTAATAGTTGCAGAAGCCGTGCCCATTTTCCTTTGGGGATAATTCAATCAATTTACACACAACTACAATGAAATTCATCTGAAATTATATTTTATTGAAGAGTGATACATATTTGTAATGTGGCAATTCACAAGTATAATGCTTATATCTGTATTCTTGAAACTTCATTACTAATGGTTAATAACATATAATAACACTGTTATTTTCTATATTAAAATTCGTAAGAAATAATTTCGCTGAAGGCGGAAAGTTTCTGAAACGTTATCTTCATATTCAGCAACTTTCAACTTTGAGCATGTACTTAAATGAAAGTTTTATGAGATCAAACTGGTACTTGAACTAAAGAATACATTGATAAATCCTTCCTTCCCTCCTACCTGAAGAAGACAAAACAAAGACTTCCAGTGGCCAGCTGACGATTCTGTTAAACTACATGATAGAACATCCGGAGCTGGCACATGGGAGATTGAATGGGCCCTTTGCAAAGCAAAGAGCCCATGAAATGTGGGCCCAACTGACAGTCCTTGTAAACAGCTGTGCGGTTGGGCCCAAAAAAGAACCATACAAGTGGCAGAAAGTAATCTCTTTTCTTCTTCATGAATACTTCATAATTGAATTTCACAAGAAATTATGGCATTTATTCTTTCCCTACGGCTTACCTTCTTAACTATGCTTTTCCTTCTATGCCTTTTGTAGACCTGGACCGACTGGAAGTGCTACACTAAGAAGAAAGCAACGAAAATTAGGGCCAGCATGGCAGCAACAGGGGGTGATCCACACTGCCCCCTAACGTTGTCGGTTATAGAGGAGAAGCTGTTGGCCTTCTTAGGGCCAGAGGAGGTGGAGGGAGATCCCTGCATTGAAGAGGCAGGTGTTATCTTATCCCCTCAAATAGTGAGTTTTGAAATATTAATTTATGCATAGACATTGTTCCCCTGTCAAAGTACTTGAGAGAGAGATTTTTCATGGCAATAAAACTTAAAATTTATTGCAGTTCTTAGAAGAGGTGGTTGTCATGGAAGAAGGTGGTGCAGAGGAGGAAGCGGTAGATGTGGAGGTCTCCCCTGCAACACCTGCTGTACGTTTAGAAATGAGTATAGTGAAACTAGCTTTGTGGATGCCCATCATATGTAATCAGTGGGCATAATTATGTGAAATACTAGCAATTAAATTTAAAGTGCTCCTTTTCTTCACTATTTCACCTTAAGTTTCTATAAAAATTTTCAGAGGCCTGGAAAATCGAAGAGAAGGGCAGCTGAGGTTTTGGATGGCCTCATACACGTGGAGGCTAAGAAAGGGAGAATGGAGGAGGATATGGGTAACAGGCTGAACAAAAATTTAGAGAATATAGGAAAGGCCCTTGATAAAGTAGGAGATGGAGTGCAATTAATGAGGGAGGCAATGATGAGAATTGCCTCTGCCCTGGAATCCTTGGCAAAAAATAAAGAAGAGTAATTACAGTAACATTTTGCAATCGTCAAGGTCATACCTTTGATAATTGTTGCCACAAAGACGACAATCCCGTTCCAATTTGAATCAGCCAGCTATTACTATGTTTCATGCAACGGATTCTCTGTCTCCTGCTTTGCCAATTGTTAAGGTGACAATTAGTAATCATTCTCTCCAAGCCTTGATCGATTCTGGTTCTACTTACTCGCTGATTGATGTAAATACTTGTAACAATTTACGGTTACGTTCAGTTAAAACTCTTCAGTCCCCACTTCAAATTCAAGGCCTTGGGGGAACCACATTTACTTAAACTCAGCAAATTAAGGTGAAGGTCAAGGTCAGCTCGTTCTCTTGGAGCCATCATTTCTACCTTGTTGACTTGCCATTTTCAGCACTGATTGGTAGGATTTTATGTTAAAAACGAAAATGATATTAGGCCATAATTATTTAACTTTTGAGTCTAATCCCACTCAAATAATCCCATTTATTAATAGGCAGCTTGAGAACAGTTCACCTAATAGTGCTCACCCGGTTCTAAGCTCAAGCTCATCCGTTAAAAGGGGTTCCCCTGTATTATCTCCAGGTCTGGGGTCGAACAAACCGGTGAGCTCATGCTCACCCACTGATAATTCTGATATTCCACAGGATGTGGTGCAACTTATTAATGAATTTCCAGATGTCATTACTTCCAAACTTGGATCCACTAGTGTAATGGCTTATGAAATCCAGCTAACAGTTACCACTCCTGTGAGGTCACATCCATTTTCTTTGCCTCCAGCCAAAGCCAAGATCCTGCAAGATTCTGTATCATCTCTGATTCAGCAAGGTGTGGTAGAGGCATCCACATCTCAATGGGCCTCACCGGCTTTTCTCATTCCTAAGATGGATAAGGGTTGGAGACTGGTTGTGGATTATCGAAAATTAAATGGAAAGGTACAAGTAGACCCCTATCAACGCCTTCTGTAGAACATGCATTTCAATATCTGTCTGAGGCTAAAATATTTTCCATTCTTGACCTAAATTCTGCCTTTAATCAGATTCCTTTGAGTGAGTCCTCTAAGAAATATACCGCTATTGTTACTCCATTCGGTTTATTCCAGTACAGCAGATTGCCTTTCGGATTTGTCAATTCCCCGCAAGTTTTCACTTGTTTAATGGATCTTGTTCTTGGTGCTTTGAAATATAATTGTGCTTATCCTTATATTGATGATCTCTGTATATTTTCGAAGGATATCAGCTCTCATTTAGGCCATCTGAGAGCTGTACTTCAAAGACTGGAGACGCTGGGTTAACTCTCCATCCAGGAAAAATGAAGCTGTGTCAAAGTTCCATTTCATTTCTTGGGCATGTTCTTCAAGGGGGATGTCTTCATATTGACCCTGAAAGAGTTGGACACGTTCAGAATGTTCCTGTTCCTCTAGATCTCCAACAAATGTCCAGAATTCTAGGTATGACAGGTTTTTATTCTAAATTTATTCCTGGCTTTGCTGAGATAGCCACCCTCTAAATCAACTTAAGAAAAAAGATGCCAGGTTTGTGTGGTCTAATGTTCACAATGAGGCCGTCAAAAAATTTAAAAATGCTTTAGCCAATCCTCCTGTATTATCGATGCCTTGTTTCACTCGTGATTTCCATTTATTTGTTGATATTAATAATATTCTAAAGAAAATTTCCAAACTAAAAAAGAACAAATCCAAAGGACCAGACGGAATATGCTGCGAAGCCATAAAATTGGGTGGACATGAATTAGTACCATATTTAAAAAGAATTTTTAATGTAAGCATAAACAACAGTCAAATTCCGGAAGATTGGAAATCAGCTACGGTGGTTCCCATACATAAAGGGGGCAGTAAAAAACTAACAAAGAATTATTGACCAATAAGTCTAACGAGCGTAATTTGTAAAATCTTCGAAAAAATAGTTGCCGATTATCTAAAGGATTTGGATTTTTGGGAAAAAGAAGGATGGTTTAACCGATATCAACATGGTTTTAGAAGGGGTTTTTCTTGTGAATCGCAGATGTTAGGATTACAACACGATTTAGTTAATGCTCAGGAAATGGGAGAACAGGTCGATGCAGTAGCTATTGATTTAGTAAAAGCGTTTGACGTTGTAGACCATGAAATTTTATTACAGAAAGTGAGCACAATGAACTTAGATCCAAGAGTAATAAGATGGATAGATTCTTTTATCAAAAGTAGGAAACAGAGAATAAAAATTGGAAATAAGTTATCCGATGAAATCACAGTAACATCAGGCGTAGCGTGCTGGGGCCTTTACTCTTCTTGATATTTATTAATGACTAACCAACAGGAATACAATCAAAAATTTGTTTATTCGCTGGCGATTGTATTATATATAGGATTATAAAAAACTAGAACGATTGCTTGGGACTTCAAGGGGAATTAAATGCCTTAAATAGCTGGGTTTCGTCTAATAAATTAGAAATTAATACAAATAAATGTAAAGTCATCAGTTTCAATAGAAGTAAATATCAACATGCATATCATCTGGAGGGGGGGAAATTCTGCCTTGTGAGTATACGGTAAAATACTTAGGTTTAACATTCAGTAGGGACTTGAAATGGAATGAACACACAGAGCGAATAATTTTGAAAGCCAACAAAGTATTAAACTTCCTAGTGCGTATTCTTAATAAATCAAATAAGAATGTTAAGGAGGCTGCGTACAAATCATTTGTTAGGCCAATCTTGGAATACGGGGAATGCCTATGGGACCCGCATGAGGTAGGTTTAAAGCAAAAGATAGAAAAGGTACAGAGAAAGGCAGCAAGATTTGTTTTAGGCAGATATGCAAGGCTTGATAGCGTTACTCAGATGTTAAAATAATTAGGTTGGGAAAGTTTAGAGGAGCGGAGATTCAAGAAAAGGCTAGCTATATTTTTTAAAGTATACACAGGAGTTAAATCGTTTGAGGAATTATAAAACTAAGTCACTATGGCAAAATTTCATGGCAGAAAAGACCATAGATATAAAGTTAAATTAATAAAACAGTGAACAAACATTAGTAAATTCTCTTTTCTAAATCGTGCTGTTAAGGATTGGAATGATTTGCCTGCAGGAGTCTTGGAGCCCTTCCCAAAACATCATAGGGAGTTTGTAAAAAGATTGGGTAAAAATATTAAGGACGAGTGAGCTTGACGTTTACTAGTACATGTGCAGTGAATCAATATATATTTTTTTTAATTCAAGAATTTAGATGGGATATATAATAATATGTGCAATATATGTATATGTATGTGTGTTACCACCTGACTATTAGTCCACTTGTAGCATTTTTTACAATAATAATAATAATATGCTAGTCGAACTTTGAATCCACATGAACAGAAGCTAACTGCATATGAATTGGAATGCATGGCCTGTATTTGGGGTATTGAAAAATTTAAAGATTATTTACAATTTAGACCTTTCCATCTATATATGGACAATGGGGCTTTAACCTTGCTGTTTAATCATCCAAATCAATTGGGAAAAATTGCTAGGATGGTTTTAAAGTTGTCTTCTTATAAGTTTACAATTCATCATATTAAGGCTAATTTAAATAAACCAGCAGATTGTCTCTCTAGAATTCAGTTACAAGAGTCTGCTACTTCTTGTATTTTGCATAAACTACCCATGTCTTTTGTTGATATAAGAACTCACCAAAATAATGATCCATATTGTATACCACTAATTAATAAATTAACTAATAGTGGACCTGAGTTAGTTAAAGTAAATGGGATGTCTTTTTCCCTAAAGAGCAATTTGCATTTCCCTAAAGAGCAATCGAAAGCAGTTTGTTGAAATTAATGGCTTACAGTCAGATATTCTGGATATAAAAAATGGAGTTCCTCAGGGCTCTGTGCTGGGTCCACTATTGTTTCTAATCTTAATTAATGACCTGCCTAATAACATGAAGGCTGACACAATATTATATGCTGATGATACAACCTTTATTCAGCCGTGCAACAAATCCATAGAAGCCTTGGAATTGACAAACTTGATTCAGAATCAAGCTGTAGTTTGGTTCTCTGCAAATCATCTATTTTTGAATAAGGAAAAAACACAGCATCTAATTTTATCATTGAAAGAAAGATGTAAGGATGACACAAGTGTGAAAATACTAGGCTTTCACCTAGATCAACACCTGAATTGGGATGTACATATTAACACCGTAGCAAAGAAGCTGTCCAAAACTCTATTCCTAATTCGAAAATTAAGAAATGTGGTTCCTATTGAAACTGTTAGAAATGCTTACTTTGCCTTTTTTCACGCACATTTATCCTATGGTCTTAGACTATGGGGTCATGCATCGGAAGCTAAAACCATTTTAATATTACAAAAGAGAGATATCAGAATCATGACTAACTCTCCACCTAAAGAACACTGCAAACCTCTCTTTGCCAGTTTTAAAATAATGACTGTTTATAGTTTGTATATATACCTAAATATTAGACGTGCTAAAGAGAATATGAAGTCCCTTAAAACAAGATCTGATGTACACAATTACAATACCAGAAACTCAAAGAAAATAGATAAACCTACTTGCAGATTGTCCAAAACACAAAACACACATTCTAATTTGTGTATAAAATTTTTCAATGCACTGCGTGTAGGTGCAGTGCAGTGCAATGATGTAAAATTTAACAACACAATTTTTAACTGGTTAATCTCTAAACCATTGTTTCAATAAGTGAATTTTTCTACCTTAATTTTAATGAACTAGTGTTTTAATTACCTGTTTTATGACGAGATCTATTGTGTTTTTGTAACAATTATTATTATTATTAATTTACTGTGTTCTGAAGTTAGTAAAGCTAAAAACTTTAGAGTTGTTGTTCCTGTCGTCATTAGACCCATGTTATTCCAATATTTCCATTCTTTACCTAGTTCAGGGCACTTAGGCATATTTAAGACTGTTCAAAAAATATCCTAGAGTTATTGGTGGCCAAACTTTAAGACTGAGATCACTGATATGGTTAAAAGATGTCCAGTGTGTCAGATAACTAAGCCCAGAAATGTTCTTTCTTCTGGTGTATTATCTTCTCAGCCATTAGCACTCCTTGAGAGCGAATTTTCATTGACTTTGTGGGTCCCTTTCCTCGATCCAAATCAGGAAGTTGTTATATTTTTACAGTAATTGATGGTTTTTCTAAATTTGTTCTCCATGAATCTGTGAGAGATGCTTCATCTAAAAGTGCCATACAGGTGTTATTTCATAATTTGTTCTCAAAATTTGGTTACCCCAAATATATTGTGTCTGATAATGCTACTGCTTTTACTTCATCTGCCTTTAAAGATGCATTTTTTAAAGTTTGGATTAAAATTGTACATAGAGCCCCTTACTATCCTTGTCCTAATCTGGTAAAAAGAGTTCATAGAAATCTTCTTTTCGCACTGTCTGCCTATTGTACACATACTCAGAAAATCTGGGGGAATTTTTGGGAGATTTGACATTTGCATTTAATACAGCAGTCCATGAAAGTACTTTATATTCCCCTACTAAACTGTTTCTGGGTAGATTTATTCCACACCCCCTAAATAATGTTCAGGATTTACCTAATTGCGTTCTTGATACTTCTTGCTCTGACCATGATCTTAGGCAGCACTGGACCAAAGCAGTTCAAAACTTAAACAAGGCTCACAACAGATATGCTGCCTCTTTTAACAGATTACATTCTGTACCACGATTTGAAATAGGGGATTTGGTACTGGTCCAAAATCATTCAGTAAGCTAAAAACTTAAGAATAGAATGTCTAAGCTGGAGTCTTTATGGTCAGGACCCTTTTCAATTATAAGATTTGTTACTCCTGTTTCTGTGGTTTTACAAGTTGGGCCTAACAAGGAGAAAATATAACATGTTTCTCAATTAAAGGCCTATCACTAATGGAAAGTTGGTTGGTTGTCCAATAAGTTGATACACATACACAGTCCTTAAACTTGTTTCTATTCTATGGTGTTTCTTGGGAATTTATATTTTAGTGTTTGAAATAATACTGCCAATATTGATAGGTTGGCGCAGCAGGATGGGATCTGCATCGCCCGGCAAGATTCTCTTGCCGCAACTACCACCTAACTTTATGTTAGAAATCTTTTCTATACACCTTTTCGACATTGTGTCGAAGCTAAGTTTTCCGGTACCCTAAATTCCACAATTGGGGATCCGGGTCATATGAGTTCTCTTAGTAGTAGTAGTATAGGTTATAAGGTGCCTCGACAGCAAAGGTCATGTTGCACCGTATACAGAGGAGATATATGTATCATAATATTATTTAATTTTTAGCACAAGTTGAAATTTTAAAATCCGATTCAAATTTATTCTTTAATACTTATATTTTTTAACTATTTTATATTTTTAAATCTGTTTAATTAATTTTACTTCACTTAAGAATTTAAGGACAGAGTCTAATTTGTCCACATCATCCCCCAGAATTTCCTTGAGATGACCTTGGAAATACCTATTTCTGATGCACTGATATTTAGTACATTCAGTCAGGAGGTGTCTTATAGTTAGGCGAGATTGACAATGGTCACAATATGGAGGATTCTTCTCTTGCGTGAAGAGATACGAGTGCGTTAGTGCACAATGCCCTATCCTCAAGCGTGTGATCACTACTTCCTCCCGCCTACTTCTCCTGATAGAGGAAGACCAAGGGGCTGGGACGGACTTGATCTCGCGCAATTTATTATTTTCGATGGTCAGCCATGAGTCCTGCCATAATTTTAAAATGATTTTACGAAACATATTTCGGATGTCGAGTGTTGCCATGAGTGGAGTATCTACATTAGCTTTTCCAAGTGCTTCTTTGGCTGCAGAGTCGGCAAGTTCATTCCCTCTGATTCCAACATGTCCAGGGACCCAGATAAAGTAAATTTTATTTCCTCTTGCCTCTAAACGGGCAAGCGAAGCATGAATCTCCTGGACGAGAGGATGGAAGGAGTCGAGAGTGGAAATGGATTGCAATGCACTCATAGAGTCACTACAGATTATGAACTGGGTATCGCTGGACTTAATGTTAGCTAACGCAAGCTTGATTGCATATAGCTCTGCTGTATAAATACTACTTTCTGAGGGCAACTTTGCCATGGAGATAACGTCTTGGGAGGATACTACTGCACAGGCACAGGCTGTTTCTGATTTTGAACCATCCGTGAAAAAAAGAGTGGCTCCTGGGTGCTTGTTGAGGATGTCCATGAATCTGTGCATGTATTCTCTTGGATGAGTGTCTAACTTCTTATATAAATTTAATTCCAAACAGATTTTTGGTTGTGGTATCTGCCATGGTGGGATTTTGTTATATCTAATGCTATGCACTTCGGGAAGCTGTATTCCTGCGTCTTCAATAAAAGCCTTAAAACGGATTCCTAAGGGCTTAGTTGCCCTAGGCCTTCTATAAAATAAATCAATAAACCTGGGTTTAAAAACATGATTAAAACATGGGTGCTCCCTTTGAGAAAGAATCTTGCTGGTGTAGTTTAGCATTAAGATTTTTCTCCATGTCTCAAGAGGTGGCTCTCCAGTATCACAATAAATACTCTGAATTGGACTGGTTCTGAAGGCTCCAGTTGCCAACCTTAGACCAGAATTGTGTATGGTCTCCAATGGGCGAAGGTAACTCTTTCGCGTCGAGGAGTATATTATGGAGCCATAGTCTAGTTTTGACCGCACCAATGCCCTGTATACAAGAAGCATTGACTTACGGTCTGCACCCCATGACGAGTTGCATAAGTATCTTAAAATATTTAAAACTTTAAAGCACCTGTCTTTTAAAATTTGGATATGTGTTCTCCAGTTCCATCTTCTGTCCAGTGTCATTCCCAGGAAATGTATGGAGTCCACTGATGGAAGAGGGACATCCCCAAGTTTAAGGTTTGGCTGGGGGAATAGGCCACAGCGTCGAAAAAAGTGCATACACCTGGTCTTCTCTTCTGAAAAAAGAAAACCAGTTTCAAGAGACCATTGATGGAGCCTATTAAGGGTGATTTGTAGCTGCCTTTCTGCCGTATTCATTTTTGATGACCTGCAGAAAACACCAAGATCATCGACGAAAAGTGTTGCTATGGTTGGTGATTTTATGTTGTTAACAACGTCATTAATAGCTATGGCAAATAGAGTTACTCCCAACACTGACCCTTGTGGGATACCATTTTCTTGAGTGAACCACTGGGATAGACAGTTTCCCACTCGAACTCTGAATCTCCGGTCAGTTAAAAAATTTTTGATAAATATAAGAATTCTACCCTTGAAGCCCCATGCTTTTAGGATACATAAGATCCTGTGTCGCCATGTTTTGTCATATGCATTTTTTATGTCAAAGAATACTCCTATGACATGTTGGCGTAAAAGAAATGCCTCTTGAATAAAGCTGTCAATCCTAACTAAATGGTCCATGGTAGACCTGTTGCGTCTAAACCCACACTGGACATTTGAGAGAAGGTTACGGTGTTCAAGACACCAAACTAGCCGCTTATTCACCATTCTCTCCACCAGTTTGCACAGGCAACTGGTCAAGGAAATCGGGCGGTAGCTGGATGGGAGACTCTTATCCTTTCCCTGTTTAGGTATTGGAATTACTATGGATTCCTGCCAGGATTCTGGGAAGACCCCTTCAGCCCAAAGCTGATTGATGGTATTGAGGAGACTTTCATTAGCACCCTCTGGGAGATTTTTCAGGAAGGCATTGTGAATACCGTCAGCACCAGGGCAGGAATCCTTTCCGACATCTATTGCTGATTTCAGCTCCCACACCGAAAAAGGTTCATCGTAGGACGCTGGGAACCTGACATCGCCGAGTTCTAGTTTGGCTCTTTCTATTCTTTCCTTCCTTTGGATAAAGGAGGGTGCGTATTCAGCTGTGCTGCTTGCTTTGGCATAATAACAGCCTAAGGCTTCCACGATGGCATCCGGAGAAGTGGCAATTTGGCCATCGATGTCTATACCTGCGATGTTTTGGGAAGAATGTTTGCCCGAGATTTTAGTGACCTTATTCCAGACCTGTGCAACTGGCGTTCTGTGGGTGATGGACGAAACATAATTTATCCAAGAGGACGTTTTGGCATTTTTAATAGTTAGACGAGCTTTTGCCCTCAGCTGTCTAAAAGCTGCAAGATTAGTGCTCGTGGGGTATCGATTGAAAATACGTAGTGCTCGTTTCCGTTTCAAGATGGCCTCCGCACACTCCTCGTTCCACCAGGGAACAGAGTTATGGTGTGCCCTACTAGTAGACCTTGGAATGCTTTTACTCGCAGCGTCAATGACAGCTGCGGTGAATTCTTTAACGTTTTGCAACCCACCACGAGTTCTATCAAATGTAAAGTTAAAATTTGATTTAAAAGATGGCCAATTGGCTCTACGTGTAGCCCAAATCCCTTCATGGTTGGAATTTACAGATTTGAATGTATTCTGCTTGATTATGATGGGGAAATGATCGCTGCCACAAACGTCATTATGAACAGAAATGCTAAAAAGTGGTGCAATGGCACTAGTACAATAGTAGTAGTAGTAGTATTATGGTTTGAGGGTGCGTCAACAGCTAGGGTTATTTGCACCACACACACAGATAAAATTCCTTACGTAAGTAGAATTTACTGTAATAGATACATTTAATTTTATAAGGCTTAAGAAAATTACCACAGGACTATGAGCTTTTTGTTAGGTTGTTATATTTGGTTTATGAGCTTGGTCTCCCTTATAAACTTGATTACTTTCTCTACCGAGCTTATGTCATTTTTTAAAATGTCCTTAAGGCTACCCTGAATGCTTAATCTCTCTCGTACATTTTTGTATTTGTCACAGTTTTCAAACAAATGTGCAACTGTTAATGGCTCACTGCAGGTCTGGCAGATGGGAGGATCCTTCGTCTCTGTGAATAAATAGGAGTGTGTGAGAGAGCAATGCCCAATCCTGAGACGAGTGATAGCAATTTCCTCTCTCCGACAGCGCCTAATGGATGTACCCCAAGATGTTATACCATCTTTTACAGATTTAAGCTTGTTCCCGTGTTGTGCTTGCCACAATTCTCTCCATTGAGAGTGAGCTGTATTTCTCAGGATGCCCTTGAGATCCTGAGCTGGTACCTGATCCCATTCTATATCCCACCTATGGATGGCCTCTTTTGCTGCCAGGTCTGCCTTTTCGTTTCCTGGAATTCCAGCATGTCCAGGAACCCATATAAAGGTGATGTTAATGCCTTTTTCTTTTAGATCTTTCAGGATGGATTGTATGTTCTGGACTATTGGGTGGAATGAGGAAAATTGAGCTATGGAGTGCAGCGCACTCATGGAATCTGTGCATATCATGTATCGTCCTTGTCTGCCCTTGATATTTGATAATGCCATTTGTATTCCGACTAGCTCAGCAGTAAAAATACTACACAGTGGGTGTAGTTTTACTCTCACCGTTCCTAGATCTTTGGACACAAGTGCACACCCCGTCCCTCCATCTGACTTTGAGCCATCTGTGAAGATAGGAGTGTAACTTTTGTAAAATTCAGACATCTCCTTGTATCTTTGCTGGAATAACATGTCAGATGTTGATGACTTTGTTTCTGTGGCCAACCTGTTATCACAGTCAGGCTCTGGTAATGTCCACGGTTGGTCCCTAGGAAAACCTTCAGGGCATACTTCTGGAAAGCTGAATCCAGTCGTCTCCATAAAAATATAAAATCTTATCCCAAGAGGCTTGGTGGCTCTTGGTCGTCTGATAAAAACATCTAAAAACTTTGGCTTAAAAACAATGTTAAAACAGGGGTGAGATCGCATGGAGAAGAGTTTGGCTGCATAGTTGCACATCAGAGCGTTTCTACGAGCCCACAGTGGAGGTTCACCAGATTCAGAATATAGGCTAAGGATGGGGCTAGTCCTGAATGCACCAGTGGAGAGCCTTATGCCTGCATTGTGTACAGAACTGAGAGATTTTAAATAAGACTCTCTGGCTGAGGAGTAAATAAAGCACCCATAATCAAGTTTAGAGCGAACCAGTGCTCTGTACAACTGCAGCATTGCAGACCTATCTGCTCCCCATGACAAACCTGATAAAACTCTTAGCAGGTTAAGCTTCTTGTGGCACCTGTCCCTCAAGTCCTGGATGTGCCTCCTCCAATCCATCCTCCTGTCCAGCAGGACACCCAGGAATCGGATAGAATCCACTACAGGTAGCTGCCGGCTTCCAAGCATTATGGTTGGTGCAGGGGAGAGGCCTCTTTGTCTATAAAAATGCATGCACCTTGTTTTGTCTTCGGAGAAACGGAGTCCATTGGTGAGACACCACTTGTTCAGCTTGTTCAGGGCAATCTGTATTTGTCTTTCCGCCATTGAGAGTTTGGCTGAGCGGCAGAAGATGGCAAGGTCATCCACAAACAGTGATGCTATCACAGGTGTTCTGATGCACTCTGTGATGCTATTGATGGCAATGGCGAAAAGAGTAACACTCAACACAGATCCCTGGGGAACTCCATTGTCTTGTTTAAAAACCTTAGAAAGGTGGCCGTTTATCCTTACGCGAAAGCAACGATGTTTTAAAAAGTTTTGTATAAAAATGGGCAGGTTCCCTCTAAATCCCCACGAGTGTATTGACTTAAGGATTTGATGTCTCCAAGTGGTGTCGTAAGCCTTCTCAATGTCAAAGAAGACCGCCACTACATGCTGTCGCAAGAGGAATGCCTCTTGAATATAATTCTCAATTCTCACCAGGTGATCAACACTTGATCTACTGTGCCGGAATCCACATTGAATATCTGATAGGAGATTACGGTTTTCTAAGAGCCATACAAGTCTCCTGTTGACCATTCTCTCCATCAGCTTGCACAAACAGCTAGTCAGAGATATTGGGCGGTAGTTTGAGGGATAAGATTTCTCTTTCCCTGGTTTAAGGATGGGGATGATTAGGGATTCCTGCCAACTCTCAGGGAAGACCCTTTCCATCCAGATCTGATTTATTGTCTTTAGCAAATCTATCTGAGATGCCTTGGGGAGATTCTTGATAAAGGCGTTATGGACCTGATCTATTCCTGGTGAGGTTTCCTTGCATGTATGTATGGCATCCTGAAGTTCCCACAAACTGAAAGGTTTGTTATATGCTACTGTGGTTCCGGAATCTAAAAAATTGAGATTAGTTTTTTCTTTCTGTTCTTTCAAAAGTTGGAATGAATTTGAGTAACTGTCTGTGCAGCTGATGGAGGCAAAAATTTCACCAAACGCATCAGCAATTTCTTGGGGTGAGTTTACAATTCTGTCATCGATCTTCAGTGCTGGTATCTGGGAGAAATGATGGTTCCCCAAAATAGACCTGACTTTTCTCCATACCTTTGACATAGGGGTTCGGTGATTTATTTCTGAGATAAAATTCATCCAAGAAGACTTCTTAGCCTCTCTCACCACTTGTCTGGCTCTAGCTCTTAATCGCCTGAAGGCTGCCAAGTTTGAAGTGGTGGGGTACTTTTTGAAAATTTGCAGGGCCTTTTTCCTTTTCTGAATGGCATCTGCACATTCCCTGTTCCACCATGGGACTGGTGGTCGTCGAGGCATCCCTGATGACAAGGGTACACTACCTTGCGCAGCTTTAATAATTGCTGCAGTTAGATCCTCCACATTTTGCAGTGCTCCTGCATTGGCATTAAAATTAAAACTGAAGAGCTCTCTGAAGTTAGCCCAGTTGGCTTTCTTGAGGATCCATGTCCTAGGTAGACCATAGTTGCCATCACAACCACCATGTTTCCTAATTATTAGGGGAAAGTGGTCACTACCACATAAATCTTTGTGTGCTGACAGACTAAAAAGTGGAGCAATAGTGCTGGAGCTCACAAATAAATCTATGGATGAGTATCTACCAGTAAAAGCATTAAAATGTGTTTTTTCATTGTCATTTAATAAAACCAGGTTAAAATCATTAAAAAACGTCTCCAAGAGACGTCCTCTTCCGTTGTGATCCCTTAGATCATCACCCCAAAGACTGTTGTGGGCATTGAAGTCCCCCAACAATACAAAGGGTTTAGGCAACTGCTCAACTAGGTCTTCCAGGTTTTTTCTCGTCACTGGAGCCCATTCCGGCAGGTAAAGATTACAGAATGTGACCTCTGAGGGGGAAGCAATGGTGACTGCTAAAGCCTGGAATGGTGTCTGCAAGTTCACCTGGGAGGTGTAAAGGGCCTCCCTGATGAATGCAGCGACCCCACCACGACCTCTGTTGCCACTTAGGTCATCGACTCTAAAAATCTTATAACCCTTCAATTTTGGGGAGTCAGTAGGTTTAAAATGGGTCTCTTGGATAAAAATGCAAGAGGGGTTGTAATCTCTCACCAAGATCCTAATTTCTTCCTGGCGTGTATAAAAACCATTGCAATTCCATTGAATTGTTAAAAACATTTAAAATAAATATATATATAAATAAATAAATAAATAATGTTTTCACATTAAAATCTAAAGATAAAATTCATTAACAATAAATAAATAAATAAGTAAAAACATTAAAAGCCTTTGGCTTGCCGAACAAGCTTCGTTCTTCCCTTTTTCCTGTTTTGGAGGAAAAGGCGTAATTGCTCCTCATCCAGTATGTCTTCTTCCATCTCATCCCCCGTAGATTCCCTCAATTCGAGAGAAGAGGGGGGTATAGTAATACTTTTACCTCCTACGTTTGGTTTATCTACTGATTTAGGGGGTGTGATGTTTTTCTTAATAGGAGGAGCTTCAGTTTTCTGTGCACTGTTTTCTAGTTTCTGGCCTGTTGCTTTTGTATTCATTTTCTCCTTTTGTTGTACCTTGGTGGTCTTACTGCTGTCTGCTGGAGGGTCAGTTTGACATCCCACACTTTCCTTTCTTACTTGGGTATTTGCCACCACTGCATAGGATTTGGAGAATGTGGGGCAGATCAGTGATCTGTACTTTCTCCTGGCTTCAAAATATGGTACCCTTTCCGTGACTTTTATTTCCATGACTTTCTTTTCTTCTAGGAGTTTGGGGCAGTCTCTTGCATAAACAGGGTGGTTGCCTTCACAATTCCTGCATAGAGGGGGGCTGCTGCATGGTTCCCCTTCGTTCTTTTCTTTGGAGCATTTAGGGCAGGTGGGTTTGCCCTTGCATGATTGTGCAGTGTGTCCATAGGTATTGCAGTTGAAGCAGCGCAGAGGACTTGGGATGTATGGCCTCACTGTGCATGCCTCATATCCAACATGAACCTTCTCTGGGAGCTTTTCCAAGGCGAATGTTAATATGACTGAGGTGGACTTTATCATTTCTCCATTTTGTCTCTTATTAAGTCTGCGGCAGGAGATGACTCCTTGCGATGCCATCTCTTCTTCTGAGACATAGAGAAGGTCGTAGCAGGATATAACTCCTTGGCAGGTGTTAAGTTTCTTATGGACCTCTACCATCACTGGAATATCGTGCAGCATCTTTGTGCCAAGGAGTTTGTCGGACTGTTTATCGTTGGCTGCCTTTATCAACAGGGTACCATCCCTAAGCTTTTTTACTGATTCGAGATTCCCTGAAACAGCATTTGTAAGAACTTTATATATTAGAAAGGGGGACACCTTGGTCAGATCTTCATTTTCTTTAGTACACTTCATTATCAGGTATTTTTTACATCTTTTAGCAATATCTCCCCCTCCCATTTCTGGGCGGGGTCTTTTAGGTGGAGGAGATTGTAGATCCATACGAATTATGGATTTTTCATCCCTCAGGCTCCCCACCCACCACGGAGCCACACAAATTGGGACGCCGTATCGCAAACCGATACGGTCGCCAGGGCTACCCAAGGGATATAGCGCCCAGGATGTCGCTAAACAGACTGGGAATGGCCTCCGGAATGGTGGTGGCTCCTCCAAACCACACCCCCCCATTGGCCTCCACCAGAATGGTGCGTGCATCCCAAGCACTCGCACAGGACTGACGTACGCTAGAAAGGAATTTATCCCCAGCCATCAGTAGCCGATTGACCAGGGTGTGCTATTCCCTGGCCTCCCGTTTACAGCGAATTCGGGGCCAAAGAGGGGTGTTGTGCCAGAAAATAAAAATAGTCCAGTTGGACTAGAAGTGCCTCAGCAGTTACTCTGCTGGTGGTTGGCACTCAACCTCCAGGACACCCATCTCCTCCTTACGGGTCTCCACGCACGGCAAACACGTGGGTGAATCCTTGGTCAGCTGGCATGACCGCACACAGACAGTTGATTCACAGGACTGCCCGGACTCAGCCCTTGCTGATCGAGGGGTTTGTTCTCGGGGTTTTCTCCCCGCCCGATTAGTCGCCTCTTACGACAGGCAGGGATGCTGCGGGAGTATTCTCCATCCCCCTACCCGCAGGGGTTTCTTGTCTTCTTGACTGAAAGTTATTCCAACACCTTGGAAATTATCTCAGTCCACAATGTTTTTCATTTAGTGTAATTTTGGCCCTAATTTCTGGCAAAAAGTGTATTACCAATGAATATGCCTTATGTTCAATATTTACAAAGGTTATTTTCTGTAATTCCATTACTGCTAAGTGTTTAATCCTGCCAATTATATAATCCATTGATATTTCAGTTAATATTACTATTACAATTTATTTCTGAATTTATGATGCCTAAATAATGTGCTTAAAATATAATGTATCTATTAAGACTGCCACTATTGTGTTCCCAGCTGATGCCCAGTGAACTTATCCCTATTGGCCAAACTAAAAACTATTACCCCTTTGTTTTGATTGAGGAAAGAAGATGGACATCATTTTCCAAAAAGCAAGGGGGGATGTGGCAATTTTTACGATAATCCCGAGCTAACGTGACATTCGTGGCTTGTCTTGTGTGTCTTGGGTGGCGCCTTCAACTCTTGATTGCTTTTTATACCAAATGGTGGAAGAATACAAAATCGCTGTAAACAGTTTGAGTTTTGATGTGATCATCCTCCGCGCCACACCTCTGAAAGGCGAGCCAGCCAGCTCTCAATGTCAGTGTTCCGCTCAACTGTGTGACCGTGAGCTCAAGGGCAAGTCTAGAGGAGGAGATTTGAAAAACTTTGGGCTAGCCTGAACATTCTAAGAAAGCACATGGAAAGTGACAGTTGTTTTGTGAGAGAGTTTTGCGACGTCTTGTAAATTCGGAGTCTTCCCGAATTGACGTTCGTATTGAGTGATTATTTGTACTAATTTGCAATGAACAGTTCTATTTAAGTGATATTTTGTTGTATGATATTGTTTGCGACCTTAATACTATTACTTATTATACTTAGAGTTGAAACTTATTTTCTGATTAATATTTCGCTGTCGACATCCCGAGCTGGTTGCTGTTCAGAGTAGTTATTGAGTCACCGATTGTTTTTCAGTTTCTTTCCAAGTTCTGAATTTCAAAGTGGCACAGTTATAACATGTGTCACTATTGTATTTCTATCTAAACACAAAACGTACTGTATATAGATATCGGTGTCAACAACACAGGATAACCTTAGTTGACACGTAAGGCTCTAATCTATATATTTAAGAATGAATGTGTGTCTGTCTGTACTCAATAGATTCAAAAACCATACATCCAATCGTCGTGAAAATTTGGGAAATTATTAGGTGTATCCCCGAGAAGGTTTTTGAAAATTTTATTTTAAATCGGAGTACTCAGTTCGACTCCAGAAGGGAAAAACTGTTCCCATAAGAAATACATGTAAAATTCGATTTTATCACTTGCAAGCTTCCTTTCTTTTGCAAAATTAAATTAGAAATAACCAACGTATGGATTTAAAAGTAGCACCAAAAGAAGGATATAGAATAAAGTTTCTTATTTTGGGTCATGAAGTATAGTTTACGATCAGAAATTACGAGACTGAATAATTAGATGATAATTTTGATGAACCTTGAGGCCATAAACAAACTATTTCTCAGTTACGACGAATGCGATTGTTGAACTTCACATAAGAACACATTGAGGATTTATTCCAGTATTCAAATGATGTTTGTTTATAGCAACGTAAATATTTACGTATATTATCATGGAGTAAACCGTTTTTGATATTTAATGAAAATGATATATTGATAAATTCAAGTGATTGTATGTACTGAACAATTTAGTGAGTTGATTACGTTACAGACTTTGATTACAAAAATCATCTATTTTCAACATTTCAATTTATTTTGTCTTTGACGAGCCTGAATTTCATTTTTAGGTCTTCTACAGTTGAATATGTGTTCTCTTTGAGATTTGCGAGATGCGAAGTGTAGAGTAGCACATCTTACTTCAAACTGAAAAGGTACTGTGATAATATATTTTCTTATATAACGAATGTAAGTAATGTAGATATATATGATGAGATGAGATAAATATGATTTCATTATAAGAGCCTTGCGACGCAAATAGCTGCCTGCCATTCAAATTGCAAATGGATTTTCTACAGGAAAAATAGAAGTACGATACATAAATTGATCCCATTTGTGCATTTATGAATAACATAATTGAGGCAACCATTTTAAATGGAAAACACCAAGGGGAACATGTACTACTACCACGCATTCCCATGATACTAACAGATACTCCATTTGAATTCAAACGTCTACAGTTTCCTGTATGACTAGCCTTTGCAATGACCATTAACAAAGCACAGGGACAATCATTACAAATATGTGGATTAAATTTGATAAATCCATGCTTCTCACATGTACAGCTGTACGTCGGGTGTTCATGAGTTGGAAAACCATCAAATATATTTGTTCTTGCATCAGATAGGAAAACAAAAAATGTTGTATATTTACAAGCACTACTAAGATAAAGTTCACCATCAATCATCAAATATCATTAATTTCATGATGATATTTAATAATTACAAAATTATTGTTCCATTGAAATTTGTTTGCAATATTGTTTAATATCACAAGAAGCATTTTTATTCTACCATCAACTATGTATATCTATGTTTTGTACATATGTTATATTCAAATGATATATATGTAGGGATAATTTTACTGTTAATTTGCATTTTGATGTATTGCGTAAATTTGATCATTAATAAATTATGTTTGAGATATCAAAACTGCCTTTTTGTTCAAACACAACGTGTGAATGGGTACGACTAGTATCTTACACAACTATGTAAATAGTATTGTATGACTTTTGTATTCAATATTAAGAGTATATTTTTATTCATTCATACATTATTAGTATCAAAATATGAGATTGTAAACTATATTACTTTCCCTGTTATTGGCTTTTGTGTCTTACGAATAAGAGACAACCAGACTACTTATAATTAGTCTCACACTGTTATAGGATATTGTAAACATAAGTTATATGCTTGCAGTTTGAAATCAACAGCTTTTAGAGATGGATCAAGCTCCATTTTTTGAGATTTCACCAGCAGTTAGGGGAGAGATTGTGGGGTCATTGGCTGCAGGACGCTCCACTGCGTAAGTGGCAAGGCAGTTCGGAGTGCATCAAAATACGGTCTATAGATGGAACAATCGCAGCAATGATGGTGATAATCTTGAGAAGCCTAGATGCACGTCAGAACAGCAGGACATGATTATTAGGGAATGTGTAGCTGAGAATCCTCTCGCAAGAGGCAGATAGGCTTCAGTTCAGAGAGAATTGCGTTTGGGTTGCAGCAGCTGAACCTACAGAAGAAGGGTGGTTGAGGCTGGTCTGTACCACCATATACCTTGCCAGAAGCCAAGGCTCACAAGGGATCATAAAATATCACGTCTATCATTTGTAGATGAATATGCCGAAATGAACGAGGTCTTCTGGGACCTCGCGATATTTTCTGACGAAAAATGTTTAGAAGTGATGAAGAAGCCCAGAGAAAATTATGGCCACCTCGAGGGACAAGGTAAGTAACATTATTACTATTTTAATTTTACTAATTTTTTCAATTTGTTATGATTTGCCACACTTCTGTGTATGCTTTCGGTAACTGTTGAAAATTCTTGCCTAAATATTTTGTATTTTTATAGATACTACACCAGCAGTACATGATTAGAACAGAGGTCAAGGGCATATTAGTAATAGATTTTGGGGCACAATGACAGCAACTGGACCCAGGTTTCTTGTGAAAACACCTCAGAGAATGACGGTGAGAGATTACTGTGATAAGTTATGAGATAATCTTCTGCCATACACTAACGAAATCGTCCAAGAAAGTAAAGAAGTGTTTTTTGCCTTTGACAATAATCTTGTGCATACGGCATGTGCTACAAAAGATTCTTTAAATAATCATCCTAATATATAAGTTCATCCTTTGGCATGCACATTCCTCAGATTTCAAACCCATTGAAAATTAATGGGGGATTTTCATGTAAGAGAGGACGGCAGATAGCCAGACACTCCTCCCTCCCTGGAACAGCACATCAGGGATATCTGGGCCTCTCTTGCACGGCGTCCAGGTTTATTCACAAACCTAGTAGATGCCATGAGACGGCGACTACAGAGCGCAATAGAGGTTGAAGGAGATGTCACTGAATATTAAATTATTCAAGGAAATCCTCCGTATTTCATTCATTCCAATATTCATCAGGAATGATAGATCCCTTATTCTTACGTTTCCTCGAGGATATAATAATATAATGGGGAAATTTGCCAGTCACAAAGCTTAATTCGTAAATAACTGCAATAAACTACTTATACAATTAGTATCTTTTGAGAATTAAGCAATTCAATATAAATTCATTTTAATAACAGAGCGTATGACTTCAATGAAATTAATATAGCCAAAAGAAGACTTGATCAAATTACTCTGGAAAAGGTATCGATTAAATTGAGGTAGAAAATGAAAAAATATTTTCGTCATTGAGATATTTCAATTGTCTATTTAAACATGGTAATATTTAATAGAAAAGCATTTGTGTGATAAAAAGATAATACCAAATTATACTATAGAATCAAATTTTTCCAGCTCTTTCCAATGGTGCGAGGTACTGTGTATATTTGAATGCAGGACTATTGTCATGCCTGTCGTTTTCAGCAAGCGTTAATGATGCTATGTTTGATCACTTGGCTTAAACTATTCAAAAGATTGTGAAGCCAAAGAATTGGCATTGTATTTTATGTTTGATGTATTAAGAATCACTCCTCATCTACAACTTCAGGAAAATCTTGGTGTAATTGAGCGTTTCAAAGATTTGGGTTGGGAGAGGAGACCAAGGCTAGCTGACAAAGCATTGGTTTTTATGGTGAGAGGTTTGAGGAGGAAGTTTAAGCAGCAGGTCCTTAATGCTTTTCTTTCTGGATCTGTTAACACCTGGGTCTCTGCAGATTGATCAAAGATGTGGTTTCCACTTGCATGGGCTGAATGTATGTGCCACAGTGATCAGGGGACCAGTAATGTAGTGCATATTAACTGCCTTTGTACAAAAACTAGGAATTCTATTTTGAGGTCTGGACAGGAATTTAGAGGAAAATACTTTTCTGACAATGGCATTGAAGTAGTCCCGATATTCCATCGTCCTCACTTTTAAAAGGAGTTAGAAATGCTCTCCTTAACAATGATCTCAGGTTTTGTTTGAAGGGTGTTTATTGGGTCTCTTATTGATGGCATATTCTTCAAGCCTATGCCATAGCCTTGATAGGAGAGAGAGGGTGACCTCAAACATTACAGAATATCATGTGATTCCATCTAAAATTAAGAAAATGAAAGTTAAGTACTGCACCCAAGTATTCAGCTGCACCTTAGTGACCCACATTGGATGTATGTATGTATGTGTTTTCAGGCGAATCAGCCTCTCGGGCTATTATCGCCATGAGTAGTAGGACATTACAAGTCAGTACATCCACAAGTCGAACAATACATACAACATATAAGGTTAAAAAGTTAAAATTAGGCTCTGATTAAAATTTGTAAAAACAAGAAAGGGCTGTATAATGGCCTCTAAAGTTTTGATAAAATAAGGACATAGACTGTAAAGGGTCTAGCCCTTAGAGTCCATTTTCACAATAAAGGATACTGTCTCCAACTAATATTAAAACCATAAATAAAATAAATAAAATTATAAATTAATTGGAACAAGGCAAGTTGAGTGGGGCTTGACTAAATGTAAGTTAGTAGTTTCGTGGCCTTCACAAAATCAAATATCTTTTCAACAGATGCTACATCGTCTCCTAGGGCGACCGAGAGATCCGTCGAAAGGCCAAATCTCCTTCGCTCATCATCAAACTGGGGGCATTGCAGTAAGACATGTGACACAGACAATACTGTGTCACATATCTCACATACTGGGGCCTCCTCAGACCACAGTAGATGTTTATGAGTCCACCAGCAATGCCCGATTCGTAGTCTGGTGAGGACTACTTCCTCGAGTCTGGAGGGCCTACATGATGACTGCCAAGAATTAACATTTGGTTTCACTATTCTTAATTTATTTTCTGTAATTTCATTCCACTCATCTTGCCATTGTTTAAAAACCAAGTGCTTTATACATGTCTTCACATCACTCACAGGCACTTGGTCATAAAAAGTCCACCTCTTATTAGCAGCTTCTTTAGCTGCAACATCCGCCATTTCATTACCTGGTATACCAACGTGGCCTGGCAACCATATGAAATCTATTTCCACCCCTTTAAATTTTAGGTCCACCAGAGATGACTGGATTTTCTGTACCAGTGGATGGGTGGAACCAATAGACTCGATGGCTTTTAGAGCAGACAAAGAATCACTTAGGATTACATACTTAGTCTGGGAGTGTGCGGATATGTAGCAAAGAGATTGTAAAAGAGCATATAGCTCTGCTGTGTATATCCCACAGAGTGGATGTAGTCGAAATAGAAATGATGTTTTCTTCACCACATATGCACATCCAACCTGACTTCCCTGCTTGGAACCATCTGTATAGATGGCAGTACTAGAGCTGAAGTCTGCAAAGAGTCTATAAAATTCACGTTGGTATTCCATAGGAGAAGTTTTTTGCTTGTCAAGTCTGGTAAGGCAGAGGTGGACGTTGGGACATGGGAATGTCCATGGTGGGAATTGGGAGAATTTTGTTTCTGGCATCCTGGGGATATTAAATTCCATTTCTCCGAAATATCCTTTGACTCTCATACCCAAGGGCTTTAGAGAACGGACCCGGACAGCATATAGGTGGCTATATCTCTGCACAAAAACTGCTTCATACGCCGGATGATTTGGCTTGGATTTAAGGGTTATTGCGTAACGCATAGACAGCAGTTTACGGCGCATATAGAGTGATGGTTCCCCAGACTCACAAAGAATACTTGCTATAGGGCTGGTTCGAAAAGCACCTGTAGCCAAGCGAATCCCTGTATGGTGAATCACATCAATCGCCTTAATAGCTGATGGTGCTGCTGATGCATATACTATGCTACCATAGTCGAGCTTTGATCTAATGAGCATCCGATATATTTTAAGCAAGGTGGTCCGATCTGCTCCCCAGGATTTGTGGCTGAGAACTCTCAATACATTTAGGGCAGCTAGGCATCGGGATTTCAAATATTTAAGTTGAGGACGCCATGTTAGTTTATGATCAAATTTAATTCCCAAGAAGTATGCACTTCCAACACAAGGTATCTCGGTGCCATTTAAAAGAAGGGATGGATTTGGGTGTAGACCACGAATTCTACAGAAATGGATACAAACTGTCTTGCTGTGCGAAAAGGTGAATCCATTTTCTGTTGCCCATTTGTATATTCGGTTAATTGTCATTTGCATTTGACGTTGCAAAATAGTCATATTTTGGGATGCTAGAAATATACCATAGTCATCCACAAAGAGACTTCCATCAATAGGATGTCTAATACATTGGGCAAGTCCATTTACAGCAACAGCAAACAGTAATACACTTAAGATAGACCCCTGAGGGATTCCATTTTCCTGTGTGAAAAGCCGAGACTGAAAAGTCCCGACACGTACCCTGAAGTAGCGCTCTTTTAGAAAACTTTTAATAAAGAGTGGGAGATTACCACGTAATCCCCAAGAATGTAATGTCTTAAGAATGCCATATCTCCAAGTGGTATCATAAGCCTTTGCAAGGTCGAATAGTACTGCTACCAAGTGCTGTCTTCTGACAAAAGCATCACATATTGCTCTCTCCAGTCTCACCAGATGGTCTGTGGTGGAGCGATACCGACGGAAACCACACTGAATATTGGCCAACAAGTTGTTTGTTTCAAGGAACCAAACAAGCCTCCTATTGACCATTCGTTCCATCACTTTGGAGATACAGCTTGTAAGAGAAATTGGTCTATAGCTCTCTGGTAGTTTCTTGTCTTTCCCCGGCTTGAGGATGGGGATTATAATGGCTTCCCGCCATTGTGTTGGGTAGCAACCATCACCCCAGATTCTATTGTACATTCTTAAGAGATACTTCTTGGCGGTAATATTTAGGTGTTGCATCATACTATAAATAATGGAATCCGCACCAGGGGCGCTATCATGTACCTCACGTAGAGCAGTCTCCAGTTCCCACTGGCTAAAGGAGCAATTGTAATGTTCCTTGTTTCGGGAATTAAATTTTAGCTGTTTCCGCTCACTCTCAGCCTTTATATTTCGAAAGGATGGTGGATAATTTTCGTAACTAGATGCCTTTTCTATAACCATTCCAATTTCATTTGAAATATCCACCTTTTCAGTAATTGTTTTCCCGTTGACCAATAAACCACTAATACTACAGGAAGATGTCCGACCGGATATCTTCCTGACCTTTTCCCATACTTTAGCTACTGGAGTTGAACTGTTAATGGTAGAAACATATTTCATCCATGAATCACGCCTACATTTCCTCACTATCCTGCGAGCCACAGCTTTTAACTTAAGGTATTTTACCATGTTTTCCTCTGTAGGTCGGAGACGGAAAGCTCTAAATGCTCGTCGTTTATCCTTAATGGCAGAATGACATTCGTCATTCCACCAAGGAACAGGGACGCGACGAAGCCGAGCAGAGGAT
This sequence comes from Sympetrum striolatum, assembly GCA_947579665.1. NCBI lineage: Eukaryota > Metazoa > Arthropoda > Insecta > Odonata > Libellulidae > Sympetrum > Sympetrum striolatum. The sequence continues at coordinate 44,940,754 of OX388342.1, read as the reverse complement.
TTTGGAATGCTAATTTCCGCCGCCTTTATTATGGTATCCGTGAAGTATTTGACATGTTTGTCTACAGAGGAAAATTCCTCCTCCTCTAGCTGAATTGATTCAGAGAATTTTTCCCAATCAGCTCTTCTCGTTATCCACTTGATAGGGCGAGGCTCCATTGGGGAGGCAGTCAGATGCGTCAGGATAATGGGAAAATGGTCGCTACTACACAAATCTTTGTATACTTCCCATTTGAATGTTGGAGCAACAGTGCTGGAACACACAGAAAGGTCAATAGCTGAAAATGACCTGCTTCCAGCACTAAAATGTGTGTCGCTTCCATCATTTAGAATTATCATGTCCAGACTTGAAAATATATTTGAGAGCCGACGTCCCCTTACATCAGTTCTTTTGCATCCCCACTCTGAATTATGGGCATTGAAGTCACCCAGAAGTAGGAATGGCAATGGCAATTGTTCAATTAAATCCAGTAATTTATTTATATTGATGGGCTCATTAGGGGGAAGATAGATGGAGCAAATTATTATCTGAGCAGGAAGATACACTCTAACTGCAACAGCCTGCAGTTCTGTAGTCAGAGTCACTTCTTCTGAAAGAACAGAGTCGTGCACTAGAACAGCCACACCTCCATGGGCCTGAGGTACCCCGGCAAGATCCTTGTTATAAACAGCATACCCCCGAAGCTGGACATCATCATTTTCTTTAAGTCGTGTTTCCTGAAGAGAAACACACACTGGAGATAATTCTGAGAGAAGTATACGTAATTCTGGTAGGCGATAGCGGAAACCATTGCAGTTCCATTGAAGTATGGTATTCATGGTTCTGTATATGGTTCAACGGTTCAGTTTATGTTTTGTTTTCCCTTTTTTTCTGCGAATCCTATCAATTAAATCTTTATCTATATTAGTCTCCATCATTTCATCAGAGTCCAATTCCTCTACTAGCTTTTCGGACTCTTTGCATGGTGTTTTGGTTTCTTTGCCCAATTTTTGTTCCGTAGAATTTCTTTCGGATGAGGAATCATTAGCTCTAGAGTGTACCTTGCTTGTTAATATTTCAGCCTCTTTTTTATTGCTTAAAACAGCCTTTGGTTCATTACTAACACTAACAGTAACAGGTTTATTCCCTGGAGGAACGGACTGGTAGCTTCTGAGTTCAGATAATTCACTTCGAAGTTTCTTCTGTTCTTCTATGAGTTCCTTCACCAGGGTTAATAGTTCGCCCATGGTTGCCTGAGAAGAAGGACTGGCTACTACTTTCGAAAAAGGGATGGGAGGAGGTGGAGTCGCCATCACCTGTTTCCTGGCTTCTGTCACTGAGATCTTACATACAGCTCTGAGCTCTTGAATCTTCTTTTCAGTGCGAAAACTAGGGCAGTCCTTAGACCAGGCAGAATGTTCTCCTTTACAGTTTATACAACGATGCCCTGAGAGACATTGGGTTCCCTCATGGGCCTTACTGCTACAGTCTGGGCAGATCTTCTCCCGACTGCAAGTGAACTTGGTATGTCCGAATCTGAAGCAGTTAAAACACCGCATTGGATTCGGCACATACGGTCTTATTCTTTCAACCTGGTAACCTAGCTTTATATCAGATGGCAACTGAGGAGTTCCGAAGGTGAGTATTAAGGAGGCAGTAGGTTTTAGAACACCATCCCTTTTTGTCATTATCCTTTCTACTTTTATGACACCTTCGGTGGCTAGCTCTGAGCACAACTCCTCTACTTCCATGTGCTGCACTTCGAAGCATTTTATAACACCTTTACTGTAGTTTAGGCTCTGATGTGCATTAACCTTAACTGCAAAGGGACCAAGAGACTTCAGATCAAGGAGTTTTTTACTCTGAGCATCTGTTGCTGTTTCTACAAGCAAGGTTCCGTTTCTTAATTTCTTTATTGAGGCTACTTCTCCCACAGTGTTCTTTATGGCTTTAGCCACCACAAATGGTGAAGTTGTGTTGAAATCTTTTCCATCATCCGTTCTGCTAACTATAAAATATCTTGGCACAGATATTTTGGCCTCATTAGCTTTAACCACCATTTTTACTGGGCTCTGAGAGCGCAGTCTCTTTCCTTTTCCTTCAAGTCTACTCTCTACTTCATCAACTTCCATTTTTAGCCGCTACTTCGCCGAGTTCAGGACTCGTTGCCCCCCCTCAGCCCCGTGGAGGCGGCGGCGGGGAATGAGCTCTTTACTCTTTCGGTGTCGCTTTTAAGATGTTTTAGCGAAAAAGAGTTTATCAGGTATCACTCCAAGTGATACAAGAAAGGTCCTAAGACCAAAAGAGAAATGCTGGGATACCCCCCAGCAGGTAGCAGAAGAGCACCGGGTTACCCCCCGGCAGGTAGCTCAAAACAGTGGATGGTGACCGGTATCCGAACCCGGTCGCTTACCAAGCCACTGTCCCCATGAGGGGGACCCACATTGGAACCCACGTCTGGAGGCATCTCTAATGAATTTTACTGCTGTCCTTGAGTTAAACATTCAACCTGAGGCTATGGGAACATCCAAGCTATTTGGGTTCTTTGACGACCTCTTCTACAGTATCAATGGCAAAGCAAAGGTGCCACCAGAGAAGCCCCTGCTGGCTGACGTGTGCAGTACTTCAGAGCACAAAGGATTCTTGGGTGAGGTCATTAAAGTGTTAGAGTCGATGAAATTTATACTTGGAAGGAAGAAATGCAGGACCCCTTCATTGAATAATTGTGGTAGTACACTTTGTGACATAAACACTCTGGCACAAACGGAAAAGTCTTGGTTTGCAAATCTCTTTCGATAAGATTTTAGAATCAAAATCCCGTAGAGAAAAAGCTTGGGAGAGACCTTTTTCATCCATTAATTAATGTTTGGGGCATTCCGTTTTTTTAAATAATTTGAATAATAAACTAGCAACTGAGGTGCTCAAATCATATTGGGATAAAGCCGCACTTACTCTAAAACGGGCACAGAAAATATTCTGTTGTGTATAATAAATTGTACACTAATGTTCATTTGATGTAGGCTGTTTGGTCTTCTTAAGTCCCACCTTATCAGTTCAAAGGCTGATCAGAGGGCTGCAAAATTAGGGTCCATGTTAGTCCCCTAGTGAGAAAACTGATGCCGGTTACCACTATGGTACGTGTAGGAGAAGGAAAAGAGAAAATTGTCCACATTTCTCAACTGAAACACTACCACAAGTGAATTTTTGTGTGTTTTATTTTGTGGTTGTTTGCAATCAAACGGATATTTTGTGAACCCTTTTTACAATATACCAAGGCGGCCAATGTAGGCATTTCCAGTTTGATTTTTGCATGTATGTATATGCTTATTTGTTGCAGATGATGAATTTTTCTTAATTTGTTAGCAATGTATCTATATACTGGTATATGCTTATTTCTTCTGGCAGCTGATGCATGTTCTTTATCTCGCTGAAGATAAAAGAAATCATCCTGTTTCCAGATGAAGTTCCCATCTAAAAGGTAGCAATGCAGAGCCGCATTTGAACCAGCAATGTCAACCAGTTTTGTTATTCCATTAAACCGGACTGTTTATACTTATAATAGAGCTACCTTGTATTCCCTACGTAAGGGCAGAGGGTCTTTATCTAGGTTTATGCCAAAGGTGAGAATTTTTCAGGCGACAAAGAACCTTGCTTAGCTCTTTTGCATGACACCTAGCATCTGCTATTTAACGATAGTCCAACTGTACCTGAAGTAAATAGAAGCCAGGATAGGATGGGGAATGCACAACAGATGATTCACCAGGGCAATAGCAACATCGAAGGGCATCTGGGTACGTAGGAGAGAAGGATAAGTGGGTAACAATCACAATGTCTAGCTGCAAGAGTCACTGTTGATTGGGAACCACAAATAAGCAGAATTTTAATCCTTCACTATTTAATAATATTAATCTTGCACTTTAGGGAAAGGGTGGTGGGCATTTCTGATTCTTGACTGACTTGTATTTGCAATCTACTTTTCACATTATTGCTCTTGTTCTATTGTCATTATTATCCCATTCCAATTGATTCTTATACTTTAGGGAAAGGGTGGTGAGCATTACTATCTGATTTACTTTGAGGTTGGTCTCATTGTCACTATGACTGAATTTCCCCTCCTCAAAGACTGCAATAGGTTTTTCAACTTGCAACTAAAAATATTAAACATTGGATTTGATATTTATTTTTAAAAATGGTGTAGGAGTCATGGTGTGTATCCAAAGTTCATGAATATTTTTCCCAATATTAAATCTACAAATGGTCAAAAGAGTGTCGCATTAGCTAGACAAAAATGGATTACTTTGGAAATAAAATCTCTCTACAGTAGACTTAGTAATCTTCAACTTCGTGCATATGAATTACATTTAAAAATCACACAGAATTTAAACAACATTGGTTTTACTTTTTGGACAGAACATAGTAACAAAATGATTACCTGCAACAATTTTAGGCTCAGTAAGAAGAAACTTAAATTGAACAACAAATTTATATATTTATTAAAACAAGCTAATCAGTGGGTTAATAAAGGGCACTCTCAAAGGGATGGTTCACCTCAAGGTTCCAATATTGCTTCCTCTGATTAGACTACTGTTACTTCTACTTATCATAGCTTTGTTAGAAATCTTTCATCTACTTCTTTTTCTGCTGAAGAACTTGACATACTAAATCTGGGTCTGAAATTTGCCTTTCCACCAAAAGCTTCACCGTTAGATAAATCAGTGGCTAGTATAGAAAGTGGTATTCAATATTTGGATAACAAAACCAAAACTTTAATCAGGCTATCTTGTAGGAGAACTTTATCCAATAATCTTAACTCATTACACTTACCAAACTCCTCCAATTGCTATAGTATTATAAAAGAATTAAGATCTAAAGATTGCTTTTATTTAAAAGCAGATAAAGGCAACTAAGTAGTAATTCTAGATATGTATGTATGTATGTATGAGTTTGCAGGCAAATCAGCCACTCGGGCTATTATCGCCATGAGTAGTAGGACATTACAAGTCAGTACATCCACAAGTAGAAAAATACATACAACATATAAGGTTAAAAAGTTAAAATTGGGCTCTGATTAAAATTTGTAAAAACAAGAAAGGGCTGTATAGTGGTCTTTAAAGTTTTGATAAAATAAGGACATAGACTGTAAAGGGTCTAGCCCTTAGAGTCCATTTTCACAATAAAGGATACTGTCTCCAACTAATATTAAAACCATAAATAAAATAAATAAAATTATAAATTAATTGGAACAAGGCAAGTTGAGTGGGGCTTGACTAAATGTAAGTTAGTAGTTTCGTGGCCTTCACAAAATCAAATATCTTTTCCGCAGATGCTACATCGTCTCCTAGGGAGACTGAAAGATCCGTCGAAAGGCCTAATCTCCTTCGCTCATCATCAAACTGGGGGCATTGCAGTAAGACATGTGACACAGACAATACTGTGTCACATATCTCACATACTGGGGCCTCCTCAGACCACAGTAGATGTTTATGAGTCCACCAGCAATGCCCGATTCGTAGTCTGGTGAGGACTACTTCCTCGAGTCTGGAGGGCCTACATGATGACTGCCAAGAATTAACATTTGGTTTCACTATTCTTAATTTATTTTCTGTAATTTCATTCCACTCATCTTGCCATTGTTTAAAAACCAAGTGCTTTATACATGTCTTCACATCACTCACAGGCACTTGGTCATAAAAAGTCCACCTCTTATTAGCAGCTTCTTTAGCTGCAACATCTGCCATTTCATTACCTGGTATACCAACGTGGCCTGGCAACCATATGAAATCTATTTCCACCCCTTTAAATTTTAGGTCCACCAGAGATGACTGGATTTTCTGTACCAGTGGATGGATGGAACCAATAGACTCGATGGCTTTTAGAGCAGACAAGGAATCACTTAGGATTACATACTTAGTCTGGGAGTGTGCGGATATGTAGCAAAGAGATTGTAAAAGAGCATATAGCTCTGCTGTGTATATCCCACAGAGTGGATGTAGTCGAAACAGAAATGATGTTTTCTTCACCACATATGCACATCCAACCTGACTTCCCTGCTTGGAACCATCTGTATAGATGGCAGTACTAGAGCTGAAGTCTGCAAGGAGTCTATAAAATTCACGTTGGTATTCCATAGGAGAAGTTTTTTGCTTGTCAAGTCTGGTAAGGCAGAGGTGGACGTTGGGACATGGGAATGTCCATGGTGGGAATTGGGAGAATTTTGTTTCTGGCATCCTGGGGATATTACATTCCATTTCTCCGAAATATTCTTTGACTCTCATACCAAAGGGCTTTAGAGAACGGACCCGGACAGCATATAGGTGGCTATATCTCTGCACAAAAACTGCTTCATACGCCGGATGATTTGGCTTGGATTTAAGGGTTATTGCATAACGCATAGACAGCAGTTTACGGCGCATATAGAGTGATGGTTCCCCAGACTCACAAAGAATACTTGCTATAGGGCTGGTTCGAAAAGCACCTGTAGCCAAGCGAATCCCTGTGTGGTGAATCACATCAATCGCCTTAATAGCTGATGGTGCTGCTGATGCATATACTATGCAACCATAGTCGAGCTTTGATCGAATGAGCATCCGATATATTCTAAGCAAGGTGGTCCGATCCGCTCCCCAGGATTTGTGGCTGAGAACTCTCAATACATTTAGGGCAGCTAGGCATCGGGATTTCAAATATTTAAGATGAAGACGCCATGTTAGTTTATGATCAAATTTAATTCCCAAGAAGTATGCACTTCCAACACAAGGTATCTCGGTGCCATTTAAAAGAAGGGATGGATTTGGGTGTAGACCACGAATTCTACAGAAATGGATACAAACTGTCTTGCAGTGCGAAAAGGTGAATCCATTTTCTGTTGCCCATTTGTATATTCGGTTAATTGTCATTTGCATTTGACGCTGCAAAATAGTCATATTTTGGGATGCTAGAAATATACCATAGTCATCCACAAAGAGACTTCCATCAATAGGATGTCTAATACATTGGGCAAGTCCATTAACAGCAACAGCAAACAGTAATACACTTAAGATAGACCCCTGAAGGATTCCATTTTCCTGTGTGAATAGCCGAGATTGAAAAGTCCCAACACATACCCTGAAGTAGCGCTCCTTTAGGAAACTCTTAATAAAGAGTGGGAGATTACCACGTAATCCCCAAGAATGTAATGTCTTAAGAATGCCAAATCTCCAAGTGGTATCATAAGCCTTTGCAAGGTCGAATAGTACTGCTACCAAGTGCTGTCTTCTGACAAAAGCATCACATATTGCTCTCTCCAGTCTCACCAGATGGTCTGTGGTGGAGCGATACCGACGGAAACCGCACCGAATATTGGCCAATAAGTTGTTTGTTCAAGGAACCAAACAAGCCTCCTATTGACCATTCGTTCCATCACTTTGGAGATACAGCTTGTAAGAGAAATTGGTCTATAGCTCTCTGGTAGTTTCTTGTCTTACCCCGGCTTGAGGATGGGGATTATAATGGCTTCCCGCCATTGTGTTGGGTAGCAACCATCACCCCAGATTCTATTGTACATTCTTAAGAGATACTTCTTGGCGGTAATATTTAGGAGTTGCATCATACTATTTATAATGGAATCCGCACCAGGGGTGCTATCATGTACCTCACGTACAGCAGTCTCCAGTTCCCACTGGCTAAAGGAGCAATTGTAATGTTCCTTGTTTCGGGAATTAAATTTTAGCTGTTTCCGCTCACTCTCAGCCTTTATATTTCGAAAGGATGGTGGATAATTTTCGTAACTAGATGCCTTTTCTATAACCAATCCAATTTCATTTGAAATACCCACCTTTTCGGTAATTGTTTTCCCGTTGACCAATAAACCACTAATACTACAGGAAGATGTCCGACCGGATATCTTCCTGACCTTTTCCCATACTTTAGCTACTGGAGTGGAACTGTTAATGGTAGAAACATATTTCATCCATGAATCACGCCTACATTTCCTCACTATCCTGCGAGCCACAGCTTTTAACTTAAGGTATTTTACCATGTTTTCCTCTGTAGGTCGGAGACGGAAAGCTCTAAATGCACGTCGTTTATCCTTAATGTCAGAATGACATTCGTCATTCCACCATGGAACAGGGACGCGACGAAGCCGAGCAGAGGATTTCGGAATGCTAATTTCCGCCGCCTTTATTATGGTATCCGTGAAGTATTTGACATGTTTATCTACAGAGGAAAATTCCTCCTCCTCTAGCTGAATTGATTCAGAGAATTTTTCCCAATCAGCTCTTCTTGTTATCCACTTGATAGGGCGAGGCTCCATTGGGGAGGCAGTCAGTTGCGTCAGGATAATGGGAAAATGGTTGCTACAACACAAATCTTTGTATACTTCCCATTTGAATGTTGGAGCAACAGTGCTGGAACACACAGAAAGGTCAATAGATGAAAATGACCTGCTTCTAGCACTAAAATGTGTGTCGCTTCCATCATTTAGAATTATTATGTCTAGACTCAAAAATATATTTGAGAGCCGACGTCCCCTTACATCAGTTCTTTTGCATCTCCACTCTGAATTATGGGCATTGAAGTCACCCAGAAATAGGAATGGCAATGGCAATTGTTCAATTAAATCTAGTAATTTATTTATATTGATGGGCTCATTAGGGGGAAGATAGATGGAGCAAATTATTATCTGAGCAGGAAGATACACTCTAACTGCAACAGCCTGCAGTTCTGTAGTCAGAGTCACTTCTTCTGAAAGAACAGAGTCGTGCACAAGAACAGCCACACCTCCATGGGACTGAGGTACCCCGGCAAGATCCTTGTTATAAACAGCATACCCCCGAAGCTGGACATCATCATTTTCTTTAAGTCGTGTTTCCTGAAGAGAAACACACACTGGAGATAATTCTGAGAGAAGTATACGTAATTCTGGTAGGTGATATCGGAAACCATTGCAGTTCCATTGAAGTATGGTATTCATGGTTCTGTATATGGTTCAACGGTTCAGTTTATGTTTAATTTTCCCTTTTTTTCTGCGAATCCTATCAATTACATCTTTATCTATATTAGTCTCCATCATTTCATCAGAATCCAATTCCTCTACTAACTTTCCGGACTCTTTGCATGGTGTTTTGGTTTCTTTGCCCAATTTTTGTTCCGTAGAATTTCTTTCGGATGAGGAATCACTAGCTCTAGAGTGTCCCTTGCTTGTTAATATTTCAGCCTCTTTTTTTTTAGCTTAAAACAGCCTTTGGTTCATTACTAACACTAACAGTAACAGGTTTATTCCCTGGAGGAACGGACTGGTAGCTTCTGAGTTCAGATAATTCACTTCGAAGTTTCTTCTGTTCTTCTACGAGTTCCTTCACCAGGGTTAATAGTTCACCCATGGTTGCCTGAGAAGAAGGACTGGCTACTACTTTCGAAAAAGGGATGGGAGGAGGTGGAGTCGCCATCACCTGTTTCCTGGCTTCTGTCACTGAGATCTTACATACAGCTCTGAGCTCTTGAATCTTCTTTTCAGTGCGAAAACTAGGGCAATCCTTAGACCAGGCAGAATGTTCTCCTTTACAGTTTATAGAACGATGCCCAGAGAGACATTGGGTTCCCTCATGGGCCTTACTGCTAGTCTGGGCAGATCTTCTCCCGACTGCAAGTGAACTTGGTATGTCCGAATCTGAAGCAGTTAAAATTGGATTCGGCATTGGATTCGGCACATACGGTCTTATTCTTTCAACCTGGTAACCTAGCTTTATATCAGATGGCAACTGAGTAGTTCCGAAGGTGAGTGTTAAGGAGGCAGTAGGTTTTAGAACACCATCCCTTTTTGTCATTATCCTTTCTACTTTTATGACACCTTCGGTGGCTAGCTCTGAGCACAACTCCTCTACTTCCATGTGCTGCACTTCGAAGCATTTTATAACACCTTTACTGTAGTTTAGGCTCTGATGTGCATTAACCTTAACTGCAAAGGGACCAAGAGACTTCAGATCAAGGAGTTTTTTACTCTGAGCATCTGTTGCTGTTTCTACAAGCAAGGTTCCGTTTCTTAATTTCTTTATTGAGGCTACTTCTCCCACAGTGTTCTTTATGGCTTTAGCCACCACAAATGGAGAAGTTGTGTTGAAATCTTTCCCATCATCCGTTCTGCTAACTATTAGATATCTTGGCACAGATATTTTGGCCTCATTAGCATTAACCACCATTTTTACTGGGCTCTGAGAGCGCAGTCTCTTTCCTTTTCCTTCTACTCTACTCTCTACTTCATCAACTTCCATTTTTAGCCGCTACTTCGCCGAGTTCAGGACTCGTTGCCCCCCCTCAGCCCCGTGGAGGCGGCGGCGGGGAATGAGCTCTTTACTCTTTCGGTGTCGCTTTTAAGATGTTTTAGCGAAAAAGAATTTATCAGGTATCACTCCAAGTGATGCAAAAAAGGTCCTAAGACCAAAAGAGAAATGCTGGGATACCCCCCAGCAGGTAGCAGAAGAGCACGGGGTTACCCCCCGGCAGGTAGCTCTAAACAGTGGATGGTGACCGGTATCCGAACCCGGTCGCTTACCAAGCCACTGTCCCCATGAGGGGGTAATTCTAGATAAAAAACAGTATTTTCAGAATTCCCAGTCTTTATTAGATGGTGGCCCTTACACAGCCCTGACAAAATCTCCTCTATATAGTTATGTTTTACAAGTTAAAAATACTTTAAAACAGGTGTCCTAATTTAATCTCATCGTCTTTGAAATATAAATTATCTGTGTCCAACCCTACATAACCACCTACATTTCGATGTTTATCGAAAACCTACTTTGTCAAATAATTTATTCCTAATTCCTTGTTCCATCCCTTAGCTCACAGACACGCAGCTTTTCACCATCTTGTTCACGGACTAGTAAACCTACCTCTAGATAATACTAGTTATAATAAGGAATTAAGTTTCATTAAAAATACTGCTGATATGCTAGGTTACGATTCTTCATTAATTAACACTTTAGTTAAGAGGCATAAATTGAAGAGATTGATTGGTCAATGCTCTACTCTTTCTCAAACTCTTGATACTTTACGCTCAAAATTTATTAAAATACCGTATTTCCCATCATTAACTAAAGGTCTTTCCACTACTTTTAAACACAACAATCTTAAAGTATGCTATTATAATGATATTAACTTAAAGAATTTGCTAGGTTCAACCAAGGACAAGATTGAACTGCTTCATAATTCTGGCATCTACTGTATTTCTTGCCCAGATTGTGAACTAAAATATATTGGCCAAACAAAGAGGAGAGCTATCATCAGGTTTAAAGAGCATCTAGCCCACTTCAGATCTGGGAGATTTTCTAATTCGGCTGTTGCAAAACATGTTTGATTTTGCATACACAACATTAACGTTGATAATCTGAGCCTTGTTCACATTTCTAATTCAGGTTTGGACGCTTGGGAAAATTTATTTATTTATAAAAATCGGGAGCATCTCATGAATTTTGACACTGATTTCGACAGATCCTAGTTCAGTCTCGTAGATCTCGCTTAGCGACTTTCCTTTGTTTTTTCTCCTTCTGCTCGCTGTTTTCGGGTTAATTACAGTCTCATAGTTTCTTCTGAAGATGCTACAAGCAGTAGCGAAAAGTTCATCAAGACCCTCTTCGTTATTCTTTGACAGCATAAGGTATATCGTGACTCCCATTACTTCACTATTTAGTCCAATTACAAAGAATATTTTAGTGGTTCCAAAATCAATATCGTATAAAGGTCTGTTCATGAGCAGTGCATGGGATGGAGCCGTTTGCAGAATGACAGATCAACCAATAGGATTCCAGAAGCAAGATGTCGTATCAGACGGTTAAAGGAGATCCTTTACTCCCTATCACCAGACACAACAGAGACTGTTGCTCCCACTACAAAGTAGCTAGGAAGGACTTCTTAAGGAATGGAATGTGGGCTCCTTTGAGAGTAATAATAAACTTGGGATTGGTTGGCCATAGAAATATGAAGGACTATTGGTACCAAGAATTCATATGTAAGATCCTTTTCTCAGTGAAATTTTCACCAGAAAAGACTTCATATATTTTGGATGCTTCATTTAGAAACCACAAGCCCAAACAACCACAGCTTGAAAACAAGAGCTCAAAAGGTGTGCAACTTACTCAGTTTTATAGATGAGGGATGATGAGCTAAAAATTAAGGATGTAAAAATTAGAAAATGCCTAAAACATGGCTGGACTAGAAAGTACCAGTTACAAGATGTAGGCCAGCATTCATTCATTCATTCAGCAATTCATTCTTCGTACCTTCCACGTGGTATGAAAGCCTGACTAGACTGTCCTCCCCAATGGTCTCTCAGTACAACCTGTTTATAACACTGTTTCTGTATAATGTCCAATGAATTAGAGAATAAATGCCAACATTTTTTGAACTTTTATAGATAATCAAGAAATTCCAGTTGCTCCAAAGAATGATGAAAGTATCACGGAAGGTATATATATTATATTTATGGCAATTAGGAGCACAAAGAGAGAAATCATTAAGAATATTAACCGTTTAGATTATTGTAAAATTTTTATATTTACAAGATGAAGAAAATGAGGATGATGAAGAAGAGGGGGAGAGTGATGCGCAAAATAGTGGAAGTGAAGATCAAGAGGCAGCTACAGCAGGTAGCTTACGTTTTCAATACATTTAGCATTATTTGCTTCAAATGTAGATTTTTCTCTTGAATTGTTATTATTATAAATTCTTCCAATATTTTCTTTAGGGCAAACTCCAAATTATTATCTAGCTGCAGACAGTACTTTATGGAGTAAAATTCCATTCCACCAGCATCAAACTGCATCATACAATGTAGTTCTTCAGCGACAGGGACCTCATAAAACCACCAATTAACTTTCAATAAGTGAAACTTTTAAAAAGATATTTACAGTGGAAATGGCAGACATTGTTGTATAATCTACAAATAATAAAGCAATGACAGCTTATGCTGAATCCAATACTGCACACCCAAATGTACAGCAAAGTGATGTAACTGTAGAGGAAATGTATTCTTTCATCGCAATTTTGAATTGTTCTGGTTATAATGATTCTAACTTTGATCATACATCTGATATGTGGAGCCCAAGTTCATATCTGCTTTATTGAGCGATGATGGGACTATAGCGATTTCAGAGCATCATGCGCTTCATCAGATTTGATGACTCCGATACACGCCTCCAGCGCATGAAAGAAGACAGAGCAGCACCCATTCGTGATCTTTGGACTATGTTTAACAAAAATTTATCTCAGCTGTACAGTCCAAAAAAAAATTAACTATAGATGAACAGCTTTATACTTTCCGTGGTCGTACTAAGTTCACCCAGTATATTCCTTCAAAGCCAGACAGGTACGGCATCAAGATTTGGTGGATTTGTGATGCCAAAAATTCATACCCACTGCATGGCGTAATTTACACCGGAAAAAAGGAAATACAAGGGAGAGAAACCAAGGAGAGAGAGTTGTTATGGAACTTGCAACCCCGTACAGTGGAAGTGGCAGAAACATTTGCATGGATAATTATTTTACTACCTTACCTCTTGCAAAACACTTGCTATAATGAAACTTGACAATGGTAGGCACTCTAAGGAGGAATAAACCATATATTCCAGCTGAGATGGCTCCTAGTAAATCAAGAGAAGAATGCTCGACTCTCTTTGGATTCCATGAGAGAGTAACAGTTTGCTCTTATGTCCCAAAGAAGAGCCCCAAGGGATGGATGATGGTTCTAAGCAAGTATGTAAGTTAAGTAAGTCCCTATATGGACTTAAGCAAGCCCCTCGGGCATGGAATGAAAAGTTCAACGAATTCATGATGTGACTGAAATTTACACAGTCCAAGCATGATTCATGTCTGTCAGGAAACTGGGAGACCTGGGTTCGAGTCCCAGCCAAGTCACTATTTTTCACCTCTGTATAACTTTGGTTTAAGCGGCTCACTTTCATGAGCAAATTCAATTCTTACTTTCCATTATTTGTGTAAGTCCTAGAGAGGATATTCTCAACATTGCTTTGTTGGTCGGTTGCCTCGAAGAGTACCTCTGGTGGTGGTTAGTGCCACTGTGTGGAGTGCCACTATCTTGCTCATAAAGCATATCATTTACAGAGGTGAGAAGGACGTGGCTCAGTGGTTAGAATACCTACCCTGCCGAATACTGCCGAACCTAACCTGCCTAAGGATCCCAACAAATCATACCCAATTCAGTGCAAAAGTGCAGTGAAATCTTGCTCATCGCTTTTCACACCCAGAGAAAAGCAAAGTGTAATCCAAATGAATCCAATGGAGCCCCGATTCTTCGGCTTACTGAAGATTCATAAACCAACCCAACCAATTCGATCAGTAAATATCGAGTGTGTCAGTCCCTACCCAAATTCTATCCCATAAACTAAACCGTTTGTTCAGGCAATTTTCCAATTTCACTAACAGTTAGTGTGTGAAAAATTCAAGTGATCTCGCCAAAACCTTATCTCAAATCGTGTTGCCTAAGAAATGCGTCCTAGTGTCCTTCGATGTGACTAACCTATTTACAAATGTTCCTGCATCCAGATAAAGGGTGAGAATTTTTCAGGGGACAAAGAACCTTGCTTAGCTCTTTTGCATAACACCTAGCATCTGCTATTTAACGATGGTCCAACCGTAGATGAAGTAAATAGAAGACAGGATGGGATGGGGAATGCACAACAGATGATTCACAAGGGCAATAGCAACATCGAAAGGCATCTGGGAATGTAGGAGAAAAGGTAAGTGGGTAACAAAGCCATAATTTCTTGCCGCAAGAATCATTGTTGACTGGGAACCTCAAATCAGCAGGATTTTAATCTTTTAGTATTTAGTCAACTTACAAGGAATATACGAATGGTTCCAAAATCAAGATACGTAAAAAGGAGGAGGAGATCCTTTACCCCCCACCCACACATTGGATTGGCCACCCCCACCACCGGACACACAACGGAGACCATTGCTCCCACTACAAAGTAGCTCTTTGGCCACTATATACAGACCCTCTTTTCCATCATCTGACAGTAGTTCCTAAAATGGGGTCAGAGTACGCTCCCGAAACATCAACCAATTGGCAGGAGGCAACCTGGTTGGAGACCCAAGAGCTCTTTCTACATTATTATTATTATTGTGTCAGTTGTTGAAGGGGTTAAGTAATGGGGTATGGATGATGCAGTAACCCTATGTTTCCAAACTATTTTTCAGTCATAAGAAGTGGTGGCATTAAAATTTTAAAAAGGCTTAGGTCATAAACAGAAGATGGATGTATCCATAGAGGGACATTTAAACTCTCCTATACTTCTTAACAATGTTAGGCTTCAGCTCAACAATGAGAAATTCTACTGTGGAAGACAAAATTCATATAAGGAGTTCTTAAGTGAGGAGGAAGACACAGTGTATTTATGAAAGGTGCCCTAGTCCAGGCTTTTTATAGAAGGGTGGGTCAATAACCAGGACTCAGAAGTTAATGAGAAGGATCTTGAACAGCTCTTACGCACTTCTGTGAAGTCACTCATTATTCAGAAAGCCACATTTCTCAAGGGGAATATGCCAATCAAGCTGAAGAAGAACAAAGGGTCTTTGAGGGATATCTACTCAATCTTAACTTGTTAAAATATTATAGATCTAAGGTTTATGCTAATCGAGTCAAAGACGAGTTCATTCAACAAGAACAACCACGAGAAATCTTCAAGAGTGTGTCTGAAAGGCTGTGGGTTGAGAAAAAGATATCAGTTTTACAGAAAAGACCATGAAATAAGTGCCCTCCCAAAAACCCTGTTAATAGGGTGTATGGACAACCTGCAGTCAAGATTTTTGAGATACTTTTATGCGACAGTTGGTGATTTATATAACAAATACATTACCCAACAAGGGCCTATCGTGCACAGGTTTATTGAGGCGGTGTGCCACATTCGAAAGTTTGCCTGGTAAGACACATATACTGTCCTTGCTAACTGTGAACCACTAACTATAGGTCAAATTGACAAGAACCCTAGAAAATATTTGGGATTCGAAGGACTATATAGGAGTGCAATAGAAACTATTCTGGGAGTGTACCCCACATTCCAAACGAGTGAACTGTATAGTATACTATGACCAACAGATTTGGATCAAGACACTGACATGCTTACTCTTGTATTGCTGGGTCTGTTGAAAATGTTTCGCCACCCTGCTATAGATCCTGTTGTAGATTCAGAAAGGTCAGGGAATCGACTGCAGAACATGTAGAGATTGACCAAGATTACTGTAAAGAGTTGAAAGGTGATTTTGTTTTTCTTCTGTAAAGAGTTCTATAAGAAGAATAACAGATGGCCAAATATGACACTCCGTTCATTCTCTAGTGAACAACTGATGGCCGCAGTAGAAGGCGGGAGGTGGCTCACCCATTACGAGGAAGAGACCTATCTGCAGATAGGTTGTTAGTAAATTTGATCAAGAACTTCGACTTCCAACTAAACCTGATTTGGACTATCTTAAGGACTCAGCCCTAGCTCCACAACTAAGCCAATGAACGATTCCCTACAACCACTGCACATTTCGAATGATGCATAACCAAAATAAGCCTTTCACAAGGAACAACCAAAAGCAAAAGCTTAGACTTAACAAAATTCACTAAGTCAGAAAAATCACCGACCTTGTGAATCCTTACACATGTAGAATTTCCTGTTCTATTTTCTGTCCAGAACTTTTCCCAAACCATAGACCACTTCTGCAAGGGGTACAGTGATATTCCCAACTAGTAGTAGTAGTAGTCAGATTGAGTCGCTTCCAACTACAAAGGTTATTTTCACCCATGTTTAAATGTAATTCAGCTGGGTGTGCTAATTTAACTATTATTTCATATATAACCTGTCCATAACCTTACAGATTATAAATATAAATAAGTCTCTTCACCTTCCCAACTCATTGCATCTTCTTTGGTTTATGAATGGATTTAGTGAATTTTATGACCATGCCTTACTTGGTAACTCTTGCTTTTCTTACTTACTTTGTAACTCTAACTCTTGCAATTCTTCGAATTGTGATTTAGAACCTTTGCTGTGTAACCTCCATCATCCTGTACCCCCCTCCCACATTCCACCTTCCTCCCCATAGGTCCCTTTGTTCCTCCCTCCATTACTTGCTACCTTCTCTCCCCTACCCACCTCTTCCTTTCCTATTTGCTGATTTCTTGACATTCATGAGTATATATATTTGGAAGTGTTCTAATTTTGCTACCTGAAGATGTAGCAACACTACGAAACCTGGATTGTGTTTTTCTGAAATAAATACTGGTCAAATAAAAGTTTCATTAGCATGGATTTTTTTAGAAAATAATCCTGTCAAAAACTGAGAAGTGCTAAATTAAAATGTTAAAAAGAAACTGTCAAAGCACTCTGTCAAAGTTTATTTCCCAAGAAGGGCATTTGTCATACATGGTTACATACACCAGCTTCTTTAAAAAACTTTAAAACTGAGTCTACCGTTGGTTTGAGGAGAGACTTCTTAGCAGCAGTATCTACTTCCTCACTACCCCTTATTCCAACATGCCTTGGAACTCAGCAAAATATAATTTTGATCCCTTGTGAATTTAAGGAGATCAGGTGGGGAGACTACAGCACAAGCCATATCCAGGTCAGTTTTTGAGCCGTCAGTGAAAACTGGTAAAATTAATGTGAAATTTCTTGTTCAATTTCCTGCCCAGAGCCCTCCCCAAACCTTTGACCTCTTCCCCAAGGGGTACAGTGTTAATCTCAAGTTTCTGTCCTAAACCACAGGAATGGGTAGTCGACATTATGTAAAGACTTGCAAAATATTTACTGATAAAGTGTGAAAAAGGAAATGAAAATCTGACAAAAGTGATACTGAAAGTGAAAATGCAATGAAAATGCTGCATGATATCTTATAATTACCCCCTATAATAATTCATAACTTGGGAATTAATATCCTCAAGTGTGAAAGACAAATATGGAGACAATGATCAAAATGTTTGGAAGGAATCCCTAAAAGGGAAAAATTACAACTGGAGAGAAAATTGAAGAAGCTGTATCTTTAAATGATAGTATGAATTATATACAAGGACAAGAAGAGAAAATGACCAATCACAATGGTCTAATAGCACAAGGAACCCTTTCATGTTTGGCAGCTAGTCAGTCAGCCTTGCTCCAATGCTATTCTGTCAACAATGGGCAGTTGTTTATGCCAAGCTCCACAACCAACTTTGCAAATAAACTGAGCTCTTACTAAAAAGAGTGTGCTGTGGTCCTCCAAAAACCAGCCAGTGTGATATATTGCTGATTGGAGTCATCAGCAGCCATCAGGGTCACCCTCATACCACCCACTATAGAGGTAGGCTCTTTTATTCATCCCAGGCTCGGATTTGGCGATAATTCTATTTCCAGTTTAAGAGAACCAAGGGCATCTACCCGTCAATTAGAGGAGATGCTGAACTTTATGACCAGTCATGGTGAATTCAGTAGAGGGAGGCTGCTAGGGCCTCAGGGCAGGGGAAAAAAGTCAACAACTGTGGGAGGAATTGGCTGTCAACCTCAATGCCTCAGGGGGTGGGACAATGAAATCTCCTGCTAAGTGGCAGAAAGTATGATACATTTGTGAAGCATGTAATTTCTTCTGCTTATAATTAACATAAAATAAATACAATGAATTTACCAGACTTATGTCTTGTATGTGGATCTTAAATGAGAATAATCACATTCATTTTTAAGTCTGCCCTCAATGATAAAGAATGTGATATTACAGTACTTATCTGACATTTTATGGATTCTTCATTTCTGTAATGTGTAGATGAGATTGAACTACTTGATATTTGTAGTTTTCAATTTTTCACCTCCTTTAATGCAATCTCTGTAAATATTCATGGCATTAAATAATGGCTATTTTTCATATTAGATTAAAGAGGCATAAGTCACATCAACATTACACACATATAGTTACCATTGTTGAGATATTGGAAACTTATTTTATATAATAACAGTTTTTCACCAAGTATCACTTAAATTTAATAAACTAATCAATGATGGGATATTATTAGCATTATTTCATCTCGGATATTCCCTTTTTCTAATGAAAAATATCAAACCTTTTTCAATTGTTACAATATGTCCTTATATTCCTTTTGCTTAAAGTGCTGGACAGATTGGCAGAACAACGTGAGAAAGAAGGTGCAGAAAATAAGGGCCCACGCTAGGGGTACCGGTGGTGGTCCCCCAGTTCCCCCCCCCCTATGCCTTCAATGCAGTTATAACGTTATAGTGGAAATTTCAAACATTTTGTAATAAATATATTAACTACATTAGATTACTGATCTAGATGAGCCTTTAGGCATTCAGTCAGTCAAGAATCAGATTTGGTTCTCCCATTCTGTTTTCAAAACATTTTCTGATGAACAGGTTTGGTGCAACTAAGTGACTCAGCAGAGGCCACTGCTATTATTAAAACATATCCTCAAATTTAAGAAACAGAGTAGACCAGAAAGCTTTCTTCTCCAAATCTTATTGAACCAATTGGAAGGCGGATGATCCTCATCCTTTCGGTTTGGACAAGTTCTGATTCTATTCATTCAAAAAAGGCAACATCACGAATAGTATTCAATCCAATTTCTGGTAAGAATGAATTCGAGTTATGTTACCAGCAACTACAGTTACCTCTGGTTTACCTTGCTTTACTGAGAGTAAATTACAGCCTACTCAAAATATCATTGCAGAAATTCTACAACCAAGAATTGAGAGAGTAAAATGGAACATAAACTCTATCTTAAGTAGCATTTGCTGAGGTATAGACAGTGAGTGAGTTATTCAGTGAGTTAGTGAGAGTTAGACAAAGAAAACTTCAATGACAGAGAAGAAGTGAATTGATCCCAAGTAGAATACTAGAAGTTACATTCCAAAGAAACCAACATCATAAAAAAATACTTATCTGACATAAGGACCTGTAATTTAAGATTAGCTATGTTTTAGAAAGTCCGCTACTGTGTCAAAGACAATTCTAACTTGAAATCGACTTTCAAGACAGTGGGTACATAGCTCAAATGCTGAGCAATGCTAATTCATGTTGATAATGAATTCCTACTTGTCATATTTTAAATCTTAATATTCATATAAGCATGATATGTATAGACATGATGCAATAAAACCATTCAAAATCTTAGGCTCCTTAAAATATGCCAGAACATTTGCAAGTTTAGTCAGAAAAAATCAGTGTTAGTTTTCAACACCCTAATATCAACATTTCTTGGTTGAGTATACATAAATATAATTATTGTTGATGGCCACAGAAATCATTCTCAAACAAAAACACAGAAAAATAGAGGCAGATGACTAGGAGATACTTAGCCCTCCTCCTGCAAAAATACATTAAGGCACAAAAGCCTTTCCAAGAAAGAAATGTGCCAAAGTGTATTTTCATATTGAATGAAAGATGAAATAATGGAGTAGCAAAATTTCTTCAATCATACAGGCCATCAGCATATGACCTTTTACATAATGAAGCACAAATGAAGTTGATAATGACTTTGTTAGTCATTTCAACTTAAATGTCATACAAGAAATTGTGGAATCATAATAGATGGAACTTGATGAAAGAAAAACGAATAAAAGACATTAGCAGTTTAACAGATAACAGAAATACTTTAGATATATTACAAATGAAACGCAAAACAAAACTTGATGCCCATCAGGGCTCCTATTATGTAACTATGACATAAAATGAAAGTGATGGCGACATCACGCATCATTAGTTACACATAATGACTTACTCCAATTTAACAAACTGTGTAGTAACTGCAATAAGGTAAATCATTCTGAATTAAAATAGGCACCCTAATTTATTCAATACATGCTTGAATTTGGGAAAAGTAATGGTGAAGGCTTTGTTGTAGAATAGTTTCCCCATTAACTTTGTAGTAACTTCTATCAGGTAAATCATTCTCTATCAAGGTACGCTCTATTATTCATCCCTTGCTCGAATTTGGCGATATTTCTATTTCCAGTGTAAGGGAGCCTAAATCGTCTACCCGGCAGCTCAAGCGAATGCTCGAGTTTATGATGACTCACAGAGACTTTAGTAGAGGGAGGCTGCTAGGGCCTCAGGGCAGGAAAAAAAGTCAACAACTGTGGGAGGAATTGGCTGTCAACCTCAATGCCTCAGGGGGTGGGACCATGAAATCTCCTGCTAAGTGGCAGAAAGTATGTTATATTTGTGAAGCATGTAATTTCTTCTGCTTATAATTAACATAAAATAAATACAATGAATTTACCAGACTTATGTCTTGTATGTGGATCTTAAATGAGAATAATCACATTCATTTTTAAGTCTGCCCTCAAAGATAAAGAATGTGATATTACAGAACTCATCTGACATTTTATGGATTCTTCATTTCTGTAATGTGTAGATGAGACTGAACTACTTGATATTTGTAGTTTTCAATTTTTCACCTACTGGAATGCAATCTCTGTAAATATTCATGGCATTAAGTAATGGTTATTTATCACATTAGATTAAAGAGGCATAAGTCACATCAACATTACACATATATAGTTATCATTGTTGAGATATTGGAAACTTAGTTTATGTAATAACAGTTTTTCACCAAGTACCACTTAAAAGTATTAAACTAATCTACGATGGGATATTATTAGCATTAATTCATCTTGGTTATTCCCATTTTTCTAATGAAAATATCAAACCTTTTTTAATAGTTACAATATGTCCTTATATTCCTTTTGCTTAAAGTGCTGGACGGACTGGTGGAATAATGTCCGTACGAAGGAGCTGAAAATAAGGGCCCATGCGAGGGGTACTGGTGGGGGTCCCCTAGTTCCTCCCTTTTGTGAACTAGAGGAAAGGCTGTTGCGGTGGTGTTTTCCTCAAGGAAATGAAGGGGAGGTGAGGATTGCTGAGGGAAGTGGATTAGTTGATGGGATGGAAATCCCCATCGATGTAATCCTTGAGGTGAGAGTTGAATTATATACACAAATGCTTCTTGTGTAACTAATCTCCTAATAAGATAACTTCCATCATAGAATCATGTTGACTTCAGCTCAATTTATTTTTGCAAGTAACTAATCTTGTATGGTATTAAATCTCATTTTCTAACATTCCAAGAATCTTTTTCTCTTTTCCTGTTGGATGGGATGGTCTGAATTGGTGTAAAAAATGCATTTGAAGGAAAAATTAGTCAAAGCAACAAATCCTGATATTCCATAAATTAGGAGGTTTCTGATATATTTGGGCTGGGATAAGCAGAAAGAACTTGAAAATCGACCTTCACGTGCCATCTACCAAGCTTGGTGCCTGGTAAGAGCAATTTATTCACTTAAAATGGCATTACTTATTGATCCATTTAAATTTCAAGCAAGGATAAGGCCACTCTGATAGACGTTTTCTTGTGACATACTATAATCCTATTCAAATGAAATATAATATTCTGCATCTAAATATCATCTCATCTCGGCATTAGAACTCTACCAAGGAGGGGCAACCTTCATGCAGCAGAAGAGCAGCCACTCATTTAGAGAGGTTAAATGAGCAGGTACACTATTTTACTCTTGCTCTACCAAGACTTGAAAGCAAACTTATGAAAAAATGTCTTCTCTTTTATAATATGATGCCATCATGCAAGTGTGCACAGGTTGTGATCTGAAGGTGTTTTCGTGAAATTAATTCTTCATTGGATGATTCATTTCTCTAAACGTAAATTGAACTTCATAGGCTCGAGAAAGTGAAAATTGTTCATCACCCCCCAACATTACACACATAGTTACTATAGTTGAGATATTGGAAACTTATTTTATGTAATAACAGGGGTCCAATTTTGTAATAATTCCAACCTGAGTGGAATTCAGTTTTCCTCTGATTTATACGTCATCTTGGCACTTTCTTCGAGTGGAATTGCTGGAGTGATTTTTTAATCCATAATTCCGATTTCTGCAGGGGGGGAAAATTTCTCCCACCACCAAAAAGAAGGCGGAATTTTTAGTAAACAAGAAACATGGTGGCCTGTCTGTTCGCAATGAAGTTGTATGAAGAAGTAATAGAAGAGGAGGAAAGAAGAACCATTCCCATTTAAATACAAATTGCAGAGTATTGGAAGAATCTGATCACTTCTCAGTATTGTATTAACACACTAGCTCCTATTGGCGACAACGCACAGTTGGCTAAAATAAAAAAAACGGACATTGGGTCAAAAATGGCTTTTTAAGTGCAGAACTTGAAACTTCGCAGAGTTATTGAAAAAGATCAAATTTTATGTTTCTATTACTAGTATTTTAATATTCTCAGGCATCAGAAAGATATATGTCATCAAACTTGAGAAATTTTCACAGAAAATTAGTCTCGGATTTTTCGGAGAAACATTCAAGTTTGTTGATTTATTGAGACTTTTGAGAGAAACTGTTGGAAAAATTGACTATGTAGTAATCTAGTGCAAATCCTATCTAATTTGTTGAGTTTTTGTGTTCAAAGATGAGTCATAGCTTATTAACATCAATAAAATGATGGACCCCTTTTTCGGCCAATTTTCGAGATGAAGTAAGGAAAACAACTAGGTAAATGGCAATGGACTATGAAGTCTTATACAACCTCAACTAAAAACCTTGTTTTTGCTCATTGAAATGTTTCTAGCATTAGTGTTTTATCCGTAAATATGTTTGGTCTATAACTCAAGGAAGAACTTGCAATCCTTTTTTATACTATACTAGTAAACTCCCCTGTCATGAATGACAGGTATTAATTTCAATTTTTTAATAAATATGCAACATTAAAACATCCTACATGGAGTGGCATCATGCTCATTCACCAAACAAACCAAAAAAATTCAAGACAGTTCTGTCCACCAGGAAACTCATGGCAACCATTTTCTGGGATCGACGAGGTGTATTGCTTATTGATTTTATGGCACGTGGAGACACTATTAATGCCAATGCGTATTGTGAAACATTAAAGAAATTATGGCGGGCAATACAAAATCGGCGGCGAGGTCTATTGTCTACTGGTGTCATTCTCGTTCATGACAATGCCAGGCCTCATGCAGCTGGGATAACACAAAGACTTTTGCAGCAATTCAAATGGGAAACTTTCGACCATCTACCGTATAGCCCAGACTTGGCCCCTTCAGATTTTCATCTCTTTACACAGCTTAAAGACTTTTTGGCGGGGAAAAGATTTGACAGCGATGAAGAACTTAAAGAAGGAGTGACCCTGTATCTCAATGAGCTGGCGGCGGAGAACTATGCAGCAGGAATACAGAAACTTGTCACACGTTATGACAAATGCCTTAATTTGCTTGGAGATTATGTTGAGAAGTAGTTTAAAGTATCCTCTTTCAAATAAAATTTTTTATGTTTGTTAATATTTACTTTTGTGTCTTTATTTCACGAACGGGTACTACTTTCCGGATGACCCTCGTAGATGACTTAATATAAAATTATCAATACTTATTTTCGTATAAATACTAATCAGTATAGAATTTTAACCTAAGAATATTAGCGAAATTCCGAAAATTTACTAATTCAATTCCATTGAACATTATGCCATTCGTGAGAATCACACAAATGCACTGCTTTAAAATCTCTACTATAAAATCAATTTTGCGTTAAAATTTTGTTTCTCAAAAATCGTCCCCTTTCTCAACTCAATATTTTTTCGTCATCTTGATCACCACAAATGTATATATGTCCTTGTGTAAATCGGTTTGATAAAGAAAAACTCCAAAATGGACATAATTTTGATCCTGAAAGAAAGAGACGCTGAACTTTCGAGAGGGTATCACGATTTTGTGCAGGCTGGGGATTTGTCAGTTATTAAATGGAAAGATGGGTCATTCCATGTCAACTCAACCGATGGAAAAACTCACCATCTCAGATTTTCTCATAATTTTCCCTGTAGTTAGTTCCAACCTTAGTTAAGAAAGATCCAAAGTATTTTAGTCCAAATGCTTCTACTTTCTAAGATATGAGTTTTTCTATGCACCATGGCACGAAGTAAAAATCTGCCCATGTGTCGAAACATGCAAATCAACCATTTTTGTACCCCTATAAAAAATTTAATAAGGCAGCAAAGCTAGTAGAAATTTAAGATGTCATGAACATGTAACTCTAGTTTTCAAAATTGTTATCACAAAGATTCTCACTTGTCAACTTTTTTTGTTATAAATATTCAAAAATGGCAGTTATGACATATTTCCGCCAAAAAATGACATTTTCAAAAACATGTAAAATTCACATATAACTAGTTAAAGCCATTAAAATTTGTATTAACATTGTAAACATTATCAACTTTGAATTGGTATGAGGTTTGGGCTAATGTTGGACTAATTTATTGAAGAATTTACTGAAAACTACTACTCTGCTTATGTTTTTTGTTGTTAAATGCCACCTTTTCAACTTCTAATAACAAAAAAGGGACACCAAGAAGGAGAATCAATTTTTTTTACTAACACACACTATCCATCCTCTTTCAGGAAATACAAACCTGAAGTTGCTCCCAGGATTGATAGTGTTTCTATAATTTATTTTAACGATGCATGTAAAACGGTAGGTCACGACACCTATATCTCAAGGCTTCCACTTCAAGGTTCTTTGAGTGTGAGTATTGAGATTCCTCTGAACAAATATCATTCTTTTAACTGTCCAGCCAATTACTTTTGATATCAACCCTGGGTTCAATGTGATTAAAATGCCACTGTATTAGCAATTATAAGAATTTATGATATTATTGCAAACGGTAAAAAAATAGGAAATTTTTTGTTCAATACATACTTTTATCCTACTCCAGGCCTTTTCCACTGCTGCGATTATGCCCTC
The DNA here is from genome assembly GCA_947579665.1 of Sympetrum striolatum. Classification (NCBI taxonomy): domain Eukaryota; kingdom Metazoa; phylum Arthropoda; class Insecta; order Odonata; family Libellulidae; genus Sympetrum; species Sympetrum striolatum. The sequence goes on along the minus strand of OX388342.1, from coordinate 44,914,988 downwards.
TGTGTAAGTGTGTTTATGTGGAAAAATATACATTCTTGCTGCGGTCATGCTGCAATCTATTTGGGTCACACTCAAGACCAAACAGAAAAAGTTTAAGGGAGATAAATGTGCAGACAGCAAGGAAAATAGAAATGCACTGTGGGAAATCTGTAAAACATGGGCAAAAGCTATGTCCTAGATGTGTAGCTTCAGTTTCAAGTTTAGTGGATATTCATGATCAAGATCCATATTACCCACCACCGAGTATAACGCATGAAGATACTTTGAAGAATGTTAATTCAAATTTGAAAGTCTTGGGTGTTCCCCCATAAAAATTTCCAAACTGAGGAAATCAGATAGATCTAGTTATGCCAGGTAAAAAATTGAAGAAGCCAATTCACTACTGGAGGAAAAAGTGAGCTCGTGCTTAGATGTACCCGGAAATGCTTTTGTGATTTTGAGTGTGAGACAAAATGTGATAAATGTTCAGATTTTGATTTAATATTAGTGGATCTTAAAAAGAAATGTGCTCAATGAAGCCGGGAAAAGCAGTTATTTGTACTTTCTTTAGTACCACCAAGTTGGACAATACCCATAAGTGCTGAAGAATTCAATGTGACTGAATACCAAGTTAAGCAAGATGGAGAGCTAAAGAAAAGAAAAGGCATACTTCCAGAAATTATCTCAAAAAAAGGGAAGCAGCTAGCTGACGATGTCAAACAAGCTATAATAAAGTTTTATGAAAGTGATGAGTTCAGCCGCACTGGGAAGAAAGACATTGTGAGCGTAGTTAATGAAGGCCAGAGAGTACACATTCAAAAAAGATTACTTTTGTGTAATCTTTCAGAGTTGTACAGCATATTTAATCACCAATTCCCACATGTAAAAGTAGGCATGTCTAAATTTTTCCAAATGTGCCCCAAATGGTGTGTAACAGTTGGAGCAAGAGGTACCCATTCTGTGTGTTTGTATGCAGCACCAGAATGTTAAGTTAATGTTAAATGCACTTTCTTCAATTAAAATGGGATACAAAGATGCTATTAAGTGCCTTTCATGTGATATAGATGACAATCTGTGCATGGTGCACAGATGTGAGCAATGCCCAGGTAAACAGAGACTGCATGAAATGTTATGTATGTATTATGTATTTAACTAATTAGTTATCAGATGACGCTACTATCACATATTTTCAGTGGACACAAACTGATCGTACTACACTGGAGAATGTGCAGGTAAATATACAAGATTTTGTTGACAGACTTGTGACTCTGGTAGACAAACTAACCACTCATCATTTCATCTCTGTATCTCAATCTGCGTATTTAAGACATTGTAAAGAAGAAATGCCTGAAGATGAGATGATAATACTACTCGACTTTGCTGAGAATTTTTCTTTTGTTGTGCAAGATGCAGTACAGGGATTTTTTTGGGACAACAGTCAGGCAGCAGTCCATCCTTTTGCTGTTTATTTTAATGAAGAGGGTCGAGTGTCTTCCATAAGCATTTGTGTCATAAGTGATTGCTTAAAACATGATGCTGGATCAGTATATGTGTTCATAAGAACAGTTCTTACTTGCATAAAGGAGAGGTTCCCATATGTCAGAAGATGTAAATATTTTAGTGATGGAGCTGCAAGCCAGTATAAAATCTTCAAAAATATTATAAACATATGTATGCATTATTCAGACTTTGGTTTGTCTGCCGAATGGCATTCTTTTTCAACAAGCCATGGAAAAAGTGTATGCGATGGAATAGGGGGAACCGTGAAACAGTTAGCTACTAGAGCTTGCTTACAGCACCCAAGCACACAACATATTTTGTCAGCATGTGACTTGTTCGACTGGGTTCATAAAAATGTTACAGGCAATAAGTCATTCTATATTTCCAGCACTGATACAGAGATTTGGAAACCAAGGCTGAAGAATTGTTACAAAAATACAGGAACAATAGAGGAAACAAGAAGTCATCACTGCTTCATTCCAATCAGTGAATTTGCTGTATCAATGAGTCGAATTTCTTTACCAGAGCTAAGGGCAACAAAGAAAATTAGTTTAAGAAAGGGCAAAGGAACATCATACACCAAGAATAATATCCCTTAACCTGGAAATTATGTAGCAGCTGTGTATGAAAGTAGATGGTACATTGGCTGTGTTGTTCAAATACTTGAGGATGGAGAGGTATTAGTGAACTTTATGGCACCTGATGGAAAGGCAAAATCTTATGTGTGGCCGAAACATCCTGATTAGTGCTGGTTACCCTGGGTACCTGTACCAAACAGGGTACCTGGACCATCACAGGAAAGCAGTATACTTTGCCAGAGGACATAATTGCAGCAGTGGAAAAGGCCTGGAGTAGGATAAAAGTATGTATTGAACAAAAAATTTCCTATTTTTTTACCGTTTGCAATAATATCATAAATTCTTATAATTGCTAATACAGTGGCATTTTAATCACATTGAACCCTGGGTTGATATCAAAAGTAATTGGCTGGACAGTTAAAAGAATGATATTTGTTCAGAGGAATCTCAATACTCACACTCAAAGAACCTTGAAGTGGAAGCCTTGAGATATAGGTGTCGTGACCTACCGTTTTACATGCATCGTTAAAATAAATTATAGAAACACTATCAATCCTGGGAGCAACTTCAGGTTTGTATTTCCTGAAAGAGGATGGATAGTGTGTGTTAGTAAAAAAAATTGATTCTCCTTCTTGGTGTCCCTTTTTTGTTATTAGAAGTTGAAAAGGTGGCATTTAACAACAAAAAACATAAGCAGAGTAGTAGTTTTCAGTAAATTCTTCAATAAATTAGTCCAACATTAGCCCAAACCTCATACCAATTCAAAGTTGATAATGTTTACAATGTTAATACAAATTTTAATGGCTTTAACTAGTTATATGTGAATTTTACATGTTTTTGAAAATGTCATTTTTTGGCGGAAATATGTCATAACTGCCATTTTTGAATATTTATAACAAAAAAAGTTGACAAGTGAGAATCTTTGTGATAACAATTTTGAAAACTAGAGTTACATGTTCATGACATCTTAAATTTCTACTAGCTTTGCTGCCTTATTAAATTTTTTATAGGGGTACAAAAATGGTTGATTTGCATGTTTCGACACATGGGCAGATTTTTACTTCGTGCCATGGTGCATAGAAAAACTCATATCTTAGAAAGTAGAAGCATTTGGACTAAAATACTTTGGATCTTTCTTAACTAAGGTTGGAACTAACTACAGGGAAATTTATGTGACAATCTGAGATGGTGAGGTTAGAAACCACCAATTTGTGGTTGAGTTGACATGGAATGACCCAGATAGAGGTTCCAAACCCGTTTGTGTCATCTCGTCTATGAGCTATCCATCTTGATGTGTTGAAGTGCTTCGTACCAAAACTGATGGCTCCAGAAAAGGTGTTATGTGCCCTGAAGCCATCGCCTCCTATAGTAAATACATGGGAGGCGTTGATCTCTTTGATCAATATATGGTAAATTATCTGATTTCATGGAAGAGCTGAAAATAGTGGATGAAACTGTTTGTCGCACTACAAAACTTACAGACACTGTTAAAACCGTCCAACCAGTACTAAACAACCTCTCAAGATGGGCACAGAAGAATGGTTTTCGTTTCTCTACTGAGAAAACAAAATACGTGCGTTTTCACAAGAAACAGGAAGTTAATAATCCTCCAACATTAATTCTTGAAGATAGCTTCACACAAGCTAGATTTGAAATAAAGACAAAATTGGCAAAGAAAACAAATCAGATATATACAAATTGAGTTGTAATGACTGCGGTGCTATCTACATCGGACAAACAAAAAGAAATTTACACACCAGAACTAAAGAACACAATCTTTCAATAACAACTCCAATGCCTCACACTTTGCCAAACATTTGCTCGAAGAAAAACAATATTCTGATTTCTATGTCACCCTCGTCCATGGCCAGTCCAATGGGGGTAAATTGAACTACCTGGAGCAACACGAAATAATACAACGCAAACAATATAATTACACCCTCACAAACATACATCTCTTCCCTTATCACTCCCCGCTGCTGTCGACCGTTGTTCTCCTTCCGGCCCTTCCCCTTCCTCCCCCCCCCAATACACCTACTAAACCTTTTTGACCAGTTGCCCATAATTAAGTTCCAATTTGACCAAGGTCCCACTTCCAACTTTTTGGCCCCTGTTGTATATATAAGGCCCTGCTTGCTTGTAAGTTTTGCCTGATGATGAACTAATTTATTCGAAACCGGTCGTCTTAACAAATGTATCTCCATGAAATTTTTACATAGTTATTTTGTTTTTCCTGAGAAATGGAGTTCCACATAGTAAAGGCTTCCTCTATCGATTTTATTTAAGGAAGATAGGTCACCCAAGAACCCACACTCAGTGTCCAAAAGCTTTATGGCAGCAGGTTGTGACATGATAAGGCTACAGCTTAAGAAGCACCTGGGCCAAGATCATTGAATACGACATTGACCCACCCGAGGCAGCCGATGGGCTCCCCAAGGAAGAAGATGAGCCTCCACAAAGCACTCCTCCACAGCCAGACTTGGAGGACAACTTGGCGTGGCTGGACTTTCTGGAATGGCAGGACAGTGGCCCACAAGCTGACACTGTCGACCTGCCTGACAGACTCAGATTCCGGATTAGAAAATGAGGAGGATACAAGTTCTAATGACAGCACCATTGCCTCAGAGGAAAATATTTCTTATGTTCTTGCCCACGAAACAAGTACCAGTGCTAGTGAAACCGGAGCCGGAGGAAGTGCCGCCCCTCCTGGCTGTCAGTGCATATTGGTATGAGGATTTCAATATGTTGGAAATGTAATGCACGGGGCTGATCTACCCAAACCAACAGAGGGTCCATTCGTAGAAGTAGTAGTAGTAGTAGTAAGGGTTATAAGGTGCTTCGACAGCAAAGGTCATGTTGGACCGTATACAGAGGAGTTATATGTATCATGATATTATTATATTTTAAACATAAATAAATAAATAGGTACTTATTTTCCCAATTAATGCCCTGTTGCTCAAATTCAGAGTTTATCCAGCAGTCCGATTTGTTTTAGAAGAGATAAAACTGTGGAAATTCGGTCACCATCATCTCCAAGGATTGACGACAAGTCCCCTCTGATCCCCAACATGCTAAGAATCCCCTCATATTTCACACACTCAAGCAGGAGGTGCCAAACAGTAAGAAGTGAGTCGCAATCCTCACAACGGGGAGGGATGTTCTCTTCAGTGAAGAGGTAAGAATGTGTCAATATAGTGTGGCCAATCCTAAGGCGAGTAAGAATTACCTCCTCTCTTCTACACTGTCTGTTAGAGGATTGCAAAGGACTTACGACCTCCTTCACAGCTCACAGTTTGTTTCCGTCAAGATCATGCCATTCTTTTTGCCACTGCAATATTGCTTTTTTCATCAGGGAGCTTTTAAGGTCCTGGGCTAGTATCGTATTCCATTCTTTGTCCCAACTTCTCAAGGCTGCCTTTGCTGCTGCATCTGAATTTTCATTTCCTTGTATTCCTACATGCCCAGGAACCCAGATGAATAGTATGTCAGTATCTTTTTCTTTAAGCTCTATGAGCGAAGCCTGTATCTTCTGAACAATGGGATTAAAGGGAAAGTATGCTCATACGGACTGTAGTGTACTAATGGAGTCTGTGCAGATAGTATACCTAACGCACCTGCCTTTTATTTTGGATAAGGCCACTTGTATGGCAAGGAGCTCAGCTGTAAAAATGATGCATTCTGGATGGAGCCTCAATTTGAAGGTGCCACGGTTTGGGGATGAAAATGCGCATGCAGTTCCCATTTCAGACTTTGAGCCATCAGTAAAAACGCAGAAGATTGCAGAATATGACCTCTGAGGAGGTAGTAAATGTGACTGCTAAAGCCTGGAATGGTGTCTACAAGTTCACCTGGGAGATGTAAAGGGCTTCCCTGATGAAAGCAGCGACCCCTTTACAACCTCTGTTGCCACTTAGGTCATCTACTTTAAATATCTTATAACCCTTCAATTTTGGGGAGTCTGTAGGTTTAAAATGGGTCTCTTTGATAAAAATGCAACACATTCAAAACAACACATTCTTAATTTATTCAGAACTTAATCCTTCATTTTGCTTTATTTCCCATAGGAACATGGCTTGCTGGTACTCTAATCTCTCCGGAAAAGTCTATTCTTCTGGCTAATGCGTTCCTCGACGATGTTCTTTCCGTGAAATTTGCCATTGAGAACATTGGCATAGGTCGAAAGTCATTTGTGGACTAGTGCTGCTACATCCCGGAGGTATGAACGGAGGACTTCATCGCCAAAAGCTCAAGGATTGGGGAAGAAGGGGTCGCCGTTGAGATTGATGAGACTCTTCTCGGTCGACAAAAATCCAACCTTGGATGCATACTCAATAACCAGTGGGTTATTGGTTGATTCGAGCATGGAACACGTCAAGTTTCGTCTGCAAAATTCCAGATCGTTCGGCCACCACCTTACTCCATTACATCAAGGAAAACGTCATACCAGGATCCACCATCATCACCGCCTGCTGGAAGGGCTATGCCAATCTTCGCCGAAGCAAGGACTTCCAGCATCTGACAGAGATTCATTCACTAAACTTCGTTGATCCTGGGACAGGCGCACATACTCAAAATATAGAAAGGGAATGGAGGGATATAAAGTACTCCATTCCTCGATTTGGGTGAAGAGAGGGCCATTTAGATGGATACCTTGGTGCTTATCTGTGGAAGCGACTGCATCCTGAGCAGGCACTTCGCCTTCACAATTTTTTCATCGCCGTATCGAAAGGTTTATCCACCTAAACCACCATCCCTCGATTAACCTTATACCTGTCTTTCCATTCTCAGAAACATATCCCTTTTCCTCCACTACCATTTTTTTATTCCGACTCCTGCAACTAGGTTCTTTTCAGAGCTTACAAATATATCAAAAGGAAACTATTTGCTGATCTACCTTAATTACTTATTCAATCGATGTTTATTCTTATTTCAACTTAACATACTTTTCAATTAAATTTTTTTATATTTATTTTGCTTTTCTTTTATTGTTAAATCAATGCTATCGAACGATTATAGGTACATTTTTTATTAACATTTCCTTCTTTAATTCATTCTCATGAGTTACGATATTACTTCATACCAGTTTCATAAATGGATGATTTCTTGGTTTTCCCCATTTAATGTAATATATAATACATGAAATTCCTTGGAATATCATCAACAAATACGTGTGAATGTCATATTTATGCAATTCGAAATGAGTTACTTTTTCGCCGTTTCCGAAATGTGAAACTGGGCATGTTCTGCTCCACCTGGCGTCAGAACGCCATTACTAACAGTCTCCGGACCCCATTTCTACACCTCTGACATCTTTTATCAATGGTGCCTTATCCTCTTAAATAACACTCTTTTACCACCTAAAATAGGAGGTAATTGTTTACCATTAAGCCTTTTTAAAATTCTTATGCCACCCGTAAATCGGGCACATAATTTTTAATATTAAAACATGAATATTATGGAGAGACCCTCTGCCATATTTTTAAGTTAATTTAAGGCTGCAAATATTTAACAGAGTTCGGGAGAAATTGGATGCATCTCAGGGGGTGCATTAATGCCAGCACCCAAAAAAGGATGTGGGAGATGGTCCTGGCACAGGAGGCCCTCAAGTAGTAAAAAAGATCTGGCACAATGGTAGGGGAAAGGGATGTACCCGGGCAGAGGTAGAAGCTAAGACCAAAAGCCTCTAACTTATTCTGTGTCTGCAATAGCTAGAAATGGAAGAGGACACCCGAGGGAAGAAAGACAGTCTGAGGCCGGACTCCTGGAAGGACACCTACCCAAGTGGCCCAGGCCGAGCTAGGGGGAAGCACCAATTAAGACGAGCAGATAGTTGTGTTCATAGGTATGTTGTGTTCCACACATAGTGCTGTCTGTTTGGCTCAGGAACTATAGGGTAAATCATCAGGGATAGTGGAATGGGTGATATGGATTGTAAGAATTTGGCAAGAATTCCCAGAGCAAAGTATGTCTAAGAGACTAAAAATTATACACTCAGACGTTGTGGATTAGATGAGAAGAGAATCTTCGGAAGGTGCAACATTCTTTGAGACTTTCATAGATGATAGCACAAGCTGGTGCAAAGTTTATTTACTAAGGCGGAAAAGCAGTAAGTTAGAACTTAAACATTACAAACACTTTAGAAAATCAAACAGCAGAACGAATTAAGTGCATGCAATCTGATAATGTAGGCAAATTTCCTAATGAACTATTTGATACTTTTCACTCAACTATTGGTATCAAAAGAAGACTCACAATAGCACATACACCACAGCAAAACTAAGTGCAGAGAGGGTGAATCAAACACTCTAAGATATAGCAAGGTGTACGATTCTACAGTCAGAATTACAACTATCATTTCAGTCTGAGGCAGTGGTGATGGCTGCTTATAATAGATATCGCAGTGAATGAGTTGTCTAAATGGGAAAAGACAGCTTGAAAAATGGAATGGAAACACCTCTGATCTTAATTGTAGTAATAAGTTTAGATCAAGAGCATAAGTCCTATATAAGAGTCTTAACAAGGACAAGTTTTCAGCTTGATCAACGGATGGTAGCTTGCGCAATGTTTATTACCAATAATTAGTAGTAGTAGTATTATGGTTTGAGGGTGCGTCAACAGCTAGGGTTATTTGCACCACATACACAAATAAAATTCCTTCTGTAAGTAGAATTTACTGTAATAGATATATTTAATTTTAATTTTGATTTTATAAAGCTAAAGAAAATTACCACAGCACTATGAGCTTCTTGTTAGGTTGTTATATTTGGTTTATGAGCTTGGTCTCCCTTATAAACTTGATTACTTTCTCTACCGAGCTTATGTCATTTTTTAAAATGTCCTTAAGGCTACCCTGAATGCTTAACCTCTCTCGTACATTTTGATATTTGTCACAATTTTCAAACAAATGTGCAACTGTTAATGGCTCACTGCAGGTCTGGCAGATGGGAGGATCCTTCGTCTCTGTGAATAAATAAGAGTGTGTGAGAGAGCAATGCCCAATCCTGAGACGAGTGATAGCAATTTCCTCTCTCCGACAGCGCCTAATGGATGTACCCCAAGATGTTATCCCATCTTTCACAGATTCAAGCTTGTTCCCGTGTTGCGTTTGCCACAAATCTCTCCATTGAGAGTGAGCTGTATTTCTCAGGATGCCCTTGAGATCCTGAGCTGCTACCTGATCCCATTCTAATAATTAATTTTCATAGGATTATCTGTGTGGTTATTTACAACTGCATTCTTTCAAAACATGCTAGAGCAAAGAAACATCATAGCCTTCCTGAGAGGCGACTCCATGACGGTCCAGGTTTCACAGGGTTGTCCACAAGGTGTACTTTCACTTCTACTCTGCAACACGGTGGTCAACAGTCACCACTAGACTGAATGAAGCTGGCACCTACTATCAGACCAGCTATGCTGATGATTTAGCTATCTCCATCCCTAGAAAATATCTCAACACTGTCTCAGGAATTATGGAATCAGCCTTGAGCATGGTGCAACAGTGCAGGGCTGGTTGTCAATCCAGACAAAATGTTTCTTTCACAAGGAACAACCACAAGCAAAAGCTAAGACTTAACGAAATTCACTTAGTCATAAAAATCACCGACTTTGTGAATCCTAACACATGTGGAATTTCCAGTTCTATTTTCTGTCCAGAACCTTTCCCAAACCATAGACCTCATCTGCAAGGGGTACAGTGATATTCCCAAGTAGTAGTAGTTGAAGTCAGATTGAGGCGCTTTTGTAATACAAAAAGGTGAGAAAGGAAATTCAATGGTAATCATGGACAAGGATTCATACATTAGAAAGTGTCTAGATTTTATAGAGAACATTGAGCAGTTAACTAAGGATCTCACCAAATCTTACCAAAAACAGTTCAAAAGTGCAGGGAAGTCTTGCTCATTGCTTTTCACGCCCAGAGAAAAGCAGAGTGTGATCCAAATGAATCCAATGGTGTCCTGATTCTTCGGCTTACCGAAGATTCATAAACCAACCCAACCAATTCTACCAGTAGTATCGAGTGTGTCTCTATACTTCATATATTTTGGATGCTTCATTTAGCAACCCCAAGCCCAAACAACAACAGCTTGAAAACAGGAATTCAAAATGTGTGCAACTTACACAGTTTTATAGATGAGGGATGATGGGCTAAAAAAATAAGGATGTAAAAATTAGAGGTTTTGGAAGAAATTTGGAAGAAAAAAAGAAAGATTGGAATTGACAAATCTTGGTAAAAGAAAGAAAGGAATTATTTCATGGTAAGCTTTCCTGTTACATGTTTGAAAAAATACTTATATCCTTTAAAAAAATGAGACCAAACAGCATCTTAGAATTGATCCCAAGGATTTTCTTTAGTGTCCCAGTCTTGAAGTGTTTCAATCCATGATGAGAGTATTTCTTGCAATCTGCAAGGTGCTTCACTGTGAGACCAGAGTCACACTCCTCACATTGAGTTGGATACCAGAGGTTGGAAAGGAGTATGCGTGCGTCAGCCTGGCTTCCTTAGATTTTGACGCATCTTTATAAACTTGGTGAAAGCCTCGGTGTTTCGATATAGCCCTGAAAAAACTGCAGCAAAGCTCATCAGGGAGTACGCTGGTTTTTGGTCTGTCTGCCAAGAAGAGATATCTGGCATGGGTAGTGTCCATGGTGGTTTACTATTTTGCCAAGCTTGCATGATGCTTGGGATCAGTAAATCATTATTATCTAAAAACATTTGGATTTGTACAGCTAGTAGCTATATCGCATGAGGTCTTCTGTTAAAAATTCAACAAATTATGGTTAAAAACAAAAAAAAACATAAGTATGAGGGTAAGGCTAAACATTTGCTGACAAGGTTTGCACATCAACATGTTTCTTCTGATCTCCAATGGGGGGTTTGCCTGCATCAATATAAATGCCTAAAACATGGCTGGGTCTAGAAAGTACCAGTTATAAGATGTAGGCCAGCATTGGAGCAATTCATTCTTTGTACCCTCCATGTGGTATGAAAGTCTTGGCCTGCCTGATAAGACTGTCCTTCCCAATGGTCAGTCAGTACAACCTGTACCACGGTCAGCCAGCCAGTAAGACTGCCCTCCACATCCAACTACTTGGTGGTGCTAAGAGTTAACTATAAAAGAATAAAACCTCTCAAGCAAAACATCTTTTTTATTTAACGTCTCCTCGACAAAGCAATAAAATCCCATTTCCAGTGAAATGAAGATACATGGCATCCTTTCCTGGTTTATTTGCAGAGTAAGATTGTATCATCCTTTAACTCTTTATAGAGGCAAAGTATGTTTTCATGTATCTATGAAAAGAAGAAATGCACATTCCCCACATCTTCCCTCCAGTAGTAGTAAGAGGAATTTCAAAATAAATAAATGAATATTGATAGTGCACTTAGGCATTCTTTAAGTTGAAGGTAGCTCTGTGGTGACCCTGTACCACTAGAGGTGAACCACCCATCTTACCCCTTCCCACACTATGCCAAATGCCAGACAAAGTTATAACCAGTAGAATGGAAGGGGAAGCAATCTCATATGTCAATGCTGAGGTCAAATACAGATAGTACCTTTAAGTACTATCAGCTGTCCAGTATTTCCTCCCAGCAATTTGAAGCTTCTTATTGGGTGGCATTACTTATTCTCACTCTCCTTTATTTCCAGTAGCCAGTTCCTTTCAATAGCAAGTGTAAAATTCATCTCAACCACACACAGGGAGCTACTAAGAGTGCAGCAAGGATCTGGAGGATGCAGATGGAGGATGTGTGATGAAATGAACAAAGAGAAAGGCTGTCCAACAATGGCTGTGAGCGCAAGTGTCTTTAGAGGGAAACAATAAATAATGGAAGAGACCAGTCGTTCAATGTGTATGGCAAAAGCTAGCATGGGCTTGAGATTAATAATCAAAATCACTCTGATACTTGTAATCTGGATTACCAGTCAACCATCCTTGCTTTAATCATCGAACATTTCACCATACACATTGCATTTAATTAACAGATGATGTGGCAATGGTGGCAACAAATGAAAAAGCGATGAATGAAATGCTGTTAGTTGTGCAAAACATGGGAAGTGAGTGAAAGACAAATATGGAGACAATGAGCAAAATGTTTGGAAGGAATCCCTAAAAAGGAAAAATCACAACTGGTGGAGAGAAAATTGAAGAGGCTGTATCTTTCAAATGGTAGTATGAATTATATACAAGTAGAAGGGGTTAAGAAGTGAAAATGACCAATCACAATGGTCTAATAGCACGAGGAACTCTTTCATTTTTTGTAGCTAGTCAGTCAGCCTTGCTCCAATGCTTTTCTGTCAACAATGAGCAGTTGTTTATGCCAAGCTCCACAACCAACTTTGCAAACAAGAAACTGAGCTCTTACTAGAAAGAGTGTGCTGTGGTCCTCCAAAGACCAGCCAGTGTGATATATTGCTGATTGGAGTCATCAGCAGCGATCAGGGTCACCCACATACCACCCACTATCGAGGTAGGCTCTTTTATTCCTCCCTTGCTTGGATTTGGCAATAATTCTATTTCCAGTTTAAGAGAACCAAGGGCATCTACCCGCCAATTAGAGGAGATGCTGAACTTTATGACGAGTCATGGTGAATTCAGTAGAGGGAGGCTGCTAGGGCCTCAAGGAAGATAGAAGTCACGTAAACTGTGGGAGGAATTAGCAGCATCCCTCAATGCCTCAGGGGGTGGGACATTAAAATCTCCTGCCAAGTGGCAGAAAGTGCTGGACAGATTGGCAGAACGACGTGAGAAAGAAGGGGCAGAAAATTAGGGCCCACGCTAGGTGTACCGGTGGTGGTCCCCCAGTTCCCCCCCTTTGTGACCTGGAGGAAAGGCTGCTTCAGTGGTGTCCAATTACTTAACTTTCATGAAAAATATTTCATGGTTAATTAAAAAATTACTTCCCAAAATCAGAGTTCAGTAAAACACTCAAATCATTTAAGTCTATAAAATTGACTCGCACCTTATAAACATCAAGTAACAATTCCATTACTAAACCATGAAAATTAGTCATAATCCATTTAGTCTTGTATCGACAGTTATGGAAATCTAAATGCAGATAAGTAAAACCTGGTACGGTCAATATACACCTATACATAGAAGTATTCAAACACAGTAGTGTTTGTAGTAGATCCTGCCTTTATAATGAAGGTGAAGAACTGTCGATTGTTTTATGTCCATTATTCACGCCACGTGCCCACAATGTTAGCGTATACACATTTTTTTTAATCCAAAGCATAGGTTAAAAGTCAGAGACCGAAACGCATATAGGTGTTGCAGCTGACGCAGAGGTAAGTATTCACACACCGGCGGTACATTGCAAACACATCGCCACAGTTCCAAGCTTGGTGTCGCTGAGTGAAGACAGTAGCAAGGTCAGTGTGCCGATCAAGCAAATACACCAGTGACAACAAAATGGGTAGAAAAGAGAAAGAAACAACTCCAGAAGAGAGGAAGATAATGGTAACGTTGCATGAGGAGGGTAAATCTTGTGCCGAAATAGCAACGATCGTTAAGAGGGGCCGTTATATAGCGTGCAGTGTTGTTACCAGGTACAACAAAAACATCGATAAATGTGCAGTGTTGGATGACCACGTAACGTTTCAGAAAGAGAAGAGAGGCACATTGTAAGAATGATTAAGAAAACGCTTAAAATAAGTTCACACGAGATTGCTGCACAAATACACGAGCTATGAGGGAAACAAGTTCACCCAACGACTGCCCGGAGGATGTTTCATCGAGCCGGCTACAAAGCTCGCGTTCCAAGAAAAAGTCCTATATAAGCAAGGTAAATAGGAAGTAAAGGTAGCAATATGCAAATCAATACGTGACCAAGGACTTCGAGTTCTGGAACAGAGTTATTTTCTCTGATGAGAGCAAGTTCAACCTTTTCTATCATGATGGACGTATTTTAGCGTAGAGAAGACGAAATACCGAGTTGGAACCTGCTAATGGCCTGTACTGTAAAATATGGTAGTGGCGGTATCATAGTCTGGGGGTGCATGGCTGCGTCAGGTGTGGGGAAACTGGTATTTATTGATGGAACTATGGATCAGTATGTGTACCTGGATATTTTAAAGAGAAATTTGAAAGTTAGTGCTGAAAAATTAGGTTTGAATACTGACTACCATTTCCAACAGGACATTGATCCAAACCATACAGCATACAATGCACGTAAATGTACAATTCATTAATAAAGATATTAAAGCTTAAAATTAAGGAACATAAATATTAATTATAATCACCAACTACGGAATATGACGTTGAGCAGTCAGACGTAATCAAAAGCTTTCTCTACTTCGAAATTACATCACCCTATCCTACCTTCTATCGTAGAACTCACGTTGACATAACTTTTCCACGGCGGCCATCACGCTCACACGTGATACACGGTCGAGAACATTCGAGAGATTCGAGATGATTCAAGAGGTAACAGGTTGACGTCATGTTACACTGTTGCGCTCTCTTCTGCATGTCGCTGATGCCACTTTTCACGATCTACTTTTTGCCGCCAATTCAAATGATTTTCGGAAATTCATTCGGAAAACTAGATATAATTAATTTTACGGATGGTAAATCAGTTCTCTCGAGAAATTTACCGTAATTCATTATTGGATTGATTGTGAAAATAAAGCATCAAAAACAGTAAATTATAGCGTTACACAGTAGAAGACCTCCTACTTCCAAGGTTACACACTTCTGTAGGTGCCTCTAGTTTTGCTGTTAAGGCAAATTATAAAAAAGCATGGTATATAGTAGTAAATCACCCCATTAATGTATAACTGTTATCACAATGAAATAAATTTACTTGGTGTATATTTGAGGAAAAAATGGTGACTGGAATAAAGAAGAATAAATATCTCATTATTATGTTTATATAAAAACACTTGTAAGCCCAAAACAAAATCCCCCATTCCAAAATATACATATACATTATGATTCATGTACACATAAGTACTAACTGAAAGCAATAACATTTGTTTAAATAAAAACAATAGTGGGTTGTTTTATTTAGGTTATCTGAAAATTCTCCGTGCATACACAAATATGCAAATATATACTTCATACTTCACCTACAATGTCTTTGCAAGTAAATCCATAGCCACATAAAAATATATATATTTATATGTATATTTCAAGAAACAGTGAATCAATGACAGAAACATATGTAGGTAGGATCCTCTTTCGGCCTACGGATGAATGCATTTGAAACAAACCTTATTTACATAATTTAATTCAATCCATAGAATGATGCTTCTTGAATTGTTTTTATTTTCCTGGTATGCTTGTAGTGATAAACAAGTACCGAGTAAAAAGTACAAACTACAGTAAGATCAAGCAATCTCTTGTCAATTTTACTAGTTACAAGATTAAAATAATTCTCCCACCCTTATACATAGAAATACTACAAATAATACATAGCTTTCTTAAAAATAACATTGTCTACAACTTTTTAGGGGAAAAAAGGAATACACAATACTTTGTTATTTCACGTTTATTAATTTTTACTTAACAATAAAACACTTGTGCAAATGATAATAGTTAAAAGGTATTAACTCCATTGGTGGCACTCAGAATTCAATTGATACATGAAGTCAGTCTAATACATGAGTGTAGAATGTTTAATTATGTAAAGTAAATATAAAACCTGAGTTGTACAATTACTTAGACAGGTGAAGACAAATTTTAATATCCCAAAGAAATATCTCAAGAAGGAGAACAATCCTGGATGTATTGTTGCCCTAGATCAGGGTTGGTGAACCTTTTGTGGCAGGAGTGTCATATTTGATGAATATAAAGGGCTTTTGTGCAATGTGGTGCCGAACCATACAGTGAGATTGCGATATTATTCATTTTTTAATGTTCACGATGTGACTAAAATCTTGTATAGGCTTAAATGGTCAATTAATTGTCACTGCTAATAAACAGAGTCCACATTTATTTACTGTGGAGCTTCATTTCTTAAGTGAATAATGCAAAAAAAATGTTGTAGGAGTTTCGCATGCTGCAAAAATTCTTTCCCGTGTCACTTTGGGCACGTGTGCCATAGGTTTGCCACCCCTGCCGTAGATGGATTTCATCTCCCTCTTCCTCTATATAAATGCAAGAAAGTTTACAGCCACTATCTTTTATATGTATTCATTCTTTAGTTTGAAGTTATGTGAATCATATATGTTTGAACAGTAACTTTGATTTATAACTGGGATACTCAACCTGGTTCCCGAAGCAACCTTGCAAAGTGCCTGCCAAGCTTCGGTAAAAAGATTTTTTTAATTTGCTACAACAGTATTTCTTGGAATTGCACTAGCTGGGATAGAGTGGAAATTTGGTGGAGAAGGGGTCGGATACTTTGGTTTGTCTTGTCTTGGGTTTTGTAAACATCAAAGGTGATGGCCTGTCTAAACATTATCCTCTTATCGCCTATGTCCAGATTAACAAGATGCGTATCTAGTTCATAAATTGTTCATTATCCAAATGCGAAAATTCAGCTCTGCTCAGCTTATCAGGGTATCAAATCACCCATAATCAATGACTACATGCTGCTTTTCAGTACGCAGTGGTGCACATGCAGCAAAAACCTTCACATAAGATTTATTCCCCATAGTCAAATCTTCTTCAGAGATAAAGACTTTCCCATGTTGTGAGGTTGTAATGAAAATATATTCGTTGTAATTCTCTTGATCTTATTTACCAAGGAGCGTTTTTTTTTCTAACGACCTATGGTTAACTAGTAAAGTGATAATATTACCAAGGAATGGCCAGAATATTACCCTGGATGGAAATTTTATGTGGTGCTCGCTTTGCTTCCGGAAGTGCCATTCAGTGCCTGGGCACCAAAAAAGGTTGAATACCCCAGCTTTATAATTATACTTATCAAAGAAGTTGTGATTAAAACACAAAGATTTTAGAACAAGACAATTTAATAATTGATACTATTTGTCAAGATGTACATATAAATTAGACTGCATGCACTATTCTACCAAATATCTATTTTTACACATAATATTCCACTATATATCTCTATACTATACTACTCTACTATTCCTCTAGATACATATTTGATGTTCCACATCTTGTGGAATAGTATAAGTTATTTAATTTTGTAATTCTAAAATCTCTGTGTTTTAATAACAATTTCTTCGATATATCATCAAAATTCCATAAAGTGACAGTTTCCTCCAAAAATGTTAATACTTTTCATAACTGCCACAAAGTACATGCTTTGGGCTCAGTAGAAAAATTGTGTCTTTTGGGAGATCGGGGATTTTTTTAGTTTTTGACCCATGAGCTAAAAAGGATATAAGTAGATATCCATTATGACTTGCTTTTAATTCCCAAGGAAAAACGGACTTGAAAAAAGTCTGACAGGGCCGGAAATCGAACCCGGGATCTTCCTCTAACCTGGAGGCTGCCTTAACCATGATGAGGCCATGGCCGTAGACGATGCCGCTCAGTCGGACAAAACTACACTTGCCCTTGCGCACAGTCCCCAAAATGGCTTGTTAAAATGTTCTGGTCGGGTAGCCTAGATGGTTAAGGCAGCCTCCTGGTTAGAGGAAGATCCCGGGTTTGATTCCCGACCCTGTCAGACTTTTTTCAAGTCTGTTTTTCCTTGGGAATTTTCCTGGGTGCACGCCCTTATGTGCAAAGTCACCTTAACCCTTTCCTTATTTGCTTTTAATTATTTGGCGTTATCATTCATATCTATTATATTTTATATTTATATCTTTTCAATATCAATTACATTTATTTGGTGTTAAAATAAACCAACAATAATTCATTACCAAGTTTTGGCTCCATCAACCAAATCCACATTTTTAAGAGTCCTGTATTCCTGACGTTGTAAAGTAACCCTAAGCATTTTTGCTGAAAACGGTGGCAACACATAAATGCTACTAAAATACTAATAATGAGTTCTGTAGTACTAATAATCAGTTGCTATGATGAGTTATTTTTCCTTTGATCTCTTCCAAGTAAAGAACTTCTTCTTTAGTAACAACAAAATAATAATTCAGCTATCTCAAGAGTATCTAATGAAGAATAATTAATTGGCCAAGAGTTGAGTTAGGTCTTTACTAGGTAGAGCATATGTTTATACATAATAATATAATGGACCTTAAAATTAACCTGGAGGAATCTTGAGTTCAAAGGTTAGCTTGTTAGCAATTTTGAAAAAGTTACCAAGTTAATATTTTTGCAATTGTATACATATACATTAATCACCATTTCACTTAAATTTCTACTGATGATGCTCATTAATAAAAGCCAGGCTCTAGATTTCCTTGGGCCAAATGTGTTTTTTGTGTTTCTATTTTTGATTAAATTCCACACTATATCAGTCTTTATAGTATTTTTTTATCACGAGAAATTCCTACCATGTTGATGCACCCTAGAAATTAAAAAACGGTGTTTTCTGACATGCCTTCAACTTACTTCCATGTGACATGCCTCCATACTCTTGATTATATGGTGAATATAAATCATTTCTCCCTTTAAGCCACAGAAGTGCCATCCAGAGTTTACAGTCTCTAGAGTGTATACCACCCATGGTGGTATAATCCCAATGCTTTCTAATTTGAGAAATCTCTTTTAGAAGATTTCTCTTTTCTCTCCTTCAGTAATTATGACAGTTTCCTAAAATAGATCTATCCCTCATTGAGATGGAAAAAAAATACCAGAAATAAACAAAAAACATAAAAAATAGGATATCTAATAATAATAATTTATTTTTGTGCATTGGGTCAAAGTTTCTAATTTAAGGCTAACCAAAAGCGAAATATTTAACATTATTGGGCCTAAAACCAATTTCTTCCATTTGGTGGATGCCCTAAACATTGTCTCCATTTTCACAATACTTCTTCATTGAGAATATATCTTTATCCCTTTTATTAATAGATTTCTAAGCTGAGCTTCTTTCAGGAGCTCTCTTTTAGATTGGCTAGCTAGCTCAATCAACCTAAAAACATTTAATTTTATCCATTCTATTATGAAGAGGCCTTCAAATATGTCTATATTTCAGTATATTGGGATATTTCAGTTCCTGTCTGTTTTATTATATTTTATTATATATGTACATTGTATATGCATCTTGTTAAGTATATGAACAATCTTTAATCAGATTTAAGCATGCATCAGTAACTCAAATATTTGTACTATTGACATTTATAAACTTAATCACTCAATTTAAACATTATTAAATGACTATAATTTTTATTATCATTTAGGGAGTAAATGACAGGAATTGAAATTCTTAATAGATCAATTTGGCATTTATTCACATCTAAAAATATCATAAACTTAATATGTGACAGTGTTACCTTGCAGAAGACCATGATGTGGAAAAGAATTATTTTGTACACTACCACAGAATTTATTGGTGTGATATGTTTTGCTGCCGGAGTAGCATCCTCAGACAACATTTTCTTTTCAGTACATTAATTTATGCAGAATTAAAAACGAAAAAAGGGATCAGCCATCAGTAGAAGCTCAGAATTGTTTTTGTTTTTTGCAATGCCTGAAAATCGGTCTACACTGAAAGCGTTAAATATAGCTTACCATCCACATTATGCCTTATGAAGTAATTTTACAGGTTTATAGCTGACGTAGATTCTGCCTCAGAGAAGTTTCACCATAATAGAGACCAGATTCTGAAAATCTGACATTCAAAGTATAAAAAGAAATAGGAGCAGAAAAACAAGAAAGCGATGAAAATAAAATTAATCTATGGCATGATAATCATTGAGAGCCAAAGCCGAGCCAATATGACATAATAGCAATAATAGAGGAATTGGGTATAGATGGAAGGGTAAAAAGCTGGTTGTGAAATTTCTTAATCGGTAAATCTCAGCAGGTAATGTAGGCAAAATTTTGTCCAAGAAAATACATATAGGAGTACCTCAGGAAAGTTTAATCGAGCCATCACTTTGCTTGCTATGTGTAAACAATTTAATAAAGATAGTAAAATTGAAAATCAGGCTCTCTGCTGATAATTGCATAATTTATTGAGAAATTGTTAGTGGAACAATAGCGAAATATTACAGCAATACATTAAAGCTGTTTAACAGTGGGCTTAAATATGTGGAATGCAGGTAAATGCGATGATACTATAGAAAAAATGTAACATTCACTAATAAAAAGAAGGGGAGAGAGATTATTTATAAGTTTAATGGTGAGAAAATTCTCAAGGTAAAATATACAGGTACTTATGTGTGATAATAACCAAAAATTTGGTTTGGAATACTCATATAAATAGAATCATGTCTAAAGAATTTAAAAATCTTCATTGTGAGATGAGAAACTTTAAGAGAATTGGTAATAAAGTGAAAGAATTAAGTTCTGTATATGATATAAAATAATAATGAGGCCTCTTCCAAAATCCGACTATTAAGGTATTAACTAATGTGATCCCCATGACCAAATTTACATTTAAAAGATTGGTAAAGTGCAAAAGAAAGCAGCTTGGTATTTTTTACAGAGATATTAGAGATAAGACAGTATTATGGATATGTTAGAGATTCTTAGTTGGGAATCATTTGAAAAAAGGAGTGCTATCGATTTGTAGACATTTTTCAGGTAAGGAACAGAGGTGATGCATGGATGGCATTAAATAGGAGAATAGGGAAACCACATTATATAGCAAGGGAAGATCATAAACAGAAGGTAAATCTAAGGAAACAAAGGACACGAGTATTCTTTTATAAATATAGAGGTTAAAGAATGGAATATGTTGCCTGAAGTGGTCTTCAAATTCTTACCGAAAATAAAAAGTAGTTTAGATGTAGATGTAGTTGTATATTTTAAAAGAGTGATATTAATGGTACACTTATGTTAATTATTTTGTAAATTGTAAGTGTTATAATGGACAATATGACTGTATGGCATATGGCTTAGCAATGGAATGACAAAAACTGACTACGTAAAGGTAACTGAATTTGTGAGATATTTGGGGTGCATAAATATTAGAGTGGGTGCCATAAATATTAGAGTGGGTGCATACATATTAGAGTGGGTGCCATAAATATTAGAGTGGGTGCATAAATATTAGAGTGGGTGCCATGTTCTATAAATTAAGGTCTGCTGTAGTAATTGTGTGTTCTAATATTGTTTGTTAATACAACGATGTGTTTCTGAATTTTTAATCAGTTAGAGGCTTTCAAGTGTAAGGGATTGTGGAGAGTATTTATGTTGTAAATGTTGTTCGTAAATTTATTTAGTAGTAGCTACCATCTTACAACAGTCAAATTGCAGTTTGTGTGTATATATAAGTGTGTGTGTTTAATGATGGTAGATAAATAAATACCACAGACAAATAATGCAATGTGTCAAAGTCTGTGGACACGCTTTCCTTGAGTAGAAATTTTGGTAGAAAGAGTTGATTGTCACTGTCCATACCAAAATATAACCATATTAACACAAAATTTACATGTGAAATGATATAGGTAAGAAACTATGCATAAACAGAAGCACAGCTAAAATTCCAAATGATAAACAGAAGGAAAAAATATTTACTTAAAGAAATGTGTTTTATGCAGCATGGTAGGTTAATGGTTTGGCTATCTACCTGGAAAATGGAAGACTTGGGTTTGAGTTCATGTCATGTTGCTATTTTTCATTTCTGTTTAGCTTTGGGTTTCAAAGTTCATACTTCTTTGTGCTTTGTTAACTTTAATTTTCATCATCTTTTGCTGTCATGATTGTAACTCAAATTTAGGCATTCCATCTTTATGGCAGATGTTCTAAAAATGTATTACATTTTAAGGACCTTTTGTTCTGAAATAAGTACCACTGAATGGAAGCAATTCCAGTCAGCTTGTTTACAAAACATTCCATTAATGAAACAGTACAGATTCTGAATGGTAAATGTGTGAGAAGAAATCTACACAGAAAAAACTTGATTTGCATCTCTATCACATCTGTATTTTTCATCATTCATTCAACATCTTTATCTTCCATGTATAGCATAAGTTATATGAATCAAGGTTGAAGTTACAGATATGCAGAATGTGCAGCCACCTGTAACCCAAAAATTACAGTAATGATGAAAATAGGATTGTACAGTAATCTATATCACTGATTTTCCTCTTGGCACAAGTTTTCCATCACAAAATTATGTTGAAGATTAATAATATAGAGTAATTCATTAATAAAAAACACTTGGTAATTCTCCACATGGATTTTAATGTCAGACCGGTTTCATATGCATACTTACATCTTTAGGTAACAGTTACTTCATGTTCAGGCCTGAAGATGTAAGCATGTTTACATAACCATTCACGCATAATGCCCATGTGGAAAATTACTAGGTGTCTTTTAATGCTGATATGCCTTTTCATGAAGTCACTCCTTCAAATATTGATCTCATTGAATGATTCAAGTTGTATTAAATATTTACACATTATTCCCTTCCATTCTTTCCAGTTCTATATCATTTTGCTCTTGTCACTATGCCAGTAAATTATGTACCTTATTTATCATCATACAATATGGACCATGATTTTAAGAAGGGAATATGAAATAGATGCAATAAAATTTTAAATAAAAAACTTGGGATGGTCAGGATGTAAAACACTCTACTGTATGTGTCACACAGAAGTTGAATCAGTCGAGTCTTAAAACATTATTGGTAGGTAGTCAGATGTAAACTTCTCTATCCCTCTATTATAAAAAAGAGAGTTTTTGATGGCAAGCGAACGAATTTAAATAGTAAAACTTTTTCTTTACTACTCTTCTCTCAACGTAGTAATGTTTGTGCTGCCAATGGCAATAGTCAAAGCTAGATACATTAATTTCCTGAGCAAATAGATGGCATAAATCGTGAAATATTTAGATTCCCATATGTTTAAATTCGGGAATAGCAATTAATATTCAAAACACCACAAACCACCACATAGTCATATATGAAGATTTATTTTTAGCAAGAAAACTGTAGGCATCTAGGACAACAAGTCCTATATTTAAGTTCATCTTCTTTGGACCTAATGACATTTTGTATTCTGAGATTTAGTGGAATTCTAAGAACTAAATAAATAGAGCCATCAACAAATTCCTTTATGGAGTGCGCATACATATCTTTTCATTTCTGTTGAAGTGATTTTAGCAATTGTACATTGATTGTAAACAAGGGTATATCCCGTTAAATAAACAAATAAATACTAGCAGCCCTGTTGGAACTGTCAGTATTTCTCTACCCCTGAAAACTAATCACTTCTTCCATTCCTCTTCAGCTGTAGCTTTTTCAATGCAATTCAATACACACTTAGAAAGCACAGTAAATGTTAATTCCAGAGTAAGCTGCTTCCCACATTAGCTACCATAATGCAGGGTGAGCAATTTTTCAATCAGCTAATCTGAGACGAACTCTGTTTGTCAATGAGGTGCAGGCAACAGAACACTGAATGATCTCTGTCCCACTATATGAGAGATTACACCAATTGAACACCCTTGTCACATCTTTCCTTGCAGCTTCACTTCTTTCACCACAAAGAATTCAATAGACTACTTATCTGTGCATAAAATCCTAATTTCTACTCTCAACCATCTTGTAGATAAGGAAACCATTTTCCTTAGAAAAAGTGCCAACCTGCTATTAGAATACATGACTCATCAACACACATGCTGTGTCTCTAGATTGCTCCAAGCCTTGATGCTTTGGTTTTATATACGGGATTTTTCAGGGTGAAAATGTAGCAATGATTACCAGTAAATGATCTGCTTAAAAAGGACAGATTTAAAAATTATTGGCGTTATATAGGATATTATATGGCGTGGGACAATTGATCAAAATAAGGGACTGTCCGTAAAAATATGACATGAATAGTTACCCTGTCCAAGTGGATCTAGGACAGTAGTAAAGAACATCATTGGGAAGCCATATTTAGGATTCAGTCTCAACCATCAGGCTACGTTTAAGGCAACAGGCTTGTGTTGCACATTGCCTACATTAAAATTAAAATCAAAGACGAAATGAGATGTTTACTTTCCACAACCATGGTTGGAAAGCAAACAACTTATTTCTTCTTCGATTTTTTAAAATTAAATTCCACCAAACTTCACTTAGTGCCTTTAATGTTACATTTAAATAGTTAAACATGGAAATTTTATGA
Organism: Sympetrum striolatum; assembly: GCA_947579665.1. NCBI lineage: Eukaryota > Metazoa > Arthropoda > Insecta > Odonata > Libellulidae > Sympetrum > Sympetrum striolatum. The sequence continues at coordinate 44,890,831 of OX388342.1, read as the reverse complement.
GTAAAGAGATTGATTTACTGAGTAAACTGTAAGAGAATGTTTTCCACTTCATTTTTTACTTGGCGTCAAGAGCAAGATTGGAAAACAAAATTATTTAAATACTGGTCTTTGTTTCAAGAGATAACTTAAAGGTCACAGGGTCGACACCTCTGGTCTAGGATAACCGACCAATTGGTGCAGACTGCGTAGAGAGAACACAGCCTCTCCTAGGAAATAAATTAAAATTATTTACTTCTGGTCTTTTTTCTGCTGAGCGTTAAAGAAGCTAAAAAGAACAGAGTAGACTAAATATGAATGTTAGATGTTAGTCCACCCCCTGACTTACACCACCGGTTTTGGGGTATAGATATTATAACCTACCGTTGTAACCCTACTTGTGTAATCTCTCCTCAACTCATTAGCACCTAAATCTTTCTACGATAGGTTAAGTTTAGTATTTCATCCTAAGACACGTAGCATTGTATCCGCCGAACTTCTATGTTGTTCGTTTTTTCCCGGGACGGTCCTGTCTTAATCACCAGCAAACATTTTTTCAAGTTTTATAGCCTTCGCTACTAAATATAAGATTCTTTCCGATTTAAAAAATATATGATTCATATTATCTTCAAATTGCGAACTTGATTTAACATTATCGCAGTAGTTCACCCCCCTTCTTTGTGGGTGTTTTCCCACAGTGAATCATTTTTCCTGAGGTATCACCTCAGGTTTTTTTTACATACACTCCTAAAGTTTTCCCCTCTATTTCTTTTCACCTTTACAAAACTTTTAATGTTTATAATATCATTGACGAAAGGTTCATCGAAGGAGTTCTTCGGCAAATGAGATTTGACAACGGTATATTCACAACCCGAATTTTTAAACATGTTTATGAAAACTTGAATGGAAGCCATACCAGTAGATCCAACGGATTAGGAAATGCATGGAAGAGACGGGAATTAAGAAGGTACAAAGGAGAATAGAAAAACTCCCAGAAGATTGCAAGGGTTTAAAAAAGAAATAATATGTGGGCGGGATGAATAGATAAGAAAAAATAACGTAAAAGAATGGAGAGCTATCGTAGAGGAAGGAAAGAAATGAAAAAAGAAACGAAAATATATGCGTTGATTGTCCTTCGATGGCCAAAATCGAAAGAAATAGAATTAAATCCAGTGCAGAACCTTACGGCAAAAATTGTTGAAAAATACTTTATAAACGTTATAAACTCACAGCGTTTAACTAAATATATGTCTCTTCAAGTTTAGTAAACAGTCCTGAACAAAATTTCATCCTTTCCTATTGGATATACAAAAATTATGCCATTGGATTTTAGTGCTTTTTAATTGGAATTGTAATCCACCGTCATTAACAGGTTAATTTACAATTTTGAAATTTTCTTTCCTTTCATCGAAATGTTTGCATCCTCTGACTGGTTGGGTCATTGGATATACTTACGCTTCAAATTACGCAAGAATTGTGTGAATCACAAAATATAAATCATAAATCATAGTTAAAATGACAATAAATATATATTATGACTAAACTAAATTTATTGATTAAAGTTATCACCTTATAGCAAAAGGTGGCTATTATATCAGTTTTTATGTTTCCTTTTAGTAGCTTTGGACGATAATCATAGAATTTTCAACTTTTTTAAATTACAGTCCATTCGGGCGGATTGAATTATAAGATCGCAAATTCAAAGACCAACATAAGAATACAAGCATAAATAAGTTACAGCAAAAATGCTCTTCAATTAGCTTACAGTTTATTAGAAAATTTATTTTCAAACTTTCTCTCTAACAAATAGAAAACAACATAGTTCAAAAATAAATAAAGAGCTATCTCCTGTATGAGTAACGCGATTCATACGGTAGTGCCTCATTTACTTTTATTTAATTTTTTACTTAATGTACAAATACTTAAGACAATGGATAATTTTACCTGTATGGATGTAGAAGGGATATTACAACTTTTTGTCGCATGTTTTATTTATTACCTGTTCCGTTAGATATATTTCTACACATGCTTCCGCACGTCACTTCGAACTACAAAGAGGTTTACAATATATTTTTTAAATTGAAACTTATTATGGTTATTCGACCTCTATATGCAGAAATACAAACTTCTGAATTTACAAAAATGTGTATCTTGTATATAGGTAAATATTTCACAAGCTCAAGTTTAAGTAAACATAGCTGTAACTTTGACAGAACCTATATAAAAGACAAAAAAAATATAAAAGAAACAGCTTAACATTTCCTAGTTATATATCACAGGGTAATCTTCTTTATGAAATGACAAAATAAACTAATTCTGCTCCATGGGACCCTGAAAATCCTAAAATGATTGTATCTATTCTAATTTTATTTTATTTGCATTTAAAACCAACCTATGAGGCTTGTGCGAAACTGATTTATGATAAATGGAAAAAGAACCTAAGGAATTTCAATGCTAGGGACAGAAAAATTGCGAAAGACAAGCTTAGCAGAGTAATAGCTGTGAGGTTAATTTCTCCAAGCGAGGTTACGGCAAAAGGTAATAACGATTTCTATAACATTAACTAATTGAATTTTTTTATTAAATATTTATATTGTGTATTTGTTATTTGTAATAGCAGTAATTTTAAAATGATATACAAATAATTATAGATAATATATTGCTAGTATATTTAAAATACATTTTAACTTTTAGATTTTATTGAGTTATTATTTATTGGATGATTACTAATCATACGATGGAATTAGCTTAGTTTTCGCTTCAACTTTTACAACTCACTGCAACCAACTAATTTCGGAACCGCTTCTACACAGTTAATAAACCAAGAGATTCCAATGACAGAGGAAATAAAAATACGCAGTGTCCGTTCAAAATTTACAAGAAAAACGTCCCAAAATTATTAATAATCAAAATGATCTCCGTGAGATAACTATCCACTTAATTTACTTGACCTGCCAAGTCTTCAGACGCTCAGTAATTTCCCTTCTTTTAGACATTCCTGCCTACACATATCTTCGATGGCTTTTTCCATGCTTTCAATCCTTTTGGATTCTCTGGCAAATCGCTGAGGATCTTAATGACTTCGTCGTCGGTGTTTCAATAAAATAAATGTGTTTTAGCGAAACCTCTTCAAATCCTACTTCTCTTCTTTATTAATATACTCCTATTCTACCAAGACTGCCGTAAATAGAAGTTGATGATTTTGTAGAAAAGGCATTCCCAATGCATTAAGCCATTTTATTTCGCTTTGCATTGAGATCTGTTGAGGACCAAGAGGGCGTAGTGCTAATAGAATAAATTCTGTCGTTATTTTTGCTTATAATTCATTGCGGGATTTAATAGAAATATTCCACTCAATTTTGGATAATTCCATTCAGTTTGCGAACCCAGGTTTTGTAGACAACCTCGGAGATTTCAACGCCAGAGTAGATTCACGGAGGAGCTAATTCTATTTAAGTACGCTCAGTAACAACCATCGAATTTCGCCCCAACATTTCCCTCTTCAGATGCCAAATTCTCTCTCACAATTCGCGACCCTCTTCGCCATCTCCTTCGTCCCTTTCCTTCCCTCTTTCCTCCCCTCGTTTATTTATGATCCGGTCCCACCGGTTTCAATTCACGGTTCGCTTTTTTCTGCCTCTTTTTCTCCGACCGCCCTTTTTGCGGGAGCATTTTTCGTAACACCGTAACGATAAACTCGTCCCGGCACAAAAAACTGCCTGTTAGTCGGCAAAGGGTTTAGAAAGGCCTTTTCGCTGTCACTGCTTGAGTTCTTGGGGAATTCGCCGCAGACCCAACTCATCATCTTCTGGGAAAATCGATTTATTTTTTGGAGGACAATTAGACGTCTCGGAGGTTTTCCAGCAATTTCATCGAACCCTTTGTCGGCGACGCTTTCTCACTGAACGAATATCCTTTAGTTTCTGCGTCGTAGATTCAAACTAGTTGCGCCAACACATTTTCCGTGACAAGTATTCGAGAAGTGGCGCCACAGGGCTTCGAAAATTTTTACATCTACTGATGATGACTCCGTAAGTCGAAACCATGGTTTTGAGAATAAATCATATTGTGGTTTGTAAAAGTTATACTTTTTCTTTGTTCCTATATAATTGCTAATCGTTTAATAACACGATGATAATATACACTACTGAGATCTCCGCGAATCGAATGCAATTGATTTCCGGGACTTTCTTGACCCTGGTGCCATGGTTTGTGCCATGGTTTGTGAACCACTGGATTGGACCACAGTTCCTTGAACAGTGCAGCTTCTCAGCCTCTTTTAAGTTTCGCGAGTAATTTCTTAACACAAGTGTTCCGTTAGATTCAAATTTTGCTCTCTTATGCTTCGCACGGATTTCTTCCCTGCCAATGGAATAATATTCCTTGCACTTGTTTAATGATATGAACTCAGAATAAATTTAATTTGCGAGTGGTTTAGATCGCCGCTTATTTTGAGTTGGCTTGCTGTAAAATTAGAATGGCTGAGAGCCATGGTATTTTTATATGATAATGCATGGTAAACCATTGGTTGTGGCCTATTGGTATGGACTATATGTAATACACTACCTTTCTGGGCATCCATTGTGGCTTTTTCGTCAATAATTGAATCAAATGGAATAGAAAATATTCGGTTAATGGTAGACATCTGGGGGTTATATGGTTACTTTTTTCAGGTAGAAATTTGGAGAGTCTCCATCCTAATCCGGACCCTTAGCTCGCCTTCGCAGCTCAGGAGCGCCCGGCCGTCACAGCAGGGGGACAATAAAATAAACTGACCTCGTGGAATACGATTTAAAAAGTTATAAACAATTCAAATGAGCAACAATTTATTATCTTCGTCGTCTCACTAGTACAAAGAGATATATACAAGCGTCTTCTGATCGACGTTCTACGATGAAAATTAAGATTTTTCGTGATTTTGCTAGAAATGACCCGTTGACGCACGGCAACGTTGCCCCGGGGATGGGTAAGGTTGAGGGGAGGGATTTCTAGATTTTTGCTAAACCCAACCCAACCCAGTTAATTCCAGTTAATCCAAATCTTCCAGCATAGAAAATTTACCATTCGATAGTAGCCTGATGGATTTATACGCAATTAACAATTTTTAACTGGCCAAATGGTACACATACACGTACTTTCGACGAAACAAAAAGGTTCCTCGTCAATGCTGATGGTTGAGGTTCCCTATAGAAATATCGTCGACGTTCTGGGATTACCCTGCAAGTGATAATCTAAGAATCAAATCCTCCTTTCGTTTGATGTTCTCTTGTAAGCTCGGTTGCATTTAGTTCCGTGAGCAATGAGAAAATTATTAGTATACGAATACAATAATAAATAAAGATACCGTGGTGTTTAAATAGTTGATATTCTCATTCTCTAGAGCGAACTTAAAAAATCTAACAGAAGAACATCCCAAAATTTCGGATTCTTCCTTCAGTGATCAACGGTTTGACAACCTCAGCATTAATGACGAAGTTGGAGGCGTATGCCTTAGCACTAATTCGGTATTGTTAAATATGAATCGACGGTCTTATTAAGAAGTGTGAGAAACTTACTTCGTTCCATCATGGTTGGTAAAACAAACAATGATTTCGTTAAATTCAAGTAGATTGAAAAATATGCTTTGAGAACTAAATATGCTGACGCACAATTTTTCAAATATACTTCATAAATTGATTTTACGTTTTTGCTAGAATTTATTTTGAGTCCCTTCTTTCATTATTCTCATATCAGGAACAGGAGAGAAAAACCGTTAGTGCAGCGCCTAGACCCTGAGAAACAAATTTCCTTATCGTCTGGAATAAATGCCATCATTCAGGATCCCTAATCCCTTAGCAGCATCTATATTATCAACGTCATCAATAAGACTGAAGCAAAAGTAAATGAATTACCCATTTTCTCTATCTCGGCAAGGGATAGAAATGCCTGGCTCAGGAACTTTCTCTGCGATTGGTCCCTCAATTTTAATCACGTTTGATATTTGACGTGGGCCCTGCCAATCTGGACCGACTGTCCCTTACGGACCCTTGTTCGTCACGACGATTTAAAGTTGCTGTAACGATAAAATGTTCTAGCAGTGACTTACTTACAGGCTGAATGACATTTAGTTAGCAGGAGGAGATATCCTTTCGACCGGCGAATAGGAGGGAATGTCTTTTCTTGCATTTGAAATACCACGACTTGGCCTAGTGGCAAAACTATGGCGTATATAATATTACTTTGGCAGTGATTCCTCACGTTTAATTTTAATGACTCCCAGACGATATTAATTCACCGCTACTCAAATCGGGTAAAAATCGAAAAGCAGTTTTCATCGGCAAAATCCGAAGTTTTCATTTCCAGCGAACGAGACGTACGCATTGAGAATCGCGAATAAATAAATCGCGACTTTCTGGCGCCGCAGACCCGTTCGCCACTTTCCTTTTCCCACCGACCCTTTCCCTCCTCCGCTTTCCCCACTCGCAAATTTCGCCCCATTGCACGTCTGCCATCGTGATTTATCTCTTCTAACTCAAGCATAATTTTGCGAAATGCTAACCTTCAAGTTTTGCAAACTTCCCGACTAAATCCACCAAACGTGAATTTAAAATTATTTTTCTTTCGTTTACAAGAATATAATTTCTCTCCAAGGCTTAATTAGTAAATTGATTATATATATATATATATATATATATATATATATATATATATGCACTTGATGTTATATTAGGGTGGATCCTAAAAACTAGCAAGTCGGCAGTTTAATTCAATTTCTCATACACAATCACACCATACTGAATGTTCTTTCTACCTTGATTACCAAGTAAAAACCGTTGAAAATACCATTATGACGTGTTAAATGCATTGGATATGTACAAGATACACATCCATCTTGTGACTTCTATGTAGTCCTTTAACTAATTTCACGAGATTGCTCTTTCCCGAAGTTTTCAATAGATGGTTATACTCTTCATATTAAAAATCGACAAAAACCAAAAGCTAAATAATTTTTCTATAAAAATACCCATTTCATGCATCAATTTAATAAATAAGATACCATCTTCGATTAATTATTACTAATTTAAAAATTAAGCAAGTTGGATTTTGGCTAATGTGGCGTGATAATTATGGTGATTGTAGAAACAACGCGCAGTCAGTTTCCAGTTTACGTAAGTCCAGTACTTTTACGTACTTTTCCAGTCTCCCCGTAATACACTAGGAAAGATGCAAAAAGGGATATCGGTTGTCATGTCTATTCACGTGCTAACATCCATCAATGGGGATGATACATACCCATACTCATCTAAGAACTTCAGTTTTCGTAGAAATCAGTAACATATATTTTGGCATTTTATGGTACTTGGCAACGTAGAATTCGCTACCGTGATGTTCTCGATATGCTGATCATTTACTGACGGTGCTCAGTTTCCTCGACAGCAGTGAAGGGATTCGATAATTTCTTCGCGGGACAGACTTATAGACGGGAAAACAGGAATATTTCCGTGCAGGCTACATAAGGCCGGACAAACACAGATAATACTAAATTCCAACTACATTATTGCAAACTTTGAGTCAATTAAGTAATACATATGAAATTAAGCTTCCACAATAACACTTTTAAAAAATAATAGACAATATAACTCTCCAAAATAGATCACGAAGATAGCTCGGGAACTTATATTTACTCGACATAAAGGTGTTTAATTGGGTCTTAGAAATACTTGCCGCCACCTCTTAAAAAATAACAATTATCGGTAGAATGATAAGTAAAGTAAAGTAAGTGAAGGATTACCGGTGTATTATTTGATAATCATAAATATAAATTACAGAAGGGAGAGAAGATCTTTGCTCAATCGGTTCAATCGGAAGGGACGAGTTGAATTTTTGGGGGTAGTTATAGGCTTATATGATATTTTTTAGCATCTTTCATATTTTAAGTATAAAAACAAATTTAATTGGATCACACCATGACTAATTCAATAATAAACAAGCGACAAAAGTATAAATGAGAAGATACTGTTATCTAATTTCTTATATTGAATTATATATAGTACCAAATAATCCAAAATAAATATTAATTCCAACTCAGATCTCCAAATTGGTCAACTGCATGAAATTCGAATGTTTTTAATTACCTCTGTTCCAACTTACCGTCCTAGTCGGAAGCGAATTGTCATGGAATTATTTCTCAATTGCAATTTAAACTTGTACTCATATCATCGTCGCTTCATTATCAATGATTTCGGGTAGTTTCCGAAATAAATAAATATTTTATTGAGGGTCAAAATTTAATATCAAGGACTCCAAAAACCATCAAATAAAAAAATTTGATTAATGGTTGTTAATACATTTTGACTATTATAGTCATCAGTTGGCGAATATACATGCATTTTTATGAGTGCACTTGAGTGTGGTAATCGGTTGATTCCATAACGGCAATCCTCTGTAATCCACACTGAATTGTAACGATATTTCCCAACCGGTCACCGCGGCACTTTAGTTTTCGGTGAATAAGTAATCCCCGTAGTATGAAGGAACAACATTGTTTCCTAATTTTTCATTAAATGAGGGCTGTATTTTGCTGTGTGTTTTTATTTCATAGTAGACCGCTGTAACGATAATATTTTGCTTCAACGTAAGTGCTTTGTTTTTAAAATTTGAATTAATATCAGATAAACTCAATATGCGAAAGTGTTACTTCGTGGAAGGCCATAATAAAGGAAAAGAACCTCCTCGTACACTCCCATAGAATTTATTAGTGCGACATGTTTCGCTAGCGAACTAGATCAGGCCATGATGATGCTAGTCCGCATGTTGCATCAATAAATTCTGTGGGATTGTATGAAGTAATTCTTTTCCAATAGTATTGTATCACATAAAGGACTGATCTAGCGTGCCGAAACTTTCGCTTCATTGTACATATAAGGTAGAAAAAAGTTGTGATTCACTGTCTTGATCCGTAGTCGCTTCGAATTGTAGCCCGTCATTCAGAAAGTTTATTTTAAGTATATACCTCTCTGTAACTCATTGAGATGTAAATTAGCGTGAGCGTGAACAAATTCTACTACTACAAGCAGGAAAACATTTTCAGAAAACCAATTTTTCCCTAAAAATGTTTTCTTCGTTTTGATAACGAATGGTAAAAATGAAATCAAAATCCCACCAATTGACAAACAGGTATATTTTTATTCTTGATCATTTTATTCGCAAGAAATAATCGATATTTCATTTTGTGGTTTTTAAAAGTTATGAAAATATTTTTGTATTAGTATAGATTTTAATTAAGTTAAGAAAAGACTTTGACATAAACTTACGTACGAATAAGATATGAGTGCAGAATTTCATAATGTAGTTAGTCACTTGTAATTCAGCAATATGAAATGTTAAATTTCTCTTTAAAGATTAAAATTAACGATAAAGAATTTTGACCAAAGGGAAAAAGGAGAACGATGATCGCAATGGGTATATATATACTACCGGCAATGCCTGGAATAATGCTATTGAAGTCCTAAGGCAAGGCGATTCCTCTGAGAGCATTTATTGCCATTCGCATCTCTCACATCGAACCGTTCTTCTTTTTACTGTAATATGCGAATTATCTTTTGCTGATTCACTGTCAATTTCCACGCTCTTGTAATTTTTTGTTGCTTTTTGACGCCGTAATTTCTATACTTGAATAATAATTGCCTTCTACTATTTGGTCGCATGTAATATGAAACATATAATTGAAAAATTTCAAGAATTTTTTTATAAAATCTCCTCAATCTCTCTCACTTTGAAATAATACATACATCCAACTTCTCGTTAGTATGTTAACCGTTTTATAAAAATCCACTTAAAACTAAAAATGCATCTTCGAAATATCACAAATATACATATGTTCAAAACGAAATTTTAATCGAATTCATAGAACATTTTTGCTTAAAGACTGTCGAAGGACGACGATAGAATGCAAATATTTTCATTGGCGTAATCAATTTAACTTTTTAATCAGGCTTAAGAAATAATTTTACTAGAGCGGTTAAAGAAACTTTGAAAGCACTGAGCATCTTCAAATGCATTAGATTATTGATACCGAATATCTTCATAGATGGCGTAAACAGGTAAAGCACGACTCTTAATAGAATATGCTCCGTACCATACTCTTGGTAGTCAATTATGTCAGTGCAGTACTATTATCTGCGTCAATTTACTCCAAATACTAACAATCATTTAATTATGCTGATAAAGCAATAATATTTCTTGGATGATGCTGACAGTCCTTACTTAATGTGACGGAAGTTCGGATAAAATCTGCTCGTAATTCTTATAATGTGAGTATTAAAAACTTCCCGAATGAAGGGTCGTATAGTAATAAAAACAAGGCAGATCTGTAACTGCGCATGTACCGCGGCAATGTAGAGGTTTCTCTCCAATTAAACTATGTTTAACCTTCCTTCAGGACCCGATACCTTCATATACCTGATAACTTCTGGGATACCTGAAGTTCAGGTTTCCTCGTCTTCTCTCATAAGTGATTTTCTCACAACTATCATTAGAAAGCTTTCATCGTTATCACACATCGATTCTTAAACATATATATCAAGAACAGATTGGGATATAAGGAATTCAAATAAATAGACGAACATACTGTTAAATGAGTACATAATTTAAATTGATGAAACATGTGGCCTTCTTTGAGTATTGATGAGAAATATAAAATTTTGTAAATTTTTGAAATACATGGAATTTAGTAGATACATCTTTAACTGATGACCACGAAGGAAATGTATAATACATGTACTTGCTAGAGAGGATTCTTTACTGGCGCACATACTGGCGGTATTGGTAGTTTCAGAATACAAGCACGTGAACGGGAAGAATGTGCTATCAATAACACTTCAATAGGGACAAATTAAATCTGCTCACATTATATACGAGTTCCGCATCGCCATTTCCACTGTATTCCTTAACTCATTAATCTTATAAGAAACTGACGTTCTTTTGGGAGAACAGTATTTATAATAGAGATTAAATTATTGGGAAAATGTCCATGAGCTAAAAAAAATAATACAAAGGAGACACAATTTCGATGTTAGAACTTTGTAATGATCCTTTGAATTTGATAACGAAGATGACCGATTCTTGGAGAGACTAAGATAAGAATAGGAACAAAAGTTTACAAAGGATTAAAATTTAAGCGGAACAGCCAAGAATTCTTTGCAATGTAATAAAATAAGTTTAAGTATCGTTAGTTTGTAACATACAGAAATTTTGATGTATGCACCAGTAGGGCAAAAGATTAGTAATTTTAACGAAGGAGTCTTACTTTATTAGATAATTTATCCTAAATAATAACAGAAGAAAGTTTGAGAGGTTTGAATAGGATTCTTTGTGAGGGATATCAATCAGTAATTACAAACACAATCTGCATTCAAGTGCTGTTGTTGATTGACTACAAGTTGTAACAATTTTCTTGAAAATTCAGCATGGTAAAATTTACTCTCCTAGTACACTTCCGTAATGAAAATCCTATGCATTACTTTCACTTTTCTTCTATTTGCTCCTCTAATGTCGAAACTCATTAGCGGCACAAATTCCCCGCAGCAATATACAAAGATCATTTTTGCTCACAACAGAAATCTTTAAAGATCGTAATGATAGGAAATGAATCAAGCGATAAGATGTCCAGAAAATTTTAATAAAACTCCGTTTTCTGCGGCTAGACAGGTAAACCTCCGCAACGTGCTTTCCAACATTGCAAAGTCTTTATTACACCGTGGATGGATGTGATTTATTCGAAGGAATCGCAAAGGTGGGGAATAGCAGGATCGGATGCAAACGACCACAGAGGAAAAGTCCTTCCGTATGGAAACGGCCGTTGCGACGCACTTGTAAATTCTCTCAATTTTCACTTCGTGTGCGGGGATCGTCATTCATTTGCGCCGGCGACGCAGATTCTTCAGAAGTTCAATCCGTTAGCACTATTGCCAAAGCGACGGGAGAATTATATAACCAACCACGGAAGGATAAAAATCCTCTTTCACTCGAATCGCGCCTCAGACTCGATGATGGGGTGCTGTTCTTAACTTCGGTAACCTAGCTTTATGACGTCAGTTTCACTCATACAGCTAGATAACCAAAGAAAAAATCAGCGCCATTTCCGAGGGACGCCATCGGCCGGGGAACAGTCCGCAACCTGAAAAGAAACAGAAGTCCAGAGTTATTCGTTTGTATCGGAATGAGTAAACAGCCAAGTGTGGCCGCAAGCAACACTTTCTCTACTACGACATCGAGACAACATTTTCTTTCCGCAAGGTGAAGAAATGGAATCGAGAGACGGGTTGCATCCCGAACAGCCTCGAGCAAAGGAGGCATTGGGGGTCTACCGGACGGAATCCTCAGCTCCAGGAAGTGCTCGCATTCATTGCATTTGATCGACCGAAAAGAGGGCACTCCCACACCACCCTTCCCTACACGCGCTCGATGCTAATTCTGCGCACTTACCAGGTCGACATCTATTCATTCGATGAACGACAGCGGAAGACCGCGAGATTCGACCTATCGCCGTCTAAAAACCAGAGGAGGCGGTCGTCACCCGTTCCCGAGCGCCGCCCATCGAAGATACATTCAACTCCGGCACCGATTTTCCGGGAGAATCACCTGGAGGCGGCGTCAGCTTCGATTCGGACACGTGCTCCGGCGCCAACGGGCGGATGCCCTCTCGGAAAAGAACTTCGATTGCACTAGATCGGCAACGTCGTAATCCAAAGCGTCTTTCGCGTTTAATAATCTCCTCCGATGGGCTGCTTCCATGGCCGCACGCTGGCCGGACTGTTAACAGGACGCAGTCGGAGGAGAAATTGGAGAGGTGAAGAGGGAGGGAACTCTGCGACCGGTTTTCGTGAAGGAAGGTATTCCATCCCTCCCCCCAAGAGCACCTTGCGACAGCCCTTCCATTGGCCCTTCTGGGGGTGCTCCTTCAGAAGCGGCGATGTTCTTTGGGATGCGCTGCGCTTCACAACGCGAAGAAACTACTGCAAGGCCTACGGAGGAATCGTCACCAGATTAATTCTGGGATTCAAACTCGTTCAAGCGATGAGCTATCATGTAACCGGTGAATACAGACGGGAGCATCCACGTATTACTTTTGAAATTCTTGAGATCAATCAAACCTCGGGCATGCATTTGGTGGTTAGGAGAATAAATCTGGTGATGAGGAATTCCAAACTGTTTCATGGACTCGCTAGCGTTAAAACGTAAGGCTAGTCTGAAAGCTTTAACTTCCTCATTTACCAAGCTCCGAAATATTCCAAAAGTTACGCCGCAGATAGATTCCCGGTATCAAAATTTTTTTCTGAATTCTGCAAACAAAAGAAATCGATATATCCGGTTCGATAAACTAGCAACTTCGTTCGCAAAAATACTCCCTTAATAAACTTTCAGAAGGAATTAAAGAACCACGGCTCCATAACGTAAACTTCTAAAATTCATTAGTTTAAATATTTGGCACGCTTGTCTCCTGGGTTTTTTTAATCCATACACATTCTCATAATCATGAAACCAATAAGCAAGATCAGTGACTGCCAGTAGTACCAAAAGGGAAATAAGAAAATTGCTGAATAAGCGTATAACGAATTTCTAGTCTACTTTCAGATGACTTCCCTAAAAGCAAACGGATTGATTTTCAAGTTTCTCACAAAAATCAAATTGGAATGCTTGGAATTAAATATTAAGTAATTCGAAGCGGCCAATGCGTGATTAAATCTTATTAGTAAGGACAGTAAGTGGATATATTGATTTAAAGCTCAAACTAGATCCTTACTCTCCAAACGTTACAGCTGATGCAATTTATATATAAATTCTAGTTCTAATAAAATATGTAATAAATCAACAACTTTATGATATTTTGAACACTGAAATCTCAAATTCACCCCAATCAAGAAAAAACTTTACCTAGGTGTCACAAACCAAGCCTTAGATTTTAGAACAATTCACTCCGTCCGAAATCGTTTTTAAATGGCAATTGAAATCTATTACGAGAGGGGAGCAGGCTCATAATCAATTCTCATTAACAATCGGCATTCAAAAATCCTAAGTCATACAGAAAATACTACCTGAGGGGCAAAATTATCAAGATTTCTAATTCCGTTAGAAGGTATTCCAGAGCATATTTTTAGAAGTGGCGATGTGTAAATGTCCGCGTAACGAGAAAACGTGGCTAAATATTTCTCAAAACATGCCGATGCAGTATGTAAGTCTCCTCCCAATGATGCAAAGCAGTATGCTGTATAGTCGCATGTTTCAACACATCTTTCTCGGATTAGAGGGAAGGGTTCCAAAGTTTGTATCTATTCCACAGATATTATGCACTTCCAGTTTTTCTTTAATTTATTCTCTTTCTTAGGATGTTACTATCAAACTTAACATAAATACAATTTGAGCAGCACTGATGATACGATGGGATGCATTTAAGGTAGCACAGGCTTTTTACAAGTACAACTCTAATATTTAAAATGCTTCTACTAAAATCTCGTGGATTCTCAACACGCTCAATTTAAAATCGTAGACATAAAACTGACTTTATTTTTATATTTTCCAATTGAAGAAAGAAAATAAATTGAAATAAGCGCCCTAGGGAAATATCCCATTCGATTGCGTCGTATCTTAAGAAAGAAGGTGAGTGATGTCAGCGATTGACTGTAAAAAATGGAGTAATTTGTAATTTATCAATGAATTTTCAATTTGATACGTGGATGATCTTTACGCTTTTGCGACAAGAAAATGTAGTCGAGCATATTTTATTTAATGCCACAAAATTCAGCAGAATCCTCCGACTATTTAAGAATAAATGTTTACAAAATACTATATTACACGATTTTAAAAAAATATCAATTACATAAAACAGGTTTATATTGTTAAAACGATTTTATGATTGATTTTAGTTACATTAATCATTTCATCGGATACAGATTAAATTACCCTGCCCGGAGTAACTTTAATTGTCAACGCACAAGGAAAATAATTTACTTAGAGTCTTCAAAGTTTTAGAAAAGATAACGTTGACTTTGGAGTTTCATTCCCAACAGTCCACGTAGCAAAACGTTAAATATGAGGAATCTCGAACGAGGAGCACATTCAACAGGGCGGATGTTGAAAAGTGTACTTAAAACCACGGACTGCTCTATATACGTTAGACGGATGAATAGGCGATGTTTTCCGAGGGCCGTTGGAGGAGCAAGCGTCCGTGACTGGGGTCGATTCGGCCCAACGCGCCCAAGAGGATAAGAATCGCAGCAACGCATGCTTCCGGAATCACTTGTTGTTTACGCTTATTTTAATGGGCGGGCGTAAGAGGAAGCCACGCGACCCTTATCTGACTTAATCGGACACTCATTCCTATGTAAAGCTCTGCGCCGACGAATGCTAACGAATCAAGGCGACGATTCCCTAAGCAACTGGAGGAATTCTTTTCCAGATCCAACTTAAAATAGTGACTACCAATGGACGAAGAGTATGCGCTAAAATAAAATGAGCTCACGTCCGTATAGCATTCGGTGTAGATTCGGAGGAATCTCCCAAGAGCAGCCCATGGACCTGTGATAGCTTTCTACGATACCCGCGACCCCACAGATGGTCACATCATTATGGTATTCCTCGCTATACGACCTTCATCCATTGCCGCATATATAGATGAAAGGTTTAATTTGTGAGTTGATTGATTCTTGTAATATTTCATAGTACCGGTTCTTTTCCAACTATTACTACCTATTTAGTCATGGCAACCCCTCCATCAATGAAGAGTCAAATGTAACAGTTCAATTTGCTTTTCATGATACGATGAGTGAAATGGGAGCTAAATGGAGCTTATTTTCTTAAACCTTCAATGAAATTTATTAAGAGATGTGGGGCAAGGGACCCTTGATCTCTGGGTTAACTAACTTTCCTTTAACATTCCCACTTATTTCTCGCGTATTTAGCAACTGTTATCCTTTCCTTTGGAAAAGTAAAATTAAAAAAGTACCTTTCTATGCATCCAGCGAATACTTTTAAGGAAAGGGGTAACGGTCCTTTTTAATCCTGCCAACATGACTCAAATTTTGAATTATTTCGTCCCTACTTTCCTTCTCAAGAACCGTTGAACAAGGACCCAAATGGAATGAGTAAAAAGGACCTCAACTGACCCAAAAGAACCTTTGGGGAAGTGCTCCACTCCGGGAGCTGCGTTGCCTCGAGGGCAAAGAGAAAGCGACGGCACAAAACCGGAAAGCACCATATTCTCAAATGTTCGCGGTTGAAATTTGTCGCAACACAGCTCATCGAGTCCGTGATAAGTTCCTCGACAGGATCCCACGTAAAACTAATCCAGGAGAAGATAAAATCTGCCGAAACCGCACTCTTAAGGATAAAGGGGAAGGATTAGGAACTGGTTCATTTCATCCTCCTACTTCAAAAGTTTTTTAAAGACGAACGTAGCGCAACAAAGTCTACATCTGTAGAATGCCAAACCCAATCAGAAATAGCCCTCTCGTTTCCACTAATATGGAAAGGGAACGAGCTAAATTTAGTTGAGACCGGCCGATACCAGTGGATTTCAGCTGTTGCAATACCCAAAGAGACCCCGAAAATATACGAGTGGACGATCCGCGAAAGGAAACGGTCGCACCCTCGAGTTTCTACGGTTAGTCACGCAAATTATTTTTGCCGACGAAGAGTACGAAACTGCAACCGAGATGACCTTTGGCATTCGGTGGGATTTCTCCCACGATTTTACTCTTCCCGCACATGCGTCCCGAGGCTTCGAACACGTCCCGATTTCGGATGCTCGTTGTGCTCCGACGAGAGAAAGCGGGTGGGGATATAATGAGGAAGGGGGAGAGTTGGCAGGCGATCTGATACGACGGATTTTGGGAGGGGCAGAGGGTGATTTAGGGATTTAGGAAAGCGTCCGATCCCGGAAAACTGGTTCTCAAGGAGCATCGCTCCTCAATTGTGAGACCATCCTCAGGAGTGGGGGAGGTCCACTCACGTGGACAGACAGAAGAAAGATGCCATTTGTCGGACAGTCTGAAGGGAACTTGTTTTATTTTTTTCGCCAAGGTGAAAATCTACGACGAAAATCCCTTCCTCGTCTCTGCGAACACAAAAGACGTCTGGTGAAGGAGGAGCTGTTCATTTGGACCGACACCCTTCCGAGTCTTCCTCAAGGATGAAAAGGTTCACAGGGAGAGGAAAAAACTCGGCGGGAGAATGCGCATCCTCACTGGTCGTTCCACCACTCAATCGAGGGTTGATGATTACGTTGGGAGAATTCGAAAACCCCTACTGCAACCGGACCCCATTCTTAAGAAGCTTGAACCGGAGGTTTCCGATAGCGTTGCCTATAGTCAACAAATTATGATTTATTAAATTACGTAAACTAAAATTGACTAGTATAATAGTGGTTAGAGATATGTTCGAAATTTAACCGAAAGCTTTACCGTGTCTACGATGATTTCATACTAAAGTAAGATCGAACGTGCTGCAGCGCAGCATTGTTCCATCTGGGAAATATTTGAGTCCCTTAAATAATAACAGACTATTAACCTTCGCAGATCTCAATGGGTATGTGATTTATACCTTACGAGTAGACTTATTCCGCGATAATTTTAATATGATTCTATAGAACATACCTTAACCATAATTATTAATCGTCGCCGCGTAATATAGACGAACTAGAAATTTCAATTCGAAAACCAAACGTAAAATATATAGCGAATATTACAAACGATCATAGAATATGGGGTTCGTGACAAAATATATAAATAAGGGCCCACAGGTTCAGAAAAGGCAGAATCAATATGAGTTTTATGGAACCAAGTCTGATCCAACAGAAAAACTGCAGTTTTACAGGGAGATTGCAGATCCAAGAAGAATGCGGTCTTTCATAATTTACTTTGAGGATTTTAGTCAAAACTAATAAATTTCCATTAAACAAGAGAGGCTAAATAAGATCTAACATACTTCAGTCGCGTATTGTCGTAATTGTCGCGTTAGATGAAATCCATCACTATTTTTAGCCAACGGATGCATGTCACTCAGACCAATACCTCCTATTATTGGCGGTTATTGAGTTTGCAATGTCGTTAATAATAGCAAAGGATGAGCGTATATATATTTACGCAATTAGAATAAAATTGTTTAAATAATAGTTAAAATATAAAAGTTTGAAAATGAACCTCTGCGTAGTTCGCATAACTGTGCTATTTTAATTTTTGTTTGGGTTGCAATACATTTTCACGAACTATCCCATTATAATATTTCTTGATAGTGGGAAAATTTTCAACTATCAAGAACGAATTATTGATTATACAACTTCAGAACTTCTCTTTCTCCGAAGACGATCCTCACAAAAATATTACGTAATGATACATGTTATATTTAATTTCCAAAATTTTTAAATTTTGAATCTCAAAGATAATGGAATTAAACTCTGACAATGGAAAATCGAAAATGTTACCTAAATTATTATTAGCATTATTTTGAATCATCATTTAAGTATATCTTCAATCCAATTTATCGAACGATTACCCCTAACTTTAAAACGAAATATTCAAATTAAAAAAAAAAAATCATGGTTTGATTACGATATAGCGATGCTATTTGGGATTATATTTACCGAGGTAAATAATCTTGTCTAATCTGAGGAGCTACTCAAACTGTTTTCATTCGCAGTTTTAATGATTCCTCGAGAAATCGACGAGCGTTCCGCTTGGAAGTTTCAGTAATCAACACTGCACAGCACGTGCTACTCTAGTTGCTAGAGTGAGAAATAAATCCGACGGCTTTGATTGCGCGAGTGTATGAATGATGACAGAGCGGATGCGATTTTAAATAAAGCAAGATATTAAAGGCGGTAAATTTCATAGCAAGAACGACTAGTTACACGATTCCACATCATTTCCTCAGTCGTTATTAAATTATTGATTATGCATCGAGAGTTGATATCCACGAATATTTGGCCGATCGACAGAGCGCACAGGTCACGTGATCAGAAGCTCGTTCTCCACCTGACACGTACGCGTGAGAAAATTCTTTCCATATGCGCGGGACATCGGACGTGCACAGCACAGAATCTCGCTCAAACTTTAATCACTCTAGCAATTTAAAGAGTCTGTATAAAGAATCAGAGATTAAGAGGCATCTAAAACGGTTAGATGATAAGAAATTAGGATGGAGAAATCTAAAGGTGGCCGAGCATCAACGATGAGTTGAAAATTTTACGGATATATCAACCGAAGGGAAATTTTTCGAGAGAAAGGTAAAGGAATCGCACAGTTATGAAAGAAAGGTCGACAATTTTTATAGGCCCAGAATATCTATATTGGATTCTTTCGACGCCGATTCAACCTTTGAAGCACATGTTCGAGGTGCCTCCTCGGGACATCCTAGTTGAAGCAAAGGGGATGAAAAGACAAACTCGAGGAATCTCCGCCAAGAATCGTATGGTCTTCCCCCGTACCACAGCACTTATTATCTAGCCACGTGGTGAGCCGAGTGGACACTCACCTCTTTCCTCCCACGTCGTCCACGCACTCCCTCCGCCCCACCCTTACCCACTGCACTGCTCACACATCACAATTCCAACTAAACACCACTCCGGGAAACCACTTCCAAAGGATTTCACCCTACCTCTACCTCACGACGACTGCCGAACTGCCCACCCGCGCCACCTCTTATAAATTCCTCCACTTTGCCCGCCGAGACGCTCCTATTGGTCCGTTCGAAGTTTTCCGTATGGCGCTGTCTGGAGGCTAACGTCTTCCATTCCGTGACGTAATGATCGCTTTGCCGATGACCAGCATTGGCAAAGTATTCCCAGATTGAGAGCCAAATGTTTAGGAAGAAGGATGGCGAGCAAGAAGCGAGCCGTGCCCGAGTCAATGCTTGAGTGTTGAGAGTACGGAGAGTCCCAATTATAAGAGAAAGAGGGGTTTCAGAGGGGAGAAGAGGCGCGGTAGAGGAAAGAGAGACGTGTCTTCGGAAGATCATCGAGTTTTCATTGCGTCGAACACGTGCGACCAACCGGACAAAATATCACGGCGAATTGGATATCGACATGTAGCCATTATGACGTGCGGCGATCTTTTCTGAAAAATAATAGAATCCGTGATCCTAATCCCTTCCGATCTGTATTCATACTCTAAATTTATTATTTTAACGATCTATCTTAAATTTATCAATAAATACACCTGTTTCTGTGGTCTTTCAACGATTTAACGCTATTTCAAGGAATCAACAGATTTTGCTTCCGATTTTAAAAGTTGGTATTGATCTGTTTAAAAATTATTTGTCAAAGACTCGTTTCCTATTCTATTTTTCAAACTTTCTACTGGTTGTCAAACTGGCCGAAGTAGCAAAGAGAACGTGTTATTACTTCCACTTTAGAAGAGATACCCCTTCAAATTTCTCCCCCATCGTTAATGGAACCCCTAATATCCATTGGGAATTGATCTTCTTCGGTGGGCATACAAGGGTCCCTAATCGATGATATTGAAACGTTAAGTCTCCTAAAAACGAATTTCTTGCCGAGTAGACGAATGCTGATGCTATCGAGAGGTTTGAAATCATCAGACATTAATTCCTGTTGTTGTACGAATAATAGGAAAAGTGTTGCTTTTATCGAATAGATATCTGAAGTTTCGTCTACTACTGCATATTTTTCAAGTGAGTTCAAGTTAATCTGTTTAGCTACTCATGGAATGAGTTATCCCAAGATATTTCTGTCATCCCCATTCTTTCATTATTTTACACAATCAGCTATGAGAAATTTAGAATTCTTAGGAGAAATGGAAACACCTGGAAACTTCTCTAGGGTTACGTTACTCATAAGAGACTTCAACGGCCGAAACGGAGATTTAAATGATCTTGAAGGATGAATTTTCGGTGGAAACAGAAAAAAAAACTCTGAAGTAGCGGAAAATGAAATTTAGGATACTAATAATAAATCTGTATTATACCAAAATGTCGTTTATGTTTAAGGGAATCTTGATATCTTTTCTGTATGGGAAAGAGACATTTTACTTTTTACTTGATCAAATCAGATCGATATATTTTTTGATTAAGAGGTTACGAAATGGATAATTCTAAATTCATCATGAAAAGATTAACAGTTTTATTTTAAGGTAACATTATCGCGAATAGAGATGAATCTACAGAACCATTTCAAGCTTATGATGGACAATATACTATGCCCAGTGTATACACAATATATCGCTACACTCTTAATGGCAATTAGGATGGAATTGTCGCAAAGGAAGACTAATTTCACGCTCGTAGGCAATTCTCGTACAAATTGCAGCTCATTTTTCCGGTCAGCGACTCAATCTGCGGAACGGAGCATTTTTTCGCACCTCTGGTCATCACGCCTTCTCTCGCGGGAGCACTCATCCGCGGGAATATCCCATCCATACGCAGGTGGGTGACTCTCCTTGGAATATGCGTCGTACCGCAGATTGTCTACATTATTCATGACCGTTGGTCGCCATTTTCCATTCTCTCAACGCGTCCTCCAATAGACGATGCATCGAGATGAGTGAGGTCACAACGAGTGTCCCGCCAAAGGAACGACTCGAGCGCCACAGGACCTTCTTTCGACCATCATCCGAAGACCGTAGGCGCCATCCTCCTTTCCCTAATCTTTCTCCTCCTTGCACCTTCCCATAATCAATCTCGGCTTCTTTTTCCCGCCACAAAACTCTCCCCTCCGACCTCCGCCTCCCACTCACTCCTGCACAGGTCATCTACCTTTCGACCACGCTCTCCTCCCCCTTCCGACTGTTACCTTAGCTATACGCTCCCTTTTCCAGTGACAGATGCTCTGCTCTCGGATACGTGGAATGAGAATGGGCTCGAAATCCGAATTGCTTAGATGTCTGCTGGTAGTAAAAATGGTTCGAGGAATAAACAAACGGTTCCTGATCCGAAGGAGTTTATTACATAAGGAGTCTCCGGCGAAAAGTTCTCAGCTGAATATTTATCATAACCAGAATCTCATTTTCGGCAGTCTCCCTTCTTTGGAAGCGGAACATGAAAGCCACGGAGAGGGACGAGCACGTCGAGTTGATTGTGTCCCGCCACCGTCTTTATATTCTAGATCGAGGAGATTTCCTTAATGACTCACAGCTTAAATATACATCGTGAATGCTCGTGATGAACATGCGTCTAACGAGTTTTTATGAGAGCGTAATTCTTGATTGTTTCGCGTGATCACGTGGACAAAAGTTATCGTTCCATTGCTCGCAATACCATGAAGATATACGCGAGAGGTGAATTTATCGCCGACATTTTTCAGGGCACATATGAAAAATAATATAATCAGCAAAAATTTTGATTTTTTTTAAGTAATTCAAATTTCCAGTAAATGCAATTAGCAGCCTACATCCGAGAAGCTGAAGCTGAAATTTTGATTTTGAATTAGAACTAAGTATCTCAAATTCTGTAGAATAACGAGATTGGAATTGCTTGCATGGCTTTTCCCCCTAAATTGTTCTAATTTGCATTTTCGCCAACGTCATCTCTTTCACGATTACATCAAAATGTACAGTTGGTGAGCAATTCTCACATAATATTAGCGATAATAAGCTGAGGTTGACCTCTCTTTGATACCTGTAAGCATAGCAATTAATAATTCGCAATATACTCAATAATGTAAATCAAAGATTATAATTCAATTTATCGATTAATTCAAGTTAAATGGAAAGAAAAATGGTGTGGAATGTAATGCAGTAGCATATTTAGTACATGAGTAGAAATTTAAAAATATAGCATAAATTACTTTAACATTATCAGAGCCAAGAACAAGGCCAAGAAAAATGTAAATATTAGTTATATTTCCTATAACAGGACATTTATTAAAGACAATCTTCCATTCCTCTAAAATATGGCAGCAGGGATACTATTCTAGAATTAAAAAAAATTACGATAATTACCATTAGAGGTGATGTTAGATTCCGTGTTTGCTTGAAATTATTTCAGATTGTATGTCTTTAGAGACGAACATTATACGCTGTTAGATACCAAATTATTCTATTTAAAATATTACCTATTCGTTATAAATAAGTATACTTATATTAATAAGATAATTTTTATCTCATTTGGACTTCTAAACTACAAAAAGCTGATAATAATAATAATCGTGATTATTTGGGCGAGATGGAAACATAAAAGTCTCTTCTTCCATTCAACCCATATGATGCCTTAATTTTTTCTACATTATTATCAATATCAATATTATATAATAAATATAAATGAAAATTTCCAAGCTCTCTTTCAATTATCTTGTTCTATATATTTAATTTATATAATTATTGTAATTGAAATCGAATTATTTAAGTGGTGATATAAAAAATAATAACTCATATATTTTTACTTTCTCCATATACGAAGTATAGAGAAAGTATTGTTTTCATGAAAAAAATCGACTTCGAGATTTCAACGGAAATACATGTTTTGGGGTCCCTAGAACACGTTTTGACCATTTTCGGAATGATGTCTGTGTGTATGTGTGTGTGTGTGTGTGTGTATGAGTGTGTGTGACAGTGGGCGCTCTAACGTGAAAACTATTAGTCGTATCAATACCAAAATTCATATATAGTACTGTGGTGTGTGATGTCAGAGTTGATTAGTTTTTCAAGTAAATCGCTACACCGGAAGTCGAGTTTCATTCATCAAAGCTCATTTCCGGTTTTTAAAATATCTCCATAAATATGATATATAGGTATATTGTACACCTTATAAAAGTTTTAGATAATGTCTTTTACTATAATTTTTGTATTTAACATATTTTTGCATCACCGGTTGATTAGGAGTTATTCGTGAAATACTGATCAACCGGAAGTAGCTGATTATGTACATTGTGGGCGCTCTAACATGAAAATTGTTTGTTGGATCACCACCAAATTTCATATATAGTATTTTGGTTGATGTCGTTAGATTTGATTAGATTTTGAAGTAAATCGGTTGACCGGAAGTCGAGCTTCATTCTTCAAAGCTCATTTCCGGTTTTCAAAATATCTCCATAAATATGATATTTAGGAATATACTTTTTCTTGTAAAAGTTTTAGAAAATGTAATTTACTATGACTTTTGTATGACACATATTTCTGTACCACTGATTGTGTAGGAGTTATTTGTGAAATACTGATAAACCGGAAGTTGCAGATTATGTACGTGGTGGGCGCACTGGGAGCTGGGGTGAAAGGCCATTTCATCGTTTTTTATCGAACATATCCCGAAAAAACATTATTTATAATGTTTGTGAAGTAAAATATAATATGATATAAATTAATCATTTATCTTCCAAGTTTAGATTGAATATAGAGTTCGAAAATACTGTCGTAGATAAATATTTACATCTTATATATGGAGAAAGTCATGTGCTGGCCACATCAGATTTTTAAATTAGTCTTCTTGATGAAACAAGTTGGTTATTCCCTACTTTAATGATACCAATTGAATAATTTCCCGGCAATGAATGCGCGGGTATGCCAACTATTACTGAACTTTCCACAAAGAATAATTTGTTTAAAAACTCTACGGAATTGAGTAACCAACGTAACCGATTCTCCGTTAGCATTATCTTGAAAGAACGGTAGTTGATCGGATTTTATATTTTTCGATTCAATAGTAGAGGTGAATTATTGAATGAAACATGAGACTTTCGAATCTCAGTTCAGCATGTAATGAATCCATGTATACACTTAGATATTCCATTGTAGTTCTCTGAGGAGGAACACACGCAAGTGTGTCTCTCTCTTGGGATTCTGGAAACAGTATCGCCGGAGCAGAAATTCCTTCGCTGAAATTTTCGGAATCCTCTTTTGTGAGGATAACACGAAGGTGGGCTCCCTTGGGATCGGTTGGGGGTGGAGATTGGGGGAGGGGCCAGTGATAGGGGTGGGGTTTAGATAGTGCGGCGGCGAATCCAAAAGGCAGAGAGAGGGCAAGAATGTGAGGCGATATTTTTAACTATTTCCCAATCTTCGACACGCAACTCGGAGCAGGAAACAATGGAAAAAGTTCGCCATATCGTCAGTCAGGCTCGACGAGGCCTTTATTTATAAATTATGACCTCTTTCCAATGATTAGGACAGCTATTCAGGGTATTCAAACGGACACCGTATTTATATGTTTCAGGAGAAGCGTTCGATTCTACGTTCAACAACTGTCCCGAAAGTAAATGGCCTACGAAACGGACGGAAAAGTTTTCTCGAGGTAAAATATATTTCCGATATCAGAATTAAAAAAGCTGCGACAGATTACATTTCATCCTATTGATACCAGAATAAATGAAGGTATTGAGCATCCACCATTTGTAACTACGGAATCCTACATCCCTATTGAATAGCATTAACGTAAATACTAAGAAGTTGAGATGTCTTCAAGGAGTTTACCTGTTCTTTACTTCACATGCTCGACTTTCATATTCCCACAATTTTCCTTTCGGTGACTAATTGAGAGCCATAACTAATACAAGATGATTCCCAATGACAGTAGCGTAGCTTATTCTTAATACTTTTATTTCTCGCTATTTTGATTTTCGATTATGATCCATCACGTTTCTGCAGCCAAGTATTTACTCTAAGATCAGCAAATTATGAGTTTTCATCTTGAACAATATGTATTTTTATTTCCCTTCTTGGTAGCAATATTGCTAAAAGAGCTTCGACAGCTTAAGTCATTTCGCACATGGACTCCCTCCGGGAGTCGAAACCGGGACCGCTTTCACCGAAGCCGAACGCGCAGCCAGTCGGTTATCAGGGAGCCCTTTTCGCTTCTCATAGAGGAATTAGAAAACAGGAAACTTTAAAATATTCATTTAATGAACATACTGCTCCAAGAGCAATGTAAAAATAAAATGTTACATTGCCACGGTGATGCTTTTAGAGATATTATTTGATATTGCACCGACTTTCTAAGGTAGAGGCGAATTATAATTTCCAGTCAATGCTCCGACTGTGTCCCTAGTTAGGAATTGGCAGCAGAATAGTTTTCCGCTCCTAGAGAATACATTCCCATTGAAACCGAGATATATTATTTTCCAAAAGTTCGAAGTTTCAAAGTTGCAAAATTCCGTAAAACGAATTCAACTGCGGAAAAATGAAGTTCAAAGGGAACGCTACTTGTCATATGAATTGACAGCCGTTAATTAACACCTATAATGGGATTGGATTTTGGATGGTGCCTCGACGGCACCTACAATTTTTGTAAGAAAATAGCATATTTTATAACGTTAGTAGAATTCTAAATAAAATGAAGCTTCTTTCTCTGATCGCTGTATCATAAGCTTTCTGTCCTCTCAAAATGGCAATAAACGAATCTCTTGGAAATTTTTGGACCATCTGGTAAATTTAAGTTACTGAAATAGGAACTTCATTTCAAAGTTTATTTCTGAGGTGCAAAATCCAAATTGAATTAATGAAGCAAACAACAGTTGTGCCCGCATGATATCATACACAATTCTGTTAATCCGAAATGACAACTTTTCAATTTTCCTGCGAGAAATAGCTAGGGTTGGATGGAAAGGTTGAGGCAACACTGGCGCGCATTCATTTTCTTCAGTTCTTGGTACATGTAAGCGATATCGTAAAATCATTCATGTTGGTAGCAGTGCCTCACCACTCAGTCACAATCGTGCGTCATCGGCCATTACCTGTATCGCATTATCATAACCGGTTTGGTGCGGCGGTCGGAGGAGCAGATCCGGCACAGCCTCCCTCTCGCATTCCCTCTCTCTCCTTCTTCCATTTTTCTCTCTTCTTTGTTCTCCCATTTTTCTCTGCTTTTGTGTCCACTCAAATGTTCAGTTTTCTCCCATTGCATTTCGGCCGCCCTCAGAAGAGCCCCGATTCACGTGTATATCATACGTTGCGAGAGACTTAGGTTTGATATCCAATTTAGGTCTTTGAGGCTTTGGTTTCGACGACAGTATGAGTTTATAGGAACACTCCTACTGTGTAAATTTTTCCTAGGTATACAATTTTAATTACGGTAAAAATGAAAAGTCGATGGTTGTTTCTGATTAGGACAGTAAGTTAAGGTATTGGAATCTAATGCTCGGGCCGCGACTTCGTGGCAAATCTCTATCAGGAACAAATGAAAAGACTAACTTTTACTAACCACGGGGAATTTTATTTCTAGAAATATTTATTTTCAAGAAATAAAATTGCCTGTAGTACAGTATTGCTAAAAGTGCTTCGACAGCTTAGGTCATTTCGCACATTGGCTCCCACCGGGATTCGAACCCGGGACCGCTTTCACCAAAGGTAAACGCGCTGTCCACATGGCTATCCGGGAGCAATTGCCTGTTGTTAGTAAAAGTTAATCTTTTCATTTGTTCCAATTAAAGTAAAATTAATCAATTAAGCTCTTGTGGAAACTATTGGTGATTTTTCTTTTTCTCTGTCACTAAAATGTGTCAGTTAGCACTGGATAAATCCGGAGATTTCAATGCTTGCGGAGGAGAGACTGTTCCCACTCTATGGAGGAGGAACTGACGCAATGATTTGAGGAACTAAAGTTAAATTATAAAATAAAATTTCAAAGAAGGAAGCAGACGTACCACGGGAGGAGAATTTTCCAATATTAAAACTGAAATACTTGTCATTGTAGCATCGTCACCATTCTATCTTGACGTAGGTCCGGATTTGCCCTAAAATTCTCTCTGTTCCTACTTGTTTATCTCCTGATTATAGGGTCTTCTAGCCATCAAACCTCTGCCTTTGTCTTCTTCTAGACTTTCACTTTCATTAGAGAATCTTTTTTCTCTAAGATATCCTCCAATACTCCATCTTGTCATTTTCAAAAAAAATCAGTCAGATTATGCAGATGATGCTGCGCTAATATTTTATTTTCCAAAAATCTCGATTTTTCGCTTTTGCTGCTTCTGTTCTTCGTAACTTGATATCCGACAACAGTCATGTTTTTTATGAATCCTTTACTTAGATTTTGAATTTTGATGTCTCATTTTTATCTAATCCACTTCAGCTATCATCTCTTTAATCCATCCAAAGCCAGCGCAGATAGTTTTATTCTCTCATCAATTTCCGTCTGTATCATTACTGTAAGCATTTCTTTGTACATTAAGCTTTAAAAAGTATTTCCAAGAAGGAGTTACTTTCATAATTGAAGAAAGTGTTTTCGTTCACAAGAGATTGACTATAAATTTTAATAGGAAACTGATTTATGAGTAAATACATGAAACTGTCTTACATCTTTCCCCGATATACTGCGGTGGACATTATTTGGATATATTTTCCTTTGTTAATAGATACTACGAAAATTACTGCTGTTCTTTCCTCAGCTATTCATCCATCTAGATCCTTTGATTGCTACAAAATGAAAACCTCAATTCTTTCGGTCAATGTTAAGAATATTGACTATAAACCATTAACACAAGGAATCAGAGTAAAGCATGTTAGAATTAAATGAAAATAAAAATTCGACATGAGTAACATCCCAATGTGTAAATATTATTCCTTCAAAATAATACGATCTACTGAAAAGGAAGGGTAATATACAATGGAGCTATAAACAGCACTGAAAAAATTATAATAGCGTTGTACCCTGGTATCGCTGGTTATGTTTCTTTTAATGAAGATTTACCTTGTCACCAGCAGTAAATTACAGACATAAACAATAGTCTGTAAAAGCGTGCATTATTATGCTTACATTCCTCCCATATAATTCCACTGATACATTCACTGATGTATTTTTACTTGTTTATCCAATTTATTATTACGGCATGTTTAATTAATAGGATTATAGTACTTTGTTTGATAAATTATTACTATTTCTAGTATCATCCTTTTTCAATTACTTCTAGCACGTAATTAAAACGGAAATATTTCTATTTTCTCAAAAGAGATAGAACTAATAAGGGATGAATGGATCTGTCCACCACTGTCTCATAGGATGGTGCGTGTTGAAACCTGATGAGGACCGATTTCACCCTTGGGCGCTCCATTAAACGAACCGATATTTCGATTGGGAGTTTTATGGAAGCGACGGAGAAGTGTGGGAACGTCTGGAACACAGATCACAAGCGGATTCGGTCCAAGGGCAAATTTCGAAATTCCATCTCCTGCGGAGGTCAAAAGCTTTCAAGATCCGTCCTATATATGGACCGTATACCTATTCCACGTCTCCCAGTTTACCTTAACGTAAACTGCATTCACTCGCCTATCTAAAGAATAAAATGCGAGAAAATTTGAGGAGATTTTATCCGATTTATAATTGGAATGGAGTAAAAGGTCCAGCAGGCTGTGGAGCAAGGAGGCTGCGAGTATGCGACCGAAGGAAGTTGGCTGGAAGTAAGCTTTCGCGGGCCTTTCGAGTGCAAGGAGATTAAATGCAATTTTTTAAGGATGTCTTTGGAGAAATTCGCCACGTCTCTTAATTTCTTGCTAAAAGATGATCTTTTGTATACATTGCCAAATTCATCACAAAATCCTTGAACGCCACCAATCCGATACGTCTCTTGCGAATTTTGTACCAAAATTAAGACATTAGGAATCACAGTAAATAAAACAATTTGCACCATCAGTAGGGTATTTTCTGATTTGAGCTTGCAGCGATAAAAGTTCCAATTGCCAAACTCGAGAGAGTTCAATTACAGAGATTGTATGTATCAAACCAAGCCTATACATCGTATAACTGAGCCCGAAAGGCGGTGTTTTACGTTCAAACCGCAGAGACTTCGGATTCGTTAACAAAGATATTATTTCCAGTCTTTGGGATCTGGTAAGCTCTAGTTCAACGGTTTCGAGCGATGCCGCATAATCAGAAGGGTGAGGGTTTGCAGATGATGAATGGAAGTGTCTGAGACCTGTAAAGTAGGAGGGACAGTGCAATTTGAAGAAAAGTCCGAGTTGTATAAGATGCGAGGAAAGGGAGTGGGTGGTGTAGGAGGAGTCGTGGGTGGTGGAAGGGAAGGGGCAGCACCCAAGGCCACCGCTGCATACCACGGCGGAGAGCGTGGGCGACCTCCCGAACTGGATAGATCGACCACCCTCTTTCATCCCTCTCGGCCTCATCCGCGCCTTCCTTCCATGTTCCTCAGCAGCATTCGAAGGCAAATATTTGATGTTTGCGACTGCGCTCGCGGAGTGCAATCCTTTCCTGTCAACAACGAGCACTGATCGCTTTTGAAGATTCTCGATGAATATAGTTCGAGAAGGCCGACAAAAAGGAGAGATGCGACCAATTTTTCAAAAGCCTCTCCAGACAACCACTTGTTCGCCACGAAGGATGGACGTTTTGTCGCGAGGAAATGGACTGCACATTCAGGAAATTATAGACTACTGTAACGAGAGAATGAAAACTCAATTCTCGCAAAAATTGCGGAGAACGCTTGAAGAAATGGAGACAGTCAGTGATGATGAGACTTAGGACTAAAAGAGTCTGTGGGACTAATGCAAAAGGAGTTTTTACGTATATGACTATAAATTCAGAGGGCCTAAGATGCAATAGGAGGAGAATTTTGAGTGGTCTAAAAAGGAGACGATTACCTAGAGAGAGCAGATTGAAAGGGATCCCAAAGCTGGCTGACGCACTTTATTTAAAAAATAAGATGTTGTATGAAGAGATATTGGGGAATGTATGAAGCAAAAGAAATCAACAGAGTAGGAGTAGCTTATCGAATTATAATTTAATAATGACGTGATACATTTACAAGTGGCTCGATTCCAAAACATTCGGTAATGACTGAAAAAGCGGCCACTGAAGTAAAATCGAGTTTAAAACGAATATTGGACCAAAGAAAATTCGCCGCGGCGACGTTTTGTGGGATTCAACGAAATAAAAAGCGAAAACCGAAAGACTCCGCATGAAAAGAAAGTTCTTGCGCTGCAAGAAAAATTTCATGTCTCAATCATAGAATGCCTTCTCGCGGAAAACCACACGGGGGAGACGAATTTGCTGCGAAATGCTCACTTTGCGAACCAGGAAAAGAAAGTGCGCTCGACGCCAGCGAAAGAGGATATTTCTTTTTCCTGGAATTGTGTTAATACTGGCAGCAAACAAGCAAACAACTAGCTCTTTGAAAATCCGAACCAAGTCATCGAGCCTCGGGAAACACTCATTTCAATCGGTCAAGGAAATGATTTCCTTATAATACATTTCATTAATACACGGCATTCGTATATTCTGCTTCGATTAAAATCGCCTTACTTACTTAATACTTAATTCGGCATGTCTCGAATCAATACCCGAAGAGAACTGAGCTTCCATAATACTACTTTAATTAAGTGGATTTCGAAAGCTTCTACGTCATTTGTTCGAATATTTATCTTTCCTTTCCTAGAAATGATAAAGTATTTACATATCCCATTGAGTTAAAAGGGAGAATAAATAGGAAATACAAATTATGCAAATGTATGATGTAAGTAGACTGTAACCTTGAAATGTTTTGTATAATACATACGCTAACATAATAAAGAGATTCTAAGAGGAATGCCTGAAGTCATCAGCCCCGTGGTTGGTTGATCCTCAACCCCTTCACCGCTGGCTACCAAAAGCTTTGGATAGGGGATGCCGCTTACTATGCAAGATGAAAAGTGAGCTAGCTTCCTTACCAATGCTTTAGAGTTGAAAACATCCTCACCTCCACAGTACAAAGACCCTACGAATAAGACGTTCCATATCATGTGACCAAAATGAACGTCATGTTCCAGCACCACTCGTACCGCAATAGATTTCACACCATCACATCCATGAAGAAGAACAAGATCAAATGGAATTGCCATTGTCTACTATCTTATGTCAGAAAACGGATGAAAAATATTCCATTCGTCAAGATAAATTTAAAATAACAAGAGAAAAGTAAAAGCAAAAATATAAATAGGACTTTGTCGGTACAATTAAGGAATTAATTAAAGAGAGACAGATTTAATGAGAAAGATCGTTTTACTAAACTCTAATCTAAGATGGCCAGCATATTTAAAGAAATATATGTATATATTTTATATTTATTAGGTCCAAAAGTTGTCCATTAAACGATTCCTAACCATGATTTCGATAGGAGTAGGATTTTTCTCATGTACGCGTATTCTTTAGATTATGTATTTGAATTTTTCCTCAAAATAGCATGCATAGGTTCGGAGAGATCCAGTCAAATACTTAGTAGTAATACAGGTTTGTAATTTTTAAAGTTACATATGTATATCATAATATATTTATATATATATCTCATGAGTATGCACAAGTATCACACATGTCTACATTAATCCATGTGCAGTCATAAGGTAAGAATTGAACGGCCGGTGTTTTCCCAACGATCACATTCTTAGAGATGTGGCACCGCCGTGGCACCATGAACTTGCTCTTTCTCCCTCACCTCGCCGTTTACGATCGCTCGAATTGCTTTTAGCGCTCTGAGAGCGGCGGATGGTTAAGGAGAATCGGTCGAGGGTCACTGAAAATTCCATCCTTTAGCCTCTTCTCGACGCTTATAACATTTGTGGAAAACGGAACTGTATTAGGCTCGTCGACTAGATTGATTTCCTCAAAATAAATATGAACAGAAAGATCTTAGAAATAGAAAGAGGAAAGGATATATAACCAAAGGAATAAATGGAAAAAAGTTTAGATTGGAGAATGTACGTATATTATTGAAGCAACTGTAAATGAAAGGAAACCGATTTTTCTGTCACTGAAAGCAAGTTCACCACCAGAATGTTCTTACATTTAATACATTTTTATGGACACTAGTACTAGTGTTCTTTTTCATTCTTAATTTTTCTCGTTCTCATCATGACGATAGCAATTGAAAAGGGACAAGAAATATCTCAGTTCTTACCAGTGGCAGACTACAAACTTACTACGGATGGGGTGATTAAACTGGTTAAACGATTTTCTGTTGATCTCATCTCCAACTAACCTTATAAATTCAATTTCGTTTTAATAAATGAAGCAGGTGTATATCGTGTAACAGAAATTCACTATCACGTTTTTATTCAAGCCAATAGGCCAATTGAGAGTACTTCAAAGCCCTCAAGACGTAAAACTGCTAGGATTTATCAATTTCTTTTACAACATTTAAGATATAGTTTGACGGTTATCAATTGGCTTTAGTTGTGTAGTTTTCTGAATACTTGCATATCATTACCAAATCTATGCCTCATTGCCTCATAATTTCCATTCATTTACAGTTTTTGCATATTCTACATATCGCTGGTTACCGAGTATCTTGTTATCATAAACATGTATTATTAAAGTTGTATTTCCGTGAAGAAACTGTAACTATAGGATAAGTAAATTCTCTTTGAGAAACAAACCGAATTTACAGGAATTATGACGGGATAATTTTTATATTCGTATTATTTTCTAGAATACTTTCTTTCGCAATATCTGAAATGTTAATCGGTAAAATCTGGAACGCAATCAACACAAGAAAATACCATTTATGTGTCAATTTCTAAAAAAATCTTAAATGTTCGTAGTTCTAAGAGTCAAATCTTGGCATTTCTAATAATTTCCTTCTAAGATTTCTTGCAGGGCTTAATGAATATTATATTTTTTAATACCCAGTATCATCTGTAAAACTTGGTAAAACTACAATTGGAATCGAAGCTAAAGTACAAGGATGGAAAGCAATCCGTATAATCTCGAAGCAGACATTCCACCAGCTCCCACGCTAGTGCATGCTACAGCATCTGCTCTTCAGATGCCGTCTCCTCGAATAAATCGGAGAAATTAGAGCCAAAATACCGTTAATTCCAGTTAGTCATCGCTCCCGGATGCTGTATATTACAGCTGCCAGGTTACCTGCCGCATTCCGAAATGAGACGAAATGTAATATTAAAGTTTATGAGAAGGTCGTGGCTGTTACACAATCGAGCTACGTGTTTGCATTTTGTGCGAGCGAATTGATGCGAATCGATTCGAAAATATGGATAGACAAATCCTTGGGCGAGTCATTCCACTTTATAAAAAGGAGGTCGCTGTATTCCGCGAAAAAATATTTAATGAATTCCGGTATAAAATTGAAGAACGTCTACGCAACGCATGTATGCGGTGTTAAAGGCTGAATAGATTTGCCATTTGTGGAACGTGATTTAAAGAGGTGGAGATTTGATTTTGAGCAACAGGCTTTCTGCAACTGCAGAGCAACTGCTCTTTCTTTCTTAAAAGCCTAGTAATTTTTACAAAAACCTCAATTAAGAGCTTCTCTCTTGTTAGCGCCGCCGACTAAAATTAAATTTTCGTTTACTATCATTATGAAGTACGCGTTCGAGAAATAAACGAAAATAATGAATCTGATGTTATTGACTGAAAAAACTCTTAACCAATTCGTGTCTGCTTTACGCTACCTGACTAAACCCAAATCCATACAATGGGCTGTCTGTTCTGACAAAAAGGCTTGGTGAAAGCCCAAACTGAAAGCGTTTACAAGCATTTTTACCACCTCACTAATGTGATTTCAAAAGTTACCAATGAAGATCATGGATTCACAGATTTTCGGATAATATCAATGTAAGGGTGGAAAGAAGTCTTTGAAAGTGTTTCACACGATACTTTTATAGTCGATAGTTTTCTACACCATATTTTGTCTACTGTTATAATAGAAAGTTTTGCTATTGGTTAAATATAGACATATATAAATATAAATATATAGATAAATAATAGTGAGAAAAAATATTAATAAATAATCATGAAATTCTCTTTTACTAAGTAAACATCTAGCGTTGCTTCCCTTTGATTCTCAGAGGAGAAAATGAAAAAAGTATTAACCGCAACTTGCTGGATGATCAAAAAAAGTTGTTAGACAACAGTTAATTTCGCTGTTAAGTATTCAGTCAACGGTGACGCATCTCTTCTCATAACATAGTTTTCGTCGTAACTTTTATTTCTAGCAAAATGAATTCCCGATAGAATCCTGTGAAAACGGCGAGAGAGTAAGCGAAATTGTATTCAAAGTTGGCATTCGTCAATGGCGGTCGAAGGAGATTAATTTAAAAACGTTCGGGGAATAATATTCGCATGATTTCTACCATAAATCTATAATCGACACAATGAATGCATTTATTTAATTCCGATTCCTTTATGGAGTATATCATGCCATCGTATGATGGCTTTTCATTATTTCACTTTGCGTAAGAAATAAAAATAATGAGCGTAATAAGTGAATTTAACATGCTAACTTATTTGATCGTTTTCAGATGGATATGAAACCATTAAGAGTGTAAAAAGTAGTCAACTATCTGGGCAGAAGGACACATTTAAAATTTTAAACATATTTAGCTTTCGATTACGATCATTTCCAAATTTTAGGTAAACATGGATACCTATCCTCTATTTTGTATATTAAGATTAAGTTAGAATGTCCTCCATTATGAGAGGAATCCAAATATAAGCCTCGTAACTTCCTCAGCATTCATTCATAGGCGATCGGCTCCGAAAAGCGTAGTCAGTTATGCATGTTATTCAAGGATGCCAAACATTTTAAGCGAACGATGATCTTCGTACTTCCGAGCCCAATTCATATCTAAAGGCATTTCTTCCTTTTTCTCGGGATGCCTCGTCCCACTGAGAAGGTACGAGCCACGTAGATTACATTCGTCAATCCCCAAGTAAACAATCAATAAACTGGATGGAGTCTCTTTATTCATTAAGGAATTGTCAGAGGGATATTGTCGTCGCAGTCGCATTGGTCTGAACTTAATGCTCGTGATTTCGCCGTCAACGGAAGAAATCCGTTCCCAACGCTCAGTGTGCTAACTAATCGGAATCACAGTGGTATATTTCACCGACGCCGATCACCGCAGATGTAATTCTTTGCCGCGGGACCATATGGGTATGAAATGCCATTGCCATTTAACGTAGTTTTTCTAATTAA
The DNA here is from genome assembly GCA_947579665.1 of Sympetrum striolatum. NCBI lineage: Eukaryota > Metazoa > Arthropoda > Insecta > Odonata > Libellulidae > Sympetrum > Sympetrum striolatum. The sequence goes on along the minus strand of OX388342.1, from coordinate 44,855,022 downwards.
TGCTATTGCCATTTATTGTAGTTTTTTTAGATACTGATCTAATGCTATCATTAATCTAATTAATCTAATTTTCTAGATATTGATCTAATCTAGACGTGGCACGCTCAAATATCCACGAATGCACAGTATACTTTGTGGAAAGGGTAAGGTTAAATATTCTGACGAATAGCGAATTGAGCGATACAAAGTTCAACGTTTGAAAATAAAATAAATGTGGAGGCCAATCAGCCGATACTTTCTCAGTTAATTAATTACTTGATTTCAAAGGAATGCATGCACCTAGATATATGTTTTGGTAAAATTAGTTACTTAGTAGTGCAACGTTACATTTAAATGGATGACGATGAATTAGTTTCACAAACTCAAAAGAATACGACCGATAACAGAGATAAAGTAAAAATAAAGTAGTAAAATAATTTTAATAAACATAAATTATACGAAATCATGCAATGACAATAGAAAAGATATGAGAAAAAATCAGGAATTAGTCATTTAAAAGTCAATATTTTTCTTATAAATTTAATCATGCAATGAAAATAGAATAAGATATAAGAAAAAAGCATGAATTATGTAGTTAGTTTAAAGGTCAAAATTTTTCTTATAAATTTATTGTTTTTCCAATCGCCAATATAACAGGAGAGTATGTGTAGTAGAGTAGTAGTAGTATTAGCTTAGGAATAGATAAGATATTTAAAAAATTAAAGGTAATTTCAATTGTGCACATATAAAAGTGGTAGTAAATAAAATTCACTTGAAACAAATCCCGAAACTACATCTTGATGAATGGATTTTTTTATTAGTCTTTTCGTACGTTGTAAGAAAAAACCTATCTATCATTTACTATTGTCACATTCCTTCTCATAACTGTGAGAGGATGACTTATTACTAAGGGATTTAATAGCGGTGAATAATACCAATTATCCTGGGGCTTATTTGGTGCAATAAAAATTGTAATTCATTGTCATTACCTTGAAGACTTGAACAATTTTGGCTAGGTGAGGAATGTAAAGGTAAATGAACTAAATTATAAGCTTTAGTCTCTATTCCTAATTAGATTCCAACTGACCTTGGGGTTGTTAAATACTTTATAGACCTAAAACAAATTATCTACTGCCTCAATCGTTTTTAATGAAGCATTAATGGGGGAGGAGAAAGTTTGATCGGATGAACTAGTTAAAGTGCATACAATGAGAACAGAGATATGAAAAAATGCACATTCAATGGCTATTAAAATGGAAGGTAACAATCGAATTCGTGGCATGGAAGGGGAGAATTCTGGGAGTGATATTGTGTTAGTCCACCTCTCAAAATTTACTTATTCATAGCATAAGGTGGAGGCGCATGTTTTGGAAATGTGCCTGTGTGAAACGGAACAACGGAAAAACGTCACAACGCCATCGCCATCCAAATCATACGAATGTCTCTTCTTTTAGAATGACAATCCGCACCACGTTAGTCATCTGTTTCCGAGTTTGCAGAATTTACTGGAACCAAGAGCTTTTTTGCATGCTAATTCATCTTCATTGGTTCTCACGTGAAACTATAGTCTTCGATAAGTTGCACATTTTATACGAATCGAATATCGAAGTATTATCGAATGGAATGCGTTATTCCAACGAAAGCTCCATACACTTCCGTGAAATAAATAAAGCTGTAGAAACGAAGAGGAGATGCATAAAGAATTACGAACTTCATCACCACATACTCGTTTCATCTGTTGCTGGAAAATTCAAATTTGATAAAAGAGACGACTTTGAGGATAACATTTTAGGGTTGATTTGAAATACATTATAATTATTTCCACTACAACTAGTAGAATAAGGGCTCCCGGATAGTCATGTGGACAGCGCGTTTTCCTTTGGTGAAAGCGGTCCCGGGTTCGATTACCGGTGGGAGCCAATGTGCAAAATGACCTAAGCTGTCGAAGCACTTTTAACAATACTACTAACAACTACTAGTAGAATAAATGAAGCACCAAAAACCATCAAAGAACGTAAATAATATGGCTATATTTATATTTTTGGTGCTTCGTTAATTCTATATTTCAACCATCAGCGGCCTTCCATTATTATATTACAACTAGTATTTGTTAGAAAATTTAAATAACTTAACTTTTCCTATTCATGGCTGTCCATATGAACGCTATTGAGATTTGATAGATAAAGGACTTTATTAGGCGAAATTGAGACGTATACTCCAATCTTCTATTAAACCTATACAAATATCAAAAATACATGCAATGAAATACAAACATTTACAAATATTAAAATAATGGTTTGAGATATTGGGGATAATGGCACTCATCCTAGTCACTCCTTGAACGAGATGAAAAGTCATACGGTCATTTTATCCACTGACGAGTACTTTCTCCACTAATTACATTCTGGTTCAGTGAAAAAAAGAAAAACTATTTCACTTCTCATCCTGCCTAATGAAATACGGGATACGATGCAGCAATCAATTCTTCCCTAAGCCGAAAATTCTAGGACTAGATCGAATTAAAATTTTTACGCTGATTCAAAATAATTTAATGAAGATACAGAAACTTTAAAGCATTCATTTCGCTAAAGTATTGACTTTTAAACATCGCGGAAAATCCACATTTCCTAAATATTGCGGATTTTGGGATACCATGGTTTTAATATTTTTGTTCACTGTTAATAAAGTTTTCAATCGTCTCATCATCATTAAAAGTATGGCCATAAACATGGAATTAAATTTGGTTCCAAGGCTTTCGCAGCGTATTGGCTTCATTTTAGGGATGAACATTGCGGGATGTTCAGCGTTGTGTCCTTCATACACAACGCACAGTGGGCTAGAATCGAAAAAAGCTGGCCAAAAATAGGAAAGTGTTTTTTTTTAGTGCGGACTTTGAAACTTCGTATGGTTATTGATAAATAAATTCTGCATATAACTGCGAAATATTTTCTGTTGATTCCAGCGCATTACAATTCTACAAGGGGGTCAAAGTTGACTAAATTTTGCAAAAGAAGCCCGTCTTCTATTTTTCGCGAAATTCTTCAACTTCAAAACGATTCTGAACCCATTAAAGGTAAGTTATCGGATAAAACACAAGGCCACGTTAAAATTCTTTACTTTATCTTTCACAACCCTTAAATTTAATGATTGCAAATGAATATTTGCATATTTTATGTAACAAAATGGCGGACTCTTGTTTTAGAGAAAAGTTTTACCTAAAGCGAGGAAAATAGTTGAGAGGGACTCCGAGGGGCATGGCGATTCGTAAAAATTCGTAAATTGGTTGAGGATCCAACCAGTCTTTGCGTTTATGATTGTGGAGACAGAAATGTTTCGAGAGTTTTACATGCGTAAAACATGTTCACATACGTGGTAACACGGTGGGCTATCAAATAACTTTGAAAACAAGGAAAGTCACGAAATGAATTTCACAGTCATTAAAACAAGCGATTTCATCTGTTTATACAAAATAATCAAACTAAATACGCAGTAGAATCTTTGATTCATCTCACGTTCATACAGCGGACCAACATAGAGCGGAATGGTTTCAGCTAAGTTATAGCGGCACACGTCTGAACTAAACAGCTCCAATATGAATGTGATTCGTATGAACTGTGAACCAAAGACGAAATTAACGAGACGGAGAACAACGAAACATTTGTAATACCTTCCTTATAGTAAGCCGGGGAATCAAAAGAGAAAATACATTACACGTGGAAATTACAAAAACTACCAGTTTGAAAATTTAGAAATATTAGTGAGAAGGCATGAAGCATATTTATATATGCATATAATTCCATAAACTGCAGATTAATATTTGGAAAAATCAGGTATTTCGTCATTCTTTGCATCTTCTGGTCGGTAACTCTCTTCAGAGCAAAAGGATGTGAGTCATTCCGTTGACATGAGCATTTCGCGGATTATTGACGCTGAATCGAAGACCTTGGAATTCCAAAATCGTTAAGAAGACATCTTCGTAGAAAAGCGCAATACTGAGTTGGTGAATCTGAAACGAGTCGCAACCTTGTGATGAATAATAATATTTTTTATTTATTTACGTGTGTAATTATAAATTAAATTATAATATTATATTATGAAGGCCTTGGCACCTGACATATGACTGCATTCAAAACTCAGAGCAGAATCTAAATAATAACCAACAACAACTAAACCCAATTAAGGTTTCATAAAACCTTGTTTATAACGACCAATATTTACGGAAGAGAAACTCAGACAACACCAATTAAAGAAGAAAAAGAATAGTAAGTCCATGACCTGAGTTTATTGAGTCAAGCGAAAGGCTCCAGAGAACGAGATAAAGTGATACGAAGTAAAAAATATTACAATAAAAAATTGTTTTTAAATATATCAGAGAAAAGGATGACCTTGTAATCAGAAGATTCTTGGAAAGCCATTTACACCAGAAAAACTTGAAATGAAAAAAATATCCTTTATACCTGAAGAATGAAAATGAGCACATGACATACAAAAATTACTCAAGTATATGAATGAGAACGTGGAAATACATGACACCGCAGCTGTAAATCCCTGCTCATCCTCTAATCTATCCTCTCTTTTACCAATTTTCCCAATAAATTATTACTTGCATAATTGCAGATATACGTCGGTATACTTCCTTTTCACGAATTATTTTACAGATCGAGGATATATATATATATATAAAGACTCTGCTAGCCAGTATAGTATTTACCCCGATCGACGGATTAAATCCTGTCTCCTACCATATTAGCTTCTTACTGTTTGATAGATAGATTGAGGCATACTAAAAAAGATGAAGGGTGAGGGAATTTGCCCTTGCTTTCCTTACCGAACGAGAACACTGCAAGCGGATAGTTTCCACGAAAAGGCGACCAAATGACCCAATATATAACATTATCAAAGCATTCAATACGAAGAGAGAAAAATGAATAAAATTCAACATCGATCACACCTTAAAAGCTTTCATATTATCACAGACATGAACTAGACAGAAATAAAAGGTAAATGAAAGTTACACTTTTCCATTCTGTACGAAAAGAAAATGAAAAATATGCCGTTCGTAAAGTCATGGTCACAGTGATATAAGAATCTCAAGTTTTTAATCTTATAATCCTTCGATAGAATGGTACGGATCGAATCAATCCTATATTAAAAATAAATCATCGCGATATCTTATTTATATTGTTACAACATGCATCGATATCTTCCATGTTGGAATACTCCAGATATTTTTAGGAAAACTGATAATATATGAGGTAAAATTGACATACTCTTTACGGTAAACTTCTTTCGGTTTTCACGTCCCTGCTAGTCTATGCTTCGATAGCTATTTGTTCCCTTTCCGTGTTGCTGCATTCAATGGCTAGCTTAGGACACCTCTAAAAGTTCTAAGTGGCCCTTTATTGGAATATTGGCGCTAAATATTTTCGCTCCCGACTTCGACTATTTGGATAAATTCGCACGGCACTCTTAGTTGAAGCATCCCGACCGTTCTCGACTGTTCCACGTTCGATGAGAAAAACAATTCTGCTTCCACCAGAATCGAGGAGGCTACGTCACTGGCCGCAGCAATGAAAAGTGTGGCGATATCAGAAAATCGAAAAGAGGTATGAATACCCCATACTAGAGAAGATGAAAATATGAATAAATCCAAATGTAAGTAACAATGACGGTAAGCTACATTGAATTGCAATTAGCGGAGCTTCGAAGTTCTGCAGAATTGATGGATGCAACAGATGTAACTAAAAGGTTTTAGCAAAAACAAAATACCCCAGTCATAAAAAATGCAATTATTACCAAAAGTATAAACTTTATAAATAAAATCACTTGATGGGCACCACCAAACAGGTGTCGCAACGCGGGACGTGTAGTTAATTCCCTTCTTATGCTGTAGCGTAAAGAAATCTTAGTAAAGTCGATTTGGCTATAATACGATTGATTGAAGACAATCTACGCCAGCTAAATGCTGCCACGTGGAGGCCACGTTTTAGAATCCTATCATAGGAGTTGTAATATTCTAAGAATTGAACATCAAAAGAGAGTTGATAATTTTTTTATGATAAATCGTAACGAGAAAAATTGGCACTACCAATATGGATTTAACTCATGTGAATTAATAATGTCCACCAAATTTACTGCTTGCTTAAAACTAGTTTACTTATGAAAATGAAGCATACGAATTACACTAACTCACAGTTTCACCTTCGTCAATTTTTCTTAATAAATATAATATCTTTCTTTGTCTTTAGTGAAGGATAAAGGTAAATGTATCTTTCGATCATTTTTGTCTAATTCATTCTCATGACTGTGATTATTTGAAAGCCGGTGAACTGTGAAAGCTTCATTTTGGTAAATCCTGATTGGGTGTTTTGGAAAGTGTTATCTACTTAGTCACTGCGTTGATCTTACAACTAGAATAACTAGAATTTCCGCTTCTGCCATTCTGGCTCAACAAAAAGAAAAATTACCTCAGTCCTTACGTTGCAATTTTGCCTCTATCCCTCTCCAAAGTTTTGAAAGGTAACAGTGAAGGGGTTGAGCAAATGACCATCCTGGTGATTTTTCGGTGATGATTACGCGAACAAAAGTTATGGATAGGAAATCATTAGTTATTTCAAAAGTTATATGAGCCTGCTCAACCAATATGAATGATTGGCATTTTGCAAATACGTTGATTTCTAAATTACTATCCTTGCTTGTACGCTGCATTTTCACTACTCTAGGTAATCCTTCAAGAAGAAAATGCAATCGCTGTCAACACAGAAATGTAAGCTTCGTAAAAAATTATCAGAGCTTAACAAAACCCGTTTTAAAAGAGTAATTTCATGCAAGAAGTGGTAACAAGGGTGCTACTTACAGAAATATTGTCACCTCCGTTCAATTAGCAGAGGCCTAACCAACGAATATTCAACGCTGGAATAACAGTCTCGATAGAACTCTACGGTTCTTTGAAGCAGAAATCTGTCAAACCAAGAGTTCTGTTTATTAGATGTCCTGGGTTCCGATGGAAGAATATACAGTCTCACCTATCCCCATTCTCCCATAAACTCGAAAATTTTCTTTTTAAATAAAATTAAAAGGATAAGACCAATTATAAAATGTGATGGTTTCTCAATTTAAAACTGAACATTTTTTACATCTGACAATATCTTCCGTAAACCTACATGTTTGATGATTGAAGAAATAACTTAGTAAATCACAAGGACAAAACAATTAATTTGTAGATTCTTCCTTAAGATGGTGTTTTCCTCAAAGTTGGGCCAGAGCCACTTGAAATGTACCTTCGTAAATTGTATGACGCTCTGCTTCCTGTAAGGAGGGGTTTCCCTACCAACTGGGTAAACACTAGGAAGTGTACTAATGCCCTACATAAGTGACTACTGCCTTGTCCAGCTTGGGTACTTTAGCCCAGTATATTAAGAATAGTAAGTCATTTTTTAGGCCATCTTGAAGATGGCCTAAGGGGCCGAAACCATGGTCGTGGAAAATAAATACGTTTAGTGGTACGGTGGAAGTGTTTCTTATTATTTATGTTTTACATAATGGAGGACTACCACAAACTTGAGGCCTGAGTAGTTAATTATATCGAGATTTTATTGAACTTCATACTGAAAATGAAAGAATTGAATTTATTTCATCTCGTTTAGTGATTGATACACCAAAAAATCTATTTGGCAAAGGAACAATCTTATATTGCTTCCAAGTATCTGTTCTACGAAAATACTTACAACATAGCTTCATTTCTATATTACGTATTATGTAAAAGATGGCAATTTTAGACAAGAATTTTGTTTACAGAATTTCATAATATATGTGTTAACACGTGTTGCGTATTGTAGATATTATTTCACCGAAATTCGGCAAAAATATTCAAATTCATATATGTTATTAACGATTCAAAATTGAATAAAAAAATTGAAGTTTCACTACTTCCTTTATTAAGAAACGAGATAATTTTAAGTAGTAGATTCGGTATTAATAAAATATTTTGTTCTTCAAGTATGCCTCATATTGATATTTCATGATTGCAGAAGAAATAAGCTGCGGGACTTTAAGAAAATTCTCTGTTGCATTTGGTTGGAAAGAGATCATCATAAGATTACTTGCGATAAGGCTGCAACGTTCTTAGTCGAAGCTCACAGGGGCTTGCGAACAATCGCTTCAGCATCTCTGTTTCAGAGTGTCGAGCAAATCGAAGAAGAAGCGAAAAGAGCACACAGACTAATTCACGAAGTGGACGTGAAGTTGAACTGCATGAAATAATCGCAATGAGTGCAAACGTACTTTAATATTAATGAATTATAAAATTAGCAGCTGATTGATGTTGAGGTTTGAATGCACAAACACATTTTCAATAGCGGTTCCATGGTGTAATGGTTAGCACTCTGGACTCTGAATCCAGCGATCCGAGTTCAAATCTCGGTGGGACCTACATTTTTTACCAACAGCTCCTTTCTTTATATTTTGTTCCTTTTTTCATTGTCTTAACAGGTCATCACCAGTCCCGCATCTGACACGAACATTGTCGTGCTGCTTTTCATGCTCATCAGTTTTCTGCCATTAATCAGTCATAAGTTACATTTTATAAAATAAGTGGAAGAGTTTTAAATTAGGCAAAGGATAATATAGATGTCTAAAGAAGAAGCAGTAAAACACATGTTTACCTTCTCTAGAAATTCTTGCGAGTAGAAAATCGCATTAAAAGGTTAATAAAACGCGTATAAAACGCGGTGATTCATTGTCTGTTTGATTAAGATATTTTTGCTACACACAAGGAAAATTTTTCTGCTTCTTCATGAATTGACAAGCTCTACTCATGCATTTATTACGCTAAACACTGATAATTTTCTAGTTTTTTTAGCTGTCAAAGAGACCATACACTTCGAGCAATACGGATTCAATCGAGACTGTCAGGGATTTTTTGAAATCTATTAGATACTAGAGTTCCAACCAATATTGCAATCTGTGTAACGAAAAGGTACGTAATATCTGCATGGTAAGATGCTGCCATTCAATGGTGGAAAAGTGAGTTATTTGCCAAATACTGGGAGAATTTATTTTTCTTTTCAGTGTGAAAAATGTCATGAGTGATGATGCACTTGAATGGAGGGGTTGCCTAACTCATATTTATAAATGCCTATTTTTAATAGAAACACATTGAGTTGAGCGTTAGAAGACGTGACTAGAATTCAAAAGCAAGAAAAAACTCCTGACAATTTCGAATTAATCCGCGTTACACAAAGTGTAACCCCCTTGTAAGCTGGAAAAAATATCAAAAATAATTGTTTAGCGTAATTAACGCATTGAAAAGGCATCCACTTCCTTTCATCTCCTTATGTGATATTAAGAGTCTTCCGCGAATATTCAAATAACTCCTCCTTCCTATTCAAATCGTCATAATTCCTCAACCGGAGATCTTTAATAATTTGCTCGATAACACTATAGTTGTGCTCCCTTTCCACATGATTGTTCAACAATTGTGTTATGAGCACTACTCCCTTCTGTTCGATAGACTTCCACAACCTTCTTTCCTCGTTGCCTGAGCCTGAGCTAGGGGAGGCGAAACTATGCTTGCCCTCGGTGGTATGCTAGAAATGTATTTTGGCACGCGGATCTTTGGCAGCACTATCCTTGTTATGCATTCAGCTACCGAAATGATTTAATTTGCGAATTATGTCATTTAATTATAGTTTTTCTTTTAAAGGACATAGTTAAGGGTTTGTTGTTTTGGAGCCACAATGCAATCAAATCTCTTATTTTATTAAATATAGATTTCCTCTTCTGATCAAGATATTGCCATCCATGTTCTGCCTATTTGATAGGCGTATCGTATTTTATTATGATCTGTTTGATATTGCTAAATACTTTCCCAATTTTGTTATTTCTGCATTTAATGATAAGATGTAAATTGGTTCCCTTTGCTGAATTCTTTTTCTTTGTTTCTGCCTCTAAAATGTTGTTTTCAAATTTTAAGGCAATAATGTTGGTTTTAAATTCCTGCTCTTATAACATCTCAAGGTATTCCTGCGACTCTTACTTCCGTTTCTCCGAGCCCAATGGTTGATTTTTCGCCCCACTTAAGTTTGTTTAAGGCAAGGGTGCTGCCGCGTCACGCTCATCTCGTCTTGTGGGGTCCTTGGGGATGCAAGGTCCTGCGCCGTGGCCCGTTTCGTATCCTTCTGAAGGCCGCACCCGCTCACCTGCATCCTTACCCTTCATGCGTGGGAAGAGCAGCGGATCCTCCGCAAAAAGGGTCCGCGCAGGCGCGGCACAGGGCACACATCCTCTCGTCTCCCTTTGTGTGTTTGTCCCCTTCGCCAACTGAGACAGGACGCCTCGACGACAGCCTCACAGGGTGAGTTTTTGCACAAGGGGCTTTTGTGTCCTATGCAAAAGTGCGGTGGGCTACCTCAAGGTCTCTCTCCGTTGGTTCGAACCTTTACCTCAACCGCACCGATTCCCTCGGTTTTTTCCCTTCGTGGAAGCGGATTCTAGAAAGAGTTTTTGCCGTGCGAAGGCCGAACGGAAAGTTCGTTCGTGAAATTCGAACTAGTGACGATTGCGAGCGAATCGGTCCTGAACAGGGTTTTCGACTTCTAAGTAAAGGGTACTAATAGAGTTTTTTAAGGTTTTATTATCACTAAGAAACGTATCCGTTGAAGACGAAAATAGCTTAAATAATAGAAGGACGTATCAGAGAGATTGAAATTACAATGCATCTGATGAATAAGAGAAATCCAGAAGGAGGTAATTAACCCCATTTCTTGAACCATATTAGTAACAATTTTTTTAGATCTTATAATAAGGTACTAAAAATATAAGCCGTTGGTGTAACGGATGCATTATCCGTGTCTTAGCATGCACTCCAAGAGGAGCATTAAAGTCACTGAGGGTGTAGGGGATCTGTAAACACTAAAATCATGTAACACAATAATTTGGGTACTAGGGGGAAAAAATATTAGTCATTGGCATGTATTCATTTGATGCGTACCCTTAAAAACTCGAAAGATATCAAATACTATTCATATTCATGGGACATCATTGCGTTTAATCCCTATGCCGTAACTGAATATTGCATAATCTACTACTTATGTACTAAAACCATATGATTCCACAAATCCAAATTTGTAGCATAGCCACTGTATTTCAGTATTAATTTGGTTTGACAGAGCGGGAATTTTGAATAGGTCTCAGCCCATGAAGTAAACGCCAATCATGAAAATAACTGTTCCATTAGTATAATGAAAGAAAAAGATAAGAAAATGGGAGTATCCTTCACTTTTCGGTCATATTTGATTTTTTTCGTAGCAGTTTGCTTTCGCGAAATTATTTTTTTGCTTGCACCGAAATATTCGTTAGCTTCACTATCCAGGAACTCCTTAAACGAATGTCTTCACGGTATAAATATTATATAAACTGAGAATCTTATTTATTTTGTCATATTTGTATTTATTTCACGTCCTTTACAACAATTTTCCATTGGATGGATGGTTGTCTATTGGATATGCACAAATTATTCTTTAATCAAACAGAGGGATAGAGCGACTGTTCTTTAAAAACAAAAGTTGAACGCGTGACTTGTTTAAGTCACGCGTAAGAATGGGTAAGAATATATTTGTGCGGCAATCGAGTATCTTCCAGAATATTTTGAACCTCCTAAAAACTACATAACCTATAGAGTGTAACCTAGTGAGTAAACCTTAATAGCCAGTTGACTCCAAAAAATAGCGAAAAAATGAATTTCGTTGGTCAAAAAAATCGTCATCATGGTTCCATATCACTTGAGTAATACCGATGCTATTGATGATTGGGTTTTCTTCGAATATGAGAATCAAATTCGCTTTCTTCAGCATATTTTATTCGATTCGTAGAACGAATGTTTTCATGAAAATCTTTTTTATTCGTTTCGTTTGAACTGTTTCAACTGCGCTTCATTGACTCCGCTAATGATTGACAATTTTCAGTGATTACTGGTCACTGATTACTCGCCAAGTAGCAGTGTAATTGCGCAAGCGAAATCGAAATTGCAATTCGCATCGAGAAAAAAAATACGCGCTCGATTAACTTTCTCCTCTTCTGTGGCATCCTTGAAGAAAGCACTCAAAGAAGAGAAGGCACCCAAAAATAATCTTGAACTTGCCATTCCTTGCATCTCGGGTCGGAATTATGTCTCAAGAGCTATAATGAAGGGAACTATGGGAATGAAATTTTAATGAAGAGCTATTCTCCTGAACTTACTAATTCACTGCCAGGTTAGTGAATTCATGTGTTTTGTAAGAGTTACTCAATATGTTTATTCGTCGTGCACTTTCACAGAGCCACTCGTGCTTCAGTGGACTTAAGATTAAATTCAGATGGCGGATACATCAGATAAGTAAATAACACGGAGCTTTAAGAAGGAAAGATGGCATTTTAGGTGGGAAGGTGTTTTGAACCTCTCCATCACATCGGAGATCAGCTGATTGTGAGGTTTCTTTCACAGACGAGCACAAGAAGTCGTTCTAAAAAACCTTTCAAAATACAAAGGACGGCATTGCGTCCATTATACAAATTCCAAGGCACATTGCGCTTAAACACAAAACACTTAAAACACTGTCTTACGAGGAACTTCATTTTCCTCGTTCGTACACAATATTTCTTCTTACACCTTTATCATCATATATGCATCTTTACATACATTTAAAACTCTTCGGAATCTAATTCGCTTAATTCATCCAGCTCCTTCTCGGTCTCCCTTTGGATCCATAGAGTTACTTATCGTTCGCCATTGAAGACATTCCGCTTTTAGCCACCCACACCTCATGTCCAAACCGACGTTAAACACCCCTTTCATATTTGTCACCAACGCCTACACCTCAATTCATCATCCTCTCTTTACGGGACTGTGCTACATGATAATCACAAATGAACACGGGCATTCCGAAAGAATCGTGTACGTGGGAATCGCTACCCATTGAGTCGAAGCCCCGCTATTAATTTAGCATAGCAGCGGATTGAGTATTCGCGTCATGCAAGTGGCCGGCGGCGCGTGTGAGAGCCCGCCGCTAATTCGATGACCTTTTCGCATTGCTAATGGCTCGAAGAAGCGACCAGAAGCGAGTGTCGATACGTGCTGTTCATAATCTTCTCGCTCCTCCCGCGCGCTTTTCGCCGATTTGTTTCTATTTTCGGATTCGACCGTTGGCGTGACGTGCAGTGGACGTGTTACATAATGAATGTTACTTTCCCGCAAGCACGAATCATTCCTCTCCCACTGCAATACCATCGTTAATCAGTTTTCTCACCGGAGTCCTTTGCAATCTAATATATCCGACCATCCTCGAAGCGCTCGGCACTACCATGGACCCGAGTTGCGATTACCTTCGCTGCGGATGGACATTGGATGGTGGTGTGAATACCTCATTCTGGGAAAATCGAAAACTCATTGTATAAATAGTTTCGCTCTGCCAAATTCAGCTGTACTTAATGTAGTGTTTAGGATACCAGCAATGCTGCAATAGTGTATAGAAAACGTATATTTTATTTATTGGATTTCCCCCTGCCATACGCCTCTGGCGGCTCGCCAGATCTAAAATCTATTGTAAGTCATCATTCAGTAATAACCGTCACCAGCGAGAAATAAAGAAATCGTTAATACGGAGAATGAATGTTGCCTAAAGACGGCCACGAATCAGAAGCTGGTACTGGAGGGGCAACATTAACATGATTTCTGATTGGCAGTAAAATAAATTATTTGAAACTAATTTTCTGAACTGAAATCTGGTGGAATTACGAAATAGAAAGATAAACAAATCATAATAAACATGATAAAACAAATCATGATAAACAAATCAAAAGAAATTTTATGAAAATTAAATCTATTTTTAACTTTAATGCTAAAAATATTCGCGATGAGATTAATGAGATTCTTTTATTTACTTGCGCTCTATAATTCATGGATGAGCGAAATTAAAGAAAGAAGATTTAAAAAGGAAACAGAATAAACTTTATATTTATAATGGAGTTTGCTTGCAGATATAATGGTGAAGCAGAAAAGGTGGCCAATATAATGTTCTCTTAAGATTTAATTTTCCCCTTTTGCCAAAGTATTGTCTTCTATATAATGCGGAACTTAATAATCAGACGCCGTAGAAACCTGTTGAACCCGAGCACCCAAGGTGCGGCCCTGCACGGGCGCACCTTCCTCTTAAGTGAACTTGGCCAGGTTCATCTCTGATGAACCTCAGGGAACGATTTTCCAAGCTCATCAAAGCGCATATTCGCCACGCTGCGACTGGTAAACCAGTGGCATTGCCCGTCACAACTTTGAGGAAACAGAAGGGGATGTCGAAACAGTCCATCATACCTTCCGTTACAGTCTGGAGCTGCAACGAACCGGCACGGATACCATTTGAAAAACACCCCTATGAATTTAGACCTCTTACAAGAGCGTGCATAGTAAAGGATTAAGTGGAGCATTGCGAAGAATCATGTCTGGGGAGATTTTTGCCTTCCGAAGGAGTGGTGGGGAGTGGAGGGTGGGTCGGTAAGAGAGGTTTTAGAATTCACAGCGCCCTCTCGCCCCTGGCACACAGAGCAGCCAGGTATGTACATAACAGGACCCAAGAGGTGTATCGGGGGGGGAGGGGGGCTTTGGGGCGCCGCGATGTTGCCAAGCCGCCGCTGGACTGCGAGTGAGGCTGCGTCCACCGGGATGCAAGCGATGGATTTGAATATTGCGGAGGCTGCATGCAGGAATAACTTATATATCCATGGGCAATCAAATAACGATTGCAGATACATTTCGATAGGTCCACCAAAATGGACGATCGAACAGAGCCCCGCCGCAAACTCGAATTTTATCTTCAGATTTGAACGAATTTTTAAAATATGATACAAAAACTTTTTTGTATGATTGAGAAAAGGGTTCCTGCATAACTGAAAACCAGAAGAATCGCTCTTCATTTCGAGTCACTTACTATTTGAAATTGAACAATTTTAGGCCAGCAGACGTATGGCCGCCCTCAGGCGAAATTAATAGGTTTTGAGATATTTCATTGTTGAAATTATACATTGTTCCACTTTTCGATTCAACAATACAAGTTTTGAGTGATCTTTCTCTCCTTAATGTACATAAAAAAGATAAAATTTCAGAATATTTAATCTTTATTGTTGTAAGCGTTCACGATTTATTCTTCCATTAAACCATTGTCGTCCCATTCATCTGTGCACCCAGAGGAAGTTATACCACCTATTCACTGTCTAATCCGGCTTCGTTTACAACCGGCATTTAAATAAAAACCGAATTAGTCGAAAAGCTATTCGGAAACAATTTCGAAAGAGGTTTAGGTCTCTGAATAGGAATTGATGGCACCGAACCATTCTTTACAACCACCTCCGACTATAGTTTCCCCGTGCGGTTGTAAGTACCGTTTTCGCCGTTAACGTCCTCCATTGTGCCCACAAACTGCTAATCCAAGTTTAGGGAGACAAGAGAAAGTGAGTCCGCACAATTCCGCGTGGCAACAAAAATTTATGTGGCACACCTGGCGCACCAAACAACGCATTGTGGCTTCAATTAAATCTGCATTCATAGCCATCGGACGTGTCGTGCGCAGTGCCAAATGCGTGTCCATCCTCAGGCAACAATTGCCGCTTTCTTAATTGAAGCCCTTTTCTCTGTCGCATTTCAACAAGTTCACGGAAAATAGTTGTTTCGTGTCTTTCACATTTCATTATGGTCATCATATCTTTCTTTCCTATAGTTTTACAAAAAATACAATCTCGTCGTTGATTATAGTAACACATATATTTCTCTATTTCCTATTAGTTCACCAACAATGAATATCGTCGTTGATTATGGCAAAGTAACACTGAATTACCTGCAACAATCATCAGCAATTCGTTATTTAATTGAATTTAAGTGGATCACTGTTTCTGATCATCTTAAATACTTCAAAATTCACAACTTTGCTTAGTATCTCGTGATTATTGTATAAATAACTTTTTTGGGATTTAAGCGTTCTTAGTCAGGGGCTCCTATGAAGCTATTCGACGAATAATTATTAACCACTTTCGGTTATAGCGCCCTTCGACGATTACATTGCTTACTGACTAATTTTGGCTCTGATCGCATGATTCACTCCTCACATCAAGTGCATTTTCATACCAAAGCAGCATAAGATTAAATAAAAGAGATTCTGATGCTGATTTCAAGTCTAAATTGCTCAATTGTGTGATCTACTTTATCAACTTTAAATTATTAATGATAAAGTTCCCTCTATTTCAATCGCCGATTTCCCTGGCAATGGGATTTTGAAATATACATTAATTTGCATATTTACCCTGTAAGTTGAAAGGTTCCAGTGACTGTGGGATTAGTAACGCCAGCGTCCTCAAGTAGTTATGAAGTATGATGGCTTCTTTTGTACAGAGCGATAAAGAAAGCAACCAGAAGCAACTGCTTGTCCCAGCGATTATTCTCTCAAATGTAAATTCATTTTATTTATCTCTTCAATCTCTCAAAGCGAACATTAAGTCTTGGACATCTCCGCGCGATTCCTGGGAAATCGATGGTTATAAGCCTATTTCGACTCACCAAAAATAAGATAACCTACAAATTTCGGAGAAAATTTAGTTTTCCCCATCTCTAGGTAATGGCAACATCTTATATGTTTCACAGAAACGAATTCATACATAATGAATAGGATTTTGCTCAGTTAGAGGCTCATGGAGGATTAAGAATATCATAAAGATGGCAGAATAATCGATTATTATGAGGTTATTAAAAGGATAGTTTCCCTTCGGAGCGAATAACTAAGCACATGTGAGAAATGCTGGACCCTCCTCTACATAAGTATATAACAACACCAATTCTTCTTTCTTCTAAATAAAAGTATCTTAAAGAACGAAGAAAATCAGTAGCATATCTAGACATCATAATAGGTGGGACGAGAAAACATTTGTTAAGAATAATCTTTTAACTCTGTGAAGAATTTTGAGGGAATTCACGAATCAGAAATATAAGGAAAATGCGTGAATTTCGATTTATAAGAGTTAATCAGAACCGAGAGTTAAACAGGTAATAACGGAGCGAAATGTCCTTAGCTCTCGCTGTTCCTGAACTGCAGTACTGCTGAGTAGATAATACATTTATAAAATGCAATAGCTATCTCGGAGGTTGTTTTAGAATGAGGAAATGCAACCTGTATTGTGAACCATGCAATATGGCGACGTACGGTCTCACCCTTAAATTATTTTTATGCAAAATACTAACAGCATACAGCATAAAAGGTAGATTATAAGACGCAAGATACTTGAGCATTTATGTTTTATAAAAACAGGAGTGTGAATTTTATATTTTTCTCCATCTATAGACGAGATTTTTACTCCGTCGGCAGCGCTCTTCATAGACACAAAAAGTCTGTGGGCACGAGGCATTAATCTTTAGAAAAGGAAACGAGTTTAGAAGGGCAATGGAAAAGTGGCCATCTCGAGACGTGGGATGGTTTTATAGAATCAAGCGTTTAAAAAGGAAAAACGGGGATTTTTGGGGCAACAGCTCGGGGTCTTATAAAAAAGAAGGGTCAGTGCAGCCTCAGGCACAGTTGCACTCTTGTGCCTCAGTAATTTGCCTTCGCTATTTTCCCACGAGGTTCTTCGGGACGAAGGGATCCTCGGAATCTCCATGTCTGCCTCCACTGCGTTAATGGTCCAATAATTCTCAAGACGTTTATAAATGAAGAGACCAGACACACGTATTTAATCAGTGCTGTGCTCATTTGTGGGGTTGTACGCTGACCTAATAAAACCTAAGTGATTTTCTGACAAGGGTGCTGTTTCTTTTAAAATATCAACAGATGCACTCTAAAACGAAGCTAAGAAAATCGCTAAATTCTTTTTAAAAGGTTGCCAAAATGTAATCAAACTATCTTGAAATAGATTTTACGAATATTTTATCAGTTTAGGAATTAATCGAATTGAATATATAGTATTATTGACTTTGAGACTTTTATTGCGAAAATAATGACATTTTCATCTGTATATTTATTTATTTAAGTTCGCGTTGCAAGTTGGCCTACAGGCCAGGAGGCAACGTTTGAGTATACAAGTAAAATATGCTATTCTATGAGAACGTAGACGAATGTATACATAAGAGCACACGATAGATGGACAGTTACTGAAATAGAAAATAAGTCACCAAAATAAGGAGAAAGTCATTATATCTAGCGATAAAATCGCTGAATTGGTATACGTGTTGTCTTTAGCCGAAAGAGCGACAGAGAGCAAATAAAAACAGAAACGAAAAAGCCATCCGGAAGAGATAAGGAACGGATACAGTCGAAGGTGTCGAAGAACTATTAGGTAGCAAGATGACTAACAGTGAAAGTAAAAAGAAATGGATAGAAAGTATAACAACCCAAGCGAAAAAGGGGATATGGCAACTGCTGACAGGCAAAAGCTAGAATACTAGGAAACGGTTCATGAAAACCTGTCTTTTTATGAGGCTTTGCTGTGAAAAATGCATTGTAAAAGAAGCAGAGAATACAATATTACAAGCAATGGATATGTGTAGAAGAATGATAAAGATAAATGAATAGAACGATGACTAATGAAGAAGTCTTTCGAAGAGTGAATAAAGCCTGCTGAAGACAGTATTGGAAGGACAGGTATAAGGGTAGGGTATATACAGGTATCACATGGGAAGACCTAGATCGAATTACAAGAAAAAAGTGTCCAATTGAGAAAGAGCGAATAAAGCGATAGAATTGATTGGGGGTCTACAACTGGGGTCAACCTTCAAATTTACAACTGACGTCTTGCTGATTTTTCTGTTCCACTCAACATATTCGAAATTTACACGTTTCTGTCATTTAAGGCGATAACTGCTTGATCTCGTTCGCAGGTTATAAAAGATTCATTATATTTATATTTTTTAGCCTGAACTTCAAAAATCATTTTAAAAATATTAAAGTTCCATATTTTGGTAGATGGTATTTATTTTTCAACCAATCAAAAATCTATTTCGAATTCGAATTTCGAATCGATTTGAATCACTTTGCATAATTTTTTATTTTAATGCACATTGTATCGATATTAGTGACGCAAGACTTGTTATTTCAGTCGAATCTAAGACAAATTATAATAATATCAAACGAATTATGATAATAGTTTACAAATCGTTCATTGCTTCGTTTCATTGATGTTAATAATCAAATTTCAGATATTATTTC
Organism: Sympetrum striolatum; assembly: GCA_947579665.1. NCBI lineage: Eukaryota > Metazoa > Arthropoda > Insecta > Odonata > Libellulidae > Sympetrum > Sympetrum striolatum. The sequence continues at coordinate 44,835,832 of OX388342.1, read as the reverse complement.
AAAACCCTATGCTATTCAAGCTATTTGAAGCACTTGAACTCACTTGAACTGAAGTAATGGTGATTAGAAAGCAATAATAATAATAATAAATGGCCTTTGTTCAGGAGAGATTGAGACTAGGAAGTCTCTTCTTACACCTAACCCATCGTCATATGCGAAACAGAAAGAAAGAGACAGTTTGCAAAAGTACTCGAAGAATACTAGTATGTGGATTTTAAAAAACCTAAGCTGAGGGTTCAAGAAAATATTTCCACTGCAGGAAAACACTAACAGGAAGGGGAGTGTGAAAAACATGCGAAACCTACAGGTAGAAAAATATATTTTGAGAAGAAGGAGAATAAAAAGAATTATGAAAGACGAGCAGAGAATACATAAAAATTATACAAAGGAGACAGGGGAAAAATACATATTCACTACAAGTAATCAAATCAAATAAAATATCTTCACAAATGACACTAAATCTAAATTACAAGAATTGTAGCATAAAAAAATAAAAATAATACACATAAGAATATTTCAAGAATAATAAAACGATTGAATACATTTAGGTTGAGAATGAATAAAATAATCAAAAACATAGAGTTTATATGACAATGGATCAAAGCCATCAATCAGTTTTTACGACGAATCTCTGCTTCGATAAGAAAACGATAAGTAGCTTAACATAATAAATATTCCAGAAGGAAAGAACGCTTTAAGCACAATTAACTAAAAATGCAGTTCACTGATAACACGAACATAAGAATAATACCCATTCATGTAAATGATCCTCATGAATTGGAGAATCACTTTTTTGTCATCATCATCAATTTCACCCTTCGAAAAGATAAGTGAGCGCCATCATTTGTGAAGGCAATCCACTCACCATCATCTCTCTTCGGCAGCTTTCATTATCATCACAAAAAGTAATACCGAGACTTTTCCCTGCTCCTTTGTTTTATTTCATAGGAATTCCTTCGCATATTTTATTACACTATCTTCATTCGGATGAAGCGGAGCATTTGTTACCTATCTTAAAGAACTGTGTTCTAATAGACATGGACCCCGTCAAGAATTCCCGAATAATTTTTAAGCTTTACTTTTCCAACAAATTCCAAGGGATATTATGGATCAAAGATATTCCAGAAGAGAAATATGCCATAAGTCTCCGAACGGAATTTCTCCATAAAAAGTATTAATGAATCAATATGAAAGAATAAAAGTTACATTGAGCTACGAGATACAACAAGTAAAAGAAAATGCTTCCCAAATTGCTTTGGCATACAGTATTTTGGGCCCGCCCTCAATGGGGTCCGAAAGGGGAGCGTTAATTCAAATTCTCGTGGACAGAGCAAGAGATGGTGCTCTTATGCAGCTACAAATTTTATCACAGTTATCAGAAGACTGTTAATTAAGCTGCGTAGATGAAATGCGTGATTCCCCTTCGAATTAAGCACGATTTGACTATCACCAAGAAAGAAGCTTCAAGCAGGGAAGAGTTAACAGAAGATGAAACGATAAAATATTAATATTTCAGAAAAGTAGAGGATGTTTATTCTTTACATTTGCTCTCAAAAGTCTCAAATTAATTCTAATGTGAAATAAATTCACTGTAAACATTGGATAACTGTGACTCACTGCAGGTTTCAAGTGTTACGTCAACACCCATACTGTGCATTTTGTTTGATGGATAACCGATGATAACTACGAAATTGCTCGCTTTAGTTTTCTTTATTATTTAAATTAATGGCTATTCAATGTTTAAATCGCATATATTGATATAAATGGTTCAGAGATTGTAAATTACTAATACAAGAATGATGGAATCAATACGTATCAGCGATAGGAGCGAAAAGATTTTAATTTTTAAATTTAATAGCACTCTTTTACGTCGGTGTACTTTTCTCAATGCCCCTGACATGCCTTTGACCCTTCAAAATAAGGATTTTTCAATCTGATCTAAATATGATTCCATCTCGACGATGACCTCTTCGTTACAGAGCATCTGATTTCTCTTTTATATATTCATACATTTATCAAGCGAATTAAGGATCGATTTTTTTTATTTCTATGAGAACAAAAACACCTAACACGTATACATACTACTAATGAAAATTAAACAAAAACTCATAAGTTTGTCGAGTTGAAAATTTGCATTTAACCACAAGGTTTCGGAAGCCCACGAAGTTATTGCAAACTTCCCTCATCGGCGCTATCTTTCTTTGAACAAGCGTACTTACGGATCCACCCTTGTTTACCTGGAAGATGTATTTTCTCAGTTGAGGTTGCCAATCATCCAAAAGAATCTTTTCAAGAGATGCTGTAGTTCGAGAAACAACAGCTTTACGGAATTCAAATACAGTAAAACGAGGCGTTTGAAACGATATTTGGAGATTTGGATGGTGGAATGTAAAGAGAGATGTCTGATGAATTCCAGAGGGGAAACAATTTAAATTCTCCGCGGGAGTAGACCTCGGAGGCCATTTATGGCGGTCATATCCTTATTGGGACTTTTCGCAAGCAATCTTTTCAATTGCATATTATTTAGTTCGGAAGTTCGGGAATATTCTCCTCTCACTGATATGGGAATTTCAATGCCTGGAACTTTGATTTCTATGGGAGCTGGAATGGAAATACACCGAAATTCCGCACATCATCGGTCGTTGAGGAATCTCGCGGAACTAGTTTCAACCCCATTGCATTAAGGAGTGCCATCTCATTTGGTATGCATTCAAAATTCAAGTCTACGTCGGTTATGCGAACCGATTCGCCAAAATCAGCTTCAGTTTTAGCAGGCATTCGATTTCCGCATTGAAACCGAAGGTAAATGATTCCACTGACTTGCGCAAAAAAATCCAGAAATGAGGTACACTTGACTACAGCTTAAATGAATGTTAAAAAAACGATACACCTCAAGCTATTTTTAAAATAAATATATCAGTAGATTAATTCTTTCCCAATTTCCTATAATGGAATTATATCATAGCGAATTTGTAAACTTCATATTGAACAGCATAAAAAGGACGTTGGAAATATTCTTGAGCAAACAGAACCGTCAAATATTACAATTAATAGTCAGAATATATCCCCCGACAAAAACTTGTAAAACGCCTTTAAAAGGGATTAAGGAAACAGTTTGAAAGAGCACTTCCTCTGCAGAGTTTCCGAATTATTGTTATTTTTCCATCCTCTGTATTTTAATTCAACATCGAGGACGATTAATTAGTCGGACAATTTTCTCACACATCAATGATACACTGATATGGCATTGTATGAGTGATAAGTAGAGTTCCAGTTGTCGTCGATTTAAAACATAAACCGAACTAAGTGTTGCAAGAGATTCTTTGACTGCATCGAAGCCACTATTAAACCACTCCTCGACAACTTTCTCTCAACAGTCTACAATGTATTCGGTCATTTTACCTCTACTTTTGTTAACTCACTAAGCAGGTTTTTAGCTTTTCAAAGATAGTGATATACTTCCTCATAATAAAATATACACCAGAGCTATCAATCAGGCAATCACTCCGTCAAAACTCGGTCCCTGAGGCCCTAATTTACTTCTGATACGAGTCCTTCGAAACTTTCTCTAGATGGCCAATAATAGGAAAGGGTGTATTAACATAGAATTTACAAATATAAATACGAATTAATTTAAAATTATAATGGGAGAATTTTTTTCATATTTTTCCTCTGTTGTTACAACTATGAATTGGTGAATGGAATAGTTTCAGCTGTCTTTCAGTACATGATAGAGATAAATCTATATTTCATTTGGTGTTTCTTGATAATGGCTATGGTAATTTGAAAGCTCTTGAGCGATGCAGAATAATGGCATACACTTTGTCATTTAATATTGTTTCCGATAAATAGTATTATCCATAGGGTTCTTGCGATCTTGGGGGATTTTTGGGTGGGAGTTTTCCACGCATAACAATCTGACTCAGTGAGTAATGCATAGATAAACTATGAACGTTCTTATTTTCCCTAATAAGTCTCATTTACATCCTGGGATATTGACAACAATGGTTGAGTGCCTAAGGCTCCAACCGCCTTCGAGGCTAACGGACATGACAGAGAATTCTCACCTCTAATCAAATTTTTGTAGCTTTTTCACTCCAAGCCAAGTTATAGTTGTCAATATGTTATATCCCAAGAGAAATTACCAAGAAAATGCCAGATTGGTATTTCTTGATTTAGTTTTCTTTGAGTTTCACTTAAAACCAACTTAATGTCTCATGGATTACTTTGCTTCACCTAATATCTCATAATTTGATTAATTGGAAATAACAATAAAATTAGCCAATTCTAATGAATACAAATTAGACAAATTAGCGACATAGGTTTCCAATCTGAATAGAGCAGGTATATTTCATTCGTTCCCAATACAAAATCGCTTCGACATCACGGCCCTGATTTCAGCGGAGTCTTTCTTCGGCTCTCCGACGGCCTTCGACAGCGGTCGATGATCCAGTAAACGCGCTCCGAGTCGCCGAGAGGATCCTTTCGAATTACCACGGCGACCTCCGCCATTAACTGTTTTTCCAACTCCCGAAATTGTGGTAACGTTATCGGAGAAGATTTTGCAGGAGAGAATGTCGAGATGGTCTCTGACCTCAGGAGCATTCGTCCGAGTGGCGTTGCCACATTTTAAAACGAGATTTTCGTTCGCTTCATATTCGCTTGTCACGTGACCGAGTTGAAAAAGAGCGGGGAAATAGCCTTTCGGAGGCTAAGTGGTCTTATTCCACGCATGACGTGGAGACATGCACGATTCCGAGAAAGAGGGCGTGGGTGTTACCGGGAATTCTCGGCGGAGGACGCCGCAGGAAGTCGTAAACTGCGTATTTCTCCGCTTAACAAATCGCCGACGTTTCGCCGCTGAATCAAATTAAAATGCGTGACATTTCGATAAATTACCTGTAGACAAGTGCATTACGCGATTTAGCATTACGTACTTTCTATATAGATTCTAAGCAATCACAAACTTAGGTCGGCCGAACTTATGTATTTCTTTGTAGAACGACTGAAATCCTTATCGGCACGAGGATCTCTTGGTTGGTAGGTTAAGCTTCGGTTATAAATAGCAATATAGGTATTACGAATTAGGCTAGGTAAAGACAACTTTTAACATAGTATTATTACATGAAAGTCACTTTTTCACCCTAATCTAAGGAACTGAACCTAATCAGATTATAAGTGTAAAGAAACATATTTTTTATACTAAAGTCAATAAAAGAACTAAGAAATTCATATCAAAATGTACATATTAAAGTATAATAATGGGATAGCAAAATAAAAGTTATATTTGCTAGTCGATTCATCGATGAATTTTAAGTGAAATACATTAAAATCTGATCAATTAATCCATTGCAACTTAATGTTACGCATTACCAATGAGACTAGAACACTTAGGAACCATCCAATTCCACTGTTACATTTATTTGTTGGCTAAGAAGATATACAATAATTAATCGCTCCAACCTTATGTAAAAGCGGGAAATAGTAAGAAAATAAAAGAACAGTATATCACGGCATAATCTAGTATTCTATGAAAGCTCTGTATTTAAGACTTCGAATCAAAACGTGATAAAAGGAAAGGAAATTTAAACGTAAAAAGGTAATTTTACAGCAGTAGATTTATATCAATGGATTTTCTCAATCCACCTTATAAGTCATTACTCACCATCATTCATATTTCAGTGACTTTCACGTATGAGTAGCTTCAATTGGAATCATCATAAGAAAAATTACGATACCTATTATTTTTAAATGAGATCTGTGAGGAGATGGTTGGCAATGAGGACAAAGATAGACCGCGTAATTGCTCTGTTTATAATTAAATCGTTGAGCTAAGGAAAACAGTATCAATCGTTTCCTCTTTCAGTAATCGCTGGACTGAGGAAAAATATTCAAAGGAAACTCAAAACGTTTAATCAAGTAAATGAAATACACATTTCCTCCATCTTGTGATGAAAGATAATTGAAAAATATCTAGATCATTAAAATACGGTTGCATATACTCAGGTCAGATACGAAGAAAGATTAATAATCGCAGTTTTGCATTCTTTAATATGTCCAGCTTTCAACTCTCATTCCAACGTTAATTCATCAAATGAGGTCCTCGAATGCTCGCAACTGAAAGCACATGCTCTCAAAGAAAGAGACTGTAAAAAAATGAGAGAGAAAAAATTATTTGTTTAAGTGATCTCTTACTCTCTTTATCCACCATAAGTTGTCTTGTATGATCTTGTTTTATGAATGCGCACTGACAAACAGGTTAAAAACTCATTAATTCAAGAAGTCTTTCATGGTGCGTGATTTTTAAAGATTTTCTCCCCCGTGAACACAAAAATGTTCGGGGATTATTCACCGAATAAACACCTAATTACTACGTTTCCGTAGTTCAGATCTTATCGCCCTTCCTAAAGCGATGTATCAAAAATTAAAGACAAAAAATACATTTATTTCAACTAAATATAGGTAAGTTTTTCCATCAATACAAATAAACTAAATAAATAATTATTTATTATTATAAATAATTCTTTTTTTAATATAAATAAATGATTATTCCGAAACAAGCAAATCAAACCAACTCTATTTAAATTTCCATACCTCTTCCATTAAAATACTAGAGATATACCTCTATATAAATATTTCATTTCGAAATATATTTTCGAAGATTTAGATACAAGTATTCGTCGAGAAAAACGAGTGAAGTTATATAGAAGGAAGGAATCCGGAGATAAATAATTAGCCATGTCCTTTGCTACAAATTGAGTTTCAACCTGTTGGAAAAAGGGGTACCGTCGATATTTCAAAATTGAATATCTTTGAGTTAGAATCAATTTTTCATCGGTGCCGATGTGCCTTTGACAACGCAATAGATTACATGTTGAAAGCATGTAGTGAAGGTCTGTAAAAGAAAGGGAAATTAAAGGAATGAAAAATTCGTATCGCCCTTTCCTGCCATCTGATGGAATGCTAAACAGGATGTAATGAGGAATGGCAATCGATGCTTGCTAGGAAGGCGTGGGAATTAGGCTCATCTCCTTCCTCCGATTGAATTGCCGATGTCGTCATACGCCATAATCGCAGATAGAATTTTAATTCTCTCTTCAGACTCGCCAAGTTATTCGCTCGGAAAAAAATCCTCTGCTTGAGACGAAACGAGATCCCACACATTCTCATCGTTAGTTTAATACATTCCACAAACCAAGGGCTCTCTAGCACACTTTGAGGACAGCACTAACATTTGGGAATATTTTAGGAGCTGCAGATTATCTATAATAGTTATTCATTCCACACTAAATATAATCTTATATGTTTCCAATGTTCAATGTATTCCACATTAAAGAGGAAGACTGAATTAAGGGAATCAATAATCAGCGTTCTCTATCAAGGAATTAGGGAAAATATTATTTTATTCATAAATATAAGGTATCAAATAAGAAGAAGGTATATCAAGTTATATATTTATGAAATAGACTGTGTTTTAACATCTAATTTGAAAGCATACATAAAATTAATGAAATTGGAATCAGTAATGATCTCGTTGATACAAGTATGACTATATGAAATGAAACAAATAGAAGAATCGACGATTTCGACGTTTGCCAAGCCACACAGGGAAAAAACAACCTAGGGTTTCGGGGTTTAGCATAATCATTTGTGTTCCGTTCTGATAAATTTTATATTATTTATTTAGCATAAATTACCTCTCAATCGAGATTGATTCCATCTATAATATTTTTCGGCGGATATATAAGGTTTGAGTTCGGATTTTCATTAGCATTCAAGAAAAATTGAAAAGGAGTTGAGAAGTAGGATCACCATTAAATGGAAGCTGTAAAGTACGGCAGGAAAAGTATACAAAGTTTCCAGTGAACTTAAAAAGCAATAAAAGTTTTCGATATGATGGAAATTTTATAGGTACACATAATATCGTCTCGGAATTATCAAATGGTTATAATTAATTCCTTACTTATTTTACCCCGACTGAATCATTCTATACCAAAATAGAATGTTTCGCCAATATAAATTTAATGGCACCAGGGAACCATTTTAATGAGGCCTCAATCAATTTCAGAAACTATTTCAAAAATTAACTCGACAACTTAATTATTACGAACTGCCACTATTTCTCAATGTTTGAGGATTTTCGATAGAAGAAGTTTTATTTTTTTGAGAATGCTATAATCTTTATCCAACTTGGAATAATTCATTTAATTAATTAAATTAGCTCTGAATCTCCGACTCTCATTTTCTAGGTATACATACGGTAAAGTATTTCGACCACTCTGACTCCAGATGATGTTACTCTGTTAGAGAGTTGTATTCTGGGCTATATTTAAGGGGATCACACGAATCTACTTCAGAAAACGATATCCCATTATATTTATATTATTTAGCCACGGGTAACTATTTTACTGAACACGATCTAAAAAGTCGGGAAAAACTTAATACCTTACTTCTAAAAATCGTATCGGATATTTATATTACATATACTTTTTGATGTTCGGTCAATGATGAATATCTCAAATCCTTCAAATCAGCTTTTCAAAGTCTATGTGCGTTACACCACAACCAAATTTTGAGTCTGATCACACTTGCTACACTTTTAGTTTGCTAACCACTCTGGCAAGCAGGGGCCCCTTACAATTAGACAACCCATCGTAAGTTGGTGTAAATTTGTCCCATTTTCGTTTACATTTCTGATTAAGTTATCTTGGTTAACTAGTGTATATAAGTAAACGAATACATGAATACACAGTGAATATATTCATGTAAAAATATCGTTATAAAGTTACCGGATGATTGAATATGGCGTTAGAGTATAACTAATAGAGAAGTAACTCGTATTTCATCTTCAATTATTAATTTCATTATTTCATATTTATTAAATAAATGACAAAGATCGGTGGGTTGGTTTAATGCCATCAGTGGCCCGTAAGATGGGCAATCCAGCTTTAGTAAATATCCAGAAGGGTTCCTTCCTTGCTTCCGATGAAACCGAAAGGATATTTTCTCTGCCAATACAAAGGTTGCCATACACAGAAACACATTCTGATTACCCAAATTTTTATATGATTTAGTTGTTAGGTTTATATGTATTTAATCAAAACCAATCTGAGCATTATACTATGTATGATATACGGAAAACAAAGAAGATGCTCTTTATGATCTGGTTGGCTCAGAACATTCCATTCTGTGATTTAGCCATTACTTCAATTTTTGCATTTATTTAGCATAAAGCAGGGTTACCATAGCCAGCAAGACGCATGCAACTCTTACGCACACTTTGTGTGCTATACCTTTCAGATACGATTGTCCATTTATAATAACCATCTAAAATGAAGGAAACCTAAAGCATGCTTGACTCAATTGCTGTAACTGAATCTTGGCAATAATAAAATCATCATTTTAATACAAATAAATCAACTAAAATTCACGATCCGTGAAGGCATTCATCCTCCTTGTTGAATGCAATGAAAATTGTAACTCATGTGCTCTACGTGGGCTCTTCTATTTCTCGCATTCAGTGAGAAAAGCAGGGGCAAACCACCTCAGTCTTCATCCTACCTAGAATTCCTCTTCTTTTCTTCGAAACCTTTTTGGTCTAATGGAGGAGAGGATGAGATCTGTCAAATAATACTTACTTATCTCATTCAAAACCTTTTATTTATTGCGAAAAATTCACGTCTATCAAAAACCATCCATGTTTACATAAGAAATTTCCATCCCAGTCTAAAAGTCTGAATATCCAAGTCAAATAACCAAATCAAATTAACACCAGGGATATCTTTTTCTTTGAATATCTCCAAAACGAAAATTTAGTGCTTTTGCCGATCGATAGCCCTAGATGGCTCCTGCAGACGATTCGCTCGACGGACCTTTATGGCTTCCACGTAAAGAAATATGATATTCTATCTTCTTAATAGATTTCAATGAAAACTGGGTTAGGAAGGAAAATTGGAATTTTGTCGTCCACGCAATCCATCGGAGGAACATTGCAGTTAGTGGAAAATTGACGTCAGCGTGACCGTCGCCGGAGGGCATCGGCCTAGGTGTCCTGGAAGACGTTGCGTCCAGCGGTGACGCACGAGGGAAAAGTCCCTCCGGAGAAAGCAGATCTAGCAGAAGAAGAATTCACTTTCCGCGAGAGGAAGTGCGTTACATCCGAGTGGTCTATGACGGAATCGGAAGAAAGAGCGAGGTTATGTCGGTTGGCCGAGAGTGTCCATATAAGGAGATAAAGGTGTATCTGTTGGGTGGACCAGTCTGGAGGGAGGGAGAGGACCTTCACACGAGGGCAGCCAAGGTCGCGCCAGACGAAGCATCTCCTTCCTCCATTTTGTATCCTCCATTGCCCATAACGAGCGAATTGCGCGGCCATTTTAACTCGGTTATTTCACATCCTCGGGGAGTTGGACCGAAATTAAGTTCGCGAGCAAAATGAGGGAGTTTTGTCGCCGGAATGGAAGCAGGATGACGCTTCCGAGTTGATATTGCAGGAATCGAAATGGAGGGAAATGTGTCTTTCATTTAATTTTGTCGCATACTTGCTCAATGCTGGGATACAACGAAAGCCACTGATGTGTTGATGATCAATGACATTAGCACCTGGTTGTTGAATGCAATGGGAAGTTTCATTCATAAGATCAATGCTCTGCATTTCCAGAGAAGTTTTCTACTCATGGTATTCTGACTATTTCTGCAAATGAAAACTACCTCACTCCTCATCTTGTCTGATATGCCTCATTCCAACTTAAAAGTTCCGGAAGGTAATGGTGGAAGGGTTTGAGGATTCAACCAAACTTCGTGGAGATAACTTTACAGACAGACATCGTAAGAATCCAAGCTCCTGTCTGGGTTGCTTTGTGTGTTACGTATTAGTCTATGACTATCACTCCCAAGGAGGAGTTCCTCTGGAGGTGATCTCATTGCTTACGCACGATTAACGTTCGGTTACCTTGATGACGGATCTAGAACTAGCCAAGGATGTGGGGGATGAAATATAATTTCCTTATACGATCATTTATGTATATCTGTAATAAAATATTTGGAAAATTTGCATTAGCACTGTAAAATTTAAAATTTATTTGAAATTCTATCATACATGCCTTAAATAAGCAGAAAGTTTCCAAGTCCTAATGTTGATAAAAATAAATTAACTGTTTATTCGGTTAACAATATCAGTAACAGATTTGTTTTCAGTTCGTTTTGCTTTAAAATGTGTGACTTTTTAACAGAGAGGGTTTGTTTGTTGCATTTTACTCGAGATAACAACTTATTGTATTAAATGGTATGATTTTTCTTCCAAATGACATTAATCGTTAAACGATTTTGCATTGCATGCAGACATCTGAGTTGCGTGTTGTACAAATTTCCTTAGCTCTACCTAAAACTCAACCCCTTAAGACGAGGGCCTTAGTTGGCACTTAATAAGACTTTTTGTAAATTATTGTTCCAGTTAAAATGTAATTATATACAATTCGTGTCCAAAGCTTACATAGCATGGGCATAAAAAATTGGAAGCGTTTACGGATTTCTTAAAAAAGCAATGGAAAAATATGTTATTGAAAATTTAGGACATGTAACAATGTGCAAACAATAATTGCATTCTCATCATTGTGATGGAGACCCTTGCCTTGAGAGGGTTTCATAGGAATAACGATGCATTCACCTGTCTACCTATTTATTTCTTTCAGTATAAACTATGAGCAGCAAAAAGGCCCACATAGTGGATCGTTAACAATTAACTAAACAGTTAGGAATTGTTTCTTAAAGGTTACTTTTTCCCTCTGCGACAAAGTTCGCGCGACATATTTAGCCGAATTCAGACAGGAAGAAAAAGAATTTCCTGTAACTTTGCCTCACCGAAAACTTACTTTCTTCCTACGTGTCCTTTTGAGCAGAAAAAATCCCATCGTTAAAGTCTCTTTCATTGCTCTCTGTTGTCGGTTAGACACTGCGGACTCGAGCTTAAGTTCACCGTTCCTAATTAGATGAGGTTTGTGATAGGCCTCAGGAAGAATTTCTTACGGCTTTCCTCACGTCCATTCCATCTATACTTATCTTGTGAAGGGAGAGGAATCTATGTAACGGTCCAACATCTTGTGGCCTCCATTCTGAGATTTTGAATTGCATTTGTTAAGTTAGAAAGAAGACAGTCGAAAGATACATCCCTTAGAACACCTCACAATCGGAATGTTTTTCTCTCTCGAAACGGAGAGATTGGAAAAAGAGTCCTCTTCGTGATAAAGAATCACCTTTCTATTGGAGAGATTTAATCCCCGTGTTGGATATTATAGCGGGCAACGGATTTGTCAGATTTATACATGTGTATGGTCGGGTGAATACTCAATAGATTTCCGAACATAACACACAAAACGGTCAGAAGAAAAGGTATAGCTGTTGGGCTATCGCTTCAACATCATGAGTTAGCTCTGAAGGCTTCTATAACTTTAGAAGAAAGGAATATTTAAGCTTTCCATGATAAGTTTTCCTTCAAAGAAGCCAACCATATTGTGGAATTCTTTCTTACAGAAATAGCCGTAATTTCGAAGCTTATAACACAAAAACAAAAATATAAAATTATCATTATATCATTTTTTAATATATACCTTTTATATCGATATAAATTTCAACGATGTATTACGTAACTCGACATGAATGGCGACGACAAGTTCTAATTCTTGGCGCGGATTCTTTAGCACTCTCGTCTTGGTGTGATTCCATGTCTCATTCCCGTCTATTTGCTTTTCATGTTTTTCTTAATTTCAATTACAACCTCATCGCGATTTTTCAATCACTCTATTAATCAAAGAATTAATTCAGCATACTTTCGCCGTTAAATAGAACGAGTAATAATAATGTTACTGTTTTAATAAAAATGTATGATCGGATATGTATAAGTGGGATAAAGCAAAAGCGTGCACATATGGATGCGTACTGAGATGTTTTACTTTAATAGACGATTACTTTTTATGACGTATGAACCTTAATAACACGCAAGCTCTTGCAAAAATATAGAGGCGAACGGAAACATTTAAGCACAATCTGCAGAAGGTAAAACTTGTTTAAATATTATAATTCTGAACTTATTGATTTATATCGAGATCTATACAAGTTAACTTTCATCACCATCAATTACAAGTGGTGCGAATATGAGCTTCAGGGCATAGGAATTGTTGTGTTAGTTTATGGTCGAACTGTTCATTGAGATATTTCGTATTCTCACACTTATATTTGTCTTAAAGTCAACAGCCGTTACCTTATCTTTTTCTTGTAATTGTAGAGGAGAAGAGTAATTTACATTAATGTCATGAAGTCTCATTATATTTTATATTGAAATATTCGCTCAAGCGATACAGAATCAGGATTAATACTGTGGTGCTTGTTAACGTGTAAAAATTCCATAACTGACCAAACTTTTAACAAATAAAGTGGTCTAATAAAAGTTTGGTCAGTTATGGAATTTTTATTTACTCCAGATTTTTTCCAAAGTGTGTACATTTCTTTGGTTGGCTATACGTCTGTAGAATATAGGGATTCGAAATAAGTAGTTATAGTATTTTTTAATACAATGTAATCAATTAATTAAATAATTTTACGCATAAATTGCTATGCTATTACATAAAATGTAGGACAACTATTCTCACTATTCAAATAAAACTGTATACTCACTTGTATATACATCAATGAAATAAGTCTTTTTCAATTGAGAATGACTTTGATCTGTTGTTGAATTGTATTTAATTATTTATCCTTTTTAGTAAATTTCAAGAAGATTGAGAATACGTTCTAAGTATCCAGTGACATAACATCGCAATCCTCCCGTTAAAATTCAGATAATGAAAGGAGGTTCTCATCGTTAATTATAATGATTAGTATTTACGAATAGTTGTCTTTGAATATGTTAGTATGAGAGCATCCATACCGATTTCTGAAATTCAGTCATTGACGATCTATCCACTGTTACGCAGAGACGCAGTTGCTATTTACTCCAATAAATCCTCCATCATCATCACCTCAAAAGACCATGATTGGCGTTTTGTGGAAAGTCTCTTAAATGGCCTTAAGATGAAACGCCCTTTCTCAAATTCCCGTCATTCGCTTCATTCAAAGGCCTCCTCTGTCGGTGCCATTTCCAATGAACGAGTTTTAATTTTTTCTAATCGAAGTCGATTTCGTGCCTCACATTCGGCTGCCCTCAAGGTCCTCCGATTCGATTGGGATTCCTTTCCACTCCCAAGAGAGTGCCGTTTGCCACCCTCTACCATTGCGTTCAATCAGCGACTTTAATAACTCCAGAGGACCGAATTAATCGAATTGCTCTGTTTCAAATTCTTTTTATATTTAGACTACAGATTATTTTATTATTATTATTACATAAACTGTAGATAGGCTGCTAGCCTGGTGGCATTTTTTTATACCTACATACATATACACTAGTGATAAACATAATTAGCATAAAATAAATACTTGATAAACGTACAATTCCCACAGAATGATTTCATACATATATTATATTTACTTTACAACTAAATAATGAATTTATAAAATAATTTGTAACTCTTTTACTGGTTTATACGGGGTTCATGACAGGCCTTCTCGGCTACCGTAGCGGTCACGGGGTAGAACCCCACTGTACATCACCCTGTCAAGCAATCCCTTACTTTACCATAAGTCCCTAAATTACTACTACACATTACACAGTATTAACCAACATTATATCGACAAACAGGATAAGTTCAAGCTTTTAACAACGAACATATTATAGATTTAACAATATCTTTAAAAAAACACATCCAAAACCCATTTCGTACAATACATTTTTATAATAGCTTAAAACATCTAAGTTTAAAATCTTTAATAGATTTAGGTAAGGGTTTGAAGGCCTTTTCAGGTAACATGTTCCATTCCCTTACTACCCTATTTAGAAATGAGTATTTAGCCGCATCTGTCCTTTGTTTTCCTAATTTAAACTTCTCACTATGATCGCCGCGCGCAAAATAATTTGGTTTTTTTAATCTGTGACTTAATTCCCTCCATGCTTCGCCAGCGTTTTTTACTTGAAAAATCCCTATTAATCTGTTCAGCCTCCTCCTCTTTTCTGAAGTTTCCCACTATAGAAATTCTAACATTTTCGTTACGATATTAGGCTATAAATTTATTTTTACTCTCAATATGTCCCTATTTATTTTCGCTTCCTCCATTCTGTAGAGCTCACTTGAGCAATAAAACAGTATCTAGCTAACTGTGTGCACTATTTCCCTTTGATTAACTTCAGCGGGTAAGAAAGAAGCAAGAAAAAATATGAAATTAATCACATAAAGTACGACTTACGTTTCAAAATTTTAAGTTCAATTTTATGGAAATTTGTTGTAGTTGGACGAGAGAAGCAACCTTTGTAATTCTCGACTTTTTTTGCACACAAATAGACATCATTATGATTTCTGTTTTCATCTATGGAAATAGAGACGTATGTCTATCGTGGCAGTATAAATGAACACACATCTTGTTGATATGGGGTTGATAATTATTATGTTCACCCGTGAAATCAGAGTTGAAATTATAATTATTTTCCTTTGGTAAACTGATTTCTAGACACTTTTTCGTATGCTTTGGGATAAATTTCAGGTTCCTATGGAGCATAATAGAATGAAATTTTCTGCTTAAAAATAATGGCTGTAAGTAAAGCTGCCATCTCCAGCAAAAATGCACAAGCTATGGATCTAAGATTGGTAACTAAATAGATATATGCATTTATAAACAAGGATATTTTATTTGGCAAACCATAAAAATGTCATTAGATTGAATTGAATACGGGTTTCTTTTTGAAGTGGAGCTTGTTTTTTTCTCTTAGAGCACCGCTAATCTTAAAACATTTTTAGGGTGAAAAAGGCTATATAATAACAATTTGACCCGGTTGAGAACCCAAGAAAAGTTCCTGAGCAATAGTGTAATACTTCCAAATAGTCTGAAAGGTCAGTTACTAGCACAAATATTCCAAAATTTTCGAAGTATACTTACGAGTAGTATTATTTGTCAGGACGCCCTTTGAAATCTCTGAGTAGAAATTTGCATAAAAACAATGATTCAATCAAATAATTTAAGGATTTTTTTAATGGTTCATTTGAGAAATTCTCTCTCACTAAGTCTTTTTAAATCAAAAAAAGACGTAGAAATAAACACATAAATAAACACGAACGTAAGAAAGGAAGTATACCTCATAATTCAGTTGTATTGATACGTTTTCGTGGTGATAGTTGACGTGTTTACCCTCACGCAAATTATATACCAGGTGTGGGGAACCGTTTTCATCGAAAGGTCGTACAAGGAATCATTATTCCGTTCTTAAGTGGTGAATTTAATGATTTCGTGTGAATATTGTATGCGAAAAGCTAACTTAAGAACATAAGGACCTTATTCAATCTCTCATATGTATAATATTGCATCTAATTGAAAAATATTTGAGTACTACGTTTTACCAAAACAGAAAAGACATTAAGAATTTAATTGGCTAGGTAATAAATGGATTCGGACTAACGGTTGTGTGACCAGTGCGAGAGAGGTAAGCTATACAGATTCAGGATCAATTTTGTGGTACTTCTAAACTTGTAAAAATCAAAATTTTGTAATCTAAATAAAAATGTTGGTAAACAAATTTTTACGAAGGAAGATGTAGCTACGCTACGAAACCTGGGTCGTGTTATTCTGAAAATAAATAGTGGTCAAGTAAAAGTTTGTTTACCATGGATTTCTTTTGCGAGAGAGGTATTTTAAATTGATTTAAGAACATTTAGAATGACTGGATGCAGAGACGGATCTTCCATCACAATAGACGCAAACTGAGGGCCTTGCCGCTAAGGGGACCAAAAAGGAACTTTATTCGTTTTATAATATGGATTATATATTGGCGGGGCCTAAATTAGTCCCTGCGCCTCTAATTACTGAGATTCGTCCCTTATTGGATGAAATGGGAATGGATATTTGCTATGTCACAGTTTATATTGTAAGGTCGATGAAAATACAAATGATTCGAAAGGGAGAGGGGAACCGAGTAACCGAAAACCTACGTAGCTTGTAGAATATGGTGAAAAGGTGTAAGTGTCTTCAGAAATAAAAGGGAGTGCAAGAAAAGGAGTGAATTATGATGTGAATGTCAAATGCGTATTAAGAAAGAGATGTAAGTAATGACAGGGATTTAAGTATGGAGAAACTGCGGATGAAAGGGGCAAATAATAAACCTGTCCTACGAGAGGCATGAATCCCGAAGGAAGATGAGGCATGAGTCATATGTGTATACATCTTCACGGATACATAATTTTTTAAATTAAAATAATTATTTCTGAAGGAATTCTTTACTCTTCAAGACTTGTTTACTTTAATGATAAGTTTTCTCCCAACAAACTAATATTTAAGTTGCATTATTATTCGTTTCGTCACCCGTGATATTCGCAGAAATGTATCCCTTCTGAGCTATGACAAGGTTGGGAATAGCCGCAGTCTTGAGATCTTACTAAAGCGCTGTATTCCGAAATGAAAAGTTAGCCTGCAAGCAAAACTGTATAACATACATAAATAAATGTAGAGCTAAAAAAGGAGAATAAAATGAGCTGTGCCAAACAGGACGACTGGAAGGAAAGTATTACAATAGTATTGTGCAAATGTGACGATTTTGTTATTTTTTATTCCTTAATGAAAGAAGAGAGATATATATACTTTATATTCAAGTGTATATCTCTCTTCTTTCATTATGAGGTGCAATTTGCACATCTCGGCCGCCTCCGTGGATTTTATTTAGTAAACATGCATTTATTATTCACATAATCAAACGTAAATATTAAACAGTAATATACGCAAACTCGCCACAGTAAAAACGTGCGTATTTTTTAAGAGATAAGCAAATCGACGTCTTTGTGGTCGCGAAAACTTCGCTTAATAAAAATAGAAATGGAAAAGTACTGAAGAAATCCTCGGACAAATCTCAGACAATGTCAAATCGGAAATGCGGAGGAGTCACCAACACTTCTCTTTTCTCATTGAAATAAATTAACACACTAAGTTTGCTGATTTTGGATCGGAGGGACTTCATTTTAAAGATTCCTTTTGTTATGAACTTCCCTGAGGGCTCAACTTATTGCCAAGAATTAAATCACACATTGAAACAACTTGTAGTCACCATCACGTCATACTATTTATTAATAAACTAGTACTTTCTCAGAGTCTGCCTAAATACAGGTGCAGAGTGTTGATCGTGAAAAATGTATAAAAGACGATAATATAACAACATATCGGGGAGATGATGCGACACAAATTCCACAGGACACGGTCTTCTTCTGCAATGTCATTTTATGATGTTATGCGGGAATTTTTATTTGCTCCCGTACACTGTGTGTACCCTCTCATAAAAATTAATAGATAAACAAACAGTGTCTTCCTTCTGGCGAGACTGGTACCTACTAAGGAGAATCCTCATCCGCCAAACTCTTCATGTAAAACTTCGTTTCGTAAAATATATAAAGCAGCACATTCTCTTTGGGTGTAACTCCATAATAGCCCTTCTTTCCCGAAAATAAATCTTTTCTATTTCATAAATCAATGCCTACTTCTAGGAAATGTTTAATTAAGAAAAGATTCTTCAAAAAACTCATGTTTGTATTTTTCCTCTATGAGCTCATCTGAGTCCCAAAATTCTTCTCTATTTTGCTATTCTTCTTTTATACGTCCATACTACTTTTTTAGTAAATTATTAACTCCCAAGACCTACCTATGTTTTTATTCTGAAATGACGAAGGGTTAAATGTAACAAGACGAAAATGTCTCAATTTTGAACTTGATAAACAAGTTTTGCTATTATTATTATCTGCACTGTATACACTCTTATATTGCCAGTTCTATTATCACCTCTTCTATTATCAGTTTTTTTAATCTACGAAATAATATTTTTTAAATATAACTATTCTGTTCATTGCGATACCGTTTTCATCCCAAATCTTTATTTTGCCGCGATGAAGAATCACATGTGAGTTGGCTGAGAGACGCATCTGAAAGGTTCCTAAAGAGGAGATGGTAGATATCACGGAAATTTCCGCTATAAGAAGACAAATAGTGAATAAAAACATTCCGAAATATAGCACTCGTCGGCGATATAATCTTATTCAGCCGTTTTATAGATTCATAATACTATCCAATGTTCTCTCAACATTTTTGTCTTGAAAGCCGTTCGTGCGAAGGCTAATTGGATGAGGAGTGAGATACCATATGGAAAAATTGACAGGAAAAAGTGACGAGATCGGGATTCGAACGCGAATCTTCCAATAAACTATTTGCTGGAAGATCCGGGTTTGAGTCCCGGCCTCGCCAGGCTGTTTTCATGTCCGTTCATCCTTGAGGTCTTTCTTGGGTGCACGCCCTATCGAGCCAAGTCACTAGAAATACTTTCCAGAAGTGAGCCATTTATTTTACTTTTGCTTTCCTCACTGAGCCAGAACGTTATGCGTGGATAATCAATTAAATCCAGCGCGATAGTCTTTTGAGTTCCTTAGACAAAGGAAAGACCAAAATGAAAGAGAAAAAGGAAATACCAAAATGAACGATGGATATTTAACTTTCATACTACCCCAGCAGTGAGCAAGATTAATTAATTCCGTCCAATGATTCCTATCGATTGAACATAAACAGAATGAATAAAATCATATTTGAAATTCCATATTTCTATATCCCAGTTACTTTCACCATTTTCCTCCGCCTTCTTGAAGACCCGCCAGCAGCAATAAGAAAGACACAACTTTTCCTCGAATTGCTCTCATCTGGCGACTACTGCCACAGTTCTTTCTGCTTCGCTTGCGTAATTGACTCGATATTCTGTCGTTGTTATACATCGTGCATAAAAAAGTAATTCTTCACATTCCGAAAATATCGAGGTAAACGTTATACCTCGGGCACTTGATCTCTTATTTTAAAAGATTTAGTGCTCTTTGTAGCGAAATGAAGGGACAGCATTGAAATGCACACCTAATGTAGTTACTTGACGGAATTGCATCTTACGTTAACAAAATTGGCTAGTAAATCCTGAACAGAAAAGTGGCAAAAATTTATAAATTTTGAATCATTCTGTCATCTACTGCTCTCAATATAAGAAAATTCGCTTTTAGAAATCGATGAAATTGTATTTGGAAACCTCTCTATCCTCAGGTTGCGTCCTTTATCCACGTGTTATTCCTACTATATTTCCTTCCTATTTCCTAATAGTACCTATTTTTACATGTATTAAAATTTTATACTTGACTATCAAGCTGTTATGGAAATTCATCTCCTTTAAACGAACTGGTTTCTGAAATATATATCCAATGTATGGAAACAATACACGACACATGCAAACAAACAATAGATTCGTTATCTCTTAACAAAATTTTTACAGTTCCCTCCATGTAGACTCCAACCGAATATCAGCTAGTTCCATGGTGAATAAATGGCAGAACCTTAATGCTTCATATGTAAAGGTCAATTCATGATTAAAATAACTTAACAGAATTTCGATCTTACTTTATAAAATCTGCTTACTAATTATGACATAATAACAAATATCATAATGATGTTAAAAATTATATTCTAATTGATATATAAATAAGCCTACAAAATACTACCACGACTTCATTTGAGCTGCTGAGATGCCTTGTAAACCTTGAGCTTGAAGACGTATTCAGGTAAATTATTCCATTCTGTTATCCCTCTGTTGCAACACTATTACTTCGTGATACCCATCCTTTAATTATATGGCTAAAGCTATCTCTATTTATGATTCCTATGAACAATAAAATTCGTTTTATATTTTGTTACTACTCTTTTATTCTTTTATTCTTTTAGACCACTGGTGCCAAAAATACGAGGCAGATTCAGATTCAGCCCTTAAAGATATTGGCATCGAAGTACGAAGCGATAGTTAATAATTTAGAGCTATATAAATTATAAAATTGACCATAATCATCAACCAGTCTTAGCTGATTTCCAACCAAATAAATAATTAATTTAGATTATAAACATTGAAGTAATTTCCGAATAATACATTACGTTAATGTTTTATCAAAAGAATCGTCTCCTTCATACCCGGCCGACTTAGGAAAACGTTTGGGCACCATTGTTTAAGATGAATGCATGTCCAAATAATCCAACACCTTGCGTATATTGCGTCAGACTGGTTGTATTCATTGGAGGCTGCGGTCAGCCATTTTAACTCAGTCTAAAATCATCGAGTTAATCCCCCGAATGACCGCTTTCCCAAATGAACGATAGTTCGACGTGACAACAGCGGTTCGCCGATTTGATCGCAGTGTTTCGCGGCTCCTCCCCCTCAGACGCTCTGACCGTCGAGGGCTCTGCATTCCTCTCGGAGGGACGACCTGTTCTAAAGGGGAGGTGGCGGGGGCGGCGGGCGTCCCCCAGGGGAGGGGCACAGGCCGGTTTAGGGGGCATTGTAGTCGATGGGAAAGGGAGTTGGTATGTGACCATCTTCTAAAACCTCTCCTCCTCGGCGGCCGCAACCCTTTTTTTTTCTTCCATTTAAGGATCGTTCGGCTGACCTGTTGGTCTATGCTTCGCTTTGATAAGAGGCCGGCAGATTCCCTTCCGCTTGCAGCGAGGTGTTGCGTTTTCTGCACCTGTGGATGCAAAGGTCCCGCGCCGAAGGCTAATTTCGCGATGAATGATCGGGTTTTCCCCTTTGCCTTCGATGAATTGGTTAATGAAAGGGCAGAGGATTTCTATGGCCGAAGTAGGCTTGGTTCGTGGCGGAGAGATCCTCGCTTGCTTTGCAGACAGTCGAGGGAATCCCAATCCATGAAATCCTCCCGTACTTCGACTACAGCGGCTGGTACCCAATTTACTCCCATGCTCGCATATCTGATACGTGGTTCCGATATTGATTTACAACTACTTACTTACTACAAAATGCGTCATTCTCCTTCTTTTATAATGTATTGTAATCATGTCAAGCAGCGTAAGAAGCACCAC
This sequence comes from Sympetrum striolatum, assembly GCA_947579665.1. NCBI lineage: Eukaryota > Metazoa > Arthropoda > Insecta > Odonata > Libellulidae > Sympetrum > Sympetrum striolatum. The sequence goes on along the minus strand of OX388342.1, from coordinate 44,813,833 downwards.
ACGTCACCCCATGAATAACGAGGCTATCGGCGTAAAGCTAAGGTATCCAAGACCGTCCATTATGTAATACATCTCAATGAACCATTCGAGTGCTAAATACATATTTAACCAATCCGCACCTTTTTTTGCCATCGCCACCGATTACAGCCGCGTCTTATGCACAAAACGATACAAATAATGCAAAAAACGGCAGTAAGGGGGAGTTAAATTTGCGAATCAGCAGTAAAACCTTTTATCTCTTCCCTTTTTTCTTTCTCCAAAAATTTCCCGCATTTATGAAAACTGCTGTGCTAATCAATCAAACTCCTCATTGGTTTTTTTGTGCTTGTCAGTCGTTTGTTCTATTTATGCTCTCTATCGCTTTGGTGCCGAGCAAAAATTGTTTTCATTGTTGTACCATCTGCTTCGTCAATTCGGTTGGTAGCATATCGGCATTAGACTTAAATTTTTACATATTAATTATTCGTATGAAGAAAGCTCCATTAGCGGGAGTATTTCCTGACTGAGGGTAGAAACAATGAGGCCTTTTTTACACTTCATTCTTCTTTCACTCTCGAATTGAAGTAATGTTCCCCCCTTTTCATCTGTCATACTCTCCACGCATGAAAAGTGCATAAATTGTTGACGTATGAAATTATTTCAGCCGCAGAGAAGAGACTAATTTAATTTACGTAATTCATAAATGACGCATTAAACTAAATGCATTACTATAATATATTATTACAGGTTATTTGATAATAATAATCATGTCTTTTACGAGAGAAATTCCAGTCTACAGAAACCATTCTTGTAATTTAACCTTTATCATAATCATACGCTAAAAAGGATTAAAACCTTGGAACTCAGCGTTGCTGAGAAACTGTGCTAACCTCAACGAAAATGATTCCGGAAAATTTCAGTTGCAATAAATTAGAATATAACGATTACGTTATTTTCAACTTGTGAAAACATGCCTGGTAATTACAATAATTTCTTCCACAATTTACTTCTAATCTGACTTTCTCTGATTTATTAGAAAGATTCTGCCATGGTCGGATTATTATTAGTAAGGTGTAAAAGACAATACACTTCTACAGCCATGTTAGTTTTCTATTCCTTTGTTGGGCACTTTAATCAGTGATAAATGCAAATACAGCATATTTTTATATGAAAGTATTCAAGAAGCAAAGCTTCTTTCTGGGCATTTTTCGAAGTCTACGTGTAATATACACAATTTTCGAATGAAATCGACAACTCGAAACAACAAAATCGAATCACAACTTTTTTCAAATTTGCGCAGCTTGCACTGACCGTCGAAGGCAACGTCGCAGATTCTGTCTCCTTGGCTTACAGATCGTTTGTCCAGAAATTTTAATCGAAAATCCGCTTCAACCTTTCGGCATTGCGTAGGCGAGCCAACTGTAGATCGTGACTCACGCTTCCACGAGGTTAACTTGATATTTTTTGCTCCAATCCAAAGAGATTCTCAGTACCTAGCATATTGTTACGTTTCGAGCGAACGCCTACCTAATATACAATTTTTGAGTGCCGGAAGGAACAGACTCATGGTTTTTATCCTGAGATAAAAGAGGATATCTGCTAATAACTCTTGCTCCTTACTTCAGTCCTTACCACACTCAAAGAAAATAATTTCCACAGAGAATGGTCGAATTCAGACATTCGTCGCAGGGCGCAATAGTCAGTAACGGAGGGAATAAGAATTACAATTCTATAATCAATTAAAATTAACTGAGCCGTAAATAAAAAACATGTGTTATTAAATTTGAATATAAACTTAGAATAATGTTTTTAAATAAGTGATGCATCGCGTAAAATAAATTAATAACAATTGAAATAAGATTTTTGCATTCACTGAAGCGTTTCGAATTAGTAAATCAATGCTTCCGTTGTTTACAAATAATTTGTTAGGAAGATCCATACTAAGAAAGCTATATGGGGAGTTATGACGGGTTACATAACAATCACGGATTCCGAAAATAGAAAATGTGCGCGGAAAGCCTGCAATTAAGACAGCGACATTGTTACCTCAATGCGGCCATGTAGCAGGAGTTGGTACTGCTTATATCTAGCATTGCATTTATTTTGTCTTTAGTTAAAAAGGAAGCAGAAGAGGAAATAGTTACTTCTGAGATGGGAATGCGAGGTTGCTGGATGCATTCTGGTCCTTGCCGAGGAAAACAATTGCGGTCATAATCTCCGAGATAGAAACAAACTTCATGGGGCAAAATAGTTTAATTTCTTCTATTATTTATTGCTATTTCCCGATTTGTTATTCTGTTCCTCCCGTCTCGGATAAATTTCACTTGATTTCAATGTTATAAGTTTAATGAAGAAATAGAATAAAACTAAGCTTCCGTACAACAAATTTTTAACTTTAACAAATTTACTTTACTAATCCACAAAAGAATTCATCGGCGATTATCTCCGGCTAAAAATAGGCATCTCCAAACCGAGGAAAATTATAATTAAGGCTTAATTTTAATTTGATAAGTATGAATCGGATTTTCTTATTGGTTGCAAGAGATGGTCTGATGGTCGCGCCGTGCTCGACTCAAGAAATATTTTTGTTCTCAATATGGAGGAGCTGATACATATCCAGAACAAAATGGAGGAAATCATATGAGTTCTAACAGCCAATCTTAGGTAAGGAACGCTAAGTTACTAATGGAAAGTTGATTCACAAAGAGATGAATCTGAAGTATCGTATTCGCTGGAGAAAAGTATAGCAAAAGCACAATGTCGGGAAAAGTCGGAGCGGCATACTACGACTATCATGCAGTGAAAACGTTCCCGGTATTGGTTTAAATAAGTAAACATTTAAGATACAACATTCAGATTTTGATTTCAGGTAAAATTCAATTTCCGCATTCCTTAAATTAACCTATTCTAATTGACGAGCCATTTTATATCAGCACATGTTCCTATGATAACAATCGACGTTACTCTGAAATGGGAAGATTGAATTTGGCAATTATGATTGAGTGTTACGAGGTAAAACAATTTCCAAGGTGTAATTTGAATTAAAATTTTGTTTAAACAGTATATATAGATTAAATAAACATATTAAATTTACAACTTGATCAACTTCAATCTACCAGAAGAAATGTACAGGCAGATGCACGAGTTTAATCTCAACCGAGGCTTGGCGCTGATGGCAACGAACGATGTAAACAATTCAACAATGCCACAGAAAATGCCATCTTTTAAAAACTTAAATCATTCCACTACACACTTAATCATCATTTTTATGTCAAAGTGCTGCTACTAAATAGATATCGAATCAATGAAAACCTTAAGGATACCAAAGTTAAAAGAATAACGCGAAACATGGTTTTGCGGTTGTTTACGAGCTTCGGCAATGCATTTTCCAAAATGCTCCGCAGACTTTCCCCTGTTGCGAAAAAAGAACCGCAACGACTCAAAGGTTAAATCTATTTCCACTACAGCCGGAGAAAGCGCGCGCTAAATCTGAAACCATCGCATTGGGGTTGGTATTTTAATTAGAAATCTTTTCCGGAGAATTATCCAACTATATCACACGTCATAGGCTCATGCAATTTTCCTCCAAGTGATATGGTAATCGCGGCTCGTTTTCTGTCCCGAGATGCATTGCAGAATGTGATACTCAAATAGTAGAGGATCCAGAACATTGCCAAGGGGAAGAATTTTAGGATATGATATTGATAAGTAATAATAATCTTGTAGTGTTAATTTTCTTTAATCTACAGTAAAAATTCCGCTTGGGTACAAAATTCCGAAATGTGTAAATTAACCACAGAAAGAGGTAAAAGATTTTAGCTTGATCTCCTCCTCATGTTACGAGAAACACTACCAACCCCCCCTTATAAACCCTCATATAAACGTATAGAGCACGTAGCAAAACAAATCACCAAACCGCAAAAATAAAGTCGTTCAGCAATTTTTGATTCCTTTGAAAATTATAAATGTATTAAACACACTTCGATATAAACTTAATAATCATAGGAATCAAATCATTTTCCCGAAATTAATATAAAATTCGTCAAGGAGCCAAAAATAGCTCTTCAAAATTAATGTAAAACTTTGAGATACAACGGAACTTTATATTTGAATTTTTACTATTTATGCTATCTATCGTGTCCCTATAGCATCCAAAACGGGTACTTCGATCCCTCAATTAGTTGCCTAAAGCTCTGGAGAGGAGATGAGGAATACTAGCCAAGATAAGGAATGAGGTAGTTGGCCCTTCCTTTCCCTCTTTGAACCAGAATACTATAACACGTTCGTGTTTGCGCAGAATAGTCGCGTTATGATTTTTTGATAGAATATGTTCCCATACTCATAGCTGTTCATGGTATTTATTAATGGTATGCCCAAAATATATGTAAGCACTGAGCATTAATCATATCACTGTGACTTTCGTATTATCACACACATGAACGGAATTCTTTAAACGAAAACTAAATGTAAAACTAGGATGAATAGGAAATAGTAGGGTAAAATACATGTAGAATTTCACCAATAGTATAAATATAGTTTTATTTTCATCCGCGACTTCATTCCTAGAGACACATGCAAGTTCTAAAGGGAAGAAGTTTGCCGATCCCTGTTCCACAGATACTCACGAACGCATGCCAACCCCTGCTCAAAGGGGTTGCTATCTTTATTTACTCGGAGTGTTATTGCTCAGGAGATTGACCCTGACCTGTAACTAATCCAGAATAGACTGGCGTACGCATGCACAGCCGAGATCACGCGTGAATCGCACGCTCTCAAATGCAGACGCAATTGAATGAAGTCATAACTCGCACGCTCGGCAAATAAGAGAAGCAAACTCACATTTCATGCACTCGCTGTTCGAATTTGCTTAAACATTCTTTATTAAAGTGTTCCAGTCCGTTGAAATCCTCACCATCTACTTCATAAGTGCCCTAAAATTGACGCAATCGTTCAATAGAGACCTAATGCCTTATTATAACTTCAAAAACCATCTGCGGGAAAGTTACACTCACCGGCAGTGTTACTTGGAGCCATCTGAAGGCCGTTCCTTGACTTTCTTTAGAACGAGTCAGCCTCTACCGTCATCTACTGGAATTTCTGTAAACTACGTTTCCCCTCTGAGCGCATCTAATGGAGGGAAACGTATAAATTTTAATATTTATATACACTTAAACACGGCTACAGAAGATGTAGAATCACGTTAAAAGACAATAGTATTACGTTAAGAAAATCAATATAGAAAATTAAAGTATCTTTCCTGAGAGTAATGAAAGTTAAGATGAAAGTAAGTGGATAATAACTTGGTAATATCTTCACGTGTTTATTAAACGCCGTCTTAATAAAATGAGTGAATGTTACCTTGGTATGCTTTAATGCTCTTTCGATTGTAATGAAGATGACACTCTCAATAACCTTGGACAAATATTCTCTCATTAATCGATGAATAAGTCGCCGAATCAGTGCAACAGAGAATCTGGATTCCCTGTTATGTTCCTAGTAAATGTATTATCGTCTTTGTTTGAATTATGTGTATTGATTCAAGTAAAGAAAATTGTTTGAATTATGTAGACGTTGCGAATTTACTTTTTCCGAATCCTTTGTACAAAGAAAGAGTCAGTATCGCTCAATTGTTTCTGCTCCCTTATCAGAATGGATGTTCTCTATTCGCCTTTTGGAAGAGGAAAACGGTTTTTACACTTACTCTTGTTGCAGTCTTATCCATAACTGGGGATAAGACGGAAGCTACTGAGGTATGAGTGATGCTGAAGGATCGCATTCAATTCTTTTTTACTGCATGCAATGAGAAGTGTTCTCTATGGGGTCATCGTGGTGCAAATAGATCTACCGCTCATGGCATTTAGGCTCAGCGACGACATTACCTCACTCCTCATTCAGCCTAGTACTCTTTTCTTTTGGCAGTATGTGGAGGGGTTGTAGATCAAATCAGCCTCCGGACAGAAAACCTTCCCTCACTCCTAATCTTGCCTAGTAAGCCTCATTCCCAAACAAAGCTTGTGGTAGAGAATGGTGCAGAGCGGATTAAGGTCCATTCATCCTTTGGGCTGAGTCCTCCGCAGATAGAGGTCAAGCTATCTCAGGAAAAGAATTCGTACATACCTCGAAAAGCTCATACCGGAGCATTTCGTAATTTCGAAGGTACGAATGCATTCCTTTTATCCGATCGGTTAAGTTTCGTAACTTTTGATTTTGCAGAATCGGACATATGGGTTTAATGAACCGAGTGGACGTGAGTAAGCTGATGAAGAGGAACAAGCTGCACGAATATCGAAAGGACAGAGACCTGAATATGGGATGATATCGCATAGAACGATAATCCAACTGCAAGCACGATATTTTCTTCGAATGAGAAACACTCACTGTCCCGCAAATGTTTACGTTACAATTTCTATCCGAGTCAGTGCATTTATCGCAGAGGAAGTATTTGTTTACGTTCCGTGAGCTGCAGTTCCCATATTTCTCCAGCAAGTGGCGCTTTGAGAGATAAGAGGAGGAGAAATTTCATTCAGCACCGTCAAGAAAAAGAGTGGCCGCTGAAGTGTATTTCGGTACTCGACGTCGCTTTTTCGGTCGAAATGAAAGTTCGCGAGTAGACGCTAAGATCTTCTTGAGCTGAGGATTTGCTTTCGATTTCAATCTTGAATGTGCTAAACGAAAAGCGAAATGAATTATGACTGTCGTTTTTACTTCACGGGAGAATCTGCTCGTGGCTTCCAAGGTTGAATAATCTGAGAATAGCCTCCATGGATTCGATTTTTTCCATTCTATTCGAAAGTTTAAGAAATCATTCGCGTATTCTCTTCTCTACTGATAGCTAAGTTACCTTCAAAATAGAGTAAAATGAAAAAAAATAAATTCAATATCAAAATTAACTCGTAAATTTTGACTAAAAATTACAGAATAAAAGACCAATTTTCACACTTAACTATTATTCTATTAATGGAAAAGAATAACTTGTACATCCCCAGAGAAATTAATGATGTGACATATTTTGCTAACAAACTAGTATAATGAGGTATTTTTTTATGATTCTACTAATTTATATCGTCGGAATTTTTCTCAGGGAGAAGGCTAAGAACATCGATCAAGTTACATCCAATGCCTTGCTTAATCCACGTCACTCATAATCCAAACTTTGTCTTCTAAAGGTGTACAATAAAACATAATTCGTTATATTTCCTATATAAGATCAGAATAGATACAAATATCTCAACCCCACTAATGTAGTATATTTGTGAAGATTGTATCACTATTAATGCGCTAAACACCAAACATATCTTCCGTTCAAAATTCCACAAAAAGTAATCTACGATTATTTCATCTGTTGACCGATTAAAACAAGAATGACAAATTTTTATCTACACGGGGTAAGTCTTAAACAAACGAAATATTTCCTCGATAGATAAAAGTTTTCGAATGAGGTAAATAAAAATTCTCGACGGATTTAATCCTCAGCCCCTACACGATTAGCTATCAAAAGGTTTTCAGAAGGAATTATTCGACTCGGCGAGGTGAGCAGACAGGTACTTGGCACTTTCTTCGCTAAACCCGAGTTATGTTGCATGTTACAATGATCCTCTGAGTAACACTTTTCATAAAATTCAATAAAGAATGACCAAAATGAATACGATTATTCAGCATTACCCAAACCTCATGAGCTTTCGTATTATCTCAGCTGTGAAATGGAGTGAAAAAGTTACAAATGGAATTCAAATTCAATCTCTGCTTTGTACAAAAAATAATCATTTCAACAAGATAGATTCATCTGGCAGCAGGATGTGAGCAGGATTGATATGGTTAATTAATTATGTTTTCTTTAATGAGTCTTTATGCTTTTATAAGTCATAATCGACGGTTTTGATTCTAAATCTACATGTGTAGTGCCATGCTAGCCACCTTTCGTCGAGTTGCTGAGTTAGTTGCATGCACCGCTCGAATTCCCTATTCGGTTACTGTCGCAGATTAAGTTTCCACAACAATTATTAACAAATAATCCAAATAAAAAACTAACTACTTATATTCGATAAATTAGCGGGAGGAGTAACAATAGGACCAAGAATACTAAAGGATAAAGAAAAAGAAAAAATAATAGATAAAACAAACTTAAAAGAAAGGAGAAGACAAAATATATGAATGTAAGAGAATGGCTAGGGGAGGACAAAAGACAATTCATTAAGAAAATTACGTAACAGAGTGAAAAAAAACCAAGCTCGTGGGAGGAATGTTTCCGTAAAATCCGAAACCTGAGGCGAAATCGTATCCCAGATGCTCCTAGTCCTTAACAATGTATCTCACGCGGGGTCACCTCAGGGTGACGCGAATGTGGGACACGCAATACTCTCCTCAAACGCCTCTCGCACTGCCTTCCATACAACAGTTTTTCTGAGCATGCTTACGATCGATTCCTAGGATACGTATGCAAATGGCAGTTATTTCATGAAGTAATTCATCTTCATTCGCATGAGTAAAAGGTGTTTCACCATATGAAACAGACGTATTGATTCATTGATATCGGAGACCTGCAAATTGCGAAATTTTCACCTGAAATAAGGTTTCACGCGAAAGTATGATCATGTGCTATCTTCGCCATCAGCAGCGTTCAGGCATAAGAAGAGACAGAAATGATCAGTTCTGGATAATTTAGGTCAGTATTACTTGGCTCATCCTATCTGAAATGAGGTATCATTCTACAAATCAATACTAACAAGGGGAGACTCTCACTTTTGTCCGGGGGTTTTGATGAACATTTTTGTGATGATGCAGGAAGTAGAGTAATGAAAAACTGTATTGCCGTTCGTCTGAATGGGCCTTAGTTTCGTTGCAATAGTTAAATTGTATAATCTGAGTATAGGCAACCCCGAATTACACACCCGCGCTAGACCATATCTGCAAGGAATAACCTGCTGTTATCGAGTAATTCTCAAATCTTATTTTTATTTCTTTTGATATATATTTTACCTGTTACTCACTGATAGGCATAAGGGCAATATTTCCATTATTTCACCCGATATCCGATAGAATAACCATATTTCGACCGAATGAACTTCGATGACGGAGAGCCTCCCTAAAAGTACGATGAATGCTGGTTGGTAAAAATACTTTATCGAATCATTCGATGTTCGAGGGTACTAATTAAATTATTTCTTCTTCTTGTACTTGATACAATATCATTCGAAAGCGATATTTTTCATTTCACGATTTTCCTAAGAATGTAAAAGGAACTTGTGTTCGAATGATTCAGAATTTCATGACTAAAAGTAGCGGATTAAATAAAGATTTAATAAATCTTACAGTAGTACTCCTCCTTATTGTCCAAATGAACAGACTGAGTAACGAAGTATGGATGACAGGATGAAGTTCTTTTCCATTTCCTCACGAAGGTTGAACGCGAAATTCCTACGATTTTGCCATATTACCTCTAACGGAATAACTATAGTTACCATAATAGCGATTGGAGCAGGATTTTATGTCTAAGATCTTTTTAAAAATTGCATCTTCCAGATATCATTAGCATTTTTGACATTAAAAATTGTATTCCTGCACATTATACTTCATGGAAAAACAACAGTCGTATAAAATCAGCCCTAAAGATGTAATTTCCACGTTTAGATGTACGATGAAAAGAATCAACATTAGATTAAGTACAATAATTTCAACGGTGAATTAATAATTCAAGAATTCAGCTTCCTCAATGAAACGCATAACTACGACTCAAATTCCATATGAGAATTCTCTTAGACCCTATCAGAGATAATGATTTCTATTATTTATAAAACAAAAGGAAATAATAAACCTGTCCACGCCGCATATTTTCCCTCGATTTTATACGCTTTTAAATTCTACAAAAGTTTACGAATGAAAAAACTAAAAGCTCTTCCACAACCTAATTAAACCTGTGCATTACATTCACCTACGCCAGAATGTTAAAAGTCCTATATAGAAGTACTTCCTATCCTGTTATTACCAGTACTAAATAAGGAGGCGATTCTGGGGTACTTTAGGTTGAATATTTCCTCACTGTAAATAAGTTTATCAGTCTTTACATGCAGAAAATTTTCCAAAGAAAAAATTAAATTATCATTGTCATACATATGTAATGATAACAGAAATAAATTTACTGAAAGTCAGCTGTAAACTCGCAGCCAAGGGGCACATTATTTTAAATCCAACAGTAGCTCCGTTGTATGGACAGATCATCGGGCAACATATATTGGGTAGAAATATTAAGGACGAGTGAGCTTGACGTTGACGAGTACAAGTGGAGTAGGGGATTGCCTGGTAGGATGATGTACACTCCTGGCCAAAATTAACGCAGCACCTCCCATGCGATCCTTACGGCCGGTGCTGCGTTAATTTTGGCCAGGACTGTACGGTGGGGACTTGTCCCCGGGACCGCTACGGTAGCCGTGAAGGCCTACTAAGGAGGAAGTACGGACTTGAAAAAAGTCTGAAAGGGCCAGGGAATCGAACCCGGGATCTCCCTCTAACCGGTAGGCTGCCTTAACCATCTAGGCTACCCGACCAGAAGTTAAGGCTGGTTAAGGGATGGTTAAGGCCTCCCGGTTAGAGGAAGATTCCGGGTTCGATTCCCGGCCCTGTCAGACTTTTTTCAAGCCCGTTCTTCCTTGGTAATTTTCCTGGCTGCACTCCCTTATGTGCAAAGTCACCTCAACCCTTTCCTTATTTGCCTACTAAGGACTCTGAAAAAACTTGTATTATGAGGGAGGGGAAGCTATTGATGAATACGTTAATTTTAGTATTTTAAAAATGTACAGATGGGATATTTAATAATATGTGTAATATATGTAATATGTATTACCACCGGACGATTAGTCCACTTGTAGCATTTATAATAATAATAATATTTCTGTGATTTAATATAAATAACAGTACATCAAATATGTAGTCGGTAGTGAGTAAGCACCCAATACATTGTTCTAACTAAATTCAATAGAAATAGCGTTTGTTTTAACTAGTTTACACGCGGGAAATGTGTAAATGATAGAATTCGTCAACATCGGAGAGCGTCTTCTTGGAACCTTCTGAACGCTCCACGTCCGTGCATCACAAGGTATGCAACGCCCAGTCCGTGATGACGCCTACGCCTAAGGATTTCCGACTCCGATCCGAACCAACGGAAACAAAACTATTGTTTTCCATTGTTGGCCTTAATCGAAAAAACGTGGAATAACAGGTTTCCATTCTAATTAAACGATTCAATGTTTTCTTTAGCCCAGGTTAGGTTGAAAACTAACTCAATTTTCGATTAAACAACTCAATAAGACAAAATAGTGGATTCGTAAATCCAGAATTCCGTAAAGTGGAAGTTAGTGAGGTGTGCACTTCATTCCACTGTGGGTCAAAAGAGGGCGTTCAAAGTGTTCCCGGAAGACGCTCGTTTTCATTCCCAAAGGGGTATTGTTACGTCTCACGGTCATTTACTTTCATTTATCAAGTCTTTTCATAGCTAGATACTCGCAATAAACCTGTGAGACTATGCCCCTCGTGTAAATTAATTCGGCAAATAAACCAAATGCGATAAATATTTATTTATAAATCATTCAGATATATAAATCGATATATAGCGCGGAAACTTCTTAACTGACTGAAATCTCTTTCAAAATCTCAGTCAGGTATGGTAATTTCTGACAAAATACACGGAGAGGTAAGCGCTCGTCCGCTCACAACTGACTCAAACAAGATGGCTTCTGGCCATTGCGATGGTAAGGGCTTCAACAACTCAAATATTCCCACTAAACGCGGTAACGAGAGATCTACTCTCCGAATGAAATAGGGGAAAACAACCGCTAGACTAGCTGAATATAACAGCTGCTAGAGACAGCAACTAATTTATCGTTTCGGGGCCCGTGCTTCAGCTGCTCACCGTCACTCGTGGTCTGTTGGGGGCATCGAAAGGATGCTTTATACCAGGAGAACTCAACCAGTCGATCAAGAATTGTTTTTCGGTATATCCATTCCCTTAAATCACATTTAAATCGTTATTGATGTTGAAACTTAAGAAATCGTAAGAAGAATACCAGTCCTATGTATATCAGGCATATTTTTATCACCAAAACAGAACTAGCAGTTAGAGCAATATACTTATCGTAGTTACAGCTCATGTTAGGGACGATATTAAAAAAATATATCGTTTATGCTTTCTTGGCTCATATCATATAATTGATACATTTATTTGCATTTAATGTTTGAAACCCTTAAGTTTTTGGGATTCCATTGTAGATTACACAGAATCTGAACGTGAAAAGAATTCACCTGGTTTATTTACTTTTGTAGCTTCTACTCGCTGAAATACCAGTTTATTTTTAGCGAGAAATGAAACTTGATGACAAAATAACAGCGTTAATCAGAAAATCTGTTTCAGTGGTATAAGTAGGTAGGTAGCAAATACCAGGCTACTCTTCTTTCCAAACTTATAGACCAATTAAATAATTATTTGGCCCACTAATCCCATCCTAGTCAACAATCTAATAAAATATGTATAATAAATATATATATATATATATATTTGAAACAAGAATATAATCGCAATTTATCGCAAACTTTCAAAATTCCACATAACATAAAAAAGTTTTGAAATTTTATTTAATATCATCCCGATTACGGAGTTTCACCAAGTTAAGGCTCCTTCGATTGAATTTATAAAAATATATATTATAATTATATTGTATTCAAGATAAACAGTATCACATTTACTGAAAATATTTCAGAAAAAAACACCAATAATAGAGACCAACCAAGAAAATAACTGTATATTAAGCGGAAATAACTCTAAAAATCACCGAAGAAATTCTTTGCGGAGCGTAAGTGCATAATGGAGATACCGTCTCCCCAAAGCTGAAGTGCACGACATAAATACTGAACACAATCAAATGCTGAAAATGGAAGACACAAATACAAAACGGAAACAAAGATTAAACGCAAATACAGTGCATACATACACCATCGCAAATCACCAAGAAAAACAACGATGAAAATATTTTGCAGAGCACAAGTGCAATAGAAAGCGACTGGCACTCTAATGATTAAAAAAAACTGGACGCAATAAAATAACGGAAAGAACAAAGAAAAAATGGAAACGAAAATTAAACACCAATAACAGAAAGAAAATAAATGTATATCAGGCGGAAACACAGATGAATATTCTTTGCAGAAGATATCTAAGCTTACAAACACACGCAGCCAAGTCTCTTTTATTTATAACATAGTAAAATCTGTTAAAAGGTCCCTAAATTAATATCACAACTCAAAAAATTTTACAAACAAAATGTTTATGCTATGCTATGGTAACCACAACAAACTAAAATACAAAATTATCAATGCTACTGAAATTTCTTTGATTTTATGCTTTTTGCAGAAAATTCAAAATTAAATTGCATTACCTTTTAGTCAGGTGTAAGAAGTTAGAGATTCGCTGCTCCATTACAACACGCCACTCCTCGAAGACTTCTCATAGACAGCCAACACCGAATCAAAGACCATGTTTGCTTTTTTCGTTCCCTCCTTCATTTACCTTTCCTGTTAAATAGACGATATAAATAGATATGATTTAATACTAAAGTCAGTAGATAATATGAATAACGTCCGTAACTTACCAGGCTATATATATATACATACAATCAGTTAATCTAAGAAAAGTAATCTCAAGTAACACACTAATACCAGAACCCTTTTATTTCCCAAAATCATCCGAAAACATTTACGTTGCAGTAAACAATGCTTGGTTACTGTTTCAATGTTGTTTATAGTTTGAGAATAGTGCAAAATATAGTTCTCGAGTTTTAGCGAAACATACAAATGCATATGCATACATTAAAGACTGTTATGCATACATATTCATCAGGATTAAATTGTTCGCCCTACATGAATAGATCGTTAAAATAAAACAATAACTCTATTTCATAAAAAGGTTCTGCAACTCTGATGAATACCTTTCCATATGCTTTCCTAATAACACAAAAGGGATCATAACTGAGCTTACATTTCCATTTAATTACACGACTAATTAATTTATTATATATATTAATTAATTTATAACTATTTATTAATAACTTATTCTCTTTATCATATTTTAACCAATACTTCAGGATGATTATTTGAATATTATTACAGAATCTATTTCAGCGTATGAAGGGAAATAAATTGTTGATGACATAATCATAGTATAACTTTCTTATCCTCCTCAGTCCCAACAATTGACTGAACAATTTTATTTATTATTTTTTCGATTATTGAGTAGTTACTGGTTTAAATTATGCAAAATATTGCAAAATAAAATTATGAATGAGCCCATTTACATTTTACAGCATGTAGCATATATGCTACATCAGGACTCAAGCAGGACATTTATTTGCGTATGTACGATCTTAGGTCAATAAAAGGTAGGTATATTATATGTACATAATAGGTAGGTATATTATATGTACATTACAATTAATAAAACAAGATAATCACAATAATTAAAATCCATTCTTCTTGCCATGGCGAGATGTAAAAACACGTGTCTCTTATAATTAGTGCTGACATCTGTCAATTGCCGCGTGGAAAAAAAATGAAGCAAAATCACGAAACGCGCACTGTAGAGCAGATAATACACCCGGCCACCTCGCGCTACAAACGATGATAGCGCCAGAAATAAATAAAGACCGCATGTAGCATATATGCTACATCAGGACTGAGGAGGTTAAAAAGGCGAAATTTTCTTCTGGGTTCTGCAGATTTAAATATGTAAGTTAACTATGAGAGACCATTTCTTCATCTTCCCGTTCCCAGAAGATCCGAAAACCGGAACTAATACTGACAAAGCAAATATTTACCGTACGTAACCATATGGAGCGAAGGGCACACATGGAGCAAGCTAAAGCCATATTTATGGCAAAAGGCACCAAATACATTTTTCATTTCTGAATATTTTGTTTAAACTGAAGTTTTAAACGGATGGAAATAAAAATCCCACTAAGAAAATACTAAAATAACAGTTCGAAACTGTTAATACTGCATTAATGTATTTCAAACGGGATTTTCACATTTCGATTTTTATTTTTACTCGTAATGGATCTCCTCGAAGAAAATGCTTCATCTACAGATTTAATTTTGACTTAGTTAATTATTTATATGATTTATTAATTATAATTTAATTTAACGGACACGTATGAGCACCAGACAATCTTGATTCACCAATGCTGCATTCAGAGAGAGATTGATCTATAAATGGATGATCTAAATCCTAAAGCCACTCTTCATGTTTGTAATAAAACTGAAACCCCTTCCCCTACCACACGTCGAAAGACAGCTCGTATGGTATTCATGTAGATGAGTCAGTTTATGAATACCTTTCGAGATTAAATGCTAACCTGCGAGGAAAGGGAGGCTGGCAACTTGCTGGCCGTGGACCCGATAAAAAATTAGAATGGAATAGCAAAGCAATCATTTAAATATAGAACAGTAAGTCACAAGTATTCTATACTATATTTCTGTATGAATCACAGGCATTCCATAATATATATCTCTTATTATTTTTAGTAAATCACCGTAACCTCTTTCATGCAGTATCACACATTAGATATTAAACCAAATTATGCCGATAGTATCTTCGGCATACGTGGTTAAAGAGAACTCACTCGATGGCTTTCCATATCTAACTATATTGAATTTAATTAATCAACTGCATTAAACTAAAGAAATAACTCGCTAACTACCAATCTAATTACAGATTTTCTGTTTGGAGTGATACCAGTTTCGTCATCGGACGCATCCTTTAAAGAGAAATTGTTTTTTCTACGGGCAACATTAGTTACTACCATCATACTATCATCATATTAACGTTAAAAGTTCCTTTGAGTATCACATTTCCTTTGCTGAATGCAACTTAATTCAGCCAATATTTATTGAATTCGATTAATAAATACGATAGTTACCAAATTGAGAGTTCATACTAAAATATTCAATGATTTCAAACAGACTTGACAGTCACGACAAACTAAACCAGGATAGCAGAGGTATTAGCATCATTAGTGCTTCAAAAACTTGCTAAAAGTGATCTACGTTTTCGAAGTACTGAATTATCAATTACAACGGCAAAATGAGCGTCTTAGGTGAGTAAAAATATTTTCGCGATTTATTTTCGTAAAACTTAACTCATCTGTATTATGCGAAAAAGCATCACGCACTATTGAATACGGCGCGCCGTTGAAATCTTACAATCCGATTTCCCTTAATTTCTTACTTTTAAAGAAGAATTTTTGAGATGCTGAGTTTAGAGTTTTCTCAGGTTACTTCTGTAAAGGCCAGTCAGTAATATTGTCTGTGATGCAATTATTTTCAGAAGAATTTCTCCTGTGGACAAATCGAGATGACAATGCTTTTTATTTTTCAAATCCCATCAACTACCTTGGCTGTTTTGCAGAGTGTGAAGAATATCTTCTTGAGAAGGGAAGAAATTAAACGTTATCTGGGCGACTAATCGATGTTGATCAGTGATCCCCATGTATTTTTGCGTGAAACCGCAGCGCAGGATCTCAAAAATTTCCGTCTTTTTCACTCTCTTGATTATCGTTCAGATTTGCGAGTATATTTGACCAGAAAATTCAATTTTCATGACTTAAAATGTCTTTTAGAAGATTCCTGTGATTTAATTTCAAACTCTAAGAAGTAGATAAAATTCTTCCAGGTTCTTCTTCATGATACAGTAAATTGTCTCTCTCTCATAAGAAATTTAATTCCAAAAACAGTCTAAATATCGCACTTGCGTCGTCCCATTTCAGCGAGCGCCATAGCAACCTCTAACACGTAAACAACCAAAGAATGAGGAAAACCGAAACCTTTTGAAAGCTAATGAGTAGCCGATGAATCAGATAAAACTAATAAACCGAATCAAGAATTTAAGCGCTTCGTCGCAAATCGAATCATGGCGATATCATCGAAAGTGCGCGAGCACGCACGTTATTCTAATCATATTTCATCTCATCACGGCAAAGTTTCCAACAAGAAACTTCGAGATAAGCGAATCCTAAACTCATACTTTAGATTAATAATCAAAGATCTGATTTAATCTGAAATAATGAGAACGGAACGAATTCCAATGGAATAAGAGAGACATTAGAATGCGTATGAGGAAGGGAAGGGGACAAATGAATCTGTGATAA
Organism: Sympetrum striolatum; assembly: GCA_947579665.1. NCBI lineage: Eukaryota > Metazoa > Arthropoda > Insecta > Odonata > Libellulidae > Sympetrum > Sympetrum striolatum. Next base: position 44,796,674 of record OX388342.1, on the reverse strand, counting down.
AGGACAATTGTGCTGAATCGACGAACTAGGAGAAGAACAGGCAGTAATGGTTTTGGCGTCAAAGAAATTAAGTTATGAAAAAGCTGAGCCATGGCTCCGCTCTGAGCTCGCGTGAGAGATCTTATCGACGCTAACAAGCAACACTTTTGTTTTGGATACGGGAGCTAAGTAAACAAAGATTGTTGCGCTGTTCTTACGACGCGAAGAGAATAAATATAATTTATTGACTGCGCACCTTTCAAATTATTTGAGTCTCTCGAATCAAAGTCCTAAGCTCTGTTTGCGTCAATATAAAATTCTTGCGAGGAAAGTAGACAATTTATAATATCTATTGCCTCAAAACTTTTAACAGTTTCTAGCGCCCAGTGTTAAATGTTGGACACACGATATCAGAAATGTCTCAGCATTAATTGAGCTTTGGTTTACTTTATCTCTTTTCTAAATATTCCAATATGATATTTTGTATCATCAGGGAGATGATCGATGATTTGCCGTAACAAATCTTAATGAACCGTATCAATTTTTGATTATTCTCATCTAATTTTCGAATGCAAAACTTGTCGACATGGTCCCGTACACGGCTCAAGAAGTATAGGCGGGGTCCAACAATCAGGAAATATCCGAGTATTTGGAGGAGACAAAGAAGTTAAATGCGTTTTAAAATACATTTAGTTATTGATATTAAGGGAAAAAACCGTCCCTAGGTATTTCTAAATGTTTTACGGTAAATGATCTACGAGCGTGAAATGCAGGTCAGAGCGAAGTTGGCGTCTGTATTGTTAAAAGAAATGATTCGGCGGAATATTGATTAGCCTGAGACCCGCTCCTGAGGAGAACAGCCGTTATATCCGACAATAACGATTCCTGTCGATTCATTTCTGGTGATGAAATCTCCGCATGGATCCAAAGAAAAGAGGGAGGAAAACGAATTCATTTGTCCTGGAGTTCCATGAAATCTGGCAAAAGCATCACAAATGACCATCATAGAAGAAATATCTGACGGTAGAGTTATATTTAGATTTTTTATTCATAGAGGTTGTGTTAAGAAATATCAGCTGAAATTGTGTATTAAATGGTATATTAATTTATTTTTAACTTGAATGACAATTTACTACTATATTTTTATAACTACGATTTTTTTCTCACATTAATTGTTAGCTTAATGTATTCTTTAGTGAGGATATGTGAGGTTTTCCGTTAATAAAGTTACTATCGATCTTCAATTGATGTATGTAGACCTTCTTCACCTTCTCCAGTATTTTTCCTAACTGTCCTAGCGATTAAAATTATGATTGTAATAAATGATTATACTACACTACAAAAAGTGTTTCCCAAGCATCAAATCTTTTCACACATCAACATAACTCAGCCATCTCGAGGGACAACTTCAAGAAGAGGGAGCCCAAGTACGAAATGACCTAAGTTGTCGAAACACATTGAACAACACCACTAATACTAATCTCAAGAAAATTGTGAGAGGTTTCATTTTATTGATCAAGAACGACAATTTTGACTAACATATTAAATCATTCAAAGTTCAAATTCTTCGTGCGGTATTAACCAGTATATCAGAGTCGGATGTGAGAGACGTTTAATTGACATTGGTTAAAAAACGAAAAATAAGGTGAATCATAGGAGTCCGGCGTCTTTCTCGTGTTTTAGTAGTAGAAAATCACACACATCATGTATGTCCTTTAATCTCAGTGTTATGTTGAATAAATTATTATCAGTAATTCTATATTAGATTAGAAAAATTTGATCATTTTAACCTGTAATCATTCAATATTCATAAAAAACCAAATTTATGGATTTAGATAGCAATTAGCGATAACAAGTAACGCAAACATTATTTTCGAGTAAAATCGATACTCTTAAGAGCTAGATAATTCCCGAGTAATAAAGATAGCCAAACGTCAGACTCGTATGCTGTTGTACAAATTATTCCTTCGCCCATTCGCAACATCTAGTGAAGACATATTACTGAATTACTATTAATTTTTTAAATTATTTTATATTGTTTATAAGCGATAAGATTTGTGAGAAGTTTCTGATATATTTACGTTGTATTGGTTAGAACTAAGAAAAGATCCACCCAAAGAAGGGCGAGACGAAACGGTCCCCTGGCTGCCAAAGAAAGCCAAAAATTTCGGTGACTTTAAACTTTGGAATGCTTCCCAAAAAGCAAGATAATCGGATTAGAAAATGACTGTCACGGCACTGTTCAGGAAGGTGGATCGGAGTGGATTACGTAAGCGGAAAGAGAATTCAGGAATAAACCTAAGACCAAAATCAGTGTTTTGATCCGACAGAAGAAACACTATGACCAAAGAAGTCTCAAGATAATAATCAATTTGTAGTTATGATCAAAGCACTTTTAAAAAGGGTTTAAGTTTAAATCCACGCGTAAAAGGTAGTTGAATTCAATGCAATTTTAGAGAAACTCTTAATAATTACCGTAATTGATTTTCTCTTACACCACACGCCGCTAGGGACTTCAAGTATATATGTGTAAACTCAATCCCTATTCAAACATTTACATAGCTGCAAGCCGCCGGTGGAATAAGTACGCAAGGGGTTAAAAACACCAATATCCCTATCTCAATTGCTTTTAACTTCTGTAATGATCCTGTACTAACTTCTCTAATGAGGGAAGAAGGACCCGCCTTTCCCTACCATGGCAACAATCCATAGAAGACCTGCCGAAAAGGCATTTACAGTGAGTGAAACGTGATCAGAATGTCGACTCCCGCACCTCCTTATTGTCTTTCCTACATCGTATTAGAGCTGCTACCTTAGAAATGAGAAGCTTCAAACATAGATATCGCACTGAAACTGTTAAGAAATTAACGCATTTGTATCTATGAAAACCGATTCTCGAAGACTCGGACGATTCGCCAGGAAAAAAATTTCATTACGACTGATATTTTTTTTACGCTGTGTTGCATCTGTAAACTTTATTTCAACGTTATTTGGGCGAAACAAAAATTTCCATGGTAATTTTATTTAGAAAACAACTTATTAGGAATCATAGAAGACATTATCATTTACATAATAACCCTCTGTCATATACCAGCGGCGGCTCGCGGGATGTATATTTAAATCTAATACCCCAGGCATCACCATATGGCGTATGGCAGGGGGTGTGAAAATACCGAACTCGCTGATTAGCTGTCAGATTTATGCACCTTACATTATCTTAAAAACGAGATAAATAATAGCTATCCGTTCTCGCCACAATTCAAATTCCTACACTACTATAATCTACTATGCTACGGGTAGATGATGATTGGCTGCCGGTTTCAACGTTATACTCAAACGTTTTTCGAACATTTACAAGAATTTCACAACAAAACCACTGTGACCGGAAAGATTAAATTTGGAGTAGGTTCTGCACGTAACTATGTTCTTTTTCGCTAACTTTACATCACTTTCAAATCACAGCGAACTATTCTGTTTTAAATTTAAGACGAGATAAAAGTTTTCGTGTGAAATATGACGATGATGAAACATTTATTGCAAATGCAGTAGCGATAAAATAAGCTGTTCAAATATGTAGTAATAAAAATTATTTCGACATACGCATGCAAAAAAATGTTAATACAACCATTTGTAGTAAATTTGAGAAACTGTAAATGCAGCCAAAATTTATAATCAAAAGTTAAATAGTAAAATAATACTTACGCGAAATATTAGATCAAAATAATTTGCCGCAAAATTACTGAGAATTTTGGCATCTCCATGGATATTTAATTATTTGAAAGTATTCGGTTCTAAATACGAATAACCGGTGAGTTTTCAAACATTTCCTTGTGTATCAATTACAATGCAATGGAAAGAGATTATGATAGGACGAGAGATAATTAGCAATTTATTTTTGTATACACTCTTCGGCTGTCGATGAAATCCCAAGACAACCCGCATCTAAGGATAGGACCTTTCCCTTGACTGCAGGTCGCGTGCACGGGATTTCACTTCTATGCAAAGCAGTTACAGCTCTGCCCTGGAATCTGTGAGGTCATTCAACTCTAAGGTCATGGATTCGAACTCCATCGTAGATTTACCAAACAGAATCTGAAGAATCTGTAATTGGAATGTTTCGGGCGTTGGAACTTTAAACTTCGATTAAGGATACCTTATAATCTTCTTTCACGAACGACTGGGACATAAAATGTTTGACTCTAATTCATTGCGTCACTCGAAAAGGAATGGAGGTAGCAGTGTGATTACTGGTGACAGAGGTGAATGATTTACCAACTTTACTAAATGTAAAACCGGCCTTGGTGGCCGAGTGGTTAGCGTACTGCGCGCTATCGCGGTTCGAATCCCGGCTGATCAGAGAAAGGTTGTGCGTGTTTGTCCGATTTTCCTGCTGAGGGTTGGCCTTAAAAGTCAAATCATCGCCAAAACCAACCTCATCCTCATCATCACCCAAATCATCAATCATCAGCCGGCCCCATAAAATATGGGAAAAGGCTTAGATTGAAACAATAAACGTACTAGTAATAATGTTTATACAAATAAATTAACATTTTTAATCTTTTTTTGATTTAATTTTGATATTCCTCCAAATCTGCCCTTTCGTAGAAGGCACAGAAATGTCCAAGAGTTTAAATTAATGTTAAAAAAGAAACAGTGGGTAATGTGTTTTTATCATTCGAAAGTAAAATTGATACTACGTTAATGTGAAAAAGACGAAAATATTTTCTGTGGAAGCATTATATCCTTATCATTTGTTGTTCTATGAAAAACGACGCCTGATTCATCCAATTGAAGGAAATTATTGATTATAACTCATCTTTAATGGATAATATTGCGACTGATTGTTAACCATCTCGAATGATTAACAATTTCCAATTTTGGATGTTATCATTCATGGGCGAAACTATTTATTACTTCAAAATGATATTATTTAATGGAGGAATTTTTCTTTTGATTTAAATCATATTTCATTCTTTCTTTTTGTTTATAATTCATTTCATTTTGTAAAAATTATAACGACATAGGAGGTTAGGTGGAAGAGAGGCCCACATGGGCCCAACTTCGCGAATCTTCGACTATCTTTCTATAGTGGAAATAAAGTTATATATGCAGGCAATGTTTATAAATAACAATAACTATAATTAATGCGTTCTCTATAGTTAGGTGCAAGGTGCATTAAATATGTTCATAATTCAATCTTCGGCGAAAACTATTTAGGATTCGCATAATTCCGCTTACGTCTTCCGTAAACGTACTTGCTCTGAATTTACATATTAAGTTTCACCCTTCATCGTTTTTGCTTTCAATCCGCGGAGGCTGTTTGCAATAACATCTACTATTTCCTTCACTATTTCTATGCTAATTATAATCCGGAAAGCTTCCGTCGGAAAGAAGGAAATTTATTTAGCAACAGCAACTCTCCTGCTAATCTCGTTTCTTCAAAGGAATCCTAACCTGCATCAAAGAGAACTTTGGCAACGCTTGCTCTTTTGACGTTGCTTATTTTCATAAAGCTCATCGCCTTGCGATATATTTTTCCGTGGAAGGTATTGTATTCATCCGCAGGATTCATGTATTTACATTTACTTAATCATATATAATATAACTTACTTTAATGGCCCTGCAATCCTCCTCTAGCGTGTGGTAAGGAATCCAAAATCACATAAAATCCTTGCACTAATTGCTATTAAACATCCGGACATTCAAGATGATGTATGACGAAAATGATGTGGTATGTCCTTCGTTCTCTTATCGTTCAATGCACCAACTTTCTTTATAAGTCAGTCTTTTAATGGCTTTACCGCGAAATTTTTGGAAATGAATGCTTAAATTATCCGTGTGAGGGAACTAAAGATATTTTCACAGAAAAAAAAATTAATTTTTTCAGATGTAATAGATTTATACCCCGCGAGCCGCCAGTGACGTATGGCAGGGGATATTTCGAAGTACTCCCAGATTTGTTCTCTGCCGATTATAAATATAACATCAAGTATATATACCATACGTTATTAATCGCTAACTCAACATCTGACATACATCATTCTTTATCTTCGCCCCAGTGCATTCGAACTCATTCATCAAAATAAATTCACGAGGCCAACTTAGACCCCCCATTCATGGCCGTGCCCGACGGTCCTCATTCAGGGAAAGGCAATAACGAGCTTAGTATGCTTAGGAGTACCTTAGGAATGAGTCAGACGAAATTCTTAAGGGGTGAGAGAAGCCTTATAGGAAGCAGATGGCTAGGATATACTTTGATGAAAATGGGTGTGAACAATTAATTTTTCTCCCTTGCAAAAATGTTTTCAGGAAAAATACCTTCAGAGAAAGTATGCTGTGCATTGTGGGCTTCCTACCCACAGTGCACTTCCATAAAACCACATAATTCACTTCCTCTCTCAATGAGGTAACCCGGTCGATCTTATCTCCACCCTTTGCAACACCTCTCCAAGCAAATGACGGAAGGAGACTCTGCTTAAGAATCAGCTCCTTCAGTAATGCCTCACATGTTTTAATCGTTCCTTGTTTGGTACTTGGTGAAACTGTGTGGAACAAGGTGCTTTTAGTGTGGGTTTTAATGTGATGCGATCCAAATAACCAGAGAGCCGCCGAAAAGAAAGGTTCTTTAAGTTTTTAAGGTGAAATATGTATTCGTTCAGTAACTACACACTCAAAAGTTCATTTAAGTTTCAACTCTAATGGTGTTATAACATTTGGATTAATACCCCGCGAGCCGTCACAAGGTGTACGGTAGGGAAGGGTCCACTCCCCCTGCCATTGCGCTCTCTGGGGATATACATACGATATATTGGCTCGCAGGGTACATATCTAAATTCCAAATCTAAACTCGCTGAAAATTATCGTAATCATTCAAATTTCATATAAGCAAATGGTTAAGAATATTGTTTTTCTTTCGAGCATTTTTAGAGAAACCTTTTCCCTTAAAACTAGGTTATTCTAATCTATAATTACGTAGGAACCCTGATATTCACTTTATGACAGAGGTAAAACCAATTATTGATATATAAATTCTACTTTATAAATGTTCATAAAGATTTAAAATTTTAATAGTATCATTCAATTTCCCCTTCATAATTTATATAATATGTATAACCCCTGCCACACGCCGAAAGGCGGCTTGCAGGGTTCTTACATAGACATATTTAATCTTCTACATCTCCTTTAGAATAGTGTTTTATTTTATGTTAATTAGAATCTTAGCATTCACATTTAAAGTGAAAACCTGTACAATGGTGAAGCCCGTGCTGTCTGAAGCCATGCACTTATTACGAAACATGCATTTCCACTTGCATTGCATGCTGCACTTATGTCCCGTTGAAACATCCTCACTTCCGCCTTGTTCAATCTCTAAGTGAATTTCTAATATTTTTCATCCTCTTTGGTCTAATCGTTTGTCATTAAATTTAATATTTTTTTATTCACAGATATCCCTCGAAAGTATAGCAACCCCTCAAAGAGCGAGATATCCACCACACGTGGGAGGCATCTTGTTTACTCCGATTTCGTTTAGAGGTGAGATCATTTTTTGTATTTTTGAGAGCTTAAGGAAAGTACTCTGGGCGCAGTGATCGTTGGTGCCTAATCTCATTTATTCCGGAGGAAATCGTGAATTAACACTTATCTACTAATAGCAGTGGCGCAGCGAGGGGGGGGGGGGTTTAGGGATCCAAACCCCCCAAGAGTCAAATCCTATGACTAGCTCTGTCCTCTTTTTTTTAAACCCCAATAATCACGCAAGTCTTACAGATACATAGCTAGTGATGCGTTTGCTTGGTAAATTCAGCGAAAGCTTCGCATATCTGTAAATAAAGCTCCGATTTAAGCTAAGGTGATGTTTTCGGTAGCAGAACAGGCTTAGAGCCGACATCGATATCAATGGGAAGCTATGATACGAGTGTTTCGCACACAATGTTCAATTGTTCAACTTCTTAACGTTATCCTTTAGTTAGATAACTCACAACATAAGATAAGATTCCCAGAGAAAACTTCGTAAGTTCCGATTTGTTTATTCCACGACAAAATAAAAGGGAACCTTCGAGAAGTAATTCGAAACGTGCACCCTGATAACAGAGATTAAGATAAGTTTGAGAGACAAACAGATTGATAAAACGCTCAGTTAGATCTTTTGCATGCGACTGTTTAAGGCCCGTTTCACATGGACGCGGACGGTCCGCGCTCCGCGCTACGCGCGCGGATAAGGTTCCATTGACGTTAATGGAAGCTTTCACATGAGTGCGGACAGTCCGCACGCGGAGGAGCCATCCGCGTGGCCCCTACGCCCCGCGGATCGTCCGCGCGCGTACGGGCCACAGACACAGGTTTGTGCTTGCACATGAACGCGGACGGCTGACGCGGACCAAGCAGATTTGTCAGAGTAGAACAATATTGCCAAGCGTACGCCTCGTCGACCCTCCTCTCCCTGCCAATCGGATTAACGCGCCGAATTCGAATTGGCTACCGTAAGATGTTTAAAATACGGATATCTGGACGCTCTTAGAGTTAGTTAGTTCTTTCATTGATTTTTTAGTTTGAAATGTATTACAATACTATCAGACAAACCATTAGATTCTGGAGTGAAAAGCAATATGAAGCAAATTTGGCGCTCTCTCTTTCTGGACGTATTTTACTCGGTTAACATCAGAATAGGAATCAAATTAAAACTAATTATCTATCCTGTAATATAGTAATATTTTGAAGGGAGATGTGTTTCTAACCTTTTCAGTCAAGAATCTGAAAGTGATTCAAACCCTTCCATGAAACCCGATGTACTTGGCTGTGGCTCATCTTCCGATGCTATTGCTGACCGCGACGATGAGAGACGAATAATTAATTCATCTACGTCGTCTTGCAAATTGTCTACGTGCCATATTTATTCTTCTACTTTCATCACATGTTCTACATGGTTTTGCCAATTTTGAGCTGAGATCTTGCCGAAACTCTCCGAAACGATCCGCTCCACATCTTTCTTCTTGAATGAAGTATTCTTCATCCCAACATAATTTTTGATCTGCGCCCAAACTCTTTCAATCGGGTTCAACTCACAATGGTAAGGCTGATTGCAATGCATCCCTTCGACTTCGCAGGTTCATCTACATTCAACTTTTCAAAATCTTTCCGAATTTGATTGACTGAAAATAGTAAATCTCTTTTTAAACTGTCAGCGTCAAAGTTTATATTTTTACTTGCCGGCCACTCTTTTGTATTATCTTTTTTCTAGCTGACTGTCGGTAAATATTCTAATTTCCTGGAATGATACGATGCATTGTCCAAAACAATTACTGAGCCCCTAGGAATGTTTGCGAGAAGGCAGTTTTCGAACCAGTTTTCATAACAATCCCCGTCAACTTCGTCATGTTCGTCCATGGTATTTTTCTTGCAAAAAAAAAATTTAAGGCACCATCGATGAAACCATTTTCCGTACCAGCGTGTATGATGGCAAAACGACCTCCTCGAGATGTGGGGGCCTTTAATCCAGTGCTTAACCCAGAGAGAAAAGCGTCGAGTGGCGTTTTAATTTGTTTATCACGCCAAGCCTTACTCAAGGTTTGACCAACATTTACCCAAGTCTTGTCAGTATAAACAATTGTTCTTTGCTCCCTTCTATATTTTTGTAGTTGCGTCAGAAAGTCATGGCGACAACGGATGATGTCATTAACTCTCTCAATTAACATGCTATACCTGCCCTTTCATTCATATACAAAACCGATGTCTGTTAGCAAGCGATATAAAATAGTTCTTTTAAAATTCGGCAAATCATTGTCCATGTTCACAGTATTTAATATTGTTTTCAGAGTTGAAGGAACCTTCTGAAAAACAACTGGTGCACTTTTCTTCTCACTTCAGACCGCACGAAATCGTCGTAAATCATATCAAAGGTACGATGAAAATAGCTTTAAAAAGCGTTAGATGAATTCATTAGTCGAAAAATAACAATCAAAAAGGCAGCAGAAAAATAACAGCTCCTGAGGCTCACTCAGCAAGATGGGAAACATTTGAAGGAAATCGGAGGCCAAACAGTGCTTCTTCGTGGATAAGAGATTAAATTAGTGTAAGTGCTGTTAAATTTTCTATAAGTATTCGTGATATCCAAATTTTAGTGCAAACGTATTTCAACATTAAAAAGTAAATGTTCAGTGCTTTCACAATAATTCTATTCTTTGCGGAGCGATTTGCTTCCGCAATACGCTCATCGTAGCCAGCGCAATCAAGGGTAAGACAGCGGAAATCTGGCGCGCGGGAAAAACCATCATATTAAAAAATTCATAACTCCCTTTAGAAATAAGACAAAGTATCCCGTCCTTCACCAAAAACTACCTCATACATTTCTTTAAATTTCATACGCATCATGTATTGGGGTATCTCTTACGGTACGAGACTTCGCCGCTGATCGCTTTTTGGAATGCAAAATTCGAAATTTTAGGATCAAACTGAACTTTTTATGTTATAAAAGTATTCAGATTAGGTATACCGTAAATTAATGTTTACCATTATGGAAAGTTAACTCCGGAATACTTTCTGTGTAAATTTGGTGTCAATTAAAGCAACGCCATGATTACAACAGCGTTATTAAGATAATGTCGGAAAATAGCGTTTCCAGGCGGAAATGTAAGAAAATATTTTTTATTTATGTTATTTTAACTAATATGAAAAAAACCTTTTACACCATGTATTCATCCTTTATATTTACACCATAAATGATTTTATTATCTACCGATTTGTAAATATTTGTAAATGGCAACATGGGCCATCCTTCTTACGGGAGAAATACACGGGGAATGCCGCGGACGGTTTTCGTCCGCGTCCATGTGAAAAGCGGCGACCTCTCTCCGCGCCCCGCGCGCGTAGAGCGGAGCGCGGACAGTCCGCGTCCATGTGAAACGGGCCTAAGGGTATGAATGCAAAGCTAGGCTAGTGAGTAGTGCTTTTGAAAAATTCACAGTGAACAGTTCGAAGGTGAGTTTAGTTTGGATTTCATAAGGTACAGATGGACATCCAAAAATTCTTTTCAGAGTCCGCTAATAGCTCGAGGCCGCTATCGGAAAATTTTATGATTGCCTGTTAATTTGATTCTTATTTAGAAAATTATTCGATAACCGAATTTCCGTAGAAATTTGAAAAAGTATTGGAGCAATAAAAGATACCAGTAAAAATTAATTTGTGACGATATTCTTAATAATATACCATTTTGGAAGCAAATCAGTCAGCAGAAAGGTATTGTGCGCGTAAGGTACGCACATATGTATTGGAATTGTGCTCGATGACTTGAAATAAATTTGATAAACTGTTAAAACTGTGACTTAAAAGCTTCATCTGCCTTATCGATGCAGCCAATTTTTTCTCTGGTGATAGAATCCCACGAATCTCATGACTTATCCTGTCAACCACGTGGTCATGCAATGCCTATTCAAAATTTCAATTCATGGAAAATTTTTGTTTCCTTTGAACACATAGTGCGTAAGACAGGGTTTGCATCAGCTCTCTGCTGGTTAAACCACCTATTACTTATTCTAAATAATTGTAAGTTGACGTCTTCATTTCTTTCACCCTGGTATGCGACTTTAATTCTGCAAATTCAGTTACAATATCAACTATAATCAAGAGCCTACTGTATTTTTTAATGCAGCCGAATTTTTTATGCTCGGTATGTGACGCATTCAGTGGAATACTTAGCTAATACATAAACAACGAAGTCAGGCTCAATTGTAAGCCTACCAGAAAATTTCATCTGATATAAATGATTTTTTGTTTCTTATACAAACCTTATGCAATAATCTATATACATACTTCATATCATTATTTTTATACATTGATGGTGTATTCTTGGCAGGCGAAATTTCAATTAAATTCCAAAATATGCTGATGATATAGTCAAATAACGAAAGATATTCAAATACGTAAGCATGGGCGCGCCAATGTGGGGGATCTGATGATAGGATGTAACGTTTCTTGGAAGAAATAACTCTCTAAGACTCGGGAAGTTTATATCTACAACACTAAAACACTTCAGCATAGAAAAAAATGTGTTTTTAATAGTTATTGGACGTATCCAAACCAGAAATCCAAACAGCACTAATGATAAGTTTCCAATTGTTTGCTTATGTAAACTACTATCTTGGAAAGTGTAATAAGTTGACCACATAAGCGTTAAAATCCTCAAGTTTTCAATGCATTCAGTTTTTGAAAGATTTGACATATATTTTGGTAAGTAGCGGGCATGAATATACCAGCCCCTGTAAGGTAGGCATCTTTAGTTTTCTCGGCAGCCTTGGACTCCCCACATTAGCAAATCCTGGCTGCGCCACTGACTGATAGTAACAGAAGGTGCAATTACATCTCTTACCCATCCAATTAATTCCCCACATAACTAAAAAAAGATCCATTCCTGGAGAGAGGCGAAGAGATTTAGACGTGCCTAATATTTCCTTTTATTCGAAAATCCTGTATAAATAAAAATCACCATCACTAAGGGATAAGAATAAGAAAGGAAGGGAAAGGAAGAGAAGAATCTGAGGATAGGTTTGTTACCGCTCCATCCTCAGCCGACCACTTCATTCTTCCAACATTTCTAACTTTAACAACATTCATTTATACTTGCTTCTGGCAATCAACAGTCACTTCCCTCTATAATTTCACCATTACTTCCAATAGCATATCCGGACAATAATGACTCAAAGTGTTCCCGCCTCATTTCCCTCGTATTTTCAACAAAGATTTCCAGAGATTTATCTCTGCTCATTTGCCTGTCTTTAAAGTTAAATAGATATCCCGTGAGCAGCCATGAGCAGTGGATGTGAAATAACCTAAGTAACTGTCACATTAGAGCACCGTATACTATCTGGAAAAAGAGACCAATATGGTCAATCTGTTTTTGCTATTATATCGCGGTATCTATTTGCCATCTAGTTGCGAAAATCATATTAGTTCATTGCAATTACTTTAAATTCATCATTCTTTAGAAGCACCACATCTACTTTGTTTTTGATCTTCTCATCTCTAATGCTGATAGTATCTACGTTTCAAAGCCATACAAGACAACACTCCATTTTCGGATGAGATGTTCCCTTGTGTCCTAGTCGATTCGAATTATTTTGAATGGATGTGTGCACCTCGTGCTCTGACTTCAGCGTTTATTAAAGAACAACACTTTTGTGAATTCTCCGTTTTCCAAAAACTATTGGAATTTATACACCGGCAGTTGTCATTGGCAAATAATAGGGGTGTATTAATACCAGCAGCCTTACCTAATTTACCTTGTTAGTTTCTGCAATGATTTTCAGAGAGAACGACAAGAAGTAGCTATCTGTTCTAGCGATTACTTCCTTGTAATGCTTTGTCGATGCCTCTCGAAGATCGTGCTTATTGTTTATTGGATTTACTAAGTCCTCTACTACGAATTTTTTTTAGCTCAGATCCGATTAATATTTCTAAAAAGCTTCCGTCAGTCATCAGATCTTCTCACTTGGAGCGAACTCCATATGAGGGATTTTATCATGGCCGAAACTACTGTCGAACCTGAAATCTCCTCTAACGTAACGAGCGTAGGACCATATCTAAATCTGAGATTAAGCTTCCTTCATATGGATCCCAAATCGCAGCAGTATTCGAGTAGGCAGAGAAAAATATTCCATAACTTTGACACTCCATGGGGATGATCTCAGTGTTCTATTCATTTATCTTTGCAATTCATTCACCTTTCCTATTACACCTCAAATATATTCTTCGAATGATAAACTATTTCCTAGGTGTAATTCCTAGATATAATTGTGACGCAAGAACTCTGACGGATATCCTGAAATTTGGTATTGTGAGGAAATACTATTGGTGGAATCAGAATAAGATCAAATTACAATTTTACGCTCACATGACTATTTAGTAGACAAGGGAAATTAAATGTGCCATATAAGTGCAATGTCACACTCTCTTCGTTTGCTAAGCATGCATAAAAAATTAAATTTCAACTACTCTAATTTTATTCAAAATATGAAAAATTATATTTTAGGATTGTGTTTGCTAGAATATTTTCTATCGAGATAATTTTACTTTATTTATTATTGGAGTGACTATTTTCAACATGTATAGCGTCGATTAGCTTGACTGTTTCACTATAGAGGTGCACTGAAAATGATTATGTATTTCTGTAAATATTTCTCTATGCACTGAGACGAGCTCATGAAACTAAGTCTTTTATGGTCACATTTCACCCCGTAATAAGGAATTCATAAAATAATGCGTGCCACTGCTCTAATTTCAAATTTCGTCTGAGAGAAAGAATATTTCTTAAAACAGAACTGTGACACAACACGTTCAACGGAAGGTTCGGTTAGCATATTTAAGGAAGATACCGAAAATTCTGAGCCCTCAAATTTTGCCTTTTACTCTTGGTTTAGACGCAAAGCAACAAACGGAAAATATTTCATTGACGTAGGTAGGTACTTCATAGCGTACTAAGAAGGACATATTGATTATACTAAGAATACACTGATTCTAACGATTAGGAACGTTTTGTACGGCTTTCTCATTGAACAAAATTAATATTTTATTAAAACATTTATTTTCCTACAAAAGTCATTACTTTTGACTTTAATTATCTAAATATGATAACTAAGAAAATGAAATCATAATTTTGCACGCTCATCAGGGCTACGTTAATTGCGACCTTACGGTAGTAATTGTGTATTACAGCTTGTTATCTCAATTATACAGTTTTTCAGAGATAAATTAACAAAACCATTATCTTAACAAATCTGCCAATGTAAATAACACCTGCAACACAGCTGAACATTCACAACAACGGAAAAAGGAGATTATTCGGATTCCACTGGTTGCGGACCGAAATAACAACGTTGAGAGAAGTCTTGCAGCGGCAACTCTAAATGAAAACCGAAATCTGAGCATTACTAAACTGAGATTTGTGATTCTTGGATGAAACACGGAAGTTGGCGCGTAATACTTCTAATAACAAGTGAGAATCAGTCGCTTTCGATCGACTCGCATGACCTCTCTCTTCCTCTGCAGCCTCAGCAATATTTTCCATAAAGTCGCATTCTCTCTCTACCACAATAACTTTCTTTATGTTCGGAAAAATCAATGCACTTCCCCTGCTTCCTCTCTCCCTTTTGAACATTCATCACCTCTATCGTCCGTAGAGCATTAGCTAGAGGCTTGGTTAGATCCTCAACAGCTTCAGCATAGGGAATGAGGTACAGCACCACGCTAAATGAGGAGTGAGCAGGGCCGGATTAACCCTCAAAGGGGCCCTAGGCAGCCATCAATTTGGGGGCCCTTTTTTCACGTCCGTTCCCTTCTTTTTTCGATTAAAATTAAACTTATTGCTTTCATAAAAATTTTCAATTGTGATTATATTTTCATTTAATTCTTTGGAATTTTATGTTTGTAAGAAAATTTTCAAAGATTTTTTCATTTTTCGGGGGCCCCCTAAAATCGGGGACCCCAGGCAACTGCCTATTGGTTAATCCGGCCCTGGGAGTGAGGTATTCCCTTCCATTCCTCACTAGGCCATAATACCATTGAGTGAAACAATTCCACGTAAGTGCTGTACCAAGAACTTATCAATTACACTTTTGAAAGCATTCAATGAGGAATGACTCGAGGGAATGTCATACGTAAGCGTCAACCATATCTCATTAACCAAAGCCGTGAACAAAACAGAGAAAAAATACATAGGAAAGATATATTTTCCTCGATCCTGTTTCAAAAGATATCCATACATCAAGGTATTGTAACAGGCACCATTATCAGAGATACGAATCACGTAAGAATCACAAATTTTGCGGTGGTAACTTCAACATCGAATGCTTATGCGTTCATAACCACACTCTATAACATCAGCTTATACTCTCTGCTGGGTTAAACAATATGAATATGAAGACCGAGACTAACGCAGGTTTTTAGATGACAAACCTAATTATTAATGCTTGGTTGGTTTGTTTTGGCAATATTGCAGGGATGTCGTCATGAATTAAATTACTTTAATTGAACAATAAATGGTACTATTACGTAAGCAAGATGGGTTATCGTTGCCAGGCGAATGATTGGAAACATTGGAATATATGCTGAAAGGTAAATTTCAACCTTTCCCGAAACATTCCGAATTTTCAAGGAAGACAATAAGGAATATCACCAACATCACATTGAATTCGATGTTTACTATAGTCATAATCAAGACTCCTCTGTGATATGAAAGTAAAATGAAAGTTAAGAAATGTTTTGATTATTTTGTGGAATATCGTCATGAAAAAGGGGAAAATAGTGAACCTCTTATAATTTTTAATGAATACCGAAATCCTAAACAATCGCCATACAATATGAGGGACAGACATTACCCCAGTTAGGGGTATTCTCTTTTTACTGAATCAAATTAGTAACATAACTTTTTGTATAGGTACATATTTTAAATGGAGTAAGAAAATGTTAATTTTGGCGATTTTGGCATTCACTTTATTGTCATTTAAATATACTAATTCGAATTATAAAATATATATTTTCCTTACTATTAATACCACAAAGAGAAGAAAAGTTGACGCTGTAATAACAAGTTTACATGACCACATATGCAAAGAATTAGCGGTGAATAAATATACATATTTTGGAATACATTCATGAAGACTCTAAGAAAAATAAAACTTAGTATGTTCATAAAATAAATATTTTAGGGATTTTAATTTTTAATTTACTTTCAACTCACTCTCAGTAGTGAAAATTCCAAAGCCAAAATAATAATCACGGCAAATATTTGCCATGACTACCCCATAATCTAGTCCAAAACCGATTTCTTCAAGTGGTTACTCCAATCAGTTATCAGTTACCACCGGTTGTATTCAGGAAATGAAAAGGGAATGCCGTATATGTGCACAATTCAAATGAATGTTACATTCCAAAGCATCTTCACGCTTGGCATCATTCGATACGCGTGCTTATGCAAATACAATCCAGAACCAGGAATCGCAGACGCCTAATTTACGTAAGTGAACCACTTCGCCCCAGACCATGACCTTATTCACAATCAGGTGAACGGAGAAGAAACACGGAGAGTCTCTCTCTTTTCTGAAAATCGATAATGGCGATAGAAAATGCGGTCGGAGAGAAGGGTTTGAAGAAAACACGTCTTCTCACGTCCCATATTCGCTGTGGAGAAAGAAGCACGCTGCACTTTCCGGCACTCCAAAAAAGAAAAAACTCGGAAGAGCTGGTGAAAGAGCCCGGCTATAAACACGCCGAAGGGAGAGCGTTGGCCAGAAATTTGGTATTGCTCGAAGAGGTCACGCCTCCTTGGCGTTTCATTCATGTTGACGTCACCGTTGAGACAGCGGAACGGGTCTTGAGGCTTATCGCAGCATTCCTAGTCGTCGATCAACATAAGGAAAAAACTCTTAATGGAGCTATTTCCTCGTGATGTAACGCATATTCTTGCGGTTGATCGAGGGCAAATGAGAAGTGCGATCCATTCGCATATTCTCAACGCAAGCAGCTAATGGCGCGTGGCAAGAAGAATGTTAACACCAATCTGTCACCACCATCGCCAATATAACACCCCAAGATGAATCTCATGTCTTTTCTGACTTCTATAAATATCCGAAGAAAGAGGACCAGATGTAAATATCGTCCAAGTAATATTTCATAAAAACGCGGTTTTTTATGTTTACAAATTAACCAAGTAAAGTCCCATGAGGCATATAACCATCAACATTCAACAATAATACTTTGCCTTAAAATACGCGAAGGTCATTTTATTACAGGTAATTTGGAATACTCCTACTGAATTTTGATTACCGAAGATTCAGGCTGCGAGTATCTTCGCGGTCCGAATGACATCACGAGGCCGGATTTGGCCCGCGGGCCGCAAACTGAACGACCGCCCCCACGCGCACTATGTCAAGTTTAGCCATTCCTCACATTCCAGTTTTGGTCAGAGAAGACGACATTTTACTATACGTCTTTTCAATTCCGACAACTTCTAAAATTACATTCTCCTCATTTCTCTTAAGTCAAACATTTTTAGGATGAGAGCGCGTCCGTTGACCTGAGAGGGGTCCGCATCTATGAAACGCATCTCGGGGACACTGCACCACGAGAATGGACTACGAATAGCACGTGGGGCAGCTCTTCCACACGAGGCAAATCCCGACGCGATTAGATCTTTCGTTACAGTCCACAATCAAATCGAAAAAGGAGATAACACCGAGTGAGATAAATATGATAGAATTCAGATGATGATGGACTTCTCAACGGAAGTCTTACTTCGTCAAATGAACAACAGCGTTCCAAGGTGGAGCCGAACCATATAGCCTCACTTGCTGATGTTATCTATACCACTACATCAACGATGGACATAAAAAGTTTTATTTGACGATAAACTACTATTAAATGTCGGAATCAAACCTGTTTCACTAACTCACAGATCAAATTTTTCCGGAAAATGCAAAGGTAGAAAAACGTGGAAAAGGTACCATGTGAAGGGACAATCTTTTTCATAAACGTTTTTCAATGTTAAGAATACATAACATGAAAAGCGCCTTCGAATTTCCGCGAGCCACTTAAGCATGTTCGTCACAAGTTTACCAATACCATCGTAAACCTTTCATTACGAACTTCCATGATACGACAAGATATTTCGAAGAAATACCGGAATAATATATATTATACTAAATTTGAATAATTTATCACCCTTTAATTTAAGGCGGCTTACACAAAAAAGAGAGCCGCAGTACACCGTTTGTATACCGTGAAGTTGATGCATTACATTATGTTTCAAAAAGTATCTTCTTTTAAATATTCAAAGGCTGTTTATACATTTTATTTCGAAAATCCCATTCCCGAATTTAATGTAATTGCGGAAGTTTCACCACAGCTTTACAATATCTGCAGTAATATGATAAATAAAGAAATTTACTAGAAAATTTATGTAAGCTAAAGAT
This sequence comes from Sympetrum striolatum, assembly GCA_947579665.1. Taxonomy (NCBI): domain Eukaryota; kingdom Metazoa; phylum Arthropoda; class Insecta; order Odonata; family Libellulidae; genus Sympetrum; species Sympetrum striolatum. The sequence goes on along the minus strand of OX388342.1, from coordinate 44,777,739 downwards.
TTTGAAATGGTTTTCACTGGGAGGGAATAAATGCAATTAATGTGTTATTTATTGTTCTTGATTACACGAGACGAAGTCTTGCACCTTGAATGTATGGTTCTCAGAAAAATAAAACTTTCTTATTACCCCTTAGGATGATAACCTCAGTGAAAGGAACCAACTGAACAAATAAGGCATTAAACCTTCAAATTAATCAAAGCTATCACTTAAAAATAAATATATTTTACACTAAGTATGAACGATGATCAATGGAGTTCAATTTAAGTACAAATTTCACTTACCTTTGGTTATGAAACGATTTTTTGCAAAAATATCAATTAAATGGTATGCATATTTCAAGCTTTAGAATGGTGGAAACGTATTCAAATTTTAAATGAAGTTGATAAAGAATAATCCTCCATCAAAGAGAGATTGGATGCTTATAAGATTATATGGTATTGGACCCATATAAGCATATGACAGCATGAATGTGCAAGTAGGTGACATATGAATGTTCTTTCATAATATAATTCTTCTAAAATAATCCCCTTAATTGTAACCAATCATAGAAAAGATTCCTCTTATGGGAATTAGAATAAACTTGAGTGAATCATTGAATAACTACCAGGCTACTACTTAGTAGTAAATGCTCATCCCATGTTACCAATCATGTTTTCAACACTAAAAGATCCAGCAAATATTTTCAAGTACACTTTCTCTACGAGTGAGTAATAAGAGTTGAAGTTTCAACTATAAAATTATATTATTTTACATTCATGATTATCTCTATATATAAATTATTGACCAAGGATTTCTAGAATGCAAAACTTATTAGGATAACATGTAATAGTAAATTTTGTCATAGTCTGAGTTTACCATAAAAATAAGTAGGTATAGGTCAGGTCTTCTTATCTAACAGTTATGAAAAATAATTTAATATATGAGAAAATCATGAATATTTGTTCCATTAAAACTGATCTGTGAACCAATTGGAGATGAAACAATCTAATATTTGAATGGAAACATTTGGAAATAAATTGAAAACATTCACAGGTTTAAGCAGATAATGTCATACAATATGACTTGGACTAGAATAAATGTCTTTGAATTTTGGTCACCATTACTAATTCCATCCATCCCTTCCCTTCATAGTTAAAATACACGCAAGAGAAATATATCAGAAATTCTGCATCAAATTGTTTGTATCCTCCATGGGAAACGCTTCAGTTGCCTATGTGACAATATGAAGCAAGCTTGGAACAGAATAACTAATTATTTTTTAATTAAGAAATATTGAAAGAGTCATATATGTATAATACTGGTTTAGTATTAAAATATAATAACACCCATAACATGATACTGAAAGATGTTTTCTATCTTAGGAGCAAAAAGCTATAAATCACTAAAATTAAAGCTAATTCAAAAATTAGGATTACAAAACATATAGTAATATTATTTTGTGATGTATTAGAAAAAATAGCAACTAACCCATACAAACACCAATATTGAGTACGGCTTTCATAGAATGTTCTCTATTTACTGTGGGCAACATTCGAGTCATTTTATTTTCCCTTGCAATGGAAATCACAATTAATTACCAACAAATCAATTCATCTATTTAAGTGATCTTTACTCATTAACACTAGAAGATCAATTCTTTTTTTAAATGATTTGTTGATAATTTTAAAGGAGACTTAACCAAAAAACCCTCTAATACTGCTATTTCTTCCTTCACAAAATGTAGAGCAAATATTTAAAAGGGAAAAGATTTTTTAACTCTATATATATATAAAAAATATCACATTCTCTCTTCAAGGAATTATGTAATCATGTCAATATAGACTTTTTCTTTATAATTGACTATGAATGATGCTTCAGAATATAATCAACCATAATTTCACAAGAATTTCATTTTGAAAGATGCATTAAAATACAATAACTTATTTGTTCAAAGATTGGCTTGGTATATGAAATGTGGTTATCAACTGATGATCAGGATGTAAAAATTTAGATCATTGGCTTATTGGTTTTGTAATCATCAACCCCAAGATTAACAAAGTGGCTTAAATATAGTATAGATAAAGGAAATGGGTTAAACGTTTAACTTAAACTAACCAATAGTAATGAGGAAAATTGTTGACCTTTCTTCTTCATAGAGATATACCCTGCCAATAATCAAGAGCAAGCGAAGATAATCCACTGAGGATGCTAATAAGACTAGTATTTCTACACCAAACAACCAAGATAAATATCATTCGAGTGAAACTAACAGTTGAACAGTTATGCAATGTAAAAACAATACACTCACGTAACGAATTTCTATTGCTTCTCTGTAAGTTTTGACGCAAGCGTATTACTTTTGCATGAGAAGAAGGCAATTTCATTGGGTTTTCAATTCAGTCATGATGATCCATTACTAAGATTCAACAAGTTCTTCGATCACAGAAGAATTTCCCTCTATTTGTTGTCTTCATATTGACACTCGATTAATATGTATACTGAAACTGAATTATACTCAATTTATCACGAATAATAAAAGTAATATTATCACATAATTCAACTCAATTACGATGATCTTGGTTTACATAAAAGTGGAAATAAGATCTAGTCATTAACTCACAAGATTCAAACTTAATCATGAAATCTCCAATAGAAAAACATGACTAAAAAGAGCCTTAATAATTACACTGCACTTCTTAGCCTGAAATTTTCTAGGTAACTGCAATAATTTCAGCTGCAGGTAGATAAAATATGCGACCTTCCTCCAAAAACTCCGATTACCGCACAAAACTATTTACACCGATGACATCACTGCGCTCGGCTGGTATTCAACTTCCTAAACTCTTTTTATTGATATAGAACTTCCGTGACATCACCTGTATTGGCCACGCTGTGACATCATCATTTAATTTAGACCCTAAAATGTACCGGTGCTATGAAAATAACAAATTCAGAATGGAAGTAAAAGAAATATTCCAATGCTTTAAAATGCACTAGTTTTAAATTTGGGCTTTAATTCCAAAAAATAAAAAGTTAGATTACAGAGCATGGTGATAAAAATGAAATGAGAAAAATAATAAATAAAGATTGGAGAGTAAGGTTTATTCGTATCATAATTAAATGAATTTTGAAACGAAATAACATTTTCCAATATTGATTATGTTAACAACAAATTGTTCTAAGTTTCGGAGAATTAATTCGTCATTCACTTGTTTTCTGTCTACGGCGTCGATGACGTAGGGGTCACGTGGTTTAGCAAGCGGCAAACGGCCATATTAGCGTTGCCTACCTCAGTGAACGAAGTGGGAGGTCACGTTTGAGAAACTATAGTGTTTGTATACAATTTATTCAGCAGCCATGGCTACAAAGTCTTCTAAAAAGACCACAACTACTACTGTTACAACAATGTCATCAGGAGCAAGTTCGGCTACTCCAAATCCTACGCCGCATCCTCGTCCAAGCAGTCCTTTGAGTCCAACTAGGTATTCCCGCTTGCAAGAAAAAGCCGATCTTCAAAATTTAAATGATCGTTTGGCTTCTTACATTGATCGAGTGAGGCAGTTGGAATCGGAAAATAGTATGCTAAGCCGAGAAGTGCAAACTTCCCAGGAAATAATTACTCGAGAAACTACTCAGCTGAAGTCCATGTACGAAAATGAATTATCTGATGCCCGACGCCTTTTGGACGACACTTCTCGTGAAAGAGCTCGCCTGGAAATAGACTGTAGAAGATTGTCTGATGAAAACGCCGAGCTCCGGTTGAAGTAAGTTAAATTAATTTATCCTAAAATGTTTAAGGACTAACTTCGTGATCTTTGAAAGATGGCTCATTTAGAACGTTGTTTGGATAATTGGAAAAATAATATTAGTTATTTTGAAATTACTCATAGTATTCATGTTTTTATTTAGAAATTTTCATTGCTTAAATTTCTACCTTTTGTAATTTGTGAATTTGGTTATTTTTATGTTCATCAATGATTTAGTGTTAACGAGAAGTATTTTCATCTAAATTATGTGTATTTTGCGTTGACATGTCATCGTTAAGTTGTAACACATTCATTCGAACCCAGTTTCTCCTCAAGTCAACTTATTCTTGTCGAAATACATCGGTAACAAATTTTTGCGAATGTGTCCGAAAATTGTCAACGTACTTCTCCGGTTTTTAGCTGTTATCTCAATTGTCAATTGTGTGTATAATTGTGAGCTGAGTCGGATAACATAGTCGATTCATGAATGAAAATTCAAAATGCTTGCTTAGGGAATATAAAGATTGAAACTTTTGACCTTGAACAACGTACTCCTCAAGGGGCGAGACGGTTATCGTTGGTATTTAATTAACAATTTGAAACAAATTTGTTATGTTTGGCGCGCTCGATGCGCGGAACGGCTGTCTGTATATGGCCACCATTGTCGATCAATATTATTATTTCTGTTTCTGCGTGCACTGGTTCATCATCACTCGCATGGAATGAATCGGAGTGTGTCTTGAAATCGCCACTTAGTTATTGTGTCGGTTGGTTGTGGGTGTGGCGCGCGTCGCAGCTCCCTTGGGCTCGCATGGCGTGGGTCTGACTTTCAGCTTGCTTAGCGAAGGGGGACGCTCACCTCCACCGCCAGGAATACTCATGACGTCGCTTTTTCTTCAAACTGTGACTCGTAGCACCTTATGCAATTTCATTATGTGATATAAAGATTCTGCCGCATCTTTCATTCAATGGAATTCTCGGAAAACCAACTTTTATGATTTGGTTTAATGGATACCCTTTTTTCCCTTATTAACCCCTATGCGTCTTATCTTGCATCAGTAGAGGAGATAGTAAACTAGAGTAATCGAAATAATTTTCGCCTCGCTTTTTCGGGGTTAGCAATCTCCTTTTTCATCCCTCTTTTTACCTTTCGATTAATTCGAAAGTTTCTTAGAAAGTCAGTTTCTTCCCAAGAACTTCGAGTATGGAAAGTTTGTAGCCTACCCTCTGGCGGATGGATGATTTCACCCTGACCTCCTTTGATGAGTTATGTTAGGTGACGCTTGGGACGCCTGCTTATCGAATCCGAATGATAACTCTTCATATTAAACTACGCTCACTGTCCAGTTGTAAAAAATGAAGTTGCCATCCACGTTGCACGGGCAGAGAGGGTGGATATTTTCAAACTGACCCGGTTCTTTGTAGGAGGTGGCGTTGGCCTTAAATTAGGATTCTTGTGTTGGCAACTCGGCATTCGTTTCACAGGGGGGTTAACCGATGCAACATTCCAATTATTACCCCAGTTTTCATCTCGAAAAGAAATGCGACCTGAAAATTAGTTCCCATCGAACATTTGTTTTGGCTCGTTACCGTAGCAACGCCATGACGTCACTTTCTTTACGACTTGCACTATAGCCGTTGATGACGTCGAATTCTTTTCCACTCATCTTGTCACTTTTTTAAGTAACGGGACGTCTTTCCACAGAGCTTAAGTGCAACGCGTCGCCGTTTTTACCATATGAAGAACGCAATGAAAGATTCTAATTATATGAGCTTGCTTTCATGTTTACTTTAAAAGATAGGCTCAAACTGAGAGAAGTCTTGTTTTTTTATGGGATGAATGTCACGAAGAAAATCATGCGATAGCTTATCACGGGTATTACCCCTACGCACGTTTACCTTTTTTAGATTTATTTATGATGTCCCAGATGGGCCTTGCAGCTGTCTAAATAACTTTGAAGGGTCTTGAGTTTGACGTCCTCAATCCTCCCACTCTAATTTTTCATCCATTCCATTCTTTGAAATACACAACTTAATTTTATTTTACGGGGAATATGTTATATCAGCAATTGATTATCGTTCTAAATTATCGATTCCAGGCAATTTTAAGTTGAATTAAATAATAATACGCGAGTGGGTAACTTTTCTTTGGATTCTGAAGGTTTATTCGCGTATTCGTCATGCATCGCCGCGATACAAGCTTGCCTATTTATGCTCGAAGTTTCACGTTACGAGAATACACACAGTGTTTCTGATGTATTTTTCTGTCCGGATCAGTAAGTCACTGCTGCCAACCTTGCGGTTGAGCCAAAAGATGAGCATGCACTTCTTCAAATAGTTGTGCCGCAGCGAGTTTCGCTCTACCGTTACCTAGGCGCGTTAGTTTACTTTTCGTCCGTTTGTTGATGTTTCGAAACCCCTAAAATCACGAGGCGGATTTTTTGTAATCTCCAATTTTTTTTCGGCACCCAGGCGGTATGCTTCTGGGAATCGGTCGAGAGAGTAGTTGGATCGCCATCATGAAGTGGATCTGCCCTTATTAGGGATTCAGCCTTCGTCGATTTTTTTTGGAATCAACGGAAGCGGATATGTTGACCAGGATTGCTGCGCTTCGGCCTGCCATCATATCCGTTACTTTGTCCTTTTACGAATCAAATTGTTTTCCGAACTTAGTCGTCGGCATTCGTTTACGATCGGCAGTAGTTGCCGGCTTGGTTGCTGTGGTACCCGTGGCTTTTGGAGGGGGAGTGTATTCCTTTAATGGTTCATTTGAATTCGCGAAGTAGTACAGTTTTCTTGTAGATTTAAAAGCTTCCCATCCATTATCTTAGTGTCGTCTTATCAGTTTCCGTGTCCGCTGTGCAATTGCTTATCTGCCGTTACTCATAGTTTTCTATTTAGTATTAAATTTTAGTGCAGTTCTTCACGAATTATCCTTATGAAACCAAACAGGGTGAAAAAAGGACATGCATCTTTTTTTTATCCCCGGAGTAATCGATGATAATAGGGCATATTCAGTTTTTACCGAAACCGATAGAACTTATCAGAAATAAAATAGTTTTTTAACCATGCATTTTTGGCAATTCATTCTATCGGAAGATGTTTTGGAGAGTTATTGCCGTCATTATTATGACTGGAACGGCTTGGGCATGCTCCGAATTTATGATCTCCACCAGCAAGTAGAGCAGCTTCAGTATTTATATCTGTAGTAGTGCATAGGTGTTAAGCATCTTGTTGAGAGAATGGTGAATCACTGCCTGCCTCCTCTTGATCCAACTGGGAAAGTAAAATTTCATCGGTCGAAATGGGAGACGCTCGTGTTCAGCGGAGGTCAAGCAAACAGTCAACCTGAATAGTTTGTCATTCTGTTAGCGACAAGAAAGGACGAAATAATCCGTCTGAGATGTTTTGCAATGTTTAGATAGCGAGATAGGCTGACATTTGGCGAGAGACGGCAGGCATTTGGGTTGACAACGATAGATAATCGGGAGATTTCTTAATAAGGAAATGGCTGAAGACCCTTGGCTATCTTACATTAAATGACTCAAAACACATTCGTTGGAATATGGCATATGACGCAATCCCTACACGAGTCAATCTGACGAATTCCCGCGCCTAATCCAGCCGATTTATATGTTTACGTAGATACCGTAGATACTTACATTTGTTTACTTTTATCACTGTTGATCACATCTAAGTTCTTTAGAATTTACTTGAAGAATTGATGATTGTGGCTCTTATTTTCTGTTAAAACACCTGTATTTTTGTAAAAGATGCACTGAGGTTACGTTTTACATCGAAATTATTGCTAGATCTCAACCAAGTATTAAGTTTTCTTAATGGGACTGAAATACTGTGCTTTATGAATTCCTTCCAAGGTCAGTCGATCGTAATCCAGGTAGAAGCGCCTTGTTTCTGTTCTTGGTGTTTTTTTTTGCTCCATGATGATCACCGACCGGGAAATACGAATGAAATGGACTCCGCGTCGTAGCGATTGTTTTGATTTTGGGCCAGCTTACCGAATTAATGAATCCCTAAATTTGCTCTCCTTCAATTTAGCTCTCTTTGTTTTGGTGTTTATTCATCATACTAAAGAGTAATAAGGAAAATCGATAAGAAAATATTGGAACCTTACGATTAACTGTTGATATTTATTTTTTATATATTATAATGATAGCTTATAACTCTCACAAGCGTCATATAATATTATGTGATCATTTCAATATTTCATAAAAATTATTATAAATAATTAATAAGTTTGTTAATAAGTAATGAATCAGTAACAATCTTCATCAACTAAATTATGGATATAAATGTGTTATATTATGAATATTATGTGTTATACTAAAGTAATTATGCTTTATTAAAAACCTCCACTTATCATTGTTTCGCACCTTGAAAGTCATCTTCTAAAACTTATAATTATTTCTTTTATTGATTCAACAAGTAGTGTGTTTTATTGCGTAGACCTGGGAAAACATGACATTTCTGTTAGAAAGTAATTACTGTCATGGTCAATTGGTATTATGTACAAGGATCTATGAAATATGAATTGCAGTTGCTGCAATGTAAATTGTATTTTACACTTAATTGCTTCGGGTAAAGGTTGTTAAAACTATTGAGACTAAATATTAAAAGAGGATACAATTGACTATCTCAATGAGAATAGTTTTTTTCCAATTACAAAATTATTTATGCCAAATCTTCCCATATTAACACTTGAAGATATAATGATTCTTCTTTGTTAAGGATTACATTAAAGTACTGTTGATACAACTGAATAAACTATTTTTTGATGTGAAATTCCTTGCATTCTATTCTTAATGACACGCTTTGCGATTAATTTTGGCCAAATGATTCATTCTAGTACATTTCTGATTAATGTGTTTGTTCATGATAATTGAACATCTATAGGATTTAAAATTTAATTCATATCAGTTATTTAGTTCTGAATGTATAATTTATTCAGAATATCCCAAGTCAGTACCCTTGTACTGAGTTAAATCAACTTTGTCATCACTGTCAAGGAATAAAGTAAGTTCATTGTAGTTTTCTCTAGCCTTATTTTATCGTGTTTATAAAATCCATATATTAGTTAACTTAAGTATATAGTGATCTCCAGGCTTGATTATGTATGCTCCAATATCTGATTCATTAATTCAATTTACTAAGAAAGGTTATTTTTCCTTTTGATCTGCTTTTGTATCCTTAAAAGTTCTTATGATTGAAAGTTTAGTCTTTTCAAATGAGTGACATCTCAAGGAATAAGTTGTAATATATGAAAATGGAGTAAGAAACTGTATGAAAGTGAAACATATTAACTTCCTAAAGACTTGTCTTGCAGGTCCTCCTGTTTTATTCATTAGAAGCATTCCTGTAAAGGTTTAATTTGTGGGGTATGATTGATTATTGATGATGAATGTATGGGTAATTTCGATTTAAAAATTAACAGTTATTTTCCCCTTGATTCACAATCTAGAATTGTGTTCATTGTTCATTTTAAAGCGACTTTAAATGATAACATATACTAAGTTAGAAGGTTTGGTAAAAATTAAAATTGACCATTTTCGTGTTCTTTTTTAGCCTTGACAAGAAAACCAAGGATTTCAATACTGCTGAGAAGAGTTTGACCATTTACGAATCAAGAGTTGCTGATCTAACAAACAAGTACAATCAAGTTACTGGAGAACGTAAGAAGATGGTTGACCAAATTAAGGTATGGGCTTTAATGGAATGGCTTTCATATCCTCATGTTATTGCGTCTGGCTTTTTCTGATCATATTTTTCTCATCCCAAAAGGAACTGGAAAAGGAAGTTGAAAAGCTGAGAAAACAGTTGAATGATACCAGGAAACAATTGGAGGAGGAAACATTGGCTAGGGTGGACTTGGAAAACAGCGTCCAAACACTCAAGGAAGAGCTGAATTTTAAGGAGCAGGTAATCTTGGTTATTCATATTTATCTGTGAGCCTGTAATTAAAGTATTAATTAGTGAAGGAAATTTAAGTCTATGTTGCATCCGACATCCCCCCAGTTTACCAAAGGTTTTTCCTTTACTTATACAAAACTTTCCAAATAAGGCGTTTCATAAATCTAATTTATGGAATGAGTTATTTTACCCCAACTTTAGTAAATCTGGCTACACTGTGTGCGTACCAAGAGATTTTTGATTTAGTGATTAATCATTTTAATGATTAAATTGTGTAGTTATTACATAGGATTTCTTTTTGCGTAAATATTGAATTATCTAAATTTCTATCTCCATTAGTCCCATGGTGTTTATTTTAGCTTATGTTCTGGACTTAAATCTTTTCTAAATGATCCTAAACGGAAATTAATTCTGCTGTAATTTATTATTCCTTAAAAATTTTTAGTAATAAAAACTTTGTATAGATTCGAATTTTGATTTTCACTAGCATCTGAGAAAGTTCATAAGTTCTGAAATTGAATGAATTGATAAGATATCTGTTCTTCCTTTCCGTTATAGATTCATCAGCAACAGCTTACAGAAACTAGAACTCGAAGGCAGGTGGAGATCAGCGAGATTGATGGCCGTCTCACTCAACAATATGAAGCTAAGCTTCAGCAGACACTGCAGGAATTGAGGGAGCAGTATGAAGCCCAGATGAGAGTTAACAGGGACGAAATTGAGACCCTTTACGAGAGCAAGGTGAGTGTCTGGCTAGAAGTTTTCCTCAGTTGAGTAAATTTTAGGGTTATATGTTGTTCTTTTTATTGGATGGAACCTTATCCTCATCCACCAACATTTTTTAGGGGGTTGACATGTTGAAAATTGGCAATTTGGGTGTTAAAAAATTGAAATTTAACTAATTTAGCAAGAAGGTGACCATAATTACCTCAAGTATTCATAAGTAGCAATTTTTTCTTGGAAATGGAACATTTATTTCCTAATTTTCCATTTTATTTTTATGTTTTGGATTTTGTTTATGAAATTAATGTGCTCTCTACCCCAAAGAGGAAAATAGTCTTGTCTGTATTTTGGCAGAGCAGTGGAAGTGACTAATGTGTTCTTATTTCAGATCAGGGAATTGCAGGCTCAGGCGCAGAAGAACAGTGGAGCTGCGACCTTGGCTGTGGAAGAGCTTCGGTCTTATAGAATTCGTATTGATAATCTTAATTCTAAAGTTGGTGAAGTGGAGAATGCCAACTCTGCTCTGCAGGTTTGTAGTTTTATCACATTTCATTGTGGAATCTATTATAACATTCAATTTCCTCACTTTCTATTTCCTTTTGATGCGATGGTTTCTCTGAGAATATTTTTCCTGGAATAGTATCTTATATCATGAAATTTCTTTATTTTTAGTAAATTTTAAGAGAAGTACTTAAGTGATCATTATAACATTTTCAAAGAAAACATTGGTGTTTAGACCACATTAGTGTAATATCATTATATACATTCTTCTGCAATGATTCCCATTGTCAAACTACTATTTATACATTATAAGAAAATGTAATTTTTACAGCTCCGCATTCGTGATCTGGAACGTCTACTGGAAATTGAAAGACAAAGACATGCTGAGGATCTTGCCCTTCTTGAAGGAGAATTGTCTCAGCTTCGAGATGAGATGGCCAATCAAATTCAAGAGTACCAAGACTTAATGGACATCAAAGTGGCATTGGATATTGAAATTGCCGCCTACCGCAAACTTCTTGAATCTGAAGAAGCCAGGTAAGATTCTAAGAAATTATCCTTCTTAATTTCTAAGAGCTATTTTTATTTATTATTATTATTATTATTATTATTACCTTTTGTTTAAGGATAGTATAGCAGCTTAATATTTTTAATGGAATCCAAAAATATTGCTTTAGAATTTTGATTGATGATAAATTGAGGTTACTTAATGATGCTAAGTTTTAGGGATGAATAGCCCCATAGCATTGTCTTGGCCCTTGATTAGTGAAGATTTTTTTATTGAGCTGCTTCTTTATCCAACTTCAGTCTTTTAAATTAAGGAGTCCATATAATCAGCAATCGGATTAAAATAAATTTGTTAATCCATCTAGCAGTGAATGATTATTGTTTTTCATGAGGCATTTACTGCTTTCATTTTGTAATTTTCCCAGTAATCACTATTAGCATTTCAAAATATATTGTATATTATTAGAGCCTATTTCTCATTGTTGTGAAGAGAAGGGCTCATTGAGTTGATACATTTTCAGATTGAATTTGTCGCCATCATCATCTGCCAAACAGTCTCGGTCTACTCCTGTGGGCCGCTACACTCCTGTCCGTGGAAGCAAGAGGAAGAGGACGTTCCTCGAGGAATCTGAGGAAACCTCTGCGTCAGATTATTCAATATCGTCTCAGGCAAAAGGAGATATTGAAATCTGTGAAACCTGTCCTCAGGGGAAATTCGTCAAACTCCGCAACAAAGGAAATAAAGTAGGTATCAATAAAAATATCCATTTGTAACTTTTCAATTGTTTGATGTTAAGGACAGATAACCATCTTAGAATATACTCTCTCATGTTTTATGAAAGTCACAATAAAATAACACTATGTACAATGCAACTGATGATCCTCTCATCCCCTCCTAATCAATAATTGCTGTCAGCTATGGATTTGACTGGCTGCATGTCGTCACAATCTATATAGGACAGTGAAATATATCGCTTCAATTTTTGCTTTCCACCCCAAAAGAGTCTTTCCCTTTCTTAGTTTTTGCTCAACATTTTGGAAGGCCTTGATTGCAGTTAGAATTCTTTGATGCATCTTTCTGAGAAAATATGATGTTTTATGTTTCTATAGGAAGTTTCCTTGGGTGGTTGGCAGCTGGTGAGGAAAGCTGCAGGTCAGGAGACCTCATTCAAGTTCCATCGGAGCGTAAAAGTTGACGCTGGGGGCACTGTTACCATTTGGTCTTCAGATGCTGGTGCAGCCCATGAGCCGCCTTCAAATATTGTTTTGAAGGGCCAGAAGTGGTTTGTTGCTGACAACATGTCTACCATACTGTCCAGCTCCGGAGAGGTAAGGACAAGTATTTAATACTGACTTTTCATCTTTCCTCTATTTAGTATGATATTACATTATACCCTAGAGTCGTTTTTTTGTAGAATCCTCGTATATTATATTTTTAAAGGCTTATGTTATTACGAAGAAAAATTATGAAAGTATAATGAGAGAGATTTCTTTCAATCTAAGATTCAAAAGTCAACTGTTACACTTTATTAGTATAATAATTTACAGTATGTAGACAGCAAAGAAGCTGTGTGAATGGAAGAGAAATGGAATTTGCTATTAGTTATAGTTTTTAAGTATCTGTATATTTGTTTGGATTCAATATTTACATATTTTCTCAACTAAATGCTCTCAACTCAACAAGTGAAAATTGGTTGTTGATTTCATTTAATGTATTTATATATTTTGTCATTTGACTTTAATTTTCGTGGTATTAGTCCATCTTTTGACTTTTGAAAATTACTCCCATCTCCTTAATTCTATGATGTAATAGCTAGATGTTAGCAACAAAATTCTTTCATTTGAAGAGTATGTCCTATGACATATTAATCAACTGTTTTGATGTTGTTTTTCATTCACTTATCATCAGTTTGTTTAAAACTTTCTTATACTCATCTATGCATTTTTGTTTTCTAGGATGTGGCATCATATGAACAAACTAAAGTTCAACTCTCATCCTCATCTGCTCGTCACCGGGAAATGTCAGGGTATTTACCTTCTCATATGTCTCTTGGTTCAGAGGACATGTTCCATCAGCAGGTACGTGCATTAATGTTTCTAAGTCTTTCATTTTAAGCTCAATATATCTAATTGTTAAGTTTAACATATTTATATTACATATAATCACTATTTTGAGAATACAAGGATTGTTAAGGAGCTACTCAGAAGTGTTCATTTTCAAAATAGTTGTTTAATATTTTACACAAAACATACATCTTTAAATTATTTCTTATTTAAAAAGCTATCAGTCTGATTTCTTCTGCTGATCTTTGAACTCTTGAATGACTTCTCATACCCAACTTCTTTTCTCTCACATTTTTTGAGAAATGTTCAGATTAATAATGACTTTTGGAGAATGGAGACTTCAGGATGGCACCTGTAAAATGGAGTATGCTAAAATGCTTCTTATTGTAATTTTTTAAGTAATCTATAACTATTATAAATACTATAACTAAATAGCTATTAGATAGCTTTATGTCTTTTAAAAATATACCTAGATTGTGAAAGAAAATCAGACTTCTTGAGAATAAGCATTCCAGACTGTCTGATGAAGTTCATTATCACAATTATCTTTGTATGAATATCAACAATGATTCTTCAGTCGAATAAATTTACCCCAATGAAGACCCCTCCTTCTCAGATATTCTCAGCATTATTTTCACATACCTTCCATATCCTCTTCTCTTTCATCAAAACTGATGGCTTTAGTTCTGTTCTTACTGACTCTAGAAATGCACACTAAGTTTTGTTTCCACCCCCCCCCCCCCCCAAAAAGGCAAGTATCTCGCCCTTGACACATTCTTTCCCTCCTCCCTTTGCCTTTTAAACCATTCCACCACTCAACCATACTTCCTGAAGAGGTGTTTATCTCAGCAAATCTGATCATAATTAATTTGTGTGTTTAAATTGTGGAACAGGACTTGTTTTATATTCTTTAAGGTTAGCCTGGATAAGTTCAACCAAGTGTCTTTAAAAGATATTGAACTGGCTTACCTGTTTGTCTTAAGTGTTTTGATATTAGCCTAACAAAATGGCAAAATACTGTGATATACATTCTTTGTTATGTGTCTATGTATTGTGTCTTATGATACTTCATGCCTTGGTTGTTGTTTTAGACGTTTGGCTGAAAGTTGAATTTTGAAATGTTGGATTTAATGAGTTTTTCCGTCATTTAATGTGGCCTTGGGCAATTCTTTTTGTTGCCCTCTTGCTGATACCCTCAAATTAGTTTCTAGGTGAAGAGGGAAACAACTTAGCAAAATTCCACAGGATGTATCTTGCTAAGTAGTTTCCCTCCTCACCTAGGATGGAATTCCACAAAGTAATATCTTCATCGATTGATTAAATTAGTTTCAAATGTTTACTTTAGGGAAAGTTGGTTCTCATACCATTTTGGCAGTTTCAATGGCATTCAGTTTGATATGCGAATACATCATGTTGAGTTACTTCTGTATATTTAAGTCTGATATTTTCTTTACTGTGTCTAGTATTTTTGTAGGGTCTTCCGTGTTCATTAATCATTTATTAGGTATTCCTTACTCTTCCATTCATCCCCATTGTTCTTTGCTTGTTTGACAAAATTAAAATTGGAATTTGAGAAGAGTAAAATTGCCTTAACTAATACTTGTGATGAATTCCTAACTGCGATGATTGATCTGTACTGTAATTTACAATGAAGAATATTTTTATGTTACAGGGCGATCCACGTGGTGAGGACAGATGCCGTATCATGTGAAAAACTGCCTTGTGTTTTGGTTTCCGCCTGGATTCCAAAGCTACTTAGATCTGTGGATGTGTGGGGCAATAGTGACTGCATTGTTTAGGTCTTCTGTGTGGGACTTGATGAGTTGTTGACCTAAGCTTTGGACATCACGTTAAGACTAAACACTTCATCTCTTTTCACGTCAAAATACACTGGTGCTGTTTCTTTGGTCAGTGAGCTGCAGCTGAGTAACTGCAGTTGCTGTAAATTTCCAAAGAGGTAGAAAATCACAGCAACTGATTTTCTGCCTCTTAATCATGTGTTCGTTTCATACTTTTGTAGTATATAATACTTTTATTTAGTCTATACATTCAGAATACTAATATTTAACATTTGGTTCTGGATTTTATCATATTTTGAGCCATATTATGGTGTAGATCATGACACAAATTGTGTTTAAAGATGTGTTCACTATGTTTTACGAATAATCCAAATTAAATTTATTCTTTCCTAAATATCCATTTTCAGTTGATTTTGAATATTACATTTTTTCAATCTTGGATTAATTAAATGTTTAGGAAGGAGTTCATTTATCATCTAGCTCATTCCAAAGGATTATATTGACTTCATAATCATTGTAGAGTTATGTTAATTTAAAAAGATTTATTGCAGCTTTTATGGAGAGGCATTAATATGTTTAATCTTCGAGGCTGTTTTGCTGGTGATTGATTTTTGAATAGTTTTTTTCTTTACATTTTGCATTGTCATGGTGTTTAGAAGACTGCAGTTATATTGTTACAAATATTCTCACTGCAGCATTGTTATTTCTAAGAATCAGTCAGAAATTTGAATAATTGAATCAACTGTAACTTTATGCCGAAATCTTTTGGCAGTTCTGCAAGTTTATTTTTGCTAAATTAAGTCAGTCAAAAGTTACCTGATGGTTGATTAAATAAATAAAATTGAGTAATATTCTTGTATAACTGATAGTCATCATGTGTCTTGATAAAAGTAATAAAGTAATATACTAGTGATTCATACGATCTTTAAATTTTATAAAATTAGAAATGGTTTTGAGAGACCATCTAATTTATTTGTTAAATTGGATTTCTAATTGAATTTAAGACTAAATTTTTTGGTCCATAGAGTTCAGCTAACTTAATGCTGCTGGATGTGCATTACCTAATATGTTCCATGTTGTTTTCTGCTTTTGTGCCTTAAATTTCATGATAATTGTTTCATAAAATGGTAATCTGTTACCTGGTATCCTAGCACTCATTGTTTATTTTTCGTATTTAGATATATCTAAATATTCTAAATTCTATTGTGGCTAAGTCATCTATATTTTTATTATAATTTTGGTTAATGTTTAAAAAATTGGAATTGCAAACTATGAATGATCATTCTTTCAAAATATTTATAAAATTGACTTTTAAATTCATACTTTGAGCATTCCTCTGATGATCAATTCCTTTAGTTTGTGTGAATTAGTGGACAGCATTTCACAGTGGAAGCTATTTGTGGGGTGACTCAAATAGCTGTGTAGAAGACAACTGTCATATCCAAATAAAATATATCTTTTAGAATGTCAGGGAAAATGTTGGTGTGTAGCATTTTGGTGAATACTAAAAGTCTTGTGCTTTAGGAATTGAAGCGAATGCTGTTCAATCTGTCATTTCCTGGCTCGATTGACTGTTCCTCTACCTTAGTGAGAAAAGGAAATGTGCATAACATTGAGGGCTTGTCATTTGTCAGTTTTACTGTTAAAAAGTCATTAGTATTGCTTAATTTCTGTGGAGAAAACTGCACATTTTCCAGTTTAAAGATTGCTTAAGGGTGTTGATCAGGAGGTATGCATTGTGATTGACCTCGGTTGAGGGTGAAGCCAAGTGAAATAAAGGCTATTGGTGATGAAAATGTTGATAAGATGATATTAAGGTTATATTTGAATGAGAAGTGGGACGCAGGGTGAAGGATTATAGGTATCCTTTGTTAAGAATATCATGTAATTGGTTTGTGATTCAGTTTAAGTGGATAATATAGATGCCAGAATTTGCACTGACTATCTTGATATAATTTTTAATAAACGCTAAAAACATGAGTTTGGTTTTTCATTCTTTATTTCAGATAAACATCTGAAATGCCTTTTCTCCCATTGAAATTATTTTACAGCATGACTCGTATGCTCATTTACTTCACATCCTACTTTATTAATCATAAAATTCTCGCATTATATCCTTTGTTAGACATACTAATGTGTATGGGAGTGACTTAAAGCAGTTAATCCACTGTTTATGGAACAGAAGCCTGTGGACCATTAGTCAATTGAATTGTTAGTTGAACAATCCCAATTGTCAGATGAGTTAACAGGCTTTAAGAATTAATATTAAACGTATTTAGAATATTTATATGTGGATTCTAAACTTAATTACCATATTTATTGGCATATGCCACACACATTGGTTATAAGAAGGAATTTTGAATTAAAAATATAAAATTTAATATGAAAGACCTGGGATGATCAGAATGCGATGCATTCTGCATGTCAGGTGCCTGTGACTATAAAAGCTTGTCTGTCATTGCAATTTACAAAAGGGAGAAATCTCTCTTTCAAGTTGTTTTAACATAGTGATGAAAATAACAAAATTTGTTCTTTTTCCACAGTATTTAATAAATAAAATAACAAAATTTGTACTTTTTCCACAGTATTTTATTTATTAAATACTGTGGAAAAAGTACAAATTTTGTTATTTTCATCATGACGTATTTCCACAAGACGTCGCCTGAGACTGTTGATTTTGTTTTTACATAGATTGATTTTAGATGAATCGGCATATTTGTGCCACACACCTCGTGGAGTAATGTAAATAGAAGTTAGTTACTTCTCTATATTACTTATTTCTATAATTGACAGGATTGATTAGGTATTTAATCATTGAAATAACTAATTAAGTGTGTGGAGATACAGAACCATTTGGGTGTAGATCAGTTGATTTTGAAAAGTATCACTAGGAGTTCTTTGCAGAAGAGAAGACATTTTCGAAAGAAGTCGTCTGTCTGAAACTGATTTAAAAAAATGAATGTGCCCCTTTTCATTTAATTGAGTTCAAATAAAACATATGATACACAAATAGCAGCAAAAATTTCAGGCCTGAATTTTTGATAAAAAGATGCATGTTATATGCCAATATAGTGTTTACACGTATTCAGGATTATAAACTAGAAATATTCAACTGAATAATCTACTTCTGTGTCTTCTCCATTTATTTCTTTTTATGATGGGACTGCAAAATTAATTTTTCTCTTATGAAACACCTTTCTGCATAGAATTCCATTCGTTAAAAATGTTTTAGTTTGAGTGAGACATGAATGAGTGAATGAAAGTTCTATCATCATTCTATTTACTACTGGCCCTAAAAATTCTTATTTCCTCTACTAGACCATTAATTTATTACATTTTGTTGCTTCTATGCATGGTGTACAGTGTACGTGCATATGAATCAAACGCAAAATATCAGTTAACTTACATGTAGCTTTGTTCATTTTTATCTTCTGGTATCAACTATGTATTGATACTTCTCTGAATATACAAACTAACATTATGGGCAATATTCAATCGGCCTTTCTTTCTCATGAATGCTCCTTTGGCATACTGTAAAGATATCTTTTAGAATGATTCTGGATTTGATGCCTCATTGCTACAAAATTTTTGCACATGGATTACATTATACTGAGGATCGATATTTGTTTTGCAGTTCATCTTGGAAAGATAGATATCTCCCAGCATGTGAATATAAATTGTGATTATGTTCTATACACATTCAACTATTTACGCAGTGATACTGGGTTCTATATTGAGGTTTCTACAATATTCTTCCGTAAGAAATGTCTAGGCAAATTTGGATTTTTTTACATCTTTCCTTTATTTTCATTTGCAATGAAAGATATAGTTAGAAGATGCACTTCTATAACATAATTTGATACAACATCTTTGGACATTGTTCCATGTTTGATGTTAGGCTGGCTCTAAGGAGTACATTGAATTGACTTGAAAAGTATATTTTATTGGTCCACCCAAAATGATAGATAATTGGTACGAAAATTGTGGACTTGACTTTATATGAATGTAAGCACTCTTAAAAATTGATTGCTTAGTCAGAAGATGGATTTTGACAGAGAACAATAAGTAATGGTTAGAATGGAGCAGGAAGAATAAGCTGAACTCAAAAGAAGCCTTCCTTATTAATCTAAAGACCCAGTAAATTGAATTCATTGAAGAGGCTATAGCAAATAAGATTAGGGTTGAAGCAAATGAGAGAAGTTAAAAGATTCATAGATAATAAAGAAGAAATTTTTCCTCAATCCTTTCCCTAAATCCAGGACTCAATGGAAGACGTATACTATACAAGACTTAATGGCATACCTATGTCTGTATTTAAAATCTTTTAGAACGCCAATGTAAGCTTCTGTGGTAGGAATTTCGTAAACATATTTCGCGGAACAAATACGGAGCCGATTAAGGTATAACAAGTAATGAGGATACAGGTAGTGCTTTTTATAACGCCCACATAACTTATATTTGCTCACACCCACAATTATTCACAAATATCACATCAGATTATAAATTAATTAGAAATATACATTTTTGCATACAAATCAGCAAATCGTGAAGGTTGAAATTTATGATGAAGTGTGTTTGCTTAGTGACGTCGTGACGTACGTCAGGCTTCTTTCGTTGATAGCGACATTCGGGTATCTTATAATCTTCCCATTTCCGCGCTCTTTGATGCTACAAGGTTCACATCTATTCGTAACCTTCAATTGGAGGTATTTGTAGCACTCAAGTTCTAAATTTGAAAATGAGCGATATCGGAACGCTAAAATTTGATGCGATTCTGAAAATAAAAACATTTTTATCACTTAAAGATGACTTTAATTCAAAATTATTTGCACAGCTCGTTATTTCCAACTGGTAAGGCAGTGGCAGGAAAAATAAATACTTGCGTAGAATCCATCACGTCTTATCTCATTTCATTACATATACTACGTGAAAAATTATCCTTTTAATCTCTTCATCAGACGCTTCAATCTTCAATATCAATTTACCTCCACAGTTTTGAAATATATGTTGCTGTTACTTGGCAAGAAAATGGATCGCGATCTTGCACCATTTGATCTCGGTCATAACAGTTTTATTTTTATATGTTATTAACTTTTCAAGAGACATTGAACGACCACTACTTTAAATTACGCGCATATACTTCGAGCGTGAAGTATTCAAACAGTAACATATACTGTTCACTCCTTCCGCTAAACCGTACCTTTGCAGAATTTTTAATTTCTTTCGAAAAATATATTATTTTTTCAGTTTAAAAATAACCACTCTATTAACAAAATATACATTTTAAATTTAATAATTGTTATGGGTGATCTTGGCCATAAATTCTCATACATTCAAAACAACTCATATGAAAGGAAAACTTGTTTTAATTACCCATTAAAAGCCTTCCACTCCGGGCCTTTTATAAAGTAAATAAAAATTAATATTTAGCGTAAGTTTAAGAAAACGTAAATTATATTAAACGGAGAGCTGCAGACTGCTGCGGAAACACTTCAGAGCGGTATTTTCGCAGAGTAATTCCGCCATTGTTATTTCTTGTCATAAGTGACAGAAGTGAATGTGTTCTGAAGAGGTGCTGAGTGAGTTAAGTTCGCGTAAGGGCTGCTAGTTATTTAATGTGAAATTGGGTCACGCTTTTAGCACATTCATTCACTGTCAATGCTGTATTTGTTGTTTAGGTTTTCAGATTTTTAAGTGAAGATATATCGTCGCTATGTCAGAAGTAGAAGCTACAGCAAAAGAAACGGAGGATTCTACTGAGCGTGAAATTGAAACTAAAGATGCAGAAGAACCTAAAACAGAACCTGAGGTATGTAATTAATTTTCTTAGTTCCTCAACGAACTTATGATTCTTTTATGCCATTATGCTATGCTATAATCTTGAGGACAATATCGCTAATTAGACGTTCCTTGAGGTTTTGATGAAGTCGAGATTAAACTAGCTTTCGTCATACAGTTTTATACCCACTCTTTTTGTATATATATAATTAGAGTTATGAACGTTAGAACGATCTCTATATCAGGAAATGTAAATGAATGATATTGTAACTTGCAATCCATGCTTTGCAGCATACGTATTCGAACCAAGAGTTAGAAAAAATAGAAGAGGCCAAACTGAAAGTAAAATTTCCGAAATCCATGCTACCTATGAGTGGACATTCAGGATTTTTGCAGAAGAGGCTTGCGAAAGGGGTAAGTTGTAAATTAAGTATGAATTATTTCTAAATTTTACAAAGGTTTAGGCTCTGCTAATATATTAACTTTATCGTCTAGCAAAAATATTTCGATTCGGGGGATTACCAAATGGCCAAGCAAAAATTACCTACGGCAAAATCCAGAGTTCCTCCAGTTCTTCCATTCGCCACTGGAGAAGCCATCCCAACACCTGAATCAGTGCCAATAAGGAAGACGTCAATTATTCAGCAATCCAAATTGGCGTCTAGTGGTAGTACTACTTAATGGTAGATTGCTGTTAAATCTGAGCATCGACTGTTATGATCTTACCCGCTTATGTTAAGAGCCAAGTTGCGTTGAAAGTTTCCTGGATGATGTTGCTTTTTGGGATGTTGAAGGTTGATGATTTTGTTTGCGTGATTGACTATTCAGCAAAAACGATGCTTTTCCATTTAGTATTAGTTATTTAAATCTGGCTGTATTGTTTTATTTCCCTCGGAGGCAATGTTTGCATCATCTTAAAGTGAAAATAAATTTTTATAAAATAGAAAGGGTCAATGATTCCATTTAAGTGTTTTATTTGTTTAATTTTTTCCTCTCTCGGTGAAGCTCAAAAACTGATGAGTTCTCATAATTTCTATCTTTTCATTAAAACTCAAGGGAGTTATTAATTTGAATATCAGTGATAAAAATCCCTTTTTTATCAGAAATAGTACTTAAGTATTTTTCTTAATGGGGTTGGTAATTTTTGTTTGAAATACTCGGTATGAGTGTATTCTCATAAATTATGAGCAAATGTGAATGTTATTTGGTTTACAAATATGCATTAACTATTGTTAAGAAAGGTGTGAAAGATATACATTTTACATGTTTTCTTTGGTACGCATGTCCTTAAGTACTAATGAAACCTAATCATCTCAAAAATGTACGAGCATATCTCAGGGAATCAGCCCATTTATATATTTGCATAATCATTGAGTGTTAATTGGCCCACAGATGAAACATTTGTGTACATAACTTGGGATCTTATCAGCATAAGCCTGCGATGATGTTTCATGCTTCTAGGGTATGGTATTGGAGTCTTAAGTGTGTGATGTGGATATAGTTCTCTAAATTAATATCTAAAGAGAATCCTGGAATCATTTTATTGATGGCCACAGCTAGTTTTAACCACTGGAGTCATAATTAACATGTTTACAAGTGTAAGCATTGCCAGTATTTTTATTTGACTTTTCATGATAAATATAATATTTTATTATGCAACCTTTGTCATACTAATCCAATCATGAACTTAAATTACTCAAGAGTATTGTCATACTAAAAATAAGAAAGAAATCAAATGATGTGATTTCAAGCTGTTTAAAATTGTATATTATGTTTAAGTTTCTATCATATTTCTAAAGTAACTGCAGCCATTCTGCTGTACTCGGTAGTTGTTTTAAAGAAAGTTCTCAGAGTCTGACATCATAGCATCAAGCAGCTAATGTACCTAGCATGTGTTGCAAGTTTCTCCTGATATGAATCTGTCAGCATTCTAAGGAAATTTTCTTTGAAACTAAGCAATAGCTCAATGTCTTGAGGAGACAATTAGGCGGTTATTGGTATATTGTTTAACTTTGAGTCTAAAAAGTGTCATTGATGTAGCCTAATGCATCACAGTAGTATTGTATCTTATTCAAGAGATTCTTCTTTGGTTGGAATTGCACTTCATTCGCAAGTTGTTAGGGGAAACTTCCATTGGTCATTTGACTTAATTTATTTGCCCATCTGAAGCACAAAAATTGTTCCCGTTGTATATATATTGATGAGTGGTGATGGTAGAGTGTAGGAAATTCTGCAGGTACTATTCCTCCAAGTGAAAAGTGTTAGTGGAGTAAGTAAAGTGTTAAGGTGATGAATTACTTTTACTGGGTACTTTGTCAAACTTATTGCCTTATTATTAAATACTCCTCATTGTCTTATGTAAATGAGCTCCAAGCAATACTGTGTGGGTATATTATTCTTTAACACATTCACGCTGGGTATCCTAAATAATTTTCAGCTTGAAAGAATTAAAGAATTTTACTTTTCATTTAGCTGGATGGATAACAATACATCTTATTGATGAGACAATTCACATAGGTCAATGCAAAAAGTGAGAAGAGGCTGTGAATCACTGGTGACCCGAACCACCACATAACGAAATTGCCAAACTCACTGTGACCCACCAGTGAGTCACACTGGCGTGAACGTGTTAATGTAGATATAAATATAGTTTTTTAAATAAATAAAAACTTTTGCTCAGATTAACAGAAAAATATTTAGATATGTCCTGTCATCAAATCTATACTTGGTTAACACACTTTCTCATTTATGGGCATTTCCGGATCAAGGGCTCTTTTATCAACTTCACCAATAATCTTCAGAAAATTTGTGAGGAATATTGCTTCATGTATTTGATGAAATAATTTGTATGCATAGCTATGTGAAAACAATCATGTTAATCTCTTATATTAAGAAAATTGGTGTGTAAATTTTCCATGCCTTCGTTTTCATCATTTCCTTTTTATATTATTGAAATATATGTGACTGATTCAAAGTTTTCATTGGAAATTCTCAATTTTTTACTATCCAAACCATTTACCTTCTTCCCTGATCTATGATGATATCTTTGGCATTTCCCATTATTAGGGATATTCTGAATGTGTTTGAAACTACTCCTATATTAGACCCCTCTGACTTGTATGATTTCTATCTCTGTAAAATAAATATTTCATCAATTGCTATCCTATACACCTCTTTATGTTTTGCATCAAGGCTGATTTTTTATGGTGGACCTGATCCAGGATTTGGTTTCCTCTTGCAACATCTCAGCTAAAGATTTTTATAGTGTAGATCATGGAGTTTTACATTCATAATTAACTATTGAAAATAGGAAGTAAAAAATGGCTTCAGCATTTCAATTCATCATTGTTCCCTAAAGATGATCTAAATCTACTTATTGAAATGGAATAGTCTTAAAAAATTCAGTTGTTCTCAAATGGTAGTATATTGGTCAGATTTTGTTCTATTTTTACAGACTACTAGTATGTTATCATTCACAGCTTTTTAAAGGCTCAGTTGATAAAGTTAAATAAGGATTATGTTGATAACTATAGAGTGTTATTACCTTTTGGTTCTAAAATAACTTCCTCGTCAATTCAAACTGTTCAACTTTCGTTTATTTCCATCAGATAACTAACTGCCAAAAATGTAACAATGTACATATTAACGCAACAATATACATAGTAAAATATGAAATTGTAATTCAATTTCAATACCCATCCTCAATTTAATGATTTTACGTTTGACATAACTCAATTAAATTAACACAAGTTAAACTCAAAATTTCTCTCCCAGAAACAAACTAAAGAAAAAAATTAAAATAAACCTAATGAGCTTCGCAATGTGATGAATCTGGGAGCTGGTTGTCTTTTGTGAAAACATCCACGACTTGATCTTCTGAACATACATGTTCAGCATTTATAAATCTTTGATTGTAGAGTAGACGAACAAAGTCATACTTTACATTGACATGTGCACAAAAATGTGCATAAGTAATCGATTATGGATGTAGAGTTATGGTACCTGTACCTCCTGCCATATACAAAAGGTGGCTTGCAGGGTGTAGATGTAGGTATTCAGATATGCACTGATAGGAAAATGCTGAAGTGAAAGCATCTCTCTGTAGTTTGTCCTCCCAGTAGTGTTACATCAAGAGAGGTTAGCTTTATATTACTATTGTAGCTCTGGAAATATTTTGTTATGGAACATATCTTAAAAACTGTATCAACTCCTGATACTGTAGGGGCAAGAAGCCTCAGCGGGTTGTATGTTGAACAACCTTGATGTATAATTTCTATTCATTACTGATCTAAATATATATTATCTGAAGTATTCGTCATGCCTGCTTTTAGATGCACAATATTCTACTTATTCTCTACCTTCCATCCTTAATATCTTTCTTGGTATTCAGAGGTGGCTGGAGGGTACTCCGCCTAGGGGGGTCTTGCAATTCCTGATGCTTTCAAGGATATCTAGTGTAAATTGCTCACGAAATAAATTTGAAAGAAATATTCTCAAACTGAGGAAAGCTTTGTAGATTAATTCTCACAATGCCAGTAACATCGGCAGAAAGATCTTTTTCAAAAATAATTTATTAAATATTATTTTACATCGACTATTTTCCAATGACAGGTTTCTAAATTTTGTCATTTGAACACGAGAAAGTTTATAGTAAAAAATTAATCAAATATGAAGCAAAAATTATGTGGAAATTTGCGGGTATTAAAGCTATTAAAAAATCGTTAAATAACAATGGTATTATCATTTTTTTTATAAATCAGTACCTCAACAAATGATTATAAATATATTTTTACTGCATTCTAGAAAAATCATTCTGACTTGAACAAGAAAAGAATGCAAATGAGATTTTTTTTAAGGGATGCCCCGCGGCAATCCTCTCGCTCGGGGCCCCACGGATCCTAGAGACGGCTGTTTGAAGTATATGTCCTTGAACTGTTTGGATAGGAAAATAATAACAAGATTTCCCAGACCTATTTTGGTTACCTTCAATCATTTTCTAATGGATTCTGAGATTAGATTATATTCTACTGACAAGGAAAAGTCCACTGTTATGTATTCATTGCTCAGTAGCGACCAGAAAATAGTCTAGACGATCGTGGTATTTGATGCATAATTATTCATACGTGAAACTCATAGCAACACTTTTCTTCATATTTAAGTCAAGCTGTCAATGCATACTGTTGCTAGCTTCTTGACGTCATTCTATTTATCTAGGCAGATTATATAGGTATCACACCTTGAAAATATGTAAAATATGCCAATTCCGCAGATCAATGTCCAGGCCTCAAAAGCAAACTTTATACAGAATTATTTCCATTTCTGTACCTTCTAAAAATAGGAAAACAGGAAATCAGATTTAATGTCCAAGGACAGAAAAATGTTAAAATTTGTTATAGTGTTATAATAGTGTTATCATTAACATTGCTTAGGATGGCTATCAATTACATACAGAAACTGCCATTAATAAGTGTTGTTAGAGATACTGTAATTATTAGTAGGATTGCTTGATTTTGATACATATTACAATTTTCATTTTTTTAGCAGCTACTTACACCATTGTTCATCTAATCAAATTTTTCAGTTGAACAGTAAAGTTGCACATAATACTGTCTATCAAGTCCTTGCAGGGGGAATCAAAAAGTACATAAAACCCCAATATGTTATGGGAGTATAAACAACATAATAAGGCTGCAGTAACAGCAGCCAAATCAAATAGAATTTTGCATATGGTTCGTGATCTTTCCTTGCAGAGAAATGTCCCTAGCAGATAAGTCAAGGTTAGATCCCTCCACAGACATATGTTCAATGACTTGTACTTGAATTGAGAAAACAGTGTGATTCTATCAGTTAATTAACAGAAATATTAAATTTGTTCCGATCAACTTTCGATAGGTTCATCATGGACTTAGCTCACAAAATATAGGTAATTGATGTCTATTCACATCTGCCATTAAGTCCTGGGTTTGACCCCAGGCATCTCTAAAATTAGAAATTGCTACAATTTTTAAGTTGTTTTTGAAACCCTTCCCGATAACGTCGAAATTTAAAACTCGAGAAGTGCATAGAGATCATAAATATCTTTAATATACGTATTTTATTGTTTCCTTGGTGGTCCTTGGTTCGATCCCAGAGAGCCATTGCATTACCCTATGCATTTCAAATGGGGAAAAAGGAGTCTCATTTTAGCACTTTCCCGGTAAGATATCGACTTCAAAATTTGAATTAAATAAGTTTTATTTCTACCTGGGCGTTATGTGTTTTCACATCTTCAAAAAGATCCTGGGTTCGATACTAGGCGTCTCTACCATTGGTCTCTACTATTTTAAACGTATGGCGGGAATTTCAAATTAATCATGACACTTTTTCAAAATTTTTTCAGCTATTTGTTTCCCTGTAGGATAGGAAAATCATATAGGTCCCCGAAAACGTGCTCTTTTTTATTTATATCTATAAAACTGTCATCATATATGTGTGAATTTGATGCCAGGTTGGTGCAAATTTCACCTATTTAAAATAAATTGCAGCGATTTTTAAATATATTGAAAACCTTCTCGATATGATATCAACTTTAATATTGTATCATTAATATGCTTGCGGAGTGAAAGCAACTTTTACTCATATATATGGTAAATTTAATAGTGGTTAGTGGGGCTACAGATGGAAAAAGAGTGGGATTGCTATGGTGTAGGATGCCTTTCACTATTATCTACTGAGTCATTGGTATGTGATTGGAATCTTATTCTTTTCTGGATTAAATGAGGAAACTATCTGATGCAAACAATCTTGGGAGGATTTTGTCGCAATAAGTCTTTCTATAATTATTGAACAGCATCTCTAGCTTTGCCTCAGTTGCATTTTGGTGGAGTTTTTGCTGTTTCTTGAATTTTCCTCATTTGAGTGATTATGTGATAAGTAGAGTGAAATTAGAGATAACTTACAATAATTTTATGTACAACTGGTAGGTAAGTACCTTTATTGTAATATATCTCTAATTTAACTAGTCATACTCAATTGAAAATGTTCAGCGCGTTTGCCTTTGGTGAAAGTGATCCCGGGTTCGAATTCCGGTGGGAGCCAATGTGCGAAATGACCTAAGCTGTCGAGGCACTTTTAACAAAACTACTACTACTTGAAAATGTTTGCCCATGATATAAAATTCTTTCCAAACAAGGTTTCAATGCTAACTGATGAATGGATTCTGTTTGGCTCTCCAGGAGCCCAATAGATGAATTGGGATCAAAAGTAAAATAGAATGGAAGTGTAGAATAAAAAGCAATATTTAAGAATTTACTTTAAAAATAATCGAAATGGCAAGGCTTGAAGAAAACAAAGGATCTTGGATGAATGGTGTAAGAAAGGAAAACTGACATATATAGATTCATTGAAACAGGAAAATACACTGGAAGTGACTGAAATAAGGGGATTTGATGCTATAATATTTGTATGAATTGTGTTTTTATGTGGAATCAGAGGATAATCCATCTTTTGAAGGATTAGGCTATGTTTCTTGTGAACTTGTATCCTACTTATTCAATCAGAAATTATGATTGATATATATCTAATTTGAGACTTCCAGGGATATACATAAATTTAACACATCTTTATTTGGCTACTGAGTAGACCTACAAATATGAGTGAAATGCTGTGAGCTTGTAATTATAGAGGGCATACAATTAAAGAAAACTGTTGTTAAGAAAAAATCCACCCCAGAATTAAATGGGAGACAGCTTATACAGGGTGAATCATAATCTCCCACCAATGGTATATTTTATAAGCATATTTTACCCAGGTAATTATTAAGGAGTAACTGCTGTTCCCAGAGAGGCAGTAGAATAACCTTAAAACTTCCGCTAGATAGAACATGTTATATACTGCAGTGTCACTGAACAATATTCTTTCTTTTCTAATATTTCTTCTTATTCTTTATGCTTTCACATTCATGTATATCTTCAAAGAATGACATACTGATGGCTTAGTATACGAATTAAATTTTATTTTTCATTGACGATTTTCATTGTGTATTTTCGAAATATAAGTTATATGGTAGGAAACTATGAACTATTGAGGGCAAAATTAATATGTAAAAAAACAAACTGAATTTAAGAACAAAATAAAAGCAAAGTTAAAATAATTGTTTTGATAACCGCAACAATAATACGTCGGGAAAATCTAGGTTGGCAATTAATTTCTAAATAAAGCAGCTAACATTTAGTAAAAAATCTTAATTTCGCAGGCTTTGGGGCGTAATCGGCGCAATAGTAAATTATAAACAATTGAAAGTCGTTTATTTGGTAGAAACGATTTTGCGATTTGGCATAATTTGAATATTTTCAAGGATATGATAGATTTACTTTTAGAGATACTTGCGTTAATTTGAGGTTATTCTAATTTAATGGTGATAAATATTCGCCTTTGTGTTGTACCAAAACAAAATCTTTCTTGATAGCTGACGACGTTTACATTTTAGAAAATACGAGCAGGTGCTCATGTTTTGTTGTTCTCGTAACTATTGTGAAAACAAACCTAAGGAAAATAGTCTGGTTAGCTAATTAGAATTAAATTCCAATGGAAATTAGCACTGAAAATGAAATTAGTGATAAAAACATGCAGCTTAGTACCGATGCAGAGAATACCGTGAGTTCATTCAAAACAGACAATAAATTAAACAACCTAAGAAATCTTCTTGGGGAAAATATCGTCGCTGCAGATATAAGATGGAGTCTTTTTGTTGCTGCCTGTCAAAGTTACAGATTCGACTCTTGTTTAAAGCCGTATCCCCCTCAGTTTTTTACTGACGGAGCGAAGAATATAGATGGACTGGTAAGTATATTTGATTAAGCAGCCTAGGTGATGTGTGTTCGATCAAGTCAATTCTATATTAATCAAGCCAATCTATAAATTATTCACTTCTCAGAGGGAAGTTATAGACCGGACAAAATCCTTTTCCTTGCTTGTTAAAGTTTTGGAGGAGCCAGATTGTTTTAAGCACAACAAAGACGTCATTGACTTACTTCATTGGGTGTTGATTGAATCGCCGGAGCCACGTTTCAAAAGCATTCCCAAGGAAGAGGTATGAAGCAATCAATGTGTTGACCAGTTATTTAGTGATGAATGAAGTGCAGTTTTACATATAGTTTTTTATGATTAGTTTGACTTGGTACTGAGGCTTGTGCCATCGGAAATAGCAGCAGAAACTCCTAATCTGATTTTTCAAATGGTTTGGAGCCCGGAAAGTCCAAGTGAAATGAAATGGACAGAACTATCACAAAAATATGGAACTTTGTTTGCATTTCATGGAAGTAGACTGGAAAACTTTCATTCCATATTACATCATGGGTTGCAGCAGCATATGAATAAGGTAAGGTGCAATCATGAGTAATGGGGAATGAAATCATTGAACTTTTATTGTCTTTGAATGTACATCAATTAAGAATCATAGTTAAACCTCGTAATTTACTTACCATTTTTTAGAGGTTCTATGAAGATGCAAGAGCACTTTCATATAAAGTTCTGTATAATTTGCATTTAAAAGCTATATTTTCTCCTTGAACTCGATATATTTTCTGAAAATTTAGGCATTTTAATTAATTAGAAATCAAATTTTGAGATTTTAACATTGGTTTTTCTGTGATGAAGTGTGTAAGTATTAGTACATTACATCTTCATAAATCTACCTTTATAATTAACTATGGAAATTTTTTTGTACAAAATATTCAAGAAAAATAATTCAGTATTTTTTATTAAAAGGTAAGGGCATATCATAAAAAACATAATTTCTATATGTATCTGTAAATATTTCCAATTTTGCCAGAACTCTCTCTTTGGGAAAGGAATATATCTCTCAAGTGAATTGACTGTTAGCCTTCCATATAGTCCAAGTGGTTATAGCTGGGGAGAAAGTATCCATGGCTGTGAATTAAGCTGTGTTGCCTTATGTGAAATGGTCAATCATCCAGATGTGAAGTGTCAGGATAAAGGTAAGATAAAAGTATAAGCGATCTTAAATTTAATTTTGTATGATAATTTATCTCTTCTTTGTTCATAACAAATATACATCTTATGTAATGTACTACACCATTGTATGACAATGTAAATCACAAATTGTAATATATTTGGCATAAAATTTCAATTCTGGAAATTTGTGAAGGAGAATTGCTTTTTAATCATTACTGATTTGAACAGAGGAATTTTAATTCTAGATGCAGATCCATCAAGGTCTATAACCAGTGACAGTATTGGTGGAAAAGTACCAAATAAGTATTATCTAGTCCTTAATAGTGATTTAGTCAGAGTGAGATATCTTCTGGTATACTGCAAAGAAACTCCACTTCGGTGAGTTTAGCTATTGTTCTGTAGTTACCTTGTTATTGTTGCAATTTATTTGCATGCATTGAATTAATGATCAATGGATTTCTTTTCAGTACCAATGGTGGAGCTATCTCATGGTTTAAGAATCATAAAGTTTTGGTGTTCATTATAAGCTATTTGATCATGCTAGCTGCTATTGGGGCTTACCATAACCCGCATGCTCAAAGGTGGTGGAAAATATTGCTTAGGAAATTTAATTTATAATATTTCAATTATTAAATGGAAAGCAATAATTTTTTCAGAATTCTTTGAGGAGACAAGTTAACGTTCCCTGTGTCTTTTCGTGTTCAAGACAAAATTATGTGAATGTTCTTGTGATGTTAAATATTTGTACAATTTGATACCAAAAATCTCTGAATTGATTGCCCGAGGAAGAAAATCCTGAATGAATCCATTTTTACTGTAAATTTTTGAAAATAAAATTGTGCCAATTGACCTCCGTGGTTAGAAAACTTGATATTTTTACAAAGTGCTACTAAACCATCTCTTAAATTTTTTGTAATTAAATGATTTGGAATTTATTTTTGACATCAAGTGGCAGAAAATTTAAATTTCAAAAGAAGGTGATTTATTTTGTTGAAGTTTGTTGTCATAGTCAAAAAAAATTAATCTGTAATAAGTGTTTCTAAAATATTGTCACTATGGACAGCAAATACTCCTTTTCTTGATTTTGCAAGTGGAGATAATTTCATGTAATAGATAATAATGGAATAAACGTTGAGATTATTCATTTAGGGCATGGGCATAAGTTTTTGATACTCTTATTGAATCCGTAATGTAATTTGTATGTACTTACAGTTCTCTTTTAGTGTTTTTTTTTCAGTATTTTTATGAACTGAAATCTTAACACTTCTGATGAGCATATATATATATATCTAATAACTGACTTACCTGATTAAAGTGGGTTAACTTCCAAAATTCATTTGATTTAATTTCTTTTAAAGCATTTTTTACTTTTGTATATATTGATTCTGAGCATTTTAAATGTGCCTACAGGTGAAAAATAAAAATTTATGATATCTTGATAGCACATGTGTTTTTTATTTTCTTTAAATTGATGTATTACATCCCTAAAGCCTAGTAGACTGTATTCAATTGCAATTGTCATTTCAGTTAATTGAGGATTCAATTCCTAATGCTCAATTTCCTGAAATTTACTGGGATTGAGCTTTTACGGGGGATGAGGTAACCTTAAGTTCTCTATTAGAAAATTCGAGAATTAAATTATCTTGCATTGGTATAGTGCAGTGATTCCCAAAGTGGAATGTAAACTGAAAGAGTGAATTGGTACCCCATTGGTTGCATTAGGCAAATTTAGGGGTTACTTGGCGCAAGATTGTTTTATCCTGTTGCTCTTTATAGTTATACCTTACATACAATAATTCTATGATTTAGATATACATAAAAAAATTTCATTTACTTACTTTGTGAATGCATTATTACCTTGGATTGCTTGTTTTGCTTTATATATTCTGGAATTGGCTGTGTGGATTCTACTCCTTTAAATAAGGATTGTAGGCAAAGTTCTCTAAGAAGGGCACCTAGGTGGCTATCCCATACTTTTAAGTTCTGTACAACTTATTTTTCAAGTATCTGGTGTTTACTGAAAAATTCTAAGGCTATAGTTAGTTTTCACAAATGCAGTTTGTCCCTTACATGAAAAGGTTCAGAAAAGTGGTAACATAAAACTCCTTGGCAATATGTTGCAGCACAGCTAAACTAAATACCCACAGCAATTTCTTAGCTGCCTAAAAATCGAAAATAATATAGGGAACTATAATTAGGAGTGGTAGGTATGGAGCCCAGGAGGCAGTGACGTGATGAGTTTTGGAAAACAATGGTAATACAAAACATTTTAATGAAATTTAACCCTCGTGAATTACTTAATATGGGTTACCCACATTCATAATTTGGAAAATGAGTACTTTTGAAACTCAGCTTTGTCTAGAAAATATTTGGTAAGAGTGAAGAACTTGCTGGAGATCAACATTACTTAGCTTTATTTAGGCATTTCCCCGAGTATGCATGTAATGCGTGGGAACCAGCAGAAAAGTACTGTATTAAAAAATTAGAAAAAGTATAACAAAAGGCGTATTTTGTAAAAAAATTCCTAGAACAAATCAGTGAGTGTTACGCAGATCAGTCAGAATGTACAATAGAAATCTTAGGAAGGTAGAAAATTTAAGCAAAGGCTAAACGTCCTTATTAAATTCAGGGAAAGTGTATTCTGGGAGGATGTACCCGATATTATATGCTGTTATATTGGCCTTGCTGTAACAGACACAGCAAGGAAGGTCAAGGAAATAGATACTAGAATGATTTGCTTCAAACATTGATTTTTACCCCAAAAAATGTGCATAAGTAATCGATTATGGATGTAGAGTTATGGTACCTGTACCTCCTGCCATGTACAAATGGTGGCTTGCAGGGTGTAGATGTAGGTATTCAGATATGCACTAATAGGAAAATGCTGAAGTGAAAGCATCTCTCTGTAGTTTGTCCTCCCAGTAGTGTTACATCAAGAGAGGTTAGCTTTATATTACTATTGTAGCTCTGGAAATATTTTGTTATGGAACATATCTTAAAAACTGTATCAACTCCTGATACTGTAGGGGCAAGAAGCATCAGTGGGTTGTATGTTGAACAACCTTGATGTATAATTTCTATTCATTACTGATCTAAATGTATATTATCTGAAGCATTCGTCATGGCTGCTTTTAGATGCACAATATTCTACTTATTCTCTACCTTCCATCCTTAATATCTTTCTTGGTATTCAGAGGTGGCTGGAGGGTACTCCGCCTAGGGGGTCTTGCAATTCCTGATGCTTTCAAGGATATCTAGTGTAAATTGCTCACGAAATAAATTTGAAAGAAATATTCTCAAACTGAGAAATGCTTTGTAGATTACCGTAATTGACGGCATAAAAGACGCACCCTCATTAAGTTGGCAACTCACAAGGAAAAAAAGTTTTAATAGCCCGTGCGAAAGCGCGGGACCGCAATAACTTAAAATGTAGTTTCTTTTAGTTGTAACGTTTCGTAAAAACCAAATATTAACACAATCATTGAATGCAATTATGAAATAGGTAGTATAGACCATCTGGGCTAAAAATAGGATTCAGTATTGAAAGTTAACCTGTGGAGGTTGAACCTTCACATATAAGACGCAGGGAAATTTTTCGAGACATAATTTAGGAAAAAAGGTGCGCCTTATATGCCTTCAAATACGGTAATTCTCACAATGCCAGTAACATCGGCAGAAAGATCTTTTTCAAAAATAATTTATTAAATATTTTTTTACATCGACTATTTTCCAACGACAGGTTTCTAAATTTTGTCATTTGAACACGAGAAAGTTTATAGTAAAAAGTTAATTAAATATGAAGCAAAAATTATGTGGAAATTTGCGGGTATTAAAGCTATTAAAAAATCGTTAAATAACAATGGTATTATCATTTTTTTTATAAATCAGTACCTCAACAAATGATTATAAATATATTTTCACTGCATTCTAGAAAAATCATTCTGACTTGAACAAGAAAATAATGCAAATGAGATTTTTTTAAGGGATGCCCCGCGGCAATCCTCTCGCTCGGGGCCCCACGGATCCTAGAGACGGCTGTTTGTAGTATATGTCCTTGAACTGTTTGGATAGGAAAATAATAACAGGATTTCCCAGACTTATTTTGGTTACCTTCAATCACTTTCTAATGGATTCTGAGCGTAGGTTATATTCTACTGACAAGGAAATGTCTACTGTTATGTATTCATTGCTCAGTAGCGACCAGAAAATAGTCTAGACGACTAACTTGATGCATAAATTTCCATCTTAATGTCCAAAAAGACTCGATTTCTTGAAGGGATAAAAACGAAATCATTTAAAGAAAGATATCTGTTTTTTTCCAAATTTTTCTCGATTGGACGTTGATTAGTGCATGAAGTAGATGTTTTCGAATTAAAATAAATGTGATTCATTTAATTTTTTCGAACAACTTCCGTATCCATTGTTAAATTCCATGGATTTAACGGAAAAATACTTTCTGATAACGGAGGAATTCTTCTTTTCATGCAATTAAATCTTCGCGTGATGAAATGCGTTTACTATTAATTCACATCTTATCGTGGTTAACTGCATTTTAGATTTTATCGTTCAAAATTAATGTTCCGATTGAAATTTCGCCAAAGAGTATTCAATTTTGGAATTTTACTCAATCTTTAGAGCCTATAAATTTTGTGTTCATTTAATTGTATGCTAAGACGTATTTTAAATTTAATTACTTCAATTATTTAATTTTTATTCTTTTAGCTCTTAAGCCAAACAATACTTCTAACTTATTTTCATTTTTTATTAAACCACTTTCCCCTTTAATTTGCAAGTTATTCAAAATCTTAAACAAGCTGCTGAGGCCCTTCCTTTTTAAACAACAAAACCATCCTAATTGAACTTATTGTTAGTCACGAATCTGTAAAGAAGGGTGAGACCGGGGGCGTTCTAACTATTGCATTCAGCAAACCAAAATCAAGTTAAGACTACAGATAGGCTGCAGGTCAGTACAGTTAGATACAGTAGCCATTATTGAGGGGAAAATAAAAAATACAATATACATTATCACGTTAACGTCACTTTATAAAGTACTTTTATTTCTATAAAAGTAATCTCCTCGATGCTCTTCTCAACTAAGATGGTTTATAATATTCCGACGTCTAGCAGATTGTTCAATGTGAGTGATTTAAAAATACTTGTAATGGGGAATTTTCTTTTTCCTCTTTTTTGTAAGTGTATATGTAATTAAATTGGAAAGTATTTAACATTTGTAATAAATATTATTATTATTCATTTCCTAATATAATATATATCATATATAATGGAGTGAATAAAAAAAAATAAATCGACCAAGATTTACCCTGTCTTATGATCCTCTATTTCTTTATGTTAACGAGTAAAAATGAAATTCTCGGAAGAAGCTGTACTTATAAATAATTCCTTATAAGGAATAAAATGACTTACGTAAACTTTACGTAAGTAAAGTAGTAAAGTAGAGAGAGTAAACCGATGAAGATTTCAAGAGAAAATGTTATTCGATGCATCTGGTTATTATTTTAGTATGTATATTGTTCACAGGTAAAAGTGAGCGCTAAAATCTCTGTTCGTCTATTAACAGAATCACCGAAGATAGAAACAGCATGATTGGAAAAAACGTTGCTGATTAATTAGTTCAATACAATAGCCAGCACCGTTACGTATTGCTTAATTAAAGTAGATCCCGAATATATAATAATTGATACTGCTCCATTGTAACTTCTATCGAAAGATGCAATCATTAAAAGAAAGCTCAAAATTAGTCTGTGATTTTCAACATCTCTTTCCGAAATGGAGGTTCTAACGATTGAATTATTAAGTAATAGCCAGAAATCAGTTTTTCAAGACCATAAATTGCATAACAGGTGGATCCCACCCCCAGAAAATAGAGATCGTTATTCTATTTTGGTACGTTTTGACTTTTTGTTCTCTTGTCTGTAATCAAAGAAATGCAGAAAATAGAAAGATTAGATGGATATTTTTGAGATTTTGATTTTCAGATTTAATTAAACATTCTAATCATATTCCTACGCACTTTATGGCTGTTTTTCTTCGCTCGAATGGGAGCCAATTCAAAATTTTGGAAATATTATTTTTTGATTCTTTACCACATATTTATTACTTTTGCAATTCTTATTTTATAGTTATTTTTCATATAGGATAAACATACAAGAAAACCACCAACTGCAACTTTTCATTCAGATCCTGATGAATGAAGGAATTTTCTTCTTCCACGAAAAAAAAATTCATGTAGATAAACGGAGACTGAAGCTATTTTCATTTAAGTATAAGCGGGAGTTCTATGTTAAATAATTGCTGTATAACTATTTTATTTTCAGAATAATAAAGTAAACAGGTGTATAACAATAAGTATAATTTCATGTATTTCATTATTTTTCTATAAAATTACTACATCGATATCTTAATTATGAACACTTCCGCGTGGATTATGGAAATGTATTTTGTGAATTATTTCTATTATGCCAATCAAAAATTTTAATCGTTTCCAACAAATTTGATAGATATGTAATTTAATGTATAAATATTCTATTCTTGGATGTTTTTGGTACAATTACTTTAAAACATATTTACATAACATACATCTAGTATAGTAATGTTTTACCTTGACGATAACCTCACATCAGTTAATGTGTTAACCTAAGATATTATGTAAATAAGCAAAGAAATATTTATTAAGCACGTTTCCATTCCATTTATTTAGCTCTTAATGATAATCAAAAACTGGATTTCTGTTTCTATCTCTAATCTTATTATCTTGTTTTACATGTTATTATTATCGAGAAAGTTTTTGGATGAATTCCACAGGAGGTGTATAAGTTTCTAATTGAACAAAAAAACAAATATAATAATTCTTAAGTACAAGTTTTTGAGGAATCTCCTCGTTAAATAAAGAGCCTTAATTTCACATAATATAATATCTTTCATTTCTGGGACGTCCGAATTATTTCTGTCCTGCAGCGACGTAAAGATTGGTTGCTCTAATTATTGCATAAAATGCACTTAAAAAATTTCATAGTAATGCTATATAATGTTATTCGCACAGATAAAACGAACCATAAGCGATATGCTTCGAAAAATGTATACATATCTCAAATAAAATTAACTATAATCTTTTTATAAATGTGAATACATCTTATAAACGAAATGAAAATTTTTGAAAGTCATAATGCGGTGTTCATAATAGAAACCTGTGGAGTTCAGATGAACGGGAGAACTGGCAACGCTGTTTGAAGAGAAAGAGAATGGCAGTCAGAGAGGTCGTAAGGAAAGGTTAGCTTCAGTCACGTATCGATTCTCAAGCAAGATGGAGCGCTTCATTGGTGGTCTCCTGAGCCGATTTTGTATTGCATTTATCATTTTTGCAAGATTTTCTTATTCATACAAAGTCGAGAAATATTCCTTGCTGATGCCCAATGTTCATCCATCTACGGTAAGTTTGCGTTGTCATTAGTTTGTTTCTTTCCTAATATGGTTTCAAAATTCTTGTTTATATACCATATTCTACCTGAATTTGAGAAGATACTAATGGTTTGGGGGATTTTTTCGATAGTTTTTAATCTATATCTATTATTTCGATATTTATGTGCTTCGTAAAATTATATTATCAATTGCATTTTTTCCGTAAATCCTCATTCCGCTACTTCATTGACAAGGACATTGACATATTACATGTTAACTCATCTTCATAAAATTCTTGACATTTAATTAATTATTCTCTCTGTAAATGTTGCGATTTTTATTTTGTGCGATTGGAAATGTAGTATTTCTTATTTTATCGTAAAAATGTGTGGTATTAATGTTTGGTATCCTGCTGTTTTGTTTCATAAGTTTTTAATATTTTGGGTCTTGCTTTCGGTGTCAGCGTGGGAGGGATTATTTGTCATTCTCTTCAATATCGGAAGTAATATAATTCAGTAAACATCGACTTCTTTTTAGGTAAACAGCATATGCCGTAGGAACGTTTTCGGGAAATGCGTTTGACGTCATTGAAAATACGTGGGTGTTCAATCAATGGAAACCATAGCCAAATCTTATCTCTTCGCCCACCTTTTATTAACATTGGCGAGAAAAGGATTTATTATCATAAATTGTTCTTCTTCGGTAAAATAAATTAAGCAGACTTATTTCTGAGGAGCAGATGTTTTTTTTCTGAGAGAATATGGCTAAAATATCCCATTAAAACCACCTATGTAGTATGAATTTATTTTCTTCAGTATATATAGTTTATTTTGGGTGCACCATCTGGGACGTTCTATAACGTCTTCATCTAGGGTGAACTTTATTTTTTGAATAAGGGTTTGAAGTTTAAATATTTCTTTTCTGAGATTGCATGCGTGAAAGTTATTGCTCTCCATAGTAGATGAATATTTGTGTGAGGAACTCCGAATGCTTCTTTTACCAAGTTTATAGCTTTTTCTTGGCATTACACATTTATCTATAAATTTTAATAATAATTTTACAAATATAACGACATCACTGAGTATATGAATGCATTTTTCAACCATATTTTGGGCAGTGGTCATGTTTTTTCTCGCAAAAGTTAATACTTTATATTAAATTTATCTTTCTACATAATGAATTAACCTTGCATTGTTGTATCCAAGTTTTTACCCGAGATCGTGTGATGTTTAATTTCTGTTTTAAAAGTATCCCCATGTTTTTATTATGCACCTGTCTGATGTGTATAAAAATGTTGACATCGTGCAGAAATAAATTAATCACAGCTGAAATCACTATTAAATAAATCAGTTTCTATAGTTACTGTCAAAATAAATCTTAATGAAATCTGTTTATCTGTTTCCAGTGAAACCTGATTTACATTTTCCTTTTCTAATCGCCTTTCATTTTCCATTTATATTCCGTTTTGCATATTTTTTCATTCTGTAATTAAATTTCATTTGCTAAGTTAGAATATCGAAAGGAAGTTTTTCCGAATGTAATTCTAACTGCCCGTAGACTTTCTTTATGGACATTATAAGGATTTTTGATTCTCTAAGCGGGTGAATTATTTACAATAATAACAAATCCACGAAAATATAAATTTGTCTAATCTTACGATGTCTCCAAATACGTTCCGATAATTTGATTATTTTCTTATTCTTCCATAGCTTTGGAAACTTTCCTCATCAGAAACTAATTTTTCAAAAGCGTCAGAGTTTGTAGAACCTAAACCGTAGATTCTATGGAAAATGAGACACTTAAGAAAATAGAATATAATTTTAATTTCGTTATATTATATGAAATTACCTAGAACAATAGGAGAAGGCAAAATCATACTATTTAAAAAAATCATTATGATGATGTATTCTTAGATTCGGAATGCTGTGATTTTTTTATTGGGGAAATTATCGAAGAGCTTTTTTTTGGATTGAGGTATGAATATAGATTTTGTTACGAGTTTTATACTTTTGCCTACCATGTCATCCATCCCATCGGGTTCTGGATTATTGCCTATATAGTTCAGTTTTCCGTTATAAATCGGAAGGACTACGTGAGATGAAATTTAGGAAATCTGGCGGAAGAAACAGCATTTGACAGCGATACTGTCGGAACGATAACTGAAATCACCGCCATCCTTGTAAGCCTATTTGGCCATTGTCGCTCTCTGGATTCGTTCCGTAAATAATTATATAGTTCGTGTGATATAAATTTTCCTTCTTTTACGCCTAAGAAAGTAACTTTGAATAACGATATTGTCTGTCTAATTTACCTTCCTTCATTTACAGCGAATAAAGAAGCATCGGTTATTAAATTAAACACAGTTTTTCATATAACGCGTAGCGCTGTAATTTCGTAAACTCATTAAGTTGTAACTTTCGTAAATTAAAGACGAAAGAAATCTACCTTAATTAACTTGTATATTTATCTCTGTAATTAATTACAAATCTTCACGTAAAATCCTTAAATTATTAATTAATCGAAGAACGTCGTGGGACGAAGTACTTTCTTCATTCATTTTTATATATTTTTATCTCGTCTTTTATCATTATCCACGAGTCGAATAGATTGTGTTTTGCGATTGGAATGAGGTTATTACAATTTTAAGCTCTTTCATCTAATAATCTAAACGTATTCCACTACAATGGTGGTTGTTCATATCGAATTTTCGCATTCTTGCTCATTACGTAAGAAACAATTTAAAATTTCTGTTTGAATTCGCGACACTTATAGCACATATTAGCCATGGAGATTTTAGGTCGGTCCAGATAAAACCCTAGATTTACGTAAGCACGTTAAGAGGGTAGCCTCGCGATTTAGACACGTTCCACCTACGAAAATAGTGCTATCGATCTGTGCATTCAAGGTTTACAGAACTTTGTTGAAAAATGTTGATCTCGGAATGCGCACGTACGGAAGACTATTTTAAATTAGGATATCTCGAGCAGAGGAGGAGCGCGGGAAGGCCTCCAAGCTCATACCGGTGGATAAAAGGATTATTTATCATGATACAGCGGGGAATCCTTCACCGTAGAGGAAACTTTTATTGGAATAAAATGCTGTTGAATTACATTGTACTCTTTGGAAGATCTACGGAAGCATCATGATTAATTTTTACTTTTTAGACATGCATTACCGATAGTTAATAATTATTCCATTTAGCCATCTCAAAACTTCTAATAGTTAAGGAAACGATTCAACATGGCTTTAGAATTTTATCTTGCATTACTAGTTACGATTAAATCTTCTTAATCATAAACTTTCATTTATCTGTGTTTTACTCTTACGATTATACTTGTGTATATGATAGTTCGTAGTCTTTGATTTCATATCTGAGGAAGAATTCCCAATTTTCAAAAGGAA
The DNA here is from genome assembly GCA_947579665.1 of Sympetrum striolatum. Taxonomy (NCBI): domain Eukaryota; kingdom Metazoa; phylum Arthropoda; class Insecta; order Odonata; family Libellulidae; genus Sympetrum; species Sympetrum striolatum. Next base: position 44,735,942 of record OX388342.1, on the reverse strand, counting down.
TACTTTCGGAAGATTTCAATTAATTTTCGAGAATCAGATTTTTCTCTTAAGTTTGCAATATTGTATGTCATCTATAAGCTTAGATTCGTAGCTCTGTGTAAAGTGTTGTGAATATCTCTGAAGCATTCTGCTTCAGAATCTTCTTATCTTTTGGAGAGAAACTTTAGGCGCTCTCTTATAGTCTTTAAATCTGAATTCACAAAACAACCCTCCTACTATAGAAATGAATAATTGTGAAAATGGAAGAAATGTAAGAATGCCTGTCTAAGGCTCACATACATGAGAATTCATAAATTTAACAACTCAAACGTATTAGTATCTATGAATTCTCCTGATGTCTTTAAATTCTAATTTTCTGAATTACTAAGAATGTAAGCAGCCGATTTTCGCCAATATTATAAAATTTTATTTATCAAACCAGTACACGTAGAATGTATACCTTGATGAGTGAAATCAAACGAGCTATCCTTTGAAGGATTACCCCCATACTTTTTCCGTATTCTTTTATTTTATTGGATTTAGCTGAAACCAATTGGTTGTATGTTTCACTTTAAGTTAAAATCGAAAATTAAGAGAACGCCGAGTGCATGGTAATATATTTTATTATTATCATTAGGATTTCCATTTTATGGAAAAAATAACCTTAAAACAGGGAAATCGAAGAATATCTAACCTTCGGATATAAAGCGGCATTAAAAAATCACTAATGAGCCGCGACTATCATGAGGACATCGGTAATTTTTCTTCTGACATAACCATGTTGATAATTTTTGGTCCCCCCCCCCTCCCCGATCCAGGCAGATTTATCCTATTGTTTTAGTGGTCTAGCTTTTCTTAGAATTCTATGAACAGAGTTCTCTCTCACCCTTAGGCTGAAATATTTTTAACTATTGACACGATGTTTATATTTAAATATTAGATTATGCTATGGGGTCATGATCATTCCAGATAGTTTCGAGAATATTCTATGGAAGCAATCAGGGTCGGCCTGAGAGCTAATAGTGTACTTAGGCCTATTTAGTGCCTAGTTGGCTAATGGCGGACCTTATTGAAATATACTTTTGTTTGAAGAATCTCCCTTATTGGAGATGATATATGGCCATGTGATCTACTCAGTGACACGAAAAGGTGACAACGAGTGAGAAAAGATACGTTAGAAAATTTCCAAAGGAAACGAAGTACATTTAATTCTAATAATTCCATCTCCGAATCGTTAAATTCATCGTTGAAAAACAAGGGTGATTATATGTTTCAGCGTCCTTATACTGTATCCCATGCCTAAACCGAAGTAAGCGTGTTATACGTGGCATCCTCCGTGTGGACTTAAATTTTGCTAAAGGGGGAGCCTTCCAGGAACCCTGCTGCCTAGTGGCTCAGTCATTCGCTGAAACGGGTCTGTAACGAGAAATATGTAGAAGCAAAAACTTTTGAGGATTCATAAAGTAAGAAAATTATAATAAAGGGGTAGAGATATTTTTAATAATCTGCGTTGTTTTGTCTAATGAAAAATCTAAATAATATTTTCCATGTTAAATTGGCGTGAATTAAAATTCCCTTCGTCAAGGAATTATTTAAAACATTTTTCGGATGTTACGTTTTGTTGGAATTGTTATTAAATTTAGAGCTAAAAGAAATTACACCGATGAAATGTGTGAAGGAAATGTATAATCTTAACAAGTTCAAAGATCAATCAATTCTTGTGCGATTTTGGAAAAAGTTTGACAAAGTAAGGGTATGTTTTTGCCTCGTTTTCTAAGATCTGACATTACTTTCGATGAAAATGGCATTTTAAAAGATTTTGGAGGAAAGAATGTCATTCAGGCAAACAGTATGTACGAGAACCCTTACCTTTTCTGCTATATCAGGGGATATTATTGCGATAACATTCGTGAAATCTCTCGAATTCTACCGTAAACTGTGCTATGAGCATATGTAATGTATAATTTAAGGCCAAATCATTTTTTCCGTTATCAAAGTTGTTTTCTGATTAACAAGAAAAGCTGCCATAAACATATGACGCATATGCTCCATTATTTTCTAAGTTTTGGGGTTATCTTTGGAGTCATTAGTAAAATGGAACCTCTGATAAGATTCTCTTCCAATTTTCAAGGACTAAGAAGTTTTAATTGTTGTCTGGGTTTTCATATTCGAAGATAACAGCAGTAGGGATGAAAAGAAAAGCTATTCGGTCAATATTTCCTTAAGCGAACGAAGACAGCGGTTTCTTTCTTGATGTTTTGCCTACAGACCTTTCCTGGTTTTCAAGATCCCTTTGGGATTACTCGAGAACAATATTAAATTCATTATAACACTAATATAGGGCGGGCCATTTAAAAGATTCTTATTAATATCTTTTATTTGTTATATTTAATAATAATTTATAAATAAATGTATAGTATAAGTAATAAAATATTATATAAATGTTATAAATAAAATATAAACAACAATAACTAATATTAATTTAACATTTTTTTAACGACGTAATTTTAAAAGAAACCGTCAGATGATCCACCCTATGTATTAGTTTCAAATTTATTTCTTATTCAACTTCGCTGGTTTTGAAAGATTCGATGCCCAGAGGTTTCTTGGCGCTCCTCAATGATTTATTAAATTGTAAATGCATCCTCATATATATTCAGTTTGATTCATAGGTAGCTAGTTTGCGGTGAATAAACGATTATAGTGAATATCGTGGCTCCCGCATGTGGATTGAGGCAATAGGATGACGCAAGTGTATTCCCAAGTTCCGTAAAATCTCACACTGATAATAATTTCGACGATGGCTATGAGAACTAACCAGAGATCTTACCCGAGGATGTAGTTAATATCCCTGCTTACATAGTGGAGGCTCGAATACGTGCTAGATGAAATGATGTATCGAAACATATTATAAGGAATTCCATTCGTAGCCATTGCTCTTCCCTCATCTTCGAGTTAATGACGTCAACATGATTCGGTTAAATTTACTACGAGTGAGTACCCTTGACGTTCGCGCTGCTGAGTTTGAAGCCCTCCTGGGTCGTTGACATTCGTGTTGGTTCGCTCGGATGGGAAACGCGTTGTTGATTTTTACAGTTGGCGAACGAGTACGAACGAAAACATCCCTCAATGACCGGTATTCCTATCTACTCCAGATTCGGATTCATTTAAAGATTGTTGACCGCATATTGCTCGCTTTGCGTATACTTCGGAAACGGGGTGTATTTTCAATTCAATATTCAGAGAAATATTCTTAGTTTTAATTGAGATTTTATTTTTTTGATTTGCCAGCATAAATAAATATATTAATCTTGAGATAAATACTTCGTCCAATTCAATTCTTTTATAAGGTAATGTCTCATTGCTGATGTCGTTCTGGGCCAAAGTTTTTGATTTGCGGCATTTTGGCTAATTGGTCCTTGCGATTTCTTTTTATATAGAAACGCAGTCATTTTTTATATATCTTTTCTGTGTAATTCATCGCGTGAAGAGAAAATACATAGAAAATATCTCCTTCAGTTAACTCAGTGATGAAAATCGTTTCTATGCGTAAAATTTGTCTGATTGTTTTGGAAAGAAACATAGGCAACGCGCTACTCAAGCGTTACCTTTTACTACGCGGCCTTCCGGTGAAATGTGGTTCTTTCATCCGCGTTTCAGACCATATGAATCGCTATGATGACACAGTAGAACAAATATACTTCCTTTTCCTTCCTGTGGCTCATAACAACTTCATAACTTCCTTCCGGGAGCTTTCTCTACTATTCTCGTCAAAGTTGAAGGTTAAAGTGACGGAATGGCTTTTGGAATTTCGGCACAATCATTGTTATTGTAAAACTGTTACAAATACTATTTCAAGATTGCAAAAAATCTTTCCAGCTTCCGCTGTCGGATGCGCTTGTTTTTTTTACTGGTGTAAATTCATGTTAGAAATTTCTTTCTATGATGCATCGCTATTTGGTAGCATTTTTAGGCAAAAGACAAAATAAATTACCTTGACTATTATAACCCACTACGACGTAGAATTTCCCCTTTTATTTGGAAAAATACAGCATGAGTGCAGGGGCGGATCCAGGCGTAAATTTTGGGGGGGGAACTTCCAGGAAGGGCCATAGCGAGTGGGGGGGGAACTTTAGCTTCAGTCGTTCGAGGGAGAAGAGGAGTAGACAAAGTAGAACTACGAGTGCAAAGCAGTCGCCGATTTCAAACATTGTGTTTCTTCCTTAGGCGTTACAATGTTGTCTCACGGTCGGCATCGCCACCGCATGCGACTGAATGGCGGCTACGGCCGCGTCCAGTGGCGCGTCTGATTTTGTGCCCGCTAATTGTGTGAACTCCTCCATTTGAAACAATGTTCAGCTATGAGTGGCGCGACTTGGAAGCAGCACAGAATATCCTCGTGTAGAGGGCCAAGAGCATGCGGTAACATTACTCCGACAACCGTCACGCGTCATCTATAGACTATCTATGCTCAGTTTATAAGTATTACATTATTGGCCTCGGAAAATATATTCTCTTGGATTTGGGGGGGGGAAATTTCCCCCTTTCCCCCCCCCTGGATCCGCCACTGCATGAGTGTCTGTTTTCAATCCGCAAATATGGGAAACTTAGTTTTGTATTAATTATGTTTACTCTGTCGTGATATCAGTTTTGGAAATTAAGATAAAGGCACCGCGCATAGTTAACTAAAATTTACGGAGTCGGTACAGATCTATGACGAGGCGATAGCGTGATCGTCCCCCAGTAAAGCATAAAATAGTTAAAACATTGTCCAGAATTTGTAAATCAATATGGGAATAGAATTTACTTCTATTCCGTAATCAAGCTCTGTATGCAGATAGAAAAATAGATAAAGTCGATGTTGATGATAGTTAATGGATTTTAAAACGAAATATTTTTATAGGTATTATTGTTTTCCTCTGTTTTGCCAAGTTATTGATAAATATTCTAATTTTGTTAACCCTCATGCTGAAAGGATTTGATTTTTGTGTTAATATAATATGTCTGCAAATTAATTATGTAGGGTTAGACATGACATTTATTTAATCGTTATTAGTTGCAATCACTCTCTCATTACATCAATACAGAATGCAATTGAGAAATGCTTCTTACCCTTGAAATTGAATTGTATTCTCCGCTTATGATTTGATTCAATTTCTATTTACTATTTTAGAATATAGTATGAAGAATAAATTTGTGCATATTTATCCAAAATTATTATAAAAATCCAAATTCTTCTTGCTCTTCCAATATTGAAATGATTTAAATAATTATCATTACAAGAATGGGCAAGAGCAAAATTAAAGCTTCACCTGATCCTGCGTGCTTTTCTCCTACTAGCTTCCTTCTTCCTTCCTACATTTTTTTAGTAGAGTATACTATTATTGTCATAAAATAGTAACAATATCTTTTGAAGCTGAAATGTTTTTACTGAAGGGATCAATTTAATTTTTTTTAACTTCTCTTTACAGCCAGAATTGTACCTGTGCACTCCAATCAAGGTTGATCCTACGAAATCCTTCTACATAGGTATTTATCACCTATAAATATTACATTAGTGTAGGACTATCAGTATAAATGTTGGATAGAATTAACTACTTACTTTTTGTCATTTGCAGTTGGTTTTGAACCAAATGCTACAATGCATACTGCTCATCACATGCTCTTGTATGGCTGTACAAAACCTGGTAGTCAAGATGCTGTTTGGTAAGTAATTATTATGTTTGATTTACTGCCTTCACGTTTAAGCTAAATTTTATTTCAGAAATGATTGATAAAAGCTGTGCTTAAATTTATAAATAAATATATATTCTAGTATATTTGAAAAGTGAAGTCAGAAAAGCCTCAAAATAATTTTTTTTTGATTAACAGATCTATTGGTGATATAGTTGGTGCACATTCAGGGTACACATGACCATTTCCCAATTTTTGTCTCTGAGTTATCCAGACCAACTTTTTTATTTTTATCATTGAGTTCCTTGCTGGTCATTCTTCTTCCCTTACTTCTGTGCACTTGGACATATGATTAGCACATGACCGCTGGACTCAATTACTCTAACCTTGAGCTCTACAATCCTTAAAGTTTTTAAAGAGTAATTCTTCTGGATTATATTGGATTTTCTCAAATAGTTGTTTTACACTCAACACAGATAGCCCTGCTTCAGTTTTCATAATGTAGATGTTCATAGAATAATCTGGTCGTTAAATTTATTTAAATTCAATTACTCATTTCTTAATGATTATGTTTATCAATTTGCTCTCTACTTTTAGGAATTGTGGAGAAATGGTGACGACTGTGACTGGAATGAAAGCTTCCAGTCCTTGTGCTGAAGGATCTCAGGTAAAAATTATGGAAATCCAGATTGGTATATTATACACAAATTAATCATTGCTATTCATGCAATTTAAAGTGACCTATTCATGAAAAGTTCTTACTATTAAAATCATAAGCATCAATTTCTCACCCCAATAATCGGTTGTGATTATTTGCATGAAGACTTATTTGGATGGCATTTTAATGAAATCTTAAAATTTCAGGTTAATTTTTATCCTTGTGTTGATATAGTTTTAGCTGCTAAATCTTGTTAGCACAAGTTGTATAAAATACTGTATGAATAGATTTATTCTGGTTGCATGTAAAAAACCCAGATTTCAAGTGTTCCAAGTATTCATAAAATTAATATTTCATTAATTTGTTATCATAAATAACTTTATTAATATCTTATATCAATAACAGGTGATTTATGCTTGGGCCAGAGATGCTCCGAAGTTAGATTTACCTGAAGGAGTTGGTTTCCAAGTTGGAGGAGACTCTCCAATACAATATCTTGTTTTGCAGGTACATTATGGAAACATTGACAAATTTAAAGGTAGGTTGATGGTACATACTTTTTAAAATCTTGGTTCCAATGAAATCTCTTCTAACAGCCCAAAGCTGTATGGTTACAAATCTAGATCTAGGTGTTTTAATTTATTTCAACAGTGGCATTAATTTATATTCTTTTTAATTCAATCATTCTTAATTCTATATCTAAATATGATTTGCATTACGCTTGTAGAAAAATATTGAATAGCAAACTTTTATTTTTGGCTCAAAAGGCCTAGCACAAAGATTTTATCATTTGTGGATGACTGAATGATTCCTACCATTTAAAAAAATTTAAATATATTTGAAAATTTAAAAATTCTTTGATTTGCATTTTTAACCTTAATGCCAATAATTTATCCATTTTTGTGGAAAATATTTTGTATTGTTTCATGACAAATCCAAAGAATGATTTCTGTATTGTAAGTATAAGACAAATCTCTACTTTCTTCTGAGTCTATGTCTACATTGTTTTTTGTATCATTTCCAGATGGAAGCAGGGATGACTCTGGAATATTTTTGCATTACACTGAAAGACGGTATGTGATTCAATGTATTGAGTCTATCTCCTTATGTAAAAGTAAATTAGTCATATGTCTAGAAAATATCTTGAAAATATAATATTGAGGAACTTTTTCTTGTCAATTTATCTATTGACTGGACTCAGGGACGGATCCAGGGGGGTGGTCCTGGGGGTCCGGACTCCCCCCGAAATATCACTTGTGCCTATTTTTCAAAAATGAAACTCAAATAACGCAAATAAACACATAATTTAATAATCAATCTCTAGCGAAAATATTCGAATTTGTCTAACACAATTCTAACGTCACGTTTTGTGAAAGCCGAAATGTCTTTTATTTTTAAATTTTTTGATCGGACCCCCCCCCCCAAAATTTTTCTCTAGATCCGTTCCTGACTGGACTAAATAAATTGATTGTTTTTATATGGACAAGTCTTTAGAAATCCATACCCAAGCAAATGTATATTTATCACCAATTGACTGTTATAGCAACAGTAATAACTATCATTGTTTACCTTTGATTTAATTTTATTTTACACCTTTGTACAACTTTGATTATTCTTACAATGGTTCTCCAATTAGTATTACACCAAGACTAGTGTTGATTACTTGATACAGATTAAAGAGAGAAAATAAATAATAACAATATTGAGTACAAGTCATATGAAGATGAACAATTAGTTTGTTTATTTTGCAAATTTTGTTGTATAAAATTGTATATTAACTTACTATTTGATAACTTCTTCTACATCTTCCAATTATATAGAGAGAGTGAGATTTTGAATATTATAGGAAAGTTATTTTTGGCCTTATTTTTTTCTTTTCTTAGTATAATTCAATCTAATAATTTGTTCCTTTCTATTTTGCAGATTAGACAAACTTGCTGGTGTTCTTTTACTGGGAACTGGTGGTTCCATTCCTCCCAGAAGAAAGGAGCACATGGAAACATCCTGTTATATACAAGAAAAGAAAACTATTCATCCATTTGCTTACAGAACTCACACCCATAATCTAGGTATGTTATAACTTCTTAGCAAAATTTATATGCAAAATAATTATTTATGTATATAAAGAATTAAGCATAAGAATGTATTCAGTCAGTTTGTAGGATACTTATAACTATTTTTTTCAAATGTACCATACTATGCATCCTTTAAGAAATTTCTTTACAAATTTTCTTTTAAATTAAATTACTTCCAGGCAAAGTAGTTTCTGGATATAAAGTTTCACGTTCAGATGATGGGACGGATGTTTGGACAATTTTGGGAAAAAGGGATCCACTTACCCCTCAAATGTTCTACCCAGTCCTGAACAATGTCACTATTGGCTATGGAGACATGTTGGTAAGGAGAAATTTATTTTCGTAATTATCAATTTCAGAAAACCAGGACTGGCTGATATCACTTTTTACTATGTTTTTTCTGCAGATAAAATATCAGATTAAAAAAATTATTTTTTTCAATATTCAAACAAATAATTACATAAAATCAAATTTAATTAATGATTAATATATATATATATATCATGGAACAAATATTATATATTTTTTTAATCGACCCCTTTTCTGACAAGTTTCTTAAAAATTCTTCACCGGGTTTAATTTAAAGAGTTTCATGATTCTAGAGTTTCCACTCGTTTTTAGTATTCCCAATACCTACCAAGCGAAAGGAGAACTGTTTGCAGAAAGAAATAAGATTAACAGAGGAAAATGAGGCTGAGAGCATCAACTATTATGATGTCTATGCTATGCTTGGGCTGGTTAATTTTATAAAGAAACATCTGCCTGTTCCTGACTTTGGAGAATGCCTCTAAAGTGGTCAATCAGCCATTGTAAAAGGCACAAAATTATTTTTTTCAATTCATATTCAGTGAAATTTATAATTAATACTCAATTTAATATTACTTATGCCCTTAGCCTTTAAAGCACGTAGTCAAAATGCCTCATAAATACTGTTTTTAAGCTTATTAATTTGAACCAACCCTTTAATTAACCGTAATTAAAAATCAAATAAAAAAATTATTACATGATGTTTTTGGGCTATTCTTAAATGATTTCAGAGGTATAATTATGTTATAAGTTTTACTATTACCCATTATATATTTTCTTAAGAATTTTTTCTTTTCGTCTCTAAGATCTGTGTATTGCAATGTTCATTTGGTTTTCTGGATTCATTAACCTTCATTTTAATGAAATCCTTAGAAACTAGATTGAAAGAACTGAACGCAGATTTATACTTTTCCACAAAAATGATTTTGTGGAAAATATAAATCTGTGTTCAGTTATGTCTTTCCACAACATCTCAGCCGCATTGATAGATTATAGATTGAAAGAATATAGGTATGTAAGTTTTAACTATGTATATGTACTATTTGTAGGCTGCTCGATGTACTATGGTCAGCAATCGAGATCGTTGGACTTATGTGGGGTGAGTAAAGAATTGTAATGGTGGTATGTAGCAAAATTCTTAAAAAATTGAAAGTGCTAATTAATTCTTTTTTCATAATTCTAGGCCAACTAACCAGGATGAGATGTGCAACTTCTATCTCATGTACTTTGTGGAAAATGATACACCATTGGAAAGGAAGTACTGCTTTACTAGTGGTCCACCAACATTCTTTTGGTCAATAAACAATGACCTGAATAACATTCCAGACAAAGATGCTTCCACTTTGTGAATCACCTGTAAAACTGCATATTTACATGCATTTATCTTACTAGACGACCAAGCACTTCCAAAAGAAAACACTTTATTTATATTTTGACTTGTACAACCAAAATGGTATACTTCCTTCTTGAAGATAAATATAAAAGAGAGGTTGCAGCTATTTTGTGAATCAGTATTAAGACTTGTCAAACAGGACTACTAGACCATACTGTGTGAATTAAAAGTCATTTTGTATTTTAGTGTGTTAGTGGCATATCAACTGAAAGTTGATTTGTGGCAGATTTTCTTTTTCACATAGCTGTATGCTCTGACGTATAATGTGCAGATTAAATACTATAAATCAAACAGACATATTCAAAAATAACTATCAAATGGAGTGTTTGCAATACATTCAATGTTCTTAATTTTTTCTTTGGTTTATTCATGTGGGCCTTGACCTTCCTTCATTCAAAGCATATTCCAAGAGTCCACATTTTGTATAAATAGTAGTATCATTTTGGAGCTGACTCATTAAATCTCATGAAAGGACCTTTTTTGTGATTATACTTATCATTAGCACTTACTAAATAGATTTATATCTATTTTTTGTGGAAATTTGTAATACTTTTCTATAGTTCTGCAACTGCAGAAATTCTCAATGAATGAAAATCACATGAGCTAATACTACTTGATGACCATCTAACTTAATCTTTTGAGGGCCCCCCTGTAAGGTTTATGTGCTTCACATTATTCATCATTTTCATTTTTCATATCATAGTCAAACGCATTATTTCAACCGACTTGTCTCATTAATACCAGGTTTTTGTATTTCATTATATTCAACTCATTATCTCAAAATATACCATCTGCATTTCCATCAACTACATTTCATGAATGATACATAGTTTAGATATAATTTATTTGTTTTTCTTAGCTAGAGTGGCTACAATTAATCATTTGGAGATAAACAAATATAAGTGAAGTCTGAGTGCTTGAAAGTTCTTAATTGCTATTATTAAGCAGTTGGGGTAGAGTAGTATTCAAACAACCATTCAAGTATTCTATTTTAAAGTGATTAGTGATCAATTCATTTGAAACTAATTTCTAATCAGCCTAACCTTTTCCAGAAGGCTCTTAGCAAATAACATGTGGCGAGTATAACAAAATATATGGATTATTTTTATTTTACCATTAAATTGAAATTTACCATGTAAAAAAGTCTTTTCATGAGTGAAATTGGTTCCATCGGTTGCATGTTATTAGAAACTTTAGCTTTGTGTTAGTCATATTACGAAACGAATTTGATTTAAGCTCTACTTTCAGTTTATTTCTATAAATTTTAAGCTCAAATAAAATTCAAGGATGTGAATATCACTTGAAGTTTTGAATCTTGCCAATGGATATGAGTCTAAACTTTTTCTCTCAAAATATAAGTGCACATTATACATTATTGTATACAGTTTGTAAAAAGTATTAAAATTGGTAACCTTGTCCTAATTTTATATCCTTGTTTTGTTTCAGAGTTCTATTCAAAGCTAAACTCACTAAATATTGTTAGAAATGTGTTTTAGTTCTCCCAAGCTCTCTCAGCACAAATGCCATAGTTGGCAGAATCTTTTACTTCTATTCATTTCTAAAACCTTCTTTATTGCTTCAGCTTTTTGCATTATTTTTTTGCTAATGTTTAAAACTAGTGTATTGCAAATTACTCTTTCTACTGATTCAAGCATCACTTCTGCCCTACTTTGTGTTTGATGTGCATTAGAAATATAATTTGCCATTTTCACTATCCTTCACCCTCTTGATTTTCTTCAAGGTTTCACAAATTTATTGAAGAGAAATATCTCTTCCTTTCTCCAAATCAAAATCAATCTTTTCATTGAATAAAAATGAATGCAGCCTCATTGTTTATTGTTTGTTAGTAAATTAGAATTTAATCCAGTGTGCAGCATGCTCACAATATATTGGTGTATTTGTCAATTTGAAAGAGCTCTTAATCTCACATTTAGCTAGTGGGTGTTATTATCCTTGGACATTTATTCACTATTATGCAGTTAAATTTGACCTGATATTTCTGAAAATTTCATATGATAGCTAGCAAGTTCTGAAGCCCCTCACATTTTACTTTACCATTACTTTTCTATGAACAGTTGAGAATTATGAAAAATTCTTGTTTATTTTTTAATTCTTAATGTTACACCTTAAGTGTTTTATAAAAAAAATTGATAATGTGATGACGCAAACCATATTTCTTTTGTAAATTGTAGACCTTCCCAATTTTTTCTAATTTTAATTGTACTTTTTGTCTCATCTTTGACCTCTTGCAGTATTGTAGTTGGCTAATTATTCACTTTAAATCACTCCAAGATATGGAATTGATTATGGGAAGTATTGTTTTATATACTTTTTCTGCAAATTAGGAAATGGTTTCTTTGAATGCTATACTTCTTTCCTTGCAATTTTCAACTGATTTATATAACTATTCATGAATTTTACTTTGCACTTGCTGTTTTTATTCAACAAATCAAATTTGGTTAATGATTTCAAGAAATCAAACTGCATTTCCTGGAGATCTGTCAACTGCAATCAAGAACATTACTTTTCTTATGTTATTCAAATTTGAATTATATTTGGGAAAGGAAATGGGGCTGAAATCCATTGTCCAATTTCTTTAATTCCTGTGATTGGAAAAAATGGAATGGTAAATTTTATTTTTTGTAATAAAAATTAAAGTTCTGTCTGAATGAAAGAGGTCAGAGGTCTGAATTAAACTTTCCAGAATTGGCTATTTAGAAAAAATGAGTGCCCTACCTACCTTATTTTTTCAATTTTAGTACTAAGAGAATTTTAAATCATGTTGAGGTGATGGCAATAGATCTTGTTTACTTTGATTGAATCTCATGTCAATTATTTTTATAAAAAAAGGAGACATCTCTAAAACCCTTGAGGTATTTATTATCTGAGGCTATGAATCTTGCATCAGGAAATTGGATTCTACAGAAAGTAACTGTGCAGAACTAGTGTTAAATTGTAGATCATCACATGTGTAATCTATGAGTATATGGCAATGTGTACTTAATGTCATACCATATTGTATAAAATTATTTCTGCCACTCTACTATATTTCAAATAATTGTAAAAAGCATTGCTTTATTTTACTGTCTTTCATTCCATCATCAATGCAGAAGTTTGCTCTACTGGAGTATGAAAATTATTCCTTGTTTCTAGTCTAATATTTTGTAAGTTTACATCAAAGAAATCTTGTTATAGTTTCTTTATTTGTGTTATGGATCTTATCCATTATTTTGTATCATATCTTCCTTTTATTGTATTATTAATATTATCTTCATATTTTAAGGTTCCAATTTAGGCCTGGGGGCAATTACTTATGATGCTTGCCTTAGTGTTCTCTTTGCTATTTGTCAGAATTTATTGAAAATTTCAATGAATATCTTGATGACATATAACTTCAGTGATATAAAATTCCACTTGTGATGAATGTATTTATTTCTGTGCTGGAATATTCAATTGATCCATTAACCAATCATGTTATCCTCTTTTTATGATATGATGAAGAAAGAAAATTTATATATGATGTTTCCAATTAATCTTCATTACATTTGTTAAGATATCTATTCTAAAGTTGAATACTATTTTCCGATGAATTGTTGGAAAAATGAATTTATCAATGTTAACTTAGCTTGAAATAGTACTCTACGACTGAAATATAAGATCTGATCAGAATGTATTATGTAACAGTGAAAGTGGTGTGTATAAGCTTTTTTAAATTATTTCCCTATCATTTGTTCTTATTAAATAAACTCCTTGGTGAAAACAGTCTCTATGTTACAGATATTAATTCTGCATCTAATCTTAGTTTTAACTGTTATAAAGTTGTAAATCAATTCTCATGATCTATATATAATGAGAATTTGGTGGATTATAATAATGAAATTGAACTTCCCACTTCACTAAAAATAGGGTAATATTAGTGAGTGTGTTCATCATGTCAAAAGCCAACGCATACATTTTATGGTATAATCTCAAATGAAGATTAAATATATATTTTTCATGCAAACATATTTAGTTCCTTTCTCATTTAATTCTTCCTTCACTTTCAGTTTTCTTCTTCGTATATATGGTCTCAAACTGATGTAAACAAAAACATTGATTGGGATCATATGAACTGTGGAGCTTATTTTAAATTTTATAAATGCTTTTGGACTCCACAATTTCAAATAATTATTATAACTTAGGCAAAAGAATCAATTGAAAGTTATAATTCTATTATAAAACATTGGTGATAAACACCAACGTTTTATTTACTTCATATTTATCAACATTTTTTAACAGGAAATTCTTTTGATAGAAGTATTGAATATCAATGTCTACAAAAACAACATTGGTAGTCATCTAGTTGTACTTCGTCATACATGTGATACTGATAATGCAAGAAACCTCATTCAAAGAAAACCCTCTACATAGATGAATAAATCATCAATTGGGTTAAGACTTAGCTCATGACCTGAAAACTCAGAGTCTGATAACTTACAGTACGATAATTTAGAGTGTGGAAATTCATCACTGGGACAACTCATTGAATCCGAGAACAGATCGCTATGAAATTGAAATAATATCTAATTTTGAACATTAAAATAATTAAATGGTGATCAATTTACCAATTACTGATTAAACTTGTTAATAATTTATTTTTCGTAGTGATATGTTGTTGGTGTGATGAGTGGTTGGTTCTAATGAGTTGTCGGAGCCATGAGTTGTCAGACTTTGATTTTCACAGAACCTACTTAGCTAATGAGAGAAGAAATACATGTATTTACTAGGAGCAAATAGTCATTGATCCTCAACCAGTTTACAAGAAGGTTCAAGTAAAGAGAGTAGTTTCACCAATTGGTAGTTGGATGATAAACAATAATCTCTATGTATAAAATCTGCAGAAAATTGAGGCTAAACTATTTAGCAGATTCTGCCTTTAACTTTAGAATGAACATTCCAGTCTTTATTACAATCAATCTTCTGGAATTTGCTTATTAGAATTTCACAATTGTTGAAAAACCATATATTGACTGATACATAAGATAACTTTTCATAGAAATTTAGGTAATCTCATAGGAACATGATCGACGAACACACAATGGCAAATAGGATAATATTTTGGGTTGAACCCTCATCAATTTTAATGGACACAGCATATTTGACGTATGGACTCCAATTCTGAAAAATCTAGAACCTCTTCCCATTTCTTCATCTCCCCCTCCACAATCCCCTCCCTTAACAGCAAGGGAGAAGAATTGTTGGTTACTACCAGGTTCAACTCAAAAGATTATTCTATTTGCATTCAATGGACTGTGAAAGCATAAACCATGACAATACAATTCTATAAAATGAGGTTCATGATTTGGAGATGATATGCATTGATGACTCCCTACTTGATGGAAGAAAAATTAATAAGAATGCTGTCCTAATTGAAAAAGAGTATAGAGAAGTATTGCATACATGAGTAAAGTGATGGTCTTTAGCAGGAAAAGGAAAGAAAAAATTCTATTTTTGTTAGACCCAAGTAAGTAAAAATTACTGCTATTTATGAAGAAAATCACAATTAAAGAAGCAGGAAATAAATAGTAACTAGAATGGCTCAAGAAAGAGAGAATTCTAAGCATTAAAAGCTATTACGGAGAGAATGTAATGCAAGCTTGAACATTATGAAATGATTTATAAAAGTTATTCCCATGTATATATACATATATATAGTACTATAAAGCCCATGAAACTTGGACAGTCAACTTGGTTGGTCATCAACAAAAAAAGAAGCTTAGAAGCAATGGTGGTTTGATTATACGGGAATGATGATGAAAGTTATATGGAGTTAATTAACGAATGTAGCAGACCTTCAAAGAGCACATAAAGGATAAACAGAAAAAAGCTTAATATAGCAAAAATAATTTTCTGAAAACATTTTTAGTGAAATGTAGTAAGGAAGGAATTACTTAGGAAAACCTAAGTTGGATTAAAAGAGACAGTAATTAAAAGACAGTAAGTTTAAAATAATTTTGAATTACTTGCAGAGAATCGGATTGCCTGAAGAGCTGAAATAAACCAATCTCTAGATTGGTAATCCTTGATGAGGTCACTATTCAGTGGCGTGGCTTGCCTTGGCAGGCCCCGTATAAAAATTTGTTTGGGGGCCCTTAGGAAGGGTAAAGATTTCTCACAAAAGAAAAACAAATGTTTGCATAAAATTAAAAGAAATATTTATTCATCATAATTATCTATCAGTCACTTTTTCCAAAATTTTTACAAACAATTCAAATTAAATATACGCTCTCCTTGCCTTTTTTTCGGCAAACTGATTTTTTAAATCATTTATAGCTGATAATGACTTTAGTTTTTCTAAATTTTCTGCCTCTATAGACAAATTTGGGAAGTTTTTATTAATTTTTGCTTACGCACGTTGGGGGCCCCCGTGGCCCGGGGGCCCAGTATAATTGATACGGCGGTAGCTACGCCCCTGTCACTATTAGTGGTAGAAATACGTTGATTTTGAAATTTAGAATAAATAAAACTTATTTAATTAAAAATAACTGGCTTTAACTGTCATATAGTATGACAGAGGATTTTTAAGGCAACATTTTAAGTCACAATCAGTTTTATCTGAAGCGCCAGAAAATGTATCTATCGATATCGAACTAGCGAAATTTGGCAACGTTAGCGGGCTAGCGGCATGTTGTCTTCCATTTACGTTGTTCTTTTTAATTTCTATCAGGCATTCGATTGAAAACATGGGATTACACGTGTAGTGGAGAGGTTTTGGTAACATTTGTAGTAATAATTTTATTATAATTCATTCCACCGCTGTAAATATTCACTGATGGAAAATATGAATTCTAAAGAAGATGATGTGTTATTGAAAGTGTATGATCAGTTCGAAAATATCACTAAAAAACCTGAAGGTTTCCTAGAGTAAGTATAAGGAGCTCTTTATTTCTGCTTTAATTCAAGTTTTATGAATGTTGTTTCTATTTAACATTTCGCATTATATCTTTCTTTCAGTGTGCAGACGCCATTGTCGAATGGAATTAAGTCTTTAATTAAAGATTTATATGATTTATCGCAAAAAGACTACGATTCAAACAAGTTTCTGCCCGAGTTAATAATCGACGGTTTTGACGAAGAGCAAATATGGCAGGAACTAGAATTGAGAAACGAGGAAGTAATTCCTTCATTAATTGCCGAAGTTGCTACATTTCTTTCAAAAAAAGATAAAATCAGAGGTTCGTTGAGTTCTTTCTGTATAGCTGATGATGTCAACAAAGAAGAGGACGAAGAATCAGATGTTGCGGAAGAAGAATCAGACATTGCGGAAGAAGAATCAGATATTGCGGACGATGATAAGTTTGCATCTGAACTGTCAGAAGATGTTAAAAAATCAGATGAAGAGGTTTCTAATGGCAGTGATCGCGAGGAAGGTAGAGAAGAATCACAATCCTCGCGGAAAGTTCCTTCAGTGGTTGATGATGAGTTCTTTAAATTGGATGAATTGGAAAAGTTTTTAGTCAAAGAAGAGAAAAGGGGAAATAAATCAGACAGTGAAAGTGAGATAGATTATTTTGAAGATGAAATGGAAAAAGATGAGGTTAGTGCGTAAAAACTATTATTGAGACTGATAAATAATGTGGATAGCATCGGTTGTCCTAACATTTGATTATTTTACTTTGACTAATTGAATTTAGAATAAGCTGGGGATTGTGTCTATAGCCATTTTACCTTCATTTCTTAATTTTATATCAATATTTTTTTCAAGAGTGCATTAAAGTATTAATTTATCTATTAAAGGATCCAGCTGAACTCAATCCTAGTTACAAGGATTTTTTTCCGCCTCCAGATTCCGGAATGAAAAATAAAAGCAGCAAGGGAGATGACCGGTTGAGAAACGTTCAGTATGTTTCGTGTATTCTCTGTATCGATGAAAATTTGTATGCAATTATCCTAAATTATTATCATTATTATATTTGTTAGGTTTGCACTGCAGGAAATGGCAAATTCTAGTAACGATAAGAAACATGAAGAGAGTGATAGGGGATCAAAGTCGAAATTTGAAGAGCGACAAGACCGTTTGCAGAGAAAAATCAAACATTTGGAAACTAGCAATTTGGCGGAAAAGCCATGGCAGTTAAAAGGAGAAGTTACTGCCTCAGCAAGACCTCCTAATTCGTTGCTCGAAGAAGTTTTGGAAGTAGACATTGCAACCAGACCTGGTGAGTAGAGAATTCAATATCTGATTCATTTATTTCAATCCTAAATAAAAACTTCATAAATTTGTAGCGTAAATACAACAAGCTTCCCTCATCTATGGCTACAGATAGTTTAAAAATTGCTATTCCCTTCATTTCAATAGTTTGTAAACAATATGTTTCTTCACGTCATGAAGAAGAGGTCATTTATGCAATTTTTGAAGTTTGTTTCCTCATCTGGCCTATCAAGTTATCTTGAGTATGGTTGGGTTATTTGAATAAAACAAAGGAATCATTTTGCCTGAGCTGATATTTTTGTTTTCTTGTATTTTATGTTTTATTTGAAATTTTGGTTTGAAAAATTAAGGGAAAATTACTGCTTAATGTTTTTGGCTTGCAAGGGTTGTTTTGTAGTGAAAATTATTAATGTCCTTTTATTTACAAATGTTTGAAAAGGTTTTCTGTTTGCGCGCTTTAGAAATATATCATATGCATCCATTTGTGAATTACTCATTTTTTCTCTATCAGGGCGAGTGCACAAATAGCTTCTTCCGTATATTAGAATTAGTTATTATTGTGTGTAGATTTGTCATTATGTAATTGAGCCTATTTTTTTTGGTCAATGATTGGTATAATTAGAACTGAAATATGTACTTCATATATCTTATGCTAAAAGATGGGAATTAACTGTGCAGGTAGTTCAAGGCTGTGTAACTAGTTGAATGCCTCTAAGCTAAAATATATTGCTATTTCTTCCTTCATTCACTATGTTTAAAGGTAAGAAAATCTGCTAAATTCATTGCCAAATAAAGCATTAAAAAATTCTGTGCAAAAACGCAAAATATAAATTTTTGCTGAAATTTATTTTTATCAGTTAAATAATGTATAGCGAGAGATTCATGATTTGTAAATGTTCAAAAACCTAGAGGTAATAGGAAAAAAACTAAAATAACATACTGCAAAATGGCATTGATAGTTTTGGCCTTCACTTGGTGGAAGATCATTTTAATAATAAAAATAATATTATATCTAATATATATTTCAATTTATACATAGAGCTAATTAATGTTTATATTTATTCATTTAAAACTTGGTTTGTCTTTTAACAGAATTTGCTGGCTATTTATCAATGAAATACACCTAATCTCATTGAGTTTTTAATCATTTTAATGGTTATTTCTACATAATAAATTTATTGCAAGTATTAATACATTCTGCTAAACGTTAATGTCTTCCGAGAAATGACAACAAACTTGGTAAGATTCAGCTAAGAAACATTAATTGGCAGCACTAGACTGTCCCATGGAACAAGTCTTCAATATAATCTCAATCATACTAATTTCACATTAAGGTAATCTTAATAACGCCTTATTGCTAATGTTATCAAGTTACAGTTATAGGAATTTTCTAAGCACAAATATACAGAATAAGATATTGGCTAACATTGTTGTCCATTCATGTTATGAACAAATAATTGCACAAAAGTAACGTATAAAGAACATGATTAGATTTTAGCAACAAGAACATTTATTTTCCATATTTCATTTTCAAATCTTGAAAATTACTTAGAATAAATGATAATAAAGGTTCCCAGCTACTGAAACAGCTTCTATTCATAAATAGTATGAGTGAAGTATCAACACACAATCCATTGAGTTGAACCCAACCTTGGGGTACCTCTCCACAGTGTTTAACTAATAAAATTCAATTTCAAATAGTTCAACTTTTATTTAGTACTGCTTGGATATATTCTTATAACCTGAAGTTCAATGCTTCATGGTATCATCAGCTGATGAGCATAGATGTAGATTGCACAGATACATTCAAGGTATTTAGAGTAAAAGTTGAATTCCTTCTCTCTCTCGATAAGTATGAACAATGTTGTATGTTCTGTGTGAGAGTCACAATGTTATTATTGGAACTACTCATGTGTTTGGGAATCATTGCCTTTTCTGGTTTTCAGTATGGTATTTCCTCTATCTAGAACAAAATGGGGAATTGTTTTTCTGGATTTTTTATTACTTCAATATATTCTTCTGTGATTCACATTCTTATTGAATTCGTTTTTGATGGTATCTCTTCAAAATTTTTTCTTGTGTTTATCTAGTACCTCTTTCAATCGCAGCGTGATAATTTCAGAGCCAACTTGCTTGGTTCATGTGAGACATAGTGGCCTTCAAAATATTTACGTAGCCTCCTACTATCTAATTATGTAAATTTCTGAATTAATTGTTTCCTATAAATCCTTGTAGTCTTCTCACCTTAGGTTTAAAACTTAGTTGGTAACCTACTTTCATTCTTTTCCAATAAACTCATTAGATTTATGATTTTAAACAATTCTTGATTCTTCTCTGATTTTTAATGCTTACGATTGGAATTTGTAGGTACAGTTTATGCTAATTACTACATATTACTTCTTTCTCTTTAGCTCCCATCATAACAGAAAAGACAACTCTGACTCTAGAAGAAATAATAAAGCAGAGAATCAAGGACAAAGCTTGGGATGATGTGGAAAGAAAATTCAAACCTATTGACACTCCGGATGCATTTAAAAAGAGGTTGGTTTTAGATCAAGAGAAGAGCAAATTAAGTTTGGCAGAAATTTATGAACAGGTAGGTTGAAATGTTGTTTAGAAGGAAATTGTTTTCCTTGTCCTGTCATTCCCTTTAGGTTTAGTTTAAATTCGAAAATAAATCTATATCAACATTTATTAGCACTTAAAATCAAAGTTATGTGTATCTAAACAAAATTCTGCACCAAACCCAATCATAATCTCAATTTTATTAGTTGTATGATATGAAACTGTGACAGTGTTGTGTTTTCTCTTCTCTTCTCTTGTTTGTGTCTAATGCAATTTTAATTGTCAGCTTTTGAGAATTTCACCATTAGATTTATTCATTATTTTCATTGTAAAATAGTGACCTTGGGTCAAAGGTTGCATTAATGGTGGCTTTTTCATTTATGGCTTTTGATTTTTCCATCGCCAAATGAGGATTTGTGTTCTTGTATATTCTCTTGTTGAATGTCTTAGAAATATATTCTTGATTTCCCTAAAATGAAATATTGCTTCTCTGTATATCTATTAACCGTTCCTTCATGATCATTTCTCATTAATTTTACAATTTCAAAGTCTTAATGCCATTGTAACATTTCAATAGCTATCTTCTTTTAGTGATAGCTGTTATTACCATTTCTCTATTTGTTTGTCCCATTGGTGTTACAGTTATTTTGTTTCTGTTACATACTAAAGATCTCAACTCTTGTTTACAACAATTACATGCATACATAAATTATTTATTTTGGCTCAATTGAAATTCTTGATAATATATTTGTATTTTCAAAACTATTATCTTTGATGCATTGTTTTATATCACACAGATAGAGCAAGGTAGTCTTTAATTTCAAGATTCATTAAGGGTGAAATTGAGTTAAGTTAATGTATGTGGTAATAAATATGGAAAGTTTTCAGAAACTAACAGTCCCTCAGCTTGTCTTTCAAATGACCTCCTTTAGTTAAATCATGCATTATCATGGTCAACTTTGTGACCCAAGTGAGTGGTTTCAGAGACCATTCATAATTTATCCTAGAACTAATGACTTTGACTCATTCTCATTACTTTTTCTTCTTTAAGTGTTAACTTAAGAATGAACACTTATGGGAATAAAATAATTACAAATATATGGTATGTACATTTCTGTCTAATGTCTGGTATCTCTGTAATTTAGACAAATGATTTGTTTATCAGGTTAACTCAGTAAATATTGCACTGCTTATAACCAGTTTGTGTAGATTTTCTGAATGTTCATATAGTGTAAAGATTTTCTCTTTGCCTAAACTAATTGTGCTCTGGATTATTTTCGAGGCATCAACTGATTGAAGAGGCTGTACACAAAGCTAAAATTTATTTTTTCAAAACCTATATATTGTTAACTAAAATTAATAAAGTGAATTTGATTAATGGGAACAAATATAGGTAAATTAAAAAAAAAATGTTGCACTATGTGGCTATGGTGCTATAATAGAGGGTTAAGTAGTTGAGGAATGGTTGTCAGGAAATAAGAAACTAGTTTGGTGCACTAATATTAAAAAAAAACCCTGCCGTAGTATATTATGGTTAAATTTTGTTCTGAACATAAATCATGCTGTTTTTGAAAGGCAGACACCCAAAAATTAAGAAAGCTTGATTATGTCAGCATGAAATCTGTTTATAACATTGTATTGTTATTGTAGGATTAGATGGCAATGTGATTCAGGAAGTTTTTGCATTCTTCAATTTTTAGGAATACTTGAAGAAAAAGAAGGAGATGGAGCAAAATAATGATGAAAAAGAGGAGGAACCTGAAGCTCATCAGGAAATTAAAAAAATGATGTCAGCATTATTCTTAAAACTGGATGCATTATCAAACTTCCATTATACCCCAAAACCTGTAAGTCCTATATTCTATACTGCTTTTATGTATGTTTGAACCTGACTTTTAAAAGATTTTTCTCTTCAGCCTGTCCCAGATCTTAAGATTGTTAGCCATGTTCCTGCTATAGAAATGGAAGAGGTGGCTCCGGTTGCTACAAGTGATGCAAAACTTCTAGCTCCTGAAGAAGTGAAAGGTAATATTTCTATCTGACATAATTGTATTTTAAGGATTTGCTGAGTGTAAGATATTTATTTTTGTAAGGATATAATTTAAGAATTGTATGCATGCATTTCAATTCAGAAATAAAGTGTATATATAATGTATATAGTAGTATAGTATATACAGTTATCGGTTTAGTTAAATTTTCAATTATGATAACTTTTTATGTTTACTTGGTATATATTTTGAAAATGCAATATACAATCCTTATCTGTATTATTAGCCTATTATTTTCTTTCAAATCTGGAATATTTTTATCAAGAAATTTTCGTTTTATAATCATTGTGCTAATGAATAGAAGGTCTAGCGACAGTATATTATTATGTTGATGAATGGCGAGAAATTTGTAAATTAATTTCCATTAATTTCAGCCAAACCAAAGGGAGATATCATTGGTAAAGGAGAAAGAACGGATACTGATAAAAACAGGGAGAGGAGACATAAGAAATTGCGGCAGAGGGAGCGTCGCATAGCTCGAGAACGAAGAGAAAAGGTTGTGGAGAAAATTAATCCCGGTTTGGGAAATAAGTACAGTAAAGAAAAAGCCCTGAAAATGCTCGAGAAAGTAACGAAAGAGAAAAATGTGGATTTGGTAAGTTTTTATTATATTAAATTGAAATTATAAATGAATTATCCGCGCTATATGGTAAAATTTAAAGTGTGTAATTGAAATTTTACCCGCTATATTTCCAAATATTTTTTTAGTTGGAGGAGAGCAGCAAAAAAGTCGTGAAATCATCCAAGGCATTTTTCTCCCAACTTCAAGAAGAAGTGACGAGTCACATCAAGGCGCGAGTACGTGGTGGAACAAAAAAGAAAGACAAAAAAACTCTTACAGCTGTGAAAGTGAAATTGTGATTTTATTTTTTGTTGTAATCATTAAAACATTTACAGTATGTCTTCTTTGTTTTCTTATACGAAGTGCCTTCATGTCCCAATAGATGTCATTGTAGTTAATTGCTTTAAGTGCCATCTCGCTGTTCACGAGATCAACAAGAAAATGGCTTCCTCTGTTCTGTAAACACAGAGTAAAATTTCATTTGATTAATTTATTGTGTGAGTGTTTGTGATATATTGGCGTTATTAGAGTTGCGGGAGGTTGGGATAATCCTAGTGACGCATGAATTTCAATACAGATGTCTACAGTAACTACTCAGTCTGTACCAGGTGGGTTTATCACTTTAGAGGGATGTGTCGTTGTCATATTCGTTGTTGTGCTACCTTTTGAAAGCAATTTTTTATGTTTGTATTTCATTTTATGATGTGGATTCTTGTAATAATATTATTTAATCATTCATTTGATGATTATGTAGTTTTCAGTATTACTTAGTGCTTGCTATGTTTGCAACGCTCTGGTGCCCTTTCTTTCAGAGGTGCTAAGATTTGTTTTCATTATGTTATCTGAGGCACTTCTGGCTATACAATTATGGTCAAACTATTTGTTGTACGGTTATTTGATTATTAACTGTATCTTATCTTTGATGGCGTAATTTTATTCATGCTTGAAGAAGAACTTGGTGGGTCCATGGTTTCAGATTTGCATATATTTTTTCACGCGCCCTTGGTTGGAGAATGCTTAAAGCTTGGTTATGTCATAGTTAAAACATGATTTACAATGTATAGTTATTGAAACCATTCAACATCGTGACTTGTTTATGTTAGGAATTATGACCCGATATATTATTTTCGCTTGTTTTAGTGAAATAAGTTAAAATGATAATAGAAAATCTGCATTGCAAAATCTTCAGTAGTTATAATTCCGCAATTTCAAAATAAATTTAGTGGTAGATAAATTAAACTTAAACTACTCAGGTTGCTCTGCATATTTTCTTATCATACCATCGGTTGTTGTTAAAATGTTTTCAGCATTAGAGATTCTTTAATTAAATATGTTATAGGTATTGCAAATCTCACTATGAACATTTTAAGCAAATGATTTTCATCAAAATTATTTTATTGGCCTTATAGTGCAAAGTTATACATGAAAATGAGTTTCTGGAATTGAAATTGTACCTTCATCGAACGCCCTAGTACATTTTCAGTCAATTACGAATGCTTGACTTGGCTTGTTAAGTATCATCATTCTTACAAAATACTTCGGAATGTCTGTTACTTCATTGTTTTCAGTATCTTATGAAAGGCCTTTGTGTTGTGTTGTTGGAGGATTGTAGGATGTAATTTAAATAACGTAAACATTTCTTCTTCCTAATGGGTGAGAATTATTTCGGTATTTAAATCTCAGGCGCAGTCTTGGTAGTTGTAATTTGAATAAGATGATTTAGTGTTCTTCATATCGATGTAGTGACCTCCTTTACGCTGTCTTCTTGAGGATGGTCGATACAGTCAAATTTTATGAAATATTTAATATTTATGAGCTTTACTTAGTATTTCGCCTATTGTAATTAAGCTTTGTTCGAAAAACGCAAGTCATATAAAAATAAATCTTGTTTTACCATATACCTGGTATTGTATGAAACACAAGTAAGCATATTTTCGTTTGAAAGTGAGTAGCGTTTACCAAATATTGATGCTGAATAGTTAAACCTGTGAAAACTGATTTAGCCATGGATAAGAACAAAGAAAAAATTAAGCATACATGAATTTCACGGGTCGTAATAAAAAAATCTGGTTAATGTTTTAAGGAATCCTGAACAGCTTGAGTTAACTGTGGGCTTAGAGGTTCCGTCTTTCTATTTCGTATTTATGAGAAAAATTTCTTTTGCGTAAGGAAATCATGGTTAATGTCAAGCTCATAACTTTAGTTTGTAGTTTCCATTTCTTTCCCAAATATTCTGTTATTTCGCTCGCTAGATTTTTTGCTGTTCTGTCATCCTTTCATTGGTTTCCTCCTCCTTTGCTGATTGAGAAAAGAGCATTAATGTTACATTTCAGTCCAGATGGAGTTACATAATTATTTGTTATGCTTTCATCTAGTCTGAAGTAGAAGTAGCTAAGTTTTGTGATGGTCAAACGATACATCTAGGCCTAGAGGATTTTCTCTCCCTCAAATCTAAATTCCCTGACTATTTTTCATGAAGCAGGATGTAAATTGCAGAAATATTTTTTATTGACAGCGGCAGTGTCAGCTGAGGCTAAAATTTAGGAAAAAGCAATGGAAAAATAACATATAACGTTTTATATCCTTTTTTATTCGAATTTAAATAAAAATATTCTCCCCATTGCTTATGTATATCTTCCATACATTGCATTGATTCTGAAAAACTAAATTTAAGAAAACAAATATCTGATATTTGTTCGGTAATGTGAAAATATTAATTTGTTTCATGTATCTTGTGTATTATGCTAGCGACATTATAGGGTTTCTTTCCATTTAAGCAACTTTGAAAAAGGAGCATTTTATGGATTAGTCGAGGGCCAGTAAATATGTTGCTCGGGTCGGCACTAGTGACGGTAGAATAACTGATGCACAATTAATGGCGAGCATCAATAGGTAGATAATAGGTTCTTTACGGAATAATTTTACAGGCTTAGCCAAAGTATCCGCAAGTCAGACTCACGAAATGATAGAAGCTCAATCCTTCCATGCATATCCTTTATAAATTCAAAGGGCTAACTCGTTTATGCGTGTCTTTACGGCGATGTTGCTTAACGGTGTGTTTTCCTTTTCTTTAGGATCACATAGTGTCAAAATTTGGTTGTACAGATAGATGTCGAACTTGAATTGGAATTTTGAGATCATATGTGTTTCTCATTGTTTCCATTTATCATTAATTTTTTGACACGATTCATCCTTTTTTATTTAGGTCGAATGATTCCATTTTTAGTGTTTGGAATTATAATCAACAATTTATTTAATGGTAGCAGATCAATGCCCCGGCGGTCCTTATTAAAATATTTGCGAAACATTTGGAATAATCTTTAAAATAACCATCATTTAATTTGCTTCGCTCGTAAGCGATTGTTTTTAATTTTCAGTTCTTACATGCCTCTTCATGTTTTTATTTGAATCAGTTGGGTGTCATGATTGTTTGTGTGACGGACTGATATTGATGCCTGTAGATGTTTGTGAGTTCCAGTTTTTTGGCCTGATTTCGTGAATGTGAATGTGGGAAAGGTGCGAATTCAATATTGCGTGTTAAATTTCTTGCAGTTTATGAACTTCATTTCCCTCTCATTTTAAATGGGAAAGGAGTGACAATGAATTACTTCATGCCCTTTTGAAGCGACACTTTGAATGTTCGTAAATGTATTCTTAAGCTTCATTTTGATATATTATTTGAAAGGTTGTGAACGCGTTTTCATAGCTTAATATCATTCCAAAATGTTCCTTTGCTTAAACCACCGATGACTTTAGAACAGCTGAGGATGACACTTGACATGAGGATATATTCCATTTTCTTAAGGATGGATAAGTTTTAGTATGGGTTATTTTTTTGGACTGTTCGATGAATCCTTGAAAAAGTTTGCATTGATCTGGTTGTTGACTTTGTTATATTTCACCTGGTGAGAGTTTTTTAATTTTCTCATGAAATTATTGCAAATTTGGACCATTCCGTCCGGTAAGGGTAATTCTCTCCACAGTGTTGACTCTTTCTTCTCTCTCTCTGTCATTGAATATAAATTTTTATAAGTTGTTCGGCTTTTTAATCGGTCTATCTACTTTAAAAGATCGTGGGAATGAAAATGTAAAGTTTGTAATTACTTCAACTGCTCTGCCTTCAACTCGATGTCTCAACAATGCTTCCGCGTTTTGTGAGAATCTCATTGAATCTTTAAATTCTTCGCTGAGAGTTTCATTCATGTATTCGGCCCGCCATTTTTATTTTTGTATTGTATTGGTCATTGCGAGTTTTCCGTGTTTACCCCTGAATAATCAGTGGAAGGGAAAATTTCCATGATCGACGCAGTGTGCGCGGACCTTGATGTCCACGTCCTTTTATGAAAATAGTTTCCATTTTAAGTGCTGCCAGTAGCCACTGTCAATTATTCCAACAGTTTATAACTTCGGGCATTAGAAAAGGGTACATGACCTTTGCTGTCGAGGCACCTTATAACCCTTAATACTACTACTAGAAAAGGGTTTCAAAGATAGGATTTCTGACATCTGAGGAATTAAAGTTATCTCATATTCGTATATTTTCGCCGCTAATATGAATGTTTAAAATTCAAAATCGTAGTTATCTGCAAGCTCTGAAGCCTTTGGAAGTCTTCAAAGTATTTTGCCGATGAAGTAGTTCAATGGCACCTCAGCGCAGAGAGCATTTCCGATGCTAATATTTCACCTTTTCTTGAGCACCCTAGATAATGAATGCCCAGCCTAGCGTTTCATATGGCGACCGAAAACCCTTATTTTTCAGATAACTCCGTTATCGTCGGTAAATTCGATGTATCTAATATTAATGAATAAATTTGGCGTACTCGAAAAATTACAAATATCTAATCATAAATTAAACTCTGTTAACCAGATCTTTCGTTCGTTTGCTGCATGATCACTCTTTAGAAGGCTCTTCTGAATTCGATTCTATCTGTTATGCCGATACTTTCTCCCAAATGATTCGTAATATGTTTCGCTAATTGGTATTTGAATGTTCAGGCTCTTTATTTTCCATCTAAACATTGATTTTAATATATTCACCATAATTCTTGTAAATAATGCGCGTTAAGGGCTTGAAAAGTCACTCAAAATACCCTTGCCAACCTGCGAATGAAAGTAACAAATAAATCTGTAACGTGATGAAATTCGAAGATTCTCTTATGCCGGTTAATCAATCACAAATATCCGGGCATTAGCCAAGGTATTTGGTGTAAATTGTTTGGTCTTTTTTTTCGATTCAGTTTGGAGAAGATTCAATGAAGGTCTACGAATCAAGTTTAATTTATATTTCTGAACTTCCAAACTTAATGTTGCCGTGGAAACAGCAATTTTGCTTATTATGTTTATAAAGAAAAACATAGATGATGCTAGGGAATAAAATGATGAACATTGCTTAACGGAATCAAATTTAATTGTATCGTCCAATTTTTCCCCGTTGAAGAGAAGTCATTTTGTCACTGGAAAAGAAAGAGAAACATTCCTATGGTTCCGTTCCGAAGTGTATTTTACTGCAAACCCTATTGCATCCCCCTTTTACACAAAAAAATCTGTTTACAATGATTCAGTCGGTCAGGAATAAATCTTTGAAATTACTGTCTGGTTCATTCTTGTGCATATTATTCTGTTCAATTTAAAATAAATTGGAGAATTTTGTAATTTACTCCGACTTTTGTTTTGGCAACGATGCAACTCGTATTGATTGCATTGATTGTTAGAAAATTAATGATAATTACTAAGTTCACCGATTCATTTAGTAATGGCTTCACCCCCTAATCTCGTTGAAATTTCTCCTTTCCTATAACTTAGATGGGAGCTATACGTAAACTATTCACACGTCCCGTTTTGACCTATTTGTACCGTGATCGTCCCGGATTGTAGGAATGTACCTGTTTTATTTTCCATCCTGTCCCAATGTAAATGAAAAGCTCCGATAAGGCAAAATAGGAAGATTCCTGGATGTAAAATATCATAGAAAAATTAAAAGTAGGTGGCATTGAGATGCTGTCCACTCTCTGACAAACTCATAAAATTGCCTGAAACGGGGTTTCAACCCTTTCCGGTCCAACCGGCTGTAATCACCCCTATATCTACCTTATGGGGGGTATGGGGGGATTGAAACAGGGCTGGGAGAGAGTTAAAACAAAGTTCTTGGTTTTTCCACTGTGAATCACTTCAATATTTGATGTTCTGGTTTCTTACCTCGAGCAACTTCATATACGTTGGGCCTATCATGTGGAAAGGTGCTCGCGTTCATTCTTTTCTGTAGCGCTCTTTACTCTGTTTTGTCTCCGAATCGTTTGCATCCATTTACGACGCCCTTTTCTTCTCTCGGAGCAAACTTTCGCCGCAAAACGGCAATGTTCCGTGCACCGACGGTGCATCCGCCTTCCTCCATTTGCAGTTGCTTCCGTCTGTTTGTTTCGCATCTTGACCTCATTAGCCGCTCCTCTATGCGGGGCCACGATCTACGCCGTACGTGGTTTCGGGGATAAAGGTCGCTTCGGCTGTTGCCCCGCTCGCATTAAATATAAAATTCCCCGGTCACGTGAGCGGTCGCGGCCTGACCTATCCACCGTTTCGCGGTCATCCGTCGATCGCATTCCTGCACCCTCCCGCACTGTGCATCGGACACGTTGAATGGGTGACGTCAGGGCTCATTGTGATCCCTGCTCACGTCCCTCCCCTCAGTCCTCTCACGTCCGTACACAGCGGAAACTTCTCTCGCCGTCTCTATCCTCTGGCCTTGAACAGATCCTTATTCTGGCGTTCGAAAGTGAACCCTACCGAAGATTACGACCGAAATTAATTTTTCCTTCCGACAGGCGAAATGTTTTTTTCATGCTGGCTCACCTATCTCGCACGTCTCCCGGAAACTCCGACGCTGGTGGTGGATATGATAAACGAAGCTCTTATGGAGGCTCTCGAACCCTGGTTTATCACTGCTGCCATATTGGCCAAATCCGTCTATTCATCCAGCCTCATGATTCTTACTTCGTGTTTTGCCAAATTTTGCCGCTGCTCGTGATAGCGTAACGAGTGCGAGTACAGATTCAAGGGAGAATAGTTCTCTAATATTATTTCATTCTTGGGCGAATAGGAAATTGCTATGATGGCTAAAATTACAGAGATGCACCGAATTTGCTAAAGGATATCATATATGACAAATTCGTGATTTTTATTTATCAGACGGGTAAATGAACCGTAATAAACTATTATAACATTCATTGTTAGTTGTTTAGTAAACAAATAATCGATTACTACCGCTTAAGGCCATCAAATTCTCAACAAATAGAGGGCGCCTAGAAATCTCGTGTTGGTTGTATTGTTCCAAAGGATTTCGTATCACTTCACTCGTTGTTTTCGAAGTTTAAATATTGATTGCATAAGCCCTCCTTTTACCTTCGGTCGAAGTGATGTATCATTTAACTACTATATAAGCCATTTGCACTTCAGTGTTACCATTTGCTGTTTAACGACCTCTGGACGTGTTGTTTTGCAATGTTGAATGGTCCTTCTGAGTAATTCGAAGATTCAATTTCTCTGATAAGAAGTTGGGACCTTAATTTCGCCCAATTCTTTTTGGAAATGATTTGCAGAACGTAGTTTGCCTTGGACAGCTCGATTTAATTTTAAAACAAACAAGTCCGATCGGGCGCATGACTGTCCACATTTAGGTCCTATATTTCCATCATCGGTTCGAAATACTCTATTCATCTTTTATTTATACATTTAAGATCCATTTGAAAGGTCTATAAAAAAGGACGGATGTCGCTTTCCCTTTCTCGCAATCATAATGTATTTTTATATTTAATCGAGATAATTGACGTATGATGTTCGCTTTGTACTAACTTTAAGGCCAATGAGGTCCCTTCTCCACATCCATGATTCTCGCCTACACTCAATTTTCTGAATGCTTCTCCTTTTTAATTGTGGAAAAGGAACTTTTGTTGGAATTTATAAACAGAATAAACGATTAGCTAGTTTTTAGCTCGATTGTTGAAGGCTTTTAAAAGTAAAAAGTGTTCATCAATCTTAGATTTTTAGTTATCTCATTTGTTTCAGTTTGAATTAAAGTGAATCCAATTATCGCTCATTCTCTACTTCTTTACTATAAGAAAGCTGAAAGAAATAGTAAATGAGACAAAGAGATTTAGAAATGATACTTTTTTCATACTTTCTTTCTTTGTTGTCACTTATCACATCATTAAATGGCAATACTGGCAATGGTGGTCATATACCGAATTCAAGAAGCAATTTAGAAGCTATATTCTAGTGTTAGTTTTTTATTTATTTAAGAGTGTTATTCATTTGAAAATTTACCTTTTGATTACTAAGATATCTGTGTATTGGCACATCCTAATTTTCAGTAGGACCACTAAATAAAGAACCAATTTCCTTTTGTATTTGAAATTGTGTGTCAGTTACATTCATACAAATCCCTCACGCTCTTTCCTTTCGAGGTAAGGTCATATGCTCATTCACAATTTTACTTTCCTGTCCTTGCATTCATCTTTCGCTTCTGAACTCTCATACATCCCTCAATTAACTTATTCTTAAAGCTGCGTACGTCTCCTCAGCGCCTTATACCCCTCGTTGCATCCCTCTTCTTCAACTAAATTAATAAAATTCTTAAAAGGAAGCAGAAACCTGTATACAAGTTTCTGCTTTGTATGCCTTCTATCACCTTGTGTAACACTGTTTGTCTCATTATCTATATCTCTGCGAAATTAAAACCGAGATTGATTTTTAAAGAATCTTTCAAGCAGCACTACGGATCTCGGAATATTTCGGAATTTAGGATAGGGGAAACTCAACCTGTACTCTTCGTTAACGTAACAGTATTGTCTGTTTTTTTATTATCGTCGCTGAAATCTACTACTTTTGTTGCGTTTATAGATATACTCTTCAATATACTAATATTAAAGAGGTTTTAGCCTGTGGACAAATAAAGATGGACTACTCGTTCAAAAATGAAGGAGTACTTAAATATGTATAATTTATAAATAAATTTAAAATACATTTTTTCTCCCATCTCCTCCTTTCCCTCTCATCAAAACTGCGAAGTATCCTATAAATTCTGTAATTTCTGTAGTACTATTTTGCCTGAAGATGACTGTAATGGTCGTAACCGGTCGCTTTGAATAAAATATTGTGGGAAATACGAAGAACTTTTTAAAAATGTATTTGCTATGTCGTTCCACAACGTTCGGCCTGAACATCTTGATTCGAATAATTTATAGTTGCAACTTTTCGGGCTAGACTTTATTGTAATGATTGTAGGGAAATTTTTATTGGTTATTTTTCTTGGGTTGCATCATATATTTAAATACGAGTAAAAGATCGGGCGTATTAGTTCTGTAAAGAGATTGGAATCATCGAAAATAAATATTCCAAGACTTCTTATTTTATGGAAATTGCGATTGACTGAAATTTTTGCAGTGAGTTTGAAATATGACATAGTTTGTACCCAATACGCATGCATGCATGTAGCCAATGTCTGTAATATATTTGTGTAAAGATAACTAATATCACATGTATGTATATTATGAAAAGATGATCGTTAAAGTATAATGCTCGGTGTGATCTGTGAAAAATAAATAAACGTATGAAGACAGTTACAATTAAAAAAAGAATCTCCTCGGAATTTGACAATTTCAGAAATACCGAAGGGATGGTTAAAAAAAGTTGGTCGTGGTCGAAGTCGTGGGTTCTTACCTTAGCTTCAGTTGAAATTTATACTTAGGAGATATTTTTAGATGGCCATGAACAG
The DNA here is from genome assembly GCA_947579665.1 of Sympetrum striolatum. Taxonomy (NCBI): domain Eukaryota; kingdom Metazoa; phylum Arthropoda; class Insecta; order Odonata; family Libellulidae; genus Sympetrum; species Sympetrum striolatum. The sequence continues at coordinate 44,702,726 of OX388342.1, read as the reverse complement.
AGTTGATGTAAAACCTATTTGTAACTCAGTTTAACTCAGGTATCTTTAATCATCCGTAGTTTGGAAACATTAAAATCCCTTTTAATCGGCGTGTGTAGGATTCCCAAGTTCTCGCTAGGGTCGTCGGACAGGTAATACTCATAGTGCGTTACTGACTTAGCCTTTAAGACATATATTTTAAATACAACTCTCATTTCAGATATCAGCGTGAACGACTCAAGTGGCAAGGAACTGTAAGATTCAGATCTAATAGAAAAAGTATTAGAAAATGTCATCGTTCCATGATTCCAGGTTATTATTACCGTTTCGATGGGAAAGATTTCAGGTTCTCAAATATTGAAAAGAGGAGGCTGAGGAATAATCGAAGCCTGTACCCGTGCCCCATTGCCCTTTTTAATTTCGTCTTTATGTGTTTTTGACGTTAAAGATTTTTTATCGTTGCTAGAAGTGGTGTTTCAGCATTCTAGTGCCCAGAAGTGCCGTAAATGTCCTAACTTGTAGTTTATTCCCTTGTTGATATACTTAAACATCGGGGCTGTCATTACCAATTTCTCTTTCCAGGGTCTGATGCGAGCAAAGTCAACCAGAAAAGGCGCGCTGGTTCCATAGGGTAAGTTGTTTACAGATAGGTTAATCAAAACCGAAAGACCCTTCCACCAAAAACCGGAATATCATAGAGGGAAATGTTCATATATATCGGACGTTAAGTCGTTGTAAATTCTTCAAGGCGTTATGATGAGTCTGATTAAACAAGGATATTGTCTTCTCCCAAAATAAATTTTGTTTTCACTTCAGTTGACGGATGCTATTGCAATGGCATTTATAGTGTCACAAGGGTGGATTTAAATCTAAATTTGCAATTCCTCCTAGTCAATTTAGGGTAATTATCCGAACCATTTCCGTTGCGTCGATGAGCCGTACGTAAGCGGCCGCTGATTGAACATTTCTGTTTTAGCGTGTGCAAAGTAGGCCTGTTTTGAAAAGCGTAAATCATTCGGTTTCAGGTGCTATCCGTTTGAGGATTTAAATGTGCTACAGCAGATTCAATTTTTATATCTTCAAAGTGAAAAATTGGAAACAAAAAAAAAATAAATTTCGATCTAGGAATCACGGAGAAAATTTATTTTTATTACTCAGCTATGGTTATGCCACGTGGGAGTAATATGTTCGTATACTCAATCGCTGGCACTTTTCTTTTGTTCACCCATTTTGTAATTTTCTTCTCTTCGCCTTCCTTTTCAACTTGTTTTGTTGAATTATGTGCTTAGTTATTTAGTTTTATACTATGCTTTTAAGAATTAATTATTAAGAGCGTGGTAAAGTGTCATTAAAGGTTTCATATCTTTCATTTTAATTGGTTTGGTGTTTGTTTTTATTGTTTCTCTGGCGAAGGTCCTATTGCAAGGAAAACCACCTCAGAGTCGGATATGCAGGTGCTGAAGTTGCTGATGCTGTTTTTTCCTAGTTGATAGATTACTTGGTGGAAATTAGAAAGGCTTATTTTTAAAATAATCCCAAATCACTCAAAGGTATCGACAATTGTTGCGGTGGTCGCATTAGTTTGCGGTTTATCAGTCCTTTCGCTGTCAATGTATCACTTTTTTTTTTTTAAATAATATTACAATCCTTATGTAGTTGTAGGGGTTAGTGTGTTAGCAAAACATGAAGTTCCGGGTTCTAGTTTCAGTCAGAGCCGTTGTGATTATCGTCATCATATTGCTGTAGTCGACGGGGTGTTGTCAGAGTAAATACAAATGTATGAAGTAATTTATACCAAATAACACCATTGCTGGAAGCTGATTAAAAATGCCTTTCCGCTATTTTTGTTTTCTCTATGCACGTTCTAAATTATTTATTTTCTTCATTCTTATGGTTTTTAATTTTGGTGTAATTAACGTCACTTCAGGAGCGGAAAAGCAAACTCTCATGGGAAGATTACTAGTGAAGGCTTTTTATTGACATTATCTCGGAGCTCGTGTTTAAGATGAGAAAATGCCTGCTCCATGACGTCAAAGCTATCATTACATCCGTTGTCTCTCAGCTGCAGTTTAGCTGTCTTTGATGGATCTTGATGCGTCAAATCGTGTCATTATTTACGTAGCTTCTTGTCTCTATGCAGCAATCATTTTGTCTTACAAACAGAACCTGAATTTTTTAAGGTAGATCAAACGCTTCAGTGAAAAGAGCCAGAAAATTTCCATTGTTGGCTTGTATATATGAATGTCCTTCCTTGAATTCTAGAAATTTATGTGAATACGGTTCGATGTTTTAATTTACGGTCCTCTGGTTCGTGGGGTCTTCGTGTTTGTCCATGGATTCAGCTAAAACGACCGAAGGAAGCATTCCTTTGCATTTTCAATGGCCCGTTGCATTTTTTTGATTAACTGTTTGAGATAACCATGACGATGATTCAATTAATTCCCTCTAATTTCTTCCATCTTTCTTCTCATGCTTCCTTAGTTTGCAAATTTTCGCGAAGTTCATGATTGTCCAGAAAGATTAGATTTGCTAAGACAATGCGAAAGTTTATGTCGCATTTTAAATTAACTAGAGGAATAAGAGTACTTGCTCGATTTGGTTCCAGAAGAGGTGGTCCCAGATGTGGTAAACAGGATACAATTATCAGTAAATTCTTGCTATGTTGATTTCTGTATTTACGGACGCAGCAGAGCGTGTTAAGATAGAGGGACTCGTTGTTTTAAATGCGGATGTGAAAGATCTTCCGAAATTATTTTAATTTGACCCTGAATTGCCGAGGTTTGGTCCGGTGAGTGTCTTTCATACTTAACGCAATCGGTGATTAGTAAGTTAAGTTTACGAAAGCATCTGAGAAAAACAAAGATTTAATTCGTAGGAAAATAATCTCCTCAGCCATAGGTCTATAGAAAAAAGGTTCGCGAAAAATCGGAGATAAAAAATATTTTTTAACACAGTACATGGTGCAGTGTCATCACACAGAATTGTAAGTATAACAGTATTAGTGAAATTACCGCGTCGTTAAGATTTAAGCCAAGATAAAAATAGCATTTATTTTTGCCAGAAAATAATTTTAAATAGGATGTTGCAAAATTCGTGTATATATTTTTCGGTGTGACGTGTCTTAAAAAGACTGCATCAGGTCTATTACAAGGTGCATGATTCCAAGTCTCTGAAATTTCGGTGGTGTGGGTGGAGATTTATAATTTGGAAATATTTTTAACCCCTATTCTGGGGGTAAGTCTGAAGTATTGCCGCTGTTATTTCAGGGTTTCATTGTAAAAGTGGTCGACCATAAAAGTGATGTCGATGATCTCAGTAAATGTTATCAATGTAGAGAAGTAAATCGCTGAAAACAATTTAAGTATCTGTATTAAAATTAAGTCAAGTTTATACTATAAACAGATTTCATTGGTAACATTGTTCAAAAATCGAAAGTGAGTTGTGATGGTTTCTAGCGCAAGAATTTAGTTAATTAAAACCTGCGGATCTCTTGCTTAAGGTAGTGGGGGTGGAAAAAGAAAATCCTTTCCATCTCATCTTATTGGAAACCTCTAAAATGCGATCTTATCCAGTAAATTGTTTTAGGCATCGAAAGTGAGTGATATGGATTTTTTGAGCTAGAATAAAGGCAATTAATTTATGTGGGCCCTATTCGGGAATATTGATATATTTCAGTATTTCACCATTAAAGTAAATTTATAATCTTCGAATAGCCACCGATGGCTCATCCACTCCTTCCTATTCAGTTTAACCTTCAGTTCATTTTACCTTGGGTTCATTTGGTCTCCGTAATAAAGTCGGGGAGAAATTGACGTATCCCCGTATAATGTACAGGGGGCGTCGTATTTGCGTGTCACTGAGGGGACGAATCTTTAGGTGAACTAGCTATTACTCGCAAGATTCTCTTGCCTCACTCCCGTAGAAAGTCCCCGCGACGCCATGAATAACAATTGGAAGGATACCCTGTAGCGCTATATTCCCCCGCCCAGGGCCACCAATCTTGTTTATTATTCACCACCTTTCCTTCTGCTCCAAATCGGCCTCATCTTACACCTGCTCTGTTTTCGGGAATTTTCAGCCTCTCCCCCATCTGCATGAGCCTTAAGTAGCTGCCCGGATATATACTCCCCTGCGTTCCCACGCCCCCGCCTCTTTATCTTACCGTCGGTGCCGCGCTCTTTCTTCCTCCGTCGGATGAAGCTTTCGGACATTGCGAGGTCCCGCGGTTAGGGTTACCAGACGTCCGCTTTTTCCCGGACATGTCCCCTTCTGAGATCATATGAGGACGTCCGGTAGGGATTTTGGTTCACCCTCACAACTCTCCGAATGGTGGAAAATAATCAAAGAAGTGGTGGGCAGCGTGATTTTCTATTGTGGAAAAAAATAACCAAGCTTCGTAAATTCCGCTAAATGATGATTTAATTACTTAACGGTAGTCTCGCTACGTGCTGTAATGTAATTTCATTCCATGATAGTATTTCGATGCATAGTGGCTATATTGCTACGTAATAAAACCACGGATTTCGGTAATTAAAACATTCATTAGTGGAATATACAGCGTTTAGTTCTTTATTTTTCTGTGGAGTAAAATTGCGCCTAAAATTTCTTTATAAGGCTGAATTGGTGGGGACCAAATGGAATATTTTTTGGAGGAATAGAAATAAGTGGAGCAGAGTAAAAGCAGAATTTCCTAAATGTATGATTCACAAATGTGTTTTGGTTCCAATAACTGAATTTTGTAGGAAAAGGACAAATTAAGTCTCCTCGACAGTGATGATTTCTAAACTGCGATACCAGGAGAAGGAGATTCCTGACACCATTTCCTAATTTCGTCTTGCATTTTTATCTCCTTTGTCCCGCTTCTATCAGATGACCCTATCCATGCTCCTGTGAGGTTGTTTTGATGATATATTTCACGGTTCTCTGGAAATAAAACGATTGTATCTCTTCGGCTAAATGTTAGTTAAATAGTGAAGCTGTAATTGAAGCCATTCTTGGATATGCACGCATCCTCGAAAGCTCTGAAATGCGATTAGAAGACATCTCATTATTACTCACCCTGATGCAGTTTTACTTACTTCAGATTGCGTCATCTGTTAAAGTGAACAAATCTTGAAATTTTTGTAGAGAAATTCCATTTTGAATCAAGTTAGCGGAAAAGTGACTACTTATTGTCAATAGAAATTTAAAGTCGGAATAAATCGGGAGAAAAACCTTTATCAGTAACCTCCCGCGTGCAGAGTCCTACTCTACACTATTCTTTAGGATGAACTATATGATTAATTTATCTATGTATGTATGTGTATTCGTGTGTAGAATGTGCTTACAATAAGGGTATGATGTTTAAAATATAATAATAATAATTCTGTGTAAGTATAAATACATTGTTTGAATTAAACTGTGTCTAGATTTCGGTGTTCACTGTTTTCAAATTTCGTAAATTTGTCGATTTGCCAAAAGGGAAAAACATAAAGTCGATAAGGAAATTAAAACTATAAACTCAGTCAATGTTTTCAGCTCTGAGATAAACTTAGGGAATGAGCTTGTCGAAGTTTTCAAGTTTTGAGTGAGTGGTTTATTTTTAGAATTTTGTGTGCTCATTCCATCACTGTCTATTAAATATTGGCCTGTAATTCGAAGAGAGTTACTTGATATAATTCTTTGAAGCACCGTGTTGATTATTATTAGCTGTGTTAATTTTTATGAAGACTTAATCAGAAAAAAAATATTCTCGTAAAGTTAATTGTCACAGCAATGGTTGATTTTCCTCAACTCTCTCCGAAGTTTAAAACAGCTTAATTCCTTTTCAACATTGAATGCGTTCGTAAGTTTAGTGCTGTATTTAGCAAATTATTTCCATCAAGCTGAATGAGTTTTTGATGACATTTTCATTTACATAATTGTCATTGAATTAAGTTGAATGTAAATGCATTTCTGTTTTCTCAATCTATCACTTGCTATATATTTGTTTGTAATTCATGAAAGGATATTTCTTTTATAAACACCCGTAGCTTAATAAAGCCATAATCAGATTAAGAACCGTACGATTTGCAAGGAAGTCCTCCCATCACTATCCTCTCCCTTCCACTTCTTTTCCTTTCACTTTTGGTATTCCTTGCACTTATGCACATAATTGTGATGATGAAGTTATTCGTTTCGTCTACACCAGACAATTCTGTTAATTTAATTTTAATTTTTCTACGGAATTGTATAGATTTTGTGATTAAGATAGTATATAAATTCAAATAGTACATTGGATTACATTTTTGAGGGTTGGAGAATGTTTTGGTGCTGATATTTGTCAGCGTCATTCAGAATCAGATGGTTAATGGTTCATCGTTCGGAAGACGGCGATCTGAATTCACTGCTTATAATTTCCAACGTTTCGAAAAAAGGATGACGTAGAAGAAGAGTGGGGAGAAAGAAGTCTGTAAGTTTCTGTAGACGCTGTATATGAGCGACAGAACTTTTTGTTCCAACTGGAAAACATCAATCAAACAGTGGTATAGAAAAAAACTTAATCACAACTTTTTAAGATAATTAAAGCACAATGGTTTGAAGAATGTAACTAACATATCCGTATGCGAAGTGTTATTCCCGAAGCCCGGTTTGAGCTGCAATACATCCACTACTAGCGACGTAAAAATATCTAAAAGATCTAAGGATGAAGCGATCTAAAAGGTAAACAGGAAGAAGAGGTATATTGGCAAGATGAAGCGTGAGCTAGTTTCTTTGCTCCCCTCACTTAACCAGAATACCATGATTGAAAATGTTCACGTAAGTTTCGATCAGTTACTCAATTTTCGTATTATTTGATAAGGGGCGACTAAATTTTGTTATTCTGCATCTTTCAGCAACTTTCATATTATCACAGCCACGAATGAAGTTGAGGCTAAAAGAAACGAAGTCCTATTTTTACATCACTACGGAGAGATTCGCTGCCTGAATGGCAGGGAATCTTCTGTGGTAATTTTATTACTATGGATTTTTAAATAAATACAATTTTTTCAATGCGTAACATTTAGGAAGCCATCTCCTACTATTATAATGTCATTTTGTGAAATCCGATGGTGTTTTGAGTAGTAAATATATGTTATGCGTAGCATTTTCAGAACTTCCGTCTTCCCTTTTCCTTAATTATCATTTATCAATTAAAATTTGAAAAACGCGTTTCCTAGCCGAGCGTTAAATTTGAGCTCTGTTATTCACCATAAATCTCGCGTGAGGTATAGCCATACTCCCCATAGTTTTTCTTTCTCATAGCACTTAAATATTCATCCCTTCATCAGATCTAAGCTTTCCGTGAATTCCCGAACTCTTTACTAATGCGCGATGTATACTACGGGAGTTACAGCGTCATTCTTCCTGTGTCAATCCTCTTACGTGATCCTCCGGAGTTATCTCTTTTTTCGAATTTTCCCTCCGTCACCGGCCGCCGATAGTATGGCATATGTATATCCGATTAATACTTTTAAAAATTCCGCGCCGCTCCTAGGAGCCACTCTATATTCAGAGGCGGGGCATCCGAGTTCGTTGCTCTGTCCTCCGCTGTTCTAAAAACATTTCGTTAAGGGTGGATGGCCAAATGAGAAGATAGCTTATCATCGCCACTTGGGATCACATGCGGGTATCTCCACCCCACTCCCCTATCACCTTTCGCCCCCTCACGCACCCTCTCCCGCCTTGAATACAAATGGCCAGCCGCAAATCCCCTTGCAGCCCTCTTGGACCTTCCGGCCAACGTCGCCACCCCCTCCCCGCCATAAATCCTACCTTACGTACCTGCGATTGTCATTCGCTCCGACAGCAGCGCCTTATGCTGCAGGGATTGATATTTTTATAAATACTCCGTTCGGCTCCCCCATGGCATAAATATTATTTGATCTTCCCATTTTTGCAGCTTTATTCGACACGGAGGGGGGGATAGAGGGCCCTGCGACCGCCTATCAAAGCGGTGGGGAACATTTTTCATCCGAACCATTTTCCATTCGGCCTCTAATGAAACCATGAGGCTTCGCTTGGGTGGATTTAGTTTAAATTCAAATGATTAAATGTCCATGTAAAACTAATTTATTTGCTCACTTAACATAAGTGGAATATTTTTTATTTTATTTCCTATGGTTGTAATTAACGACAAGAGTAAGCAATTTCTTCAAATATGTGCATATATTTCAGGATCTAGGGGGAAAGGCTACTGCACTTTGGTTTATTTCTTAAATATTTGACGAAAATACTGTCTTTCGAAAAGTAAAACATTCGGATCGTAACAAAAGGATTTAAATTTGCAAATATTGGTCGAAGTTGAAGTTTTCTTCGTAAGTATTATCTTATACTCCGATTGTCTGAGAGCAACATCTAGATTGCTGCTTTATCCATTCCGGCGATATGTCTGGTACAAACCATTGAAGGTTACTTTTCATTTCGATGCATTAATATTGATCGATAGATTGAAATTATTTGTAATGTTCTATCGACTAATAATTTATCAACAAGCAAACAAGTCTCCCACCCCCCCATTCCGCCCCTTCGAGGTAATTTAAGAATTTTGGGCTGTTCGTTTTGCAATCGAAGCGGCGGATGTTTCAATCCGCCACCGCTTTAGGTGTCTCCTGAAAAATTTTCAACCTCAGCGGAGAGTCCCCCCCTCCCTCTCTGCATAACATTTCCTTTGAGGAAGCGAGCGGCTCTCTCTTGCTTATTCCATCCTCATCCATCCCCCCTCTTCATATCTTTCTCTTTATCTCCCGGCTGAGGGAGGACTTCCTGGAAACCCTCCTCCCCCTCTTTTTTCGTTTTATGTACAGCGGCGCTAACAGGAGACTTCGCCGGAGTGAGCAGACGAATTATTTGACAGGTATTCTAACAGACTTATACAGACTGAATATCTTCTGTTCCTCAGAAAAAAGTGGACGTCTTCTTATCTAACAAAAGCAGTCATTTACTCAGTGGATCTAATCACAATTATTTTCGATCCGGATTTGTTTCGGTTCTATGAAACCGCCAAGTGTCGGTTTGGTCTTACTCCGCCTGCCACCATCGAACTAGTGTTTTCGATCATTATATTCATAATCTTTGAATTTTCGGTGGAATTGAATGGTTCTTAACATAGGCTTTTTATTAATCTTCAATTCATTTTAACCCGGTGAAAAACTCGTTATATTTAAGAAATTATCAATGTATGAGTTCAGCTTATTAAAAGGTAAGTTTCAATTAATATGCTGCAACTCACCGTTACCCTTAATTAATAAATAGAATACTTTTTCTTTGTCAGAGTATGGATGACATCCCATCACTCAGTATATCGGCTGATGAATTTGGGTTTGACTATTGGGATCGCAATAGAATCGAGCCTGGGACTCACTTATCGGATGCACTAGGCTAAGCTGGAGACTCAGTAGATGTTAATATTGACAAACTTAGAATGTTTATATTAGAATTAGAATGTTACCCGAAAATTAGGAAAAAAAGCTGAATGAGAGAGCAGTTTTCTTTCTCCCTGAAAAAACTTGTAGTTTCATGTTCGGGTTCCTTTCAAATTCAGGCAACTTGACGGTTTTCTCGGTTTTCAGCTTGATTCCTGTCCATTTCTCTGCATTTACATGTTTCAGTAGTTCACAGACCGTATTACATCACGAGTCTGCATTCATCCTTTTTTGATCGGGGGATAAAATATGCCCTACTACTTTCTCCTTTCATATGGAACAAAATCTTTTGCATATTGTCCGCCAGATAGCGTCGGTACCGCACGTTAAATCTTTTATCAAGGACGAGGGGATTGGAATCTTTTCATTGAAAAGTCGAATGTTAAATCACCCGCACTTTGTTTGGAATATCCCGAAATCTTTCTTTCCTTAGTGAACGAATTCAGTCGCTGGATAAACTAAGGCAGGATATTCTCCATTTTATTTTCGTTAACCGTGACAACTAAATAAGTTCAAATTCCTTAGTTGAAATCTGAAAATGATGGATAGATAGCAGTGAATGTCGGGATGTAACATAGATTCCCAACATCTGATCTAGCTCATTCGGATGATCAGTATTTTTTCATCGGCTATGTAAGAAGTACGGCTTTCATTAAAAAACGACTGCAGACCTCGGAAACACTCGTCCAAATTAATCTCGGATTTTCCATGAAGAGTATTCGATAAATTTGCAGCACTGCCGAGCATAATTTACCGGCTTGAATAAACTTAGCTTATCGTTTTCTTTAGATGTTTTAAAGCGTTATTCCTTCTTGACTCTCCGACGCTCAGTGTTTTCTATTTCACTGCCGTCTTCTTTATGAGAAATGATACGCAGACATCCTGAACCTCCCACGAATTTCCGAGAAACAGTAAATCTCTTCCGTTCCACGTTCGAAGATGTTTCTGTTGAAATGAACTACGCGCCTAGATTTGAGCCTGCGTTGACTTTGTCGTTTTGTATTTTAGTCAAAGCCTCTGAAATGGAATATATGGTTTTGGCCGAAAATACTAATGTACTGCGATCAGAGGACGGGATAGCATTAACTCAAGTCATCTCCCACCTGATATATATCTATGAAAATATCTGTTGTGAAGACGTGCGTCGAATAGTCATCCTAGGGCTCTGTTTCCAAATGATTTCTGTCGCCTTTTTCGACTGTCCCACTGTGTATACCTGTGGGCCTTGGGTCTCTCCCCTCGAAGAATTCCTTCCCCGATTTCATGTCTTACCCTTGTGTTTCTCCTTCAGATAAATTTTATGGAAGGCATTTTTGGTATTCATCGTATTCAGTCTGCAATGATATATAAAATGGTTGACCAACTCTTGATCGGCCATCTTGATGTGTCCGAACAACTAAATTTTCATCACTATAAGTGATTAGTTGTGTGACTTCTGTTTTTAAGGTGGAATGTAAGCTTCCACAAGCTGAATACGTTGTGTACTTGCACTCAAATTGTATGGTTGAGAAAGTTGGGTGAAGGGCCGATCAAAGACAATAAATAAATTAGCTATCTAACTTGAGGACCAACCAATTAAGGAGCACAGATAATTGGATGACGGAAAGTTTATAGACGCTTACTACTGCATTTTAGGTATTAATGAAAATACTGTACTGTTATTGTACCTGAACCGGAAAAGAATATAGGCAGAAAAGAAATAATTAAGTATTTGGGCTATATTAATTCTCTTGGGATAATTGAAATGACCAATTAAAAGTGATTGTTGTAACTGATGTCACGCCTCGTAATTAATAATAGAAGCCCGGATTGATTATCGTTGAGTGAAGGAAAAGGATGAAACAATGAAAACACCCATGTTGAAATGAACACAGCGTTACGAGGCAAGAATTGGAGCCAAAAAATATAGGAACGAAACCTTGCTTTAGGAGGGCCTCCTCTCTGACGCTGACACTGATTGGGAGAGTAAGTAGAAGGCATGGCTAGATTTAATGTATTTCGAATGGATTATATGAGGAATATGTCAGGGGAAATCAAGAGAGACTGGATGAGTAATGGAGGGATAATAAATTAATGTGAAAATCGATTTTCTTATTCCGCGTGCACTAATTAAATCACTTATGTTCGATATTTTCCCGTTTTTACTTTAATTCGGCTTACCGATTGGAGGCCCATACTGTTGCCTTTCTTTTCCTCTCGATCGTATCTTTAAGAAAGTGTTCTCGCCGCGTGTTTTTCGTAAACGCTCTATCAGTGATAAGAATCTTTGCTGACTCGTTCTTTCTCCTCCAGAAATCTCATCCATCGCTAAAGGTTCTTTCCACGGCCCTTTCCACCGGCTCCACACAGAAACTGCTGTGTAGACCTTACTCTATGGCCTACTCGCACGATATCCGTAATACTCCTCACAAGATATTGATAATAGTTAGAGCAGGCGAGTACGTTGACTCGTTTATTCCTTTTCGTATTCATTTTATTTTTTGGTTAATTAGTTTTCGTAATTTGTATTTTTCTGACAATGTTTTTCTTCTTCGAGCATTTTCCCCGGGTATTATTTCTTGGGTTGGCTGATAATTATTTTATAGTGATTATACATTTAATGATGAACTTACAATTAGGTTTAGGCCGTAATTCTCTTTCCTAACCCGGGAAAATCGGTCCTCCACGGAATCGAACCTAGATTTGCTTCTTTCAAAGTTTGGCGGACTACCAAGTATTTAATCAGTGCTCCAGTTATTTATTTTACTGATCAAGTTTAATGTCGGAAATATTTTCTCCTTTCATAAGTACCGGCTGAATGAAGGTGGCGGCAAGAATTTACATTTAGATCATGCACCTCGATATGATTCCGTATTGGCCGACTAGAATTTACAGAATTTATCAGCGGAACGTTCGCATACGTCCCGATGAAGCGTATCACGAGAGGTATCAATCATACCAATGAACATGCGCCGTTCAGCCCCACAGCACACTATCCAACACGTTCAGATTCTACTGTACTTTTGGACACATTTAGTCTGTGGAAGGATCCCATGTCCAGAAATTTTGCCCATTGGTGTCATGATATACACATTTATTAAAAGAGTTTCATAGCAATTGTTCATTGTTTTTCTATCCGATATGCTTGGCGATGTTCGTCATACGTTTCTTGCTCGTGCGTTCAAGTTTTTCGAGCCGGTTAAGCTGGAAGAGCTTAATTATAAGGTCCTTACACTTTAAAAATTAGTTAGCAGTAAGTGGAAGCTGTTTAGAGACCCGCGATTCACTCTCTATTTCTTTGAAAATTATTCTCAGGGATATTGAATTTTTATTTTTAGTGTGCCGCTGCCAATCACCCTCACTCTTCATATTAGTTTGTAAGCCTCATTCCCGCCGCAGAGCCTTCGCTCGGCAATGTTGCACGTTTGAGGTTCAAACCGGTTGAATAATGTCCACAGACAGACTATCGGTAACAGTGGAGTTATTTCATAGCCGTCCCTATGAAAAGTCTTATAAGGTAATGCCAAGGTGATATGTGGTAGCCTGTTGCACCTGCCTCCGCTCTTCCAAGAACGTAAATTGCGCAATTTCCCCGTATTTAATGAATTTGGTCGACGACGAGGAATTCCGCGTTCAGACTGAAGACCGGCGATTCGAGGAAGCTAACTCAATGTCGAAAATGTGATAAGAATGGCGTTTCTTCTCATTTTCTATGGGCGCGTTGCGAAAGTCCCTTGACTCATAATCACTCCGGGAGTAAACTCATCCGATAATACACTCGCATTCTTCGGAGTATTGCCCCTCGTGTGCTACGCCCCCTCTCCGACACGTGTGGAGGAAGACTTTTTATCTGGAGTACGTGAGCTGAAGCTCTTACTCGGCCCGATAAGCACAGGCCTTGACCTCACCTATTGCCCCTCCGGTTTCTACTCCCCATGTCTACTCCTTTTCTACCCGCCGCCTATCTATCTTCCATACGCGTTTATATCTTCACCACCTCGTTTCTATGTCCCAACCAGTGGCGGTTACACGGGGAAGATAAAGCTGCTATTCACCCTCCGGAGCTAATTCGATTGCGAGAACTGTCGGAATTTAAGTCCAAACATAGTACATCTATTCTTATTTACTGTGACTTAATTAATAGCTGTTTTTATAGCATTGATTTATAAATTTGATCGCCATTTCTGATTCGCGACGTCCCTTTCATCTACCATTACTCCCCTAAAGATTTCATCCGGATCCGACCAATCCTAAGTTTTTATAATCTCAATCAGCTCTGTCTTACATTCACATCGCAACGATTCTGTTCATCCCACAATCAGTCAATTTAATTTCAAGCACTTTCATCAGTCTTTTCACTTTGATTCATTTTTAATTTACCTACCCTCACTTTCGTACTATGTATATGTTATCCTTGTGGCAACATAACCTGTCTCGATCGGTGGCTTTCCTCTTCTGGTGGCCATTTCAACAGTAGTGATAAATAAATAGAGCGAAATCGTCCAGCAGTGTTGTTACGAGTGAATGGATATATTGGAAATCCTTGATAAATTTGCCCGCTCGAAAATGAGATAATTTTAACTAACGACAATGAACGTCATCCGTGAACTTCGTGATTGCTCCACGGATGTATAATGACAGATTTTCTATGCCACTCACAATGCTCGAGATGTTTTGAGCTTTCTCTCTATGGCACTCTGTATTCTAAAATTATTCAAACGTAACTCATCAAGTCAACTCCTCAAACGTAACTCTGCTTATTGATGCAATATAGGAACCAGATCATAAAGATTTTGAGATCTTCAAATAATGAGGAGAGGCCGCGAAACAACGTAGGCAGGTGGTGTTTAAAGTGGATTAGACGATTTAGCAGAATCGAATATGGAGTCATTTTTTAAAGTGATATTTCCTAACCATCCAATATTTTCATTTGTCCTAGGTTTATCCTCTCAATGTTTTGTCGCGGTGTGTTTTAATTTGTCGCGTTTCCTAAATGTAGAAAAACTCGCTCCTAGTCCTTCCGTGGTCATCGTCCCTCACCCCTTCTTTCGATTCCTCGTCACCTCTCCTCCCTTTTGGGGGAGATTTAAATCCGCCATTGTTTATGCATCCGTGAGCGGCCTACCAAATATTCTCGTGGCGACGCTCGTTTGTTTTTAATGTCCTCCTCTTATTGCCGTTTTATTACCCTTCGGAATCCTCCTCTCTTCCACCGCTCGTCATTCATTCAGCATTTTTCTGACTTTTACATTTTCGCCTATTTTATCCAATTACGTTCAATTTTCTTTAGTCAGAGCTCTAGTGGTCGGAATGAATGCTAGTAAACGGTTCGTCCCCTCTCATCTTTCCGAGAAAATAGCGGAAACAGTTTGCATGTTTGCTTATACGACGCACTATCCCAGCGGTCGCCAACCGGGTGGACCACTCATGGTTTGAAAAAAGTATTTGGCGGTCCATGAAGAAATTTGGTCATTGTTTGTAATTTTTTATTAAAATATCCTTTTTATTATATTTTAAAACCTTCTCGCGTCACCAACGCATAGTAGGAAATCAACAGCAATCTCATTATGATGATAGTTATTAATCATCAGTATGAAAATTATACAAAATCCATCGTAAAAAATCGTGAAAATTATACCACTGGATTAATGTATGCAATAATATGATCATTTTTTTAAGATTTCATATGACACGGAGGTTGGGTTTGGAACTTTTTAGAAATCGCATCTAATTGGGAATATTAAGCCATATGAAACTATAATGGAATACCTATGTGATTTTGAATGACAATTTCATTTTATTAGGCCATGGGACTCAAAATTATGTTTAGTCTGGCGAGTATCTGGCGGTCGCCGATCCAAGCCCTCTTGGCTCACAGACATTTTCTTAAGTTTAAAGTGAAATATTTAGTTCGTTGCTCCCGCGACGAGAACGTTTTTACAATATTTTTATTTACATTTTTCACTGAAATTCTCATACGAACTCGTAGCCATAATGTATTAATTAAATAACTGGTATTGTAGCAAAAAATGATGTATATTTGTGTATAAAAAGGTTTACGGCAAACCGTAAGTGGAAGACAGGATAAAGTATACCTACTAATTTGGTGCTTTGCCGTATTATAGGGCGCATTCTGTCGGTTTCACGTGCATTTTCTGTAGTCTAGATCCTCTCGAAGTTATTTCCGAAAAGAGAGTTTATATTCACGTAGATTTATTTCTCGTGGGGCATCATTGATTTTACTTTGTTACACTCGTTCAATTCTGGGAAACATAATTTAGATTCTAAATTTCGTTTTACGTTTATATTTTGAAATATCGTTCGCCTCTCCTAAATTTTTATTCGCCTTCTGTTTAAATAAAGTTTTAATTATAATATTCATCCAATCCTTGCGAATTTACCCTTTAGGATTTCGCTGGGTTAGTTATACTTTAGCCTGTTTTAAAGGAAAGTAATTTTTTACTACCTGCGTTACTTTCAATCTTTTGGGACCAGGCTAAGATTTCTATAGCCTAATAATATAGAATGCGCAGGTTACCTATTGTTATCGTCGTGTTACTTTCATTTATTTAATTAGTGTTACGTTCTTTCCTAACGTAACATCTTCCCACTAGTTTGGTTACTTTAACTCACATATTAATCGAAGAAGTGAACGAGGCTACGTTAAAACGTTTCCGTTGTATAGAAAAATCGTGCGGTTTTTTGGCTGTTGTTTTTGCGTCCGCAGCAGGAAGTGTCTTGGAGTTCGCAGAAAATCCTTCAGAAAAAAATGCACGCAAATTTCCCGGAAATGTCCTCGAGTGGAGGTCTTTCAGACGTGCTTCTATATATGTTTTGGTTTCCTAAGGTCGTTAAACTAGGATATGTCTCATTATAGATAAACGAACTTCGTCATGTGCAGATTGTGCACCGCACACCGAAGTGAATGCTTCAGGATTCTTATTTCGCGACGCTCTCTTCTCAACTCATTATTGTTACGAAAGGAAATGACGATTTTTTAAACTCAACAATAACAACGTTTATACAACTAGTTACGATACTATTTTATGTTTAGTTTCCTTTTTCAATTTTTTTCAACAATTATACTTAGCATTGTTACCTCAATCCTCTCTTCTCACATTTTTGTTCGTCTCTTGAATATAAGGAAGGTTTTCTAATTTAAATTATAATTTGAAAATAATGAAGCAGTCACTGGAACTGCTGCACATAAAATTGGAAAAATTTGAACGAAAGTTTTAAAGTAAACTTTTCGTTATTTTTAACGATTCTCAGCTGCTTGGGTATAGGTCTTAAAGTCAAACATCTGCTTTTGGCAATTTCAATTTTGGATATTATTCAGGTTCCATCGTAACTTTAGTCAAAAATCTTTCTTGACTCGGTATGTATGATTCTCATCTCATATGTTAATTTGGTAATATATTATAACTTTATATTGTATCTTAGAACCTCCAAAGATTTTAACTGAATTATTTTGTATTTTTTCATTTCTTGTTGTAAAAGATAGTAGTAGATGTGAGGTTGATGCGGCTTTAATGAGAACCATTGGAAAAATAAATGTTTGCACGTCATTAAAGTTTCAAGCTATATTCACCGGTTATTTTATTTTATTAAAGCTGTATTCTCCAGTTTTCTCTGAGAATTCTATTCCTTTATGATGAGTTAAAGATTTGGTACTCAACCTATATGTACAGCCAATCTAGGTTATCATTTAGTTTACTAACTTACTTTGCTTTTGACTTCTTAAGTAGCGATTGAAAAACAAAAGGGAATGCTGATTAGCAAATACATTCGTTTACCTCTGTTTAACCGTATGCAACACTTCCCCAAGTACGGTCCGATGATTTCAAATGAGTCCTATTGAAACATCCGATCTTTCATTAGAAGACGCTTCCCCACCCCCCTGACTAAAAAATGGCGGACGGGAGCCTTCGGCGGCGAATGTTAATTACCTAATTAAATTTACTGATTTATGAATCAGTAACTTCCTAGATAGAGAATGATTCTGTGGATAGCATGATCATTGGGGGAGAATGCATCATTAATCTCAGCAACAGTTGCTGCCAAGAACCAGCAAGTGAAACATTAGTCTACTCCCCACAATTTCACGCCACCTCAAAGCGTGATTTTCGGATTATATCCACTCGTTCAATTTGTCTCTTCCATCGGATTCTTGGAATAAAATTAATCGTCTTTCCTTGCTCGTGTTGCCTTCTCCGCTGACGTAGGCTCTTCTCTCCTTAGCAGCTCTTTTCTGCTCGCTTATCTCGCATATATATAAATGCGTGCCATATTCTCTTCACACTCGCTTTGTCATATTGTGCAATATTCTCTTGTTGTTGGTTTTTCCTCATTTTAATAGTTCTAGAAATCTCGGGCTTGACTCGACTTCTTTGAATTATCCTTTTTAAGCTCTATCAAGGAAAGGTTTTACTTTTGAAGACATGACTTTTAGAAGTTCCACTTTATGTACGATTTTGCTATTGATTGTCTGAGAAGGTTCAATTATCAGCGATTAAATAATATGCTGTAAATTCTTTCAGGTTAAAATTTATGTGTACCGTTTTATTAGGGCCTTCAACATACTATTCATTTGATGATCGTTTGTGTCATAATTTCATTATCTATTATTTCTGGCAGTATCTATTTCCTTATTGGTCAGTTTAAGTTTTGATTCATTTTTTTCTGTCTGTATATTCTTATATATGGTTTAGAGAAATGGAGAAAACAAAAATTGCTGTACATCAGCGGCAGAAAAATATCCTTTCAAAGTAGAATTTTTACTTATTTACTCCTTACTCCTTTTATTAATCCTGAAACGTACTTATTTGTTAGTGTTACGTCAACTTCAATCAATACATTATCATATCGTCAACTTCAATCATACATTTCGAAAGATCAATGAATTTAATTCCACGCATAATTCAATTCTACCAGTATTTATCTTAATTCTTTAACGATAAAGATTTTTCATTAACTGTTAAGATTTTAATTTTCTCACTCTTCAACCGATGACGATCACTACACCTACGATTATTTTTGACAGTTATATTATCGGTAGTTTTAGCATGAAGTTTCTTCTTTTTCTAAGAATTCCATTTCCTGTAAATGATGAAACTTGTACTGAAGGACAGGGGTTCCTGCTTTTATATGAAATTCGTAGATTACAAAATCGAGGTAGCGCATGCTTACATCGTTTTATCAATTCTTTGAATCCAAAATGAGTTTATTTATACGTGAGATTCATGTTCACCTATAATTAGTTTTGAATGATTGGAGAAGACAACTTCTGTGAAACCTCATTTATTTGATCTTTAAATTGTTCTCACGTTTTAAGATAAAATGTACAAGCACTAAATTATCCAATTTGTTATTTTTGTAACACTGCGTCACGATTTGCTTTTCGATCTTCAAGAATAAGAACTTCAAGAACAAGAATAGTAACTTTAGTTTTTGATCCATGCTTTAAAATACTTCAACTGTACTTAGTTTTGATATTGACTTTTAGAATGGAAATGTGATTAGAAGGAAAGGAGTCGCACACTTCGGGCCGTTTTCCATCGGATATCTTGTTTATATATTCAGGGTTCAAATTCCTCGCTCGAAGAGTGGGAATACTATAAAATTGGAAGTTATCTGCATTGAAGTTAAATGTATTTGCTTCTTCTTTCCTTGTATTTGGCACTATAAAACAATCATTTTAATCATTGCTGTTTAAATTTCTATCTAAGTTTGAAGATTTTGAATGTGGATTCCGAATGGAATATTCCGTTATTTTCGGATTTGAACATGATTATCGAACAATAGACTAACGGTTTCGGCCTAAAATCACTATCGGATATTCTGGAAAGCTATAGCTTGAGCTTTTTCCAGCTTTCTTTAAAATACTGCGTTCTCTAACGGCGAGTGAATCTGTTGAAAATTACGTATGCAAGTACTACTACTATTTAATTTTGCCAGTTTTCGTTTTTCAGATGTATTGGCGTATTCAGGAAAACAAAAGGAAGATATTACCCCCTTAAAAAATGTCTCAAAGAAGAGGCTTTGCGTTTACTTTTAAGCTTTACGGTATAAACTACCTCTTACAGTTTTTCTGTAATAAGCAATAATTTTCTTGTAAACGATTTCTTAATTAGACGTACCCAAAAATTAATTTATCACTCACTTAATGTTAGCAATCGTCTTTCTTAGTCTATATCCAGGATATATATCCTCGAAAGCAAAGTCCTCATATTTCCCTCAGGCTGCCTCCATATGTGGCATTATTTTGAGATACTTGTTGCTTGACAAAATCCCAAAAATAAATTTAAGTTAGAGGTTAACGACATGTTAATTGACAATTTGACGCTATGTGTTTGTTTGTTTGAATGTTTGAAACAGTTTTGGGATTTACAGAATTAACTCCGTGACTGGAAACTTGTTTCCTTTGAGATTTCGTGGTCATTTGATGTCTTTTTTATACGAACTACGAAATTTGATTTGAGGAAATTTCGATATAGAATCTGACTTCAATCTTTCCTCTTCTTCAACTTTTCTTAGCCTTGTTTTCTCATTTAGCGGATTATATGTGTTTTATAATCGAGTCCATGCTCACATGCAACTATGATTGCCTTTCTGATCAATTTTCTGCATTTAATACTCCTCTGATTGTATTTAAATCCTCTAAAACCTAATATTATACTCTGAAAACGCTGCAGTGTGTTGTTCTCTAAACATGCAAATGTACTCATTGGTATCATCCGTCGTTACTTGCCTTCGAATTGTGATTTCAGAATTCCTTGTAATTTTACTCTGTTTGTCTTTTTAATTGCCCGACAAGGAGCAGTGTGCACGGCATGCAAAGTGTGAGATGCGTTGTGTTGCATTAGGCGGAGTGTTGGGAATCGCAAGTACGCTCTTCGAGTTCGAGATATGCTAAACTAACTCGACTGCCTTATCTCTGCGTTTCAAGTAGATGTAGTTCCTGTTTTCTTTCGCTTTTCATTCCAAGCGTAAGGCTGCTTAACCAGTAATTAACAAATTAACAGTGCAGATATGTCGGTTAATTATTCTGAATACATAGACGCTCAAACATGAATTGAAACTTTACTTGGACATTTATGCTTCTTGTGGTCGTTGGCTCAAATTTGGTGAATTTGAAACTATTATTTATGGCTCGTATGCCAGAGGTCTTTCTTAAAGATTTTATTGTATGACGAATGAGTAGTATATATTTGCAGACTGATTTCATCCATATATATCTCGATATAAAGTTAGTTGAGCTAATATTATTTTTGTTAGGCTTATATTTCTGCGTGCTCAGTTGGAGGAAATGAGACAATTAAGGACGATTTCGTCGATATTGCACTCTGTTGAGAAATGCTCGTCTTTTTTTTCTTGAAACGTTGTGCTGTATTGTTAACAGCAGTTTCCGAGTAAAGCTTCGTGTTAGGCATCTCACACCAAAGTCTTAAAAATATCTTCTTCAATTACTTATTTGTTACAACTAAGTTAATTATTACTATTCACTGAAATCTGACGAAATCAAGTGCGGTAAAATGTCAACAAAATCACAACATGCAGTTTGCCTTGATGAGCGATACCTTTTTCCTCCTATAGGTTGAGTTGATTACCTCTAACCACTTCGTTATGATATCAAAATGATGGAATCATGAAGCCTTGAAAGGGTACAGATCCTTGTCCTCAAAGGGAAATCGAGGACGGAAACAGCGAGGTTGGACGTGAGGCATAAGGAACCAGAGATGGATATCAATATAGTTTATCATTACTCTGCAAGTTTGGTAAAAGGCGCAATTTTCGCACTCCCTAAATGCGGCTTTGTCGGCCTTAAAATAGTGATTTTATTACGGAATGTTTAACAGCCGTTCTAATTATTTGTGCAATTGTATTGGAGATTGATACCTTATCCTATGATTTTTTTGTTTCGTTCGGGACTTTAATTTTTAAAGAATATATAGGATATTAATTGCTGACGTAATGCTTCTTTCTCTTCACGTAACTGTACTAAGCATTTGCCGCTAAAAGATTTTCTGATTAATTTTCTTCGGTATAGGCTGATCATCTTTTAAAAATAAGGTCGATGGCATTAAAAATGGGCGACATCTTGGTATTATGAATATTATGACTTTGTTGATAGAGTAGCTGAAAATGCCAGGATTTCTACTTGTTAGTTCCAGGTCAACTCTAGTGGACGATGCTATAGCCCCTGGGTCGTAGGTAACGTCTGGAATCCGTGGTAGTTTTCCTATATGTGTATGCTCAGATCTCATTCTCTTAGAAATATGAAAGAGACGAACGACGCAAGTAACTTTCTTAACCTATAAGACGGTTCATCAAAATCATCATCGATGGTGGTTTCATCCATATTCCTAGTTTTTCTTCTAAAAATTCAAGAAAGTTTAATTAATTATCCTGCTTATTATGAGACCGAGCAGACAGTTCAGAAACCCACTTCAATTCGGGATGTCTGGACCTGGCCTATCCGAATTACCGCCTCCAAATCAATTCACTCAGAATTTGGCAATGCACGACTGCATTTGGTGCATTATCGTCTTGTCTAAACCTTTGATTCCGCGATGAAGATGAGGGATGTTCATTTTCATTATGTCCTCCGAGACGTCGATTCCAGTTCATCGCTCTGCGTCATCACTCTGAGCACCTTGTGCGCCGCCCTCTTCAGCTTCTGATGGCTCCTCTGTGCACTGCGTCAGCGAAATCCCCTGCGATCTTCATCGCTCTCCCTTTCTCTCCCTACTTATTATCTCCCCACTTCTTCACCTGCCCCCCCTCTCATGCGCGTTGGCCACAGTCACGGTGGTGGGGAGAGCGGGAAACCGTAGCTGTTCAGTCGGCCGCGTGCTTTCCTCTGGTTCGGTCTTTGTCTGGTGGTGCTTCTGGTGCCCATTTCGAGTGATGCCGTGCTTTGGGTGCTTCTTTTCGTGTTGGTGATTCCCCTTGGTGCGCTTTCCTCTGGTGCTTCCTTCCTCTAGTGATGGATGGTATACCCTTCCGCCGGTAGCTTCGGAGGTGTGTTCGGGGTCTCCGAGTTCGAGTCCCGCCGTCGCCCTGTTCCGACCGCCCGACGGTCTCCGCCCGCCCCCGCCTCCACCCCCGGCCATGTACGCTTACGCGGCGGCGGCGGCGGCCGGACCGCCCCCGCATTACGCCCCGCCCCCGACCTACTTGCCTCCTCAAATGCCTCTGACGCAGCACGTGGGGCCCTCCGGCGTGGCCTCCCCGCAATTGCCGCCGTCTCCGCACTCCAAGCGAAGAAGGTAAGACCGGCGAACCCTCCTCGCCTTCCTCCGTTGCTGGCGTCTCGGAGTCGCCCCGTGGATGTCGATGGAAGTTTTCTTGAAATTCGCATGTCGACGTAGTGGATTGGATGTCCCCTGCAGATCCACCTCCGTCTTCCCAATTTATGAAGTTACCAGAACGTCTCCTCTTCCTTCCATTATACATTTGATGTTTACATGGCAGTTGAAATAAACTGCCAATCCTTCATACGTTAAATTACTGCATTATCAGTAATCCTTCCACGAAAATCTCAGTATTAAATTTTCTGAAGTATTTTCTGGCAACTTCGGCATACAAAGTTATTGTTTGCAATAATAATGTTGAAACTTACCAAGGAGAACTATATAATTACTAATTTCATAATATCAATTTACAATATTTAGCTGAAGATCCTGTTTCTTTTCAAAATTTGAGCAATAATTTTTATATCTGAGATAAAAGTCGTGTTTTACTATCAAAATGCGTTTTTCAGTATCAGTTTCATATTATCTTCTTTCTGTTCTGTTTTTCCGGGCTCTTTAGTTCGTAGCAAAATTTTCGCACCAAACATTATTTACATTTAGTTTATGGCACTCAATATTTAAAATCTATCGCATACTGATTAAATCAGTCTGCCATCGATATTAATAATCACCAAATGTATCAAAGATGAATGCAATGGTAGCTTAGCTTCCACATTATAAGGAAACTAAATTTAGTTACCAAGGGAGCTCGACAGAGCGAAGTCTACCGCTTGAAAAGACTTTTCTTTTGCCTTTTGTCGACAATAGTTGCGAAGTAATATGTTGTTTGGATAGTTCAATGGTAATAAATTCGAAAGGTTGATTTCATGAAAATTAGAGTCCCGAGCTACAATTATTCGGCACTGATTTCTAAAGAATACCTTTCGGTGTCAAGATATTTTCGCAAACAGCTGAAATTCTTCCTTCTGAGCTCTATTTTAAGTATCAGAGAGCCGTGGATTCTGGTGTCCATTGAATTTTGAAACATGATTGAGAAAGACTTGATGTTTGGGTCTTGGGTGTTTGAGTTACTTGGAATTCGCCCTCTTGGGAAATTTATGGATGTTGTTGTTACTTTGTTGAGTGGATATGCCACCCATCCCATTTTGGGATCTTCTTGTATTGTTGGGAAGAATTGAGAAAAACATCGGAGGTCGAACCAATTTCATCGGTCTCCCAATGTGTTTTTTAAGCGGGTATTAAAGGTGCCATTGTAAAAATAATGATAAAGCGTCTTTTATTGGGGGGAGATTGAGATTTATAAGTACCTTCCAGCATATTACCGTTCTTCGTATAAATTTCAAAGAAAGAGATAGTGTGAAAAAAGTACATAGACGAAAACTACCTTGCGGGTTTAAAAATCAAATGTTTCACTTGGAAAAGTAATGGGTCGTCTATTGTGTGAGTTTTTTTGATGATAAATTTATTTTCATTATTAGAAATGTATATGTGGTATATTTTTATCAGAAATATCATATGATACCTGCGATATTTAACTAGAATTGCAACCACAATTTAATTTTACTTCTTGGTAATTCAGTGAATGGGTTCAGTATATTTCCAATTTCCAAGTATTAATTTTCAAATTATACCGTTTCGTTACGTTCAGGTAGACTATTAACACTAAATTGCATTATGAAGGAAATGGGATTGTGTTACTGAAGCTTGGCAATGAAATGACCCAAATGGCTCAAGGAGCTTACTTTTTAAGTTGACATGTTGTTCGATTTTCCATCGCATTTTTATTTCATCCATATGTATCACTTCCTCAAAATCTAACTTCCGCTCGTTCAGAGTTTAAATCGAGAAAGTTCGAAATAATATACCGTTGTCTGCAATTCACCGTTCCAACAACTATGTGAGGGCATCTAGGTCGCGATTTCCTCGCGATAAGATATCTCTCCACTAAAGGCTCTAGCATGACCAAGTAACCTGTGCCTTGTACATTGTCATCACCAGGATTTGCGGAAAAAATTCGTTTGGCGATTTTTTTCACACACTATTTGCATGGAACAAAATTCAGTTTTAAAATTTCATTCCCTTCCGACTAATGCTTTTATATAACGACTTATATTATATATTTATACACTGACCACTACTTAAAATATTTATATTTTAAGTAGTGGTCAATGTTATGGCCACTCGTTATTTAAATTACTTATGTTATATGAAATACTTTGTCTTATTCAGATATAATTTGCTAGAGATAGAGTTATTCAATTATATTACTTTCTTTTTCCTCTGATTTGCCTCTGAATTCACCATCCGGAGATTCCTAACAAAGATAGACGAAACGTGAGAAATTATTGTTTTCTTATGGACGTCGATTAATTCTTACAAGAATAATAAGAATGGTAAGAAACATACATGTAAATTATCTGCTGCTGAGGGAAAATACGACTTTTTTATTTCAGCTTAAGTCATTGTCAACTGCGATGTCCGACTTTGTGATAGTTTTAATGATATTTTTAATTTTCACATGTTTCATTTTGAACCCTTAGTACGGTATTTTTGAGAATCGAACATCGGTAACATTGCTTTTTATTTTTGCCTTTCTCCAGCATTCAGACCACGCTTCGAGTCATTCTTCACCTTTTCCTCGCCGTTTTTTCATTTTGGAAACTTCTTTACATCCTATAGCGCTAATGAAGTTTAGTATCATCTTATCGTCGATTTAAAATTACCTAATGGATTGTTTTGATGACATTTTAGGCAATGATTGGCAATCATATTTCGTGAATTTTCTCTTTCAAACCTAAAGAAATTGGTGGCAATATCGGTTTCCATAATCCATGAATTACCTGAGCTCTTCCTATTTCCTCTCAGGCTTATATTTAATCGCTCTAGTTGGAAGTTCTTCTGCCCTTATCAAGAAATAATTCCTGCAAGTGAGCATTACCAAATCATAGGATAATTTTTGAGTTGGAGGGATGTAACGATATAGTAATACCATACTTTCTAAGAAGAGTTTACTTGAGTATAAAGTTTTTCTCCTGTAATAACATAAGGATTGGAATAAAACGAGTAGGTATTTTGCGCGTGAAGAGATACAATTGTTAAACCACGCAGCGAATCAACCTGTGCAGTCATTTTTGTGGAATAGCCATTTATTCCATCCAGTATCTCTGTCTTCGTTTTTCTGAGAATTCCATTTCCTGGTGATACTGAAGGAGAAGAAATTATCTGAAATTCGTCGCTTGCAAAATTGAGATAGCGCATGCTTACTTCGTTTTATTAATTCTTTGAATCCAAAATGAGTTAATGTGTACGTGAGTTTTATGTACACCGGTGATTAGTTTTGAATGTAACTTCCGTGAAACCCCTTTTATTCTATCATTAAGTTGTTCTCACGTTTTCAGATAAAATATCGAAGCACCGAATTATATAATTTGTTGTTTCTGTAACACAGCGTCACGATTTGCTTTTCGATCTTCAAGAATAGTAACTTGTTGTAACTAGTATTCTCCACGATTCAAAAATCATAGAAATTTGATACGTCAGCATTCCGAACGAAGTGTGTCCTTAGGGATTGAAATATTGTAATATTGTTTTTATAGGTAGAATATTGGAAAGTCAGGAGATATTGTAAAAGTTTAGAATACATGTATTCACAGTACCGCGACGCTTTATAGTTTCTTTAATCTGAATTTAGGAGTTATTGATCC
The DNA here is from genome assembly GCA_947579665.1 of Sympetrum striolatum. Classification (NCBI taxonomy): domain Eukaryota; kingdom Metazoa; phylum Arthropoda; class Insecta; order Odonata; family Libellulidae; genus Sympetrum; species Sympetrum striolatum. The sequence continues at coordinate 44,676,386 of OX388342.1, read as the reverse complement.
ATATTCGTTGATGATTGGTAAATAGGAATACCACCACTCAATATATGTTAGTTCAATGTTGCTGGTACAATGGTAATAGTAATTTTGAAAAGAGCACCTTATTGCCTTGAATCCTCAGTTTATCTCAGAATTCGGTATTGCTTTCTTATTTCAATTTAAAATCATTTGATATCTCCAACAAATGGAGGAAGTTGCTCCGCTTGTTTGATACTTATTATCTTGCTGTTTTAATTGAATTTCCTCGACTAGAAACCGGTACCACCTGAATGAAGTTTACCACATACTACTTTTTCATAATTTTAAAGTTAACACATTACATGGATTCATGGAAAGCCGAGAGATATGCCAGTTAAAATTTTCTTCTCATCCGCATCGTAGAAGTAATGTTTTCAATGGCAAACAGTCGTTTGGCGCAATTTAAAACAAAGTCTTTTACATTTAGGTCCTACGTCCCTGAGGAGACGTTTTTATATTGCCAAAGATTAGTTCAAGAAAAGCTACATATTTTTTTCAGACGAAGGTTTAGCCGTTTTGTAAACGAGTGTTCTCCATCTCTATGTTCAGTGTGAGTAGTTTATCTTCAGTTTTGTCTTGTTACCTCGGGATAGTCGTAAATCTTCCATGGTCGAATGGATTGTCTTGTTCTCGGACTTGAGATTTCTGCGCTACGTCTTGACAGTAGTACATACATTCATAGCTCCCTTGGGTTGAATATTCAATTTAGCTAACAAGGAAACGACATCTATAAAAATCTCTCCTGCGAGATGTTTTAGGTGATGATTATTCCAGATTAAATATCAGCATCCAATTATAGAGAATTTTCGATTATAATTGTACATTTTCCCTTTTGCGATGCATTACTGTACCACTTCTGCTATCGATTTATAAGATAGGGGGATGTCACTCTTGTATGACAAAGTAGCTCCATCTCCAGGTGCTTTTACTCTTTTAGAGACTTCCTATAGCGCGAGATGTGATAATCTAAATATTCGGAAGTTATGACAAGGGTGCAATCTAAAGCATTTATGAAGCAAGTAATAGATCGGCGCCTTTCTTTAATTTGTAATAAATCATTCTCTCTTTCGTTTTTTTTTCAGGAATTTATTTTTGTTTTTCCAAGTTACAAATTTACTTGTGATTTAACCTTCTGCTTCCTCTTGAATCACGCGCATCCTTCCAAAATATCTCTAAAACTGATTAGCTGGTTTCCTCTTAGGGAATGATGAATCAAAGCTTTCTTAGCATTACTTTTTCACATTAATTTAAATCTCCTTGACTTTCTTTCTTTCATCAAAACAAATATTTATCTTTTAGAATTGTTGCAATACAGAAGTGTTTACTATTTGAGGAAATACCGAGTTTTCTTTTTAAGTTTTTATGTAAATTCCATCAAGGCCTGTAAACTGTTTTGGTATTTAAATTGAATTGAATCAAATCGCTCGAATTTGAATTTTAATTGAATGATTTGTATACGTTTTTCAGATTGTTTGGAAATTGGAAAATATGCAAAGTAAGAATATCTTTTATCCATTTAATATGTTCTAGAGAGCTCTCCAAGCTTTCCTGCTAGTTCCTTTATTGCCACGAAATTCCTCACCATCGCATGCTTCGCGTAATTCAACCTTGGTCTTCAACGATGCAATTAGCAGTCTTAGGTGACAATCATACCGTGTACCAATTAATTTTCCTCTCCTTTTTATCAATATATCTCACTCGCTTCGTTCAATCTTCGAAGAACTTCTTTATAAGTCACTCAGTGTGTTTTCAATTTATTTTCATCATTCCTCTTCAGCACCGTATCTCCATTGCTGCTAATTACATCTTCTCTTCTGTTCTTATAGTATTTTTAACGCTATGCAATTGAAAATCTGAACATTTGTTTTCATAAACTGTTGCCAAATTTCCAAGCTTACATAATTGGTATTATCAGTAAGTAAGCTTACTCTCTTGTATTATTCTTCTTGTTTCATGTTAGAGGATTATTTTTAAAATTCGATCAAAAAAAGTTTTTGATCAATGTCATCGATTATATTGTTCGGAATAATTCAAATGATTCCATTTTTAAGGAATCTTTCATGTTTTCCCTGTTTTGAAGAACATATTTTTCTTTCTACGAATTTTGAATCGAGGAGGTACAATTTTTCTTCGTATATAAAGGGCACGAAATGTTGAAATATATTTCAGTTAATAAATTTACCGTCGATTCATCTCTTAGTTTTTCTGACTTCGTGTGTATATATATCCTGAAAGGTTCCTTTCTTATCCGTTGGCGGAGGAAACTAATATAGTTTCCGTTGAAACGGTCATTTGTGTCTGATTTTCTACAATTATTCTATTTTGGTCGTCGGTCGTTGCGGTCAACGAAAGACCGATACGTGCATCATCATTCATCTCAAGCATTTAGTTTTTTCTAAACAGCGGGTTCGGTTTGTGGGAGTCATATCTCATTGTGTAGGCGGTATACCAATGCAAGTTAATCTGTTAGTAATTCATTCCTAGTAATCCATCCATCTGCTATGAATGGAGAATTAAGCATTTATTGTTTTGGTTAGCATTTATTTTTCATACATTTTCTCCCTGTCCATCCGTTCATTCGGAGAGAATCGCAATTTTTATCAGCATTTTCGCAACTTTTTGAAGCAAATGCACGCATCGAAATAATTTTGCTTCCAATTTTCGTTAGTTCTTAACATTAAAGAGAAATGTGAAATATTTACCTAGGTTACCTAGTTATAGGTGATTCACTGTAGGCCTTAGGGCGTCTTTTAACAAGTTTTACGGAAGTATTTTGTTTCTATTATGTACAAGTTGCAAATTAGCAAAATTCTACATGACATCATTGCTCAAAATATGTAATACCTTATAAAAATTTTTAATTATACAATGAATCTTTTTGCACAGTTTAACAATACAACTCAATTTAAAATTCATATTTTAACTACTGCGCTACTTTGGTTGCATTGCCATTATACATAGCTACCTTTAAATAATATTAACTTAGAAAGCGCGATTTGGGAAACAAGACCAATGCATCGCTTTACGCGATTATTGAATAATTTATTTAAATTACTTGCATGTAACCATGTAAAAGTAGAATATTTTCGAATAAATTTATTTCTCGCTTTGACAGTATAATAACGTATAATTTGCGGTCTTTTCTTACCCCTCAAAACTTAGTCCTGACGCAGTCGCGGTTATTTCCTCATTAAATCTTCGGAGAAAGCCCTGTTCGGGAGACAAAGAGAATTAATCAGCCACATAATGTCCAAATGCCCTCATTTTATACAAAGAGCTGTTTACTAAGACGAGACAGTTAATTAAAAATATCTCCTTAATGAAAGAGCTCCAAATTAGTCTGGTGAGGTACAGCTTGGGTCATCCGTATATCTTGTCGGTGCTTTTCCGTCTTCCCTGGTGAAGGATCTCCCAACGTACGCCGCCTTTTCATCCCTCATTGCGTGTCTATCGATTGCTGTCTAGCGATATCACGCAACCCCCTATCAATTTCATGCGCCCCCTTTCCCCGGTGCGTGCACCTCGAGTGGATTCTTCGCGTGACGCCTCGGATTGATTGCGGCGCCGTGCATTTCAATGGTAGAGGACGACTCCGCCAGAGGCCGCAGAGGGCGTGGTTGGAGCTCCGTTTAGGCGGTGCTCGCGTCCATACGCACGGCCGGCAGTCGAAGCGGCTCACGTTCCCGAAAACTGTTCGTAAAATCGCATTTGGTGAGGGCGTACTTGAATGGAAGAGTTGAGATTAGTCTGCTCGTCTAGTCATCAGCCTGATGGCTGGTTGGGTCATCGAGTCTTCAAACTGCCAAATTAGCCATCGAAAACTTCGGAGAGTTTAATTAGAATTAGTGGGGAAGATGTTGAGTGAGGAACTCCTCAGCGAGTCAGAATGTTGCAAGCGGAAAACGTCCACGTGTGTGCGGAACTATGACTCTGTGAATCACAATTTTCGTAACACTCAACAAAGAGTGACGAATACATAATCCACAATTACATACACCTCAATCGGTTTTGTGTCATCACAGTCGTGAGGAAAACAGAAACAATTTAAAGACTTAGTTCATTTTGTCCTCCATCCAAAACACGGATAGACGGTATTTCTCTCAAAAGATATGGTAGAAGCTCAAAAATTGGGCCAAATGTGGTATAATAGGAAGAAACTAATTTTTTATCTGAGTTTTCAATCCACGGCCTCAACTTTCCGGAAATTCTTTCTTAACCCAAGGAGGAACGCAAGTTAAAAAGTGGGCTGAACTTGAAAAGATCTTCCACCCTCGGGATGGAACCACCACCACCCTCTTGGGATTCTCAGCCGATGGTACGCTTTCCACTGACGGCCGGCTTGTCTTTTACTCATCATGAGAGTGATTTCATTTGATTGAATTATCACGAATTTTAAGTTTAAAAATAATGCAATGGTTGATTCACTTAATTATATCCGATAATGAGTATCGAGAGTCTAACGGAACCAGAACTGATTTCTCCAATATGATCTATATTAAATTTCTAGATATTGGAGACAGTGGTGGCATGAAAAATATTCCTTGACCTTTGCAATTACTCCTGTGTTCTGCAATCCAATGACTACTATACTTTGTTGTAATACACAGGTAATTTGTTTGGAAGAAAGACGAAAACTCACATAACGAAGGTTTTATGCTACAGGGACTGCTGAAAATGTTATTGTGATGACAAAACTTATCTTCATAGGCGTATTGAGAACGGCGGTTGGTGAAGGAAACCTGTTATTTGTGGGCACGCGACACCTTGGAGCGTCACGTTCATTACACCTTCCTAAGGGATGGCTTTTTTATCACCGAGGCGTAAATCATTCGGAAACAGCGTCGCTAATTATTCGGCTGTGAGCGGTTTTTGTTTGAAGAGAGAGGCTTTGGTCGGTGGGCGAAGAAGTTGCCAACTGTGATATCCTTCCTTTGTGTGTTTTTGGAAATTTCTTCTGCGAGTCGTCCTGCCAAAAAGAACCGAACTTCTCTTTTGACTTTCCAAATACGGTCACATGGCAGCTATTTGCGTTTTTCTTCTCGGCCTGCAAAAATGGCGATCGGATGAGCAAACAAGAGCAAAATGGTCGGGAAATTGCCACAGCTGAAAAATTATCGTTTGTTTGGTGAAATCCTCGATGGTAAATCCTGGAGTTCGTGACGTTTACATTTGGAGGCGGTTCTCCACCGCGAATTGTGCGTCCAATATTTATATATATAAGCGGCGAATTTCCTTCGTGTAATTCCATGGGAATTTTATCGAACCGAGAACGTAAAGAGGATTATTTTTCAATATCTGCGGAATTCCAATGCGCTGGATTTTTTCACGCACAATTTCTTATTGTAAGTTTGCAAATGTAGTTTTCTTGGAATGCTGCCATTCGTGGAACTCTGTTCGAATGTCTGTGAACCGTGATTGCTGATATTGGGTATCATGTACAGGTATCTCGACGCTCTGGTTGCAGTTTTAATCCTCCTCTTCTTTTAAGATTTCCTTCTGCCGATCATAAGGAGATTTACAACTATAATATATAATTTCAGTCGATCAAGCGCACTCAATAATTGATTATTTCGTTGCCTAATTCTCAAGTTTGTTTATAATTACGGAATCAATATCTCTTGTGTATACTATTTTAGAGTAGTGAACAAAAATCTCTATCTTGTGATTGGTGTAAAATCAATCTTCCTCTATAGAGTGAAATTATAACGCCATATCATGTTTCGAATTACAGAATGTTATATAAAACTTCCGTACATAAACCAGAAAAATTTGGTTTACACGCAACTGAAAACCCAAGTCTTCGGAGAAGTTTCTTCGTCATGTTTTGTATTGTTTAGTTTGGTAAGAATACATTTCCATGCTAGTCCTTGATGAAATTACCATGGAATCTTCTAAGTATGTTTCAAATGACATTGCTCCTCCTTGTCTAAGTTGCCTTGTCTTCTACACATCACCTTCTCATTGTCTTGTCATTCTTCAGCCTCATTCCCATACTTTCGCTTCTCTCGCATGCAATCGAAATGAAGATTCATACTCGACGTGTGTGCTGGCTGATGGACGAGCCTGTTGATATTCTGTTTTCGTTTCAATTTGAATATTTTATATGTAATTTCAGGTGTAATTTGTGTTCATTTGACCAAATCTGCGAAGGAACAGCGGACCCTATTCCTTTATTACTGGCCTTAGTATTACTTCTTTGACATGTTAAAACAACTGTACTTACGAAGCAACTCGCGGCCCACTGAAGAATATTATCTTACTCTCCTCACACTCGATTATTCTTTGGAACCCTTTCTTAATTATACTTATACTAATTAATGTATATTTATAAAGTATCCAAGCCGTTTATGAAAATCACGATACAATGAAAGTAAATAAGTTTTTATTGGGAGGGGAATAGAGTTTTAGAAAATAGCTTTTGTTATTTCTCAGTTCGATTTCATTTCCAACCCACTGAGGGCTAAACAATGTGTCGAAAGTGAAAAAATGTTAAAAGAAAATTTTCTCTTCTGTTTTAGAACTTTCAATTAATATTTATCAAATTAAAAGGGAATATTGTTTTGAAATTGAGGTCCTGTCTACATGGAAAAGGCCTTTCATTGATTAATCTCTCCAAATTTGAATCTGTGGCAAATCCAAAATAGATACTTCAATATTGGTTTCAATATAAACCAACGGTAATTCGTAAGTTTATATTAGACAAACGATTTGACTTATCAAAGTAATAGAAATAGTGCTTCCGCTTTACAGACCAAATCCCGCGGATTTATTAGGACTCCGAAATTTGGATCATTAATGAAGTTGTCGCTAAGTAGCCATTCTCAGTGATTTCCAGTCAACCTCCTTTCTTTCCCCGCTTTTTCCTCAGCACCTCCACGCGCTTCTGTCCGCACGTGCGTGCCCTCTCTCCCACGCGAATATACGAGGATTATGTAGCTTTGGTGAATGCAAACCCTTTAAGCTGTTGTAAATCTGTTATACGTGCCTCGATGCCCCGCAAATGGTGGAAATACACGGACGCAGATCGGTGATTCAGAATTAGATGTTTTAACACGAGGAGGAGACTGCAGTTAGGTGCTGGGATTTATTGCAGAAATGTCGTCGTTGGTAGTGGTGTACTAAGCAAATCATGCAAAACTGTTGCTGTCTTTATCAACTCAGTGTGATTTCATGGGTCTCTCATTTTGCTACCGCTTCATCTTAACGAAGTTTGAACCGCTACAAAGGGGTTCACTCAAATATGCTCACTGTAGTGTTTATTACGGGCAATGACCAGCTTCAGCAATTGAGAAAGATTCTTTTAAAATTGATGTAAAAACGATAAAAAGAGGCAGATAAACAGACGGTGCATCTTGACTTGTGCGAGTACGATTAAATAGAGAAATCATATTTTATATCAAGATTAATGGAGAAGTAACGATTAAAATTCAAGTGATTGCCAGAAAAATGAATAATACATAAATTGATGGAGCATAAATCAAAATTAAAATTTGTTCATGTAAAGCAAGCTTAAACTAGAATTTTAGCGAGGCAGTTTTAACTGCAGGTTAACTGATATGGCGTGAAACAGGAAAAAAAATATGTATCGAAATTCTTTTTCGAGTTAAACTGGAAATCATCTTCCCCTCTTTGCATTCTTAGTGGCAGTTAAATAATTACTTGAGAGCGTACTCTGGCCCTAATGTCGAAGATGAGCTTATTCGGACGTAAAAACTCAATCGAGTGTGGTGAAACGTGCTGGCGGGTGAGTCAAGTTCAAGTCCTGGCTACGTAAGACATTTTATTTTGGTTCTTCCCCTAAATAATACTATATTCGAAAAACCGTTCTATGTGTTTGAAGTCATTTATAGGGTTATAAGTCTTATTTCTTCTTATTATAAGGGTTGGAATCAAATCGAAATATAATGGTAACATTTCAGCTACTCACGGTGAAATTTGCTCATTTGTTTAACAGTTATTACCATCAGTGTTTATTAGTCATTGCGTCCTGTTCCCATTCCATCGCTGTGGAGCACGCTTCCTTTTTCTTCAGATATCGACCATCTTGTTGTTTGTATCTATTAATTCGTAACATTGCTCAAACGGTGTTCATCCGTCAGTGTTCCCTGTCTGGAGATAATCTGCCACCATCAGGAAACGCCTTCTCGCTGTGCGTTAACACCGACGCTACAAGAAAGTTAAATTCGTCGGCAAACAAATACGAACGCCGTCTTCCATTTGGTATGCAAATCTGGTTAATCAACCGGTTTCCAAGAAGATCCTCAATTTCGATAGGGAAGAAGAAAGTGCAAGTTGCAAATCAGTCGGTGGTATCGCATTGGAAGACATTGTTAGCGAGGAATGTGTCGGGAAGCGATTGGGATAAACGTGTTTTAGACGTGCATCTTTGCGGTGATAACGTACTCTCGAAGATTTACTTTAATAGTACCGGATTAGTTGGCTCCATCTGAAGATATCAGATTGATTCATTTCTTCGATAATCTCACGGGTCGCTAGATTTCAATATTGAATAGAACAGGCAGTATTTTAGTATGAACATTTTGCTTTTTTCCGAATTAATGAAAATGCTCGTCAATTCGAATCTATTACTGTCGCGAATAGGAAAAAATCCACCACGTTGACGTCCATAAACGATTACTCAGGAATATAAAGGTAAATAAAGGAATGATTAGTTTTTGCTGACTGTCATTAGTTGAAAACAGTCGTGCAATTAAAAACTATAAGGAATTATAAATTACGAATTTGCGAAGTATTTATTTTTCTAACAAATTCTTTCTTTCCGTCCTAAACGAATTGTTAGCGTATTAAAATGACTCGCCGATAATTAATGTAAATTATCATTCTGAAAACTTTCGTTGGATACCTCTCCGTTGAACTCTCCATGTTTCTACTCTTACGACGCAGTCACTGTCGTCATAATTTCCCATGATTCATACTTCCTCCAACTAGGATTTCCCATGGTTATATTTCCTACGGAAATGTCCACCATTCAACCTTTAAAATTTACCTTTTGTTCCAGTGTTTGATTCCTTCCTCATTTGAAATCCCCTGGGATTCGTGTCTTTCTCGTTCGGGTCTAAAGAAAAGGTCCACCCTTTTAAGTCTATTCTTATTATTAATTCAGAAAGCGCGATTTTTGGAAATTATTCATTATTGAAGCTTATGGATTCCTTTCACCAATGGCGTAAGGCATTTCTATGAGCTTTACTTCTGACTAAATTTTGTTCAAGGAAGCTTTTATTATCGCAATCCAAGTTTATTTTGATGGTTATTTCAAAAGTGGATTGGTTTATTGAACTCAGATTGATATCGGAACTTTTTTTGACGTGCAGAACATTAAGTATAGGCTAAAGCAATTCAGTGCTCTAATCTTTCGAAACGTTGGATGGAGATCTCAGAAGTAACTTCCTATTTCTAACAGTTGAAATAATTTACATGTATTTGAAAGGACCATCTTGACTTCTATGGAGAGAGGTGACAAAAATTGTGAACATTGAGAGCTGTCACTTTCCTCAAGGAGGACGTTCTTCGTTAGTCTTTTTAATTAATAGTTTAGAGTTTTACAGGTTTTTTACGAGAGTGAGTGGGTTTTTTGTTAACGAAAAATTATCCTTTTTTATGAACCATCGCTGTCTATCATGGCTCATCCGTATTTACACTTATGGGAATTCCTTCTTGTTAGCATACTGAAGATTTTAGGTGGAATTTATAACGCCGAAAATTATCTACAATATAGATTTGCTTCAAAGTAAACTGTTTTGATAGCTGTCTTTATGTTAACAATTATTCCATCATTTGACAAATCTTAAATATAGCATTTGCTCTTAAGTATTCCTAGTTTTGGATGACCAGGAAGTAAGATTTATTTATCGATGTATTATTTTATCTTAGTTTTAGATAAGGTGGAAATAAAATTTCCTTATCATAATAGTTTCACTTTATCCTTAATTTGCGAGGTTGAAGCAAGTGTATCTCTCTTCCACTACGGATTTATCGCTTTTAGCATTCGTAAGAAAATATCTGAGAAAATACCTTATGTTTCTTAACAATTTACATTTTCTGTGGAAAAACGCATCTCACAATTTTTGTTACTGCTTATTCGACTCCATATTTGAATGAATGTGAGTTGAATTTTTTTTTGTACGAATAAAGGTTTTCGGTGGTTTTAATCTGTTTTCAGTTGTTTTTTCTTTGAACACAATGCGTAAGACTGGGTTTGCTCCAGCTCTCTCCTGGTTAAACAACTTAACTACTACTTGGTCTAAATAATTGTAAGTTGAGGACTTCATTTTTTCACCTTGGTGTGTAACTTTAATTCTGCAAATTCAATTATAATATCAACTATAATTAAGAGTATACTGTATTTTTTAATGCAGCCGAATTTTTAATGTTCGGTTTGTGACGTATTCAACTGAATACTTAGCTAATACATAAATAACGAAATCAGACTTAAATGTAAGCCTACCAAAAATTTCATCTGATATAAATGATTTTTGGTTCTTAGAAGAGAAGTTAATTTTAAAAACAAGGGATGAAGTCACTCCTAAGAAACCTGCTGATGATTTAGTCTAATAACGAAAGATATTCAAATTAGCATGGGCGCGCCAATGTAGGGATCTAATGAGTGGATGCTACGTTTTACATAGCTTGCCAAATAATCGTAACTAATTTTTTTCCTTCTCACGTTTGGCAACCTCTTGGAAGAAAGAACTATCAAAGACTCGGGATGCTTATATCTACAACCCTAAAATACTTAAGCATAGGAAAAAAATGACTTTTTAATAGATATTGGACGTATCTAATCAACACTTATGATAAGTTTCCAATAGTTCGCTTATGTAAACTACTATCTTGGAAAGTGTAATCAGTTGGCTACCTAAGTGTTAAACTCCTCTACTTTTCAATGTATTTAGTTTTTTAGAGAGAATTAACATATTTGTAATAAGTAACCAGCATGAATATACTAGCCTTTGTAAATTAGGCTTTTTTTCGTTTCCTTGGACCCCTCCCATTGGCAAATCCTGGCTGCGCCACACTTTTTCTTAGAGTGAATATGGTCTGTGTTACTGTAATCATATGAATTTTCCATTAAATGATTTAATTGGGGAGAAAATGTGTTAGCAATTCACTAAAACATAAGCCCAAATTTTATTGTCTTCCTTTTCGGATATATTCCCTGAATGTCAGTTTCATTTCGGAACCCAGTAACAGATGTTTTAATAATCCTTCGAAACGAACGCTTAAAAAATGGATGGAAGTATTACGTTAGGAAATGGTGTGAGTGATTAATTGGATGGGTGAAACGAAGCGCGACGGGGGTCCAGTGCTTTAATATCCTCATCCAATGTCTTGAACAAGAACACGACTGCATTCACACTTTACTCTGCGGGGTTCCGAGGAAAAAGCTTTTTGTCTAAATTAACCGCGGAATGGAAATAAATTAACATCCTCGAAATATTTAAAGCGTCGTGCATGCGTCTAATTGGAGGTCGTGTCACATGGACGCCACGTGCGTTCGACTCCCACCGACGCCTCCTCATTATGCATGGGAGCTGCTTAGCTCGCTGCCGTAATTGGATTACTGCTAAGTGACAGCAGCCTCAAAGGAGGTGTTGTGAAATGTGTTTTCCTCAGTTGCTTTGAGGTGAATGAAGAGAGTGTTGGAAGGAGATGGACTTTGAGAACACCTAAACCAATTGCGGCCTCTGAAAGCGAGCCCTTTGATCTCGGAATGGATGTCGTTGCCGATACACTCTCGGGCCCCAGCTTCTTTTCCATCTGCATCTCGCCGCTCGTGCGAACACTCGAAAGCATTCAAAGAAAAGGCGAGCGCGGAATGGATAATGAGCTGATGAGCCTGAATTATATTTTGGGTACGCCATATCGCTTTAAGTTGCGGGAAGAAATGATTCGGTTGTCACGTACTACCGCGGAAATTAGTTGATGTCTCGCTTTGATTGGTAAATAACATTTGTCCCGGAATATTGAGACTCTCTTCGATGTATATGAATTTATGTATACTCCTGTGAAATCATATTTTGCCTGGGACTTAATTGTACGTATACAAAACAATAGGTCGTATTCCAAACAGTTCAAATGTACAAGTAACGATGTAGGTATGTTGGGTACAAGTGAGTTCAATGCAAAAAAAATCTCGGTACGGTGAATAGAAGTACTGTGTATATCTGGATGAATGTGATACTTTTCTTTTGCCTTTTGGTTCAGGATTAAAAGAGCATACTCGTCATCTCTAACTTTCATCTCAGTCTTGTTTACAAAGCTGCTGTGTGAAAACATCTGGTCAGTGAATGTTGCTGAATAGTGGTTATCACGTTGGTCATTGAATTACATGAAAAATATTATTATTATTATTTAAGGATAGGATATTAGTGCTACGGTTTTGTGAACTTTCTCGTCGATAACTTTCTTGCTTAGTGAGTTAATTACCCTACACTTCATTTCAATAAGTACTCTTTACTTCTTCCTCCCTCTTATCGCAGATAATAGGAGAATTCTTGAGGATTCGGTAGCTTCAAGTCCTGTAGTCTTAACATGCAGAAACTAACTTGATATCCATTGGTTAAGGATTTCTACGTCGTGAAAAAACCACCGATTTGGAGAAATCGCCCAGTATTTCTTCCCTGAATTGAAATTCTTAACTTAAGTGGAGTATTGACGTCAGTCTTAATTTCTTTTCGGTTAAATTAAAACCATATTTTTCCGAGAAAGATATGGATGCTATCAACTTCCGATCTAAGTGGATATTAGCTTAAGACGATAGTTTACAGTGGAATACAATGATATTGTGAGCACCTTATCTTGTTTGTTTGCTTCCCCATCATGAAGTCATCGGTTGGTATAGCTCTCGGGTAATAAACCGCCAGTCGTTTAATATAATGTTTAAGGTTTTAGTTTTATTGAAGTAGTTAATACAAATTTACGCTAACGTATTGAAGCACTCATAATTGCTGACCAAAATAAAGACGAAATGATTCTGTCATCTTCACGTGTTTAATGTTTATCCTTAAAGGTTATATTGCCACGAGGGTTTTGAAATGGTGCACTTGGGTTTGTTTGCGAAACTAAAGGAATGAGTGTAATAAAATGTGCCATTACAGGGTTATATGAGCGATATAAGAAGTGAGAGTTGGAATACGCGAGCTTACGGAACGACCTGCCCGCCTAGGAAACTACTCTCCAATTATGGGCAGTTTAGTGTTTATTTCTTCTTTTTCTGGGAAAAATGCAGGATTTTCTCTCTTGCTAAAGATGGAGGCGTGGGATTGAAGTAGAAGCGTTTGATTTGGTCTCTACTTCTTCATCGTCGGTTATTCTTGACCAGTAATATCGAAATTCCTTCAGAAGAATTGAAATAGCAATTGATGATAGTTTTGTCTGTTGTTTCCGTGATGTCCTTCTGAATGCTACCAATGAATACATTTCTGCGACTTTATTCCTTTTGCCATGTATGCGACATCGGGGTTTTGTATAAAGTTACATTACTTACGGACGGTGCTGTCTGGTATTAAATCTGCCTACAGTGCTATAGTTAATTCAGATTTTCAACCTAAGACAGAGAGAGTTAAACAAATATGTGTTTGCGCAGTGCTTGGCTGAAAAGAATCGGCTAAAGCCGTGTGAGTTTCCCAAATTCTATACTTTTCTTCGCATTCTGGTTCCCATGCGGTTGCTTAAGAAAAGTGAAATAAGTCACGGCGCCAACATTTATAGTGTCGCAAATGTCACTGCACAACTATAGCTGAGCTTCTCTTACTTATTTAGGAGCGGCTTGAAATCTGCCTGTAGTATATAGGGTTATCATGGGTAATTTCTTTATACAGGGTGCGGCAACACAACTTCCTTTTTTCGCATTAAAAAGCATTTAAAAAAAGGAAGTTATGTTGTCGCACCCTGTATATTTTCAAATATCCATTACGCAGTTTAAAGTGAAAATAAAGTAAATGGCGTTTTCAATGTATTGAACTGAATGCAAGTTTCTTTTCTCTGCCAAAATTTTAACTAACTTAACCTCTGTAATGATGTTTGAAAACTTACCACGAACTAATAGAAAAATTAGTGACGTAGCTGGTGATTGATTCCGAATTATGGGTTGGTTTTAGCGAACTACTTTGCTAAAACGGCCTCTTCCTATTATGAATTTTATGGATTGTAAAAATATCCAAAAATCCAAGTTAAAAATAACGCTACTCGATTTCTTCTGTCTCTCCATTCAAGGCTCTTATTATGTAGGAGAAAATTGTATTCTGCTTGTGCTATACACTTTTCACCCATGTTTTGGATATATTTAACATCATTATATTTCTTGAAAAAAATATTGGCGTTTTATTAGAAGCATTAATTGGCGAAACAGTCTATACAAGCAGGGTATAGGTGATCTATTTATTTCCTGAAATATTCGCTCTCTCTCTCTATCGTCTCATTATCCCCATTGAGTCACATATTTTACGATAGCTCATATATTTTATTTACTGCTGTTGTCTAAACCTTGTGGCATTCTTTAAACGAAAACAATGATTTTATACTGGTTCATAACAGCCTGTGAATAATGGCACTTAATCTTACGACCTGGTGAAAGCAATATGACGGTATCACTAGAAATTACGACAATTTATTTCAAGGCAAACGTACCATTATACAAAGAAATAGCTGCATTATTTCTGATCGATTATTCTTTTCATTGTCATCGCTAAGAACTTCATTTGTGACCTTTTTATTGACAATAACATATTACGACTTAGTGAATATTATGCAGGTATTTTGGAAATTTTTATATTCTCATCCAACTGTTTGTTCTATGGAAGTAACTTCTTGTGTATTTATTTATTTATTTATTTATTGCACTTGATTGTATCAATTAATATCCATGTACATCTTTGGAGAGCTGCTGGGGTAGGGGGAGAGGGGGCGATATGTGCCTCATCTACCCCAGCAGAAAAATAAACTACAAGTCAAGTCAAGTTAACTTTTAGAGAGCTATTGCTGTTGTATATTCACGTTATTTCGTCTTAATTGTTGCGAAAATCCCGTCGGTAAACCAATCGCTGTGGATAGTTGGAACTGTCAGCATAGGAGCATGTGTATGCGTTTCGTTGGGTCGCTTATTCCTCATTCGGAGCTATAATCTGATTGTTCTGGACCCTAAGGAAATTAATGATTTTCGAACGATTTGGTTATGCAAATCTTGTTCATCAACTCTGTCGAAATCTGTAACTTTATTGCTGTGTGCTTCAATTTTGTGGAACTCTTAATCAATTGATAGTATTTAGGCTAAGCAAGGATCAATTGATTTGATTGATGTACATGGAAATGAATTAAATGAATCTTCTGGGGATATAACATCTGGCTTCATTCTATTGAACATTGCGTCTTATTACGTACCCAATTTAGTATCGGAATGGCGATTTTTCGTTTAGTTTACTATAGCTCGAACTTGCAGCAGATAATTTCGTTTGTTTTATAATGTTTAAATTAAGTAATTTCTCTATTTTTGTAGCTCTTGGTGAACCTTTTTATACCCAATTGACGTAATTTCAATTGTCACCTCAGTAACGTTTTTTTCTAGTATATTGATCATTTGTAAGTTAAGATTTATACATTTACGTATTTCAAATATAAATATTCTATTTAAAAAGAGTATTTCCAACTCAATATTGCCACTAGCATCCTAAACGCCTTAGTTCTCTGGTTGTACTCATCTCCTTGAGATTTCCTTCTCTATTCTACACATCCATTTTGCCGTGGTCTTCTTCGCTTGTTCCTTTCTCCCGGAATCCAGTTTCATGCCTTCAACAGCATCCTTTCTCTTGTCATTTACCATAGGTGTCAATAACAATTTTCATTGTTTTTCTTCATATTATCAATAATTGTTTTATTCTTCATTTTTCACGAATGTTTTTGTATCAAACATGGTCATATGCTCCAATGTGCTTTTCCTCTTAATACTCCCTGACTCATATTCTTATTCATGACCTATACTTTAAACCGGTGCCTTATTACTCGTTCTGTAATGGTTTTCATATAGTTTTCTTTGGTTCAATTATTAATCCGCTTGATCGGATGCGGAGTTTTTAACAGATTTCTTTCCGCCAACTTTCTTCCTTGTATCTTGTCACATTTATTTATAACAACTCTGAGGTATTCATTTTGATATACATTTATTATTATTCTCTTTTGTGATTGAAATCTTCTTTATCTCCAATAGCCATATGTTAACTTTTGGTTGCCTAATCATAGTCGTAAAAAGTATGATCCGATTCAAAAGCATAGCGACTTGTAGAACTATAAAATCCCAAATATGGCGGATGCGAGGCTCTCTATGCGAGGAGTAGTGCTCGGGTCGAATTCCACGGCTGAGGATAGTATTTGGGAGTGAACTCTTCTCAGGATACCGTTTGGACGGCCGAAAAGGATGCGAAAGAGCGATGGAACCTCTTTCTCTTCGATCTGGTTCGCGTCACGAAGTGGCGAGTCAGCCAAGTCACGACTTCCTCTTCTTCCCACCCCAACGCACAGCCCCGGATTCATATCCACTCACGAATAAGCCGCCCTCTCTCACGTCCTTCTCTTTCCTTCTTCTTCCACTTATCAATCCGTTCAATTTCCCCACCAAACGGGGATATGATCAATCTCTTAAGTGCTGGAAAATATCTCCTCGGACTCTCTATGTTGAGTGTCCTCCTAATGCTTTTCGATATTCTAAATGCTTTGCTAAGAGTTGGATACATCTTAGTTCCGAATTCTACTTTACTTAAGTTTTGATTTGATTTTAACTCTCCATTTTCCGTAAGTTTTTCATCGGAAGAATTGTCAATCGGAGTCTAAAATAGGAATGAAATAGTCACCAACAAAATAATCGGATTCATTACTTTGAGACGAAGAATCATCATGGTGTCGTATTCTTTGAATTAATTTCGGAGCCCCTGAAGGTTTTGCGAGATAGTTTTATGTATTAGTATCATAACCAAGGAAAGTAGCTCGCATTTAAGTTGGCGATGAAAGATGTTTGATTCGGAATTTCATGTGATAAAAGCAGTCTTTAAAATTTCAAAAAAGCAACTAATTAGCAGAATATTCCCATCCGTTAATATCTCCGTGTTAATAATTTCTATTTAAAATGAAACAATATTTGAAATTCGTGATTGCTTCAAGCGCAAAGCTGCGATAGATGTGCCAGTTTTCTGCTTAGCGTTGATCGCTTCTATTTGCGAATTTCTGCTGATATCTAACGGACCGATAAGTTCGATTTTAGTTGCATGAAATGGTGAATTGGTATCTTTTTTTTCTTTTAATTCCATAGTTTTTGTCATATTTTTTAGGAACACACAGATCTAGAAATAATTGTCCATGTGTCGAATGGTCGAAAGTAGACATACCGTAATTTTGGGTATTGTTATTGAAAGATAGAAACCTTTTTTACTTCTATGTATTAGTAGCAAATTATCAGTAATTTAACTGTGTCTGTCATCATGAAATGCAGTTGGTTACTCACACCTGTGGCTAGAGCTGTGCTTTTTTATTCCCACAGTCAGTCTTTTCGTAGTTTTTGGTCCTTGGGTACATTTCGAGATTTCAGCTCGGACGGAGCGGTTGGCAACCCTTTCTCCCGCTCTCTTTCTCCTCCTCCTTTATTACCTCTTTCTCTCATCATCCTTCATTACAGCCACGGAACCAATTTCCACGCCGCCGATGGGTTTTTGTGAGCCTCCCCCGCCGTTGTTGGGGGCACCGAAGGGGCCTCTGACCTCTACCTGTTGTTCGCCTTCCTCCTTTCCATGTTTCCCTCACTTAATTTCCTCGCGCTCGGACGATTGCTAGCTTTATCGTGTGTTATTTTCATGATCTCATTTACTCTTTTTTGTGTGCGTTAACAGAATATGCTCTTGGTTTTTTGTATCCCCTTCGTTTCACTACAGCATATTACGACTTTTTAGAGTGATATCTCGTGTAACCCTTCTCAAAATTTTTCGTCTCTATAAGAACTTTTCGCTGTTAGTCGATCTCGAAGGAGTACGTATTCGGGTAAAGAAAGTTTTGGTGAATGCGCGCGCATGTACGCCTGATCTAAACGTGGCCGGAGCATTTCGGATGCTGCTCTTTTTGCTTACTAACAGAATGGTTGTTTTATGACTAAAATGTATATGTTTTCCAATGGAAGATCCTATGGGAAATAATATTTCGGTTATCGCTAGCTATTTCAGAAAGAAGTATCTACATTAACTAGGGTATCGGATTTTCTTCCAAAATGTCCGGTAAGAAACATTGGAAGTAAAGAATTTAGTTTTAGGTTGATTCTTTTCTTTATTCTGTTACTGCACGGGTAGATTCTTGGAATCTCAGATATGCCCATTCTTCACCAGCATTCCTCTTATGATGCCGAAAAGTAAATCGTCGTAAAATCAGTTGAAATGAAAACCATTCTTGCTTTGTTAAGTGTATAATTGTTCTAATACAAGTTGGCTACGTTGATTTCTTTTTAAAATTGAAATTTTCTTTGCCGTTTATTAGCGAAACGCTTCCATCACTCTTTATAATCTCTTTTCTAGAATAAAACGAGCTTTTCAACCCTCTACTTTCAGCGTCAAGCCAGGAAAAATCTTCACTTTGCAAATAGTGGTTCATAAGCAAATAGTGGTTCAAGAAGATAGTTATTAGCCTTTTTCTTCCTCAATTTTTCTCTCCTATTTTTAAGGAGACAGATTCGCGAAAATGGAAGATAGAATCTCTTTGGTACGCAAGTGAAATGGGCAGTTCTAACTTAACTAATAGACAGATAATTCGTGAAATATTTTCTTAGGTTTGCGTCGGCCAATGTAATCGTAAATCAGTCGGAGGCCTGTCTCCCGCTACGTTATTCATTCCCAGGGTTTTGAATCGTGAAAGAACGCTTCACGTTTTTGTGTCGTACATCGTGTTGAACACTGGAGGTAATTAATGTTGCCAGAGATGCTTAATTTTCATTAGATTAATTTACTTTTTCGTTTCCCTGGCGTTTATGACCGAAACTGGCGGATAAGTTCCAGGCGCACGCGAAGTCGAGTTGTGGCACATACTTTATGAACCGCCCGCTCACGATTTACAGACTCGCAGTTCTCCTATTCATCCAAAGGCTGCATAAACTTGTGTTGGGCGTGCCAACGTGTAAACAGCTGAGCTGTTTTCATGATGTTTGTCATTCTCGCTACCGTTACTGACTCTAACAGAACGATATTTGGACTTGAGGAAAAATGTCGTTATTCATCTGAAGTTTCATTAGTTTCTCGATGATATTTATTTAGGAAATTATCATGAGATTGTATAGCTGCGTATTTTTGGGAGCATTTTTGAAATATATGTTTTCTTTTCGAAAATTGTCGATAAGTGTCATGGAGGTGCAAAATCAATTATTTGTTTAGTCGATGAAACCCTTACGATTTATAGAATGACGTAGCAAGTATTAACCGACGTGTTAAGAAATCCGGCACGATTACACCGTTAATTATCGATAATTGAATGTGTCATGGTGATATTTTAGGATAATTAGCTTCAGTTTTATCTCCTGTGATAACCTTTTGATGATAAGATCGAGTCATACCTTAGTTTCTGGCGTTCAAAACTTAAACGTTCTGAATAATGTTTGTGATAAAGTTTTATGAACTAATTAGCTAACTTTGTCCTGTCTCACCTTTTACTCATGGTTACATCGAGTTAAATTTAAATAAAAAGTACTTTAAAATATAATTCAATGAGCGGCAAGAAAACCACCTTCCTTGGAAGTAAATTATAATTTATTTAAATTTCATCTTAAGAATATAGGAGAATTTGAACTACGGTGATACATACGTAAGTTTTGGAATGTACATTTTCACTATTCAATAACTTTTGTCTAGAGAATCATTTCATTCTCTGTTATAAACCCAAAGAAAATGCACAAATGTGCTCTAATCGTCTACACCATTAGAGGCATCATCTTTTTGCACCCGCGTAAGTGATACTTAGCGCCTCTCCCATACAGTTACATAACGTCCTCGCCTTCTTGGTCTCCGTGGTGGAATCTTTTTTATTCTGACTAGATTCAGTGGGTTGTTCAACTGACTCTCCAGACTCGTCTGTCACCAACTGTCATGTCCCTAAATGTCTTCACTTTCGTCAACTCTGCTTTTTATATTTGTCTTCTTGATTAGACTTTTTCTCGTTCTGTCGTCCTCCCTCGGCTGGCGAATGGTAATGCTGAATGGAAGAGTTCTGTCATTCTCTCGATAGCCATTTTGAGAAGCTACATCTTGCGAAACAACTCCAAGTCTCGTTGTTGATAACGTTCCGAAGATAGCGATTGAATTCATGATGAAATAGGAAACGGCGTAGAGAAGGTCGACTGTGTCTACTATATGCCTAAATTATACAGAGAATCAAAACACACGCATTTACACCGCATAACCTCGTAGACGAACGGGAGATTGTAAATCCGGTATTCATTAATTGTAGTCACTGGAACCTAATGTGATTGAAATTCCTGTAAAAACCAATATTATACTCGCTTTAATGCATGTGTAATGTAATATTACAACTGAATTACTTTTAGTGCTATGTCCTTCGATAATCAGGTGTGAAATCAGAAAGTTGGTCAGAAGCTGTCCATGTTATTCATGTTCATTATCTTGCTTCCTGATTTTTCACATTTCCATAATTCTCTAGTTTTTGTAGCCAACTTCATACCAAATAGAGCACATAAATTAATCAAGAGATTGCATCGATAAAGTATGTTCTTCTAGCTATAAATATCCATCTTATATTTCTAAGTATTTCTGTCGCAGAAAAATTGTTTTGATATTAGTTCCTAATACACGTTAATATCATTTTCGTATTTACACGTTATTTTATATTAGACGTAGCAAAGCCAAATGCATGTACGTAGCGTTAATGGGGAAATATTGCAAATTTCACGATTATGGCGTCGTTAGCGTACTTATTTAGCGTGTATTTTAATATAATGGAAACTTATGCGAAATTTCCATCAGAATTCGATATCGTGATCTTCCAATTCAATTTATATTTCCGAGAAAAGTCTAATTCCCTTATATTTGGTTGGTACCGCTTGCTTTAGATTTTGAGCGCTAGTGATGTGAACATTTCTAAGTTTTCGTTGGTTAATTGTTTCTTAGTTATGACTCGAATGGTCTAATTCAACGTTATTTCAACGTTCAAGAATGCGTTGTATATATACATCATATACTTTGTAAAGAATACTCTGCTATTCCCTTTGTTGTCAAAATGATTAATTAAAAGTTGATCCATCCCTTACTCAAGTTTCCAATCATCTTGGGAGAATAAAGTATGCAATCCAATGTATCGATGATCAAAGGAAGCAGAAAAAGACTCCTTGAATTATAGCAATACTATTAAACTATTACTATTTTACAGCATTTACTAAGGAAGATAGAAGCTGAAAAGAGAAAGGGAAGACATTTCGGCAAAACTAGTGAATGTCTCGCAAAAATTCTCGAATTACAATATAACGCATCTGGGATGGCTTTAAAAAAATTATAACCGGAAGATGTTGCTGTTCAGTTGTTTTTCGTAATGGAAAGTTTCAGCGATTTCTAGATATAATAATTACATTTTGTGGACGGCTAAGAATAGCTGTAATTGTGATGGCAATTGGTCCATTGCGTTTTCATCTACTTTATGGTATAACAATAGCTATTATTGCCTTGATTCTGCTTAGATGTGTGTACAGGTGCTACATTTCTTTATCGTCGTTGTTTTCGTTGGTGAATAGATTGGTGAATCCATCTTGAGGATGATTCTCTCGCTCTAAAGACCGTCGCTGGTTGTGTAACAAGTCCGTTGATTTCTTTCGCTTGCCCTTCTCAAATACTGTGTCGCTGACACGTTCATTCGGAGAATCCGTATACTTCTCTCCCAATGAAAACGTGCTATTTTGCCATTTTACGAAGTTTTTTTTAATTTAAGTTTGAAAATTCGCGATTTATAGGAAGTTGATGCTGCTGTAAAGGTTCAGTTACTAAAATACCAATTTTTTAAGACAATTTTCTCAGACCTTAAGAGGGGTAATGGCTCTTTTTATTGGCGAATGTGAGTTAAGCCGCGTGTACTTCAAAATGTCTCCATACCTGCCTCAAAGTCAAAATTAATCCCAAGTTATTTTCTTTTAAGCGTGAAAAGATATCCAAAGCGTCATCACAATTCTGTTTGCCTGAAGGATTTTTCTTTGATAATTTGATTGGATTGCAAGGATCGTTTTACATTCAGGAGCAAAAATGTTAGCTTTCAGAATCCTTTCATCATATAAGCCACATCGCGGAAAAGGAACTGAAAGTAAACTTCTTAAGTTGGTGATATGTTATCGAATTCACGATTTTTAAATTGCTAATTATCATCACTAAATTTCGAGGTTACTGAAATATCTTCGCTGAGAAATTTGGTACATTTTGAAGATTTCGGAAAATTTCGAAATTGTATATTTTTTTATGCTGCATAACCGAATACTCATTGTCAAGTGCATCCAATGGGTGAAGGGTAGAGACTCCCCGTTATTCAGGATGATTTTGGTATTTATTGTATATGAACTGCGAAAGAGCGCTTGATGGGAAAAGTGGGCTGGCAATCGCAATCGCCGGTTTCACTTTCATGTGCTGCGATGCATCGGATCATTGGCGGGTTGCGTGGACGAGGGCCATTGGGCGAACACCCTTTCTCCTCCCACGCCTTACTTCTCTTGGCGATTGAAATGCTTTTTTCCGCTCATGAATTTATTGGCTAATAGCTATTTTGAAACGACGCACGAACCTCCGTAGCATCGAGTGCTGTCGATGGATTTTATTTTAGACCGCTGAAGATATGTTACCTTCTCTATCAGGGCTGCCCTGCCTTTTATTGCAAACGAGTTACTTTTACTACTGGAACGACTCTCCATGTAACGAGGAAAATTAATCGAATCCTCCTTAGTAATTCATTCTCCGAGATTTCTCACTCAATAAGATTGTCCGCAAAGTGGGAGAGCCGAGTTTGACTCCCGGTTTCCTCGCACTTTTCCACCTTCCTGTATCCTTCGAGTTTATTTCCGCAACTTTTTAATTAAAAGTTCAATTGTCTTTGCTTTCCTTTTTTTTATAAACCTTAAAGGAGCTTTTAATCTTTGTTGGCTGCATGCATGTATGAGTACCGTGATGATGCTGGGTGCCGCTAAGTCCGTACCTATCGTATCGCGTGTATAGCTTCTCTAATAGCAGGGTGAGAATTATCATATATTATGAAGTTCGAATGGTAAGATCAGATACTCGAAAAATGGCATATCCGAGCTCGATTCTCTGGTCATCTTTGATCAACATCCCCATTTTC
Organism: Sympetrum striolatum; assembly: GCA_947579665.1. Classification (NCBI taxonomy): domain Eukaryota; kingdom Metazoa; phylum Arthropoda; class Insecta; order Odonata; family Libellulidae; genus Sympetrum; species Sympetrum striolatum. Next base: position 44,653,013 of record OX388342.1, on the reverse strand, counting down.
TTGATTGGCTTCGTTGTATTATCAAGTAACGTTTCCGATTTTTTGTATTTTCGTTTTCTTCGTCGTTAGTTATATTGCATTAGTTTTAATTGAAATCTCCAAGATAACTTCTTTTCTTCCGCTTCCTTCTCTTCTTTGATTTGAAGTGGAAGTGTTGCCGTCAGTTTTAGCACTTCGCTCGGATGCTAAGGGTGCGGCAGCCGAAGGGAAAAAGACGCCACGAATAGCAATAAGGAATACGCAATACGGGGAAGAGAGACTTGGGTGGAGGCAGCGTCCGAGGAGAGGACACCTCCCCCTGCCAAAGCAGAGATCGAAAGATTCGGGAAGGATTTGTGTCGTAATTTAGGCGAGAAATATGGTCTCATCTTGTGGGATCAGAGGTGATGGATAGAGTGGTTGTGCGATCCATATTCAAAGGCTCCAATGACGCGGATTTTCGTCACCGACGACGTGATATACGCATTTACTCGTCTTGGCAGCTATTACCTGGTAGAGCTACTTTCTGCGACACAATGCGGTCTCTACATCATTGACAATTTCATTCGTAAGATTAAATTTTTTTCACCAGCCGAAGCTATCTTACCGAAATTGATTAATCTCCTGATGTTCCGCTAATATAATTTTGTGATGACATATTTTCCTGTTAGAGACCCAGTTGGCGAATATTAGTAACATTTGATAAAAATTCCATTCTAATTCCATGAATATTTATTATCCGTTCCGTTCGATTACCCTCTCAAGTTCCTCCCTTGCTGTTTATTTCGTGAGTTTGTAAGTAACCGAGGAATTCTGTCATTAAAGTTCGCATTGCTATGTTTAAACTGCGATTTTGTGGAAAGATTCAAAGGGGGATAAGCTAAAAATGATGATGTTTTTTATATGATGTTCTGAATGGTTCTAAGGGAAAAGGAAGATCTGAAAAAAGGTTGGTCGAATATGGTTAATGAGATACTGTAAAAAATAGATGTTTGTAGCTTCAAGAATTCAAAGAAACGCTCTCTAGGAAAAGATACATTCATTTATAAATATAATTTTAGCGTTTTCCGTTTGAACTTTTCTATGGAACCCTCGCAGTATGAAAGAAAGTCTTAGAAAGCCAAGTAGTTATTTAGTTAAAAACTGGATTGCATAAGCACGCAAAGTCAATGCCTTAAGGAACCCTTGTGCATCTCCACCTGACACTATACAACTAAGGGAGAGGATCGATGTAACATATTCCGCGGCATCATTTATGGATGGCCCATAATATTCAAAGTTTGAATGCTGTGCAAGGCGTGGTTATGGAAAAAGGCTGCCCTCTCTAAAATCTTGCAATACTTTCTCTTATCGTAGTTATTGTACTGCCGAGCTAAGCCTAAACGAAAATCGCTTAGGTTTAGGGCTACTTCGCTCTGCTCGGAGTTGTCAGGCCTTCCCTGCTTCCCGTTCCTCTCGGACGATGAACGCGGCCGAAAAGTGCTTTCTCACAGAAGTTGATTCTATGAACGCAAAATGTGTACCTGGTGAGGTCATATTTCGAAAAAATTCTTTGTTTACTTTGGGTACGGCGGATGGAGGTGTTTGTATCTAAGCCGCAAGATATCATCAGAGATTTCAAAGAAGCTGCGCTACATCTTCATTATGAGCCACTTGCTTAGTTATTTAACTTATTGGCGACCTTCATATCAATCATGATGGTAGTTTTGCTTGTTTTACGAATGCGATCATAAAACCTTATTTAGTATATTTTATGGATTAAGTATGAGTCCATCGTATATTTACTTTATATAGTATGAAGTTTTCTTTCAATTAAAAATGTAAGGAATATAACAAAATTTGTTTCCCTGAAATTAAAGAAGAAGCGCATTTGTAGCTGGAAATGAAAATATTTTCTATTCTCTTGTTCAAACCGAAATTTCCGGGGTTGGGCGGTTTAATCTTACCCCTGTCAAATATCCAATTAGTTGGCAGTTCTTTTGTCGTTGAAAGTAAGTTTGTTTTACTGAACAGTGTGCCCTTTTCAATTCTCGGAAATGTTTGCGTAAATCATAAACCATGATTCGGCTTCCTCTGCAGATTTGGTCTTCAAATTCTGTTATTTTCTCATTTTAGTTTAGTCTTGTAATTAGAGTTGAATAACTGTAGAGGAAAATTGATGATAATTGGAAGCCATATTCCGAAGGCGAAAATAAGAAGGAAACGGCATGGCGATCAGCGGACCCTTAGAAAATCCCAGATAAAGCGAGACCTTCGGACACTGATGTATGGGGTCATTTGGTTCATCTTTTGATTCCCCGTACGGGGTTAATTCCCCCCTCCAATTTCCCCGACGGCAGACCCCTCCAGTGCATGGAGTGGGCCCTCTCTCCAGCCTTTATAAACACGGCGTGGCAATTAACTCGCATTGTCCCGAGCTTCTTTCGCAGTCTCCTGATAGAGGCTCTCTTATCCCTCTCTTATCCGAGGCGATCCATTGGTCAGACGCGGCTCGTGTGCTAATTAACGTGGCGCGGGAGATTCCCTCGCAAGATGTCCGAACCTGTTGCCTCCGTCCCCCCACTGGATGCTGAATCAGCGAATTGCCACAGGATTGCTGACGCTGGGCCGTTGAGGCGTTTTGCTTCCTCTGCGCCAAAACGCCCTCAACGCGCATCCCTTCGGCTTGCAGAAAATGCACCAGTTCGGATTTACGCATCGCGGCTACGTCGGTATAGCAGTCTGTGAGTTCGGACGTAACTGAATGTATGCTACCTTATCTTTGCCTTTGGTTTCGTATGCGGCCGAATAGTGTAAGCGGTGTGACAATAAATAACAGGCTCCTTCCCCGTTTCAGAGTATTAAATACGACACCAGCAAAACCTCCGTTGATTCCCAATTAAAAGGATAGAAGCAAGAAATCAACACGTTTGGATAGTCTATAATAAGAGAGTCTAACATCCATCAACTTAACTTAGTTCTTTTTTCTAAGAGAAACCAATCGTCACTCATCTGACTATACAGATCAGTAAACCATTTCCATGGTGTTCTCTGTTTTCTATAAACCTCTAACAGAGCAACATCGAATTCGTCACCATCAGGCTTTTAATCATATAAAATGTGCTTTCCGCCAGGAGTTAGTGCGAAATTTTGAATTACAGAAGACGTCCACTGCATGCGTTACCATGGTCCAATTGTCTGTTGAGGTAGTTTGCGTTCGTCATACTTGTCTTGAGGCTCATAGCCGCTGTGCTGGGCTCTTCTGGTAATTGTGGAAGATAAGGATGAGCTATACAAATCTCATGAAATTTCAATTACTACATATTGAAGTATCAATTCAAGAGTTTCTTTGGCTGAAGTTTGTATACATATTTTGGCTCTCAGTTTATGATCGCAGTTGAGCACCTTGACCTAGGACGGTAGAATATTATTATTATTATTATTACAATAGCACTGCAAGTAGGCAAAGAGCCAGGTGGCAGTGCCGCTTGTCATACAATAATGCCAACTACTTACATTAACAACAATAAATTATAAAACAATCATAAGATAGTAAAGAGGAAAAGTCACAACCCAAGCTAAACATCATATATAACGACTCAATGTAAGAACAGCTAAATTCATAATATGTATGACAAAACAACAATCACTTTTCCATAGCAGATATAAAAAACAATATAAGTCTTAATGCCTAATTTTATTTAAGATTTTCTTAAACTTTTTCTCAGTATCAGGATAGGGATTGAAAACTTCTTCAGGTAATAAATTTCACTCCGCTATAGTTCTATTCATAAAAGAAAATTTCATCAAATATCAAAGAATAGAAGAGTCGATCGAAACTTGTAGCAAAAATTGACTGTGCTTGCATGCCGCTGTTTAATAGGCTGACGGAAAACCGAAGACCACATCTCTTTCTACGAACAGTTGCCAGGCAAAGAGAAACTTATATAGAATGAAGGCTATTCCTTCTTATCCTTACTTCGTTATTTACTGTTATTTCCAGTATAACTAAATTATAGTGGCAATTTTCGAAAAAATTACCATCAACCTCTCTCTCTCTCTCTCTCTCTTAGCTTTATATTTTTATGTACGACATCTTTCTTTTTTCTTTGTGCAAAGAATGAGCTTTTCCTTAACTGCGGGGTTTGATCCTCTCACTATTGTCGAGATAATTACTTCTTCAACTAGACAGTCACCACGTGGACGAGGCATGTGAATCATATGCGAACAATCGATGTTTATTCCTCACGTCTTTCAATCGCAGAAAGAGCATTGATATATGCGAATTTTTTATTGAAGTTTTCATATTCCATGTCTCGGATATTATCAGTTGCAATTATTTAAATGAAACATTTTGTATAAATAAGAAGCTTATGTAAGATGGCATCTCCTGAATATCTCTGAATAATTTAAGAGATTATCCTGTATCATTTTAAGCTTATAAAAGTCCCCTAAATCAAGGTTTTCCGCATCTGGGATACTTTAAAACAATTATTATGATTTATTTTTGTTATTCAGCGTTGTTGACTGTATCTTAGAATGGAGACTTTCAACTTGCTTGATTCCTCTAACAATGATAATTATATGTAGCTCTTTGTAAATGAGCATGAGTGTCTTCCAAGTACTTCTTGAACGCCATACACGTATTTTTTCAATTTCTAAAAAATCTGTTAATGTATCATAAAGTAGTACTGCGCAATTCGTATGGTAATAATCTAGAAAATCATGCGTCAAAAGTATCAAGGAGTTACTCGGTGCAGCGTCTGCTGAAAAAATTCATCCAATTCTTTTTCTGAAGTTATCATTTTATTTCCAAAGCAACCGTTTGTTTTTCATCAATCCTTATTCCTTTATTGGTCAGTCGACGCAATTATAAAACAATTTGCTACCCTCAAACCTTTACGCCATTTATTATCTACTCTGTGTTGGTTAAAAAGTTTTATTTCAACATGTATTCATCCTTTTATCAAGCGACAGTAATTCATATTTATACTTTCACTCTCACTTATAACTATTTAAGTAATTTTTTTTATTATCGCTAGGTTTATATTCTAAAGAAAGTATTTAGAGTGATGTGGAATTTTTTTCGTCTGTCTTGAAAATATATCATGACGCATTGTCCTTATCCGGCGTTCAGGTCTCCCACTTTGTGACTTATTTTGAAATTCTTTTTGGGTTTTTGATCAGCACGTTGTGTTATAAAATTCTAGCTTAAAAATTATAATCTTAATATGCCCTCTGGAAACGGAAGACTTACTCTCTACTCTTTTTGCAGATCCGACGATGAGGACGCCAGTGGTAGCAAGTACCCTCGCTTGGAGGATGACAGCATTCAGGACAAGGAGAGGTTTGCCAGGTAAATACCGAAGCCGTCATAACCCACACCACTACCACACTTCACCCCCCACACCAAATTAATCATTTGCTGTGCCTCCGAAAGTAAACATACCATTTTAATAACTTATTTTCTTACCTTTTGCTGCTATTAGCATTATCTTATTATAACGATCACCATCTGATGTAAAATTTATTCATCCGATGTCAGTGACCGCCTTAAAAAATAATCCCATCCTTGCTCAAGTTCAATTTTCTCTTCTTTTTGCTCGCCTTTTCCCCTTTGCGGAATTTAAGAATAATGATCGTACGGAATGATGAGTTTTATTCAATTTAGATCGGACTTAAGTAAACAAATTCAATATAGATTATTATTTACGATTCAGAAAAGCGAAAAATTTCATAAAATTCATCGATTTTTCGTAAAATGTTAAGATCGTCACCTGAACTATGGCAGACTAAAAATTAAGAAGTGAATCTATAAGTATACTAAGATAATTATTTCATTCGTTTGATTTAATGTTATTCAAAGATTCTGTCCTCTAATGATTGAGTATTCATATAACAACATTAGATCGAAATAGGGTATAAATGAAGTAAAAGTGAGGTGCCAATTATTTTCGAAGTTTAATTCTATTGTAGTGTAATTATTTCACTATGGCTACGATCTGTTTTGATAATGTTTCGTAATTTTGATCGATAATCATGCCACACCACTCAAGTAACGAAGGAGAGCAAGGATAGTTTTAGCAGCATAAATCACCTCAAATCGCGTCATTTTTACGGCAACAGCTCCCATAGTGATTTATGCTTTCTCAATATATGACCCTCGGTTGACTGCGTCAGCGTTGGATATGGAGAAAGCGGAAATCTCACGATATTCAAAGAAGTTCCGCATTTTCATCTTTCTCTTGTCCATTAAAGGCTGTTAGTCTGCGAGAATGCATTAAAGTTCACGATTCTGCATTATGCAGTTCCTTATAGTTATTCGCGCTTTAAATTCCTTGCAGATACATTTGCGATTTTAAAGTCCTCGGACTATAAATGTTTATTAGGCATTAACTTCATGCGGAGAAATAAATTTTACCTGTGAGGTACTTGGAAAGAAGTATTTCCAATGAAGACATCATTGTTCGAGCCCTTGTAATGCTCTCGTGTTAAATTTAGAACGACTTCAAAGAAAGTAATGGTTTGTAGGAGTCAACTTTGAGCAGAACGTGAGCCGCGAAGTTGCCATAGAAATGTGTGTATATTTTTAAGGCATTTGAGGGAGTTTTCTTCAGAATAATTCGCCATAGGAAAATTAAAATTTTTACTTGTGGAAACCGGTAACATAAAACCCGAGCACAGCGATTGAGATATTAAATGGAATAACTTTTCTCGAAGAGCAGCGTCACAAAACTTTTGCTCAAAATTTTACGGTTTCCCTCCGGAGAGAGTTGTCATTCCTTTGCCACTTTAATTATAAAATAAACCTAAATTTCTTAATTCCGTTAGCCAAAAGTGGGCTTTCGTACCTTTATTAGTACCCATTCAAATATCGCTCCAAAAAGAAAGATTCAATGCAATGCATTTGGTGATTTTTCCTTAGTTTACTCTTTGCCTTTTGTTATTGAAATAGCTTAAGATCGAATAAAATTGTTTTGGAGAATTTCCCAGCCGGCAGCTTAGGGCTTCCGAATACCCTCGTATGCAGAGGGCGTATATTTATCGTAGCACTCGATGAAAGTTATTCGGACCATTTTCTTTAAATTTTAGAATAAATTGACGCTCATTTATCCTTCCATTCCATTTGGCGTCATATCCTGCAAGTTTTTCAGCGAATATACTGTTTTTACCAGTAACAGAGAATTGGAATATTTTTTTTCTAAGTTCTCGCGATGTCGAAAACGAATTATGTATCGATGACAAGAATGAGAAACTTTACCTAGAAATTGATTTTTGTTGCCCTAATGATTACCATGAGTTTGTATGAATATTATTTTTAATTTAATGTTGCAAGGAGAATACAACATCATATCGATAAACGTGAACTTGTATTTCTTATTGAAGTATAAGTGAATTTTCCAAAGTCAAACTGAACTAAACTGAAGACTTAAAAGTTGAATAGGAAGTGATTTATTCACTGCACGGTGTCGGCATGAAATAACTCTCAAAGCTTGACAGTCTCGAAAAATACCAAAACGTGAAAACTTCGCTTTTTTAGCAAATTTTATCGTTATTTGAGGAATTCGTATGACTATATCTATGTTTTCAGTAATGATTATTCAAATATTGCAATAATCTTCATAATTTTAACTGCGAAATCTGCTTTATATATTTTTTCTTTTCGTGTAACTCCTTTTTCGGTGTTTTGCTGTCATCGATTCCCTCAAGTTTTCTTCTCATTAGGTTTTATTAACGCCTGCTTACGTAAGCATTTATTTGTTTACTACGTAATATTTTTCTTTACTTTGGAAATCATAAGATGATGGAGTGGTCATGCCAAACTCCGTATGCTTTTTTCGCCGTTCAACTCATTTTCTATTTTATTCATTTTGATGAATGTTTTTTCAAGTCTCTCGAGATGGCGTATGTATTTATGTATTCAAGAGTCAGTGACCAGAACATCTTCATTTTGTTTCTTTTGTTTCAAAAAGCAGTCTAAATCAGATATCATTATTATGATAAAACTTCGTTTTATCAATGGCAAGATAAACACCTAACGAAATCAAACGAGTTAGTGGTCTAATAATAATTACACCCGATGTTTTCGAAGCAAACCGGAAACATCCTAGGTCATCCATTTTTTTATTTAACGTTTGAAAGCCGTCATGATTGATGGCTCTATTTAAAATTGCATTTCAACAATTAGGGCATGGTTGAGTTTTACTTGGATGTATGTTTATTTGAGTAACTCAACGATTACTCCAATTTGCAACACATTTAAAATATTTCGCCAAATATAAATTTGATAGCTTCGCCGCTAAATCATGTTATATGATATTACTCGTGCCAAATAATGTTTACTGTGGTAGCATACATAATTTCTTCCTGATATTTAAACCTTCTGTCGTTACCTTTAAATTCAGTTAATCCTGACGTGGTATGAAATTTGTTACTTATGAATAATTGCATTTGTTCTTTTTTGAACTTTTATTCCCGATTTTTTTTAATTGCGTAGTTTTGCAAGTTTTTCAACCATAAATATTTCGGTTCGTTTTATTAATCGCTTTTTATTGACTGTTTCTAAACAATCTTTTGGGTTTATTACTTTGACAACAAATTATGAAAAGGGCTCAAATAACATTTTTGCTCTTTCGAAGGAAAGGAGGCGCATAAGAAGACAAACCTGGACATTTCTTAATCTAGTCGTAGGGGTAAACTCTTCTGGTTACTGAGACACACTTTTCCGTTCTAACTTACGGTCTCAGTTTCTCGGACATTAAAACGGAGATTCGTGCGCACGACATTCGCCCTTTGATTCCCCAAATGCGCTCATCTTCGAAATCCTCCGTCGGCCCGCAATCCTCGGCGAACTTTCCCCGCGTGTGAGGGGGCGGACTGGACTCGCAGCATCCGCCTTTCCCGTGGGAACCTCCTCTATTTCCCTTTCTTATCTCTCCCTCCCATCGCCTCTCCCCGGAATGCCGCTGCGGGACCACGATAAATCTACAACTGCATTCGCCCCGCTTTCCTAACGAGGGGGGGGACTATGATTTAGTGAATGCGCTAAAGGTATCGGCCGTGGACCGTTTTTGATGTTATTACTTCGATGCAGGTTAATGCGATCGTAATTTCTAGAGCACGTCTCGCGTTATGGCCGCATGTAGAGTCTGCAGACCGAAGGCTAGCTGTATCCCCTCCACCGTTAGCTACAGAATGCAGTCGTGAGGGAATGAGGATCACTGGCCAAGGTGAGGAGTGAGGTAGTTTTTCCTTACTCTGCTTTCTTAGCCAAATTGCTGCTTTAAGTAGAAAATCTTCATCTAAATGCAGACGATGTTACATAGAGGATAACTTTTCAGTTTATTCGATAAGGAAAGATTCAAAACCCAGTTATTCTGGAATTATTTCGTGGAATACCATCTGAAACTGATCAAAACTGTTCTTCGCAATTTCCACGAATTGATTACATTAATTTTGGTTAAAAAGTAGGATTAGTTTTTGGAAAATTCGAAGATATGAATTGATTTGTTGTTAGGAAATTTCTAAAATTAATGTCATAACTCATACCACATTGACTCAAATAATATCACAGCCAAGAGCAACGCTGAGACATAAATAAAAAAATCTTCCTCCATTTCATACCGATAATCGAATGAAAGTTATTTCATTCATTTGATAAATCCAGATATGGTTGTACGACGTCCAGCATTTTACAGTCCTTACTTCGTTTCTCATTCATCATGTCATCATCAGCATGATAATATTTCATGTGGTATGGATAAAAGTGTGATATTCTCATTTCTTTACGTTGTGGAGACATACCACAAAGTCGTGCATGAACCAATAGTTAGTACTCAGGGTTCCTCACAAATTTCAATTATCTATTTTGAATTAGCAATTTATGCTTCATTTAACTTGAAAAAGGCGGGAATTATTGGTTTAGCTGTTAGAGTTGATGTGTATTTGGAGTAAACTGTGATTAATCGAAGAATTAACAGAAACATTTGAAACGCTTTGATAGTGGTATACCAATCGAAATCGGGGAGAAATAGTTGAAGATATTTCAAGATGAAATTAATATTTTTTTGTTTCGATTAATTTTATTTTAACTTGATACGGCATACGCTACTGGTAGCTTATGCCGTATCAAATTGTTTTATGGTGTCAGAAGCTACTCAGCCTACGGCTCCGAAAAGTCCTCGTCCCATCGCGATAAAATTCATTTCTACGGCTCATTCATTTATCCTTTGATTCCATATGAGTTGCAAAAAGGAAGCTAGCCTTACATTTTGAGCGCTGGCTTGCAAGACTCCTTTTCACTAAAATTTTTCACATTTTTCTCATGGCGGATCATTTAATTTCTCACCCTGAACCTGAAAATCATTTAATTTCTCACCCTGAGAGTCGCCTATCTCCCGATTAGTGACTCTGATTTATGCATCCTTGTGTAAAAACGCTTAACTCAAGATTTGGGATAAGAATGAAGGAGAAATTATTATTTTTCCCGCGTTTGCTTTGCCTGTTAACCTTACTTGGGTTGATTATTGGTTTGAGTTGAAAATGTGGACGGTGGTCCAAACGATAGCTCTCACGCGACATTCTTCGGTCCACTTAGCATTCCTCCGTTCTTCATTTTCGAGAAAAAGTGCTCTAATCACGGCTTCACAATCGAAGCAGACGCCCCAGTCGATATCCGCCTCTCTTGCGCTCTACCTAATTCGTGCTAAAATACTTTTCTTCTTCCGTTATGTGTAAATGAACCCGCGCTTTGTGCAGCTGGATACACTGTTGACTTCTATGTTAGGCTTAAAACCTCTGGCTTCAGATGAGCGTTTGCCCTGAGGTTACAACTGCCGTGTTCTGCACTCTTTCGACTCGCACATTCAGAGCCAGCTCCTGACAGTAATGTTTAAACACCGAAATGCGTTGGTAATGCAAGGTCCACGAATATCCAACGGGTATCGCATTCGCTTTCGTGTAATTTAGCCTCAGGTTCCATTCCCAGTTGGGACCATGTTCTTGGCCCTGCCTCGTGCATATTTGGGAGGCTATTTGACTTAATAGGTAATTGGTTAGAAAAGCCGCATACTGGGGCGTGGGAGTCGATGCACTGATCACGTGTCACCAACAGCGAATGACGCCTGTCCAGGACATATCCCTCAAAGCGCCATTGACTTTTTACTTTGTACTTTATTTGTCTCGAGATAAACATGTAGAACCATTTCTCATGTGTAACAATGACGAGCTGCTAAATTATCGTTGTTCGTGAAGTTTTGGAAATGATCAATGATGTTGCCATTTAAATCATTTTATCAGGCACAATTGCACATAGTTTTCGCCTTAGGTAAAAATAAAGTAACATTGCCATAAAGCATCAGCGTAACAATAGCATATGTAGCATGACTCATTAAGCGTCTCGTAAAAAAACAAACAGATCAGAAGCGATGGAATTTAAGTAGTATTTGTCAACATTTAAGATAGCAAGTTCAAATCGTCTCGCAAATACCAAGGTGGTACTGTGTATTTCCACTGTTTTACTTCACTCACAGCTTCCTTTCTCTATATTTGTTTCAAATATGCCGTCTTAAATGTATCTTTCTTTCTTGAGGAGAAGCAGAATTGAAAGTCGACCCGATTGGGACTCGAACCAAGATCCTCTAGATATTTATGTAGTATTCAGTAGCTCTCCTGAGCGCAATAGGTCGGAAATACCTTCTCTCTATTCACACATAATCTCTACATTGGTCGCTTTTATGTAACGTTACTTTTGTTGCAAAAGTCATTAATTATCTGTTATTTCATTGAAAGAAATCAACAATTTTTGTGGATATTTCTTTACTTCGGAATCTTATTTTGCACCTTGGAATTGTTGTGTACAATAAACTTACGTTTGTTAATTACTTTTCTATTTTAAACATACATTTATTCTTACATTGGATCATTTTCCAATTTTTTTATACGTATTGAGGTGGTTATCTCATTCGCTTTACTGGCTCAGGCATCCGTCTGCAGTACAGTGGAGAGTTACGGTTTTTCTACTCAGCGATTTCGAAGATATTTCGTCAATGCGTGTACGAATCAACGCAGTGTCAAGTATCTGACGTAATATCATTCTATACTTATGTAAAAAGAAGTTAATTCACATAGTCAAAGTCTACTATTGCAAGGACAATGCTTGGTAAAAGCAAAGATATTAAAGTTTTCAAAAACTGAATTTCTAAGGTTTGAAATTGTGGTGTTTAGAGTAGCAGAGGGTGTATCTTTCTATGCAGAGGTTTTAAATAACGTTTCTAAATAAATAATTTATCTAAATGTTCTTATAAGTGCAAATAAGGATTTCGTTGCAGTAATTAATTATTGATTGACTTGTAATGATGAGAGGTTTTAAACAGTTCATCCAACTTAGAAAACGTTTTATCTTGACTAGGGATCCGCCCTAACCCTAAGCTAGGGTAACACTAGGGAACCCTTGTCTTACGGGCTCCCGGTAATTTATGTTGAGATCGCCACCATCCAAAAGGTGATATAACAGTATTATTCGATAAAATAGCAGTAAAATAGTCTTGTTGTTGCTCTAAGCGTAAGAGTTTTTCCTTTCTTAGCCATGGACTACAACCGTGTTTTCCATGATAATACCGAACGACTAAATCCTCAAATGAAACAATCAAAAGCGTGAACGACGTTTCTTTCCATCTTTCTAAAACGGGAACAGAACAAAAATAAAATAGATGGTAAATATGAAATATTCATCAACAGCTGTATTTATTTGTAGTTAAATAAACCTTAGAAACCAATTAACTACTTTTTTTACCTAAAACATCTTCCTTTAGAGTCGCTGACATAAGTAATATTTACCCTTAAACGGTTTGCGCTATTCGGTGCTTATGGAGAGAAAGTAGAAAATGGTGGTTGAGTGGCAATGGATGCAAGGGAAAGCGCAGGTTCCTTCGTAAACAACGAAGCACGTCGCCAAACTATTACATTTCCGTTTAGCCGTCGCCGTCCGCTCTTTAGTGATTCCGTCCCTCGCTGCGCTCTCCGTGAGGGAATCCTCACAGACAGGACTCCGCCCCAGGGCGCTCGCATCAACAGGGGCGTCTTCGAGGGGAGCTGTGGACGCGACCGACTGTAAACAGCGAAATAAACAAAGACCTATACCTTTTTGCACTACTTAACTGAGAAGGGGTTGTCCATCTTCAGGTCACGCGGAAGGATACGTAACTCACGATTGCCAAAGCTGGTACTCTTGCTTCGATTGTGGAAAAGTTTCCATCTTGGGTCTTTCTCTCAGAAAGGATTTCCACAATGGCCGCATCCGCTGATTTCATTGAAAACGTAAAACCACTCGTCGTACTTCACTTTCGGCTTCGTTGAACTGCATTGACTGAAATATTCCATATATTTTTTAGTAATGTTGCGATTGTGGCAAATAAAGTGTGTACAACTGCAGCAGAAATAATGGGCAGCAATGCTTATAGTCGACGTAAATATATAGTAATGAGAATATCAACCACCGTTCTTCATTGTCTGATCTGTTCACTCGTTAACTTCCCTTTATCCGTGTTGCAGCGGTGGGACGAAGAGAACGCTCGAACTCAGTTGTTTCATTTTCTGTTTCAAATTAAAATTCAAAAATCTCTTCGTCTACTTATTGTTAAGCTGAATCTTTATTGTTACTCAGCATATTCAACAATCTCTTCGTCTACTTATTGTTAAGCCGAATATTTATTGTTACTCAACATATTTGTTGTTCATTTGGTGCCCGATATTTAATCCACATCAATCGCGACCTTGTCGACCAAAGTTTCAGAGAGTCCCTTAGTCATTATGAGTTATAACGAACATTTGACGCCGTCGAGAAATTCAACGAAAACGGCTTAAGATGAGTATAATTTATACCAGCATGGCGTAGAACCAAAATTTTAAGAGCTCTGAATACGGTGCGGTGTTTCGCCGATGTTTATTACCGTGTATTTCTTCCTTTTCCTTCATAATTCGGAGTCCGCTTCGTCGTTGTTTCCTTCCGATCCGCGCTGTGGAAAAGGCGGAGGTCAGGGGAAGGGGAGTCTCCTTCGTGACTAGCTTTCCCCAGTAGAGACCGCGGAGTTGCGTGTTCCCACGCTGTTCGGCATTCGTGTGTGTGTGCGTGCGTGTGTGTGTGAGAAGTCGTGAGGATAGGGAGGCTAATGAAGACCGGAGGGAGTGGCGGAGAATAACCTTCCGACGACCAATCCGACTTTTTTCCCCCATTTCGGCGGGTGCGGGAGCAGTGGTGCGGCCATCTGTCTCGGGTGCGGGGGCGGTGCCACCGAGGAACGGGTTATACCTGTTGTCTGCTCCCTCCTCCGCCGTCTGCCACCCCCTATCCGCCCTGTAATCACGTCCCTTCTCCCCGCGGGAAGATTGACTCAAAAGTACTGTTTGTGGAGAAATACTTTTTTTGTGCTGCTCCGCTTTTGCTTTCAATTGAGATAGCGAGAGCGTCGCTTCTCTCTCGTGGGGTTGGCTGGGGTTATTTGGATCGGTTTTTTTCGATTTCGTGTGGAAAAAGCTGCGTTTATATCGGTCGCTATGGAGTTTCGAATTCTCCTGGAAGGATTATTTTTTATGCTCTGAAGATTCGATGCTCGAGTCCGTTTGCACCCCAACATTATGTTCCTCCTTTACATATTTGCCCTCCAACCCGCCAGAGGTATGCTGCAGAGGAGTGTATCGGTAGCATCATTCCCACCTAGCCCCTACGCCTTCGGCTATCGAATGCTCTTTCAAAAATAAGCGAAGTGTTTTCGATTGTTCCTTGTATTGTTCCTTGTTTTGTCGATTTCTCGCAGAGTTCGCCATTTGATTACTTACTGGAATCTAAAAGTCACTTGCTTCGTCGACTAGTTCTGTCAGAAGAATTGTATTCGAAAAGCTCCCAAAAATAATTTCATCTCTTCAACTGCAGTTTATCCCCCGTAATATTTAATCATAGCTTACACACTATTGTTGAACACGAAATATCCATCAAGAAAACTAGCTTCTCGAAATCAGGCCATTTCTAAGTTCTCTATCTTGTAAATCGGTCATTAATAATCAAAAAGAGGGAAATATGAGAAAAAATTACTATTTTTGACTCACAAAGTGTATCCCATCGGAGCTGTAGTTGCTATATTTTCCTGCTATCCCCCTATATCATCTTTCGCATTTTGAGTCTGCTCTTTGATTGGGAAACTATGTTGATTGCTGCTCCTATGTTGACGGTCGCACTCCAAAGAACAACCTCACATTAGGTATGGTAACGGCCAAAGTAAGAGGAAGGATTCGTTTTTTTATTATATGTATCGGTTTGTCTGTTTTTTTTTAAGTAGTGAATTTTAATCAGAACCACTTTATTAGTATTTTCTCTTTGGTTGAGTTTTATAGTGTTTTCTATGATGTTATTTATCTCCTATCATCATTCTTACCCAGGAATTGCGGTCCTCAACATCCAAGTTTCATTTCCAATCCATCCTTGGTATATGCATCTGTTGAAGAACTTCCATACCATTTCTTAGATCATCTCTTCGTAAGCCTCAGTTGGTATTAGGAACAATCTGCTACGGTAAAACTGTTTGGTTATTGAATTCCTGGTTGAGTGGTGTTCATTTTCATTGAAGCTTAAAAACAAAAAGCTGGTATCCTCCTATTCATTAATTCCACTGCATGACTTTCATGAATAAAGTGATATTTTCCTCTACCTCATGTGATTATTTTCATACCTTTTTATTGTGAAGTGAATGTCTCCTTCTATATCAGAGATATCCGAATATCTACGGTCCGTCCCGTCCGATTTTTCATCTGACCTCATTCACTTAAGCTACATTAAATAACTTTTAGTCATATTGCACGGGTCTCCCTTTACTCTTGTGATTTGGTATACGTGACATAATCTCATAGAGAAGATTGTCCTTGGGGAATTCTTCTGTTTCGCCGAGGAATTCACCCTGTGCCCCACTCCTGTTTCACTCTTGTTACATAACCGATGTGTATCTCCTTCGCATTTCAAGATGACTGAAAATCCACCTCCATTTCAAGCTCATTGATGTGGGCCCTGGTCCAGATGTGATCTTTATACTTTGAGCTATTTTTAAATTTCTGAGGTGGGCTTTGTGAATTGAGTTTGGCGGATTTTTATTTCTTCCCTTATTTTTAATTTTATTGCATGTTTTTTGTGTTTTATTTGTAGGGTCTTTGGCTGTGCTGATTTTTGTAATTGAAATTGGTTTATACAATGCAAAATTAGTTCGAAAGCGTGGAATACTTGCGAGTGAGGATGGGTGCCTAATTTAAGGGGTCTTTGGCTGATGGAATTTTTAATGCGTCCAAGAAAATGGAAGAGTCTTCTTTTAAATGTCGAAACGTATGTATTTTTTTGTTTCGTGGTGGATTTGAGATAAAATGTTCCTCGAAAAATCTTCTTCTCCGTTCAAAGTATGTTTATGTTTGCGAATTAAGGGAGTTTCAAGAAAATATCCCTCGGACTATATAAGTTTCATAAACGACATTAAGCGTTGCTCTGCTCGGTTTGAATGATAATATTGCCACCATGTAAATCAACGTGAAACATAATATGGGTCGCAGTTTATTCTAAAAACAATGCTGGCATCCGAATGGTTACTAATTGATCGTATTTTTCTTTCTCTTGCCCTTCCTTTCTTATTTTTCTTTGTCTGTTCAGTTTCCTTATATATCAATGCGTCTTATAATAACGTTATCTTAAATATGAACGAGTTAACGAACTGCGTTAAAATTTTATGATTTGATTATTAGTTATATTAGTATTTACATTAGAGCTGACTGTGAATCTGATGTTCTTACCACAACCCACTAAAGACATTTATGTTCAAGATGCTACGACAAAGAACACCTTTGTTTTTCTGTTTGTTTTATCCGTATCCGTCGTATCTCATAGAAATTTCACTATCTTTTATGATCTATCCATCTCTTTCAATCTTTCGTACTGATTTTACAGGGTTTTATCTTCTCTTTGCGGGTATTTTTCTGATTTGGAAATTGTTTCCTGTGATCAAAATTAACTCAGTTTTTTTTTTCATCTTCTCCACAAAACAAATTTTCTTTCCATATTTCCTCCCTATTTTCACATTAATTTTTTAAAGATATCTGTACCTATGATTGGTTATATTTTTATGTGTTTGTATTTGACCACAGCTAAATGTAGTATAGGACATCCTAGTTCCATTTTGCCCAATAAATACTTGTGTATGTATTTATTTCAAAATATCACTGCAATCATGTGATTAGCCAATTAATGCAATTATCTTTCCGATTTACTTCTCGTTTCCACATCTAATTGTGATCAAACTGTTAACGCTAATCTTTGCGGTGCTATTTCTTATTGCTGGAATTCCTATGAAAGTTTCATGATTCCCTCACGTACAGCCGTTACGGTAATTACCAATTATCGCTTATCGATGTAATTTACGGTTTTACTGTCGTTTTTTTCGCTTCATTCTATCGTTCTCTCTCTTCTACGTTATTTTCCTAGAACGATTCTTCTGAACTGTGTAGCAGTTTCCTCTGACAGACAATTTTCAGAAGATATGAAATTTATTCGTAGTTTGGACACAGTGTCTATAGTGACTCGAATTTCTTCCAACTCGTTTTGGCTGAGAGAAAGCCACGGGTTCTTAATTGCCTTTCTTTGCGGAGGCCTAAAGAAATAAATAATTACTCCGTAATTTTAACTTTCCATTCTCTATTTAGGGTACTAACAATAGAATTGCAGATTTCGTAAATTTCAATAACATTGAATGCGTATTCTGGTTATTCAGGAAAACTTGATAGCGTTAGCACTAATTGACGATATAGTACATGAGGTTATCTAATCGGATGATAGCGAGAGTTCGGTGTGTCGTATGAATAAACTGGATGAGGTTGCCATGAATCACTTAAGGAAAACGTGTGGAAAAAATATAAGGGACATAGCGATGACTGGGTAATGAATGTTGAAAGAAAGGATACGTGACCAGTGTGAATTGATAATAAAATATACGCTCATGATACAGTCTTGCTTGTTTAATGCATGGATTTACGTACGAGAGAAGCCTGTCAGAATTTGAAAGGCTTGAAGGAAGGTATGTTTGAAGTACGGGTGCTGTTCGATTGCGATGCGGTATTGATTGGGGAATCGCCTAATGAGTCATGAGAGTTGTTGGAGAGTATGGCTGCGGAGAGAATGGATCATTGGATAAATATTTCCCCAGATAGCCTATTGTCTTCGATAGAATGAACGGATCAAATGATTGTGACTCGAGTATAAATGGAGAGGATGTTGAGATGGTGGATGATATTTTGTATACTCTGGTTGGACGTTTTCTTAGAATGGAAGGATAGATGGGGAGATAGATTGCAGTGTGAATACAGGAAGTAGACAGTTAATACGGGGAGTTTGTGTTAGGTTGTATAAGTTATGAGGTAGAAACTGTTGAATTAACAAAAGACGAGAAAATGGCTCTGCATAGAGGTAAGATGCTTGCTGTTCAATATTGAAAGTAATTATTGGTTGTAGGGAAAAGCATGTGAGTGAACGAAGTAGAGCTTGAATGGGTACAAAAGATGGGATGTGTAGCCAAAATTGTGGAGACAGAGTTTTAACTGATAATTGATCAGTATGCAAGTTTGGTTTAAGGCTGGTTTTGAAGTAAAGACAGGATGGATGGAAGGAAAAATACTAAAATAGTGTGTTAAGAAAAAAACTGCGTACTTGGTATAATGTGGTGTTTGATTTAAACGTAGCTTTAATGAAAGGGATGGTTGAAACGTTTTATAGATGTTTCGTAAAAGGAAGAGGTATGCTTGGTTAGGAAAGTATGTATTATGCATAAATGAGACAATCTTCGTCGAGAAATGGTAATATATTTTAGTTACAAAAATTCAAGTTGCCCTCCAGTTACTTCTCGCATAAACGTTTTATTGCTCACTTAGTCTGGAACAAATTGCTGTAATACTTCTTATACTTAACACCTTATACTAATATTATTTGCGCCTAGTCTGTAGTGTTTAATTTTTTATGCAACAAAAAATGCCTTGGTGATTTAGATTGACGCAATATTGCCGTGACTTGACGTGATCGGAGTCTCGCATTGGTTGCACATAACTGTCGCACCTTTGTACATAATTGAAGGGCACAGCAGGCGTACATGTCTCCATTAAGATGGATCAGTAACTTGTTTATGCCAGTGTTTGTTTGATTCCGCGCCAATCACTCTTGCCTATTCTCCCCATCTTCGTCTCTTCACCCCTTTCATTGCCTCCGCGAGGCCCTTGTTCTGCGTCTTTGTGACCCCTCGTAAATCCCCTTCCGCCCTCCTTGGTGGTCCAAAGAACGGAATGCGAGCTACTTTCCGTTTATTTTTGCGCGGAAAGGATCCTCGGTGTTGGTTGGGAAACGTGCAGCTTGGTGAAGCCCTTTCCTTGTGCTCGACATCGGTTTCTTCGTATTGAAGTTCGCTTTACGAACTTACTCACTTGGCGCACAAGTTAGAATAAACGTAGCATATAGTATTACTATTATTATTAAATAATTGTCACTACATGTAGATATGTCACCTTGCGGCGGTTTTTACTACTTAAAATTATAAATACAATAGAGTAACCTTGGTTGGTTCGGAGGTTATTTTTTCCAAAATTATAGGAATGATGTTTTATTCATTTATTTACGACTTAATTAGGCGAAATTGGGACCAAAAAGTCCCATCTTTAATGCACCCTTCTGTCAATTAAATTATTTTTCTGTAGCTATGGTTCCCAGCCTTCGGCCTATCACGGCTTGTACAGTCCTGGCCAAAATTAACGCAGCACCGGCCGTAAGGATCGCTAGGGAGGTGCTGCGTTAATTTTGGCCAGGAGTGTACATCAACTTGATTTTTTTGCACTAAGCCAAGTGTTTTATAGTTCCAGTGTAAACTCAAATTAAATAAGAAGAATACTCCGACTTCCAAGTAAAATATTCTATTGTTATCACAATTATAATGAGCCATAAATTCAGCGTAAATGTGATGAGTAGTAAAAAATATCCTTATGGTGTAAAAAGCGGCATTCCAAGACCGTAGCACACAGGTTGAGAAGCATAGCGTACGCATATTCTATATGAGAAACTTTCTAAACATACGAACAAGTTTTCATTGAAACTAAGAATAATGCTCTTATTTTTAATGGTGCTGAAGCTCTTTTTATTCAGCCAAGTTCAAAGGAATGGTGTTTATAAATTGTCTTCATGCATCTACGCCCAGTTTTTTAATTAATGAATTACTCTAATCACTTAAAATCGTGAATTTTTCATTCTTTTCTTTCCTTTTCTTAAAAATGATACTATTCTACTCTCCTTCTTTCTTTCTTTCTGGCTTAACGTGATTCAGTGGAAGTGTATGTTTTGGTTTAAAATGCGTAAATCCTGTGAAACAGCCACGGCAGACAGAGTCATGAATATATGGATGGGAAGTGATTGTGTAGTGAAAGGCGATTGAACAAAACAACCATTGAAAAAAAACTCCATGAGATTGTTTGGACGTTAAGAATAACAGATGAGAACAGGGTAATTGAATTGTTAGGAGATGAAACTATTTTCCACTCAATGAAATTTAAAGCCTGATGCAATTGCTGCTACAGGATTGCAATACTATGAAAACTCGTGAAGATTGCATTAATTGTATTTGAAATATTACATCAAAAGATAGCTTATCGCCTAATGGGACATGGTTTTTCTCTTGGTTTTGTTCTCAGGTTTGATATCACAAATCTTGTTTAATTTGAATCCTGAATAATTTAGAAATGTTATTCGATATATTATTCAGCACCGCAATTCGGTGGAATCAAGAATTTTGTTAGCAACATACGGTAGTGGAAGCTTTCAAGAGTTGTTACCCGTGGAAGAGTAGCTGCGTATTTCTTCTCTTCGGAAAGAGGATGAATAAACAGGAGAGCTGCCATAGAACGGTTTTCTGAGACAAAAGGAAGATACTGCTCAGTTGGCTGATTCGATATCTTGATGTCTGCTGGAGTAAGGAAGTGTATGATTATTGCGTTTTCTCAATCTCTCTTTCTCACGCCTTTCAAAGAAACTTAGCAGTATCGCCAAGCAGGAAAGAATGCATGGAAATGCACTATTACTGAGAATGTATATTTTAGGATATCAAAATGACTATGATAAGGAAGCTTAAGTAACATTAATCATGGAAGAAATCTGAGATGGGACCATCTTACATTCCTTCCATTATGGATTACCACATCTCCTCGCCTGATTCTGTGAAGTTTAAACATTAATCATGATTGCATTTTAGAGAAAATTCTTTCCGCTGGAAGATTATTTTCAATTGTGACGCTAGGAATAATTATCACCATATAATGTGACCTAAATAAAATTATTGAAAGTTTGTTTTATTCTTCCCTTTTTTAAACTGAGTGTTCCATTGTTTTTGTGTTACGGCTGTCGCTTTTCATCCGCTTCATGGACAGCTTATTAGAAGGGTAATCCATAAAATGCGTATATTTTGAAGTTCTTTTTTGTTGCACAGACGTTACGGTGAACTCGAAAGAATCTACGAATTTAATTCGATTTAGCAGCCAGCATTTGCGTTTGAAAGTCTGAAAACAATTTCCTCTTTTCTGGAGACAGTTTTCAAATTAATCTATGGCAACTCCTTCATTATTTAGGGAAAACTTATGCCTCAATTTATGATTTATTTTAAATAGCTTTATGTACAAAGTCCCTATGTACCTCTCCTATACTTTTGAATTTTGTCATCTATTGTTGTATCTGTCTTTTATAACCCCTCTGTCTTTTCCTTCGCTTAATATTCTCTAGGACTAATTTTATCTGTCTTTCTTCCCATTAATACTAATATCATTTTTATAACTTGCTATTATTGTTAATATTTCTTTAGCAAACCCCTCAATCTCAATATTGGGTAGGTCCAACGGATTATATATATCATATTAAGGCAAACCAGAAATGGTTTTGGTTTTGTAATTAATCCCCTTATGTTTAGAATCATTTTCTCGCTGTTTCATTTTACTTCTGTGATTTCTTAAAGATGTATCACTTATTGTGACTAAATGTGGGTATAGCATCTGTAAAATACTCCAAAAAAAAGATTTATTGTATTTTTTTTCATAGGGAGCTTAAACTACACCACATAAAATATAGGATAGATTCCTTGGATGATGGGATGGCCAACTCACCACCGCTTCATTCGCTTCATATTTATTTTTGTGTTCTTTTAGAAAGCTATGAAATCGTTGATCATTACTGACAGACTGAATCACCTGGCGTTGCCCTGGAAATAAAAAAAAGTTTTTTCAGTATTATCTGCCTCTGACGCTCGAATCTACATTCTACAAGTTTTGAGTTTCTGTCAACTACCTTTTTCTGTCAATCCATCTTAATCCCTATTTTTATCAATGCATTAGGGAAATTGTTACGTTAAAGAATAAGAAAGGAAAATGTTTTTAATTTCAAAACGTACTTTTTGCAATGGTGCATTATTACAGACTATAATTTCGGCTGTTCCGTATGTGGCCGAATGCAAACATTATTGGGGATTCCCCCCCTTTAAATCACACACAAACTTCTCCATTTGAGATACGGTCTTTCCAAATTGATACCGGCAATTTTCGGCGATTGTCCTTGGGCCTCGCAAATAGATACCACAAAACGCAAAAAAAGATGGAAAGCGTAGTAGCCTTTTGAAATGACATGTCCGTTGTAATCAGTGGCATTCTGGCATAATGCATCTTCTCCACCTTTTAGAATCGCTCACACTCTCTCTGCAGCAATACTTAAGTACACCACTTGCACTCATTTGCCAGTCCCTGGAAACAATCTCCGTTTCGACGGAGTGTGTTTCCAGGACCGCGAGCAGCTGTAGTTACCTGCCCGTCTCGTCTTTTCTCCCAACTGTAGGGAGAATCATTGCGAGATTGAGCGCAGGCGCAGAAACAAGATGACGGCGTACATCACGGAGCTGTCCGACATGGTGCCCACGTGCAGTGCCCTCGCCCGCAAACCCGACAAGCTAACGATCCTGCGGATGGCTGTGGCGCACATGAAGGCCTTGAGAGGTGAGTTCCTTCCTTTTTTGGGGAATTCCCACCAAAATATTACTCGTCTTGCCGTTGCAGCCGAATTTCAGGGAATTCTGTCGGTTATAAAGAATTCCATGCTCTCTTAAGTTGTGCCGTCAAATTCTTCCAAGGTAAGAAGGTTTTATAATTAAATACTAAAGATGAATGAAAGAGAGCAATATATGTGGTATTCAATGCATCAAAATGGCAATAGGGATGCTGTTTGAAAATTTTGAATGAGCGCTGAAAGGTCCTACCAAAAACCAGGATGGTGGCAAATTAAGAAACAAGATGCGCAAAATTATTCCATAAATTCAGTAATGTTTTCCCCCTTGATGTTACAATCAATGACCCCCTGCCTCAATGCCATGGACCTAGATGGCAACCCAATACTTATTCAAACTGCATAACCAATTTTTTAGAGCGGCCAGTTTTTAATGATAAATTTGCAAGTAATCGGCTCTTTTTTTAGCTAATTTCTTTGTAGTATTGATCATTGTAGATCCTAATTTTGGACCGCGATTTTCTTATTTAACCAATGAAAATCGTAATTCTGCTACTAATTATCTTCTGTAGAAGTCATGGCTCTCCTCAATCAAAGCATTCTCGCGGATTTTCTTTCCGTCTAAAATAAAAAATACTAATATTAATGATTCAAAGTTATGATCGTAAATGATTTCTATGCGTCGTGCTCTTCGGGTTCTTTTTCGGTATCGCGTAAATTCGTAACCGCGTAAATTTGCGATTAAAAAATTTTTATCGAATCATCCCTATTCCTATCATTTGAACCACCTCTTGTATTTTTCCTCTTTAGGTCACTCAAAACTAAAACGTATGCTAAAATTTCAGTTATTTATTAAGACGAAAAATATCAAATATATACTGCTATTCCATTTATGATGGGCAAGGTATACAGAAAAAAAATTATACTGGCTTTAAAAGAAATTGAAGGAAAATTAAGCAACGGTGAAATTTAATCATGGATATCATGAAAAGTTCTAAAATTGAGCTTCCTTATTTTCGTTGATAAGAAAGACGATCGACTAAACGGAACAGCGCTGAATTTACGATGAAAAAGGCAATACAGCATTGTCCATGATTAAAAAATAAAAATTACATTTAGATTTTTAAAATGTTCACAGACATTTTCTCCTTGCTGATTTTCGGAATGTAAGTTCGTAGGCGATCAGAATATTCTCAAAGAACGGCAATACCACTTATAAATAAGGTTGAATGAATAAGCAATTAACGTCTTCTTTCGGAAGATGCGTCGTCCTACAAATATCTTCTTCCTTTGAACCAGCCGCCAGCCTTAGCAAATTCCAAAGAGATGCGAAAAGACTGATGAGGTAAGAAAAAATTGAAATAGTTTTGGATGAAAGATACTCAAATGTAGTGTAGAAAAAAACATCAGAATTACTGATAACAAAGGAACCTGTTTAGAATTTGTATGCATGATACATGCACCGAGCGAATTTGAATGGGCTGAATGTTAGTAAGTATATTATTTTTCCGTCGATATACTGTCCGTCTAAAGGTATGGAATATTTTAAAATTTCTGTGGAATAGTTCCGAGTTATTTCGTTTTTTATCGTGAATCCCGATTATAAGTTATCTCAAATTTAAATACCGATACTGGTTGACTTCTCATTTATTAGACAAATAATATTGTATTATAATAAATGTCTTGCCGATCCTTTCTCAAAATTCCTATCGGTGGAAAATTACAACATCCAGATAAAGTGTAACTGTAACTACGAAAATAATTATTACTATAACATCATTTAACGAAGTATCGTTACAATGTTTAGAGTTTTCCTTTTGTTTCTCGTATCAACCTATTTCAAATTTTTCGCCGACATTTTTAATTACGGATGGCGTTTTTGAGCTGTTTCCTATCCGTTTGGAAGTTTTTCCAAAACCATTCCGTGTCAGGGTATTGAAGAAGAGAAGTACTTCCCAAACGTTTTCATTTTACCGCCAACTTATTCCCTTAATACCGCCCCCAACCAGCATCTATAAGATGCTGGTT
This sequence comes from Sympetrum striolatum, assembly GCA_947579665.1. Classification (NCBI taxonomy): domain Eukaryota; kingdom Metazoa; phylum Arthropoda; class Insecta; order Odonata; family Libellulidae; genus Sympetrum; species Sympetrum striolatum. Next base: position 44,627,938 of record OX388342.1, on the reverse strand, counting down.
GGGGGCCTTTTATGTTCTAAAATGCGATGTAATTTGACTCTTTTACAATAGAATCTGCGTATAGAGAATCTTTAATTTGTTAATTTGTCCATCCATCGGAGAACTCGGGATGGAGATCCAGTTTTCGCTTCCAGCATTAAAACTTTTAATTTTATTTGAGCCTTCGGAAGAAAATCGGTTCCTGTTTCCGATTAATTCCTCGGAATCCATTATATATTCTCATTTTCGTTTCATCAAAAGGCATCAATTTCGTGTCAAGAAAAGCGTAGATGTTTTCCTTCGCAGGTTTTGATGGAGCCAAGGACGAGTCGGTCATTATGAAAAAACTGGATATTTCCGAGAGCCTGTTCGATATTTCCCGGAAGCGTTTTCGAACGCATTTTGAGGAAGAGCTGTCCTTAATATCGATTTGGCGTAGTACTTGCGTGCGTGTGTCACTCCAATATGGAGGTATGTTAGCGTGGCGTCTTCAGCCAAGGCCATCCGAGGCTCCATTTTGCTTAGGATGCGAAGGGCACCGCGGATTTCGCTTTCTCCGAATCGTACGCCTTCTGGAACACATCCACTTCTTCTGGGAATTTAGGTGAATCGCGCTTTCAAAAAGCTCTCCGAAATGTTGAGTAAACAGTAGTTATCCTGGATTAAGTAAGGCATTCGAACACCGCTGCCTGGGAAATTAGAGCTGGATGAACCCTCCGAAAAGCCTAAGATCGCGCATCTGTAATAAATATTCACCCAGTTCATTCACGAAATTCAAATGTTATTCCTGCTAGATGTTATTGCGAGCAGTTATTTGAATCATCTTCCGTAACTTTTCGAAGGAAATCCAAAGAAGGGTGGAATATAGGTACCCTAGAGGAAAAGAACCTGTGTTGGGGTTACCACAAATTAAATTTGCATGCGGACAAACAAAAACAATTACAAAGAAATTTACAATTGCATAGAGACCATAAAAGGAAAAACAAGAAAGAATATATTTACAAAATATTTTCCAAGTTTTCTTTTAAAAAGAGCCATTTTCTTTAATTTCTTAGAAATACAAAAACCGAAATTGAATTAATCAAATTACATGGGAGGAGAGAAAATTTTTTAGGTCCTAGATACAAATAAGTATGTTTGAAGAATTCATAATTAGGTCTAGGTATTAATATAGACGTACCAGTTCTTAAATTTCCCGTAAATATATGTACTTAATTTTGTGTCCTCCCCTATTATAAAACATTTTTAATACCTTATAGACAAATAACTGTCTTAAGGGTAAAAACGATAAATATTTGCGATAAAAATGTTGCGCCTGCACGATTTGTTTGCTCCGTGATTTTTTATGTTCTCTTTCGATTTCACTTAGTCAGCTGCTAGCAGCATGTATTTACAATTTGCAAAAAAGGGTTAAATCATACCATCTCCACGTTCTTAGGTACTACGAGCAGTTCTTGCATTAGTATTTTTATATTTTAATTGAAAAATACTTCAGCCTTCGCTCGTTTTATCAAAGAAATTATATTAGTCAACTTAAAGATAATAGATGATAATTAAAAAAGGAGGGGAAATATATTAATTAGGTTAAACTTCCATATAAAGTTTTACCTCGCCGGATAAATTTTTTTTTATTTTTTAAAAGTACTTCACATTTCCCAATTTTACGTATTGGTTCGTTTTTTGTATATTTTCTAGTTATAAGTTATCTTTCTTTCTTCGTTTGGGCCATTTTATTCAATTTTAAGAACAAAACAGGAAAAATCTTTCCTCAGGAAACTAATTCCTATTTTTATTGACTTTTGCATAAACCACAAGAGCAAAAAACACGACTAGTTTCGACGCATGAGCGTCATTCTCAAGTATTTACGATAGTATAGTAGGTATTTTTACTTCTTGTGATCCTGATACCAAAATTGATGAGTTCTTTGTTGGGAAAAACTTATTACACGTAAAAAGAAGTATTTCTCCTTCTGGAAAATTCAGGGTTTTCAAGGCCTTTATTTGGATTTGCCTAAACCTCTTATAATTTAGTTCACGAAATTCTTATTTTTTATTTCTGAATGTTCTAAATCCTCTGACCAAATTGTTATTCTGTCGCAGTACGTCTTGTCCTCCCTTTGGCGCACCTTTCCTGTTCCCCATTCCATATTTCATCATCCGGTTACCCATATTTCAGATTAGACGAGTCGGGAATCTGGCGTATCGAACAGTAATTTCCTAGCTCCGGTTTATCTAAAGCGGCCTATTGCGGTTCAGTTCCAGTTTCACTCCGAAATATACTTTGGCCACCGATTTTTTCCCTTATAGGATAGTAAGGTAATTCCGGATGAGATGCCCCAGTCGTAGTCGTACAAGATTGCTCTACTGAGGGTGTGCGTCTGTCAGTTGGAAGGTACCCGTCTATCTGCAAGAGTTTACGGCGATTAATTCTTTTTACGCAGTTTTATTGCATCATTTCAAGTAGTTACTGTTTTTTCCGCCCTGTTTTAAGATAGGCTATAATGTTTCTGGTTAGCATATGTTTAAATGTATGAAAATTTTGAATTAAAGGGCGAAAACTTTTAGGTATAGGTTCATCTATTATCCACGTGCAGTGACTGGCCATCTTGGACAAAGTGTAGCCTCACTGGCTGTAAGGGCATCTTTCCCGTGCTGAAAGGATATACCTCTTCTCGGGATAATTGCCCCAGTGCTATCTTTAGGTATATGTACTCTATTAGTATCAATTTAACTTTAAGGTGGTACTGATTAAGGCTTTATTCAAGAAAACGTTTGTAATCTAAATTTCAATTCAAATTTAAATCCACGGTGGAATGCATTTTATGCACCATCAAAAGATGATGTAGTGTTTATTAAGCACTAGGGTGGTGCGTTTTGCCACTTTTTTCTGATCGAAACGTAATATCCGGAAAAGGTGGCCCACCCACATTGAAATTACAAATATAATTTTTTTCGAAATCAAAAAAACATCTTCTGTGAGAATTTTTGCCTCGAAATTTCGAAAAAAAACATCAAAACTGTCATAATTTTTCTTCGGTTGAATCGACAATATTTTTGCGTGAGAAGATGTCGCTAGCAAAAAAACTGATGACCAAGCCTCAATATGCTATTTATATGCCTCTAGAGGGGGCTGAGATGTCTCCAAAAATTTTTGCAAATGAAACTTTTCAATAAGTTTTAAAGTTAACATAAACGTTTTCTTAGATCCTGACTTTAAGTTGTATTTAACAATTTTGTATATGACAAGCGCTTTCCAGATTAAATTCAGTTTAAGCTCTTGGGGCACCTCTCCCACAGAGGTGGGAGAACTTCAATATTTGGCGTGAAAATGTTTTAAAACAAAATTTGTTTGTATCCTGTTGATAATCAATAAATGCTCTATTATATCACGCAGTTTCATATTCTTGTTATCACTGAAGTCATTGTTATGAAGTCATTTCCTTAGGTGGGGCATCTCTTCCGGAATTACCTTACATCAAAGTCCCTTTGAAAGGTATTTAATGGCGTGCAGCTGTTTAAATCCAATGAAATTGAAGATTAAAACCTGTGATATTAAGGGATCTGTAATCCTAGATATAAGATCAATTACTTAAATTTCAAGAATTTATTTTGGTTAGTTGCTGTTCACTGTTGGCATAATTTGCTCCGTTAAAGTCGCAATGACAAGTATTTGGATCGATAATAGAAACTCATAGCTAGTATTAATCGGAAACTTCTGTTTCCGTTTTCGATTTAAGACGGTTATGGTACGCTTTTTCTTCCGGTAAAAATCACGGGCTTTTCGGTTCTGTTCCGGTTTGATATCTTGCTTTGATATTCCTTCGAATCACTTTTTTCCAAAGTGTAATGGAGACACATTCACGCGGTTCAACGAAGGAGTAGGCGTGAAATTGAAAAATCAAACATTTCGCTTGAGAAGATCGGCGGTGGTCGCAAGGGCCTTCCAATCAGTGTGGAGGACGTGTAAGACCGTATAATGAACTTCTTTCTTCCCGCTGCAGCGCCATCCGCATTCCGGACGCACTCCAGGGGAAATCCACTCTCTTGATCCGATTCTCGTGTTTATTTAACTCCAGACCTCTGATTAATAATAAAAAAGAATGAAATCACACTCCGAATGGCGAATACGCTAATACTGGGGCCATATCAATCGCTGATGGAGGTGAAGCGCCTGTCTTCGGTTGCTGCTGTCGCTAGTTCAAACCCCGCCTAAGTCGTTATCTTAGGCGAGTCGCATATAATAATAAAATGTTTGGGTTACAAAAGCCATCAGTAAAGTTTAAGTAATATTACCTTTTCTTTGGAGTCGTTGGAATTCGATAAACTTTGTGATCTCGCTGCTTGCATTACATTACTTTTAAGTATATAAAACACCATGCTTCGATTTAACGGTAAGATAGCAGGGATTGAAATAGAATGGGAATATAACCAAATCGAATTCGTAAAAATCGTGAAATAATCTAGAAAATAATTTTAAAGTAACACTTTTGGATAGCCTGATAACCAGCTATATAAGGTGCAAAATTGTCAAATAAGTAGAATAATTTTTAAAAGGAAGGCTTTCTATGATAAATAAAAAAAGTTTTCTTAACTGCTTACAATGGAAGGAAACCGATCTTTAGATTGATAACTTCGGGCAACGATGAACCTTGGAAAGAATGAATTCTGATTTTAAAAGTAAGATATCGGTTTATGAAAATTACGGCTTGCATTTGAGAATCATTCAGGATTTTTATCCAATTTTCAGTGTATAAATGTATCCGTTGTATTGAAATGAGTGATGCCGTTTAACAGCAGCAGTACCTGGTGCCTTGTCTTTTAGCTCTTACCAGACCATGACATCACCGAAATTATGAAAGAAAACAATGCCTTTTTACCTTCACGTATTCTGCGAATTACACTTTTCAATTGTATGCTACTAAAGCTCTCGCGGACTGCGTTTTTTAGAATGACGTGAATGGAGCGGTGAGGCATTCACAGTCTTGGTATTTATCGTATCATTGTCTTCAAAATTCGTAGAAGTGTATTTATATAGAGAGCCAGCTAACGCGTTTTAATTTCGGCCCATTCTAAAATAAGGTTTAGAAATGTCTCTAATTTTTATTGTTATCTCAAGGAAAGAATTCGATTCGTCTTTTTCGAAGTAAAATAGGTCAAATGCTTGTAATTTACAGTCACCGTTTATGTGTTATTTTTCTAGCGGAATGCTAACCAACCGAAATCCACTACTCGTACATTCCGAGTCGTTGTGTAGATTTCTTATGTCATTTATTAAATCATGAGAAAATCATTTTCTTTGTGAACTGCGGAGTTGTTTTATTCGCACCTCAGCAGTTTTCCTTTCGAAATGGAATTCTTGGCGACCCGGCTACTTAATAAAAGATTTGATCCCAGTTCGTGAATATTTTTGTTGTTAATTACTCTTGAAATACCTCGATTGCGGAATTCAAACGATTCAAACTTGATAGAGAGGTGTTGAAAATTAATTGCCAGTTGTTGCATTTCTATCGAATACAGTTTCTATTTTGACTCATGTCTTTGACCGGAGTTGGTCATCTCGGAATATCGATAAATCCATTGTTTCATTTGTTTGTGCAGCAAACTTACCGCTTAAGCGGTTTTTGAGAAGCCATTTATGAGATAGCTTTACTAATTATTTTCGGCGAAACGGATTCTTTGCTAGCAGTTTATCGATGCTGCAAACTTCCAAAATATTAATTTTCGAAGCTGATACTCACCCTCTGCAGTTAGCGGAATATAGTGCGCCATTATAGAATTGTTAAGAATCCATGATGTGACAATGTTTGACATTCCACGTGCAGTGAGTCATCTCAAACATCGTGACTTAGAAACGATTGTTTAGCAAAGCGGCGCAGACATAGCAGTCGTGGTGAGGTATTGCACGCCAACGCAGCATTCATAATCAAGATGTCGATGGACGCATCATTCGTGGGCATTTAAAATAGGTTAGACCAGCCCTCCCGTGACTTCAGCTAACTTCCACTCCTACTGCCCCCTAAGTATTTATAAAAGATTAAGGGTGTGCTAAATTTAAAGTAAGGTGTCATACAATTTTAAAAGAAGAATAGAGCATTGTTCTTTTCGAATCGCTATTTCAGCTCGTTAATTTTCTACAAGTTTATGGTTAGCAGTTATGATTATTGCAAAATAGGCTTTTTTGCTTCGTGTGTAATGAATTTAAAAATAAATTTAATCGCTTAAAGTTTAATAGAGTGCAGGTCTTTAAAAACATTGAGTATCAGTGTTTAAAAACCCGATTGTTATTCTAACATAAACTATTGATATCTATGGAAGTTTATTATATGACTTAAGCGTTGACGAACGCACTAAATTCTTTCACAAGGGTTGAACATGTGATAAGTACAAGATAACTTATTCGACGTATTCAAAAAAACTTTTGCAGGCAGTTTTAAGTATCATACCGAGGAAACTGACTCACTCACTATATTTAATCACGTTGATTTTGGCACTGTACTTAAAATTCACCGCTGGAACGCATGACCTGGGGAATATGTGTTGATCCAGAGTGAGTCCTGATTTGAAAATATATCGGCGTCGTGCTCTCTTCCGAAGTAGTCCATGCCTTCCTCGAGCGATACCTGAAGGGTTTTACGACCCGACTCGAACTTATCGAGTTTCCAATAAAATGGAAATGTTAAGAAGCAAGACGGAGACCCATAATTAGAAGTAGGGTTTCCAAGTTACCTTCATTTTGAAACATTCAGGAACGGAAATTTTTACTCCCTGAGAACTCTAAGGAATTACCAATATCATCCTTTTAATTTTATCTTTGTGCACAATAAATACAAATTACTATTTGGAAACTGTAAATTAGCTGTGGGAAGCAAGTGTCTTGGACGCATTTTGCTTGTTATGAAGTTGCTGCTTCAAATTTTTACTTTCGATCGATAAATATTTCAATAATCATATCTATTGTTGCTGGGGAAGACTTCGTTAGTTAAAACAACAATTTGTTATTCTTATTTTTATTCATCTGAAGTGTCACATCATCGATTGCCATCCCTAATACTTCCCCTGGCAATTTCAATAGACACAAAGTTGATTAAAATATTTTCGAAAAGAAAAATAATCTGGAGTTTTATGGACATTCGGTAAATATCGCATCGACACTTGTATCATAATTGCCCCAAGGGATTTAAAATAAATGTGTGTTTCCCAAAATATGAACGATGTAGTTGATGATAAGTATATGACTCCGCCGTCACCCTATAACTTATGATTTAAATAAGTAAAAATATTATGGATTAATTGTAACTAGTTATTTCTTATCGTGAGAGTTATCTTTTTGGTTTAAATGGCGATTCCCTCTTTTCTTAAGAACATTTCTCCGGAATCGGGACCGAGATAGGGTAAAAAATTCCCGGGAAGCAATTCCGTCCCGGGTATCCTAATTAGAAGGATGATAGCACGGCGGGTTCATTTGATTAACGTGATTGAAAAAGTTAGTCCGATTAGGAAAAAGGTCCTCCCTGCCATTTCTTCCCCACTCGTTTGAAACATTAATCGAGACTGCAATGAATAGTTAATTGGCGTCGGGTTCCTCCGATGCACGGCCCTCGTAAATCCCCCGAACACCGCCGTTCTAGATTCTCCCGTATTGGCCGACTTGGATACTCCCAAGGGATTCATTAGGCTTCGAAGTAGAGTGGGATTGTTTTTGGTCTAGCATGTCTTTTTGCAGGTCTTGCGCGGATAGTCGTTTCAATTTTTTTTGCGGAAATTAGCAATTTTAGAATTTTACCTTGGGTCAAGCAATCGACAGAGTTGGAGCATGAAAGGGTTGTTAGAAATTCCTCCGGTTTATTGAAATTTTTTTCTATGGGATTTATTTGAATCCGAAACTGATTGAAGGTTTTCTCCATTCTTAATTTACCTTAAGAATCTCATGTTTTTCCTCGAAACCTGCAGCTTTTGTTCCATAAAAAGAAGAATTAATGCAATATTCTTATCCATTTTTACTAAAAGTTAATTTGCAATCAATCAACCATCGTCAATATTTGCATGGAGCCGGCTCAGCCATCTATAAGAAACTACATTTTTTATAGTAAAACCGGAAGTTAAATTTTTCCTCGATTATCCATTTGTATTGGACCTGATTGAAGGGAAATATATGTGACCTTAACTGAAAGACGATTAAGAAAGTGGGTTGGATACAAGAATGCGATGGATTTGATAGGGAAAATAATTATAGATGTTGGTTTTTAGAAAGTTTAGCTGGAAATATTATTATCTTTTCCTTGTCTACTGACAATTTTCTTCTTAATTAACGTTATACTCCCTCGTCATCTCTTACACCGATAGAGAAACATTTATTCTGAATCTTATTCTGTATCACGAATTCTTTACTCAAGTGCTTTCGAAATTTTAATTTAATTTAAATAAAATCATTTGATTCCAGTTCTTAGTACTATTTTTCGTTCGGTCGGTTCGCAAATTTAACCAGTCTTATTTTTGACCTCAAGTATTCGAGAATGTATATTGTGCGAGGAAGTTTTAAAATTATGTCCAATAAAAATTTGGGTCTTGACAAAAGGCCAAGTGACAGGATCCCAAATATAGCTCCTGGAATTTCCTCGGCTTCTTTTGTCCCACTGTCCTCGGTTTATTTGTCGGGACACAATAAGTTTGGCTAGTGTTCTTTTTAATAGAAAAGAGAGAATATTTTTTTTATGAGCTAACGACTTAACACTATTTGAAAACTATCATCTTCGAGAGAGATTCACAAAAACTTCGTTTTCGACGTCAATTTAAGAAAATTTCTTCATTTTTCTTCTGCAGCACCGCCTCTCCATTGCTTCTTCTCTTTTATTACTGTAGCCCACGTTTCACAGCAATGCAAATATCCCTACAGATTTTTGCTTATATCCATGGTTGTATACTTTCAAATGTAGAAATCAGGAAATTGCCAAGAAAAACTGAGATGAAATTTTGAAAAAGCAGTTTATATAGCAAGTATTAGAAATAAGAAGGGATGATCTGATCAGAGCCAGCCCGAGATACGGCGGTCGCCTGGGGCGCTGAGATTTGGAGGGGTTATGATTTAGGGCGTTTGCCGAATGTTTGGCGAAGCGTCGAAACCTTCGTTTATAATGGTTTTACGGATCGAACTATCATTTACTATACTCGAATTTTCGTGGAGGTTATTCGCCGTATGAATCTATCCTAGGCCAAGGAAGGCCTAGGACAGGAAGTTTTTTGATAAATATTTCTTCAGTTAAAGTATTCATAAATTAATAATAATGTATAATAATAATTAATAACAATAATAAATTATTATTGTTATTACTATATTTTCAATTCCATTTTTTATCTATGTATATACAAAGTCAGATACAAAGTCAATTAGGTACATCAGACAAAAAAATTGAACAAACAATTGCACTTGAAGGTATTGGTTTCCCTTCTGGTCCTTATGAGCCAATAATTGGCTCGTCAGGAGGTGCACAAATAAACAGGCAACCAGAATATAGATAGAATATAGAATACTTATTTATAGAAATATTCAATTGTGTATTAATTTTGAAAGAAATTTCAATGAATGGATAGAACACAAGTTGTAATAATTAAAAATTGTTACGGTGTATTCGGTTTCTGTACAGCAATCAATGTTTTCAAGTCGATGCTACGGTGACAACATTTTAATTTTAGCATAAAAAATCTGATGTGGCCAACACATGACTTTCTCCGTATTTATTGAAAACATAAGCCTATGCCGGTAATATATAAATAATTCTAAAACAATGAGTGTTACAGGAAAATGTTTCATACAAGCTTTGTAGTAAAAAACATTATCTTCAACTTTGGTACATAATTGTATATACCTAAATTGCATTCTGATAGATATATGTATGAAAAACTTCCTTTTCTGGGTAAACAACAACTTCCGGTTAACCATTATTGAAGAATAACTCCTAAACAATCAGTGTTACGAAAAAATGTTTCATACAAAAGTTGTACCAAAGTACATTATCTATAACTTTTGTAAATAATTTTATATACCTACATTGCATTTTGACAGAGATATGTATGAAAAACTTCCATTTCTGGATTAACAACAACTTCCGGTTAACCATTATTGGGGAATAACTCCTAAACAATCAGTGTTACGAAAAAATGTTTTGTACAAAAGTTGTAGTAAAATACATAATCTACAATTTTTGTGTGTAAATGTATATACCTATATTGCATTCTGACAGAGATATGTATGAAAAACTTCCTTTTCTGGGTAAACAACAACTTCCGGTTAACCATTATTGAAGAATAACTCCTAAACAATCAGTGTTACGAAAAAATGTTACATACAAAAGTTGTAGTAAAAAACATTATCTACAACTTTGGTACATATTTGTATATACCTACATTGCATTTTGACAGAGATATGTATGAAGAACTTCCTTTTCTGGGTAAACAACAACTTCCGGTTAACCATTATTGAAGAATAACTCCTAAACAATCAGTGTTACGAAAAAAAATTTTATACAAAAGTTGTAGTAAAGTACATTATCTACAACTTTTGTATGTAATTGTAAATACCTATATTGCATTCTTACAGAGACATTTAAGAAACAAAAATTTGTTCCGGATAAACCGTAACTTCCGGTTAAGCGATATTCTCCAAAAACTAATCAACTCTTGGTATTGTTAGGGAAATACTAAATATGAATTTTGAAAATGATCGGATAATTACTTTTTAAGATAGAGCGCACACAAACTTTTTAACCACAGACAGACAGACAGACACACAGACAGACATGTTCGGGAAAATAGCTAAAACATGCTCTATGGGCCCCAAAACATCTATTTCCGTCGAAATCTGGAGATCGAATTTTTTTGCGAATACAATACTTTCTCTATACTACGTATAGGGAGAAAGTAAAAATGATATTACCTTAATAAATGTCTATAAAATTAATTCTAATGAATACCAAAAATATTTTCTCATGCATCGCAAAATAGTATATGTTTTATAATTATCTATTTGTATGGGTCTGTATGACACCCAGCAATGGTGGTCACACCTCGGGCCTACTCTCTGATTCCACTTGGGTCGTTATTCTCTTTCCTTATCTTCCTAAGAAGTTTGTCCGTGTCAATTGCAGATGTAAGAAGATAAATATCTCTCTAAGTGCAGACAAATACGGGGAGACACCGAAGCTGAGGAATGGTTCCTATTTATCGGAAGACGAGAATAAAAGCAAACCTCGGATTCGGCGTGAACAAGACATCCGAAGATAAAATTGGATATCTCTATATGAAGATATTGTCGACAAAGCCATAGTTAATGGACCATCGACTCGATCAATATTTGCTTCTCCCCGAATCTAATCATCGTACCTTAATACTTCGCTGAAGTCATCCCTTTGCCGAAATCTCCGAAGCATCTCTCGACAATTTGTTATCATTTTTCGGCGCTCATTAAAATTGAGAATATAAGAAGTAATTGATTAATTTTCCTTAAGGCATGTTCTTTATTTTTTTTTGGAAACATCTGTCGTAGAACTTTCCGGGCAGCTGACGCTCGTTGCATGCTAATTCCTCCTTTCCTTAGGGAAAGAACTTTTCCACTGGTTAATTAGAACGTTTTCCCGTTTTGTGTTCGTTGATTAATTTTTCTCTCGCTCCCATCTTTTATACCTAATTGCGAGAATTGAGGTTTTTTAACCTAAGGAATTATACTAACGTATCCAATCAGGAAAGGTCCGAATGATGCTGGTAGATTTTTGTCGGAGAACATTGCGCAAGACTCCGAGAGGTTTATTTCTAAATGTATCCTCTTATATTAAGGTTAAATTTGCATTATATGCGTTTGAAGTTTGTTGGAGACAGTGTACCGTGACGACGAAAAATTCATTTCTGTTAGAAAATAAAATCGAACCTTAAATTATTCAGCGGCAATACAATATTACAACGAATACTACTACGTTCATTTTTTGTGTTTCCGGTATTTTTTTCTCGACTTGATACTTCGCTGATATATCGCATGAGCTAAATAAGGTGTATAAATAATATAAAATCAAATATAAAAAAAGTGAAAAAATACCTCAAATAATAATAATAAATTATTTGAAGTTTGTTTATAGCTGTTTTATTTTATTATTACGAATGTTATAGATCGTTATATAAGGCTTATTTGGATAAAACTAATATGCTCAATCTTCACTTCGTGGAAAGGTGATATAACCATCTTGAAATAAATAGACATTGTAGCCAGATGATGTTAATAATTTAACTAAACCGGTCGCAGATTATGTATTATATATATTGTGGAATCTACAAAGTCTATTTATTTCAAGAAGGCTTATTTTCTTTGGAAACCTTTCTGCTAGCGTTGTATTTCGAAGTGATACCCTTCCAGAACACCCAAATTCAGCGAAGTCGCATACGCTCTGGGGCAAGTGGAGGGGAACATATTTTTATCAGAAGGCCGCATGTCAGCCTTCCCCTGAGGTGCGTGTTGTCTACATGAAATAGTCCGAAATTGGCAGGAGGGAAAGAATTTAATCGGTTTGATTAACTGAAGGGGCTTATTATCTGGTTCATTTTGGTTTGACTTAGCGAATGGGGAAAAGAGAAGTAATTTTTAATGCCCGCGTTTATGTTAAAAATATTGAAGAAAGGACTGCATTGGACGTCGGAAAAAGCCGCTCGTGACCCGAAGGCCGCTGTTTTCGCCGCGGGCAAGAGCGCAGATGTGTTCGCGAAAAAAATTCGGGACTCATCGACCCTTAAAAATGAGTAAACACCGAATTTGGAGGTCGAATTTTTTCCGCTAATACAACGTTTCTGTCGGGATGTGAGAACACAAAAAAGATGGCGGAGCGAGAGGATATCATCGTGCCATTAGTGCGTGGCCATCTGTCATCTCACTTTCGGTGCTTTAATTGCCTCAGAGGCAAATTCATCCGCTCAACTTGAGGGGGCGCACCATTTGTTAGGGGTCCGTTTCAATTACTGACGCGCCATTTGTATGCGAAGGGGAGCGGTGAAGGAGCAAACCTTCATTTCGCCTTGTGCTACACAAATTCACTAATCTACTCATCTCCTCGACTCCATCTCGTAATGAGATTTAATTTGCAGCGGCGCTTTATCGAAAGGTAAAGAACATTCCTGCGGATTCGCCGGGAAAGACGTTTTCATCCTCCGTGTCCGAGATGAGTGTTCCGAATTCATATCTGCATAATTTAAGGCTTAAACGAAGGGGCCTGAGTTCCGTTGAGTCATCCCTATTGTGCTTTTCTGTTTCGGAGGATTTATCCTGTTTACCCCTGGGTGAAGATTAGGGCTGGTGTTAAATTCGATCTAACGATTGCATTACGAACTTTAATCACCCGAGTCAGAGTTACTCTAGCTTTTACCTGGGAGTAAAGGTAGGGAATACAAGAAAAATGCATTCACCTGAATTACTGTATACATAAGTAAGGCACAGAAAATATAAAAAGTCCTCAGTGGGTAAAATATTCCTGAAGAATATGAATTATATTTTCAACAATATTCCTGACCGGCAGAATTACGATTAAATATATCTTATAGGTTTTACAAAGCGAAAATAATGGCCATAACCTTAACACGAAGGTGAAAAACGCCTTTTATACATAATATTTTATCCGTCGTAATTATTTCTGTATTATTTACCTTTCTGTGGAAATGCACAGGAATGTTGTTTTAGTATTATAGAAATTATACTAGGAATCTACATGTTGTTTTGGCTAATCATCGTTATTTTCTTATAGAAGGTCCTACCTGATTGCGTTAGGCATTTTTGGTTATGTTGATAGTTTTCTTCCTCTTTACGGCCCTGAAATTCCGTTTCTATTGGAATTAGTAATTTTATAACGTTGATGATTTGGCAATTTAACTCGATGTGGAAAACGCAAACTATGTGACCTCATTATATACAACATGTCGGTGTTGAGAATCTGATCAACTTTTTCATCGATTAAATATACTATGTCGACGTTATTTCCTTTGAAATTATTAGTGAGATGTAATTCCTGAATGTAATCTTCCTTCGCAGCCATTCTTCTTGATATTCAAAAGGATACTATTCCTGTAAATGGTTGGCATTAGCTACAACCAACACTCCTCCGTATCTACTTCGAAAAAGAGTTAGAGTTTTTGTTAAATTCCTTAAGCACCCCGATGTTCATTCGGGAGCCTAATTTATGGCGAACTATAACAATAACGATCTTAAGAAAGAGCAACTAAGCGATCGCAAATTTCAAAATATATTAGATTATGTGATGGAACTTGAAAATTCAGAAAGAATTATGTAGCAGGAGTCCTGGGATAAGTCCGATGCAATCAGTTGCTTTTAAATGTATCTACTTCAGTCTCCAAGGAAAATATTTCAGCACAGGGATATTGAATTATATGATGATGATCACAAAATGATGGATAAAACATATCCTTCATGATGATAATTCGATTTCCCGGACTCTATGTAAGACCCTGGTGAAACTATTTTTTATTTTTTTTGCAAAGCTTACCATTGAACGTTATAAAAATAATTTCTTAGCACTTTACACCATATCATTAATGCATTACTAACGACAAAGACGGAGTAAAAGACTCTAGCTGTGAAGATGCCGTTATGAAAACTTCAATACATACTTTCAATAGTATTTCAATTTCTGAAAAAGATTTTTTAAATTCTTGCGAGATGTCAATATCCACTCATAAGTTGATTTTTCAAGTCGAACGTTGAATTTAAAAGCCACCGGATGGCGTTGCATCGCTGTGGTGATGAAAAAGACGCTAATCCAGCTGAAAGAGTGTAAAATTCATTCTCAGCGAAATATTCACCTTCATTCCTTCACCTGACGATAAGACTGTAAACCGCTGACTTTATTTAATACGAGTCATTGTTTTGTTGATATGAGTCACTCGTTTACAAAAAAATCGCTGAGTAGTCCGGTGTCGAAAGTCGGAATTTGTTTTCCTTTAGCGGGAGTTCGTGAGGGAGGCAGAGTGCATTGCTCTCCCCCTTTATCTTTTATCTTCCTCTTTCTCCTTTCACTTCTCTCCTTTCATTCAGCTCCCTCTTTCTGCCCTTGCTGTTCAAACCTTAGTCTTTTCTTTACCCCCTTTCAGAGTTCATCATTGATTTGGGAAAAATATGATAGTATAAGCTCTAGATCAGTGATTCCCGAAGTGGTAATAGCTCTCCCCAAGGGGCGCTTGATACTAAGGTATTTTATTCTCATTTGATCCCCCATATTATTTCCATTTTTACCCAATTTTATTGGGCTCTAGGCAGTTGTTAAACATCAGATATTTGGTGGACGTTAAAAATTTGGAGCTTTTATTTTGCTTTTCATTGATTCTTTGGATTTGGTCTTGTACAGAAAATAATTTTCGTAGATGCCGGTTGGGGCGGTGGTATGGGAATAAGGGGGCAGTATCATGAAGAAGTTTGGGAACCGCTGCTCTAGACGAACTCTCAAGAAATCTTAAACGGTGACGTTAAATAATGCCCAAAGTGAGGAAATTTTTTCAGTAATTATCTTAATTGTCATTCCTCGTAGATATCGTTGATAAACGACAGCAGCGTTTGCGATTTGAAACGTTTGATCGCAAATTATTATTCTACTTTCTGAGATTCCTATTAATTTTCAAATGCGCTTCTACGTTAAGAAAAGAAGGTAAAAGTCGCTAAATTAGCAATCATATCGCTTAATGGATGGAACGATTAAAATTCGCTCTTATAAATAAAACAGCTCGTATAAATACATGATTAGATTGATAATGTGAATTTATAGTTATTCACCAACTGAACGTAATGTTATTTTGATTTACAACATACGTGTTTACAGAATCGCTTATTTGGCAAGTTTATCTGCTTTATAAATTTTTGGACTAGGATTTCTTACAATTTCACTTAAATTAACTAATAATAATAATAATAATAAATGGACTTTATTCATAGAGATTCATATTCATCTAATAGAGTGTTTTTACAAAAACATGTGAAAGCATTCCAACTAACATAATAACCCAGTTTTTGCATTTAGCCTCCCTGTTCTGAAACTTTCACTACATCCTCCACCCATTATTATCGAAGGAGCGATATAGCGCAATTTTAATGTTATAGTTAAGTACTAACTAAGAAAAGTGGAAAATAAATTATTTGTGGAAAGCCTTAATTTTACGACAAATTATGAAAAATAGCGACATCGCTTTCTCTTAGACGAGGAAGCGCTGTAAAACTGGGAAGGCGCTAAATCTAGCTCGAGAAGCGCTAAAATGGCAACGCCGATCCTCTTTCTCCTCTTCCAGTGCGCTGTTTTAGAGAAAGATCACGTGCTCGTTAAAGTGAGGGATGAATGTGCACTGCAGCCTCCGCTGCTCCTTTGGGATGTTGGCTTCGGATTCGTTAACGCTTTCACTACATCTCGGGAATTATAGATTCCTCTCCATTTGAGAGTTTGGATCAATGAGTGCTTTTGAAGAATGGTATCGTTTCTGAGTTTGGCTCTTCCATCGCGGACTGCAATCTTACAAAGGACGCCGTTTACAATTTCGGAGTGATTGGGTTTGAATTGACAGCCATAAATAATAAGCCAGTTTTTTGTAAAAGAGTAGTGTTGATAAGCATTATCTTTTTTTTTCTATTTGTGATTTGTGCTGTGTTTCACATGTGAAATATTGGTAAGTTTTGTAAACCATCGATTTAATACTTGAGATATCGTCGTGTAAAGTGTCACGAATAAGTGATAAGATCGTTTTCGTATTCTTAATACGTGTAAGTTCAGAAATGTATGTGTCAAGATAATTAAACTTAACTCTTCCAAATTGGAGTATTTTTATTCTGCGATTGCATTTAGTCCTTATTTTTTTTCGATGACGTTGCAATTAAGATTGTTTATATGAGTATGGCTTCTCAGGTAAAGCTACGGTTATTCCCTTTTTACTCGTAAACATATTTTTATGCTCATGGTTTGGTTTGAGTCGTGTGCTGGTAACGAAAGTCTCATATTGATGAGATAGAATTATAGGTTCTTGTCTCACTAAATCGTTCTTTTCCTGAACCCTTTTCCTTCTAACCTTCAAAGTTCCTCTCCGATATTGTTCAAGTAGTTGTTGCAGTAGGTCCAAGTATTCTTAATTTTATTTAGCAGTGAGATTTTATTTAGAGCAAGGTAACTGTTATGTTGTATTTCTTGGTCTCACTCCAGTTTCGTTTTTTTCATGAAGAGTTATCGACCTAATCACTTGGTACTCGACTACTGACTGCAGACTACTTTTTCACGATTCTTCCCGCGATTTCGATTCTCATTTTTATTTTAAACAATTCTTACATGCTAAACGCAAATTTGTCTTTCTTATCCTCCTTAATTAATTAAAACAGTGATGGATGAAAATAAAAGAACACTTTGCAGTAATTCCTCAGAATATATATCAATACACGACCGGTTTCAACATTTAAAAGTAATTTTCTGGTTTTTAAAAGTTGAAACTGGTCGTGTTTTAAAATATATTCGGTGGAATTACTACAAAGTGTTCTTTTATTTTCATCCATTATGGAAATCCACCAAGTAACGGCCAATACCATTAAAAAAAATAAAACTGATGTTTACAACGATGATTATACTCCCGAACAAGTTCATATAAACAAAACTATCGGCCCTATATTTCTATCATCTTTTAAAAATGATCAAAATGGCATTATATTCTGTTATAGCATTCGAAAATCATTAATATCTTAGAAGTGTGCTTTCGCCCACGCATGGTGGAGAAAGATTGTCTGAAGAAGCATTGAAGTTAACTTAATGCAGTTGGACTGTATGAGAAATGTCTGCCAAAGTCTTGTGAAACAGGCTCAGCAATTAATTTATGTGAACTAAAAGGAATACTCCGTTACCAGTATGTTTTTTTACACATAGAAGGGATGGATGCAGGTGGAATGATAGACGTACGAACGATAGATGTACTCGTAATTCAGTAAATTTGTATATGAGGAGAATTTGAATAGTTGCTAAAGGGAGAAGAAGACCAAGGAAAATCTGGCTGAGTTTTTCTTAAAAGACACGAATTATATGGTTTCAACAATAATAATATTTATTTGAAAATTTGGAAAACTGCTGTTAATGAATTAGAGGTTAAAGATCTCCAATAGCCGTCTTTGCCGGCGTTCCTCACGTCATTCTCCGGTGAAAACAAGAAGGATCGCCGCTCTTTCTAGAAACACCCTCGTGAGGAACATCGAAAAAGACGGCTATTGGCGGTTTTTATCCTTTAACTTATGAGAGCCTTCTTAATTCTAAACCTTTGTTTATAGGTTTGAGAGAAAGAGATAGCTTGTGGGAGAAGAGATATGGAAAAAAGGAAGGGAAATGTTTTTCGTTCTTCTAGGGAAAGTAATGTAAAAAATGGATGTCTGAAGCGGTTCATGAATGCAAGGATAAGAAAGTAATGACAAGTATCCTGAATAAACGAGTCATAGAACGCGCAACTGCGAAAGGGATATATGTATGTTACCCAGCTACCTTTTATTTTCTCAGAGAACGTGTAGTGAAATAAATATTTTGGTTTAATTCGAATATATTGAGTAGATAGGGAATACAATCAGCAAACGAAAGTAGAAATGATGGAACTTTGGTGTAGGAATCGACTTTGCCGCAGGGAATGATAACCTTGTAGTTTTATCTCGATTATGAAGAAAGACGTTCGGCCGATATCCGATGGTCGCTTCACGTATTCTCTAATCAGCTGAAGATCTCTCTTATTGTTTCGACTGACGCGCGCCTCGCATTGAAGATTCCTCAGCCTTGGATCCCTCACGTTTCGCGGGAAGAAATCCGAGAGACCGCCCCGTAAATCAGCATCATTAATTTAGCATCTTTATTCCCTAGAAGTTATTCCCTTTTGCGGATGTGTTCCAGTTTTAAATCATCCTAATATCGCCGTCCCCTCTTATCTCTCTCCAAAGGTGAAGTCAGATAAATGGCAGAGCCGTCCAATGAGCGGAGTTCCCTGGAAAGTTGAAAAACGGCGTTGGGGGAGAGATGCAGAAACACTTATTTCGCGGGCCTATCTCTCCCTTTTCCCCCGTTAATGGAACTCGGCGAAGAAAAATCGCGCAAGTGGCTCTAAATCAGGCATTCAAATGAGCCGCAAGAGCATATGATAGCGCGAAGAAATTGGATCACGTAGCTAATGGTGCGGAGGTGAGATGGTGTTGGCCTCTGGCGAATACGTGGTCGATCCGATCGCCTTAATGACGACGGGATTTTTAGCCGTGAGCATCACTTTTCGTGCATCGGCCGAGCAGTGGATCCGAGCGATGCATCTACCTAAGGGAAGAGGAATCGTTCCATAAAAATGCTTGGATATTCACTATTGAGTGTAGAAATAGACGATTACTAAGTCTGTCTTTGAAGTCTGAGTCTGACGGTTGGGAAGGTTGTTTGCTCCTGTTTTCCTCTCCGAGCAAGTATGAGATGAGTGTGAAAACACCAGCGTCGCACTGACTCAATGAGTAAGTTTCCCAGCATTCAATTGATCAGGTTGAATTCCATTATTCAGAATGGGTCATACCTTCGTAGCCTTCGTATTATCATAGCCATGAACAAGACTGAGACAAAAGAAAATGAAAGACGTTTGTCTCTATACTTACGAAAATAAATTATACTTGGTCCATTTGTCAAGATACGTTTGCGTCTAAGCAATTCATCCTGATTATTGTCATCAAAAGTGGTACCCTTGTACCCATCCGATCTTCCGTTGGCTCCTGCCCTCTCATGTTCATCATGATTTGGTTCTATAGTTGAATTCTAATGCATTAATTTATGATTAGTTAAATTGAGATTGATTAGAGAAATCCTCATTCAGTCCGAATGTCTTTCTTTCCATTAGTGCATCGTCGATGCGTCAGGATTGACCAAGGTTAGTCGTCGCACATTTTGTTCGTTGTCGTCCAAAGTAAGGGATACGCACTGAGGATAGGGGAGTGGAGATAATGGTTGGTGAGCATATGGGTCGAGCGTATGCTCCGTGAGGGTGCTTTGGCTAACTCACGAGAGGTTTTATCCTGTGGCTACTGGAGATGAACAGTGCTGAAACTCGAGCATGGCACGATCTCACTTTGTAGTGCAAGTGTTCAACCCTAAAGTATCAAATAAAATATTTTTGGAAGTTTTGAGTGAATGAGAATACGGAATTCTTTGTCATACGTAGACATCAAAAGCTTTTCGGCCTAAGCTACTTTTCCTCTCAATCCAATCCTCTTCCTACAATGCTCTTTATTTTCCTATTCTTACGAAATTATTTTCATAGCTTTTTTATTCTTATGCTTACACATATCTCTTCTCGTTAGCATCAAATTCATCGTTTTCATCCAGCTTTTTATCGGTCTCTAAAAAAATTACTATTCTCCTCTCATATAGACATTTTACGTCGATATCTTCTTTCCATGCTTACGAACCAACGTTAAACCCCCCTTCACGGTGGTCAGTGTTACACACTTTTAATCCGGTATTCATCAATTATCTTGTCACTGCTTTTTTCGTAGTATTGATGAGTCCCAATTGGTTTCAACGTATAATCGCCATCATAAGGTACAGAATCTTGTTTTCAGTAGTAGCAATGGGGCAGGAGAGGGAAGAAAAAGAAATTGGTGAGAAGGACACGTACGAAGTGTATAAACTGTAATATATAAATCGCTAACAGTAGTTGCATTACATAAATAATATTGTCTTATTTGTTTCTATTTAGCGAATTGGTAATTTAGTTGTTTTAACTACGAAAGGAACTTAGTGAAAGCATCAAAGTTCAAAACTTTGTTTTTTTAAATATCTACTGGCCTATTTATTTTTGAATGAAGAACCTGTCTCTTCTTCTGGTGTTTTTCTTTTCTAAGCCCTTTTTTGCATCTTGGATTTTATCATAATGTCATCTTCTCTCAAACAAATTTGAAAAATATAGATGTCTTTTCTGTATTAACTCTCGAATTATTCTAATCTTCCTTTTTGTGTCCAATATATCTCTTATACCCCTATTGTGTATTTATTTATGCATTTATCTGTGCAATCTCTTTTACGTCCATAAGAAATACACGTAGAGTTTTAGATTTTGTTGGTGGCCTCTTTCACTTTATGCAGCTGGAAATAGTGGCCGTATGAAATCGGGAGGGAATACGTAGAAATAAAGTTCAAGAGAAATTCTTATTTTTATCTTCTAATATAGTTCTAGATTCGAAATTTCGAAAAAAACTGATGAAACATCGATTTTTCTTTAAATCAACGTGGTAAATTCAGTGAGTTTTTCGTTGCTATCAATAAAATCTTGGTTGGCGCAGAAGTTACCGAACGTTCAAGCTTTTAGAGTTGATAAGTATTTTTGCATCGTTCGCTGTTTCAAGAACAACATTAATGATCACCTGCGTAATTACTGAATATAGTAAGAAATGTACAACCAATTAAGTAAATGACATAGATATTTAACTTCATAATAATGGCATTCTATGTATCGTCCCTCCATAAATAATCGACAACTTCCTATTCACTGAATATCTCAGGTTCGACTAGTGATTTTCTAATAAATTTCCGTGAAAAAATACAAATGAATTTAATTTACACCATTGGTAGCCTCATTTATTTTGCAAAATTATGCTATAAATAAGGGTCTTATGAAATCGCTATGAGGAGCACATGGAAGGGAAACCAATTTTGTATCCCATATATCCCGAAAAGGGTTAGATGCGGGAAGGGTATCCGACGGTAAAAAATAATCCCAAACCTAATCAATTCTCATCTTTATTCTCCATATTCAGTGGAGGACGTGTAAAAGATGGAAATATTAAGATTAAAAAGATTTAATTTCTAAAATATTTCATCTCGCTAAGTATGAAAGGAAAAAAGGTTACTACCACATTATTCTCGATCCTCTCCCAGAAGGTGAAAGCCCTCTCTGGAATTTGTATCGTACTGATTACGCCGATCTAAATTATTATTATTCTAAATTAATGGAAGTATGTGTGTGTGGAATTCGTCAAGTGTCTAGCGCGACGATATTGGTCGCTTCACTTATTTGTGGGCTGATCAAGGTTGAAATATGCGTCAGGAGGAAAACAATCCCCTTGGAATTCTAGACCGCCATTGTCGGTGGTGCATATTTATTTTGACAAGTAAGCGCGAATTTCGTCCTCCGAGTTGGCGATGGGAAAGGAGGTCGGCGTGGGTGGTGAAGAAATGTGCTTGGTGGTGAGGAAACAGTGAATGGGATGATGCAAGGGGGATTCGTAGAGAAATAGACTCGCAGGTGTGTGTGTGTGTTTGTGTCGAAAGCTTTGAATAATCCATGTGCGCGCAATATCTTCCGCCGCGATGGAGACGTTTATAAGACGCCTATTCTTTGTGCTCACTCTTTATTCCTGGCGGTGTTTTGAATAAGCGTCGGAACAATTGGGGTTATTGAAAGTCAGATCGCTGTTCCAAATCGTCATGCAGTTGGTATGATAAGCGAGGAGGAGAAGTCAAAGCGTTTTAGATGTTCGGTCGAGGGAATTTCTGCTCGGTTGTTTACCCTGAGTTTCTTGGTTTATTGTTCACGAAATCGTGTGTACGTAAAATGTTTGTTACTCTTTCGAGGTATTTGAAAGAGGTTTCAGCTTTTCCAATATTCCTTTATCGTGATTAAGGAGTAGATCTTTCAGTTTCCAAACGTGGGAAATTTAAAATTTTTTGGATGCTTAACTTGAATTTCCATCTTCAATTGGATTTTACTCATCATCATATCTACTTAGATAAATACGTATCTTGTTCTCTTTTTATTTATTCACAGGGCGTTGGAAAAGTTCCCTGAGGACTCTCGTTGTTCAGAAATAGTTATCGTTGCCTCTAACTGTTAGTTGTTCCTCGTTAGATTATAAAGAATTGTCATTGTTAAATTATTGAAGCAGTGCAGTGCGACAATACATCTCGGTTTATTTGTACTTTTAAACTATCCTTTACGCGGTAAATCTAGACTACGGTTACTTTCTGAACGCCCTTCATCTTGCAGTGAAAATTTTGAGGGCGAATGCCGCAGAAGACCGCCTCGAATTATCCCCAACCCTCCCGATTAAAAATATATATATCGAGCCTTCTTGAGTAAAGCTATTCCCTGCTCTAGGAATTCGAAATATTTTGTAAATAAGTGAATTGAAAATTTTTCTCATCAAACTATTTTTCGCCTTAGAATAAGTTTCAAGATCACTCACATCCATTCAATTAGTAGTAGTAGTATTATAAAAGTACTTCGACAGCAGAGGTTATTTCACAAATGGTCCCCCACAGAATCGAACGCTTTCACCAAAGTTGAACGCGCTGCCTGCTCGCTTATCCGGGGTACCCTTTTAATCTATTACATTCATGATTAAGATTCTCCGAGTGTTAGCCGTTCCATTTTGCGAATTATTTGCAATCCTTCCTGTTTTTGATTTGCAAAAAAATACGTTATGGTAGCTTCCAAAATAGGTGCGATTTGCGGAATCTCACTGCACATGTCCTTTTAAGACGACCATTTCAAGCGGCGGTGTAATTTGTTCGGTTGAACTTCGTCTCGAACTCTGTCGAAGAATTTCTCCTATCCTATGTTCCATTCCTATTCTTCTCTTTCTCGTCCCCATTCCACTCCTCCGGTGGACAATGGACAATGAGCAATAACGGGTCCGTATGCCGGATGTGGAGTCCAAAGCGTGTGTCGGACGTGCCGCGTGTCCCTTGGCATCGCCACGAAGGCGTCGCCGTCTCGACTTTTTTCGGCGGTGTCGCATTGGCTCTTCCCCGAAATCGCACCCACAGATTGTGCACCGACGGGGGCGACTGACCACGTGCTCGGTTGCTTGACCGCCCCGGCGCACAGTGGGCTAGAATCGAAAAAACCTGGACAAGGGGCTAAAAATGGTTTTTTTGAGTGCGGTTATTGAAACTTGGCATAGTTATTGCAAAATGATTGAATTTTATGTTCCCGCTCGTCGTATTTTAAAATATTCAGGCATCAAATAGATACAGGGCGTCAAACTTGAGAAATGTTCACGAAAACGAGAAGTTTCGGATTTTTTCGGAATAACGTTCAAGTTCGTTGATATATAGTTGCTTTTGAGAGAAACTGTAGGAAAAACCAACACAACAGTAATCTAGCATTACTCTTTGTCTTTCAATTCGCTGAATGTTTCATGCTCTAAGATGATTGTTTGGTTATTTAAAGCAACAAAATGGCGGACACTTTTTTCGGACAAATTTCGAGATAAAGTAAGGAAATCAACTAGGTAAACAGCGATGGACTATCAAGTCTCTTATACCACGTCAATCTACAAGGCTTCTAGATATGGAATCTGAAGAGACTGTTTCATTTCACCTGCTACCCTGTGATTGCGGTGGACTTTTCCTAAGCGCTGCGCGGTCCGGCTGGGCGCCGTAGAATCCTCAAATACGGTTTCGGTGTCTTTTTGGTTATGTTGAGTCGAAAATTTGGCTTCTTTTATGTTAAATTCTGGCAAATCATATTAAAAACTTATTTTAATACACTTTAAGATATGAATTTGAGACCATTACTTTAGATAATAAATGCGGATTTGAGAAATTTTGGCACATTAGCGAAATTGTTTGTTAGTTAGTTTAATACGTATAAAAACCCTTAAAATTGTAAATATTAATTGTAATTAATGTATTTCATTAATTTATTAAGTGTCTCCCACTCTGTCATCAGAAGATTCTTCATCTGAATCCTCGGATTCAAATAACTCACTCTCTCGGTCGTCGATGATGAGGAGATTTATTAACTCTGTTGTTAGGATCCTTTTCTTCTTGGATTTTAATTTTCCTTTACGTGGTAAACCTGGCATCTGATGTTAGCAGCAGCCTTTTTATTAAAGCCTCATTAGTGGCTATTCTCGAAGGTTTACTCGTGAATCTTTCCCGAAACCTCCTGATATCCTTGTTTCTAGCTTCCATGACTTCTTCTGATAGCTCTCCCAACGGAATAATCGCAACTTTGTATATTTCAGTTCCGTGAATAATTTCTTTATGTACTGTTGGAGGCATATAGTACCATAGATACAAATGTACGTAGAGACAGGCAGTATCCCAGCAGTAGCTTGAAAAAATGGAAAATTTTTTCCATCTTCGAAATGATCTTCGTCTCCTTCTTCCATTGAAGGAGAATTGGCTGCCAAAGCATGTTGAGGATGGCCGCGGATTTGACCATATTATTTCACCTTAATGTAATATAATAACCAAAATTATTGAAATTACTAGATGAAAATTGTCTTTCTTTTAAGTTTAAGTTTTGAATAAAACGCTTAATTAGTGCTATTCACCTGTATTATCGTTGACTAAACGGAGAGGAACGAGAGATCTCACGAATAAGAACTCGTAAGATTTTCCCTCCTGTTGCCATCCTTGCTTATAAAGTACAGTGCCAGAGCTTCCATTGAAACCATATTTGCAGGTTAGAGAGCATTTGATTTTGCGCCTTTAGGCTTTGAGTACAGTTGATACTGACGTTACAATTCTTAATTCTGTATGTGCTAGCAGAGATTGCAAATTTACTTTGCAAGTCTCTTCCGTAACGGAAATCCCTTCTGGATATGGAGCAAGGCAGTAAGTACCTAAGAGAATCATTCACATCAGAGTTTAATCTTCTGCGAATCAGAAAATTCAGCAGATGATTCTTTCGATCCAAGATTGATTTGGTTTCCTTCACTTTTATAATTACTTGATGAATCACCAATCGAGTAATTTCGGAAAAATGCATTTCACAAAAGACAATCCTATGTTTCAATAAACGTCAAGTAAAAGACTATTTATGAAACGGAAATAAATAAGGATCTGTTGCTTAATTCTCCATGTTGAATGATGAAAAGTACCAAATGCACTACTTAGATACGCAATTTTCGGCATAAAAACATTTAAGATTCCTATCACTCTTGGTAAATAAATATCAAATTTTCTAAAAATCTAATTTAGACGCCATTTATCCATATTTTTCTTATTTTAATAAATTACTCATACTGTATGTGATGGATCAGCTAGAGATTTCCAAATAACAACCTCAGGGCAAACGGATCGTCGTTGTATCTCGTAGAGTCTCTTGAAGCCAAAATACTGTGGCAGGATATCCAAAAACCAAAAGCACAAGACACTAACTTTTCGCCTTCAAAGAAAGACTAAAACTTAAACTTCCAAAATATTTTCTCTTTCCTAACAACTCCGAAGGCACGTGCCCAATAGCCCTAGCAAAGGGGCGGATGCGTACGGATGTTGGCATTGCACTAGAGTGCCGTAATCCGTACTCAACTCAGGGCCCATAAAATAAGGGCCGGCTAAATTGGCAGATGAGAAGATTTATCAATTCTGTTAACAGTATTTTCGACCAGCATAGAAAATATAAAGTTCGCCAGAGTAATTTTTACTGGTAAAAATATAATATAGACCAATGTCTCTAATGTGTCAAAATTTCTCAAATCCGCATTTATTATCTAAAGTAATGGTCTCAAATTCATATCTTAAAGTGTATTAAAATAAGTTTTTAATATGATTTGCCAGAATTTAACATAAAAGAAGCCAAATTTTCGACTCAACATAACCAAAAAGACACCGAAACCGTATTTGAGGATTCTACGGCGCCCAGCCGGACCGCGCAGCGCTTAGGAAAAGTCCACCGCAATCACAGGGTAGCAGGTGAAATGAAACAGTCTCTTCAGATTCCATATCTAGAAGCCTTGTAGATTGACGTGGTATAAGAGACTTGATAGTCCATCGCTGTTTACCTAGTTGATTTCCTTACTTTATCTCGAAATTTGTCCGAAAAAAGTGTCCGCCATTTTGTTGCTTTAAATAACCAAACAATCATCTTAGAGCATGAAACATTCAGCGAATTGAAAGACAAAGAGTAATGCTAGATTACTGTTGTGTTGGTTTTTCCTACAGTTTCTCTCAAAAGCAACTATATATCAACGAACTTGAACGTTATTCCGAAAAAATCCGAAACTTCTCGTTTTCGTGAACATTTCTCAAGTTTGACGCCCTGTATCTATTTGATGCCTGAATATTTTAAAATACGACGAGCGGGAACATAAAATTCAATCATTTTGCAATAACTATGCCAAGTTTCAATAACCGCACTCAAAAAAACTATTTTTAGCCCCTTGTCCAGGTTTTTTCGATTCTAGCCCACTGTGCGGCGTCACAATTACTCTCATTCTGACCACTCCTCTATTAGTTTGTTTTCAATCTTACTTTGGCGTCGGTTATTGTTACACCATTGGTCATTACAAACTATTGTTATTGTTACTTTATTGGTCATTACATTACTTGGTTATTACATTATTGTTACTCGATTAAGTTCATTCTTGTGGTATTATTGATGCTGAACCGACCTTTAGTGATTTCTTATCTCTGATGGCCATCTACTGTAGAAATCGTCGTTAATTTTTCGGATGTCAGTCATTTCCACTATAATTGCACGTTAAGGTGATTTTTCCCGGACGATCTTTTTTCTTTCGTAAAATTTCATCGGAAATGAGGCGGAGCTAAGATAAGCGCAGTGAAACAGAAAATTTGGAAGAGGATTTTATTTTTATTATCGAACCTTGATATGCGTATCCTTACGAAGGTACCAATCAAAAGTAGATGTTGAGGATATGACACACCCTTACCAACGTATCCATGCGCACATTACAATTCACAAGTGAGCCATCGTCGGTGTGCTGTCATAAATCATACAGAAGCGGGACGTCAAATTTTTGTGTGTCGCATACGAAATAATAATGCTATTTTTTCATGTTATTTTTTTCTCAGAGCGACCATCCCTTCATTTCTACTCATTTGAATCGGAATTCCAGGGTCTTATACTTTCAAGCCAATAATATACCACAACAGCCAATTTATTTATAATTATATATTATATTTTTTTATAAAATATGTATTTCCTTTTGAATTTTGAGACAGTGCGTCCATGTTCATTCATCAACATCAAATTCAACAACGACTGCCAGCATTCTGTCAGCTCTATTAAATGAATATTGTATAAATTCATCAAAAACGAATTTATGGGCTGTGAACCATCCCTGGGGTGCACTCCCCTATCTTGGAATTAAGCTCAGAAAAAAGTGTCCATTGCAAGAAAACACAATAAAGGCAATGTAGAAAAATCATGCAAAACTAACCTATCGTTAAAAGGTGATATTTTTGTGAATCTGCTTTAGAAGTAGTAACAACATTTAAAGAAGTAATAACATTTAAAAAAGGTGGATCTGTAAAAGAAAGAAAATGCTAAAAGAACTACTCCATGAATTAATTATAATGGGGTCTTAGTCAAATTTTTAGATGATATTTTTCAAACAAAACAAAATTTATCCTCAGCAATGGAAGTAAAGATTCCTAGATGAAAAAATCACAAACAAATGAAATCAAGATTCCAGAATATTAGTCGAAAAACATATGGTCAAGATAAGTACATCTTAAAATGAAATGTAAAATGGAGTCATTGATATATCCAATTAATATCTGCTTGAGTTTCAAAAAGAAAATAAATAAGATTATAAATAATGGAGAAAGATATTAATGGCTGCAATATGATTTTGTTGGTGAATTATTAAGGAAAGGTATTGATTGATATTGTTGAATTATTGGAAGCTGATGAAAATTTAGAGTAAATGGTCACTCATGAAGGGATATCTGAACAATTCTTTCAGAACTAAGTAAAAACTATTGTAAACAATGTTTTACATAAGTTAATACAAAAAGAGTAAATTACTGCTTGGTATATTTTTTTCCTTCACTACCTCATTAGTTGCAACTACTTCTCCTTTATCGATTCATATTTCGTTTTTTAAAATCTTGTTCCTTTCTTCATTCATTCTTTACATTACCTAAAGAAAAAAATATTTCTTGTGATTTATTGAAAGTAGTTTCCAGTTAAACTATGTTATCGACAGCTAATGGATTCATCACCGTTTTCAATTATTTTAGCAAAATTTATGAAATTTTATCAACAATGTTTCAATTTTTTGATTATTTAAATGATTTATTTCGGTGCTTTATTCCTTTGCTTGTAAATTCAATGATTTTTTCTTGACACTATTGAAAAAAAAAACTATGTACGAAAAAAATAGTTACAATAATCTGTACTGTATTATTCATGTAAGTTTTATGCTCTTTAGACCACCACTTAACCATTCATGTTTGACTATTGGCTCACCAAAGAGAAATTTGATTTTAGAATGGCTTACATTTCAAAGCGTCAGTGGAGTTTTACTTTCGCTGGGTTAGGTATTTATACTTTTTTAGTAATAAGAGCAAGATGCTAAGTGTCTTGCTCTTATTTTCCATCGAGGAACATTTTCTGGTAATTTTTTATGTACTTACCGTATTTGACGGCAAATAAGACGCAGCTTTTTTCCTAAATTATGTCTCGAAGAATTTCCCTGCGTCTTATATGTGAAGGTTCAACCTCCACAGGTTAACTTTCAATACTGAATGCTATTTCTAGCCCAGATGGTCTATACTACCCATTTCATAATTGCATTCAATGATTGTGTTAATATTTGGCTTTTACGAATGTGACAACTAAAAGAAACTACATTTTAAGTTATTGTGGTACCGTGATTTCGCACGGACTATTAAAACCTTTTTTCCTTGTGAGTGGCCAACTTAATGAGGGTGCGTCTTATATGCTGTCAAATACGGTATTTACTTTTCTGTCTCTCAACAGTTTTTCCAGTGGAAACTTAGTTTTCATTCATAGTAATAAATTTTTTTCTTGATTGCTCTTCCTGAGTGATGAAATTTGAATTTTAAAGTTACCAATCCCCTCTTCATATCCTCCTCAGGTACTGGGAACACAACATCTGATGGGACGTACAAACCATCGTTTCTCACGGACCAGGAGCTGAAGCATCTCATCCTGGAGGCAGCAGATGGCTTTCTGTTTGTGGTCACCTGTGACACTGGTCGGGTCATTTATGTATCAGATTCTGTCAGTCCCGTCCTGAACCAGGCCCAGGTGGGTCCCTATTGTCTTTATAAATTTCTAACTATCTTATAAATTAAGGACTCGATGCTCTATTTTATCCAATTATACTATTTTAAAGTGTATAATGTGAATACAAATTCTACATCTATGTATGTATGCATGTAAACATTGCTGCCATTATTTTTTTGTTTCACCCTTTCTAAATTAGCTATTTAATCACCTACTGTGACTTTCTTTAGCCTATTCTTCATAATAAATTTCTAGAGATTTTTAATGACTTGGATTGCTTTGGCTAGCTACTGGGAATTGATTTACCTCTTTAATAGGACTTCTGTGTTATATTTTACCTTAATGATTTTATCAGACAACGATTCAAATTGCTTAGGGTGAAAGGATTTCATTTTTAGCCATCTTTGGTAGCATACATCTATGCTTTGCATTATTGGTGGAGTAATTAAACTTGTGATTAGTATTTCATATAAGTTTTACATGAAAACATCATTTTTGCTGTAATGATAGAAACATTTTAATAAAAATAATGGTTTTGTGCCTATTTCAGAGTGATTGGTTTGGTTCCTGTATTTTTGACCATTTGCATCCAGAGGATGTTGAGAAGGTAAGAGAGCAACTCTCAACCCAAGAACCTCAGAATACAGGTCGTATCCTCGACTTAAAAACTGGAACAGTGAAGAAAGAAGGTCATCAATGTGAGTCACAATTTCACTTGTTGTGTTAAGGAAGGAATACTATTTCTGACCTATTAAGCATGTAATATTTAAGTTATTTCTACATAATTTTTGTGCAAGTTGTTTAGAGTTCTCTTGCTTAGTTTGAAGAGTATAAAATACCTTAAATAATTCTATACTTCATTTCCATTTCTTTAGAAATGTCTGTAGTTTTGTAAAATTGAATACTCTAAATAAAAAAATCAAATGTTTAAAGGATTAGAAATATGAAATATTACACATTCTATGTGATTCATTTATTTCCATTTTTTTATATCTCCTGTATGATTAAGTTTATGCATGGGTTAATTTTTATTGAAAGGAATATTAATATTGAAACTTTTTTTTGGGTGAAGCTGATAATGTTTGTTATATAAACCTTTACTGCAATATATTGCTTTTTGACATTTCAGCTTCAATGCGATTATGCATGGGGTCAAGAAGAGGTTTCATCTGTCGCATGAAGGTAGGAAATGTTCAGGCAGAAACCATGTCAGCTGGTCACCTCAATCGTACGAAACAGAGGAACAGTCTAGGTCCTGCAAGAGATGGACAGAATTATGTTGTAGTTCACTGCACTGGATATATCAAGAACTGGCCTCCTTCAGGTATTTCATAGAGACTTGAGTGGCATTATCACTTGTAATCTTTAATTTAAAATGAGTGGGATACCAACTACAGTGGTAACTTGATCATATGATGATTCCAATTCATCTATATAGTCAGAACTATTCAAGAATTTCAATTAATGCTGGAAATAATTCATAGCTATATTTACTATAATTACTTTTTTGATAATTCTTATTAATTAAGGAAATCTTGCTGAAACATAACCTTGTTATTACATTAATAGTTTAGTAGCATGGTACACATACAGCAAGTTTCAAGCATTGCAAAAAATCATTCCATTTATTAGCAAATATTACTATGGAAAAAAAATTAGATCAATTTAATTCAAATTTCAACTAATACTTATTCTTATGTGACCATAATTGCCTAAGAATTTTCCACATGCAAGTCACAATTTAGCAAATTAAGTATATCTTTTCAATAATATTCCATCCCTTGTAGAAAGCCTGAAAAACCCAAAGAGAACAACATTACAATGAGATATTTAACTTTTTCAGGTGTTCAAATAGACAGAGGTGGTGGAGATGAGGAAGGCCATGCAGCTTCTCATTGTTGCCTTGTTGCTATTGGAAGGTTACAAGTTACATCAACTCCAAACACAAGTGATCTTTCTGGATCTAATTCTTCTTCTGGTAAGTAATATCCAATTATTTTAGAATTACAGAGTGTCTTAGCTCTTTGAAGCTTTCTTGCATCTAAATAGGTGTAGTAATGGGTATACTTAAATAGTTATATTTTTTGATAATATAGATTTAATTCAGTACAAATTATCGCTTGAAATACAAGTAATATAGCATTTATTAAAATTCTTCCTCTATAAAAATATTAGGATTAAATTATCTTTCAAATTGGAAGGAACTTTTATTTTGATACTAAACACTCTAACAAAGTATTTCCTCAGATAATTGATATGAATAATTAACTGAAAGCTTGAGTTCTTCTATCCACCTTATTACTAAATTTGTAGTAATAAGTTAAAACTTATGAATGTGGATTCAGGTAGTTCTTATTTATGAAAGTTAGAAGTTCTTTTCAGCACCCCTTAAAGTTGTTCTATTCGGTTAAAAAATAAATCGTGTAAAATATTATTTAAATTGGATAACATACACATCGCACTTTAGAGTTAATATTTTTTTAAATGTTTTGAGTTTTTTTAGTCCTTTCATTTTTTAATTGTTTTATTTTTTTATTAATATTTTATTTGATATTAATTGTGATTTTTGTAAAATATTTATTAGAACGGCCCAGTAGTTTTATTTTTTGTTGATTTTTTTAAGCTAGACAAGATAACTATTATTCAATATTTTGGGGAATAATTATTCTTGTTATTCATTTTTAATTGTAAATTTTTCAATGCAATCTAAAAAAATGTACTAAAAATCAATTTAGAGCTAAGTAATATGAGACAATGCTGCAGTATGATGACAAAAAATTACAGAGTTTCTAATAGTGTCTTTTCTGATTCGTTTCTTTTCAGAATTCATATCTCGACATTCCACGGAGGGTAAATTCACTTTTGTTGACCAGCGTGTTATAGGCCTCCTTGGTTACTCTCCACCTGAGCTGCTAGGAAAATCTTGCTACGAATTTTTCCATCCAGAAGACCAGTCTCACATGAAAGAGAGCTTTGAGCAAGGTGATTATCATATTATTCTAATACCTTTTTATTTCATTATTTGATTGATCATTCAATTTAATAATTATGATTTAAGTTACCATGCCTACTTGTGTAGAAGTTGACCTTTAAATTTGGTGAAAAGATGTGGAATATTATTCACAATTTAAGTCTCTTGAGTTCATTAAATAAAAGATGCTATTTGAGCTATGATAAAATCTGTATTAATGAGTAGAACGATTGAAATTATCGAAGAATTAAAAAAAATTGGAATTGCTCTCATATGTAAAAATCTGATGTGGCCAGCACATGACTTTCTCCATATATAAGATGTAAATATTTATCTACGACAGTATTTTCGAACTCTATATTCAATCTAAACTTGGAAGATAAGTGATTAATTTATGACATATTATCTTTTACATCACAACATTATAAATAATGTTTTTTGGGACATGTTCGATGGAAAACGATGAAATTGGCCTTTTGCCCACAGCGCCCAGAGCGACCACAAAGTACATAATCAGCAACTTCCGGTTTATCAGTATTTCATGAATAACTCCTCAACAATCAGTTAAACAAAAATATGTTTCATTCAAAAGTTATAGAAATTTACATTTTCTAAAACTTTTATAAGTAATAGTATATACCTAAATATCAGATTAATGGAGATATTTTGCAAAAACGGAAACGAGCTTTGAAAAGTAAAGCTCCGATTAACCGATTTACTCCAAAAACTAATCAACTTCGACAGCACCCACCACAGTGCTATATATGAAGTTTGGTATTGATACGACTAATAGTTTTTACGTTAGAGAGTCCACAGTCACACACACACATACACACAGACATCATTCCGAAAATGGTCAAAACGTGTTCTAGGGACCCCAAAACATGTATATCTGTTGAAATCTCGAAGTCGATTTTTTTCATAAAAACAATACTTTCTCTATACTACGTATATGGAGAAAGTAAAAAAGGGAAAACCAATTTATCTAAATAACAGAATATTTCTGAAAAATTAAGGTTGACCTGAACACATGTATCTATTGCAGTATTTTTGAAGTAACTTCAACCCTCATGCATTTGGTGACATTTATATCTAAGCTCTAAATCCGCAGTGCTCAGCCTTTTTTGGTTCCGGCGCACCCAAGGGCGTTTCAGAAAGCAAAGCAGGCACCAAATAACATCTCCGTCCAGTGTGATATTTAGGCCATCTCTTGGCAATATGATCAATTTACTAGTTAACTGTAGGCTGTGTGAAAAAAACTCTCCTTGGTAAATAAGATCAAAAGAACTACAACATATAAAATTTCATCACAACTCCACAATGTGGGAAAGTCTTTATCTCCAAAACAGATTTGGTTACGGAGAATAAATTTGGTTTGAAGGTTTTCGCTGCACGTTCACGGTTGTGTTCCCCAAAGCAGCATTTAGTCACTGATTATGGGGAATTTGATACCCTGATGAGCTGAGTTGAATCTTTGCGTTCGCATTGTGAACAAAATGTGACATAGACACGGGTCTTGTTAATCTGGATGTAGGCGATAAGAGGGATAAAGTTTAGACATGCTATCACCCTCAATGTTTACGAAACCCAAGACCTCAGCAACCACATTTCTGACCACTTCCCAAGAAATACTGTTGTAGCCAATAAAAAAATCTTTTCACGGTAGTTTGGCAGGCACTGTGCAAGGTCGCTTCGGGCACATTGGTGCCCACGGGCACCAGGTTGAGTATCCCGGCTCTAAATCGTTGTGCATATCTCAATTGCCTATACACCCATTGGTATTAATGCAATCTTAAGTCAATAACTGTACTGCCTTTTTCAGTTAGTGATTACTATAGAAATGTATTTTATCCTCTGCTTTAGTGCTGAAACTTAAAGGCCAAGTAATGTCCGTGATGTACCGATTCCGTGCCAAGAACAGGGAGTGGGTTTGGCTGAGGACATCAGCATTTGCATTCCTCAACCCATACACTGATGACGTGGAGTACATTGTGTGCACCAACACTTCTGCCAAGTGAGTAAAGCCATTTTATCATCCTCTTCTGTTGACAATTTGAATTGCTTCAGGTGCATATATTTTCAATGAAAGTTTTGTTTATTGCAACCATTTACTTTAGTTTACTGATCTTTTTAAGTTTCAAGTGACATGCGCTTAAAGTCCGTAATTATCAGCCTTTTAATTTAAGTGGACTTTCGCTTGTTTCTTAACTTTATGATACACTGAACATTGTATTTTGTAGTTTTAGTTTGTGTTCTGTATGTCAACCGTATTTGACCTGCAAGAAAACGTTTTATTGTAAATTGAAAAAATTTCACATTTTCTATATTGACTGTTAAGAGAAAGATTTATATCTTTCCAAGGAAGATCAAATTCAGTGATACTCTTCTGCAATAGTTTTCCACAGGACCTTGGTGATTGTTTAAATATGTAATCAATGTACAAAATATTATCAGTTTTATTTTGTGGATTTATGATAAATTTATTTTTAATTGTCAAATTTAATGATCCAAGGAAAATACAGGAATTGTATTTTCTTTTGGAAACAGAAATCTATTAATACAAATTTCCTGATAAAATCCACAGAAAATAAATCTTTAACTAGTTATTATTCATGATATTGGTCCTATGAAAATATCCTGTTGATTTCCTGTTAAAAGCCTGATTCCTTTATTTCCTGTTTTCTTTCAAAAATCTCCACCATTTCATATTCTTCCTACCTTAATGACAATGTATTTCTTTAATTTGACAAGCAGGTCCTTGCACCCTCATCAGGATACAGCAGCTGCTGATCCTAATGATCCTGTAGCCTATCAACAGCCTGGTTTAGATTACAGCCTTCAGAGAAGAGATGTGTATTCTCAAATGATTGGATCCCATATACAATGTAAGTTAATTAACTGGCTTCTGTAAACTTTTCCATCACTATTGATACTCATTGCTCATCAATTTTAGCACCTATATATAAAAGAAGAGGGAAATTCAGATAATTTATATGTCTTTAGAAATTTCATGCAATTAATTATAAAGAAAAGGTGTTCAGATGCCAGAATTCATCCTTCAATCTAAAGTTATTTCTGTTTAAGTGATGAATAATACAACTTCGAGAAAAAAGTGGCATACAGTGATTTACCAATGAAAACTTTATTTTATCTTGAATCTTGTAGTTACCATGTTAATTTTCCTCCTTCACAGTAGTTACTCAAGTTTGATAAAAAATTAATCAAGTCAATTCTATTTTGATGTTGAGTATGCTATTCAATTAATCACAATACTGCAGGTACTTGCATTGCACCAAATTGCATCATACCATTTTAATACCATTCATTTTGTGACTGTGGTTTAAATAATAATAATAATAAATTGTACATAAAAATAAAGGTACATTGTGTTATTTTTGTCTTACTTTTCCTTGCCAAGCTACATCATTGATTATATGAACCAAATTGAAAAATGTATGGTACTTATGGCTTAAAATACTTGTATAGTGTTAATTATACAACAATTTATAATATTGTTAGCCAGAAAGCTACTTGGATAAGAAAAAAGTCTTATGTTTCTTTTTATGAATAGACAATTAAAAAAATTAATTTAGCTGTAAAATTTATCCTTGATGATATTTGAAATTTAAATTCTACACAATGCTATTTTAGATTAAGTGCAATGTATTGGCATATTGAAATATGGCATTGAAAATTTTTGAGCAATAAAAAATATCATTCAATCTTTGATTTAAAATTGATGAAGTATAATATCTTTGGATAATTTTGTGATTGGGATTCAAGCTTGACCATAACTATCATCTTTCCATTAAAGCTCGGCCTGGGAGCACGCAGAATGTATATGGCACAGGTGGTGGTAGCTATGACCCAACCGCAGCATCTCCAGTGGCTGCTTATGGCTCTCCGGGTCCTCAGCAGCAGCCGTTGGCCCAAGCACAACCACCCCCAGTCCCTCCTCCTCAGCCTATCCTAAGCCGCATTGGAAAGACTACCACTAGTCCAACCCCTGCTCAGGCTGCCTGGAGTCAACCCCACCTTAGACAGGTACTTCTGCAACCCTTTCTTATACTCTAGCTATTAAAAAATTTTCAATTATTTTTACTCATCTAATATAATAAAAAGCTATCGTGTGTTCGTTCGTCATCATATATGGTTAAATATGTGTATCGATGTAAAAAGCAAAATCCGTTCGTCGTCCACGAAAACTATTCTCATTTCTATGAAGGCTCGGGTTCGAACCCAGGACTCCATAATACGTTTCCATAAGGAATGCACGTAAAGTTTGTTTTTGTACCTTGCAGGCTTTGTTACTTTTACAGAATTAAATTGGAAATAATGGTCCTGCAAAGTTAAGAAAAGTACCAAACGAAGGTAAATTAAATAAAGAATCTTATTATTGTCTTAAGATACACTTTTTGAATCAAAATTACGAGAACTATGACAAAATAAACAAAATTTTGCCGTAGTATATAACCAGTCCCCCTGTTGACCAAGGTGATTGTTGAATCCGATACATTCATTTTCCCACAGGAATACACAGGGATTTCATGTCCATACGGAATTAATGATGGGAGCTAATGTCAGAATTTATGAAGAGGAGGCAATTTAATGAGATTTCAGCGAATGTAAACTATGATATTAAAAGATCAGGGACAAAATTACGGCCATTTCGGAGGTTTTCTTTATCAAACCGATTTATAAAAGGACATTTATGTGTTCGTTTGTGGTGATCAAGATGACGAAGAAATATTACGTCGAGGAAGGGGAGATTTTTGAGAGACAGAATTTTACCGCAAACTTGATTTTGTAGCAGGGATTTTAAAGTAGTGCTTTTGTGTGATTCTCACGAACTGCATAATTTTCAATGGAATCGAATATGTAATTTTTTGCAATTTTGCTAATATTATTAGGTTAAAATTCCATCCTGATTAGTATTTATTAAAACAATTAGGGTATTGATAAGTTATATATTAAGTTATCTATATTTAAATGTTGCATATTTATTAAAAATTAAAATTAAGACCCGTCATGCATGACGGGGGAGCTAACTAGTTTATCTTATTTACATGGTAATCTCATTGAGAGGTTTCCTCCACTCAGTGGGCTCAATGTACTTTCTTGAGTGATTTACAACTTCTATAATTTCAAAAACCTTTTGTCATTCAACACTGCTTGTCTAACATAATTTGTGTTTTTGTATCAAAATTCACAAACATTTACCATGTACCATTTGAAAATTGTAGCCACTTTTTCTCCTCTAGATCAGACAATTTGTTACTAATAAACAATAAAATTTTTCATTTAGCAAATTGCTGCAATATGTATGGAATATTTGCTAGGTAGAAATAACTGGTATTATAAATAAACTAGTTAAGATTCTCAATCCTGTTTTAAAAATGAGTTAATATACCCTGATGAGGAAGTGGATTATGTTTTGTATGAGCCAGTTTATATGTAATTGAAATCCCATTCTCAGTTTATTTAGTTTTTGTGAGCGGTTATGTAAGCTTTCTACATTTGAAAGTTTTCACATGGTAGATGTTTATATCGATGTTTAAACTATAAGACTTGACTGTTGGCCAATAGTTTTTAATGGGAAAAAAGTTAATTTTAAGTAAAAGGCTATGGTTCTAAATGGAATGACTGTTAAGATGTACATATGGTATATAAACAATTATTATCTGGGACCATTGAGTATTTTAAAGTTAATCAAATTAAAAAGGACAAAGAAAATTAAACATAAATTTTAGAATCTTTCATGAATTTCATCCAAAAAGTAAATATTTTAGTATTATACTGTTAGATTAAGTTGCACATTCTGCTCTTGTTGTGATCTGTATATCATCTTTGTGTAGCAACATGTGAACACAATTTGTAATTTTCTTTTCAGCCGGTAACAGAAGGCTACCAGTACAGCCAAATGAGTCCATCTCGCTCTCCAGGGGGACCAACATACACTCAGTTAAGTGGTGGAGGTGCCAGAGGTGGTCCTCTCACTCCTACTCAAGCCACAGCTTACCATCATCCTGCCAACACAGCCCCTGCTTCATCAACAGGTGATTCAAAACTCAATGTTATTTCCTTATGTTTATGATATCAGAATAAATAGTTGCTTCCCATTCACATAACCACATAACATTATGTCTTTTGATAATCCTTTGTTAAACCAAGGTGTTCTTAGAGGCTAGTTCTTTATTTATTGTAGCCTTTAAGCAAACCAGTGAAGGATAACGTGAGAGTTATTGGTTTCTACAAAAAGGACTTCTACTGTCACAGTGAACTAAATTCTAGCTTTAAAAAAAATAGTTAATAGTAACTTTTCTATGCAATATCTACTTATCTATAATGCATTTTAGATCACAAATTGAAGATGCAATCAATCTAAGAGAAACCAGAATTTTCAGAGGCTCTAAAAACACCAAACACTAACTTAGATTCAAGATCATAATTTCCGGCTGTTTGTTTATATCTGAATAGCCGATCTTACCAAAGGCATTTACTGATCAACTTGTTGCTTTTAGGCATGTGGCAATGGCAGGGAACTGCAGGGCAAAGTTCTGATGCAGGTCCAGGAGGGAGTGGAGGTGGGCCAGGAGGGCATCCTGCAGCTGGTGCTCAGAGCGGTGGCGCAGGTGGACACCCAAATCCAGGAGGGGGACCTCCAGGACAGCAGCAAGAGCTGACAGACATGTTGCAGATGCTGGACCAGGGAGGAACTACCACTTTTGAAGACCTCAACATGTTCAACACAACATTTGAGTGAAATGCAGCTGTGATGGCGCCACACCTTGTTCAGTGTATTGTATTTGAAGCCCTGCACCCCAGCAAAATTTGACATATTGGACTTTGAGATAGTGCAAAGAAATGTTTCTTTTTTATGACTGTGTGATTCAGGCAACGAAAAGGATATTTTCCAGCTCTCCATTCAGTATTCCATGGAAAAGGCTAATTGGTGCGATCATGTATAAAGTGTGCTCCTCCTCCTAGATTTTTTGTAGTGCTATTGCACATTTTTAATTTTGTTGTGCTGATTTTTTGTAAAATCATTTTCCTTTAATTGAATTTCATCTTATGTATGTTTCCATGGTTTGCAATCTGTCATGAATCATGAAAATGTGCGTAGTCTTTCACTGACTGCATTCTTTTTTGGTTGTATTAGCTGTCAAAAAAATGAGATGGCAAAAACTGAAACATTGGAGGAATGCCTCCTTATTTTAGTAACATCTAAAGTATATTTTTGTTGGTATGAATAGTCAAGAACTTTTTGATATCTGCCGGAAATTTTCAGAATCTGATTATAAAATTTAAGAGCCAAACTGATTATTCAGATATTTGAGGAGGAAAAAAAACTTAGTCAAGTGTCATAGTTCTTCAATATGTACATTTTATATTTTATTTCCCAACACTTATAGGAATTTATATTTCATATTTCCTTTCATTTCTTTATCTGTTGAATTGTGATGATATTATAAAGTCAAACACTTTCTGATTTACTTTTCATCATTAGTTGTTGACTGACAGCAGTGCAATACGTGAATTAATTCCCATTTATCTATTATTTAAATTAAGAAGTCCTGTTGCATCAAAAAATTCAAAATAGGAAATATGCTGAAAACATTGGTCTGAGACTTTTATGGAAGAGAATTTGTTGAGAGATATGGCAAGGAATTGGAAACATGAATTTAGAGACAAATCCACGTATTATTTTTACAAGTAATGAGTGCTTGGTTGTAAATGTGTCTGAAATTGCATGAACTTTTGAATAATCAGTCTCCGCACTTGATTCATTCTCTTTAATAGTTGTGAATTTATTCATTATTTCCAATCGGTTTTTCTATTTGTGCCATTGAAAATCTTCAGAAAGCACCATTAACATGTTTTCTTTGATTGTGTAAAGCATATCAGATTATGAATATTGACATTCCTTGCAACTAATGTTTGTTACAAGTAAAAGTTGATGTTGTGTATTTTTTTATTTGTTGGGCAAGTGACAGAGGTGCATTCAAAATTCCAGAGGAAATATCAATTTATCTTATAGCACATATCATGGAAATAAATATTCTTGAGTGAATGTGCACATTTTGAGAGTGAATGGAATCCACAATGAAAGGAATTAAAATCAAGAATCCTTTAGAGATAGTAGATATTCTAGTAATTTGTGGTTATTTATGCAAACTTGGGATTTTTCTGAGTATACCTCAATTTCATTTTGGAAATTGCTTATTTATACGTCCAATACAGCAGGTTAAACTAGTGCACATGTTTGCACGGCAGATGAGTGACAAAGTTATCAGGATAATGGTTCACCGTTTTCTTTCACCCACTGTAATGTCCTTGTACAAACAAAGAAAAAGGAATTTTCTGAGATTGTTTTTAGATTTTTAAGTACCAC
Source organism: Sympetrum striolatum (assembly GCA_947579665.1). Lineage (NCBI taxonomy): Eukaryota > Metazoa > Arthropoda > Insecta > Odonata > Libellulidae > Sympetrum > Sympetrum striolatum. The sequence goes on along the minus strand of OX388342.1, from coordinate 44,586,590 downwards.
TTGACCAGTCTTGAGAGAGGAATGCTGAAGATGCTGAGGCGCTCTTGCTTTTCTGTGTGAAGTGTGACTTATTGTGCGTGTTTGTGTGAGAGTTTGGACAAGAGAAGAGGTGGAAATGGACTTTAGCCATATGAATAAAGGCAATTATGTGCCTGTTGATATAAAAAAATGTGCTTTTGACAAAAATGGAAGTGCTGTATGAAATGTGTAATGCCACTTGCTGTGGTGACTATAGTTTTTATAACTGCATTGCATGCAGGTGTATCCATAGGTTTCTATGTACAAATTTTTGTCTTCTTGTGGCAAAGAAAATTGTGTACATTTAACTGATAATTTTTTTACTAGTTTCAATAACTTTAGTTGAGAGACTATAGTGGGTTGTGTATCTCATTCAAGCATTCTGGGTCACGTGTTGTTGTGCTTGTAAGGCATAGGAATAAATTCCTTCATTGATATTCAAGATGCATTTGTCGTCATTCATTGCTTCGAAACTTTAAAATACTTGTAGCCATTTTTTGTTAACCAAGTCAAGCATGATCATAATTTTTTTTTTAAGGAGCCGTAAAAAAGTGTTAAAGATATTCTTGCTATCATTCTATATTCAAGGTATTCAGGCCAATGGCTAGTTCAATTTGCCACCATTAGCTACCAAGAGATCTGGTAAGAGAAACAGACTCAATAAGCAAAATATACATTGGCAAAAGTGTGTTCTACCTAAATAGAGATTGTTTTGCAGGAAACCTTCAAAAGTTAAGCTCTGATAAGGCAGCATTACATTTTGTTTTCTAATGGAAATAGGTACCATAGTATATTAGAGTTTTACTTGTAAAGGAGTTTTACCTTGCATTAGTTAACTAACTGAAATACAGGCATTTACTCAAACAAAAGTAAACAAAATTACATATAAAGGTAGATGCACGCATACGGGACATCCTCAAGGATTTATGGCATTTCTAGAATATAAGTCAAGGTATCAGCTGATGAAGATATGTTGGCAGCTGTCGGTTGCCTCATCACAGCAAATTGCATATCAACCTGTAAGAAAGAAGAGCACAGCAAGAAGAGTGTGGTGCAAGAAATTGCTGCTAAAGTAAAGAATCTATTCCCACTCAAATATTATTTCAGAATTGGAGGTTTTCCCAAGAGATTCAATATTACTTGAGGATGGACCACGAAACTTATCTGTATCTGCTTACATTGGTCACTCCTATTATCATAAATAAGATACTGAGATGAGGCTAGCAATTCCTCCCTACGAAAGACTCACTGCGACATTGAGATTTTTAAAATCCACGGAGGAAGGCGTAGTTTTGTGGAACTCCATCACAATAAAATAACAGAAGTTAGTACTTTTTTCCACAGTTTATTTGAAACGACCGGTTTCAACGAAACATCGTCATCATCAGGTAAGGATACAAAACAGGAAGCATATTTATAAAGGGTCAGAAAGAAAGGGGAAAGGTTAAGGGGGAGGGTGTAGGTGAGGGAGGAACTCTGTTGCAAGTTACTGGTCGTTGGGAAGGAGAGAATGGATCAGCGGGGAGTGAGAAGGAAAAAGGTGTTCATTTAGAATAGTAAAATTAGAGGAATTGGAGTGGGTGAGGATTTCGAGCTGCTCGAGGAAATTTAAGCGAGTACCTTTGTCTGCAAAGTGTAAAATTTTGGGTTGGAAATTTCCTTGGTGGCCGGACTCTAAAAGATGTTTCGCAAAGTGAGAAGCGTTTGATTTATTTACATAACATCTGAAATGTTCATTAGTGTGATTCCTTCCGTGTCTTAACTCTGAACCCCCTTCCTCCAAGGTTTTATGGTTTACCTAAAATCCACAAAGTGAACTTCCCCATACGCCCTGTTGTTTCCGGTATTTCATCTCCTTGCCATAAGTTAGCATCGTGGGTTAATAGTTTCCTCCAAGACACTTTAGTGCTACCTACGAATCACAGCATTAAGAACTCGAAGGAACTGTGTGAAAAACTCAGTGCTCTAACCTTACCTCCGAACGTGAAGCTTGTTTCTTTCGATATCTCCAATATGTTTACCAGCATACCTGTTCCTGAAACTCTGGAGATCCTGAATAATGTTTTGAATAGTATGGAAATTGACGACATTTTAAGAGATGATATCCTATCATTAGTGAAAATATGTACTGACCAAAACTTCTTGTTGTTTAATGGTGAATATTTCAAACAAACCCAAGGTTTATTTATAGGGTCACCGCTATCACCGTTGTTAGCAGAAGTGTTCATGTCGCACTTTGAAGAGAAACTTTTTATTTCTTCCTCTGATTATGTCAAACATGTTAAGTGCTGGTATAGATATGTAGATGATGTTTTTTGTGTTTGGGATGGCACCTTAAGATAACTAGATGTATTCCTCAATTATATTAACTCCCTACATCCTGCCATTGATTTCACCTTAGAAATAGGAAAAGATCAATCACTAAATTTTCTAGACCTCAAAATTTCCATTTATAAACAAGTTATCGAATTTAATATCTTTCGCAAACCTTCTTATACCGACCAGGTAATCCCTTGCAATTCCAACCACCATTTTTCTCAAAAGCTATCGGCCTTCCACTCTTTAATTAACCGATTAATTACCATCCCCATGTCTAAACAAAATTATCTACAAGAACTCTCGACCATAAAATTTATTGCCATAAAAAACGGGTACCCTAACAGTTTAATAGACAATCTCTTAGCTAAAAAAGAGAGATCACGTGCCATTGAGAGAATTTACAAAAACCCCTTTGATGACAATCCTAAACCTAAGTGGTTTAAAATGACCTTCATCAATCATCTGTCCTTAAAAATTGCCAATTTGTTCCCTAAGGAATCATTTAGACCCTCTTTCAAAAGCACCCTTAATCTGCGAAAACTTTTCTGCCATACTAAAGACAAGATAGATCCGTTTAAAAGGTCAGGGGTTTATAAACTGCAATGTTTAGATTGTGATGGAGTTTATATTGGCCAAAGTGGACGTAATTTTAATATTAGGGCTAATGAACATTTCAGATGTTATGTAAATAAATCAAACGCTTCTCACTTTGCGAAACATCTTTTAGAGTCCGGCCACCAAGGAAATTTCCAACCCAAAATTTTACACTTTGCAGACAAAGGTACTCGCTTAAATTTCCTCGAGCAGCTCGAAATCCTCACCCACTCCAATTCCTCTAATTTTACTATTCTAAATGAACACCTTTTTCCTTCTCACTCCCCGCTGATCCATTCTCTCCTTCCCAACGACCAGTAACTTGCAACAGAGTACCTCCCTCACCTACACCCTGCCCCTTAACCTTTCCCCTTTCTTTCCGACCCTTTATAAATATGCTTCCTGTTTTGTATCCTTACCTGATGATGACGATGTTTCGTTGAAACCGGTCGTTTCAAATAAACTGTGGAAAAAAGTACTAACTTCTGTTATTTTATTATTGAGATTTTTGGCAACGGGAAGGAGCTACGAAGACCATATTAGTCTGCTCCATTCCTTTGCTACTTATATATTAGGAATTCAGGTAAACTACATTCTCTGCAGACCAGAACTCACATATCCTCAAGGCCGATGGAAGAAGAAATGGTTTCCGATTGGGATTTCGGGGACTGTGCAGTTCACCACTGGCCTCTAGGAGTTGCCCATGCATGTATGGGACTGTGCAGTCCAAACCTCCAGGATTTCCAGTGTGTGTGGGGCTACCTTTCAGTATGATTTTGTTCCATTGTTGTTGAAATAATCATCATTGGTAGTGAAAAAACGTTGGGTGTTTTCAAAGATATTAGAAATTTAGAAAATAGTCAATTTTCTAAACCACAACAGGAAAGTTGTATAAAACTGGGATTTCATCTTCAATTGAGCTAATTTTAAGTAATTATCCAAAATACAACTTATAAGGAACTGCAACTCCTAACAACAAGTAAATATGAACATCTTTAACATAATATTTAATGAAGATAGGTATGAACCTGCCCAAATGATTGATGAAAATATTAAAAAACAAGTGATTTGTATTATTAATTCATAAATCTCCAGCTGTTTCAAACTTCTTCAAACACTTTTGGCCAACCAAGTAATTTTCTGAAGTTTTATTTGGAGTTCTCATTTCATTTCTTCATCTACAATTCATCATTTACTTATTAGGATTACACCCTCCTATTCTTCAAATAAGTTTCTGTTCACTTTAAAACATACTAATCATTCTATACAAAAATAATTAACAACAGTTCATTTTTTGTAACATGTAAGTCTTCTATTAATATTTTCCTCTCTCTCTTGTCACATTAATTTTTCATGATTTTATTTAAACATCAAAATAATATACACCCTCCTTCGAGTACAATATAAATACCATTATAATTTAAAACAAGTGCATTCATGCATTATCTTAAAGATTTAGCTCAGTAAATTTTTCAACATTAATTTTCGTTTAATAAGTTCCACTAATAATTCCAGGAGCAAGGGAGTATTATTCATTCATATTTGCTGGAATGTTAGATTGAATCTAGGTCATAATCTTTCCAATAATATGTTAGTGCAACTGCACAATAATTACATCGCAATGACATTTATGTACAAAATTGCAATTTCTAAGCATTATTTACAGGCAAAGATGTTTCAACCATCAGGAGAAGAAACCTTTCACATTTTCTACAGTTTGCAGAACTCTGGAAGTTAGGTCTCCTCTGTGTCACTGAGACCAGCAACTTCATCTTCATCTCCCCCTAAGGCTCTCCAAAATGCCATTACCACCTTTTCAGCAGCAGCTTTTCGCTGATCAGATGGAAGGCTCTGAACCCTCTCCTTCATTTCTTGCAAATTATCCAAGAGGTCGGTATAATTGTCAGGCAGAGCATCAGAAGATAAATCCGGAGCACTCTCTTGAACCGCAAAGATATCAAAATAATAAAGTAGATCAATAGGAATGATAAAGAACACTTAACAGCAAAGAGCATCAAAAAGCACAAATAAACTAAAGCAAAAAACTGAAGAACATGAAATGTCAACAAATCCTGTCTTCTTTTAAATGCTAATAGGAAATTATGGATTCAAATACTGTGAAATCTTCAGAATTGCAGTAAAATTGTGTGAGTTGAACGCTTCCTAGCAGGATTTAGGCAATATCTCAGTTCCCATTTATGATTTTGAAGAACTAGGATACAAACATACAAATACATTTACAGCCTTATTACCGTAATTTTCCATAGAAGTACACATTTATTTCCACGAAAATACGTCAAAAAAGCAGGGTGCGTATTATACATGGTTACAAACATCATCTTTTTATTCGGGCTGTAGATGACATTTGAAGTAAATAACTCAACATACATGTATGTATTCTGATTTCACGTTTATTATGAAAAGAACACTGCTGCATAGTAATAAAATTATTAAATTAAAACAAAACTTCAGAGGGGAAGGACCTGTTACTGATAGATCGTCACATTGAGAAATCAAATGGGTAAGAGCAAGGGGGAAAGCCATCCATTAGCAGCATTCCATGCTTGAACCGTGATCTGTCGGGTGCTGAACGGTCTAGCAGATGACCATACGCGAATAATAGCGTAGAATTCCATTCTCTAAAAGCCAAATGCGTATTATACATGGTGATAAGAAAATTCTCACATTGCGCTCGTAATAACGTGGGTGCGTCTTATAGTGGGTGCTAATTATAATTGGAAAATTACGGTACTCATAAATAATAATAAGCTGAAAATGATAGTTTCTGTTACAATTTATATTATAAATGTTCCAAAAATCATCTGGACAATGCGAGTTACTGAATGCAACAGCAGTGGTGAATCATGAACGCTTTCAAGAGTGTATTGAGACAAAATAGAGTAACTTACAATAAAAAACTATCATTCATAGAAACATAGCTGTTAATTACTAAGAATAACTGATGGATATTGTTGTACTGAAATTTTGACAGCTATGGAATCAACAAGCTACTTGAAAACTGAAAATCTCACAATGAGAATTTTTATCCCCAAATTCAACAGAAATCCAAAAATAAACATGGCTCCTTTTCTATTTGATTGAAAAACTGGCAAATTAACTAAAAAATAATGGTAACATGGTTGATTTAAAATGAAGAAATGAAAGAGAAAAAGTCTGCTATAACCAGGGTTTAAAACGAAAACTTCCACTCTCAAGGTTGTTGCCCCAGCCAATAAACACTGTGTTCCAAGGCTCCCTCAATCCCAATAGTCATGTGGACACCACATTTGCCTTTGGTGAAAGCGGTCCCGGGTTCGATTCCTGCAGGGAGCCAATGCGCGAAATGACCTAAGATGTCGAAGCACTTTTAACAATACTACAACTACTGCAACACTGTGTTCCATCATAGCTTGAGAAATCAAAGAAAAGATTACTATGTCATAATGGTCTCTGTCATAAGAATGATTAGCTAATACAACTGCACAGCAAGTGAAAAGTGTGGGTTTACATCTCAGTAACAGCAGAAACTTTTTCTTTTTCATAGAAACCGACTAACGATGTGCCATTTGATCTGATACACCCCATGTAATAATGAAAGTTACTCATAGCTGTAAATTTGGATTAAGTTACCTTTGAGAACTGGATGAGCCAAAAGTCCATTTGCAGATGAGCTGCTGCAAGATATTCCATTGGTAATTTCAACTTTATTCAGGTTTCCAGCCAAAGTTCCGACAAGATCATCCTGCTTACTTTCAACAAGATTCTCTCCATTGAGCAAGTTTTGCATTGTCTTGGAGACCTGGGATGAACTATCTGAGAGAATGGAGTAATAATATTAATCATTCGTATAAAGAAGTGAATTACTAGCACACCAAGTCAAAAGTTGGGAATTCTGAGCTGTATACATCCAAGAAGCAAAAATTTTGTTTCTTAAACTACTGATATGGAATGGTCTTTTACAGCAAGTCCACATGTCAAACATCAGATGACACCCCAAGTCCAAGTTGGCCTCATTGAAATTTATCAAAAATTAAAACTGTGTATGGGCAAACTAATTTAGCCAATAAGTAAAATAAATAGATTACTTATACTGTTATCTTCATGCGAGATGGTAAATGAGGCTGAGGGTAAAATTAGTTTGAATGAAAGATGGGTGTGCTTCTATTCCCTATATTTACCTTCACTAACACATTTCCACTTGAAGGAAGCTACTAAAATATACATATTTTAATCCCAACTTGCATATAATATCAAATCCTTAGAATAAAAGAACAATATTTACTGCATTATCAATATCACTGAATGATGAAGAGAGAACCTATGACTTTATTGATATGGTATTTCATTTATAAGAAACTCATTGATGTGATGCAGGCAATTTTCTCAGCAGGTGTGTGAAAGGTCTAGAACAACATCAGATCATTCTTAATCACTACGAAATTAATAATCACCATATGCATATGTTAAAGGAATCATGCAAATAAACAAGTGTAGAATAACAATATCCAATAAATAATAGAGAGAGTGTTTGTACTTGGAGTGTAATGAATTATATTAGATTTATGGTTCTAAAGGATGGAAATGATAACCTAGCAGAAAGTAGAAATGTCCATACATATTAACAGCACAAACATTCAACTGCAAGAATTCAAAAGTTCAGTATCTATTACAGAGAAGTGATTTTAAAGCAAAGCTTGGGTACCAATAATCAATTAAAATTATCTCAATAAGTTAAGGCTCAAACTAGTGGAATCTCAATTAAAATGACTTATTTTTATTAAAAAAATAAAATTCATTTTAAATATCATAAATCATTTGCAAATGCAGAAAATAAAGGAGAGGATAAGTACCATCAAAGGAGCAGTTGGAGGAAATCTGCCATTCAAGATGATACTTAGGCAAAAATCTATTTCTGCCAAACATTAAACATCCAATGAGCAAAATAGTAAATTTTAAATTGAATACTTGACAATAAGATATACATTTAAAATCATCAATAAGAGTGAAATGCTGAGAGGGTTTACTGAAGGCATACTGAGTAAATTTGTTAATATTACTCTTATTTGTGGTTTCTGCTACCATATTCTGACGAATGGAATATTTTCATTAGTCATTTGATACAGGGTAGGGAAAAATGTATCTTTCATTTACTTTTGTCACAGTCTTGATCATGGCTGTGATGAAATGAAAGCTTCCGAGTTATGAGTAGATAGTTGTACTAATCAATAAAATTCCTTATATACTGACAAGAAAAGTGTTACTTGTACAGTCATTGTGCTTCACAAGCTTAGGCATGTTCTACTTAAAGAGCATTCTGGCTCAGTGAGAAAAGCAAGGGCAAACTACCTCACTCCTCATCCTGCCTAGTGAACCCCATCCCTCTCTACAAGCTTTCAGTAGCTTATGTCAGAGGGGGTGAGGCAACAACCCGCTATTGGGCTGAATAATTTACAGACTCCTATTTGCTGCAAAATGGGTGATAAGAATGTAATTTGAGGAGTAAATGCTTAGAAGTATACAAATGAAGAATGAACTTAGAGTAATGCTATACTATATTATAAACTTGAATTACTGATCTTAGTATAACAGGAATAAGAATCCTAGGAGTTGAAAGAGCCAAGGGAATCTTTTCCAAATTAAAATTTTACCTTTAAGAACCAGATTTGGCCACATATGAGCATGAAGAGCTTGTACTACACGCTTAATGCCAGTTGTTTCTTTGAAATCCAACTCATATTCTTCATCTTCAGATACCACATATGGATCCAGCTCTACTAACTCAAAACCATTTTTCACGCACCATTCTTGGGCTGTTACACAGAAAAAAAGTAAGTAATGGGAAAATGTATTAACATAATGTCAAGAATAAATTCAAGATATATTTTCCAAAATTCTGCATGAAATGATTCTACTTAGATAAACCAAATATTCCAAAAATAATTATTCTATATAAAACTAAGAATTCTGGCTTGGAAAATAAAATGCAGTTACATGATATCACTTGTTTAATCCTATTTTGGAGTTTGTGATGCTAATTTGTGGGAGTAAAAGCAAAATATTTAGAAAAATTGATCATCATAGAGTAATTAACTGTATAAATTACTCTTCTTAGCAACTTTAAGAAAAGTCTAAATAACACAATACTTTGAGAAGGAATTACTCCGCATAATTTACTGCTAACAACAAAAAATGGTAAAATTGCTGGTAAGATATGCTAAAAAAACATCAGCTTGCCTTTAACTTTGCTAGTTCCTTTCAAGGAATCCTCAGCACATCGCTCACATAGTAGAATATTTATTTCAGGCTCAAATTCTCTTGTGAATGGCAACCAACTTTCAACAGTTTGTAGTCCATTTTCCTGCAAGATTAAATTTCAGAAAGTTATTTCCATTATAATTCGTCGATGCGAAAATATAATTAGAATGACTGGAATCAGAAAAATCATTTGTGGACCCAGCTCACACAATTACTGAGAGCTCTCCCAACTGAAATATCAACTTCGTGAAAATATCATAAGATTAATTCACAAAGATTATCACTAAAATTGTTCTTATCACCTCGTTTGAATCGAAATTGATAATAACAGCTTCAACACTCGAAGCGAATTCCTGATTTTCTATTGATTTATTTTCCATAGAGCATAAGTAAATATCTGTTTTATAGTATTTTGTATCGATATTCCATTTGAAGGCCTTGACGTTATCACCAATCAGCTTGGGCTCTGCGATTTCATCGTCACTAAACACCACTGAAATTATTAAAATGTAGATGAAAATCGATTATTTAGACTGAGCTACTTTATACTATGTTTAGTTATTGGTAAAAACAACCTAAAGGATTGGATTTACATTTTATAATTTCTTCAGGGTGTTTCCTGGTGCAGCTTACAAAAACTGCAGCCGGTAGAGGATCCATCGTAATTGAAAGCAAAATAAGTAGCTAGGCAAATCTTGTAAAGTTGCAAGAACAATGTCAACGTATTACATGGGCGAATCGAAATTTATAGAAATGATAATGACTAAAGAGTTCGTAAATATTCTGCAGTGGTTACGAACGAATTTCATCCTTCTTCTGTCATAGGTTTGTAAACAATGCACGCAATCCGCGCAATTCAATGTTTTCCTACTTTCTAAATGGGATTAAGCGATCCATAGTGCATGGTCGTACTTAATTTATGTAAACATGCGCTCGTGGAAATAACCTTTGTGAGTTGATAGGTTGCATTACAAATATTATTATCCAGAAATCTGTCATGCCGCAGGTTTATTCTTGAGTTAACTTTTACTAAAGAAATTTACTAAGTTTTACTAAAGAAATTTAAAGTAACTGTCCGTTGTTGCGTGTTTGGAGTTGAAGGTCGGTTTCATAGAAAGTCATTAGATGTATTTATGATAAAAGCTAATTTTTGTCACAGTGTTGCTCGTGGTAGGTGACCTAATAATAGAATTTCGGAGTTTATACATATCCTCGTAGTCATTAGGTATCGCTTGTTTTAATGTAGGTGTTATCAATAAGCTCTTCATGGAGGATTCTAGTGACTGAATCTTCTGTAGGTAGTGAACTACAGCGATCCCTGGAATTTCAGCTCTCTAATTTGCCGGAAATTGGCTCAAAAAATTTTCCGAAAATCCTCACAATGAATTCTTATGAGAAAAATCGGGGCCATCTGGCATCAAACTCATGATACTGAGGTTCAAAGTCGTATTTTTTCTGGAAATTATACGCTATATCCAGTACGTCGTTACAATTTCAAGCAAAATTTAACGAACATGGGTAGAATTTTGATCCCCTTTGAATGAATGTATCAATTATAAAAATTTACAAATAAAATACTATGAGCGTAATGTATAGCAAGGCAAATGACTGTGTAGTAATTGAAACGCTCAAGGAACGCATTGTTGGAAAAGCTTAGTTACGCCGCGGCTGCCAACAATGGTCCCTACTTTGTAATACTGGCGAGGGATATTTTGTTGACTTCGCCTAGTAACGAGAGGGAAGGAGTATCTTTTCTTACCTCCAGAGTACCCAATCGATGCCAATTAGAAAAGCTTTATGTAGTTGGGATAATTAAACACATAAATATCACCAATTTGAGTTAAAATGCATGAGGTTTGGACTCGTCCGTTAAAACTGAGAATCTTCGAGTTACTATGTTTCGAATCTAATTTTAAGTATGTTGCCGTCAAGATAGCTCAATAAAATTTTCGTAGGCAATACCTAATAGATTGGGCATGTTTTTGAATTAGTCACCAAAACATTTTTATGTTAATTTTTTTTTTAATTGGCCAAACATATTTTGATCAAATTCATGACGTCACAGTTTTTAAAATTTAAAGTTTAATTCTTCCTGAATGAAAGCAGGTGTGATAACAAACATTTTTGCATCAGTTGGATCAACTATTTAATTATTCTAGAAAAAAATGAACTCTGTATCTTAATTATTTACGTTGCCATGACGGATTATGTTCTGAAAGTCACGTTTTTTTTTAAATACGAAAACAATTCGTAACTTGAAAACGAACCGAACTCGAACGAACTCGAAAAGCGGACACCCAAAGTGGGGTGATTTGGGTAGCCCAGGGGGGTAGCTACCTCTATGCTTCCGATTATTACTACTTATTTGGGACATACGGTATATAGATTATTTAAGCAACGAATGTATAACTGCTTACGCATTTTATAAAGTTTTCAAATGTCGTCTGACAGTTAATAAGTTATTTCGTCAACACAGTAATATTTTGACAAATATTTTAATTAATTGCGCTAGATGGTGTTTCATAAGTGTTTACTCGATTTATTTGGGATCGGCCATCTATTTGCTCCTCTTTACATTTTTAACCTCCCGCCCAATTGTGAGGTGTATTTCGCCGCGTCTTTGTTTTCGTTGGTATCGAGGACCACCAGATAACGCTGTATGTGAGAAGGAAGACGGTGGCGGGAGAACGCAATTAAGTAAACCACGAGATGGACAAGTTCAATAACAGGCGAGAGAAACCAGGAGACTTTAAGTCAGGTACGTGGTTCTTTTTCCTTGCCTTCTTTCCTTTCATTTGAATCTGGGTGTTATTTTATTTGTATTTAGTTTCGAAGACCCGTTAAAGGCCAAATCCCACTTTCCTTTGTGTTCATTACTTTCACGTGGCCATCATGACGCTTTCATTCTCGGAATTTTAGATAATGTCAGTGGAAGGAAAGGGGTTAGCGATGCTAATGTTGAGGGATGCGTTTAATCGCCAATTGATAATTCCTCGTGAGCAACGTGATCGACCTCTGACAGGGGCGCACTGACTTGCAGTTGAATTAGCTGCGAACCTCTCAAATGGAGAGCGCATTAGATCAGAATAATTCGATGATATTTACCGAAAGCATTCCCGATCTGCTCGGGATAGGCCGTGGTAAAATTTCCGCCGTGGTAAAATTTCACTTTTAACTAGGCCGTAATAGACGGATATTTTTCCTACAATTTATTCTGTTATCGATTCAAAGAAAATAAATCCTTAATATTTTTAACAATAATGTACCGCTTACTTACTTCAGTGGAGTACTATCACAATACTCTGATTCTGTACAACTTTATTCATGCATCTTTTTCGGGTGGTGATGTAAGTTATCCCGTACCCCATATTTACATTAATAACTAATAACTTTACATTTAGTCACAAAACCAGCAAGGGATATCGTGGTAATTTTTTCTAAAGAGAGCCAATATCAGGTAGTTTTTAAATTCATCTGAAGTACTTAAAAAAAACATTGTAATTATTTAATTCCTATTTTACGTACTGATAGCAGAGAATATTTCTTCCATGCAAATACACGTTATATTGACGTTAATATACCGCGAACTGCCAAATAGCTCAGAACGGTAATCATGATGCTATTTCTCCATGTAAATATGTACTTAGTAATTTTTCGAATGGTAATAACTGTTCGTCCTGGCCTCATTTGTTAAAAGAAGTTAAAACAAGTTAAAACAGAGAACGCCACGTGAAAGCTGAGGTTGACACAGGATAGGAGTCTGCTATGTATTACGCATCACTATCCCTTGTACTCCTAACCTAACTAACCTAAATATTACCTAAACTTAAAAGAGCGTTATATAGCTGAAAAAACTGGCATCAAAAGTGCTGATTAAATACGATTGCGATGAAAATAAGTAACACTAAAATTAAAACTAAAGCATCATTTATATAAATTATAATTTCTGATTATTGTGCAATTGCCGACATATGTTCCTTAAGAGGAACTCTAAATAAAATTACTACAATTTATCCCTCATCTTTTTCCCCCAAAATTCAGTGTCACTCTCTATTCTCTCAATAAATATTCCTCGGGGTGTCCAAATTACGAAATTGCACTATCTTTTCTTACATATTTCCAACTGCCCCTGCTCCTGGAAATAGCATTCCTTCTTCTCAATGAAATGCACTCATCTCTCAATAAATTCAGGCCTATGGGACAACATAATGTATGCTAATTCTCTGCTATCTGGGTGCAAATACAAAGAAGAAAGGCCTGAGGAGGAGGCAGCATATGGAGGGGACTGGAGGTGGACCTCCAGGAACAATTTCAATTAGCGATGTGGAGGAAAGATTATTGGCCTTCATGGGCCATTGGTGGAGGGCATAGTACCTTGTTGCCAGAGGGTGGCCAACAACTTGAGAGGGTAAATTACATTAATTCTGGGGCATGCTTTTGATTTATTTTGTGCATCACTTAAGAATCTGTAGCGTAAATTAATTATTCCAAATTTAAAACTTTTATGTACTCAAGGAGTTTGTCGTTGACGAGGAAGTGGTGATGGCCATTGCAGAGGTTGAGGCGGTAGAGGAGAGGCCCGTCGTGCGAGAATCACCAGTTTGTGTTAACTGCCTCTGAAATAACAGAGAGCATTCATACCATACAGATTTCAACATGATGTTCTATTTGGTATATTTTATATGATTAATATGCATTTACTCTGTCAGAATCAGTTTCTATACTTTTCCTAACATTATACAACTCATTGGCCTGGTATTATAATGTGTAGTTATCTATAGGATAACTTTAACCTCCAGGTTAACTCAAAAATTGAGTATTATAATCGATGGTTAAGCCCTATCTGTTAGTTAAAGTGTTTGTTATCTTATCAAACAGATTGGGTTGTGATCAAGTCCTTAACTGATTGATAGCGCAACGCATCATGGGAGTAAACCAGTGTAAACACTTAATATGGTGGACAAGCATTAGTGCTAACTTATCACCTCAGTTGGTTTTCTAATGAAAATTAAGTTTATACTCCACAGTTTCAGGAAAATATTTGTTTGGATATTTTAATTAAGTTGGTATGACTCCTATTATACGTATATGTAATATTTTAAGGTCGTTTTTTCTGTCACCTTCATTACGCGTAGATATATGTTGGTTCCGGTGAAGTGTACAATAAGTTATTACATATTTAACAAATAAAACAAGTAATTTGAGGATAATTTTAGCATTTAAGATAACATTCCATGATTTAACAAGCTCTCCAAATTCTGATGTGGAAACTTCTGTTACTGGTCAGAAAAAGCAAATGTCGTGTAACTTGTGTCGTGTAATAAGAACATTGAAAATTGAATGGAATTCGTGCGAAAGTAAACTAAGGAACTGAGGAAAATATGAAACAATTATCTAAACTAATAGTAGGCATGTCCGTCAACGTGTATGGTCTCAAGTCTTGCTTCCAAGGCTTCATTGAAGGTATTTTCCGCGAAGGTGCATAATGTTGGACGTACTCCTTGACGCAAGTTACTTTTTAAACATACTAGTAGATGAATAGTATTGAAAATGGGGAAATACATCCAACGAAATAACTTATTAGAAAGATTTAGAGCAGAGTGATATAAAACAAAAGCCACGACCAAACTACGAGTATTTTGAACAATTCTTCCCTGAAGAATAAGTTGGAAAATAAATACTTTGGAAACGCGGTATTGCTGGGAGATTTGGACTATAAGCAGGACAATTATCTGATGACACGAATTAGGAAGCTCTCTGATCAATATCAGCAACTCTAAAATGAAAGTCACATAAAGACTAGAAATATAATAGAAAGAATTTTTGGGGTATGGAAGCGACACTTTCCCATCCTGTAAAATAGTGTTAATATTTGTTTAGATACAGTAATGGAAGTTATTGTAGCATATGCAGTACTGCACTATGTGGCAATTATCGCAAAGAAACAAGGAACAACCTCATGATATAGCAGAACTAGCAGATATTTCTGTGACTTGATATTGCAAAACTGTTATGATTACACAGAATGCAAGAAATGCAAAACTTTGTGTCGTTATAAATTCATAGGCTAATGTATTTATCAGTTGTGTAACAGATTAGCATAATTCTTAGTTTGAATAAATTTTCATTTTAGTTTTTTTTCAGTTAATTTTATTTCAGTTCTTTAATTGAAGTGGAATATCACTAAGGTTTGATGCTAGCCTGTATTTTTAAATGAAAAGTTAATTGGTTAACTTTTGATAATTCAAAGTAAATATTAAAATTCATCTAAATAAATTTATTTGTTTCTTTTTCTTTCAATTTGATTTCAAGTAATAGTTTTTTTTCTGCATCGGCTATTCTTATACTGACTGACATTACTATTGCATTGACCTATTTCTTACAAATATTTACAGAATATAAATATCTTTCATACTAAACTGGACATCAACATAATCCAACCTTGTAAACATAAGCAAGGCATACCGATTCCACATGCATTGAGAAGAAAGTGTTAGTGACTACATCCACGAGTTGTCTTTAGGACCTTAACTGGAAATATTTTCGTTTTAATTAAATTTCTCTTTCATATGATTATGGACAGTAATAAATAAAGTTTTGCCACACAAAGCACAGTCCGGTTTTGAGTCTAATGAATAAATGAGGTAATAGTTATATGTAATACAAAAATATGCATTTTTGATGCTTCAATATTTCCCATAAATTATTAGAAGCGCAGTCAGTGTTACGATAAAAAAACCAAATAAGACAAAATTATTTACCATTATGGCTTGGGTATTATGTAATGGCTCATCTCTTAAACCCAAAGGAAAATCATTGTATAGTACACTATATACAGATAGAATGAAATTAATTGTTTTTGAAACATCACTTAAATATTAAATGCAGAGCATATTTTAAGGAATTATCACTGGGCGACACTGAAACTGCTTGAACCTCCTCCACTACCCAATACCCCATTAGAATAACCAAAAAAAGTATTATTTTGCTTTCTGGTTGTTAAGTTTTAACTTTACTGTTGCTGCGCGAAAAAAAGTTGGACCTTTATAGAGCCATCGAGCAGAAGCATACTATACGCCTCTCGGTATGAAATAAAAGAAATAAAGATGTTATATCTTTTAAAAAATTACCTTCTAATGGAAAAAATCTTCACTAAGAAAGGTTTGCTTAATTAATGATTGCCTTGCCACCAATTATTTTCTCCTTGTCCTCACGCCAATCGTACTTTCGGATTCCTAGTCGATTTCCTAGGTATTTCACAGTGCACTCACTATCACTGCCCTCTTACACAATCACACTATCGAAAATTATATGATTCGCACTCAAAATAAAAGATCTTCCATAACATCTACCACATGGAACCCATCGCCTACCTGGCGAGTCACACACTGAACTCAAATGGGAATAATTTCGAAAGGAATATTGGGCCCACGGCCCACCACCTTCCCGAACTCTATCCCTGAAAAGAAACATTGTATCCAAACGCTTGAGTTTTTTACTCTTTTTCGCCGGCACCAAGTACTGTCACTGGGCGAAAAAATCTTTGCACTAGGAGACATTCGTGTCACCTACTTTGTATGTTATTTTATGCATTGGTAAAATGTAGATCCCTACACATAACTTTAGAATCACTATCCATTACGCTCTAAGCTCTTTCCATTCACACTGATTACAGCCATGTACTTTTTGTAACCCGGGTTACGTCTAATATTGGTTGGACCTCCACCAGTTTGCATTAAACTTTAGTTCTCCCTAGCCATGTCCTTTTTTGTCTTTTTCTTAATCGCGTCACATTTTGATTTAAGCCTTCTCAAAGGCCTAGTGCTACCCATCTGCGTGTCAAATTTACTACTGATCTTTATGCATGCTGCCTTCTGTATTTATTTAGTTCTCTCATGTAGAACTTCATTTAGATAGCAGACATGACAAAACCACGCAACTTACCTACTGATTCCATCTAGTTAAGTCACTAATTTTATTCTCAACTTCATTTATTTCCTCCTAAATTAAATTTAATAATATGGTCTGCCCTTCCTCTGTGAAGTTTCTGCTTATTTCGGCATCCTTTTTTTATTCCTCGCAAATATATAAGATATTGTATAAAAAAATACGGGTATTTGTATTATGATTCGTTTTTGTTCAAACAAAACTCGCAGCAACGGGTATGAAAATTATTCTCGGGCAACATAACTCTTAGTTAATGAGATAAATAAATAACCATGAGTCGAAAAATTTTTATAATTCCGGCCATTCCGCTAACTGATAGTTAAGCTTAACCTTCACGTTAACTATTTATCAGATTTAACTATACATTATAATACCGGCCATTAAGTACTTTGCTGTAGCTGCATGCTAATTATTGAATTTCTCACTCTGTAGAAAGAAAAGGGGCAGTTATGGAAGGCTTCGTGGACATTGAGGAGAGGTGGTTCATGTTGGAGGAGGAGAAGTTTTTGTTCACGCAGAGGAGGGTGGAAGATGAACTGGAGGAGAGGAGGAAAGATAGAGATCTTCGCGAAAGGGAGCTTGAGCTTCGTGAGAGGGAGTTCGGGCTTAGAAGGAAGGAGTTGGAACTCCTATCAGCTTTAGTGCCCTCAAGGCGGCAGAGGGAATAAACAAAATTGCTGATAAATGATTCCTTTTTTTTACTTTATTGTATATTTAATTCACCAAAGAATTTATGATTTAACTTAAAGATTTATTTTTTACTTTGTTTATTTATTTAATTTTCGAAAGAATTTACAATTAATGATTTCTTTATTTTATCTGTGATTTGTTTTTATTTATATATTACTACTTTGTAATTTTGCGTGCAATGGGGCTCTGCCCGTAAATAAATTATTTTAACTATATTTAATGCCTGCATCATTTCCGTAAAAGATAAATTGATAATCTTTGAGGATACTTAACCTTATCATCAACAACTTATGGTGCACAGCCATGGAATGCCTGGTTTTCGTGGGCAGTTATGAAGGTGAAGGAGCCAGCTGAATTGCAGAGCTGTTGCACATGAAGGTATTTCCTGAGATAGGGAATAGCACAGAGGATTTCATTCTTTATAAAGCCATCTTTACTGTCAAGGAAAAGTAAGACATGTTATATGCTGTAATTTCCACATTCACCCAGGAGGTATACAGCGTGAATGCATTTCTCTTTTTATAATGGTAAGAGATCCCCAATAGGTATATGAGAACCATGTCACTAGTTTTTCCTGTTAGGGAAAAGAGCAATGTATAACTTTATTCTTACAAATTTTCAGCAGTAGTTACAGAATTCAGTAATATGAATTTCTTACTATGCAAAATTCTGTGCCACTATTCTTCGCCTTGTTGCAACTCCCTCCATGGGAAGGTCCTCCTCATCGTTCAGGCCTTCCACAGCAACTTCAGGTTGAGGCACTTGATTATGCAGTACCATATTGTGCAGCACAGCACATGCATTTATCAGAAGACCTGTGCATGGTGTAAAATTTAATCAAAATATAATATAAAAAGGAAAATACATGGAGACAACCATGAAATTTACCTGCACGCTCTGGAGAGTTACGCAGTGTCCTATCCTTTCTCAGGCACCTGAACCAGGCCTTCCACACCCCAATACACCTCTCCACACAACACCTGGCAGAGCAGTGAGAGGCATTGTACCTGGCCTCAGGGCTGTTTGGAGGAGGATTGTGGAATGGTGTCATCAGCCATGGCTGCAGTGGATACCTAGAATCTCCTATGAAAATATAACAAGTTAAAAGATTGAAATGATCATAGGATACACATTTTCAAGGGATGAAAATTCTCACCCAAGAGCCAACTATTTTCTTCCCCTTCCTCAAAAGTCGCTTCCATGTAAGCATGCAGTTGGGAACTCCTCCATATGTGGGAGTCGTGAGTTCTCCCACCAAACCTAGCATTGATCGCCAGGATTTTCAAATCGTAATCGCTTACCTATTACATAAACATTGGAAGACGTAATCAACATGCTTTCATAGATTGGTTTATAAGTCTTACTTCACAAAAACATTCCTTCCAGCTGAGAAAGTCTGTGTAAAGTACATGTGTTGCGTTTATTATTCATTGTGGCAATGGTATTGCACCAAAAACAACTTGAGAAGATTCGTTTTACTCACGATTTGAACATCAATGGTATGGAATCTCTACCTATTAGCAAACTCGTGTTCCCTCGCGTGCTCAGGAAGAACGATGGCAATATGTGTCCCATCCACTGCACCTACGACACCAGGGAATCCGGATCTTTCAATAAACCTGAAAATTAAATTAATGAATGTTCCTAAAATGCAACCGGGAGTATTATGAGAAATTACTCACCTTCTCTTCTACCACTGCTTATCCATTGGAGTGGTAGGAAATTTCATCCATCTGTCGAGGAGATGATTTTGGATCGCGTCGCTCACTATCCTCACGCTTTTACAAACTTCCGATTGCGACGTAGCATGAAGAAAATGATTTCCAACCCTCCTTTAGTAACTGCCGCTAGCGAAAAAGTACAATGCGCATAGAATCTGAGAAAACAATGATCGATATGGTAACTCAATGAAAGAATCACTATTAATGTAAATCGTATATGTATATATATATATATTTATATATTGATTGCAATTCAAAGCCACATAATAAGTAATTGGCGATACATACCTGCAAATGAATCGGAATTCCAGTATTCCGTAGAGGCTACCTCAGGTGAGGTGTTAATACATCTATGTCTCACAGCCTCCTGAGGCAACCTAAACATCCTACGGAATTCTTCCGGCGCAACGTCGAAAGGGTCTGTGGCGACCGGTGCAGACAGCCTGCGCCCAGCGCCATATTGTAGCGGCCGACGGTGGGCATTTGTTTTTGGAGAGCTCCGTGCCCAACGCGCTTGAGATGCTCTCACTCCTATCGTGGCCTCCGCCTAGATAACATTGAAATTGTCTCAGTTTGTAACCTTTATGGCCGCACGCGCCATCTTGTCCTGTACATTCAAAGCCAGTTTAATAAAAGGCATATTCTTTCGTCGCAACGCAGTACTAGTGTGTCTCTTTTAGAAAACGTTTATTTACGCGCAACCCACTTCCCAAAGTGGTGACCCCGACGTGATGTTCGTGTTATTATAGGGAAGTAATTTCGCGAAAATGGACGTTTCCGCCGAACCCATTAACCACGCGGTAGAGAAGGTTAGTTTTGCTGCGCCCGCGTTCTGGCACGAAAAGCCAGCATTATGGTTCTCACATTTAGAGATACAGTTCGAGTTGAGCGGAATAACGAGTGACCGCACGAAGTTCGGCCACGTGGTCAACCTCCTTGGGCCACGACACATGCTCGAGGTGGAAGACATTGTAATTAACCCCCCGTTGACCGGCCGTTACGATAAAATAAAGGAGGAAGTTATTAGGAGGCTCTCCGTTTCGAAGGAGCAGCAGATCCGGCAGCTTCTCGAGCATGAGGAGATGGGAGACCGGAAGCCATCCCAATTTTTGAGGCACCTCCGCAGCCTAGCGGGAGCGACAATGCCGGACGGTTTCCTGCGTTCCCTTTGGCTTGGACGCATACCGGAGCATATCCAGCCCATCGTTACTGCTCAAGATGGGATTGAGCTGGACGCCCTCGCCCTCATGGCCGACCGTGTGCACGAGCTCGTTCCGAGACCCAGGGTCCATGAGATGACGAGGCAGCCCGACCGCGTGGACACCGCCGCCGCAGAGACAGCCGCCCTTAGAGCACAGGTGGAAGAATTGACGCGGAAGATTGACGCCATGGCCTCCGGATGGACGACGACGCCACGAGGCCCTCCATACCCGCGACGTCCCCGCAGCCGATCCCGTTCCCGTCCCCGCGCACCGTTGACCGACGCGCAAAATGGCATGTGCTGGTACCACATCAATTTCGGTAAGAAAGCGCATAAATGTGTTTCCCCATGCAATTTCGTGCCGGAAAACTAGGGAGCCAGTCGGTAGATGCGGCAGCCGACTGCCGCTCGTCCTCGCGCCGCCTTTTTGTGTCTGACGCAGTGACTAAAACTCAATATCTCGTTGATACCGGTTCAGATTTGTGCGTGTATCCGCGAAATTATGTTAGTGGCAGGCGAGTGAAAACTAACTATGAACTTTTCGCTGCTAACGAAACTACCATCGCGACGTACGGATGGGTGACATTAAATTTGAATTTTGGGTTGCGCAGAGACTTTACGTGGCGTTTCGTGATCGCGGATGTGAGCAAGCCCATTATCGGTGCCGATTTTTTGAGCCATTACGGACTTTTAGTGGATGTTAAAAATCGCCGATTGATAGATAGCACGACTACCCTCTCTGTCCCGGGAGGCCTCGTCGGTAATAGTGAAATGCAAGTGAAGGCAGTCGCGGGTAATTCGCAATATCACTGCATTCTCGAGCGTTTCCCGGAAATAACCAGGCCAGCGGGAACCCATAAGGATCCTGCTCATTCCACAGTTCATTACATCAAGACGACGCCTGGCCCTCCTGTGTTTTGTCGACCGCGTAGATTGGCTCCGGATAAACTTTCAATCGCGAAGAAAGAGTTCGAGTTAATGATTCGCCTTGGGACCGCCCGCCGATCCGACAGCTGCTGGTCGTCGGCCCTTCACCTCGTCCCGAAGAAAGGAGATGAGTGGCGCCCCTGTGGAGACTACCGCGCGTTGAACTCCCGGACGATACCGGATAAATATCCCGTGCCGAACATGCAAGATTTCGCTCAGAACCTCGCAGGTAAGAGAATATTCTCCAAAATAGATCTTGTGAGGGCTTATAACCAAATCCCCGTGCATCCCGACGACGTGTGTAAGACTGCAATTATAACGCCGTTCGGCTTATTTGAATTCCCATTTATGTCGTTTGGCCTTCAAAATGCAGCGCAAACATTTCAACGTTTTATTGACGAAGTGCTACACGGGCTGAATTTCTGTTATGCATATATTGATGACATTCTTGTTGCGTCAGAGAATGAAGAAGAGCATTCGATACACTTAGAAAAACTATTCTCGCGTTTAAGTGAATATGGTGTGCTTGTCAATCCTTCGAAGTGCGTTTTCGGTGTCAATGAAGTGGAATTTTTAGGATGTAAAGTCACGGAGCGCGGCACTCAGCCACTCGATGAGAAAGTGCGTGCGATATTAGACTACCAAGTGCCAAAGACAGCGAAGTCTCTTCGTAGGTTTTTGGGGATGATAAACTTTTACAGACGATTTATTCCCAAAGCCGCCGAATTGCAAGCCCCACTGAACGATTTATTGAAGGGCAATGTGAAAGGTGATGACGAATTAATGTGGACTTCGGAAGCGACGAAAGCTTTCGACACTTGTAAATATTCCTTATCAAATTCTGCGCTTTTGTCTCATCCTAATCCTTGCTATGATTTAGCACTTTTTTCAGACGCTTCCGATAGCAGCTTAGGAGCCGCATTGCAGCAGCGGCCCGATGGTGAATGGCAGCCGTTGGGTTTCTACGCCCAAAAGTTGAGCCCAGCGGAGAAAATGTACAGCGCTTATGATCGTGAGCTGTTGGCGATTTACCGGTCCATCCGCCACTTCAAACACATGCTGGAAGGGCGCGCTTTCACCATATTTACGGACCACAAGCCTCTAGTGTTCGCTTTTCGTCAAAAACCCGAAAAGTGTTCCCCTAGACAATTCCGGTATTTAGATTTCATCGGACAGTTTTCCACCGACATCCGTCATGTGGATGGAACGGATAACGTGGTTGCGGACGCACTCTCTCGCGTTGAAGCTGTTCACCAAGGGATGGACATGGAGACTTTGGCAACCGCCCAACGGGAGGATGTGGAACTCAAGGCGCTGCTAGATTCAGGTTCATCACTCGACCTGCGAGAGGTCACAATCCCGGGCTCACCCAACAGCCTGTATTGTGATTTCTCCACCAAACCAGCGAGACCTTTCGTGCCGGCACTTTGCCGTCGCCAGGTATTTGCCTCTCTGCATTCTCTCGCACATCCTGGGGCAAAAGCATCGGCAAGACTCGTGGCAACCCGCTACGTTTGGCCTGACATGCAGAGGGATTGCCGCAAGTGGACTCAAGGATGCATCTCGTGCCAGAGGGCGAAGGTTCACCGTCACACGGTCGCACCGCTCGGCAATTTCGCAGCCGCCGCCTCGAGATTCGACCACGTCCACGTCGATATCATCGGACCATTGCCGTACGCACGGGGGCAGAAGTACTGTCTCACCTGTGTGGACCGATTTACGAGATGGCCGGAGGCATTTCCCATGGAGGACATCACTGCTGAGACCGTCGCCCGCACATTTGTTTCCGGATGGATATCCCGATTCGGACCACCTCTCCAAGTAACGACTGACCAGGGACGCCAATTCGAGTCTGGGGTCTTCAGGGAGGTCGCGCGGATGACCGGAATCACGCACCTAAGGACCACGGCTTATCATCCCGCATCCAACGGCCTAGTTGAACGTTTTCATCGCCAGTTGAAGGCTGCTATAATGTGCCATGAGGATGACAGCTGGCTGGACGCATTGCCGATCGTCCTTCTGGGAATTAGAGCGGCATGGAAAGAGGATGTCAAAGGCACCGCGGCGGAGATGGTATACGGGCAACCCATCCGCCTGCCCGGCGAATTCCTCACCTCAACAGACGCCGCAGACTCAACTACCTTCGCGTCTGAATTAAGAGAACGCATGCAGCACCTGCGGCCAGTAGCAACTGCCAACCATGCGCGGATTAAGGTTTTCATTAACAAAGACCTAATGACTTCCACGCATGTGTTCCTTCGGAACGACGCAGTGAGGCGGCCATTACAACCTCCCTACGACGGACCATACGAGGTCATCAGCAGAAGGGAGAAAACTTTCCTCATCCTATGCAAGGGCAGGGAGGTTAGAGTTTCGGTTGATAGGCTAAAACCCGCCTATTTCGTCGCCGATGAGCAACGACCGGAGTCCACAGAAAACGAAAGGCAGACGAGAATAGGAAGATCTGTCCGTTTTCCGGAACATCTCCGGGATTTTCAGTTGTTTTGATTATTATTTACTAACAGTTTTTCTTTTTTATCTTTTTAGTATTGTTTCGTGTTTTATCGAGAGCAAACCACTGGCGGGGGGGTGCTGTGGCGACCGGTGCAGACAGCCTGCGCCCAGCGCCATATTGTAGCGGCCGACGGTGGGCATTTGTTTTTGGAGAGCTCCGTGCCCAACGCGCTTGAGATGCTCTCACTCCTATCGTGGCCTCCGCCTAGATAACATTGAAATTGTCTCAGTTTGTAACCTTTATGGCCGCACGCGCCATCTTGTCCTGTATATTCAAAGCCAGTTTAATAAAAGGCATATTCTTTCGTCGCAACGCAGTACTAGTGTGTCTCTTTTAGAAAACGTTTATTTACGCGCAACCCACTTCCCAAAGGTCTATACCATCTCGTAAACGTCTACGAGATAAATACTGACCTCTTTCCTACTCATCCGCAAGGAAATATGCTGCAACCATATGCTCATTCATTTTCCATTTCCTTGTTTACGTCCACTTCTCGCTTGTCATGCCCAGTTCTCGCCTACTAAATGAAAATCGACAAATATGGCGGAAGTTATCACGTAAGTTCTCACTCAATAGTGACAGCAACGTTTACAAAATCGCAAAACTAGATTTCGGCCGACTAATTTCTAAAGATGGTTGATATCTCGACCGACAACTCTTGTCGACAAATTACAAAATCGACCCCCAGGCTCTGGCTGGAGGTCTTCTTCTCCTAAACCTCCTCGACCTCCTCTGAGGTACATGTTGTTGAGAACTGCGCACGCATTAACAATACACCCAGCCTTAATGGGCGTGTGTAGGGATTGCAATACCGAATACCGGTATTTGGGCCATTTGTATAATTTTGTAATATCGGTATTCACATGTTTAAATAACGTTTTTTCGGTATTTACTAGAATTTTTTTTTATTGTCTTCACTACATGTTCAGGTGTAGCCAACATAGCAAAATAGTATACGTTTTTATTTTTATGTCTCCCTAACGGGCGAAATTAATTACACTGTGAATACGTGCGAGAGATTCTAATTTATTAACAGCCAATGCAACAATAAATTTCATGTTGCTGTCACTTAAAGAACATCACTATCTGAAGAGTTATATATTACATTGAAAAATCGCACAGAAGAAAGGAATACTGAAATAGAAAATGTTTTACGGTATTTACATAATTATAATGATTTTAAAAGTGAAAATGATAAAGAAGAAAAGAGCCTAAGCAAATCAAATTTGATCTAATTTATACTAAATTTTCTTAAAAGAAATTACGTACAAACCTATCCACATTCAGAAGAATTCAGTACAGGTAATTTTTGCACAAAATTACGTTCCAGGTTCAATGATAGCACAATTGATGCATTATATTTTTTTAAGATCACATTTCAAAAACTTGTTGTAGTACAAGTACTACATATTCTTCTCATTCTTTCTTCTTTTTCCAGGCACACGCCATATGGAGGATCGCGTATTTATGTAAATGTTGAAGATAGTGATAGTAAGCGTCGAAGCTAATTGTGTGAATTTTTCTAGTGTTGTTATAAGGATAATTTAATTTTACAAATTAATGGATTATACAATCTATAGTAGTCACGAGAGTAAGGGGATATGGTAATCTAGAAAAGAATATTCGTTATTTAAATCAATCGAATGAGCTTTAACTTTGAGGAACTCCATAGGTAACTAAACACAAGGAAATAAATAACTTTGTCAAAGTTATACGACTTTCTGTGTGGAAGTTTTGGCACTTTTATTTCCTTGTGTTTATTCCTTACTTATTTCTCTTGATAATAGAACGATTTTCAATTGGGAAAGTTAAACGAAAGGTTTCTAAAAGCAATCAAATAATATTGATCTACCGAATCATGCACATATCTTATATATTTACATTCAGCCTGCGTATGTTTGTGCCCGAAAAACTCGAAAACCACTCGGTCGATTGACTTGACATTTTTACAGAACATTGCATTCAAATATATATATACGAAAGTGTTTATATTGTAAAAAATGGTGACACTTCGTCCTTGCTTCGATCCCAGAAGGAGTCAAAGCATTTTTGAGAAATGCACGTAAAGTTCATTTTTGTCGCTGCATGCTTCATTTCTTTTGCAAAATTAAATCAAAAATAATAGTCATACGAAATTGAGACAAGAACCAATAGCAGAGTAAATGAATAGAAAACCTTATTTTGGTCGTTTATTGTTGTTTCCGAATTGAATTTTTGAGATTTTTTACGGAATTCACGAAAAGTTTTGTGAGTATAAACAGCCGGTCCCCATGACGACAAATGCCATTGTTGAATCCGAAATCCTGCTTTTTGGCCTATTTGAAATTAAGAAGAAGAGAAAAGTTGCTGGTTTCGTTCACATTGATGAGCATAATCAATCGTTGGAAGTGATTTAAACGATCGATTTTCGAAAAACGAAATGTGAGTTAATTTGATACCGAATGTTGTATTCAGTTAAATTCATTTGTATTTTTTTGGAAATGATTTAATAATCTGTTATCGAAAATTAAAGTGAGAGTGACTTTGAATGCTGCATTCAATTCGATTCATTTCTTTAGTTATCTTCCAGTTGATCGTCGTCAAATTCAATCGTACGCGTTACCACATCAAATGTTGCGGCAGATAATGGATAGTAGTAAATGATTTTTATATAAATAACGAAAATTCTCCATCCAAACGCGAGAGCCGAGCTAGCGTAACGTACCATGTTCTCCATCTTCCTTTTCTCTCCCTCCCTTTTCGAGAGAAAGGCTCGCCGGCCCGAAATTTGGACTTAGAATTTCTTGGTGGGTCAGGGGTGGTAACTTTTTTTTGCTGTTAGCTGTACAACAGACTGAATAGTGATTTACACTTTTTTGTGAATTATATACATAATAGGTTCCTTTTTCCTTTACTTTGTTGTGGTTATTTATATACTGTTATAATTTATAAGTTACAAATGATTTTTCGTGATATTTACTCTCTCTAATAAAACTGGCATATAAAACAAAGAAACACCTTTGTTTTCTTTCTTTTTCTAAAATTCCTACTACCGGTATTAAAACCGGTCTTCCGGTATTAAGATCTAAAAATACCGAATACCGGTTTTGGCATTTTGGTCCGATATTGCAATCCCTAGGCGTGTGCTCCAGAATACGGTACGAAAGCGGTATGTATTCTTCACAATTTTGTGATGGAGCATGAGCAGCCCTCCATATCCCCGGAATATGTAGACAAAAGTTTTTCCAAAACACTTAATTCACAAATGCCTCAGCATAGATACGCAAATAGTGCAGTAAAAATGAGAAAGAAATTGGTTGATTACTTCAACGGGAATGGTTCGGTACCCTGACAAATGAACTACGCTCTGCCTCAAAATCTTATTGAACGTCATAATAATTAACGTATAGTAGTTAGTATATTGTATATTTAGCATTGAGTATATTGAAATTAACACTGTCTGATCATATTTACGACGTGTAATATGGGCATAATACTAATAAAAACTCAACTTACCGGAGCAACCAATTTCTTTAGCAGCATCTTCCCACATTTTCCTTAGCACCATTGAGTTTTTATGTAGATGATGGGCTGGATTCCACTAGAGCTCTCTTTTAAAAACAACCTCGAACAAAGCTTCGTCATCCATGATATCAACAAAAATAAAAAAGGCAAACAAGCCTATAAAAGAATCAGATGAGAAGCATGCCTCACCAACGATAGCGGAAGCCACAACCAGACTTCGCTAATTCCAAGAAATGAAGGGCAATTTTGCGCCCCTTACACCCGTTATACCACACTGCCGTTGGTTACACCAACCTTTCTTTAAACAAGTGAAACCTAGAGAATCTGATGTCCCTTAAAACAGCACCCCAGAGCCTGTGACCGGCGCGTGACCTCGCGGATGGCATAAAATGTGCACATGTTTGTATAAGTATCGTTCGAGTCTTAGGGGACTTCGCTTGATTAAATATCTTTCACTGCAGGGAAGTTGCACTTAATACATTAGTATAGTTGTTTTAACTATTTGCCGTTATCGAGAGAATTAAAAGTTCTATGAAACTTTAAATTTAATTATTCAATCAATCGATAATAAATTCTTTGAATTCAATTTTAAAGACGTCGGCCTTTCCTCATGGACGGGTGAATGTATTCCCAAAATGAATTTATTATCGCCTTCCCGAACACCACAAAAACGGGTCTATTGCAATGATTATTGAAGTCGATGCTAATTATGCTCTGATTTTGGTATCATTTTGTAATATTCTGCTCATGAAATTTAATTAGATGCGCTATTCAGTAAAATAATACTCTATGTATATGTATAGGTTTTTTTTTGTCTGCCATTTTCTGACTCTTTCTATGATATCTTTCTATCTATGGTCCATGCCTCCAGCTTCCTGCATGCAGAGAAAAACTTTACGTATTTATTTAACAGAGACTGTGATTACACGCAGTGTATGAATGAGTTTTTTTTCATGCTACCAACACATAGTTGTGCTGTGTTTCCTCCTTGAAGCGTAATAGTTTTAATAATGCCAACTATATTCACGCCCTGTCTGATTCACAGGGTAGAGGGGAATGTTTACATTACCTAACATAATTATGAAATATATTTTTCCTTCTATAAGGTCATTTCAATTTTTATGGCTATTAGTAAGAGTCTTAAAATTAAAAGCAAAAGCTGGAGATAACTTTCTTAACCCTTTCAGATCCAAATTTCGTACAATTAGCAAAAAAATGTATTTTTTCTACAGAGAGGACTTTAAAGGTCAGAATTCAAGAGAGAAAGGAAAAGACAGGTTCAGAAAATCTATAACTTGTTCAAGTGTAATTAGACTTAAAATTTCTGACATGTTTCCAAATAGTATCAACGTATATTACGCGAAACAAATTATAAAAAAACATTTTCAGGGCGACTGCTTGAAACCTTTAACATACAATTCTGAACGTAATTGAAAGCGTTTTAAAGTTCTATAGAAGAAAATAAACCACTAACAGTTAGTTTTTCAGTGAAGCAAACACCACTGACGATACACCCTGACGTTAACTCGCGAGGATGGGCAATCTTCATCTACAGCCGAAGATCATATAGAACGTCGAGTCATAAAACCAGTTGCTGGTAGTCATAGGCGGACTGTGGATGCCATGGATGCCCCGGCACCCTTAAAATAATTTTAAGGGCCTCAAAAATTTAGATGGAACACAAAATCAAGGGGAAAGAGAGTCCTGCTGAAAAGAACTGGAAAACCAATCAATCTAGATTTTTTTAAAGATCTGATTTTATTTTTTGCTCTGTAATAATACTACTCAAACAACCATTCCATGTGCTTTTAGAAAAAGGGTACGAAGCCCATTTGCATGCGCGAAAATACGAGTGTGTATGATAGAATCATAATCACTACACCTAAAGCCTTTCTCCCGTAGGTGAGCTCGAGGGATTCCATGGCCAAGAAATACTGAGAAGAATAAGTAAGGTGAAGCGCTCAGTGGCCGAGAAATGAGCTAAATGGATACTTTTCTGTTACTCGGTAGTAGATGGTATGGAGTATAAGTGTTCATAGAAAGGTAAAGAGATCACATTCATCCATTCAGCCAAAAAATAAATAATATGGCAAGAACTTGAAATATATATTATAAAAAATTATTTTTAGAGGCGGCACTCTTGCAAAGAGCGTCTCTAATATTTCATAAATTTACTTAACCTTTAAAAAAATTAAACAATGCAGAATTGAATGTTTTATTGATTGCCCTCAGCCAGTAATGTGATGTAAAGAAGTACATAAAAGTAATCGAATTTCTTTATAACGATTTCATTTTTGTTAATTTTTCACGTACGTTTCTTAAAAAGTAATTCACTGGTAATCTGTTTCAACGCATGTTTGAGTTATCGTTATATTTATGTGATTGTTACATTTGAGTAATCGTAAGTGAAAATTTGAATACCTCGTAAATTTAACGAATCGAGAAGTCAGAATGTTTATAAGAAGCTTTTGAAGAAATAATCGAAGGTGCATCTGATTCGAAACCAAGAGCTTGACGCAAAGGATTTTTGCATCAATTGAGTCCTTTGATTTTATAATTTTTTAGACATTTTGCCTCCAATTTTGGTAGTAGTGGTAAAAGTAAGCCAAACTCTCCGGTCCCAGCCCACATCGATCTTTGCCAAGCCATGGACGAAGTTTCTAGTTTAGCTGATAAAAATTAACTAAAAAGTATACTAGCGCTTTAGAAGAACTAAGAATCGAAGCTGCTACATTTGATAACATCTATTCAAGAGCTGTAGATACTTCCAACTTACTGGGCGTTGAAATTCCTGCTCCAAGAAGGCGTAAGCTTTCGTTAAGATTGGATAGTAACTCCGGCAATGAAGTTGCTTCGCGAATTACGGGAGATGAAATAAAATACTTTGTTATTTATCCCATTTTGGATTAAATGATTGAATACTTAAATGACAGATTCCAACAATATACAAAAGAAATAATTAATGCTACTGGCATAGCTACGACACTGGGTGCTACATCCAAATGACTATAAATGTGTGAGATGCAAGTGTTAGCAAAGCGCTTGATTGTCATAGGGTCTGCTAAAATTGTCATATGTTAATATTTCTCGACGTCTTTTCTGACATCCATATTATCTACCAATATGGTGGATAAAAATATAGCCATTAGTTTTTTCGGCTAAAATTAAAATACAGGCACACTTCAGTAAAATGAATAATTTCCATTATTCTACGTCCATTTTATCTAGTAGATGTATCAATTTCCTATGTAAAACTCTCTTCACGTGAGTTTTTAATATGATTAGCAAGAATTTAACATGAAAAAGGCTAATTGTTGGACTCCACATCGCCAAAAAGACAGCGAAACTGGATTTGGGGATTCCATGGCGCCTTGCCGGACCGCGCAACGCTTACGAAAAATCAACCACAATCCAAGAGCAGCGGGGGAATTGAAACAATTCCTTCAGATTCGATATCTAGAAGCCTTGTAGATTGGCATGATTTAAGATACTTGATAGTCCATCGCCGTTTTCCTAGTTGTTTTTCTCACTTTATCTCGAAATTGTAGTAGTAGTAGTATTGTTAAAAGTGCTTCGACAGCTGAGGTCATTTCGCACATTGGCTCCCACCGAGAATCGAACCCGGGACCGCTTTTATCTCGAAATTTGGCCGTCATTTTGTTGCACCGCCTGACTATATTAAAAAACTACAAACGGAAACATAAATTTCTTTTTGCAATAACTATGCGAAGTTTAAATTTTTGCACTAAAAAAAAAACATTTTTGACCCGATGTCCGGGATTTTCGATTTCAGCTCACTGGGCGCCGTTCGGTCAGACATTTACCGTGGTCGCAAATAAGGTTTAAGCTCTTTATGCTTGGTCAAGCTAGGGAAGGGGTCAATATGGGTAGAATATCGGTGAAAGATGAGTGCGCTCTAATGTCAAACAAAAGGGTAAAAGGAAGGTGAAAAAGAAATATTTAAAACTGGGAAAATAGGAAGGGTTTTGGGGAGATTAATTAATGTTTTAATCATTAATTATGATTAATTATGTTTTCTTTTTTTCTTTTGAAATTAAATGGGGTGAATTTGAATTTGTGAGAGACTATTTTGGGTTGTTGGAAGCATTCTTTACTCAGGTTGGAAGCGTCTCCTTGATTTAGGTTCGTAGTTCCAGATGTTTAGAAGGGGATTTTCGATATTTGCTAGTGAAAGTTGAAATTTTCAATAATTTTAGCCACGAGGTTAGAAACTGGTTAGCAGTTAGCTGGTAATAATTTTTAATTTCTTTCAAAGGGATTAATTTATTTGTGGTTGTCACGGATACATTTGTTGTAGAATTTTTCTACTAATTGAATGTTATGTTTGGTGGTATTAAAGGTGATAATTGCTCCGCAAGGTTAAGTGCGGAAGAATGAATGTTGCAATACATGTAAATTATATAAAGATTTAAAAATGGGACTAATGGAGCCCCTCTGCCCCTAGGGAAACTCCAGCAGTGATAGGGTGGAGAGGAGAGAGGAAATTGTCAGTGCGAACTTGGATGAATCGGTTTGATAGGAAGGATTGAATAATTTTAATTAGTGAAAGAGGAAAACATAATTGTGCCAATTTATAAATAAGTCCTTGGTGCCAGGTTTTATCGAAAAATTTCTCTAGATCAAAGAAGATTACTTGAGTAGTTGCATTTCGTTTATGGTAACCATTGATGATGTTTTCGATTAGTCTCAGGATTTCATGGATGGTAGAGTGATGTTGGCGAAAGCATATTTTTTCGGGTAATATAATTTTGTTTTGTTCAACATCTAAGAGGATTTTCTTAAGGATGATCTTCTCGAAAGTTTTAGAAAATGCGGATGATAGGGAGATGGGTCTGTGGTTACTGATGATTAAGGGGTCTTTTTGAGGTTTGGGTTGAAGAATTACTGTACCAATTTTCCAGGAGGAAGGGAAACAGTGGGTGAGAAAGCAGGCATTGAAAAGGTTTACCAGAAGTGCCACAAAGTGAGAGCAAATTGCCAGATGTTCAAGGATACTGTTGGAAAAAGGATCGGGTACTGGGGCTTTATGGATATTGAGGGATGATGAAATTTCAATAATGTCGGAAGAATTGGTCGAAAAGGGGCGATCAGTTGATGGAGTAATAGCAATAAGGTTGTTTAAAATTGTTACGGGTTCGTCGAATGGCTGTTGAGGAAAGTCATTGAGATAGAGTTGCTCAGGAAGTCCAAGGCAAAATTTGCTTTATCTGCTGGGTTGCAATTCAGAGAATTATTAATAAGGAGAGGTTGGATTGATGGTTTGCCTTTGGAGAGATATTTGTCAATTTTCCAAAGTGAACTATTGTAGAAGGAGAGAGTGGAAACAAATTGATGCCATTTTTGGAGTTTAACTTTGATCATTTTTTTAATGGAGGCATTTAAACGTTTGAATATGATGAAATCCAGAGGATGGCGACGAGTTTGGTATTGTCTACTAATCCTATTTCTGGCAGTAATTCGTTGAGTAATATAATAAGGAAGAGGGCTATGATCAGGGAGAATAACTGGGGAGGAGAACGTAGAGAGGCAGAGGCCTTTGGCAGATGTGATGAGATCATTAATAATAATAATAAACGGACTTTAGGGCGAGATTGAGACTAGGAAATCTCTTCTTACAACTAACCCATTGAGGAGGGAGATTTGTATGTCGATGATTTCCTGAGATGCAGGAAGATCAATGAGAGGATAGTGGATAATTTTATTAGAGATGAAAGAAAAACATTTCGAAGAAATTGAGGTTCAGATAGGGAAGTGAAGCCTTCGATAGAGCAAATAATAGGGAAATGATCTGAAAGAATATCGTCATAAACAATTGGTGGAGAAAAATTTTGGAAATTAGAGGTAATAGCAAAGTCAACTTGGTGGGCTTTATTGAAGAAGGTAACTGAGAAAGGCAAATGGACAACAGGGTTCGAACTATGCAGAAATCTATGGAGAGTAATGCCATTGCTAATGGATTTGAAGGAGCCTCAAAGAGGGTGTTTGCAGTTCCAGTTGCCTATAAAAATAAAAGGAGAATCGAAAGAGGTAAGGGGGCGTCCATTAATTACGTGAGGTGTTTAGGGGGTGGGGGGTTTAAGTCGAATCTCACTCACTCTCACGTGGGGGAGAGGGGGGGGTTCTCGAAAATATTACCTTATTTTTTATCCGCAAAAAACAGTGTAGAATTATGAGATAACTTGGTTTTGTGTAAAACGAGATTCTCTACTAAAATATGACTAAATTTTACACAATAATATTTATCACGGTTACGCGAGCGCCACAAAGTAGCATAGTAACCCGTCGATTGTTTAACCACCGGCTAGCCGAACACACGATTCGACGAGGACTGCGACGCACGAGATTTTTTGGATAAATCTAATACAATGAAACATAGATTGACATATTTACACTGAAAAAACGCATTTTGAAAATCTCACGTGAGATTAGAGGAGGGGGTAGGGAGTCGAGCCAAATATCACGATATCTCACCAGGGGGGGTCAAAAAATCGCAAAAATCACCTCACGTAAATAATGGATGCCCCCTAAGAATTGAGAGTTTAGAAAATTCGATCGCATGAAATCCTATGACTAGGTTTAATCTATTTATCTTTTATTTATAGTTTTCTTCAAGCGGGATCATTATTTTTCCATAGTCGAGTCTCGCACGGGGAAAAAGTAAAATATGTAACGGATGTCAAGCGTTCCCCAACACTTTACCTAATGAATTATTGATGGTTATTTACATTTATTATTAGAAGATTAAAACGTTTATTTTATTCCACGTCCTTGGACAGATGCACGCTCCAAGAAACGTAGTACATACGTGCATCCATATGTGCTATGGCGTACATCATTTTGCATCTAAAAGCGAGAATCGCATTCATTTTATGCGATTGCATGTCTTATTGCGGCTTTATTTTACATTCTGCTAATTAAGGGCATTCAATTAACGCATTTGCCTTGATGATATTGTTAAATATGCACACACTTGCCACAGTTAGTCTGCTAACCGACTGACTCCTATCGCTACCGACTCCTTTTCATTATCGGTAGAATTCTCCGGATTCTACCGACGATGGCTAGCCGTCGTACCGACGCAGGAGCTTACAGAATAGCATCGAGAGCTCGCGGAGTCGGTTTGCGATCCCAACCGACTGCTTGGCTACCGTACCGACGGGAAATGAGATACAGAATATGGCCCCAGATGGCTTGACTATGGGTTGCCCCTTATCCCCTTTGTTATCTGAAATATTCATGAACCATTTGGAAACAAAATTATTTAGCAGTGATAATCTCCTGATAAAACATGTTAACACCTGGCTAAGATATGTGGATGACATTTTCTGTATATGGAATGGTTCCTTAAGACAGTTAAATATGTTTTTGAATTACCTTAACTCGTTACACCCCAACATCAACTTCTCTTTAGAACTAGAATGTAATAAACAACTGAATTTCCTCGATATCACATTAACAAGAAAAGAAAACACAGTTGAGTTCTCCATTTATCGCAAACCTACATACACTAATCACACCATACACGCTAGTTCCCATCATCCCACAAAACATAAACACGCAGCTTATCATAGCCTAATACACAGACTCATGCAAATTCCCCTCGATCGCGAAAATTACACACGGGAATTAAATATCATCAAAGAAATAGCCATCGCCAACAATTACACCGATACACTAATTGACACGATTCACACACGCAAACTAAGAAAACTAAACATATCCAAAATATACCCCACTTTCCCAAACACAGTAAATTCAATTTGGGTGAAACTCCCTTTTATAGGCCCCCTTTCTTACAACATTTCTAACCTTCTCACTCCCTACAATATCAAGCCCGCATTTTACACCACACACAACTTAGATAAAATGCTTCTCAATAATAAAGATACTTTTAACTATAAACGAAAAAGTGGCATTTACAAATTGCACTGTAACGATTGTGGGGCGATTTACTTAGGTCAGACGTCCCGCAATTTACAAATAAGAACCAAAGAACACTTCAATTCATTCCGTAACAATACTCAGGCATCACATTTCGCAAAACATCTTTTAGATAACAATCACACTTCAGATTTCTCCTCTACTCTATTACATTGTGAAAACAAAGGACGCAAACTAAATTACCTCGAACAAACAGAAATAATACACCACTTAAAAAACAATTACACACTCACTAACATCCATCTTTTCCCTAATCGCGTTCATTATACTGCCCGGGCTGCGGAGCTGGTGGCACGTAGGATTTATGAGGTAAATAGGGTTTTTTTAGGTTAGACTATTATCAGAGTAAGCCACCCCAGGTAGTTTTAGAGTCCAATTCTTCCGGTTTAAATGAGAGCGATATAACGCAGATAGAGTTGCGAGGGAAAAATTTAAATCTAAAGGGAAATAAAAATATTCAGAAAGTACATTCAGCGGTAGGAATTATAGATAACACCCACGTAAATAGGCAAGTAGAAACGCATGATCTTAGTCCCCGAAATAGAATCAGTAGCTTTGACAATAAAGAGAAATTCAATTCAAAAATCGTTACGGTTATTCCAAACAGAAATCCAACTTTAAAGCGCGAACTCAGAGATCTAAAAATAATAGTCGTGAATTGCAGAAGCATACGTAATAAGCAGGTGGAATTTCTTAACCTTACAAGGAGCACTGGCGCGGATATCATACTAGGATCTGAGAGTTGGTTAAGCGAAGACATTAATTCAAGCGAGATATTTCCTCCAGATTATGTGATATATCGCAAAGATAGACAGGGTAGAGTAGGCGGTGGAGTTTTTATCGCTGTAAAGAACCATTTGATTAGTCAGCGAGATGAGTTAGTAGAAAATAGCAGGAGCGAAATGATTTGATGCTCGATTTGAAGACCTAACGGTAGTAAGATTTATGTTTGTTCATTGTATCGTCCTCCCGATGGCGAAATTGATTGTATTGACGATTTATCCGGGACGTTACAGATAATCGGTGAAAAAGTAAAAGATCCCATCATAGTTGTAGGAGGAGATTTTAACCTACCACATATTAATTGGCGGAATTTAACATGCTCCAACTCTAGTAGAGAGAGAAAAGTTTCTCAAAAATTAATCGATACTTTCTCCTTGCATGCGATAGAACAGGTAAACATGACGAAGACTCGAACGACTCGTGCGGGTGAAGGTAACATCCTAGATTTACTAGCCACCACCCACCCACAATTGATAGCTAATCTCGATATAGTTGACGGTATTTCAGACCATGATGTCATAATGGCGGAGATGAAAGCAGTAGCGGTTAAATCTCTTAAGCCACCGAGGCAAGCATATGTAATTCGCAAAGCTAATTTTTCGGAGTTTAGGGTTTATATTAACGAGTGCAAGGATGATTTTTTCCGCTTCTTGGGTGCAAATACAGTAAATGATAGTTGGATAGAGTTTCTCCGGATAATCAAAGAAGGTTTAATAAAATTTGTTCCTACTAAGAGCGTGCGTGAGCGTAAAGAGCCACGGTGGACGCAACCTAAATTACGAGCATTACATAGGAAGCAAAGAGTCATTCACTCGCGATGGAGAAAACTCAAAGCATGCGGAACGAACCATGAGCTCGAAGAACAAAACTATAGAGAAGTGCGAAAGTTAGTTAAGGAAGAAGCGCGAAAAGAATACCAGGAATATAGATCTCGAACCCTATTAGAATCATTAGGTGGCGATCAGAAAGAATTTTGGTCATACGTGCGTGAGACCCGTGGAGGTCAGTTTTCTGTGCCTAGCCTCATAAGCGCAGAGGGAATTACCGTAAATAAATCAGAAGATAAAGCTAACTTACTTAACAGGCACTACCAGAAATGCTTCACTGTAGACAATGGTCAAGTTAAGGATTTTACCTCGCGCATTGATTCAGAGATGTGTCCCATCGAGATATCGGTTGATGGAATTGGAAAATTATTGCGAGATATTGATAGGAAAAAGGCGCCAGGACCCGAAGGTATTCCCGCTGTTGTAATAAAAACTTTAGCCGATGAAATTGCTCCGCTTCTACAGATTTTCTATCAGAAATCATTGGATGAGGGAACCGTCCCAATGTCGTGGAAAAAAGCTAATGTCACTCCGGTGCCTAAGAAAGGGCGCGCGTCAAAACCAGATGATTATAGGCCTATTTCATTAACTTCAATTTTTTGCAAAATAATGGAGCATATTATAGCGAGCTCTATCATGCGCTTTCTTTCTGAAAAGGGAGCAATCAGTCAGAGACAGCACGGATTCCGTAAAGGTAGGTCTTGTGAGACCCAGTTAGCGCTTTTTATGAATGACGTATCTAAAGCAGCAGACGGCGGTGTTAGATCAGACGCAGTTTTTCTAGATTTCAGGAAAGCTTTCGACACAGTTTCTCACGAAAAGCTTATCCAAAAGCTGAGTGCCTACGCGATCGACGAAAAAGTTATCAGATGGACCAAATCTTTTCTAGAAAACAGATCTCAGCGAGTTGCGTTAGATGGAGTTTTATCCGAAGAAATAAGTATCACATCAGGAGTTCCACAGGGAAGTGTTCTTGGTCCAATCTTATTTCTAATTTACATTAACGACCTCGTAGATAACTTAAAGAGTAAGGTTAGATTATTTGCCGATGATACCCTGATATACAGAGAGATTTTGACAGAAAACGATTGTAATGTGCTTCGACCTGGACCTGTACGTAATATCAGGATGGTGTAAAGATTGGCAGCTGGATTTAAATATAAATAAATGCGTTGCCATGAGTTTTACGCGCTCCACAAACATAATTCCCGCGCAGTACCAAATCTCAGGTCATCCATTAGAGTTAGTTCACGACAACAAATACCTAGGAGTCACGTTTAGCAGTAACTTATCTTTTAAAGAACATATTCGAGATGCGATAGGAAAAGCGAATAGAATGCAAAGATTAACTGGTAGAACGTTGAGAGGATGCTCATCGAGAGTCAAAGAAATAGCTTACTTTTCTCTTTTTCGTCCGAGTCTTGAATACTGCTGTGCGGTTTGGGACCCACACGAAGTAGGTTTAGTCTCAGATTTAGAGATGGTCCAGCGTAGAGCAGCCCGATTCGTTTGCGGGGATTTCAGGTTTGATAGCAGCGTTACGGCAATGATAGAGTCCCTCGGTTGGAATTCACTACAGATGAGAAGATCTGAATATCGACGGAAACTTCTCGAAAAGTACATTCGTTCAGAATTTTTAGACGAAGTAAGTGAAATGTTAGTGCCAGTAATGAGCGAACGCGATCTCCGAGAGGCATCGACGAAGCGTTATAGGGAAGTAATTGCAAGGACGGATAATTACTTTTGGTCGTTTTTTTCCCCAAGCTATTAGAGATGCTAATAGGTAGGAATGCATAATGGTGGTGTATTACACCCCCTGCCATACGCCTCTGGCGGCTCGCGGGGTATATATCTAAATCTAAATCTAAATCTAATTATTCTCCCCTGCTTTCCATTGTTAACCTGCTTCCCCTTCCTCCTCCCCCATAGCTTCTGATTGGTGGCTGGTTTTTGTACCTTATGTGTACTCCTGTATTACTCATCGCTTGATAATGGACTAACGTCCGAAACCGGTCGCGGTATTAAAAACTTTTTAAAGTGGGATTTTTGCAAAGTTATTTCCACCCATTTATTTAAATGTGAAGTAGTAAGTTTTGAATTATACAATATTTATATGAAATTCCAAATTAGTTAGAATGTTTGAAAGCGAGGAAATGAGCTTGATTCATTATGTTTATTTGATCCCATGTAGAATTTGGTCCATGTGTAGCAAATATTTGTGGAGAAAGGTACTAATTGTAAAAACACAGAACTACATAGATTCACAAGAATTAAGATATCTAATTCTCACGACAAGCTTTCTTTCAGTTTGGCAGGATACCCTATCAATGTAGCTTACCCAATAAGTGAATCATTAGCTTTCTTAAATTTTCTATTTATAGCATCCACCTGAACACCATCTTGAAATGTTTTTAAGATTTACTTTGATATTTAACCAGATTTTTGGTGATTGAATCATGTTGAATGTCCCAGGTGAAAACAATCCTTTTTATTGATATTAAAGTGTTTGGATATGTTCAATAATCAAAGGCAATAATTAAGCTAAACAGGATTCAAATTGAAATTGATCTATCATTCAAAACATTTGCTACAGGACTTCAAAATAGTCTCAACATGGTTAATCCCAAAGGTATTAGGAGCTTGTTTGTTAAATTGTTAATTGTTGCATTGTTAAATACATTAAAAGTGATATTCATTACATACTTATGAATTGATGTGTCTTGATTTAGAAATTTATTTTACCAAAGTTTGTTTATTAATGTTTCTCATGGATATAAAGATGTATATTTGTAATATAGTTTCTTCTTGGTTCTTAAGAGGGCATATTATTTTTATAAATGTAAGCAAATGCTTCTTTAGATGTATATCTTCTTTGTGCATAAATCGGACTAATAATCGGAATAAATATGGACTCGTATTTCATGATCTAAGTTAGATACTTCCATGTTTTAAAGACAAAATACACTTTCATAAGCATTTAAGGGAAAATCGGCGAAAAATTGGAATTTTTTAGAAAATTATATTTTTTTTGGCTTTACTTTGCCTTAAATGAGAAAAAACTTAGTGCAATTTGGACTCGCTTTAAGGATATAGGTGAGATCTTTCCATATTTTGAAAAATATTCCACTTACAAATAGCAAATTACGGAAACGTGTGCGAATAATTGTCATTTTTCGAAATTTGATTATTTTTGGCTTTACTTTGCATAAAATGGAAAAAAACCTAGTAGAATTCAGACTTGTTTTAAAGATCTTGCTGAAATCTTTCCATATTTTGAAGAAACATCCATTTTTATTTGCAAATTACGGAATAATTGGTCAAAATGAGGATATATTAGAAAATTTCACTTTTAATTTGCAAATTACGGAAAAATCGTAGAAAAGTGGGAATTGTTTTCAAACATTTACTGTTTTTTTGCTGAATTATGCCTAGAATTCGAGAAAACCTTTTAGAATATTGACTCGTTTTTACGATTTAAGCATATTTCAAACAAAAATTTAACTTATATAAGGCAATAACGGAAAAATCGTCGAAAAATGGTCATCTTTTAGAATATTTTCAAAATCTTGGGTGTATTTTAAGATTTAGTGAAATTTAGGCAGGATTCGAAGATCGTATTGAGATAATTCAATATTTTGAAGAACAATTCTACTTAAATAAGCAATTTATGCAAATATTGACGGAAAATGGATATTATTTAGAAAATCTTAGTTATTTGGCCTTATGTTGCCTAAAATTCCATAAATTCTAGTCAATTACTCTGGAGAAAATTACGGAAAATTTGGCATTTTTTCGAATATTTTCGGTTTTTCGCTGTATTTTTCCTTACCTTCGAAATAAGAAGTAATCATATAATCGTTTTCATGACCTAAGCTGAGATCCTTCCATATTTTGAAGATTCATTACACCTATACTAGCAAATTACGGAAAATTGGCGATAAATAGGCAATATTTCAAAAAGTTACTGTTTTTTGGCTGTTGTTTTCCTAAAATTCGGTAAAACTAGTCCACATTTTACTCAACTCGCTGATCTAATCATTATCCTTCCATATTGTTATGAAACATTCCACTGTCATCAGCAAATGATGAAGAATAGGCATTTTTTGGAAAAATTTATTTTTTACTGTATTTTTCATGAAATTCAAGGAAATTTGGTCAAATTTACACTCGTATCATTCCATATTGTGTACAAGGATTCCGCTTTCATGACAAATCACGTAAAACTTAGCAGGATACGGGTTTTTTCGAATTTTTGTCGTTCAGAATTTTGTTTTATGGATGAGTTATGCCTAAAATTCGGGTACCCTGTCCTAATGGGATTCATAATGATTACGTTAGCGACATCCTACCATATATCAAACAAAAATTAATCTGAAAAAGGAAATTCCCGAAAAATCGCCAAAATACGGGGTTTTTGAATTTTTTCCATAGAGTTTGACTTCAGGTGGTCGACTCCAGGAAGTCGAATCCGTGAGGAAATCTCAGGGAGGTTAACTCCTGGAGGTCGACTCCTGGAGGTAAACTCCGTGAGGTTGACTCCGGTAGGTCGATTCCGGGAGGTTGGCTCCGGAAGATCGATTCCGGGAGGTTTACAATTGGAGATCAACTCCGGGAGGTCAATTCCGGCAAATGACTTACGGAGCCCGACTCCGGGATTGCGACTCCATGAGGTCGTCTCCGGAAAGTCGGACACGATAACCTGAATTCAATAAATGGAGGTCGATGATCCGAGGTCTATAACCCGAGGATGAAGACCCGAAGTCTATGACTGGAGGTGTAAACCAAAGGTCATTGACCAGAGGTCGATGACCCGAGGTCGATGATCCGAGGTCGATGACCCGAGGGTCATGACCCTACTTCCTCTACTCGAGGTCAATGAAACGAGGTCAAAGATCCTAAGGCATTTCTGCAAAATGTTCAGGGTTTTTGCTTTTATTTTATTAACATTCGTTTAAACCTCGTAGAACATGTACTCATTTTGAAGATATCAACTAGATGTGTCCGAATTTCTGGTTTTTGTTACGATTTTCTACCGCAGTAAACAAAGAAAGCAGAGAAATCTATGTCTTTTTTTCGATATTTTCTGGAATTTGGCACTTTATTACATTTAAGTAAATCTGGTTGTATTTGGTCTCGTTTTAAAGATCAAAAGGAGATCTTTCTAAATTAGAACGAAATGTTCACTTGTAAGAGCAAAATACGCAAACACGCAAAAAACGGGTTCTTCAGAAATTTTAATATTTCCTAGCGGTGTTTTGCCTACAATTTAGGAAAACCTAGTCAAGCTTGGAATTTTTATAAAGAAGAAGAGAGCGAGATCATTCCATATTTTGAACAAAAAGTTCACTTTTATTGGTAAATTACGGAGTTATCGACGAAAAATTAGAATTTTTTTTGAAAAGGTTTTGTTTTTTTATTGGCTGTATTTTGCATACAATTCGGGAAACCTAGTCGAAATTGGACTCGTATTGATGATCTAAGCAAGACGCACCTATATATTGAAGAAAATTCCCATTTATATGTACAAATTACGGAAAAATTGGCGATGAAACGGCCTTTGTTTGGAAAATGTTAATATTTTTTCTCTATTTAGAATAAGGCCGGTCTTCCTTTGGAAGCGACTACGAGCGACCGAGCGACCAGCGTATTCGGGCGACGTCAGTTTGGGCGACCTACAGGCGATGGGGGTCTTCCACTGCGAGCGACTACCCGCTCCTCGGTCGCTCTAACGGTATTCTAGCTCCA
Organism: Sympetrum striolatum; assembly: GCA_947579665.1. Taxonomy (NCBI): domain Eukaryota; kingdom Metazoa; phylum Arthropoda; class Insecta; order Odonata; family Libellulidae; genus Sympetrum; species Sympetrum striolatum. The sequence goes on along the minus strand of OX388342.1, from coordinate 44,543,582 downwards.
GTGCTTGATTTCGGGACGATTTCCGCAACGACAAATATTAATTCGCATTAAAAAAATCGCTGAGTTGTAGATATCGTTGATGATACCATTTGAAAACTTTTTTCAAGAGCTTTGTAACAAGACTAATTTTACACTTTTACGTCCACCAATAACTGAAAAAAAGTCGTTTTATAATATCGATAACAACTTTTTATTTAACAACAAGAAGACACTGACAATTTTTATTTTAGTTTATAATATGTTTCTTAATGTCATCTAAAGGTTTTATTATGATTGAAGTGATACTTTATGAGAAAAAAAAGCACAAAGTAAGCAATCCGTGAAAGAGAGCGAAAAAACAGGCACATTTTTCGTCCATCCTTCAATTAGTAACAAAAGCAATAGTAATAAAAATGTTTGGACCATGTAGAACAACGCAAAATAAAACACGCAAAATTTTGGTGTAATTAGTTTTCCTGTGGGATCTCTACTTTAGTTTTTATTCAACTCCAAACTCGGGTATCCATAATAGAAAATCCGAGTATTGTATAGTAAACTAGCAGAAGCGCCCGATGATTCTCAACAAGGTGAAACTAGAGGTTTAAACGCAATAATGTCATAGCAATTTAAAATAGTAGGCAATGTCACGTGTATTATTTTTATTTACGTAAGTGAAATATAATCGAAGTAATCGAATAGGAAATTGGATTAGCTGGAAATGCACCCCCTGCTATACTCCAACAGATACTCTGTAGAATACATATAATGCAGGTACACTCAGCAAAATGAAAATCAAGTATTTCCTGTAATTTGGTCCATCGGAGACCATTTTCAACATGGTAGGTCATACAGTTGCTTAAATCTTTGGTTAGGAATTTCTCAATTTTCTCCGAGTTCTGAGAGGGAGAACAATGATAGGAAAGAGTGCAGCAGAACATCAGAGATACTTCGAGGTGGGAAATTCCACCTCGGCCTTCGTTAATCACCTCATGGACAAGGAGGATTTTAGCCCTTCGCAGCAAGACTCCGCAAGGGGTCCAAACGAAGAAAGGTGGAACTCGTGGAGACAATGGGGTTTCCTTTAACCCCAGGGCTAACCAAGGAGATCACACAATTTTTGCGGGAACGCTTAGGAAACGAAAACGTTTTAAGAAGAAATTCCAACACTCAATTCAATAGCAAACCTTCTACTAATAGCATTTTGCACGCAGTGTCGTGGAGCTCCTCTATTGCTTCCCTTCAAACAAGTTTCTTTTTCGTAGAAACTGAACCCTTGCTTTCACCTGGATTTCCCAGTCTATTCATATGGTTCTTACTAAAGACATCCCTTCTCTTGAACCTCGAAATTGGGAGAATTTCTAGGACGAAAATAACGAAGGGTTTTGTAATGGCAAAAGAAAGAAACAATTTTATCAAGATTTAAATATAAGATAAATATCTAAGATACAACATTGATGAATGAATGAATGAGTTAAGTTTTCATTTCTTTTTACGATTATATTCATATCGACGATCAATTTTCATACGAGTTCAGTCTTGATTTATTGATGAAAAAACACAATTGTTCTCGCCCAATGTAGCCGATGTATCATTGTGATTATTGTCTTCCTAGCATTAACCTATAAATTGCAATAGGTGAGGAAGTAATATTGTTTATTTTCTTTTATCAACAAATTTCTTTATTTTACAAAGTTATTGATAACGTTGTCGATAGAGCATTACTAAAGTTCGTTTACTTGTAGCCCTCAAAAGATACTTTATATTTTCTTCTAATGCTCCGTTAATGCTCAAAATTGTCCTTCGTTTATTTAAAAATGTTTCGTAAACCTTAGGTTTCAATATATTTTTTTCCGTTCAATTCTATTCATATTTCAATCAGTGCCAAAAGTATAACTTTTTGACAGTGATGTATGCAGTAGATATTTGAAATGACTGTAATTTGTCAATAAAACACTCAAAATAAGAGTTATTAATACTTAAAAATACAATTTGTGTAATATTTTGTACTGTTTAAAAATTTCAGTGAGCATATCTTTCCTAGCCATTCACTACGCAACTCTGCTTACGAGCGACTGATTCCAATTCTGTATCAAAGTAATTAAATCTTTGAGGAATTTGTCTATAATATTCTCAAGAGAAGAGAATTGAAAACTCATAACACATTTGCAATGGTATTTTGTTCGTGAAATACTCCTCACTGCGTATACATCATTTTAAGTCATGCACTGCGTAGCGGCGACTACGAGCGACGGATCACATTTCTGTATCAAAGTTATTAAATATTTGAGGAATTTGTCTAAAATATCCTCGAAATAAGAGAATTGAATACTCATAACACATTTGGCATGTTATTTTTTTCTTGAAATACTCCTCAGTGCGTATATATCATTTTAAGTCATGCACTGCATAGCGGCGACTACGAGCGACGGATCCCATTTCAATGGGATCAGTCGCCGGTCGCCGGTGTACGCTCGAATCAAGTCGCCCATAGTCGCCTGCAGTGGACGACGCTCCGTTACTTTCTGTGTATTGGGATTAGTCGCCCGTATACGGCCGTATACGCGTCGCTCGTAGTCGCTTCCAAAGGAAGACCGGCCTAACATTCCAGTAAATCTAGCCGAATATGGACACGTTTTAAGAAGTTCGCGAGGTCGTTCCATATTTTGAAAATAAATTCCACTGATTAGTGAAGTGGAAGTGAAGTGAAGCAAATTAGTGAAAAAACGGCGAAAAATAGGAAGCTTGTTCATGTTTGGAATTGCTTTTATGATTCTAGCGAGATCATTCCATATTTTGAAAAAATTGCTCTTTTAATAGCAAATAATAGGACAATCGGTGAAAACAGGGCATTTCTTAGAATTTCTTAATTTTTTTGGCTGTACTTTACATAAATTCGAGGAAAGCTAGTTGAAGTTGAACTTGTAGACAAAATACGAAAATTTTGCAGAAACAGAGCAAAAATATTAAAATTTCGCTAAAATTATCCCATATCGTCGCTTTTTTCGATATTATCCTTCACATTGCCCAAAATATTGGTGAAATAGAGCAAGAATATTCAAATTTCGCTACAATTATCCCATTTTGTCGCTATTATTCGATATTATCTTGACAAAATACGAAAATATTGCAGAAATAGAGCAAAAATATTAAAATTTTGCTCTATTTCTACGATCTATCTATCCCATACGATCGCTTTTTTCGATATTATCTATCACAATGCCAAACATTTTGGTGAAATAGAGAAAAAATATTAAACGTTCGCTAAAATTACCCCATTTTGTCACTTTTCTCGATATTATCTTGACCCGAGGTCGATGACCCGTGGTCGTTGACCCGAAGTCGATGACCCGAGGTCGATGACCCGAGGTCGGTGACTGGAGGTCGATGACTGGAGGTCGATGACCCAAGTTCGATGACCCGAGGCCGATGACACGAGGTCGATGACCCGAAGTCGATGACCCGAGGTCGACTCTGGGTGATGGACTCCGGGGGATCATCTCCGGGAGGTCGACTCCGAGATGTCGACTCCGGGAGGTCGAATCCAAGAGTTTGACTCCGGGAGGTCGACTCCGGGATGTCGACTTCAGGAGGTCGACTTCGGAAGGTCAACTCCGGGATGACTTACGGTCTATGACCCGAGGTCGATGGCCCTAGGTCGAAGACCCGAGGTCGATGGCCCTAGGTCGATGACCCGAGGTCGATGACCCGAGGTCGATGACCCGAGGTCGATGACACGAGGTCGATGACACGAGGTCGATGACACGAGGTCGATGACCCGAAGTCGATGACCCGAGGTCGACTCTGGGAGATCGACTCCGGGGGATCATCTCCGGGAGGTCGACTCCGGGAGTTTGACTCCGGGATGACGACTCCGGGAGGTCGACTACGGGAGGTCGACTCCGGGAGGTCGACTCCGCGATGTCGTCTCCGGGAGGTTGAATCCAAGAGTTTAACTCCGGGAGGTACACTCCGGGAGGTCGACTCCGCGATGTCGTCTCCGGGAGGTTGAATCCAAGAGTTTAACTCCGGGAGGTCGACTTCGGGAGGTTGACTCCGGTATGTTGACTCCGGGAGGTTCAATCCAACAGTTTGAGTCCGGGTGGTCGACCCCAAGTTGTAGCTTCCGGGAGGTACACTCCGGGAGGTCGACTCCGCGATGTCGTCTCCGGGAGGTTGAATCCAAGAGTTTAACTCCGGGAGATCAACTCCGGGAGGGCGACTCCGGGATGTTGACTCCGGGAGGTCGACTCCGGGTTTTTGACTCTGGGAGGTTGACTCCGGGAGGTCGACTCCGAGATGTCCACTCCAATAGGTTGAATCCAAGAGTTTAACCCTGGGAGGTCGACTTCGGAAGGTCGACTCCGGGATGTCGACTCCGGGAGGTTGAATCCAAGAGTTTGACTCCGGGAGGTCGACTCCGGGACGTCGATCCGGGAGGTCGACTCTGGGATGAATTACGGTCTATGACCCGAGGTCGATGGCCCTAGGTCGTAGACCCGAGGTCGATGACCCTAGGTCGATGCTCCGAGGTCGAAGACCCGAGGTCGATGACCCAAGGTCGATGACCCGAGGTCGATGACCCGAGGTCGATGACTTGAGGTAGATGACCCGAGGTGGATGACCCTAGGTCGATGTCCCTAGATCGACTCTGTGAGGTCAATTCCGGTTCCGGGAGTCCATTTATTTGCACAAAATACGGGAAAATTGGCGATAAATGGCCTTTGTTTGGAAAAGGTCAATTTTTTTTCTTCATTTTGTCTAACTTTCCAGTAAATTTAGCCGAATATTAACACGTTTTATGTAGTTTGCGAAGTCGTTCCATATTTTGAAAACAAATTCCACTAGTATAAGCAAATTAGTGGAAAAAACGGCGAAAAATAGGAAGCTTGTTCATGTTTCGAATTGTTTTTAAGTTTCTAGCGAGATCATTCCATATTTTGAAGAAAATTGCACATTTATTAGCAAATTACAGGACAATCGGTGAAAACAGAGCATTTCTTAGAATTTCTTTATTTTTTGGCTGTACTTAACATAAATTCGAGGAAAGCTAGTGGAAGTTGGACTTGTTTTTGAGATCTAAGCGAGATATTTGAATATTTTGAACAAAACTTTCAATTTAATCATCAAATTAAGGAAAAATGTGCAATTTTTCGAAAATATTTGGTTATTTAGCTGTATCTTGCCTAAAATTCGTGAAAGCAATCTTTTATTTGGACGAGTTTTTATTATATCAGATAATCTTTCCCAATATTGAACAAAAACTTCATTTTTATTAGCATATTAGGTATAAATCGGCGAAAAATGGGCATTTTTTTCGAAATCTTTCAGTTTTTTTGCCTTATTTTGCATAAAATTCAAGTAAATCGAAAGAATAAAATCCTCGTTTCGAGGATCTAAGGGAATTAAATCCATATTTTGAAGAACGAATCTACTTTTATGACCAAATTGCGTAAAAATCGTCAAGAAACGGGTTTTTTCGAAATGTTTATCTATATCTTTCGCTGTGATTTGCATAAAATTTCATGAAGCTCCACAATAATTTTGACTCGTTCTGAAGATCTAAGTGAGGTATTTCCATACGTTGAATAAGAATTTCCCATTATTGGCAAATTTTGGAAAGATCGGCGAAAAATTGGCTTCTTTTCGAAAATATTCTGTTTTTTATCTGTATTTTTCCTAAATTTCGAGAAAACAGTATCGAATTTTGACTTGTTTTGAAATTCTAAGCGAAATCTTGCCATATATTGAACAAAAACTCCACTTACATAAGATAAATTTGGAATAAATGGCAGGAAAGGTGTTTTTTAGATTTTTTACCTATATTATTGGCTGTATTTTGCCTAACATTCATGAAAACAGAAAGGTAAGGCAGGACTTCTAAATGAAAAATGATACCATTTTCATATTTTTATTTTTCAAACTTTTTGAATAATCTAAGCAACAAACAAATATATAAAATATTAAATATAAACATAAAAAAACATTTTGATAAATGAAATGAGATACTTAAACTGAGCAATTTAAATTAAAAGATAAATGTGATTGAATAATTTCAGTTAAAATTGAAAAAATATCAATCGAGAACTCAGGTAAGTCTCCAAAAACGGAAAGCACCCGGGACTTGATCTCATTTTCCAATGGCATGGACTGGCGTTGCAATTTCAGGCTCTGTTCCATTAAGCCAATCCTCCTCTCTTCCTGTTGCAAACGAAAACTTTGAATGATTGAGATGGAGATCTCAAGCATTTGTTTTTCCAGCTTGAGCCTCTTGCTCTCCAAAAGATCCGCAAATTCACTATGTTTTGCCAGAAAAATTAATGTAGCACATTTACTGAGGAATTCCTTTACACTAAAACATGTACTATGTCATTACAAGCATTTCAAGGCCAATACCTTTATATCTACAATATAAAAGGTATCTCTAACAACCCCATAACATCTCATTACACTATAACTTACAATATAACTTTAAAATATGCACTAGCGTAAATCTTACAACGAACACTACTTACTTCGACGTGCTTATCTTTCTAAATACACCGCTGAAATGAATTCGATTCGCGCTTATTTGACGACTCCAGGTCAAAAATACAGTAGATTTGGCAGCACGTTACGCATCGCGATCACCAGAAACGTCTCCGAACTAAAAAAGCTTCCATAATCGCTCTGAGCGCGATCACTCATGTGATCGCGGTAGCGGTACGTCGCCAACGCCAACTCAATCATTTTACGCGTTAGCCGCGTTAAGGTGCGTTCACATGCAGACGTTTCTCGGGCGCAGAGTTACGACAGCCAATCAGGAGCCAGGAAGCCAAGGCCACCGAGTCGTTGCGCGCGCCGAAGTTGGCGAGAGCCCAACTTTTTCGCGCGTAACACGTGAACATGGCAGTAGTGCGCAGTGAAGAAATCATGGCGACAGTCAATGACGAACTCCTCGTCGAGATAATTAGGGATGATAATGCTAATATGACGTTATTACGCCCCCGTAACACTCTACTATCCATTAGGAAAACGCTACTAACACCGAAATCGTCAGAAGCCGAAAATCTAGTGAACGCCAAACGATGACGTGTACGAGGCTATCTGAACAAGTTGTATTCCCAAAGCGCCGCTGCGCATTACTGCGCGTCGCTTGACGTGTCCCTGCGCTTACATGTGAATGCACCTTTAGTTACATAATAGAGGCCCAGCTCCTTCGGGGGCGATGCGATACGTCGCGCAAATTCTGTGACGTCGTCTATCATTGGCTTACATAATCGCTCTAAGCCGTTTTTTGGCGATAGCCATAAAAACATGGCCGACTTAACGCGAAAACCGGCTTAACGCGGAAAGTGATGAGATACATAATAGGGGCCCAGATCGCAAACTGCCTTTCCCATGAGCTGTTTGTAGTCTTCATTGATGTTGGCCTCTTGTAGCATAAGCTTAATATTTTGATGAATACTGCAGACTCAGAGGGAATGCGTGCCAGGTGTACCGACAGTAATACACCACTTTGGTCTAAGTTCACAGAATTTGGAGAAACTAATTTCAGCACCATATTTGTTTCGATATGCAACATACAGTTCTTTGAGATTGCACAGCAGTTAACTCTTTTGTTATTGAATTTTGACCCCGTCAAGCCTATTTGCCAGGGCACATCCTACTAAATTCCTCATCCTCGTCAAAATCTAGAACTTTATCGGCGATTTCCTTGGGCAGCAGTCTGCCAATTTTTGCATCTGGTAGTAAACAAATACTTCTCTCTTTTCTTACTTTTCGTGCAGCTTTCACCATATGTTCTGATACGCCAAATGTTTTTGCTGTTAGTGGTATCGACCAACTCTTTGGGGCCTAAGTCAATAGTTGAATTTGTGTCGATCTATCAGATATTTTAATTTTTGTTTGAATTTCTTTGATTAGATCGCATAATCCTGACATGATGGGCATTCCTCAACATCACACTGACGATCTCTTCAGCTGGTATTCCAATGGCTAACGTTATTTTGTCTACTACTACTTTCTGCATGCGTTCAATTTTTCATTTCACGTTGTAGCTTTATCCCTACTACTCACCCTCCGAATTCTTATGGAGAAGATCCAAAATCAGTCAAACCTTGATTAACGATGTCCAAAATATGTCCAAATATAATTATCCGAAGATGAAGAGTCAGTCATGTTTTGGACCATAGAAATGTATTTGGCTTTACACTTCGAACAAATTGCTAAATAAAACTAAATGCTAAAAATGTCTACAAAAAATAACTAGGATGATAAACAACAGAAGACATGTGGAGCCACCATAGCCACGTTCTCAACTTTGTTTATATTTTTAGGGCTGTTTGTGCTTGCGATGAAAAACCAAGTGTACTTTTTTAAGATGTTTGAAACATGTTCTTTCAAATGAAAATGATTCACAAGAGTATCCAAAAGGTATTTCTTTTCTAAAAGTGGGCAGAAGTAACCTATTTTTGTTGTTTTTACAAATGTCATTCTCATAGTTGTCAATATTTGTAGGGCCTTATATGCCCGCGATGAAAAACCAGATATACTTTTTTAGAGGGTTGAAATCATTCTCTCTCTCTACTAAAAATTATTCAAAAGAAATTCCAGAGGGTCATTTTTGTAAAAGCAGGGTGAAAGTAACCTATTTTTGGCTTTTTTACAAAAACTGTCAAATGTTTACTCAATTTTTAAAATAATAGAAAGTACTAGGAAGATGAAAATTTATATTCATAAAGAAAAGATCTCTGTCATAAAGAATCTCTTTCATAAAGAAAAGATCTCTGTCATTATTATTCATAAACTATGCATTGATATGTTATCATGCATGAAGTGACACGGTGATCATACCTTTTCTTCCTGAAATATAAAAAGGCAAAATTTTATAATTATTTTTCGTTCCGCAATTTATAGGCCATTTTTGCACAGAATTTTCTGCAAGGAGGTCGCTCTGACCATTATTTTTTATTATTTTGTTTAATAGAGTGCAAAAAGTTGTTCAAGATAGCGAAAGTTTGTTTTCTTCATATGCAAATGCAAATAATATTTAACTCATTACCAATAATTCAGAGTTAGTACTAAATTTTTGAACTACCAATCAATACACCTTTCAATAAAACCACTGCGAAGAATAGTTTTAGAATATATATTATTAAATTAAAAATAATTACATACAGCCGTAAAATATTTCCTAAAAATACAATATTTAAACCCAAATCATTTAGCAATAACCAACATTATAATATATAATAACAATAATGATACATAATTATATTATTTTAAGTAACTTTCAAAAGTTGTCTTTGAAAATATTGCAAAATTTCTTTTGAAAACTTTTCAATTAACTAGATATTTACCCAATGCATCAATATTCAGCTTAGTTTATGCCAAAGAGTTACTTCAGGGCTTCTCAACCTGCTCCATATTGGTGTTAAATTTAGCTTATACCAATCTAAACTAATTGCAGTTTAAGACCTGCGGCAATACGTTCAAATTTCAATTTTCATGACACTTAATTTTTTATAGAGGATTTGTAAGAGAGATGCCCTAGATTTCATCTAAGTTTTTCCTTATAAATTTGAATGACTAGGAAAATATATTAAAAGTGGCAAAATTGAGTTAATACCTGAGTGTACAGCTGATTGAACAAGGTTGAGAAGCATTACCACATCATTTGAAATTGTGCAATCGGCAATGCTTTCTTTTTCACTAGTTGGTAACGCCTATAACATCGTAACTCAATCCAATAAGCACATCAAACTGCAAGTACAGTATGGCACAATTTTGCTTTTTTAGACAACATAATTTACTAATTCCTTACTTCTCTATGTCCTTTCTATTTTATAGAAAAGGATTAGAAAAGCAGTATAGAGAATTTAATTCAAGAATGAGCTCTGAGAGCATTCACATTAATTCACTCTTATTAATGCTTAAATTTTGAATTAAAGCACCTCATCTAACTTTCTATTTGGATACTGACCATTCTTTGGTTACATGCAATGTTTTTGACTAGGACTTTAATTTCCATCATGGTCAGAAGTTTTCCACTTGAGAAATACATGTAAGGATTATCTGTTTAAATGCAAGGAAAATATTTCCTTTCCATCCGTCACAAAAAGAAATACTGATCTATAAATGAATGATAAACTTTTATCACAAGCGAATGAATCATTTCTTTCAGAATTAAACTACTGTGAGCTAATCCAAAAACCCATGCAGCTAATGTAATTCACGTCTTGAATTCTCAGAAGTTAACTGAACAACGGAAGGCAGTGAAATGCTGTTTCAGAAGGAACAGATTTGGATAACCTGCAAATCTTAGCCTAGGTGATCAATTCTGTAATACACACATTATGTCAAAAACAAGTAAGAGAAATGATAATAAACGAAATATGTATGATAATACTTGCATTGATAATAAGCAGAAGAAGAAAAGTAACTAGATGAATTAAAAAATAAAACATACAGAGTGATTTCATAATGACAAAGAAAAAATTGAGAATGAGATTCTATTACACCAAGAGAGCAACAGAATCTTACACGGAAGTGATGCATTTATCCAGAAACTAACATATCTTATTGTGACAGCTCTGTTTTTTCTACAATTTTCCTCTTCTCCCATGCATGCTGAATAGCCCAGATACTCAGCGGCCTCATGTAACCAATGGCACGATAATATTTTTCTTCATACAATGCTTCTGGTGTCTCAAAACCCATACCAATTTTCTCATAGATTGTGCGATACACACCTTCGGCTGTTTTGAAACCCTCTTCAACCATCCCCTACAATGATCATTAAAATCAAATGGAAGGCATTAATGGCATGGTATCATTTTGAAAGAAAATTTATCTATATGATAATAAAAGGTAAAAGAATCAGAAATATCTTATTCATGACAACTTATAGCTGTTTGACTTACTTCATGAATCATGAGTGCAGCCAGTCCATAAATAACTCCCACCCAAGCCTCTTCACTCTGCACTGTATCAATGTCTATTTGGCCATCCGGTGTCATCCCATTGACTGCCCCCATTGTCCCATTAGCGAACTTCAAAACATTGTATTCATAAATGGTTTCTAAGGCACTTCTCGCATTCTCTGGTTTGAAAACCTGTAAAATTAAAAGATTATTGTCACATTATAATTTCTTTTCTAAATTCATCTCTTCAAAATACAACTGAAATTCAGCAAAATATTTTTCTACAGAAGAAAAATCTTCTATTCTAACTAAATAACTTCAGACCATAAATATTGCAAACTATGATTATATACCGTGTAATCTGAAAAAAGGATATTTCATTAAACACAATATTGGCTTCATAGGGTGAGTAAGATGGGAAAAGCATAGAAGAATACAATTATTCACATCATCATAATTATGCCTTATTTTATCACTGTTTCTGTCACAGGATCAAAACCATGCATTGACTCTTACGAAACAGGCATTAAGTACTATTTATGCAGCTCTACATTAGATGGGTACTTTCATGCAATGTATTCAGTGGGCTGAAAAAAACTAGAAACAATTAAATGAAAGCTATGATTGCAGTTAGGAAAAATAATATTAAAGTTCTTATGTTAAGATATAGTAAGATTTTTGCAGAAAATCTCCCAATAATGTTTCCCTTCCTCTCTCTGTAAAGATGAATATCTTGATGTGCCTACACTTCCTTTATTGTGATACAAAAATATGTAGGTCTCCTTTTAAAAATTGGGCTGAATAGAAATATTTAATCTAGGGGTGAAGTAAGTAATTTTGCCCTTGAAATTTTATCATTGTGATTTCCGATGCTTGAATCACAAAGGACTGGCTCCTCTTCAAAAAAGCTTCTTCTCTCATTCATTTCACATGGGACTTAATTCTGTAAGTATTCCAATGGGAAAATGCATGAGCTCAAATTTAACAATTGCCTTGGTTGACGGGGGCAGGTTGTTCACCACCACAAAGTTAAATAAAATTTCCCTTAATATCTTGAGTGACTTTCCATAATTGTGCATATAGGAGTCTCCTGTTTACACAAATTCTTCAAGCAAAAAATGCACGATCGACCATAAGCCACTAAAAAAGAAATTGTGAGATCTCAACATAATAGTTGGTAATAAAGACGATTTACAAAAATTAAGTCTTTTTCCAAACAAAGTACTTAATAATTTAATTTTGTATAATATTTATACTTCATTTATAATATGTAATATTTATTGTTTATTTATCATACATAATATTTATGTAATTTAGTAAGTATTTCTGAATAAGAAAAAATCATTCATAAAATAAAATAATGATAGTGGTGATAAAATCTTTGATATTAAACTCTTTTCCTTCAAAATTGGACAAGGAAACTGGGAAATAAACAAACTATTTCCACTATTGGAAAACAGGAATGTGTTTCCAGGTTTATTTTTGCTATGGCTACATGATGAGAAAAGGATTTTTTTAAATAAAGTTGGACATTATGCAACCTATCAAGCTTAAAACAAAAATCTTCTCTATGTATATAAAAAATTAACATTATGTGGAAAAATTATAAATATCCCACTAGTATAATAAAAAGTGAGCAGGAAAATTATTAACCCAATTTTCTAAGTAGAAGGAGAAGGAAGATCCGCTGAGCACTAACTGGTTGATAATTTGTACAGAAATAAAGTGGCATGCATATCAGGTAAAATTTATTTACAGAATGAAGATACGAAAATAATTGGTAAAAATTAAAGTTATATAATAACATACTTCTTTGGAGATCCCACATGCTTTCAGATACCAAAGACCGCAGAGCTGATCTGACATGATTGTTTTTGAGCGAGCCGATTCAGATGAGTCAAAATTGTAATACTTTCCTGGAATAAAAAGTTATTGTATGAATTAACACATATAAGATATTAGAAAATTTATATCAATGTTTAACAGGGAAATTACAAGACAGTAACATTCTAAATTCTCATAAATGAAATAAAGGAAAATTAGAATCTTAGTTTGAGCCACCAAATGAATTTGTAAACCCATTTTAATTAAACCTATCCAATTTCATCATGAGCATCATAAGATAAGAGTACTCAATAAAAATCTTTTATTCTCATCTAAAATTTTGACTCCAACTCATACATCCTTTAATAAAATATACCGAAAATTTGGTAATATCTTTTTATAATATTATAGATGATGTCATCTTGATGACAAAGAATGAAGATATAGAAATAATTAGTGAAATTAAAAGTTATTTAATAACATACTTCTTTCGTTCTTCCTATAAGAGAGAAAATGTGATATGGCTTGTAATTTCTCTTGCCTATTGGAATTAAACTAGTGCATCCATTAATATTCAATAAATAATTCTCTACTTCTTTTGTATAGCTCCCCACAGAAAAATCGAACAACGAAAAATCGTGTAATCATAGCTGCATAAGATTGAGGGGCTTTAAAATACTGGACTCGGCAACATCGTATGGCTGAGAGCTAGGATGGCTCTTATCATGAGGTGTCAGGGAATGTGATACCAGCAATTTCTGGGACTTTTCCGGTATATAGTAAGGTAATATATTTTGAAAAGGGCAGTGGCTGTAAGTTAGAAACAGATTCCTCTCTAGGTTTAGGTTAGACCTTAGACAGATTACATCACCCCTTGCTGGAATTCTCCAAGAAGAAAAATTCTTAAGATAGCTCTAAATGCTTTTAGCCAAATTCATAATAACTTCATGGATAACAGAATTTACCATTCCACAATTTCCTTTCAAAAGCTTCTTTTCCTTTCTCCAAAGTTGACTGGTATTTTTCTAGTGCAGTAACTTCCTTGAATAATTCAGCCATTTCAATCATGCATTGTAAGGCACCCAGCCATAAGCTTCCACAATAAGCACTAAAAATTTCAATAAACATTTTATTAGCAAACAAAAAAATCACTGTTAAATTTATCATAAATTAGATGTCAAATTTCTGGCCAGTGTTGCTAGAAAATATATTTTTAATGCATTACAACTGGAAAGATAAATTTAGGCACATTATACTTAAAACTAATCAATTTTTAGAACTTTATCATCAATAAAAGTTGTATTTCTCAAGTGTAATGAATTTTGTTGACAATGAATTAATGACAATGAAATGAATGAATTAATGACAATCATTACGAAATCCATTTAATATCCCAATAGGATGGAATATGAAAATGAACAAACAATGTTTGTTTCCTGAGAGAAAGACTTAATGAAGCTATTGAGAGCATATTAACGTACCTCCTATTCAATAATGAAAAATTACTGGATTGGGTTCTATTCTGTGTGAATATGGTTACATAACTTTGTTTTCCATATCTTACGTATTTTTGCATCTAGAGTCAATTTCCCTTGGTCCGGTAAAAAACGTTAGATTGAGATTTCACTGTACTTCGTAATGCTTTATAACTTTATAATATCTTTAAGATAGTTGAGAAAGAAATCCAGATTAGGGGCACTTGACCAAAGGATATATCGGCTATGAATCCACATGAATAAACAAGTGAGTCTTCGGAAAATCACGGAACAATGACACGAATACTGAAGGGTTAAATCATTTATCTGCCTCAAGTTATGTAAAAGCATGTTTTCTTTCAAAATGATTCAAAAATTTCAAACACATATTGCCATTTTTTATTCATTTTCATTATGGTAATCTGGTAAAAGGTATTAATTTCTTTAAAATCTATTATATATAGATGCTTCTCCGGATTCATTCATGTATATACCTATATAGATAGATAGATAGATAGGATACTAATTCACAGCCTAAACCACCAGCGTGATTGACTTGAAATTTTTACGACGTATTGGCCATAACGTGTAACCGCCAGAAAAATTGCGATTTTGATCCTCAGGGTCATGGGTTCGATTCCAGAGGGCCCCAAAGTCGCGATTTTCTCCATAAGAATACATGGCGGGGATTTTCGAAAATTTTTTTGAGGTACTTCCCGGGGAGAGAAAGAGTTGAAACTCGAGGGATCGCTAGAAGCCGTGCGTATCCAACGAAAATCAGAAAAACATCTTAGAATATAGTCCATGGTTCGATGCTTGGTCGGGGCAAAAATCGGCCGTTTAAAATGCATTACGGCGATTTTGAAGATTTTATTTGGATTCTTTCCCGATAACATGGATATTCGAAACTCGGCACGTGGATAGATATCATGAATATACTTCATAATCAAATTTTACATGTTCGCTGATGGTCCTTGGTTCGATCCCAGAGGGCCATTTGCACTTCTCAATGCATTTCTTACGGAGACAACGGAAACAAAATTTAGGTACTTTCCGACATGCTATCAACTTCAAACTTTGCTTGATACAAGAGTAAGTCTTTACAAATCAAACTCTGCATTCACAGCTTGCAATACGTCCTGGGTTCGACACCAGGTGTCTCTGAAATCAGAATTTGATCCGATTTTTAGGAATTATTTTGAAACCTTTCCCACTAAAATAGAAACTTGAAATTCGGCATATAGATAGAGATCATAAATATCTATCAGAAACATATTTTAGAATTCCACGATCGTCCTTGGTTCGAGTCCCGAGAGGCATTAACATTAGTGAAAATTAGAACGTTTTTTGAGGCAGTTATAGCCAATATTTCTGCTTGAATTTTCACACATAGTTAGAGATGGTGATCTTCTATTGTGTTTCATAGTAGGTTTACCAGTAAGACCCGGGTTCGATGCCAGACGATGAAATTTCAGCGAATTTTAAGAAAATATTAAATCCTTTTTTTTTCTTTTAAAGACCGTCCCGATATGATGCCGATATGAAATTAGTATTGCCGATCTGCTTGCAGTATGCAAGCTACATTTAACTCGTATTAAATAATTTCCATCAAAATATTTCCATTACTTAACTGCAAACAATTACAGTAGAGGATCGTTTATCCGAACTTTTCGGGACCGAGGTCGGTTTGCATAAAGGATATGTTTGGATAATAGGTATTTTAACCTGAATGAGAAAAAGGAACCTTGAGAGAAAAAGAGAGCCTTGAAGGGTTACAGTATTAAATATGTGACGATAATGCACATATATATCATTGAAAACTTTTATTTAAAGAAAACTATACATGACTGACCCCCTAAGGTTCTTCTTTTCGAAATGACTACCGTTGAAGCAGATTCTGCAACAAATTGAAGAATTTGGTCCTTCTGAGATTTTATATCATGTATAGTGTTCCTGCTAATATTGTGTTCCTGCTGAAGATTGGATGAAATTACACCACGATCTAGTTTGTTTATTATGTCCACTTTTTGCTGTAACGTCAGCACTTGTCTTTTTCTCTTGATGTTCCCACCGCTTGAACTAGCTGCTGGGCACTTTTTCTTCTTATTTTTATCCATTTGGAAGGTTATTAATATAATATAAATACTTACTCGTGCACACCATCAAAAGATCGGCGCAAAATACGCAAAGCGGTGGCGTTCAAAATTACTCTTTATCTATCGTGAAATGTTCGTTGTTTGGATATGTTCGTTGTTTAGATGTTCGGATAAACAATTCTCTACTGTACATTTTCTCTTCCTTAGAGGAAATATGGGTTTTCTTGAGGAAGGAAAAACTTAAAAGTTTTTCCCAAATTGGAACAGATCTAATTCTGTTTGTTAGCCAACATAGCTTGTGTCCACAAGGAATTCCCACCTGTCGATATTCTATCTTCTAATTATTTGCACTCAATTTAATTATGGAAATATGC
Source organism: Sympetrum striolatum (assembly GCA_947579665.1). Lineage (NCBI taxonomy): Eukaryota > Metazoa > Arthropoda > Insecta > Odonata > Libellulidae > Sympetrum > Sympetrum striolatum. The sequence continues at coordinate 44,526,933 of OX388342.1, read as the reverse complement.
AAAATTTTTGTGTGTTATCCATCATCTTCAAGCCCCACATGTTATTTCCCAGAGGGTGCATAATTTGTGCATGTTATATGATGGGTTAATTTAGACCAAATAGATATACTTTGTCACAGGATAAGTATATGGATATCGTTTTTCGTGAAATGATTGAATGAAAACATCCAACATTAAAACTGTGTCTCCGATACCCTGATCTTGGAGATTGTTTGAAATGATTCTTTCTCTTTTTCAGACTCTGGGATTGCAGCTGTGAAAAAAGGCAATTTTCTTATGGTTTTGCTTCTGTTAAGAACTATTTTTCAAGCATCCTAACTATTTCATTATTATCTTCTTTAAAATTGCATAATATGACAAAGAAAAACTGTAGAGTTATTCAGAGAAATGTAAATGATTACACAAATATAGTAGCACATACCAATAATTATTCACAAGCTATACATGGAGATGTAAATCTGTATCCATTTTCTATAGATTTTGAGGAAAATGCTTTCATGATGCTGAATTATAGGCGATTAGGAGTTAGCTACATGGCTCTGGACCCCCCCTTTACACACATTTTGGCTATACACCTGCCACTCATATACAGATAATCATTCACCATTTTACCATTCTCAAAATTACAAATAGCATCAAGATATATAAATTAAAATTTAATTTCAGAAAAGTAAAGATTTCATACCTGGCACCAGACATTACCCAGGAATCATAGGTTTGATCTGGAGACCCTCCATTCTCAATGAGTCCATCTCCATCACAGTCCAGAGTATCTAGTGCTCTATCAATCACGATTTTTGCTACTGGCCACAAAGCCTCCAATTGTTTCAAATCTGAAGGACTTTTTTCACCTACAGCATAATCCCTATATGCCTGAAGCACAAACTTTGAGCACAGGTCCCTCCACTCAGACACATCGTGAATTGGGTATGAGTTGATTACAGCATAGGGTTCATCAGCTGAAATGAAAAGAGAAATTGGCATCCTGCTTATTATTGACAATAAATAAATAAATTTAACCTCGATAAAATATTCAAATAGCTCTTCTGAAGCAAAATATTACCATTCAGAAGAAGTACATTTACTAGATAGAGAAGAGAGAAGATATTAGGGGAAGAACGAACGAATTATTAACTTAGTCTTCCATTAGTAAAAAGACAACTCTAACTAGCTAGATAAGATATCAGCCCAAAATTTCAGACTGCTTCGATAGATTCTGATTATTTTAAGTGGTACTGCAGTATTGATTTGAAAGGGTGATTTGTAAGGAATTAAATGGAGCTTTCATCTTTTAAAGTGTGGTCTAAAATTAACATGAATCTTATTGACAAATATTATTTACAATGCAAGTAGAAGACTTATGCGCACATGCTTCAAGTAAATATATCTAACAATGTGAAAATTAATTTCTGAAATCCTATGATGAATCATTTTTCATATTTTTAGTGAATCTATATTTTAAAATTTCTAGGGTACGAATTGAATTTAACATTAAAGTAAGCCAATCATTCAACTATCTTGAATATATGCCAAAAATTAAACATCTAACATCCAAATGAGATAAATGATCAAATAAAAGTCAAAATTTTTACTCGGTGGGGTTCAATGACCAGCACATACATAAATAACATTATTTCATCAAATTATTTTAAACAAAAATCAAAAATTATATTAGGATATCTGAAATAAGGGAGAAATTTAATTTTTACTCCAACTTGACCAATATTCTTTGCTGCCTGATTAATAACTACTTTCTTGAAAATATATCATAAAATAAAGGAAGATTAAAAATGATTAACACTCTTTTGTTATTACATGCCATATTTATCGGAGCGTAACATGAATGTTTTCCAAAACTTCAGTCCTGAAATTCATGCTCACATTTTACACATACATTATGTTATTTTATTTAAGTTTGAATACATAAGATCTCGTTATTTTTATATTTAAATGTCTCATCTTCTGAAAACAACGTTTTTGATACCTTTCAAAATCAGCTGATCAAAACTCATATGCACTTCACCATTAAATACCTAATAATTTCTGTCATTTGTGGAAACAAGAGGTATAAAGAATCAAACATCTGACTACCAACTAATCACATGTTAACACTCGACTTGTGCATGGCACAAATATACTACCATCTGAAATCATTCTTTGCCACAAAAAGAACTCAAAAAAGATATTTTTACCTTTACTAATCACTTTTTACTTTTCAAATTGTAATAATGAGTTTTTATAATCATTGGCAGCTGCACTTCAGCGTGTGTTGTGTCCCGATCATTCAAAGTTTTTATTGTTAGCTTTTCATTAAAAATTTCCTTCTAAAAATCATATCATCATGGTGTACATTATAAAGTATGATATATATGTTTATGCTTAATATTAAAATAAGCATAAATTCTTAACAAGCTAGTAGTAGATAAAATGCAAAGATGTTGCAACCTGTTTTCAGAAATTAATTTAAAAACTTGAACCAGTTCTAAATAAAGTTTTGAAGTAAAAAAATGATTTGAATTTACATACAATGTGATAAAACATAACCAAGAATGCAATTGAATTTCATTATAAGTAGAAACAGAAATAATAGCAATTTAAGTCATAATTACTCTCTCAGCTGAATTCTGAATATTTACTCATATCAAAAGTAGAAAGAAATAACCTCACCTGGATCTCCTAAATCATGTGGAACAGTGTTTTTCACTTTCCTATGGCCTATTTTTCCATTGAATAAAAATTTACAACTGGTAATATCCTCTCTCAATATAGAATCACTAATATCACGTTGCAAAACAGCCTGAAGCTTGGGCCACAGCAAAGACAATGCAAAAGAGGCATAAAAATGTACATCGTAAGTATTGTACATACGGTACTCATGCCCTTCCAAATATCCAAATCTCCCAAACTCTATCCTGTATAATTTAGAGTAAATAAATTCAGTCAAACAGCAATAAAGGAAATGTAATGAACAAAATTAAAATTCTGACCAAATGGAAGACACTTCACAGAAATTCATCAGAGATACAAGATTTTCTTAGCAAGTAGGTATTTATTTTAATTTTATACAGAATAAGTTTGGACACCCATTATCATCATATGCTCAGTTTGAAAATTGCATTATTCTCTCTACACATTCAAATTAAAACAAACAGTGTGATTATACATAACCTTTAGAAATAAGTAAAATTTCACAAGAAATCTGGTCAATAGCTCAAAGTCCTTAATTTAAGTACACTCCTGGCCAAAATTAACGCAGCACCTCCCTAGCGATCCTTACGGCTGGTGCTGCGTTAATTTTGGCCAGGACTGTACATGAGAATATTTTGACTTATTTTAAAGATAATTACTGGGACACAATCCTTTTGCTGCTTCATCATTTTTCCACTGATGCAGCAAATACGGTGTATAATTTACATTAACCCAACCACATAATAGTCTAATTTAAGTATATCAAAAGAATAAAGGTAGAGGTATTTAATCAAGCAAAAATGGCATACACTGTAAAAAAAAAGAATCACTGGAAGTAACAATAGTCGAATGGAACTAATAACACTTCTCCTGATAAAGGAGTTTCAGTGGTTAGAACAATAACTGTGAAAGTAGAAGACCTGCTCCTGTCATGTCACCTAATTTTACTTCTATTTATCATTTTGGTAGGCTCTATACTTTCATAATTCTGCTACATCCAACAAGGTTTCATCATTTAGATGGTCTACAGTTTTAAATAAACCTGAGACGTATGACTTGCAATATTCAATAAATCTTTTATTTCTAGACACTAATATTAAACGATTTCAAAATTTTTACACTCAATTTTAATTCAAGATGATTTATTTTTTGCTCTAAGAGGATTAATTAATGAATAGAGAGTTAAGCCCCTACCTTCTTATGAAAGGGAAGGAATTTTAGAAATATGGTTTTACAATGCAATAAAACTTGATTCTCGGTCAGGAATCTCATGGTCACTCAAACACTTATAAGATTTCTTAATGAAAAAATATATGTACCAATAATATAGAAAATTCTTCCATTGAGCAGCAGCAACTTACTTTTCTTTCAAATGACCTATGGCTGTTATATATCACATAGGCACAGAGGTATGATTATTTTTGTGAATAGTGCTTTTGTAAATTCTTAATCATTCTCTATTTTTATTTATAATTCCTATCTTCCATAGAGTACAAAATTCTTAAGAATTACAAGAAATCAAAGAGACAACACAAATCTTGAGTAAACTATTTGAGACAGACATGAAAAATTAAACAAAGAAAAACGAAAAAGAAATTGAAACAGAAAAAATATAACTAAAAAATGTCCATTGATTAGATTAGGTATATATCTTGAAAAAAATATGCAAAGAAAAGAATAGTAATGCAAATGAAAAAAGACTTCAGTTCTAAGAGGGTGATTGAAAACAAAATATCCATGGATTTTCATGAACTAACCAGACCTTCCGATGATATTTCAGGTGACAAGGATTTCAGTAATATAGAATCAATGTGCTGTCTAAAAATAGTTGCATTTCAAAAACAAAAATTTTCCACTGAAAATGGCCACTGATTCCACTGATCTAGGCACATATAAACTGTTTGAAAAATGCATAACATAGAAGGGAGAAATAAGTGATGTAACACACCTATAAATGGCTTTTAAGGTATGAATTTTGATATAATTGAATATATAAATGCAATAGACTCCATGTCATAAAACTAGAGATATATAATAATCCAATGGAATAGGAGAAACATTTTAGTTATCTTATACAATAAATTGTACATAATCTTGACTTATTAAAAAAATTTGAACAAAGAGTTAATTTTACGAAAAAATAAAGGGTGACATACATTACAGAAACAGTAAAATGTATTAAAATTTACAAATTATGACAATGAAAAACCTCACAACGAAACTTAACATATAAAAATACCTGGGATCATTTGATGATAAGTTATCCTGGTCATCCATTGTAAACCAAACAGAACCACCATCTGATACAAAATAGAGTTCATTGAAAATTGCACTTTTGTACCAATCAGGAAGATTTCTGAAAATATTTAGAGATAAAAAAGGAATAATCTTAAATTAAGCAATTAAGACACAAGATGGTACACATTCTGCATATGTCTTTTGATATATTACTTTCATTAAACACCATTTAAAGCTATAAAAAATATGGATTTACAACTAGGGAAAGAACAACTATATATACTGACATGTCGTTCAAGATAGGCTCCTGCCACTTTTCGATATCTTCTTCCCACTTCTCATAGTTAGAAAGGGCAAAATGAGATAGCTTTGAACCAGCTCCTTCAGTTCCAAAATATTTTGTATAATATCTGAAAAGATACTAAGACATTAATTCTACACCCTTAGTCAACCTCTCAATCATGCAGGATGACATGTTTTTGTACACATTCACCACAATATTATCTCTAACATAATTATCACATATTCTGAAAGGCTTGAAAAATATGACCAATATTTTTAAATATTTTTGCTAAATTATTGCATAAATTCAATAAAGTTAGAGATGCTGTATTACACTATTACACTTTTCTTTGAATCTCTATAGAAGCCATTTCTAAATCATGCTAAATCATTGCTATCATGCACAGTTAAGAAGACAATTTCCATTCAGCAAACTTCTCTAACATTCACCAAGAAATCATAAATTATAAAACCCAAAAAGTTAATGAAATTTACATATTTCACTCACTTATAAGCAAACTATCAATCATTACCTAGTATAAGTGTATCCTTTCCCTGAGAATTGGACTCTGGGCATATCCCATGCCAAAGAAAATTCAGCTTCAGCTCTGTTGCCTGGTTCGATTGATTGGCAACTAACACAAACAGCGCAGGCTGTTTCCTTGCCATTAGCTTGAATACAAAATATTAAATTATGTTCATTGCATACTATTCATTTTGCAACAAAGATGCTAAAATTATTTAGGGGTTGACATCCATACAAACCTTTTCCAACAGCTTTATCTTCCTCAGTTAACTGTCCATCTTCATAAAGGTCATCCCAGAGTTCCTTTCCACTTTCATTGGGATCAAAATTCAAACATCTACTTACTAAAGTTTTACTCTGAGGAAAGTAAAGTAAACAATATATTTAGACATATAACATTAGAATTAGATGTATAACATTTCATATTTAAATTGTTTCATTTTAGTCGCTACTAAAAAAGATAAGTGTGTGCATCAAAAGAAGGTAGGACAAAGAAAACTTTCCTCACTAAGCAATATAAGTGATTATAGATAAAACTTCTCATGGATTGATAGAAAGAAAATCTTACATTATACCTAGAAATGACCACACTAATCCTTACCTTTCTTTTAGCACTAACAGCATATGTACATGGCATCCCAGATAAGTTCTGATGAATTAAAACACCTGCTACACTTACTTTCTCATCACTCATTTCAAAAAGTTCATTGTTGCAAGTACCTGTGCAATAAGAAGAGCATATTATAATATATATTATTTAGCATATTATAATAATAATTATGTATCATAGACAGGAACATTCTGATGCAGTATCAATAAATAACAAATTTGACTTTAGTTATCCATTTTTAATTCAAGTGTGGATATCTGAATTATTTTACAGTAATGAGAACTTTAAACCAATAACAATATAAAAATAGCCCAAAATTACAATATTTAAGCAAACCTCATAACCTAAATTAGCCAAACCCAACCTCAAGTTACACTTTTGTATGAATTAATGTTTTCCTTACATGTTTTTTCATTAGAATTCTCTATGTAAGTCTAGGCTCTATATAAGTAAGTAGAGCTCACTTAAGTAGGGAACTATCCATACATAGATACACAAAACGATGTCAAATAAAGACAACAAGCTAAAATGATGAATACATACTTTTCAGCAAAAATAAATTTCCAATGATTTTCCTTTGAGCATAAATTCCTTTTTTCATAAATGAAATACTTTCACAATGACTTAGATCAATTTTGCAACCTACCTGATTTATCTTCTGCCCCTCCTGTTCCATTCTTAAAAGTAAAAGTAATGCTGACATTTTTAATTTCTTTACTGTTGTTCTCAATTGTCCAAACAAAAACTGCTGATGGCATTGAGGTGTCCTAGAAAGGAAGAGATTGAGAAAATATATTTGAATTCTGGAAGTTAGATCTTCTTCACTGGCTGAAAAGAGAACTACATCATCAACAAAATGCAGGTGACTCCCCATTTACTCATAAACCCTTTCCTCCACATTCAGGGATTATCCTTATGAATCTTAAGTATACAACTTGGAGGAGGCTCATGGGCTGGTAGTTCTTCAAATCTTACTTTCTAATGCAGGAGGGCAATCCTTGTAGGATTTCATTCTTTGAGGATTCAGCCTTGTTTAGGCAATTCATGAATGTAAAAAGTTATATATAGGTAAAAATATGGACTTGGCTGGGACTCGAACCAAGGTCTCCCACTTTCCAGGCAGGTATTCTAACCACTGAACTACCTAGCAACGGGATGCTTCATGAGAAAGGTAGTGGTGTTCCACAAAGTGGCACCGACCACCACCTGAGGTCCTCACCAAGGCAACCAACCAGGGTTTGAGTCCCAGCCAAGTCGCTATTTTTCACCTCTGTATAACTTTGGTTTAAGCAGCACACTTTCATGTGCAAATTCAATTCTTTTCTTCCATCATTTGCTTTAATTCATGAATAATTGCACTAAAACATTGGAAATCTCTGTTCTAGCTTTCAGATGCTCCTCCTGCTTTCCAATTTTTCATTTGCTTAATTGCCGCTATTACTTCAGAGAGAATTGAGGGGGGATCTTGCAAGGGTTGGCTTTCCTCTTGTATAGGTTGCCGAAGTATTCTGCTACTGTCTTCAATATTTCTGGTATGTTGTTGTGCCATCTCCTTTCTGCAGGGCTAAAATTTGTTTCTTCCCTATTGCTAGGCATCATCTTGCACAACATTTTCATTAAAATTCCTCACATATTCATTGATAGCCACTCAGATAGCCTAGCAGAGCTCGGCATATTTCATATTAACTCTTGGAGTACCTGAATTCTTAATTTCCTTCCATTCTTTCATAATTTTCTGGATTCTATCACTGAAATTTTTATCCTTTGATCTTCTTGGTGTGCTTGCTATTTCTTCCGGAACTTCTTTCACAAATTCTATGACTTTGGTTTTGAATTTTACCTCTTGAAGCACTGAGAATTAATTTATTAGTTCCAGCAGAAACTCCTCCTTATTATCTGAAAGCTTATGGATGTTTATTTCATGCTTCCTGCATGAATGTGATAACCACAAAAGATTTCAATTACAGCTCTGATTTAAATTCCAATATCTTAATTGATTCTTAACCATTTATCACAATGATATTAAATTTTCATAATGCCAAATAATTTTATACACTTCGAAAACATGATAGACCAGGTCTATCGTGTTTTCTAAGCGCATTAAAATGATAAAGATATTACCAGGTTATGGTAATGGAGATTTCCAACATTATGTCAACAGCTTCTGCTGCTAAAACATTGGTCTTATACTGTGAAGCAACCCAGTAGGCATCCCATAAATTATTCTTGCAATAGTCTTTTCACTGGGAAAGCATAAGATCCATCTAATATGAAATGTATTATTTAACAACAAGAAAGCTTTTTTATATTTATAGTAATGTCACTTTATATGCCAATGATAATTATGTTAATGATTATTGTTCCAATAATAATGTTTTGTAAAGATATTCTGGATATCTCATACGTCTTTAAGGAATGAGATCTTTTCTAATTTTACTAAAAAAGATGATAATTTTGAAGTTACAAGACCATTTATTGATATTAAAAGCATAGAATTTCACAAGAATTTATACCTATTTACTCAAGCTCCAACTTCTAGTCACTACTTGACTGAAAAATTTAGTTGGCTCCGGCTCTTTAAAATGTTCATAATATTATAATTTTCTTTAAGATAGTATATACTGTATTTGACAGCATATAAGGCGCACCTTTTTTCCTAAATTATATCTCGAAAAATTTCCCTGCATCTTATATGTGAAGGTTCAACCTCCACAGGTTAACTTTCAATACTGAATGCTATTTCTAGCCCAGATGGTCTATACTACCTATTTCATAATTGCATTCAATGATTGTGTTAATATTTGGCTTTTAGGAAACATGACAACTAAAAGAAACTATATTTTAAGTTATTGTGGTACCCCGCTTTCGCACGGACTATTAAAACTTTTTTTCCTTGTGAGTGGCCAACTTAATGAGGGTGCGTCTTATACGCCGGTGCGTCTTACATGCCGTCAAATAGGGTAATTCCCTACACCTATATTCTTTTTGCGACTCTCAGAGAGTCAAGTAGCAGTGCCTTTCCCTAAAGTGAAAGTGATTCCAGATTTGATTCCCAGTGGAGGTCAACATTCATGGCTGTTCACCCAGCATCGTGATCAATATGGATAGTAGCAACCTGTATATAGAGAGGGTGGGACCCAGTCTTGGAAAGATAAATACAGCAGCATGGGAACTGCACTGACCATGCGTCACTCAACGTGAATACCACCTTGGTAGGCTAGTTTCCTCAATAGGACGCTGAACCATGGACTTGACATTTTCTTTTTACTGGTACTTTTTATAAACATGATTTTTCAAGATTGCTTTAATAACTTCTTCCGTAAGGTCATCCCTTGATTCAGAACATGACTTAGCACTCAGTTTTGCTATGGAAATTATAGCTTGGTAAAGCATTTTGGATTTGCTTGATTTTTCTAAATAGCTCTCATTTTAGCTATATTCCAATAGAAATTTTTTGCAAAATACAAAATACACTGAACTTTCCCTTTCTGCAAGGCATTCAAATATGTTCAATTCCAAGGAAATAACCTTGATAGAGCTTTGGAATATACATCACTATTTATCCATAACTGTTGTTGTAGAATACACTGAATAGCTGTGAAGTGAATGTTGTTACACAAATGTATCAATGCAGTTACATGTGAATTCGATTCATAATTTAAATGTGAAAAAGAATCAGGTGATTAATGAGTCATGCATTTCGTTACTTAGTGAATAATAAGTTAAATATCACAGAACATACAAATAAATGTTTTTTTGATGAAGTATTGTTTCAGATTAGGCTTCAATAAATGTGATTCTTCTAATGATTGCCCCCTCAAAAGAAAAATCATATACCTTGTAATTGTGAGGAATAACAGGAGATATCTGGCGACATATTAAGCGAATTCCTTGTTCAGCTATGTCATAAACTGTCCAAGATCGAGGATACAGAGCACAATAATGAGCATTACTGCCTGGAAAATTCCAATTCCAGGAGGATAATTTACGCTGAGGTCCCCTATAAGAAAAATTTGAAATGTTGAAATCTGTGATGAAAGTATTTAAATTATTCTCTTTAAACAACATCATACTTTTCGGGAGTGAGAACTTGCTGATAAACAGTGCTTCCTGAGTTGTCTCTTATAGTCACTATAAACTGATTAGCATCAACAACATGGTAACTATACAGCCCAGGGAGCATTTGATACCGGCAAAATTCACCCTTAAATCCCCTGCCTATAGTTCCTGATCCAATACCACCTATTGGAACGCCTGTAATAGACAGAATTACTTAAGCATACACAAATAATATATGGAATAAAAATTTTTGCAAAGAGTAAAAGTATAGTAAAAGCATGTAAACATTCATGTAATCTGAAGAGAAATCCTAGCTCCTCAAACATAGAGATTCGTTAATGTCGTTTGGATTTAAACAGCTTGCTTTGAAAACAGGCGCAAAACTTCTGCTGAAGTATGACTATATCGGCTACAGGTGGCATAACTTGTTTCGTTTGCAAGATTCCAGGAGTCAAGGACTTTAATAGTTCCTGTCAATGTCACTTGTATATTTTGAGGTAAATTAAATCCCATACATTTCAGTTCATACAAGAGATAATTATATTCTAGTCTTACCGTAAATTTGTTTTCCAGTTAGCACATTCATGTAATCCATTAGGGGTTGACGACCTCCGCTCTTAGTTTTGATGTAGTATATTAAATACCTTGAATAAGAAATAATTGCAAATGAAATGGGCATTAGTAAGCATTTAAGCCACTGGATTAGGCAAATTCGTTTCACTGGACCTTCAATACACTTGAAAACATACCTGATACCAAGAGGCAAAAGTTTAATTATCTGTCGAATACGAGGCCGAAAATTTTGATTTCTCTTTTCTGGATATACATGATCTAATTTTACTTTCCATCCGTACTTTGGAATGCCACTAGTGTCAACAGCCATTCTACTGCAAATTTTCTCATATAAATAGATACATACTGAGTTTGAAAGGATTAATTCAACTTAAACTTTGCTCTCGAGATATTCAAAATACCGTAATTAACGATCTATCGATACGAATCGGTAAGGCAACTGAAGGATTTGAAGCATTTGTACTCGTATGATATTTTAAAAGAAGTGGGCAACTTTCATGGGTACTGAAAGCCCCATTAAAAATTTTGTAAACTATAATTTCAATGAATTCCAAAATATTCTTTACGAATTTTCATGTTTTAACTTACAGTTTATCCATGCAATGTCAGTGAAAGTAAATCGGCCCTAAAACATACAATTTATTGTTTCTCAAGTAGATTAAAACTATTTCTTGGTATGTTTTAGTAAGTTATTACCTATAACGAACGTTTGCACTCGATAAGTGCTCGATTTCGCCTCCACAGCATTATATACGCAATATACCTACGCGCTCTGATTATTTACAGCGATGAATATGTGGGGAAATATGTGAGGAAATGTATTATAGAATCTCAGGATTCGCTTCTATTATCATAAGATAAAGAGGAATTTTCTACTGTCAAACATGCACAATTGAAAATTTACTAATTGAATTATTATACACAGAGGTTGATTTGCGAAAGCCAAGGAATATTTGTTATTTCTAGTGACCAGAAGGATCCATAAGATTAAGGTTGGTAACTTGTAAAACTTCTCAGCCTGATGGCTTGGTGATTTCAACGACTGCTGGTTAAACTATTGATGTTAAATATGAAATTCATTCCCCCTTTAGAAAACTAGGAGTAGGGAAAAATGAATTTCGGAACAATAATATCCTTGGACTGGCAAAGCTCAGCTGAAGGGGAAACAATGCTTCAGCATTTCTACAATCCTCAAACTACAGGAAGGAAACAATTTGGTAAAAATAAGTATGAAAAATACACTTTGTGTCGGGATTTATTAATAAAGATTGAGATTAATTAATGTTTGGATGAGGCAGGTATTCTAGAAAAACCAACGTGCCCTTCAAATGTCGAAGAAGTCTGTTACAAGTTATTTGTCGTTGGTAAATCTGGGGTTGGAAAAACGGCAACAGTATCGAGACTTGCTGGAAATAAGTGCTTATCTGCTTATGTGGAAACCATTGGAATAAGGAAAACGAATATCTATTGGCCAGCAAAAATTTGGGACAAGGTTGTGCTCTTCAAGTTACAGTTCTGGGATGCTGGGGATAACAGTTTGAAGAAATACAGCCATATTTTACCGGTAGTTTGTTTTTCAATAAATTTTACTTTATCTTTTAATGATACTTGTAAGCTAAATTATACGTATCACTTACGCACAATTTTTATTGTAGGTTTGCAAGGAAAAAGTTGATGCAGTAGTTTTTGTTTTCTCATGTACAGATGAGAGTAGCTTTCAAGAATTGCCGCAGCTGGTTAATAGGTATATCAAACATGGAGAAAACCCTACAAAAATCACTATCGGTACAAGGTAAGGGAGGTGACAAGTCACTAAATTAAGCAGATTCAAGTCTCTGTTTGGCTATAATCTGAAGGATGATTTGGTTCTCAACTCCTTTGTGCTTCAAAGTTTTGAGGGAAGAAATGAAACTTACTTGGTTAGATGATTTTTGAGGAACTTTTCACTCTATAAGATACAGGCCACTGATGGTTACAGTAATGAGTATAAAACACCAGAAAAACTATAAAAAATAAGCTTACCGCTTGTTTGCTCATTTAGTCCACTATGAGGACCTATTCATAGCTCTAATCTTCACAGTAGACTCGCAGTCTTAGGCTGTCGTTCTAGCTTACTTTTTATGCGTACTGATTTAGAACAAATAAAGTCATCACAAAAGCTGCATAATAATACTATGAATAACACTATTTGTTGTAAGACTGAGGCAAAAGTAAAAGGAAGATACATTTACCTGAAGATGATAATTGAAAAATATTCAATTTATCAAATCTATTCATTTACTTATTCCCATTGACGAATTATAAAAGAAAATTTTATAGCATTCTAGGGAGAACCTTGAAGCATCTCTCACTTAACCCTAATCATCTTTTTTTTAATGGCATCTTAGAGTATTGAATGGATTAAATCAGTTTTTTAAAACAAATACTGTAATTTTAAATTAATAAGTGTTGTGCATTTCATATATTAGAATTATTTTATCTTTTTTAATGAGATTTCTGATAATAAACCCTACTCAACAAACATGCAGAAATGACAGGGTGTCACTATCCTTCAGAAATTGAATCACCTTATATTTTGCAAGGAACCTGATAGCCATCATCTAAGATTCTCTTCTGACAATTGGTGAAAGCTCTTTATAAATAAAAGTAATCCAATATTGTTGTTATTTTACTTAACTATATGGTGGTAAACATTAGTGGAATGTCAACTATAACTTCATATTCAATTCATCTAAATGTGAATCCAATATCATATCATTTACTGGTAATATAGCTATTTTTCAAACTTAATTTTTGAACATTTTATCTGGAATTCACCTTTCTTGTATAAAAAATACTGAATCTTACAAACATTAAGAATTTTGTTGTCGTTTATATGCTATAAACATAGATGTATAAACCTTTCAGTTCTCTATTTGTCATAATTTTCTTTTAAGATACAATGTTCTGGCTGGATTGGAAGTTTCCTCTGCTGCATTAAGGGATTTTGAACTCAAATGGAAAATTCCTATCCTCAAAATTGATAATGGTTTGGCTCATGATCGAAATGAAGTCCATCAGGTTGCTCCCATTCTGAATGTTATTTGTGAAAGGCTGTGGCTCAGAGATCAGGATCTCCTGTTAAGGCAGGCCTCAACTTCATAAGTTTTACCATCAAATGTTTGATGAGTCGAGTAAAGAGATGAGACGAGTCTTGTAAAGAGTTTTCTCTTCATATTCTATATCATATAAATCATTATATTTATATCAATTTATGTTTGTTATTGATATGTTTGATATTGTTTATCATTTAATTTTGTCTCTCATTCCTAAAGACCGTGGATGAATTTTGTAGATATAATTGTTGAAATAGTAATTAATATTGATCTCAGATGTACTATGAAAGATGTATTTTTAAGGCAAGTTATACCTGTGCAATATGAAATTTTAAAAAGGAATAAAACTAATTTCTTATAACATCAGTACATTTTTTTTTTAATTGGAAAAATAATAGCACTTTAACATTCTCGCCCCTAAAATTGTTGCTAAGCAAAATGTTTAAAAAATCTCTTTAAAACAAAAGGAAAAGTTTGTCCTAAAGCTATAAAGTATTTCCAGCAAGATCCTTATTGTCAAACGTTTTTATAGGCCATGGGCTATAGTTGACAATCGCACTCAAGAGGAAAAATGATTGTTGACTATAGTCAACAACAGCACTTTAAGTGCCAAGTTTTCATTAAGGAGAGACATTCTTAAAATAATCCAAATTCACTAAGAAAGATTTTTAAACTTTGGCAGTTTATTAATAAACTGTTTCCATGATAAAAATAAGACACAGACAAATCTTCACTGTCAAAAAATGCTTCAAATACAGTCATTTACAATATTAGGAGAAATAACTTAAGTATCGATTTGTACTAAAAAATGATAACATCACTTCCATTTTTCAAATAAGTAAATAAATTCTTTTGAGTCCTTCACTCATGTCACTTTGACAAATCCTCTTTGATGAATTGATTCAATTACATATCAGTCTGTGCGCAAATCATACATTAAAGAATTACAAAAGTAAATTCTATACAATTTACAATAAAAAATGACTAAAAATTAATATAATCTTTGGTCCACAACCGACAAATAATCGGTAAAAAAATAAGTATGCAATGAAACTTGTTCCTGTACTGCTGTTTGCCAACACTCAATACACAATGGTCATAATGCCATGAATATGATGACATCAATGGATGAGATAAATGAATTATGTAGTAGGGATGTAGTGAATTGTCAACCTGCTGTTTTTTCTTGAATCATCCTTTCTGCTTTATAAATTCTCCAGCTTAGAAGGTAATCTCGTGTCAGTCTAAACAAGGTAAGGTAATTGGCACCTAGTAATAAGCCAGTTGACATGACATGGTTCCATTCTGATGAATTGGCAAGCGCTACTGCTTGACCAATAACTAGAGAGACTTGGAGACCCAGAATACAGATCATTAATGTTGGCGGTTTGTTGAACACTGCCTGAAAAAGGAAAAGAGATCGGTATTATAGAACAATTGCATTATGTGAATAATTGATTAATTTTCAAGTGAATGATGAAATTCAATAATATCTTATAATTGGTATAACCAACAAAATTACTTCCCCTAAATATAGAATATTACACTTCAACCATTTACAATGTGATTTTAAATAACATCAATTAACTAATGCTTAGCTGACTATCATGAAAACTATGTTTACTACTAACATTGTAATCACTTTCAGAAAATTATTGGGTTGAGAAAAGGTTCATCACCCTGGTTCTCAACTCAATAACTAAACAAATGTTCCAACAATGTGCTCTCAATATTTTGAATGTGAGAGCCCACACTGACTACAGACGAATCTTTCGGCCAAAAGTTTTCAATCTAAAGGCAATATGGCTAGCCTACCAATCCTTTTCACTTTTTTCAAGGCCAATTTTAAGTTCGCAAATGTGTGCATTTACTTAAGACTTTTGGCATTAACGACTACCGGTAGTTTGTATACACTGAATGGTGTTGTGAATGACAAGATTGCATTTCTTAAGGTCTGCATTAGATTTGGAGGAAAATGATTTTTCTATTTCCTATGCTCAAATTTTGGGGACACATTACATTCAATGGCATGTTATTTTCAAGTATATACGGTACTTTAAATCAAAGATTATACACTAAAACCATAAAAATTGAATATTTACCCATTCCCAGATTCCAGAGAATCATTTCATTGAAGGGTTAATTTAAAAGCTTGAATATAAATGTAGTAAAATTTGGGTTAATGGTAAGGGTCAGGGGGTTTCACTCTAAGTTTTACTCCAATTGAAATTTAAATAATTTCCCAAAAGCAACAAATATCAAAACCCCCAAAGTATTGGATTATCTGGAGAACCAAACAAATTACTAAGAATACTTGGGAAGCGTTGGAGGGGAGAATAATAAGAAGATATAAAGTGAAAGTAAAAAGGACATGAACCAATGCATTTACCTTGTGAGCATGAAGTGAAAACAGAGCAAATGTGATGGACTAAAGCAAACCTGAGAGGCGAGTGGTGCAATTCACAGTGAGGATGTGGGAGGAGGAAGAAAGTATGGGTAGAAAACTTTTAGGGGAAGGAATATGGTGGAAGGATTAATAGGGTTGCGCTGAAATGGTAATTTTCAAACCAATATTCGTTAGCTACGTAACAACTGTAATTAACATTGACTTTCTAAATGCAAATCCTCAAGCAAAGGACTGGAGGAAATTGAACACTTTTAATATAAATTTGATTGCTTAACTTTCTGAAACATATGGACATTGTGATAATAACTTTGTAGGTATCAACCCTAGGAATTGGTATAACTTTTTACACATTGATAATAAGTCTATTTCATCCTGAAAAACTCGAGAGAATGTTATTCTGTACGTGAATTGAAATGAATATGATTGTAATTCTCCAATGAATACACCTTGAGAATTTTTCCGAAAATTTTATATCTTAAGGTCCACCCTATAAATGAGTATAATCAGTAATTACTCATAAGTAGAAAGTTCTTAGAAATAGAATGTTAGCAAAGATATACCCAAGGGGGCATGTGGAAAGTATACACAATTGAACAATAAAGATAAATCTTTACTTCTCTCACAAAAATACATCGTGTAATTTTGCTTAAATAGACATAAAATCTCTGTGAATCACAAAAATAGTTATACAACACTAGAATAATAATACAACTGGAAAGGTTGGTTTTGATGTGACATTATTAGGTAATTTTTGAAACGATTTGTTCTAGCATCTATTTCCCTAATCTATCTGGCAGTATCAGAACGGACCATATAACAGGGGGGGTCGCATTATATCTGTTACATCATCTGAGAATGTAATTTATCTGAACTTATTTAATAAATTTATCCTTTGAATTTGTCTTCTATCTTCTAATGATTCCCATCCCGGGTCCTGTAACATCTGGGTAACACTCGCTGTATTATCGTAGCAATTCTTTATAATTCGTATCACCTTAGTACTTTTCCAAAATCACGAATATGACATTTCTCGGCAGGGTCCCATACACTACATGCATACTCAAGGTGAGGCCTAACTAACACTAAGTAACATTGCTCAAACTTTTTCTTCACTCCTACCGACTATTCTTTTAAGGAAGCTGAGTTTCTTAAGTGCTTCTCCACATATATTTTGGCTGTGGGCACTCCATGATAGATTATTTGTGAGAGTTACTCCAATATACTTCATCGATTCTACTGTCATTAGGTTTACCTCACAGAGGCTGTAAGAATAGGTAATCATTTATTATAGATTTTCTTTCAAAGGAGTTAACTACTGACACTTTTCTACATTAAGCTCTAATTGTTAATCATCGCAACAGTTCGTAATTCTATCTAATTCATTCGAAAGGCCTTTATCTATTCTATGAACCATCTATTTCCCTGTAAATGACTGTTGTCTGCGAATATCCTAACATTGCTTTCAATTTGATTGTTGAGGTCATTGATGTACACTAAAAATAAAAACGGTCCAATTACACTGCCCTGAGGGACGCCTGAGGTCACCTTAACCAAGTTGGAAGTAATACAATAGAGTACTACTCGTTGATACCCGATACCCGCAACTTCTAATTTGTACAGCAATTTATGATGAGGTACCTTATCAAAAGCCTTCTGAAAATCTAAAAATATCGCATTGACTTGCTAATGTTTCTCAGCAGAATTCAGAACATCGTGTACTAATACAGCCAGCTGAGACTCACAAGAACGAGTCTTATGAAAACCAAGTTGATCATAATTATGAAATTGGACGTTTCAAGAAAACCAATTAAAGAGCTAGCTATTATATGTTCCATAATTTTACCACTCAGTGATGTTAGAAAGATAGGCCTTTAATTAGCTGGATTGTCCTTAGAGCTGCTTTTAAATATTGGTGTGAAATTTGCAATTTTCCAATCATTCAGAACCTTACCTTCGCTCATACTCTTGTCAAATATAACTTTAAGAAAATGTGCTACGCTCTCTGCTACTTCCTTGAACACTCGAGCCGGTATGTCTTCAGGACCCGCAGTTTTATTCGGTTTAATCTGTCACAATAGTTAAATGATGCCATCTACTCTGAAGGTGATTTTTCACATCCATTCAGGCTTATCAACCTTCGGTAGAGTATTTGATGTATCGTCAGACGTGAAAACGCTTTTAAAAAATCATTTAAGATATTAGCTTTGCCTTTAGCATTGTTTACTACATTACCACTAGTATCCTTTAACGAACCAACAGTTTGCTCTTTACCTAGGACCTCACGAACGTACGACCAAAATGCTTTTGGGTCCTCTTCCAAGTGTTCGCATAAAATCTTCTTTTTATATTGAGGGAGGGCATCTCGCATAATTAGTTTAGTTTCCAACTTTGCTTCATTATGTTTGCTCTTTACTTTATCTGTGTTGATATTGTTCAGTTGCCTCGCAGCGGCTTTTAATTTGGAATGCAAATGCCTGTTTCTTTAGTGCTCTCCTAGTCTCCTTATTATACCATCTAGGCTCATTAATTTGATTTGAAAGTTTGGAGAGTACAAATTTATCCATTAAGTCACACATTGTTCTTAAAAAAAGGTTCCACTTGTCCTCGTTATTTAAACATATCTCCTGCGTTTCATACTCCGGAAATTTGGACATGAGTTTACTACAATATCCTTCAAATCGGCTTGGGAGTAAATATATACTCTGCACTTAGGTTTTCTGTGCCTTACCAAGTTAAGGTGGAAATCTATAATTATGGCTTTGTGATCGGATAGTCCACTGCAAACTGATGTGTTAGATACTCGCTTGGTAGTATTCATAAGAAAAAGATCTAAACACAACAAAGATGTAACTACAACATTTCTAGGAAGGTGGCTGACAAACTAAGGAATGCCTGCTTGTTATGAAACCTTCTTCATTACAATGTTTTTAAACTTTGTCTGTTGGAGAAATCCAGAATTAAAGTCATTGGATTCTAACATGCAAATGCCAAATCAGTGAATTTCATTGATTAAATCCTCCCTGGTACGCAATTGAGGTAATTCTGTTGCCACTAGGTATTGCAAGAATTATAAATCGCACAATCTCATTAGTCTTGTTGTTGTCGGAAAGAGATTGATTGATCAAAAATTTATATTGAATTCCAAACACACATTCCTAAGTATACCTGCAAAAAATTCTCAATACTTAAATTCTATCTATCTCAATGAGAAGTTATTTGTATATGCATTTATATGTTAGTAAAATTAATTGTAGGTTTCATTATCAGGAATACTAACATAAAAACGAGCATGAGTAGGATTTCCTGGCTCAGCAGCATTAGATATTCCTTCTGCTTTGTAAAGCTCCTTCATATGTTTCACTAATGCGCCTTGGTGCCAAAGGGTGCCTTCTGCCCATCTAGCAAATAAAGAACACACAAAGATAAAAAAGCTTGTGTTTAAAATTGAGAGAATAGGTAATGAGTTCATTGAGCGTACTCGAATTGAAAGTACTAGATCAATATGTTAAGGTCAAGAACAATCACAACTAATGATGTAATCAACTCTCAGAGTTGTTTGGGCAACATTTCTATAATTCTAGTGAAAGAATATTTTTAAGCTCAGCATTGATCAATTACTTTTAATTTAGGCATTAAGTTTGAAAATTAATCAAAATTTCAAAATGTAGAAAGCAAAAAACAAATTTCCAGATCCCTCAATCCCATGCTTTCTTATATCATAGATATGAGGGAACCATCCATAAATGCACGGAATAAATCATTAGGACTGATAGAATGGACAAGGATACAAACTTTTACCCTCCATAGGAAGATTATTCATAGAAATAATTATTTTCTTCTTAACATACTTAACAAGTTTTACATACAATCTCATGTTTACAATTGCATAAATAGTAGATGAGGCATGCTTTACTTTGATGTGCATCATGAGACACCTTCTCTTAAGAAGAGCCTCGAAAGAGCAGATTAAAGTCTTTCTTTGAAGAAGTATCTCAGAAAAAGAAAACATATTGCATATAAAAAATGCAAATTTCATCAGAGACCTATTTATCAAGGACATTTTGAGCTATGCATTAATTTGTTTACAAAATATTATATAAAATGACAAAGATACAAACAACCCTTTTGATAAATTAAATACAGGCAATAATTGATTCTTTGTAAGCAAGATAGTTTTTTCAGCTTCCTTGCAGTTAATGTATTTGTAGCGGAATGAAGGACTGTCATGCCCATAGAGTAGTGGGCACTTAAAAAGATGTTATTGTTCCAAAAATTTGTTTAATATTTTTTAGATATTCATCTGGTCACCTAAACATCAAAGTACACAAATTAAAATAAAGTAGAAGTCCGTTATAATGAGAGCTCACAAAACTGGAAAAGTACTCGTTATATAGCATACTCATTCTAGCTGATTTATATTACTAAATGTCTGTCCTCTTGAATCCAATGGAATCAAGCATGGAAGAATGGAATAGTAGGTTTTTAATCCTTGCGTAAATGCTTCAAAATGAGTAAAAAAATTTTGTATAAAAAATATTATTTCATTGATTCATAAACCATAACCAAAGTGAATCCTCTAATATAAAATGTAAAAAATTATCGCTCAATAATCATTGAAAAGTAATGGTATATCATTAGATAATCTTAATTCATACCAAATTGCTTTTGTGAAATATTTTTCATTCACATGCTTCATGAGCCATGACTCTGTCGCGAGGGTGGGAGAGATGTTACCCTGGGAATCTGA
Source organism: Sympetrum striolatum (assembly GCA_947579665.1). Lineage (NCBI taxonomy): Eukaryota > Metazoa > Arthropoda > Insecta > Odonata > Libellulidae > Sympetrum > Sympetrum striolatum. Next base: position 44,505,708 of record OX388342.1, on the reverse strand, counting down.
AACAGCACTGCTTTCATCTCCTATATTCTCACCCATCCATAGATCGGATGATTTGGTGCCAAGCTTCTTATGAAAACATCCCACTGGTGGATGTCAATATGATGGAAACTCAATTAAAAATTTTAGTGCTGACTGGAAGTGTCTTTTGCCAAAAGGAAAAAACAGACAAGGGGATAAGATGTAAGGAGGAACAAAGAGGAAAAGTCTTTAATCAAAGCTCCCTGAAGCATTTTTGCTGAGGACGAGTGAGGTAAGTTGTGGGTAACAAAAGCATGAATTAGGTGACATAATTTTTTAATATTTTCTGCTCTTTGAAGAGATAATGTGCCTCAGATTACAGTTTCATTGAGAAATTTCATCTCTCAGGTCAATTGACAACTCTGAGATATGCCTCCTACAAGACAAATATAGAAACGTAACACACTGATACTTCAGAAATAACCACTAATTATAATAGACTTAACTCTCTATCCTTTTATTTGTGAGACTGACAATGACCAAAAAATCACTTGCTACAACATAGCTCTGGTTATATGCCATTCTCGTTATAATGGATTTCTACTGTTATAACAGAGGAAAATAATTATTGCTATTGGAAGTAAAATTATGAAATTATTATATGAGGGTTGGAACTTTAATAGTGGCAACACTGCTGTAGGGACGCCATGCAACGGATACGAATAATTTAGCTTATACCACACCCTAGAGTCATACCTACCTTACCTCAGAGCAAATGGACTCTCCCTTCCCACATCATGTGTACACACATTGACAAGAAAAACAGATCCGCATGTTAGCTGGCAGTCTAATGTGTTGTTGTCACAGTTGTCACTACGTTTTCGAAATAGGAACAACAGAGTTGGATAAAGATTGAATGTGCCAGAGGTCGTGACAGTGTCATCAAGGTCTTCAAGAGGCTTGTGGAGAATCTGCATTGCCTTACAGAACAGTTGCAAGGTGGGTCAAAGCTTTAGACAAGGGGCGCCAAAATGTGGCAGACATGCATCGGCCAGGTCGCCCTAGTGTCAGTGATGAAGTGTATGCTATTGCCGCATTACTGGACATTGATCCGTGCCATATGACTTGTGAGCTTGCCCAAGAGACAGGATTAGTGCATATGACTGTGCTTTACATTCTGAAGGAACCCCCGGGAATGAGAAAAATTGCATCACGATGGGTTCCTCATGATTTGAAGGAAATACAGAAATGGCTACGATACAACCCTTCTCGTAACCATCTCGAGTGCTATGAGTGCGAAGGAGAGGCATTCTTACGCCGTATCATTACACTGGATGAGACCTGGGACAAATCATATAAGCCAAAAATGAAACGACAATCAAAAGAATAGCGTCATTAAGGGTCACCAAGACAATGGAAAGTTAATCAGAACTCCAACAATGTGAAAGTTATGGTGATTTTTGCATACAACTGTGATGGTGTTATTTGCATAATGCATACTGGTCCCCCACAGCAGACCATCACTGCACACTATTACTGTTCATTTTCAGAACACAACCTACGACCAGCTTTGAGAAAGAAGCAGCGCCACTTTCTTAAGAATCCACCCATCATTTTGCAGGACAATGCTCGGCCGCATGCAGCACAAGCTGTGGCTGATTTGTTCGATCAATGGGGCTGGGGAGTGCTATACCATCCACCGTACTCCCAGGACTTAAGCCCTTGTGACTTTGATTTGATTCCTAAGGTGAAGGAACCAATTGGCATGAGCTTTAGAACTGTTCAAAAGATTATATAGGCACAAAACTGCTCCATTCGAACTATCAACAGAACAGGCGCTGCCAAAGGTATCCTATGACTTCCACATCGCTGGCAACGGGTTGTACACAATGCTGGTGACTACTTTGAAGGACAGTAAAACTAGGTAACTTTTGTATCAGTTGTGAATAAATAGTTGCCACTATTGAAGTTCCAACCCTCGTAATATGCTTAAAGACAAAAACTTACTCATGATATTTGTCGTTTAATTTACAGGATTGTTTCAAGTTGCGATAAGCCTGAACAAATTTATCAATACATTCCTCTTTCAATTTTACAGTAAAATGGCTATGATGGCTATTATGCATGGTTAAATTTCATTTTAGACAACTTTAATATAAATTCTTAATAATGAGAGAAAACTTTAATCCAACAACCCACTATAATGAGCCAAATTTTAGATAAAATAAACTAGAAAATCAATCAGCGCTTAATCAATGAATACTTACATATGTGATGGAATATGAGTGTGACTACGACCTTCAATCCTGACCCACCTTCCAAGGTGCAAAGCTGATTGGTGAAGTATATCACAATATCTGGAAATGATATTTTTTATCATAAATCTTTCAAATTAATGTCTCAAAAGAAAAAGTTCAACAACAAATTATCTCAATTAATCAATTAAAATCATCTTAAATAAAAGAAAGATTTCCTTAATATTAACTGCATTTACTTTTTCACATGAAAGAGCATAACACTAAACTGTAGGAAATCCATTATATCCTAAGTCTTATGAAGGCTCAGGGTTAGCCAAGCGAGTTTTGGTCTCTCCTTTGGTGAAAGCAGTCTCAGCTTCAATTTTCCATAAGAGATAATGGATAAAATTCTCCACAGTCAGATCATGGCCAGCATTTACAATACGCTATGTATTTATGATTAATCTCCATTTAAAATAACGGAGGATAGAAGGTCAGCCAAAACTGAAGTTAATAATATATTTGCAAATCAATCAAATTTTCTTCACAGTAGAGGGAAGTATCATCAGAAGCTGCAATCTTTAAAATGGACCCATACAAAATTTCAAATTGATTACATTTTAATTAAATCTGTTTTAAAAATTGAAGATACTCCAAAAATACTGCTCCAGCACAACAACACGCCATCTCTCACATCTGGAATTGTATGCAGCAAAATCTCACAAATTGTGTCATGAATAATTGATACAATTATCATAGTTTCCTGACCAGATTCTCATTTCTATTTCTTAATAAATTTAGAAACATAATACCAATTATTATATCTTGTTAAGTAGCCAACATGAAAAAATGGTTAGTGGGAAAAAAGTCAGCTCGAACAAATAGGTCACTATCAAGACAGAGGCTTCTCTTGGAGTTGGTTAGTTATAAGTATTTCTGTAGATATTAACAAGAAACTGAAAGGGGTGTTGGAAAGTGTGTCATGCTTAAAGGAAGTTTGTAATATTAAAAAGATTGAAAAAAACAAGTTTTCATTCCAAAAAATGGTACCTGTTCATGCACTTGGGTATGTATCTATTAGCATTAAAATTTACACAAAAACATTCACAAAATAACATGATGTTTTTCAGTTTATGCAGAGGAGTTATCAAATTTAAAGTACCACATCTGGCTCATTCAGCATATATAATTTATAATAAGGCCTGCAAGGTTGGAAAGTTCTTCTCTATAATCACCACCACCTGTATTACATATATACTTACTTTAAAGGATAACAGTGTACAACATACATGGTGAAGCATCCCAGCCAAATGAATGCTAGATGCTGAGTGGCCCAATACACGTCATAATAAAGGCAGTTCTGCAATGAAATGAGATGATACAGATTGAAATTAAGACAGAAAAGATCAATACAACAGCAACTAAGTCTAATAATGCATATTCATTTCAGGAAGTTTCAGTCAGTATTGGTTCCATAAATATTAAGTAAAATTTATGTATAGGATAGAATTACATACTCTTCCAAGTTAGAATTCTTTAAACTGACTTGAAACTTGTAAATGAAAAAATGATATTTACCTGAGCAAAACAGCAAGGAACAAATCCAGCAAAGTAAGCATTCAAAACAGAACTGAAGAGGATTTGCTTCATACGGTTATTGAAGTCTGTCTTTAGACCCTCAACTTCGTCTCGAATCACAGATGGAATCATGGAACAGCTGTGTTCAGGAGACCAGTCATCACCAGCTGCAATTAAAAAGGAATTCTTACACTCAATACAAGGGGAGAACACTGCAAAAAACAATTAGGGTAGTTGTATCTTGTTAAATGAAAAATTATGACGAATAGAATTTGATAATTCGGCCTAGACTTTGTGGTCATTCTACATTATAAAACTAGTGAAAAAAGAACACTTATACCTTTACCACAATAACTACTACTGTGAAAAATTATGAGATTTTTATACAGCATTTTAACGAACATCACCATCTGAGATAAACATTTTCAAATCTGGGAATAATTTACTAGCAAGGGACAGAGCTAAATGAGATTCACTTCATAATGAAATGCTTGATTATTGAAAGCACGTTCGTATGCAAAACAATATGGACTCATTTCTGCATAACCTTGTAAAATGAACTAATAAAGTTTGCTTTTAAATAATTGTCCAAAAGTAAAAAAGTAGTCATAATTGGCTTGAAACTTATGCTACCATACATAAAACAGTGGAAAGATGGAATCAAAATGATGATTACATGAATTCAAGCTCGGATTTACTGCTTGAAAATTGAAAGCTTTCAAAGCAAATGGAATTTGATCAATTGATGGTTTCATTTCGAATTTATTACTATAGGAGGCACCATATTGGAACTAATGCCATACTACATTTTTAATTTCTTTTATCCATTCATAGAGTTATATTTACTTCAAAGTTTTAAATTATAAATCAAACTACTTCAATTAAGTGTCCACAGAGATCTGTAAGAAGTATCTATAATTAATTCAATACATATAATTTCAGAAGCTCAGAAAGGAAACATATCATTAATCACTAGCCCAGTTCATATACATAAAAGTAAATTGCATCTTACCAAAGCAGTCAGTTTTTGGCTGCAAGAACTAATTGGCACAGCAAAGTGTACATAGATGGCCAAAATCATTATTATTTTTTTATTTTTTGTTTTTGTTATTTATTTTTTGATATATTTTTAATTATGTAAATACAAATATAAGTGAATATGATTTCTTTGAAAGACTTCATACTGACATTTTTCTCCAAGATTTCTATGTACAAATTAAACTTTCTACTGCACAAGGAAATACAATTATAATTAACAAATTACATCAATTACCTGGAGATAGCTATACAAACTTAAAAACACAGATATAATAAAAAAATGCAGCTGAACATGCATCACTTACATCCAAGTTTTCCTTTTAGGTCATCTTTAGAAGAAGAAGGCAATGCAGATACGTCAAAAAATGGACTGACATTTAACCCAAAAAGGATGAAATAAACTGAAATACTGAAAAAGAAAATAACAATTATAACATTTGAAATACAATGTTATTGAAAATACATTTGAAATACAAATAATTTAATTTTTAAAACAAAAAACAAATTAGTCTGTTTATTATATTTATGAGTACTATCAGTTAAAAGAAGTTGGTCAGGTTTTATTTTCAGCGGGGATTCACACTTAACAAAAGCTTAATTGTCTCAACTTGTATTAACCCATTAAAAAATATTACCAGTGACAAACAAGTGATTTTTATTGCTAACTAAGAACAGACAGAACTACGGAATTATCAACCCTATGATGGTACTCTGAAAAGAAGTTAAATTCACCTGCAATAGTTTATTTTCTATTACATAGAGGGGATGGGGTTACAGTGGGAGGAATGAAAATCAATATAAAGAAATACCTGAGGTAAATTCCTTCTCATACCCTTACGAACTTCTGTCCAATGATGTACTTTACTTAAGTGCATATTACTAGAAAGATGACAATGAACCAGAAGTATATTGCTTCAAATATATATTTGAATCAGAGTTTGATGTTACCTAACATATTTTTAACTACTGAAGATAGACAGCACAATCTTTAAATGCAATATAACAATGAATAAATATCGTAAGTCCACCCATATGCTATACCCAAAATTATAAAGATTATTTTATTAAGGAACATGTAATTTGGAACCTAAAGTTTGGTAAATTATTTCTTTAACCCTCATTACGTGAACATGAAATTATATAAAATCAATGAGTTATAAAATTAAGCCACCAGAATTATTAAAGTAGTATTTAATATATATAAATAACCCAGAAGAATTAGGTGAGTTAAACTCCATCACAATGGATCTAATTTATTTAACCAATTAATATAAAAATATCACAATTAAAACTTCACAACAAATTACAAACACAATAGGGTTTGGCCAACTTCAGGTGAAGTTTAGGAGGAGAGACAAGGGAATGTATGAAAAAAGGAGGGAGAGAGGAGGGAGAAGTGAAAGGGTTACCGAGGGAAGGAGGGCAGAATAGTGGGAGGTATGTTAGGGGTATTTAAGCAAAGAGGATAAAGAGGTTGGTATGAAATCATTGAGAAGATTCTTGGAAGAGTGGAGGTGTATTTTCCTCAATTCTATAAAGGAAAGTTTTGGGTCAATCTTCACATTGAAAGAGTTCATTTATGCAATTAAAATATTGTGACCATATAGCCTTATGTAGATCCTATTGCCGATTTCATAATTTAATTTGCAAACTTCAGGTTTTGAGTATTTCTAATTTGTGTTTATGTAGTGAGAGGAATAACCTAAGGTTACCATTGGTATAAAATACTGTCTTGATTAGTTTGGGAAAAAGATATCCAATCTAGAACGATGTGTTATCTACGAACCGGACATGTTTCCACATCAAAAGTTCCTTTCATTAGATATTCAAATAAGCTAAAATGGATGTTGGAAATAACTAAGCATAATTAAACAAATAGCAACCAGCAACCGTTTCCATCCAAATTCAATCAATTTATCACAACAAAAACTCCGAAAAATTTCCATTCAGAAAATCTATTCCCCTCCCTTTGTTTTTCATATACACCCTTGTTTCTACCTGTACTTCACCTGATGAAAACCTAATTAAGTTGGCTAAAATCAGTCATATTTGTAGCTTGTTGGGAATTTGTAGGAGTAAAATGTTTTACATTTCTAGGTCAAATTAAATCAGATCCTAATTATATAATAATTCATTTATAAATATATATAAATTCATTCATAAATATTCCTAAATGAATTATAGTGGGCTCAATATTTATTCAAATATACAAGGCAAAAAAAGATATCTATGAGTAAAATTATTTAAAACTAAGCTACATAATAGTAAAAAATTATCATTAATCGCTTAACACTTACGGATAGCAAAGATAGAATATATAAACAAGTGGATGATTCAACATCACAAAGTATGTGCACCATATTAAAGACGTTAGCACTACAGCCAAAAGGATGAGCCTGAAAGCACAAAAAAATGGAATTAAAAACAACAAATAAAAATACAGTCAAAATTTAGTTTTATTATTTAAATGATAATTCTCTATAGTGTGAAAAATAGAAAAGTCATTCAAAGAAGCCATAGTTTTAAAGATATCAATCTGCTAGCTGAAACAATATTAAGAAATATATAAAATAGCTTCTTCCAATTAAATACTAATTTCACTCAGCACCAATTAAATAATCAAAATTGGTAATTATTTGTTATAGCTTAAAGAATAAAGGTCCTATAAAATAATAAATATATTAAAATATGCTTAAGCCTTCAAAGTAAAATTTGTTAACTCAGAGAGCATTTTCAGAAATGCATATGAGGTTAAACAAGTAATATTCCTTATATAAATTTTGTTACTACACAGAAAAGAATAAATTCCAATGTTAAAAATGCATCTTTAAACTTATAACCCATATGCACAATTTAGATAGCCAAATACTAGTAAAACACATACAAATATGCACACACAAGTAAATCAAAATTGATTAACTGGACTTGGTGGCGGAGTGGATAGCATTCCATCTAAGCTATCACTCCAAACCCCAAGGTCCTGGGTTTGAATCACGACTGATTGGATTTTTCCAATCAGGGAATGGCTGTGTGTGTGTTCGCAGTTGCTGTTGCCTCGGTGAAGCACCACTGGACAAGTTCATGAGAGCTTAAGCGGACTTCACCAATAAAGCGCAACAGGGGCTAAGCACGAAAAAAAATTAAAACCTAATAGCTTAATATTTTTCTCACTTAAGAAGATGCTGAGCAGCAGGCCATAATGCAGTAGGGCAAACGCTTATCATTATTCTGGATAAAATACAATACACAAGACGTCTTCCAAGGATGGTCATAATAAAACCAACAAGATGTGGATCAATTAGGTAGAAGTTCTGAAAGAACAATGAGTGTGAGAGTGTGAACAACAAAAGTGAGACATATATTGCATTGCCTATAATAGATGAGCATACTTAAATACACATGATACATGTGCTATGTTTGTGAGCAAAAACCACTCATTAAAATTATATAAAATTCATGTAATAAAATTCAACTACCAAAGAACTCACAAAATGGAATATGGCCAAATACAACTAGAGATAATATTGAAACAGACTTACCATAGCGTATCGGTTATAGGATTGAGGGAGCCACCACACTGAACGATAGAGGTGGAGAAATTGCAGGAAAGAGGCTATACCAGTATATGCGAACATCAGAACTTCGAAAATCATATCACTATCCTGGGGAATGCTTGGGATAGGGATGTGCTTCGGAGAGATAGCCCTACACCCAGAAGCTCCATCAGTCCCTTGACAGGAAGACCTTTAAAACACAATATTTGACTTCTAAAATAGGCATAATTTCGGCTGAGGATTAAGATTCATTAATTAAAATTTCCTTAAGAATATACAACTATAACTTGAAAGCATTTATTAATGAGCCAAATCCATTTCTGTAAAGTGAACCAAACGAGGCTGAATTGCTTTAACAACAGAAAATTATAAAATAACTAAAGGATATATTAAAATTAACAAACGATTTACATCACACAAGCACGTTTATAACGCGCGAATGTTTAAACGTAATGTAGCGGCAATGGTCATACTTTGACTTATGACTCTCATCACTTGTAGGAAAATTTGGAGGGCGTCCAGGATTATTTCTCCCCAGATTTCGACGACCACCGGGCATTGCAGCAGGCTCCTCGGTTGTCGTCCCTGATCCCTTCTGCAAATATAAATATAAGCGACCACGCGAAAATGAATTTTCATACTGTACTTGCCGTCATACTCTTTCATGTTAGTTCATTAGAATTTAGTTCCATAATGAAAGGGCAAATTCAAGACGAATAAATATTTGAATATACAAGGTTTATACGCCGCAGTACACACCGTAATCTCAGTGGTTTAGCTCGGTAACTCTAATTAATACGCAGATGACATAAAGAAATCAAAACAGCTGAGCGCCGGTACTGCCACCTGATGCAAAACGCGAACTAAAGAAAAGCGAGCAGAAGAGCGTTAGATGCAAAGTTGACACGTCGAAGACTCCATAACAAACTTAGAAAGTTTCTCATCGTTGGTATGATGATTCCTTAAGCAAATGACTTAAACCTCACATTATCTTCGTTAATATTATGGTTCATATCCAGCACATGCTAGCAAATAAAATGTATACCTTCGAAGGGTGGGATGTCACATGGACCCGGCGGCGAACACCTGGAGGTATTGAGGCACTTGGGGGAATCGGTACTGGCGGGGGTCTTTTCAATAAGTTTATAGGATCACGCGTCAATCTTCTACGTCGGCTGACAGCGTTAGAAGTTACTCCAGAAGATACACCATTTTGTCCCAGGCTTCGTCCACGCACTGCAGCAACTCCCAAAGCGACAACGAGAAGTAATATCACAGACAGCGAAGTAGCTACAGGAGTGGAAGCTGTTTTTGTGAGATCATCTTCCCAGTGATCCCTCTCCGTCATCTTCTTACACCCTCGTTCTCAAGAAGATAGAGGCGGGACAGCTGTTTGCATCCCGTGGTCACGCAAGCCTTTTACTTTCAATTCAGTTTTTCGCAATCAGACTGCAGTGACACCCGCCCAACCTTAAACCACAAGTTTTTCAGCATGGAAAGCCATCTCGACTCACCAACACTAGCGCGCGAGCTTTTGCCCTGATGCGAGTTCATGCACCCCTACTCCAACCAGTTTGTTTTTATTTGACTGATTTCAAGCATCATTGACGTCATTCGACTACCACGATCCTCGAGCCTTAAATCGATCTAAAGTGTATCGATCAGATTTTCTTTAAACCAACTTCTGGGTTTAACTATCTCGAGATTTTGTCCGAAGTTAAACTTGTACGGAGGTAAAGTGTGGACGTTATTCACTTTGAAATGTTGTATCCAGTGCTAGCAGATTTTATCAGCGGTAATCTATTATTTTTTTAACGAACCTTTATCGTTTTCGCCATAATTATCATATCACGAACTGAATAGTACTTAAAGATTGTTTATTTGCCATAATAATTACGCTATCAGTGTTATATATTGTCAAGGCTCCCTAGATTTTATATTTTCTTACTCTAGAACTTTTGAGAAACGCATTCAAATGTAATTTCCAAATTGAGAAAGTATATCATTTTATGCCTTTTTTTATGAAAACTGGAGCTTCTCCTGATTATCGGGAATGACAGAGAGGTAGATAACATCTGAAATATGAAAGATTAAGAGGATAGGCACTTTGAGAATGAATGTTCCGAAGGTTCGTCATTACAAACTTTTCAGTAGATCTACCCCTAGTAATTTAAATATTAGCAGGTTCTCCGGATACGCCAATTGATCTAATTTCAGCATGAACTCTTTTCATAAAATACTTTCTTCAGTTCTGAATAAGATTGTGCAGAAATCTATTTTTTCTGATTATAAATCAGAGCTTTGCAATGAAGATATGAACGTTCATTCTTAGGAAAATTAAACAGCATATCAATACATAGAATTATACCTTGTACGGTATAAATTTTAATCCAAGTCCAAAAAAGAAATACAGTCATTTCCAACATTGTTGAAAAAATATTCCCAACCTGCCCCAACATCCAAGGATTCCAATAGGCAGCCGTCACTCATTTGAAACTTCTTGTGCTCTATTGTTGGCTCTGTCAGATGATAATTTTTTAAAGTTGCAGGTTATATCCTTTATTCTAGGAAGTCCTTCCAGAAGAGCTTGAACTACTTCAGTTCTGTTCTCTTCTATTTCAGTCTCTTCAGATTGAGCAGAAGAGTTCATCGTGAGCAGCTTCAAAACTAAGTCTAAATGAAATAAAAGTATTTCCACTTTTAAAATGTTACATCACATTCATTTAATATTTTTAATGAAATTCTGACACTACTGAAGGCTGGATTGCCATGTAATGGCTGAGTCACACTCCTTGAATTTAAATTTGACACCTACTGCATCAAGTATGTTCCACCCCTTAACTGGAGACAATTCTTTTTTTTACCCAAAACACATTGAGATAATTTTTTCCATTTTTACTAGTCAATCTGTTATACAATTATCAAAGATTATCGAGGTCCAAAGGACTTGCCCTATATTAGGGGTTAAATATGCTTTCATAAATAGGTTCTGACCCTATAAGCAAGCAATCTTCTACTTAAGCTGTTTCATACCATCAGCATGCATATTTCCTTTAAAATTCAACACCATTGTTTAAAAAGTATCTGATGTTAGAAATGCATCGTGCATCTCCTAACAAAGTAAAAATTCATGAGTAAATGTTGGCAAGTACAAAATAGGCTAGCCAGGAATTCAGAATTAACAAAATGGAATAATATTTTAGTAGAATAAGAAACATTTTGCCTTACTCTAAAGAACATATCGTATTTACTCAAAAATAACACACACCTTTTTGGTTCTTTTATCAACATATAAATTAGGATGCACATTAGAATCAATGGAGCACCAGATTCGAGCACAATATTACTCTGTGCACACCTCCCGTATCGCAGGGCTGGCTGTGGTTTTACGCAACTCTTAAAATTTTCCACCAATGTGCTATTGATGTTAAGGGAATTGGCTAGCCCATCATGATGACCAATTTTGAATTGGTTAACGTGCCCATTTACGTAGGACTTTGGTTGTAGACTACTACCAGCATTTCATATACAGTCTATATTATATAAACATATAATACGGTGCTACAAGTGACGTAACCATATGTCTTAAGGTGTGCATAACATACGCGGGTAAATGATTTTTCAATTTCTTATGCTCAAATTTTGGGGTTCACATTTCATTCAATGGCACATTACTTTTAAGTAAATATGGTATTATTTCTATACTATTCTTATAAAGCTTGAAGTTGAAAATGTTAAAAACTCTAGGTATCTAGCCTAGCAATATTTGAATTGATAATAAGAAAGCGCAAAACACCCAAGAGAAGAACTTGCTCAAATAAATACTCACCATGATATGACTGAAGGCTTTGATTTATATCATCGGGCAAATGAGAGCGGAGGTATGATAAAATAGTAGGAACAAATTTTCCTGAGGCATGGAGAATATTTCCAGTGACTGCTTGAAACAGAATGAGGGAAGCAAGGTGAAGAGCAATGGCTGGATCATCTGTTACTGCAGACAGTCTTTCTAAGAGAGCATAACGATGAGCCTGTAATTGAGACCTTAAAAGAAGATATAATGAGAAATCTACCGTTAATAAACATTATACATACTTTTTATAATTAATAATAAATGCTGAAAATCAGCCCTGTTACAAAAATCCACAAGCTTTCAACCATAAAGTAAAATGGAAACGCCATAAAAGGCATACGTTACAAATTTAGCAATAATTTATTGAATTAATGATCAGAAGTATTCTTTTTTAATCTAGCCTAAAAAAAAATCAAAATGTAAAAATATCATGCTTCATGGGCAATTTTATGGCAGTGAGAAGAGTAGCAAAGATTATAACCATTGAATCTTATGCACTAATTAATTTTATTTGATGAGAAAAGGGTGTAAGGGGATTTTGCATGTTAATGGATGCGTCTAGGAAAATTCCTGAAATAAGACGAAGAAAGTCTGATAGGACCAGGACTCAACCCCGAGTGAAACAATGGTTATTTTGCTCAACCACTACACCGTGATATTCAGTACATCGGTTTTACATGAAGTGAAAAATAGTGACTTGGCTGGGACTCAAACCAAAGTCTACCACTTTCAGGGCAGGTATTCTTGAAATATTAAGTGGAAGACCTGGGTTTGAGTTCCAGTCAAGTCACTATTTTTCACATCTTGTACAACCTTTGGGTTGAATGGACTAGATGGAATCAATCTCGCCCAAATAAAGATGATTGTATTATTATTATGAACCTTTGGTCAAGATGCACACTTTCTTGTCCAATGTTAAAGTTAAGTTAACCCCCAGTTGCCCATCTCCCCTTAAGAGGAATAAAAAAGATTTCATAATCAGCATACTGCTAACTTGCAGACATACCAATGATTCTCATTTCGTCAGGAAATGGATAAAATATTTGACTTAATTTGAAAAATTCTCATGGAAATTTAGAAAACAATAGGGTAACAACCTAAATTTTACCAATACCATTTTTTTGTACTCCTTTCACAAAACTCAATCAAACACGAGTTATAAAATCAGAAGTGTATCTGAGAATATAAAAACAAATTAAGATACTAAGCCATCTCAAATCTAGATTAAACTTATAAAACTTAACGTAGTTGCCAAGAGGTACTATACTCCACTCTTGCAAGACCTATCCTTGAATATGGCTGCTGCGTGTGGTCTCCCTTTTATAAAGACCATATTCAAAGTTTAGAACAGGTGCAACAGAAATTTGTTGGATTTTTATCATAACGCTTCAGATTTTACCATCTAAATTATCATGATAGGCTGTCTTTATTAAGTATGAAAACTTTAGAAACTAGGAGAAGAGACTTTGGAATTATTTTTCTACATAAATTATTAAACAACCATATAGACTTACCCGAGTTGCTCTCATCAATTAATATTAATGTTTCTCGACATTGTGTAAGAAATAAATATCCTTTCCAAGTATCATATCATAAAAATAACCTTTCAAATTTTTTGCCTACATCAAGATTCATGAGAGAACACAGTTGATTTAGATTTTTTTCATTCTTCTATTAATACACTGTATAATACTTATGAACTTTTATTTAATAAGAACGTTTAACATGAATTATCTACCCTTTGTTAGATTTACTTTTTATATGTATGAATCTATTTACATGTATATCAGTCTTGTTGAAGTTTATTGATTTGTTGTATTTCATATTTTATTCGAAAGTATTATACTGTACTATACTGATTTTATGTCCAGCCATTTACTTTGTAAACATAATTGTTATAATATGTACTTTCTTTTTGCTACTTGTAATTGGGTCTCCTAACCCGTAATAAATGATTATTATTATAAAGAGAAGTAGGTTATTAAAAATGTACAAAGTGAATGGGCCCTCTCTAAATTCTTTGGAGCAGCTGGAAAATTGGGAAAACATATCACATTCAAATGTCCAGATCATTAATAAATACCTCTCCTCTTCCTTTACTCATTCATTGAGATAGGAGGCGTTTGAAAAGTATCCGTTTAACTCTACCTCTAACATGAAAATTGCCACTTTGCAAACATGCATAACATTACTTATTTCTTTGGCTTAGGAAAGATGCCATTACAGCATCAGTGGATTGCATTTGACTTTTTTTTTTCAAAATGTTTAAGTTCATTCACTCTCCCGCTGACTGTGAAGTGCAGTCAGTTATCCGATTCCTCAAATCAAGAAACATGAAACCAGCATACATTCATTATAAAATCATCAAGATTTATGGTTACGGTAATGAGAGATTGAATGGTCAGAAACGAAGAAACCATATTACAGCTCCGACCTAGCACCATCTGACTACCACCTATTCGTTCACATGAAGTGGTCCATGGGCAGTTAGCACTATGAGAATGATGAGATTGTAAAAAATACACTTAATCGATGGATTTCTTCATTAGTGGCAGATTTTTATGTAGCAAGGTTTCAAAAGCTTGTTTCTCAATATGATAAATGCTTAGACAAAGTTGGCAACTATTTAGAAAAGTAGTTTAAATTATGTAATTTCTAATGAAAATTAAGTTATTTTTGTAAAATCCTGTTTTACATTTTTATGCCGAAATGGTACTAACTTTTTAAACATGACTTGTACCTCACCCTACTCTTAACACCCCATGACCAAACCCATGCTTCCCTCCTTTCTCCATTGACATTCATTTACGCTACTATTCTGTTTTTGCCTTTTTACCCAACAATGGCTCAATGACAATAAGTCGGTGCAACTGACATTTTGTAGTAAATATTGCAGTTAGTAAAAGCTTATATTTTCCTAGTTCAATGGAAGGAAACGTCTTACTCCTGGAACGATATTACTGATTAGTTTTGCTGCATCAGATGAAATTTAACATTTTAGGTTAAAGCACACTGAGAATTACATGTTTATCAAAATACACTTGCTACTCACTTCTCCTTTTTCTTATCTGGTTTGCGCAGCACCACATCACAGACACTCAGAGCTTCTTCAGCAGCCGCAATGAATTCATCCATTGAGCTTCCAGAAAGAGATTTGTGCAGTTTCATCAATGGCTCCCTTATTTGCGGAGTTACTTCGCTCAATATTTTTATCCTAATCTATCAGCATGAAAAAGCACAATTAGATACAACTACTGAATTTGAATACTCAAGACCAAACTTACAGATATGTACCTCGGGAGTTATTTCTTTGCCTCCTCCTGATCTACCAGAATCTTCTTTAGATGCATAGTCAAATATTTCATTGGTAATATCAGTGCAAATAGTGCGCAAAAGATGTTTTCCAATTGCTCCAACTGATCCATCAGTGTTACCATCAATGAGTTTGGCACCTTTCTCATACAATCGCACATCTGTTAGAGATGCAGATAATCGTTCTTGAAGTTCAGCGTGTGCCTTTCTTCTTGACTGAGCTGATGAGGCTACAGCAGTCTCAAGGAATTCACGAGCAGCAGCTTCGGCTTTGCGTTGTATGGACCTTGGTTATGAAATTTAAAATATAATAACATGCAATATGTATTGGAGCAAATAGGATAGGAGTAAATATTTATAAATAAATATAGTAAATATATTTTTGTTTCCATTTCTACTTATAAAAACTGAAATACATATTTATATTTTAGACAAATCCATTTTAATCCAAAAATGTTCTTTTCAAAACAAAACCCTTTGCCTATATAAATAGATAAATTTCGTGAAACACTGATGATAAAATTTGTAATAAAATATTTGATAAGGTAAATATAGAATAAAGCAAAGCGGCTGCTGATGGTTATGCTATATATTACAGAATAAACTCCAAAAACCATCAAGAAACCGCCGCTTTGTAAGTTTCTTGATGGTTTTTGGAGTTTATTCTATAATATGAAACGTAAATATAGTACACATAAATTTTAACAAGATCATAAAACCAAAGAAATATTTTTATGAGATGTAAAATACCACTAAGTATGTCTTGAATGTTGCTAGAAACCCTCCCTTAACATTTCCACTGCTGAAGAATTCTGAAAAAACTTTATAATTTTCAAAATTATGCAACAGGTACAAGAAAATGTGTTGTGAGTGGTGGAACAACAGTCGTAAATTAGGAGTATGATGGTGCAAGTTGGGGTTGGAGCCCACCACCAAAGGTGGACATTTTCAGCATTATGAGTGCATCTATGTCTACTGCCATGTGGCAGAAGTCAGCATTGAAATGGTTATGCATTCTGCAGACAATAATGGATAGTAATATCAGAATGGAAAATAGAGATTACAACAAGGCAAAAATTAAAAGTGATCATTAAAGCCAAAATTTTTATTGGGACTTTATTAAGAGGTGATTTCAGGCATAAAAACAATTCTAAAGCAATATATTCAAGAAAATGCAACTGATTCAGCAAATTTGGAGCAAAGTATTGGAATCAAAGCATTGACAAGACAACTACCTACTTTCTTAAAATCTGATATAAAATTTTAAAGGGCAATAAAAACCCAGAATTAAATCTAGTTCAAGTTCTGCTTATGTCAAATTCTCTATCTTTTCTTTCTCAAGACCTCTCCTTTTTTCTAATATTATTGTACATAGACTTTAGGTAAACGGGATTTTGATCTCGTTCAATTAATGTAAATAATTTGAATTTTTTAGCTCCAGATTTTCCAGATAATATTAACAAAATTTGCGATCATCTTTTCCGTTTCCGTTCTATATAGATTTTGGTAAAAGAACATTGGGTAACTCAACATGCCTCATGTTAAGTTTGAATTCACAGTTAATATGAATTCATATTTAATATCATGTTCTTCTCAACAATTCAATTGATTTTAATGGATAATGAAAGTAGTATTTTAGTAATTTATAATAATACCCAGCTACTACCTACTACTGTATACTACCTACAACTACCTACCCTGCTCAGTAAATGAAATAAATGTCTTGTAAATACATAAAATAACATCATTATCTCTTTGCTGTTAATTAAAATTGAAACCAAGAAGTATATTAAGATTTGGTCCATAAAACAAACATATTATGAATAAACAAATATTTTTATTTGCAGCAAAATAACTAGAATTAACTTACGGATGGAGAGTAGCAGCGATTTCAGCTAACAATTCATCAGATGCATCCTGAAGGAAATCAGCCTGAGCAGCTTGTTTATTGTCCTTTTCTCCAATTTCCCTCAGCTTTTCTTCCACATCTGCAAGACTAAGGAACTCCAAGCCCTTTCCAGATTTCCCACCACCACTTCCCTTTCCTCCCTTCAAATCATCTTCCTCATCTGAATCAACACCTCCCCTCTTATGAACATGCTTCTTCTTTGTTGACTTTGTTTTGGTCTCTCGCCCCTAATAATATTCCAAACACAATTGGATATCAAATGTTATCTTAATTTTAATAAGGGAAAGGAAACAATGAAATGAAAATTTCACGAAAATAATATGCTCTTCATTAGTAATAAGGGGTTTGTTTCATTCCAGACGGTGGCAATTATAATATTTAAACTATGACTGTCTGAGAAAAATAGTTTTCTTATTTTTGAAATTGATTAAATGAATCATTCAAGTGCATGCTGAGTAAGAAATCCACCACAGTAAACCCCACATCGAGAACATTTCCAAAGAGCAGGTATTTCCACTAAAGAAAAATTTTCACCAATTGAGCAGAATGTAAAATGATCAAGACTTAATTCAGAAGAATTTCCACATTTTTTAATCAGCAAGATCACATGCGTTACTGAAATTTTTAGTGATTTTATTTAACTTAATCTTTACAAATTTTTATACAGAATTCAAATAAAAAATTTAACTTGAATAGTAAAAGTTACCTTGGTTGCATAAAACACTCCGTAAACAATATACACTAATTCTCAAAGTTCCATAGGACAAAGAGATTATTCAGTTGCCAAAACATCAGATATCAAGCCAATATAAATAAATATCTACAATTTAACTTTTTAAATTCTTATATATGTTTGATGAGATAGAAATATTCACATGAAAAAATATATAAGAGACAGACTACTAATACCGGTAATTTTAAAACAAAACCAATCAATACCTGAACACCACCACCACCTTTCCCACCAGCAGCTTTCTTCCTTCTTTCTTCCCTCTTATCACCTTTCTGTCCACCATCATCATTATAATTATCAGCAGACACACCATGACCTCCTTTACCAGCTGCTTTTCCTTCTAGATGAGCTTGTAAATATGCACCTGAAGCAACAGACTGAAACAAGAATTAAAATTTTCATCTCCTGAATGCCACATGGTCTTCTAGGATGAATTTGAGAGCCACAAAAGATACACTATATTATCAAACAACAATGATCATCGAATATTCTTAGCTTAATGGTTACATTAAAATTCTTGAAGAGAGTGCAGTTTAAATTTCTATAATAAACTATGGTCTGATTTTTCACTTAATTTAGAATATATAGATAGGGTAGAAAATTGTGCAAAAGTTGAACGAATAGGTTAGGTAATAAATGTGTGAAGTGCATTGCACATAGTTGAAGAATAGTACATACAAATGGGCCATACATTGGACACAACGGAATAAAACTGAACAATCTTTTCTGTATTATATATGATATAAAATGCCAGAGGATTGGGTTTAAAATTATTAATTAAATTAAAGTTTAAAATTATCACAATACTTACTTCTTCCGCTTTTTTAAGAGCTTGGGCTTCAATAGGTCCTGACAAGGACTTGAGAAATGGCTCTGTGATTAATACAGATTTGCAAAATACGTGGATGTTTCCCTCTGACTGAGTCCTAAGAATATCATTTATGAGTAGCTCAACATCCTCAGAGGTAAAAACAGATGGAAGAAGTTGCTGGAAAAGAATATTTAATAATGATTGTAAAAGAAGAAAAAGGAACATGTAATTCAAAACAAACTAAGCCTCAGAAGTTAGACTGACTAGAAGTACTGAGTACACATGCATGTACTAGATATTTTTTCACAAAAAATTAAGTTATAATAATAAAAAAAATTTATTACTGCAAACAGATAAAATAAACACAGCTACTTTCGATATAAACATTAATAAATTAAAAACTCAAATACAAAACATAAAGGGAAAAAAATCACTAAGACTAAATCACGTTACAAAGACGATTACAATTACATGTTAGAATAAATTTGTCATTTAAAGATGAAAAGGAAACACATAGTATATCAATATTGATTGCTGGAATAGGGACCTCGTTAGCTGATCACATAATTCAAGAAAATGCCTCAAATCATCAAAAATCCACTCTCTCAAAAGTGTCACAAAATAATTTTGAACACCTAAAGCATCTCGGAGGAGCATAAAAATTTAAAGAGAAAACAAGTTCAATTCAGTCTATAACACCATAGAGTATGTGTACACCTCTATGATAACACCCTATAAAATATTATGCTAACACACTATGTCAACCACTGTATGTCTATTCATGAGGAGGGAAAGGTTATATTTCTGACAAATCTTAATAATCATAATTAATTTAATCAAAAATGAGTCAGTTGTTTTACAATGAAGCCATTTCATAACAAAGAGCTCAAAAAAATTTTTTGTGAGTTTATACAAAAAACATGTCCAACATCTAAGATAAAATGTAAACTTTAATGTTACAAGAGTACTGACTCATCAAAAATATTAGGGTGTTGAAATGAAAAGGCACGGAATGACACTATGGGTATAATTGAAGTCTTTATCCAAATTAATTACCAGAGGCCTGAGAACAACTATCCCACTGTTTCAAGAGCCGAAGGATTCCCTGTTCCCAGAATTCCTGCGTCTATGACAGGAGCAAGTCCTTCACTGAGTGATTGTGTGTTCCGCTGTTCAACTATACCCACATTGCCATTTCTTACCTTTTCATTTGAACACCCTAATATTTAAACAAACAGAAAAACAGTAAAAAAAATAAAGAAAAGTTGGGAGAGAGTTGAACTGGGAAGGGAGAGTAAAGAGAGAGATTAAGAGTGAAGGTACAGAACTTTTGGCAAAGGAGCACTGTCAGTGAGTGGTTGGATACATTAGCAAGGAGTGGGAAGGTGCTCGTTTGCCGTGGAGAATTCTGCAGAGTTGATAAGAAAAAGGATTTCAAATTTCTTAATTCTACATGACAGATTTCACAAGAGCCCCAATTACCCCAAATTTTATTAAAAAATAATAATTTAACTGATAAATATACCATAGTATATTAACATGAAAAAATTGATTATTTGCTCATTTTATAAAATGATAAGATGTATAATATAAAGAACGTGGTACCAAAAGCAAAATAATATATATAATGAATACAGCAGAGACCTGAGCATTAAAGGAACCCAGATGAAAGAAACTGTTCATTTTAATACTGAAAATGTCACATACTTCAACATCGACCCAAGATCCAGTTGAGATAGCTTCTTCTACAGATGCCTCCACTTGCTCTCGAAGAGAATTCCCAATGGCACAAGTGACAAGACATTTTGGTTGATTTTCTCCAGAGAAGTTATGTTTCCTCACAAAACCAGTAGGATCAGATATTCCCAACCTTCTAAGGGCATCATATTCTAAAAGAGAAAATTTCAAGATTTACTACCAGCAATCTGCAGGAAAGTAGACATTCGAAAGATCAAATTCAATGCTCTCCACATTTTCGTTGTAATTTTATCAAAGATGATGAATCAATATGATGTATGAAAATTAATGCATTTAATAAAGTGTACATAATAATGGTTATCGTGCAATCACTAAACCAAAAATATTTGCCTAAGTCAAGATGCTATCATAAGAAGAAATGGTAAAGGGAAGGGATATAAAAACCTCAAAATACATTTCACTCTTTCAAGATTTATCTGTTAAACTACTACATATTATGAATAAGAGCTGAATTAACTTAATCCTTTTAAAGTTAGGATCAAAATGAAATACTGATCTTTCAGGGACTCCAATATAGCTAAGTTGGTCAGCACTTTTGACTCTGGTGAAGGCAAACCTGTGTTTAATTCCTGGTGAGAGCCCAAGAGCGAAATGACCTGAGCTGTCAAAGCACTTTTAACAATAAAGCAGCACAGCATCCTTTTAACAAAGCTTTAATGAACTTACTATAATTTTATCTTTTACAGTTAATTATCAAATTGGATGACATAATTACCTAAGTAACCATTCTGCCGGAAAAAACTGTTGACCCAATCGGTCTGAGATTTGGAGTATACTGACGGAACAAATAGGCTATTGGATCCTTGCTTACCGCTCAGAGTTCCAGCAATTTGTTTCTTTTCCAGCAGTCCTTCAACCACGGCTATTTGTCAAGATTTTAAAGGAAATTCATCAGAATGTCACTAGGTTAATGAGAACATATTTTAATGGTATCTCAAACAAAAATGTGAAACATTGATTAATATTAAGTTATAGATTTCTCAAGCTAGTAACTCTTCTAAACTTACAATAAAATATACTTTCTGGTATATTGCATTGAGAGACAATTGTTGCAACAGTAGTTGGACGAGTTGTAGCACACAAGGCACCACGGACTACAGCTCGATTTCTAGCTACAAAAGCTTCTGTGTAGACAAGTCTAGGATCTTGCTTGTCTTGCTTGCCATCAATAGTTTTACCAAGCTCACGCTCCACCAGCTGTAATTAATTAATATTCCAATAAATTTCCTATGATCACTTACCCTTCCAAAATTACAGAAATGGTCAGAATAATGATTTCTACTGATGATGATGATGGCTACTATCCCCAAAATCCATATCTAGCAATATAACTCTCAAAATATGGTGAAATACCTGCCCCATCATTAGTCATTGTATTAGTTGTTTGTACATATATGTATCAGCCAAGATTATTGCCTCAGATGAGATAGTTTTGAAGAAAAGGCTTAAATTATAAGAAACTAAAGAAATCTGTCTTTTTCAGAATCTTCTACTACTGCATATTTCTTTTTGATAAATAAAGCAAGTGCACAATTTAAAGCATTCTATGGACATTATGATGATGAAGACCAAATATAGCATTTTTCAGAAACTGAGGATAGTATTTAAAAAGGTTAATTTGCATGGATTTTTTAAATGAAACTTACAATACCTATCTCCTAATAAAATTTAACATATTTTTTTTCTTAATTTTAGAGATTAGATAAGCATATTTCATAATATAGTGAATTCATTGAGGGGTTTAAGCTATCAGAATTCCTAGTTTTCTCTTTCCCTCAAATTAATACATTTTATGTAACTAAAAGGAAAAAAGGAACATGGCAGCGTTATTAACATTAACACATGACTGAGGTATTGTAAGCGTTATTATTCTCAATATGTTATATTTCTACCTCCCATCTTTAGGAGAAGAAGAGAACTCTTGGGGATTCTATGTCATAAACTTAAGCACATTTACAAAATTACATAAATGAATACATAGTTGAAACTGGATAAATGAAAGTTCAAAGGATAGGCAATTTTTTTCCCACTTAAAGACTTCCATTAATCAAGGTCTAGCAACTACTAATCTCTCTTGGAGAGGTATATAAAATAGGGAAACAGGGCGTACGAGATAAGAAATAATGACTTTTTACATAATTATTAAAAACATTTTTATGAAAAAATGATAAATCTACTTAAAGAGATCGTTGCATTGATTTTCCTGTTTTACAATTTTTAAAACTTTATTTGAGCTCATAATATAAAAAATTGACTAATTATTTATAGAAAATTTGAAAGCCTGAGGATCATCTCTAGTGCTTATGGAAAAATTTTCCTTCTGTATCCAAACTTCCATTTGCCCAATCTTCTTCATTTTTAGTATGTGAATGTTTTTTCTGAGGTTCCAATACCTCTTCAAGCTATTAAACCTCCCTCAGGGATCAACTGTATAGACCCTTTTGATTTAATGGCCCCTTTCAGGCTAACAAAATACCTATGAAAATATGCTCTGCATTTTTAGAACGCCTCTCTCACTTATAAATGTGTAAGGCAAAGCAGTCTTCCTTATAGAGTGACTCTGTTATAAAGGTTTCTAGTTTCTCATTAAAAGAGATTTTCAAGGGTTAAAATGATGGGGCCTAATGATTAGTCTCTCTTACAGAGTTTCCTTCCTTCAACTGTATTTATACATCACCTATATGTCATTTCTCTCCAAACAGCAAAGGGAATTGGCATAATTATGATAAGATATGATTAATTGAACAATTTTGAGACCTTTTCAAATTTGAAGAATTGATACAAAAGTATTGTAACATCGACTCCGCTGAAGGGTAGAGAAAACAGGGTTTGTTGGGAGAATTGAACAAGAAAATAAAATGAAGTTTTAAAGGACTACATACAATAGGAGCAAAGCAGCAAAATTTAGTAAATAATAACATAAAATAGGGTAATATTGATTGAGATATAGCTCTGGTATACTCTACCAGTACGAAAGGGCAGCATTATTTTGGATTAATGAAAAGGAATAATGTAGAATGACTAGGATGCCAAAAATACTGGCCATGGTGGCCGAGCGATTAGTGTGCTCTCACGTTATCACTCCAACCCTGCGGTCCCAGGTTCGAATACCAGCTAGTCTGATTTTTTCGATTTGGGAATGGTCGTGTGTGAAGTTGTATTACAGCACAACTTTGAGGGTTAAACCTGTTAGTGTTGAAGGAAAAATAAACAAATAAATGAGAGAATAAATATGTACTTCAAATGGAGGGAGATAAAAAATACTGGGTGAATCCAACAGGTGAAGGTTCAAAGGGGAAAGAATCAGTCTAGAGCAGTGATTCCTAAAGTGGGCAGTAACACCACCCTAGGGGCAATGTAGTAATCCAAGAGGGCACTTGATGCTAAGGTATTTTGTTCCCATTTGATTATATTTCCCTTTCTGCTCAATTTCTAGGCAGTTATTAAACATAAGATATAATGATTTGTTGAACATTTTAAAAATTGTAGCTTTTATTTTGCTTTTTATTTATACTTTGGATTATGTCTTACAGAAAATATTTCTTATAGATGTTGGTTGGGGGTGGTAGAACAGGAATTAGGGGATGGTAGCATGAAAAAGTTTGAGAAGCACTGGAAAGGAAGGACGTAGACAGATATACTGATTCGTTTAACATAGTGATATAAAATGAAACTAAAACCAAATAAATGTTCTAGGATGGTGTATGCAAGTGACCTCAAGCATAAGGATTCAATAGATGTTCTGAGAGGAGAAGTTAAGGTGAAAAATCAGTAATTCCTCAGCATAGCTCTGGACCACTGGCCACTAGAATGGTTCTTATTTATTAAATCATTAAAAGCAAAATAAGAAACACCCTATTTCACGCCATGACCTGGTCAATCATAACTAATGCTAGCCCCACAAGGCATTACTATGCAAAACAGTTTCTTAATAAATGATATGTATTTTATATGAAGTTTCTAAGGTCTATTTTCAATTTTACTAGTTTGACTCCCTTGAGGGAACTTAATGTGGAAAATAAAATTCAAATTTTATTATTGGAAGAAATATTAGCAAGAGCTACCAAAAGGTTCCATTATAAATTGATGAAAAGGTTGCAAATATTTAGACACGGGGGATTTAAACTCTGAAGAACTGCCAAGTAAATTTTAAATGTCAAGGTGGGCCTTAAACAATTTACACTAAGCATCTCGTACAAAAAGATAATTATTCTTTAATTAAAAAAGTG
This sequence comes from Sympetrum striolatum, assembly GCA_947579665.1. NCBI lineage: Eukaryota > Metazoa > Arthropoda > Insecta > Odonata > Libellulidae > Sympetrum > Sympetrum striolatum. Next base: position 44,480,738 of record OX388342.1, on the reverse strand, counting down.
ATTTAAAAAAATTATATTTCATTAAATTATAATGAATTCTATATCTGATTGTAAGTACACTTTTAGAGAGCCACTTTTCTGTAGAAATGTAAATACTTAATAATTCAATTTTTCATAGCTGTGGATTAAAAGTCCTTAGGACCAGGTGCAATGATATCGTACCCTCCTCGATGGAGTGAAGATCATGCCTGTCTTTCTGTCAGATATATGGATTTGTTTGAACCAGTTTATAACCAAAGGATGAAGTTGGTTGTTAGTTAGAACGAAAATGCATATAAATCTCGTACCTAACATCTTTTGGATGAGGAACAAACTTGACGTGGTGTCAAGATTAAAAGCTAATGGAATATATCTGAAGTACTAACTTAAGTTAAGTCTGTTGGGATCACAAGCATCTTACCATTTGCAGAAAATCGCCAGGAAGATCATATGTTCGAGTCAAATCAGCTATGGAGATTTGACCCTCACGCTGAAGTCGATCGTTAATTTCTTGAGCCAACCTCACTTGATACGTCTTGTCTATTAGTTGTCCAAGTATTACAGTGTATGCTCCTTTGCCATCTTTGGATGAGAGATCATTCACTCGAGCTTCAATTTGGCTCAAGTCAACAGATAATAATTTTGCCAATTCCACCATATTAATGCGACCTATCAAGCATAAAATCCTATTAATATCATTTCCATAATAAAGTTAGAAGGAACTAAAGCTCCTTTCAATTGGTGTAATTGAAGCTAAAATATGTTCAGATACCTCCATGGATGTAAAGTTCATCCAATATCTCCTTGGTAAGATGTTGTGGCGTGACATATTCTTTGCCGTCTGTTGTAAACAGTACATCTAAAAGCTTCAGCTCTAAGAGCTTTGAAATAATTTCTATGCAATTGTTCTCCGAAAGCCTGGAAAATGCAAGAGCGTATTAAAGAAAAAAACATTTCATGTTCCTTCGTAAAAATTGGATGATAAATGCTTGATTAAAAATGGGGTATCAGGAGGAAATATTGACGTTTAGCGTTGAAAACTAAAATTGAAACAAAAGGATCCCTTAAAATTTGAATTTTGGCCACAGCTCTCATGTACATCAATTGGACTAATCAATTCTGTTCTAAGTATAAAATCTCTTCTCGAATTAACATCATTTGTCTTTCATGCTTAACGTGATTGCCAAAACCGTAAAGGGTATAACCGTATATATCATTAAAACTTTAGCAGACAGAAAGACAACTCACTTTTTCTCTTTAACTAAAGTACATACAGTTATAAACTATTGAAATTCTATTTTATGATCGAGTTTGCTTAATGCAGTTAAAATAACTAACCGCTGGATAGTGCTACTGAGTTGAGCTCTTTGAAAATCTGCTGCTAGTCGCTTAATCTCATCCCAATCGGAGGCTGCCATGTTGGCGATGTCAAATTGAAAATGTGTACATTATCGAAGTCACTGAATCGAATGTATTATCGTCTGCTTATATCGATATTAATTCCTTACAGAGCCGCCAAAAACGAATTTCTCCTCGAGGATCGGTGTATTTACACCCCGACATTAATATCATACCAAGTTTTTAAAGTTTAATTTAATTATATGATAATTATGTATCAGTTATCTTCACATTCCAAGTACAAAATAGAAGTATAAATTACTTGTAGGAATTTCTATTGACCTAATAGGGACTTAACGTTACTGGCAAATGAAAAAATTAAGGCTCTTTCGTAAATTAATTAGTTTTTCCTTTTGACTTCAGAATCTTTATATAAGCTAAAACAGTTGATGCCAACTCTCCATGATTTATGTTACCTTTAGAAGATATAAACTTATGTTTTCTCAGAAAACCACCTTCAGTGGCACCACACCTTAGCGACTTACATTCTTCAACCAATATTTAAAAAATGATACATCGCTGTAAGACGTGCATGACGGGAAGGATGCTTATCCTGAATTATTATTGGTTTATCATCAACACAATTTAATGTAATAATCAGTTGTGGTATAGTAGGTTTACCCTAATCTATTAGTAAATGCGAGTGAGAGATCAGTACTAAAAAGTTTGGTAAATTTCTAGAAACTAGAAATTTACCAAAAGTTTCACTCCCTGCATCATGATTTAGTTATTTAACTATTTAGGGACAGATGCTTAAGATATAAATGAAGATAATTTAGTATTTCGAGTTTAATTCTTACGTATATTAGTTCTTAACATCAGCATTATTTCCGCAAAATAGTAATGCAAATAATTGCCCTTAGTCCTGAATTTTTAGAATGGACATGACCATTTTTTTTATGAAACTTGTGCACCCCAAACGCAGGTAAGATGGACAGCAAATACAATAAAAAAACATACTCTCTTTCATATTTATTTTTCTAACAATAAGGTGTTAAAGAATTGTCTATTTTCATACACAAAAATAATTGGTCAAAGTATCTCATCAGAGGCATGATCACACAGCAAATACCCCACTTCATTCTGACTATTTTTCCAGCACTTATATCCAATTGAAATTTTCTTCGAGATTAAGATAGGAATGTTTCCATAAATGAAAATGCCATTCAGTCATCAAATACATCCTCCTCCAGTCGATTTAGTTTTGGTACGATGCATGAAATGTTTAAGTCCATAATAAAAACACCAATGCACACACAACGGAAGTTCATAAATGATCGTGACTACGCAAGTGTGGATAAAAAATGAAAACTTGTATGACTGGACATACAAAATTTGTACAGCACAGACTCATTTTGTGAAATTACACACGTAAAAAATGAGTAGTTTAATACTACACAGTCAAATGTCAATTCTTACAGACATTAAAAGGGAATTAGTGCAACAGTTCCACAAATAGCTCAATGTGAATTCTAAGCACTGCCTTAAATCATCCCAGACTGCTTAGCAGCTTCAGAATCACCATTCAATAGAATTTTTATCAAGGCTGAACATAGCCTATCGTCCTTCAACTGAAATTAAAATAAGAAAAATTTATTAGCGCACAAATGTTAAATCGAGAACCCTCAAAATCAGTTCAACCTCAGCGAGAGAGTTCAATAGATTCATCAAAGCAATACAGACTAATAACAGTTCATCATAAATTTAACTTATGGAAAGTAGAAATCTCCCAATACTTACTATATGATGACAAATCAATCTCATCTGGTAGCTCTGTAATGTTGACGTCAAACCTGTCTTGGACATCATTCAAAATCTTTGCATCACCCTCATCACTTACAAATGTTATTGCCAAACCCTATAAAATTAAAAAATAACTTTGTCACTGATCTCCAAAGAAAGTAAGTTAAGTACCACATGTGTTTGAGAGAACTTACCTTAGTACCAAATCTACCTGCACGTGCTACCCTGTGAAGGTAAGTGTCTGAGTCTTCTGGCATGTCATAGTTAAAGACTATGTTAACCCTTTCAATATCCATTCCACGTCCAAATAAGTTAGTCGCCACAAGGATTCGCTGTAATGAAGAAAAAAATCATCAGATTCTGACAAAACCCCGCAAAATCTTCAAACCATTATCTATCCAAATTTCAGGATAGATAATTAAATCATGATATATCATATGTCCCTATCTATATGTATCATCATAGTAGTTAAATATTTATCCATTACAGAATAGTGCTTACTTTCTGGAAGTCCTTGAACTGCTGATATCGAGAAAGCCTTTCTTCCTGAGTCATCCCCCTATGAATGGCAATAGCAGGGAAGTTCTGCTCTATGAGCAACTGTGCTAGAGCCATACAACGTTGAACAGACTTCACAAAAATAACCACCTAAATAAAAATATCAGCATTAACAGTTATGCAAACTGCACTACATTATGTATATTACTCTACTATTATACATTTCACTACAAGTGCACTACACCACTTTAGCGGAACATCCAATTATCAGAGATGTCTTCCATTCACTTACCTGGTTAAACTCTAACACATCGAGTAATTCAAAGAGTTTCTTGTTCTTTTCATTTTCTTTTAGCTTCACATAATGCTGCTGTAGACCATGAAGAGTGAGCTTGGCTTCATCATCGACATAAACTTCCATTGGCTGTTCACCAAACATGAGAAAAAAAGAGCAACAAACATAGCACATTTTAAATTTAACCCTAGCCATCATTTTCCAGAGGGTCATATGAATAATTTCATCAATTTAAGAGAAATGAAAGGTGTTGAGAAGAAAAGAAAATGCATGTCATATCACCCTTATGAATTTAAAATTGAGTTTATGTTATGAAAACTGTAGATATCAAATCAAGCCGAAGACCCTATTACTGGGGTTATCACTGCCTAGCAAATCACACTGATGGAATGAAAAGCAACTCTCACCACCAATGTTACCTGTCCCCAGTTTCTACATACGGTTTTGTTGGTAGAGGCTGACAAATCCTCCACCACTGGATCTCCATGCAAAGGGGTGAGGAACGAAGACAAGTGATGGATCCAAACGGCAGTTGCATTAAGCATCGAACCCTCTCATTGCAGACCAAATGGCCATCAATTCCCGTTTCAAGAAATTATCCTCGTGTCAGCATAATTTTTTCCCACTATCCCTAAACGGTTGCTGCATTTAACAGACCCTATTTCCCAACCTAAACATCTTCGGTTCTTCTCTTCTCTCTTCATTTCTTGAACTCTTCTTTTCTTCCACTCTTCAAACTACCCCACCCAACCCATACCCACGCTAATGCAAATTAAAGCAGCATCTTTCAAATCTCCATCTCCAAATATTGCCGTTTTAGGGACATTTGAATTAGATGGGAGGGAATATAACTCGAGGCACAAGTGGCGATGGGTTTCAATCGCATGATGATTGGCTAATCCCCAACCTATTTGACGTGTGAATAATTTAAGCTCCAGTTGCAGCTTCATTCTTACGAACCCGACATTTCTCACCAAATAAGCAAACCTATCCCAACATTCAAGTGTAAGTGCTAAGTGATTGGTATGTAACAATTCGGAGGATAAATTACATCTTGCATAAACTTCTTGCAAACAGGCCTGACGTCCTTGCTCAAAGTGGCACTGAACATCATGACTTGCTTTCCATGGGGAGTGTTGCGGAAAATTTCTTGAACATCTCTCCTCATATCTGCAAGAAGAATGAGCACGTTCAAACAAATTTGTAGGAAGAACCTCCGTTTTAAAAATTCTTAACAGTCAAATGCGAAGAAAATGGGATCACCAGCTTCGACCACACAAAATAGCACGAGAATAATTTCCTCAACTTATGTACCACTACTGTAATTTAATATTAATGTTAGATGCAATGTAGGCGAGGCAATTTCTCACTACATTGCCTACCAATTCAACACCAGAATGATCACTTATTATCGTATTAAAAATTCCTTAGATGCATTACAAAAGCACATGTAAAATTGTTGCGTATTCAACTTCCATGTCAGAAGAGAACATAGAACAATTTAGTTTACTATACACAGTATAGAAACGCCAGAGCTGGTAAGTAACCCAGTCTGGAGCTGGGACTGTGACTAAAGGCGTCTACTAATATACGTAGATTAAAAATTAAATTTTCAAAAATTAAAATTTCAACTTACCAAGTAGTTCCAACATTTTGTCACACTCATCGAGAATGAAATGTTTCAAATGCTTCAAGTTTAACTTTTTGGAGTTAACCAATGCAAGGATGCGGCCTGGAGTTCCAACCACTATATGGGGACAGCTATTCTTGAGAACTTCTTCATCCTTCTGGATGGGGAGTCCACCAAAAAATACTCCTACCTGCAAAGATGAGCAAATACAAACAATAAATAATAAGTTAATTTCAGTAATGTAATATACGAAATTTGCTATGATAGCAATCTAAAAAACAACTGGAAATAATATCGCTGATCAATTTAAAGCTAGAATGACGAACGTACAAGCAGAAACTAAGTATTTACGTAACTGTACCTAGGAAGTCTTAGTAACAATTGTGCAAAAATAGCTAAGCGAATCATGCATACTAATATCTTACCTTGATTGTAGGCATATACTTGGAGAAGCGCTCATACTCCTTACTGATTTGGAAGGCTAATTCTCTGGTGTGACACATTACAAGAACATAGACTTGATTTTCTGTTGGTTCCAATTGCTGGAGAGTAGCTAGAACAAATACTGCTGTTTTCCCCATACCAGATTTTGCCTGGCATAGAATATCCATCCCTAGAACAGCCTGTGGTATGCATTCATGCTGAACTGAAAAATATTGAGGAAATTAATAATTATTAATAGTTTATACTACACGTGATTTTTTTCCCCCAAGGTAAATCAAGTTAAGCCTATCGAAAAATTAACAAAAATATTTGAAATATTAACCCGAAAGAATGATGCCAGAGATGATACACACGAGAGATGAAAAGGTCCTCAGGTGTGCGTGCGTGCAATTCTCAAATAACTAGATATATCCGACGGCGGCCATTTTGATAGGCCATGTTGGTCTTACCTTCTGATGGATGCTCGAAACCGCAATCTGCTATAGCCCTCAAGATTTCGGGTTTCAGCAAGAAGTCGCGAAAGCCAGAGCTATGAATTGATACATAAGTTCCCTTGACATCCTTTTTGGTGGCAATATCACCGGAACCGTCAACTACAGTTGGCTCGGTTTGCTCTTCGTCTTCATAATCCAAAAGATCATCGTTGTCTGCCATTTCGCTTATTTAAAATTACTGTAGTACCTAATACCGATGATATAAACAATTCCAGATAAGTAAATAAAATCCAAAAAGCTAGCCAGCTAACTTAAAAATTTAGACACTAGGTATCAATAATTTCCGTTAGAAAAATTATAAATCAGTAATCTTAAACGACAAACGGATATTTAAAGCATAACCGAGACAGATAAATCATTAAAACACAATAAAATGCTTAAGATGGCATGAATTACGGTGGATTCAAAATACACGTCCTTACCTTACGAAGACAAAGCCGGTAATGGACGCCAACAAGTAGTGATGGCGGCGGGTGGAGGATTGGCGGCGTCAATAAAGTAGTCAAACTAAGGTCTATTTAGCAAATTGATAATTTAGAAAAACGATTTGGAGTTAATTAAATGTTCATTTTGAATAACAATTACGTATTTGATATTTGAAGGCCTTAGTTTAACTAAATAATATTTGGCTAAACTTTATTTTGAAGTATGGCAAGTGTTCAAGCGTGGTTGCCACGTTTATTTTTGCATTGACAACAACAATATTATCACCTTAAAGATCATTTTTATTATGAAAAAATTATCAAATTTCTCTAATTGATGTAGATAAGTGGCGATGGAATTTCGAATTTCTTTATACGATCTTTTTTTCATTTCTACTTCCCAATAAATGCAGATGGAATCTTTCGCCGCCGGTAGAATTTTGCGTCACATTCTCTATAATAGAAGCTCTCAAATCTTCGCGTAATGTCTATTACAAGATGATTATCGTTTTCCATTGAATTACTCCATTATTTTTAAACAACTATTATTTATTTAATGCACATAAGATATGAAACTGATCGGGGTTGTTCTTCGAAAAGAAGGTCATGCCGTTAACATATACAAACGTTGGAAAATTTGGTTAACGGGGAAAAGCAACCTGAGGCGGCATTTCTACATTCCTTTTCCAATAAAAATATATACACGGCAGTCTATGTATTAACTGTATGTTATTTTGGTATTGTTTCGATGAGGAAACTATTTTTCGGTACTAAATCTACACTCATTCGTGGTTTCTGGATGTAATGACTATTTTGCAATATAGTTATCATGATATTCTATTCTGAAGCTCATTTTTATAAGGTTGATTCGGTTCTGTGTCTACATAAGCTGTTAAATTTTCAACATTAACTCTATTTATTACTCGATTCAAATTTTTTACTATGTCGATATTATTATTTTATTATATGTGTATGCATCATTTATGAAATAGAAACTAATGGTTAAAGATGAGAAATAATGTTAATCTTGATTTTAGAATTTTGAGTAACCACTTGGTTAGAAAGCGCATTATATCATGCGAAATTTGGCAACCACGACAAATGCAATCTTCGGGAAAATGATCCTGTGATATCAGCTGACTCAATGTTCTAATAAGTTATGTGGCCACCCCTACGCTTCGAATTTGTGTGCTAGTATTTCTGTGGAAAGCTTGTGTAATTACTCCTTTACGGCCGAAAAATGATTGAGAAAGACGAAGTTACTACTCCCGAGAAAAACCACACTGACGACGAGAAAGAGTCCGAAAATGAGCAAATAAGCGACGATGCTGTGGAGATGGTAGAAGAAGGTACATAATGGGTTTTAGAGTTTTAATCCACGATTTTTGTCGGGCGGCAATAATAAGTAAATTCTCTTTTGCCAGAATTGGAGGCGCTGAACTCCCATCTCGACAGATTGGGTACAGCTCTTGACAACCTAGAAAGAAAAAATGACGATATTCATGCTCAACTTGTCGAGCTCTTAGAAGCTAATAGACAGGTCAAAATGATGTTTCAAGCGGGATCAACAGCTAACGTTGATGAAGGCTCCAAGTAATTTTGTCTCCTGGGGTCGATTTGTAATATTGAGTTGTTCAGATGGTGAAAGTCTGATGTGTTCCATGTACTTATTCTTTGTCCCTTTTTAAAGCTTAACGTATAATTTATTAAGAAGCAGGGTTCAGTAGTCACGAAATTCAAAAATCCTGTATTAGATGTTTCAGAGAAGCATTTACACTTGTGCATTGTCTTTAACATTCCATGCCAAAATGTATGTGGTTGAGACTCGAGTATTGTGCAACAATTTTTTGAGCAGGTGCTCCATTCCTTCCTTTGACATTCGGTTACGCAATAACTTAATTATCTGTGTACACCATGTAATTAGTTCTGTACATAATAAATAATTATCGGGCATTGTATATTTTTCTCATTCATTTTTAGAAAATTTTACTCAAACTTGAACATCCAAACACACCTTAAAAACGTATGTAAGTTACATGTTTTAAAAGAATTATGCATCTCAGAAGGAAGGAATTTGTTTGTTTTGCTGAAGATTATTAGAATGAAAGGAATCAAAGTATACCTACCTTTTTCTAGTTAAGTTTTTTCTCAACATTCTTGTAAATCAGCTAATACCCAAATTACTCCTTCCACATTTAAGAGTAAACAATCTTACTATTTGACATAGTTTCCTTCCGGTACTCTCAACACCTCATTGCATATAATAAAAATTGCAACAAGATATTTTTATCTAAATGTCTATCAGAATTTAAATCCATTTAACATCAATTTTCATCTCGTTTAGTAGTTTGCTTTGTGAATCATACATTTCCTTTATTCTGTTAAAAAAATTGAAACTATGAAAAGGAGAGAATGAAAAATAAAACAAGTTAGAATTAAAATAAATCACAAACCTTACAATATGAAAATCAACCAAGATAATAAATTTATCACATACAGGATTTTAGGCTCTCCTGATGAACAGTTGAATAATTCCTGGTTAACTAACTGGGCTGTTACATGGAGTCTCACCTTGAATAGTTAGAAAAGTTGACAGCTGAAATGTCAGCGTTACGCTGCAAAGCAACCCTGGTTAGTTTTCCAAGAATCAATTTTGCAGCAAATTTATCAAAACTTTAAACCCATCTACAAAGAAAAATTCCAGTATATCAAATAATTTTTCTCAAGTTTATACAAGAGAATGAAAACTATTTCAAGAAGTGTAACATATTTTTCCAGAGTATCCAGAATTTTGTTGTGACAGCCTCTGATCATAATTCTGACATTTTAGTCTCAATAAGGCTTCTCTCTTTGTAGAAAATAACAGATAAACTATCAAAAGGGAATAGATTTAAAATTAGGTAACTTATAAATAAAATATTCCATATAAATTTTCAATATTTTCTGTTGATGATATAAAGCAAATATTAACACTAATTAAATTAAAATAATGGTATAATTTTATTTTTAAATAAAACTCTAAACATTTTTATTACAAATGGCTGGTATACAATTTGAACCAAATTATGTTTAATGTGAAGTGCATCACAAGAAAATGACTTAGCAAATCATAAAAAATATAACATTCATTTATACTTGAGGAGCTTTTGAGATGAAGAAAGGTTATAAATAATGAATTTTCCAGATGGATGAAAGAAAATTGTGTAGGACATATCAGCAAAGGCACCATACCACCGATGTTCCACTAAATCAGAATAAACAGGGCTATCTTCAAATCCTGAGACATGGATGGCTGCCCAAGGGAACCGCCTAGATGATACATATCCTCTGAAAGTAAATTAGAATTATGTCTCAATTTTAATCATTAAAATAAAAATTTTTATCAGACTCCTTTGAAAGATAAAGCGTGGTACAAGTGTCCATACAGGAATTACCTTGTTAACCAGACTTTACTTCACCTTAGGTCTAAAAATTAGGCACAGGAATATATCCTTACACCTGTACATTATTCTTCAGGTAATAAAAATCAGGATTATAGAGCTCTTATCTATGTGGATGCAGTCATACGCGATGTACACATATAATGCCAACAAACAAGGGAATTATCATTATAATTAAATATTCTACTATATTAGGAGTTGAGTCAAAAAGGTTTACATATTCCTCTCAGTTACTTGTAATGAAAATCAAGGTGAAAACATGGGTATGGAATGGTGCTAACTTTGTTGTAGTATCCCTCTTTGCATAATTTCCAAAACACTTACAAAGTGTCATAATTCATGAAAATAGGTATATTAATAAAGATTCTCGTTAATTTACAGAATGGGATGTAATGTTAAAAAAGAATTATGACAGCAAACAAAAGACAAAGAACACTCAAAATGTCTTAAATTTGAATTACTATAGTAGAGCTGCGGAGTTATTACGATCTATGCCCTGCAAATGAGGTATTTCTGGAGGATGAGGACATTAGACAATGGTTATTCCAGATTTTGCTCGGGAAGCCTCAAAATCCTACAGAGTTACATTTACAGATATCAGCTCATCCTCTGTTTGGTTCATGACTGTTTTGCTGCAATTCTCACTTTCGTATATAAAGGTAAACTCTTTGTTTTATAGTATAGGTCGGTTCCTAGTCATTCTGTTTTTGGTTATCTTATTATTATTATGTTATATTATATTAGTCATTTAAGTAAATACATCTTTATTGTGTGAAGTGATTTATTTTGTATTTTAAGGTTTCTTACGTTGACGTTTTATATTGTCTTACTTTTAGTAGATTTATGTCCTTCTTTTAGTCCTAGTCACCACACTGAACTTTAAAATGTACAAAAATTATGCTTTCATGGGGACAGACAATCGATCTTAGGTTCCTTTCTATACCAGTTGGGGAATGTATTCCCGGAAAACATTTGGCTGGGTTCTCCACACCCTTAAGCCAACAATATACTGAGGAAAATATCCTTGAAAGGGGGCTGGTTAGGGGGCTGAAATGTCGAAGAATGGGAAGAAATCTGTGGTTAAGATCCACTGAATACAACAGAGACTTCCTTTTCTGGAGGGGAAATACTGGTATGCCCAACTATGCTTTGCATATACTGAAGGTTAAGCGACTTCCAGCTGAAGTGCCTAAGCATCAAAGTCGCCACCTGGACCTCTTAGGAGAGAGAAGAGATTTTTGTGTTCCCTAAAATGGGGATACAGTTGAGTTTGCAATTGCTTTTTTTATTTATTTAATATGTCTACAGAAAATGATATTGTTATATAGAGAACAATTGAGATTTGATACCTTAAAATCTTCCATTCCTTCCAACTCCATGAAATATAACTCAACCTGATAGCTAATATCAGGTAGATGATGCTGATAGATAATTTACTTTAACAGAGGATTTTACGAAGCATTTATTCTGATTTCATGATATTACGCTATCTGTTATCATATTTACCATTTTCTTAATTAGATTTTTTCTTTCAAGTGACTGTATAAGGCAAGACATTCAGCTGCTGCTGTTGATGATGAATTAGGGGGTCTCTTACTTATGAGTCTGTCATTTTAATTTTTAGTAATGGTATACCGATAATGTTTTATATAAGTTAATCACTTCAAATTTCAATTAAATGTATATATAAATATAATAATGTACACTCCTGGCCAAAATTAACGCAGCACCTCCCTAGCGATCCTTACGGCCGGTGCTGCGTTAATTTTGGCCAGGACTGTACAATAAAAACTGAAATACATACGTTATTTCTTTGGCAAACAGTCCATTACATGGACTACATTAAAATTTGTGAAATATGTCCATTGATTCATATAAGGTACTGGAGTTACTTAAAAAAATGTTTAAGCAATAAGGTATTCCCAATTTTTACATATTATTCTAATTTAAATTATTCAAGTTAATATAAAAAATACTACACTATCAAAGAGGTTTTTACATGTTCCACCAGAGGATGGGGCTTAGTGCAAAGTTGATGCTATTATAAACTGCCATAGCTCAAGCCTTGATTAAGATATAGGAATGAAACTTTGATTAAAATTATATTTCATACTTACATAACATCTATGTGTTATTTTCATGGAGATTATTCAAATAGAACGAAATTTAGCTAGAGATTACTTTTTTCACTACGCCGACCAGATAATTTGTGGTCTACTAAGATAAAACATATTTTATCTCTTCAACAAGCCAACATAGGCATAGACATCAAATTACGTTTGAAAGCTATAAAAACAAAGAATATACTTTCATTTTTTCAACTTCGTTAGATGAACCAATTTTATAAAATTACCTATGGAATGAAACTAAAAAATAAGCCTCAGATTTCAGGAAACGTTAATTAAGTATTTTTTTTAAATCAGCACTACAGGAAAACAATTCAGGGAAGCTATTCTTCTTTTATTGTCATATTTTCTATTTTAATTTTTGATTATTTGAAAGACAAATTTGGCAACACTTCAACAACATTTTTGCAAAGATCTTAACTCTGAAGCTCTACTATAGCACATATTGAGATAATCAAGACCTCATGGAATGAACAAATGTTGAAGTGATAATGGATGTTATAAAATCACAGGAATATTGAGAATGAAAGGCAGAAGAGGATCAATGTCATCATCTGGTACAAAAGACTCATGAAGAAGTTCATGTCAATGTTTGAATGGCACTTAATCCAGTTAGGGTTAATAGGTAGGGAATAATGGCAGTACTGTTAAAAACTTCCTGAAAAAGCTTAATGAGAGAGAAGAGCAATTGACTCAGAATATCACTGTTGGCCAAACAATGAAAAAACTAAAATTGAAAATGTATATCAGTGTATGCATGTGTAATGTTTGGTTAGCGTGTATTAATGTAATAACCAGTAGATAATTGCAGTAAAAATTGTGAAATGTTTATTTATTAAGTCTTTACAGAATGATGAAATCAATTTCCAGAATCATATGAGAATATTAACTGGTTAACAAACTATTTGAATTTAAAATATAGCCTTAGGATAAATTTGCAAACCCATCACCCTCTTTGATGATAGAATGTAAAAAATAATAGGCTGGAAAAGAAAATAGATCACAAAGAGAGAGGGGTTATTTATCTGAGACTGAGAAAATTAAGCATGATGTGATAAGGAGCATGAAATGACATAAAGGTAAGAGACTGGAAATATTTAATTATTTTTGATTTCACTGGCACCAACGTACATATTTTCCATATCATAATCTACCAATTCTGGAAATTCAGCACTGTCTTCATCTGAAAACTTTACCATAATTTACAAAGCTTAAGATAATGCTAATACATCCTTACTTTAAATTTTCCAAAAATTGGGTTATCTTTGAAGGGGTGAAAAAGCCAGTCCATTGCAGATGAGCTGTTTGGCCACAAAGAACAGTATTTTCGGGAGGTGGATAGCTATTTACAAATACATCCTCCTCTCCATCCCTGCATTTGAAAGAAAACTCATTAACTAAAGAGCATGGGAAATATAATCTCAGCCACTTGACTGACAGATTTATATTGTCTGAACTAAGCTTTGCTTGATGCTCAATGATAGAGCAATGAAGTTGAAAGCTTGTGGCCTCTAGAAATGAAACAAAAGCTCAGGTCACAAAACAAACACAAAAAGTATTATTTTTATGTTAATTTATAATCTATCCTTAACAAATTATGGTGTCCATAAACTTATAGATATATTTTATAATTATTTCCAAAACTTCAATATTTTGAGCATTATAGGAATGAATTAAAGTACTATAGATAGATAGGTATTAATACATAAGTTTTCAACTGAAAGGACAGTACAGCAAAAGGTTATACTAAATACTAGAGGATACATTAACAAAGGAAGATAATTGCCATACTAATGAATTTAATTATGATTGAGAATTGAAATGATATTTGAAAAAGTGATGAAATAATTAAGCCATAAATATGAGTTAACAAAATAAAAGAAATTTCAAAGGAGAATTACATGAAAAAAATAAGCACCAAAAATAAAGTAATGAAATATTTATATTGAGCAATAGTCTTTGAATTGCTAAACAGGAAGATTTTCAGAGGAATATTAGATGAATATATTCCATTTTATTACAAAAGAACAAGAAGCAACTAATCCAAAAAAAAGTTACTTAGGCAAGCTATGTAACTAGGATCAACAAGTCTGGTGGTAATTTTGAATGTGCCACAAGCATATTCCAACAATACTCTATGAAACCTTCTGATGTATGCAAACTATTGAACAGTGAAATATTTTCTGCCAATGATAGCTATGGAAAATGGGTGCCGGTCTTCTCATGGATTACCGTAAAAGAAACTTAAATTAGCTTTGTATTTTAACTGAAAAATTTTTTTTTTCACAGGGCTTTCAAAGAAATTAAATACAGAAAATTGTAATAATGGTTTCTCGTGAAATATATGATAATGGAATATGTTTGAAGAATGATAATTTATATTCCATAACATACTACTATAATTTAGTACTTCTACTATAATATATTGCAGGAAATCATAATGACAAGCAATTTTGAGGCATAGAGGACTAAATAAGATTGCAGTATGAGAGGTGCGGGGTATCCTAAAAAGAAGAATACATTTGGATGATTCAAAAGTGAAATAGGAATTAAAATTATTTTAAATTAAGGGATTCAAAGGACATACAGTTGGGTAGAAAAGCATATTTTGAGTACTCACAAACTGCATTCAAGAGAAAAGAGTCCAAGCCACTCGAATACTTCCTGAGGATCACAGCCTTCGCCTTGCTTCTCCCATTTTATTATTGGAACTTTGACATTATTAGCACGTCTCTGCTTAAACTTGGGACTGCATTTTGTAGTTATTATTCCTTTTCCATTCAAGAAAGATGCAATAGATGACTGTTCGTGTTTTTCACAGTCTGTAATGAAACGCGCATGAAATAATATCACAATTATCACAACATGGAAGTTTTGGAAATTTTCTGTAGCAAAATGAGAATCTCAAAAAATGACGAAATAAATATACAAACTTAGCAAAAGGTAGGGCACTGTATCGACGACATTTCGAGCACATAAACCCTTTTAGTATAATAATCAATTGAAAATGTGTCAACTTAGTATTTAAAAATTTTGCGTCTAATTAAGAATAATAAACTTCAGTCCAAAATACGAACCACTGAGGAATTCCCATGTTAGAACCACAGTAAATTTATGTTTGGATTGAAATCTTCTAAAAGCAAAGCTTAATCTTTGGAAACTTTTAGATCTGGGATCTAAAGCTTTCAAGTTGATAATCACCTCTGGAATAAACAAATTTAAAATTATTATTTGGAATCAAAATACCGCCCTCTGAAATATTGCACTTGCTGAAAATCTATTTACTATACCATAGAAACTCTGCTTCACTAATAAAATCCACAAGTTTCAAAGGCATTTATTAAAAGCTGTGTAATATTTAAGGTCGTAAAAGTGGATCTGATTACTAATGAATAGCACTCGATTAAGTTAAAAAGTGATAAAAAGAAGGGATTATCACCTAAAAGGAGACACGACTCAAATGAAAATATGATATTAATAAATATGTTTCAGCAGGTTAAACGGGATATAATGTAAATGTATACTTAACTGTATCTTGAAGCGTTTCCCTTTTTCCGACAGAATGCTGAAGGCTTTCCTTCGATTCCGAATTCTTCGTAAAATTCCTTAAGCAATGACAGAACGAGATGGCCCGAGCTAGTTATCGCAAGGCAGTTATCACAATCTATTCGAGTCCCAATACTTAAGCCAGTGAGGGATCCTAAATAAATTCATATTAAAGGTCAACGATTAGCTAATATAGCTCAGGCGTTGAGCAATTCTACAATATATTACAAACCTGATCTAATAAAGCTGTTCAAAAATTCTTCGTTTAACAATACTGACAATGGAAAATCTTGCACCTTATAATAATCGCAGTTCCCGGATAGCGATTTTATAATACCTTCGGGAACTAATAATGTGTCAGGAAGTACCACAGAAACCTTTAGGAATAAAGTATAGCGAATTGATTAACAAAGCCGTGCTGGAGCAAAACACCGTTATTGTGATTCTCTTTGATACAAAATTGAATTACGAACAGTACTACCATAACCCAATGACGAAATTTTAACACACTACACCATCAAATAAGAAATAATCATATATTGTTTAATTGAACTTCGATACTGAAAATCTGGCAATGTCCTTGTCAAATTAAGGAAAAAGAGAGGTAGGAGGTTCAAACACAAACAGTAGACAAGAATACTCAGGAGCTTCTGTGATAAATGAAAATTATCTAACATTACTAGAGAAATGGGATAAAAATATAGCTAACCAAATGATTGGAGCCTTGTTTCTTCACAGTATTAGTAATCATATCGGGGGAATTCCAATTTCCTTTGGAGAATTTCATATTGTAGCCTGGAGCGGCAAAATTCCATACTTCAGGACACAACATGTTGCAGAAACACGATTTCAAGGTTATTTACAGCCGCAATCCCGTTTGTACAGCTATTAAAATTGTGAGAGAGTATTAAATTATGTACGAGGTAGTGAAGAATCAATTTGAATAGAAATCTTCATATCACGATTTCTGTAATCATAGGACTTGCACAACCAATTTTAACTAAGCTTTAAAGTATGCATGCAATTGTAAGCACCGAATTATCAATGTGCTCAGGTAGTAACAGTTTAGAGAATACCCAATATATGGAATTAAAATTTTGGAAATGGCGGGCGAAAGTCATTCCCGGTGTTCCAAGTACACTAAGTTTTCAGAGATAATACCAAGGCTGTCAGCAGAAATAGTTGATGCTGTTAGAAATTTCATTTAATAGTCTTTATAACAGCCGTAGTCTAATAGCTTATCGTTGTACCACCACAACTACAGTATTTGTAAAGATGACTTTAAATTGTCGGAACGGTTTCTCCCATCGTTCCGATATTATATTACCTAAGCTCCTATTGGCTCTTATAGACTGAGATCGATATAAAACTCGATAGTAATTACTCGGTCGATTGTCCAACTGTTCCACATTTTTCAAATATAATTTTATAAACGGAATGTCCGTAATTCTTGGAAGCAAGAGAAGCATCACTCCAGAAATCGTCCTTTCAACAATGACTGAAGATCACCTGGATCTTTCAGCCCTGAATAAGGAGACAATAGGTAAAGAGTAACATGATAAGTGATCCTATGACTTAAGATTTTTATGTAGGTGTAAAGTGCAAATAATTTCATTAAATTGACCGTTCCTGGAGATATGTATTTTTGGTAAATAGTATTATATCAGGTAAAGTTATCGTTTAGGACTGTTTGGGATTAATTCTATATCTCCCTTAATACTGAAGATACCTATCAGGTAAAATTAAATTTTACCGTATATCAATTTAACTCATATTACATGAATAAAATCAGCGGTTTCCTTTTTTGAGAATAAAATGCACCCTCATGAAGCATGAAAAATCTGGTTATTTTTAGGGACTGAGTTACCTCAAGGATGTGAAACCCCTGATAATTTAAAGAAGACAAGACCATCAAGGCCTGCAAAATGTAATATCCTTCGTGAAATGAGGAGAGAGAGGGGGAATTTTTATAACAAATACTTAGAGATGAAGGCAAAGAAGGTAGAAGAGATGAAACGAAGTAATAATATCGAAGAAAAGAAACTTGAGGTGTCCAATAATGCAGTTGTATTACTGCAACAGTTGGTTGAAAATTTAAAAAAATAAATTATGTAAAATAAATAGTAAATAATAATTCAATAGATTAGTTTGTTTGGAAAATCATTTCTTTCTCCAGTTTATTTTCAAATTATAATCACCCTAATTTAAGTTTTGAATCAACCACAGAAGGTTTGGTTTTCAAGTAAAGTATTTTTTCATTAACAATATTTTAAAGAATTCTTCAATAAAATTAGATATTTACAATTATAAAGTGTTCTTATATTCTTCTAATCCCAACCCCATTTGAATAACCCTTTTTTCTGCACCTAGTGGGAAAAATGAATTCACAGTTCCAATCTGTTTAATACTTGCTGTCTTCTTCTAAAGTCATCCCCATCATCTTAGATGGGCAAACCATCTATGCCAATGTTGTCTTCTGGGACCAGCTCTAGATCTTCAAAGTTGAGATCATCCTTCATTGTTATGTTGTATAAAACAGCACAAGCCCTTATAAAATGGACTGCATCACGAATTTTCCTGAATTTCAAATGATACAGCTGTTGAAACCTTTGCTTCAAGATTCCGAAAGTGTGCTCTACAAAGAGACGTAAACAAAAATCAGAGTGAAAAGAACAGGGAATAGCTATGGAATAAACCAACATTAGGCAGTATTTACTGGTTTTTAGAGAGCAGGTAATTGTAATGCCTCTGTCTCTTACTCAGTTGTCCAAAATCTTTAAAAAGTATTAGTAAATTAGGAAGACATGGGTATCCACTGTCCCCCAAAATAAATCTTGGCATATTTCAGCCAGGGTATCGTACAGAGGAGATGCCCTCAAAACTCGACTATCATGTACAGAGCCTGGGAATCCTACGAAAATGTCTCATGTCATTCTTCTGTGATCACAAACAATTGTTCCATGATTTAACCCCGTAAGTAAGTAATGCGTGGAACTAACAGTTGAACTGTTCGGAACTACCTCCGAAAACGCATCTGTTATTTTAAATAAATGGTCCCAGTAGGCTAAGTTTAAGGGAAATGGGTATGAAAATCATCAGATATTGTTTATAATAATTTTTTTGAAACTCATTCATTATTTATTGTTGTTTTTTTGAACATTGCACTGAGTATTTTATCTTTCACTACTTGTGTTTATCCACCTAGACTATGTAGTTCCTAACATTGCACAAATAATACCCGGAAATATCAGCCCGATTCATCACACTTCCATAATAAAATAATACCTTTCTTGGCAGGACATCAGATATTAAAACGCCATTAAACAATAAAAAAATTTGATTTTTATTTCAAGCAAAAATGGTCAACAAAATCATTATTTACCTATTTACATGTACTTATAATTACTTTAGGTAAAGCCAACAAAAACGTATAAAATCAACATCAAAATAGCAAAAGGTCACTTACAAGTAGTAGCATTAATGTTAACCTTATTACCTAGCTGCTTTGCTAAGAAAGAATCGTGCCATTTAATAGAAGTCTCGAAACAAAATAAATATCTATAGAAAATTAATAATTAGCTGTACACAGCCTGTTATGACTAGAAGTTCATCATATAGTCACCCAGGAACCTGAGTTATTACAAAAACATAGTTTGAAAGTTTGGTATCTCAAAAATAAATTCGGATATTCAAAATTGAAATTGATATTGAAAAATACACTTGAGATCACAACGGTATTTTTAGTATTTGACTTATACAGAGCACTAGGTGCTTCTCTTCCCATAACAAAAACAAACTTGCATAACATTAGATGCCAATTTAGTTAATATTCATACAAATGCCTCACCTTACTTCTTTTCTTCAAACTTTCAAAAATGAAGTATCCATACACAGTCTGCTGACACAAGAACCACCAATTTCTTGGCACAAAATGCAAGCTTCTTCTATTTTTACTGAGCAGTGAAGATCTGCAAGCATTGTTTAGCATCTGCACAAAAACAGTTATCATCCAATGAAATAATAAACATTTCTTCCCTTACCAATATGAATTGTAAACTGAAGCTGCATATTTTAGCTTTCCATCATACAAAGGCTAAAAGAAGTCAATATTTCAGAGCAAAATCCTCAACACACACTCAACAGATACACTCTTTTTAAATTATAAAGTTCCAGCTATAGAATCAGTAAATTTTTAATTTCCTGATTTATTTGGTGCGACTAGCATTATAGAAATTACAGTGAACCAATGGGTTAGAAAAGTGGTAACTACTGGAATGTTATTTGAGTTTTTGCAACTTGCTCCTTTCCGTTCATTGCACCATTGTAAACTACTTCCATGGAATCCTTTTCTTTGTTGTCTTCATCCTCTTGTGAAAGATTATCCAAATATGATGAGTTGAGTCTTGAAGCAAAATCAACTGGACCATTCAAGGCAAGAGCATCTGCATATTCTTCCAAATCTTGACTATATCTAAAATATTTTTTCAAGAAAGAAAATTTTCCATAAGCTAGTAAAAAAATAATTTCAAGTATATTCCATTTCTTATAAAACTGAATTTTCTCTTTTATTTCTCGCTATTCAGAATATCAATAATAAATTTCCCCAAATCAATTGTAAACTCATATAAATGTAGAAAGCAATGAAAAAAACACATTAGATGGCAATTGACGTTATCAATCTAGAAATCGAATAATTTTAAAAAATTTACTGGCTCTGCCTTCTTTATTAACATATTTGAATTATAAGGCATTGAAAAAAAAACAAGTTCTAGATTAATATGGAGACAAATAATAGGACCATAACTAATGCATAACCTGAAACTGACTTCATAGTTTCAATCATGTACAGCCGTTCAAATTCCAATGTACCAGGTAATGCCTAATTGGTTGTATTCTTTAAAAAATCTAGTTTATGAAATATTTAAACATTGAAGGGGAAAGGCTTTCTAACTGTAGCAGCATTAACTGACAACAGTTAATCAACAGGAAATGGATCATATATTATTATGGAGATCTGATAAGTAAATCAACAAAATGGGTTTGCTTACCTGCTTCTGGGTCTTCCTGCAAGTCCACTACCTGAAGTGTTAGCGTTGTTAGTGCCATAGTCTATGTCATCCATCGCTTCCAAGGAAATGTGAGATCCTAATAAGTAAAAAGAGAATTAATTCTAAGCAGCAAAGACCTAAAATGTGTTACAGATGAAAAGTAATAAAATTCTGCCACAAACAGAAGCAAGCAGATAAAAATAAATACATTATAGCATGGGGGAATATTTTGAGTTTACTTTCATAAAAGAATGGAATCATGAGTTTATTCAAGCAACATAACTTATTTACTTATATATTAAAAATAAATAACATCCACAGGTTGAATCTACATTCCCATAATTCCTATTAAAGTTTATTGACTGTTTTTTTTTATTTTCCCTTACTTAGCCTTACTTTATACTTGATCAAACCTATGGAACTCTCACATCAATTTAATTGTCCACAGATATATTATGAAATTGATCACTAGAAGTTATAGGACCCCGAATAGCCAAGTGGGTAACATGTATGCTTACAGCATAAGTGGTCCTAGGTTTAATTTCTAGGCCATAATGTTGATCCAGAATAGTAAGAAGTTAGGAAGCTATCTCATTTAATAAGCAGTGGGTCTTAACGATTTAGGGAAGCCAAGAATGGTGACATGGGTTTGATATGCAGGCCATGGAGAATATAGCCTGGCTATGGCATATCACTCAAAGGAATGCTGCACAGTAGACTTAACATTGGAATAAAAAAAATCATTTGTACGTTAAGGATCTTCTCAATGACCATTTTAAATCATTAATGGTTCAATCACAATCAAACTTAAACCCTTAAATTACACTGCATCCACAAGGTTTAAGGTAAAATTATTCATAAAAGTTAATAGTAAAATTGTTACATACTGAATGGAATGGACAAAGAGTGAATTGACATAATCTTGATAAGTGTTAGTTCCTGTGTTTGTAACTATTAGGAACATCTTTAGAGTATCAACTCACCAGCTTGGAAAAGAGATTCTGATACAAGAAGATTCCTATCAAGGAATCCACCAGCTAATCCTGTTCCTCCACACACTTCATCCATATAAGATCCATCCATTTCACCACCATATTCCTCATTCCATGGCTCTGATGCACCATCATTCTGAGTGCTAACCATATCCAACCACTGAGCATTGTGATGCCTGAATTTTTCTACTTGAATGCGTTTCTTCCAATCATCACGGTGCTCCTGATTATTTAGAAAAGCCATCATTGTAATGATATAAGATTCTTTGAAAGAGCCAATGAATGCATTAAACATGCTGACAATTGTAAATTATAATTCCAACTACAGAGAGTAATACTACAATATTTACGAGATCATTAATTTTCTTTCCTAATCGCATTTACTCTTAAAATACAAAGTAGAAACAACTAACATGTTCTATATCAGATTTTAAAGAGATAGCTACATAATTTATTGAAATTTTGCACACAATACTTAAATTAATTCCTCAAAAACAAAGAATGAGGAATAAGTTTATCAAACAAAGAGATAAATATTGCTGTATGAATAAAAATGGCAAATAATCCAGTCCAATTTTTCAGAAGAATATTAAAGCTGATGAAATTATGAGCTTAACAGATATAAGGTATCTTTAATTTAGGTGTGTACCTAGATTTAAAATATACCATCTATGGGGTACGGATACAAATTATATGTATCTCTTTCAAAAAGACACTTGAATCATTATAGAGGGCAAGCTAGGAGGAATTTGTGTAAAGGAAGGGTCAAACTGAAGTAAAGCTAACTTGAAAGATCTTGTTACACTTACCGCAATTATGTCTAGAGTTGCATCACACACCTTAGAGATCTGTACATTTTTATCATGCATCAAATCAAGCAGATACGCTGGGGCATATGCATTATAGGTCAAGGAAAATTTTCATTATCAAATAAATATCATAACATCAATATCACAATACCATAACATTGAAAACTACTTATGAGAAAGCTGAATTCTCAATTCTGTGAATTGTGATTGATAAAATCGGTATTAATTAAAGAACCATAATTAATTATATTGTTTGAGAAGAGCATGACACATGTGCACTCTGTAACCCAGTAATCTTAAGTTTGTCCATAGTGCATCCAAAGATGTGCCAAGACATCATGTCTACACATTAAACTTAAGTCAACTGATTTTATCTAATGCTACATATACATGTGTATCTTGCAAGCAACCATTTTGGCAAGTAGCAGAGGGTACCCATGACTAGACTCCCCAAATCAACAATTCTGCATTAAATTTGCAGGAAAAATGTACATCTAAAAATATAATAAAATTTAATCCCCCTTAGCCCTTTTAATCAAGCTTTTCACAGCATTTATAAATAATTTTCAAAGGTGGTCTAATTTGTTGGGGATTCATTTCAGAAGGAGTCAGCAATCTTAATTAGCACTTTCAATGGTTCTTTTGCAATTGGTACTGCTTAGGTGGGCACACTTCACCAACTACTTTCTTTAGCAGTGGAGACCACTTCTAAAGAAGTTAAGAGGAAGTACCAAAAGCCAATACTTGACTTCAAACATCACGGTTTAATAAAGAGGTAAGAATTGCCTTAAAAAGTCATATGAAGCAAGGAAGGGAGAGTAAAAGTTCATAGAAGCTGGAGTCTATTTTCATCTGGGCAATATGGGCAGAGGAATCATAGGAACATCTCCCCAGAAGGGAATATCGTTTGCAAGCATCCCAACCTCTTTTGTTTTGAGGCCTCTAAAATGTATGCACATCTGCAAATAGGATTATATGAATGATTACCCTTCAAGAATTGAGGGTTGTATAATATTGTATAATAGGCCTATTACGCAAGTCAATGTCTTTGTTATGAAGGAATATTTTGAAGGTTCGAATTTTAAATAACTTTACTTGCCTTGGAACTCATAAACCTAGAACTCATATCCAAGCATTCATAATTTATTCTTTATTTCAACAGAAAAAAATAGATCAAAGGATACCAGTTTCTTGAAGAAGATATTCACGGGTTGAGACATGCTTACTCAGTTGGAAGAACACATACACAACTTGAAGAACAATTTCATCATCCTCTTGTTTAGCTATAATGGAAAGATGGATATTATAAAAATAATAATGTTAGGCCAGTATAAATAATAATTTACATGAGCATCAGTAAAGATTAGAGACATGGTTTACCTTTCAAAAGTTCAATCAAGGACAAAATTGCATCAGCCTTACAAAGAAGCATTGCACAAGCGTCATCAGCAGCAACCGTTCCAAGAAAATTGACAATCTCTAATACTATATCATCTTCTGTAACTCCTACAAAAATCATAGAGAAAAATGAAATTGAAGTGAGGCCCACACCTTTTAAAATAAACATGAAATTGACAGTACTTTGGAAATTGTAGTTAGATTATTATCAAGTGTAGGAAAATATTAATACAGATGAAGGAAAATTACTTTCAGTAGATGGAAGCTGTGACAATATAAAATGGAGAATGTGAAATCAACTTATTTACTTTATTAATTTTTTACTTTTGTTTAGTTAAGAGATACTAGATAAGATTAATTAGATTAAGAGCGACTCAATTAAGTTCAAAAATCTGCTATGAAGATTGCTGCAAAATTATGTCAGAATCATTTAGTTCTTCCCAAAAAAGTTAAGGTCCCTCCTCCTTAATCCCTCAATTAGTTTACTAAAGCAACTCCAGTCACTTCCAGTTTCAGCTTCCAAATATTTTGAAAAATCATTCAATCAGTAACTCTGAAGTACATTTATATCATTTCCTGGTTGGTGCTTATCTAAAAATGCAAGGAATATCTATTAAGTAAAAACAAAAGTCATTTAAAAGATTTATCTCTAAAAACTCTACAGATGCCATGAGTTATTCTATTCTTATATTCGTATTCTTCCATCAAGAAATTCATGTTTAGACAGAGTGAACTCTCTTTTTATGTTATTGCAACTTTGTTATGGCAATTAACTGCCAATGATATTTTTACTAAACAAGTTCTACAAGGAAAATCATTGGGAACCAGGTCAATTCTAGATGAGGAATTTAGAAATAACTGGTCCTAAAACAGTATTGAGGAGCTATTAGTTATGCAACAGCAGATTCATACCATGTCTATGATTTCCTATGTTTTACTCCTGCCAAACAAATTAAATATTAATTCTAAATATGTTTAACTATGCCAGGCTATGATTATAAATTAAATACAGATAGTGCATGACCAAGGAAACTAAATCCATCATCTTCAAGAATGATGATTAAGATTTGAAACTGCCAAGATTTGGGAGTCAAGAGAAGGTTTTTCATAGAAATTTTTGAAGGGTTTGTTTGTTTACGGTTATGTGACAACTGAGCAACACTTTTAGATTGTTTTTATCGAAAGTGGATTTCAAAATATCATGCATTGTATTAAGATAACAAACCTGGAATGAGTTTACTTCTAAACCAAGAAATAAGATTATATTGTCGAAGAAGCTTCTCATAATCCAAGTCAGGTAGACTAAGATTTGCTAGAACACCTAAGCACTCAAGAACAAAGTCCTCACAGTCAGCTTCCTGGACTGCATTAGCTAAATCTCCAATGAATTCCTGCAACAGAAATAAAAAATCATGATTACTACAAGGTTACTATCATGCATTAACTCCCACAAAATAACTGTCTAAAGAACATTATTTCATATTCCTAATTCTGATAATATTCAGTCCAAATCAAACTTGTTCTAATAACCCCTAAGTAAAAAGTTTTCCATTCTATGATATACTAGACAGGACTAGTCATACTGAGGCTATGATTCTATAGACTGGTTTATGGCTAAGCAACTTGTGAAAAAGACATCCCTGAAAAGGTTTTTAATTACAAACATTTTTAGAAATTTGATTAAATACATCCCTTAGAATTTTCTTTAAATAAACACTACGTTATATCAATGTATGAAGTTCAAAATCATTATCAGAGTTAATGTAATTTTTAAGCTCCAAAATATGAGATAATCACATAGCTTGGAGCATTCCCAGCCATTCAAAGGCTAAATCTTACTGAATACAACATTGATTTATTTATAATAATACTTTTACTAGCTTTATGCTCGTTAACACTGTGTTAGCTTCAAAATGTGTCCAGTACTGTAATTAAAAATATTGGCAAGGTAAGCCTATTAGATTAAAATGCATTTATTGGGAAATATCTGTACCTTTGCTGCTGAAAATGAGACCTAAAACTCACATCTTGTATGCTGAGTGTAATTGAATGAGTATAATTTTAATTTCAAAACGTCATCTACTAAAATACAACTTGTATTTCAATGTACAAAATAGGAATAATCATCACTATAAAATTATGTCTTAAAAAATCGTAAATATTTAAAATCGCAAGTATTCAATCAACTATAAATTTTTAGACACTGAATACACTCAATAAAATAGGTTAGATGAATGAGGAGACTTTTAGTCTCAATCTTGCCCAAATAAAGACACAATTATTATTAATAAAAGATATGCTATACTGATATTTTAGTTTAAGTATAAGTACATATTTATGCACCTCAAAATAAATAAGCTGAGCAAAGGTGGTTCAGTAATCAATAAGTTACCACTAAGCCGATTCCAATAGATAGATTTTAACAATAATTAGTAGACTTTTCTAAACAGCAAGCTCTCAAGCAACGAGGGGTAGGAGATATATAATTTCAAGTTTTACCAGGCAGCTTTGAGTAATCTAACAAAATTAATTTTCAGCAAGATAAGAAATTCGGAATTCATTTTGAATTATAGATACTGGAAAGTTTGGGATTTGAATTGGATTCAATATCTCCTTCTTAGATAATCATTGCATTTCAGCATTTTATAAACTGAATTGTTAGGTATGTTTTTAAGACTCTCCTGTATTTAGAAAACAGGACATTTTTCCATTGGAAGTTTAAATTGATAGGTCCAGCTTTTACCACTAGTATACACATTTAAGAAATGATATGTAAATGGCATCTTTGTGAAACACATATATATTAATAATTATTAGCTGCAGTAACTTACAATGAAAAGGACCTTTGTAGGACCATCATGTTGAGAAATGTTTCGAACAATTTTCATGACTAGAGCATCCTGTAAACGAAAAGCCCTTTTCATCAAATCCTTTAATCCAACAGCTTCTGAATCATCTGAATCAGCTTCATTGTTTTCTGCTGTTTCAACACCTGCTTTCCCATTTTCTGACAATGAATTATGCACATTTGTAGAGCACATTAGTTGGGCATTACGACGGTTCATAGCAAGATTGATTAGAAGGGAAGCAGCCAATGAATCTGTCTGCTTTTCTGGTGGCTCCAGCAGCATTCTCATCACCTACAAAGATTGTTTTTCATAGCTATAAATTAAATATGATTAAACTACAGCCTCATCAAATCACAACTTGATACAATAAATTATAGTGATCCATTACTTCTCCATTCTTTGGTGTTTAAACTAACAACAAGTAAATTAGTACATACTTTAGCAGTATTATAAACATAAATATCTAACACGAGATTTAGCTTCCAGCACATGAAATACTGAAGAATAATTTCTTAGGAATCCTCTCAAAGAAACAATGATAAAACATTATGATACAAGGAAACATGTTGTAGATTCATTAGGGTCAAAGGGATATTTCTAATCACCAGTCAATTCCAATAAAAAGGATTTAGGAAAATTTGACCAGTGGAAAATGGATGTTTCATACACCTTACAAAATAAAGAAATGCTAATTGTATAATTTCAATGCAAAGTAATTAAAGAAATTATAAGATATATTTTCCCATTCAGACAGTTAGGTACATCCATGATGTGTCCAAAAACAAAGTCCTCACATCTCTGTTCAAGCTGTTTAAAGTGCAACTGACAAAAACATAGAATTATCTGCCTTGGGTAGATAAGTAAAAATCCTTACCACTTAGATTAAAACTTTATGACTACGCAAAATATTACCATGATAGCAGAAAAAAATACTCACAATTGGAATGCAGTTGGTGTAAGTAAACATAGATTTCACCCTGTCGTCCATTGATAAGTGATAGAGAACACTCATTGCTGTGTTGTGCTGACGAACGTCACTGGCAGCCAGTACAGCCACCAAACGTGGCAGCATGCCAACACGCACCATTTTACCACGCAAACCTCCATCAAAAGATAGATTCATCAACAGTTTCAGAGACAGATGAGATACATCAAATCTTGGCCATGAAACTAGCCGTGGTAACTTTTCCACAACATTGTGTTCTGCCTGTTGAGACAAATATTAAATTACTTCAGTTTCAATTACACTATGAATAGTAAATATAACAACAAGTATGCTTACCATGTCATTTTTATTTTCTCTAAATATAGAGAGCTTTTTGAGAAATGTAAGTACAAGCACCAGAAGATCTGGATTGTCTCTATCAAGGCACCTTATTAGCATCCCAACTATGTTACGTCTACGCATTTTTTC
Source organism: Sympetrum striolatum (assembly GCA_947579665.1). Taxonomy (NCBI): domain Eukaryota; kingdom Metazoa; phylum Arthropoda; class Insecta; order Odonata; family Libellulidae; genus Sympetrum; species Sympetrum striolatum. The sequence goes on along the minus strand of OX388342.1, from coordinate 44,452,213 downwards.
TTCAAGTTTCAGGGATTCCGCCAAATTTAGCAACAGGTAAAATGAGACTACAGAAGTAAAAAACATTTTGATAATAAATATTACATCCATTGATATTACAGAGAACACAGAGATAAAGATTCCAAAAATGTACTTATATTTTAAAAGTTCTTAATTAAATAATCGATTGAATTTGGTACAAACCTCTTAACAACTGATCCTGTTTACGAACGAGTGACTGGAATTTCCGAAGGCTTCGTTCATACTCAAGACGTGATCTTACAACGGGCTTAGCTGGAGCTATGCCATCTTCCGTGCTATCACTGGCATCTGGACTCAATACCCTCTGCAGAAAAAAGTAAACTCATATATCAGAAACAGTTTACTATGGTGACTTATGAAAAATGTCATCATCTCATGCAAAGATCATATAGCATTAGCAGGGCTGGATAACATAAATGATATTAAAAATTTCACACCTGCAACATGTATATCTGAAGGAGACTTTCCACTGTAAATGAATGAATATTGTCCAGAAATGAAACAGATATGAATGGTGAAAACCAAGTCAGAGCTTCAAGGTGAGAATCTCATGTCAGTTTATTTTATGTTAGCTTAATAAATAGATCATTTGGGCATGGGAGGAATAATTTAGCCATAATTGAAATTAACAAACAACTACATAATAAAAACTACCACATTTGAAAAGGATTGATGTTTCCTAACTCTAGGAATTATAATCCTAGAGTAATAAAATAAATTTTATGGCATCACTATGGAGGTATTTCAATCTCACAATCAAAAGGATTCCTAGACATAGCATCTGAGGTTAACTGATAATTATTCAAAGTAGTTGTACAGCTTTTTTTATTGGGAAAAATCATTATGAAGATACAATATTCATCACTTAACCAAAAATTTAAAATAATCTTACCAAGTTAAATGGGCTAGGTTATTAGAATATTTTTATAAGTATACTTTTAATGAGTTGTTTTACCTTTGGAAGAGATGATGGTATCTGGCCTTGATGCCTAGGAGATGTACTTCCTTGTGGTGAAAGATTGGAATCAGTATTCCGAGATGGCCTCCGTTGCTCTAGCTCATGTTCCCACTGCTCATAACGGCGTAACTCATGTTCAATCACTTCTATACAAAGTGATCCAACCTAATGAAATACGTTTGAAGGGAAGTATAGGCAATATATAGTCATTTATATAATTTACATATAAATATCTTATATAAAAATACATATATTGAATACCTAAAATAACTGAATACATTATTTATGTATTATATATACTAAAGTAATTAAAGGATTTGAGTGATACCTGATAAATTTCAAATAAAATACATAAAAAATAAAATTAATTAGACGAACCATCTTTAAACCCCAAGTACTCATGCCTAAGAATATCTTGTCAACTGAATTTTCAGAATTGATAGTTATTTAGCTTTTGTACTTTCAAATTTTTAACAATTTACTTAAGGAAGAAAATTGCTATAATCTTCCAAACATAATTGACATTAATTGAATTTGAGCCTTGATTCCCTATGTATGAAAATAAATAGGCTCAGTTTCAATGATTGAATTGGCCATCAATCTTTCTATGCATTTTAATAAACATTCTACAAAATTTTCCATCATCAATATATTTCGTAGACTAAACATCACACCTCAGCAATTTATAAATAACATAAAATAAAACTCAGAAGTAGGACTGAAAGTATTCTATTGAAGCTATTATGGCAAAAGCTTTACCTTGTAATGAATAACAATTCGATGGAATTGAGTGAAGGATGAAAAGCAGAAGAAAATGTAGATAATATTGGTGCTCAGCTCAACACTGCGACGCCATTCCTCTCGAAGAACTCTTGAAAGTGCTCCTAATACAGTCTCTGAAGGATATGAAATACTATTATTAAAATAATTGGTTGTATCTATTAAAATACATTATCAATGAAATGAAAGCATTTCAAATTCATTATAAATGTCATCAAAATGGAATTTTCACTAATTTGCAAAAAAAAGCAACAAGAAAATCTCCCATTTTATCCTTACGGAGTCAGCTATTAAAAATTACCTGAAACTTATAAATGTACAAAAATATAAGAAATATGTGGGAGAAACTTTCGAACATTAATTTCATACTCTTTCTGACGTGAATCCTATCATACATATTTGGTAGTAGTTAAAGGTCCAATGAAGATCCATTACATATTGATAGCTGTTTGTCCAAAGTATCCTTTGTTCAATTCTGGATGATTCAAATCTCTCATTAGAAATGCAGGTTGAGTTCATTTTGATCGATTGCAGAAATTTTTCCTTTTGCAGAAATGAATCAGAAATAATGGTCATACGAAACTGAGATAAATACCAAAGAAAGTAAATTATATAAATATTCTTATTTTGGTCAAAGAATGTTTTATTAGGGTCGATATTGAAAGAATTAAAACAAAAATGATAAATTCTTTTGTAATTTTGTGGGCATAAACAATTCCCTGACGACAAAGGTGATAGTTGAACTCAACTGTCATACTCATAAGAAATACATAGGGAACAAGGGCCAACATTTTATGGCAATAAAACTATTAGCAAACTTTGGAAATTGAAATTCAGCTATATATTTATACAAATAATATCACCTTCTATAATATACGTTTGAAATCTGGTTTTGTGAATAAAATTTCAAATGATTAATTCTCAAAAACATGGAAAATCTTGCAGTCAAAAATCAATTAAAAGGCTACAATGTACACAAATAAGATATTTGTCTAACAACAAAAAAATGCTACATTATAACAGTTAAGAAGCATTATTTGTGTCTACCAAAAATACATGCTAACGCAAGAAAGAATCAATAGTTAGCTACAACATTTGAAAATGAAGTATTTACAAATTGAAAAAAGTAAGTAACGTTTCATTATCATAGTACATGAATATTAGTTCTTTAAAATAAAAAAGAACCAAAATTTTCATAATAAATTCTGTTATTTGTTTTCAATGATATTAAACAGCACTATGATTTTTTGGTATGCTAATATTTAATGGTTTGAATCATAAATTATTTTATTTTAGTAGTAGTACAGTTAAAAGTGCTTCGACAGCTTAGATCATTTCGCACATTGGCTCTGACTGGGAATCGAACCTGGGACTGCTTTCACCAAAGGCAAACTCGCTGTCCACATGACTATACGGATGCCCAATTTTATTTTACTATGCATTCAATGTAAATTGACAATATTCTTTCATGATTTTAAGATTAAAAATCATTAATAAACCACAATGAAATAAACAGAATTACACCACGGAAGCAGACAATAAAAGTAATAATCAATATGAACAATCCAACATCGCATCGGGATTATTAATATTTTTTGTAACTAAATTTAAGTTTAATTCCGTCATTTTTGACAGGGAATACACTAGTATATATGTATATAAAGGGATATGCTAGAATATAAGGGAAAAGAGGGCTCACAGATAGTCAAGCCAGCAGTGCATTCGGCTTTGGTGAAAGCAGTCCCAGGTTCAATTACTGGTGAGAGCCCTCATGTGAAATGAACCAAGCTGTAGAAACACTTTTAATACACAAACTACCCAATAAGGGAAAAGAGAGAAATAGTAGGAAAATTATAAAGAATGGAAATATAAAGAATGTCTATAATGGAGAGTAATGCTGAGTACGTGCTTAAAAACTAAGATTAGATGTATGAAGATATGAAATTATGGACATGGAAAAATTAAATGTTGATGGAGAAAAAAATATGCATTTTCATTCAGAAAAAGATGCGCAGAATGATATGAAGGAACTAATAAGTAAAGAGAATAGAAGGGGCAAATGACATTCTGATGCATCGCAAAGTAAAACGTGTCATATTCATATATGTATCCAGATTTTGGTTATCTTTTACATAGAAATAAAAGGCTTTAAATGGGTCATACATGTGCAATGGTTTGAAAAAATCTACATGAACAGCTATGATGAGAGATTACTGTATATAAGCATATGAAAATATCTGAAAACAGAAACCAGCCACAAAATCCAAACTGCAGAAAAATACCTCAAAAGTGGACTTTGAATGAAGTTTATAGTGAAATATTTACTGGGAATTAAAGAGGGTTCCTCATACTAAAATACAATGGGGAGAGAACAGCACAAGTTATATGTATGTTAAAAAAAATGATTTGTATCATTGTATTGGTATTTTACTTTTTGATGATTATTTTATTCTACTGTTGATGATGTTTTATTTTTTGATGATGTATTTGATTTTAATTTTTTCCTGCTTCTGTTTTAATGTGTCTATCCATTACTTATAGTAAACATGTACTTTTGTGATGATCATCGTATGATCATATTGAGAGCAAACTCTGCCATGTGGTTTATAACTACCGGCAGATTTTATGTAATTAATATAATAAGAGAGTCATAACATAACTACAGATGATACTAAGATTGATGAAAATGCTATGAAAAGAAGGAGAGTGAATACACAACCATTAGATGAAAGCTCTAGAAGATTTTCAGGGACACGAGCTAATTGGAGTATTAGAGCTGATCCTCGAATTTTGTCAGCAGGGCCTTCGTACATAAGTTCCATGTATTCTTCCAGCCGAGACATGGAAGCAACTGTTTTAACCTCTCCACTCCCTTCCACAGATGTTGATCCTTCTCCACTACTGCTTCCTGAATATGGCCGAGGCACAGCAGAATCAGGTCTGCCATTACTACTGATATTGGGCCCATCTCGAGAACGGTCAGGTGTAGATGGCACTTCAAGAAATTAATGTGGAATCATGTGTTAATCAAAATTAAAAGAAATCACTACAAAATTAAGTGTTTCACATTATTTTAGTAGCTAAAGTTTTAAAAAAAGCTTTTCAATTTGGAATCATAATAAAAAAGAACAAAATTATTTTAAGTAGTTGAAGGTGCACGTCCCCATGTGCTATGTTTCTTCCTTTTCCTCATCTTCATCAACTAATTTTATTAACGGGTTACATCATAATGATATAATTGATTTAATTTTACAAATTGATCAGCAAACCACCCAAATAACCAAACAACACAAAGAAATAGCAAATATTTACAATATCAATGTACAACAAAGAGACAAAGATTGCATAAGCTATTCATTTACTTACCATGGAAATTATCTATTGGAAATGTTAACTTCGGAAAGAAATTACCTAATATCTTGGTTATTTAGCATAATAAGAAAAGTAAAAGAAATTTTCAAAACTATATTTCAGTAGTTGCCACCAATACAGTACAAATTTATCCGTAACGGTAGAAACTTTACACAGTTTCTATAAAACACATCACACCAACCTTTATTAGATTGGGATGTCCCTTTCCGGTTTTGCAAGTAGTATATTAGTTGCTCCACTTCTGCCAACTTGCTTGGATGAATCAGCTGACACCGGTCAACCACTTCCTTTGCAAGTGCTGATATATCCGTGGCAGGGCTCAGGTTTTTCAGGCGAATCACCTTTTGGCATTCCTGTACATAGATTATAATCGTGTAAGACAGAATTCGTATGCATATTAACGGAAATTTTCAAAGAATCTATTCCGTAAAGTAACTTAACATGAACTTTGCTTTGTTAAGTATCAATTAAGATAGCCTTAAATTAAGAGGTTTAATCGGATCGGGATGTAGCTTTTCATGTTGGAAATACTTAATTAACAGGAAAAAATTTGGATTCATTTAAAAGGAATCATAATACCTTTTTTTCGCCTATCATGGCATCTCCAGTTTCCCCAAGAATAGTTGCCTCCAGATGGTAGTTAACTACCAAGGCTTTTTCAGAGGGATGCACATCTATAGAACCACCTTGAATTTTTCTGTATGCAAATATAGAATTAAATATCAAGTAAACATCTAGTTCATGCTGTCATTCTGACATTTAATGAAAGATTAATGAAAGGTAATTATATGGATAACGCGGTATAAATGAAATTTTCATTATTATAGTACTTAAATAACACAAGCGTATAACAAACATCTTGAATATATCATCTTATAACATTCGGAATGCTGAAACCTATGACTTGATATTTGGAATGTTTATGTATTTGAAACAGCGATGAGAGAAATACCCACCGTTTAATGAATTTCGCTTCTTCCGTCTGCATGATTAGGGAATTTAAGGAAGCTAACCATTCATAGCTATAATCGTATATTCTATAATAGGAAGTGCATTTCAACACCTAACATCGGCACCAATACCAAACAAAGCACCAAAACGCCGATCTGCCATGTTGAGAACCTTGTTATTGTGGTTATTACGTAAAATTGCGTTTTGAGATTCCAATCCAAAATTAACGTTTACTTGAAAAAAAATTAGATTAATTTAATGTATAAGTTAATATCTGAAACAATAAAAATAGTTAAAAAGATAACTGTATCGATTAAACATTTAGAAAATGGTGCGCGAAAATCAAATCATTTAGGTGAAGGTCAAATAATCTAATCGATTAATAATTGTAAGTGCGCGAGCAAATAGAAAGCTTTGGTGTCTATAATTATATAATTTTAAATTTAACGAAGGATTTATGTTATGTATGTATGGTCAATAGAATACAATTTCAAAAGTCTATTATTCTCCTGGATTGACGGCTCAAGGTAAACCAAAATGTAGAATGAAAAGACAAGCAAAACATGATGGACTTTTCCGCTACTATGTCACATAGTTAATGCAGCATATATATTTGAAGGTTATAAACAGAAAACAAAATGTGTTTGTATAACATAGCCGCTACTGCTGATATGAAGTAACATCTAAAAAAATTGTCAAAACACGAAGTGTGATTCTCAGGGGAGGAATGTTTCCTGCCCGTCATTCCTTTATCTCATAATTTAAAATGCTCGTATTCTAACACGTGAACGACGTAAACCACTAGTCATTAAGGCGGCGCTCGGTGAATCTCCCCGCATTCTTTTTCCAGTAGCATGGCAATGCGGCCCATTTTTCATTTAGCACTCTTGCTGTTATGGAATGGATTTTTTTGGTAAAGTAGATTTCTTCTTTTTCAAAGTCAAATCAAAAAATGAATTGAATTTAATAAATCATTTTTTAAAATTATTTATTTATGTAATGTTTCTACTATTTAATTCTATTAAAGTTAGACATTTTATGTAAATAATTAGGAAGTCTTCTATTATTTCCTATCTTAATGAGATCTGATTTTATGCTATCAGAACTTTCATTACAATAATCACATTACCCGTACACTCGTTTTGAAATGCAAAAACGTTCATTTTTATTATTTTTTCAATGTGCAATGAAAATGTAAAAACGAAAATTATAAATTTCAAAAGAAAGGGGTGGCTAACGCGGACACTGTAATGAAAATCAAAATGTATAAAAGCGAATTCTTAAATGATTGAAAACAGTCGATATCCTTTGAAGGATACATTTAGCAATAGCAAATTATATACACTTTAAGAAAGTGGAACTTTTAATTTCTCTCAATTTTGAGAGTCGCTCTTATTAGTTATTGTTATTATATGATGCAGATTGACTGTCGTCAGGTGGCAGCAACAAACATTATACAACAACACAAAGAGACACTCTGGGAGAAGAAGAGAGCCTTGAGTTCTCTTTTTCTGTCGAAGATGGAAACGTTGTTGCCGAGAATAATAACTCTGTCACGGTTAACCTTAACCAATATGGTTAGGGTACTTCGTACTTCCTCCTGGTTAAATAAAAATGTTTTAAATTTTATGTTCCTTAGATTTAAACTGGATGGGGTTCAGAAAAAATCAATACAAACAATAAATACGGATATTTCCATACAAGTTATACATATTTTTTAACTTCACATAATAATAATTATAATAAATCGTCTTTATTCGCACGAGATTGAGACTAAAAGTCTATTCTTTCATCTAACCCATAAAAATAAACATCATCAATTGTTGGAAATTCCATAATATTTTAATTATATTATACAGTAGTGTAGAATTAGAATTTTTTAACATCCAATTTTAAATTGCAGCTTTTCATTTCCTAATGATAGATAGCCTTTTACAATTACCTGCGATCTGAAGATATCGCTTAAACGTGTATCGATGATACTGTAATTCCTTATTATTAACGGAGGTATAATGCTCACAGTCTAGGGATCCTAGGAGCGATCATCGATTATGAAAATCCTGAAAAATACGCAAACGGAAAAGTGATTATGGATGTGGATCCAGGAGCGGACGATGCGATGGCTATTCTCTTGATGACTTCGAAGTTGGCGAAGAAAGAACGGGGTATTAATGTGATTGCGATCACTTGTGTGAGTGGCAACACAGGAATTGAAAATGCAGTGGCAAACGCTTTCAAAGTATTGAGGACTGCAGGACGACTAGACGTAAGTATTGATTCATGAGAATAATACATTAACGAAACTGAATTTAGTTTATACATAGATTTACATGTATAAAAATATAGATTTAAATACATTCGTGGATATGATCACTGTTTAATCAGGATTAACGATGGAGACGGAAGTCAACGGATTATTGAATTAAGAATGAAAATTTTTGCACTATAAAATATATAATAGCTTTTGTACTGTTCAACCACTTGAGGTTTCGTAGAACCTTACAATTGTTTTTTATAATTTATTTAATTACCCAACGATATATTTTTTATGATATATATTTTTCCTACTTTTCAGATACCGGTGTACCGAGGTGCTGATCGACCACTTCTACGGAATTCAACCACAGACAATTTCTTTGGCAACGACGGATTCGGCGATTTCGTCTATCAAAATGCTCCAAAACCAAAAGAATATCTCCAGAAAGAACACGCTGTCCTGGCAATGATTCGTTTAGTAGCTCAATACCCAGGTACGAGGAGTTTACACACGATACAGCGAGAAGATTTATGTTCTCCATTGAATTGTATTGTTTGTGTTTTTTTTGTTAATGTATTTGGGTACTATCCGAAGTTTTTTTTAGCTAATGAAATTGAGGTTCACACCAACCTTTAGGCTGATGACATACTGACATAGTTGAATATCATCAGCACCGAGTGTCGGCATTGAGTCGAACGTTTTCCTCTGCGTGACTTCTCCAAATGGAATGCACTTCTTTCTGTTCCGTGCCGAAAACGTATCGCTGTATCTTTCCCGATTGCTCAATACAACATTCATGGCACAATACACTGCAAGATGGGGTAAATTAGTGCAAAGTAACATAGCTCACAGACTTTTTCTTCGCTCCTCCCGGTTCTTCTTGTATATATTCTCTTGACAAAGACGAATTTCTTAGGTGCTCGCCAACATATATTATAGATTTGACTCATCATCATTAGTTATCTGCGTCCTATCATTAGTTATCTATCCTGCCCTTGCTGGTCTCATCTCCACCTCCAGCTGCTCTTGTCCTGTGCTTTTCTCTTCATTGGTTCATATTTAGGTTTTGGGTACCCAAGATTCGAAATCTGATATACTACGAAAAACTCACAATCTAGGAAACTAAAATTTATTTTATTGCAAAATTTTCGATTTTTTCTCTGACAATCGTAGTTGTCTACATTTTTTTCAGCTACATGATGATGCACATTTTATCTTGGTTGTATGTACTTGACTTATAATTAACTTTATAATAACCTTCAAGATAATGAAAAATACCTCTGTGATAATTAAATAAGTATGTAAATTGGGTAGAGATAATTATTGCAGAACCTAGGATATGTCGTCAGTTTTGCATTGAATGTGTAATTAAGCACGCATTGATCGTACAACACATAGAAATACATTACATGATGTCACGGTTCAAAACGTGTTGGATATTTGAAACAAAAGCGTCGAATGAATCATAAATTTCTGAATATGGAAATGATTTTTCATTGAAATGTTCCATAACTAATCTTTATACACACCATATTATTTCAGTCTTGATAAAAAAATCATTTAAAAGCTAAACATTCTCATTAAGGTTCACAATCCTCCGCAGGTCATTGCATTTTCCTTTAGGTGCTCTTGTGTGGCTAAAATGGATAAACTTTCTGTTTCAGCGCATTATTTTTCATAAAGACATAAAATCTCGATGGTTTCGAAGAGGAGTACTCATCAATGCATTTCACCGTTTTTTTTTAAGGTGAAGTGACACTTTTGGCTTTGGGACCTTTGACCAACGTTGCGTTGGCGCAGAAGCTCTATCCCAACTTCCTACAGGATTTGAAGCAGCTCGTTGTTTTGGGAGGAAGTGTACATGGTAAGCTGTATTAAAGTATCCTCACTTTTATTATTATTTATTAATATTTTATTATTTATTTTATTATTTATTTTATTATTTATTAGCGAAATTTTATTGACATAAATACATTGAAACGTAACATTAAAATAACATACAAGTATATTAAATTAAATGGTTATCCTGCCTGAGATCGGCTCACAATTTTTTTATAAATATTATAATTGTTGCTTATTGTATTGAAAAAAATAAGGAGAAGAACATTTACAAATAAAACATTTAACAGTTCAAGAAAAAATGCAAAAAGAAAAACAAGTATTACAAAGTAGATAAATTATAATCCAATACCGCAACTGCCGATAAATGTGTTACAAAACCAAATAAAATAAAACGAAGTATTGGTACATTCAAGTCCCCCTGAGCTAATTCTAGCTCATCAGGGGGTGCTCCATATGTATAAATGTGTTCACCTATTTATTGTAAACTAGTTGTTTCGTATTCATTTTCACCTCAGAAATATTTTTAATCCCATGCATATAGTCAGGCAGATTATTAAAAATCGAATGAAAGCGTTAGTAACAACTTCACATAGAATCATAAAATTTCTTATTTATTTTTCGATGAAGAAAAATTCGTTTTATAAATATTTGAATGGTTTTTTTAACAAACTAAGCAACAAGAAAAATTTTCGAAATTTTTGCTTGAATAAAAAATTATATGTCACTAGGTGTATGTCTTTCAGTTTATTGTGATTAGCATTAATACCATTCGCATTGCCGTAGGTTTATTAGCCGCTAAAATCTTTCGCTAAATGATTCTATTATCTCGCATTCCCAAGCACCTCAAAATATTTCATTTAAGATGACATAAGAAAAATGTGTATAAAAAATAAGTGAGAGGAGGAGATATCTTAAACATTGCAATTACTTCGATACTGGGTTACTCGTCCATAGTATCTGCGAAGACTTTTATTGCCATTCTTCTAATGAATGGCAACTTCATAAATTAAGAGACTGTTTTAAATAGTTAGTTCCGGTGTTTCCTAATTGTTTTTCATTAAAAAGAGATGCGGTAGAACATAAGAGCTTCATCCGACCACGAGAGAAGGAAACCGCGAACGAGGCCTTTAACTTTTGTTTCCTGGGGCTAATTAGTCACGCTTGCATAGCTGCCTTCAGTTTAAAGACCTTGAGTAAACATTTTTTCAACCCTTGAACTTCATTTCGCTTTTGTTTGCGCACGAGAAACGTAACAATGAAGAAGCGATGACATCAAATTTCCTTAACCATCATTCCCATCCCACGTTCTGACTATTTGAGAAACGTCACTTTGAATTAGGAACGCTTTATCGAAGGCAATGTTTATGAGGCTCTATGAGTGTTTAATTGTAAAGATGAATCGTCATCATTTTTGCGCGCTAAAAGTCTCTAATTTGATGTGCCAGGTGTTCTGCCTAGGACAAGGAATGTTCTTTACCTCTGACGCATTTAGAAATTAGTTACAAATATTTTTAAAAGCAAAAGACCTCCGTTAGCCTAATTCTTACTATGCGTAACGTAAAAATTCATTGAATGTCAGAAAACATTCCAATAAAGGATTTTATTCTGATTGGATGTAGATTGAGAAAAAAACCTCAATGGCATTTAATCATATTAATAAACGATTTTATTTAAGGACGAGATTGGGATTTCAAATTCTCATCTTACATATAACCCAAAGAAATTTCTTAGTATTTGAAATTACCAACAGATATGCATTGCAAATACCATGTTCGTGGAGAAAAATAATTTTCCTCTCGACAGTAATTAACACCCGTTGTAAGTATTTGGAAAATAATTTCGGAGTTAATGCTACATTACACATAGTAATGCGATTGATAGCACTAAAAATTTCTTAAACGAGTAATTAATAAATTTCATTACAAGACACTTTTCCTTCCATCTATCTGTTCTTTCTCATTTTATAAGGCCGAATTCAACGTATCACCTAAATTGGTGATTATTTTGCAACTTATAAAATCCAATAAAAAAGGTTATTACAGCAGCATTATTAATCAAGTAAAAAGTTTCAAAATGACAAAGAAACTGGATATGAAAAGTGTTTTGTATCATTGTGAAATTCAAATAAATGTGACAGAAATTTTCCCGTGAAGTGATACGTGAAAGAATCATAAAGATGTTTTTATTAGCATCATTATTATCAAAATCAGTAGTTGCGAATTAGCTTCTGGTGTTGCTTGTGGAGCATTTGATTTTGAGTGCGTTTTCTTCGAAGTTTTCATGAGAGGAAAATTTGACCTTTTCCCTGCAAATCATAATTTGAGCGAATCACAAGCCACTAGCTGATTTACTAATTTTACTATTTACCGCTAATTTTCGTTTCTCTGGAAAGTACACGAAAAGAGTAAATAGAATAGAAAATTTTGCTGGAAATGATGGCCCACCACCTCTTATTCTACTCATAATTTTATATTATGAGTAGAACTAAACCGTATTCTATGAGCCTTTACAACAACGCATAAAGGAGGCTCCTTTCGTTTTATGTACTTTCATATATCTATTCAACTGGGTATACCATTTTTGTTAAAATCCAAGGAAAATATTTCACAGCAGCCAATCACGTCAAATAAAAAATATTAAAACCTTAAAAGTAGATCTCGCAAATAATATGACATAATATATAAAATAGAAAAATATAGAATTAATATCATTCAATGAAAAACTCCAATGTGAGGCTGAATATCATTATCTAATTCACATTCAAATCCACTTCGTTTAATTTCTTTCACTGAAAAAGTAAGAGGAACGATACCACAAGTTTCTATATCAATAATTATTTTCAGGCGTTGGTAATGTGAAGCCGGCTTTGGAGTTCAATTTTTACTTTGACCCTGAAGCAGCCAACATAGTTCTGTCTGCAACGATGAAGCCAATTTGTTTGGTTCCCTGGGAAGCCGTTAAAGAGAGAACGCAGATAAGCATGGTGAGTGATAATCTATAACGTAACCTCCACATTATATTTGATAACTGCACAAATTTTGAGTAGTTAGAGAGACATTTTTGATGGCATAACAAGTTAAAATAACGAACACTGTCTCGAAGCATTCGTACTAAGCGTTCGTCGCACTTTTCAGTCTAGATAAGCAAATTGCCTCTAGATTACTTAACTTGAAGGCCAATTTGAAACTTAACTCTTCCATCATTAGCAATCAAAAACTTGAGAGAGGGAATGAAGAGATTCACCAGGAAGGAAGAGGAAGAAACTCCCTTGTTTAATTAATTGAGACAAAATGCTACCAATAGACAAGTACGCGTAAACACAGTGCACTAACCACATGAAAGAGAAATTTCGCAGGATTCACTAAGGGTTGACTTCAATGAGTACCCTCACTCAGTATAGCTCAAATCTCAGAACCATCGATATCATCTTAGCACAGAATAAGACTAGGTCTTTTATCAAAAGGTTGATAACTTTTCTTTCTCCTGTCCCTTAAGAAAATAATGAAATTCCTTTGTTACACTTACGTATTGATTAGCATGAACAGAGTTTGCGGTATGTTTCTATATTCTAGACGGATGAGGTTCATTCGTTTCTACTTTATTTCTTGAAAAACATATGCACATGAGTAAAACAAAAAATCAGAGAGAAATACTAGGATACAAAAATGGTGAATGTTAAACTCACAAAACGAAACTCATAATAGATGACAGTATATATTTTAAACTAGTAAGCTATAGCGTTTGGTCAATGAAGAAATTCTTCAATTGATGTGCGATATTTTTCTTTTCAGGACTGGAGGAAAAACGTAATGGGACGGATCAATAGTCCAGCAATCCAACTGTTGAACAAAGCAGAGCGAATATACAATACAACTTTCGACCAATGGATCAATGCAGACAGTTTTGCCGCCCTCCTGGTTCTTCGGAGGGATTCTAGCACTTTGGCGAACACAAAGACATTTTGCGGAGGAAATCCCCAATACGCGGAAGTGGTGGTTGACTGTGGTAATATCGGAGGGGCTGTGATAGTCGATTACGCAAATAATTTGAAGAAAACTCCTAATATAGAGATCATAGAAGAGTTCGACCCTGTAATATACAAGGAAACGGTACTACGTTACTTAAGCTAAAAAGGAACTACTCGAAATATTGTTCTTTTTGGTTTTCCTTCACATCACATCACACGCAAAATGAAAACACTTTTGAGGTGGTACTTATTAATAAAATAAAGGATTTGCACACACAAACGTTTTTTGTTGTTTTTCCATCATGGCTTTTCTATGCGATAAACGAGCAGAATTTGTTTTTTACTTTCAGCCGCCACCGTCTTAACTTATACTCAGTGACGGTAAGAGATTCGCTCTTTTCTGCACCATTATCGTTTAAAACTATCACTAAATATATGTATCGGTTCTTTGATTAGACATGACAGGGATACGGATCAATTTCATCTACCGTATGTGTTGGCGTATAAGTCGACCTTAGAAGCCCAAAATAAAATCCCTCAAAATCCAGAGGTCGACTTATACGCCGAAAATAAAATTTAACCCTTTACCACCAAGTGGTAAATTAGTGAAACTGCCTGCTTAACACTTGTTGAACACAAACTCTCGCAACTCATCACAATTATTTCTTACTGAAACTAATTTTGGGCAAGTCAAATTAACGTAGATATCATATTTTTATTTTACAATTACAATTTATTACTATTTACTATTATTATTTACATTTTACAATTATTTAATATTTATCTCGATGTTTTCTTTTTAGAAATGAAGATCAATAAGCACATCATGGTTTGATTATGTTTATATAATCGTTATGATTCGGCTTAGCGTTAGGAGTTAATGGAAGTTGTTTTAGCAGTGTCGTGATTTGATATTACCATGCTATATTAAAATTATTTCAATAATAAATTTTTAATACCATTGTGTTTCTGTTTCGTAACGCATTTTTATTTGTGTAGTGATACCAACGAAAGAAACTTGTATAATAGCTTAGCAGAGGCGGGAAGTTGACGTGGTGGCTAAAAGAAACGATTCTAACGTTTTAATCTTATGTGGTAAATATCCCTTAAGATATCGTATATTTATGGATATCGTAGTTTTTCTTCCCATAAATTAGAGTTGGGGAAGTGGTATTGCCTTATTTTTGGCTTCGACTTATACGATGAACATAAGCAAAAACCTGCCTACTTCGCTTGTCTATTAAGTATAGTCTTTAAGGAATATATGAAGTTTCTCATTATTATGGAACATATCGTTATAGGAGGCTTATTTTGTATGCGCTTCACCTGAGGCGACTGTATAATACTGAATATTTTATAATAATACCACTACTACAAACACTACAATAATAATACCAGTACCACTGAATACTTATTCTGAATCTGCTCTTGGTCGAGAGATGTATTGACATTCATACTGATTCAAAATCAAATAAATGGAAAACCTCACCTTTATATAAACAATTCATTTGACCAACAATATTCCAATAAGGTTATTATTAGGTTTTCCATAACTCCTGTAGCTGATTCTGGGATGAAGAAATCCCGAGAACTATTATCGAAAGATCAGGAATTTAGAAAGATGATTGAATATTAAAACAGTTATCGTTCACAAAAATGAAGTGAACTATTTTTCTGGATTAGTCTCAGACTTTTTTTTATAGTTTCCTTGAGTGGTAACGCTGAAGATAGATGAAGGCCAAGACTTTGAACTATAAGAGTAGTTTAAAGAGATATGCCATGTGTTCTAACGACAAATCAAAACAAATATGCAGAAGTCAGTAATTGAAATATTACAAAAAGAATTGGTATAGTAGCGGATCTCGATAAATGATCGACAAGTCCGAAAAAGAGAGAGCACTATTGGAATGCATTGGACAATCTTCGTAGTTAAAACACGGATATCCTCACTAATGATAAATTTTTAATATTGTTATCATCATGTAGAGCATTTAACTTATGGCTAATATATCAAATAATAAATTCAAAATAACGCGATTCGTGACAGAATGAGAGGCACCCAGTGAATCGGAGTCATGCATTCCATCATAATATTTTCTCATTCAAAATGAAATCAAGAATATCCAGAAGGAAAAACTTGATAGAAAATTGTAGTAGAAGGCATAAATTTGAATAGCGGAGAACGTCTAATGTATTTCATCTTATTTTCTTTTAAACCTTTATAAATCCCTTCCGGTTTCGCAACTTCGTTCGCCATTTCTCCGCAATAAATAAACAGTAGTTAAATTTATATATTTTAAGTTTATATGGGATAACTCGTTTTTCAGATGGGATGCAAGTATCTATTTCAATGACATAATTATAACATTTTTATCCCACAGAATATCACACCATAATTATAACAAAAGTGAATTAATTATAAAATAGCAAATAGTTATAGAATTTTAATTGACTTGATACAAATTTTTAATACATCAATTGGATGAGTATGAAATCACCTAAAACTGTAGATTAGTTGAGCGTGTCTCTAACAATAAGAAAAAATCTGATGTGGCCAACACATGACTTTCTCCGTATTTATTGAAAACATAAGCCTATGCCGGTAATATATAAATAACTCCAAAACATAATTGTATGTACCAACATTGCATTTTGACAGAGATATGTATGAAAAACTTCCATTTCTGGATAAACAACAACTTCCGGTTAACCATTATTGAAGAATAACTCCTAAACAATCATTGTTACGAAAAAATGTTACATAAAAAAGTTGTAGTAAAATACATTATCAATAAGTTTTGTTCATAATTGTACATACCTACATTGCATTTTGACAGAGATATGTATGAAAAACTTCCATTTCTGGATTAACAACAACTTCCGGTTAACCATTATTGGGCAATAACTCCTAAACAATCAGTGTTACGAAAAAATGTTTCATACAAAAGTTGTAGTAAAATACCTAATATATAACTTTAGTTTGTAAATGTATATACCTATATTGCATTCTGACAGAGATATGTATGAAAACTTCCTTTTCTGGATTAACAACAACTTCCGGTTAACCATTATTGAAGAATAACTCCTAAACAATCAGTGTTAAGAAAAATATTTTTTACAAAAGTTGTAGTAAAGTATATTATCTACAACTTTTGTGTGTAAATGTATATACCTATATTGCATTCTTACAGAGATATTTAAGAAACAAAATTTTGATCCGGATAAACTGTAACTTCCGGTTAAGCGATATTCTCCAAAAACTAATCAACTCTTGGCATTGTTAGGGTAAATTCTAAATATTAACTTTGAAAATGATCGGATAATTACTTTTTAAGATAGACAAACTTTTTAACCACAGACAGACAGACAGACAGACACACAGACAGACATGTTCAGGAAAATAGCTAAAACATGCTCTATGGGCCCCAAAACCTCTATTTCCGTCGAAATCTGGAGGACGAATTTTTTTGCGAATACAATACTTTCTCTATACTACGTATACGGAGAGAGTAAAAATGGAAAAATTCAGATTTTAAAAAAATATAGAGGAACACGGAAAGGTACATTTAACAGAATGGACATCCGACAAAATCATAAATAAATTCAAATAACAAAACAAAGTTCAAAATAGTGCCTCTGACATGCAATTGGATGAGAAGCTAAAAATTAGCCTAAGTATCTCCTCGACCCGTGTTATCTCCATTCTCAGAGGTTTACACTGGCGTAACAATCGATATTCTCATATCAATATTTTCAATCTTATCGTTTTCATCTCTTACACTCTTGTGAAAGTCAATATTTAACTAAGAAATCTCTCTAAATGTCATTCAATAGATATGGTACTCGACGTGAAGTTTCTCATTAAGGGACTGATTAGGCTCTTCTAAGTAAACCAGCGAGTAATGAAAAGAGGAAAAAGATTATCATTCCAAGCAAAGGAAGATCTAAATAAGACGATTGTGAATAGGGTTGAAACCAATTCGCAAAATATATAGAATTTTTTTTAAATCGATCGAGGAGCAAGCTATTAAAAATAGAGATGGCGAAACAAATGCCGGCTCTAATCTTTATTACTCTTTAATTTATATCTTATCAACGTTGCGAAACATTAATCCATCGCTCAGACAACGCTACGATATCCCTGTGTGCGTATAATTCAGATAGAAGAACACCCACGACAAGCATGTGTTTCTTAATACTTTTGCTCCTCTCGGCGGTTCTTAGGTAAGCCATTTCTTCATTTTAAAAGTATAAACTTTTCTATTAGCTATTAAGATATTTCACGTAAATTTTGAAGTAAAGGAATTAGTTACATTTGCGTGGAAAGATTTTGCTCTATGTTTTGCAAATGAAATAACCGAAAAAACTATGAAGAAATTCATATGCGTATAATCTGATCGAGTTTACAACCATGGAGTTAATTTTTTAATGTGTACTAATTTGAATACGTTTCAGAACACGAAATCATTTTTATTCAAGCTAATAGAATGTATCATTTAATCGAAAAGCTAAAAGGCCTCTTGCAGTTCTTCATTCGATTTATACAGGTCAAATATTAACGTAAGGAAAATAGTTTCACCTTCGAATAGTTATTCGTAGTAGATGACTCAGAGGCTACCTTCATAGTTTATCTTTCGTAATTAGGTTTCCCGCTACTTGGTAAAAGAGGCATACCATAAAAGCTAGGTGAATGGGAGCAGCACCTACGGGAGCATATGATAAAAAGATAGTAGTGATAGTAATTAAGTTTCCTGTCGTGCAGAGGCGAGTTTGCGCCTCAATCTTGTCGGCGCCGCACCATAAAGAGGCGCGGCTGCTATAACCATAGACGGAAACTCCAGGTGACATTCACATAAATTTCCATGCAGAAAATTAAAGCTGAGCTGATCTTTCATATGAGATGCAAGGTAGAAATTGAGAATTTTTATTCAATGAAGAAGACTGTTGGGAATGAAAGCACGAAGTAACCGGAAATTTATTTTTGTTATGATTTACAAATTTAAATGCTCTAAATTTTAACCTCGTATTGATCGTTCCTCTACACCTCGTCAATTTTTTTGTTAAAAGTAAGGAGAATTCATTTGCCATTCGAGTTATAGTGTGCTATAAATTCCGGTTTCTCAGTTATTTAGTACATTCATACCGTGCATCAATTACATTACACATGCATGCAATAAAGTCACGTGATCGTTCTATTTCAATAAAAATGCATATATTCCATCCTAATATTTACAAAATTCTCCATGGTCCATAGTTTTAGACTTTATAGGAACTGCAAAGTAAAGTCTAGACATTTATATTAGAATATGTGACAAACGGTGATGAAAGAATCAATTCAATATGACTTTCTCCACGGAGATTTTAACAAACTTACTTATACAGAATTACTACTTGCTGTATGTACGCGTTGTAAGAATTTACTGTCACGCGCGACTTCCAAACCTCTATCTGAAATGAAATATACAATTTCAGGAGCAAGTTTTGAACGGATAGATAGGATTGTAGAAAAGGAAACAATTATCAGACCTATATCAAAGATAGTGTCACCTAACTTAGCGAAAGCTATAACTCTTAAAAGTTAGCTTTAGATAAAGAGGTAATAAGGTGCAAAACGATATGGGAACTAAGAAAAGAATCCCGAAATTAGTATTCGCAACATTTAATTAAATTTTAGCAAATAAATTAATAAATTTCAGCAATTATGAAGTAATTATTAGGGATAATTTATAAATTCAACTAAGCCAGGAAGTCAGATACAGTGTTTTGAGACGAGGAGTAACTTATAGCTTACGATTCCAAAGATCAAGAATTCAAATTAACTCTGACTAAATGATTAAAGTACTGTGCTGCTTTTTTCTTGAAATCAGATGATTTCATATCGAATGCGCGAGTTTTTTGCTATAAAATAAACTGCGATAAATATTCTTTAGATGTAAGTTAAGCATAATGAAATTGTTAAATGTAAAGTTTTAGAAAAAAGTTGTGGAAACGAACTCCAGGGAAACTAACTGACCTGCATGGATTTTTATTACGGATTATTAACAGAATGGCGAGTTTTTCCTAAGTTCTTTGAACTTAACATACGGGAATCACTAGAGCTCCTATTTAATTGCCTAAGGAGAGTTTTTCTTCTAATCATTCATTGATAGCATTTTTCTTATTAATTTGAGAGTAAATGAGAATTCGTTTGAATTCGTGTTAGTAACAAAAATCTCCAAAGAAATAAATGTCAGAAGGGCGATACATAAAGTACGGTTGCCGGTCCCGACTAGCTTATCAAATAATATTTAAAAGTAAAAATATCGTAGATACTAATTATGTATATATGTGTGTGTGTATATATATATAGGTTTGGGTGTTAACCCTCTCCTCCACTGACACATGCAAGATATCTTTAAATTTGGCTCCCTGATACCCAAGTGGGCTGTGCATCCGACTCCGGTGAAGGCGGTGCCGAGTTTGATTTCCGACTAACCAAATGACCTAAGATGTCGAAGCCCTTTAAAATAAACACCTAAAAACTAACTTTAAAATCCCTCTAAAGCTATATAAGTAGCAATACCTCTTAGGAATAAGTCAGTTGACCAAGGTTTATGCCTTCATATGTGAAGACATTCAAGCTGTTGATTCTTTGTGACATCACAAATAATACAAGAAGATTAAATATCAGGCTATTAAGTGTACATCAATAAAAATATTGATAGAAAGGAAGGTTATGAGGAGGAAGGGAGCAGAAAGTTAAAGAGAGAATTCTGAGTATTTTGTCATACCACAACAAAAGTAAACTGAGAGTTACTAGGCAAAGCCATTTAAATTAACTTATGCTTAATTGAATTTCATACATTCAAAAATATCTTAAGGGTAAATTTTGGTTGAATATAACTAAATTCATGAAATATTGAAATTTATTAATCTGATATAAATCAAAGCACTTTAATAAACTTAATAATTTTTTAAAGTCAAAAATATTATTGAGCAAAGAAATATGAGAGAAAGCACTCTTTACTATAAAGGATATTCTCATAATTTTTACAGCTTTGGAAGATGTGATTCCGTTGCATCTCCTGTTGGTAAAATAATTATGGATGTGGATGTTGGAAATGATGATGCTTGGGCTCTTTTGATGGCTACCTCGGACTATGCACAGAAAACACTTGGAGTAGAACTAATAGGAATCACTTGTGTCCAGGGAAATACAGAAGTAGATCATGTAGTGGTCAATGTGCTGAAAGTTCTGAAAACTGTTAATCGCTTAGATGTGAGTATTGAGCTTTTGTTCACTATCAATGAGATTACTTGTGAGAATAACTTATCACTGCACTACTCACAACAATTGTTACTGTTCAAAAACCTTATGACAAAGCGTTTTTATATTTTTGGTAAAATAAATAAATATATAGATTCCTGTGTATCGAGGAGCAGATCAATCCATTATTTACACTCCACCTGGTGATAATTATTATGGAATCGATGGTTTTGGAGACTTTGTATATCCAGACCCTCCAAATCCTGATGACTATCTTCAAGAAGAACATGCAGTTAATGCAATGATAAGATTGGTAAATCAATATCCAGGTATTAAATATATTTATTCCATAAAGGTTGGATAATTAATTTAAATCATTCTTCATTTACAAACTGAAATATCTTGTACAGTTTCAATAAAGATTAAATCTTTTTCACATTGAAACTCTATCAATTTTAACAAAAAAGACTATCTTAGGCATATGAATGTCAAAAAAATATATTTAAGAAAGTTTAGAATTGCATTACGAAATTGTAGTTGTCTCATTGGTTTAATACATTAAATGTCAAATATTTCATGAGGACTCATTTTAAATAAATATATGTAATGTGGCTGAAAATAAGTTAATAGACATTAAGGCACTATTATAAATTACTCCTCTTTATAGTTGTTTATGGTGCATGAATGCATAGTAAAAGTTTACTACTAATGGAAAAAAAACATAATATCTTAAACTAAATAATCAAATCATTACTGCCAAATTAAAGTACAGGATCAGTACTATTAACAGAAAGCATTTTTCTGCCAAAGTACTATCTTGAAGTTTAACTTTTTATAGTAACTGCACTATGGCATCACAATAACCTTGTAAGAAAAGTAATTAAATGATGACTCTGCCAGTGATTTAAAAATCTGGTTTTCAAAAAGTCTTACATAAAAAGAAATGTTTTTTTAAGGTGAGGTGACTCTCATTGCCCTTGGACCCTTGACCAATGTGGCATTGGCTGTTAGGATGGATTCTGGATTTCTAAATAAGCTCAAGAAACTTGTAGTTCTGGGTGGAAGTGTTAAAGGTATGTGTCAGTATTACTTCAGTTCTTTTCTTAAACCTTGCAGTTATACTGAAAGCTATCAGCAGCTCATGGAATCCAAAGGAGCAAACTTCATTTTTAAAACAGGGAGCAACACTCACATACTCAACAAACATGATTTTAGTCATTCGGCTTCTATTCATAGAGATCTATGAATCAAAATCAAAATAAAATATCATTATCATATGCAGTGGCGGATCTAGGATCGAGCAGTGTGGGGGGCTTGAGAGTTGGGATTAAAGATTCATTCTCTATTTATCGATTTTTGTAAGTAATTTTATAAAATTAAACTCAGTTTACATATTTAAATTATGCTTATTATTATCTATCGTTGTAGATAAACAATATTTTCTTCACATCTCAATAGTATGAACGATGATACATTTTAGTAATTATTCTTCATGTTGTCTTCTGGGGGTTTATAGCCCTCATATCGCTCCCCTGGATCCGCCACTGATCATATGCGATGTGCAGTTTTGATTACAGTCCTAGGTTTTAGTCACTCAGAGATTATATAGCCTCTGTTTCTCCCACTTTTACTGTTTCACACTTTTCATGTAAAGGGCCTTTCCTGACACAGATTTCAATGCAAACAAAAGTCAGTATGATTATAGATAGCCATATTCGTATTTTTTAATATTATGTATCAGCAAGTACATACTACCCATCAATCCTCTGCCAGCATTAACTTAATCTCTCCTTTAATTCTTAGAATGTATTTTATTCCTTCAGATTCAGATCCACTATTTCTACTAACAATGAAACATTAATTTACAACTTGTGGACACATGACACGCAGTGGAAGGGTTAGTCGAATGAAAAGTAAACTCCCATATGATTTATGTTTTACTTTTACTTAACCAGAGCAAGTAACAGATGGGAAGTGATAAGACCATGTAGTCCAAATTAGCAGTAAAAGAATCACTGTAGTTAAATGTTGATGCTTTGATGGCCGGCAGTGAAGAGAGTGTGGTCATCTTGGATAAAGCCTTAGGAGCGTACTTTCTTCCTTCCTCCCATTAGGTGGATCTAGTTTTGCCGCAGCAGAAGGTAAAATATAGCTGCCAAGTGCACAATCCATATGGCTGTCTTGCATATGATCACTACAAAACTCATTTTCACCTTATTTCATTATTCCTCAGTTAGTACTACTCTGAAAGCATACAACACTGGGCTCATATGTAAGTCCAAACTCCAAACCTTTTGTAATGCTCTCAAGCTCATCCCAAATATAAATTCATGTACACTGGGGCAGGAATCAACCAAAAAGGGCCTAGTTGCAAATGTCTACCTAGAATGCTTTTTACAGATATTTTGGATTACATCTATACATAAAACATTAATCCTCTGAAATTGAGGCTTCTAGAATTGTGGGACTGAATGCTAAGCATTTGTGGAAATCCTCTCTTTGATGACCTGGCATGACCATCTTTCTTTGTTTAATAACTCACTCGCTCTGCATAGAATGTATTTCCAAATTGGCATAGCTTGAATCCTAAACAATATTTGTCTCAATGAGTGATAACTATACGTTCAATCCTGATCATGATTAATTCATATTTAAATACAATATTCTATAAATCATCCATGAATATAAAATATGAAAGCAATATTTTTCTTTTCAAGGTGTTGGTAATATGTTACCTGGGATTGAATTCAATTTTTATGTTGATCCTCATGCAGCCCGCATTGTTTTCAATTCAACACAGAATCCTATTTGTGTTTTTTCATGGGAATTTGCGAAGGCTTCTAGCCTCTCAATTGTAAGTATATCATTTTGGAGATACCAAGGAACTAAAAATTAAATAATAGTTGAAAATTAGTTCATAATATATTATAGATATTAATAACTAAATAAATGAAACGTAGTGTACATTTTGCAAATTTTCTTTTCAGGATTGGAGAAAAAATGTGCTAGGACAACTTGATAGTCCAAAAGTATCATTAATGAACAAGGCAGAACATATTGTTAACTATACAAAAGATTATTGGTTGGTAGCGGATGGATTTACAACTAGTGCAATTCTTCGTCCAGATTTGGTCATAGGATCATTTGAAACATCAGTTTGTGGTGGTCAAAAATATTATGCCAGAGTGGAAACTGATGGTCTTTATACTAAAGGAGTGATGACAGTCGACTATGCAAATTGGTTTAATAGAGAGCAAAATGCAGATATTGTGGATAAGATAGATAAAGACAAATTCATGGAATTTTTACTAAAGTGTATGGAATGATATAAATTGATAAATAAATTTATACTAATAAAGAAATGAGAATTATTTTAACATGATTTTGATATATAATCCTCATAGAGTATTGTAAATGAAATTTGGTGAAAGTAATTTAACACTAGGAGGACGGGAGTTTCGCTCTACCTAGAAGGACGGCGGCGGTCAATTTGCCCCCCTACTTTTAAAATTCGTAAGTAAATACTTTTATAAGTCGCAAAGACGTATATTTTGCAGAACTTCATAATATGACTTTTGTGCAAGTGCTGATAAGATGCTTTACCTCATAATTAGTTTAAATTTTAATTAATTAAACAAAACGCGGACCGATGTCCTAAATCTGCAGAGATTTATACCCTGCAATATGTTTCTTACTCAAGCTAGACCAATACTCAAGCTAAATCAAACTCATATTTTCGAAATGAGTGATAAAAGGTCCGAATTGTTGATAAAAGTCAGTCACGAGATCGGTACTACATTGCCGACTCGAGCTGCCACCAGATCGAGCAGGGATCGCTTGGTAAACGCAGTGTATATCGCAATAGTCGAAGTGGGGCTTAACTAAAGAGTTTACCAGTTGTATTTTCACTAGGGAGATAGGAAATTTCCCGAGCGCCGAAGTGAATACAGCGAGTAATTATCTTTTTTTCAGATTTTCACGACATGATCAGACCATGTAAGGGTCTCATTCAAGCGGAGACAAATATTTTTTACCGTTTCTTTGAGTTGGTTTGCGGTTCCATTTTATTCAAGCGCCGGTAGGCTGATTCTATTGACAGAGGATAATAATATTGGGTTCCCGATCAGAATTGCCTGTGATTTATTTGGATTAATATTTATGAAGTTATCTTCATTCCAGTTTTTGATGAGTTGGAGATCGCGATTAATTTTATCGAACGACTGAGGTAGTTCTGAGGGGCTAGAGTCCAAGTAGATTTGAAGATCGTCCGCGTATAGATGAAATCTTCCGTTTCTAATAACCCTAACACAGTCGTTAATGTAAATTGAGAAGATTGAGGGGCTTAGAATCGATCCTAGAGGAAGTCCTCTGTCGATTTCAATCCATCTGGACGCCGATTCATTGGAAATTACTTTCTGCAATCGATTGTGAAGGTAGGAGGAAAACCAAGAAACTGAAATGTCAGAGAGACCTAACAGTTTAAATTTGATATCCATAATATCTATATCGATTGAGTCGAATGCTTTATTGAAGTCTAGTAATACCAACGCTGTTAACTTCTTACAATCCATTGACCTACGGATATCTTCGGTTATCTTTCCTAGAGCGGTTGAGGTCGAATGAAGTTTCCTAAAGTCAGACTGAAATGGGTTTAGAAGAGTGTTTTGTTCAATGAATTCAGTAATCTGGCCATGGACCAGTTTTTCGAGACCTTTTGATTTGACGGATAGAAAACTAATCGGTCGATACTCTCTTTTGGTACAGCCATTCGAAGTCGTGTTTTTACGGATCGGACGGATTCTCGGCCTCGATCGGCCTCTTTCCATTTAGAAGGAAATTTACCTTGAGATAGGGAACAGTTATAGATGTTAGTAATGAAGGGCAATAGAATATGCATTAGTTTATTAATTATGAGGATAGGAATTTCGTCGGCTCCTGAAGCTTTAGATTTTATGCTTTTCAGAGCCCCCAGAACTTCGAATAGAGAAACTGGTTTAAAGACAAACTCTACTTCGTTTGAAGTATCACTGGTATTCGAAGCCATGCCAGTTAATATATGTTGTTTACGTATGGAATCTATTTGCGTAGGGGGAAGGGAGAATTTTTCATTCACCTTGTTTAATCATTCTTAAGAAAGACAATCAGAAACTTTAGTTTTTGCTATACCAAGACCACGCTCTCCACAATGATGTAGAAGATTTTTTTTAGAGATTGAGTGTGCGAATTGAATTTTAGCATTTCTTATTAATTGTTTCGTTCGATTTCGTAAGCCTTTATATTCACTGAAGATCGCCGGATCCCAACAATTTTTGAATTGACGGAATTTAGTGTCGCGTTTGGTCATCATAATCCGAATTTCAGGCGTTAACCCTTTCGCGCCCAGTGTGACTTACACGTCACATGTAACATATGATGCAATAACATTAATGCTATGGGATGTAAACATTTACTAATTGCGTTAAAATAATAACTATTACCTTTCCTATGCATTTTGGAGTTAATTTTTTCCAATCTTAAGCATATGGCCAGACTAAAGCTTTTTTTGTAATGCGAGTCCACGTAATTTCGGGACAACATATTTCCGTAAGTTTGTTTTCTTTTTAAACAAGTAACGAAAGTTAAGCTTCGAATACAAAAATATTTTGTGTTTCCCTTAAGTCTCTTCTTTATCAATAATTTTTGTTTTACCACTAATATCATGTTCTCACTTCACAATTGCCTTACATATTCATGTGACTTCTACGTCACATTGGGCTTTCAATGTTGCGATACGCCCAGTGGCAGACGGTCTCCGTCCTCAGACTTCTAGCTGACATTTTGTAAGTATATTGTTCGATTCTTCTCCAATATATAGTCATTTAGTTGCCTTTTGTAAGCAATGTGCTTCAATCCTCTCAGTTTTAAATTTTCTGGCTGACATAGTGTAAATAAGTCACTGGATTTCTCCCCCCATTTGGCTGTTGGCTCACCTCAGTTGGCATTGTGCAAGCAAGGTGCTAGGATCCAACTGTTACTGCGTTTGTGGATAATCAATTCGTTGATCCTTTCTATATTGAGTGAGTGCTTGGTTCTATATTTCAAATATGAACGGACTGCGCGTTTCCGAAATCGAAAAATTTCTAAATCTTGCCGAGGAGGATATTGTGTATGTGGACATTCCTGGGGATGGTGCCACAAACACCGATGGTGAAGACTATTCCGATGAAGATGAAGTCTTTTCTTCAGCTAAAAGCCAGGCAGACGAAGAGGCAGTTATGAATTTAATTCAGCGCATCAAAATCCAACAGCAGAAAATTGACTATTTTGGAGAGGAGGTCAGTACCAATTATTTTCCTCAATTTCTATAACAGTGAAGTTCCCTCTAAATATTTGATTATTCAGTATTTCGTATTTGTCGTCTTATTTTCCAAGTACAATATCGTAGAAAAATTATCTTTTCCTGTTTTTAAAGAAAGATGATTCCTCTAAAATGGAACTAGCACCCATCGATAAGGAGCATGCTGTGCCAAGAACTGCCGATACTTCACCTGTTCTATTGGCAAGTGCAGCTGAGTCTTCGTTAAGTTCATCCTCCAGTTCCAGTGCCAGAGACATGACACCAACGGCTAGTAAGAAAAAAACCCAATGGAAATTTAAAAAGTCTGTTTTTGTCCCTCCAAATGCCGAATTGTTGGAGACACTGCCTAATCCCCCAGAAAAACAAATGACTCCACTGGAATATTTTAAGTCTTTTTTTAGTGAGGATGTTATTTTCTTGATCTGTGAGCAGTCTAATATGTATGCATTGCAAAAAGATGGGGTAACTTTGAATGCTTCAGTAGATGAATACGAACAGTTATTAGGAATTTTAATTCATGTGGGCATAGTCAAAATGCCATCCATAAGGTTTTATTGGTCAAATGAATGCCGGTATCATCCTGTAGCAGAAATTATGAGTCGTAATAGATTCATACAGCTTTGGCGTTATTTTCATTTAGTGGACAATACCAAAGCTGTTCCATCAGATGACCAAAAATTTGATAAACTTTTCAAGGTTAGGCCTTTGCTGTCATCACTTCGAATGGCTCTTCTAACGATTCCCCCAGAAGAACATAATGCAGTGGATGAGCAAATCATCCCCTTCAAAGGTCGTCACACCTTAAAGCAGTATGTGAGAAATAAACCTCATAAGTGGGGATATAAAGTTCTTATAAGGGCCGGTGAATCAGGCATTATGTATGACTTTGAAGTGTATGCTGGAAAAAACACCTGTGATAGTTATGACCTTGGCTTTTCAGGAGATATTGTAATGGCGTTGACAGAGAACCTCCCTGAAAACAAGAATTACAAGGTTGCAGCAGACAATTGGTTTACATCAATATCGCTAGCAAAAGCTTTGAAGGCAAGGGGTATACTCTTCGTCGGTACAGTTCGTGCGGACAGAATGGGTAATTGTCCCTTGAAAACAGAGGCTGAATTAAAAAAATATGGACGTGGGTCACTTGATCGGCGCATAGAGACCACGAGCAATATTGCGCTTGTTAGATGGTTCAATGACATGAGCATTAATGTTTTATCATCTTATGCTTGCATAGAGCCATTCGATAAATGCCGCCGCTTCAGCAGATCTGAAAATATATTCATAGACGTACCTCGGCCAAAAATAGTTTGTGAATATAAAAAATTTATGGGTGGCGTAGATTTGATGGACATGCTTCTGGAGCTATACAGAATAAATGTCAGGTCCAATAGATGGTATATGCGAATAGTTATTTGGTGCCTCAGTGTAGCTATTGCCAATGGATGGTTACTCTACCGGCGACATTGCAAACAAAGAAAGGAAAAAGTCGAGCTTTCTCTACTTGCCTTTCAGTCCCAAATTGCGTTTGGACTTACAAGGGCTGGAAAAGCCGACTCGGGTAAAGGGGACGATGAATAATATCGCTCTCATTTAAACCGGAAGAATTGGACTCTAAAACTACCTGAGGTGGCGTACTCTGATAATAGTCTAACCGAAAAAAACCCTATTTACCTCGTAAATCCTACGTGCAACCAGCTCCACAGCCCGGGCAGTATAATGAACGCCAGAACGATTAAGAGGTAGCCGACATGAAGCAAGAACCGGCCTCAAATCGACGAACCCGACCCCGTTGCTCCTACAGAAGTCCCGCAGTCTTTGGTTCAGGCCGACAACGCGACTCCAAACATCAGAACCACGGTCCGACCGCGGAACTATGCTGCAAAATGACAGCGACACACGGACACCCGACTCACTCTCGACTCGGGAAGCCTCGGCGATCAGATCCTTGAAAGAAACTTGAATCTCCTCGGACCCGAATCTCGAGGCGTCGTTGGTGCCCGCGTGCACCACCACTCGCAACACGGACCAGTTCGAAGACGATAACGACGTTCCTAGTTCCTCCGTCACCTTCGGAACAATACCTCCTGGTAAACACCTGGAGAACACCCGCTCACACACTCCCTCCCGGCGGGCCCTTGCACGTAATTGATCCATTATCCGCCGGACATTAGAACTTCCTATTACTAAAACCCCCCGACCCCCTTCGGGCTCAGCCACCTCCGGGGTTACGGGGATGGCAGCAGGTGCAATGTCCTCCGACAACACAGAAAAACGATTGCTCACAGGAAGAGCATCAGCCGAAGCTTCTGCAACTCCCTGCCTCCGCAAAACCACCCCGCGGTCCCCCCGAATGGAGACTACCTTCCACTCGTCAGGTTTCTTGGCCGTCGACATCCCCGCCCTCGATGAAACCTTCGGGGCACCCTCGATCGCTCGGCTGGCTTTCGCACTCGGGGAACCCCGAGCCGCCAACTTGGCGCTCGGTTGCAGAGTTTTGCAAAGTTGGTAGCAGAGGGGGAAGAGATAGATTATGCGCTGAGAAAGTATTAATCAGAAACGTTGATTCGTTGTTATTTTCCATCATGTTAGCGTTCAAATCACCTGCTATAATTTTATGTTCATATTCTCGTCTGAGTTTAGCCAACGCGTTGTCAATATCTGCTAAATTTCCGAGTTTAGGTGGACGACATATTACCCCGAGCAATACTATTTAAAATTCATCGTAGCTTCAATGAAGAGATATTCAGGTCTTCAATAGTTTTGGGGGCTTGAGAGTTATTGTTTTGCAATGTAAGTGACTGCGAACATAAATTCCTACTACACCACCTCTTTTCCCGATGCGGTCATTGCGATATTGATTATAACCTGGTAACTCGATTACGGAGGAGCTTACGCTTGGATTTAACCATGTTTCAGTTAATGCGATGGCGTGAATGTCTGAGCAAGGTAGAATTGCTCGTAACTCGTTAAGGTGTGGTATGAGGCTTTGAACGCATAGATTAAGAAATGGAAAAGTTTGCGGAAGTGGCCGGAATTTTTCCGTTAGTATATTTTTAGCACTTGTGATTTGAGGTAGAGCGTCAAAAGTAGGTATTGTCCTCTTTAGAATGTGATTCTGAGGAGAGGTTTTGTGATGGGACTTGAGCAAGGGTTGCTAGAGGATTCAGGGAGGACCTCCTGGACTGCGAGGGAACGAAGATCGGTGCATAAAGGGTTGAGCTGACTCAGAGAACTATTGAATATTGAGTTTGGTGAAAGTTGAGTACCAACTCGGGTAGCCATGACAACGGGAGACTTGAAGTTTGAACGGAATAAGAGAAAGGGATACGGAAATATCTGGAATCTGTAAAAGCCACTAATAATACGAGTGAAAAATGTTAAGGATTTTAAAAACGAGAAAAAAGAGATGGAAGAAGCTGGAAGTTACAAAGTGCAAGGCATGGAGGATGCAATATACTTGCTGTTAGAGAACCACTTTGAGTTAATAATTGTACCTTGAGAGTTTTAAGGGAGTTTATTTTATGTCACTGAGGATATATAAAACACCCCAAAAGAAAACACTGCACTTATACTGGGAAAACAATCTCCCACGTTGAAGAGAGGGGAAGCACTAGAATACGCACACGAATGAGAAGAATTGCTCTTATGTATGGGGAACACTTATAACACTATATTGCACTATTTAATGGGATGTATTACAAGATGGTTAAGGCACTAAACTAGCACTAACGCACACTTAAGAAACACTATTTGGGAAAGCACCAATGGGGATGAAGAAGGAGAAGAGCCACTGAAAGTTTCTGATTTACCACTAAATAAATAATGACACGGAAACTACTGAGAAGCGCAAGGGTAGATAAGGGGAACACTCTATCACAACTGGGAAAAAACCTTTTGGTGACTCCGTATCCTGGCGTTAATAATCCGTGGGATGCTATGGGTAGTCGCTGTTCAACCTATTCGATGAGGGGATGGTCGTGGTAGAATAATCCGTCCGCTGTCCGTCTGGCTTGGTGCGATTCGTCACACTGTCGTCTTCTTTTTCTTGAGAATAGGGGATCGCCGCTCGCTCCTGGTAAAAAAATAATTAGGAGCGAAATCCCTCCTCACATTTTCGATATCACGTAGAGAAGTATCGTGGACCTTACTACCGTTGGGACGCAGGAAAATGATTTTCCCGTCCTGAGTCCACACATTGCGCGGGCCCGCCAGATCCTTCGCTGCATACCAGTATTTCTCTGCACTGTTAGTGACTCGGTGACGAGAATACCAGTACCCTTTAATTTCTTCTTCGCCAACCAGATTTGATGGCGGTCCTGGTAGGATATGAATTTCACGATGATCGGCCTTGGTGTATCACCGGTCCTGGATCTGGGGTTACCCACGCGATGCGCCCGATCGAGGCAACGCACGTCTAGTGGGACATTAAGCTTGTTCCTGAAGAGCGCTACTGTTGAGTTGATGCAGTTTTCATGGTTCTTCTCTTGGACTCCGTGGATCATTAAACAATTTCTCCTTGAATATTGCTCAAGGGAGTCCATGCGCTCTTCAAGTGCGTCCGTGCGAGTTGCGATGCGACTAAAACACTCGAGTATTTTTTCCTCGAATGCGTTGAGTCTAACCTCGAGAGATGAGTCTAATGATGACGTCTGCGGATCAGATTTACTACCATCTCTTCCTGAGATCTCCTTCATGAACACCGAAAATTCTTTATGCAACTCATCAAGGTTTTTCCGGAGCTCCGCATTCTCGATCTCGAGGTTTTTGCGGGTGACGGGAGGGCCCATCGCGGCTAAGGGTGGTTGGTGAGGGTAAAGTGAAAGGATTAAGGAGCGACCGTTAAGCACGTCAGGCACCTACGGACATCGAGCGACGACTGTGACTCGTTACATAAGCCAACAGCTAAAATTACAGTAAATCTTCCATGATGTATAATACTAAATGCCATAATACCACTACCACTGAATACTTATTCTGAATCTGCTCTTGTTCGAGAGATTAATTGGCATTAATATTGATTCAAAATTAAATAAATGGAAAACCTCACTCTTATATAAACAATTCATTTGACCAACAATATTCCAATAAGGTTATTATTAGGTTTTCCATAACTCCTGTAGCTGATTCTGGGATGAAGAAATCCCGAGAACTATTATCGAAAGATCAGGAATTTAGAAAAATGATTCAATATTAAAACAGTAATCGTTCGCAAAAATGAAGTGAACTATTTTTCTAGATTTGTTTCAGACTTTTTTTATTGTTTCCTTGAGTGATAACGCTGAAGATAGATGAAGGCCAAGACTTTGAACTTTAAGAGTAGTTTAAAGAGATATGCCATGTGTTCTAACGACAAATCAAAACAAATATGCAGAAGTCAGTAATTGAAATATTACAAAAAGAATTGGTATAGTAGCGGATCTCGATAAATTATCGACAAGTCCGAAAACGAGAGATCACTATTGGAATGTATTGGACAATCTTCGTAGTTAAAACACGGATATCCTCACTAATGATAAATTTTTAATATTGTTATCATCATGTAGAGCATTTAACTTATGGCTAATATATCAAATAATAAATTCAAAATAACGCGATTCGTGACAGAATGAGAGGCACCCAGTGAATCGGAGTCATGCATTCCATCCTAATATTTTCTCATTCAAAATGAAATTAAGAATATCCCGAAGGAAAAAATCGATAGAAAATTGTAATATACGACATAAATTTGAATAGCGGAGAATGTCTAATGTATTTCATCTTATTTTATTTTAACACAAATTTTAAATACATCAATAGGATGAGTCTGAAATCACCTAAAACTGTAGATTAGTCGAGTTTTTCTCTAACAATAAGAAAAAATTGAAAAATTCAGGTTTTGAAAAATATAGAGGAACACGGAAATGTACATTTAACAGAATGGACATCCGACAAAATCATAAATAAATTCAAATAACAAAACGGAGTTCAAAATATTGCCTCTGACATGCAATTGGAAGAGTAGCTAAAAATAAAGAATTTAAGTAGCCTAAGTATCTCCTCAGCCAGTGTTACCTCCATTCTCAGAAGTTTACACTGGCGTACGTAACAATCGAAATTCTCGTATTAATCTTTTCAATCTTATCGTTTTCATCTCGAACACTCTTACGAAAGTCAATATTTAACCAAGAAATCTCTCTAAATGTCATCGCAATAGAAATGATACTCGACGCGAAGTTTCTCTTTATGAGACTAATCAGTAAAGGAAGATCTAAATCAGACGATTGTGGAGATGGTTGAAACGAATTCGCAAAAGGTATAGAATCTTTTTAAAATTGATCGAGGAGCAAGCTATTAAAAATAGAGATGGCGAAACAAATGCCGGCTCTAATCTTTATTACTCTTTAATTTATATCTTATCAACGTTGCGAAAGATTAATCCTTCGCCCAGACAACGCTAAGATATCCCTGAGTGCGTATTATTCGGATAGAAGAAATCCCACGATGGGCATGTGTTTCTTAATACTTTTGCTCCTCTCAGCGGTTCTTAGGTAAGCCATTTCTTCATTTTAAAAGTATAAACTTTTCTATTAGCTATTAAGATATTTTACATAAATTTTGAAGTAAAGGAATTAGTTACATTTGCGTGGAAAGATTTTGCTCTATGTTTTGCAAATGAAATAACCGAAACAACTATGAAGAAATTCATATGCGTATAATCTGATCGAGTTTACAACCATGGAGTTAATTTTTTAATGTGTACTTATTTGAATACGTTTCAGAACACGATATCTATTTTATTCACCCGAAAAGAATGCATTTTTCAATCGAAAAACTAAAAGGACTCTTGCAGTTCTTCATTCGATTTATACAGGTCAAATTTTAACGTAAGGAAAATAGTTTCACCTTCGAATAGTTATTCGTAGTAGATGACTCAGAGGCTACCTTCATAGTTTATCTTTCGTAATTAGGTTTCCCGCTACTAGGTAAAAGAGGCATACCATAAAAGCTAGGTGAATGGGAGCAGCACCTACGGGAGCATATGATAAAAAGATAGTATTGATAGTTATTAAGTTTCCTGTCGTGCAGGGGCGAGTTTGCGCCTCAATCTTGTCGGCGCCGCACTATAAAGAGGCGCGGCTGCTATAACCATTGACGGAAACAACAGGTGACATTCACATAAATTTCCATGCGATAAATTAAAGCTGAGCTGATCTTTCATATGAGATGCAAGGTAGAAATTGAGAATTTTAGTTCAATGAAGAAGACTGTTGGGAATGAAAGCACGAAGTAATCGGAAATTTATTTTTGTTTGATGTACAAATTTTAATACTCTAAATTTTAACCACGTATTGATCGTTCCTCTACACCTCGGCAATTTGTTTGTTAAAAGTAAGGAGAATTCATTTGCCATTCGAGTTTTACTGTGCTATAAAATTCGGTTTCACAGTTATTTAGTGCATTCATACCGTGCATTATTTACATTACACATGCATGTCTTAACGTCACGTTTTCGTTCTATTTCAATAAAAATGCATATATTCCATCCTAATATTTACAAAATTCTCCATGGTCCATAGTTTTAGACTTTATAGGAACTGCAAAGTAAAGTCTAGACATTTATATTAGAATATGTGACAAACGGTGATGAAAGAATCAATTCAATATGACTTTCTCCACGGAGATTTTAACAAACTTACTTATACAGAATTACTACTTGCTGTATGTACGCGTTGTAAGAATTTACTGTCACGCGCGACTTCCAAACCTCTATCTGAAATGAAATATACAATTTCAGGAGCAAGTTTTGAACGGATAGATAGGATTGTAGAAAAGGAAACAATTATCAGACCTATATCAAAGATAGTGTCAGCTAACTTAGCGAAAGCTATAACTCTTAAAAGTTAGCTTTAGATAAAGAGGTAATAAGGTGCAAAACGATATGGGAACTAAGAAAAGAGTCCCGAAATTAGTATTCGCAACATTTAATTAAATTTTAGCAAATAAATTAATAAATTTCAGCAATTATGAAGTAATTATTAGGGATAATTTATAAATTCAACTGAGCCAGGAAGTCAGATACAGTGTTTTGAGACGAAGAGTAACTTATAGCTTACGATTCCAAATATCAAGAATTCAAATTAACTCTGACTAAATGATTAAAGTACTGTGCTGCTTTTTTCTTGAAATCAGATGATTTCATATCGAATGCGCGAGTTTATGCTAGCAAATAAATTGCGGTAATATTTCTTAGATGTAAGTTAAGCATAATGAAATTGTTAAATGTAAAGCTTTAGAAAAAAGTTGTGGAAACGAAACTCCAGGGAAACTAACTGACCTGCATGGATTTTTATCACGTATTATTAACAGAATGGCGAGTTATTCCAAAGTTCTTTGAACATACCATATGGTAATCTCTTGAGGTCCTACTTAATTGCCTTAGGAGTGTTTTTCTTCTAATCATTCATTTATTGCATTAATCTTATTCATTTGAGAGTAATTGAGAATTCATTTGAATTCGTGTTAGTAACAAAATTATCCAAAGAAATAAATGTCAAAAGGGCGATACACAAAGTACGGTTGCCGATCCCGACTAACTTATCAAATAATATTTAAAAGTAAAAATATCGTAGATACTAATTATATATATTATACTATATATACTCAATCTTCAATACTAATGCAGAAAGAATGACGAAAAAGAAAAAGAAATTTGAGCGAATATTGTGAGTGTTAGACCACTCGAAAACAAAATTAGACAAATAGATACTTAAATATAATATTATACTTTGGGGTAGTCTGGGAGGGTTTGGGTGTTAACCCTCTCCTCCACTGACACATGCAAGATATCTTTAAATTTGGCTCCCTGATACCCAAGTGGGCTGTGCATCCGTCTCCGGTGAAGGCGGTGCCGAGTTTGATTTCCGACTAACCAAATGACCTAAGATGTCGAAGCCCTTTAAAATAAACACCTAAAAACTAACTTTAAAATCCCTCTAAAGCTATATAAGTAGCAATACCTCTTAGGAATAAGTCAGTTGACCAAGGTTTATGCCTTCATATGTGAAGACATTCAAGCTGTTGATTCTTTGTGACATCACAAATAATACAAGAAGATTAAATATCAGGCTATTAATTGTATATCAATCAGTGGCGGATCCAGGGGGGGGGGGGAAAGGGGTAAATTTCCCCCCCCAAATCCAAGAGAATATATTTTCCGAGGCCAATAATGTAATACTTATAAACTGAGCATAGATAGTCTATAGATGACGCGTGACGGTTGTCGGAGTAATGTTGCCGCATGCTCTTGGCCCTCTACACGAGGACATTCTGTGCTGCTTCCAAGTCGAGCCACTCATAGCTGAACATTGTTTCAAATGGAGGAGTTCACACAATTAGCGGGCACAAAATCAGACGCGGCCGTAGCCGCCATTCAGTCGCATGCGGTGGCAATGCCGACCGTGAGACAAGATTGTAACGCCTAAGGAAGAAACACAATGTTTGAAATCGGCGATTGCTTTGCACTCATAGTTCTACTTTGTCTACTCCTCTTCTCCCTATAACGACTGAAGCTAAAGTTCCCCCCCCCACTCGCTATGGCCCTTCCTGGAAGTTCCCCCCAAAAAATTTACGCCTGGAACCGCCCCTGATATCAATAAAAATATTAATAGAAAGGAAGGTTAGGAGGAGGAAGGGAGCAGAGAGTCAAAGAGAGAATTCTGAGTATTTTGTCATACCACAACAAAAGTTAACTGAGAGTTACTGGGCAAAGCCATTTAAATTAACTTATGCTTAATTGAATTTCATACATTCACAAATATCTTAAGGGTAAATTTTGGTTGAATATAACTAAATTCATGAAATATTGAAATTTATTAATCCGATATAAATCAAAGCGCTTTAATAATCTTAAAAATTTTTAAAGTCAAAAATATTAATGAGCAAAGAAATATGAGAGAAAGCACTCTTTACTATAAAGGATATTCTCATAATGTTTACAGCTTTGGAAGATGTGATTCCGTTGCATCTCCTGTTGGTAAAATAATTATGGATGTGGATGCTGGAAATGATGATGCTTGGGCTCTTTTGATGGCTACCTCGGACTATGCACAGAAAACACTTGGAGCAGACCTAATAGGAATCACTTGTGTCCAGGGAAATACAGAAGTAGATCATGTAGTGGTCAATGTGCTGAAAATTCTGAAAACTGTTAATCGCTTAGATGTGAGTATTGAGCTTTTGTTCACTATCAATGAGATTACTTGTGAGAATAACTTATCACTGCACTACTCACAACAATTGTTACTGTTAAAAATCCTTACAACAAAACATTTTTCTATTTTTGGTAAAATAAATAAATATATAGATTCCTGTGTATCGAGGAGCAGATCAATCCATTATTTACACTCCACCTGGTGATAATTTTTATGGAATCGATGGTTTTGGAGACTTTGTATTTCCAGACCCTCCAAATCCTGATGACTATCTTCAAGAAGAACATGCAGTTAATGCAATGATAAGATTGGTAAATCAATATCCAGGTATTAAATATTCATTCCATAGAGGTTGGATAATTAATTAAAATCGTTATTCATTTACAAACTGAAATATCTTGTACTGTTTCAATAAAGATTAAATCTTTTTCACATTGAAACTCTATCATTTTTAACAAAAAAGACTATCTTAGGCATATGAATGTCAAAAAAATATATTTAAGAAAGAATAGAATTGCATTACGAAATTGTAGTTAACTCATTGGTTTAATACATTAAATGTCAAATATTTCATGAGGACTCATTTTAAATAAATATATGTAATGTGGCTGAAAATAAGTTAATAGACATTAAGGCACTATTATAAATTACTCCTCTTTATAGTTGTTTATGGTGCATGAATGCATAGTAAAAGTTTACTACTAATGGAAAAAAACATAATATCTTAAACTAAATAATCAAATCTTTACTGCCAAATTAAAGTACAGGAACAGTACTATTAACAGAAAGCATTTTTCTGCCAAAGTACTATCTTGAAGTTTAACTTTTTATAGTAACTGCACTATGGCATCGCAATAACCTTGTAAGAAAAATCATTAAATGATGACTCTGCCAATGATTTAAAAATCTGGTTTTCAAAAAGTCTTACATAAAAAGAAATGTTTTTTTAAGGTGAGGTGACTCTCATTGCCCTTGGACCCTTGACCAATGTGGCATTGGCTGTTAGGATGGATTCTGGATTTCTAAATAAGCTCAAGAAACTTGTAGTTCTGGGTGGAAGTGTTAAAGGTATGTGTCAGTATTACTTCAGTTCTTTTCTTAAACCTTGCAGTTATACTGAAAGCTATCAGCAGCTCATGGAATCCAAAGAAGTAAACTTCATTTTTAAAACAGGGAGCAACACTCACATACTCAACAAACATGATTTTAGTCATTCGGCTTCTATTCATAGAGATCTATGAATCAAAATAAAAAAAAAAATATCATTATCATATGCAGTGGCGGATCTAGGATCGAGCAGTGTGGGGGGCTTGAGAGTTGGGATTAAAGATTCATTCTCTATTTATCGATTTTTGTAAGTAATTTTATAAAATTAAACTCAGTTTACATATTTAAATTATGCGTATTATCTATCTATCGTTGTAGATAAACAATATTTTCTTCACATCTCAATAGTATGAACGATGATACATTTTAGTAATTATTCTTCTTGTTGACTTTTGGGGGTTTATAGCCCTCATATCGCTCCCCTGGATCCGCCATTGATCATATGCGATGTGCAGTTTTGATTACAGTCCTAATTTTTAGTCACTCAGAGATCATATAGCCTCTGTTTCTCTCACTTTTACCGTTTCATACTTTTCATGTAAAGGGCCTTTCCTGACACAGATTTCAATGCAAACAAAAGTCAGTATGATTATAGATAGCCATATACGTATTTTTTATTATTAATTATCAGCATGTACATACTACCCATCAATCCTCTACCAACATTAACTTAATCTCTCCTTTAATTCTTAGAATATATTTTATTCCTTCAGATTCAGATCCACTTTCTCTACTAACAATGAAACATTAACTTACAACTTGTGGACACATGACACGCAGTGGAAAGGTTAGTCGAATGAAAAGTAAACTCCCATATGATTTATGTTTTACTTTTACTTAACCAGCAGCAAGTAACAGCTGGGAAGTGATAAGACCATGTGGTCCAAATCAGCAGTAAAAGAATCACTATAGTTAAATGTTGATGCGTTGATGGCCGGCAGGGAAGAGAGTGTGGTCATCTTGGATAAAGCCTTAGGAGCGTTGACTTTCTTCCTTCCTCCCATTAGGGGGATCTAGTTTTGTCGCAGCAGAAGGTAAAATATAGCTGCCAGGTGCAGATTCCATATGGCTGTCTTGCATATGATCACTACAAAACTCATTTTCACCTTATTTCGTTATTCTTCAGTTAGTACTACACTGTCAGCATACAACACCGGACTCATATGTAAGTCCAAACTCCAAACCTTTTGTAATGCTCTCAAGCTCCTCCAAAATATAAATTCATGTACATTGGGGCAGGAATCAACCAAAAAGGGCCCAGTTGCAAATGTCTACCTAGAACACTTTTTACAGATATTTTGTTTTACATTTTAACATAAAACATTAATCCTGTGAAATTGAGGCTTCT
Organism: Sympetrum striolatum; assembly: GCA_947579665.1. Taxonomy (NCBI): domain Eukaryota; kingdom Metazoa; phylum Arthropoda; class Insecta; order Odonata; family Libellulidae; genus Sympetrum; species Sympetrum striolatum. Next base: position 44,411,834 of record OX388342.1, on the reverse strand, counting down.
AGAATTGTGGGACTGAATGCTAAGCATTTGTTGAACTCCTCTCTTTGATGACCTGGCATGACCATCTTTCTTTATTTAATAACTCACTCACTCTGCATAGATTGTATTTCCAAATTAGCATAGATTGAATCCTAAACAATATTTGTCTCAATGAGTGATGAGTATATGTTCAATCCTGATCATGATTTATACATATTTAAATACAATATTCTATAAATCATCCATGAATATAAAATATATTTGCAATATTTTTCTCTTCAAGGGGTTGGTAATATGTTACCTGGGATTGAATTCAATTTTTATATTGATCCTCATGCAGCCCGCATTGTTTTCAATTCAACACAGAATCCTATTTGTGTTTTTTCATGGGAATTTGCGAGGGCTTCTAGCCTCTCAATTGTAAGTATATCATTTTGGAGATACCAAGGAACTATAAAATTAAATAATAGTAGGAAATTAGTTCATAATATATTATAGATATTAATAACTAAATAAATGAAACATAGTGTATGTATGGAAATATTCTTTTCAGGATTGGAGAAAAAATGTGCTAGGAAAACTTGATAGTCCAAAAGTATCATTAATGAACAAGGCAGAACATATTGTTAACTATCCAATAGATTATTGGTTGGTAGCGGATGGTTTTACAACTAGTGCAATTCTTTGTCCAGATTTGGTCATAGGATCATTTGAAACATCAGTTTGTGGTGGTCAAAAATATTATGCCAGAGTGGAAACTGATGGTCTTTATACTAAAGGAGTGGTGACAGTCGACTATGCAAATTGGTTTAATAGAGAGCAAAATGCAGATATTGTGGATAAGATAGATAAAGACAAATTCATGGAATTTTTACTAAAGTGTATGGAATGATATAAATTTATAAATAAATTTATACTAATAAAGAAATGAGAATTATTTTAACATGATTTAGATATATAATCCTCATAGAGTATTGTAAATGAAATTTGGTGAAAGTAATTTAGCACTAGGAGGACGGGAGTTTCGCTCTACCTAGAAGGACGGCGGCGGTCAATTTCCACCCCTACTTTTAAAATTCATAATTAAATACTTTTATAAGTCGCAAAGACGTATATTTTGCAGAACTTCATAATATGACTTTTGTGAAAGTGCTGATAAGATGCTTTACCTCATAATTAGTTTAAATTTTAATTAATTAAACAAAACGCGGACCGATGTCCTAAATCTGCAGAGTTTTATACTCTGCAATATTTTTCTTACTCAAGCTAGACCAATACTCAACCTAAACCAAACTCATATTTTCGGAATAAGTGATAGAAGGTCCGTATTGTGATAAAAGTCAGTCACGAGATCGGTACTACATTGCCGACTCGAGCTGCCACCAGATCGAGCAGAGATCGCTTGGTAAACGCAGTGTATATCGCAATAGTCGAAGTGGGGCATAACTAAAGAGTTTACTAGTTGTATTTTCACTGAGGGAGGAAGGAAATTTCCCGAGCGCCGAAGGGAATACAGGGAGTAATTAACTTTTTCACAGATTTGCACGACATGATCAGACCATGGAAGGGTCTCATTCAAGTGGAGACCAAGATTTTTTACCGTTTTTTTTGAGTTGGATTGCGGTTCCATTTAATTCAAGCGCCGGTAGGCTGATTCTATTGACAGAGGATAATAATATTGGGTTCCCGATCAGAATTGCCTGTGATTTATTTGGATTAATATTTATGAAGTTATCTTTATTCCAGTTTTTGATGAGTTGGAGATCGCGATTAATTTTATCGAACGATTGAGGTAGTTCTGAGGGGCTAGAGTACAAGTAGATTTGAAGATCGTCCGCGTATGGATGAAGTCTACAGTTTCTAATAACCTTAAACAGTCGTTAATGTAAATTGAGAAGATTAAGGGGCTTCGAATCGATCCTAGAGGAAGTCCTCTGTCGATTTCAATCCATCTGGACGCCGATTCATTGGAAATTACTTTCTGCAATCGATTGTGAAGGTAGGAGGAAAACCAAGAAACTGAAATGTCAGAGAGACCTAACAGTTTAAGTTTGATATCCATAATATCTATATCGATTGAGTCGAATGCTTTATTGAAGTCTAGTAATACCAACGCTGTTAACTTCTTACAATCCATTGACCTACGGATATCTTCGGTTATCTTTACTATAGCGGTTGAGGTCGAATGAAGTTTCTTAAAGCCAGACTGAAACTGGTTTAGAAGAGTGTTTTGTTCAATGAATTCAGTAATCTGGCCATGGACCAGTTTTTCGAGACCTTTTGATATGACGGATAGAAAACTAATCGGTCGATACTCTCTTTCGGTACAGCCATTCGAAGTCGTGTTTTTAGGGATCGGACGGATAAGAGCCTCTTTCCATTTAGAAGGAAATTTACCTTGAGATAGGGAACAGTTATAGATGTTAGTAATGAAGGGCAATAGAATATGCATTAGTTTATTAATTATGAGGATAGGAATTCCGTCGGCTCCTGAAGCTTTAGATTTTATGCTTTTCAGAGCCCTCAGTACTTCGAATAGAGAAAATGGTTTAAAGACAAACTCTACTTCGTTTGAAGTATCACTGGTATTCGAAGCCAGGCCAGCTAATATATGTTGCTTACGTATGGAATCTATTTGCGTAGGGGGCAGGGAGAATTTTTCATTTACCTCGTTTAATCATACTGAAGAAAAACAATCGGAAACTTTAGTTTTTGCTATACCAAGACCACGCAATTCTCTCCACAGTGATGTAGAAGATTTTTTTTAGAGATTGAGTGTGCGAATTGAATTTTAGCATTCCTTATTAATTGTTTCGTTCGATTTCGTAAGCCTTTATATTCACTGAAGATTGTCGGATCCCAACAATTTTTGAATTGACGGAATTTAGTGTCGCGTTTGGTCATCATAATCCTAATTTCAGGCGTTAACCAAGGAACAGGAGGCGTAGATATTCTAATTTTCCTTACTGGTGCATGTACATCAAGTGAGTTCACTAGGAGGGTGTTTAGAATTTCAACCTTCTCGTCAACGATATATGTATACTCAATGTCAAACCACGGCAGAAGGGCCGCGTCACACTAAAATTTTTCGTAATTAATGTTTTGTTTGAATTTTTGTGATTTGAGAGAGTAAGCCAAATAAATTGCATCATGATGAGAAATACCTGGCCTTGATAGTTGACCGCGGATTTTTACTCTGTTAGTGTACGCCGTAGCGATTATATCAATCCAAGTGGATGAATTTATAGTGTTGTAAGTTGGTTGCAGAGGGGGAAGAGATAGATTATGCGCTGAGAAAGTATTAATCAGAAACGTTGATTCGTTGTTATTTTCCATCATGTTAGCGTTCAAATCACCTGCTATAATTTTATGTTCATATTCTCGTCTGGGTTTAGCCAACGCGTTGTCAATATCTGCTAAATTTCCGAGTTTAGGTGGACGACATATTACCCCGAGCAATACTTTTTTAAAATTCATCGTAGCTTCAATGAAGAGATATTCAGGTCTTCAATAGTTTTGGGTGCTTGAGAGTTATTGTTTTGCAATGTAAGTAACTGCGAACATAAATTCCTACTCCACCACCTCTTTTCCCGATGCGGTCATTGCGATATAGATTATAACCTGGTAACTCGATTACGGAGGAGCTTACGCTTGGATTTAACCATGTTTCAGTTAATGCGATGGCGTGAATGTCTGAGCAAGGTAGAATTGCTCGTAACTCGTTAAGGTGTGGTATGAGGCTTTGAACGTTTAGATTAAGAAATGGAAAAGTTTGCGGAAGTGGCCGGAATTTTTCCGTTAGTATATTTTTAGCACTTGTGATTTGAGGTAGAGCGTCAAAAGTAGGTATTGTCCTCTTTAGAATGTGATTCTGAGGAGAGGTTTTGTGATGGGACTTGAGCAAGGGTTGCTAGAGGATTCAGGGAGGACCTCCTGGACTGCGAGGGAACGAAGATCGGTGCATAAAGGGTTGAGCTGAGTCAGAGAACTATTGAATATTGAGTTTGGTGAAAGTTGAGTACAAACTCGGGTAGCCATGACAGCGGGAGACTTGAAGTTTGAACGAAATAAGAGAAAGGGATATGGGATTACCTGGAATCATTAAATGCCACTAACAATACGAGTGAAAATGTTAAGGATTTTAAAAACGAGAAAAACGAGATGGAAGAAGCTGGAAGTTACAAAGTGCAAGGCATGGAGGATGCAATATACTTGCTGTTAGAGAACCACTTTGAGTTAATAATTGTACCTTGAGAGTTTTAAGGGAGTTTATTTTATGTCACTGAGGATATATAAAACACCCCAAAAGAAAACACTGCACTTATACTGGGAAAACAATCTCCCACGTTGAAGAGAGGGGAAGCACTAGAATACGCACACGAATGAGAAGAATTGCTCTTATGTATGGGGAACACTTATAACACTATATTGCACTATTTAATGGGATGTATTACAAGATGGTTAAGGCACTAAACTAGCACTAACGCACACTTAAGAAACACTATTTGGGAAAGCACCAATGGGGATGAAGAAGGAGAAGAGCCACTGAAAGTTTCTGATTTACCACTAAATAAATAATGACACGGAAACTACTGAGAAGCGCAAGGGTAGATAAGGGGAACACTCTATCACAACTGGGAAAAAACCTTTTGGTGACTCCGTATCCTGGCGTTAATAATCCGTGGGATGCTATGGGTAGTCGCTGGTCAACCTATTCGATGAGGGGATGGTCGTGGTAGAATAATCCGTCCGCTGTCCGTCTGGCTTGGTGCGATTCGTCACACTGTCGTCTTCTTTTTCTTGAGAATAGGGGATCGCCGCTCGCTCCTGGTAAAAAATAATTAGGAGCGAAATCCCTCCTCACATTTTCGATATCACGTAGAGAAGTATCGTGGACCCTACTACCGTCGGGACGCAGGAAAATGATTTTCCCGTCCTGAGTCCACGCATTGCGCGGGCCCGCCAGATCCTTCGCCACCTGCATAAAAGTCTTTCTCTGCACTGTTAGTGACTCGGTGACGAGAATACTATGTTATGCCATATTATGTAACTTATTATAGTAGGATATAATTATGGTAGGATATGAATTTCACGATGATCGGCCTGGGTGTATCACCGGTCCTGGATCTGGGGTTACCCACGCGATGCGCCCGATCGAGGCAACGCACGTCTAGTGGGACATTAAGCTAGTCCCTGAAGAGCGCTACTGCTGAGTTGATGCAGTTTTCATGGTTCTTCTCTTGGACTCCGTGGGTCATTAAACAATTTCTCCTTGAATATTGCTCAAGGGAGTCCATGCGCTCTTCAAGTGCGTCCGTGCGAGTTGCGATGCGACTAAAACACTCGAGTATTTTTTCCTCCAATGCGTTGAGTCTAACCTCGAGAGATGAGTCTAATGATGACGTCTGCGGATCAGATTTACTACCATCTCTTCCTGAGATCTCCTTCTTGAACACCGAAAATTCTTTATCCAACTCATCAAGGTTTTTCCGGAGCTCCGCATTCTCGATCTCGAGGTTTTTGCGGGTGACGGGAGGGCCCATCGCGGCTAAGGGTGGTTGGTGAGGGTAAAGTGAAAGGATTAGGGAGCGATCGTTAAGCACGTCAGGCACCTACGGACATCGAGTGGCGACTGTGACTCGTTACATAAGCCAACAGCTAAAATTACAGTAAATCTTCCATGATGTAAGCTTCTTGCTCTGAAGGGCCACTTTTGATCAACATGTAGAATATTTATACTTTATAGCATACTAGGTGAAGCGCCCGTTGATTCTCAACGGGGAATATCTTCTTGGGAACTGCTTGTCTCGCGTCCCTTCGGGCCGAGATAGTGGAACTCAGAAAGATGGTTGCGGATCTCAGCTCCAAGGTGGAAAGGTTGGAGGCTTCCTCCTCACGTGTGGAATCCAAGGGTAGCACCCCGAAAGCTCGCTGCGCCAAGTTGGCGGCTCGGGGTTCCCCGAGTGCGAAAGCCAGCCGAGCGATCGAGGGTGCCCCGAAGGTTTCATCGAGGGCGGGGATGTCGACGGCCAAGAAACCTGACGAGTGGAAGGTAGTCTCCATTCGGGGGGACCGCGGGGTGGTTTTGCGGAGGCAGGGAGTTGCAGAAGCTTCGGCTGATGCTCTTCCTGTGAGCAATCGTTTTTCTGTGTTGTCGGAGGACATTGCACCTGCTGCCATCCCCGTAACCCCGGAGGTGGCTGAGCCCGAAGGGGGTCGGGGGGTTTTAGTAATAGGAAGTTCTAATGTCCGGCGGATAATGGATCCATTACGTGCAAGGGCCCGCCGGGAGGGAGTGTGTGAGCGGGTGTTCTCCAGGTGTTTACCGGGAGGTACGGTGCCGAAGGTGACGGAGGAACTAAGAACGTCGGTATCGTCTTCGAACTGCTCCGTGTTGCGAGTGGTGGTGCACGCGGGCACCAACGACGCCTCGAGATTCGGGTCCGAGGAGATTCTAGGTTCTTTTAAGGACCTGATCGCCGAGGCTTCCCGAGTCGAGAGTGAGTCGGGTGTCCGTGTGTCGCTGTCATTTTGCAGCATAGTTCCGCGGTCGGACCGTGGTTCTGAGGTTTGGAGTCGCGTTGTCGGCCTGAACCAAAGACTGCGGGACTTCTGTAGGAGCAACGGGGTCGGGTTCGTCGATTTGAGGCCGGTTCTTGATTCATGTCGGCTACCTCTTAATCGTTCTGGCGTTCATTATACTGCCCGGGCGGCGGAGCTGGTGGCACGTAGGATTTACGAGGTAAATAGGGTTTTTTTAGGTTAGACTATTATCAGAGTTCGCCACCCCAGGTAGTTTTAGAGTCCAATTCTTCCGGTTTAAATGAGAGCGATATAACGCAGATAGATTTGCGAGAGAAAAATTTAAATCTAAGGGGAAATAATAATATTAAGAAAGTACATTCAGCGGTAGGAATTATAGATAACACCCACGTAAATAGGCAAGTAGAAACGCATGATCTTAGTCCCCGAAATAGAAACAGTAGCATTGACAATAAAGAGAAATTCAATTCAAAAATCGTTACGGTTATTCCAAACAGAAATCCAACTTTAAAGCGCGAAATCAGAGATCTAAAAATAATAGTCGTGAATTGCAGAAGCATACGTAATAAGCAGGTGGAATTTCTTAACCTTACAAGGAGCACTTGCGCGGATATCTTACTAGGATCTGAGACTTGGTTAAGCGAAGACATTAATTCAAGCGAGATATTTCCTCCAGATTATGTGATATATCGCAAAGATAGACAGGGTAGAGTAGGCGGTGGAGTTTTTATCGCTGTAAAGAACCATTTGATTAGTCAGCGAGATGAGTTTGTAGAAAATAGCAGGAGCGAAATGATGTGGTGCTCGATTTTAAGACCTAACGGTAGTAAGATTTATGTTTGTTCATTGTATCGTCCTCCCGATGGCGAAATTGATTGTATTGACGATTTATCCGGGACGTTACAGATAATCGGTGAAAAAGTAAAAGATCCCATCATAGTTGTAGGAGGAGATTTTAACCTACCACATATTAATTGGCGGAATTTAACATGCTCCAACTCTAGTAGAGAGAGAAAAGTTTCTCAAAAATTAATCGATACTTTCTCGTCGCATGCGATAGAACAGGTAAACATGACGAAGACTCGAACGACTCGTGCGGGTGAAGGTAACATCCTAGATTTACTAGCCACCACCCACCCACAATTGATAGCTAATCTCGATATAGTTGACGGTATTTCAGACCATGATGTCATAATGGCGGAGATGAAAGCAGTAGCGGTTAAATCTCTTAAGCCACCGAGGCAAGTATATGTAATTCGCAAAGCTAATTTTTCGGAGTTTAGGGTTTATATTAACGAGTGCAAGGATGATTTTTTCCGCTTCTTGGGTGCAAATACAGTAAATGATAGTTGGATAGAGTTTCTCCGGATAATCAAAGAAGGTTTAATTAAATTTGTTCCCACTAAGAGCGTGCGTGAGCGTAAAGAGCCACGGTGGACGCAACCTAAATTACGAGCATTACATAGGAAGCAAAGAGTCATTCACTCGCGATGGAGAAAACTCAAAGCATGCGGAACGAACCATGAGCTCGAAGAACTAAACTATAGAGAAGTGCGAAAGTTAGTTAAGGAAGAAGCGCGAAAAGAATACCAGGAATACAGATCTCGAACCCTATTAGAATCATTAGGTGGCGATCAGAAAGAATTTTGGTCATACGTGCGTGAGACCCGTGGAGGTCAGTTTTCTGTGCCTAGCCTCATAAGCGCAGAGGGAATTACCGTAAATAAATCAGAAGATAAAGCTAACTTACTTAACAGGCACTACCAGAAATGCTTCACTGTAGACAATGGTCAAGTTAAGGATTTTACCTCGCGCATTGATTCAGAGATGTGTCCCATCGAGATATCGGTTGATGGAATTGGAAAATTATTGCGAGATATTGATAGGAAAAAGGCGCCAGGACCCGAAGGTATTCCCGCTGTTGTAATAAAAACTTTAGCCGATGAAATTGCTCCGCTTCTACAGATTTTCTATCAGAAATCATTGGATGAGGGAACCGTCCCATTGTCGTGGAAAAAAGCTAATGTCACTCCGGTGCCTAAGAAAGGGCGCGCGTCAAAACCAGATGATTATAGGCCTATTTCATTAACTTCAATTTTTTGCAAAATAATGGAGCATATTATAGCGAGCTCTATCATGCGCTTTCTTTCCGAAAAGGGAGCAATCAGTCAGAGCCAGCACGGATTCCGTAAAGGTAGGTCTTGTGAGACCCAGTTAGCGCTTTTTATGAATGACGTATCTAAAGCAGCAGACGGCGGTGTTAGATCAGACGCAGTTTTCCTAGATTTCAGGAAAGCTTTCGACACAGTTTCTCACGAAAAGCTTATCCAAAAGCTGAGTGCCTACGCGATCGACGAAAAAGTTATCAGATGGACCAAATCTTTTCTAGAAAACAGATCTCAGCGAGTTGCGTTAGATGGAGTTTTATCCGAAGAAATAAGTATCTCATCAGGAGTTCCACAGGGAAGTGTTCTTGGTCCAATCTTATTTCTAATTTACATTAACGACCTCGTAGATAACGTAAAGAGTAAGGTTAGATTATTTGCCGATGATACCCTGATATACAGAGAGATTTTGACAGAAAACGATTGTAATGTGCTTCAAGACGACCTGGACGTAATATCAGGATGGTGTAAAGATTGGCAGCTGGATTTAAATATAAATAAATGCGTTGCCATGAGTTTTACGCGCTCCACAAACATAATTCCCACGCAGTACCAAATCTCAGGTCATCCATTAGAGTTAGTTCACGACAACAAATACCTAGGAGTCACGTTTAGCAGTAACTTATCTTTTAAAGAACATATTCGAGATGCGATAGGAAAAGCGAATAGAATGCAAAGATTAACTGGTAGAACGTTGAGAGGATGCTCATCGAGAGTCAAAGAAATAGCTTACTTTTCTCTTATTCGTCCGAGTCTTGAATACTGCTGTGCGGTTTGGGACCCACACGAAGTAGGTTTAGTCTCAGATTTAGAGATGGTCCAGCGTAGAGCAGCCCGATTCGTTTGCGGGGATTTCAGGTTTGATAGCAGCGTTACGGCAATGATAGAGTCCCTCAGTTGGAATTCACTACAGATGAGAAGATCTGAATATCGACGGAAACTTTTCGAAAAGTTCAATCGTTCAGAATTTATAGACGAAGTAAGTGAAATGTTAGTGCCAGTAAGGAGCGAACGCGATCTCCGAGAGGCATCGACGAAGCGTTATAGGGAAGTAATCGCAAGGACGGATAATTACTTTTGGTCGTTTTTTCCCCAAGCTATTAGAGATTCTAATAGGTAGGAATGAATAATGGTGGTGTATTACACCCCCTGCCATACGCCTCTGGCGGCTCGCGGGGTATGTATCTAAATCTAAATCTAAATCTAAATATAGAAGTAGATTAAATTCAAGTTGCCGGTCGTGCAATGCGTAAATTCCCATTAGAATATGGTCTAAAATCCCAAGCTATTCTTACTGTACAGGAATATTCATGAGCTCGGCCCAACAATCGCATAGATCGTGAGGAGGATTGGCTGTTTACAACCTTAACAATTTAGGATAATTCACGCGTATTTTATCAAAATTCTCCTAATTTCGATTCGGGAACAATATTCCACGATCAAAATTAGAACATTCATTTAATTTCCGTTCTTTTGCTTCTTGTTTCGACTCCGCACGACTATTTTTCTGTTTTAATTCTTCAAAAGAAATATAGCCTGCTACCGATTAAAGTGAAGATTAGATTTATTCTTTTTGGAAACCCATCTGAGCGATCTTGGTTCGAAACCAGCAAAATTATCGAATAAAATTGAGACAGTACGTCCTTTCTGGTCCCAGAAAACACGTACGCAAAGTTTGACGCGAACCTGGCAAACGGTTTGTACTAAAATCGAAGACACACAATCTCCTGACTGTAATTACGTACCTGCAATTGCTGGTTACCTTCTTACAGAAAATTTCTCGTTATCCATGTAATATATCGTACTCTTCAATCATCAGCTTTATGGGCCTAAAGTCCACGAGTATTTTTAAGGGATAAAACATGAGCTCGGATTCAACAATTGAATCCGAGTCTTGAATACTGCTGTGCGGTTTGGGACCCACACGAAGTAGGTTTAGTCTCAGATTTAGAGATGGTCCAGCGTAGAGCAGCCCGATTCGTTTGCGGGGATTTCAGGTTTGATAGCAGCGTTACGGCAATGATAGAGTCCCTCAGTTGGAATTCACTACAGATGAGAAGATCTGAATATCGACGGAAACTTTTCGAAAAGTTCAATCGTTCAGAATTTATAGACGAAGTAAGTGAAATGTTAGTGCCAGTAAGGAGCGAACGCGATCTCCGAGAGGCATCGACGAAGCGTTATAGGGAAGTAATCGCAAGGACGGATAATTACTTTTGGTCGTTTTTTCCCCAAGCTATTAGAGATTCTAATAGGTAGGAATGAATAATGGTGGTGTATTACACCCCCTGCCATACGCCTCTGGCGGCTCGCGGGGTATATATCTAAATCTAAATCTAAAATCTAAACAATGGGATCGGTCGTCAGGGGGATGAGTTGTTTACAGCCTCGAATTTTCACGAAAGTTTTGTATATTTTACCAATATTCTCGCAAATTCTAATCAAAGGTAAGATTCCACGACCGAAATAAGAATCTTAATTCAATTTTCTTTCTTTTGGTGTTTGTCTCGACTCTGTACGACTATTTCTTCTAATTTAATTCTTCAAAAGAAATAAAGCCTGCAACCGATAAAAGTGAAGCTTACGTGTATTCCTTATGAAAATCTATCTGAGCGATCTTGGTTCGAACCCAGCAAAATTCTTGAATAAAAATGCGACAGTACTTCCTTCCTGATATAAATGGACACGTATGCAAAGTTTGAGACAAATCGGGCAAACGGTGTGGACTCCAATCCAAGACAAACAAACCAACAAACACAAACCCACAAACACACAAACACACAAACCCACAAACAAACCCACAGAATTTCTGCTTTATATATATAGATGATTTAGAGCCTGGGAACCAATATGCTGGCTGGTGTGGCATATGTTTTATTGATTGGGCTATGGCTAATCAAATCAGTTGTAAATGATTTGCTGGCCTTGCTGTGGCAGTAGGGAGAATTGATCCAAGGATATTTAATGCCCAAGCAAAGGTTTGTGATCCAATAAACAAATTCCATTATTATTAAATTAACATGAATTATGTGAATGCAATGATACTATTCAATTTTATGAACTAGATAGACAAGTTTAAATTAGTGAAACTGACTTTTAAGTACCATCTTCCACTGGACCTATAAAAATAGATACAAACCTCAGTGGATCAGCGAGGGGGGGGGGTTAACGGTTCAAACCCCCCCTCCCCCCAAGAGTCAAGTCCTATGACTACCTATTCTGCTGAAGAGTACAAAATCCAATCATCACGCAAGTCTTAGAGATACATTAGTCAAATAGCGAAAGATATTCAAATAAGCATGGGCGCACCAAAGTCGGGGATCTAATGAGTGGATGTTACGTTTTTCATTGCTTGCCAAATAATCGTAACTAATTTTTTCTTCCTTCGCTTCGCAACCTCTTAGAAGAAAGAATTCTCAAAGACTCGGGAAGTTTATATCTACAACAATAAAAAACTTCAGCATAGAAAAAAACGAGTTTTGGATATTATTGGACGTATAGATATTGAACGTATAGATATTGGACGTATAGATATTGGACGTATCCAAACCAGAAATCCAAACAACAATAATGATAAGTTTCCAATTGTTCGCTTACGTAAACTACTATCATTGATAGTGTAATAAGTTGGCCACATAAGCGTCAAACTCCTCTAGTTTTTAGTGCATTTAGTTTTTGAAAGAATTGACATTTATTGTAGCGAGCATGAATATACTAGCCGCTGTAAAGTAGGCACTTTTATCGTTTTCTCGGCAGCCTTTGACCCCCCATTGGCAAATCCTGGCTGCGCCATTGACAAACCTTATAATAATTTAAAGGGTATGTTCGAATAAAGGATTTAAAAATTTTCAAAAAACCAAGAAATAAAAGATAAGTTAGAGGTATGAAAGACTGCTGGTATGGGCGTGTATGGGCACTGTATTCATGAGAAGTTATAAAATAAATTGTTGATGCCTATGAAATTATATCAAACTAAAAGAATACTTACGATCTGTGTTGGTATGAAATCTGTGTCAGGAGACATTCTATGAGTAAAATTAATACAGTTGAAATGTTTTACATCAGTATAATGACAAGACAATAGCAGGATATTTTGTAATGACTGAGTAGTTAATGACTATGGGCTGATATCGAAACTGCATATCTCTTATGAAAAGGGTATTTTCTCTGTTGGGTTGGGTTCATAGGAAGGATGAATGGAAGCAAAATGACTAAAACCATGCATGTTGAGTATGCGATTGATCTTACAGAAAGACGAAAACCTATTTGAATTAGGTTGATAAGATATATCGATATAAGATCCTGGGGGAAGGTAAGTATGTACAGTTTTGTCCAACAAAATCGAACTGGTTTGCCCGCATCTTATGCTGCCAGCGATACACAATTTTACTCCCTGCTAACACCAAATAAATCCTGATTGGTTTCTATTCGCCGTTTGTGTAATCCTTGAATAATCCCAAGGGACCGTTTGCACTGCTCGTGATGCGATGCAATGCTGTGCAGAGCGATTACGTGCAATTAGAAGTTGGAATCCCAAAAAAAGTTACGCAAGTGACTTTGTTCTGCTAGCTATTCTCAGATTTTTTTAAATACACATAGTTGTAAAAATGTCCCTACGTTTGTAATTCTAATAATTTCTGCTATTTTATCCCAAAGGAACTTTAGATGACTATTTTTTCGTAGTTATAGTAGGGAGGATTTCGTATTAAAAAGAGCAGCGGTTGTGAGTTAAGCAATAAAACATTCTTTATTTGTTATCCGGAAACACAAATTTCTTCTCCTTGACATGATATCCGCATCTCTCATGCATTGAAATAATACCATATATAAGCGCGTCATCCATAACCATTTAAAGAGAAATTCCATGTGTTGTATTATATCCAGTATGCTGACATATAGAGATATTTCTTTGATAAATATTGACTTTCATGCGAGTGTCTGATAGAAACGATAAGTTTGAAATATTGACATAGGAATTTTGATTGTTAAGCTAGTGTAAAGTCATGCAAGAAAATATGAGATAACATAGGCTTAGGCGATGGATTTATTTTATTTAGTGTTGCCCTTTTCCTTTCTTAACATTCGTCCGTTTTTGCTTTAGTCCTAGCCATTTAAAAACTAGTAGTAATTTCAAAGGTTTTCCTAAGATGTCATGTCAAACAAATCACTGGATGAATATAATTTTGAGATATCTCCTAACATTGGAAGTATCAACCGAAGAAAAAATTCAAGAAGCATTTCTTTACGAACATAACTATATGATTATAGAAAAATAGCACGATGGGAAAACAGAAAACGGCAGTTAATGTAAATAGCTCCTTTATTATAACAATTTGCATTTATGCACTTTCTCTGAAGTGCTTATATTTACGTTTGATTGCAAAAAGAACAGAAGATTTTTCCGAGTAGCTCCTCTTTAGGACAAGTAACGCAGAACCGTTTTCTTGTATATTTTTGTGTTGAACTCTTCTATGATCTCTATATTTGGCTTTTTCTTCAAATTGTTAGCATAATCGACTATGACAGCCCCTCCGATTTTATCACAGTCGACCACCACTTCAGCGTATTGGGGATTTCCTCCGCAAAATGTCTTTGTGTTCCACAAAGTGCTAGAATCTCTCCGGAGAACCAAGAGGGCGGCAAAACTGTCTGCATTGATCCATTGGTCGAAAGTTGTATTGTATATTCGCTCTGCTTTGTTCAACAGTTGGATTGCTGGACTATTGATCCGTCCCATGACGTTTTGCCTCCAGTCCTGAAAGGAAAGGGAAAATGATTACATGAGGACGTCAGAGAATATCGCAAACCACGTTCCTTCCACTACTTCGTTATGAATGTGATAGTTCTTTTCTGTAGAAGGAGAGAAAAACGTGGAGTGTATTCTCTATAATTTAGTTTTGCTTCAGAATCATTGAAGGCTATTAATATATGTACTGAACTTTCAGTTGAGCTCATTTTGCTGACTACCTATTGATCTATGAAAATTTATCTCCAAATGGTCATAATGCAGTTTTTATGTGGAATTGTAAATTGATAGCAAATGGTACAGTGAGAATAAAAAACTACCAAAAACTACTCCATTCCTCGACTTGCATAGGTCTCATCCCCTCTTAAGGTTTAATAGCTAATGATAGAAGAATCATATTGATCTTCAAGTTAAATAATCTAGAGGCAAATTACAAACCTTAACTGAAAAGTGCGATAAACGTTCATACAAAAACGTTGAGACTCTCTTTGTTGTTTTAATTAATTATGCCATCAAAATCATCACTCCAACTGCTTAAAATATACGCATGTGTCTATTATAATTTCGAATTTGCATTATATTTTAGATCAGGGGTCTCCAAACATTCAGTCATTAATTACCAAACAACAGTTTGGGGGCCGACTACACACTCCAAATAAAAAAGAATCAACACGTAGATGTTGTTTTCATTATTAATTTAATATTTGAATATAATAATTATTCTATTTTAATTTGGTAAAACGTTACGTTCACTTAAGCGACGGCTAATATTGGCAGGATACACGCACATTTCTGTGATTCTTTTCCTTAGACAAAAAGGTCTCCACGGGCCGGATGAGAGGGCCTCGCGGGCCGCATTTGGCCCGCGGGCCGTAGTTTGAAGACCCCTGGTTTAGATCATCACTCACCATGCTTATTTGTGTTCTCACTTTGACAGTTTCCCAGGGAACCAAACAAATTGGCTTCGTCGTTGCAGACAGAACTATGTTGGCTGCTTCAGGGTCAAAGTAAAAATTGAACTCCAAAGCTGGCCTCACATTACCAACACCTGAATAAAAAAATTTCTTATTAATCCTATTAATATTAGAAGGGAGATGGAGGTATTGGCTGGGGAAATTAAATCCTTTCATTTTGTCACGGTTACTTTTATCACGCACATACAGAAGTATAAGAAGTTCTAGCGCTAAAAATGTTTACTGAAGGTCTTTAACATGACGGAAGCTATCCAAGCGCAACTTAATATCCGAAGGAAACAAAATTCAAGCACCTCGTTTGCGGTTTACTTTTCTCGTGGTTGTATAGCTGTATGATGTAACGCAAATCACTTTAAAGTAAAATGCAATTAGGAAACGCAGGAACCGTCTATTTAAGCAGATCCTTCATTCAGACATGAGGTTCTTATTCAGGAAATAACAGACAATAAAAAACTTCACAGAAGATGAAACCAATTTTTAGAAAGCTATTCCTTCTGCAAAGAATACCACTAGGCGCACCATGATCAATATTTTGGTAGACATCCTTGCGGTGTCATTTAACTTTCTATCCCACAAAACTTTCTTTCGCGATATTTAGATTGTTCTAAGTCTATTAAATTATTTACCGAAAAACATCAAAATACCACAAATATATAGTATATTTAATACTAATATATATAATACTATTTAATACAAAACTGCTTCACTTTTTCATAAAATTATCACTACTTTTTTTCATAATAGTGTGTAGAATTGTATATGAGTGCTTAGTGTAAGTTACCATTTACACTTCCTCCCAATACAACGAGCCGCTTTAAATCTTTTAGGAAATTTGGATACATCTTCAGCGCTAAAGCAACGTTTGTCAAAGGTCCTAATGCCAAAAGTGTCACTTCACCTGGAAGGAAGGAAAAAAATCATCTATAAAAACTCTTACATGGAAACATAAATTTTCATTTGAGTTTTTGGTAAATTCAAATCCTTAAATATAATTATCATTCATTTCAAGATATAAGCAATGACGCAAGCAATACATTTCAATGAATAAAAAATTTTCCCGCTGTATGGATTATTTATCCTCGTACCTGGGTACTGAGCTACTAAACGAATCATTGCCAGGACTGCGTGTTCTTTCTGAAGATATTTTTTCGGCTTTGGAGCATCTTCATAGATGAAATCACCATATCCGTCCCTGCCAAAGAAATTGTCTGTGGTTGAATTCCGTAGAATTGGTCGATCAGCACCTCGATACACAGGTATCTAAAAAGAAATACGAAAGTTTATCAGAATGAAAAATAGTTCTTAATGAAATAAAATAAATATAATTTGCTACCATGATTAATTTCGTTATTGGAATGATACGATGCATTTAGTATCTCTTAAACGCGAAATAATTATTCGTATTCTCTATAACTTTTAAATTTTTCTCCTTCTTGAGTCTCGATTTTACAGTAATCAAATCCACGAATATATCTTTCTAAAATTCGATGTTTTTAGAATAGTATATAAACGAAAAGAAGGCATTTATATAAAATTTTACCCTTATGAAATGAAACTTACGTCTAGTCGTCCGGCAGTCTTCAATGTTTTGAGAGCGTTGGCCACTGCATTATCAATTCCCGTGTTCCCACTCACGCAAGTAATCGCAATCACATCAATACCTCGTTCTTTCTTCGCCAACTTCGATGTCATCAGGAGAATAGCCATCGCATCGTCCGCTCCCGGATCCACATCCATAATCACCTTTCGGTACCCATTCTTCTGAGGGTGGTCATATTCAATGGTCGATCCCAAAATGCATGGACTACGAAAATTATAAGAATAAGTTAAAAGTCATTCTAATAACGTCAATATACGGTTAGGTAATCTCCTAATATTTCAGGATATTGAGAAGGAAATGAAACCATGATAATCTGAAATAGTATGTTGAGAAATTTCAAATCGAAATGAGTATAGAGTACAAATTAAATATTGTAGAATTGTCAGTAACTTTTTCGGTGCCCCGTCCAGTTCAAATCTCCGAAACGCAAAATTTGAAATCTTTATAATGCATCTTTAAGGAGGGGTCTTTTTTTAGTAACATAACTTTTATAATTATTTATAGTAATTTTTCAATTCAATTCCCTCAATGGAGAATTGAAATTGGACAAGGGAAAATACCTTCAAGGAATTTATGTGACCGATTCACTGAGTGAAGTGAATCAATTGCAAGCATTTAAACAAATCCCATTTATTTTTTTTTTAATCCTGTACATCAATGTCCTTTGGTGAAACTTTGTTAAAAGCCGTAGATAAGAAAATAATTCAGTCATAATTTCGTATTCAGTTGTTTTAATAATAGTGAACCAATATTTTCTATTATTTCAAGGAATTGTTTTTATTATTATTAAATACCGTTGAATCTCTTTTCCTAGACTCTTTTTATCAATCAAGATATCGAAACATTCCCGTTAAAATCCGAACAGGAAACCTCTCTACGCAAATTCGTCAGTTTTTCTTTTATAGAAAGGAAAAGATACTGCAATGAAAAGAAATAATTTTACATTTGAAGGAGATTTTAAATCAATCTTTCTTGAATTTGATTAAGTATTGCCTAATCTATTACCTAGCTGAGTGTGTAGGGTAATTATTTTAAGCTGTCATGGAAATTTAAATTTTACGTAAAACACTTTCTGGAAATTGGAAATAGACATAAAGATACATGAAATTAAAATTTCGAGTCTAAAAAAAGGATAGGAGCATTGATCTAGCTTCACGGGATATGTACTGGGAAAATGAGAACGAGATTTGATTGAGTTTTATAGTTTTCTTGGTAGTTCCATTGCTAAATTGGAAGAAAAACTATTATTGTAAGTGTCGGAAGAAAGGGAAGGATGAACAAAAACAACAAAATGTTTTGCACAATTACAGGAGAAGTGAAAACGGATATTTTTAACGCTTACTACTAAACGAAATCAATTTTACGATGCATCCATGAGAAAATATATATTTACAAGTCAAAAGACACCTTTAATTTCAATAAAAAATATATTATTATCCTAATTTATTTGTTCCACGTATAAGCTAAAAAGTGAAATGAGGCTTTTTATGATTTTATACTCTTCAGTTATGTGAAATGATAATGGAAAAAATTCCGATCGTGCAAAAGTTTTAGGAAGAAGGAATGAGAGATGATGAAAATGCTTGATATATTTTTTTTAAATTTGTTCATTTTTAAGGTCAATACGTAATTTCTTCCGGAAAGTTGTCACTATGGATTGCAGAGAAATATAAATGCGGAGGAAGATTTGAATTTGAATATTAAAAACCCGAATATAACGCTTAACCAACAAATTCCATTTGCAAGCACATCGAAGACTCAATTATTTTTGGAAGAATGTTCGAATAATTCCTTTCTGAATAAGTATTAAGATCTGCTTTAATGTTATTAGAACGATCATTTGTGACCGCGATAGCCATCCATTCTTTTTCAAATGGGATAACGATTGTTAAAAAAACTTCTGTCATAAAATGTCTAAATGCAGTAGAATTGAATAGTATAAAACTGAAATTAACAACTATTAAAGGGCATTCATTGATTAATTGCGATTAATTTAGCTACTTTGGCTATGGAAAAGAAGAAATCTACTTTACCAAAAATATCCATTCCAACTCAGAAATAGTGCAAAATGTAGAAAGAACCGCATCGCCGTGCTGCTGGAAAACAAGTGCGTGGAGTTACACCTTGCCTTGCCTTTTCGCCTAGTGAATCACGAGTTAGAATTCGAGGCTTATAATTAGGAGATAAACGCAAATGGGGGGAAAATCCCCATAGATTCGCAGCAAACATTTTTGGAACAGGTTCCTTATCTACTGATTCCTCCATGGTGTGGAACTATCCACTGAGTATATAATTATTTCCTATTTTTTTAATTTAAAATTATTTACGTAACTTCAATTTAAGATAACAACGTTATATTCTATGAAGAAATATTTTAATGACTTTTCTCGTCGTAAAAAGTGCTTCCTGAAATGAATTCTAATTGTTTAAGAAAGGTAACTGAATGTAAATTTGAGATATAAGTTTGATATTTATCTGAGAAAATAACTGGAAGAACATTTTATAATGATAAACATTATTAACTTGGTAACCCTGCTGAAAGTGGTTTTATGCATTTGTAAATGTTATAAAACGATTTTGCGTGGACGAAAACCCCAGGTTGGAATTTTTCACGACACAATTCGAAAAAGTCTTCCGCTATCGTATTCGCTGGAGGATTTTCCGAGGCGCGAACAAGTGGTTTATGACAGTGGTCCTATGCATAGAGTAAGGAGCCTTACTCTATGCATAGGACCGACGAGTTTATCAACACGAGCTTAACATATCGATATTTGCGATATTCACGTATCGACTGCAAATCATCGCGATTTGACGGCCGCCATTGCGCTTCTTAGTGGTGTTATTTATTTAATAAGCAGAAGTGCCCGTTGATTCTCAACGGGGATATTAAATTTCATAAATAGCAGTG
Source organism: Sympetrum striolatum (assembly GCA_947579665.1). NCBI lineage: Eukaryota > Metazoa > Arthropoda > Insecta > Odonata > Libellulidae > Sympetrum > Sympetrum striolatum. The sequence goes on along the minus strand of OX388342.1, from coordinate 44,391,919 downwards.
TAACAACTGATCGTAAGAAATACTTCGTAATTGTTGATAGATAGGAAATACCAGACATTCTAATTCAATATACCAAGAAATATAAGTTACAATTACAAAGCCGCACCAACTCAATTTTCAATCTCATATACTCTGAATGAAAAATATCTTCAATTGAGACGATTTAAATATATATTCTAAGATCACATTAGGAAAAGCAGGACCACGTTTAAAGTTACATCTTCATACAGGTACAAATGAATCAAGCATTAAACGTAAATGACAGAAATAAATTACATTTCACTCAAAAAAAGATGAATATTCTATACGGAAAGTAAATGTATTTTGGAGCTGATTCGTATCTCAATCTTAGAAATGTGTAACATAAACACGAACCACAAAAGCAATCAAAATGCCAAAATAGAAACAAAGATTCAACACCAATAATAGAAGGATAGTAAATGAATATGGAGTGGAAGCACTTAAAAACAAGGAATAAATCAATTTTTGCAAGGGAATGAGTTTGTTTACACATGGTAATTTTGACAAAATTTTCGTTTTTTCTATCAATATTCTCGCAATTTCGAATCGCAAGCGATATTCAACGACCAAAATAAGAATATTCAATTTCCCTTCTTTTGTTGATAGTTTCGACTTCCTACGACTGATCTTCCTAATTTAGTTTTGCAAAATAAATGAACCGTACAACGAAAAAAACCAACTTTGCGTTTATTTCTTATGAAAAAACTGTTTTACTCGTCTGGGCTCGAACCGTGGACTTTAGGCAAATTTAAAGTACCACTTGATCATCCCCGGGAAGACATTTAAAGATGTTAAAAGTTAGAACATCATGCGACGTCTAGTTTTCGAGATTACGTGGAATATACATACACACATACAGGCATTTATATATATATAAGATAAGATTAATATTTAAGGTTAATATTTTTCTGTCGCTGGACATTTCAAAGATATTTCCTTCTCTGCTACCACTGCTCTCGCCAATTACAATTTCAGTTATGACTATATGCATTTGCGGGAAGCGCCAGGAGTTGCGATTTTATTTGTTTTCATCCGCTGACAAATGAGAAGCGAAGTCCGCAAGAACACCGAGGCGACCGATGTCGCGCTGAACCTTGGGCCACTTTTTTTGGCGGGTTGAGTTCAGCTCACTTTAGACCATTCTAGCCCGCGCTGCTCAGCGCGCTTCAGTTTACCAACTCGAACTGACTTGGCAGCACCGGTCTGAGATCGCTTGGTAAACGCAGTGATAGTCTATCATGATCTGTCCGGTGAACTAGCTATCAAATTTCAGCGCTTACAAAACTCCGCGGTGAGATATATTTTCAACTTAAAAAATCTGATGTGGCCAGCACATGACTTTCTCCATACATATAAGATGTAAATATTTATCTACGGCAGTAATTTCGAACTCTATATTCCATCTAAACTTGGAAGATGGGTGATTAATTTATATATTATTATCTTTTACGTCTCAAACATTATAAATAATGTTTTTCGGGACATGATCGATGAAAAAAGATGAAATTGGCCTTTCGCTCATAGAGCCCAGAGCGCCCACAAAGTACATAATCAGCAACTTCCGGTTTATCAGTATTTTATGAATAACTCCTAAACAATCAGTGATAAAAAATATGTTTCACATAAAAGTTATAGTAAATTACATTTTCTAAAACATTTGTAAATAATAGTATATACCTAAATATCATATTTATGGAGATATTTTTAAAACCGGAAATGAGCTTTGAAGAATGAAGCTCAACTTCCGGTTGCCGGATTTACTCCAAAAACTAATCAGCTCTAACGACTATATTAAAAGTACTATATATGAAATTTGGTGTTGATCCAACAAATAGTTTTCATATTAGAGCGCCCACAAAGTACATAATCATCTTCTTCCGGTTTATCAGTATTTCACGAATAACTCCTAATCAACCGGTGATACAAAAATATGTTAAATATAAAAGTTATAGTAAATTACATTATCTAAACTTTTATAACTAATAAAATATACCTATATATCATATTTATGGAGATATTTTGAAATCAGTGGATTTATAAATAATGTATACAAAAATATAAATATTAGTAGTAAATATAAGTATAAATAATGTAATACAAAAATATGTTAAATACAAAAGTTATAGTAAATTACATTATCAAAAACTTTTATAAGGCATACAAATTACGTATATATCATATTTATGGAGATATTTTGAAAACCGGAAATGAGCTTTAATGAATAAAGCTCGACTTCCGGTAGACCGATGTACTCCAAAAACTAATCAACTCTGACAGCAGACACCACAGTACTATATATGAAGTTTGGTATTGATATGACTAATAGTTTTCACGTTAGAGCGCCCACTATCACACACACACACACACACACACACACATACACACAGACATCATTCCGAAAATGGTCAAAACGTGTTCTAGGGACCCCAAAACGTGTATTTCCGTTGAAATCTCGAAGTCGAATTTTTTCATGAAAACAATACTTTCTCTATACTTCGTATATGGAGAAAGTAAAAAGTACGATCACATTTCGGATTATTACACGAAACTCTCTCTACTAAAGCTTGATCTCCGGCGCAAGCATCACTTTCTTTGTACCACGAACAAATTTTTATCCACTAAATCTCCCAATTACATTCACCCAATTACACACATTTTTGTCTTTGGATTGCATTCATGACCGCAATACAAGAGGTCGCAAACAACTATTGATTCCTCAACATAGAACCGAGATCTTTCACAATTCATTTAAAGTTACAGCTATTAATCTCTGGAACGCACTTCCCCAAGTAATACAAAACTCATCCACCATTTTTACCTTTAAGCGTAAATGCCACAATCATCTCATAACTATCAAACGCAGAACTTAAATGCTCGTAAATTCACAACTCCATCACCCCAACCTTGTTACACAATTGTTTGGTTCTGATCCGCTGCCTCATGTCATAAATATCTGTAAATAATTAACGATTAGTTAACTTAGATTATGTTTTAGTATTTTCCAAATTGCAAGCCGCAGATGTTTTAATCTTTTTGATTTTCGCACATCTTTTTATTTTTTTATTTAATTTATTATATTTTTTTGTTTATTTTCTCTTTTTGTCTTTTAACACTTTCCTATAAACTATGCTTTTGATTATTTTCAGTGTACTAGACCTTTTAATGTTTCATTTGTATGTTTTTCTCAATGTAATTTCATTTTCTTCATTTCTTTGAGATTTATCTCCCATTTTTCAACGTTTATTTTAATTCATCTATAATATATGCCAGTTTAGTGAAGTTGATTTATTTTATCTGATTGTTTGTAATGCAGTTATGTTTTTCCCCTTTCTTTTTGTACAATTTTTATATTTTCCCTGCCTGTCTATCATAACCCTTTTCTTTCTCCTTCATCAAAAATATAATTTTCTATTGTAGGTTTCGCAGGTTTTTCACACTCCCCTTCTAGTGAGTGTTTTCCTGCAGTGAAATTTTTTTCCAGAGCCCTCAGCTTAGGTTTTTTAAAATTCACATACTAGTTTTCTTCGTGTACTTTTGCAAACTATCTCTTACTTTCTGTTTTGCATAAGACGATGGGTTAGGCGTAAGAAGAGACTTTCTAGTCTCAATTTCGCCCGAATAAAGCCCATTTATTATTATTATTATATATAGGATATATGCTATAAGATAAGGTTTTTTAGCTCTTACACATCAGTAATTGTACTGCCACTGCACATTTGGGATTTAATTAAAATTAATTATCAGTTAATGGGCAATTTCTTGCCAAACATTCCTCATTAAAAGTTGCTTACCAGCAATAAAATCTAAATAAGTATTACTTACACTCAGGGGTTACACAAATTGAGTGAATAGAGAACCAAATTTAGACATTTTAAATAAGATGGATAAAACAAATTGATTTAAATTTTAGGAATAGAATGAAATATATCAATCAATAAGTAAATCTTATCCTTACTGCTCATTTCATCGGTTTTAGCCCATCAACATGTTTAATGAAAAACTGCCATTGAAAATATTTATTGAGAAATAAGTAGAGATCTTTTTATCAGGAAATAGGCATAGTGCCAAAAATGCAAAGGCATTTTCTATATATGCTTAGTTTTATGCATTATAAGTGATGGAAATGTTTCAAATGGTATTAACTCCATAGATTAGATACATGTATTTGAACCTTTTTGGTGAACTATTTATTTGAATGACTTATAAGCAAGGCTCAATTACAGAGATCTCAATAAGGCATGGCCCCAGAGGGGGGGGGCGGTTAGTCCTAATTTACAAGATCTTTACAAGGGCACTCTCAAACAGAGCCGAAACTTGTTCTTGATTAATAATGAAACATGGGGTCAAGAAACATACAAAAAGATAAAGTTCTTGGTCACGGAATTCCTCTCCTCAGCCCTTCTCCGGGGAAGTTATCAAAGCCAGTAATGCTACGGGAAAGTAGAAGAGGCAATCTTCGTCGAGTTAGACCTAAATTGGTAGACCGACGACAGGCAGAAGAGGAGAAGGGGCAATGTCACCATACAAATTTCGAAAAGGGGAATTGATGTATCTTTCTCCGAATTACAAATTATAAAATGTATACTTTCATTCTGCCTCAAAAATAAGGTCGGAGGCTATCGTACGTGTAATTTTACTGATTCTCAGGTAAAAAAAAGCACTGGGGGAAAAATGATACCTGAATAAGTGCTTTGAAGTCCAACTTTGGAAAAATATCAAAACTAAGTTTCCAAGACTCTTACTAACGTAAGATGATAGCTATATAGATAGTTTTCCACCCTGGGCCTCAGACCGATGTTGCAAACACAAAATTAGTATTTAATTTCATTTAACTTTCACCTACACTTGAGCGCTTCTTATGCGCTCTACAATTTTACATCGTCTATAGATGAAAACGAATAAGAGAAAGTATCAGCTCAACGTTAACGTACTCGTTTCATTTAAAATATTTTCACTCCTTCACGTTTATTTTACGTAACATAGCAACTTCATTTCAAGCCATAAAGACAAAGAAAAAGAATTCTGGAACCAATGATAAGGACATGTCGAATTGCAATTCACCTCAAGTAACTGATGTTATCAACAAATTATAGGGCAATGTCTTCTTAAAGCCTCTTTCTCAACCGCACTCCGAAGCCAAAAATTCATCCGAGATATTTTGAGTCCGTCGAGCCGCCGCCTATGTTCTCCGTTCGGTGCAACCAATAGGAAGCAAGAATCCATTGGACCAATAGAAACACAGATCTCAAAGACCATCTCATATCCCGTTTCGTAAGCTCTAAAACCTGTGGAACTGCTGTGAAAGGATGTTATCGTTTGCTACATTCACGCCGGTACGCACGTGGTAGGGAAGATGTAATCCATATCTTGTGTGCAAATCAAGTTAGGACTCCACTGCTGATGAAAGCTGAAGCTTGAGCAGCAAGGAATTTGGGATGCTGTCTTATATTTTTCCTGCTCCGATGTTACTGTGAGTGAAATCGCTTTATAATTTTTACGAAATAAGTATCCATATTCAAGAGACGATTACGAAGAGACTACAATAATTTGAGCGAAGAGACTTCAATTAACGATAAATATTACTCCTAAAAGTGCTAGTGGATACCTATTACGTAAACTGATGATATATTCATTCTATTTCTCGCTATGTATTTTTCAATTAGCTTAAAATGGTGTATATGTATCTGCTTAATTTATACAGAGTTATAAAAATTACTATATCGTATTTATTATATGTAAACCTGACATCACCCACGACATTTACCAACTTGGAAAAATATTTCGCTTAGTGTCAATAAATGAAGAAAATATATTTCAACTGACTTCATTAATGGTACATACTAAATAGCAAGGTTCTTCGTAAATTGAAATATTACATGCATGATCGATGATACAGAATTTTAAATTTGTGCTTCCAGTCCTCGATAAATATAAATGAGTAAAATAAAACATTATTACCTTCTTAGCAACTGAAAATATAGCAGACGACCACAAGAAAATAAATCAATATTTGTAAGAATATAATTGACTTTACACAGATAATGAAAGCTTGAAGCGGAGCCAGTTGTATATTCCAAAGACGTCATGAAGGGCATTAGCGCTGTATTATCCCCGACTTAAAATGTTTGATATGCCTTTACTCATTGTATGACTCAGGAAATAGTCTAAAAGATTTATAACGTTCTTATCAAAACAGCTAAGATTTATTTCTTATCGTTTAAAACTCGAAAGAAGACGTGAAGCCGTCTCTTTGACGTATTTGTAGGGAAGAAATATTTAGCTACCACATGAATACGCAACTAAGCTTGAAGGAAGCCCAAAGTGAAATATGTTCTATCATTAGAACTTGATAGTAACAGTAACATTGAAAATTATTCTAGAAATGCTATAACGTTGAATGACATGAGAACAGGATTATCATTTCGTAAAAATACTGATTAACTATCGGATGTCATTCCCTTTTAAATTGAAGAAGATATATATTTGAAAATCTATTTGGAATAATGTAAATTTAAGATTGTTGACTGAAGAAGCTTCATATCGAAAACTAATTACAGTGAAACTACGGAAAAGTACTGTATTCGATAAAATAAATGACATGCCAGCCAGTGTGGCGCATAATCATGGTGTATCCGGTTGTATCATTATCTTCGTTTGAGGCCATCCTTAAATTACGTCATTTTTAGGAGAGATCTGACATTTTAGGAAATCTACAACACTTACCAACGTGGGAAGATATTTACAGTATGTGGTGTCACAAAAGTAAAACTATTTTACAGAATTTCGACAATCTTGGCTGGAGGAATGTCAAGTTTAATTTAACTTAAATATATATGAATCAAACATAATACATACATTCGTTTCTATGTGCTGAGACTCTAGGATTTCTGTTCACAAATATATATTCATTCATATTATTTCTGTGCGTACCACTTTAACCAGGGGAGGTAATTCCGAAAATGCCCCTTCAGGGTAGTCCCTAACTTCGTCAAAGATCGGCTTAGGATAACGCTATTACCAAAATTAATTATCAGTTAACGATTATTAATAATTAAATTTGTCTTTATTTGCGATTGAGCTTAGCTGTTTTAATAGAGCAGTATATAATAAAGATAACTTTTTCGACATACTACTTACCAAAAATAAATCTCCCGCGTGTGTTTTCCCTCTCTCCGGATAAAGGGGTCAATTATTTCGATTCGGATCATATGGAATCGAAAGAACAATTAAAACTCATTTATTCTGGTGTTAAGCTGCGATATTGTCTCATCCTACTGCTCCATTAAAAAGAACAATAAAGATAACTTTTTTGAGGTATCCAAATTGTATTAGAAAATATCTTTTTTTGGTTATGTTTGTTAACCTCCGTTAATAAAATAATGATTTTCTTTTCTGAAAGAAATTGATGAAAAAAAATAATTCTTAAGCGTTTCCTTACTAACAAATAAAAAGTTGCATTAAGGTACACTGCATAAACTTTCCCATCATACTGGAGCACTTTGCAACTATATACTTCATTTAAACTCGCTAATATATCTGGAAATTGGCTGGAATTTTCCGAAAACTACAGAATTTTCTTTTTTCATTGAATTTAGTTTTTATTTTCATTTCAATAATATTTTATATCCTACATCGACTTTGAGTATTTTAATATTTTTTATTTGTATTTTCCATGATTTTATTTTCACACGCTCTCTTGGTGGATGGGCCCCTTAAATTTGGGTGTTATCAACCTTAATTAGCGAAGATTTTTTCCCACGCCGTACTCTTTTTCTTTTTACTTTCTCCATATACGAAGTATAGAGAAAGTATTGTTTTCATGAAAAAAAAATCGACTTCGATATTTCAACGGAAATACATGTTTTGGGGTCTCTAGAACACGTTTTAACCATTTTCGAAACGATGTCTGTGTGTGTGTGTGTGTGTATGTGTGTGTGTGACAGTGGGCTCTCTAACGTGAAAACTATTAGTCGTATCAATACCAAACTTCATATATCGTACTGTGGTGTGTGCTGTCAGAGTTGATTAGTTTTTGGAGAAAATCGGTTAACCGGAAGTCGAGCTTCATTCATCAAAGCTCATTTCCGGTTTTCAAAATATCTCCATAAATATGATATATAGGTATATTTTATTAATTATAAAAGTTTAGATAATGTAATTTACTATAACTTTTATATTTAACATATTTTTGTATCACCGGTTGATTAGGAGTTATTCGTGAAATACTGATAAACCGGAAGTAGCTGTTTATGTACTTTGTGGGCGCTCTAACATGAAAACGAATTGTCGGATCAATACCAAATTTCATATGTAGTATTTTGGTTGGTGTCGTTAGTGTTGATTAGTTTTTGGAACAAATCGGTTGACCGGAAGCCGAGCTTCATTCTTCAAAGCTCATTTCCGGTTTTCAAAATATCTCCATAAATATGATATTTATGTATATACTATTATTTATAAACATTTTAGAAAATATAATTTACTATAACTTTTGTTTGAAACATATTTTTGTATCACTGATTTTTTAGGAGTTATTCATGAAAAACTGATAAACCGGAAGTTGCTGATTATGTACTTTGTGGGCGCTCTGGGCTCTATGGGCGAAAGGCCAATTTCATCATTTTTCATCGATCATGTCCAGAAAAACATTATTTATAATGTTTTTGACGTCAACGATAATAATATATAAATTAATCACTCATCTTCCAAGTTTAGATAGAATATAGAGTTCGAAATTACTGTCGTAGATAAATATTTACATCTTATATATGGAGAAAGTCATGTGCAAGCCACATCAGATTTTTGTTTAATGATAATCTTTGTAAGTAATATAACGAGATACGTCGTTGGATGGACGAGAGGCTTTCATGAATCAAACCTCCTAAAAAGGGGTCCATTTGTCTATCTATTTCAAAGCTATTGCTTCCAGTGGTATCAATGAAACGAAAAACTAGGCAATCGTAAAAACTTTTCTCTTGTGTACTCCGTACTATACAAATTCCAATGCAACCTATGTCCACGCTTAATCTCAATGGACATTGAGAATGTTTGATCTTTCCATTATTTATGTATTTTTTATATATTATGGCCAATTCACAAAGAAATTGGTGAATGCTCAGCAATAATATTATGTATTGTATATATTGTAAAATTCTATAATCTCGTTTTGGGTCTTAAAGGTAAGGTATGAAGAAGTTGAATTTCAAAACGTTTTTGAGCAGTAATTTGTAAAGTTATCGGAATAGCATCTTTTGCGGACGTTCGATTTTTAAAAGGAGATTTTTTTTCGACAGCAGCTTACGTTTAATAGATTATGATATCTCTCACATTCTCATTGTCAGATGAGATTCATTGCGGAATAAGAGACAAGTTGGTATTTTAATTAAATTCGAGACGTGTGAAGATAATGCTCAAGATTCCGTCATTCGGTCGGCCAACAAAATCGAAGCTGAAATTTCGCAAATGACAAGAATAAGAAGTTTTAAATATAAATGATCAATGTCGTAAGTGTTTAAATGAAAATAATACGCATAAGTTTACTATTAAGACAGCTGGTGAATATTCAGGGAGGCCGCGCACAAAGTATTGTCGTCAATATTTCAGACGCAGAAACTGTTTCGAAATCCATCAGAGCGATGCAAATATTTTTCTAAGTTCCAATAAATATTTTCAGCTTTTTTATTTTTACCTCCAGTTGGTGAATTATAGTTAGCTTTTCGATAGAAAAACACTGTAACAATTCGCTCTATAAATGTTATACAAAGATTAATATAGCAAAACTATATTTAAGATAGGTCGAAATAGTTTTAATTTTTCTCAGTATAGTTGAGGTAAACCTTCAGGGTAAGACAAGAAATATTTCTCTTGCTCCTCGTTTAGGTAAAAGTAAAATAATGCTAATAAAAATCTATAATTAGAAAATATTTTGAGCTTGTGAGAAAAGTAAATTGTCAAAATATTCACCAGTGGTCTCATGAATGCAATATTTGTCTTAAGAAGCAATTATTTTAAAATTGTGTAATATTATGATTTCAAAATTATATAACCCGACTAAAGGAAGGTTGCAAATGATAAAAGTGATGCTCTTGAAAGGACTCACGTTCTTGTCATCGAGGCAGAAATTTTGCAAAGATGGAAAATTCCTTACCATCGAGAGTCCAATACGAGTACAAATACGTCAACGTCACCTAATCCAACGCTGCTGAGAGATTGATACAATTTGCTATTGATGACCTTCCGTTTACCGAAGTCTTTTATACGATCTCCCCCTTTTTTCCTTTCATACCATTTTCAAAACTTTTCATAAGAGAAATAAATGAAAGTAAAATCTGCGATGAACTAAAACTGAATACTGATGTTCTCCGCTGTATAAATCTCGATATAATATATTTTCTTTTGAAAGGAAAAATATCTGCTGCAATGTTTAATTATTACCTTTGAGTCGAGTACCCGTAGATCAGCCCAGTGCCCCTCGTGCGGACATATTACTCCCTTCCGGAATCACTACTAATCTAACCGATACTAGATTCTAACCTGCGTGGCAAGCCAAATCAACACCTGCCCAGATTGTATGTACACAGAGTCAACGGTGAGGTATACTCTGGCCTGTTACACCGGTCCTGCCAGTTCCGTATCCAGAGCAAAGGAAACATAGTAAACATGATTTAGTACATGACACTGTATCAACCGGCACTTCGCGAACTGGTAATAATTCAGATCCTGGTAAAATTGCTCCCAAACAGTCCTCTTCGGCAATTTTACCCAGATCCTTAACTTACGTACTTTTTATGACAATACCTCCTGAAATTTAAGGATATCCTACCGGACGATTATATCAACTATGTTAGTGTATAAGGAAAGAGTTGAGGTGACTTTACACATAAGGGCGTGCACCCAGTAAAATTCCCAATGAAAAACGGACTTGATAAAAGTCTGACAGGGCCGGGAATCGAACCCGGGATCTTCCTCTATCCGGGAGGCTGCCTTAACCATCTATGCTACCCGGTAACTTATTCTGGCCGGGTAGCCTAGATGGTTAAGGAATTCCTCCCGGATAGAGGAAGATCCCGGGTTCGACTCCCATGTCAGACTTTTTTTCAAGTCCGTTTTTCCTTAAGTTAGTTTAATTACCTAATCTTTATGGGAGATCATTTCAAAATGGCACAAACTGTAAGGTCTTTACTAAGGCGAGATTGAGACTGAAAAGTCTCTTCTTCCTTCTAACCTTCCTTCAATGATATGTATTATCATAGAGTAAGGATATATCCTTACTCTATGGTATTATGAACATAAGTGTTTAGGTGAATGGAGATAGAGAGGAAAACTGGTGTTGAGGATGGGATTCCACTTGATTAATAGCAAAGGAATGACAAATTATTAAAAGTGCTGAGAAAATGAGCCTTTAGTGAATCTGCAAGACCATTTTTCGAAGCCAGATTTATGATTAGAATCGGAGGATAATATGTTGCTATGGTACGTTTTTGTGATTTCCCTCTTGATGAAAAGGAAAAATGAAAAAAATTAGCCCCTTATTATTCCAAATTATATTGGCTATCTACAGGAAAGCACCTGAGAAATAAAATTGTATTATGATCGACAGATTTCTACCTTGAGCACAGATTGACTGAAAGACAATCTGAGCCAGTTGAGATTTTGTTATGCAACATATCATTTCTTAAGGATGGATTTGGACCAAATTTGGGATATCATCAGTCTTTGACACCTGATGGACAGTTTGTCTGGTCAGATATTCACGATACACTACGTTTAGGATATTTTAACATTAGTGATTTCCTCTAAATTTTTTATCTCTCTAATTATTATATTAGAGAGTAAAATCTTTCTCAATCTTATAAGACATGAGATTTGAAACTAATAGCGATGAAACTTCTTTTTCCCCTACATAGTTTCAATGATTTGCTTCACTAAATTCCAACAGTGGTAAAAAACTGATTTGTGTCCTTGGGCCTTTGAAAGTATAAGTCCACTCCCATGGACAACAACAAACATACAAATATGTAAAAAAAAACACATACATAACTATGTACTGAAAGAACATTGTTTTCCTCTAATCTTTTTACACATTAACCAATTTTAATATTAATAAATTGTTTAATGCAGAAATTATCACAATTTTAGGTAGAGAACCAGCTTGTGACATATTAGTTACTCTGGCAGCCAGGTTTTCTGCAGGGATATGACTCAAAGATTAGTCATAGTAGATCAAGATGCTGGATCAGATGATGCACATGCATTGTTCCTACTGGCTGATGCAGATCATCACCAAGAAATTAAACTCATGGGTGTTACTTCCGTAAATGGCAATACTTCTTTGGAAAATGTTTGCATAAATGTACTTCGCACTTTACAAAGCATCAATAGACTTGACGTGAGCATACATTCATTCAATTTAAATTTATTTCCTAAAAAATTAATAAGTTAAAGCAGATGTTTCCTTCTTAGATTCCTGTATATTCTGGTGCTACAGAACCTCTTATTTTGCCAAAGCCAGCTGCAACACACTTCAATCCCTTCCATGGAAAAGATGGATTTGGGGATGCTAACCTTCCTTGTCCTCCTGATCCTTCCCTGATAAAATCTGAAAATGCAGTAAGTGCTCTCCAAAGGATTGTTGCTGATAATCCAGGTTAGTTTGAAAGTAATTTTATGATTTGGAATTTGAATATATGTAGTTTACTGGATAGTCTATATAAACGAAAAATGAGATACTCTAGCAGGAGTCTATATTAGAATTGTAGCAGTAGTATTGTCAAAAGTGGTTCAACAGCTTAGGTCATTTTGAAGATTGTCTCTCACCAGGAATTTGTGTTTCACCACAGCCGAATGTGCTGCCCACTTGACTATCTGGAGTCCCTGCAATAGAATTGTGTGTCGTATTGTAATAGGTGACCACAGAACAAACATATGAATTTGACTATCGTTAAAGTTGAGGGCATCATTCTCTTTCAATTATTATAGTTGAACATTCAATATGAAAATCAACATAATCTGTGCATGTTTGACTATCTCAAAAAGTGGGGTGTCTTGTCTTGTTTTCTCGGAATACTGGAGAATGAGAAGAGGAATGCCAACAAAGACAGCTATTGGAGATTTTAAACCTCTAATAACAGTATATTTTGCCTTTTGAAGTTTTATTGTGCTGGCTCTACCTCTTGCTTTATTATAATATGTATAATCATTATTTTGTAATTCAGAGAGAAATATGAGACTCTAAATGGCAACAAACTGGAAATTTTTTAATGATGCTAATGGAACCTAGTAATCCTTTTATGTAATGAAAAAAGCAGACATTTATCCTCAGTGAATGTCATAAACTCTCATTTATCATAGTTTAATGTGCCTTGGGCATGTCTTTTTTCAATTTTACATTATAAAGCCTAATTGTGCATAATTTGTTGCAGGTAAGGTTACATTAGTATGTTTAGGGCCCCTAACTAACATTGCCCTAGCTATAAAAACATATCCTGACTTCTCCAAGAATTTGAAGGAAGTGTACATTATGGGAGGAAACTCGTCAGGTATTCTAATTAAACTTAATCTGAATGATTTTTTGTAAAGATAAAGTTTTATTACAGGATTATTACCTGTTCTTTTTGTAATCTGCTTCATTTAATTTTTAGGAGTGGGGAATACAACTCCGTCAGCTGAATTTAATTTTTATCATGATCCTGAGGCTGCTCACATTGTTTTAGAGTGTCTAACATGTCCTATATTTGTTCTACCTTGGGAACCTTGCATGAAGACAGGAATACCAATGGTGAGTATCACTTAAAACCTTCACTCCACTAATACTTCCTCTATTAAGTATGAACTATTATTTAATTGCAGAATGTTAGAAAATGGTATCCATGTACAAATTTTGTAAAAAATGTCCATTTACATTCCTAGTCCTTATTAACATACCAATAAACTACAAGCTTAAATCTTTTTCGACATGTAATAATTTTTAATCTACCATTTGATGGATATGATCTAAAATATTGAAGACGTAGTATTTAATAATTGGTGTTTTTCAGGAATGGAGATGGAATGTTTTAGGAGCAATAAATAGTCCTCAAATTCAACTAATGAATGCTGTTGAGCGTAACATTTGGAAGAATTATAAAGAATGGCTACCATGTGATGCTTTGCTTGCTGCATATGTCCTACACCCCAACATAGGAAAAGGGAAACACCATCACATGTCAGTGGAGCTTGGAGGCTGGAAGACAAGAGGTCAAGCTGTTATAGACCATGGCCATGAGAAACCAAATGTTTTTCTATTGGAAGAAGTCAACCTGGAATCTTTTAAAGATTTGGTCATTAAAGCGATGCAAAAGCCACCTGCATCTTAAGATAGACTTATGCATTGCAAAAAAGATTTCTTAAAAATACTTTTAATCCCCTTTTGTATATTATTTTATTTTGTCTTATTATCAGTGTTTGGAGTCAAAATGTTTGGAGGAGGTTCTACTACGTAATGAGTATGGAACCACACATTGCAATTGTAATTAAAGTTTACTTTATTAGTTTAATATGAAAATAATTTATGATAATAAGATGAAACAGGAATGAAGTATTTCAAGATCTAACTTATAAATTATATTCATGTTGTAATGAGTGGAATGTATTATCTCCAAGTTTAGGAGTATGTATGTTATACTTCATTTAGTTAATTATACAATAACAAATGCTCAACTTTTAAAATGTTAACCTATTGCTTGTATTAATCATAAATCTCTGAAATTCTATTTTTCATATTGTAGTTAGCAAGATGATTATTGCTATTTTATAAAGTTTAAAAAATATTGTAAATATGAATTCTATATATAATATGATTAAATTTTTCTACATTGAATTTTGTACTTTTTAATTAGAAACATCAATTTCCCTTATTAAGGCATTCAATGGAATGAAAAATATTCCCATATTTCATCTCTAATTCAAATACAGATTGGTATTTGTATACATATTGTTATGTACATAATTCATATTTCTTAATTCTTTAACTTCAATCTCATGAAATTCAAGTAGTTTCTAAGATTCTAACTGGTATAGATTCTCCCAGTTTTAGTGAAAATTCCACAAGTAATGAAAGGATTGACTAGTGCATCTCAAGTCTTAAACTTAGTTGTAAGGAATTGGTAGATCAAATAATAAAATAAAATTTTCTTTTTGCCATCTTCAAATTTCTAAATCTTGTTATTTTTTATTTTAATATTCACTTATACAAGTTTAATTTCCCCGAAACAAAAAATAACTTTTAAAGTTAAAGTCGTACAATAATAACTTGTGGTGTCAGATAATTTATTTGTCTGCGGGCTTCCAAATTCCATTTAGCCATGTCGGATGTCTGTCTTTTTTCGTCACAAGAAAATAATTTCCTCAAAAATGATACTGAAAATAGATTTCTAAATTCTTAGTCTAAAGGAGGGATTCCCAACCATTGGTATACTTATGTTCAATATTTTCTTGAAAATATGATTAAATGCTATCAAGACTATCAGAAATTTTGTTTTAAAAATCAATGAAAAGGAGGGTCAAAAAATGTCTACAGTGATAAATTGACAATGTGATATTGTAGAGCAGTTACATAGTTTTTCCACCTTTCAGTTAGCACCCTACTGAATTATGGGTTTTTATCATCTACAAGAATGGTTGGGGAATCTTTTTCCTTTTGGTGTTGTATTTCCAGAAGTTAAGACACCAGATAGAGAGTGTTTAGCTGGATGGAATTGGCAAGAGGACCCTAAAAAAACATTGAAATTGTAATGATATTTAAGTGGGTTAAGTCAGCCTGCCTCTAAAATAATCTGCCTAAAGGGTTGTTGGATCTCCGAATCCTCCACCATTAGATACAAAAGCTTTTGGAGAGGGCAACAGGGCAGTAGCTATCCTCATTGAGCCAGAGGGATATCAGCAGAAGTCCTCAGATGGGCAGCATTATGACCAGGCAACTAAAATACACTACTGGATACACGAATTAAGGAATTGAAAAAATGAAGGAAATATTGAAATTAAACTGCACCATATATTGATTTTTAATTAGGTCATGGAAAACGCAAATTGAGAAAACTTCAAATGCGAAATTTCTAATATCTAAATTTTCAAAATGGAAAATTACCATTTATTAATAAATAATGTAACCACATTCATACATAATTTACACATAAAATTTAATTTTCCCACGCATATTTATTCGTTCGGTTTCGTTTATAACGAAAATATTTTTCAAATAATGGCATAATTTAGAGTATTTCCGTAGTTTATGATACATATAGAAATATTGTCTGAAAATAAACTAAATTTTTCAACAAAACGATAATTGCGTCATATTTTTACGGAAAAAGGTCAGTTTAAAGTACCATTTTGCTTTGTTGGATTCTACTTCAGAAATTAACTCTGATAGTGGATGACCTACAATGGTCGTTCAACGCATTTAGTTATTGATTATTTCACATACGTTCTCAGAAGTAAAAAAAACTAAACTTAAGAAGGAAAATATCGATACGTATCCATGGAAACCTGAGAATAAATTCTTTACAAGCACTCCATTAGAGTCCGAGTAAGGCATTCCTTCCATGTTATGGCGAGTATACTGTAGATAGAAATGAGAGGATGCCTCAGGAAAAGCAAACTGAAGAGGTGGAAATTTATATTGCGGAATCCAGAGATAATAAAGAGGAAACAATTATGTCCGACTGCGAGGAATTCACTTTAAAGGTATGCGGTGAAAGTTTTTAAGCGAAGAAAATCGTACTTAAATCTTATAATAAAAAACTTGCCGATGAAATTCTAGTTTTATTCTATTTTTTACGCATAGAATCCTATATTTTGATGCAATAATATATTTCGTGAAAGAAATTTATTTCATATTTTCATGAAAATGTTATGCCTCAAATATTTAATAAATTGCTTATTGATGTATTTTTCTTTATTCATAAGGATAATTTATCCTTTCGGTCCCTTCAAACTTCGTCTAGATCAACGAGTGAATTAATGTTTCCACAAGAACTACACGATTCCTTGAGAGTCGAAATCAACGTAAGTTCTAAATTAAAAAATCTACTATGATAGTTTTATGAGGTAGAAGCTAAGATTGAGGTCATTGCCAAGAACACACATGACATGATTACAATAGTAATAGTCACGAAGGATCGATATCCTCTTTCCTCGAGTGCTCGGAAATGTTTCAATTAAAAATATTGGTCGGGGGTCCGAAATCCCGATCCCTGACATACGCGTTAGTATTATTTTATCAAGGTAAATAGATAGAGAGGAAACAGTTATTTTCCACAGAATCATGACCACAGTAAAGCTAAACAGTTGTATTACACAAAGAATCATGATAGTTTTAACATGCTTAAAACTTGTTTTTTTTTCAATTAACAACTTCAAAATTATTTCGTATAATTGGAATGTTTACAAACAACAGAATCTGACTGCAGAGAATGGCGTTCTACGCCGCTCTCTTAGTGAGAGAGAATGTGAAATTCAAAGACTGCAAGGAAAGCTATCCAATGGATCATCCTACGGAAATATTTTCATGGGAGTGGGACGTGCTTCTGAATTAGCTGCTAGTAAAATAGTGGAGCTGAGCAAGAAAGTGAGAGAGCTGACAGCAGAACTAGAGGGGGAAAGAGCACGAAGGCGGAAACTGATGGACGCAGTAAAAGAAAAAGGTAAGGAAATAGCTTCCAGCAATATTTATTTATTTATATGCAACTTTGCAGCGAATAGAAGCTCCGGAATTCGTGATTATTTAACATTTTTAAAGTGGCTTTTAGGAACAGGAATAATTCCCGAACAGCATTTTTCAGAGTATTACTTAAAAAAGAAAAAGAAAACAAATTCAGGATCTCTCTAATGAATTTTGTGTGTACTCGAATCCGAGGTGTCCAAGAAAATATGAGGAGGGGTGGGGGGGAGTTGTGTAGGTCCCTGGAATTCAAACCAACTTACTCTGAGCAGGCACAACCTGTTCTAACAATCGAATTATCATTCTTATAATATTATACAAATAAAGATAAGTAATGGCAATAGTGCTTTGTAATATTGTTTCTTCTTTAGACGGGAAAAAATACCAGGGCAATTAGATGATGGAGCTGCGTTAAGGAGGGAAAAATTTTGTAAAGCTCATATTGAAGGTTGAAAACTGCACTACGTGAAGCGATTTATGATCTATTCAGCAGATGACTCGTAAATTTCTCATAAAAATAATAAGCGCTTTGAGAATTAGTTGGGCGGCATTTGGAAAATAAATTCGACAGTCGCTCGGGTACCCTGCTCTGAGAAAATCCTAATATTAGCTAGGATCAGATTGTTCTGGTTTTCCGTTGTAGTCAACGTTGTACACTGCTATTTTTTCTTTCATAATTAGGTAACTTGTTCTGTCGCAAATGTGATGGCTATGACAAAAATGAGCCACAATTAATACGAAGATTCTTCTTATTCACTATTATAAATCCTCATAGAAAAATTGTGTTAGGTAGCTTTGCACGTAAAGGCGTGCACCTAGAAAAGATACCACGGAAAAACGGCCAAGTACTAAGAATAACAAGACCAAGACGCAAACTCGGATCTCTTTTTTGCACGTTAGAGCGGCCGCCTGGCAATGAGCTTGAATGCAATGTAATTCTTAATATCGGATAGAAAAATCTGACTCGATTCTCTCCCTGGAAGTTTCATAACACATTTTGTAGAGTGATTAGCAGGTTCCACCACGCCACGGATATGAAGGTACAAAACTTTAAACTTTGTACAAAAGTTTTAGAAAATGACAGCCATGATTGCCATATGCACCAAAGAGATGTATTCTATACCCACTTGAGCAAGTTAGAAAAATAAAACTGCATAACTGTGACAGAGGCTCCGTGACCCGTCCACAAGCATCGAATTGTTTCACCCATTCGCCGTCATTTGTGACTTTTTTGGTAAGCGCAAGCCATAATCTCACGAGAGCAGCTACGGGCCCGGATACAAAGTAAATCCTCAAAATTTGTACATTTCCTGCAATCCCTGTCCATTTTCCAAGAGGATTCCCATTAGAATTGATTTGTGAAAACAATCAATATATCGATATCTTCGTATTATTTGCAGATGTGATCTGATAAGGCCTCTTGTGGGTCCGGGTACCTCTGACCTCCATTTCCCCATCTCGTTGGTCTTGGTGATCAGATCAAAACTGAGCGGTTTTCACAGAACATTTTGCAAGAATGAAATGCTTGACCTCATACTATATGTTCATTGCGAGTATGCGTAAAAAAACTTCGATTGCCATCCATAAACATCTATTCAAACTAACTAGAACAAAATCTTCTAATCTTCCTACTTCTAAGAGAGGCTTAGAGGAGAGGTTCGGTTAGCAAAGTTTATGACAAATTTTATTGAACGCAATGATTATTACGTTGAAAAATGTAATTGTGGAGCAATTTAGTTTCATAAAATAGAAAGAATGTAATCGCAGTGTCTACCACCTCGTAATTTGTTTGGGTTTCTGGTCATTATGGAGCTAGTTCAGCAATATCAAATTGAAACCGAGGGAGGGGTAGGGGACCTTCGCACCTTCAATGGTTTGATATCTGAAACGGTTCGCAGGAAGTACCAGAGGAGGAAAGTTAGCTCAAAGGAAAAGGGATTCAGAAGCAAAGAAAATGTCTAAGTATGGCACCGAAACAGAGGAAAAAGCGGAAGATGCTAAGTCTCTGAAGGAGAAACTGCAAGCAGCCAATATGAAAATAGCAGAGTGGCAGAACCACTGCTTGTCTCTCAAGCAGGAGCTGAAAATTGCGGATAAGGTAATTATTATTAAAAAAATCGGAAAGCTAACTTAAAATAAGCATCTCGAAAGAATCCCAATGGAATTTTTAATAATGATTCTTAGTAATCTTAACATATTCCAACCGTTGAAACGAATACTGTGAATCCTAAGCGGTTATTTTATGAAACACTGACGCCAAAAGATTTTGGCCAGCGAAGTAGGTGATGGATGCACAGTGGAGGTAGCGAAGGTTTCGATGGCATTGCAGAGCCCAGCGTCTGGAGGAAATGGTGGCTGGCGAGGAAGGGCTCAGCAGTTGACGCTCCTCAGAAGCAGATTGGCCCAAATGGAAGGAAAGTTGAAAAAAACGGAGGGATGGAGTATTGAAGGTGAATGCACTTTTCATCAATTAGCCAGACGCAAATATAAATTTAAATGCCTTTCTTCGGGAATGACTTTTTTGAAATTGCAAACGCACTTGTCACGCTAGCTATATTTTTTGTGGTAAGCGCGTTACTTGCCTCGCTTAATCCCAGTGCTCCACTATTTCCTATCCTTGCGTATTTAATTCGCTTACTTACATCGACTCATCTATACATTTTTTAACATTCCATTTTATTATTAATGCTACATATACATCTTACACGTACGTCTCTTTCACCACCTTCAATCCACTATTCCTGGGTCTTCCTCTAAGTTTAGAACCCTTCAAATTTTCCTCGTACACCATGCCCAAACTTTTATCTGTCACCAATCAACGCAAACGAAGAATGCCCCTATAACATTTGCCGCGTAGACATGACATACCTCACTTTCGCACGTATGCAAGTTAAATGTATATATGCAATTCCAACGCACTGCTATAAGAAGCAATTTTCGCAAAATATTTATTTTTAACCGATGAGAACGAATCATCCAATCATTCACGTCATGAGCATACATTTGGAACCGCTCCAGGTTAACCCTTTAAAGGGCAGTGGTCACCAGACCACCAGTTTTTCGGACATAATTAAGTGAAAAATCTTCTCAGACTTAGTGTATCACTGTTTACTCGACTTTTTCTGGTGGAAGGAGATCTTTACTCCCCACCCATCCGTCGTAAACTGAAAAAATACATTATATGGCCCTTTATGGGACCACTGATACTCTCAAGACACCGGTTTTTTATTGGTTCGCGAAGTGTTCTGCTCTATATAGATTTTACAACGAATTAACAAATAATAGCGTCACATTAAAATTGAATATATAAAGAGAAAATAAATTGGTATATCTTTTTAAGATCTTAGAACTAATCCACTCCGGGATAAGACATATTGAAAAAACCTCACTCGGCCAATTTGACCAATTAAGCATGAGGTAGGCATTATTAGCGGATTGCAAGGTTCTCTTTACTAACTATTTCCGATAGTAGCTAAAAGGGGCGAGTAAAAATTCATCTTCATTAATTTACGATGGAAATAAAATAAAAGGAAAAAGATGTTATTTTGATGGGAAATTCTCATAAGTAACCTACGAATAGTACCTCCGAATACGCCGTGCCCACAAAATTAAAATACAGTCGGTCCTCCTTTATCGCGTTTAATTCCACTCTCTACCGCGTTATGTGAATTTCCGCCATTCCGCCATGATTCTTTATTTGTACATGGAACGTTTTCTTAGTAAGAGTATAGACAAGTTTACGACCTAATTAAGTTTTTTTTATAGATTATTAAAGCCTCTAGACAAAACCGCGATAGAGTGAAGTCGCTAAATTCGAAGTGCGAAGTCCAAAAGGCGTCGAGTAGGAGTTGTTTTTGGAGACTTCCCTTTGATCAAAACACAGGCGAATGTAGTAGCATCACGTGGTCTAAAACCACCATTGTAATAATTTAACTCGATTAAAGGTCTAAAATACGAGGTCCTCATTATAAATTTCACCGCACCATTAAAAGCAATAGAAGTATAATGTCGCGCTTCATAAATAGTAGAATAAATCTAAAAAGACTTTATTGGCTAATTTTTCGGAGGTATCGGAAATTTTAAAATTTATAAGTCTTATTGTTAGCCTACTCAGCAGTAATCCCCGCCTCAATGGTTGATCTACTTGGACTCCACAGATTTAGTCCATTATCCGGATAATTGCTCGCCAGACAGTGATTGAAGACGGTAACACTTGCCTGAATGGAATTGCTGAATTACATGTATTAAGAATGAGTGTATAAAATCCTTTCACAACCTGATTCGTTGAGCAACGTTCCATGCCCCTTAACAAAGTCTAAAAACATGCTGTTCTGACGAGGTGCCCACAGAGAGGATGTGTCCTGATCAAAAATGATTTGACGAAATGTTCATTATTTTTGCTTTATTGAAGGATTGGACGAAACTGGGGAATGGAAAAAGGAACGCGAGAAATGGTCCGAGGAGATGGATAGTCTGAGAAAGGCCGTGGCAGAGGCAGAAAAGAGTGCAGAAGAGTGGCGAAGAAAGGCGGAAGTAAGCAAAGCGAGGTGTGGGTCCCTGAGGGCAGAAACAGAGGCTGTACGAGCGCGGATGTCCACAATCATCGCCAAAGGAGATCACGATGACCAGCTAATTGCATCTCTAAACGTGAGCAAATGCTAAATTGTTACTTGATTGAATAACTCTCACACAAAGGTTGAGAAGAATGAAGAGAAATTGTAATATAATATAGAAGCAAATGATTTCCAATCTGATGATTGGAAACAAAGGGTATGGTAATAAAATGAAAAAATTATTGGATTATTAAAACTAAATGTTTCCATAGATTTGAAATATGTATGAATGGTAACAGGCTTCTTCTCCTAAGAAACGAGCAAAGAGGAATTCAGACTTTCCATAAAATAAAAACCCATGATTAAGACTTCAAAATGATGTTATAAAAGCAGTGGATATAATATTTAATTAGTATAAGATGAAATGATGTAAATCAAGGTTTTGATTTGACATTCTAGTAAATACCGCAAAGCCAAGGATTTTCAATATTTCAAATAGACTAAATCTGTAAATATGATACTTACAAAACTTCAGCAACATTTTCTGGCTATTTATAAGGATTTAGTTATTTCACAGCTGTTATTACTTAAACTATTCTTATTTTTTACATATAAAAGTATGAACATATAGTACTCTTTTCCAGCTTAACTTTTGGAAATTTTTTCTTGAATGTATGCATAATACCTACATAACTTGAGAGAGAATTTTGAGGATTAAATAAGAAAACAAAGGCTTAATTTTAAATTTTCTACAAGCAGAATCCATAAAATTTCACCAATTTACTTCAGGCAGGCCAACCATAAAACAGAAATTCATTAGTTCATTTTCACATTTAATTGTTTTACAGCATATTTTGAGTTGTGCATGAAATATGGTCAAAAATGCATTGTACTTCTAAGTAGAGACAAAGGAAAAATAAAATATTTCCATAATACTCTACTGCAAGAATGGCGGAAAGAGAATTAGACAAGTGTTATACATTGTCTAGAGTGAAATT
Source organism: Sympetrum striolatum (assembly GCA_947579665.1). Taxonomy (NCBI): domain Eukaryota; kingdom Metazoa; phylum Arthropoda; class Insecta; order Odonata; family Libellulidae; genus Sympetrum; species Sympetrum striolatum. The sequence goes on along the minus strand of OX388342.1, from coordinate 44,368,652 downwards.
TTAAATAACACTTATAAATGTTGCTATTCCAGAAATGCATTTCAAAATTGGAATCCAATTTGTGTGACAAAGAATTAGATATGAAACGAATGGCATCAAGCTGGAAAAAGGAGAAAGAGGATTTAACTCAAGAATTGATGAAAGTGAGCTATTAATCAAAATTTGTCACATACAAGAAAAATCTCATGGTGGCATTTCAACCAGTAATTATTTATGTTAAATAAAAACTCATAAATTAGCATAATAATCAGAGAAATTCACTGAATGGTTACTAGGAGAGAAAAATTAAGAAAACTTTTTGACTTCAAATATCAGAATGTCTCTTAGTATGCAAAATCAGCATGAGATTTAAAAAATTGAATTACCAGAGATTTCAGTGTGGTAAGACATTCATATAAGTCAGCAGCATTATGTTTAAGAAATGCAAAGCAGTCAATTAATAAGGACTATTTTCATTTGGTAGAGAAATTTTAAAAACGTAGCAATTTGTTATACTTAGAAACATGGTGCTCAATTGTCATCCAAATTAATATTTTCAACATTTTCTAGTTTCATTATTTTTTATGATACTAGAATTTTCTTCATCTGTAATAGAAACAATGCACCAATCTTATTAACTTAAAAATATTTCCTTCAAAGTAGTGATAAGACATTTCATAAAAAGTAATCTGCTTCCGGAGAATACATCCACCTTGGCAGAAAAAAATATTGGCCTTTGGAGGTTAACTAGTCCTTCACATCACAACTTTTACTAAATCAAATTTTAGGAAAATATCAACCTGCATTATGCAGCAATGCTGTGTCATTTGGTGAAACTACAAAAATAAACTGAAACATACGTAAATGAAGGAAGGAGGACAGAAGGATTACCCATTCAGAATACATATTAATAAGTTGAAATGTCATGAGGATAAGAATTCTCCTAATAAAGCCCAAAAATATTGTCTAAAATAACTTAATTCCATACACCTTCCCTAAAATTCATGTCATTACCTTTAAAAAAACGGGCCTACTCTCTGTACTTTTATCTTGTTCTTAATTACTACTCTTTCATGAGGGATTATTATTATTTTCCCTGAGTATGGTTTATACCCGGGGTACTCAACATTTTTTGGTGCCTGGGCACCCAAGGGCATTTCAGAAAGCGAAGCCGGCACCACATAACATTTCCGTCCAGATTGATATTTGGGCCATCATCTGGTAATGTAATCACTTTACTAGTTAACCTTAGGCCGTTTGAAAAAAAAGCACCTTGGTAAATAAGGCCCAAAATATCACAACGTATATAATTTCACCACAACCTCATAGCCTGGGAAAGTCTTTATCTCCAAAGAAGATTTGATTACGGGGATTAAAATTAGTATGAAGGTTTTTGCTGCATGTGCACCGCTGCATTCCGAAAAGCATCATTTAGTCATTAATTACGGGGAATTTCATACCCTGATTAGCTGAGCTGAACCTTCACATTTGCATTATGCAAAAAATAGATATGATTTTTACTTTCTCCATATACGAAGTATAAAGAAAGTATTGTTTTCATGGAAAAATTCGACTTCAAGATTTCAACGGAAATACATGTTTTGGGGTCCCTAGAACACGTTTTGACCATTTTCGGAATGATGTCTGTGTGTATGTGTGTGTGTGTATGTGTGTGTGTGTGTGTGTATGTGTGTGTGTGATAGTGGGCGCTCTAACGTGAAAACTATTAGTTGTATCAATACCAAACGTCATATATAGTACTGTGGTGTGTGCTGTCAGAGTTGATTAGTTTTTGGAGTAAATTGGTCAACCGGAAGTCGAGCTTTATTCATTAAAGCTCATTTCCGGTTTTCAAAATATCTCCATAAATATGATATTTAGGTATATTGTATACACTATAAAAGTTTTAGATAATAAAGTTTACTATAACTTTTGTATTTAACATATTTTTTTATCACCGGTTGATTAGGAGTTATTCGTGAATTACTGATAAAACGGAAGAAGATGATTATGTACTTTGTGGGCGCTCTACCATGAGAACTATTTGTCGGATCATCACTAAATTTCATATATAGTACTTTCATTACAGTTGTTAGAGTTGATTAGATTTTGGAGTAAATCGGTTAACCGGAAGTTGAGCTTCATTCTTCAAGGCTCATTTCCGGTTTTCAAAATATCTCCATAAACATGATATTTAGGAATATACTATTATCTATAAAAGTTTTAGAAAACGTTATTTACTATGACTTTTGTATGAAACATATTTTTGTATCACTGATTGTGTAGGAGTTATTTGTGAAATACTGATAAACCAGAACTTGCTGATTGTTGTGGGCGCTCTGGGCGCTGGGGTGAAATGCCATTTCATCGTTTTTCATCGAACATGTCCGGAAAAACATTATTTAGAATGTTTGTGACGTAAAAGATATTAATATATAAATTAATCACTCATCTTCAAAGTTTAGATGGAATATAGAGTTCAAAATTACTGTCGTAGATAAATATTTACATCTTATATATGGAGAAAGTTATGTGCTGGCCACATCAGATTTTTTAATCTGTTACAGAAGACCTAAGCTTGGTGGGCGCTGTTCAAGGGTTGAGTACCACAGGCTTATACATATTTGAATTATCTTTATATCGAAACCTAATGATGCAAAATCAACATTGCATAGTCACCTGATGTTATTTCAAAACCTGTCATTATTAACCTATCAAATGAGTAAACAATCATTACTGAATTTTCTCTTTATACTACAAACAATCAAAAATAAATTTAATTGATATAATATTGCACCAATCCCAAAAATTTATCAAAATTATGACACAGCTCATTGAAAAGACAGATTTTATGGTTGAAAAAATCAAAATATTTTTCAAAATATAAACATAGAATTTCATTCTATTACAAAATAATAGGAACAAACAAAGGTGAGTCGACTGAAGGATGCATTGGATGAAAAAAATCAAAATCTGGAAATGGTAGAAGAAAAATCAAAGGGAATATGTGCAATGTCAGATAACAGGTATGGAACTAAATGTTCAGAATCTATCTAAGAGTAGGCAGTGATATATAAGGAGGATATTTTTTAAATATTTACCTCTATTGTAATAAATTAACAAAATTTAACATTTGCAAGAGGGTTTGAAAAATTAAATGAGCATTAAAAAACATAAGAGGAAGACTAATTTCTACTTCCAAATACTTTAAGCTTGTTTTATTGCAGCGTAACGAAATGATTTTTCAAGGGATACAGATTAATCTATATTTATTGCTTGGAATTAGTTCAACCTGTCCACCAAGTTTGAATGAATAGAACAAAGAAAGGAAAACGTCGTAATAATATTAGAACTCTCAACTCAAATCATAAAGAAATCACGAAAACATTGAACTGACAAAAAATTATAGTATAATGATTAGCAAATCTGTATAACACACTGTCTTCAAAAGCCTTTGGTGAAAATGGTCCCAGGTATGATTCCCAATTTGATTTCTATTGAACATGATCTTAAATGAAATCATGAACAAATAAAGCAAGCAAATATAAATCCATAACAAACATAAAAATTGTCTCATTTAGACTATTCTTTTTCGAGAGAATAATTCCAGAACTTTACCATATATTTCGGACCGCTAGGTGAATGTAGCCCCTTGAGTCATACTAAGCTAACAGTTTCATGTCACACATTTAATTTCAGGAAAGGATTGTTCCTTTGAATTTATTCAATCTGCATTCACAACTTTCTTTCCAGATGAGCTTCCAAGGACCGTACCTTGAAAATGCCTTCTTTACAATAAATATAATTGCACAAAATACCAGCAACTAATTTTAGTTTTTTCAAATTGCTAGTATAAGCTTTCATTAAGTAGTCATACGTTTTTCCATTCCATCTACAAACAGATCAAGTAGAGAGCCAACTAATCAAGAAAAATTAAACCACTACCAATCTGGGCTCTCATTTGAAGTAAGTGATTAATGCTTTGTCCAACTATTAAACAAGTAGCACCCAATCTGTCATAACACTTACAGTTCACTCTTCCATTATCTCAAAAGAAGCTAATCCATCAAGGATTGTAAAAAGTCCTCTTGGTGACCAAAGACCTTTCAATTAAGTTAAACGTTTCTTTCTAATTTCATGAATAGGAACTTCAAGCTATGTGTCAAACAGCTGAGGCTGAAAGACTGCGGCTGATGGAGTTGGCAACTGTTTTGAACCAACGTTTGGAAAATGAGCGCAATAAAGCTGTCAATGTTTTTAGAGAATTGCAAATTGAGAGAAGAAAAAATGCTAAATTTGAAACAAAGATAGCACGCATGGAACTAGAATCAGCCTCAAGCAGAAGTAGATCTTACGGGTGGTCTTCAAGCAGAAGACATTCAAATAATTCTGAAAAAGAACCTATACCAGAGGAAGTTAAATTCAGGCAAGAATCCAAATGCTTATCTTATATATTAAAATATTTTTTGTATAAAACATAGATATATTAAGAAAAGAGGATGGAAAACATACTTCCTGAGAGTGCCACTAAAGGTAATGGGAAATCTTAAAGTTACATACAGCCATGCTTAATGATCAAGAATTGGAGAATTTTAGAAATAGTTAGTAAAATTTAACACACTAACCTTCAAAATCATACTTTGCCTTTACTTCCATCAGCAAAATATGAAAGAGCACTATTTTTTCAGTTTCCATCATAAAAAGATAAAAATAAATGGAGGCTATAATTTGTGTATTTTCTATGACCACAGTCAGTGAGAGACAGAACCCACAATCTCCTCCACCATTGGCCATATTGATTACCTGTATGTATACTAGAATATGGTTAACATATTGCCTTGCATAAACTCATTTCTTACTACTGAGAAAAATCCATACGAAGATATTAGGGACAATTCAAAGGAAACTTCACTTGATGTGATTAAACTCTTATGATGGGACTGTGATCTCCTATAAGAATCTCATAAAAAAAAGAGGAGAGCCATATTATTTGACCCCCAAAACAGGAAACCGAACTTAAAAACCCTAACTCTTTTGTTTAAAGATGTACAAAATAGCCCATGCTAGAAAGGGACATAGTGCATATGGCACAATTAAACTTTGTTTTATTTCTTGCCAGCTTCATTTATCACACAATATTAAATTAGATTATACATTATCATTAGGTTCTAGGAAATCCAAAAAATCATCAAAATATGGGGAAATTGATAAAATTTCTAAAAAACAAAGATTTTGCGGTATTAAACAATATATATATACCCATGAAAACTGAGTCAACTGTTTAAATCAAGCTAATTTGTTTTCTTATTAGAATACGTGGGAAATGTAATACATTTTAACTGAATATTTCTAATCTTATAACAGCATCAAGAAACTTTATTCAATACAGTAAAACAAAAAAAAACTCCTTTTAAAAGGGAGAGGTTGGATCTTATTGATTGAGTATGAAATTTTTTGCTTATATGAACATTTGACGTTAAGCAAATTCTTTACAAGTTTGTGTTAATCTTTGATTGTCCAATTTCATGCACTTCTCAGCAGTTGAGTTTCTAATTTCACCTTCCAGTTTCTGAGGTTAAAAAGCTTGGTACTCTACTTCTCTAGCAAGATTCTTTCAGAAAAATTTAACCACATAATCAATTTTAGTATTGCCAAGTAAGATTCCAGCCAGCCAGTTAATAAGCTTAGTAAATGCCAGCTTATTTGGCTATCCAAAGTACAATAGAAGCAGGAATGAGAAACATTGAAAACATCATTTCAGTGATCACACACATTCATGTTGACACAACCCACCGACAGACCTTGATAGATCATACATATGGGTAGTACGATCCACCAGGGAATCGTGGGTGATTGGCATTGCATCACCAGTGCCTTCATAAGGATATATGTTTATTACATTAGCAGATGCCGGAAAGGAAGACTTGCAGTTTAAATTAACACCCAAAGAGATAATCCAATTTTGGTTTTCTTGACATCTTTGAGAAAGCTGTCAAATTTTCAAGTCAATTACGTAATTAATAATGACCAATGGAGCTGGCAGGGAAAGTGGCATCCACCACAAACATACTTTGATACAAATTCAGTATTTCTTAGCAATCTTTCATGAGGAATGATTCCCTCATTCCTTCCAAAGTAGAAAACTGAGTATCATACCTAAAACCATAGGTTTGATCATTGATTTATTTTACACATTCCTAATTTCAAGAATTTCACTAAAGCAAATCTAATAAAAACGTTCTTGTGGATGGCTAATCTGAAATAATCTCTTCAAGAATGGTTTAATCTTTTCAAGAATCTTTAAAATTGTTGGTCTCAATTTTTGCAGGATATAAAACCATACAAATAATACTTATGCATATTAAATTTATCAGTAGATTATGTTCAGGAAAGTTTACAAGTTTTTATTTTTGTAATATTTAATGCTCCCTTTGTAACTTATGAGAGCAAAGACAATATCATAATAAAATATTCTTTTGAACTTTTTTCAGGCTAGAAATACTGGAAGAAGAAAAACTTGTTCTAGAATCCAAGATCAATTCACTTCAACAAGAGAAAGAATGTGACCTTAGAAAATACTTAGCTATGATTGAGGAGACAAGAGAGCTTTACTTGTCTAAATTTGGACAACTGGAAAATGCTCATCAAAACAAGAACCATCAGAGAAGAAACCCTGTAACTTAACACGAAGAGCATTGATTTACATCTCTCAGGAATCTATAACATTCATCTTAAGCTAAATATAATTTTCTCAACATAGATATGATATAAAAGTGATATTAAGGGTCCACCAACAGCAAGCTTAAAGTAAAACCATACCCAGAGAGTGCTTTAGTTTTACCTAGAAAAATTAAAAATATAGCTCCCTTAAAATAAAGTATTTATTAAACCTTTGTATAAAACTACACATCTCTTTTACATACAAGAAACTTTTCACTGTATTTACAAATAAATGGCTTACAATTAGAAATATTTTGGGTGAAATAATCAAACAACCGCTTATTTTCTAGGTTAAACTTCACAAGATTATTTGCTTGTCATTGACCAAAGAAATTGCATTAATATTATGAAAATTAACTACTGATGTAAATGATACCTCAACATTGTATTAAAATTGCAACTGTAACTGCTTTCACAAACATAACAACCAAATGTGTTGATAACAGTAGGATAATTTGTATAGTCAATGAGTAACAGTTGGTGATGTACCTAATCGCAAATTTTCTCATCTTAGACAGAGTGAACATTCAGTCTCACAAGACAACAATATCATAAAGAAATAAAGTTTGAAGAACAAAGACTTATCTTAATCAGTTTCTTAACATCTTTGTTAGACTATATCGAATTAAAAACAAATTTGACTATGTCAGCTCAGCTGTATAATAATGTAGTTACAAAGAGCTAAATGCATAGATTTAGAATTAACCTCAAGGTAACTTCATGGTCAGAATAATAACCGCCATTGGATACAGAAAAATTTTTGTTAGTTAAGAAAAGTTAACAAAATAAGGATTACAAATGTTTAAGTTATACACAAAGAATTGCATTTTGTTAAGTAGCGTCTTCTGCTACTCCATTATCAATAGATCTGGAAGAGTTTTTGAGGGATTTTTATTAAATATCCCTTGCCATATATCCCAGAAAGCTGCCATTGAATACATTATTAGCAACAAAGCCTAAAGCAGCCATTTTAAAATGCAACATATACAAAATATTTTACCCTTTTCATCATTATAGACATCTTACTCGAAAGATAAAAAGCCTTAATGAAGAAAAGGTTTAGAATATGTCTTTTAGACATAAAATAAAATTTTTACAAATCAACAGTTAATTTCAATTGCCTATTTTAGGAGGGAATGATGACACAAATCTATCAAAACTGATGAAAGATTTAATAAGCAAATAAAGAAAATATACTTAAATAGATAAATCTGACATAAAATAAACATACAAAAATGTGAGAAAGCTCAAGGTGGACGGAAAATTTTACGTAAAAGGATGAATTCAAAAAACCACAGAGCACTTAAATTACGAATTAATAAATGCTGACATGAATTTCGTTTTTAGAAATAAAAATCCACTTAAATTACTCATGTAATGAATAATGATGGTAAATAACATAATTTCCTAAAAAGTGATACTTAAATTAAGGTGCTTTGCGACAAAATTTTGATGAAGAATGACACAGTTAAGGAATTGAAATATTTCATCCACGGAATGAAAGCCAAGGCTAACAAGTTCATGAAAAGATTCTCAGAACTTTCTGCAGGAATGTTGCTTAAATAAACAGAATACCAGATATTTTGAAATGATGACACTGATACTCAACCATAAAATGAGATGGCCTTAATAATTTTCTCCAAAAAAGAAAGCCTCAAAAAGTGATTTACGAGATATGATGCATTAAAAAATGCTAATAAGGAATGTGTTGTCAGACGTAGATGAAAAGAAAGAGATAGTCCATTAATCCTAAAGGAAAGAGCAGTGTGCTTCCAGATAATGATAAAATGTGTCATCAAAAGTTATGTCTTGGTAAATATAAGGACCTCATCTAAAACTGTAACAACATTATCATATATATTTATGTATATGGCCCCAAATCATAGGAATAAGACTAACTTTTTGAAGTGATTAAGAGTGGTATATTACAGGTAATATGGTTAGGTATGACAGCATTCACTTGGGAAAGTACTAACCCTGGAGATAATGGGCAATTTAGATGGAATAGTGCACAGAGGAAAATGCATGACCAAAATGAGATTCAGTTAACAGGCTCCACGTAATTGGCAGGGAGCATTCCGCTTTCACCTGTACGCCTAACTAGACCCGTCATCCACCCATCATCGATAGGGGTGCAATCAACAATCAAATCACCATCAGCAAATGAAACTTCATCAGAGTCTTGTGCCTCATAGTCATACAGGGCCCGATAAACTCTCTGTAAAGGAAAAATAAAGGGATAAATGAGCAATTCAACTCAAAGATCACTGACATCCATACTTAATGATTAATTAATGCCTACATTAAACTACAACAAGCTTTTAGGCGACAAAATATAGTAAAAATCAACAAATAAGACTGAAAAGATCCAGATTCCTATTGTGAAGTTAAAAAGGGTAGATTAACAGAAATAAAAGACCCATTACTTCATACAGGGTGGCTTTTTTATATATATCATTAGACTAATCAACCATCTTATTGGAAAATAAAAAATTGCACCCTTTTAATGCCTTTTAATATCTTCTTATTGAGCAATCGTGCAAGAATATTTGACCATCAAATCATAAACACACAGTAAAAAGAGCAATTGAGAAAATAAAGCATTCCTACTGCTAACTATAACTTATGGTAGGGACTCTCTCTGGTTTCTTCAATAGAAGTAGGTATTCCTCTATCTTTTACATGCACTTATGCAGTGAAAAATAAAAGTAAAATTCTTCGATAAAAGATTCATAAATTGCGCATTTAGCTCAATTTTAGTAATAAAACTCTTCATTACAATTTTTAGATAACATTCTGTAAATATAAAAAATATCTTAGGCCAATATCACAGAGAAATAACAAGATAACCTTACTAAACTACTAAATGTAGGTTTGGATTCATTTTAATTATTTATTTTCATGAATAGGTTAAAACTTCTGCTAGCTGAGAATAAATTGACCGCTGAAAGAGAAGACGCAGTAAGACATGAAATGCAAAGTGAGACACTCACTCCTGCAGGCTGAGGGGGCGGTTGATGATGATGGTGCTGTTGTTGCTGCTGTTGCTGCTGCTGTTGTTGTGGCTGGTGCATTGGTGCTTGGCTAGAATGAGGTTGGTGGTGCTGATTACCATAATTATTGGCTATCCTTCCTTCTCCAGCTGGTTGGCGATGTGTCAGGGAACCATAGAAATCATTCACTGGATCAAGATCAGCAATAGAACCTATGCGCCGGCTAGGCGGACTTGTCACTAAAATTAGCCAAAAACACAACTGAGTGACCAAAACTGAAAGGATTCTCTTGACTGGAGGAGAGACTGGCTACTGACAATGTCATCTAAGGCTTGTATTTTTAATTGAGTTCTAAAGTAGTTTGGTGAGAGCAAATTGCTCTGTAAAAAAATGAAAGGTGATTAACTAAAGCACCACAAGATTATGGAAGAGCAGAAGGTAATGAAATACTGCTTACATATTGAACTCTCACTCTTTTCAAATTAAAATTTATCTAGTTTATCTCCTCAATACTGATTGAGAACAAATGCAAAGTTAAGATTTACTTAAGCTTACATTTTAAAAGTAAGGATCAAAATAATTAGGTACTTGAGTGCATAAAATAGTTCAGTATAGTCAAACCTAGAAGAAATTGAGAAGAGAAAAGGATATTTTTTAAAGGTCTTGAAATGTTAATACTCATTACATACCAACTTCCCTGCAAATTTTGCATATTTGTATTAGTAGAGACATGCAGATCTTACCAAATTTTATTACCTCTTAAATGTTGCTGGATATAAGATAGATGTTATTTTTAGTTAAATTACACTATCATATAAATGCATGATAAAAACTTTAACTCTCAATACCACTGAGAAACAATTTCCAAATATATTTTCCTGGGAAAAGAAATCTATAAATCATATAGCATATGACCAAATAAAGCAATTCTGCACATTTAACAAAGAAAGGATATTTAAAGCAGAAAACCAGCTATTCTAATGAGCATCTAAAATTCATTCACACTATGGAAAAGAGCATAGTCTAACAACTTATAAAGCAGCAGACCCACAATACATTAAAGCAAAACCCATGCAAGCAAAAATATTAGATGCATACGGTAAAATGGGGAGAAAAGCACAGCATATATGGGTTCATTTTCTCCAGATTCCAATTTCAATGGTAAATGTAGTGCCAGGAATAGCCTTCTGTAACCCCCAAGGTGCAATTTTAAACTCTGATCTATGTTATGAAATGAATTGAACTCATATTTCCAAAACACGGAAATATCTATCAACAACTGAAGGAATATATACTAACATATTCCTTGCTTAACCTTCCAATACTAACGGGAGAGTTGAAGCATTTTAAACATTCTGTTCATGCAAAACCACTTAAATTGGCTATTTGGGTCGAACCAGTGCTGTACTAATAAATAACTCTGAAAACATTCAAACTACTACAAATCTCTTAAGGCTACCTGGGCCATGATCAGAGGTGTAGATGACAGTGGCACTTTGACGTGCCGTATATGGAGAGCTCCTGGTCTCCGTCATAGGATCATAATCTGCTATCTTGCCTGGCTGATGATGATGATGGGTATGGTGGCTACTGTACTGCACCGGCTGCTGGTGTTGTGTTGGTTGACCTCCTCTATAGTGAGCATTGCTGTTACTTGCCCTCTGGTGTTCATATTGCGACGTTTGGAGGTGATGCTGCTGCTGGGGAGCAGATTGGTGCTGCTGCGGCTGCTGTTGCTGCTGGGTGTGGTGATGGTTGTGGTTCTGGTGGTGGTTTTGTTGGTGGTTGGCAGACGAGGGCTGGGGAGGGGCCATTCCTCCACCCCCTCCCCCATCACTACCCATCCCAGCCAACACCTCGTCCTCTGAGCATTGGGACAAAGCAAGGTTGGGGTCAAAGGGTTAAGCAATCAGGGAAAACAGAGGAGACACTAACCACTAATAAGCAGTGATAGGCTTAATTCAAAATCTATGACTAGAACAACTACCTGGCATAAAAGAGAGGAATATGACATCACATTTAAGCACAGTGATACCACTGCGAGTTCAGACAACCAAACAAGAAGCATAAGAGATCTAAACACAAAAATAATCCTCATCGATACTTTAGAAATATAATACCATGTTATTTACTATATAATGAAATATGGGCCAGCTATCAATGTAAAGAAAACAGTAATAGCATGCCAATTTTACTTGAGATAGGAAAATTTTGATAGATTTTCTAGAAATATATCCATCAAAACATGGGGCTCGGAATGAAAGGAAAAAGAAGATAGTAAATTTTCTGGTAAATTTTAAAAATCTAAGAGGAAAAAAGATATTTTTCATTCAACTGATAGGAACAGTTAGAAGAATCCCATTTAAAGATGTCTAAGAATTATTTACTACTTTCTAGATAATTTTCTCATACTTTTCATCACGATGTTTGAAACTTTTATTAGCTACAGCTGGTGGGTTTAGGGAATTTCAATAAGGCAAAGGGTTGCGTTCCAAGACCAGCTGGAGTAAAATAGCATATGTTACTTTGCCCAAGTCTATAAAAAATATCCATTCAACATCTTTGTGCAAATCATTTTATTAAATGTAACTGTTTTTAGTACATCAACTGACTACTTGCAGTCTATGAATGGAAAAATTATATAATGTTTGCATAAAAAAGTATAAAAGAAAAACTGCCAAATCTTATATGCTGTGAATTTGAAACACTGTTATTGAAGCATTTCATGTCAAAACATGGTTTGTTTACACTCATAAGCTATGAGATTTATAAGACATGAATTATATAAAGGAAAGCAAGAGGCATATTTCTTTCAAGGGTGGATTTAAGTTTCTAACCTGTTCTATGAATAGGAATATTTTCACAATTCACTAAAAGATTGCAACATTCTACAAAAATGAGATCACGAAGAAAGAGCATTCAGATACAAAGTGTAACTTAACATGGAAGTTTTACTGTTTATGATAAAAACTGACGAGTTTAGACTTATAATGGACCTCTAATAAGGCAGTGTATAGCATGATTGATCATTATACATAGAAATACATTGACATTAATATTAACAGAGTGAATCAAAGAGTATCTCAACAGTGACGCACAAACACAGACAAAACACAACAAACATGCCCCAGAACTGAGATGAAATATATGTTTTTCAACAAAGTAGAATTTTAAGAAGGAACAAATGTAAACATAGGCAAACCTACAAAGACCCCCTCAAGAAGTAAAAATGTAAGGATTGTTACAAAATGTACTGCCACCAATACAATTGTTTGTTTGAGAGTAAATATATAATTTGATTCATATTGTTTCATAAAATAATTTCCATAGAACTCTAAATATATCATCCTATACAGTCGAAGAATTTATAGTTAGGTATTTATACTCACTAATACTGTGCAAGCCAATGATAAGATCAGGAAGGAATTCCAAAGACAAGGTTATAAAGAAAGATGTTTTTTATCCTATTTAAGCTAAATCTTCTTAAGCTCATTAAATGATTAAAAAAGCCTCAATGTGGCTTCCTTATTTCTTAAATTAAATCGCTCAGGATTTTTTATAAAGAAATCCCAATGAAAATAGCTGAAAGGATGAAATACCATACTTGTAGAAACAAACCACCAATAAATAACCTCTATCACTTATCAAGTTATTACATTTTGTATTATTATATGCTTAATCCAGACACCCTGTATTTCTATATACTTTTTTTAACAATTTCAAACCTCTTTTCTTAACAGTTTGAAGTATTATACTCTTAAGATCTGACTTCATAAAAATAGCGAAATTTTCAGGCAATCATCTTAAATGGTTTCCTAAAAAACTTTGATGAACTTTTAATAAAATAGTTACTTCCTGAAAAAAAAAATAAAAGAGTATACATTTCAAATCATGTCACTTGGTTATCGAAAGATTTCCGTAACACCTCATTATACAGTGACACTGATTGTGTGTCATTAACTTATGGACATCAAGCAGATGTTGAGGTTTTAAGGAAGAAATCACCTTACTCTGTGAGTTGAGACACATTCATCTTTACATTAACAAAGATAATTCACAAATTAGAACATACTGAACATTCCACCACTTTTGAAAGTGGATTTTTTACAGCTTAATTTCTATTATGAGTGCTATTTGAATAACTAAATAAAATAATGGTAAAAATGAGATATCATGACAGAATGTGGACTGACTAGTGTTCAGTTATTGCTGCTCTAATTTTCCCTGCATTATGGCAAATTTAACCCCTAAATACTCCATTGTTAAATTTTAAAAACAAAAAAAAGAGGAATACCAACTTTTTTTAATGTTAAAATTCAATATGTAGAAATTACACTACATGTTACCACAAATTGATACATCACTAAGTACCTTAAAATGGATTGAACAAATTCTTTAAAAGTAGCTCTAAGTGATAAAACAGAAAAGCAAGCCATTTATAGACCAATACACTACATTGGGTACTCATTAGCAGCCACTAGTAAGTTAGCTTACACTTACTTTATCTATTTTATAATTGACGTGACTGGATAGTGAGAACTAATATCTAGATGATAAATAGTTTCTTAGTTGCTGGAAAACATTCTTTAAGTCCTGAACCTTCCCTCCACATAGTAACATAAATATCCAAAACCCTTAAGTGATGTGAAATTAAAACTTCCATCCCTTTAGTTAATGGGAGTTAATTATTTCCTTGCATATACACCTTGAAATAAATTCTCCTTGCCTCTTATACATTTTCTTGTATTATAAAAGTTAAAGACAGAAAACCATGAAAAATATTCATTCGAAATTAAGTTGTTAGCTCACCTATTGGTTCTCCATTTTCACCAGTCATCACCCTCTTCTGTTCCATTATTGCCTTCTTCTCTAAATCCCCATGATACGCAACATTGCTATTTGAAAATAAAATAAAGTTAGCAATGAATAAAAGTGCAACTACTATTAAAAAAACAAAAAAGGAAGTACTCAAAATTTTACGAATGTGCAATTCCAAATTATTCCTATACATACCTTATGATTTTAGAATTCTGTTTTATTCTAAGAGTCTCTGGATCATCTGCAACTTGTGTGAATTTTCCTTTGGCTTTCTCGAATTCTGCATGATACATTACCTATTACAGAGAAAGTAATGAAGAGAAAATAAATCACTACGAAGCAACTCTCAAGTTTGTCATTTTGTTTTAATAAAAATTGATAGTTATTAGATATATTATATAATTCAAACTTTTAAACTAACTACCTCTACATTATAAAGCCATGATGCACTAGAGAACATAACATGGAAAGAAAAACTCTCTGAAAAGGTATGTAATTAAAATATCAGCAAATGTATATATTAAACACTATTATTTAGTAAATACATACATAAAAAATTACTTCATGATCAACTCTAGTGAAGAAACACAAAATATAGCAGTTTCTTAATTATCTTCAAGTAGTAGGTCTGTCCAGAAACAAACATAAATACTTTTGGCAGAAGTATTGTTTCATAAGATATATTGGGTGTATTCTTACAGGACAACCACTTAGTATATTTTCATTTGCTCTCAATAAAAACTTGCATCAAGGCTCACTGAATTGATACATTCTTGATAAATTTATGTTTCTAATGATTTTCATCATGTGAGTTGAATATAGAGAGCAAGAAAAATCTTAAATTGCATTAGGAGCATTTGAAAAACCTTACTTTAATTAAATGAATATTGTTCTACATGATGTAGATGATAATTTGTCATTGATTATCTTCGTAAACATCCAAATAAAATCCAGAGAGTATGTAATTAACTAAAGATGAAATAACCCTTTTACAAAAAGATATCTAAACATCCAATTAAATTAAAAGCTGAAGTGTAAAAACACTATTCAATCAAATTGTAGTAAATTCTTTCTCAGTTTCCATACTTAATTCTACTTGAGAAAAACCAAAGAATGGACTCCATACATGATAATGCTTTCACTCATATTAAGTAAAGATGTACCCTTTCTAAAATACAAAAAGGTTATAAATTAGTGGTCGTACACAAATTGCGTAATGCAAAATTCTCCAATTTTTGCCCTCCATGACCCCTCCTCCCCCAACTCCATTACAAGTGCTTTGTGAAAAGTTTAGGACTTATATTCGGAAAAGAAAGATTTTTAGTTCCCAATAATAATTCATTTTTCAATAAACAATCTCAATTTTAAAGGCCTTTCACACATTTCACCTAGATTCGATGCCATGACCTGTTGATAATTAGCATTGTACAAAATGCATACAGGGGAATACTCGTGCAGCCACCATACCGCCACGCCTACCACACTCCACTCTCACTCTAACTAATTCCGTTCGACCACTGCCTTCTACAGCTAAGTAAGTATAGTAGACAGTGGTTTGACACTCGTGCTCACTTGGATCAGAGCTGCCAACTTTCCCAGGAAAATTGCACGGGAGCTTTAAATTCAACCTTTAAACATGCATAAATTTGGTATTTTTTGCAGTTCTAAAACCATGAACGCAAACCTTGACCCTCTCCCCCCGCGTACCAGGACCGTAACGCCTAGCCGGATCCCCCCCTCCCAAATTGCGTTACGTAATTTGTGCACAGCTCCTTATCATGAAAGTGAACACGTACATTTGACTGGAGTTTAGTATTTTCCTGAATCCTCTTCAGTTCTGGGGTTTCAGCCACTGTTGTTGCTTTTGCCTTAGGAATATGTCTGCAAAAAAACAGAGAAACAATTAAAACATGTGAACATATTTTAGAAATGTATACCATTATCAATTGAATGAAGGGAACCAGTTTACTCATGTACGTCTAAGCTAGGAACATCCATGCGAACTTGTGCAAGCAAACAAACATTTACCAAAAAACTGAAACACGCAAATCCATAATTAAAAAAATCTTAAAACCTCTTTTCCTGTTTAAAGTAAAATCTAATTAAATCACACTCATGCAAACATCCTTGTCAGCTACAAGAACAAACATGTTGAAGTCAAAGACTTACATTCAACTTCCACACTGCAAACTGAAAAAAGTGTAACTGTTTTAGTGAATGTCTTTGATATATATATATACTATTCAAACACTTTAATTCTAATAATCTCAGAATGGTATTAAATTAATTAAAAGATAAACTGGTATGTTACTTAAAGAAATGCCCTTATATAATGGAAGATCACCAATGAGGTATTCAAAATTCCAAATCCAAAGTCAAAAATACTTCACATTTGAAGTCAGTCTTACTTCTAGATAAAAATTAAGTTTACCTCTTCCCTTTGGTGATCAAAAAATTTCACAATGACACAATTTAACCTTCTCATCAAAAATATTTGTAAAAATGACATTTTAGGAGAAAGTGAATTTTAATTATCCAACTATTAACAATGAGTATAGCCATTCAAATGGAATCCTACAGTAATTTAAAACATCATTATGATTATTGAAAATCAGACAAGTAGCTCTCATAGAAGTCTCAATTTACTTTTAAGGACAAGAACTTTCAAAAAAACCAGGATTTTAAATTAAATCACACTTTCTGCAATAGTTGCTATAGACTTCTGATTTTTAAGAAACTTAAGTATTGCAATCGGCTTAGAAAGTAATCAGTTCTAAGCCGCATATTTATAAAGTAGGACTTGCAAATTTGGATTTAAGAATGGGGTAATTACATAAAGAAATAAATTTAACCTATTCCCAAAGGGTGAACCAAAGAAAAATCAGAACTTATAAATCCTAACTTTTATTTTATACAATCGAAGTTGAATACATCGTTTTTGAATCGTCGAATGAATGGCCAAGATAACGGCCATTTTTGGCGACAAAACTCTGAGTTAATCAAATGCAATAATACACTACTCTGGCCAGTCAAAGATTTTAAGTCCCAGCAGTACTGTGCGATTCCGCATTTAAATAAAAATCGCCAAATAAAGTCCTTTGTGTGAATGTATTTAGTGCTCCGCTCTCAGCCCTTTCTAACAGTTTTACTTTTGGCCATTTTATTCGAACGCGGTGTTGGGAAGGATCTGAATGCTGCTACGTGGACTGAAAAGCCGAGTAATAGGCTCGATCTTTCGCGGAGATTCGCATCGCATTTCGAAAAACCAAAACTTTTTTTTTCTGCGATTTCCGCACTATTAACCAACGAGTAATTCCAAAAAGGCGTCGAACAAAGCACGGACTCTGGCGACAAATGCATAAATGCAAACGACGACTCTCGGTATAAGTGGAATATCTACGTGAGAGGTGAGACCGAGGTAATTATCACAAAAATCCATGAAATAATAAAATAATGGAAAAGTCATAGTGCGGGGGTATAACGGAAATGTTTCTAAATTTTTATTTTCGCAGTAATTGCAAATACATCTCAATATTATATCAATCGTAGGGAATGGCCTCAATGGCGAAAAATTTGATCGTGATCTTGCGAATGCTCAACATCCGTCCTTGAATTAAACTCAGTATTCGCACAAATTCTATTTAAAAGTGAGGTGGTGTATTCGCTCTACACGACTTTGAATACTAAAAAAAATCTTCGAATACTACCTCATACGAGCCATTTCCCAGTTAAGATGCTTACCATCAATTCTTATTACAAAAATGACCTACAACTTCAAAAGAATCAGAAAAATATTTGAGTAAAGAATTTTCGCGGAAATTGGCTGAGGCAATGACCATGGAAATTAGCCTTAATTTGGAGCACTTGAAACAACCGTACTTCGAAGTGATTTACTTTCGACACAAATTTCTCACAAGCAACGCAAGCGAGAAAGTTAAAAAAGGGAGAGTTAATCGCAAGTAAAGGATACAAAAAATTTCCCCTGCGAAGGTAGGAACTGGGTTGCATTCCTTGAAAACTCGTGAAGAATGCACAGCATTCCTCCGCGGATAGGATTTCTTTCGTCACTCTCGAATAAATCCGTGAGTTACGCTCTGAATGCATTTTGCGTGATGACAAGTTTTATATTTCATAGCATGCACTTCCTACTACTCTGCCACCACAACTCTCAACATAAACAATACACCTCACACTCGAAGAGTATGATTTTATAGACGTATTGTAAAATTCTCGTGTATGATTTTTTTCATTTAACCATCAAAATATAATTTGGTTATAAAGAAAATCACCAGGAGTAGAAGATTTACGCCCTTCCGCATTAATATTATCCAAACATCATCACTATAGTCGATCATTAAATAATACGTTTCATTATACGCTAAATTGAAAATCAATGCAGACTATAAGTAAAATATGTACGCATTCAGAAATTACGGGATTCATTATAACGAGAAATAAATTTTGAACAATCTCAAAGGACATGTAAAGAATATAAGTTCATTTAGAGTTAAAGTCTGATAGTTACAGTTGCCATATACTAATACATATTTTATACTATATTATTTAGTTTATCCATTACACAAATTTATACAATACATAATACCTTTCATAATATTAAAATTACATCAAATATACATTACAAATTTTATAAAGAATCCATAAGAACAGTTTAGAACAATTAAGCACCTTCATAACATAATATTTTAAATTTATATATTATATTTTATTGAATTTTAGATCTCCCTTCTTTATTATATAACTACATTTTCTCCTAATTTTTTTTAATTCTTTTAATTTTTTTCAGGAAGACCAAATCAAATCAGATCATACCATTTAAATACATCAACCTTGATAGATTTTCATGCCATAATCATCGCAGATTATGGATTCATGGTATCGGATGATGGTAATAATTTTCGATGGTGAGGTTTATTTCCTAAATCTAACGTTATTCAACGATTCCCAGGCAAGATGTTGAAATTGAATAGCATTGCCTCTAGACATGCTCAGAAAAGCCAGAACTTACATTTAGAGAGATAACGGGACGATATGGAGCAAGATGAAACATTCAGGCACTTATTGCTTTGCCGTTCGTCGGAGTTTAAACGAAATCCATCCACTATCAAACACGTAATTACCAATGATAAGTATATAATAATATGCTAGAAGTTAATTTTAAGTTACAGGTGACGGAGAATCACGAAATATTCACACTTAGGCATCCTTCATCCGAACACGCAATGATATTGCAGCAACTTCCGGATTAAGGCGTCTCCAATAAACAGCAGAAAGTAAGCGAAACATAGAGCGGAGGTGTACTTCGTGGGAAAATCGAGCGCAAGGGCCGCGTCTTTTGGTTGGCGTCCGTTTAGAAAGTCCGATGGGAAACCCGTTCGACGTTAAATGACATTTGTTCGCTTTTCTCAGGAGAGTTGCACAACCGTCACAGAAAGTGGAGAGGAGCGTACACTTCAGACTGCTTTATCTGGGATTTGGATAACTCCTAGAGTTGGGCTGCTCCGATAAGCATCGATAAAACACACCGATATCAAAGAGATCTCAGTTCCGGGAGAAAGATGCACGTAGCTAAAAACTACCGATTCGTTCACCCTTAATCAATTAAAATATCCCCGAATGTTATCGGCAGCATTACCATTGAATCTAGGAATTCGAATTCTGCTCCACGTCAAATTTTGTGGCGGGTTTTATATTAAACGAAAAATAAAACACTTCTACCTGAGTCACAGCTTCCCATCAACTATGAATGTATTAGATTTTTTTTACTGTTAGATAGATAAAGAAACTCGGAAATAACGGAAATTTTCAATTTACATGAAGGAATCTGATGAAAGAGAATTCGCAAAATCGTTTTCTTTCGTCCGATTTGGATACAAATAGTTATGAGAGCCTATCAATGCCATCTGTAACTCCAATATCCCCCATCATTTACGTACGCGGGGGCCTAAATTTCAAGCTAAATAGCGGGTCATATGTTAGATTGATTTCTAAGCCTGAGAAGTAGTTTGTTGAGAAGGCAGGAGAAACTTACGTCCTAACATGATTCTTTTCAAATAGTATTTCTGGGGCAACGGGCTTTTCGCTTGCCTAGAAATGATGTAACGGCTACCTTTCACTGCCAAGCGAACATACATTCGATTATAGAGGAGAATCAATCACATGCGGGAGGAGGGCATTTCAACACTACGTAGAAAACACGGTGAATAAGAATCTGCTTGTTTTGAATTACTCCTTCTTTAGAAATTGTAGGAAAAGGCGATTACTGGGTGGAAATTAATGAAATCGTATGCGATTAAATTTTTAAATTAAACGCAAAGAAAACCTCTCATTGAATTAAAACGGTATAGAGTGCTATTATGATTCCACAACATTGCACTCTATTGCAAGTGGACTGGATTAGATAATAAACGATAAATTCCATGGAGCACATTTGATATAGATTAAAATACCTGGTTCGATGAAAAGGTTTAAAATATAATAATGCAATATATTATATAGTTAGTCACTAATATGAAAAATAAGATAGTAAAAATGATTATTAATCCCGAATAATCTTTGATGCTAAATGTTATTTTCAACTGCGTGGGAGCTAAATACAAAATGAAAGATGAAATCGTTCTCAAATTATTTATATACGATCGGTACCGGTATATTTACTTACATTTATTGATAACATAAATTGTTTTTGATACAAAATAAAGATAAAATCCTCGCGTTTAATTGATGATTTACAAATTTCAAGGAGAATGTTCCGTACAAAGTAAAATTTTTAAAAGTTAATCATATCAGGGACCACAGAAATGTGATGCCCTTGGACAGCCGGTCTCCATGGCAAATTATGTAACATTTGGCAGAATATTTAAAAGGGGTCACTTTCAGGCGTGCATACAGATGGGTCGTTGGGGGTCTTTAGCACTTGAGGAAGTTTAAGTTACTTCCTTGTGAACTGGCAGATCGAGAGCCTAATCAATAAATACATGGAAGCTTAAAGAATTTTCATGATAACCAAATTATCAGATCCATTAAAAAATCCAAAATAAAGATCCAGATTAAAAAATACGCATATCGTATCTACACAGGAAGGTTTACAACTGAAAGGATTGAGGGCGAAAGAGAAAGAAAAAATAATTAAATAAAAAATTATAAAATTCATGGAAGTAGGTCATAACTTTGCGGAATTTCGGCATAGCGAGGATTTGCTGAAAATGCTGAAATGGGTATTAGTTCAGAGTACTCCATGTTGGTTCTCTCAAGCAAAATGTTCTATGCTATTCCATAATGGTGTGTGTGTGTAAATTGTGACTAAATTTAGAGAAAAATGGTTTCTTATTACGGCAAATAAATCGATAACTCGCTAAAATAAATGGGAGTATGGGTACAAAAAACGTTGGAAACCCCCGATCTAGGGCGTAAGAATCCCACTAATGTATACTATTCATTATGTAGAAAAGAAGTAAAAAGAAAGCATCATTATTCTACATAACAAAAATCACAAAAAGATTTACTTTAATCTCGACGCTCGGTGTTGACAAGGAGAAACAATGTAAACAATACAACAGCGCCAGCAAACAATAAATAATAATAATTATGCGTCTTTATTTAGGCGATACTTAAATTGGGGACGAGATCTTTCATCTTCTAAAAAACTTTTCTGAATTCATGATCTGCAGATTTTCTCTAAGTTAAGGCTTCGAGAATTTTCTCGAACAAAAGCAGAACAAGTGAGCGATGGATATAGGTAAGAAGGACACGTTCTAATCGGAGTGCGAATGATCGGAGATATGAATCGTCACCGCAGGGCATTCGGTAGATTCGTCTTAAAAATCTCGGAACTGCGCAGAAAAAAGGGGATGCAAAGGGAGGCATCAGAGCGAATCAGCGACCTCTTTGGGCGGCAAGGCCACCGGCGAAGAAAGGTGTGGGATGAGTGATTAGAAAAGAGTGCTGAGATAGGTCAGGGACGCCTCGTTCCCGCACCCCCGAGCAGATGCGTACCAAAGGCGACGCTTTTACTTGAGCGGATTTTCCTTAAAGGAAACTCGCCTCTCCATTTGCATGCAGACTTGTTTATACCCCTTCTTGCGAAGATGGCGTCACCGAGGCAAGGCAAGCGGGGAATGTCACTCTTTTGCCTTCTGCGACAATCTTAGCAAAACGAGCAGCCGTTATCACCTGAAAAGGCAAGAGCTTCTCCTGGAGCGAATCGGGTAGCGTAGCTACTCTCTTTTCTCCGCATACCGGAGGAACGGCAAAGTAGGTACTGAAAGACGATGGCGAGTGAGAGAAAAGGAATGTGAAAACGATGCTGGATTGTATTGCTTTCAAGCTAAGGAGGAAAATCTTGACCAATTGCTTTTGGTAAAATAAGTAGGGAACATCCCCCCAGCAAGGCGTACCCATGGAGGTTACAGAACGTTGCAAATTAAATTCTGCACCCACCAGAAGGCCCCGAGCTTAAGAGACTCAAAAAGCTCTAAGAATTTCTTTATTACATCCACTTTAATTGTATTCTCGAGTAAAATTGAATATTGCTCACCGATATTTTCCCACAATTTAACATCAACTAGAAGCTCATGTGGCGGAGGTAATTGATTATAAATACATCGCGAGCATGTAAGCAATACATTGCAGTTTCAAATTAGAAATAAATTTGATTTAATAAATAAAAAATAGATGATTGACGTTGAAGTTTCATGTTGAACTTAAGACTACATCAAAAGGAGGTCCAAATAAGTCGATCGCCCGAGTACCAGCTTTTATTTGCCATATCTTCGTTGTTCTTTTGCACGAATATTTACAAAGGTATTCACTAAAACTGAAAATTCAAAGAAATCCACAAAAATATCAAATAGTAACAAGACTATAATCGAGAATAGTTGTGTAGAACCGTTCTTCTTCCATTCCGTTCCACTTCCTTTTGGAATTTTTTTGTCGATGGTAACACGTGAGGGAGAACAATCGGTTCAAAAATAAAAACGAAAATTAAAGATATCTTTTGAGCTTTGATGAAAATATATCCGAGGCATTAAATGTTATCCGTACATCTAAAAGTACCTGAAGCAAGAAAGAAAGTCTTAATGGAAGAATGAAAGTCTGGCCGCAACCTATAACCGGAAGGAAGTATTTAGTGGATTTCCGAGAGAAAGAAGCGGAGTATCTGATGCTTGTATACTTCAGAAAGCGAAAATCCTTCGTTTTGTACACGATATAAAATGTAGCACGAAGGGAGTTGAGACAAATAAATATTGTTTATTTATAATGGCACTGAGAGGGATTGTTGAAATAGTTATAGCGACGGTGTAAACAAGTTCTCTACACATACAAAAATTAACATTAATTATTTTCTAATGTAGTCATAGTCGATCTTCATAAATGAATTTTGGAGATAGTTTAATGGATAGTAAAATAACGAGAAATCAATAGTGTGGGTGAAAATAAAACTAGTTTACAGAATAATAAATTAAAATAGAGAAAGTTGATAGTGATTCTGAATAAAACATGTTAGCACAGGTAACACAAAAAATATACTATACGATATACAGGCGTCTTAATTGGGCAAAATTGGGACCAGGAAGTCTCATCTTCTATTTAATCGTTGTCTAATTAAAACCAGAATATAACCAATAATATGCACATATATTTTAACAATTAGTTCGTAAATGGAGAGGAGACATAGGAGGAAAGAATGGATTGGTAAGGTAAATAAAAAACACCGTTAACTTTGACCACAGAAAAATGTTTCCTCTGTCGAAAAATTCTTTTCTAGAGCAATATGGAATGATAGGCGCTTTATCGATGATTTTTAAGACAATGATCCTCCAAGAGGAATATTATTGCCCTCAGCCGAGAAGAAATGTTAGCAAAAGAAACTCAGAACTGCTATTTTAATTTCTATTTAGTAACTTTACTAAAGTGGGCCTCTCTAATGAGACTGCAGGGTGGATGCCTTCTTAGATTATACAATACTTATTTTATTATATCATATTTGTATAATTTGTACATAACTAATTATCTTCTTTGGTAGCTCAATTTTGTTGAAATTCTTAACGAAGACGCTGGGGCTCAATTAAGTTAAATCATGAGGAAAAACCAATTTGTATGTTTCCGGAGCTATTTATATAACAGCGAATATCCAGCAGCTCATTCAAACATTTTCCGTAATACTTGCAAAGGATCTCACAACATATGCTTTGGTAGGAAAAAAAAGACGAGCTTTGGAAGACAATTCGTCACGACGAATAAAAAGAAATAGTGTGAAAGGAGGAAAACCAACCCATATGGATCAACTTAAAGAAACCCAGTTTCAACTCGAACGACGCCCAATTTGACGATGACAGGCAATGATGTAAACAGTACAACAATACCACCAACAATGCCAACACGTACAGAAGTATAACGTGCTTATATTTTTAGCAGAATAGTCATGGTTCGTTATTATTTCGTCAAAGCATTAGTTGAATTTTCGCTTGGCTCATTAAGTATTTATAAAAGATGAGGAAACGGGAAGGGGAACCGCAGCAAAGGATGTGGCTTTACAGAGTTAAGCCATTGCCGCCAAAAATTGAAGCTCAGCTTATACATTACACAACTTCGTCGGGGACATAACTTGTGATGGACAACGAAAGGCGAATTTAATTCAATTAATTCCCCACTAAAACCTTCTGCAGTCAAAATGGAGTTTAGGTTCAAAAATTAATATTGCTCTAATTCGATAATTTCCAAGTCATACGTTTAAACATGACTTACATCAAGATACAAAAGTTGCTACAAAGTTGTTACTGGTTTTTCCAATTATTCTGGTTGGACTTTCGCGACGGCAATGATTAAGTTGATTGATGGAGATTGTGATTCTTGTTTACGCAATGATTTGAGTGGGCCCGTTTGGTTAAAATAATGTGCTGAATGATGAAACTGAGATCACTTGGTAGAAGAAGCGTAAAAGATGGTATAAAGCTGCCCCAAACAAACAATGATTTTTCTTTTCGGCCTTCACCCTTATTTCCTCATACGGTGATACTCATTAATAATGAAGTTAGGTGGATCGCAGTGACCATATGTCATTCCTCGAATTAAGAATACTACAAAAACAGTCACGTTTTATTCCCGGGAGTTGGTAATGACGCAAGATGACCGTTCCAGCTTAAAACAACCGTTAAAAACGGCATTTTATAGATAAATAAGCCAAGCGAACCATAAACAGAAGCAGTTTGAAAATCTTACTTTTCAGGATAAATATAAACATACAAAAACCCACATATGCTGAATAAATGCCCGCATATGTTCTCTCTCGTTTGTTTCGCTGACAATTTCCGCAATTTTGGCATTCCATCGAAATTCTTTGGCAGACCATCTTTGGCGTGGAGCCACGAGAGCTAGAGGAACTTATGGAAGAGTCCGTGGGGTTTATTCTCCCCAGCGGAGATCTAAAATTCCTCTTCCATTTTCATTCAATAAACACCACTGATATCATCCAACGCCAGCGATATACGTCACGACATGCTTAGCTACTTGCCGCAATTAATGCCAAAACAGATAAGGAAATAACTATCGGTGATCCATACTCTTTAAATGACACTTCGCGACGGGAAAGACTGCGAAATTCTAGCAATATACGAGAGTTCGTTTCTAACAATTCAAAACTACATTCTTTAAGACACTCATTGTCAGTCATATCCAGAAACGCTCGGTTTATTTACATTTGAAACGATAACAAAGGACGCCATTCCAGAGATGCCACGTAACAATTCACACATCACCTTTGGATCTTTATCGTTTTCGAAGACGGATGTGGAGGAAAAAAATGAGCGCCAACATCCGTTCAGAGATGCATGACGGATAATCATCGCTGTTCACGCACTTCTGATCGTAATTTATAAAGATTGGAAACGAAATATGCACGATTTCGTGACGTCACTTCTCGTGAAAGGTTGCCTAACAAATGATGGGGAGGATATTTAGCATCTTTTTCTGAATGCTTAAACAGGGAAACAATGCCACTTCGTGACTGATTCATCCCAGCTCGAACATGGATTCTAAGATCTTTGGAAACACTGTTTAAACGAAAAATAAACAAAGCAGTACTATATTTACAGGTTTTTCTTTACAATAAAAAGTAAAATACTTCAACTTTGAGATCGAGATGAAACATTGTAACTCAAACCACCATAATGCTCTTCACCAATATTTTCGCATAGAGAAATTCTAACTCAAAAAAGGAAATCTATCGACTTATGATGTTGGTTAAAAATACAGCGCACATACAGTTGAACACTTGGGTTAACAGGGAATTTCATAATAACGACGAGAAGCCGTGACTCAGCTTCCGTATTACTGAAAAAGTTGAAAGTAAAAATGTCGTCCCTCGTAAAAATAAAAATGATTGAAGAAAAAGCGCACGTTTTCAGTCGAAATTTTGCATCGCAAGCGAAGCAAACGTCAATAATTATGGAATCTTACGTTAACATCTACATATTTATCCTGAAAGCCGCTTTTCGGCGCGTGGCAGAGTGTGTATGACTACTTTCCGAATCGAATACTTTCGCGTATCATTCGCGGAAAATAATGAATTTTTGAAGCGAGTCGTTCTAACACGTCTTTCCCTTATCTTCCTCGCAGTGTCTGGGCATATAACAGGAAGGACGCATAACATTGGCTACATCCTCAGAGACCGTACCTCCTCTGAATTTATTAAGTAAATTAAGTCTTTGTTTACGTCTCCTAAAGAATCCAATCCTGCATCCTGAGGCATCTGACAATGAGACGCTCACTGCATTGTCGTAACAATTCTTCATGAAGCTTTCGTTGTACTTTTCTAATTAACGAATATAACACTTTCTATAACGTAGGAGGAATTAATGCATAATGACTAAAATAAAATGAGTAGAAGGAGGAGAAAAGAAGATTGTTGAATGTAACGAATGAGAAACTGAAGAGTTATGCGTAGGTATAACATTGATGTACAAAATGATGTATGTATAGATGTGAATGGAAGGCTACGTATATGGAAGTATATTACGGAGGAGTAATATGAATAAAGGAGGCAAATAATGCGCTAATCACGCGAGAAAAGATTGATGTGTAAGCATGCACGTTTCAGAAAATCCTGAGTCATTTTCCTTTCGTTCCTTATGATCGAGAGGTAAATCACCGAACACGCAAAAAAATCGGCAAAATAATTCCTGAGAGAGTTGCAAAACTGGTCGAGGATTAAAACCATTTTAAATGGCACGTGGAAGATGGAAAATTCTTATCATATATCAGGACATAATTTGTAATGTAATGGCTTATGCCAATTTGAACATACTTTGAGATATGATATACCTAAAACGCTGTCCCATAAAGATAGGGGATTTGGTAAATTCCACTTAGCATGCATCATATTTAGACATATTACCGTTCACTTGCGAACCGGCCGTGTCCTCAATTCTACCCGATTCATTAGCCCTGTGATAAGCTATGGACACCTGATGTCATATGCCCATAAGAGGCAGGAGAAACGACAAACAGACGAGTTCTGACATGAGTCAGTCAACCCATATTCCCGGAGGAACGACGTCAGCCACCCCTATCGCATTAATCAGGAGGGGGAGATGAAATGTTGTGCCTCAAGGTCGCAGAGTTTGAGGACGCCAAAACGGGGTGACCTTGGAGGGGGGGAAGCTTATCTTAGAAACTGCCAAATGCAATAGAGCTTATCTAGCCACTGACACACCTGCAGACTGTCTAGGGGGAAGAATGGGCAAATTAGGGTCCTAATTCACGCGGAAATCCCATTATTCTTCATTTCCTGGAGCCTGAAAGGAGGAGCCATTGTTGGACTAGGAGCAGGTCCAACAATACATCAAATAGGACTTTTAACTTTACATCAGCATCTCCTTCTCCAACCACAGCGCATAACGCTCGTTCCCTGTGCAAGCTAAGATAAATCTTCTTAAGATTTTCCCGACAGTTCACAAGTAAGCTTTCGAGAAGACTCCACAACCCTCCACAACATAATAACCCTTCAACTAAACATTAAAATTACAATGGTTCCGAGAGAAGCTCTGAAGAATTACCCAAACTCAACCAGTTAAAAATCGCGTATAAATTTAGATGAATTTCACGCGAGCCGCCAGTAGCGTATGACAGGGGATGTGGTAACACCATCATTACTACCTTACCCTAATAGCCTTTCTAATCGTCAGGAGGAAAAAAGTACTCGTTAGTTCTTTCTCATAAAAAATTTGACGATAAAAGCAACGATTTGAAATATACAAATATATACAATATATAAAGTAAGTGGTAATCATTTGCAAAAAGTAACAATAAACAACACGTCAATAAAAAGGCCAGAATAACAATCTTACATAGTGGCTACGATGTATAGACCAGTGTATGCATTGTTGCGGCATAACGACTTCGATTCTTCGGTCGACAATAATATCATTCCAAGAACGAATATGATTATGGTTGAAACATTCAGGTTTTTCCGTGCACGCTGCTTCCTCCAGGCAAGGACGTTCGCTGAATTAAAAACAGAGGAAGGCTCGAGAGCTTTGAATGGCGTTATTTCCTCTCGGCGACATTTCACGAGCACCTGAGAGAGAGTAAAATGGATCCATTCACGTCCGGACGAAGATGAGCCCAGAATGGCGCTTTATGACCGGCGCACAGCGTGCGATCATCAAACTCTCGTTTTCAATCAAACCGTGGTTCGTGGAGAAACACAGGCTGCGGGAATCACGAGGGCACACATTACGTCACCCTTTAAATGAAAATCGCAGCTTGTTAACGCAATTAAAGGCGTTCGTAGGGGGGAAAGGACCTCGGGCTACTCTGAATGGAGTACAGTCATGAGAGAGATCGGAACAGCCGTTACTAAGAATTCGAACTTTGCGTCAAAGAGATATAAGATGGCGTTTATTTTGGGCGAGATAGAAAGACGATTCTCATTTTTCCCTTATTTTGAGAGAGGGCGTTCGTGCACTGCAGAACCCCTTCACTGACGAAACGCCTTACCCCTCCATCGCCATGCGCTTCACACCCTTCTTTTTCCCGCAGCTCCCACAACAATGGAACGCTCTATGGACCGAGAAACAAAATTTCCGCACAATTAACGAAAATGGAAAACGGCTTCCATTTTGTTCTCTCTCCTCCCAACCGTCAGCGCTTTTTCCCTAGGAAGCGTTAGAAGCCGAGAAAAAGCAGAAACACGTTTCTCATTTTACGTAATGCCCTTTCCGCTTCCGTAGGCGAAACTGTCCTGCAGAGATGCGCAACAAAACAGTCCAGGCATCGAGGCTAATCGGAGATAATGGCGCGAGAAAATGGGAGTATTAGCGAGCGGTAAATGGAAGCTTCGGTAGGGAAGTGCAGCAGCACCAAAGTCATCTGTCGTTGGGACAAAAATACCGCAGCGGAAGGAGTGCACACGAAGAGCATCCCAAGGAAAGGGAACAGACGCCACTGAGCGCTTCTTGGAACCCACTTTGTCTCGCGCGTCTTCAATTACCTTGGTAGATGTTGAATGTTATCAACGACAATGCAAACAACATCAATAGACAGCGATTGGGATACTCCAAAACAATGGTCTTACAATGTATAACAACAAAGAGTTATTGCTTTTTATAGCCCATAAAAGGAGAACCGATCCACATACGACATTAACAATCATAACATTAATAATAATAAGCATTGATTAAAAAGCGACAAGTTTATCTATTACATTAAGAGTAAAATATAATCCAATGCTTATTAGATAAGGTCCTTCAATTGGAACAGACACGGGACAGAAGGCCTCAGAGCGAGATATGGCTTCAGGTGATAAAAGATCGATTGCGTATTTATAAAAGTATCACACGGCTCGAATCGACGTCTGTCGCAAACATAAGGGGAACACACCGCACTGCGGAAAACTTGATAATCAATAAACGATTCTATTAGCACCTTCTTAGACCAAGGCTCATCGATGAAGAGCCATCGTATGTTTCTTTTAATCAATGGAAATCCTGTCCTCTGATCAAAACTATCCATCTCATTGTACAGAAATGCGAAATTAAAATATCATCGACTGATGTCAGATAAGAATTGACTCAGGTGAAATATTAATAACACAGCGTCTTTTTATACGGCGAGACTGAGACTATTAAGTCTCTTCTTATATCTAACCCTTTCACAAATACAGGAAACGAGCTAAAGCTATCACATTCGACATACGGTGCTCTCGGTCATTAATCCCATCAAACGGGATAAACGGAGGATTCTGAAGAACAATGGCGAAGTCATCAAATCCAATTTCGTTCCGCGGTGTTTTTCCGGAAGGCCTTTTCCATACTCAGCGACTGCAAGCGATCGCAGCGGATACCTCCGCGACATCACTCACTGTTACGCCGTGGAAGAGGGGACGGAGTGATACTCGACGATATGTTATCAGCAGAGTGATGTATTAGGACGTGAATACAAGAAGCATTAATATCTTGATAGGAGAAATTGCGCAAGAATTAGGAAGTTTAGGAAGAGGAACGTAGATCGATTAGCATAAGAATTGCCTAACTGAATATTGCAGAACAATGACCAATTTGGAGCACTCCACCCATCCTGGAGGCGATTCCTTCCTATTGCATCAAATACAGCTCCGGACGTGTGGCCGCCCTGGAGACACACAAACATGCTTATAATCTGCCTTTATCGTTGACGTTAATGTTACAACAATCTCAGTGGTTGGTATTGTTTCTCTCGCTATCGATGGGAAATCAATTATAAGTCTCATTCTTTAATATTCATTGTTGGAAGCGTTCATACTTCAATCCGCTTTATAAAAGATGGCCCGATGTGTTTGCTACGCCCTTAAAAAGTTGCCTTGCTCTCTATCAGAAGCAAAACTAGAGCTCAGTTGGTTTAAGGCCGCAAGAAAGTATAAAGAAATCGGCTTCATTAGGAGAGAACTTCCTTTGGGAGCATAAATTATACAACTTCCTAATAAGACACGTTTCAGCAGCGTGGCACTTTTGCCTCGGTTTCGTTCCCACAGCACTTCCCTGCTTCGTCAGCGTTGAAGAAAAACAGGGCAAAGAGAAAGGTGAGCAGTGGGACAAACAATGCAGCGGAATGTTCAAAAACAATTGAAACCGCCGAACGGAGAGTAGCACAAGAATCGATGTTATAATAAAATCGATGTTCGAAGGCGTGACATCGCGGAAAGACGACGAGGAAATGCGAACAGCTGGGAGTTTTAACGATATGAGCCGAACGGGATGAGACTGAAACAAGCACTGTAAATAGTAAGGGAAAACCCACTTATGAGATAACCTCCATTACAACATAGGTGGAATCTCATACTTATCGTCACTTAGGCTGACTGATATGCCCCCGAGACATTAGGAGGCCCATGTTTTGCCTATTTTTGAACTCCCACAAGACGAACGTATGTGCCCTTCAAAACAACGAGCTTTGGGTTGCGAGGGGAAACTCCTAATAAATAAAAATAATTACGCGAGTTAATGAATCGGTAAATTTTCCCTTACATTTAAAATTACCTTAAACGTAAATACATTTAAAATAATGAATACATAAGGATGAATAATATTATTGCTTTTTTGGTATTAAGATACGAATTCAACGGAAGAATCACTGGGTACAAAATTTGATGACACAAAGGCAAATGAGGAAGGAATGATGCTGAATTATAATGGAAATTATTTTTATAATGATAATTTATAACTGAATACTTTGCAGGATGTTATTCTCGGAGTAGCCGAGTGGTATTACAAGTTTAACATTTTGCTTTTAGTTCTACATTAAATTTTACTATTCAGAGTTTTTCTCATATATTTAATTTATCATAAATACTGCAGGCGTTTCGTTTGTATGGTATTTGTATCATGTCTTCATTGTCTCATGATAGGAGTTTTTTAAGCTATTAAGGGGTCTTTTATATCACTAAATCAAGTTTTGTCTGTTTTAGAACGATTTGAACTACTTCTATTGGGGAATAATTTTAAGCCGCCTAAGTAAAGGCATTATTTATTCATTAATTACGCTACACTCGAGTGAACTTTTTTCGGTGACATTTCACATCAGTTAGAAGCGCAAGGGAAAGCTACCTCACATCTCAACTTGCCTGAAAGCCAGAGTTTTTCGTAGCTGAAGGAGATCTCTGCCCGGACTCCGAAGCGAATTTTAAACGGACAAAGAACGCTAATTCAGAAATTTATTCCGCTCTCTAGGCAACTTTACGCGCACCATGGCGATATCAATGCCCGCGGTAATGTTCTAATGAAAAAATGAGGGGGACGCAGCTGCGTGTGGGCGGACGACCGTTCCCATCGCGGGGAGCAGCTGCGCCTTCGTGTCTTCGCCCCAACAGCACGCGTTGGAGACGCCCTCGCATCCACAGGCAAAGAGAGCCTCCGAACAGAAATTTCGGGCAATGCTTCAATTGGTGCGGTTACTCGAGGAGGGCCGGGCGGAAGACGCCTCCGAAGCGGGGGTCCAAATATATGCGCCGAAGGGGAAGGACGCAATCTCTACTGGGAGAAATCTCGGATTCGTGGAGGAGGAAACCAGAGCAACCGCTTTTTATGCATCTCCTGCTTTCTTGTTTCAATTTCAGCGACGCAATCAAATCTCTCTCTCTCGGAATGCACCGAGAGAGTGCAAATTCCGATGGTGAACTCCTGAGAGGAAATCAGATGAGCCACTGAACATAGCTTTTCCCTTTCGGGGTAAACACAGCATTCTAAATATGTCAGCGCACCGCATGTCTACCAGTGGTAGGATGCTGGCAAAGAATAATGTAGTCTCAGATGAGGATATTAAGGGCACCAAACCTCCAACAAACCGTACATGTATACAGGAATCTCCAAGTATTCGGAGCCGAAATTAAGTGTTTGGCGAAAATCAATTTCAACGCTTCAGAAATATTCATTACAAATATTAAATAAATCAATTCGTTGTCGGTTCATGCTCTTTCAGCAATAAGAAACGAAATACACCGTCTGAAACAGAAAACGTAATCGCACAAGTTCTCTTCATGTTTAAGTGGTTAAAAGACGGAAAAAGTGAGAATTACAGAGGTAAATCTGGCTATTGAAAGGGCAAACAAAATCACTGACGTAAATGCTAATAGCATAGAGCACACTTAGACCTGCCATACATTGCGAATTGTGCTCCTCCTCAAGCTTATAGAGAAACGTTGCTCCACTTTGGATAATTGATTTTTTATTACGAATGGGTTCCCATAAGATTATGGAAATCCGAAAAATACATCGATTTTAATGGAAGATAAATGCGAAGGATGGAAGTCAATATTGATGCTCATACTAATTTTAAAATTTCTTTTTAAAGGGAAAAAATTTCAGAAATTTAAAAAAATCTTGAATCAAAAATAGCTATACTGATATCACCATTGACTGATGATTTTTATGCTCGGGAGCTAGAGCAAACGGAGCCAAAATTTGATCGTTAAGAATGACGTGAGCAAACCTGAGATGATTCTGAGAAACCGTTACGCTAGTGCGTATCTAGCCAATGTTTGCCAATACATACATAATACCGTTGGCAGAATACGTAGCAAATGGCACGAGAACTATCAGGCTAGCAATTTCAGCTACTCTATCATCAATAACTACCACGTTAATCATGATTCATTGAAGGCTAACTTTAAATTAAAATTGATCGATTGAAAAATATATATACACATACAATGGGGATATGAGATTAACGCAACTACAAGCGTATATAAGGACTAAATCGATCAAGAGACCGAGTATAAATCGGTATCGGTTCTCGGAAGGAAACGAGGTCGCGAGCTATTAAAAAAAAAGGAAGCTGCACATTAAAAATAGAGTTCGCCGATAAATCACTCAGGAAAGAAAAGGAAACTTTTCTGGAAAAGTAAAGCGCTGGTGTAATTATCTTATCAGCTGCGATAGCTACAGATTTATTTATCATGGCTCATATCGGAGACACCTTTTAAAGAGACACGCCTGGCTTTTAAATTTGCTGTAAAGAGGCGTGCGTGACTATTTTGAAGTTGCGGTGGCGAGAAGGAGAGAATCACGAAAACCAAACGAAATCACGGGGAATCCAGGAGAACAGTGAAAGATAAAAGAGTAAGACGATTCAATGAATTACGAAGTGAAGTCGTTGAGATAATAATATTCACGACACAATTACGGTTGAAGCCGAGGAATGTGACGATTAAGGAAGTCAACTCAAGATTTACGGTTGGAAAGGTTGGAATCAACTTCCGTTACTCAATTTCAGAGAATTCCTTAACAATCTATTATAATAATCACCGTCGTGTATATATTTATAGCCCGATGTCAGTAACTTCCGTAAGAAATCCATGATAATTAGATTTTCCGTTTCTCTGCAGACCTCTCTTCCTTTGTAAAATTTAATTAGAGAAATAACAGAATAAATAAAATGGATCATTTTAAATTTCATCACCTTATAATTTTTGGGAAAAAATCGCGAAGTCTGCTAAAATACATCGATTTTCCATGAAATTAACAAAGTAATTTTGGTGGATGTTTAAGTAGCTATAAATAAAATTTTGGTTGCTACGACTATTTTTACGACGCTTTTCATACTCCATATATTTTTTTAAATTGGTCTCTGAAATGGTTGCACCAATAACGGACATTTCGGTAAATACCAAGAAGAGTAGGAAACATCCGAAAGGTTTTAAAAGAAATTGCAAAATAAACAACAGTTTCGACTGAGAAATGAAAAAATTGCTTTCATTGGATTATTTTAGACATTTTTTACCAAGGGCCATGTAAGTCCTGTCCCTTTTCCCGATTTTAATGAAAGAAAGTGTAAATAATTGTCATTTGGAAAATGGAATATTGCGCAGTCTCCGTGTAACTTATCATCAAATCCTGGGTTCGAACACGGAACTTCCTAAAGATTACAGTAGTATTAATAGGGATACCTATAGAGTACAAATTAAACCCAGTTTACTGCATAGTGAATGATACTCTCACCTTCGACGATACAGGCACCTTATAAGGTTAACAAGGAAATTTAAATGTAACAGCGAATGTTTAGGAAATAACTACTTCATCACGCCCAACTCATTTCACATGGACACGTAAGGATAATAAAAACGCAAATACTTTGGAACCAAAAATGTAAAATAAAAGGAAATAATCGCTTCACAATGAACCGCTACGAAACCAGAAAGGAATCATTTCTGGAAGGAGTTCTTTAGCAAACTTCCGCAACGGAAAAAAGTTCAGCGATGAGAAAAACAAGACTGCTCATACGGGATGACTGACAGGTGGCGTATGAATCCATGCGGAGGCTGACTGCACCAGATTAATTACTATTCAAGAGTGTAATACGTTTGTTGATTCTTTTCTCAGAATCGTCAGGAGAATGACGAAGTGAGTTTTCCGACTTGATTCATCCAATTGTGCGTGCAATCAAGGCAATGACGCACTCTGTAGTAGGCCCATATCAAGATCATCCAAAATAACTCCAGGAAGAGCTACTTGAGCGGAAAGTAACTGGATTGGAGAGCGCACCCACAGGGAGAAGAAACGTGGGTGTTCCACACAGGGGCCTGTATTTTGGGATTCGTCACGTCTGCTACGCCACCGGTCTTCGCTAAATGGTTTATCGTAAAGGCGTGAAGGGAAGAGCACGTGCACCGACATTCATTAATGGCGCCCCATTTACCGAAAGGCACAGGCCGACGGCCATCGACAACGATTCAATTATAATTCGCCAATCATTATTATTCATTGAATGCGATGCTATGGAATGTTGATGATATCACAGATAGACACACCGAAACAGAGAACACTAGCTATTCGAATCTCAGCTGACAGCAACTAGGGACATTTTTTCCCAAGTTAACCCATAACATTCATCTTCAAAACAGGAAAAGTGGCAACGCCGGAAGAAGACACTGATGAATGAATTATACAGAGAGGGAAAGACTGCCGCCTGAGTTCTCTCTCAACTAAAAGTGGAATGAAATTTACCTAGTTTTATTTAATTTTCTGTAATTATTTCAATCATAAAATGGAAAGAATTATACATTTGAAATTAAGAGAAAAATAATAAAGAAGAAATTGAGAGATGGAGGAGCTGATGAAATGTTGGAGTAGTCCATCAAGGAGGAAATAAATACAGAATCATATGAAAAACAGATAAAGAGGAAATTCAATCACGCACACACAGGCAAGATGGTCTCTTGAGAACAGTACTTTGAAGGAACGTAAGAACGAAGGAGTTACAAAGGAAAGCCTAAGTCAGGAGAGCGAGGAACCTTCCAGTTAATGGGGCTGTTAAACAGCGGAATGAAATCAGAGACTACAAAAATCATATATTTCAACTTTGTATTTCTTATGGGTAAGATTATTCTCTTGGTGATGACTGCGAATTAAACTTGTAGGTATTATTATACTTTCTTATTATAATTCGTTAAATTTTTATTCCCATTCTTTTAATGTCACTTACTTTATATGCTTATACATCTACATTCTGTAAAATAATTTTGTGCGCATCGTATACTAAATTGCTTTTTAACAATTATATATTTGTCAATGGCTTTTTACAACTAATGTTACTTTTTATACTTAGCTGTATTTTATTTTTTGTTTTCAATGTTTACATATATATCTTAGGATTCTTAAATTGTAAATGGGTTAAAAACCCGTAATAAGCATTATTATTATTATTATTATAAAAAGGGAAACTGAAAACTTTTTCAATGTTATCATAAAAATAAGCGGAATGACAACATCGGAAATTTTACATTGAAGATGGACCAATGGATATCAACAATAAAGACTGGCCAACACCATTTAGGGAGGTCTTACGTCTGAGGCGGGTGAGGTCGAGGGAGTTCTTGAGAACCTTTTGATCATTCGACCTCTGAAATTCAGGGCGAGGGCCTTAAAGCAGAAAAGACGGATAACCCATGATGAACATACTTGCCACAACATTTCTAGAACTGATGTGCAGGTCATTTTTAAAAGTAACTCAGCTCTACGTTGATTTTATTCGATTAAAATTTGTGATTTTCGGTTATAGACAACGAGCCTGCCTCTTAAACATATTCCCATTAACGAGTTTAAGAAAATTGCTTTCCCAAAATTAAATATAGTAAAGATACGTATGCCGGTAAAATCTTAAGCAATTAGAAAACAATAAACAGTTCTTTAGTTACGGGATCAAGTCTGTTACAAAAAAATAGCATAAATGCGTATAATGGGGACTAAAGGAAAACTCTCCAATAAAATAAGGCTAACCCCATTATTTTTGAAACAGTTAATTATTTTTTAAGCTATTCTCCGAAAAAACTGAGCTGAGAAATGAGTATTATTATTTCGTAATAGTGTAAAATAGTGACCATAACGTAAAATCTCCAAGCAATGACCGTTTCAAAATATAACCATAAAAATAATTCTGATCTTAGGTTATACTTTTAATTTGAAGTCATAAAAATACGCTGTATCTTACTTCGTATTGAATAAACACTGTAATGCCCAATCACGATATTGGGCCTCCTACAGTGCATATGCGACAGTCCGAGTTCACTGGGATGAGGTCCAGATAAGCGAGAGCAGCAAACGGGACAGCGTGGAACCGTACGATGCATTTCGCTCACACATTCGCATACACAAGCCAAACAACGCGAGCGCCGATGGAAAGGTACAGCTGTGCCTGGCGCCGAGAACCACTTCCGCCTGCAAAAGCTGTCCCAGATTTGGTAGCGAGGAACCAATTTTACGGAACCGACATCGGAGGAGCAAAAACGCTGAGGTGTTAGCGAGTCATTGACTCGGTTCACACATCAAAAACTCCCGAAGGACACGGCAAGAAAGCCGGAGCTTCTAACCGCTAAATAATCCTATCACTCGACATTCCGCGGGAAGATAAACGTACGAAATAGAGACGATCTCAGATCAATCGGAACGGATTCGCATGCTACTTATATTGTGGGCACCGAAAGTTCATGGTTGAGAAAATGGAATAGAAACCTTCCAATGCTTTGGCGAAGATTTCTTACGCACGAATACCAAACATCAAACACATGAATATTCAATCCCCTTACTTAATGCTGAATTAGCATCTCTGAGTGAAAGAGGTTCGCTCTCGGTTGAGTTATAAACAACGGTACTCGTTCAATCCTCATTAGCTAACACTGGAGAACAGCGTCAACAGAAGTTAAACATGTCTTTTGAAATTACAATTCTGTGAGGGTTGAAAGTTTCTTAAAGTAAGTGACCAGAAGTCCAGATTTTGTTAAAAAACCTACAACCGTAATGAGATATCCAAAAGTTTACAATAAAAATTATATTGCTATGAGAGTACAATAATTGTCAAGGATCGCACGATTGAATTACCGCTGAACGCAGTGCTCGGCGAAATAAAACACTTCTCATTAAACACAATATCATTCATTATTTACAACATTAACTACAACTTAAACACATATTGATGACTCTAATTATGGAAACTTGCATGGATGAAGTTAACTAACATTCCTGCCATAACAGATATTTAGTCAGAAATAAGAAATGAATGAAGCACTTCGTAATTTCCACACAATGATGTGGAAATTACGAAGTGCTTTATTCATTTCTTATTATGGCTTTCCACGAAGTCCGGCCTAATACCATGGATATTTAGTCGTTGCAACCACAGTCCGCTCGTTCTTTTTGTTTTACATTGGTTTCCATAAACATTCGAATGCATTTTTCTTTCATAAATCGTTGACTTGTGATCATTTCTAGACACTTAGACAATGCGTCACTCACACAGAAGCGGCAGTGTCACTTCATAGGGCTTTACCCGGGGTTATTTCGCAACAGAATATTTACTACAGTAGTGATGGAAGTACGAGAGGCAATTGAAAGATTACACCAATAAACGGCTGGACAAAAGGGTGGAGGAAAATGCAGAACGACCCCATAAATAGAATGGAAGATAACAGGATGATGAGGATTACTAGAGATCAGTGCACGAAAGGAAAAAAAATGTCAGACGACCGAGGTATATATGGAACGAATGTTTCTGACGATGGTGAATCGGTACAGGAAGTAGAGGTAGTAGAAATAGAGAAAGAATATATATTATCGATTAATCTCACAATATTTTTATTAAATTGCAGTATTAAAACATCGTGGGACTCTTAAATTACCACTTAAGTCAGACTGGAGCTGTTTGTAACGAAGAACATCAGCGCTAAAAATCAAAGCTCCAACGATACGTCAAAATTTCTTTAAATGTCATTGATATCGTACATGAAATCTAAGTGACAGAATTCCCTAGCGTGGCCAAGCGAATGACAAGGAAAATTGCTTCCGCCGCGAGAAAGAGAGAAAGCGCTGTCGAGATCGGAAACAAATCGAGCGAATATCGATTAATTCCGCCCTTGAGAGAGGCCCCAATCGCTCCAAAAATGGCATCAAATGCTACTTTGAGGAGAAAAAAGCGAAGTGAGTCAGAGCGACACAGATGCGAAATATGGCCGTAAGAGGGAGCGATATGAGGCGGTTCCTTTTCCAGAGAGAGAGAAAGTAAATTCCGTAGGGGAAAAGTGTGTCATGCGACGGAGTGTGGGTGGGGGATAACGGGCTACAGTACGTGATTCCAGGTGACTTGGCTCTCCTCCACGATCAACGGATGGCGGAGATTAGAAAGGTCAAATCGAGTTTCACCGAAGCCATATGCATTGTTCCCTCACGATTTCATTTGTTTTCCAATTCTGCTCTACGAAACGCTAGGAGGAGCCATTTTGGAAGCTTCCCCCATCCATTCACCTCGACGAGGAGAATGCTGTGACTGGAAATTACCTTCGAGGATTAAGGTTGTGGAGAGGACTTCATCTGCAAAGAGCACTCTCGTGTCTTATTGCATCCGCGTGGAAATCTCCCTCACGAATAGGGCGACCAGATGAAATTTTTTTTGGGGTACGTAGATTTGAGAGAAGGACAGCATTGACGCTTATGAGATGTGGGCGTGAAGGGAGAATAAAATAGAAGGACAGAGAACCAGTTGGGGTTTGGAAGAGTTAGGGAGGTTAGAGGACTTCCCCGCGCGCCCCAGAAGAGAATGGGAAGTCAATCGGAGATACTCTGGAGATGGATCCTAACAACGACAAATGAGAGAACAGTGGAAGGAGAAATTGGGAGGAAAATAGACGAAGATGGTAGACCAAAGAAGAGTACCAGGAGACAACTTTTGTATAGGAGACTCGTAAATTACCAGAATACGATGATGAATCAGATTTGGGGCTTTCATTAGTTAGGTTAGGGTATAGTTATCACTGCTCTAATACTACACAGTAACTATAATATAAATAACCCAAAATAATCCGTATATATAAAAACAAAGTCGTTTTATCGAAATTTTGGGAGAGTATATCAATAAATAATATCCATCAGCCAATGTTCTTCCTGTAGGATCACCTTAACATGGTAATGTAAGATTTTGTACTAGTTAGTAGAATTCACAGTAGGTGCAGTTTTAAATATTTATCTATTTAGAAAAGAAAACTAAGAAAGTAATGAAACTAATGAATTCAACCAAAAAAATATATTTCGAAGCACATTTAAATTTTTACCAAAAATAGTAGTTTCTATATTTGATTGGATAAGGGCTAGGGTATATTTGTCCATAAGGGCGTTTTTTCGAGTCTGGGTTTCCTTGGGACATTTGATTGGCTAAAAAGGGTATTAACCCCGGCGAAGGGGTAATCCTGACCCCCTAATCTAATCCTTTTCTGTTCCCAACAATAATTCCTAGCCACGGAAGTGACTTATTCGCTAAAATGCGAAGAATTAGATAACCTCCACAACTGAAACTCTGCGTTGAATTCCATTGAAATAAGGCTCCTGTTTGCCAAGACCAGGCAACGGTATGTCAAGGCTCATGGAGCAAATTTTATACCGCAAAATTTGTTTGCGCAGTTCATCCGGAATATTCGACATAAGCACACAATTAACAGTTCTGAGCTAAAACCTAAGAAGGGAGACACGAGAAAATGATATAGAAAGTCACAAAGAATGAAAAAGGTGAGTATACGACAAAAGAGAGATGAAATAAAGCAGAGAAGGCAAGGGAAGCAAGAAAAGGGAGTGACCGATGATGAATTTTCACGCGAACGCCTCCCGGACGTGCGTTACGTAAGAATATTGGAAAAAATTAACATAAAAATGCGACATCTCAACATCCGATGCTTTGGCTATGCTCCAAACTGAAATTGGATTAGCTACCAACAGATACCATTTAAAACGCATTTTCGTCAAGATTAATCAGACAAAAAGTGACAATCAAACACCGATGCCAATCATAAATGTATCTTCTTTGTATTACAGTTAGAGTTCTCAAAAACAGATTCTAGTATCCCACTTAAAGTTCGAGTGCCACATTTGTATTTTTCGAGAATATCGTGTAATTGTACAAAGCAATCTCTTTTTTAGCAGATTTGACGAAAACTTAATTTGAAAACTACGAGTCAATTTAAAACAAAACCAGTAATGATTGTCCTTTCTAGAATGAATCCTACTAGATGAATTGCAAGCGGTGACAAAGCGATGGACTTCCTCATAGAATAACCTTCAGTAATCATTGAGCTATTTCTTGTAAACAATGGAGTATTTTTTCTGATACTGACAATCATTCATAGAGACATTCATAGAGCCATTACGACGAGAAAAATTCGAGGAATAGGAAAAATGATAATGCAAGGACACGAGCGCCGACGACAGTGAAACCAGAGAGGCGTATGAGATTCTTGGAACAAACTTTCATGGCTGAAAAAATACACGAGTTACTCGTGCATTAATCAGAGAGAGAGGTGAGTCAACAAATGCCGAATAGATTTACTACCTAAACCCCCTTTCATGGCCAACAAAAATGACAGCAGCATTCCTAACGAGCGAGGAAATTTATCTTAATCGATAAAGCGGGAGGTTTCAATATCACTAGCCGTCCCTGCAGAATAGATGAC
The DNA here is from genome assembly GCA_947579665.1 of Sympetrum striolatum. Lineage (NCBI taxonomy): Eukaryota > Metazoa > Arthropoda > Insecta > Odonata > Libellulidae > Sympetrum > Sympetrum striolatum. The sequence goes on along the minus strand of OX388342.1, from coordinate 44,326,169 downwards.
CGTACTCCAGCACACAATGTCACTGAGATTGAAGGACATCTGCATTTCACACGGACAATATTCCACTCAATGCAGCATGCCAGATCCTGATGACGATGGTCGACGAAAATTGGCGATGGTTAGACAATTAAATATTATGCGTTATACATAAATCAACAAAACAAAAGGAAAATCTTATCCCTCAGAACTTACAGACATCTTCGCAACTCACGGAGCAGATAGAAAATGAGCCGACGTTAGATAATTACTCTCAAAATAAAATATTTACTTCTAGAAAAAAGAGCGGCACCTAAACCTAAAGTAAATAATTATTTTCGAAAAAATGCGTCGGAAAATTTACTTAACATAACAGGAGACATTTTCTTCCAAATAATAAATAATGTGAACATCAAAGTAAAGCTCCAATTTATAAGCTTTAAATGAACATACCGTAAGTACTGTACGTTTCAAACAAATTGAGAAATTGGCCACTGAACGCGCAATAGCAGAACTTACGCCAGTTTTTGCACCTCTACCAATATTGACGCACATTTTCTGTAGTAGAATTACTTTATAATATTTACTTGATTATGGCCGGGAACGAAAGAGAAAATTTGACAATAAATTAGAAAACTTATAAAAAATAAAGTTAACTACGGCCATTGCATCCGTAACCTTTTCACATGAAATCAAAACTGTGACAGATTCTTATTAAGTTATGAAAGAAAATAACGAATGTTTAGGGATTCCATAGGGCCAGGGTCAAATACAACAGGCTGTTCACTTGGTCTCAATTAATTTCAAAGAGCAGCAAAGTTTAAATAACCATCTGATAGTATTAAACAATAAACTATTTTTTATAAAAGTATGTTTAAAGTTCATAAAAAGCAAGGACCTTAATAATTCAAGTATTTCGTAAATTTAGCAGAATCAAGTACTTAATAACTTTTCATTTGAATTCCAAATGCAAAAAGAAAAAAAAACAACAAAGTGAATTGGTTATGCCTTGTATTGTACTCCCTCATCGTCAACAAGGCGAGGACATAGGCAACCAATCGAAACATGAGTAAAAACATAAACTGAAGGAAATCCCGCTAAACTTTCCCCGTAACTATAATTCCAGGAAAACATCAGATCCTACTATACGCAAGACAAAAATATTTGTATCACAAGACTCAATTTTGATTCTCTCATCATAAATTATTAAGGAATATGCCAGTCACCGAAAAAAATGTTTCCATGAGATGTACTTTCAACTCTCCGAAGACTCAGTTACTCACGATGTAAAAAAGCCTTTTCATCGAATAAAACTTCCGACAAGAAGAGTTTTCGTTAGTGACAAAAATCGGCATTTTTTTCTAATTCCAAAAAGTTTCCAAGTTTAACGGTCAATTACGGAATGCTACCAAAACTGAACCCGGACGCCCTCAAAAGAGAACATCTGGTTACACCGCTCTCACATTGCATCTCGAACATAGTTGTAAAATCAACACTTTCCGACAACCTGATTCTGACGTCAATGGACTCGAGAAAGGACGTAGTTACAGAAACGGCCTAAAATGCAATGAGAACGAGAATATCTGGAGGTACCGATTGGATTATGGAAATGACCTTTAACGGCAGCACGACGTGAATGATATAATCACCGTTGAGTCTCAGAAATGAGGAAAATATCACACCAAGGGCAAAAGAGAGGAAATCTGTTGGGTTCTAAGCCAATTAAGATGCTTCCATTACTTTAAAGGCGAAATATAACTGGAATACTTTGAATTGAATAATAAAAACTTTGGATGGAAGGGATAGAGAAAAAGCTTACACTACCCATTTACAATATTTTCTTACATCTTAATCGCCTCCTTGAATTAAATTGCTTTCTCGATTTGCCCTTCCAAATAATCATTCATCTTCACAAATTTGAGCATTTGCATTCTAACAATCATAGGAGAAGCTCAATTGTACCTCTCCTTCACTTACATTCTCCGTCCCAGATAAAATTAGGCTGAGACATTATGCGGGGGAGCATTTGTCGAATATTGAGTCATTAAACATGCAATCATCGATGCTTTCAAAGGCGATTTACTGCGAATATTTCAAGTGTTGAAAATCTTAAAAGGATGAATTTTGTTTGCGTGGGTTCTAAGTCATCGTCATCGACGAATTAACCGAGTCGTCATACCAACCGATTACCAACTATAACGTCATCATTTCCACGCAGGGAATTCTTTACGTGGAAAAAGATAAACCTATCTTCTCGTGAATGTTCCTTTGACGTCACTCATGGTGAAAGGTGTTCAGACTGAGCCAGAAAGAACACGCAGACTGCTATTTACAAAGCGATGATCCTAGGACGCCATATTTATGAACGGAATTTAATAAAATAAATGACAAGCGATCGCTCGTAAGTTATACGAAGATTCTCATAAATGCGATACTCGATTATTACAGGAACAACTGAGATGATTAAACAAAAAGAGTTTACAAGTCACTAGGCTTGGAAAAGATTCATGAAATCTTATTCACTGATAACATTTTTCAAGGAAGATGATTAGAAGACATTACATCTTGAGCGATGTTTTTATGAACTGAGATTTTCTGAGATAGTGCATCCCTGAATTTTGAAATTCATTCTTCAGAGCATAAGAATAAAATTCATCCGCCATATTGTATGCAAAGGGCTTAGTGTAAACATGCACAGAAGTATTATCATAAATAGAATTACTATACTTGTAAATAGTAGTTCTAGCACAGAAGTACTATTTCATAATGTTTTTCTAAAGAGTCTTGATTGAGAAAGCTATAGTTTTCTAAACATACATGTACATATTCTTCAATTGCTGAGGTAGGAGAGGAACCCCAAAGTTACTAGCCAACTAGCAAATTAATTCCTTTCTGGTAGTCAAGCCATCAGTATTTTAAGTGTAAGGGACTCAGATGATTTAAATTAGACTAAGACGAGTTTCGCTGTAGTATCGAAATTAGAATCAGCGCTAGACAGTGGCGCAGCCAGGATTTGCCAATGCGGGGGGGGGGGTCCAAGGCTGCCGGGAAAAGCAAAAATGCCTACCTTACAGGGGCTAGCATATTCATGCCCGCTACTAACTACAATATATGTCATTGAAAACTAAAGGAGTTTAACGCTTATGTGGTCAACTTATTACACTTTCCAAGATAGTAGTTTACAAAAGCGATCAATTAGAAACTTATCATGAGTGTAGTTTGGATTTCTGGTTAGGATACGTCCAATATCTATTAAAAACCCTTTTTTTTCAATGCTGAAGTTTTTAGTATTGTAGATATAAACTTCCCGAGACTTTGAGAGTTCTTTCTTCTGAGAGGTTGCAAAGCGTGGGAAGGAAAAAATTAGTTACGGTTATTTGGCAAGCGATATAAAACGTAACATCCACTCATTGAATCCCCCACATTGGCGTGCCTTTGCTTATCTGAATATCTTTCGTCATTTGACTATATCACCAGCAGATTTTCGAATATAATTGAAATGTCGCCTGCCAAGAAAACATCACCAATGTATGAAAATAATGATATGAAGTATATATACAGCTTACTGCGCAAGGTTTATATAAGATAAAAAAAATCATTTATATCAGATGAAATTTTCTGGTAGGCTCACAATTAAGCCTGACTTCGTTGTTTACGTATTAGCTAAGTATTAAACTGACTGCGTCATATACCGAACATTAAAAATTCGGCTGTATTAAAAATACAGTAGACTCTTGATTATAGTTGATAATATAATTGAATTTGCAGTCACATACCAAGGTGAAAAAAATGAAGACGTCAAATTACAATTATTTAAACTAAGTAATGGGTGGTTTAACCAGCAGAGAGCTGATGCAAACCCAATCTTACGCACTGAGTGTTCGAAGAAAAAAATTTTCCATGAACTGAAATTTTGAATGGGCATTGCATGACCGCTTGATTGACAGGATAAGTCATGAGATTCGTGGGATTCTGTCACCAGAGAAAAAACTGGCTGCATCAAAAAGGAAACTGAAGAATTTAAGTCACAATTTTAACAGTTTATCAAATATTTCATGTCATTAAGTCACAGTTCCGATTAATATGTGCGTAACTTACACGCACAATACTTTTCAACTGACTGATTTGCTTCCAAAAATGGTATATTATTAATAATATCATCGTAAAATAACTTTTACTGGTATCTTGTATTGCTCCAATACTTTTTCAAATTTCTACGGATATCCGGTTACCGAATAATTTTTGTAAATATACATCACATTAAAAGGCAAAAAAAATAAAGATCAGTATATTTTCTATCATCCCGAGTAATGAAGAGTCTACTGTGCAGATTTTTAATCGTCCATAATGCTTTATAAAGGAACAAGAAACTTTGCAATTTTCGCTAAACTCATCTTGAGATCTGCCCTCCGATAACAGCCCTAAAATCAGACAATCATAATTTATGCATCTAATAAAGGTTATTTCACAAAAAACCACATACCCATTAACTTACGTTTTTTCCGATAGCAGCCTCGAGCTATTAGCGGACTGTGAAAAGAATTTTTGGATGTCCACCTGTACCTTATAAAATCCAAACTAAAATCTCCTTCGAACTCTCAAAAGCACTACTCACGAGCCTATCTTTGCATTCGCATCCTTAAAACAGTCACATGAAAAAGATCTAACTGAGCGTTTTATCAATGTTTGTCTCTCAAACGTAATCTCTGTTTTCAGGGTGCAACTTTCGAATTACTTCTCCAATGTTCCCTTGTATTTTTGCGAGGAGTAAACTAATCAGCACTTTCGAATTTTTCTGATGGGAATCTTATCTTACGGTGTGAGTCATCTAACTAAAAGATAGGCTTAAGAAGTGCACGTGTTAAATATTCTGTGCGAACCACTTGTATCATAGCTTCCCATTGATATCTATGTCGGCTCTAGGCCTATTCTGCTACCGAAAACATCACCTTAGCTGAAATAGGAGCCATATTTACGGGTATGCGAAGCTTTCGCTGAATTTATCAAACAAACACATGACTAGTAGTGAACCGGTAAGAATTGCGTGATTATTGGGGTTTTGTACTCTTCATCAGAAAAAAAGTACAGGCTGTACTCTTGGGGGGGGGGGGTTGAACCCCTAACCCCCCCCCCCCCCCCCTCGCTGCGCCACTGGCGCTAGATAAAACTTTCCAAAATACCTCAATGAGGCTAATTGGGAATATAAGACACTAAGTAATGCGTCAAGCTTGAAAACTAAAATAATTAAACACCCTTTTGAGAATTTAAAATATAATGGAGGACAAACGGATATGAAATAGACTGACCCGACCACTATTGGGAGAAAAAGCAAATTGGCTTCCTAAGAGGCTTCTTTTCGTTGACAGATACACGATGAACAGAACATTGTGGTGGCACTATCGAGGTATAAGTGCAAGGATATTAGTTATAGTTACTAGAAAAACCGTACTTAAAAAGAATATAATATTAAGATACTGAATAGAAGAGAATATTTAGTATTCATTAATAATTGATACTTCGATATAACCTGATAAGGAGTCAACTTAAAGTTGGATACGTCAAAAAGGGTTCAAATAAAGTCACCGGGCTCCCACTGGTATGAAGGCGTCATAAAAACCCGGGAAGCGCTAAATCTAGGGCAAAATGCGCTAAAACGGCAACATGGGTTCGAAGTCCTATGATTCCATAAGTGGGGGCGTCACTGGACGATCAAAGAGAGGTGCACCCACGCACCACATCATTGAGAGGATGTTGCGTCACGGGGAGAAGATAGGTGGAGATGAAACGAGATCAGAAGAAAGCAGCGGAAGAAAGCTTCCTTTCACAGCCTCCTCCTATCAATGGAGATCCCATTCGGACCTCAGCTGCCACCAGCGTCTTCTTCATTAATCCCCTCTTTCCTGTCCCATTTACTTCCTCACCTCTTCCAAAAGGACGACTATCTTGGATGAGAAACTATTAGAGTGAGTGCTTGCTCACATACACATATCAGCACATAGCTTCTTCACTCGAATAACTATTTCTAACTCTCAACAATCCCTTTCCGTATCTACAACAAGCAACAATACTTTGTTGCTACAACAGTCTCTGCACTACATCATGAAAGCGTCCAAAATGTCTCAGGAAATAAAACCGACGATCATCACCGATTGGATGGAAACGCTTCGTTATCTGCGAAGGCAGAAACAATCGATTTCGTTTTCCTTCAAGCGGAATACCTACTTTCCAATTTCTACTGCCTTTAAGGTCATAACGAATGCATTCTAAACTTCAGGATTTTGGTTTAAATTCTTGCTCTTGTACTTTTATAAATTTTTACATTGATCCAACGGCATAAATAATTGAGAGAATTAGTTTTAAATTAGGCGGCGATTAATGAAGTAACTCGTATTTTTGCTGTACTTCATACAATAATTCTAACGACGTTTCTCATAATTTTTACTACCATTTTTTTACAATTTGTTTACTTCTGTCGCAGAGTAAAAATAATTTAATTCTTTCACTTCGTTATCGGAGTGTATTGAGCACAATGTTTTCAGATACTGAATAATAAAGGCCATAAGCTCCATCTTGGAAATACTAAGCAAGACAGAGGAAAAATAACATTCTACGTTAAATATATGGTTTCCTTAAAAAAAATTCAAAGATTTATTTACTAACCCCAATTAAAACAAAGAATGCATTGTAAATTAGCATGGAATTTCTCGTAATTTATTTAGAAGGACGAAAAGATTTCGGGAATTACTTTCGAAATTTTTAATCTTCACCATCATGTCCTGTTTAACTTAAAATAGAAAGAGATAATTAATTACACCGGGTAGTGAAGAAAGAAACAATTGTTCTGCATTAGTCGAGTAAACCAGGAATTTGTCGGGTACAGAGAGACGGGACAGAATCACACGTTGAAATGGCATCGGCGCGACTTTAAATGCCTCAAGGTTCAGAGGAAATCGTCTCGTCGGGCGAACTGAAGCCGATTGGTGAGGGACAATGACAAAGGGAAATAGATTCGCAAAGCGTGATTCAGCCTCTCAACCCCACTTAATGAAGGTCTGGATTCATTCTTTTCATCTTTGGGTGGAAATACAATTGTTGTAGATGCTTGGATAACGTAGCAATACAATGATTAGGAACATCAAAACAAATATAGAATTTTTTCGAGTTAAGGAAGAGAAAAACGTTTGTGATCCCGTTATGGCATTCGCAGCGTACAATAAAATTAAGTAATAAATGAAAACAATAGCTAAAGGCTTTCGAAGGAATTGGTCATGTATCCACATTTGTGATCCATGAACCTTACGTAAAAATCAGTTTATTTTTTTCATAATTATGTTTCGATTCAAAACCCTAAGTACAATTGGTGTTATTGGATCTAAACTGTGCAAGCTATGACTGCGCTCCCTGGATTAGAGTTTTTATATTGACAATTTTCCTCCGCAATTCGAAATGGAATTCCTGTAGCTAAAAAATGCATTGCCATTTACATTTTCGATTTAAAGACACATGCATAACATAAGGTCTTATGTGACTTAACTGATACCTGTTCCCGAACATAATTTCGTTCCCCAGTTTCTCTCTAGTTGGAGGAAATTCACGAAAGCTTTCCAGCAATAAAACCAAATCTTTACGAACACTCACATCTTTCTCACGCAAAAACAATCACATTTTATAAGAGCAAAGGAGTTATTTCAAGACCTGGACATAAATGGCGACGGGAGACAGCAACGAAGAATCTTGTTGCAGAGGTGTGCTTGTCAACGCCAACGTTAAGATCGTGAGGTTAAAAAAGATCCATGGTTTCGGAAGAAAAAATATATAAGGCATGTTACCAATTCAGTATAGAGATGGAGAGAAACATTAGCCTACCAGCATCTCGCATACAATTGAGAAACCCCTTCATATAACAAACACGAGCAATGACCCCATTCCAGAAGCTTAAAACATGTCGGCCAATAATTTTCACATTTCCAAACGGGTTGTCCGGACGATGGGCGCCACTTAAAGAACAGAATTCTATTGGAGACGAACCATTACTCAAATCTTCGTGAAATAGGCGTAACTTTAAAATAGATCGATTGGTTGATTGATTCATCTCCGGTCGATGCAACACATGCAGAGCTGGACGGCGTCTAACGGAATGGAATGGCTCTGTCAATACGAACAATGATCTCGTTTATTTAAAGTATAACAAAAACTAATAAAAATTAATTTACTTGGTTTATTTCATCTCAGAGGAGCGATTGGATTGTAACAATTGTGGATTTTACTTCAAATGGTCAGTGGAATGTCGTTTAAACGCAGCAGCTGTAAAGTACTTCAAAAGAACTCGAATTTTAAATGACATCTGAATCTGTTAAAATTATCTGTCACGTGGAAAACACTTGAGACTAATATCGAAATTCTCTCTTAGAAATTATAATAAACAACCAGAATTTAATTTCAAATTAAAAACTCCTACTTAAACTGCATTTTTATGTGAATTTAATCAGATTTTCAAACATCGACCACAATTGAAAATGCTATCTTTTCATACCGCATATAATGGTAACTCTTTTGCATGCAAAATGTACATATTTAACCACAAATCGTGGTTTAATATAAACCTTAAAGAGGTGTGTTTGAAAGTTTGAAAATTCCTTTGATTTGATATGAAAAATTTCCATTTAGCAATCAAATTTCAATTGTTATGCAATTATAAGCTAATTAATCCAGAAAATCATTAGTAATTCATCTTAAAACTATAAACTGCGTTTATTAGGGTATTGAGGTGCCAATGAGGATAACAAATCAATGTTCGAGCATTCCATCCACATATCTAGTCACATCAAAGTGCCGACTTAGGTCTAACATCTGAGAGTCATCGAATAATTAAATGCACAGCGATGCTTTGATGAATCCGCTGAGAATGTGTCGTTTGGATGGTTCAGAAACAAGAGAGCATCGGATTGCGCGAGCCGAATACTTCGAGTCGATCTCATAACATTGTAACATGAGGCCGATTCCAAGGGACGGATTCTTGTCTTGCAGACCGGAAATGCCTTCCTCAGGAGCACTTCTCGGATGGCCACGGCTGCATTCGGGGAATTGCGTTTTTATCGCCTTTCGCTGCTCTTAACACGGAAATTAGATATGCAAGCACGCTAGAGGATGAAGTTTGATAAGGATCTCAACCGAAAACCATTTCAAGGACGTGAATTAAATGCTAACCAAGGGTGGCTGTCGCATGAAATGGTAAGGACTATTTTCTAAATTAAATTTTTTTAACGAATAATATAAGAAACATGTGGAATAATAAGGAGAGAGACTTAGCATTGATTGGATGAGGACTAAAATTAAGGTAGCCCAACCAGTGTGAAAGGGGTTATAAGTTGGACATCTGGAAGGGATAAATGGAAGCAAAAAGAATGATACGAAAGTGGTGCACGTGGAGAATGTGAGTGGTTGTATAGGGAGATAGAGGAGAGGCTGGTTGGTTGAGATGCCAAGGAAAAGAGAAGTGGTTAGTTTAACGCACTGAGTTGTATGGAATGCGTGAATGGATGTATGCCAAGAGATAGGAACGAATGAGAGATCTATCAATTACTCTAAATAACGAGTTTACCCCGAATTTCCCTGAATGTGCTTTTGAGGTAACTTTAAAATATACGTATGATAACATCAAGGAACGTATAAACTACTTCCCTTAAAACAGAATCAGTAACGTCAGTACCACTTTTCAAATTTTTAATTAAATATATAGGAGGTAATTAATTTAACCTTTTAATTATTTCTACTGCAAACACAAACACCTTTGTTTATAACGGTGCTGAAGAAGTGACTTTTCAAAATTAATTACAATACTTTAAGTCCCATGATGCGGAACACGCAACAACTGACTGTTGGCACGCTTACAAGAGAATGAGACTCCAAGTGGAATCGAGTATCGCGAGATAATACCAGCAAATATGCAGGAATACGTACTTTGAATTCATTTTTGAGGTTTCAATCCTCATGTTAGATTCTCATATCAAACATCTTTCTCTGCCTTATCGCGAAGCACTGACTAAACTGCAAAGGTGAAGAGGAGATCAGATAAAATGAAGATGAGATGTGACAAGAAAATGAAGGTGATAAAGTGGTCAGACGGAGTAAATAATTAAATTGGAAGAAGAACAAATGAAGAGAGGTCTGCAGAGAAAATTGATAAAAATATACGAAAATTACACTAGTACACATTGAGGCGAGATAGCAAGTGAAGAGATATTGGAAGAAAGGGTGGGAGGATTGAACACGGATAAATGCTTGCCAACCGTATCTTTTACGGCACGCTCCTTCTGCGCCTCAAACTTTGCAATAAAATAAACCAAAACTTAAATTGACGGATAAAAAAGTTAACGGTAATAATATTGAAATATATTTTACAAACAATACAACTAATAGAAAATACATTCCTACACTAAAGCGCAATCATCATTTTATATTATAAATTCGCGAAATTAGGCGGAATACTATTGGCATAAGGCACACCAATAACTCGGAGAGAATTGTCCAGGAAACACTGCGACAGAGGTAGATACAGGTTGAGATGAGAGTAGATAGTGATGGTGAATAAGTTAGGAAATTGTCAGAGAGTGGAAAAGAGTAGGCACTGGGTACTTGGGCTGACGAATACTCGGACCTACCCTAACTCTATCCGCCACTGTTAAACTAAGTCAAAGTACTAGTGTGCCACTAGTTATATAGCCACAGTTGTTACGAATATCCTTACATAGCCATTCCTGATGGAAAATTGGCCGTTTAGCATAATCTAATAAGTTGGATTTAGACAGTTTTAAACTCAAATCAAGTCAGCAGAACAAAAGCTCTATCCATATTTAGGCATATAGAGGGACAAGCCCCAAAATACGAGGGAATGCTCTCCCGCAATGCGATACATTTATAGACGGAGCACCTCCGCCGACGGGATGATTCGTGAAGCACTGAAACAGAAGGGCACGAACGTCGCCTCAATTGAGATCGCAAAGAACAAATCATGATTGAGGCATAATGGCGGCTTTTGTATCGAGATTTTCCCTTTGGCAGGATTCCAGGAAGGACCCCGCACAAAAGATGATGTGCAGTACGACCTCGGTAAGGAGGTTAAGAGACGAGGGATCAAGTGGCCAAGGGTCATATTAATCACTATCTCACGCGTGCGACTGCCCTCGTCAATTATCAAATGCATTAAGACGATGCGTGCGTCGATGCAACAACGCACTGCAGTGCAGTGGGGGAAAAACAAAACTAAGGAATAGAAAAAGCGATCTCGGGCGACGGTTTGAGCTGAAACGCCCCACGTTTCCGGTTTATGTTTCCGCAGAAGAACGTGTTGCGTTTGCCATTTTCTTGCCTTAGTCAGCAAGCTGTACCGCAACATCATCATCTTCAAAGCTATGCAAAAAGATCCTTAGCCCATGATAAGTAATACCGTGAAAGCGTTCAGGGTCTCCTTCAGACCCCAATCACACAAAGTATATCCTAAGCACTTCTAATGGTAATAACAATCAAAAATAGTAATCATCGGTGCGCTAGACCTAAGATATAAATCGGCGTAGTACTGATACATCCAGGATAATCATGGAGTATGTATTGAGTATGTAATTGTCAATTCAGCATATCTTGACTCCACACTCTTGACTCCTATAACATATATTATAAATTTTATTTTTTTTATTCGCGGTAAGAAATTTAAATTTAAACGAAGAATTATTAGATAAAAAAAACAATTCTTCGCTCATGTCGGTATTCCACAAAATTACGGGCTCTTCCGTGAATTTTAATTAATCCATTTAAAGACGAAAATAGAACTGAAAATTGTATTTCTCCAGAGTAACAAACGGAAAGGTAGAAAAATTTCCTAAAAAGAGAAAAGGTTAGAGTAAAATTTTTTCGAAGAGTTATTCGAAATGTTGTTATGTGGAATTCAAATACTAAACAGCTCCACCAAAATTGCTATAGGCACATAAAACAAAAATTGACTTAAGCAATTCGGTATTTAAATGCAGAAACTAATGGCAAAATTATAAGTCTACGATATATTTTTAATATATTTCTAGTTTTAAATACCGATCGTGTTTAAATAAAAAGTGTTATACCGAAATGAACTGAAATAAAGGAAACTAACGAAGGGGGAACATACACTCAGATTAAGCGAAATTTGAAGGATCTCAAAAATAGAATGAATTATGACTAATACATGAACTTCTTAATAAAATGTACTCCTTAAACAAATACAGTGATGTTTGTCGATAAATATATAGATAACACGTTTAGCTCGTCATATAAAAATTCATCCCGATTATCTCAAAATGATACTTTCTCCATAATTGTCGACCAAGATAAATATTTACGTTCATAAAAACTTTAACTTCGAATCCATTATCGAACAACTTCGCAATTCGACCGCTTCTCGGAAAACGTATTTGCGCTGATAAAAACTCACGCACCCTTATTCGCATGTATTCGATGAATTCGCGAACTCCATTTATTTTTAGCATAGGCGAATTCGTTCCCACGCTCCCACGGCTCTTTTTGCCGCCCTACAAGTAAGCACAGATGTCGAGGATGTAAAACCCTTTCCGAAAAGGCGTTAAAAAAGAGCGTAAGGCCCTCGTTCGCATCGCTGAGGATTTGGGAATGCAATAAAGTACGAATGCCAAAGAGACTTTCGAAGACCTTTTTCGCAGGGCGTGCTGATCGAATTGATCTTAAAAGGGAAAGGATTGGAAAGGGGAGAGTGATCCTCAATGGAAAAGACCTTTTCCTCAGGAGAAATGAATTCGCTGAGAAGGCCACTGAGTTATTCAAGCTCGGGAGAAAGGTCTTTAATTGGAGCGATAATTCGAACAGCAGGAGGTTCAAGAAAATCACGCATTGTTGATAAACTTCCGGGAAGTTAAATTTGAAGAAATAACGAAAGACTTTCGTAGATTTATTGATTACACTAAGTCCTTTCGTTGCAGTTCATTCTCAAAGAAAAATACAGCAGGACAAGGGCGTGCCGATTGGAGCCGAAACAATAGCAATGTGGGGGGCCCTCCAGCTGTGAAGTGTTATTTGCAGCGGATTGGATCTATATACATCGATTGCACTGAAAATTAGGACGTAGAAATTGAATTTTAACTAATCATAGTCATTCATATCAATCATTCAGGAGGGTGTGCATATTTCCACCACGTTTTTCCTTAACGAAACGACATCTGCAACGAAAGATATTGAAAAAAGACAGCAGCTATTAGAAAAATAACATCTCTAGATTTTCAAACAAAATTTATGTAATGTTTGACTGTTCATGAATAAAAAACGAGTCGTATCAATCAACTGGGAACTTTACAGATATCAGCATCGACATGCTCCAAACTAACTTAATATTTTGTCCTAATAATCCATCAACGGCGTAATTTTATAGAAGAATAAAATAGACCGATTAAATCGTCAATAGATCATCATCAGCAGATTAGAACAGACCATGCATTGCATCTCATAATTCCTTCATAACGCAATGGTCGATTTTGGGAATTATTTCCCAAGCGAAACAGTTTAAATGGCACGTATAAGGAATTCCGCGAGCGGCTGAATCTTTCTTGACGACTCACGAGACGAGCCTGTTAAGGCAAGGCGGCATTTCAAATTGTCTTACAAAGTTTAGCGACACCTAAACACCTCTGCGAAATGAGTCAGCGGAAGGAGTGGGAATATCTGTAGGCACGGCTGAGTCACGCTCTCGATTGATCCACTGGGTGATACACAGAGAAACAATTGCACTTTCGAAGCAATTGATGCCGAACGATGGAGCTAATTGGCGGTATTCTATGCATTCAAGTGCGTCACTTTAATGACTGCTGACGTGAGATGCATCTCCACGGATGACGATAAGATGCAGAAATAGAAATCTTCGTCCCGAAGGAACTGGATATTGGAAATTTGTCCACGTTTTCAGATAATTCAACAGCGAACAGACCTCATCCTGGATTCATGATTAACGCTAAAATCATAGAAAAGCTTTAATAGCTTGTATCTACACTAAAAGGAAGCTATATCAATCATAAGATGTGCGCCGGGTCTTCAGGCAATCGAGGAAGACTCAAATGTAAGTATTTCAATTCGTTTTGAAAATCAAGCAAGGTCAAACAAAAAACAGGGTATAAAAAAATAGAAAATTGTATATAAAACTTTATCCTTTCAAAAAATCCCCGCTGAATATACTTTTTAGAAAGTAAAAAAGATTTCAATAACATAAAAGAAAATTATAGAAACATTCAAAGGACGAATTTATCAATGGATTTTTTAAAGGAAGAAAGCTGCGATGCATCAAGGTGTAAAATAAAAATTCAATAAATAACATGTCTTCTAATCTCTGAAATTTCGCATAGTCCTGCAGTACGGTCATTCACTACCACTGGGCCATTCGATATTAATCCCGATAATCTCAACACAATTAAACGGATTTAAGTAAGACTATAACATTACAGCGTGACTTGATTGAAGGTTGAATAAGAGCTAATATTATATTACCAATCGTAACATATAAAATAGCACTCCAAATGATATATAAATTAAGACGAATGGAATACGAGAACAGTTGATGTCAGTGAGTTAAAAAAACAATGCTTAATGAAAAATTAATTAGGAAAACTTACAAGAACATAAAAAAACGAAAAATTGCGTAATAAGTAAAACTGGAAAAATGTGTATGCTGTACAAAATAACTGCAAATTATAGCTATTTCGCAAAGCATTATGTAAATAATTGTAGTTAGTTAGCGACTTTGTTTATGAACTAATACTCGGTAGATATATTTATAACACTTAAAAAATGGCTCAATTTTAAAATGATAATTCATTCTCCAACCCAGAGTTTTGTTGCAGCGAATATCCATAATAAATAAATATAATACGCCAAAAATAAACATAATTCGCTAATCTTTCCCACCAAAGAATGCTGATATCTCAGCGCGATCATTCTCCGGAGTAAAGTGAAAAGTTCCAGCGGAATTAAAGAAGGTGACGCAAATATCCTCGTAAGGAGAGGCTAATTAAGAGTTAGCGTCCATTACCTTCCTAAACGTGTCAGAAAAGAAAGCACAGAGAAGCAATCAATGTGAAGAAGGCAACATACATGTGCACTCATTCAGAACGAATTGATATCTTAATTACAACTGCGTCACTCGGAAATATAAGAGTTCTTCGAGGAGGATAATTATAGCGATTTACTACATACGCAGAATCCACAATGTGTAAACCAGATTGAACTGTATTCAATGAGATTTTCGTTGCAGAGTTTCATAAAGAATTTTTACTTCAAACACCAGAACTTTATAGCATCAATATAACAATTTCCATCTCTGGATTACAGGATAGATAATAAATAAATCCAAAATATAAAATAAATTTCAAATATAATAAATCTGGTAAAGTGATACTTGGTTGAGACCCATGATAAAAGGAATTCGTGAAAAATTTGGGCATTATTCCATAAAATTTATGAATACAAGGAGTTGAGTGTTTTTTTTGCATCATCATGGAATTCACGCATTTATTAGGATTTCTTTTCTTCTAACACAAAACTTGCTACTCTCTGAGCATATATAGATGATACTAAAAGTAAAATGCACACAGTTAGCTCTCTACTGTTACGTATGTATGAACTGCAGCTTTGCCAAAGATTTCTGAATTTCTAGAACTGAATTATAACAATTTTACGACCATTTCTTCATCTGAATTTAATAAAAATGAACTATGGTCGATCCAACGATCCAGAGTTCCTCTACTAAGCAGTTTACGCAACCGAACGAATAATGTAAAGACTCACTCCGATTTGTTGTAAACGTAAATACGATAAAACTAAAATAGACAGAGAAGAAACGGGCTTTAAAAAAGCAAATAGTGGATACTTATTTTTCAACGATACATCGCCAAATTATCGGCACACCTCTTCATATTAGAATCCGAATTTTAAACCAAATATGTCACGAAAGCTGAACACATTTGAGTTTATGGACACGTTAACGCTGAATGGAGAGCCGCGACCCTCATACTGAATTATCTAACCTCATTCTTATCGAAGCAGTGAATGAATGATCGAGAGCTCATATTCCGAAACTGATGACAAGGAGAAGTTCTTAATATCCTTCGAGATAAAGTGGAGGAATGCAAACTGAATTCGAAACCTTTGATAACATCAAACCTCGCTTTAAATCACATGACAGCCGAGGCCAAAATAATGCATTCTGTTTAACACTTATTACAATCCCATGCCATAACATTTTTGACGACACTAATTAATGCTTCTTCTTATGTAGTGCTAAAGAAACTCGTAGAGTCATTGTGATTCACTTACATGTTCGGCTTATAGCATTCTGGCATGGTGAGAAAAGAGAGGGCAAACTCCTAATCTTGCCAAGTAAGCCTCATTCTCTTCGACTGAACCTAGGTAGTTAATATTAGAGGGGGTGAAGTAACAACAGGAATTATAAGTTCTTTATTAAGGGGGGATCGAGAATGAAAAGTATCTTCTTCCATCCAACCTTTCGTCAATGATATTATAAACATAAAAGGATTTGTACATGTGAATAGAAATAGAGGAAAACTTTAGAAGGAGTAGTTGTAAAAAAATACTAAAGTGATATCTTAGGAAAAAAGATCCACTGCAGGAAAACACCCACAAAAAAGGGGGCTGTGGTAAACCTGGAATTCGGGCTAAATAATTTATAGATAGAAAACATTTTGGAAATATTTTATGTGATACCTAAAATATTATATATATGTGTATATGATAGCGATGTTTTCTTAAGGACGACGACAAATATATGTTTCTGTTTCCTAATATTTAGAATAATAGACTCAATGCGGAAAAAAAAAATTAAAATATTATCTAAAGTAACCAATAAAAAATAATTTATACTGAAATATTCTATTTTGTAACACTACCACCAGAGAAACGTACGTATTCGAGCAAATTAAATATTTAATCAAATTCGAGTAAATTAATTTTAAGTTAAATTATCTTTTGAAGGGGAATCCTGAAAATAATGAGCAACGGGAAACGTATTGATAAATTCCAGAGTCCTAAGGAGCTGAATAAATATAATATAAAATAAACTTACTAACTATGATCTACTTAGGAAATATTTACAAGCGGGAAAATAACAATTTATTCAAATTAGGAGCAAAACTGTAAAAATTCTTCATTCATATAAAAGATAAACTCCATTCTTAAGTATCTAAGCAAAAAACACTGCGAAGCAAGCTCCTGGTTGTGGAAGGATTATTATTAATTAATTTTTATATTCATCAAAAAAACATTCTGTGAGTGGGGTAAATAAATATATTTGAAGATCTTGCATGTGCTTGAACGTGGCGGTAGTATTAACTCAGGCTCTTATGACGTAAATGAAATTTATGACGGTTCATGTTAGAAAAAATTCAAAAAATTAACATTAATGCGTATCCACACATTGAAAAGAATCCAGGAAACTACATATTCACAAATTCGAGTACAAGCGAAAAATATGTCTATCCGACAGCCAGAGTCTCAGAGAAGAAGCGATCGCAACCGGAAAACAATTTCGAGCGATCTGTCAAGGGCACGGGAAACAAGCCGAGTGGAAAGAAAGTCTTCCAAGAGTCGTTAACGGAAGAAGATTCTTCGCTTGAACAGAGATCCCCTCAAAGGCTTCTATGATTGGCTTTTTATCCTCAACCGCCCAAGAATTTAAGCGGGGGTTAAAAATACGCGAATTTCAACCACAAAGAGGTTTCACGGCGTTCCGACCTCAAACTCGGGCAGAACTAGATGATAGTTTCTCAGGTGGTCAAACCCATACAGGATTTTTTCGGGATAAAGAAAACATAAACGCATACCGGGCATTCCAATACAATTCCTGTACATTCCAGCATACGGATAGTCATCTGAATATTCCCGAGAAACTTCGTAGCTGATAGAGACGTAAATTAAAATGTGACTAGGTTCTGAACGTATAAGTACTGCATAATATCTACTTTCGTGAAAAATGAGAAAATCGTAGAAATAATTTCCTTCTTAAATTTTCTACGTATAACACAAACTAATATATTTCTAGCAGAAAAAAATGAACGTATACATTTAAGATAAGTTTATTATCAGGGTAGCTTCTTTGATTGATGCAAATATCAACAGGGATAAGGGTGTTCGGAAAGCCAACTAATAATAATAAACTAAATCCCGGGAACGAACGTAGAAAAACTGGGCAGATGCATCGACCAGTCGGTGGTGTATGGTTTAGATGATGAAGGACCAACATTTAGAAATAATTCCCCTTTATTTAAACTTGTGACTGATGAGGAATCAAATAGTAGAATCGATCTGCAGAACCGCCTCGTCCCAGCACTTGCACGAGTAAACTTACACACTTATTTCTCAAGTGTTAACTAAAACCAAATCAATGTCTGATACACCATACGGTAACGGTAAAATTGCAGCTCAAATATTATCATTATAGGATGGTAACTGAAAACCGTTCCTCAATTTTTTTTACAACAACGTTTACACTGAAGCAATATCTGTAACATTCCGCGTACCCTCAGAAAACTCTGTATCGCTTATTGCGAGCGCAGTCGTTGAAGATTCATAGCTGTGACAGCAACTGAGTGGAAAAGATCAGAAGCAATAAAGACGCGGTGCTGCGAAAGAGTGACGAAAATGAAACTGACAGGGAAACAGAGAATCGTGAAGAAGTCATTCAAAGAGCAAATCAAGAAAGCAGTCAACGGAAACCAGGGTTAAAATTGGGAAAATCAATCGAGCAATCATTGGGACACGATACTGCCCAGGATGCAGTATTTGAATGATTGTAGGAAAAGAAGAATCCAGGGGGAAGATAAATATACATCCTTTATGATATTCACATCGGAGTGAGCACGTTATTTGTCTTGTTAATTCATAACACTCTTCCCCCCCACAAGCCAATCTTGCACCATCTTTCTCTTCGGACACATTCGTACTTCTATTAATTCATGTCCTTGCTACGTACAAACAGCTACAGAATCTCATTCACAATAGAGGAAGGTCTAGGTCAGAGGAGGGAATTTGTTTTCAATCGCCCGCGTCTTCTATTCGGTCACATCTGAGAGCATCGGACCGCACTTGAGAGGTATATCACCCACATTAAAAAAATTTGATTCATCACAAAATAAAATTAACTCGGAATCGCGGTGAATATGATTTCCTTAAAAATCACCTTTAGTTGATCCGAAAGTCTCTTAATAGCATTCGTAGGTTAACAGTAAACAGTTAATTATAATAATCGTATTAATCGTAATACTGAGTGCATTCCCTTCCTTGATTAATGAAACAGTAAGGTTCCATGAGGTGAGGGCTGAGCAAGTTGATTCAAATTCAAGTACATTCAAAGGGGTAAAATTGCAATTGTGAGAAGATAAATAATTTCATCGGTAAATCGGAAGACAAATAATAATTGGAAGAATGTTTTCAATTTTATCTTCATATTTTTCGATTAAAAACTGGAAATTGAAATCGCTTAAGTACGTGATTACTTTCGGGAAGTAAATAAACAGCCGTGTGAGGTCTACGTAAAGACCACTTAAGTTTCCTTTCTCCGATCTAGAATTACGAGAGAACTAAAAAAGAGAAAAGATCGATGGAGATGAATCTACCGGAAGGGGACGAACCAATCCTCTGATAGATAACTCTCGATGACGAAGATGAAACGAGCAAGTTTGCACTCCCTCTTATCAAATCCATCGAGCGCCCCTCAAACGGCTGCATTCCGGTTGTAAATCGATCGAGTTCCTTGAACGCGGCACGATAACGAAGTCAGGATCCGCCGACGTCCTTATTTAGACGGGAGACAATATGGGAGAGGCGTGGGTGACAACGATGCAGGCGGGAAATGAGGTAGCAGACTTATATGGGAGAAAGTGGGAGGAGGAGAATGTTTTCGAAAGGAATGCGGTCGGTAGGGACGGCCGACCGTTGGCATGGTGTCAAAGACCATTTGAAAAAAGCAACACTCGAATTATCCGAACGCGAGCACGGTTCGTCGACTGCAGGCGGTCGCAAGTTCGCGCAAGAGAGAACTCGCTGGGATGCGAACGAGAGGGGAGAAAGAAGACATCGCAGCGATGGAGATGTGGTCCCGCCAACGAAGACCCATAATCTGCATTATTGAGTAAAAGACTATATTCTTCGATTCCAGTCACCACCCCTTATACCAAAGTGGCGGGTCTTCGATTAATAGTTGAGGCCTGTGGCGGATCTCGTAGAACTGGATTAAATATTTTCCCACGATTATCTAAACGTTATAACCTTCTTTTATCACACTCGATAAAAATTACTTATATACATTGTCGCATTTATAGATTAATGAAAATCATTATTTACGTAGAGATTAATTTTAAAGCTTAACTTTTTTATTTTATTACGATAAAAATTAATAAAACGTGACTTAATGGAAAATTGTTTGGACGTACATACTAACACAGAATTCATGTCGTAGGAAACAACACCCGCAATATTACATGCATAAAAACTAAAAGATGAAAACATATTTATTCGTAGAAGACTATACCATAGACTAACTAGAAAAGTGCGGTGACTTTTTCTCCGATTCACATCAATGATTGTTCAGCTAAGAAGAAAAATTAAAACAGCAAGGAAATAAAAAGAAACGCGAGTTTCGGTTCACGTGACCACGAAAATCTTCATTTCAACCATCAAATTATTAACGGCACAATCCTTTGATATTTTCGAAAAAGGCAGCAGTAAAAAAAAAGGGAATCCAAAATGAAAAATAAAATCCCACCGCATCATTCCCCTTCACTGGTTCGCATCAGATTCCAAGCTGTTTTCCAAATCAGTCATAAAAAATAATTATCAAGAAAACAACCAAACCGTTTAAACACCCATGACCAGCTGTAAATGCTCCATCAAAAATAAAGAACAATAGCTTACGTCGGAAGAATTTTCTGCAGACTAACAAAAACATTGGACAATATATTTGTGCCAAATTGGAGCCTGTCACTATAATTGAATATAAAATGTATATAATTATCATGATCTTAATAGTTATCTCAACAAACAGGATTTAGTGAATACCGACTCAATAATAAGAAAGTACGATCACAGAAACCCCAACATATGAGCTGTCGGAACCCCATCCATGCAAGATCTTTCGGAGCAATCTGTTGCCAAGTGGGACATTTTGGGTCCGGGATTTCGGGTGGAGCATTTTTTTCAAGCTCAGGGTTTCAGGTCAAATTTTCAGGGTCAGTGTGCGGCGTGAAACAACTAACTTTAAAAATTTCTCTTTACTTCACTTTCATTCATTCGAACGTTTTTACTGCTCCAACATTTCTTTTATGGCCAAAGAATTCCATTTCTTTTCGTATCGTAGATAAGATCCGTGAGTGACTCTCTGGAGAATCAGAATCAATATAATCGTAAAAGATAAATTCGGTTGGTCGGCATAATTCTTCATATGTTTAAAATCTACCATAAAAACGCTACTTTGACGACGTGTGTGATAAACAAATGGAACCTCATCAAATCGTATGAAAGATTTCAAATCACCTATCACTGAAGACCGAATGACAACTATGCATTACCCTTACTATTCCTTTCAGAAAGAGCACTACGAAACATCAGCCAAGGAGGATGGTTAGCCTCTCCAATACATTTCGAATCTTTTCCATAAAAAGACGCTGGTGAAGGTAGTTGGAGTATCGCATTCGTGTTCGTGGGAGGAAATACTGCGGTCGTCCATCGAGTATTAAATGAGGAAGCTGCGGTGGAGGAACCTCGCAATACAAGGGTTTAATCGATAAGTGGAGTTTAAGTACTTTTTAGCAACCCATTTGCTCATGCACGCGTATAAAAGAGCCGATTTAAGCGACATGCGGTCGTTATAATAAGGGGCTCAAGAAGATGAACCGCGTAGGTGAAAAACTATGGCGTGCGAAGTACTTTTTACAACAATTAAGAAATCCGTTCATAATTATGGATTAATAAAGAATGAATTTCTTGCGGCGTGATGCACCTCATTATCATGACGGAAATCATAAACTTCAAAGCGAGCACTTGAAATGTAAAAGAGGTCCGACGTCAGAAGCAAAACATAAATTAATGAAATTAGACGTGAAATAGAAAAAAAGACCTCGATTTAAGATATATAATTATTAACATGAAACCTTACGAGGGTGAATATTAATGTGAATGACGCTCACATTTATTTAGAGCGAGTAATGATTTTTCTTATATGTACATACTTTAAACATCTCTGGTCCTTATTTTCCAAACTCTTTGTTGATTTTTCTCGATTCTCTTTAGCCCTAATTTCCTAAAAGTACCAAATACTTGAAAATTTGGGCTCCAAGGGTATATACAGGAGATAATGATTTTCATCCTTCATTGGTTAAAAAAAATGTTCAAAGATGGAAAATAATTCGATCTATAATTATACAGAGCTAAGTTTAATATACAGAGCTGACTCATAATGGATAATATAGTATTCGATGTTCCATTGTCGTAATCAAAAAATTTTATTGTTTTTCCATTCTGCTTCATTCGATTGACTAAGAAATAATCCTGTTAAAAAGGTCCACCAGGTGATATTGCGATAGCTCCTCCTATTCCACAACGCTATTTTAAATTGAGATTTGCGAGGGTTATTTTCGTAATTATTATCTGAAAGAAACTGGGATTATAGCGTTCCTTGGGCAAGTTTTAATAGTTTTAATGCGACATTCTCTTTATATTTTATAAGGTGAAATATTTAGGCTAAATATCTTTTCATTACTTGACCTAGAGTTAAGAACTAGGGCGATCCCACTTAGGGACGCACTTAATTAGCTTAATTGAAGACGGGGAAGTACTTTCTAGCATACTCACGCTTCGCAATATGGCTGCTTGTTGTATCCCTTGTAGGTCTTCATATTGAGGGTCATGCTGCACACCTGGCATTTGAAGCATAACTTGTGCCATATCTGCAAGAAGAGGAAAACAAGGTCATTCATACGCTGGTAATCCACCGATCAAATTAGAACAATAAAACTATAGAGCCTTGATCGCGATAATTTGCCGGAATACTAAAATCTCCGTCCATACACTACAATAGGGAGTTGGTATTACAAAATATTGAAACTTACTCCTCATTAAAATTATAATTTAAATAGTTTAGGTAAATAATATTATTTTAGGACCATAGTTCCCTCCAGTTTCATATTCTTTGGACGAGAACAAATTTACAACGGGTTCTTAGACACTTAAAAGCTGCACTGTTCCTTTCGAGGAAAGTAATGGACCGCAAAATCAGGATTTTCATAGGTACGAAGGCAACGTAAACAATTACGAAAAAATACCATTTACAATGAGCAACATCCGCAAAACCAATTATAATGAGCAACATATTAAAGGCACTCATAAGTAATGAAGCTAATTAATGGCTTTCAATTTCAAAGATGTGTTGCTGGAAATATAAGTTTGGTATGTGGTGCGGTACAGGTACAGTTATCACATAAAATTCTCCTTTAATTTATTTAGCGTTAAATTTTGTTATCCTATGAGAGTAGGATTCCGACGCTAAGCTGTGTAATAGTTTGCGGGTGCTGCCGAAAACACGACGAAGGCAAAAGAACTAAAGTTGCGTATAGAAGACGTAAGTGGTAGGTGGAGCTGACCGCGAAAACAGAATTCTCAAGTTTACCATTATACCCTTTTGAAGGCAGATGATGCCAAACACAAGTGCACCCTGACGGTTTCGAAGGCACCCTTCCGTAGAAAAAAAAAGTTACCCAGACCTGCATTTTAATTCTCAACCTTCACGTACGGACTGTTCTGGAATCGACACGGGGGGAAAACAAGTCACAGGGTTACTCTTGACCAATTACGAAACTTTTCCGCAACCAGCGTAACCTATTTTTTCAAGTCGAGACAATTGAAGGCGCCATGGACTGAGATGCAGTGCACTTGAGTGACGTCCGTAGGGCTTAGAAGGGGATGGAGAAAGAAAATGGTTTTACGGTCGAGGGGATCCCTTGCACCTATACGTTCCCATTCATACAACTTCCGCTCCAAAAGTCGTCCACCGGACGCACCAAATGGAAGGGTGGCCCATCCAAGCCGAACGCACCACTGGTGGGCACCCAATGCACGAGCTTCAGACGGAATAGACTCGCGATGAGCCAAAATGGTTCATCTATCGGAGTCTTCCAATACGTGGACGATTGCCAAGTATGTCGGCTGAAGAATTCAGGTCACAAACCACGAATTATTCCCTCCTTCTACAGGAATTCGGCGACGATGACGCATCCATCCGAACTTAATTTGCTATGAGGCCAACCTTGGTTAATACGCAAGGAACGGTTTCAGAAAAGTGAGATAAATAAGGTCTAAGGGCGCACCAACGAATAGGAGGTCATTCCACCCCAAACAACACGAGAGAAAACATGTCATTGACGTTTCTCCAGAGCATTAACACTCCTGAGAGTCAGTGAATATGAAATAAATTGCGGAAGTTACGAAATAAATGTTTAAGTAATTTTTTCTCCTTCCATTATAGCTATTGATGCCGAAATTCAATTACGAAATGAATATTAATTAATAATATTTGTTAAAAAAGCGGATTATTTTCAAAGAAAGAATATAATTTTTGAACACCTCAACTCACTGAGCTGTGACATTATAACATAGTAGCGAGATGATTGAAGCCTCTAATTTACTTATATTCTTTCATAGATTATGTTACAGTATTTCTTAAGCTCAAGTGAAAAATATACACCCATTAATGAAATATACCGAGAAAATTGAAGATAATTGCGTATTAAACATCCACTATTTATGCACCGAAACGAAATCCGAATAGAAATCTTCTGATCTTGCTTTGTGTATACATCATCCCTAATCGAAATATTTTTATTGAGAAACGCCAATTGAATACCAACAAAGAACAATCGAGGCTTTTGGTGGGAAGTCATATTTCACTGTTTTCCTATGAAATAATTAAACTCGTATAAGCGAACTTATTGGAGCCACAGGAAATTCATTTCTTAAACTCTACCCTAGAACCTACAATAATTTACGTCACATTACTATCAAAATAAATGAAGCAACTTAACATAATTGGATAAAATATAAACAATGAGTAACGAAATTACAGTTAATACCTTGCATTCGGTGCGCTGCGGTTAAGCCGCGAAATTTTTTTGCCTTAAAAGCACATTATTATTGTTAATCATCAGCAGTAATTGCCTTCGTGCTGTATGTTGATGTTTGTTAATAAATAAAATAACGCAATTGAAACTAAACCTAATCTGCCGTTAAAGTAGCGAGAGGGATTGAATAGTTTCTACGGGTTGCCACTGATTGATTTAGAATATTCCCTAAGCACATCGGAACCCAACTTCTCATTACTATAATTCAACAACCAACTTCTCATTGCTATCATCCAACACCTAACTTCTTCATACGACTTAACTTTACTGTGAAAGTTTTTTAATGTTTATACAAATGGAAGGATTCCTGACAGTATTAAAGAAAAATTTAATCCCTAAAATTCAATTAATACTCGGCAAAAGCGATTAGAACTTACCTAGTCTGTAAACAAGATGCATAGATAGGTAAGCAGATAGAATCGACTTTGCTTTTATTTACACACTTCTATTGTTATCAGTATTTTATTTTTCAATTGGAAATGAAATGAAACGAGGTAATAGCTTTATCTAATCGCGTATGAGATATCGAAGCTATCTCAGAAAGCAACAACCGCCTGCTTCCAATGATGAGGTAAATAGAAATCTTTTGTGGTTTCTTAGAAACACAAATTAGAAAATACCTGGTTTTCTAAACAAATTTCCAAATATCTTAGAAAGGAGTATCACGATATATTAAGATGATGAGTTCCACCCGCAAACAACTTCTTAATTTAAAATTTAATGATCTACCTTTAATTGGAGTGAAATTAATTCAGCCTTGGTATATTATCACATACATTATCCAACTCAACCACAAAACTATTTTAGACGATGTAATAGATCAAGGAAAATGAATAAAATCGAGCTACAGAGATGGGATATAACTTAGAGAATCCTCTTAATTCGTCCATATCAAAGCAGTATTCGCAAACCAATGTCGTGAACAACTAAGGGAAATACCAAACATCAAAATAGGTATCTTTATCGCAGCAAAACGACCTTGAGTCCCAAACGCGAATACTGTAACGTAACCAAAAGGGTCAAAGTCTGCATGCGAATTTCGCTGCATATATTTGAATAGAACAAAACTTTGGCCTCAACCCTTCTCTTATCTCAATCCTACTTTCAAGAGTTTCACAATGAACAGGATAAATACAAAAGGTACTCTGACAAACATTGCTACATATAGAGAGAGATATCTACACTAGGTAACCATGATAAAATTCAATGAACTACGTTCATAATTCAACCAAGCTTATTACAAATATTATATAAATATGAAAGAATATATCTTATAAATAATAACCATAAATGTACTCGTGTCACTGGCGATCAGAAATCGTAATTTAATACAAATATTCCAATCTACATCCATTTTCATCTGAACAACGTTTCATATGTATTATTTAAGATTGAACATAATTTCTATAACCGAGCAAGAATGCAAATATCTCCTAATTAATTATCATATTCTCTCATATAAGTTCGCTTGACATATATTTTTGGAAAGTTAATGATTGTATGAGTTTTTAGTTTGCTTGAAATTTCTCTTTCAAATAATGAGTCAAGACGAAGAAAGTTTTGGTCTAATATAATATCATTCTTTTATCGAATCTATGAATAATAACACAGATCGCCGTCAACCTGTAGACGGCAAATTGCATCAAATACTGTGTTATCATTCACTAAAGCACATATTAACAAAACTTTCTCTATTTTCACCATAAAACAATCTCACATTAATTTATAATGAAAAAATATTATCACGGTTTGCTTGGAATCATTAGCGATTTATAACAAACGATAAGTTTCTTGACAAGAGATTACGACGACTTCATTAACCCCATTGAAAACCAAAATCAGGCGAAGCGGGGTAAATAAGGCGAAATCACTGATGACTCATCTCAAAGCCAAGACGGAGTGGCATGAGAAGTAATGTAAATAAACTCAAAAACCTGCAATGGTAATTTCAAAACTGCGTCTCCGAACTTACATGTCCAATGAACAGTATTTAAATCCTAAGAAGCCTCCTTTACCATAATTCTTAATGGTCATCAGGAGTTTCTTACCGTATTAATTTTAAATTTTATCAAACGGATCAAATGCGAATAGCGTGTCCATACCGTACTTAACTAATCAATAACAACTATCTCGTTCCACAAATAGAAAGACGAATGACAATCGCCAAATATAATTAAAGTTAGGTACCGTTTCTTCAAGTGATCATGGAACCTAAAGGAACAGCTTGGAAAAAATCTTTAAATTTTAAATTTTACAATCACAT
The DNA here is from genome assembly GCA_947579665.1 of Sympetrum striolatum. Lineage (NCBI taxonomy): Eukaryota > Metazoa > Arthropoda > Insecta > Odonata > Libellulidae > Sympetrum > Sympetrum striolatum. Next base: position 44,298,707 of record OX388342.1, on the reverse strand, counting down.
CAAAGTCGATGAAATCAAACCCAATCCCAAGGGGGCTATTAACATCCCAAGATATACTTTAAACGGCACATGGTCCTCAAGCTCGCTTCAAAAGATGCAGTCCTTGATATTCGAACCGCATTCTGCACGCATTATCAATTAACTTTGTCGCATTCCGTATTCTAATAACTTCCGGCCATACTCCGCTACGCGGCACAAAAACCTAACAAGTTCTCCAAGTGATATTCAACAACCTTCGCTGGGATGTGAGAATCCCAGACGTCTGCCAGCGCACGAGACCTATTCCCCGAAGGGAGAGCGGTCATTCTCCTCTATTACACCCAACCCAATCCCACGGCCGTAATCTCACTCTCATTCCCAAGTGGGGTCGCCAAGGTCAGCGAAATGTTAGCAGCAAACGGAGGGAAGTCGTGTCGGGGCACAAATTTCATTCCCACCGGAGACGACGGCGTAACAGGTGGAAGTTTGAAGGAGGGAGAAGCCGGCAACGAATGACCAACCGATGCACCCATCACTCCCATACGGTGGGATTAATTCCAAACGCACTAATTGTTCTCAATCTACGGAAATGGACTTCGCGTGAGGTAAGGAAATAAAAAAATATGTAATATAAGAGCACATTTTTGCACCACATTTATAGAATTGATATCTTAATTCTTTTACCATTCTCGTGTTATATGAAGACGTCACAGCAGAATACAATTAAAGTGTGTCTTCAGACTTTCTATCACAACATAAATTCAACCCCGAGTATGGATCTCCTGATATTCTTTCCTCCAAGCGACTGTAAGTTGGTGCTAATTGGCAAAAGAATTCACCGAGGGAATATGCTTTCTCGAATATTCGAACCCCACATAACCTAAAGGATTCGATCAACACTTTAAGGCGCATGTAGTATAAAACAGTTTTGGACGGAATTGAGGAAGAAAGAAACCTAATAACCAGATTTTTAATTGATTCAATGGTCTATTTTTAGAATAGTATTGAATACAATTCACTGAGATCAACACTTCTTGCGTATAGACCCAAGGTTTCATGCAACAACCCAGATCAAAGGATTCCCATAAATGTTTCGTAGTCGTGAGAAGAAGGAACTTGATCCAAAAGACTATATAATATAGTATGAGAAGTTTATTACAAAATATACCAAGCTACCGTACGTCGGAATCCAAGAGAACGGCGATATTCCTAATAACCTTGCCATTTACTTACCACCCATTTTTTTTAGGAATGAGCATTGCAAAATAAGTATCAGTAAATCATTCCGGGTCAGGTGCATTTTCTAATCCTCTACTTCGTGGATTTACGCATGAAGATAACAAATTAAAGTTAACTTGGAAATTATTGATGAAGCCAAATCGAAACCTAATTAGGTTGGGCTGATCTAATAAAACAAATTTTCAACCAGTGTACGGAACTATCGCCCAAGAAATATTTACATCACTAGAGTTTGGAAAATATTTTAACAACTAGGCGAGGGGGAAAAAATCGTTCCTTTCTAATCAGACGCTTGTATGTATGGGAGGTGAGATGAAATGTAAAGTGCAACGAGCATTGTACGGGCAACTTCGAAGTGAAACTTAAGTAGGACAAAAAGATTTCTTCCCTGCACGACATACTTTCCGATAAAAATGAGCCATTGGTAAATGCAGAGGTAAAGAAAGGGAGAAAACGTTAACATCGGCTTCAGAAGATTGAAAACGACGAGGACTTGAAGACGTATAAAATTCGGTCAGAAACTTTGGACACAGAAAACCTGACTCACTGAAGAGAGAACGGTAGATCTATTTCTTACGATGTAAATAAAGAAACCGTGTTACTTACAACTCGCTGCATAACTGTTGATTATGAGAAATCTGACTTAAGACAAATCTGCTTTAAAGATTTGACATATTGAATTGGTTTACTTACTTTTCTAGAACTCAAGAAAATCTCCCATGGTGATACTAATAACGAGCAGCACTACTTAATTCAACTACTCAATTTCGCCCAATAAAGACGTTATTATTATTATTACTTAAAAGGTGTTATACATCCAAGAGATCAAATTCAAATGGAAATTCATTTGAATTAATCATCTTCGGAGGGAAAAGATAAAAATGAATGGTTTTGGTAACATTCCTGTTAATTCCGGCAATCGCGGAAATTAACGTAATGATGCTATGCTAAGGCACAATTAAACATTCATTCATCGAGCTGGGACACTGATACTAAACTTCTGGGCCCATACAAATTACAATAAACGTTATCTAATTTCACTCACAGCATGTAAAATTCCATCCTTACGAACACAGCTGTCATTAGTTCTCCGTCGACCAATAGTTCGGTAAAGCTGAAGGCTTCAAAATCCATAGGGAATTATCAATCCTATATAACATCCCAATGAGAGTAAATTTGGAAGCTCAATTTTCCAAAATTCTATAACTTGGAAGTACACTTAAATATTCGATTAACTAGTCTTAACAACAAAGAACGAATGCGATAGAAATAGACACACCCTAAATTAAGAGCTCTAACATTCACCAGACAGGTAGGGCAAATTAAGTTTAATAATTTAATTAACATCAAATTTAAAAAATCGCTTTGCGCTTAAATTTATTTGCATTTTCAATCTGTCTTTACAATAAACCGACTGATACTATGAATAAAAATTTGGGAGGAGATAATGACCGTACATTTGAAATTATTGCGCGCAGTTGAAAGTGCTCCGAAAAGATCTGGCATCTGGATTTCTCTTTCTGACGGCAATTAGTTTCTGTGACATTTCCTACATACAAAACGAAGTGGTACTATCACAAAAAAATACCGGTTTCGGAAGGAAATAAATAGCGGTATCCTTAGCTCGAATATAATAATTGTGAAGGCGGACAATATTAGGCTACATGAAATTCACTAAATGTTTAACATAACCTTTAAGGTGGAAAATGGTAAACGCCAACATAAATATATTTTCCTAATTACATCCATCCATGTTCGAAAACGAGTCTCCAGAATGTTTAATCGAATATTTACAGAGATATAAAAGTGTCCATTCAACCTACATCATTTACGATGTAGCTATCTCTCGATGTCTCAAAATTTTACACAATTGTGAACATGGTGTTATTTTCAAGAAAATATAATCACAAAAACAATTTTCACGCGATATAATTTGATTGCAATAGTAAGTTTGAGTTTTAAAAATTGCTGAAAGAATGCGCTCTTGTAATAACAAATAACGCAGGAAAGATTTTAGTGATGGCTTGGCTTTCTATGGGACGAATAATCCGTAAATTGCATTTGGACACGACCAGACGAAACTCAAGGACGGCGTTAGTAGACCAGTAGAAGAAGGGGAATGGTTACCACCATATAACGCATTTATAGGTTTGAACTTTTAATAACGTACAATAGATATAAAAAATATGTATGGGAAGAAATCATGCGAATTATTCGAGGTAATAATAAAGATCTTAAGAAAAACAACCACCAAATAATATTCCTAACCGAGTAGTTCTGCGTGACAACTATTTTAAATACTTCCTAGGCAACCTCAGCTTTTGTTAATTACCAACCAACACATATAAAGGAAGTATTCAGACACAGGGACACCAAAATTAGGATGGAAGTCCGATATGTTACATACCTTGTCCAGGCACTTCAACTCCTCAATTGGATAAACTGTTTTATCGCATCTAGCACACTTTTTACTCATTGTGAACACAACCTAAGTACACACTAACTAAATCACTGTTATCCGCAAAACACTACGTTTGACACAAAATAGTCTGATGTTAGAAACGTTGAACAGCAACAAGTAACCTACGCCAGGACGGAAGTTCCCCAACTGAGCAAGCTACTGAGATAAAGGCGGAAAGCAGTCCCACATTAGTTCCTTCCACTACGCAAGTCAAACTTGGATACCAAGATTGCGCATGCGCATAGGCCGTAATCGGACGAAAACTCCGGTCTACTCTACTCCGATGTTCAACAAGTCTTGCATGAAGTACTAGTTCCGGTTGCAGTTAATGGAACCACTGCCTCTCGTATTGATTTTTAATTATCACTTAAAACTCGAAAACAATAAGGTCTAATATCAGTTTATCATACGAATTGCGAGACTACCAATGTGAGAAATAAATATACATACAAGATAGAATTTAATGGATAGATATTTAACTACTTATTCTCCAGCAACAGTTCCGTTTGACATGTGTTTAGCATTAACGACAAGCAAATACTAATATATTGGGTTCAAAATGCAAATGAACCCTTGGAGATTTACAGCAGACATATGCTAGAGCTCAATTCTACAGAATCTTTAAAGCGCCTTGTACATAGATGATATTAGTCATACTTTAATAAAACACAATGACATGGTTATGAACAAAACGATTATATTTTTAATAAATTTATTTGCCGAAAGTGTTACATTTTAAGCAATGCTGCTGGCGTTAGATGCAATCCTAGGCCAGAGATCTGCACATTCCTTCGCAACAGGTCCCGTAATGGCTGAACCTGAAATAGAGATAGGGAAATCACATTAACGTAAGCAAACTTGCACATCTACTTAACAAGCAATATAAATAAAGATTATTTTAATACCTTTCATTTCGCCTTTATTATTGACTATAACACCAGCGTTATCTTCAAAGTATATAAAAACTCCATCCTTCCTCCTGAACGGCTTTCTCTGGCGAATGACCACTGCAGGCATTACTGCAATAAAGGAAATAATATTAAATTATACACAAGATATAACTTTGAATATATTTAAATGGTACAATATAGACAAAATATACTATGGCATTGAGGAAATACCAGACAAGGAATCAGTTGCAGAAACTGTATTTCAGTGACTGATCTCTTTCAATGACAGAATAAGCTCTTCAGAAATATATAGGTACAAGTGAAATTTATTGATCCTATATATTGCAGAAAAATACATAAAAGGATGAATAAACATGTTTTATATCTGCCATTAAATACTGTAAAAAAATGTTCAGCAATAAAAGAAATATATTTGCAAACAAATCGAAAGTTGTCTTCAAACTTTATACACTGGAAAAAATTCAAAAATTGTAAATTCTAGCAAAACAAAATATGTTAAAGCCATTTTCTAACACTAATAAATAGAATGCCAAAAATTGGAAAGAATAGGTAATTTTGCCTCTGTAGGACATCATAAGTTCAGTTACTAATAGCTGCCCCCTTTCAAATGCATGGATGATAGCAGATTACTGATACGTTTTTCTTTGGTCAGAATCTACTTCTTCTAAACTTTAATGTTCTTATAAAAGTAAATCTTTATGATGGATGCTCCTACACACTCAGGTTGAGGCAACCCCAAGACATTTTAAGTTTGCACCGAAATATTTCACAAACACTTTCTTCTGAAGGATTTCCGAATTTTTTGTACACAAACTTAATAAGTAACAATATTCAAGCAGGTCTTAAAAAATGTATTATTGGACTATTTCCCTTTCGTCGATTAGATTGATAGCAACATAATTATTCTGATTTCTTTACAGCCTTGTTAAGTATATTCTGCTGAAAATCTTTCATGATACGGTAGTGAGAAGTCTAATCTGCAAATATAGGCAGAAGTATCTCTTAAGTTGGTTTTCATAGCAAAGATTGGAAATAGTTATCTTCACTGCTAGATTGCAAAACTAAGATAATCCCTTGCACCTTTTACAATGATATATATGATGGATATTGAATGGCATATGAGTTTGAACCTCCTCAGTATCTGTATTAGATAGAAAGGCACTAAAAATAATTAAGGCTTTATTAAGCAAATGTTGTTCTAAAAGACCACTCTTAGAATTAGACGTTTTACAGTCTTGAACACAGATGCCCTAACCAGGATACCACCCAAGGACCCCACTACAGCTAAACCAAATGCCACCACGGCCTGGATGCCTTTTACTGCTGTCAATTATAAAAATATACCTGTGGCACATGGTGCTTAAAGGTGTCCATTTCCTGACAACAAGGTGAGGAAATATACAACTCATAGAATAAGCAATTGGCATTTACAACGAATCAGTATAATAAGTCCCTGACTTGTAAGTCAGGGACTTACTGGTTAATTGGTTCCATAAAATTTGTGTTAGCCGAAAACCATGTGTTGAAAATTCAAACATGTAAGTACTACTGATATTGTCACCAAACACTTCTCAGATATATCAAGAGTTAAAAGATATATATTAAACTTAATGCAATTAATAGATAGTTTTCAAGTGAGTTAATGCGAGGTAATTGTATGAGAACTTCTGATTAGCAAATCACATTATTAAGGTAAGTAATAATTGTCACTATCTACATAAAAATTTAAGAGTTCTAAAATCATCAGAAAATATTTTCAGCACACACTCAGGCTATAAACAATATTCAAATAATTATTAATTACTTGCATTTGAACTATATATTTTACACTTTTATATATTATGTTACATCATTCCTTTTCTTGTTAATGCAAATGATATTGAAATCACTCATTTTTTTCAGCCATAATGAGGGCTTACAATATTTATTTACTACACTAGTTGTTCAATGAATTACTATGTAGATAGTTTTCATGTAATTTTAAGCACTGTCACACTAAAAGAAACAAATTTAACAAACTACATTTGCAATGTCTGTCTGCTACGTATTTTTCAAATGCTGTGAAATCTATTGAGCAGCTATATAACTAACGGTATATGCATAACCAGTACGGTGTTACAATTTTTAAAAACGCTCTTAAGTTTTAACAATCAATAGGCAGTAATTTCAGGTACATACTGCTTATTTTAACATTTGCATGTAAATGAACAATAATAATTCAACAATACCCAAATGCTTCTATTTAAAAAATAACTCAGAACTTTAATATGGAGAAAAATATCACTTACTGTGCTGCTTAACTTTTTTTTAAGAAGCCACTTTTGAGTTAAAAAAGTTACAAATAGCAGCTGTAATACAACAGCTATTTGGAGCTTTTTAAATGAATTTATTAAAACAGTTGTGTTCATTTATTCCCTTTAGATTTACCACACAATACAAACAAAATGAAAGGCATACTAACTTAATAGAGAGCATCTAACTGTTCAAGATGCAAGCATACTTTTAAGTCATCCAAGAACAGTTATCTATTTTATTATATTGAGCCACCCATTGGAAAATCATAATAAGAAATACCATACCCATTACCCCTTATCTGTATCTAACACACATACTCAGGAATTATGAATACACTATTTTCTAAGGTGCTTGGGTGGTAATGGGTATTTACTGTGGAGCTTCATTTTCTAAGTGAATAATGCAAAAACATGTCATAGGAGTTTCGCGTGCCAAAAAAAATCTCTTGCATGGCACTTTAGGCATGCGTGCCAAAGGTTCGCCACCCCCAATCTAGATGATAAAAATGCTGATCTTACTCCTAGGTGATAAAAATTCTGAACTTTCCATTGCAAAAATGCCTGTACCAAATTTCAACTATTTCTTTAGACCTCAAAATAATAAGTTATCAGTCTTCCAGAGGACTTAAAATTGCAAAGACAAAAGAACTTAAATACCACGAATTGATAGAATCAAGAATTCCTAAAGTGAGTGGAACTGTTGTTTAAGCTTGAGAAGGAAAAGAGCTGCATTTATCTTTAAAAATTATGTTTATTAAAATACAAACCCTTTTTCCTGAGCTCAGGTTTTCCCTTCTTCACAGTGGCAACTATCATATCGCCAGAGCCAGCAGCAGGCAGACGGTTCAGCCTACCTTTCACTCCCTGGACTGCGATGACATACAGATTTTTGGCTCCTAAAAATAACACCAATTTCAAAATAAAACTAATTCCTTTCAGTGAGGTACAAAAATTATCACCTTATAAAGAAAATTAAATGGCCCACAAAAATCGGACTGTTTATTCAAACTGATGAATCCAATTACATACACAATTTTTTAAATTCATGGTAGTTTATTGGGATTTTTTAAGGGAACCTTAAATGCTTAATCTTTCACTTATCTTAGTAAATATAAATAAACTAGGTTAGGTGGACAAACCCAAGTCAAAATGAATGCCCATTGGGCGGCACAATTTGCAAAGATGAAACAATGTTAAACACGGAAATAAGGAGTTTTGATAAATGAAATTTTAACCAACTGGTAAGACCACAAACTACTAAATTCCATAATTACTATATTTTTATTAAGAGTGATAAGGATTCGATCTCGCCAGCTGTGAATGTGGATTAATAAGGGGTCAAGGGATCCTTATCTGATTGAGAATAAACGTACAGGCGCGTAAATAACGACACGTGCCAAGATACTCAACATACAGCAACATTTACAAGGTAAGAGACTGTTACAACTCAACTAGTGTATTGTAGCTATTAATAATAATCTTAATAGTTTTATTAGTAGGGCTAGTTATTACAAACGGCTTTTGATACTTCTTTCACAAGATACGAAAAAACACGATAATTTGACCTTGGGTTTAGACCTTAACATCCATACTCTCGATGGAAGTAGATGCATAGCTACCAGGAATACCAAGAACCGATTTCAATTTTCAGAGCAGAAAACTGAAGCTACAATATTACGCATAGTACAAGTAACTGATGCTGGACAACTCAGATATAAGACTTAACGACATAGCCTGTTAACCATACCATTATCCGGGTGTAAGCAACGTGTTGAGACTTTAAGAGTAGTTTTCCTTCATCTACAACGTAACATAATGATTTTCATGGAAATTAATATTTTAGAGAATTATCAGTATCCTCATTGACAAGTACAGATATATCTCCTTAATTTACTACCTTAGGAAAGAGATACAGATAGTAAAGTTTCTCCTAACAAGCAACATGCACAGTAATCGAGATGGCACAAATAAAATTGGGAACTAGAATGATTAACCATTTCTAATCAAAAAATTCTCAGAATATTGAATTAATATACGGTGGATGACGTTGTGGAAAGGTATGAAACATAAAAAACATACCTGTGTTGTCGGCACAATTAATAATGGCTCCTACAGGTAAACCCAAGGATATCCTGAATTTGGCTCCGGCGGAGCCACCACGTCCTGAAAAATTAAAAGAAATGATAAACAAACTGTAATGTCACACCGAGAACGTGGGTACCCTACGGCGAATGGTATATAACATGCGCTTATTTCGTCTCAAAAACAGATACAAAGGAACAAATTTCTAATAGAAAGGATAACTCGTACACTAATATTCGAATCCATGCAGTATTTCAATAAAATAGACTTTCATATAGATGGATTGAAATGGATTAAAATAATGTAGCGTGGCACTCACCTCTCTTCGACATCTTGGATTCACTGTGAAAGAGTAATAATCGATAGTGCACTTACCGGACTCATCTATCGAAACTCAACTCGAAAGGCTAACAAGGGTCGATACTCGCGATAGTTGTCACTGTATGCGCCTTGAGAGCGATTTTAAAATTTGCAAAAATTATCAGATTAATCTCTGAGATGACTAATGAATGAAAATGACATTAAATAGGGTGTAATTCGTAAATTATAATTTAAAAATAAAAATTCTCAATTTTTCGAAACTACTTAATTCTACAAAACGTGAACGACGTGCAACACGAAAAAAACAGTCGAAGTAAGAAACATAAAACCGCGGCTCCCGCGAAAAATATCATAATAGTGGATGATCAGTATCGCCTTTCAAGGTATGATTTTTATGTTCATACCGATTAAAAATATATCTTTTCTTTAAAAGAAGCACGTATTCTCTCATTCATTACACTGTTGTGTGCTTCGTTAATTTATTTGGTTGAGTTAATACCTAATTCACAATCTGCTCAAATGAAATTTCCGTTGATGACATTGTTATTGTTACTTATAAGCAGCTCGACTAGTAGCGTACACTTTAGAGCTCTTTTGTAATTTTTGAAATCAGTTAGCACTTTGTTGGCTTCATTTGGTTGTTTTTCTATCTTGTTTTATTGTTCATCAAGTTACACTCATATAAACTGAAAACCACCATTCTGATTTCCCATAAAAATATTGTACAAAACACATTGTGTTAACAGAAAAATAGCCAATAAATCTGACAATTTCTTACATTTGTTGGTAAATTTCTTTACCGATATAGATGGATGAAGACATAGAAAGTCTAGAAAGTGAATTGCGAGCCCTCAAATGTATGGAGTCAGAGATTCTGAAAGTCAAAGAATTGCTGGAATATCTAAGGAAAGATATAAGTAGAACTAAGAGTAACCAAGCTTTAATTCAAGGTAATGGAAGATATTTATGCATTTCATCATTCTTTGAATCCATGGTATTTGTCGCATCTTACCAGTGAAAACTACTGCTACTTCTGATAATGTGAAAATATTAATTACACCGAGAAAGAAGGAGGAGCTCCTCCTTAATCCATGGAAATACCTTCGTTAATAGAAAAAATTTTCAGTATAAATTAAGTGATAGACGATATTAGTGACGCGATTCGGTCTAAAACTGCATCCATTTTATTATTATATCTTAATTACATTAAAGTTAGATTATATAAATATATACATTTAAATACTGGCTTTCAAAGAGCCGTTGTAATTTATTATCTTCTATTTTAAGGACATAATTTTTTCTTTTATTTCAGGTGTGAATGCTAGATGGAATAAAATCAATTCGGTTTTTATGTCAGTAAGGTCACAAAGTAGAAAGATTTAGAAGAGACTCTCCTTTGTCAATTGACCTGAAGTTATAATCATGTTGCTCTTAGCAGAAGGAAGTGATCCAGTAATTCCTGTTCTGGTTTCAACATTGTCTTATTATGTGTTCATTTACTAAAGTGTATTTTTAAGTCTCAATAAATGCAATTCAGTGAATTTTCTTTAAAAAAATGTTCGATTAATCCTTCCAACTTTTTCTTAATAAAAGTCCTTTATGCATCATAGCATATACTTATTAGATAGTAACATTAGCTTTAATCTGACGCATTAGTTCAACAAAATCCAACTTCCTGAGTCTAACCTCTTGAATAACGCAGGTGAGGGATACCTTTGTACTCTATATCACTCTAAACAGCAGTATTAAATCCGCATCAACTCACTGTCAATTAGTTTTAACATCTACAATTTTAAGAAAGTGCTGTTGTAAACAATTAACACTCGAAATTTCATCAAACAATAGAGGATGGTTTGTTTTTCATTATTCTGATTCGTGTAAAAACCTTCCAGCGCTTCCCTGAAGGAATTGTTTTTAGCGTGTGCGCACTTCGGCCAGAATCATCCATAGATATCACGCAGCTAAACAAGCTACATCGCTGCGTAGATCTTCATTTGACAGAACTCGTTCATGGAGTGAAAGTGCACGTGTGATTTCAAATACTAACGTCCCAAGTTTTTCAATAGAGTTTTTTATAGAATCGACATTCTATATTTCTGTGTGATTTAAGCGACAGGAAAGAATACCTTTGGGCTGGACATTCTTTTGCAATAATGAAAGCAAAGAAGATGGTAAAAGTGAAAAATAGCAGTAGTAAGCTGAAGTTAAAGAAGAAATTGCGTTCCCCGAAAGGAATTAAGCAGAAAGGCATTGAAAAAATCAGTCAAGGGATCAAAGAAGGTGTAAATATTTCATCTAATAGGCGGCAGAAAAAGTTAGAGGAACCTGAAAAGAAAGTTTCAAACACTAGTGATACGGAAATGAAAGATGAAGAAACTGTAAACAAAGAATCTAAAGAAGTTTCTGTTGCAGTAAAAAATAAGATTAAAAAAGAAGAAAAAAACACTAACTCAAGCGAAAAGAAGAATAAGAATCCCTACACAGTTTTCGTCGGAAATCTCCCATTTACGTAAGTTCCAATTGAACTCCAATTCTTGTTTAATTACAAGAATACTAGGTTACCAACCGATATTCGGTAAATTTCTAGAAGTAGAAATTTACCCGATATTCATATACTCTATTATGTTTTGTCATTGGATACCGAAAGAGACTTCAGTTTGGCGGTTATCAGATAAAGTCATGCTTACTAATTTTTGCCATTTTTTTAGAGCAACTCCTGAAGAAGTTAAGAAGCATTTTGAGAAGGCTGGGAATGTGAAAGAGGTACGTCTTCCCCAAGATAAGACTACCAACCGACGACGAGGATTTGGATACGTTCAGTTGAAAAATCGAATAAGCTACGAGGTAAGCATTCACGGTAATTTAAGATGAAGAAAAGGGCGTTTTTATGTGTTTTGCGTTTCCCTTTACCTTTTAAAGTTTTCGATAGAGAAGTAGCGGATGGAGTTTAAAATCTCCTCAAAATATCCTGCTTTGAATATTTTTATCCTTTAAAGATTCATAGATTTATGATTTAAAATAAGATTTCTATCCCTATACACTCTGTTTGAATTAGTATGTGTGGAAGAATTGCTGAAACAATAATGGAAAACCATAGTTTATGTGATTTTTTAATGTACCATTCAAATCTCACAACTATCCGAATGGCTACTTGGAGTCTAGCTTTTAAATGAAGAAAAATATGTATTATTATGCTTCAAAACTAAAGAAGTTTGATGAAATATTTGGGTTGTTAATTATTTGTGATGCAGTTTTCACGATTTCTTTCTTTTAGGGTTTGTAGAATATTTTTTCAAAGATCCTGTCCTTAAGCAAACAAAACTTCCATTAACTTAGCAAAACTTAAATATTTTTCCCTTGGGCTTAAAGTAAGTGGCATCAAATTTTATAATGCCCTACCAGCATCCAGAAAGAATATAACGTATCTCAATGTCTTCAAGAATGCAGTGTATAACTTACTCTTAGATAAATGCCTTTATGAAATATGTGAATTTTTTACTAATTGTTTTTCCTTGCCTCTTTTTAACTCGCTGTCTTTCATACCATATTTGACGTGTTTTATAAATTACTCTGTGATTTCAGCTCGACAAATAAAATCATGATTATGATCATAGTAGGATACTAATTCAGAAGTGGTGAAATGGAGTTATTTTCACTTTTTTAAATTTATTTTTCAGAAAGCTCTGACACTGCATAATAGTTGCCTTCTTGGTCGTAAAATAAACGTTGAGTACACAACTCAAGGTAAAAAAGGTGGTCCCAAAGAGGAGAAGATTAAACAAAAGACTCTTAAGTTAAGAGCACTTGCAAAGAAAGGAATACTTTCATCAGTTAGGAAGAAGAAGTCCAAGGAAGCCAAATCCAAGACCGAGGGTGAGCCAGAGAACATAAAAGTTCAAAAAGTCAAAGAAAAGAAGAAAAAACTCAAAACTGCTAAGTAAATTGTAGATTATCTAATTAAGGTTGAATAACCTTGCTTATGACTCATGAGTTTCAATTTCTTATTTGTATAAAGCATCTGTTGTTTATGTTTAACACAAGATTGATGTATAATTGACGTTAAAGACTGAATAAAATTATCTTACTGAGGTAATAAATGGGAAGTGTCACTGCCATTGAGATGATATAATGTGATATTTAACCTGAGCTTGCAAGCATTTAGTTTTAAGTGTTGTAAAAAAATTATAGTTCAAGTAAGACAAATAGATAGTCCTTTTCATGAAATTAGAAGTAAGGTGAGTGATTAATGGAGGCCATCATTTTCTTCAGATAAGGTTCATGGTGAGGATTAATGTTTAAAAGGTTAAACATCGCAGCTGGCCAAGGAAAATTTAATAAAAATAATTTGATGTTATCCTAAGATTGACAAAAATTACACAAAATGTTTGCATGTTTTGTTATATTCAATCTTACGTATGCTAAAGAAATAATTGAATTGCATGATCTCATTTATCCTTCAGCTTCCATTCAACATATATGGAGCATATGTTGTGTGATATTAATTTGTTTAACTTGCCATTAAAGCAATGTAGCTGACCCAGTCCCCGAGGAACTTAGGACTTCTAAGTTTTGATGGCATTCAATAGGATAAAAAGAAAATCTTATATATATGTGTAATCTTTTTAATGCTTTGAAATTTTTTGTCATTATTTAAGAATGACTTGAGAAATTCTAGTAACAGTTGCATTGTATTGCATAAAAGTGATAGACATTTGTCTAAAAGTTAACTTCTAAACTTTTCTTATCAACCACCCTTAGACAATCAATCCAGACCTTTAACAGGATCTGAAAGTGGAATCTCACTTAAGTGGTTAAGTTTTTGACCTCAAGGCTATTTAGGCAAAAAAAAGTATTCTGAGATAGGTTGCATTATCATATCTATCAAAACTTATTTTGAATGTTTATAAGTTTTGTTTAACCAGATTCAAGATTTATTTCTAATTCATGAATTCTATGAAATACATAAAGGTTTACTATAACTTTTAAACTGTACATATGTTCTTATGTAATTCTTAGATCTATACTTATCAATACTTTTTCCAACAATCAAACATCCAGTACAGCTGAAAATTAATGGATTAAGATATTAGATATTGCACGAACATCTTTCATTTAAAAAATAGAATATATTTACCAATAAGCCTGTATTTGTCAGGTCAAATATTTACTTTTGTGAAAGGCTTGCTGAATATTAGCAGGAAATATTCAATGATTGAGGGGCTACCACACCTGAGGCATTATTTATTCCTGTCACCCCTTGGAGAAATTCTCAAGATGAATTCAATATGTTGCAAGAAGTTTTGTTAAATATCTAAAATTAATAAAGCAGCATGGTATACAGTGAATTACTCAATAAGCTGGGACCAAGATTTTAATATAATGATATGTGTAATTATTTATTAGCAACTGAACATTCTTAAGAAATGGCTGATGTAAGAAAAGGCTGACAGCACTGAGACTTTAGCCCATATCTTACACTTGCTGGTATGATGCTCTAACCAATTAAGTTATCTTGCCAAGGCCTTTATCCAATCAGTTTTGTTTGTAATCAGGAAAATCTGGGTTTGAGTCCTGGCACTCCTTGACTCTTTTTCATGCCAGTTTTCATTGGAAATATCCCTAAGTGTATGCCTGAACATGCACAGTCATCTAATACCCTTTCCATTGCAAAAATCTTCTTTGAACAGACAAAATATACTTGGGTATAATTATTTTCAAGATGAAATACAATCCTTCACTTGAAAGGACTGCCACAGAAAATACTTGTAAATTTAGAAATGAAACAGAAGATTGATTCCAAGAATTCTTAAGAGGTATTGCTGCAGTATTGAAAAAAAGGTATCTATTAGCAAAAAACTAGGATCATTGGAGAGAATGAAAAAGAAGTTTCAGGAAGTTATTGGATAAAAGAAAGAAATATCTTTGCAAGTACTCAGGGGCTTATTCACTTAAATTACAAAATCGTCATTATCAGCTATATATTTGCAAGTGCTTGTAGTGATACTTATGGGAATTGTATCACTGGGGTTAAATGTCAGTATACTTTGAGATGATGCTTTGGGTGGCATGCGGGAAAGGTTGGAATGCATTGCCAAGTATTTCAGCCAGTTTGGATGAATGGAAGGAAGGCAGTAAGTTGCTGGAGTTGAGCCTCAACTGATAGGTTTTCATTGAGCGGCAGTTGATGGGTCTGTGAATGCAAAGGGGCCTCCTCAGGATTCACAGTGGTGGGTATACTCAGAAACAGTCACTGGCTGCTTAACACACAACAAAATAACAACAGCAATGCCTTTTTAAGAGCAATAAACTGCTGGTAAGTTAATATGACAGGCAATTAAAAGCACACTGCTGATGTACTGTGGTGGAAAAAACAAAAAAAAAAAAAAACAAGATTTGCTCACTCCTAACAGGTACTAACACCTAAAAGCATGACGGAATCAGACCAAAATGTTGTGTTGCACCCATTAAGCATATCACTTTCCCCTCACACATGAAGTTAAAACCTATGAAGAGATGTTATTGTATATGGAGTAAAATTAAGGAATAATTTTCCTACTAAAATAGTGTATATCAGGTTTCACAAATAAAATATAGATTTCTGCTTCATACAGATGGTCATGGATATCAACACTTTCTTGTAAGAGGGGCACATATAATAATTTGAAAGTCTAGCATTCCCATGGGATATAAAATCATTAAATGTGATGCAGAACATTATCAATGATAGGCTTGAGATGCTGTATTGAAAAAGGTACTGTAATTGTATATGAAAATCCTCTGATCACTCTTGGTATTCTTTATTAAGTCTCTTGCAATAAAAACCAAGCCTATTCTACTTCCAGACCCCTATTTAAAGGAACAAAAATTTATATTTTTTTAACAAAAACTATTTTTATTCAGCTGATATGAGCTTTTTTGTCTCTTTTATGAATAATGCATCTGATCCTCTCCCATTCATTTAAGTCACCAGATTGTGCACTTGTGTTAGATTCCAAATTTCCACTGAAAGCATATTTAGCTTGAGTCAATCCTGATTCACCTCTGCCACCAGCCATGACCTTCATGATTATCTGAGTCACATATTGTAATATATGAGCTGCTTAACTGCTGAATGGAGTTGAAAAGGGGACCAGTATAATAGTAAACACACAAAATGCAGCATTCCCTGATAATGGTATAGGCACAAGTTACACCGTTCAAAAGGTTTTGGAACCAGATTTATACCACTTTCTATGAGTAATATCCAGCTATGCTATACAGTCATGCATACAATCTTACTATTATTCTAATTTAAAGATTCTGAAAAGAGTTAAAGACAAAAAAAATATATATATATTTATATAAATAGTATCTTCTAGAAGAAAAGAATGATTTATTAAAGTGATAATGCGTAAAATAGGGTACTTAACAAAAATGGTGAGATATGGTAAAAATGAATGAAAGACAAGAGAATACAGAAAGGGATGGTTTCTGGAGTTGTTGTGACTTGTGAACCTAATGAAGAATATGAGGGTAAGAATGAGCTCAGAAAAACTTTTAGATTCAGTATGAGGTTAAATAGTATGCATTGCATTAAGAAATGGGAATGTTTCAGGTGCTGATGAAGTACCTGGTCAGTTCCCACCCTATTCACTGCAAACAATCAATGAAGAACTTACCTAAAAGAACTGATTACTTCACACATGGTTGTTGTCAGCTTGACTGGATTAAAGAAGAAAATTAAAAGTAAATGAACATAAAATTGACTTCACACTAACCTTATATTACAAAGAACGTCAAGACCTTATAGCTATTCCAAAGATAATAAGAATAAGGAAATTGGGTAAGGTAATTTTGCACGAGAAGTCGTGCTCCCAGGAAATATCTCAAGGAAGAATAAATTTGAAAAAAGTCCGACGGGACCGGGAATCGAATAGCTTGAGGGGATGTTCTAGCGGGGTAGCTCAATGGACAGAGCACCGGACCAGCAATTGGGAGACCTGGGTTTGATTCCTGGTCCCGTTGGATATTTTTCAAGTCTATTCTTCCTTCAGGAAGTGAGAATGTTGAGGATATACTGGAATATACCTTTGGCCAGCTGAGTTGCAGGATCTATCCCTAGGAATCTCACATTAACCTGATGCAGTCCACTTTGAATGAATTAAGATGATGTGTGATTATTTGTTGAATGCATGATTTATTCAATGTTCATAAAAATTTAGTTTCCTAGGATGATTAGGAAAATAGTATAAATATTCTATAGGTCTTGGAGAATGAATATTAAGTGGAATTAAAAACTGATAGAGCTAAAGATGGATTGAGATCAGAGAAGAAGTTTTAAACTGCTGACTGCAAAAATTAAGATGGCTAAAATGATTTTGGTATTAGTTTGGGTATACTATATGTATGTTTTGGCTATAATATAACGTATTACTATCCTAATGTAATCAATAAAATTAGTTTACAAAGTTGTCCTTCAAGTATTTAGAGAGTATTTCAACAAAATCTCACCTGCAGTAAATCTTCTTTCTTTACTATCTACCAAATAAGCTATTATTTTAAATGTATGCATTTTTCTTAATTGGTAGCATTCACAATAAAGGTAAAATTCCTTATTTATTTATTTTTACTGTGGTGATTGAAACTTCCTAATGGGATTTTTTACACAATATTCAGAATGATTTAAAAGAAAAACTGTATATATTAATTCAGCAAATAGGCCATTTTAGCTCAGTATGAGATAGATAAACCATCCTTAGCAAGTTTTATATATATACGAGTAAAATGTTGCTTGCATACTACATGCATATTGATAACACTAATTGCAAGTCCAAATTATGTCGAGAGGGTCCTCAAAAGAAAATAATAGATTGAAAATATTCTTAAACTTTGCTGCAATTTATCCATCCAACATCAAACCTGGGTCTTCCTGGTGATACTTACTATGCAGCATAACAGAAGATCATCAACTCTTACTATGTGTGAAAACTCAAGCAGAAATATTGGATGCAACTGCCTCAAACGATGTCCTACTTTTCCCTTGTATTCCTTATGTGAGAAATTGTAATGTGTTCTGGCATCGAACCCAGGAAAAGAATGGTCTTATCTAAATTTTTTTCTTAAACTTAGTTTTAATATAAATCTTCTTTCCAAGCAAGAACTTCCTATCATTTCGATAAGTGCATGAAAAAAATAATTAAAAACTATCCCAATGTGTTTTATATGGGAGATATATTTACCACCCGGCATCGAACCCAGGCCTTTCTGGCAATACATCCTATGCAGCACAACAGAAGATCACCATCTCTAACTATGTGTGAAAATTCAAGCAGGAATATTTGCTGCAACTGCCTCAAACGACATCCTACTTTTCACATATATTCCTTATGTGAGAAATTGTAATGTGCTCTGGCATCGAACCCAAGAACAACATGGTCTTATATATTTTATTTTCTTAAATGGATTCCTAATATACATCTACTAGCAGAGCGAGAACTGCCTATCAAATCGATAAAAGCATTAAAAAAAATAATGAAAAACCACCTCAATGTATTTTAAACGGCAGATTTTTGCATCGTCATAGCATCAAACCCAGGATCTTTTCTGTGAAAATCATTTATGTTTTCGATAGATCATGACCATATCCATCTGCTCCTTGAGTTTTAATTCTCCACCTATCCGGAAAGTATTTTTTTTTTAATTCCGGAAAATCAAAGCAAAGCTTTTAAATGGGAAAAATCGGGACTTTGGAGCTCTCTGGAATCGAACCCATGACACTGAGTTTCAAAATCGCATGTTTTCTGTTGGTTACACGTTATGGCCAATACGTCGTAAAAGTCAATTTAAAAAAATTTCAAGTCAATGACGCTTGTGGTTTAGCCTGTGAATTATAGTATCCTATCAGGGTATCTCTATATATGAATATACACATAAATATATAAATCAATTTAACTATTTTGAGGCTGCTGATAAGCTAATCAAATTTTGAAGTGAAATTTGTACAGTCACATTCATATATCTACTATTTTTATAATCAGGATATTTGTTAATCATCCAGATTTAAACACAAACTACAGTAATCCAATACTCACACTTGTTTACTGTCTCAACTTTTATATGCTATCGGATTCTAATTTACGGTTTCATCGGAGAACGTGTTTGGAACCGCTTTTTTCAAGCAAAATTCTAATTTTGCACCAAGTATGAAAGGGAAAAATCCATTAAAACCCTCCATTGATTTAGCACGTTAATATATCTGCCTAATCAAGCCTAAAACTCATTATATCCGCCATATAAATAGTACTAATCAGTAATTTTTGAAAATTGTTAAGAATAATCCTACTCAGATCCAGAAATAGTAATCCAAATGTATATAATAAATTTTTATACTGCGATAACATTACAGACAATTCTTCGCAGTAGGAATTAAAAATTTTGAATGTCACGAATTTACCGCTAGTAGCCACCAATAGTTGTCAATACATTGCAGCCAATGGTGATTGTCAGGCAGCTACGGTGCTGCTGCCAAGCGGTAAAAAGCAAGTGAACGTTAGCTTCTAGTTAAGCTTCATCCATTTCGTCCGGCGAGGTAGTATTTTAACCAAGGCCAGCACGTGGTGAATAAGACATACATCAGGCTAAAAAGGAATAATTAACAGGTAAATAGTAATCCCAATCGATTCTTTATGTTTATTCTGTTATACAATGCTATTATTTTATTACCTACAATTATATTCTACTTATAATGTATGTTATTTTAACACGTGCATGCTCTCGGAGTAAAAGTTCCACTGTGGAATCAATTGGTTCGATGTGAATTACTTCGTAAGTTAGTGGGACTATGCTAATTCTGCTTCAATAATATTTCTCTTAGATTTCAAAATGGCTATATCTCCCAACGCCAAAAGGGCGCGCAATACGTCTGAAAGCGAGGATAAGACTGTGAGCAAGAAAAAGAAGCATTCCGAAGGTGGAGCAGAGCTTTCATCATCTAAAGGCAAAATGGCTCGCCTTTCGAAAGCAGGAACTCCCGTTGGAGCGCAGAAAGCAATCAAAAGTAAATTGTCTAGCTCTAAAAAGGCTGGAAAGGAATCTAGAACTAAAATTGGAAAGAAGTCTGCTAAAGCTGGGGGAAAGGTATCCAAGGGAAAGAAAGGAAAAGATGGTGAAGATGATGAATCTGACGAAGATAATGCTGCCGAGGATAGTGAGGAGCAGGAAAACGAGGAAGAAGATAATGAAGAGGAGCAAGGAAGCGAGAACGATTCCGAGGATGATGCAGAAGAAGGAAGTGATGATGCTGAAGAGGAGGAGAATGCCGATTCTGAGGAAGATGATCAAAAACAAGCAGGTGGAGATAAATCCGACGAAGACGATAACGATAATGCGGATAGTGACGACGATAGTGGGGACAAGAGAGACAGAAGGCCACAATATAGTGCTAGGAATAATGATTTTACATTATTCGTGACCAATATACCTTACAGGTTAGTAAAAGTGTCACTTTTAATATTATTCATGCTACCCCCTGCCATGCGCCATATGGCGTCATACGGGGACCTGTTTCAACAGAAGAATTTAATTATAATTCAGTTATTTTATTATGATGTAGGAATTTTTTTATATCGACTGGCTAAAAAATATGTCGTAAAATGTTTTTCTAATTTACGTTATTCTTTTTCGTAGCGCTGAAATGGAAGACCTGAAGAAATTTTTTTCCGTGGCTGGTAGCGTTAAGGAAGTGAGGGTGCCTATCAACAATAAAACTGGAAGACCACGTGGTTTTGCATTTGTGTGTATGGAGAATGAAGAAGGAATGAACGTAAGTTGTGATTTCTGACTACATATTTAATTTATTATTCGTGCTTACTTTTAGTAAGTAAAGAATTAAAAACAAATTTTATGTCATAGAATTCAGTTTTTGCTAGTATCTTCCTCCGATTGACAATTTTCTTATGCCAGCTATAATTTTATACTTATGTAATGCTTTCAATCTATTGTGGAAAAGGTGCCAGCAACCAATCTTGGTCATTCTTCTTAGTTTTTCTTAATATTTTTGCCTTATAATAATGCGTTAGTGTTATACTTTTGTATTAATTCTTTTAGTTTGACATATTTAACGAAGATGTTTTATTTCACAGGCTGCTTTAAAGTTGGACAATGAGGAGATGGAAGGTCGTCCTTTAAGGGTACAAAAGAGTTTGGATGGCAGCAAAGGGGAAGGCAGATTCGGAAGGCGAGGAGGTGGTAGTAGTAGTGGTGGTTGGAGAGGAGGAGACAGGGGATATAGAGGGGGGAGGGGATTCAACAGAGATAGGAGAGGGAGTTATGGAGACAGAGGAGGTCGGGGTGGTTATGATCGCAACCGGAGCTTTGGGAGGGACAGGAGCAGCAGTAGGGGATATGGTGGAGAAAGAAGCAGCAGCAGAGGTTTTGGAAGAGGAGGTGGTGGTGGTAGCAGCAGTAGGGGTGGTTTTAAGGGAGACAGAGACCGCAAGGGAGGATTCGAGAGGTCGTCAGGAGGAAGTGGAAGACCATCATATGAAAAGAACTCCAGGCAGAGTGGAGGCGACTCAGACTAAATATAAATGTGCCAACATCGTACGTGTATTTTATCTGGGACATTTCATCCAAATTATGGAATGCACCATGTATATATTTTGATTCATGGACATTAATTCCCTTTTATTTCTCATGTATGCCATTTTACCGATGTCAGTTTTGCAGAAGAATTGTGTAAAATTAACATATACGCAGGCAGTATTGCGTATTAAAAATTGGAGCATGCTATGAAAATGCATTTTATTGTTTCCCATCTCATGTTTGTGTATTACTTGTGATGTAATAGAAATTGACTCACATCAGGCATTTGTTTAGAATAAAGAGTATTTGGGATACAGATTGTTTTACATGGATATCTTAATTATCATTGAAATATTTATAACTTCATCTTCCCTAAGTTACTCTGTAGCGTTTTCTGGAAAGTAAATAATATGGTTTAAGTGGTGATGGCTCATGAGAACATGTATCAAAGTCTCTGCCATTGCCTTTATGTATTTTTGAATTTTTGGCATTCAGGGATTTGATTTTTGAAAGATGATAAAGCATTAATGTCAATAACAATGACTGTCTTACTAAGGTAATGATCATAAGTAAGCCTAACAAAGATAAGGGCTCTCTCTACCCTTCATTGTTCTTTTAATTAGGTACGCTGTATGACAATTGTGGCTCATATTTTTAACTAAAAGTTGAGACCTCTTTATAATAGATTCAGTAGGTTAAAGTCGAGACAGTTATAAGAAAGCAATTAAATATTATCAAAGAATTAGACTTTATAATGTATGCTGTAACAGTTTTTGAGTATTAAAGTTCATTCTTAAATTTATCTTGAATAACTGTCATTTACTCTCACGGATATCCTTTCTGACTGGTATTGCTGCAGGTATGATTCTAATCCTAGGAAATGCTCTATTTGAAGTTTTTCCTTGATCACAAGTTTGGTTGCTTCCATTTTAAAACAGCAGTTGTCTTCCATTTTGCTACCATTATTTCAGATGGTTGATTAATTTGACTAACTATAAAGCAGTAAATATTTTTGAATTTCAATTATCTTGCTTTTCAAAAAACCTTATTCAAATATTAGTGATCCTGTTGTTCATCAGCTGGAATAATGTCACTTGAAGGATTTGATTGTTTTCATTTATTATTGTGAGGAGAAATCAACTGCATAACAGGGACAGTTAATGGATGACATCTAAAGGGCATTCAGGAAGATTTAAGAAAATTATATATTTGAGAAGTATACCACAATGGGAGATATTTCAAAAGATAAGTTTGTGTTATTGCAGTAAGAAACATATTCAAAGACAAAAATTTCGTAACTTCTGTGGTATATATCTTACAACAAACCTAACTTCAAGCAGGTGGCATACGTTGTTCCAGCAGGACTTCCAAGTCTACCAGATGGATCAATGAAGTTTTATTTGATAAGTCTTAGCAACATATTCTTAAAATATTTAAGTTGATTCGAAATATCTTCGGAGAGTTTCACTATCATTCTACAGCTAACATAATATTTTTTAATAATAAGAGAAAATAGTGAGAAAAACCAATTTAGGCCCTGTATTTGGGACATGGCTGTTTCAATGAGATGGTAAGTGGAACCAAACAGGTTGGAAAATGCTCAGGAGAAGTGCTACACACTTCTGCCATCAGCAAAACCAAAATTGTTGCCTAGCAGGTGGGAAATTAGTCATGTGGGAAAGAAATTTATGTAGAAAAAGTAAGTTGGGTTAATGATTGCTCTGAAGGCTCACTTCCATAGCCCCAGCAAAACAGGTAAAGAGGACAACCCTGAATTGCAAGGGCTTGTGTGTTAATGAAATCTGAAAAGCAGTATTGCTGGTTGGGTTCCTTTATCCATTAAACTAAATATACTGGTGTCAGACCAAATGTAGTCCATATAATTTTAGTTATGGTGTCATTTTGGAAGTGCTGTTGAGGGAAGGAGGAAGAAAGTACTACAACTAGCGTTCTTAAGAAATATGAGTTGAGTGTCACAATCAGCAGTGGTGGTCATAAGATTAATGCAGTTACTGGTCAGTAGGTAGTTCTAATTAAATACTCACCCTATAATCAGAGTTGCTAAGGATATTGCTCGAATGTTAGAAAATATAAAACTCTGATAATTATACAGATTAAATTTATAAATTAAAGTGATTGTTTGGATACAGAGTAAGGAAAAACTATATGCAACGAGGAATTGAAACTCCAACTCATGCTACAGCATAAGTATTAGGAAACAATAAAAGAGATTTCAGTGGACAGATTTTTGTAGGATGTAGGACCTTTGCATCAGCACCATAAATTGCAGAGGTATTCATGGAAGAGTCAACGACAGGTATTGTGAAGTTGATCTTATTTAGTTCAGTGAGTGGTATGGTACACTATGAAATAGTGTAAAAATTAAACTAACCTAGAGATTGATGTACAACCTGGTTGTAATTAAGTAATGATCATTTTAGCTTGTATTTAAAATGATCTTAAGAAGAAAAAGGGTAACTTAAAAAAATGAATAGTTATGACAAAGTATATGGCAAAATAAGTCTATAAGTTAGAAATAATATTCAGTTACTCCATATTTGTTTGGCACTCCATTTTGTTTGCGATGACTTTCATATCTCACTTTACCCCACTCTCTGCCAGAGTACTATCTAGTCTCTAACAGAATCAATTTGTGTGTTTAAAATGACAATTTTCCTGTAGTGCACATTCCTTATACAGCAATTTTTATAACAGCATTCCTCTAATACCTTTCATCATCCTTCGCCTTTAATCATATCTTATTGGAAACATTTAACTCAATTTATGTTGTTGGCCCTGTAGAATCTCCATGGTTTATTTTTGTACTCTTCTAATGTTTACATTTAAAAAAGGTCATAGTTCTAAACCATTTGAAAATTCTTAGTGTTTAAATTTAAAACATTATATTTAGGGTACAATATCAAATTAACGTAAACTATCATGTGATATAATCATCATTTGGTAGGCTCATGTGCCTTAATATTCCCTATTCCATGCCCTTTTTTGTTTCTTGATAATGAATACCACCCTTTTTATCATGTAGCATCATTCACCTTTGTCTTACCTGTCTTTTCCCTTGCATTCTACCCTCAAGTACCATCTTTTCGCGGTCTTTCAATTGAACCACTGTTTCCTTTGATGACACTAAAGCACTTCAATACCTTTTCCTTCCAAAAATTTTCTAACAGTTGTGTGTTTATTTTCCTATCAATCCAATATCTTCAATTCTATATCACACCCAAAGTTCTCCATATTACATTCCAATTTCCTCTTTATTGAAGTTCACATTTCACACCCTTAAAGCAAAATACTCCACAACAAGGTTTTACCAATCTTTTCCTGATTCCTTTCTTGAGACCTCTATTCATTAATTCCCTTCTCTTCCTTGGTCAAAGCTATTCTGTTTTGAAACTCATCTTTCATCATAAGAAAGAGTACGACCCAAGAAAGATAATTCATCTACTTTAGTTTTTCCCTTCCACTCCGATTGTTAACTTAAGTAATTTTTCTGTTTTAATCTACAATACTATAGTTCTTGTAAATTTATTTTCATCCTGAACTCCCTTGCTGTTTCTTCAGTGAATTAACTAGAAGTTAAACCCATTTAGAATCACATATCATAACTTTGTTTATTGCAATCTTACTTGACTTGACTAGTTCCCTGCTAACTTTTACTCCCTTATGTTTTCCTTAAGCTTCTTTCACCATTTCCTCTGCATCTACATTCAATGTGATGAAGATGGTAATCAAGGACAGCCTTGTCTTACTCTCTTTGAGAACTCTGTCCAATGTGACTCCCTTTCAACAATACTGTTTGATTTAAGAACAAATGTTACACCAATATCTTATAGCTTCTGGTCCAACCCATTTTTCTTTAATCTTCCCATCAGTTTTGGCCGTTGAACTCCATCAAGAAATACTTATCAAAATCAATCCTTCTCAAAGTACAGGCTTTGCTCTGCAAGTACTGTATTTATCCCTATTTCTTGATCGAAAATCAAACTATTGTTCTACAATTTTTCACTTAATTATTCCTTCAATCCTAGGTCCCTTATAATAAATAGTACTGCTGGTTGTTAAAAATATATCTCAGGACATGTAAAAAGTTTGTACAGGCATAGTCAATTCATAGTAAACAATTTAATAAAAATGCATTCATGTTCAAAGTGTAAGTATGTGTACAGATAATTCTACACAGAGAGGAAGCAGGTTTTTTTCAAATAGATTTGTAAATGATTTTTAAATTTGGGGTAGGCTGTATTGATACATTTGGGAAGTTAATTGTTGAGGATACTTCCAGCATGTGATGGACCTTGATTATAGACATTCAGATAGAAAGGGCTCAAATTTATGCTGCACTTGTTTCTGATTCTTACAGTCATGTATGCAACAGTTTAGTGTATGTTACATAATTCATTATTTTCTATTGAGAATAACAATAAATAGAATACATACATACTTGGAAGGATTTTAAGGCTTTTGAATACAGCTATCTCTTTTTTTGCTTCAGAAATAATTCTGATAGCCACTTCTCTAATTTTAATTAACAAGTCACATGGGGATTGCCCCAAAATGGCAATAGCATAATTAATTCTACTAGCACTGTAACTATAGTGGATACGCTATTGGTAATGCCTATAAATTCTCCATAATATATAGCAACCAGTTGTACCATGGCTCAAGTTATTAACATGTGATTCCCAGCTTAAGCACTTCTTATCGTGAACACCAAGGTATTTTACATCATGTGACGCATAAAAGGAACTCAACTGGAATCTCAACAGCTGTTGATTTATTTTTAATTTTATTTCATGCAATGCTCTGCATCAATTTCAGTGTCGAATATCTCAGAACCAATATTGACTTCTTCTATCCTTCCTATTACTATTTAGGTTGGCTTCATACCTTTCTCATAGTTCCTTAACATCCTATCCACCATCCCAATAATTAACTTCAAATATCCTAACTGGATCCTGCAGTATATTTTCCCACTATCTTTTACTGAGACCATTTTATTCCCTGTTTCACCTTTCTATACCATATATCAGGGTTTCCCAAACTTTTTCTGCATTGGAACACTTAGCAAACCTGGGAAGTTTAACGGAACACTAAGCTTATATTTAGGTTAGGTAATTCTACTTGTAAAATTAACAAAATCATTTAATTACAACAAATTATTTATTTGGTAATTATTTTTTAATATAAAACTATAATATTTTAATAAAAACTTAAAATATTAATCAATAAGGCATTTAATGTCTTTTATTCTCCAATGACACTCCAAATTGTTGCGGAACACCTATTCAGGCTCAGTGGAACACCGGTGTTCCGCAGAACATAGTTTGGGAAACTCTGCCATAGATCAATCCTCTTTTATTCAGCATTTTTATTAAACAAATTTAATTTAAATAGACCTGTAGGCATTGCAAAAAATAACACAAAGCAATGCTGAACTTAATTGCTAAAGAGCAATTTGAAGATACTATCATGCCAAGGATGGCAATATAATACAGGAAAGGGACCATTTAAGCAGGTGTGTCAACAGCTGGGAGCCATAAGGACTCCTCTACACTAAACATATTAACTGCTCTATCCCTTCTATCATTTTTCCACCTACTAGTTCTTTGTTTAGTGTTCCATACACTCCACATCCATGTTCAGTTGTGGTCCAATACAATTTTCTTCTTGTCCCATTTATTTAATATTTCCACCATTATCTATGGCATCCTACTTTTGTTCTACTTGACCTTTACAACAGATATTTGATCACTATCTCTGCTTTTAATCATTCCCTATCTGCAGAAAGTTACCTTCCTTTACTTACTACAGCCTAGCTATCTGATCCTTGAAACTCCCTAACTTTCCCATCCATGAAGGCTTTCCAATACCATTTGGGTGCAGTTTTTCCCAATATAGTAGTAGTACTGTTAAAAGTGCTGGAATCGAACTTGGGACAACTTTCACAGAAGCCCAACGTTCTATCCACATGGCAGTCTGAAAGCCCTTTTCCCAATAGTTCTTCAGAAATTTGTGCTCAGTTCTAATCATTACTAGTATAACCTCAGGTGTACCTCCATCAGCCATGATTTGCGTTTTATCTCATACAGCTATCAATTTCTGTTTCATAAACCAAACTCCCCTACTCCTTACCTCTGCTCAACCACTGTATTCCAGCCTCTCATAACAATAATAATTTTACTGCCTTTGACCTTTTCTATTCTTTAGAAACAAGAGAAAATTAAGAATAATTTACTTAGGAATCATATAAATCTTTAGCTACATAGATGTGTTCATCTTTTAAGGAGTGACCTGAAAGGCAGTCAAAATTTAGCTTCAACTGGTACTTACAAACTTCTTTTTCATCTTGGCTTTAATTTGAATTCAAAAGGCACTAACAATACAGGTTCTTTCTATCTAAATTTGCTATCTTTCATCTTTTACAGGCTGAATATCAAGTTCTTACCTCTATGCATATCTTGATCTACCCATTTTGCTAAACCTTGTGACTAGAAGAAATTTCATTTCCTTAGTTTCTAGTTGCACATTCTGATTAAGTAACTCGGTATCTCTCCTAGTCCTTGGTCAGTTATAGACTTTCTTACGTTGAAAAAAAGGTGAATAATTCACTTTCGCAATGAAATATGCAAAGGATGAATTAAGGCACAGATAATTATGTTTTAGGCAACATTCCATCCAAAATTTGCTCTCCTCATATTATTTTAAATGCTTTGGAAAAGAAAATGCTTCCAAACTTAAAAAATTACTTCTTAACTAATAAACTATAGTGAGTATCACTCTAAGCAAAAAAGACTAAACACCCATGGTTTATGCTAATCCTTAAATATTCCATCCTGCTCAAGTGATGTCACTGTTATAACGAACTTGAATTCCCCAAGCATCACTAAATTGATATTCAAATGTTAAGCCTCAAGAATCATAGCATGGGCCAAGAAACAGTGGTATTTTGGTATCAAGAGAGAAATACTAATAATGTAACACGTCTCCAGATAATAATAACTGTGAAAAGAGTTGTTTAAGCACTAATCAAGTACTATCATT
The DNA here is from genome assembly GCA_947579665.1 of Sympetrum striolatum. Taxonomy (NCBI): domain Eukaryota; kingdom Metazoa; phylum Arthropoda; class Insecta; order Odonata; family Libellulidae; genus Sympetrum; species Sympetrum striolatum. Next base: position 44,269,800 of record OX388342.1, on the reverse strand, counting down.
CTAACACAGTTAGGAAGACACCAAAGAGTTTCTTCTTTGAACTGGAATTGTGATTGTTTCCATTAGTACACTGAGAAATGTTATCTTAACTATTTACACTTTTTTTTCCCAAATAATCAAACAATACCAGTTCTAACTACTGTCAAAGACAATAAGTAAATTACTAAGGGATAAAAATAATGAAGGCAGTCATCCAAGATTATGTAAGATTCCAGGAACATCAAAAGGCCTTAACTAAATTCCATGTTTTAAAGCTAATCTTGACATGTTTATTTATACTCATTTCTTGTTTTAGTTTCTTACAATGGGAATTGTTAGGGGTATGGTAGTGGATCAATTCACTTAGAATTGTTTCCAATGAATTAAATCAGCTTTAACATAGTATTGAGTAAGTCTCTCGAAACACTTCAGAACTCCAAGGAACCACTAGTATAAAAATTGCTTCATAGATTGCAAGATAAAAATTCAATGAAAAGCAACTAGGCATTTATTAAAGAGATAAGAAAAAAGGTAGCATCATAGATAGGTTCAAGGTTCTTGGTAGAGAACCTTTAGAAAATGGCATGCAGTATATAAATTAGTAGGCATTTTTCAGATAAGAAATGGAAGCAAGACATGGATGAAATTAAATAGAACCACATCAAAATTTTAGTGAAAAAAAAAGGATTTTATATGTAAATGTTAGAGTTTATTGTGAAATGAATCAAGTTCTTGTATTTTTTAAGTTAACTCTAATAACAATTGGAACAAAGGATTATTGATTAGCAAAGGAATGATGAAAACTTTGCAGTAACTGTATTTATGGGTTATCAGGAGTGTGTGTGTTTCATTACTAAGGGATACCAAGGGGAGTTTGAATATAGGCTTCCTACTGTTTTTGAGCTATGTTTAGACCAGTGGCGGCAAACCTATGACAGATGATAAATTTTTAGGCACACTGAACTATCATAACACTATCTTAATTATCTATACTTCACATAAAAATGAAGCTCCACAGTAAATAAAATTGGATTCTGTTCATTAGTAATGACAATTAACTTAACAAAACAATCTCCCTGTTTGGTTTTGCACCACCTTGGCAAGCAAAATCATTACATACATAAAATATGGCATTCTTGCCCCTTAAGATTTGCCAACCCTGGTCTAGACAATGATTAGTGGCTGCCACCTGAGAATAGTCGGAAAGCAGAATATAATAATAGGTAAAAAATATTCTGGAGGAAAATATGCCAAATCTTCATGGAACTATGTCAATAGTATTTCAGTTGCCTCAACTGAAATGGTTACTTATTAGGTTTCAGGGAAAACAATATTAGCAATAAAATTGTTGGACTGTTGAAAGTCCTAAGACAGCTTAGGTCATTTTCCACTTGGTTGAGAAAAAAATGTTTCATGGAGGCAAAAAACCAAAATTTTGGAGGAGCATAACTGTACCATCAAACAAAGGTCCAAACCTCAAACATGTTTAAGGGTAAAATGAAATTAAACTTGCAGCCTAATTTGTTTTTGTCTCATAAAACCTTCACAGGATGTGAAATTAAAATATGTATTAAAGCACATAAGTTGGTAGCATTTTTGTGCCCCACACAATCCAAGTCTATTGTATGTTAATATGAAATTGCTAGGTAGATGTTTGCTTCTATAAACCTCGTTTCCACAATTGACATTAAAAATAGTAATAGTATAAAGACTAGCACACATTTGTTTGAGTGAGCTGATTTTTAAAGGTAAAGCAGAAAGTTTTCAGAAAATGAGACATTTTAAACCAAGCAAAAATTAATAAAATTATTTTTATGCAAACAAGTTAAAATAAAAAATGTAATTTAGGAGTATGACACTTCAGGTTTATGTTTCAGAAAAAAGGTGTGTTATATGCCTATAAATACGGTACGTAACATATTAAATATTTCTAGAAATATTTCACAAAATGGCAAATCCTGGCTTCTTGATTGGATGAAATGAGAACATGTTCTATTCTTGAAATATTTCCTCATGTATGACAGCCTTTAGAATTCAAGCCAGATAGTAATGGATATAACTGTTTACTTGCAATCAATAAATTTGGCTTCGATTTCTTTGTAATATGTTTGTCACCGCTTGTGTCTACTACTACTAAAAATCAGCTGATCATCTCTTTGAATACCTTTAATTAGACAATGAAGTACCATCCCATTCAGCTAATTCTCCCAGCTAAGTTGATAAAGAGCAACAAGTTCCGCATGATATCAATTCCACCATTAAAACACTTGTCTTTATTTATTGGTGTCTCAAATTTCATTAACCTGAAGGAGTTCAATTCAACTAAAGGTATGAATTTTAGAATCAAGTGCTGAGGTACATTTACACAGTCTCATAATAAAACTAAGAGAGGTAGCCTTTCAGGCTAATGACTGATCACTCTCATGATGACTTTATCTTGACTATAATCATAAGCAAAAACAATCATTTCCTATAGTCAAGGCAAAACATTTCAAGATTGCAGATTGGGACTATGCAAATCTTCCACTGCCATTAAGGGAACATTTAGAGAAAATAAATATTTTAGGCAAATATAATTTAAGTTTATAACACATTTTAAAGAATGAAAACAGTAGTCTTTTCATACATCTTTGAGGAGAAAGAAAGTTTTTGGGATGTTAAATTTGTGGTGCAAAGCCAAACTTTACGAGGGATATCTTTGAAAATGAGTAATAAAATAAGGGCATATGTTAAAAAGAAGACCAGAGGATTTCAATTTCAAAAATAAGAAAATGCTACTGATTAATACAATTTGAATGGATATCATAGAACCCACGATAAACTATGAGAGAACTATTTTATAAACGATGAGAAAAACATTTGCACCTGCATTCTTTCAACAACGTCCAAAAGGCTCTTCATTAGAGATCAGTAACTGAATGCAAATTAAACAGTATAAAACAGCAATTAATCCATTATTATGAGAATAGCTCTTGATATCACTTCCAATTTCGACTAATAAGCAATGCTATACTGCCTCATTAAAAACAGGGAGAATATTTTAAGTATTTCATTTAGTTATAGCCATTAGGATAATAAATATATCACACTAACGCCCAAGTCAGCTTCCATTTTGGGAAGACTTTTTTGCCATTTAAGATAGAAGTGAAGAAATTTTCCAAATTTTTAGGGATTGATGAAGAATGACCAGTATTGGTTTTTGAACAAAAATTTCTTTGAAATAAGTTGTTATTGACAGATGTAACATGTGTCACTAACAATTGACACTGTAACAACACTTTATTTAAGATATAATTAAGACCTGCTGGAGTAATGTTTGAAGTGAGAAATTGAATTTTAACATTAAAATTTTGAGGTTGAGGATTAATTTTGATGCACTGCGAGAGTATCCTTCTGTATATACAACAGTATTCACTGCAAAAATATTCTGATCTTGTAGCTGAGTTGTTGGGCACCACAGATCAGTTAGCAGTGGAATGAGAAGATGAGATCACCTAACTTGTAGGGCTTAACGCACCGGTATTTTGAAGTTAAATGAAATGGACAAGTGTATTATAAGATGAAATCTAGAGCAAGTGATCCCTGGACACAATCACATAGTTAACTCCTGTAAAGAAAAAAGGGGTAATTAATAGGAGCATTAAATTTTACCAACAAGCAATTACGTTACTCAAAACAAGATACTTGCCATAATTGCATTGACAATGTCATTTTGATTATTTTTAAGTGCTTTGACTGCTTTAGCTCTGCTGACGTTAGCCTGTGACATAACCAGGTCAACATCCTTATCTTCAATTCCACTCTCATCAACATCTTCCTCTTCACTCTCTTCCTGAATTGTAGCAGGAGCCTGCAATTAAAAAGGATCAACAATATTTTATCTCCATAAATAGATAAATAAAGGCAGTTTCTCGACCCGATTAGTATGGAATGAAACTTACAGCAATACTTCCCCCTGCTTCTACAACTTGAGTCATGGCATCAGGTGCCTTGAATTTCTCAGCAGCTGCTACTTGAGCTTGTTGACTCAGATCTTCAATCTGAGAGGAAATAAAAGAAACCAGTCAAATATATTTTAGTATTTATGTTTCTAACAATTGATTTTTCAAGCACTTCTCCAAAAGATAGGAAAAGCTTTAACAACTACCATTTGTAAACTAATTTGCATATTAAAAATTCTACAAGAACTTGCTTCGAAACTGCACATATTAAGTAAATGTAAGAGATGCAAAATTACCTCTTCTGAGAAATAAAATATATTACGATAACTATGAACGCTAAGTTTTAAATGTTAACATAGTAGTGGAATTGATACAGATAAACCCATAATTTTAAAAAATCAATTTTTCTTCACTACTTTCATACCACAAATGATACTAACACAAAAGTTCTCATTAAACATGCCGAATATTCTCAACTAGAGATGTATGACTGAAAGTAAAAATGTAAACAAACCTTGGCTTCACCAAACACAATGTAGGTGTCTGAAGCTGGATTTTTATAGACATCTGGCTTGTTTATAACGAATAAAATGTTCTTAGATTTCCTAATGGTTACTCTGCTGACACCTTGCACCTGGAAGCATGAAAGAAATCACAAAAAATTAAAATAAGTTATTGCCAATTGAATGATGATAATTAAATTAGCCAGCAGTTACACAGATCGGTATTAAAATATTTGCAAAGAAGTAAGCATCACAACAAGTTTCACTTACTGGCTTTAAACCAAGCTTGGACATTATTTTTCGGGCCTTCTTTTCACCTCTGCTCTGCTTGGCTTTGCTGACCATATCCTCAGGCAATCCTGCAGCAGCAGCTACCTATAAGGGGAAATAGCAATATTACATGCACTCCTATGAAATTCATATTCAACCTTGACACTGGAAAGTAGCTTGAAGAGTACTAAAACTAACCTTTCAGTGGAAGACCCACACAATAACTCAGCCAATACACAATTATCAGCTCCATTACCCATTTGCTGGCTAGGAGACACTTATTGGGATGGAATTGTTGAAATTCATTCCAAATTCCTTGTGCATTTTGTATTATTTAATGATGATGTTACTAAACCTAATTATAATATACTAATGCATATGCCAAAAAAATATTTCCTGTACTTTATTTACACAATACTAAAAACGCATCCTTGACTTTTGCATGGATGGGGTTGACAGAAAAATTTTAACTCAAGTTAAGCTTGTAAAAATGACATTTGAGATAATAACTACAAAATTAAAGTGGTGAATTCAAACATGTTTGAGAAGAAATAGTGGATTTTTCATAAATTTGCAGTCTAAATTATACATCATATTAATGTCATACCTCTGAAAACATGTAATCATGAACTCCCTAGAAATACGTAGGTGAAGTTCAATGATTGATCAAATACCAAGACCGTACAGAGGGTCTTCCTCTATAATTCCCTCAAATTATAGTAAAATTCGATTACATCACAAGTGGTAATCCATATAACACAAATACAGCAAAACCTTTGAGAATACATCATGAAAAGATAACTGGAGAAAATATTTAATGTAAGGTTAAATCGATCTATATATTGGAGTAACTAACTTAAGGAAGACAAGTGCATTGAATTAATGAGATTAATAGACACAGAAACAGTTCAAACAAATAACATAACAAATGTATCAATCTGTCATCACTGATACATTTATGGAATTCTTTGAAAAGGATGAAAAAATAGAATGATTAATAAAACTTCGGACTGAAATTTACGGCTATATTACGGGGTAAGACAGAAAATTGTCATTATTATCAGAATAACCTTCAACAATCTATCCAACAGATCCAGCAGAAATCACTCCATCTCAGATAAATGTAGAAGAGCAGCAGTGATTGTCACACTGTCAGCAGATACAATTAGATAAATTTTTAGTTTAATACTTTTTATCCGCAAGCAAACTTTACATATACAACGAAATTTATTTCCATACAGCGACCAAGCCCGCTACTCACAAGAATAATCATGATACAAAAAATGTTTCACAATTCAAAGAATAACAATCACAACACATGCTCAAGTAAATACGATGCACGCGAAAGTAATTCATCATGTTAGATGACTGATGATAACGGAATAATCAAAGAAACTGAAATAATAGGTTTATTAGACGGGAGTTAAGATGTGAATGTTAGGTGAATTGTCATTGCCGTAACATTCGCTGATAGCTACAAGAAATAAACTATTTTGGAAAAATATAGAAGGAATGAATTTAGCTGCGACTATAGCAAATGTGACGCTGACATACTAAATTAAAAGACCCTCTTTAGAGCCTAACACCGGCAGGATTTTACAAAGATCACCTCAGCGACGAATTGACGCGGGTGCTACTGCAAAATATAAGATACTTACAGGGAATTGCGTCTGAGCCTGGCCAGCTTCTTCTAACACAGGAATAGAGTCATCAGAATCTGATTCAGTACCCGATCCAGAGGCTTCCCGCCTTTCAGTAATTGAGGCGGTTGCCTTATCCAACTCTGTGAGTTCCGGCATTTTGGAAGTACTTTCTGTGCTGAAATTACATGAGATCAGAAGAGAGTAAGTAATACACACAAAAAATGAGTAACAAATACAAAAAATGTCATGAAATGAAGTTCTATCATTCTCATGCGTTTTTTTCTATTGGTGATAAAAATTTACCCCACACTATAGAAAGTTTGTAAATACACGTGTTACGCTAAAAACAAAAGCAATATAGATAAGCTGATAATAATCACACAAAAAGGAATTAGAAATACAAATGTCGTGACATTCAATTGAAGGATGGTTTGGGTATTAAACAGATACCTTTCAGCCACTTTTGACAATTTTATCCTACTCGCAGGGTCTTTCAAAATGGCTGCTGTAGATGTCGCAGCTGAATGCAGAATTTATGAAACGATATTTTTTCCTTTGAAGAATTGCGTTCGTCAATTGTCGTCTGTAAACATCCATGAGACGTATGAGACTTACGGGGTTACGGCAATGCAATATTGCGTGATGTATCACCTGACGGCCTTATACCTCAAGTATCACCTTAGTATTGGTGTTCTGTGCCTGACGGTCTTATACCTCAAGAAAATACAGTATTTCCTCTTATTATTATTGCAATAAATTAATTTTATTCTCCTTTTAGTATCATTTGTGATTTACCTCGCCACCGATAGTATTTAGTTTTTAATGTTATTAGAATAAAATCTCATATGAGAGTGTATATATACATTTTTTGGCTAGTCTCAGCATTTTATACGCCAGAAGCTACTGTAAGAATACCTGCAGTTTAATATTACAACTTGGGTCTCCCCCTTAGCCATCATCACAGTCATTGAGGTCAAAATGTGATTATAAATTACAATACATACCGTTAACTCCAAACTCTTAAAAATAATTGAAGGCGAATTTCCTTTAGAGAATGGCTTTATCAATGGTCGAACGAGTTTATAAATGCTCAAATAAAACTTTCCTTAACAAACCCTGGTTGACATTAAGTGAAGATTTTTAATAACATGAAAGCCTTGCAGTGGCATTGATGCGAATTTCTCATTCAGATCTCACTACATGTAATAACCATTTATATATCATGAATAATTAGTGTAGGCTTGGCCTAAGTAATGCTGGTCTTCTTATTGTCATATGATGGATTATACGAATTAGACAATGATCCTCACAATGCTGAATTTAAGGAGACGAAAACTTGCCTAATGGAAATACCTCAGTTAATGCGCATATAGTAAAATTTATTTATAGAGCAACCATCATGAAACTCATTAATAATGAAGGGAACCCCATGTTATTCCATAACTCTCTTAACAATACATTATATTTCTACTTTTCAAAACAAAAAGATTCAAAAAGAGCCCAAAAGATTCTTGAACAACATGTCTCTGAACATAACTGAAAGCCTAAACAAAAACTTAAGTTTTTATGAAGACTCACAACGGTTCAAACAATTGCATGAAGCACAATAAACTTACTTCAGGTTATCGTAGACCAGTAAATCTAACGAATTATGGAACTGAAATAAATTGGCCAGGATATAAAGAAGGAAAAAGTTTGTATGAAAAGGTAATGAATATACAAGAAAAAATACAATTAAAAATTTAAAACTTTATGGTTTACATGTCATGAAGTCCGAAAGACAGTATAGAAAAGAACCATTCTAACCATAAAGGGAAATCAAAAATTAATTTATTGCTTGCTTAGCATCTGATTACAACAAAAATTTATTGTTACAATCTCACTCATAAAGTTCAATACAAATTACTAAGTGACAAATTTCAGATGAACAGCACAGTTTTGGTATGAATCTTTGTCACATTAAAAAAATCAAGAATAAAACGTGGATATTCAACAAAGTATTGCAGAAAAAAAAAAAATTTTTTGATAAAACTTTGTTCACTTAATAGTAAATATCTTCAGATGTGAGATAAAAATACCAATTTTTTGTCATGATGAATGTTACACTCTTAAGTATTCAGTTCTTTCTATAGGTTCAATCCCATGATTCTCCAGAAGTGGGAAAGTCTGGCACTGAAGAATTATCTCTCGGCCCTGAAGGATTATCTCTCGGCCCTGAAGGATTATCTCTCGGTGATTGCTCATTCCATCTGCCACCATCATTGAAGTCTCTTTTTGGCCTACCATCACCTCTTCCTCTCCAATTTCCGCTACCTCCGTCACCTCCCCTTCCTCTCCAATGTCCATCACCTCTCCCTCTCCAATGTCCATCCCCTCCTTCACCTCCTCTTCCTCTCCAATGTCCATCCCCTCCTTCACCTCCTCTTCCTCTCCAATGTCCATCACCCCCACCATCACTTCTTCCCCTCCAATGTCCATCACCACCACCTCTACCACCACTTCCTCTCCTTCCACCAAAGCTCCTTTGTTGCCCATATCCTCCACTAGAGTCATCTTGGTGGTCAAAGCGATCATCATGACCCCAATAGGCAGGCTTTCTCTTCTCATACTGATCCACATTTCTATCTTGCTGCCTATCCCTTCTATTTCTATCAAGGTTATCATCCTTGAATTGATAATTACTATCATGAGAGGGCCCTCTCTCATACTTTTTGGCAACTGGTTCTTCTAGAAATAATAATTTCTGACTTTTAACATACAAAATTTTAAAGGCAAAGAAACAAAAGTTCAATATAAATCACACCTACCAACAATCTGGACTTTTGTAATGCTGTTCTTTGGCTCATCCTGAACTGATGGAAGTGGATGATAAGTGAGGAGATTAAAAGATTTCCCAATTTTTTCTGAATAGAATTTCTTCAACGTGGATGAGAAACGCTGATGATTCCAACTATGTAATGACAGATCTAGAATCAGAAGTAGCCAATAATGGCATTTTTCTGATGGGTGAGAGGCAACCAATGCTGTTCTTACTTGGAGCATCAAATCAGAGAGAGACTCTTCACCGTATTTCTTGAGCAAAGTCCCATTAAGATTAAACTGTTAAATTGAAATACAAAGAAAAATTTTAAAACCTAAAACAGAAATTTCAATGAAAATTAAATATCAAGCAACTAAGGGAATACGATTAGTTGAGGAATGTTTTCAAATATAACCTATTAAACAAAATGTTTGTTTAACCATAAAGCCTACATATTTCATCTGGCTTTCCACATGCTTGATTATGTATAATGAGTACATGAAGTCAAGGAGGAAATAAGGTATAATTAATCTCAGATTCATTCTCTTTTCAACTATATCCACGCAAACAACATTTGCAACTCATAAATCAATTGTCAATTAAGACAGCAGTTGCAAATGAATAAAACCTGCTCAAAATCCTTTAAACTCTCTTATGCTATCAGGCATACACATTTCTTATTATTCATTGACATCCAATTAAAATGAAATCAATAATATACAGAATTAAGATGAAACAGTTGCAGCACAGCTACTTCAATATACTTATAACTGAAGTACACCACTGATCATATTTGCATTCACAGAGCAAGAGGATATGAAAAAATAAAAAAGGTGGGAATCTTTTAAGGAATAAGCTATAGATATTAAGGGGGAAAGTCATAGTAAGTCAATTTAAATTGTGAGGAGAATAAAAACAAAACATTCCAAAATGGCTAGCTGAAAATTTTAATGTTTCCAGAAAATCTAATCTCACCTGTAGTGGATTTCATTTACCCATGTCTATGAGAATATTTATTGATAGCACATTTAATCCCTATTTACAGCACTTCAGAGAATCCGAGGAAAGTTTGTCTTAGAGAATTTGTCCATCAAAGTGTATGTGAGCTATTTCTGTTACATTATTTAAGTTCCTTTATTCTTATACATGTTTTTAATATTAAAATTTTTTCAAAATATGTTGCAATTAAACTAGAAGACAAGTTTGTAATTAACAAGATGTGAATTTTCAATGGTAATGGGAGATTTGCTGTTAAAAATTTGAAGAATATCTAATTGAACAAGATATAAAAATCTCCTGGAATATATATTTTCAATGAAATTGGGCATAAAATATATAAAAATTTCCATCCATGGCTGACCTGGTTCTCTCTTCTTTATTCACATTAATTTTTATGAAAGCTAACAGATGAATGCTTTAGTGTAATGCAAATGCCAAGTCAATACATAGATGATCAGTAGAAGAGAAATGTATACATGGTACTTAGAATTGGAAGTATGTAAAATTTGTCATCCATTAGAGATATTATAATGGGATTTTGTATATTAGATACAATTATTGATTTCTGTGGAATTTCACATGCTGTTAATTATTTATCAATATTGAAAAGGCACTTTTATTGAGTGAATTGAATTGATTGATGCAGATTAATAAGACAAAACCAAAGAGATTATCATCTCATAAAATAAAAAGGCCAATTTGCTGGATGTTTCAAAATTATCATATTAAACAAATTAAGGTTTAAATTTCAAATGAGAATATTCTCTGACTGATCAAGTTATTAACTATCAAAATGGTAATATATTATATAATAATAACATAAGACAAATAATTCAATATTAATATAAAAGATATTAGCAAAAAATCTACACATAGATACTATAAGGCATTGACCTTTAAGTATTCTATTCCTCAGGCCAAATTTCAAGGATATTTTACCATCAATCTATCATATATATTTCTTTCAGTATCATGGATTAACATTTGATCTAAAATCATAATTAATATTAGTGACAATTTTATTACCTCCCATGCTAGCAGTTCCAGTTCATCCTCTCTGCATGAAATTTCTTTTGAGCATTCTTGAAGAAGAAATTGGTAATACTCGACTAAAGGATTGATAAGAACAGTGTATGGGTCACCAGTTGGGAGAGTCAAATAATGAAATATTCCACCTAATAAAGCTATTGAATTCAAAAATCTCTTGTGATCTTCCCTGCGATTATCTTCACGTTCTATAATAAACAACAAATATTCTCATATAAAAATATCAGCACTCAGAATTATCACTAGCTTTAGAACTAAGCAGACAAGTAATAATAATATACACTTAAGAGGTTATTTTTCTGCTAGTCCAAATTTAGGACAGACTAGGATAATCAGCAAAATCAATATAATTCATCCAAAAATGGTTTCTTTTAATTCTAGGACAGTAATAAAAATATTATGACTTTCATTTAGAGACAAACATTAGTTACTAACCTTCAAACTCTTTCTGAGCAATGCTCATAATAACTGATCTGAGTTTTACTTCATTTACTTCAAATTTAGACAGACCTTTCCATATTTGTACAATCTTCTCACCAGTTATTCTATCATTCAAACCAGAATCATAGAGTCTTTGTGTCATCTTCCTATAGAGCAAAAATTTTTATGTGTAAAAACATTGGCCAACTAAACACTGCTCTATATCCAAAGTTTGCTTAAAACTACCATAAATGTTCCCTGTCATCACAGTAGTTTTTTATTTGCAGTTCAATGTTTTCACATTTACATTTGTCACTGATATCTATAATAGCTATCGCTGACAATATACCATCTTCCTCTTCACTATTTGATCTTGTGAGCTCCCCAGGCTTTCTCAGAGGAACAGGGGCTTCCCTTGTTCCCCAGTTGCCCCGACCTCTTCCGACTGTGGTCATCTAAAATGAGCAACAAATAAGTTTATCTTAAAAAAGAATAATTTATAAAGTATGAAGATTATATTTATATTTTTAAAGTGCTGTATGATAAGGATAAAAATTCATGAATAAAAATGAACAGAGGGTTAAATAAAAATAAGCAAATAATAAAACAAAGACAAGGATTAACCAAGTTTAATAAATATTATGTAAGAACCATTAGGTTGACCAATACCAATCAAGGCGAACCAATGAATAACGTTTCACAGTTCTCAGGTACACCTTTGCTCTGTTTAAAATTAGATTATGGGTGTAAAAGATTCATAATTTGGGAATAAGGAAACGGAGAAGAACAAATTACCATCAGGAATATGACTATTATTCAAATCCCACGATAGGTAGAACTCCTTTCATGAATACAACATTAAAATTATTTAAATGATAATGATAGTGTATAAAGGTAATTTTGGAGATTGAGAACTGTACGCAAAATCACTTAATCACACAAAAGAGGCAATGGGTCGGCTTTTTACTAGCTTCAATATCAACTGAAATAATGGTGTAACTTTTAGAGTTGATTTTAAAAACCACTTCTTCGACCTTTACAGAGGATGACAGCAGGAATAAATTTTAAAGATATTTGAAATTCATACTCTTCCATCAAAATAAACTAAAAATGCTATTCAACAATGGCTATTAATATCTAAAGCGGCCGGTTTTAATACTGAAGACAGGCACGCAAAATTTGTCATGATAGCCTTAATAAAAGCCTCTAAAGCTCAAGAAAGCAAATGCTACAACAGAAACAATCTACTAATGCTCTTCATAGAAGTTAAAATCTTGATAAGCTTATGAAAATTAATTTATTTCGGAAGAATCTAGGGCAGAAGAAGGGTATGACCGGTATGACTGTCATCGTCACCTTAATGTGTTGGAACACGTATTAGTTCCCACTTCAGAAGAGCTACTTTGTGACTCTCATTACAGTTCCAGTACTTCATTAGATACAAGGAAAATATGATTTTAAATAAATACCATTTTGACAGCCTCAGGTAGTTACGCAAAAATGCCAGTTATCGAGTTGGGCTAAAAGCAACTGCTAGCGTAATGGCACTTGAAAATGTAGACAAACTCCTTTTATCAAGAATTGGTGGTTACGTTCCTACAAAAATGCAATCTTATTACGTTAAAACGGTTACACGCTTTACGCATTACCGTTCACCCATTAATCAGGTATTAACCACATTGCCAAATCACAAATAATTAACGCTGTTGCCATCTATTGAAGAGAGAAAGACATTGGAAGACAAACGAAAACCAAAAATAGGGTAGTGTTTGAAAATATTCTGTAATGAATATTTTATCCCGTATTTTATGGACTGCTTGTGTTTTACCCAAATCGTCCAGTTGCAATAATAAATATTTCTTGATTTCTGTCTTTCAAAGGAGTCTATGGGGAAAGGCTAAGTTAGTAGCAATTTAGGCTCTGTGACGAATTAAAAATAATAAGCGATATTTTACGTTCTCTTAAAATTATTTAATCCAGGAAAAGTTTCGGACGATACAGTGTCGTTCATCCAGGAGCAGTCAGTCCAATTAAAAGTGTTCCATCACATATTCCCAAACCTTTTTATAGCTCACCGCAACAATCCGAACAAGGTTTTAGGCAACCTGAGATTAAAAGTGATGAACAGATTAAACGTATGATAGATTCCTGTAAACTTGCAAGAGAAATATTAGACGCAGTCGGTAAATTTATACAAGTAAGTATAAAATACGGGCAAATTGAAAATTGGCTTTCATAATATTATTCACGAAAACATCCCACTCAGGTACCTCGAAATAACCTGAAATTAAAGATTTTATTCATAGTTACTGAATGACAGGATTTCTCTTATAGGTTGGAGTGACAACTGATGAAATAGACTGTTTTGTACACAATCTAGCGATTGAAAACAATGCATATCCTTCCCCGTTAAATTATCAGGGGTTTCCAAAGTCTGTGTGCACTTCCGTGAATAATGTTGCTTGCCATGGTATTCCTGACGATCGACCTCTTGAAGATGGAGATATCATCAATGTTGATGTGACTGTGAGATGAAATTTTTCCCAAACGATTTGTAATGATATTTTAATGCATTTTGATATCCGTGAAGCCACTTTATGCTATTACTCTTTTTTATTTTGGGTCAGTATTTATTTATATACTGACCCTGACTGATTTAAACTGAAAATTCAGGGGATTCGTTTTAGGTATACCTGAATGGATATCATGGAGACTGCTCCTCAACCTTTATTGTTGGGACAGTGGACGAATTAGGATGTCACCTGGTTAAAGCAACTCAGGAGTGTCTCCATGAAGCTATTGCAATATGTCAACCTGGAGAATATTTTTGCAACATAGGTCAAGCTATATTCTTTTCGAATAATTTAATCTTGAAAATTTGAATCATAATAAGAGTGAAAGGATTGTTTGAAATAACAGTTATGAATTTTTTTAGGACATACTGTTGAGGATGTGGCTAGAAAAAATGGTTTAACTGTAATACCAGCCTTCATTGGACATGGAATTGGAAGTTATTTTCATGGTCCTCCAGATATTTATCATTGCTGTGAGTTAAATGTAATTTTCTGTAATGCCTTCATTTAAGGCTATTAGTTTTCCTTTTGCCATTCATGCTTTTAAATATTTCATTACTAATTTTTAAAAGTTTATAGAATTTCATACATTTATTCAAATACATTGTTAGTGCTTAGATATAGAAGAATTATTTCTTCTATGTAGCAGTGATTAGTATAATCTAGTAGTTCTCCTTATTCATGAGATCTATCACAATATTTCCTCGTCTTTTATACTATGAAATAAAATCTTATTAATTTCGTAAGGAGATTAACAATTTGATTGAAATTGCCAACATTTACAGTGAGAAAACTTCTGTAATGAACATACATTTCATTCCTCTTTGAAATTCGGTAACCTATACCTAAAGTATAGTATCACACCATAAGTATTGACAAAATTTCCAAATCTAGACAAGTTTAAAAATCAGAAATCTACCAAAAATAAGTAAGCTATGGAGTTAGCAGGAATAATAGTAAGTTAACTAGTAGGAATAGCAAAGCTTGGGAGATAACTATGTATCTATTGGCCCTCAATATTTCTCTTTTGCAATCTTTTCCTCCTTCAGTTTAATCCCTAATCTAAATTTTTTATTAATGAACGTTTATGATGGAGTTCTAGATGTTGTCCTACCCATTTTTTAAACCAGTTGAGTTAAGTCGGTTATATCTTTACTGCTGGTCAAATGAAGTTGATCAAAATTGGGTAAATAAAATTACAGAGGATTAGAACAAAGCAGTTTTATCGCCAACTTTCACTTCACTAGAAATTTTATGGAATATATTAATTTTACGTCCTGCAAAGACTGGTTACCATACAATTATTAAGTTCATATTATTTACATTTAAAATTATACCATTTTCTCTGCAACAAAAAATATTATTCGTTGCTGATTACTCATATGAGTATCAATAGTAGATGTTTTTTATAAGTCAATACATATCCTTAAACATAAAATTGTAAAAAAAAATCCAGTGAAATTATAGGTGACAATTATCAGTAGAATATTGGAAGGATATTCCTGGAAGATGTGATCACTTAGTCTACTATCTAGAAATTACAATATAAAACCTAAAATTTCACTCATTATGATACTATTACTTTCTTCATAAAGATGAATTTGTTGTTGTATGCTTTGTCTAAGGATTACTGTTTTTCATGTTAATAGTCAAATATAGTCTACCTAATCTTTAAAGTAATCGAAATTTAATCAAGAAATGCATTCAAATTTTTATTTATCACTAAAAATTGAAATATTGAGACATTTGCCATCTTATGTTCTGTTGATAAAAAGCAGTCAGAGGTTGAACAATTGGTTCATAAATTTTGAATCTAGAATTTATTTCTGATTAATGGATGAATTTGTTTCTCAGTTCCTTTTACTTAAATAATTTAATGCTTCCTCTGAACAGACAATGATTATCCTGGAAAAATGCAGAGTGGAATGACATTCACTATTGAACCTGTCATAGGACAAGGATCTCCAGAAGTAATATTATTGGAGGATGGCTGGACTGCTATAACTGATGACAACAGTCGTTCCGCACAGTTTGAGCACACTATTCTTATAACAGAAAATGGAGCTGAAATTCTTACAGCTTGACATGTATTTCAATATAATAAAAAATGTTAAGTAGAAGCGTAGGTGATTTATCAAAAAAATTTATTTCTTCTTGTATCACTACTAAGTCTTTATTTTTCTGAATATTGGCCTAAATTTGTCTAGTTTTGCCAAAATTGGTATGATTATGCTGGATTTATCTCAGATTAATTCGACAGGAAGCACTAGACATGGAGATTTTTGTAAACAGCAACTCTCAAATACTCTTACGATTTGTGGACAATATACCGTACTTCACAATAGGTAATTTAAAGGACTAGTTAATTATGCTTTTAATATAAAAACTACATCATTTTTTAATGTTTGTGTCAGAGACATTTGTTTAGAGAAAATTACCTTCTTCTCTCATCATTTCTGTGAGTTTTTTCCTCAAATTGTACTTTCTCAGCATTACAGGTGCATTGGAAAAATCCTCGAATTATGTAAGGAAAGTTGTCAAATCCATGATGTCTTCAGTTCAACACTTATTTAGCTCTACAGTAGTGTTATCGTAACTCCACAAAGAGTTTCTGAGAAAATATTGTCAATCAGTCTAGTGAAAACCTACATAAACTTTGGTACTGTATATAGCATATTTCTTGATTTATCAAAGCTATTTAAAGAACCATTTTCTAGTTTGGTGCTGATTGGTCAGTTAGTTTTGCCATCCCAATATTTATTTCATTACCTGTTGAATGTAGAATAAATTCTGTAATTACTATCTAAAGAGTGTGCATTTAAAGCTTCATGTTAAAGATACATCTTTAATTACATTTTGGCATTCAATAATGTTATTGTCTGCAGGGTATTGAAAGAAACAGCATCTCTGACAAACTCAATTTCATATTACACTGGAGCAAGAAAACTATCTTTAGACAGATGTCTGGAAATTGAAATGTTATCAAGTAATACAGTAGAGTTCTATTATTTACTTTCAACAACTTTAAATCACTATTATGAATAATTATTAGAAATGATTTTACACATAAGATGATTAATAATGGCATTCTCTCCTAGCATAGGGTAATATTATCTGGGGTGGACCTTTCCCCTTATGATAAGTCTTTAACCAATCAGAAACATGTTATCAAAGATATTGTTTTTTTATTGTACTTCATGTAGATGTGTTTTGTCCCCTTATTACCCTAACCCTAATTAGTCAGTACCAGCTGTCACCCCTCCCTTTTAGCATAATTATCTCACCCATATTCAAGCAGCTATGTATATTAAAGACTATTCATGCACATCAATTTATTAAGTATATACCATACCTCCTCCATCATTGGTAATTAACTTCTCTTGCATTTGACTAGGTATAGATTTGCCATTAGGTGCAAGCTAATGGAATGAAAAAGGTTAAGTCATTTTTCAAGATCTCCTGGTAGAGCCTCCATACAGTTCTTGTACCTAGGGCCTGTAGGAAAAGTACGAAGTGTTTTCATTCTGCTAGGGCCTGTGGTTGCTTAAATTCCCCATGAATCTTTTTATTGTGTTTTAAGTTCGCCCAACAAAAAAATTACAGGGTAATTACCCTGTAATTCCTTATCAGGGTCATTCAAATATTATATGCTCTATAATATTTGGAAGAAATAGACTAAGATAATAATATGTAAAAACTAACCGTTGCTGAATTCCTGAATGATAAACTGAAATACATGCATGAATGAATATTTTATTTACTTGTCCTTAGTTAATTTATTATTTCCCAATTTTTGCCATATGTTATTCTTTCATAGAAAGAAATTCATTTACTTCTCATTGCCTTTCTTGCTTCCATTTGTAATTAAAAATTGTACGTATGATATAGGAATATAAATGTGTATTGACTTGGCTTGTATGTTTCAATAGCCTTAAGGAATCAAATTTTTTTTTTCAATTTAAATGATTTAAAATTCAGGTACATTAATCATAAGTTAATTAAATAGTAAGTAATTAAAAATTACGAATATAAAAAATCAGAAAATGCTGTTACCGAGAATATCCTGGAGGGTAACATGGAAGGCCAGAAACTTGCGTTCTGCTTTAGAGCAGCTGAAAGTCAGAATCAGGCCCTACTGATGGATACTTCTTTCCTTTGCTATATCCTTCCTTATGATAATCTACTTAAATATTTTTTCCAATATCATCTGGGGTAATCTAATAAGACAACAAATATTGATATGGCTATTTGTGGTAATGTTGACTCAGGATAATTGTATTTATGAATCCTGCTGGCATAGAGACCCTGAAGCCACTCTACCAATTAGGTTTATCTTCCTCTGTTGAATTAATAACTACTTTATCGTCTACAATGTTGAGGAAAAACTCAACATGGAATTATGATAAAGCATGTTTACAACTTAATGTGAGTTGAATTGATTATGTCATAGATCTGCCAACTTTTCATCTGAAATTTGAGGATTATTCCAGAATACCTGTATGCAGAGGGTGCACTTTTTCAGAAAAACTCACTTAAGCTATAAACCTTGGAAATTACCAGGAAACACTAGATTTTTAAAATTCTAGGTAAATAATTTGCCGGAGATATATAACTTACTACTGTCTCTTAGGTGGGCATCAAAAACCAAAATATTACATCCAGTAAATTTGAAAACTAATGCCAATTGGTCAGAGGTAAATTTGAGGTGCCTTTGTGAGTGCACATTCAATAATTAAGAGTAGAAAGAGAATTAGGGTGCCTACATGTTCCACGAATTGATTATGTATACAGGACAGTTAAGAATATTGTATAGTAGACAGTTAAGTATAGAAAATATCAAGTTTCCTCTATTGCTTACCATTCCCCATAATAAACCTAATCCTTCATACATAGATATTCTGCTCTGATTAGGTCAACGTACCTCCAATTTCAATCCAATCAAAACCAGACACAAGAATCAAATGATTCGCATAGAGGGTGTCATATATCCAGCTTCTTCTTCACATATAGTTAAATCAAAGACTTCCATATCAAATATCACTTCTTTTTATGGCATTTTTCCCAAAAGAGGCAATTAAGAGCTTCATGCTACATAAACAAAAATAGCTTTCTGAAACAAATTGAAAAGATCTTTTATTACACTTGTGAAAATGGACAGTGTATGTATAGATATACATAAGACAATCTAATATATTGTACAAGAATGTTATGAAAGTCTCACGATCAGGCTTTGATGATCTTCATAGCTTTAACTCATTGGTGAGTCCTTCCTTTCAATTGCTAAAATGAACCGCTAATAGAAGATTCACAATAAAAGGAATGATTTCATTTTAAAAATCTTTGTACAAGAGAGGGGAATGAGAGTTGTGTGGGGTTACCCCTGCAGCATTATCAACCAATATTAAAATATACAACACAAAATTTCTGCGGCATTCTTTCTTTCACATTTATTGCAATCATTCCAAATATATCATGAACAATTTACTCATTCCACACAACTTTCACAACCTCTAAAAATCATGTAACACAATTCCAATGGCAATTTATAAGTTGACAAACTGCAGACATGATTAATGAAATACAAGCCTCGTGATTCATCGCAGGATGGCACTTACACAAAAAATCAAGTACCATCCTGGGAGAAAATGTTAAAAATAAAATGCCGGTGAAGGAATAGTGTGGAGTCTAAACAATACGTTGACAAGCTTCATCATTTCAAAAAAAAAAATAAAGCAAGCCATTTGATAACAAGTAGCCATTTCTGTTTAAAAGGAATTAATTTTGTCAACATAAGAACGGAAGGCAGGTTTATAAACAAAAGATTAAAAATTAAGATAATGTAAAGCACTGTTCTGCATCCTGATCAATTCACTTTAGTTAAAGATAAAATTGAGACCAATAAAAGTTTACACTTCCACACTACTTCCCTGTAACCTAACTCTCAGTCTCCTCTCCCCATGCCCTTCCACAAATGTAATAGGCACACACAAAACTAGGCAGATTAAAATTTTCTTTAATGCACCGAGAGGAAATGGGACCATGTTATTTCTATTTCACCTATATGTATATATATATATATATATATTTATATGTATATTTATATATTTTTTCTACCAAAGTACAGGCTACAATGCATGTCGGCGGCATTAAGGCCATGTCATCGATGTGCTTAATATGTACATCTAAATAATTTAAAAAATGCTCTACTCATAAATAATCACCTTCATATAAAAATACATTTCCTCAATATTTTCAATAAAAAGTAAATTTTACCCTATGTAGTTTATTAAGATCTTGCAAAATTAGTTTTTATTTATTGTTGTTGTATTCATATTTGAACCTGGATGCCAGATGTTTTGTATCCCACAATCTGGCAAGGTTAATGCAGCTTGCGATAGTTTCATGTATGTTGAGGGTTTAATGAGTGAGAGGAGATGCATAAGAGTTAAAATGTACTGTACATCAAGTATATTACATTAGTGACCACAGACAAAATTTACATAGCCAATATTTGACTCTTGGACTAAACATCAGCCATTCCTTCACCTTGCGTCATTTGATCACAATGACTCATTCAGCAGAGAAAAATGCTAAGACATTATTAATTTGTCTTATTACACACAAAATTCATATTATTAACAGGTCACTATAAAGTTTCTTGAAAATATTTATGCTGTGATCACTATACACACATGTACAAATATATATAATATGTATATATATATCCTTATAAATTACATCCTGAGGGGGGTGGGTGGGCGGGCACAGGGGTTAGGGTTGTTGGCTTTGAGTTTTTCTGACAGTCTCTCTAATGTCAGGAATCACAACCTATAACTACTAAGCATACAGAAGAGTAGGATGCAGGGGTTGCTTGCACTCATTTAATTTTTAAACCAATTGCAACAAATATGCTGTAATAGGGACAGCCAACAATTAAGGTCCTCTTTCAAACAGGACCTAAAAATAAATAACTGGAGTAAACAAATATTTGACGTGTCTTCATTTCTAGAGAGATTAAAGCAACATAAAGGACTGTACAATGAGATGTTAACACGCCATAATTACATCGCAATAAAATAAAAATTTTTCAGTGAAATTTAAAACTGTGAATGGGACAAAAATGTTAACAAGATAAAAGTACTAGCCACGTGTTACATGGAAAAGTACAGATGTGCAAGCCCTATAAAGGTGCCTTCTCCATCACCTCACATTTTAATGATTATTCAATAGATCAATAATATTTGTCCAACTGCACAAAGTTTGTACTATTTTCAAAATTAAGAGCCATAAATAATAACTACCGGGAAATTTATAGAATTTCCATACATTAAATGAATAAGATGGGATATGTAGGGGAAAGGGTATAGGACAATAAAAATACCAAGCATAAGTACAGAAAATACACCTTGAAACAACCTTCCCCTTGATTTGTGCAAAGACAATTCATGCTAAAAAAAGGACCTTTCTGTACAGAGAATGATAAAAATAACGAATTAATAGTGGAAAATAAGATGCTCGAAATATAAACTACACACAGGTTGAGATTAAATAGGACCAAGGGAGGTATTGCTTTTCATTTTATCCTCACTGCAAACCTGAGGAGGCACAGATACTACACTTCCACAACTTACAATACACCCCACACTAAATGCAGCGGAATTGCCATTCAGAACACAAAATTGCAACACACTCAAGTTTCATTAGTTTTGTCATCACTTTAAAAGTGCTGAAACCACAATTAAGCACCAATGTGATCTGTGGCAATCTGATATTTCAACCCTGATCTTTAATTCTAGTCCAACACTCTTCTTTACAGCAACAGTGAAATTTCATTGGAAAAACTTATCACAGCAGAGTGAAATGAAGTTTTTATAGCTAATCCAGGATAAGCATTCACTGTTAACAACCGACCATAAATTTCACTGCCATAGTATCTCATTATGAGTCTACGGATGGGGTATGGCTTGAAGTTGATGAAACAACATCCGATGATCCACTCGAGATCAAATTTGTTGAGGATGATATTCCAGAGGTTGTTGATGACACTAAGGATAACGTTTCTGGCGTAATATTGGAGGACGGTAATGAGGATGATGATGCTATGGAGGTAATTAAACGGTCCACACGATACCTATTGTAAGGGGAATAGGGAGGGCGGGAAAGATCATTGTCAGTCACAAGACGGGTTCTATTTGGAACAACTCCATCCCCATGTCCCAAAAGCCATTCGTTTGTTGAGCGTCGTTGTGCCTCTGATACATGCCGTGATAACCACAGCTTATGCCAAGCTCTGAACTTCCTGTTTAACCGCAATGTCACCACCCGATGAGACTAAAGAGGGTAGTGATGAAAATATTAATTTTTTGAATTATACAAAATATTTAAATTATTGCCACGCTATTGGTGACCAAGCTAGATTTAAATACAAATAGAAAAACAAACTGAAGATACTTTTCCAAAATTTTCAAGATAGCCAAAAAAGCCAAAAAAGTAAATGAGAAGCACTAAGCAATACTTCAAATGGAGGACTGTAAAATCTTACCTCTCTTGCCCTCTGGAACGCTTGACGTTTGAACAGATATTTCTCCTTGTTTATGACAAAAACCATTGAATAAGAATTGAGGTTGAAGCGACATTCAGTATTATCAGATGCAACAAAATTTCCTGGAGCACTATTTAATCTCTTCTGCTTTTCACTTAAGCCCTCACCCAAGCGGTCCTCATTATCTGCCTTGTCTTCCTCCAAGCTATGGGCACAATTAAATATAATTACAGAAATTAGAACTAGCAAATTTTTGTCAATAACCAAAATAATAACATCCAGCTAATATTCTTTCCATAAAATACATTAGAAAAGAATATCTGGATGCCATTTACATTAAAAATAGTAATTTAGTGCTTTATTAAATGGCAAACACTTGGCTGCGACTGTTCTGAAGATAATTGGACAAGAAGGTTAAAAGATGGTCTTCTTATCCCTACTTCACTCTAACATTCCTGAGATATTGGTTTGAAGGATAACCATGAATAAGAGCCAAAGCTTTAATACCAATCTTGATTAAAAAAGAAGATTCTCATATATTGAAAATTAAATGCCACAGAAAAAATAATTAATTCATGCAAAGCATTTTATAATAATGAGTATGATCCATAAAGGCTACCATGAGATTTCAAGAAAATGAAGTATAGACATCCAAGAAGCTGATACTTTTTACAGAAAATGTTTATACGTTATATCTTAAACGAATGTGATTATATTTTGGATAAAAAATTAGTGAGTTCAACAATTTAGTATTCCACAGTAACAATAAAAGCTTATGACCCTAGTCTACACAGACCATCAAGGGATGGAGGGGAGAGTTCCTTGTGACATGAGTGGATGCCATGTGAGCTTCACAGTTAGAATAAATTGCTTCATCTCCAGGCAAATATGACCACCCGAAACCTTGCTCTTCACTTCTTGAAGATTCATCCAGACCAAGAACTCACTCCTCTGCAAGGGCCATGAGCTTTTAACATTACTCTAACTTCAATAACACTTCTAATTCCAATAGAAAAATTACCTCTACATGTAATATATTAAAATATGCCTGAGCAAAAGAGGATTCTATGTATAGGATAAGACGAATCAGTTATAACCATTCATATCACAGTGATTAATGAGTTACTGAAAGATGTGAAATGAAAATTTCACTAACATCTGATGATGAGTCAAAAAATACAAAGAAATAATGAAGGCTTCTCTGATGACTATTAAAAGAAAACACTTCAACTACAGATATACTTAATTCTTACATATTTAACAGTAGCTCAGAAATCTTACGAAATGATTTACAAGAACATTAGAAGGATACTCAAGCGTTAATATCTTACCTGAATGAAATTTTTAAGAATTACTTCTCCAATTACTTATGCCAGAAACTAAAGATTTCCCAGTTCAACTAATTACAGTTCCGAAAGAAACAGGGAAGAAGGAATATTAACAACTGGTGAAAAGACGAAGAGTAAAATGACACAGACACAGAAGAAATGAATTACAGA
Source organism: Sympetrum striolatum (assembly GCA_947579665.1). Lineage (NCBI taxonomy): Eukaryota > Metazoa > Arthropoda > Insecta > Odonata > Libellulidae > Sympetrum > Sympetrum striolatum. The sequence continues at coordinate 44,245,584 of OX388342.1, read as the reverse complement.
TTTATCGAGGTTCTACAGTCACATAGTTTGTGGTGTCAGTAAGAAAAGATAATCTAGATGTTAGGCCACCATTTTTTTTGACTGGAATGTTGAGAGACACACCTGCACTTGTCCTTCTGCTCCCTCTCCTCCTCCGCTGCACCACCCCTTCTCCTGTCCACTTCACTCTCTTCCCTTTTCCCTGACTTCCCAGACTGCTTCCTCCGAGAGTCACCTTCAGACACACTCTGAGAATCTCCCTCCATCACACAGTCCCCTGTCCCCACACGGTTCTCACAATATCCTAATGCACCACCTCCTGCCCTGCGTCTCCACAGCCTAACGTTTCTTGGTAAAAAAACTGGCTTGCGAGATGCAGATGATGCACCACCTGGAGATTGCTGCAGCCCTGCTTCAGACTGAGGTAATGAAGGGGAGGAACCATCTGCACGTATCAACACAGCAGCACCTCTACTGTCCACTTCTCCACCTGCACTCCCCGACACAAACCTATCAACGTAAGCCCACTTCTCAGCTTCTGCTGCTGCTTCAGGTTCTTCCACTTCTGTATCAAGCAGTTCTATTGTCATTCGACAATCATATTTATACTGAAAGACAAGAATATTTTCATGATGTTATGGCATGATAATGGAAATATGATTTTTTTTCCTTGCAGACTGTTATTGTTAGTGGCATGTATGATAAACTGATTGCAGGAAACTAATACTAGATAATTTTTCCATGAATTAAGAATAACCCTAATTCAGATAGCCAAAATCTTTCAGGGATACATCTTCACATTTTTAATTGATTTCTGGGTAAGATGTGAATGTTTAGGCTCAACAGGTAATAAAAAAGCCCTGAGTTCACTAACTGAGCCAAGAGGAGCGACAATCCTATTGTAGGTTTTCTAAAACTACATGGATTCCCATATGGATGTCAATTACTCAGCAAATTCATCGCAGTAATACTTACCACATATATTTTGAAGCAGTTCTCATCAGCAAGTGCCTGTTCCGCACTCCGTTGGTAAGCTAACTCATAAGGTGCATTACGGTGAGCAGCAGAGCAGAGACCCCCAGCACCACTCAAGCCTCCATTGGTGCTTGCTCTCCTCTGTTCCCTCTGCAGCAACTCAACACAAGTCTGGCAGGATTCATCAGTTACTAGGTGTTGAAGCTGGTAAACACAAACATAGGAAAATTTTGAAAAAGGCAAACTTTATAAATCTTATTTCAAAAGCCTCAGAAGTAGCACTCACCTGCCGCACTGCATAGGTAACCACTTTGTCAAGAGTAAAAGCGATGTAAGCATGGATACCAAACATTTCCCTCAGAGTATCTTCATATGCACTGGCATCCATATTACCATCCAAGACATTTTTGACCATGTCAAGAAATGCTGGATAGTAATCTTCTACTTCTATTTCACCTGTTGTGTGATTTTAAGGAAATTAATTAGATAAACAACACTCCTATTGATAAACAGTCACAGAATTCAATGAAGTAATTACAACCATCAATTCAATCGCTTTAGATTGCAGCTAGAATAATTAGACTAGTAAATCTTTAAACAACAATTCTTAGAAGTATTTGATTTACTATCTAAGAAACTCACTCTTGGGTTTAAGACGAAGTGCAACAGCAGTGGATTCTTTCCTTTCTCGCCTTTCTTTTGCCTCCTCAGCAGCCAAAGCTACTGCTCTTTCATACATTCGAGTCAGCCTCTCGCATAATATTTGATGTAACCTCAAAAACAGATACCAGTTGTTGTTGGCCATGAACAATGTGTAGCATTCCTCCTAAAAAGAATTGAAATTGAAAATATGCTGAGATAATGATAAAATACCTGAAAGTGACCAATATTTCTTCAAAAAAAAAATGAATGTAAGCAGGTTTACAATTTTGAAATGTTCTAGTATGGTTCCAGAACACCAAATATGGTTATCTGCTCATTTAATTCAGAATCAACTTCTTCATTGTGGATAAGAGATGCAATTTCAAAACTGAACAATAAGCTCCTAATGGAGTATATTTTCATGATGAGTCTAACAAAATAAATTTCAAACAGTAACAAAGATGACTCTAACATCAACTGAGCTTCCCCCAAAGATTAAGAAATTCATCGCAACATGTGTCAGGTGGATTTTTTCAAGCTGGCATACATATGATCTGAAGTTCAACCATATCAGTTTTACACTGTGAAGTGACCCGATTAGCATCCTGTGAAGCCCTTTTGAACAATTCAACTACTTTGTTGACACAGAATGGTATTTATGAAACCAGGGAATATGATTAGTTCTTCTACATAGACCTCTCGTTACCTTTTGAACCATCTGTACTTATGACTTTCCAACATATAAATTCTACATGTTACTTTCATAGGCTGTTTTACACCAAAATCATATTTCTTCCTGATGTCTTATTTATCAGTCTTTTCTGTGGCATAATACACTTCTACACTGTCTGCTTCTGAGTTAAATTTTGGTCTACAAGAAACAAATCCCCATAGCCTCTTATACCCAAATACACATTCTCAACATTACAGTAATGCTGAAATCGAAGCTATAGCCATAGGCCATACAATCTACTATGGAAAATATTCTTCTATTTTCTGTTGAATTTCATGAATTCCTCGTGGGTCAAATTCAAGATTCATATCCAATAACAAACAACTGCTATCCCAAACTCATGATCTATTCTTTTAAAGGATTAACACCTCATTATGAAATTGCACGATATTTATAAATATGATTTAAAATAGGGTAAAAATATAATTTTACTTACTGGATGGGCAGATGTACTATGCTGAGACATGGAATTATTTTCTTCGTGGGACTTGTCACCATTTGTACAATTGGAAGAGGAACCACCATATGCATTTCCTCCTCCAGATTTATTTGTAGCAGAATCCGACTGCTTTTTGCTACTTTCACCTAAGCCACGAGTATTTGCTGTTGTCCTTCCTCCATTTCCCTTACTTCCAGAAATACCAGATCCAACATTCATGTTCCCAATGCTTTCATCATCATCTTTATCATCTACAGAAGCGACATGGAAAAAAAACAATAAATAGAATATCAATCCATTAAATAAGCTTCTGAAGATAACAGATTTTGCAAGAAATTTAAGAATTAGCTGATATACATCTGAACCAGTAGGTAAACTAAGGGAAATGATATTTGTCACAAATTTAAAAGGTAATACAAACATATTAAATCAACAAAAAAGCCTTCATTAGGTAAAATGATTCACAGGTTCAAATTCCAAAAGAAAGAAATAAGCGAGACCAAAAGGCTGGTTGAAAATTAACTTCATGAGCTATATAACACTGAAATAAGTAAACTTGATAATTTCTGGATAACAACATTGATAATACTGTAAGTTGGTAATTAAGATATTTTAAAAATGAAAACTTCAAGAAGTTATATAAAAAGTACACAACAGAGGGGTAATGAACTAATCAATAAAAAATAAAAAAATTAAGTAAAACTGATCTAATTTAACAGTTAATGTAACACTCATTTAAAACTGGGAGGTATATATATTCTGATAAAACTGGGAGGTATATATTCTGATGTCTATATGACGAGAAAAATAATAAAATAAAGTTACCTTCATCCTCCCTCTCATCTTCACTGAGTTCCTGCCTCGGATGAAAGAAGAGATCTGGAATGAACTGCCTCAAGAGCTGCTTTATCTTTTGTTTGTCAGCTTTGTGGATCCCAGTCTGTCTTTTCACATGGTGAATTAAAAGGTTAGCAGCATCATCCAAGACAGACTTATCCTTGTATGATAATATCAAATGCGGACCAGTAGCTACGTCAGCGCAGCCTTCTTCAGCTTGCTCATGCCTCTGCAATGATAGATATTGTATAAGAAACTACAGCTACTCCTAATATCTACATTAAATCCAGTTTTTGAGTAAATGATACAGCTCTACGAATTATATCTGTAGGAAGGTTACATAATAGCCATAGTAGCTGGCATATTGAGCCACGCAACTTACCTCATCATAAATAGTTTCTATTTCATTGAAAAGAGATTTTGATCTCAAGGCTTTCAAATCATTTTGTTTGAAGTTTATTCCCTGATGATCTAGAGATTTCAGATAATACTTTTCATTCTGTTCCCGCCAGACTTTATTGAAACCTTTCTGAGCTTCTCTCCATTCTTCTTCCTTAGCTTTTAACCTGCGCAACACCACAGGCACAGCAACTGCCGGGTTTCTTTTTAACCCATCAATAATATCTTGAGCTTTATCTCCATAAATTCTAAAAGATCAAAGTAAAAAATCAGACAGTAAGACAAACTCAGAAAAAAGGAAATTGCTAAAACAATTATAATTTATAATAAAAAGAGCTTACCTGCGCAAAGCTCTTTGTTGAATGGTAGGTGAATTCCCCCCGAGAGTGTCATCCAGTCTGAACTTGAGAACTTCTTCAGGAGACATTCGAGACATCTTTTTCTGTACTCCTTCTAAAATTCTTATTGTATTTGCATTGGTCTCTATAACAACGTCCAGCTGAAAGATGATCAACAAATCATATTTAATAAAACATAGAATGAGTATTAAACTACTAACAAAATGAATACATAAGCTGCATGGGGTGTTCAGTGATTTATATTACCTCAAACCTTTCATCTTCACAACGATAGATATACTCTTCGTACTGAGTTTTCCGTGATGTAACAAAAGTGGAATCCTCAGACCAAGTGGGAAAGGATACCCAAGTATCGTTCAAGACTTCCCTGCATAATGATGTACGACCAGAACACTTGGGCTGCATGTAACTCTTAGGCAAGGCACAGTAGCTGGCCCCAAGACGTTTACATGTTGTGTAATCTGAAAAGAATACAAATTACGAATATATAATCATTACAAACATACACAAATGACAGAATTACTGAATTATATGAAAACAACTAACCAATTTCCATAGCCAGGTCTCCAGTAGGCCTGTCCTGTCTCGTGACATTGTTTGACACAGGTTCTACAATTCCCCCACCAACTAAGGAGCTGCTACCATCCACATGTCCAATAAACTCCTTAAACCAACGAAACAATTCCGGAAACTTTCCTAGGAATGGAGTAACCAGCTGAACTAGCTCAGTACGGGACACAACCTCCTGATTATACAGTACAAGGCATCTGAGGAAGTTTTCATAAATATCCTGACTTTTCAGTGCCTTCCTCACCTGTATCCAAAATTAAAATAAAACGTGGTTTAAACAGTGATCCTAAAGTACAGATTTTTGATAATAATAAATTGTTCCACAATTGCAATGATTAATTTTACATTACAAAACCAGTAACATTTCAAAATAAATCATTCTTTCCATCATTGCCATTGAAAATTACTTTCAAAATCAAAGATAGCCTTTTGAAATTCATCTTCAGTAAAAAGAATAGAACTAAAATTTGAATGACAAAAATTAAAGGATGGCCTAATTCCTTGAAAATATCACGAGTAAATTGCATGAGTTTCAATTAATGTTTAAGAAATAATGACCACAAATGTAAAACCTCCAATGTTTTTAAATAAACAAAGTCTTGAAAATAGATGAAAAATATAGAAGACAAATAACTACCTTATCGAAGAAAGCATAGTCTGTGAGACTGCCATACTTTCCAGCTTCAGCTAAAGTAACATCTCGCACCGATGTCATCTTTTGACGTTTGGCAGGAGGCTGACCTAACATAGATCCACCACTGCCAGTATTTCCCCTTTCCAAGGTTGACGTAGTAAATGCTGATGAAGGAGAACGTTTCACTTGAGGCCCAAATTTTCCATGATTCCCATGATGGTGGTGGTGATGATGTTGGTGATTACCAGTGGTAACACCAAGCCCGCTGTTACCACTATTTGCACCTAAGTTAGTAGAACCACTCACACTTCCACTAGCTCCAGATCCTAATCCACTATTCAAGTTCAATCCACCACCACTCGCTGATGAGTTAAAGCTTGGTTTTATGCTGGGAGGCTTCTTAGCTATTGGAGGATGATCATTGCTCATTCCTTTGTTACTCTGTAATATAGCCATAATTTCCAAAAATGAATAAAGATAATAGACGCACTTATAGTACCTGTATATTGGAAGATATGATATAGGTTCTTTGATAATCCAAAATAACATACCAATGCAGCTTGATGACTTGTGGCATCTGGCAAAAATTGACCAAATTCCTGCAGTAGATCTTCCTGATTTTCAAAAAGCTTTGCAACTTGAGAGTAAACTTCAGCTTCTGTCAAATGTTTCCCAGGTGTAGAATGGCCTTCTTTAAGATTTCTCTGTTCCTTTTGGTATGTGTGCAAAATCTCAAGGAATCTTTTGTATTTGTCAGGTTGGCCTTGAAAACGATTCTGCAACAAAAAATCATTAATGTAATTTACATAAGACTTAGAAACTACACTTTCATTCAAAATTATTTTCTTTTTTATTCATGTCCTAACATGGTCAACAATGGTCTAAGTACTGACGTAGAAACTAAAGTCAAAAACATGAAAATAATAAGGAAAAATGAAACATATCTTCCAACTAGACTGATTTTTACACAACTGGGTAGAACATTCAAATAAAAAAAGATTCACAGTAAATAATCTCATACATCTACTTGTTCATAGTAACACCTCATGAGTACATGGACTGCCTATCACTACACCAGGAGTGAAAACAATCCAATTGTATGAGACTAGCAGTGAAAAAAGACCCATAAGAGAATCTTAAAAATTTTCAAAACTAAAACAGGGGGAAAAATATAGCATGTAGTTACTAGGACTCTTAAATTAGATTTCTAATTGTCACTGAATATCCATTTCTATCCTGAGTCTACGCCAAAGGAACATTTATTCAATTATGTAATAATATTTGGGTTCCAAGGACACTTGAAAGAATGGCACACTATCTGGCTCAGCATAATAAAAAGACAACCTTATTATTAACAATAAGATAAAAATCATTGAAAATGAATGTTGGCTCTAAGGGAATATGAAAAAGAATTACCTTGATTTTATTGACATAATTAATAGCATGATTGAACTCAACGGGCTGGCTCTGGGGAGTGGGATGCAATGCTTCTGAAGGATGCGCCCCAGCTGCGATTCCCCCACTAAGGGCTCCCCCTCCTTGAGCCACTGAGCCTTGAACCAGGGATGCAGCAGCTGTAGCAGCATTTGGTAATCCTGAACTTTGTAAGCCAGGAGATAAATTAGGAGTGGATGTCACGGCAGGCCCAGATGTAGAAGATGCTTGCGGCTGTTGAGCAGGGGAGACAGCAGCAGTGGCTGCAGTTACGCCTGGAGAAGGTCCTGTGCTGTAGCTATGATGAGCAGTTGCGGAAACAGATGAAGTACCAGTAGTGCTATAAAAATTGAATACACTTAATATAACTAAAGACAACTTTTATGTCACAAAATACCCTCTAAACATGAAAAATATTCCTGTATTACGATATTCCAAATTGTTGAAAGATTTTTCTGTAAGACATTTTCCAACAAAGAAAACAGCGTTATTTTAAAGAAATGATGAATGAAGTTTTATTTGTGAGAAGCATAGTAGGATCCATTTTAATCAGACATGCTTATCAATTTTCATAAAAGAATAACCAATTCCACATGACTATAAATTTATGAGATTTCTAATAAGCTCAAGGGCCACAGCATTGAACAAAAATTCTGAACAGCTTAGGAATGACAAGAAAGGAAGAACCATCTGCATTCACTTCCCACGGTTGATTGAAAACAAATAGGAAACAAAATTCACATGATTTAAGAAAATGTCCTGATGCAAACACAAAGAAGTTTTATCTCTCTGATAACTAGAAAAATATATTTAAGAATAAGAAATCTGAGTTGCCCTAAGTGGGATTTGCATAAGATTTTTTCCTCGAATATGAATAAAATGATCTCCAAATTTTGAAGAATGTAAATATAATGAAGTCCCTTCTGGAAGAATTTTAAGAAATAGAATCCATTTGCCACTACACTCCTCAAAAATTGAATTAAAAGTTTAAGTTGCATTTAAATACCTTACACTTTTTTTAAATGACACCGATAAGAATTGATATGAAAAGGGAAACATTAGAGAGAGATCCATGATGTTGCAGAAATTAAAAGCAGGATCACTTGAGATGATTTTTCTGGCCTTGAAAAACATAGGAGACGGTTACTTAATTAAATGCAAACGGTAATCTGGTAGACTGCACAGATTTCTACTTGTAGGCTCCTATAGCAGAATTATCCATATTGCTCATGATTTCTTCTAATGCAAATCCGAGCCTGAGAACTCAAAATCTTATTTTGCTTTTAGGACAAAAAAATATCTAACTCACCTAATCTGAACCCCAGGGGTAGATGGATTGCTAGGTTTCATTGTCACAATAGGTGCTGGATTTGAAACACTGTGCAGAGGGAGAGCTACTGGAGAAGTTGGCGTTGAAGATGAAATTGATGTAGAAGCAGCTTGTACAATAGATTGAGAAGCTTGAACCTGTGAGCCACCAGTGGTGGTAGTTCCAGTAGGAACAGCAGGCATGGAGTGTATGGTGTGTGAAATATGGTGATGATGAGTTGAGAGATGGTGGTGGTGAGAAGTTGTATTCCCTCCAGAGCTACCAGTATGGACAACTGTGGTAGTGGTTGCAGCTGTAGCAGCAGGACTTGGCATTGACACAGACACCTGGAAAGCGTATCCCTGAAACAGAAGTTAGGAAAGTTTTATAGTTATATTCTTAATGTTCCATTTTATTACATAATATCTGACACTAAAATTAGGCTAAATTAAATGTTCATTACAATTTGTGTTCCAAATGTATTTTTTTATTTTTCATAGTAGAATTAACAAGAATTAAGTTGCGAGACTGACCTGATCGTTAGCCTGAACTTCTATTTTATAACCTGGAGGCAAGAAGGTATTAAAGCCAACGATTAACTCTGGATGTCCTTTGAAGAGGTTGGATACCCTAGCTATAACTCCTGGAGTGTCAATGCTGTATGGAAGAATAAATATTTGATTTGGATGAGATGGATATGAAGTTCATTATATACGACAAAGAACAACATCTCAATGTCACATCACTTCCACTCAATAAGGTCTTGAATATCGTAATAAATACCAAGCATGTATGCCCATGTAGGAGAGGCAGGGGAGTATAAAAATTTGGTCAAACATTTATGCAATACAGAGTAAATCCTACCTCTGAGACTTGAATTCCTTCATAATATCTAAAAAGTCATTATAGACTTGAGGCTGGCTGCCAAATCTGTACTTCACTTGGTCCAGATAAGAGAGGGCATCTTCAACCTTGAGCCTTTGAAATTGTTGTTGGCCAACTGTCTGAGCTTGATTTGTGAGTGATGCACTGTGAACCTGTAATATTAAACAGCAGAGTAATCAATAACTACAAACAATAATCAGAATTGGCTTAATCAATAATTTTCTGAAAATGTTTTCCTAAGTGTAACCTGAAAATAATATAAAAAGTTAATTATCTAACTATAGGAAACCACCACCTCTCTGGATTTACTTTCACCATTACTAAGGATTTACCATGATATCAGACTAACACAGCTAAACTAAATAATATATGTCACAGTAAAAAAATTAAATGCTCAAGGTATAGAACAGGATGAAAATATGCTGCAGTAGAAATTCCCAGAAGACAAGCATATATGAAATGATAATTATAAATGGGAATATGACTTTCCAATTTTAATTTAGTTTTATCTTCTAAACTTGCCAAACCATTAAACCTCAGGAAGGAGTTTTCAATTCATAGGAAACAAAATGTAATTGAATAATTCTGAAAGTTCTGCCTTCTAACAGACATTCACATTACATATAATTTTGAACTTAACAGTTAAAAAGAAAGAATTGATAAATAAAGTGAACAAATGAATTCAATTCATATTATTCAAAGCCATACCTCTAATCCACGATCAAAAGAACTAGATTTTGTTGTAATAAATGTAATTTTTGAAAAATTAAAGCAAATAGATGAATAATAAAATTCAAAGTAAGAGAAGGGCATGGATCAAAAAATAATAATGAAAATTCTGCCAATATAGTTTCATCCCAGAAAGAAAAAAATCAGAAACCAAGCAACTAACTACAAAAGTAGAAAAAGAAATTTTACCAATAATAGCCCCTTTATTCTGACCCTTATTTTCTTTTTCACAATAAGAAGGAAATGCTACCTATACCAAGGATTATGGCAAAAAATAAGTAAGGTTATCAAAGAAAGAATTAGAAAAAACTAAAAGGCCATTAGGTTTAACAAACTCCTCTGAAAGTAACCAACAACAAAAAGGGAAAAGGTCTACCTAGGCAACACCAGAATTAATGTAACATGTTTGTTCTGACAGCCATGACTGCTCTTGGAGACTTTAGTGGCATTCAGGAAACCATTGACACTAACACGAATATTGTAATACCATATTTTAAAATATGATAGCAGCAACAATATACTGTAAAGGGGTACTTATTCTTACTGTAAGATGATAAAATTACTTTAAGTAAGTTTCAACTATAACAATATGTATGACAATGACATGACAAGCAGACTTCTATTAATAAGGTCACTTTGAATTTAACTACAGGTAAACCTTGCTTTACTAATTAATTACAAAAACAGTACTTCCTTAAGTGGGAGGTGATAGAATGAGGAAGATTTCTGATTTTACCTTCTACTGCATAAAGTTACCATTTAGTATAAAATTTACTTGATGAAAATGCTTATGCAGTTATTTTTATCATAAATAATAATAAAGGAAAAAGTAAATGCATGAATTCTGAAACTATTCCAATTATGTGCCATGTAAGATAGGAGAGCAATAAGAAGGAATGGTAGAGGTGAGTAATCTGATGAAAAATGGATTAAGTTTGATAGTGCACTTTAAATAAATAAACCGAAGTAATATGTTTTCTTTCTACAGGTTTTTGATTCATTAACAAGATGAAAATATAAATGGCCCTACTTTCACAGTAACCTAATGATAACTGAGCAAATCCTATGTTCTATAAAGCAATGTATACCTGTATAAATTAAATGAATATCAAATTCTAAATTAAATGATATTTCTTTTGTATAAACAATGATTCAAACATGAAAAATTACCAAATGAAACAAGAAAAAACTCTTAATAATAGAAGTGACATATTTTGATATATTTTATTAATTTTGTAGAAGAATAAGGAAAAAATTAAGTAAAAAATAATTAAATTAAGAAAACAGATTAATAGATTCCAGGAGATCTTCATAATTAAAAAATAATCACAAATGGCAGACTATTTAAATTATGGTTGAAGATGGAAAATGAACTTAATTATATCTAAATGCAATGAGAGATAAACACACTTCATCTGAGTCCTTGTCTTCATTTAGTGTGACAATTTTATATATTTTTAATTATTTTTCTGTATAAATATTAGGCAGGTTTACTTCAAAACCAGAAGTTATTTTTTTTTAATAGAGTAATTTCACATATCTAAGGCAAATATGACTGTAGAGGGAGCAGTCCAAACATAAAACTATATCATACATTTGTTTGCACTCACGTGCTATACTTTTGGGAAGAATAATAGAATATTTCACAAATATACTATTTATGAAGAATTTAACAATATAAAACTGAGATGTAACAGGAAATATACATTAAGATATCTTTTCATATTAAACAAAGAAAACTACAATTTTCAAAACTAATAGATAATAAATAACTAACTAAACCATGCCTTCAGTTTATTTTGATATTGAGCTAGTTAGCTTTAACCGTACATCATAACCAATGAAAAACATTGATTATTTGAGTTCTACATATTTACATTTACAAAGACTCCAGTTAAATTTCAAATGAAATCATCACATGCAAGGTGTTCCTCTTTCTTGCCAACCTACCACCCTTAAAAGTTTAAAGGATGAATTACTCCCTCTACAGTGAATATGAAGCCAAAACCAGCAACCATAGAAATCATGAATTGAAATTCGGTTAGACAGTGTCTATAACTGTTTACTGTGCTGTTTTGCCTCCAACCATGATCCCTATCCACTTAGAAAATACAAGTCTGTAACTACTATCTCTTAGTGACAAGCAACCTACTTGCAGATGTCTGACAACAATATAAAAAAGCAGTTTTGTGTGTGCAACAAACATTTAAAATGTGCATACATTTGTATCTTGGAGATTGCAATTAGTCCTTGCAACCAAAAGTATAGCTGGTCTTGATGGCTGTGGGGGTTTTACATCTTCCAATCCATCGTAAGGTCTTGGGTTTGAATCCTGCCGAGGGAAAGGAAACTTATGTATGCTTGACATAACAACATCACTACTTGTAGCCTTTCTGCCATCAAACATAAATATTGAGATTATCTATATAGCAGTTTAAGTAGCTTTATAGACTTCCAGTATTTATGAAGTGTCACAAGGACTCATCCCTCTTGCATTTCTGCCCAAAGGCAAATTCTCAGTAAGGCGAGTTTTCAATTAATGTAATTTCAAATTTCACAAAGTATGTGATTGAAGTATTCTAGATTAAATAATGAATGGCAACAACATATGTAGGAAATAAAAGTTTGCTCATATGAATAAATGGAAGTTAGAAGCAGCTTCAAATATCCAATTAATAAGCATTTACTACAACACCTTAGCATTGCCAACAAAAAAATTGGAAATTTTCAACATTCATTAGTCAAATGAACACAAGTATAATTTGAACTCACATTTTCCTCATCTAACTGCAAATGGTATGAAATGCAATACATAAATTAATTTTAGTGCTGTAAGAATAACATGTATTTAATTGCCCTCATAAAGTCATCAATATGCATAAATAATAATTAGCAAAACTTCTAGAAGAAAAATTCTGATAGTTAAAACAATTAGCATTAATTATGGATAATCTAAGAAAAATATTGGAATTATGCAAAAGCCAGTTTCATTAATAAATCTGTAAAAAATATTAGAAATTCCAAAGAAAAACAATAAACCTATAATAGTAAAGGCTTCCAACCATAAGTACTCATACTCCAAAGGAATAGAAAATGCTGGTCAAAGAAGCATAGTGAATAAGGATATCATGCATTTTATGGATTCCAAAAGCGGTTGATTCATTACAAACCTACCGATTTTTCATAATGGTGCTGTTCTCTACCATTTTCCTGACATTTCAACAGTTGGGAACCCTCTTATTAAGGCAAACTTAGACACATAAGAGACACCCAGAAAAATAATTAGTTTATTGCTGATATTTTAATATAAAAATAATAAAAAAAATCAATTTAGCTCTCAGATGTTTAGCAACATGAAAATGTAAAGCGTGATAAGTGTTTTCAAAATATAACAGAGTATATTCAAATGATTCACGATTCCTCCAGCAACTTATTAATAAGTTCACAAAAACTTTTACTGACGTAAGTAAAGGATGTGCGGTACTTATTAAATGTAAGTTTAGACAGATAAAATATGCAGTGATCAAAATATATTATCTAGCATGTACTTAGATTACTCAAATGATAATTTCTCGTAATTTAGTGGTCTAACAATGTCATTCTCAAGCACAAATACATCTGGGTATTTTATCTCTAATTAACTATAAAACACAAATCAGATCTTTGGCTATATGTTTGAAAGGTTCATAAATGAATTAATTGAATGAACAGTCAACTAAGGCCAAGAGATGAAAAGAAGTAAAATATATGCATGAAAAAATTGGTATCTCAAAGGAACCAGAATTTTCAAAATTTTAGAGAGCATCAAAACAGATACGAGGACTTGTGAGCTACAGTGCACACAATGAAAGGTTGGCTATATTTCAGATCTTTCATTTCAATTGTAGTTCTGCAAAATTAAAATGACTACACGAGTAGTATATAAATGTAGGTTAAGTGAACCAGCATGAGGGAAATGAAAACCTAACACTAGAGAATATACATGAGTAACTCACGCCAGAATGCAAAGAAAAATGTATCCTTAAGTGATAAATTACATTTTCATAATATGAAGTAACCATATAACACTGATCATGGAATAAATCTGACAACTAGAATAGTTTCATAAATCAATGACCTTATGAAATATCTATCTAGCAAAAGAGCGAAGCAACAGTGCACAACTGAGTTTACTCAGGATCCAACCCTCCTCCTACAGGAGGCTCTTAACTGCATCATAGAGATTTTTTTCAATGCAATCACAAGGAATTGAATCTTGGACTAAAATGGACAACCTTTCCTCCTCAAAAGGCTGCATGTACCACTATGCTGCATATTGAAACCACTGGGCAGCCTGTAACAGCTTCAGGCAGCACTTAATGTGCTGAACATATCCAATCAGCTTTGCATAGAAATTGAATGTAGGAAAATGTTTTCAATCAATGGAAAAACTAAAATTGAATTTTCTTCTGAGAATATCTTCTTTGCACCTCACACAATGTAGGAGTTTTTGAAACAGTTGAAGCATTTGGATGTTTCAAAAAGCAAAGAAAATATTGTGGGGATAGACAGAAAAAAATTAAAAAGTTTGGTCACTTCTGACCTAAATATTTTTTCCAGTAACTGTAATCAGTATATTCAATTTGTGTATTCAATAAATTAGTAATCAACAACATATAATGGACGAAAATGGAAAAATGACTCAAGATGGCCCATCTATTGCTGTGAGAGACAAAGGTGATCCTTTGAACTAAATCAAACACAGTGAAGTTGGTGGCACCAAAAACTGAGAAGCCCAAAATAAGAGAAATATTCCAGTCTATATTTCAAGAATGTAGAGTAAGAATTGATTAAATCATGTAATTTAAATTTGACTTTCCAGTTAACAGATGATGTTTTAACACTTGGTGAGAATAATTGCAGCAAGGCAATGGAACAGTTGGAGCCACTGGTGAAATTAAGTGGGACAGGATGACTCAAGATAGTCTGATAGCAGACATACTTCAGAAAAAAATTCTGGTGGAAACAAATGCAATATCTTGATAAAGGGACCTTCAAACTCTTATACTTGAATCACTGAAGTTTCATCCGTAATAGTTGCAAACAACAGAGAGTTTGGTGGAAGGATGAAGAGTGAATTACATAAATTTACACTTTTAAAAGAATTCTACCAAATTGTATCTAATTCTTAATTACTCTCTCTCGGGGTTTTTTTTACAGAATTAGGTCCTTTTTAGCATAAAAGATGAATAAAATTAGCAAAAGGAATTTTGAATAACACCATGAATGACCTAAGGTTACAAAACACCATCAAGAAATCAATGCTTTTCTTTGTATTATATACTTCCTTATTGTCAAACCAAAAGCTAGACCTTTGAATGCCACTGCACAAGGATCTGAAGCAAGACAAGAAATTTCTTGCTTTAGAAGCATTAGTAGATATGTTTAGTAAAACCATACTCTGAGTCCAACCCATTTTAAGTGAGTAAAATTCAATGCTGTTCAGGTGTTACAATTAATCTAGATTTTTTATAATTTTTAAAGGACTTTCCCCATAATAATTAATTCAACATATAAGACAGGTTACAAACACATTAAGGCAAAGATAAGAAACAGATAACATTTACCCCAAATTAGAGCAATAGTTTTAATAGAAACTGGAAAAAAAACCTATAATGCTACGCCAGCAGATGATTAATAATAAAACAATACTATATAATGGATTCTGAAATAGTTGAATTGGTAAAAAGACAATTTCAAAATAGCCAGGAGATTTAATTTAATTGTGCATCGCCCAAACATACATTGCACAACTTCATACTTGCAAGTCTCAAATTATACTAGGGAATTTTTACAGCAACTCTTCACAAAAAAGCATCACTGAGGAATGGAACCATTGGTTAATGACAACTATAGATAAAACTCCTTATTTCCCTATGTTATGATTATACATAAGATTCCTTATGTATAATATGAGGTGGGTTGGGCAGCAATGACTATATTAAGAAATACAAGCTCTTTGAATCAAAAAAGCATAATAAGTGATTTGTATTTATGCTTTAAATCAATTTTTGAGAAGGTAAAGACCACACGATTATAAAATTAAGTGCAAGGCCTAAAAATAGAGCTTGCCAACAGCATATATCCTTGTATGATGACATAAAAGTATTCTTTACCTGAAAAGGAAGATAGCAATATTAGATGTTGATTTTTTTTCAAAAGTGAGATTCGAAAGTTGGGGGGGGCCTTCTATTTGCACAGGGGCAATATTCGGACATTTAAAGTAAGACATTTTCATTGAAGAATTGTATCTCTGTTACAATGTAAGTGTTAGATACATATAGTAGATATATTGCATTACCTCCTGGATCAGATGAACATCACGTAACAATTAGAGCTGAAAATAAAGGAATACAAAATATTAAATTATCATAATCTTACCTTGCATCTAACTTGGGTATGGGTTGGATGTACAGTATGCTGAGGATGGGTTTGAACCTGCAGCCCAGTTCCTGTGCTACTTCCACCATCTCCAACCCCAGATACATGAATAGCATGAGGACTAGAAGCCCCACTAGTTCCACTGCCCGGAGCTCCTCCCTGAAGCCCCCCTATAACAGTCTACAACAGAAAAATAATTCTCTAATCAACATCAAACTGATACCTAGTGTTGCAAGTAACAATTGCTTATAAGGCATATAAGATTCTTATCAGAAATTAAAAGCATTAGCTCAGCAGAACAAATACTAATATAATCAAACAATGCCTTAAATATGACAGACTTATGAATGAATGTTTTAAAGAACTGTTCTGATGGTAATCACTTGCACATTTTATGAAAATTGTAACCCAAACATAACAAGACAAAGGGTTTTCTTAAGCAGAAAAAAATCATGTATGTTGATCAGTACTACTCAAAAGTCATACGGCTCATTGATTCAAACTCGCATACAAGAAAAGGGGAAATTACCTTAACTGTTGTAGCACTTGGAACAGTTGCCCCTGGCATTGCTGCAGAGGAATAACTTTGCACTGGAAATTGGACACTGCTAGGCATACTGGCTCCAGTGCTTTCGTTACTTCCAGCCTTCAGCACTGCACTGCCTATTACACGACATTACATATCAGTTATACATGAAGAACAATTAAGAGAACTTTCATTGATGATATAGGAATTTTAGAAATAAGCAATGACAGCCTTTTCGATAACATTCATACTTCGATAATGATGAACAAATCTATTTACTTATTTATATCAACTGTACATTGCATCCTATCAAAAAATGTATATCAAACACTCATCTTTCGATAGCAGCAGCACAGTAATTCCATGAAATTATAGCATAATTTAAAGGCAATAACATAGCTAGAGAAGAAATTAACTTTAGTTAGACCTACCAGTGACTGAAGAATGGCTAGCTAAAATCCGCTGGTGCGGTGAAAGCCCTCCACCTGCACCTGACACTCCTCCCGAGCCTCCAACTCCTTGGCGAGGCTGCGGATAAACACTTGACACACTATTTTCTTGTTTGGTCAAAACAACCTCTTCAACCCGCCGTTTCATCTCAAATTACATCTGGATGACTGTGAACGAGACCATATAAATTTTGAGCATACAGTTACGTGTAAGGCTATATGTAATAACTCATCTACTGCTAAAGTATCTACAGCACATTGATGTTGGGAACATTTTCGCAAACCACATACGCCATTATGATCTGAAGTAACGCGATGGAGAAACCAATGAGTATCTATGAATTTTTTTCATGTTCCGCGACATAATTAGATACAACAAATTTGAGTATATCAATAGAATTAGCAAAATAATACTAGGTAAAATACCGGAAAGATTCCTAACCTAGTAGTTAGTAGGATAAGAAGAATGCAAAGATTCAGAGGCCAAATTAAAGCATTAGTAGCTAGGAGCACTATGACCTACGTTTTTTAGGTCTAAACATGGATAGTTACAAAACTAAAATGTATTCTCTACGCAGATGATGATCTTTGATAGTAACACAGAAATGAAGCTTACTGGTGGCACGCTCACCATAGTAAGCGAATAGCTTTCTTGAAGTCCCATGTTCCAGTGTTAGCAATTCATAAACTTGGGATACGATGATACAGTAATCATACAAATCCTTAAATCACAATCGTGGATCACATAATATTCTTTAACGGTTTCTGTTATAGCATATTTCGTGATAGCACCGTTCGTGAAAAGTAGCGAGAAAAGTGATAAAGAAATTATATCGAACTGTAAAGAACGCGTTACGGCACTAGGAGGATGAGATGATCTCTCTCTACAACATCCTCCTGAGGAAGCGCACCTTAAATAGTTTCTGTTCGGTGGCGACGACGCAGCAACAACGACACTCCATAAGGGACCTGCAATCCTTCACACGATTACGGCATTGAACAAACTGGTCCTCACGAATAAGAAAGCAGAACTTCGATTGATCAGATGTTCATTCTAGAAGTTACAAGGCAGTAAAAGTCCAAACTGCTAACATAAGTCCACCATCTTTCGATTTCCGACAGCGAAACTAGTCAACACAAGCAGAAGCTTCCCCACGAACCTCTTCCATCTCTGTATTCACGCCCACTGCGGGGCCCAGGCCTCAGGGACAGCCAGCGTCGCGCTATAATGCGGCCCTTTAACGCGCATATGTTTTTTATAAAGCAAACTGAGCAATCGTAAGATATCATTCTTTTCCTAAATAGCATAGATATCTCATTCGACATCCTGCCTATTCTAAATACAAAATTTCTAATGATATATGTCATTATGCGATAAATCAAAAGCGTTCGTTTTAAAAGGTGGCGCTTATTCCAGTTTCATATCATCAGGTCCTCCCCCCCTTGCATAGGTAGGTCGCTCGGACTCGCCCGGGCCCCTGCGTTGCGAGCTGGTCTTGAAGCGGGGAGTGGTGTGGCGTGTGAGCGCGAAGGAAGGAGGGACAGACGGCGGGGACAAACGTGATGTGATGGAGAGGGCGGGTGGGCCACGCAGTGGAACGGCCCGAGCTCCCGGCATTCAGCGGGGCATTCTGGCAACATGCCAGCTGGCGGGAAATGAGTGTCGGAGGCGGCAACAGGGAATTATGAGGTTATCCGCGACCGGTTAGGATTTTTGTAATGAGGATATTAGTAAGGGTACTACAGATATCACATTGACACTCTCCATCAACGAACTTGATTCTGTGAGAATGCAAGATCGAAAAAGTAGCCTTCGAAACTGACAACAACGCAGTGATTTGTAAATTTTCGTAAACAAGTGACGTAGATGAGAAATTCTGATTATCAAACGGGTATAATGGAAGCTATTCATCTAAAATATCATTATTCTACCACGACGGGATATTAATAACCAGAAGACGAGATGATAGTTTAAGGATGCAGGAGGGTCCTAAATTCCAGCTGTCCTTTACGCAACGTAGAGCTGTTACTCATAATATGCTGTCTTGGAACAGTGCGTTTATTTATCTGTGCAACCGGTACGAACTTTCCATCTGATATATGATTGTGACGTCATACGGGGGGAAAATAGAAGAACAATTTCCCCTCCGCCAGCATCCTCCATCTTTCCTCCCCAAAAGTCGCCACACACGCCACCGCCCACTTCAGAAGATTTCTCCAAAGCAAAAACACCCGATCTTCGATCAGGCAACGCTGCGCGCAAGACTCAAACGAAATTCGAAGGTCCAAAGAAGTAACGCTGTCTCAACTACTCCAAAATCTCCAAGCAAGCAATGAAATACACATACGACTTTTTCTCATTCCTTAATTTATATAACGTAAGATATTTCTTGATGAATAAGCGAAAATAAGCGCTTTAATATGAATGTTTAGCAAATACTTTTTACGATATACAAGCTAATGCTAAACACCACGTCAGAGCTGGCAACGCTGCTGTTCAAGCTAGTGTCTGAATGAATCGATAGTATGTCGAGAGACCTCGACCTTCCGCGGTAGACATGAGACTACCTTCGTTTAAATAAAAACAAGCCCGATGGTTGAAAAATAAAACAACTCCTCTCTACGAATGTGGCAAAATGTCACCACACATGAATCTACAGAAAGTAAGCACTTAAGAAGTATCTGGCGTAAAAATAACCAAAATTAACAACTGCAAAGCAGAAATGAACTGCGAGACTGTAACGAACACTTCAAACCAATATCGTCACTAACTTAGAAACAATTCAAGCAGACTATGAAGCTAACAAAAGACCCAGAGATTCCTTAAGCATGAAACACGTTTAAGTGAAAATAAAGACTGGTTTGACCAAGTGTTTACATTAGCAAGACAAAATAACAGCTGAGCACTCACCTTTCATTTATTTTACGCCTGCTAAATTTTCCCAGAGCAACACAAACTGGATGTATCGTACGATTTACCACTGAATTCACCGCGTTCGGGAAGCATTTCCAAAGAGTTGCAATATTAACGAATACCTTAGCAGGTGAGCTACGACGGAACATGGCCGAACCACACACGGCAAACAACAGAACGTCAAACATCAGCAAAGTAAAAAAGACTTTCCACGAAAACTGTTCCTGTCACGTCCTGATTCATCACTCCTCCAAATTCTACCGCTCAGATTTATCTCAGGAGATCAAGTAGTCGAATAACTTAAAAGGTGTTTCGAGATTAAAAATACACTCAATACAGGAATCGACGAATGCCTGCATAACAATACACAAACGGCCACCTCCCCCGTTGGTAATAGACTCATCCATGCAGAGTGAGGCTTCCCTGAAAACGCTTTGATGCTTCAGTTGTTCAGCCTCAAATTCTGTTACGAAAATTGTTGAAATCGTCAATAAGAAACGTTTTCAACTTAGACTTTCACTGGAAATTCTTCAAATAGAATCCATATGACGAGCAGGCTGCCTGTCAGACTGCCAAATTTTCACTTCACGAAAATCAGTTTCCTAGATACGTGATGAATAAACACTTCTGAACTAACTCCGTGTTGCAAGATAGAATTAATTACATAGAGTGTACGAGAATAATATCGAATGTAAAGGAAGCTCAATCACGTAAGCTGACGAATAGCTGACACTTTCACAAGGAATAAAATCGTTGGTCAAAATGAATCACAATATGAACACAAAACACTTCTAAGGAATCACTTCCAGCAAATCCATAGCGTACATATTTATTTGTGTACATCTACAGACAGAATAGCACTCGAAACTTATCGCGAATAAAACAATCTTGCAAATTATTATCTAAATGGGGTCTAAAACGCAATACACCAAATTTAAGAATTCAAATATGTTTAAAAAGTATTTTGATGCTTACTTACCGTCTAATAAAAACCGATGCCCGCGATTTCCGACGATTTTTTCGGGAGACTCAATCAGTTCATCCGCCATGGATAGATTTGCCACTAAAATTTAGACTTCTGTGACGTCACAGTGTTTGGGGTAGGCCGTCCAATGAGAGTCCTTCAAGCAGTAGGAGTATGTTGTCTGTATTTACGCGATTTCCTCTTAAATAATTTCGCTTCACAATACAGTTACGTGTAATTCATGTTTACATTCTATTATATAGGAAACAGAAACATACAAAATTGATCACTTGAAAAGAGTTTGGCGGTATTCATAATTGATTCCAATGAAGTTTACTTCATGGTCTCGAGCATTATTCTGAAATTACATAAAAGTATTCATGGATTCCATCAATTTATCTATGAAAGCTTATTTTGCGGATTCTATTAGCATATTTCTAAGCCTTTTTAAATCATCTTAACTCCTTTACTACCTCGGCGGTATAATAGTAATATTACGAATAATATTATACATGTTGCTTCGCGGTGGAGGTGCATAACTATTTAAAAACAAATGAAAGAAGATAAATGAATTAAACAATTCTGGCAATTCTGGTAAACATTCTCATTTCCTTTGTTACCCATCCAAATTCTACAAGTCTGAACTATATCATTTATAAATTTTTTATATTGTCTTTTTGGCAGTGATATATGTAGCGGTTTCTTTTTCACGCTCTACGATATCCAATTCCTATCAGCCAATAAAAATAATACAGGTGTTCGTAGGACACGTGGAATATTTATGTGGACGGATTCATTTTTATATGATGCTATAGCATAGAAGCGGAGAGGTAGTTTTTGTTGATTCAGGTGAACTGATGAAGTGAATTGTAAATATTAGCGATTTTAGCTCGAAATGTCCGTTATATATTCAGTATTATTAATCCTGTCACTTGGCAAATACGTCTTATCGGGACCTGATCCAAGAGATGTAAAATGCTTAGGTAGAGTATATTCTAATCTTTAATTACTGAAAAAAAATTGGGAAGATTCCACTGATTAACGGTGTATGTCTTAGTTTGCAGGAAAGTTGTCGAAGAGATCGAAAATGTCATAGATAAGGTCAATCCATCAAAGACGGTTGAAGTTGGAGGTTACCGGTTAGATTCTGAGGGAAATCAGCGGCAGAAGACCGTAAGTAGTCATTGTATTATAGTTAACTTGCTGAAGTAATTTCTTAACGTTCTTTTCTAGAGAAACTTGAAATTTTACCCTTTAAACCAATGGACTTGCTATTTTTCCTATAGATTCCTTACGCTAGATCTGTTGTCCACCTGACAGAAGTTTTGGAAAGCATCTGCAAAAAATTCGATGACTACGTCAAAGCAACTTATAAGGCTTCTGGTGATCTCACTATTTTAAAATTAGTAGACGATAATGGAAAAATGAACCCTGAGATGAGCGAGGTTGACATAGTTCCCGATGCCGATTTAAATAAAAACTTGAAGTTTTACGTAAGTGGCTTTAAATTCCTTAATTTTAAGTTTATATATTGGATGCTTTTTGGTAAAATTCAAGTAGAATTTTACCTGCTTTTTCAATGCCATTTTTAATTACTTACAGTGCGAGGGAATAGTCGAAGAATACGAGGATGACTTTATTAAACTTTTCGGTGCTGCGGAAGGAAATGTTGATGTTATAGTATGTGCCGATCGTGCTAATTATTGTGATGTAGAACTTGAGGACTACAATTTCGAGGAAAAAGACGAACTATAAAAGAATGACCAATATTTTAAAAGGCTGTGTTTTTGTGTTATACTTTGATTAGTTTAATGTCTCATTTGAGCAAAATAATGTATTTTCTATGCAAAATATAACTGTTTATTAATAAATGAACTCTTTTTATTAGTTATCAACCTGGTATACCCTATATACGTCGAATTATTGCTTCTTAGGTTAAAAAGGTTAAAGAGCTGTGGTGAGCCTCCCTGTATTGGTATTGTCCTTTTAAACGTATACTAAAATCAGAACTATGGAGGAGAATCGACCATTCCTTTGTAAGGGGTAAAAATTAATATAAGTTTATCTGTAATCAACACAGATTTTTCGCGATGTTAAACTGTAATCATGCGGACATAGAGAAGATGTCTGCTAGAAATACTGAGGGACGAGCTCTCAATACGTAAATAAACATGGCGGTAAGGCGTAAAATTAAAAGTGTTGTGGAAGGTCCAATTATGGATTGAAAGTAAGTCCTTGTCTGTGTAAGCGTAATTATTGTGACACAATCATTGAATGCGAGTATATTTACGTGGAGTATAATAAATTAAACTGACTGTGAAATAACTGAAGTGTCCTTGATTGGGACCCAATGGTTTCTAAAGAGAAACCGGACCTACATCACAAATTTTCGTTTCACTAGTTTGTGGAAACAACTCGTTAGTTATTTTACCAATCATTCATTCGGAATGACGCTCCTATGTTTTCCTTTTTTCCTAGAAATGCTGAATATTTTGTAATAAAAATTACGGTCAGCAGCACCAACAATACTCGTGTATCATTTTTGTAGAAGATGGAGTAGAAGTAAACATCTGTTCATGTAAAATAAGTTTCTGAATCAATCACAGTAAAGAAAATGTAATCGACGAGTCAGCTTACTGGTAGTTTTTATAGGAATATTTGTACCTAATAAACTGCTGCATGTCGTCCTTAGTAATAATATATGTTGCGAATATTAAGTGACTGTGTATAGATTTTATTTAAACGTGTAAAGCTAAGATTCTTCGTTTTTTCAAACGAATAGTTGATAGTGTTGGGCGTAAACTTTGTGACAAAGAATATTTAAAAGTCAATCAAATAATATAGTTTTATATGCTTTTTTTCAGTGGCATAACTCAGCTCAATCTATGTACGATCTTATCTCTGAGATACTTCTTGTGCCAAGTTTGTTATTTCTGTCAACGAAATGTTAGCATGGAATGGTCGTATGATAATTACACAGAGATTTAGCCTTGCTAAGCTATACCTTAATGTAAAATTTATGTATCTTTGAAGTTAGTGAGGAAGAAAGATACTTCAGATTCGGTCTGTCAGTGCTTGGTGCTATTTGAGGAAACTAATAAAATCGCTGGAATGGCCCAGGGTTTAGCTCCTGTATATAGTGCCTCACAACCCTCTAAATTTTCCTCTGCAAATCCCTCGGAATTTGAGTGCTATCCTGGAACCGTTCTCGGGATATGCTGTGGTGGGATAGGTACAGTACGCTTGGGTCGCCATCGGATTTCAGGAACCCCAATTGCTATACGTTGCATTGATATGGACAAAGCTAAGGATGAGGAGCCTGCTTTGATTCAGGTATTTTCCATATTTTAATAATTTAGTTCAAATTGAAAACTAAGATATTTCATACAATGATGCTGCAATTCTTTGAATCACTTTGTATGTAAAAGTATTGATAACAGCATTTTATTTATAAAATAATATCTTATATATAAGCGTTTACTGATTCATAGCAAGCCAAGATACTAACGTTATGAAATAGCCCATTTCATGATTTCCATTTCATGTCAGACAGTCTACATATTTATCACATTTTTGGTTAAATATAAACATTAGCATACATAGAAATAGAGGAGATGAAATTTGTTCATGTAGATACTCAAATATTTTAAATGTATTTCTCAGTAAAAGACTTGAGAGCCAAGAGAATGTAGAATGTATGCAATAATATAGATATATTCATTTTGTCGCCTCAAAATTTATGTCTGTTATTTATATACTTGGTATTAAATTTATGATCTCCCATGGTATCTCTTTCATGTATGTTTGCCTTTTTTCCAGCGTGAAATAATTTTAACCAGGCAATTGCGTCACCCTAATGTAGTGCACTACTATTCATCATTTGTCAATAGAAGTGAGGTATGGGTGGTAATGCCTTTCATGTCTTTGGGATCCTGTAGAGATCTTCTTAAGTGTGGCTATTATCCAGAAGGATTACCAGAAGAGGCAGTAGCTTTCATATTGAAAGATGTCCTCAGAGCTTTGGGTTACATACATTCAAAAGGATATATCCATAGGTAGAATACAGTTTATCTCCATAAACTATTTGGTATGTTACATCCTTCTTGTAAGCTATTAAAATATCATTTAACCCAATATTTTATTACAGGAGTGTAAAGGCTAGCCACATTTTAATATCAGGCTGTGGTAAAGTGTGTCTCTCAGGACTTCGGTATACCTGTGAAACAATATGTGATGGTCGATGGCAACGCTCTGTACATAATTTTCCTCATTCTACTGCTGCCAATTTAAATTGGCTCAGCCCTGAAGTTCTTGAACAGGTTAGTCATTTGTTATGCTTATTATTGATGAGAAGTGATTTATGTGAGCTGTTATTATGTCATGTACGAAAGTACTGATATGTAAGAATGAGCTTCATAAAGTGTTGTTGTCATATTGTTTACCTTCAAGATGAATAGTTTTTAACCATATAACTGTCCTATTTTAAACAGCTTTCCAATTTTCTATCTTTATCCTCTTGCATTCATTCACTTTTCCTTATAATGCTGATTCAGGCCCTTTATCCATTTGTTTCTTGTTCTTACTCTTGCCTCTTATTTGCTGCTCATTTTTCTTGGTGTTCTCCATCCTCTTAATGCAGACCACATCACCCTATTCCTTTCCTGACAAGGTTCCTTTTTATCCAACTGCCACACCTCATTATTTCTTCTGTATAATTGTGTTTTCATCTAATTGCTTTAAATTTATATTTTTACGTACCCACTTTCGTGGAAATGGCTGGTGGATGATTTCCATCTAAGTAATTAACCTGTGAATCAACCTGTTTCAGAATTTGCTTGGCTACAATGAAAAATCAGACATTTACAGTCTTGGTATCACAGCCTGTGAGCTTGCAAATGGTGTTGTTCCATTTGCTAACATTTCAAACACATTAATGCTCACAGAAAAACTTCGTGGAATCACTCCTCAATTGATAGACCGTACCACTTATTCACCTTCCTGTCAACTTCTCCAAAATTCTGATGAAGCTCAGGAGAATGATTCTGAAGGGGGTGAGTGTAATGACTGGATTAATAATGTAAATTAGTGCATGAGAGATTGATTACAAAATAATTATTTTATATCTCGAATTTATTACTGAATGTATGGAAAAAAAAGTTGACCCTAGTACTGTAGGAGGGATAAGCCAAGGAACTTGTTTTTCCAGATGGTTTAATATAAATTGTTGAATCAAACTAAAATTCCTTGTAATTTTTCACTGTATACTCAAATTCAGAACCTTTATTGTGCTGAACAATTTAGGGGTTTTGTAACTCTGACTATTCATATTCATCCAGTAAATCATTCTCAAATCTGTTTTATAAATATCACATCAAACAGCATACATTGAGGAAGATACATTGATAATTTATGGTTCTTATCAATCTGGATATGATCTTGTGTATTCAAGTATATAGCAGACATTACAATCTGTGGAAAGAGATCTTGTTAAAGCAATAATCACACATCAATCATCTTTAATCTGACTACTAAAATCTCTACCTGAAGGTCAACCTTAATTTTTCTAAATTTTGTGTTTAAAGCTGACTCATGTTATTAGACAATATGTGAATTAACTTTACAGCAAAAAAGAGGTGCCATGTAGATGATAAATACAGTAGATTACATGTATACAAATTGTTTTCCTTTTTATATTACCCAGAATGTTTAACAACTGCCACTAAGAGGTATAAGATTTTTTTATTACTTGCAGGGAAGAAAGGGGATTCTCCTAATTAAGAATATGAATTAATCTCCTTAATTTTATCAATTTCCAGTGCTTCACACAGATTCTGGAGTTGGAGAGAGCCTTTCAAGCAACAAGCACCTTCAACAATCAAATCGTGAGCCATCACGTGGTCACGGAATTTTTAAAGGATTTGATTCAATATTGGGTGGTGATGAAACATCACCCAAGCAATCTAGTAGCACGGGCAATCATGCACCTAATTCATCTTCAACTACCTCATTCCGTATTGGACCCCAATCTGGCACAATTTTTGGCAAAGAAACATATTTAAGGGAATCAGATGAGAGTATTTGGAGACAAAGGATTTTTTCGTCATCATTTCATGATTTTGTGGACTTGTGTTTATTAAGAGACCCAGTGCTTAGGCCAGCAGCAGAGCTACTTCTTAGTCATGAATTCTTCAAACAAGCAAGGTATGCAGGACGAATGAAAAATAATTCCTCACAAGTTTTATAATTGTATCTTTAGAAATATATCTTTTGTAAGTCTTAATTAAGGTGATACTCAGTATGATGCTTTTGGTCAGAAGTATATTTACCATTCTCTACAATAGGCCATATTTGTGCTTGAATGGATATCATGGATGGATTTATCACAATTTAGGGTAACTTCTCATTTGAAGTAATTTTTTCTTTATATTCCTTCTGTAACAAACAAATTTGTTATTAGTTTAGAGTCTCATATTTTTAAAGTCGATTCTTGTAAAATTCTCTTCATCTTGCTCCTATATAATGTACAATGGGAATTATGTGAAGCTTTAGGTGATAAAGAGAAGGATGTTTAAGTTACCAAGTTTTTTGGATTTATCTAGATTAATGAGCATTAATTAATTGGTAGTTTCCTTCCTTTATGGCCTGTTCTCCTCAACGCTGGTCATTAATTGAAGAAATTTGACCTGCTCAACCCATTCTCAAATTTTATAAAAAATATAATTATTGGTAAAGGATTAACCCTCGAGCGCCCACGGTTGCGTTTACGCCGGTTGCGTATATGCAACCGTGGGTGCTCGAGTGTTAATGGCCTATATGGTCTGAATGATTTGGAAGTAAAAATTGTGAAAATTCAATGATTTGATTCAGAATAGTATTTACAAAATTCTTCTGAAAAGCTCTTATAAATATTTTTGTTTGAATTAACCTATTTTAATTTCATTATTTTCACCTCAAGTTTAATAAAGATTTCATTTATCAAAGAGTAAGACGGCGTGATGGAGGATGTGGAAATAGCATGAGTATGGAGGGCCACTCCTCTCCTCTTTTAGATATTCTGAAGCCAGCTCTTCAGCGAGTATGCACTCAGTGGCAGAGACAGCAGAATAGCCCAGGTATGACTATCCAGTAGCCTCTTTCAAGGTGAATACTTAAAATTTGAGAAACGTAAATAAATCAAAATTTAGTACATCCGAACTATAACAGCTGATGTGTCCATTCAATCCAACCTGAAGTATACTAAAGTTTATGCTGTTACTATATATTTTCATGGTGTTTAACAACATGTAATGGTTTTAGTATAACTTGTATAATTTTTATAACCATGTCTCATTACGGCATATTGAAACAATCTGTTCATCCCATATACATTATAAAAACTCTGTTCAGTCCCAAATAAAGGATTAAATTCACCTTTGTTATTTATAGATCAGGGCAGTTATTCCCAGCTTATATTAATGTTAATATAAGTAAGTGCAATTGGTTGTACTATACATATATGTTTACTCTGTAAATTGAAATTAAAAATGGAAATCCATTGCAGCAATCATAATCATTAAGAATAATTTAAACAAAAGTCAATTTTGAAAAGTATTCTAAAGAAATTTCTGAAAACCGGGGTGTCTTTAATTCCGGTTGGTTTGTATTGAAATATACTGAGACCCAGTTTAGATGGAACCCCTGGGGTTGGGTAAAGTTGATGACATCTTATAAGTTAATTGATGAATTATATATGCTGTTTTTATTAATGTATTTGATATTAGTCAAATTGAATATATTATTTTATAGATGTTATTACTAATCGAACCAGGATTAAACTGCAGTAGTGAAGCAGTAACAGTCATTATAAAAGCAGCATCCATCCGTATTTATATGGATGGATACATACATCCATATATATGTATCCAACAATTCATCACCAGAGGGAATGATCAAATAACCAGAAAATTCTTTTCATGGTGATCATATAGGCTGATAACTGATTTATTCATATTCAGAATTTGTTAAATTGCAATGAAATTTATCTAACAATTGTTTTTAAGAATTTGCTAGTGCTTATTAGGTGCTAGGAAGAAAGTTAAATAGAATTTATTTGAAATACTAACCCTTCATTTAAAAAAATTATTTTGCTAAGAATAACCCATTCTTTCTGTCTTTACAGATGAGCTCCAATCATTACTTTCCGCTGAAATGTTTGAAGAAATGTGTATAGGACAGGAGGAATGGGAGTTTTGAGAATGGTGTGGTTGAAATTATTGTTATTTATTTTTTTTAATAGGCCCTAAAATTTTGGGTCAGTTACTGGGATTTTTTCTGTTGTAGAAATATAGGGAGGAAGAGACTACATTTTAAATCAAACATTTGTTCCCATTTGTGGGGAAAATATCCTCCTTCAAATAAAATGGAAATTAACAGAATGTGCCAATTCAAGTGTTCAATTGGTGGTGCCATGTTGTGGATCCATCTTTATTAGCTTGAGCTATTCATTTGTATTATATTGATTTATTATTTTATCTGATTATTTCTAAAGATTATATTATAAGAATAAATTCTTTGACACCATCCCTGTCAATTTATTAAAAAAAATGTCCAATGAAAGATAAATCTTAAGTGGTTAGAGGCAGGTCGTTTTCCAGAATCGAAAAGTTTTAGAAATATTTAATCATTATCTGCCAAGTACAAAATTAATCCCTTAAGTAATTTTGGGAGAGCTCATTAATTTTTTCATTTCTGATAATTTTTTATATTTTTACTTCTATTTGTTTTTCTGTCCTCTACAATCTTCTTTTTATAGCATCTTTTGAATTTTTTATACTTCCATCATCTGAATAAATACCTCCTGTGATATTTTAATTGCTAATGTTACTTACTATTCAGTAATATGTTAAAAAGAAAAGTATAATTTTAACTGTTCGTAATCTTAAAATGTAGCACAATAAAAGTTCTCTTAACCATTTCACTTATCATTCATTATATGTTACAATATCTTCTTACCCTTCCTATTTCCATCACCTATGGTCATCTGACAATTTTTTTATTAATGGTGTTGATGTAAAGGAATTTAATTTTTGGTGCTTAATGTTATGGTCACAAATATGCTACTACAAACCTTGGGAAAAATTGTAAAGAAGAGGTTTGAGGGAAACAAAAACCAGCTCTTAAGAAATGTAAGAACAGCAAAACTACAATTTATTTCACATTTCCATCCATAAAATGCAATGAAGATTTTCTTGAGCAAAATAAAGGCGTAGAAAAGTTTTCAAATTCACCTAGTAATAAATCTTGAAACTTACTTAGGTGAATTAAGTTTGTACAGCTCCCTTTAAAAATTGATAATTACATATCTCTTGAAGTTGGAGAAACTCATTTCACGAGAAATATAATAAAAAGTATTTTTGCTGGAAAAAAGTTTCCTCAGTCAACTCATTATTTTAGTTCTCTTCCCCATGATTATAAAAATAATCGGATTTCACAATGATCCTCCTGGAAAAGAAAACAGTCACAAAATATAACAAATGTATGACTGTTGTAGGTATGATGCTGATTCAGAACAAACAAAATATGTACCTATGATAGGAATATTCACTTTTAGAAAGGAATAATAGGTGAACTATTTCAGATGAGAGTATAATCATCTTTTTTATTTTGCATGTACGAAAATGATATAGTTTATAGTAATCAGGCAATTTAAATAAGAAATGAGCAAAACACAAGCTGTCCCACACACAATTACCATAGATCAAAATGAGATAATGTACAGATAAAAAGTTAACTTTCTGACATAGAAGTATGCTTTCATACCCCTACATTTTTGAAGTACATTTTGATTTATAAGCTAAATATACAAACAAATGATGTAAAATACAAATAATAAAGTCAGAGCCTCAGGCAATGTTACTAACTTAACATTTCAATGTCTGCTTCTAAAAGTTTCTTCTAAAATAAAAAAGACTAACAAAACTTTGGGATTCATACTGTATTTAAACAATATGCACATTGTAGAAGACCACACAAATCACAATTAAGAACCACTTTGGTTGTCATTATTCATCACTGATGCACTCTTCCAGCAAGTGTTAATTTGTGTACGAGAAGTTGAAATTTATGAAGCTGGTGAGCCACTTGGTTTAGCAAACACGACTCTAAATAGGAACAATTTTTGTTGTAAAATCCAGCTAACTATTTCTGTGCTTCAGCGGTGATGCTTCCAGTCTTATCCCCTGAAAATTCCTTTCAAGTCATGTTCGTAAAAGGCTATTAACAACATGACTCCGACACCACAAATTAGCCCAAGAAACTGTAGTGTGGCCTGAACAAATGATCCAGCTTCTTTGGAATGACTTGTAGTCAATTCAGGAATCTGAAAACAAAGATCATCATGAAATAAACTACAATGGCATGTTTGAAGTTCATTGCTTTCGATTGATGAGAAATAAAACAATATCTGAACAGTATCTTTGAGCAAAATTTGGTTATCACGTTTGAATAGCATAAATAAACAGACAAAATAATCCTTTGGGTATTAAAAAAATATTCTAGCATATGGATATAAAATAAATTTGGAATAAAATTCACAAAATATGCCAAAAACGGTTTCTTAGGCCATGAAAAATTATAGCATGACAAATTAAAGATAATTCATAAGGTTTATATTCAAATAGATTCATTTTATTACCCCACATTGATGGTAACTATACTGATCGAAAAAATATTATACTTTCTGGATGAGAAGGATACTGCAGTTTTTATGTACAGGTCAGCAATTTGGTTTTCATAAAAAATGCAGCTTTTTTATTAAGAAATAAATTGCAAATGATGTAAATGGAGTTAGATTTAGCACAGGAAAGCGTGTGACTTACCCAATGTTAAAGTGATTATATTTTTAACTTTCACCTCTATGAAAATATACATTTAATAATTGAACTTGTAAAGTTTTGGGGAGCATATCGACAAAAGTAAAAGCATGCATACACCAAAATAATAATGTTATCATAATAACTGCTATTTCACATGATATAGCTCCTTAAGATACTTACCATATCCACCAATGCGATATAAAGAAACATTCCAGCTGCTACAGCAAATACCCACTGTGTAGCACTTTCAGTATCTCCCATAAATATCCCTATAATCATCCCAATATAGCATAATAAGGATGAGAATAAATTGTAGAAAACAGCTTGTTTTGCAGTCATTCCAGCCTTTAAAAGAACAGCAAAGTCTCCTGAAATGAGAAATTGTGTAAAATTTAAAAAAATGCAGTGATTTCATGTTAAGTATGTTTTGGTGATATCGAATCCTAAATGAAACAGCAGATTAATAACATTAAGAGTTAAAAGAGCTCCAAATAGCCATTTTTGCATACAACCCGTCGTGCGGAAGTACCCTAACCATGGGGGTTAAGGTTAACCGTTACTAATGTATTGCAAGCGTTCCTTTTTGTTAGCAGATTGATAATCAAAATTAGCACAAAATAAATCAGAAACACACAGATACAAGAGAAGAGCATTTT
Source organism: Sympetrum striolatum (assembly GCA_947579665.1). NCBI lineage: Eukaryota > Metazoa > Arthropoda > Insecta > Odonata > Libellulidae > Sympetrum > Sympetrum striolatum. Next base: position 44,212,878 of record OX388342.1, on the reverse strand, counting down.
AAATAAAGATCATATTATGTCTGAGATAGTAACACAGGTAACTTACATTATTTCCCAAAAAACAGCACATATGAGCTGAAAATTCTGGAAGACTTACTCCAAACAAAAATTACATTTTTCATTCCAATTTTCTCACCAGACTATCACTATCAAACTAGCTATTTTGCTATCAAGTACTGTGAGTGCTATTGCTATCTCTATCCATAAAAACTCACCTAATTCATGCGGAAGCTCATGGCAAAATACTGCAACAGCAGTAGAACATCCTCCAGCAATTCCAGCTGCAAAGGCAGCACCGATTGCCATGCCATCAGTTAAGTTATGCAGGCCATCACCCATGATCACCATCCATGCCACTGATGATATAGATTCTGGAGCAGAGTGAACATGGCCATGGGTATGCGAGTGTCCATGATGTGGACGTTCATGCTCTCTCAGAATGACAGTGTAGCTATTGCCTCCATCGCCTCCTTCTTCCTCTTCCTCCTCCTCTTTCTTTTCCTCTGCAGCTTCATTCTCCTTTGGATGACCTTCCAAATAACCCCTTCCAATTGCCTCAATTGGGGACTTGACAAACCCACTGCTGCCATCCCTGACCATCAGTTTTTCTAGTTTGTCATCACTTGCTTCTCCTATGGACTCACTGCAGCCATTTTGCCTCCTTCTCTGTCGAGACTTCTTGTCTTGGTTTCCTGGCTTCTCCTCTAATAGATAATAAATTAAATTGGTAAAGGCTCCACAAAAACGCAGAATATATCAATATTAACAGACAGATTTTAATTCTCAACAAATTGTCATAATATAATGGACAGTTGACATGGATGCTCATGAGTAGGTCAACCATTTCATTTTTGAATTTTCATATTATAACAGAAAAATTTGGATCTATATTTAATTTGAATATCTAAACAAAGACCATTATAATACATGGGAATGTAAATAATTTCCTGTACAAGCTGAATCATTTATACTAAAATATACTTTAAAACTGGATAAAGCAATCGCTAACATAATTCTGAAGGAAAATAGGTGAGAAAATAAAAACAATTTGTCTTTGCCTAGAATAGTCCTCTGATTTATATGTAGAGATTATCAAAATAAAATTTTAACTAACCTGAAGCTGCTGTTGCTAAGGAATCATTCACTATCTCTCCAGTGGTGATTTCACCATAGCAATATGGATAAGAAGAGTATTTATGTTTACAAAGTTTCTCCCCAACACTGTTACTTCCAGGAGGTAACCTAGGTGAACTACCTCCACAGGCGGTTGTTCCCAGAAGAACATCAGTGCCTTGGGTAAGTGCTTGTCCAGACAAACCACTCTCCACAGCTGAGGAAGGACCAGTCTCCCTCATTACACGAACTCTTGATGGGATTGGCTGAAAGAATATTTTCATAGATATTCGATTTTAAGAAGAGCTACAAAAGATTTCAGTAGCACAAAACATGGGACTGTGTTTTCAATTGTTATATGTATCAATATCTGCATATCATCAGAAAGAAAATTTGATACTATATCCCAGACCAAATAGAAATTTTAAGCACACTTTATATGATCATTATTTTAAATATAACGCACAAAAATGTATCTATCCTCTGGCATCAACCATTTCATACTGAAGTTAAAAGGTACCCAACATTCAAATGAGAATAAATAAGAAAGCTGGAATATAAGTTCTAATGCAATGTATAAAAACAAATTAATACAATTCAAAATTAAACAGATTAGGTGAATACCTTTTGTACTTATGATAAGGACATGAAGGAGGTAGGATTTATAAAATTGCCCTTCCGAAGATTTTAGAAATTAATTTGGACATATTTGGGAGAATTTCCATCAAAAATAAAAATTGTCAGATCATAATTAAGAGTGGATTGATTGATTGTGTGTGAACTTGTACAAATGTTAAACAGATGGAATAGATTTCTAACCTTTTTGCGTCTCTGGCGTTTTTTCCTCCAGTCGCCAACCAGAATTAAGCACCTTTCTGTAGTGAAAAAGAATACCAGGCCAAGCATTGCACCAAAGCCTCTCCACATGTTAATATCATGATTCTCTATTTCATCATGTTTTTCATGATGTAGATCATTGTGCCCAATATCATGATGTGCAGTTGGACTCATTGCCTACAAAGATGCAGTGTGTCATTCATAATGTAAAAATTTTGCCTCAATATTTTTTCAATTAATATTCTTCCACCATCAATAATCATTATCAGCAAGAAATTTCTTCCATTCCAGCCTCAATTTAAATATAATTTAACACTCCTTTCTCCTCATAGTACTAATTATACCTTCAGAATCTTTTATGGCTTCTTTAAAAAATATTTGCCTAAGTATAAAGACAATTTCAAGCATCTATTTCACTGATTTTTTAACAATTAATTCTTTTCTCAAATACCAAAGAAATAGAGAAAAGAATTTTCTATTTCTAATACTACATCTTTTTAGTTTACCTTTTAATGTTTATTTTTATCAACAAAGCCTTCATTATAATGTTTCTTAAAAATAAATAAATCTTTTCAGGGCAGGTGTCAAATTGCTATTTTCTGAGGTCACTCTCAGCGTATTGTTTGATATTTTTCATTGGATCAGTTGAGGTTCTAATGAAGCAAATACATTACTAAATTACAAAAATTCTTTTCAAGTTATAGCTGACCCTTGATCTCAATTCCATTATGTTACTGAACATGAAAAGTGATGGAGACAGGACGAATGTCCCAATTAAATGATTGTTTATAAAACAAATTAAATTATTAAAACACTTACATGAGGTAACAGATGTAGTAACGCATCTCCACAGAGTGTTCCGACACCAAGGGCTACAAGAAATTGTAGCAATTGATGATAAAACACTTGCTGCATCACAGGTATCACAGCCACTCCAAGTAGACCACAGAGGCTTATGACTATTACACTTAGAGAAGCATACAGCCAAACTGAAAATGCAATAATAATTACAATTAGCAACAAGCACCTATCATTGAAAATTATCAAAATAAACAAAAATCTGCCAATTGATGATTGCAATTCCAACTATCATTGCTAATATTTGCAAGAACATGAGGTAACATTTCAAATTTGCTCACATTGGTTGTTGAATATGATATTCAAAAGTATCACGATTACGTAGTTGTCACAAAGGAATAATCTTTTATCAAAGGTGTCCATAAATTACATTACTCCCTTTACAATAAAGAGAACAATATACAGGTTTTCTTAATTAATCAAACATTTCTCCTGCAAATGTAGACTCGAAAATTATTACCCTGTATCCACTTTTAATATTCCTGAGCAATAGAAAACCCAACCATCGGTACACTTTCACAAAGGACAGAATAGAGTGAAAGTGATTTAATAAAAATGGGTATGACTTTTAAGGAGAAAAACTACCTAAAAGTTACAGATTAATTAGTTTATACAACAAGCAATGAAAAAGAGCATTGCTTAAGCTACAATTCAATGCATAAAATCTGAAAAACTATACATAAATAGATACCAAATCTAATAATCTATTGGAATATTACCAGTGAATTATGCAATGAATTAATTAATTGAATAAGGTAATGTTTGGTTCATTAAATTGCAGGTTAACTTAAAAAAGTATTGTAAGCAAAATGTTCAATATATAAGAATACTTTCTAGGAGTTGTAACTAAAAATCAATCATAACTAACCTTTTGGATCATTACTGGGCAAGGGAACTTCCGTTGAATCCACATCGGCATCCTCAGGATGCTCATGAGAATGAAGATCCTTATCACGAGTGAGTGAAGGAGATGGTAAAGGATCCTGAATCCATGACTCAATATCACCTAGGCTTCCATACACTAGTGCTGGACATAAACGATGTAGAAATTCTGTACGATTAATCTCCCCATTTCCTACCCTTACATCAGCCACCGTAAGTATTTCAGAGGCAGTCATACACTAAGGGAGGAAGGTTTGGAGACAAGGATTTCAATAAGAGAGAAGCAGAAACGAGAAAATTAAATACTTGAAAGATGAGAAGTATGTAAGTAGATATAAATAAAGACCTAATAAACTAAATTAAAACTATATTATCCACTCCAAATTTATTAGAATAACTTTTTTTCTTTCTTTACTTGTCTCTAAAATGGTAAATGTCAGCCTGATATCCAAGTTAGCAGATAGCAAAGTACTAACCTGGAATGTACAACAGGTTTTAATGAAAAAAATTGAAACAAAATCTCAAGTTTTCTTTAGTCGAGAGCCATTAATTATGAGAGAAACAAAAAGAATGAAGGAAATGTTACAATTCAAAAATATTTTTCATTAAGACAGTGAAAGTGCAATAAAAACAACTGTCTGTAAATGAGAAAAATGCTATTTTTCCCTTCAAGAAAAGATTAAATCAATAAGGAAATTTGAAAGATTATAAAAAGAAAACTTACATGCCATTGAGAAGAGTATAGGCTTGTACTGCTGTTTGCACCATTGTGAGGAGCTGATACATTTTTGGGAAGTTTAAACATCACCTTTCCGTCTTTTGGTCCTGATTATAAAACAAAATTATATTTAACTAAGATATAAAATAATGGAGTAGAGCTGTATTTTATAAACAATATTTAGTAAAATTTCTTAGAAAGTTATCTATAGATAAAATCACTTATTAATAAAAAGCTACATTTACATGCAGTAAATAATTTGATAAGACGCAATTTACAACATTTACATACACAATTTAAGACTTATCAAAGAGTTTTATTCTTGTAACACACTCTTTTAAGTTGAAATTATAAATTTAAAAGATGGAGACAAGATGGACATAAGAACAACCTGATATATACCAAAATTCAGAATTTCAACGCATAATAATAATAAGATGTCTTCATTTGGGTTAGATTAAGATAAGTGATACTTGTTAAAATTGAAAATTAAAAAGAATTAAATCTGTAAAATGCTAAACAACAATATTTAATTTAATCTTGAGATTTCGTGGAATTGTATGGATTTTGCAACTAAAATAGTTCAACTACATTTGTTTTACCTTCCTCTCTTTGACCACAACTACTTTAGCAATCCTTCCCATCATAAATTCTGACATATGCAATTAGTTCTTATTTTTTATCACTTTGACCAACACATTCTTATGAAAACTTCAACTATTCAAATTTCTTAATTTATTGACCTAACTTACATTTTTCTAAAGTTATTTACACACCCACTAACTCAAGAGCCTCAAATCTTTTATTACCTTCATTCCGTTATGTCAGGGTTACCTATTTATCTAACAATATTCATTAGACTTTAAGACATCTTTTTCTTTAATGCCAGAATCATAATTTCTGCGATTATCTTTTTTTATTTGAATTTACTCTCCACCTACACACAGCAACCGATCTTGTCTTCAAAACAAGCTCTGAAATTGAAAATTAGCACCTACACATAGACTGATTCTGCTTTTATCCACTCAATAATAACCTATTGAAAACTTCCTTATCTACAGGTATTATTCTTATTCCAGGGAAGGGTACCACCAAATAAGACACTGATCCACCTGTTGCAGTCTATCTCAGTCAATTTGACGGCTAACGTCTTTTTTCTTTCCTTGTTGTCCATTTAAGCATTTTCTGACAATGGATTGGCAATCTCTCTATGCATTTCTCAACGACATTTTCAAAGAGGAATTTTTCATTGAAGCAATGAGAATTCTCTTGGATACAACTTTTGCAGTGAGTTCATACTTGTACATTAATATGTAAGAGTGTGGCAGATACAATAAACTAAATATGATAGGTAGAGATTCTTGAATGATATAATATTTAAAGCAGAATTTCGTGATATAATAAAACCATCAAGGGTTTCTAAAGATCTTGTAAAAGAAACAATGATACAGCAATTGAATCAATGAAGCAACAATACTGCTACGGTTGAAATGCAATTAGGGTGCAAAAAGATTGGAGATTTGAAACACTGAAAATGAACTATCAAATACAGAAGCTTTACCATTCTGAAGAATTCTTATCAAATTGAAAAAAACAAAACAAATAACGAAATGATTGCATCAAAATGGTATTAATAATATGAGGCTATACATTTCTTAACACATCTGCAAGGCGACTACAAGTCTGTTACTATTACTAAAAGAAATCAATCAAGAAAAAGTATTACTTTTCATTGGTGTAAAAGCCCAATTTTAAAACATTTCATAAAACATGCCATAAAAGCAATTTGAAGAATTTGAAAATGAGCAATGTGAGACAAAGAGCCAAAACCTAAAGAACTTATACTGCTCAATCAAGAGAAGCCAACATTTAGCAATCATGAGGACCTAAAGGATAAGTATCAGGTGGAAAGAATAAATGTGTTTTTCTTTGTAAAATGTCCCATCTTTTTAACTTTTAATAAGAAAGGAATAGAGAAATTCATATAGAGAGGATATTCTGCACAACTCCATCATGTGAAATGAAATGGCAGTATTATATTTAAATTTTATATTAATATTTTTTAAGCTTATGAATGAGTAGTTTTTACATACCACTGCTGGGGCAAGGATGCGTTGGAGGAGCCACTTTGTTTCCAATTCCTTGTGGGGCAGCCACTTCTGCATTCAGACTGGCCTTCTTGGTATCAGCATTTGCTGCAGGATCAGCCTTTGATTTCCTCGCTCCAATCACTGAAAGCATCTTTTTGAACCCCTCTAAGGTAATGACTTTTCCATCCCCAAATTCCTTGAAGATTTCCTCGAGGAACGGAGATGTTTCCAAATCGCTATCAGGGGTCCCTAGGGAGAGGAGGTGGGAATCACCAGATCTACGAAGCCTATCCCCATTGTGGTCGCTTTCCACCGTATCCACTTTGGAGGAAGCACTTCGTTTGTGAGGGACGAAATGTTTTGACATAAAATGGTCCAAGACGGAATTCCCGAGGAGTCGAATCTCCGCCGGTCGCAGAGGCGAGTCATTCGTCGGATTATCACTAACAGTGGTCAAAGGCTTAGCGTCCAGGTCGTCCCAAATAGGTCCGAAAGAGGCGTCGGGAGGCCTGCTCATCTTCGCTCGTCCATGGTGGTGGAAGGAAGCCCTTGGGAGCTGAGGGTCGTGGATCGAGCAATGCGAATGCGGCGCGCACAAAATACACAGCATGCACACCGTTGTCACCAATCTATCACAGTGAGTTCGGTTCCCCATTTTCGTTCTTCTCACACGTCTTCCTCGACTACGATATACCTACCATTACTGACACACCACCTGCACTAGATTTAAAGTCTGGAGTGAGCAGAAAACACAGCCTTCTTCAACATATCACCGACAGCAACTTTCACCGAAAACCAAAATTAACACGAAAATCCGCGGACGCTGATTTTATTTTGGCCGATCTGCTCCTTCGGACACCCTTTCATAATTAATCACAGACACATTTATGAATCTACACTCCGCCTTAACACAGCAACGGATCTCGTCTTTGAAGCAAGCAATGCGATTGAAAATAAGCGGCAACGCGGGGACTGTTTCTGCTTTTATCCGCTCAGCAATGCAGGGACATCGTCATGCCTGAGGAGAGAAGAAAAACATTAGAACACAGACAAACAAATCTGGTGCGAAAATAAATACGAAATAACACCGCCTCGACCATCATATTAAGGACAGATGTTTACTCCATAAACTAGGATAGTGGGAGTAGTTCGCGAATACTAAATACAAAAGCTATCATAATGCGAAATGTTAGAATTTTGGAGGGTAAAATTAATCCGATCGTTAACACATTTCGCTCCGAGTCCGTATCGGCAAACAGATAATATCTTTTGATTCATACCGGGACAAATGTAGATTGGGTAGAAAACTGAATGGAAACGCACATGAAGTGGTCAAAACAAACTCGCAGCTCTCGAGAAATTAATCAGCAGGGCGAGCGTGGAACGCGAATGCAGCCCAAGAGGGAAATATTCCTTTTTAACGCTTAGCTTTCATCATATGCTTTTTCATCCGTAAAAAACCTCGATGTGGAGGTGAGAGCGCGGCGACTGGCGGCGACGGCTGATCGCCGATGTGCATCGGAATCGACCCCTTCCCCCACCCCCACAACATCCTCCTCCCGAATAAAAATATTGAACCTCGCAATGGGAACGAATCGACCCGGTTTCGCAAACCCAAACGGACGCCAGCGCAGGCCCCATGTTTTTGCGGATTCTTCGCACACCTGCACTTTCAATCGTTTTCGCGTCGGGGAAGTTGAACGACCTTCGGGACGAGGGAGGGAGACGATGACCTTCGGGACGAAAAGGAAAATACGCTCCGACCTACCCCGATCCTTACTATCGGTACAACACGTGGTCCGACTCACTGGAGGGGCACGAGGACCTCGGAGGCGGGACCATTCGTTAGGGAAAAATCGAAGCCGAAGGAGCGCGGCATTACGACCACGAGGTGCTGTCCCACGGGTACCACTCTGGCGGGATGAGTCCTCGGCTCATGAAACGATGCTATTTTGGAAGCGTTGGGGACAAGAAGATGAACGGAGGTGAGAGGTTGTGCATGGGCGTGGGAGCGAGCTCCGCCTATGAACACCACTGATTCACGGGAGGTTATTTTGGAAAAGGGTGAGGTGGGGGGAGCACTCGGTACGCGTAAGAGGTTATGGCGCGGGAAGGAGAAATCGGAAGAACGCGGAGAAACGTTTTCCGCTATTCGGAGAGAATGGATGATGTGCGAGAGAAATTGAGACTGCATTCTTTGCCGTCGCTTTCGCTGTGTTCTCCCACGCATAAACGATCCCGAACTAGAGAGACATGGGCGACCTAAAAAGTTTCGAAGATTAGTCTATATTTACGTCGCGATTGCTCGAGAGCCAGCCCCAAATCCGGCGTTCGAGTATAAAGAGGGAAAAAGTTAACTGGGCGTAAAAGGGAGGACGAGTTGAATTACGGAGACGTAACGAGGAAGGTTAACGAAACTCAAAAAGTAGCTGAATTGCTGAAAATTAGTCGATTCATGAAATCGAAAAGTGTTCTGTCACCAGGAAATGAGAGCATTACAAAAAGATGGACTGGAATTTCTTCTCTCCTAGGATAATGTACTGCAGGCGCCTAAAGTTCATCACCAAATCGTTTCCGAATTACCGAGCAATGACACAGGTTTTCACGTATGTGCCCTTTTCTCTCGAATCCGAATAGCTAGATTTTAAGCATCTAAAATGCGAAATAAAACGAAAAATTCAACCGGAATATCCAAAGAACAACTAAAGAAGTCAACCTCTCACTCCGGCATAATCATACTAAACAAACCGGCATTGACCATATTGGGGCCACATTGCCCATTAAGAGACTAATGATCGGTAACAGTAGGAGTGATTAGTGTCACGGGAAAGCTAATGATAAAGTCTCATTCTCGCACTTATCTGAGAATTCTGAGAAATAGCAGTGCCATCGACTGTCGGCAAATATTTGTCTCCGTTTTTGGAAGAAGCTTCCGCAGACAATATTGATATCTTGTCTTTAAGTGGATATCCTATTAAGAAGACTGAGAGAAACAAACCATTAAATTGCAGGCTTTAGGCAGTAAGGGAGACGACGTTCTTAGGGCGGTGTTGGCCGATGATACTCCCAGGCTGCTGGAATCAGTTGTATCAGCTGACTGACTTAAATAGATTGGTGAAGTTATTTCTTAATTTCAGTTCCATTGCTCATCGAATTTATGTACATATTTAAAGTTAGAATTTCAGTTAACCAAGCAACTCAACTCTTAAATACAACAAAATTAACTAAGGGGTATAATTCGACAGAACCGCACAATTTTGAGAGCGACATAAATAGAATAAGAAAATGAGATCTGAACGATTCCAACTAGAAACTGAAAAAAAGAGCTCATTATGAATGACGCTGGGGATTCGTAGAAATTTACAAATAATCTGAGGTGATATTAATGATGAGAGGTCTTTATTTAGGTCAAATTGAGACTGTAAAGTCTCTTCTTCCTTACTATCTTTACTATTAAAAAGTTATACTCGTCAAAGTTGTTACTGGTAAGTCTAGAAAATAATGAAAAATACTATGGATACTAATTTAGTTCTAAGTAAAAATAAACTACGCCGATATATAGGAAATGCAGCCGTAAGGAAAAATTGTCAACAAATAAGACCAGGAAATTGCTGCTCAATGTTCACACTTCTGAAGGTAGGAAATAAAATACCATAGAATCGTAAAAAATATGGATTAATTACTAAATATAAAATTTTTCGCTCACCTCCGAAACCTGCCACTTCTATCAGAAAATTTCGACAACTTCCACAGTCTTATTTCTTCCGACGAAAGTTGTTTGGAAGGGAAAGTCACTACTTGCGGTAACTTTACTTTTATGGAAATCCCTTGTATCACCGAAATAAAGGTAAAATGAGTTTGAGACAATTTCTAACTTGGCTTCTTATGGTTTTGGTCCCTATGCTATTTCGGGTGTACTCGAGGCGTTAGAAGGGGCCGAGTGGGAAGAAGATAAATATCTAGAGATGGAAAAAGCAAGCTGTCATTCGGTTTTATTTTCGCTGGTTAAGCGATTGGAAAACCAAAAGGCAGATGATCCATCCAAATTCTAATGACAAACTACGTGATAAATCGTTATTGGAAGCATGATATTTTGAACATTATTAATGCGAAAATTATTTGAGAACAGGAAATTATGAGAAGGAAAACCTAAAAGAAAATTCCACGAAATTCGTTGAACTTAAACATCCCTTAAAGAAAAGCATAATTTGGTCTGTGATATCAACGAAGTGTTAGTTTATAGCGTTTCATTTATTTTATCATTTGAAAGCGATTATTTGGAAACCTGTTCTTCAATCACACCGAGCGGCACGAAAAATACGGCACGTATCCGTTCACGGACATTTTCATTAAGAGAATTTCGTTGTATCACATTAATTCACCATAGGGGCATCTATAATCTTAAAGAATCTTCTCGTAGTGCGATAAAGCGAAACCATTACTTTAACTGATGTGAAATATTTACTTCAAAGAATGCTTAAGAAAAATTAGAAAATTGAAATTAATGGCAAACCCGATGAAACAGAAGAAGTTGATAGTAGAATAGATTTTTCACCAACGAGCACGAAGATTCAAACTCTAGAGAAAATTGAAAAAGCTTCACATTTTACTACTTCTAAACCGCTATTCCATAAAGAGAAAATCCGAGCACAAAAAGAAAAAAAGAATACCGTTATCTGTACAGTTTCCCTGGTAACAATACCTCTGGCACTGCCCACATAGATACAGATCAAATTTGAGCTGCCGAAAAATGAAGATCCGTATTGCAAGTGTGAAATAATCAAAATACTTTCGGGAACGGCAATTGGTTTGGGCGGAATTAGAGGAATAAATAAATTTCCGTTAGTTGATGCCTCTCACCTCCTTGGAAAAGGAAAAAGAGGATTTAAGCGACTTCACACAGAAAAGAGGACGCAGAAAACCTCAAAATAAAACGAAGATGCGGTAATCAACAGAATGATTACTTAGGATGATGACATCATTCCAAATCATAAAATCTCAAATCCCTCTTTTGATAGCTCTGAGATTCCTTTGCACCGATTTTCCCTTTCCTTCGAAAGAAAGTTTGTGCAACAGTCTAGGTCTTTTCCCCAGTGAATAAGTATCAAGCCTAAATATAGATATCTACTCGTCTAAGGAAAGCTATAAAAGGCCACCCCCATACTTAAAATACTACAATGTTTATATTATATTTTACTACAATAATAACTGTTGCTATTATCATTTACAAGAGGGATATTCTGGAAGCTGCCGGCTGTTTTACGACCAGGGGCTCTTCGACTATCGCTCTTGTGTTTTCGTATTCATTAAATTGGCGAAGAAAAAATAAACGACAAAGCTTATACTTCAATACCCGGAAAATCTCAGATTCTGTTCTTGCAGAAACTTAAAATGTTATTAAGGGGAATCATGCTGCATACCAATCCGATAAAGATTCACAATGGAGAAAATCTCGAATGGTTTTCGATTGTTTCCTTATTATGATCGCAAATTTTTAGCTTTCCTCTGCAACAACAAATTTCGAAATATTCTAGGGATTCTTTCTGCCCGCAGATGGCACAGCTTTCACTTCTATATAAAGTAACGTTCCAGACGTATGTTATGAGAACTTGTTTTCCCGTTTCCACACTGATATTGGTGCTTTCCAGTAGCAGAGAACCTTAAAGTTAGCAAACGTCATTTCCTCTCCTTTGCTTCATCTTTCATTTTATCGAATTATGCATTCAAACTTAAAATACACTCATCGATCTAATCTTTCTTCCGATTAGCTCACCTTTACAGCAGTATTTCGTAGCATTTAGTTCAAGATCAAACCTTTCGCAATTTTCATTCAAAATATGTCACCAATAGCGCAATGCTATCCGAGACTCTGAGCACGTCTATTTTCCGTCCCTGAATATTGACCCCTATCATGACTTCCTTCTATGACTTTCCCTGAAGAGATTAACGACCCACTTAAACTGCGTCAACACCTACATGCGATAGATTTCGTCGCCTCTGAATCGAGTCGCTTCGTTGTTGAAATTTTGCGCGCGTGCAATATTTCCATTTGATACTCAGAGAGAAAACTCAAAATAAAAATAACGATTTCCAAAAAAAAATCCAAATGAAAACTTTTGACGTAGACATGCTTTTTACGAAATTTCTATTACCAAAACTATTCTATGATCTTTTCTTTATTATTTTAAAGAAACATTTCGCAACATGCGAGACTTATTGGCTACACTCAAGTAGCCAAACATGGAAATCGTAAGAAGAAAAATTAATTTACTAGCTTAATAAACATTAGTACAACACTTTCCATTTTGTATTCAACTGGAGTATTGAATAAGACATGGAAATAAAATAATTGTAACTTTTCGCTATGTTCCAGAAAGTGAAAAGGCCACATAGAACGGCAGTAAATGCCTTAGGCTCTATATTTCAGTCTCGGACTGTCTTTCTGTATCTATCTATATCTTTCTCAATCAAGAGAGTCAGTATATTTCTCATATGGGTCTGCATCTCAATTTATTCCTCACAAGCAAGTGATTCGCCTTTCTTCGCAAAGGAAAAGAACTCGCTTTTCAAAATTAGCGCATTTTCCATAAAATTTGTTAAAATGAAGAAAAGCCATCAAGGGCAAAATAGGTAGGTCAACTCTACCGTTGATGTACTCCTTTGATTTAAATTTAAATAAACACGGCATTTGACAGAAAGAGCTATGCTCCTGTTCAACGGCTGACGCGTCTTCAGAGAGGTAGTATGGGAGAACAGTTCGTGTTTCACCGGAAGCTTTCACGAGTTCTTCGGATAGTTCACATACGCCTGAATATTTACTTCCTCTCAACGCTCTTTTAAAATTTCCCCTGAAGATATGTATTTACCCATTCTTCTCTTTCATGCTGCAGAGGCTTATTCAGAAGTAGTCTTGAAAGGGGAGAGACTTCTTTACTGAGGATATACATCCAGGAACCACACCACAGAAGAATTATAACTATAAAAAAACCATTAATTTATGTAAACTTTAATTTGCCAAAAAAGTACGAACATGTGTTTGTAAAAAAAAGAAACTTTATAGCTCGAAAAATTTGAGCTATCAATCCGACGTTTTTAAAGAGGGACATATTTCTAATTGGCAAAAATTATAATAAAGACTTTCTTTTAAGATAAATTTATCTGAATAGTTAGTTTAATTGAGGAAGTGACCCGTCAGTTTTTTTTTCTGAAATGATGCCATGCATCTTGAGAGTTGCTTCCAAGTTGTGAAAATAATGAAAATTTCCGAACTGTAATTAAACTGAACTTCTTCCAATTAAATAAAATTTCTGATGTTTACTTTCTTAAATTACACGGAATTGAACTTAATATAATTCAACGGAAAAGTATGTTATATTTTCTAGGAACTATCGAACTATTGAAAAATCAAAATTTCAAATTATTATTATATAAGGAAAATGAGCAACCAACATTATAGCAGAGAATTCGAGCTAAAGACAAATTCATAATAAAAAAATCATTCTATAGGGACAATTTCTCTCTTCCGAGGAATCATGTACAAAATCCGCCGCTACTGCCACAAGAGAAAAATAACTGGTAAAACGTTGGATGAATTACTAATCATTAAATTACAATACACATTAAATATACTCCCGCAATTCCCTAACCTCATATTTTATACCATAAAACCTAGCGCATAATGTAGCTCGTTCTTTTCTCATCTTTATTTTCATTTCTCCCAGGCAACATGTTTGGACTAGAAAGAGCCAAACAAGATTGATACAATTTTTATGCATAAAATATGTATATATTCATTTCCGCGTAAGAACAAAATAAAGCACTGGCGTGAAATTCTCTTTGGTCGATATCACTCGTTCCGCATACGATATAGCAGGGATAATTTTTCGTTACACAACTTTCCAATACCTGACTTGCACGTTGACTTTTGAGGTTAAACTCGGCGGAACCTCAAAAAAAGAGAAAAAGAATCGAGTTTTACCGCAAAGTCTTAAGTTTCTCAATGTTTTGTGATTAAAGTCATCAACCACGAAATCCATATTCTGTAAGCAGTCATGCTGACAAATGATAAATTCTACGTCTTCCTAAGAATATATTTCCGGGTGTGAAATCATCTTTTTTGTGAAGGTGTGTTAAAGGGTGGTTACCCTTCGAATAACGAATACTTATGTAATAAAACATGTGAGAAGGTGGCTAAATATACAAAAATAATCTTAATTACATGAGAATGAAGAAATCTTGGAGGAAAAATGTTGTAATGCTACCACAGATATACGGAAAAGTTTAGATATGTAAACCCTATAAGCGCAAGAAATCTCTTTATTAGCTGTGATTAGATACAAATCGAAAAACATGTTCTCTATGAGTCGATGAGAAAGATATAGTCGAAATGACCTATGCTGTCGAAGCAGTTCTAAAATTACTACCACTATATAGTCAATAGAGAACATTACATTTATTACCTAAGAAAATATTGAAATATCAAAACGCAATCCTTAGTAAAGATAAGAATTAATTAGGAGAAGGGAAAAGTAATAGGTAATAATGATAAGTTTACACAAAATTATAATTTATGGAACTTTTATGTTAAGACTAATACTAGAAAGCGATAAACAGCGATAAGTCGCCAACAAAAAAATTGCCGTTTTAAAGAGGAAAAATTCTCCTAATATTGAGAGACAAATCATCGATTTGAAAGGAATATTATAGGATCGGACTCCCTTCAGGACTTTCTTCAGGAAATGGAGAAACAAGAAAGTAACTGAAGATTCGGAGTCTATACGATATTTTAGAAGATGATGAATCAGATTAATGTATATGGTTACGAGAATGCATTTAGATAGGAAAGAAAGTTGAATTTTGTTGCACACGAATATACCGATAGTTATGCATGAGTAGATGTAAATTGCTATGCATCAAGCCCGTGAGCGATCATGCTATCCGACATGGGCAAGAATTAGTCTAGCTGTTGACCTCGTATCACCTCGCCAATCTTTCCTAAAATGTACACAGATGTTAGTCCTTATAAACTTTGACTCATTGATTAATTAAGAGTAACATATCAATCATTTATATACTAAAATCGCCCCTTACAAATAATTCCCATTCGACTAAAAATCCATACTTTTGGGCAACCTTCGCGGACGTTAATAGCTCATCAAACAGTTTGCATGCATGTTTTGAGTACATAATGGGGCGTGTGAGCATACCTTTTATTTATGCTTATTAATGGAAGTATACAATCCCCTTAAGAACAGCCGCATTAAAATAAGAAATACTTATGCCTGAGTTTCCAAAGTGGGGACTTTATGCTGTTCCGTGCTGATGCTCGCGAAAAAACGCTGGTATCCGGGAAATATAAAAATAACGCACATTAGCTCATAAAAGTTTTCTTTCCTACGTTTTCAAAAAACATTTTGTCTAAATTAAACACGAAAATAGGGTGAGAAATTACATGAAGGAATTTCCTGAGTAACAAGATTGGACTTCAAATAATTATTCTTGAATCAACCCGTCCTCGCGTCCGTAAAACTTGAAATAACCGGTCCTCATGACCATTAAGTTTGGAAAATGCTAACTTATGCGAAAGAGAGGTTGACTAACGTAGGAGCCCCTGCTAACCAGCGTGGTCGGTTAAATTCTAAAGCAGCTTTTCGGTGAATGAGGCAGAACAATCGTGTCTGGTTCGACAATACAAGTGCACAAAGCATCGCTTGGGGCGGTAACATTTTGGGGGAAAAGATCTTGATTCCCTAGAAATCAGTCCTATTCCATTCGACAAAGAGTTGACGAAAATCAGTTGCGATATCAGATTAAAATGGTATTGAAAATGGTAACAGATTCCGTAATTTATTTTGAAGATATCATTGGAAAAAACAAAATCATTGAACCTGGCTGTACATACACCTGGTCATGGAATTCATATAAATGCTACAGAACTGCCACTTTCAAAAGAGCAGCTGTAGAGCAGAGCTGACATTTTTCTTTGATATGACTATGAAATTGATAATAAATCCTCTGTAAATATTTAATACAAAATTTAATTAATTTTCAATAATTTTTAGCACTTTTATGGCCTTTTTAGCGGCAATAAAAGTAATAAAATATTGTAGCGACGACATTCCAAAGGCTCGACGGTTAAGTTCTCTTGGGACTTTTCTGAACTCCGTTTTCCACAAACAAACGGATATTGCGATAGGTACGTAAAAGAGGCGTACTATGAAAATAATGCGTCTTTCAGAAGCGAAATTAATAGGGGCCTCGATGGATGCATGGGAATTGAGAGCTGCACTCGCATTCGAATATCGAACGGCACCGAAGCCGCGCCCGTCGTCGGCACGCTGTGGGGGGGGGACGTGGGATCGATTCTCCGATGCAGTTCGGCTCGAGGGGGAGCACAATTTTCTTGAACACTTTTGTGACTATTCTCTCGTCGAAAAGAAGCTTCTTTTCCCATCGCACGGCGGTGGACGATATCCTTTGATGAAACAGAGATTCCCTTGAATTTTCCGAAACCGCGGAGGATTGGCCGAGTACGAACGATCGAGAGACAAATTGGTTATATTTCCGCCGCTGAGGTTTTCCGTGTTTGCATTCGAAAGGGGATAAATAAAGCTTCGTGAAAAGGAAGCCAAAAGCGTGGGAGAGCGCCTGACGTAACCGGAAAAATTTAACTCGATTATCTCGGCGGAGGAAGGTAAATTGCTGTTACCTCATTCTCGATAAAGCGATTACTATTGAGTAACAAGTTTTGAGGGGCATCTTACCACACCTGTGAGATTACGCGACGTCCAGAAACTGGATGAACTCAAAAGATTTGAATAAATTTTATCGGAAGTTTTAAGTGTGCCGTACGAGACAGATATCGCCAACTTTACCGAAGGGGCTCCACTAATTATATCTACAATGTAACTAAAAGAATTTCAGCAGCATGATTCTATTGACAGCCCCTTATGGTGAGGCCGAGAAACCAGTTACGTGGAAAGAAGCTACGGCGACGGATTGATTAGCGGATAAATTAGGAATCGTTTGTCTGTTACGGTGACATTTATTAATTTCAGCAGTCTAAAAATCTTAAAAGACGCATGCAATTACTTTAATAGGCAATAATATTAGTTTCTCGATATAGATGGAGTCGCCGTGTGTATGATGTTTGCCCCAATGACAGATTACAAGACACAATCATAACAAAACAGGATCGAAGATTCTCACAAAGCAACCCCGAAGCGTTAAGAACGAGACACGATTTATTTTTAAAAACTGTAAGGAATAATCATTCTCAAGACCTATCTCTAGTTCACAATCAGTGTTTCTGTTCACTCTCGAGGAAAACAAGACTATTAATGGTGAGACAACAAGGTAATTTTCCCGAATCCTGTGGAAAAATTTCTTCCAATGTCCACCAACAACAAAATATCAACCACAAACAGTATTTACAGGATAATAAACTCAAAAGTAAAAAAAATTACAAAAGTATAAAGCGCTTATTGCTCTTGTTTTATTGCTGGATCGCACTAAATGGCAGATGACGTAATTCGCTGGTGTAAAGTCCCTCTTACTTGAATCAATCGTGATGTATAGGGTGTTGATAAGTTAGAGTGCAAACACCGCGAATTTACCATAACATATAAAACAATTTATTTAAATCAACCAATGTCGTAACATTAATGTAAGCCAAGGATAATTCTATCATACATTTTAATGTGTTTGGCTTCTTCCTGAACAGCATGCGAACAGAAAATTAAATCCTTCGACTGAAATACCATCGACAGTCGTGGTATACGTTCGGCTAAAAATCATTACGGATGGATAAGTAATACTGTATGCAGAAATCTAAGATATAAAATTGCTTTCAACTCTATAATGAGTAACAAAATTCTCAATGGGGTTACCGAACTAACCTTCAAACGTAGAATCTACTGATCTGGCCTTCAAACGTAGTCAAACGCAGCATTTCAAGAGATGTGGAATCATATTCCTTGGCGTCAATATTTTCCTTACATTCTGAAAGAAAGATACTTCTTTGAAGAACGCCATTTTGTCAAAATCTTTCAAAAATTGCCATTCAAACGACCAAAAGTATTAAAAAGACGATCGAATTCAATAAAAAAAATATAAGTAGATGTTATGACAATTTGAGTGGTTTAAAAATGATTCGCTTAGTTTTAAATACGCCAAACTACAAAATAATACTATTTTTATGGTTTTATGTAAGAAACTTAATGGTAAATATTATTGATATCCTGAATATAAAGTTCATAACTTACGTTACATAATTACTCTTGAAGAATGTTACTTCAGCTTTGAATCCTTGTTATTGACACATGTTGTATATCATGTTACCACGACAACAAGTAAATTGCGCTTACATATGCATGAATTTCTTCGATTTTTTTCTTTGAGTATTCATTTCTTTAAGCACATTTATATTTGAAAATAATTTTATCTTAAAGACGCATCATATCCATTTAATCGAGACCAAGACAAGAATATAGGAGTGAAAATTATATGCAAATGATGTTCTCCAAGTGCCAGGTATTAAATAGATACATCTAAATATGACGGAAATATGGCAATTGAATTGGAAAAGTACTTTAACCAGATGAAACAAAGCTTTGCATATTTTACTTAATTTGTAACTGAAATTTGGAAACGAACTATTTGTACGCCTAAAGTCGCTAAACTGTTCCCAATCAAGGGCCTCAGACAAAGCATGTGTTTTAATACTTCAGTGATCTAAATTTAAGGAGGTTAATTGGGATGAAAACCCTTGAACATTTCTGAGCTAAAGTGGCCAACGTCGGATCGAATCAAATGAATTCCTTGTTGACCTCTTATCTGGCCCAACCATATTCGAAGTAGTTGGATATTTCTGAACCTTTCGTTAGGCCCACGCGAGACTACTTTCTGATTCGAAGGAAAGCAAAAACCGATAATGCAATTATGTATTAAGAATGAATTACGTAAGTTGGCGCTAAGCCCTTATTTTCAGCTACTATTTTTTCAGCGGAAGGTTTCGAAATAATATCTAGACTTTATTAAACACAAACTTAAATTAGCTGATTAGTGACCAACAATACGATCGGAATTACTACATTCAATGAGTATTTTCAGAGCCAATCTATAATCCTTAGCCAACGCAAATAGAAAATATAGCTATTTTTACGCATCTATTGGGCGAAATCATTGCAACAAATCAATTTTTCACAAAACGGAAAGTCAAACATATTTGTCGTTCAATCTTAACCGGTCGGGTGAGAATAAAAAGCTATTTTATATTGGTTAAAAGTATACCCAAATTAAGTTGAAGTCAACCATCTGATTGGTGGCAGAGATAGCTGTTACATACACGAAATTTATAACTTAAATCTTAAGGAGTTACATCTCTCCTGTTATACCGGTACATTCTGATACAGTAACTCTTATTCAAATTTGTCTAGACTTTGAAAAAGCTCCAAATAAAATTTTCCTTTATTCAATCCAAGATTAAATTTTCCTCGGGTCAAACAGATGGTCAATAATCGATTTTTACAGTCCAATTGGCCGGATGAGAAACCTTCGAAATTTAGTTAATCTAACTGCCGTGAATTTGAAGCGAAGGATAAAGCTTTTCTGATCCTAAATAATAAATATACATAATACCATACAGCGAAATAAAATAGAAATCATTAGCCAGCTATGTCTTGGAGTGAGCTTGGTTATAAAAATCAGAAAATTTTAGTGTTTACAGCTTATCTTGATGCTACCGGACATGAATTAATTTTCATTTAAGAATATACGAAAATGTGGAGTCATTTTCCAATCGGAATAAGCTAAATAACAGAAAACATGTATTTTTCATGGAGGGAATTTTTCCTTTGAAAATAGAGCTTGCTTTTAAAAAGGAACGAAGTTTGCGAAGATGGAAAATACGGAGAACAGACAAGGTTGTTTTCAGGCCTAACTTTAAAAGGATGGTTTGAAAGTTACGCGTATGTTGAGTGGTTACGTATGTCTTGATGTATAATGTATACCATTTATGTATATGTGAATGTGTAATTTAGAAATCATGAATCGTTACTCACTATTCTAGCATAATAAACCTCACCCCCACTAATACTAGTTAAGGGGAATGAGGCTTACTAGGCAGGATGAGGAGTGAGGTAGTTTGCCCTTGCTTTCCTCACCAAGCCACAATATGCTAAAAGCGGAATATGACTACGTAAGCGAAGAAAAATTACTTTAAGAGTAAAACTTTTCTTGGCATTGCATAAGGAGAAACCTAAATTAATGCACTATTCAGAATCACTCATACCTCAGTAGCTTTCATGTCATCACAGAAATTGAATTTACTACAGTAAGTGAAAGATACATTTTTCTCCATCGTGTACCAAATGACAAATGGTGAATTATACACTTTGATAAAAACATGCGAGGTATATGAAAAATTCTTTTTTTAACAGTGATACGTTCAAAATCACTTAGTAATTGTTTTTATTGTATTCCTTACACATCTAGGGTCTCTTTTAACACCGAGTCAAGGTTTTTAAATATAAATAGATCTTCCTGCGCAAAAATACTGTTAAAATAAAACTCTCTTCAAAATTAATCAATAATAAGCCAACGTTATTTTATTTTAATGGAAAACTTCGATATGCTTATACGTTAAGGAGTGGGGAAATACATCCAATTTGAATATGAAAGGCTACTTGACAGGATCAAGTCCCAAGTCGAGTGTTTGAGGAATCAACGTCGCAAAGAGATACGCCCTTGGATGAGAGTTGCGAAGCAACGGAGTGTCTATCACAATAAATGTTGACTATTTATTCCGGCGAACAACCAACAGTGGCGATGGATGGCATCCAATCAGAATAAGACTTTATCGGAAATGAAAACGAATTCCCTCTCCGATTATTGCACTCGTAGAAAACTATTCCTCGTCGATCATAATAAAGGACAGAGTAATTTTCGCATTAAGCGTGTAGCTTTTGTTTTCGCTTGAAAGAAAGGACGAGGATGCGTCCTTATCGAGTATTAGTCACGATAAAAAAAGATCACGGAAATGTAATAGAACCACGAATCAGAGCGGATTAAGGGCTGAATCGACCTTAACCGTTTCACTACTGAACCTACTCAAGGGCATCGAAATATGTAACACAAAAAGAGCTTAAACAAATTTAACGTTGTCAGAAAAAAGAAAATTTAAATAAATCGCGTAAACAATGAGAATTTATTTTCTTGAAGAATACATGCGACAAAATCAGTCTATTTCTTGGCCTGGGTACAAAACGTCATGCGTCTCGTTGATTCACAATCCTCCATAAATCCCAATTATTTTCTACATCTTTCACTTCAGATACAAAACATGGAGTACCATACATTTAGCACCATTTCCTGACAACTTACGGAGTGTCGGGTACCGAATATCGAATCGTAGATCTTTCGTAGAAAGCGGTCTCGGGTTCTGTTCCTTCTGGGGGCCATAATGTCAACCCAGCCTCGATAAAAAGATTGGGAAGCTATTAATAAGGAGCGGTTCCTAGCGGTCAAGAAAAGCCGAATACGGTGGCGTGGGAGTCGATGTTCTGACCACCCACGGTTAATGCCGCCTAGCTAGGTCTTATCCATCATAAGGACGCTGTACCATGGACTTGACTTTACCATCTGTAGTGATAATATCCTTTTCGCACAAGGTATCGAAGATGAACTTGATCAGCGTCAATGGTCTCTCTCCCTCTAATTCTTGCATCTATTTCGGTTTTTTACGATTTATCGAATATTCGACGACTGACTAGATTTGTTACATTTGATTTAAAAGAAACAAAATTACGTATTTTTTGATCTTTTAAATAAAGGCATATCTAAACAGGGAATATTAATAGAAAATGGGTCAGTTTTTGCGAAAAATTCGAAAGTAAAAGTAGACGATTAATAGCGTGATTGAACCTTATGTTTGAGCCACTGATGAAGACGTTGAAATCTGAAAGCGCTACGTTTTCTAGGATAATCATAAAAAGGAATCGATTCAGCACAGAATTCATTATATTGTTCGTATTGTATTTCATGAGCGCATGCCAACCTTATATGTTCTAAAGAGTATGTTCCCTTTAATCCAACTTCGTTACCAAGGTACAAAACAATTTAAACCCAAACACATTAAACGTTCTTGTAGTTAAAAAAATATTATTTCAACTACGAAAGCAATTGGAAGTTAAAATTGAATTTTAAATCATTCCTCAATGATTATGCTGTTTCGAAAAATTTACGGGAAGTTTGGATTCCTTATAAACTGCTTACTATATTACATTCTGAAATTCCTTTTTCTTTCGATTTGAACATTAAAAGTGGACAATAGTTGGACGAATTGGCGAGAAATGTAGAATTAAAAAAATACCATTACTAGAGACGACGATAATAGAAAAATATAATTACGTTTTATACATCACTGTAAAGTCTGAACTGAAGTTTTAGTCACTCTTCACGAAAGGGTCAACAAATATTACAAGGACACGAAATTATTTCAATGAAAACTCAATTTTGTTTGCATCAAAGTATCATTCATGACATGTGACAGGAGCTGAATCTAAAAAACGCTTTAAAATCTAATAGGAAATTATTAGGAAGTGAATGTTTACTTCTATTATAAACCCAAAATAACGCGAAAAAATTAAGAGCATACAATATCTAAGGTGAATGAATGCAAATAACAAAAGATTGATTGATTTGAGAAGGACGGGAGCAACTTTGCGTATTGAACCGGCAATACCATCCGGATCATTTCCGTGGATTCCGTTCCCATTCGTTAGCAACAGATATGCCAACTTCTATGCCAAGTAAGCCTCTTTGCCAATGGCTGTCCGAAAGATGCAGAGGACAATGCGCTTAATCCGAAGGCCGCTTCGCTCGTTATGAGAAAGCCGTGTCCTGATTGAGGAAACTGCGTCCAAGGCATGCTTAACGTACCGGAATCCTCGATTAAAACGACGACTGCGATAAAAAGAATAACGAAGTCGTGGAGAAAAAGGACCACCGTGAAAATCTCCAGAAAGTTACGATTGGACAAATGCACGGACTGTTGATAAATACTTCTCTCGTATCCACGACGCAATCCACACCACATTGTTGTGCGGCATCCAACTCCACATGCAAAATTCCACCTTCGCACACCACGGCATCGGAAACCGGGAGCTGGGCGACATGTCAAAGGTACGTCCTGATTATTCTTCAATGAGCGGGTATTATCTTACACCTGTTGGAAAGAAACGTGTTTTCCACCGAATAAATTTCGCCGAGGGCATTTACGCTCTCGCGTAGTACTCATCAGGATACCGAAAAATTTTATTTGGACGACTGGAACGGAAGCATCGAACGAAAGTGTAATGCTTGCATACGCCTACTTAGTTTGGATAGGAGAAGGGCTAGAACAGGTGGTTACATTGAAGGCTTTAGGAGAAGGCGCTACTCACAGATTTCGGCGTTTGAAGATGAACATGGGTCGAAACTGTCCGTTGGAAAAAGTTTCAAAGATCGACCTAAACTGTCGAATCAATTTTTTAAACTCTTTTGCGTTGTTGAATTCATAATGTGACACGCAGAATAATGATTGAATTAAAAATCAGAATCTCGCAATAACGTCGCGAAATAATTACAAATACAAGAGAGAGATTGAGATGTTGAGTAAGTTTGCTTAAATTTCGATCGTAAAATAGGTTTTTGGTATATTTTCCACATATTCTATTCTACAATAACGATTGCATGAGACATGAGATTATCTTAGAAAAACTTATGCGGTACTTTCAACGAATCTCAACTTCTTCCTGAATTAACGGAGACGTCCCGATTTGGCTAATGGAAGGTATCCGGGGGTTTCACCATTACTTTTTTCAGGTAGAAATTTGGAGGGTCTCCGTCCTAATCCAGATCCTTAGCTCGCCTTCGCAGGTACTGAGCGCCCGACCTTCCCATCAGGGGGGACCATAAGAAAACTGACCGCGTGGAATACGATTTAAAAAGTTATAAACAATTCAAATGAGCAAAAATGTATTATCTTCGTCGTCTCACTTGTCCAAAGAGATACACAAGCGTCTTTTGATCGATTTTGTACGATGAAAATTAACATTTTTCGTGATTTGGCAAAAAATAATCCGTTGATACACGGCAAAGTTGCTCAGTCAGATACAGGGGTGTTTTAAATAGTTCAGTGGCCCTCTTGGTTTGGTTTGCTGTTTTACTATCAACTAGCTGAGATAACTGTTGAATCTCAACGGGGGTTGGGTTGGGGGAGGATTTCTAGATTTTTGCCAGATTCGATAAAAATATCTTCCATTAACCAAGGATTTTTCTACAGAGTTAAACTTAATATTGTCATGGTTAACTTCCCAAAGAACAATCTTTCTTCGTGTACATATAAAGTAGTACGGATATGGATAGTGGGAATTACCGAGGTACTGAACGATAGCCAAATGCAAATACCTAATGAATGATTCGCAGAAACTGTTAACTTCTGTAGTTACCAAGAAGTATATTCGTAGATGAGCAAACAAAGTTCCATAAAGAACTTTTGATGGGATAATTGCCAGCAACGACAGTCACAGCTGAAATGCTAATCCGATTTCAATGGCCATATGAGTAAAGGGAAAAAACTGAATCATTAATGCGATTACAGCCTTGTCTTCGTGAATAATGATTGCCATCGAAGATGGGAGGACTTGAAATTCCTACTGATTGAGAAAGTCATGACATATTCATAGCAAATACTTAGGAAATCGCAATATGCAAAAAACCTGGCGAATACATCGCCTCAAAATTACAAAATATATCAATTCAGAAGGCATATCTCGGAGAAGAAAATCGACGGAGAAACTAATTTCAATGGCACGTGGATGCTGTCACAATATAAGGCATTTTATAATGAAACGAGAGCGACAGATGTTTAACATGGAATAGCAAGTACATATAAACGATATATGGAATAAGCAATGTAAACAGCTGGCGTGTCCATGTAAACAATTGCGTATCTAAGTAGGCACACGTACAAAACCTGCGATTATATAGATATTCGCCAAGGAGGTTACGAGAAACTCGCATTCAAATTTGATTGTGATTTTCTTTCAATTGCTGCGCTTATCACGTCAAAATGGTACTTTAAAAGTTCATTCGTGATGGGTCACAAGGATATTCTCTGTAATCGCCCACTCCCTTCACACGTTTATACACCCGCCCATGCTCATGAAATGAGCTTCGCTTGATAATTACAATCGTTATCAATGCAGCAACTATACCAAACAGAATGACTTTCTCGTTAGATGAGGCAATGCTCATAAACTTAGAAATGACGCTCTTCATAATTTTGCTATTCGAGGCGCTCAGAAAAAGCCGATGAAACCATGAGCTAACTATCAAATTAGTACCATAGAAATGCTATGGGGAATGATTCTGAGTCTACATCTGTAAATGACGAAAGCTTCCAGCGAAGGAGAATCCTATGAGTAATTCCTCCTTCACGTGCGTATTCCATGAATTAGATCAGAATTAATTTTTTTTCATTAATCTTAAACGCGTAATGGGACCTATTATGAATAATTTTATGTTGGCTAAAATACCCTTTTACGCCTCACGATAATGTCGATAGACACAAATGATAAATATGAGTCAATGCACCGAAGAGAAATAATTATCACTTAATAACGACTTTTACGGAATAGTCTTCCTTCACTATTTGAATGGATCACACTGAAAATTCAGGGTTAAAGATTTGACTCGAATAATTTTCTGAACCAAAATTTATTCGAATCGTTCCTATACTTACTCTCACGTGAGCTCATAACAACAGAATGAAAGAGGCGAATTATATTCGAATGAAAGTAACGAAGATATCAATAAAACATACCTCAAGAGGAAAAATCGTCTGAGTTCATCGTATCTCATGACCGAGCTTCAGTTCAATTGCTGTGCACTGCGATGGCTTCACAAGATGACGCTATATGCACACTTCTATCGGCAGAAAGCAACGAAATCCATTCTGAGCGAAAAGATCTCTTCAAGAAGACGCTTCGACTCTCACTGACTGGAAGAACACGAAGCTCAGCTGTCTAAAACATTAGTAACATTCCAACCTCTAGATATCGTTACGTCGTTCTGAATTCCGAAAACAAGATAATTTCCGAGAGGAAATAACAAATTTTGGGAATTTTCAACGGAAAAAATAAAATTCTGACATTAAATACTTTTATCGATGTTAGATACCAGGACAGCGTTGAAGTGTAAATGTAAGTAAACGAGGGGAAAAGGTAGCGACAGGCAGAAATAAGAAATTTTCCGTGCAGACGATCACATTGAGCTTCTTCTAACTTTCCACTTAAACTTTCGCTTCTGATGGCTGCCAACTGTTCACCATAAATTAATGTAATCGCTGAAAGAATTCCAATATCTTAATACCTATCGCTAGAAAAAACTTGTGCTCCCTTTATCGAGCATTCCAGACTTTACTTCGCAACGCTAAATACTGTGGATAATTCGAACTACTATAGTTCGAAATCGTCTTCAATTAGAACTTTTATCCTTGACCCGTGGTATTTTCTATCCAAATATTTTTTTTAAATCGTGGATAACTAGAGTTTGATTTTGGTTAATCAGAACTTTTTACGACCAAGATAAAAAAAATACACAACAAAAACTGGTCAGAAACCGGAAAGGAACGTTAAAATACTTCTGAAAGTTATATTGATGTAAGTGAAGTATTTTCCGATCACCACATCAACTAAAAATATTATATGATTAGTATTACTAATGAAGCATTTGTCTAAAATCGCACACTTAACAACGCAGTAGGTGTCAACAAATTTTTATGATTTGTAAAAGTATTATTTTAAATAAAAACATCAAACAAAGCATGAGCTAATAATTTTAAAAAATGTGTGTTCGTTATAGATACATTGAGGAGCATTTTTCAAACGTTACTAAGAAAATTCTTTTATTCGATTTTTTTCTGGTCCTTACAGATTCGAACCATCCAAGTTCCGCTATAATACGATTCATACTCGAGAAATTTGATGAAACGCATATTTTATAGGATTGAAAATAGATATTAAGTAGCATTTACTGAAATGAATAGTATCAACTGCTTTTCTTGGAAAGTGAACTCTTACAAGACTGTACAAAAATGAAAATAAGTCTGATAAACTATCAGAAAATCAGAGCGATTCCCTTGCTCTAGTTCTAGGTGAAAACAAGGGTACGCAATTATATCGAATATTCGGCTTAAAATTTAAATGTACGCGGGAACCATCAGTGCATTTTTCGTAGCTCTTACTAGTATAATGTAATGTCCTGATGCGACTAAGGATGGGTAGGAACAGGTTGGCACAAGAAGTCTCAAGTTCTATGAAAAATGTTTATTCTTATTACGGCATTTAAGTACATAATAAACCCTTGCTGTTGGTCGCGTCCAGCCAAGTTTGCGGGGCGTTACGGGGTGCAAGACAACTGCTCTTGCCCAGCACTATGAGGGAAGAATTGGTAAGAATCGGCGACACAGGAGCAGCGCGTCCATCGAGGACTAGGGATTGGTCGTCTTACGGCTGCGTCCTTCCAGAGTTGGGTTTGGGTTGAGAACACTCACCTCTCGGCTGCGTCACCAGGGATAAGGGTGCTGTGGACCACGGAGGAACTCTATCTATACTAATCCAGAAGGGCTTGATCAAGCTTAAGGATGGAGAGGGGGTTAGGGTTGGTGACCGAGGTCAAGAAAAAGGGGGCAGCAGAAGGGCGGAAAAGAGGGTGGAAGGAAATGGGGCGGGAAGTATTGCGGAGCATCTTGGGCCATTGAGAAAGAGCCGAAAAACGAGCTTTGCGAGAAATGTCTCCAAGTGATGAGCGGGGGTATGGTCCAGAAGGGAAGGGACGGAGATCGTGTCACCGAGAAGGATCGGAGAAAGGGCCGAAGAAAGGATGCTGGGTAAAGTTATGGCTATCTGGAACCTTCGGAGAAGATGGGGCAGGAAACATCCTGTCGTGGAGACCAGGATTCTCGAAAGAAGGCGTGAGAGTGGGTGGTAGGAGGGGTTCCGCGGATTTTAAAACTTATTTTAAAAGAGGGGATAGGCTTGGCTGGCAACTAACCGACGTTGATCCCTTCAACAGTAATTTAATATGTTAAAGATTGTTCCAATTCGTCAGAAAATTAGTCGAATCGATATTTTGAAATTCCTACAAACACAATGTTGGACTTCATATTAAAATTTTATCAGATTTTGGAAATTAATAGGACAATCAACATGGAGCCAAATAATTGCCAGACAGTTCTTTGAAGTCCTTAATCCTAAGAAAAAAAGTGCTCATTGTAACTGATGTAATGGCGCAGAATCTTAAGTTGCTGCAGGAATATATCATAACTCTGGAACCAAAAAGAATTTTTCGGGAGAAACAAATCAGAGAACCAGATTCATATGTTAATTACAATTTCGATATTTCCTTAGGGATATCATTTTACGATAGTTTAGGCTCGAAAGCGCACAAAATAGCCATAAGAAGAATAGACAAGGGTCATTCCACGACAATTTGACAAGAAAATCGGCAAATTTGATCCTTGAGGGGATCGATTTGGCAAATCGCTTTGATTTGATCAAAACAATGAAAACCCCCGAACCGTTTTGTAATTTACGCAATTTTTTTACGAAATATTGCAATGTTTAAAAATTAAAATTTTACGAAATTGCCTTCGCATTTGAGGCCATATCTCCGGTAATATATAAGCTAAAAATACACAATATGGTTTAATTAATTTTTAAAGGTCTTGAGTTAGAAAAGATAAATATAGAAAATTTTTATGAAATTTAAACAATATAATAAAGTTTATAACAATTTTAAATCGATTTTTGACGATGTACTTATGTCTTCGATTTTTCTCATTTTTTATATGTTGTACATACAACCCTCCTCTACAAATAAAAAAAATTGGTGAGGGTAATATTTAATTTAAGAAAGAAAATAATAATTGAGTATAGGCGTGACGCTCGCCGCGGCGTCCTGCTCGCGCGCCGAAGGTTCGGGCAATGTTACCTCAGATCTCAGCACGCTTATTCTTCCATCCGCTTTTCACCTATTTTTACTCTTTACCGACCTTTCGCAATTTTCCAAAATTTAATTCATCAAAAAAACCCGCAAAAAGGTAACGTGCAGGGTTCGTAACTCCAGAGCGTTACGTCTCAACAATATCAACAAAAAGACGATTAACTGCACAAAAAGACGTAAGATAAATAGAGCGTTTAATTAGGGGCGTAAATATTGGAAAGCTTTCTGAAACCGATACCGTAACGATTCTTGTTGACTGACTTCTTCGCTAACTTTAATAAATCAAATAAAATCACCCAAACCAATTTTAATTTTAACATACGAAAACAAAGCTTTTTTGGTGGCAGAAAAACCAACGAGGTCTCAGCATCCTTTCGGTGCATAGCGATGTCGATAACTTATTTCTTAAGAGCCTTCGTCAGTTTTTCGAACTCCGCTAAAGAGACAGAAATAAAACGATGCAACTTTCCTCTACGAGAAGTTAATCTTAAAATAATATTCCTTAAAATGATATCCGCTTAACAAGCACCTAAAGGATTGCTGCAGACGTTCCTCAATGTTCAGCAAAGGGTACAAGCTCCATTCTTCATTAATTTTGGACAAGGTGAGAGTGAGAACTTGAAATAATGTGAAAGGATGAGACTCGATTTTAATAATAATAGAAATTTCTGCATTAAGGTCTTTTCCACAAATGATATCGGAGATAATCGACAAAAATATAGAAATTAAGTTTCGGTTTAAGTTTACGACTCGGTCAACCAAAAACAGAAATATCATTACATACGAATTGCCAAGGTTAAAATACCAGACTTACCGTATTTATTGAATAAATTTCTTAAATTATAACACAACCAAGTATATACAAAACGTTTCTGCCATAAAAAGGGGTTGGGATTCTCCATGTGATATTTAAAGTTTTCGAGCTAAAAAAATAACAAGACAAGTCCTAACTAATTCGGAGATTTTCGAAAGATTTTCAATTTAAACGCATACGAGAGTAGTTATATCTGAAAAAAAATAAATTAAAAATGCAGTTTTAAGAGAATGGAAATTTTCACTGAAGTTTCAGCGGTAGTCCTAAGTTGTTTTTTTTACCATACGAAACTTCGAAAAATAGGGAACAATCTGGAGAGGTAAGCTGTACAATAAAGCACAATATTTTCTTTGCTTGTATTTCCTTTCCTCTACAATACGAAAGCATTTTCCTCTGAACTGATTCCTTTTATTTCTTTCACCTCGTCGCTTTAATACTCCTCGCTCACGCATCTTCCCACGAGTGCTCCTCAGATAACGCAATCCATTCACTTTACTATCCTGACACGCTACTAAGTAAAGATCGCGCATCGTGTCTAAAGCAACGCATGTGGTATCCAAACTCAGAGAGAATGAAAATATTAACTTTGTCCATCGATAATAATAAGTATGTACAATCAAAAATCGAAACAAATTCCAAATTTATTTACAAAGAGAAGCTGACACAAATTTTAGCTCTGTTCATTTGTAGGCAATATAAAGACTAAAAAAAGACGTTTAAGTTATCAAAGATTGCAGCGAATGCTAAGAATAGGTTTCACATAACATCGAGTACTAATGATAGAGGTCTGCTGCAAGGGCCGAAAATTTCAGCTCGAGCCCGGCCGGTTCGTCGTTGAGCCCGAGCCCAACCCGGCCCGAGAGTAGATGTAGATTTTCGTTCTGAAGCCCGAACTTGCCATAAATCACCTTATAATAAATCGTTGTGATTTATTATAAGGTCTTTTGTACTTAAGAAATTGAAGAAGTCTCTGATTATCTTGGTGATGAGCTTAATTAACCAAGGCAAGTTTTTGTAAATTATGATTTCAGAGAAATGCTAGAGTTCATCCAAAAATGATTGAAAAATGTCAATCAATCGATGGAAACAACTTTGACAACTAGTGACTCTTACTGAAATGAACAAACAATTTGGATCCTAATACATAGAATTTTACTAACAATTTGATGCAAAGAGAAAATTATTATTTCTGCAAAATCAGTGAAGAGGTTGCTATAGATTTTTCATCTTAATCTCAAATAATGGCCTCGGACATACATAACAATGAGAAAGAGCTATAAGACAGTGCCTCTAAAATAAATAAGCAGTAATAACCTTAATAGAGCTTCTAAGATAAAGCTCACCCAAATTTTCAGTAAACAAACGTTTGACTTCAGAATTAAAAATTAACTGAATAAAGACGATAGTAACAACAGCACTAATCTCCAAATGTATACCTCAATTCATAAATCATAGCTGTTAAATAAGGGCAGTTAACTGGAAAATTATTCTACATAATGCTATGCAATTTTCATGAAAAATGATTGAATATTAAAATAGTGATAAAATTTTAGCTAGACCATGAAGATCAAATAGAGTTATTAAAGTAAAATTTTAGAGTATAATTTCATTTTACTTTGAAATTAAATAAAGTGAGCGTTCATATAAAAGATTGTTTGTTTAGACGAGAAGCAAGCAAAGCAATGGTGTGACTGTGGGTTAGGGGTGTCCTGAGTATTTTTTCCTTACTCTTTGCATTATTAAATTAACGAAGAGATGGGCAAGGGGATATCTTCAAAGTACTTTGCATTGGGGTACCTAAGTAGCTATGGCTGAAAGCAAGCTTTGATAAAATACGACAATTATAAGCCTGAACTTCATTAAAACTGACAACCATAACATCTAAGGAGGAAATACACTTACACTGATTCATTGGAACCTAATCAGATCTCTGTTACTGAAGACCAAAACACACAGCTAGGTTGATCCAGACCAAAAGCAAAAAAAAAATTCCAAATTACAGCTAAAAGCCCCACACTGTGAAACTAGCAAAATAATAAATCTGTCTATCGAAAAAATTCTGGTAATAGAAACCTTATTACTAACAATGAAACAATATCTTGATGAAAAATAACAATTTTAATAAATACTGTGGAAAAAGTACAAATTGTTATTTTTCACCATGACATATTTCCACAAGACATCGCCAGAAACTGTGAATTTTAACAATATCTTCATTACTCAAAAACTATAAGGGAAATAAGAGATACATATTTTAAGATCAACTTATTATTACTTCAAGAATCAAGGCAATAATCTTTGACTGAATTCTATCATGTTGGAAATACTTTGTGGAATGCTATTCTAAATGGAAAGAAGAACTTCATGTATTTCCACAGTAATGATTTCATTGGTTTGGAAATATACGAAGTTCTTTTTCTTTCCATTTGATCTTTATCGGTATAAAACAACAGGAAACACATTCACATATTATTTATACTTATTACCCATCCTTGGTAACATTAAAATCACTCATGGATAATGCTTGTAGAAGCTTTCCTTTTTGGTGGTCACATTCTGCCTAGCTCATTTACTAATTACTTGGTAAAATTTACCCCAGTGAGAAAAAAATATTTTCAGTAACTTTACTTTAAATTTACATTAATTCCTTTAAACAAATCCAAGTTAATAGAGAATGCTGGACTTAAATTGGAAATTAAATGGAATTATAAAGTGCTAAACACAATATTTTTGAAAAATGATAAAGTGTTTAGAAGATTATTAACATAAAGGGTCAAAGAAAAGCAAATACAAGTCTGCACTAAACAGGAAAGTCATAAGCAAAAATAATAGAAAAACAACAGAACTGATCAACTCAATGTGAGAGAGGTAAGTCATTTTTTTTGTGGTTCATGAACCATATCTAGGAGTGAAAACAAACAGCATAAGCATGTGAATCATAAAATACTTGACGTTTACTGCTTATGTAAACAAATTCTGTGAGATATCATTAGAGTTGCTTAACTTCTTGCCTAGGATGATTATAATTATTATATTAGATTATGATTATTGTTTACCTAAAATTTTAGAAACAAGATATCATTAAGAATAAATGTGCCGGTAATCAAGTGTCCAACTAAAATAAATAACTGAGAACTGGTGTTGTAAATGTAAGCTTAGTATATAGTAACTTAATTCGATGAACTCATAGTTCTTAAAAAAATCGATGGATAACACATTTCAAGGAAACTGAGGATAGTCAGAGAAAATTCCTTAACTAAAACACATTCACCTCAATCACTTAAAGAGAGGAGCCCACGAGGTTGAATAAATAAAGTAAATGTTCCTCAATCAGCACTTCAAAACCACTTATCTTTATGAGATGATGTAGTATTCTCATAAGACTTGTACATCAAGAACGAGAATCAACTGACATAAAGATCTTATAATTTGAATAATATAACACAGACAAAGATCAGGCTTTTATTATAACACAATATATTGAAACTAAGTAACAGAGAAACCTTTCGTGAAGAGTTACAACCAATTCCAACAGGGTCTTCATAATATCTCTGAGTTTCCAATGGCAAAATAACGTGTAGGAATCAATAAATACCATAAAATGTGTATGATATAATTCCTCCCAGAAAATAAAAATTAGTTTCCTAAAAATATTGCTGATTTACAAAATTTAGCTTCTAATGTATATAATGTACTTCCTCAATTACACCAAAAATAAGCTTTTATAATCTCAATAGATGTCTATAGCAGGGAAGTAAGCTAAATATGATTGTAAATAGTTGGTAGATATGCAGTGGTCGTTAAACTTAAGAGAAATGCAATAAACACATACTTACAGAGATAATTTATGATGGTCGAAAGTCTGAATATCCCGCGGGTGTTGGAAGGTGGTATGTGCCGTGTGCAACCTCTATAGGTAATATGGCGGGTGATAGGATCCGTGCGTTAATTGAAATGGTGTACTTTAGCCGAACGAGTGTATTTAACAAGAGCAAGACAGAACGTGTCCTATTATTGAACCGCTAATAGTTTATCTTTTCTCTAAGTAGGGCAGCACCAGGCAGTCTCATGGCAAATGAAGTTCATATATCTTGAAGGTGGCAGCACTAATCTGTAACGTCTGTTACCACTGCTGAGTAGGATAACTTAATCTAAGTAAGATACAATATCTACGAAGGAAAATTGTGAGACTAAGCTCTTTCCGGTGGACTGAGAGATTTAGCTGCTTTGTATGAATATTTTGTGTCAAAGGTTATTATTACGACAGGATGTTAGTTTCTGGGCTCACTGCGTGTTACTCTCTTTCGTTTGCATTCTCAAAAGTTCACAGAAATTTATTTACGTAACTCTTTAATATAAGGCTGAATGGAGAATAATGTTTACAAATCAAACATATCTCACATCAATGGAGCGGATGTGACGTATGTATCCTTAGCCCTTTAATGAACCATTGGACGATCGCTAGAGCAAGTTGCAAAATGTATGGCTCCAGTGTGGGTTAAAGATTCACTTGACGCTGCGAAAAGTCGTAAGAATTTTTTCCTTAGTTCTTTCAATGCGTCATGACTGAGGCAAAGTATCAGATAATACAAACCGTCCTTAAATTTTTAGAAGTATTACAATAATAAACTTTAGAATTGTCAATAGCATGGCAAATTTTTATGAAGATGTTAACGAATATGAAGGCCACTTAGAGCTAGTCAAAGGCGCAGTAGATGATCACATATTGTTTGATAGTGTGAATAATCCGTCTTTGCCCTTGCTGGATGATGACGAGGAGCCTGCAACGTTTTGTGTTCAGTGTCGGACCTTTTCTAATTCCTCTGCCAGCCTAATTGATTATAATTCTCAACTGAGGAATGTAGCATCAGGATGGATTAACGATTCTACCACCAGAAACAAATGTAATTGTGGTATGTCTTCTCTAAATTCTTATCAGCCGCAACTGGTCATTAATTCGGATGGTTCCGATGTGCCTCTGTTGTCAAATGTGGTAAGTTTCTAATACTTTTGATCTAAGAAATTAACATGACTGAAGGATTATGTTTTGTATGCTTTACATCTTTTAGGAAACATACATGAATGGCCATTTACGAGAAAATACGGACCTCGAAGAAGAAAGTAGGCATGGGTCGGAGGATCACTGCCATGGGAATCTTAGCCCCGATCATAAAGAAGCAGCTTGGAAACCTCTCTTGGCGGCTACATTGTTATGCGTCATATTTATGGTTAGATATTTCTTTTCTTTATTGATCAGCAGTTGTTTCTTCGTTTTAATTAAAATTCCAATTATTTTTCTTAGATCACAGAGTTCGTTGGCGGTTATCTTGCTAGTAGCCTTGCTGTTATGACGGATGCTGCTCATCTCCTCTCCGATTTCATTGGATTTTTGGTTAGCTTGTTTGCGATTTGGTTAAGCCGTTCTCCTCCCAACAAGAGATTATCCTTTGGATATCATCGCGCTGGTTGGTATCCTATTTACTCTTTAATTGATCATTTTTGGTTTATCTCAATGCAACCACTGTTTTTTTATTTCACAGAGGTTTTGGGTGCCTTAATCAGCATTGCTATTATATGGGTCCTGACTGGTGTTTGTGTTTACGCTGCGGTTATTCGTGTCAGGCACCAGGACTTCGAGATCCAAGCAGATACTATGATGATTGTCTCAGCGCTTGGAATAGTCATCAATATTACGTATGTTGACGACTATTTCCTTCTTAAGATGAACATTTTTTCCAGTAAAGCATTTATTCACTAAGTTTCGTTAATTTGATTTTCATGCGAATTTTCTAGTTGATTTAGAGAGTTGTAACATTATTACCGTTAATTATACATTAGAAAATTGAAATGTAGAGTCTATTCTAATTATATATTCATAATATAAAATAACCTAATTGACAACTCCAATTATGTGTTTTAATATTGGTTATTATAACATTTTCTAACAATTCATTCTCATGCATATAAATCAGTTTTATAAGTTTCTGTGAGGAAAGGTTAAATTATTTTAAAAGTAATCAGAGAGAAACCTTTTCATATCCATGTTTTTATGTTTTCCTGATGTGTTTTTAATTATTGAGGGAAACTTGGTCTCTAATATCTTTGTAGATGGAGCTCAATTTTAAAATGCATCCTCTAGAGTAACTATAAATTAATTGTTAATACCAGGATATTAGATGATCCTTGAAGTTGTTTTGTATTGCTGACTCATAATCTTCTGCATCTGAAAAATGTCACTTTCATTTCTTCTATCTTAGAAATCTGCAAGGTTTTTGATACTTAATCATGTAAAAGAGATAAAAATCTAATGTTCTTCAGTTATAATTATTAATATATCATTTATCATTTCCTGTTTTGAATATTCAGCTTGTTGTAGACTTTGGAAAATTTCTTGCTTGTTAAATTCGTTAGGAATTTAAGTAACTTGACCATTTTGTTAAATTTTTATTCTCCCCTCCAACTTGTGTTAATCTAAATTGAAATCATTATTTGTGGAATTAATTTTAATTTTATGTGTACCACTTGTTAGTAGAACTATGAATAAGTTTATGGATAAATATATGACGAGTTGAATAGTTAATTACAAGATATTGAGTTTTAAGGATTTCCCAGGACCCCTTTAAAAATTATTAGAATACATGTATCAGTTATTTTTTATGAAGTAGTAGCTTATGTTTTGTTTTTAAGGAATTCATAATTTTATTAATGATTTTATTTCCCTCTCAGTATGGGTCTGGTGCTTCATGGAAGCTGTTGTAACCTAGGACACAGTCACGGCCATTCGCATCATTCTTCTCCAGTACGGCATTTGGAGGAAGGAGCCGAGAGTCATTCTAATAGACCCAAGAATATAAATTTGAGAGCAGCTGTAATCCATGTCTTGGGTGATCTCATTCTTAGTATTGGGGTTTTTATATCTGCAGTAGTCATCAAAGCTTTCGTAAGTGTTTTGTTAACTTTATATTATAAGAATACAGCCAACAGATTAACCCTCGACGGACTGCGGATGCCATATGGCATCATCCGACACCTACTATTATTTTATTTTGTATCACAGAATAGGAGAGCTCGATGACAATGTTGCAATTTTGTATTTGTTTGGCTGGTTTTATGTGTCGTTTATCAATAATATTTTATGGGTATTGTATTCAGACAATCACAAATCAAAATATGAAAGAAATTTAAAATAATTACAAAAAAATAATCCCGGCCTTGGAGGGTTAACGAATTTGGTGTTTTATCAATCAAATTTGTTATACTCTGTAGTACATATAATGTTAGGGTTATGTATATTAGGAAAATAGCAGAAAGCTGACAACTTAATAAATAAGTGTGAATGTTAAAAAGTCTTTCTTCACTCCTTTAGAATGTCTTTCCGTTAAGTCTAGCCAAGTAATTTGAGCTGATAAGTTATAAGTTTGGAAACTAAATCTTATACGAGTAAAATGTTGCTTGCATACTGCATGCATATTGATAACACTAATTTCAAGTTGACATCATATCGAGAGGGTCATCAAAAGAAAATAAAGGATTGAAAATATTCTTAAAATTCGCTGCAATTGATCCATTCATCATCGACACAGGTCTTCCTGGTGATACTTAGTATGTAGCACAACAGAAGATCAACATCTCTAACTATGTATGAAAACTCAAGCAAAAATATTTGCTGCAACTGCCTCAAACAAAGTCCTAATTTTCCCTTAAATTCTTTATGTGAGAAATATTAATGTGCTCTGGCATCAAACCCAGGCACAACATGGTCTTACGTAATTTTTTTAAAACCGAGTCTTAATATTCATATTCTATCTAAGCAAAAACTTCCTATCATTTCGATAAGTGCATGAAAAAAATAATGAAAAACTACCTCAATGTATTTTAAATGGGAGATTTTTGCATTGTCCTAGCATCAAACTCAGGATATTTTCTCTTAAAGTCATTTATGTTTTTGATAGATCATGACCATATCTATAGGCTCCTTGAGTTTTGATTTTCTACCTATCTGGGAAGTATTTTTTTTTAATTCCCAAAAATCAAAGCAATGCTTTTAGATAGGAAAATTCAGGAATTTGGGGCCCTCTGGAGTCGAACCCATGTCACTGGGGCTCAAAATCGAATTTTTCCTGGGGTTTCACGTTAGGGCCTATATGCTGTAAAAATTTCAAGTCAATAACGCTTGTGGTTTAGCCTGTGAATTAGTATCCTATCTATATACATGAATGAATCCGGAGAAGCGTCTATATATAATAGATTTTACTTGTAATTTTTGCTAAAGATTTATTTTTCTATGAATTCTTTTCTGAGCTTCATTTACATGAACAGTAATTTCTAAGATATATAAATAATTTTCCTGTTTCTTATATTAATTTAAGATTAACATGAAAATCATTGCATGTATTATTTTAATACATGGCATGATTTTTATTATAGTTATGGTTCCACTGATAAGTTGAACACTTCTTGATTAAACCATGATTAACTCCTCCTTGAACTATCCCAGAATTATGATGCGTATGTTGTTATGCTGAACATCAGTTGTAAAAAAAATCTGTCAGTAGTTCTTAAGCATGCATTGGAACAGTTGAAATTAACCAAATTGAGAATATAGTATTCCTTAAATATCAAATTCTGCTTTCACCAATGATTATACATCTGTGGAGCAGTATTTGTCCTTTTGGGTAAGAAAATCTCCATCCTGTAATGATAACAAATGGTGCATGAGCAATGGATTAAATGTTACAACTATTTAAGTATGCAATTAGTCGACTTTGGATTGACAGAAATAAAGAATTCTGTTTAGAAAGCCTTCAAATTTGACAAAGGAAAAAAAAAAAGTTGTTGAAACTGAATTTTTAAATCTCACTCGCCTCATTTATCTTTTAATAAATTAATTTATGATTATTATTAATATATTATTAATACTTTTAAGCAATTAATCTTTCCAGAATTTTTGCATCTGATATTTTGCATATTTGTGTTTATGCTTTTGTTTATTCTCTTGCAGCCTGGTGCAAAGCTTGCTGATCCCATTTGTACATTCATATTTTCTGCTCTGGTTATGATGACTACTGCTCCTGTTGTACGGGACGCAGTCCATGTTTTGATGGAAGGCTGGCCAAGACATGGTCCTGACCATACATCACTTCGCACTGCTCTTCTCTCAGGGGTACCTGGGGTCCGAGCAGTCCATAATTTACATTTGTGGTCACTTACTTTAAGTCACAGTGCACTTGCAGTACATCTTGCTATAGGTAAGCTTGTTTGCTTCAGTTAATCATAATTTATAAGAATTAACATTGCGGAATCATCTTTAGAAAGAGAAAGAAGTACTTTAGTGATATTCTTATCAGGACTTCTTCAGGTATTACCCCTTAGAAAACTTATGTAGATAGAGGAAGTCTTCGTGTAAAATCATCATTAAAGTATGGTTGTTATCAATAGATATTTAATGTACGTTAACATATTCTACCTGAGGCTATCATACATGTATATGAAGATGAGAACCATAAAATTGGAACAAGATCATTCTGGATTGCACGTTTTGGGAAAGATTTAATTAAAACATATTAGTGGCAACTGAATATTTTGATAGGGAAGTAGATTCACTTTATCCTTTTTATAATCACATTATTGTGTATCAAGTCCCTCCAAATCCAAATTACAGTCAAGTGTTGAATGTAATGTCACTACCAAGATTCTTAACCTTTCTTTTTGGATAATTAGCTCAAGCATTAGATGCATTGATAGTTTTTTTGTATTTCAATCTCAGAAAGATAATGTAAATTATTTCTCACACATGCTCTCAGCAAGAGAAAAGTGGCTCTACTATCATGATAACAATTACTTTAGCTGTATTTATATTCAAATATATGTGATTGAACCCAAAACTAATGTTTCCCTAAGCAATTTTTTTACTTTCTCCATATACGAAGTATAGAGAAAGTATTGTTTTCATGAAAAAATTCGACTTCGAGATTTCAACGGAAATACACGTTTTGGGGTCCCTAGAACACGTTTTGACCATTTTTTGAATGATGTCTGTGTGTATGTGTGTGTGTGTGTGTGTGTGTGTGTGTGTGTGTGTGTGTGTGAGTGTGTGTGTGTGTATGTGTGTGTGTGATAATGGGCGTTCTAACTCGAAAACTAAAAGTCGTATCAATACCAAACTTCATACATAGTACTGTTGTGTGTGCTGTCAGAGTTGATTAGTTTTTGGAGTAAATCCGTTAACCGGAAGTCGAGCTTTATTCATTAAAGCTCATTTCCGGTTTTCAAAATATCTCCATAAATATGATATATACGTCTATTGTATTACTTATAAAAGTTTTAGATAGTATAATTTACTATAACTTTTGTATTTAACATATTTTTGTATCACCGGTTCATTAGGAGTTATTCGTGAAATACTGATAAACCGGAAGAAGATGATTATGTACTTTGTGGGCGCTCTAACATGAAAACTATTTGTCGGATTAACACCAAATTTCATACATAGTACTTTTATTACAGTCGTTAGAGTTGATTAGTTTTTGGAGTAAATCGGCTGACCGGAAGTCGAGCTTCATTCTTCAAAGCTCATTTCCGGTTTTCAAAATATCTCCATTAATATGATATTTAGGTATATACTATTATTTATAAATGTTGTAGAAAATTTATTTTACTATAACTTTTGTATGAAACATATTTTTGCATCACTGATTGTTTAGGAGTTATCCATGAAATACTGATAAACCGGAAGTTGCTGATTATGTACGTTGTGTAAAGCTCATTTCTGGTTTTCAAAATATATCCATAAATATGATATATTGGTATATTGTATTCCTTATAAAAGTTTTAGATAATATAATTTACTATAACCTTTGTATTTAACATATTTTTGTATAACCGGTTGATTAGGAGTTATTCGTGAAATACTGATAAACCGGAAGAAGATGATTATGTACTTTGTGGGCGCTCTAACATGAAAACTATTTGTCGGATCAACACCAAATTTCATATATAGTATTTTGGTTTGTGTCGTTAGAGTTGATTAGTTTTTGGAGTGAATCGGTTAACCGGAAGTTGAGCTTAATTCTTCAAAGCTCATTTCCGGTTTTCAAAATATCTCCATAAAAATGGTATTTAGGTATATACTATTATTTGTAAAAGTTTTAGAAAATGTAATGTACTATAACTTTTGGTTGAAACATATTTTTGTATCACTGATTGTGTAGGAGTTATTCATGAAATACTGATAAACCGGAAGTTGCTGATTATGTACTTTGTGGGCGCTCTGGGCTCTATGGGCGAAAGGCCAATTTCATCGTTTTTCATCGATCATGTCCCGTAAAAATTATTTATCATGTTTTTGGCATCAAAGATAATATATAATATTAATAACTCAAATTCCAAGTTTAGATGGAATATAGAGTTCGAAATTATTGCGGTGGATAAATATTTACATCTTATATATATGGAGAAAGTCATGTGCTGGCCACATCAGATTTTTCTTCCCTGTATTAATGACCTCACCTTTGTTTTGGTTGGCCTCAGCTGTAGATTGGCACCTCATCTCCCACTAATTAGTGATTTTAGTATCTAGGAAATACTCACTGCCAATCTGTAAGTTTAAACATACCACAATTGGCAAATAGGGACCATGTTATAATAGCTGCCGAGTATAATAGCATAGTAGCGAGCCTGCTTGGAAATTTTTGTGCAACCCCTCCTCCGCGGGATAATGCCACCTTTCGCACAAACTTATTTTGATAATTCAACCGTCACTTCCTCATGATTGCCAGCTATCGCTAATACTTCTCTTGTTTTTCTTCAAAATTTGTCAAGCGGATGCATAAGGAATTTGTGAATTGAGAGTATGTCAACACTGCTGTTCATAGAAAAAGCTCACAATATGAGTATGGGGGGAAAGGATACCTAAGATGTAGCTATTTGGAGGTGGGATAGGTTGTTGATGCTCCACTCACTGGTACTAATAAAGGCTCTTTACTATGTGGCAATCTGTGTCATACACCCTAAACCAGAGTCGGTCATCAAAACTTTATTTGTTCATTTAAAAGAATATTATAAATTGCATTTGAGAAAGTTAATATCATCATGTTTATACATTGTATGTCATATTTTCAAGATTCATCTGCTGATCCAGAGGAGGTGCTTCAAGATGCTCGCAGACTGCTTCGATGCAAATTTGACATACAGTCGGTCACTATTCAGGTGGAAAAATTTAAGCCTGAAGTAATGCTGACTTGTTCCTATTGTCAAGATCCTGCACCTTGAAGTAAATGACATTATAATGTAATGGAATTTCTTATAAAAGCTAACCTTATGTAAGGTTTTGCTTTTTACTCAAACTATTCTTGTCAATTTTCATTACCAAGGGCAATAGGTTTTCAAAGGTG
This sequence comes from Sympetrum striolatum, assembly GCA_947579665.1. Lineage (NCBI taxonomy): Eukaryota > Metazoa > Arthropoda > Insecta > Odonata > Libellulidae > Sympetrum > Sympetrum striolatum. The sequence continues at coordinate 44,170,128 of OX388342.1, read as the reverse complement.
ATGGTGGAGGAGTTGGTATTTATCTGTGATTAGAACTATTCATAATGGGGACATAACACATTCACCAATATTGAGATTGTTTTTTATTTGCATCACTTTCAAATTCACTTTTCATAAAATAACAACTGTTTCTCAAATGATTTGTAAGTAAATGATGTAACAGCGCAGGCAGTTTATTGAATTAGAGTGGCTATAGTAGACACACTCATAATTTTGAGTTTTCACAATTTATTTTGATTTGAATAACAATTCCTGTATGGAAAGAGATGAATGTATATTTTTTTATCTTTATGAATTTTAATTCATCCTCTAATACCGTAGATCCAATTCCATGTTTGTGAGGCATATAGTTTTGCCTCCATTGAGTTCAAGCAATATTCTTGTACTTTAAACTGACTGTGATGGTAATAAAATAGGCTCCCAAGCTACATTGCATGAAATTTGCATACCTATGTTTGTGGAGTAGTTTTACTGCCGACCAAGACCAGATAGTAAGATAATATTACCCCCATTTATTTTACTCTGTCTTGTAAGACTGTAAATTAAGATGTAAAACATGGTGGATGATGTGTACATATCCTTTTATAATAGAATTTGAGAAGTCATTTATTATAAGATCTGATTTTAATAACTTTAAAAAAGTGGTATTGAAGAATCTAGTTAAATTTTTATTACTTTTGGAGTCTCAGGATCACCATATCTCAATTGTTTATTAATATTAATAAATTAAAATATTTTTGTTGCACTACAAGTGAAAAGCTTTGTTAATCAATATTCTTATCTATTGTAGCATTTTATAATTACTTTAAAAGGCCATAAATGTGTATATACAATGTTGAATTAATTGATATGTTGATTTAGGTTCTGTGCTAACATATTCATGGATGAAGGTTGGTGGTGGAATCTTAAAAATTATTTTCTTTTGTATTTTATATTGTTCAGTTCAAGGCTTTTGAAGTTTAAAAGCCTTTCTCTACAAAATTGTATTTATCACCATATTTCCTTAAACACCTAATTCTATTATCTGTTCATCAGAAAATTGCATTTTGAAATGCTTATGTTGTACATTGTTATGTTATTTTTCTTCACAACCTTGATTGTTAACTTTAATTTAATACAAATACTTGTTGGAAAAGGTTTTTCTGGTTAAAATTCAATGGTAATAATAACAATGAATTGAAATGCATTTAAGAAGTTAGGTCTTATTAGCAAAGTCAAACCTGTGAATAAAGTAAATTTTCACTCCTTAAGCATGGACCAAGTATTTTACCTCAAGAAATTGGTTCTATCATCATAACTGGCAGGAATTGAAGTAATTTGTGATAGTTAAATGTGATATATTTCTGTGCAGACGTGTTCAATGGATATTAGCTGAGAGAATGTTGTGCAGTCAGTACACATCATAGAATGTTTTCATTAAAGTTCCTTTCTATGTACATGTATTAGGGAATTAAATTATCAATCCTGAAAACTATGTCTAATGTGAACTAGCTTAGATCTAGTAATTTGGTTGACATCTATTTAAATACTATTTAAATGATTTTATAGCAATATTTACTCTAAAAAGTTGTATACTGACAATAAAAATGCTTTCCTTAATATCAGTTGTTTTCATTTTTATCCAGAAAAACACATCTCCAGGTATAAACAGAATCATATGGGGGAATCAACCTCCATTTCTCTTGATGACTTAGCTAAAAAAGCATTACGTGTATGAAACACGTGAGCTACGAAGATTGTGAATGAAAATTTGGGTATAAAAAGGAGATTTAAGAGAGGCTTAAATAACTAAAAATTAATCGAGAATTGCATCTTAACATGTGTTGAAGATTCTGCTATTCAATGGAAACTAAACTGCGACAGACAATGGAGGCACCAGATTATTATGATTAATGAAGATGAGTTTGTAGGGGTGGAAAAATGAAAGAAGAAACAACTTTCCTCTATCTTCTATGCATGTATTACCTCAATTTCTTCTTTTATTATAAAGAAAAACTTTGCAGGAGTTACCCAAACCAAAGGATAACATTAGGGTACAACATGTAAGAGTCATCTTCAAAAGCCATAAAAACATTTAGAAAACCAGAAGAAGGGGTGAGAGGGAACAATACCGTCAGGTGTACATAAAAGTAGAGGATTAGTGAGAAACACCATTAATAAGAAGAAATAACCAATATAGAAATTTAAATATGACGCTTATGCATCAAAACTTGTGCTTATTTGGTTTGTGTGTATGACATTTTTTCCAACTTTTCCTTTGCACTAAGCTGTGTTACAACATGCAATGATTAGCAGTGCCGAGAGTTTGCAATTTAACTGATGCCAGCTTACGTTCCCACACATTCCAAGAATTTATAACTGGCACAGTATTGAGCATTGCATCAACTGAGATCATTTGCGCATGTGTCAATTTCAACAAGGGCAAAGATTAAATACAAGGGTAAATAATGTTTCTTTGGGTTCACCCTGAATTTAGAACCTGATGATGACTCTGTGAGTTGAAACTAGTTATTATTTTATATTTAAATATCATTCTTTTAGACAAGTTACACCTTAAGTTCTTTCTTCCGATTCCTGAGATGGAGTTCCATCAAGTGAGGCTTCAGCACTTGATATACATATGCACAATAATCAATTGATTAATATGGGTTGTTGAAAGATGCGGGGAAGTCAACTAGCACCAGAAAGTTGAACTCTCTTCTACTTTCACCACTACAAAGGTTACTGGTGCTAGTTGATTTAGCATGTTTCCATACACCATTAATAATTGCATGTGGAAACCCAGATTTAAAAGATCTAGTCTTCTAGAGGAAAGTGGCTCCTGTTTTATTTTCCTACTTTATGGAATTCTGCACAGGAACTCATCTGTAAGTTGATTATAATTATTATTTTCTGCAGGATTTGCCTAAAATCACTCTCGAATGACTTATATATTCAAATCAAAATTTGACATCAAACATGTAGAACAGATATTGTTATTCTAAGGAATCTGTAATTTTGATTCCCATGGAAGGAGGGGTTATAATCATTTACTCTATGGCGTTTTCAGAGATTTGTTCTTTGTGACCACTGAATGGTAAGAAAGATGTGCCACAAGTGCTTATTAGCTTTTTACCCCAATTCATTTATAAAATAGGTGAAGTGTTGTAGATACGACTATAAGAAAGCTGCGAGGAAAATTTCCTCAGTACATTTTTATATTGTATGTCAACATGGCTAGGGTAAGTTGTATAGTTCTGAGTATCTTAAGTTTTAATCCAGGTAGTGATGGCTCACCACTAATTGCCATAAGGTAGTAAATTTTTGTATTTTTCTTCATTATAATCTCAAGAAAATATAATTTCATCAAATACTGATATAATTCTAGCGATCTACAAATTTCCTCAAGACAACAATCAATTCAAGAATTTTAACGTAATTTCATGTTTATAAATATTTTTGATCTAAAACATTTTTAACTTTGCTTGCAGAGGTATGAGGCCATTATAAATATCAGACTTCTGAATAAAACTTTAATTAAATATCGGTTATTAAGATTTTCCCAATTACATGCGAAAAAGAACAGCTTTGGCCAAGGAAGCCTTTATGAAGCCAGGGGAACTGATGGTTGGTTTGGAGTGTGCTGCTTTATGCGGACTTTAAGGAATTAAATCCCTTCACTCCCCAAGCATCTCCAGAACCTCCATGTTAGTTTTCCTCTCAACCCAACTTTTTCCATTCTAAACCATACCCACATTTCGAAGGCCTCCTCCTTCGAAGGTTTGACGAAAGAAGTCTTATCATATGAGAAATCCATATTTTCCGGGCTAACTTTTCCCAGTTTTTATTGCATTATATGCTGTATTGTTCGAAACTTTTGGCAATGCCTATACCTGTATCTATGGTCTTTGGCTAGTAAAATTATTATTACCCAAGCACGAGTGGAAAAACCTGTCTTCAAAACAATACTTAACTAGCCAACCTTATGTAGTATTAGAAAATGATGGTGGATACAAATATTTCAAGTCCAAGAGAAAATTAAATAGCTACTCAACATATTCAGGCAACCAGTGGTGTAAGTGAAAAGACAAACATGACAGCAAGAACATAGATACAACATCATTACACAGGAAAATCGAATTTCAGGATACAGGATATTCATACAACTAATCAAATTTATCTGTATTATATTATCTAATGTAATGTTTAAGGTTTACTATCATGATGATAGTAACATATCGTAAGTACTCAAGTTATGAAAAGCTTGGGACTGCAATAAAATTGGTCACAGCTTGAGAGGAAACCATACAAATATTTAAGTACAGAGTACGAATGCCAACCTCATCACAGGAAATATAAAAATACAATGACTGAATGAAAACTAAAAATGCATTGTTCCAATTTTATTTTCAAAGTTCATAGTCTATAAGAATATGAAGTAACTATCCATTTCATAAGTCACTCACATAAACAATGAATTAAGAACATGAGACATTAAAATAACAAAGTTTCCCTACAAGGGAATCTAACCATGAGAACATAAAACTGGATGTAAAATGATTTTGGCAAATCCACACAAAGGTGGTCAGTAACAAATGATTACACTGAATTAAATCAATCTCTCATTTATCTTTACTCAATGAAAAATCATTCCTAATGCGGCTCAGACAAGGTGTTACACAGCCATCCAGCATTAAAACATCAAAATCTGCTAACATCAAACCCCCCAATGATTCCAATCATTGGCAAAGCAGAAATTCTGATAATTATCATATCAAACGAATTTCAATGAAACTGGGTATGCATTACAGGCAACCCACAACTGCTATCAAACCAGAATTGTCACCTAGGATCAGGTCCCCAAAGGTGGCATCTCAGCCAATATTCTTGCCTGTCACAGCACTTGGCCTGAAAATGGAAAATACAATTACTCCAAGGAACAATGAAAGGAAAAGAACATAAGGCAAGGAAAGAAGCCCTCAGCTCTCATAATCTACGCACATTGGGACACGTCCAACATTCACCCCCATCTACCACATTGATACAAAATTGTCATGGTACAATAAAAAGAATATCCTTAAATATTCTTGTTTATTTCACTTTTCAACAATCTTGAAATCAAAAATAGTAGATAGAAATTACTAGTTGGCCTCCCTTTGCGAAATGAGATCTCATCATAGGGCAAATTTAAGACACACCCAACCTATAAATGAACTGACTCTCAACTTCATTTTAAAATGGGAGATAGAAAGAGCTGTATTGTAAGCAAACCCAATAATTTAAGGAAATTCCATTAACATTAGAAACAAATACTTTATATTGCTTTGTTACTTTAAAGTAAGTAGAATTAACTTTAATTTCAACACCATAATCAGAGGAAAATATACAGTTAACAGCAAATAAAGGTAGAAGCAAAACTAATGCTACAGGAATAGTGGAGACTTCTCAAGATCCAGAAACAGCTACATTCATAAATCAGAATAATTTATATAGCAATAACCCAGAAAATCCCAAAGGATGTAACATACATTAATCACCTAATCCAAGTCTTGAAGAAAAGACGACTTGCAGTGAATTATGTATCAGCCATTCTTGCTAGAGCACTCTGAGCCAATTTCTGGCACTCCTCCACTCTGAATATGGTCATCCATGCTGGTGGCAGTGTCTGTTGATGTCTCACTATTAATGGATTCTGACAGAATTGGAGGTGCAGTGACATCTTTCATTACACATGATCTCATGATGTCCTTATGGTCATCCATCACAGAATCTAATTGGGGATCCATAACACCAGCATTATCTTCATCCTGCAAGCAATTCCAAAATTTACACAAAAATGAACAAGTATCCAAAAGACAACTTCATAATGTACCAGTACATTTTAATTATCAAATGCATACAACAAATCTGGAGCACTAGAGCATACATCAATTAACTCAAGAGATCTAGCCAAAAGAAAATAATACAACTACAGCGGATAGGGAGCACAAACATCCATCTTACAAAATACTCCACAGAAAATGAATGCAACCTGTATTACAAGATCAGGAGGTGAAAACTATGCTATTAAATTAGGATAGTACTACGAATTATACTCCTGCAATTTGGTAGATAAATGTAGCAAATATAAAAGCAACTCCTCGACAACAACTGTCGAGGACATGCCTACAATTGCGAATTACTGTTGCACTGGGGCTCATCATGCACTCTCAATGATGATGAGAGACAAGCTATATTGTCAGTGCCAAAAATACAAAATTGCAAGAGACAAACATCCGAGAAACTTTGATGATATCTATACTATGTACCACTACCAATGAAACATTTATACTACCCATAAATACTAAGACGAAACGACTAATTTAAAGACATGAGTGGGAAGCACAGAATGCTTTATAAGCAAAACAAAATCCTTAATAAAACCAGAGTGGATAGGGAGAAAAAACATCAAGGAATGACAGAAACTAAAAGCATGTGCCTGATTAACAAGTACTACAAGATCAGGATGTAAAAACTATGCTTTTAATAGGATAGTATTTCACAATACAGAAATCAATGCATATTTCCATGAAACAAGAGTAAATATTTTGAAGAAAAATCACATTTTTGACCAATAAAAATAAATCATTTACTCTTAAGGAATAGCATAAATTTGCCACATAAATGCAAAAGGCTCCTGAAAGTATATAAGCCATTATCCCATGCCATGCCATTCTTTTCAGCTGAAAATTCATCACACAATAAAGGACTAAGTAAAACCAGCGACATTGACAAATTCTCTAGAAACTTCAGCATTCCTCATCAAACAATACATTTAACACATAAAAGCAAGTATAGTTAATGCACAATATATTCAATAGTGTACTTCTCATAATCAATGACAATATTAATTCAATGCACCATTCTTCCTTTCATTTATTTGGTCCATTTTTACAAGGACATGGAAAATAATTATCATCTAACAAACAAAAGTTACTTAGCAGTACAGTTGGACACACACACAGCAAACTTATCTGATAACTAACCAATATTAATTGAGGTAGAATTGTTTGTGTAATGCCAAAGACAAGTAGAGTGAATAATCTAAATCTTGCACCTGTGCTTTTGAATTACACAACATTTTATAGCACCTTATAGTCCTTCAAACCAATTTATGGCTGAGAAGGTCAGAACTAGGTGCTCTGAAAAAACTCTTACAACACCATGCTATAAGCAATCACAGAATATACTGAGCAATATTGGCGACCCAAAACCCAAATTGTATCATACAAGGAAATGGATAATAAAAAAAAATTGAGTGGAAAAATGTAAAATACAAAACCTAACGAATGATGATACTTTTTAATATACATTATAAATCCAAGAGACTTTTTAAACAATACAGGACAAAACTCACCCACTCATCAAATCATGGGAAAATGCAAAACAATCTTATTTTTACAAGCCTTTTGAATCGTTTAACCTTAACCAGACAGTTCACAATGGAATATTATTAGCATGGGTTGCTTGACCTAAACAATTTTGCACAAAGAAAACTTACGTTTCCAGAATCTTTTGATTATACGAGGAAATATTCTTAACCTACTATAATAGAAATAGAAACTTTCCACATTAACAATCCAGTAGATTAAAATGTTAGATTCATGATGGAAGAACAAGTTTCAAGTTTCCTTGCACATTTTCTAATACAAATAAGCAAAATAAAAGGACTTGGAGATATAAACAACAAAGGTACTAATATGAAAATTAACTGGAGGTTATCCAAATAACACTGTAACATCAACTACTTCAAGGAAAAACCTACGGCTGAATTCACTCACCAATTCCTCTACCTTGATTTTCTGGAGCCTTGGGGGAAGAGGTGGCAAAGAAACATGGAAAACACATGATGCATCCTCAAATGTATTAACAACTGGCTCCACACAAGTAAATCCAGCTTTAGTACAGCCACAATGCCTGAAGAGAACCTGGTGATTATCCTGAAAAGATTCATTTCGCAGGTCATCATAACTATATATACAAATTTACCATAACATAATCAATACTATATAGTATTTTAAAAACTGTGGCCTTCCAAATACTAATTCCAACACTAGAATTTAACTGGTTTAACTTTCACCAAATTTAGAGACTATTTATACCATGTCATTACCAACATATAGTCACTTGCCAAATGACCCAGGCAACTTACTAATGAGGGTATGGAAGGAGCGTAAATGGTGCTGATTAGCTGCATAACTCAGCTATAACATTCACAACTCACCTTGTTATAAGTAGCTGTTGCGAATACATTCGCCTTAATTATATAGGACTTTGGAATTGAAGGAAAAATATGCCAAAGGAACATAAATGAACATAAGTTAAAAATATTTTTTATTCAAATTGAGAAGGTTCCAATAAAAAAAAATGGCCTGCATAGAAAGTTTTTCTATTGAAATTACAAAAAGCTAGGTAATTATTAAGATTAAAGAATAACAGGGTGATAATATATATATATATACATACATTTAAAGTAAAGAACCATTGATATTATTAGCGGGATACATCATTAACAACATAAAGAACGATAATCATGTTTCTGATGTAGGGAGCAAGGAAAATTTATCAAGATTAACCTCATAACACAAAAAAAAGATGACTGCCTGACTAAAACCAGGTATAACAATTTGTGTAGCAAAAATTAACTCAAACCATCAACAATTACTGTAGATGATCTGCCTACAATTGCGAAATACTGTTGCACTGAGGCTCATCATGTATGCCCAACCATTTCAATGGGATACAAGCTATATATCAGTGCATAAGTTTGAACATTACAATTTAAATTTCAGTGACTAACCTAAACATAAACCAAACCACTAATCTGTCACCAAGCTGATTAATTTAAAATACAACTAAGAAATAAAATATTGCATTATCTTTCATTCTCTGAAGAAAGTTCTACCGAACTTAAGTAATAATCACTAAGCAGCCACGGAAAAATATGACTGAAGCTGGCTCGCAACAAATTTAATACAACATCATATTGTCGAAATATTTGTTTTAATATTGAGAACTTAAAATGCAAATGAACAAGTCTGCAACATTTGCCTATAAAAATTTCATTCAAATTAAAGCACTAAAAAATTTCAGCCTTAAATCATGAAATACTACTATAGAAATACATAAAGAAAAAATTGAGCCTATTTTCCACTTACAAGAAGAATATGCTTCATACAGTGCTTTGCAAGAGGAAGAGAACGCTCTGCACAACGCACTCCTCCTTCGGTGAAGACACACCTGGCAGTTGGAGGCAAACGGACAGCAGTCCCATCAGTTAGCTACAGGATAGATAATCAGGATGGATTCAATTACCCTTCTCTATCATAAAAAATCAATTGCACACACACAATCAATAATACCAAAATCACAGAAAGTGACATAACAATTACTGAGTTTATTCACAAGGCATTTTTCAGAGGAAAATACTCCTGCAATTTGGTAGATAAATGTAGCAAATATAAACTCAAATCATCAACAACAACTGTCGAGGATGTGCCTACAATTGCTAATTACTGTTGCACTGGGGCTCATCATGCACTCTCAATGATGATGAGAGACAAGCTATATTGTCAGTGCCAAAAATACACTACTACGGATTAAAAGACAAATGGGAAGTGAATTAAGTAGAGAATGCTTCATCAATCAACAAATTCCTTTAATTAATATAAAACAATGAAAATATTTAACTAAAATAAAAAGCCTAAGACAATCCAACACAATGAGGATCTTTCAGTAAAAAAAACAATTTTGTTCACAATGAAAATTTTGGTAAGTGACTCATTAAAAATGCAATACTTAGTGACACTGAAATATTACTCAGTCGTCAAAGTGAGAGGCTTTGAATATTAAATTAACCTTACGACTTCAAAATATTTACTCTATATAATAGGAGAACTGTTAAAACTGTCACTTCTTTCCAAGTCCGTAAAAATTACAAACCTGAGCACGCCGGTCCCGAGCTTTCTTGTGTAGCAAGGCCTCCACTCCACAATTCCGGCGATGGTAACGGTTCAGCGCTTTTAGTTTTTCATAAAGTTTCTGTTCTCGGGCATCCCATCGAGGCTGTTTGTGAATGCTCACTGAAAATATAGTGGACAACCGAAATAAATTAGTAACCCTAAGATCCCTCCAAAGTATTAGAGTTAATTTCATTAAAAATATTTTAGCAAACGGCACTTAGAAAGTTAAAATTATACCTTGTACAAAATTCAAAATGTTACCATGACCCAATTTAGATAAGTAGATGAACTAAGATATAGAAATGTAGAAAATCTAAAATCAGTTCACTTCTTAAATAGGAGGAGGATATTTCTTTGGGACTAAGTTATGTCTGTTAGATAAAAATATAAAGTAATAGTTTTTCGATCTATAGAAGGGATGGAAAAGAATCACATTCAGGAATCTACTGATTAGTTTTAGGGCCATAATAAGTTAGGCCGATAGTTTATTGTTAATCACGAGTAATTATAAATATTTCTTCAACCCAGGAAACTACGAGTAAAGATAAGGAAGAAATAGTAAAATACCATAAAATTAACTGCGAAAGACTACCACATAAAAATTAATATTGTAGTTCTAAAATTATTACAAAGAAATCTACACTATTTCGATATATGGATCATCAGAAAGACTCACTCAACGTTTCTTTCTCTTTCCGGAGCGTGTGAATATACACTCGGCGACGTTCTCGTAAAACTTGCTGCAGACGCCGATATTGCTCAATATATAGAGACTGAAGCCTAATTAACTTCTCCCTCAATTGCAGAGCTACTTCTTCAGCAGTAAATACACCAGAATGCCTGTGAATGAGAATAATTATCGTTAATGCATTATATAATTACTATTGCAGGAAAATTAGAAACAGCGAAAAACTTAATGTTAAGTCAAATGAAAAAATGTAGCACACCATAAGACAAGTCATTCACATTATGTGAATATGACTATCAGCTCAAGAGTGCACTTTGATTTCGCAACGCCGTACACCATGCAACCCAATTGTGGAGAGCATGCCCTTAACGGTGCTTTACACAATTATCAAATACTCAGGCTTATCAATAACATCTAGGGGTTTAACTGGCGACGTATTACAAACCTGAGAGGATCCTCAGACTCACTATCCACACTTTCAGACTCCGACTCATCTCGACCAGCTGGGTTCACATCATCAACACATACTGCTTCCGCATCACTGTCGGATTCACTGGCGAAATCCAACACTTTGGACCCTCCTTGATTCACGGTAGCCACATCGATATCAACTGGAAGTTAAATGTTTAATCAGGATCAAGCTGACAACGGAAATAACATCATCGACCGATCAATACAATCAGCTCTCATAATCTGTGCACACGGGGCCACATCCGACCTTCGACTACAAATTTCGCAAAAGAGGAATCCTTTTAATTACTCTGTAAAAATGTTACAGAGTAACAGACTTCTCTAATCCGATTATTCGAGCAGATTTCCGTCGGCTACCCTTTGCAAACATTTTTATCATCATTCGGATAGGATGAAACTAAGTTAAATAAAACACTTACCAAAGGGATTTACTGAGTGACGACTATGATGATTCGAAACATCCACACCGTTTTCTTTACTGTTATCTACAGCATGCGGTCGAGGTAGATAATGCACTAGACCTGATACCATATTTTCGGGCGTTTGAGGAGGACATTTTTTAAGTGCCGCTCTTTGGCGTACTACCTGGGCTTTGTATGCATGCTCTGCACAAAACCTGAAATCGAATTTAAGTTGGTAAATAAATTGGCTTTAAAAATCAATACAACAAAATTAACATGGCCGAAGCACGTGGCTTACCCATCCTTCTTATCACCTCTAGGCGCAGCAGAAAGGCATCGTTTTCCATTCGCTGGATATACATGGTTACACTGCTTAAAAGGTGCGGATCTGTCTTCTAAAATGTGTCGTAAGCAGAATTCGTAGCCTTCAACTGTATACTGGTTACACTTGTAGTGCTGGTAATTACATGTTTGCCCTTCCAGAGATTTCACCTTTTTCGGAGCTGCTGGTCGGGGATGCCTATACATCACTGCAAAGCAATTATTATCTTCGATATCATTCGTGACAACGAATTTAGACCATTGTCGCAGTGAGTCATAAGCTAAATGAATTGATACGCCATTTTGTAAATCTAGCACACTGACCCCGTGATCTTAACGCGTAGCTTAAATTATCGTCGAAACGTTGATCAAATAATCCGCGGTTTCTATAAGTTACTTCAACTTAAATGCTCAGAAGAATTTAAAATGCAATAGAGAGACCTCGGGCCGTCTATAAACCAAAGAATTAAATTATCTCTGCACCGCTCCTAGTGCATGATGCTCTTCTATCGATGGAAACGTTACAAATGGCGTAACTCGGCGACGGTCTTGCATAAATACATTCGTTGGCTTCCTACTCGTGATGAATAAATTGTTTCAAAATATAAGTAAAAATAAAATTTTCTTAATTTTTGACGATGAATGAAGCATAGAAGTTTGCTAATAATTGCTTGGAAAATATCAACGATGAGAAAATTCCAGGAAACCGACCAATCACATGCATGTTTTAGCGACTTCCTCCTTGGGATTTGTCTGTGTGTCCTTCGTAGTGGAATAAATGGCGGCGGACGAAAAATGGTACTTTACCAAAGAACAACTCGCAAATTCACCCAGCAAAAGATGTGGCATAGATGCAGACAGAGAGCTGTCATTTAGGCAGCACGCTGCTAATTTTATTCAGGACATGGGGCAAAGGCTTCAAGTGTATCCTTTCGAAATAATTCCCAATGAGTGATCAAGTGTAGTGATGCAAAGCCTGGAAAGTTAATAAGTTTCGGTGAAAATAGTGTTTTTGGTATCGTATTGTGTCTTGATAGCAGTATGGAAAGGTTATATACTGAATTCGGCGTTCTTTATCAGCTAGTAATGCATCGTAAAAATGTTGTGTTCTTCGAAAATGTGATCGTACATTGCTCGCGTAGAAACTCTCAATGCCACGCCATATTGATCATGTGATAAAAGTAAACATTAATTGTAAAATTCAAATAATTTAAAGGTATTACCTTGAAAAACATCGTTTTACGACACTATGCATCAATGATTTTGTATAAATTTTATGTTGATTTTAGATTTGGAATGTGTCATCTCCTTAACGGTATAACGTACCAGTGCAAACGCAATCACAGCTTTTAAACATGTTTGTAGTATTTTATTAGGCATAGGTTAGTGTTTCGATCACTTAGAATGTAAATACCATATTACTACTGTGATTATTACAGTTATCTTCCTTAACATGTTTTCAGATCACAACTATGCATCAACACCGCGATTGTGTACATGCACAGATTTTATATATTTCACTCTTTCACGCATTTCCATCGTAATTCAATTGCAGCTGCAGCGCTATTTCTTGCAGCTAAAGTTGAAGAACAACCCAGGAAGCTGGAACATGTTATTAAAGTAGCACATATGTGTCTTTACAGAGAATTGCCTCCACTCGATACCAAATCAGAAGTAAGTGGTTAAGCTTTTGATTAATCTGTGGTAAGATATAGATATAAATGTTTGGAAGTAGTCGTTATTATGGTTTTTGTGGAAATGGGTAATTATTACATTTTGTTTATTATTGGCTGCTAAATCAATTCTGAACTATCAATGAAATACATTAGCATTCAATGCAGTTCAACTGAACAAGGCACATTTTGGTATTTTAATTTTGAAAATAGAATTTATTTATATTACATTTTACAACGCTTAAATTACAATAATGCTTGCTTTATTTATTTTTCGTGCCATGTGGGTTCTGCTAAGTCATTTAGTATGGAAAAGAGTATAAATGAAATTAGTTATATAAATATGATAATGGTTCTCATATGGCTGTTTTTGTAATTAGCATTTGCTTCTGCGCTTATATCTTCGAAAATAGTAACTTATATTAGATGAGAGGTATTTGTTTAAGTAGCGAACCAAGACCTTTTTTTTGTAATCAATTTTCGTCGAAGTTAGTTATGTCTAGATTGCTTCAGAGGCTCTAACCTTAAATTCTAGATGAAACCTTATGTTTATTAATTATTTAAATAGTTAAAGAGTGGAATATATTCCGCATATTTATTCCATTGAATCCTGATGAATTGGTAGTTAAACTTTAAATATAAAAAATGGATTAATAGCTAAGCTGATATTATCGTGCATGTTGTGTCTGAAAAGAGTAAAAAAAATCGATTTCGGAATTCTTCCTTGTAAATACGGAATACCTAGAGAAACTAAAGACTCCATTTAAAGTGTATGTTTATCATAAAGTCTCTTATTGTCAGATTTATCTTATTATATCTTATATGCAGATTGTAAGACAATTTTGTTTAAAAGCATTGTACATTTTTCAGCAATATCTAGAACAAGCACAAGAGCTGGTTTTCAATGAAAATGTCCTGCTGCAGACTCTTGGATTCGATGTAGCTATTGACCACCCTCATACACATGTTGTACGCTGTTGCCATCTAGTTAGAGGTAAGTCAATTCTTTTTTGCATTGGATGTTATATTAAGTCATGATAAGTTATTTGTTCTTTGAAGTAGGTCATATTTTCATCTGTTATACGTTAATAGAATTGAATTATTTGACCTCTTAATCACTCACAAAAGTATGCATGTGTACAGTCATGTTCGGTTCACTTTCCTGTGGCCTATGGATAGGTTCTAGGTAGATGAATAGTATTGCTCTCAACATATTTATTGTAAAATTACATTGTGATGTAGCTTTCATTACTGGTGTCAATAGATTGTGCGTATAGGGTTATTTTTCTTTATGAACATTTTTTGTTGTATTTTTATGAATTAACAATTCAGTCCTTACGCAGAAACATCTCTTTATAATCAGATAATGCATCTGCACAATAATTATCCCTAGTACAGAAAAAGGAGAAATTCTAATTCTTATAGTCAACCTATTTTACAAAAATGCTTGTGGGGAGACAGTTACACTATATTAATTTTCCTTATTTCATTTTAATGTGCTGGTATTAGATTACTGGTGTAGTTACCATTAGCGAGGTGGTGTATGCCTATCTGTACATACGAGTTTCTTATGAGAAGAGTAATGATTGCTTCTTTCTCCTATTCTGTTGTGGTTCCATCAAATTATGTATGTGAGCCTTGTTAATTCCACTAATGAGTAGTAGGTTACTCTATTTGATAATTGACTAGTGGAAAATCCCTCAGAGTGGTAGAAACTGCCTGTTTTATAAAAAATAATGTTAATGTTATAGACTTGAGTGCATTGTTTTCAGTGCATGCCTCATATTAATGGATAATGTTTGCTAGGATATGAATTTCATTTTCTAAACTTTGTTGGAGAGGAAGGGTTCTTGAAAAGTGGAATATTAGGTCTTTACTCCCTGGGCTCTTTAATTTCAGTATCATTTAAAGTCTCTACTTAAATATAAGTAAAACTTGCACTTCTTTATTTTACTTGATTAAGAAGACGGTATATATGACTATTGGTTCATCTAGTATAGATGCAGCAGTAGTATGTATCAAAATAGTTAGTTCTTTGTTTTTTCATGGGTTTAGTTAGTATGTGACAATAACACAGTTAATAAAAAAATGCTTAAGAGCCTGTGAATGAGATTTGGTCAATGTAATTCTTTGAATTAACTCTTCATTCCGTCTGTCCCATCAATCGTTTGTACGTTCCATCAATTTGTTTATTGTTAATGTAGGATGTTTTAAGCATTCATAAGATTGATTCCTTAGAATGCCAAGGGTTATTTTCCAATTGCATGATAAATATCAAGATACATACGATTGTCTTTTCCATGAAATGATGTGCCCTCTTTAAATTGATAATTTTAGTATCATCATAATATAACATCTCTATAATTACTTTTATGCACATTATTAGATTCTCAGAAACATTTTTATGGCTTAAAAGTTATTTAACCCTCAGCTCTATGTCTTTGGAACTCAAAGTGTATGTACAGTTTTAATGGGTGCAATTCCTATGTTTAATACAAATCAGACCTTACAGTAACATTTCTTGTACTGTCTTATGTTACTGTTGTATGTTTAATACAAATCAGACCTTACAGTAACATTTCTTGTACTGTCTGTCTTGTTTTAAGATTTTAATTGAAAAGTTAAATTGGTAACTTTTAGTTTACTCAGGTAAGACTAAATGTTGTTAGCAAATGCATAAATCAACTGGGGGTTGAGTGAATTGAGTTTTAATAATAGTGTACTGTAACTCAATTAGATGCATCTAAAGAAATGGATTGATTAGCCCTGTTTATATTAGAAAGAAAGTGTTATAATCCCTCCGAGTAAGATTACCAATATAAGGTGAAATGACTCATAAGGTGTAAGAAGCACTTTCCCTCTCAAGTATACAGATATATTTATATATTATAGTTATTACTGCAGCTAGAGTTTGTACTCTTTCTTTTTTATGGAATATTTTAATAGTTAACTGATTTGGAAGGAAGGTATTGAATCTGCTGTTAGCTTCTTTCTCTTTTCTGGTAGAGATATGTATTTGTCAAGTATACTCAATATAAGTCAAAATACAGGTTGTCCTGTTCATGTGCTATTTATCTTTTTCTTATTCAATATTTGATTTGTTGTTAAAATCTTGTAGTATTAATTCTTCCTCTCCTAAATTGCATGTTGTAATTGTAGATGTCTGATGACATTTTTTATTCCAAGATAATAAAATCATAAAAGAAACATTTCAGGGCTTAATAATTGTAGCAATGCCTCATAAAAAGGTAAATTCAGAGAAGAGAGTATTGTGAATTTTTTGAGGCTGATATATTACTACGTATGCTTATTTATAGATTTTCTCAAGGTTTTATTTATACTTGGAGCCTCTTATCGGTGGTAAAAATGGTGATGGTTTAGTCATGGTGCATGTGGTTTGAAAATGCCACAAATCTGGGTCTGAAGCATGCTTTTCAACAAGAGAAAGCTTAGCTTTATGCATGTGGTGACTTAATATCTTTAATTCCTAATTTTAAGAAGAAGGTACATGTCTGTTTAGCCTAAGAAGTTAATATAAATAATAATATTTGTGGATGTGTGATACTTTTCACTCAAAAATAGAGGTAACCATTTCTACTGTGGTGTAGAAAGTAAGATAGTTTCTTAAGTAACTTTTCATTTTGGAGATTGACAGGCAGGAAAATTATCAACTGCTGAAGATGTTTTTCTTACTTATTCATGGTATATTAAACTGATGGTCGTGATCAGCTCACTTTCTCTGGTTATCAAAATGGTATGTATTTAGTGGAACGTGAGCTAACATATTGCAATTCTCTCTTCCCGGTGGCCCTTGGTTATCTTGGGCCACTTTGATGGGAGGACGAAACTCTTCACCACCACTTGAACAACCAACCACGTCTGTGTGATTGCTGAATCGACGAAATGTCACTACCACAAAAATCATGGTGCATGCTGAACTTCCAGCCAGCAAGGATCTGGCGCAGACCTCCTACTTTATGGCTTCCAACAGGTGGTGCATTAGTTACAATTGCATTTTTAACTGGTGTTTCATTTTCAAAGAATTTTATCCATTCATACTCATCTTGCATTGTGTTTGCATCAGCAGGAAGTCTCAATATCTGGGATATTGAGATAGAATTTAAGAAATAACATAATTTTAGTTAGTAGCAATGTAAGTAAAGTGCTGCCATTCATTGATTGGATCTTAGGCTAGAAATAGCATTTTGTAACTAATGGTGGACATATTGTGTACAAAACATGTGCAAATTGAAATAGTTGGTTTCATGATTAGGAACTGTGTATTTCAACTGACCCACTCCATATCACCAATTTTTTGCTTACTGCATTCAAGGTATTATACATGCTATGTAGCTTGAAACATGTCAATGTTTCAGGTTACTCTGCGGAAGTGTGGATAATGCTTAAATTTTACTCTTTTGTTGTTCTGAGTGTGCTTTATTATTTGGAAAGTAGTTCCTCTGAAATTATTAGTTTTTGGAATTCTCGATAAAAAAGTATTAAGTTTAAGACATGGAATTATTAATGAGTAATCCAGGTATGTTGGGTAGTCAAGAAGAGAAGACAATCCTCCTATTCAGTCAGTAAAATATGGTAACTGTAATTACTCTTAGGCAAGGTTAGGTTTTAAGTTCAGTTATGGTGACTATTAAAAATAAATATCTCACCAAAATGTGCTTAATTAAATCCAAATGTTAATTTGAAGGAGGCTCTATTTTGTTTGCCATTCCCAAAGTGAATACATGATAGGAGCTTATTCACAAAAATGATTCACAAAATGTGAACAAATAGTATGACTTCTACCTCTGTAAAAGAGTAATTATTGGCATACATTCCAATTAATATGAGTATGCAATGAATTTCCTTTTGTTTCTGATCAGAGAAAGAAGGGAAAATATTCCTTATTGTTATGTCAGTTTATAACTATTTAATCTAATAAAAGGAAGTAAGGAGTACATATCTCATTTGAATATGGAATATTGAAAATGAGTTGTGACATGGCAAGATTCCTCAGCACTAATAAGCAAAATACAATGATGCAGAATCATTGATTTAATTTGTGTCACAAATTGATTGCAGAAATGGAGATGTTCTCTTTGTTGTAAAGTAATGATTCATCTTTATTGATCCAAAAGATGATGGTATAGTATGTATGATCTGCCAATTTCTGAATTTAGTTTTGTTTGTTCTTGATAAGCCTGTCAAAACTACATTATTTACTCTGACCAAAAATATGAAAAAATAGCTAGTAATGAAGATAATTTAATGATAATAATTCAGATTATTACCCTGAACCAAAAAATACACTATGGTAGAGGATTTTAGTTTTTAAATAGAATTAAATTTTAATTAAACAGTTTGTTGACTTATTTTTAAAATTGTTTGAGAGTTGGTAAGATTTTTTGATATCACACTATGGATGTGATAATACAGTACTTTATTTTTAGGTACAAGGGTTTCATTTGTATAAACTCTTGGGATAAATGTAAGGAAAACTTAGGATGGTTAGAAACAAATTGAATCTAGAAAATTCAAAATATTGAAATTAGAAACAAATGTTTTAAACCTCTAGGTTTAATATTAATTTATTAGTTTATTTTAGCACACCTATGACACAACCTTTTTGTATGGTTAAGAAGAAGGTTTGAAAACTTAAGTCTGATGTCAAATCATTTATATTCACAAAAAGGTGCAAAATGACCTCAGCTGTCGAGGCACCTTCATAAATACTACTACTACTAGAAACAAATTGCTTCATTGTACCTGAGAAGATAATTGGATTGGACTTAACAACTATTCTGAAGTCCAGAATTCCTTATATTTGTACAAATAACTCTTCTTGTTCCTTAAGCTGACAAAACTCCTTGATTGCAGTTGTGGTCCTATTTTTTATCTCTGACTAAACCAGTTATACTAGCTGTTGATTCTCAGCTGGGAAATGAGCTTAGATAAAATATTTATTAACTACCTAAGTAAAATTATACCTTATATTGTTCCCTTTTCCTTCGCTCAGTTTTTAACCCACACCATTGCTCATAAATAGGCCATAAGAGGCAATGTATTCTTATGATAAAATGTGTGAGCTCAGAGTCTACAATTTGAGGGAGGGAAATCATGGAGACTGGATTTTAGCAACCTCACAAATATTTGAGCATTAATGAATGAATAAAAATGAGACAGTACTTCCTTATTTGACACTTGTGCAAGGTTTGACACAAATAGGGCAAACAGTGTGGATTTAAGTCTTAAATGAGCATTCAAAAGAACAAACCCACAATTTCTGCTTTATGTATTTAGATTAGGATTAACAGTAACAATTTGGTGTGGCATATTTGCTTGGTTAAACCAAAACTAATTTCCTGTGGCTCTAGTTATTTTTCAAAATGCTAATGCGGTCCACTTGAGATTAAATGTTGTAATCCATCCTACAGCTAATGAATTCTTGTATTTGACGAAGATGTTCTGCTATATTTTGTGATGAAAATTAAATATGACTCTTGAAGTGAGCATACTTCAAATGTGCCACTATATCTGTTGAAATTGTATTAATTTTGACAAAGTGAATTAGCTTGAAATGGAGTTAGGAGGAACTATTACAGGCATGGGATTTTTGTGTACTTCTTTATAGTTTAATTTTGGCTGAATTGCTAAAACAAAGATGCTTTCTTTTATAAGACGTTCAATTATTTGTAGCCGTTAAATTTTGTTCAGTAATGCTGTTATTAGAATAATCTAATTAATAGAGATTAAAATTTTTATGCAATCCAGTGCGGGTAGTTGTGTTCCAAGCAATTGCATCTCTCAGCTTATTTCATGCTCTGTATTATTAGTTATTATAGTATTGTTTATGACTTTATAAGGTAATTATCTTCAGAAGAGTTGTTTAGTCAAAAATATCTATAATCATTAGGTCTTGTTTTAAATTGGGTTAATTTGTTACTTTCTTTTCATGTTTAATATATATGGAAGTTTTTTTCAAATGAGACAATAATATCCAATGTGTTATATAAGCACACATATGGTTATGTTTAAATTCTTATTATATAATAAGGTAGACATTTTATGGAAAAATAGGTTAATCGCTGCATGTTTAGTAATTTGTATACATTAACCATATTCAATAAGTACTTTTAAAATTATTGAAGAGTGAAGAAATTTAGAATTTAAGACTGGGCTTGATTGTGCATATTCAGGAGTTAGTTCTACTAAATATGAACAAAAAATTACATCTCTCAAAATTCTCGGAAGTACAAAATGCACATAAATTTGTTGACATGTAAAATGTATGTTGGCTTTACTAAGACTTAAGTTAGGCATTTCTAGCATATTCTGTTGTTATAAATGAAATAATCATCGTAATATGATTCAGCTTAAATAGATGTCAAATTGCATGTGGTGTTATCAAATAAAAGGAAAGTTTAATTTTGCTGTGGTTGTCGACATATTTTCTCTTATTCACTTTATATTAGCTATATGAATGTATCCCTCAGAGGTCTTCACCTGACTGTATTTTTATATTTTATTTTCTAGCTTGCACTTGACCACAATGTGTCTGCAATATAAACCGACAGTTGTGGCTTGCTTTTGCATCCATCTGGCTTGCAAGTGGTCAAACTGGGGGGTAAGGAAAATTAATAGTTAATGGTGCCAAATGTATTTTTAAATATTAGGAAAATGTTGAATGGCCTTGTTTGTTTTATCAGAATTATTTTGATACAGTCTTTATTTTGTTGAAACTTGAGAAAAATTCATTTCTATGTTTACAGTAGAAACCTAGATTTATGTACTCATACTTAGTAGTTTTATTTTAAACAAAGTTTAGCTGCTGTAGTAAATAATTTTAAGGCTTAAACATTGATATGTTGCTTTTAAATTACCAATAAATGCTGTCAATCAATGCCATGACTTCTTGTATGCAGTAAAGTTAACATCATATGTTCAAATTAATTAATAACATCTGTAAAGAAATGCTTCTCCTGAAGCAGTTTTTTGTTATTGCAATAATAAGATTGATTCTGTGCTAATATTGTTACCTTTTTGTAGTTTTGTGCTCTGATTTTGTCTTATTTTGTTGACTATTTTATTTTTAATGTAAAATTTTATCCAAGAATGCCTTTTTCCACTAAGTTCATTTATAACATTCTATTTATTTACGGTTACAGATTCCAAAGTAATTATTATTAAAGTAATTCATTTTATTTTTCTGCAAGTAAATTTGTGTTCTGCTTACAATATTGAATGCCTTTCTCTCTTACTGATCCTCTTTTTTAAGTTTCAAATTGACCTTTATTTTTGTGGATTAAAGTAAATATAATTGCTTTTAATATGTTTCACTTGTACTTAATTTGATAATGTTTGCCTCATTTTGAAGTTAGACATTTTTAGCCCTATTATAAGCGACATATTTTTTAGCTATCTCAATTTTCATGGAGAGTAGATTTTTATTTATCTCAAACTATGTTAGAAATAGGGGTTTCTTATTTATGTTTGCTCATTATTTTTTGCTTTCTTTTCTAACTGTAGATACCTCAGTCCAGTGAAGGAAAGGAATGGTTCTATTATGTAGACAAGACAGTTACCCAAGAACTGTTGGAGGAATTGACTACAGAATTCCTGGAGATATTTAACCAGTGCCCTTCACGGCTCAAGATGAAAATAAATAGTGTTGCTGCTGCTTCTCAAAATGCTCCTCATGGTCTAGGATACCAAATGGTAAGTAATTGTCATCTAAAGTTTTGATAGTTTACTCTGTAGTTTGCACAATAAATAGTACTGCTTAATCTTTAGGGTTAATTATTAAATTATTTTATTTCTTTGGTAATATCTGTAATCCATGTATTTGACACTGAATGATTTTTATTTGCCTAAATTTCACATGTATGCTGTTTGTACCTGAATGTAGTACAACGATTTTTAAAAATTAAGCCTCAGAAAAAGTAATCTTGTAGTATATTTGGGAACATAAGAATAATGTTTATGTACTTTAGTAAGAGCAATCATTTTGCACCTTTAAGTTGGAATTGTTATTACATATGTATGGTGTACATGCTTTTACTTCTTTGAGCACTAAAAATGAATTATCCTAAATCTGTATAAACTAAATACATGTGTTTTAAATTAACTGGAACATTTTGCTTTGCATCAAAATGGCATCAGTTATTAATAATATCTTGATGTGATGGTATGGTACATCATTTAAGCTAACCATATCAAATGAAATTGAAATTTAGCCTATTTTCTTTTTAAACTCAATGTTTTATTTAAATAACTTACAATACATTGTACTAGAAATCCAATGTTAGTTGATGTACATATTTTTTGGATACCTTGGAAGGATGGGTCTTTCTATGTTGTGAATTGCTTTTCTTCCACGGTAGCCTTGTACAGAAATTCCAGATCGATTCTTAGGAGAAGCTGATTGAGTATCAAATGCGTAGAATAAATGGTTTATGTGAAACAAGTTACGTTTTGGGACAGATTGGAAATGCAGATGAAACACCAGTGTATTTTGATATGCCAGGGAATACTAAGATTTATCAGAATGAAGCAAAAGCATTTATCATTAGAATAATAGGAAGTGAAAAATATAAATTACTGCAATGCTACTTAGTCTCTGTTCACCATCATGAAGGCAGCATCTAAAATCCACTGGCCTGCTCATTCTTTATGGGAGAAATTCATGCCATGTTACTAAGTTTGCGTAAAAGTATAAAGTCAGTTCAAATTCTTTTTTGGTTGTAATCCTAAATTCAGGGAAAATACATTATTTAAAGCTTTTTCTCATAACAAGTGTACTCCCCCTCAAGCATGAAGGGTTTTAATTGCATATTATTGTGACGGCGGAGAGGGTAGTTTGCTAGCCCATTAACACTCCAACCTTAAGGCCCCGGGTTCGAGTCCTAGCTAACCTGATTTTTCTGGTTAGGAAATGGTTGTCTGTGTATGTTGTGTGTGTGTTCATTAATGAGGAAAAAAATGAAAAATAAAATTGGTTAATTGGAAGAATAGCCTTCAAAGGCTAAAATTCGCCCAAAAAAAAGACGGCATTATCATCATTACTATTTTAATTTCACTTTTTTGATAAAGTTCCATAATTTTTTCAACATTTTACTTTGTTATATAAAGGAAAATTATTCCTCTGGCATGATTCTATGTAGGCCTGAATTCTGTGTGAATGCTCATGTCCTCAGATTCAACAGTTGCCTTGGTTTTCAAAATTTTATATAATTCTTATTTATTTAAATTATGGTTATTGTAATTGTGATTCAAAAGGTATATTCCAAGTCCAAAATAAGAATCGTTATTTAATTTTCCCCTTTTGGTACTTTTCTAATTCAACTGTAGCTCCACAATTCTACTTGAATATATCATTTTTTTGGACTTCTATTAAACTTAAAATCCATTTAGCTATTTAATCAGCTTTAATGGAATTAAAATTTGATGTTTTAGCAGGTAATTTTATTATATCATATTTAATAAAATGTTATCCAACCTTAAAACTATCTGCTCTTTTGTTCACAGGAAGTCTTTTGGAATTAATTTGTTACAAATTCTGTTTATTTTTTCACCACAAAAATAGTGAAATATTCTCCTGGTATGGTTCTCGTTACTATTATTTGATTTAAAAATTAATATGCTGAAGCCTGACTTCGTGGAATGGAATAGACATTTCAAAAAATTGAAAAAACTTTGTAACTTCCACTGAGATTTATTCAAACACGACCGGTTACGCCACCGTGATGACATCTTCTGGTGACGTCAGACATCACGGTGACAAAACCGGTCGTGTTTGAATAAATCTCTGTGGAAGATACAAAGTTTTTTCGATTTTTTTAAATGATTATTTGATTTTTTGTGCCTTAAATAATCAATCATTTCTAGGGAAGTATGGTTTAACTTATTCATAATCACTTGAAATAAAATAAGATTTGACCACGTCTACTGAATATATAAATAATCTGTGGGCTTAGTCAACTTTTTATATTCTTTCAAGTGATTGTGAATTAAATATTACATTGAATGTGAATTCTATATGATAGGTTCTGGATGAAAATCTTGCATTTCTCTGTCTTTATTTAGTTATTGCTGTAAATGAAGAGTAATTTTCTTTTGAATATAAAATAAAGATTTAATCCAAGGTTACATGAGAAGAGAAATAGTGACTAGGCTGGGACTCGAACCCAGGTCTCCCAATTTCCGGGCAGGTGTTATTTCCTGTGCTATGTTAAAACTTCATCCTATCATTTGTAAAGATTTAATGTTGAATTATTTGTGATTCATTACCATTGCCTGACATAGCCACTTTCTCTTCTTAGGAGGGTATGGATACTAGAAAATTAAGAAGCATTCCTTCATCGAAAGCGATAGCAAATGCAGCTGCTCCTGGTGGTTCTTCTAGTAGCCAATCTCAGAGACCTCATCACCCTCAACCTGATGCAGCAAAAGCTAATGCTGGTTTGTTGAGAAATTTATTCTTTACTACTTCTCTTGGATTTTTCTTTTCTTTTATTAATCTGTTATTTTTCCTCAGGTCTTTCAGAAGAGCAGATGAAGAAACATCGCTATGATCAACAAAGAGTTGATTACCGTGAATATAAGGAAAAGAAGGAAAGAGAAAGAGCTGCTGCGGCTGCAGGACGTCCTCGTGGTGATCATCATCAAATCCCTAATGCAACAGTTGCAAGCAAACCTAGGGTACCAGTTCCAGGTCAGCCCCAGGCTTCCAGAGAAGCTATCAAGCTAGCTGCCAGTAGCAAGCGAGAGCAAATGGCTAGGGATGCTTGTAAGAGGGATGAACTGGCTACTGCTTTACTTGAGGCAGAAAACTCTATGTTGACTCCAGAAGTTCCAAATCACACTAGTGCACCTCCCACACACCACAACTCAATTAACTCTCATGAAACTCAGCATCGAGAATCAAAATTGATGCTTCCGTCTAAGCCCCAACTTCCCTCTGGATCTTCCTCCAGACCACCTCTTGCCCAGAGGCCTGATTATCGTGAAAGGCAGAGGGAAGAGCGTGCAGGAGAAAGAACGTCGTCTTCCTCTGGTGTCCCTCTCTTTCCAGAACCACCAAAGCCTTTGGTTCAGCCTCACCATCCGCAGGTAACAATTAAGACTGAGGCTGAAATAAAAACTGAGCCAAGGCCATTTAATCACCATCATCACCACCATCACCATGGTCGTGCTGAACCTTTACCAGGAAGCAGGGATGGTAGACACCATCGACAGCCTCCTTCAGGCGTGCCTCCAGATAGAAAAATGGAAAATGTCAGTAGGCCAAGAGAAGGAAGAGAAGTGCGGGAAGGAATTCCTGTTACTATAAAGAAAGAGGTTCTGACAAGGCCTGCTCGCGAAGAGGATGCAACTCTGCGATCGGATCCTACTAAGTTAATCCCCTCGGCATCTCACCCTCTTCATCCTCATCCTCGAAATCAGTCAACTCCAAAAGCACGATCTCGATCTCCTTTGCCTCCCACTTCTACCGTTCCTTCTAATTCGTCTACAACAACGTCCATTACAGCTTCATCTCAGAGTCATCATCGCCCCGTTAGACCCAAGACTCCCCCTGTGAGTGAGAAGACATCTAGAAATGGTGTTCCTCATGTTCCCACTACTGTGTCTGATGAAAATCGTAGAACAGACATTGCAGCAGCTCGACTTCAGGAATCAAAGCCGGTTGTTGAGCCCATAGATATTCAACATCATGTTCTACTACCTGTGAAGACTGAAGTAGTTACTCCTGAGAAGAGGCCTCAGGGTAGTTCTCAGAGGAGTAGTTCTCGCTCCCGCACCACTCCTGAAAAACGATGGAGCCAGTCTTCCGTTCCAACTTCGGAGCCTTCAGTTGGAACGATGGCTGCACCTCCTGCCCCAATCCCTCAGACTGTCCCCCAGCTTCCTGCAACGCCTCCCCCCGCTACACCCTTAACTCCAATTGGAGGCCTGCCCACTACACCCACGTCTACGCCTGGTACTCCAGGACGCTCTCTCAGGACTAGGCATCGCACAGTCAGCTCGGGTAGTGAACCGGAGCTGGTGCCTGTGGTGCAGAAGTTGGAAACTATTCCTTTTTATGAGGTAATTATGCTCATTTGCATATTGCTGAGATGGCCAATCTTTAATTGCTAAATATTGATTTTTTTCTCAGCAATGGACTTGGTTACTCTTCGTCTCTGACATGATAAAAGCTAGTACCTATTTATACGCAATTTTATTTGATAACCTATAATTTAATTCAATCCTTGAGTATGCAGATCAATCTGAATAATCTTATTTATCTTAGCCTTGTGTGTCAATCTTAAACTTAAAAATGAGAATGTGTACTGCTTAACCCATTGGAATAAGAGGGCGCCCTCCACTTGAAGGGATTATTTGCTTTCCTCCTCTGCCGCAGACTTCTTTGAGAGAGTTAAAATTTTTCCTAGCTTCTCAGTACAGTTTGTGCAACTAAGTGAGTCGTTTCTGGTTTTCTCACTGTTTTTTTGCTTTGCGTAGCAGTTGGAAGTGCGATTTTGAATTTTTCTCAATATGAGTTCCTCGGGATCTAGGTAATGATTTTTAACCCACTAAAAGTGCTTTAGTATTTCTAGGACCCATTTACCTCAAATCCAGCTTCTGATGTACATAACTATTCTCATAATTCGTTGTAAAATTCGAAATATTTTTGTTTTATGGAATACTGCACACTGAATCCAAAACCTAAAGATAACATGGTGTATTTTACAAAGGTAAGAAAATATCATGCATATCATATTTAATTTAGATCACATTCACCCTTGTGTAAAAGAATCTATATAAATATACCTAAAAATGTAAATGGATTCCTCCTCGATGCAAAAAATGCAGTGCAGATAGCCTTCTTTACACCACCTAAACTGTACTCAGGAGCGGAGGCCGCCGATCTGCGGCCAACTTTTAAATCATTATCTAATTGTTTAAAATGTTTTAAATTTTTTTTCTTTGTTATTCACTATAAAGTCTCAATATCTACCAGAAAACGGAAAAATTTGATTCCGTTCCTGACTAAAGTATTAAAATTGCTATCCGATCTCAATGGGTTAATTACTTGATAAATTATTATATATAAGCACCCTAAAGTTAATGTTTATCAATTATAAAGAATTATATGACCATATTTTTCTCCTTTCAAACTAAAGGATTTTCAAATGTCACTTAGAATTAAATTATTCAAATTTGCTGATTGTCTTAACAATTTACCCTTTTCAATCTACGAAACTATCTTTTATTTGAGATATTGTCTTTTAGTGGTCTATTAGAGGTCAAAGTAGGTGATGCACATACAAGTATGAGTCTGAGGTCCAAAATCTCTAACTTACTGTAAATGCCGGCATATAAGTCGACCTTTGAAGCCTAAAAAAATCGCTCTAAAAACAGGGGTCGACTTATATGCCGAATATAAGATTTAACTTATTTAACCCTTTACCACCAAGGGGTAAATAGATGATACTATCTGCTTTACACTCGTTGTACACAAACTCTTGCCACTCACCACATTTATTTCTTACTGAAACTAATTTGTGATAAGTCTAATTAACATACATATCATGTAAAACAAATTTAATCACGAAATACAATTGTAGTTGAAAGTATGTTGCGTTGTGACAGGCTTTCAATGTCTTCCAGGGTATCTATTTTCCTTCTTAGAGACGTGGTGATGTTCAAATGGCTAGTCACCTTTGGGTAGCACCATCTGTGATCTTTTCATACTCAGTAAGCCCATGTATGAGGAATGTTTAGCAGTTATTTCAGAATGAAGCCTTATGATACTTATGATTTATTTATAGGAAATACAGATTTTAGCAGTTTTTCTTACTTCATTGCTGGTTTTATTTTCTTATTTTTAAGGGAGCATTACAATTGGAACTTCATAGCTGATATATCTAAAAATTGATATCTGCATATTATTTACTTTTTATTATTTTTAATGAAAGAATTTGATTTAATTTATTTTTCTGTTTTGTAATAATTTGTACCAAAATTGAGTAATTTTCTAGTTCAGGGAGCTTGCAGATCATTTTACGTTTTTTAATCTTGTGACTTTAATACAATGATATCAGAACTTATGAGTTAGTTATTTTAAATTCCAATTGAATGTATAATCGTAGCTATGAATCAATTAGTGGGTATACATTGCACCTTAAAAATATTGAAAATAATCTTCTAGACACTGTATATTTCAGTTATCAGTTTTACATATTTGGAATTAAATGCTAGGTTTAATTATTTTAATGTCTCTTCAAGAATAATTTTTTATTGCCTTTCTTTCGATAATTAAAAATAATTAAAAATCACATTGAATTTTTGTAAATAAGTATAGTTACTGTTCTTGGTGGTAGAGTGGCTAGCCGGTTAGAGTTAGCAATCTAAGGTTCTGGGTTAGAGTCCTGGCTAGTAAGATTTTTCTGGTTAGATAATGGTTATGTGTTTGTCCTTTGTTGTTGTTTATGTCAATCACTGTTTTTGTCCATGAATGGATGTTGTGGGGACTTAAAAATTAATAGTAATAAAATAATAGTTTCCCAACCTCATTTAGAGCCACAGTGACCCTTTCATGCTGTAAGTGACTTGTGGACTCAACACTGTAGGCCTGGTCTATAGAGACAAAGTGTCACTCATCTTTCACCATTTTAATAGTTTACTAAGTTAATTTCCAACAATATAATGAGAATGAAAAGATGGTATTGACTTTGAGTTCAAGTACGGTAATACTGTCAATATCATAGCTCGTAAGTCAGGTGAATTCTGGCTAAACTTATGGTTAGAATACCTGCCCAGGAAGTGGGAGAATCCCAGCAAGTTAAATGTTTTTCACTTCCTTTTATCTTTGGGTTTATTCAGAAGCATGCCTTCATGAGGTAAGACATTGTCTTCTATACTCTTTGTTGTTTATTTGTATCCTTATTTGTGTCAAAGGTAGTCAGAGGTGAGAACATTTTATTTTTTATTTATGTTTGATTTATGATTATGTAAATCATTTAAAATAGACTACGAAAAAAGTATAACAAGTTTTTAAAAAATACAAAAGATACCCACGAAATTTGGCAAGGGAAAGCAAAACAATTCCTAGCCATGCTCCTCAGGGGTTGTCCACCCCTGCTCTAGACATAGGTGGCATATTATATAGAAACACCTAAAGCTCCTCAGCCTTAAATGTTCAATGTACTGCATTTACTCTAAAATAACGTGCACCCTTTTGGGCCTTTTTTCAGTTCAAATATTGGGGTGTGCATAAGAATTGAGGGGGCACTAGATTTGGGAACGATACTACTCATGCACATGTGCTGGGCCGGCTGCATCCTCAGCTCACCCTGATTCCATCTAACTCTTCAAAATCTTCTACCAGTACACTATCAATGTTTTTCCCGGAAGAGCCCCCATAGACTACAGGCTACTGTGGACCGATAGTTTTTAATTGAAAGGCCCTTGCTCAACTTTTTAAATGACCAATTTTGAATTGGTTAACATGTGCACTTACTTAGGACTTTAGGTGTAGATGACTTCTGGCGTTTCATATATAGTGTGTACACATTTAAATTTACGTATATAAAGCACTGTATAGGTATATAGTATAGATATATACGTTGCCGTGCATGGTGTGACTGCATGTCTTAAGATGTGAATTACATTTGCAGGCACATGATTTTTCTATTTCCAACGCTAAGAGTTTTGGGGTACATCTTACTTTTGATGGCGCATTATTTTCAAGTAAATAGAGTACTTTGGATCCTGGAGTGAGGCAGTCTTAGTTTACAAGTAGCTAATTACATTGCAGTAGGCTTCTTCAACCTGAAGAAGCCTACTGCAACGTAGGCTTCTTCGACCTGAAGAAGCCTACTGCAACGTAGGCGAAATGTTGTCGCTTCAAAGCTTCAGTCATGATGGTGGAATCCGAAAGACATCATTGGAACAACCAATCGCCACGGAAACCTTCGACTTTAAGTCTTAGTTTAATTGCAGCCATTCTAATGAGTGATACGCCATTTTTATTGGATAAAATTGTAATAATTTTCTGGTGACCCAGTATTTTGGTGGGGGCAAAATTATTAAATATACAGTATCGTAAAAGGAATAGGATTGTACCAGGCCTGCATTGCTCCATTTTGACCCCTTATTATGATTTGTTTGTGAGGATTTCAAGAAGAAAGAGGAGTTTTCCCTTTTGTCTAGGAATATATTGTTAACTTAAATAATTCTAACCTTAAGTCTTTCATATCTTTTCTTAATTTGATGTCTGAATGTTGTTGATCTGACAGAGTAGAGATAATGCCTTGTAAATAAATATGTTTGACCCCAAAATCTCTTCTTATTTTTCTTAATTACTGTTGATCTAAGATTTCATAAGATGTTATCTTTTGTTGTAATCCAGTTAGTATATCTCAATCCTTGCATTTTGGAATAGTTTTCACAAAAACCATTGTTATGAATGATATTTATTAATGATGGCATTATACAGGGTGTCCCAAAAATTAGTGATTAGTAGGAGTACAGAGGTAGAGATCCTCCTGGGCTGCCTGAATCTTATTTAGGGTGTCCTTTTCCTGATTTGGGTTGCCCAACTTTTACTTTTTGGGACATCTTGTATGAACTCTTTTAAATGTAATTGCCATTCATCCAGACTCATTGAAATTGAACTCTTTAGAAATTGGTTCTTTCTTCCTGTTTTCAATATTATAAATTTTCATTGGGTACTTGTATTACAGCTCTTGAAATAGTTGGGGATCACTAATGATAAAAACATCTCAGTGTCTTATTAAATGATAATATTGTATAAGATGTGAGTCTTATAGGTTGGCAAAGAATATTTTTTATGAATCACAAAATCTTAAAGGCAAGTGGATGAATTTATCTCAAACCTATTATTTCTGCTCTGGAATATGCCTTCTGATCCTTAATAATTTATCTTCTTATGTATATACATTTTTTTTTTAGAAATTTATTGGAATGCTATTTTAGTAAATTTGAAATTGGAAGCAACAGTTGAATGGGTAGCTGCGACGTTCCAAGTATGTGAATTAAATATCATAGTTGTTATGCTCAGTCATTTTTCAGTCATGATAGAGGCATTTCTATTCTATTTCTATGTTCTGAGATGTGGAATTGCTGACTAGTCAAGTGTAACATTTAATTTTGACGTACTTGATTAACCTTAGTTATCTGACTAAAAAGTGAAGCAAAATTTACAATCTCTGTTCACCACTTCAAAGCAGTAATGAATTAATGAAAACTTACCATTCTTTGTTTATCTTTAAAAAAATTGTGGTTTATAATTGGATTCTTTGCTTATCCCGTAAAGATGTGAGATGTCTTAAAACAATATTTCTTAGGTAATTTTGTTTATTGACTCTTTAACCGTGTATAATGCCTTTGTTGCCATTTCTTTTCATGATTACTATTATTCCTCTCAGATTTATTTTTTATAAATCATGCTCTTTCCTGGCACTCAGAGGCCAAAAATATTCTTAGATACCAAGGAAATATTTCCTCTAACCATCTCTATGTAAATAGTTAATTTCTTGTAAAGTATGAGTTTTCTTGGTAAAGAAAAGAACATCATCATCTTCTTACAGTTGAATGTTTGTACTTTTCTGTTTCCCATGTTTATTCCATGGAGGTGGTAGTAATGTTTTGGAAATTTATTATCATTTGAGAGTAAAATACTTTCAACCACTTTTAAAAAAATTGATGACTAACCTTTTTAGGTTTATTTGGCCATGTTCAGGCCATCAAATTTTAGCATATTTTATCTGAATTCTCTCAGTTTTGAGTCAGAAATTTATTCTATTTAATTTTTATGGTATCTCAATTTCATTTGACCCTTATTTAACATTTAATTAAGTTTCTAATTTATATCAAAGATAAAGAATGAAGAAGATGTAATGGAAAAATATATTCAATTATTGTGAATGCCTTTAAGTTCATTGAGCTATAAAATTGGGTACCATATGGTTTATTAACCTATAGCAGTACAGGTATCACTTGCTAATCGGAGGGTTTAGGTTTCTGAAAGGTTTGGCAAACCATTACGTATATGAGAAATAAGGGGTTAGGTTTTTTGATCTGCAATACTGAGAGTGAAATTTACCTTAACTTAATTTTCGTTGTGTCAATACACACATGTATCTATGTTTCCTTCTTCATTACAATGCTTGATCTAGTTTACGTTCCTAAAATGGAAAACTACCTGGTAAATACAGTACCAAAATTCAGTGACCAGCAATACATGAAGCATTTAAGTTCAAATTAGTAAATATTTCCTTGGCCTCATCATCTTGACTGCATGCTTGAATTACTAAAAATTCACTTAAATCTAAAGAAGGGGACAGATACCTATAGTCACAGTTTACTATTAATATATTATTAAATATAATCTATGGAGATATTCATTGCTAATTAGAATAGTCAGGTGAAACATTTATTTCTGAAAAAGGTTCAGATGCAGATGCAAAATCTATATTCTGCATTTGTATTTGATGATTGCTATTTTCCTCCCTGTTGGAAATCCGAGAACTCTTTCTACATTGTATACACCGTAAAAGAACTTCTTCTTTCTATATTCCCTTGTAATAATTAACTCAGAATCAGTTGATTCATTCCAAATTTCAAATGCTTAACCTACTTTCCATAATTTTTAGTAAAACAAAATTATTGGTAAGGATCTTATTATTTTTCCAAACCTGACCTTAGCAGAAACTAACTGCTTCTAGTCTGAACTGCTAGAGGCATACTTTTTGGATTATTTGTCATTCGTGGTGTGACAAATCCTGAACCGATTCCAAACTGCACATGCGCTCTGGAGGAGAACTGAACTAGTTCGGGATTGACTTTGCAAACAACCCTATAGACATAACTGTACAAAGGAACACAATGGTGTTCATATTTCAATTCTCAAGTGATCTAAATAAATAATTAAGCGTGCTGTGTTACTGCAGTGCTATAAAATCATAATTAAACATGATTATTGTTTATTAATTAGGAGTTATTTTGTAGCTGATTGTAATGTTTGTAAGAAGAAATACCAAAATGGCCACTTATGACTAATAATTAATTCTCATAAAGCTATTGGTAAAACTTGTTATAAAATTGGGTGCCACAAATACTTGAGTCTTTGCTGCAGACTACCCCATTGGGTAACTCGTATGGGGGGAAACCCCTGCAGTTGAGAAAACAGTCTCAACAAAATAAACAGCTGTTGACAAGGGATACCTGTATTTTCTTTGTGTAGCAAAGATAAAGTACATGAATGTTGAATAAGATAGATTGAATTTTTTCAGTAGACAGACTGAGAGCCTGCAAAAACTATACTAATAATAAAGATCTGTTGTTAAGTTTATTATCCTTTATTGTGAATTACTGTTAGGAATTTCATGTCAGTCTTGTATGCTTAATTTTTGTGTAGCTATTAATCAAGGGTGAGAAAGTAATGAATTAATGTTTTCCAGGCTCTGTTTCGTGATGCAACGAGTGGGACTCCAGGAAGCAGTTCTGTTGGTGTATTGAAACTTCCCGGACGTGTGCCTGAGTTGATACAGCCAATTCGTGACCGCAAACCTGCTGCTCCTCCCCCAGGAACAACCCCTGTTGGTGCTAGAGAAAGTAACTCGGCACAGCCTAGTGTGAATGCCTCCAAAGAAACACAACCTTCTGAATCGATTCGTCCATTTGCCTCTGAACCAAGAGAGACTGAATCTTCTTATTTGACTGATAGTTTATCACCACCAGTCCCAACACCTGATTTACCTGAATCAACTACCAGCCCCGATGCCCCTGTCCTACCTCTAACATCAACCCCTATTATGACAAGTCAACCCATAAGTCAAACTCTCACCTCCTCTCCTACTCCAGTGGAGGTGTCGAAAGTGTCAGAGCACCACAGAAGTGAGAAAAAGAAAAAGAAGGATAAGCATAAGCACAGAGAGAAAGATAAATGCAAGGAGAAGGAAGAGAGGAAGCACAAACATAGGCATAAGAAAGATAAAGATGGATCTCACTCAGATAATGGTAATATGACTACAAGTGAAGTTCCTTCTTCAATTCCTGCCGTCCCAATACGCATAACCATCCCCAAAGACAAAATAAACCTCACTCCCTCAGCCTCATCTTCCTCTAGAACTTCAAGGCCTTCTCCATCGACTGCACAAACATTAAATGTAGTCGATCATGGAACTCCTAACCCAAGCTTGAAGATAAAAATTGCTAAAGATAGGTTCAAAGGCACGACAAGTACCAATTCCCCTCAGCAGTCTCCAGCCCAGCTTAGCACTCCTCCAACGGGTGGGCTTAAGATCAAAATAAGCAAGGATTTCATAAAGGACTCAAGTGCAGTGAGTGAAAGTGTAAGTGTGACACCTGGAGGGAGGAAGAGAGATAGAGACAGGAGCCCTTCTAATACTTCAGTATCTTCAAAAGTTCCGAGACTGGATGGGGCTGGACCCACGTCCACGGGAACACCTTCTTCGAGCCAGAGGAGAAGTTACAAGCAGAATGGAGTGGAGAAGAGGCAGCAGCAGCAACCCCCCATGACAGTGCCACAGAGCGGGTCAAAGGTACGTGGAGGAGACAGGGCAGGTTTGGGAGGTCAGAGGGGAAACCCTAGAGTTTCACAGTACCGTCATCACAACCAACACCACCACCCGTACCACCATCAGCCAATGCAGCCTATACACCACCACCCCCCTCCCTCAATGGATGCTTCAGAGTATCCTTACATCCACCACCAACAATATTATCCATACATGCATGCTCCTCCTCCCACTCACATGCCTCCCATGGTAATGCAGCATCATAATCCTCAGATGCATCAAATGCATCTACTTCAGCAGCAGCAAGCCCATATGGGTGTTTATATGTACCAAGATGATTATGGTAATTACTATCCTCAAGGGCAGCAGCCGGAGTCATACCCATATCCTCCTCCTTCAATGATGATGCATCCACCGCCTAATGTCTCTCCTCCTCCAGAGCCTGTCCCAACTAATCCTCCTCTTCCAGAAGGACCTCCTCCTGAAGCCCCTCCACCTCCTCCCCCAGAGTAACTACAGATGCTTGTCCATTACTGCATGACTCCTTATGTTGAATTCCTCACACATTTCTCAGCGAGACAAACTTTCCAGTCCAGAAATCTCAGTAGTAGCATCAAGTAGCTCTTCATGACATTGACATTTTCTAATTAAGGGAGGCTACTGAGTTAGCTCCTTAAAGCATGTTATTTTAATTGATGAAGCCCAGTGTCAGCCTGAATTTGATCTATTTTAGGCATATATTTCGTTCTAAGAAAGAAGCGGAGTTTCCGTTAAGCAATACAGATGCCGTAATGCATAAGTTGTTATCCTATTTCTCAGTCCAGTTGAATGTTTACTTCAGTTGTTCTGTTCCATTGAGATTTCTTGATATTACTGGCATATTACTTTAAATTATAAAGGTAGAGGCATCCCGTTGTAAGCATGCATGTAGATGAAGTTGATTGTAGGGCTTTCTTAAGCTGTCTTCTAGTCAATCTGTTTCTGTCATCTCAGAATCATTTCTCAATGTTTCATCGTATTGAGAATTATATTGTATGGATTACATGATGATGTTTATGCAGTGTAGAAACATTTTACTGTGGTTATCATAGATTACAGGTGTAAGGTTCAGCACCTTGAATTTCAGTTTGCTATTAACTCACATGTGCACAACATTGGTTACTACAAGCAGAAACAAGTTTATCATGTAAAGGAAAGAAAAGTTTACATTGACCAGCTTAACATTTTGACATGAAATGCTGTTGGACGTGGAAATAGTTGGAACCTTGGCTTATTAGTAATTGTTTGTTAAGTGTGACCACAAGTGCCAACAGATTTTCATTTGGTGCTGGTTTCCTAAATTTTGTTTGATTAAAATTGTTCTGGTTTGGTGGTTTGTTTTTTTATAGCTTT
Source organism: Sympetrum striolatum (assembly GCA_947579665.1). Taxonomy (NCBI): domain Eukaryota; kingdom Metazoa; phylum Arthropoda; class Insecta; order Odonata; family Libellulidae; genus Sympetrum; species Sympetrum striolatum. The sequence continues at coordinate 44,133,660 of OX388342.1, read as the reverse complement.
GCCGCATTGATTTGTCATGCCAACATGTCTTAGTTGAGTTTAAGTAAGATGAACTTATAACTTGTCACACATTTTGTTTTGATTACATCATACTCTAGCATTAACAGTTAATCAATTACAAGCGATGTGTATGTCTCTTTTGTTAAATTTCTTCCACTATTCCATTGATACATCCTGATTTTGCATTCAAAGCTGAACTATGATAGGATATTTCAAAGCATGCTTTGATTTACCTTGCCTAAAGGGATCATTTATGTGCAATATTTGCTATTGATTTCATCCATGCAGTTGCTATCTTTCTGGCATTGAAATGTGCATCCTTTATATATAGGCTGGCTATTGCAATTGCTTTTATGAAATTCAAAAGATTCTTGTTTGCTCTACTGCATTGCTGTATTAGAAGTGTTGGCATTTTGTCTTATAATAATTGCATTTAAGAATGTGCTTAATGTAACCCTTTGTTTGACTTCTACAAATCACAGTTAGAATGAATACTTGGATTCTAAATTGTTTGATCTAAGTGTTTCTCTGTAATCTAACATATCTTTACGTTTACATATGCAAATATTTTGTGCAGGATGTCTCATCTCCAATGCTAATTTTGGATGCACGTTGCTTTTTATAAATGTTTTCTAAGTGAAGCCAATTGTTACAATTTAGAGTTTTTATTTTATTTTCAAACGTTTTAAACTATAAACTATAATTGAAGACATTTAAATGTTTTTTCATAAAATGGAATAACAATTACAAATTTATTTGTTGAATTCAAAGTTCTTTATTGGAGTTGTGCCATTATGGAGAGTATGACTAGGGAAGTGAGTATGCTCATAAAAAATGGCTACCCATTGTTATCATAACAGGAGTAAATATTTATTAAAGTACTTTTTCTTTATGAATTTACAAACTCTGATTTAGCTGTATTATTTTGTGTAACAATGCTTTGCTTGTTTTCATAATTTCAGCATGACAATTCTTAATGTGAATTTCTTGATGTGCCTTAAGATTTAATTTTCTTTCTTCTAAGCTTATAACATTTCTTTATTATGGGGTATGCTTAAACTTTCATTGATTAGTAAATGGTGATATCAATTTAGAATGCTTTGTATGCTCAAGGAATGATTACTTGTCTGTGTTTAAAGATTCTTTTTGTATGCCTGTATGAGGCACAGTTATTACAAGTTAGAAGAATGCATGTGGCATGGGAATGCTTAGGTTATATATAAATACTAATATTTCTGGGATGGAATCTTTTGTCAACTGCAAGGAATCAATAACTCTATGAAACATAAATCTAATAAAAACATTATTATCCAAGTTCCTGTGTTATCAATTCACAAATGTATAGAGCACACCGCCCAGCACTTACAAGTACATAATATTACGATAATTTAATCAATATAATCTTAAGGTAATTCTAAGCCATTTCAGTCATCCATTCTTACATTCATACTGTATCACTTTAAAAATTTCAACTAATATAAGTAAGTTATTTTTATCTTGCTTATTAGTGTAGAAACATTCATGCATTTAAGTTAATGGATGAATTTCCAAAGCTTTCCTCAATGTTTGAATATATTTAAAAATTTGGGGCCATGTAGTGTAATATCATTTGTAAATAAGTTACTTGTTGTTATTGTGGAACGTAAGCCAATTGAATTTTGGCAGTCGATTGTATTGGTTCATCCAAAGTTGATCATTATGGTTTTTGTGTCATATTATAAAATTATTTCAATGCATGTGGATCATGTGATTTATCTTGGTTATATTTCATCCTTTCCCAAGGGTGAACAATTTTAATTTCTAAAACATGAAAGAATATTTTGGTTTTCAATTTCTACAATAATTAATATATTTACCTGTATTCATATTTTGTGCTTGGATCATAATTTCATCCAGCTCATTGTTTTAGGACTTGTACTCTTCATTTTGCATGATAGTTGCTTGATTTGTTCCCCAAAAAAATTTGCTGTTCATTTAGTAGGTGTACTTTTTTTGGGATTTACTTCAGCCTTTTGTATCATCTGGACCTTTTACTTTTCATATTCAGACTGATTTTCCATGCCTTTGAGTCCACCTGACGTTAATTTTTGTAACTTTTTAAATTCATTTGTTGCTGAGATAACATGCCAGTTTTGTTTTTCCCACCTTTGCCATGATGCAGGTGGCCTCATTGTCGCTGTTTACATTATTTTCGAACTGTGCTTCTTTTACCCTTGCCCTATAACCTTTGGTGTTTGGTGTGCTTTGCAGGTTCCGCAGAAGTTGGACTCTAGCTATCAGTACAAGGGGTGCCTGCAGTAAACAAAAAGGATGAAATCCATTGAAAAGCTTTAGCTAAAGAGCAAAATGGACATAAATATATATATATATTAAAAAGTATATATCAAGAATAAAAGACAGTGCCATGCTGTAGGATCTAAGTAACATGTGGGAGCGTGGAACACTGGGGAGCACATGCATGCACCCTTATCCTTTCAATCTGCCAACATTCGTTCACTGTCCCTCTTAAAAAATGAAAGTATGGGAATGCTTAAGAGAAGAGATGGAGGGAAGAGGAATTTAGTGATCCCATCAGTGAGGAATACAGAAACAGCAGACACACACAATGTAAAGAGAGAATGAGAATCGGCCCCTTGTATCATTTTCATATTATCAAAACGTCATTGTATTGTTTTTTCATGTTCTGCTCCTTTACCTTTTGGATCTTGAAATCTTCTCACATCCACATTGTCATTTTCTTGTGGCCATTTGAGACTCATATGTTATACATTTTTTCTCTTGTATAGTTTCCTATGTGATTCTTGTATGGACAATTTTAATATTTGTCATGTGACCATATATTGTGCACGCTTAGTCCTATAGCTGTAAGGAGTGACCTATTTTATTGCCAGTAAAAAAGAGCACAATTTTTGTGGGTGTGGGAAATTCCTTTTCCAAAGTGAGTTTAAGTCATGTATTCACCAGGTTTTACTCTTGCTGCTTTCCGGGTGTGTGGTGCTAATTGAATGTAAGAGGACAGAGAGGGATTTGATTAAAAGGGAACGCTGTTGGTGAGGGTCAGTACTAAAATTTATAACCAGGGTGTTTTCTGCGTTTGTGCTGGTTGCATGAGTGCCTTGGGGTAATGGATATGCACCTGGCTGACGGCAGCTGTGTCATCCATTGTCTAAAATTTCATATTATTTAAGTCTGGATTTTTTGCATTTCCTACTGATCTTCCTGTCTTTATGTGGAAGAAACACAACTCTGTTTAAAATTTCCAAAGTAAATAGTTGTGTAAAGTTCTAAATTATAGGATCATTAGTTAAAAAATTAATCTCTCCTACCGGCAGGCAGATCCACATGTTGCTAAAGAGAATGATCTTAAGTTTTATTTTGGATAGTTTTTTATACAATGTAATATTGATTTCTGAGCAGTTGGTACTTCGGGAATAATTGTACTTGAATCAAGCGGTGCAAATGCTGTTTTTTATTTTCATACAATCAGCATAGTTTTGTACTAAACTTTGTTTCAGTAGCAAAATGAGGATCTGTCTTAAATATGTCATTACACAAAATGTCCATACGCGAATAAAACAATTTGGAAGTCTTGGTGCATTTGGTAGTATTTTAAATATGCTGGTAAATATATCTATTGGTCTGTTACTGCTTCCTAAACTGCTAATGTACAAGCTACCTTTATTCAGGTGAGGCTAATAGCTGCTTGAACTCCAAAATTTAATGTGATGTTTATTTTGCCAAGTAAGGGCTCAGCAAGTAATGGTTCCTTGATTAATCTTTGAATGGTCCGTAAGGTTCCTCTCCCAAAATACTTGTAGCTGCTGCATTAGGAGGCTATTTATTCTATTCCTTTACTTTCTGAGTTTTTTTGCCAAGATCAGTTCAATATACTCCTCTCTGGAAAGCCAAAAGGATGATTGTAGTGCATTGTGTGTGTTCTTCAATAAATTCTTTGAAGAAGCTTTCCAAGATTATGTGCCTAATGTATAAAGGTGATTTAATTGTGCTCGGGTAGCCATGTCGAGAGAGGGATCTCAATGTTATGAAAATGTATATTCTCACTCTGCAAAACTAACGTGGATGGTATGGAAGCTGTAGCATATTCTGAGGAAAGCTACTTGCAAACATTCATACATAATCTTTGGTGATTAACCATTTGAGGTTATAGGTTGACAAAAAAATAGATTCATTTTTTCCAACTAGTTGGAATCTGTTTTTGTGTGTAAAATAGTATGTGTTTTGGGGACTTAGTTAAGCTTGTTCATCTCTGTATTAACAGAAGTGTTGACATTTGTACAAAAGCCAATCATTGAATTTTTTATAGTTAAGAGTTTCCCAGTGCTACAATCACTCTCTGCCTGTATTATTTACCTTCTCATGGCTTTATTGATTGTGGGCAGAGAATGATAAAGAAGTAGTGGCTGTGTATAAATGAACTTGCTTACCTCATGTAGGGGTGCTAGAGCAACCCTTCATTGTCACTCAAAGCAGTGGAAACTTAATTAAATGGTTATTAAATATAATTATGGATTACAAGTGCTGAAGTGTTGCACTTAGTGAAATAATGCAACAAGCAGTCTTTATTTAAGTTATTATTTGTTTTACCCTAGTCCACCATAGCATGCAATTTATGTAATCAGTTTGTACTTTTTTATGGACCAACAAATGGTGGATTATGTAAAGAAAGTGATGTTCATTGTTGATGATGGTGTTATAAGTTTCAGAGATAAATAAGAGTGGGTAGCAATTCACAAGTTATGCAAAAGGTGTATCAGGAAGAAGATGTTTATTACTTAGATGACAAAGCTGTGATGTTTTTCCATTGTAAACTCGGAATGGGCCTATATGCCACACCTATTTAAATATATGCTCTCATTTCAATTGAGGCAACCATTATTCTGGGAGTTAGTAAATAAAAATGTTCAGTTTCTGTAACAAATATCCTTTCAATTCTTTTTCTTGTGTTGTATGTACTATTAAAAGATTCCCTGAATATTGTATTGCACCTCTTTTGAAGAATAACCACATGTGCAATGATGATGATGTGAAAGTTGATTGCAGTGTTTTGAGAAAGAAATCCTGTTAGATTTGCAAAGGAATAATTATATAATGTATATAAATATGCGTTTCACTTTTCCCGTGATGATGGTTGTGAAGTCCAAGTAAACTCCCAAGAAGTATTCTAAAGAGATGTTTAAGATCATAATCCTAGATAAATTCTAAATTTTGTTCCTTTAAGCATTTAAAAGTACCCATGCGGTGTTTTTGTATTGTAAGCTCAAGGTGACGGCCATGCCAATGGTTGTCTTTGTGTGTATATTGTTACATCTATGTACAGTGTGCTCCAACTGTATATTCAATATCAATTGCTGCTAATGATCTAGGCATAGCAGTTTCCTAATGCTTTCTCCATTATTCATGTGATTGTAATAGGCCATTTTTTGTTATTGGGTACTTCCTAAGTAGCCAGAAAAATTTAGTCTGTAACTTTTGTATTGTGACCGACTCAAGAATGCATTATTTGTTTCATATTCTAACCAGAGTTAAGTGTAAGTTATTGAATGAAGTAAGCTTGAATAAAAAGTAAAATTACTTTTTGATAATGGAATTTGGATATCACTTTGTGATTTTTAGCCATGATCTTGGTTGTTGAATGTGGTAGATGTTAGGAGAAAGCTCATACCCTCTTTCCCCTATTTATAAGAAAATATCAGAATATTGAAATGATTTCTTCTATTTTTAAGATATTTTTTCAAGGAAAAAGTAATGTTAAAATTTTATTAAGAATTATTATACAAGTATATTTAAGTGGTTTTATTAGATTTCTAAATATGAAGAGAAAAAATATTTGACCTATCATGGGGAACAAAATTATAATTCATTCAAGCAACGATCATTCTCGTATTCAAATATGAGTCACTTTTTTCTGTCTCCGATTTTTTAGTTTATGAACACCTTGAAGTTATGGAAGTTTAAATATCATAAATTCCAAGAATATGGATGGAATTCATCTAATCGCCTGAGTATATTATCCACTAATTCTTATGTAAACATTTTTCAATTGTTTCATTCGATTGACGATGTTAAGCAGAGATGTAGTTGTCAGTGCGTTTGAAGATTGTTTGGAGGAAATGAATTGAAAATAGTCGTGGCGGTATTTTGCGGCGGATTTCACTTTATAAAAAATAAATATGATTTTCTGGGTAAGGTAACCGAAATTCATTGAGGGTGTGCCTCATTCTCTTGCAGGGTTAAGATCAGTGTTCAAAACTTTGTTGTATTACAGATTGAGACTCGTGCTTTATAAAATTCAATTTCACGTGCAGGCTTTTCGTTGAAAGTTAGAAATGATTAACTCAAGAAAATTTCAGAGACTGCTTATCTGAAGATTTGTTACATTTTCTCTGGTATTCATTTTTAAGTTTTATATTTACCAAATCATATTTTGTGAATGTACTCTCAGTTAATTCTCAATTTATTTCAAACTGCGCTACATTTTCAAAATTGCCACCTTGCTACGTTCGCATTCAAATGAGATTAGATTAAGAATAGTTGAAGCAGTCACCACCAGAGTTCGTATGGATCGCCAATGCCTTCTTCTATGGCGGGAGTACAGTGTGGGTAAGTATGCATTCTTGTTTTGAAGTACTTAGGTTTATATAGCTTTGCTCATGTCTCGACGAAGATTTTGCTTTGAACTTTAACCACTTTTAGCGCTTAGAGTTTAAATTTTGCATTCTTACTTATTCCAAGATGATTAGTAAAATAAGTGAGCCCGCTGGAACCGTAAACATCCGATTTATTGGATTATCTTACAATTAGATTCATCGTTTAGAATAAAACAAGGTGAATATTTTAAAACCCCTTTTATTATCAAAACTCTACATTGAATATAAATGAGAATAAATCTAGTAGAGCATATGTTCAAGTTATTGTGTTGTCTAATAACTAAATTGACTCATCACTTTAATTAAAAAACCAGAAAATAGGAAAGGAAAATTAATGATTTTTTCAGGGTTTCATATAATTTTTCTGCAAAATTTCGATTGTTCACAAAATTGCTTTTAGCTTAGTTTGCCATCTCTCATTTGGTGAGAACAGTAATTCCGTTTGGAATCCAAACTTTGGATGCCTGCGAAACGATTAAGACGGAAATTGGAAGAAACCTTACTTCGAATATCTTTTCTCTCTTGTTGTAAGCAGTTATTCCGTGTAAAAGATTTTCGTTGTATTTCGTTCTTTTATTTCATGGCTTTTCAAGTACGTATATACGGGTGTATTTTTCAATTCACTTTGCAAAAGAAATATCAAGCTTTATTTAATTCTTCTAACCATTTTCATTACTACTTGAGGTATTTACTTCAGGAGTAGTCGCATCATTTCTCATTAACAACAAGTTTAACATCCGCTACAGTTTTAAACCTTGAATGTTCAGCTGTGTATGTAGTTCCAGTAAACAACGAATGCAATATCCTGAATGCATCGACAAAACGTTACAAAGATATAATCTCTAAAACAGATAGTTTTACGACTCGGGTTGTTCTTTCAGCATTCTATCAATTAAGGTAATAGGGTAGATTAGGTAAAGATGATGTTGTTATTATACACTGCCATACGTCACTGGCGGCTCTCGAATCATGTATCTAATAATCATACATGTTTGCCTTATTATATAAACAACCCTAACTTTCTGTTGAAACTCAACGAGGTAGTAATAAATTATATCGTTCTCTTTCATTTCTTCTCTATATTCCAAATTACATTGACGGTTCACTTCAGAATGTGCATTTGGAAACGAAGGATTCAAAGTTAATGTTGATAATGAAGATACAGACATAAACGAAGAAATCACCTTAAAAATATATGCAGATCCACATAGTAATCCAAGCGCTAAACACACAACATTTTTTTTCTCAGATAATTTTTACTTTCTCCCTATACGTAGTATAGAGAAAGTATTGTATTTGCAAAAAAATTCGACCTCCAGATTTCGACGGAAATAGATGTTTTGGGGCCCATAGAGCACGTTTTCGCTATTTTCCCGAACATGTCTGTGTGTCTGTCTGTCAGTCTGTCTGTCTGTGGTTAAAAAGTTTGTGGGCGCTCAATCTTAAAAAGTAATTATCCGATCATTTAAAAAATTCATATTTAGAATTTTCCTAACAATGCCAAAAGTTGATTATTTTTTGGTGAATATCGCTTAACCGGAAGTTAGGTTTATCCGGAACAAAATTTCGTTTCTTAAATATCTCTGTAAAAATGCAATATAGGTATATACATTTACACACAAAAGTTGTAGATAATGTGCTTGACTTCAACTTTTGTATTGAAAATTTTTTCGTAACACTGATTGTTTAGGAGTTATTCTTCAATAATGGGTAACCGGAAGTCGTTGTTTACCCAGAAATGGAAGTTTTTCATGCATATCTCTGTCAGAATGCAATGTAGGTATATACAATTATGTACAAAAGTTATAGATAATGTATTTTACTACAACCTATGTATGAAACATTTTTTCGTAACACTGATTGTTTTGGAGTTATTTCTCAATAATGGTCAACCGGAAGTTGTTGTTTACCCAGAAATGGAAGTTTTTCATACATATCTCTGTCAAAATGCAATGTAGGTATATACAATCTTGTACCAAAGTTATAGATAATGTTTTTTACTACAAATGTTGTATTAAACATTTTCCTTAACACTCATTCTTTTGGAGTTATTTATATATTACCGGCATAGGCTTCTGTTTTCAATAAAAACGGAGAAAGTCATCTGCTGGCCACATCAGATTTTTACTAAAAGTTCCTGAAGTCTGCCTTTTCTGTCTTTCCTCTAAGAAATATCTTGTCTTTCGGCCCCTATATCATGAAAAAGGAACATTTAACTGTTCATTGTCTATGCTGGGATGACTCGTACGCCATAATGTAGATCTAAATTTTAGATAAATACCCCGCCAGTGGCGTATGGCAGGTGGTATGGTAACACCAACGCCTTTAGGCTAACATGCAATTTTACGTTGCGCTACTACTTTATCGGACGATCGTCGTGTTGCGCTAACTAAGACATCTAAACGATTGGTTGACTGTGAAGTTACATGTGCGAGTCATTGAGGCGTTCAGATTCAGGAAAAACAAACTATTTAACTAAAACTAAACAGTTCCATGTGAGCGCATCTAATCTACCTTATTAACCTTATCAATAGGATGTTGGGAAAACGACTAGAAGTAACTTTCTGTTTTAACGATTGCTTTTTGTAACGTTCAATCGATGTCTCTCGGAGATCGCGTTCGTTGTTCACTAAAACAACAATTTACAAAAATAAAAAAAAAATTAATAAAAAATGTGTAACGAAACAGAAACACAATAGTATTAAAAATTAATTATAGAAATAACGGTTATATAGGGTGGTAATATCAAATCACGACACTGCTAAAAAAACTTCCATTAACTCCTAACGCTAAGTCGGATCATAACGATTATATAAACAAAAACAAACCATGTTGTGCTTATTGATCTTCATTTTTAAAACGAAAACATAGAAATATATATTAAATTTTTGTAAAATAAAAATACACGGGAAGAAATGAATATAATTTTCGAAGATTAAATATGCGTCAAATTTATTTTCTAAATATATTTCACTCGGCGATAATTAGTTTGCTGGACTTTACATTTTTAATTTCGGCCATAATTGTATTTCGTGATGAAATTTGTTTTATATGATATCTTCGTTAATTAGACTAGCCAAAATTTAGTTTCAGTAGGAAATAATTGTGGTGAGTTGCGTTTGTGTACAACAAGTGTTAAGCAGGCAGTTTCACTTATTTACCCCTCGGTGGTAAAGGTTTAAATTTTATGTTCGACGTTTAAGTCGACCCCTTGTTTTAGAAAAAAATTTTTGAGCTTCCTCATAATAATGATCGTTTCCCTATCATGAAGAGGTCTTACTAATGAAACTGGTAAGGATAAGCTACGAGGACATTTTCATTACTTTCAAATGAATTTTATTAATATATATCTCAAAATGGTCATTGTATAAACTTCTCGATATGGACGTTTTTACTCCAATGTCAACAAACGGCAATAAAAATCTTTTCAATGAGTGAATCAAAAAGAGTCTAAATTAATATTCAGAGAGAATTTGAGGCAAATTTGTGGTGTTTGATTGCGTCACAATGATTCTGATCGCTATAGCTACAATACAGCCTTTCTAAGCATGAGTCATAAAATGATGCTTTGTTGGTGTTATTCATTACCAAAAAAAAGCGGATTCTTTGCTAGGGACAAACTATCGGTATTCCAAACATTAATTCCAGGATTATGTTTTATTCGTTGAGATTAATCGATTGAAAATGGAATCATGTTTTAAAACGCTATTTTTCTCATATAATTAATATTTTAGAAAACAATGCTTGTGTTGTGACAGTAATCAGAGCAACGACGTTAAGACACGCATGCGGACAAATTAAGCTTCTCATCGCTTCACTGACACTTTTTCGTGCATATCAAGACGATATCGCTTGGTCAAATTTTTTTGCCGGAGCGACCCCACCGGTGCACCACCCACCACACTCCATCTTTTCATCCCTAATCGGCGTCATCTCACGAAGCGGTCTAAGAGAACGAGAGATGCTCACGTTATTTGGGTTTGCTCCGAACCCTCGTTCGGAAAAGGACAAGAGATGGAAAAATGAGAAGTTGGGCGGATGGGATGTGTAAAGGTGTTTGAGGGGGGCGATGGAACTGTTCTCTGGAGCCCCCCTAATTACGGCCTCGTTCCTATAATGCTCTTGATTAAAACCGGATGTCCTTTCCCCTCCCCTCTTTCCCCCACCCCTCGACAACGGCCGTCCCCGTCGCCCTCCTCCTCCCCGGGAGGACCGCCAAAATGAGAGAAATTAGCCCCAGATTAAACTTTTCCTCGTCCCTAATTAGTCCCAGATTAAAGTAATGTCAGGGGAGCGATTAGGCGATTTAGTGTTAATTAAAAGTGTAGCTCGCAGTTAAGATTAATGGTCGACGAGGGAGACGGAGCGAGTGAAAGGGGGAAATAGAAATGGAAAATTAGAAGTGAGGTGGGAAAGGGACGAGCGAGGCGCTTTGCGGCAACTTAATGGAGGCTGTTTTTTCACAACGCGAGATATAATGCGAGCAAATGGAAAATGTAATTTACTAAATGGAGGGAGGAAGATGAATGCGGGGACGTATTTATATTTTGTATGTGTGATATTTGCTGGAATTGGGGTCGATCCCTCGGCATTTAGCCATTTAGCGGAAGAAATCCTCTTGATTAAGTATTGTTTAGTATTTAACGAAAAGTTGGAATTCTCTATTTTCGATCCAGTATATTTTCGGAGATTCGTATATGGAGTTTCGATTCCTCTCGGGCACAAGTCTCTCCACCAACCGCAATATCTCTAAGATGAGCGATCCATATCATGCCATAATGCAACCATTTCTCGACAGAGGAAATATCCCTGCGCTACCTGCATACAAATATTAATCCTAGCAAATTCAGTGAAAGTAAAATCGTTTGTTAGACGCAAAGAGATATTGAAAACGCCTGGAGTTCCTTTGTCGAATACACGTAAGTTAATTGCATTCTAGCCATTAGCTGCCATCAACTAATGAATTGGTATTAAATTTTCTCTGTCAAAATAACGCATTGCATTCAATTTTTTACCTTTAAATAAGGGTAAATACATCGCTCAGAAATAATGGGCTGAGTTAAAAAAGGGTTTGCCTTATAGTATGTAAAATTGACCGTGGGTTAAGCAGTTGATCTCTGAATTAAATCATGGTTGAAGTGCTGTGGAATACGCTCGTGAGCAGAATAATTAAACTACGGACGAAGACTAATAAGTGAAGGTCTCTTTGATTTAACGATTGTCGAAGCTCTTTTTCAATATATTTGCTCCAATTTTGTATTATCGCTGTCCATTGAAAACATTTACTCTGGATGCTCACCATAGCATTAGTGAAAGATCTTTGCACAGAGGCGAATGCCGTGATGGACTTCGAAACCTAAAATAAAAGAGAAAAATATTTAAATACTGGTTTTATCTTCCCTTTGATCTAAAAGGTATCTATGATTTTCATAGAAAGCCTCGAAAAATGAAATCAGTCAAACGAATATATCTCTACATTTCATATTCGATAAACAATCTCGTTGACAACCACATTACTGAAACATATGCAAATTCTGTGGAGCAACAGAACTTGCTAATCATGGTACGAAAACTGTCTGCTAGTCTTGTAAAACATAGGTACTGTATACATAATTGCGGGTAAGCCCATTTAAGACTACTCGAAGTACATGTAAGTAATTATTTAGTGGCGCTTGCTTGCTCCATTTTGTACTTATTTCCTTTCATTCGTTGGCTGTGAACTTTTCTCTTGTTCCAGGCTTTTTATTCGTTTTTTTCTCCTTATCAGCTTTAAATTCATGATACTAAATAAATCTTAAGTTTGGATATTTCCACTTAAAATTCTATCTAGTTTTACATATTTCATGATTCCGCCGATAAATTTCACAATGGTTTTACTTTGTTCATATTTCGATGAAATTTAACTATTTGTCTTCAGAATGAAAGGGTTAATTCCTTGATTTGTCTGTTAAATTTTAATCCGCGTGTTCCTATTCCACCGTGAAGGTCTGTGTGCTGTTTCGTTTCCTGTGTTTGCATTTAGCGGTTAAATACTTATAAGTTGATTAACCCTCAAATTCTGTATTTTTCTCTGGTGGTGTAGATCTTTCGTATTCTAGAAATATGCCGCAAAAAGATTTTCTGCTAAGGAGGATATTTTTACTGAGTATATCTTCATGTCAACGAAAATGGTAATGATCAACGAACTCGGACGTTTACAATAAATTCATTACTCGTGGTGTGAAGTCTTCCTAGAGATAACCTTCTTGTGACTATGCGGTGATTATGAGAGGAAAATAGGATCCGAGAAAGAAGAAATGTATGTACATTTCTCAGCGTGCTCTTGGAGAAGTTAAGATGGTTTTCACGAGGAAAAAGCTGATTAAGAGTCACAAACCGGAGGAATTAAGATGGAATGGCAAAGGTAAGCGGTTCTGTTTGCGTGTGTATGTGTCGAGAATACTGTTGAGGTTAAGTTGCGATCGTAGGGCGGAAAGGAAGGGGAAAAGACAAGAGAAATGGAAGGAAGAGATGCGCACACGGTTGCGGACTTGAAGGACCGTGTTTCAGCGACGCCCTCGTACGATGTGCTAATTGCCTCTTTCTGTATTCCGATCCTCGCTCCCTTACCATTTCGTTTTGTCGAAAAAATAATTAATTTCTCTTAAATGTATGCGGAAGCGATGGTGTTGACCCTCCGCGGTGCAGAGCCAAACTGCCCGAGCAACACGAACAGTTTGGAGGTGAATAATTGGTTGGACAAGCTAGCGAGAAAACAGTTTTTACCCCGCTAACTCCCTCGAGCGCTTAAAAAGTGTCGGCGAAACAGTTCGTGAACATTTTCGTTAACTCGGAGTGTATCCTTCGAAGGCGATATAAACTGGAATTACTGGTAATTATGGATTCAATGGTATGCTTAAAATCGTGACTACTATTTTAGCTACTTGAGCTTCTTGGAGAGAATCTTGGATACGTAAAAACGTACATATATTTCACTCTCTCCACTTTTGGGAAACCCCTTATTAGCATCGCATTTTCAAGATACTCCTTTGTACTTTACAACTTTGTTTACATCTTTTGCTTCGTACAAATTCATTTCTTGTCAACCATAATGCCAATCAACTCTTCAGCATTTCATTCACCATATTCAATTAGACTTTTCTTGAATATGATGGGTTGAGGTGTGACTTGGTGGAGCTTCTTCTTAATCACAAAGGAAAAAAATCTCACTTTGTAGAAGCAGCTCAGCTTTTTCTTAGTCGCCATCTCCTTCAAATACCATCTGCTTTCTTTTCTCGCTCCTTTTCAGTCATTTTGCTGCTATCCTTCCTTTCTAAAAGTAAAAATAAAGGTTTAATATCCTTTCGTACCGAACATGAATCCTTTCTTTCACTCCATATTCAATCAATCACTCCTATATTAACCATAGATACTCTTCATATAATACAGCTGCATAAAGTTTACTCTTTTGCTCCTGAAAAACTTCACACACCTCTACGGTATATGCAGCCATTTTCTTCTCTTTTCGCTATTAAATGTAAAATTGCCTTAATAATTTGAGGTACCTTAAGAGGGAACTACTTAAACTTTAAATTCCCTTTAAACGAACGTCTAATGTTCTCTGAGCAATTATAAAATATATATTTTCAGTGTGTCTCAGATTGATTCCTTACTCAGCAGAGACAGTCAGGGAGGCCCTAAGGGTTCGGCGAGCCCCGGGCAGCTTTGGCTTGCAGCACCGCGACAAATAAAATCAGAAGAAGAATACATATGCCCGTGGTGCGATTTGGGTAAAATTCAACATGCAAAATATGAATATTAATTATTTCCAATGCGAAGCGGGGGTAGTTCTTCTGTTGCTAGGGAGAACAAGCTGATCTTTGGAGGAATAAGGAAAATAAAAGACAATCCAGTCTTCATTGTACAGAAATTGGGACTAGAAGTGAACATTGGTGGAGATCCATCGGAAACTTTTATTTATCTCTAATATCTTCAAATTATTTAGGGTAAATATGCCTTACAAATAATTCTATAGTTATTTTACTTCCGAGTGAATGTTCAGTACATTATAATTAAACTGTCTTCAAAGTGTGACTTTGCAGGTTATGAAGTTAGCACATGGCGTTTCGAAGTTGAATGATAGTTGATATTACTTTTTGATTATTTCACTCTTATGTGAAATTATATTTTTATCCACTCTGAAGACTCCTCATCGGCTTGCGAATGATGCGAAGGGGACATGAACACCAATATCGTATTTGGACGATTTTCCTCGCGTCTTGATTTCTCATTTTAAGGTGGTTGTCCGACCGGCCGAAGTAGAACGATGCTGCATTACATTTACTACATAATTCGTAGGAATGTTGTTTTGAAATTTATTGCAATTGGACATCGCAACCTAGCCTCGGATTGGCTAATTCTCGAGGAGTAGAGATTTCAGAGTACTTTAGTTACAGTTGCTGTTTGATAAAAAAAATATTTCGTGCGGTAATATACCTTTATATACAAAGGAATATGCAAGATATAGCAATATTAGGTTTTAATTACATCCACCTGGAGCAAAATGAAAATCTCACAGCAATTGTATGTACTCTAGTATTTTAATTTGGTAGCATTCGTCTCGCACGCTGCATTCATAGGGGTACTTAAGCGTTGATTTAGGTGGGGAGGAGAGAGAGAGCAGTCCTCATTAGAAAGGAGAAGTACAGCTTCCCCCGAGAGACAAGCAATGACACCTTGGGGACCCACAGATTCAACATGGCGGCTGTACGTGTTCGCTGTGCTCGAGTGTGGCGCCGGATGTGGCGTGTGAGGAAAGAGGAAATCTAGGAGTGGAGGAGTAAATAGATCTCCTGAATGAAGAGGATTCGAGAGTGGTTCACCGAATTCGATTAGGTGAATTGACATCAAGTAAATGCGTCGAGAGTACGTTTCGTACCATTTCCGCTACATTCTACAGATATGTCTTAAAGAAACGCAAAATAAAGAGGAGAGATAGAGAAACTCACTCAAGAGAAACAGGATATCAAACAATCGCGTGGATGAAAGTAATTATCGAAACATAATAATAGGGATATTCTATCTTTCGGACGGTGTAAGTAAGTTTGTACTATACTTCGGGTGATAAGATTATAAAGGGAATTTATTTACAGTAAGAATACTGTAATGAATTTGAGCAAAATGATCTGCGATTCTATACTTTCTATATTCTATAAGCTCCATTTAGTAAAATATGACATCAGATTTATCGTGAAAACAAATATATTCATGATATGATGATATATTATATGGATAGTAACATCTTGTATCAAATCTCAAGAAAGTTAATTTCCAAAATATTTAAATCGACGTTGACAATTAAAGCTATTTTGTCATTATTCATTCATACAAAAACAGCAAAAACTCTGGAAATGAATAAACATACAAACAACTTTTGATGTACATTTTCTTGAGGATGAAATATCACGGAGAAGGTAAAATCTTCAATGGTGGAAGGACAGGAATATTCCATTTCATCCGAATGAACAGTTCCTTAGCTAGCAACCCAAATCAGTTTTGAACTGGGGAAGAATTAAAATCATCTCTTATGAATTCTCTAATATCCCTCAAATTCATAACACTCTCGAAGAAAAATGTTGACGTACATAAACATTTTTCCAGCGTGCATAACTCTTTTTCTTTAAAATGGTCCAGATTTTCTGTGTCTGAATTTTCTATAAAATATTCTAGACTCGAATTTGTAATAATTGGGTAGATTTTTAGAATTAGATATATACCCTGCGAGCCGCCAGAGGCGTATGGCAGGGGGTGTAATACACTACGATTATTCATTCCTCTCTATTAGCATCTCGAATAGCCTGGAGAAAAACGACCAAAAATAATTATCCGTCCTTGCGAATACTTCCCTATAACGCTTCGTCGATGTCTCTCGGAGATCGCGTTCGCTCCTTATTGGAACTAATATTTCACTTACTTCGTATATAAATTCTGAACGAATGAACTTTTCGAAAAGTTTTCGACGATATTCAAATCTTCTCATCTGTAGTGAATTCCAACCGAGGGACTTATCATTGCCGTAACGCTGATATCAAACCTGAAATCCCCGTAAACGAATCGAGCTGCTCTACGCTGGACCATCTCTAAATCTGAGACTAAACCTACTTCGTGTGGGTCCCAAACTGCACAGCAATATTCTAGACTCGACCGAATAAGAGAAAAATAAGCTATTTCTTTGACTCTCGATTAGCATCCTGTCAAAGTTCTACCAGTTTATCTTTGCATTCGATTCGCTTTTACTATCGCATCTCGAACATGTTCCTTAAAAGATAAGTTACTGCTAAACGTGACTCCTTGGTATTTGTTGTCGTGCACTAACTCTAATGGATGACCTGAATTTGGTACTGCGAGGGAATTATATTTGTGGAGCGCGTAAAACTCATAGTGTATTAAAAACCTGTAAAAAGGATGCATGAGAAAGTTCATTTTTTGCAAGATAGATAATTCTTCATTATTGAGGAGAGAGTAAGAATCTTTACCTGATTTTATATCCTAACTTTATGTAACAGAAATTTTAAAAGTAAGAAATTCCTCCCAAGACTTACATTATAAAGTAAGCGATGAACAGAACTTCTAATACTATGATTTGTCTTCAATATTTAGAGTTATCTGTTACTGAGCATTAATATACATAGAATTATCATATAACTTTGAATAGGAATACATAAAAATGAATTCCTTTATAGCATCTTGTTTTTACAGATTCAGTTTTATTAATTACTTATCGACAATTTTTTGTCAGGTAACAGGTAACTAAGTCGATAACCGAGAAATATGACCTACAGCCTAATGAGATCTTATCTTTTCCCTTTTATTCTCTTCCAGTATTATTCTAATTCGTTACTAAACTGAGTGTTGGATGTCGCACTTTTGTGGCTCTAAATTAAACGTTCTAATAGAACTGATGGAACGTCATAAAAAAATAGAAAGTAACAGCTAATTGATAACGATATTGGTTTTTAATTATGCCAAATGACGCTTCTCATGTTCGACCATATAACACGAAATATATATGGATGCGTGACGTTTAAAATACATTGTGCGTATGTTATAGAAGAGCTCGAGGGAATTCAATGTCCTATATCATTCTAGGATCGCCCACTTTACCTCATTCTTAATCTGAGGACGACGATTCGAGGAGGAAGATCTTCTTTGAACGTTGCTCATAATTTCCCCGTCTATCGATCTCCTTCCTTAAGTATCAATCCCACTTTTCCCTCTTCTCCTCCAAATTCCTCCCTCGAGACATGTGCATTAGTTTAACTGGCGGGCGGCAGATCCGCAACTATCGTTTCACTAATGCTCACTCTAATTGGCTATCTCTCGTTCGACGGAGTGAGTGTTGGGGAAAAGGACGCCGGGAAATAAGGAGAAATTGCACGTGTTTTAATCAACCCCTCTCCACCGAGGATCGTCCATCTTCCCATTCCAATTCAGCTTTTCCCCAATCTCGCAAGTCTACGGTTTCAGAGCGAGAAGCTCACAATCTGGAAGGATCTTTGAGATTTTTAAAACCCTCATGCGCGTTTAATTCTTGAAAGATTTAGTAATGCTTTTTCTCGGAAAAAGATATTAATTCGCGGAAGGATGCAAATTATGTTTCATTCATAACAGATAGCTTTGTAAAGAGTATTTGACGCGCGATAAAATGTTACATAATGGGTTTCATCTGATTTTGATGCAATTTGATGAAATCTATAAATCAAATGTCAATGAAAGTTTTCTATCGGAGAATCGCCAAATGGCTTACAAAGCTTATTATATAGTACAATATGTAGATACGTAGAGAGCGGATTTTAGGATGTTACCAAAGACTTAGTGTTCGTTTAAATAAATAAATCAAATTATTACAGCTCAAGGCGATTATGTTGACTTGGAGCACGATTTTGTGATTATAGAGTGATAATAAGAATGGTTAGTAAAACGATTTATATGAATGATTAGTATAGAATGATATCTAAGAATGGAAGAGAAATCGGAGGGATTGAAAGGGTTGAAAAGTTATTGAGTGAAGAGTTGTGCGTAGTATGAAGAAGAGAGCACGTCGTATGTTGTCAGTGAATGAACTTGAGAAACTAATGAATTTGAAAAAAATATGTTTGTATTAGGAGTGTGCTTACGACCCCCTTTTTGTGTGGTGGTGGAAGTTTGATGTGACAGAAGCTACTATTAGCAACTATTCGCTGTTAGAATGGATTATACGAGGAGTCTATGTGGTAAAAATATGAGTAATTGAATGAATATGGAGTTAAAAAGAAAATTTGAGAGCGTATAAAAGAGGCATAAAACGGTGCTTTTGTTGTTAGTAAGGATGTAGTAAGTGCAGAATTGTAGTAAGGAAGGATAACAGCAGAGCGACTGAGACGGTGAGATATGAGAAGGCAAAAATGGCAATTGAAGGAGATGCTGAAGAGTGAGGAAGATGAAGGTAGCTTTATCGCCAAAAGGGAATGGATGACATAATGCATGAATTTATCAGAAACGAAAGATGTATGTTAGGACAACGAGCTATGGAGAAAAATATTAAATAATGAAAGAAATGACCTGCTGACCTCTTAAAGGAATAGTGTGAGTAATATATTCGTATTTATTGGAATCAGCGTCTTGTTTGGTGAAGCGCAGAATTAAAAACCAGCACCTTCCGCAAAAGTAAGCATCCGCTGGAAGATCTGTGAGGGGCCTTAAAATGATCAGTGAAAGACCGGAACATGCAGACTAAATTGATTAAGCGTTACAAATAATTATCAAATTGATAATTTTATTGATTTGATGATTAATTATGCAATAAAAATCAACATTTAATTTTTCAAGTAGAAATAATTCGATTTTTATCAATTTCTTAATCGATACACTAACGTAAGGCTTTTTGAAAGAAAACTCTAAGCTTTTCATAGTGTCGTTGGAAAGTTTATGGTACCAATAAACGTAATTAAATGTTTTCATTAAACATTATCTGTATTTAACATATATGCCTTAAAGCTCATATATTTTAACAATGAGAGTTATGGTATTTAAGAACTAAAAATGTATTCTTACTAGTTAATTTAATTGCGGGAATCTTACGAAAATCAAAAGAAAAATATTCCTCCACTTGAAGCATCGACTTCTCTCACTGCTTCAGCTCATTTCAATCCGCAGTCAACATCAAATGATCAGTTGAGACTGACTGCAGGCCACGATGCGGAACTCGACTTCTTTAACTCTGTAGAATCTTCCACCATGTCATTGACAAAGCAATGTATTTTCCCCGAGGTCAAGGTTTGCCATATATGCATGATGTTTTATACATGATATGCCGCTGTAATGCATTCTATGGATACATTTGTGGTTAGAAGAAATTAAGATCTAACCGAGGGAGACTTAAGATTTTCAGAATGGGAAAATATTTAAATAAGATTTACTGTTTTTAAAGAGAATTCTTGGATAATAAAGTGGACCCTTTTACTTCTAAAGCGCACTATATGAATTTTTAAAGTAATTTTTTCATGCTAACAAATGTCATAGCCTCAAATTAGAAAAAAGTTGCAAATAAATTCTAAGATAAAACAAATTTATAAAATGATTTGCTAGAAATAAGATTAAAGTAAGATCAATATAAAAACTGGTTTTGAAAACTGGCTCTAGCGCATTTGAGCAATACGTGACGTATCTTTGACAATAGGTCGAATTTATTCGAGAAGAACCCTATTTTTAGATGATTTAGTTTACGTAATTCTGCGTGGATATAGTTTATTTACCAGATTACAAAATATATACATGTAAAGAAATCTCACGGGAGAAAGTGGTGAGTTTAGAGATATTCTCAAAACCATCACTAGGAAAGGATATGTGCATTGGAATACAGGTATGATTTTTTTGAAAAAATGTGTTTTACCAGAGAAGGAAACAAAAATTTCGGATTTAAAATTCCAAATGAGTTATTAGATTAAATGATTAGAAAATTATACGAAAATTTAGACGTTCAAATACTCATCTGTTTACAATCCATGTTCCTTTTATTTAAATTTAGGATAAAATTTTCCGATCCCGTATGTTTAACAAAATCTATGTTTTCTTCTCTATACTGCTGATAAAATACTCCTGATTTCTAGCATCTGCTATTTAAAAATAAAATTTAAATTCAATGGCTTTAAATGTCGCAGCAGCTATCACTATTCTATATAGATTGCTTATCACTCTTGCGTAGAATTTAAGAAGTTTTTGCCTCTCTGTTCAAGTGTACCATCGCAGAACAGTCGTCTATGATAGACATGACTGACGTGACAGTTGCAATCGTAAGTACAGCTAACAGCATAAAAAAGTTACCACCTGAGATACAACCGGCATAACTCGAGAAGGGCGAGTCTTTCAGATTCTCTGTTTTGAGCGCGCTTTTCGTCTTCCTCTTTATGCCTGGCACGTTTTGAAGGCTTTTGTGATGATATATATTTTATAAATACTCGCTAATAGTCATTACTTTTGCTGCGGTAGAAGTAGTACTGTATTATGAAATAATTAAATTCGTATTTCGTTAAATCGGCTCGAATCTCAAGCGTAATTCGCTCTTCTTCTTAAAATATTGGACAAGAATTACTTTGGCGGCTCTTAGTTCGTCCTAACATATATAATACATAACATTTTCCATCAATGCAGATTTATAATGAAATTGGTTATTTCAGTTAATGCTCCACATGCCCGCAGGATGATCGTTTTCGCAAAGATTATGCTTAAATATGATACGATAATTAATAGAATATGAACTACTGTAAATCAGGTCAACGAAAGTAGGAAAAATAAGAAAAAACGTATATATTATAAATATAATAATGGTGTTGCAGCTTTGTGAAAAATATCGAAAGTCGAAATTATTTATTATCAATGTAAATTTATTTTGCTTCGAAAATTATTGGCATAGGGTAGGATATAATCATGTAGGCATATAAGAATATGCATACAATGTGCATACATTCATGCATACAATTAGAGCTTCCGCCAGTTGATCCCACACAAATGTCGAGCTATTCACACATTTAAATTTCTGCACCTTCAAGATATCGTAAATGTCTTCCTTATCTTTAAACCAAGAAGTTTTAAGGAAGAATAGGTGAGGCTTGGAAAGCAGCATTAAGATTCAGTAGTAATAGATTCTCCTGACATATTTCCCAAGAAAGGAAGCTTTACCCATCTTATTTAAGAGTAATCATAGATAATAAGTACGAGATGTCAGTATTTCTAGAGCTTTATTCAGTAATCGCTGATGGACTAAACTGGCCTCTCATTAAAAAAAGGAAAGGGAAAATACGAAGGCTAAATTTTAATTATTAAACAGCATTTACGGGTGTAAGGGCAACTCAGATGGATTACGCCTGATTTAGCAGTTTTCCTAAATTAAATTTCCGTAAAAATATAGCCATAGCTCAATGACTATAAGGAATGGTGGAAATAACTAAGGAAAAAGATTCACAATTTCTTACATAACGCAGTTTCACCAAGTAACGGCTTCTTCAATCAATTGGAATTTAAGGAAATTACTCAGAGAACTAGGACCAAAGAAAGCTGCATCCATTGCGAAGGAAATTGATTCCAATCCTTGGGAGGGGGTAATCTGAAGATTATTGACATTCTGGGCAGGCAGACGTTTAGAACTAGCTCCCCTTAATGGATAAAAAAAAGTTTACTTAAATATTGTGACCGGGTGTAATCGTCAAAATTACCTAAGCTATAGTAACGAGTATAATTTTATCATTGAGAATCTTCAAGGGATCTGAGAATAGCCCACAAATGCTGTCGACGGTCTCCCAGACTGCCCATGTCTCGGACCGTCTATGCTTTCAGGAGTAGAATTAAGCATATATTAACCGTAGAAAGATCACTCCCGAAGAAATTAAGCTTCGGAGCATTCTAATTCCAAAATTACGTTCTCAATATTTACATTCATCTTTTCAGGCTTTTTCTTCTAACCAATGATTTTCATAAACCTTCAAGATACCCTTAGAAATCAATCAACAACAAAACGGGAAAATTTAAGAAATAGCTATTTGCGTAAACAAGCGTTCCTTTGGTTCTTTTTCATTACTATCATTGAATGTATAGTGTTTTCAATCCTTTTACCCATTAAATGTTAGATCCAGTTATTAGTTTCGTAGATTTTAAGAACCTTAAAAATTAATATAAAAAAAACACCAAGAGAAAGTGAATACATTTTTTCTCTCAGTGTTGATGATAGCCAAAACGTTAAACTCATCTTGATTCACTGATAAAATTTGCTAGTCGATCTCATTTGGTTTATAAAATACAAAATAAAGATGTCATTTAAATACGCATTTAAACACAATTATAATAGTCATTACTGTAACACACACGCGATAACTTGCCCATCCTGCGTCGAGTACTAATAATTCATACTCTAGCTAAGTCTTTAATTTGGTTAGACGTCGATTAACATTGTCATGCAGAAGTCACAATTCCACGGATAGCGGTCTTAACATTTTTCGTAACTAATAAAATAAAAGATGGTCTTCTTAAAATACTGAGAACTTCGAAATAAACAAATTGTAATACTCTTCGGGGTTGATTGGTGGATCAGTAAATAGCTAAAAAAGTGAGAGAAGTAACTTTTGAGAAACAAAATTTCGAGAATTTTACCAGAAGGACGTCTACCGCTGGCCTTTTACTACAGTATTTACTGTAAGCCATTACTCTGAAACGATAAGGAATCCATGGATCCAATTTTTAGAACGGTAGTTTCATCAAGCGATTTATGATTATTTTCATTCAATCCACATCAGATAAACAGTGAGATTTCGTAAGTTATTGGCTGAAGAACATACAAAATTTATAATCTGATGCTCTGCAGTCCCACTTTATGAGAGATTTATTTCTTCGAGTCATTCTTCTAATTGCGAGCTAAAAATTATACATATATCAGAGAAGGCTAGCGGACACATTATTTTAGAGAAAATCAAAATGAATCCAGTCCTCTTCTCCCAACCAGAAAGTTTTTCCTTTCCATTCCCCTTCGGTAACATAAGGTTTATCTTGTCCTTTTCCCCCACCTATTTCGTTTTGTCCTGTTTAACAGTTTTCCAAGAATTCTACCCTTTCACCTGCACACACACTTTTGTTCCCTCTCATTCTTTCTTCTTTTTCAAGGCACACGCCATATGGAGGATCGCGTATTTATGTAAATGTTGAAGATGGTGCTAGTAAACGTCAAAGCTAATTGTGAGAATTAGCTACAGTGTTGTTATAAGGATAATTTAATTTTACAAATTCTTGGATTATATAATCTATAGGAGTCACGAGAGTAAGGGGAAATGGTAATCTAGAAAAGATTATTCCTTATTTAAATCAATCAAATGAGCTTTAACTTTGGGGAACTCCATAGGTAACTAAGCACAAGGAAATAAATAACTTTGTCAAAGTTACACGACTTTTTGTGTCGAAGATGTGGAACTTTTATTTCCTTGTCTTCTTTATTCCTTAGTTATTTCTCTTCATGATAGAACGCTTTTCAATTGGGAAAGTTGAACGAAAGGGTTGTAAAAGCAATCAAATTAAATTATAATAATCCACCGAATTATGCACATATCTTATGCATAAAAATTCAGCCTGCATATGTTTGTGCCCGCAAAACTCAAAAATCACTTGGTCGATTGACTTGAAATTTTTATAGAACATTGCATTCAAATATATATATACGAAAGTGTTTATATTGTAAAAAATGGCGACACTTCGTCCTTGCTTCGATCCCAGACGAGTCAAAGCATTTCCGTAAGAAATGCACGTAAAGTTCATTTTTGTCGCTGCATGCTTCATTTATTTTGCAAAATTAAATTAAAAATAATAGTCATACGAGATTGAGACAAGAACCAATAGCAGAGTAAATGAATAGAAAACCTTATTTTGGTCGTTTATTGTTGTTTCCGAATTGAATTTTCGAGATTTTTTACGGAATACACGAAATGTTTTGTGAGTATAAACAGCCGGTCCCCCTGACGACAAATACCATTGTTGAAACCGAGATCCTGCTTTTTGGCCTATTTGAAATTAAGAAGAAGAGAATAGTTGCTGGTTTCGTTCACATTGATGAGCATAATCAATCGTTGGAAGTGATTTAAACGATCGATTTTCGAAAAACGAAATGTGAGTTAATTTGATACCGAATGTTGTATTCAGTTAAATTCATTTGTATCGTTTTGGAAATGATTTAATAATCTGTTATCGAAAATTAAAGTGAGAGTGACTTTGAATGCTGCATTCAATTCGATTCATTTCTTTAGTTATCTTCCAGTTGATCGTCGTCAAATTCAATAGTACGCGTTAACACATAAAATGTTGCGGCAGATAATGGATAGTAGTAAATGATTTTTATATATATATAACAAAAATTCTCCATCCAAACGCGAGAGCCGAGCTAGCGTAACGTACCATGTTCTCCATCTTTCTTTTCTCTCCCTCCCTTCTCGAGAGAAAGGCTCGCCGGCCCGAAATTTGGACTTAGAATATCTTGGTGGGTCAGGGGTGGTAACTTTTTTTTGCTGTTAGCTGTACATTTGTACGGCAAACTTGTTACGGATTAAAGTCGTTAACAAAAACCGTTGTCATACATGACAGCGTGATTTCCCACAAATATAATAATAGTAATCCACCATTCATATTTAACTAATTTAAATGTCACAAAAATATGGGTAATATAATCTATCCATTCATACTTGCGACAAAAATTTACAATTAATAAAATTAGTAGTTTATTTGAATAGCTTTTAATTGTCAATCTGCATCAGAGGAACTATCGGGATCATTCAGGAATCTTTTGGCAACAGGGCCTGTGAAAAACATGCTATGAACTGTTTGTTTCTGCCTCTCTTTTTAAAGCGTTCCTAAAATACCACATCGACTTTTCATTAAATAAATCTGAAGTTCTGATAGTTTCAGATTTGTTTGGAGTCAATTTAATTGCAACAATTTGAACTTTCTACTACTTTGCCAACACATTTTTGATTTCAGTTGTCTTAATTAGTTATTTCTCTACGCCTTCATCTTTAGATTATAAATATTTCAAATTTTTCAAAAAATTTAAATTTATTCAAAAATGAATAAATTAAATTATATTGAGATTATTATATTTTGTATTAATTGGTAATGCTACGTATTGCAATTAGGAACTTAAAAAATATATCTACTAAACCTAGGACATAAAAATGCGTCACAGAGCAACGAAAAATGTTCTCAATTTCGATTCTGTTGTAATAGTTCACCTCTAATATAAGAATCCAATATCCCTTCTTTAGATACTTGTTTCAATTTCTCATTTATATTAATTACTTATAATTTAATATAGTAAATGAAGCGAATCTTGTAAGCAGTAAAGAGGAAGAGGAAACTAATATGAATTTCTTTTGGGTTTATTTCCGACTCGTCCAGAGTCGAATCCAGGACACTTGAGTAAAAGCAACGACTATATTTTATGATAAATTAGACCCTCTTATAAAATCTACAATTTCGTACTTCTAACTTATTGTTTAGTGCAGCAAATTATTTCATAAATTAGTTTCTTTATACATTTCTAAACGAAGGTTGCAGAAATTGGTTAAATAAATTTACACACGACGATGATGATTTGTGTAATAGTCCTAGTCTGTGGTTATTATGACGTACCATTTCAAATTTATGTTCTCTCAAGATTTTCCGGGGATTTTAATTGTTTTTTAACGTCTACCCAAGCGATCCAACAGCTCGCACAGTCCTTATCATACGTCACGATCCTAACTTATAGAATATGAGACTATGCTACCATCAACAGTACAATACGTCAATTCTAGATTCAAAAGAAGTTAAGACAATCATTGTGTCACTGACATTTGCTTGAAGTTGCATTCGCTTGGTGTGAACGTAAGAGTAT
Organism: Sympetrum striolatum; assembly: GCA_947579665.1. Lineage (NCBI taxonomy): Eukaryota > Metazoa > Arthropoda > Insecta > Odonata > Libellulidae > Sympetrum > Sympetrum striolatum. The sequence goes on along the minus strand of OX388342.1, from coordinate 44,107,074 downwards.
TGGAGCAAATGCTCCATCACTTTTGTTTTAACGTTTTGTGTAGATTCGACGTATTCCTCTTGTTAATGATTACCAAGAGGGTAATAAGAGGGACTAGCTAAAGATGCAATGGTCGCTTGGTGTCATAACTGCTCGTGACATCACTGAATGGCGAGCTCGGATGGATAGAGGCGCGAGTGCATGAGTTGGAGAATGAAATGTTTTGCTCGTGTACAGAATTTTCTTCACATCTATGGAGGAAAGAGATGTCCAAAATTATGGCAGATATTAACGGTCGTCTAAATGAAGTTGATTTTGCTTTTTTATAAAACGTTGGAGTTGCTGTGGATCAGGATATCGACAAAACTGAAAAGTTATTTAGCTAATACGGAAATTAGATTTTGCAATAATCTGATAGTGATTATGGGATAACGGATATTGAACTCCTTCTGAAGTTAAAAAAGTAGTTTAACAAACATTAGAGTAATGAAATGTAGAGTTGAGAACGATTACCGGAAGTGTTTCGAAATCTTTAAATATTTCCTAATAATTATGGATACTAGATCGGAGTTTAATCATTCTTGATCGATTCCGTTGATACCTACCTCACTTGAATTTTCATTCATAAACCCGAACTAGAGAATTTCACTGTATCAAAATGTTTTAATCGTTTTTAATTTTAATAATGATATTAATCGTCTATCTTTTGATCTTCCAAAATCTACAAGTGATTGACTATTTTGTGAATTAAATCTCCAAATTTAGCGATGATAAATCTTCTCGCGTATTTTCAAGTGGAATTCAGTAAGATTAGGTTTCAGTACAGTGCTTACTAATCTAAGAGAAAGAGATTTGTCAGAAAATGAATGTTTTAATTTTACAGCTTCTTAATTAATTAAGACTAATACCAAGCAAATCATTTCTCAAAAGTTCCTTTATGTTGGAATGAATGCCCGAAAATTATTATGATAAATTAATGATGATATTTTTTACAAGTAGTATATCATTGTGTGAAGATTGAAATGATAATTCGAAAGAATCGGTATGCTGATCAGATGAATGGTTTAATGGTAAATTAGAATTAAAATTTCAGTTAAGATACAAATTTACTTTATCCAACGAATACGATATGAATTGAGAACGACATTACCTACGTTTGTACGATGCGAGTAGCTAAAGAATAAATAGGTTAACCTACAATTATTTACGTAAGGATTTGCAATATGTACATATATTTTTCGCGAAAATATGAAATTAGTGAATACATTCTCACCAATTCAATTCTCAAGCAGTGCAACGACATTCCAGTTTTTACTGGCGCTGAGCTGGTCTTCCACGCAAGTTTTCTCGAGATGACAGGAGAATACCACTCCTTAAAAGTTAAAATTGATAATGATTAAGGCTTTGAAGAATAGTTTCAATATTAGCCATGAAGCTCTAAAAGTAGCGAGTAGAACTCAATGGAAATTCAGTTTGTCTAAGTAACAACAAGTTCTTATTTATCCTTCACTTTCGCTTTCAGGAGAGGAAAAGTTTCCTAATACTCTCCCAATTTACTATCAAGTAAGTTTCTAGCCATTGCTGCCGGAATATTGCATAATAATAGAATAGTGAATAAGACGAGGGACGCCGACAAAGACGGCTATTAGCGATTTAAACCTCAAATAACTATATTCTATCTTTAGCTCAAACTTTGGTTTAAAAATCTATTCGTCATTTTCTTGCGTAAAATGCGTAAAGATTCAGTTGTGGGTATTAAAACTATAACGAATCTAAAGATATAGAATCAGATTAGAAGTTCTTGTCGTCTTCTTTCTTATAGTTACCTTCAGCAGATCAGTCTGTATGGTACATAATTTGAATGCATCTCCGAAAATTCGGTAATCATCCTTTCCAGAAAAAATTGAAGTTTGACCCCCTGTATCTTTTCAGCGCGTATAGCTATCGATAATTGAGACAGGACAACAAAAACTAAAATTTTGTGAAATACTGCACAAATTTCACGCAGAAAAAATATTTTTCGCCTCCTGGATGGCTTTTTTCGATCATAGCACAGTGTGAAGCGTTATGATTGAACCGAGGAAAATGACTCAAAGTCACGGTGTAAATGAGAGGGAGCCGTTGATTGTTCGTGATTGGCCTCCCATTGGCCTCTCACGTTACTTTAAATTTACCGCTGCTTCGCTGAGTCCATTTATCATGTCCGAATATAACATGGCCTCCGAAGCAACGGCCATTTGCGCTGAAACATCCAATAAAATATCATCGTTCATAAAAGTTACGTTTGGGATACACGAGAAAGGGAGTCGCCGAGCGATTGTTTCCCACTTCCACAAACACATTCGAATGGGTCGAAATCGCTCATTAGCTTTATCGTCGGTTGATTTCTGACTTTCAGGAACGATAATTAAAAGTTGACTACATATTCGTTAGCATTAATTCCAAGATGATTTACGCGGAGCGTGAGGATACCACATTAATTCATTTCAATTATGGCACTGTTTGAATCACGAAGTATTAAGGAGAGTACTTGAAATGCTTGATTGTTTCATCGTTCGCTAACGGATGTCGAATTTTCATAACGTCCAATCCTGTCATTTCAGTTTCGCATTGGTATTGGTTTATAATGATGCAATGTTGCATGTAACTCAGTTTCCTTACGTTATAAGTCAAGTTTTAATGATGAAGATTTTATTTAAATAATGTTATTTTTGTGGGGATTAGATTTCCTGTTTGGATAAATAGTTACGATTATCACTAAGATGAATCCATGAATCAAGATGTCAATGTTTCATTCTAATTTTCCATCACAAAAAGATTTGCCAATGAATGCCCCACAAAAATTTCTCTTATCAACATGTAGATATTTATTTAAACAAGGAGAACATTAAAATTCCATCAGGCAAAGCCTGCCAACGGAACCCAAAATTATAAATTAATTGGAAAAGAAGAAATATAAGTTGACCTAAGAAAACAGCTCAGTCTCGAAATATAAAACATATCCAATAAATTATTACAATGTTATTATAAACCACTTCCATAGAACAATAAAAAAGTCACCTTTTTTAACAGCATTTTTCACAACAAAATATTTTTTTAGAACCCTCTAAATGCTTCTTGCACTGTTAAAATAATGTACATCACTCGGGGCACAATATTTATTGAACAATTTTGGGATAATATATTTCAGCTGCCTCTCACCATATCTATTATTTACCCTAGGAACAACACAAATATTTAGAGGAATATCTATAATTTAAAATTTGTTGTTCCTATAAATAAACTATTTACATCTATTACATAAACACTTATACTAAATTACTTACTTTTTAAGTTCTATTTGTTTCTAAACTCCAGAAAAACTCAATGAGCCGTGATTTTTTATAATATTTCAAATTTACCTATATGCAAATATTATTAAATCACAGAGGAGGAAGAAAAATTGCGAATTTTTCTTCCCGATTTTATTATGTGACCGGTTTCGCTAAAGTTCTTAGCATCATTAATAATATTATTATCTATCTTACTAACAATTGCATCGAAATCTAAAACTATATTTGCTCCGCTTTCTTTTCCCAGAAGAAATTCATATCTTTATTATATCTTTTATAATGATATCTTTTCGTCAGTACCGTTCATTCCACTGGTTTGTTTACGCCAACTTTGGTCGGCGAACGCAACTCCAGGTACATCCATTACGCGAATGGAAACGTTCATTGCTCGAATGGGAATCTTTTTTCCTCTCGAGTCGACAATTACCTCTTTTTCAGAGTGTTTGAATTCCGTGTCACCGCTTTCACGACCATTCGTAATCCCAAGAACCATTCCGAGGATTCCTTTAACGCCCAATACCTCATGAGTTCCCTTTCTGCACACTTTGACGAGCCCCGATTATAAAAGTGGGAGAAATAAAGAGGACACACACAAAGGACCCTCTTTTATGAGAATTTTTACGAGAAACTCGAGTCTCGGGAAGATTGATAGGGCGATGGACAGATATGCGTTTGGAGGGAAAGGAATAAACGTTGTTTGTTCGCGCATTGATCTTTCATTACGCCTGCGTTTTCTTTCTCGTCCCCTTATTATCTTTACGGCATCCTTACTCGGACCCTTAATATAAACACGCACCCACCGCACCTAAAAACCTCCATAAAATCCCGGATAATGGCGGAGACGGAATTTTAAGGCCGTGATTGCGTGCGCACGGACTCGCGGATTCGCTTTTATCGCTACCTGTCGCCTCAACCGATTTTATTGGATTCCGTGTATAAACTACGGCACGCTCCCATCGCATTCGGTGACAGATGCCCTTCATATCGAGAGAATTGTCTTCCCACATATCTAATTCCCTCCGCCTGCAATCGCTCGCTTGCGTCACACTTCGCAGATGGGTTTGTAAATCCTTAAGATGATACGCGTTGGCCGACCGAATCCAAGTGCCTCGTTCGAAAGCTCGCTCGACTAAACGGGTCTTCTCCATCAACATTTAGTGCTTGTAATTGGTCCATATTGGCGTTAAACGTTGCGATCAACGCTTTTTCGGTCATCGAAGCTCTTCGTCACGGGTTATTTTCTTTCGTAAAAATTAATGATTGCGAATCATCCGTAACTGTATGTTCCCGAGGCATAGAAACGGAATTTAAGACTCTTACTTAATAAAGTGGTACTAAACCTGGTGGTAATGATTCTGGAATTCGGTTCAAGATCTCATTCTCAACTGTTAATGCATCAAAAGTCTGTAAAAATTTATCTGCAATCTTTAGTTTATTTATTTCCACCAAGGACGATAAGTTGAAACAAGTAATGCAAAATAGCCACATGACTGGGTCTCGAACCGTGGTCTTCCCCATTGTGGGCAAATATTCTAACCACTGAACTTCCATCCCCTGAACATCTACCCGAGAAGTGTGAGACCTGGGTTCGAGTCCCAATCATGTCGCTCATTTTAACTTCTTGTTTAACCTTGTGTTCAAACTATATGCTTCTTCGTGCTTAATAAAGTTGATTCCACCACAAGACGAAGAAATTCCACCAAAAGAAGACTTTTACAAGGAATTTCTGCAATATTTTATTTTGCATATGATTAGACCTTTTAAAAACAACCTAATTGAGCTGAATATCATCTTACACGAGTACTTACACGAGTAAATTTCTTCTAAATATACAGCATGTTCATTTATGAAGCAGCCGCGTTTTTCTTCTTTCTACACTCGCAAAAATCAACATCAACGTTCAATTTCTGGAAATGATGGAAGTGTCGTGTAAAACAAGCAGAAAATGCTTTCCCAAAGTATATTTCTTTCAACTTGTAATTGAAAAGGAACATCGTTTTAGAATCGCTGGATCTTCTGGAAAGTTAGATATATGATATAGAATTGGAGATATATACGGATTCAGGTTTGGAAGGCCATGAATTGTTTCATAACTATTGAAACCCTTGGTGGGAATTTGGAGGTAACAGATTTCTAACGACACCACAAAGCCAAATCGATAGAGTTGATGCAGTTGTACTTAAATTCTTGTCAGCCATTCATGAAAAAGTACGAAACATAGTATTCTGAGAAACTTCATAGAATCGGGAAGGATATTGCTGATATCCATAATGAAAAGGCTCAGAAAAAAGTACTTTTTCCATAAATTTTAATTAGGTTAAACAAAATAAAACTTGGGGAAAAGTACTATTTTCTGAGTGTTTCCATGCCGATAAACTTTACTTTCATTTTTTGAATGTAAAATACTCTTTCTATTGCTCAACAGACTTTCGGCAGCTAAAACATGTAACGGTTCCAGTGTATACTGGCAGTAATAATAATAATAATAATAATTTATTAATCACAAACAGGTTATTCAACCCAATTAAATATGATATAATATACGCAGTTGTGGACTTACGTGAATAAAAATGCCTAAAAAAAGACATTCGTCCTGGTGTTCCGAAGCGAAATGGAAGTCGCTCAGAGGACTCTTTTTCATTCGTTACCAAGCTGAGTAAATCTTAGGTCCATCAGTATATCATCGAAAGATGGAATTGTTTACTCGCCTTTCTCAATATCTGCAGAGGAGGAATCAAACGCCTAAATGTCTATATTTCATTAATATCTTTGGCTGGCGCCGTTGCCGGAATCTGGCTGACTCTCGACTTGTATGGAGAGAATATGAGATTATACTTGATTGTATTTTTTTTTCGGTACGCTTCCAATAAAGTATCCTTCGAGGAGGGTTAGATATTTGCCTTGGCAACGCGATCAGGGAACTTGATGCCGACCTTATGTTTGGATACTTCAGAACTAAACAGAAGAAAATTGAAAATTGAGCGGTTGATGGCCTGTACACGAGATAGCGAGATCAAAGGTGCCATAGAAAAGTTAATAAAAATATCAATAATAATGAGATGTGGTTAATTGAAAAAAGATACCTATACAACATCACCCTCGAAATAAAGAAATGTTTCCATATATTTAGCTGATGATTAATATTTCTTAAACAAGTAATTTATTTGTGTATAACAATTGTATTTATATCGAGCAATTAATATAAACCTGTGGAAAGTCAACTCAGCTGAATGAAAATTTGCTAATTCGTCTTGTGTTTCAGTAGTATTTTATAATCAATTTAAGAGACCTATTCAAAAGATTCTTACGCTTAGAGGAGTAATGTAAATATTCGAATGGGACATACATTATGGTCCATGAATTTAGGTTGAAAGTTTATTGATAAATCTGCTCCTTAAAATGTGTTTCAATGCCATATTGCAGCATTATTATATAGTTTTGTTTTCATTATATTATTTATATATTATATTAATTTTATATATAGTTATGGGATGTTTAATGATAATACATAGTAGTATATCGAAATATAAAGCAATATGTAATAAAATGTATTATATGTACATAATAATTTTCTGTTGCTATACAAAACACCATTATTAATCATCAAAATTTCATTCAATCATCGTACTCTACAAATGTTATTTGTCTATTGCTTATTAAAACGTTTCTACATAGTAATGCGGCAAAATGGTGTAAGATTCTTCCAAAAGCTACCTAACCGTGCTTTTCTTATCATTCAAATTGTCAAATGAGTAGGCTATGTATTCATAGGTACTCTGAGATGTAGAGAAAAAGTGTTGCTTCTGCGATATCTGGGACTTAGGAACATTCGGGTCCCTAAGACTCATTCGTTTCTTTTCCGTTTATTAACTATTCCAGTAAAACATTTATTTGTGTTGCACTCATCAATGATTTGGGCTATATCGAGGGATGATAAATCCATTTCTACCAATTCCAGATTGCAATCGTGGAGATAATGCTTTCCCGTGGCAGCTGCTCCGACTCCGATTTTTCATTATCTCACACTTATCCGCATCAATGCAAGGCACAGTAAAAAATTCGGTATCTATTGCTTTATAATCATAAGTAGGTTATCGGAGATGTTGTGGCATATGGCAGTGGAAGTTTCACACATTTCCCTCAATTGAATGATGCCTTATCGGTGACAATTGCATTCGTTAACTCTCCCTTCCTATGCCCGTTTACTTCGAGGAAGAAATCGTTTTGGAGGATAAATGGCAGCTCGAATTTAATTTAGTATGTAACGAAGTTGGTTTATAATTATCATAGTCTTTAGATAATAGCAACTGACCTCTTTGAATAATTCTTAATTTCTGAAAATTCATCCGAATGTGTCCACAAGAAAATTTATCATTAGTGTGCTATTATTCTGTTAAGCAATATCTTTGCTACATAATCTTGGAATTTGAAAGCGTTACTCGTATGTTAATTTATTTCCTGATTTTTTTAATCGTTCTACTATTACAATTACTAAATAAATATTCTAGTTTTAAACATAGAGTTCTAGTTCCTGCGTCCTCTTTACCATTCAAGCGCAATTTAAGCAATCCGGTGCAAACTTATGAGATTCAAGTTCAGATCTAACATCGATATTCGAAAATAACTGTTTTTCTACCTAATCAGAATTTAATTTAACTAATTAAGTCTAAACTTGCTTCCATGCGACACAATTGATTACATTATTTTTATTTAATATCTATTCGATTTGAAGAATATTTCAATCGATGACTTCGACGACAAATTCCGCGAATAATGTTACTTTGGAGTAGTAACTGGAGTATGTTAGACCCTACCTGTTGTATACGTAAAGTGGATGGGACCCAAGCGAACGTTGTATATGTGAATTGGAAAAGGTCCAGTCCGACATAAGAATTCCTACCATTAATCCGTGAGAATCCCCAAGATTCTTCTCCAATGAGGATGGGAATCGTGGAAAGGCAGGAAGACTAACCTTTATCGCATGAACGATACCCAATGTTCACTACAGTGTTGCAACACCTAATAGGAAGTCATAATTTTCAAGCAATATACGACGAATGCGTTGGTATTGCCTCATATGGCGGTACTACTCTGTCATTCCTCATCTAGTGTCGCTGGTCAATAAAATTTATCTTTTAATAAGAGCAGATGTGGACATTTAGGCTGCCAACTGGTTTACTTCTATTCGATTTTGGGAAACATTTGATACTATTACTGCCGACTTATCTAATATGTTACTTGAAACATCCAATCTCATTTACATTAATTCAAGCACTAGAGGCAATTTATTGAAAGAAGAGTTCTTTTCTTGTAATCCTTATGGAGTTCTGGTTGAAAGAGTCAATTTCTTTCGAATTTTATCCATTTACGAATGCTCCAGGAAGTAATCTGCAAAAAGGCAATAATCTATTTGTTTTAGCTATAATTTCTTCAGACTACTTTTTCATTGCGGTCTAAGCATAAGTATAAACATCTTATCTTCTTAAGTCATTGCAATCTACAGAATGGCTCAACATCAAATGCATTGTTTTTTATTTAGTTGATGTAATGAAATTCAAATAAATAAATAAATATTCAACTTCTCGCACCGCAATCACGAACATATTGCAGTTTGATCGTTGTGTTAATGGAGAAGTTGATTTGTTTAAATGAAAAATTTGCAAAATTGTCATCTTGGCAGTATCTCACATATCTGAAGGTTTTATGTTTTTTAATTGCCGAATGAGCTGTGGTTCAGATAAACACTATTTCCTTTCAAATAAACGTGAACGGTGGGGTTGTGCAATTAATATATTATTTTGATAGAAACAAAAATGCTTTGCCTGAAGTAATAGGTAGAATTTTCACTTTCAAGAAAAACAAGACATCTTTGAAATCTGTAAAAGTTCCGCAGGAAGCCACTTTCATGAAAGGAATCTTATTTTAGATTATATTATGACTTTTTATCTCCGGGCAAAATAAGAGCTGAGGATGTTTTTTTTTTCTGACGATGATGACATTCTCAACAATTGGTCTTTTAAAAATTTTCCTCTTTGACCTAAATAAACAATTACAGCGTACGACTCGGGGAAGAACTTACGAAAGATATCTTAATTCATAAGGAATTTCTTTCTAAGGAAACAACAAAAAGATGATGTATATTAGGAATATTGATATTTCAAGAATTAACTTATCTTTTTTCTCTCTCTGGGGAATTTAAAGACAACGTGCATGTTTCAAATTTTCATTCTTCATTGTTTTCTTTTCCCTCCTTTTTGTGTATGTTGTTTTCTACCCTTTTTGTTTTGTTTCTCTTCTTTCGTTTTCAATTTCTTTTCCCTTTGATCACTTTATGTCTCCTTTCCTCTCTCTTCGACGGGTATTCCAGATCTTAAACATTATTTTTGAAAGTAATTTCGTTTCTCATCTAAGTCGATCAAAAGTCATTGCATTTTACTCCTAAATATACTCAAATATCACGATGATACAGTCGGTAGCAATCCCGCAAGTTTTTCTCTGTATCAAAATGCATCAAGTGTGCCACCAATAAATAATTTTATCTTGTAGAAAGAGTTCTCGAGTTTACAACCGATAACTCTTTCTACATTATACTCACCAGGACAGAACTTCTTCTTTCTAATTTTATCATTTTCCTGTTGAGATATAAAACATTTACTGCTTCGGACAACCAGTCACTAGACAAATGATAAGTATAATAGAATATTCGAAATATTAAAATAAATAAAAGAATATGAGAAAACGAGTGGGCAGGCAACATAGCTTATAATGAGATTATTAACATTTGTCAGCTAAGTGTTTTAATAGACACATTATTAAATAAAGGTGATTAAAAAACTTATAGAATATATTTTTTTGCAAAAATATTTATACCCAACTAATTTACAACTGAAGTTTTCACAAATATAATGCTCGCCAGTTTTGTGCGAGCCTCGGATGCCTACATAAGTGCCTGATATTGTTCTTCTTTTTCATTGCTTGTTTCAGATACGTTTTTTATACTAAGATGTGTTTCTATTCTTGTTTATTTCCATGATTCTGTTTTAGTAGTTCTGTTTAGTAGTATTTTCTGAAAAATCCGTCTTTCTAGCAATTCTACCTTCTTCCAGTGTGAATGTTAGACTTTCGCTTGCCAATAGAATTATGTATCCAATTGCATTATATCGACTCATTTTTTCATCCTTAGATATTTACTTTTCATTGGAGATACCCTTAGTTATAGCGAATGTTCTTTGGATTGTATTCATTATTTTCTCTATCATGGATTTTTCTATGAGATGTTTTCCGAACCAATTTTTTTACTATCACGTCTAATTTTTCTCAATTGCAATGGCAATGATAAATGCTTACAGATTATGAGCATTTTTATTATCAGCTGTAAATGTGGTTTTTCCTTTAAAGTTCTTAGACCGAATTCTCCTCCGAATCTAATCTAATACATTGATTGAATGTGCAGCATTTTTCATAGTTTCCGTCATTTAACCTTTATTTATTGCTGTTTTTTCATGATGTGGTGTTATTTTTCCTGAGTATAAACATAGGTTTTCAAATCCACGAAGTAGTTTTCGAACTACGGTGCGTCAATGTCGCTCCTTTTCAACCACTTCCTTTCATATTTTCTAAGAAGATAGTTATATGAGACTCATCAGTTTCAATCTAGCCCCAATAATGATGATTATCATTAATTCTTCGTCATAAATATTAGATTATTCATTGGTTTCTTGAGGTTTAGGATGATCCACATTAGGACGCTTAATTTCAAACTGCGTTCACTTTGTTCGCCTGCGTTTCCTTCGCTAATTATTTTTCATTCGATCGCTTTATCGGAGTAATTTTCATGATCTTTGTTCCGGCAGTCAATCATCGCTGGGATCAATATACTTGCCACGTCTCGCGTGTGAACCAATCGTCAGGTATATATATGTCCCTCCTTCCCCTCTGTAATTTCTCCCCTCTGCCAATTCACCCTTCCCTCTGTGCCCATAAAAGCGACTCAATATAGGGACTATCTGTTGGTTATTTGTTGGCTTAGCTGTCCACTCGTTTCGGGACCAGACGTCCATTAATTATCTCCCTTTACGAGCAACAATTAACTATCTGACGTAGCCGCCAAGGAGCGTCCCCACCTCCTCTTCCGCAAAAATCCCTCCCCTCTGACGTCATCCTTATGATTCGCTCTCTTCTATCTCCGATGTTCGTGCATTAAACAAATGGCGGACGAATCGGTAGTCGCGTGTAAATATATTTTTCCCCCGCGATGAAAAAAGTTTCCGTCCGGTGTTGTGTCGTGTGTGCATTAGCGATTTATTGATAATTAGAAACGAAAACGACGAGCGCTTTTCCTCCGATGGAAACTTTTGAAAGTCACTGCAAACATCATTACGGTGTTTTGATTGATGATTGCTCACTAAATCCCAACGGGTTCCAACGAATTACGTTGATAAATCATTCATTAAAATCGGTCGAACCCCAAAAAAGTGGTAATTTACTCGAATTTGACATAGTAAAAGAGAGGTAATCGGTAGATAACATTTTGATATTTTTATCCTTTTGATCCTAGTAAAACTTGGTTATTTACTAATTGGAGCGGTGAATTTAATTAGCCGTTGTTTACTGGCGGTTCGGATTTAAAACAGAAGCGAATCATACGTCCGCGACAAATACTAGAACCGCATTTTATTTTTAAGTAGAAATATTCAGCTTTGTAAATGATTTTTATTGAATTTTTCTATTCTCACTATGTGAACCGTTAAATTGGAACTTATCATAGGACCAAATGATACCCACATGAAAAAGGAAGTTAATAAATATTTTTTACGAAGTGGTTCAATGTATATCAACTGGTAAATGGTAAATTAACCACCTACTTTCTTGATGCAAAAACGATAAGAAGTATTTAAAACCGCACGGAATTATTTCTCACTTATTATTAGATGAGCCAAAATTAATTACTCATCATTCAATGTTTAATTACATTTTTTCATATGAACTGGTAAATAACTAAAAAAATTACTCCATAATATTCTAATGTAACATTTTGTATCGATAATAAGCCCCTACGTGTTAAATGACTAGATGATTGATTTATTTTTTGTTTTTTAAATAAATTGTAAGTTATATCATTTCACTGAACAGAGTGAATATATTCACATGGTTTCATGTGGTTACTGATTCGAAAACTATTCAGAAAAGAATAATTGTTTTACTAAGAAATTTTATGATAAAATTTCGATAATATTTTCAAATGAATACGACATCATTATAGAGCTAAGAAAGGCAGGTAGCGTTTTAATTTCAGTTGTCTCTCGTCATAGGATCTGAATGAACATCACATCGCATCATCAACTGCGAAATCATTCTCGAGGGACTCTCGCATAGCCATGTGGGCAGCGCGTAAGGCTTTGGCGAAAGCGGCCCCGGGTTCGTTTCCCTGTGGGAGCCCATGTGCGAGATGACCTAACCTGTCCAAGCATCTTAAAAAGTAATACTGTGAATAATTTTCGAGCAAAAGTTGACATTGACTGACTCTGTCTGAGTGAAAGGGGTTTCTGAATCTTTGGCCTTGGTATTTCGAATATATACCTATATTAAGTTAATACTTAAATATGTATATGGTTTTTCCCAAACTAATAAATATGCATTCGCAGTTAGAAGATGCGTTAAATTCACTTGTCTTATTGTCAGATGGCCACTAGGCCATAAAAAGTCGATGTAAATCCACAGTTGTAATCCTTTACTGAAACGGAACTGCCTCTATAGATGGAACTCGATTTGATTGGAAATGCTGTAAATACTAAATCGATCTCGTGCGCATACACCGGGATTTCACTCGTAATTGTTATATACCTCTCATAAAGGTGGGTTTATCTTTATTTTTAAATTACTTCTAGGCTTATTTCAGTCAATACATTTTTTGTTAGACTTTTACACTACTCTTATGTTTTGGACTTTGAAGTTTTAAAAATATTTCGGTGGCTTTATACGAGTTTTACATGGAATAAATATGGTGGAAAATGTTTGAATGATCATCTTATAGTGCAATGATCTAGTCAAGATTTTTTCATTTAAAGTTTGTATTTAAAGGTCGACGCTTCTTTCTGTCAAAACTAGTGGAATAATTCTCTGAATTCATTAGCTCTCCTATGTACCTAGGATTCCTTGATTTCAGAGTAGGGACCAGAGGCAGCAAGTGCGTTTACCTTGAAATCTATTCAGCAGAGGGTACTAACGAAATGTATTACTTCCATTTTTCCTCGGAAAGTTCTTTCGGCGTAAGTTGGCTACCATTCACCCCCTATCTGGAGAATTGTCAACGGTAAGTCTTCCCTCCACTTCTCAATTCCGTCGCATACTCCCTTCCCTTCTTCGCTGTTATGAAGGTTATGTCACCCACCCTCTTCATCCCTCGCCATCCATCCGCTGCTAATTCTGCTCCCCCCCTGGAGGCACGCACTACGAGAATGGCCTCCCTGATGTCTTCTTCTGCAGGTGGGAATGAAGGCTGGTTGTAAAGAGAAGCTGTTCATTAGACGTGCGAAGGCGCAAAGAAGATGGCCGTCGGAAGATTTGACGAAAGCACTCGTGAAAGATAAGACTTCTTGTCACTTAACCCGTGTTTCGCTCGCTCTCGATGAATCTGCGAAATCCCACTCGTTTCGTGGCACTATTTTCTCAACGAGTGAACAACTGTCACCTTGTAAACCTGTAAGAGGTACTCTTCTGTTGCTCTACCGTCTTCCCATTGGGTTCATCTTTGTGCTGCCAGCAAATCTGCTAGTAAAAGCACAGAGAATCAACTCTTGAGATTAATCACTAAGACCTAGTTTTTTTATTGTTTCCCAAGAATAAAATCAATTAGCTCCATAGTCTCAAGGTAGATTTTCATCATGCGTGGTAAGAATGCGATATTATGTAATTATATTGAAGATCTATGGTGAATCCAAAGATTCTTAAATACAACATAAATATATTAAATCTATGCATTACTTAAAAATTGGTTCAAACATCGTACTGTGCTTCAGGAGTATCGTTACACGCAAGCACTGCGGTACACATACCCTTGGAATTCAATTTATTGGAGGCGGTTGAAAATGAAAATTTTATTGCCGATATTTTAGACTCCCACTAAACAAAACTTGCAGCTCTTAATGTGTCCATCAAGTTACCTTAAAGAGATTTTATCAACCCTCAAATTTTGCAGTAGAATATTTGCTATCTCAAGGAATAAATCTTCAGAAGCGCTCCCGGATAGTCATGTGGACAGCGCGTTCGCCTTTGGTGAAAGCGGTCCCGGGTTCGAATCCCGGTGGGAGCCAATGTGCGAAATGACCTCAGCTGTCGAAGCACTTTAAACAATACTGCTACTATTACTATCTTCAGAAGCTCTGTCCTGTCCTAAATCAATATCTGATCGTTTAGACTGTTCTTTTTGCTTAATTAAATCACCAACCTTTATGACTTGATTTTTTCCTTTCCATTTTGTCAGGTGTTAGTAGTTACTTAGTTTAATTGGTCCATTGAAGCTCTAGGATGGAGGATTATAGAAATAGCATATAATAATGGATCTTATCGGTACACGCTTTCCCCTGGCAATGTATATAATCGATTCAGAAATAGCGTGTTGTTGACATTCACTTGAAGATGTTCTCTGTCACTAGGTAGATTTTAATGGCCAGTATTTTACAAGTAACCAACTTTTCATGTTATTTGTTTCAGTAAACTTTTCTATTTTGTTAATATTACTAAAATCTTTCTTTAATGTCAGAAGAAAGTCCCATTATTTTTCACGGTTAAAAAACTAAAATTAGCCAAAATTAATGGCCATAATAATTTATATCGTGGAAATATAAAGAAAAAATCAATAATTTTGTTTTATTTACTGACAAATTTTCACTCTATGCCACGTAGCACGATGTTAGGCGACTCCGTAAGTTTTATTATGAAGAATATTTTCTTTTAGGATGAAGTCTCCACTTTTTTCTAGTTTCTCCGTTACTCCATATCTTCTCAAATTATTGGTGTATATTTTCCTCCAATCAGAAATATTTCCTATAAATTTCAGTTCACAATTACTGGCATACGTGTTATCTATCTTTTTAATTTCTGGGACTTTGTGTTGTTTTCTTCTCGCTTTAATATCATCTATTTATATTTTATAGAAGTTTTTATGGTGTTTTAGGTTTTTATTATTGGACTTATCTCATTCCACTTTGGATATTCTGACTACTTCTGTGGTATTTTCTATAATTTTGTACAATTTTCATTAGTTATATAGCTACTATTCCTTTTCAGATTTATCTTTGCAGTAACAACTTCTGTAAGGCTGGATAAATCATAGTAGTTTTTTTAAAATCTATATCATCTCTAATTCCTTCAATTCCAAGTTGTAAAACTGTGACACCACAAAATTTTGATTCAGCTTTTACTTATTTTTCTAATATTACTAATCTACTAATATTTTTTGTATTTTACATTTTGACGATGTTCAAACAGCACATATTTCATAAGCAGAATTCTGTTCTTCTTCCTCGCTTCTAAATTATATTATCTTGCAAGTGCCTACCTTCTCTCCAATGGTTACATTCCAGTCCTCTAAAAACATTAGATATACATACTCCAATATATAATCCTACAATAAATAGTGTCCTTGGATTTTGCATGTTACATTTTTCTGATATGAAATAGAACGATTAACATTTTCAATACATTTATACATTTCAAAACAAAATATAAATTCGTTAATTACGGCATGCTTTCTGTATATGTTTAGCATTAATTACATCTAATATTTCATACCTGTTATTATCTACTCATAGATGTATGGAATGCCATTCATACTTGAGTAGATAAAAACGCCAAATTCGCTACACACCAGGTATTAATTCAAAACAAAGAGCACGATATCTTTCTAGGTAACAATCTTATTATCGCACAGTCCCGAAAAGATGGGTGTAAGTTGGAAAAGGTTTTGTTGCCAGTTATCACACTGTGTGGAAATGCCCAATCGTTCTCTCATTTCGTAACTATTAATTAATATAAGTCCCAAAGGAAAATCCTGATAAACCTTATTTTCCAATGAATCACTGAGTACACACACTGTCATCCAACTTATCGGCACAACTGCTGAAATGTCATGAACGTTTTGCTGATATAACGCGGAGTTGAACTTTCATCATGATTCATAGATTAGAGTAAATTTCCCAGCCTTTTTGTGGAATCTCCGGTAAAAATAAAATAATTTATTGTGAATTGAAAAGGCTTCCTTAATTATTTTAGCTTACTAAATGGTTTATAATATCAGTGAATTCTTTTCGAAAGATAATCAACATTATAGGGAAGAACTATATTGTACCGGCACTTAAATTGTACCTCCTCCGTAAAATGAAAGAACTTCGTAATTAGCAAGATCTGTCGTGTGTAACTGCAACTTTACGTTACTAGACACCGAAATTCCTGTCGTCATTTTTTTGCGTTCGAAAACGGTTTGTTAGCGAGAGATTTACTTTTTCTGCAGTTTTTGCAGTATTTTTTTCTGCACGTGGCTAAGGGATTAACGGTAATGGGATATGTAGAAAGGAACTACATTACTTATCTGATGAATATGCCTAAGTTTCAATGTAGATTTGGTTTTGTAACTAAAACGGATAGTTTGAAAATAAGCGACGAAGAAAAAATGGCAGAGTTGCCCATATTGTACCGTGTGTAATTCATTTTGTTGTACCGGTACATTTAGGAAACCGTTGTGGTTTTAAATAACGATTTAGCTATTTGAATATATAACTATATTATTAGTTGACATGATGCATTTTTAATGTAAATTGACCGTGAATAATTAATTAAATACTTAAATACCATCGCAGTATGGGTCTCTAAGGAAAATATGAAAAGTGGAGCGTAGATGAACCAAATTTAGCTGTGGTAGCATATTTAAATGGAGATTACGGTTTAAATGAATGTATCCGTATTTATAAAATACCAGAGACAACTATAAGAAGGCAGGCTGAAATTAAGAACAAAAGTGCAAATGGGGAAATAAAAATTTTTGGTCGCAGTAAAGTGTTCTCGGAAGAAATTGAATTAGAGCTACATATCCTAAAATATGAAGAGATAATGTTTGGATTAACCTTATCCGATGTTAGAAATATTGAATTTACCGTTGCAGAAAGGAACGGAATAGCTCATAACTTAAAAATAAAAAATGCATTGCAGGTATCATAAAAAAAGCTTCTATGCTATGATGAAGAGACATCCTAAATTGTCATGCAGACAGCTTCATCCATGGCTCAGGCCAAACGATTCAATAAACAAAAGGTCCAAATTGCAGACTCTACAAGTATAGTAAAATATATAAATTTAATTGATCTGAACTGTAATGGATTTATTTAGCTTCCATTTATAAGAGTAAATATGCAGTCCAATTTTGGAAACCACTGGTACAAATTAGGAAAACCAGTTTCCCTATTTGCTTTTAACGGTGAGATTTTGAAAATTTTATCATCAGATTCCATGTAATACTTCACGCTGAACAAAATAAAATATTTTCAATCACTGTGTAACTAGTAATTTGAGTTGTATTAAATAAAATGTAAAAAGTGGTACAATATAGGAAACTCTTCCCTACAAAGGTATACATTTCACGAAATTTTCGATCAAAACAGCATTTTTAACCGTCTTTGGTCCATCGCGGAATACCTTTGGGATATTGCTGCTTACGGTAAATAGTTCTCATTTATAAAACTTTATTATACCAATCGTTTTTTCCGAAATCGTTTTTCCTGAATGAGGACGATATAAATTAATTCAAATAAGGAAGCCACCTGATTTTTTTAAGATATTCAGCAATTTAGAATTTATCAGTATTATTTTTCTCTAGAAATTAAATAATTTCTCTATGTAATTCTCAATTAACTACATACGTATTTGTAGGTCACACAATTTCACAAAATTACCATTTGCAGATATGAAATCTCAATGAGGAAAATATGGTAGTATCCAATGATTTAGCATTCGAAGTAACCTATTTTAAAGTTCTTCTTTGACCCAATTTCTGTAAAATCTAAGATATTATGTTAATATTGCATTTTAGCATCATTTTGCGATATTACGATCAAAAGTATTTTCCTTTTTTACGTTACAATTTTACTATTTATTCTGATTTCTCTACCGTATCTGATCGATCGAGTACGAGACCAAGGATTGTAATTGGTATTCTCTTGACACGAAAATGCCCAATACAGTGCATTGGCGGATCCAAGTGGGGGGGGCGGATGGACCATCTCCCCTCCCCTCCCTTTCCCCCTTGATGACTTTGTAGTACCAGTAATTTGCCTAGGATGCGACGAGAAGCTTAGATTACAACCTGATTATTTAGTGTTTCTTCAATTACTCTTCAATTAAATAGCATTTTTTAGGTTGACTGGAGAGGAGTTAATAAGGATAAAGTCTTAATCCTCCCTTGGCAAGATTCTAGATCCCCTTCTGATTCACTGTACTTTTATCTTTCTACTGAAGAACATGGAGCGTGTATTCCTACGAGCAAAGCTAAAATATCCATTGTGCACAGAATTCTTCAATATAGGGTAAAATGTACGGGAATTTTGATTATATCTTAAATATGTTAGAAATCTGCTCTAAAACTCATTGAAAATGCCTAGCGAACTCCCTGCTGTGACCAAACGCACTAACTAAATAAGTCGGTATGATATCTCATACAATGCGAGCTGATTTAACTTTGAACATTTGAAGATATTATCTTAGAAGAGTAAGAGAGCACAATAAATTAGAATTAGAACAAGTGTATGAAGTAATATCGTATTTGAAACGTCTCATATTACTTAATGTTCATGAAACTATAAATGTGAATCTTTGAAGGTCATAAAATGGGAGCCATTCTTATGCAGGATTATTCTTTCGCAATGCAGTCGCATGACGTTTTGCAGTTTTGTTCGTCTTCTGTCACATTTGCGTCTTTACGATTAGGCAATAAATAAGGTGTCTATCGATGTCTCGAAAATTATCATAGATGGAAGAAGAACGAGAAAATCGATTTTTGGCTCTGGTTGGACCAAGTCCGTCACTAGGCCCGTGGTTGTCAACTCACAGCCCTTGACATAGATCTGACCCCTTGCTCTTACATCTTCGAAAGTATTGGTTACCAAATACTGATTTAGTGATGTGTAAATAGTTAGTAATTTTATAATACCTGAAATCATCAATAGTGTCTCACTTACTCTTACTTATTTGAATAATCAAGTTTCATCAAGTTTTTAAAAAATAAGTCAAATTTATTTAAAGATTCAAATATTTTCACGAGTAACGGTATCATGTTTTTCGAATATTATATCATGAATATGATTGTTTGATAACGATGTCTAGTCCCTGCGAAAGTTCAGGAATTAACTAATCGATATCAGATATTGACGATCGTTATCATTGCACATGTTATTTTTTCGCTCAAGAGTAGATGAATTTTCTGACAGTTGAAGACGCGTTGTGGAATGAAACCTAGAAAATATCGGAACGATTTTTTGAAGTCTTTGTGTGAAACTTATATAAGTATCTTCTACAAAATACTCTTTCTTCAATTATTTCACTTTTCATAGTTTCTTTAACCTCCAAATTGAATAATTTACTCAAAAAACTCGTTACAAGTTAACTTTGAAATCTTAAAATTCATGATAGCGTAAAAATCAGTACACATTTTTGGTCTAGCATATGGTAAGATTTTACGTAGTACTTCTTTTTCATCTGCGAAATCTTAATTTTATTGAGCGCAGCTGAATTTTCGAAGTGAATGGAAGGGAATTTATTGATCGTTTTAATCCATTTAAGTCGTAAACTTAGATATAATATCTCCCATTTTATCTTCTCTTGACACAATGATGGTTCTGGGAAACAAAACAATTCAGTTTTCCGAATTTTTATAAAGTTGTGCGTAATAGACCGTAGCCTCAATCGAATAGTCTATCATTAACTCTTTTAGAATCCGCAATTTTTTCTTCGAACGAGTTTATCTATTTCTTCCGTAAATTAAAGATCATTATTTCAGAACGAGCGTGTTAAAAACGTCCAAAAAATCCATGTTTGTCAAGGGAGCAGCCGTCATTGCCAAATGGCCGCTGAGGGCGAAAAATCAAATTGATCGAGGGAATGGCAGTGTAAACAGGTTAGTCCCACGTCCCAAATGGTCAGCGCTGTCCAAAGGGATCAGTTCCCGCGGGAGTCCTAATCCGGCTCATGGGCAGGGCGCAGTGTTTTAATGTCTATCATCGCCGAACAAGGCGAGCCATCGGTCAAAATTCACACCCCTCGCGTGTTGAATCAGCTGGCCGGAGGTAGTTCGCCCCTTCTGGATAGGCTACCAAAAGGGATCAGCTGTCAAGAGGAAATGCGGTGTCGCCAGGGGTCGAGCGGTCAGCGTGCCCCTCGACAGAGACGAATGGGGATTATGCTGGTCCCCTGTCCGAACCTGCATTACCCCTTCATCGCCCTTTCTATTCCTTCGTCTCCTCCCATTAGCTCGCAAAACCCTTGTTGAAGCCGCTCCCTGGATGACGACGCCTCCTTTTGTTTTGGTAGCAAAAAGCGGTCTCTTTCGCACGCGGGATGAGGACCCTCTGGGGAGGAAGACCGCTGCGGCTTCGTGACCAGAGAAAACACCAAGGGGGACTCTGTACATAAGTCAGCAGGAATGTTTAGGACCGGAACATCTATCTCCTGAGTCACCATTTTTAATTCCATATCCTTGACGCTTCTTTAAATTTTAAAGTGTTGATCGAGTTGCAAGAGAATAGCGGAAAATTGAATTCCTACGATGCGCATAGAAATGGACGTGTTTCCAGGTTTATTCTGCATATAATGCGAAGTGATTGTGAATGTTTCAAATTTTTCGGCGAAGAAAATTCACACTTGAATTTTATTCTCTCATTTATACATTTTTGATTCTGTAAGACCCCTAGTAACACCTAAGATTAGCGATACAATCATAATTTTTAAAATATCTTCCCTTAAACTCACTCAATATCAAACAGGGTTGACTGAAAGCTTAGAATCAAGTACTAAAGTAAGAAAGAAACGGTCCTTTTTCGTTTCGATTGTGATTCATGTGAGCGGAGATGACTCCTAAAAGAATCATCCGATGGCGGAGATTATTTGAAGGATTTAATCCGTTGTTTTCTTTCCACGGAGGGATATAGGCATGATTAATGGATTGGCCAGCGCAAAGATCATTAAGGGCGGAGGTGTAAGTAAGCGATCAGCGCCGTATAGGTTTTGAGTGTGCTGAGCTTTTAAGCTCCAAAAATGCAATCACGCAAATCAGCGGTGAGAAATTACGCGGAGTGTTTGCCGCGTTTCTCAAACAGAAGACAAATCTATTAGAAGTTTGCTCTGAATTTTACCTTTTCGCCTGGATCAATAATCCCTCTAACCACAATTTCAGCTTATCCAAACCAATCCCTTTGAAACTCGGGGACCAATTAGGTATGATTCTTTGGCTCTCCGATGACTTTCTGTAATCCGATAGTATATGAAAGAATTAGAAAAACTCTTCCTAAGTAATGAAGAGCAGATTTTAAAGATAAGATTTTATAAATATTTGCGAATTGGCAAAGGCATTTGTAATTCACAAACAGTATTCTAATTAAAATGCTTGGGGTTCAATGCTTAACTGTTCTCAAAAAAACCATTCTAAGTAGTTTATTATTTTAATGTTTAATACAATCAGCTAGTTCTGATTTCTGATATGATTAGGTACGCACGATTAAATATGTTTTGTCTGAAACCATTTAATATCGTCCATTTTCGAAAAACTTGCAGCACTTCTTACCCTTTCTGTTTGTTTTTAATTTTCTATATTTGAACTCATAAATTTAAGCTACCAAAATATCTTTCCATTTTCATTGATTTAATTTCTTCATTTGGGTTTCTCATCACTCTAATCGCTGTCAATTTAAACAGTTTTTAACTTAAGGGTTTAATCGTAGATCGACTATTTAGAAATGTTTAGAGGCGCAAGAAAATATTGACAAGCTGTAAATATAAAAATGATGTTTTAGTTTTACGTATAACGAAGTACTCATTCGCATTTGATTCATATGATTCTGATTAAAATTTACAATAGTCCTTATTTATTTACAGTAACGTTTGAAAGGATGTATAGGGTGTTTTTGAATAAAATAATTGAAATACAATCCCATGCAGTTACATCTGAAGGATTTGCTAAATATAGATGAATGCAATCTGTGTAATTTATTATTATGTCCTGTCATCTTTGTGTAGCTGATAATTTTCAGATATCAGCAGAAGCCTTTTTCGAGCTTACTAGCAGCTGGATGAGTTGTTGATTTATTCACGGATGAGACATGCATTTCTATAAAATATTGTTTTCGATAGAAAAGAAAAATTGACAGCAATTAACGAGTGAGGGAATTCATTTTTTTATCGTAATTACCAATCGTTAGGAGGAGGAATTGGCATAATCGACCAAGATGAACCCTCTCTTTAGGAACATCCTCCGAAAGCAGGGCTACTCGGTGGAAAATATGCCGCCCACAGAATTTGCGATATTCGTATCCGAGTTCCTCTGCGCAAATCACTATCTCGCTTGAGTTTGCATTCCCATCCTTTGCGCACCATTACTTTGATTGGCTCGTATTTCATAAACGGACTTGTGGAATCGAAGGAGAGCTAATAGAAGAGGGGGAAATGGGAAGTAGACGAGGATTTACAGACTAGCGATAACCACATCTTGCGCGTCTCTCAACTATGAACCTGTAAACTTGGTGTGTCCATTTTGAACATTCTGTAATTGATGTGCCGTGACTGAGAACTGGATTAACAGACCACTGTGACTTCAGCCCAAATGAATGCCTAGTAGATACATACGTGAAAATGTTATTCGAAGGGGAAAGATCAGGTGTGAGAAGGCATGTAAAGGGTTATGCTTAGAACGTTGGTCAGGTGCTTTATAATGAGTAACTAAGGTTCGTTTATGAACTAAAAGTGCCATAATGATAATTTATAATTGCAGTTGACTTTATACATTTCGTAGATTAAGAGAAATAATAAAAATCATTGAAATGGATTTACAAAAATTGTATGAAGCCTTCAATTTATATTACTAAGCGGTTGAATGAATTACTAAGAATCTGTAATAAAATAATTGCATTGATCCTTATTAGTAGCAGAAATTCAGGTTATGTATCATCATTTGTGGTAAGAGGAATTGGAGAACCGGAAATTCAAAGAAAAAGCGATGTGAAAAAACCTAGAAATACCTTTGCCGATTTTAATTTTGAAATAAAATTTGGAATGGTTATTTTATGTTTCTATAACTGTAAGATCTCCTATCCGAAAGTGAGAGTCGATAAAGATTTGAAGATTGAAATTTTATTCATGAAGAATATGTGTATGGATGCGGGATCTCTGTAAGATGCGAGAAGAAACTATTATGCATCAGAATATTTTCCTACTTATAATTTTCATTTTAAGCTTACACAGACGAATGCAGGGGATAGTAAGTTGATCGAACGAAGGAGTTACTCAGTACTCTCTATCTATCCGTCAGAGTTATTCAAAATTAATTCAACTACGTTTACCATTCCGTCATCCGCTAATAATCTTCAGTGTTTCCTTAATTCATTCCTCCGCACGTCATTCCTTAGTTCCTCCTCTTCCCGCTCCCTGAGGAATTGGCGACACTGAGAAGGATCGCGAGAGAAAGAAGGGAGAATATTAGACGTGGGAGGGACGGAGTTGTATCGTTAGAGGGGCGGGTGGCAAGGGCCTCGAGAGTAATTAGACCTGAGGACGGGTGTAATGGGGTGCAATTTGTAGTCGTCGCTTAGGAAGACAGAGAGAGATGAGACAAGGTGGATTGAGATGAGGGCACAAACAAACGGAGAGAGACGCCTCGTATTTAAATTGGTCCGGAGGTTTTGCTCCAATGCGAGAAAAAATGGGAAGATTTTAATTGTCGTCTGGCGATAAAATAAATTAGACTCTTTTTTAAATCGAACCTTGCGGATTAGAAACGGCGGCAAAAAACGGAAAGCGAAAAATTATAACATTACGTTTTGAGGATGTGGCGTTAGGCGAGGAAGGGGTTTTTCCCCTCTGTTCGCTTCTTTTTCGTTAATCTTTGATAAATAGCCATTGTTTCTCCGTAACTTTGGAAATGAGCCGAAAATCTTCGGAGCGTTCGCAAATTTATGTCCGGTGAACTTTTTCGGGGATTTCTTTTTAAGAGGAAATTAAAGGGAAAAGAATTAGAGTTAGGCGATTATCGCGTATTCTTCCTCGTAATTTGAATTTTTTAAAGTATTTTTTAACGAACGAATAATATCTTATTTTCATTCAATTCCTATTTACTTTAGCCATTCATCTTTCTTCAGTTATAATTACTCTAAATAAAAGGATAGGTAAGTTTTACTTCTTCTGTTTCATTCTCATAACTAATTTGTCAATTTAAAAATTTTCCTTAGCAACTTAGCTCGTAAATAAACTATCCAATTAGGCTACACTGAGGGAGCTATTAGTATTAATATGCTTATCTCCATTAAAATATTTTTAAAAGATTCGAAGAATTATTGCCGTGTTAGAGAAATTGAATTCGAGGATCTTATTTTGTAACGAATCAAGTGTTTACAGTTGTTTCGTATATAAGTACTTCGTAAGTAAATTGTTTAACTGTTTTCTTAAAAAAAAAGCTCCTTCATATTTAAATAAAGAATTTTTTTCCTATAAAAAATCATATGGAAAGAAGTAATTTTCAATTTGATAAGTAAAGTTAGTATCTCTATGAAAAATTGTTTCTTATAATTTATCAATTTTTTGTAAATGGTATATATTTATTAGGAGTTTCTGTGTCAAATATGCCAAATAGGGGAGAAGTGAAAAATTTATTCCGCAGAACTTTCGGCATTGAAAAGAAAATGCTTACACGTGTTTCCTAAAGATGTGTTTTTTTCGTAGTATAACTTACATACCTCAAAATAAACAAGTATTGCCACCAAGAAGTAATTCACAATTTGCAGCCGAATCGAGATTTTTATGATGAGATTGAAAGGGTAGATCTTGTTCATGCCCTAGATGTCATTGAAAACCATTTGATTTTGAATTTTTAATGCGCGACCTGTTTCGCAATTACGCGCAGTATGCGATGCCAATCAGACATAATGATTGAAACTGGGAGTAGTAATTTTAGTAGAGGGAGTTTTGCGAAGTGTTGTATTGCGGAGGAATTTTCTTCCATTACTCTATTCAGGCATTGGTTGGTATCCTTTAAATGTAATGTGTGTGTGTGAATTTATACATATATATTTATACACATACACACTCACGTGTGAATACATTGAAATATGGAGGGGGCTGGGTGGCGTCGCTAAGGGAGGTAGGTAGTTATGGGAACCGCACGGCCATCAACGGTAATATGCAAAGTAGTTAGTCGGGCCATTTCCAACTCAACCTCTTCCGATCCCTCCTTCTCCTTCCTCCTCTCTTTCTCCTCTTCTCAATCTTCTTCTTCCCTCTCCTAGCTCATCGCACTTTCGTTAAAAGTCGTCGTTTAGTTAAAAGTTGTTAAAAAAATTGGTTTAGTGGTTTAAGGTTGTTGCTTTGTGTTTCTTTCCTGCTTCATCTTTAGATTTCCTTAATTTCCTCCGTTTCTTATCTTCTCATCAGCGTACTTTATTTATTTATATTTTATCAACGGAAATGCTAATAGAGATTATTTTTAAGCTTCGTTGAGAACTGTCTTATTGTTGGGGTAGCATAAAACTGTTTTTTCTCTAAATTTACTAGAAGCTCTTTATCATTTTGGCGTTTAGTTTCTCAAAACAATACAATTTTACGACTGGTTTTAAGAGTTAGATTTAGTGTTAATAAATGCAGATGTTTTCACATAGATTTATTGCAACGAATTTTTACTAATGGATCGACTTAAAATAGTATGTTGAAGATTCTTTTCTTTTTAACAATAAGAATGAATCGATAAACGAGTTTCATTGTGCCATAGTTTTCTTACTGCAATTACACGCCGAGGAAAAATAAAATCTCGATCGTCTAATCGTGATTTATTTGGCGCGATTTAGCGAGAAATTATGCTTTTATAGGTTACTGATTGACATTATACCATTTTCTGGAACAGCTAATCAATTCCAATGATTCATTTTCTATTATTGAATCAGTACGGATAATTTACCGACACAAAACAGATCAATTTAGATCCTCACAATTTTCGAATCCAGTAAAATATAAATAGTATCACAAGGTCGAAATTTAAGATAAATAATTCAGTAATTCCTTTTTTGTACATTATTCTTGCAACGACCATATGCAACGTTCGAAATTTCAGTAAAAATGAATTATTATTGAAAGAAACTAAAAGAATGTCACCTTTTCACCAAAACAATTTCCTATAGTTGAAAAAGTATGTACTATTTCTCTTGTTTCTTTCCATTTTGGATGTCCACTATATTTCACATTATTCTGTGAAATTTATTATTACTTTACTTGCTTGGTTTTCCACTGCTCAAAATCTTGTGTAGACAGCAGTAAAATATAACCAATTTAAGCTAAAACAATCAATCATTTCCATTTTAATCCTTCCTTCTTTTCTTTTTAAGTTTACCGTAAGAGTAAATGGAGGTATGAAACATATCTGTTTGTAGTCAGGAGGTATGGAGATATTTTCTATATTTCTGAATTTAGTATTCGAAGTAAAGTCTCTCAGGAAAATATTACTCTACAATCATTAAAGATAGTAAGAATATTTTGTTATGAGAAATATTTGCTGAAAAATACAAAGAGCAATGGTATTTGATAAAGGAATGATGAGTAATATTATATCAGTATAATTCTGAAGAATATCTTGAACTCAAATTTTATTATAATAAAAGTTGAAATTATTTCCTGTCCTTCTCCTCTTTTAAATAAAATTTTAAGTAAAATATGTAGATGCTTGTATAATCGAAGAAAAAGTAATTAAATGGCGTTCACGATCAGTAAAAATTATTTATGTTTACTTTAAAATTTTACTTATTAAGTAGTATTTATTTCTTCCTAATATATAATTAATTTCCTCAAAGAATTAAGTAATTCTTCAATTAAAATACATACTTTAATGAATTAGTTCTCTTTTTATAAAAACTTCGATAAATATTATAACAATCGTTAATGTAATGAAAAATGCTCTTCATTAAGCACTGATTCTACATTAGGCTTAAAAAGAAAATTATGATTAACTGGCATGGGGGAATACAATATAGTACTGCTAAAGTATCTTACTATATTCTGAAGAGAGGGTTAATATATAAACATTGGAAGACCAAAGAACGACCTTTTGTATTAATGGAAGATTTGCTTATACAAGTTTATCTCATTTATCAAAATTTTGAATAATTTACAAATAAATTCTCAAATAAATTAATATTATTTTTTCACCAATGTAATACACTGCAGTTATTGGATCTTTTACCTTATAATTTAAGGAATTTTGTAATCGAAATAATATAAGCGGAAACGAAACATTGTGAGAGATAGATTTATGATATAAATCGACCCCGATTAATTTCTTTGTAGAAGCGATGTAATTCTTTCAATTTAATATTCGACGGTTAAAGCGAGCTTCGTTATCGAGCCGATAAATCGCTTCCGAAAGGGAATGCGGTCGAAATGTAGGCGCCTGGTTTACTCGCTAATCCCTGTAATTGCTCTCCTTGCCCGCGATCAGCCCTTTCTTAGATGGCTCATCATTTGCCTTCCAAATTCCAGCTTCCCGTCCAATTAACAGAGGATGTCGATCTCCCTTTCCTCCCTCCTTTTTCACAATAGTGCCAAATCTCTCCGCAACGAAATCCCCGCGTTGATTCTCGACTCGAAAGCTCTTTCACATTCGATATTCCGTAAAGTCGATAATGTTTCACTTTTAACGGATCCTTTTGATTAAGTCTCCGAGTAAAATACTATCCACCGTAGATGATGTGTTATAACTGAACGTTTCGAATCAGTTAAGTGGTTTATGATCACTATATTGCATCGTGTGGCTACATTTTTATGGAATGGTTTTATTTTCTTTTAACTTTTGCACTATTTCGAAGCCTTAAAACCGATTGGAGCAGATCGAGCTGTAATATCATTGTTTCTCAATCTGTTTATGAAGCTATTAGAAGAGCTCTAATTAAATATTGCCAAATGGAGATAGGCGTTTACACCCCCTGCCACAAGCTAAAAGGAAACTTACAGGGGATAAAGACGTAGAAATATTTAGTGCTAAATCTATTTCCGAGTTTCTAACTATTCTTTGCATTAGGTTCCGTAAAATCCTTCTGAAATATTCCATTCGTCAGAATCATTCTTTCAACTCAACGGGAAGATATTTATAATTCAAATCTGAAGAATATTCTCCTTTGTGTGATTTTCATGTTGACGATATGAAGCTCAAGGCTTACAGCCATATAAGTTAAGGCTTATCTAGAAAATTACTTTAGCATAATTTTATTTTAAATTAAATTTCAAAACTTAAAATTTTTAATATCGAACTTGAATTATTTATCATTTCTGCTACCATATTCTGATGAATGGAATATTTTCATTTGTCATTTGGACAGGATAGCCAAAAATGTATCTTTCATTTAATTTTTCACTGTATTGATCATTGCTATGATGAAATAAAATCTTCTTAGTTATGAGCAGATATTTGTACTAATCAATGTCTTTCCTAATGGACTGACATGAAAAGTGTTATTCGTAGAGTCATTGCGGTTCACTTACGTGAACATGTCCCACTTATAGCATTCTGGCTCAGTGAGGATAGCAAGGGCAAACTACCTCACTCCTCATCCAGCTTAGTGAACCTCATCCCTCTCTGCAAGCTCTTACTAGCTTATGTCAGAGGGGTTGAGGTACCAACGGGTCTTCGGACTGCATATTTTAAAGACAGAACAATTGAACACCCATTTTTCACCTCTCAACTTTTTCCGAGAGTCCAATTGTGGCTGTGCTGTGGACTTGATTTGAATATTTATAATTACAACTTTTGTGCTCCATCTCCAGCCGCGTAGATTTTTTCCTTGAAGTATTTCAAACATATTTTATTCTAATAACAGCAATGCGATCGCTGCAAACTCACAAAATTACGCTACAGTCGACCTTAATATTTTGAATAAATAAAATTCTGATATTCGGCAGTGCAGATCCGAAACCGGTTATCGTTGACTTAATTTTGTTTTGTTTGCCTCTCCGTTGTTTCGCATTCTTCTCCCCTGCGTCTCTCCGCCTCCCTCCAAACCCCATTGGTCCACTACTTAATCGCCTTAATTGGGGAGAGGGCTCCCATTCACAGGCTGACAATGGATTGGAGAGGGGAAACTTCCCTTCGTTCCGCAGGCGCTGCAATCGTTCCAACAATACGTGTCATTTGCTGCTACTTTTCGGCATCTTCTTGCGCTTCCCAAGCGATGTTCCGAGGCAATCAGATGCGCCCTAGGAAAGCTTTTATTGAACCCGGCAACATCTGGGAGTGCCACACGCTATTAATTCTAAGTTTTATTATTTACTATTCTAAACATAACGTTCTATTTTTCATCCAGCGGGATTCAGATTATCAGAGGTGTACATTGGTTTCTCGTTCTCCAAAAAATCCTCAAGTCCTTATCTTTGCACTTTTATGGCGGCTTTTGTAATGGGTAAAGTGTTAATAAAGATGATGGAAATGAACTCAAACTTATCACGAGGAAACGTACGCTTTCAACCAAAGGTAACATTACCAAACATGGTATTACTTATTGTATGCATTTTATTGCGCAAAATACAAGCTTTTTGAATTCGTGCACTGTAAATAGGGTTAACTGCATCACTTCTGCGCCCTTGACCAATGCCCCAAATTGGGTTCTGGCCATTTTTAATTAATAAATGCGCCATGAGGTTAAAAAGGCTGAGAATCCCAGCTCTAGCTTTCTACAATATCATATATTTATAAGTCTCACAAGAATAGCATATTGCCTACAGTTTAGCTATCTGACTTTAAAATTTAGACAAAATGTTCTG
This sequence comes from Sympetrum striolatum, assembly GCA_947579665.1. Classification (NCBI taxonomy): domain Eukaryota; kingdom Metazoa; phylum Arthropoda; class Insecta; order Odonata; family Libellulidae; genus Sympetrum; species Sympetrum striolatum. Next base: position 44,076,721 of record OX388342.1, on the reverse strand, counting down.
AGATACCTCCATTGACAGTTTTAAGAAAACTATGATTAAAAATATATTGATTTATATGTTAAAAGCAGTATTTGAAATTAAACTAAGTTTTAATTTTTCTAGCCGAGTTAGGGGTGATCCCGACAATTTTTTATTATTATTATTTTTATACCCCAAAGAAATGAATGACATCAATATCTTAATTCAATTACTCAATCAGGGAATTTTTTTATAATTACAAAAAACGTATTCCAATAAATATAGATTTTTAAATTGCTAATCATATTTGAGCACTTAACATTCGCACAAGCTAGCGTTATCGTCGTAGTAAAATGATAAAGATATACGTTGATAAAAGTCGGAAAAAAGAGTGATTTAGAATAAAAGTTGAAAATATTTCTCTCCGTTGCGCTACATTATTATCAGAGGAAGGAGTACGTATTAATTAAGTGCGAATTTTCATTTTTCTTTTGGCAAAGTATGGGAGAAAAGGTATCTTTCCTTTTTTTTATTGTTAGGGCAATGGTGCCACGGGGTTGTTCCACAGATAGCATTTTGTATCACTGAGGAAAGCAATGGCAAACAACCTCATTTTTCGTAATGTCTAGTCACGTATTTTCCTCAAATTTTCTTGTAGCTAATAGAGGAGCATATGAGGATCCAACCAGCCTTCGGAATTTTTAATTTATATATTTCAAATACAAATGAACTTTAATTATACTACGGTCATATGAATAGAGTGTAAGCCAAATAAGTGTTGAGAATCATTTCATTATTCTCTATGATTTAAAGAAGTAAACCAGATGTAAAGGAGTGCGTAGTAAGTGAGCTTGAATTGATTTTTATCTTTATAGCACTCTCCATCGGTTACTACTTCGAAAAGATGTGAACTTGCTTTCATTCAATGAGCTTCAAATACTACTCCCCACAGAGGAAGAAAACCTCAGTCACGTTTTATTTGATGAGGCATTTTTAACTTCTTTTCATGAGAACAAACTTTGCCTTTTTATTGTTTGACACCGAATTTGCGTATGAGCTAGTGTGGAAAGGAGGATGTGGAAAATTTATGGGGAGAGTAAAGGGAAGTGGTTTAATTAAGGATTCGTGAACAAGAAAGTACGTGGATGATGAGTGAGGGGCGTATCGTATGCAAATGAGGCATTTTGACCAGAGGAGAGTGAGTCAGAGAAAAGGGCTCTAAATTAATACCCTGCTCGAACGAAGAGAAATGCACGTGAAATGGTTGACAAAATGGAGGAAAATTTGGAAAAACACAATGAGCCGTATCACCACGTTTCAAATATTTCTTAAATATACATCAGGGATCTCATGAGGAAACGTTACAATTTGTGCTGTATATTCCAAAAGTTCTCATCAAGTACGTGCGTGAGTTTAACTCGATTTCTGATGTAGTTATTGAAGGATTTCTAATGTAGTTATTTCGGGAGAAGTTAGCTGTTTATATTTCTAAACGTATAGAAAGCCTTATATCATAAGGTCACATTATTGACTCAAAAATTATATCGAGCTTATGAATGAAAAAACAAATGAAATGTATATTATTTTGTGGCAATAACGACCAGTCCTACTGATGATTAAGGCGAATGTTGAACTCACTTAGGATCGTATGGGAAAGATAGACCTATGAAAAATGTATCGGAAGGAGAGTAGAAATGTCATGATATAGATATCATGAGTAAACTTAGGAAATCAACTTTTAGCGATAAAGTTTACAAATAACATAATTTTAAGTATTGGAGGTTGGGTGTAATATTGTAATTTTTGAATAATATTTCATAAAATAAATCTTTTCGTTCTCAAAATAAAAATTCAATTTATTTTTTTTTCTAAGTTAACAATGTAAACACGCGCTATATTGCTTTAACAAACAGGTAAACGAATTCTAAAAACATCAATATTTTCGTGGAAACTGTCAATCAAGTTTACAATGAATATAATTGCCGATATTTTCATAAAACTAACGTAGGGACAGACTACTAAGAGCAGACTAAGAGCAGACTGTAAGAGCATTACTTATTCAACCCGATTTTACGAATGCGACGGAACATCAATATATTTGTCAGAATAAGGAGAGAATAGGAAAATGTTGTGACATTTTCAGCAAAAATGAGCCCCGTAAAAGTAAAAAGAGGTTTGTGTGCCGTGAGTTAACCCTTGACAGACTGCGGTTGCCATATGGCATCATCCGACACCAGCTATTATTTCATTTTGTATCACAGAATCGGAGAGCTCAATGACAATATTGCAATTTTGCATTTTTTGGCTGATTTTATAAATATGTTTGGAATAATATTTTATGGGTATTGTTTTCAGACAATCACAAAGCGAAATACGTAAGAAATTTAAAATAATTACAAAAAAATAATTTCGGCCTTGGAGGTTAAGGTGATTTTCTTGAATTATGCAAGGGCTCGATGAAATTTAAATGAGTGACTTTTTAAGCGTTGCAATTAAATTATTATATCCAGTTTCCGTTATCATTGACATTCAAATAGGAGAGAAATTAATTTTAATTTTGATTTTTAGAGGGATCAAATTATACAATTGCAATTGTACACTTTCTTAATAGTGAATAATTATAAGACAATTTTCCTTTTTCAGGAAAAAACCTCAATTCTTCCGCATTAGGATACTGTAGGAGACAGGTTGAAAAGAGCGTTGCGATGAGATGTACTGCGAGTCGTTTAAGAGAATCGGAATTTGGAGGATCAGACTTCTGAAATAAGTCATTAAACAGTGGATAAATCACCGATGGACTAATATATATATATATACAAGGTTAGTGGTAATCACAAAATGTCTACTATCTTCATGTGCGAGTAAGAAAATTCCTTGAAAACTAGAATTAATCATCACTAGTGATGAATAGGCTAACTTTTATCAGTTATATTTTTTGGTAATCAATTCATCAAAGTATGTGCACATCTTAAAGGAAACTTAGAATGATATTGAGTCAATCATGTTTTTATTGGAATAAATATACCATACGTGAGTCTTTTTCATTTCACGTATCAATTATAAATTTTCTCGCATTGTAACGCTTTGACGTTAATTATCATCTTTGTATTCTTCTTGATCAATCCATCTTTTAGGGCAGCTTCCTTTCTCGTAAGTGATTTTTGAAGGGAAAATCTCCTATGTGCCATAAATAAGATCACTTGCCCCTTACTCATATAGTGTTTCTTATTCTTCATATGGCCGAAGATTAGGTCATTCAGGTTGTTGATTTGAATATTGCCCTACTTCATATCGAATTAATTCTTCATAAGTTTAATTAGTTTCTTTTGAAGAGCATCGCATTATTTATACTTGTTAAAAATCTTATTATTCATTTTAGTTAATCAACTTTAAATTTTCCTTTCCTAAATAAAATGCAAATTAAGTCTACCAAAACCTGCTTTGTTAGAAGTATTGAGCGTAGAGGAATGATATTTTGCAGTTACTCGATTTATCTGAGAAATTTCCATATAATGTTGGATTCGAAAATTTATTGGATTATTAATATTATTCTTAGAAAAATAAATAATCCTATGTAACGTTATCCAATATTCTAGGTATAGCATTACAGTACCTTTAGAAATATCAGATAAGTTTAGAAGGAATGTCATCGCGACTCCAACTCTTTAGCTTTACTGTTATAGAAAGGAAGGATATTCGAAAAATTAAGTCGAACAAAAAAGAACAACCAATATTTTTTCTCCCTTCTCATAAGATTCATTCGAGAGCTCTTTGCAGATAATTCAATCCGAGCTTCCGATGAAGAACATGAGGAATATCCCTCTTCCCGAACGACTCCAAAATTTAGGGATTCATCGAGCATTATACAAGTATAAGAAATCCAAATCTGTTGTAATTGATTGTCGTTCGGTCCCATAATAAAGAAATGGCAGTAATCCAATTGGAATGAGTGATAGCGATGGGGGGAGGAGAGGGAGGGTAGAAGGGAGGAGGGGGGCGGCACACCCCCAACGGGGAAGTGGGCGGAGTGAGGGAAACGAGGCGCATTAGGCCACCGCCAAATGCCATTGCTCCTCCCGATATTCCCCTTCCAAGCTCACTTCATCTCGCATTCCGGACCGAGGCCAATCTCATGAATACATTCATGGGGTGGGAAGCGGAGGTTGCGAGAAGATGACGACGCAGACGGCAACTAACAATGGCGAGGATGGGGGAGGAAGAAGAATGGGGGAGCGGTTTGGATTTCTCATCGGCGCTCTTTTGAGTTGGTTTCTTCGCATGAGACCCAATGGATATGGCGGATCCGCGTATTGGGGGGGGGGGGGGGTACAGGGGGGTGAAAGATTTGTTTGTCTGCTCCGTTTCTTCGTTTCGATCATCGAGTGCGGGTACTCAGACGATAAATACAATCCTCATTGTCTTCGAGTTTGGAATGAGAAGGGATTATGGCGTCTTTAAGAGTTTGTAGAGCATTTCCATTCCTCTGGTAATGTCATTGAGGCTAAGGATTTCTTATTAGGCCCCGGAATCCGCTCGTGTTTGAAGAAGTATTCCTTTCCGCGACGATGGCGGAGATTTTTGTCTGTTTCGCTCTTTTTCGAGCCAATCGCCGGAGTGGGAAATCAAATGGCGTCTGCTCGCGATATTTCGGAGACTTGGGATATTGTTTGTTGATTTCAAAGTTTGCGAAGTAAGAAAGTTTCCAGTACCAAAAATTGCTTTTCATTTCCTGCGCGTGCTAAATCTTGCTTACGAGAATACCCTCGGAGCAGCTTTCTTCCTAACTTGGTGGTTTTTAATCTTTTTATTTTAAATATTTTCCCAAAGTACACAAATTTCCTTTCGGATTCGTCATAAATTTGTTTTGGATGTCAAAATCGATCTATTGATTTTTAAGCCCTGGTTAAAATGTTAATTTTTTTTCTTTCGTGGTTCTACTCGCATCTTACATCCATTTAGTTTCTTATTTTCTTGTTCTCTATTCCTTGCGATGATAATCTGAAATTTTTTATCTCTTTTAATTTGACCTTATATTTTAACATGTAATGGGTAAATGTAAAACCATTTCAGGATAGTTGTAAGACAATTTCATAGTCTTTGATTATTTTCAATAATTATTGATGGAGATCCATACTTGGTTTGTTTGATTGTTTATACAAAATGGGAAGTGAGAAGAAATCATCCAACAGTGTTACTATGCCAAAATCATAGTATGGTTCCAATAATATGATAATACCAAGGTATATAATTTTAAGACCAATTATTATGAAGAATATTTTATTTGTGTTATCATGAGCAGTATAACGTACCGTGTAATGTTATAATATTACACGGTGTATGAACGGTGGGACATATACTAATTTGGCTCGGATGCAATTTTCCTTTGGGTCGGCCCCTGGGTCACAGTCACTTTCAGTGCAACTTTCAGTGCATAACTTTCTCTACCTCTATGATAAGGAATTGTTATAAAATAAGTGTGATATTCGACAAACATTTATAACAGATATATTCTTTGCCATCTGCAAAATAAAAAATCCGCCGATTTCAAATGGGGCCCCTCAAACTAGTAGCTAGGATGCTTAGCATCCACGGGACTTAAGAAGTATGTGTATTTGCTTATAGAATGAAATTATTGCAACTTGGTTTTGGCCTAGTTGTAAATTTGTACGGTAATAATCACGGTATACATATAAGAATTATAGTTTTTACCGCGTGGATTTTATTTTAGAATCCATTGAATTAATCCCGGAATCAATTAAATGGAAAGTTTTATCAATCGGATGTGTGCATGCCGATCGTCGGAGTCGGAAACTCTTCCGTAATGCGATTCCAACACACTCGTTTAACTAATCAGCAAATCCAATTTGCCGTGAGCTCGCGTTCGGCTCGTTTACAACTGATCACTCAGCTCACGTGTAGATGGAGAGGGAGAGAAAGAGAGAGAGGGCTGCGTTGTCTCTCCATAATCCTGCCCCCCCCTTCCATCCGCTATATCATCTCTCGTCGAACCTTAGATCACCTGATTTGCCGTCTCCACCCGTGAAGCGATCGTGCAATCCTAGTGTACTCCCCCCAGGAGAGCTGCTTTGCTTTGGCATATCCTTGCTCGAGAAAGGAATCGCAATCAAGGCTCCATGAGAAAAGGCTCCTTCATGCGTGCTCCTCGTCTTAAATATATGTATACAAACGTGCACTCCGCTATTAAGCCTGCCATGGTTTAAAGTCGCTCTTTGCATCGATGCGGAGATATTATGCTGCTTTGAATGTTAACAAAAGGCTCTCGACGTAAAAACATGGTTCTGAAAGGTGAATTTTTACGCACGGACTGAATTTTGAATTTTATTTGCTTTCTTTTTTGCTTCTTGGATCTTCTGTGCTTATCATTCGTAGCATTTTAGGAGAATAAAATCCAAAAGAAGATATTTTCAAGAATGCACTCGGAGGTAAGCAAACATTACATCAATTCGAATCATTCGAGTTGCATCTTAGAATATTAATTCATTACATATAGCTACAATTTAAAAATCATAAACTCATAATAATTATAATAGATAAATAATTTTATTCGTTTCAATTACAATACTCTACTATAACACACTTAGGAGCTAAAATATCACGAGATAGGAAGGATATCTTTGTAATTTAATAATAATTTTTATTATATCTTATTTACAATTATTTTTAATGATGCGATGTCTGTGCACAGTAAATGTACACTTCCTTAAAACAGTTTTTGGGTTCGAGTATAAAAATTTAATGATGAATAATATTTTCGATCGTAATGTGGAAATAATCCTAGAACAGGTCCTGATAAACGCGGTAATTTTTCATGTGCTTCTGTTTCGAGAAGCTACAATAGAAGGCATAAAAAAGCAGTGTCTCAAGAAACGTTTTATTACGCAGAATGATGCTGTGATTTCATTTATTTAACCAACTGATATCGTTAGTTATGCAGTTTTAAACTGTAAATTTGAATCATTTTGCATTATCATGTTGTGACAGTATCAATATATACTGTTTCACTTGAGAGTTTCTGTCATATTCAATAAGAATTGATTCTACACAGCAGCATGCTGATTAACGTAATTGGTATTGTTGGTGATAAATATAAAACTCAAGCTCCGCTTACAATCGAATAGAGTGAGATTTCGAATGAATTCTAGATGAATATTCTCGATGAATCTTCAGAGTATCAAATATTTCGTACACTGCAAAGTATTTCCGCTTTATTTGTTCCTCTCCATTACCGCCATTTCCGGATGCGTCGGGAGCACTGCAATACTAGGAAACGATTTCCATTTAAGTATTGCGTCCCTCTACGACGTTGCTATGGGATGAGAAATACAAAAGTTGCGACTTATACGAGACAGCGTCAGTGTTATTCCTTTGGCAGCCGATCCGAAATCCCAAAGTGGAGATGGCCGTTTTGCAGGAGATTTCATCCGAATGGGAAAGAGTTCGTGGGGAGGATTAAACTGGCTTTTACGCGGATGAGATCTGTCCCGAAGTAGACCCACTCCACTCTCCCCCACCCCCGATTCTCTTTTATCACGCCTTCCTGCCCATTTCTCTCTCTCTTACCTTCTCCTTTCCTTGCCTTCATCTCTCTTTCTTTAATCTGTCCATCCGCTCTCCGTTTTATTATTTCTCTGATGGATCTAGAATCTTTTTCCGTTCGTTTTTACTTCCAGTTATATTCCCTTAGTATGCCTTAAATCTTTATGTTTACCTTAGGAATAGAATTGCGATTTCACTGTAACCGCCACTCAAATGATCTCCGTTAAGTCGGCTGATGGGAAAATTTATGAATGATAACATTATATTTCGAGACATTTTCGAAGAATTCTCTCCAAATTTGCTTACGTTTATTAAGGCAAGTTCAAGTCGTTCACGCTCTACTCCCTCTTAGTTGATGGGAATGGTAAACTGTGTAAGAAGTATATTACGCGCTGTAAGTTAGAAATATATTATATCATTTGGAAGAAGTACTTAACGTGAATAGCTTTGTACTGCGCTGGAGTTGGAAAAACTTCGAAATGGGTCGGCCAAATAGTTAACGATTCTGCCTTCTAACACAAAAAGCTAGGACGTACTGGATGTTGCTAATACGATAATAATGTTCTGAATTATTTCTGAGTATTAAGTGGAAGGTGAAAGATTTCCCATATCTGAAAAGAAGTCGCATAGAAATTATTTGGGAGCAATTCCGTTCAGCATTTTTAAACACTACCTACTAGAGGCGTAGCGTGACCATGAAAACACGAATCTCTGGGTTGACTTTAGGGGATTATAGGAACTCATCTAGGGCACTAGAATGATCCCTGGATGTTGGATTTAATTCCTGCTCCGAGATTGGAATCCTCAATATCGGTGATGAGATTGAACGGGGAAATGGCTACTCACATATATATTTCCGACAGCATCCAATAACGCATAGTACGTTTGCTTTTGAGCATCCCGATTTCCCATCTTTCTTCTTCCCCTCTTTTCTCCATTTATGTTTCTTCTCTTCCGCTCCATCCTCATCTCCCACCCCATTTATTTCTCTCCCTAAGCTTCCCTAAGCATTTTCCCGGCCTTCCCAGTCCCATCACCGACGATCATTGACTTGATTCAAGTCTTCCAATCCTCACAGTCGCACTCCTCCGACCCCAACGACAGGAAGCCTAGTGGTCCACCCTCAAATCCCACTTTCCTCCGCGCTGACGTAATCTGCAATCTCTTATGCACCGTCTGCGATTCATTTTCCTAATTAAGCGGAGGATATCGTCTGAAAGGGTGTGTCCCGATCGCAAAAAGAACTCGAATGCCCCCTCACGGAGCCCTACGCTTGCGAGGCAATTTATTTTCCGGGAAATCTACCGTCGAGTGATTCAATGATCCTGGCCATTCAGGTCTGTAAAGCCTAAGTAAGTGGTGTTTTGCGGTTTTACTGTAATTCGGGGACTTTGTGTTCCTCGTTTTGGTCGCTCGGAGTGACGGCTAATTCAGCCGATGCGCCTTTAGACAAAAAAGCATAATATAATGCGGGGAAAAAGTGCACCCGGACAACCGAGCCCGAAACATCTCCGAACGAATTAACATTTTATCTTTTAGAAATTTTGCATAACCTTCCATTATTTAACTTTTTGCCGGGGCTCCGGGTTTGTCCACTCCGGTTGATGAATACCAACATTTCAAATGAGGGCAAATAAACCGTGCGTGACTTTGACGACGGGGAAAAATAACCGACGAGTATGATACTGCTCCTTATTTACCCATCAAATTAGCCGCGCGAGTCTTCGTCCGCGTCTGTACGTAAGCTGCAGCTGAATACTCAATTACGGCTGTTCATAAATTGAGTTCTTCATAAGGAAAGAGAGCGATGCAAACATGTGGGCGCACCGCGGGGATTATGCGGATTCCTCTTTTTTCGCCTGCAAGCAAATCCAGAGCAAATCAATCGCTCGACGTAGGCGGATGGACGTTGAAGAAATTAATTGTGACCGGCTTCGAGCAACGCTCCTTTCAGATTTTTACGTTACGAAATAGTTTGCCGAGGGAAAAATGCTATACGCGAGGCATTTAAATTTTAAATCCCGGTTCCCGCCGGATTTGCATAAAAAATCACTTCGAAGAGACTCCATTTTTAATTTTTCTCTCAAATAGACGGCCATGAGAGATGGAAGACTCCCTCGTACTGCGAGCCGAGTTAATCTGCGACTTGTGCTGGCGATGTGAACGTCCGCCTTATACACCTCTCTCTGCATTCTGTCGGACTTTCTCTTGTTCCTTCTCATCCATACGTTCCATTCTATACTAAGCCATTGTTTTAGCTGCTATACATTTGGAAAAAAATAATATAGTTTTTCTCTCAATTTCTCATTTTTATCTTAAGCTAGATAATGGACAAAAGCGTGATATTAAATTGTAAATTACGACGAGGCGCAGATTTTAGAATCTTATTATAATGATGCTTAGTAATTTTATTATTTTAACCTTGGCTATACTAGTCTTATGCGCGTTTTATTCCTATCGTCAGATTTAATCGTCATATTATAGAAAAAATCGACAAATAAAATTTTGACTGCGTTGCTTCGTTAGTTTTAATCTCTTCATTACCTTAAAAAAGGAATTTTCTGTTTCGAATTTTGATAGATGCAGAAAATAAAAATGCTCTAGACTTTTAAAAATAATTGTATTCTTCAAAATTATAAATAAATAATTTCGCTACTTGGAATATAAAAATAAACGGTATTATTCCATTCCAAAAGTAAAAAAATATCATTCATTGGATATCGTTTCTCGAGTTCACTTTCAAAAAAATGCATATACGAAGATAATATTGAGCATCTCATTTGGTTTTGATTCTTATTAATTCTACCATTTTCTACCCAAGAGATATCGTGAATATCAGTGCTCCCATCCTTTTATTCATATATTTTATATTTAACTATCATTTATGGGGTTTTGAATTTAAAGTTGATAGTTTCTTGTATTCATTGTTCATTTTTCATAGATTGTTTTGTTCATTTTCTGTTGAACCAATTAAACCAAGTTTCCTTCTTTGGAATTATTGAATGTTTAGGTTTAGTTTTGCATTAATTTCGACTATTTTTCTCCGTCGGCAAAAATATTAAACGCAGAATTGATGATTTTCCGGTGTTATCGAAGAGCCAATGATTACAAACAAGAATCGGAGGTGAAACATCTGATTCATAAGTTACACTCAATTTACTCCGGTACAAAGTCATAATTAAAACCTTGGTTTCTGCTGACATAAGATTTAGCTTTTTAGTCCTTTTGGTTGGTATGCTGCATAATACCTACTATTACGAGAAATTTTTTCTCTTCCTATTTGCTGTCATTTTAATTCTCTGCTATTTAATTTCCTCTCCTTTTCATTAACGTTTTCCATATCTTTCTCTTCATTTGATTTTCAAAGGACCTTTTCATGTATCACTAGGTCTGTCCATTATATATTCATCATCCCTCAGTAACATCAACACTGTATAGGTTCTTTCCTCTGCTGCTGTTACCGTCCATGGTTAAAATGCAGATCGACTCTTCATATGTGTTTTTTCACATATTTCGTATAAAGTAGTCTTTATTTAGCCACAGCTATTCATTTACAGTAAATCAATTCACTTACACCTTAGCTATTCATACAAAATGAATGTTGTCATAAATAAATATATATATACAGATCATATTTCACCATTGTAGAATGAAAGTACAAAAAGAAAAAAAAGATTGAAAATACAAAAAACAGTTTACATTGATTCCTTCCTGTTTAGGATCCATCTTTTTGCTTCATATTGGAAGTTATTCCCAGTTTTAATATTTTTCAGATGATTCTGCAATGAACTATATAAAACTAGCCCTTTAAAAAAAAAAACGAATTTTGAGAGAGAGTTTTTCTCACAAATGGGATGTGAGAATTATCTTTGGCTCTTGTATCATGGGCATGAATACTACAATTATTGACTATTAATTTTTTCAAATATGAAGGCGCCAACCCCATATTAATTTTATGTATGAATTTTAGGACTTCAACGTCTAACATTTGTTGGACATTTAGCCATTTTAACTGCCCTAGCATTGCATCAATTTTAGTGTATTTATCACACTTAAGTATAATTCTCATAGCTCTATTTTGTAAAATTTTCAGCCGTTTTGCATCCTGTGCTTTGATCATGTAAAGTATAGTTGGGCAGTATCTAAAATGTGGTAGAACTATTACATTGTAAATTTTCTTTACACTATCACGGGACAGGAATTTACTGATTCTTGATATAAAGCCAACTTAATTACTCTGTTCGCTTGGACAGTTCTATTTAATTATTTTCAATATTGCTCTTTCCATTGCTGGAATTTTGTTTCCTAACTAGACAAAATCTTTGATTCGTACAAGTATTTCTATTCCTACTTTAACCTTGATATGTTTTTCCTTTCGGCTCTGTTTCAATTATTAATTTTATGTCGTCCGGTTCTATCAACGATTAGTTAACTTATATTATATTTTAGTATTTTTCAAATTGCAAGCCGCAGCCGCATCTTTTTGATTTTCGCACATCTTTTTGATTTTCGCACATCTTTTTGATTTTCGCACATCTTTTTATTTTTTTATTTAATTTATTATATTTTTTGTTTATTTTCTCTTGTTGTCCTTGAACAATTTCCTATAAACTATGTTTTTGATTATTTTCAGTGTACTAAACCTTTTAATCTTTCATTTGTATGTATTTCTTAATATAATTTCATTTTCTTAATTTATTTGAGATTTATGGGTATGGACCTTTTAATCTTTCATTTGTATGTATTTCTTAATGTAATTTCATTTGCTTCATTTCTTTGAGATTCTTTATATTTATAATGGGAGATACATTGTTCAACGTTTATTTTAATTCATCATTAATTAATGTCAGTTTAGTGAAGTGGATTTATTTTATCTGATTGTTTGTAGTGTCAGTTATATTTTTTCTCCCTTTCTTTTTGTATTATTTTTATATTTTCACTGCCTGTCTATCATAACTCTTTTCTTTCTCCTTCATCAAAAATATAGTTTTCTATTGTAGGTTTCGCAGGTTTTTCACACTCCCCCTCTTGTGAGTGTTTTCCTGCAGTGGAATGTTTTTCCTGATCTCTCATCTTAGGTTTTTTAAGATCCACATATAACTTTTCTTTGTGTACTTTTGCAAACTATCTTCTTCTTTCTGTTTCGCATATGACGATGGGTTAGGTGTAAGAAGAGACTTTCTAGTCTCAATCTCGCCCGAATAAAGGCCTTTTATTATTATTATTATTATTTCATTGAGGGCAAATTTGATCAATTTTCTTCTTTGCAATCAATCTAGCAGGGTTTTGAATATGCTACTGGTTTTCCTATGGGGTCATTTCGTTTTGGTTTTTCCTTTTGGTCCTCTGACAGATGTCTGTATAGAAGAGAAGGTGAAATATGACTAAGGTTCACCTTGTCGGTCGATCAAGCACCTGTATCTGCTTGTCTGAGGATCACCAAGTTTGGTCATTCTTGTTTTCCCTTCGTCAACCTAAGAAATGACACAGTGAGATATATTCCAAGTGATTCCATAGAGGAGGAATTCGATGCTTCCATCTTACGATTTTATTACAACTTCTGGAGATTTGATCGATTACAAAGGGATGCAGTTTATTTTTTTTTTTAAATTCCAGTTTTCACGCGAATCTGGCAGTAAGAGTCAGTGTGAAAATAAAAATTAAAGTCATTATAGTATGAATAATCACCACCCACATAAACATCAGTCGACTTCATAAGAAGAAAAGGTAGAATGAGAGAGAAGAGCTTATACGAAGGAACTTTGCATTTAAAACTTTCTCAGTAAGAATTTTTCAGTTATCTGGGTGTATATTAAGTTTCAGGAAAATTTTATAATTTTCTTTGGATTAGTTTTCTTAAATATATCGTTATTCTATGTTGTAGGATTTAATCAATCAGAAAAAGTCAATACTCTTGTGATATGTGAAGATATAATAAGATATCCAGACAAGAATGGCAGTGGACGGATACTTCCAATTCAAGAGAATGGTAGAAGCTCCTAGACGCAGATACAAGGCTTTGCCATTAAATGATGGATGGATGGATTACAACTGATATACAACTGAAACAATGCACACACAGATTAGACATTGTATATATCTTAGAAAGAGTGTATCAAAAGAAGCGGATTGGTCCTTTTTGAGAATTACTCCTTCGATTTCCCCAAGAATCTCTCTCAACTTTGTTAAAATTGCTAATACGGATTTAGAAGATTAAAGCTATTCTTGGGACGAGTTAAATTGGTCATCACTTCATTGATCATTACGTGAAATGGCTTTTATGTTCTAAGAAACAAGATCCTGCTGTATATTGGATTTGATGCGGAAGCATACAATTACAGGGACAGCCGTAGTTTTCTCTACCAATAACATTGTGAAGTTGGCAGTGTAAGATTATTTTATTAGTATTTCTAATTATACAGAAGTATTTTTAAAAAGTCCCAATCTCAGATGAAATTTAAAGCGTTGAATGGATTTAGAGCAAATATATGAATATGATATGATATGAACTTGCTGAGTTTTTTAAATGGATACTAAAAAAGGTTTCAAAATAATAAAAAAATATTATTTTAAAAATATTTGTCTATGTCTAAAAGTAAGAACCCTGTTAGCCGCCTTTCGGCGTGAGTCAGGCATTTGTGATTTATTATTAGAAATTTTATTGGCTAAGTAAGTCCCGTTAGGGCTTCTATTTCTCGTAGTCTCATGAGAAAGTCTGTCGTAATGTTATTCTCATTCTATAAAAAATCTGATGTGGCCAGCACATGACTTTCTCCATTTATAAAATGTAGATATGTATCTACGACAGCATTTTTGAACTCTATATTCAATCAAAACTTGGAAGATATATAAGTGATTAATTTATATCATACTAACTTTTACGTCACAATCATTATAAATAATGATTTTCGGCACATGTTCGATGAAAAACGGTGAAATTGGCCTTTTGAGTTTACTACAAGCACCAATATTGGATAATTCACAAAACTGATTATATATACCAAGTCAATATAATGGGCGATGGAAACGAAATCAAAATACGAACGAAGAGCAAAATAACATGCGACCGACATAAACTATTAACAAAAATAAAAATAATGAATTTAAACAGTGGAAACTTAAAAACTAACGGTGAATGACGAAAATTATTAATATACTTATAAGAAAGCTAATAAAGAAGACAAATGGAGTAAAAAACAAAGAAGAAAACTTTTAAATTATTATTAATCAGCCAGAGCTCAATCAATAGCAAGAGACTGAGCGATAGACGCATTGCATTGCATTGTTTGCCATGTAAACAAACCCATAGTAACGAACTTTATTGTTATTGTGAAGAGTAATCAATAACGGCAAGAAACCATTATAACTGAATAATTATTTTGTAATAAATCGCGTGTTCTAAATTCCAAATCAACTTCCAAATAAAAATTTGAAGAATATAGTAAGCATGTTGAATATAGCATTATTATGAAATGGTATCAATGAAAACGACCTTTTAACGTAAATATGTCGTAATAACCAGAAATTTGGTTAATTATGATATGAATCGTAAACGCTGGTTGATATCGATAATTTTTTCAAATAAAACTTATAGAAAAATACATTTTTTATAACTTTTGTAGATAACTGTATATACCTAAATATCAGATAATGGAGGAATTTTGTAAAAACGGAAACGAGTTTCGAAAAATAAAGCTCGACTTCCGGTTTACCGATTTATTCCAAAAACTAATCAACCATAACGACACCAACCAAAGTACTATGTATGAAATTTGGTGTTGATACGACTAATATTTTTCATGTTAGAGCGCCCACAAAGTACATAATCAGCAACTTCCGGTTTATCAGTATTTCACGAATAACTCCTAAACAATCAGTGATACAAATATATGTTTCATATAAAAATTATAGTAAATTACATTTTCTAAAACTTTTATCGGTAATATCCCTACCTAAATATCATATTTATGGAGATATTTTGCAAAAACAGAAATTTGCTTCGAGGAATGAAGCTCGACTTCCGGTTAACCGATTTACTCCAAAAACTAATCAACTCTGACAGCACCCACCATAATGAAGTTTGGTACTGATACGACTAATAGTTTTTACGTTAGAGCGCCCACAATCACACACACACAAATACACACACATATACACACAGAAATCATTCCGAAAATGGTCAAAACGTGTTCTAGGGACCCCAAAACATGTATTTCCGTTGAAATCTCGAAGTCGATTTTTTATACTACTTATATGGAAAAAGTAACAAGTGAATTCCCATTTCGTGATTATCAATATTTAACATGATATTGAGTTCCATCAAAAATCACGAAAAGAGCGAGTGAACAATTAAACACTGAGCAATGGACGAGAGGTAACGCACTTTATCTTTTATTCATTTAATTCGGAGTAACTTGAATCGAATCGCAAGTCTCGATCCTTATCGAATTCCACAGGCATCGAAACTTTCCGAATTAATCACGACCGTGTTTGCTCCGCTCGGAAATTACTAATATCGCATAACCGCTCCTTTTTCACGAGGAAATTTTCCGCACAAAATCCCGCAATATCCATCTTTCAATCTTGGCATCCCTTCTTCCGCCAGTATTTTCTTTCCCCCTAATCTGGCGAACCACCCCATCCCCGCCCATCTTGTCACGATCCGTCATCCCCTCTCGCGCTGAAGATCAGCGGGGCGGAAAACGAGGTTGGAGGAGAGAGGCCCCCAAAAAAAGGAAATAAATAAAACGTTGGGCGGATGGCGAAGGATGGGGGAGAGGAATAAAAACACTAGGCGGACATTTCAGTAATGCGCGCTCTGATTCTTCTTCTGTTTTCCTTTTCCGTGTTCGAGAGGAGGAGAGAGATATACAACCCTGTACTAGCTTACTTCTCCAGAGGAGAGGCTAATGCCAATACCTATAAAAACGCCCCTTCCGATGCCTCATTAGACTCGTACGCAATCCGACCGGTCTTAACCCCGTGACGTCACATCCTCTCTCCGTTTGAACTCCTCTCTGATTGCCACCTCTCTTTTTCCCTGATTTATCCTCCATTTTCCCTTTCACCTCTCGTTAAAGTCCTCTCCATCCGGTCCATTGCATTTACATTCCTCGCCTGACCCTCGGCGTCGATCGCATTATAACTTCTTGAGAAAACCCTTTCCCCTCTCCCAATCCTTCCATTTGGTCCAGTTACACTCTCAAGATAACCACCCTTTTTACTCTATCAAATCCCTCCTCGCCCTTTCTCATTCCCGGCTATCAGTCCCATTCGACCCCCACAATCCCCTCTTTTTTTCAACACATCGTGCCCTTTTTCCAAACCATACTTTCCTCTTTCCGCTCCCAGAGGGGGTATGCGAGCGGAATACATGAATAAGTGGATTGGAGCTGACGGGGAGAGTGCTCTCTCTTCCCCTGTTTTCCTTCTCTGTTCCTGGTTTAAAAAACGCGCGTCGTTTGCTCAGGGTGTCATCTCCTCGCCACGCCCCCTTTTCCCCTCCTCACGGGATTTACTCTTTGCGACCTGTTATTATGCCTTGCGAGCGTGTAGTAGACCATTTTTGAAGTCACAAAAAAATGGTTTTAAGGATGGAATTTTATCGAAACTATTTTAAATAGCCATTCGCAAAAGCTGGATGATACAGAGAAAATTCACTTACTACCCGCTGCAAAGTTGCAATCTAAATATAAGTCTGATATTATCGAAGCATCTTTCAAGTGTCCGTTCATTTCGGGAAACACAGATTTAATACAGAATTTCGATTAAGCAATAGATATACTCCCTTTTGCATCGTTGGATACGCAGAATTTTCTGAAAATTCGCTATCCGGGGTACATCATTATTCCTCCAGTTTATTCTTGATGGGTATTCAAAAACAGAGATGAGGCTTTATCGAGCGTCCAACTCAGCATTTTTCTCTTTTCCTTCGCATAATTAGAGTCACTATTTCTCGTTTTAATTTATTTCGTCAAATGAAAACTATTCTTAGATTTTTATAATTTAAAATTAGAAACGTTTTCATTTGAGTCTTCCCGAATTTAGTTATTTTTTACTTCGAAGATACTACTTTGACTCACCACTTGAGTTTCCCTAGATGTTTTTCCTTGAGTGATTCAAAAGTATAAGTGTCCGTTTCATGACAAAAGATTCTCTACTCCTGGTCTAATTCAACATATTCATTGCTTCAAATAGTCATCGTATTTTCATACATCCAAAAATATTACAAATGAAGCGTCCATAAAAGTTACTAATAATTTTAAATTGTATGAATAAAGTCTATTCTGTAATTTTAAAAATTGTTTGTATATTTCACGACATTGTTCTCTTAGTTGCTGGCTGTTACTTTTTATTTCTTTCAGTTTATGATTATTAGGAAACGTTCATGATTAGGAGAATAACAATGTAAAAGCTAGATTTTATGACACTTCTTTCACAGAATCAAAAACCATTCATTATTAACTATTTTGTTTCAGAAGTTGATAATAGCTGTTTGTACGTTAAAAATAAGGTTAGTAATTTAAATACACAAGAAGAATTAACAATTACGTTGATTAAAGTTGAATATGCGCATAGGATCTAAATTTTCAAATGTAAAGCTGGCGAGTTTTTATTTTATTTCTCTGCTTCATAATATGGCTTAATGATAAGTGAAATTCGTACTTGTATAAAAGTTACTCCCTATATAAAAGTAAATTTAACATTTATTAAAGTTTAAATTTAATTAAAAGTACTAAAAAGTTATCAAAAACACTTATATAAAGAGCCAAATATTTTTGTTGTGTTGAATGTACTAGCGTATTAGAGAAAATTCCTGTAATCTTCCTGTACTTTTCTGTAAAGTACCGAATCTCCATAGGTAGATATAATTTAATCTTGAATACCTCATATAAGTAGAATGACGACGAAACAGTTTCGCATCGAATAGATCTGGGATTCAAAACTGATAATGCAAAATCCGTTGACTTTTAAGTATCGTTTAAAATGAACGACACGTATAAGTTATGTAAATTCTCTGAGCAACCTCTTTTGGTGCGCCTGTAATTCTACGGTCAGTTTATGGCGCCGAAATGTTCTTCCTGCTTTTATCTCCGCAGCAGTTAAATTCTATTACTCGGAGGGACGCGCCCTGCTTTTTCCCAGAAAAAAATCTCCGCTCACTGGAATTCCCCAGTTCCTCCGTCTCTCGCACCAGAATTATGCGGTAATGGGCGGCAAATAAAGGCGCCGACGGTGCTGCCTCCACGCGGCCAAGCCCTGGCGCCACTTTCGTACGTCCCTCACGGACGAGTTTATTCGTTTTCGGACCAAGGGCGATCTGCGCATGCGTCCATTACTCGCATACCATATCCCATCTCTTTTTAGCCTCCCTCCATCTTTCCTCTCCCATCCGTCTTTTTCCGAACGGAACAAAAAAGGGAATGGACCCGAAATGGCCAAGTTCCACGGTAAAAATGGGCTCCGAACGCCCACCGCCATATTTGTCCTCAACTCTTTGGCACCCGCTTCCACTCGGAGGACCAAATCAGTCCGTCCCCTTCCTTTCATGCGCGCCCTATCCGAGAAAAAGATTTCGCTTGATTTTATTTACCTCACAATCTCCACCTTCCGCTCGGTGTCTCTTTTTTGCCGAGCGATTTTCATGTTTTGTTTCTCTTTTTGAATGGCTGAACGACGTAACATCTTGAAAAAGGGGCTTACGCGATAAAACCGTATCGCTATCTGATTCCGCAACGGCGAAGAAAATGGACGAGTGAGCCCAATGCCTTTAAAACAATTGGGAGATACATTTTAAGCGTTTTCCTCCGCGGTAAATAAGTTAAAGAATGTTAGCCAGTGCTGCCGTAAGTCTCGGGTAATTTTATAAATGTGGTAATCCTTCCATTAAAATCTTTAGAAAATTTTATTGCCTGTATACTGTCTCGCAATGTATTAATTTAAGCGGCGAAAGTTAAAAAAATGTTTCTCTTAAAAGAAAATGCCTATCGTTAAGCTTAAATTTCTTCAAATGATTTATATTTCCTTGTTATTGAAAAAACAAACTTGAAAACCCTTTTCCTAATTACACTGTTGTTTGACGAGTATTGTAATTCAAATTATTTTTAACTCATACCTCTTTTTGCAAAGAGGCTATGTATTTTGTGCGGTTAGTTTTTAATTAAATGTTTTATTGCAAAAATATTTACTATTACAAATTTTCAAAAGGGAGAATAAGATTGGAAAATCTTCTGAGAGTGTTCGATAGTTCCTAGGTTGTCTTGAAATTCGTGAATTTGAACGGTGAAAGTAAAAAAATATTTTCCTCCAAAGAAATACCTATCGTTAAGCTTAAATGTCTTCAAATAGTTTCTATTTCACGATTGTGTATAATCTTTTAATTCCTTCATTTTTTACATGAACGCTATTTTTGCGATTAAAATTTATGTTTTCTTGTGAAGATATATTGATTTACTAATTTCCAAAAGAGAGAAAAATTGAAAGAACTTTTTATTTAGATGTTTCCTCTTTGTATTAAAATGCATAATGTTATTTCTGTTGGCAATTGGCAAAAAAGTTCAGATTCCTTAACATTTTTTTCCAAACACCTAAAAAAGTAATTTACAAAATTCATTCCTAAAAGATTTAAAAATAGTTAAAAATTGAAATTATTCATATTTCATTCGAAATTCGTGATGAATCATTTTTCGCGGGAATGCAAGTCATGAGAGCAGATTTGTAATCGGATTTGCTGCTCTGTAGCGCTGCGGAGGGAATCATTTTATTTCTTGGCTTCCGGGGAAATTTCATTCCTGAAATAGAGTCGAGAGAGTAAGAAATGGGCGATAAACTTTGCAAAAGATCCTCGCTCTATGCATGATTGCGTCTTTTTTCTCAATTTTAAATTTTCATGGCGCGTCTGCAGCTGAAGAACGCAATTGCGTAGCTACGAAACTTTTCTCTCCTAATATCCTTACTCTCCTCCCGATTGCCATCTCTGCGGTTCTCGAAAATGAAACAAGTTTTTCATAGAGACTCATGAGAATGGATTAAAATTAGAATGCATTCCATAAAGTCAAAGTAATTAATCATTTTACTTTTGTATTCCAAATTGGTACAGCTTTGAATTGTTTGAGGGAATTGAGAGAACTCTAAAACTCTATCTTTCTTTCCGGAAAATTGAATTCCATATAAAACATTAGCGTGGAATATTACAGCTTAGTTAATATTGATTCTTTATTGTACCGGAGGATTTAAGAACCCGATGCCTGGAAGGATAGATTAGCATGTTTGCTGCCGCTATGAAAAACGCTGTTTAATCCCAGCAAAAGATGCTGCATTTCTCTTCTAGGTAATAAAATTTACAAAGTATTGCGGATTTGAGTAATTTTAGACAGAATTAAGACGACATGCAAACGTTTCACAAAGGAAAGTTTTTGAATTCTGCACTAAGTATTAACTATTATAATTATATTTGATTGATCTCCTTTAAGGATGCTGTTATGAAATGAAAGATTTCAATTTAACACATATAAGGGAGGACTTTTGAATGGAAGAAAAGATCAGAAAACGGGCCTTTTGGTTTCTCAATAGCCAAAGGTGATACATTGCTTCAACGTATCTGTATTTCATGTAGCGATAAGTGGAAGTACAGAATAAAATCGCAATTAAATGGCGTTTATATTAATCATATAGTCGATCAAACGGTGAAAGTAATCGTCTTAAATGTAGATATAAGCTCAATGAAGATTGCTGTTTGTAATTAATTTACTACTCGATGTAATTATTTATGCTTATGGATCACCTCTGCTTTGAACTGAAAAAGGTTTGTAATTAATTTACTACTCGATGTAATTATTTATGCTTATGGATCACCTCGGCTTTGAACTGAAAAAGATTTCCTTTTAGAAACCTATTAAGTTAAAGTCTTATTCTGCTAGACGTTTCCGGATGGAGAATTTTGAAAACAGTTTCCCCGTAAGCAAAAGGTTTTTCTTTTCTGTCTCAGGGATTTGTAACCCGAGTCAGCGGTGTAGATTTTTCGGAACCTTTTTACCAATTCAGTGCAGCTCGTTATCTGTATCTCTCCTGAAAGTTCTGTGAATTTTTTTACTTTAAATTATTATAACTTATGCATCAAGTATATATTTCTTGAAATTTGTGCTAAATGTGAGACTCTTGGAATCTCATCGTAATCAAAATTTTGTAATAACAATTTTTAAAAAATTAATTAAATATAATGGAGCGTAGTAGACTATCTGCGACATGAAACGTCTTTATTGGGTTTGGGAACTTCAATACCCATACCGTACCCCCATCATGCTAGTCATCTTGGGTCATTGCATCTATTATTTAATTTAAGGTTCATTCTTTTCCCTTAACCGGGCATAAAATTTACTGTGGTGCACAAAATTTCGCACTAATCCACCAATATTTCACTCTTTTCGGTCACATTACTTTCTAGCATTGCTTTTCATGTCACCTCATGTATTTGTTTTTCTGTCTCGTATTCCATATTTTAAAGTGCATTCTCACTTTCTAATCTTGTGGACCCCTTGTCTTCTGGGGTCGCTCGATTTCTTTCTAAGTTTGCTTTCCGTTTCATCATTCCGTCTCCTCCGGCTCTTTCTCCTTCGGAGGAATCATCAACGCCTCGTCTGGATGTCAAACACCGGAGGGTTGACTGTTTTCATTATTGAATAAGACTCCAGCGAGCCGTTTCCATCGCCTTATCCCACCCACCTCACGTACTCAAGGGACTCGATTCGGGGAAGACGCCATCCTTTTGTTCTACACGACCAAATTATCCACTGCATCTCGAGATCTTGTGCGGTTTCATCTGCCCTCGGAGACAAGGCGGTATTGTAAACATCCTATGGAAGGAAGCTTTGTCCAATGGCATCTAAGTTACGAATCTTCTTGTGACCGACTTACGCTTAGCTCGATTCTCAACAGCCTAATCTTGTATTCTATCGACCAATGGTTTTTTGATATGGATTTCATTTTTTCCTAAATATTCTTTTTGATAATCCTTATGCCTTTGTCCAACTTTATAGCTTGCTATATTATCGATTGACCTTACCTAAAGAATATTTAATTTAAATCACCGTACGTTCTTCTGAATGTCCCTTGAAGAATCATACCGCAGTCTTGAGTCCACGAGTCCTCTTTCATCGTTAGCCAGCTGAATTTTCCTTGGAATATTAAACAATAATGAATCATTGCAGGCATCAAAGGCAACGGCCATAACAAAGGTTCTTCAATAAAAATTTTATTGATATAACCAGCATCAAATTTTGCGCATAGATATTGCAAATTTGGAAAGGGCACCTAAACAGTCTTAAAATTACATCTTTTAAATCCGTCATCTTCACGACAAATTCTATTGCTTAATTCGTGTGTATCCTATATTTTCTCATGAGATTATTTTCTAAATAGCCCCGTAAAAAATAAACGGCGATAGATAAGTAACGTTTTCTTCCGTGATCTAAACCATAAGGAATTTTACGATAACAATTCTACATTGCCAACATCAATTTTACCAAATATCGAAATATTATTTATTCTCCTTAATCCATGGATAAAGAGCATCTGATTGTAGCTTTAAAGTTTATCCTTAAAGAAAACAATGTATTTAAAAAATTGTTACAAGTGTTTTTGTTACAATAAATTGTTTTTTAAGATGGAATTCCACCAAGTACCATTGAAGCAGTTCAATCTTTTTATCCTTGTGAATGTGATTTTTCTCAATAAGAATTTTCAAGGAAATTAGTATCATTAATAAAAAGGCATACAACTGTTTATCATTCGGCGATTTAGCGGATAGTTGCCGACTAGATCAAAGAATGAGATGAGAAATGATAGTTCCTCACTTCTATTAACAAACTAGTACACTATTTATAACTCCTATTAGAGACTAGCCCGTTTGAGATCAGCGAAGAGTTCTTCTAGTATCGATATAAAAATATCTTTAATAGCTGATTCCTCGTCTGTATTAAATAAATTATCATTGCCCACTTTCTAATATAAGTTCATTACGAGTTTTAATGTAACATAGAAGGTTTTCAAAAATTCATTATTTCTTTATTGCTCGTATTCTTACGTAATGAATGAATGAACTCCGTGTAGCTATGTATTCCATGGTCCCTGCAAAGTGTCGCTTTTGAAAAGAGAGCATTGAAAGTAATGCTTCCTAACTCGTTTCTTTGAAATTGATAAAAATGTGAAGGTTATGCATAAATCACTTGCATTATCACTTAGCACTAGATACGATGAGAATATATTTCCCCATCCTTTTACCAGTATTAGGATGGATATTTTAAGAATATTTCTATAATTATCAATTAAAAATGTGCACTTGAGGTAGACGCTTCCTTCTGACGTAGAAGTTCGAGTAGATCAAACATGTCCTCTCAGTTTATTTTCTATTCTGCGTACCAGTCCTCGTCCGATTCTTAATTAATCTCTCATGTAAAAACTATCTAATATTAAGCCACCCTTTTTTGCCAAAATTTCTTTCTGAATCCAATTATTTGATCTCTGCAGCTACTTCAAACGCGTCCTATCGAATCCATTTCTTATTCATTATCCCTTTTACTCAGCCACTACTTTTTTATACTCCACTTTACGGCGCCCACATTTCATCTCTGCATTTTCATTTTTCTTCCTTTCAATTTCATTTTCGTACGTCCTCTACGCTTCCCCGTGCCCTTTTCTTGTTTACACTTATGTTTCGCCCAACAATATTTCGCCAAACCTTTTTCCTCCACTTAACCCTATTTGATGTTATTATCTTCTCCGCAATCTTCTAATGTTCCATATAACTCTAATATAAGTAGTAATTTAGCTGTTAGTGCGTCGGTGGAAAACATTTAATGGAGTTCAACGATGATGGTTATGTTGATTTAATAGAGATTAAGGAACATTTAATAGAGATTAAGGAACATTCGATCAATGTCATTAAATATGTTCGGACAGTTAGAAAGGATTTAAGAAGCCAGAATCACTTATCTGATGTATAAGTAAAATGGTTCTAAAAGCAGAGTAAGGCCGAGGAAAAGGTAGTTGAATGTGGTTGATGAGGTGCTGGAGAAGATAAAAGTTGTGTTGATAATAAAATGGAATATCTATTATATATAGAATATTAAATATTTGGATGCGTCTGAAGACGCACTTGGAAGGATTGCAAAGTGTGGTGAAGTATTAAGAAGGAACGAGGTAAATGCTTACGTGCTTACTACGAAAGGGTTGTATCTAAGGTAGATCTAGAAACTTGCTGGGGGACAATTTAGGAAAATTTCATCGTGAATTCTTCTCCTATCAACTTTTTGAACTTCGTGTTCTCTGGTAAAATCAGCATTGAAGTACGAGTAATTAGTATTTTATACCACTTTATCATCAGATTGTATGTTTGATTCGCCTACAGATAAATGTGCAAAAATTGTTAACAGTGTCAAATTAATTGAGTGATACCAGCAGAGAAATGGTTTTTATCCATCTAGTTTAAAAATTGGCAACTTTAACACGATAACAGAAATTCTAATTAAATCTGAAAATATAGAAAATCATCCGTTGCTACCATTTCTTTTACCAATATGAGAGTAGACAAACCCAAAAAAATCAAAACCACTAAAACTGTAGTAAGATGACTGGGCATGGCTTGGCAATGAATACTAGATTCTAAACGAAAGACCGATTGTATTATTAGCTCAACAATCATCAAAGTAGCAAATGAAGATTAAACAGATTAATGCAGACGGTTTTATTGCAAGAGAACAAACCTTGTCTGGAAATGTCCCTCTTACCGTATTTTAATCGTAACGTTTCAGGAATTACTCCCTCGAAGCAACCGGCCATTCGATTTTTCCGGGCGGAGATTTTTTCATCCGTTCCCCTCTTGAGCTCCAAATGGCCCTCGGGGTAAGTGGGCAGCCAAATGTGCGATGAAGTGGCGCCCATCTCACGGCAATTGGGGCGGAGGGCTCCAGGATTAGCGAGCCTAAACTTCAAGCAGTTTAGGATCTGCCAATAACAATGCAATTAATCCTCGAAAGGGTTTTATATGGTATATTTATATATTTTATGTAGAATTAATTACTTGTCATCAAATGCGATATTATACTTAAAACCGATATTAAATTTGATAAAATAAACGAAATTTATTTTTAAAAATTGCTGATTTCAAATCATTGTTAATCAAAGGCAATGCCGTAGTTTTATGATAATCGATTTATATTAAATATATTTAAGGTGAAATTCAAATAAAGTTTTGATTATTAACTTTAGGTTACATAAAATACACTATCAACTGTCTTTTGAATTTCTACATAAACAACATGTTATTAAATGACTCAGCAACCTTTGAAATCGAGCCTATGATTTTACGGAATTTATTATAGGAAAGCAAAGTCTTCATTAAGAGAGAAATAGCTATTTTAAATAAACATTTTACTTTAAATTCATTCCTTACAAAGCGACCTTCCTGATGATAAGCAATTGATGAAATGGTTTCAATATCGCATCGCATCACATCGCATAAAAAAGCAAATATGATAGAATTGTCTCATTAAAGAGGTACCGAAATATGTAGAGGACTACCACATTATGATTGGAGCTCTAGAATGCACAGATTCTCGCTTACAATGAAGAAACTGAAGCAGTTAACGGCGAATGAGTTTGTTCTCTTCAGAGTTTGGGAGGCGAAACAACGTTTGGGAGTGCCATTTGGAATTTCTCGTTAAGGAATCAGTTCGTTGTCACTAATTTAAGTGTTCTGTCGTATATACGGAAATACTATGCTGTTTAATTCACAATGGAATGAATTTCACGCTTGATACCTTTTTAGACACCTTTAAGTATATTAAATTTCCTCGGAAACTCTCAAAATGGAATCACCTTTAATGAAAACGCTACTCTTTACGTTGGAATGCGTATATCGGGGCGTACATTATATAATTCACATTTGTGAACATTAGTGATCGTGAGTGATCATGAATCATGAAACTGTTTCACCGAGAATCAATGAATTCCATTTTCAGCGGGAGGATTACGGAATTCATGAATTGCGATTTGTAATATAGTTTAAACCGACCGATAGGGTATTTTTCGGCCTAAAGTTGATTTAAATCTGGAAATTTAAAAAATGTTGAACCTGAGAATGGCCCAACGGCCGAAACCAGTTGTGCATTGTTAATAAATAGTGGAAAGGTAAAAGGTCTGATTTTAATTTTTATCGTGTTTTCCTTCCACAAAGTGAAAGGCTCAACGTTTGATTTAGTTTCATTCCCTACAGGATTGCTTTCCCATTTTCCCCGAGGATTAGCTTCAGAAAGGAATCTTCGCATCACTCCATTTCGAATTAAGCATCGCGTGGCCCAACTATCGGAGGGAGGAAGACAGAATCTATTACACAGAAATGAACCCGTGGCTCTACGAGGGCTTTAATTAGGAAAGAATCATCGTCTGCAGGGATGTTCCAAAATTGCTAGATCCGCACTACGGAGTCAAACTCGGGCTCGGGTCGACAAATAATGAGTCGTATCACACCCTCCTTGCATTTCTCATAGATTTGCCCTTAAGAAGCCAATCAAGCCGACGGAGAATCATCGGTTCCTTTATTTGTTCTCGTTTGAGCGTTCTCGAATTCCCGTCACACATTCTTGCGCTTTGGAAGTGTTGTGGGCGGAGGGGGCAAACGTGATTGGGCGAAAAGGGAGCGCAGGGGCGGAGGGAAGCACTCATCCGGAAAGAGGGACATAATGGGGAGTAAATCATGAGAAGGGGAGGAGATAGAAAGAATTAAGGGAAGAAAGGGAATAAAAATAATCTCCGTGAGATTCGCGAGGGAGGGATTCTTTTACGGCCTCTGCTTCTTCCCCTCTCTCTACGGTCCACCAGTAGACACTTCGACCGTTTTAACCTCGGCTTTCCCGGAGCAAACACTGCCAGTGTTTCCATTTCTTTAATCAAGGGAAATGGACAGAGCAGACCTCTTTACATATTCCTCTTTTTTCGCCACGCTCCGTTCGAATCTTTTGTTTAAAACAGTCGCATCAGTAATGGCGACTTCCATTTGAGTAGCTTAAAGAGAATATGGCTGCTCGAAACTGAAAATTAGCCTCCATCGAAGTTGAGATGCGCCTATTAATCTTGTTCCGATAAAGAAATTGAATTGAGTTTACGGAGTTGCTGATCTAGAATTTAATCGAAGGCATCCATGTTGTTGAAATAGTCGCAGCTCACAGACTGAATGGGATCCGATATATTCTCGCTGCAGCATTATTTTTTCAAAGAAATAACCTTCCTCTAATCCAGGTACGGATCTAGAAAAAATTTTTGGGGGGGTGTCCGATCGAAAAATTTCAAAATAGAAGATATTTCGGCTTTCACAAAACGTGACGTAAGAATTGTGTTAGACAAACTCGAATTTTTTCGCTAGTGTTTGCTTATTAAATTGCGTTTTTATTTGCGTTATTTGAGTTTCATTTTCAAAAAATAGGCACAAGTGATATTTCGGGGGGGGGGGGGGGGGTCCGGACCCCCAGGACCACCCCCCTGGATCCGTCCCTGCTCTAATCTTCACTGTTCTTAATTTCTGTAAATTCCAACCAAGTAGATTACTTAATGCATCGCACATTAATGATACTGTATAGTAGCAATCCTTTCATTTAAAATTAATTTTTAAAATTATATAAGTAAATAATATAAGTATTGGATCGGGTTCCTGCTAAATTAAGTATTTTTCGATTCCTCTTAAACACTTTCAGAAAATACTTTTATTCGAGTACGATTCCATGTTCTCAAATTGAAAAATGAAGTAGATGCAGATATTTATGTTCCCCAGTCACGTATGCTCTATCGTTCGAGACAGGAAGTTCGAGAGGACATGCATAAAGTGCAACATTGTGTGCGGTCTGTCAAAAGCACTGTAGTGCCTTTTACGATCTGCGGTAGTAAATAGGTTTAACTCGCTGCTGTGACTCGATAGGAAGCTGTCGAAGCCGAGCATAGACATGTTTACATGCAAAACACTGATTACTTCCGCACTTCCTCGAATTATTTCTTTAAGGAGCAGAGGACTTCATACTCATCACGCTTTTTCTCATCCGATATTATATTTTTTCAGCCCTTTCTTTTCTTTCAATTAACAATTATGAAATGAAATCAGAACAACCACTTCTAGAGGAGCAAAATCAGTTGGGCTATTACGAAATTTATATAATCCAAGTCGTAAGCCCAACATCATCGGCTATGAAGTCATATTAAAAATATTATCATTATCTCAGCAACGATCCTTTATATTAGATAAAACTTCTTTCATCTAAGTGTTCTTATGAGTATTTAGTTTTAACGCCGCTAGCATAATTACGATGAAGAATACACGATTATATTGCTCGAACTAGAAGTTAAAATGATCATAATGAATAGACAAGGAGATAAAAGTTTCTTCCGGAACAGTCATAATTTTAACCGCCCTTTGTGTTATATAATAAGTTAGATTAGTTATTTTAAATACCTTCTATTTATCTGTAGAAGGGGTCCTTCGATTGAAATTAGTCTATCAAAAATAACGGTGACCGTCCGGTCTAAAACTTCGATCACTAGATTCAGTAGATTGTCAGTGGATTTATAATGCTCCTGTTAAGATAAGTTCCCGACTAGATATGATAATCTGAATTGATTGGTTGTCAAAGGAATTGTAAGACTGAAAGTAAGACTGTTTGACAGGAAGTTAAACTGTTTAGTGAGAGAATGTAAACCGGAGAAATTTTCTGCGAGGTAGAATCAAAGATATGATTGGAAGGAAAATTAATAGTTGGAGTAAGGCAATTGATGGATGGAAATATAATAATTTAGAGTGCTTTCAAGATGTAAAGGAAATGGCGATGACTAAGGTGTACGAATGTAGTATAATTTTGCCTTTAGCACATTATTTGCTTCATATGTAGAGCATTTAGCTGTATACATATGTGAGATACATATCGACTTTTCGAAAACTTTCCTTCTGAAATAGTGAGTTCATTAGAAGAAATATTTCTTGGATGCAAAAGGAGAGAAAAGAACTTTAATTCAGATATAATGAAACTTGGTCAATTCTTCATAAAGAAGTTCTTTAATATGCATATGAATATATTTCATTTCTAGAAGAGCACTTTTGACGAAAAAAAACTTTTATAGATTAATAGAATTAAGATAAATCATTATTAAATCGTTAATGTTCATAGATTACCAGAAGTAAAGTCTTTATTTATGCGAGTGGATGTAAAAAATAATCAAAAGAGGATTAAACGGCCATTTGGCTCAGCAAATATAAGATGTCGTAAATTAATTTATTTGTTTCCCGATAATAGGTATAAAATAATTGGTCCGAGGGCCGATATCCTCTGTAATCGGTCGGCGAAATCAGGAAGGGGAAGACCCTTTTGAGGAGAAATTTTGCCGGAAAGGAAGGATTATATGGAGATTACTACCAAAGTTCAGTAGCCATCTGTCAAACTCCTTCGCCTAATCCAATGATTGGACACAGTGGGCCAGATTGTGGGATGGCGTCATTACCGATTCGACCAATCCGATTGAGGCCACGAAAAATCATAATAATCGCTCCAATTGTATTTTTTTCCGTATCTTCGAATTCTCTTCGTAATATATATGGCGAGCTTCAGCGCTACATTTCTTTTGGATTGCTTTTATGGAAACCATGAATACACAGTCCGATTGTGCTTTCTATTATCAATTCTTTCTTGTTTTTTGTTCTGCCCTTGCATTATTTTCTTAAACGTTCTGCAAGACTCATATTTCAATGGTAAATTATTTTAATAGCTTAAGATACCATTTAGTCTATTTATTTAGGATACTAATTGAGCAGTCCTTTGGAAATATCGAGTTTGTTTTCTTTCCTGTAAATTTAAGCGCAAATATTTCATTGCCCAACTTCTTAGTTACATTTTGAAGAGGGTTTTGCGAGGTAATCAACTTTCCTCAGCAAAAGAGTTTTCCGAAAGCTGTATGCTGCACATTGGTTTGTAATGTTCTTCATAAAACTCCCAATTTATATAGTTGACATAAATGTATCTTTGCCTGGTATGATAGCAGATCAAAGATAAAGAATCAGGAATACCACATCGGCAACAAATTCTCAGGGCGTCTGAATACTTACCCTATACTTTTTTTGAATGTTGCAGTGTAGCTTGTTTAAAATAGTAAATTATTAGAGACGAAGAAGAGATGACTTCTTCATCTCTTCTACTAATCCTTTGATATTTTATATTGAGGAAATAAATGCCGTGATAATGTTGTAAGGGCAATTAGAAACTCAGAATTTCCTCCAATAGTTAGTCAGAAACATAAAAGTGGTTTTTGAGTCTTCAATTAACTTTGCAAGCTCCGTAACATTGAGTTTCATCTTAGTCTTATCAATTGTCATATTTTAATGAAAAAAATGCAGAGCTGTTAAATAATTGTTAAATTACAAAATTGACTTCAATAATTGACAATAAGGAGCAGGATTCGAGTGGTGGTAGGTATATACAATTTTGAATCAAAATCTCAAGAAGTTTTATCATACCGAATTATTTATTTGGTGATAGACCGATGAATCATATTACATTCAGAACAATACCTTTCAAAAAGATTTGCACTACATGTCAAATGAAGGAAGCTATCCTGTGAAACATGATAACCGTCAAGACAATTTTAAAACGGCAGGCACATTTTAATGACCTATTTAACGACAGATAAATAATTTTTAATAAACTGCGCGTTTTCTGTGTGAATAGAAATATGAATATTATCAACGTAAATATTTCAGCAGTTCTCCTCTTCTGAGGTTATCTTACAGCAACGCACTTATTCACTCAATTAAATACTCGCACTCTTGGAAGTTCTTCGTCTGTAACTTTCAGTATGTTAAGGAAATCGACCAAAGTCTAGCTCACAGAACGACGCTTTGTAATGCACTTTGGATCGTAATTTTCCTTTAAATAACTTGTTCTATGTAGCTGGTTATACAAAGAAATCAGTATCTGATTCTTTAAAACCCACAACATGATTATTTACAGCGTTATTTTTAGCAGAATTCTTAAAAATTACAACTATTTGTAATACTTTTCACCTGAAAGTTCTTCGATGCATTTCACTGCCGTGCACACAAAACATTGTCTTAGTTTACGCATTGAAATCTCAATGGAACACCTGAGAATCATTCCTTCATTTCAACTAAACGTATTTAAGTTCTGGTTCGCAGGACATCGTCCACTAATCTCGAATTTCCGACATGAAGATCGGTTTCCGCATCGATTTTGAAGAACCAACTCGGAATATTGTTAACGATTGCCAACTGGACTTCAGTCCACGGATATCGAGCAATCAATGGTCCCCACTCGGTTCTTGCACATTTTAATGTCAAGCTTCAGTTGAAATTGAAGGGACTTTTTGGATGCCCAACATGGATCTTGTTTACGTATATACATTTTCTGGACTGGTGAATGTGTCGGATCACACAGCTTCAACATCGTCCGGAGACTTCAACGTGTGCTCCGAAGCGCACTCAGACGACGTAGGGCCGATAGAGAGCTTCGCCGTCCTGAATCGAAAGACGGTGTCTGCTCGCTTCGCTTCCAGTGAGGAACGTGAATTTGGGTGGGGGCGGTGCGATGGGCAGCGGGTGCGCGAGGGGACTAGCGATCTGGGGAGGAATGGTGATCTGCTGCGGAGGTGGCGATGTCCTCGACGGGGACCCCGGGGAGTCCTCTTTCGCAGCCGAGGGGACGCTGGGGGTAGGCGGAGAGTCAACAGATACCACAATGGCCTCTTGTGCACCCCCTCCGGACTTCTGTGCTTCCTTTTCCCCCTTGGAGCTGCTTCGCTGCAATTTTTCAGCGTCGTCCTTTGCTCTCGCCTCCTGCTGTGCCTTTTTGCTACGCTTCCACTTCATGCGTCTGTTTTGGAACCAGATCTTCACCTGCGAATGAATAAAGGATATGTTATTTATAGCTGCATCTTGACTTTCGGTGGATGTGTAATTTATTGCCTCTTCAAATAAAATTAATTCAATCGACAGTAGTCATGCTATGTGGTTAAAAATTTCAGTTAATGAATATTTTGATAGGACCTCGGAAGAGGTTTGTGCCCTATTGACGGATGGGGTTCAATCCTCAGGCAAAGCAGCCTTTTTGCTAACTCTTTTATGGGATTTCAAATGTGATAGTCCAGTGAGCCTGAATAAATGATTACCAGATGTTTACTACAGACTATAGAAGCATAGTGCTAGACATCTTCATTTAAGACCGTTATATCCTAGTATTAACATCCTTAATGTGAAGCGGCTCGAACTATTTATTCATAATTAATGGTTGACTATTTAGTATTTTTACCAGGAGCTGCTTCAGATGCAGGCAAGTTGAACATCTATTTACGATATTTTTATTTGTTTTATGAAGTTGTCAAATAATTTTCAGCAGTTATTCGTCGACGTGTTAGAAAAAATGGTTCATAAATAAATAGAAAGATTATTGTCTAGCCGATTATCTTATTTATGTACACAACAAGGACGCTGATGACAGTTTTTGTATCTGGATGGACAATAGATCTAATTTTGATGATATGTTATGTCATGGATACAGATAAAAAATGACAATCGATTGATGTACACATGTAGTAGAATTCATAGAATGTCTGATTACTACTTTAACAAAAGTAAACAACACA
The DNA here is from genome assembly GCA_947579665.1 of Sympetrum striolatum. Classification (NCBI taxonomy): domain Eukaryota; kingdom Metazoa; phylum Arthropoda; class Insecta; order Odonata; family Libellulidae; genus Sympetrum; species Sympetrum striolatum. The sequence goes on along the minus strand of OX388342.1, from coordinate 44,043,523 downwards.
TATCCATTTCGAGCTTCTTGCGAAGGGTCAGAGCTCTAAGCACATTTTATATTGCAGGAAGGTAATAAGGTCAGAATGATATGGAAATGAACAAAGGAATCAATTATACTCCATCAGCGAAAAATATGGAAAGATAATATGAAACGCCCAAACTTAACGAAGCTCTACAAAAAGAATACTTAATCCCTCGAGTGATTATATAGATTATAATAGAACAGTAATCAACGCTCTTTTGGAACTGAAACACACATTTCCGTAATATTCCTACTTGTTTTTTCTGTATTTTATATTTTTGTTTACCTACCGATTCGAAATTAATATTTGAAAAAATCAGCAGATGAGTTATACAAATATAATGTTAACTCTTTTAATAAATATGTTAAAAGTTAATATGTTATATATGATTTTAATTCTACAATTAAGTCTACGGATAAATAATGCCAAATGTATATCTCGGAAGATTTGCTGACTGCATTTTCAAATTAACAATTTCGGTCGATCGAGCGAGGGGATACCGTGATGAAAGGCTCTTGTTTGTTAAAACGGTTTTTAGCATATTTTAGAATTTCCCGATGAATTAGTTTTTCAGGAATTTTTTAACGAATCTGGATTGTTTTTCATAACAGAATTATTTCATTCCAATCAAACAAATCGATTAATTTGCATTTATATCTTGGATAGTGATTCTGTTCCAATTAACCAGCATGTCAAATTTGTTTATAGGTAAATATTCCGGGAACCGCAATGCAATGTCGGCCAATTTTAACGAACACACCAATTAATGATTGATCTGTATGACAGCGGGCATTAATTTCGAGGAATCGCGCGTTTCGATTTAATCGGTCGAAATCGATGCCATAACAACGGGATCGCCTCCTATTTTAATTATATCGCGTCTCTGCGGACTAACTCGGAGCGAACGCTTAGTAGGATATCCGGAAACCTAATAACGGATATAATGAATACGTAAATCGCGGGAGGGGTTAAAGGGATCAAGTTAATGAGATAAATGACCACCTGCTAATCGTTAATCAATCACGCGGGACCCGAAGAGGAATAAATTATTCCCGCTCGTTCCGCGGCGACTAAAACGGAATTACAGCGTTTCCCCGCAAAGAATATGATATAACGCCGCGATTCGTTAGTACTAATTACCTAATATTTCCCTGCTTAAAATCCCAGGTGGGCGGTGGAATCGCCGCAGCCGTTAAAAGTCCTCCGATTTTTCCTCTCCCGCCGCCGCCCATACATCAGATAATATTCCCGTGACAAGTGCGATGTTGAAGCTGTGGATCAGCAGTCCCGGTGCAATCTTTTTTTCCCTTCGAAAGGGGGAGTCACTGCATTCGTAATGCGTCGCAATGAGAGGTCGTTACGCGCGGGGCCGCCTCGAAATAATATGCAAATAGAAATACAGATTCCGGATTGAGAGTTGTGTGCGCGTCCAGCGGGAGAAAAACGAAAACGTGGACGGAACGAGTATTGCGGAAATTCCGCTTTATCCCTCCCACCCCACCTCCCCTTCCACCCCCACCTCCCCCCACGTCATTTCCTCCGGCGCGGTGCCCATCGGGAGAGGGCGGGCGTTAAAAATCCCGGATGAAATACGGCGTTCGGTTTTCAAGATTCATCGTTCGATTCGTTGTTCGCTAATTCCGCGGGAGGGGGGAGTGGATCCGCCATTAGCCTGCGTGTCCATCCACCTGTGTTACCGATATTAAGGGTGATCGGCGCGGACGCGTTGTTGGCCAAGGTTTCGAACATGGCCCCTCGTCGCTTCCAATAACAGTCGCCTGAAAACACGCCCGATTTCAAACTGCCCGAGTTGAGAACACTTTCGGAACAATTTCGAGCGGCGTGTGATTCGAAGGAATGCGCCCAGAAACCATTTTTCTCTTTTTATGGGAAATTTGGCTTTGGTTACTTTGGTCGGGAGGACGTTGAGGGTGCTGGCGATCTTCTGTTTCTGCCCACTGTCCGAAGTTCCATTTCGCGGAAAATCCTGTTTACATTGAAGCTAATTCTCTAAGCATAGGCAACTTATTTAATTAATGAAATCTGGATGATCAGGATCACCTTGTGGGAAGCCATTTAGGTAATGAAGAAACATACTAAATTTTCCACACATTCATAAAAAGTGGTGGAAAATTTAGTGTGTTTCTTCATTACCTTATTTAATTAAAGTATTCGTGGCTAAGCTCGTGAATTGAAACTTCTAATCTATAATGACATTCTGTGTCTCTCCATGTCTTCTAAAATTACTACTGATATAATTGTATTACAATAAGTAAATATAAAATTTGTAAAAGATAAAAATATATTATAAACAATTATAATGACTGGTTGAATTTGATGAACAATTGAATAGAAGGTGGCAGTGAGAATATTCATCAAGAAACTGTCGAATTCTGCTGAATAAAAACCGTCGTTGAAATACGCTGATTCATCACACCTTAGCATTTAGGCCTAGTAATTATGATCCAATTAAGAATTCATACTTTTTCAGATTATAAATTTATTCATGTATTTAAAACTTATTAATACACGCGTAAATAATTTTTGTCTGAATCATTTCGTCATACTTTGATATAATAACGCTGAAGTACTAGATTAAAACAGAATAAATAGAAGTTGACTCAAAGACGATGTTATATTATCCCTAATATAGGAAACAATTTTCATGCGAATGGGATTAAATATTTCATTTCTGTGCAATACCTAAAATCACGTTCTATCTCGGTGATTAAAGAAGAGTAAAGAAATCCCTGTTATTTTTTGGTGATTACTCGTTTGATTTTCGGTACTCGAAGTATAGTATTTATAGAGTATCAAACGAACCGGATGCTTTGTTTGGATAAAGGAACAATATTTAAAAGTTACGGATTTATCGTCGAATCTCAAAAATAAACAAAAAAATGATTCATGAGGGTGTCAGGATTGAGAGGGGGAATTTACGAATGGGAAATATAAAAGTGTCACGGGGGCTCAAACGTACGCTGGTTTAACCTACACATAAGTTACTTATGCGACTGATTTTAAAAATGGAATCGTGAACAGGAATCTGTATATTTTCGCTCAGAAATTCGCTATCAAAATACGATCACATATTCATGCGGATAATTTACTCGGGATAGTGACGTAGAAAGCATTTTGGATGTACGTTAATTATTTCCGTCCTCAATTATTCAGTATCTTAGAAAACCCCTGAAATCTTGAAATTAATATTTTGTATGGCAAGAGCAACTTATTGATATATATTAAAATTAATACAATGTTCGAAGGTGCTTGTATTATTAAAGCCATTGTTCCTAAACGATATTGGGTCTTAAAGCAAAGTTACTCACCTTCTAATGCGTTCTAATTGATGAATGTCATCAGTCTATATATAAATTTATCAGTTTGTATATTGCTATGTTCATTTAAGTATTATATTTCTTCCCCTATATCTTTTGATTTTCTTGTCACATCTAATGTATTCAGAATTGATCCATACATGACATTATCAATATTTTACGTTTGAGGAAATGAGCCCTAGCATTTAATAGCGGTTTATGCAATTCGAAATGGTTTTGTGTTTCAGCTGAATAATTTTCGTTTATATATCCCACGGAGAGGTATATAGAATTCAATAGAATTATTATCAATGCAATTCACGCTTAGCATGGAAAATTTAACGCACGAATACGATGCACACCCTTTGCATAAGAATAGTGAGCCACGGTAAATATGTATAATCACCATTTAAATACATTTCAATGTTTTTATTACAAGCGCACATCCGATTCGAATCAAATTTCTTATGAAATAGTAATGCCAATGTTCATGTTGATATTTGGAAATGGAGATACACAGTTTTTGCATTAGGCGTACATTCACATCTCAATAAAGCATCCCGATATTGATTAAACATCGAATTGCTGTTGTAGCTCATAAGAAATGCATCGCGGAGTATGTAAATGAGCCGGTTAAGACGTTATGCTTATTTGTTGTAATATTTCCTTGAAATATTTGTGGTTTTCATTCATTATTCTAGGCCATATTTTAATGACTTACTAACCATAAAATTTAATGCAGACTCTTCCAAGAAAAAATAAAATCACTAAACCAGTTTAACAGTGACCCAGAGAAACAACAGAAGTCAAATTCAAGAATAATTTTGCTGGTAGATTGAAGTTTACAAGTAATAAACAAGGAATTGGAATCTAAAGAAAAAAGCCGATTCAAAGATTGAGGGTTACACATACTTTGACGTTGATTTCATAATATTTCCGCTTTTTAGCATTTAAACATTAAGATTACTGTAGTCAATTTAGACTTAGCGAGTTGAGCTTATTAGAATGTTTCATTGCTGATACAACTTGAATTAGGTAATCATCGAATTAATGTATTTATCGACTATGTGTTGTATCTGTCTGACATTTTAAACTGTAAATATTCGGATTTATTTACGAATAATTAAGAGAATTTCATGGAAATAAATAGTTAATCAATTAGAACTATTTTACCCTCTTCTTTTATTTCTGTGATATCTTTCGTTTGAGCTAATAGAATAGGCTAAAGGGACTATAGGCAAAGCATATTGTAAAAGTCGCAGTATGAACTGTTTGAAAGAATAAATGATATTAAAAATCCATTTATATAGCTCCTAAAAACGGTTCAGTAACTTTATTTATTACTTTAGCGAAACAATAAACTTTTACCTATCGCCGCACGAATGCGCCGAACATCGGTTTGCAGGGTTCAAGCGAAGATTTAATGATAAATAGTTTTACAATTGTGGATTGCGAGGAAATCTGAGGAGTGATAACTAAATCGAACATTGCAAACGATGTAAAATGAAGAGAAAACCTGGCACTGTTTCCACAACAGTCAACATCAGGCTTAATTGTTAGAATTTGTCATTAAAGAAATTGTTGTGGAACACCTACCACGGATTTCCACATGACCTCGCCCATTAATGTGAATTGTAAGCAATGTTTCATTGATAAACAGATATATAATAATAATAATAATAAAAGGACTTTATTCAGGGCGAGATTGAGACTGTATTACTATGGCACCATAGGTTTATTGTCATGGGAAATCAGATTCCTTATTTTTAATCTTGATTTTTTTAGAGATATCATCTACATTCTCTCATCATCATCTTTATCTGCTTAGTTAAACCAACACACAACTGCAAATATCCACCAATCACGACTCATTTCGTATCATTACTGAATCATCGGGTACCTAATGTAAATATACTAGGAATTTGACTATTTTTGTGAAGCACTATAGTAAAAGTTGTTCTTAATGTTAAACAAAACCACCAAGTAAAGCCTGAACTAGGTAACTTTATTTACATATTGACTTGTTTGATTACGTCTTTCGAATGTAGCCATTTCAAATCCTTTTTCAATGATTTTTACGTATGAATGTTAGGCATATTTTGCTGAATGTAGTTAGATATTCACCTGTGTCTCCGTGAGCATGAGGCTGGTGGCGACCTCGAATCTCTTCGGCCGCGAAAGGTACTTGTTCTGGCGGAACTGCTTCTCCAACTCCAAGAGCTGCTGAGATGTGAACGCTGTCCTCGGACGCCTCGTCTTTCCCAGAAGAGCGTGTCCAGGATGTACCACGTGGTGGTGGTGAGGGTGGTGTGGGTGATGGTGGGGACCTCCTGCAAATTCCAATCATCATTTGATATATTTATTTTTCGCGTAGAGAAGAAGTATAATATGCTATCAAACATTAAAATCATAGTAAGAATGTCAGGAAGGAATTTGTATTGTGTGAGCAGACGTGAAAAAATTACGGTTCCGCCTATTTTTTCAATTACTAACATTCTTGATAAATACATATGCTAAAAAAATTCACTGAAATGCATAATTTGTTTTTTTTTCAAGTTTCCATATTCCACATCCGAAAGATTCTAAAAGCTTGTGATTTCTACGGGATTGAGCTTTATAGTCTTCCATAGCGTAACCATTTCTGCAATTTATTCCATTCTATTAATCGATAGAAGCCTTCAACGGGCCGAAATATTTTATTCCTTGATAAGTTATTGATATGACATCTGTAGTTACTATACAATTATAAAATAAAACCTTATTTTAGTTTATAAAAATATGCGTATAGATGAGTCAATTAGCAATTTTTTCTTTATTACAGGAATTAAATAAATCTCTTCTGTTTAAAATCTTTAGTCTTAAGTAAAATATCGATGACGCGGGGTAATATCAACAATCGAGATTGCAATAGATACCAATTTCATCGAAATTCGATATCTCCAATATATCCAAGTAAAGACTACAGTTATAAAGTGAAAGAAAATTGGTATTAGATGTGGATTTGTAATAAAGCTTACTGAAGGGAATTATTGATGCACTTCTAGAGTTTCAGATGAAAAACTGATATCGTGTAGTTAGGCCTTCGTATTTTATCAGTGGACGATGTACATGGTACCAAGGTCCCATTATCATCTTCCTATCAGATTTTATTTCAGAAAAAAAAATCACTCTTCAATATTTTATGGCAATATAACGAGCATTTTTAATAGAATCATTATTTTAAAACTTTTGACCAACGAAACACCGTTGTAGCATTCAATCTCTCTTACTGAGCATGTTTACATCCAAAATATCGTTGTGATGCACAAAGCACAGAAATTATTATTCTATTGAATAGATTTGATATTTGAACTTTACTATTCAAAATATCACTGCAATATTTAATCGTATTCAGTCACTTGGAATTTGAAGTTGCTTTAGGAATAGAAATGTATTTATCTACCATTGAATTTTGTGATCTGTTTAAAATTCTCGAAGCGTAATTTATTCTCCTCGGTATGGGTGCATATGTTCATTACGGATTGATACATAATAGCTAGTGCATTATACTCCTTGAAATTCAATGTATTTTACGGAAACTACCCAATCTGGTCAACTTAATCGAACTTAGCATAAATAGTCGATTAGTTTTCATATTGATGGTGGCAAGCCCCAATTACTCCGTAACTAAGGTGACATTTAAAATTGATAGAGACCGCCATGATCTACGTCCTCACTCAACTTATTCAAAGTAGCGATAGAAGAAATCTCATAGCAGGCAATTGCAACTGATTGCTTGTCTTCCTTTGATAAGTGATAGGTCCGGTGATTAATATCCATTCCTCCCCTCTTTTGGATCCTTTCGAACGCATGAATATCGCCCATATGCCGTGGAAGCTAATGGATCTTGGACCATCCGCTCCTATCTCTTATTGTTGCTTTTGATGCTTCTGCCGGCAAATTTAACCTTTTTCCCATACTGGTAGACATTACTGTGATTTATTTATTTATCTATAAATGCCCCATCGATGGCCAAGTTTTACAGATTGCCATGAGGGTGATAACACTTAGTGAATAAAAAGGAACACCTGCACTACAATGAAAAAACTATTGTCCATTACGTGGTTTAAGGTAATACTTGGATGAAACCTTGAGTATTTTGTTTTTGTGTATCAGCTCATTTAGTGATGATGTATGACGATGAGTGATATTGCTGGATAGATGTTAGTTAGTACCCTTTCTAGCAACGAAGGGGCTCTAGTTTCAGTGAGGATTGGGAGTTGTGGATGAAATAGCGTTAATTTGAAGATTTCAATGGAGACATTCTTATAGTAAAAGTATCTTTAAGGCTATGAAGGTTTCGAATTCAAGGAGAGTTAAAATGAGAAAAATCAAATTCAACAAGAACCTTTTATCAGGCCTTCAATAAAGAGAGAGAAGGTTAAGGTAGAGTTGTAGAAGGCAGGTGGACTATTTTGTTAGGTGCTTGAAGAAATCAAGCATCCCTATCAACTCCTTATCTTCGGCGTTTAGGGTGGAATTTAACTTTATTTTGTCAAATACTCTTCTATATTGCGTGGTATGTCAATTATGTAAGACTTAATTTACGACAATGATTTTCAAAAGGTTAAACAAAGTTGATAATAAAAAGTCGAAAATTTAAAGATTCATTTTAGACATTCCGGGGAAGTGTGCAATTTAACCTTGTACAATAGCACTATGTTTGTTCATGTACTTGCTACATAAATGTACAGACTTAGAAGTAATGTTTCCTCTGAGCTGAAATAAAGCTTATATAAAAGCTTTCAAGCTGTTTTCGTGCTTTCGATAATTATATTGGAATATTTTATGTCTCAGCTCTAGTGTTCATAATATCCTTCTAATATAATAATAAAATTTTAATATTGGAAAATTTTGCCAATTGAATAAAGAAGAAAATTTGAAATATACTTTCTTACATGACAATCATAGCCCAGCTTTCAGATAAAAACGCTTGTAGAAATTTATTATCTTCCAAATATAGTATTAGAGGGAATCATGGGTCTGTTTCTCCTGTAAATCTGACTCTTCTATCAATGCCTCAATTTGTCTTTCTAGTTCCGTTCTCCTCTATGGTGACTGTCTGATTAATTTTTCCTCTCAATATATCTCAACCATTAATCACCAGTCTGCCTTGTATCAATCCCTATAATTGAAGACGTTAAATGCCCCAATCTTGAGGGGGCTTCGACCTCAATCTCCGCCGTCAGCGGGGATTTCCTCCTTGGAAGGTCCACTCGTGTCCAAGTGGCGAAGCATAGTTACAGGATGTTTCTCCGCTGAAGATAAGCCTCAAGAGAGGCCAACTTCATTCAAGGAGAAAGATAAGGAACGATTAAGAGGCTATCTTAAAGTAATAAGGCGAAATCGTATCGATGAGGAAGATAAGTTTCAATTATTTCCTTTGTCCACTTTTTTAACTACAGGGATTAACCATCGGTGGCAATTGTTTATCTGATGAGATAGGTACGATAGTTTTCAAAACACATCTTAATAGTCTTTGTATCGGGGTAAAAACTTTAATACGAAGAGGATGCTATACAGCGTGTGCTTATCGTCAGCCAAGGAATCATCATCGGATTGGAAATGTCTAAACTGACTCAATTTTCGATAGTATTTGACTCCGACTTTCAATTGGTTATACAAAAGACGAGTTCAAAGAAGATCGGGAAATTGAATAAATCGAAATCTCGAGCCTATATCATTCAATTTTTTGCCCACCGTTCCGAGAACGGATTCGTCATTCGAGCGATCCATCTTAAGGTCTCGTTTCGGATATTTGCGGTGGATTTGCACCGTCATCGTGTTAATTTAATTGCGTTGGAAATCCATCACATCGTCCTCAAACAACGCGAGACCTCTCCGAAGATCTTCGGAGTCCTTAAAGGAAAGATACGGAGAAGAAGTGGAACAAAAATTCGTCTCCTCTTTCGAGGGAGTGGCACTCGCCATTAGAGTCGGTGGCCAGATTAGCGGAAGGGCCTTTTCCCCCGCAGAGGCGACCCTTAAACCGCCGACACCCTTCGCCCAAACCCTTCCCGTACCCCCCTCACCTCCCAATTGTCATGATAATTTAATATCTTCTATTGGCTTGAATATCCCGCCACCCTCCGTCACCCCGGCAATGAATAGCAAGTCGCCCGTGTAATTGGATAATGACATGGGCAGTTGGCTCTCCCCCTAGGACGAGGGGTCTTCGGGGTGCGTAGGGGAGGACAGGAAGGGAAATTATCGCAAGGACTAGGGAAATTCGGATTTTAAGGCCAATCATGAATGTAACGCGAAAAAATTCGAGCGAAAAGTTTTAGAGGAGCTTGCGGCCGCGCATTGGACGTAATCTGCTCGGAATTAATGAGCGCTCCTTTCGGAAAGTTGGGGTTTCTTCAATTTTTTAGGAAGCATTACGCGTAGTCTATTTGGGCTCAATCAGCGGAAAGCTCTTGTAATGTTCTGCAGGATGGTCCAGCCCTCAGATTCAATTAATTTCGGCTAAAAGAAGCAGTTTTATTCTTTGCTTGATATTCCTAGAGTCCCGAGAATTAAAAAATATTATTCATAAGATGAAACATCTATTTCTCTAGCTGGATCAGTTACATTGACAGTCTCATATATGGAATTATTTCTAGTTTGAGTTTATAAATATTTATAGCTGTTTAAATGCAATAGTCCCCCGATTTCCGTGTTTTCACTTACTCCTAGTTTTACTTGGTGCTTATCGACTGTATGCCATAAAAATGATAGAAATACTGCTCAAAAACAATGTATTTCATGCTCTAATCGAATAATCCGGTCTTACTTTATCGATTTTTTCTTAAAAATCCATTTCTTTAATCCTTTACAGATGGTTCTGATGTTTTGGCCAATTTCACTAACATTTTGGATGGATTCCTAAAGCGAGAATTTCAGTCGCGCCCAAGTTTATGAGAAACGAGTGTGTGGTAAGTAAAAATCCTCCACGTTATTCAATCAGAGTTCGTAATTAGTCTTAGTTAGCGCGACTATCTTCAACAGTGATGAAGCCATTGATTTGCCTTTCCGTAACGTGTACAATACATCTTTGCACGCATGTGAGCAATTCTTTCTGATTAGTAATTCACTTCTTATGTCGCTGTTTCATGCGGTCTACGCATCGAAGCGATCGAGGGAGGGACTTTGTTTAGAATGTTTATAAATGCCGTAAATTGACTCAGTTAAAGTCGCCGTGAGGAGAGAGGAATAGTAAGTACGCGACAATGAGTCGGAGGGCACAAAGGGCCTTAGAGGGGTGGCATCCGCGCATCTGTTGTGGACCACATATATTACGCGTGACGGGTGGTAAGTGGCTGCCATGGAGCCCGAGGGCGATGCAAGGGTGCTAAACGGTTTGGCTTTTCTATTTCCTACGGCCCAATGAAATCAGGATAATGCATCTATGGGGGGACTGTTTGCACGAAACCTGTCCTTCGCAAACGAGATTCGGGTCTTTGAAGTTAAGTGCATTATTCCGATCCGAATCGATCGAGGGGGGTCTTCCATATTGCAAGTGATTTTCTGCATCTGCGAACTCATTGGAACGAGGAGCATTGTTACGCCGTTACAGTAAACTTTCCTTAAATTAATTAACCAACTTCCTAGCCGGAAACTTAATAGGTCCTCAATTTAAATGTAATGAAACTTAATTGATTAACAGGTCAGGGGTCCAATTCACGCTTTTACTGGACTTTGACGACGGAGAATTATACTCGGGTATCTTCTCACTAAAAGTAATCATTTGCGTCAGAACATCGCTATTTCAGACATTTATGTTTAGATTGTGTAAGATAATGGATATATGTAAGTGGATCGGAAGCGACCTTTTATGAATTATAATTTTTCAAAAGTTTTCGTTTCGATTGAATATTATTTCGACAAGATGAGGCTTTTATCTTGGTTTGCAGAGTATGTAATTTTTATTGATCTTGGTGAAAGCTATATGAAAACACAGCCCTCAGTATGAGAGCTATATGAATAAAAATTGATTAATATCGATTCAAGGTTTCATCGATATGAATGTTTAACTATCTTATTGCATTCGCCGTATTTATTTTCCGATATTATCATTAGAAACCGCAAGATTTACTTCTCTACACAGTACTTTTTCTGATTTTATAATATTACTTACCTTATTTTTGTAATCGAAGCCTTTCACTACAACTCATTGAATCCAGTTGTGACAGTTTCTTCTGCTCAGAAAGAACTACATTTTCTTTCATTTGTTTAGCCAACATTTTTGTCATATTCCGCACACTACAGCCTGCCTACCGACCCTCAGTGCACACTATCTCAGAATCACATTTATTTCGGTGAATTTATTTCATTTAGCTCCAGTTAGGTAATTTATATTTGTTGAAACATTGCAATCCTAGATCTCACGAGAAATGCAATTTTGACGAGAATATTTTCAAAACTTTAAGACGTATAATAATCTTAGAAATTCAACAGTTATCATGGACTTTTAATAGAAAAATTTCACTTAAATTCTGTAAAACATTTCAGTGTGCAGCTGTATTGTGTCAAATAAAATAATTCAGTGCGAAATTTTTAGAGCTTTTTTCAACTTACAAGGATGTACATCCTTTTGTATAGATTATCTCCGTTAAATTTATGCCCGCTCATTAATGTTCCGCTATGAAAACGCCCTTGCGCAGACCGGCGTCAAAGCAGAACGTGGCCTTTTAAAGTACTAAGTGGATCCGTCTCACTTAATCCACCGATTCCCTCCACAGACCATTTATATTTTATTCGCTGAGTGACTCCGCTCGCTCGTGATTACGAGAGCGAAACAAGGATTAATGCCGCCTTCTTTTTCTCCGAGCACGCGTTGGATGCTCCCAAATGCGACGGGAGGATGATCTCCGAAACCTCATCGAAGGGAATGGAAAAGAGTAGATTGGAGTTGATTCAACTGTTAACGTGAAGGCATCCATTCAAGGTTTTCATAAAATTGGTTTTCATAAAATTGATAGTTCATCGCTGTGAATCTACCTCCGCAGGATACATATTATTGTGAAATTTAAATTGGTTTTCTCTTTGAGAAACATTGGGACATATTTATGACATTTATAAATTCAGTGAAAGGAAAGCGGGTGGAAGAGAGACTCGATTCAAACTCGAAGTGTATATATAAATCATTATTAGAGGAACTTGGGGACAGCCAATAAAATATTCATGTTGTTGCAAATCCGCAATAGCTTTTGATGCATTTTTCCGAAGATAGCATAATTTAAGCTTCGTCACGTTTTTGATAACGTCCTCACGAATGCTCTATGTGGCCTGATCTGGCCGCTTGATATGCATCAATCCGATGCTGGAACAGGTCCCTATATTTATAAAACACGACTACCGTCTCAAAAAAGGCAGACCTGAATGGTATGCAGATCTTGAACATCTTCAGGCAACTAGACGAAAGTTGACGTCTTCGTCCAAAATGACTGTTCAAAAATCGAGTGTAAACTTTAGATATACATACTTGTTTTAGTAGATAGGTTTAAAGGAAATTCTTGTGACCAAATTTATATTTGAATGAAATTTTAGAAAACTGAGCGAATAATATCACTTCTCAATTTAAAAACTATGAAAGTCAATATATCACTATATATTTAAAAAATATATGTGGCAGAAATCCCTCTTCTTTGGTAATTGTAATAATAAACATACTTCTCTCTGAATTATACATGTAAAATTATTGATACATATTTTGGAGTTCACAAAATCAACATTAAATTGATTAAAACAGACATATCTTCGGTCAATAATATATGATGTGGTAATTGCGTTAATATATGTAAGTTTTTGATTAATTAGTCTAGCTTGTAGAACATACCTCCAGCAAAATGACCCCTTGAATTCACACATATAATTTATTATTCTGATATTAATCGTGTCATCAAAATGTAGGAAAAGGTCACAAAATAGTCGTTGTGTCTTCGGAGATCGCATTATCTATTATTTTATCGAGAAAAATTAACTATTATGCTGTTCCATCTTCTTATTATTTCCATCCAATCGGTAAGCAGATTAGTCCGAAACGCCGGAATATGTGATGTACGATTACGATTTCCGCCTGAATCAATAATCTTCGTAAGCGGTGATTCAACCCGCATACGTAATGAAACTCGATGCGATTTATTCTAGCACTTTCATTGAAGCTCGTGCGAAAGGGAAGAGAAATTTCAGGAGTAAACAAACATGGGCGGAGGAGAATTGAGACTTTGAAGTCGAATGTAAGGCATTCCAGGAAAGATGAGAGGGAATGGAATATGGAGAGGCATCACTCCCGATGAAAGCAACTGCGAAAAGTCAAACAAATGGGCGATGATTACCGTATCCCTCTGTCTGCTCCCTTCGCTGAATTTATCACTCCACCCCCATAAACCGTTCTCCCCAATCCTTTCCCCTCGGATCCCTCACCAGCAGGAAGTGGCCACCCTCCTTCGCCCTCTTCCTCTGATTGGATGTATTTCCGCGATTTTTCAGCCGAAGTGATTGTTTGTGGTATTTCACGACGCCCCGATCGCAACATTAATACCCGAGGATGCCTTTCCTCGCAGCATCAAATGATTGCGAAACTGTCTCCTCTGCCTCCGATGTCCGAGGATTTGGTTAGAGAAGGAACGGGGAAAGATACGTGAGTTACGAGTAAGATAAGTCATTGCAGAGTCTGACAGGTGTCACTTCGCATCCTAAACTCTAATCATCGGGGAAAAATTTGGTTTCCAAAATCCGTCTTTAACGGTCTTCAATAAACCTAATCTTCGATCTGTCTTTGCTTTAAATAATGCGAGATAAGCATTTAATACAAGGTCTTAATTGCACAATGCCTACAAATGAATGGTACTGTATCGTGCTAAATTATATTGTATCCTGCAGATTTATTCAACGAGAGCCATTTTGATAACTCGCTAATTGATTAATTACCGCATGTACCTGAATATAGAAAGATCTCGTATGCAGGTCGTTACCTCAAAAGATTACTTAAAATTTCCGTAACTTTCTTATCATGTGTATTAACCTGTCCTAGCTTTTTCCAATACAATTAAATAACAGTAAGTTAATTCCAGTGGATTGGCATCGATTACACTCTATAGACTTTTATAAATACGTACTCTAAACTGATAAACGTTTAGTTGTATATAATTTAATATTTTAACTCGCAACTTAGCATTGATTATGTTAAGTTTATAGCTTTTCTATCATTTCTTATAAATACAAAATAATGCTCTATTACATCTTCAAGATTCAAATACTAATAAATCTGAGGTCGAATTTGATTTCCCGCTAATAAATAATTAGTACTTTTACTTTCTGACGGACAGAGGTGCAATAAATCACACGTTATTTCGTTAGCTATGTTATTAGAATCTGGCTTAAGAGATCGAAAATAGCCTCATCTCTAATTTCCCCGTTCGTGTTTTCCGCGTATTTATCTAATAAATGCCCAGATAATTACTATGGCAAACAGGCGAGAACGCCGAGTAGCCATCTACTTTACTTATCAAAGGATTGACTTCGTTTATTTCTGCTACTCGCCGTTGATATTGGCTTTATCGCAATCAATTTCCGACACTCGTCTTTTGCGGGATAAGAGATTAGATTATTGTCAATTACTCCATGTTCGACGTTGTGATTGATGTTGTTTCTGTTCCTCTGATTGCGCTGATAATAGCCCTTAGATAGATTCCGTTTGTGTATCTTGGCCATGTTATTGGCACCCGTGATTAAACAATCCCAGCTGCATTTGTTGGATTCAAATCCATTTCCTCTCATTTATCTTTCCTTCTTGCGACGCGATAACAGTCATCTTCCTTCCCGTAATTTCCTCTGCCGTTCAAGTCTCTTTCTACTTCTCCCCCTTTGACTATTCTTTTGTACTTTTCTCCCCGCTAATGCTTCTAACGCGTCGGGAAGGGAATAAATTCGACGGGAATTCGATAAAAAAGGATTTCCTTATCGGGGGAGGCGTTCGATCAACACAATTATCTCTCAGGTGCCGCGGACGAATCAAATTCAACAATCGTTTAATGCGAAGGGCTCAGAACTGTCAACTACTCTCCAAATAAATCATTTGCGTCAACAGATAAAATTTTCCTCGTGTTATTGGAAAGTCCGCGCAATTTATCGATTACTAAACAATGTCATTCTTGACAAATTGCTTTCCGGAGAAAATCCCGATTCCAATCCTTTACTTCCCCTCCCGCGCTAAGCGAGAAAAATGGCACTGACAAGGCACACATTTCATGGCGGTTTTCAACCGTGTCGAGATTATACGGATTTCCTCCTCTCATCAAGAATAGGAAATCTCCGCCATCGATGAAATATCCTCTTCGCGAGGCTAGATTTGCAGAGCCTGCGTTTCGTGGAGAAATTTTCGCTCGCATTAATTACAACGCCGCAAAGTTGTATGTAGATTCCGTCTACCGTTTCATCCTGTTGGATGATTCATTTTCCTAGAGAGGAAACCTCCGGATCAAGTATTCATTTGCACTCATCCACTCATTAATACACGCTCATTTGACGGCTTTGGTAGAGAATGGATTTTAGGTGATTCGGAAATTAAATTTTCAGCGATGTTCATAAGCGTGGCGATATTTCGTCTTTGTGTCAGAAATAGCTCTAGGTAATCATAAAGGTAATCAAATTTTGCAATTATGACAATTATTGTGTAAAATTATAATTAAAAAGTAATTATTGTAATAAAATTCAGGATGGGTTTTCAAGTTCTCTTTAATGAAATTAATGAAAACATAAAGATTAGGGTTCACCAAGTTTTCCATTATGCATGTCACTATCTTATTCTGAATATCAATGATAGAAAGAGACTGGTTTTGCATTTCAAATGTAGTCAATAGTCTATTTCTGGTGCAAAAATAATGCGTATCATTTATCTTAAGACTGATGACTGTTGGTCTAGTACGTACTCGAAAGTACTCGTTTTTTTCCGAATAATGAATGAAATATCTCAAAAGGGTAATTAAACCTCTCAATACGGATTCCTTGAATTCAAGGCATCAGCATCAAATGTATAGAGGCATAGCTTAACCCAAAACCTCCTTATGAACCCCCTTCCATAAAAAAATAAAATGTATGTATTCTTCAATTGAATTCAAATAAATTTCAATACGTTTATAAAATAGGAAACTATTAAATAAAAGGAAAAAAATATATTTCACTCCAGGGACAAATTTGCTGAATTATGCTCGTATTGTGTGGGTTAATAGATAAAAAGTAGGATCTACGACGGATGAAATTCAATAAAATTCGACAAAATAAATTGTCATCCATGAAACATTTTAAAATTACATTTGGCTCTTCCAACCCCTAACTAGTTTCATATAAATTCCGCGCAATTTCCACCATGTCGATCCAATAGCATAATGGATTGCACTCTGCACATCTCCGATTTGCTCTCGGCATTTTACAAGGGTCGGGAGTCGCAACCCAATTACGCCTAATAACAATAAATGCCAATTCGCCCGCCATAAATTCGCTCTTTTCTTTCGTTCGTAATGAGCATAAATATGGGGTCGCCCGTGCACATGCTCTCCGCTCGGACGAACCCGAATCAATGGGAAAAATCGGACGAACGTCTTTTTCCGTTCGATCGACTCGCGATTTCCACTTCGACAAAATGTCGGCCCATAAAAGAGGCGAAAATGAGTAGAAAGAGGCGATAAATGTCGCCGTTAGGAGCCATCCTTTGGCGACTTCCACTGCGTCATCGCCCTCCCTTTTTTATCCCGTCCCTTTCAAACACTCGAACGGTATATTTGTCGCTCCAGTGGAGCGTTGAAAGCGTCCGCTCCTCCGAAAAACTCCGGATTTCAATATTATTATTTATCTTCGAAGCCGCAAATTCGCGCAAACAGATTCGTAATGGGATGGGAATAATTGGGTCGAAGGTAGGAAACGGTTTGTTTGGCGGAAGAGGGCCGAAGAAAATCGTCCGAGCGGTCGGCTTAAGGGGGGAAACGCAAAGATTTAAATTCACTTGTCAGGAATGGATTTCCTTCCAAGCGCCCTCTATCAGACCATTTACCGCCTCGTTTCGAGTCCACGGCGGAAATGGATGTCCCCTGCGACGAATAAACTCCCGAGAAATCAAAGAGGAATTGCAGGATTTCTTATTTCCATGGGGAAATTTGCCTTTTGATACTGGACAGAAGAAAAAGTATCTTTTATTTACATTCATCGCAATACAGTGTACGCCTGTGACAATGAGGAAGCTACTGAATGAGGTAATAATATAATTATGAGTCATGAAATTCATTTTTATATGTTCTTTAGAAGATAAAAAATAATTTATGACATATTTGAAATATGTTCTGTGAAACATATCTCTAAAGAGTGATATTTAATAAAATACAACTAGAAAAGAAGTTATGAAAGTGTGCCATACCAATTGGGTGTTTTATGAAGAGGAAAGATTTTATAGCTAGCAATTATGAAACTTTTTCAGCCTTATTTTGATCGATGGCATATTTGACATTTGGTAAGCTCAATGAGAACATTGTATCTCTCATCTCTCAATTTATATACCCTGTTCATTGCTGTGATAAAATGAGAGCTATATAACTCCAGTTGATTCTTGATGATAGAACTTATTTCATTTTTATCGTATTAGATAAAGATAGGGTATTCATAAGGTTTTGTGCTACACTCTCACAAACTATTACCTCATTCCCTCTCCAAATGTCTTTGTAGCTAATAGGTGAGGAGTTAAGAACCCAACCAGCTTTTGGTGACCGTGCTTACGTGCAGGAATAATTTGACGTTGGGTGGATTCAGTGACGTATCGTAAGTAGGGATATACCAGAGGCGGGGCACCTGCGGTCTTCAGGCCACACGTGGTCTTTCCCGATGTTCAATGAGGCATTTTCATTTGTCGAAATAAACTCAGCTGATTGAATATTTTTTCTTTGTCTCGTACATTATTTCAAATGACGACGAAACGGATAATTATCTACTCAGGTTTAGGTTAAGGGTTTGAATTCGTTATCGAAGGCATAATTGTGATGTTGTACTGTTCGATCGTCATTAGGGAGACGTCACTCATAAGCGAACAGATAGATTCAATTGCGATCTATTGGTTTTATGTATGGCTTCATGTTGCATGTGGCCTTCTTAGGAAAAAGTTCCCCCCCTTGTGGAATTGATGAATTTGGATTTCATCTGGGATGCTTGCGTTTCTAGGTGAGTTTTCGAGATACACTTTTGTAACTATAAAAATATTTTATAATTTGGTATTTACATTTTTGGTATTATTATACTTAACCCCCACGAAGAATGAACATGGAAAATGACTGACAGGTTTTGAATTAAAAGCTCGAACCCGATTAGTAAACCAAATACCGGCCGCTTAATCTCTCTCCGTTATGTAGACTTTGTAGGCAAACCTACAATGTTCTGGGCAGATTGCATAATGGATACAGGATCCGACCGGCTATTGGTTAAGCAGGGTTTGACTCCCGGTCCTTTCAGATTTTATTGTCTATATTTCCTTGAGATCTTTCCGAGTTGCACTCGTATGAAAGCACCTTTCACTCCTCACCTTATGTAACTTAAATTTAAAAATACTGCTGTCAGAACGAAAGGAGTGATGTTATGAAAAATAAGGTTGAAATGTCTTTCAAGACATCAAAGTCGCGGTCAAATTTCAGTTCAGTATTATTTTATATCATTTGTTTTATAAATAACATTCTCTTTGGTCAGCGATGACTTTCATCCCTTTGTGAATCGGGTGGTAGTCGTAGCGAAATTTCCCTTTGCCTTCGACACCCTTCTTCCCCCACTTGTCCCCTTTTACGGTCGTCCCTTCCAACCCCTTCCTCTGGCCCCTTTTCACCTTTTGCCGAGTGCATGTTTTCGACCGCTCGTTTCAATGGCGAGCCGTCAACTCTTTTCCAAAGTTGGGTGTGGATAATGGGATCGTTTGCATGAAAATTCAAAATAGGTTGTGTGATGGATTCATTTTATTCCGGTGTGGACCATGTGGTTTGGTAGTCGAATCGCGCGATTTACTGTGAAATAAGTTCGATCGGCATTGAGATGTGTGATTTGGGATGCATCGCCGATAATGCCCGGAATGGATATTGTATGCTAAGCGGGGGCCTTTCGTCCGTATTTACGAATAACATCTGCCCGAACTTTAAATAACCTCATAAAAATATTTACTGCTTACTTTGTATGCGAGTTTCGGTGCCCAGTGGATTGTGTAAAGAATTCGAACCATTCGACATTTATAAAGTGAGGTTTCAAAACAAAATAAATCGCTTTTTTGCAGCAACCCTTGCTTCCATGGGGCACCGATTTACTGGAAAATGGAGATATTCGCCGATGATGCATTTTATTTTCATAAAGACATTTTTCGGTTGAGCAGCTCTCTATGGCCTCCGGCAATTTTGCTTGTCTAGCCCGCTATAAACATGTTTGTTTATGGATTTATTGAAGTTAATGCGTATGCATTGATTTTCGGCAGATGCAAGGAAGATTTTGCTTAGTTCCTCGATGCATGTGTGAGTGCACTCTGTGATACTGCCTTATTACCTTTGCGATTGGACTTTTTACCTTTGCGATTGGATTAGCGATCTCACACTTCTCTGTAAATATCAGACATTTAGGGGGCCCTTCAATAAAAAAAAAACGATTAACGCAATAGAAAATCTTACAGATTGAAAAATCTAAGACGTTGCACAAAATTGGAATTGGAATTGGAATTGTGGAAATCGTGGAATTATCCTGGTAGGGGCCCAGAAATTGGTGTCCCTGGTTTGATACATTGTATGGTTCATGGTGTATGTTTTTAAATTTACTCATTTGGATCTCATGTATGGAATTACTCATTAATAAAACACAGTTACTACTTAATAAACTTAGATCTGTTGATACATTTATTACAGGAATAATCCGTACCAAGGTGAAATTATCCTACGCTTACTTCATTAATTTGGTCTTTACAAATCAAGCTCACGTACTTCAACCAAGCTTCACGAACGTTTAGTGTAATAGTGAATTTTTCGATGCATCGATTAGCGATATGTGTTATACAGCGGTCACAATCGAAATGTGTAGTTTTGCGTCTCTTACGCCCTTCGAGCAGTTGCTATGAGTAACTGAGAAATTGCAGTTGGAAAGTAAACCTCTGTTATCCTTTGATAGAACGTTGTTTGTAAGCTAAAAAATCATATTCATCGCTAATTTTCTTCTTAGTGATAAATAGGTTACCCGATGTGAAATTGATTAAATGTTGGAGTGAACAACACCATAATATCCTATAGCTGTATTTCCCATCGTTTTATATTCCTCGGTTCGATTAATATCTAGCATTTTAATGCGAAATGCTCAAGAGATACCAATTTACCATTTACTTACTTGATATCACATTCGCATATAATGCGGCTCATGATACCGCTCATTTTCATCGCGCATATTCCATTTGTTTTGTTGAATAAATGGCAGGGTATAAGGTTTAAACTTTTAGTAGCCAATAATACTGACTAAATCATTTCATCCTAGCGTTCGCTGCACCTGCATCAAACATGGAGATGTCCGCACCCACGTCAGTTATTCAACGAGTTGCCTCATTTATTAACGATCCGTGCGAATAGCCCTCTTAATCGAGAGTGCACCCTTTTCGGCGGCTATTGACGCAAATTCGCGTTGCTAAGTAGGGGAAGATGGACGCTTAATGCAGAAAACACAGCCGTAAATGAACGGACGGCGATGTTCAAACATTAAGATGGAGGACGCGTGTCGCGGCGCATTTATTCCCTCAAGTCCCGCGCGTGCGCCCACTCGCCTTCAATTGTTCGTTTAGTGCGATTGGTCGGAGCGGACCTTCCCCAACCTTCTTCGCCATCATTCTTTCATCCCTCTCAATATGCCCGCACTCACCCCACCCTCTGCCACCCCTGTTTGTGTAATGGAGGCGTATGAATAAGAATAATAATGGTGGCGTTCTTTAAGGGCGGATATTTTGAATGGCAAGTGCCGACAGAAGGCGGTCCCGTGGCGCACCATGGAACGTGCCTGCTCCAAAAGTGTTCCTTTGAGAGGGGAAGGGTGTTGCCAGGGTGCAAGGTTTGTTAGGGCCTTGTCGCTTGTAAAATAACAAAATTGACGAATGTCTCGATATCTTGATCCTTCGTCGATGGTTTAATGGCAGAGCGGCTCAGCCTGCGGCCCAATCGGGTCCTAAGCCGCATTGGTGCAGCCCGCTTACAAACATTTTGCTTCACGGTTTTATGCATTAAATCTTCACGAGATTAATCGCCCGAATGGACGGGCCATAAATTTTCACGAAGGAGAGAGAATTATAGGCATTATTGATTCTTTCATGAAGAAAGGTTGCGAACGAATTGTTTTGCTAATTTTTCAGATTACTCAAATATAACAGAGGTGGAGATGTTTTTCTTTTAGAACGGAGTAAGGTATACCAGACTAGCAATCTGATACTTTTGACCATTTTAAAACTAAGTTCTGCTATATCTTAATGTAAAATGGTTCTCAATATTTTAGAGCGAAATAAACATCTTAAGATTAATGTTAACAGTTCCTAGACCCGTGATCAATTCTTTTTCATTCGGAATTATTTTCTTTTGATATTTGATCTCTTATAAGATTAGTTCTTATATTTATTGCGACTATACATAAAACTTCCTGTAATATAGTTGGTAATTGCTGATATGCGGCTAGAAGATGATTGTCGACCATTGATCTGGAAAACATCAATGAAATCTCATTCAAAGCGATTTTGATGAGGAGAACTCAATATTTACTCATTGTTAGAGTGTTAGTTATTGTCGTATCTCGTTTTAGTATTTTATAATGTGTTAATATTTTATTAAATAGAACTGTACTGATTTATTTCAATGCTGTAATGACTGGAAATTATGATTAATCATCCCGCAACTAAGCAAATACTCGATTATTAGAAATGATAAACTAAAAAAAACATAGAAAACGTACAGCTTCTTTACATCTAGTGTAGCATTTTACTAGAGTTACCAACCCTTGGGCCCTTAACCATTTCAGTTGGACCCTTATAAAAATTTATCCTATATTATCCAGCACTTTTTTTCCAAATAGAGAATGTTTGCGTAATAGTTTTTTTCTATTCAACCATGGAAAATAAATAAAAAATAAAATGCTCTAATTTATATGTTGCCATAATATCATGAAGAAGTAAGCAGACATTTATTATGAATTATTTGTTTAAATAAAGCCAACTAGGATAACAGAATTCATAAAAATCTTACCAACTTTAGACGTATATACTACAGACTACATGTATTGCTCGTTTGGCATCGCATCCGCAACATCCTGAAATTTTAAATCTTTGAGAAATTTTCAGCAAAATGTATCTCTATACAGTATATTTTTATTATTATGTTCTCTTTACAGTCTCTTTTTTATAGAGCGATACTACTTCGTAAAGAGTAATTTCTTAATTCGAGCTTAATATATATATTCTAAAATCGCCCTTTGGGAAATACTTTTCTCTCTTTCCTGAATTTAATCGCATCTGAAACCCCCTTTTTAACCATCTAAATTCTTAGAATGATTTTTTTTCGAGTAAACTATTCGATATCTCGAATCGCATTTCAATACTGCACTTCTCCCGCACATTTCAATACTACTCAATCTGTTCGATTCGCCTTATGATTCTGCAAACAAATGGATTTTCGTCGAGATTGATTTCCTATCCTCTCGATTCATTTCAAACGTCTCGTATTTTGACAGTCCTTCTACGTCGCTTCCGGTGAGTTATCGTTAGGCCGCGTCAATCGCGAGGAGGCAGCGATTTTAAGCGGATCACCAATTTCAGGCCCGAATTCCGCGTACTTTCCAAAAGTTAAATATGATTTTTCGAGCTTCAATCGAGTTATACGCCGTTCGGAAAAAAACACGCCGTATGAAATTCGTGCGCAAACATTTCCGCCGGAGAAAATTTGAATTTCAACTGCTTAGCGAAGTAATAACGGCGCGTAAAAATAATATAAAATGCTCGTCGATAATAAATCTCTCTCAAAAATTGAATGTCCGGCCGCGATTTTCCACGACATGTTTGTCATTTCACCTGCGCCCGAGGCAATTATTTTTTCGATCAGCGCGCAAATAAAAAGTTTATTCGAAACGAACACATCGGAGCGATTACCGCTTAATTAATTCGCCGGTTTATCGACTTTGGCGGACGCGGAGTCTACGCGGTGCCCTCTAGATCAGAATAATGCCTCTTAAAATCTTGCTTCGCGCCCGCGACTATAACAAGTTCGGCACGTTTTAAATCTCTGGCTTACAAAAAATAATCTCGCGCCGTGGACACTTTTTTAGCTCGCCTCGATATTTATGTTCCCCGGGATTTACGATCGTCATCTCTCGGCAGCGAAAAAAGCGAAAAGCGATGAGCGGATTTTTTTCGCGAGTTCGCAAATCTGATCCGCGCGGACATTAGCCCAATACGGCTGTCATTCCGTTCGTGCAAATTCTCGCCTCGTCCTTCCAAATGGATTGTGCATACGGCCTTTCACGATTAAAATAATCCCTAATAAATATAAATCGAAGGGGGAGGGAGATAAAAGATCGGTCGGCTCAGGATAAATACTCGCATAATCCACCCCTTTGACATTTGCATCGCACCCCTCCGAGCCGCCACCTGTCCCTACGCAAACACTTGCCGCACCTCGGGTGATTCAGCCGCTGCCTAATAGCGTCCTCATACACTGCGGGTGCATCTTCCCTCAAGGTTTCGCCTGGCATCTAACGCGGAGGATTAATCTCGGATGGACATGAGCGCTCCTTGAGAGAAACTTGAACCATTCCTATTTACTTCCTTGTAAGTCGGTCTTATGAGACAATTACTAACGGCTACAAACCTAAAGACGAAATATATGCACCGCTGAAGCGGTTGTTATCCTTGCCAACGCGTTCAACCAAAGCGTTGCTGTGACTCTCTGTGGGTACTATGAGGATTCGCCGATAATTTTTCCACCATTGCTTCGGCTCAGAAAGTGCAAAGTTACTTTCTGTATCATTGCTAAAGAATTACAAAGTACATTATTATTGGAAATTTATAACAAAAATCCCCACGAAATCTTAATAAAAATGTTTCTCTGTCATATAAGTCCGAGCAATACTTTTATTAGATCAGGTTGATATCAAACACATGAATGTTCCAAACCGTGAAAAAACACATTATTACAACTAGAATGAGTACTGAGCAATCTTGAATACTTGATCTTTGGAATCGTAATTGTAATGCAATGATATTAGTAAACTCTTTCGTAAATATGATCGTTGTGTTGAATTACTCTAGTAATAGTGGTCCTAAAGTACGAAAAGAAGAATTTAGCTTAGCGTTTCCTTCAAATGTCTTTGCTTTCTATCTGCTCACACAATTACTATATTTCGTCCAGGAATAATAAAGGATTTTATATGATTATAACCAAAATCTCATATTTATCCATTTTGAAGATAGGTTTTGCTGTACTCGTATGTATGAAGTAATTCCGGCTTCTCAGGAGAGTACAGTGTATTTTATTATCGATGTATACTTATGAGAGTAAGTTTGAACTAAAAAAGGGGAGTCGAAAAGAATGTTAAATAAAACAGGTTTTATAAAAGTATAACTTTTACAATTCCACACACAGATGTTACAGTGGCGACTAGTTTCAGCTATTAATTACCATCTTCAAGTTTAATAAAACCTGTTATATTTAATAATATTATATAATATTTAATAATCATTTCGATTATGTCGGAATTCCACTATATTTCGGCCTCCTCCATGAATTTTAAAAAAGGGGAGGTTAAATAGTAATTTTTCAAAGTTGGTATCGTCCCAGTTTAAACAGTAAATTTTCATAATTTTCTTTCTCTATAAGAGCCGTACGTAGGGATTACAGATGATCGACAGGCCTTCAAAATCGAGTGGAGGTAGGCGACAGAAATGCTGTTGTGAGTATAGAAGCGTACATGACGAGGAGCAGTCGATATCTAGAAACAAATAGTTCCATATTTATGCGCTTTGATCCTTTTAGTACAGCAATAGTTATAAAAATATGCCTGCCGGTGCACCACCATAGTTGTCTTTCATGTTTTATCTCAGCTTGCAGAATATATTCACGAATTTTGCGCAGCTGAATGTCAATTGCTTCAAGTGTTAGCGCAAGCAGATATGTTTTAATTTAAAATACAACAATCCCTACCTTTCCTGTGGGATAAGCTCCCGTAAACTACAACGCCATGGTCTAACAGCCCTTTGACTTGAATATGGCTCTCTGAGCTACGGTCTGCGGTTCGAATCCTGCCCCCAAAAGGTTTCCATGTGTCCTATGAACACATTGGATATTATAGTCAGGTATATAACGCAAGATGCAGCTTATACCGTTGCTACTCGATTATCGCCTCGAACATTTCATATTTCTATGTTCTCTTGCAAATACAAACCCCTATAATAGTTTATTCTTTGATATTCTGTGTGTGATGTGATGGAAAAAGAATCGTATCTCCTTTTAATCCAAGCACTTTCCATGCCCTCACGTGGTCCTTCCCCCAAAAAGTTTGAACTCCCAGAGGTCCAATTGAAAAGGAGAGACTGGGAGAGTGAAAATCTAAATGGATTCAATCTGTAAAAGGGAGCTATTTTAACTTAACACGATAAAGATTTTTGAAACTGTGAAATATATATCAGTCAGATATATTTTGGTCGAAAGAAACGTGCGTGTCTTAGACTCAAGATGTTTTTCTACTTAGAGAAAAATAGATCCATTGCGTTAATTGTCGTTCCCTAGAAGACGCTATTGACAAGACATTTTATTCATTTTATATTCCATTTTACGTCATTTACTCTGTGATTCCTCGGTTTATTTTTCATCTTTTTGTTTTGTTGCATTCTTTCATTTAAGTTAATTTACCTCTGTTACCTTGGTGGGGAATGGTGGAAGTTAGTGTGCTAGCTTTCTAAAGCTGGAGTCCAGGTTCGAGTCCCGGCTATCCCGATTTATCCGGGCTTGAGCATGGGTGTTTGTGTTCGTCTTGTGAGTGTGTTTGTATGTACAATATAGTAGTGAGGATATGTTTGGGAGCACGTTTTTACGTTTAAGAAAAGAATGAATAAATATATACTAAGGTTAGGTGGAAGATAAAAGGTAGGCTAACTTAGCCTCTATTCATCTCCTTTGGCCTAACCTCGCCTAAATTAATAGTTTATTCATTCGTTCTCTTTTTTTCCGATTTTGACACATTAGCTACTATTGGATGGAAATATTATCATTATTATTAAACTAAAAGAAAATACATCCCCAACATTGGTGTAGAGTGTTAACTGTGGATTGTGACATAGATTCGAAGTTTCTTTGGGAATATTTTCAGCTCTGCATGATTTTATATTTATATAAATAGTAGGCAGATAGTATTTGCATCCTATGCTGAGAAAATATCCGCGTCTGTGTAGAAAAGTCCTCAAGCTTTGTCGATTTATCTCCAGATGATGTTTGTTTCAGACTTTATACATAAGACAGCTTATATACAAATCTCTATTAAAAGTCCAGGCAGCAATACAAAATTCTTCGCTTCTAATGAGCGTTTGACAATTCCTAACTAGAGGATTTTCTTAGCTCTTAAGGACGACTAATCAATTTAATTCGCCTCTCTCGTACCCACCGAATTCACGTTTTGCATTCAAAACTTCCTGAAGTAGATAATCTGCGAGGGACTGGGGTCTAACTAGTCCGTCCCTCCAACTTGGGCCGATTTACATCTTCTGCTCAAACACTCCTCCGACCGATTCCTCTATTCATGAGCTGCGCATCGGGAAAATCGTCTCCTCGGAAGACGGCACAAGTCTAATCCGACACCGAATCGAGCTATAACAATATTTAACGTCGGCGCAAACGATACGTTCAAGAAATACAAAGATGATGAGATCCGCGGTGAAATATTCATGGTCGCCATTTGTTGACTCAACGTAAAGGTAAAGAATAGCCACACCCGTTTATTATTCTTTCGTCTTCAGTGACGAACATAAACTTTCTCACGCACGCACGAAAAGGCGTGGGTGGGATGTGCCGGAGGCGCACGAAGTCTGCCGAAGGAGGAAATCCAATTTGCTCCCGATACAATGGTCGTCAAATTGGGAGTCTCTCCCTCGAGGCGATTGGGGGCGGAAGGCATTCATCTTTTTTTTAGGGGTTGTTAAGAGATGGGAGGGGTTGTTAAGAGATGGAGGGGTTGGAAGGGGAGGAGCTTAGAAATGTGGAGATGGTGGGAAGTGGTAAGCCGCAAATGCTAGAAGCACTTGTTTTATATCACAGTTGAGCCAACGGAAGGAAATTGAAACTTAATTCTGCGATTATTTCTGCGA
The DNA here is from genome assembly GCA_947579665.1 of Sympetrum striolatum. Lineage (NCBI taxonomy): Eukaryota > Metazoa > Arthropoda > Insecta > Odonata > Libellulidae > Sympetrum > Sympetrum striolatum. The sequence goes on along the minus strand of OX388342.1, from coordinate 44,015,797 downwards.
AAAATAAATCGAGAAAATTTTCAAAAAGTTTATTTACCGGTAACATTTTGTTCAAATTTCCGTAATCCTCAGTTGTGCATTCACGGTCACGATGCAATAAAAATGAATCACGTTTAAGTGCAGTCACGTTTTCACAGCCCTCAGGATCTCTCAGGACCAAGTGCATTTCTCTCAAGTACCAGATTTAACGTCGTATAATCTCTAATTCCATGATTTTTCTCTGCATACCGCAATTCGCCTCACTTTTGTTTCTTATGAGAGGAATTGCTAAACGCTTCTTTTAGCTTGGTTCATAAAATTTATTTGATTTCTGGCAAAGATGATCGGCCAAAACTTAAGTTTTACCTCACAGCCTTCTGAAAGCTCGGTGAACAATGTAATGAAAGAATCTGAGATTGATGGTCACTGTAACAATATTCCAATTCTTTATATCACCTTACTTTAAATATTACTACGACGACGTTCGAGAAAAGAATTATCAATGGAAAGTAAAAGCTATAAGTTTATTTTCCGAAGGTATTTGGTGATCTGCGGTTAGTATTTGCTTTGCATGAATACAATCTTATAGCTACCGGATGTAATTACACCGCACTGACTACTATTGACATTTTCCATTCTCATCGTCACCGCGTCTGATGAAAAAGATGTTCCAAAAAACACGAAGTATGAATTAAGTTAGTCTAGGGGCTCATATAGGTTTCTCTTCTCGTAAGAGGCAACTATCAAAGGAATGCATAAAATGCCTCTAACTATGGTCAATTTTACTAGTTTTTAGAGCCTAAGTCTATCTGCGCGCTTTGTAATAAAAAACCGTGTAATCTATCCTCCATGATAATTTGAAAACATTTCGAGAGACAAATATATTTTAGTAGTTTGAAAGAATGTTTAAAATATAATCGAAAGTTGTGATTAATCAATAAGGTTTATATTTATCGACTTTGGTTTTCTACGCGGTATTAAATTAAGTAAAGCTCCATTGCATAAATAATATTTTTTACAACTTTATTTGTAAAACCTAATATTTACGTTTCGATTGTTCTTTAGAGTTACACGCAAGTACACATAGAGTCTGCTTGTGGTTCGCGGTTCACCCTCGTCCAACACATTCAAGAACGAATGTAATTCGGAAGACATTTAATCACCCGCCTCGTTACGCAGAATGAGAAAGAAACAGGTCGGATTAATCCGAAGGAATCCTCAACTGCAGTTCGGAAAGAAAAAGGTTTCAAAACAAGTGGGCCAATTGGTCCATGGTGGAAAAGTTTGCTCTCGTATGGATTGTGGGACGTCTTCTCCTTCCTTTCGCTCGGCCTTTGGCAAGTCCAAATGACGCCGGAAGGAGTCAGGAATCGAGTTAGGGAGGGATTTATGGGCGAAGAGTTAGTTCCTTGGAACGGAGCAACTTTTCGGGGCGCGCGTTTTGTTGGCTCCGAGTGATGAGTTTGCCGTGGAGGGGGTGGGCCACGTAATCAGGTCGAGTTTGCGTTTCGAAACGAATTGATCACGAGAAAAAGATTTGTGTGATCAGAGATTTAGAGTGGATAATCTTTTCTTTATTTTGCTCCCTAATATGAATCGTAAATGTTGACCTTGACGTGATTTTTAATTCGCGCTGGAAATTTTCGCGAAAATTTTCCGTCGGTGGAGGGGAGCGGTTTTTTTCATTTCGGTTCGAAGGGCGTTGTCGGTTTCGCTTATCATTAGCCCTTCGGAATCCATTATTCAAATATTGAAGTCGAACTGTGATGCGTGCTCCAATAAGGACGCTGGTTGCTCTTCTGCTCATTCACGGTCGCTGTGACAAAGAGACTGGTTCCATCCGTGCCCTTTCCGTCAGTTTGTGCAGTCCGGAGCCAAAGTTTACCGAATTCCGCAGCAGACTTTACGGCAAAATGTAACTTATTCTGTCTTTTACATTTATCCGTGATTATCCTGAAGTTTCCATTCGTGTCAATGTTGGATGCGTGTCATACTCAAGATAAATCGTGTTCCCTTGACTCTGACGCAAGTTCACAGCTATGTATCGTATAAACACCACTCTCCCAGATTACAGTATTTTATTTCGTATCCTCTGGCTTAATTATTATATAATTAATTAATAACAGTTACTATATAATCCTATTTTAAATTAAATGTATTCATAGAGCATGAATATATTGTACATTCTATATGTATGGCAATTTAGGAAATTCATGGTTGTACATGAAGGTATTGAGATGGCATGGACATCACGCGGTAATGTATGAGTGCTACTGTATCAGATCACGTTTGCTGTAACGAACGGACCACGGAAAAATACATTTTACTTTTTTTGCCCTATTCCTTGAAACTCCGTTTCTTAATATTTAATGGTAGTGTAAGAAGAAACTTACAAGTCTCAATTTCGTCCTAAAATGAAGTCGTTCACTACCATTATTATATTAAAAAATCCTCTTTACTTCGTTCCGCAGTCTTTTATCTAGCACCCACGGATCGTCCCTTTTTTCTCTGAAAATATCCGCATTCTCAATAAATTTCGCGGAGCAACTTCTTTAATCAAATCTTCATTTTATGCAAATGCGAGCGAATATCTTAGAAGATTAAACTCTCGCGCCCTCGCTTCTTTATGTCCTCCGCTCGGAATTTGATTTTCTAATCTCAAACTTTAAATCCGGAGCGAATTGCTTGGCAAAATATGACTCTTGGCACTTCCTCGGGAAATGATTCTTGCATTTCGCCCTCGGGATCCCTCCCCTTTTCGCCGAGAACCCGTGTTTTTGATCTGCACTGCAAACACCCATCTTAGTATTATCATGCGCAGATTAGCTGCCCTATCTTGGGAGACTCGAAAGCAGCAATTAGCTAATTTGATTTCGCCCCGCCCTCGTCCCTTTCCCTCTTGTCTCCAAAGGCAACAAGGATGCTGCTCGCTCCTTGCGAATCGTTTTCTTCTCCTCTCAGATTAGTTCGATTCTAATTACCTCGGAAGTAGTTTAAGCGTACCGTTTGTGCGTTAGAAATTCGGAAAGGTTCGGGAAACTGAAGTACTTCCATGTAATCGAATATAATTGTCCCGGTATTTCCTCTTCCGGTAATGAGACAAACCGTAAAAATAGATTGGATAACGACCTCAATATTTTGTCAATTACGGGGCAGCAAGGAACTGATTTTATTTCGCAGAAACATCAGTGCAAGAATAAGCAGTGTGTCTGAGTGCTCTTTGGCCTTTTATTTATTCATTCACCTGGGTAAATAAAATGAATCCCCTAGTATTGGATTCGTAAAGAGTAATCCAGTGCTGCTTTTATTCGCTTGTGAAATATTTTGAGTGAAATAACGAAATGATTTCATTCAATGGTGGAGATCCGTTGATTTTTAAAATCGGGTGACTGGATCCAAAATATGTCGGCACTGTTTGAAATATTTATTTTTCTTTTCAGCAAATATATGGGCATTATGAATGCTTCTGCTTTAGAATCTTATGATATAATTGAGATATTACTGTGATTAACTCTCTAAATTATCAGTCAGATAATTTTAATTTAATTCACTATTTCTTTATGAATTGATTTCTGCACAGCGAATGATAGTGAAAAATGGTAAAGACGTAATCTATCCAAAAATGTAGCTAAACGCAACGTTGGGCTTTAGAAATGTGAAAAGACTAGAGAAGTAAAAATTTTCAACATGACGCTCAAGGAAAGAAAAAACAAGAAAAGAGCGTGATTTATTTTAAAGCAATCCAGCGAATCAACCAATCAGTCAATATTTCTCAAAGCTCTACTCTAGTATTATGTAATAGTTATTATTACTAAGAAGTATACGTTGTTTATATTTGCCTTTTTTATTCTGAAACTTACTATATTTTTAATCGTGAATTGCGTGACTTGACCTTCGTATCGTCTTAAAATATCTCGGCAGTGAAAGAAAAGGGTATGGTTTGACGAACAAGTCTAGGAAACACTGAGATTTGCATAGTTTAATAAGCTTAACGAAGTTAATCAACATTATAATAAATTTAATCATAAAATATTGAAAATAAAGTGATAGTGCCAAATGTCAAGTCATTAAATTCATAATATTTTTCGATCTTAACATTTTATAAAATTAATTATGGCTTCCAAAGGTATTATGTTCATTGAATATTATGAATGCCTTCCTTATTCTGCAATTGTGTATTGGAGATTCGTTACCAAAATTTCTCAAAGGTTAAGCGGCGTGGAAACTATCTTCAAATTAACTCCAAGAATCGCTCTCTGACGATTAATCAGTGTAAGGGAAACTGAAAAATACTCAAGATCGTGCTTAACTCGCCTCAAGAAATGCGAGTTACAGGAACATTAGTAGACGAAGCGATTTCGTCGAGCGATTAGCTCATTAAAAGCCGTAGACTGGCTCATTAGCGCTTATTCCTTTTTTAAGGGAAATATGGTGTGCTCGGAAAGGGGACTCGCTCTTCCGTGCCTCTTAGATTGGGTTAGCGGATGAGTTTCCATGACACCGAATCCTCCTACATTTGAATACGTCCTCTACGCTTCGTTATCTCCACGCTCATATTTCTACCAAACTTCCAACTCCATATCCCTCCTAATTAACGCCACACTAGATTCGAACACGTTTCGCCGCGTTTTCTCTTCCACTAAATGCGACACTTATTATTTCGGCACATCGGCGTTTATTTTAAGATGCGGAACTCTATTCTTTGCCTCGATTATTCTTGCCGATGAAAACCAGTGTTCTTTATTTGGACAACCAATCCATCTGCATGGGCCTATTTAAATTATCGCTTTTATCACACGCAGAATTAATAGACAGAGCAATCGACTGGCAATTGGGAGATCTGGGTTCGAGTCCTGGCCCTATCATACTTTTACGTCCATTTCTTCTCAGAAATTTTACTCGGTTCTTATTTCTAATTCTGATTTCTTAGGTTTTATACCTCATAGTTCCAGTTACCTTCATACCTTTTCTTTAGGTTTTTCTTGTTAGCCGGTTTCATTTCATCGCGGATATTTTTCGATGCAAATTTTGCTACTGATTCTGTTGGAATATCATTGAATATCTTGCTTCCGTAAAAGTTACAAAACTTACTATTTTTGCAATTCTTTACATAAGCCTTCACTTCTTGATAAATTATATTAAGTTTTGCGAATACGAAGAATTACGCATGGAAACATCTTATTGATTATCAGTAATACTTACTATTATATTAACCAAGTTCTCGAATAGAATTTCTTTAAGCCACCTGAGTACGCGAATATTTTATTGGAATTTATTTTTATTTTATGTATCATATTTTTCATCATGTGCAATTTCTATCTTTTGTTGAGATAACTCAATCTATGACGTGCTTTTAAAGTTCATTCGACGCTTGCTTATCGCCAAACCCCTTTCTCTTCTAATTCTAAAGCGAAATTTTAAAGGAAGGAGGCTTCTTTAGGAGAGGTTACTTCATTTATATAATATGCTACTGAAGTTCCCGTGAACTTTGAATATCGCAGGTAAAATGAGAACTGAGACGTAATCAAGTTTAAACAGCGTTGCCAAATCCAACACGAAAAGGAGAAACTTCTAATTTTTCTGTAATATTTATTTCGACAGCCCTGAAGGTAAATATCGAGTTGAAGTACATACGCTGTGACACCCACCTTATCTGATATCAAAGGATAATACAAGTGCAAATAAGAGCAAACTTTCTTGACTGTATAGTTGCTATGGATCATCTCATCTCTGCGTCTTTGAAAAGGAAAGCGATTCACCTCCTTTACCTTTCAACTCTTTACATTGCGCTAAATGTCCTTCCTCAAGTTTATAATCCATAACGATAGGAAAAACACGCGGGTTTGATTATACAATAATCATATACGAACACATTAAGAAGTGACTCTTTCTCATTCTAGGTGAGGAATTAGTTTGAATGGATTTATTATACTATTATATAGATAAAACTTGTTGATAGCAAATAATGAAAGTTTAGATGGTTGGATACAGTTCTTAAAAATACCTTTATGAAGTGTGTTCTTACAAGGCTGTGAATCATGGATTACACAGGCCTGCGATGAAAAAAAAACAAGCAAAGTAAAAACTGATTCTTATGTATTTTGATGTGCTGATTTCAGAAAAAATAGTGAAAAAATTCCATCACATCACGTTTTCTTGCAATTTTAAATTACATTAATTCGCGTTCAACACACGAATAGCATAGCTTCAAGGGGCTGAGTAAATTTGCCTGACGACTTTTGCTATTTGTATGGCGAATACATGCTCAAAGGTGCCCAAAGATATATTACGAATCACGTCAAATAACTATATTTAGCATATTTTGCTGTCAAACTAGGAGATCAAGACAAATCATGAGCACCCCATAATGTGTGTTTACAATGTCTTCATGATTTGGGACTTTGGTTTGGAGGAAAGAAAGAAGCCTTAAAATTTGGAATTCCAATGGTATGAAGGGAGCCATCGAACCAGCGTGATGATTGTTATTTTTGTTCCTGCGAAATCCGTGGTTACAATAGAAAAATAGAAAAAACATTTCGTATCCGGAAATCATTCCATCGGCCATACGCCCGGTGCCTCATGGCTCTGACATTCCAGTGCTTATTCCTCTAAAAGAACTGACACTTTCGTCCTCGGATTCAGAAACAGCCGAAACCCAGGAATCAGATTCCGAGTACCAGCGATGCACCTCAACCATTCACTAAGTCGGAACTCAATGATCTGACGCGAGATCTAGATATGTCGAAAGAATCAGCTGAATTGTTTGGTTCCAGGTTGAAGGAAAAAAATTTATTATCCAAAGGTGTCTCTTTCTACTGGTACAGGAACCGCGAAAAAGAATTCTTGAAATACTTTGAGGAAGAAGATGACCTGGTTTATTGTGCTGACGTTCCAGGACTGATGGGCCAATTTAAAATCACGTATCATAAAAAAGATTGGAGGCTACTCATAGACTCTTCTAAAAGGAGTCTTAAAGCTGTCCTTCTTCATCACGGAAGTCAATATGCATCTGTGCCAATTGGCTGTGATATGTGCAAATCTGTGCAATGGCTCTGTGCATCTGAAAGAACGTTATGAAAATCTTTTACTAATTCTCAACAAAGTAAAGTATGCAGACCATGACTGGAATGTTTGTAGCAATATGAAAGTTATATCAATGCTTCTTGGGCAACAAGGAGGATACACTAAGTATCTTGTTTTCGTGAGTGAGTGAGTCTACGTGAGTGGGATATTCGTGACAGAGCTGAGCAATGGGTTAGAAAAGATTGGCCAAAAAGACAAGTTCTTGAACCTGGGACCAAAAATGTGATCAGAAACAGTTTAACCATATCCAAAATACGTGCTGTTGCCTCCTTTGCAAATCAAGTTAGGATTGATGAAGCAATTTTTAAAGGCACTACCGAAGGATGGCAACTGTTTTAAGTACCTTTGCAAAAAGTTTTCATCGCTGTCGGATGCCAAACTGAAAGAAGATGTTTTCACTGGCCCAGATATCTGAAAGGTCATGAAGGATACAGAGTTCGAATGAAGCATGACACAGAGTGAAAAGGCGGTCTGGATTGCATTTAAGGAAGTCATAAATAAATTCCTGGGCACTCACAAGGATCCTAATTTTGAGGCGATTGTTAAAAACATGCTAGAGAAGTTAGGTTGTTCCATGAGTGTAAAAATACATTTTCTACATTCCCTCTTAGACTTCTTTCCAAACAACTTAGGCGCAATGAGCGAAGAACAAGTCGATTGGTTCCATCAGTATGTCAAAAACATGGATCGCAAATACCAAGGAAGATGGAATTAAAATATACTTGCAGACTACTGTTGGATGTTAACCAGAGATGATTTCGTAGGTAAATACACAAAACAAACAGCTAGGAGAAATTTTAAAGGAAAAAGTAGCAGTAAATGAGTAAAAAGTGAATGAAAGTCTGTAAGCTCTAAGTCTGTAAAAGCATTAGTCTATAAGTATGTTTTTAAAGGTTTTTTTCCGTTTTTTGTGCATTTTAGGGGATTTTACACACTTTTACTTTCCTGTTTTTCATTTAAAAATTTCTTTTTTTGTCAAAAAGCAATTACAACAAAAAGATAATGTATTATGTAAAAGAATCTGAATGTTTAAGATTGTTATTAAGCTGAAAATTAATTTTACTACAATTTCTAAATAGTGAATAATATTACAAACATAAACATTGAAACCTTAAAAAATCCTTACGTGATGCAAGAAAATAAAGGCTATTTTTGAAATCAGCGCCTCAAAATGCACTAGAAACACATTTTCTTGGTCTTGTTTTTTTTAATTACCCCGATTTCGCAGGCCTGTGTTATTATAGCTGCAAATCAGAAAACAGCAGAAATGGAGATATGGTCCCACCGAAGGATTATGAAAATTAATGGACTACTAGTGTATTTGGTGAAGAAGTCCTTCGAAGAGTGAATAGATAGAGGAAAATATTTATAAGAAAAGGAGGAAATATAATTGGATGCATTTTAAGACACGATAGCTTTCTGGAAGCACTATTGGAAGGAATGGTGGAAGGGAAGGATTTCAAAGGGAGGTTTATGTCAGTAATGGTCAGTGATCGGTATTATGAGGCAATAAAGAGATCTGAAATAGGATGAGTTGGAGAACTGTAAAGACGAATCGTTCGATTAATAGCCCTCGGTGATGACCTTTGGTTCCCTTAAATCATTCGAACTTTCTGTTTTCTATCACATAGGACAGATGATTATTTCATCTCGATAGCAAGAAGTAATACAAATCATAGATGCAAATCGGAAAACAGGTCTCAATGACTATTATTTGTCCTAATCTTGTTTTTGTTTCATTGCGGGAATCAGCGGCGCTTTGCAATACTTTACCGCGTAATCTCCAAGTAGAGAGAGAACTGTTAAACTCTTTCGAAATGGATTTGCATCCGAATGAATATAAATTTGCGGATTTCGGCGTTTCGCGGACTGATTTCCTCGCGGAAAGAATTTGATTTGGGCAGAAGCGAAGGGAAGGCAGTTCCTTTGGACCTATTTAAAGTCCATACCCGATTTAGATGCAAGCAATCATTAGCCTCTCCGTGTACATTATCAAATTCAAATGCGCTCGTCTTTTTTTTTTATTTCAAGCGCGGCCGAAAGAGGCATCGCTCGTTTGGGAGTGATGAACTGAACCATGCGGTTAATTTAGGCAATTTGATTCAATTCCACGCCCCCTTGAATAATCAGGGAGCCTAAAAAGCATCGCTTTTAGGACGCACGGGATTTTGTGCCGTTTTGTTCCAAATTTATCCCTCTCTCTCTCTCTTTCCGTCCACTGTTTCATTACCGAATGGAATCGTGTATTCTGCTCGAGCGCTGACCGGACCATTGGTTTGTCTAAGCTTCGAAAAACTATTGGATTGTCGGCCGCTCGTGAAGCAGCTTCCAAAAGAGTCCGCTAATTGGCGCTGGAGTCGTCGCTTTGTTAAAAGAGCGATGTTCCCCGATCTGGAAGTAATGTTAAACGAACTGCACTGTTTTCATCCAATAATCATCGTGTGACTTCCCTCCCGAACCACTTTGACATATGTATGAGTTAACTTTTAGATGCGCCGGCTTTGTATCTAATTCCGCTACCATTTCGTCTCATTATGCGGACAATTTTCGCTGCTGTTTTCGTTCGCATAATTAAATGCTAGAAACTTTTGCATTATGCCTATATTTTAGATTTCTAAGAGATAATGGAAAATTTAGCTTTGTGCTAATTTGTGTTAGGTAACTGATACGCAGCTATGCTATACGTATTTATGAGTCAGGAGAAACAAAAAGATTACACTAAAAGTAGTAGGAATGGATAATATGATTATGATAGACGAGATATGAGCAAATTGATCAATTTACATAGAAATGGGCAGTTAAGAAAAACTAATGCAAGTAGATTGACCAAATGACGTTTGAAAAGATTGTGAATGGCAGTAATAGGAAGATTTAGGAAAAAAATGGTTTAAATCAGTGAATTAGATGCTGAGGAGTAACTATGTATGTAAATTTAAAAATGAAAGCGAATAAATGATATGGGTATGGATATGTTCGAAGAAAAGAAATTCATAAGTATAATATTTTTTCAGGATTCTGAATGAACGATACAAATCATTTGTTTAACACTAAAAGGAAAAGCTTAAGTGTTATTTATCAATGGAAATTTGTATCTGTGATAAAATGCATTTTGTATTTCCAATAAGGAATAGGTATTATACTACCTTATTTTATTTTGAAGATATTTTACGATGAGGTCACCATATGGCCCTCCTTCCTCTTGTAATACAATCAACAGTGATAATATAATTTACAGGCGACTCCCTTGTAGCTGGTCGATAAAAAAACTTTCACATTTCTGGACGACAAATTTCCAAGGCAAAAGGAGGCTTAAAAATTCGTCGGAACTCGCTTACTCTTCATACAAATTCCCTCGGCGAGCATTTTTCCGCATTTTTATCTCCTGGCCAATTTTACGAAATCAACCGCCTAATTTCGCCCTCGTATATTTTTCCTTCGGACATTACGCGGACTGCGACGCAAATTAAAAGAGAAAACGTCGGGGAACAGGCATTTTTTTAAAGAGAGACCTCTTTTTTCCCTCGTGTATCCCTTCTTCCCATTCATATTCCCCCATTTAATGGCTTCTATTAATAATAATGAGACCCTCGTCCAAGTGGAAGCTGCAGAGGAGCAAATGCAAGAGAAGATAACCAAATAGAGAAGGCGCCCTCGACAGTCCTTTTGCTTGAATCGTTCGCTGATGTGCATTAGAGAAGTCATACGATTCACTTTACTTGGACCTTTTACGGATTCTGCCATTACCTAGTGGAGCGTTCACATTCTCTGTTGATTGAACGGACAATTTCTTTCACATGGCAGTCTACTTTTACGACTGAAGGTCACCTAAATTGTGTGACTGAAGAGTTCAATACTATGCTTATCTTCGAAGATGTTAGAAGCGAATTAATAAGGTTCAATCGTTACAATGTAGAAAATGAAGGAATTCGAAGTCATTCCATTTCGAGATTTTTCTCTGCTAGTAGCGGACGCTTTATTTTGGTAGTTAACACGAGATAATATGTGACACTTTGATATTGCAAGTATCTTACTCATTTTAATAAAGCAGCCTAACGAACTGTCTTATACAAATATAAACTATCGGAAAATCTATTAATTGGTCTGCACACTCATCAATCATAGACGTACAAATAGAGTAGTTAAAGTTTCTTTCTATGATGAAATAAGTTTCGACTCATAAACTCATTGTCTAGCCTGATGAGGAATTTATAATACAAGTTGAGAACGCTTTAATTTATTTTCATGGAAGATTTAATTAGTAAGAACCTGTAAAGAGTTATTTTTATATCATTGGGGTAACATTAACTCAAATATTACTCAAGTGCTGCATTACTTTAGATGTGTGGAATCGTGGAAAATTTCCCGAATAGTTCATTTAAAGTATTGTTCCTAATTGTGTATTTATAATTCCGTAAAAATCACTGCTTACGCTTTTTTAATTTCAAACACAAATATTTTTACCAATCATCGTATCCGGTTTAAAAAAAGGGTCACACAATGTAATGCAGTTCTCTATCTGCAACCCTTGCTGAATTAACTATTCATATAATGAAAATTGTCGAATCGACGAAGAAACTCCTAAGTTTGTATCTCGTATCAATGTTCTTGGTATAAGAAGTATCAATCGAAAGAGTTCAAAAGAGAATTTTTCTAGCAATCGAGACGACAAAAATTAAAGTGAAATCGTCTCCTTGGGGATTTCCTCTTTTAACCCTTTAGCTGTTTTAAAGACCAACTCACTGGTTGGAATTAGCTAATCTTCAAGCTATTCAGTGTTAGCCTTTGTAAAATATTTCTCAGGCGAAACTCGCGCTATAAAACTGTGAAAAAATTCCTGCCGCACAGCTTTGCGAGCCCATGAAATAATTCCGCTAATTTAATCTCGTTATCGTCTTTGAAAAGGTTTTATCGCCGTCGCATTACGGGACCCGCAATCCATAATATTCAGAGGGAGTCGTAAAGGGTGTATGAAAGAGGAGGGCGATTGCAAACCTCCTTAACGGGCGACTTTTAATCCCTGCATAATGGGGGACGCAATGGGCCCCATTACTACCCTAACGAGGGAGGATTAGGAGGAGAGAATTAAAAAAGGGATAAACAAAATGGCGGAGGACGCCGTTTATCCGATTGGGACCCAAGTCAACGGCGCGTAAAACGAAGAGCACTTCCCCTCCTAATTGCCTCTATTTTTTGTTTCTTTTTGTGCGCGCGCTTCAGTTTGGCTGCGGCCGAAGCACTTAAATAGGCCAAGAATGGCGATTCGTTAGGCCGAGATTGTTTGTGCGATCTTAATTCGATAACTCCGCGATTCAAGGGTGGCATTTTGAAAGATTTCGATCCGAAAGAGTTGTCTAGGGTTTGGCTGTTCATTACTGTGACGTAGGGATGCTCAGGCGGAAACACCTGCTTTCCTCGGCACGTCAGATGCATTCGGAAAATTCCAGGGAAAATCTTGGGTCTGAACAAATATATATTTCATGTAAGTATGTAAGTTTAAAAGAGGAATATTTCTAGATAGAAGTTGCTACGCAAGAGTAGAACAGTTTACAACATTTAGTAGGGTAATTTGAAGCATTACGCAAATACAATGAAAACCAAACTTAGGCAGTCCATAATTTCAATAGTACTAACTTTTTTTCATGCTGTACTGTTGTTGCCACTATCTGGTTAAGTCCTCCTAAGCTCTCCTGAACTTGTCAGGAGGTGCTTCACCAAGACAACAGCAACAGTAGACGAACACACACAACCATTCCCTGACCAGAAAAATTCTGATACGGGATTCCGAATTGCCGGGATTCGACCCGGGACCTCGGAGCGATAGCGTTGCTAGGACGCTAACAACTCGGCCACCAAAGGCCTGTAAAATTATTATATATGGTTGCCAAGAAACTGAAGTAATTGCATTGGATAAGGAACATTGAGGACCATAAACCTACTAAAAGGTAAAAAATGAACTTCATATACTCGTAATTCATCATGCACATCATGAGTTCATTTTACGAATGCTACAGAAGTATATAAAATTATTAACGTGAATTCATGTTTACTCAGTCCTTCACATATGAACGTCATGTACATATGTTCTCTTAAAAGGGTCTTACAATCAATGAGCGTGACGACACGCCATAGTTGGTCTGAGTTCCTTCCTGCGACGCATCGTACAAGCTCATCCTAAATTCCTTCCATGTCGAAACCGATTACTTTTTGATTATCACAATCGAGGGTGTTCAGCATTACTCTGCGTGCTTATTAAGCAGAAAACATTTCAAGCACTCGTATTTAAACGATCGATGGAAGATGCTTTTCATGGAACATCCCAGCAGAATACGAATCGAAATTCGTGACATCTCCGAATAATTTTCGTATTTAACGACTTTGAGGGCCTTCGATTCGCTTCTTGGGAGGGATCATCCTCCGGATATCTGTTTAAACATTCCCGTGGAGGAGCTTTGTCATCGAGGGGAGAATTAGTGGAGAGGGAAGAATAAGATGAGGGGGAAGTCCCCTGAGCGGCGGTTTGCATAACAAACGAGAGTGGGCGGGTTGGTCAGGGGGAGGGCGAAGGGGGAGGGCCATGGGGGAGGGCCCCAACTTTTGGAGAACAGGGCGAGAGTCTCCGCAGAGGCCTTCCAATCGGAAGGAGTAATGTAATTTATTTACTATTTATTTAATGCGGCGAGATTCGGTTGCCATCGGAAAAAAGTCCCTCTCGGTGGGCCTAACGGTGTTGTTCCCTCCTTGTCGTCCATTCCTTTCCTTTTAATGCGTTTTTTGTTCGCATGTCCCGTTCTTTCCTGTTTGGACGACGATTCTTTTCCTCTCTCCGTTTTTAAATTAAGTGTAAAACGCCCATGGATTTTTTGTTTGAATTATAACTAGGCGGATCTGTCCCGGAATAAGGAGGACTTTGATGGATGATATCCAATTCATCTACGGAAATTAGTTTACTTTTGGCCTTAAAATCTGTTGAAGAAGGATGCAAAGATTAACTGGAAAAATTAGAACAATTCCATTTACAATTAAATTTAGACTTGCGGTTAAATGCGTGTCCTATAATAATTGAAAAACTTTAGTGTAAAAAAGTAAATTTTTATTGTCAACTTTGTTATCGAACGCAAACAACCAGATTGAGACTTTTTAGTTTCAATCTCGCCTAATAAATACCCCTAATAATAATAATAATGTCTTCAACAGGATTCGAACCCTGAGCCTTGATGTTACTAAAGAAGTGTGCTAATCCCTACGCCATGGAGGTCAGCAAGGACCTTCGTTTACTAAAAACATTGATACAAGACTTATTTATTTATACAAGATTTCGTTCTTTGATTCACCATTTTCTTCATAATACGGATAGTTTATCCAGTGTAGGTTGTAGAAAGAGGGGAAACTTGTGTTGTACAGGAAATTTTAGATATCGAATGGGCTACTTGGTAAACATATTTGTGTTGAATACAATTAAGTATAAATAGATATGCTTACGGAAATATAAATTCACATTTCGAAACAATAGTTTAAACGAACTATTACGGATAATATTGAACAATTCAACAGATCTAAAGTAATGCAGCAATGGAGTCATATTTGCGTTAATGCTACCTTGATGATAAAGAAATAACTCTGTAAAGGTTATTGCCACTTACAGCGTCAATGAAATTAAGTGAAAATATTCTTAACTTTGAGTATAATTTATTCATCTGTCTTGAATGTATCACGTCTACCTTCTCATGTAATTCAATAATTGTAGAAATTTTGAGTGAATCCAGGAGTTACAGATAAAGTTACTCCACACCTTTACCTTAAAGACACTGAAGCCCGTCATACACGGTACAATCTAAAATAAAATATTGTCGACAATATTTGATTTTTCACTTCATCTCCGAGAGCCCTCATAAACGGTACAATCTAAAATAAAATATTCTGTTTTTTAAATCCAACATGGCGGATCTGCGAAACCTGATTCTCGCTAGAATGAAAGGGAAGGATCTCGACATAAATACGCAGGGAAGGGCTGAACAAAGGAGATTTTTCATAGAATATAATGTTAATTGTGTGGTGGTTGGCCACCTAAAACAAAACGGGATAGAAGCAGTTTCACATATGTAAATAGATACAAAACTCGCTCACTTACAATGGAAATGAATCTCTCGGTCTGACTCCTCGAACAAACCATCCTGGAATAATCCACAAACAAAGAAAATACCACAATTTTAAGGATCTTTAATCAATGATTATAACTCTATGATTATTGCTTAAAATGTTTTTGAAGTTTGTTCTATTACGTCAGCTGCGAGCGTATACAAACACGGCTTTAGGTTGCATGTTGTTTGCCTTAATTCCCTGCAATACCAATGGAATTTAAATTTAAATGTTAGTAACAATAAAAGAAACACAATTACGGCTTGTAGTTTAATTTATTGTTTGTTTCAATTCTATGTTACTTTAATTGTTCATGTTATTATTGAATCAAATTAATGCTAACATAAAGGAGACTTGATAATCATGAGGTATAAGATATATTGCATTTGGAATTGATTTCATTTTTGTGAAGATACGCGTATTTTCCGTTGACACAAATAGTGCTTGTTAACTATTATAATAGAGTATTCGTTTATTTGGTTGCAGGAATCACGTTTGTATATATTGCTGCCTTTCGGATGATTTCGACGACAAAATTTTCCCTGTTTTTAGAACGTAAACATTCATCGTTTGAAGTTTATCTACAAAGCCGAAAATATAAATCTACATTATAGAAGGTGATATTATTCATAAAAATATATAGCTTCAATCAATTCAATTTCAAAAGTTAACGTATGGTTTTATTGCCATAAAATTTCGGCTCTTCTTCTCAATTCATTTCTTATGAGCCTATCTTTCGCATTGATTCGTATGAGAGCTGAGTCCAACAATCACCTTTGTCGTTAGGGAATTCTTTATGCCCACAGAATTTTCACCATTTTTGTCTGAATTCTCTCAATTTCGACTCGAATGCGATATTCTACGACCAAAACAAGAATCTTTATTCAATTTTCTTTCTTTTGGTATTAATCTCGATTTGGTACGACCATTATTTCTGATCTAATTCTTCAAAATAAAAAATGCCTGATATCGATCAAAATGAACTTTGTGTGTATTTCTTATGAGAGACGATTATACTGGTCCAGAGTCAAACTAAGGATATTTGGACATAGATTTTAGCTCTCTGCACTCTTTCTCCATATAAACTTTAACTATGCCAAATCTCAAACTCCTCCGTTCGCGCAATATCCTTAAAAAGGGATCCAAAGTTTTCTCTTCACGTATTAATATGTAGATACTCTTAAATAACGTATAAAACTAAACTAAACTAAAGTAACTAATCTAGTAACTTCTAAAGTAAACGGGTATGAGTTTTTAAAAGAACATTTTCCACTCAAGAAATCTAGAAAGCAGCAATTTCAAAAGGTAAACAAGGCAATTGGGAAGTTAAAAGAGCGCGTCAGACGGTGTTGCAAGTGGCGGAAATCGACCGTGGCCAATTGGAAATCCTGATACATCATCTATTACATCCTCAAACTCACCAAGTTCAACTTCCTGACACCTAGGTGACAGGATAGTCTAAATTGTGAAAATGGCCGATTCACAATATTTTTGGAATAGAACAAGTTCGAAAATCTGAGAGATTCTCAAAAATCAGCCAATCAGGAAGAAGAAGGCGGCCATGACACACAATATTTTATTTTAGATTGTACCGTGTATGACGGGCTTGAGGAGCATCAATTTGCTACTTGTCATGAATACGGTATCAACTTTCTGTTCAAAAAAATTACTAAATAGTTACTACCCCTGAGTCGGGCTAGTAATTTCTGCTGTTATATTTGATCACTAGATAAGATCGCAGAATGGTCAAATCCTATGGGATTGAGCATCGCTCGGAAATTGGTTCGAGAGATGAATATTAAAAACACAATTCCAATTCGTGGAAGTGGAAGAAAAAGGGCGTTTGGAGAGAGGAAATGTCGGTCGTTGAAGAGGAAGGATGATTTAATCTATCGCTGGCCCTCTCTTTCGCTGTGAAAAAGTGTTGGTGATGAATGGGGTAATGAGAGGATTGGAGGAGGATAAAGAAAACAGCGCCGCTGATTCCGGAGATCACTTGATGAAGGGATTCGCTGTTGACGGATTCTGCTTTTCTTCCGTTTTCTGGAACCTCTTTCGGAACCACTCGAGTGTTTTTACGGAAGTTAGGCTTAATAGTTCCTTGATGATTTCCTCTGTTACTTTTCGACCGCTTCGATCTAACCTCACATTTGATTAATTTTTGCTTTTTATCGCGAATTTATCGTATCTTCCTTATGATCAAATTTGGCATAACTTTTCCGTTGCGTGTTTTGCAATTATGCTTGTCGGTAACGGTCTTCCTTCTACAGAAGGAAAAATCGAAAAAACTAAGGATAAAATTTCGTTCTTAAAATCTTTGAATTCCCGTTTCTGTACAGAAAGATATCCTCAGACACGTCTCCGTGATGGGTGAAATTCGTGTTGATCAGATACTCTAACCTAGGAAGTCGGTAAACAGTTTGATTATATCCATTAGAAATTATTTTTACAAATTATTAACAGATAGTTTACATTAGAAGTGCTTGATAACCATTAATTTCATCGCATTTTACGACTTTTATGCATTTTATGCCTTTAAAATCATATAACACATTCTTTTCAATCTCAGCAAGCTGTGTCTCGAAGATTTAATAATATTTTAAAATATCGTACTCCCAAAGAAAGTGTTCAATCTAAATTATTCTTCTCCTCAATATCTCATTCAAGAAATTCGACCAAGGTTTTCTCTTGCTTACTCTTGTTTTACAAGAACCAATCACGTTTTCTCATTCATCATTTTAGTCTTTCTGTTTTTATGCAACGATTTCGTACATCCAAACCAAAAATTTTCCCATGTCCTATCATTATCCATTCTCTCTCCCCTGATGTTGCCACAAATACTCCTCATGAAGCCTATTGGAAGAAACAACTAACAATTATTTCTCAGTCTTAAGTACAGGCTATTGAGTATTTTTTAGTAAATTATTTTAATTTAAATATAAACCCAAATAAATTCCATCAGTGGCATCACTGTTTAAGAACATATTATTGTAAGATTAGATTTGACATTAGGTGTTGTTTCTTGTTTGTGTTCTTAAGGAAGCTTCTATGACTGTTGCATGAAGGAATTGAAAGAGGAAGCACGGAGCACGAATGAACCTTTGAGTAGAATGGATTGGAGAAGGGAAAGGGAACTCGAGAAATGGAGAAAATTGAAAAGAAACAGAAGCTAAGCTGGGAATTAACAGGGAAAATATTGTTCCATATTTAAAATATTTGAACTTTTAGTAGACCTTTGAGTGTCAAAAGTAGTATGGAGGAATACAGCATTCAGCAATAGTAGCATTCTATTTGAAACAACATCGTGGGGTCAATGATCCGGAGCTCTGCCTCTAGGAAAAATTTCAAGACACATTAGCGGAAGTAATCATTCACAAATAAAACGGTAGCTCTATTATTTTCGTTTGAAACTTAAACGTGTCAGTTAGCTATAATTTTATCAACTATAGGTGTATAATTTATTGTATTTGTAAAAGTTTGAAGAGTATATTTTATTATCCATGTTACATAATATCCAGAGTACTTAATATTATATTAGTTTGGATAAACATTGCGATGTATTTCTAAAGTAGATCAAGGTATGGATTTTTTGTTTTATCTATTTCAAATATTATGTAAAGTATATGCAAAGTTATGGAGAGCACGATTTGTAAATAAAATATTAGATAGTTTGAATGAAATTTTAAATAAATATGCAACGGCGATGCAATCTATCGAGGTAAGCATTCTTTTTTATTTAGGATAAAAATACAAAGCAAATATTAGAAGTATCCAAATCTAAGAATAAGCCTGTTTCTCATTTCCTTCGGATTTTTCTTTCACTTGTCAATTATTATAAAATTGCTTAAATTTATTTAATTTATCGAAGAGAATCCAGCTCGGAGCGACCTAGTCAACTGTAGGGTATTATTTTCAGGTATAATTTAGATTAAAATTAGTTATTATATTACGAGAATATGTATTTTTATTTATATGAGAGCTGCAGACATCTAACGATATTCTAAGTTTACACTGTTAGTTCCATGGATACCATGCACAAGAGAGTCTTGAAGTTCTATGGACATATAAACAAACCTGGATAAATCTGTTAGAGAATCACTGAAAGAATATTGAATGTAAGCAATACAAAGAAGGTTAAGATAGCCTCTTTTGGATAAACTGAGGAGGAAATACAGGAATTAAAAAGGAACTAAACGAAGATTTGCATTGAAGCTCGTAAATAATTAAGTAGGAAAAGGAGCCTAAACACAGATTAATACGGAAATAAAAAAAGGAAAATCACTGAAAACTGTCAGAGGAACGCAATCAACAGTTCAGTGAACTCAAGAAGAGATTTTGGGAGGATAGGAAGGTGAAAACAAACAGGTCACATAATAAGGTTAGTTCGTCCTCTTTGAATGAGCAAAACGAATCGAATAAGAGGATAAATATATCGTGGATGTTTAGAAGAAATGCCAAATAAAATGTGTACTGTCTTTTAGGTTTAAGTGTATTCCTCGTTACCCTTTATTACAAGGATTTTTTTCAGGTACATTTGTTAACTTTGGCAGATGTAAGGGGCGGTATCTTTCCCGCAATCAAAGCTCGGAGAGCTGCCTAATCTCGCACCTTCCTCGGATCACTAATGCTCTTTATTTGGCCCATTTTATCTCGAACGCTGTAGATGAGGGTAAATGCGTGGGTTTAGTGGGAGGGGCGACGTTGTTTGTCGCAGCACTTAGGCCATCGCTGGGCCGCCGATCGGCGTTTAAGTGACACAGACGCCGCGAGCAAACGAACGGAGGGTGGGGAAGCACATTTTGGCCGCTCTCCGCTCATATCAAACTCGTAATCATCTTCCATGAAAGCCACAATCACTGTTTTGGGCGTTGGTTGACATTATATTCCCTTATATTACTCCGTATAATATTATGTTTGGGTTATGGATCCCTATATTTTGTTTTATCTTTTTATGAAAGTGAATTTGGTAAGAGGCCATGGAGAGGGAAGATTACTGCCGAAAAATATATAAATCGCAAGAATGTAATTATAAATTTAGAGAGATTCATCGCTCTGAATAAATAGAGTAAATGTGGACGAGAAAATCAAATCCGCTACGAATAGTTAATTATTGACACAGACTTTGAATATAGTCGACAATCGGTGCTGAGATATCCTGCTGAAATATAAAAATATCGGTACCAATAAATGGGGGGCACAAATCGTTGGGCTAAGTAATTCTTAAAGTCGGAAAATCAACGATGAAATCTAGTTCAATCTTTCTCAGATATAAAAATTTTAAATTCAAAATTGAAGTAATGATGAATATCAATGAGGAAACATTGAAAACAATTCTAAAAGTTCAATAAATGGCTGGAAAAATTGAAAACTTATAGAGCGATCGATCTAAGGCCTGATCTGAACTCGGTTGAGATGCATCTTGCCAATGGTGACTCAAATACATTCAACATACGTAGGACATTTCTTTAAGTCATTTAGCTGTAAAATAACTTAAATTTTCTAATTGAATTTGTTTAACCTACTCGTTTCAATGATATACGTACCTTTAGAGTTCATTTCCCCTGAAGCAAATATCTCATCAAATTTGAATACGTTTCTCTCGTTTTTTCCTCTTTCGCGTGATTATAGATAAAATCATTATTCCATGCCTAATGTACGGACTGCTATTTGTTTCCCCCTAATCCATCAACCTTTGAAAATGACTTACAGGTGTAAATATTTTCTCGGAAAATAACGAATGTGTACTCTGTAACATGACTGTCGATTTTCGGAAGACACGGAGCGGCTCCTCGAAAATCTTACGCGGAAAACTATAAACTAACGCTGGCAGTAGAAACGAGAGGAAATCGGGAGAAAATTAAGGTACAAAAAGTATTCGGAACAACTATGAGAGACCAATCCCGTTGTTCCTTAATTCATTAATCTCATACCGGCGCACGCATGGAATATGCGAATGATTACTCTTAGCCTCCTTCCTGAGTAACCAATTACGAATCAAAACCCGTTGTTTATAAGCTCTCTCCTTCGTTTGTTCTTGAAAAACTAGTTTGGTGTGTAATGTGTGCGAATGTATTGAGGGAGTCGCCTCGAACAAACAAAACAGCGGCGCATCGCTCGGCCCATTACGAAAGCACGATGACGAAACGGAAGTCTTAATGTTCCTCGGAAAAGCACCTTGCGCGTTAATATGAATAATTATACATGAAAAAGTGTCGTTTGGCAGAAAAAGCCCTTTTTTGTCTACTTCCTACCGTATTTTCCTCGCATTATTTGTGCGGAGCCATAATTTCGAAAAACACCTCAGTCATTTAAACAAATTCGGGATTGTCGTTATGTTCTTCAGTTAACTTCGCATTAAATCCGTAATTACTAACCGATGGGTTGTATTCATTTATGTTTTTTCTGTTGTAATTTAAACATTTTCGATAAGGATTCGTTAGCATTCCTTACTAAATATTATAAACAGCAGAATCACATTGCTTCAGGTAGTTACTAGGTCAATGCATCTACTAGTATCTTCGATTAAAATTTAGATTTAACATTATACCATTTCTGTGGGCCAAGGTTCTTACGGAAGAGGGAATTATGACAGCAGTATTTATCATAGCGATCAATACTTTATTATCTCTTGAAATTCTGTCTCAGATGTAATCCCAGATCGATCTCGATATTTAATTAATTTTTTTTATATTCATATTTCTTAAAATTTATATAAATAATAGATATTTGTATGTATATTTTTTGCATTTACTTCTCTGAAATTTTTCAAAAATTAGTAATGTTACGGCATTTTCTTTATCTTTGGTTCATGAAAAAAGAATTGCACTTCCCTATTAGCGTCAAATTAGAAAAAAGCCAAATCTATCTTAGACGCACGCTTTTCATTTTTTCTTTTTACTATTACATCTTTGACAATTAGTTTAAGTATCAGCAGGTTTCCCAGTTTTTGAAAACCCTTCTTCGCGGTGTTTTCCTGCATTGATGAAAATTTCTAAATGAGACATTGGTTTTCATACATCTATAGAGGTTTTCCTCTTTGCATTATTTTTTCATGGCTATCTCTGTCTATTTGAATCCACTTATATTCGAGAAGAGAATCAAGTCTCGATATTGTCCAAATAAAATACTATTATATTAATCAAAGGAGATAAGAAACTATAAATTTGGCTGAAAAAAATCTTTATCTTTATCTTTAATGCCAACAACGTTTCAGCCACCAGGAATTATCATCTTTTCAATTTCGTAATAAATGTCTAATTTAGCGTATTTCTCCCCCTCCCCTTTTCTCCCTCCCCCTTTCTCCCTCCCCCCTTGCTTTCCTTATTGTGGAGGTGGAAGGGGCCAACTACTCAACTTACTTTCAGAGCCATAAAAAGGCGGCAAACAAAGGCTGAGGTTTGCACTGAGGTAATGAGGATGTCGGATAGAGGATAAACAGCAGCAGCCCAGGTAAATGGAGGGCGATGTTGATTGGCTGTTAAGGAGCGGGGATGAGATAGGGATAATGGGGCGTAATGGGGCGAGGTTTTGCGGCGGCGTTGGTCGCGGCAAGGGATTAGCGATGGGAGACCAAAGTGCTCATTAGAGGTGCTATTCCTAGTCAAAGGAGACAGGAATCAGAGGCAAAGGAAGATTCTCGACGGGGAAATTTACGCAGAAAGGTGAAAATACGTTCCACGGGAAAGGTCGATATGCTGAAATTTCTGATGCTCAACACGCTCTCGAATCTTGCCCCTAAATGATATTCAGACGAGTTTTTCTAACGCTTTTAAAATTTACCCTAATGCAGAATATTTACCCCAATGCAATACTTGGCCCGGAAAAAGTTTTATAATCGTCTTTATGTTCTATATAGATTTCGAGATTCGACATTGATGTTCTATTCGTACTTTATGTGCCGAGGGTTGACTTATGTAATCTACAATCAACTTTGGGGATGATTACATATGAATAATGTGCTCCTGAAGTAATTTTACGTCTTCATAGGATTGTGTGTTGGTAGTGTAAATAAAGGACTAACGGGAGGTGAAAGAATATCAGTAAATTTTTGCCTTTTTTATTTATATCAGTATGTATCCAAATTCTCTTCCTTGTTATGAATAGTGTTATTTATAGAGGAATAATTAGCGATTATCTTTTTATTTTAAATGCGACTGGTTTTCTTAGTTTCGAATTCATCTTATGAGGGGTTTCCTCTAGAGTTATATCAATTGCGATTGTTCAGGTCAATCGCCATGTTTGAATTTCTTGTGCAAACTAAGGGAAAAAGAAAAACTGTAAATCAAATATGGAATATTATGGAAATCAAATATGTCTGTTTTCTATCATTCATGGTACTTATAGTTTAAAAGATTAATCACTCACAGCAATAAGTGCTAGATGAAAATACAATAATATCGCAAAGTTGGGTTTGCATTACGATACATTTTCTTTCTTTTTTAGCGAGAGTGTGAGGAGAATAACATACCATTACTTTGAAAAATCATTAATAATGACGCGTTAGTATTTCTTTCCCGTGAGATCGGCCAACCGTTTTCCATGACATAATAAACACTCTTCCCTTCCGCCATTCGATCTCGTGATTTCAGCTTCGAATAACAACATTTTAATTCGACCGATGGCGTTCTTTGCTCCATCACTGTTTCGCTTTCCCGGTGGCTCGAACCTTTCTCATTCGCAATCACTTCTGTAAAAAATACTCGGGAGCTGCTAGCAAAACATCTTCTAATCACCTTCACGTCTTCTTCACTGTGACATTCTCGGCTTCACTCTATTTCTACCGGTCGCCGCTATTACTCCTACCGCTGCATTGTTGACACAAGCTGCCACTACGTAAGTGCGCCACTGTGAAAGGGTTGCGCTTTTTTTCCCCTCATGCTACTACTACATCCCCACTAGGACCTCTGGCTACCACATCACGCTAAGTACCCTCCGAGCGGCGTTTGTTTGCTCTCCCTCCCTTATCTCTCCTTCCACCTCTCTTCTATTTCCTTCTTGTCATCCTCCGAAAGCGCTTTCGATGGCAAGTGATTCTCCCAATGTGTTGTATCCTTATTTTGGCATTCGCTCCACTCACAAAGCGAGGAAGGATCTTCCCAACGACCACTATACCATCCGGACCATTCTGCGAACCATGATCCATCAGGAATGCATAGGGATGAATTTTTTTAGTATTCTGAAGTCGCCAAGGAATCTCCGGAAAAATATCCGCTACGAAGTCAGTCAATAGGTCTGCTGAGACATATGTGCAAGGTATACGTCAAGCCTGTTTATTAAGTAGCATGGTGCAAATGGTTAGGAAATTAAAAGGTATACGGTTTCGTCCTCCAGTATAACAGTACCTCAGTTACAGCTATGGACGCGTTCTCAATTTCTAGCAAAAATTGAAAATTGCGAATAAGTATTTTGCTCCAATTGCAGATCCCTAGCTTCAAACGATGTTCTAATGTTGTAATTTTAGTTATATTAGAAACATTAAGTGTTTAATGACATTATTACTACATAGGACGAATTTGATGAACTGCAAACTGAACGACGTTTTCAGTATCGCAGCAAATTCATTTTATGATAAGTAATTACATTTAATTTATGATAAGCAATCGGAGGAATATTTTGGGTCGAGAAAACTACTGCAATGTCATTTACAAGTTTCCAACCATAGGATTTCAGATAAATAAATAACTTCTTAAATTGTTTTCTATTAAAAGATAATTCTATTTTCCGAATGCCTAAGTACACCGGTACTGAATCAGTGGCCAAATATTGGCTCTCAAGCCACACAAGACTCCTCCAGAATGCTGTTATATCAACGTTTTCCTTATCACTCACTATATATGAGTTAGTAGTTCAAATTATTTCATAGAATATAGGTAGCAGATCCATTTATGTTGATATCTAGTTCAATGTTTACTATCTTAATTTTCACGTTAACCTACCTAAATAGCTGAATTCAATATTTATAAAATTGGCACGAAGACCTTTCATGCAAAATTTTCCGAAACAACTCATGTATGGTAAACTGAGGGGATTTGAAAAATGCCGACCTTCATGAGCCATTTTATTTTTACGTATTTTTCTTATCGAGTATATTATATTCTATTCTTTAATATTAATCCGCGTCAAACCTCTCTGTTTCTTCGGATGTAGAATTTTCCAGCTTCCCTTTTCCTCTGTAGCCAGCGAGGGCGCGTAAGGCTATCAAAGTCGCATCGCGTAATGTCTTGTGGATAGGTGGATGTTAGAAAGCACCCGTTTAAGAGAAATCCCTCACTCTTCCGCTGCTGTATGCGTATCTCCTTCAAGCTCCTTCCCTTCCCCCTAATCCTTTGTTGACACGCGATAATACAAGAAAGTAAACTTAGATTTTTTAAACAAATAAAAAAGGGGAAGCCTTTTCTGCCGGGAAACACGGGGAAATGCGCGAGGGATAAGAGACGTCAAAATATTTGGCCTTGGATGGCTTCTGGTTCTCTTTTCCCACGCGTCGGCATTTGTCACTCGCGCTGCCCGGGGCGCCGATCGGATCCGCCGCATACATTTTCGATAGTGGGCAAATAAATTTAAAGATTTTAATTTCCCCCAAGGCAAATACGAATGATAGCGAAATAATGGCGGGCTGTTTAAATAGTTGTGTCAACAGCCCGAAGAGACCTCCGAGATGAAAGCCGGAGTCCTCCAACGGGAAATTCCGATGAAATTATTTTCACGGTTGCGTTCGAATCCCCATTAAAATGCGAACCCGCGCTTGAGTAATGTTTGGCCAATGACGTCACTGCTCATTGCTCCGCGGCTTAATTCCCTCGATGGCCGGATTGAGGGAAATTTTCCTTTCCTGCCCTTTTCGTCGGAAGGCATCCGTGAATTAATCACGCTAATAAAACCCACTCCTCCGAGACTTTCTCCTGCGATCGCCGCTTCATCCCAACGATGGCGACATCCTTCGAACGCAGACGTATTTCTCTTTTCGAGTTTGCTATGATCCGCGTTATAATAAAAATACGCGTAAATCAACACACTTGGATTTTACTCAAAAAGGAGTTCTTTCTGCTAAGTATTTTCTCAAGCGTGAGAGAAAAAGATGATTTTTATCTCTATTTTATACTGGGCTGTACCTGTATTGAATATTTCGCCTTTACGTTGTCCCGGAAAATGTGGAAAATATTATACATGAAGTAACTTTTCTACGTTGTTCTCGAAGTAGGTTATAGGTTAAGTGCTAGAATAAATTTTGATGAAGATCAATAATGGGAAGGTAGTTAAAAATATTTTGGAAGATCGATCGACCGGCCGTGGTGTCGGAGTTGTTAGCTAGCGCGTCAGCGCTCCAACCTCACAATCCCGGGTTCGAATCCCGGCTAATCGGATTTTCCGGTTAGGGAATGGTTGTCTGTGTATGTTGTGTGTGTTATTAATAAAAAGGAAAAATGCAAAATACTAATAAAATAAAAAAGGGGTTAATTGGAGGAATGGCCTTCAAAGGCTAAAATTCGCCCATAATAAAATAAAAAGACGACATTATTATTATTAATTATTATTATCAAATAGAGTCCGTATGCATTTTGCAGGCTTTATAGGAAAACGCCTTTCCAAATAGCTCCGAATGGAGATCAATTAAAAATATCATTTATTAGTGACTTCGGTAGGAACTAGTCCAAAGAGTGAATCAGGGGCGTATTATGCAAGGGGGTTTCGAGTCATTTCAAATAAATACATTTTTTAAAGCATAATACTAACCATAATACCTCCTTCCGGTGGTGAAGTGGATACCACAATCACCAACAAAATATTGGATGCTGCATAATCGCTCCACAAATTCGGTATTACTCTGTTAAAAACCCCATAGCGTGAACAAATTACACTAGCACAATATACCTTTTATGATTATTTATTTCGTGGAAAAGCATCGCTTCGTACACTCCCACAGAATGTATTGATATTTGCGACGTGTTTCACTTGCGGACCAGCATCATCAGGCCTCAATTCTGTGGGAATGTACGAAGTGATCCTTTTCCATTGCTATGGCCTTCCACCTTCGCATATCGAGATTATTTATTTCCTTTCGGTGAATGAACTGCAACTTATAGTGCCTCTCTACGATAAAATTAATAAAAATTATAAATTATAATAATAAAAATATAATATAAAAATAATAAAGATAAAATTTCCCTTATAGAGTTATCAGTTATATTTTTCATTTCCTGGATTCACTTCGTTACCTTTCTTTAATGGTTTTAAGGATTACCCATTCCTCTGACAATGAGAAGGGGTTCTACAATATTGGTAAATATTTTTCTTGTAAGGTGCACTTCCGGTGGTTCCGCATTTTTTTCTCGATGACGTTTCGACTAGATTTATTATTATTGTTAAAAGTGCTAGGACAGCAAAGATCACTTCGCACCGGGAATCAAACCCGGGACTGCTTTAACCAAAGCAGAACGTTTAGCCTACATGGCTATCCTGGATCCCTCGATCAGATATTTAAATAATCCTCAGTCAACCGCTTCTTTGCTTCCGATTAGAGGGATCCTTTTCGCCGTTTAAAAGCTTTTCGACAAAAAAATCGATGCGAGAGATGCGAAAATCGCTCTTCGGAATCCATCGATTCCTTAGGAAAGTTGGAAATATGGAAGGCGATGGTGGCGCCGTCGGTAGGAGGGGCGGAGGATAAGTTGTGGTCGCGGTGGGAGTCGTAACTCTGAATCCCCCAACGGAAAGACGATGACTTATGGGCCTTTTTTCCGTCCCTTATCTGGCATCCGCGGTGTCCGTGATCTGCAGAGCGAACGATTTCTCATTTGTTCTTCGGAGGTCGACGATCGCCCGTCTCGACTTATCCACCGGTTTATTTGCTCCCAATCGATTGCCTCCATTTTAGTTTCTTTTCCGAAGAGGAAAGTGTTTGAGGAAGCCGTCTCAACACCAACCGCCCTCTACCTTTTTATCAGAATCAATTTTCTGATTAATTTCTCTCGATTATTACGATAATTTTTATATTAATTAGGACCAAATAAATTTATATTACAATGAATCACTCATTACAACGAGTAAAATGGTCGTCTGTTCACTTACTCTTCTAGCTTTAGATTTTTGTTTTGCCTCCTTTACAATTATTTCATTCGTGTTTATAAACTACATCTAATTCGCGTTCTAGATAGATGCATCAGGTACATTTTTCTCTAAGAAGGAATCCATTTTCGATTACACGTATGAATTAAGGTGACTAATGCCAAATATCAGACGGAAATACACTTTTGGATAATATTTAGTTTTCTATTAAAATAAACAGTTGTAAATACACCACTGAATTATTCACTGCTAAATATGCAGTACCTAGCAAATAGACGGAGGACAATTCGAACTCACTCCGTTACCACGCTCCACAAACTAACATGCAATTAAACTGATTTCAAACTGCGCCATCTAAACTTTGTAATTCTATTCCTCAAGAATTAGATACTTTGAAAACTACTATTTCAATCTATGAGGAATTGTGAAGTTATCTTCTCGCTTATTTTGATTGATTATTTTATTTTCGCATTTGTTTGCTAATTTTATGTCCTCAAACAGGCAATTTTTGGTAGTACAGGTATTTATTTTATTTAAAGAGCAATATCTCGTAACATCTTTTTGGTTTCCCTGTACGCCGATTCCTGACACATTTTTTTCCTTGTTCATGTTGGATTTGGAATTTTGGAGAATTTATAAAATAACTTGCACTAGAAAGTTTTCCTAAAAATAATATTTGTTCTGTATTGGTTACTAAACTGGCGAAATATTTTGGAATTCTCTATTTTACCCCTCGAAACCCTTTTCCAACGTATTTCCGGTGAACTAGAACATCCTAAATATTCGACGTTTGTTAATTGACGTTCTCCGGTCTGTTGAAGGACAGGAGAGCCAATGAAAACTCTTCATTTTGCGTTTGTTTTTAACACTAGGGTGATTTATAAGAAATTCGTTCAATTTTACCATTATCTTATTTGCTATGGTCCTTTTTATTTGAAATACCTTTTCCTTTCTTATTTCCAAAAACACAAAAATAAACAAAGAATTCCATTTTCGATATGTTTTCTAAGGACGTTTTTAATAATCAATTAAAATTATGAGTAGGATTGATTTCTAATCAGAATTTGATATTTCGGTGTTTAGGTTAGAATGAAGATATTTACTTTGATGATAAGTTGCACTATCTTTACTACAAATGTAGTAGTTTAAACCATTGAGGATTCAAACTAGAAATTGTGGGTGTAATAAGTTATCAGGTTATATTAGTTAATATTTTTGGTTCCATGTATGGGAAGAAATGCAATAACTGCCTCATCACTTATGATACGGGGTGTTTAAGGAGTGATATGCTATCACCCCTTAAATACGATTTTATGAAGTTTATAGGGACAGTTTTAGTCAATCAATTCATTAAGAGTGAAATTTAAGACTTGGTTAGGGATACAGCTCTATTCATTATAATTTACTACCATACGATTCCATTTCATTATTAAATTTAAATAACAACTGTACCTAGTGAGAATAGTCTTAGAGCCATTTTGGGTACCATTTTCCATTATTAATTGCGCAAGAATATAGTGCTGTTAGAAATAGGTACTTTGACTTCAACTCTTAGCCTGTGCTTTTTTAGGCTAATCGCTTTCATTAGTAAGTATCCGTTGGGGCCGATCACCCCACCATTTTAAGTTGTCGCTGATAACTAGTATATGCTATTATATAGATTCATATTAATTTTATTGATTAGGGGCACAGGAATTAGAGGACTTCGCAGAAAAGCAGGTGTAGTGTAATAAAATTTGTAAATGAGAACACGGATAGCTTTAATAAATGAGGATCCTCTGATATCTCTTTTCTCTAGTTGTTAGTGGTTTATAATAATACCAACTTCATTGTTTTGCCGAATAAGTAGGTATATTTTTCTCTTCCGTAGCTCCTTTGGTTGTTACATACAATTCATGTAACATTAATATAAATATTATAATAATTGCGAATTGACGTCTTTATCGTTTAACATCGTTGTGTTACCGCAGTTACTCGAAGCAGCTCTATAACATTAAAGCTGAACCAGGCATTGGGCTTGGTTGAGAATTCCGTTCGGAATTCGATTTACTTTGGATTGCGAGGAGATCTGTGTTTACTTTTACGTTAAGAATGTTCGGATGAAAACCTTGTCCGAACAATCCTCGGCACGTCTTCTGCTAGTATCTGGCTGTAATCTGAGAATGCTTCCTAGAGTGAACCTTTCCCCGCTCTGCCACATCGGAAGACCGTTGGATTTATATCTCCCCGTTCACATTCCATCTCCTTCTCTTTCGACGGAATGACTTCGCCCTTAATCGAAATTCAAACACAGAGGAAATCGGCGGAATGTCAGGAGAGATGGATCCGGATTCCAAAAATTAATCATAAGTGATTTGTCTCTTCTTTTCCTTCTTGTATTGCGATGGAGAAGTGGAAGGGGAGAGGGTTGCAGGAGAATAGGGGGAGATGAGTTTGGAGCGAATAAAACCTCCCCCGAGGAAGAGCCCTCGACGCGGAGGAATTTACGATCGAATTTGCCTCGAACACCTCCGCCCTCAATCTGTTCGCTCTAAGAGGCCGTGCGTGACGCGCAATTACATCGTGCAATCCAAACCATTGCGCTCACTTACTCCCCGCAATGGATGGGAATTCGCGGTTGGCACGGTGACGCTAAGTTGGGCCTAATATCCGTCTCTAGGTCTCTCTTTTCATTCCTTTTCAGCAGTCGCAAGGAATTAGGGGTACACCGAGGGCGGATTTCGTCAGGCGTGTTAAACCGGTAGTTAGCGGGTTTTCAAACCATTAAAATCCATGGATGTAATCTTTACCGCATCTATATTACGTATTGTTACTGGCAGAATTTTAAGCGACTTTTTAAAGGTTTTTTTAGTGAATCCCTTGATGATTACAGAACTTGAACACTTTTACTGAAGTCATCTGAAGGAAATTGCATGAAAACAATCATCGACCTCAGCTCATGATGTTCACGAGATATTACCAATGCAGAGGTTGTACAAAATTACCTGTGAAATTACATCGTACTAGTTCGTAAACATTCTTTCCTTCGGGACAAAGACTCGTATTTTACACTGTAGTACATGACAATGACATGGGATAAAAGAACTGAATTGTTTTATTACATGGTATAGACACTTAAATATTATTCTATAGGAATGATGGAAAAAATTGTTAGATTACATGTTATAGACACATACTTAAAAGGCTCCCGGATAGTCATGTGGGCAGCGCGTTTGCGTTTGCCTTTGGTGAAAGCGGTCCCGGGTTCGATTCCCGGTGGGAGCCAATGTGCGAAATGACCTAAGCTGTCGAAGCACTTTTAACAATACTACTACTACTACTACTACACATACTTAAATATTTTTCTATATGAACAATGGAAAATCTATTAAAATCATTTCAGAATTTTCCAAAGATGACTGCCATCTTGTTGCAGGCTGAGTTCGAAACAAGGATTGAAGTTTGTATTCGTGTAGCGATACACATGTAAATCCTTGTAAGCTATATACAATATTACATTGGCATGTAATTAAGTATAACATTGTAGTCATCATTAGAAAATCATTTACTTTGATAACATTGACGGAGAAATGCTTTTTATCGATTTTGGAGATCGAGAAAATCACTTACAAAAATATGCTGCGAGTGCTGCAAATGAATTAAGGTAATTGAAAGGTTTATATCAAATATCTACAATCTAACATATAAGACTGTAGATTTCCTAAGACTGGACACCTAATCTTATTGAATTGTTTGAACGTAACTATGAATGATGTTTTCTTCGATTTGAAGTAACTAATTATGGTGGTATTAGTTCCGAAACCTTTACTTTTTAAGTTACTCAACATTAGAAGATATAATTTTGATTCAGGTAATACTTCCAAAAAAATAGAATCCAACATAATATCAAGCAAAGTAAGTACTATTTTCCGAGTGACTTGAATGCTCGTAGTCTATATTATTTACTTTACGTAAGGTTGACATATAGGCAAAGCTGAACACCTATATGGGAATCTGATCCCGCGCTGTTCCCTAAAATAGAAAATGGTTTTTAAGGTGAAGAGAGCTTTCAGTTAAAGTTTCTATCCATTCTTCGAATCAAGGTTTTAATTAAATATTTTTCGCAGCTCGTTTGTTCACGGAGACATACCAGGGGTTCGCGAGATTTAATCCTCTTTTCTTCTTATGCATCTGTAGAAGATGCGTTGGTTTTTTATCTCTGCCATGCGCGCTCTATTTACGAGGAGAATTCCCCAGCGCTCCCTCCTCAGCCGTAAAGTAAGAACGCTGTCCGCGGATTTGCGATCATAAGTTGGGGGAACGCCAAGGAGGCAAAAAGCGAGGGGAAAAACGCGATGGATTTGTCTTGGATCAACTTTCTCTCGTCTCGTACTTTGTCTCATACATAAAAGTATTTAGCGTTTTAAGTCTTGAAATCCACCTCCGCACACAAATAAATACGAGATGATATTTTTTTTGCAGCCAGCTTCCTCTTTATCTCGTAATATTTTCCCATCAAAATAGAGTAATTATAGTGTCTCGTAAATTAAGCCATAAATTTCTCGTGTTGACATCTTTACTTCTTTTGCTAATATATGCTTACATACGAGCTCGCCTTGCAGATAAATGTTTTTTCGCGGACATCCCCTGTGTTAAAGACTTTAACGCCTGAATTAGAGAAACGATCACTTCAACAAAATTTTTAGCGGTATTGCAGTAGCGTAGATAAGGACGTGGGTATATTACTTTGGGTACCCGCGTTAAATGTAACTGATACTGACCAATGTGCTTTTGTCACATACTACCTTCAGTCGAAAAGAAAATTGAAATGCAAACACGTAAAAGATACAATCAAAATTATGGGTAGAAAAATGTGCTCGAGGACAATGTTCCGCACATCTACTTCAATAATAAATGTGATAAAGTAGAAGAGTATAAGGTGATGTTGAAGTTCGTGTATTTTACAGCTTTCATGAAGGATGCACTTGACCACTTGCGGCAGGAGATTGCAATTTATTTCAAATAGTTGCTACTTGTTCTCTGATAAGTCGTTAATAAATCGCCAAAACCAAAATATATCACTAGAGAAGAAGCTAATATATAATCCAGCTTGAATTCGCTTATAAAAGTGACACATGATTTATATATAATATTAATTATGAGCTAAAATTAATGCTAATACAATTTATTTTTGAATCAAACGTTTTATGTTGCGAACTCATAGAGGAGGGTGTACCACAACATGATAAATAGAATTTAAGATGTTCCTGAAAGAGAAAAAATAAGTCTCTAGATTCAGTGACAATCCGCTAAATTGGTTACTATGCCTACGACCTCAAAACAGAGTTGGATTGACAAAGAAAGGGATCCAAGCATTCTAGAATTATACTGCTGATGAGCTGATTTCGATTTTTAAAACATTAATGAATTGAGGGAGTGAAGAAGAATTTAGTAATATTCACGCTTGTTTATTAAGACCATCTGGTATCATGATCTGATCATAGCTGTGTAGCCGAAATAGGGCAACTTAATACAAACGTGTGGATATTACCAAGTCTTTCTGTACTACCTTAGTATCTCTTTCCACGAAGTTCTGCCAAATACTTTAGAATTAATTGATGAATTGCCATAAATATTGTGTGTTGGAGTAAAGGAAGGGAGTATATGATAATGGACAAAAAAGAGAAATAACGGGGGTTTAGGGTATATCACTTTATATTAATTATTGAATGATCGTTCATTCAATATTCATTCAATAATTGATTACCAAACAATATGTATACATCCAAGTTTAATGAAAGAATCAAGCTACAATCGATAATATATTTCTTAAAATTACAACAATTTTCGACGGAAAATATAGCTAAGTTCACAAAAAATATTCTTCGTGAAAAAAAACATCGAACCAAAAATTTGATATTATAAATATTATAGGATATAATATTTATAATACAAAATATTTTGTTGAGTTATATTTATAACTAATTAGTGCCCTTCATAATTGTTTCAAGCGAATGAAGTGTCTGTAAAAGAAGCATTTGGAGTGAATAGAATGTGGGTATCATCACCTATTTAGGACGCAGGGAAATTTGATGGTCGTCTCCTCGCTTTGGGTGACTGTCTCATAACCCATGTTCTGGAACATTCGAGTCCTAATGGCGATCTTTCACCGAGAGATCTCAACCGGCGAGTTAATTGGAATCATTCCAAGGGCTTTATGATCGGTGAGCATGTTAGCTCCATTTCCAGGTCCTCGCAAGAGATGGAATGAATCCCGATTAGGAGTGGGGGAAGTGCTAATGAATGGACCAAGCGTTCAACAACCCCTTCGCGAACATTTAACGAGCGGATGGGGGAATTTATCGCCCAATAACGATTCCTCCGGACTCTAATTGAATCCTCCTTAATTAATAAACCGCGTTCAGTGTCCCGACGTTACAGACGTAGCACGCGCGTAAAAGACCCCCTTTGGTGCCCTAGGACCCCCCTTTCTCTTCTTTTTAGAGTATGATTTATTCCTCCCTTCTCACCTCTTGTCCCTCTTCATCACATCAATTCCCTTTTACTTCCTTCTGACGTGTTTTGTTTTTTCTCGCTGTTTCTCTGCTTACGTTACAACAAACTACATTAACTACGTTCCATAATGAAACATTTACTTCCGATCCACTCGAATACTTTTCATCTGCACCAATTATTTTTCAAATATTCTCTCTCTTCCTATAATTGACTGAATGACATTTTAATCCATCTTGCAGCTTTCTTCTGGTTCTAATACCAGATTCTATTTTCCATTGTACCCTCTCGGAATTCTTTCCTCTTACGTATTTGCTCAACGTTTTAATTTCTCCGGAAAACACAGACTTCCATTATTAGCTCAAGAATTAATATTACTCATTCTCCGATAATTCCTGGACCAATTAATTGATTACTTTCCAATACTCTTTACATTACTACTTATTTTGATAGGATTTTCCTAATACTTTTTACTTCACTTTTGTTCCATGTTTTTCAGTCACTCTTAACACATTCATTTATTTAAGTTATTCTTACTCCAATCTTTTTCACTGTCTCCTTAATTTCATTTCATTTGAATATCTTCCTGGTAGGGCTTTCTTAATTTGCTTGGACGAACCACTATAATTAAATGTTATAATTATGATACTCCATCTTCACTTTTTATGTTTCCCTCAGCTTTTACATCCTTTTATTCAGGAGTGCAATTCCTACTGGTGGCAAAATTTCAATTCATGATTAAATTAATATAAAATCCAAGAATAAGAAATAATATTCTTAATGCTAAGGAAAACTTCCCCGGGTAGACAACCGTAGACAACGTTTCGGCGACGCTGTCTGTCGCCAGGGATGAAGATGGCGACAGAGGACGCCGCCGAAACGTCGGTTTACACCAAAGAACTGACCCGGCTGTCCACCCGGGAAGATTTCCTTAGCAACATACACCGGGAAAACATCAAATCCTTCAATATTTTCATTGTTTGGAGACGTTTTATGATAAACGATTAGACGAAACGCAGAAACAATACAAAACTTAGACGGCTAACATAAAATAGATAAACACTTACAAAACGGCAGATTACGTTACATCAAACATATACATTTAATGACAAAATAGCTTGCATTGCTTTGTTACGACCTTTATTTTTACAATAGAGTTGGAACTGACTCTTTCGTCGGATAATTATGAAGATTCATTCATGATGTTGTTTGTGCATGTCTCTTATTCGTAATCCATTGTTTTGATAATTCATTTCCTATCTCCACGTGTATTATCAACTTATTTTGCTTGATGGCATTCTCTCTTCCTCCTTTCGCATTCTCTTTGCTTTCTCTTCCCCAAGGACCCCTCGGAAATTGGCCGACACGATCGTTACTCAGCGGCCGAACACTCAATCGCCTCTTTACGGTCACTTGGCCATACATTACGGTCCTCCCGTGATGCCTTGTGAAGTGAAGATAACTTGCCGTCGGAGACCGTTGTTCGATGGATGGAGAAGGGTTGTTTTCTGGGCAAGGAAGTGCGAGAGATGGGCTTCTTTGAGGAAGCAAATTAGGAGAATTTAATGGATTAGATTACACGTCGAATTGGTGAGATCAGGGTTGAAGTATTTTCGTTCGAGTCTGAACACCCTGTTTCGGGCGATTGAGGTTATTCGGGTGAATTCCACGAAGAAAAATAATTGTTATAGGAAGACAGTTTAGTTTAGTTTACTTTAGAATCCATTTTCTGACAGCAACTTCTAGTATGTAATAAAATTGTAGCTCTGACCTTTGTCTTTCCCATGATACAGCCATCTGTGATACTTTCATTCAAGCACAATTTTCATTCCTTGCATCCTAAAATATTTGGGATAGTAGAGAGAGCGATTTGAAGGGGTTGAATGAGTTCATAGAGTCTACGTTTCCAATGAATTATCGGAATTGCTGTTGAACGTAATTCACTAAACGGCATATTCAGACATTTCTCGCAGCATCTCGGACGATCAAGGTGAACACCTGAAGATGTCAACCCTTTGATGAAAAGAACAATTAAAAAATCTCTTGTGAATAAAACATAGTATTTTTATTTCAAGATGTCAGTATTTAAGGTTTTATAGCTTTCCTTTATTCCTGCTAAACTCTGTTTCCATGCCTTTCGGTAAAGGGTTGAGAAAAATGTATTTTCATCTATCTCCTGGTCTTGCTCATGGCTGTGACGGTACTACTAAGTTATTAGTGACACTGAATTTAACTTGATCAGACCTTACTGTAGGCCACGATAAGTATTACTCATAGGCTCATTGCTGCTTCCACAAGTGCTTTTTCCTATACTAGCATTACCTACCGCTAAAAGAGAAATACAGTGGGAACCCATCTGGCTCCTCAAGATGTCTAGTGTACCTCTCAACAGCTTTAGTAGCTATTGATGGCAGGGTTAAAGATGAGACTTCAGGATTTGACAATTAGTTCCTTTACAGACAAACATAATTTATCTATGCCCTTAAATATTTCAACGTGCGAAAACACGTATAAGCAGACGGATAACGATCGAAAAATAATTCACAAATAATAATGACGCCATTGAAATGAAAAATCCTGTCCAGCAGAAACACCATTTCCAAATACGCTTTAACCCTTTCGTGGTGGTCACAAGGATCACAATAGAGGACTTTGCTCATGCGAAACATGAAGGCTTCTTAACGTTGATAAGCCTGGAGTCTGTAGAAACAGCAGCAGATAACAAGTCTGCAATGTTAACGAGCATGAAAAACATTCTCCAGTTATCGCTTCCTTGAGGTAAGCGAGTTGGGAAGGAATGGTGAAGCGGACGGGGGAGAGTTTTAGGGGTTAGGATTTACGACCACTCTGTGGGATAGGAAGAGGGAGGAGCTTAAAGGGTGGGAGGGTATATCATCTGTTTGCCAAGTGGAATCCCTCCTCCATCTTCTGCGATTTGTGACCCCGGCGCGATGTTCGAGCAAAGTCGAGAAAAAGGAGAGAGGGGATACGCAGGGTATGGGGAGAAAGCGAGCTGTGCGGTGTTTCATCGTGCACTGTTATCAATTAATCGGCAAGTTACAATAACTGCAGGTCACGAAGAATAACCTAGCAGTGAAGTTAGCGTCCTGAATGTCAATGAATGAAGCGGATGATCGAAGATTGAGCGGGAATGGATGGATTTTTTCTAAAATGGAGATGGAGGGACAAAAATGAATGTGGATGAGATGAGTGTTGAATTGCAGGTGGAAAGTGACGAAACGTGAAAATCTGTCGAAAGATAGAAATGGGTGAATATGGAAATTAAAAAAAATTGATTTTTCCCACCTTGTGCTATGGTGGAAAAACTTGTTTCAGTTGAAGCCTACGAATAAACTGGTTGTAGTTTGGATGTATTAAACAAAGAGAAATGCAGTCACTAATAACTGACAACTGAAAGGATCAGAACTGAAAGAAAGTTTACGTGACTAGTATGAAAGATTTTTCATATGTTGGTTAGGATTTGTAAAACGGATGGACGAATGAGATTGACTAAATCAGTGTAGGAGTATTCTAAGAATGGTTCTAAATAAAGAAAGTAAGAAAGAAAGACCAATAAAACTATGATCAGAGGTAGCGAATGAGATTTAGAAGATATTAGCGTAGCCTTACGAATGTAAGACAATAGGAAATATGGTTGAAATGGTCTAAAGAGGGATATATGTGAGTTTGAAATTAAGGAGTGTAATAAACTAGGCATAAACATAATTATTCCTAAGTATGTATGATAAGTAGATATGTATTTCTGATTCCAGAATGTCGAAATCAGAGCTTACCTGAAATTATACAATGATTGTTCTGAGCAAATAACTAAAATTTTAACTTGAGAAAAGTTACCCCCATGTTCTGCGACTTTAATATCTTTTGATTTTAGCTGAATCCATTTATTTCAGCATTTTATTCGGTTTATCGTAAATATGCAAGTTAATCATAAATATTGACATTTTTTCATTTTCATTTCATTTTTGAGAGTCTGTAAATGCGTAAAAATCCATCACTATGCCTTGGAATAAATGTTTTTTATTACTTCATAGGTTTAAATCGGACTGCCCTTGTACTGCGGAATCCACCAAACCGCGGCATAAATTTAGGGACGATAATTTCCCGTTGGAAAACAAGGTTTGGGAAACAAACTCCGCATGACCTTAGAGAGACTAAGAAAGGTAAGTCATCTCCGGAATATTCTTATATATTGAATTCTGAGGGATGATAGTTCGATGGATTTCTGAAGAAATGTGCCGGCCTCTTATAAAAGTTTGTTAGTAAATATTTATATACCTATAAATATTTATTAGCTTATTAAGTAAATATACCTATTAATATTATTTATTGTGCCTATACATTTCGATCCCGAACATTCAAAGATTAGATTCTCCGAACTTACTACCGTACCATTATATCATAAATAATTAAATTACATCAGCATTATCTTTGCGGAATATGTGATCAATGAACGTCCCGGAAAGATATAGTGTCGCTTTAAATCTTATCATTAGGTACCACAATTAATGGAAAAATCCTTTACTTTCCTTATATACACCGTTCAGTACGAGCTTAGATTACTTATTGATTGATTGATTGATTGATTGATTAATTATATAACAGAAACAGGTTCCCCCAATTATATCCGTTTTTTTTTAATATTTATTAAACACAAACAACAATAACGACCATTCCCTAACCGGAAAAATCCGATTAGCCGGGATTCGAACCCGGGACCTTGGTGTTGGAGCGTTATGATGCAAGCATGCTAACCACTCCGCCACCACGGCCGGTATATTATTATATTATATCACTATCATTTACCTATATATCTCTTACCAAGTAGAAATATTTCCCCACTGAGATTTTCTTCTCTATTTCTATGTTTCCAATATTCCAGAAATATTTTCAAGTGTGATCATCATGCAGATACCTAAAATATATTCTAAATTACTTTTAAATTAATTACGCGTAAAAGCTTCTAAAGTCAAATTAACTTTTGTTTAGCATGATATATAATCATCGAATCAATTATCTTTTTAAACAGAGGGTTTTGCTGAATGGGGAGCTCATTTTCATTTAAATACTTTATTTTTAGCTATCAGATTTGAAGCAAAGGTCATCGCGATAGTGATTGATAATTAAAAGGAGAACTGTTATCTCAGTGCACATTCTTAGCAAATGAATGGATCTGCTGTATCTTTATAAATCTATTTCGGATATGATAGGGATGTTTATCCTTCTTCGGGGGCATTGATCAGATAATTTCTGCATTTTTTGGGGCTGTTTGCAGTTTCTTTCGGCAATATGTTTATACAATGGCGATGAAATGCCATTCCGTATTTATGGCAACAATGAAATGATGAGATTATAAATTTCTATAAGGACCACCAAGGATGGAAATTAACACATGTTAACTTCTTTCTTTTCTTTCATGCTACAAAACAAATGGTAAACATGCATTTCAAAACAATAAAATTTCTCGCAGAATGTGTCTCCAAAGGAGCTGAAATGCATACATATAATGGAAGAATTCTACAAAAATGTTAAAATTTCAGATAAAGGTAATCCAATCGCTGATAGAGAAGTACCGAGAGATTTCAAATTATTCCGATGCTTTGAGCTAAAACCAAGTATGCTTTTTAAATCTCTAAATCAGTGAGCATCTATAAATAAAATAAGTAAATATAAATTAAGATTTCTTTTGCAATGCACACAAATGCGAAGCAGCACCAAATAGAAAGTTAACTAAGATACTCGCATAATTATAGACGCCAATTCGAGGCTCGTAAATTTAGATGGAAATGAAATACTTTCGTACTTGATGCTGTTGAAAAGGTATTTGAACACTTGGCGGAGGTGTGACTCAAGACCAAAAGTGGTTGCTTCTAATAACTAGTCTATGGTAAGTATAATAATTTTCTTTGTGTTTTTATGCAATTCTGACAAATCTATTTCAGAATTTTCTCTTAGTTTTAGTTTCATTGAGGACTATTAGTTTCTATGAATGTATTTAATAATGAATTAATTAGTAAAAAATCCAAAATATCTTAGGAATTAGTAATGCTACAAACCAAACAACATTTTTGAAAAATTTTCCTTTTACATCAAAGTCATAAACCTTAAAAATACTTCATGTCTTTAAAGTGAGCAGGAGAAAGCTTGTGGACATCATATATCACTCCTAAATCTCTAAAAATGTTAACGGTACCGTAAGAGATGTTGCTGGTGCTATTATGTGTATCACAGAATTACTTCATATATTATATCAACTTTTAAGTACAACCTACAACGTTAGGTTCATATTTCGCTCCGTTATGTATTAAATTCATCGAAAATGTCTTCCGGGTGTTATTTTCTAGATAATATTGTTTTGATAAAAATGACAATGAATTCAATTTTATGAATCTCATAATCACCCAAACTGACTAAAAGATTTGTTATGGCATATATAATAAAGCCATATGGACGAATAACACCTTATTCAGATGTGAAAGCTTCCCACTGCACATAAAGGCAGAGATACGCAGTTTATACGATATATTCTCTCTCAGAAACAAGGGAAACTTAACTTTCCCTGTATTTACTCCACACAAATTTCGACGCCAAACGACAATGGAGATGGAGAATGATCCGTTTTATAAGCAAAGTATGAGCTACAATTTCGCAAAGTCATTCAGATAACACAAAATATCAAACTTGCTCTCTAAACTATCCGCAATCTAGGGATAATATTATTCCCCAATAAATAAAAAACAAACATGAAGTTACAGCTGAAACTTGTGTACTAAACCATAATACTTATAGGGCAAAAGGGCAGATACGTACAAACCAGAATACAGGATCACGAGAAAGGACCTACTCTGTTAACAACATTATCTGATTTTACGCTCTAATTACTACACATGAAATTTAAGTCATAAGAGTCAACTACTTACAACCGATCTAACACCAGCACTCAAACTACGCTTCTCTATCTCGCTAATATTCAGCTGTTAAATCCGCCCTCTTGTCTACGGTTGCACTCTTAACCTGCCCTCTTTCCTAACATAATACCACCATTTATATAACTCCTCCCTGGCGTTTCCACTCTGTGACAGTAGCTGGTGTTGATTATTTGAGTCGAAACTAATCACCAAAATAACGTATTCGTATGAAATTATACAAAGTGATATTTCACATTATCCTCTTAAATGAAGTTTCACAGTGAGGACTACAACCATCAATCTGGCGTTTCTTTGCCTGTTATTATCGATTGTAAAATTACGCTTTGACTGAATTTTTACCTAACTCTATGATTAATAAGCTGCCACGATATTTTAAGGAATATTTTCCTGTTGCACTTTACATTAATTTACATTGCAATGGCAGATAAAATAATAAGTAATAATAATAGTATTTGATAATATCGCAAACAGGAAGTTCAGAATCACATGCGATGTAATATATGGATGGATAAATAGAACATTTACAGTTTCTTATTTGCCGTTATTACGGGATTCAAATATACAGGAGAAAGGTTTGTAGAATGAATTGTAAGAACGAAATGACGAAAGAATTTTTTTAAACTCTTATGAAGAAACCAAGCATTTTCTTTAAATATTTGTTCGGTAATATTTAGAAATTAATTATATAGGAATCGGTTTTTTACTTTAAAACTGTAATTCAACAGAATGTCAACAATTACTTCGATACTACATCATTACCTTGGAGTAATATTGGTAGATGGCATAGAGTTAATAGGGGTTAATAAAAGATGCCATCATGATATTTCGCGTATATGTTCAATTAAAAGATATAAACTTGGTTGTTTGGACAGAAAAGCACAAATAATATCTTCTCAAGGACGTTACTCGATTTACAGAGAATCGAATTAAGATAATAAATATAATGTATCTAATCAGCCAACAAATCTTAAATATTTCCCTTTAGAAGAGATTAAAATTGACACTCCGTATCTTAATCTGATATAGCTTATCAGAAGGATTATTACATATATCTGATGATGTTTAATCTTCGATATTCTTAAGGATATTGATTCGACAAGGATGATTAAAAGGTTATTACAGATTTCTTTTTCATTATCAAATAATGTAATCTAAATATATATCAAGTAGAATTTTGATAAGGAGCAAATGCTTATCTTTAGAACATAATCGATCATTGATTGTTGATACGAGTTGCACTTGCTCGGCGACTTTCAACAAGCATGAAAGCTAAACTTCCGTGATGTTTTAATTGTTCGCAATTAATAATAAGAAACTAGATGAGTAAATAAATGTAAGCAGCAAAGCTTTATATTTACATCACTCTTTATATTCCCTAATTAATGTTTTTAACTAATAACTCATTTGTGATTAACTGTGATTAATTAAAAGTTTATCTAAAGTTTGAGGCTAAAATTTTCATTGTTTCTTCACCTTAAGAGTTTCCTCTAACAACTGAGTTGCTAACGCGCCACGAATTTTGGAAAAGAAATGTGAAAATTTGTTACAATTTTAAAGTTACTGTGAGTTGTTTTCATTCGAGAAGATAGCCGCATCTGATGGCTCAAGTAATTTTAAATTATTTTCAATAATATTTGGAAATATAAATAATTTATTCATCTAACTAATCAACATAGTTTGGCACTATTAAAAGAATGGATTTGATCTTGATGTATGTTTTAGAAAGCTTCACTGTTTTCAATGATAATATTAAACCTTTTTAGTACAGAAAAATACTAAATAAGCTCTAAAGAATTTTAATAGACCGTAAAAGCAATTTATAAAATTGTTCCCTTAGAATATCAAATGCATTATGAGTTTATTTTGTATTCCGAATAATAATTTAATTATAGTTTTAAAGAGTTGTATCAAAATATTTATCAGAAGATTATCTTAATACACAGAAAATATTACTCGAGCTGAACTAGGGTAAAATTTTAACGTATTTTCATTTATATAAATATACATATTATGCAATAATTTACTATTTATGAATGTAAACACCATCTTAATAGGATATTCCATTCAAGGAAAGACAACATGGGTCTAAACTTTTAAGTGCATTTTAAAATTATGGAATGTGGTTTTAAAAACGTCACCATATGGTGACTATAATACATTTATTATGTTTAAGGAGTCTGCACCTCATATCGAGGGGTTAATACCTGTCAATTATATGGAGTCTCGCGTTCATTCTCGATGAAGCGGATTACCTTATTAATTTCGAATCGAAAGCTGCG
Source organism: Sympetrum striolatum (assembly GCA_947579665.1). NCBI lineage: Eukaryota > Metazoa > Arthropoda > Insecta > Odonata > Libellulidae > Sympetrum > Sympetrum striolatum. Next base: position 43,971,816 of record OX388342.1, on the reverse strand, counting down.
ATAACGTCACTTCTGGAGAACATTGTTTTTCGATCGTAAATTCAGCGGCGTGTCTAAGAGGGAGAAATCGATTTGAGCAGGGAGCGTGTCGGAGCTTTATCAGCGGTGGCGATTCTTTGTGGACGCAACGCGATTACATTGCCTTAGATAGCGCATTATCTGCCGTGAATTATTTGCACCCAGGAGACGGCCGAGGTGGGCCAGGATGCAAGGGAGTCTCGAGAGGATGCAGCGAGTCAGTTCGTCTAGCATAGCGATTAAGGAGGCTAAAGAAATCTCTTCGCCAAACATCTCGGATTACTGCGCAAGCTGATTCTTTCTTATTTTGCTCTCTCTCTCTCCCTTTGAAGCCCCTGGAGAACGTCTACAATCTGCGCTGTTTTATGAAAGAGAAATGGAATTCATGAAGTGGACTGCTCTTCAAAGCTGTTGTTTTTCAAATCGCGCGGGAAAATATGAATTATTTTTATTTTAAAATTACCCTTCCTGAGGGCGACACAACCCTGGTTCTCCCTAAAGAGGTTCTCTTTATCTTCTATTCTTTCTCTGATAAATCGTCGTAAACAATCTTTGCGCTTAACGCCTTAGAAATATTTCCTTATACGGTCCCCCCTTTTCTCATGGTCATCATAATTAACTTTTCGAGGTACTTTTTTAAGGATCATAGCTTTGAGTTTTCATTTATCATCTTCATTTCTTTTTGCATGTAAGGCAAGCATAACAAAATGAATAAGAAAGGAGGAAATTCAGTTTACGAATTCCAAGGAACGTCTTTTCCTATTTTATCGTAGAATATTGGAAAAAAAATTTTTGTGAGGCTTTTTATTTCTGAGATTGTTTGGCCCTCTATTATGTTGAAAATGCTCCTACATAGTGCCATTTGCTCGCGCCGTTATCCCTATATCTAAGCCTAAATATCCCTCCGCTTCAGTATTTGAATTTTCCGTCATATCGATATGTTTTTCTTAGTATATCAAGTTATTCTTCAGGAGAAAGTTGAGCAGCTAAAATAAACCACTGAGAATAATTTGATATAACATAGAGCTAAACAATTTTATTAATGAATGATATAATTAAAAAGATGACACTGTAAGATTTTGAAATCTTAATGAACCTAATCTCTGTCTAAATCCTTCAGACAGACAGTTTTTCCACAGCTAGCCAAATGCATGTAACTTACTTTTATGGAACGTACTGCATTTATTTTTGTGAGTTATAAAAGCTAAAGCTAATAAAATCAATCTCGGTTGCGATACCAGTAATGCTCGTTACATAGAAAACTGCTGCTTCGAGTGCTCGATTCAAGTGAAATGTGTAGATTTCGATGTATTCCTCGTTTTGATAATCGAGTACATAGTATCTTGCTTGTCAAATATCAAAAATACACTTGATACGCGTTATGTCAAGAGACGAATTATCTCAAAATAAATACAATTCTATTTGATCGAAGTTTTCCTTAACAACGATAAGTGGCTGTTAAACTTGTAATTTGTACTCGGCAAAGTTTTATTCCGGAATATATTTTTAATTTGAAATTACTGGAATGTATCATTGCAGACGAATATTAATAACATGATTGGTAATTGGGCGTTAGTCACTGGAGGGAGGCAACGATATATCACTCTGTATTTTGGAAATGCTCACATATTTTTACTGACATCTTAAGTTATCGAACTAACCATCTCTTAGAATGACGATATCCGTATAAATTGTAATCATAACAAGAGAGACAGGAAAACTTTCTTTTCTAATTTACTACGAAGGAAGCTAAAAATTGTTTCCTATCCGTTTCTGTCGTAAAGTTTTGTAGAAGTTTTTTGTTGTTATTTGTTCCTTTGATTGGTCAAGATTGATCAGAGGATTATCTTTAATTCGGGTTTTTGTCTCTTCAACGCTGCTTTTGCAATATTTTCCTGACTTGCAGGCTTAGCATCTGTGAATTTAATTCGTAAAATTATCATTGATTTAAAATGAAATCCAAAGTTAATATTCATATTAGAATTAAATAAGAATCGCTAGTTTCTATTTTCAACAAACAATAATGTTCATAAGTGCGCATTCTGTATCTTGATTGTAGTTTATCTTGGAAATAAAAAAAGATTTCTTACGGATACAATTTCTTGTTGAAATATATGCTTCTGTCACAATGAAAGGCCTTCTTTAAATTTTAAACTTTCAATAAACAATTTTAGTAAACAGACACAAAGGTGCATTCTTAGTGCAGTAATTCTTTGGCTTTTTATAAGTAATAATTGCCTGGACGCAGTTGGTTTTAATTTTAAATTTCCAAATATTAGAAATTTGAAAAACTTTTCACGTACAATCCTTCAAGTTCCTTGTATTTTCGTAATTTCGTGTAGAAAAGTTGGAATTTTTAGCATTTTGATCTTACTTAACGCAATAACAACATCCGTTTTATATTTTTTGTAAAATATATTCAACTTCGATAATTATTCGCTGTAAAACTAAGAAATGCCATATTAAGTATCTTTTTATAAACAAAATCAATCCTTTAAAACAAAATTATCTCTCTACTACATTCTTGATAAGAATTTTTGGTTTCATGAGATTAGATTATTACATGTTAATTTGCTGTAATGAATTAGCAGCTGGTAATTTTGTAAGACGAAATGTTTCACTATCAATGAAATGGGTTATTTTATCCCTACTTTATGGTGTTCTTATCTATATCTCAGCTAATTCGACCTATTCGAACTGAATGCGACATCAAGATGAATCTAATGAGTCTCGAAAGTAATTTTAATTACTATCGAAAATCATTAGATAAATACGAGATTGAGAGCATTAAAACACAAAGAATACCATTTAAATTTTTTATTTAAACCCATTTTCGATTGCTCAGATGATCACAACGGATAATATATTTGTAAGTAGATAAAAAGTTAATGTTTATCAATCAGTTTCCAATATACTCAAAACTAATTAAGCGATTGAAAAATATGAGATTAGAGATAATTGAGACAACATTAAAAGAGAAAAACTATCATAGCAAGGAAAAGGAGAGCGTTCGAAGGGAAATTATCGGGCCCTGATATAAGTTGATAATCTGAAATCGTCGGCACCAAGATTAGCTCAAAATTAAGAGTTTTCCAAATTATGGAATACATTATAAACCGTCTCGTGTTAATGGAAGCATATGGTCTATAAATGAAACACATTATTCGATGGACTTGTAGATAACTGAAAATGAAAGGTTTATATGTTTAGAATCCCGAAGAGCTGCAGTCTCAGCTTGCAAGTTTGTCAAATTGATCTCACTCTACAAAAGATATACATGTAAGGAAATCAATCTCCAGACAAGTTGGCGCTAGTTGGCTGTAAAGGTGTTACTTCAATGCGCAACATAATATCAGCCCCGGGTCCTTCTGCGATCTCTTAAAAGTTGCGAACCAAGATGACTTTTAAGAGTTTCTTACAATGTTGCGGATTTCATAGTTGTTTTAGTTATTTGAATTCTGGAATAGTAAGGATTCTCATTCTACATCGGAAAGGTTTTGCTAAGGTATAAAACTAAACTGTCTCAATTGCTTCTCTTCAGCTTGAATTTAAATGGCAACGCTTGTTTAATTAGTTACCTATGAATTTATAATTGATTAATTCGTATATAAAGAGGGAGTGTATCATTAGTGCTTTTATTTCTAAGAGGGGCATACCTTAATTTTATCCTAAACTAGCGGATGGAATAGATTAGAACTGATATGAGTGTATTTCATTATTATATGTATTACAAACTAGTGATGTATACAACATTTAGGTCCAATTGAAAAAATTGAATTGGATAAAAATACAGAAAGATGTCGTCTAACAAAAAAGGACTCTACCCGTTTAGAATACTAATTATGCCACTATGAATATGAATGTATGAACATATGAATTTATTTATATTTACTATTTTCCCAGTTTTCTACAATGATGTGTAATAAATAATACCTAAGGGCGTGGTGTGAGGATAACATATATACATCAAGTGACTACTACTACTACTATGTAAAATATTAGTATAGGTAAAAGCATGAAGATACTGATGAGAACTGATGGAAAGGAAGTAAAAAATAGACATAGGCAGGGTGTGTTATAAAAGTCCCTGCAGGATGAAGACTAGGCACATCCTTAAAAGGAATAATACCAAAGAGAGTGGTTTGAGGAGAACAACGGCAAGGATGTGTAGAGGTTTCAGCTTATATGCCAAGGTAGAAAAGAACAGGGATACACATAATATACACTTATGCAGATTCGAGAAAGTCAACATCTCAAATTGTGGAAAAAAAGCAGAAACGCAATTTGATTTCACTTACCGGTCAAATCTGGAAGCCTGGGATAGAACATTCCCGCCCTCGCCAACCATTCCAGCTGCATCTGCTGCAGATGATGCTGAGGGTGATGATGGTGGTGCGGCACGGGAGGTGGAGGCGGCGGCGGATGCGGGCGATGCTGCGGCTGCAGATGAGACACATGCGGGTGCAGAGAGCCCGCGTTGAGTTGGCCAAGAGGAGATGCGGATGGCGACGCGGAAGCCGGAGGTGAGGAGGACGCCGAAGAGGAAGATGAGGACGGAGAAACGTTGTTTCCCTGCGCCGCACCCATCTTGTGGTGCTCGAGGGGATGGAAAGCAGAGCCGGAGATGGAGTTGGGTGCCGAAGGGTGCGGATGATGGCTCGGCTGGGCGTGGAAGGCGGCGTAGAAGGCAGCCGGATGATGGGCGAAGAGCGGCACGACGCCTCCCGAACCGGCGTTGGTGAGGAAACCCGGTCTCGGGACGATTGGGGATGCGGAGAGGGATATCGGGGGAAGCGGAGGAGCCAGCGGCGGAGGCAGCTGCGGTCTCCTCCGGACACCAGAAGGGGACAGGTCCTCTCCTTCGTAATCGTCCTCTCTTCTCGAATGTTCTTCCTCTTCTTCACCGTACGACCTCTGACCGCCGTGGATGTCTTCGCGAATCCTTATCCCCGTCGACTGCTCGCCTTCCGCTCCTCGCCTCCGTCTTTCGTTCTCTTCGTCCGTCGCCATCGACTCCTCGTCTTCCTCGTCCTCTTCCGCGCACTCTTTCGCTTCTTCCTCTTCGTCCCCGTCTTCTCTCCTTGCAAGAAGGGCTTCGATGCAGAACGACTTGCGCCTTTCGCTAGTCATTCTGAGATCGACGTTACCGTTCGTGAAGAAGTCCACCTTTGCGGTTGGCAAACCGGTGGCGATGTTTGGAAAGTCGCGTCTTTCCTCCGAAAATTCAAAGCAAAGAATGTTTTGGGCAACTTTGTGACAGCCCGAGATTGCTACGGTCCATGCGCAGAGTTGTCATTTGGTTTTCAATACATTCCTGCTAGAACACGGCAGAGAAAAACGTTCATCTCTCGTCTAGTAAATGATAACTCGATAGAGATATTTCCCGTTATATTCAGGCGTTCTATTTCAGAAGAGGAAACTTCAATACATCTCGTGAAACTTCCTAGCGATTTGCTGCGAAAGTTAATACGCCGACACTGAGTTTAGTGACACTCACTTTCGATAGTCAAGTTTGTCTCAAACAGCACACGAGCCGCGACGGACACACAATGATCGAATTCACTTCGGTCCAAACGATGCGAATCGCACGTGCTTCTCTTCGGAGGGACGGTGCGGCTCTCCCTTCCTCGCACCGGATAACGTACTGCCGTTGTGATGGTGGAGTTTGGCACGAGGGGGCGGGGCGAAGGCGGAGGGGCGGTGCGCGCGGGGGCGGACTTTGTTGCTCTTTAAACGGTGAGAAACGGAGACGCTTAGCAGTTATCTCGCGCGGCGGATAGTCTACCGGGATTAAAAAAACAATTCCAATTAGGGACGCATTAGAGCCACGATTAACATGGCATTCTTCCCGAGGCTAACGAGATGAGCATTTTAAAGCGGAGAGAGTTTCGGAGGGAAATTAGTTATTTTTCGTGCGACGCTGTGACGTAATCTTGGGGAAAGATTTGCGAGTACCTAATTAAGAGCGAGTTGGCCTAATTAGACGCGATGATCGCTTCGTTAGTATGTCTTCGTCCGATGGCTCGAGAACGAATTAACCGTGGAGATACATCTTTCCACATTGCTTTGCCGCATTTTCCCTGCTTTTCCAATGAAGAGGAAAAAGTATTTGTTAGCGATTGTGTGAAAAAGTAGATTCAGGGGACATGCTATGATTCTTCTATGTTAATTTAACTTTAATGAAAATAGCGTTAAACCTCGATTCTAACGACATAAGCATTATTTTTAATTGTTTATTTTTATACAATAACGTATTAAACCTTATTATTTACTTTAAATTAGTTTTGTTATTAAATATTAATTTCATATTTTCTTGCATTCGGAAAGAAAACATAAAAAACCATTGCAAATAAAGTTCATCAAATGAGTTGCAATTTATCTACTATGAGTACCTAACACTAACTTGAGAAAAAATAACAAATATAACTTTCCCTTTAGTTTCTCCATGCAATTCGCTCCCATATTCTATGATCATTTATTTAAGTAACTGCTAGTATGCACTTACTTGTGTCTTCGTGTCGTATATGTTTATTTTCTTTATGAAAAGATGAAAATTACTTCTTTAATGAAGATTTGAATATTATATGTTTAGAGCAAGACAGATCAACGTTTAGAGAATGAAAATAACAATAACAAGTGAAAATAGAATATAACTTAAATGTTAACCGAATGGAAGTCCAATCTATTTTTGCCTATATCTGCCTCAGCCACATTAATAAGGAGACGAATCGATATAGGGTCGATATTTCTATTGTATATGTATTGCGTTAGTAAAACTCATAAATATCCTTGTCTTATTTTTCCAGTAGTTCTCAGTTGATATTATGCAATGAAATATATTCAATAACGAGCTTCTTCATTGATGCAATCGGAACAACTCTACTGTGAGCTTAATAAATACCATAATTTTTGGGAAATAGCTACCAAAATAACCGTTTCTGGGTATCTTCGGGTGATAAACATACATGCTTCCCTCGTTTTACGTTGGTCCGTTCCTTCTCGCATCCGCAAGATTTAGATTCTTTAGAAACAGTCTAAGTCATTCGAATTGGTTGTTTTACCCTTGATTTGCGTCATCATTATATAATTGTTTGGTGAATATTATTAAAAAATGTTTGAGCACTATATATTACATCTGAATCTGATCATTTTTTATGCTAACACTCTGAAACGGTTTATTTCAGAATTTCTGGTATTTTTGTTTGTTTCCGTCATCTTTCATTTTCGTGAAATGCTTTCAATATAACGATATTTAAAATTGACATTTAATTCGCTGTGGAAACAGTTGTTTCGAATTCCCATGAGTAGCGCTTCGGCATTATGCATGCACGCTCTTGTAATTGCAGATGTTCTAATTCGCAAATTCATTTCTTGATTACCATTCAACCAAAATTAAAGCTTTATCCGAAACCTCATTCAATTATATCGAAATCCCTTTAATAAAAGATATCTTTAACATATATCAGACCAGTAATTTCCTTTTAGTTCCCTATGAAGTTTATTCTATCCAAATCCATGTTGAAGTTCTACTTTTGTCCGTATGTTTTAAATTTTTATAGTACTTAGTTTTACTTTATGGTCTTAACATACTTGTTCAAAAAACGCCTTCAATATGCTTTGATGAGATACTTGCTCATTTATAGTAAGTATTCTTCTACTTTATTTACACATGTTATTTGTAATTCTTCTCACTAATAATGTATCTGTTAATTAGCCGCAAAATTACGCCATCCTAGTCAAATTTAGCGACCGTGATATTTTTAGAGACTAGATCATTCAGAAGTTGGTGGAAGTTGTAAATAATTGCAACGTTCGGCGCAGCTAGACGAAAGTCTGGTGACAGATAACCACACGATATACAATACACATCACAATGCATCTACCAACAATAAAATCGATTAATAACAAAAATAACTGGAAAATAAATTTATATTCATCAATACCTCATAATTCAATTTTTTAATAAATAAAAACATATCATGGCAGGATATCCAAGATTTTTCAGGGTTCCTGATTTTGCTTTTATTTATGGTGAAATATGTGATTTTATAGTAAAATCGGCAGCAAGATTTAAACTAATATCCCAAATGTAGTTGCAAAATAGTTATGGCTAATTTTATTTACACTTGTGTTGAAGATTGAGATCTATTGCCTTTTCTTGTGATCCTCAGAGGGCCTATTTAAAAAGGGCTTATTGTTAGTGTAAAACAGATTCATATTTCACTGCTAAAGCTTTTACCATTTACAGATCGCAGTCATTGTTCAAATTGAAATAATAAAGCGGCATGGTAAGATGCCTCTCAAACCTACTGATGTTTGGTTTTATCGCTTTAAAAATTTAAAGGCTGTTGAATCTTCAGCTTATGGACAAAGTACCATGTTTTTTTAAATAAAAATCACTAGATATAACCCTTCCACGATTGTACTTAGTACCAAAGGATATCCAAAAGCCGGAGAATGTCTAGTTAATCATTCAAGAGTAATTATTGATTGCCTATTTTACAACGGGACAAAATGACGTTAAGATTCCAAGTGGCGAAGCGAAAGCGATGTCGTTTGGAAGGCGTTAGATGGTGCGAAGTTGATTTGGTGGTCCACGGCGTCTTGGTTGCCTCCATGATAGGGTGTGTGTTGGGGGAGGCAGCATGTGATCTAATTGTTTGTGGGGAGGGGCGAAGGAGCGGAGGCGGGGCGCGCGCTTGTGATTGGCGCGTCTTAGGCCACGCCCCTCCACCCACTCCGAGGCGCCTGTTTATTTTTTCCCTCGAATCCAGCCGGAGGCACTTGTCGCTTGGATTTCATTATCAACGGGAGAGTCGAGACGATGCCTTTCTAACTCCGTCTTAAGGAAGCGACTAATTTACCCCCAAAAGCCTTTGCTTAAGCACTCGCTCGCGTTGTTCATTGTTTTTATTTAACTTGATTTTATTCGAACCTATTCACAACTTCCCTTTTCTGCGATTTGTTGCTTACGGGTAATTTTTTACCATTTTTTTCTAGTTTAAAAAATCGTAGCGGAATTATTAAAGATAAAATTCACTATTATTTAGATTTTTTTTTAATTATCATAGTTATAAAAATAATTTGGGTAATCCATATTTACGTGCGTCGTAACTTGTTTGCTTGTTATTGATTTGAATTTTATCTTTACCTCATAGGAATTTTTATAAAGAGATAAATATATTATTTCAATTACAACCAATATTACCTACTGCTCCAGAGAATTTAGGGTTCGTACATAGGATTAGTTCCTGATAGGACATATCTTGGAATATTTTAATTTTTCTTTTAGTGAAGGATATAGAAAAATTTAGCTTTAATTAACTTTCGATTCAGTCCTACTAATGGCTGTAATAATATGAATAGCTAATGAGGTTTGAAGGATGCTGAGTAATAAAAATCATGTTGGTTTCCCCTTATTTGGAGTGCTTGAAAAATGTTATTTATAGGTAATTTCCAAAACTCATACATATATCTTCGGAGATTGATTTTGTTCTAGATATCATATTTAAAAGCTGGTTTTCTGTAGCGATAAATTGTTATATCGTCTATAGATTGTGAGTAATTTTGTATTGGTTCTTTCTGTTGTATTTAATATTAAAAGCAGCCCCTGTACTGTTTAAGAGGGCTCAATGCCAAGCTAAAACAAGGAGGACTTAGACCGGCACCCTCAAATATCCCTCTTCTAATCATTATTTTCTCTGTAGTGATTTGTGTCTTTGGTGTGTAGACAGTGAGGAATGTAATCTAATTTCTCATTATCGTCTCTAAAAAGCTGGTAATTATTGGATGGATTTTGTAAATTTGAAGCTCATATATTAGCCATAAGTGAGGTGAACGATCGAATGCTTCTTGGTAATCTACTCGTATATAAGCCGGATGCAACTGTCTATTCTCCTTAATTGTTTGTTGCAGCATTAAGGAATCAATTATTAGTTGTTCTTTGCATCCCAAATGATCTCTTCGGCATCTCATCTCATCTCATCGGTATACTTTTGCTGTTCAACCATTATGTTATTACTATTTACATGCTCATATATTTTGTTGGCTATGCATACGGTTTTTTATATTGTATGTATGTATTTGTGTGTTTACTGGCGAATCAGCCTCTCGGGCTATTATCGCCATGAATAGCAGGACGTCACAAGTCAGTACATCCACAAGTCGAACAATACATTCAACATATAAGGTTAAAAAGTTAAAGTTGGGCTCTGATTAGAATTTGTAAAAACAAGAAAGGGCTGTATAGTTGAAATTTTGATAAAATAAGAACGTAGACCAATAAAGGTCTAGCCCTTAGAGTCTATTTTCACAATAAAGGATACTGTCCTCAACTAATATTAAAACCATAAAAATATATAAAATTATTAATTAATTTAAGCTATGTCAATTATGTTAATTTAATCTTTGTTCTAATTAATAAATCAATTAGAACAAAGGCAAGTTGAGTGGGGCTTGACTAAATGTAAGTTAGTAGTTTCGTGGCCTTCACAAAATCAAATATCTTTTCCATAGATGCTACATCGTCTCCTAGGGCGACCGAGAGATCCGTCGAAAGACCTAATCTCCTTCGCTCATCATCAAACTGGGGGCATTGCAGTAAGACATGTGACACAGAAAGTACTGTGTCACATATCTCACATTCTGGGGCCTCCTCAGAAAACAGTAGATGTTTATGAGTCCACCAGCAATGCCCGATTCGTAGTCAGGTTAGGACTACTTCTTCGAGTCTAGAGGGCCTACATGATGACTGTCAAGAATTAACATTTGGTTTCACTACTCTTAATATATTTTCTGTAATTGAATTCCACTCATCTTGCCATTGTTTAAAAACCAGATGCTTTATATATGTCTTCACATCACTCACAGGCACTTGGTCATAAAAAGTCCACCTCTCACTGGCAGCTTCTTTTGCTGCAACATCCGCCATTTCATTACCTGGTATACCAACCTGGTCTGTCAACCATATGAAATCTATTTTCACCCGTTTAAATTTTAAGTCCACCAGAGATGACTGGATTTTCTGTACCAGTGGATGGATGGAACCAATAGAGCGCTTTTATTATACTGTCAGCAAACAAGTTATTGGTTGATACTGCTTGGGATCTTCTATATATTTTTTGGTAACATATACGTAATGCCCATTGTGAAAAATGGTGGCATATCAGATGGATTATTATGCAGTTGCGACAGATATCTCGCAAGGAAATAATGACGATACGTGAAACGTTTATACCAAATGTTTTGGATGCCATCCACACCAGGAGCTTTCCAGCTGTGAGTATTTTTAATTGCCTTGCGTACTTCCTCTAGTGTTATTATTATTATAATAAAAGTATTGGAAGGAATTATGAAGTATGAAAGAGAAGAGAATTCACTAGCTGTACATGTAAAACAGTAAATCAAGGATTAAATGGAATTTGACTTGACTGATGCTTACTTAAGTAAAATAAGGAGAAAGTTAACAAAAGAACTGTACAATTTGAAGACATCTTGTAGAATAAATATCTCATTGGATGCTAAGTGGCATTCACTGAAACTGTACGTAAATAAATACACATTTTTAAGGTTATTATTGATCTAATTCACTCTGGAAAAATCAGTTCGAAGAAAATTAGATTATCTAGTAAATTTAGGGAATAGAGAAAAATCTTTATGAGGAGTGTTGCATAACGAAGCGGGGAAGTTCGTGGAAAAGGAATTCGATTTGGTAGAAGTGGAGGAAATAGTGCTTCAGTCGTAAAAGATATTTACTTGGTAGGCGCTGTAAAAGAAGGGAGAATTAAACAGATTAGCCAATTTATTTTTAATAATGACAGATCTAGGGGGATGTATAGTTTTAAGGATGAAGTTGATGCATCAGTCTTTCAAGGAAGAGGAAGTCATAATGTCGAAATAGCTGCCATAAAATTGCAGGATTGGAGTACCTCATCTCTCGGATGCGAAAACTATACGCCAACCGGGATCATATTAAATAAAAATGCAAAATTCCACAAAACAAGTTTTTGTTTTTTTTTGGAATTTTGCATTTTTATTTAATATGATCTCGATTACGGAGTTCCACCTAGTTAAGGCTTCTTCGATTGAGACTATACGCCAAGATAGAATTGAAATGTTTGGATCGAAGCAACTGGAAGCAGGATATGGAGAATAAGTATAAGGAAAAGATGGGCAGAAAAGTGAACAAGGGAATTTATTGTGAGGAGTTGTTAAAGTACGAAATGGGGCAAATTAAATTCCTAAGACGCTGCATAGAGCATTATTATCTATTATCAAATATCTACGGCAGGTTGATCATAGAAAGGAGGTCTTTTTTTCCGAAAATATCCACGAGTCACTATTTCCAGTGCACACAGATCTCGATGGAATTCTTCAAACACGAGGGCATGATATATATCGCAGAAGTCAAAGCGGAATTATTGCATCTTCTACACGCCACTTAAAGTGTATCAACGAATAAAAAAGCCACAAAAATTTAATTGAGTCGCTGAGAAGGAATATTCCCAAGTACCTACTCTTTTCTTAATGGAATGGGGCACTTTGCATATTCAAGCCATTTTCTTAAAATCTGAAACCTTTTTAGAAATATACTGATGTCCCAGTGGTAGTAATATTATTAGCAATACCATTACTTAATTATAGAAAAGACCGGCTCGAGGTGTTATGGGACTCCGAAAGTCATGCCGACTCTACCTAGATACTTCAAAAATGTCCACAACTCTTTAAAAGAGTAATGTTTCTTTTATAGATGTTCTTTTTCTATTTCCATACCATTCATCTCAATAACAATATTTAAAAATAAAATACTACTACTATATTTTCGATTCTTACCACTTTAATGTGAATACTTATTAAAGTAAATTAGATTAGGGTGGCCATATTTTAAATTAGCTCATCCGGGACAAACTAATAGTAGGGAAACCCTATGGATCATTCTGGAAATCATCCGGAATAATTTACATGTTTCTATAACAAAATTTACAACAATTCGTCTCGTCTCGTTTTTCCATGCAGCTTCACTTTTTTTCCTTCCAAAGAATTCAATTTCTATCTTCTTTAGGCATGAGATGGTAGTTTCCACTCTCAACCATCATGTAGATTGCGGTGACCATTTTCATAAGGGCCAACCTGCGCTTTAAATACATGACCAATCGACTCTCGTACTGTTGTTCTAGATAACTTTAAATGCTGATGCGCAATGTTTCTGTGTGTTTGTATCTACATACGTGTATTCTCAAAGATGTTATTTATGTAACGGGATTTTGAAGAATAAAAAATATAGCAACGATAACAAGTACATACTAAGCTTTAAAAATGATTGTATTCAACATTTGATAGTTTTAGAAGACATAAAATGGTAATATACTGTCTCGGAAAATACTCATAGAATCATAATCAATCACTTAAGGGGGACTATGAGTTAAAAGCGTGGTCTTTTTGCTATAAATATTGACGCTGTTAAAAGTTCGTATTTTCCTAAGTCCTTCATACCACGAAATCAAGGCTGATGCAGTCGATTCTGTTTGATGGTTTTCTAAAGAAGCAGTATGGATTTTAATATCGTAATATATTTTTTATTATTACTTTAAACTGTGTAAAAACACGAAAGAATGAAATGAGGATATAGTAAAACCACTTAATATGAAGCAAAGAAATTGAACTAAAAATGTATCAATGTGTTTATAATAGACGAATTGTTTTCCTTGAGAGTTGGATGTTTGTCAATCCAATTGAGCTGAATCGGGGCTGAAATATTCTCTTAGTATTTCATTTTAATTACATTTAGTAGGTGAACATTGTAAAAGATTTATTTCAGTGATAATGTTTGAAGTATGATTTTAATCTTTAAGTAAGGTTCACATGTGAGTCCTTTAAATGCGAGGGTTGGGAGTGGTGATGAAACAACGCTTTTCGCTTCACACTCCTAAAGTAACCAATGATCTCTGACGCATGAATCCATCTTTAATGAATAAGCCGATATCACCAAGTTACTACCACTTTTACGTTTGAAATGGTTCTACATAGAATTGAATACAGTAATTTTTTTCAGTTTTGGAATGGAGAACAAAGTTGTGTTTTTCCATTAAATACGCTCATGAAATCGAAAGAGTTGACGAAGTGGGCCCACTTTTATTCCTACGTCAGCGCATCTATAAGAATAAAAAATCTTATTTCCACGTATTTAACTTTACTGATATACAATAAAATCAACCTTTATCAATGGTATTAGCTATTTAAAACAATTAATAAGCATAAATGGTAACCTCTAAAAGTTGATTCACTGTAATTGATTTTCTGTCTTTCAATGGGGACAAGATTTTCAATGCGTCATGACGGGTAGTTCATTATTGTTTCCTTGAGTATGATGCTTTCAAGAGATTGAGATAGATCTCTTTTTTCTCCTAAGCTATTGATCTAGCATACAGGTAGATAGGTTTGAGATACTTAGGGTGTCTTACTTACTTAGGTCATTTGTAACTCGAAGCATTTTTGTAAAATAAATCGCATATGCATATAAGAAGAAATACGTATATACTGTTATATCATATTAATTTTATCTCTTTGCTTTTTAAAAGGGAAATTACATGATAAAATTCACGGAGGTGGCCGAGATGTTGTGGAAATTGAGCTTCGTAATGATGGACAAGAGATTTATACTTTTCCACAAAAGAATAAACTTCTTGGGGAAAAGTATACATTTCTTGTCCTTCATTAGGAAATTGCATGATTTATGTCAGGAGTTATAATTATACAACTTGTATAAGTTAAATTCGTGCAAGGTGTATTAACAACTGTTTACTTCTACTTATTGCTCTCATATCCAACATTTTCGCCTCAATTACAATCTTTATTTTGATTATTTTTAATGAAACCGATTTTTATCATCCCAGTCTCTAGCCCAAACGCCGTTTTGAACCTCATCCCCTCCTCCATTAACTAAAACAGGGGATGAGGTGGCTAGACAAAGTTAGGAGTAAAGTAGTTTGCCCTTTCTTTCCTCGGAGGAGAATGCTACAAGGGTTCTACACTCTAACAAAGGCAGAATAGTCGGTGGAGATCTCTAGATCAAAGAAGCAGTTGCAATAAAAGCCATGAATGAAGGCGAACACTAAAAATATTTAGGATTCATGCAATCGAAAAGGATGGAACAGAAATACCTAAAAGACAAATTAAAAACTGAATTCTCTCGGAGTCTAAACAAATTCTAAAGTTGCAACTTTCAGCCAAAAATATGATAAAAGCCAAAAACACATACAGAGTAAGCACATTGACATACTCTTTTGGCTTAACAAAATGGACCGAAACAGAATTAATGGACTTACAGAAAATGACTACCTTCAATTACCATCATCCTAAATCTGCAACAGAACGCACTTTACTCCCGCGTCAGCTTGGAAGACGAGGCATAATCGATACGAAATCCTACATAACCTACCCCAGACAATTTTAAAACAGAAGAGCAGAAGCAGCTAGAAGCATGGGTCCAGATGAAGATCCATGGTAGGCATTACAATGATCTTAACTAACAATACGTGGACAAAGAAGCTTCAAACAAGTGGTTGATGATAGGTGAGCTCTTTGGGAAGACAGAGAGATCCAGGACCAAGTGATTAAAACTAAGAACTATGGTAAATTTATTCTGGAAGATCCAGCCATCACAGATGACGGATGAAGACGGTGCCATCAAACCACAGAAAATATTCAGGACATACTATCTGGCTGTAAGATGATGGCACATACAGATTATTTACATAGGCATAACTTAGCTACAAAAATCATTTACCAAGAAATAGACAAACCAACGTTATCAGTAGATAACAACATTCCACCGTACTACAAATATAACCCTGATTCTGTTTTTGAAAATAAAAGATATAAATTATACTTTTACTGCACTATAATGACAGATTAGACAATATATCACAACAGACCTGATATTACTCTAACAGATAAATAAAACAAATTTTTTTCTGATAGATATAGCAATCCCTTTAACGGATAGCATAGGTAGAACAATTCATGGAAAAAGAAGCAAATATCAAGGAATGTAATTAAGGATCTAGAGTCTGGAACAAGTTATAATAGTGCTCATAGTGTTTAATCCCAAAGGAACTCTCTCATAGCCTGGAAACTTGAAATTAAAAAAAATAACATTTATATAAAAATTCAAAATACTGTTATTATTTCAACATACCATTTTTTAAGGAAATTTTAAAATTTTGGATTGTAAATAATTATCATAATATCAGAAATGTTGTTCTCTGGGAGTCCTTGGTATTTATACCCGTACCCTTGCGTAATCTAACAGTGATGAGAAAAATGGAATATATAAGGAGAATAATAATCAATGGAGGTTCAATAATAATTAATAATACTTTTAAATGTATAAACATTATTTATCCATTCCGTAGTCGAAACAGAGCAGATCATGTGTGATTATAATTAGGAATGGAGAAAATTTGACTTGGCTTTATTTAACTAATTTTGCCTATTCATTGTTCGCGAAAGACCTTGCTACCAAAGTACCATTCTCCATCAAGGGATGAAGTGAGATAGCAGAAGGCCTCGAGTAAAGAGTAATTAACAAATAAAACAGTAAATGTACAAACTTCCCATACTTCTTTATATGCTACAGATGCTTTAAGGGTAGGATTATTAGAAGCGATTGAAATATTTGTCATTTGAAGTTATTAGCATGTCCAAATCTGCCAAAAAGGCTTTATAGTTATAGAGGAAGGTAAATTATTCTGGGTACTTCCAGCTTTTATCTCAAAACTGAAATTCTTGGAAACGCCTTTTTTAAGTACATATTATTCACCAAGAAGTAAGTTTATCCTTTTATTTTCATCATCCATTCCATACTTTCCTTTTCATTTCATTTCTCCATTCATCAATTGCATAAGTATCGCAGTTCAAAATTCAAGTTTATTCTTGTCCATTTCGTTGAAATAAGGCAAGACAAAAAAGACTCCAAGACGATAACGTAGCACGTAAAAGACATCATTTAAAAGAAAATACATTCCTAAATGATTATCAACGATATAATTCGCGCAGTTCTTTTTAGTGATTTTACCTTTACGTAACATCAAGAATATTTCATATTTTAAGTATCTCTAAATCCTTTTAGTATTAACTATTGCATTCATTTCGTGTTCCCTTCGAAAGATTTGTGAAAATTAATCATTTTAACATACTTAAATAGCGGTAATCACAGAAATATCTTTTCAAAGCATCACTTCATGTTACTAGCTCACGAATATTTTTATTTCAGAATAGTGTATATATATGATAAACAGTTATGCTCATATTTGTTTGTCCAATGTAAATAAACTACCGCGAAAAACACACTAACATAAGAGTTCATTTTGATTTTTGTTGCGGACTTTTTTTTAGTAAAAATCAATTAGAAATACAGAAATCACAAAAATGGGAGACTTACTTAAGATTCTTATTTTACAATCTAATACTGTTTTTATGCTGAAATTGCGAAATATTTCTAAAATTTTAACTTTTCATAAAATCCAAGAAGCAAATTTTGTACAAATTTATGCTACTATTATTAAATTTATGTTTTAAAATATCCGATAAATTGCGATATGAGTAACATATTGGTGTCTTATTCAACCTCAAAATGCAAAACATTGCAAGGGTATGATAAATATTTTTTGCCGAAGAATAAACCAAAAGCGATGGAAATACATTCCAATTTACGTATTGTAGTGAACGAAATAATAAGGACTTACTTATTGATAATTGTAAAAAGGTAAAAAAAATCGTTTGATCTTACAGAAACTTATAACTTAACTTGTATGTCGTCATCAGAATAAATGACACATTCATTTACTCTGATGACGACCGATTACTTCAATAAAATTGAAAATATAAACAAATCAAAAGATTTCTCTGCAAATAACATTGCTGATTTAGAATAAGAATATTTGCTCCATCATCAAAGTAATACTGATAGATAGACCCTTTATCAGCAATATTCGGCTCATGCTATCCTATTTTCCACAATACCTTGTGTTTCACTGTTATATTTACAGAGATAAAAGTAAAAGTAAAAAGATTATTGTGGAAAGATATCTTGAAAATAAGTTTAGTGTTACCATATAAGGAGAGAGCTATTCAGATACTCAGATATACAGTTGGTAGAGGCTTAATTGTTATTACGAGTGGCAGTGAATGAAAAACTTACATTTGTAAAATTCAGTAATAAAATAAGCATAAAATGATTCAACTCTATAGTTGTATGCGTCAATTTGTTTAATAACTATTCATTTAGCTCCTCATTTCCCAATCTATAATACGACTATGGTTTATTTCAACAGTTTGCGAGAACCATAACAGCACCATTATAAACGATGTCAATATGTTATTTCCTAATATTTTTAGCTTATAATTTGTTTCGACATCTTTAGGTTTTTCTTTTATTTCCGTTGAAATCTATCTTGATTTTTTTCTTCCTTTCTTGACAGTTTCTGGAATTTAATTTTTACTTCAAATTAGAGAATGTTTTGTATCTTCAACGTACATGCAATATCCTCATTCATTTAACTCGTTAAATTTTCTGTTGTTATTATACACTTTTCGGAATTAATTTCCAATAACTCTATCTACCTTGCTATTCGTCTCTTCTGAACATAATACGATGTACGATAGGATGCGATGACCTCCATTGGTTCCCTGTTAGTTAAAGTTATCAATTCTGATAAACTCTGACTCACTCCTTAGATAATGGGGTTAATTTTGTCCCATCAAAATTCAGCATCAGAAACCACAAGGCCGTGTGTCAAATCTTCAGGCCGGACTCAAGTTAGACTGCCTTCATTTCCTCGAAACTATTGTTATATATAAATTAACATTACGATGGATAATACTATTAGAGTTATTATAATATTAGGTCCATCTTCAGAATCCTGTGAATCGTATAATTCATGTTTTAATGAAAATAAAGGGTGCAAGAGTATTTCTCAAGTATAATTTAGTCCTATCGAAAAATTCGTCAGAATATTTATGTTGTGAGTCGATTCAGTCATGAAAACCTTAAAATTCAGCGATTCCGTGTAAATATGGAAAAATATTTCTCAAAACAATCCGTCATTGATTTTATGGACATAAAAACGAATTTTATTTGCTAAATGGTATAAAGGAAAAAAAATTCATTTTTATTTAAGAGGCCAAATAAATCGAAAATTGGGTTTGACATGTTTTTGGTCGCAAAAATTCCTTGATATAGAATTTCTATTTTCCGTCGTGAATCGAGAATAATAAAGCTGCGAAATTCTCTGAACAATACACGTTAAACAAAGCGTTAGATTATATTAGATCTTAGATAGATAGATAGATATAGATAGATATTAGATATACATTAGCTCCACTGTTCCGTGTTTGAAGTTATGTTTTTTGGGGTTTATTCGCGATGCGGGGAACAGATGCGGAATGATCTCACAGCTTAGTCTAAGTGGCTGCGTGACTTTTACGCCAAATCTCAACGCTCGTTTCTGTTAAACTCATTTATCTCGAATCATCCTTTCGTGCGTGAGAAGACATGTGTTTTAACCATTTCTTTTCTCCTTTACTTTCACCTTGAGTACACTCAACGTCGAGCGATTCTGGCTACCTAATGAAGAGTCACTTATTTTCAAACAGAAGCGATGTGATAACGTCAGTCGCTAGATTTACCCTCCAACGAAGCGATTCTATTCCCTTCAAATCCTATTCAATTCCCCAAGATTTTTACATACATTGCTAATAACAAATTACTCCAACTGATTTGATATCAGAAATTTATTGCAGCAATTTGCATTACCACTGCATCATGTGTATTGAATGAGTTATTTTAGAACAACTAATGAATTAAATACAAGCCTATCTTGAGTACCAATAAATTCTACTCAAATTTTCTTAATTGATGTTCATATTGAATGTTTATATTTATAGTGTAAAAATTAATAGACAAATACAATTCAGAGGATTATAAGCAGAAAAAATCATGCACCTAAATCCTATTATCTCTATGTCACCATTGAGGTGAATAAGTTTGATAATTATTAATTTACCAATTTGAAAATTTTCCGTCATTTCTCTCGTATCATGTCATATTATATAATGCTTTAAAGAGTTCGAATGGGGAAGCTATCGTTATTATGGTTCATCTCTTAATAAACGCCTTACGATATTGTTATTGTGTAAGGAAGGGAATGCCTTTGTTGGAAATGAGAAAGAATTTAAACTTATGCGGTAACTCTAACTCTTACGATCTCTTTTCATATATTTGTTGTCTAAATGATTAATTCGGGGATAAATATTTATGTAAAAAATATATTTTCCTTGAAAATATTCTACGGTTAATTTCTCATAAAAAACAACTTTATGTATGAATCTTAAAATCCCATATAGGAGATAATATTTAATAACTTTTAAAACAAAGAGGGGGTACTTTTATCAATTTGCCCCATCAATTGTATTTGTGTGCATGAGAACATGGACATTGGGTACTTATAAACAAATAGCTTTCTGCTGACAGGTATTCGTGGAATATTGTTATAAGTAATGTTTTCCTGATTGTAATTCTTCATATGTGTATTTTGATTTTGTTAAATTGGTAGCTAATATTGAAAAGAATCTGACTTTAATTTGCTGAGTATATTTGTCAGAATGTTTTAGTTATGCATCAAGTTTCAGAAAGAATCCTTCTCATCACCTTTTAATTGATTATCAGTAAGATCCTCCACATCAACACAACATTAAAAAAATGGAATTTCCAAGATTGCGTTAAAAAATAATCTTTTGTTGCTCGTTAGTGGATAATTTCCGTCAAACAGGTTCAGTTTATGTTAATGAGTATTTTATATCACAATGTATATGAATAGATCTGCTAATCCTCAAGAGGTGCCAAAGAAAGGTAGACGATAAGAAAAATATCATTTCTTCAAAAAATGGTGGAATTACAAATCAATCCAGTATTCGATCAGTACAATGCAAATCTGTTTCCGTTCCTTTTAGATAGGTCAAATTTTAAATAGGTCTGTGTTCGAGTGCTTAAATGATTAGTCCCAAATTTAATATTATTGCGGAAGTTATGTTAAATTTACTCAAAATACTATCATTGCTGTTCATAAAATATATAGAGTACAAGATTAGCTAAGAGCTGTGTATTTTATATCGTTAGGGATTTTAAATATGAAGGAGAATATATCAATAAATATTTGATGGAAAAGGATGGACGATAGGCTTAAGCGAGAATATTTCTTGGAGAAGATATGGAGAAGGTTATTTTATCGATTTAGGTTGATAATAAATGTATTCTCACGTCGAAGTAGTTATTTCAACCAAAAATAAAGAATCGCCCTAATAATTGGTTTCCTCTTTATAACTTCAGTAGGATTTTAGACGGAATATTGAATTCTGTGCTACATTTTCAACATACATAATCTATGTTTTAGCTAGCTGATTCGGAAAATTGATTTCCTCGAGTTCCTTTGCCTGCAAATAAAGTTCTTGATGAATATTAATACATTTTCAACGACTCTAAATGTCTAAATGACGTTCTAAATATATGATTTGTAAAGTATTGGGAAGGTTTGGGAATTATGTCCTCAGACGATGTACTCGTATACGCTCCGTAAATCTCCTGGGACGACTATGAAATCAGTGAAATACAACGCTTGGGGAAGCTTTTGGGAATATCTTCTCTAGAAATATCTATTTTTGATATCGAGTGCTCGTGCTATTCTTTGGATCTTTATCCTGTTTGCAGACATAAGCTATCGATTAGATAAATTATGTTCATGCTAATACGTAATGGAGAATATTGGTGAGTGAGCAAAATAGAATATATCTTAGGTAGCAAAACCTGAGTAGAATAGTAGACTTGGTAGTGAGAGCTCCTAGGTTTGTCCCCCGGAGGAGACCGCTCCTTCGCATCTTTCCGTTTTCTTCGAGAAAATATCTCCGAGAGTCCATCTGTTCCTCTTCATAAGATTTTGAGAAGAGCAAACACATTATAACCAGACGGCAGTTGGAGATTTCCTTCTTAGCAAACACTCGACATCGGAGGAATGGCTACCGATCAATCGTCTCTCTGCCGCACATGAATAAACTGACCAGCGCGCTTCCGCGTGGCCACGCAGTCCCTATCTTTTTCTACGGAATCCATAGAACTTGCTCGCTTTCTGTGAACACTTTGCAGAACTGTCCTTAGTTAATCGGACTGAATCTAAACCAATCTAATTCCTCGATCGATCGTCTCTTAATTATGAAATTTCTCGATGATTGGCCTCCATTTATATTGATTTCAGATAATGTTTACGTAATGTGGTAGAGTAAGTACAAATGATTGTTAATTGCTGGGATGAATATGTATTTTAAACATTAAAATTGTTATCAATTTGAAAGCAGAAAAGATTATAAGTCATTCGCTAGCTATATTTAGAAAAGTAAAATTTCTACTTGCGAAAGTTGATTAAAAATATTTTATTTATAAGACGGATTCCGAAGAAAAAAATGTATCCAGGAATTTCTATTTGAAAATAAAGCAATTCCTTAAGGACAGCCTATGACTCGTAATCATGGAAAAATATGAATCGGTTTTGAGTTTCAGAAATCTCTCTCTCATAATACTCTCCTGTTTGCTTTTTGATGATGACATTTCTCTATCTCTTCTTCATGGAAAATATTTCAACGTGTCGCTGATTATGAATTTCACGTATGATTTCTGTGTAAATTAATTCCACTAAGTGGTACGTTATTTAGTCTTTAGTTTCGTTAACTTTGAATTGATGATTAATCACAATAAAAGGAGGCTTAACCATGAGAAATTTTCCACTTTTGATCAAAATTTTAACACAAAGTAAATATTTTCGTCATTCTATCATTAGTAGTTCTCATGGAGTAATATACAGCTCAAAAAAAATTGTAATCTCATTTTAATGGCCAATACTTCATTCCGCTTGGTCTTAAGTAGGGTAAAGATACAGATTTATTCTACGAAACCAAGCATGATTATTTTTCTTTCCTAAATTATGGCAGAATTTTAATAATTTCAGGTCTGGACGATATAAAGAAGTTTCAATAAATGAAAGTCATGTGTTTTATATGTTTTTAAATACCATTAATTATGAAGTGCATCGAAAGGATAGCTTTATATACATTTAAATTCCTGGACAGACAACTACGCTATAGAGAGAAAACTAAATTGCCAAGTGAGCTTGCTAAAATTGAAGGAATAACAGTTTCGTGGGGAAACTCAGGGAAATTTTCAGCGCTCGATAGTGGACGAAATTAAATATTCTCATCATACTTAAAGTGATAATAAAAATCATGAGACTTTCGAAAGCCTTCTTTCCAAATAACCTTACAGAGGAAGATTTTTCTTCGTAAAATTTATGAAAATTTATATCTCCGTCCACGAAAGGCGAGGCTATTCCACAGGTGCGATTCCTACTCCTCAATGAAACGGTCATTTTCTTCTGTCTTATGACTTTGCAGATTTTGCAAACAATGCAGAATTATTTGTGCCAAAATTCAATCTCTGCTTTGTATGTGAAGTAGATGCATGCTTAAGCTTAAAAGTTACGCTATTATTTAATTCCATTCAACGACCAACATACCAACTGTAATCTTTCCGTCAATTGCTGAGGGGTATCCAGTCGATATCCTACTCATTGAGACCACTCTAAGCAAGTATTCCCCACTTCGCGAAAGAGTGAATACCGACTTAAAATTTGTAATTCAATCGTACCCAGATCAGTCACCCATCACCTCTCTTGATGAAAGATGTTTATCTCTTGTAGTTTCAGCGATGTCTGGTAATATTAAGTACTTTTAATTGTGTTTTGACAAGTTAATAACGCGTATAGAAAGGTGTAATTTTCATTGCACTTTATTCACAAAGAAAATTATAATCCCTCAGTTGTTAACCCTCCACCAGAGAGGACTTTCAAGGGAGGAAAATTAAAGAACACTGCTGGTACATCGTTTGGTTTACACCACTTCTAACATTTTATTAAAATATTTTAATTTGAACTGGTGCAAAGGATACAAATGTGCATACGCCAACGGAAATCGGAAACATACAGAAGTTGATGAATAAATTATTTCATTGTACCGATTACCATTGGCACCAGATCTTATCGGTGAGAGCTACACTTACACGGTCAAAAGATTAGCATCCAATTGGAAAGGACCGTGCACCACCTCAGCTTAATCTCAGTTCTTTTCAACCATTGTCAAGTGTCAACTCAAACCTCCATCGATATCAAACTAGAAGAATCACATCAAGTTTCCTGGCACTCCATGAGCTCCTTCAAGGCCCACCCATCGAGAGGCCTTATTACATCTTTTCCGTACTCCCCTCAACAGCACACATTAATCTATTATCTTCTAAAGAGAGCATCGATCGATTCCCACTGAGCCTCGATGACAAGAATTGCCAAGAGCGCCATAGTAAATACGGTCCAACATCGCCTCGAGTGCACCGATAAAGGGAATTGGCTTTCTAACGTTCGATTTAGTGAAGTCATTAGGAAATATTATTCCTGAGCTCGGATGGAAATGAAACGACAGAATAAACAGCTTTTACGGGCGGCGAAGGAATGTCGAGTTGGATGTCTGGCAGAGTCCCAGGAGCGGAACGACCACTCCCTCCCCCCTCATTACCCTCCATATTTATTTATTTGAAGAGTGGCGCGCTTGTAATGTGCCGGCTGTGTTATTCCCTCCCTGATGCCGCATAAATGAGCCAGACCGTCTCCGAGGCGTGTCACTGGTAATGGGTGGGCCACGGCGACCGGTCGATCCACGATTATTTTTGCCTCGTGTAATTGATGATTGCGTTTCGCTTTACCTTCCACTGTAACCCTTCGCACTTTTTGGTCGCTCGTTATGAATTTTTCTAATCCAACCGTTTTACAGTCAGAGTCAGAAATTTTGATCTCGAAAATATATATCCATTGATAAAGAGGCCAGAATTTCTATAATTTATCTCCGTAAATATTTTGTTAAATACGTATATATATTCATAAAAGGCAGCTACCGAATTTTCAGTACCAACAACAAATACATTTAACTAATTTTACTCTCGGAATAAATTATATTTGTGATGCATTTAATTATTATCTGATATTATATCCGGCACTAACATGCACATTAAACTATTTTTTGCAGTTGTTCATATTATAATTTATTTTCAAAATCAGAAAATATTTTGACGAAATTCATAATTTAAAGTTTACGTACGTAGGTTGTCGTATGCTATGTTAGCATGTCGTGTTTTCGAGTAATAATTTTCAATTGGATCTTGCCTGTTGCCCACACATTATCCATAATAAACTCAAATAGAACATACATCTTCCTTAAGTTAAATTGGTACTAAATTTAGTTCAGAATTAAATTCAGTTATTTAAAATCGAGCATTTCTAAAAGTTCATATACTGCTAATGGCTCACATGACAGAGCACCACGTACGTGAGATATCAAGTTTCCTGACTGCGCCTGTTGTACACTTTTCAGTATTTCATCAACATGCAAATTAATTTGAATGAAGGATAAATTATATTTAAAATTCTGAGATGATGAGAGTATGCGCCACGATCATCTGAGGTAATGATGATCGCAGTCATCTCGCACTTAACGTAATCCTGTAGTGTGAACGCAATTTGCAATATAAAATTATATTTCCATTATATTTCTGAAAATAGTTTCAGACATTAGAACAATTGTAGCTTGGAAATGAGACATACGCACTTAATTTGCGAAAAGACCGCAAAAAGTCTTAAAGCGATCGTAGATATTTTTCAAAAAGTTTGTTTACATAGTTGCAAGGATAAAGATTAAGATAATATTGGCATTTAAGGGGTTACTCTTGTGTATTAATATCGACTCTCACGCCAAATTCTGGTACTCGATTAAATTAGTTACGGCTCAACATAAGTGCCTTTACTACTTATCTTCCAAATTTAAAAGTTTACTGACAATCATCTGCGGTGAATATCCATTCCTCGCTAGTGAAATGAAGAATCTATCAGCAGTCATCACATACAATGTAAATGTGTACAATAAGACTTCCCTCTCCAAAGAAAAAAGGCATCGTAATTTTCTTCTCGATAGAGGGCTCCTCGTTTTCCAACGACTCAGGTGCACACCTCCCAAAGGAAATATCACGCATCAGCCAGAGCTGCTGAGAAATGCTGCCAAAGACGCCTCGCGGTGGAGCACGTGTTTTGGTGAGCCTCCGGAAGGCGAAACGGCGTTGGACTCATGAGTGCCTCTCGATCAGCCGTGAGAACTTCAAAGAATCGAATAGATTTATTTCTCTATTGACGGTGGGTGTCATCATTCTAATGCGTTTTTCCTCCGGCGTATCGGAAGACCGCGGTGCGCCCTGGGCAGGGAAGAGTGTTTGCACCCGCCCCGCTCTACGAGTCCATTAGCAGCGGCCCAATGTGTCCACTCGGTCACGATCCACAAACAACCGCGTAGGAGGTGCCCCTCCTCCATTTCCCTACTTGTATGCTTCTTCAAACCTCACTTCTTGCACCCTTTTCCTCCTTTTTCATTGCTCTCTTTCCTTCTTTTGGTCCATTTAGCTCCCTCCTCCCCTCGACCTCTTGGTAGCTAAAGGTACCCGAAGTCTCCAGATAGATCGATGAAAACGTATCCTCTTCTCTTTCCCACTCATTTCTTCTTTTTAAACCTTCTCCATCATTAAAGTTGCTAAATATTCTCAGTATAGATCATTTGCTGAATCAGAGGTGGAGGCGATCGCCAATTCAACAGAAATGTTCAAAACTACCAATTTCCTCAGGATGGAGCTCGTAAAACTTTCTACGAAGAAATATGAATCTCGATGTTTTGCTTCTTTTACTACGCATTCAACGGATTTTACCAGGAAAAATACCACTTCAATTGTTAATTGGAGGGAATTAAGGCTCTGATATATTAGTCACTTCAAGATTGATATGCAAGACAATTTCTAAAATAGCCCTCACCACAAACATTTTACATCCCTACCTTGTATGGAATAATAAAGATCTATCTTTTTCCTCCTCCACCTTCCTCCTTTCCTTTTCCCCTTCCTCCCCTTCTTTCCTCTTCCTCTCTTCACTTCTTCACCTCTTCAGAATGCCTCTCCAAGTATTCCACTCTCTGCTTCTCTCCTCGACGTGTTTGCCCTTTCGAAGGTTGGAGCGAGAGAAAATTAGTGAATTCCCAAATAATAACCCGAGTGTATTTCGCCGAAGGATATGATGCGACTTTGAATGCCTTATCTTTAGAGATTCCCGTACAAAAGACTCATGGTTTTGTTTGTCCGGTTGAAATGCCCTTAAGAGAGAGGTCTTTCTCTCGGAATTGACGAGAAAGATCGCTTATCGACGAACTTGATCGTTCTAAGATGAAAGGTAAATCGATTATCTAATGTCGAACCACTCGAGGTGTTTTGATTAGTAAAATATCGAGTATTACTTGTTTGAGGGTCGAGGTCAGCTTCTTCGACTAAAGATAAAGGGATTCTGACTCATTCTTTCCACACGAGAACTTTCTTAATTAAATCGTCGGCGCTCGATCATCTTTCCTTCGAAATTGTTAACAATTTTCGGATCAATTTCTTTTAAAACAATGTTTTCATTATTTCTCTTGGTACTAACACATTCCATATTATTCTGCTTGGTTGGATTATAATGTAGTTTTAATAGAGATTGCTAATTCGGATTTTTCGAAGACGGTAGCAGGAGCTTCTTGTAGACTATCCTTATAATTCCAAGGGATTTCAGATCAATGCATCAAGAAGCATCAATTCAAGAATTGATTTTAGTGGTATTGATCTATCTCATATGCTTTCAAGTAAAAATTATTCAGCAGAATGGTATTGCATGTATCTTTGCCTTTTTCTCCTTCATCTGCGATGATCACTTCACTGCGAACAGCTTTTTGATTGCTTTTCATCCACTAACTTCTATTCAATAGAAGTTAATTGTATATATTATGTTCAATCTTACTTTTGAAACTTCTGTTACAGCCCTGCAATTGTGCATTCTACATTTTATGTAGTAAAATCAGCAACAATTGAAGCGACGAGGAAGAAATACTAAGTAGAATAGCCAAAGCAAAAACTGTTTTCCCACAGCAAATAATGTAAACTTGGATACTTATAAACAATTTTAAACTACACTTGGAGTGCTCTCTCATAAGGTTATGACACTTGAACTGTAGGTAATGGCAACAGAGAAGAGAGTATTAGAAGCTATAAAGATGTTTTGGTATGGTGGAACGATAGAAACGAAAGGACAGTGAGAAACAAATAAAAAGATACTTCGAAGAACAAATGAAGAGGGAAGGCTGATAAAATCATCCGTCGAAAGATGGAATCATCTGGTACGCACAAATACTCGATAGTCCACAGAAGAAGTTATTGGAAGGAGCGGTGGAAATTGTTGAGAAAGACCTTGGCTAGATTATGAGTGGCAGGTGATGATTATTGTTAAGGTTGGGAGTAATGGGGACAATGTCTTGGAGAGCTGCAATGAACAAATCTCAGATGATTAACCTATGATGATGGTATGAAGAAATACGAGAAAAGATAGGGTCAGTGGGATGCACTTTTTCCAACGTATTTACCAAACCTCGGATTATCAACCCAAGACTATGATCGATATGAGAAAGCGTAACTTTGTGGAAAGCCATAATGATAATTAAAAAATAGCTTTGTAATTTTCCACAGGATTTATTTTCACAAATATTTTCACCTGAAGATGGTTCCTCGGAAGTGAAACCGGTAGTGGAAATAAATACTGTGGAAAATCACGAAGCTATTTTTTTAATTATCAAGACTATTATGAAGAGCGGATTGTAGAAATATTAAGGCTTAAACTTTGGTCATTCAACGGCTATACGTTTTATTTTTCTTGGATTATATTCCTATATCTTGAGTATGAAATTGCTTTAAAATTGCCTTGATTGAGATATTGCAATATCTATATATCGTTTTATGTAAAATTTTAGCGAAAATATTTTAAGTTTTATTTAATATTCTATCAAAAATTAAAACCACATATTCTTATGTAATCTTCAATATTTAATGTCAGTGATTTTTTACTGTTGAGCTTTACTAAGTTATACAGTATATTCACCGTTTTATTTCTTGTAAACATTAAGCATCTTCTAGAGAGACTTACAGCATCCCAAATCCATTCGTTACTAAAGCTTATGTAACAATAACACTTACGTTGCCGAGTATAAAGATACCATCGCATAATTAATTTACGATGGAGTCAACTTGTCCAATCATTGATTACAGCCCTGTTTATACCAAATACACTGATAATCTCAAAGTTATTCATAACTTCTAAAAGAGTTTTGTAAACTACTATAACTTAACTCGTCTTATAACTGTATCTTCGTTGGAGGTATTAGTTTAGTTAATTCTTTCTGGTCCAATGAGTCCAATTGTTATCACTTCACAGTTTTTATTTTATCATCCATTCATATCACCTGCTGACTCAATTTTGACCCATAAGCAGTATAATATACAGTATGTAGTGTATAATTCCAGTATAATACGCAGCATATAATTCCAGCAGCAGGTTTCATGACTCGCCGTTCAATCATCAGAAGATAGAAGAAAAATTCAAAGGATAAATTTATTAAATAAGTTCAGAGAAATTAAGTTCTCAGATGAGGTAACCGATATAATGCGACCCCCATGATATATGGACCTTTCTGATACTGCCAGAAAGATTAGGGAAATAGATGCTAGAACGAATCGTTTCAAAAATTCATTTTTTCCGCGAAGTATACGCGAAAGCAACCGTTTAGGAAAATAGAGTCAAGGTGCTTGTACCCCCTTCCACACGCCGAAAGGAGGCTTGCAGGGTTCTCACATAGACATAGACATATGATATTCAGCTGTAGTTGAAGATTGCTGTACTCGTGCACGCGAGTTATCGTCAGGGTGTATCGGTGGTGGTGTTTACGTTATTGAAAAACTGACCGTAAGTGGATTATTTTCTCGTGTGAAACTTTAAAACTCTTTCAATAACGTTCAGAATTGTATGTTAAATGTTTTGAGCAGTCGCCCCGAAAAATGCTGTTTTTATTTCTTTCGCTAAATATAACTCGATTCCATTTGGAATCATTTCAGAAATTTTGGTTCTAATTACGTTTGAACGAATTAAAGATTTTCTGCACATATATAACACCTTAAAAGATATGTAAATAGATTGAATTTATTGTTTTGCTGCCTTTTAAGAAATTGGACCGGAAAGGATTCGAATTTCGTATGATTATAAATTTCAAAGTCTTTAATTCGTAAGACATCGTTGAAAATATTCATAATTTCGTGATTATTATGATATTAATATAATATATAAATTCTCAGCATAATATATCGAGGAAGAACTGAACCATCGAGGGTGGATTATTTTGCAGCAGACTCATTTCATTTCTTCTTTCTTTAGAGACATTAGTGATGTATCTTGCTCAGGAAGCAGATGTGGAGATCAAAAGAAATAAATGACTCCGCAAAGAGACCTCTATAATGCATTCAATGGATGCAAATCCTCTGTTTTCCTGCAAACACACTTTCCTCTAGTCAAACATCCAGCTTTTAAAAAATGCTTGTTTCCACTTGATTGTATCACATTGACGTCCATTAAGGGAAGCAGTCATTCCTTTCCTCGTTAGGCATTCACAGCAGAGTGGGGATCTCTTCTTTCGACCTAACGAGTGAACAAAAATAACATCAACAGTTCCATCGCAATCAACGACGTCTTAAGTAGGAGCTCCCACGGCAAACGGTAATTACGGCGAAATGAAGAAGGGTTCTCTAGTTTTCTAATCATTCCTGCAAACAAGTCGGAGTGCCTTGCATACCGCCCACCTGCACTCGTCTTTAAAAACACGCTTCTTGCCGATCGCAACTTCCGTCACTTCTTTCCCTCATTCTGTCGCCTTGGATTCAAATTATCCCAAAGGGATTCATTTTGGCCAAGGGACTTTCTTCCGAGGCCAAGGTGAATCAAAATTCGGTTTGCCATAAAAGTTGTTGGGCTCAAGTGGAGTTGAGACTCCTTATAAATCCCCAACACGTGCCTTTTGAGGGAAGTGTGTAACTTAAATGCCGTTCTCGTATTAGCGGATTAAAATTCATAACCTATCTTAAAATAAAGCATTTTGTCTACCAATATTGATTATTTTTCCATACGAAAATCTCTCGTAATGCAATTTTGTTTCGACTTCGTATACTCAGAAATTAACCATTCACTCTAAGACATGTCCATTAGAGCTCAAAAATCAAAACATTGCGACAAGAAGAATATTATTTGGCAATTTTTTTGTTTATTTTCCAAGTAAGCATTCATTGAAAGAGTTTATTATTCGATTTAATAAAGGTTCCATGAAATCGCACTTATTGTTAGCGTGTGATGTAAATTACGCATCTTAATTTGAAAATGTCAATCTCGTTAAACCTAAACGAGAGTATTCTTATCATATATGTTAGATTATTCCATCTGAAAATTCATGACGTATACTGTAAAAACCGATTCATGGATTCTCATGGCATTCAATCCATGTTTTTTGCTCTAAAATAATTGACACACGTTCGACCTTTGCCTCCAGTAGCCCTTTTTATGCAATATTTTCATATTGGAAGGGATATTTTTCATTTATAGAAGCACGTGTACTACATATGTCGATTATATTTTCTCTACCATACCGGAGATACTTCAAAAAGATTCCGAAAATCTGCACAATGCATGTGCAGATTTTTATGACAATAATCGGGATATGATTTCTGATGCTTATTCAGCATAAAACTCTCTTGACATGTCACGATTTGAATACGAAATAATTCTTTCTAATCAGTAGTTCCGATTTAATCTAAATGACTTCAGGAGTGTTGATGCTCTTTGTAAGTGTCCACCTCCAAATTGCACCAACTAATTCTATTCGTACACTATATTACCATTAAATATCTTAGTTACTTTACATCAGACGTAATCCCTTCGCTGTCCCGCAGTCCCGGGTTCGGTCCCCGGTTGGGGTCAGTATTTATCGGTGTTCACTCAGCACCGCGGTGAATATGGATAATTATCCTAACTAGAAAAAGTCAACTCGCATCCCAAAGCTAGGCCGTAACACTCAAGAGGTTTCCCCGCCATAGACTACATTTCTTTTACTATTACCAGACATATGACCATAAATAAGTATTGATTTCAAATAATCATTAAGTCACTACGAACGTGAAATTTTAATCTATGGTAGTTAAATATTACCTATCTCTTCATTAACTCATAATTTCAGGTTACCAATAAAGAGATCGCAATAAATGAGTTGTGATTCTATTGCGGAAACTATAAAATCAGTTTAATTATCCTGAAGATCCAAAATATTAATCTACTTGCCTAATATACATAGGCCATTAGATAGGTTATCATTTCAATAAGAAGGCTATTTAAAGCGTCGAGACTTGATGTTGATATTACTGTAAGGTATACTCGAATAGAAAATTATGCATCAGTTTATTGTTCGTCTAAGCTAAACTGTCTGTTGAAAGAAACATTTAAAAACTTGGTCGTTGCGGTATTTTGGTAGAGATATGATAATTTCGTCACTCTTAAGTTTAACAGAGGGCGCATAGAATAAAGCACTAATATCAGAATTAGCAAAAAATTCTTTTTGGGTACGATTATCACATTATTATTATCACAACGATTATCATAATATTATTATCACAAAACAATTTTCGTAATTTTGAGAATTTAGGTTTTTTTCGATGGAAGACAGTTCAGGTATCCTTTCAACATCATCTATCAAGAAAGGATAGATATAAAAGAAAAGCCTAATTATTGAGCTGTACTCTATAGTACGGGATCCCATCTTGAGGATGTTCGTTACCCTAAGTGGCACACTAGACTATTCAAGGAATACAGTGAATTGAAAGTGAACCAGGATATAATGCTGTTAAAGTATTCTAGCAGTTACGTTAATTAGTAATATTTTTGCTTCTGTCGTTTGTCCTGCTATTTGTCGTTGGTATCGAAATTTACTTTAAAATGTATTACTTACTATGGCAACTTCGTGATACCGGATGGTTCTACTTTAAAGCCCAAGGGTCCACGAAAACCAATGTAACTCTTGCTCTATAGGCCCCTCATACAATCGTAGATACGCAAAAGAGACAATTAATGAATAAACGTTTGCTTTTGAAAATAGGTCCAAATAAAGTGAAAGAATGAAATATCCGGTTTTATCGATTCGTTGTGTTCAAGTATGTCTGAAGATCCTACGACAGAGGTATAATAATGAAGAATGTACATCTTATGTACACTTTTCCCTTTTGAGACATGAAGGTTACACTCTCTCCATTTACTAATTACATTTTTAATTAAATAATTTTATACTCCAAACGTTTCCATCCTCAAAACGCCTTTCGATTCCGTCATCTTTATACATCTTTACGTATGTTACCTAATCGACGTACATTTCTTCAGTGTCCATTTCAGCATTTAATAAAACTTTATCAGTTTTACTCTTACTTTTGAAGAATTCAAATTTTCTTCATACAACAAGTTAGTCATTTTGTTTACATTTGTATTATACATATGCATTAACGTCCAAATCAAAATGAAAAATCCATTTCTTACCGAACATCACTTTTCTATTACTCCACACATATTTATCATTCAGTCATGTCTTATTTCATCACTCCCAATATTACTTCATTTACTTCTCGCGCAATCCAACCTAATTGCGATCAGTAACTCATATGCTTCTGACACACCCAAGTTTCGCTATCATAGACAATATCGGTGCGTTATAATTGTGTGTATACAATCTGCTACCTTTTTGCTTTTGCGACTTCCTTGATTTTGAGCTAATCGTGTCCCTTTCATAACTGAGATAATAAAACGTATTATTGTGTAGCTAAAAAGGTATCTCTATTCTTTGTGTTTTCTCATTACTTAGCCATCCACTCATTATATGACACTGTCGGTTAATCAGGAAAAATATTTCTAGCCCTTCGTCTTGATCCTTTCGAAATAATTTCTATTTTTCCCTTTTAGTGTCCCTGTGGACGTATGGTAGAGACCTGTAATTTGAACTTCCAATAAAAATGTTCGGTCAAAAGCTGCGTTCGTTCTCCTTTTTTTCAATAAATTCATATCTTCCGTGAGCACTGGAGGCAGAGACTCGGACCAGTTGTTGGAAGTTGCGAAGGGGATACAAAGGAGGGGTTTCTCCGTTTGGTGTGCGGATAACCCAATTAGGGAGGCGCGGGGACAAAAGGAGAGAGAGGGGAGGTTTTTTTGGGGTACTTTGGAAGTGGGAGGGGAAGCAGAACGATGCTAACCGGGTTAGCACTAATTATTGTGGATAACGCGCTTGCAATATTCAACTCGGAAGACGAGGCGGTAATCGGATTGGCTGGATTGCTAAACGAATCAAGATTCTGCGGTGGAGTGGGCAAGGAGTGGATGAACGCTAGAGATTAGGCGAGGGAAGCTAGGGGAAGGAGATATGATTGATCGCACCAAGTCTTCCTTTTTCGGAAGCTTGAGACTAATGAGTCCATTCGTGCATCTAACCAATTGTTGGAGTTACGTGATGTTCAATTAGAGTTCTCTGATTGAACAATTGGTACCGGAAAGTCTCGTAAAACCAACGCTGATCATTCTTATTGAATTAGCAGTTTGGCACTGTAAGTAACATAGATTCTATTGTATAATTGAAGTATTGTCTTGGAAAGAAGCGTAGATAATGAAGCTCGCGGAAATTTTGTTGCAGTACAAATTTGATGAAGAAAAATTACGATTATTGGATAATTAGCTAGTAATCCTGCATTACGCAGTTAAGAATGGAATAAAGAATGTGCCGAATTAAATAACTAGAAAAGTTGTGCGCCATGTCATTCAGTGAATGTTTAAGTTTTTGGGGACGTGAAAAGGGACATCCGAATGGAGAAGGACCGCTTACGGCGAAACGGGGACGGAGAAGTCCCATTTTCCAGAAAAGCCGTAATCAAGGGCGAGCAAGGCCGTAAATCACACATGGAAGGGAGAAGAGGAAAATTGAAGTGAGGGGGAGAATAGGAAGGATCTGATCGAAGAAGAGGTAAGGAATGCTCCATTGGGGAGCAGGAATCGGCCGAAAACTGCTCACAATTATTTTGCGGGCTGCAGAGAAATAAAGAGGGCGCAAAAACCACTCTAGAAGAGAGGAGTTTGTAGAATGATATTATTATTAAATGTAGAAAGAATTATTTTAGAAATCTCAAGATGAAAATGTATTTAAAATTACCATCTATGTGTTTATGATAATATCTAGCGTGAAATGAATTACATAGTGTTTATAATTTCGCGAAGTAGTACTCTGACTCATTTGGAAAAGTATATGCAAAATACCCTACTCCTTATCTCACATAATGAACCTCATTCACTCGCCACAGCTATCAATTGCTCATGGTGAAGGATATGAGGTTCAAATCGGTCTGCGAGCGTAATATTTTGAAATGTTTTCAAGAAATCAAGCGATAAAATCGATATTTGAAGGCGCGACTTCTTGGAAAGCCATTGCAGAATGAGACACTTGGTAATTTTTCACATGATATTTTATTTAGCAACCGATTTTGTAAGAGATGTAAGTCCTCTTACGAAACCGATAACTAAATAAAATATCCTGTGAAAAATTACCAAGTGCCTCATTCTGAAATCAAGCAATAACTAAGGTAATTTTTTACCTGTATCTTCTGAAATTGTCTGATTCTTAAGTTCCCTTTTCCAATTATCCATTAATCATCTTTGCATCCCTTCTGTTGCTTTGCCTGTTAACTCCACGACTGTGGCTTACAGTTCAATTTCCTGTCGCTCTTACCAAACCAAAGGCTGAATAAAATATCAACGCCGATGGAATTCTTCGACCTCACGATATTAACATGATCTCGGAAGATGTAGCGAGCAAGATCTTCGTGGCGTGGATTAACCATCCTCCGCCGAACTTTGCAGTCGAGAACTCTCCTTCGGAGGAATATCCTATCCGCGGTTTCGTCCGCCAGTCGGCGCAGTAATCACTCGAGATGCCCAACTTCTCGCCTTCGCCGACGCCGCAGAGGATGCGGAGGCCTTACAGAGCATGCGGTGGGGAAGTTGTTCTTGGGCAAGGTGTAGAAGGGGTGAATGTTCCAACTGCGGAAGCGCACCCCAGGGAATAATGGCCCCTTTCGGACCAATCTTCTTCCCCCACTCGCTTTTCCCTCGAATCATCTTCTTCCCCTTACACTTGCTTTGCTCACTCGGCTTATCACGGAGCGCCTTCACGATGAACACTTCCGAGGTTGACTGGAGCCTCATTCGAGATATTGCTCACTAACTTGCCTGCTTTTTTTGCACGTGGATCTTTGCTTACAATCCTTTCTGGATTTTTTCTGGAGTCGTCTCAATTGGACTTAAAAATATTTTGACTGAATTTCTTTTATGAGAAAATTCGGAAATTCATGAATTATAAGTTGTAATTGAGCAGAAGATCGATATTTTATTTAGAATTTGAATTAAACGTAGTACTTCATGCAGAAAGAGTAAAACAAAATTGGTATGACAGTTAAATTTACTAGTATCGTATATAGATGGTTGGAAGCAATCATGGGATTCATTTTATTTTTCCCCTTCTACTATATATCGACGAATTTTAATTTCTTCTGGTTCGAAATGCTATATACATGTATCTTTAATCTGTTATAGCTGTTTATGTGAAATCCAAAAGGTTATGAGTGCTCCTCACTGGTATTATACGAAGGGTATTCAATAAATCGTATAAATCACATGGTCATCCTCCTGCCCTGGACTTGTTCCACTTGTTAGCACTGTGAGGTGAACAAAAACGAAGTACCTCATTCCTCATTTAGACTCCTCCGTTACTAGTACCCATCCAACTTTGCGCTTATTATTTATTTTCAAACAGACAACAGTTGTCTCCGAGACAACTTGCTTTTCACTTGTCCATTTGCTACTTCCTATATATTTGACATAATCTACTTTCTTTTAAAAATATAATTCCAAAGCCAGCGATGAATACTTAGAAAATGAGTTTTTGAGTATGCATTTATTTATTAGTGTGTGTTTATGAACTCACGCACGCTATTCGAAAATAAGGTGGAGAACAGGAAAGGATGACATGCCGAAGAAACCAACCTATTGATTGACAATTCGGCCGATAAACGATAATAACTCGACTTAATAAAAGTATCGCTCTGGATATGTATGGATAATAATATTGAATTCAGTGGTCAGTGACCTCTACCGTGGCAATCAGTGACAGTACCAGTGGTGGTCTCAATTAATTTTCTCCCAAACCAGCTTCATGTATCAGCCAATGCGCTTTGAATTATTCTTCGTAATCTTCTCCCCTAAGGGTATCCCTTTTATCGTATCTCTTCTCATCTCTCCCTTTTTTATCGTCCACTCCCTAATTCGCTCCTTATTCATCTCGTTAGGAAATAGCGCTCTCTCCCTCTTTAATTTCCCCATTCTGCGGCCTTCCGTTCTTCCATAACTCTAAATTACGTTTGGCGGAGGAAGGTGTGCCTTGAGCCTATGTCAATATGAACGGTAATCAATGAATCAATATTGCGCCTCCCTTTCTTACCGCTGCCCTCTTAATAACTCGCTAACCTCCGCACTCAGCAAACACAGCCTCATCTCATTCACTCTTATTTTGCCATTCTTTCCTCACTGCTCCTCTCAATTCCTCTTCCTTCTCTCTCTCGTCACCCAAGCTTATGGACCACTCTCGATACATTCTTTTCGAGATACGAGCGTCTCGGTTTGATCTCGAGATACGAACCTGGATTCGAGATACGCTCTCAATAAACAGGAAGGACAAGAACTGCCAATTTAACGTTTTCTTTAAATAAATTCGTTCGATTTGGAGTTATTTGTCATTATTATTATTGTTTATTGCACATTATATAATCCAAGACAAACACGAGCAGTAACCCAATATCAAAGATTCAAAATATTATATCACACAGTATATAATCGGAAATAAAACATGGAAAAAATATAAAGCATGCATATAGAAAAATCATTTAAATTAAACACACATATGTAAAAATCGGCAACAATCTACATACTTTAATTGATGCGTCAGTTCAGAAAAGAAAATGGCTGCCGTGCAATACGATTTTGAATCATGTAAATATTGATGATTTCTCACAAAATTAGACAAACGGAAAATTGAAAAGCCACTCTCCGTTTGCATTATGTTCAATCCATAGACCGGTGTTAGGACCCTACACCTCATACCCCCTTCAATAATACCTATCAAAAGCTCTACAGAGGGAATGAGGCATGTAAGATAAGTTGTGGAGTGAGGTAGATGATCCAGGATGCTAAGAAAGTAAATTCTTGGGAAGTAAATAGAAAAATGGAAGTATAAATAACTAAGCTTAAACATTGGTTCTATTCGTTCCATTTTTTTAATTTAACTTCTTGCACTCCTATAATCTGGCCGTAGTTGTTTCGTTTTAAGCCAGGAGAAATAATTAGCTATATCTATTTACTCTCCACTGCGTAAGGTAGTGTTAAAAGTTAAAGTATTGCTAATGATCTGAGTAGCTCGCGTTAAGTTTTGCTTAGTCTTCTACCACTTAACCAGGTGCAAGCTTTCTAAAAGTACATACCTACTGAACGTAGCAAATGAAAACTATGATACAGCCACATATAGAAACAAAGTTGTCCTGTGTTCCCATTTCACATGGCTTAGTAACCTGAGCTTTTGCGCGAATTCCATTTCTGGTTAACCAAAGAAAACTTGTATTTGATTGCTTTTGATATTAATCACGGGTCAGATTTTAATTTAAACGAGAATCCGTAAATTTCTTTCATTCTCTATCTCTTTAATTATCTTCAGAAGATATTGAAGAATATTATTAAAATTTCATCTGGGATGATGTATACGGTGGAATTGATTGGATATTGCTGTACATAAATTGCACTTTTTGAGTGCCCTATTTCATAGCAATGATATCATTCATCGACCCAGTACGAGAACGAAATTCCCAACTTTTGCAAAATTCAACACCGATGTGTGCACCATATTTTCAGAGTATCTACACAGATGTGGACACAAGATAAATGGCACTCGACCCACCTTTGATTCATATTTACTCATGTTTGTCCCTCAGTATCATTTTGCACCTAGTGGTAACTATATATTGATGCATTACGACAGTTATCAACTTTAGCCAAACTTAGGTTAAGTTATCTCAATTAACCGTCCAAGGCCAGAATTACTTTTTTGTAATTATTTTAAATTTCTTACGTATTTCGATTTGTGATTGTCTGAAAACAATACTCATAAAATTTATGCCAAACATATTTCTAAAACCAACCAAACGAATATAAAATTGCAATATTGTCATCGAGCTCTCCTATTCTGTGATACAAAATGAAATAATAGTTGGTGACGGATGATACCATATGGCATCCGAAGTCTATCGTTGGTTAACCCACGGATATCTTTTTCTCGAAGGGGGTAGAAGACGTTATGAACTCACCCTGCTTCAAACCTTATTTCAACATATCTCTTACTCTTTGAGTTTATTGTTCTCCATTTCCTTCCTCTTCTCCTCCTTCATTCCCTCTCCTCACCGATTTACATTTGTTCCCTTAAATTCTTATCAGTTCGAATCTCCTAGATGAAGAATAAAAGGAAATTATTGAATAGATGTATGACTGTGTTTGAAGTGAAAGTTATCTGAATGATACGGTTGGAAATATTAACATTTAGGGTAACATGAGGCTAATAACATACTTATCCGGTATGATATAGTTTAAATAATAAATGTAGGTATTTATTACAAGTGCTTCTTTTATTGACTCAAGGTTACAATTCAAATTATAAATATTTATTTAAAACTAATAAAATTGCCGAATGTGCCTCTGAAATTCAATAAATATTTGTTCTTATTTCAATAAAATTCTGAACTTAAATTGGTATTACAGCAAATCATTGATTTTTCAAACGAATAATATAATTGGAAAAAAGTTGAATATGCTTCAAAATACCTTTCAAGAGTAACCTAAAGAAATTAAAGTAAACAGAAGCCATTAGGATATTGTCTGGTCTATAATCCTATAAAATTTCTTCTCTTTCAAAATTTATTTTAAAAAGTAATTCAAACGCCTGAAAATGTATCTTTCATCAAATAAGAATTATGTATATAAATAAAAACGTTATTTTTTCAACGTTTGTTTTTGGGTTTCAATTGAATGCCCAAAATTTTTAATGTTTATGATATTACTCTGTGGTATTTTCTCTGAAGTTTTCTGAACTATTGCTATGCCTTCAAAGTTCCGATATTTTGTAGCCTTCTTCGTTCTTTTTATTTTTTAATCGGACCAAATTCTGCTCAATCTTTATGATTTTCAGATATCCCCTCTGTTTACGCTGGCTCTTTCCATTTTTGTGGGCGTTTTCCTGTCGTGGTGTGATTTTATCGAGTACTCTTTTGGTCCAGAACCTTTTGCAAGGTATTCCTCTTCTTTTTCTATTTAGGTCGAAATTAATTGTGCTACATCATTTGCCATAAGTTGGATGAAATAAGAGACTTTTAGTTCTATCGCCTAACAAAAAACCATATTATTATTGTGTATTCTTACGCATAAAGCAAAGGGCGAATAGCTCCATTCTCACCGTTAGAAACATATTTCGGGAACTGAGTTCGTTTACCTCGAAGACAGTGGGGATGCGTTGTCCTGAGGGGCAGGATAAACTGATTCTGGCGTTGATTGGGAGAGAAAGTCTCCTCCTCCTCAGGGAATTCGACCCTCGTCATCATCTCACAATAGCCCTATTTCAATTGTACATTTTTTCCTGTCTCGCATTCCCTGGAGACGGAACCATGCGATGAATTATTCAAATGCTTTTCACTCGCAGTAGTTTTTCTCCTTCCGATGGATCAAAATCCTCTTCATCTTCATAATTCGACTTCGCATTTGTTTGTCTAGCTGCTTGGCGATTGATCTGTCGCGAAATCATGCTCGATCCCGCTTTATTGATCGAATCTTTCATCTACATTCAGTTACCGATATCTTTCACTGAATGACCTCTGCATGAAAAAAATGCGTGAATCGCTGCCAAAATCTCAACGAAACTTGGCCAAAAACGCTCACCTTTTCGCTAGTAAAATCTCTTTTAAATATAATAAATTGCTACCCTGAAATATAGTCTGAAGTTTTCTAAAATGATACGAATCAGATATTCGATATTTAATCATTCATTAATTCACTCTGCGTTTATGATACCAAAAGAGAAAACATTGGGTAAATATATCCATCAAACTTCGTAATATACTTTTTAATCAAATATATATATATCTCGGTAATTCACAAATTTTAAATCGTGAAACACCACCTTTTACGCATACATATTCATAATACATCGCTTATACATAGTTTAGATAGAGTGCTATTTCATAAACTAAAGGTATCAATAAGAATACGCGAGAGAATCCTGGATGTTGTGTGTGTAGGAATTTTCTCCTGAAAACCAGCCACCGAAGCTGCAAATCCTGCTTTTATTGTTTCCTGTTGTATATGTTAAATAATATTTCATTAAAAACTATGGTAGTGATATTATATATGAAGAAATATAAAAATTTCTAATGGGTATAACATTAGGTGTCAAAGATGATTTATTTCGTGATTTATTCTTGGAGAATAATGAAGCACATTTGGAGTAATTAATTATTATTTGAGATTGAAATATTTGAAATCAAGTCATTTAGTGTTCCTCGGTAGTTTACATTGCGGCCTTTTCTTTTAACGAAGCACTTAATTGCATGTGGTTCGTTTACTTCATTATGAACGCAACCCTGATGACAAATGTTCGCATGTGAGAACTTAATACGGAATTAGAAAAACTGGAGGAATTCAATTTTCTTGGAAAGGCTCGCAAATCGGAAGGGGTTCGGCGGGTACAAATGGATTACATTCAACAATTATTTATAAGTCCCTAGTGGTGGAAAATGGAATAATTTTGGGGGTGAAGTGGAAAG
This sequence comes from Sympetrum striolatum, assembly GCA_947579665.1. Lineage (NCBI taxonomy): Eukaryota > Metazoa > Arthropoda > Insecta > Odonata > Libellulidae > Sympetrum > Sympetrum striolatum. The sequence continues at coordinate 43,929,743 of OX388342.1, read as the reverse complement.
AAGAAAAGGGTTCGCGACATCCGAACGGACCACGGTTGAGGAATTGGTAGTAACCCGTTGATTGGCAATTGGCTCGACGGGCCAAGGAAACCGATATCCGCGCAATCCCAAAACCCTTTTCAATTTCCTCCCTTCGACCAAGTGCTTTGTTTTCGCCATCTTCCCTTCCTTCATCTCGTTCCATTTCAAAAGTACACCATCCCGCGATATCCTGTCCGATTAACCAAGGAGTGGTAGCTCATTCTCTACATCCAATTTCCGGAATCCATTGATATACTTTCGTAACATTTACATAATAAGTAAACCGATATGTCGAAGTTCCCCCTTCCCAATCCGCAAAATTTCGAAACGCAATTGACACCTCATTGGGTTGATAAATAAGTGGTCTATGAACTATTGCATGCTTCGACTTTGTTTTCCAAACCATAAATGATCATTAAAACGATTAGATATTTCATTGTTGATACGATTGGACCATCCACAATTTTTATGGTGGAAAATCTTTAAACTTATTCCAATGACATAAAACCTCATAATTCAAATTGAAATATTTGCTTGAGGGCATCAAAACTTCATTGATGATCACTAGAAAGATAGAGATAAAATTTAACGCTGTGTAGTTATTTTTCAATTGCATATTTTGGTGTAAATGTCAGCCAAACGAAAGTTCAAACTATCTCAATGAAAGATATTAACACTCGTCTTATTATTAGTATGGAGTAAGATTGACGATATAAGTAAACGATGACGTGAAACTTAACAGTTGAGAGATAAGGTATTAGACAAATCTGTTAAAGAATTATTCAGGCCAATATCTCAATTCAAAAAATACTATAGACAAATCTCATCCTCATTCAACGATTTTCGATAAATTAACATTGTTCCTTTTATTTCTTTATGGCTAAAAATAATCATAATTCCCTGGCAGTTCTTTCTCGACCAATCGAATGGTGTACAGTAAACACTAACTCTCAATAGCATAAAGTTACGCTTAATGGCTCCAAGGCGTCTTGTGCACATTATTACCATAGGGAAAACCGAATTATATTCCTCACTCTCAACGTCTAATTATAAATTTGTCATAACATTTCAAACCCAAGATTATGAAAATAAGTTTTAATCAAAATCAATTGATTCTCTAATCATACATTCGCAACAACAACGCGCTATCGTTTATTTAATTTTTTTTACAGGAAAAGGCTTCCAGTTTTATAAAATAACTTTCAGGGAATAATTTTCAGCAGTTTATATTATTTAAAAATAATATAGAGCTTCTGTTTACAGGCGTCTTTAATAAATTGCATTTAAATATCATGCAAATGACCACAGCAACGCAATTTGCGCTGCTTCGCAATGAGATGGGACGAAAAGCTAAAACCAGATATAGCTGCGAATGGTCATTTTTGGCATGAATCAAAACAGCGATGAAATTTGGATTACTTAAGGGGTGATTGACCGAATAGTGCAACCTTCCATAAATCAGAACATGTGAAAAAGCTCCTTATCGAACAAGTTAAGAAAATGTCTCTGGAATACGAAATTGAAGGACCGGACAGTTAAATAAAGAGTTTTCATATAAAATTAAATTAGACTTGCTTACGATTGTATTTTTGTAAAATTTTATTTGCTAGTTGATCTGGGGATTTAGTGAAAAAGGAGCCGCTCACTTTCTTCACAATTGCTGTGTGTTGCTGGAATCGGCGAATTCAAGCAACTCATGTTCCATCAAACTCATTTAGATGGGATTCCAACAACTCCCTCTCTGCATATCATCAAATCCCTCCCCCAATAGGTCCTCCAACAAACATTCAGCGTTCACTTCACATTCCATGAATTCACAGTGATCTTTATAGTATCTATATTGCAAAGTTAACATGAGCACTTTTATTTCAACTCTTTTCTAAGAAAGACCGTTGATAAAAAAGTAGCGAGACTATGAATTAATTAAGCTCCTTTCTTAGGAACCGAAGTTACGTTTGTTTTTCTCCACTTTGGTACAGGACCCCCATTTGGAACAAAACCCCCGCCTAAACATTGTGAATCTGAGTGAAGGCAGTAAAACTACTAATGTGAATTTCTTCCTGTATTTTTCTTATTCTGCTAATTAATGTGTTTTTAATTTGTCCGTTTTATTTTCATATATCTGTGGAATTTGGTTCTGCTTGCATTATGGATGAGCTTCCTACTTTCTTTGAGATAATGTCCTTATTTCTTCCTTACTGCTTCTTGCATTCAGATGTATTCAACCTGATCTCTCCTCGTGTTTCATCATCAACTACATCGGTCTCTTTTATTCTGCAAATTTCCTTTCTAGGTGTCCTTTGTAGAATCGTATTCTAAGAATTATAGGTAGGTTAAGTTCTGCCTGTCAATCGGTTTCTGTTTTGTAAACATCTTAATTTTCATTCTATTTTTTTCGTTACTTGGCAATGGTTCATTAATAATAATAAATGCCAATATTTTTGGATATTGATTGAGCTTTGAAACTCCAATATATTTTAGAATACATTTTTCTCTTTGCAATGATGAAATCTATGTTGAAACGTTAACCTCTATAGTTTCAGAATATTGCCTTGTGTTCGCGTTATATGCTGCAGAAAGTATTACTGACTATGACTTCATTATGTGGGAGTTTTCCGAGGGGATATCTTCTGTTTTCCGTTGTTTTCTTTATCCAGAAATAAGTACATTTTTGATTAAATATTATTTCTGTAGTTATGATAATGAACTCAAGGTATCTAAACTGGCTAGGAACAGTACACAGATCAATTACGATATTCCATGGGTCTTAGAGCCGAGCCGATACACGGGCGAGCCGGGCTGTCACCAGGGGTGCAAATGTATGAAGGAGAGATAGCGAGTTAATGAATGCTGTCAGCAAAAATAGAACCGAAGATCAATGCTAACGATTACCTCAATATCGATAAGTTACAGCTTTGGATTGCGAAACCATTCACTGAATTTTGAATCATCCCATTTTAGATGAAAGATCGAGATCTGTTTTTATTCTGCATTTCAAATATAACAGTTATATTAATGTACGCGGAGAATTTACAGTTTGCTTAAGCACGTACTAAACTTCCGAAAAAATCTTTTCAAGACGATTATTTTAGATGTAGAATTAATTAGAAGATAAATAAAAATTCTTTTTCTTATAAGGTTGATGTATCACGCAAGACCAATCAGCCAATTGTACACATTTTTTTATTTGTTGCCTTAGAGATAAACATTACATTGTTTAACTGTCTTATTTTATAAAGACGTGCTGAAAACTATTTGAAATTATCTTCTTTTAGAGTGCAATCTAAGCATACAGGATACAACTCGACAAAGGTAAGATGCATCATGAATAGCTTAATACTTGTATGAATATATTTACAGTGTTACGACCACGCATAAATATTGCGCATTACCCCTCACATGGCAAACACATTGTTTGGTATTCAACGTCAAAAATTAGGCATTATCGTAGATGGAAGTTTTTTTTATTGGGGACGGTGGGGAAATCATACCTTGTTATTTTCCAAGATTTCTTTGGCAAAATTGTTAAATGAATCATAAATAAAAGGGAGGCATGTTTGCATTTTAAGGTCGTCATGTAAGTAACAAATCAAAGATTTCTGAATTATGTCAAGAACCTTAAGATGTTTTGAATGACGATTTTCACAATTCATTGAAATTCATGAGCCTTTTGAAATTATTCTGTTACGAGGCCATGGAAATATAACGCAGTGATCATACGTTCAGGTATTTAGACATTTTAATCTAATGAAAAAAACTAAAATATTTTATTATATACCTATAAGAGAAATAAAATTTCAGAAAGTTGATTACTAAAATCATACTAAATTATGATGTAATTAACCCACAAAATAAAAAAAATGCAGTTGAATCTCATTAAGAAAAAATGAGAAATGTTTTAAAGTTTTTCTTGGATAGCTTCCATTTATACATAATATTCTATGTGAAGATTTGAACCCATGTCATTTCAAAGTAAGCGTTATATTCATGCTGAGTACTCAGGATGTTTAATTTAAAAATCGTTGAGTGTTAGGACAAAATTTTCATGATAAGATTCTTTTACGAATGTTAGCATACATGCTTTTTCAGTACAGATGAAAATTCTACCTTTTACAATCTAATGGAGGATAAAAAACATAAGTTTTTATATTTGTCATGAACTTGATTGGTTCAATTTGATAACAGCTGTTAATTCTTAAAAATCAACAGGACAGGATGACAGATAAATTTCTTCAAATATAAAAAATATTTTTCATTTTTGCAGGTCTAATACTCCCAAATATTTCCAACAGAATTATTTGATATAAAAGAACTAACTGAAAACTGATAAAAATCACTGTTATAATTTACCGGGTTACCTTTTGAATTGGGGATATGAGGGTAAAACAAATTTCTCCAATATCCTTTAACTACAAGAATGATTTACTCAAATAATATGGACGGTCCCTGAAAAAATTTTCAGTGATGTATAACTTAGGAAATGATCTTCAATTAACATTTGTATATCACTAGCAAAAGTTTCATCCTGATAATGATATGATATTATCCTGATAGATAATTAGTCTATTTTAAAATATTTCATATTTTATTATTTGCAGAGTTTTTGTGTGCTGCCTTCTTTCTCTCCAATTCAGAAAAGTTCAGCTTCTGATTAGCAAAAATATTTCCCTCGATTATCTGAGGTATTTTGTTGCCTCAGAATTGAAGTGAATCAGGTGATGGTCTAGATCAAAGAAATAAAAACGAACCTGAAATGAATAGGTAAGTAAAGGAGTTTTTAAAATTTATATATACCTCAGGTTGCAAAACTTGAAGGAACAAAATTTCTTTTATAAGGAATTTTATCACCCAACCAAACCAATTTTCAAAATGATTTCTTCTAAAATTGGAAAGCAATCAGCCAGATTGTTAAAAATCCTCTTTTCAATGTTGCTCAGTTTGAATAATTCTAATATTTAACATGGTTCATTTTATATTACAATAATTAGTTGTTACTAATAACATCCAAAAATTCTTGGCACAGTTAAGTTTTCTAATCAATACATTACTTTAGATTCCATGGAATGTGAAATATCTTTTTCAATAGACTCAGTTCCTCGGTTTATCCCATAAAAAGTGCTCTCAGCCTTTTAACAGAGGAATTATTAAAGACTAATGATTGCTTTCTCAGCTTGAGAGAATGATGAAATGCTATATCATTAAATTCTGAAACCCATCCTCACCTCAAGTCCCCCAACTCATCCAAAAGTTTTGCTATCAATATACTTACATATTTCATTTTAAGTAGATTTCGAATGAAAACCAAAATAAGTATTCATTACTGGAATATCTCAGATCTTTAGATTTGGTCATTGAGAATTATGAGGTTCATTAACAATAAAATTTTGTATGCTCTACACGTCCTTTAGAGCTATCAAACTCTAATGTAAAGTTGTCTTTGCATAGGTTAAGGCCATTATGTTCCCGTTTGATGGCAATGAGGCCCAAGAGGAAGACATGTAAGTAAATATAATTAAATGTGTTATCTAAAATTGTTCACTGTCGGTATTATTTTTCATATTAAAAGACCAAAGCTAGCCAAATCTTCCTAAATTGCTTCAGTCTTTTAATTTTGGATAATCATCATTAATAATGATCAATTTAGCATTAATTTTAACAATGTTCTTACATTCAACATACTAATTAAATGAAAATATATTTTCATATTAATAAAAATTATTAAGTGGTGGATGAAGAAGAAGAAAAACCTTCTCCTATTACTGAAGAACTAAATTTAATTTCCACCAAAACTCTGGATTATCCTTTAGATAGAAACTCTAGGATGGCAGGAAAAATAAAAGGACTTACATTACTTCAGGTAAAAAAATCGATTAAAAATAAATAGAAATATTTTTTTCTGACTTAGGAATAATATTATTCACTTAATACTGACCAAAATGCAATTTCTAATGCTAATCTCTGCAAACAGCAAAATGATGTAAAAATAAAAAAGAAAGAAAAACATGAATTCAATATGATTTCCTTATAATTTTTAGAGTAGTAGATGCTACTAGAAACATAATGATCTTACAAAAATCAATGTTTAAAATAATATAGAAATATTGCAAATTTGACGTATTTGCTTAAACTTTGGTAGATTATTATCATCTTTATAAAAGAGGATGAAAATGTGTATTGGTCAATGAGAAATTATGAATTTCAGCATAATGAAAGTTATGAAATAATACCAGTAACTGTAAACTTATCCTGTCTTGCTATTAAATTTTCAGAAGTTAGTGAGAAAAATAGAAAAGGAAAAAATAGTTTTGTCTGATAAGGATTTGCGAATGTTGCTTCGCTGTAGTCTGCATACTCTGAGATATATTTCACAAAAGTGAGTAAATAACCTGTAATAAACATTCATGAAATGATAGCTTTTGTACCAGATTTTTTTATTAATGGAGTAGATGAATTTTAATGAATGATATTGGTAAGCCATGATTACAGTAAAAATGTGCCTAATCTGAGTAATAACCACACAAGAAAAATTAAATCGAATAAAATTTCAGATAGTAACAATGTATAATGTAGTTCTCACAACAGAAGCAATATTTGGCAAGGTAGAAATAATTATTTGGAAAGAAGATCTTAGTTAATTTATGAAATCTTTAGAGAATGTAAAAAAAATTAGAACCATTCTGGGTGTAGATGGAATTAGATTTGAGGAAATTTTAAAAGGGTTGTGGTGGTATAAGTTTTCAGAATCATTCAAGAGAGATGTGTGTTTTACATAGTAAGTAATGGAGAATAAAACGAAAGTAATTGATTAAAATTAGATTTGTTTTGAAATGCACATGGATTTTTGAGAATCTGGAGGCTAAAAAAACTAATATAAATAATAATAATAAAGCTTTATTTGTCTGATAACCAGCAGGTAACAGGTACAAGACATTGTCATGTGAGCAGATAAACTCAATACATAAAAAAGTGAGTGTAGGGAAACTCAGTACATAAAAATAAAAGGAATATTCTTTAACTTATGATCACATTCTGTTCTCACCAGTTGGGTGTAAGTCAAATTGAATATAATTCAGATATTCATTACTTTTTATATATTTTGATAAAAACTCTACCTGTAGCAAAAGGCTAATGGTATGTGCAACTTCTGAAAAATAGACTTTGATAATCGATGTAACACAATTGCTGATGAAATTTTGTGCAAGGATACACTTGGATGTTTGAGGAAAAGATAGGAATGATTCAGGAGACTCAGGAAAAGCCTTTATTTAAATGCGTGGCAGGAGATGACCGACACCAATGCTTTCTCACTGTCTTCATGGAGGCTTCCACTGCTCGACTGCCCTCCACGCTTGTCCCTCTTGCGGCTCGCACACAAAACACAAAAAGGACTACCATTCTGCTACTATTTGATTAATGTATGTGATCTGCTAAAGAGAGGCAAAGTAAAAGTGTCAACAAGATTGACCAGTAGTAAATCACATAGATTGTAAATTGACGGCTGGCTACCTGCAATTTGACTTGATAGCCAAGGTAAAGTACAAGAACGGTTACATATGTGTGACAGAGATGAAACACTGTGATAAAAAGCTTGCATAGAATGAGCTAATGTGTCCCTAAAATTGTTTTATAATTTACAATAGTGTATGGTGTGTAAAAGTGCAACTATGTCGTAATTATAGAATTGGCATTATAGTAACAAGAATACTGGGTATAATTGGTGAATAAAATATTAAGTGGCATGAAATACAGGCTCTCAGAATTGATTCTGTAATCCGTATATTTTATGGGACTTTTCACCCAATTTTTGTCTCAAGGTGTTGTACGACCTGCACAATACTTATATAATACAATAAAATATATGACAATGATCTGTCATATGTAATAAAATCTCACATGAGAGTCTTTGCTAATTGTTGTCTCATCTATAGGCTGCTTAAAGATGATAAGGATTTACAGTAAGTCTAGTAACATATATAGGTAAAAGTGAAAGGTAAATAAAATGAAAACAATGGCAAAGAAAAGTTATTTTACTCACTTCACAAGGAAAATGAAGATCCCCCATGAATTGTTGATGAATCATTGTTGTCACAAGTTGGTTATTTTAGTTACTGTATTTATGGGCATATAACATGCACCATGATTTTAAGATGTGAATTTGAATTTAAAAAACCTAAAATTTAAAATAAATTACTTGGAATGGTCAGGATTCAATCCACTGAGCAGACCAGCTGCTAAGGACTAGGCTATCATTAAAATTTACTTATTCAAAGGTAACTAATAAAGGTGAAATCTCTTTTTCAAGTTCTTTTTATAACAAAGATTGAATTCAGATGGCAGTACATTTTGTGCAGTTTTTGTCATGCTCCTGGTTGGGAGTTAATATGTAATTTGTAGGTAGTAAGAAGTATGCTTCTTTATACCTCTACTTTCCACTATTGGCATTAATTATTAGGTATTTAATCATTGGAATTATTAAGTGCATTTAATCCGGAAAATGCAATGTTTCACTTGTTAGCACACATTTGAGTGTTGATCAGCTGATTTTGAAAAAGTATTGCAAAAAGGTATTATTTACAAGAGATGAGACATTTTCAGAAATAATATCATCATTTACATAGAAAAAACATTTTTAAATTGAGTTAAAAATGAATGTGATTTTCTTTTTTAATGAAGTTTAAATAAAAAGGAATTCATATACCACAGAATGAATTTGAGGCCTAAATTTTTGGAAAAAATGTGTGAGTTATATGTCGATAAATATAATAATTAAGCATTCATTTTGGTTTAAACTCAGAGACCTACAGGTTGATAAGTAAGCAAAATATCAGAACACTTAACTTTATTATGAGAAACTTTGAGAACAGAATGTGACAAGCAAGGGTTAAAATGGCAGACAAAACAAGGCTGATTTCTGGGTTTAGCCTCTACAGTCTGAAACCCTTATAATTCTAAACGAAATAAATTTAGAAAACAATCCAATAAAGGGCTTCAATATTTTTCAAGGGTCATTTAGAAAAATAGGATTTGTAGCTACTGATGTACACTTTTCAAATTATCATCCTCTAAATCTTTCTGAAAAATTGCTACCAGTTTTTATATAGCAATTAAACTAGAGAACTTTACTGGTAAATTTGACTATACTTGTTGATTGCAATTTTCTCAGCTTCTTTTTTCATATTCCCTATGATTTAAACCCTCTGAATTGTGACAATGAGTCTGTAAAATTTAATAAAAAGTTTTTCCTCAGTATTAAATGAAAGCCAAGCTGAGCATTCAGCCCTCTTTACAGGCATATCTGTCTAAATGCTTATATGCTCATAGTTATACAAAATTTTGAGGCTAATGATTTATGAATTAATATCCACTTCAGAAATTCCAATTTGTTCACCAACATACAATTAATTTTAATATTGATGATTATGCATGATAATGATCTGGATTTAATTATACATGTTTATTTACATATATGTGTGTTCACATATATTTTATTTGGACTGTAACTTATTATCAATTTTTTATACTTAGGGCAGACCGAGGAGAATATCTCATGCGAAATTGGGTAGATGATGCCAAATTTTGTGTAGAGAAGTCTATTTCAGCAGCTAATAAAGGACAAATTCAAACAGTTATCTACTATTTACTAAGGTAAGATGTTCCTCAAAAATTGAAATTTTTTAACACAATTACTCTCAAATTACCTATCATTTACAGAATATCAAACTGAAGCTATTCAAGTATCGGCAGGATAATAAATTGGTATTAATATTAAGCAATAAATTAGTGTTAATTAGCTATTATCATAAATTTTATTTATTAAAATGTGTATTAAAAATAAACGATACTCTCTAAAAAGAATGAATGAATGGACATGAATAGTAGTAGATTTATCTTAATCCTTAGAGTGCCATGATCATTTATCTTTGTTAGAGCATGATCATACATTGCTTTTTCAAAAAAGGATCATGGACTCTATCATGAACTTCTGCAGTGTCCTAAATAGATGCTTAAAGTTCACTGATTTTTTGATAGTTGTTATTTATGTTGAGATTACATATGATGTCAAAAATTTGTAATTTCAACCTTTGACCATTAAAAAATTTTTGTTGCATTTGTATCTTGTGCCTGACAATGAGAGGTTGGTTCAAAACCAGTGGTACAATTAAAACATTTTTGTGGAATTTGCATTGTTTATTTAATATGATCCTGATTACAGAGCTCCTCCAAGTTAAGGTTCCTTCCATTTAATTTATTCTTTTACATATGTTATAATTTTCTCCAAACATTTTTCTGAATCAACAACCTGTTTGTCACTTTAATAATTGTTTCTGGGAAAATGGCTGTCACTTAATGGGTTAATTTGAATAAACAGCTATTTGACCCCTCTGTTTCAGATATCAATCTCATTTTTAGCCAATTCTCCAGAGAGCTTAAATCAAACTAATTTTCTCTGTGAATAAATATTTAATTTTAGTCCTACAGTATTTTATTACATAAATTATTTCCAGTTATGAAGTTTTAAATATTACACAATTATTAAGTAAATTTCTAGACACATATCACATATTAAAATTATTTTGTATTGATAACTATTTTTTGCAAAAATTTAGGTATTTCCAAGATGAAGACAGGTGGCACTCCTGTGATATGGCAATCAGAGCTTTTAAGGACTTAATGCAGGTAAAGTTGATATAATTTTAGCTACTCATTCAATGAAATATTCTTACTTTGCATTTTGCCATTAAGAGCATGGGGCAGCATCCTTGCACAGGGTATGACTTTAAAGTTAAAGCCTCAAAATTTTCAGTAACCCAAAGATTTTCTCTTACAACCTGGAAATGTTTTAAGCCCTTAGGACAACTTTTGTTACCCTTATGTATCGAATACAGGATTGTTTGTTGTGAAAAATAAACCTATAATTCTGAGCATTTTTGAACCTTTTGTTTATGATGTCATTATCATAAACATGACCTCTTTCACCCAAGGTGAACGTGTAAGCCACATTTCTATCTGGGGGTTACTTTCTATTACCATTGGTTTATTCAAAATCTTCCATTACGTTTTGTACTTTATTTATTTACAATGGAATCTACATACATCTATGAACTTTAAATGTCCGAAGATTTATAAGACAAACTTTTTACCTTAGAAACTTGAGATTAGAGTAAGATCTTCAAAGATAGCCAATTGAAATTCTATATTTACTGTTGATTTAAGTAAGCTGATTAGTTAACCAGTGGCACATATTGATACTCATTCATGTTAAATATAGCATATTATGAGGAATAAAAACTATACACCTCTGTGATTCATAAACTTTTATGCTTCTGGCATTAACAAAATCCAACAACATGATGCTATCATATCAAATAGTGTGTGGCAGCTTACGCTAATCCATTGTTACGTGTGCCCATCATCTGGCATTGGTTTACAATGTGATGTTTCAACCAATTAAGAACCAGAATAACCAAACTGTCTGGTTATTGTGATCCTTGCATGATAGTGTATTGTTAGCAAATAGCTTGGAACACTCTCTACTCATGGCTGAATTTCAACAAACCTGCACTTTTCAAACATCAATAAATGTTGTCCCCTTCTAATAATTAAAGAAAAGAAATAAATACCCCTCGTAGCTAGGGGCTCAAGGGGGTATATAAAAATATATAATTATTTATTTATATATTTACGCATGTATTAGAATGTGTACTAAACATGAATTCACATTAAAGGGTGGTTAGTTAAGAATAAAAAAGTATTGTATAAAAGGAAACTTTTTTAACTTACTATTAAGAACAAAGTGAATTAATATGGTCTTCCTTTTGGATGACTGGAAAAATCTTTTGGACTCCTTAAAAGTAAGGAAAGGTAATCATGAAGATTTTCAGCTGAGATACCATTATTCTATATTGTTTTACTGTTAATATTTTCTTAGGACTTGCAATCTTACTATTACACAGAGCATTATTTTCTTGATATATCTTAAGGGAATAAAAACAGCTGTGGAATGGCATGCATATATTGATTTCTTAAATGTTTAATCCTACTTAAGATAGAATTATTATTCAACATTCCAACAGACAATGGGAGAAAAATACATTGAAAATGTTGAAGAAGATATCCTCAGCAATTTCCTTAACCACATGGCCCTGTTTTGTCCTGGAACAGCAATTGGTCCATCCCTCAAGGTTTATCCATTACCAGATGATCCTCGTAAACTTAAAAACCTTCCTATTAAGAAAAACCCTCTACCTCCAATGTCAAGAATAATTCATGCAATGCTTTATGGATATCAATTCAAAAGCATGGGTGAGTATATAATATGAAAACATTTATCTCATCCTTTATTAACCTCGCCATAATTATTCCTAGAAAAGTATACCTTAAATTAATATATTTTTCAATGTAAAATTTTATAACAAAATACTTTGACAATGAGATGATTAGACAATGTTTGAAGAAACCTTGATACCTAGATTTTTTTGCAAAAAATCTTAAACTCTCCAATTCTTTATTCATTTTCTTTCTGCTAGAGAATATTGGGATAGTGAGTCAAAGACATAAACAGCAAAATGAGAACAATCGAATGTTATTGATTTCAAAAACCTAATTTATTTCCATTTATTAATGATATTTCGTTCTAGAAAGTAGGCTGCTTTGTGTTTAAAATGTGGTTATTATTCAATAAGAAAATGTTTTTAGATTTTTTAAAAGATGAAGTCATAAATTCAGTGTTTCATTAATAGCATTTTTTTTATTGACATATATTTGTGATGATAAATAATGCAAAAATATTATAAATAGGGAAAACTGTTATATTTAATGAAAAGTAAGAGCAGTTGTAGAATTTATATTACTTTAGTTATTTACCATATATGCCGGCGTATACGTCGACCTTTGAAGCCTAAAAAATCTCTCAAAAACCAGTGGTCAACTTATAAGCCGAACATAAAATTCAACCCTTTACCTCCGAGGGGCAAATAGCTTTTGATATTGCCTGTTTTACACTTGTTGTACACAAACTCTCGCAACTCACCGCAATTATTTCTTAGTGAAACTAATTTTTGGCAAGTCTAGTTAACGTAGATATCATATAAAACAAATTTCATCACGAAATACAATGTTGTCCGAAAGTATGTTGTTACGACTTGTTTTTATAATAATAGAGTTAAATTAATTAACTATTTATATATCTTTAAAATTAATGTGACGCATTTTCGAAAATTATATTAATTTCTTCATATATATTTTTATTTTACAAAAATTTAATGAATTTAATATATATTTCGATGTTTTCTTTTTACAAATGAAGATCAACAAGCACATCATGGTTTGTTTTTGTTTATATAATCATTATGATTCGACTTAGCATTAGGACAACTTCCATTAACTCGAGTTAATGGTAGTTGCTTTAGCAATGTTGTGATTTGATATTACCACGCTATATTACAATCACTTCTACAATAAATTTTTAATACCGTTGTGATTCTGTTTCGTAACGCCTTTTTTTATTTGAAAAGCCTGAGTGATACCAACGAAAGTAACTTGTGTAATAGTTAAGCAGAGGCGAGAAGTTGACATGGCAGCTGCAAGAAACAATTCTAGCGTCTTAATCTTATGCAGTAAATATTCTTTAACCTATCGTATATTTATGGATACTGTAGTTTTTCTTCCCATAAAATAGAGCTGGAGAAGTGGTGTTGCCTTATTTTTTGGGTCGACTTATACGCTGAACATAGGCTAAAACCTAAAATTCAACTCAAACTTTTAGGGGTCGGGTTGACTTATACGCCGGAATATACGGTATATTGTGTAATATAATTGATTATTCAAAACTTTTCCATCTGAAACTTCAAAGCTAACTAGCCAGAAACAGGTTTTCAAAACAGAGGGGTAAAATACAGAGGAGTAAAATTTCATCTAATTGAAGACTTAAAAGCACTGTACAATAGTAATCTAAAAAGCAAATGCAATTTGAGATTTATAATTTTATAAATCTCACGTCTTATATTAATCACTAAGATTTATGTGATGCAAAAGGATAAATCTTGTTTTCATATAGAACTTCAAAATAGTTCACCTAATCCATTTCAGATATTGTGTGTGGATAAAATGGATTCTCTTAAAACTACCATCTACCCAATCAATCTGCTAATGGTAATAATCTCTGCCATATTTCTAATTATAATTAAAATGTTTTTTCTCAACAGATTACAGAGTATGGAGTATATTGGATGTCTTATTTAACCTTTATATAAATGTTGTGAAAACATGTGAACACATTAGAACTCATCCACAGCAAACCCCGTAAGTATTTATTTAATTTCTTTGAATTTATAAACTACCTAAGACCCATTTTCATGACAATTGCTTATAAGATGTAATCATAGATTCATTTTTAAGTTATATAGTTTAAAATGTTACCTGGAATGATATCTATAACAGATCCACTGTATAAAAAAATCAAATGAATATATTGAAAACTCATCTGTTTTCTAATCAAAAGATATCTTCTTAAGGGAGGCAAAAAGAATTTGGAGAGAATGGGATACAATAGAATGTGCTCTACTGGGAAGCCTTCGTAACTTCTTGGATAATATAGTCTTTTATGATATGAAATGCAAAGAAGAACTAGAGACTACTCCAAAACCTGCAAAAAAAAAGGTAGAGAAAGAATATTTTATGTTATATATAAAATTTTTTAAGAGGAATTTATAATAATTTGTGAGGATATTTTTTAAAATAAATAAATTGATTATGAGGTAATTTCTTTTTGTCTGGCATGACCAAAATTAGAAGAAATCTCATAAAAAAGGCAAAGTGCCTGAAGTGGCATTTGGTGGTGGTGAAGCTCTTACCAAGGTAATGACATTTGTTTTGGAACATGCATTGGACAACGAGGTTCCTTTATCAGCTAGAAATAAACTTCTTGATATGCTAATAAATGTAAGTCAGTGTTGATTTCTTATATTTTTCATTCTCAAAGTTAATATTCAATAAATTTCATTTATCAGTCATCATTTTGTTATAACTTGAAATCACATAAATATGAGGAAAATTTTAAAGGATATTGTTCTTACATATAAATATTATTAAACTTTCATAGTAAATAAATTTAAACAGTGATTCAAATAAATCAAACCATCTTAATTTGGCAAAAATTTGTTCTAGTTGAACACTTAGAATGCTTTATCCTCAAATAGGCCACCAAAACACCACCTGTTGCTAAGAATTTGTCTTTATGTCTACCAGACGAAATGCTAGATCCAATAATTCAAATAGCAATGTCTGGTGACCCAGGGTCAGCACTAAGAAGTCATCGGCTGCTTCATCATTTGATAGACAGGCACGGTTTTAGAGCTGATTTTCAAACACCTAGGTAGAGCATATTAATTAATTAATCTACATATTTATGTTGTTTAACGTACTTATGATATGATTATAGATGAATGTCAATAGTGAAAAGGTTGGCAACTTCACTTATCATGGACTTCATACATATATTTTTCTTGGATGAAAACTAAAATAAAATTTTCTTCCATTCCTTAATGAATAATACACTGAACATTAAGAACTGTAAAGTTAATTTAAGATAACACAAAGCATCAGAATGAAAAACATTATGAATTCATTTTAATCAATGCAATATTTTGTACTCATTAATAGATTTTAGAGCCGAGGATGATTGTCAACTTTCTCTATCATTTATGAATATGGATTAAAACAAAAATTTAATTTTTGCATCACTACATATTCTGTGTCAATGCATTTATTTAACTTAATTTCTCCATTTACTTTACAAAACTTTCATAAATTTGATGTGTTCATAAGACCATTGACTAATTATTTTTCTATCCATGCTTACATATCTATTGATCATCTAAAAAGAAATCTATCTTTTATTTGAATTCAAGTTTTTTGGGAAAGTAGCATAATTATATAAACTTGAAAATGAAGATGCTGATAAACTTTGGATAGTATTTGCTTGAATGACAGAGTAGAATAGTTCAAATACAAACAAAAAATATATTCTTTTAGTAGTTGGTGTTTCTTGGCACATTTCCCTGTGTAAGTAAATATAAAACCTTGAAGTCACAATTAGGCTCAAATTTTTAAATCTCCTGAATTTTATTGGAGGATTTTGTCCTTATTCGTGTACCTTTTAAATCCAAGTCTCCCTCTAGTTTACTTATAGCCAAATTAATCCATACAAGCTGCAGTATCATGGTTTTAATGATTATCTTGTGGAAATTGGTATCAATTTATAATTTATGCTGTTATAGCTTAGTTAAAAATATCTATACATGTTCAACGTTTTATTCCTTACATGTTATGAATTTAGAGTGATAGAATGAGTCCGTTGATGAAATTATAAAAAATAATCAATTTAGTATAAATTCTGATGGCAATTGTCATCAAGCTTCTTAAGAGGCTTGTTAGCTTCTTTCCTCCTTTTGTTTCCTTCCAATGGATTGCTTTGGTTTTCCATTTATATGCAATGATAATGATCAAATCAATTTTCTTTAATCTTATCTATTTTTACCAAACCCTCTCTTTGAGATGAAAGCGTACCTTCCATTATGATTCACCCCTTCCATCCCTATTCACTTATTCATATTGATGTACTTTATCTTTACCCTATGACCAAAATAGAAATCAGTTGTGACTTCAGAAGAACTTATCTTGTAAAATGATGAGAAATTATAGACTGTATGAAACATAAGATAATTTTTCAATGAAGAGCAAATGTATATTGTGTTATTGGAAAGAAGAATTAACTTAATAATTTTTTTCTCTACCATAGGATTTTCAGTGACAAATTGAATCCATTTAGCATAGAAATTGATCCAGCAGATTGGGAATATATGAAAGAAAATCGAAAACGTGTATACAGTGTTCTGTTCTGGAATTTTCTCAGCCAAACAAATAACAGGGTAAGAATATTCTTCCGACAATTCATCTGTTCTACCTGTGCTTCCATTTCTCATCCATTTTGCGGAAGAATATAATGGGAATCTCATGTGTTTTGTTGTTGTTCATCTCAGTTCTCCTCTTCATTATTTTCACTTACCTCCAGTATTACTTATCTCTTGCAAGTTTTATGCCATTTCCTTTCTTATGTCTTCTCCCAATGTCCCCACGTCATTTTCATAGTTTTATCTCTAAAATTTTCATCTTATAATATTCAAGATGTATTTACCACTTCTCTCATAAATCCCTTAATTTTGGCTTCTAGTTCTTCTTAAAGTGATGAGAATCTATTCCTCAGTTCTAGATGAAACTCTACCTTGTTTTATTCTAGTTTTCTGAGGTTCCTGAAATTTATTTCACAATCTTGTTGTTTGAAACCAACTTCTTGTACTCCATTAAGAGATTAAACTTCCTTATAGATCTTAAAATTCTGTAGTTGGTCCTGGTTGCTTAAATATTAGCAGTTTATTACTATGTAGGTTTTGTTTACTAATATGCACTCTATTTCATTTTAATTAAAATGAGTCCTTCAACTACCTTCTACAATTCTTCTTGAAGTATTTATATGTTTAGTATATATTGGTGCATTTTGCAAATTCTACTGGGGAGTGATCTCATTCATTTCTTTACCCCAGTCCTTAGTACCCTCTGGTATTATCATCACTGTCTCACTGACGTAATTGAGTACAAAAATTGCCCATAGTAAATTTGTGGTAGTGGGACTTGTAATCATATTTAGTGCAGAGGGTCTTTCAATTCCCTTTTTGCTATTTGAACGGAGTATTTATATATTTATCTTAAATATGAGCTTCCACATTCTTTCATGCACATTATATGTCTTCCCTGCATTATTTTTCCATTTCTTGTTAATCAAAGATCCAACTTCTCTAAGTCTTCCTTAACTCTGTAACTGAATAAGAGTTTAAGAACTTTCCTTGTGAGTCATCAGTTCTTCTGAATTTCTTCTGACTTTGCTTAGTTAGATGAAATCCCATTTTATCTTCTCTGTTTCATTCAATATCTCCAAGTATTCATATTCTAGTTCATCTAATAATATACATTGATCTGTTATAGTTTTTCAAAATGATTTAAAAATGAGATATATGACAATAGTAACCACATTTCTTGAAAAATATCAGTTAATTATTGATATATCTCACAACCATTCAGTTTCACCCTCAGCAAAGAATGTCTAATTTCAACATTGTTCAGATCCAGATTTTAAATATGAATAATTTTACTGTAATATAATGATCATATTTAATTTTTTAGTGTAAAGTAAAGAGTAGAGTATCTATCACTGAATTCATGAAATGTTTATTACATACAGATAAATCTGGAGGCTCTATACCGCACACTTTGCTTAATGGTGGTGGAATTGCAAAATATGTATTTTGCTCGAGATATAGCTGAACTTCTGGTAAATATTCAGGTGAGATTTTTATTTTCACTTTCGTTGTTATGAGCCTTTCTTTTAAAAATCTCCAAATCTAACTTAATTTCATCAACTTTGAGTACAATTGAAGAAGTAAAAATCTGATGTGGCCAACACATGACTTTCTCCGTATTTATAGAAAACAGAAGCCTATGCCGGTAATATATAAAAAACTCCAAAACAATGAGTGTTACAGGAAAATGTTTCATACAAGCTTAGTAGTAAAAAACATAATCTAAAACTTTGGTACATAATTGCATATACCTACATTGCATTCCGACAGAGATAAGTATGAAAAACTTCAATTTATGGTTAAACAACAACTTCCGGTTAACCATTATTGAAGAATAACTCGTAAACAATCAGTGTTACGGAAAACTATTTCATACAAAAGTTGTAGTAAAATACATTATCTATAACTTTTGTATGTAAATGTATATACCTAAATTGCATTTTGACAGAGATATGTATGAAAAACTTCCATTTCTGGATTAACAACAACTTCCGGTTAACCATTATTGGGGAATAACTCCTAAACAATCAGTGTTACGAAAAAGTGTTTTATGCAAAAGTTGTAGTAAAATACATTATCTAAATTTTTGTGTGTAAATTCATATACCTATATTGCCTTCTTACAGAGATATTTAAGAAAAAAAAAATTGTTTGTAAACCGCAACTTCTGGTTAAGTGATATTCACCAAAAACTAATCAACTCTTGGCATTGTTAGGAAAATACTAAATATGAATTTTGAAAATGATCGGATAATTAATTTTTAAGATAGAGCGCCCACAAACTTTTTAACCACAGACAGACAGACACACACACAGACAGACATGTTCGGGAAAATAGCTAAAACATGCTCTATGGGCCCCAAAACACCTATTTCCGTCGAAATCTGGAGGTCGAATATTTTTGGGAATAGAATACTTTCTCTATACTACGTATAGGGAGAAAGTAAAAATGTATCAGATAATGATAGAGGGATTGATAAACAAAGGGTTGCACTTGTGCCAAAACTTGTAGAGGCTTGCTATGTTAATAATCCATGCAAAGATGGTACCTTCTGTTGCAGAATTAGATACCTCTTTTGAGTATTTGGTATCATTAGTCATGAATGTGCCAAATAAAAAAGATTGTACTTCTGAATTGTATGGCAGAATAATTTACTAAATTACTAGGATTATCCTATCATATACAGCAATTAAACTGCCACTGTGTAAAATTTTGGAATGTTTAAAGAAATTGTTTACTTGCTTACTTTGAAATTCATCAAATTCCCTGGTATCAATTTCTCACTTCATTTATCTGAGAACCAATAGTTACCTATAGGGGAGAATAAGGTTAGGGATTGAGTTGTGCTTGATATAGAATGCTGACTAGTGTAATGAGTTGATATGAAAATAAAATTTGACAGGAGGAATTACAAAAGCATAATCAAGGGATTTCACATCATAACAAAATAAAAAGTAAAGAAGGCAACAGTATTTTGGTGGTGATACAGGAAATAGGCTAGGAAACTACTTAACACATATGCCATGAAGTTCATAGGGCAAAATGTCGAGGAAGGAATGTGATGGCATTAGTATTAGACAAAAAAAGTGAAAGTGTAACATGGAACCAAAGAGGGCACACATGTGAATAACAAAGTTATAAACACGGAGGAAAGTTCAATGATGATACAATATTCTCTATAAAAACCATTATAAATCATGTATATAAAAAAATTGCACTCCTAAAGTGCTTTTATATATTACTACAATACAAATAATTTTGCATCTATCATTTTGTGTGGTAATTTGCTCCTTTGTAGGCATAGATGATATTGTGCTTTCAATCAAGTTAACACAACTAACAAACATTAATCACCATGATTATCATATATAGATGATATTTTGCTTTAGATTGTTTCTTTAATAAATTTACTATTTTTATGGAATTTAGGATTTAGTAATAACAAATCCTGATATACCAATGAGAAGTCCAAGAATCACTTCATGGATACATGCAACAGTTATATCTGTTCTCTCCCTCATTGTCCTCATACATGACATGAAGGATCTAAGGAAACTTGTCTTTGAGGTACGCCTAGAGTTTTTGATGGTATTGTATTGAAGCACAATATAAAATACGAATGACAAGTATGGAAAATATAAACATTTTGGGCTTCTCAGCATAAAAAAATGGCTGTAGTAGTAATTGGCAAATATTAAAATTAAATAATAACCTCTAATTGGTGAGAACTTGAATATGTTAAGTAATCTTGGAACAATAATATATTATTATAATGGGTGTTTGTGTTCATTGTGTGCGTGTGTGCACATGTTCTATTAAAACAGATATTATGGCAGCACCTGTTTCTTTTAAAGAAGTAATAATAATAATTGGCTTCTGAAACATCAATTCTATTGCTTTTAGTATTTCTGCTACTCATAACTTTCACTGATGCTTTGATATCTCTTACAATGATTTCAATTTATCCATTTAAGGTTGTTAACAGAAGATCTCAGGTGGCCCCATTCCTTCTACCACCATTGAAAATGAAATATACTATTGGAGATATAAGTGATTTTCAGGTAGGTATTTTGAAAATACTCTGGTTTAACAAAATTCATTTGAGAATAGTGCATCAGTAATGATTCAAACATCAATTGCAACTATTCAAACCCTCAACAAATAATTACCTTGTTGCTTTAAGTGACATATTACTTAATTAGGTGTCAATAATTTTTGCATTCAATATCTTTCTGCCGTTTGAAGAGGTATTGCACCTCAGATTACCATTAGCTTGTTGGACTTCTCTCTCTCATCTTCTCTTTCTCAATCAATTGATGTCTCTCACGTTAATTGATGATTTTGAGATATGCCTCCTCCAAGACAAACATAGAAATGTGGCACTCGTTATAACGATACTTCAGAATTGACTACTCGTTTTATTAGACGTAACTCCCTATCCTTTTTGCAGTGAGACAGATAACTGCCAAAATATCACTCGCTATAATGCAACTCTCGTTATATGCCATACTTGTTATAATGGACTTCTACTGTATTATGTTAAATATGTGATTATGTTAAAATATTGTAAAACTATATATTTCAGTATATTTTTGGTAATTTAAATAAATTATTTAAAAATTTTCTGATATAATAACTAAATCAAATTTAAGTATAATAATATTTCTCCTCTAATTTGTATGTTTTATTTCATCAATTTATTCAGAAGAGATATGATTAGAAAATGAGATTTTTGCTACATTAAGTTTAAATGCCCAAAACTTCTCTTGCTTCAAAGTGCACCTAGTGAGATTAAATGCTGTTTCATAAAGATAAAATAGTAAATTATTTCTCTCCTTTACATTCTGTGACCTACGTGGATAGAGTGTACTCTCTTATGATTACCACTCTTAAGTACCACTTTTTTAGTCTATAATTAATCAAGGAAAGTAGGGTGATCAAAATGATATAATTAGATTGGTAGAAATATTATTGGTGAAATATATTTAATACGAGTAAAAGTTGCTTGCATACGAAATGTATTTATAATCTTTATTCATATGCCTAGTTTTAAGTTTCAATCATATCGGAAGGGGTTAAAATAAAATTTTTTAAATCGTATGAATTTCTAATTTTGTTACCCTGGTGTCGAAACCAGGACCTATTAGCAGATGCAAAAAGACATTACAACTATCTTATTTAATGCAAAGTTTGAAGTCCATATAACACCGGGAAGGTCCTGAAATACGACTCTATTAACCACATCTGAAATGCATAGGGTAATGTAAATGGCTCACTGGGATGAATGATGAAGAACGACCCAGGTTTGATGCCAGGCGGTAATTATATATCCCATATAAAACATATTGAGGTAGTTTTTCATTATTTTTTTCATGCACTTATCAAAATGATAGGAAGCTTTATTAGAAGATGTTTATTAAGACTAGGTCTAAGAAAAAAAATTAAGAAAAGACCATGCTGTTCCTGGGTTCGAAGCCAGATCACATTGCAATTTCTTACATAAGGAATATATGTGAAAAGTGGACTGTCGTTTGAGGCAGTTGAAGCCAATATTACTGCTTGAGTTTTCATATATAGTTAGAAATGGTGATCTTCTGTTGTGCAGCATAGTAAGTATCACCAGGAAGACCCATAAGAACAATCAACATTTATTATTAACAGAAGTCTATGCCAGTATTATATAAATAACTCCAAAACAATGAGTGTTACAGGAAAATAATTCATACAACATTTGTAGTAAAAAACATTATCTATAACTTTGGAACACAATTGTATATACCTACATTGCATTCTGACAGAGATATGTATGAAAAACTTCCATTTCTGGATAAAAAACAACTTCCGGTTAACTATCATTGAAGAATAACTCCTAAACAATCAGTGTTACGAAAAAATGCTTCATACAAAAGTTGAGGTAAAATATATTATCTATAACTTTTGTATGTAAATGTATATACCTTAATTGCATCTGACAGAGATATGTATGAAAAACATCCATTTCTGGATACACAACAACTTCCGGTTAACAATTATTCAAGAATAACTCCAAAACAATCAGTTTTACGAAAAAATGTTTTGCACAAAAGTTGTATTAAAGTACATTATCTATAACTTTTGTTTGTAATTGTATATACCTACATTGCATTCTTACAGAGATATTTAAAAAACAAAATTTTGTTCCGGATAAACCGCAACTTCCGGTTAAGTGATATTCACCAAAAACTAATCAACTCTTGGCATTGTTAGGAAAATACTAAATATGAATTTTGGAAATGATCGGATAATTACTTCTTAAGATAGAGCGCCCACAAACTTTTTTACCACAGACAGACACACTCACACAGACATGTTCAGGAAAATAGCAAAAACGTGCTCTATGGGCCCCAAAACATTTATTTCTGTCTAAATCTGGAGATCAAATTTTTTTGCGAATACAATACTTTCTTTATACTACGTATAGGGAGAAAGTAAAAATTAAATAAGACCAATCTGTTCCTGGGTTCAATGCCAGAGCACATTACAAAATCTGACATAAGGAATATAAGTGAAAAACAGGATGACGTTTGAGGCAGTTGCAGCCAATATTTCTGCTTGAGTTTTTACACATAGTTAGAGACTGTGATCTTCTGTTCTTCTGCATAGTAATTATCATCAGGAAGACCTGGGTTCGATGCCAGACGGAGAAATTGCAGCGAATTTTAAGAATATTTTCATTCCATTTTTACTTTCTCCATATATGAAGTATAGAGAAAGTATTGTTTTCATGAAAAAATTCGACTTCGAGATTTCAACGGAAATACATGTTTTGGGGTCCCTAGAACACGCTTTGACCATTTTCGGAATGATGTCTGTGTGTATGTGTGTGTGTGTGTGTGTGTATGTGTGTGTGATAGTGGGCGCTCTAACGTGAAAACTATAAGTCGTATCAATACCAAACTTCATATATAGTACTGTGGTGTGTGCTGTTAGAGTTGATTAGTTTTTGGAGTAAATCGGTCAACCAGAAGTCGAGCTTCATTCATTAAAGCTCATTTCCGGTTTTCAAAATATCTCCATAAATATGATATATACGTATATTGTATTACTTATAAAAGTTTTAGATAATGTAATTTACTATAACTTTTGTATTTAACATATTTTTGTATCACCGTTTGATTAGGAGTTATTCGTGAAATACTGATAAACCGGAAGAAGATGATTATGTACTTTGTGGGCGCTCTAACATGAAAACTATTTGTTGGATTAACACCAAATTTCATATATAGTACTTTTATTACAGTCGTTAGAGTTGCTTAGTTTTTGGAGTAAATCGGTCAACCGGAAGTTGAGCTTCATTCTTCAAAGCTCATTTCCGGTTTTCATAATATCTCCATAAATATGATATTTAGGTATATACTATTATTTATAAATGTTTTAGAAAATGTAATTTACTATAACTTTTGTATGAAACATATTTTTGTATCACTGATTGTTTAGGAGTTATTCATGAAATACTGATAAACCGGAAGTTGCTCATTATGCACTTTGTGGGCGCTCTGGGCTCTATGGGCGAAAGGCCAATTTCATCGTTTTTCATCGATCATGTCCAGAAAAACATTAATTATAATGTTTTTGACGTCAAAGATGATAATATATAAATTAATCACTCTTCTTCCAAGTTTAGATGGAATATTGAGTTCGAAATTACTGTCGTAGATAAATATTTACATCTTATATATGGAGAAAGTCATGTGCTGGCCACATCAGATTTTTTTCTTTTGAGGACCATCTCGATATGATGCCAACTTGAAATTTGTGTTATCAACATGTTTGCAGAATGCAAGCAACATTTTACTAGTAAGTAATGTATGTTTAAAGTAGGACGTCGTTTGAAGCAATTGCAGCAAATATTTCTGCTTGAATTTTCATACATGGTTGGAGATGGTGATCTTCTGTTGTGCTGCATAGGACGTATCACCAGGAAGACCTGGGTTCGATGCTGGGTAGTTAATATATCTCCCATATAAATCACATTCAGTTAGTTTTTCATTATTTTTTTCATGATTTTATCGAAATGATAGGATGTTCATGCTTAGATAGAAGATGTTTTAGGTGGTTTGAGATGGTTAAAGAAAAAAATTTAGATAAGAATCGAACCCATGACACTGAGGTTAAAAATCGCATTTTTTCTGGGGGTTTCACGTTATGGCCAATACGTTGTAAAAATTTCAGGTCAATGACGCTTGTGGTTTAGCCTGTGAATTAGTATCCTATCTATCTATCTATCTATATGAATGAATCTTGAGAAGCATCTATATATATTCGATATAGATACGAGTAAAATGTTGCTTGCATTCTGCAAGCATGTTGATAACACAAATTTCAAGTCGACATCATATCAAGAGGGTCATCAAAAGTAGAAATAGTATTGAAAATATTCATAAAATTCAATGCAATTTCTCTGTTTGGCATCAAACCTAGGTCTCCCTGGTAATAATCACTATGCAAAACAACAAAATATTACCGTCTCTAACTAAGTGTGAAAACTCAAGCAGAAATATTGGCTGCAACTGCCTCAAACGACTTCCTACTAATTACATATATTCCTTATGTAAGAAATTTTAATGTGCTCTGGCATCGAACCCAGGAACAGCCTGTTCTTATCTATTTTTTTTTCCTAAACCAAGTCTTAATATACATCTTTTATCGAAGCAAGAACTTCCTATCCTTTCGATAAGTGCATAAAAATAATAATGAAAAACTACCCCAATGTGTTTTATATGGGATATATATTTACTGCCGGGCAATGATCCCTAATCTTCCTGGTGATACTTCCTATGCAGCACAACAGAAGATAACTATGTGTGAAAATTCAGGCAGAAATATTAGCTGCAACTGCTTCAAACCACATCCTACTTTTCCCATGTATTGCTTATGAGAGAAAATTTAATGTGCCCCGGCATCGAACCCAGGAAAAGTACGGTCTCATCTAAATTTTTTTCAAAATCCTAGGCTTAATATACATCTTCCATATAAGCAAGAACTTCCTATCATTTTGATAAGTGCATCAGAGTTTTGATTCTCTACCTATCCGGGAAGTATTTTTTTAAAATTCCCGAAAATCAAAGCAATGCTTTTAAAGGGGAAAAATCAGGACTTTGGGGCCCTCTGGAATCAAACCCATGACACAAAGGTTCAAAATCGCAATTTTTCTGGCGGTTACATGTTATGGCCAATACGTTGTAAAAATTTCAAGTCAATGATGCTTGTGGTTTAGCCTGTGAATTAGTATCCTATCTATCTATATCCCTATATATATGAATGAATCTGGAGAAGCATCTTTATATAATAGATACATATGGGTAAATGTTGC
Organism: Sympetrum striolatum; assembly: GCA_947579665.1. Taxonomy (NCBI): domain Eukaryota; kingdom Metazoa; phylum Arthropoda; class Insecta; order Odonata; family Libellulidae; genus Sympetrum; species Sympetrum striolatum. The sequence goes on along the minus strand of OX388342.1, from coordinate 43,903,457 downwards.
TTGCATACTGTGTTGTAGATTCGCTAGTGGAATACATCGCTAGATAATTCTGGAAGGATCTAATGAAACACGTGTTCACACTTCAATATAACATTGTCAACTACATGCACACTTTATTACCGGAAGTACAGAACAAGGAAACAAAAGCATAACAAACTTCCATAGTACAAATCAGGTGGCACTGGTGTGCACCAACATAAATTCAAACTATAAAGCATAGAGCTTGATTATAATTCAACATACTGCAATCATATGAAATGTATTTATAATCTTTATTCACATGCCAAGTTTTGAGCTTCAATGTTATCAGGAAGGGGTTACAAAAAATCTTAAAAATCATAGCAATTTCAAATTTTTGTAGACGCCTGGTGTTGAACCCAGGACCTAATTGCAGAAGCGAATAGACATAATAACTTGTTAGGACATATCTTAATTAATGCAAAGTTTGAAGATCATACCGGGAAGGTCCTGAAATAAGACTCCATTATCCCCATCTGAAATGTTTACGGAATGTTAATGGCTCTCTGGGATCGAACCAAGGACTATCAAGGAATCCTAAAACAGAGAATTTGAAATGTATCAATGATCTCTATCTACATGTCGAATTTCAAGTTTCTATATTCTTGGGAATGGGTAAAAAAAATCCTAAAAATCGGATCAGTTACTGATTGTAGAGACGCACGGTGTCGAACCCAGGATTTACTGGCAGCTGTGAATACACAGTATGACTTTTTAAGACCTGATCTTATTTAATGCAAAGTTTGAAGTTGATATCGTGCCCGGAAGTACCTAAAATTTGATTCCGTTATCTAGATAAGAAATGCTTAGGGTAATATATATATGCTCCCTGGGATTGAAACAAGGGCCGGCAGGGAAACATTGAAAAGCGTATATAAAATATATCTATGATCTCCATCCACATGCCGAGTTTCAAGTTTCCATCGAAGCGGAAAGAGATTTTTATAAAATCTTAAAAATCGCCGCAATTTTTTTTAATATAGGGGATTATTTCCCCTGACCTAGCGTCGAACCTAGGATAATCCTCAAAGATGTCTTTATGATTTTTGTTGGATATGCATGGATTCTAGTGATGCCTTGAATTTCAACTCTCTTCTTTGCTGGGAAGTGTCTCAAAGAAATTTTTGAAAATCCCCACAATGTATCTTTATAGAGAAAATCGTGACTTTGGGGCCTTCTGGATTTGAACTCATGGCACTTAGGGTCAAAATCGCCTTTTTTCTGGAGGTTACACTTTATGGTTACTACGTCGTAAAAATTTCAAGTCAGTAACACTTGTGGAACATAGTTGGAATTTTGAATGAATGAGTGTATATATAGGTGTATCCGGAGAAATATCTATATAGGGGAGACCGGGGCTTGTTGGCCCAGTTTTTTAAATTTATTTTATATTATTTTTTTGTACATATTTAAACTTATGAAATTATTGTTAAATTTTAAATGCATTCTTACTGAATCTGGATGCCAATTATTAAACTTGAAAATATGAGTTAAAAATTAAAAAATATAATAAATACTGGATGTATGTTGAGTGGGCCAATCAGCCCCTACATCGGGGTAAGTTGGCCCAGAGGCTGGAGCACGTTGACCCATACAATCTTTTGATAAGTTAAACTAGTATAACTTTAGGAAATCAAAATAAAACTAATGGTTATCAGTAAAGACCTTAAAATGCTACAGGATTAGGCAAGCAAAAGTGGAAGCAAACAATAAATTCATTGCCACATCTAATAAAAAATCAAAAGCCTTATGGAAAGTAATCAAGGCTGAGACTCGACTTAAGTCTGAAAGCTGCTTAACAAATATGTCACCTGATTTCTTTAATGATTACTTCACCAATGCAATTGAAAAGTTAATTGAAGGCTCTAACATAAAACAGCACAATGTATTATAGTATAATATATCTAATAGTTTAATTAATCTAACTCAAAGTCATTTTACTTAGCACCTGTAACTGAAAAAGAAATATTCAATATAATTGCCTCGTTAAAAACCAGTAACTGCTGTGATATATATGGCATGAATTCAAAGCTGTTAAAAGGCATAGCACATGCTATAGCATATCCTCTAACCAAAGTTATTAATCAGATATTTGAATCTGGTAATTATCCAGAACAATTAAAAATCACAAAAGTTATCCCAATACACAAAAAAGATGAGAAAAATGACCCTTCAAGCGACATGCCCATATCAATAATTCCTGTCTTTTCTAAAATAATAGAGAAAGCATTATTTTCAAGAATATGTAATTACTTTGAAAAGAACAATCTAATAAGTCCCACACAATTTGGTTTCCTGAAAGGCAGAGTTGCCATAGAATGAGTCATGTCAGTGATCAGTGATATACATTATCCCTTTGAAAGCAATGAAACAACTCTAGTTTCCTTCAGAGATTTGTGTAAGCCATTTGACAGTTTCCCATAAAAAACTTCTTTCAAAATTATACTCCTATGACATAAGGACTACTCCTTTGAAACTCTTTGAAAGTTAATTGAGAGGCTTTGAGTTAAGTGTGTGTCTATAAACAACAAGCTATGTAGTAAAAACTAGTAAAATATGGAAATTCATACAATGCGTCAGAAAGGAAATAATTTAACATTGACTCAAAGCAACTAACCATGGAAGACTGCCCTTCGTTGATGGTTGGCAGTTTAGGTTGATTGTAGATCGATTATGACTTTGATGCAACCTTGACCTATCGAAAACGGTTAAGAACAATTTTTTTGCTGTATCATTACTCTAATGTAAGTTATAATGAAAATTTTGACTGTGTTGTGTTGATTTGATCATTTGATAGTATATTATTGATATGTCCTATACATGCATATGTATGTTGGTCGATTAAAAAAAATTATTATTATTATTATTATTATTATTTAAGATTATGACATATTTTACAGGTTCGTGTTTTCTTTTGAAATGCTTTTTATCTCGTGATTATGACGATCTTTTGACCTCTGTAACGTATCAAAATATGTTTAACTTCAAAAATTATATTAATTATTGAATAAACTGGACGAATTATACATATTATTATCATTAAAATTAACCTTTCATCGAGTTTAAAAAATATATAGGACGGGGTAGGTTGGCCCGGGTGGCCTTTATGCCCCATTGTTTCTGGGCCAACCTGCCCCATTGCCATGTTTACAATAAATTCTATTAGTGACAAAAACTACTGAAGCTATTTCGAATGTATGCCATACAGAAATAATCCTTAAACTATGACCTTTAATTAAACTACTCACCTGTTGCGCCTAAAGTAAGCAAAAGTTAAATAAAACACATTTAACCGACGAGTTGAATTTTACTGAAGCATACACAAAAACAATTAATCACTACAACTTGTCCAAAACTGCTCCGCCGGCAATATTGGTCCTGTAGATGGAGGGGGACAGTACTAACAACCTACTGATTGATTCCTAGCATGATCTAGCGTTTATTGTATTAAATAACTCGACTGGGCCAACCAGCCCATATGGCCAACCAGCCCCGGTCTCCCCTATAATAGATTATTCGGAAAAATTGGTTAAGGCTTTTTATGAAAATACAATATACAATTAGAGAAAATATGTTGTTGTTTTTGATTTCTTTATTCATTTAATTAATATCTAAAAGACTATGTTATGGATTCCTATTGGAAACAATCTATCTTTTTTAATTCAGATATTTACGAATAATGAATGATTGATATTGTCATTTGAGGTCACTCATTAGCCATCTTATTTTTCAGGACGATGTATACTTCAGTCATGCTTTAGTTCGAAGGCGTTTCAATTTAGATCTGACTAAACAAACTGAAGAAACTGTTGTTCCTGAGCAAAATGAAGAAACTGAAGGCACTGAACAAGCTGAAATAACAGAAAACATAGCATCGGTTGATAATAATAATGGTTGAAAATGTTAAAATATCTATTGTTCTATAAAAGATGTTATGACATTGCTCTGAGCTGAAAAGGACAAGACATTGCTATATTTTGCATTAAAAGTTTTCAGAAAATATCATAATTTTTTTAGAGAATACTGAGTTAATAAAATATAAAAGGCAGTTATTATCTTATTTAGGAGACACTACTCCTTGGGGAACTTAATTATTAAACAAAACAGGTTCTTACTCATTCTCTATAGAAATGCTCTTCATCTACAATCAGTCATCAGTACTAATTACTTTTAAAACCCTCTCCTCTGTAATAATCCCTAGCACATCCTTCTTGATTATATATCAACCCAACTAACTTTTCCTAATCTACACCATTCCAATCGTTTGATGACCTTAGACTTCACAACAATTGGCATTCTTGTCTTGAGAATGTGCAAGTTCCTTCTGAAGGCACTACAGCCAAGTTTAATTCCTCTGTTTACTTTATTAATCCTGCTTTTATCTACCATTGTTTCTATTTGTCCTAGGTAACTGCATCCCATGCAATCATCCAAAGGTCTTTCATTAAGTTTGACTGGTTCTTGCTCTGCAATAAGAATTATACATTACTATTGTTTTTGTTATGCTTATCCTAGATCCAATCTTCTATCTTCTGACTGTATTTACTTCTTGAAGTTTTGAAGATAGATCTTCTGTATTAGCTGCAAAGAGAATCATATCATCGACAAAATCTGTGACATTCTTATAGATGCTGCATAAGAGATGAGTGTACTCAGCATCTATTCCTTGATTCTCCAGTGCTTCCAGAGAAGAGAAGGTACTTACCAAGTTAAATTCTTGCTTGTAGTCAAAAAAGCAAAGCACAAGTGGCATCATGTACTCATTTGTTCTGTTAATTTCTTGCAGCATGTGGATATGGTCCATAGTGCTGGAGCCCTTCTGGAATTCCACTTGCTCTCAAGGTTGGGCAGAGGATAGGGTCAACTTCAGACATACATCTATAAGCCTCATGAATGTTTTGTACATAACTTGGAGGAGGCTTCAGTAGTTCTTAAAATCTTCTTTGCTTCCTTTCTTATGCAAAAGTGCAATCCTTGCATGGTTCCAGTCCTTACGGACTCTGCCTTGTTTGAAGCAATTGCTGAATAATTGCACAAAAAAATTAGCAATCTCTGTTTAACCAGCTTTCAGGTATTTCACCGACACCCTTTTGTTCCTCCTGCTTTTCCATTCTTCAACTGCTGAATCACCGCCAATATTTTTTCTGGGATAGTTAAGGGTGGATCCTGTGATTGTTGGCTTTCCTCTTGGTTTTCCTCTTCAGCATTTTCTGACTTCTTGCTGAAGTATTTTGCTTCTGTCCTCAATATTGCTGGTCTGTTGTATGTTCTTGTGCCATCTCCTTTCTCTAAGGCTAAAATCTGTTTCTTACCTATTGCTAGGTGTTGCCTGGTCCTTTTTATGCTCTTGTTGTTCTCTATGGCCTCTTGCACAACTTTTAAATTGAAATTTCTCACGTTTTCCTTTATTGCCCTTCTGATAGCCTTAAGGGAATTCCCAATTCCACGCGGAGCTTCCCAATTGGGAAGCTCCGCGTATTCTATATTATCTCTTGGTGTGTATACATTTTTCAGTTAATTATGTCGTTTCAACATTTGTTGGGCTCTATCACTGAACATCTTATCCTTGCTACTACTTCCGACGCTTCCTTCATAACTTCCATTAGTCTGATTTCGAGTTCATCTTCCTGAAGTGCTGATAATCTATTCCTTAAATCCAGCTGAAACTGCTTGTTATCTGCTTGTTAAGCGATGTTTATTTCATGCTTCATGCAACAAACAATATTATTCTGTTCCACTCGGGGGTTAATGTTATAGAGTACGTATTTGTTATATACATATTGGTGCATTCTGCAAACTCTACCAAGCGGTGGCCTCGTTCATTTCTCTGGCTCAATCCGCACTATCCGACGAGAGTGCCATCAGCGTCCCACTGACGTACACGAGCATTAAAATCTCTCATAATGGCTTTATGGTATTGGGCCTCCATGTCATGTTCAGTGCTGAGAGTTTGGTAGAAGTTTTCATATTCCTCTTCGTTGCTTGCCACTATTTGTGGGTTGACTTGGATGACCTCTACTAAGTACCCCTCACTTATCTTGAGTGCGAGTTTGAAAATCCTGTCCGGCACACCTTCGATTTTTACGACGTAATCTTTCCATCTTTTGTTGATTAAGAGTCCAACGTCCATAGACTTCCATTCTTGGTACCGCTGTAAAGGAATAAATGTCCTTCCTTCAGTGTCAGTAGTTCTGTTTTTTTTTTGTAACTTCGCTGAGATTGTTGACATCCCATTTTATCTTCTCTGCTTCAATGAGTAGTACCAGCAGTCGCTCTTCGCTCTTCAAGCTGTGGCAGTTATGCGTCGCGAATTGCAGAGTAGTAGTTCTTTTCTTCAGGATGGACCTCGTTAATGCCACCACCCCCCGGACATCCGAATGGGTAGTGCTTTTACGTCCGAATAATTTCCCATTTAGAAGCTCATCATAAAACGTATACTAGCATTGGAGAGTATCTAGGATAATAATTCACCATACTGTTCTACTGCTGGTTGGTGAATGCCACTTTCTTTATTTTGCCGGAGATGTTGTAAGATGGTTGAACCATCGCCTCCAACCTTCATTAACCTCCCTCCGCTCAGATAGGGTAATGGACTGTTGATGTGAGTAATCGCATATCGCCATTTTAAATTCATTTTCATTACGGTAAGCTGGAAAAAGATATCAATTGCTTTAATGGAATCAAGATAGTTTTGGTAAATTCCCCTGGCCATTTTCCTTCATCATAAATACATCTACATAAATCGTAGATAAAATGTTCATATCCTTGTCCCCCAGTTTCTTCAGGTACTCAACTATAGGTAGTGTCCCCTGAAGATATTCCTTTTGAGAAGGAATTTGAAACAGCTCGCATCCTAACAGTAAAACTAAACTGTATGGAATATGATTTACGGAATTTCGTACGGTATATTTCGATTCTAGGTCACTGTTTGATCGCGCAACACCAGCATTGCATATGGAGACACCAAATTAATGAGAATCAATCAGGGGAGAAGCTTGTTACTTACCAATTTACAGATGTTACAAAATATACCCAAAATATCGTCACATGCTAAAAAATGACTTGCCGAATAAAGCCTTTTGAGTTTCGTTCCACCCGGAAAGTATTCTAATTTGCAAAAGCTTCACGATACCGGTCACTAACGATTTTGTGTTTCCCGCCACCATAGCCTAATTTTATCCCATTCATCCCATTATTCCTCTCGCAAGTCTCGATCTGACAACGTTACGCAAGGATAAGCGGAAACAGTGGAGATGTGCCTTCTGAGGTAAAGAAATAACGTTAATTTTTATCTTCTTTTGCCATAAGTATGCTTTAATAATCTGTTATAAATAGCTAGCTGTTAATGGATTACTATTGATTCTTCCTTATCGGGGTACGTAGAGCCAATTGTGCAAGGAGCAGCGTAGAAACGATGTTATCTAGTTATAGCTAAGCTAAGTATGTGACCTTTTTTCCTTTTAATGAGTCTCGCATGTTGAGCCCATCAGTTGAAAAATTTTTGCGCCGAGGGCGTTTGGTGAACAGCGTCATAGAATTCCTTTGTCATCCCTGGTAAATTTTGGCGTCCACTCCCATCGGAGTGGACGCCACCGAACAGCACTGGCGCATTTGACGGAGCTAAGTTCTGTTAAAGTTTCCTTTGAAATACATTGGAATTTATACCTGTAAACCTACCATCTAGCGGTGAATTGATAAAACTTCGGTCAGTCAAAGTCGAGCATTTGACATGAGAAGACTTACTCAGTTTGGACTGTGGATTTCCAGTCTTTAGTAAATTGTAGGTATTTAATTTAAAATTTTCCTTTTAAATTAAAATTAAAATTTAAAATTTTTCTATTAAAGGAACAATATTTGGGTTGTTCAATTTGGTGTAAAAATACTTCGAGTTACACATACGTGAGTAGACCCTGCGAAATTAATCCTTGATGGTGAATTTTCGTGATATTCTCCACGACTTCCTTCGATATCTTTGGCGACTTACATGGTTATCTTTTTCAAATTACCTGTATATCTAAATGCAGTCAACAAGTTGGTGGACCCTTCCTTCATTCCCTTGCTTCAGTTTAGCCTCAGGCCATCTAAACCATACCCCTAAACCGTAAGCTGTGAAATTCGTAGAATGTATATAACATTTTGTATGATTTGCTTACGGGTACCTGTTTTTGCTTTGCAAGCCTTAAAAATTGCGAAAATCCCATTCGAGGAACGAACTGACTGTCGAAATGTTTTTGGAATTCAGTTTTTCACCTTTGCTATTCAGGTGATTGGATAGCCCTCGGAAAGACATGTTTAATCTCAACATGTATCTTTGTGTATAGTATTTTATTTTTGCAGCTTCCTCAAAAACTTGTATTATTGTTTTCCTCTTTCAGGTAATGTCAGTAGATTTAGTTGCTCATCATCAGCTCCAAGGCTGCGGTTAGCTTCGTTGCGAGTCAACTGGTAAGCTTTCTGATGTCATACCTTGCTATTCTACATCGATTTTCGTAACTTGTTAACTATTATGCGTCTCGCTTTTATAGCATCATAAAATAATTTTTTATGTAATGATATATTTGAACTATTGTACTCTTCACCTTGAGTCAGTTGATCGGATAACCTCTGAGAAGAATTTTTCTTTATAAAAATATATCTTAGTCCTAAATATTGTGCCAGCTTTTTTGAAAATGGACATTATTGCATTTTTTTCTTTGGGTAATATCAACTGATCGTGGTGGTGGCATTAGCTTGAAGGAAGGGTTCGGTAAACTTCGGTGTGAGGCCAGTACTGGTAAGCGCTTGTATATTATTCTGCATTTCCATCCATTCCCGATATACGTAGGTCCGGCGTCCATCTGTCTTATCACGTACTCTTGAGCTAGGTTAAATAAGGTGAGAGCCTCTCTCCTTGCTTCAGACCCTTCGATATTTGTCAGTTCGTTTTGGATAATTACCACTGTTACTCTGTCCATCGTTACTTTGACCGATCCTATAAGTTTGTGTGCGATTTTCAGATCAAGCAATATTTGATATAGTTTTCTTCTATCGAGTCGTCGTATGCCTATTTGAAATCTGTAAATAATTTATAGATATTAATGTTATATTCCCCGGCTTCAATTTATTTTAACCGACTTAACTTCTATAGAGATCTTTATTTACGAATATCATAAAATAATGTTTCTCTTATCTCAGTATATTGCTTTAAACTGAAATCGTTTAAAAATCTGTTGATGTAACTAATTATTGTTTATCTAATTTATGTTTTATGATTTAGTTATACTAAAAGGCCTGAAAATGCATTTTTTTCTATCGAAGACATCAAACTACTCATGAAAAATGAAAGGGTTTGGTCGCAGTTGCGTATTTCATCTGTCACGAACTCTACCGAAGAGAATTGCTCATCTACTATTGCTTGTGGTATTTATTGAGTATTATGCTGATAACTCAATTATCGACTTAGATTTTAGCTCTGCCATGTAATCTTACTCCAATATCTCTTGTAACTTGTTCTCAAAATTGACGCCGACAATGCACGTGATTATAAAACAGTTAATTTTACTTATTATTAATATTATCACTTTACCTCCATGCATGTCTTCTTAAATTCCACTGCTTAGTGATCGTGGAGTTCAACAGTAGGAGACTTAAAGCATTTCTTTGCAATGTACCCAACAAACAAAACAAGCTTCCTCATAAGATGTTTTCTCAACTTTATGCTGATGATGTTCGAGATGAATGGCTTCCTCTTTTGGTTAAAAGCCACTTTCGCTTGGTGTATCCTGCTTACTAATTCTTCATCACTTCTTTCATCCGGTGTTATCATGCTTCATAGGCAAGTAAATTCTTCTACCGAATCTAAGTCTTCTCCATAAAAAATAATTCTTTCAGCTCTGCTCTCCCATTCGCTGGCTATCAGTATCTTCGTTTTGCTCTTATTGATGTTCCTATTACATTTACTTCTTAATAAAACATCCCTGCAAGTGTGGACGTGAGAGCTTCTTCACTCCCCACCAGTACCGCAATGTTATCTACAAATCTGAGGAATGTAACATCCACTCCATTGATGTTAACTCTTCCTTTCAGGTTTTCTAAAACTTCTAACCCTTTCTGAATTTTATAATAATATAATGTAACATTGTAAACTCCTGGCCAAAATTAACGCAGCACCTCCCTAGCGATTCTTACGGCCGGTGCTGCGTTAATTTTGGCCAGGACTGTACATATATGTTGAAGAGGATGGGGGAAAGTGTGCATACCTACATAACTCCCTTCATCTTGGCCTCAAGTTGGTGGTCTCCAAATATTATTGCCTCGTCTTCTCTGTACGTTCTCCAGATCTCTCTCCTCTCCATATAATCCAGTAATTTTACGTTGATATACGCTATGTAGGTGTCCCGTCCCTTTTGAATCCTCTTTTCTGAGAAAAGCCTCAGGGCTAGAATAGCCTCTTCCTCTCATTTATCCAAAATGATCCTCCGCAATTATATATACAACTCTGGACTCGACCCTTTTCTGCATCATAGCAGTTAATAGTTTGAAGCATGGGAAACCAAACTAAGTGCCATATATATTGTTCACATTTAAATGCAGTCGTTTTATTTGGTATAGGGAAAGTAAAGCATATTTTAAGAGTAGATTCCTTATACTCTTATCCAACACTTACTGGAGTTCTCATCTACCTATGTAACCTTTCTAACCTTCTGAATATTCATTGCTTTGTAAAACTCTCCCTTAAGTAATGGTTCCCCTAGCTTCCCATTTTTTATCTACGTTTGCTTCTTGCTCATAAACTATATTATCTTCCAAATTTAGGTGCTAGGAGCCATATCAAATGAGAAATACATCCTTACTAAAGCCGTTGAGCAGATCATGATTAAAATCCTAATTTATCTTCAAATAGTGTTATTGCCACATTAAATCCCTTTTATATATTAATTCGATTTGATATAAATAATTTTTGTCTTACAGTTATTTGAGAAATTCCATGTTTTCACAAACGTCATATTCTATGTTATAAATAGGATCAGAAAGTGTACGCCCTAAATCTTGAACTGCAAGTTACCCAGCTTTAACATTGTGCTATGGTCAGCTTTTATCCGGTCCCTCAGTCAAAACGGTCCTGTGCCTATCATTCGAATCACTTTTATATTTTGTTGTTATCGCGTATTGTTCGCAGAAACTGAATTCTTATAACGACTCGTCTTAGCAACTACGAATAAATAAACGACGTATTTCTCCTCTATGCGGCCCTTGCCTGAACGGCCAAAGTAGCAGAAAGCTCCCATTATACAGCTGACGCATTCCCTAAACGTATTTTTCGTTAAATTATGAACGAATCGTAGAATAGCTTCTAATATCTCTTTTATGCATGATTTCAACCTAGCGTAGGGGAGCTTTTCGCAACTCTTATTTATTTGTTATGCTTAACCAAAACAGAACATCTAGCGCTACCTTTTCTCGAGCGTATCCTACATACTTGTCTTAAATTTATGACATAATATCCATCTCTAATTAATTCATTCAATCTACTCAGAATAAGTATTATTAAAGCGAAAATTTCAGTTGCTTCGCCGCATCTTTGCCTGATATGCGTGCTCCAGTTTACGTGATATGTGTAAGCGATTCAGAATTATTCAACTTGCTCGATAACGTTTATAAGTATTTAATGAAATATTATCTAATAATACTGATAGAATTGCTTTCTTTCGGAGATATTAACTACGCAGTATTTACTTAAATCAATATATAGTTGCGAATTCGCAACCCCCTTGGTTTATTTTGTAGTATTACGCAAATAATATTGTCTTAGGAAAACGAGTCACGCGCCGAGAGAACAGGCTATATGAATAATTTTAATTCAATTGCGAAATAGTGACTTAAGTTTGAAATCTCTGTTCCACCAGCTTTCAGATACTCCGCCAACACCCCATCCGCTCCTCCTGCTTTCCCATTCTTCATCTGCTTAATCGCCGCCATAACCTCTTCTGGGAGAATTGAGAGGAGATTTTGTGAGCTTTGGCTTTCCTCTTGGTTTTCCTCTTCGGCATTTCCCATCTTATTGTATAGGTTGCCAAAGTATTCTGCTACAGTCCTCAATATTGCTGGTCTGTTATATGTCGTTGTGCCATCTCTTTTCTGTAAGGCTAAAATCTGTTTCTTACCAATTGCTAGGCGTCTTCTAGCCCTATTTATGCTCTTGATATTTTATATGGCCTCTTGCGCAATCTTTTCATTAAAATTCCTCACATTTTCCTTGATTGCTACTCTGACGGCTTTGCAAAGCTTTTCATCCTTTGCCGGGTTCTATCACTAAACTTCTTATCCTTAGGTTTTCTTGGCATGCTTGCTACTTCCTCTGCCGCTTTCTTCACGACTTCCATAACTTTGGTTTCGAGTTCTTCCTCCTGAAGTAATGAGAATCAATTTCCTTGTTCCAGCTGAAACTCCTTCTTATTATCTGATATTATACCGATATTCATCTCATCCTTCTTGCAAGAAACCAACTTATTTCTTTCCATTCCGGGGTTTATATTAATTCTGCATCTAACAATTCTGTGGTCACTTCCAGTGTTGAAGTTATTCAAAACTTTACAGTCAATTACAGTGTAGAGTCTGTTTACCTATATGAAGTCTATTTCATTTTTTGTTCCATTGGGACCTCTTCACGTCCATTTCCTTGTAGGATTTTTCTTAAATCATGTATTTGTTATAAACATATTGGTGCATTCTGCAAACTCCTCTAATCGGTGACCTCGCTTATTTCTCTGGTCCAGTCCGTATTGTCCTGTGACAGTGTCATCAGCTTCCCGCTGACCTATACGAGCATTAAAATCTCCCATAATGACTTTGTAGTAGTGGGCCTCCTTGTCATGTTCAGTGCCGAAGGTTTGGTAGAAGTTTTCAATTTCCTCTTCGCTGCTTGCCGCTGTTGGTGCGTAGACTTGGATGACTTGATTTTCTTCTTATTTATTATCCTTACCAGATAGTTATTCCGACTTTTATTTTTTCCATTGCTTTCATTACCTTCTAAATTAACCCATATAATTAATTTAATTAAAACCTAACCACCGGCCGTGGTGGCCGAGTGGTTAGCGTGCTCGTTAGCGTGCACGTTATCTCTCTACCTCCACGGTACCGGGTTCGAATCTCGGCTTGTCGGATTTTTCTAGCTAGGGAATGGTTGTGTGTGTTGTCCATTGCTGCTATTGTCTTGGTGGAATCTCCTCCTGATGAGCTCTGTTGAGCTCAGGAAGACTTCACCAGCTGTGGGCAAAAGCAGCAGAGTAGCAAAAAAAATTTACGTCACTAAGTCTTAGTGCCAGGTGGTTTTTAAATTCTACTTTTAAAAAACGATGGACGATTTTTTTATTTATTTTTAATCTGTTCCCGATGACATGAAACAAAAAAAACCCACAAGTGAACAGAAGCCATAAATACATTTCATATACGCAGTTTACTATTTTGGCAATGATCCTTTATTCGAAGCCAGGCGACCCTACAATTTGAAATGTATGGTGGGAATTTCAATTTCTTTATGATTCATTTCCTGATACGCATTCTACACCGACACCCCCTAAAGCCAACTTTTTATCTCGGGAAAATCCCTATCGGGACGCTGCCGCTCCTGACCATCTCTCCCTCTCCTCCGATGCCTAATGCCTCGACGACCACTACTCAGACGCCCACCTACTCCGATGTACAATCCCTCGACGCCCCGTACCCCGACGCCACCTAACTCAACTCTCTCCCCAGACGCCTTATACCTAAACGTCCTCAACCCCAAACTCCCTCTCCCCCTAGACGCCCAATCCCTCAACACCCTCAACCCCAACTCCCTCTCCCCAAACGCCCTTTTCCCTGAGGGCCCCTCTCCCCACAACCACTCCCCCCGGCCCCGGTACCCCCTCTATCGACGCCCCGTTCCCCGACGTACCCTAAACCAACTCCCACTCCCCGGACGTCCCCACACTCGGGGCTCCCTATCCCGACGTCCCGTGCCCAAACGTCCCCTAACCCAACGCCTAAATTCCCGACGCCTTATACCCCGACGCCTTATACCCCGACGCCTTATACCCCGACGCCTTATACCCTGACGTCTTATACCATGACGACCTTTCCCCCGACTTCGTCTCTCCTCACCTCTTCCACCGACGCCCAATATCCTTCACGCTATATCCTGGACGAACTCCCCTAGCAAAGCCCCACGACTTGACTTTTATTTATTTTGTCGGGAGCATGTGAGGCCGAATAGCCCCCTCAGCCTTGCCCCATAGATTCATATTTCGTTTACATCATTTTACAAGTATAACTACATAGTATATCACTCAATAATTACATATACATAATAGTGGTATTATATACATAAACTAGCACATTTTAAAATTGATAAAAAAAGACAGATGGCAGAGATGTAAAAAATATACAATTCAGTCATATGCATAGAAAAATAAAGTGATATTTTAAAATTATATAAAAATTGAATACATGAATAAAAAACATAAAAATTCCATAAAAATTGTCATATTTGCATAACCATGAGTCGCATGGTCACAGTAAAAAATCAAATAGATAAAAGAGAAAAAAATAAAATATACCATACAAACATATGCATAGATCAATAAATGTTATCTTTTAAGATGAAACAAACACTGAAGGAAAAAACATAACACTTCAAAACATAGTTGTTGAATGTGCATAACATGGAAAATTAAAAGTTAAAAAATGTTCAAATAGTATTACTAGATAAAATTTCACTGATTTGTTCAATATATGGTTCAGTAAATTGTTTTGAATAATTAATTCAAATTGCGATTATCACTTCACACATTAACTTCACTTCACTTCATAAGTGACGTTTCTCAAGGAAGTGTTCATTTAATTCTTTCCCGGCTAAAATTGATCCCGAAACCATCCTCCGACGTAGCCGACCAACGCCGTCCCGCGACGCCGTCCTTCGAGAAAAATATTGTGTATTAATTACCAAAAACAGAACTCAGACAATGACATACATTCGTGTTAATTCCAGAACTTAAATCCTGTATCGCATGAGCGGAGTCTCCGCAAAGTTTAACTTAGTGAGGCAATATTATTAATATGCTCAAAAATAAAAATCAGGGTGCCTCTTTAACTAGAGAATCACCATGTTTCGTTAGTATATTTCTACTACTACATCTATAGATTTATAAATAAGAAATTTTACTAAATACGCTTGAAAATGATACATATATTGTACAAAATTTAGGATGATAATTATATAAAATTAAATTAAATAAATAGTAAACATCTTTTAGCGAAACAAAATTTGAGCTACACTTCCACCCAGAGGAAGTTATGATGTAAGATTAAATGAATATATAGTCATCCTAGATCTTAATAATGTATGAATCCATCACAATTAATTTTTTTCTAATATTTCATGAAAACAAAGTGAACAAGTTAAGGAGCCTTGGTTTCATTATAAAAATAAAAGTGGCCTTTCTTCAATAAAGCAAAGTAAAAATCTTCGAGGTGAAACCTAATTAATAAGGTCAATAAAACTCTGTGAGTAGAAAATAATTGATGACCAATCAATTAAACTGCATTGTGTATTTGGAAAACAAATATTATGCAATTTACTCTGCCTTCAAAGACAAAACAAAATTGGATCGTAGTTAATTGATCTGCTGATGAAATCCAATGAATATATATATATATATAAATGCTTAAGTCTGGGAATTTTAATGATGGATGGTTATAATTATCGCGGATGTCATTCGTTGCAGTCATTGAAACCGAATTAAATGCATATTTACGACGGATCTGGTGCTTTCCCGGTGCAGGTGCTGTAGGAAGTTTTCTCGGGTTTCCAACCGGGTTCCAGACAGGATATATTATCTCCATAGTCACCTTCTTGAAGATGACTATGGAGATAATAGTCGAAACGTCGGACCCGTTCCTGTCTGTAACCCGGTTGGAAACCCGAGAAAACTTCCTACATATTTACGACCTTAATCTCCTTAAACATTTCTGTTCATGTTCACGTATAAGTTAGAAATAGGTAATGACCGCAAGCGAAAAATACCAAATAGTGCAAAGCTGCGTTAACTGAAAGAAACCTGATCCATCTTAAGAAAACTGTCGGTAAGAAGATTGATAATAAACAAGGATACTTATACGTATACTACCTCATACATTACTCTGCATTTATCTATATGCAATCCACTGAAAAACTTCTGTTGCGTTTGCTAAGAGGAGTGGTATGAAAGACCAATAACTCTAAGACTAATAACTGTAGTTTCACTACAGAATCGTGAAAGAGTTACGCAAACAAATAATAGTAAAGATGTTTACGTAAGAGATTGTTGGCGAAAAAAAGACCTTGAACTTGTGAAAGGACCCTAAGGTGAAAATGGCACGAACCATTGTTGAAAATATCTAAGGAATGCGTGTAATTGAAATTAGAGAGAGAATAGACCTTGAGGTGGCCCTTCTGCTTAATGCACTTGAGGTCAAGAAGAAAAGGAAAGTAAGCTAATCTAAGTAAACAGGAAAAAATTGAAGGTTCTGTTAGAGCTATAACGGAAGGAATGAAAGGGAAAACACATTGAACTAATGCCATCCACTTTCACCACTCGGACATCGTTCCCGGGCTTGAAAAATCTAAGTACACAATGCTCGAAGAGTAATGAGCCATCCATTGTCGTATTCTTTGTCGTCTATGTCTTCATTTTCTAATTTATGAATCAGGTATCATTAACTTTTATGAGAATTACACGTAAAGTTACTTCTACTTAGTGTCAGATCCTGTTTCTCTACTTAACTTTATTTAAGAATATGATACGACGGAATCGGAATATAAGTGAACATTCTAAAAACAATTCTATTGTTATCATCGTAGGACTCATTGAAGTTATGAAACTTAAATTTAAAAAAATCTAAACTGACGATTGATTATCAACGTGGAATCCATAAACAACCCAACTGCTAATGACCTAGCGAAATTCTCCTAACAACAGTTGTTTTTGCTTTACGTCACAAAAATCACCGCAACAGTTTTTAAAGGAACATTTTTACCCCGTTGCCAATACCAGGAACGTTAATGAGGAATTATGCAAGATGTATATATATTTTCTATAGTTGCAACAAGAATCTAGAAACGTCTAACGGAAAGTAAAATTAAACGACCAAAAAGAGGAGTCAGATTAAACTTCTAATATTTTTATGCACTCCCTATTTCGTATGATTTCCGAATTTTATTTATTCCAAACATTTATTTTCAAAAATAAAGTCTTCAAAATGACTAACTGTTCATGAATAGCTTATGGAAAGAAGTGGCCAATACCGTGATAGAAATGCAAAATATCGCAAAGAATAATGCACGTCTCTACTTTATTTTTTCTGTTGATGTCTTTTGACGTTTACGAAGCAATTGTAATAACCGTTTACAGTGCTATCAATCGGATGTGGCCTCTAAAACAGTTGCTATGACACTTTAACATTCAAGAATTTATTTGGAGCAATAAAATTATAATTTACGGAGAACCCATTGAGAAGTATTCGAAAATTTTATAATGAATTAATAATTAAGGACGACTCCATGCGTTTGGAAATGTAAAATATTAGTGCCGTTTCAGCTCGACACTGAGAATTAATAAATAAGAGCGATTTAAATTGAAATTTTACCAATTGTGACGGACATAAGCTAACATTGGAGAATTTAAAAAAACGAAGAAATCAAACCCACGGTGAATAGGTTCCGAAAATACGCACTATTGATCAAACATAAATAGGAATTATAATGAAATTAGATTCAATTTGTACTCATCGTATTCTATGATCCTTCCATCGATCGAACCACATTCCATAGTTTATCTGCATTCCTAATTCCTGCTATTCCATGATGGAGAACGTTCCGAGCATGTTACTAAAGAATAAACAAAAAACAGTCAGTGAAATATTATTTCGAAAACAAAAACAGAACGTTAATCCATATTAAGCACTATCTATCATAGTTGAAATACTAAACTAATATCATTATTATATATTAAATAATTATAATTACTAAAAACATATCATTATTATATAATAATTAATTACTATATATTAAAAGTAATTTTGATATTAGATTTAATTTGTACTCATCGTATTCTATGTTCCTTCCATCAACCGATTCACATTCTTTAGTTTCTCAGCATTCCTAACTCCTGCTATTCCATGATGGAGAACGTTCCGAGCGTGTTTCGAAAGAATAAATAAAAAAACGGTCAGTGAAATATTATTTCGATAGCAAAAACAGAACGTTAATCCATAGTAAGGACTTTTCATAATAGTTGAAATTCAAAAATATATCATTTATAAAAAGTTAATTTAACATCAGATGCAATTTGTACTTATCGTATTCTATGTTCCTTCCATCGAGGTTCCTTCAACCGAACCACATTCCATAGTTTATCTGCATTCATAATTCCTGCTATTCCATGATGGAGAACGTTGCGAACGTCTTTCTAATGAATAAATAAAAAACAGTGAGTGAAATATTTTTTCGAAAAAAAAAACGTTAATCCATAGTAAGCACTATCTATCATAGTTGAAATACTAAACTAATATCATTATTATATAATAATAAATAATAACATATATATAAAAAGTAATTTTGACATCAGATTCAATTTGTACTCATCGTATTCTATGTTCCTTCCATCGACCGATTCACATTCCTTAGTTTTTCAGCATTCCTTATTCCTGCTATACCATGATGGAGAACGTTCCGAGCGTGTTTCTAAAGAGTTAATAAAAAACAGTCAGTGAAATATTATTTCGATAGCAAAAACAGAACGTTAATCCATAGTAAGGACTTTATATAATAGTTGAAATTCAAAACTAATATCATTTATAAAAAGTTAATTTAACATCAGATGCAATTTGTACTCATCGTATTCTATCTTCCTTCCAATGACCGAATAACATTCCTTAGTTTCTCAGCATTCCTAATTCCTGCTATTCCATGATGGAGAACGTTGCGAACGTGTTTTTAAAGAATAAATAAAAAACAGTTAGTGTAATATTATTTCGTAAACAAAAACAGAGCGTTCATCCATAGTAAGCACTATCTATTATAGTTGAAATACTAAACTAATATCACTATTATATAATAATAAATTATAACATACATATTAAAATTAATTTTGACATCAGATCTTTGATAGATAGTTGAAATGCAAAAGTAATAACATTAGTGAAAAGCAATTTTGACAACAGATTCAATTTGTACTTATCGTATTCTATGTTCCTTCCATCGAGGTTCCTTCGACCGAACCACATTCCTTAGTTTCTCAGCCTTCCTAATTCCTGCTATTCCATGATGGAGAACGTTCCGAGCGTGTTTCTAAAGAATAAATAAAAAACAGTCAGTGAAATATTATTTCGATAACAAAATCAAAACGTCAATCCATAGTAAGCACTATCTATCATAGTTGCATTACTAAACTAATATCATTATTATTATATAATAATAAATTACTATATATATATTGTATATGTCATTTTGACATCAAATTTGATTTGTACTCATCGTATTCTATCTTGATTCCATCTACCGAATCACATTCCTTAGTTTCTCAGCATTCCTAATTCCTGCTATTCCATGATGGAGAACGTTCCGAGCGTGTTTCTAAAGATAAATAAAAAACAGTCATTGAAATATTATTTCGAAAAGTAAAACACAACGTTAATTCATTGTAATTATTAACTATCATAGCTGAAATGCACAACTAATAACATTAGTAAAAAGTTTTTAATAATAGGCAAGACTTTTAAAACGATAACTATTCGTCCATTCAAATTTGACTATACTCCTGGGCCTCCGTTACAAGAATAGTAGAATGAACCTGGACCTGATCTGAAAACAAAGAGCTGTGATAGCAAACATCTTAGACAGAAGTTCAATTTAATATTAAGAAAAGGAACAAATAGAAACTCTAGATTCGAGAGCGAAAACAAATATATACCTATGAAGTGATAATCAGTATTTAACTATTATTCAGGAAATATGCGCAAGGTAAATTTAAATCTAATATTGATGGAAAGGTTTACGCAAAGTAATCTTTTTAAAGATAACTGATCGGAAATAAACATTTCAAGATTAAAATATAAACCCCATTGATATGATATCGGCTGTCGATATCCGTTACTGATTCCGAAATAACTTTTAAGAATATTACTTAACGTAGTCTATCCTACTGTATCTATTAATTATAAATTATTGTGCAAAATTGAACAGTATCGGCTGAATAATCTGGTAATATTACCATTAATTATTTCAGATCTTCATCTCGGGTTGTACCATAAGGAGGAACTTCACAAATCTTAGACTTCCATTGGATTTAAAAATTAAGTCCTCCTAATAATTAAGTCTCAAAAACTAGAGTAATACACTTATTCTGACAAATGAATATCTAACCATTATACAAGAATAACATTTATGGCAATGTTAAATTGAATTATGAAAGAAGGATAGGAATATAGAATTCTTCCTTTTAAAGGATGAATGATACAATAATAATGGGCGGTGAAATTAAATTTAAATTTAAAATCTATTCGCTTTGATTTCAGCAGACACTGTCCATAACTGACCACTCAAAAATTTGGGAAATATTTGCTTGAGGAATACAGTCCAGCTGAAGCGTATTTGAATATTCAAAATCGATTCTAAAAATTCCGACTCTCAATACGATTTCTAGTGAGAAAATCTTCGACCCTCAAGACTGTGGAATGGATTCATGAAAACTATAGACAAACGGAATTCGAATTATAGTAGTGCCTTTAACTGTAATTCAAGGTTAAGGAAAAATAAATATAACATCGACGCGAGAAATAGCTGATTAAACTTCAATGTCGCAACTGCAAACACTTTATCTGCTATCTCATGAAATATGTTCAAAATACGAATCGCAATAATATATTTTGTACTGAAAACAAAAATATATCTTTAGAACTTAATCTAGAGTAATTCATGATGATGCAGATACTTACCAAATACATTTGATCCCTGACGAAGTCCACGAAAATCTTGACGTCAAGAAATATCCCCTAATTTATTGAAGATATATTTCTCGTATTCAAATAATCAAACAATAATTTAGCTAAACTTAGATAAATCTTCGGATGTGCTCGGTATCGAACCTATTGTACATCTAAAATTCAAAATATAACGGTTTTCTCGAAAATATGTGCGGCAGCAACTCCTCACAGGGTGACGTCTCGGAAGTAAGTGAAGTTTAAACCTTTAGAATAAACGTTGAAGCAAATACAGCGCTGTGATTGGTCGATGATTCGACAGTCAGTTATCACCTATTTTCCTCTTTATTGGTAATAGTTTTTATAAATTATAGTCACCACCGAAATAAATTTTCATTTAGCGCAAAACAATTCAATTTGAATTTTAAAAATATTAGAAGATTAATATTATTTATAAACAATTTGATTACAATCTACGTAAATTTCTCGTCTCCCCCGGGTACCCTTTGACTCATAGTCAAAAATCTTCTGCCAAATTTATAATTTTGCAATTATTTTTTGTGAAAATGCACGAATAAAAATAAATTAAATACATTATGCATGTATAGTTTATATTATTTGAAGGTTTGGCAATAATGAAATTGGAGAAAGTGAGTATCGATCTGCGAATAAACACCGGAACATAGTTTTTAATATAAGTAAAGCAATGATGTAATTATGCTAAAAACGTAAAAATTCGTAGAACTATCGAGTAATGTGTATTTATACCAATAATAACTCAAACAACATTTACTTTTGAATTGCAGAACATCACTTCAAGGTAATGACATGAGTACACCCTAGTGTGATACTATGAACCTAGCAATGATCTTTACTCTTACAAGATACATGTTGATACTTTATATCACTATACCAATACATCACTAAACTTTAATACAGTTTCCAAGTCTAGGCGATTATTGTTAAATTACTTGAAGGATTCGCTGGGTATAACCTGTTCACCCCATCATCTTAAACATTTTGCAGCGATTACGGGTGAGGTGTAGTAATTCAACTCATTTTTATGTCAAGTACTAAGTAAATCGACTTACACGTTTATCTTCTTTTACACTTACCTTTATACTCTGGTAAAGCTAGTATAAGTTGTCATCAATCATGCAATGAAATCCCGCATACATTAATCTCCAACACGAAGTTCGTCCATCTTGTTGCTACGATAGTACATACATTAGCCACTCTTGCGAGATAGATTATAGTTTTGTTGGAGGGAATAAACTTATCCTCTTTACTTTTTAACCACTATTATACTCGGAAAAACTGTTTAACTATAAGCACTGCATAGCACTGTTCCCACCGAAAAACTTCCTCATACCTTTTAATAATGGCCCTGGTCATAAAGCTGAGTTTCCAACTCGTACAAACTACTTCCTCACGAATATCCACAGACACTTGACGTAACAAATGTATGCCACCTACATTGTTGATATCCATGCTAGTCATAACTCAACACTCTGTAGCAACTATTTTCACTGCAATAACTAATAATTAACTTTTTAAGTTCGCGCAAATCAAAACAACTCTTAAAGGTTATGAAAGACATTCCCACGGATTTTTGGCGCGATTTAGAAGAACTGTGGCAAAGAAATTTCTGAATAACGAAAAGGTACTCTTCGTCATCTGATAACGTGACTTCCGGCATTCTCAAGTCAGTCTGAAAAACATGTGCTCAAGTTGTCAAGGTGTCTTCCACATTTTCCATCAGTAGTAAAATCATTTTGCCAGTTCAACGAAATAGGTGGACATCAGAAGTATTTATTAAATAAGGAGTGTTCTTTCTCGTAAAATGTCTCTGTGTTAACAGTGCGTAATTGTCTGTGCTTCATGGATCCAAGCAGCATGATTCGTGAAGAAGATCATTCGAAAAAGAGGATACGGAAGAATCAGGAACGAGAGAATCTGGACGTAATTTTCCGTATTCAAATTAGAAAAGGAAAAAACGTAAGTAGTTGAGATCTTGGATTTTATTCGAATATTAGGTGACCGTGTTGATAGATTGAAACGTGGCAGCAAGCAACGAAAAATCTACATTCAGAATGTTAAAAACCAATGAAAATTTCAGTAAACGCTTAAATAAACTTAGCGACAATTTCATAAAAAAAATGATATGATATTTCGCTGACTAGTAATCCGTATTTACTTGCTTAATGCTGAACATATCATCAGTAAATTTCCTAGTGTTTTGCCATATATCCATCCATTTCATGCACTCTAAACTTTCTTATCTAAGACACTTAAAAACTGTTTTATCTAATGTGGCATTTACTGTAAGGTTATGGCTGACGCTTTAGGAAATTTTTCGAGCGTCCTCAGAGTTCTCTTCATTTCTTCTCAAGGAATTTCTGGGTTCCTCAACAGCTTGAATGGGAATAACGAGACCGATCTTAAGATAACCGAAGCATGTCGGAGTTGATAACACCAGCCATAATCGGCTGAAATTCTAAATAGAAGAATTTTAAATTTACTCTTAGGATAATATTATATATAATACCTGAATCTAATCTTACTGCATGATAACCAATATTTCTTAGATTCTTGCTCACCATGAGATAAGTAATTTATCGGAACGTTATAATGTTCTTTGAATATTTCCATTGTGTTGTTTCCAAAAGAGGATAAAAAGAATGACACTTGTGCATGATTTCTCTTCTAAGAGTAAAGATTATCGTTAGATTCATAACATCACATTAGTGTGTACTCACGTCATTACCTTGGAGTGGTGTTTCACAATTAAAAAGTAAATGTTATATTAGTTACTATTGATATAAATAAATATCATTTGCAAATTGTATGAATATTTACGGTTGTTCCATAATTATGTCATTGCTTTAGTTATATTAAAATTTACTTTCCGATGTAAATTCGCAAATCGATACTCACTTTCTACTATTTCATTATTGCCAAACCTTCACTTAAGTATCAACTTCATGTAATATTAAGTTAATTTTTATTCGAGTATTTTCACAAAAATATTTGCAAAATGATAAATTTGGCCGAAGTTTTTCAACTATAAGTCATAACGTATCCGGGGTAGACGATAAATGTACAGGGATTGTAATCAAGGAGTTAAAAATAATTTGAATCTTCCAGTAATTTGAATATTTAAATTTAATTGTTTTTCGCTTCATCATATTTTATTTCTGTGGAGATTATAATTTATGGAAACTATTATCACTAAGGGGGAAAACAAGGTGTAAAACTGATAGCCGAATCATCGGCCAATCACAGCGCTGTATTTGGTTCACCGTTTTTTTTCTAAAGGTTTAAACGTCAGTTACTTCGGAGACGTCACACAGTGAGGAGTTGCTGCCGGACTTATTTTCGAGAAAACCGTTAAATTTTGAATTTCAGAAGTAGATTAGGTTCAAAACCAAGCATATTAGAACATTTTTCGAAGTTTATCTTAATTATTGTTTGATTTTTTTTATTTAAGGAGTATATATTCAATAAATTAGGAGATATTTCCTGACGTCAAGATTTTCGTGGACTTCGTCGGGGATCTCATTTATTTGGTAAGTATCTGCAACATCATGAATTACTCTAGATTAAGATCTAAAAATATATTTTTTGTTTTGAGTACAAAATACATTGTTTCGATTCGTATGATAAACATATTTCATGAGATAGCAGATGAAGTGTTTGTAGTTGTGATATTGACGGTTTAGTATGCTATTTCTCGCGTCGAGGTTATCTTTCTTTTTCTTTAACCTTGAATTACAGTTAAACGAAATTTTATATTTGAGATTCCATTTGTCCTTAGTTTTCATGAATTTATTCCACAGTCTTGAGGGTCGAATATTTTCTCACTAGCATTTAGAGTCGTAATTTATAATCGATTTTGAATAATCAAATACGTTACAGCTTGACTGTATTGCTGAAGCAATTATTTCTCAAATTTTTAGAGGTCAGTTATGGACATTGTCTGGTGAAACTAAATCAACAGGATTTTAATTTAAATTTAACATTTGATTTTGCCCTCCAGCATTATTGTATCATCAATCTCTTAAAAGGGAGATTCCATCTTCCTATCCTTGTTTCATAATTCGATTCAAAATCGCCATACATGTAATTTTTGAGTAATGGGTAGATATTCATTGTGCGGAATTAGTGTATTATTTTTCTAGTTTTCGAGTCATTATTATTAGGAAGTCAGGTAGAAGGTCTTAATTTTAAAATTCAATGGAAGTCTAATATTTGTTAGGTTCCTCCTTATGGTACAACCCGAGATGAATATCTGAAATAATTTATGGTAATATTGCAAGATTATTCAGCCGATACTTTCAACGGTCGTTTAGTGGAAGAAGCTGTATAAATGTTCGAATTTTATTTTACGAGTTTTTCGTTTTATACATTTTTCAAGCGATTTTGCTTTGGGAAATCATGTTCAGAGTTAGATTTTTTCATAATAATTTATGCATAATAGCAGCAGGATAGAATAAGGTAATTGATTTTTTGAAAATTATTTCGGGATCAGAAACCGAAATCATAAGCCGATGTCATGTCAACGGGGTTTATATATTAATCATAACATGTTATTTCCGATCAGTTATCTTTCAAACGATTTCTCGGTGTTAACCTGCGATCAATATTAGATTCTAATTTATCTTGCACATATTTCTTGAATAAAAGGTACATACTGATTATCTCTCAATAGGTATATTTTTATTTTCGCTTTCGAATCTTGAGTTTCTATCGAATTTTAACATTAAAAATTCAGTCTAAGATGTTTGCTATCTTACCTTTTTATTTTCAACGGAATTACTGGAGTTGAATTTCGGAAATGATCATTAATAATATATTCTAATTACTTCGGTAAATACTTCCTACTACTCTTATAAGGAAGGACCTGACAAATAGTGGAATTTGAATTGACAAATAGTTATCGTTTTATCTTATTCATTTCCTAATTAATTTAGGTTTCGATTGAATATTTTTATAGAATTCGAACTAAGATTAAAATTTTAATTAAAATAGCAAGCTGTCGGTTTTTATTAGGAGTATTTCTGTGAACTTATCTCTGCTTTTTGAGATAGCAAGAATTAATTGTGTTGAATCCCGAGGCGATAGTTGCCATAATTCTCCAACTTTGTATCAGATCTTGTCCTACGACTTCTAATGGAAATCCTTGTTTGAGCGATCGATATAACATTTGCCCGCTCTTATACTTGTATTGTACAATATTTTCTGTAAATACTTAATTAATTTGTGCTCCTTTCTTTTCTCAAGTTCCGACAAAAAGAATTTTCTCGCTTTTGGACGATTCCTTTGGGCGTCTCCGGTGTGATACCGAAAGTGCGTTCAACCAAGGATTATCAAGCGACATCTTTCGGAAGCCCTATACAGTTTAGTTCTTCTAAATGGCATTTCAAGAACATTAAAAATATAAGCGAGATATTTCATAATTAAAAGACAACTCTTCCATGGGACATGGTACTTCAATGAAGGGCAATGTTACTTGCGTGATCAGTAATATTATTTTTCGGTATTCCTTAACGTTCTGAAATGTTATGAAACCATTTTTCTATCATGGAAGAACTGAGAAGGAGCGCAGCAGTGCGGTGGAGAGACATTTGGTCCACGGATGGAACATAGAATACAATGAGTATAATTTGAATCAAATGTTATTACTTTTCCTATTTAATTATGATCGATAGAGCCTATTTCAGACTAACATAGTAGTTTTTATTTTTAAAATAACATCTTTTTTCCTTTTGGCCTATTTATTCTATTAATACATGCTCGTGTAATTTGTCTTTCATGGACAACGAGTGTGAGAGAGGAGCGCAGAGATGCTGAGGAGAGATATTCGGTCCAGAGAAGATATACAGAATATAATAAGTATATTTTTAATCTAATATTATTACTTTTGCCTTGCAAGTATGATAAAAAGTGCTTAAATTCTATACACGTTGTGTTTTTGGTTTCGAAATAATACTTAACTGTTTTTTTATTTATTCTTTAGAAACACGCTCGGAACGTTCTCCATCATTTAAGAAGAAGAGTATGAAAGCAGAGATACTAAGGAGAGTCATTCGGTCGATGGAATTAGCATAGATTACGATGAGTACGAACTAAATATAATGTCATTAGAATACCTTTTTAAGAGTTATAGATAGTGCGTATATTTCGCAACTAATTCCCCTTTTTTCGATTTTCTTAGTTCGTTAAAATTCTCCAATGCTAGCGGAAATCCTTCACAATCGATTTACTTTCAATTGATAGAATTCTTACTTTTGAAGTAATGCCTCAATCAATCAATCAAAGTGTGAATCAAATAAAAAGTGCCGGAGTCACTGTTTTAGAGGCCAACATTCCAATTCAGAGCACAGTAAACTGTTATTAAAATTAATCAAAGGAAATCGATACAAAATATTAAAGCAGAAACTTTTATTTTTTATTTGCATGATTTTTTCTTTCTATCACAGTAATGGCCACTTTTTTCCATAAGTTACTCATGAACAGTTAGCCTTTTTAATAGTTACTTACTTTTTAATTGTTACTACTTTTAATAGGTTACTTTCTGTTAATTGTTATTAGAATCTTGTTGCAACTATTGAAAATATTATAATGTCTCATGAATGGAAGGAATTTCATAAACATGATGAACAACGCTATTTACGCTGCATTCCCGTTTTTTGGGAGAATTTAGGCCATTTTAATGGAGTTATATGATTTAAACTATGCACCATATTAGTAATTTTTCTGATATTAAGCATTTTTAATCAGGATAAATAAGTCGGAGGCTCAAACTTATGATCTTGCTTCACTGCTCACTAACCATCCTGGCACCGGCAATAGATTAAATGTTCCTTTTTAAATTCATTCCAGTGATTTTTGTGAAACTAAGCTAAATTAATAGCTATAAAGAAAACTTCGCTAGGTTATTAGCGGTTGGGTTGTTTATGTATTTCATGTTAATAATCAATCGTCAGTTCAGCTTTTTTAATGTACAATGAGTTAGGATGATTACATTATGTTTTTTTATTTTTAACGTTTTCTCATATTCCGATTCCGTCGTATCATATTCTTAAATAAAGTTAAGGAGGGAAACGAGATATGCGACTAAGGATAAGTCAACTTTACATCAAATTCTCGTATAATTTAATGATACCTGATTCATAAATTAGAAAATGAATACATAGGAGACAAAGATTACTGCACTTAATGGCTCATTTATCTTTGAGCACTGTGTACTTAGATTTTTCAAGCCCGGGAACGATGTCCGAGTGGTGAAAGCGGATGGCATCAGTTCGATGCGTTTTCCCTTTCATTCCTTCCGTTATGGCTCTAACAGAACCTTCAATTTTTTCCTGTTTACTTAGATTAGCTTACTTTCCTTTTCATCTTGACCTCAAGTGCATTAAGCTCAAGGGCCACCTCAAGGTATATTATTTCTCTAATTTCAATTACACGCATTCCTTGGATATTTTTAACAATGGTTCGTGCCATTTTCACCTTAGGGTCCTTTCACAAGTTAAAGGTCTTTTTTTCGCCAACAATCTCTTACGTAAACATCTTTACTATTATTTGTTTGGGTAACTCTTTCACGATACTGTAGTGAAACTACAGTTATTAGTCTTAGAGTTATTGGTCTTTCATACCACTCCTCTTAGCAAACAGAGGTTTTTCAGTGGATTGCATATAGACAAATGCAGAGTAATGTATGAGGTAGTATACGTATAAGTATCCTTGTTTATTATCAACCTTCTTACCGACAGTTTTCTTAAGATGGATCGAGTTTCTTTCAGTTAACGCAGCTTTGGACTATTTGGTATTTTATGCTTGCGGCCATTGCCTATTTCTAACTTATACATGATCATGAACAGAAATGTTTAAGGAGATTAAGGTCGTAAATATGCATTTAATTCGGTTTCAATGACTGCAACGAATGACAGTACTGGATTAAAGCGAATGCGTGTCATTGACTGAGTTTTGCTTTGGTAGTTAATACACATTATTTATTTTCGTAGGACGGAGTTGGCCAGCTACGTCTGGAGATGGCTTCGGGATCAAATTTAGCCGGGAAAGAATTAATTTAACACTTTCTTGAGAGATAAAATACGTGACTTATGCAGTGAAGTGAAGTGATAATTCCAATTATGTAATTTTATTCTAAGCAATTAAGTGAACCATCTATTGAAAAAATCAGTGAACCTTTATCTATTCATACTATTTGAACATTTTTAACTTTTAATTTTCCATTTTATGCACAATTAACAACTATATTTTGAAGTTTTATGTTTTTATCAATCTATTCGGTGTTTACTCTATCTTAAAAGAAAATATTTATTTATGTGTGCATATTATTGTATGGAAATTTTTTTTTCATCCCTCCTATTTGATTTTTTACTGAGACAATGTGAGGCATGGTGATGCAAATATGACATTTTTTTATATTTTTCATGGTTTTATCCATCTGTCCAGTGTTTATTCCATTTCAAAAGGTAATATTTAGCTATATATGCAAATGTATGTATAGTATATTTTTTCCTCTTCCATCAGTCTGGTTTCTAGCAATTTTAAAATATGTTAGTGTATGTATTTTGTACCACTGTTATGCATGTAATTATTGAGGGATATACAAAGTAGTTATCCTTTTAAAATATCTGTAAAGGTCTTGGCGTTTGCGGGTTGGGTGGGGGGGGTAAGACGGGGAAGAGAGCGTCTCGGGAGAGGTTATTAGGATAGAGGGCGTCAAGGTATGTGGTGTCGGGGTAAGGGGGCGTCGGGGTATAATGCGTCGGGAGCGGGGGACGTCTGGGTATAAGGCGTCGGGGTATAAGGCGTCGGGGTATAAGGCGTCGGGGTAAGGCGTCGGGGGAGAGGGGCCTCTGGGTACGAGGCGTCAGGGTAGGGAGCCCCTCGAATAGGTTTGTCCGGGAATAGGGAGTTGGGTAAGGGGCTTAGAGGGATAGGACATCTGGGGATGGGGCGTCCAGGGAGAGGGAGTTGGGTAAGAGGCGTACAGGGGTAGGGCGTCTTGGGATGGGGCGTCCGGGGAGAGGGAGTTGGGTAAGGGGCGTACAGGGGTAGGGCGTCTGGGGATGGGGCTTCCGGGGAGAGGGAGTTGGGTAAGAGGCGTACAGGGGTTGGGCGTCTGGGGAGTGGTCGTCCGGGGAGAGGGAGTTGGGTAAGAGGCGTACAGGGGTAGGGCGTCTGGGGTTGGGGCGACCGGGGAGAGGGAGTTGGGTAAGAGGCGTACAGGGGTAGGGCGTCTGGGAATGGGGCGTCCGGGGAGAGGGAGTTGGGTAAGGGGCGTACAGGGGTTGGGCGTCTGGGGAGGGGTCGTCCGGGGAGAGGGAGTTGGGTAAGAGGCGTACAGGGGTAGGGCGTCTGGGGTTGGGGCGTCCGGGGAGAGGGAGTTGGGTAAGAGGCGTACAGGGGTAGGGCGTCTGGGAATGGGGCGTCCGGGGAGAGGGAGTTGGGAAAGAGGCGTACAGGGGTAGGGCGTCTGGGGATGGGGCTTCCGGGGAGAGGGAGTTGGGTAAGAGGCGTACAGGGGTAGGGCGTCTTGGGATGGGGCGTCCGGGGAGAGGGAGTTGGGTAAGGGGCGTACAGGGGTAGGGCGTCTGGGGATGGGGCGTCCGGGGAGAGGGAGTTGGGTAAGAGGCGTACAGGGGTAGGGCGTCGTGGAATGGGGCGTCCGGGGAGAGGGAGTTGGGAAAGAGGCGTACAGGGGTAGGGCTTCTGTGGAGGGGTCGTCCGGGGAGAGGGAGTTGGGTAAGGGGCGTAGAGGGATAGGACATCTGGGGATGGGGCGTCCGGGGAGAGGGAGTTGGATAAGAGGCGTACAGGGGTAGGGCTTCTTTGGAGGGGTCGTCCGGGGAGAGGGATTTGGGTAAGGGGCGTAGAAGGATAGGACATCTGGGGATGGGGCGTAGAGGGGCAGGGCGTCTGGGGAGGTGTGCCGTCGGCAGAGTGGACGACTGGTGAGCTTCATCAGGAGAGCTGGTGTGGTTAGAGGGGGTGTCGGAAAAGAGGGTGACTGGAGTGGGGGCGTCGGTAGAGGGTGCATCGGCAGAGGGGGTGAAGTGCTACAGTAGAAGTGGTGAGGAAAGGGCTCTCTGGGGAGAAGTCTTCGGAAGAGTGGGCATTGGGGTAAGGGTTCATTGGGTTAGGCGACGCTTATAATTGTTTTGTTTTTTGACGCTGACTTTCAAACTTAGCATATATCTGCGATATCATTTTTCTTGATTTACTGTCTATTAAAATTCAATAGGCGGTCCAAGTTGACCAAATTTTACGAAAAATGCTGGTCTTGGGACTTTCGTTTAAATGTAACGTGCTGTGACGCCAAGAAGTGAAAGGCGCCCAAGGCTGAGGTATATAAGGACGACCAAAACCGAACTTCGACACCCTGAAGATGGCTGCTGATTCTGTGGCCAAAACGTCGGTGGAATACACCAACTTAACCCGGCTGGGAACCCGAGAGTATTTTATTCAAGTAAGGATATCTTTATATTTTTTTGACAAAAGCAGTTGAGCAGCCCATACTTGTTATCATATTATTATTCTTTTTATTATTGGTCCAGAGTTTTTTTACATATATTCGCAAGTCGTTGTTTTCTTCATGTGAGATTTTTTCTAAGAATAAAGCAACTGTGGAAACATTACCAGTTGATTAGATTACATTTCAATTAGTGAGGAAAAATCATGATTGTTATTGTAAAGTAAATATTCATTGATTAACGTTAGATATCAATTTTTGTCATCCATGTTTTCAATTTGAATTAAATCATGAATTTGATGAACACTAATTTGAAATGAAAATGTCTAAGAAAATAACTAAGTATGATAGGAATTATAAAGATATGTTAATGATTTAGTGCAGAAACAGTAAAACCTCTCTCAAAAGTAAATGGAATTACGTTTGGGATCAAGGAAAGGAATTTTGTGTTTATCCATGAATTACTCTTGATGGAGAATTTTCTTAGCATATAGCTCTGCTGCTGACAGTTGCAAGAATCTTTCTTTTAATATTTAAAAAATAATTGATAATGCCCTTGCTTATATTTAATAATTAACTTTCAACTCTTGCTTTGTTCGGTTTTTGGAGTTTTTGGAAGAAAATTGTTAATGAAGAGTGTTTTCTGAGTAAAATCTTTACTCTCTCATAAACTTTCTTGGATTTAGTATAGTTGTATATTACAAAGGTTAATCTGAAATATAAATACTATAACAAAAAGTATCATTAGTATAAAAAAGTATATGTTAGAGATTCTGTAACTGCAATGTGATCCCTCAGCAATGGGTTACTGTGTTTTTCCAATTTTTCTACATGTAATAAAAAGGTTAGCTTTATCAGAATTGAATACTTTTTAACACAAATATGCTCTTATCAGAAACCAGGTACTCCTATTAGTACACTGTATGAGATCATTTTGTTACTCTCTGTTTCTATAAATGCTAAGGGAATAAACTGTCTGAAATCTGTTACTTTTGGAAGACATTTAAACCTGGTGGTAGTGATGATCTATTTTAAATTTTAACGTAATGCAAATAACTCATCTATGCTGAAGATACTCTGGATATCATCAGAAATTGATCACTTTCTAAGAATTAATATGAAAATTTAAGTGAAATTAAAAAATCATTCATCTTGAATAAATATCTTCCCGAATTTACTGCTTTAGAGAAGATTTATTATTAGTCTTAATTTGATTGATTCATGGTTTTACTGTTCCCATGCTTCTTTATTTCCATTAATTTTCTTATTCATAGTTACTTTGGACATCTTTCTTTTCTTCTTATTGTCTGAGTCTACTTTTTAATCGTGTCATCATTTTTATTTTCCTATGGTAATATTTCTGAATTTTCTTTAACATGGGCAGAGTGAACAGCTGACATCTCTTTGGGTTACCTGTGAATTACTTGTGATGTGATTCATAAGGCATTTATAAAGAAGCTCTGTAATTGTGATGTTCTTATAGTTTCCAGAACTGTTCATTGGTAAGAGCTGCTACAGCAAAAACTTTCTTTTTGAGGACTAGCAAGAGTGTTTCAATTTTCTTCCCCTATGTTTGTTTGGTTTATGATCTTACTTGAAATAAGATTTTTACCCAAAAATCACTTAAAGTTTGCATTATACTATTTGTACAATGATGCCTTTGATTTGTTGGGATAGAAATGGTTATAATAACATGTTTCTCACATGCTTTATCTCTGTTGAAATGTTTTTAATCTCTTAGTCAACATTTCCCAGAGCTAATTTTTCACAACATTCTAACTGCAGTAAATGAATCCTTGTTTATCCATGTATTTTACCACCTCATAATAAATAGGATTATTTTTATTGGAATTTCTCTTGGAAGACATCCAGTAGTATTTGAACTCTGATTTTGAGTATGTTTTGAAAAATAAAGGACAAAATGTATTACAATAGAAGTCCGTTATAACAAGAGCTGACAAAAATCGGAAAAGTATTAAGTAAGTCAATCGAAAATAATTTCACCATTAGATTTCTAGACACATGTCGATTCATGCCAGCGTCATTAGCTTCACTTGTAACAACTTTAAAAACATTTAAATATACTAGCGAGGTATTCGGTGAGAAAACGAACCTAGTCACACGTAAGGGGGTCTACCCATATGATTACACAAACTCAATCGAGAAACTTGAGGGAACATCACTTCCGGAGAAGGGAAATTTCTACGAAAGATTCCCACACATTTTTTGCATGTTTGTAGTCTTTCTCAGACACATGCTCGTCCGCTAATCTGTTGTAAATCAAATCTGAGTTAGCATATTTTAATATCGTAACAAAGAGCAGCTCAATAAATATATTTGAACGATTTTCTTTTTGAATTTAGTAACCCTGCTTCGTGAATTTGTTAGGCTGGATGTAGGTTAAGAATGGTTTATTAATAACAAAAAGTTATAATATCATTTGTATTACCCAAGTTTAACACGATTCAAAAACATAATTTTAAATTATACTTTTACAGGTTGGTGACAATGATAAGGATTAATTTTACAATAATGCAAATAATACTAATCGTATGTCATAGTCGAAAACTGCTAAACTGGAAGTTTCCTAAAAAATCGAAAAATTATTTATGTGCTATATTTTGACTTTTTTTCGAAAGGAATGAAATTAATTTTCATTATTTTCCTACGGCATTTGAAACATAGAGTGACTTCTTTATTAAAAATCAATATAATATACCCTTTTTACATACTCCAAAAGTTTGAAACTGTTAGGTTACTTATAAATAGGAAAAATATCAAAGTTAATGCAATATTGGAACATGAATATTTAAACATTTCTTTAATTATTATAAATAGAAAAAGGTATTTGGTTAAAATAGTTAACATTTATTTTTTTAACCCGCCTTCCTAGATAAAGTAGACTTTTGCTAAATATAGTATAAGTATGATACTGAATTATATAACAACTTATGGTAATGTTACAGTTTACTTAGGGATATTTTTATTTTTCAGTTAAAAATGGTTCACATTTTTCTGGAGATGCAGCATTAATGTCAATGTTTATTAATGAAAGTACCAATTTTCCTCGAGAGCTGGCATCAGCGGCGAAGATTGTAAAAACAAAAGTTCCAATTTTCCTCAAGAGATGGCATTAGTGGCAAAGTTTATAAACAAAAGTTCCAATTTTCCTCAAGAGATGTCATTAGTGGCGAAGTTTATAAACAAAAGTTCCAATTTCCCTCAAGAGATGGCATAAGTGGCGAAGTTTATAAACAAAAGTTCAAATTTCCCTCAAGAGATGGCATTAGTGTCCAAGTTTATAAAGAAAAGTTCCAATTTTCCTCAAGAGATGGCATTAGTGTCGAAGTTTATAAACAAAAGTTCCAATTTTCCTCAAGAGATGGCATTAGTATTGAAGTGCATTATATAGTACATTTAATGTATCGAATGTCAATTCAAATATGGCTATCGATCTCGGTATGGACAATACACGGAGATCGTGACAATTTGACTTTATTTGAGATTTGACAAAAGAGAAAAAAGATATAAAGATTCCTTCGATAGAAAGAGGAGATATAATAATTCTAATATATTAATAATTGCTTCTTGTCTGGCAATGGCGTATGACTTAGTGGGAGCATCAGAGACGATAACAGGAATGAGGGATGTCGGTGTGTTCCTTTTTTTTACATACCACTTCTGGATTATAAAGCCGATACATTATGGGCCGTATATATAGTCTACTTTGGCTCCCGGACAGTCATGTGGACAGCACGTTTGCCTTTGGTGAAAGCGGTCCTGGGTTCGAATCCCAGTGGGAGCTAATGTGCTAAATGATCTAAGCTGTCGAAGCACTTTTAACAATACTACTACTACTATAGTCTACTTCCAGGAGTTCCGCAGCGCCTAGCAGTCCCCTAAGGCCAAAAACGGTATTTATAGTCCTCTTTCTCCCCCTTACAACCCCCTTAGAGACTCGCAAGCTGTGAAAATCTGGGTAACCCAGGTAGGTGATCCAGCGAACCTCTAAGGCGTGATACCGGTGGTGGCAAAACTGCGTACTAATTTTGGAAACAACAAACATGGTGGTCAATCAGTTGATGCAGGTCAATTGATGAATAAAATTAAATAGTGGACTGTCAAATCCTCAACGTTTCTTTAAATTAGTGTACAAATCAGCAGAATATTTTCGGTAGATATTTATTTTATCCTAATACATTTAAATGCATCTAACGAATGTTTTAAAACCTCAGCTTGTGCAGTCGTTAAGGAATGTGAAATTATTAGTTTTATTAGGTAAAATATTGATTTCCTTGAGGTTGAATTTATTGGCAATTACTATACTTATTGGTAGAGATATATTTATGCTGTGCAAGGGTGATTCCTACTCTTGATTGCTGATTCTTTGTGGTCTTTTGTTGTCGTAGTCGTGATATGTAACCTTTGACGCCTTTGACGCAGATGGCTACCATGGAGAAAGAGTAAATATTTACAGTGGAATGCTACAAGGGTCAGTATTAGGCCTATTGCTATTTTAAATATATATCAATGATATATTTTCTGTTATAAAATGCTGTAAATTATACTTGCTTACTGATGACACCTTATTAATATCTGTTCACAAATACTTCAATGAGGCTGAAAGAGCTCTACAAACTGACTTAAATAACATTAATAAATGGTGCCATGATAACAAATTAAAACTAAATGTTCACAAGACAAAAGTGACGAAAATTAGAGTTAGAGAAGAAATAAATCATAAAGTGAAACCTCTACAATACCTACACACATCCTGCTTACAGAAAATTACTTCTCCAGTAGGCACAAGGAAAAGTTTGCTACAAAACATGGCATGATAGGGAGAGATAGAATAACGTTTAATGCACCAAGTTATTATAATATATGTATGGCAGGAAGTGACTTGATGTCATAATACCTATGTTATTTAATGACTTGCCTAATAACATACACTTAAGAAATGCTATGTCTAACGTAAAGAAAGAAATAAAAATATATTTGCTTAAAAATTTTGTACTGAATTTTGAAAAACATATAACAGATCCCTTAGTACATCCTATGATATATGCCAAAATTGTATTGAGTTGATTTTGTATATTTATTGCTCTAACTATGGGATGCTAATGATTGTATCTAAGTTTATATCTGCTGTTGTACTTTGTGATTTTATATAAATATATATAATGCTGAATTTGATATTGATTTTCATATTATAATAAGTGCAATAGATAAGTAGATGCAGTATTTACAATTTTTGGAATCATAAGTAGTATTTTGTGATAGTTTTTGTAAACTTCATGCTTTATTTTGCTTGAAACGTTTGAAATTGTTTTTCATTTTCATCATTAATTTATGAAATACTCCAAATTTTAAAGAATTTGTAATATTAGGCTTTGATGAGCCTATATCTGGTTCAAGAGTACCAAATATTTACAATCCTGTTTCTTGAACTTAAATGTCATGTAAATTAATTTGTAAGCCGTTCACAGGCAGGCGATATTATTTAAATTGCATTATTGTATTGTTTGAACAAAACAATACAACAAAAGAATAATAACAAACAATTTTTCTGAATAAAATATTCTATTCTAATCATAAATCTCATGGATAGAATCAGTTGAATTTAATGGTGCGTGAGAAAATGTATTCATAGGATTTATCTGTGAATGTGAAGAAAGCTGGTGAAAAGTCTCTTATATATTGTCTTATGACGTCAAAATTTCTATTGTTTGTGCAACTAGCAATAGCAACTAGCAGCTGCTTCATTCATCTAATGCTACCGAGGCAATATTTATTCTTGATTTTTTTATTTAATTGACTTAAAGTTGACATTACCGGCGTTAATACGTTGCGTTACGCTAACTGATACATCGGTGTCGGGAATATTTAAAGTCAAAGCTATAACACGAGAACTCGGTTCATGGGAGGTTTAAAATTTCACAAAATGTCCTTCTTCAAAAGCCTTCTAAAGTATAATCACCTCTTCCCTCACTTTAAAAAAAAAATACCAAAAGGACGCAAATTAAACATTCATGAACAGTTGGAAATATCATACCAGATACAATAAAGTAACTACAACCTCACAAACGTTAACCTGCCATTTCTATCTTGATTATAGTAATGCAGTTTCAACAACGGCTGCCTTAGTAAATTGTTGGTAAATTATTATCAATTTAATAGTTTTGTTGTAAATTGAAGTTATTTTTTATTCATATACATTTCCTTTCTTGGGCTGTTGTAAATGTCATTAACAGGAACATTGAGCTCAGCAGAACTTTGGTTTAAACATGAAAATAAATACAGGTAGAGCTGAAAATGGATGAGGACGGACATGAAACTGATTTTTACTGTCATACAGAGCTTAAATGTTATTAGAATTTACAATACCTACTCAAACTTTGCCATCAATACAAGATTTCATGTGAACCAAAACAAATTAGCAGAAAGGAAAATTCAAAAAAACTGAGCAGCGAAACAGGTTTTTGGGAACGCTATTGCCAAATTTATCACGAATCCGTCTTCTTGTCAGAGGAGTGCGGGGAGTCGTTTATAAATACCAATAGGTACCGCTCGCCTGGCAGCTTACTCATGAGGGGTTTGTTAGGGATAGGTGTAGGAACCGACTATAAATACGGCCCTAAATGTAAAAATGATCATCAAAAAAATTGCGCATTGCTGGAAAAAATCACTCATGTATAAAGGGTAGATTATGATACAATTTGATGTAAATATCATTGCCACAAGTTGCAATGTATTGGAGAAATTAGATGATTAAATAGAATGTGATGTCACCATTCTGCTGGTTGCGTACTCAATTTTCGTTTTGCATCGCTGCAAGTGCAATTGAAAAGACTTGGAAGAAATAAATAAATAGGAAGTTAGTGCATAAAATTGACTACAAACTGTGTTAAAAACCATGTTTCTACGAAGCAAAGTTACCAAGAAAAAAATTAATGTAGTGCTGCATCGCTGAAGTACGCATTTGATAACATCGACATAATTCATACGTTTCCATTTTTTTAATAGAAAAGTTATTTGTATTAAATTATTTACTTTTATCAATTAAT
Source organism: Sympetrum striolatum (assembly GCA_947579665.1). NCBI lineage: Eukaryota > Metazoa > Arthropoda > Insecta > Odonata > Libellulidae > Sympetrum > Sympetrum striolatum. The sequence goes on along the minus strand of OX388342.1, from coordinate 43,864,892 downwards.
TGTTATATTGTTTATTGATATTGTATTAATTATTGATATATTTTAGAAGTAAACGTCTCGAGAAAGATTCTATTCCCATGAATACATCGAAAATGGCAAAGGTCTATTTACTAATCGAACTTTTTAAATTAAACTTTTACATTAACACTATCTTTTAAAACTTACGAGTAAAATTGGAACTTTTGTTAATATCTTTCGCCACTAATGCCATCTCTTGAGGGAAATTGGAACTTTTGTTTATAAACTTCGACACTAATGCCATCTCTTGAGGGAAATTGGAACTTTTTTATAAACTTCCCCACTAATGCCATCTCTTGAGGAAAATTGTAACTTTTGTTTTTGAATAAATCACCACATTGGTGCACCCATCCTTATTTGAACATCTGTCGTTATTAGACTATATCATCAGCAGCTTTCTTAGGAATGACTTCATCCGTTGCTCTTAAAATTACCTCCTCTTCTAAGAAACAAAAAATCATTTATATCAGATGAAATTTTCTGGTAGGCTTACATTTAAGCCTGATTTCGTTATTTATGTATTAGCCAAGTATTCAATTGAATGCGTCACATACTGGAGAGTACAAAATCGGCTGCATTAAAATATTCTGTAGACTCTTGATTATAGTTGATATTATAATTGAATTTGCAGAAATCAAGTTACATACCAAGGTGGAAAAAATGAAGACGTCAACATACAATTATTTAGACTAAGTGATTGATGGTTTAACCAGCAGAGAGATGATACAAAACCCAGTCTTACGCACTTTTGAGTGCTCAAAGGAAACTAAAATTTTCCACGAATTGAAATTTTGAATAGGCATTGTATAACCAGATATGAGATTCGTGGGATTCTATCACAAGAGAAAAAATTGGCTGTATCGAAAAGGAAGATGAAGAATTCAAGTCACAGTTTTAACAGTTTCTCAAATTTATTTCAAGTCATCAAGTCACATTTACGATAAATATGTGCCTAAATTACGCACACAATACCTTTCAGCTGACTGATTTGCTTCCAAAATGGTGTATTATTAATAATATCATCGAAAATTAATTTTTACTGATCTCTTGTATCGCTCCAATACTTTTACAAATTTCTACGGAAACCCGGTTATTGAATTATTTTCGTATCTATACAGCAAATTAACGGGTAATTATAAAATAAGGATCGGTATATTTCATATCATCTCGAGTAATGAAGAGTCTGCTATACAGACTTTTAATCGTTCAGAATGCTTAATAAAGGAACAAGTAACTTTGCAATTGTCGCTAACTCATCTTGAGATGTGCCCTCCGATAACATCCCTAAAATAATACAATCCTAATTTATGCAACTAATAATGGTCATTTTACAAAAAACTACATAGGCGTTAACTTATGTTTTCCCGATAGAGGCCTCGAGCTATTAGCGAACTGTAAAAACAATTTTCGGATGTCCATCTGTACCTTATGAAATCCAAACTAAACTCTCCTTAGAACTGTTGGTAAAATTTCACTTTAGTGTTGTTTGGGAGAAATTGAATAACTCCCTTAGAAAGTGAAATTTTACCCTGTTGTTCCCTGTGAATTTCTCAAATGCACTATTCACGAGCCTAGCTTTGAATTCACACCCTCAAAACAGTCACGTGCAGAAGATCTAACTGAGCGTTTTATCAATCTGTTTGTCTCACAAACGTAATCTTAGGGCCGTATTTATAGTCGACTCCCAGGAGTTCCGCACCTTAAGGCCAAAAACGGTATTTATAGTCCTCTTTCTCCCCCTTATGCCCGCCTTCCACTGCGAGCGGAGCGGGCTCCGTACGGACTCCGTTCAACTCGCAACGGTAAACGCAATGGAAGTGCTTCCACTGTAAGAAAATGAGCGGAGCGGACTAAAAGAGTATAAAGAGTCACAAAAGTGGTCGCGGAGTTGAGCGGATTTCCAACGGATTCCGTACGGACTCCGCTCGACTAGCAACACCAAATTTCATGCAAGTGCTTCCACTGAAAACGAGTGAGCGGAGCGGACCGTGCGAGTTAAAAGGAGTCCGCTGCGTCATGGTGCCGAACGCTAGTTTTGAACGGACTCCGCTGGCACTCCCGCCCCTCCATACGTCCCTACTTGTCCCTACTGTTGAGAATGGAGAGGATAAATTATATATAATCGTGATCATTATTTATTTATTTATTCAACGGGATGTACCCTTTTGTTACAAACAATGTCACAGCACTAATATCGCATAGCAAAATTTAAAAGTATAAAATACAATAAACAATAGGATTTTATAAGTATAAAATATCACAAATATGGAAATTAATATCACAAATTATTGGATTTTAAGCATAAATATCACTATCATCATTATAAGTAATAAAATTTACATAAAAGATGTTACAAGTAATAAACATAAACAGCATTTCAATTAGTAATAATGTGGATTATCGTAAAAAACGTTTTTTTCGTATTCGTAAGATGTATTTGTAACTGTATTCGTAGAGATGCGGGGAAAAAGTAAATTCTAAACGTTATCCGTTCAGAACTTTACTTTCTGTTTCCTTTAGCGTCAAAATTTCCCCAGATGTTTTATGACTTGACCTACGCGACATGGGGGTTGTAAATGCCCTGTATGCAGCTGGTTTATTTAACGTTTTAACTGAGGTTCATGACATTCCCCCAATTTGCGGAATTTTTTCCTGAAATCGGGGCAAAACTAAAACTACGCATAGAATTTTTAAGTTTGTTAATTCCAATATAAAGTAATATTTTACCGTCGCAGTGTCTCTGTTCATTTGATGCAGCTCGAAATGCTATGGTAAGAACAACGTCGTTTATTCAGACGCAACAAAAATAGATATTTCTCAAACCTTAGGGAAAAAATTTCCAAGCTGAATCCCAAACACGTTCATATTTACTAACACCCTTCTCAACCCATAGACCCTAGCGAAACCGAAAGATTTCCTTAGGGAAAAAACACTTCAATGGAGATAACTTGAACAGAGGCTAATTCTCTGACATGAACGATAGTCTTCTGGAATTGTCTCTACGAGAGGAAAATTGAGGAACAATAGGATATAACAGCATGTTCCTTCAAAATAGTTGTTGTTCGACGAGAACTGCATTTGTTTCCGACGTTCAAATTAAGCGTGAAGGAGAACGTAACAGTCTCTAATGATTAACAGAAAGAAGTAATCTTTAAAACAATTGAAATAATACTTGCAGTGTAAATGTGAAAACTTAAAATATCCTCAATCTATTTAAAAATCTTAATTTATCAGATGTTTAACTTCCTCACTTCAGAAATAATAACCCTTCACTAACAATGTCAACCAAGTTTGCTTCCTTGATAATATAAAATTTAAATGTGAGTGAAATTTGATGAGTTTTATACGTTGTTCATGGTGACGTAAATATATCTGTTTTGAATGTTTATACTTCAAATATCACCCAAAAACATGTGGAAAATAAAAATTTAAATAAAATGTGTTCTGTACATAAATACGCATAAATTTCCTTTTATTCTACAAATAATGATTACGTATCCGATAAAGGTCGATGTAGTTGTGCAAACAGGGTAATTCCCGGCTTAAGTTTAATATATTTAATCGTCGTCCTAAAAAGAAAATTATCAAAACTTTCGAATTGAATTAGTTCGCGATTGATTACTAGATATTTAACTTTAAAAAAGGAAAATAAAGTCATTGTATTTTTTTAATTGCTGTTTGAAGAAGAGAATATAATATTCGATGCCGGTTATGTCAGTCTAAGTTTGCAAGGATGTTTCACAATTTCCTCTGGGCACGGGTTTTCCCCGCTTCCCTCTCTTCGTTCTCCTCGCTATATATCGTTATTAATGGTGGTTAGAGAAAGCGATTTTAGTAAGTAAAGAAAATTCGGAGAATTCTCATTTTCTTGATAAGAATCTACGTATTATAATTAGTAAAAGGAGCATTAGAAAGCAAAGAGTTGCTCCTGAATGAAGGATAAAAATTGGTATGATATTTTTAGAAATACATAAAAATTTAAAGGCAGAGAAAGGAAACAAAAAAATCTATCACATGTCGGATTCGAACCAGCAAAATAGAAACTCGCGGGCGGACACGCTGTCGCTACGCCACAGCTGCCGCTGGCTAAGAGTATACTTCTACAAACAAAGGCTTGTATGTGATCAGACGCTAGTTTTTAAAAGGTTATAATTAAATAACTATAGAGAGTTGGTCAAAACGGCTTCAGATTTGTAATAAGCATATGCTGGTGAACCTATCCTTAAAGTATCATTAAGATCCGTTTCCCGCAGAGGTAAAAGTTCCCTTGTAAGACCTACGTTCACTGAATCCCACGAAAATTTAAGTTGGAAAAATAATGATCCAGTAAAAAGAATAGTTTATGGCAAAAAAGGTATTCGTGATGCATGTAAGTGCAATTTTTACCAAACTTTTAAAAGATTATGAAATGCTTTCGGTACTTTGCGGAGCGATTCGCTTCTGCAATATGCTCGTCGTAGCCAGCATGGGTAAGACAATGGAAATTTGGCGCGCGGAAAAAACCATCATATTAAAAAATTCATAACTTCCTTTAGAAATAAGATAAAGTATTCCGTCTTTCACCAAAAACTGCCTTATACATTTCTTTAAATTTCATACGCATCATGTATTGGGGTATCTCTTACGGTACGAGACTTCGCCGCTGATCGCTTTTTGGAATGCATAATTCGAAATTTTAGGATCAAACTGTACTTTTTTTGTTATAAAAGTTTTCAAATTACGAATATCGTAATTTTATGCTAACCATTACGGAAAGTTAACTCTGAGATACTTTCTGTGTAAATTTGGTGCCAATTAAAGCAACGCCATGATTAATACAGCGTTATTAAGATAATGTCGGAAAATATCGTTTCCAGGCGGAAATGTTAGAAAATATTTTTTATAAATGTTATTTTAACTAATATGAAAAAAATATTTCCACCATGTATTCCGCCTTTAAATTTTACCCCATATATGATTTTATTATCTACCGATTTGTAAATTTTTGTAAATGGCAACTTTGAGTGCCACTCCGCTCAGTCCGCTTGTGATCTGACCCATCTCATTTCTCGCCTAGCTCACTCCGCAAACCCCGCTGGCAGTGGAAGGCAAATACCATTTTTCTTTGAAACTCTTTCTTAGTGGAAGGACAGGACTATTTTACTCAGTGGAAGGCGGGCATTATGCCCGCCTTCCACTGCGAAAGGGAAATGAGCGAGAAATAGCTTAGCGGAACGGAGTAAAATAGTCCTGTCCTTCCACTAAACTTATACATGATCATGAACAGAAATGTTTAAGGAGATTAAGGTCGTAAATATGCATTTAATTCGGTTTCAATGACTGCAACGAATGACAGTACTGGATTAAAGCGAATGCGTGTCATTGACTGAGTTTTGCTTTGGTAGTTAATACACATTATTTATTTTCAAAGTAAAATGTAGCTTGCATACTGCAAGCAGATCGACAACACTAATTTCATATCGGCATCATATCGGTACGGACATCAAAAGAAAAAAAAATTCAAAATATTCGTAGAATTCGCTGCAATTTAATCACCTGGCAGCGAACCCCGGTCTTCCTGGTTTACTTACTATGCAGCAAAATAGAAAATTACCATATCAAACTATGTGTGAAAATTCAAGCAAAACTATTAGGTGCAACTACCTCAAACGACGTCCTACTATTCACATACACTCCTTATTTGAGAAATTATAATGTGCTCTGGCATCGAACCCAGGAACAGCATGGTCTTATCTATTTTTTTTCTTAAACAAAGTGTTAATATACATCTTCCATCTAAGCAAGAGCTCCCTTACATATCGATAAATGCATAAAAAAATTATGAAAAGATACCCCATAGTATTATATATGGGTGATATTTTTACCACCCGGCATCGAACCCGGGTCTTTCAGGCAATACTTTCTATGCAGCACAAAAGAAAAACAACATCTCTAACCGCGTATGCAAATTCAAGCAGAAATATTGGTTACAACTGCCTCAAATGACGTCCTACTTTTCCTTTATATTCCTTATGAGAGAAACGTTATTGTGCTCTGGCTTCGAACCCAGGAACAGTACGGTCTTATGAAAATTTTTTTCTAAAACTTATTCGTACCATACATCTTCCAGCCAAGCACGAACATCCTATCATTTCGATAAGTGCATCTAAAAAAATAATGAAAAACGGCTCCCATGTATTTTAAAGGGCAGATCTTTGCATCGTCCTAGCATCGAACCCAGGATAACTTTTGTAAAAATCATTGATGTTTTCGAAAGTCCAAGACCATAAATATAGGCACCTTGAGTTTTACTTCTCTACCTATCCGGAAAGTATTTTTTTTTAATTCCCGAAAATCACGGCAATGCATTCAAACGGGAAAAATCGGGACTTTGGGGCCCTCTGGAATCGAACCTATGACACTGAGGATCAAAGTCTCTTTTTTCCTGGGGGTTTCACGTTATGGCCAATATGTCATAAAAATTTCAGATCAATGACGCTTGTAGTTTAGGCTGTGAATTTGTATCCTATCTATCTATATAGGTATATATATGAATGAATCCGGAGAAGCATCTATCTATTATACGAGTAAAATGTTGCTTGCATACTGCAAGCAGATCGACAACACTATTTTCATGTCGGCATCATATCGGGACGGCCATCAAAAGAAAAAAATGGATTGAAATTTTTCTTAAAATTCGCTGAAATTCCATCGTCTGGCATCGAACCCGGGTCTTTACTGTGAACTTACTATGCAGCACAATAGAAAATGCCAACTCTAACTATGTGTGAAAATTCAAGCAGAAATATGAGCTAAACTGCCTCAAAAGACGTTCTAATTTTCACGAATTTAAATGGCTCTCTGGATTCGAACCAAGGACGATCTTGGAATCCTAAAAAATGTTTCTGAAAGTTATTTATGATCTCTATCTATATGCCGAATTTGAGTTTTCTATATTATTGGCAAAGATTTCAAAATAATTCCTGAAAATCGGATCAACATCTGATTGCAGAGACACCTGGTGTCGAACCCAGGACACATAGTTAGCTATGAATGCACAGCTTGATTTGTATGGACTTGATCTTTCTATATGCAAAGTTTGAACTCGATATCGTGCCGGGAAGTACCTAAAATTTGTTTCCGTTATCTCCGTAAGAAATGCATAGAGGAATTTAAATGTCTCTCTGGGATCGAACCAAGGACCATCAGCGAATACATAAAATTCGATTATGATATATTTTTATAGTATCTAACCTCATACAGAATTTCTAGTTTCTATGCCATCGGCAAGGGGTCCAAAAAAAATCTTAAAAATCGCCACAATGCATTTTAAACGGCCGATTTTTGCCCCGACCTAGCATCGAACCAAGGATAATATTCGTATATGTCTTTATGGTTTCCTTTAGATATGCACGGCATCTAGCGATCCCTTGAATTTCATTTCTCTCCTTTTCCGGGAAGTGCCTCGAAAAAATTTTCGAAAATCCCCGCCATGTAATCTTATGGGGAAAATCGCGACTTTGGGGCCTTCTGGAATCGAGCCCATGACACCAAGGTTCAAAGTCGGCTTTTTCCTGGAGGTTACACGTCATGGCCATAACGTCGTAAAAATTTCAAGTCAATGGCGCTTGTGGTTTAGGCTGTGAATTTGTATCCTATCTATATACCTATATAGCTATATATATGAATGAATCCGGAGAAGCATCTATATATAATAGATATAGATGCTTCTCCGGATTCATTCATATATCATACGAGTAAAATGTTGCTTGCATACTGCAAGCAGATCGACAACACTATTTTCATGTCGGCATCATATCGGGACGGCCATCAAAAGAAAAAAGTGGATTGAAATTTTTCTTAAAATTCGCTGAAATTCCATCGTCTGGCATCAAACCCGGGTATTACTGGTGAACCTACTATGAAACACAATAGAACATCACTATCTCTAACTATGTGTGAAAATTCAAGCAGAAATATGGGCTATAACTGCCTCAAAAGACGTTCTAATTTTCACGAATTTAAATGGCTCTCTGGATTCGAACCAAGGACGATCTTGGAAATCTATAATATGTTTCTGAAAGTTATTTATGATCTCTATCTATATGCCGAATTTCAAGTTTCTATATTATTGGGAAGGGGTTCAAAATAGTTCCTAAAAATTGAATCAATTACTGATTGTAGAGACGCCTGGTGTCGAACCCAGGACCTACTGGCAGCTGTGAAAACACATTATGACTTGGTTTGACCAGATCTTATTAAATGCAAAGTTTGAAGTCAACAACTTGCCAGGAAGTACCTAAAATTTGCTTCCGTAATCTCCATAAGAAATGCATTGTAGGATGTAAATTGCCCTCTGGGATCGAACCAAGGACCATCAGCGAGTTCTAAAATTTTATTATGAAATATATTTATGATATATATCCACGTGCCAAGTTCCAAGTTTCCAAGTCATCTGTAAGTAATTAAAAAAAATCTTAAAAATCGCAATGTAAATCAAACGGGAGAATATTTGCCCTGGCCTAGCATCGAACCAAGGATAATATTTATAGATGTCTTTGTGGTTTCCTTTAGATATATACGGCATCTAGCGATCTCTAGAATTTCAACTCTCTCCTTTTCCGGGAAGTGCCTCAAAAGAATTTTCGAAAATCCCCGCCATGTATTCTTATGGACAAAATCGGGACTTTGGGGCCTTCTGGAATCGAACCCATGACCCCGAGGTTCAATGTCGGCTTTTTCCTGGAGGTTACACGTAATGGCCAATATTTCGTAAAAATTTCAAGTCGGTGGCACTTGTGGAACATGCTTATACTTTTGATCCCCAGTGTATATATCTATTATATATAGATGCTTCTCCGGATTCATTCATATATATAGCTATATAGCTATATAGGTATATAGATAGGATACAAATTCACAGCCTAAACCACAAGCGTCATTGACTTGAAATTTTTATGACATATTGGCCATAACGTGAAACCCCCAGGAAAAAAGAGACTTTCATCCTCAGTGTCATAGGTTCGATTCCAGAGGGCCCCAAAGTCCCGATTTTTCCCGTTTGAATGCATTGCCGTGATTTTCGGTAATTTTTAAAAAACACTTTCCGGATAGGTAGAGAAGTTAAACTCAAGGTACCTATATTTATGGTCTTGGACTTTCGGAAACATCAATGACTTTTACAAAAATTATCCTGGGTTCGATGCTAGGACGATGCAAAGATCTGCCCTTTAAAATACATGGGAGCCGTTTTTCATTATTTTTTTAGATACACTTATCGAAATGATAGGATGTTCGTGCTTAGCTGGAAGATGTATGGTACGAATTAGTTTTAGAAAAAAATTTTCATAAGACCGTACTATTCCTGGGTTCGAAGCCAGAGCACAATAACGTTTCTCTCATAAGGAATATAAAGGAAAAGTAGGATGTCATTTGAGGCAGTTGTAACCAATATTTCTGCTTGAATTTGCATACGCGGTTAAAGATGGTGTTTTTCTGTTGTGCTGCATAGAAAGTATTGCCTGAAAGACCCGGGTTCGATGCCGGGCGGGAAAAATATCCCCCATATATAATACTATGGGGTAGCTTTTCATAATTTTTTATGCATTTATCGATATGTAAGGGAGCTCTTGCTTAGATGGAAGGTGTATATTAACACTTTGTTTAAGAAAAAAAATAGATAGGACCATGCTGTACCTGGGTTCGATGCCAGAGCACATTATAATTTCTCACATAAGGAGTGTATGTGAAAAGTAGGACGTCGTTTGAGGTAGTTGCACCTAATAGTTTTGCTTGAATTTTCACACATAGTTTGATATGGTTATCTTCTGTTTTGCTGCATAGTAAGTACACCAGGAAGACCGGGGTTCGCTGCCAGGCGATTAAATTGCAGCGAATTCTTCGAATATTTTGAATACTTTTTTTTTCTTTTGATGTCCGTCCCGATATGATGCCGATATAAAATTAGTGTTGTCGATCTGCTTGCAGTATGCAAGCTACATTTTACTCGTATATATATAAGTATATCCGGAGAAGCGTCTATATATAATAGAGATATTCATATATATATATATATATATAGAGAGGATACAAAGTCACAGGCTAAACCACTAGCGTCAATGGCTTGAAATTTTTACGACATATTCGCCATAACGTATAACCTCCAGAAAAATTGCGATTTTGAACCTCAGTGTCATGGGTTCGATTCCAGAGGGCCCCAAAGTCGCGATTTTCCCCATAAGATTACATGGCGGGGATTTTCGAAAATTTTTTTGAGGCACTTCCCGGAAAAGCAGAGAGTTGAAACTCGAGGGACCGCTAAATGCCGTGCATAGCCAACGAAAATCGGAAAGACATCTTCGAATATTGTCCTTGGTTCGATGCTAGGCCGGGGCAAAAATCGGCCGTTTAAAATGCATTGCGGCGATTTTTAAGATTTTTTTTGGATCCTTTCCCGATAACATGGATTATTGAAACTCGGCACGTCGATAGATATCATGAATTTATTTCATAATCGAATTTTACATATTAGCTTATGGTCCTTGGTTCGATCCCAGAGGACCATTTGCACTTCCCAATGCTGTTCTTACGGAGACAACGGAAACAAATTTTAGGTACTTCCCGGCACGATATCAACTTCAAACTTTGCATGTACAAAGATCAAGACCATACAAATCAAACAGTGCATTCACAGCTATCAAAGAGTCCTGGGTTCGACACCAGGTGTCTCTGCAATCAGAAGTTAATCCGATATTTAGGTATTATTTTGAAACCTTTGCCAATAATATAGAAACTTCAAATTCGGCATATAGATAGAGATCATAAATAACTTTCAGAAACATTTTTTAGATTTCCAAGATCATCCTTGGTTCGAATCCAGAGAGCCATTTAAATTCGTAAAAATTAGAACGTCTTTTGAGGCAGTTGTAGCCCATATTTCTGATTGATTTTTCACATATAGTTAGAGATGGTGATCTGCAATTGTGCTGCATAGTAAGTTTACAGTAAAGACTCGGGTTCGATGCCAGACGATGAAATTTCAGCGAATTTGAAGAAAAATTTCAATCCATTTTTTTCTTTTGATGGCCGTCCCGATATGATGCCTACATGAAAATAGTGTTGTCGATCTGCTTGCAGTATGCAAGCTACATTTTACTCGTATATAATAGATACCTATATAGATAGATAGGATACAAATTTACAGCCTAAACTACAAGCGTCATTGATCTGAAATTTTTATGACATATTGGCCATAACGTGAAACCCCCAGGAAAAAAGAGACTTTGATCCTCAGTGTCATAGGTTCGATTCCAGAGGGCCCCAAAGTCCCGATTTTTCCCGTTTGAATGCATTGCCGTGATTTTCGGGAATTAAAAAAAAATACTTTCCGGATAGGTAGAGAAGTAAAACTCAAGGTGCCTATATTTATGGTCTTGGACTTTCGAAAACATCAATGACTTTTACAAAAGTTATCCTGGGTTCGATGCTAGGACGATGCAAAGATCTGCCCTTTAAAATACATGGGAGCCGTTTTTCATTATTTTTTTAGATGCACTTATCGAAATGATAGGATGTTCGTGCTTGGCTGGAAGATGTATGGTACGAATAAGTTTTAGAAAAAAATTTTCATAAGACCGTACTGTTCCTGGGTTCGAAGCCAGAGCACAATAACGTTTCTCTCATAAGGAATATAAAGGAAAAGTAGGACGTCATTTGAGGCAGTTGTAACCAATATTTCTGCTTGAATTTGCATACGCGGTTAGAGATGTTGTTTTTCTTTTGTGCTGCATAGAAAGTATTGCCTGAAAGACCCGGGTTCGATGCCGGGCGGTAAAAATATCACCCATATATAATACTATGGGGTATCTTTTCATAATTTTTTTATGCATTTATCGATATGTAAGGGAGCTCTTGCTTAGATGGAAGATGTATATTAACACTTTGTTTAAGAAAAAAAATAGATAAGACCATGCTGTTCCTGGGTTCGATGCCAGAGCACATTATAATTTCTCAAATAAGGAGTGTATGTGAATAGTAGGACGTCGTTTGAGGTAGTTGCACCTAATAGTTTTGCTTGAATTTTCACACATAGTTTGATATGGTAATTTTCTATTTTGCTGCATAGTAAGTACACCAGGAAGACCGGGGTTCGCTGCCAGGTGATTAAATTGCAGCGAATTCTACGAATATTTATATTTTTTTTTCTTTTGATGTCCGTACCGATATGATGCCGATATGAAATTAGTGTTGTCGATCTGCTTGCAGTATGCAAGCTACATTTTACTCGTATATATATATGGATACATGAATGAATCCGGAGAAGCATCTATATATAATAGATATAGATGCTTCTCCGGATTCATTCATATCTATTATATATAGATGCTTCTCCGGATTCATTCATGTATCCATATATATATATATATATATACGAGTAAAATGTAGCTTGCATACTGCAAGCAGATCGGCAATACTAATTTCATATCGGCATCATATCGGGACGGTTCTCAATTGAACAAAAAAAAATATTCAAAATATTCTTATTAATTCGCTGTTATTTTATCGTCTGGCATCGAACCCGGGTCTTACTGGTAAAATTACTATGCAGCACAATAGAAGATCAACATCTCTAACTATGTGTGAAAATTCAAGCAGAAATATTTGTTACAACTGCCTCAAAAGACGTTATTATTTTCACGAATGTAAATGCATCTCTGGATTTGAACCAAGGACGATCCTGGAAATCTAAAACATGATTTTGAAATTTATCTATGATATCTAACTACATGCCGAATTTCAAGTTTCTATATTGTTGGGAAAGGGTTCAAAATTATTATTGAAAATCGGATCAGTTACTGATTGTAGAGACGCCTGGTGTCGAACCCAGGACACACTGGTAGCTGTGAATGCATAGTTAGATTTTTATGAACTTGATCTTACTTTATGCAAAGTTTGAAGTCAATATCATGCCGAGAAGTACCTAAAATCTGTTTCCGTTATCCCCATAAGAAATGCATTGTGGAGTACAAATGGCCCTCTGGGATCGAACCAAGGACCATAAGCGAATAAAAAAAATTTGATTATGAAATATATTTATGATTTCTAACCCCATGCCAAATTTCAAGTTTCCATGCATTCGGAAAAGGAATCCAAAAAAAATCTTAAAAATCGCCACAATGCGTTTTAAACGGCCGATTTTCGCCCCGACCTAGCATCGAACCCAGGATAATTTTCGTAAAACTCATTTATTTTTTCGATAGATCATATTCATAAATATAGGCTCCTTGAGTTTTAATTCTCTACCTGTCCGGAAAGTTTTTTTTTTTTATTCCCGAAAATCAAAGCAATGCATTTAAACGGGAAAAATCGAGACTTTGGGGCCCTCTGGAATCGAACCCATGACACTGAGGTTCAAAATCGCAATTTTTCTGGAGGTTATACGTTATGGCCAATATGTCGTAAAAATTTCAAGCCATTGACGCTAGTGGTTTAGCCTGTGACTTTGTATCCTCTCTATATCTATTATATATAGATGCTTCTCCGGATTCATTCATGTATCCATATATATATACGAGTAAAATGTAGCTTGCATACTGCAAGCAGATCGACAACACTAATTTCATATCGGCATCATATCGGTACGGACATCAAAAGAAAAAAAAAATTCAAAATATTCGTAGAATTCGCTGCAATTTAATCACCTGGCAGCGAACCCCGGTCTTCCTGGTTTACTTACTATGCAGCAAAATAGAAAATTACCATATCAAACTATGTGTGAAAATTCAAGCAAAACTATTAGGTGCAACTACCTCAAACGACGTCCTACTATTCACATACACTCCTTATTTGAGAAATTATAATGTGCTCTGGCATCGAACCCAGGAACAGCATGGTCTTATCTATTTTTTTTCTTAAACAAAGTGTTAATATACATCTTCCATCTAAGCAAGAGCTCCCTTACATATCGATAAATGCATAAAAAAATTATGAAAAGATACCCCATAGTATTATATATGGGTGATATTTTTACCACCCGGCATCGAACCCGGGTCTTTCAGGCAATACTTTCTATGCAGCACAAAAGAAAAACAACATCTCTAACCGCGTATGCAAATTCAAGCAGAAATATTGGTTATAACTGCCTCAAATGACGTCCTACTTTTCCTTTATATTCCTTATGAGAGAAACGTTATTGTGCTCTGGCTTCGAACCCAGGAACAGTACGGTCTTATGAAAATTTTTTTCTAAAACTTATTCGTACCATACATCTTCCAGCCAAGCACGAACATCCTATCATTTCGATAAGTGCATCTAAAAAAATAATGAAAAACGGCTCCCATGTATTTTAAAGGGCAGATCTTTGCATCGTCCTAGCATCGAACCCAGGATAACTTTTGTAAAAATCATTGATGTTTTCGAAAGTCCAAGACCATAAATATAGGCACCTTGAGTTTTACTTCTCTACCTATCCGGAAAGTATTTTTTTTTAATTCCCGAAAATCACGGCAATGCATTCAAACGGGAAAAATCGGGACTTTGGGGCCCTCTGGAATCGAACCTATGACACTGAGGATCAAAGTCTCTTTTTTCCTGGGGGTTTCACGTTATGGCCAATATGTCATAAAAATTTCAGATCAATGACGCTTGTAGTTTAGGCTGTGAATTTGTATCCTATCTATCTATATAGGTATATATATGAATGAATCCGGAGAAGCATCTATCTATTATACGAGTAAAATGTTGCTTGCATACTGCAAGCAGATCGACAACACTAATTTGATATCGGCATTATCTCGGGACGGTCCTCAAAAAAAAAAAGGATTTAAAATATTCTTAAAATTCGCTTCAATTGAATCGTCTGGCATCGAACCCGGGTCTTCCTGGTGAGCTTACTATGCAGCACAATGGAAGATCACCATCTCTAACTATGTGTGAAAATTCAAGCAGAAATATTGGCTGAAACTGCCTCAAACGACGTTCTACTTTTCATGAATGAAAATGGCTCTCTGGATTCGAACCAAGGACTATCTAGGAAATCTAAAATATGTTCATGTAAAGTATGTATGATCTCTATCTATATGCCGAATTTCAAGTTTCTATATTATTGGGAAAGGTTTCAAAATAATTCTTAAAAATCGGATCAGTTACTGATTGTAGAGGCGCCTGGTGTCGAACCCAGGACATATTGTAAGCTGTGAATGCCCAGTTTCATTTGTAAAGATTTGCTCTTGTATCATACAAAGTTTGAAGTCGATAGCATGCCAGGAAGTACCTAAATTTTTTTTCCGTTTTTTCCGTAAGAAATGCATTGAGAAGTGCAAATGGCCCTCTGTGATCGAACCAAGGACCATCAGCGAATATGTAAATTTGATTATGAAATATATTTATGATATCTATAGACGTGCCGAGTTTCAAGTTTCCATGTTATCGGGAAAGGATCCAAAAAAATATCTTCAAAATCGCCGCAATGCATTTTAAACGGCCGATATTTGCCCCGACCTAGCATCGAACCATGGACCATATTCGAAGATGTCTCTCTGATTTTCGTTGGATATGCATTGCTTCTAGCGATCCCTCGAATTTCAACTCTCTCCTTTTCCGGGAAGTGCCCCAAAAAAATTTTCGAAAATCCCCGCCATGTATTCTTATGGGGAAAATCGCGACTTTGGGACCTTCTGGAATCGAACCCATGACACCGAGGTTCAAAGTCGGCTTTTTCCTGGAGGTTACACGTTATGGCCAATATGTCGTAAAAATTTCAAGTCAATGACACGAGTGGTTTAGCCTGTGAATTTGTATCCTATCTGGGTATATATATGAATGAATCCGGAGAAGCATCTATATATCTATTATACGAGTAAAATGTTGCTTGCATACTGCAAGCAGATCGACAACACTAATTTCATATCGGCATTATATCGGGACGGTCCTCAAAAGAAAAAAAAAGGATTTAATTTTTTCTTAAAATTCGCTGAAATGTCATCGTCTGGCATCGAACCCGGGTCTTACTGAAAACCTACTATGAAAAACAATAGAAGATCACCATCTCTAACTATGTGTGAAAATTCAAGCAGAAATATTGGCTACAACTGCCTCAAAAGACGCTCAAATGTTCACGATTGTAAATGGCTCTCGGGACTCGAACCAAGGACGATCTTGGAAATTTAAAAAATGTTTCTGAAAGTTATTATTGATCTCAATCTATATGCCAAATTTAAAGTTTCTATATTATTGAGGAAGGTTTCAAAATAATTCCTAAAATTCGGATCAACTTCTGATTGCAGAGACACCTGGTGTCGAACCCAGGACACATTGATAGCTATGAATGGATAGTTTGATTTGTTTAGACTGGTTCTTCCATCATGCTAAGTTTTAAGTCGATAGCATGCAGGGAAGTACCTAAAACTTGTTTACGTTATCTCCATAAGAAATGCATTGAGGAATGTAAATGGCCCTCTGGGATCGAACCAAGGAACATCAGGGAAAACATAAAAATCGATTATGAAATATATTTATGATATCTAACCCCATACCGAATTTCAAGTTTCCATGCCATCGGAAAAGGGTCCAAAAAAAATCTAAAAAATCGCCACAATACATTTTAAACGGCAGATTTTTGCATCGACCTAGCATCGAACTCAGGTTATTTTCAGTAAAACTCATTTATGTTTTCGATAGATCATGACCATATATAAAGGCTCCCTGAGTTTTGATTCTCTACCTATCCGGGAAGTATTTTTTTTTAATTCCCGAAAATCAAAGCAATGCATTTAAACGGGAAAAATCGGGACTTTGGAGCCCCCTGGAATCGAACCCATGACACTGAGGATCAAAATCGCAATTTTTCTGGAGGTTATACGTTATGGCCAATATGTCGTAAAAATTTCAGCTCAATCACTCTTGTGGTTTAGGCTGTGAGTTTGTATCCTCTCTATATATATATATATATATATATATGGATACATGAATGAATCCGGAGAAGCATCTATATATATATATATCTATTATATATAGATGCTTCTCCGGATTCATTCATGGATATACCTATATAGATAGATAGATAGATAGATAGATAGATAGATAGATAGATAGGATACTAATTCACAGCCTAAACCACAAGCGTGATTGACTTGAAATTTTTACGACGTATGGGCCATAACGTGTAACCGCCAGAAAAATTGCGATTTTGATCCTCAGGGTCATGGGTTCGGTTCCAGAGGGCCCCAAAGTCGCGATTTTCTCCATAAGAATACATGGCGGAGATTTTCGAAAATTTTTTTGAGGTACTTCCCGGGCAGAGAAAGTGTTGAAACTCGAGGGATCGCTAGAAGCCGTGCGTATCCAACAATAATCAGAAAAACATCTTAGAATATAGTCCATGGTTCGATGCTAGGTCGGGGCAAAAATCGGCCGTTTAAAATGCATTACGGCAATTTTGAAGATTTTTTTTGGATCCTTTCCCGATAACATGGATATTCGAAACTCGGCACGTGGATAGATATCATGAATATACTTCATAATCAAATTTTACATGTTCGCTGATGGTCCTTGGTTCGATCCCAGAGGGCCATTTGCACTTCTCAATGCATTTCTTACGGAGACAACGGAAACAAAATTTAGTTACTTTCCGACATGCTATCAGCTTCAAACTTTGCATGATACAAGAGTAAGTCTTTAAAAATCAAACTCTGCATTCACAGCTTGCAATACGTCCTGGGTTCGACACCAGGTGTCTCTGAAATCAGAGTTTGATCCGATTTTTAGGAATTATTTTGAAACCTTTTCCACTAAAATAGAAACTTGAAATTCGGCATATAGATAGAGATCATAAATATCTATCAGAAACATATTTTAGACTTCCACGATCGTCCTTGGTTCGAGTCCCGAGAGGCATTAACATTCGTGAAAATTAGAACGTTTTTTGAGGCAGTTATAGCCAATATATCTGCTTGAATTTTCACACATAGTTAGAGATGGTGATCTTCTATTGTGTTTCATAGTAGGTTTACCAGTAAGACCAGGGTTCGATGCCAGACGATGAAATTTCAGCGAATTTTAAGAAAAAATTAAATCCTTTATTTTTCTTTTAAAGACCGTCCCGATATGATGCCGATTTGAAATTAGTATTGCCGATCTGCTTGCAGTATGCAAGCTACATTTTACTCGTAATAGATATAGATGCTTCTCCGGATTCATTCATATATATACCTATATAGATAGATAGATAGATAGGATACTAATTCACAGCCTAAACTACAAGCGTCATTGATCTGAAATTTTTATGACATATTGGCCATAACGTGAAACCCCCAGGAAAAAAGCGACTTTGATCCTCAGTGTCATGGGTTCGATTCCAGAGGGCCCCAAAATCCCGATTTTTTCCGTTTAAATGTATTGCTTTGATTTTCGGGAATTTTTAAAAAATACTTCCCGTATAGTTAGAGAATCGAACCTCAAGGAGCCTTAATATATGGTCATGATCTATCGAAAACATTAATGAGTTTTACGGAAAATATCCTGGGTTCGACGCTAGGTCGAGGCAAAAATCGGCCGTTTAAAATGCATTGTGGCGATTTTTAAGATTTTTTTTGGACCCTTTCCAGATGACATGGAAACTTGAAATTCGGCATGGAGTTGGAGATTATAAATATGTTTCATAATCAAATTTAACATATTCGCTGATGGTCCTTGGTTCGATCCCAGGGTGCCTTTTACATTTCTCAATGCATTTCTTATGGAGATAACGGAAACAAATTTAAGGTACTTCCCGGCATGCTATCGACTTAAAACTTAGCGTGATAGAAGAACCAGTCTTAACAAATCAAACTATGCATTCATAGCTATCAATGTGTCCTGGGTTCGACACCAGGTGTCTCTGCAATCAGAAGTTGATCCGATTTCTAGGAATTATTTTGAGACCTTTCCCAATAATATAGAAACTTGAAATTTGGCATATGGATTGAGATCATAAATAAATTTCAGAAACATTTTTTAAATTTCCAAGATCGTCCTTGGTTCGAGTCCCGAGAGCCATTTACATTCGTGAACATTAGAGCGTCTTTTGAGGCAGTTGTAGCCAATATTTCTGCTTGAATTTTCACACATAGTTAGAGACGGTGATCTTCTATTGTGCTACATAGTAAGTTCACCAGTAAGATCCGGGTTCGATGCCAGACGATGAAATTTCAGCGAATTTAAGAAAAATTTCAATCCTTTTTTTTTCTTTTGAGGACATTCCCGATATGATGCCGATATGAAATTAGTATTACCGATCTGCTTGCAGTATGCAAGCTACATTTTACTCGTATAATAGATAGATGCTTCTCCGGATTCATTCATATATATACCTATATAGATAGATAGATAGATAGGATACTAATTCACAGCCTAAACTAAAAGCGTCATTGATCTGAAATTTTTATGACATATTGGCCATAACGTGAAACCCCCAGGAAAAAAGCGATTTTGATCCTCAATGTCATGGGTTCGATTCCAGAGGGCCCCAAAGTCCCGATTTTTCCCGTTTAAATGCATTGCTTTGATTTTCGGGATTTTTTAAAAAATACTTCCGGGATAGGTAGAGAATCGAAACTCTAGGAGCCTATATATATGGTCATGATCTATCGAAAACATAAATGAGTTTAACTGAAAATATCCGGGGTTCGATGCTAGGTTGATGCAAAAATCTGCCGTTTAAAATGCATTGTGGCGATTTTTAAGATTTTTTTGGACCCCTTTCCAATGGCATGGAAACATGAAATTCGGTATGAAGTTAGATACCATAAAAATATATCATAATCGAATTTTACATATTCGCTGATGGTCCTTGGTTCGATCCCAGAGGGACATTTATATTCCTCAATGCATTTCTTATGGAGATAACGGATACAAATTTTAGGTACTTCCCGGCATGGTATCGACCTAAAACTTAGCGTGATAGAAGAACCAGTCTTAACAAATCAAACTATGCATTCATAGCTATCAATGTGTCCTGGGTTCGACACCAGGTGTCTCTGCAATCAGAAGTTGATCTGATTTTTAGGAATCATTTTGGAACCTTTCCCAATAATATAGAAACTTGAAATTTGGCATATAGATTGAGATCATTAATAACTTTCAGAAACATTTTTTAAATTTCCAAGATCGTCCTTGGTTCGAGTCCCGAGAGCCATTTACATTCGTAAACATTAGAGCGTCTTTTGAGGCAGTTGTAGCCAATATTTCTGCTTGAATTTTCACACATAGTTAGAGATGGTGATCTTCTATTGTTTTTCATAGTAAGATCACCAGTAAGATCCGGGTTCGATGCCAGACGATGAAATTTCTGCGAATTTTAAGAAAAATTTCAATCCTTTTTTTTTTCTTTTGAGGACATTCGCGATATGATGCCGATATGAAATTAGTATTGCCGATCTGCTTGCAGTATGCAAGCTACATTTTACTCGTATTCATATATATATACGAGTAAAATGTAGCTTGCATACTGCAAGCAGATCGAAAACACTAATTTCATGTCGGCATCATATCGGGAAGGCCGTCAAAAGAGAAAAAAAAGGATTGAAAATATTCTTAAAATTCGCTGCAATGTAATCGTCTGGCATCGAACCTGGGTCTTAATGGTGAACTTACTATGCAGCACAACACAAAATCACCATCTCTAATTATGTGTGAAAATTCAAGCAGATATATTATCTCCAACTGCCTCAGACGACGTCCTACTTTTCAATAATGTAAATGGCTCTCTGGATTCGAACCAAGGACGATCTAGGAAATCTAAAACATGTTTTTCAAATGGATCAATGCTCTCTATCTATATGCCTAATTTTGTGTTTTAATATTATTGTGAAGCGGTTTAAATTAATTCTTAAAAATCGGATAATTTACTGATTGTAGAGACGCCTGGTGTCGAACCCAGGAAACACTGGTAGCTGTGAATGCACAGTATGACTTATTAGGACTTCATCTTATTTCATACAAATTTTGAAGTCGATATCATGCCGGGAAGTACCTTAAACTTTTTACTGTTATCTGCATAAGAAATGCATGGAGGAATGTAAATGGCCCTCTGGGATCGAACCAAGGACCATCAGCGAATACGCAAAGTTTGATTATGAAATATATGTATGATCTCCAACCTCATGACGAATTTCAAGTTTCCTTGCCATCGGGAAAGGGTCCAAAAAAAATCTTAAAAATCGCCACAATGCATTTTAAACGGCCGATTTTTGCATCGACCTAGCATCGCACCAAGGATATTTTCCGTGAAACTCATTTATGTTTTCGATAGATCATGACCATATATATAGGCTCCTTGAGTTTTGATTCTCTACCTATCCGGAAAGTATTTTTTAAAAATTCCCGAAAATCACGGCAATGTATTTAAACGGGAAAAATCGGGACTTTGGGGCCCTCTGGAATCGAACCAATGACACTGAGGTTCAAAATCGCAATTTTTCTGGAGGTTACACGTTATGGCCAATATGTCGTAAAAATTTCAGGTCAATGACGATTTTGGTTTAGCCTGTGAATTTGTATCCTCGCTATCTATTATATATAGATGCTTCTCCGGATTCATTCATATATCATATATTCATATATATATATATATAGAGAGGATACAAAGTCACAGGCTAAACCACTAGCGTCAATGGCTTGAAATTTTTACGACATATTGGCCATAACATATAACCTCCAGAAAAATTGCGATTTTGAACCTTAGTGTCATGGGTTCGATTCCAGAGGGCCCCAAAGTCCCGATTTTTCCCGTTTAAATGCATTGCTTTGATTTTCAGGAATAAAAAAAAAATACTTCCCGGATAGGTAGCGAATCAAAACTCAAGGAGCCTATATATATGGTCATGATCTATAGAAAACATAAATGAGTTTTACGGAAAAATTCCCGGGTTCGATGCTAGGTCGGGGCAAAAATCGGCCGTTTAAAATGCATTGTGGCGATTTTTAAGATTTTTTTTGGACACTTTCCCGATGGCATGGAAACTTGAAATTTGGCATGGAGTTGGAGATCAATAATAAATTTCAGGATCTTATTTTACATATTCGCTGATGGTACTTGGTTCGATCCCAGAGGGCCATTTAAATTCCTCAATGCATTTCTTACGGAGATAACGGAAACAAATTATAGGTACTTCCCGGCACGATAAAGATTTCAAACTTTGCACTAAGAAAGATTAAGTGTATAAAAATCAAACTGTGCACTCCCAGCTGTCAATGTGTCCTGGGTTCGACACCAGGCGTCTCTACAATGAGTAACTGATCCGATTTTCAATAATTATTTAGAACCTTTTCCCAACAATATAGAAACTTGAAATTCGGCATGTAGATAGAGATTAAAAATAACTTTCAGAAACATTTTTTAGATTTCCAAGATCGTCCTTGGTTCGAAGCCAGAGAGCCATTTAAATTCGTGAAAATTAGAACGTCTTTTGAGGCAGTTGTAGCCCATATTTCTGCTTGAATTTTCACACATAGTTAGAGATGGCGATGTTCTATTGTGCTACATAGTAAGTTCAACAGTAAAGACCCGGGTTCGATGCCAGACGATGGAATTTCAGCGAATTTTAAGAAAAATTTCAATCCATTTTTTTCTTTTGATAGCCGTACCTATATGATGCCGACATGAAAATAGTGTTGTCGATCTGCTTGCAGTATGCAAGCAACATTTTACTCGTATATATATATGGATACATGAATGAATCCGGAGAAGCATCTATATATAATAGATATATATATAGAGAGGATACAAAGTCACAGGCTAAACCACTATCGTCAATGGCTTGAAATTTTTACGACATATTGGCCATAACGTATAACCTCCAGAAAAATTGCGATTTTGAACCTCAGTGTCATGGGTTCGATTCCAGAGGGCCCCAAAGTCGCGATTTTCCCCATAAGATTACATGGCGGGGATTTTCGAAAATTTTTTTGAGGCACTTCCCGGAAAAGCAGAAGGTTGAAACTCTAGGGACCGCTAAATGCCGTGCATTGCCAACGAAAATCGGAAAGACATCTTCGAATATTGTCCTTGGTTCGATGCTAGGCCGGGGCAAAAATCGGCCGTTTAAAATGCATTGCGGCGATTTTTAAGATTTTTTTTGGATCCTTTCCCGATAACATGGATTATTGAAACTCGGCACGTCGATAGATATCATGAATTTATTTCATAATCGAATTTTACATATTAGCTTATGGTCCTTGGTTCGATCCCAGAGGACCATTTGCACTTCCCAATGCTTTTCTTACGGAGATAACGGAAACAAATTTTAGATACTTCCCGGCACGATATCAACTTCAAACTTTGCATGTACAAAGATCAAGTCCATACAAATCAAACAGTGCATTCACAGCTATCAAAGAGTCCTGGGTTCGACACCAGGTGTCTCTGCAATCAGAAGTTAATCCGATTTTTAGGAATTATTTTGAAACCTTTGCCAATAATATAGAAACTTTAAATTCGGCATATAGATAGAGATCATATATAACTTTCAGAAACACTTTTTAGGTTTCCAAGATCGTCCTTGGTTCGAATCCAGAGAGCCATTTAAATTCGTAAAAATTAGAACGTCTTTTGAGGCAGTTGTAGCCCATATTTCTGCTTGAATTTTCACACATCGTTAGAGATGGTGATGGTCTATTGTGCTGCATAGTAAGTTCACAGTAAAGACCCGGGTTCGATGCAGGACGATGGAATTTAGGCAAATTTTAAGAAAAATTTCAATCTTTTTTTTTCTTTTGATGGCCGTCCGGATATGATGCCAACATGAAAATAGTGTTGTCGATCTGCTTGCAGTATGCAAGCAACATTTTACTCGTATATAATAGATACCTATATAGATAGATAGGATACAAATTTACAGCCTAAACTACAAGCGTCATTGATCTGAAATTTTTATGACATATTGGCCATAACGTGAAACCCCCAGGAAAAAAGAGACTTTGATCCTCAGTGTCATAGGTTCGATTCCAGAGGGCCCCAAAGTCCCGATTTTTCCCGTTTGAATGCATTGCCGTGATTTTCGGGAATTAAAAAAAAATACTTTCCGGATAGGTAGAGAAGTAAAACTCAAGGTGCCTATATTTATGGTCTTGGACTTTCGAAAACATCAATGACTTTTACAAAAGTTATCCTGGGTTCGATGCTAGGACGATGCAAAGATCTGCCCTTTAAAATACATGGGAGCCGTTTTTCATTATTTTTTTAGATGCACTTATCGAAATGATAGGATGTTCGTGCTTGGCTGGAAGATGTATGGTACGAATAAGTTTTAGAAAAAAATTTTCATAAGACCGTACTGTTCCTGGGTTCGAAGCCAGAGCACAATAACGTTTCTCTCATAAGGAATATAAAGGAAAAGTAGGACGTCATTTGAGGCAGTTGTAACCAATATTTCTGCTTGAATTTGCATACGCGGTTAGAGATGGTGTTTTTCTTTTGTGCTGCATAGAAAGTATTGCCTGAAAGACCCGGGTTCGATGCCGGGCAGTAAAAATATCACCCATATATAATACTATGGGGTATCTTTTCATAATTTTTTTATGCATTTATCGATATGTAAGGGAGCTCTTGCTTAGATGGAAGATGTATATTAACACTTTGTTTAAGAAAAAAAATAGATAAGACCATGCTGTTCCTGGGTTCGATGCCAGAGCACATTATAATTTCTCAAATAAGGAGTGTATGTGAATAGTAGGACGTCGTTTGAGGTAGTTGCACCTAATAGTTTTGCTTGAATTTTCACACATAGTTTGATATAGTAATTTTCTATTTTGCTGCATAGTAAGTACACCAGGAAGACCGGGGTTCGCTGCCAGGTGATTAAATTGCAGCGAATTCTACGAATATTTTGAATTTTTTTTTTCTTTTGATGTCCGTCCCGGTATATGATGCCGATATGAAATTAGTGTTGTCGATCTGCTTGCAGTATGCAAGCTACATTTTACTCGTATAGATAGATAGATAGAGAGGATACAAATTCACAGGCTAAACCGCAAGCGTCATAGACATGAAATTTTTACGACGTATTGGCCATAACGTGTAACCTCCAGGAAAAAGCCGACATTGTCCCTCGGTGTCATGGGTTCGATTCCAGAAGGCCCCAAAGTCGCGATTATCTCCATAAGGATACATGGCGGGGATTTTCGAAAATTTTTTTGGTGCACTTCCCGGGAAAGTAGAGAAATGAAATTGGAGGGATCGCTAGATGCCAAAGATATCTAAAGAAAACCATAAAGACATCTACGAATATTATCCTTGGTTCGATGCTAGGTCGGGGCAAAAATCGGCCGTTTAAAATGCACTGCGGCGATTTTGAAGATTTTTTTTGGATCCTTTCCCGATAACATGGATACTTGAAACTCAGCACGTGGATAGATATCACGAATATATTTCATAATCAAATTTTACATGTTCGCTGATGGTCCTTGGTTCGATCCCAGAGGGACATTTTCACTTCTCAATGCATTTCTTACGGAGATAACGGAAAGAAAATTAAGGTACTTTCCGGCATGCTATCGACTTCAAACTTTGCATATAGAAAGATCAAGTCCATACAAATCAAACATTGCATTCACAGCTATCAATGTGTCCTGGGTTCGACACCAGGTGTCTCGGCAATCAGTAGTTGATCCGATTTTTAGGAATTATTTTGAAACCTTTGCCAATAATATAGAAACTTCAAATTCGGCAGATAGATAGAGTTCATAAATAACTTTCAGAAACAATTTTTAGATTTCCAAGATCGTCCTTGGTTCGAATCCAGAGAGCCATTTAAATTCGTGAAAATTAGAACGTCTTTTGAGGCAGTTGTAGCCTATATTTCTGCTTGAATTTTCACAAATAGTTAGAGATGGTGATGTTCTATTGTGCTGCATAGTAAGTTCACAGTAAAGACCCGGGTTCGATGCCAGACGATGGAATTTCAGCGAATTTTAAGAAAATTTGCAATCTATTTTTTCTTTTGATGGCCGTCCCGATATGATGCCGACATGAAAATAGTGTTGTCGATCTGCTTGCAGTATGCAAGCAACATTTTACTCGTACTATTATAGAGGCTCTCCGTCATCGAAATTCCTTTGGTTGAAATTAGGTAATTCTATCGGATATCGTGTACAAGATTGGAAATTTTGTCCTTAAGTCTATCAGTGAGTAAAATGAAAAAATAGAACAAAAGAAAATACAAATAAAATCAGAGAATTACAGGCAAACAGCAGATTATTACAGATTTGGCTACTGCGTGTGTGTAATGTGCGGTTGCCTATACTCAGATTGTCAATTTTCCATTAATAATTGCAATGAAACTAAGGCCCATTTACACGAACGCCTCTACAGTTTTTCAATAATCCACTTCCTACATCGCCACAAAAATTTTCATCAAAATTCCTGGACAAAAGTGAGAGTCTCCCCTTGTAAGTCCAAACTTTAAACACTAAAACTTAACTAAGTCAAAAACGTAAACACGAAAAATATTCAAAGTACAGAATGTTAAAAAAATTTCTTCAAAATGTGAAAAACTTAATTTCTTGTATTTTTGCTTAAAAAGCTTGGAAAATTTCAAAATATTCGAAGAATTTTTCTGGCAGGATTTCCGAGTAAAACTTGGAGAGTCTGGCCCACGGACCACTTTTTATCCATGGAGATTTGCATTTATCCTAAAATGCAATCCACCATTTAATTCCATTTCACTTCCATGATTCAAATTTGACAAATATTCAACATTTATAATTACAATATCATGATTTCAGATTCATTTTAACTTTACATAATTATTGAATAGTTATTACAAATAACAAAATTATTATAAATTGATAATGAAATATTGAACTTCATTCACTATTTTCCCCTTAATCAGATTTTTCATATTCTCAGAACTTCTCCATCAACTTCATTCATCTGCAATGAAAAAGAAAGAAAATATATTTCCCATAAGTCATTCCGTAGTCTCCTAAATCTATAAAATGATGCTATCAAATATTCAAACTTAATACTATAAAAAATAATACCAGATCCGTACCGTGCCACTATACCAGAGAAAAGCAGAACCATCTATTTTAGAATCGTAAATTGGAATATTTAAATTTAAATATATTTTGAAAATACTTTACTGCCAATCACCTGAAGTAAGTGAATATATTCGAATTAATATTTTGCCATTCATGGAACTAGATTTTCACATGGCTCGGAATTTATTCGTTATCTTCTCAAATTCTTTTCGCTTTTTTCAGATGTCTTTGTTGCCTTTCGTAATGTAGAATCTTCTCGACGAAGGAGATCTACCAATTCCGTACATGTCGCAAGTTTCCCTGAGGGATCTATATCAACCCGGATCATTAATTACTGCTTACCTTAGACCTTGGCGTCATATTCCCAGCAATGATAGTGGTACTTCCAGTGTCAATGTAGACAAAACAAAATTAGAGGTCGTTCTCCATATGCATCAGTTCGAGCTTAGTGAAATCTCAGTAAAAGTCGTCTGTGACAACATTATCATTGAGGGCAAGCACGAAGAGAAAGAAGATGAACATGGCTTCATATATAGGCATTTTGTTCGACGATATATACTTCCAAAGGATGCATAAGTACAAGATGTGACGTCTACTATTTCATCAGGTGGTGTTCTAACTGTTACAGCTCCGAGGAAGGTTAGTTCTGTCTCTATGGCATTACACATTTTTCCTTAGATTTCAGGTAAAGCAAATATTGATAATAAAAATTGTGAAATTTTACAGTTAGTTTGGGTTGAATGAAGAATCTATTCGTGACATATCTAGGGTGACCATTTGTGCCGGTTTTGGACTTTTTTCTGAAATACTACAATAATAAAAATGTATTTACGCGACCCCGCGCAATCCCTTGATAAATTCATCGCGCACAGAATCGGGTAACGCACATCATCCTGATTTCATGAGGAATATGTATGGTAATGCGCCCATTCCTAAAGGGAAAATTAAAATTATCCCAGTATACCGGATCAAAAAATCGGCTGTCTAATGTATATCTTAACTTGTAACTTCAATTTTGATTTATTCCAACAAAAATTGATTCATCTTCGAATGTAAACATTTGTTTATCAACAGTCAGGGGAGCCTCATCCAGAGAAAAGAACTCTCACCGGTTGAAATTTACTTTCATAATTTGGATATGGCCTTTCACACGCAGAATACGTATTTTGAATGTAAATGTTTACTTCCATCATCATATCAAAGTAGTGGCTTTTCTATTAATTTTTGGGAAATTATTCTTGTTTATCGAGTATTTTAGCAGTCTAATCTTGTATGACTTTGTGACTTGTTCAATAAATTTAAAGTTTATATTTAATTTTATAAATAAATCATAATGAAATAAAAAGACTAATTTTCATTATAAATTTCCTTCTTTACAAGCTTCAAAATAAGAGTGAAAGTTAATAAAATAAAGTTCTCATACGAAATATATGGATTTGATTCCGGTAAAATAGATTTAACTTGCATTTTAGGTTAGGTTGGGTACAATCGGTACAACCAATATTAGGTATGTAGCAACCCACAATTGATTAAAAAGCCTCTAAAGAACGAAAAGAACAATGGAACAACTCGCAATCCTAAATTAAGAACTCGTTCTAATTGTCAAGATTTAAAACTGGGCTTCTACGTTGATGCATGCTATGGAGGACAGATTAAAAGCATACATAGTTTTGTCTATAGCCCATATCATTAAAACAGTTATATGTCGTTAACCGAAATCAACACTCAAACAATGCGATTAGAGCCCGCTTAAAAATTTTACTCACAATTCATAAGAATCTGAAGTAAATAAATTATTTATAAGTCTGCACATAAGAGTTCAAATATCACCTTCAATTTAATTTCCTTTTAATTCTTATATAATTTGGGATTATTCCAAGCTATCACGGAATTTGATTACAGAGAATTGTACCGGGTAACACGAGGATTGTTTCCTCTACGAAGACACGTAATTTCGTGATTTTTCAACAAGCGACAGTGGTAAACTACTACTAGACGCGGTAGTGGATTTTGATCAGGAATTCCGAGAATTAAAATATTTACAGTCAACCAGCGTGAGTTTAGAACGTCAATTTCATGTTTAAAAATTAAAGACGGATGGGGAACCTTTGCTTAACGGAAAGCCACATTTAGCAGTCATTATCATAGGAAATGCAGCATTTGTACCAATCAGACTACTTATTTGTTGCGCGTTTCTTACATTCAAATACTTTATCATCGATATAGTTTACAAGAAAACGATCTCTTTGGCTGAGTAAACAAAGAGAAGTTTTCACTTGGCGTCATCAGCAAGGTTAGAAACAATTATTTAAATGGAAGTTTTTGTTACCGAAAATCACTATAAGGGCGCAATAAACGCCCAAAAAGGCACGTGATACGAATGGCGCGGCGCAGGTTCCCCAACTCTGGATTTGGATATAATTCGGAATGTTGACTCATTATCAATTTCTCATCTTATTCTAGATGTCTTTGCTGCCTTGTCTTGCGCACGTTCTAATGGAGGATAATTGTCTGCCATTCCATTGCTGTCCACATACGTTATTACAAAATCATTACTTACCAGGATCATTAATGAAAACGTATTTTAGACCATGGCGTCATAGCGTTAATAAAGATAATGGGACTTCCAGTATCAACGTTGATAAAACTAAGTTTGAAGTTGTTCTGGAAATGAATAACTTTCAGCCCAATGAAATAACAGTAAAAGTTATTGACAATGCCATTGTGATCGAAGGTAAACATGAAGAGAAAGAAGATGAGCATGGATTTGTATCCCGACAATTTTCTCGGCGATATGCTCTTCCAAATGATGCTTCTCCAGATGATGTGACATCTACCTTCTCATCAGATGGTGTTCTAACAGTGACTGCTCCTAGAAAGGTATATCTCTCATAATATATACTTCAATAATACATATTTGAAAGACATGCTTAATACTACTCAAATGTCATAGGTATATCTCACAAAAAAATTGACATACATGGCTACAGAGTTATAATACAAGTTTGAGTTCAAATTCAATCTCTATTTCCTTTATTTGGTGGAACTTCATGATAACACATAAGAAATAAAGTTTACTTTACCCTATGTTTCAAGTTAGAGTTGTTTGAAAAATGTCATCTTTTAAAATTCATCATCACATTCTACATCACTTTCAGGGTGTTCCAGATCCCAAAGAACGTGATGTTGAAATTGAATGGACAGGCGAACCTCAAAATAAAAATTCTGTAACAAGTTTAAAGTCATTCCCAAATAGTCAGAAGTCTTCAGATACATCTATTAGCCAATGATCGATATTGATAAAACAAGCAATTTAAAATTAATCAATTACTATCTGTAAATATTTCATGCATGATTTAAGTGAACATGTAATGAAAATTTTTAGTCCTCATTGCAATAATTGGGAATATTTTACTTATATCTTTATATAGTAACTCTGTAAAATTCATAATATATCTTCGAAAGTTAAAATAAAACAAGGATCAACATTATGCATAGAAAAAAAAGAAATAAAGTTGACACAGTATATCACTCCAACTAAATAGTACAGTTCTGGCCAAAATTAACGCAGCACCGGCCGTAAGGATCGCAAGGGAGGTGCTGCGTTAATTTTGGCCAGGACTGTACAATGTATGCTCGTAGTATTAAGTAGGAACCATCTATCTGAGGTGGAGTCTACATCTCAAGGTTACCTTAAAAGTGATTATTTTCTATTTCACCTACTAAAAAATCAAGGGAAGTTTCTAGAAATCAATTACATTGAGTGATTGGGTTCGGTTAGGTAGTTTTCTAATTTTATTGTTTACCAATTCAGCTTGTTTCAAATTTGCTCAGTTTACAAACTGAATTTGGAAAACTGATCAATCCATGCCACTAAAACATAGGGCAAGGCAGACTAGGGTAGTAATAGAACAGTACCAAAAGTAATTAGACTTTCTTTTGTTCATCGACTTTGAATGTCAGATACATTTGGTAATTGTCACTTCTGCTACTACATATTGGTAGATGAAACATTAGCCTTCTTGCTTAGGACAAGATATTTAAATAATAATTTACTTTTGCTTGCTAACATCTGCAAGAACAAGAAAACAGACAAGGCATCAGCCAGATGTGTCTAACCCACGGCCCGCATGTGGCCCTCGAAGCCCATTTGAGCGGCCCACATCGTAAAACCAGAAAATAAATGGTACTAGTATCGAAAAAACAGGCATGTAAGTCCACATTAAAAATTTGATGTCCTTTGAAAAATAAATGTATCATTATGCTCATTTTCATTATATTGTGAATAAAAATTGTATTATCTATTCTACTAAAATGTAGGAGGATGACAAGTTTTTCTTTAGTACTGTTAATTAAATGGGTTGCCTAAATCAAGGGATAAGTCTGCCCTGCGTGCCAGAGAAAATTTGTAATGCAGCCTTCGTCCTCCAATAGGTTGTATCCCCCTAGTATAAGCTATGCCAAAAAATACATTCACTTTTATCACTACCTACAGAACGCTATGAAAGTTTTATTCAAAGGGCCTTGAGCAGCACTTACACAGACTAGTTCCTCTTAAAGCATTCTAGCTCAGTGAAGAAAATAATGGCTAATTTATAAATACATCAAATCCCATATGCCAAGGAAATTTCCCAATGCATTACAAGAATTAGTATGTACCTTATACCCACCATTTCTAGCTTTAGAAGTATTATTTGTACTTAGAAAGAAGATGTTCTTTCCCGGTGAATTTTATGAAGAAAATGTTCTTGGGATTCCAACCGGGTAGTGTTCCAACTGGTCAACGTTTTGGGCACATACTCCCGATTGGAATCCCAAAAACCTTTTTCATTATTATTACTTATTTTAATTATTAAATATGGCAAATAGCCATGATAAAACAAATTAAATAAAGCTTGGTGATGCTTCAAATGACATACCAAGCTACTTAGAAGAACGAGTCTGTACGATGAACCAACCTCATGATTGATATGACCAAAGACAACAAATGGGATTTACACTGAAACTACCTTAGCCAGTGAAAATCAAGATATGTTTTTAAAAATACTGTGGTTGAAAGGCAAGGAAAGAAAATGAATAGTTTCATCTCCATGATTTTAAATTTTATAGTAAACAAGAAATTGAATGTAGCTACAATTTAAGCATAGATATATTTTATGATCATAAAGGAATAGAGATATAGTTTACAATTTGTTTGATTTCACAGTATCTCAAAGTGAAAAATACATTATAAATACAGCACATTTAGAAATGATTTCTTACAAATTGAAAATGGCATAATTGATATTCAATATTTGTAGTATATCCATAGTTAATCCGAAAGATTACAGATTCTACAGCTATAGGACGATAAAATTTAACACAAATGGATATCCTGAGATCTTCATATCATATAAGATAAACCTTTTACATCTTTAATTTGCCATTTTCATACTTCAGAATAGACAGTATGCAATTTTCAACTGGTCCAATAAATAACCACCATTTAGGTAAACATTTGTCTTTACACAAAATAATTTTCATTATATCCTTTTCTCTTAATTTATAGTTGGAAAAGTTAGCTAGAATATTACAAGATCCGCAACTTGCTGCTAGGACTTCATAAGTCAGAGTACAATGCTGTCTATTTTATTTAAATTTAAATATCCATAAAATAATAGCTATGCAATCATATGTTATTCTCTGCAACATCAAAAATAGATTTTACAATGTATCTTAAGCGATAAAAAATTAACTCTGTACATTCAATGCCATACCATTTAAGTTTTAAACACTTTAAAAAAATAAAAATAATGTACAAAGGAAACACTTATTACTACTACAGATTTTACAAATTTTAGCATGACATATCTTTCTTCAACAAAAGATCTATAGCAAAATAACTTCATATATTTATAATAAATTCAATTATTCTGATAAAAATTTAGATGAAAGACACTTTGATTATCTTGCAGAACTGCATTGTACTTTGATTTATAAATGACCTTCTGAAAAGAAACTTTGTGCAGCCCTGGGCAAAAGGCAACAATAGATAAATTGTGTATACACCCATATATTTTTCAAAGTATAGAACAACTTATAAGACCAAATATACAAAAGCTCAAAGGAATATTAGTATACAATGGTCGAACAATAAAATGCATTTAAATCCTGATTAACTTTTAGACACAATATTTTAAACAAACAGCTTTATGGTCATCATATTTCAAAAAAGAATTGGATTATCTTTGCACTGATCAATCACATATTGAGTGAACTTTTTCAGGAACTTAGGATATTCTCTTTTGTAAACAGCCCTCAAAACAGAAGCTGGTGCCCATCCACCAGGATTAACTGCAAAATATCACAATAGAATGATAATAATTGACAACAGATTATAATTTATAAGAGACTAATAAATCTTCATACAGTCCCAAAATTTTCATATTTATACATTATTTATTCAATAAGAGCAAGAAGAACAATTTCTATATCAATATAAAACTATAATTTTGAAAGTAAAAATTACATTAGAATTCCCGACTTTGATTTCATACATACTGTTAATCTTAGTAATATGAAAGTAGACTTAAAATCAACATAACCATAATATGACTTGAAAGAAAGTTTGGTTTCATTTAAATAGCATAGATTCTTGCAGGAATTCCAGCTCATGACTAGCAGCTAATAGAATAACAAAGAACTTACCAACAGAGCAGTAGGTGATTTTGCAAGTGATGTCATCTCTTGCTATTTCAGCACCATCCTTAGGTGGATCGATAAAAGTTTGACAAGCCAGGCAAACCGTAAGGAATACTCTGACACATTTTCCAGAATTCACCTGATAAACATTAACGAGGAAGAGATTTCAGTTAACTTAATCTTATCATTTATTAATTATCGATTAAAAGCAAAACCTCATGATAAAATTATGAATGACTGATTGGACAGGCCTTTCAATGAAAACAAAACGAGATTTCTTTTGAGCTACCAGTTAAAGATATAGTCCGTATATCACCGTATTATGCAGTTTTAAACATTTTACAAAAAGATATTAAACCATAGGTGTCTTCCTTAGCATTTAGGAAGAATTTCAGCATGTATATTTTAATTTCTAGGAATCCTTTTATGCCAACGTTGAGCAGCCAACAATTATTACTGAGTACAGTAGAAGTCTGTAATAATGAGTGCTGACAAAAATGGGTAAAGTGCTTGTTATAAAGCATACTCGTTATAGCTGATCTCTAATACTGAATGTCCATCCCCTTGAATCCAAGAGCAGCTAGAGCAGCAGAATGGAACTCTAGGGTTTTTAATTCTTGCTTAAATGTTTCAGTAGAGTAAAAAACTAAGTTCCTGTCAAAAGTATTATTTCATTAATACATAAACCACAACCAAAGTGCATCCTCTAACATAAAATGTGGAAAATGATTGCTCAATGATTGTTGAAAAGTAATGGTATATCATTAGATAATCCTAATTTATATCAAATTGTTTTCATGAGATATTTTTCATTCACACGCTTCATTGCCAATGACTCAAGGAAGCAAGGGAGGGGGAGAGGTTACCCTTGGAATCTGAATCAGCACCTACTTTTATCTCCTATATTCCCACCCTTCCTGGATCAGACAATTTGGTGCCAAGTTTCATATGAAAACAAATCCCACAGGTGGATGCCAATATGATGGGAACTCAATTAAAAATTCCACAGCTGACTAGATGGGGTTGTTGCCGAAAAGAAACAAGAGACGAGGGGATAGGATGTACAGAGGGACAAGGGGGAGAGAGAAACTTGCGAGAAGTCTCTAATTAAAGCTCTCTGAGGCATTTTTTTCCGAGGAGGGATGAGGCTAGTTGTGAGAAACAAATACATGAGTTAGGTGATGATAATTTTTGGATTAAATTTTTTCTGCTCTTTGAACAGATAACGTGCCTCAGTTTGCTTGTCGGACATCTCTCACGTCAATTAAAAATTCCGAGATATGCCTTCTGCAAGACAAATATAGAAACTTTGCACTAGTTTTACCAATACTTCAGAAATAACCACTCATCATAATGAACGTAACTCCCTTTTCTTTTTGCTGTGGGATGAACAACAGCCAAAAGATCAATTGCTACAACACAACTCATGTTAAATGCCATACTCATTATAATGGACTTCTAGTGTACTAGTGCAATTATGATAACATAAAAAGCTATTTTAATGAGGATAGATTAATACATCAATTATTATAAACAGAACTTCTGTCTAAAGGTACTTTTACTTTTAAAGTACTTTTATTGTGTAAAATTCCAACAAAGAAGAGTACAAATAACTATTCAGTAAATGGGATTTGATCATTGAAAAGGCCCTCTTCCATTTAAGAAAACACATTCACAGGGTAGATTTTGGTTTTCTTTTGGTTGTTAGAACAGATTATTATGACACCAACAGTTTGTAAATAGAGATGAGCTTTAGATAGAGTAAAATAAGTTAATCATAAAAAAGAAAGGAAAATCTTACAGGAAAATCTGAATGCTCGGTAGAATGGTTACAGACAATCCATATATCGTGGGCATCAGGATCTTTGTCATCTGGAACTCTTCTCATATGTGACCAAAATAAGGCATCTCGCTGTGATGCAGGCCAGACCCTTTTAAAGACTTGCAGGAAAACCAGAGTATCATCTGATACAGTTTCCAAAACAGTCATCTGCTCCAAAGTGGCTAAAAAGAATGATTAAAGAAGTGATAAAAGGGAGAAAATGAATAAAAAAGCCATCCAGGAACTAAAATAAAAGCATAAAACACACATGCAAGCTTGTTTACTCACTTTCCCATTCATGACGATATTCAGGAGCAAAAAAATAATGGCACATCTCATGGCCAGTGACACCTTTTACAGTGTGAACTGCTTTCAACGGGTCAATTACCATACCATTGACCTCTTCCTCTCGCCTATACATTCGCATTTCTCCATCTTCAGCAAATAATTCCCATGCACCTTCTCCAACACCAAGCCTAGCATAATGCAACTGTTCCATTGTAACACGATCAATCTATAATTAAAGTTTTAAGTTCATTAACAACATTATTAGATTATATATCTTCTTTAATAGTTGCCTGTGGCAGCTGCCTAGCACTAATCAGCACAACCCTATTCATAGCAATGGCAGCCTCCAGACAGAAAGGAAAGGATATTATTATTATTATTACTAGGGGTCTTTATTATAAGTGAGATTGAGACTAAAAAGTCTCCTCTTCCATCTAACCTGTAAGATATGAGTAGAGCTGTCCCTACTTTTGGTGCTCTCCACACCCAGGTGATGACTGCAATGGCAATTGGAGAAAGCTAGTCCCTTCCTAATTGGCAAGAATTAGTTATCAAGGGCCATAAATTATCTTTCACCCAGGTGCCAAACTTCTCGAATGCAGCTTTAGGTACACTTGCGTTTAAGTTCACCACTTGAATGAACTCTACTTCTTCATTTACACAGAAAGGCAAATAAATTATAGCCATTGGAGTTCATTTCTTTACGTAAAATATAAAAAATGAAGAACATTTGGAGGCCAAGATGAGCATCATGATACTAAAATTAGTCGAAAGATCTTATCTTCTGTCCTTAGTTGAGAACCCTTACAAATCAAATTTTAAAGTTATATGAATACATTTTAGTAGGAAATAAACACTAAAATTATCCAACTATAATTTTAGGTGGTCCTTAATTTTCAAGAAAACTTGGTTGAATTCCAAAATTTTCTTAATCCCGATCAGAAATTTGATTAATATCATTTCACAGGGATAAATTGTTTATTACTGATGTTTAGAAAATTATCAAGAAAAGTGAATATCAAAACAAGATATTCCTAAAAAGTGATTAACTTAATAGAGATATAAATGTCAATATTTTTTACTCATAAATACTACTCAAAATACAGCTTTAAGTCACTTTTTCTATTTTTCCTTCCTGGAATCACTGAAATTTTCAGTTCATTCGTATTACTTATGAGAGAACTAACTGAAAAGGACCTAATTCATTCCTAGATTCATCTTAATAACATGGAATCAATCTAAAAACAATCATACCAAATAGTTCCCAAGAACATCCCCAACAAAGAGAGAATACAAGTTAAAGTTAGTATTGAGAAGAAAGAACACATTTAAACATGAAATTTAAATAAAAGTGATTTCAATCATATTCTCATCTTAAAAAGAAAACATTTAACTAATGTATTTATGAGTGTGTAACACCCATCATGATTTTAAGAAGAGAATTTGAATAAGAAACCTAAAATAAAAATATAAGACTCAGAATGTTCAGAAAACAACTTACGCTTCAGAACAGCTACCAGTGACTATGAAAAGTAGCCTATAATTACAATTACCTAAGTAAACGGTGTTTATTTAAAGGTAAAATGCTTTTTTATAACCAAGAATTATTTCAGATGGCGGCATATTTGTGCCATTTGGGTCATGCACCTGGTTGACAGTTAATATGTAATTAGTAGGTAGCCAGATGTTTGCTTCTCTGTACCTCTTGATTCCACAATTGACAGTAATTATTAGACATGTAATCATTAAAATTATTTAATGCACATAATTGGGAAAATGTAATGTTTTGCATGATAAGATTAGTGCACATTTGAGCATAGATCAGCTGGACTTGAAAAGTGTCGTGTTAAGTTCTTCTCAGGAGACCAGACATTTTCTAAAAATATACCATAAAATATCTAAAAAAAAGATGTTTGAAAGAAATAAAAATTAATATAATTCTTTTAATTTAATGAAGTTTAAATAAAAAGTGCCATGTACACTTACAACATGCAATTACAGGCTTAAAGTTTTGGAAAATAAATGTGTTATACACCAATAAATAAGGCACTTAGTAGGAGAATTTGTAATTATTATCTCCTGTTTTCTATTTAAAGAAATGTTTTCTCAAATGATAAAGTGTATACAATTATTTTACCACTGTAATTATATGATACCAATATAACCAAGCGGTTATTACACTAGCCTTTTCTGAAAATGGTTCAGCGTTTGATTAACACTGGAGGCCATGATGCTTAAAATTGTGGAAAGTTGAGAAGCAATGAGAATTATTTGATAAATGATCTTTTATGGCCTTGGGAAGGCTTCAATAATGCTATGAGAATCAGATTACTAAGTATGAGTCAAAAACTATGAATTCTGATCCTACAAGGGTTACTAAGGCATTTATTTTATTCATCATACCCACTTATTAGAGAAGGAATAAAGGACAGAAAACCTCATGCAGCTAGAACTCAAAGATGTTACTTTAACCAATTGAGCTACTATAGTAGAATGATCTCTCCTATAATTCTAGGGCTGTTGATGGAGTATGATGAACTAAGGAGGATTCACCATTGATAGCACTACTCATGCATCTGAGTGAGAAGATTCACAATACTAATTGAAAAAAATACCTACCTCTGGCCACAATCTATGAGAATTTGCTTTGGAAACAGAAGTAACACTCTGATGAATATTTTTCAGCCTTTCTCTGAATTCTGCTTCCTCTTCAATTTTATCTAAAGCACTCTCAACAGCATCATAAAATTCTTCATCATTGAGAGCACTGTGGGGACCCTCCTGATAAGTAAAGAGAAAAAATAGTTTTTTAAATGAAAGGTTGCCCAGTGATTCAGAATTACTTAAATTTAACTTAAAAACCTTTGTTATGACGACAACTATATAAATAATTGGATTGCTTTCCATCATTGAGAAGAAGAAACTGTTATTACATATAACTACATTACATCACAGCTGAGAAATTTAACAAACGCAAACCTCAAAATCAGGACCTCCTCGAGCCAGAGTACTTCTAGCATTAGACTGCTGCTGCCTTTGTTGAACAGCCTGTGCTGTGTGCTGTCTAGTCAGCCGGCAGAGCTCTTCTGCTTTGCGCCTTCTATCAACTTCACGCTCAAGTCTTTTTCGCCAACCTTCCTCCCTCTTCTCCATTATTTCTAGGCAATGCGATAGTGTGGCAAGAATTCCATCAGTAGTGGCATTGAATGTTAGAGCTTGTCCTTTGAAATCCAGGGCTCGTAAAGCAAGCTCATTGTGAGAAGAGTCAGCAGAAGTTGTGGAATGCAAAGACTCTCCTAATTTTGGACCCTTTGCTGACCCCAGTGAAGATTTAGAAGCTGCAGAAGACAAAACCATTATCAGAAAGAAATATTAAATTTATGACCAATTTGAGGAAGATGATCTATTAACTGAAAGATGGTATGTACATCCATTTTGCATGCACTGAGACTAGAGATGGAATATAAGCCTCTGCTAAGCTACAAAAAATATATTTCCAAAGTAATTGCTAAAGTCAAAAGTAAAATAATATATAGAAAATAAAAGCTTAAGCAGGCCAAAGGATGCAAAAACATAATACTGGCAAAATTTCAACAGTAAGATGTTTACTACGTAAATCCTCTTTTTTACAGTTAACATGAGCAACAAACTTTTTAATTATCAATATTAAATTACCTAGCAATTTGAACTTGAAATAAAAAACGATTATGAACCAAAATAACTGATTGCCAGCAGGGCGGATCTAGTAACCTACCAAAGGAGGGAGGGGCAATTTAAGATGATAGCTATTTGAACTAATCTCTAATTGATTTTTAAAATGCCATTTTGCCATGACAAATGCAGGAGATGTACGATTATCATAGAAAAACTTCACAATCAGATTTTAATTCAAGTCTGCTTCTTGCCATAACTTGAACAATTTAATTGAACTGCAAAGTCATCAAAAGGAAGGTGCAACTGTCACTTTGACCATCTCTGGTTCTGCCAATAATTTTTCAACATCACTCCAGCATGTTATCCAAAATCGTATATCCTTTTCACAAGTTCAGAAATCAATGTAATTGTAAAATGAGATTGTGTATCCCTTACCACACATTTTTTCTCCAGACCTGAAGTTTTGGAAGAATCCCAAAAATGCAGTACTTTTTCAATGAAAAAGCAGCTATTTGTAAACATGTGATTTTATTCTTTTTACCAAGGATTAATATATTTTTAGGTATATGCACAATGAAAATTAAATGATTTATATTCTTCTTTCATAACCTGTAAAAAATTTCTAATAGATTGTTTCCATCTGCAGTTTTCACTCAAGCAAACCATCCCAATACATTAGCTCAACCATTGTAAAATGGTAATGGAAGCAACTATCGATTATAGTAATTGATAGCAGAAGGCTTTTGCTTAGTCTGGCACATGAGAACCCTTAGAAAACGACTTATCCAGACCATCTGAGAAACGTTAAGTTTTTCATTTCACTAATCATTGTTTGACAGCTTCTGCTACAGGCGAGATGGGAAACCTTTGGAAAATTTCTTTGGATTTGAAACAAAACCGCAATTACCAGTAATTATTAATTTACTTAGATATAGATTATTGTATTTGTATAACGATACATTCTTGCCATTTGAAATAACACACTTATAAATGACACTTAATATTTATGTTTAGGAAAGTTTTCCATACATCAAATGAAGGAATGATAAGTTAATACTTCAAACATAGGGGATATTTCATTAAATTTTTTCTCATAGCCTCAAGGATATTTTCATGATTTTTTTGTTTTTTCATGTTTATCTGCTATATTCCAATAAATTGCCTTTCAAGACTTGATACAATGAGTTTTGAAATCTGTTTTAAACTTGCATAAAACATCTATCGCTACATACAAATATTGAGATTATTTTGGGTTTATATTCCCTATTATTTCCTGTGTCTAGATTTAATAAATGAATGAAATTTCAAGTATACCTGATATGTTTCCATTAAAAAGAAATCATAAATACATTTCAATAACATTTCCTTGTATAATTTTTACATAGTATTTCGAAAAAAATAAATTAATATTAATGGATACATGTTTCTCATAATTGCAGAAGCATCAGGGTTAGTGAAAAAGTCTATTTCTTATGCTTTGTAACACTATCTTCCCATAATTTCATGCCAAAACCTACATTTCGTTGTAAGTTCTTTTCTTTTACAATGACTGTAAGCAAATAAAAAAAGACTCCTTTATGTATTAATTTATATAATCCTTACAATCTCTTTCAAAATTAACGCTACAGTTGGAATAATTTGCAAGTAATATTTCAGTCATTTCCCCATCTTTTAAAATGACTAATTCTTATTCTTTATGCCATGGCAAGGGTTCTTTCTTCAAAATTCTTTCTTAGAAGACTTTCCTAAAACGCATTAATGAGCAATCTTCTAATTATTCTAAAACTAAATAAAATTGAGCAACAAACATAGATTTGCTTCTGAATAATATTACCAAAAGAAATTTCAAATTCATAAAATAATCATATTTTTTATTTCGTCTGGATAACTGTAGTTTACTTTAATTTAACAGTAAGTTAAATATTCAGTGCTTAAATGAATACAATAAAATACCCCATAAAGAGCAACTAAAACGCAAGAGAATACTGATGACATTATACACACTAAGCTCTAATGATAAAGATAATGACAAGAACGTTTGGAAATTAAATACTACAATTTTCACCATGTTAAACAATAACAGCAATAAAGTGTATAGTGATAATTATGCTATTTTAATAATCACACAACTAAAAATTCAGAAGTGGAAGCAGCTGACTGAAATATGTGCAAGTATTTGATGAATGTATATTTACATGCAAAGCTGATGTATGTAATGGAATAAAAGAGTTAACTGTATACTGTACGTCAATTATGTATACCGAAAGCAACTAATGACTTTTTTATTATATTCGGTATCTATGGAAATAAATTAAAGTATATAATTAAAATTAAATATTTGAAAAGCTTTGGTCAGCAATACTATGACTGAAAAGTTAAAGAATAGAGCTTCTTTTATAAGGCAACTTTTCAGTGTAATTTTCATTGTGAAATGTACCTGCTCTACATGGGAACTAATTTCAAGTAATCAGAATACAGCAAGATATTATGAGGGTGTTTTAAATATTCTAAAACTATAATTCACAAAAACACAGCTATGAAGGGAAATTCAAAACTAGCAAAAGAAGAATAAAAGTTAAACATCAGAAGCTTAAGATTGGTAACGATGGAAATGAATAGCAGTAATAATGAATATTAAGTAATGAAGTCTTTAAAAACAAGCAGAGAGGTTGCTTTCACATATTCCCATCAGCACTCATTACAAAGACCTCACTTTCTGAGGATGAAGAAAACTACTTAAATAAATACCTGTAGTCAAATCATCCTTAGGTAATGAATCATTTTTTGAAGAACATTCACCATTTTGAAGATCTTTATCTGAAATATGAATATTTCCACCACTTGTAGAAGAGAGGTATACAAGATTTCACATGGGTTAGAACTGAAAACCTTTTATGGGACGAAGGAAGAATCGCAATGAATCGCGTCAAAACGTTTTCTTAGCTAGGATCACAGAAAAATCAACACAAAATTTTATATCAAGAGTTACAAAAACATAAATTATTTCAATTGCTACATTTAAGGAAGATTAACGTTAATTACCTGAATTAGGTTTAGCTGTATCTTTGGAAGATGAAGATACTTCCGCACAAGCATCAAAATAACTCTGCAGAGATTCGATTTGCTGGCACAATATACCTCTGAAAGTTTCCATTTCAGCCAACTTTTCCTTCAGACCTGAAAAGACAACAATAAATTTACAAATTTGAAATAATGAAATACGGTCATTCAGATAAATAGAATTTACCTCTTCCTTTTTTGAAACTGGAAGATGAGGCAGTGGAAAATGTGGTTGAGGTGAGTGATATGGTACTACCATGACGCTTCAAACTATTTTCAC
The DNA here is from genome assembly GCA_947579665.1 of Sympetrum striolatum. Classification (NCBI taxonomy): domain Eukaryota; kingdom Metazoa; phylum Arthropoda; class Insecta; order Odonata; family Libellulidae; genus Sympetrum; species Sympetrum striolatum. Next base: position 43,822,095 of record OX388342.1, on the reverse strand, counting down.
TTCCGTAACCGGATTCCGCCTATAAAAAAAATCATCATTATCAGGGTTCAATGATTAAAAATGAAGCTTTAAGAATTTTCAGGCAAATTTTACTAACTTTATAGGTCTCGAGGATGTCCACCCATGCTTGTTTCTCTTCAGGAGTTCCAGCTCGAAGATACCAAACGCAGTCATTGACAGAAACATCAAATCTGCATTCATCGAATTCGTGCGGCTGTGACAATAGATTGTAAAAGGAAAATCAGCTGATAGTTTTACGCTACCTGCAACATCAATTTCTAGCAGTTTAATAGGAACATTGAAATCATATGAACCTTGATAGTAGCTTTGAATAAGCTTATAGCCCCACGACAACCGAAGCCTGTATCCTGCTCTGATTTATAGTAGGAAAGAGTGCCATCCTTCATTACTATATAACGGCTTTGCCAACCATGAATATAGTTTGTCCACTTGCTTAAAACTCCCTTTTTTTCAGGAGCCTGATAGCCGTTGTCACTATCGTCTTCTTCGTCGCTACATGTTACGCTATGATCATCTGACATCTTGCAATCAAACATGAGGCAAACAAAAGGTTAGCATTCCAATATAGATGTACGATTAATCTCAGTGAATGCTTATCATTATACACAAATACAACAGCAATTCAACTTGACACTTTTATAAAAACATTATCAGCCATTTTCGCTTTTGGTCACGTTTACTTATAGAGACAAATGAATGCTGAAAGGTTTCGTAACATTTGACCGCTTCTTTTGACTGTACCATATCAACTTCACTTTAGTTGCCTATATGTTTTAACTTTCTAATCACAGTTAAATTTTGTTAAACATCTAAAAGTTAATTTTCTTTTACATTCCGCTAACAGCATAATTAAAAGGATTATATTTGAATAATTTGCAGGAATTAAGGAATCCTTTCCGATTAGAGTATGTCTTTAAATGATATTGTGACGATGATAGAATAGTTTCTTCAAGTCATAGTGTGACTGTAAAACGCTATATATACATTCATAGATTGATGATGATAATTTTTATTTGTCTGAGGAAATTTCATCGTAATATATATGGCAAGTCGAAGGAAGAAGCAAACTAAACGTCTATAGGTGCTAAAGCTAAAAAGAGAAAAGCGAACAAGTTCAGGTAAATGTCATCTAGGTTATAGAGGCATTTGTTCAACAGTTATCTCCTACCCGAAGTCGGTAGTGATAAATTTATCAAAAAGCTTCCGTCGATATTCAAGTCTTCTATCACTAAGAGAGTTCCATCGGAGGGATCCTATCATAGCTGAAACACTGCTGTAAAATTTGAAATCTCCCTTGATTAACCTTGCTGCTCTATTTTGAACCATCTCAAGATCGGAAATTAATCCTACTTTATGAGGATCCCAAATTGCACAGTAATACTCAAGTAGAGGTCGAATCAGGAAATAAGTACACTATTTCTTTAACTCTCGATGAACATTCCCTCAGAATTCTACTGACTAACCTTTGCATCCCATTTGCCTTTCCTATTACGCTTCGAATATGCCCTTTGAAGGAAACGTTACTGCTGAGCGTAGTTCCTTGGTATCTATGATGCATCATGAGCTAGCTCCAAGGGATTTCCTGAAATTCTGTAAGGTACGCAGGTAACATTGGTGGACTGCGTGAAAGTCATGGCAACGCACTTCTTTACATTCAGCTCGAGCTGCCAATCTCTACACTAACCCGAAATAATATTCAGATCATTCTGCAGACAACCAGTGTCATCTAGTCATTTTTCTGATTACATACAGGTTTACTCTCTCTGATACTTTCACTGTAGTATAGGACTAACAATATGTGGTTGTATTTAATATAAGATACACTTTACCTTTTTTTATTTTTAAAAGAGGATGTCCAGATTTTAGTTAGTGACATTTTTATTCAAGATGTACCTGTATATCTCTCTAGAAGAAATAGCTAACTTTCTAATAAACTAAATACCAAGTAAGAAGTAGAGAAGGTAAAAAATAATATTAGTAAAATTTTGTGCCCTGAAATACTTTGAATTAAAAGATAGTAAATTGTTAAAGTGAGAGAGAGAGAAATAACTGAATGTCTTCTCTTAATATAACACTTGGTTAATGGATGGAAAATCAAATTCAATTTATAGCCATATTTTAAATAATGGTAAACAAGTTGAAGTACAAAAGTTACAAAATATGACATTATATCTGATATCTGTTAATGGAAGGGTACCTTAGCAATGAAAATAGGATTAAAGGCTATCTAATATCTAATGGCTTCCACCGAGCTATTTTAACGGTAAGAATGTATCCAATAGTCTACAAAGAAAATTACAACCAATAAATATTTTTATTTTATCTATCTTAGAATCTTGTCACATAATTACTAATTTTGAAAATACAAATCAAGCAAGATAAAATTCATAAGCATTTCTCTTTGTGAATATGAGGCCATTGAAATAATAAAAGAAATTATTAGAACCTTTTGGTTTCGTGACATAAACGTACCTAGAACCATTAAGCTACACCTGCAAGATGTGTCAAATGAATAAAAATTGGAAGAATATATCAATTCAAGGAGCATTTTGCTCAAACAGCACCATTAAAAGCAACAAATGAAGAATACAAACAACTATGAGATAAAAATGTACATTTTAATGGCAGTATAAATAGGACAATATTACAATATTGGAATAACAAATAAAATAGATCTAAAAAGAAAACAAGAGCAAGTGAAGTATTTTAAGTATTATTTATACACATGTAGATAGGGAATATGATCCTGCTATGCATCGTATTTTTACTAGCCCAAAAATTTGAACAAGGAATCTCTTTTTAATAAAAAAAGAGCAGGAATCTCTTTCAACCATCGAACAAAATATTGCATAGAGAATACTTGCACTGAAAAAGTCATAAAAAACACAACTAGTTACGCACAGATGAATATACTTTCTAGCTCTTGACACAATTCACAACTATGAAATAAATAGCTCATTGGATGGTTAGAAAAAAGTGTACCTCAAAATTTCTGGCCACAAGTAGCTCCTCCTGATCAACTCACTGAATGCACATATTGTTTAGAATTTTAATGTAGTACTCTCATTGGTAGGCTACAATAGGCTCCACAGAAAATTTATGATTAAGACCTAACATAATTGGTAAAATAATTAAAATGAGCCTTTATTTAAAACATGATATTTATGTTACACATTAAAATAGTCCTCATATAATAAAATAACTGTAGGGTATTCATAACTAAAATTATAAAAGAGTTTCAATATCACATACACAAATTGTCATTTACAATAATACAAAAAATCAGGTAAGATTTGTGATTGAAATGATGGAAGGAATCACTGATGCATTGTTTGAGATCGATGTAATTCATGAGAATGCCTTGCGTGTGCCATTATGGACTCAACTTTCGAAGCCGTCTCCCGGGCAGTCTCTCGAAGAGCATCTGACAATTCAGGAAGATCTGGGAGATCCAGAGATATATGCGCTGATAGTCTTACGTAAACAGATGAATCTTTTTTACGTCTGAAATTAGGCCAATCATTGAGATTTACAAATAGAAATTCAGAGGTATCATCAATAGGAAATGATTCAGTTTTGAACATGCTTGTTCTTCTAAGTAACATGCATAAATACTTGCCTCCAGATTTAACAGTCAAATCTGCTGGTTTTCTCAAGAGACATGGGACTTTTCTGCATTTACATTTTGGGGAAACATCCTACAGATGCAACATGCAAAAATTATAAAACTGAATGAAAAGCTCTATGGACTACAGTTCCAACTACATCAGCAAAACAAAATAAATAAATTAAAATTGAAGAATACTAAATCATTCTGAAAGTAAAGAGGGAAAAATCTGTAACAGTTACAGCAATCCCATGTATTTTACTACTCGATAAAAGTATATGATATAATTCACAGGTTGGATTACTCATAGAAATAGCTAAAATTACAACTTAAGGGGTTCATTTAACTTAAATTATCATTTTTGCTTCAGTTTGTACAGTGAAAACTTACATAAAATATAATTAGTATTAGATTTTCATCTTCTTTCAATGTAGGGTGAAATTAGCTAATTTAAGATCTTATGGTTATTGTAAGTATTTCAATTCTTAGTAAAATCAAAAACTAAATGGTATATGCATAAATGTTAAGGCTACTTTCAATTCAACTGAAGGATGTACCAAAAATGTATTGAGCAAAAAATGTGAATCATTATCACAAGTCTCACATCCATTTTATGTGAAACCCTAAATTAGAACTTATACATCGATTTCATCATTCCCAAGTCTGCCATGAATGAATGAAGGATTGACAAAGGAAAACTTGTAAAAAAGAGAATTTTTAAAATGCAATTTTTTCCAGACCTGAGAAAAACAAAATATATTTTCTATAGGTAAAATATGAGAGAGAAGACCTAATTCAAACAATTTAATTTTCAGGATAAATATAGAAATGCATACACTTAGTGAACGAGTTCACAAAACATGTAGCTCATTCAGATCTTTTTAAGCCAAAATAAATTACTTTGAAGACATTAAACTCGATAATAAAAGGGGAAAAATCTACTCAACGTCTTTAAGGCAGATATAATCTCATCACAAAAGATAAGTGATGAGAAGAGAAATAATATATATACATAAATAAAAAGTAAATGAAAACTACTAATGTAGGCAATAAATACCCATTAATGGTAAGAAAACCATGATATGACATTAAAAAAATAAAGAAATTAACAATTTCTAAGCTACAAAATATAGCACCATACGAATGTCTTAGACAAAGACTAATCAATAATGCAATTTAAAAAATGAATTACACTTCCAAATACGCATGCAACATTTTTTAAACTTCTAATTTACTTAGCATATAGCTAATAGATCTTCTAAGGGATTAGAGTAGATCTAGATAAATTACTATTTTCATTGTTAATACTCATCAATAATGCACACAGCTATATAAAAAAGAGAAGGGACACTAGAGCATGATTCCAAATACTAAATGTAGTAAATCTATAAAAATGAAAACTAAAAATGTGATCAAATATTTAAAGAGATTTTTCAAATAATAAATTTACCAATTAGATCAGAGTGGATAAAAGAAACAGCAGACTGAATGCCCTCTTACTTTTTGGGCGTTATTGAATTTCCAGCCCCTTGGCTTCAAATTCAACTTTTTTAATTTCTGTATCTCACTTAATGAAAAAGAGCTTTCGCATTTTGGCTCCCACCGGGAATTGAACCCGGGACCGCTTTCACCAAAGGCAAACGCGCTGTTCACATGAATATCCGGGAGCCATGAGTGGGTATAATTTCTCACTATCAGAAGTGACTGTTATACATTTTAGATAAAAGCTAGGGAAGCGCTAGTAAGGTTAGAGACAGTAGAAGTAGGCGAAATACATCATATAGAAAATCTGTGTTCTATCATAAATTGCTTTGAAAATATTGCTTTAATCGCTTTCCCGAAAAATGTCCGACGTTTAACATCAAATCTAAGCGATTTCAACACTATCAACAGTAACGAAAACATATCAACAATGGTACATAACTTGCGAAATGCAGCATTCATTACACTAAAGAAACAAAAATACATACTTCCTTGTTTCCTCATACTTTAGTTGTTGCTTATGAAAAACAGCATTTTTTATTAGATCCTGCATGTTCAAGAAATGCTGTTCAGCTCCCTCCATTGATTTGACAGCACTGTAAAAATAGTTTTCCACTGAAAATTCATTTAAATAGAAGAGTAAAATACGCACTGACACACGAATGTCAATTAGTTAAACATATAAGAAGAAAAGTACATTTATAAATCACTATTACTAATTTTACCTCACGGCATATTCCATGTCATAACATCTCCCTTGAAGCTCTTGATGAAGTCGTTTAACTTCCACTCTTTTATCCACCATCGGTGGCAGAGCTTTTCTAACATGTTCTTGTAAACGATAAAATGCCAAAGAAGGCTCATTTGCAACTATATGCATGTTTTCTGATATCCTCTCAGTGGCTGAAATGAAATGTAGTCATTGATTAAGTTAATTTTATAAATTGAACAAGATAAGCTGGCTTTAAAAAGTTAAAATTGATGACATTTAGGAAAAAATACATCATAATCACCTTTTTTTACTTTAACTTCAAGTTCAGGATCCACTTGAGGCGGGACTGCTGTTCCGGGAACTATAATAAAAATTTGATAAATCAGTAATTTTTCTCATTTAACTACACTGGAAAGTAATAAATCAACCTACCTAAATAACTCATGATGAAAATCGATAATTCAGGTTTGTATTGTAAGCAGACGAAGTAGACCAAAGTAGACTAAGTAATTCGAAGGTTGATTGTTTCTTTAGTGTCGTTCGAGTAAAGGAGATAGCGCTAAAGGCACGGGAAGTTGCGGTGAGGTGGCAGCCGGTGGAGCGCACGTCAAGCGTACGTGTGAGAGCTTGTGTGCTTCTAGGGTTGGAGGTGGCTGGATTCGGTTGTTTTCTGTTGCATACTTGGGTAACATTTTCTGAATGAAAATGTAAGTGTTTAGAACCCTATTTCATATGAATTTATATTTTAATCAATTTAGAATCGTTTCTATTTTTATCAGTATTTATACTCTGAATGAGGAGTTATTTAACAATCCATATGTATGTTCTATCCGTAGGTTTCGTATTCAGCTTCTACTTGTAGCTTTTGTGGCGTTATTCGCTACAGGGCTCACCGATGAAGAAGAAACTAGTGCTAGGCTTCTTGTTTCAAAACAAATTCTCAACAAATATCTTGTGGAAGATATGGACATCATTGTTAAGTACACACTGTACAACATTGGTAATAGTGCTGCTCTCAATGTTGAACTCAATGATAACAGCTTTCACCCTGAAGCATTTGATGTCGCTGGAGGACAGTTAAGAGTGAGTCTGGACAGAATCCCTCCCGGTGCCAATGTTTCACATGTTGTTGTGGTACGACCAAAGAAGTTTGGCTACTTTAATTTCACTGCGGCTGAGATAAGTTACCTGCCGTCTGAAGATGCTAAGGAGGTACGTATGACGAAAATCAACTCGTATTGTCCCCTTGCAAATGTTTTTAGATGATTTGTTAATCCATTCATTTCAGGTCCAGATGGCAATCACGAGTGAACCCGGTGAAGGTGTCATCATAGCTTTCCGAGATTACGACCGAAAATTTTCTCCTCATGTTGTAAGTAGCATACCAATATTGGCTATCTTTCTAGGAGTAAAATTAACATTCTTTCAGCTTTTCGTGCAATGCATTATCTATGAAGCTAAATAAATTATGTATACTCAATGAAATCGTTTCGAATGAACTAGATTTTCAGTTGGGAACATTATCATTTTACTTGAATCATAGAAACCTATGACACTATTATATCAGATTTATCATAATCACTGCATAAAAACTGCGTGCTTCTTCCAGTAACATTGGTTACTATATAAATTAGAATTCGTTTCGCTAAGTATTGATAAATAGTGAATTAAAAAGGATTGCATTTCTCATTTTAACTAATGACCACTTTTAAAATTGCTACATCTTAAGTTAGCCGCATTAATTTTTATTTATCTGCTCTAAATTTCTAAATCAAGAAATGAAAAGTAAAAGGAAGTTATTCTTATATTGATTACAGAGCCATGTAATAATTAATTCATATTTCATTGTTTCTCATTTTCAATCAGTTTACCAATATTTTTAGGTTTAGATTGACTTGAAGATCACATTTGAATATAATAGGAATTTTGCGTGTGAGATTACCTATACCCTCTCTGATAAATATGTTTGTTGAAAACATTTCAGGTCAATCTACTTTACTCTGATCTTGAACATCACACCTCTTTTTCCCTGTTGTATTATAAATATACTTAGCCTAAATATTTTATTATAATGAATCCCACACACAGTGCATTCCAAACTTAATTTTATTGTGAAAGTAATTCTAGGAACATCCTCTTTCATATCTCGACATGTTTAGGGTTTATAAATTATTTTTTTGTTTATATTTTTAGCTTGACTGGGCTGCTTTTGCTGTGATGACTTTGCCTTCCTTGGGCATCCCTTTCCTTCTATGGTACTCAAGTAAATCGAAATATGAAACCATTGTCAAGCACAAGAAAGAGAAGTCAAGAAATAAGGATGATTAGGTAGTTTTCCTCTCTATTTATAAATTTTATTTGTGAGACAATTGAGATTTTGATAATAAAATTGAAATAAAAAACATCAAGAAATAGATCTCAAGATTTTTGTGTTAAGTTTCTCCAAAATATTTAATGTATTTGTTGATATTGCTATCTTAATTTGGGAATCTATTTGTGTTAGCTCAACTAAATTGATAAATTTCATGTAATTCTTATCCATTTTAGTCTTCTGTTTGCTCCATGAGTAATTTGTAGATCCTTAATTTTTATTGTGTGTATGGTGTAAATTTAAGTGTGTAGCTGTAAATGGATGTTACGAAAGGATTATGGGAATTTATTCTTTGAATGTAAAAAGTTTTGCGGGTTTTAAATGAATTTTTCTAAGACAACTGATGTTAAATAGTTAGCTCTCATACTAGAGAGTGGCCTTATTAGTGGTATCTTATTATGGAGACTCTTAGCCTGGTTTTGTAAAAAGTTTGTAAACTTTTATGGGTACCACCATTCTCATTTAATAAAGATAGCTTTTGCTGTTTTGATGTTCATTAAAGTCGCACATATTTTTGCAATTTTATTGATGAGTAAATTTTTTCACAGGGATAATCATCGTTAAATCAATAGCAGTGGCCATTGCTGGTGAAAGTTTGATTAATATTCTGGATGAAATTCATCCTTTTATCTTCTGTAAACCCTGTTTTGATGGGGTTTGTTTGTATGACAACAAGCAATACATGGATTTTTTCAGTTTGTGTTGTGTATTGCAGTATTATTCCAACATGTCTTTCATACCCACACGAGGATTGTTTCATCAGTTTGGTTAAAATAATTTAACAGGAATGATGTATAAAATTGCACTAAAGAGCATTTACTCATATCTAAAGAAAATATTCGGATACTGGCTGGAATACAGTGGTGGATCTAGGATCGAGCTGTGGGGGGGGGATTGAGAGTTGGGATTTAAGATTCATTTTCTATATAAAATTAAACTCAGTATACATTATGAATTATGCTTATTATTATCTATCGTTGTAGATAAAAAATATTTTCTTCATATCTCAACAGTATGAACGATGATGCATTTAAGATATTTTGCTTTTTTTTTTACTGTGACTTCTGGGGGGGGCTATAGCCCCCCCCCCCATCTGGATCCGCCACTGCTGGAATATGTATGTAAATAGTAGTAAAAGAATGAAAAAGTTTCTTAATTGTACATTAGTTAACATCAAAATTATCATCTTATTATTAGCATTTATAATTAATATCCTTCAGAAAGGTATTCCTGATATTTACCGTGAATGTCCGAATATAACTCTCGTGCGAATATAAGCCCCCCCCCCCCAACTTTTAAATCTCAATTTTGGAGAAAATTTAACATCTACTGTTCATATGTTCCTTTTCTGGTAAAACACACTTTTGTATCAAAAATAGAATATGTGCCTGAATTAGGGACATACATACCAGTTATACATTTTTTTTTAAATATCTAAGCATGAGAATGAAATACAACTACTTTGAACTTTTACAAATTTTAAATAATTTTGAGACTCCACATATTTTATAAAAAATGTTTTCCTCCATTCTTTTCTCAGGAATAATTAGAATAAAGTATATATTTTTTAAATTTATTTATTTTTTTTGTATAGTTTTCCCTCTAAATGAAGCAGTAATAATATGGAGGAATGCATATTTTTATCTTTTTGTCTGTGATTGCTTTCTCTATTCACTATCACCTGTCACATCACTTTCTTCTTGATCACAAGGAGACCAGTCTTTATCATCATCATCTGATTCCATCAAAATAACGTCATCCTCTGTACCATCAAGTTCATTAGACATGAACATTTTTTAAAACTCTTCATCACAATATTTTCAGGAATTCCATTCCAACACTTTAGCACCCACTGAGTGATGAGAGGTTTCTTTATTTTTCCTGATAGAGTATATTCCTTTTCCTCCTCCAGCATCCACTCAGCATAAGTTGCCTTCAACTTGTCCTTAAAGGGTTTATTTATTGACGAGTGGCTGAAGCAGGCTCCTCCTTCTTCCATGGTGTAACCGCCAGAAAAATTGCTATTTTGAACCTCGGTGTCATGGGTTTGATTCAAGAAGGTCCCAATTTTTCCCAACACACACCATGATATTAAGAAGGAAATTTAAAACAAGACCAATCAGGTTACAACACGCTCTTCAGATAAACTGCCAACAACTACGAAAGCTAGTCTCTCATCACAACTTGCAAAGTAAAAGGTGATTAGTAAAAATCTTTTCTTCAAGTTGTTTTATAAGAAAGAATGATTTCAGGTGGTAGTATATTTGTGCAGTTTGAGCCACATACCTGATTCAGGTGTTAATATGCAATGGAGATACATATTGAAAAATCCAGGACATACAGGTAGGTACCAAGTTGATTTAGTAAAATAGAGGTCTAGAAAATGCTATAAACTTACAAAGTTATCCTGGTGCTGATGTAGATTTGGATGGTGATAAACTGGTAGTGATGAAAACCAAGCTTAAATTTGAAAAGATCTTTTGTCCAAAACCTAAGCTGAAAAGGAATGGAATTTAGAAGCTCTAAGGGATGAGAAGACTAGAAAATATCAAAACTGAGTAAGGCTCTAGATCAGTGTATACCAACTTAAGTCCCATGCCTCATGGGGGAGCTACTTGATAGTCAAGGGGGCAATGGAAATGTCTTACATGTCACAAAAATTTAATTTTTCTTACAATTTCCCAATGATTCATTCCTAAAACCTTGGGCCTATATCCTGAAAAAGTTGTCACATAGGCTTCATTCCACGAATAAAAATTATGTGCCTATTACATGGGTGGCAGAGGGATTTTAAAAAGGCTTCGGGGGGCATGTTTAAAAAATTGTTGGGAGCTGCTCTAAATTGTAAGAGAAGCAAATTAACCACTAACGAGGAAAGGGGTAAGTGCTCAAAAATTATTAGGAGGGTAAAACAAACCAAAATTAGGAAACCATGGGTAACCGAGAAATCTTAAATAAAATGGAGGAAAGAGGGAAATGAAAAAGGGTTAACACCAAGCATGAGCGCAGAATGTGCATAGCACTAAACAACAAACTAAGAAGGGAAGCAAATAAGGCTAGTGAACAGTGGTGGGCCAATGTAATGAAATAGAAAAGCTGGTGGAAAAAAGGAGGGCCAACCTGATGTATAGAAAAGTGAAGCAATTGACAGGGAATAAAATTAGTAATACAATGGTAATGATTAAAGTAAACAGGAAAAATATCTTAAGGGATCCAGCCACCATAAGGGGGTAATGGAAGGAATATGTTGAGGAATTTTATGGGAAAAACATGAAACCCACCAGTATAGAAAGTGAGGAAGAAGTTGAAAAAGACGATGTTGGACCTGGATTACTTGACAGTGGAATAGAATGGGTATTGCAGGATATGAAAGGGAATAAAGCAACGGGGGTTGATGAGATCCAAGTGGAGTTCCTTAAGAACCTGGGGGATAAGGCCAAGAAATGTTTCTATGATTTAATTACGAAAATTTATGATGAAGGGCAATGGCCAGAGGATTTTACCAAAACTATTTTGATTCCTTTACAGGAAAAGAACAATGTCAGGATTATCTACAATTAGAATAATATCTCACAAGGCATAAGTACTACTAAGGGTCCTGAAAAGATGGACTAGGGAAAAATTAAATAGCAAATCTGAGAAGACAAGTTCATTTTCCAGCGAGGGAAGCTATTGGAGTGATGTATTTGCAGAATGAAGCCTAGACTTTAATGAGGATTAATGTGTATGTTTTGTAGATTTTGCTTTCAACAGGACCCAGTGTCCAAAAATGATGGGACTATTAAAGAAAATTGGATTGGACTGGTAAGATAGTAGATTGGTGCAACATTTGTATTGGAAGCATGAGTAAGGATAGCTTATGGGGAATCAGAATGGGCTGAGTTGGGAAGGGGGATGAGACATGGGTATCCATTGCCACTACTTTTTAATCTATATGTAGAAGCAATGTTGAAAGAAGCCTTGGATGTAATAGACGAGGAAGTAAAGGTTGGAGGGGAAGTAGTGAAATCTTTTAGGTATACAGAAGATAATGCTATATTGTTTAATTCCAACAAGGGTTTACAAAATTTAATGAAGGCACTAAACGATAAAGCAAAGGAGTTTGGAATGAAAATTAACATAAGTAAAACTAAAGTAATGAGGCTTACTGAGGGAAAGAAAGTTGACTTAACGATAAGGGTAGAGGGAAAAATTAGAGCAGCTTGATAAATTTTCTTACTTGGGAAGTACTCTTTCTTGGAATAGAAGGTGCAAAGATGAGGTTTGTAAAAGAATAGCCTTGGTGAAGGAAGCCTTTATGAAGCGAAGGGAATTGATGAGCAGAGGTTTTGATAAAGGAATCAGGAAAATATTGGTGAAATCCTAGGTGTGGAGTGTTATGCTTTCTGAGTGCGAAACGTGGACATTATGAAAAGAGGAAGTTAAATTTTTAGAGGCCTTCAAGATGTGGGTTTGGTGGCAGATGGAAAAGGTAAGTTGAGTTGATAGGAAAACAAACGCAGAGGTGCTAAACATAGTTAGGGAAGAAAGGGCTTTAATTGAAAATCAACAGATGGAATGGGTGGGTAAAACGTTGAGAGGAGGGGGGCTGCTAAAGAAAGTTTTGAGGGTAAATTTCAAGGAAAAACAGAGGGGAAGACGAAGACAAAAGAAGCTGGATGACTTGAAGAACTGGGTTAACTATCAGTAAGAAAAGGAGATCGCGTTGAATAGGGATCTTTGAATTTTGATACACATGAACCCACTGTAAGGTAGAATGCTCAGATATGTACAACTCCGTTGCCAGAGCTGTAAAATAATTTGATTGTAAAATTATTATTTATTCCTATTTGCGTATACTTTCAAGCTACAGTTTTAATAATAATTTTAGATTTAATTTAAGGATGAAAAAAGAGGAAATTTTAGTTCAATAATGGATTGGAAAAGGAAATTCCATTCCTCATGTCGAAAAAAGATATTGTTGTTTTCTGCAATATTTGTTGCAGAGAATTCAGTATTATGGATTGATGAAGAGCAGTTCCAATGAAACACTTGTCCACTAACAAATAGAAGCAATCATTCAATATATCAGCTTCCAGTAGTAAAGTAACAAGTTCTGTAGCAACATAGCTGTAAAAATCTCCTTGTTTATTATACAGTCAATGTTTTTTGGAATAAACATATCTTTATTTATATTTAAATAAAGAAACTCTAAAATCCACAAATTAAAACATCACTAAAAATACACAAGCAAAACCATTGATATGCAAGGCAGGTTGTGATTGTGTGTTAAAACGATAGAATTACATGAAATATAGAGAAATCTATCAGAAATTTAAATTAAAACTTAAAACATTTATCACTCTTTCTTTCATAATCCATGAAAATGTCACCATCAAAATCAATGTGATGCTCTAAAAATGCAAAAACACAAACGAGCCACTTTCACTGCTGTCTAGAAGGGTACTAAGATGCTGAGCAAAAGAGAGAAATCCATCCAGCATCCCTTGGCTCTGTAATTGGTGAACAAACGTAATGGGACCCATACCTTACAGTCAAAGCTATAGCGACTCTGCCTATGGTGCCATGGCTTGAATTCAAGACATCAATTGACAGGCATTGAGTGGGTTAAGAAGGAACATTTATGCAAATTTTCCACTAACAAAATAAGACAATTTTTCAGCAAGTGGTATAGGAACATAATGTTTGCAGTCTCAGGATAAATGACTGCAGATTCTGCTGTTGCATAATTAGAGTGAAATCAATAATATTAGGATCGCTTGCATAATTTATAAGGGGGAACCTGGATAAGAGATACTTGATCTTGTCTTTTCGTCATCATAGGAATTCTGCATTCTCAGGGCAGATGAAGCCCTGTTTCGTTTGTTGAGAAATATTATGATATCTTGCATATTGACTCCAATATGCTTGATCTTAGAAAATGTAATACTGTACATAAGGGTTTCCCAAGATGTAATGGAAAAATTTTTTTGTGCGAATTTAATTACGCATACACTCTAATACTTTTCTATTTGGCCTTATAAACTTACCTAATAAATATTATTGCGATTGGATTATGGTAATCCGTGCCGACTTGATGCCAAACAATTTCGAAAAATGAAAATTTGTACCGACAATGGGGATACCTGGTTAATGGGTAATTAACTGACGGATTCTTACGAATCTTTCAGGGCACGTTCTTTGATTAAAAATAGTGGACACGCGTCTGGCCGTTTATCTCAATGGCCTTTTGTTTATAAAAAAATAGCAACCGAATGTAGGAGTTAGGCAACCAGGCCATACGCCTATATTACTAAATAGCTCTCGAATTAATAGGAATTTATTTTCTTCCATATTTTTGTGACTCCAAATACGCATACCCTATATTTATTTCTGTTTGGCATTTATAACTCACTTTATAAATGTTATTGAGTTATGGTAACCCGTGCCGACTAGTTGCCAAAGACGAGAAATGAAAATTTGTACTGATTTAGTATGGAAGGATTCCAGAACTCAATGTTTACTTAGTAAATAAAACATCAATATTCCCAAATCGTGTATATTTTCTTTCTAACATGTAAAAGACATGATTCTTGAAATCTTATTTTAAAAGTTCGCATTTTGGAGTCGGGATAAATCTTTCGGTGTTCTTGTACACAACGTAATAAAAATTGTTTTCTTCCTCCTCAAACGTGATTAAACCATGAAAGTCTTGCATCAACTTGACTGCTCTTTCAGCTGTATCGTTCACTGTCCTCAGCATTGAAACATTCTTTCTGGATTCTTAAAATGGAGCATTATTTGTCCACATAGTAGGACATTCGAGGAGAAAATTGTCATCAATTTTAAGACGATCGAATAATGACTTGCTTCTGACGGAAATGAAGTTGTAGATGTTTTTTGCCGACTTGATATAATATTACTTGTAATCGTTAAATTTTTAAAAAGGTAATTTTTACTTGTAATCTACTTCAAAGGTCGTGCGAGTAATCATTACCCAAGCAGCATTTTGATGTTGGCCCAATGTCGGGCCAACGTCGTTTAATGTCGGCTTTAGGTTGGCCCAACATCGGCTGCCGATGTTGGCCCAACGTCGGAATGATAACGTTTGCCGGTGGTAAAACGACATTGGCTTCCAACGTTGGCCCAACATCGGTGCGATGTCGGCTAGAGTCGGGTTGACGTCGGTTTGGTGTTGGCCTACTGTCGGGTTGACGTTGGCCCAGTGTCGGCCCAACATCGGATGCCGATGTTGGCCCAGCGTCGGAATGATAACGTTTGCCAGTTGTAAAACGACATTGGCTTCCAACGTTGGCCCAACATCGGCATGATGTCGGCTAGAGTCGGCCCAGTGTCGGATTGACGTCGGTTTGGTGTTGGCCTAGTGTCGGGTTGACGTTGGCCCAGTGTCGGCCCAGCGACGGAATGATAACGTTTGCCAGAGGTAAATGACATAAGCTTACAATGTTGGCCCAACACCGGTAAGATGTCGGCCTATTATCGGGTTGATGTCGGATTGACAACCTATGTCTATACAATACCCGAAGTTGCGGCCAGTTGCCATCCACACAATATCCAAGTCGGACATTCGCTGCAAAAAGGGTCCTTGTCAGCTCTTTCATATCTTTTTGCTATTAATCTACTTTTGTGATGACATTTCCTCTTTGAAGATAAGTTACCAGTTTGAAAAAGTATTTAATTCCCTTGGAAAAGGAATTAATTGAATAAAAAACATTTATCTAAGTACAGCGTTTTGCATTGCAGTTTAAATTACTAAAAGGTTGACACTGATTGATGATTTACTATAGTAGTCACCTAAAGTACTTTTAGTCACCAATGATCAGGTGGAATAAATCTTGGCAGTTGGCAAAAGTAATGTTAGATTAACTAAACCTACATCATTTTTATTAACTGAAATTGAAAAGTTTTTGAATGACAGTAAAATGAATACTGCAACTTCGATGTAAACATACTATTTATTGAATAGTAGCAAAATACAATTAATTAATATTTAATTTTATTTGTCAATTTTCTTATGATGCCTAAATTTGGCGTGGTATAACCAATCCTTCACATAATTTTCCGAGTCTTTTGAAGCAATACCTTCCCACTTGGAATGCCGAACAGCATCTACAAGAAGATAACAAAGCCCATTACATGCTATTGACAGCAAGTACATACACATTACCATTTAATTAGTCTTTACCCTAGGAATAAGACAAGCTAAAATGAAGTAATTTAAATAATATCAATGGTAAACTCATTGTGAAGAACAAATGAAGTGCTGTGACAATGGGACACAGAATGCCAATTCTTCTATGAACATTAAGTATAGTTTGATACAAATAAATAAAGATCACCCTGAAAATTACTGCAACAGTTTTCATAAATTAGTGATTTCTGAAATTTCATTAATGTGGAGTATTTCATCTATACATTATATACAATCTAACCTAATTCTAATAAATTTCTGCATGTATTCTTAGTACATACTATGAAAATGTACACATTTTCACACACACCATGGATGTTTAAATTCTTTTTTGCAAATCCCTACATTTGTAAACCCTTAAAAATTTTAGACTGCTACTTGACAAACCAATCTCAAATTTTAAGAAATTTTTTGATTCCCCACTAAGAATACTACTTATGAATTTTAAAGCAATGCATACCAAAAATTGCAGTCTTCAAGCCAAGTTCAGAGAATACTTTATTCTTTTTATACCCAATCCAACTACAACTGGCAGCCAGGTTGTCTGTCATGACATGCTGGTGAATATGCACAATCATGTCCTTTGCAGTGTTCCCTCCAATGAGGGACAACTCAGACACCTGCAATTAAATTGATAAAGTACACATTAATAAGACTTTTCCAGTTGATTTATGTATTATCTAGCTATATTTTATGAACATTCACCTTACCAATATCTTTCTAAATCCCACATTTTTCTAAATTCCTCTGCTGTATCCAACTCCTCTTGTGTTCCCAGGGGAAATTCCTATCCACCATATTTTTCTTCCTCCTCATAGTTCTGGGGTCTGTTACCTTTTGCTATTGTAACTTTCTCTTCTATTGAGGCTAGCCTCTGTTCTATGTCTACAACAGCTCTCATCTTTAAGAGCATTGTCCTTTTATTTCCTGCAATTTTGAAAGTGATAAATCAAACCTCACATAATTGTCAATCAATAGCTCCCTTGTTTTAGTAGCAGAAAACTAGTGATATTCACTCACTCAACTCCGCCCTGTCCTCCTCTGTTCTTACATTGCTCCTTAGATTTCCCTAGGAAAAGAAGTCACCATTTCTCTTGTCCCAGCACCATGTTCATTTGAATCACTATCTGATGACAATGGGTGGACAGGAATGTGCCTTCTTTCCCCCTTTCCATTTTCAGGGTCAGAACTTATGTCCGATGTTTTCTCAGCTGTAGCTAGCTTCTGCCTACCATCCTTCATGGAGCCTAAAAAGTAATGATAATAAGTTAGGTAAGGTTAGATAATAAATTAGCCAAAGTAATGATATACAGAATGTATAACTTAAAAAATAGCAACAAACAATGCAAATCACTTCACCTAAGTGTATGAAAAAGATGAACACTTACTGTAAGCCTTTTTACCAATTTGTTTTGCTGAGAAAGTATTCCACCCATCTTCAGGTAGCACTTCACTAAATAGCTTCCTGTTATTATTCATTCTGAGTGAATTTCATCCACAAATGTATGACGAAGCTATAAGCGAACCTGAAGAAAACGAGCGAAATATAATATTGGACAAGTTGTTAACATTGGATGTTTTTGTAAATGTCTACAATCAGTACGTTTACGAGTTTTACTCACCAAATTTGCGTTCTAAGCATCACGATTACGAATCCAAATTCGCTCGCAGCAGCATGATCCACACCACACACACGTTGAACCGTTGAACGTTTGTATGTTTGTATATTCGATCGTGAAAATGGCTGCGCCAGGCTGCGCGCGCTGCGCGCCCCCCGCGTGTCTCCCCGCGAAATTTGAATTCGAATTTTGAGCAAGGGAGAGAATCTCCGTTTGGAATAGAAAGCCCGGAAAGCATTCCGATGGGATATCCGCCTCCGCTTCTCGATGTCATTTTGACTTTGCAAATATAAACAATTTTACCATTTAATTTTAGAATTTAAAATTCGAAATCAAATTTCGCATGGAGACTTCTTTCGCCGCATGGAGTTTAGTGAACATATTAAATATCCATTCCAGAAGACATAGATAGTTTCACTAATATTATTATCATATTTAAAATAATATGGTCTAATATAATGGAATCGGACCCATTATAATTGGCAGCATTTCTACCTTATAAGGGAACAAACCGAATAATTGGAATGTTAGACGATCTCGAAACATGCGTAGAAACACATTTCCTTTGCTATATTCTAACTCGCCACTCCGGAATCGATTATTGAAATATTAAGTCCAGAAACCGGCTTAGTGTCTAAAATACACTTGCCGTAGAAAGGTGTTCAATCGCCTCAGACGACTGCCAAACTCGTTTTTTTTTCTTTCTGGTCACTCCGGATTTAGTTATTGAGATAAGGGACGCGGACCGATATTTTTTCTCAAGTCCTTAAACCGGCTTAGTGTCTAAAGAAACACTTTCCATAGAAACGTGTTCAATCGCTTCAGACGACCACGAAACACATTCAGAAAGTATATTTTCCTATGGTTTTTTCACCCTTCAACATTATTGCAACTTTCTGTAGTTACTGTGTTAATATCTATGAATAATATCTATACAACATTAAATGTGGACAGAAAGCTTTTTGGATATTGGTAAACCTTTATGGATATTGTATAAATATTACTTTCTACTAGGGGTACACATTTTTTCAGGACATTTTTATTACATACCATAATGTATGGAACTCTTAAATGTATAAAATACACTTAACAGTACTTATATTACTCAAAGTGGAGAAATTTATTGTACTCCAAAAAAAGACATCGGGCCAATGTCGGACCAATGTCGGCAAGTGATGTCGGCTATTCCACCCAATGCCAATGTTGGCCCAATGTCGGCTTCGAGTCGGCAAGTGATGTCGGCTATTCTACCCAAAGCCAATGTTGGCCCAATGTCGGCTCTGCGTCGGCTTAGGTCGGCCGACATTGCCGACACAAAACCGACATTGGGCCAACGTTGGCCCGATAAAGGATGCTGCCTGGGTACATCTGAGTAAACGTTACATTTGAGTAATCGAAAGTGAACATTTGAATTCCCCGCATACTGATCGCATCGAGAGGCTTAAATTGAATTCACATATTTAATTGATTTTTTTCTTTAATATATTTCTGATATTTTGAGAGCTTTCTATTTATTTGCATGCCGTTGATTTTAGATTCCATCTTCATCCACAGAGGTGTAAATTTTAGTAGAACTTAAATAGTTAGACACTGTAATTACTGTAGTCATGGGCGTATCGAGGAGGGGGGCAGCTGACCCCCCCTGGACAGCCACCAATGTACCCTTCGATCTAGCTCCCATACATTTAGGTAGCTAATTATGTGCATATGCAGAAGTACTGTTGAATTTATGAAATTGTAGATAAAGTAAAATGTATAGGCAAGTATGTTTCGATTCTCATGCAGACGTCTGGACCATATCCATTTGACCTAGATTGAGTGCGTAAACAAACGCATTACATGGAAGGAATCGAACTTTCCATGGGCATTTAGGAGTTGCACCTGCAAATAATTTCACAGAAATACGTCTATTTTTAGACGCCACAAAAATAATGGAACATGTGAATACAAATTTATATTTATGTTGAATTTCTTATTTGCATTTCTGATTTCCCTGATTTCCCCCCCCCCCCCTAGGCCCTTTTGAATTTCTGATTTGCCCCCCCCTCCCCTAGGCCAAAAGCTGGGTACGCCCATGGCTGAGGGCCCTCCTAAGATAGACGATTCAGCTGCTACTGTTTACGGCGATCGTAATCCCATTGTATTGAGATGAATGTGATAAAACCATTTCAAATACTTCGTACATGGAAGGAATCGAACTTTCCATGGGCATTTAGAAGTTGTGGGATTTCTCTTCGTACCTATCGACTATTTTCTTGACGAAGCTAAGTTTCCATGTGATCGTCCACAAATATTACAGATGTGGGTACCCATCGTTAATTCACATTAATTACTTAAGTTATTCACAAAGGTTACTAGTAACTCTTGTGAGGGCATCTTTGATCTCAAATCAATTTCATATTCCAGTTTTGCTGACAAAACAAATTTGTTTTCCCACGGAAGTACTGCGGGCCATCTTTAGCAATGTTAGCAATTGTTGGCAATCTTAGCAATAGACTTCTCTCGATACGCGATTCGATAATTTTGAAGATATCGAAATACTTAACTACCGAATTTATTAGAGTAACGTATCGTCGTTCAATATGCACCGTGGTTTCAAGAAGGAAATTAAAAAACTAAAATTTAAAATAAGACTTGGAATGGTCAAGGACCAACGCATACTGCAGAGCACGACAGATACTGTGCACAAATGAGCACAGTATCTGTCAGAGAAAATATTTGTAAGATTTTCATCAGGGTAATATAAAATCTGTCCTTGACAAAACCATAATTTTCATCGAAGAACGTCGATCAAAAAACACTGATTTTTTGATAAATTATTAAGTTACTTGTCAAAATCTCCCATGAAGTAAATATTTACGTTGAGTCAATAAAAGTCATTCAAAGTATAAATCCTTCAAGACCAAAAAGGCTCATTCACCTTGATCTACTAGGAAACCAAATTTATTGTCGCAACACACCCGGTGCCGCGTCTATACGTAGCGCTGACACAGGCACCATCTGAGCTTCACCGAGGGCTCACATCTACGCGAGGACTCGAGGTTCTTGCCATGAGGACTTATTTCGAAGAGTTGAATAAAAACCATCGGAAACTTCGCAAAATGCCACTGTTTTATTTCCTAAAGAGCGTACAAGATATCGGCAGCTCGACTCCTAATCGACGCGATCTCAACAATACCTCCTACCCAACAACAATGTCGATCAACAGTCTACAATAATTAATCAATCAACGTTG
Source organism: Sympetrum striolatum (assembly GCA_947579665.1). Classification (NCBI taxonomy): domain Eukaryota; kingdom Metazoa; phylum Arthropoda; class Insecta; order Odonata; family Libellulidae; genus Sympetrum; species Sympetrum striolatum. The sequence continues at coordinate 43,800,857 of OX388342.1, read as the reverse complement.
CCATTTAATTGATTAATCGTCACTCCCATTCCCACATACTATTGATCTTTATAAAACTTCGAACGGGACTTAGGCGCAATCGGAAAGAAGTTCATATATCCATAATTCTGGGTTTCTTTAACTGTATGACCTCGACAGCGATAACAAGCAAGGGAGTGGGAGGGTTTACTCCTCTATTCGGAACCCTTCGAACTATCTTCTTCGCCTGAGGAGGCTTCTCCTCTACGTCACTATTCTGTCAAAATGAGCTACTCGGAGAAAGTAAATGTACGCCTAAGAAAGATTTTGGAGAATTCCCCCCTCCGTAGAAAATGATCGCATTCGATTATGGATGATATTATCTACTTGTAAATTTTAATGAAGATACATAATTAAATTTGAAATCAAAATGTACGTGACTGCATAATCAATAATTACAGGAAAAAGACGATTTCCAAGAACATTCTAAAGCCGGGTTTACACCGGAGTTGACGACACGTGTTGACGACAGATGTCGACGACATTTCACAAAACAGCACTTATTTTGTCGTCAACAAATCGTGTTGACGACAGATTTTCCGTGTCTGCAACCGAAATTTTGTTTTCCACCCTTGGTGGAAAACAAAATTTCGGTTGCAAACACATTTGTCGTCAACAAAAGTTGCAGCGCCCATTCGGTGTTGCAGACATTTCCCCGCTACCCCTCTCATCCATCAGAACCAATCAGAGCTATGGTGGCTGTTTCCGCCCCTACCCCCTCCACTCATCCATACCCCCGCCCCTACCCCCTCCACTCCACAACGTCCTCCACGCTCGCCATTTGAACTAAGAATGCTTCTTTTTGTCGTCCACAAAAGTCGCAGAAAAATAGAGCGCATTAGTATGTTGTCTGCAACAAAATGTTGTAGACAAATGACGTCAACAAAAAAAGTTGCATACAAATGTCTGCAACATGCGGTGTAAACCCGCCTTTACCAGCCTAATTTTTCGATGTTTTCAACTGGAAGACTTAAAAGGAACGATAAAATTCTAGAATTAAAGTTGAGAAATCAATTCTCATAAAAATCTATAAAATAAGAATAAAAGAGTTAACAGGATAACCACAGATTAGTGCCTAAACCGCTCCTATTAAATATCTCCGACACCAAACGAAGCACATAGAGCAGCTGCACCTAACCTTGCCAATCGCACACTATCTATAAGCTGATCAGTTGAATAATTAACTTTTGATAAATGCGAAGCGAAGAGAGAAAATGCACGTAAGGAAAACTACAATCAAAAGCAACGAGTGAGGCAATTCCATTCAAACGAATCCGTTCGAGGGAACTCCGAGAACCCTTCCTTCCCCATCCACAAAAAATTCTGCCTCCACTTCATTCGTACTTCGACGACCAAGACGACGGAACTCCGAGAAAGAGCAGAGACATTCTGGAGAACAACTTCCTTAAGACGCAGAAGTCATAACGCCGCCTTTCCGACAACCGGAGATTCACAACACCACTTCCAAAAAGCTTCGATTGAGGGAGTCGCTGGAGAACCATTGGACTGTAAGCACCTCTCCCATGGTGACCCAATATAGATTACCCTGCAGTCTTCTATATTTGTTGGAGGCCAGAAGTAACTCCAGTGATTGCACTTTTCTTTGCACCTGTCGTTTGGCAAAATGAAGAAAGAAGACGTCAAATCGTTGTTTCTGGAGAAATAGCGGCATTAGAACCACGTTCGTCGTAGCAGTTGGGATCATTCGGACTTTCAAATAATCATAATAGCGGAGACGGTCGTCCCATTATTTCTCCATTAAAGCGAGAGAGCTGAAGTAACCAGATGAACCTTACGGGTACTGAAGTCTAGACTACTAAATAATGAAGTTCAACATCCCAGGGCGCGGGCCCATCGAGGGACTGCAGAGCGCTGGAGTCGGAAGGGGCGTCTTCTAAGAAGACCGAAAAGAAAGTGAGTGTGAAGTGTAAAATTGTGTAGTGAAAAATGGTCATTCTAGTGAAATAGTGAAAGTGATTTCAAGAGGAGGTTCTGTACGTCGATAGAGAGCGGAGAACTGCCGACGATGAAGGATAACCGCAGCTAAAGGTAAGGAATCGACGCTTTTCAGGTGAAAGGTGGCAGGTTTCTTTAGAAAAGGACACAACCAAATTAAGATATTAGGTCTGCATTAAAGTTTGGGGGATGGGGATTTTAAGTGAAGTAGGGCCCAGTTGATGGGCGATAGTGATTGGGGGGGAGGGGCAATTTAAGCGATAGGTTTTACACACACAGGTACATACAGGCTCTTTAGCCACTAGCGAATAAATTTACTTGGTCTTCTTAAAGTCTTCCTCTTCTCTCTTTTCCGTGGCAGTGGTTTTCATGCCATTGCCAGACAATGGTTTCACAGGGCTGGTCAATTGCAATGGATGGAGTGTGCATCCCAATCCCCCGAAATATTTTGTTGCAATTCTCTGGCGAACCCCTTCCATTTCAAAAGGGGAAACTAGCTGGCGCGATACGTCTTTGCGTGGCTTGGAAACTCGTGCAAATTATTCTAAGATTTCTCATTAACCTCTTAGTATTATTCTTGTAAAGTAATGAAATGAAAAATCATTCAGTTTGCTTAAACCTCCAGAAAGTGCTGATTTTAATTTAGTTACAGTTGTCTATTCTAAGCTTTTCTAACAACCCCTAGAATATTATAATTATTTTTTCTCTATTTTTGCAGAATCAAAGACAAAGTATGGATTCATTATGACCATCCAAGAAAATGCAGTGACCTGGAGAGTTAACTCCTGTGAGAATAACTGGATGCACAGCTTAAACAGGTGATTTTAAAAATGTTAGAAGTAAGAATTCATTGATAATAACTTTCAGATGCCGACTTTCTTAATTGTTGTTATTAATTTCACAGTGCTACTTAATTTAAACTAAATAGTTTCATGCCGGACTGAGTGGAATTTAAACTTAAACTCCATGATAAACTTGTTTTTTTTATTTTCAGAAATAAAATTACTTTTATTATGTACGAACTTTATCATTGTTGCTGTAATCACTCTATTCATTTGCGCCCTCAAACAACTCCTGAAAGAGTTGAATATTTTTAATAGAAGTTTTAATTGAGAAATTATTAAAAAATATACTGTGATTGCAAATTAAATGGATATTTCTTTAATTGATAACTTAATTATGTAATAACTTTTCCAATTGCTCTTAAATTCCTCGATTTTAACACTTATGCTTGCATTGTATTTTCTTAAAAAGAAAACCATGACTTTCGTAATGGAACTTCTTGTAGAATTCTAGTATTTTATACCTCTTAATTTACTTTAGATTCATCATAGTATCAGTTTTGAAATTTAAAATTAGTGTTGATTGATAGAGCATAGTAATTTAAATTGAAAATAATACAGTTGGCAAACAACCTCCAGAAGGTGATAATTTTATTTTAGCATCAGTTGCCTTTTCTACTCTTTTCTAACGACCCCTACCTTAGAACAACTTTTTTTTTCTATCTTTGCAGAATCAATAAACTACGTATTAATTCATTAAAACTACCTGAGAAAATACAGTGGCCTAGAATGCTAATTCCTGCATTAATAACTGGACTTAAACTGGATGCACCGACTAAACAGGCAATTTTTAAATTGTCAGAAGTAGGAATTCATAGCCTTCAAGATGAAATTTCACTTAGCATGAGGAAGCGTGCGCTTTAAACCCAAAATTGAACAAGGAGTGAAAAATTCATAGCCACTAACTAAATAACTTTCACTAAATAACTTTCAGACTTTAAATTTCCTAATCACGTTTATTTTTAATCTCCTGGATATACTAATTTAACCTTAATCATGACTGTAATTGCTTTATTCTTTGACCTTGAACAATTCCTGAAAGAGTTGAATGTGTTTTATGAAAGTTTTAATTCTGAATTTATTTCCAATATACTGAGATTGTAAATCCAAGGGATAATTCTGTGATGTATTACTAAAAGTTAATGTAATAACTTTTCCAATAGCTGTTACATTCTACAATTTTACTACTTTCACATTAAATATTCTTCACATGAAAACTATATATTTCATAACAGCTACTTCATGTAAAATCAAAAGTGGAATATTTTATACTTTCTTGTTTATTTAAAACGTTATTACAGTATGTTTTGAAATATAATATAGGTGTTATGACTGCTTGAAACTATTTAAATTATTTTCTCATCCATGACTAAGGCTCTGAAAGGATTGAAATCTAATAGAAAAACAGTATTAATATAGTTTTTCTTCAAATTCTTCCAGCCTGATGATTTGCTCACTGTTGGCTGGATCGCAAGATTTTTAAATGCATTAAATATGATATTAAAATAAACTTTTCTTGGAATATTAGTCATTTCATTCCTTCTTGGTAGAAAGGCAACCTTAATGTTACTCCTCTTCCCTTTTTGTAATAGACGATTACTATAACTTTAAGAAATTTTTCTAATATGTGTTTTAAGGATTTGTATACATAGTTCGTTCTGCAGCATATAAGGAAACTTCAAACAAATAGAAAATTAAGAACAAAAAATGATTGCAAAGTGATCTTTCAAACCTGTCTATATAAAAGAATGACATTTTATGAGTCAATTCCTTAACAATTGTTGTTGTTGATACAATTGTACAGTTGTAGCCAATCATTGTAATTACATGCCCATTTACTAATTTTTTCTGTTAAATATTAAATAAATATATTACAATATGTGGGTTTGAATTTAGTAAATGCATATAGTGTGGCCTCATGCTACATTTTGTGTGGCACAGTAATTTTTACAGGTACAAACACTGAATGCATTCTTAAAATAAAAAGATAGGTTCCAGATCTGGGTTAGGGATAAAATTTTAGACAATTTGTAAAGTCTTTAAAATTGAAGATCATAAGAATAAACACAATTCTAATAGTGAATGTATACTTCAGTCTTTCCATGTATTTATTACCGTAAATGTCCGAATATAAGCCCCCCCCCAACTTTTGAGGCTCAATTTTGGAAAAATTTAATTGTGATTATGATTATTTGTTTGACAATGACCATACTACTTAGTAGTCCTTCGGTGTAATAAAAAAAATTTGAGAATGAAATACAACTACTTTGAACTTTTACAAATTTTAAAGAATTTTAAGCCTTCACATATTTTATAAAAAATGTTTTCCTCTATTCATTACTCAGGAATAATTAAAATAAAGTAAATATATTTTTAAAAATATTTATTTCTTTGTATAGTTTTCCCTCTAAATGCAACAGTAATAATATGGAGGAATGCATATTTTTATCTTTTTGTCCATGATTGCTTTCTCTATTCACTATCACCTGTCACATCACTTTCTTCTTGATTACAAGGAGACCAGTCTTTATCATCATCATCATCATCATCATCATCTGAGTCCATCAAAATAATGTCATCCTCTGTACCCTCAAGTTCATTAGACATGAACATTTTTTTAAACTCTTCATCACAATATTTTTAGGCATTCCATTCCAACACTTTAGCACCCACTGAGTGATGAGAGGTTTCTTTATTTTTCCTGATAGAGTATATTCCTTTTCGTCTTCCAGCATCCACTCAGCATAAGTTGCCTTCAACCTGTCCTTAGAGGGCTTATTTATTGACGAGTGGCTGAAGCAGGCTTGTGATCCTCCAGGGATTATAGCCGTGTCAGAATCTCCTGCCCCTATATCTTTTTTTACTTCCTCAGTAACATGACCCTTAAAGGAATCTAGCACAAGCATTGATGGTATGTTGAAGAGAGCTCCTGGTCGTCTCTGCCAAACCACTTTCACCCAGTCTCTCACTAACTCTTCAGTCATCCACCCTTTCTCTTGAACCCTCACATGAATCCCAGGAGGAAAATTATATTTTGCCAGAGATTTCCTTTTAAATATTACATAAGGTGGTAGCTTCCTTCCATCAGCTGTGATGCCCAAGATGCACGTAATTCTCGCCTTTGATTTCCTGTGGTTTTAATTGTCACTGATTTTGATCCCCTCGCTTCGACAGTAGTAGAACTGGGCACGTCAAAATAAATTCGGGGTCTGGTCAGCATTGCCTATTCGCCCCAACAGGTAACGTTGCCGTAGGTGAATGATGAATCGCTGAAAACGCAGCATCTTCTCTTCGTAGAATTGCGGTAGCCGCTGAGCGACCGTCGTTCGCCTTCGTAGGGAAAACCCATTCCTCTTCATCATCCTCCGTAACCACCCAGAACTCGCTCGGAAATCCGCCCTCGAAATACCCATTTCACAAGCAATCTTTCTAGCTTCTGTACAGATCATATTGCGAGTGACGGCTAAACCGTTCCTTCGATTTTCGTGTACAAATCTGACAACATGCACTTCCAATTCCGTGTGTCTGCCGGGTGTTGGATCCCGAAATGCGCAGCGAGTTGCTGAGGTTTAGAGGTTAGTAGAGGAAGCTGTGCTCGCCAAAGTCGGACACTCTTTCTGTCCGCATTGTATTTTTCAGCTGCTGAATATTTCCCATGAACATCGGCATATTTTGCTACGGCGATTTTAAAATTTGCGTCGTAGCTCCTACGTTGGTGGGTCTTTAATTGCCGTATCGTAGACGTCCTTCTTTCTACTGAATTCATATTTACAACAGTCTACAAACAGCAGCTAATGGCTAAGGAGTACTTTCTTTCTCTTTTCTTGAAAAGAGAAAGAAAGAAAAAGAAACTCCAACACTCGACTCAATCGCAAACCTTCTACTAATACTAACGCAGAGTCATGAAACTCCTCTATTGCTTTCCTTCAAACAAGGGTAAAAGCACGGCAGTTTTATGGCCGCTTCTGTTCTTTACCGTGATATATAAGGAATTTTGAAACTAATTATTCTGAAGAGAAAATAATGAAATGGCAATAACATTTCAAAACATTTTTGGGCAGAATCATTGTACAGTAGAACCCCGGTAATCCGGACACTCGCTAATCCGGAACCCTCGGTAATCCGGACGGTCCATTGGGAGTTATGCAAACCCGCAACTTCTTCTTTTGAACATATAAACACGCATATTACATAGTAACAAGAAACGAGAGTTGGACAGACTATTTGAAAAATTTCTCCATCGGCTGCAATGATGTGATGGAGAGCGAAGTATTTCGTTTATTGTGATAATACATCTAAGCTGTGATACTTTTCTGAGACAGCATTTTTCCATTAGAGGAATGCTAAATATGTGCGAGACTAGGGCAAACAAACACTTGGGTCGCACGAGAATTATTTTTGGATTGGTTTAAAACAGAATTCGTTCCAGCAGTTCGACAGCATATGAAATCCGTCAATTTACCACAACGTGCTTTATTGTTGCTTGATAATTGTCCTGGCCATCCTTCTGCAGAAGAATTGTGCACTGATGACGGTGAAATTTCCGCAATTTTTTTACCCCCTAAAACGACTGCGCTGATCCAACCCATGGATCAAAATGTTATTCAAAGCATTAAGTTAGGATATCGTAAGTTGCTTCTTACAAATATTCTTAATGATCCTGTACAGAATGAAAATTTGGAAACTGCACTGAAAAAGGTAAATTTAAAAGATGTCGTGTTCAATCTAGCTAACTCTTGGGAATCTGAGTCTAAATTATTGTTCAGCAAGTCGTGGAAAAATTTACTCCCAAATTTTATTGGTTCGGAAGTTTTAGAAAATGCGCAAACTGAAAAAATTCAGCTTGCGCCACTCATTAATCAGTTACAAAATTCGAACCCAATATCTAACCCTGAAGCTCTTTGGTGGGCTGCTGAGGTCGACGACAGTTTGGCTCGAAACGAAGCTATAACAGATGACGAAATTATCAGAACAGTAACGGCAGAAGATGATAATGATGACGACGACGACGACGACAATCCTGTAAGCTCCGTCAAAATTTCTCATTCTGAGGCTTTGGCGGAACTCAGTTCATCATTAAAGTTGGCAAAGGAGCAAAATTTTGAAGCACATGAAATTATGCTCTTTAGACGTTTTAGAAACCGCGCACTTGATTTAAAATTAAGAACGGTTGCGCAAAAGAAAATAACTGACTTTTTTGCTCGCTGATAATATTCATTCACTTTACATGTTGTAATACCTTATGTAATATATACATGCATTATCTGTACAATATAATTTTTGAGAAAAAATGTTGTTTACGTTATTTTTTGAAAACCTCGCTAATCCGGAAACCCCGCTAATCCGGACGCCTATGTGCCTGAATCCGTCCGGATTACCGGGGTTCTACTGTATTTATTACTGTAGAGTATGTTTACGTATTATTTCGCAATGTTCTTCTCATTTTGGGAGGCAAATATTCAATAAACGTCGGTGTTAACTATCGTAGTGCCCGAAAATAGCCCCCACCATCACTTTTATGGCCGATATTTTCCAAAAAGGGGGGCTTATATTCGGACAAATACGGTAGTTTGGTTTGCATTAGAAGTTTTCTACACTTACACATTACACCAGCTTGGGATTTCAGAAACTAATGAATGTTAATGTGGAGATTTGCTACTGGGTTCTGTGATCACATTGGGCTAGTAAACATCGGGAGACACTACTTTATATTGATAAAACATGCTGCCTACTCATCCCAAGAATTCAAAACTGTTTCAGCAAACTTGAACCGCTTGTTTATTTGCAAAAACTTTATTACGAGAATCATCCAATGCTTTTCTTAAATGATGTAAAGGTACTAAAACCTTAGTTTACGCTCAATTGCAATAATTATAAAAAATGAACTCCATATATGATTCTTTGTTGCAATCAAAGATATCAAAACCATGGATCAGTGTAATGGAACTTCTCAATTAGTCTGTTTAACGTCAGAGGTTGCCGATCAGTGGCCTCCGATGCAAATGGGTTACGAAGTAGGTGAATACTCCCATGTAATATCGTCTATTTGCTATGAGCAAACGTGGAGTCAACAAACTTAACCTAGTGTAAAAAAGGGGTAAATTTTGCATGGCAAGTTCAGTTTTGTCTTATAAATTTATTGAAAAAATGTGAACACCCTATAAATTAAATTTCCCTGAAAATGAGTAACATTCAACCAATTCTATAATATTAGAATTTGTGAACTACTGAGATACTATTTTTTTTTGGAAATCATTGCTTTGGTGGTGATTTACCTGAATATGGAATGCATTAATATCTGATCACCATAACTCTTCTCATGGCTGTTTGTACAGTGGGGGAAACAATTATCGCAACACCAGTTGGCGTCAGAGCGCGGATTACGTGGAAACTAACTGAAATCACTCTAACTCCGACAATTCGGCAACTCTGTATAGAGGCAGTAAAACCGGCAATATTCAAAATCCTTACGAATGGGAAATAGACTTTTAGTATCGTATATATATGCAGACATTTAAGACTCACCTTCGCGAGATTTCCAAGTAGTGCCTTAGCCTCAATGTCTTCATTTTTTGCCATTTATTATTTAAAGTTAGCCGTGATAAAAACGTTGTGTGGAATGTTAATATAATACACTGGGAGATAGTTACAAACAAGATTGTTTGATAGCGGAATGTCAGACGTTAAAATGAACATTTTGAGGTATTATTTCGCTAACTAAAGGTCTAAATGGTAGAATTGTGATGGAATAGAATTCTTGCAAAGAGAATTCAGCACTTAAAAATTCGAATTCAGAAACCACTAAGATGTGTCCTATTCTTAACTTTCTATTTTCACTCGAGCAGTGTAGTTTTCCACTGCATAAGGTATTAAAAATATCCTTTCGATAAATCCAATCTTATCCGTGAGTTAAAGGAGTTAATTTTTCCAAGAGCTTTTTAGCAATTAACGTTTAGACAGGAATTGTCATCACTATTATTAGCTTTTAAATAGTGGAATCAGTAATCAACAATTTTCAGCTCTATCAGGCTATATGTAATAGGGAGTAATATTTGTGTAATAACAAATGGTGTTTCTCATGAGACATCAATGCACTTTAACCATACTGACTGAAAAATATATTATAAATTGCAACGGTATCACATATATATAGATGTTTCATTCATTCATCGCACAACTCATACGAATCTCATCTACAGTGAGTGTATTACTCTACAACAGATAATTTCAATCTAATATGTCCAGAGCTGTAATGTAATTGATTAATGAGCTTGAATGCAATCGCAAACAGGATCCATAATATTCTAGCAGTTGGAATCTGAATTGCAAATTAAAACCGATAATTCGATTGTCCTTTTACAAGCATTAGATATACCGTTCTCTCCTCATGGAGTAAGCTTATCAACGCTCTTACTCTGAATTACATGCGAGCTACTGGTTTAACGCTGTGAAACGGAGCGACCTTCAGAAAATATTTTCTGGAGTATGATTTTACTTCAGTAAAGTTTCCAAGAGGCGGGTATTCACTTCTCTACTTTCTCCGTAGCGATGAATAAAATTTTCCACTTCCAATTTGATTATCTTGATTTCTGTATGTAAAAATACTTCCCAAGGCTACTTAGATCCATATATTAGGCGCCATACTCAGCTATCATTCGCTGATTTTACTAAACTTTCTGTGCGCTTTACGGACTCTTCCAAAACATTCCCGCCCCCCTCTCCCCCCATGAATACCGTAGTTTTAATGTTGTTTACTACGTAGTTTTGCGGTTTAGATGCGAATATATTAGAGAATAGAGCGAATATATGCAGACAAAGTTATTCTTTTATTCAGCAGTAGAAATAGTTATTAACGCCCACTTAAATAGGCAAAAGGGTATGCATGAGCTTAGCCCAAAAAAATAGAAAAATTGCAATGGTGAAAAAGAAAAATTCACTTAAAAAAGATAAAGGTTATTCGAAAAAGGAAACCATGTTTTAATGTGCGAACTGAGAGATCTAGAAATAATAATAGTAAATTGCAAGAGCTTACGTAATAAACAGGCGGAATTCTTTAACGTTACGATGAGAATTTGCGCGGATATCATACTAGGAAGATAGTTGCTTAAGCGAAGATATTACTCTAAGCGAGATATTTCCCCCGATTATATGATATACCGAAAATATAACTATGTAGATCTAGTGGTAGACTTTTTATAGCAGTATGGACTCATTTAATTAGTGAGCGCGATGAGTTCGTAGAAAATAGCAGGAGCGAAATCATTTGGTGCTCGATTCAAAGACAAAACGGAAGTAAAATTAATGTTTGTTCTTTGTGTCGTCCTCCCGATGAAAAAATAGGATGTATTGTTGTATTATCCGATGCCCTACAGAAAAATGGTGAGAAAATAAAAGATCCAATTATCGCCGTAGGAAGAGATTTTTACCTAACCAATATTCATTGGGATAATCTAAAATTCTCCAGCACTAGCAGTGGGAAAACAATTCACGAAATACATCTTACTTTTTCGTTGCATGGTTTAGATCAGGTAAATATGACGAAAACTCGAACGAATCGTGCGAAGCAAGGTATCAATTTATATTTACTAGCCACTTCCCACCCACAAATAATAACTAGCTTCTCTGTAGTTGACGGTACAGTCAGACCATGATGTCATAATGGTAGGGATAAATGTAGTAGTAGCGGTTAGATCTCTTAAGCCTGTGAGGCAAGTGTGTGTAATTCGCAAAGCAATTATTTCTGAGTTTAAGGTTTTATTTGAACGAAGGCTTGGATAATTTTTTTACGCTTTTCGAGAGAAAATACAGTAAAAGATAGTTGGATAGAGTTTCAACGAATAATCAAAGTAGATTTAGTTAAATATGTTCCTTCTAAACAGTAGGTGAGACGAGGAAGAAGTTTGAAGCATTGCATAGGAGTCATTCACTCGCGATTGAGAAAACTTAAACCGTACGATGAGATCCATGAGCTTAGTGATCAAAACTATAGAGAAATGCAAAAGATATTTGAGGAAGGATCACGAAAAGAATACCAGGAATATAGATCTCGAACCCTGTTAATATCACTAGTTGGCGATTAGAAAGAATTTTGGTCATAAGTGCGTGACACTCGTGGTGGTCAGTTTTCTATTCCTAGCATTATAAGCGAAGAGGGAATTGCCTTAAATAAATCGGCAGAAATAGCTAACTTACTTAACCCGTACTTCCAGAAATGTTTCTCATTAAATGATGGTCGAGTTAACGGTTTTACCTCTCGCATTGATTCGGAGATGATTTCCATAGAGATATAAGTTGATGCGAGTGGAAATTCACTGCAACAGATTGATAGGAAATTCTATCAGAAATCAATTAATGAGGGTACTGTCCCAATATCGTGTAAAAAATTAAACGTCACTCCGGGGCCTAAGAATGATCAGATTATTATGGGTAATTTTCGTTAACTTCGAATTTATGCAAAATAATGGAGCATATTATAGCAAGCTCCATTATTCAGTCTCTTACCATAAAGATAGGAATCATTCTGATCCAACACGGATTCCATAAAGGCAAATCTTGTAAGACGCACCTAGAGTTTTTTGTGAATGATGTATATAAAGCGTAAGGATGTTAGATATCTTTCAAAAACGTTATTTCCACGCAGCAACAAATTTCGCGACAACCCTTAGTGTTAGTGCGCCGCACAAAATACCGAAGAGTCACGTTTAGCTATTGTTTATCTTTGAAAGAACATATTGGAGATGCGATAGGAAATTGAATAGAATGCAAAGATTAACTAGCAGATCGTTGAGGGAATGCTAATCGTGTTTCAAAGAAAAAAGTCATATAACCTCTTATTCAACCTAGCCAAACGAGAAAATACTGTTTCGCGATTATACTGATTATTAATTTTATATTACAGTTCGTGTACGGTATTTGTTTGATTGGTTGTATACGATACTATTTGTACAGAATTGCCATGATAAAACGGTGAGTGTTACTCAGATGAATCAGTACGCGTAATCATAGTAAGAGATAGAAGACTAATTCTAAGGATAAATTTACTATGTAAGTTAAGAAAAATTAGGTTCTCAAATGATGCAATCGATATAATGCGACCTCCCTGTTGATGTGGGCCGCTCTGATACTGCGAGGAAGATTAGAGAAATAAATGCTAGAAGGAATCGCATCAAGAATTCATTTTTTCCGCGGATGATAGGCGAAAGAAATCGATTAGGAAAATAGGGTTAAGCTGTATGCACCCCCTGCCACACGCCGAAAGGCGGATTGGATGGTTCTTACATAGACATGGACATATTTTTATGGTGTTTTTGTGCTGTCGACATTTAAACTCAATAATCAGAATATGTCGTATTTATAAAACAACATAATTTAAGAGGAAAAATTCATCCGTCACCGCTACGATTGGTCTTCGGTTTCCTTCAAAGTAACTGGGTTGTCCAAATTGTAGTGCTACCTCCGAAATACTAACGTTTCAATATCATCTCCTAAATCACTACTACTAATTTATTTCTTCTTACATTCACTAACAGTTGAAGGAAAGTTTAATTAACCTTCTTTTGATTTCAAAAAACTCTCAAAGGCACTCGAAATCAATATTTACAATGATAAAAACCTTACACCTAGAGAAATAATGACAATGTAAGAGAAATTGGCCCTATCAAAACAGGAAATCCAAATATCACTGAGGATTATTTTTCATCATTATTATTCAATTATTCATTTTACAAACTAAAATCTCAAAAAAGTTTTAATTTTGTCACATAACCGTGAACATATCCTAGTTTTCTATGCATTTCAGTTTTTTCTAAGAATTTAACATATCTTCTATCATATAGCGATACCGGCCCCTGAAATGTAGAAATTTTTTCGCTCTTTCTACTGCCTATGACCCTCTCCCCCATAGACAAATCCTGGCTGCGCCCCTGCGACAAAGCAATCATTAATTATCATCTGTATATTCATGTCCACATCCGATAGAATCCGTAGATTCTTACACATGGATGATTATGAAAAAAAATCAGCTCCGACATAGACCTCCATCCCCGTAATGTTACTCAATTTTCATGTTTTTACGAGAAGGAGACTATTTAACATAATTTAAAGCATGTGGAAAATATTTATATGTAATCGTTTTTCTCTCAGACTCGGTAACAGTGTGCACATATGCATTATGATTAATCTACGAGAATTACTTTGGAATCAAGAAAAATATAGGATGATTAATAATATATGCATTCTCCTCCATATGATTCAGCCTCCGAGACATAGAGTTAACCACTTCTTTATTGGAATTCGCTCCAGGTGAGAAGATCTAATAACTGACGGAAGCTCTTCGAAAGCTTTATCGGTTCAGAACCTAAAGACGAAGCAAATGAAATTTAAGTGCAAGTAAAGACCTAACGCGATCTCCGAGAAGCATCGGCAAAACGTTACAGGGAGGTAATCACAAAACATTATTACTTTTGGTCGTTTATTTCCCCGGGCAATTAGAGAGGTTGATGGAGTAGATTACGTGATGATGGTGTTATTACAACCCCTGCCATACCCATTTGGCGGCTGGCGGGGTATATATCTAAATCTAAATCTATATAATTGGTTTGGAACTACCGCCGAGAAAATTGGAAAGTGTGAACCCGCGAATTGTCCTGGTTGTAGACGAACAATGAATAATAATATGCATAAGAATGTCAATAGTTCTCAAGACTTTTGTTTACAGACTAAAAACAAAAAAGATTCGCTTGCGCGGTCCGCTAGTTGTCCGTCTATAGAAGTAGAAGACCTCAATGAAGAAATAGTCACCAATAAGCCTGAGTAAGTAAGCCTGAGCTCCTTGCCTTACGACCGGTTTGTTGTTGCGAGTGACGCATAGGCTTTCGAAAATCGGCTGCACTGAAAGCGAAAGGTTCATCGTGCTTCGAGAAATCAGGAGGCCCTGTCAAATACCTCTAATAAGTGTGGAAAATGAGTCAAAGGACATTGTCTTTCAGTGAACGACCTCGAATCCTTGGTAGAAGAGGAATGTCCACTGACACACGAAACATGTTCTTGACCTACAATTGGTGATGAATCTGTTCCGAATCCTTCATATCCAATGGTTATTTTTCCATAATGAATTGTATCTCTCAGGTAAATATATATATTAATCACAGGGGCGTATAAATATATGTGGAAACCATATCTTACATTCGTTCATTTCCCGAACAAGAGAAGTTTAAGATAAAAAACTCATTTAACTTAAGCGGAATTCGAGCTCATGCCCTTCCTATGCCAATAACATGTGTCAGACAGCTGCAAAATCACCTCTTAATTAGCAACTAGTTATAGTTATGACACTTCCCAACAAACTGAGAAGTCCATTTTAGCAGCTTATTAATAATATTATTATGGCAGCATAATCCTGGTTAATTAATTAACTTTATAAAGTCAGACGTTCATAAAATACGTATCAGTACTAAAAACTTGGGTTGTTTATTAGGAAGTCTTTGTTTACTAAAATACGCTAATACAATAATATTATTTGGGAATATTTTTACGATTGCAATAACATCTAATTTCCTTAGCACCATGGTGAGGAAGGAGCTTTGAATTAGCCAGAGGATAGTTTCTACTGGGCGACTGTAAAATGAGGGTCCTGAGTCTAGCTGATATAGGCACGAAAAGGAAAAATATACCTGGCATCTGCAATACTTGCTTTGAAAGTGCTCGACATATGGTTAAAGCTTTTCCGCGCGAGGTAATGATGAAAATATCATTTCAACATTTGTTTTGTATTGGCGCCTGCAATACTTTGAAGGGATCAACTTTTGGTTAAAGACTTTCCTCGCGAATTATCAAAGCCTTAATGCATTTCTACGTGAATTTCTCCGCGCGAAGGCAACACAATTAACTAATGACCAAGGTCACCGAGCTCCCTGTTACAAAATTTAAGACAAGTCCGATATATGCGCAGAAATTGTTCGGTTTTTATGAAATCATGTTTTTTTTAACTTTGGAATTGGTATTTTTCCTTTTAACTCCGGACGGACAATGATTTCATGTATTCTAGTTGACAAATGGTGTATATAAATTTATATTACGAATTTCCTTCGTCTGCATGATTAAGTTGGTGAAAAATTATATTCCGTAGACAAAATACAAATTTTACGATGTGTCATAGTAACTCAGTAATCGCTCTAACGACTTCTCGAATTCTAATTGCTGAATGGAAAACATAAGACTTGTAATCAAAAATCCTCCTCGGAATGTTTATCACAAATAATGAATATCCTATGTTTGAACTGGACGTTTAAAGAATTACATTTACATCAATATCCAGCAGGCAGCCGTAAGACGTATGTTCGAGTGAGAAACCAAACTACCAAAATAACGCCTTATTAGCGCACAAATTATCCAGAAAAAGAGACCATTATAGGCCATCTGTTCTCGCTATAATCTCGCAAAACATCATTTTCCTCTAGACTCCAAGATTCTCGTTCTCTAAAGGTGAGAATCACCACATCGCGTATTCCTACTCCAATCCCACTTATTCCTTATTGCTACGCATTATTAAAACCGAATAGCATTCTTCAAATTATTAAGAATTAAATTTCAATTATTTTCCATGTATTTTATTGCATTTAAGATTGAAATTGGAATAAATATATATTTAACCTATCCTTCTATAAATACGATAACTATATGTGAAAGAGAAACGCCGAAATAAACATGACGAACTCTTAAGTTCTAGGCTCCGACTCAAATATTACCGCTTTTCGAGGCTTTCCTCGGTGTTGCCAGTCAGTCCCAGAAAGCAGAATTCCAAATAGTTTCTGTGAAAGCCACTGGTGCGCGCGCAAAGTGTTGCGATAATTTTTTCCGCCACTGTACATGCAATATTTTTAAGGTTAGTACCGTTAATTTACCGCTTGGATTTCATACACAATTAAGTATAATGTTTTTACTCAAATTTTTAATTAGATATCATGTAACTTGAAAACTACTTGATATCTGTGATCAGTACTTACACAAACAACATTTTATCAATACGATTTGATCTTTGTGGAGTGCAATCACATAAATAATAGAGATGAACTTAGTATTTTATTTAAATATTTTACCTGTGTTTCAGGCAAATGTAAATAAGTCATGTACAGTTAAAAAAAAGGCATTCCTTAAATTTAAAAAAATCTCATTAGAATTTAACGTGGTCATACGGCTTTAAGTAATTAATAAAGGTAAATATCTTCTTATGAGACATGGATTATTAATAAATAACATTTCCTAGAGATTAAACTATGCATTTTTTCCCAGTATTTCCATGTAAGTCATTAATTTTTTTTATGTCTGTTCACAGGAAGAACAGTATTGCTTTACAAAAAGTGATTCTCTCCTTATAACTTTGAATTTTAGAGAACATAAAATCAAGTAAAGTTATGTGTACTGTTTAAACTCTTAAAAATAGCTAAGATTTAATTACACTCTTTCTCTTAACTAACAGGATAATCTTAAACCCTGAAATAAAATTTCAAGGAGATTAGCTGAGGAACTATGATGCATATGTTGAAAATAGTATAAATTTATTTTAATTTTTAAGGTAGATTTTCAAGGACGGAAACTCTTTAGTATGCCCAATTCTTCATTAAAAATTATCTTCCTATCTTTGTTCACAAAAATCCCCAGGATATTATATTTCAGGGTGTCTGACTTAGGAATCCCTTCACTAGGAAATGTTCTCTTGATGAAAGATAAGGAGAATAACAGATAAAATAGATATCACAAAAATTTCTAATGGTTAAATTATGAAAATTGAAAAAGCAAAAATCAAATTTCATACAATTTAATTATTTGAAAACCAGATATAAAAATATGAATATGATAACAAGATAAAAATATTCATGGATATCCCATACAACAAAAAACTAAACAGCAACATTCAATGGTGAAATATGTACTAAATAACATATTATTCATTGATCCCAATTTGTCATAGCAGCTATTAGCTTAATGTAACTGATAGAAAACTGCTCAAAGTTTAGATTCCACTTTCATTATGCTTCTAAACTTCTGCATCAACATCACATTACCCTTCACCTTTAGTTTTCCCTTCATGAATGCCATTTGTGGGTTTGTTTTTCCCATAGCCTGAAATAAATAAATATCAATTAGTGAAAGAGTGAATCAATTACTTGATAGCATCCATCACAAGCTTTTCAAATATATCCACTTACGATATCCACCCAATCAGAATCGTCAACAGTCACTGTACAGTTGGGTTTATCTTTTTTAGGGTCTCCTTCATAAACTTCTCCCTCCTTTAGATCAATAGCTATAATGATAAATGAAAAAAATGCTTCTAATTGTCATAATTGATATGCTTATTATTTGATTACACATAATATACATGATGCTACTGATTATGGTTATCAGTATTTAATA
This sequence comes from Sympetrum striolatum, assembly GCA_947579665.1. Classification (NCBI taxonomy): domain Eukaryota; kingdom Metazoa; phylum Arthropoda; class Insecta; order Odonata; family Libellulidae; genus Sympetrum; species Sympetrum striolatum. The sequence goes on along the minus strand of OX388342.1, from coordinate 43,782,627 downwards.
CCCATTTAAAATGAAAAATCAATTGATCAGTTATCTAAAAATAGGGCTGAATATCAGAATGGGAAAAATAAATAGAGGGCTTCTGACTCACTCCATTTTGCTGCAGTTTTTCCATCTTTTGTGATGTTGAAGAGAAATACTGCATTCAATTTCTTTGCTTTTTCCACATCTGATTTAACTTGCATTTTGATCCCTTCAAAGATTATGTCACTCATTAGATTTGTGGATGAGACATTCCTAAGTTGAATGGAGGGACTCACGTTATGAAGGTCTACATATGCACCTAAATAAAAAATTTGGAGAGATAAAATTAAAAGTAGAACATTTAAAATACAGAATATGTTTTTCCAAGGTGAATGGTTAAGATCCAATTGCAAAAAATTAAGAATGTAAAGATTATCTAACAAGCATACAAAGGCCAATGAACAAAAATTTTCACCAAACCTGAGATAACAACATTATTTGTCTCTTTCACAGAAGTTTGAAAATGAATCCTTGATCCGATCTTCCACATAGATGTAGTAAGGGTCTGCCCTGGAGTCACTGGCTTCACAAATCTAGCCTGCAAAGTTAAGTAGTGTTACACAGTACATTCTTAACAAATTAAATTTATAAATCATAATGTTATGAGATTACCTTGAATGCTTTGAATAATGATGAATCATTATTGGCATAAGTCATCAAAACATGCCTCACTGAATACCCAAGGGAGCAAAGACCATGGAGGATTGGTTTATCAAATCCTCCCATAGCTGCAAATGATGGATCTATGTGAAGAGGGTTTCTATCTCCGCACAACCTGTACAATACAGCCTAAAAAGACAGTTCACAATGAACAATTTTCAGCATTTTTATGAAGTAAGATTTTGACATATAATTTAAGACAGTATATGTATGGCAAATTACTGGATGCCACAGTGTTAAACTACTCCTTTCACTCTTTATTTCAATTCTATCAGACTCTTTGAGTGCTGGATCCAGTGAATCAACATTAAATCATCTCTTACATGCAAGGACAATAAAATAAGTTAATCCTGAACATTACAGCATTTACAGGAATACAACAATATTATCACTTGAGCCATAAACCATGGTGGATACTTACTTAACGCTGAACAAGGAATTAAGAGTTGAGAATTTTAAGTACATTATTTGAATTATCAACCCTTAGCAGTTAGTTATATATGTTAAATTTCAAAGGAACGAAAACTATCATAATAAGTACAGTGGACGATGAATGAATTGGGAATAAAAATTTTAACAGATGATGTCTCTGAAAAATGAAATTCAACAATCACAATTTAAGACTCATGAAAACCTGTGCATTTCAATGCTAAGTAATTATAATAATTACATTCTTATGAAAATCAATATGATACTTTCAATGAAATATTAAAAAAAATCTTTAATCTTGGAAATTATTAAGGCCAGAATATTCTGCCAAAAACCTGACAGGTAATAAATCCTCAGATCCAAATCACTAAAAGCAAAAATATTTTTATCAAATAGTTATATTCCAGAGTTCCAACATTAAGAGTACTGTAATATATTGTTAAGTTGGTAGCAAAACGCAACATTTTGTCTGGCGTTGTGTATAGTGCTGCCCTTGTGGGCTTCTTTGAGTGAACTATTTGAGTAATGAAGTATGAGGCTTCGTTTTTCAAATGGTAAACGTTTGTTCTATTCCTTCCTCTAACCTTTGAATATAGAGTAACTGCGCCATTATCCAGGGAGTTGGGAAAATAGAAGGAGAAATTCAACAATTATGATACATAGTTACACAAATATTGAAGACTGACAGTGAACATAAAAAGAGAGGGCACATTCTCTTCAAAATCTTCAAATTTGATTTCAAGAAATTATAAGGCAGTAACTTTAGTAAAATTTTACAGAAATATGGTTATAATTTATAATTCTTCTATAATGTAAAAATGGTAAATAATTTAATGGAATGTCAGTTTATTTTTATTTTACAATAACTCTTAGTTAATTAAAAACAAAACGTCAACAACCAAGTTGTTGGATTTTTTACACACACACATAAGAGTGAGAAAGAAAAAAAATCTAAACATTTTTCTATAATACTAATAACTAATCAAAGTGGTTTTAATGAAATATGAAAGCATATAAAATCATAAAACTGTTGACCAGCTATCTAAAGAGTGACTGAGATCAACAGCATAAGCATTACAAATAATAAAGTGAAAAGGCAAACAATTAATTTAGACAGAAATATATAAAGAAATTATAGAACACATTGAATTCTAAGCATTTCCTACATTGAAATGACTATATACTGTGCATAGCGTTTCTGAAGAGTTTTACCTGATCAAGTGATGTTTGTTCACTCATTGTAGCATCAGGTGGCCGATTAGGGAGATTTACTGGCAAAATTGCCTTTTCTGAAGTCCTTTTCCCCCCAAATCTTCCTGCTCCAACAATGAATACACTCATTTGGGCATATGCTATTTTATCTCCTGACTCATCGAAGGTATCAACTGAAAACAAATAATAACTTCTTCTATATCACTTTAATGCATGATGCATTGATGTTTTAATTTGGAATTGAGAGTTACGCTCTTGACTTTTATCAATTAAGAAAGGTAGATTATGGCTAATGATTTCAGCACTAATTAAACTACAAAATGCTAGTTTTCCCTGAAAAATCAAAAAACATGAATGATCAAAAAAATTTATACAGATGCACAAAATGACTTGAAAGACTAAACAAAGTTAAGATATTTACGAAAAACAGGGACTCCTCACATATTTTCACTATCATCACTTAGAAATAAAATTATTAATATACTATCATGTAATTTTTCTCAACAGAAAATTGTTTTAGTATGTAAACATAGTTAGTATATCAAGGTACAACACGCAGATTCAAATGTTGCTGCCTTGCCAATAAGTTATCATTCAATAACACCTTGAAAATACAAGATATGAATGTATAATTATTTATTTCTCAAACTTGTGACATAGAATTAATATATTTACTAATGGTAAATATCATAGGAAAGTGCATTCATGCTTAATCAGCCAGCCTTGTGATGTTAGCTATAACATCAATTCTACCAGATATGAATTAAAATTTAGATATCTCAGTCCAGTTATACCAACAAAAAAATCCAAGTGCGCTGGAACTTCATCCTTAAAATTTAGCACTTTATTATAGAACCAAAAAATCATGAAATTTTCCTAGAAGATTTCAACTAACTAGGTGATAAAAACTCCATCCAGAAATGGCCAACTAAACAACACTGACTTGAAATTTTGGATGGCCGATAGGATATTCCAAAATTTAATAACAGCGAGATTGAATAGTAAAGTGCAATTCATATGAACTTTGGTTAATCAAGTGGTAATAGTTAAAATAAATATAATATTAGTGAAGATTCAAATTAAATATTAAACATAGTGATTTTCCATAAATTATATTTCAGATAAATATAACAGCAATAGCTAAATATTCTAATCTCACAATAAATTATATAACTCCTGGATTTTTAAATTCAGTTCATGTATATTGGGAAGCAAAAGTAATTCTTTGTTAATGGATTCTCATTCATAAATAAAGGATTTTACAAACCATCAAGTAAAACAACAGCACCAGATCCTTTGTCAAGGACATCAGCAACTCTGCATTTAGAAATAACTTTCCCGCTAGTTGGTCTTTCTTTCTTGAATAACTCCAAGTACTGCTCTCCATGCAGGAGCTGAAATTTGTTCAATAATTTAGAAAATGTAGCATTATATTACCAGAAATGAATTTTCTTCAGAATGAATATTATTTTAAATAAATAAGTGTTATTAATGATTTTAACTAAATGACATCAAATTTACAACAAAAACAAAGTTCTAGAATTGTTCTTTAATCAATAGAGTTAATATTAGACTCATCTGTACATTTTGATGTCACTACTAAATAACACTCATCAAGAAAACAACAAGTGAACAATGGCTAAAAGGTACCAAAATTACAGAAATTGTCCATTAAAATCTTGAAATTATAAAACAACTCATTAAGATATTAGTAAATAAAAGATGTCAGAGTCCTCTCAGTTTCTGCCTTATCTAGAATGACTAATGTGATCTTATGAAGTTGATAAAATGTTTCTTTATCATTGTAACCCTCAACTAAGGAAAAGATATTTGAATACCCTAAATATCTTGATTGATTGATCAAAAAAATATTACATGACCAAAATACTTTCAATTCTCTAAATAATTACAATCACTATACAATTAGAACATGTTTAAATCCATTACAGGAATAAACAGAGAAATATAAGCTTCCTCCACAGTATTTGAATGGCTTTGTAAATGCTATAAAATGATAGATGAGAAAATAAAAGTATATAAGTCTAATTGCTGATGAAAGGGAAGAAAAGGTAGTTGTAATTGATGAATAATGAAGAGATGCTATGGCATGACTTTAATTCATGGACTGAAAAGGGAAAAGAATAATTTTCATAAGGAACTGGTGGACAAATGATATCTGGTCATATCATACCACAGGAAAAAGTATCAGAACATTTTAACAAACCTTGGTAAAGTCAACATCTTTGCCTGGAAAAGCATTAGCAATCAAGCTTGAGGATGATGATGTAACCTGACCTGGAATTATCCAAAATGTTGGCAAAGCGCAAAAATCTTCTGCACCTTCATACAAGTATTTGAAATTACTTTCCTCAGTAATGTGAGCACCAACTGCAAATTATAATGAAAAAACTTAAGTTGCTGGTTTTGCATATTAACTCCAGCTTTCATAGTAAACCAAAGTAATGCAATTTTACCTGCTAGAGCGTACTGGATGATATCTTTATCAGTAAAAGAAAAGGCCCCAACCTCTTCATTTTGAGCTGCAGCCTATGAAATAGCAGAAACAAACTGATAAAAATGAAATATAACAGACAAGATATAAACTATATTAAATTCATAATTTTAAATACAGTAGAACCCCGTTTTTACGAACATCAATTTTACGAAATGACACAGTTGTATGAACCATTCCGCCGGTCCCGATCTTTGTACATGTAAAATGACCTCAATTTTACGTAAAACCTCGATTTCATGTTTTACGAAGTGAGAAGCTGGTCCTTAGGAGTGAATGAACCCCGGTTTTACGAAGTATTTGAAATGGTTTTATCGCATTGATCTCAATACAATGGGATGACGATCGCCGTAAACAGTAGCAGCTGAATCGTCTATCTTAGGAGGGCCCTCAGCCATGGGCGTACCCAGCTTTTGGCCTAGGGGGGGGGGGGAGGGGGGGAGGAAATCATGGAAATCAGAAATGCAAATAAAAAATTCAACATAAATATGAATTTGTATTCACATGTTCCATTATTTTTGTGACGTCTAAAAATAGACGTATTTCTGTGAAATTATTTGCAGGTGCAACTCCTAAATGCCCATGGAAAGTTTGATTACTTCCATGTAATGCGTTTGTTTATGCACTCGATGTAGGTCAAACAGATATGGTCCAGACGTCTGCATGTGAATCGAAACATACTTGCATATACATTTTACTTTACCTACAATTTCATAAATTCAACAGTACTTCTGCATATGAACATAATTAGCTACCTAAATGTATGGGAGCTAGATCGAAGGGTCCAGTGGTGGCTGTCCAGGGGGGGCAGCTGCCCCCCTCTGCCCCCCCTCGGTACGCCCATGCCCTCAGTCCATGTATTTTAGATGGGAAAATGGGGAAAAATCGAATAATAGTGTAGTGTTTTTTGACGTGCTTACACTGTGGTAAAATCCCTGTGGATGATCATCCATGCATTCTTACAAATCGCAATGCTATCGCTGGTATCGTCATTCTATATATATTTACTTCTGTGTTTTGTCGTCGATGCCTCATTCGATGTGTAAACATTAGGCTTTATGCAAATGTAAGAGCGAGTATTTAGCGTGTACACCCTGAAAAATGTTGGTCTCCAAGCGAGGAAAAATTGCTCGCATTCAGTCAGAATCACTCTGAGCAAGCTAACCTGTGCTATGATATCCCGTGTGCCTATCAGTAAAATAATGGATAAAACATTGCTGACCAAGAAAAAGAGGAAGTCCCTGAGTTTGGTCACCAAAAGGCGCCAAAAGGTCAATTATCAAGGAAGTATGTGATCACAAGCAGACAAAAACAGAAATTGCTCGGAAGTAAATGGCATTTCTTTATCTACATTAGCAACAATTGTCAATTCAGGTGAAAAAATTTTGAGCCACGCAACAGCATCGTTAAAAACTAAGTACGTCTCATCGCACAGTGGGCTGGAATCAAAAAAAGCTGGCCAAAAATAAGTAAGTGGTTATTTTGAGTGCGGACTTAGAAACTTTGAATAGTTATGCTTGAATATTTTCTGGATATAACTGCGATATCATTTTTGTTGGTTCCCGAGCATTATAATTCTACAGGGGGTCGAAGTTGACCAAATTTCACGAAAAATGCCGGTCTTTGATTTTTTTGTAAAATTCTTCAACTTCAAGCCAATCCTGAACCAAAATGAGCAAACTCATCGGGTAAAAAACGATGGAGTATTATAAACCTAATTTTTATGCCTCATAATATGGGGTTTGAATGATCACAGTTCAATATTTGCAAAATTTATACAACAAAATGGCTAACCCTTATTTTAAGGCAAATTTTTCACCTTAAGTGAGGAAAATAGTAGTGATGTATGTACCACAATGTACAAGGTCTAACTTATACCACAATGTTCTTTGAAGCTTTCTTAAGAGGAACCTGAAATAAAATTTTGCTTCAATTTGCGACGCTGACAAATAAAGTGACTTTTCGATGGCGATGCAAGAGAAATATCCGCACGGCGGAGTGCCACTTTTTGAGAAATATTACCTTCCTTTCAACCCCATTTAACTTTATGCACTGTGCTACTGAACATGGATTGGTATTGTAGAGATTTCGATTGCTTGAAAGAAAACCTCAAATTTACAAAACCCTAATTTTACAAAGCACAAATTTTTGGGTCCTTTCAACTTCGTAAAATTGAGGTTCTACTGTGTAGATGAAAAATATTAATTTTAGGACTTACATCAATCCCAGCACTCATCTGCTCTACTCCTTGCATAATAGAACCTGTAGCTTCCTTAAGGAAAAAGGTTCAACTTCAGAAAGTAATTTAATAATATTATGATACAAACATGCTTTACCATAGAATGTAGGTATCTCCTTGCCTGTATACTTTCCAATCGGATAGCTCCTTTCATATCAGTAACCTTATCCCACTTATCACACACATCTTCTATGGTGACCCCATCTTGCAAACTTGTCCTCAATATTGCACCAGGAGAACGGACCAATTGATCTATAAAATACAAACTGATATGTTTTGGCTGTCGGAAAGATAACTTCCTCTTCAATATTTGGAGAAAGAAACATTATATCTCTTGTAAAATACAAATAACATGAATCTTACAAGGGAAGCACCAGGTTTGTGGGAAATGGATTCGAAGGAAACTTTCAGGGCACACTATTTGCTTAAAAATAGTGGACAAGTGTCCGACCATTTAACTCAATGGGCCTTTGTTTATGAAAAATTAGCAACAGAAAATTGTAGTTAGGCAACCTTGCCATACATGTGCATTACCATATAGCCGGGATACTCAACCTTTTTTGGTTGCCCGGGCACTCAAAGACGTTTAAGAAAGCAAAGCGGGCAACACGTAACATTTCCATCCAGGGTGATATTCAGGCCATCCCTTTGCCATGTTATCACTTCCCTAGTTAACCGTTGGCCATTTGAAGAAAAAGCTCATTGGCAAATAAGATCGAAAAAATTAGATGGTATACATTTTCATCACAACCTCTCAATGCGGGAAAGTCTTCATCTCTAAAGAAGATTTTATTATGGGGAATAAAGCTGGTATGAAGGTGCTGTGCACCACTGCATTCTTAAAAGCAGCACTTAGTCATTGATTATGGGGAATTTGATACCCTGATTAGTTGAGCCGAGCTGAATCATCGCATTCACATTATGAACAAAATATGACATAGATATGCATCTTGTTAATCTGGACATAGGCGATAAAAGGGATAAAGTTTAGACATGCCATCACCCTCGATGTTCACGAAACGAGAGACCAGGACAACCAAGTTTCTGACCCCTTCCCCGTGGAACCTCCACTTTACCCCTGCTATGGTTATCCCAAGAAATACTGTTGTAGCAAATAAAAAAATCTTTTTACTGAAGCATGGCAGGCACTATGCAAGGTCCCTTTGGGCACCAGGTTGAGTATTGAGATTTTCCACTTAGGAAATTATTTTCTTCCATTTTTTAATGATAACTTATATTTTTGCAATTATTTTCATCTTCTTACATTCCCAGCATTTTTAACCTTTTAGTTAGAACTTATTCTAATACATGTAATGCTGCACAGTGGGCTAGAATTGGAAAAAGCTGGACAAAAATAGAAGTGTTTTTTTATTGAGTGTGAACTTCCCATGGTTTCTGCCGAATAAATTTTGCATACAACCATGCAAGTAATTTATGTTCATTCTTTTGTCGTTAAAATTCTACAGGAGGCAGTGGCACAGCCAGAATTAGCTCAAAGGGGGTCAAAGGCTTCCAAGAAAACAAAAAATGCCTACCTTACAGGGGCTAGTATATTCATGCCCACAACTTACTACAATATATGTCAATTCTTTCAAAAACTAGAGGATTTTAACGCTTATGTGATCAACTTATTATACTTTCCATGATAGTAGTTTACATAAGCAAACAATTGGAAACTTATCATGAGTGTTGTTTGGATTCCTGGTTTGGATACATCCAACATCTATAAAAAAACTCATATTTTTCTACGCTGAAGTTTTTTAGTGTTGTAGATATAAACTTCCTGAGTATTTGAGAGTTCTTTCCTCCAAGAGGTTGCAAAGCAAACGAAGGAAAAAATTAGTTACGATTACTTGGCAAACGATGTAAAATGTAACATCCACTCATTAGATGCCCCACATTGGCCCGCCCATGTTTATTTGAATATCTTTCGTTATTATACTATATCATTAGCAGATTTGGAATTTAACTGAAATGTAGCCTGCCAAGAAAACACCATCAACGTATAAAAATAATGATATGAAGTATCTTATGTTCAAAAGAATAGTCTTTACTGCTGAAAGTAGTGGACTGTATTACAGCGTTGCAAAAAAGGGAATGAATTACATGACGTACATAAGAAAAAAAGGAAAGTTCGGCGGAAGGCTTGACACTGAGGGCGCAGCACTCAACTCCAGCGTGCATGCGCCTTTAGATTCCCAAACATACCGCCCGCCTCGTCCATGACGAAACAATACACTTTACGGGCTTAACATCCGCCCGCCGTAAACAGTTTGAAAAGTAAACAAAACAAATTAATTTGGTAAAACACAGATTTTACTTAAGAACGCACAATGATTCCCTTAGCTGTTCTTAATTTGGCCACTCTATTTAAGCCGTCACTCCCCGGAAACACCTCAATCACACGCCCCATCTGCTATACAGCTTATTGCACAAGATTTATATAAGAAACAAAAAATCATTTATATCAGATTAAATTTTATGGTAGGTTTACAATTAAGCCTGACTTCGTTATTTATGTATTAACTTAGTATTCAACTGAATGTGTCACATGCCCAACATTAAAAATTCAGCTGCATTAAAAAATACAAAAGACTCTAATTATAATTGATATTATAATTGAACTTGCAAATTTAAAGTCACATACCAAAGTATACAAAATGAAGGTGTCAACTTAGAATTATTTAGACTAGAAGTAATAGATGAAACCAGCAGAGAGCTGATGAAAAACCCAGTCTTACGCAATGAGTGTTCAAAGAAAACAAAAATTTTGAATGGGCATTGCATTTCCATGTAGTTGACAGGATAATTCATGAGATGCGTGGGATTCTGTCACCAAAGAAAAAATTGGCTGCATCAAACAGGAAGCTGAGGAATTTAAGTCACAGTTTATCAAATTTATTTCAAGTCATAAAGTCACAGCTCCGATAAATATGTGCGTAATTTATGCGCACAATACCTTTTAGCTGACTGATTTCCTGTCATCTAGTCCCTATCTTCCCTATGGCACGTGTATGGCAAAGTCGCCTAACTCCAATTTTTTTTACTAATTTTTCATAAATATAGGTCCATTGAGTTGAACAGTCAGACAACTGTCCACTATTTTTAAGCAAAGAATGTGCAATGAAAGTTTTCTTCAAATCCGTTTCCCACAAACCTGGTGTTTCCCTTGTTAGATTAAGAGGTAATTCCACAGGATAATTGTCACATAATCAATATCTTAATAATCAAATGTATGTACTGCTAGTAGTGATCATATTAGCTGAATAAACCATTCAAAATACAAATAACATGGATCTAATGGATAAAATGATAATTCCACAGGAATTCATCACATAATCAATATCTTACTAATCAAAATTTATGTACTGCTATTAGTGATCATATTAGTTGAACAAACCAATCAATATCACAACTTTTCCATGGAATAATTCACACTTGAGAGAGGATAAATATAATATAAATCCTTTATGATAGATTGTTAAAATACGAATTTGTTTCAAAAGTAGAAATTTAAGCAATGGCAAAATAATAATAATAACAATGCTGTCTTTTTTCATGGGCGAATATTAGCCTTTGAAGGCTACTCTACCAATTAACCCCCTTTATATTTTATCATTTTTTTTTGCATTTTCGTTTATTTATAAACACAAGACTCACACACACAACACACACAGACAACCATTCCCTAACCGCAAAAATCCGATTAGCCAGGATTCGAACTCGGGACCGTGAGGTTGGAGTGTTAACGCGCTAGCACGCTAACCACTCAGCCACCACAGCCACGGCAAAATGGCCGTGATTATCAGCTGAATCATGCAAAAAATGATGTAGATCAGCACCATTTCATTCATTATAATTTAAATATCTTGTAATTATACCTAATGAACTAGCTCTTCTTGTTATGACTAAAACACTTTAGTCACCTCACAGGTTTAACTGGAGAAAATGTTAAATATAATGTTATGATTTTTATGTATGATTAAAATAATGCTCCACAAGAAGTCTGTTATAACGAGTATGGCATGTACCGATAGTTGCATTATAGCGAGTTATTTTTTGGCCATTGTCGATCTCACAGCAAAAATGATAAGGAGTAACGTCCATTATAACAAGTGGTTATTTCTGAAGTATCGATATAATGAGTGTCACATTTCTTTATTTGTTTTGCATGAGGCATACCTTGGAATTGTCAATTGCTGTGAGAGACGAAGTCCGACAAGCAACGTTACAAGGTGCGTTATCTCTTCAAAGAGCAGAGAAAATTTTAATGCAAAAATTATCATCAGCTATTCATGCATTTTTTTCCAAGAACTTGCCTCACCCTTCCTCAGCAAAATGCTTCAGGGAGCTCTTTCTTTCACAAGTTTCACTCTATTCATTGCCCATCTTAACCCATTGCCTCTTGTTTCTTTTCAGCCATGGTCTCTTTAGCCAGTGCCAGAATTTTTAACTGAGTTTCCATCATATTGGTATCCACCCGTGGGATTTGTTTTCATACAAAACTTAGCACCATATTGCCTGACGGCTGGGAATATAGGAGATAAAAGTAATGCTGATTCGGATTCCCGGGGCAACCTCTCTCATGTCAGTCATTCCTTATGAAGCGTGTGAATGAAAATATCTCGAGAAAGCAATTTGATTTTTTTGAACGATTGTTACTTGATGTTCTCTACATATTAAATGTGAAAATATTAGCTGAATCTTAAAGCTGGAGATATATATTTTAAGAAACACAAATATCAAAGATTGGTAAGTTTATGACAAAAGCAAAGCAAAATGCTTACATTTTGCAGCAATTCCAGCAGCTGACTCAATAATGCAACCATTATCTGTACAGGATTCATGACAGAGCCATGCAACCACAGGGGCAATTAATTCTGGTTTTAACTGCTCAAACAAATCTAAAAAGTAAATGAAAATACTTAAATATTTTGCAAATAAATATACTATCTAAAATTATTCTGAAATAATTTCAAACAGTTATACCAGGGGGCAGAATATCTTCAGTTAACCTGGAAGCAGCTGTAGGAACTATCACATTACAGAAGACATTATTCTTTTTCCCTTCGATAGCAAGTGTGTTGCATAAGCCAACAAGGGCCATTTTGGCAGCACTGTAAATAGAAGAATTCATCATCACCAAGAAATTTCAAATTTCATGGTTTTTCTATTAGAATGCCTTGATTTATTCATTTGAACATTAATCTTTACTTCTTTTCAATTAATTATTCCTCCCTCATGAATATGATAAATGGAAAATACAGGATTAAAAAATATAAAGCTAAAAGATTATTTGCAATATTGTGTTTCCATAATGATGATTGAGAAAAATTCAAAGTTTTATAATTTGAACATGATAGAATTCCTTAAAATTGAGCTCAAAAAAGATTAAATGGAAAATGTGCCCAAGAAGCAAATAAAATCATAATTTTTAAATATAAATATAGTATTTAGTCATAACGATGTATACAAAACAAGTGCCTTTAATTCAAGTTTGGATATGGTATTGCTTGAGGATAATTTTTTTATTTGAAGAGGATGATTTAATAGAAATTTAAACATGTCAGACACATAGAATTTTAAAGTAACAAAGGTAACAAACATCACTTAACTTGCCAATAATGACAATATATTGTTGCATTATTGAAATAAAGATCAAGAGGTAGATTTCATTAATCTAAAATTAGAAACCTGTTAATGCGTAAGAATCAAAATGCTAAGTCATAAGGTATTAAAGCCTTCAATTTAAACATCACATGTAGGTTTTGGGAGAATCCATTCCTCTTGTGTATAAGAATCATAGTTTTCAACCTCAATTAAGAAACAGATTAAAATTAAGTTAGATATAAGAATTAATAATTTAATAATATTATTATTAATAAATTATATGTATACAATTTATTATTAATAATATTATTATTAAATATTAATTATATTAATTTGTTATTAATATAATTTTTACTTATTAATAATATATTTTTATTAATGAAACTTATGAAGTATGAAATGAAAGTTTACAAAAATGAGATACAAGTGCACAAACCTGTAGTTAGCTTGCCCAAAATTTCCATAAAGCCCAGAGGCTGAAGAAGTCATTATTATTCTGCCATATTTCTGTTTCCTGAGATGTGGCCAAGCTGCCTGAGTAGTTTTAAAGGATCCTTTTAGATGCACTGCTTGAATTATATCTAAAATGGAAAAAGGAAAAGCATATTACATACAAATGCAGCAATTAATATTAATTCCTGATTTAAAAGCTAAGAAATTGTAATCAAGGATTGGAAAAAAATCAATTGCTTGCAATTACTGAGGGAGATCCATCTACATTATATCCATTCTAATGATAATGAATATAATATCAATGAAAAAGTTAAAATAAGTTTCTCCATAAATAGACTCCCATTGTGTATAAAATCATCTACCAAAAAGAAAAACAGACTAAAGAACTCTATCATGTCATATAACTCTATTCATCATCATCATGAGTTAACAATCCAAATTTCACTTTGATGCCCTAAATAGTTGTAAATATTAACACTAACCACTACCAACTTCTATCATTGCTCCCTTCCATAACCCTTTCTTTCACCGTCTTCAGCAGGCTCTTAATGCCTTAGTGAGTGCCTAAGTTATTTAAATCTCCTTTTTACTGAGTTTTTCACATACCTCTCTCCTATTAAACATTAACTCATTGAGTGTGGAGGACTGCTCAACCAGTCTGCATGGGCCCCAACTGGTGGCACCTGGCTGCTCAAGCAGTCCCTTTCCTGCATCGGCTTTATTGCAGGAAGAAAGTGTAAGCCAATTGCTTGTTTCCTATAATGGCTCTTTAGCTATCAGTTGATACTCAGCATTGCTTATAGTTATGTTTTTGTAAATTCAGAAAATAAGTCATCAAAAGGGTAAAAGGACTTCTTCAGCATTAATGTGGACAGTCCATTTCTCTTTCATTTTTCCATTTCAGCAATTCGATTTCTTCCAATATTTTCTTCTGCATGGTAGTTACAGGCCATGTTTCACAGCCATAGAATAGGTAACTTCAAATATAGTTATTTTATTTCCTGATATCCAAGCATTTATTATATGCAGTAAGTGATTGTTATCTCTGGTAGAATCAGTCTTATGTCAACGAAATTTACTCACATTGAAACCAAATGCATTCGGTTTCAGTTGACATTATTTAAATCTTTTCCTAGATCTGCTAAGGTAATAAAAGCTTGTTCCTCTTTCTGCATTTTCATCTTTATAATTAAATACATGTATATTAAAAGGCAATAACAGGCAATTATCTCTTGTGTTTGACTTCTTCAAAATCATAATTGGTCTTCAATTAAGTACTCTTCCATTTATCAGTATCATTCCACTGAGTATCTTTGAAGCATTAGTTATTACACAATTGTTTGTACATCTCAATCAGAGATATTTCCTAGATTTTGTTAATTAGTTCCAACGGTAAGTCTTTTATTGGATCAATTTAGCCCTACCACCAAGGCTTTGGAAGCAAAGTAGGAGCTGCACATTTTTGCAGGAGCATTTTCTCTCTGGCTCCAACCACTGATACCTAAATGAAATAAAAACTTGGGGCCCTTATAGACAAATTGTAAAAATAGGTGCAGTAAAAGTGACATCTGTTTTTGAAGTAATTAACATGCATCTTGAACTTGCAGGAGGCATGCAGAGTTGCATCAAATTAAACTGTTTCACAAGCTAGTGCTAAATAATTATTTTTGGTACTAAAGCACCTTCGTAGTTATCTCAAGTCATCGCTGTTAATAATGATCTGATAAAAAATGTTAAATCAAAATAACAGAACTAGGGGCTGTTTTCTTCTTCCAAATAAATCAGGAGTTTAATTTAATTATTCGAAACTTGGAACACAAATGTAAAATAAACTCATGAAAGTATTATTATTTAACCATATCACCATAAATTTTACTAGGAGATTTTATGAATGCAATCATAGTTGATCTAGTTCATATTGTTTACAGGTAAATTCACTTTAAATTTAGCAATATTAGTTGGCCAGAGGGCTCCCATAAAGCCATGTGGGCAGTACATTTAGCTTCCCAGGTTCGATTCCCAGTGGGAGCCTACATAAGAAACGACCCAACCTTTTGATGTACTTTTAAAATTACAACTACTAGGAGGTGGGCAGATAAAATATAGAAAAACCATAACCAGAAGGAAATGACTTGTTAAAAAAGAAATAATATTTAAATCTAAAGTAAGGCTAAGGAAATGAAAAAGCTAAGTATTAAATGTTGAAAAAGCCCTATCTGTTCCAATGCAACAATAGGGAGCTGTTTATGTAACAGTTGGTCCTCGTATGTTAAACATGAGAATTTACACTGAAGAGGTTTCCATAAGGTTTTATACTTGAGAGAAATACCATACATTAACATACCCCAATCATTATCACTCAGCCTAGGAAAAGATTTGTCCCGCAAGATTCCTGCATTGTTAATAACAATATCAATGCGGCCAAAATTGTCAAGAGCGGTTTGAATGATCTTGTCTCCTTCTTCTACAGAATGATAATCAGCTACTGCTTTGCCACCTGAAAAATATGTTGATTTAATTTAAATAAATTGTATTAAAATTTACTAGTTCTAAGATACAGCATTTTATGAAGATAGAAGAACATCTTTAAATGTAAGTAACAATGAGTGGGGAATTATAGATTGAAATAAACTAATCCTTGATTTGGGTCATGCTGTACTATTCATCTAAGCCAGTGCTCCTCAACCTTTTCTCACCTACGACACACCAAAATTCTTCCTAGAATTCCCCGGCACACCAAAACTAAAATATGTAGGTATTAAATTTATACACAAATTTTACTATATTATATAAATTTAGTTATAATAATCATTCTATACTACATCTTGAAAAATAGGCAATATAATGAAAAATAATTTGTCATTGTGTATTAAATACATAATGAAAAATTGTAAAATGTCAAATACATTGAATTTGACTACGGCACACTGGTTGCGGAGCACTGATCTAAGCAAATGAATGTGTGAATTTCCCACAATTCCACCAAAATATTAGCTGCTTCGGTCATTCCGCTTGAAAATATAAGTTTGTACAGTGTATCTACTTTCTGAGATATTCCTTCTACATTGAAAATATTTTCTTCATTTGAGCAGTATAAAATTTAAATGCAGCAAAATATTACATATATTTTACAAAAATCTACCATTATAACTAAAGGTTACCTTTGGCTCTGATTTCATTGACCACAGAGTCAGCAACCATTGTACTTTTACCATCACCATGTCTACCTCCTCCTAAATCATTCACTACAACAGAACATCCACGCTCGGCCAGTAGCACAGCATAAGCTTTTCCAAGACCTGATAGAGTGGAGATGAATTGAAGATCTTTAAAACATATTCTAATAAAATAAGAAAAGAATCTTTGCTTCAAATGGTTTGTTCTATGTTGGTATAAATCAGTGAAGTATATAATTAATTTAAATGAAGAGTGCAAGGTTAACAGTATTCTCATTTTGGAGTACTTTCCATGTTTATTCACAATGACTTTCCAATCATTTTCTAGATAATATTCCAATTAAACAATACAAATAGAGAGAATCTCTATTTGAAGTAAAAATTAACTGTTAATTCTGATATATTATGTAGATATCTATTCTTTCACAAATATTTAACACCGAGCTTAGAAGAATCCTAATATTGCCAGAGATGAAGAGTAATGTAAAGGGAGAAATAAATTAATTGGAGGACTAAACAGCAATCTAAATTGAAGTAATGTTCTAAAATTGATAAGCATTACACTTGACAAACATCCTGGGACTAGGATTAAATCTTTTTTACCATACGGAAATAAGGCAGATATATTTTCATAGCTGATTTGAAAATACATCTTTAAATTTAATTCCTTAGAGGGTTTTTAAAGGTTAATAAACTCAAATAAATAAGACTGAACGGTCCCAAAGAAACTGTGTAGGAAATGTTGGTAAAACGCAAATTTTACAGACATTTTAGTACAAAAGGTGTAAAAGAACTTAAATCCATTTCTTATGTTAGAAAAAGGATTTGATTAATTTCATTGTGGACGACCAAAAAAGATTTAGGTTAGGTCAGGGAGGATCAATGTAAGGTGATGAGTGCATGGGTGTTAGTCAGTAAATTCAGAATCTTTCTTTTTCTAAAATCTATAACTATTATTGAAACTATGAAGATGACTTGGTGAATGGGATTTTCTCATACGAGGCAAATGAAATAGTAATCAAGGAATTTATAAGATTCACGGAAAATTACCAAGAATATTAATTTAAAATCATTTTACGATGGAGCTGTGACCTATTATCAATAAAGATTAATTAAGGAGGATGCAAGTTCAGAATCAGTGCTAGAAGTTATTATGGATTTGTGTAGGGACCATCCTAATGCTGGGTGTGAGAAAAGTTGGCTCCAATATATCAAAATAATATTGGGACGCCTTACTTCGCAAAGACTTTCCCCATCTTCTCAGCTCATAAACTCGGAGAAACACGAAAATTTAGACCCGTAACCAACTCATTTACTTACCAGCTCCAGAACCAGTTACCACAGCGACGCGACCATCATATCTCAGTTTTTTACCGTGCATATTCTATATTCCTGGTTTCCTTTTCAATGTTAATACTTCACGAGAGATAAAGTAAAAAGGTGTCACCTAATTTGTTAATAACTTTCACTATTCCAAACTAGAGAGCTAAATGATACACGGATGGTGATAGTCAATTCTGTAGAGTGAAAATGGTGAAAATTTAGTAAGCAAAATAAGGCGATATACAGTTGTTGGTCTCCGATAAAGTGAAGCTTCTTCTTTGATAAAAAACGATTAAGCGACAGAGTTCAAGATGGGATAAAATCGCATCGTCACGATCGTTATCTTAAATGGATCAAAATGTCAATGAATATGTATGTTCTCGGTGCACCGGATTTGTGATCCCAATTTAATTTACGAGTACATGCTCTTTCGACTTTTGAATCCTATCTATTTAAACGGCTGTCTTTCGATAAACTCTGGGAACTCTCTCTATGATTTTCAAAATTTCTTATGTTATTTTTTACGCATTTCTACATGAGAGTCATCATTGATTTTCGAGTATCTCAGATTTACATGTCTGTCGTAGTACAGAAGTAACTAGTATCGGTTTCACGAATCCTTCTTCTAAGTTGTATTTAACTATACTTTGGTAGATTATATTCAACACAAATCTAGCTACATTTTACCAGAACGTATATATAAATAAATCAGTAAAGGATGGTCATCAAATTAATGGCTTACGTGATCAATAAACTTTTATCTTATCTTTTGCCGCGATGGAATGCTATTGATTTATTATGCTTTCAAGTATGAGATTCATTTGATTGTGGAAAAGAAGTTTATGATTAGGGACTTTACCTCACGCGTTAATTGTAAAAAAAATCAACACCTTTATCAGACGTGGAACGAGTGGAACACACATGCGTGCATCGGATATTGAAATTTATTTGTGGGATGTACGACGGCTTTGTTATAAAGATTCGGCAAATATACTGCTTACAAGCTGGAATAGTTTTTCTTTAAAATACACCATTTGCTCGATATTTACTGTAGACACCTCTTTTCAAGAGCTTCAGATAAATCTAAAAAAATAATCTTTGGAGATTGTCTTTTCTCTACTGAGGATTCTCTCTATCCCCAACATGATGGAAGAAAGTACTGCCTGATGCCAAGGAATAAATAATTTTTATTACATGATGCAATTAAAAGTACTTATCATAAAAATCTATTTTTAACTTGGTTGTTGTAACTACCAAGCTGTGATTGCTATGCTCTTAAGAATTAAAATTTTCAGAGGGCAAGGCAATCAGCTAATCAGTATAACCATGGAAGGAGGAGGATCCTTCTTCCACGGTGTTACCGATAAAAATACATCAAGCCAGGGGCTTATTCTGTATAAATTTATGTTCATTGAAGATTCATTAGGAATTTATCACCCCTGGTGATGTGTGAAATCCAAACCATTAGAAGATGATGGAGAAAGGCACATCAGGCTTACTAATGGTAGGCCAGATGATTTATTTGATGTTTTCAATGGACTAGATAAAAATACTGGAAGAGACTATCAGCAATATTTTAATGTATCTATTTATGTTTTAACTTTGTTATCTGATGTGTCAAATTAGCCACATGGTATATAAGTTGACATCTTAACTTAAGGATATTTTCCTTTGATTTTTATATGCTCTCTCTCTAAAACTACAGAGAGACAGGATAAAACATAGAATAGTACGTATACCTTTAAGGGGAGCTAGACTACAATACTACTAAGTACTCACTTATTGTGTGCAATTTATGTTTTGAATACCATAAAAATGTAGTAAATACTAGCCACTTACCAAATTCTTAAGATTCCAATAGAATTTAACTATTGATAGATGATACCATTAAGGTTATAGCTATATTCCTCATCATGATTAAGTTCTTCTAAATTTCAAATGGTAGCTTGCTAGTCATACAATGACTTCTCAACCCATCTATCCACAACACCGTAGCTGGGGACAAGTTATCACTTAGTACCAGAAAAACTTTATTTACAAAAAAAGGTGCACGTCACACAAAGACTCATAGCACTGACAGTTTCCCTTTCTTATTCCCAGGGATTAGATGTTTCTATCAGAGGAACCACTAAAGCATGATCACGAAAGTGACTGACAGTTGAGAAGTTTGTCCATTGTTAATATAGGCAACCAAAGCAAAGCACTACTTCTATTAATTCTGATACACATTTTCCTAAGTAAAGTACACAAATGTTTTTCAAGAATTAGCTTTTGCTAAATTTTAGAATACCATTTCATCTACCAATACAGTATAGCCTGTTTGCAAAATAGAGGCTGATGACATTGCATGACGGGAGGTGTTGGAGATGTGAAACTTAAGGGGTAACTGCCATGCACCTTGATCAATTTTGGTTTACAGCAGTAGTTTGTGGATGGCTTCCCTCTTCGTAAGCACTGCTTATCCTATTTTCTAAGTTGGACTAGGCCCACCTGCACAGTAAGCTACGGAGTATTTGCTTCTATTTTGCGAATGAACAATAGACAACCTCTCAAATGTCATCTTATATGAGCCAAGTAAATATACACACATTAACTACTCCATCTCTAATATATTTTAATTATACCAAAAATACACCATTTAAGAGAACTGAAATGTATTTCAAAGAATAAATCTACAGCACTATCTGAGATTAAATTGAATGCTGGGAGTGAATCTGACTACTTTATACAGGTACTCTTGTACTCATACATGTTCCATAAAAGCTTATGGTGGAGGAAAAACTCGATTGAACTTTATTTTGGAAAACACACAATTCAAGTTTGACTATCTTAACTCACAAAATTCACTCCTGCATAATAGATGACAAAATCAATGAACTTTTACCAGAATTATTGTACAGCAGTACAACTGACAGAAAGCAAAATTATAATTAACACACAGTTACTAATTTATTATAAAGAAAGAGAACATACAAAGAGATGACAACAGGTAAGCAAGCAACTGCACTTGCAATTCCACTAAATACAATCAGTCATGACAGCTTAATTACATCAGGATACAAAGAAATTAAATCCAATAAAAAAACGAAATTAAATAATAATATACTCCATCTTGCACAACCTCATCAAGATACCATTGAATACAAACTCGGCACTTGAGAGACTAAAATAAAACATAAAAAATGCTACTTTCCAAACAACTTCTGGAGATGATTTACAAGCCATAAGAATGCCTCAAGATAGGCAGGCCACTAGGTTTAGTCAAAACTCGAAATAGATAAATAGGTGATTGTGCTTTATTTTTTAAAATCAGTGTCACAATAGTATTATGAGACTTAAATACATATTGCTGGAGTAAAAATTAAACAATTTCGAAAAGAATAAAACAACCTATTTTTCACTGATAGCCTGATCTATTTCAGGCATTAATTCCTTCAGCTTCCTCCACTGCGTACCTGATAGACTTATACCTGAAAACAAGGCAATAGATTTAAGCAGGCATTTTTATAAACTAATGATTTCATACAAATATTAAAGCAATACATATAACCATAATATATTAAAACAACATTATGATGTAACAATTAACGAACCCACAAAGAGTACTAAAAAAATGGATACCTTTCTTCCCTGGCTTCATATCTCCATTAGCACTGTAATATTCCCTAATGTCAACATAAACGTTTCCTTTGAATTCTCTCACTTTAACGTATCGCATCTTTTCCAGTTGCCAAGAATAATCTCCATTTTCATCTTTCTCAGCAGATGTTGTTGCAGGCTTCGACTTCTTAGTTGGAGGTGCCTTCTCCTGTAGATAATAAAGTTTTGCAATTAAAAATTATGTAGAATACCATACCATAACAATAGGTAGGTAGAGAAACCTAACAATTTTGCAAAACCTGACAATGCAATTTTTTTGGCACCAAGTGCTTTATATTACTAAATCCCGAGTTAATTGGAATAACACTTCTTTCCTAATCCTGATATCTATAATTTGGTTGTCATTTAATCAACTGTCAACAAATGTGAATAAAGTAAAACCATAAATATATTTTCTCTACCATCTCTATACCTCAATTTAGCATGCGTACAGTAGCAAGAACAGATTGATGACCTCTGGTCTAAGGTCTCTCTGAGATATACGAAATCTTTACTTAGGTCAGCTTATTAAAATTGTCATTACTTGGTCATTTTTTTCGAAATCACTACAGATTTTTATTTCTTATGAGGTGAGAGGGAACGAAAGAAAATTCTGAAATTCTATCACTATACACCATTACTTCATCGATTTCAGGAATATAAATAAAGCCTCGTGGATTTGCTCGGCATTGCTTATCTTAGGACAATGGCTCCTAAATAAATTTCTCGGAATTATTTCTCATCCTCGAAGAGACATAATTAAATTACTACGGATACAATATAATTGCAACATGTAACATCAGGATTTGCGATACCAAGAGTTAAGTTCATCAGAAGCATCTTCGCCAGAATATAGCTGTAGATAGTCAAATGCTTATAAGAATCTTATTTCATGTCATACTTTCACCTCGTTAATTTAACTCTAACTTTAAAATTAGAAAGAAAATGCGACAGTGATACAAAGAAAAATTGACATGACATGGAAAATGTCGATAAGGTAATATCAAAATGAACGAGAGGCTATAAAACTGTATCATGACATTGCTAAGTGAAAGGTAACTACCATGTGGGGAATCGCATGAATATGATAGGGCATTGGACAAAGTGTACTGTTAAAGAATGAATTGGGTGTCGTTTTAATTACTGCAACAGGGGTTCCTGGTAATGGATGTTCATTGGAAAGTAAATTAACACGCTTAAGAACTGAGCAGAAAAATTCTGTTCGCACATAAGGTGCCGGCTAAACATGACGATCCGCCAAATGCCACAACTCACATGGTTACCTCCGAGGTCTTCACTATCACTGAACGCTATAATTGTATCAATATTAATAATTGAAGCCTTACACTCACCTCATCGGATGATTCAGAGGAGTCAGAATCGGATACTTTCTTCTTATCCTTATTCTTAGGCATTTTTGAATTGATGTCTAGAAGAGAGGTAGGGAAAATAGAACGGATGATACAACAAAAAAATTAATCTTGTATTAAAATTTCAAAGAAAATATTGATTTTGTGCAAAGTTACAAGAAACACAGATATATTACAAATATAACGCTTACTCGGCTGAGATATTACGGGCGGGAACAACTTCGCAGCTTCAACTTGAAAACAACCAGCGAACGGATCAATTCGTTTGAAATTGTATGTGCTGGCATCTAGTGAGATTTTCACTAACCATCCATATTTACCATTAATAATGTTTAATAAATATGGAAAACATTGAAGGACTTTTTCTTGGAAATATGTATATATTATAATTTATAGAATAACTGTTCTTCGTATTAAATTATTTGAGCTTTGCATGACGTTGGTGAATTTTACGAACCTTACGAACACTAGCGCCAAATTCCTCACTAGCGGTCTAGCATTCAAGCAGGAGTTGGATTAAGGTTGTTGTAATAGGAATTTGTCTGTAACATTGGTTTTCTATTTACTGGAGTCCTCATTTATTTGGGGGTCGGATAGCTCTTACAACTCCGAACGATATCCATTCAGAATGACACGTAAGTAAATAATGTTATTAAGTGCATTATTTTATGCGCGTTACTACAATATAAATTAATTTCAACATACATCCTTACTTGTTATCTGGATGCTATATTTTCTCGATGAAGTTTGTTTAGCATATTTCGTGGTAGCTTCTCTTATTTAGCTATAAAATGTTGTGATTGTTCAATAGCATATTTCCTTAGATTGACGAGTTATAGTTAGTAAATGTGAAGTCGTCCATTTGGTAGAGCGACATCTCATCTAAACGTCAATAGTGATTTGATATTGCTGCACCTTTGAAATTGATCGCTTCTACGCATTGCCGTTTTGAAAAGTTTTTATATAGTTATATAATTTACCCTTGTTCAAATTAAGTTAGTTGGCAATCTTTAATGGTTGAGTCGCATACTTATTTTAATTTAGATTGATAACGAATTGTAGATAGTCATTTATTAATGGAAGACATGAAAGTCTTCGCTGCCCGAAGGAGTTAAGTAACATTTTGCTGTTTTGTACCGATCGGAAAGGTCAGATAGTTTTCGTATTCAGCTTTTGGAAAGATCGAGAAAGTAGGCCATAGTGCTGGAGGTTACTCATATTCACCTTTAAAATATCAATAACAAAATTTTCACATCTATTTATAAAGGTATTCGGATAGAAAGTGTCACTGCGTATGTATACATGTCCATGTATTTATTCTTAGGTGGAAACCAACGTGAACTCGCCCGAGTTAAGAACCAGAAGAAGCAGCAGGAAATAGCTCGAAAGAAGGGTGCTACCGATAAAACTTCCAATAAAGGAATGTCTTTGGAACAACGCAAAGCTAGGTAATGGAAAGGATGTTTGGAATATGAATTTGTTTATTTTGTGACGGATGATTAACTTCGTTTCTGTCATTTTAGGGATGCTGAACTCATGAGAGAAAAGCAAAAGAAAGCTGTAGGAAAGGAGGATTCCAGTTAGTTCAATTACTTTTCTGTGCAACCAACCAGTCGGCCTTTTAAACTTTATAAAAACCAGTGGAATGAATTGAACATCTTTGTGCGTGTTGTGAAACAAAAAATTTGCTGGTATCAGCCTCCCAACTACATAACCTCATTTTTTTACACTCTTAAGTATCGTTTGGCATACAAAATCTCTTTGAATGTGATGGATGGAAATACATGGTCTGATTAAAAACTAAAAGATTCATTATTATTGATTAGACATTTCCTTTCGCTGAATTTAGTTCATAAGTCATTGAGTAAGATATAAAACTAAAGTCATCGGGTAAATAGGTGTGGTTATTATGAATTAATAGTGGTCTGTCTGATATCAGTATATATTCGTCCATCGGGTTTGAATATCAATTATGTAATACGTTTGTTGGTATTAATAAATGGTAATGTATAATGTAACGTGTTTATAATTTTGCATCTTATTTGTTATCCAGTGTTATGAATACTTTTCGTTCTTGTTGATTTTCATGAGGCCTATTTCCCTTATTAATAAGCTCTTTCTGTCAAATTATACATTTTTAGTACAGGATGTCTTTTCATGGCGTTGAATTATTGGTGAACTGACTTTTGAATGCTTCTCTCTTAGATATCGAACGGGTTTCTTTTCTGAGAGACTTTGAAACTAATTGTTACAAGAATAGTTTCATTAGGAACTGTTTTGTGTGAACTGTTGTAAGCCATAGCTGAGGATTTTTCATGTTTTAGTTTCCTTGCACATATTTTGAATTAATGATGCTAATTGAACAGATAATTGTTATGTAACTGTGATAGTAATTGCAAAATTTCAAAAGTTATCAATTAACCTTATTTAAAATAATTTATTTCTGTTTACAGTAATAACTAACTTAAATTCTAGCTTTTGGAAAACTCATCTCAGATGAGGTGATTTGGAGTTAAGCATGGAAAGGAGTGTGATAAAAACCCTGGTGTTACTTATGTTTTCTACTTAAATTAATTTGAGAATATTATTTTGAAGTTTACCCTAAAAGCTGCCTTTCGGTGAGGGACGGGAGTGGCACATCTGTAATATTTTTTAATATATACATATAATAAAGTTTTTAAGAAAATTTTTTTCAAGATAACTTATTATCAATAGAGCAAGTCTTGTATTGATTATTATTGTGACTTGAAGAGTGCCAAAAATGACTAGTAGTAGGAATTTTTGGTGAAACTGCTGGACGAGGGCTTATTTTATCAATATCTATTGAAATTCACAAAAAAAGAAATATGCTTATTTTCCGTGTGTGCTCAATAGTTTTTATAAGTTTTGGGCTAACTTAAAAAAAATTATTGCTAAGTATTAGTGGAATTAAATTTCTGGTAAAAATGTCTTTGTTACAGACTATTCCCTAAAATTCTTATGTAGCATAACGCATTTTTCAATTAATCATTTTGGTATTGATACAATCTTTATAATATCTTCATAAAATTTTGAAAACCGGCTTTATTTTGATATCGAATATGGTACTGGTAAAATAATGTGCCCAATAATGAGACATACAAATTCATTACATTTTGCTTTCCCAAGAATGTTCTTTAAATCATTGAATGGGTTTAGAGGGTTGCATCAGAACTGGAAATATCGGATTTGATTGACATGGCATTAAATGGAATTTACTTGTTATGAGAATCACAATGAAAGATTCCTCATAATTAAAAAAACATTTGATTCTAGATGGGATTGTCTTTATCAAACTGATGGGAAGGAATCTGTAATTTAGCTCTAATTTCAAAAGTTGCATAACTTAAGTACTCAGATATTTAAATCAATCTAATTCCTTTTTGTGGTAATTTTTGTCTAGCAATCCTTGTATGCAAGCATAGGAGAGAATATAGTACTGCAAATAAATGTTATGGATTCTCTGTTTAACCAGAAGGGACCAAATGCTACTTGACATGCTTCCACAAGAATTGGAAACATGAAATATTTTAATTATTTATCTCATTGTGCTCGTAGTTGATGTATCAATGGGTAGAGAACAGAATGAGCAAGTTGGCATTTTTGCACTACTAGTACTTTTTCTAGACTTCTCTCCCTAAAACATACTACTTAGTCATATCTGGTAATTGGCAAGCAAGTAGCATTGCACCAAGTTCTTGTATATATTTAATCTTAACATCTTGGTAATGAAAACTTGCCCAGGAAAAGGAAATTTCTCTCCAATGAGGGCAGATGTTTGACAAGTATACCTAACTAATGAAAATTTTGCAGTTCTGAGATTAATGATAGTACAAATGACTAAAATATTAAATAACACAATATTTTAGTCACATTAACTCGAGGTAAGATGTTTCTTAACTTTCTACAAATGTATCCCGAGTTTTCCTGTCAACAAAGTACCATTCAGTGTTTGGAAATGTGAGCAAGAACAGAGATGAATCAGTATGGATTATGCCTTTAGCATAGATCCTTCAATTCATTTCATGGTAAGAATGAAAGTGTTTTGTTCTCCTTGTCATTACTTGAAATATATTGGAGACCTAAATGCTGAGAGGATTACAAACAACAAAATTATCAAATCAGTAAAAATGTTGAACGAGTAATTCTTAGGATGATAACTGATTGTTTCAAGAGTGATGCCGATGGTTCAGCTGTTGTCTCTACAGCCATCTTCAGGACAAGATGAAGTAGCTAGTCCTGAAGATGGCTGGAACATCAGCCTCGCTCTGTGAGACAACCTGGGTGTCATTCAGAGAAGTACTCCTTCAACAATCTATCCACCAGAAAACCCTGAAATCTTAATAACAATTTTAGTTAGAGAATGTAATGTTTTAAGTTGATATGTTCATTGAGGACTTAATGTTAAATAGATAAATTGTTAACTCTTGCTCCCCTATGAATTTACTAAACATATGCAAGTTTAAAGCAACTATCCTTAAGTTAATCTTTCTGGGTTTAATTTATAAAAAAATTCCTGATACAAAGCATGAGGTATTATTGATTGCAAAACACATTATTTCAAATTGATTAGAATAAATTTGATGCAGTCCATTTTATTTCCACATAAATGCTGTATTTACTATTACTTTATGATATTGAAAACTACTCGAGAATATAGGCCTCCCTCTGCTACAAGTTACCAAAAATTTAACTCAATGAACTTGTTCAACTTAGTTAATGATATTATTCTAATATAGATATTTTAGAAAACCTCGCTGAGAGATAGGAAATACACTGAATAACTCGGGTATACAAGAACCAAAACTATAAAATTAGTCTCCCTATGGAACGAAATATGCTCGTAAAGAAATCTGAGATTGATGCGAGAAGTAAGCCCTTGATATAATTGCAATTCAAATGCAATATGATATCTAACATACTATTATGAAAGATAAACAAATTGGCAAATTAAGGAAAACTTGGAAAAATATAGTTGAAGTTATTCTAAATAAAAGGAAAAGTGGACTATAGTGTTTTGTACAATAATAAATGTGAAAATTGTCAATGTACTAATCTGAATAAATAGCCATCTAGTGGAAAGGTATTACCTCAAATTCCTAAAATTAAAATATTTATATGACATACATCTGACATTCTGAAGAAGGAGAATTAACTTCAAAAGAGGTTATTATTTTAAAGGCATAATTGATAATAAAGAAATTATACCATGAAGTTCCCCAAAGAATACAATTCCTAAAATGAAAATATTTATGCGACATAAATCTGGCATTCTGGAAAAGTAGAATTGATTTCACAAGAGGTCATTATTTTAAAGGCATAATTGATATTGAAGAAATTATACTATCTCTTTT
The DNA here is from genome assembly GCA_947579665.1 of Sympetrum striolatum. NCBI lineage: Eukaryota > Metazoa > Arthropoda > Insecta > Odonata > Libellulidae > Sympetrum > Sympetrum striolatum. Next base: position 43,754,608 of record OX388342.1, on the reverse strand, counting down.
TAATCTACATAATTGATATAGCTAATATACTTGATACCAAAGAAACCTGTATGATAATGTATGCTGATGACATACATATCCTATTATAAGTACAGTAATAGTAGAGATATGGCAAGTAACAAATATAAACATAGAAATGAACGTTGTATCAGCTGATATTTATTTCATTAATATGGGTGGACTCTACTGGAAGCAATAGCTTCTCAAACTTGATGGACTAGACCTTTTTTACAGACAATAGCACCTATCGGAGATGCAATAACTTCCGGAACATCAGAGTGGTGCTTGCAAAATAGACAAATTAAATCAAGAAAAACTCAGATAGTGGTCTTTGGAACCAAGGATAAACATTTTGATAACTTCTGCTTGAACTTTAAAGATCTAAGGGTCACACCTTCTGAGAACCTGAAATTCCTTGGACTACATATTGATCCTCACTCACCAAAAACTTGATTCGATCTTCTATTCATTTTGTGTATTACGGGACTCAGTTACTCAAAAAATCCTACTTAACACTTTGAGTGCCAACGTCGCTCACAGTGATGTTGGAAAATTTTAGTTAAAATGCCGGCGTCGCTCTAAGCGACTCTTAACAAAAATGTTTGTTATAAAAAAAATTTATTGTAATTACTTAACCTTTAAACTGCGGAAAACGTATAAAAACGTTTTCCTGCCAGAATGCGAGAACTGCAGGAAAAACGTTTTTAAACGTTTAACCTGCTCTTCCTTGCCCATGCTTGGCCTTCCTCAATTTTATGGTGGTCCCTGTGAATGAGACGCACCCTCACAAAATCTTTTGCATTGTCCTAAATGTGGAAAACCCTTCCCCAGGGTTTTCCTGCCTCTGCGTAATTCCAAGATTTGTAGTGCACTCATAATTTCATATTTTCCTCACTCGTTAAAAATCAATGTATCTACTAACTGTTTGGTATCAAATTTATCAGCTAACAGCAAAGGAAAAAAATATGACAATTAAATCATTGGCAATTGCTTCCACGTTAGAGGAACAAGCAAAAGTCTTGAACAATAACCTGAAAATGAACTGACCGCGGGCATCGGAAAAAGGTCTACCCGGATTATGGGGGTTTTCTGCCTGCTGCAATTAGTCTGATCCACCAGGAGAAGGGACCGTTTCTCTAACTTGCCTCCCGCATGCGACTGTCGCGAAAGAAAAATACACCCGCATCTTAAGGGTTAAAAAAAAATAATTTCTGAAATATAGATTGCATAATAAAAAAGTAAATGTTTTCTATACCCAGTAAAATTTTTAGCAAATTATTCAGAATATTATTAGTTTAATAGATATTTTTCAAAAAGTCTGCAATTTTCTGTAAAATAGCTTGGCAATTTTCGCATGATATTAGGCAATTCTGCATGGCACTCAAAGGGTTAATATGTTCTCAGGTTATTTTTAATCCAGGGTCACACATGGAATCACACTGTGGTGTCCCTCAACCAGACTGATTGACATTTTTACGATTCAGAAGATGATTATAAGAAGAATAGCAAATGCTCCTAGCTGAGTTACTTGCAAACCAATATTTCAAAAATTTTAACCGTTCCATCTATATACATTTTTAACATACTATTGCTTGTTAAAAATAATATCAATAATTATCAATTTAATGAGTCCTTTCATTACCATGACACAAAAAAGGAAAATAGATCTACATTTACCAAGATCTCTCAATAAAGTCCATGCAACAGCCCCAAAAGTGATGGGCATAATTATATTTAATAAACTACCATCCAAAATTAAGGGAAATATTAATTTAAAGACATTTAAGCATACTGTTCACAAGTATTTACTTGAAAAATGTTTTTATTCTGTACAGGAATACTTAAGATTAATAAAAATTATTAATATTATGAAGTTTCCTGAAGAATACAGGGAGACATCCATTGTCTACTTTCCGTGAGGTTAGTAAAGGAGAAGGTTTTAGAAAATAAAACTTATTATTTTATAATATTTTTGGAATATTTATGAGTTTATTACTCTATTCATTACATAGAATGTTTATGATCTAGCATAATCAGCAAGGAATTAAGCATACTTTGATTTCAAATGGAATAAGCAAAACATAACCATACTGCCAGTATTTTTATATGTTCTTCTAATTTATTGCACCATTCCCATACAATGAAATGTTTCTGTCTACTAAGTTTATGAAATTAGCAGAGCATTGCAGAATAGATTTATAATTAGGACTACCACATCATATACCACCATACACAATTTTCTAAATGTTGCCATTTAGACAAATACCATAAAGAGAGCTGTCTCAGCAGCTTTTAATCACGTAGCATACAGACAAACAATAATTTATGATGAATTAAAATTAGGAGAAATCCAGATAATCTATTACCTAATTATCACCTAAATTCAATATGTGTGCATGTATATACCTATATGCATACACATACATGGGACTTTGGTGTTGAATATATTTCCCATTATATATTTTACGTAGGAACATTACAACTAATCACAAACATCCATTGATGTACATTTTGTGTGACAAAAAAGAAGGAAAAACACTCTTAAACAAACAACACTGATCTAATTATAAAAAGATTACAATCCAGTCCAGATCTTTTTATATGACTTACACAATTTGAAAGTAGAAAAGGTTTATTACTTGCATTTAGTTAAATGTAAGAACCTCAACATTACAATTCCATTAGTGATACAAAAAATGGAAAATGTATGGTGTAATTGAGTAGGAATGTATTTTAGAATATTTGATTATAGAAGCACCTTTATAAATGTTCGTATACGCATTAAGGCATTTAACTACAGGTGTAATTAAAATACTATAGAAGTTTAGGAGAATTATTAGTTGATTTTCAGTAAAGGGACAAGAGACTAAAAATTTCTTTACATTTTAATACACAGAAAGACTATTACTTAAATATTATAGATAAAACAAATGATGGGAATAATTGAGCATAAATGGCATTATAGCTAGATCTAATACAACAATTAAAGAACTGTACATTATTGCTACTTGATTATTTTTTCAGGAAAGAGCAAATGTAAATATTGTTCCTCAGTATTTACGGAATCCTGGATCGAAGCTCATAAATGAAAAAAAATTTAAACAAAAGAAATTATAAAGGTATGAAATCTAGATTTTTCCTTTATTTAACTGGATATGGAAATTATAATGTTTATAGCTTTAATATTTTGGAGTAAGAATAAAAAGAGGAACCTAATAATTGAGAAATTAGGTTGTTCCAAAACCTTTGATGGAGGACAGTTGAAACTATTTTCATTGATAAATCTTTTTTTCTTAATTATCTAAGACTAGCTTCTTCGTTAACAAGAAAGTACAAATGGAAGTTAATTTTGACAGTAAAACAATGCATTTCATTTATGGTTTTAATCCTAAAGCTACCAAAGAGCCAATGAAATATCCAATTCATGAAAAACATCAAAGAGACATAAAAGTTAATTCATCCAATCAACAGAAAGTCTATAAATACATTCTCTAAAAATAATTCATCTCGTACATCAATCTTCATACTATCAATTACTAATTATTGCATTTGTATTATTAACTGTATACTTCCAGCTTTCCTAGTTATGTCACAGAGGGAATGCCCACTTTTGAAGGCCCTGCAACAAGTTACTTGAAAAATAAAACAGTGCTCTCTTGCAGCTGAGCATAATTAACTGGATATGGAAATTATAATGTTTATAGCTTTAATATTTTGGAGTAAGAATAAAAAGAGGAACCTAATAATTGACTTAAAGGAATAATGTGAATTATTTAAATTTTTATGGATGGTATCAAGCTTAGATTTACTTAAGTTGTGGAAGCCCAAGACTGTTCAACTCACAGATCTGTTGTGTGGCAATCTATACTTTGGATGCTAAAACAGTATGCAATTACCAAAAATTTCCAGCTCATATACTAGCAACAAGGATCAAACAACAACATTTTACATATTAAAAATCAACCAGAGATAATAACAGTGTTTTATGAATATGAAACTGTCAATAATTATTTTCTAGAACAAACAACTTTCAAATGCCTACAGATTTTCTGACAAAGATGGAAAATTACATAGTTTAACAATAAGAGTGCACTTCATCATCCTGTGGTAAAAATATGCTCGATGATAATAAATTGCCTCAAAAGATCTAGCTAACCCAACTACATCAATACATTTAAAACATTTCCCGTTCTAACGTAATGTCCTTGATAAATAAGTAATATGCAAATATACAGAAAATACCCAAAATCAAGCATCTATAAGCCCAGACAACAAGCATTAAATATCTCTCACAATGGCATGTGGGCAATGTATGCATCCATATAATAACCGTATAAAATAATTAGCTGTTGTTCTATCACAATATTGGTAGTAAAAACCTAATGGCTGAACAACAAAATTGGACATTCAAATATAATCAATCAATAGTACCAAATAACACATTATGTACAAAAATATATAAAAATAAATCCACATACAAGAAAATATCATTGTACAAAATTGTTCATCTTTCAATGACTGATTTTGGAACTTGCTCTCCGGTGATATTAATAAAGGCAGAAAGAAAAGAGCTTGATTGAGAAATCTAGAAGTAACATTATCCAAAAATTTTCACTATGATTTAATCATCTACAATCATCATGTAGAAGAGCAAAATTGAAAACAATTTAATTATTCCATATATGTCCTGAAATAATGCTCAGCTAACGATTAACTCTAGCTAAAGATTTAATGAGCAAATACTGCAGGATGCATGTGGACTACAGGGCATGGAGCACTGAGAAACGACCGAGCTACCTGGTCCTTCACCTGTTTCTGAAGAAGTTGAAACTCCATTTCCAATCAAGTCACCTTTACCATTGACAGACATGCTGACTGACCCTCTCTCTAAAAATATTCTGGAAGCACCTATCATCTCTGAATACATGGCATTATTGAGAGCCAACCAGCTATAGCTGGGGTTTGGTATGGGCCATCTAGAAGAAACGTCCCCTTCTTGGATTGCGACAGGCAAAAGACCGCTGTTTCTGTCGTTACCTCCACCATTAGAGCAAATCTCACCATCTCCCACGTTCAGATTCTGCGATGGCCCTGCTCCATCCATTCCTGTACAGTTGTCTACCTGTGCTCCCACTCGGTTTCTTCCTCCGCCAGGCCCGCCCTTATGGCTCGGCCGTGTCCCCTCAGCTCACATGACCTATAACAAGACAATTTTATTCTCAGAAGCCCTATATCAGTAAGGATTTTTCTATCATAAAATATGGATGTAAAGGGACAGAATGGCTAGAATAACATTTTCTGCTAAGGTAAGACAAGGAGGCAAAACATAAGTTTACTTTCTTTAGCCAATGGATGCCAATAAGATCATGTGGGAAAGTCAGATGCATCTAAATTAAAAATCTTCTATCTTAGTTATTTGATTGATGAATTAATTGACATATTAAATGCTTTCTTGGTTGAAAGCTTATGTGATGAGAGTTTTCATAGCTCCTCAAAATGCGATAGTTTCTCTGAAACAACAATTTAGTTTTATCTTTCGATCACAAAAAAATTTCAGGCATATTAGTAATTACAATAGAATTCTGTATTATTTAAATATATTTTAAAAATATATCAATAAGATGTACAAAATATATTTTAAGTTCTTCTAAGTTAAGTTTTGAGATCATGTACACAGTAAGGAATACATATAACTGGATATAGTAGTTTGCTGTTTTTTTCTTAAAGAAAGTACCCTTGAAGATAATTTACAACCAACTCCTTTGCATGTTTCTCTCATATGAGCTTAGCAATTTCAAGGTTTCAGCAACACATATACTGACTTCACTTTGTGTCAAGATGTTTACATGCATTTTAAATTAAAATATACATTTTCAACTGATCCAAAGTAACTACTTTAATGAGCAAAAAAGATTTCATAAGGAAGGGAAAAAATATAATGTAAGCAAGGATAAGACTTCAAAAATTTAGGCTTCCCTACACCGTAATCTCAGCTTTTCCAAACCAATTTGGAATAAAGCCATTACATCACAAAATGACATTTTCATGCTAAACCAATATTAAAGAATAAATTTGGTTTGAATAGGTTTAAGTCCATCCTATGAAGATAACTTCTAGAAACAATAAATTAATGAAACTACCAACAATCAAAAAGCTTCAGTGGACCTGTATAATAAAGTTGAAAAAATTAAAATTGGCCCATCAGGTATGAACCATTTCATACTACAATTCAGGATGAAAATATTTTCAGGATAAGTTTAATGGTTGTAAGATAATTAGGGAATTTATAAAGTTCATGTACTTTATTCTTGCTTGTTTTAAGCCCAAGATATCCTTCATTCATCTTTAGTAATAATTTTTGGATTTCTAACTTTAAAAAATACACCACATCATCATATAATAATCTGATCATTCAAAATATGATTTACTTTCCATTGAAATCCATTGATTTTACCAGTTTTCTTTCAAGAAATGGGCTATTCAGCTCATAAAAACAAAATGATATGACAGCCCCGGATTTGATTAATTCTTCCTTATCCGTAAAAGAATAATCAAAAGTTTGAATAGGCAGCTATTTTAACAGAGAAAACATATAATGTAAAGAATATCACTCATATTTGCCATTGATTTTACTGTTGCAAAAACTGTTCATCCCTTTATCACCCAACTAATAGAGTAATAGAAATAAATTCAGCTGTATATTTGATTTGAAAATGAAAAAACACCACACTAAACGAAACCATCTCAGGGTTCACTTTGTGGTATTTCTTAATTTGTAAAAAGTTCATGGTAACAACTTTTACTAGACCACTAAATATCTGAAAAAACACGACCTAGGTTTCGTAGCGTCGCTACATCATCAGGTCTGATGGATGTTTTTGCGTTTTTTCAGATATTTAGTGGTCTAGTAAAAGTTGTTACCATGAATTTTTTAAACACCACACTATTGACATTATACATTCATGGCTGGAAAATATCATCAAATAAAATAGAAAAAGAGCTCAAAATGATTAATCATTTCTGCAGTACTACACAAAATGATTCAAAGACATTCTTCCTATATTTATTAACATTTTATAATGCGTAACGGTTTCAATGGAAGATGCTAAATAATTCAATTACCTGTAAAATCTGGCTTGCTTCAAAAGCAGTTCCTGGAAGAAGAATCATTGGACTGGACACGTGGCCTGATTCAACGCAGATCATATTTGGATATTCATCATCTCCAAAATCAGGAATTTCCTTTGCTTGCTCAACCCATGGATTCCATATAACTACAGAAAATAAATGAAGATATTTTTTAGCAAAATGAGACACCAGAATTACTTAACTGGATATATTTGAGGATTAATAATTTAGAATTAAAGAAACTTCTATGATATTATTTTTAAGTTGTATAAAACAATGAATATGAAATACATACAGGTTTGTACAGGTATACCATGACAGGGTGAACAACAGCCAAGCATAAAACTATATCTAGATTAAGTTTACGATATTGAGCAAAACATGTATCCGCTTCACACTTACCAGTGTCTGGAAAGTTGTACTTTTGTATCCTCATTTTCCTTCCAGAAACCACATTTGTAATAATATGTTCCTGAGGTGTATTGTGGTATATACGATCAGTAAATTCTGAAATAACAACAACATCGCGAACCTCTCGAAAGACAGCATTGTCTCTGGTCTGTGAGATAAAATTAAAATATAATAAAGATTAGATGCTGTATGGAAAGAATAAGAATACAAATAATGATTGTTTTGCTTCTTACCTTATCAATGTATGTGCACCCATACAATCCAGTAATTTGGCAACGACGCACATCAGGAACTTTAAAATATGTATGTAGCAACAAATTGAAACTAAATGTTTGGTTTTCGCTTGGATTATACACACCAATATTGAAATGTAACTCTTTCTCACGCAATATCAACCGGTAAGTCAAACGAAACCTAAAATAAAATACGTAGTTAGATTAATTTATTTTTGAAAAATAAAAACGAGCAGCTACGAAAAAAACTTACGGATGATTCCACATGGAACGAGTGTAATCGCTATCCATAAGCGAAAATACCGCTTCAACATCGCCACTTGCAAGACGCTCTGGAGACTTCTCCAAATTCCAGCGGACGATTCTTGCAAATCCATGCTGGGGGCCATAGCTCCAGGGTCCAAATTGAGCTATGATTAAATGAAAATATTAACTTAAGAAATTACACTATTAGTGTGAAAAATTACGGAAAAATTGACTCAGTAAACTCACGAAATACGAATGGAATTCCTCCACGAATCGCCCTTTTCCCATCGAAGATGGCCTGCTTGCTATAATAAAAATAATACGAATTTTTTAAATCTTCAAGGATAAAGCACGCTGAACGTGCGACATTAAGCAACAATTATGAAAGGCAGATGCGTTCAGCGCAAGTTTGCGCGGGCGGCGTTTTTATAGTTCCGTTTAGCGAAATGAGGAAGTGGAAAGGGAAGACTTGCGTGTTTTTTTCGACTGGGCTTACTGCCAAACACAGAGATAACAATTAATAAGAAGGTCAACAAAATAGCGTTTTCACCAGATTCCAGAGATTAAGTTTTTGATAGAATAATTACCAGAATGCACAGTAAAGTCCAAAGTTTAAGAATTATTTTAAAGAAAAATAAACTGCAAGCAGTTAGCAAACAAATATAAAAACAATTCTTCTGATTGCGAAAATCAATTCAAAAACAAATAATAAAAACCGGGATAAATTTACAATTTAGGGACGTTATAGCAAATTTTAATACATTATTTTGCTCGACTGTGTAATTTTTTTTACTTATCGAAGACTAAAGTCTTCTAGATAGGTATATACTTCTAATGAAGTTCACTTTAACTAATGAGGATAAAATAATCACGCATATCATTATAGAAGATGTTACGTCGAGAAAATCCAGTTAAAAGTGGAAAAAGAAATTATATGAAAGAAAGGAGTATATAATTACAGCAAAGCAAAGGATTACTTCGACAAGTGATAAAAGTTTGAATAATTTCTATTGCTATATCTTATAACTTCATTAAGTACAACAATCTTGAAGGAATCGGATATTAGTTTCATTGGTTAACGTCGCCCAGTAAATGGCCATCCATTTGCGCCAGCTTGACGAGAATAATAGGAGCTTGCGCCAGACGCACAAAAAACCGGGCAGTGGCTGTGCAGACTTAACTCAAATGCTGCGGGCAAGATCCATAGCGGACGCCATTCCGACCGACGATTTTTACGATGAATTTCAAAAACTATACAGCTAATCTAAATACTCACCTCACAAAAAGCTGCTCTTGATTATTAACTCGCCAAGAAACAACAGTTGAGCCTGATAAATAGAAAATTTAATCCACATAAAAATAAAAGTCGATCCAAAAGAATGTCAAAACATAAAAAATCAGAGTAGCGTTTTCACCGAAATCTAGTGTTGGGCTCCTCATGTGCTAAGCATGACGGCAGTATATGAAATTCATGTTTTCCATAATTTAGCTTTATATGAACACAAACTCATGAAGATAATATTGGAAGATATAAACGTTGCCTTTAAATTGATAAAAATTCAAGTTATAGGACACTCACCATGTAAGTTTACAGTGCACGTTGTGTTATTTCCCCGGTCGAGAACCACCACACTCGTCGCCGCTGCCATGTTTGAATCTGAAACCGCCTGTTCTGTACCCTTTGTTAATTGAAAACGCCATGACGTATGAGAAATTTATGTGCCACATGAGAAAATATTAAGAATATTCGTCTTCTTCAGTTAATTTATTCGAAATTATATTTCATAGATTAAATATATAATTTTGCAATCGCCAGTTTTACAGCATTTTGTTTGAGAGAAACTAATATTAACTATTTTACAATGAAACTCCGAAAACATCATCAGAGGAAATCAGTCGGTTGAGATTTATTATTCATCATTCAAATCAGTAATTAAATATTTAGACGCATTAATTTAATTTTATGTTCAGCATGACTCGTAATACAAGTGATTTTTTTTGTTTGAACGTTCCGACATCGAATTATCTTGACTGTGAGATTTCTCATACACGCGTCGTTCCTCTGTCTGAAATGGTCTCCTGATCAGCTTCAACCGAAGATTTGTCCAGCGTATTAAAATCACATATATTTCACATCTTAGTTGCAGAAATCCTTCAAAAAACATGTCTTTTTGTAATTGAAACAACACGAGAGCTTCAGTCAATCTAATGGCAAAAGTTGTCATTCAATTTTAAGACAAATTACTCTTATTTTTTGGATAGATGCTCAGTCCACGTTCCGTTCCTTCAGTGAATATCATTCCTTGAGCAAGCAGTCGGTTTCCAAGAGTGGATTAGACGTGTTGTGTTGAGTCGTGCGAATTGTTCCTGTGGTGTACATTTAAAACACGTAGATCTCATGTACTTTAACAACGATGCTAAAATTTGGGAGTAAAAGCGATATTAACGTCAGTTACAAATGTACTGTGCGCCTTCTTGAAGACACAGAAGTGATAGAGTGTGAATTTCAGGTGAGATATTCCCTTATATTTGTTTATTTTTGTTCAATGTAGATTGAATCGTATTATTTAGTATTTGAATTACCAATTAAATGGTCCCGCTCAAGCAAATTTCAATAAGAGCTTTATTTTCAATTTTTACAAGGTTTATTTTGTGTAATTAACTTTGTTAGAACTATAATCGCACCACTTGTTTTGTACAGGTTGATAGAAGATATTAGTATTTGAATAATCTGTCAGGGTTTAATAATGTGGGAAAGAATTGTAGTAATCATATCTTTATACCGGTCTTAAGTAATACTTTGGAACAGTGCTGATCATCTATTATTTCGCAAAGATAGCCAATTTTTTATTGCAATGAAACCGTGAGTATGTTTGATTTTAAAATTTTAGATCAAATTTTGTGCCCCATAAGTTGTGTAATTTAATAAAAATATTGTATTTAAAACAGCAACCACTCCCTTGTTGTGTAAATTAGTACTTAAAACTTAGTGACAGTCCTACACATAAATATTATCGACGCTCACGCAAGTAATTTTTGCTATATTTGCTGGTTGTTGTCGTTTTGTCAAGTGAGTGTTACACCTGTTTATGAAAGTTAGCTCTCTCGAATATTTGAAAATCATTTTCTGTACCGATAATTTTCTTTCCGCCTTCCAGTTTAGCTTTGAATTGTGTTTTGCTTAGTATTTGCTATAGTTTCAATTGCGGGCTCTTAAGTCCTTATTTAAACGGCGCCGCGAAAATTTATGTCGAAGAAATTGCAGTGAGAGTATCAATTTAAACAATGTCACAACGGTGCATTTTTTCAGTGCACTGCAAAACAAACTTTACGCACAGGTCGTCGCGTGGTATGTTTTGTGATTTTCGAGGGAGTCGATTCTTGGCGCCAAATAGTAGTGCATAATACATAGCGGAATGTTGATTGCTGAAATGGCAATTTTGTTTAAATGCCTCATACTTATTTCGATCTCAGTGATTTTCTGCGAATTTTAAGGGAATTCTGGTAGAAGTAAAAGGAATGGAAAATGGAAAAGTTTAATTTTTACGTCAATACCGCGCCTCGAACTGTTACAATCGAGCTCGTAATTTCAGTTATATCAATTATTCAGTTTGATTGAATTATAATTCGGAATTTAAATTGAAAACTTGAGGGTTGGATTAGTTTTTCAGTAACTGTCACTTACGACGGTAACTCGCTGAAAAAAAATAATTTAATTGTCCGTCGCGTCAAATCAGCTTTGCAGCGCTCTGCCCTTTATTATTTTCTGTCTCTTGCTTCTCCGCATCCTCTTTACTCAGTGGAACATCGTCCTATTCGTATTGATCAAGCCCTTTTTGGGGGAGAGCGAGCAATCCGCAATAGGTGATACTGGTTAGTCGGGAGGCTGTGGTTGCAGCATCCGGGGAGCTCCAAGGGCCTTTCTTCCGCCGTCCTTTCAGAGTATCCCAACTTCCGGTACTGATTTCAGGCGATGTTCATTCTATAGGAGAAGATTTCTAATGTGGATATTTACATAGATTCCCTATGTGTTTGAACCTATTGCTGTGATGCTTCGGACCTTTCGGAGCATCAAACACCACTTGCTTCCTTGCGTTGGATCGTAGATTCGTATTACATTGGTAGTTAATTGCTTTGGTTTAAGGATCCCCGTGCTAGCGTGTGTAAAGTGTGCTTTTAGAGCTGGACATCCTTCGTTATTACATTGGCCTGAAAAAAATTTGAAAATTGGTGTTGCCTCTACTATAACGTAATTATCTTGACGAGAGGCGTTACATTTCGCCCTTGTTGTTGAACTGTTGAAGCAAGTACAGGTATCCATTTCATATAACATCTCTGGACAATGTGGCTATAGAAATATTGGGGTGTTCTGTGGTAATTAATACTGCATTTCTTAAAATCCTCTCTATAATTCCTACTTCAATCCATTTGATAAGAAATGTGTCAATTGTTTGGTTCATAAAAGTTAGTTGCCGCGGAAAAAAGATTCTTTGCATCTTAAACGTGAGGTTCGTAAATGCAATTATCCGGAAATATGATGTCGAGTGACGGAAGATCAATTATGAAATATCCATAGTTTTTATTCCAAAAATGTATTTGAACAAAGGGGTCATAGCAGCTTTCCGTCAGAAATTTCATGATTTTTCCGCTTTATCATGTCATCTTAATCAAAACGAGTACTTTATTGATTTTAGCGCGCTCGATAGAAAAAAGTGTATCCTTCTGTATATCTTAGTCTATAATGTCTTTCTTGCTGTTTCAGCCCAGGATATAGGTTTATATGTACTACCGTCGTGTTTTTCGAAAGAACGTTTTGAAGGTTTGGTAGCAATTCTTTGTAAAAGATGTGTTAAAACTTATAGATTGAGAGATTACCGTCACTATCGCTAGCAAGGTTTCACGATCAACGACACCTCACTTTCACACTCTTCTAACTCAAAACCCTTCACCATTAGGGTGGAATCATGGGCGATTTATTCAAGTGACTGAAATCGGAATTGAAACATTCCATCTGCGGGAATAATGTATAGAAATATAAATTTACCACAAGATTCAATATTACAGCATGAATAGGGTAGGGAATTAAGTATGTATGTATATATGAATGAAAAGACTTAAAATTATATTTAAGCGAAATGCAACTATATGGTGAAAGATAAAGATATCTTGAACAATAAAAATATGTTTGGAATCCAAAATGACAATTAACTTTATATTCATGATTTCTTTCTGTAGTTTTTGAACGAATTTAGCTTTAAGTGAATTTAATGAATGTTTAAAATATTTTAACAGAAAGGTAAATTCTGCTATTTAGTCGACTAAAATGTTACCTAAATAAGAAGCATGACTTCTTTTGCTCGGAATATTTTTAAAATTTGAGCTATCCTACTATCGTTTTTATTTCTTCAAACTCTTCAATTGTTTCCTCTGTTGTCATGAATTGACCTGCATATTTTGTCGGACAATGTTTCACTCACTCTCTTGCATTTTCGCAGTCTTTAAGGATCATTTAATCATTTTTTTATGTTAATTTTTGCCTGAAGAAATATACTTTTATGGATCCGAAATTGTGAAAAATAAAGACAAAAGTTGATATCTCCATTTGTAGGAAGTTCAGCAAGGTATTTTCTTAGATTGTTTGAGAGATTTTATAAATGCTGCTTTAAGGAAGGCAAATATGTCTTTGAAGACTCCCTTTTATTTGAACTTTTTTTGAGACCTTTCGAAGAATACAAAATAATCAGTTATGATAGCATCTGACGTAAAAATGATTTTCTCAAAGGTTTAAGGTGGGAAAAGAATCTTATCATCGATGTGTCCATGCTGTAGCTCAACGTCCTTTGAAGATTAAAAATATATATCTTCAAGTATTTATCAATTTCTTTTCGTCAAGAGATAGTAATCTTTGAACGCATTACTCTTGCAGTGATTTTCTGTCCGTATCGATAAAAATCAGCGGAAAATGATGCTTGTACTTGTTATGAAGTTCCTTCGACTTCTGAAGTATTTTGCATTTGCAGGTGCGTCCTTCGACCGGAAATCGAACCAAGTATCGCTTTCACTGAAGGCGCATGCGTTTGGTATCCGGGAACTCAAGGAAAAATATGTTTATCAGTCCTAACATTCAATATTTTGGAAAAGAGCGGTAAAATAAAAAAAATGAAATAGACATCTCAGGCAAAAACAATTCTGTCCTAATTGAAATTACTGACAGATTTTACTAGGAGATTAATTCATAAATAATATCGTAATGTTACATAACCAATACTATAATTTGTTTTGGATTCACAAGGCTTATAGTTTACCATCGAAAAATTTCTTTCTATTTACCTAACCATTCTTGCCGGTTGATTTTATATTCCTAACTATTTCCTTTTTGAATTTTCTTCGTCATCCTCATTTAGCATTGCATTCATTTAAACCTCTCTTTATATCTTATATCTATTACTTTATCCAAAACTTATGGGTTACTATTTCTGTGAGATAATTAAAACTTTGCTTAGTCTATTTTCGTCATCAACGCTTCATTATGGTTCCCATTGATAATCACTACGAAATATCAATCTTATATTTCACCATTAATTTACATTTTGTTCCTTCTTTAAGCGGCAAAATGAAAATAAATAATATTATTTATTAAAACAATACAATGAAAGAGTTTAAGCGCCTTAGGCTATATTGATCACTACTTGGTATAATTTTAGTCCTTTTATCTACATATCTCTGTCTTAATACATACTTTCATTTCCTTTGCTTATCTGACGCAGAATTGAGGCATCGACATCATATTGTCACTGTCATTATTGTTGTCATTTCTGATTGGTCCACTTTTATTAACAATGACATTCTGTCATGTGATATCGCATCATGGTAAACCTCTCTCTTAGCTTAGCTGTTATCTTAAATCTCACATACAGTCCTGCTTTCTTCCTCGATCAACTTGTATTGGAGTGTTTGCCTTTTCTTGCGTTTGAACTGTTGCCATATGATGTGAACGATTAGGAAGTTGAAAGTTATTTCCTCGAATATCAACAATGAAATTTTTGAAAATATAGAATTTCGCTATCCAAAAGGCATATCCATGTAAATAAGTCGGAGACATTGATTTAGATCCCTGGAATAGCTTTATGAGATGGCCTGACAGAAATCCGATGCTCTGATGCTGAACAAATGCTAATTTGATTGCCACAAAAATTCGCCTGGAATATTTAAGTTAAGTTCGTCAAAGCATTGAAAGAAGTTCATTCTTTTTTGTATTGACGCGTTATGTTAGCAATTTTACAATTTCCACCATGTTTCTTTCTGAGAATTTCTCATTACGCGTATGATTTACCCTAGATATAAGAAGTGGAAAAACAACATCCGCGTGTCATTTCCTGATTATTAGTAGTTTAGCCGATACAAATTCATAAATATACCGTATTAGTATAGAACTAGGAGAGGCATTCTGTAATGAATGGAATATTTATGAATTTTCGATCAAAAGACAGGAGGCGTGACCAGCATAAAAAGGTCTGACTTTTGTTTATTTGGACACACGAAGAAGATAAGTGAAAAATTGAGATAACGGATCATAAATAACAAGAATGGACCAAAAAGAAGAGGAAGGCAGAGGTCGGTCAGCTTATTGTTATGAATCAGATTCTGAAGAATGAAGGAGTCTGGGTTTTAAAGTATATAGATTGTGTGAAGTACGATTATGACTGAAGCTTACGTCAAAGGAGTGTGACAGGACCGGAAAATAAGTAGGAACATTGCGAGGTTAATTACTTCAACCATCACAAAAGAGAACATAATTGAGGTATTCAACTACTTTTAATTGATATGATATAATTTTAGTTACTTGTATTTTCACTTTTATTTACTCAATTAAAACGTTTAACATTGTTTTTACCGTAGATTTAAAAGTACACGATATTTTGACTTCTCTTTCTTCCACGTATGCCGAAAATCGTTGTCATTTCAATATTCGTATAGCGGATTTACGGCGATTTGGAATAATTAGCTTTTTGATACATTCATAAGAATTTAATTGACCATATTAGTTCAAAGTTCCAAACAAATTTTTTTGTGATAGATATTTGGCACACTTCACGTTCTCAAGCACACGAAGTTAACAATCGACCGTCAGCGTTTTCTCTAATTCGCGAACGTTTTCTCAGTTATGTCAATTTTCAAGTTATTACCGGAAGTGATGTAGAGGAAAACTAGAAGAATTGATCTAGACCAACTTGTTTCAGTAATGGACTCGGAGACGTAATTTTTTCCATTTTGGCATCGAGAAGAGATATCTTTCATTTTCCCATCCGAAAAACGCAAAATTCGACTCCGATTTCGTTCCGGTAGCTGCTTCTCCGCTATCCAACTGGTTCATTTACGTCGGTCCTTCCGAACAGAAAAAGTCGCTGTTGTATTTGTGTATGGCCACAGTTACTGGAAGATTGTGATATGGGTAATTTAGAATGACCCAAAACAATTTGATTCGCATGGGTTAAATGCTAGTTGATGTTGTCTTTAGTGAGTAAAATATGTTAGCTCTAACAACCGGATGGTGTGCTAGTAACTTCCTGCAACATTGTTAGCAAGAAAATTTTACAACGCTTTTAATTTTTAGTTTTACGGCAAAAATTAAAGTTGAAATATTTGTCGAGTCCAACTTTTCGAAAAAAGTCGCGTCTTCTCTCAGTCTTACTTGGATTATATTTTGAAGTACTGTTTTTGTTCTGCTAAGGTGACATCACTGCACGTCGAAAAATTCAAAGGTTCCTCAATTTTAGCGGTTTTTCCACTTTTGTTTAAACGAAAAAGTTCGACCGTAATTCATTCGATTGATGCATACCTCGTTTAATTATGCCTCTTTCGAAATTCCCATCTGTAGCCGCCGGAATATGCTAGGATTAGATCATAGCCATATTTGCTTCGAGAAAAACCTTTCAAAACCTTTTTCGTTCTCGACAGGAGTTGGAATCAGGAAATACGTATGGTTAAAAGAGCCACGTTCGTCTTGGGTGAGAGTTCCAAATCATTCACCAAAGTGGGTTATTGTCGTAATATTTTGTATTTTTAAGAGTCGTTTGTTATAAAAAAGAAGCTTCTCCCTAAAAGATGCAAACAAAACATGAAATGAACCTACTGTACTAAATTTGTGCTTTGCTGATGTGAGATGCAGTTTTTTATTCTCCAGAACATTACCTATATTTTACTTACGGCACGACCTATTCTTGCCTCTGCAGCTGTTTTATGCCATTTAATAATGACTAGGTTGGAATTGGAAAGGCTATGGGTTGGAATGACGATATTGGAAAATATTTTGCCCAAAATCTTAGTTCGCTACTGTCGTAAAATTATTTTTCATCACATTTATTTGAGTGCATAGAATAGAAAACGGTGGTAGGTTGTAAGCTGATTCTTTGTTTTCCCCAAGGATTGACATCGAAACAGAATTAGTATAGACGAGGAACATATGCTTTAGTAAAGAATTATCTCTTGGTTTTTTCGTGGTAGAATTTTAAACCTAACTCTTCATTTATTTCCCTTACTTTTTGGAGCCTTGTGGGTAAGTTTAACGGCGATACTAGGCATCATAGCGATATCGACATATTTGTGTTGAGCGTAACTTTTTACGAAGGGAAAATCAATTTTGCCTTCTTAATGAGTTTCTCTTGAATAGTGTTCCACGCCATATTATTTTTTATTTTCCATTATTTCAGAACGCTTAGTTATGTGTCCAAATCCGGTATCGAGCGATATTTGCTACTTTAGCTAACCTATAAGATTCTCTATTTTTTCTCATTGTGTAAGTAATAAAATGTAAGATATCCCTGAAATTATTATTCCGAATTCTTTTATATCGTTTTCAGGGTGCAAGTGATGAATGTTTTTGCTTCATCTTTTAATTTCGCTCGAGCCAAATTGGCAACATCTCTTTCCCTCGGGACTTTATGTTTTATAATTTCTTTCGAATGCTCAAAATACCCTTTCGGTAGAGAAGTTGGCATATTTTCCGCTCCCCCGTCCACTCACGTCTCCACTAATCTAATTTTAAGGTTATATATCTTACTTTATTTCTGTTTGTGACCACCTACAAAGGAATGCCTCAAGGAGGAAATACGTAATCGAGTCCCTCCGCCCTCAAAATTTATCTTCCATTGCATTATCTTACTTTACCCCGAACAATTCCGATATTTTCCACGTTTACCTTGAGTCTTGTTTGCCCTACATTCCTCCGTTCATGTATTTTGTCGAGGTCTTGACCGAATTATAGCACAGGCATTGAAATATTTAGGCAATAGAAGTTCGGTGAACAGATAATTCAATTATTTGTGTAATTTATCGTTTGAATTCGCTATATTATTTGTATTGTGGTTTATGAGGATTGTTATCCTGTAGCCTGCCATAATCTTTTCGTAATTTCAGGGAGAACCTTGGAATTGGCAAATATCTAGTATGTGATATAAGTCATGCATATGAAAGACGGCTGATACGCATTTTCATTCACATATGCTTCTTGTTTTAAAGGGACGGGAAGGACGTTATTTTGGTTTATCGGAAACGAAAGATTTTTATTTGTTTATGGACATGGGTCGTCTTAATGGTCTCCTTAATTTATCATTACTTATCCTTTGTACCCGAATTTAGTTTATGGAAAAAGAATTGTTTCAAGTCGGCATTTATTAAATGAACGATACAAATTTTCGTTGTATACATTTTGAATGACGTTTACTTTCATCTCTCTTACTGAGGAATGGCATTAATTTTCAACATCCCTGAATTCTCTATGGCTGCTCTAAAGGTGCGTTCTTTCGTAGCATAGTGAACTATGATCCGAGTAGGAAATTGTAGCATTGTCTCCGAAAGATGTTTTACAACGCAAAACTCACGCAAAGTGCGTGAGATTTTTGCGTCTCAATGATGATTCAGCAAATTAATTGGCTTCAGTTTAATCCGTACGATATCAGGCATCAAACTTGTTAGGTATATTTCAGAAGCAAGTAATAGTTCACATTTTACATCCTTCCGGCATAAATATTCGATTAATTTTTTCAAGTTTTAAACAGAAGCTAATTGAAAATAAATTTCCGCATTATCTAGTTCATTGATGTGATCCCTTTCGAAGAAACTGATATAAAATGCCGTATTTATCTCTAGGTATCTACAATTGTTTCTACGAAGGCTTTCTCCAAAAGCCTCATCCCTGGACGTCTTTCCAAGATCTTAACTACTGTATAAAATTATCACGATGTCCAAAAACATATGCTTCTATGATTGATTTTTGTTTGGTTTCAAATGGAAGTCGTCTTGAATGTTTCTCTAGTGGTTTAAAAAATTTCCGATCTTTCATTGGTACATAAATTGCTTGCGACGTTAGTTTATAAGTTTACAAATGCCTATTACGTACGTAAAACTTCTTCCAGAAGGAATAGGAAACACCGTGGCAATGAGGAAGCGTGAAGGTAAGTGGAGTTTGTAGAACTGGCTTCTCTACGACAATGAGGGATCTTAGGGGAACAAGCATCGAGAGGAACCCGTGTTCGAATTCACGGAAATCGTAAGCTGGTTTCCACCCCTTTCTTTGCGCCATACCATCGTGGCTGAGGTTCAGCCGAGATGCAGAAATTGAAGCTTTATGGCAGCGGCGCGCTACGAGAAACTCTTAAGTGGAAACATATCTTCAATCCCCTTTCAGTGGGTGAGAGTTGTGTCGGAGGGGGGGCGTTCTTCGATGGACGCCCAAGTTGACGGAGAATTCACTCCGGGAGCGACGCTTTGCGGCATAACCGCTCTAGAGTTTGGAAAAAATCTCCCTCCGGATATGTTGTGTAATGGAGGGGTATCGAAATGGTTCGAGATATTCGGCAAGCCAATGGTGTTCCAGAGGGAACTTAAGAGGGTTTGTAGGCGAGGGGTGGGACATTTGTAAGCCGAGGGGAGTTTTTCTTTTATTCGTAGGTCGTATGCTTTCCCTTTGACCCGACTAGAACGCTCGGAGATAAAGAGAGGAAGGGGTTTTGGTGGAAAATTGGAAGGGGAAAGACTCCGCTCGCAAGATCGATCTCTCAGTAGCCAGCCTCTGCCGCTGCAGGGCTCTGTGGAAGGGGGAAAGAAAGTGGGGGTCCTGGGGAAGGCACGCGTATGGAAACCCCCTTTTCGCTCTTCCGGATTTTTCCTTCCTTCGTACCTCGCGTTCCTCTTCCTTCCTCACTATTTGCTCCTTTTTATTTCGCTGCTTTTGAGCCATATCCGTGTCGCGGATCCACTTACGGTCTTACATGCTTAGGAAGCAAATTAAAAAACCCGGTGAATGTGTAATATTTTTCAATCGTCTTCTCGACCGTAGATGTTCAGCTTGTGGCCCATTTACTGCTCTAGAACCCACTAACGCCAATTTTTGTTCTTTGCGACCTTGCGAGCAATTAAAATAGCATTTTGCTATAAACGGTGACATTAAACGAATCAGCTGAAAATTCTTTTATTTGTCTCGTATAAGAGCATATCATTTCAACATAATTAGTTAAAAAATGTCGACTATTCTGCTGATCAACTATACTGAATTGTGACACTTTTCATGTTAACACATTCGCCAGATTCCGCGTGATTACATGATCACGCTGGGCGCTAATTGGTTTACCGCCTAAAAGTGCGGCAATGTTCCTAATTATTTCGTGAACAGATCATACACTTTTTTTACTTAAAACTTGATGACTAATTTGGAAAGTTTCCTGTTTAGACTAGAATCTAACCTGCAAAGTGTGTTTTTGCACTTACTTTCATTATCAATGTATTGCAGCAGCAAAACTATTTTCGATAAATTATAAGCATTTTAAAATGTTACTGTTTAAAATTTTTTTACCATATCCTGTGTTAAGTTCCTCTCTTTTCGACTCTTTAGTAGTATTTTTGTAATCGTTTTCTAGCCCCCGTCTCGGTTGTTATCCATACCCCAAGAGCTGCTATCATCTATTTTACTTCCAAAGCCTCTTGTCTAGTGTATTCTAAACTGTGCCTCGCAAATATTTTAAAGTGAAGTCGACGCGATACTGAGTTTTTTCGAAGTATTTGTAAATTTTCTGGCTAAATAGCTCAATTGGTTAGAGTATCCGTCAAGCAAATGGAAGACAAGGGTTCGAATCCCGGCCCTGTTAATCTTTCTTCCTGCCCATTCCTCAGAAAGCAATGCTTACGAAAGATGTATATTAGATTGTGCTACATTAAATTTCGTGTTTATTAATGCCCAAGGGAAAAGCAAATGTGCAGCAAAAATAATTGTTAAAATTTTTATTCATAAAACTGCTTCCGTAATATAATATTTTGTATTTCCATGTATGAAAATATTTTATTAGCCGCTCTCTTATCTCTCTTTTTACAGCTTCTGTGACTAGCAATCTTTTTAAATTTTTTGTTTCATTTTTCTTCTTGTATCATCTTTTGCAGAGGGATATTTGGAAGGAATTAATTCGCCTTGCTTTTTTAGATCACTAGGCAATAATTCTTCGGACATGTGAGATAACTCACAGTCAGAATTTCTCGTGTGCGAATTTTCAGTGAATTTTTTTGGGCCTTTTGTTAGCATTTCATCCTCGCAAAATTTTCCTCTCTCTCTTTCTAATTTTCTCCGATTTTGTCCCCTTTTCTACCCTCTGTTACTTTTCCTCCTACAATACTGAAGGTAACACGCAGGATTGAGAGATGATATTCTCATTTCATTCGTATAATTTGTAAAAGGTAATTCTTTAGCTTTTTTATTTTAAACGTTGTGAGCATTGCTGAAATGAACACAGAGAAACTATATGACCCTTGAAGGTAAAGATACAAAGCCAACGTTTCTCTGTTTAAACGTGACTGATTTAGATATGGTCGGATTTAATTATTCTTTTTCTTCCATCATGGTCTTCTTATACTGATAGAGTTGCCACCTCTCCCGGAATTCGGCCGATTTGAAGGCGTCTCCCGGGAAATCTTTCGAACTTTGAAATTGCTGTTCTGTGAAGCTTATCATCTGAAATTTATAAATTTAGAAGGCCTTGTACATACATCTAACCCATTGCAAGAGAAATATTCCACGCAATGTTACTATATATGAACGGTTTGCTTTAATATTACAATTCTTTCTCTGACTTTTTTAATTCAGCAGTAATGTAAACAGCAACACAAAAATTCACTTGGTATAAAAATTGTTAGCTTAGCAGTGGCAAACAATTGCTTGCGATTTATCTCTTATTGACTGAATGAAAGTTTCCTGGAACTTTTGAAACCTAAATAAAAAATCCATCGGAATCTCCCGGAATTGAAAATTTCCCGGAATGAACCGATCGCAAGGTATCCCTACGTATCGACTTGCCAGGCGTGGTTATAATCCGAAAATGTCGAATTAAGCGCACGCTTGGAGTAAAAATTACGATCAAAGATCTTTAAGAGACTCCGCAGAAATCTTTAAACTGACGACACAAACGTATTTCCTGAGGTGCAAAGCTAAACATGTGGGAAGTTGGATGGACCGAATCTCGAGTTTCTTTATTCGAGGTGACGCCGCAGAGGTCCTTCCTTCTACCCTTAATCCGTCTTTTATCACTTTCCTTTTCATTTAGTATCCTCCTCGTCTCTCCCTGTACATTTTATCTTCCAGTTTATCCCCTCAGTTTGCTCTTTCTTTTCGGCCGTCCCCTTCCGTATCCCTCTCGTAATATTTTTCGACTCACTCCAACTTTGTCGGCTATGATTAGTCCTTCCCACTTGGCCCCGTGAGCACGCAAGGGCCGCCACTCATCTGGGGCTGCTTTACCTTGGATTACGCCCCTCAATTCTTCGCTCTCTTCCCATTTATCCAGCCGACGGAAAAGAAAGGGGAAAAGTTATTTTTTTTTCACATACTTCTTATTCCCCCCTTTCATTGCCAGGGGTGTTGTTTTAATCGCAATCAGCAAGCCTTTTTCTCTTTTTTTATCTGTCGTCACATATCTCTCACACATCGTCACGTTACACGCGGTTTATTTTTGCAGGTGAAAAATGTAATAAATATCGCAACGTTATGAAAAGGGCCTTAATTCTTCTGATATTACGGTGGTAGTGTCCTTGTGTGTTTAGCGGTGCATTTTCTCGTGGTTCATGAATATTTATGGAACAGTCTTGGGAAAAAGTTGCGTTTTCTGAGGAGCAGGATTTGTAATCCCATGGCTCATGGAAGTATATATTTTTTGAGCAGTGCAGGGATTTCATTACTCAGGAGATGGAATGTGCTGTTAATTCGTTGAAGCAACCAAAGATATATTACTATTAGCAACCAAATATGTATTATTATATTAATATTATGAATTATTTTGTCATTTACTTATATTTAATTTTTATATCACTGTATTGATTCGCTTTGAATCCGTTCATCCTTGCTTGTAAATAATAGAACAATGAAAATGATTTTGCATTGTTTACGAGTCTAATTTTAGGGCTTCAGAAAACGTCGCAAATTTCGATTTGGCCTAGAGAAATATCGGCAACTAAACATGACTCCGAAACGAATTGTTTGCGTTTGCTAAGGTATCACAGCTTATTCTAATTCAGAATTGAACTGTTATATATGCTACATATTACGTTATTTAGACAATATGAAGTATTTAAATTCCTAATTTTAATTTTCAACCGAGTCGTTTCTCTTGTATTTATTTTTCCGTATCATATCTATGCTATCGTCAAGTTTGGTATTAAACGAGTTAATTTCATGTAAATATGCTAAATATTCCTTTATGACTAATCAAAAATATTTTACGTGCAATGCATACATGTTTACATTTTTTAAATATTTGAGAAGAGCCTGTTTTAATTGTTTTGTCTAAATAATTGTTTACTTGTGGGCCTTTAAAAGCGTAAATAAGTCCCTAATGGTGAGAAACACACCTGAGGGAAATCAGTAAAAGTCGTTAAATCGTTAATCCAAACTTTCATTAAAGCTCTCCCTCAGTAGTTATAAATAGTGCGCGTTAATTTATATTTTTAATTAAAAAGATAAAAAGTAGAAATAGCCTCTCCACATCCTGTGGGCATTCCTGCCGAGGAGGGGGTGTTATCGCTACTTTTCAACTTAAAGTCTTTCATAATTTTTCCATCCTACAAGTTTTATTCAGCATTTACGCGAAATAGCAAATTTTTTACATCTCCAGCGCTTCATCGTCGTGAAATTGCTCGAGTCGGGAACGTTGATACGTATTTTCGTAAGTAAAAGCGTTTATTTCAACAGAATGGTCTTGCTCCATTCCGTATCGAAAAATAAAGTGATAGAAAGGGGAATCCTTTGCTTGGTGTTCCCACCAAACTGTTCGAAAAATGGAGATTTTAATCCTTTCGGTATTTTTACCGTACGAAATGAATGCCTTCTCCGCGAATGGAAATGAAAAACATTCCGATACTTCTTGGAAGTATATTGTGAATTACTCAAATGTCCAGTAGCGGGAAAAATTAAAAGATCAGAAAACATCTCTGTATAGTTGAAATTTTTGTAAAAAATGTTACATGGTGTTTGTATGAAAGCATGGGGTGGCAGCGAGTTCGTTCTTTTGGAAAAATCTTTGGGTAGCCCACACGGATAATCCCCAATTTTATGGTAGTAAATTGCAAATCCTGAGCTGAAACTAATTTAGTATATTTTTGGTAAAGTAATGTATTTTTCTTGTTTACATTTTGACGAAGAAGTTAAATACTTATTTGTGATGTTTATAAGTATTTTTATCTGAAGATATTACGCTGTAACGAAACCTAGATCGATTTTGTTAGAAATAATTCTATGGACTCTTAAAAGTGAGCTTACTTACTCTTTTGAAGGAGTTTCACCAAATGGAACCTCGCACAGCATGTTTAATATCTTCTTATTTTTATCTTTTATATTCCGTTTCTGGATGTCGTTTTAGTGCTGGAATTACCTGAATGAAACAAAACAGAACGATGGATGATTACTTATATAGAATACTTATTTTTTTACGGTTAGAAATCAAAACATAATTATTTATAAGATAATAAGAAGTTTTTATATGTATACTCCAATTGAATTAATTAATTTATTTATTTGTTTATTTATTCAACGGGATGTACCCTTTCATTCACCCCCAATTCATAATTAGAGCAATTGAATCTCGCTTAATAGATAGCCAAGTAGATATAGAATAGAAAGTGCCAAATAATTCATTTTGTAGAGGGCATTTTCTGCATTGATGACTGGAATTTATATTTTTGCTGATTATATTCGGAGTGCAAAAGCGGATTTTAGTTTGTTATATACTGTGTGTATTTTTTCTTCGCATTTACTCTGAGAGCGTGTCTCTTTTCTGTTTATTTTCGCTCCATCCGATGGCTACGGGAAGTTTCGACGTAGCTTTTTTATCGCTCGCGCGGTTTGTCGTGGTAAACAAAGAATGGAAATAGATTTTCATGAAAGCTGTTTGCTCTGCAGTGATTCAGAATCGAATGAGCTATTTAATTTCCTGCATCGTCGTCGTTGCATCGCTCTGAAAAATCTCGGATCTTGCTCCGAAATGTTCTGGTATAATTTTACCAAATCAAGTGATGCAATTTACTACAAAATATTTTGAATGTTTCATTAATCTACTTGGTTTTTAAGCTAATTTTGTTTTTGCTTGCTTTATAATAACTTCGACTCTAATAGGTGAATTTTTAGTCTTAAAAGACGACTCTAACTGTATACTTTTTCATAAGATTGAAAAACCGTGCCCTAACTAGGATTCGAACCCCTGGACCTTGGCGTTGAAAGGTTAATTGCTTTAACCACTACACCTCCAAGGCCAGTTTTGTTTAGGAATTCTTTAGAAGGAGCGCTTTGAAAAAATAAAATGTTGAAAGAAAAAAAATTTAATTTCCATTTCTTTCAACGTGTGTATAGAGTTCCACTAAGTTACGATTGACAGTATTAATTAAATTCCCAAGGAAAAACGGACTAGAAAAAAGTCTGACTGGGCCGGGAATCGAACCCGAGATCTTCCTCTATCCGGGAGGCAGCCTTAACCATCTAGGTCACCCGGCCAGAACATTTCAACAAGCAGTTTTGGGGACTTAGTGTGCAAGGGCACCTCACTATCCTCCCGGATACTATCCTGGGTTCACGCCCTTATGTGCAAGTCACCTCATCCCTTTCCTTACATGCATTAATTTAAATATTAGACGAAAAAATAGGCATTCTATCATTGCATGCCAAAGTCATTCAGGACTTTGGAGTCATTTCAATTTAATATTTAAAATGAAACTCTACCCCACCGAATTGTATGAGTTAAATTCAAACAGCGTTTATAAACTATATCTTAATTAAGCCTCTCTCCGCGCAAATTATGCTTTTATTACGTATATTCATCCCTTCGCTCTCTTTCGATCATTGGATAGATATCAATCATCTTCAAAAGGCAATTTATTCCTCATCAATTTATATCTACTTTACGGTCTTCGGCTCGAGATTGCGTAACGTTAACGTGGCTTTCAGGCGTTCGTGGAAATTGACAAATGATGACGCAAAAAGAGAAAAGAGATTGAATTTCCTGAAGTTCTACATCTTCTTCTTCCACGAATCATTTCTTCTGGTTTATCTGAAAGAAATTGCCAGTTATTCAAGCAGGCTGTCGCCCCTATTAATAGATCTTGTATCTAATTATTTACTTAATATTTCGACGAAATCTTTTTGATCCTAATACGTAGAAATATAATCCATTTATCGTTTAATGATCTATCGGCATGAAAATATTAATAACGGAATGGATCGTATATACTAATTACTAAACCATAAATGCAATGTAATCCAAAAATTCTATATTTTAGTTGCTAAAGTTATAAAACATTAGGAAAGGGTTAAAGGTACTTTGCACATAAGGGCGAGCACCCAGAAAAAATTCCAGTGAAAAACGGACTTAACCATCTAGGTGGTTCAGGCAACCTCCCGGATCCCGGGTTCGATTCCCAACCCCGTCAGACTTTTTCAAGTCCGTTTTTCCTTGTAATAAAACATTCCTCAAAAATTATGTATCATCGTCTGTTATTAGAGAATATTTGATGAAAAGAAGGTACCGACGTGTAAATCATCTCAGGAACTTTCCGTCTGATATTTCGAAGTAAATTCTTTTCTAGCGACTGATATTAATTGCATAAAACTAGCCTGCTCTTCAATATCACTGATACCAATATAATTTACTGTATTCATTTCCTGATATCCATAGTGAATTCACCATGAATTGTGACCTAGAAATCTGCGGTGAGAGTAGCATTCCGCTGAATAAAAAGTAATTCCGTTTTGTGTAAGAGATATTTATTTTATACTGATGATTTAGGATGGTGAATAGCTTAGCAAATTAAGCAAACTTACTCAACGAGAGTTATTTAGCCATTGTGTCTGAAAGTGAGCATTTATTTCGCTACAGACCTATCTCATGCTAGGTATTCTTTCCTTAAATATCTAAATAGTCATTTTCTGTCAGATTTTATGTTTTGGAATTGGAATCTTGAAACTTTAATTCCAAAAGCCTTCTTTTGCGTTGAAATCTCTCTCGTTACATCGATTCTCTTCTTCTCCCGAGTCCTTTGACTTACTCGCTTCCACATCCGTCTTCATTTGTTTTTGCAAATATAGAAGAAAGCCGACAATAAACATGTCGAGTAGTGTTTCATATCCATCTAAATGTTTCCTCTCGTTAGTTTCCAGGAAGTGAAAGGGGCAATTAGAAGACTTCAGGGCCGACCGTTTCCATTTCCTTTGATTCATCTCCAATCGTTTCTATCGACTTGAAGAGTCCTTTACGCGAAGTTAACTTACACTTGGAGGTCATCATCACTCTTCGCTGATTACTCGCGAGATCTGCTCTGAAGGGAAATTGCGTGTGTTAACCGAACAAATAATTTGGCGCGAGTTCGCACGTATCCGACGGAATCCAAGCTTTCTGGTCGGATACACGGGAAATTCGAGTCTCTCGTTTATTTGGCAGCCTCTCATCTCTTGATGGATGCAGAGTTGCTTCTGAAAGGTAATTTCCGGCGAGGAATACTCGGAATTTCCTCCCAGACCCGTGGCGTGATTGATTTTGTACTTACAACCCAAGCGCAAAGGTACCGTCTCATAACGTTATATCAGTGGCATTAGTTTTGATAACGTTGCAGAATCCGGTTGCGTTTGTGGTCGTGGGATGTGGGCTGATCGCCTGAATTGTTTTTGCAGACGGTAATTCGGCCGTGATGAAGTCTTTGCAGGGAAGGGGTAATATGAAGGATCCGCGATTGGTCGTATCGGAGGAATTTATATTGGGAGGAACGATTCCCTTCTCTCCTTCCATTTTCACTTGGTAATTGAGTCATTTTCCTCTTCGGAACTTTGGAACTCCCGCATTTTCGCATCCTCAATCTTCTTTGAAAGCGTTTGTTTTTATCGCCGGGGATTCGGGTTATTTTTACGACTTTTCCTCCGGGAAAAGTGGCATTACTTTTCATTTCCTTCTCTTTTTAACAAATCCGCGTATTCTTGCCGGGTAGCAGAGGGTTCGGAGAATTTTTTTCTTTGAAAAGTGAAAATACTCCCCTGAATGAGAGAACTTTAATATCGCTTCCAAATTGGAAGGGGAACAAATATGATTCATCTCCCTGTCCCTTGAATTGAGTGAAGACACGTTGGGTTCGGTTTTAATCTTTGATCGTTCGTTTGATGAGCAGAATGTGGAAAGCGATATTAAGAAGTTTCCGGAGTTTGATGTGGGCTACCCGCAATAAACCCCTCGGGTTTCCACTTTGAGCAGTAAATTTACATTGAAATTAACTTCCCTAAGGGAATGAGAGCTATTTAGAAAGGGCAGAGATGGATGTTATAATTTTTTGAAATCCACCATTTTCAGTATTTTTTTTGCATTACGTATATTTCCAAGGAAGAACGGACATGAAAAAAGCCAGGACCGGGACTCGAACCCGGGTCTCTCGATTGTTGGTGAGGGACCGACCACACAAAGTGGTGGAAAGGAAAACCACGGTCCCGTCAGACTTTTTCACGTCCGTTCTTCCTTGAGATTACTCATAGGTGCACGGCTTTACGTGCAAATTCATCTACAAACCTTTCCTTGTTGCGTATGCTTATTGGAGGTGCTTTATTGGAAGTCAAAGTTTCAGCTTGAGAGTATTGGAGAATCTATGGAAAGAAATTTTAATTATCGTTTTGTGCCAGAGAAAGTGAAATGTTCCTTCCGGTTTGACCCGATATGTAATATTATTTATGTCCTTTGTAACCTATCAAACTTAAACATCTCTTTTCAACCTCGCTACGGTTTCATCATTTTCGTGCGCCTTGTTTTCTCGTGGTTCTTTCACTCCGAGCCTTTAATTCCTCGGATGTCTGAACCTTCTGTTACGAATATTGCTCTTGTATTTTCGTCCGGAAGCATCAACTTTCCCCTCTTTGTATTTTATCTTCGAAGGATTCAGCGGATTTTCAGTCTCCCCCATTCTCCATTTATTGCCCCGTTAAGACGTTTTACTCCAATTCTTGTGACAGTCGAAGTTTTTACAATACCTTAGAAGCAACTCGTCCCGCGTCTTTCCGCGAATTATTCGCCGTGAAATACCTCGAACTTCATTTTACGAGGAAGGGTTTGATGTCACAAGTGATTCTCAACTATCTTCATCTGCTCGTCTCTTATCACGTTATTTTCCCATCGCCGCCCGCATCACCCGGATTCTTCGCGCAGTTGCTTCTTCCTTTCCTCCGCGCATTGTCTCCTTCATTTCTCATTACCGCTCGTCCGCCGCACCTTTTGCGCTTATGAAAGCGTTTGGATATCCGCCCGAGAAGGTTCTCTTTATTACGGACCGAAAAGCAATTTCGACAAAACCTAACCCTTATGTTTTCCTCTGCGAAATCCCGCCCTCATCTCTTCCCCTCCTCCATTCGTCTGTTTCTCACTCTGGGGGGAATAAAGGGATGCTACTGTTTGCCGCGAGATTACTGAATGAGGTCTTCTTCCATTATCGAGAATTCCTGCAGACGCCTTTCTCTTCTCAGCTGTTTTCCCCTTTCCGAATGCCACCTTGTCGAAATTCCTCTACATTTTGTAGCTATTACTCTCACGTTTTTCAATTCCCCTCACCTTTTTGTGTTTTATTGCTGTGGATTTGTTTTGCTGACATCATGCTGTTAGATATTCTAATACATTAATAAGACGGGAAAAGTAAAAGAGGTACCTTAATTTATACTAAACCACAAATAATAATACATACACACACTACCAAGTTTTTTATGTATTCTTTATTTTGTTGTTTAGTATAAATTAAAGTACCTTGTCTACTTTTCCCGTTATTACGGATTATCACCAAGTAAACACTACCAAGTTTTGTATGTATTCTTCATCTTGTTGTTTAGTATAAATTAAAGTACCTAGTCTACTTTTCCCGTTATCACCTAGTAAAGACCGAAACCATCTCTGCTAACTTTATTATCTTCTTGAGTTGTCCCTCACGGTGATTATATTACATTTTAGTATACATTGTATACAATTTTAAGTTAATTATGTATCATTTTAATTGGTTTTACGAAGAGTGATGCACTTCCTTCTCGATCTCATTGTAATAAAGACATTAGTTATTATTACAGCTGTTATGTTATGACTGTTATTATCTTTGGCGGAATGATTCATTATATGGAATGCCGTATCAATTGCGTAATTACTTCCCAGAAATGGAGATCATTCTTTCAGGAATAATGTGTTTTTCTACTGGAACGAGGAGCTTCTTTCGATCCTTTCGGTGACCTTTTTATATTTAAAGGCTGTCGCAGAGGATCCTGCAGGTAGGAAAATTCCGCTGTCTTGTCGAACCCTTAAAATAAATAGGAAAGGTCGCGAAGGGCGTTTTCAAAGAAGGAGCTCTCTTAGTAATTATTTTGAGGACGTTTTCCGATCAATTTGCTAAATTCACTGCTAATTCTGCATAAAGGCGTATTCTGAAGGTCAAGGTTATCTTATGCAGTGTTCCCTGGAATAGGAAAAACCTACCTTGTCCTTTGATTACTTTGATTGATCGTTGGAGCATTACACCTGTTGTTTTACTGAAAATCAAGAATTATGGTTGAAAACTTTTCTTACTTGAAGCTTGTATACATATGTTAATGAAGATCCCAATCGTATTATTTTTACCCTGTATCTATTAATTAATTTCTTTTGGACGATTTTTTTAAATTCATGAAATAAAATATGTAAGCCAGCTGAATGACAGTTTTGAGCCCATGTAATTTTCTATTTGCTTTGCCTGGTTGAACATTTTTCCTATTTTTGTCGAAGGATGTTCGAATTAAAAACTTACTTCATAAGAAATGGTATGAAATCAATTATGTAATCAATTTATTACATTTTTATATATTTTTATGAACAGAAACTGCCTGATTCTAATTAATTGGCTGCTATGTTATCCATCCATTTTTAACGACTTATTCCCATAATTGAAATGAGAGTTAATTAAAACTCCAGGAACAAGCTACTTTAAAACTCTATTGGTTTATTTTTTTGATAATGATATTAATGCAATCAGTATTATTCTGCTGATTGTTAAAATGAGGAACCTATGCATTAAATTTTAATTTGAAATCGATATTGAATCGTTCTATTCACATTTCCATAGGTATCACCAAGTATCTCCGAATATTAACTTATATTATCAGATAGTTTTTATTTACACCTTAAATGTATATTTAGAAAAATATAGCGTTAATGATATTGGATAAAATTGATTAGAATTAGAACACATTTATTAGTACGAAGTGTCTAATATTTAGGAAGTTTATCAAATAATTTTCAAAAATATTGGAAACATTACTTTTAAACATTCATTCAATATCTTATTAATGCCTCATTAATCTTTCTTTGTATCTTATTTAATGCAGATATATTTACATGTTTCTTTTTGTACCATTTTTTTCTAACATCACTATTATTTAATACTTTTAATCCTTTTCTTAATATAAGGAGCAGAGCATAGAGATCCTTTGAATATCATTTTATATAATTCAATAAAGAGTGACCAAAATGAATGACATTATTCAACATCAATCATAAATCAGTAGATTCGTATTATCATAACACGAGTAAGAAAAACAAAATTAAGTAACTTTTTTCTTTTGTCTATTCTGAAAAACTGTTGAAGCGCATTCATTAGAATGGTAGGAATTTTCAATCCGTAAGCCGCTAAAATTCTCTCAGGAGAATTAAAAATATCCAAATTGTCGGATTGGATGCAGAAACTTGATTTCTAGCTCACTCGATTTAGCTATCACGAAAAGAAACGTTGACTCTCGATCGTTCTAATTTCTACTGGTTAACTATTTTTGAAATCCTATTCGTAATAAAATTGTGAATTATCGACGTAAAATTTTACAAGTCATCGGAAGTATATGCTACGAACTTAAATGAACTCCTATTAAATTCTCATTCTTTAGAGTTATGATTTCATGATTTGCAATAGTATGCATATGTCAAAGGAGACTCATTCATGGCCAGAATATATTTTTTATATGAATCGTTCAAGAGATAATCAAGGTTATGTTTGAAAAATAATTCACCTTGTGAAAATGTTTTTGCGTTTATTTATAAGTCGTTATTTTCTGTATTGTTATCTCAACTCCTAGTTAAAAACTATTCGGCTGAGGTTTTTAATGGGCGTTTCAGCCGTGAATACATACCTTTGTTGGATCTTTCCATAACGTGCAGTTAGTGCATGAAAATGCAATGAAGCCCTGGACGTGACCTGTTGACCCGATGTGCACGTGCGTGTGCCTTTTTCATCCATAACGGGAAATGACCCTCGCTACGTGAAATGTATTTCCGCAGAAATTTTAGCATTCTTTTCGGTGCATGTTTGGTATTCAGGTGTGCGACGAGAGGATATGTTATTGCAAATAAAGGATAACTCACTATTTAAATTTAAATGAGTAATTCTAGAATAATACAAATTGTACCTCGTTCTCGTTAATTTAATCTCTAATAAGTTGATGTAACCACAGTGCAATTACTTTTCATTCGTTTGAGTTATTTAATCCTGTATAAGTTCGAGTTTTTTGATTTCATGGCCCTGAAGCGCTATCATCGTGAAGTGAATCATTAAAGAGAGACTGTCACACGCACACATTCTAATCTCGGAAGATAAATTCGTTTCGAACATTTTTCGAATGAAAAATCCGAAACCGCGAACGAATGGGTGTGTTGAATTTATTTCAAAGGATGTCTCACTTCGGTTAGCTCATCTGTAGAAATCTCTGAATAGTTCCAGATTGTCGAACCAGTTCCATGATATTCATCTCATCTCATCTCGTTAAGATAACAAACCTTAGGTTTTTTCTCGTCTTTAATGTATGCAGCGTATCTTATCAGTGTCGTGTCCTTCGTTTTTTTCAACGAGAATGTAATTCGAAGTTACACTGAAAATTACTCGACGCCTATTGACTGCAGTTTTCATGGAAATTATTTGTGTCTCGCAATCAATATGTTTTGGCTGCGTCCGAGGCGTGGTTTGATGCGTAGACAAAGTGCGCTCTCGTATGGCAGAAGTAACCGGTCAGCCTGAGACAGAGTTTAGACAATTCATCATCAGAACTTGGCACAGAAAACTCACTTCGGGAAAGATTTTCTTCCATTTCGAAAATTCATTTATTTTAGAATTTTATTAATGATTTTCTTCTTTCTTACAAAACAAAATTCCGGGAAAGGACCACCGGGGAGTTGTTCTGATTTCTCACTCGTAGAATTGCCTTCAGATAATAGGGAACGACGCATTATTCGGTATTTCTTTGAGAAATCTAATTCCAATTGATTATCTATTACCTGTTCATTGAATAAAGTGAAATTAGTCCTATAAATTAGCAACCAAACATTTTGTACACCATTTTATCCATTTGTTATTCCTGGATGAGTTCTTTAGAGGTATGTGATTTGCAGGGATAGACTTGGTTCAAAGACTAGTACAATTTAGCATCGCTGTAGTTTTATTGAAATCATATTTTTATTGAAATCATATCATATAAAAACATATGGAATAGCCTTCCTTGTTATTTAACGGACGTTACTAGTTTATGTCAATTTAAGGTTAAGTTGTTTCAATATTCGTTTGAGAAGTATTATTAATTTCTCGTGTTTTATGAATTTAAATTGTAATTGTATTATTTGAAATTTCTTATGTGTTCATTTTTTTTTATTCTTCTTCCTCCACAGAGCTATGGAATTTGTGTTTTTTTTTTTCCTTTGTAATAAGCTGTATATATTTGTGTTATTATTTTTGTAAACATGTTCCATAGGATTTAGTCCTAGAACACAAATAAATTTATTATTATTATTTATTGAATCCATTGTCTTCATCTCAAGATCGGAGTTTTGCAAATTGGAATTAAAGGTGGTAACTTTTTCGTATCTGAGGTGAATGTTACCGAAGGCAGTTTGCCTGAACAAGGGGAGGAGAGCACCGTGCCTTAGGACGGATTTACTCGAGAGCTGAAGTGCCCTATTTGGGTTATCCTTACCCCCAGGGGGCAAGGGAAGCCT
Organism: Sympetrum striolatum; assembly: GCA_947579665.1. Lineage (NCBI taxonomy): Eukaryota > Metazoa > Arthropoda > Insecta > Odonata > Libellulidae > Sympetrum > Sympetrum striolatum. The sequence continues at coordinate 43,720,059 of OX388342.1, read as the reverse complement.
GCCTAAAGGGTTCTGTGAATAGTTGGTAAACGAGCATAACATTCCATTGAAGTATTAGTTAGTCTCGGCTGCTATTTAAATTACGTGTGTTTTATATAGATTTTAGGAAATTCATGGCAAGGATCCTATTAGAAGTTTTGTTGTATTAATTACTGGCCGTACATCACTAGATATATATTAGGTATGAAAATTCTGTTGCAATCTATGTTTATACGAAATACATAAATATTTCGTGCGATTAAGAGTGAGAGAATTTAAGCGGCAAAATTTTCTTGTATCATCACCTAAAAAGAGCCATTCTAAAGAATTGGTCAATAAGATTACATTTTAATATTCAGCATATGTATCAGCATGAAATATCAGCATATGTACTGCAAAAAAGCTAATAATTGGATACCAAGGTCAAAATTCTGGGAATGTTATTTCTCGTAAAAAGCTTGAAATTTTCGAAAGGAATATTTTATAAATTTGTATCATTAAATTGGATGTAATTCCCCAAATTGGCCACGTATGGCCACTATAACCACACCTGTGAGGGAAGGGCTCGGTAAACTTTGACATTTATTTCTTATCGTAATATATAAGGTGCGCGGTTACGTAAATCCGAGGGTTTTCGGAGACCGTAGAGTTTGGGGATCCCCTGTTTAGTATCCCCTGTATTCTGCCGGGGAAAGCGCTCAGTCCACAGCTCAGCCCCAAATTTATTCCCACTAATCGCGTCCGAACATTAAGGGCATGTTTTGTTTATATACGTCGTCGGGAGTGGAATGGTTTCGTTTCCGAGGCACACTTGGAGGAAAAATCGGTGGAGAAATAATCGATCGCGGAGTGGCACGCTTTCATGAGCGCCACATCCGATCGCCCGGGAACGGTGACCGCCGAGGATCACCCCCTCTCTCCCCGAGTGGATTCGTCTCTCCTCGACTACAAAACGAACATATTGGGAGACACTCACTGGGAGAAGAGGGGGCATCAGCTGCTGAAAAACCGAATTATCGATTGATGGCTTGGACTCATCTATCATTTATCAGCGAAAACCTACGTATCCCTCTCTCACTCGCGTCCACCCATTCTAGAGATTCGGTACAAATATAGTCTCTTTTTATAGCGCCGTGTAGTTCCACCCGATTGTCATCCCAGGTGAGGGTGCTGATGTAGTCTCGCGAATAAAGACCGCGCTTGAAAGGGGTTTTGGGTCTATTATGGGAGGGAATGGGGGGAGGGGTTTTACGAGGAAGTTCCCGGGATCCTGTCTTTTAGGTGGTTTTTCTCATCTTCTTTGCTGATTAATATTTTTTATCGTAAAGTACGGGAGGTTTTTCTCTTTTGTTAGCATCATAGTTGTATGACAAGTGGAGAACCTTACGCTTTTCCATCATTTTCCTCGACGTGGTAGCTACTTAAGAAGAACCTTAGTGAGATGTTCCCAACCGATGCAGCCGAGTGTGAAGAAACGTATTTCTCAACACTTCTTCCCTGCTAACCGTCGCGTGACTGCCGAATTGTGATGGCATTCCGTTATTTATCTCCGACCTCTCAGATATGACAGAGAAAGTGCTATCTGAAAAGAGATGGCGGGGGGTATTAATGGGGACTTAGTCGTTGGATTATTCAACACATCCAGAAACGGGCGTCCTTTTCTTAGCTCTCCTATTCTTGCAAACTGCTCTTGAAGGGCTGTAATTTTTCACTCATCTCGTCCATCACGTCCGGAAGGGTGTATTAGGCCATATCGCTGTGCCTTTGTGAAAATTGGGGATGAAGTATTTCTGCCTTACGTAACGGCCGGAATTGCGAACCTGTCATTTTGTGAGGCGTGCGAAAGGATTATCTCCTCTGGCGACAACTGCGTCAGACAAGGAAAGAGATAGGATTTTAATGGGCCTCTTATTGGGTTTCGTAATTCGGGGATTATCGTTTTGAGGGTGAATCGGGGTTTGCCGAAGGATTTATCGCTAATGTGGAGCAAGGAGTGATGGACACCTCGGCTAACGACTTATTACTGTATTCCATGAGTGAACTTGCTTTCTGATATTTCTCACTGTTCCCCGACACGGCGAACGAGTAAGTATTCTGTTCACGAGCATTTATGAAGATGGTTCTACCTGTTCGCGTGCTCAAATGACTCTAAAATTATCGGTGAGGAATCAGTACCGATTCTTCTTGTTGGCTATTAAAAGGAAGTAGTAGTTTTTTGAAGAATTTATCTGTGTTTTCTTAGGATTTTAATGATTTCCTTTAGGACTTAGATTTGAATGAAAATGTTTCGGTCAAGGAATTTGAATCTTGAACGAGTCATCTTCGTTCGCCATGATATAATTCATTAAATTTTATCATCGATCAAAGAATGATTATTTCTTTGCGAAGCAAAAGTTAGTGGTGCAATTTCTGACCAGCTCAGCGGTTGGCCTAATTAGGTTGAATGGCTACCCGTTGATGCTCTAATTCATTTACGCACATTTAATTACTTATGCTAATTATTATTATATCCTTAAGTACTCATTTTGATGCTGGATATGTTACTTTAAACGTTTTATCTACGTAGTGAAACCTAATTCAACGGAAACAATTTTTACAGGAATCAATTTCGTAGACCGAAATCTTCGTTAGCCATTAAAAATCATTCCCACCCATTGAAACATCATAAGATAAACTTATAAACACTGCTCAAAAGTCACTTAACATATTTATATTTATTATGCTCATTATTTAGTATGATTATTTTGGTAGATTCTTTTTGCGTGGTTCTATTTATTTTAAGAGTGTACTCCAGTTGTTTGTTGACCCGAACCGGATTCGTATGATAATCCCTGAAAATTGCCAAAAATCAATTTTAACCGAAGAAATTTTTATAATTATAAGATAATATGTCTCTGTAATTTAAACTTCCACGGATTTGGCATCGAAAATTATCCATAAAAGTTTTAAAATTTTGGTCATGATAGTTTTCCTCGTTATTAGAAAGCGCGTACGTTTGAAATCACATTTTATTCGAATTTAATTATGACTAATTGGAATTTCTGCTGAGAAAATAGCATATGCGAATTTATCCTTCTTAGTTGGAACACGGAGATTAAATATTTCTGCATACCAAATCTCATTTTTTCGTCGGCTGCGCATTATTCTTTTCCCTTCTTCCGAATTCCCTCGCCTATATTTTATCATCATTTTTTCTTTTATTTTCTCTGCTCGACGAACTGGATTTTCCCCCAATTCCTCCACTTCATGCATAATTGATCACCGAAGCAGTCGGCTGTATTTCCAAGTAATTTCGCGGAAGTTTATTCTATAGAAATGCCATGCATTTTGGTCGAATGCTGCTCCTTCAAGAATGGAAGTCCGGCCAATCTGGAATATATTTCTCGAATTTCTATTTGTGCATTCGAGGTTCTTTTCCTCTGTTCCAAAGAGGAATGCCTCTGGCGCATTGTTGTCCAGCAAGAGGTCGAATTCTTCGATAAGTCCTTCTCTTTGAGATTTCGACTTCTCCTGTGACCCATTTGCTCACGATGTTTCGTTATTGATCTCTCGGCCTGGGTTACTGCAAGTCACCGGTGTTTCTCCACATAAGTCACCTGCGGTATTATTGTCATTTCCGTCAAGTTCTAATTGTGCTTCTGTGTTTTGGCATTATGTAGACATGGATCATGTAATTTCTCTTGTGTCGTCACCGTGGTATTAATGTCTCTTTTCGTATATGGCGAATGTTCTGAAAATCGACACATTGTGATTGACCGTTCGTATTTATCGTAGATAACCAGAGTTCGACCCCGTGTTTTTTGTATTTTCTTCTCCTTGAAAGAAAGGGGTCTACCCCCCACCTCGTGTTTCACGTGTTAACATCAGGGTGGGAAAATTCAGAATTGATATTTCCCGGTTTCAGGTGCTTTTCTTGATTTATTTCGAAGTATATTTCTATTCGCGTCTCAATAAAATGATTCAACCAGTAAGTAATGGAAAAAAGATTCATCATAGAATGATACAATTTAGCTTGGTCTCAAAACTAGAATACACAAAAAGGATTCCGCTTATCGAAATACAGGGTAGAATATTAAGTTTTTCTTGGTTTTAGGAAATTCGTACTTTTGTCATGACTATCTCCGTCGTAATTGTTCTTAAATCGTGTCACTGAAAAAATGCATTCATACAGATGTCTCGGTGTTGATTGCTGTCACTGACCCAACTTAAAGGTGATTAGATTAGTTTTCTTGGTATCTTGGGACGACAATACTGGTTGGAAGTATGGTATCCTTCGAATATTCGAGGCATGAACTAGAAAAGCTATGGAATGGGCTTTTTGCGTCAAAATTTACAACAAACTCCCGTTAAGAGTTCTCTTCACGCATATCGACGGTGTTTATTCTAGCCCCCATTCATACCAATTGCAAATTTCATTTCAGTTTTAAATGTATATTGTTCTCTAAATATAGTACCATTCTTGGCTAAATCTATGCAAATAAAACTTCTAAATAGGCTTTAAAGTTAACTCAAACCTTTTAGTTAGATCCTAGTTTCAAGTTAAATTTACTAATTTTTTCATATGACAAGCGCTTTCCAGATTAAATTCAGTTTACACCCGGACACACGGGAGAGATGGCCAAATGCATGGATGCAGAAAAATTTTAATATTTTGGTTAAAAAGTTTTTAAACAAAATTTGTTTAAGTACTGTTAATAACCAATAAACGTTATATTCTATCACGCTGTTTCATATTCTTGCTATCACTGAAGTCATTGTTATGAAGTCATTTCCTAAGGTGGGGCATCTCTACCGGAATTACCTTATGCTCGGTAATTTGCATTAGTATCGTAACCGCATATTTTGTAACTTTGACAGTGGAGATATATTTTAGGCTAAATTTTAATTATTGCTTCCAACTTTAGAGAAGAATTAGGGAGAGTCCTATTGAAGTCATCGTCGCTTGAACTGTGAAATGACTGTTTTATATCAAGCCCCTTTTTTACTTTCTCATCGATTGCGCAACGAAATTAAGTACGCAAATGTTACTGAACCTCACAGAACTTTTAAATCTTCTCATCTGAAAAAATAGTCGACCCTTCCTTCATTTCCAATGATTCTTTGTGTTCGACTTTTTGAGACCGATTGAAGTGTAGGGGACGGCATCATGTTTCCCCTCTTAACCTCGCGTGTAACTGTTTATCTGTCCTATGAAATTATTTGGCTTCTTTCCTCGACCATTTACAAGAACTTCTATGTTTTTACGTCTTTTACGTGTGATTATCTCGATGGTAATATTGCATCCATCAATTGTCTTAGGAGAAGAACGTGGCCTTTAAATGTCAGGGAGGATCTGCGTCTTTACTAAAAATGTCAATGTCTATCAGGGCAAAGAAACTTAGTCTGCGAAATTAGGACGGCAGAGGGGATGCATTCATCTTCGTTGAGATTACAATTTTGCTGATAGAACTTTGTTCCCAATTCTTGTCATATATGAGTAAAACGGAAGGTAACAATGGAGTGGAGATAGTCTGACGTCATCATCTCTCAAACTTCTCTAAGGAGTAAGATCTTTCTAGGAAGATTTTTACGACTAATTACGGCTTAAGGAATGTTTTTTACTTTTAGTCGATGTTTGTCTTCCTTTGATTTTCATTCGGAAACATTTACATTTCCATCATAACTGGAAGTCGAACAGAGTGACCATGTTTTCTTATTTTTGTTGCCTCACTGTTGCGAACAAAAACTGTTGCTTAACTAAATGACTGAATACTGTTTATGTTTCAGTTAGAACAGATTTTTGTTGAATATCCGTCGGAACGATTCCGCCTCCGTCCCGTCATATTCCTCAAAACATATACCGTTTGAATGACTTGTCTTTCTTTCGGAATACAATGTGGATGGCATTAAATTAAAATCTTACACTTTTGTAGTGTAAGAAGATGATGATACAATAACGCCGTAAAGGAATCTTGAATACTGTTATCAAAATCAATAAAGAGCTTGATATCTTTCTCAATGTTTATTGAATAAGACCGGTTACGACCATCTCGGTCATCTTCAGGTACACTTGGGAAATACGAAGTACGTTTCTGATTATTTTAGATGGCGTTTAAAAATGTTAGTTCCCGAACACCTTGAAGTTTTTTATGAATACCTTTGAAATTTTCTTTTTGTGTTATGGGGAATAAATTTTATTTTTAGTCGTACTCATATAGTCAGCGTCATCCATGAAATAATCCAATGTTAAAACGAAAAAGCGTTTACAGATAGGCTCAATTATTTTCAAATAATATTTGTACCGAAGTAAATGATAAATCTTGCCAATGTTGTATAAAGAACTTTTCCCTTTTTAAGCCATTTTACTGATATTCAATATTGGAACATGGTGAGCCTATCTATTCGCGATATTTTATAGGCTTTCTTGAAAAAGTAACAGCGAGCCCTGAAAAATGAGTTTTTATTAACGATGTGAAATTATATGTTCCGAAAACTTATTTTTCCATCTCCATCGAATCTCTTGTAAGTAAATGTCTATTTCAGTTTTGCATGAGAACGCAGCGTTATTTTACTCTTAAATTCAGCTCTTTCATTGTAGGAATTTAATACAATTTTTTAGTATTTCCATTGATTCTTCTTGAAAATAGTAAAAGAAAGGAAGTGCCTGACTGATTGTGAGTGTTAAAATGCAAGATTTTATACGAAGTCAGTTAAATTTAATTTTATCTTATTCATTTTTATTTCCGTATAAGTCGAAATCTTCGCTTGTAGCGAAAGCTGTTGTAAGTAAATTTGTTTCAACTTTTTTTTTGATATCGCTCCATAATATGGGTTACAAAGGTCGTTCTTTCCCTATTATCTTGTCGGGAGATGCGCTGTCTAGCTACTTACAAGATTTTTGTCGATTAGGGGGTTTTGGTTGGATAGATGTGAATAAAAGATTGAATACATGATGCGTTATCACCTCATTAATGGATTTCATTACCGGATACATTCCCCTACTCGCGGGATTACCTTTATTATCTCGAAGGCAGATGAGTTAATTACCTTGTTCAAGAGGCAGATTCATCAAGAGAGGTCACCATCCTGCCTGTCGCTGCTACGTTTTAGGGGATACATTTTGGTCAAATATTTACCCAAATCTCAAATTTTAGATCGGACTACTCTGCCGGGGAAAGCGAGAATACTGTTAGTGCATATGAGAAGTATTGTTTGTTTAACTCGAAATTGCTGGGATATGTAGTGGCGGTCGTAATAAATATTTTATTCCCATATTCCCTCTTCTGTGTTCCTGTTACCATATCCTGACGAATGGAATAAATTTTATTTGTTTTTTTTTGGCGTAGGATAAAGAAAAATAACTTTCATCTATAATTGTCACAGTCTTTATCATGGCTGTTATGATATGAAAGCTGATTTTTTTGTTAAACGTACGGTTTGTTAACTTCTGCTTGCCCCATGCTCTAAAATGCCAATATTATATAATAATAGTATATGTTGTTGGTGCTGACCTCATTTCAAATTAACGGTGTTTGTACTGAAATCTACTCGCCAAACAGCTACAGCTAACACATCATGAGAATCTAATAACTAACCGCAACGCAACGTTAACTTCTAAATAAGCAACGCCGAGGTCTCAGGTTTGAATCCTGGTTCGGGCATGGTTGTTTCTGTAGTAAATTTTTAAGAGTGGTTTCGTAGGGCTAAATTTCGCCAAAATAGTAGAAATTATTATTATTTCCACCAGAATAGCTGAAAAACCACCCATATGTAAGTACTAGGGGTAGGGAACCAATTGCTTTTAGGGCATGTTCTTATATTTATGATATGTTACAATAATTGCGAACATTTTCTCTTTTCTATTACCGAAATATCCTGAATAATTGTGTATGTTCGGTGTAATTTACTCCCACTCTCCACTACGTCTTCGGCTAACTCTTCTCACGTTGATTTTGTATCGCTTGTGAGGTCTCGAGTTTATTGTTACACTCCTCTCAACTTCTGGAGTCGCTGTATATTGAGGGGCCATCAGTCCCTCAGAGCTTTTACTGGGCTGAGCGGTAGCAGGTGCGCGTATACGAGGGTCGTCAGAGCGGTTGTTAAAAGAACCCTTTTCTGGTAGCTCCCTTCTCGTGGTTCGAACGCCTCAAGTTTTGGCCCTTCCTCGCATCCCAGAGCAATAAAAATGAATCGATCTCGGCGAAATGAAAGGAGGGACGAACCGGTTCCTTCCCATCTTACGCTGTAATTATTGACAAGATGTGTTTTTCTCTTCGCTGCACTTCGTTTATTTTTCAAGTGGATCCCGAGTGGAGTCGGTCGTTCAGTCGGAATCTTCTCACGTAGAGGTGCTCTGGAGAGTGTCTACCGATGGGAATATCCTCTCCTATCCTCTTTTTCTGAAGGGACTAATGACGAAAAGGCATTATCAAAGGAGGAACGGCGGTTCATTGAATGCGAAACAGAACGAGAGTATGACTTAAGGAGTCGTGAAAACAGGCAAAATGAATGCATTTCAGAGCCATAAGCGGTGGAGGCGAAGAAGCAGGAGGCGGTTATTGATAAATATATAATGATAACAGTAACTCCACTATGCTACCGGTCTTCCTGGTTATACCGGGTTTCTCAAAGTATGATCTCACCTGGTACCTGCAAGCTTGCATTACCTATTAATGCTCTGAGGTTGTTTCCTACGTCTTGTCTCAATATTGGAAAGCTTTCCTAACGCCAGCTTGAACATGCGTGTCTCACTATGGAGGTTTTATGATTCATTCACCCTTATGACCTAATTTATCAGACAGGAAATTTATTATATCGCTATTTTGTAAATCACATTTTGAGTCAATGGATGTATTTCAGTGTATTTCAGATACGATTAATTCAATTAATACAGTAAAGATGGCAAATTTTTCCAGCGCACTTTAATTAACCTAAGACAAGGATGTATCTGGATGTGGGTCGATTTAGAAAAATTCGAGGCCAACGTTATGTGCAATATGCGATAAATATTGAGGTCGAGTCGAACTCTAACAAGATATTTCGCACCGTGCAGTACTCAATCATTTGAACTCTTTGCGGTCTCCAAAAATTGTTTTGGTATGGTATGGTATGAAATATTCTGAGTCAGTCTTGCTAACAAAATTGCTTGAAATTTCCAGTTCAATAATAAAACATATTATTATTTAATAATCTATGGCTGTTCGGTAGTTTGAGTGACTTTCAGAAAGTAGTATTGTTTAAATAAAGTAACGGATTATTATTATTATTAATAACCTTTGGCTGTTCGGTAATTTGAGTGACTTTCAGAAAGTAGTATTGTTTAAATAAAGTAACGGAATTTTTTATCCCTATCGAACATTTTTCGTGGTCGCATTATGTTGGACATTCTCAGCAGAAATGAGTCCGGATTTTTGATGGAAAATAAAACGCGATGGGTGCCGAATTCAACCGCGTTAAAAAATTCGCGCTTCCTGAAACCCTCCGATCGAACCGGCTATTTTCAATTCGCTTCGCGATACCGCGGAGGAATTTCGACAGTCATGATTTCACGCTCTCTGTAAACAAGGAAGCGTCGCGAAGGGGAAAATGATCAAGAATCCGTCTCCGAAGCAACCAAGGGGAGGAAGGGGTGGGGAAAAAACGGTCGTAATGCGTCGGAATCTTCCCCTCGAGTTACTCTTCATCCTCACTCACCTTTTGGAGGAAAAAAGTTCTCCAACTCTTTAATTACTTTTCATACTTCGTCTCTCTCCATTCGTCTGCTTTCTCTCTTTTCATTACATAACTCCTCTTTTGGAGCCCACTTTCTCCTCGTCATCCCTCCCTCTATTTGCGCGCCTAGCAACCGTTGTCGACTCACATGAAGTCGCCTCCACTTCGCTGCACACAACCCAAACACAAACGGAGAGAGTTTGTTGATGATGAAATTGAGAGGAACGTGATTTACGGCGACACCTGCGCTAAAGAGTTCTCCTAATCATAAAGATCAACACAAATGCGATCGCACTTTCAAAAATCATTAAATAATCATTCGACAATACTTTTACTGGTTAGCTAAAATGCTAGGACCGTCCGTTTTGATTTAATCAGTTCTAGATGTTTTTTCTAAGGAGTAAGCACCGAAACATTTGCTACCCAAAACCATATTCTTTATACGAGTTCAAAAACGGCGGAAATGTCTTCATAAGCCTATGAGTTCGTTATCGGGTCTAATCATTAGCCATTAGCTCTGAATTTAATTAAACTTTTCTCTTCGTAGCAATTTTTTATTACTGAATCATTGTCTGGTCTCCCAACCGGGTGAAGCTTTTAATTTTGATATTCTATAAGTTCTTTATATTTATCATTTCCATTGTTATCGTCTTCTATGTTGGGGTAGCTGTAGTCAGTATCATTTTATCTTATGGATTAAACAGGGTTGTTGACTTTGATCTGAAGGCAAGTGTAAGTAAACAGATTTAGTTTTGAATAAATAAATTCATAAATTTCACTTGTATCGCGCTGACCCGAATTTATCCTCTAAATAATAACATATGATTTAATAAGAAGGCTAAAAGTAATGAATTCTTCGATATTTTATAGAAATTACCGTAAATATTCACATTAAAAACATTTTCAGCTCGATATTACACAATTAATTAAAAATTTAGTAACAATAAAAACAAATTCTTAAGACGAATATGAGTTTTTCGCAATTTATTATTTGGTATTTCAGGCATAGCAAATGCCTTACGTTCGATGATGTCGTGTAAGAAATTTTAGTTGGGTTGGAAAATGTTTACCCTCTTTTTGTTTTTAATTAGAGATCTCCCTAATTTATAGTCACATCATACTCTGAGTACTCTGATATGGTATGATGCTCTGAGTTTATAGTATCGATCTCTATACTGTTGTCGCAAGGGTTTCCATAGAGTATCTGGTACTGAATCTTCTTTAAATACATTGTTTTCATTCTGATAAGACCTATCATTCGTCTTATTCAATTCTCCAATTTTTATTATTATATTAAGTTGCTGTTTGCTATTTGACTTTCACTGAGAGCTCCTTATTCTCCATCTACGTGGTTGCCTCACCTTCAACCCATTCCCTCACAAATCTTTCCCCCTATTTTCTCCTTTTTAGTCACCACCGTACGCCTACCGCCCGTTACTACCAAAATCCTCCTTCAGGGTTTCTAAGGGTGGCGGTATTTATTGCAACGGAAGAGTTGAAAAAAAAGGGTGGTGGGGGTTGAGCGAACGAGGGTTACAGTTACACTCATTTATGTTGGAGAGTGGACGATATTTATTAAGGGTTGTGGGCTTGTAAAAGGAAGACTTTTGCTCCGCTTTCAATCCCGTTCTTTTTCCCTTATATTATATATTAAGTCAGTTTCCACCTTCTTCTTCTTCTCTGTGCTTCTCAAATTCCTTCGCCACTGTGCTGCCATGGCGTCTTTTCCTTCTAATTTATTCTTTCATTACGAGTTTTAATTTCTTTACTCTTGTTTCCTTTCGAAGCATTTTTTCTTAAATTGTGATGAAGTGTGGCTCATTACAAGAAAGAAATCAGCCATATCTGGTGAGACGCGATTCATCTCCATGGTTGAGTAGCGAAACCTTTCACTGTCTGCGCCTCGAAGGGAATTTTTAATTTATTAAAGGACTGTATTGGGAATTGTAAATATTAAATTGTTTTTAAGCAAATGTAAGTAAAAAATTCTCCCTTCTACTGACAAGAGTGTTGGGAGATTCTAAGTATCCTTAAAAATTATGTATTTTGATTATCATGTATAATACCGTGTGTTATAATAATAGTGTATAGCAATATTTTATTGCTATTATGCATACATATTATTGCTAATATGCAAATTTTTGTTTTAATTTTATGATGATTAGCGGTGTAAAAAAATAATATTGATCATATTTAAAATAAATTTAGGTGCACGAACAGGAATTAATGTTGAATTACGTTTTAAAGAAATAAGCACTCCGTCTTTTAAGATTAAAGTTTATTTAAAATGTGAAGATCTATTTCTTAGCATTCTCCGTGATTTAATTTATTAGTTTTTACCTTTCTTTCTTTCTTTCAAAGATCATCTCTTCCTCTATTTTCTTGGTCTTGGATGGTGGTGTCGAGTCTTCTATTCTTTAAACTCCAACCGTTTTAGCTTGCCTTAGTTCTTTATATCTTCTCCGTTCAGGTAAAATGAATGTAATGTGAAAAGGGTTCCTAGGAATGAACGCCTTTTCTTTCCAGATGACATTGTAATTTGAACAAAGACTAGCAAAGGAAAAGTGTTCCAGCGAAAGTGAAAGTGTAGCCAATTTACCGCTTGACGTCTTCCCTTTCTCCAGTTAAAATTTTATTACGTTGAATGGATTCTAGCGTGGTTATATTAATCGGTGAAAAGATTTCTCCCCTACTTTATTAACCTCCTGATTTTTTACGATCAATATTATTAGAGATAAAATGAATCTATGATAAACCATTTTCTTTCCTGAATTCCATATCTATCCTAGCATTTGGTGTGCATTTGGATGGGTTCATTCAGGAAATGGATATGTGTATTTTATCCATAATTTTTAACACCGAAATAATTCTTTTATAAAAGCCATTGTCACATCTTAATTATTGTCTTAATTTTGCTTTGGACTCTATTGAACATCTATCTCTCAAGTCCCATTTAATTTCTTTAACTTTGTAAACTCTTGCAGAGGATCATTATGATTGAGATGATACTTCCGATTTATATAAGGAGGCATACAAAATTGCTTTGTAACAATTTTGTATATGTAAATAGCTTTTTATATTTTATTTTTAATTGGTATTATTGTCAATTGATGATTTTTTGTATAAAATTACTTAATTTTGAAGTTTTATCAGCCTTTCTTTATTTTTTCATATTTTTATCTATACATTAACCATAATGTTGAGATTTTTCTTTACTAACTGTATGCATACTTCAGTGTTTTTATTATTTTGCTAGTTTCATATGTTCACTTATGCTTATTGGATCTGTTTCAATTTATATTTTTATAATATTTTATTTTATATTATTATTTGCAAAATTACTTGTTTTACAACTAATGTTGCTTCTTTATATTTATCTGTTTTTTGCTTTTTGTTTTCAATGTTAACATACATATTTTATTGGAATTTTCTTGTATGTATCAATTATATCTCTATTAATTGCATATGTATGTAATAAGTTGTAAAATTGTGCTGCATTTATTGTAATTTTAATTTTGCCACTTTTATATTTATGCAATTTTTTATGATTCTTAAACTGTAAATTGGGTAAAACTCGTAATAAACATTATTATTATTAATATAAATTTTCTCCAACTGATGGCCTGTAAGAATTTTGGTGGTTTTTAATAATTTAATTGCTAAATTGTCCAGAGTGCGAAATATCGGGGAAAAACGATATTATGCAAGACTTCTGTAAAATATTTTCACACTAAACTAAAGAAAGTGGGCTAAAGAGGGAAGTTTAAAGATAATGGTCGGATGAGTGTTTGAATCGGGAATGGAACTCATTATTTGACGGACGTTAACTCCACTGTTAATTATAAATACTCTGCTCTAACATGAATAATATTTTAGTTCCGCTCATAGTTCGTCTGCATGCATTCACCAATATGTTAGCGAAGAAAGATGACGTCAGCTTACTGACACGCATCAAGTGTCCTCTTAAGGTACGTTCACACGAGGGGACTTTTCTTGCAGCGCGTCCCGGAATGCCGCGCGCCTCAAATACTGCGACGTGTGAACGACTGTGCGGCTCAACTTTTGTGACCTTGAGAGCGGGTGTCTGCGGCTTTCTTGTGCGGCAAAGACGCTCCGTGTGAATAGGGCTTTTTAGGCTCCTGCAACATTGACGCAAAGTTCTAACCGGCTGAAACTTTTCCGCATGCCGCGCAGAGAGTTGACGAATATGCGGAGTGTCAAACCACTCGGATAGTGGTGCAGATAAAAAATAAAAATGAAGTTTGAATGCTGTAGCAGTAGGAGGGAGTATTCTCATCGGTATAACTATCTCACTACTGGATTTAAAAATTATTTTATTTATTTGGTAATGATATTTCTACCTAAAAATGTCGGAAAAAAACCTCGCACATTTGCACAAAATTAAACTTATGAGAAAGTGAACCTTATAAATAAATGAACTTTAACTTTGAGTTTACCATTATTTCTTCTATTCCAAATGCTTTTGGAATGCGCCCATGCTCTCCTTCCATTCTTAAATGAAGACCTGCTTTCAAAATGTCATCAGTGACTCGGTTTTTTTTTCAAAACGGGTTAAGAGAATGGTGCAAAGAATTTGTTGAGAATAGAATGGCTGTTCGGGAAAAATATGCTTTTAGTAACGATCGTCATCTCAACCAGAAAGTGTCGGCAGTAGCTTTGATCATCTTGAAACAGAATCCTCAGCAGGATGTATATCCTTCCCAACAAGTAAAATGTGAACTTAGAAAAGGTAGACCACCTCCTGCGCAGGACGTCCCCATAGTATTCCTAGGATGTCTTATCTTTAGCTATTGTTCCTGTCTTTGAATGAGTTCGTAGACCCTTGTGCCAACCTTATTTCGAAAGAATTTATCAATAGTCTGAACACACAGAATTGTGAGCAAAACCCAGTCTCTTAATCTCTTCTAGGAATGCATTCCCATTTCCAAGCCTGAATGAAACTTTCACTTCCTTTGAGTATTCCTTTATTCTTTACCTTTACCCAATTTATTCAAGCATTATTTTTTCTTTTCCCCTTAGAATAAAAAGAGATTAAAATCAATTTGGCAGGCTTAAATTCTGAGGACTAAATTATACCCTCTATGAATGAACTATGAGGAATTAATTACATCCTTAACTCTGTCTCGCCCTTGCGTACACCAACCTCCTCGCACGCTTAAACATTCTGGTATAAACCAAGTAAAAATCAAGGCAAATCGAACAATTGCAGCCTCAGATAATGGACAGTTTTAAGTATACCCTATTTTTAAAAAATCCGATCGAATTTGATGTACACTAATACCGAAGTTAATATGTGGATGTGTATGCATCAGCGTGAAATGATTCACAAAGATTTATAACGAGTAAAAAATTGTAAAAAAGCTATTGATACTGTCGATAAGTTAATTAAATTTTTGGAAGAAAAGGAACACGGGTGTTGAGACAGTTGTTCACAGAATTGTTCACAAAGCTCCAAGAATATTTCAATTACGGTTTCTTGAAGGTTTGTGAACAATTATAATTAATGGAGGTTCCCCTATAAAGAGAAAAATTGGTAAGTTGTAATCAAAGAAAAGAATAAATGATGGCATATTTACAACTAAGGACCTAATTAAACAAGTAAATACAAAACTGAACACAATACCCTATACTTCATACACAATATACTACACTACACAATACACTACTATATACTACACTACGCAACTAAATGAACTGATATCCTTCTTCCGCTTGACTCCAATCCCATCCACTGAGAACTGGCGCCTGATGATGCAGGAGGGCCAAGTTGCTACGTGTGAACAAGTTTGCAACTCAGCGTCGCGGCTTTGCCGCAGTGGATATTTAAGAACCGTTAGAAGCCGCGCGTACCCTCAAAAAGTTCCTCCGTGTGAATGCGAGCTGCAACCCATCCGGCCTCAACCATAAAACCCGCGCGTCAAAAGTCCCCTCGTGTGAACGCACCTTTAGACAGTAATGCGGTCGTCTTTCTGCTCAATTCATCAAACAAATAGTCAATTTTTTATTGACCGTTTTATTTTCCTAATGTTTTAAATGAGTAATGTATTACCTCATTTGTATTTCTTCTTTTATCGTGCCTTTAAAACGTCTGTGCACTCTTTTCACGCCTTATGTAAAATATTTTCCTTGTAAATTTTAGTGTTTTTAGTAGCAAGTTTTTCACGCACCCCTTCCTGGCTGTTCTCCAGCTGTTTTTATCATCTCGTAAGTGCATACCCATTAGAATTCTCAGATATTAGTTTCCTTATATTTTATCTTTATATATAGACCATCTTTTTATTTTTACCATGACTTCGTTTTGGCTAGATTTATGGATAGAATCATCGAATTTAGTCATTTAAAGTCAATTGTATAATTAGGTAGGATGGCCTCTCCTAGGACTCCCGTTTCCTCTTTCTTGGGAACTGCTTGTCTCGCGTCCCTTCGGGCCGAGATAGTGGAACTCAGAAAGATGGTTGCGGATCTCAGCTCCAAGGTGGAAAGGTTGGAGGCTTCCTCCTCACGTGTGGAATCCAAGGGTAGCACCCCGAAAGCTCGCTGCGCCAAGTTGGCGGCTCGGGGTTCCCCGAGTGCGAAAGCCAGCCGAGCGATCGAGGGTGCCCCGAAGGTTTCATCGAGGGCGGGGATGTCGACGGCCAAGAAACCTGACGAGTGGAAGGTAGTCTCCATTCGGGGGGACCGCGGGGTGGTTTTGCGGAGGCAGGGAGTTGCAGAAGCTTCGGCTGATGCTCTTCCTGTGAGCAATCGTTTTTCTGTGTTGTCGGAGGACATTGCACCTGCTGCCATCCCCGTAACCCCGGAGGTGGCTGAGCCCGAAGGGGGTCGGTTGGTTTTAGTAATAGGAAGTTCTAATGTCCGGCGGATAATGGATCCATTACGTGCAAGGGCCCGCCGGGAGGGAGTGTGTGAGCGGGTGTTCTCCAGGTGTTTACCGGGAGGTACGGTGCCGAAGGTGACGGAGGAACTAAGAACGTCGGTATCGTCTTCGAACTGCTCCGTGTTGCGAGTGGTGGTGCACGCGGGCACCAACGACGCCTCGAGATTCGGGTCCGAGGAGATTCTAGGTTCTTTTAAGGACCTGATCGCCGAGGCTTCCCGAGTCGAGAGTGAGTCGGGTGTCCGTGTGTCGCTGTCATTTTGCAGCATAGTTCCGCGGTCGGACCGTGGTTCTGAGGTTTGGAGTCGCGTTGTCGGCCTGAACCAAAGACTGCGGGACTTCTGTAGGAGCAACGGGGTCGGGTTCGTCGATTTGAGGCCGGTTCTTGATTCATGTCGGCTACCTCTTAATCGTTCTGGCGTTCATTATACTGCCCGGGCGGCGGAGCTGGTGGCACGTAGGATTTACGAGGTAAATAGGGTTTTTTTAGGTTAGACTATTATCAGAGTTCGCCACCCCAGGTAGTTTTAGAGTCCAATTCTTCCGGTTTAAATGAGAGCGATATAACGCAAATAGATTTGCGAGAGAAAAATTTAAATCTAAGGGGAAATAATAATATTAAGAAAGTACATTCAGCGGTAGGAATTATAGATAACACCCACGTAAATAGGTAAGTAGAAACGCATGATCTTAGTCCCCGAAATAGAAACAGTAGCATTGACAATAAAGAGAAATTCAATTCAAAAATCGTTACGGTTATTCCAAACAGAAATCCAACTTTAAAGCGCGAACTCAGAGATCTAAAAATAATAGTCGTGAATTGCAGAAGCATACGTAATAAGCAGGTGGAATTTCTTAACCTTACAAGGAGCACTTGCGCGGATATCATACTAGGATCTGAGAGTTGGTTAAGCGAAGACATTAATTCAAGCGAGATATTTCCTCCAGATTATGTGATATATCGCAAAGATAGACAGGGTAGAGTAGGCGGTGGAGTTTTTATCGCTGTAAAGAGCCATTTGATTAGTCAGCGAGATGAGTTTGTAGAAAATAGCAGGAGCGAAATGATATGGTGCTCGATTTTAAGACCTAACGGTAGTAAGATTTATGTCTGTTCATTGTATCGTCCTCCCGATGGCGAAATTGATTGTATTGACGATTTATCCGGGACGTTACAGATAATCGGTGAAAAAGTAAAAGATCCCATCATAGTTGTAGGAGGAGATTTTAACCTACCACATATTAATTGGCGGAATTTAACATGCTCCAACTCTAGTAGAGAGAGAAAAGTTTCTCAAAAATTAATCGATACTTTCTCGTCGCATCCGATAGAACAGGTAAACATGACGAAGACTCGAACGACTCGTGCGGGTGAAGGTAACATCCTAGATTTACTAGCCACCACCCACCCACAATTGATAGCTAATCTCGATATAGTTGACGGTATTTCAGACCATGATGTCATAATGGCGGAGATGAAAGCAGTAGCGGTTAAATCTCTTAAGCCACCGAGGCAAGTATATGTAATTCGCAAAGCTAATTTTTCGGAGTTTAGGGTTTATATTAACGAGTGCAAGGATGATTTTTTCCGCTTCTTGGGTGCAAATACAGTAAATGATAGTTGGATAGAGTTTCTCCGGATAATCAAAGAAGGTTTAATTAAATTTGTTCCTACTAAGAGCGTGCGTGAGCGTAAAGAGCCACGGTGGACGAAACCTAAATTACGAGCATTACATAGGAAGCAAAGAGTCATTCACTCGCGATGGAGAAAACTCAAAGCATGCGGAACGAACCATGAGCTCGAAGAACAAAACTATAGAGAAGTGCAAAAGTTAGTTAAGGAAGAAGCGCGAAAAGAATACCAGGAATACAGATCTCGAACCCTATTAGAATCATTAGGTGGCGATCAGAAAGAATTTTGGTCATACGTGCGTGAGAACCGTGGAGGTCAGTTTTCTGTGCCTAGCCTCATAAGCGCAGAGGGAATTACCGTAAATAAATCAGAAGATAAAGCTAACTTACTTAACAGGCACTACCAGAAATGCTTCACTGTAGACAATGGTCAAGTTAAGGATTTTACCTCGCGCATTGATTCAGAGATGTGTCCCATCGAGATATCGGTTGATGGAATTGGAAAATTATTGCGAGATATTGATAGGAAAAAGGCGCCAGGACCCGAAGGTATTCCCGCTGTTGTAATAAAAACTTTAGCCGATGAAATTGCTCCGCTTCTACAGATTTTCTATCAGAAATCATTGGATGAGGGAACCGTCCCAATGTCGTGGAAAAAAGCTAATGTCACTCCGGTGCCTAAGAAAGGGCGCGCGTCAAAACCAGATGATTATAGGCCTATTTCATTAACTTCAATTTTTTGCAAAATAATGGAGCATATTATAGCGAGCTCTATCATGCGCTTTCTTTCCGAAAAGGGAGCAATCAGTCAGAGCCAGCACGGATTCCGTAAAGGTAGGTCTTGTGAGACCCAGTTAGCGTTTTTTATGAATGACGTATCTAAAGCAGCAGACGGCGGTGTTAGATCAGACGCAGTTTTCCTAGATTTCAGGAAAGCTTTCGACACAGTTTCTCACGAAAAGCTTATCCAAAAGCTGAGTGCCTACGCGATCGACGAAAAAGTTATCAGATGGGCCAAATCTTTTCTAGAAAACAGATCTCAGCGAGTTGCGTTAGATGGAGTTTTATCCGAAGAAATAAGTATCTCATCAGGAGTTCCACAGGGAAGTGTTCTTGGTCCAATCTTATTTCTAATTTACATTAACGACCTCGTAGATAACGTAAAGAGTAAGGTTAGATTATTTGCCGATGATACCCTGATATACAGAGAGATTTTGACAGAAAACGATTGTAATGTGCTTCAAGACGACCTGGACGTAATATCAGGATGGTGTAAAGATTGGCAGCTGGATTTAAATATAAATAAATGCGTTGCCATGAGTTTTACGCGCTCCACAAACATAATTCCCACGCAGTACCAAATCTCAGGTCATCCATTAGAGTTAGTTCACGACAACAAATACCTAGGAGTCACGTTTAGCAGTAACTTATCTTTTAAAGAACATATTCGAGATGCGATAGGAAAAGCGAATAGAATGCAAAGATTAACTGGTAGAACGTTGAGAGGATGCTCATCGAGAGTCAAAGAAATAGCTTACTTTTCTCTTATTCGTCCGAGTCTTGAATACTGCTGTGCGGTTTGGGACCCACACGAAGTAGGTTTAGTCTCAGATTTAGAGATGGTCCAGCGTAGAGCAGCCCGATTCGTTTGCGGGGATTTCAGGTTTGATAGCA
This sequence comes from Sympetrum striolatum, assembly GCA_947579665.1. Taxonomy (NCBI): domain Eukaryota; kingdom Metazoa; phylum Arthropoda; class Insecta; order Odonata; family Libellulidae; genus Sympetrum; species Sympetrum striolatum. The sequence goes on along the minus strand of OX388342.1, from coordinate 43,700,186 downwards.
GCGTTACGGCAATGATAGAGTCCCTCAGTTGGAATTCACTACAGATGAGAAGATCTGAATATCGACGGAAACTTTTCGAAAAGTTCAATCGTTCAGAATTTATAAACGAAGTAAGTGAAATGTTAGTGCCAGTAAGGAGCGAACGCGATCTCCGAGAGGCATCGACGAAGCGTTATAGGGAAGTAATCGCAAGGACGGATAATTACTTTTGGTCGTTTTTTCCCCAAGCTATTAGAGATTCTAATAGGTAGGAATGAATAATGGTGGTGTATTACACCCCCTGCCATACGCCTCTGGCGGCTCGCGGGGTATATATCTAAATCTAAATCTAAATCGAATCTCCCCCAAATTAGGATCTCTCGTTGATAATAATATAGAAAATCTTCCGCGTGGGAACTAATAGGAGAATGCTCCTATTTTCTTGCTACACAGAAGAACTGAAATGTGATGGTAACTTATCTTTATCAGAATTCTCGCATCAATATTTGGAAAAGTCAGCTTGCAATTGCCGTAGCTTTAAGCCTCTTTAAAGCTGAGGTACCGCGTTGAAGCGGTTCCCGTATCATCAATCAGATAAGTGCGATGACTGAAACGCCATTTCCATCCTCTGCCCGCTCCGATGGATTTTGCGTGGTTTTGAACCTGGCGAAAAATATCGTCGAATTAAATTTCGCAGCTCCCGCGGGAAAACGAAGCGATGTTTTCGCCACTTTTTCCATCGGCGATTTTAACCCCCCTTCGGCTGACCTCGCGCTCCACCAGAATAGCATCTCCGTGGACCCCGTCGATAAATCGGGGGAAATAATCCGGCGAGGGGTCGCTCCACTTTAGACCCAACGCACCGTTCAATCGAAGCTCTTCGGTCGGTTTGTTGGATTTCCACGGGATTGCGATGGTGAGGGGTGTCCTCAATTTGCGGGGCGACAGAGGTCCATCAATGGGCGGAGGAATGTCGAGGACGTCCCTGGGCAGTGCTCACTTTATGAACGACGTGCGGTTTAGCGGGACGCATGTGTTGAAGACCGACAACAATATCTCGCTCCACCGCATCGTTCATCGGATGCTCTCCAGAGTCGAAATTGGGTGACTGGAAGTTTTGAAAATTCCGGGATTATCTCCGATATTGGCCTAGAATACCAAAAAAATTATGATGGCGAATTTTTTGTGATTATTTTGTCTCCGTGAGGAACTCTACAGTTACAGTTATCACCGTTTTTTTGGCTCAACCCGCGGTCCCCTGCGCTTTTATGACATTTCAGACAGTTCCAACTTTTTCATAATAAAACTCCGTTCTTGACGCAGATGTTTTATATTAACATCGTTGTATTTCCTTATTTATGTACATCATCTTTCATTTACTTTTGTAACATCTATGATCATAGATGTGATGAAATGAAAGCTACTGAGGTATGGGTGGATGGGTTTTGATCATTGTCTTTCCTTAGGGGCTGACAAGAAAAGTGTTACTCGTGGAGTCATTGTGCTTCACTCGCGTTCCGCTTATAGCATTCTGGCTCAGTGAGGAATAGAAGGGAAACTACCGCACACCTCATTCTGCGTAGTAAACCTCATTCCTCTCTGCATGCTCTTAGTAGCTTAAGTCAGAGGGGTGAGGCACTAACCGGCCTTCTGTCTGAATACTTTACAGACAGACAAGTTTTGTGCTTTTAGTTAGTTGATTAAACTTGAAAAATACTTAAATTGACGAAATAAATAGAGAATTACCGTTTGATAGAAAATTTTACATAATTACGAAAGTGTTCAAGGTTGTATTGAAGGATAATCTGTGTAATTAGAGATATGAAATTCTAGAGGACAGAAATTCTTTCTTAATTTCAATATATTTCTTATATTAGAACTAATGGTTTCTCATCGTGATTTGATTTAATACAACACCACTGAATCCACTCAATAACTTAACACTCGATCTCCACTGTAACTTAACACTCGATACTCTATCCGCAGTAAACTTCTATTATTACTTTTATTTTTTTTTCTGCTGGTCAGCGCATTTTAATTTTCACAGATTTAAATTTATCAGTTAAGCTCTTCCTCATTAGAATACTTTGAGAAGCCAAAATCCCTCATTCTTATCATTAATGAAAAGTTGAAAGCATAATTATGAACTGAATAAAATATTACATCAAGGAATATATATTTGAGTTTACAGTTATTACCTTAATTTTCCAACCTATTTGTGTTCTTCTTTTTATAATGTCTATCAAGCCTCTCAGAACTCTTTCGGCTGAAGTAGGCATGCTTGCGATCAGGGCCGATATCAGTGGGGTAATCACCGCTGTATTTCCCTTGTGTTAGCCAATTTCTGTTTCTGTCTTAGTCTCGATTTGATTTCTAAGTCACTTCTAGGCATAAATTTCTTTTCATGTTTGCAAACTCAACAAAAATTATTCCTATGAATCTTTTTCTGCGATCTTGAATTCTCTTTTATATGAAAAACTTCAAATGAACTGACTTGTGCTCTGATGTCCATCTGAATTTTCCTCCAGTTAATCATTTGATGTGTTGTGATATCGATTAATATTAATCAGTAGGGCTCATCTTCAGTCTGTGCGCTGTTTAATGAAACTGTCACTTGTCAAACTCAGAGTGAATAAGAGGAAATTATTCTCATCAAACGTCCCTTTGATATGGAAAAGCCTTTCTACGGGAAAAAATACCGTTAAAAGTTGATCTAATCAGAGGAGATTCTGTTTCCTATTTTGATATCATTCTTCGGATTTTTATCTTTTGCTTTATACAACGTAAAATTATGTTTGGCATGACTTCGCTTGGTATAAAGTAGGCGTCTCTCCTGTATAAGAAGTAGCAAACATTTACTTGCAGTTAAAACGTTGAAAGCTCGCTAAATCTTTTCTTGATTATATTTGGTGGTCTATTTTACACATTAAATTGCACTGAGAATATTTTCTCAGCAAGCCACGGTAGCCGAAACATTTGCCGTTTTACATTAAAATTGTTGAAAAAGTGGCATTATTAGTAGCAGTAGCAATTTTGTTTTATTTTTATGAGTATAAATGTAAAAAATATAGAGTTCGGTCACAATGACGTAAATTTCACTTTCATTTTACAAATATCCAAGTATAATTTTCTTTATAAGGTAAATAACCGATGCAAAAAAATTTTAATGACTCCTCTATGGATTAGAGAGTATTTAGAACTTTTTTGTCTGTACTACTGGAAAGATGTAAACATTGTTCATTATGAAATAATTGAATACCTTTGTTTCGAATAAGACATCCGCATTCTCGTCATCCTTTTAATGGGCGTACATTAATAGGAAACTTTCTTTCGTCGTTGTAGAATAGAAATTAAGTGTAACGAAGGAATTAACATAAAACAATTATTATCAGATTTGTCCCAAGGAAGTTCATTTTCGTTCACCATATCTCATTCATCTAACGCTGTAAAATCTCCATAAATTGTCTCATTTAAGCAATTATTTTCATTCTGTAACTTTTCCAGGTCTCAGTTTGTCGGGTGGTTCCTATGTATCAGTTTTTTACATAGAGATTGCATGTAGGAATAATTTATTTTAGCAACCTTCTATGTTTCATCACAAACTTATGATACTTGTTGCTTTATAATGAATTTTATCAATTCATTTTACTGTTACTTAAATTTTGTGCGTAATAGTTATTGTATTGAGTTATAAACTTGTATTTTAATTGTTTTTCTTTCTTTCCAGGTAAATCATTTCGCTTTTCCGCTGCAATCAATGAAATTGTGAGTAGCCTTCGTCGGTTTTTCTGAGCCTCCTTGTGACTATTTTTCCTGCTGTGATGTTTTTTTCCATTAGAAATTATGATAAAAGTATACATTTCGATATGGCTTATGTCTGTCTATTGCAAATAATGCAATTTTCCATGTTTGTTTCTTGAAATATTTCCCAATGATTGGAAGAAGTGAGAGGCATTTATCTAGATCAGGGCTAAGTTGAGAGATCCTTTAGAACTCTTAGGCTTCTTATGCGATGCGCTTGGTGCCCTTTTTTAAAAAGAAGATTCGTCATACGTAAGTGGGATCGGAGGACAATGATTTATCATTTTTAATAGTAAATGATCGATGGTCAATGATATTCTTCAATTTACTACTAATAATCAGAAAGTGGGTACCTTCTAGTATATTATTCATACGAAAGTTTGTTATCGACGAAGTCTTCCTCACGGACGTTTTACGTTTATGGTAGTATAAATTTTAGAAATCAAGGTAAAGATGGCGTCCTCAGAATAAATAGTGTCTTCAAAAGCACTCTCAAATTAACCATCCTGTTTTGCTATTTCGCAATCCGATCCGAGGCGCACGGTTTTGGTGGGAAGGAGCTCATCGATGAAATACTTTTGAGAGGAATTGTATGTTTAGGTGATAAAGATGTTGCGGGAGGAGGCGATACTTGAAGAGGGTATCGATTGAGGATCGGTGACCTCGTGAGAGTGGCGATTTAAGGAGAAGAGTATTTCCAGGAAATGGGGAAGGTTGCGAACGCCGGACATTGTGGAAAACTCGATATAATGGCGTGTAACCTCGGCTCTCGTCCTCGGATGGCTTACCACCGGTGATGATGTTGCGCTGTAGCCTTGAGGTTTTCATGCACTCCCCGCATGAATGTGACATCTGCTCCATTCGCGGAGGAGATGATACGAAAGATGTGTCGTTTGTCCTAATTTGTGTGGCTTGCAAGAAAGTAAGGAATGTGAAGGAATCTATGGATTAACTTTTTAACACCATTGAGATTCAAGTTTTCTGTGATTGTGAAAATTTAAGACAGGTATATACTTTGACGTGAAGAATGTTTATATTAAAGTTTAAAGAATATTTATATTATCTCAAAGCTATGTTTACAAAAATATTAGGATTTTATGGCAATTTTAGTCACATAATTTTTTTGGAAATTCCACAATTGTTGCGTTATGCCTAATAATGTATTTTTAGATTTTATGTTATCAATCCAATCCGTGTACAGCATTTAATTAGAGTATTGGCGTACGTTCCTGCTACCATAAGTTGATGAATGGAATATTTTTCATTTGTCATTTGGTATAGGATAGAGAAAAATGTATCTTTCATCAACCTTTTATCACAGTCTTGTTCATGGCTGTGATGACATGAAAGCTACTGAGGTATGAGTGATGCTGAATTGTGGCACTCTTTCCTTGTGGAGTGCTAAAAAAGATATTACTCCTGGAGTCATTGTGCTGCACTTATGTGGATATTTTCTGCTGAAAGCATTCTAGTTTGGTGAAGAATGCAAGGGCAAACTACCTCACTCCTAATCTTGCCTTGTAAGCCTCACTCCCCTCTACTAAATAGCTCTTGGTAATTTATGTTAGAGGGAGTGAGGTACCGACTGGCCTTCGGGTTCAATAATTTACAGGGCTCCCGGATGGCCAAGTAGCCATCACTTTCTGCCACAACGAAAGCGAACCTGGGTTCGATTCTCGGTGGAAGGCAATGTGCGAAATGACTTAAGCTGCCGAAGCACTTTTAACAAACAACGACAATAATTTACTGTCTGTTTCAATGTGCATACTTCGAAAGCAAAGCTCATTTCATACGTATTAGCTCCGGCCGGGAATCGGACCCTGGCTTTCTTTCACCTAAGGCAACGCATATCCACTTCGCTAGCCGGGAGCCTGTTTTACTAAAATTCTTTCTTAAGTCGCTAAAAGTTACTTTTCGTGTCATTAAATTCGTGAAATATTGTCTGTTTGGGATGGAAGCTAGCAAGGCTCGAGTTTTTAAAGAGGTTGTTTGCCATTGTAACGTTCCGGATATAAAGCCATCGTTGAAATAACGTCAATAATTTTGGTACCGATTACATAATTATAATTACTTTACTTATGAGAAAGATAATAACTGAGAAATGCTTCAACTAAGCCAACTTCTTCATTTTCTTCGTGTGTGATATTGGAGCTAAATCTCACGATCTTCCAGTGTAAAATTTTATTTATAAACGAAAACAGTTAAAACATAGATAAAACTAAAGACCATTGTATAATTTCCCAATCAAAACCAATAGGAAATTTCGAACGCCATTTGAATAAATCTTCGCATCAAGAATGCGCCACTGCTCTATATGGACGGATATTTCCTTCTCAAACCGAGGAGAAAACCTTTCCGTTCTTTATTGGAAGCACAGCTATTTTCCCTTCGCACGCTATTTCCCTCGTCGGCAATTAATCAGAGAGCACGTGAGCGCGTGGAGGCGTTATCGATAGCATTGGCCATTTTGTCGTCTTTCTTGAAGATAACGTCTTTCTCCGGCAATCCTTTTCAAGTGGCGGTGATTTTTCAGACGGATCGTGACTGAGGTCCTCGACCGATCGACTGTCATCCAAGGCGTATTTTTTCCGAAGGAGGAGAAGAAAGGGGAGGTCATAACAAGAAGGGTTTACGGAGAAAAAAAATTAGGGTAGGGTAAGGTCTGCTAAAACTGCTCCTTTTCCAGATTTTGTTGACCAAGCGGAGAGTTCACGATATGTTAAACTTAAAGCTAAAAATCAAAATTTTCAGCAGGAAAGAAAATGCGTAAGATAAAAATATATTGAAAAAAATTAAATCGTAATTAAAATGGAAGGGGTCGAGGGAAAATTTTAAATTGCTTATCGATAAAGAAATTCAAGAATCATCGACTATTCAAAGCTATGAAAACAAGCTTTGTAATCTAACGTTAATTACCTTGTTGTCTTTTGGGAGATGAGAAGAGGCAAAGAGACAAGGGATCAAGGGTAATGATGTACAATGTTATCAAATGAAAGCATTCAACGTTTTCCTCTGCAAGACAAGCTTTTATCTCCATTTACATTCCTTTATCCAAGCACTCCCATGTTCTTTTTTTAATTGTTTTCCTCGAATTTATTCGAGTTTATTTGTATCATGTTTTAGTAAATATTCTCTAAAAATTTATTTACATCAATTTTTATATTTCCAATCACTTTCACCACCTTTCACATTTATCGATTCCGCCCGATCCGGGTTGGGGCGTGTCAAAATCTAATATTGACCTTTTCTTTTAAAGTCGAATTAAAAATAGGAAACAAGTTCGTAATTTTTACGGTCTACTAAGAATATTTTTTTCGTGGGAAAATAAGTCTTCTTTCAAGAGTCGTGATCGGAATGCCTTCATTACTGCACTTCTTTTTCGGGTCGGTAACCGGTGAAGTACCATCGATAACATCGCAGATGTGAGCTGTGATGGCAGCAATTTTTGCGAAGTTGCGACTGATAAGGTTATTTTTCTATTTCTCATGAACCCATGTCACGCAAATGAACGGTTGCTATTCCATGTTCTCTGGTACGCGTCTACTAAATTGAGATTAGTGGACTCATGACTTTTTAAATTGCGCCATTAGTCTCGCTTAAGTCCTTTCAGACAGTTTGCCAGGCGAGGAATACTTGTAATGGACAGCGCGGAAATTTATGCACTTGATTTCTAAAATTCCTGAATATCTTCTATCGAGAGCATATATACTGCTAGTTGTTTTTGGAGTATTATCTCACACAATGAGGATGTCAAAAGTTAAATTTTCAAAATGAATACGCATGTTTAATAAACTAATATAATTAGTTTATTAAACATGCGTAGGAATATGGATGGAAGAATAGATGTGGAAAATAATGGGCTTATTATTCTATACAGGAAAAAGGCGATGATTTATTACATGAAGTATGTTTCTTGAAAGCGAGGGATGGAGTTCTCATGAAGAATATTATATAATTAAATTAAAAGACTTAGAATAAATATGCATTCATATAAATGCAGTACATATTAAAAATTAGGGAGAAATTAGAGAGTATTTAATTTTGATGACCTAGGTGCCTTCAATCTTCAGCTGATAAGTGGTCATTATGAGAACATCATTACTCTTAGAACTTACTATATTTGAAAGGAACAGAATCATTACGCAAGGAAAGCACAGACTGGCAGGTGGGATGCAGCTTAGTTAACAATTTTCTAGCTCTAAATCAAGTTTAATTAGTGGCGGTCAATTCCATTGTAATTTATTCCGAGTAGCTCTTGAATTCTTTCAAATTAGCCACTTCAACGAAAACGGTTTCAGCTTCTTCACTGAACGCTAAACGCTACGCATGAGGTATTCAGATTTCTTGATAGATTTTGAAATTGCAGATTTTAAATTCTCATACACCTTATGAGTTTCTTTATAGCACGAATACAGGTGTTTAACGCAGTTAAATGTTACATGGAAAGGTCCAAGCGCTGAATATTCTGTCTCCATTATTTCAATAAAACAGTAATTATATCCATGACTTTACAATGTGAAGTAAGTATTGTTCCTAAACAGAATCACGTCAACCGATAAAAAAGATAGAAATATCTGTATTTGAAACTTCATTATTTCAGAGTTAAGAGTTCATGTTTTGCGTATTAATATAGACATTCCAAGCGGTGGTAGAATGCTCATATGTGGACTGCGAGGGAGAAAAGTGTTATGGTCGGTCGGACTGAGACACTCCATCAGAGCACGTGTTGTAGTGCGCACCGTAGAGAGGTCGCTGCAGGGACGGACTCACAAACCGTGGAGAGAAATTGTGAAGAGATCACGTGGGAAGGAAGATGTGGGAGAAAAGAAAGACCCCGTTGAGAATGACGCCCGCTTTATACGACCTAATTCCATTGCATTTTTCCGTGTCCTTACCCCATCGGGAGAAAAGAGGGCCATTTTATTGAGTGTAGTGGAAGGGGTCGCAAGGTTCTGGAGAGGTATAATCTCCAATTTTTTTCGAGAGATCTTTTATTTCCCCCTTTCGTTCCTGTATTTTTTGTCCTTCGCCACCGTCCCCATTGTTTTTTTTATCGTCCTTCTCCGTACGCTTTCACCTGCCGGTTTCTTTTACCCTTTTCCACCCCCGCTCGTTCTTTCGCGATTCGTCCCACTTTGTGACCACTTTTGTCCTTCTCTTCGGTGCCCTCTTCTTTATTTCTTCCTCTTTTTCATTCGTCCCATATCCCCTTCCTCTTGTCTTTGTTCCCTCTTCTGAATCCTTCATCCCACACTTATTACCCATCTTCCTTCTTCTTGGTGGGGAATATACTCAAGTACGCCAGTTATAATTTTACATTTTTATACTTACGTACGTTCGCTTTTAGCTATTAGGCTGCTTTCAGGCTGAGAACCCCAAGCGTCCCTTTGCATTTACAGTATTCCTCCAGACTTTCCTGTCCTGCAAAATTCACTGTAAGAGGCGAGGTATTGTGGAAATTCGTCATCTAGAATGAGGATAGGTATTGTACTTTTTCCGCGAACATTTTTTCTTTTAAATGAAGAAAAACGACCACCTTTCGACGAGACGGTTTCAATGGATGATGACGATTACTCGTCAAAACCCGGTTGAGCGTCTTGATTAAGGAAATCATTTTTGTGGAAAAAGTACAACGTCACTTTTCATTCATTTACGTTTCCTATCCTAGCACGCATCTTTCGCTTCACACACATTTTCTTGATTACTCTTTTATTCTTTAAATTTCACCCGTACATTTTGCTAATCCACCGCCACAAACACCCAGCCTTTTCTCGCCGCTCCTCTTCTTTTACAACAGTTCAAATTCTCTTTCTTTGTTGCTCATTCTTAGCGGTATTCAGACCAAATCAATGATTCCCTTTTAGTCAGCAATGATTCCATGCAGAATAATTGGATATATTTAAAAACGTGTCCGATCGATGTTACCTACATAATTCATATTATTATCTGGGAAATATTTTATTCTTCTTAGCCTGTTGAAATTATATCTTTTACTAATACCTACTGCATTAACTGTTATCTTACATATATTATTTATAAATTTATAACTCATTTCTTAATTATGGAATGATTTTATGTATCACAGTTACCTCAGATGAGGATCGTCTATTCAAAAGAATAATTTTTGTTTTTGTACAATCTTCTATTATGCTCCCAAACTTGAATGGGATTTAAGAATCAGTTTATATCTAAATGGTTTTATTGGTGATTTTTTCCCATTTCTTTTCTTATGTTTTCCCATTCCCTGTTATCGATTAGCTAAAGAAATAAAGTTTCTTTTGTTTAAGTTTATACTTCTGGTAAACTTTAATTTCCTGTAGGATAAGTAGTTTTGCAACGCAAGGTAATCTCTTTTTATATTTGTAAGTAATGCGCCGTAGATGAAGTGAAAATTTACTTTTCGGAGTTGAAATTCTCGTCCTTCATTATTTCCCCCTTTCTTCTTGAGCCTGCGCCGTAGTTGCGTGACTTGCGGTAATCCGCTCACTGAGCGGATGTCGTTGTTCCCTTTTTACCCATCTATCGCTTTTTATTTTTTTTAAAGCGGTTAGAGTTATATTTTCACTCATTCTCATAACATATTTTACTCTAAGCCTATAAGAGTTCCGTTCAATTTTTCATTTATGATATAGGTAAATCACGAGAAATAAATCAATTTCTAACTTCCGCTGGTTTTTACTGCATAACTCTGTCCATTCAAAAATTATTTTGTTTTTGATCATTCTTTATTGCTCCATTTGAATTATCAAAACCATTTATTGCTTTTATTTTCTAATACCGACCTTTACATAAGTTAAATGCTTACCTAGTTAATGCTTATTTGTTAATACTTCTTTAGTAAGAAATGCTTGAAACTTCGTTATGGCTACCATTTCCCACGCAGTCTCAAGACACATACTTCTAAAAGCTCGAAACCTGAACTTTAAATTGAGAAATATTGTTCTTGAAAATCGAATAGAGACGAGAAAATAACTAATATGAATTTGGATAATAATTTAGTAGCATTAGCTTCTGAAAAGTGATTGAAATTGAATGTAAAACATTGATAAAGTTGATAGTAACGAAACCAAAAGAACAATTCTGAATGGTTAGAAAGAATCTATCTTGGGCCTCATTGATATTCCTTGACTTTCATACTCGTTCTGATTATTCTCATCACATCATGCCGATTTCGATGATTAGTAATTTGAAGAATATCTTTTGGATGAATGGTGAAAACACGAAGATGATAAAATAAGGCGCGCTCTGTATACAACTGATATTGCGTGCATTTTCAAGGAAACAAGCCGTTCAATCTTTAACCATCGATCACGACTCCGTAGCGGATGTTTAAATGCGAGTTTTAATGCAGTTTTTGACGAGCTTAAACTTAATTCATAAAAGAGGAAGCATAATTTTTCGGATTCCAATAAGTTGATCAGCGATGAAGAAGGTATTGTACAAACTCGCTGGCCAACCATTTATATTTCTAATCGGAAATTGATTTCGAATCTCAAAGATTTAACTCGTCAAGAAAGTCCCGTGAAAATCGAATCCACCTTTCCCTAAATGATGTAATGGAAATTTCCTCCACGCTTTCCTTTGGAAGACCGAAGGATCCCCTCTTATAAGCCCTCATGAATCACCTCCGAAAATTTCCCTCCTCTAATTCACGTTCCCATTAAATGGGCGCTGTTTCCTTCACGCTCATCTGCCGTTCACGTAGACCCGACCTCTTCCGCTGTTTTCGTACGATTAACCAATTTCATCGCAGCGATTCGTAAATTCCGAGGCTATCTAAAGAGGCCTGTAATCCTCCCGAGCTGGCTGACGATGGACGGACCGTAATCGGCTGAAAGGGCCGTGTAGGTGTGGCACTAGGGTGCGCGAGAGATTCTGTGTTTGGGCATAAATTCAAGCAGAGGATGAAAGGTCTTGGGAACTGTTTTACGACCTCTGCGGTGGAAATATATTTATCCCGCGTCACCCGCTTTCGATTACATTTTCCTTTCTATTTCTCCCTCTTCTGTTGTCGCCCCTGTGTGTTCCCGAGCGATATTTTTTCTGCTTTGAAATTTTGCTGATGTATTTGGGTTTTTGATTAATAATTGATCGGCTCGTGGGTGGTTACCGAATAGGGATAATAAATTCTGTGGTTACCTGGTATTTTCTCTTAGTTCTTGTCTTAGGTTGAAAGTCCCAGTAAAAGTATCGGTAGTAATGCTTTTTTACTTTCTCCCTATACGTAGTATAGAGAAAGTATTGTATTCGCAAAAAAAATTCGACCTCCAGATTTCGACGGAAATAGATGTTTTGGGACCCATAGAGTTCGTTTTCGCTATTTTCCCGAACATGTCTGTCTGTGTGCCTATCTGTCTGTGGTAAAAAAGTTTGCGGGAGCTCTATCTTAAAAAGTAATTATCCGATCATTTCAAAACTTCATAGTTAGTATTTTCCTAACAATCCCAAAAGTTTATTAGTTTTTGATGAATATCGCTTTACCGGAAGTTCCGGCTCAACCAGAACAAAATTTTGTTTCTTTAATATCTCTGTCAGAATGCAATAAAGGTATATACAATTACATTCAAAAGTTATAGATAATGTACTTTACTACAACTTTTGTATGAAACATTTCTTCATAACACTGATTTTTTAGGAGTTATTCTTGAATAATGGTTAACCGGAAGTTGTTTTTTATCCAGAAATGGAAGTTTTTCATACATATTTCTGTCAGAATGCAATGTAGGTATATAAAATTATATACAAAAGTTATAGATAATGTATTTTACTACAAATTTTGTATGAATAATTTTCCTGTAACACTTATTCTTTTGGAGTATTTATATATTACCGGCATAGGCTTCTGTTTTCAATAAATATGGAGAAAGTCATGTGTTGGCCACATCAGATTTTTTAATTTTTTTCAATTATATGGTTTTTTTCCGGAAAATTCCATCGAAGTGGGGGAAATAGGGGATATCAGTGTTAACGATCCAATGCGATCTAGAAAATCCAGCAAGGCAGTTAAGGGGTTGACACCACTGACCATGTGTCAATCATTTGAAATAGCTAAAGCTTGGCTAGGCCTTGGCTCACTTTTTGGCTGTCACGCCACGAATTCAATTTTAATTTGATTATTGATTTGTGAGGTACCATGTAAAGTTTGTGGAAAAAATGCTCATTAATCAAGAAAAATTACATAAAATACATAATATAAAAACACTGCTCAGATGACCAATGTTTAAGTTTATTTGGTGAATGGTAAATGGGTGCGAATGGAATTACTTTTCTCATTCCATCATAATAGCCGAGGGGAAAGTTTCCAAAATAAAGGAAAATATAAGAAACCTTAGACTTACCTGAATTTGATGAATAGAATATTTTTAATTTTTCCTATTTGTGCAGGAAAACGTATATTTCATTTACACAATTTAAACCTCAGTATTGTTCACGGCTGAAATAATATGGAGGATACTGAGACAGGAGTGATGCATATCTATCGAAATCCATCATATTCAGCGAGTCGTTTCGCTTTCCCTTTCGTAGACTGTTTTCGCTTATGGCGTTCTTGTTATGGAACTCTGGGAAAGCGAGGGCAAACTACCTCACTCCTCGTATAGCCTAGTTACCCTAATTCCCTCTAAAGCGCTCGCGTAGATAATATCGGGATGAGGGATATTATTACTACCTCAGTATCAGCTTCCGGGCTGATGACTTTACGGGCAGACATGAAACTCTTAGAATTTCGCATTGCATGGATGAAAATTATTACCTAAGACATTTTGACATAATGATTTCTCGCGCAGTCCGCATTTCGGAAGATTCGTCTTTGATGAATGAACCAAGGTGTCGCCGTAAAGAAAGAAATTTTGGGACACGGCTGATAATGAATTAGAGATTTAAAATCTTCAGAAACCGTCTTTGTCGGCGTTCCTCGGCTTACTTCCCGGTAGTCGAAGAAAGCAAGAAAGGAGTGCCTAATTCAAGGTGTCGCTGTTTTATCTAAAACTGATTGGATTCTGTTTTCGCAGATTTCGCTTCAATAACTTGAGGTCGGATCCGGAGTAAGTCTTAGTTTTCCAATTTCCACTGTATATTTCCTGCGTGATATGCATTCAAATCGCCTTTTTTAAAGTGGTTCAGATTTATTTTTCGAAGGCAGTTTATCATCGGCCACAGATTTATTGGATGGGACTCAGGACTTCAAACGAGAGTTCCGAGTCCTTTTTTTCCTCCCACTCGTTACACGCAGAGCATAGTTTAATTTCATCTCTATTGTATGTACATATATTTTGGTTCGGAATGATTGAATTTAACCAATTTAAACTAATGGCAACATGTTGAATGGGACCTCATTTGATTAGTGAGATTGCGTTCGACTGTACAGTCCTTTTTTGTCCACGGATTGAAGCTAAGAGTAAATGGCCTTTAGAGGAATATTATTTCATTTCATTTCATTAATACTACTTCAGTATCTTAATTTTAAAGTATTATTGAATTGGATTTATGAAAATAAATTTAATTTTATATGATAAATTGGAACGAAAATTATAAAATTCCTCAAAACTTTTTTTTATTTTAATTTGCTAATAAATCATGAAAACATTTAAAAAAGTATCGCTTATTCAATTTACTTTAAAGCTATGTTATTTAGAAATATTATCTCCCTCTAAAATCAATAGGAAGATAACGACTTTGACCTGCCGTTTTAAGAGTATAGTTTATTCATTTACGGCGCACTTTCCCTAATTTAAAATAATCTAAGTTATAAAACAAGTCATTGTTTGAAAGTATCAGTAACTGATGTAATTTTCAGTAAATTAATGAAAATTTTACCTTTATTTTAATATTTATTTATCAATGCGGATAAATAATAAAAATTTTGTCCAGGTGGCCTGTTATCCTTTGATACCGCATTTGTCTACCGAATAAACTCTTTAGGATCATGATTAATACCTAACTTTCATGTATTCTGTACGTAAATTAAGACCAAGAAACGTTAATGCAAGAAGAAGATATTGATTTACCGTTAATGAAGTTGCTCCTGTCTCCCACTACAGATGACGAAAAATATTATAAAATGTGCTGTTATAGGAAGTGAATCTATTGTTTTACAATGGTAGTCAACTCATAATGCTTATTGTCTCTAAATAATGCAGGTTCTTAATATATTTATATTTCTAATATTTTAGGAAACCTTTGTATGCTCTCAAAATTATTGGAGGAAGATTTAGCTCTATCAGTACGATACTGAATTTTTTATGCTAAAGTTTTGATCTAAAGTTTCCTGAAATTTTTGGTCCAACGCATTGGAGGGCGGTGTGATTTCCGTGTGGACCATCAATCTGTACACACAGTTGAAGAGTTCTCTTTTATTTTGGAACGAAAGCTCTCTTTTGAATTATGATTTTTCCCTGATGATTCATACATAACCTAATGTAATTATCCATGAGATGTCAGCTATAATTACGGATTCAATCGAACCTACTCTCACATTTGAAATTTATGCGGAAGCGGAGTAAAGCGGTATGTTTTATTAAATACGAGATATTGAATATTGAAGTGCCATCGTCCTCACTGTGATAATGTATTTCCACATTTTAAATCAAAGATTTATGCGAAACGTTGCTCGAGTGAACATTCGATGAAACAAAATGCTGCCTATCGTAGTAAGTTTAATAAGTTAGATCTGGATTTTACATTAATATTCTCAATGAATCGCAAATTGCTGTATACTTTTTCAAAATATAATTCAGTAATGAATAGTAGTTAAGATTCTTTTGGAAGTAGGTAACAGCGTCAACGGTCAACAAATTTTGAGCGGTAATTTGTTACAATTCCTCAGCAGTGGAAATAGAACCGCAAAGTTCTAACGAAGGGATTCTCCCTCGGAGTGTTTTTATAAATATAACGCTTATTATAAATATTTTTATATAGAGTCCATGCTTTTAGATATTTGCCATTTCTTAGAATAATAAGGGAAACTAAAAAATATTTTCCCGAACAATGCAGATTTTTATCTGACTCGCTATCGGTGTTAAGCAAGGAACTTAAACAATTTTTTAATCTTAAATAATTTTTGTACATTTACAGTAGTTCACTGCACCTTAGTCTGAATTATCTTTATAGCTTTTTCTCTTTTTTCCCATATTTTTCCAATTGTTTATTTTTTCTATTTTTTCTATTATTTATATATATTATAGTATATTTAATTTGGAACTTTCCTGTATATGTTAAATAAAACAGTAATATTATTTTGAGAAACAATCAATGGCGTTATGCCAGTCTTCTCCTGGTACATGGATTCAACATCTCCATTGAGTGTCATTCTTCATCCGTTTGCATCTCGAATTGTTAAAACACGGATTACGGAACCAATCCATCTCCTTAAGGAGTCGATCTTTCCATCCATCGGTGGTGATGCGCTCAATACTCTTTAACAGGTTGATTTCTGCCCCATGAGGCTCTCGGTTGAGGTCATAAATCACGCAACGCGTGTGCGCGAAATATCGTGCCTGAGACTTGGCATCACGACTGATCTAAAGCCAAAAGCATTGCGTTCGTGCCTTGCCGTCCGTGAGGCGGATTTGAAAATCATTTCCGTCGATCACTGAATGTCGGAACGTTCTGGATTTAAAAATATAGTTTTGCCAACCACCAAAATCTCAAGTGACGTCTTTTATTTATGAAAGATCTTTGTAGTAAGTATTTTATTTATGAAAGATCTTTAAATTAAGCATTACATTTGTAACATAATGCATCAAGTTAAAGCAGTTTCAATTCAAGATAACTTTATACGCAAGCTGAAATAATGGAATTCTCTCCTATTTTTGCTATTTCGTTTCCTAACAACGAAATATAAATAAATTTATAATTTAATTTTATCTTTAATTGTACTCCCTGATATAAATTGAGTCCTATATCTGCATCCATGTCCAAATATTGTTTTGACTTGAGTGCAGATCGTTCCGTAGTGATAAACTGTAATCAAAGGTATAAACTTTAATGAGATAAATGACCCATAATCTTATACGTATATTCTAGTTATCTGATTCATTATAATAAAATCTACGTAACTCCCTGATAAGTTCCGTTGAGCATTCATGTATTGAAAATTGAATATTAAAGTTAAGCGATGTCATCAGCTGCGCAGATAAATTCTAGTAAACAGTCGCGATAAACCAATTAGCCTTCAATGGTCGATAGATCGATCATTATTGACCTATTCAACATATCGAGCGTATTGCTTAATTTTAGTCTAGTATTTTTCCAGTGTTTCATGTTACATGCAAATAATGAGATTTAGAATAATTCACTCATAACGCAATTCTTCTTCTCATAATAATCTATTTTATTCTGGAGATAGGAGGTTATTTTTACTAGTTCTAAGCCTGTTTGAATTAGTAGGTTGCTTTCTTCACAAAATTCCCCTTCCACCCACTTAAAGAACGTAAAATATTTTATCGAAAGTGATACAATGCTCCTAAAGCGATAGATGTGTTATACGGATCATAATCACGAACGGTGATGACTTATTCTTATTTAAGTTTGTTCAGAGCCTTAATCCCAATTTAATGGGCTTCCGTATATGTTTACATTACTTGCACTTATGTTGTATTTATCCTAAATCGATGAGAGAGTAACAGTATGTATCGATGATGAGTAACGGTATGTTTTTGTTAAAATGCGCTTTCTCGAATTTTGAACTTCATTCTCCTGATTTAGTCGAACTACTTCTCGCGTGCGCGTCCCCTTTGAATATCTTCGTTTCCTGAATCCCGTGACAAAATCGAAGTGTCCCTCGGAAACAGGTGATTATAATTCCTTTTACCCATTCAAAGAGCACGGAAGAGATTCTTCGCCGTACGTCAACCCGTGGGCATAACCTTAGAGCCTCCTTCGCAGGAGGTCGTAAATCAAATTCCCTTCCAATTCCAAAGAACGAGGGCCAGCTTCGGTGTAATTCCATTTATCCTCCGGGAAATTGATGCTTCGGAAAATCTATTCTCGACCGCCGATTAAAACATGATTAATCAGCCTTCTTCTTCGCTCCATTTCTCCTTCGCCGCGGATTTATCACCGCTTCTCGTTTCCTTGGGGACGCGATGTTTTCGCCTCTCCCGAATTTCGTAAACCACGGAGCCCGTCGCAATTATGATTTCGCCGTTCATCGGGCGGAGGATATTGTTTTTTGCCTCCCCGTACGCCCACTTCGAATAATTGGCTTTCGCACGCCATTGCCTTCGCATACACGAGAAACTAATTTTCGCAAAAAAGTCCGCTCTCGGCCGATGTCGAATTTGGTGCCATTTTTTTCGTAAAATCGAGAAGCGGTATGAGAAAAATGTTTAACGAGATTGTGCCCCAGGAAGATCATTTATAAAGGATTGTGCTCTCGGACTAGCCTTCAGCGTGTAATTCAATTATGCGGGCTTTGTAGTCGCGATACGTAGATACGTAAATATTTTTGCGAGATGTGTTTCCCACAGCGCGCGTATGTTAATTGAGCCGAATTGAGGAAAATGTTTTGTTTATCTATCACGGTCTCGTTAGTGTTGAAGCAATCGTTCCATAATGTTCCCGTGAACTCAGTTAACGTAAGCATTGATGCTTTTCGCCTAATTTATTACATTTAAATGGCGAATATAGCGCTGTTTCATTCCTAAAAATAGCAATCATGGATGTGGAAAAATTGGCCCTATTACCATGGCAGAAAATTTGATAAGTTCGCCCTCACTACAAATATTACATAATTTATGTTACGGCTTTTTGGTATATCACTCTCTATATATATATAACTCTTTAGCCACGTGCTTAATTCATATTACTTGCACGTCGATGATGTAAAGATTATACCAGTACTACCGTGGAAAACTTAAGACCATGGCTTTAAATGTTTGCGATATTTTATAAGTAAATATTAGGGAAGCGATGCATCTAGAGTGGGAATCTCGAAGGTTATAAATTTCCATTGTGAGCTAGAATGCCTTGATCTTTGGGAAAATGTGAAATTGCTCTGCAAATATAAAGCCAACTATCCCGCAACTTTTTTTATTCTCTCGATCTATTTTGAGAAAACAAAACCGCCTACTTTCCAGTTTCAGTGTACACCTTCAATGCATGAACGCAATTTGTATTTGACCCATTTATCTAAAATTATTATTTGCTGCGCTCTCCGGAAAATGGGTGGCGTGCTTAAGTGCCATCATTGAGGTCGCAATGCCGAGAAATGTCTAGGAAATGATATTCTGCGATCCCAAATTACGTCATTAACAGATTATGCATAGTTGATGGTTTGTCAGCTTTTAAGACTATGTTGATCCGGTTGTAACGCTCCAGGAAGTAAATTTTGATATTTCGAGTTTCTTGTGCACTTGTGCTGGGACTTGGGCAATTTCAGTTCACATTTTTTTTATAAATTCAGAAGTTTGTATTTTACCTGGAAGTATTTGCTTTACCACAATTAAATAAAATTATTAATGATGATTATTGAAGGATTTATTTTAAATATTTGCTAAGAAAAGATCAATATCTGTATTCATGTTGCGTGCTGGGTAATGATCGTTTGCGGCACATTATATAGTATAATATAATGTTATTGATACTCATAAGAGTGGCTGAGGTAATTTAGTCCCAAAACTCTATGATTTAGATCTGAAATTTAAAGTACAGTGGTACCTTGTTTAACGACGGCCTTAGTTAACGACGGACTTGGTTAACGACTAGTTGCAGTAACCAAAAAATATCTTGGGTAACGACGTAGGATTTGGCTTACGACGCCTCGTCGATTGGTCTTTCCGGAGTCTCATGTGTTTCAGCACTTCTATTTATAATCACTACATTATAAACTAATATTTGATGTACGTTATTTTGTTACATCATAAAAACATACTGAATAGCAGCTAGCGGAGAGTATTAAAAATAGTTCAATGCCAAATTGTAGCTAATTCACATAGGCACATGTTGTCTCACCGGAGTTAAATCGGTAAATATTATAAGTTTTGCTTCCAATAACTGGGGTGCGTCCTCGACGCCGGGAAATACGGTAATCAATTACTATTATTATACCTGTGGAAAATCGCGCCTTGGATAACGACAGTTTTGGTTAACGACGATTATCCTGGAACGGATTAGCGTCATATACCAAGTTACCACTGTTAATACCAAGTTACCACCCGTTAACCAAGGTACCACTGTATTTCCTTTTAATGATCAAATTATGGTTAATAATCTTTAGACTTTCTTTCTAATCGGTTTAGGCAAGGCCAGTTATGTTTACCTTTGTTTTTATGAAAAAATACGAAATGCGGTACATATTACAAGAAAAACTTTCTAAAGACCGAGTAGAATATAAAAACTGAAATAGTTCCTAAATTATATGTACGTTTCAACATAAATGTTTCTTCTTGCCTGTTTCTCTTTCTTTTCGGTAAAGTTATTATTTTGTGAGTTATCGAATTATAATGCTTAACACATGTTTTGGCTCTATGAAACTCCATTCAGAATAATAGAACTCTACTACTTCAAACTTATAAGTTAAAAATATTTATATACCCTCAGAGGTGCTTAGTTAGATTTGAGGACTTCATTAGATAATTAATTAGTTTAGAATCCGAATAATGAAAATTCTCATGAGCGAATTCCTTGCATAGATGGTTCATAACATTTATGAATTCGTGCGTGTTCCTTATGACTCATTTTTTTCAAAAACTTATTTATCTTTGCGAAGTAAATCCCTGTGGGTTCAATCCATCCATTCTTGAGAATTTTATAAATGTTGAGCGACGGAGTAGATATTCCTGTAAACATAGTATTAAATCCAATCCTAAGTAGAACATTTGCTTGAAATAATGAAAATGGGGATTAATTTTATAAAAAGAGATCATCCGTTTGCGTAGCATGGATATTATTGTTTAACCCATATTTTAGACCATTACTAATCTGAAAATCACGCAACATCTAATTAGAAGGTAAAGCTTATAAAACCATCAAATCCTCCGATTATTTCCACGCCCCGGGGTAATTAATGGTGCTCCATTTGGTTCCTTATCGGTTGGGATTCTCCATTTAAAGTCTGCCTAAGCGACCGCTCGTTAATCGCTTAATTACGTTGATGCCTCACATACTTTCGAAGAGAAAATTTAGGGCATGCCGAGAATGATGGCCAGGAGTATGGCTTTGATTGTATTTGCTATGCACTAAATTCTATCAGGTCTTTTCTCTAAACTTTTAATGAAATACTTCGAAGATAGCATAAAAATTATGTTGTTGATATATATTCCGAAAATTTTCTCCCTACTTCATTTTAATGTTATTTTTAGACGAGTGAAATCATTTCGGCCCAATTAGCGAAAAAGTCTGTTCAGATGTTGATGCGAGCTTCCTTTTATTTTCTTGTGCTGTTTGTGTGGTATTATGTTGATTAAAAAATTAATCAGGCTGCGAACCAACGATTTTTGGTAATTTATTTCTAAAATTTTCTTTTCGGGTACGTGTGAAGAGAATGTTTGTCTCTTCATACTGAGATTCTCATTTCTATATTGACGCGATGAACGTTCTTTTCTTGTTAAAATTGGTGGTATAAACTTATTCATTTATACATAAATATCAGTACATAAATATATAAATAAATACATAAATAAATGCGTAAATAAATACATAAATGAATACATATATAAATACATAAATAAGTATAAAAAAATATATGCACACATTTACAGATATGATAATTTTGTGTATATGCGCCCGCAAACAAACGGACTTCGGAGAAGTGAATTTTCCATTCGCTCCAGAAATCGAATCATTGGCACGTGCGTTACCCGAATCCAGGAAAACGAGGCAGCTTTGGTTGATTTACTCAGTTGAACTGATTTCGAGAGAAAGGGATTGAATATTTGCCGGGAATCTCTTGTTATTCCCCGCACACATTCCATTCTGATTTCTGCACCGCTCTCTCTTCGTAGAAGCGTAATGATTTTTTTGCTTAGAGACATGGATATTAACAGTGCCTTTATTGCCTTTTAACTAAAAAGAGTACTCGACGTTAAAAAAGTCACGTTTCAGCAAAATATTCACATCTAGGGCATGTAATGATTCCGGATTTAATATAAGAATTATAGTTAAGAGTTCGTTGATTTTCTGTATTGCTCTTTGTGTTTTTAAATTCCCCATTAAGGTAAATTGAAAATTTTCAAACATCTTTGGATTAACCCCAAGGAAAAAGGGAAAGGGAGGCTGCCTAGACACTAAGCTACCGAGACAGAACATTTCAACATGCCGTTTTTGGGAGCTTTTGGGAAGGCAGCCTCCCGGATAGAGGAAGATCCCGGGTTCGATTCCCGGCCCAGTCAACTTTTTTCAAGTCCGTTTTTCCTTGGGATATTTCCTGGGTGTACACCCTTATGTGCAATTTACCCTTTCCAACTTTGGATTACTTTATTGCTGTCTTTTTATGGCATTTATCATTCGTTTGAAAGAGTGCGAGAACAGAAGTATTACTTGAGTATTTTTGAAAATGGCTAGAGATCTTCTCAGTATTTCTGTGTGATTTATGATAAAAAAATATTTATAAGAAGACATTCAAACGAACAGATATTTTAACCCTTTATCGCATGTATTTGCACTTTTCAAGCGTATTAAAAAGTAAGAAAAAGCGTAAATGAAGTGATAATTTTCTTTTAGAATTGATTCCGTTTCCTTAGCTTTGGATTCCCTCATTGATGTTAAAATCTTTCAACAGTTTTGACTCCTTAGACCAGAGAAATATGCGCATCGTGATTGGCCAAGCGATCAGTTATAGACATTCAGTCAATCACTCCTGGTCTTTGGGAAGTTTTAATTGGGCTCTAGACTGTTCACCAAATGTTTGCAGGTTAGAGGGAAAGTGCGAAACTGCCATTTCTTCTCTCTCACTTTTTAAGGGAGCCAATAGGAAGGTGGGCAAAGTCCTCCCGATGCTAATTTCATCGTAGAAAATTGGTCTGTTGCAAAATTAGCATAAAACTATGAAATTTTGTTCTATGGAGGAATATATTTTATAGAAAGTAGTGGCGAAGTCGAGAATATTTGGGAAGATGCATCGAAGAAAGAAGTCGCCAGCTGTCTTTGGTCTTATTTGCTCTGAAAAAAATTTACAGGGAGACAGTTTCTAAGAAAAAAGTGAATTTATTTTATGCGCATACACGAAACATCAATCAAAATTAAACAAATTTTATAAATAACACAAGAGGAAAAAATATACTTCGGGGGTATCGTATTACATGGCGTGTCCCGCGATATAACTTGCCAAAACGTGTTTACCCTTTTCTATCTCAGCTGGTAGCAGCGGAAGATGCCTCTTCTAACCTTATCAATGCCACGGAAAACCTTTCTCTCTATCTCTTTTCTATAGAAACAAATTTTCCTTGATGCTTCTTCAAAAGATTGTGCCATACGGATGATAGCAGATCGAGTTAGTTTTTTCTCATCACGCCGAATTCCTCCCGTCGGAATTTTATTACCCTCCGAAGCCCATACTGTTTATCCTATCTGGTACTCGAACATCGCCAGGACACGTATCCTAAGTTTCCGCGGAATGATTTCCGTGTGGATCTTAATTGCTTTGTGGTGGCGCCATTTTCATGCCATCCTCTCACGCATACGCAATTGAAGCGGAATTCGACGCCGTTTGGTGACCGTATCCGTTCATGTGAATGGCCGTTTTAATTCATTCCGTCCGGAGGGTTGTCGTCCTCTCTTCCAATAAAATGCTTCCGCGAAGATCCCTTTAACGCTGTTTCGTCACTGCATTCATTTGCTTTTGTCATCGCCCCAGGAATAACACGAGCATGCGTGTGTGACCTTAATTACCTCATTCTTATGTCCCTGCTTGTCGGGAGCTCTCAGACTGCAGCTAAAAGCCGCAGGGAGGAATTTTGAATATTGCCTCTGGAATTCACTTTTGATAAGCTATGTTCGCTCTTTTAATCGAGTCGTTCTGGGACATCTTCTTGGATGAGCAAATTCCTGGGAACTTTCCCCAGGGATCTCAATATACTGTCAATTTAATTTTCATAAGAGAATTAAGAATCTATTTGGGTATGTTATGTTTGCGCATGATTTCTCTTGGTATTTGGTACCATTTTTCATTGGTATGTTATATGGATGATACTGCAACATAATGAATTCCTCGAGCGATGAAATATTGAAAATGTGATGGAGGAAGGATAGTAAGAAGTGGTTTTGTTCAAATTTTAAATTATAAATTATCATTTTACCCTTTTACTTTGAGCCGTTATTTACATAACGACTATCCAGGTTTTGCATCAATTTTATATCATCGGGTTACCGTGCAAATAACCTCTGGGAGGTGATAATTACTCCCTTATATCCACCATGGACAGTGTTTTATTTGAGATTTATTATCATGAGACAGATATAAATAAATACATATCTTAATAGATATAAAACATTAAATTCCGTTTCTCGATATATTTTCAGCGGCGATCTCTGTATTTTTCAGGCAATCATAATTCTATTAATGGAAATTTAAGGCGTATAACACCCGTAAATGGGCCCTTATTTCCACTCACTTGACCTAAATCAAATAAATGGATGGAACGTCTTGGTACAAAACTATTTGGGATGTAAGCTAATGAAAGTCGATTTTAAACATTTTAGCGGTCATTATCGCGGCGTAAATTTCATGTCATGGTTCATGTTTCATTGTTATTCTGTTATTATCTCTAGTAGAGATTTGCTTTACTTTTCAGACTTAACATTTGTTATCGCTTTACCGCTGCCCCTAATTTTCTCAACGTCATAATTGATCTCGACGGCTAGTGATAAATGAATCGCCTCGTCTTATCGTGATCATCATGAGCATGAATAAGTTTTCTCTTGATAATGAATGATCGCAACTTTTCTTTCCGGCTTTGCTTCCCTTCTATTCAATTCACGAGGATTTTCCTCTTGCGTGTTAATTACCTTTGTGACTACAGTTCATAAGAAAAATTATTATGGAGCCCTAAACAGCAGTAACAGTAGTTATTTAGAATTTCAATTTTATTCACGTCGTTAACAAATAATGATGAAAATTAAACCTTATCTTGCTGGCAATGGCACGCGTTTGAGAAGTATGAATAGATATTGTCTGGCAAGCAGCTTAAGTGTGGTGACAATATCCATCTGTCATTGATTTGGTCGGGTGATAACAGTTGTTTGAATAAATCAAGCTGGTGTCCTCTTTTATTCGAAGGATACGAGGAAGGCGTTGTCTCCATGTGAAAAACTCAAAAGAAACATGTGAAAAATTTCTAATTTTAGGTTCTACGCTTTTCGAGTTCATTTTCTGCGGTGTTTACAATTCAGAAAGTGAAAAGTCAAGCTGGAAGTCTTCCGCCGTTAAAAGTTAATGGATTTGGCCGAATTTATATTATTCAACTGTTTTTTAAACCAGTAGGTCAAATTCCATTAGATTTGGACATTAGTAATAACTCCAACTGTTTGAAGAGCTATTTTGATCTCTTTATTTCATTTCATCCTCATTTAATTTTGTTGTGCTGTTAAAATTAAGTTGATTATCGGCTATCCTGTTCCAAGAGTACGCTTACAAACATTTGTCATTAGTTGAAATTCAAGTCTTGTTTTCACTGTCTTAAATTTCTTCATCATTAAAATATAAAATTTAGCTTTAAGAAATTTGTTTCTCGTGAATTGTACCCACTAAATTTCCCTATCAAATACTATGGACTATCATTAAATATAATATGTAATGTTAGAATGTTAACATTGCGAATTTGTTTTGAAATACTTCTACTTTACTCTCAACTTCTCTCACCATAAGGATCGTGTACGAAGGTATGAAGATTTTTTCGCCTTTTGAGACTTTGAAGCGTTAGAATTAACTGTCAGAATTGTCAATCAGAAAATATTACTTAATATTATAGGACATCTGGAGGATATAAAATTTTCAGAAAAATGTGAAGTCAACTTTTCCCATTTTAAACGGCAAGATAGATTTTTCACAGTACTTGCCGAGAAATTTGCTCTTGAAACTTTGAAATGACTATCTGTTTTGATTGTTTTGTGAAAATTCTCATATTCCTACAGACCAAGGCTAGCAGACCAGAGAACACACTCACTTACTGTACTGTACGTTAATCGCTGTCGGAAAATCAAACATATAGAATGGTGTTAAGCCTTACCTTGTATCTTATTAAATACATTGTGCAAATAAATGAAAAATCGTAAGATAAAATGCTGAAAAAATGCACTTGTGTCGTCAAAGGGGTAATGAAGAAGATTGGTTGCCTATTGGGTTACAAACCTAGGTGATATAAGGTACCAGTAGCTACACCCTTCCACCCTCTTCAATGCTATTTCTAAATCACCTAAATCTTTGCTTCCCTCTTCTCGTCATGATTCATTCCCTCAGCACACCATTGTTCGGTGCCGTTTGGACGAACAACTAAGTTACAAGACAACTAGGAGACAACACAACTAATCGACACGTCATGTAGTTGACCAGGACAATTATGCGGCGGTCAACTCGACAAAACCCAACTTGGCGAAACAGAAACTAGACGAAAGAACTAAATACGTATGTACACTCCTGGCCAAAATTAACGCAGCACCAGCCGTAAGGATCTCTAGGGAGGTGCTGCGTTAATTTTGGCCAGGAGTGTACTTATGTGCCTTTTCGTCGAGCTTACCGTCACCGTAGTGAGGTTGTACCAACCCTTCCCTTCCTGCGAACTGATCCTTGAGACTGGCTCCTCGACCATTTGAACATCATGCTCTACTGGCTGAACCCACAACCTCTCCCGGATGTCCCTCGCATCGCACCAGAGGGCTCGTTGTATTCCTCGGTGTAAATGAGGCATCCGTTGGGTACAGAATCAAGTGGTGGAAGATGTCCGCATACTTTTAGTCGGAGTGGTGAGAGAAATTCCGTCGCTTTGGAGGGGCGAAAGAGGAACCATGTTGGTCACCGGATTGGTGGGCACTCGCGAACTTTTTCTCCATTGGGAGGAGTCCTCGCATTCAAATATTTCCCGTTTTATCCCTCTGGAATTTTTTGAAAATTTATTCATTTTTCCTCCGGAGCACCCTCCAGGAATGGTACTCTTTAAAAATAAATCTGCTCGTAAGAGTTTGTTTTGTTTTCGAGTGCCTTTTCGTCTCTCACCTTCAAAATCGTGCTGGTTTGATGACATGTGACGTTTTTTTATCGGGGAACTATTCGTTGCGGAATTTTTCCGGATTTTAAACGTAATCAAATATACGTTGGATGGTAGAGGCCTTAATCTAGTGGTATTCCATACTAAAAATAATAAACTTCTTTTTATTTCTTGTGGTTTAGTATACAATAGTTGTCTTTATATTTTATTATTTTTAGTAATCAAATTTGTTTAATACCGATTCACACGTCTCTATTTTAAAAAAATCCTTATTCAATGGGTACCTATTCATAGATATATCGAAGCCCTTCGAGTTTGTTTATCAAACATGTTTTTATAACCATGATTTTTTACTTTGGCTGAGTAGTTTAAATGTTTCTATCATCGGCATTATTCCAGTATCTGTAAATCTGAAGGTATCAGAACTTAAATTATTACTATATTTTGGAAAAATAAGTATTTCTTCTAACATTTGGTGCTGAACGCAAATGGGTTCCCTTTACCGTGTTTGCCATTATTCTTTCAGTTCTTAAGCATTTCATTTTAGGGAGATTCGGAATCTTCTCTCATCAATTGCATATTTTACTCGATATGCCTCAGCGGATATTATTATCAGGGTGAAAAATCAGCAATATATCACTCAAAGACAGACTAATATTGAACATGTTCAAAATTTTTACTTCTCAAAATTCTCACTGCAGAATAATCTTGCTTTAGTTCAGGCCATTGATTTTTATTTAAACATTATTTATTAAAAAATAAACTCTGCCAGTGATAAAAACAATTTTTACGTGTTATTCTTACGGAAGACCAACTCTCATAGCCACTACCTAATGACGATTCTAGGACGCGTCAGTTGACGTAGCCTATCATTTACAGAATGTTGACATTTAATAAAGCGCATAACTTCAAAGTCGGGCAAACGTTTTCAGAGGGCGAAATTACTCTGCCTGACCATACAAGTGCACGTATGCAAATGCAATTCACGTGCTGCTCCCTCTTTGTGGATGTATACAATGATTAAAGGTTCGCCGCTCCATTCGAAAATGCGCCTGTACTTGGTTGACATTTCCTCTGCGTCGCTCATCTGCCGTTCCTTTCTATTTGATTACAATTGTGGCTTATCCTCCACCGTCGGATGATTGTCACCGACATAAATATCTGCTTCGCAAATAAGGCAGATCGATTCTTTGGGATAGATAAGAGGAATTTCGCCTCGCTACACAGTGAGCTTCCCTTTGTCAAGGGATACATTTTCGTCCAACATTTCCTTGTCTCATGCATCGTATGCTATTTGGATTCCTCCCATGGATCACTATGAAAATTTAGCATGTTCGTTCCACCCAAGATACAATCTTCAGCCATTCCGGTTGTATTTACGGATCCGCCAAGGGAACGCGGACTAGTTTGAGTTACGTAAGGTCCCAGCATGAATTAAGGCACCCCTTGACACTCGACCACGGATTCCCCGCTCAGGATGTGAGCGTTCGTGTCATGAAGCATGGCGAGGTATTTCAGGCGGGTTTGCCTGCTTAAATAGTCGAGGCGTTTCGGAAGACGCTGCCTTATGCCGGAGTAGAGACCTATTTAGCTGAAACTTCATCGACTTAGTCGAGGACACGGTTAACGAAGAGAGCTCTTTTCTCCGGATTGAATGTGGAAGTTCTCCAAATTTAGGGGTCTCGTCAAGGGTGGAGATTGTGACTCCAGGAAAAAAGATAAAATAACTGCGAGAAATTTCTGCGAAAGATTCCCGAATTATAATTCTCAAAATAAATACTTATTAAATAGGTAATAAAAATGTCCAAAATACTGCAGTTCTTTCTGAAAATAATTATTATCCCGTGTATTTATTATGCCCATTTTTACTTTCTCCATATACGAAGTATAGAAAAAGTATTGTTTTCATGAAAAAATTCGACTTCGAGATTTCAACGGAAATACACGTTTTGGGGTCCCTAGAACACGTTTTAACCATTTTCGGAATGCTGTCTGTGTGTGTGTGTGTGTGTGATAGTGGGCGCTCTAACGTGAAAACTATTGATCGTATCAATACCAAACTTCATATATAGTACTGTGGTGTGTGCTGTCAGAGTTGTTTAGTTTTTGGAGTAAATCGGATTTCCGGTTTTCAAAATATCTCCATAAATATGATATATACGTATATTGTATCTCTTATAAAAGTTTTAGATAATATAATTAACTATAACTTTTGTATTTAACATATTTTCGTATCACCTGTTGATTAGGAGTTATTCGTGAAATACCGATAAACCGGAAGTAGCTGTTATGTACTTTGTGGGCGCTCTAACATGAAAACCATTCGTTGTATCAACACTAAATTTCATATATAGTACTTTGGTTGGTGTCCTTAGAGTTGTTTAGTTTTTGGAGTAAATCGGTCAACCGGAAGTCGAGCTTCATTCTTCAAAGCTCATTTCCGGTTTTCAAAATATCTCCATAAATATGATATTTAGGTATAAACTATTATTTATCAACGTTTTAGAAAATGTAATTTACTATAACTTTTGTTTGAATAATATTTTTGTATCACTGATTGTTTAGGAGTTATTCATGAGATACTGATATACCGGAAGTTGCTGATTATGTACTTTGTGGGCGCTCTGAACTCTATGGGCGAAAGGCCAATTTCATCGTTTTTCATCGATCATGTCTCGAAAAACATTATTTATAATGTTTGTAACGAAAAGATAATAATATATAAATTAATCACTCATCTTCCAAGTTTAGATGGAATATAGAGTTCGAAATTACTGTCGTAGATAAATATTTACATCTTATATATGGAGAAAGTCATATGCTGGCCACATCAGATTTTTCAATTCGTTTTTAGGCATTGCTATTCCTGTTTAGGGTATATTCCAAGTTTCTTCGTTGCAAACTGAGCGTGTATATGTTTCATCATCACAACGTTAATTCAAAGATTGCCTTAGCGAATCAACGCAGCAAGGGGATGAAACTTATTTCGTTCGTGAAGGATTTTAGCCCTTAGAAACTTTAAATTATTATTTTTAAGGAAATAAATATTTTACAGTAAACTCCCGTTTATCCGAAATGATCGGGACGGCGGCCGTTTCGGATAACGAAAATTTCGGATAAACCAAAATCCTGCGTTAAACACCCCGATTTGCGCCAATATGATCGTAAAACGTGCGTACGTAGAATGCTATTGATATGGTTGTGAATAAGCCTGCATGTTTTTTGCAATGCATATTGCAACTCAATAACTGTATCTGTAAATATATAAATAATATTATATCATATGGAAAGTAACAGTTTTAGCGTGGATTTACTTAACACTAAGGAACCGACCGTAATTTTAGTCTTGAATGTATATTCTACACTTGAGTAGCTCAGATAGCGCCCAAAAGTGGCCTTAACAAAATATCCTCATTTACAGTTATGAACTATATCTCTTTTCTTTTTCCATTGTGCTTCATATCTGCTTGTGTCTTCTTTACAACTATGGAAAAATATAGCATTTCTATGAAGTTTGAAAATATCTTAAGGGGGTGCTGGGCGAATGAAAAATCGGACCCAAATTGAATTCCACATATATTCTTTTGATAATTCTAGATTACTTTTTTCTTTAAAAGGTGGATTGCATCCTCAAGTAGTTTCACAATACCTCTCTAACCCATTAACCATCCCCAGCAGGTTTTCCCAGCAAGGCACACTATTCCGAAGAGCTCCGGTCTCTGAATCGCCGGTAGAGTTACCGAAGGGGTATTAGTGACGAATCGGTCCACACTCCAGCGGCCCTCAGAACCGCATTAAGTTCATTGCCTTCATACGACGGAGAATTCTTAATTGCACTTCACGTCCCATTTCCTCGCATTTTTCTCCGATGAAATCCTGGTATTTTCGGATCCGAGTGAGGAAAGCGGTTCGCTTAATCGGACATCGGTAAAACTCTCCTGTGTTGTGCGGGTCGCTTGCAGCTGATCCGAGCAACTCTCGTGACCTAGTTGGGTCGAGTACGCCACGTTAATTATCCCTCTTTCCTTCATCTCTCGCTCTTGTTTACAATTCTCTCCATCCTTCAATTGCTGCATTCCGTGTTATTTGGCTCCGGGGCCTCATTTCCTCCAACGCCTCTCGGTCACTTCCGGTCGATTGGTAGTTGACCGAAGGATTTTCCCTGTGATAAATCGAGCTGTGCATGGCGGGTGACAGAAATGGCAGGCGCTGGCCTTGCGAAGGTCCGGACATTCTCGTAATTTGAAGCTGAAATTCGGTCTTCGCTAATTGGGTGAGTGGGGGTGTTATTTTTTCATCGGAAGGTATATCTTAAGGCAGGGGAGGGGAACTTTTTTTCCGTCAGAAAACCGCATGGAGCTTTTTAATTTACGATATTATTGGGGTGAATATGAGAGAATCAGGTTGTCTATGTCTATGTAAGAACCATGCAAGCCGCCTTTTGGCGTGTGGCAGGGGGTGCAGGGACCTTGACTCTATTTTCCTAAACGGTTGCTTTCGCGTATACTTCGCGGAAAAAATGAATTTTTGAAACAATTCGTTCTAGCTTCTACTTCCCTAATATTTCTGGAAGTATCAGAACGGCCAATATTACAGTGGGGTCGCATTATATCGGTTACATCATCTGAGAACGTAATTTCTCTGAGCTCATTTAATAAATTTATCCCTTGAATTTTTCTTCTATCTTCTAATGATTCCTATCCCGCGTCCTGCAACATCTGAGTAGCACTCGCTGTTTTATCGTAGCAATTCTTTACAAATCGTATCGCCTTTCGTTGTACTTTTTCTAAATCCCGAATGTGACATTAGGTTGGAGGTTGCACTTGAATGCCGTGTCGCCCATATACAAATACTTCAACATCGAAATTTCACGGAAGAAAATGTTTTCAATTGCTAACTGAAGTTTGTGTAGAATATTTTCCATTTTAATTTCACATGAGAAAGAATGTAAACAAGATTGGGAAACGAAATGATTTAAATTGAGCAATTATTTATGGAAGTTGGGAAAAGATCACTTTAGGAAGAAGTTTCCTAAAGTTGCCCAACTCTGTCATAGTTTAAAAAGTTGTATTACACCATCATCATCCAAAACCTTTTATTTTTATATGACGACCGTAGTTTGTGTTTTATCCCACCATCATCTTTCAGTGAAACAACAGCACCGATGGTCGTGTGATGAAAAAGTGTGGACAGTAATACATACTTCTTTGTGTTTCTATTTTAGCATTTCGCGTCACAAGATTTCACTGGAAGTGATCGATTAGGTTTAATTTCAGTTGCGTGTTGTAAAATATTTAAATAGTTCATACCAAAAGTCAACGCGGAGCAACGATGTTAATCGCTGAGTAAACTAAAGAAGAACACTTTAAACTTTAATTTGGATTGTTTTGAAGTAGAAAACTGAGAAAGGATATTTGAATGACTGATTTTTTAAATTATGTAGAGAATAGGCCATGGAAGATGCCGGGGAAGGCCTAATGTGGTCAGAAGGCCGTAGATTCCCTACTTAAGCTTTAATTTTTTCAGCCTTTTATGTTTTTTTTGGTTGGTTTGATTTTTGGTTTCAATTCCCATATTATATACCCTTAAGAAAACAGAACACCTTCCGGAATGTTCATATAATTGATTTTTCTAATTGACGTACATTTTACTAAAATGCTTAATCTGAAGATGAATGACTGACACTCCGTGAGTTTATTTCATTTATTCTCTATATATCAATTGCCCCCTCCTTTCCTGCTTATATTCGGGCTGTTTCCGGAATTTTAGCCTTTCACTTGAAGATGTTACTATGTAACGAAACCTAGGTCGTGCTTGAGAATAGTAAAGATTGTGGACTCTACAAAGTTGTTCTTTCATTTTATATTATGAAGGAGTTCCACAGAATTACATCACAAACCGTCTCATTTAATTGTCATATTTTAAGTTAAGGTATTAACTATTCTGGTCATTATTTTTTTCAGAGTACTCAGTAAACTCATAATTTTCAACAACACATGAAGATTATAAATCTAAAAGTCTTCTCTATTTTCTGGATTTAATTTGCTCATCATTTTCAATTGACATCGTTTTGAAAATTAGATGTCTTGCGCTCAAGCGATATATCCTAGGTGAGAATTGTTCTACAAACTGCTATAAATGTTTTTAATATTGCGTATTATTGTATTTAAATTAGAGTCAAATCCTTTCGAAAGGGAAAATTATCGAACAATTGTGTAATTTTGCACTAAAATATTTTAAAGACCGGAATAAATGCTTGAAGTCGGAGATCACTTCGCTCTAATCCATAATTATGTCTGTTAATGGCAACATAATTGGATTGTATGGAAAACATATGTTGTGCTCTTATCAGTTAACAACTAATTAGATTTTCGATCGGTAGCTACGCGTTACGGCCGTGACACGCGGATGAATAGGACCACTTTCATTTAAATAGCGCATTTCCCTTATTCTGAAGCCTTTTGGCTCTATTGTGGGCTCTGAGACTACTTTAAATAATAAAAGAGGGTGAAATTGGACCACCTTCTTTCATCCTCTCCAAGTGGAATCTATCTCTCTCTTTCTGTGCTCCATTTCCACCTCATTTCCCCTTCTATTTTCCCGCCATAATTGAACCACTGCGTCGGAGATCTCAGTTGGCGTCCTTGTCTATCTTTACTCGCGAAATTTATTTTCTCGATTTTAATTTAGTAATCGCGGTTTTATTTGAGGGCAAAGGAACGTCAGAAATATCTCGAGCAGGTCCAGATGAAAATAAAAGGCTCCGAGAATACGTTCGCGGGTAAAAATAAAGGCGACACGGTTCGCTCGTCCTCGTTCGTTTGTTTCTTCGCGCCATGATTAAGTTCTCGGCGAAACTAAAATCATTAAAGAAATTTCTCACCAACTCGTAATCCAGTCGTATTCCCTCTAATTAAATTGGGGTAATTTTCCGCTTTTGCTGAGGTAATAGCGCTTCACGTTGATCGCTTACGAGGTTAACATTTTTCTTTAAGAGTCGTTTTTCATTCATTCAACCTATACTTCCGTTTGAAACAGGACTTGAAGTTCAGGGAATAAATTATCGCATGGTCGGTCTTGCTTTCTCCCCGAAAGGGATCTTTATCCCGGGGAATTTTCGCTCGCTTCCGTGAGAAATTCTTTCCCCTTCTCTCTTTCTCCTTTCGGTCCTTCAATGGATTCAGTGTTATCGCGAAAGAATGTATCTTGACCCACTTTTTCGGATTGGAGAAGAACGTGCGACGGTCGAGAGGTCGCTTCTTGAGGTGAGTTTGTTTTCCCCGTGTTATTCTTTTATTCAAGGAAGAGGCAGCTTTTAAAGCGACTGTATCCAGAGCTCCCTCTGCATTATATAGACCACTCCGGCGTCTTTATTTATGTACGGCAACAATCTGCGCAACTCATTCTTCTTTTTTTTTTCAAAGGGTTCGATCTCCGTCGAAGCAAAATAATCTCGTGTTTGCGTGGCAGTGACGCGGGATTAAGAAGGCGGAAACAGTTTTATCGCTTATTTCACGTGGGTATCGAGAAGTGTTAAGGTTTTAGGCTGGAGAGAATTTATTATATTGCTGAGAATAGTTTTATTGTTGAGCATATTATACTGCTGACTATTTGGAATAGCTAAAAGTAAAAAAGATAGTAACCGATATGTGATCTAACATGCAAGACATAATTTTCTAGTGACAGGAAAATTTATGTATATATTATACATGATATATTATTTATGTTTAATTAATAGTCATAGTTAATTTTTTATACTGAAAAAGCCTCTTTCGGCTTATATTCGAGTCAAAGTCCCATTTACCTGTTCTCCTGTGAAACCTTTTTTCCGTATCAGTAAATCGGCTTGTAAATTGTAAATTATTGACCCTCTTTTCCGCTTACAGCGCTTCTTTTTTCTCTGAAATAAATATTCAAAAACATGTAACCTACTGATGTCTCAATTACTGCAATTTTATTGCAATTTATGTTTAATTTGAAATTTACCAGTAGCTGCGTCATTTCTCACCCTAGCCTTATACTCGAGTCAATTAGATTTCTCAGTTATGGTAATAAATTAGGTGCCTCGGCTTATATTCTGTTCGGCTTACACTCGATTATATGCGGTATATATATTGCTGTTTATGTTGTTACATTATCAAACATCTACTTGCTATATTATTACTGTAAATTGGCATCGTTATGTTGTCTGCGGTAAATAAATATTGTAACGAGTATATCTTATTATTAAAAAATGGCGTGATTATTTGAATCAGCTGAAATGTCATGTTTTTTATTTATAACTCTCTCGAACTCTAACTCTAAAAATCTGCTTCGGAGCTCTATTCCGTGTAAATTGTTTCCTCCACCCGTCTTTCCCGCATTTTAAAATACACAATTTTAGGTCAGATTTCGATAGGAAATTGCAGCTTAGTAAGTTTAAAACTGTGATCCGGGCGACCATTAATCTGCGATCGCGTCATAGAGAGCGGTATTTAGGCCAACTGCAGCACTGGGCGTTTTCATTTTTGCGTCCCGCATTCGCTCATTGTGCTTAAACATGACAGCCTAATCGTCCGTGTATGAATTGTTAATTCTGCGGCTGTTTAGGAAGCCCTTTGTCGGCAACAAATACATCTATGGCAATGCATTCCGTCCGAACGGTGTCTGTGAGAATTTTCGGCCGAATTTTTTTTATCGCCGGCCGCGGTCCTCGTTAATCAACCCTGATTGATTGATTCTGACGTAAAGAGGCAATGAAGCTCTTATAATTGGGATTTCAACATTGCCGATTGGTTATGGAGAAATTCTTGCATTATATTCTGGCTTATGCTGTACTTCGCTGTAAAGTTTTAACCAACTTGGTAGAAGGATGAATAAATAAATAAAACACTAGATCTTTTCTAACTTGGTAGAAATTTACCAGCCGTTGTATTTCCAAAGGAAAGGGTAAATTGCACATAAAACACGCGTGCACCCAGTAAAGTAAGGAAGAACTGACTTAAAAAAAGTCTGACTAGGCCGGGAATCGAACCCGGGATCTTCCTCTATCCGGGAGGCTGCCTTAACCATCTAGGCTACCCGGCCAGAACATTTCAACAAGCCGTTTTGGGAATTGTGTGCAAGGGCAAGTATGGTTTCGTCCGACTATGCGGCATCGTCCACGGCCAAGACCTCATCGAGGCACCGGCAAAACAGAGTGGTGTTAAGGATAAACCCACCTTAGGGAATCACAAAGGAAAGGGTAAAGGGTAAATTGCACATAAGGGCGTGCATCCAGGAAAATCCCAAGGAAAAACAGACTTGAAAAAAATCTGACTGGGCCGGGAATCGAACCGGGGATCTTCCTATTGGTTATCCTAGTGGTTAAAGCAGCCTCCCGGATAGAGGAAGATCCCGGGTTCGATTCCCGGCCCAGTCAGACTTTTTTCATGTCCGTTTTTCCTTGGGACGTTATACTTCTATTCTTCTAATCGAACTGTAGATCAATAAAATGAAATATGTGTGGAATTAATGTTTTCTTTTTGGATTGAACTGAGCAAAGTCTCTCGTGATATGTGTTGTCCTTTGATTTTCGCATCTCTCTGAAGTATGAAAGAGAATATTCGACGATGTGATGATATTTATTTAGGAAATCACGGCCTTCGTGCCCGTGTGTTTTTGTTTATTTTTCTTCGATTTTTAATTTGGGAAACATTTATTCAATTTGCTTATTTTTACTGCTTATTGCCTTAATGGTATTTTTACCATTTGATGAATTTAATGGATATAGTAATCGATATCTCGGACTCGTATCTTTTACGAAAGATATATTTTAATTAAAAAAGAATCTAAAAAAGTGAATATCTATTGCATTAAATTCAAAGCTCCGTACTCTTATGTAAGCGTGGGGCAGAAATTGAACTGAACGGATCTGCGAATTTCCCTCTAGATAGATATCTGTATTTTTTAGTTTTTCTGTTGATTGACTCCAGAAATCAAGAATAACTACGTAGTAATCAATAGTAATAATAATAATAATAATAATAAATGGCCTTTATTCGGGCAAGATTGAGACTAGGAAGTCTCTTCTTACATCTAACGAATCGTTATATGAGAAACAGAAAGAAAGAGATACTTCGCAAAAGTACACGAAGAAAACTAGTACGTGGATTTAAAAAAACCTTTAGCTGAGGGCCCAGGAAGAAATTTACACTTCAGGAAAACACTCACAGGAAGGGGAGTGTGAAAAACCTGCGAAACCTACAGATAGAAAACTATTTCTGAAGAAGGAGAGTATAAATAGTTATGAAAGACAAGCAGAGAATAGATAAAACTTATACAAAAGAGACAGGGGAAAAATACATATTCACTGCAAGCAATCAAATCAAATAAAATATCTACACAAACGACACTAGTTCGAAATTGCAAGAATTGTAGCATAAAAATGATAAATCAATCTGGCAATTATTACTGCTATAGTTTCAAGCAATCATAATTCAGATTCAGTCACTTCAGCTTTCACTTGGTGGAACTTCATTTTAACACATAAGATAAAACAAACTTTACTTTAGGGTCCTTATTTAAGTTTGTATTTGTTGAATAAAATAAAATTTATTTATCTTTTATGTTAATCAGAATTCATATTATATGGCATAAAGCGGCTAACGGTTAATGTATGCACCATGTGCGATGGAAACATTAAGTATGGGAAGTTACCCATAACATCCTGATTTTATTAGAATCTGCCACATATTTGGTTATATTCGCTCGCTATTCACTCGAAACATTTTAGGATTCAACATTTGACCAAAGAACGAGCTTCCGGTATTGTATGCCCTTCCTGTCCGAAGTATCCCCGCGTATTGTTTCGATTCCTTTGAACCCTCGCTTAGGTTTTCCTTTGCAGAATTCCGCTCCACTCAGTTAACAATTCAGGCGGATTCCCAGCAATATTAACTACGGCAATCCAGTGGCTGGCGAGGAACCTCTCACCTACGTCGGCCTGTTGCATTGCTTATCGCTTAGATCCAAAATAATTCCCCTTGAGAAATCTCCAATCCTCTCGAGATGTGTCCACGGATGCAGTCCTTCCGGCAACGTAATCCCTTCCC
The DNA here is from genome assembly GCA_947579665.1 of Sympetrum striolatum. Taxonomy (NCBI): domain Eukaryota; kingdom Metazoa; phylum Arthropoda; class Insecta; order Odonata; family Libellulidae; genus Sympetrum; species Sympetrum striolatum. The sequence continues at coordinate 43,662,196 of OX388342.1, read as the reverse complement.
TGCAAAGAGGAATCCTTGTTTCCACCGCAATATTTCATTGCGAAAAATAGACATCTTTTCCTTGCGCTTTCCACGCGTCTCAATCGCCTTCTTTTTTGAATCCCTTCCGTTTAAAATTCATGGAGAGGGCCTTTTCCATCCTTCACTTTAAAAGCGTTCTCGTGTGCATTCGTCGCAAGACAAACGCGGGCCCATCGAGGGATTAAAGTTGTACGAGGCTGTCCGTCGCTGGGTTCCCCTCGTTCCGCCCGACGACAAATAGCTTCTTTGGCGCGGGGGAATGCGGGTCGGAATTCGCAGTGGCGATCGCGTGAAGGGTCGTCGCTCGTTGCTGGACGGACGGGATGCGGTGGAGTGCGGAGGAAATGAACCAGCTGCTTATCTCGCCACATTTTAATTGCTCTAATTCTCCCGCAGTCCTCTTTCGGAAGCAATACTCGTCCTAAAGGAATGTTTTCACTAGGATCGGTTATTTTAGTAAAAGGAATAAGGAATTAATCTAAATGCTCCCTTCCTAAATGCGTATCTCTCTTTTCCTTGTGAATTAATATATTCTATTGCTCTAAATATTGCATATAAAATTAGTACAATATAATTTACATAATTTTAACAGATACTTGTGTTTTAGGTGTCAACTAAGGATATCCTGTATTGTTGACACCGACATTATTGCGAAGATACACCCAGTGTTGCAAATATACTGGGAACCTTAGCCTTATATTCATGTTTAGCAGACACTGGCTTGACACATTCTGCAAGGGTCTACGATGAAGGAAGGTTTATTTAACCTCGGGATAACGGGATTGTTATTTTCTCAATCCTGGAATAAGATTAAAAGATATGCGATTTCATGGGAACGATAGATTTTTGTCTATAAACATACGAAGTAATGGATCACTTACCACTTGTAAGAATTTCTCAAGAAAATTAATTTTTTTCAGGAGCAAAACCCAAAAAGCCTGTCAGCGTGAAATTTGAGTTTCTGAGTGAAAATTGTTCTACCATCTTCATTTGAACAAACTATTTTAAATTTGAGGAAGTAATCAACACCTTTCGTTTGTTTTTGACAAGCATTGTTTAGCTTATCATTCCCATAGGTATCAATATCCCCTGAACAAAGTTAAGCTTATCATGCCACTTATCATTCCTCTTGAAGTATTTCCTGCTTAATCTATATCGATGACCGATTAAATTATATTCTTGATCAAGTTTTTATTATTGATTCTTCAATTTAATTTCGAATGGACAAGAGGCCAATGGAGAAAAAGTTCAATTAAAGTTAAATGTCTCATTACAAAATCCTTAAAAATCATTTCTACTTTGTTGAGCTTAGATCCCATTACGTTTCGCGTATGTTAGGAAATGATATGAACATATTAGGGTCTCTGCATTGCTGTCATGTACGTAAATAAAAAATTCACATTGTTTCTCGTTAGTTTTACTTCCTTCCTCGGGCAAGAATGAAAACTAAGTTATCCCCACCTTACCTAGAAAGCCTCATTCTCGCTTCAAAGCTTATGTAATCTCGCTGTGGAAATGTTGAATTTCCAACCGGCTTTTCGACTAAACGCCTTACATGATGTAGATTTATGAACTACTACAATCCTGGGAAGTTGCGTGCCTCGCCTATTTTCGTTTTGGCACATTAATCTGCCGCGGTACCCGCGAATGGAACCTCCGGGCCCGCCTTTAAGATCAGCAGTAAGGAACCTTTCGTCGGAGGAAGTCCATATTTTATGAGAAAAGAGTCCTGAATAATCAGTTTAGAAGGGAATGATCCATCAGGAATGGAGACACTGTTTGCATAATCAAATCAATGAAAGGTCGAGATCGAGTTATGGATGAAATAAAGTCGATAATTAACGGAATTCGTCTTTTTTCCAATCAGGCGATGAAGTTATTCGTTGACAGAACATTTCGCTAACACCTGAAAATGTTACTCAATACCATATTACCAGATACCAATTACTTCTTTCGTGGGCCCTCTTGTGATAGTATTGATGCCCTCTTTCTGGATCCTTGATGAGGAAATTGAACATTGAACTATTGGCTAAAATCATTCGTTGATCAGTTATTATATTGAAGAGTGCTTATACCTCTATTCACAATCTTCTTCCATCTACTGAAAGTGTAGCGAAATGCACGCGTATAACAGCGATAAGTTATCATTTCGATTGATTTGCCTCCATTAAAATCGCTCGAATATGCTACAAAAGTCGAATCAGGATGAATTTTAGTTTAAGCCGTAGAATCTCAGAAGATGTCTTTCGGAATCCCGCATCTCGAAACTCGCAAAGCGTTAATTAAGGGAGAAGGATCAATTCGCAGAGAGGACCGTGGGGGCCTACGGGTCTCTCCGCATTGCGGGGGCCTCTCTCTCTCTCTCTTTATCCATTTATGTGTTGTAAGAATAGAGAATACGACCCGACCGTGTGACGCAAGAGACCCTCTCGCCACCTCCGCCGTCTCCGCGACCTTGTTTTAAATTCATGGAGAGGTGTCTTCAATCCGCGCTCTGAAAGTGGGGAAGGACTGTTAATGACGTCCACATGAATTGATTCGATTGTGTCCTCCGCATTTATCCTCCATGCGTGTTATATTGAATGGAGGTAGTGAAAAGATCGGATGGGGTTATTACGACCCTCAGGAAGCATATATGTCCCGAAGCATCCTCCCCACTTCCTAAGGTGCCCCGACGGTCATTTGCCTTTCTGTTGGTCCTTCCGTTCCTCGGATTGTTTTCGTCTTATTTATTTTGGCCGCGTGGAGGTCGTTTATCATCAGGAGTTCGCCGTTTCACCACTTTTTCGTCTTCTGAAGCAATTTTCACTTCTCACATTTTCCACCCTTACGCCTCCATGGTTTCCTCATCTGGTTTAATATCACGATGATGAAGGCTTCTTTGAGCAATTGTTTTCTTCTTTTTTTCTGTCAATGTACACTTTTACCTTTCAGCGATTTTTACGCAGCAGTTTTACGCAAATAAACTAATTTTGGCACTTTTGACTGGCAACAATCGATTATCTGTTTATTGGTCGTATAATGATAGAAGGAGCAGGCTGTCTGCACATTATCTCTTTGTCATCTTAAATGTCGTGCAAAAGCCTTAGTCTTATACGAAACATTTATTGGGGTTCGCGAGTGAACTTTTAGTATTTTAATTTTCAGAGCCATCCACATTCAAATTCTGCAAGACTATTCATGTAGATTCCGATATATCAATTTTTTTATTTATCGATCAATGAGATATTTTCGCGGAAAATGTTAATCCTGTAACGATTAGTCTTCTCGTAAATATCCTTTAATTCAGGCATTTTGTCGGATAGGCCGAAGTATGCACGAGAGTATAGAAGCTGAATAAGTATAGCGTCTTTCGCTATTTTTCTCTCTGATTTTATTTTATACATATATTATTGCTTCGCCAGTATTTGCTAATCTATTTTTTCTGTATTATAGTTGTAAGTTCTATAGATAAAATTTACGGAAGGAATTATGTGCCTTGAAATTTTAACTTAATTAGCAATGTTGGCAGAATGAGGCTGTATTTAACCCTGTTCATTCACGGTAGATTAGATATCGACTTTATTAGGCCGAGATTGAGAGTAACAAGTCTTCTCTTCTAATCTCTAACTTAAAATTTACGCCGTAATGATGGTGTGTAATTACTTTCGTTGGAATCTTGATTCTGGGAAGTCTTCCCATTTTACAAATATGATATGGGGCTCGCTATGAAAAATTAATTTACAAGAAGGAGATGATATAAAAAAGGGAAAGTAGTGAACATTCTTATTAGTTCCAAGGAAACACGGACTTGAAAAAAGTCTGACGGGACCGGGAATCGAACCCGGGACCTTCATCTATAGAAGGAAGGTTTAGAAGAAGATCCCGGGTTCGACTTTTTTCAAGTCCGTTTTTCCTTGGGATTTTCCTGAGTGCACGCCCTTATTTGTAAAGTACCTTCAACCCTTTCCTTGTGATTCTTATGAGATTTTATGCGACGTTTTTATTTTTCTTAGTGAATCATATTTGAAACGTGAAAAGCAATATTTATACCATTTTTTCGTGTCAAACTTTAGCATGGATAGAGACCTTTGTTTCAATTCTAATTTGAATAACAATACCTCGGAAACGCTGAGGAAAAGGTAATTATTTTTAGATCTAGTCCGGGAATCCTTCCCGAGAATCCACGATAATTACATTAATTAGAGTGCCGGTTTGATACGCGTTTGAATAATTCGCCTCCTTCCTTTCCTACCTCTGCTTATTATTTGTCATTATTACGATTCATTTACTCGTTCTGTCTCTCCGTCTAGCGATTCTCTGTCACCGTTTTGCGTCGAGACGAAGGGTCGACTAAGAGCGACCGCCGATGGGAATATGAAAGCGCTGGAGGAAGTGGGATTTTTAATGGGACAACCGTTCTCTTCTGCACTCCCTCCATTTCCTTCTTTTTCATTCCTGATGAACGTCGAGGTTAATGAGTTGGCAGGAAGGATTCTGAGACGAATTCGGTCGGAGAAGGCAAACACGGGACGAGTTATTCCATCAGCGCGGAACACGCAGGAGATTTAATTGACCCCGCATGTAGAAAGATTTGCCGAGATAATTTTCGCTTTCCTTTTATTTGGGCCTCCGTTTCTTCTTTTTACGGCAGCCCCTCTCGCCTTGTCGATTTGGGCCAATTGGGTCTTCTTTTGTACTTTTTTGGTCCGCCAAGAGCCCTTCTTCTCTCGGTGCGCTGATTTAAATTAGGAGGAGAAGATGAGGAATTGCTTCGCAAATAAGTGTAGTTTTGTCTTTGGTTCCAAGGTTGAATGTGCACATAGATGATAGAAAATGTCCGTCATTATTGTTATATGAATTGTTACGTCATTTCTTTTCCAAATTGAATTTTAAAGGACTCTGTTGCATCTACTGAGTAAATGATTCTTTTATTTTGCGTTAATTGCACTGAGGAGCAAGAGAACAATTTTATGGGTACATATAGAGTTAAATTAACGTATTTTTCTTCTGGAAAAATTTCATTAAATACGTAACAATAATTAGATACAGTGCAAAATTCACCGACCAATCACGCTGCAGCTTTATTGATCTTCACTATTAATTTGCCCATGCCTTCCTTATCCATGAATACACCTTAACTTCCAACGCATTCGTACGCATTTTCCCACTTTTATTTGTTTCAAATAACTCTGTGAATTTCTATTATCAATTAATGCTGTGAGTTTATTATATTCCGAAAATTGTAATATATACTATATAATACTAGACTTTTTAGCTGTATCTTTTTCTGAAGTACTACTGACTTTCATCATTTTACATTTTACATCCATCCATTCTTCCTTCAATTCCGGATTGCGATAAAATATTGCAGATTTATAAATGAGTAACTATCAAGTTAGTCCAAAATTTAGCTGAATTTGTTTTAGAACTTCATATTACTCTCTAGATAGCCAGTCTTTTCCGTTTTTCTTATGATTTTTCATCTTTATCCTCCATCAAGGAAAGATAGGTATGTTACACCATTTCCCTCACATATTTTACCATCTACTGCTAACATGTGAAATTGTATGTAATTAAATTATTGCATGTAACTATTGTCGATTTCCGATTACAAGGAAGGAAACATGAAAGATTTAGTAAAAAAGAATGAAAGATAAAGAGATTGAATTATTTTTCGCAATGGTAATGTTTACATCTTTCGTAAACAATATTGGGGGTAATATACTAATACTATTACGTACAAAAGGTTTCCAAACTTAACTTTTTTCGCAAAAACGCCGAGCAGGAGAAATGGAAAATTCTGGTGGTAGATAGCGCCACATATTGTGGGTACGTCTACCTACCACTTAAAATTCACAGAATAAAATTCAATTATCTCCTTCATTTTGCATACTTACCACTTACCTCCCTGTCTATGTAACGATCAACCACTAGGATTTTACATTACTCCTACTCGGCGTTTTCGTGGGAAAAGTTAAGTTCGGAAGCTTTTTGTACGTAATAGTAGAGGTGTTAAGGGAAAGCTTTCCAAGCCTACGAGAATTTTTTTGCTGTTTTTATATGGTTAATAAATAAATAAAGGTAAATTTATATTTAAATGATCACGATTCTCCGTATATCTGATCGGCCGGTGTCAGGCGCACGAAGATTGAGGGCACAAAATGCCAATGATGCCTACGTATTATCTTTCATTAAATCAGATGAAAAACTTTTGACGACTTTCATTGCTTTCTGAGCAGACTAAACGAGAGTTCCTTCTTTTCCTTAATCCTTCACTTTCTCCGAATGATTTTAAGGACTTTCCAGATTACCACTGCGGTTTTTATTGACCCATTTAAAACCCTTGTGAAAAAATCGGTTGAAGATATCCACCGGGGAAACGGTGGAGAAATGCTCTCGCGTGATTTTCTCCCCTTGCAGTATACTTCCTGACTCCGTTTTTCGCTATCGATTTTGTTCGAGCAAAACATGGTTTCGCTCCCGTTTCATCCCCTCGAAAATTCCAGCGCCGAGTTTAAACACATTACGCCCGACCATCATTCTCTTACGCTCCGTCGTCCCCTTTTGTTTTCGTTCCCTCGTGATTGCGCACCTATTTAATTAATTCGGTTTCGGCCTCAAAGTTTACGTTTTCCGGTGCCGGATCGATGGGGTGGTGCCCAAGGTGGGAACCGAGTAACACCGGGGTCAACGCCTCTCCCACCTGATCGCCATTTAATGTCAAAATCGTGTTTGCTATCCCCCTCTGTGGATTTTTTCAAAACTAAAATATGTGCGATGCGGACGAACGAAGTAGTCTGGTGATATTTTACCTTTCCTTGCCTACCTGACCTTTTTTTGGCGACGCCTGAGTTCTCCTGAGGGATTTATCTCAACTGTTTTAGTACACCAACTTCTCGTTTTTCCTTGGGAATTTATTCTTATTATTATTTTTGGCATGCACCATATTTTAATCTTATTAATAGTGTTATTAAAAGTACGACAGCTTCGGTCATTTCGCATATTGGCTCCCACCGGGAATCAAACCCGGAACCGCTTCCACCAAAGCCGAAAGCGGTGCCCATTTGCTGTCCTGGATCCCAATCTTTGATTATAATTTCGGGGATTGGTTAATAGATGGAATCTCTGCCGCGAGTCAATCCCTTCATTCCTCAAAAGTCATTCCTCATTATTCAAATCATCATTTCAATTATCCACTAGATGATTTTTATCTCTCAGTAAGCTTCATGCTAATCTCTGTTAAATTTAAATTGAGAGATTTCAAGTAAAATTTCCACGATGTGTTTCCCTTACTACCAATATCGACTAAGCATAGATCCTAGGATGAGCTCTTACTGGAAGAACTACCAGTTTCTCTATTTAGTCTGAAGAGTACAGGCTAAACTGATAGTTGGAAAAATTCTACTGCACTATGATTATGCATTCTTCTCGTGTGTTTTACTCATCAAGAAAAGGAACTGTAAATTTTTAAACCATTTAAAATTTGGGCATAAGAACTTAAAATAAGAAAGGAAAGGGTAAAGAGTAAAGGTTAAGGCAGCCTCCCGGATAGAGGAAGATCCCGGGTTCGATTCCCGGCCCAGTCAGACTTTTTTCAAGTCCGTTTTTCCTTAAAATAAGAAGTTCGTCGGTGATGAAGTATTCCCTCTATATCAGCAGAGTCTTTAACTATTTAAAGGAAAATTAACACTCTAGTAGCTTTGAAATGGGCTTAATAAATAGCTTAGAACCGATGAGAATGTTCGGTATTAATGCCCAGTCAATCGCAATTGATTGAGAATCTCTTATTAAGGTGTCCTATTACGTGAAACGGCCTACTTTCAATAGTTCTCTCGGATTGATTTCCAGGTAATGAAAACGCTTTGTAAGCCAACGGAGTTCGAAAATCTCCCGTGAATGATGAATTTCACATTTACTTTCCAGTCCGTGTCCCCAGACCTTTGTTTGCTGTTCTCTTACACTCGGGAAATTTTTTGATAGATTTTTCTTGGTGTATAATTCTCTTCAAAGATGAAGAATAGAATTTTAAAGATTGTCCTGAAATTAAAAGGATTATTTTATAGAAAGATTGGTATTATCGTGCGACGTAGTTCAATCATTTTCTTAGCAACTAAGAAGAACTATTTTCACGTTATAATTTAAATTTTAGACTACATATTTGATTAAAAAAATAATTATGTGACTGAAGTTTTCAATTTGACATTTAAGAGACAGCGATATTATGTCGTCGTAAGGATTTCCAAGTATTCCTAGCCGGAGGTAGACCGAGTACTTATCATATTTTTTATCTTTTTATTATCATTAATATTTTCAATAATTTTTCATGATTTTGTTATTAGTCGGCAGTATTTTCAGTTAACTGGGAGACGATACTTAAAAAAATTCAGCTTTAAATGATTTATGTATTCTAACGTTGTAATGAAGAAATATATTTCTCGTATGATATTTTATTTTCCTTCTTCCTTCACATAATCATTATTGGCTTTTACTAGTTACAAACTGACCTCTTTTCCAAGTAAAATTTTATGTACATTTTATGTAATATTTCCGTAAGTGCAATGAGTAGCCTGAGGAACCGAAAGTGCTATATATAAACGATTGCTAACATAAGAGGATATGAAAGGTTCCGATGCCGTTTCAGTTGTTAAAGCGAAAATCATATTAAAAAAAAGACCAGAAGGAAAATTCAAGAATCCTCTCTTTTTGAAAACCTCGAATCTGAGGTCGATAGCAATTTAAATCCGTCCATTACGATCGATCACAATAAAAAACGAACGAAAACACCGTCGGCAACCCAATTTTAATCCTCCAATCTAATGGAAGTTTCAATTAAAAATCGCGTTTTTCATACCTTTCGATCATATTCAAGCTGAACAAAGTGCCGGGGTCATTAATGGCGATCCACCTTTCGAATTACTCTCGATATGTGAAATTTCCTTTTTCTGAGGATGCTTAGATTCTAGGCCACGCTCTCTGCATTGGCGCGGAAATTAAAAACAAACAAATCCGTTCGTATCGATCAATTCGCGACGCGGGCGCGTGTGATGTAAATGGGTCTCAAATTTTCGCATCGCAAAAGTGTTCTTTTTTTTATTATTCCCATCCCGATTCTAATATGAGCCCCTAAGAGCGCATTCTATCTTTTCCTCTTTCGACGGCCATCAGTCGAGTCTAGAATGAAGTCGATGAGTCAAACACACCGGATAATAGCGATCTTTTTTCCTCCCGTGGTCCAGCAGCATCCCCGCCGGTGAAAAAAAGGCGACCCTGTTCCATTCAATCGTTACTTCTTTTTTCCTCTTGCCCTCCCTTGGAAAGCCGTTCTCCCATTATTCTTCGCTTCCCGCTTGTCACGGATTCGCTAATTTATTTACCGTAGGCTCCGAAGGCGTCCCATTTTCAAATAATGCATCCCAGGTATCGGCGTTATTACGAAATGTAAAAAAAATCTTCATCATACCAATTCACTTTCCATCTAGATATACCTATTGATTTTTTTTAATGAGTCCAAATGCAATTTTTTTCGTATTAAATCGAAAATTTAACAACTCTATGATATCTTAAAAAAAATCGAAAATAATTTATATTCTATATTAATGTCTTCATTTGTATGAATGTTATTGCATCATATTTTAAATGTATAATATATATTAAAACATACATTATCATTATGTATATATTATAATATTATATATATTATGTATAAAAATATACATTATAATTTAATTTTTCACTATGAAAGAAATCTTAGTTGAACTTAACGTTTGAAACAACAACAACACTACAACACGGTCAAATCAACTAGTTACTATAACAGTAGCAGTTAACAAACGATAAACAACGTAGTAAACAAATGAATTATTATACAGAATTTATTAAAACTAATTGAAGCAAAACTAAAGTAGTAGGTATATAAGGTATAATTAATCATGTGAATAAATCTCAGGCGTTACTTATTGCTAAAAATAAACAGAATCCATGAAAGCTTTTACTTTTTCGGAGTAGAGAAATCTTTTCTGTGTTGTGGTAAAAGTTATATTTTACCAGGCGTAAATAAGCAATTAAAAGTAAGGGAAGAAAGAGAATAAATAGGAAATAAAAAAAATGTAAAAATGTTTAGCATTTCAAAAAGATAAATGGAGAAATAGGCAATGGAAATGAGAAAAATTGTAGTGATACTGTTGTGGCACTGTAAAAATTCTCATTTATAAAATATATATATTTATAAAATGATCGGTCTTAGAGAAATTAACGGCTTTTGTACGAACAAATACCTATTAACCTTTTTATTTATTTATTTATTTATTAATTTTCCAAATCCCCCTCAACGGAAACCATTCCCAAATATGATAAGTCGGGACTCGAACCCGGGAACTTAGTGTTGGAGGGCTATCACGCTAACCACTCCGCCACCACGGCCAGTTATTATATGAATATGGATTTTCGTACATACATTCCTTAAAAATAATTTATCTTATATGTTCAGTCCCGTTAATAGGTCGTTAATAAGAGTGTTCTGAATGTTTATGGTGTTAATTTGAATGTTGCATCACCATGCCATTATTTAAACCCATGCCAATGAAAATACATTTTATTTGATCATTCATTTAGAATTTTGTTTATGATTGAACTAGCGCCCTTAATTAAAGTGGTTATGGTGAACCCGTGAAGGTATAGGATTTGAAAAAGCAATTAAAAAAGGAAAATTGCGTTTCAAAATTCAATTCCGTTATAGAGATTGGAAAAATTTTAGATATGCTCAGTAAATTGAGATGGTGTTTCTAAATCGCATGTTGAAAAATCGCCTGTGTTGGTGAATAATGAGTTCTATTTTTAATTCAGTTACAAATTTTTAAAATAACTGTCCGTTTTTGCTTTTTTAGGTTTCACAGTTTATTTACGTACACTTACTGAGAAATATTTATGAAATTTTGTAGATTGACTCATTTATAAACGCGCATATAATGGAATAGCAACTCAGAAGTTTTAGGAAAATATAATTTGTATGGCTCGGTAATTATTGATTGATTTTGGCTCCATTAAAACTGTTGATTATCCTCTTTATTTAGCTTTGATAGTTTTAAAAGGTACTTATTAATGTATTCGGGTAAATTATAAGATAAAATATTTTATTCGATAAAGCTGAAGATACATATTCACAAAGAGTCAGTTCTTGCAATTCATAAAGTTTAGCGTGATTTATTAATATCCCAACATTGTGCAAAATAAGCGTATCATCGTCAAGCATTTCATCAACGGATACTCCAAATTATTTTTACTCCATTAAGGGTAATTTAGAATCATGAAATAAATACACCAGGTAATAGGAATAAAAAAGCGTGTATGATTTCATATTTATCACATTGAAACACTCTCTTCATAAAAATTTTCAAGCAAAGCCATGGGATCTGATAAACAAGTTTGATGTACCCATTTTCTAAAGTAACGAAGCTTTCCTAATTGTTTTGATGAGCCTCGATATAAATGAAACTAATTCTATTAAATAGCAGAGTTATTTTTGCGTTGAGTTTCTATTACAGCTCTAAATATCCCATAAATACACGTATAATTATCGTCAATACTATTTACTTTCAGCCTTTTTAATCGTTATTTTCCTTAATACGAGTAAATATATCATTTTGACATAGATTTTATTTTGATTTAGATATGGTGTCACTCTCACTAAGACTGACGAATGACTTAATATTTCAATATAATATAACTTTATAATCGTTTTCATTCTTGTCCAATTTTTTTAAACCAAAGACGCAACGAGAAGTCTAATAATGATGATGCTGATTAGATCAATCCTCAGTCGAAAATTTTCGTGCTCGCATTAGCAGAGTATTCTTAAAATACTATATAATATGTAATTAATTTCCGAATAGAAGGTATGGTTAAGGCTTACGAATATTGGGCTTTTTATCTTTAAAGGAAGCTGAGTAATTATATCCCTTATTGCGTTTTAATGCCTTTTAGATATAGCTCTATCGGGCCTTTTAATCGTGCCTACGGCAGATAGTGTTTCCATATTCAATTAAACGGTTATAAATAAGAACATTGGATATATGTGATTACCAAATATGTAAACATAATTTTCCAAGAATTTGCGGATACTCGTATTGATCTGGAGATAAAATGAAAACTACATTTCCATTAAAATTATATTCGTTTGCTTTTTTGCAAAGAAATGAACATTTGTAAAATTGAATATTGTTATTCCAAATATCGTAGTACCTAATTTATATTATTTTTCAAATAGTTTAAATTATATATTATATAAAATATATGAAACTTGGTGCCTTCCATGATATGATTTTAATTGCCGCATGTCAAAGTTACGTGAAATGGTATGTTTTATTTCTCAGCACAAAATTAATTTCCTTCCCTTTTTTGTTTATTATTTAACTAGCAAAACCTAGAATAAGGGTTAAACTTCACAGCTTATAGGTACTTTTCGTATATCACGAGTCGAGTTGTGTTAGTATTTTAGGAATGAGCCAATAAGATTCTTTTGTAAATTTGATCGAAGAAGCTTTGGCGAAACATGGCGAAACTGCATTATAATGGAAGTAATACAGAAAAAGTTTCACAAAAATATTTATTTAATGCAACCGGACCGATTTCAGCTATTAATGGTTATCATCAGACCACAAATGAGAAAAGTAGTAAAGTTAATAGTCGAAACCGTCGCATTAAGGTATATTTTCGTGAAAATGTTTTTTAGTAATTTCGTTCCGAATTTTTTATGCCCAAAATTACGTAATTTGCAATTGAGGATTATGGCGCTGATGTTCGGTAATTAATCTGCCGAAGACGTCATCCCTGTCGGGTGACACATTATCGAAATTTAACCCGCGACGCTCCCTTTCTCGTTTTAATTACTAGGATTACGTTGAGGCTTTATTCCGAAAGAGTAAAAAAAGAACATAGCGAACCACCCCTCCCTCTATTACGCGCATTGAGTCTCCTCTCCTTCAAATTCCACGCATTTCGATGAGATTTTCATCACCGCGAATTCAGCGGGGATTTCGTCACGTGTGCTTCACGTCACGCCGACGTCCGTCACAAACCGCCTCTCGGGCATCGTCGTTTACTCCATTCCCCTTTCTGCGAATCTGGGGAATACTCCGTCTCCTCATTTTCGCCCTTGTTTCGTTGCCGATTCGTCGGATTCGCCATCGTCTTCACTCCCTATTCTTCATCTCCCTCCGTTCTTTATATTCGCTGGCGCTCTTCCTGCTCCCTTGTAAAATCTCAACAACACCGCTTTTCGAACTTGGCTTTCGTCCAAACACTCCCTTGTGCGCCGTTCTCTCCTCCTTTAATCGTCTCCCTTACACTTCTTTGCTGTGGTTTTACATCTTCTCTTTTGAGTCATTTTTTTCTTTCTCCGTATACCCCTTCCCTCCCAGTCCCTTGTACGCTTCATTCTGGCATGGCTTTTGAAACTTTTCTTCCATTTGTTTAGTGTGCTTTACATCAGCCTGTTTTCATTCATGCGTTCTCTCGGGCTCGACATTAAAACACCATTTCCCTCAAAATGGCGAGGAAATATTTTACGTAATCTCAATTAAGTTTCAAATCGTACGAATAACCTCGCAGATTATAGGCTACTAAGTGTAGTAAAATCTTTCAGATATTAATCTACAGTTTTTTACATGAATATCTTTATAATTTGTATGCCGAGATGGCAGTTACATATCCGAGAATAGAATTGCAGTTTTACGTTGCGCCTGTAAATGTAGGAATAAAGTAAAAAGAGTCAATCTATCCGAAGCCTTGGTCGAAGTTGATATTTGGCTCGGCGCGTTAGCTCAATTGGTGTGAGCAGACGTCTTGACTGGGTAAGTTCTTGGTTCGAGCCCCAGTAACCTTGATTGCTTCAGTTTAGTGTATTAGTCCGTTAATTATTTCCTTAAATTTTAGATTAGACTTTTGTTTTTTGATCGAATATTATAAATATATCTTAATTTTTATTCAGTCGGTGATAAAATTGAAAAATAAGAGAATAAACGAACGTCTCTTGTTAAGTTTAGAAAATGACAAGAGTGAGCAAATAAATTTATTTACATTAAATAAAGTAAATTATGTATGGTATATTGATAGGAGAGTTAGCAACTATGTATATAACTACAATGAATCAATTAGTGATGCCCATATACCTACAATTTTTAAATTTATGCAGCTTTAAAATGACGCTGCACCGTATACATAAACGTCAAATAGTTTTCCTTTGATGTTTTTGCGTACAATCCAGCGTCATTATTTCTTTATTTACAACGAATGGTGGTTTCTGTGAAATAATTTTCGCTGAATTTTCCTCGGCTCAGGATAAGTCCAGACCGAAAGAAAAATTTCCGTAAAGAAGCTTAATAATATGCATTTCCTCTTTTGGTACGAAAAACGTAGTTCGCTCTCCGACATCGGAGTGGTTATGAAAGACAGCACAATTTTATATAATTATCCTTTTTCCTTTGATCTTTTGCTTTTCGTCATCCTTGTCCCGTTACGGGTAGAGGGATATTGACACATTTTTCAGGAGAATATTAAATCTCGAGCCCAGAATAAACACGTTGATAACGATACGTACCAAATGGAAGAATTTCCATCTTTCGAAAAGAATTGCTCCAACGGGAGAAAACAAAAGAAGACAAAAGAAAGAATGAAGGAAAAGTCACTCCAATGTTTCTTCTTATTTTACCCAGATTAATTACTAAATATCAATAAAGACGATTGTTAAAGAAACATTTTGTTAACTTTGATTTTATTTTCATTTGATCGTAAGAGAAGATTGTATTGATTACGTAGGTCACTTCTCATAGTTTTTAAATATAATTTTGCTGCAAGGCTAATTCTTTATGTATAATCTCTGATCGTTTTACGAAAGCATCCCAAAACCCTTTCAAGTGGACTAAGGAGCCCTTGATCCCATTTTGTTGACTTTTTCTGTTTGGTCTTACTTTGATAATGTATTCTGTATATTTTTTGTTTTAGATAAATTGGAATTTTAACCTGAATCTTCCTTTCGCGCTTAAAAATCAGCTTTCATAAAAGTTTTAATCTTTGAGATTTATACCTGATTATGTTTTTACATTATCCGATTCAAAGTATTGATACCATTTGAATGAGAAAAAGAAATAAATTAAGAGAAGCAAGTTATTAGAAAAAAGATGAGCTAGTAATAGAGCCACTCTTCTTCGTATTACTTCATCGCATTATAATTAAATTGTTTATTAGTAGTAAATCATTGATGAAATCTTGAATATCTATTCATATATTATATTGTGGCAAAACAGCGAATATTTGTACAAGAATATCGTGCTACGTACATTAAAAGTAATATGGTTTTCTATCAGATGTGCAAGGGAAGCTAATATTTCATGTTTACTTTACTCAGTTGTTTGCATTCGTTAATTTTCACAATGAGGGTGATACTAATTTGTCTGCGGCTTACGTTATCTTCCGCTTTGCCGTGACTCAGCCGAATCGGAAAACCAATCCAATTTTCCTTTCTCATCCAATTTTTCCGGTCGACTTTCAATTACTTTTTCATCATCCTTCTTTGCTTTTCTTGCCCCATTTCCTCCTCCCGTCGATTTTCTCTTTCTTTTTATTCCTTCGATCGCTTCTTCAAACACCTATTCAAGTCACCTATTAGAAGTCTTTCCCTTTGTCCGTTTTTTCTCGTTTTTTATTAACCTTTCTTCTGTTTCTGGCCCTTATTCCATTCTGATCGTCAAAGTTTCTCTCTTTTGGCGTTGAAATGTTTCTTTCGTGATGTATTATTGAGCAGTTATGTAAATAGAATATTTAAATTTTCTTGTTTTTACTGTAATATACGTACTATTTTAGCTCCACAGTCACGTAAAGACAAAAACTTAACTGCGTTTGGGAATCTCAAATATTCCATTTGAGGTTAGTTAGTTAGCCTTTTCTCTTCATAAGTAGATTTAAAAACTTTTATATTTCTTCTATGTATTTTATATTAATGTTATTCTTATATAGAGACTGAATTAGGTGTGGATTTTGGCATTATTAAATTACCTTGAGTTTAGCCCTTGCTTCAACGAGGTTAACTTATTATTGGCCTTTGCAAAATTTATTTTTTTCTCCGTGTTTTAACAAGCACGTACGTCGTAACGAGGAGTGAACTCACTTCTAGCGTTTGACGGTATATTTTCGCTTCTCTCACTCTGTTACTCATTTTTCCATCATAATATTCTATTTACTCATCTTCTTTCCGATTTAGCTTTTCATTTCTCTATCTCTATCCATCCCACCTGGTATCCTTAGTATTTGCTACAGCGCATGCTCTTCTTTTTACTTTTATAGACATTTGTTATTATTATACGTTTTAGGTTATATTTAACACTGATTTATCTACTCAAGTATAATATTTGCGTTTGTACAAAATTTGTAAACACCTAAGGTGGGTAGGATTCGAATATTATTTTAGTTGCAGAGCGAATTGTAGATTTCGTAACAGCCTCTTGTTTGTGATTCATTTGGGTTGGAAGATGTCCATTTTCATGATTTCACAGACAATCTACTCACTAATGTGTTTTGCTATTATGATTATTAATCGTTTACAGGGATAAAAATTTTATTCCGAACGTTGAGTGCTGGTAATTTGAAAAATGCGGCACCGAGAATTAATAATTTTCCGATATTCAATTGATTCTATTCAAATAGAAAAAGTCGACTACAATAAACATTTTTCGACTTGGTGCGTACACGTTCGATCCAGAAAATCAGGAGTTTGGTAGTCGATGTCGGGTATTTGATAACGAATCTTAAAGGGGAGCATTGGATACTATTCCGTAACGTCTCACTATCCAATTTATCAAACTTATAGCAGAAACTTTCGCCTTGAGAATTTTCCGCTAGTCTCGGTAAAGAACTCTCGGAGCATTAATGTGTCGCGATGAGAAAA
Source organism: Sympetrum striolatum (assembly GCA_947579665.1). Lineage (NCBI taxonomy): Eukaryota > Metazoa > Arthropoda > Insecta > Odonata > Libellulidae > Sympetrum > Sympetrum striolatum. Next base: position 43,645,257 of record OX388342.1, on the reverse strand, counting down.
TATTGGGCGGCCTCACAATAGGATGCTCATACGTAACTCATCTTCTGCCACGATCACTTCCTTTTCGCACATTCCTCTCTCGGATGCCACCAAGGACGTCCTCGATGCGTGCACAGTTCAAAGGGGTCACTAATAGGGGAGAGACGTACGGTTCGGACCAAATTATCTCGTCGGCAGTTTGAAGGGTCTCGCGGTGTCCGCGCGAGTAACAAGCGGGCGGAAGGGATATTGCGGCTGTCGTGGAGGGCTTTCCAAGGCTTCAATGGGACCGGTTGTTTGCCTTGGTTTTCCATCACACGCACAGCCTACACATCTCGCGCTATCTCTCCTTGCACTCTGCATCGTTATTCACCGGTGCTCGCATGGCGGTCCTTGTTTTTCCCTCAAAGGCTGATGAGGCCGCTGATGAGGGGGGCGTCTTCCGTCTCTCTTCGTCTGTCCTTCTTTTTCCGAAGAGTGAATTCTTTATGAGGTTCCGCGATGAGTTCGAGCATACATGGCGTCGGCCTCATAAGAGGGCTGGAAAATATTGCCCTGTCGCGCTCACCTGAGCAAAATGTATCCTTCACTTCCGGGATCCTAAGGGAAATGGAATTTCTCATCTCCTTTTGTGTGCTCTTCACACACACTATTCCCAGATGCTATCGTTGTGTCCAAATCCTAATTCGACTCTAAAATAGGAAAATTGACGAATAATGTGTGCACAGATCATTAACGTTTAAAATGAGTTGTATAAATTTATTTTAGGTTTATTAATTTTGATGGCAATATTGAACTGGACGTTAACGATATTTGTTGAAAATTTTGGTATTTAGTCGGTAAAAGATGTATCAATTCCCTATAATTAATGAATTGTTTTTTCTCTGACGAACGTATTAAGTGTGTAGCTGCGTAATTAAACATTTACTTGACCTATATGTTCGACCAGTCAATTTACAGCTACTCAACCCTGTTATTTTATTTTTGTTTGGAAAGTACTGATTTTTATATGTCTGGAATTTCAAACTTTCGGATCTAAAACAATTTTAGTAGAATCGATAAAGTTACCTCTAGCTTTTGAAGGTTTTGGTGTTTTTATTCTTAAAGATGACTGTTGCGTCTTAAGTCGGTAAGAGGAAATTTTGATCTATTTTCTGACTCATCTTTGTGATAAAATATTCTGTTCCATCGTCGACGCAGAAATATTGATAATAAATGTTCAATAGTTTTTGAAGGAAATCGTTTCGCGAACCATTAACCTAATCACATTGTCATTTTTGAGTTTTGACAGCTTGTTTGTGTCAGTCATGAGGAATATATGACCCTTTTCTTAGTCTCTTTATTTTATATGTTACAGTTTTATTCTTATTTTCTTAGATATTTGTTTGATAACTCATTTTTAAAATAATAAATCATATTAAAATATGTCTAACAACAGTCCGGTAGAAGGTTTATTCAGAAAACGAATATTATTAAAAAGCAACTATTTTCTATTGAAGATAGAAAAACAATAATCAAAAGAAAAAATATTCGGTATATCCATATTTTATAAGATGTTCAGTAATGCATTATTTTATAATTTTTTATTTTTATGTTAAGTAATAATTTAGTCGATTATTTATTTACTTTGAATTTTCTAGGATGGTTAGATGATCTGATTCTTTTCTATGGAGAGTTTGGTGGAGTCGAAAAGTGCCATTTATTTAGCATTTGGAGAGAAAAGAATCATTATTCTTCTCGAGCTCCTGCCTTTTGCAGGTGCTGTCTTAAGCAGGCTTTTCCGTACTGAATATGAAATAGAATCGATCTCGCTATGGATGGTATGGGAAATGGTGTTATAATGGGTCTGTAATAAAAAAAGCCTTTAGTAAGATACTTCAGAATCACATTTTATGTCAAATTTGTGTAGCTACTAATTAATCTAAAATATTTCAAGTTTTCATTACCAACTGAAACAGACTTTTCAAAATTTTCCTAATGAAATGTCATTCATTCTCGTACTTCCATGAAAATAAGAATTTACGACGTGTTGAAATAATACTTTTTGGGCTTTACTCGTGAAATTTTTTGTATGATCAGTTTCATCATGAAATTACTTCAGGTTAATCGTGAACCTTCAACTCTATGTGCTCTTGGCGGATGCGATAGCTTCAGCATCTTCCCTGTGGAAGTTTGTTCCTGCTATCATATCTTGACGAATCAAATATTTTTCATTTGTCATCTGATGCAGGAGAGACGGAAATGCTTCTTTCAACTACTTTGTCACAGTCTTGATGATGGCTGTGATGACATGAAAACTAATGAGATAGGAGTACGCCGAGTAGTATCACTAATTAAGGTTTCTCTTTATGGAATGTCAAGAAGAGTGTTACTAGTAGAGTCATTGTATTTCACATTCGTGAACATGTTCCACTGTAGCATTAAGGCTTGGCGATTTAAGCAAGGAAAAATAACTCACTCCTCATCCTGCCTAGTAAGCCTCATTTCTCTCTACTAGCTCTTGGTAGCTAATGTTAAAGAGGCGGGGATTCCAACCGGTTTTCCGACTGAGTCTCCCGGTTCCGGTCTTCATTTACATTTACATTTAAAACCTGCGATCAGCCAGTGGCGCTTGGCAAGGGGTGTAAAACTCCGACATCCCTAACTAACCTGAAGAGCTATTAGCTTCTCTAATACTACGCGGGAAAACAGACCAAAAGTAACTATCTGTCCTAGCAGCTACTTCCCTGTATCGCTTTTTTGTTTTCTCCCGAAGATCGCGTAAGTTTATAACTGGAATAACAATATCAGTTATCTCCTCCCCGAAATCGGTTGTGATAAATTTATCAAAAAGCTTTCATCGATATTCAAGTTTTCTATCACTAAGAGTTCCATCCGGCTTCTATCATAGCCGAAACACTGCTGTCAAATCTGAAATCTCCCTTGACCAACCTCATCTTCGAACTGATTATTTTACAGACTCTAGATGTTAATAATCTTTATTTCAACATTTTTCATACAACAAAAGTGGCATTTAAGAAATTAATTTTTTATGTTTTGCGAATCTGAATGCCAGTAACACATATCTTGCAAATTCTGTTTTTCATGGAGTAAAGTCTTACTCCATGCTATCATTATCAACTATTCGAAGTTGCTTTGGATCATCGTGATTTCTGCGCTATGTTTCTAGGTTGGATTTTCAAATGAAATTAAAGAAATTCGGCAGGTTTATTAGCACTTATGAGGCTATGTATGTAAGGGAGACGGTGCACCCATTCATCTTAATTTAGCAGTGAAGAGAACGTGGGAAACTAAATGACAGATTAGTGGGAGAGTGAGGTTAGCCTCTCTTCATCGCGGTTCGTAATATAAGGGACCTGAATGAAGGGAATTCAATGGGGAAAGAGGGACAATGGAGGACGGAATGATGGGAATGGATTGGTCGAGCCAGAGGTGATGAAGGAAGTCCCAAGAGCTGAATGGAGACGAAGGAAGACGGCATTTTTCTGAAGCCAGTCATCTTCATTATTTATGTTAGTTTCTTCTATTTAATTTCTCACTGTCCTAATTTCCATTGTCTGTTAAAGTGGTTTAAGAAAAGAATTATTTAATTTTTTAAAGAGCCTTCCTCGTTGTTATATCAATTCACTGCACCATGCAACACCTTGGAAAGTTGCTTAAAATTTCTAATACACCTTTTAACTCGCTGATTTTTATTTTCACTATGTTTACAGAGATGCTGATATCAGTGGAGCGTTTAAGGGATGCTTTTATACCAAGTGGCGTAAACTTTTACCGTGAAAATATAATATATACACTCTTATTTCGTTAATCTTATAGACATTAAGGATGGTCGTTACGATAGGCAAGGATTAAGCTTTATTTGGGTTGAAAAGAATATTTTAGATGAACCCTTGTAAAATCTGCCAGCTATTAAAATAGAGCTGTGTAGTTATCTGAAAATTTTTAAGGTTGACCGGATATTGTTTTTTATCGTTAGTTAGAAGTTTGTTTTTCTCCTGGAACATAGCAGGTGACAAGTAAGGTATCCATTAACTACGTGAGGTGATTTTTGCGATTTTTTAAACTCCCTCTCCCCTAGTTAGATATCGTGACATTTGGCTCTACTCCCTCCCCCATCCTCTAATCTCACGTGAGATTGTTCAAAATGCGCCTTTTTAGTGTAAATATGTTAATCTATGCTTCATTGTGTTGGATTTATTATAAAAACGTAATTTATTTAATTATTTTTATTTAGGACTAGTTGAGACAAGTATTTAAGACTACTGGGATCGTAGTCTAAAATCACAATGAAATAATCGAACCCAGTTATCTCATAATTCTACATTGTTTCTTGCGGATAAAAAATTACATAATTTTTGCGAGAACCCCCCCTCTCCCCCACGTGAGAGTGAGTGAGATTCGGCTTAACCCCCCCACCCCCCTAAACGCCTCACGTAATTAATGGACTCCCCCTAACAGGTGTTAAGGTCTTTAATATGTTTATTTGTTATTTGGCACTGAAAAGGTCACCACTGTATCAAAACTGCTGAGATTATGAACGGAAATTGTCGAGATAGACACGAAGGTATGCCGATCTAAATAAAAAAGTGTGTGTAATCCTCTATAGTATTTTATACCAAAGTCTTTACGAAAGAAATGGCAAGGAGACGGTGGAAATAGATTGGTCAAATATTGAATCGAAAACGATGACTGAGAAAAGTATTCGTTTGCAGTATAAGAAGGGATGGACAGTTAACTAAAGAGATAAAAAGATATTGGTCGGATTAAAGTAAGAGTTAGTAATTTTAGAGTGGAAGAAAGGGATTTACAGAAGGTCTTCCAGGGTATATGAAACAACTGAGGGGTAGAAGAGTCAAGAGGACAAGAAAACGCCATATTTCTCGTATTAATAAGGACGCCCGTGAACGAGAGCTTCATCGGGTCGAAATAAATCTCATCTCTTGGAAATTATTCCGCGATTTACGACTTCCATCGTTACTAACGACTTAAAAATCGTGAGATAGTAATGAATCGTCGAGGACTCTCTTCCTTAGCATATTTAATTTGAGGAACTCTTACGAGGGAACTTTCGCATTCCAAGTTCTCCGAATATTCCTCCCAACTGAACTCCATAATCACAGTCAGCTGCTTAATTTGGACGGTTTTTCTCAGATGAAAATTATCATCCCTTTAATCGTTCTCTGATAGATAACTGGATTATTATTTAATTTTTACAATATTTTTGGCGTAAGATTTCACAAGTATATTCCTTAATTTTCGTATTTGAACAGCCACTTCATCCTCAAATGTGGCGAAAAATTACGAGCCTTTTCTATTTATCTAAGTCTTGGAAACGGTGTTTCTATTAATTAAATCTACGGAGATGGCCGGGATCACGTAGAAATCCATAGAAACTAATGAGAAGAGATTCATACTTACCATAAAATTCTGTTATCATTTCTCAAGGGTTATTTCTTATAAAGTTAAATCCCTCATTTAACTGATTGAAGTACTTAAATTATAAGACGAATGAAACTCAACCTACGTGGCAAAGAACCTCGTTAAATTATATTTTTAAAATTTTATATTTGCAGACATAACCGATTGCGAAATAATAAAAATTGACTGAAAAGTAAAAATAAAATCAATTAAAGTGTCTTTACTTTCGTAATAAATGTACGTTCGAGATAAAATTTCAGCATGAAGTAAATATAATTCTGTTGAAACTTCGCCTATTAATCATCAAAGCTTCACACTTTGCATTCCGGAACCTGCTACTTCCTTAGCATCCTTACATACAGCTTATAAATGAGCATTTCAAAATTACCTTCAGGGTGTATGCGTAGACGGATTACTGTACACGTGATTGCGCGTTGGTATGCAAGTCAATCACTCCCACTGATTAAGAAAGCTTACGTCATCGCCGTGGGGCAAAGCAAGGGAATCTCGCTTAAAATGCAGCGATGCCCGGCTGCAAATTGACTGACGAGGGCTTCGTTTGATTGGCTTCATTTGCGGAAGTTATGGCTCGAGAAAGGAACGTACACCTCTGAGGAGGTGAACGGAAGCTGAGAGAGATCAGGAAAGAAGGCTAGGATGAGGTCATTTGATTTTTTTTGAGTTGCGTAGAAAAGGAATGAATAGGGACGAATCGGGGGCACCGCTTTTATGGGAAACGCCAAAGCGCAGAGTGGATAGCGTGAGGTGCATCAAAAGAGCAACATATCCCTCAATGAGAAGAATCTAGGAAAAAGGGGAATTTAGAAGCGAAGTACTGCTTTCTTTAGAGCAGAATTAGTTTTCTTTAAATAAGCTGTTCGGCATTTATATTAGAGAAAGTGGAATGCTACCGATTCAATAGGTTTCGGGTTCGAAGTGATCCAGAAAGGTCAATAAGAGAATAGATGCTCTGAACTCGAGCCATCCAAGCCAATTGGATAAGCGTTGTTCAGTCATGGATTTTTGTGCCATAGATTTCATTTAATACCCGTCGTGCTAAGGTTAGCTGGATAAATTAATTTACATAGATTTCATACCATTAGGCCACTGTAAGTGTTGCGTCTACCAAAAGCATATCATGGAGAAAAAATCAAGAGCACGACGAACATACTACTTAAGTAAGTGAAGAGTGCAGTTGCCTACAAGTACTCATCTTTAAAATGCTTGACCGAATGTAACCGCAGGTCATCTTATGGTTAGTGATTCCAAAGACTCGCAGATCAGATATAGAGGTATCACGAATCTGCACCTTACACGGTCTTGGAGTTTGTCGAGATAAAAGGAAATTACATTTGAAAGAAAAGGGATAATTTTTTTCACAGAATTTTATACAACCACGACCATGTATCAGCGATTGTGGTTGTATTTCTATTTAAATCCTGTGGAAAAAGTACAAGGTTCCTTTTCTTTCAAACATGGATTCATTTTTGTCTACTAATTCATCCCTTTTCTGACCTTTGTCTCAACCTTTTTTCAAGTTTTATCGATTTGCCTTTTGGCTTATAGAATGAATTGTAAACGCCATTGGAATGGGTTTTTTTAAGAAATTTATTGAAATCGCATATCGTGTGCGGGGTTTCCGAAGCGATTCGTTTACTATCGTTTACCATTTAAGTTGGTTTGTATTTTTCGGAATTCTTCAGATTTTCAGTATATTAAGATACTGGTTTGGGAAAAAAACAAGTCTTTCTACAGTGTATTTGCACTGCACTGCTTGTGATTGGCGACAGTATTTTATTGAAATTCTCATATATATTTACAATCCCTTTTGTTACCTGTGTATAGACCACTTCTTTAACATTTAATAGCTCTTTATTGATAACATGGGCTCATTAGACTATTTGAGTTAACTCGTCACTTCTCCTATGTCAGAGATATAAGAATTGTAAACTTTTGGTTGAGATATTGTTATATTATTATTGAAATTATGCCGCAGGTGGTGCTATATGCAGCGAACACTATGTAAAAGACTCTTTATGAAGCATTAAATTTAAACAAAGACTCAACGGAAGGATTTCTACAGCCAGTATTTTCACATACTCGCCATGGATCAATTTCTCTCGCCTTAAGGCGTCGGTCAACACCTAAAGTTGAGCATGCACTGAGCCGCGACGGAATACGCGGAAAAACTTTAATGCTCCAGTAAGCTTCGAAATCTTTTTCGATCGATTTTCGCATTTCGTGCGTGTCCTCATTTGTTTCCATCCGTGTTTGTTTTGTGGGAACGGTTCGTTCCGGAACATAATTCGCTATTGGAAATTGGGCAATTTCTCTCAGAATTGTTTGGAGAGCAACAGTAGTTAATTCCGCTCACGAGTAGCACAGAACAATCGGTAATTTGCGGTTCGAGGCCTTTAGATAAGAACCTGTGTACTTGCCTAACCGTACACGAGGATTATCTTTGAGCTTGGTGTTATTTTTGATTGGAATCAAGGATCGGTGATTCCGACCGTACACGTTGGAGGATTTGATTTTAAGGAAATGAAATCTGAAGAACTTTTAGTAGTTTCCATTTGCCAAGTTCCATTATCGATTAAAAATAAAAATTGTTTCTTTTAGAGTAGAAAATTAAGAAGACGTGCTATAAACGATGTCTACGCTGGTTAATACTGCACAACCATTTCTTTGCTACTCATCCTATTTGCCGCTTTCAGTTCCTACGTATTAGTTTTAACTGGAATAGTAGCATTAACATGGCACTGTAAAGGCATTAATTGCATTATTGTTTATTTTTTAGTTGCTTAATGATCCATGGTCCGTTAAATATATTTATAAATTGCATACTGTAGTACCTGATGTAATCTGCTTATCTATCTTTTTCAGTAAAACGTACAGAACGTCTTTTCACAAAATTGACTAAGTAGAATTATTTATATTAAAGAATAGCATCGGCTTTGAGGTACTATTGGTATCCTATGGTAATATTCATTTAGAATTTATTCTTTAGAAAATATGGTTAGATTATGCATTTTTATAGTATGGTAGTTTCATTTCACGGATTGAAGAAACATTATATGCTTGCTTTACCTTTCGTTACATTTTAAACATAGATATTATCAAAGTTTTTTTTTAATGAGTACAATCTTCTGATTTCAATCTTCACTAATTTAGGCAATGCCGAGAGCACAATTCGAGACTAATGACACGATCAGTGCGAATCTTATCAACACAGCTGATTAGGATCCGTAGATAATGTTACAAATCATTTGATTGGCATCAGATTCATTCATTTTTGGATGAATTTTGAAATAGGATCAGAATCCCTGGATTTTATTCTGCAAGCGGCAAAAATTCTCAGTTGGTCAAAAAAACTATTCCAAAGCCTTTTTACCGTTTTTGAATCCGGATGGATTTTTAACTGCCTTCTTTAGCTCTGTTTTTTGTCGCTCCCCCAGCATCGACTCCGATTGAACAAATATTCCCCTTTATAAGAAAATCCCTTGAAACTGGTGTCAGCTTTTCGCTAAACCCGTTCTTTATTCCGATATGCTTTACCTTCCGCGGTTTTAGCGCGAATAATCCGTCCGCAGAAGAAATGAGACGAGGTCGAGAGACTCTTTTTCCATCAAAGCCGCGGAATCACTTTCGGTCAAAGCAAAGAATGAATGGAAAGAGATAAATGGTGTTTTCCCCAGCGCTGAAAGAAAAGAGTGCCGATAGCTCCTTCTGCGTTATTCCAGTGGCCGTCCCGCGTTCAACTGGTCTTTCTTTCTCCAAACCTGCGGTAGTAAAAGAGGGAAATTGACTTATTTATTTAAATTTGTTGGACGATTATTTGGGCGTTGTTCTACTCCGATTCGGTTAAGTTGGCAGTTTCTGTGAAGGTCTCCTTTTGTGGACTCTATAGTATCTTTTACGCGGTGATGCTACGAAACGAAATAAGAGAAAATAGTCAATGGAAAATACTTACATCATTAACAACTGTTTTAACGGGTGAATTTATCATGGTAGATATTAAAATATCAATGCTGCTTTCAATTCCGTTTTAAATCCTTCCATCCTGGACATGGTAGAGGACGATTAAAGAGAAAGAAAATTAAGTAATTACAACTATGTAATATGATGTATGTATGTCTATGTATGGTGAATTTAAGGAGACTTTAGAATCTGTTCTTAGGAGCTTTAGGAGACTCTTTTTCTCTCCCTTTTCAAATTACTAATATAAGCAATTATTTCGTAACTAGGATTCGCACCTGAAAAGTATTATCATATCCGAGTTGAAGTACTTTAATTGCATTGTATATAATATTATTTTCAAATCATTTTAATATATTTTTTGGTTTCACAGAAGACAAGCAATTATATTTTCCTGAATATAAATTTTATATAATCTATCTATCGGCTTTCGCTCTACATACCATTTATACTGATCTATTTTAATCAACTAAACTACCTCTGCTATTAAACTTCAATTTTGTCCTAAACCTAAGCTCAGGATCAGCTAGTCCTACTGAGTGTTTTTTATGCATATTCTCGAAAAGAATATTTTCGAAAATTTTTAAATTTGTGAACATTTTCAGCATGGAGCGAATAATGGACGGTCTTCTTATTTTTTGATTTTTTAAAAAAGGGAAAATAGCGTATAATTCACGGGAAGGTAAGCCAAGTTTAATCATCCCATTTGCTGGAAAGCTGTTTTTCATTGAACGAGGGATTACTCAAATCAGGAATCCCTTTTGTTTCCACGTTAAGATTTAATTTCAGTAAGTTTCCCATTATGGTTCCCCCATTATTGAGCCTCTGAAATTTCAAGACCTCGCCAGAATTTGCTAATTAGAAAATTCCCTCCGACATGGCGAGTCTACTTGACTTCTGCTTCCTTCTGCGCTAGTGGACCATTGTGTAAATTCTTTAACGCACGAGCGGCCAAAGAGTGCCTAAGGCAATAAAGGAATCACTCTTTGCTGCTCACGTCCACTACTTGGAGTACCGGCCGAGAGCAGTAAAGCGTGCCTTCACTTCGGAGTAATTTCATTTCCTGTCTTTTCGCTCCGCTGCCGGATTTCATTTATTCTTCCGAGAGGAAAAAATATCAACTCCATTCCTCGCTCTGCGTTAAATTTTCCACCCCAGAGGAGAGCCGTTAGTTTCCTTCGCTGCTCTCCTTCGAGTTTAGAAAATGCGATCTCTGAAAATGATCCTGTTCTTTGTTTGACGACCGATCGATAAATTATGGAAGTTAACTGTGACCGCGGACTGACCTACTTGAGGGGTATAATCCTACTTCTCCGGTCCACCTTTATCTTAAGATTATTATCCAGTTATAAATTACGAAAAGTAGCGAATTGGCAGATATTTCACCATTCATTGTAGAGCCCACTTTTTAATTACGAACGTGAAATATTAATTTTTAAAGTCTAGGGAGGCGGCCGAGATGTTGAAGAAATCCATCATAAAATTAATTTAAACCATTATGCACTTTTCCGGCAAAACATTTCATAAGACGACCGGTTTCGGTGTTATGTCACCATATTTAGATCATAAATAAATTAAATCAACAAACGGACATGTATACCGGTTTTCTTATTAAATGTTGTTTTTAGAGGTAAAGTAACATTAACTAGATTAAGGAAAGGGTTGAAGTATCTTTGCACATAAGGGCATGCACCCAGGAAAATTTTCAAGGAGAAATGGAATTGAATAAAGTCTGACGGGAACCCGTCCCCGTCAAAAATTATTCCTTGGGATTAACTACATTAATTTTTCGTCAATATATATCTACTTTTAAATGATGGAAGTAAACAAAATTTAAGCCAATAAATCGCGTCATAGATTATTACAATATGAAAAATTACCGAGATTTCGCAGTATATGAGGCAAATTTTCAAAATCGTCAAATTTCTAAACTAACCCTGATTTTAGAATGTTTAGATAATTTTGATGTAAGTTTAATTTTTTAACGTTTATCACAAATTTTGATCGTGAAATTTCTTAACTAACCCTGATTTTAGATTTTTAGAATTTTAATGTTAGCAAAAATTTGTAATTTTCATCACAAATTCGACAAATATAATAATTTTGAATGTATGCAAATTTCGCTTAATATAGACTGATATAGATGCGAATTTGGAGAACTTGCATCTTGGGTTTTATTTTCCATCTCCGATACGTCTTAAGAAAGATTTGAGCTAAATTTCAGGGATCTTCAGCTCTGGAGCATTCGACAAATATTGACTGAGATGATTCCCGTCTTATTCCTTCTGATGTCCTTCCTCGAGGCTGAAATCTTCTCCAGCGATAGGTCCTCAGAGTTATTTCCGTGAATCGTTAGTGGCAGTCGTACATTTTTGCAAAATGTGCGCTTTCTGAAGATTGAAAGTAATAGAAACCAACTTATAGCTTTTGCTACGTTTTCATGTTATGATGAACGTATGGTTTTTGTAATTGCCATAGAAATCGTTTAGTGTGTACATATTTTTTAAAGCCATTCATGTTCTAAGAGGTCGTAACATCCCCAGATATTTGTAGCTGTTGATTTGTGGAATCCCTCGTTAGTTTCTTTCTGAGTGATTTTTTTCAAAGAACTGATCTTGGCTTATTTTACTCTATGAAATTTTTTTATTGCAGTTTCGTATCATAATCGAGTGTTAGCAATCCGAGAAGTAGTTCCAGTTCTCCAAGCTATCCTTTTAAAAATCGTTTAATTCTTTTATAATTCGAGCACATTAGCAATTTATCTAACCTATATGATTAATGCTATTTTTACTATATGTTCGTGCATCATTTAATTATGTAATTATGCGATGTGACACACTTTTCGGATAACTTAATTTTGCACTTCATGCTTATTTTGATCTTTCTTTATTATTATATCCAAAAAGGGAATTTATTTTATATTCACTCGGTTGCTTTCGTTAGCTTGATCCGGTCATACAATAGTGTTTCTTGTCGATAAGATATAAATTGACGAGTTTATTTAAAATATATTTTCTAAGGTTGATCTTCTATCTCCACGAATGTAGCAAAGTTGAATTAGATAATGGAAATGCTTACACAGCCTGTGTTAATTAGACGATTAAAAGGCACATCAATATCAATTCGTTACGGATCATCAAAAGATTTTCCCTGAAGCGGAGAGCTTAGTCGTGATAAATGTTTATATTTAAGCAGAGTACGAGAGAGGGCGAGGCCAAATCACTCAGATAAGAATAGTCAAGTGATTCGAGAGAGGCAGATTCCTCTGTTTATTTCGTTTCGGGTCAGAGGTCTTATTCGAGATTCAGTCGATCCCTTTCTCAGGGCATCGGATTTCTATTTGCATTTCGCCGGCGGCAAATGAATGCCATCTCGTTGTTGTGACAAGAAGGAATCCATCCGTCGTTGATAATTCTTGCGCGCCTAGACATCGAATTAAGTCACGTAATGCAGACGGGATTTATGTCGCAGTTCCATAACTTCTCTCTCTTTTTGACGTCTCTGGGTAGCCAGCTCCAACTTCTTTCGGGAAAGCGATGAATTTTCCATTTCCTTCTCGGGGAAGTTTTACTCGCAAGAGTTTTTTCTGGGGTCATTTGGGACTCTCTGTTGATAAGACGGGACAAGAATGTCGAATTTGTTCAACCTCTCTGGTTATTTTTTTGGAAACAATACAAATGAATATATTTGTCCATGTTATGTTCCCTCCGTTCGTGGCAATCCTAACAGTTTATGCGTTTTTTATTTCCTCAAAAAGTAGAAATTTTAGCGTTATGGCTCATAGGTATCGGTGAAATGGAATCACTTTGAAAACCGTAGTTCAGGTTCTCCAGGTGACCTGGTTTCTTGGTTGAATAGCAGCGCATTACTAATGTATGTGTCCATCTATGGATTGGAAAAAGGTGCAGCAAAGCATATCGCTGTTGATGAGCATTTGATACAAAAAAACGTAAAGCATTTCCGAGTTTATTCTACGAATACGTGATTATCATTCTCTTTTAAGGTTTTTACATTCAGTGTTAAAAACATCCTGCTGTCCATTTAGATTCCAATATAAAAAATATTTCCGCAATCTTCATGCTTATGAAAACATAAGCTAAGGAATCCATATATAAATCTAGCAACGAATGTATGAAATTTTTGAAGAATGTATCAAGAGAGATAATTAAGGACTACAAATCGATGCTTCAAATGCTTACTAAGGTGTAAATTATGATTAGACTCAATACCAGTATGAATTAGCAGGCAAATGTTACTAAAGTACACCAAAATGGAATAGCAGTGAAATGTGTCCACCACAAGATTAACTTCGCGTACCTGAGAACCCTTGCTTTACCTACATGAACCAACTCGGTAGATCTCACTCTATGTTGAAACTTCAAATCTTCGATAGATCTTTCGTAACCCTCACCATGGGTGTACGTCTGACTTTTTCAGTTTCGATTCTTTCTCGGAATCGGTCTAATGAAGACCTCGGCTAACTAAAGCGACGTCAACTATCTCCGAACCGAGATGTCAATGAATAAATGCAGACAGATACAATGTTGTCTTAGGGTATAAAACCTTTAAATTACATAGCTATTAAAAAAGAGGTAATTACTAATAAGCTCATTCGGAGAAGGAAAATCTTATAGTTATGGCGACTTTGCTATAATTTCTCGCGGTTATCAGTTGTGAATCACAGATTCAAAGCGACTGTAATTATTTCCATAGCTATATAGACGAAGATGTCTGGCAGCAATTTCCCAGCGGTAAATCGTTTGATACCAGAGCATTCCTTTTTGCTCCAGACTATAAAATTCTTCCCTTTCGACTTCATTAATCTCTTCCATGAAAGACGTCTAGCAAATCGGTCACCTAAGACCGCCGCCGAACGAAGAAATATCAAAGGACTATGACAACCTTGGCATAGTTTGGCGTCTCTTGGCCTTTGGCCAGTTATCATATCCGAAACCTCGAAAATGAATCTTTTCCCTCTTATTAATCTCTTTTAAGGATACCGGCGTGGATTGGAAGCGATGAATTTCCACCGCCAAAGAAAGGTTTTGTGCCAATTATCCTTTCGGCCGTTTTTCGCTAAATTCCTAATCCGGATCTTTTTCTCGTAATTATATCAAATTGAAATCCAATTATCTCCGATCTCGTCGACTGATTTTTACTGAAAAATGATGCGGAAAAAGGATGAAGCATATCGATGGGATTTGGCAACCGTCCCATTCGCCCGTAATTACTTTGTGCTCTAATTTCAGATAAGAAGAACTCGAAGCGATGGTTTAAGGTACGAAATCAGTGCACTTCCTCGCGATCCCCATTTTCGAGGAAGTTAGGGAACCATGCCAAAAGTGAGGGCGTAATACGATTTGTATTCGTCGGAGAGAGAGGGACCGGGAAAAAAAAACTTTGCGGAAATGGAATTATGTTTTTAAGGGCCCACGTGCAGATCATATCTACGTTTGCGTTTTTTAGGGAAATTCCGAGACACAGAACAGAGAAAGTTTTGCTCAGAGTTTGGAAGTTTCGCCTCCAGTACAATGAGAATTCAATATCGGAAGGTTATTCTGGGCGTTATTTAGTGTGGTGGCTTATTGCATTGCCATCTCTGGGAATTTCATCGGATTTATATACGACTTCATTTGGTATCAGGCGTGCGAAACCTTTGTTTTATGGAAGGAGTTTGTATCTTTGTGGTCGTAAATTAGTCGTCTCCGTAAACCTTTGAGAAATGTATATTTATCATTTTTTGATAACGCGAAGGTCTTTATGCCAACGTTAAAATGGAAAAATCTCATTTTTATAATCTGTATATTTTTTCTTGTCTTTTATTTTATTTATTTATATTGTCTTTTATCTACTACCATATTTAAATTTAGTTTTCTATCTGTATGTTTCGCAGGTTTTTCACACCCCCCTTCCTGAGGGTGTTTTCCTGCAGTGGACATTTTTTCCGATGCTCTTAGCTTAGGTTTTTAATCCACAGTTTTCTTCTCTATACTTCTGCAATCTATCTCTTTCTTTTGTTCTCACATGACAAAGGGTTGGGTGCAAGAAGAGACTTCCTAGTCTCAATCTCGCCCTGAATAAAGTCCTTTATTATTATTATTATGAGCTGTGCACATCATCATATATTACATTAATTTTACTAAATTTCACTCACCAAACAAACTCTGTGACGTAATTTTCTACTTTTCCAGCGAGAAGAGCTGCAGTGTTTATAGTATCAAATGATATTGATATTAGTAGGATGAACCAATATCTTCGGAAAATCTGTAAAAATATCTTATGGCAATATTCAGAATTTCGCATTTGTGTGACCAAATCAAACTGAAAATTGTTTTTTAAAATGCCTACGTATCCCATGGCCTTAACAATAATACCGTAAAATGTTTTTTGTCAGGTGCATTTTCGACTAACCTACTCTCTGTTTCACCTGGTTTTATTTCGTGAAATAACATAGAATGTCTCAATTGACTTTCGCCTTTCTTTGAATTTACCTTTACCTTGAAATAAAAAATTAAAATCTGTATAATTTGTTGTAGGTATAAATATATGGGAAAACATATAAAACCTGCATATAGACGTAAATAGTTGTATACATAAGCGTTAAAATATTTAAGAAATTCTTTGCTAGTATCATAAAAACCTATATCATTTGCTTTATCTATTCGCATTTGTAGTTGAGAAACTAATTTCGCCTTCTTCTCTTTTCAGGTATTTATCAAAAATCCAATTGCAGTCGAACAACGAGTAGTAAGTACCTCCATCTTCTTCGAAATATTTCGTTTGCAATTTCCAGCGGTTAAATATTAATTTTATTCTTAGATTTAGAAAGTAGCTTCAAAAGCAAAAATTCTTCTCTGTGCTCGTGAACTTTAAGGAAAGTCACTGAGATAATTATCTGCCTCTGCTTAAATCCTTTTTAGTAAGGAAAAGAGCGTTGACTCTCGTACCCTCTGACCTCTTTTAATCTGAAGCCGGAGCTTCGTTTTCCCTTTGCATCTGGCTGACTCTGGACCCGCTAGATAACTGGAATTTATCGCCCTCCCATGTTTGCTTTTACTGTGTTTTTTGCAGACTTCGACTTTCCAGTCCGCTTGCGTTAATAAGATTTTAAATCCTGGATTTTCCAAAGTCCACACTCCGCTTATCAGGTGCATCCTTATAGCAACTCCAGAAATACTCTTTGCTAATTCGTCAAAATCCGTAGACTTTTCCCCGTTTCCTATCTCTGATAGTGTTTTCTGCATAGTTGCATTTATGCGTTGTTATTATTAACTTATGAGTAAAATAAACTTTATGCAATGTCACCACTTCGCTGATTTTTAAATATTTTTCGCCTCCATAATTTTTATCAATTTATCGTTTTTAACGGATAAAAGTATCTCCAATTACGTTTGTTTTAATCAATCAAGTTACTGTTAACGAATACAAACAACCCTGTCTTAGCAAAGGAAAATCCGGTTAGCCGGGACTTGATCACGGGTCACTAATCATTCCGTCACCGAGGTCAGTCATCATCTTTCACGTAGACTGTTTGCATATCCATATCGACGCCATCGGTGAGGGCTCATGCCTAAATGCCTCATACCTATATGCCTCATACCTATATGCCTCATACCTATTGATGAATACAATCGATTCCAGCAACTTTAAACAGAACTTCTCATTTATTGACACTTTCTGTTAATGGGTTTCAATCCGCTTTCTCATCACTACAATTCATACCTTTATGAATGCCATTATGCCATGAATTTGTGCCTTCTGCTCTGTAAAATGAGGAACTTCATTGCAGAAATTAATGTTTCACATTACTCATTATACCTCCGTATCTAAAGAGAAGCAGTATTAACTTTGCGGTAATATGATGTTTTCGTTCAGTTTCATTAATGCTAAATTTTAATGTGTAGTTGATTATCAGAATATCACCGCTAATCGTATTGCTTCTGGGTAAATTCGAGTAGGCGTTGGGCTAATTAGATTTTCGCGAAAACTAATTAATTAGAAAAACATTACATTAGATGACGACTTGTGGATTTAATTTATAAGTTCGTTAAGATTTGAAAGGAAACCTCATCGTCAATGTTTAATAGATGAAAACCCTCTCCATCTTCAACACTTATCTCCATGTTTAAAGCTAAACTTTTTTAATGGGATCTCGTTTATGTGATTAGATTGTGTCCTTTGCTTATCAAGCACTGACGCTAGGAATATTTTATAGCCTTTTGAAATTGGCACTAACCCATACTTTAAAGCACAGATTAAATTATAAACAGTTTTATTTTTTAATTTTGATTTATGATGATGAAAAAAAATGAATGCCAAATTTATATTTTATTGATGTGGATCCTCGATGAAAAATACCTTTCAAGTGTCTGCTGGTATGTATCGGTCAGTATGGAATGGGGAATCGGATTCATAGCGTCATAGCTGGATTATTGCGGAATAACAGTTTTAAACCTCAGACCAATAATATTCTGGAATCAATTATGGAAGATTAAATGATTACCTCATTTGTAGCGGATGTACAGGAAATAATAGAATTTAATTATTTTCGGAACATTCAATTTTTGGTTTTATTCCATATCGTTTCTGAGTGAAAATTTCAGCAATTTCTTTGTGAATCGCTTATCATTCACTGATCTCGACCCTCACGCGTAGATGCTGAGGGCCGGCCCTGAAATTTTTGACTCTACTAGTTGGAAGTACGAGTCCCAAACACGTTATTCCTAGGGTTGTACGAGAAGAGAAAATTAGTGACTTGGCTGGGACTCGAACCCAGGTCTCCCACTTTCCGGGCGGTTGTTCTAACCACTAAACTACCGAGCCACGTCCTTTTCCCTTCTGTAACTGGGGGCTTTTATGATCAAGGTGATGGTGCTCCACGTAGTGGCACCAACCACCACCAGAGGTCCTCATTGAGGCAACCGAACCACAAAGCGAAATTAAGAGAAATCCTCTCCAGGAAATTTTACAAATGATGTAAATGGAATTTACATCATTTTACGTTATTCCTATTTTTATTCAAGTTCATATACTAATTTGAATATTTACATTTGGGAAAACTCACATATTTTCACATAAATCCTGAAAAATGGATACTAATAGTTGTAGTAAGGGTAGTGAAACTTATGGAATATCATCAAAATGTATATGCTTCCATCAAAATGTATGCATACTTATAAACAGGAGACATTCTCTGTTTAGCAGGAAATTAATTTCAAAAGCAAAAAATTCATAATAAATTAATTCTATTAGAAATTCATTCAATAAGAAATAAATATTGCAACGAACCGTTTTTGAACCTCGTTTTGGTTTTTACTAAGTTCTTTTACATTCATTGTTAACATTATTTCGTTCTCTATAACAGTGACATAACATTGGCCTAAATCCGCCATCCCAGTATCTTGCTCCTCAATTTCCCTAGTTTGCCTAATGATGAAATCCGTAGATGCATTAGGTTTACTTTTCTGTGATGGGAAGGATTACCCTTTCTCCATCTGATTTACGATATCGCTGGTCCACGCAGCTGCCGTGCTTCCTTGGCAACTGTCCACGGGCCAACGAGGCGGAAAAGAGCAGGAGTCGCGTCCTCTTTACCCCTTTAAAGGGACGCTGCTGAAAAATGTCGCATTTCGGATGATCACTCCTTTATTGCTGCGTGTGAAAGGCGCCATCGCTTTGTGTGCGTCTTTTGTTCGCCTCCTCGGATAATGGTCGTCGCGTTGCAGCAGAAAGAGACACCCGATCAAAACTGTTTGCTGTTTCTCTCCCTTCAGTCGATTTTCAAGAGATTCCTACTTAAAAAATCGAAAGGGAAATCTTCAAGAGATAACATTAAGTATATGAAGTTTTTGGTCGAATCAAATGGTATTAACGTTTTCTCTTTGTGTGTTGAATTAATATTAAATTATTAAGTTTCACTTTTGTATAACAATATATACATACGTGCATTAATTTTTATTAGTAACATGTATATTCGCTATTCACACAATAAACTACAAATGTATGTAATATGTATCTTATTAAAACACTAAAAATATCCTTTATCAATGTAATAAAAAGATGCTTAGTATGTTCGTTTATGGATAGGGACATGTAGATCGGGATATGTAGTCAGGGGTAGGTAGATAATGCTTTGGTTAAATATGCCTCGACATCCTTATTTATTTCGTACATGGGATCCCACCATAATCGAACCCGGGACTACTTTCACCAAAGCCGAATGCGTTTCCCACTTGGCCCATCCCATCTAGGTGCCTAGGTAGATAATGATCGTAGGCAGCATACGATACCCTTCGATTTAAACTGCATGTCTGCTGATCACCAAATAAGGGTTTCGAATTCTACCTCATATAAAATACTTGAACTGAACACTACTTGTCACCATTCATGTCGTAAAAGGGTATACATGTATATCAAATTTTGAAATACCTAATCAAATTCGTTTTACTTTAGTTTACTTCGTTTCAGTTTAGCTGGTGCAAATTAGCAACTGAATCCAACACAGAAATATTATAATGTCATACTAAAAAAATCTCTTTTAATACACAAATACTAAATATATATAAAATAAGATATAAATAATGGAGCTGTTATTTATGATAGTGGGTTTCTGAGCCTTGGACATAATATTCTTTAAGTTCCATCCCTCGAGTGTCGCTCCCTTTAATCTCAAACTGAATTTCATATCGGATCAGTCACTATTTTAACTTTGCTTACACCACGTATCTCATGTCGTCATTCATCCATGAATTATTTGGTCCATCAGAGGTTTTGAATCGATCCTTGTGTATTACGCATTGATATCTCTTAATGAATGTATTCCGCAGTGTCTGGTTTATCGGCCTGCCGACGAAGCGCACCACCGGTTCCGGGTCGCAACATAAATTATGGTTTCGTCGTATGAACAGGTGGATTTAACTACTTCGACCAATCAGCAGTATCTGTTGTGTTTCTCAGCAAGTAATGGATGAGATAACCGCATGATTCTGCGGAGGAGAATATCAAATGATAGATGTGAACCAGACCTAAACTAACAAGAAACCTCAACCGTTTAATCCATAGTTTTCCTTTTAAATGTACAAGGAAAAATGGATTGTTCTCACTAGAAAAAAAGCAAAGCAAATGAAGTTTACAAAGTGGTTTCCTGTTATAATTTCCTGAATATCGTTAGGAAATATATTTCTCCATTTTAGCAGCCTCCTGCTTTTTAGAAAAAGTTTAGTTGGAAAACTTTGCATATATTCCTTACAATAAGCTTCATTCAGTTTAATTTCTCAACTTCTTTGTTTTAAAAGAGACACATTTTTATATCATATCCGTGGTAACTTAATGAAATTGCAATGATTGCTAATTTTCCTCTATTGCAATTTTCTCTTCGCTGTTTTACTCACCTGATTCCAATGAGACGAATTCATGAGGCTTAAACGCCTTTATATTGGTGCAAATCTAGACTGCTTGTAGAATTCCAAGGCGAAAAATCCCAATCCCTGAACTTTTATCACAATTCCCCAAACAATCCAACTCATGCAACTCATCATCTCACGAGTAAAACAAGCATCTAATTCCACTGTCCTATATAGAGTTGTTGGAATTGTTCTTTTCAATGGTCCTCTGCTGGAGTTGGGTATATTTTCATAACTTTTGTGAAAGTGATTGAAACTCTCCTCTCATCCGTGAGTGGAGAGAACACTCATGTTACAATTCCAATCAATCTTGGTAATTAGTGAATCGCTGATGAAGTTCCATTGAAAAGCCTAACGAGGAAGATTCTCCACACGTGCAGACCGAAAGCACATTCCGTACCTCTCTAACAACCCAGTAGAATTAATTGCTCGCGTACCGTGTTTAGGCAGCGTTTGGCAGCCATAAAGATAATATGGATCACAGGCGAATTCCTCGGATTCCTGGCGATGGACCGCTGCACAGCGGTGGGGCCCCTCACCATAATTACGCATCCAAATCGCCTCTGATTTAGAGAGCCCTCAATCAAGCAGTGTTCGTCGAAAGCGACCTTTCGCGCAGCTGCAAGTATATCCATTGAGGGATCGTTGGAACGCTAAAAGGCCCAAGAATGAGCGTGTGATCCCTTGGATATTCCGACCAAAGGTGACAGTTCTGAAGCGATGGATCGACGCCACCTCTGGCAGAATTTCGCAGATTATGTGTAAGCGATGCTTCGAAAGAGCTATAAAGCAAAATAAAGGGCCCCGCCCGCTGCAACAAGTTCCAAGCGTGAGCGATAATATCTCACACGTTTCAAAGTACGTAAGCGACGCTGCAGTTGAACATATTATCTTCTCTCGGTCGTTGAGTCTGTTTGTCTTCTCTTTCATTGTGATAAGTCTAGACTTTGACAACATTTAGATAATTTTTGACGGGATGAAGGAAAAATGATTTCCTTTTTACCTAAGAAAAATCCAACTAGTTATGTTTCTTAGAAAATTTCCTGCGGAAACTACAAATTTTGGCTTTTTTCCGTCTATGAAGCCCGAAAACTCATATCAATCCATTATTCTTGTTTGGATCCATATTCTTCGTTGTTTTGCTTACATTGTTTACCACTCCTGTTTCATTGATTCTTTCCACTGCCTTCATGCCTATATATTACATTTTATAAGACTGTTGTCAACGATTTAGGGGTCTATTCCAATTTACCTTCGATGGAACTCCTTTATTTTTCAAAGGTGTGTGAAATGAATTCCTTCAAAATGGATTTATGTGACATCCCATGATTATAAAACAAACTTTACATTTCACCAATATTAGTTTAATTAAAGTGGATGAAAAGATTGAGTCAGACCATTTTTTAATAAGTTTACGGAGGATTATACAAATTAAAATTGGAATGTAGAAACTAATTAATTACTTCGATGCATTCGTATCATCACAAAGAAAGATATTGTCATCACGAAATGGCTTCTCCGAATCCACGGCAAAATCATAGCTGACTTTTCTTGAGAACCTTATGTAATGAAGTTCATTTTTTAATTTTAGACTCAAACCAGGGATTCTATCAGAAATTTCAACCTAAGGGGCTTTTTAATTTGTAATTCCCCCCGTATAGGTGTAGAGTACGTAACAAAACTAGAGCAAAAAACAGAGAAAGAAGGTAGGTAAACTATTGTTATATCTTTGTCTACTGAATTACAATACCAAGTAATCATCATGTAGTAGATTGAGACTCTTTTATCTGAAAATCGATAGTTCACTACATTACCCGGAGAGGTAGCTGCTCAGCTAAGTAGGTCCCAGTTCCGACTTACTTTTACTTTTGCCATCAATTTTATTACCCCAAAGACTGTCTCCATTTAATTTTTACTTGCCTTAATATCTTTTCTCCTCAAGAGATTCCGTACGTGACTCTTCCTTTTCTTTGCAAGGACCCGCCCTTTTCCCCTCTCTCCCCTGGGACGGCGGCTCATTATATTGTCCCTCTTCCGCTTTACCAAATCTATAAATCACCTCAAATTGCGAGACATAATTTATGAGCGACATCATTTAGCTGATTTATCATCTACTTTTCTAATATCCATAAGAGTATTTGATTCGGAAATGAATTGATCATTGGTTCAATTTTGTCTCATTCTTCGAATTAAAGTCCCGAATTAATGTATGTTAAATGATGCGTTTCTAACTTGGATATTAATTTTACTTAGGTGAAATTGGAAGGTCGATAAGGGGACTCTGGGTAGTCTCGGAAGTATGCTAATTCCAGGACGTGGCGCCAATTATTCTTGGGATTCCTATTATACATTAAATTATGACGACCTTTCGGTTCAAGGCTGGTCTGGGAGCATCATGAGCTGAGATCCTCTTACGGCGATCCTGCCAATGTTGATGGTATCAGCCTACTCTTACTGGTGATGGAGATGGAGAAATTGCTATTTCTATAGGAAAGGTGGGAATATATGCACATTTATGGATATCAACGGGATGTAAGTGATAAGGGATAGTCCGTGTTTAAGCTACATAAGTGGTAAATACATTAGGAGTATATTGCTTTTGAAGGTTGTCACGATACCCAAATCGATAACCAACGACGTATGAGATAAAGAAAAATATATCAAGTAGTTTAGCTTTACAATTTTATATTGATGATTTTCTAATTTGATAAGTATGATTCTGATTCAACTTCAGAGGAATCATGACTCAGCATGTTATCATCATCATTGTAAGTGTCATCTTAATTATTATTTCTCAAACTAATGATTCATGTAAGGCATTTATTCCTTTGTGTATCTCTGGGAAAGCATTCGTTTAAGATGCATGCATATTTTGTTTCAGAATAGTTATGTTTTAGTATGTTCGGAACTCTTGGTTAAAAATTATACAACAGGTTGTAAGTTTAGTTTTGTAAGGTTTATTCTCATATGTTAATTTCAGTTCTTTCAAGTGGTTAGCTCATGTAGTAATACTGCGTGCTATATCCGATTAATATATGACTTCTACATTTCGGATGGTGCTCGACACGGAAGAAGGGCTGCTAAATTCCGGGGACAAAGATCGATATGAATTCAGGGAAATTCACTACAGGAGAATCCATGTTTCCGTCGTCGCGAAAGTTATTATAATTGACTCTTTTGTATCCAGGATAAATTTTCTCCAGATATTATGATAAATTGGTATAATTTTAATTAGACAGTCGTCTTGACCATTGCTTTACAATAATTAGTCCTCCGCGGCACACGGTGTCGACATGAGCTTCGCCTTCATCAAACGACAAAGTAGTTTGTAAAATAACCCTGATCCGTGATTCAGTGTATGAATATCGGCAAATATGTGTATGTAACTCTCGAATATTACGCGGAACACCAGGAGAATGCCACACGTGTCACAGTGCCGCGGTGTACGGTTGGGAAGCACTGCTGTAGATGATCTATCTACGTGAGAAGCGTCACTAAAACCTCTGCGAGTAAAGCTAGTCCTTGAAAGGTTCTTGTTAAAACTTCGAATATATTCAATAATAAATATTTAAATTGTTAAAATCCAATACTACGTTCCTGTTCCAATTTAATTATTCAACATGTTTTATTTCGATGAAAAATAAAAACACTATCACTCATTCCTGTTTGAATGTTTTACTATTATTATCCGCATAGTTTTTATTACAGAAATGTTAATGGTCACATTTATATTAATATCCAAAAATTCGAAGATTAATATGTTTAATACATTATTTATGTAACCTTTTTTGAATGAAAGGTAAAATACTTGTAAAGTATTTGATTTTAGCTTAGTTTATTTCAGGACTCTTTTTCCGTTTAGTGAAGCCCCATTTGCCAAACTTTTGGCTTAGAGCCATTTCATCAAATTACATTCCCACTAAATTCGCCATGAGCTATCCTTCTCCCAAGGATCAAGGAAGCCTCCGAAATGTTCGTGCAGTTTAACTTTTCCGTTCCGTACGGAATACCCCCTCTAGGATTATCTCCATATTCCAACTCTGGTGGCGTATTTTATAAGTCGGTCAGCTTACGCGGGTAAAAGTGAAACGAAAACGAAAGTGGAAGGTAATCACATCTCGTTTTGTGCCTCCCCTCGTTATCCCCCGACTTGCGTGACGACTCACGGGAGAGAAAAATGACGATCACGCTGCGCTCGTTTTACAGCTCCGACGCCCACTCCTCCCCTCGGGATGTCCATTGGGCTAATTAACAACGGTTTTCTTGTCGGGAATTTTAATACCACTCCTCCGAGCGCTCGCCTTTCTTATCCCTTTCATCGCCCATTCTCCTTTCTTCTCCTCTTCTTGTCTGCCTCCAACGGGATTTCGAGGAATTCAGCGAGATTTTGTTATCCCTTAATTCGTTTTCCTGTTTATTTCCTTTTATTTTGTTGGCAGTTCTGAGCGTAAGGTAAGGCGTAATATGATTTCGTTGTTCTATAAATGTTTTTGCGAAGAAATGGAATGTGAGTGCATTAGGAAGTTCACGAAAATTGTTTGGTTAAGAAGTTCTCCATCAATAAGCTTCTACTATTTGAGTTTAAGTTCTACTATTTGAGCATTTAAGCGCGGGTATTATAGTAAGACACGGTCCAATATCATGAGGTGCGGTACAGAAGTTAGCCTTGACTTTAGAAGTTGTTTTTTTAACATCATTTAGAATTAGACAATGCCATTCCTTATTACTTGATTGACTTGAATTTTAACTACTGTAGTTTTATTAATTTCCATTTGTATGGTACAATTTTTTTATATTTATCGGAATGAGGGTACCTTCTTTAATTTTCTTAGCTAAATACCCCTAATAAATTATCCTATCCTTAATATTTTTATCCATAATACGATGAAATAAATCTAATATCCCGAATACTTATATAGCCTTCCGGCCAAGTCATTCTTGATCAAGAGTAAGTTCTTTCAGTGAAGATTTAACCATCATTATCCTTGAACAGCTTGGTGATCATTGTTTGAATTAATATCATAAAAGATGTATGTAGAAATTCATTTAAGTACACAACCCTTTGGCGAGAAAGATTTTATTTAAAATAATTCTATGTAAATATGAAATACTCATACAAGGGATCTTGCTACCCCGCTTTGTTGATGATATTTATCAAATTGCCCGGAATGGGGTCGGCAGAATTTTCTCAGTACTTCATCCTTTTTGTTTCTTGCACGTCTTTGAGTATACTTAATTTCTTTCATGCCACATTTTCACTCTAATTCCATCCTTCTTAGCTCACCTAGTTCTTCCTTCTCCTGTCTCCTCTCTGCCGTTTTATTAGCACCTCTCCCATTCTCGTCATTCCACTTCTCTGTGCTCACTTCGCTGTTTTCCTTTCGAGAGCGAGAGATACGTTCGCTCGCCTTTAGCGTGCGTCCGAAGTGAGGTTTTAATCTAGCTTTTCCATTGTGGATAAAACATTTCTTTTTCGTTTCAAATATAGGAGCCATCCCCTTTTACTCTGACTCGGATTAAACCGCGGAAGTAAATTCTTAACGAGCCCAGTGAAAAATAATGAAAGAGATGAAACCGGCAACAGCGCCTCGCGCATCCGCGCATGCTCGCCGCGTTTTATTATTTCTGAAGTCGTCGTTTGAACTGTGCGCATAATGAGGATGGCTCTAGCTTTATGCAGTTGTTTCTTTTTTCTTCGATATTTTTGTCCTAATGAAGGCGATGTAGCCAATCGGCTCGGCGACAAAGACGTAATGCACTCCGAGTTTTATAAATATATCCTTTGAAACAAGCTGGCAGCCGATGAGATGCTTATTTATTGTTTGAAAATATTTCGAGGGAAAGATAAATCTGCGACGGATATTCGAAGAACAATGCAAAAGTTTGTATTTGAATCCCGACGAGGTCTCTGTGAGTCGTAACGTGTGGCTCTAATTTTTCAGGTTTGTGAAAATTCATGAAATTATGTCGTT
This sequence comes from Sympetrum striolatum, assembly GCA_947579665.1. Classification (NCBI taxonomy): domain Eukaryota; kingdom Metazoa; phylum Arthropoda; class Insecta; order Odonata; family Libellulidae; genus Sympetrum; species Sympetrum striolatum. The sequence goes on along the minus strand of OX388342.1, from coordinate 43,618,508 downwards.
TTCTGTTCCTTGATGGAGTTTCACGAAGCGACGGATTCAACGCTTGATAATAATGTAATTTAATTGATGTGATGAACTGGAATATAAATTCAAGTGTCTGTATTAAAGGTAATAGTTTTCAACATATTCTTCCATCAACTCGTCGTTTTCGCATAATGATAATAATATTGAATTTATTACGGGTATCAAACCCATTTATATAATACATAATCAATATAAAAATACACATAGAATAAAGCAAAACATACAAGTAAATTCAAATACATCAATAACAAAGAAAATAGTATAATGCAATAAAAGAATGCTGATATCACATCGCAAAAAAATCAATATATAGGATCAATATAAAGGAAAAATGTTCAACAAAATCATATATAAGATCAATGTATAGGAAAACAATTCCAATATACATCTTTAATCTTAATCATAACCTAAAGCCAATATACAAGTATACATAATGATTGGTGTGCATCTGAAGCCATATTTATTTTAACTCCAGATTTATATACCGTATCGGCAGTTAAGCAATTAAGTTGGGAAGCTTCTTCGAAGTGTTACCATAGTATTCGCTAACCTGAATTGTTTTAGCATCGAAGCTCAAATTACGGGTGCCTCCATTGGCTGGCTTCTGGAAGAGAACACAACTTTACCAGACATTTAAAACGAAAGCAATTTCTTAAATTTGTAATGCTGTGAAGGATGAATTTTTTTCGTTGTGTATTCAGCTTTAATTTCATATTGCAATTCTTTATTATAAATGTTCATTAATTTAGTATAAATGTTAATATAAATAATTCGTTGATGTATAATATCTTTCAAATGATAGCTTTTGAGACGTACGCGCTTTAAGGATTTGCATATTTCTTGTTCAACACTGTTTTCTGTGTACGTTTTCACCTTCGCGTCAGTTGTCATAACAGCGCGGTTGAAATATAGGAATAATTGTCGGTGATATGTATCTACATTGAAAAGGATAGTGAATTCCGGAGACATATTCGTTACCTGAGATATCCATTTGTGCAGACATAATCTTCAATCGGCTTTCGTATCCCAATCATAAATGCTAAAACACCAAAGATTATAACTTTTCTTCATAGGGACTTAAAAGTGAGTTTTGTCAATATTATTTTCGTCTTCTAGGAGTTTATCCTCAATCTCTGTTTGCATCTACCGTAGTACTCGTCAGCCTAATTCGGAAAGCAAAGCAAACTTTGCCCGGTAGTGTTACTCCTTTGATGGTCTATCTATGTGTTAGATTGAGCTTAAGTTTCTCTTTCTGCAGTTTCATTCTCCGAACATAAAGCGTGATTTCGGGCGAGATGAGAGCACTAATTTTGGTCGTTATTGTTATTAATTTCGGAGGATGGCTTTCGGCCTCCTCCACTTGCCCTCTTTTTTGCGAAATCGCTGCCGCCCTCGTTAGCGATAATGATAATGGATGGTGGTTATTTATTTCGGTCCCTCGAGTACTTTCTAGTCTCCGCCATGAAGTTGCGAGAAAGTCCTCGATTGGATTTCAAGGGTTTTTCGCACGTGTCGATCGTCGTAATTCAATTTGAGGCCGCTTGTTAATTTGGCGCTGCGAATCATCCCTTCTCCTTCCCGTTTCTTTCAATGCGAGCCGACAATTTGGCCGTATCAATTAAAACTGAAATCGACTCGAAGATTTCGGTGCGAAAAAGAGAACCGCCGAAACTTATCCAATGAAAGAGAGATCTTAACCTTCGGTGTAACTTGTGCAGCGGCGAACAGCTTTTTGCGAAATTCTGCACGAACCAAGTTTTGCGAATGCAGAGTCTCAATGACTGAAGTTTGGTGGAATTTTTCGATGCGTGGCTTTTTTTTCGTTCGAGATCGCTCCCGAAATTACCGTTGCCTGGATATTAAACCTTCCTCAGACTCTCTGAACAACTTTTCCCGTATTTGTTTCTTCTTACAAGGAACATTAACGGAGTGTTACTCACCGATTTCATTCAAACTCGGTAGATTCAGAGCTGATGGTGAAAAAATAAAATCTGTGAAATCATTCGTTCCCTCGTGACCTAGGAGCCGAGATATTCGAGGTCAAAAATTGCAAACTGACCACCCGGGCCCCTCGCTAAGACGCCGTACTCCTAGACGCGGATACCGGGCGGGAGTGCCGATGTAGTCGCCGCGATAACGAAGCGCGGTCGGAAATTCGAATGGTTTTCGGCGGTTTTCATTCTACAATTAGTAAAGAATGAAATAAATTTCGATTACATGAATTAAAATTTGATTTGTATTTACTTCGTATTTTTAAACACAAAAGAGAATTTTTTAAAAAATCTTTGAAACACGGATTAAGTTCACAGTGAGCATTCACTTTATGAGGGTTGTATTCCCGCATACAGTTTCGTCTTGTACATTTTCGCATCGACTTTCATAAATATTTTCATTAAAACAATGCTGCACCGGAGTGAGAAGAGAGTCGGGGTGCTGCTCTATATATCCTGCTTTGAACCACGCGCACTTAATAAAATTTTTAAATCTGGGGCCTGGAATTTAAGATGCGTAAGGGATTGCAATTTTAGGATACCAACCCTCTGAAAAAGGGAAATGTCTAGTTGATCTAACAGCACTCGATCAGAAACCTTCCGTACGAAGTCTTTTCACATTCTAAAAAAATACACATCCAGTGGCTGAATAAGTCCCGTGGTCTTTGGAGGAATCAATTTAATGTCCAGAAACTTATTTTGCGGTTTCACTTTTTCTATGAATTCCCGATCATTGTAGGATCCCCAGGAATCCACTAAAAGAATACACCTGTCTTTCATGCACGGGAAAGAACACATTTAAATAATCCCGCATTAAAATATTTTTTGTTAACAGGCCAGATGTCGACGCCATTACATAGACATTTAAAATTTTAAAGATGCTTATATTTTTGGGAATAAACCATCTTTCTCCTGTAAACAGATAAGAAGAGGGGAGAGAAGTTTACCCTCTACCGATTTTGTTGGCTGAATCGTATAAGAGTGTGTAGTTGTATGTATAGACTGGGCGACTGATTCCACTGTTTTTGTGCCTCGAAATTCTATGGTACAGCCGGAATGAACTTCTTTTTAAAACTGCTCTGATCGGTATTTAGCTCTTGCGATGCACCACTTTCTCGGATCACACGCTTCACTTCTTCCACGAATTTCTTGGATTTTCGATAATAGAGCGTTGTTCCAAAGAATATTTTTTTAGAAACAACCTTTGTCACTTTCCTTGAAACTATCTTGTCGGCCCTTTTTCATTTTCATAGCCAGACATGTTGCTTTAAAATTAGGGATACTATGTTCCATTTTTTTAATTTTCTTCCAGTGCCCACCTACGTAAGTCTCTGTCATGAACGATCAAGTGCTGATCTTTAGCTGCCTTGAAGCGGGAAAGAAGACCAGAGCGTATTACTTTAAACTTTTCTTTCAACGAACCATCTTCCATAATCTACTTTTCGTAGCGATATAACTGCATTTTGCTGGCTACGAAACTGAAGTTGTGCCGAACTGTATCCAACTTCAATGTTCCTTTCTTCCCAGACTTCCAAAAGTCAATAGCCATTCTCTTCTAATGCATCGATGGTTCTGGTTTCCTTTTCTTAATGGGGGAAGCTTCATAAGACGTTGAAGATGAAGGAGAAGTAGAAGATGTATCATCTTGTTCTCCCTGGGACTCACTGCTGATGTCTTCTTCAACTGTCTCATCTCTTCCATTACCCAAGTCAAACACCAAATCTTCTTCGATATCACAAAAATATTCGTCTCCTTGAAGGCATGACTTACTCTAATTACTTATTATTATAAATTACAGGAGTTATTGTAATTAATGATTTAAGGATCCAGTTTTCCAGGATTCACCAAAATAATGACACGAGGGAAACAAAGTAATGTCATTTACTTGTATACGAATTATTGATCTAACGGGTGAAATACTTACATTCTAACCTTTCTGCAAGATCCATTTCCTTCTCCGTTGGTTCCGAATACGTAGTTGCCGAGGCAATTTTTTTTCCCTACAATTTTAAAACGTTCCGTACATTTATCGCCATGACGATGTATGGTGTAGAAAATGATAGAAAACTATCCGATCAAAAGTCCAATAGCAAAAATGACTAGAAGAAAAATGACCGAAAGCTATACGCGATGAGTTTCAACAGCAACGAGTGCAGGCGTGGGTGTCCGAGCAATCCGTGAACCAAACTGGAAATGAACGAAATTTTCTATTCTTTTGAGAGCACTCAAAAGGTGCGGTTTTTCCTTTCTCGTTTTCTTGGAATACCGGGGAATAAGAAAGTCTATTTACACACACACCGGTTAGTGATTAAAATAATTAAAATATTTTAATGCGGGATTATTTAAATGTGTTCTTTCCCGTGCATGAAAGACAGGTGTATTCTTTTAGTGGATTCCTGGGGATCCAACAATGATCGGGAATTCATAGAAAAAGTGAAACCGCAAAATAAGTTTCTGGACATTAAATTGATTCCTCCAAAGACCACGGGACTCATTCAGCCACTGGATGTGTATTTTTTTAGAATGTGGAAAGACTTCGTGCGGAAGGTTTCTGATCGAGTGCTGTTAGATCAACTAGACATTTCCCTTTTTCAGAGGGTTGGTATCCTGAAATTGCAATCCCTTACGCATTTTAAATTCCAGGCCCCAGATTTAAAAATTTTATTAAGTGCGCGTGGTTCAAAGCAGGATATATAGAGCAGCGCCCCGACTCTCTTCTCACTCCGGTGCAGCATTGTTTTAATGAAAATATTTATGAAAGTCGATGCGAAAATGTACAAGACGAAACTGTATGCGGGAATACAACCCTCATAAAGTGAATGCTCACTGTGAACTTAATCCGTGTTTCAAAGATTTTTTAAAAAATTCTCTTTTGTGTTTAAAAATACGAAGTAAATACAAATCAAATTTTAATTCATGTAATCGAAATTTATTTCATTCTTTACTAATTGTAGAATGAAAACCGCCGAAAACCATTCGAATTTCCGACCGCGCATCGTTATCGCGCCGACTGCATCGGCACTCCCGCCCGGTATCCGCGTCTAGGAGTACGGCGTCTTAGCGAGGGGCCCGGGTGGTCAGTTTGCAATTTTTGACCTCGAATATCTCGGCTCCTAGGTCACGAGGGAACGAATGATTTCACAGATTTTATTTTTTCACCATCAGCTCTGAATCTACCGAGTTTGAATGAAATCGGTGAGTAACACTCCGTTAATGTTCCTTGTTAGAGTAATTGACTTTTCAGAGTATCGGAGGAAACATTCTTTTTCTTCAAACTTCGCCGTTTCCTCTTACTTAATCAGATCCTGTTTTATAAGAATTGATCGGTTGGATCAAATCCTTATGGGCGGAGGAGCATGATTGCAGCTGTGAAATTAAGAGATGAAACATTAAGTTTTAATTTGGGAAGTAAAAAATAGTTTAAATTTTTGTATGTAGATGTATATGTTCTTAAATGTATTTTGATTTTTTACTTATTTAATTTTGTTTGTTTTCAAGTATAGTTTGCCGTAAAGTTTAAAGGCTTCAATTTTATATCGAAATTCATCTGGATTAGGTATTTTGGCCTGAAGGAAAAGTTATAAATGTATAACTTTTTCAATATATAAATACAATACGTAGGCTTTTGCTAATCGCCAAAAATAATCAAATATTCCTTTCCGTAGTAAAATAAAATTGAATTTGACGAGAAAAATCGTAAATATCTTTTAATAGATTTAAAAGTTTTTTCTGTCATTGATGTTACTTTATTAAAGACAATAATTTTAAATGCTTCATGACCTTATTAAGCATGATAATAATTGTTGAACATACAGTAGAACTCCAATTATCCGAACTCTGACTATCCGAATCGCTGATTATCCGAATCGCTTTAGGACGCCATCTCACATAGCAGTTCTAAATTCGCTGACGTGGTAAGCATAACGGTAGAAACCCAATAGACATGCCAAGGTGTTATCATTTTTAAAATTAATTAATTCATAGCTCTTTTTATACTATATATGTAGTTTTTCTCCCGTTTTCAATGTACATACAGAAGTTAATTAATTATCCGAATTTTCGTTTATACGAATTTTTGATTATCCGAATGGGGTCCGGTCCCAATTGATTCGGATAATTTGAGTTCTACTGTACTTAAGAGATATGTTTCAATTCAGTCCGTCCAAAAATCAGTTTCTGACTTATTCAAATTAACTAATTATATTATTAATTGCAATTGAAAACAGAGCAATGTATTATGGTTTTCATGATATTTTATGTTAACACTAAACAGTTTGGGTGCGACATACACCCTTATTCCTTGGAGCTTAAAGTCTCATTATGGTACATTATGTACCTTTCGTGTATTCCTTGACCTGATAAAGATCAAATAGCATCTAAACTTTTGGTTGCTTTAATAAAATATTGTGGAAACCTTAGAAATTTGCTTATCCTTCCATTAAAATCAATATTTACGTTTCGTGAAGAATACTGAAGTAGTGAATTATACTAATTCTAAATGCGATTATATATTCAAATGTTATTCATAGTAATTCACTGCTTATTTTTGATTATTTCCGTCTTCTCTGCATTTTCTCATTGTCTTGGAAAACTACTCTACAAACTCATTCGCCTTGATTATTTTCTTTCCATGTTTCGCCTGAAAGTGTTTATTTGGAATTCGTGATTTAACTTTCCACTCTGGTTGCTTGACAGAGTTGGAATTTTCGTAGCCTTTAATCTTAGTTTTGTTTTTCAGGAGAAGTTACATTAATGAAAATCCTGTTTTGTTCGAATGCGCGCGGTGTCACTTCTTAATTGGTTTCGCAGCGTGTCTTCTTACTTTCAATTACTCCACATGTCAGCTGTACACGCGGGAGAATGTTTGCTGGTTTAATTTCGGAGATTTTCAAAATAATATTTACTTCGAGCATTTGAGAGTTAAACTGATAGATTATAATAATGAAGATATAAAAGTTATTTCGTTCTTAGCATCAGCTTTTCATAGCGCTTAGGAGATGATAGAAGTCAACATCAACGGTTAATTTGGATCTTCTTAATCATAATCATCATAGAAACAATTAATTTATTCGTTAAATAATGAGCAGGAATAAACAAAGATTGATCGAATTAGTTTATTATCTTTTTATGTTATTTAGTCGCGCACTTAGAAAATATGAATTGTTTTGATTAAAATCCTAGTAGCATAGGAAGTTCTTATGATGAATTCCTTCTTTATTACCTTAACTGAAATGTATTGGCGATGATCAGCTTTAAGCCTTAACAAAAGCGTCTACATAAAAGCATTCTTCCAAGAATTTGTTGACATCTTTGTACTGAAAGCGAATATAATTTGCAAAATTATCGATAGGAACCACTGCAGTAATATGTTATTAAAATAATAAATAAATTTCACAATATATATTATCTTTAATAAATTGCTTCAAGTTATTACATCTCATGTTAATTTTTGGATGGATGGATGGATCTCATTGGATTTTGAGGGTCGATATCTATGTCAGCCAACCTTTTGTAAATTCGCCACATTTGCAGATTATCAGACGATGCCAGATGAATCTAATTATTTTAATCTAGTCAAACTATTTCAATCTGTAACAGTGGCGTTAGCCTGAACTTGGACTTTAGGCAAAGAGAACTCGGGGAATTTAAATTTAAATCCGCAGGATAAGTATATCTCTCGAGAATCAAAGAAAAAAGAACTCCCCTGATCGCAAATAAAAAACGGAATTACCGCCGCCTGAGGCTGTGTGAGTGGAAAATGAATAGCTTTTTTCTTCCGCACTTTTTAATTAAGTTTTGATCGTCGCGGCCATTCAAAATAATGAGAAAGATTAAACCTTCCCACTGGTTTCAGCTTATTGTGGACATAAATCAATTACATCTCGCGCATTCCTTTCTCGTAATGACCGCACCGACGACAACGCGGGGGTGGTCGTAACATCCTAGCGTGGGTATATTTTTTTTAGAATTGGAACTCTAAAAATGCAAATCGGAATAGACACATTTGCGGTATGAATAGTGACGATAAAAATCCGGTACTATTATTTTCAATGAAATCGACTCAATAAATTCAAGTTGGGATTACCGATGCTTTTAAACCCGCTCATATAATTTTTCACCCCAATAATTTTCACAGGTTAGTTAGTGAAAAAAGGAGTATAATAAATAAACGGCAGAACTGATGTTTCGTCTAATAAGTTTTTAAAAAGAGTATCCTGTGTTTCTCATTTAATAATTCATCTGGGCAGCATTTCAAACAAAAAAGTGTTGGAAAATGAAGGATGAATGGTTTGATCCCTTTAATTTTAATATGTGAAGTTAATTTTTGATGCTTACTTTTCATAACATTATCACGGTATTCTAATGGTGGTAACTTTTAGCGCAATATTAATGTGAATACGAAAAGGGATTGTTTATAGAGTTTCCATTTGGGTATAAGACGTGATGTATAGGCATATAGATAGATATGAGATGAGTGGGACTTCCGGATAGAAATGTGGGCAGCGAGTTCAGCTTCGGTGAAAGCGGTCCTGAGTTCGATTCCGAAATTACTCAAGATGTAGAAGTAATTTTAACAACACTTCTACTACTAATAGGTATAAGCGGATGTCATGGCGTACTAACGTGTTTGTGTATGTACCTACTCCCCACATAACGAATTAACCCAATAAATTTAATGAAAAATTCAATCGAAGTAGCCTTAATTTGGTGGAATTCCTTAATCCGGAACATATTAATATTACTTTGCAAATTCCTTAAAAAGTGTTTGTGGAATTTGCATACAAATTTAATCTCTAAAAGTCCATCTAATTTATACAATATAACGTATTTAAATTCATTTTTAATCTCCTCAATACGAGTGAAACTTTTTCTAGTTTAATAGAAGCTAATACTGATGACAATTTGCCGTAGGGAAGAAAATAGGTTATAATTTCGGAACCCATTTCCAATTTGTCCGTCTCGTGTTTCATGTCTCCACCGAGAAACTATGTTCCCAAACATCAAGGGCGTTCTTCTGCACGGCATTTCCTCTTCTCCAAAAACGCAGAAAATCCGTATTTTATCCCATGTTTGGCAGGAGGCGAGTTTCCTAAGAAGTATAGGTTTTTGAACAAATAAAACGCCGTTCTTGGAGAAAAGAGTCGAATCCGTGCTGTAGACGTATTCAATTTTGCTCGCAAACGGAGGGAAAATCCCCGAAAAGCGTTTTGCGTGACGACTGGAGGATTCTTCTTTCGTCCGACAATCCCATCTCGAGGAGAATTGCTCCGTGTTTTCTAAGACTTATCGTCCCGAAGCTCACACACCGCAACTCGAAATTCGTCGCAGAAAATGTCCAAATCCGAGAGACTATTTAATGTGCGGTTGCATTTATGGGAAGGATTGCGTTCTTACGACACTCACTTGTCTAGAAAAAATGAAATGAATGAAAGCATAAGATGATACGAAGGAGGATAGAGGTATCCCAATATCACCGTAAATACCATTTTTGTCGCACTGTCGTGACTACCGGAAATTAGAATTACCTGTCTTTGCTTAGTTAGAATTATATGTCTTTGCTTGTGAGCTTCTTTATTCTTAGTATTTTTCATTTACGAGCTCCGAGTTTCAGCGCATTTCCTGTGCGTGATTGATGCTGCTTGCGGGAATTTTTGAGTTTACTTTAAGAGAATGCAAGCAGAGCGCTCTGTACCCTCTTTCTGCATGTGCATTTATATTCCAGATAAGCATGAGTTATTCATTACAGGAATTAATTAACATATGAGTGATATTGATAATGAATAAAGTGTATGTTGAATGAGGTTTTGATCAGCGAAGGAATATGAAAATGTTTTAATAATTTGTACTATTCTGTATTGATTTTCACCATTGTTATCCGAGCATTTTCGAAATTAAAATAGTTAACGGAGCTCTCTTCGACTATTCCAAGAAGCTTGTGTTATTTTCTCTCTTGGATGGTAGAGATGAAAACATTAGCGCATACTCGCTTTTTAAAACACTGCTTTAAGGACCAATTTAAACGGTTATGCAAACGGCCATTGTCCACATTGACCTTAAATTTTTACAGGCCTAAAATTGTCACTTTTAAGACATTTTCACACGACCTTTCGAAAGCAAATTGCCCTGCAAAAGAGGAGGGGCACATTTGTTCAAAGGTGCATTATTTTCGGCGACGTTTCTATCACTTCGGACCTTAAAAAGACTTCTCAAAAATTCGTTGACCGTGTATTTTAGTTACAACTTGTACAAATTTATTTTTATTATTAATCTTTCCGTCTAACTGGATCCTTTTTTAGCTACCGTTTTTTAATGTAAAGGAAGCTGCTCAAAAGGATTAGGTATTAATATTTGATTTTAGTTCATGGAACGATTAATATTTAAAATCTAGGTAGAAACTATGGATAATCCACCTGTAATGAGTATAATACAAATTCTCTTTCAATTATTAATCTATCTACAAATATAAGACAATCCCCGTTTTTAGAAATGCCTCCACATTTTCCCCTTAAAGGAACATAAATAGATTTGAAATATCATAATTTAATAAAATTTTGAAGAATCAATCAATGAAATATTTGTGCGCTGATGTAGAAAACCAGGAAAAATAGTTAACACAACGAATTAAGATGTTTTCACAATTTATGATCAAGTTGCATAGCCATAGAAAGACCAGTAAGGTGAAATTCAAACAGTTTTTTAAGTAATATTCCTTCACTGTAATAATATATACAATTGCACAAAATAATTTAATAAAATCCACCTCAATAGTAGTGGTGTGAGGAAAGAAAATTGGAACACGGCTGTTAACGAATTAGAGATTAAAAATCTGCAAGAGCCATCTTTATCTGTCCTCCTAACCACGTTGCCACCGGTTTTCGGAAACAACAGAAAGACCCTGATTACCACCATAAAAATATAAAGATTTTTGAATTTATTTAAAGTTAAAGGTTATGTAGTTAATTTGCTTACGGTTGTGACACTAACCCTTTGAGAAAAATCTGTGATTCGTGCAAATATGGTATTTTGATCCTCAAAACCTTCAAAATTTCGATATGTTTTGAGTATTGGTGTGGGATTCAAACCTACAAGCTAATTGAAGAAGATTTCTTTCGCTGTCTTCTGCCGCGAAAGTACCGAATTCATAAATCTTTCGCCTCCTAGGATTGGAAGAAAGGTGAGAGGACATATTATATATGTCCCTTTCTCTTTTGGGTATCGGATAGGTTTACGGGTCGTCCTCGCAACCGGCTGTTTTATTTTGTTCCCTCTCTGCTTTCAGAAGGCCTTTTACGTCGATGGATTCTCTGAGGAATGAAATATTCACGCACGTTTCAAACCCTCTCCTATGGAGAAAATTCCACCATCTTATCGAATTCCTCGCATTCACTTTTTCTCGCCTCTGACACTATACATCGATAGATCGATCTTTTCTTCTCCCAATCGATTGTTTTCATCCGTTTTAATCGTGGATTTCCGCCAAATATTTCATCACACCTCAAATATTCGCCAAGTTCAGGTTATTCGTGTCACTAGTGCCCCATTTTTATCTTTCCTATTTTTTCTTGCATGTATGGATGCATTTGTATCCCCTCACCTGCATTTTAAGTTTTACATTCCTCTGTTACCTTCGGTTTTTGGGTATTTCCTTTCGAAATCGATTTGTGGGAGTGATATGTATATTTTACTGTACTATAATTATAGTATATTAATATATTTTTGAATCATTCACAAAAGCGGTTGAGTATCTTCAAAATTATTCTTATTTTGTTCAATTGCTTTTTCTCCCTGTATTTTAGTTCGACGTATCCCAGTTAATCCACTTTCCCTAATCACTGATGAAGGTCTTCACACGTTCTGAATATTTAATGGAACAACTGAGTTATTTGTTTGAGTAGATAGATATCAATAGTAAGTAAATGGAAGTGTTCAGGCATATTGTAATAAGAAATTTGACTGAGGAGACTATGAGTATCACACTTGTTTCGCTTTGGCGTAACAATTAAAATTGAACTTAAAGCAATATTAGAGGTTTAAAATCTCCAAAAGCCGTCTACAGCCGTGCTCCTATATTTTTTCTTTAAAGCAATATGCAATATTTTTTTTTAAAGCAATATGCAATATTTTTTCCTTTGAAGCAATATGCAATATTTTTTTGTAATACGTACGGACTCTGAGAGGAAATGCCAGTGTTTTGTAAGATATATTTCGAAGCGTTGACATAGTTATTGCTTCGGACCAATTTTTCCGTTGTAATAAATTCTCTTATATTACTTAAATGTGTACATAAAACAATATTATGCATATATTTATTTCTGTGAGTGATACATGCTTGGATTTTGCTGGAGTTCCTGTTAGTTTGAAGTTTTTAGGTGATTTTCTAATAATTTAATATTTTCCTCATGTATAAAATGAATTCTGTATTTGTGTTTCCGAATGAAGGTATACTTGTATATAAGTACTGCAGAAATAAATTTAATACTTCACATTTTCAGAGGCGAAGAAATTCTCCCTTCATAAAATACATAATATTTATGAAAATGAAGGATTTTCGTCATTGCTGTGCTTTATGTATTGCTTCTCTAAGCTGGATTTTATGCAGTTACAATCTGTGTATGTTACTAGGCTTTTGGTCTCCATTACGTTTTAAAATTATTTTCATTCCTTACTGATTATATTTACATTACGTTAAATAGAGTTCTCGTGCTTTTCTACATACCTGACATTTGAACTATCTCGTTCTTGTACAACTAGTTATTTTGATATAATTTACTATTATCATTTAATTTTAGAAATATTTTCAGATAATATTAAGCATTAGTTGGACGAAAAATACAAAGTTATTTTCCTCGTGATTCTTACAAAATGTAATTATAAGAAAGATCTCAGTTAAGAACGCTTTATTCGTCATTATAACTTACTTACTTGTTAGATTCATGTTTCAGTTCCTCGCTTGCATTTAATTTAAGTAAGCAAATAAAGCTATAACAGGATTCATCTCTAAAAATGAAAACTCATAACCAACAACTCCCTTTCGGGATCGACGCTCTCGCGACAACAATGGACAACAATACAAACAAATTTCCCCAATAGCAGAACCTCGATAAAAAAATGACGAGCGTTACTCGTCTCGCTACAAAAGCACTTTATCTCCGAAATCCATTTTCCTTTTTACCCTCGTTTCGGTGAGTATTTTCCGAGGTTGTGAAATTATAAATATCGACTCTGGTCTTCAATATCGATCCCTCTGTTGCCTACCCTTCCCATTCTTTGCATCGCTTTCTCTCGTTCGATCCTCCTTCCCATTTCCCTAGGCTCGCACCAATGCCATTATCCGTCCGCCGCAAGCTATACCCTTTCCTTTTGCGAAAATGGGACCTTTCCCTGCTTTCGCACCGCCTCTACTGTGGTTCCACGATCACATTTTCTAAAAATCAGTGTGTGAGAGGTAATGCTTTTAAAACCAGTAAACATCGGATAGGAACATACATATGTAGGAACGTAGAGTTTTGTGAAAAGGACTACATTTTTTATATGACACGTTATTTTTTGCTAAATGTTAATAATTTATGATAGCCTAAACACAATAGAAAATAAAACTGATAATTTCAAACCCACAGCAGTGAAATAAGTCATTAGTTTATTTATTGCTTAAAATATGATGTATCATAGTTAATACTAATAAGAATTAATGATTTATAGATTGTGCATTATTATATTGATTTATTATGTTACATTTTACTTCTTTACCACTGCTTTATTTTCTTCATTTCATAACTTAAAATGAGTTCTTGTTTTCAATTGCCGCAGTTTAAAGTTTGGGAGGGAAATTCTGTAAATATCAAAATTCACTAAATTTTGGTAATTTATGTTCTTAAAAATAACTACCTGTTATAACTAAAAACAAATCTGATTTGTCTACCTATCGATAAAGTTTTATTTGATTTTTTCTCATTTAATTTTATTAAAATAATAAACTTATTAAAGTAAATCGTAACTTATATTTTATAACGTAAAGAAATACATTGCGATCATTTTTTTTAAGAGTCAGTAACTATATAACAGGTAATCAATAGTAAGTCAGTACTGTAATTCCTAATTCAGTATACCTGACAGCCTTAGACTCAAATATTTTGTATGACTCCACATTCATATTAGGTTAACCATGTTCGCGTTAAACAAGAACTTCCATTCCGATTCAGTGCATCCGATGGGAAAGGGAAGGAAAATGTTACCCCGAATAAAAAGCAAAGAGTCAAAACTGTGAAACGTGTAGGTTAAGGATCTCACGTATTTCCCTCTCACGGGGAAATCGCAGGTAAGATGGCGGGAGGAAAGGTCCGTGAGATGACTTCGGAAGTTAGTGCACTTTTGCGGAGGATTGATTAGTATGCCAAACGCTCACTTTAGGCGCTGTGCGTTATCACCTTATTTGACAACAACGTCGCTGATATATTGCGCATGAGCCGTAAACGCGATATTGTCTGAGTGAGGACGTCAGGGGCTTATTGGTTGCTGAGAACGGGGAAAATTGATTACCCTTTCATTATTAATGCCCGTAATTCATAAGCGTTTCGACCCGCAACGTGGTGTATCATTGATTCCCTCATTATTATTTTTATTACTGTATTTTGTTTGCTTCTCCGTTATTGGAGCTGTTAATTTCGATCATTTAAGGCATAAATCGCCTGCGTCTTCTAAATCGTACATTACGATTACTTCGTTAATTATCACCCTTCATGATATATGCATGATTGGCAATTCTTCACCAAATACGGAAGATTAGGTAAAATTTTCTGCTATGAATGTCAAAGACTTTTACCGTTCAAGACCGTTGCTTTTTAAGTATTCAAAAGTAGAGGAATCGCTCCTTTAGAGGCAGAATTTTACTCCAGACGTTCTCTCGTTTAAAAAAAAAGGAATGCATGGTAATCTTTCGGTTCAGAGGCTTTTCGTAATCGGTCGAGAAAAAATAGGTTGCGGATGAAGATGAAATTTTTAAAGCGAAGACAGGATTTGTAGATTTATGGGAATTGGTATCTCGCGGAAGCTTAGCGTGGGAACGGAACTTCGTTTTATTTTCCAGTTTTCTGCATAGAGGAAGTTCATCGGCTGGCTTATTTGTGGTAGAGGCATCAATTTAAGCACAGATTACTTCCTCGGTGGATTTATGTTAGGCAATAGGCACATGTGTAAGCCAGGATCATGGCATGTATTTGTGATTAAATGGCATGAAGAGCTTCAAGAACTGACTTATCATTAAATTCGACGCGAAAAGGCACAGTTTTATGAGAAGCCATTGCGGGTCAGAGATAAAACTTGGCTTTGCTAATTTCCGTGACGACTGTTTTTACGGAATAAAATTTGCAGAGGTCTGCTCATTTTTATCTTTACTCACCACAATATCTTAAAAAAAGACGGGTTTAATGACACCAGATAAATGTCGAGCTTTTACTGAATGCTCAAAATACATTCAGACTCGTTCTCTCCGCAGTCTTTTGTTCCGTCAGTATTTTTTGACACGTTACTCCGTTATTACATTTTGAAATGGCGAAAAGTTACGCAGGAATTCATTTTGCGATGCGCTGCGCTAAATTCCGCATATTCCAGCGCAAGTCTTCCGTAGCTTTTAACCTTTACGTCCGAGTTGTTTACAGTGCTGAGAAAATATCAAACGAAAATCGTGCATTCTTTGAAATTACCTGTTCAAGAGTGAGTGGAAAAATTTATTCTCTGGTTTCTCAGTCGATCAGAGTGAACTTTTGCCGCCGATTTTTCGCCTTTTTGCAGCGCAAGCGGTTCAAATGCGGGCCATAAAAATACTCCCAACCTCTATTCCACTTTATGCTCGGGAACCCGAGTCCCAGTGTTGTGCTTTGAGATTGAGGTCATAGTAGAGATTTAAAATAACGCTGCTGGAACACGTTTTTTTATTAATATAGCGATTTTCTACTACGGGAAATGTCACGGAAGAAAGACATCGCTAGTCGTTGCGAAGTTCGAATCATGTTGTGGCTGGTACTCAAGCTATGTCATGAGATCATTCCTTGGGATACCTCGTATTGTTTTCCTTCTTGTTGAAGATCATAGATTTCGGGTCAATTATGCTGAGTGGTCGAATTTGGTGAATTTTCGAGTTGTTCGAATTTATTTTGGATTACTCGTTTCGTAGGAATTACCTCATTTCTGGTGTCTCGGTTTTTGTAGGTATTATAAATTATTACTATTACAGATAGAAGAAATATTTCACTACTTAAACAACAATTTGGGGGACTAGAACTATCGTATGCGCTTGTCCTTAATGGCTGCAAAAGTTAGTATTTCATTATTTTCCGAGAGAAATTTGCAATTCCTTTCTCACGTTGATTTAACTATTTTACCGTCATGCCTATAATTAATTACCAATTACTTACACACTAGTCCTTGTTTGATTCCTTTTAATAACCAATGTATAATTCTTTGGAATTAAAAAAAAAATATTCAAACGCTTTGAAACTCAAAATCATCTGGTTACATGTTCCTGTAGAAAGTTACTGTCGGAGTTCTCATGGCCAATTGTTTCATTTCTATAAAAATGGAAATCTCGCTCCTTCAGGAAAATAAAATAGTAAGACTGCATACGCTCGAATTTAGGAACAGAAAATATTCGAAGATTTGATTATGAGAAAACACGTCCTCCAATTGTTTAATAATAATAACCAATCTCAATAATCCATTCAGATGCCAGATATCGAGACTTAGTCGTCGCATCTTTTTCGTGGTGAATGGGAAGTTTCACCGCCTTCATTTCGCCGTCCGGTACTTCTCGGTGCCGCCATTTTGCCGACACCAATACTTCTCACGAAATAATGTATCTCTCCTTCTTATAGAATATTGAGATTTTTTCAGATGTCTCTATGGTTTTGCTGAGAGTCTATAAACGTAATTTAGAAGAAGATTGACACCTGATGATAAAGTGAATCTGTCGTCTGTTTCCAAACGGTAGGGTCTATATTTTTAGTTGGGTTGTGGTGAAGATGATAATTCTTAGTAAACCATAATGCCCCCCCCCCGAATTATATTTTGGGCTGTAATCATCTGCAAAATGATAATGCATAATAGTGCACACGGCAAATGTAGTACCTCGACGAGAAGTGAAGGCAAATAGTCCCTTTGTCGGGTTAGGACGTTTTGTTTCACCTGCTGTTTGTCAATCTCACTAATATTCTACGTCATTTTGGTTCAAATTATTTTTTGATATTATTTTATTTTTCTCGATTTCTATAGTTCAGATATTTTTTCCAGTTCTCTTGGTATTTTTGTAATTATTGATTTCCAATGGCTCCACATTTAGTCCATTCCGTACGGTTACGTTTCTTATTTTATATTTTTAGGGTGAGATAATTAATACTTTTTAGAAATTAATAATTGTAGAATACGGAGGAACAAACTATATGTGATTCTAATAAAAGGAAGTTGAAAAATACTGAATCAGTTCAAGGCTTTTAAGGAAAAAGTTAAATTTTTCATACTTTCAAGACTAGCAGAGATTAAATTGAGCTTCCCAAATGAATTCTAGCTCATGTACGAGATGTAAACTTTGAAATATATGTATAATTCATTCTATTTGCAATCTAAACTCTTTAGGAATAATATTATCCGCTTACACGGAACTCTCCATTTTCGCTTTTAATTAGCGAGGAAAGATGCAAGCTCGTTGCTTCCAAAATATTTTACGGAATTCCTCTGAAATTACTCGTTAAACCCCGCGATTTATGACTTAACTTTGCAGGGTTCCTAAGTAATTGCATCCGCAGTTCTCAGAAAAAAGAAAAACGACAGTCAGTCATTAATTTAGGAGGGCTCTGATGTCTGTAAATGAACCATTTATAATGCGGCCGAGAACTCAACTTTGGTAGTGCATTTACTAGGTGTTTCCGTCGGTAAAAATGTGAAAGGGGTTGGGATAATTTAGGGCGAGTTATGAATGCACTTGGCCTTTTCTTTGTTGAGTTAGGCGCAAGGGTCTTTGTTTTTCCTACCTTTCAATTTTAACGCGCTGCAAGCCGGGATGTTGCGGATATGATACTCAACGCCATACAATTCTTCATCATTTAGGAATTATTCCACTGGAAGTAAAATTGTATGGCGTTTATGTTACATCGATGTGCTTTGACATCGTAAAAAAATTGTCACCTTTTTCTGAAAAAGGCGGAAATGTTTCTTGATTTTTTCTGGAAGCTCACATTTATGCATTTCTCTTTCGCAGATGTCGGTATAAACTCTCTTTCAAAGTGATTGAAATCATTATTCAAACATCTCATTTGATACCTCACTGGTCCATTTTGTAATTAAAATCAATGGGCTTTGTTGGTAGAGTTTGGTCCAGTAGGCAGGATATGTCGTATTTAGAGTAGATTACAACTGTATTATGGAAATATTTTATTTTAAAATGATCAGTTCGGTAATTTTAACCTTTATTCATTCGATGGTTATCAGAGACTTTACAATAATACTTACATATAACTTATATATACTTAATACTTACGTCAGAGCATGTAGGAGTCAAATTCGGAACAGAGGAAACTCTCACAATTATTTTCCTTTAATTATCATTCTTTTTTATTTAAAAAGATGTGGTACATAGGTTTATTATTAGTATTTTTTTTGTTTTCTTTTATACTTTAATCTGAATTATAAATCAATAAAATTGCTTTTAGTGCATTTTTGGGGCATGTATGTACACTGATACTGTACTATATATACAGAACTACTGTAATACTGTAATTTAAAGAATAATCAAACACAGAGAAAATACATTTCAGATTCTGGCTGCTTGCTTCAGATTTTCCTTTTACAGCTGATTGACAACAAAAACTGTTTGAGAATAAATCCGTTTCTTAAATTTCCATTTCTAGTATTTTCAAATGAAATATTATATTTTTTCACCTTTTCTCGGTTTCTGTCCAAAGAAAATGTTTACTAAAGATCAAAGGAGCTGTAAATGATGTATTTCTCCAAGATTTTTCTCCTTTGATCGAATTTTATGAATCATTTTTTATAGAAACTTCAGGCTAAGTACTTAAAGGAAGCCGTTGCATGGCCGTCGGGGAAATGACATAGGTAATGAGGCTGCCTTTATTCAACTACTGATATCCCATATTTATAATATCATGGCGAGATGATTTACTAGGCTGTCAACATCTTCCTCTACTTCCTCTTATCTAGAAAATAGGCATCCAAACAACATCTTCAGTTTTATTTACGAATGCAGTTCAGGAGTACTCTCATAATTCACTCATGTCATACCTATGAAACTCCATCTAATTATCCTATGCTGAACCAGAGGTACTGTTGACCTACTTACGCTCCGTAGGTAGAACGTATTACGCTTTGCTTCGACCTCGATCCTTCACATTCGAAATTAATATTCGTTGCGATATTTATCGATATAGAAAATTCGACGTTTAATACATTCAATTTTCATATTTTTCAAGGATTTCCTTATTCCCATAAATTCATTCGATAGGCAGAATTTACCGTAAAACTATAATTCGTACAAATTCGCCGTACCGGATATTGCACACACTTTCTAGTTATACCTATTTATTGTTATGATTAATAAAATTTTTATATGAATAATAATTTTATGATTTGGAAATTAACATTATAAGTTCTTCTATATCATAATATATTGAAGAATTCATAATAGATTTATTTCCTCGTACATGTTATGCTGGGGATCGATCCAGAAGGCGACAGATGAGGTAGCGTCGAGTTCCTGGTTATCTTGAAGAGTTTACCCAGTTGTCAAATATTGAGTTTTACCTGGAATTACTCAAACCTGAATCACACTCTTGTTTTACCGATTTTTCAACATTTCTTAAGTTATATTTGATTAGATTTTACCTAATTCTCTGTATATCTCAGTAACTATCGCAAAATGAATTCAAAATTTTTCTTGTGTTTTTTCTTCGATTCCGGTGGTAGTTGCAATCATCGTGGCAAAGTTACATAAATTGCTTGACGATAGCAGAAAATTATCGGTGTCCTGCAGGATACGTTGTTCCTAAAGTAAGAGAATTTTATTGCTGAAATGAAAATATTTCTCTTTAGTTGTACGGTTCCTTCTTCCGTTTAATTTTACAATTTTTTGATGCTTTGGTTACATCGTATATTAAATTATTATTATATTACGAAGTATATTAGTGAAAAAATCGTATCCTAACATCTTGTTAATGGGTCTGCATATTGAATCAGCTGTGGCATAAAATGCTCCATTTTCAGAATTATTTTAATTGCCCAATTTTTTATGAAAAAATAATTTTGGTTAATTGTTACCAAATATAAAAAAGGAGTCAAAATTTTTAAAATTTACTGCATCACAAATTATAATAAACACTATCTAGGTTCTAGTACCCTGTAGTAAAGTTCTAAATAGACGTATATACTGTTTAAATTCCAATTGTGGCATTTCAGATGGTTAAGTTGGCAACAAGGATGGGTATTGTATTGTGGTTAACGCACTGTTTGAAAAATTGCAACCGCAATTTATGTTGATTTTTCTCTTTCGTCTTCCCTTCGTATTTCGAGTAAATTAGTTAAGGCACTCCTCAGACTTGTTTTATCTTTGAAACTGGGAGAGCGCGGCTTCTAGAGAGTTGGAATTTCTTCAATTATCTGACGCTTCGCAGATTTTCCAGTTTCAAAGAAAATTATCAAAGAATCTGATTTGTATTAGTTACTGAGTACCCTAAATTTTATAAGGAAATTCCTTTCATATCGCTGTTGGACGGGGGAATTGGAATTAGATGCAATTCCAAACGGTAGATAGAAAGTCGTAACTTGGAAAACCTCGTAATCATCGTTTGTAAGTTGAAATGCAAATCTGAGATGTAACCTTTTATAAAGGCAAACACTCTTTTTCGCTTTGTGAATTATTTCTCAAAGAATTCGTGAATATAAAAAGGAAAAAAAAAACCGTGAGGTGTATAATTGCAGATATACAATATTTATATAATTAAAGTGATAATCCAAGTCTATAACTGCAAAATTAAATATTA
Source organism: Sympetrum striolatum (assembly GCA_947579665.1). NCBI lineage: Eukaryota > Metazoa > Arthropoda > Insecta > Odonata > Libellulidae > Sympetrum > Sympetrum striolatum. The sequence goes on along the minus strand of OX388342.1, from coordinate 43,597,453 downwards.
TTTATGTACAAAGAAGCGTGCATTTTTATCCATCCATTCTTTTGAAGTATGTCGGTTTTTGATACAAGGAAGAAAGAAAAATAGACGAAAAAAATTTAATTTTTATGTCAAAGCATAATAAAAATTCGATTTGGAGGTAATCAAATGTTCGCGGGGATTGATGACGATTTTCATTCAATGAAAATCTGGTTTTAAAATAGCTTTTTTAAGCAAAGCAACTAATGTCAACGACCGCATCAGTCCCTTACCAATGCGAGATTGATCTTACGTCAGTGGGTTGAGGACGATGCAAAAGACGCGGTATTAATTACTTATGAATGATCAATCCACATTTCTCTGAAGCCAAAGATAATTTCTCAGCCATTCAAACGAACAAATAAATCTGTTATCTCCACGATGAAATCCTGTGATAATTCCGGATTAATTAGTTTATATGATTTCTAGATCGTGTGATATCGCCCTCTTTGTGCGTTGTCGTGGAGACCGAGATAGAGCGGTTATTTGCGGCGTAATTACCTCGTCTTCGATCCAACTATAAAACGATCGAAACGAAGTTTATGTCCCGTAATTACCGTTTTAGGGCTTCAGTCATGCAGTTGTTGGCACCAAACGTTCTATTCACGGCGGAATCGCTTCATAACTTCGTCGTTTGAGGATTTGTAGGAAATAACTCAGCGGGATTATCGCTTAAAAGGATGAACTTTGGCAAGACAAGGAAGAAACCCGTATAACTTCAAAGCGGGTGACATCGCCGTGAAAGCTTTATTTCGGCAATTGCGCGGAATTTCCGAACGAAAATTAAGGGTCGGCGTTTAATCATCCGGAGTGCTTAGAATTGATGGCTTCAATGGCTGAAGCCTTTTTATCCTTAACCGGTTGAGGCTGTTTGCGGTACTGTTTTTTAGCCGCCTGAAAGCAGTTCAAATCGCTGGAAAAAGATCCGTCCGTTCGGGTCTCCGATTTATGAAAATATGATTCCAGTATTGGCAGTAACTGAAAAGGATTTGTGTGAGAGTTCGAATTTGACTGGCGATGTGTTTCAATATTCGAAGTAGTTTCCCAGTGTGGCGCCACATTAGAGGTGATTCGACCAACCTCTATAAACCATAATTTGCATCTCTTTATGTTTACTGATACAGAATCTTTCATAACTTTTGACTTGAGGTTCACTCCCCACAGAGTATTTCAGAGTAAAAACTCATGGTTTTTGGACACCTCTCTTATCGACAAAAGGGATTGTAATCTTTCATCGATGATTCTCCTTTTACATTCTTCGACAATTCTGGTCATATTTCCCTTTGAGTTTACCAATTGATTGGCTTTCTTGGAAGGATGACACGTTTAGGGGTTAAATGATTCGAAATGTTCGACAAATGGTTGTTTGTGATCAGAGGAAGATCCCTTAATTTTTCATCCCCTTTAATCTACTTAAACCTTTCTTTATAGCTTTTATCGATTAATGAGCAGAAAGCTCTCCTCTCTCTAACTAAGGCGGATATCACAATTTAAAATAATCGCGATTTTATGGGATTCTCTCTTAAGTTTTAGCAAATAGCATATTTTTTCCACAGAGAACGTCATAGGTGAGCAATTGCGATTAGTAGATCGTAATATTACTAATTTTGTGTAAATAGAATGTATCAATAACAAGTTACACAATCTATTCCCTGTCGTCGAAGATGATTCTCATAAGTTTGTCATGAGATTATTCAATTACAAATATGTAATCAGTAGATTTACGCGAAAAGCAGATAGTAGCGGAACTAGGCGGCATTCCGTCCTTCTGTATAAATATTCAATGGAGTTAGAATTGTAGAGGTATTTTGTTAACATAATATCTCATTTTCTAAGCAAAGAAGGGAAGTGTTCAACCATAATTGATTATGTGAATAACTTTCCCATTACAAGTACAAGTATTATTAAAGTCTGCTTTCTTAAAGACACTGTTGCGCACCTCTTATTTAGAAAAAAATCAATTTATTTTAAGTTTTTAATTGGTATTAAAAAACGTTTTGGAATGTATTTTCTATGCATTTTTGTGGCGTGCCCATATATATATTTATTAGTACACTTATTTGATTCTTTTATTATTTTTTGTATTGCCTATTTGCATCTACAATTATGAATCGATGTAGAAAGCCTAGTTTTTCTAATAATAGACTGACCGGACGTCAGACCGCCTTCTCGATAACTGTCCCATTTTCAAGCCCTCTTTCCCGAGTTGGTTATCATAAATGTAATTCATCCCGTTTCAAAGTGTTACTCTTAAAATACAGTGAGTATATAGCGAATAATTTTTTTCTTTAATCTCTTGCTCTTTCTTATCTTAAAAGTGTGCTAACGCTTGAGTGGTAATTTCAAGATGGACAAATTACCATAATTGAGATACCTTTCGGCAATAAAGCTGTCGGAATCATTTCCAGTAATGTCTTTCCCCACTACCTTTCATCCAGGTACTAAGCAAAACAAGTCCAAGGCATCTACATTATTGAAATATATTTTTGGAAAAGTGTCATTTAATGTACAATTTACTCCAGAATCTTTTAAACAACGCATGACTATATAAAATAAAATAATTCTAATTCTATATAATCTAATTTTATCGATGGGAAATGCTTTGTTTTCGACTTACTTGGTTTAATTCAGTCCATCCAGTTACTTAATTATACTCACCCCATTCCTCGTTATTTCGTTTTAACTTTGATTCAGTTATATTTTCCTCGGCTTGCCAAGTTTCACGAATTATGTGTCGAATTATAATTATGTATCGCATTTTTTTGTAGAAGAGCGGAATGAAGGGGTCATGTGCTTCTCATTAAGAGCTTTGTCCTAAACATTCCATGAAGAGTGGTCTTTTTCCTCCTTCAGGACCGCGTCAAGGTATCCCGTGCGTATTAGCTCCTTCGCCATTTTATCACGGTGACTGGATACTCACCTGAGTATGAGAAGGTAGTGCAACTCCCAGGCGTCGGCCATTCCATTTCCTCGCCGTTAACGCATCTGAAATTCGGATGAACTCGAGAATACACTTTATCCTCAAATGCAGAAATGAATAATGCAGTTTAATTTCGAAGTCCCCTTTCTTTACATTTATTATTTCTTCCTTTCCCTTCGCTTCAGCATTTCGATTCTCCCCTTAATTAAAATGTTTATTACTAATTCTTGCGACAAATACCTCTGATGAAGCCTTTACTTCAGTTAGAATTGATTTCCTTAAGAGCGTCGTCTTATTCCTTCTCGTGGAGAGGGATAAGTAACAGAAGATATATATTTCCTCACTGTGAGCCATTTGCCTCGATTACAGTACGAATTGTTTATTCCTTGTCTAAAATTAACTACAGGATTCTCGAAATATTCTTTAGATCTTCATGTTATCTATTCATCTTTGCTAAGAATATGCAAATAAGCTTTCATATCTACATAAATATCCTGTGAGCCGCCTTTCAGTGTGTGTCAGGAGGTGCTTCACCGTAAAATATCCCTGTTCCATTTATCTCCCTATTCCATTACTATCGCATACAGTTCGTGGAACACCTGTGTCATTGAAGCGACTACTACCTATTTTCATCATATTATCTGTTCGACCAGCGCATCAAGATGCATGCATAATATCTACTAACTCTTTCGAGATGCATTATCTCCAATTTATGGAGTTGGTTTAACGAAAAGTTTAATTTCCTTCCTTGTATCGAAATTTAGTTTAATTTAGATATCGGTGACTGAAATTGTGTTTCATGCTTAAGTGTTCGATGTTAATCTCTATTGAGTGAAATTCTACAAAATAGCAATATTTTCAGTGAGAGAGCTTCTTCGAAAGAACTGAATGCTCTATCAGCTCGGTCATGACATTATGGATTAAATTCTATAGATCGAGTAACGTTAAGCGGCAGAAAGAAGGCTTATTGGCCTTTCCTATCGAGCGATTCTCAAGAGTACCATCAGCCTGCCTAATTAACGTTCCGTTCGAAGAAGCGAAAGGGTTGCATTTCGAGTGGCCAAGAAGAGGCCGGTCCAGCGGCCCAGTTTTTCTCATTCTTCTTGAGTCCTTAGTTTCTTAGTAATAGTCTATGGGGAACTTTCGTTCTCATCTTAGAATTACTCTCATTTAAAAATTTTCTTAAGAGATTTCTTTCATAGAATTCTGTTTCACGGAGTTCCAATGGAAACAGTTCTCAAGAATCTCGATCAACATATTCGAGGGTGCTTCGCGAATATTTCGTAACATTTTTTATCTTTTGGTTTGATTGCACTTTCCGTGTCTTTTCCTTGTCATGTTTCCGGTGCCAAAGCCTAAGATATTTTCCTCTTTAGATTAAGCACAGCGTCTGCTGGGAAAGGAAGAGGAAATGTTTAGGAAGCGCGAAGCAAGCCACCATCATCTAACGTTAAGCAAAGAATTATCAGATATTATTTCGCCTTCTTCTCATACATACTAGAGCGTATAATTTCTTTGCTACACTTTCTTCAATGGTTCATTTTCAATTTTATTTTACTATCAAAAATTCTAACCACAGCATAGTTTACAATAATTTGTCGTGGTCACCATGCATCGCGTTTTGATGCTAAAAAATTCGGTTTGAGGTCTGCGAAACCTTAATTTCTTTCCATTGTTGTAATATATGTCATGGTGAAGGTTGGTATTGATTTCTATATTGTACGTGAGCTAGAATTCGTTTTTCCATTCTCATTTTTCTTCCCTCATATATCTGCTTTGTAGATTATTCAAGAAGGCTATTAAGAGACAAGTCTTTCGTAGATTTTTTTATTGGCTCAAGGATTATAGGGCAAGCAGATTTGCTGTCACAGAGATATATGCAATTCCTCAACTTAAACCCTTTAAGGAAGTATTTCGCGGAGTGAAAAGTCTGAAAGGATGCGGTCCCTTGTCCTTTTTCTCCATTAACCTTTATATTTCCTTCTCAGTCTAAATCATGTGAATTTCTACATTTTACGCATCAACCGTCAAGATTAAGTCACATTTTCTTCAACTTGTGCAGTGTGTTTCGAAAGATTCTTTTGAGGAATGCTTGAAAAAAAAACAGAACAGTCGTGAATTGTATGAAAATGATTCAACAAGTGAAGCTCTGCGGCGCAACGGAGAAACAGAAGAAAAATGTGAGAAAAGCCAAGAATATCTCAGTCGCCAGCGCTTTTTCGGCTGGAATGTCATCAAAACTGCGATTTTCAGCTGCGAATTCCGGCCGCGGCGCTGAAATCCATGCGATGTTTTTCCATCTGAGCCATAGGGTAAAAACTCAGCCCCGGTGGCATTCGGGAATTTTCCTCCACGGTTCTTTTTCTTCGCCTTTTTAATCGAATTTTTCTTCTTTATTTTGAATAGGGACGCAGTGCAGTTCTCTTTGGAAGGGATGTATTATTTTTATTCCTTCTCCTATTTTTTTATCCCATTCGGTCGAAGCTTTTTGTCTCAGGTTGGCGTGTGAAAAAATGTCTTCCTTTCCTTTTCTTGGAACCACTTCTTTAGTCAAAGAGCGTCCTTTGAAAGTCGTTCCCGAAGTCGGAATGGCGTCGGAAGAGATTTCTTCTCTGTGAATTCGTCGACCAGTACATGGGGGAAGAAGATGAGGGATTGCTGGCTATGGATTGAGGAATTGCTGGTTGGAAAGTGAGGATTCCATGGGAGGTTCCGAAATGTTGTTTTGAACTCTAGCAATTTTTGGAAAGGTCATACAAGTACCCATATTTCGATCTTTAGTTTTTTTCCCATTTCTAAGAAAAAACTTATCGCAGAAGGGAAAACTTTGTGAATTTTCCAAACCTCTGTACCGTTACTGATGATGCAGCGAACCCGACCGTTGAAATTAAACTGTGTGGAAAATTTACTGTGTTTTTTCCTCTGTGCTATGGCCTGTGGTAACGCCTGGCCACATCGATTTTGTGGAAACATGTCTCCTTGCCGATATTTCTTACAGAAGTTGGTGGATTGATGACATAAATTTTATTTGGGATTAAAAAATAAGTTACCTCATCTGAAAAGATTGCTACTGGAGAACTTCCTTTCAAGGAATTAATCAAGTAACATAATTTCTGTGATAACGAATTTCGATTTTTGTAACCCTGTTAAGTATGCTGTGCGCAATTTAAAGGAAAAATAACACAAAATGTTTACTTAAAGAAGATAGTGTTGGTCGTCAAAAGCATTCATTTATAGAAAGAATAGTGCCAATACTAGTTGCATAAAAATCACGTAATATTTCTTAGAGTCAGAGGTGTCTAACCCGCGGCTTCTGTTTCGAAGTCACCAGTTCTGTACCTCTCAATGGACTCTTGTCTTTTCGAAGAATTTATATACCAACTCATGATCGAAGGAAGCAAATACAGCAAATATCCTGAAGAGTGGAACTTAAAACTTACTTTACACATAATTAAAATAGAACGGTAAAACTATTTCATGATTTGCTATTCATTTCAAACCATAACAATGCAGATTGTCTGCAACTCGCAAAGTCTTCGTTGGAGCTAACGCGGCTTGCCATGAGTAAGTCTAGCACACCCTTGCAAATCAAGCCAAATTGTATGGTGTCGGGAAATATATTTCTGCAGTCTCGTTGCTCCAGGTGAATACAATCATTGTTATTGTTTACCTTCTTCTTTGTTATCCATAGTCGTTACCACGCAATGGCTTCCGTGCAGTTGTTTATGCTTTCACTTCTCAAATTAAGCATCCGAAGTGTCCGTCTTATTTACTTGGGCTTCTGGCGTCCCTCCAGGAAATCTACTGTCTGTGAATGGGGAAGCGCCGCGATAGAAATAACCTGCAAAAACATCAGTGCTAACGTAATCTCAGCGAGTTCTCACTCTATTAAGTTCGTAATTAATTTGAGGATACGGAATGAAGTAACGAGTTGTTGTTACCCATATTTTAAATAACTGATTAGTTGTCGTATCAAATATTTTTTCGTAATGAAGTAACTATGGATGTTATTTGTTCTTTATTATACGCAAATATCCTTTATTTCTCTGTCTTATACCACTGCCCCCTGAAATATTGGTATGTTAGCAGTTTCCTGAGCATAGCCCTAAATTAGAATAATTATCCGTAATCTTATTTTATTCGTACTCAAATGTAATTAAATGTAATTGTTTACCTGTGCTAGTTTCGTCTTACCATCCCTTTCACATTTTAACCAAGCAATTCGTAGCTGGTGCTAAAGTAACAACTTCCTGGCACAAATCTTTTCAAAGTAAAGTAAATTTTAGGGTGATAGTTGTATCATTTTTGAACATGAAATAATGCGAGTATCCACATATATTTTGCTATTATAAATCGTTGTTGTAACGATCTATGTATTTGACGTTTTTCGTTTTGCCAGTATTTTAACGGAGATTTAACCCATAACGTTGTTTTATATACAGAAGATTAATTTTGATTTTGGAAATAATGTTCTGTTCTTATGAGGGAAGTCGTTTGCATCGTGCGACCCTCGAGTTGGTCGCACGGTCCCGTGGGAAGGTGTTACATTATTTAGGGGATGTTAAGAGAATAAGGGGTTGCCGCAGATGGGCGAACAAGACCAGGGAACCTTAAGCGCATATTTATCTGTTAAGTACTTGAAGGGATTGTATGTTTCAATTTGTTTTAAATTATGTGGGAATTGAAATAAATTTTTCGGCGGCCATAATCGCCTTGAGAAATTCATGAGGGATGCATTATTTACACATGAAAGGGTTTTCTTGCTCTGTTTTAATTTTTTGAAAATTTGGCAATTTACCGTCGCGTTTGCAAGGATGCTATGGAAGTGGGAATATTGAAAAAGTCGCTAATAATTACCTTAGTCAATTTTTCTTCTCTTCTATCACAATCGTTACTCTCCAATACATTTCTTCTAGGAGGTGCGTAGAATTTTAGTTAATAATTGCATGCAGTCCTTTATTCTTTCCGCGATGCCTATGGCTTTTTTAATATTTTGCTGTTGTATTTAGATATTTTAAATTTGCTTTTCATATAATGTTGCGGAATACTTAGATAAAAAGTCTGTTAAATGGCAAGCAGAAAATCCTTGGAATTCTTCTCCTACGTAAAGGTTCATATTTGGGCAGAAATTTGATTATCGGCTGTAGTTTACTTCTTCACTTAATTTAGGTTATTGTTAGTCGTGGGGAAACTAAGTTTGCCGTAAGTTCCGGCTGCTGGGGTCCCATGAAGCTTGGAAGTTTGTGAAACACTCTAATCAGGGAACTCGGCAAACTTTTGCTGAATGATAAGGTCATCCGTATAAGTGCAAATTCCCCTGTGTCGCCTTACTCATCTCCTTTTACGTTTCGGCAGTTCATTTAATTAGCGAAGTTTCCTTCTATATAAATACCTGGAATACGATGACTTAATTCATAATGGGCCGAAAATTACAGATAGCTTCGTCTGATGTTAGGGATGGCAGACGCTCACTTATATCGAAGTAAATACGAGTTGTGTTGATTCATTCACTGCCGGAGAGATCGTTTATTACTGAGGTATTTCTCTTTCCAGCAATTTGGCTCGCATATTTAAGAGTTATCAGGTAGTTTTACCAAGAGTTAATAGGCTGGTGGATGTTAAATAGTTATTTTAGTTTTATAAATATCCAATTAAACGATCCATGCACAATGTATATGTATCCTTTAATAATGTATTAAACAATTAATTACTCAATTTTTTATCAATATAATTTATAACTACATATTTATACACGCATTATAGTTGCCACGTATTTCGTATATACACCTCGGATTTACATGAAATATACTTGAATCTTGAGGAGAACATTTTCTCAAAAAAACGTCGATAATTACTTAAATCAACTTTTGATATTATTACCTATAAGTAATTGACTGTTTTTTTAAATATTTATAACCATTCAGGTAATTGATATGTATGAAAATGCTTCGAAACAATGGTTATTTCTTTCTGTGTCAAGGAACACAAGGAAAATTAGGTACCATTCAGTCATTAATATTCATTTAATCGAAAAGTAGCCAATTTACCGTTTTTGGAATAATTAATTTTTTATATTTTCAATTTGTTTGCTCTGTGAAGACTGTAGAAGACCTAGTAGCCTATCACTTTGTTTCTTTTTAGTGGATTGAATATGTAGTAGTCGGTGATAACATCCATCGCTTTTATCCTGTGTGTGAGCATGCCTTAGATCTCTCAGTTCTTTTGTTCTTCTGCGTGGGCGTCATACTTCGGATTAACAACTCCATCTATCTCCACTTCCTCTCCAAAAATAACACTTTGGTGGCCATTCGTTCATTCAGGACTCCGAGAGCTGTTTCTAAAGCTGGAGCTGAAAACAACCTCTTTACAGCCGTAAATATCTCGTGAATCGTTTGAATGAGCAAATTCCCTCGGAAGCCCTCCGTATCTTCTTTCAGAGTAAAATTAATTCACCCCGTGTTGTGGCGCGTTTCCTAATCTATGTCTGTGGAGATGCGCCAGAAAAGACGTGGGTCCTTTTATTAGGTGTAAATTCGTCGACCTCTGTCCCAGGACGTGCTTTTATCGCCACTTAAAAGATGAAAAATGTATTTCGTTGTCATTGACAACGCTACTTAGTCTTCATAAATCATATTTACCTATTTAAACGTGAATTTATATCATTATTTGAACAGATCATGTTTTGTTGCGTTCTCGGAGAAAATCTTTCGATGATTAATTCCCTTTAAATTGGAATTTCTTGTTCTGATTTTAGTGCGATGCTATTTATAAATGAAAGGAAAGTCACTTAAATTAAATAAACAAAACTTAGTATTTTCATCTAGATTTTATTGAAACGACCGGTTTCGATCTTAGGATCATCTTCAGGTCTTCAATAGTGGAAAATGTAAAGTTTTATAGTTTTTTATTTAAATGTCAAATATCCTGAAGTTTCAGCTGATGGCTGTGAATGAAGAAAGAGTCACAAAATACTCCAAACACCATCAAAAATGAGAACAACCGATGTAAATTTTGATGTCTGACAAACAGCATTATCATGGTTACAAAGGTGACTGGCTTAACCACGAGCGGGAAACAGACTGCAAAGGAAAAACAATTGAAAAGCGAAAAGGCGTCTGGTGTTGTCGATCAGAGAGTATAAAGTTTTATCGAAATCAAAGTAGTTATTCATAATATTGTCTAAATTTTTGTAAATATATAAATTCTCCCAAGGATCCAGGCCAAAATTTGCGTTATAGAGAAGTGTTAAATTGTTTATAGTAATATTATGTGCATTATCTGCCATGTGTTTCGCAACTGCTGAATTTTCGAATCTTCCGTATTCGAAATGAGCAAAATGCTCTTTAAACCTGGTACTTAACTTCCTTGTAGTTTGTCCCACATATTTTTGATTGCATTAGGGGAAGGCAAATAAATGCCCGATTTATCAAACGTTTCTATCTTATCTTTTGTTGAACCTAGAAGATTTTTAAGGTTGAAGTCAAAGAATACTTTGAGTTTATTGGAAGCTCATTACTTAAACATAAACTTACTTGTTCTGTAATTTAGTAATTAATGACAGTTACTTGTACGTGTTAGTTATTAAGTGAGCATTCCTATTAATAAACTGGGGTCGAATGTATTACTTTTTCGGTTTGTTGCTACGATGTCGTTCTATGAAAGAAAATTCTCGTAAAATCCATGAAGTAATGGAGGTACTTATGTTTCATAAGAAACTAAATTACTACTAGGAAATGTTTCAATGAGGGTAGTTGGAAGCGGAAATTTCCTATCGGTTCATCTTTTTTGAATATAACTCTCAGTTCATCGAAGAATGATCCTTTTCATTTTCGATGTTTCGTGAGAAAGAGGACGCCTTTTCGTCATTAGATCTGTGTGCATGTTAAGCTTTCACTTAAATTATCTCCAAACCTCTAATTACTCGTACTTTCAGCAGGCTATAAAACGATAACCGAAACAAATTTACGACGCAAGTCAAGTTCATTTTAATTTACCATTTAATGCCACCTTTTAAATTAATTTTCTGATTCATAACGGATTTACGCTCCTCCAAATTGATTTTTTCTTAACATTTCCTTCTGAAGTTAATCGGTAAACGAATCGATAAGCATCGAAGGGCTAACATATGCGATTTGTGCAAGACCTTAGATAGAAAGCTACATTCGCGTTGACCCCTTTAAAATCTCTATCAAGAGAGGAAAATAATACGAATATACGTATTTTACTTCCTTTGACAAATGAAACAAAAATTCAGTTGGGCAGGTTTATTAAAATTAAATAATTATTACGGGTAAATATGAACTTATTAATAGTTTCGACTTATAAAACGAAAAGAAAAAAAACCTTAAAGTGACTTAAATGCAAGGCAAATCTCTCATAATATTTCGATTTTGGGCCCAAATCTTCCCGTTTCATGCTTTAAAAATTCTATGTTTTTTCATCCAGTTCTCTTCCTAGTCTCACACACTACTTTTTCTTCTTTTCTTCTCTCGTCTGGCTTATTTTTATCTTTTTATCACAATACTTGGACTCTAAGAAGGATACTATTAAATTAATTCTCTTCACCACTATACGGATTCGCGAAATGCTATATTATCTTGTTTAATATTTAATATACAGGGCAAATTTTCACCATTAAAATGCCCTACTGATCTCAGGGATATAGAAGTAACAATTCTGCGATTCATAATTTCATTATGTACTACGAGTATGTATTTACAAGTTTATAAGGTAAAGAGAGCCTTACCGTGGTTTAATGTTTTTAATTATTTGTTCAAGTAGAATCATAATTCTGTTCCAATATTATAGCTGGGTAATTTTCATAATAACTTATTTGATTTCAGAAAAATATCTTACATTAACACATTTGCATAGAATTGATGGCGTGATCAGGAGATAATAGGATAGTTATCAAATAATAGAATAATCAGGAGAATTCAAATATCAGGTGCACTTGAAGCATCTTGTAAAGAATACCTCAGATATGAACGTATGGATCTCTGCCGTATCATAAAGATCACATAAGAAATAATACCTATAATGATTGGTATTCCTAACTTATATTATTTATGAGCTGTCATTTATGAAGAGCTCATTTTTTCTGAAATTCATTTGATAGCTTAAAATAATGTAATTTAATACCATAATATACGGAATTATTTTAAGTTTTTACATCTTTTTAAGCCGAGAATGCTCGTAGGAGAACCACTCATTCGTCTTTTTGAAGCGCACGCTATCGAAACTTAACTCTTCTTGAAACAGCAAAGTGGATGTTTTGATATGTTTTAGGATGCGGCAAAGAAGCACTCGATTATAAAGTTACCATTTACCCAATAATGTATTTTCTTCGACCTTTAAGAGTTTGCTTGGGGGAATTTAGGATTAAGCTAATGGAATTCGGATGTTATAGCTGCGTTATCCCGATCGAAAATTCTCTTTCATCATCTAACTCAAAGTTGATGCTGGAAGTATATCTTTTCTATGGATTCTTTGCTTTGAAAACCTTCTTAGAACTATATTAGCATTTTATCATATTAAGTTTTCAAAGTCCATATTAAGTTTTGATCTAGTCAACATCGAGATATCTTGTGTACTCCTAATTACCACTTGGGCATATTTTCCTCTCCTTTTATGTGGTATGTTTAGGTCCCATTTTGCTTTTATCATCCTAATCTTCTAGGTTGTTTTCTCGAGTTATTAGTCTTTGTTCTTTCCATCTCGGAAGGTTTAATTCCCCAGAGACTTAAAGGCCTTCATTTCTGTATCCAAAACGCTCTTTACTATCTGCTTTGGAAAAAAATGCCAAAAATTAAGATTCAGAGCTGAGATCGTCGAAAGCATTATCAAAGGATAAGAACTAATTCTAAAAGAGGATTCACAAATTCAATCCTTGAGAGCGCAGGAAATAATAAATGCAGTTGAAAAATTCCTCTATACTAACTATTTCATTTTGAAGTAAAGCCACTAGACGAATCCAGATTTGAGTAAAGACCCTCATTATTGCCAGTCAAGGCTAGTTATTTCATTCTAACAACCCCTGCGATTTTACGATTTATAATCTTCATTCAAAATGTCCGCACAAAATCTCCAAATATGCAAAAATTATTGGTACAGCAACTTGTTAGCTGGTAAATTTGTCTATAGAAGCAATATTTTGTAACAGTGACTAAGATGTATTGGTGATAATTGATAATGGATGGTTGTTTTAACCTTACCTACCAGATTAAAATAAATCTAAGTGCCTGTATTAATTTTTACCCTAAGTAGTATCTACTTGAATAATATTAATCGTTTTTACGAGTAGAATATGAATTTAGGGAATGTTTGCCCAAGCCGTCAATCTTCGATTCAAAGGACAATGAACTTTTCCATATCGTCAATTGTCCTCGACGACTTCTTCACATTCTTTTAGTTTAACTTATACCATTGAAGACTTTATAAGGACGATTACCTTTCCTCTTCTCCCTCAATCTTTAGCTCATTAATTCTTACCACTCTTGAGAGGGAAATATTCTCTTCCAATCGTCATCTTCAACTTTCCAAATCTATTTTATTCCTCTCTCTGTGGAAAAGGTAATTTCCTCTGGCTCTTCAAAATACATCATTTCAAACTTCTGAATCCCATGAAGGGTCGTTTCCCCGAATTACTTGAAATCGTAAGCTCTCAAATCAGCATTGCACGTTGAATCGAGCTTATATCCTGCAAAAATCAACCTCTTTATTGCTATAGAATTTATCGTCAGTATCCATCTTTTATGGGACCAAAATTCCTTTAATTGACACAGTTACACCGAAAGTGATCGTATGACTACGCGAAATATGGTTGATGGGTACGAAATTTTATACTTTAGATATTTGAACGTTAAAATGGTATGAGTAATTATAATCTCGGGAGGTACCGTTTAATGTCGGAAAGCTAGGTTTCCCATGTTTTTACTTATTATAGTTTCTGAAAAAATATTACTTCGAACACCGTAAAGAAACCATCTCAGTTTTGATGGGTTACTGTTAATACTTTCGTTTAACTTTTATAACTCGAGCAATCACATATTCAACTTTACTGTTAATTATTTATTTACTTACTGTAAATTTTGTATTTATTTTTACTTATATGTAAATGTACATTATTTTTTTTTTGCAATTGCATGGTATTATTGATTTGACTTATTGTCTTTTATGGTTCATTTAATCTGATTTCATCACTAAATTTAGTTTTCCTATCTGTAGGTTTCTCAGTTTTTTCACACACCCCTTCTTTAGGGTGTTTTTCTCCGGTAGAAATCTTTTCCTAAGCTCTTAGATTAGGTTTTATAATTCCACAAAGTAGTCTTGTTCTGTGTACTTTATTCAAGCCATCTCTTTTATAAATTTATATGACGAAGGTTTAGATTTAAGAAGAGACTTTGCGGTCTCAATCTTGCCTTGAATCAAGTCCTTTATTATTATTAATAAAAACTGTCAGTATTTCCAGGAAAAATTTACCAATTGCTCGTAAAATTATGCGGCTTAACATTAAGCTAATCGTAATTTGTTATCTTGGGCATGTCTTTTTTTCCTCATTAATTATGTAGCTACGAAATGTATATTTTGCATCATTATAATTCCTCGCAAATTCTGCAAATTTCACCAAATCAATTATTAATATAATCGGTTTGGTTGATCCCCTTTGTTCTGACTTGAGTTTAAAAAGACCATCGTCATTCCTTTCTTACGGAAAATACAAAAAACGAGTCTCTTCGGAATAACGAAGATCTCAGATATATAAAAACCTTCTTCTCTGTCGTATTATTTCATCCTTAATCTAAAAATCACTCAGCCCCTTTGAATTTCGCCCCAGAAATCTCGCGGTTTTATTGACTCGGGAGAATTCGCTTCGGATCATTTCGAATTTTTTCCGCTCTTTAAACATCCCCATTGTGTCGAACAAGTTTTCCTTCCTCTCACCTGAAGATGATGGCTGATAGGTTAACAAAAGAAGGGCTGCATCTTCTTTTTCGGTTTGCTTTCTTTTCGGCCTTATTCATTGTCCCTTCGAATTCCTTCTGCCTCTCCCACGTCATAGGTTTTGTGGAACATCGCCAAAGCTGTCAATGTTCACCTCGCTTCATTTTACGCCTGTCTGCAGCTCCGGGAAGCGGAATAATATTGAAGAATTCCTCTGCCAGAAACTTTTGAGCGATGAAAGACATCGAAATTAAACACGAAGTGGAGGACTCATTTGCTTTCCCTCTTCGAAATGAAATGACGTCGTTAATGAATGACGTTTGAAGTTCTGACGGGTTACGCATGTTCGCAATTTCGAAGATTGACTCTTTGCTTTGAATCGATGTTAGGATTCGAATCGGATTGGAGACCACCCTCGTCGTCTTTTTCATACTGCAATATTCGCGTTAATAAGACACGCCCAGGGCAGTGACGATGTGCTAGGTAATCGGCTAATGACTTTATTTAGGGTGCGCCGAAGTGAATCTTAAAGCATTCGTTTTTATAACCATTCATATTTTTCATAAGAAAATTCAAGATGGAAAAGCTTGATAATATTGACCTTTTCCAGTGTTTTCAAATGAATTCTGGTGGAATTCTTGGGAATAATATTAAACGTAACATGTTACTTCTCGCCCCAGATGACAAAATGGAACCTGTATACGTTGAATGAAATATTTTTAGATCATAGCATCATTGTTCCATGAATTACTCGTCAAAAGTAATTTATTTCCTTCAGTTCATCCACTAAAACTAGTTAAAGCAGCAATACACATTTCTCGCAAGTAAGCTGCAAACAGGAATGTAAAGTCTTAGCTCGATTTCGCATTTAGTATGGAGTAGGATAAAATTTATCCACCCTGACTCCCTAGAACAGATTAGAAAGCATCTATGAAAGAGGATCTAATTAATGCTTTTATTTTTCCCTTAGAGTAAAATTTCAATAAATTCGTTAGTGATATTATAATACAGAATTTTATATCCTTGGTGTGTTTAGATTGTTAGCTTAAATATATACCTTGGAAATTTAATTTACGGGAAGTCAAATCACAGGCTACTGTTTAAATTGAAGAGTAGGAGCAAAATTCGGAGCCTAGGTTACCCGACCCTGCCTTAAATCCTAGTTTTAGGATTAATCCTTGAAAAGTATTGCGTTTCCAGTCCCTACGGATTTTCTCCTTAAATTGGATCTTACCTCAGTATTTGTGAGTTTTATTCTTCGGGTGTTTTGGCCATAGTGCAATCCCCAATTCCCCGCTGCAAATACAAGAGGGCAAGAAGCTCACCGACCACGCATCTGTTCCTTCCTCGAGTATCTCCTTAGCGAGCCGTTCTTCGCTTGTTTATCTATCCTCCAATTTTCTTCTCGTATTGGACACTTCAAATAGGTCACCGCTCAATCTCCGTGTAGGAAGTCGAAGGACGACACGATACCTGAGTACTTCTTGATAAAAGAGTACGCTTACGGAACGGTCGCGTGATAGCAACCCATGACAATGGAGAAACGACCCACTCCGTTTCCCTCTTGCTTTTTTATCATCTCTTACGATATCCATCTTGACACACCTTTCCTTTTTGAGATCGGAACTACTCTTGCTTGGTTGTCTTTTCTGGAGTGCTTGGAACTGTTACCACAATGTGGCATTAAAGTGGAATTCTCCCTCTTTACAAAATTAACTCTTTAGATCAGAACTATCTGTTTCTCTGTTACTTTATATTCTCTCATTGCGAGACTGATTTTAAACCATTCAGATTAAAGGTCGCTGTGCAACTCAACCCCTCCACCTTCAGCCACCGAAATAAATGGAGGCTTACTGTGCACGATGAGGAGTGAGTGAGTTTGCCCTGCTTTCCTGCATAGCTAAATTGGTATTTGAAGGGAACGTACGAATAAAGGTGTAGCAAAATTTAACATATGTATAATATTTTTTGTGGTATCAGAAGTGACGGAAAAATAATAATATTGCGAAGTACGTTTTTATAGCTTTTATATTATCACAACAAGGACTAGGACTCTTTGTGAGTGAGGGAAAAATAAATGAGTCACACTTTTCCCCATCACCTTTTAATAAGACTTATTAATATTATTCATTCATCAAAATATGGTAGTAGGAAGACAAGTATAATTTTAAGAATCTTTGTTCCTTTTTCTGAAATAGACTATAATTAATACGTAGTATTTTTTAATTCCTGTCCTCTACAAATAATGTTTTTTTCTCGTGTGAAAAACTATTTCAGGATTTGTTTTTCTGCTACTTCTTTGGTGAAATCCTTAAGGAATTTTTATGCGATACCTTTGGAATTGCCACTGTTTGAAAGGAGCGCGTTCCCCTTCTATTTAAAGAACCAAAAATACAAAAATATTCTCACTCCTCAATTAATTCCGTCCGATATTTCTTTGATCTCGTTGGCAAATTTAAATAATGAACATTAAGATACATTTGGGTAATATCTTTATTATAGTTTCTCGCTTGTGGAACAAAATAAACTAATCATGCATAAATTTTTCTGTAAATATGACTTCATCAAGTAAATATGAAAAATATATGAAATTTTTGAAGATGAATAAATAACATCATAGCTACATATAGTGCGACCCGCGTAAGTTTAGCTTCATAGATGTGTAGATAGTGTTCAGCAGTGATGAATTTGATAATTTTGGTGTAAGCGGTTCATTGACTTCGTTTCAGTGGTTTTATTGAATAAATACTACTTCGAGCTCACGATATATTGTGATTTATGATTGGATGGAATTCCGTTGAGAAGATAGAGGAGTACACATTCCGATGCTGTTTTGCGCAAGATTTTTCTTTTTCTCCGTACTCGCTGTTGTGAGGTAAAATTTTCCGCATCGTCCCTATTATTTGTTTTCATTTCCGCCCCGTTATCTACTCTCGTTGACATTTTCGTTTTATTTTCATAGCTTTCAGCCACTATCTGAGAAATATATCCACTACTCGCGACTATTTATAAAGTGGAAGATTAGTTTCGCCTCTGCGTTTAACGTGGCAATTATTTTCTGTTAGCGGCGACTAAAACACCGGCGGCGACTCTAATGTGAGTCCAGAGGTAATATTTCATAATCGCCTTGGGATCGCTCCAGTTATTCGATTCACGAATGGGATTAATCACGAAATAATGGAATTTAGCAGCACATTCGCCCCTATTCTTCAATATCTCACTTCCCTCCTCTATTCAAATTTTTTTATCAGTTTACATTGCGTTAACTTAAATACGAGATTATCCTGTGAAGGAACAGAATTCACCTTCTACCCTAAAGTTGATTCAATGACCGCTTCACGTAAATAAATCTTTCGTTACTTTTTTATTTTGCTTGTTTGTAAAGAACAAAACTGTAATATAAGGTTTATGGATATTTACATAAATAAATGGAAAATCAATCGAGTTTTAATTACTTTAAGCTTGTGGAGACCAATGAAACTCAGTTTTTTCTTAATTTTGCAGCTTTGGCTAGTTATGTATTTTTTGAGCATGCCTTGCACTGTCTTATCAGTCCTTTCCCATTTCACTCCTTCGCCATTTATCCTCATTTCTAAATTATATAACGCCAACGTCAACTGCGCCATATTCTCGGATATTTCTGTAGTTAATATTGCGATAGTAGTTAAAATACATATCAATTAAAGAATTTCACGTAATTTACGAAGGCCTTTTGTAATGGGCGATGGTTTAAACAAACTATTATTGTAAGATCCACATCAAAGTAAAACAAACATCGGATATAAAATCCAGGAAGTAATTCGTTGCCTTAATTCATATTCAGTTCGTATCGTAGTCTGCAAAAATTATCTTTCTCGTCGAAGCGATTTTTCTCAGTAAAGTTTAAAGCACTTCGAAGCTTAAATTCTTCCTTCCCTTGTCAGAGTAATTTCCTCTGACTGTACTCCTAACTTCGCGCTATCCTCTGTAACTTCTGTTGTCCTCGAAGCGAGAGAGATAGCTTTCGGATTCTCTGTTTACTCTAACCGGTTTGATACCGATTAGGATGAAAGAAGTCAAAGAAATACGACTATACGAATAGGATACTTGCTCCTTCTCACGTGGGAGTTACGATAGTTTATGGCTGCTCTGAAACGAGAAGAAAGTCCTGAACTTTATCACATACAGTGAGAAGAAGTAAGATACCTGAGCCCGCAATTCTAATTGGATCCCATACGAAGCCGAAGCATGGAATTAAAGAAACCTGTTAATATGGGCACTTAGCATTTTTCAGTGTTTAAGCAGTATGTACAAGTTTTTCGTCAAGTGAGAAATAGAAAAGTTTTAGGCAACACATAAATTGGACTGCTTAACGGATTTTTTTCGAAATTACCTTCCTCTTAAATAATTGTATACTAAATTCAGTTTAGCTGAAAATAACATAGTATGTGACTTGCATGTGTGTGCTAATGATAAAAAGAGGAAATGAGGAAAAAACCGTAATTTTTGATTGGATTGGTTGAGAGTAATGGTATTTTTAATAAGTCCTTTGATTGAAAATCGCAACCTTTCATTCAATTTCCGCTCTATTTGTTGTTGTAATTGCTATAGAAGCATATAATCTTCACTACGATGTAGAGAAAGTCATTCTTATCCAAATATAACCAGGAATTAAGTTGAAATCCACCAACGTAAACTACGTATATTGGTTTTTATCATTTTTAATCTGTTTCTCCGCGTAAAGACGGCCTAGCGTGAGGGGAATTCGCTGTTAATGGGAAAATACAAGGAGTTTTTCCCCGTTTGTTTTTTTTTTTCGTTTCGTACTGTCTGGAATGTTTGAAACGTAGTACAGGGAGTTGCGCTTATCGGTGAAGCGGTATTTTCTGGAAACCACACTGCGCATGCGCAAACTTTTATGGCGCCTTGGTCTGACTCACGTGCACTTGTATTCTGGATGATCTCGCGTTGACGGATATAAGTGGTTAAGTAGTGAAGAAGGAAATGGCGAAACAAGAACGTCTCAGGTTTTCGGCGTGGGATGATTTGGTTCTCCTTTGCCAAATTATTGGAACCTACGAAAATGGCTGGAAGGAGGTGGAGAAGGAAGTTGTTAAAGCAACGGGGAAAAATTTCAACACCCACTTTCTGCATGCCTCAACCTCCTGAAGCTCTTCAATAGACAGGATCACAACAACTCAAGGCGGTAAGTAATCAAACTCAGGATGTGCACAGAAAATTGTACAATTATAGAAATATATGCATAGTTCAGGTGGACGCGGATATTTGTCAACTCATACTTTATATACGCTGAAAGTTTGAAGTCCACCTGCCTCCTTTTCATGCATGTCATAACTTTTGTGGAATTTATGCTCTTTGATAATTAAAGTTTCGGTATTGATGTACTTTAAGCGCGCAAACGTATATATACGTATAGGTAAGGATCTTCACTGTGTAATGATGGTGTGATGCGTTGTTAAAATGTAACTGTTTATATGAAAGGTCCGGGACTGAAAAACGATATGCGTAACTGTTCAAAGAGCTATTGAGAGAAACGGCGGGAAAGAAAATAATTAGCCGAAGGGAAGTCGCCAGAAAGGAGTGGAAGCCACCCAATTATTTATTATTGTTTATTGTTTATTGTTAGTAGTAGTTTTACGTAACAAAAATGAGAGCATATGATGAAGAATAAGGTATGATAGTCTATGTTGGGGTTGCGAAATGATTGTTTGGGGTATGGATGACGTAGTGAAGACTCAGTTCTGTTGGCATTGGTTCACATAAAGTTGAAAATGGAATATTAATTACTTAAGTTGCAATTATTAATCATAACTTTTAACGTTTTTTGATATGGCATGGATAGTATGTTATATTTATTGTTGATGTACTGATGATTCTTCGAAAGATAATTTCCAAGCTACTTTATCTGGATTATGATTGTCTGTATTTGGATTACTAAATGATTGGTTTGAGAATTGGTTGTAAAGTCTAGAGGATAACTATCATGTTTTCCTTAACAACCAAACAAATAGATCTCAGGGAATTTCTTTCGTATCAGAATCTCCTCACAGTGAAAGGGTTTCAGTTTGAACTCAGTTCATAATATTTTGGTTTAAGATTTAAGGAATGCAGAAAGATTTACTTGCTGTGTAAACATGGGAAAATTTCATCCCTCTGGTTTCACTTTATTAAATATCTCATTATCCTGTCTCATTTATTGGTTGCTTCTGTTTTACAGGTGTAGGCACAGAAGGGAAAGGAAGGCTTGCATCCCTATTTGCATTTTCTCAGAGAGAAAAATAATAGATTGGCTGTGAGGATGCTCTCTCTCTCTCTCTATGTATAGAGAGGGAGCAATTAAAAGTCGAGGCGATGAAGGTCACTTAGGAGAAAATGGATATGCAGAATGTGACGGAGAATAAGAGGTCGCTCCTGGAAAAGGAGAAGTTCGATCAGGAGATTGAAGGAGAGAAAAGAAAAATAATTTGGAAGGCGGCTGTTAAGGAATTAAGAACCTCCAATTCACTCCTGACGACGAATTCATCAAATTCTATATACATATTGGATGCTCTTAAAAAGTGCGGTGTCCTTTTTGTTTTCTCGGAATACCGGGGAATGAGAAGAGGTACGCCGACAAAAACTGCTATTGGAGATTTTAAACCTCTAATTGAAGGAGAGATTGGCAAAGCTGGAGGAGCACAAACAAAGAATCAGCAGAGAGGGGCAGCTGCAAAAGAATTATTTATGCTGTACTAAAATACGAATCAGAGGAAAATAAAACATTAAGATTTTATTTCTGGAAGAATTGTATTTTTTTAATAAAAACTAATTTTTCTGTTTCGGATTCCTTTTATTTGAACGGTGCACGGTATTTCGGACAGTTATACCTCACGTTCCAATCTAAAAGTTGCAGAATCGACGGTGTAAACTGTGCTAAAACTATTTAATACCTTTGCCTTTCCACATGCGGCAGTATGTGTAAAAACTAGACGTTCGAGCTACATCTTTAACCGTTACTATCACGAATTGTTCGTGGAAGGGATGATTTTTTAGGACGACTTGACCTAACATTTATTTCTCTTAATTTATGCTTAACTAAATGATTTTACCTTAGTCTTATTAATTTCACCTGTAATTATCGTTCGTCGTTAAAAAGGGGCGATTATATATTCTTTTTAATTTCAGTCATTTTTAGCTCTATTCAGTCTTATCCGCACCCCACAGCTGTGACTTCCATCGCTTCCCGTCTTAAGATAGGTTCTAGGAGGGATAGGATCTAGAGAAAACATTCCTGTCGTGAGTCGCTCTAGATTTACGGCATTTTCACACTTTCGCGTTGATTCATGCGACCCTGTTCGTCGTTTTGTTTGTTCATATTTCCCTCACCGCTTGTCGAGGAGCAGTCTTCTCCGGACGCCCACGGAAGCACTAATCCGTCGCAATCCTCGACGTTTCGAAGCCCACTTTCATCGAACTCCCGTGAAGTTGGAGATGCTCATTTTCATAACGAAGCCGTTTATCAGTCGCATCCTTAATTAACTGCTCATGTCTCCACCACTCTTTCCGTTATCTCTCCTCACACTTTCTCTCCCGGAGAGATCATCAATCTAGTGTTGTGCTCGGCAACCCCTCGACCCAAGTTCCTCGAAGATGGCGCCTCGTGAAAACTTCCCCAATACGTCGCAGTCCCCTCACACCCTTTCCCTACTCTTAGGTGAGAATTACTGTTTCCTCCACCCCCTTGAGGTACTCGGGGAGCCTCTTTTTTTATATCGGCACTCGGAAGAGGGTGCAGCGGGTGTTGTTGGCCGCCGGCGCGGAGCCTCAAGGGTAGTGGCCGAGAAAGGAGGAGCTTCCCCGGCCTTCGAAAGCTCCATTGATCCTCTCCTTATTCCGCTGCCCCTAATTCTTTCTTTTTTCTCTGAGCAAATCTTTATCTTCCACTCCCACACCCTCACTCTGGCCTGATTAATTCCTCGGAAAAGACGGCCTTGGGTAATATTTTCCTTTGGAAATGCTCGGTGGAACTCGTATTTGCTCGTTCACGAATTCGTGGATACCTGTTTATTTTTCTGCGGAAGGTGAAATATAGTACCTACCTTTAAATAAGTAATTGTATTTCTTATTCTCTCAGAAAAATTTTGAAATTCATGAATCTTTCTTTTTTTGCGAGAATGTTTATGGGCCTTGATTCGATTCTTGGAGATTAATCGGGTAAGAATTGGGGCGGATAATTTGATGCGAAAGCACATTACAGCCATTTCATCAAAATCGTTTTCTTTTCTGGATGCAATTCCCATACTCTTCTGGAAGAGTACCATGATGAAGTGAAAGCCAGTAATATATTTTCGGAAGTGTAGAATACAGGAAGTGTGGGAAATAGTCAGCCAACTTCGACGTCAACCGCTTGATTTCAATTAAAAAATATTTTGACATCCAAACACGATTTCCTGATAGAAGGTGTAGTAAGCATAATGACCTAGAATTTCCTCGCTCCTTAACATTTTCAGACCCAAGACTTGGTTATTAAAGAACAATGACTATTCTGTCTGAAAGTATGACCGTGCTATGCAACAAGAGAGGTGTAATACGCTCTTTTCAATCGAATTCAAGAACTCACTTCGTTATATAGAAATGTTTTATGAAGCGAAGCCTAGTTTTTTGTCGTTCACAAATTAATGGTTGTATTGGTTCATAGTTGAAGGAAAGGTAATCTGATAACAACCTGTGTTTTAAAAGGAATTAAATCTTCTTCGTAAATGAATAGCCGGAAATTGACTATAACGATGTGTTAAAATGGGGATGTTAAATATTGATTAAGGGGGGGAATCTGAAGAATTAATTTCTTAATGGGAGCACATTGTAGAGTAGAACGTTATTGGAAACAGATCGACCTCACCCTTCTTTGCTAATTATCTTGAGTAGTCTGGTAATAGCTCTCAGTTCAATCAATTGAGGAAATGGGTTTTAAATGTAAATGAAAGATCAGAAATCTTAACCTCAAATATATCACTGCCTCCCTTTTTGGTTGTTCAGATATTGAGGCACAGGCTTGCTTCGCAAAGGGGAAGCTTTGCTTCTGAATCTTTCCGAAAACAAAGGTTACTCGCGGATACTTACGGCGTAACATTTATTATTTCACAGCCTGATTAATATAAGATGCCAAATAAAAAATGAATTACGTTATGATGCTTCCTAATGATTACCTAAGAAGTAACTAATTGAGTTCTAAGAAAAAAAATTACTCTCAAAGCCTAATTTTTAGCTTCCTCGCCACAATTCCTAACTATGTAAGCTAGCATATGAAACATTTCCTAACTCTTTAACACTGTCACTTATCAGAAGTGAGATTCATCATTGATGTCTTTTAACTCAATTGATAAAATAAAGGAATTTAATTAAGTGATTTCCGCTCCATTGTGATGGAACGTCTATTTAAATCTGAAATCCAAGTATAAAATAGTATTCTGAAGAAATTAAACCATTAAATGAGAAGTATTTTCCCATGGACTTATTTTAATTGCACAGTTAAAAGTTATAGGTCAATGAATGATAAGAGCTTACATCGCGAGGTCGTGTTTCGAATAATCCGCATCGCGTCCAAAGACTTCCGAAGCGAGTCTGATATCAACCAGAATTAGAGATTTTAACTACCAAATAATCGGCCTTAATGATGCTGGAACTCGCGATCCCAGAAGCCGTCTTATCTTGACGCTCAAAGAGTCGCTTTTGAACATATAGAGCGGTAACAACCCGATCATTTATTCAAGCGATTTTTTTATGTCAAAACTCTGAATTTCCCCCGAAAAATATCCTCCAAAAACGCGATCCCAAAGCCTCTGCTCGTCCTTTGTGTCTCGGCATCTCTCTCTCTTCCATCACATAAAGCTCTTCAGAGAAGAGACTTACTACTCTTTCTATCTCTCATTACCCTTCCGAAAGAAAAAGGAGGCGAAGCCGGAAGTCGTTAATTTTTTCTCCTTTTCTCTCTCTCTCTCTCTCTCTCTCTTTGCCGAGCTCTCGCTTGAAAAAACTCTACTCACTCATTTGAAGGCACTAATGCTTTCTCTATAATCGCGCACCTCGTTTCGCCAAGTATATTCTCTTTTTCCTACGCCATCTCGCCGTTCGGCGGAAAAAATAATCTGATTTTTTCATCAGTCTCGTCGTTCGGATCAAAAGTGTCGAGGATGTCAATCCTTTATTTCAGGAATAATGAAGGTGGAGAATGCTCGCGGAAGGAAAGGAGAAAGTGAGTTTTTGTCGATGAGTTGCTTTCGCCATCCGAAAGGATCGCTGCGAAAGATGTTTGAGAGAGAAAGTCGAAGGAATTTTTCCGCATGTAGAACCCGCTCATTAGGAGCACTCTTTAAACGCACCGAGGCGCTTTAATCGGGTTAACAACATCGGATAAACATAAGGACCTCGTTACCGTCGGGCGGGCCGGATAACTGTGCCACATTCGACGGAAATTATCTAACATTTTCTCTTGAATTTAAAGGGAGCCAATGGCGCCGGTTGCGATAGATTTAGAGCAGTGATTCTTAGATTTTTCAGTTGTTGATAAGTATGAATTTTAATGATATTTTAAAACATTCCTCTCAATGCTTATTGGAGCTCTTACAAGAAGTGTAAAAGAGCGACATTACTGAGACTCGAACCCAGGTCTCCCACTTTCCAACTATTCTAACCAACTACTATGCCGCGTCGTTCTCTCTTCTGTAATCGTTAATATCAATCTCCATAGCCTATTATATCGTTCGCTATATGGAAGTACCACCTTGTGATTGTTTTTTACCACATATTTTTTTCCTACTTTAACAAATATTACTAAGTTGATATAAATCACAATTTTTTCTCTGTGATATTAAAAATTGGCATTTCGGAAATCTTTTATTTTTCAGATATTGTTCGTGTAGCTATTTCATGAAGTACTCTTTTATAGTGAAATATCGCACCTCCAGGGATGCAAGCAAACACATTTGAGAGTTTGCTAATTTTGTGAAATGGGACCACTAATTTGGGGATACGCAAGATAATTATTTTCTAAGGACTCGACGGTAAATCCGACAATTGTCTGCTCAAAGTAAATGTATTTATTCTCATGTTGGGAAAGTAACCATCTGACAACTAAGTTAACTCGCCTGTAATTGCTTGAGAGTGTTTTCATGAAATGAAAAGTTAAGCTTACCGATACACCTTTATTGTTTAACAGTTAGACTTTAGCTTTCAAAGTTTAATGAAGCATTGACAGGAATTAATAAGAATACTAGTTACTCAACTTTAGTGGCTTTAATTTTTCCGGAAATTTTTCATAATTTAATAGTAAAGAGGATATAATTAACGTTTGTTGTCTTAAGATAATGATTTAGAAATTTATGAATTTTGAACGCTATTTCAAGCGGATGAAAATTCAATGTGATGAAAGCTTTCATTTTTGAAATCTGTAACAAGAACTGATGATAAAGAATCGCCATCTCTTCGTAGAATGCAATAATGGAAGTTTGTGCCATAAATTAACCTTAGCACTACTCCAAACTTGTTAAAAATTCCATGAATTACTTTTGCTTATAATCTGAAAATATCGTATTTTAACCTGCCAGAATTGTTGGAAGTCTACTGAATACATCGAAACTTATATTAAAAGATACGTTAATCGATCCATGAATATCGTTTTGACTTTTTGAGACGATTATGACACTTATTTTGAGATCTCTTTTTTCATTTGTACTAATCTAAATCTTATTCCCTCAAAAAGAGAACGAAAAGAAGTATAATTCAGTATAAGAAGCTTAATTTACCGACCGTGGTGGCCGAGTAGTTAGCTCGCACGTTATCACTCTAACCCCATAGTCCCGGGTTCAAATCCCGGCTAGTCGGATTTTTCCGATTAAAGAATGGTCTTGTGTGATTGTTGTTGTTCATATCTAACTCTGTGAGGTTCCAGAAAATGTATGTTGTGGGTTATGTGGAATAAATAATTTAGTCAAATCCAGTTATCTAGAGAACATCATCACGGGTCATTAAAAGAGCTACTTTCTACTCCTTGAAGTATTTCTTTGGACTACATCTGGATGAGCACTTTCGCATGCGTCATTATCTTCAACGGAATGAAAATATTACTTCTTAAAAAAAAATATGTTTTTTCTCCATCTGGTGCAGCTTAAGTAGGAAATGAGCGTAACGACAGCCTTTGCTTGCTTCACCTCGCGCCCTTGCTGCATTCATAACTTCTCCGAAGAGACGTCCCAATGCATTCCCTTCTCACCTTTGTTTTCCTTCTGCTGTATTGTGCCATTACACCTGGTAGTGTTTTTCTCAAACGTATTTTCCCCTTCTTCCCAAGTTTCTTCTTTCTGTATTTTTTCCATGCCTCCATTTTTCCTTTTCCCTCTCTCTTTCTAGCAATCACCTTCCCTATCTCTCGGTTCTCCTTTTAAAACAGCTTAGATAGAAGTTTGTAAGATTCTTCCCAAGGTTGCTTAGTTGTTTGATATTAAATTTTAAATATCGTGAGAAAGCGGCAATTTCAGGAGAGTGTCGATTTTATGGTACCTTCCTCACTTAAAATCTTTTCGTAGAAAATACACCATATCTTTGGAAGTTGAAAAAATGTCTCGAAACTAGCATCAAACATTCCTTGCAATATCCATGATTGTGCTTTACCTATGATCTGCGCTAACTTAGTTTAGCCGAGGTCTTCATCGTTACATATCCCACTGTATATTCTTTCTTTCTAGAATTTTCCCATTTCTGCGAACAGTATTTCAGTTGTTCTTGCATTATTCACCAATTGCTGAAGAAATGCACCGTCTAGCATTGAACCTCCCTCTGTCGACGACTGTATCCTTAGAATTCGATGTTCTTACCTAATATTCTAAACGAGGCCAGACTGTGTAACTGTGAATGTTTCTTTCATATTCTTATTAAATTTTTCCTTTGATTTGTCTCTCATTTTACTAACAATAAGTGTTTTGCTGATTGTCATAAACGCGAATTCAACAGAACCCTGTTCTAGAAAGTGATGATTTTCTCCCTTTAGCCCAGTATTGATAAATCTTCAGCATTAGCACAGTAGTTGATTTTTTTGGAATTTCAACTTGATTTTTTTATTGAAAGAACCTTTATCAGCAGCAATTCAGTTGCTGGGCCACATCACCATATGACAGTTAAGGCAGCAACAAACCATAGCTGGTTACTTCAAACATGTGACTAGGAAGTTATAAAACTATATCCTATCCTTTTTAGTTCTGTTCTATCCCTAGTGAAACTTTATGGCGTGAGTTAATCTTTTTCCTTAGCGATTTTAATGCAAGTTGATCTTCAGTTTCGAAATCTCTCCCCTCACGGGATGCCAGAGGTTTGACGGCGAGTTCTCCTAGTCTTCCCACCGCTCCGTGTCAATTTATTGCTCTCGGTTCCTCCGTCACTCTTCCTTCGGCACTTGCCGCTCTCTTTCTCAGATCGCCCTTCATCTCTGTGCGTCTCCATTGGTCCCCATCGGCCCCTCCGCCGGCGCCTTGATGAGGGCGTGGGAACTGAAAGCGGGCAAGTGTGGGAGGGGAAATGCTCTTGAGGAGGTAAAGAAAGAGAACAGATGATATGGACTGTGGGATGTCTTCATTTTCATGCTGACTTTAAGACAATGTGGTCCATTCTTGCGATCAACACTCTTGGTAAATATTTTGGTCGCTTAGGTCTGCATCTTTCGACATCTTGCGCTTGCTAGCTCCAGATTAATTGGAACAAACAAAATATTATCAAGCGCTTACAAATACCTGCGGAAGGCTACAAATATGTTTGCTTGACTAAAGCTTTTGAAGAGAGCAAGGGCTGATTACCTTATTCCTCATCCTGCCTAGTAAGCCTCATTCCCACCTACTTGCCCCTTGTAGCGAATGTTAGAAGGCCTTGGCGCTGAATATTTTACAAACAGAATAGGACTTAGAAATAGGTCGACTGAATATTCTGTATGCTTCCACTCTCCTCAGTCGAACTCTAATTGCCGGGTAGGTTACAGGCTCAAAGGTACCGAGTATAGCGTGGTACTTTCTTCACAAAAGTGCCCACTCGTCTGCAGTAACATCGTAATAATCGAATCGGTCGCTCATAGGCAAAATTGTTCCTCCTGGCGGAATGAGTCTTGCCAGCTGGGACAGCCTTTGTATGACGTCACAGATGCTCTGAAACCACATGTTTTGTACACGTATACATCTATGTATGTACCAACTGAAACTGTAGATAAAAAAACCTGCTTTATTTTGAATTTTTCGATTCGACCGAGGTGGTCCTGAAGTAAACATAGGGCCACATTGGAAATCAGCTCACAGAAACAAAGGAATACTTTATTTTGTTTTATTTTATATATCTGGGAAGGAAGTCTAAAATCTTACGTCAAAGTGCTCAGGAAGGGCATTTTTCAGTGTCTCACTAACAATTCCTGAATCGTAGAAAAAGTTTTCTAATGTGAATACATCAGAGTCCAGTTTTTCTGAAACAGTAAGTCCTTTTCCGGAGAATGTAACCTGAATGCAAACATATCGTAAGACGGCTTTAATATAGTGTTAGAGCGATATCAGGAATTTTATAAATCGTAGTAAAATTTAAAAAAAGCTACTTGGTGGCAAATAATCCTAGAATTCCTTGGTCGCGTAGGATATTTTCGCTAATAATGGTTTTACGGCGATATCCTCATTATCTCTTTATTTGCTAAAATTACTGTTGCTTACTTCTGTATTCAGCACAAAATTTAATTTTACCTTTAACGTTAACCTTTTACCCATCAAAAATATATACATTAATATTCAACAAATTTAAATTTCATTGTGACCATTAGGGGTATATTATGCGGCTATTGTTTAAACTCATTCTTGTAAGCATATTTCGTAAATAGTAGTCTAGATAATTTGGAACATAACCTTGCTTCTCGCTAATGCTTAAACGTTTGGCCTTAGGGTATAAATAGGCAATGTATTATCTTCACCTGCAGGCTGGTCTGAAGTCTCCTTCGTCCAATCGTGAGCCGAACCCAGACAGTTAATTCAATGATTAAGGCCCGAACTAATGGATTCATGTTATGAATTATCTCTTGTAGTGAGACGACTATGACCAGCCTTTTATTGCATTTTTATTTTATTCTTTTGTAAAATGTCTGTTTTAATGTTTCTAATGTAGTCATCAATGTTATTGTGAATATGATTAATTCTTGGCTATTTGCTTTCTATTTAAATCAATATATATTTCAATATATATTGATATAATAATTAAATATATGTATATTATATAATTAAATCAATGGTTGATTAGTCGCATTTCTTTAAATATGCAGGAATATTGCATGCATACGCTAAAAGAAACATTTACCGTATGCATATCTGGCTGTTCCCTCCCATAGGTATTAGTGGAAGATGATAAACGAGATCAGCCAGTGGCGTAAGAGCCCTCAGAATATTCGGCGTATCTCCTTAAGCCTTCCTCTACATATGTTGAGATTTTCCTAAGTATTACATCGTTATATAATAGGTATTCAAATACAGTAAGACGAAGGTTGGAAGTTCTCGAAATAATATATATGTGCGAAAGTTAGGATGATGACTATAAATTCGAATAAAGTGCGATAACAAGAGCAAACATTTTCTAAATATCATTCCTCAGGGCGAACCTTCTGCATAGTAATTAAGCAAGGAAATATTGATCGTTCGGTGATTTAACATCCTTACGCTCACCAAAAAGTTGCTTTAAGGTTAGTTGTGGTTGTAGATAAATTTTAAGAAAATATAATGTTTAGTAAATTATTATTAATCTAATAAAAGATCGGAATATATCACGAATATAGTTGTAAGCTCGTTTGAAAATTATTTTGAATCAAAGATAATGTTATGAATTAAATTTAAACGAAAATGTCGCCCTTTTCCGTACACGTTGCGTGTATCACGAAGGAGTACAATATGAGTATTTGAAATGGTTTTGGATACAGCTCTCGCATTTGTGGGATGAATTGGGATGCATTTAATCCCTGCGCACCCGTTGATCTTGGCATCCCATGCAATTTCTTTTTCCTATTCCTCTCCATCACTCTCGACAACTACCAGAAATTAGCGAGACAATCAGCGAATCGGGTCGAGTTTCCCACTATGGAACAGACACCATGAATCTCCCTTCGTCTTCGCCCATTCCATTTCTCCCGTATTTTTTTACCCGACCATGGCGCATGAGGTTTTTCGGGCGGAGGTCGAGTGAAGAGACATCTTTTATGTATGCCTCGCCTTGTGCTCCCCGTCCCACCCACTTCGACGGCATTCCTCGGGGCTGCAGCGACTCTGGTGCGTGGAGAAGAACGTCTGGAGCTCATGTTGTATTCATTTTCGGAGCTCTTTCTGCTGTCGGCCGTAAAAAAGGACGCTCTGCTCTCCTTCCTTCCTTTTCTCGATTCTCTCTCTCATTGTACCGCTTTCGCCGCTCACGTATCAAAGTTACGCTCGCATCGCCACCTTCGCGAGAGTGCGTTATCACCGATCTTTAAAGCTGTGAGGCTTGTAGTTGCGAAGCGAGAGCTTGATTTTATCGCTTATGCAAAAGAGAGCCGTTTCATTGCGACTGTGTATTTCGTTTTGGAATCGAAGTTCTTGCGCTGGAACATCTTCCTCCATGCATCTCTACATTTCTTCCTCTTCCAAAGATTGATTTTCTGTGAGAATGATATTCATCTATGAGATTTTCGTAAATGATCGAGGGAAAAACCGTATTATTAACGTAGCTGTTAATTTACCATATCCGTGAAATCATACGATAGAAGAATTGAAATGACGTTTAGGTATCAAGCCGTATTCATAATCATGGATTATATTAACGGCGTTAATTAATAAGGGATTTTTTGGGATGGATTAAACAATAAAGGCGGTGAGAATGAAGTAAAATAAATGGTACGCTTCAGATGAATCCAAGGAAGCCGGAGGATTTTTAATGTTCCCATTATTTTTTCCATATTCTCCTTAAGGGGGCATCTGTTTTGCCGCATGTTTTTAAGATTAGTTCTCTGTCATTTATGTGCGACCACTAAATTAATTAATGTAGAAGAAGCTATGGAGAATTAATTTCCATACAGCCTGCTAAACGCGAATATAAAGGAGGGAGCTTTGCTTGTTTAAATTACAAGTTATGAATTTATTTTACGAAAGACGTAAGAAATAATGAGATGTGGATAAAAAATATATTTGACATATATGTCAAGAAGTTTAAATATAAGTGAAACATTGCCTATTGCCTATGCATGTCTATCTTCATTAATTATGATTAGTTTCTGGGGGCTCTTACCCCCAATAAAAACAGCGAAATTTCCTGAAGTGATCAAAACGTTTTTACAATTATATAAATTGAATTTATGAAATATTTCATCGCTTTAATCAATCATTCAACAGCACATGTTATAGAAATTTAAAACCTCCAATTGCCGCTTTTCGGAGAAAACAGGAAGGTATAACTGCACTCTTTAGAAACACCCAATTTCTAAAAAGTTCGGTGATCATTCCTGGTTTCTCCGAAAACCAATGAATGAGACAAGGAACGCTGACAATAAATGCTGGCTAATGGAGATTTTAAAGCTCTAATTCATTAACAGCCGTGTTCAAAATTTTCTTGTTTTGTTTGACAATTACATATTTTTATTTTTGGTTAATTTTATTCCGAATTTTGAAATTTTTTACAATACATCGAAGCAATCGGTAATTCGAAGAAAATGATTTTATTATGTAATTTTAAAAGTTACGGAGGTGTGTATATTTGATAACAACCAACTTAATATATCTCCCCAATTAACTATAACATATTTAAAGTGGTCTCGACCACACAAATAATGACAATCGCCATCAATGTGGATACATTTAGCATAGACATTTTTCATCTGCGGGTATTATGAAAACTGCAAAATTATTTTAAACATTGGTATTAATCAAGTTATTACCAATTATCAACAGCAAACGAAGTAGGCAATGCAAAGGAACAAAAGCCTTTAATCTCCGAGGTTGGGTACAGCAGAGACCTGATCACGCCTAAAAATGTAATGATAATGTGCTTAATCTGTGCCCCGTATTCTATTTTACACTGTTAAAATTATTAAGAACAATCTCATCCAATAATTTGCTCTTTTAATGCATGCATTCATTCTGCTAGTCATATATTGAGCACCATAAACTTTAAAAGAAAATGGCCGCTTGAAAAATCTCTCGGATACGTCTCCACAGATAGTGTTAAACTTGGGAAAGTTACGATCGTCCCGTTATCTGCGCGTCGTCTTTCCTTCCTTCCCTTTGCAGACGCGTGGGAAACATGAAAAGATGATTTGTATCTGTCTTACGTCATCCTGCCTCAATTCTCCAGAGCTTCCTTGGGCTCCTTTCCCTTTCAAATGGATACACTCAACTTAGGAAGGAAGCACCGAGAAATGTATGGAAAAACTCGGGGGCATTTATATTTCATTGGAATAAGGTATGGTTCAGGTAAATAAAACTCGATGCTCGGACGGGATTGTAGCTCATCCTTACCTTTTATTTCTTCGTATAACTCTTAATAATGGCCGATTCAGCCGTTTCCGGAAAGCATTATGGAGTTCGGTGGAAGCACTACGTTGAACGGACGACCCCCTGAATACATATCCGCGGATAAAGGCTAACCCATCTCTATATACCTGCTGTCTCTTCAACCCTTTAGTTTTGTACGAGCATGTTTCTACTTCGTATAACCAAGGAGGAAGGGACTTGCGTATTTATTTAAGATCACATCACGTATTCACGGATAAAATTGGATTTTGGAATTGGAAATATTAATGATTTTCGTTTAAAATTATTCCTTTTCGTCAGGGAATTCAACCATATTTATTTTAAATCTTTCAACAAAAAGGATCCTTTATTTAAGGACAGACCTTAAAATAAAGTGCACGGTAGCCGTGGTTCTGCTTAATGTTCTATATTCGTGATATCGACTGCTTTAAATGCGGGCACAATTTTCTTTTTCCCCCTATGCTTGGCACTGTTTACCTGAGTGCTCAATTACGGTGTATTTCTGAGAAATTGGTCAAGTGAAAAATTGATTTCTTGCATCACATGCACGTCATAAGTGATGCTTTTATCGTAAACCTAATTATGTTTCGCCACCTTGTAATCGATGTCTAATCTTTTTCACGTGCGAGATAATTACTTTCTCCCTATACGTAGTATAGAGAAAGAATTGTATTCGCAAAAAAATTCGACCTCCAGATTTCGACGGAAATAGATGTTTTGGGACCCATAGAGCTCGTTTTCGCTATTTTCCCGAACACGTCTGTCTGTGTGTATGTGTGTCTGTCTGTGGTAAAAAAGTTTGTGTGCGCTCTATCTTAAAAAGTAATTGTCCGATCATTTCCAAATTTCATATTTAGTATTTCCTAACAATGCCAAAAGTTTATTAGTTTTTGGTGAATATCGCTTAACAAGAAGTTCCGGTTTAACCGGAAAATAATTTTGTTTCTTTAATATCTCTGTCAGAATGCAATAAAGGTATATACAATTCCATACAAAAGTATAGATAATGTACTTTACTACAACTTTTGTATGAAAAATTTCTTCGTAAAACTGTTTGTTTAGGAGTAATTCTTCAATAATGGTTAACCGGAAGTTATTGTTTATCCATATATGGAAGTTTTTCATACATATCTCTGTCAGAATGCAATGTAGGTATATACAATTACATACAAAAGTTATAAATAATGAACTTTCTACAACTCTTGTATGAAACATTTCTTCGTAACACTAATTGTGAGTTATTCTTGAATAATGGTTAACCGGAAGTTGTTGTTTATCCAGAAATGGAAGTTTTTCAAACATATCTCTGTCAGAATGCAATGTACGTATATACACTTATGTACAAAAGTTATAGGTAATGTATTTTACTACAACTTGTGTATGAAACATTGTCCTGCAACACTCATTGTTTTGGAATTATTTATATATTACCGGCAGAGGCTTCTGTTTTTAATAAATATGGAGAAAGTCATGTGTTGGCCACATCAGAGTTTTTGATAACGTGATTGTCTTTATGCCCACGTTAAAATAGAAAAATCACATTTTTATTATCTAGATATGGAAGTTTTTCATACATATCTCTGTCAAAATGCAATTTAGGTATATACATTTACGTACAAAAGTTATAAATAATGTATTTTACTACAAATTTTGTATAAAACATTTTTTCGTAACACTGATTGCTTAGGAGTTATTCTTCAATAATGGTTTAACCGGAAGTTGTTGTTTACCCAGAAAAGGAAGTTTTTCATACATATCTCTGTTAGAATGCAATTTAGGTATATTTAATTATGTACCAAAGTTAAAGATAATGTTTTTTCAGTGAAACATTATTAGCGATAAAATGCAGCGCCTGCATTGAAATGAGATATTTCTAATAGATAGGGTCAATTAAATTTGTAATAGATTTCAAAGCAAATATGATAATTAGAAACATTGAGTTTTTTAGAAACCTAAGGAAAAAGTATAATTTTTCGTCAGTGGTATATATGCAATCTGAATATAATATTATTTGATGCTAAATACAATTGGTATATTTTTAATTGACTCTTATAGGTATTATAATGTATGTAGCTGAGAGGTTGAGATAGACCCACCAGATATCTCCTCTCAATTCATCGATTGATCTCGATCTACTGCTTGGGCACACCCGTCCTTGGCGCTACATTATGCTATTCCCCATACCAATTTGATGTATGTACACTCCTGGCCAAAATTAACGCAGCACCTCCCTAGCGATCCTTACGGCCGGTGCTGCGTTAATTTTGGCCAGGACTGTACATTAGGGTGTCCCAAGATGTAATAGAATTTTTTTTTGAGAATTTAATTACGCATACCCTCTAATATTTTCTATTTGGCCTTATAAACTTACCTAATAAATATTATTGCGATTGGATTATGGTAACCCGTACCGACTTGATGCCAAACAATTTCGAGAAATTAAAATTTGTACCGATAAGGGTCACCAGGTTTATGGGTAATTAACTAACAGATTCTCACGAATCTTTCAGGGCACGTTCTTTGCGTAAAAATAGTGGACACGTGTCTGGCCGTTTAACTCACATCTTTGTTTCATTTCGAACATTATCTTGATTTAATATGAACTTGCCTATCCTGTCATTAAAGATATTCTCAGAATGAATTCATTAGTTTTACATTTATCTCACTAATAAAATTCTACCTTACCCTTAATAAAATCATGAAAAAACATAACACTAGAAAACCGTATAAAATCTTAGAAATTGATTTGGGTCGTTATTAAGTGACGAGGCAGCATAATAAGGGACTACGACTGCGTCGTCTTCATAAACGGGGCCGTTTTCGCGTTTGTACCCTATATTGACACAATTATGCCTTCGTAACGTTTTGTTCTTCCAACGAATAGGCATTCGACTCTATCGTTTTATGACTTTGGCAGTTAAGTCTCCAAATATCTCTGTTCGGTTGATCTCGATCTTAAGCGACCGATATTTCCTCGGGCAACCTTAGGCCTGTTAACTCGGTGGGGCAATAGGGATAATCAATTGGAGTTGAAAGCAGCATCATTCCCATCTGTGTCTTTCTCTCGGGGGAAGGATCTCTCGAGATCGATGGAGCCCATTGTTATCCTCACGCCCTCTTCATCTTTTGTTCCCATGGTGATTTCCCCTTCAATGCCTGCACTTGTGAGCTTACTTTTCGGTCCACTTTCGGGCGGAATAACTCGAGATTTAGATTAGGCTTTAATTCAGTTCATCGTCACTCTATGTTTAAGTCGGCATCCTGCAACGGATATTTCTACGTGTGGTATAAATCGGCGGGAAAGGATTCTATGGCGCGAATCCGCTGGATCTACTCTTTTTAAATGCTATGGCCTCACATTAATTTAATGCATATCGATTTACTGATAGTTTATTTTACCGCTGTTGTGATGTATTGTTTGTGATGTACATACATCAATAAAGGTTCCTGAGAAAAGTTGGTTCAACGGTTTCGTAACATAATCAGGAATAGTCAACACTATTCCTGATATATATAAGATTATATTTATTGACTTAATGTTCATTAAAAGGATAGGTAATTCATTCTAACACTCCACTCTTTGTCCTTTTTGGAAATGATAATTGAATCATTTTGTTGTTTTATTTTTTAAACCATCCAGTTGTTCATAGAAAAAAATTTGCTGGAGTAAGCTTTTTTATTTTAATGTTTGTTTATCACCCCTTTTGCAAAAATGGTGGCTATGGCTTTTTAATTCTCTCTCGTATTTGCTACTTCTACCTTTACTCTCCTCTTTGTCCTTTTATCTTTCACTCCTTGAATATTATGATTGGTTGTTAATAAAATAATGATACATTTTTGTATTGATTATAATTCAATGGAAGTAAATTCAGCAGTAGAGGCAGTAATATATATATATATATATCATATATTATAGATAATTATTAAAGGCATTTTAATAAAGAAATAAGAAGACAGGAATTAAATTTTAGGGGGCAGGAATGAAAACTAGATTCTGTTTGCTAAAATTTGTATTATAGATCTCGAAAAATTATTAAACTAATTAAACATCCTGTGAAAAATTGATTCCTGCATATTTTTCACAAAAAATGTGGAAAATTTTCGTAACAAATTATTGTAATTATCTTTTTCTCTTTCTAGGCTCACCACAAAGGAAAGTACCTGGTCGAATACGTGTGTAGGGAACTGAATCTCGTGGAGAAGGATTACTTCGGTCTCCGATATGTGGACTCGTGCAAGCAGAGGGTGAGTTACATCATCTTCATTATTACGGAGGAAATGGAGGAGCAGACATGCTCTGTTTCTTGCATCTCCTCGAAATAGCGCTCTTCTACTCTATTACATCTATCGTAGACCTTCGTTCCATGCCGACGAAAGCGTTGAAGTATTCTTTTCATCCTTCTAATTGATGTCGATGGCGCAAAGTCAGACTTGGTTCACGTCTGCTTTGTTTTTGAAGTAGAGCTGCGTATTATTGCGATTGGACGGATGTATGTCGCTTGGAAACTGTTCTCTTTGTCTTAGAGTGCTGCATGTTTTAAGTTTCTAGAAAAATCTCTGTCACTTGGCTATTGTTGGCGTATCGAATTTTCTCTCTGTAAGTCGCGAGGTAATATGAGTTTATTAGAAATTTGGGTTACGGCGCAGGTATTCAGCCGATTCGACTTATTTGAGTTTATTTACGATATTCAAAACAGTCACCCGACAGAAGAGTTGCTACTTGAGCTAACATTATCTTACTCAATGTGATTTGCAGTAAAGTGAAGTTGATTGATGTTTTAATCACATCTAGAGTACAAGTCCTCGTTAATAACGTAAATAAACAGAGGAGTAGGATCCAATAACGTTTAATCGTAGCGGCCGAGTGCACATACTTACTTTCAGAGGGATGCATGCTTGCTTAACAATTTAACTGCTAACAGATTTTTAGCAGGTTTTGATATGTTTTGAATTCAAGAGGAAATTAGATTTAAATCGAATCGATCCATAAGCGACTAGTGTTATCACTTTCGTTTATTTTAATCAAAGAAACTAAATAAAAAGTGTCCAACTTAATGCCCTTAGTGTTTAATTTGTTTTACTATTGAGAATATTAAGACGTCTCTAACAATTGTAATATCTTGACATTTCGACTTTATAAAGCAGTGTATCAAAGGGTAAAATCATCTACCCTCTTATATGACGCAGTGCGATGAACTGAGAGTACTCGGAAGCACTTCTCATCTGTAGTATGTTCTTGGCTATAAAAATGCTTTCTGCTAGGAATACTAATCATGAAGTCTAGTTCAGAGCTGATCGTGAACCAGATATCTCGCTCTATGGGAAATACCTTAATCAGATCTTGAGATTAGCGGGTTAAGACGTGCATCAACATTCCTCCTCTACGTCAAGAGGTTTTGCACATTAATATCCAATAGTTTTACTCAAGCCTAAAATTTGACGATTAGCAATCATTTCCATGTTAAATGAGTGCACAATCTGAAGAATACATAGCACGAGTATCACGGGTGGTTTCTATTCATATCCCCTTTAATCTAATGACTAAATTAGCTTTTGCTTGCATACTGGAACAGCTAGGAAGTGAAGATATATCTTATCTCGACGGAACTTATTTTAGACAGCTTCTATCTTCTTGAATACATAGCTTCCATTGCGCGTCGAGAAGTTTCTGTATTTGGATATTATGCTATTATGTGAACATACGTACATGTGATTAGTAAGAATCAGGTCAGGTTATTTTTTCTTCGATGATTTCAGTCTGGAAGTCGCTTCACAACAAGGCGATTTTCCTTAAAAAAGAAGTGCTGGATACGAATAAAAGTTTCAATGAAAATTATTCATGATTTCGGCACTGAGCTAATTTTTCCTCGTAAACGAGAGGAAACTCGCGGGTTAAATTTCCCTGATTTTAGTGTTGACATCTCTGCAATTTGCGATTTACTCTCACCTAACTTAAGAAAAAGGTGCCTCATGAAGACGGCTCATGGCAACTATCACCAATTTATCATTTTCTGTGCATCGCCTGTGGAAGTTCATTCATCACCACGAACCAGCGAAAGCATACTTCGCGAGCCGTTGCGTGAGTCATTCTTCACGATCATTTAACTTCCGCCCATAGAAACGGAATCTCTTTGTAGCATTGGGTAGTTTGGGCTGCTAAATCTTTGTGTTACGATGGCGAGCGAGGACGCCGACGAGGGGAATTAATTCAGTTGCCATGGAGATTGCGGCACTTAGGGAAAGGGGAAGCCAGAGATGGATTAACACGGCGTGTGCTGATACAAAGCCGGACCTGTGCTGGAGAGGCACTTAATCTCATAGGTCACCGTGTATCCACCTTAGAGACCTCGGCGGAGGTAAATTACTTTCCTTTCGGAAAACATCTCAAGGGCACGATGTTGTAATGAAGACACATATTATGATGATCATGCCTCGTGTTTTATTAGAAATAAAAGCTGGAAATTGACCGCGCAACCAGCCTCCTCAAGTGATGATTGGAGGCAAAGCTGTGAGTTAATATTTAAGATTGCTCAATAGTAATTAATGGATCACTTATAATTTGCTAGTAATCCCCGGGTAGCCAAACGGGTAACGCGTAGGTCTTTTCCGAAAGTGGTCTTGGGTTCGATTCCTGGCGGAGGGGCTCATTTAGCGTGTTTGGTCTCATTTCAGTATCCTGATGTTTGTGGGTATTTGAATTTAAAGGTAGCGAGTGCGGTTTAATTTATTCATTCATATACGACGTTGGAATCGATACGCTGACACGTGTATGAATGCAATTTAGATTACGCATTCCTTATTGGCCGAAGCGAAGATCCATTTCATAACTCAACGCAGTAGGGCAATTATATCAGGAAATAAGATTAAACGAACGTATTGCAGGGCAAGGATAAGAATTATGGGCAATGACGCACATGGGAAAGTGTTATTAAATAGATGTAATAAGAAATTTATTGTGGAGAAATGGAAGGAAATGCATATTTAAAAGCTATATCCCAGAAGGAACTGCTAGAGGAATTAAGAACATCAGACATTATCTGAAAACGGTTTCAATGGTGGGAAGAAACCGAGCTCCCTGATAGCCATTTGGGCAGAGAGTTCGGCTTAGATGGAGACGATCCCGGGTTCGATTCCCAGTGAGAATCTGTCGAAAATTTTTTACAATACCATAGGCGGAACGGAAAACATTATGCAATTTGTCGGATCGGTGCAATAGATCGACTAATCATCAAGTAGGAAGACTTCGTTGAGTGATCAATTTTCAGCTTTTTATTTTGAAGAAAACGCAGCTAAGAGAAAGAAAGGTAATCACGTAATTGGTAAGGATCAGACTAGCATGAAATTTTTAAGGAAGATAATTGGAAAGAAACGGAGAAATTGGAGGTAAATGCATGTTAAGATAAGAAAAAGATACGAAGGAAAGTAAGACTCATAGTTTCTGCAATATTTATGAATGACGACGGTAGGTGACATTTTAATAGTTTTCTCTGCAATTGATAATTCTGATTTAAACAGGTCATTATAATATTATTTCACTAGTTTTTGAAGTATTCTAGTTTCGGAAAATAGATTTCAGGTCAGAGTTACATCAGTAATTGTCTAAAGAGGGAAAATGTAACTTTCAAAATTTTTATATGATTAATCATGCATGTTTACCGTTTTCTGTTTCAATTGTAGCGTTCTCTCGGGGAATGAGGAAAATTTGGAGGTCTCAATTTGTCACCAATAATCATATTTATTTAAGTTTAATTAGCTTCCCCGAGACATTAACTTCAACGGATATTTCAGATTCATTACTAAAGATAACATTATTTATTGCTGTCGCTTTTGGAAATAAATTTATCGAGTATACGATTTCGTGGCCTCATTAATGTTTTGTGGAAGTGGAATCGAAAACCTTTCATTTTGACCTTACAGTGTGTTCAGAGTAATTAAATACACTGGCCAATTTTTCATTGTAATAACGCGAAAATGATTCAACATGAAAATGTTGCTCATGATTAGGAAACGTTTGCGTGTAAAACTACACGCATTTGTTTTACTGGAACATAAGAATTTATTGTATTTTTATAGATTATGAGGCATTAACGTCTTTAAACACTAGGTCAACATTCTCGTAGAGCTTTCTCATATTTCAGTGTTACGCACAATATCAAATCTTCCTGTTCTATGCACACTTTCAAGAGTAAATGCCTTCCGTATCTTGTAGAGAATTAATAACGCTAATTATCTCCATCATAGGATTTTACATTTTACCATAAGTCAAGTTCGTTTTTTTACTTTTTTTCATGCTGCACGGAACAACACTTCAAACTTCTTTCTTTACTTGGGAATATTTTGTTCCTTTTTGGTACTACAGTTTACATCTAGTATAGCGTTTTTTTTCCTATTTTGTATTTCCATAATATTAACTTACTTTAGATTATTGTTTATGCCTAAATCATGATTTTAGAGCGTTATTTTGGATTGATCGTGTTTTATTTTGCATTTTTCTAGTTCAGTCATATTTTTTATCACAAATGTATGTATCTATCTGTATTCTCTGCATTTAATTTTTTATCAACTTTCATTATTTGTCTTGATAATATGTCTCTAACATTTCTTGTAATTTTCCAGGTTATATGTACATTGTTTTCTTTAATGTCTTTTAGTTTTTGCTATCGGTAGGTTTGCGCAGGTTTTTCACACCCCCTTTCTTTGTGGGCGTTTTCCTGCAGCGGATATTTTTCCTAAGCTTTTCTTAGGTTTTTTTTACATCCGCAATCCCTTCTTACATTTTCTTCTAAGTTTCATTGATACTTGTAATATACTTATAATAATGCAACAACTTAGCGACAGGTTAGATGGAAGAGGAGACTTTTTAGTCTCAATCTCACCTATAATAAAGACCCATAATAATAATAATAATAATAATAATAATACTTTCGCATTACACTTCCATGTTTTGCTGTTGCATGGAAAAGTTCATCTTTATCAAGGAGTTAGGTTCATAATATTCTTCCCGTCCATTATTCCACATCGGTGCTCTCTCTCTTCACCTCTTGTATTAAATGTTTGACTTGGTACCTCATCCATTCCGGAAACGCAGCTGGATTTAAGTTTTAATGAGTTCACCCAAATGCAAACGTAGGCTCGCATTCAGCTTATCCTGAGGTACGTGGCCGCCTGTCCTAACTAGCTCTTTCATAAAGCAAGACAGTTTCTTCAACGAGAGGTCTGAAAATCAAATATGCATTGATGCAATGGGTACCAGCGGGATAAGCTCAAAAGGTCGATTCGCTCTCAAGGAGGCTTGTGCTATGTTAAACGGAGAGAACAATGAGAAGATGGAGGTGAACTTTATTTGAACCCAATTACGAAGGTTTTCTTTAATTTTCTTCCGTGCAAATATCCCCGTGTAAATCCATTTACAAATTTAGGGTGTTTTCGAAACGAGGTCAGCTAAAAAATACCAGATTAACTAATGTATCAAACGATACTAACTTACTGCCGCTCTCTCTTCGTTCTATTTTAACTTCGTCTTGTCGAGTCCAACTTCATGACTCGCTTAGCTTACCTTACAAATTGACGACGAATTCTCGGACAATTGTTTAGCAAATAATTCTCCGCCGCACTTTGACGCAAGTTTGGTGGCAGCGTTATGAATTGTTTCAATTAAAATAAAATTAATTCAAACTATAACTATTCTCAATGTTTAATAGATTAGAATAATCGGTTATACGCTTGAATTGATTACCAACCTAATCAAAGTTATGCTATTTTTCTTCTTATTT
The DNA here is from genome assembly GCA_947579665.1 of Sympetrum striolatum. NCBI lineage: Eukaryota > Metazoa > Arthropoda > Insecta > Odonata > Libellulidae > Sympetrum > Sympetrum striolatum. The sequence goes on along the minus strand of OX388342.1, from coordinate 43,554,269 downwards.
TATTTTTAAGTCTTCGATTGGAATTTGTTGCCATTTTAAGGGAGAGATTTTAAAAACAATTTCCTAAAAACGTGATGGATATGGTGATCTCTTGATCTATGACTTCAGCGTGGTTAATTGCTAATCTGTGCTATTATTAAGCTCCCAAATAGACGTTATTTTTCCGGATCACCACTTTTCTTATTGAAGTCCTAGGAGGGTGTAAAGTCAAAAACGGTATATCGAGAATCGAGAAAAACTTTTGATTTTTACTGCAACTTCCTAAAGTAGACTTCAGGTTATCCTGCCTGCAGACTAATTCCTCTATATCTTGAACATGATCATCTTTGAGGTACTGAACGTTCTTGTAATAGAAATCCAGCAAGAACGTTTTTACGACTCCCATTTTCATCTCATCTTACGAGCATAGTATATTCATCGTATCCATTACTTTCATAGGTAAACCATGGTATCTGGTTTAATTTCATATTATGGTAAAATGGTCCGAATAAAGTACAGATTTTAAAATCTATTATTTTTTCTAGCTTGATGTCTTTGTTGGTATCATTTTTATTCAGAGTTAATAATCCAAGGATTGAAGAATAGGAATCTGCGTTATCTTTGCTCAGATAGTTGTGTGGCTTGGATTCTAAGGGAACAGATGTGAAAAAAATATTGTCATGCTTGGGACACGAATCCAAGTCTCTTTTACTTCTTAGGCGGCTATTCTTACCGCTGTTTTTGACTCGGACGGGTATACTATCCGGTCGGAATATCTGCATGGATAGTGATAGATCTTGAGTCTCAGTCATGCCAATATTTTTCATCGCTATTTATTCTTGGATTGGATTGTTATGACTCTCCATGCCATTCTATCTTCTTCCATCACAATTCCTAACTTAATAACACCTGCCATCTCTTTCATATCATCATCATAATCAGCCATTTTCAATCCGACGTCGAATGTAGGCCTCCCCAAGTACTTTCCAATTTTCTCTGTCCTGAGCCTCTCGTTGCCACGTTACACCTAGGAATACAGTATATATCCTCCCCAATATTATTACCAATCCCTCCTTCCAATACCGTTTTCGGGAGACTATCGTGCTTCTGTGAGTGCCCAGTTATTTTTCTTTTTATTTTCATCAAATTTCCTGTTGCCTGTCTCCACATTCACCCTCCGGAGCGAAATAAAAAGTCCAACTCAAGGACCGTCTAATCCACGCAATCGCTTCGACGGCGAAAGTGACAAAATTCCCTCAAAGTCGCACATTATGCGAGTGGATATCCGCACGCCTTTAAACTCATCTCCATAGCACTTGAGAAAGTAACCCCTTACCGAGGAAAGGGGTGAGATAAGAACCTGTTGACGTGCACGAATCTTCTTTTTTTTTACCCTCCTCCTTGTGAAAGAAGTACTCTCGTCGTTTAACCCTCGCTTTCGATCGGCTTTCGAAGGAACCTTCCCATTGGCCACGCCTCTTTTTCCAACACTCAATTCTCTCCTTGTTTTCTTTGAGTCTCCTTTCCCTCTTACCTCATTATTCAGCATTTTTTCCCTTCGCGTCTTTAGATAGATATCTCTCCTTCTCAACTCGCTCCACATCCCATTTTGCATTCTCTTTTCCTCTCTGCATTTCCTTTTTTTCTGTTTACCTCTGTTTTTTTTCAGGAATATTCCACTGTCTTTCCCTCGTTGAAGTCTTCTTTAATATAAACGAACATTATTCGTTGGAATTTTCCTTAATATTTGATTACCACTGAGCCGCTACTCGCTAAAATTAATCAAATTATATGTTCAGTTGACGTGTTCTAAAAACAGCTCATGGTATTTATAATGAATATAATAGCTGGATTTAATATATATTTAAACCCGATGTAATATCTTAAGGATAGGGTATGACTAAAGCTTTTAATCTTTCAAGTGAAAAGTTTGTATAAATAATTGTCTTACTTATAAACTTATGAATTCTGGTGGAACTTCAGGCTAAAACAATCACACGATTCAAGTTCGTAGTGAATTCGTTTCAAAATCTGGCATCATTTACTGAACATCATGACCTGAAGATAGACTCATTTTGGTAGTAAATGGTCAAGAATGATAGATAGTCATGATTTTTCTATTACTTTTCTATTGGTTTCTGCGAATTTAAGTTCTCATCTACTGATTTTTACATGCTATTTTGTATTAATTGAGAATACATAACTTTGAACGAAGTAGACAGAAGATCAAGAACCTAGGGGAGAAAACAAATGTACTAAAACGTGTAGAGTCGAAATTACACTTTCTTCCTTCTGAAAATGGTATCCTTGCTATCGAAATACATTAACAATTTACTAGAGAATTTTCTTTGACTCATACGGTTTTTTGGAGTTTCTCTGTTTTTATCTGGTTTTTGATTTGACACTTTGTGTGGATTTTTTATTGCCTTTCATAAATAAATATAAATGAAGTCCTCAGAATTTATATTTAACACCTTTGTGCCATCAATTCAAATGAAATTGTTTGTTAAATCACAACACAAGTTTTTCTTTCCATATCCTTACCGTGCCTAAAATTTATATTTTTTTTCTTTTGGAAAATTGGCATAGAATGAAATAAAAAAATCGTTTTTCGCTTCTATTAGGAAATGTCGCATTGTCGGTTATTGAGGTTGCATATTGAAGGTTGTATCTTAAATTAACTGATATCGCGAAAGCAAAATTCGGTTAATATAAAGGTTAATATAATACAGTCGATTTTTCTGTAAGTTTAAGGTTAGTTGTGGATTATGACATTCTAGAAAAATCCCTATGAAGTTACTATTTCCATTTAAATTTATTAAAGATAACAGACCGAGAATATAAAAGTTGCTCCTGAACGTATAGCTTTTGGAGAGTTATCTTGTTTACGATAAAGTTCTCTTGGCGCTTGTTTCGCCTCTCATCTCCATAAACATCCATCCATTTCTTCTGCTCCTATTCATTTCTCGAAACCCATTACCCTTTGCTATTAAATCTTCCCATCTCGTATTCCCTCTTCGGATACCACATCTTTATTCCTTTCTTCGCCCATTCCCTAAATTATCTTCCCCTCTTCGATAACTTCTCTCATTTTAACCGTGTAGACTTTCTACCTTTTCCCTCGCAAATAGGTATTTATGTGAATTTCATCTTCACTTCGTCGCGTACTCATGTTTCCTCTTCACAATTAGCTTTTCTTTTCCTTCTCGCGGTCTCCTCGTTTCCGTCCCTTTCATTCGTATTTCCTTTCTTTTTTATCATTCCCCCCCTCCTTCCTTCCGCGACTCGTAATTTCGTTTCCCTCCGACTCTTTCCATCTCTCTTTGTTGTTTCTGTCATCCTTTCCCTGCGCAGTTGGTCCTTTTCAGGACGATGCTAACTCTCTCTTTCTCCTCCAACTAACTCCAGTCTTTTCACATCGCTCTTCTTTTTGGAGAGGAAGAAAGAGTGTGGGAAGAGGAAAGTGCAATCGGATAATCGATAGTTTTGTAAAGACCATTTATATTTTTCTTCCATATGACTTTAATGACGATCATATGACGTACGTGTAGACAACAAAGCTGCGGTTCTTTAAATTTTTTTTTCGAATAAAATTTTTATCGATTTCGAGTCGAATTTTCCCATTTTAATCGAATTGAATGTTATAAAAAAAATATTTTTACATCTAGAAAATCACCGAGGTGTACGTCACGATACTTACCAAATTATTTTTTTATCGTGACATTTCTACTGCGGTAGGTCAACTTGAACGCGACTTTCATTATTTTATCATTGATTTAAATTATTCCTTTTCGATGAGGGCAGTTGTTGTCGTTAATTTATTACTTTCCTTTTCTATATGATCTTGTCGGTGTAAAAGTTTTTGCCTTTGTAAATACTGTTAGGTGGCTTATTCATATTTTGGAAAACGGTGTAATTTATTCTGAGTGCACGTCGCTTGAAAGAATAATCGAATGAGGAAACTTCGCCGACCCATAATGTAACTATGCCTGATTCAGTTTTTGGGGAATTCGTAACAGCAATTCCCAAAATTAATGAACATACCACTCAATTGTATCTAAGCTTCTGTTTCCTGAACTCGTAGATTTCAAAAGCATCTCTAAAAAACAATTTGAACATAAATTACTTTAACCGAGAGGCTTCGTTAGAACATCGTAATGTATGAATTTAGGGCAAAAAATAAAATTCAATCGATGAATCGCGTTCTAGACAACTCTTCTGAGGTTATAGTTAAGGCTTCGAAATATATTTCTATCCTAACAAATTAAAAATTTTACTAAATCCTTTGTGACTTAAAAAGGAGGGGCAGTATTAAAACTACATTCAGAAGATAAACTCAGATCTCTCAATTTTATTATATTTGTACTGACGAATGTTATCATATTTTTATTTATTTACACAACAATTTCTTTTGGGCACGGAAAGGAAGCACGATTGCCAGAAAGAAATGTTTTTCTAAAACGTAGTCGAGTATTACATTGTTAGGGTAGATTTACGAAATGAGCAAGTTACGCGTTCCGTGAAATCCATTTTCTTAGAACAATTTTCTTATGACGTGCTAGTTTTTGTTCGCAGGGAATGGCTTTCTTCCAGGGAATGGATTCTTCGTATTACGCTTTTTGCTCCGTTCTATCGATCAAGGCTGCATTAATTTATTGCCTCCTGTGTCTTCAGAGTTTAAGGCCATTTACGTAAATCTATTCAGGAGGTTATTTGCTCATACAATGTGCTGCTGTTTCAGCCTTAATATATTCATATATCTCACCGCTCACATCTGCTAAGTAACTGATTTATTGCCTAACGAATGAGAATAATTATGACGAGGAAGAAAATGAAGCGACCTGAAATTCCTCGAAAGATAGGGTGGAAATGTTTTCATTTAAAAAGTCTATGACGTACATAAAACGTCTATTTGAATAAATATTGTGTATTTTGGAAAAAGTCACCTTTATTTCTTCCTTCAAATTTTATGAAATGGAATGTATATTTCACCATGCAATGAACAGTCTCTTTTGCATAGCTACATATTTAAACCAGTTCAGTCTTCTTATATATTAACGACGCTTGGGAGTTTAAAATGTTATCAGAGCGAGGTTTTTGTTGTATTTAAATATATATCCATATTATATTTCCTAAACATGTGAATTTCCTTAAAATAACCATTTTCTGATGTTTAAGCGAAGATCTTTTTCGCTGTGTGTTTCATTTTGATTTCTCATTTTTTTTCTGGGCCTTTTGAATGCAAATGGACATTCGTAAATGTGACTCCTATATTTACTGCCTATAATTCACTGGAAAAAGTTGTTTTTCATCCTTCATCGGCTTTGTTAATGTCTACCTTGAAATATTTGCAATTCATATGTGAATATCATTTCCAAATATTTGTAAAAACATTTTCAAACAGTATGCACATCAACTTCCTAATTTGTTTACATTTTATTAGTGTTTATTCATTTATCTCCGACTTGTTATCAATCTATTACGTAGTATCAAAATAAACAATGAGGGAAAATTTCAATTCTGTGGAATTACTTATTTGTTGCTGTTTACTGTGTTCTGTGACTTCTAAATTTCCGTCAGATGTTACTTTTTTTTCTATGCTCGTGGAAGACTGTTAAGTCTTGTGTTAGTATAGTTACAGCCTTTTACTGCCTCTTCTCGTGTTACCGCTCCTCAGCAGTTTCTCCATTCGTCCAGCCCCTTTCCTTTGGCCGCCCCTAATCACGTTAGAGACGAATTTCCAAACTCAAACGACGCACTGGCCCCGCCGTAGTGTCTCGGAGATGCGATTCTAAACATTCCGCGAGCGTTCAACTACGAGTACCGAGGGATTTAGTGTCACGAAAGTCACATGGGTTTCCCAGTAAGGGAATTCAGCAGACATTACGGTGTAAGGAAGTTCTATTCGTTACACCGAATCCATTTTATCGCGTATGTGCTAATGTTTTGGCGTGTATAATTGCATCCTGCCATTAGTATTCCAGAGGCGCTTACCTCTGTAACGGAAGACTTCGGCTTAACCCGCAGTAGTTTTGAGGTCGGAGCGGAGGATGGTCGTTTTAATAATTACAGTGCAACTGCCGCTGTCGAAACTGTTACGTACGTTTTTATCACGTTGCGAGGACGTTTTAATCAAATTTCGGCGTCTCTAATTTAGGAGTATGCCTCTGTTAGGTTTAGGACTTTGTGAGATACGTAATATTTCGAAACGAAGCAGTTCGGTTTCTTCCTTTTGAGATCGGATTAAAGTTTTCGTCATGAGATGACGTAGCGTAGCATTGTGATGGGATGTAAGTGTGGCAACTCATGTTTTACAGCTCGGAAACGCACGTTTCGAAAGCTTTTGTCGTGGTATTTCATTCATGTGTAATGGCCAAAGCAGTCCTATACTTTTGTTCGGCTGACCTTTGTCTGGTATTTCGGTTAAGGTACGGTGCGCGTTGCGGTGTTGCCTAGGTCGTGACCCTTTTGACCTCAGCGAAAGAAAAAACGTTTGCAATTTTAGGGTTCCTGAAATATTTCCGAAGGACTATGGTTTTGACATGGTCACCTAATTTTAATTCCCTTTGTGAGGTGGGAAATTAAGTATGTAGTCACACTGAATTCCTTCAAATCGATTATCATAGCCCCTTTTATGTGTAGCTTCTGGTATCCTTTTTGGTGCGTCAATTATGATGCAAAATAATCATAAAAAGATGAAGAAATTTTCAATGTTTCATCAAAGTTTGGGTTGTAGCATGAAATATGAGGCCAATATAATACACTGTTTATAACCATTAAAAGCGTTGGTGTACGTGTAATGTTAAATTTTCATCATGACCCATTTCCAGTTTCAATATGAGCCCTGTTGAATTAGAGATTGAATGGGCTCCATATTTCCCTATCGGTTGATAGATAATTTCCTGAGTGGAACTTTTTACCTTCTATCGCAACGGGCATTACTTAATAGGACACAATTACAGGCTAAAATAGATTTTTCCTGTACGAGCGATAACTAAAGGGAAAAATAAACACGACTGTGTTATTAACATTAAGACGGATTCGGTTTGCGCTCTGAGAGCGAATAAAGCAAAATGTTGAACAAATTCCACAGTATCATTTCACAAGATTCCACAACTGCACGACCGGTTATAGGGAGCAAAACAAAATTGTTATTTCATTTCTTCTATTCATAGTCATCATTCGAAATTGCTCATGGAACTGTGTTTGCTTAATGAGTTCGCAGAGGTCGAATCTTGCTGGAGTAATTAATTCAGTACTCGCATGGAGATGATATTTGTTCTGTTTCGGAACTGATTACATGATACAGATATACGTGGGTATGGAATTTTGAATTTTCTATGCGCTATCGACTTTAATTTCCCTAACTTCTGCGCTCGCTGAATGTTGATGGAAACAAAATGTCTGCTTTGTTTTCAAATGCTGATTACGATTCGTAATATCGAAGTGACTCTTCGATAACTTAACGCTGAAGATTCGCGGATAAAATGGATAGCACTTCCATGTATGGAAGGAAATTGTCCCCAGTTCGATTCCGACAAATATTAATTAACATTTAAACAACGTTGTTATCCATGAACCTATACGAACATCTACTTTCAAGTGGCATAATTACTGTATGGGGATACTCCTCCACGGGTTTGCGGTAAATTCGTTTTTGTCCCTTATGTTTCCTGTTCCTACGGAATCGAGGGAGAATGAGAAGATATGGAGACAGATACAAGCGCCCACCTTATCGAGATTAGAGCACCGCGACCCTCCGTCGCCGCAAAAAAGAAAATCGTGTTTTCTTGCGATGCCATTCGTCGGCGCCATGCATAGCGTAAGGAGAATTGCCTACCTTTCAGGCGGTCTCTTCTCTCCTCCTTAATTCCGAAGCAAAAACTCCCCCTGGAGGAATAATTTGGAATTAAGGACTCCACGCGCGAAATGGACATGGATAGATAGAGGGCGCTGCTTGCTTCATCGCGGAGTTTCATGCGCGATAAAAAGTGGATTTTATTCCTTTCGCTTGCATTTTTACTTTCCCTTATTTTGCGAGTCGTAAAAAAATCTGATTCATGGCGTGTTTGGATATCGTCCGTATCTTAGGAATGACTGAAATCTGCAGTAGACGTATCGTTTTCATCTTACCCTGCTGAAGTATTGCATTTGAATGCGTTCCATCGGGGAGTCGATTTTGCAAATTCGGTTGTTGTTGTTGTTATTCGTTCTCCTTGACTTCATATGTGATTTCTGAACTTATTTCTGTTCTGAATAAATATACTATTTGCTGGCATTGAATAACTCTCATTCAATGCGAATATCATGGACTATTTACCTGAAGTTTATAGGATCAATATCTGCGTAGCTCTCTGGATCAACTAAAGTTTGCTAAAGATTCAATTCGTTAATTTATTTAAATATAAAATGCCATTAAACTTGCGATTATAGGCTAATATTGAGATATCTTCGCATTCCATAACCTTGGTGGATTTTTTTGTTAAAAGGGATTCCATGCAGACCAAAGTTCAAGTGACAAGTTTTATAAATAAGAACAAATGTTGAAAATAAATTATAAGTAAATATATTTCACAAGGATAGACTCAGTATTACACTTCCTGTCGTGGAATACAATACTAACAGCCCCCAACAACAACAAGCTTATTTTGTCTTACACCATGTAACATCACGCCTGTTTTACTGTTAAATGGAGTACGAAACTGCATTCTGCATTGGAAAACTTTTATCAAATTAGTTCATAAGCAAACTTGATTGAACGTAGAATCACGCTCTACTCTTATGCAACAGAATTCAAGCTTCCCTCTCCTTACTGGAAACCCGTAGAATGAAAATACCTCCTTTGAAGAGAATTAGTATTTCTCTTGCAACATTCTCCGCTTACTCGGGATGTTGTCTTTTCCTTCCATTACCCTCAATGAGCGAATCGCCGCGTTTATTTCGGGCGATAAACATCCCCGCGCAATCTGTTGAGCTCGAATCAATCGTCCGCTCATTTTGGCTGGAAAATGGAAGGGCGAGGTAATCCTTTAATGTTGGCTCCTTTATCAATGGGAGAATGTGTGTGAATGCTCCTTTTGAGAGGCAGAAAGGGAAGTCGTACCGGGAGAGGATTTTCGGATCGAATACCTTCTGCCGGGGTTTTTCCCCTTTCTTTTTCGAAGGAGCTCTCCACTTTTCGTGGGTGAGGAAGGGATCTTCGGGAGAGATAGTCGCGTTCGAAAAACGTGGTAGCAGGTGGCGGAGGTAAGGAATCGAGCCGTTCGGAGGATTAAGACTGGTCTGATGAGACTCTCCACCAAAGTAATGGGAGATTCACAGACAGGAAAAGAGGGATACATGATTGGAGCTGATAAGTATCAATAAAGGTGTGCGTGTCATTTAATGAGTCTCGAACACTTCATCTCGTGTCGTTGGGACGTTTTTGAGCGGTTTACACGCATTATCCCGTGATTCCGGAGTCTACAAGTTCGCGAAACTCTTCTTCATGAATCAGATCTGTTAGGAAAAGAGAGATGAATGATTGGAGCTGATAAGTATCAATAGAGATGTGCGTGTCATTTAATGAGTCTCTAACACTTCATCTCGTGTCGTTGGGACTTTTTTGAGCGGTTTACAAGCATTAAGCCGTTATTCCGCGTTCTACAAGTTCGCGAAACTCTTCGTCAGGATCATGAATCAGATCCGTCAGGAAAAGAGGGATGAATGATTGGAGCTGATAAGTATCGATAGAGGTGTGCGTGTCAGATAATGAGTCTCGAACACTACATTTCGTGTCGTTGGGAAGTTTTTAGCGGTTTACACGCATTATCCCGTGATTCCGGAGTCTACAAGTTCGCGAAACTCTTCTTCACGAATCAGATCTGTCAGGAAAAGAGAGATGAATGATTGGAGCTGATAAGTATCGATAGAGGTGTGCGTGTCAGATAATGAGTCTCGAACACTTCATCTCCTGTCGTTGGGACGTTTTTTAGCGGTTTACACGCATTAACCCGTTATTCCGCAGTCTACAAGTTCGCGAAAATCTTCATCATGAATGAGATCCGTCGTCGTTATATGGCAATGGTATTTACAATGATACACGTTTCTGCTTGTGTACTGTGAATCTCAATGGCATTTGTCAAAAGAATATCGATTGACTTGGATTTGCAACCCAAGGAATGAGGTCAGGCCCTTTGAGATTTAGAAACTGCAAATATAATCCACTACGGGCCCACGTGTAATTTGCTTCGAGAGGATATATTTTCCATCTGCTTCTGCTCCTAGACTTTTTTGCGTTTACTGCAGCGGTTGAGTTACTATTCAGATGCGTGTGCTCCGCGATTCGTTGAAAATGCATAGCTTTTGCGGCTCAGGAACTTTGGTGTATAAAATAATTCAAGGAAATACAAAACTAGTAACACAAGCTTTGCATATCTCCGACTCATTTAAAAATGTATTTCCAACAGGCCTCTCTCTCCAAGATTCAATTCGTGGTGTATAATTTTCTGTACCGAATTTAAATTTATCGCGAAATTCATTGAAAAATTAAAATATGCTCGATATTTTCTCATCAAACCAAGTCTTATTCGCCCAGCTACTTTTCATTATTTATTGTGGTAGTGGTTCTTAGTGTCATATGTTAATTAACCAGAGAGTTATAATTTTAATGGATTTGGTCAGGTGTTTGGGATAAAATTAAATTGGTTGGAGAGTTACATTATTTTTTCTAATAACAGGAAGTAATGAAATGCACCGAATAAAACTTTTGTATATAATTTCAGGGGAATTTTAGTTACAGTGATGTTCAATCTAAAACTTTTCGCAGTTAAAAATTCGTATATTTTAAAAGTTCTCCAGTTTGGTAAGAGTTACTTAATAGTCAGCTCCAAATGAGTCCTCACGTATGAAGCTGATAATATCATGTTTTGTGTTGCAGTGTTTGTCGAGTGTATGACCGTAAGTTATCCTTGTAAATTCATCGACAAAACTGTGAAGAAACATTTTATAGTTATAAGAAAAATTTCCGCGTTCCAAACTTGTGAAAGTTATTTATAATTTGTTGGTTTTTTTAACCTTTATGACTCATAAAATGCATATTAACTAATGTTTTATCCAGAGAGAGTCGAAATGTAATTAAGAAAAAAACAATGTGAAACGCCATTGAGTTCATCCACTTTAAATATGGTGTTCGATACATCATTACTATGTTATTTATGGGATTCTTCCCTGCAGTCTTTATAGCTAGCTTTAAAGTGGCAGAAATTGGACTTTTCGCCCATCCCCCCTACGTAGTGGATTCAATTTATTCATGAAACTGCCACAATCCGAAGCTATCACAGTTGAAATTCACCGCAAGTGAAAGTGGATCTCGAGACAAATCCACGACGTCCATATTGTTTTCCACTTCCGCACGTATATATTATTTCTATGCCTGACTCGCGTCGATTGCAGACAAGGTTGCAATGTTTACTCTTCACGGACGAGCGACGCTGCGAGCGTCTCTCTGTATCGTGCATGGAGTCACTCGCGAACAAAGGACGGTTCGCTTTTCCTCCTTCCCCGGAGATGACTAGACGACCGGACCGGAAACCCTTTTGAATCGTCAACCAACTCCTCCTTCCCCATGGTGATTGCAGCACTGCTGTTTTGTGCCTCGATTGCGGCCTTGAACCGACGGAGAGTTTATAAAAGAATGCTCCCATTGTCCGCCATCTTCCCTCCCGTGGATGATTGGGAAAAATCGAATTTCACTAGTCATTTTTTTCCCTATACCTCTCTCTTCCTCCCCTCAAGGTCGATGCCATTATTGAATGGGAGTCTGCCTTCTCACCACTTGAGCTGTGGCAATACGTAATTTCCTTACCATTATAAAGTAGATTGTGGAATTTGGAAAAGTGGAGAAGATATCTTAATGTATACTATACTATACTAAAACAGTAAAAAATAATACATACACACACGACTAGGTTTTGGATCATAGCATTATCATGCATCATCAACCTGATCGTGTGTGTATGTATTATTTTTTGCGATTTAGCATAAATTAAAGTTCCTTGTCTACTTTTCCCGTTATTATGGATTAGCACCAAGTAAACGCCGAGAGCATCTCCGCTAAAAGATAGTGTAGTTACAGGGTCCTCGTAACTGTGTTCCCAAACTGAGAACATCTCTTCGTTATATGATATAAGCGGGTAAAATCTATGGCTTGAATGTTCCTCTTTCAAACTTCAGTTTCATCGAATAAAAAGGGAAGGAAAATAATGAAGCTTTCTGTCTATAAAACAGAGCAGTGGTGTGTGTAAAACGAAATTACCTGTCAATGATAGTGGTTTTTCGTGTTTACGTAACATCTAAATATTTTTCACCGATCACAGTGTAAGTGCTAGCAGTAATATCGGATTCTGTCGAAAATAAATTAGAAATTTGTATAAAAACGGTATGGGTAATTTAGCACAAATTGGTCCCTGCATCCAGGAATCATCCGTAGGAGATACGGTTTTGAAAAAGTCTGATCGGACTGGGAATCGAATGCAGAATCTTCCTCTATCCAGGAATCGGCTTTTGTTCTGGCTTTATAGCTTAGATGGGTTAGGCAGCCAAAAATACGAATGTCAAGTCCGTTTCTCCTTGGGAAATTAGAAAATTATTACTGGTTATTATTTATCATATTAGAATAAATTTTTACGTAAGATACTTCTTTGGCAAATACTGAAGATTGTTTTAGTGATAGTGATTAAAGATGAATAATACGAATATTACTGTTTTACAGGATTTTAAAATGTGTTATTTCTAGTTTGAATTGCTTCGCGTACACAATTATTACCATTTCAAATGGGCGTGACTTGGTATTACTTCACCGGTGAACAGTATCGGTAATTGAGGAAGCCCTGTGGGCTTGGTTTCGCTTGCTACGGTTGAGATCGCTTAAGGCGTGGTTTAGCTGAAGAGAAATTGTCTTCCGCGAGTAGCGGAACTCAGCGTTGTTATTTAGCAATTGCAGAATAAACAGTTTTGGAAATGTTCCATGCGGCCTCCCGCAATTTTTTTCGGTTGTTGAATTTCATAGCGGCATTCAGTAGCTCAATGTTCACTACTTTCATTTGAATAAAAAAGAATAGCGGGAGATGGTTGGGGAACGAAGTGTTCTGATTGAAATAAAATGGTGAAGGAGGGAACGGGTGGGTCGGATATTGATAGGGGGAGGATTGATGAAGCAGTCGAAGGCAGAATGGAAGTGGAAACTAAAGGAACAGGCAAAGACAAAAGTTGACGGATGATGTTAGAGGTGGGGCTAGTTATTCACATGCAAAAGGTAGACTTTAGTGGGGAATTCAACGCATAAATATACCGAAAACAAGGAAACTCACAAAAATTGTTCTAGTATACATATATTCATTTTAGTCATCATATTAAATGAGAGAATTGCTTCAAAATCAGCATATTGCCTTATTATTGTTTTTTCCCCATTTTTCATTGACAGAAATATTGGAAATCGATCATTCTGAGAATTAATAGTTGTTATGTCGCCTATTATTTTGAGTTTTAATTTGTTAATTACTACTCATTTACAATGATTTCACCAATCTCCCGTTTATAATTCCTTTGAAAACTTCCTATTTATATAATTTATCTACCTACGTTAAATTTTGAGCTAGGTAACCTTAGGTAGCCTTAGGTAACGATATGTCTCCTATTGATTTCATTCAGCCGCAAAATCGTGTGTAGCGATCAATAAAATAGGTTAAAGGGAGGTTAAAACGGTTAAACATTTTTAACGTTTTTTTACTAGGAATTCGTTTCTTTAAGTGACTGAAAATGAACAATTACAACAAAAAATCGAAATAAAATTGATTTATCGCATTCATTTACATATCATAGGTTTTACATATTCCTAAAGGATAATGCAATATTAACTAAGAATCAATAGCAACATTCAGAAAATGTCCATAATTATTTTGCTTTAAATTATAAAAACAAGAAAACAACAGGGGTATATTCTTTTAGTGGAGCGTTTAAGCAGATATTAATGATAATAGAAATTTCATGTTCGCTTACCTAGTTTTACGTTTAAATATAAAATTTTCAACCTAAATTTCCATTATAATCGTTAATTTAGAGCGGAGAAATGGCCATTATATCCCTCGAAAAAGCTGGGTCTCACCGGTGTTCTTTTTCGTCATCCAGAGGGAAGACTTTCTTGGTTAACATGAATCACGTATGAAGCTACCTGTGAAAATTCTTTATCGCTGCATATAACCCAACCGTAAGTTTCACGACAGCAAGAAGATCTTGCGTTAACTGGAATAAGCAAAATTAAAAAAAAACGAGAAAACTAATGGCACTCCTAAAAAAGCCGCTGAATCCTAAATCCTAGGATGTTTTAATGCTTTTCTTGGCGTGGTTTTTCCTACGGTTTGTGAAGATTTGAGAAAACTATTGCGGTCAGTGAAAAGAGCAGAGTTGGAAAAATACTAGACCTTGATTGAATTAGAGTAGAGCTTTTAAATAAGCGAATGTTTATTCCATTTTTAATGATTGCTAAGAAAATTCTTTCATCGCTTTCCTGTCTTTCCGTGTGATTTAACTAAAACTTTACCATGAAAACTTTCCTCATTCTGCGAGAAAACGTGCAATAATTAAGATGTGAAACACATAGGGAAAATATCCTTAGGCTCTTAACCTTTGAAATTTAAAACTTGCGTTTCTGATATGAACCTTTTAATCATTCTAACTAACACAAATAAAAAATAACATAAACGATCATCTGTGGGGAAAAAATTGGATATGCATAGACTGCATTAATTCTGTTTAACTACATTATCATTATTGTTATTCTACATTTTTTATGTCCTCTGTCATTTTACGATATTAAACTTTCATTTTAGGGACTGTTGTTGCAAAAATATTGTTCAGCCAACCCGTATTCATCCTGAAATATTAACTAGTTTCCCTGTTACGTTTTCTTGATCCTTTCCTGTTCGCATTTTCACAATTGTTTTCTTTTTTGTGATTTACTTAATGACATAATTATTCTTTTGAAGGTATTCCTCTTCCAATTGGATTATGCACGCATGAATAGTACATGACGTCGAGTTCATGTTGTAAGAATGTACAACTATGACGTGCAAGTATAATCAATCCTCATCTTTCAGTTGTAATTTGTGGATGATGACTTATGGCTATCAAACGCCATTGACTTTCTGCCAACTTAGAACAATTTAATGGTGAAGCCTTTAGATAGGAGTTCCCAAATGCAGCTTCTTGATCTTTTTAAGAGGTCTAGAGTTGGTAACTTTCCAAAATAATTTTCGCCGAAAAAATTTCACTTTCAATACCTTTTGAATCACTGTAGCAGTTGAATCAAAGGGTCGAATATTCTAAGCTTATTCTTTCATTTGAAATGGAATATGGATTTATTTATTTAAATTACATTTTTATTATCTCTCATATTTTGAAGTAAATTTCTCACATGATCTACTTTTATTTCTTGAGGAAACAAGAAAACATAATACAATTATGATAAGGGATGCGTCAAAGGTTTGATAGAACGAAAATCAAATCTAATGTTTTTGGTTATGATGGGTTGCAAAAGTTAAAAAATAAACCGAATCGTTAGAAATTTCAAAGAATTCCAATTGAGAGTCTTAAACAAATATTGGAAGCTCCTCGTTTGAGTCAGTTTATTTATTGAGTTTAAATTTTAATAAAAAAAAACTTTCAGCTATGCTCTCTGTGGTTGTCTGACCCTGGCTTTTTCTTTAAAAAAATCAATGAGATAACTATGAAATTGTGATTCCAAAGGGATTTTATTTCATCTGCCAACGTAGGGATTCTTATTTGAGTTTATTCATCGATAAACATCATTGCACCATCAAAGGAAATGAATCCGAGTTTGCTCATTACCTTTCGAACAGATTAAGACCTAGAAATGTTTATGTTACGTATGGCCTTTACGAGAAGGAAGAATCCTTTCTATCGCCAATTTCTAATCTCGTTTAGGATGTGTACAGGTTGTATATGCAAATATGAAAGCAATCTCAATGGTCAAAGGCCGTTAGACGGAATTCCGCAAAATTCCTCGAGGTAGGTGAAGGTCCAAAAGAAAGGCGGTCGCGGTTGGATGCGAGTTTCGGTTGTCTTTTGTCTCCTGAGAATTTCCTCCAAACGGATGAATCGGTCTGTATCGGTTGACCGCACTGTAGTGGCCTAATTAGTTGACGCAACGGTTGTGATCTCGTTATTATTCCACTCAGTATTCCCGGTGCGCAGGAAACGTAATTTACGCTCCTGTGGCGATACGGATTAAATGTTAGAATCGCGAGGTGTTCTTTATTTATTCACTCTTCGTAACGGGAATTCCTGTTGGGGATTTATCAATACGCGAACAACCCTCGTGTGAATGAATCTCTTCGTCGGAAACAAATAAAATCGCCCCTGAATATATAGGACAGTAGAGTCGCTAGATGCATATGCTTCGGATTTATTAATATTTATTCGAATATTTAAGGTTGACTTCCCCTGTTGCCAATTTCTCTCACATCGCTTGTTAGGGACTGAACGTATCGGTTTAATATTCCACGATTTCGAATTGCTTCAGGCCTCTATGTATTTAGTCATTTCCTGTTTTATTGTAGCGTGGAAGCGTTGCCTGTGTATTTTTCCCGCTTGTTTCGTTCAACCAACCCTTAACAATCCCGTGATGACCTAGAATTGTAAATCTGACTTCGGCGATTGATGCAATTTGATAATAACCTCTTCGAGGCGTTGCCCATTTTCATTATTCTGTTACCTTATTTGTTAACAGGTTCGTAGAACCATAGTAAGATTATAAATGCATCTTCTTCTAAAAAGTTATATTTATGTAACTAACATGTGTCCACAAATGACACACACAGCTTCATGGCTCTACTTATTGAAAACAGTATTACATACTTTATATATTTCTGTATTATAATTACTTTTTCTATTCATTCGTTATTCACGCATACATGATGTATACCTACAGATAGTCAACATGAATTTACATACATACCTATTATTGTTATAGAAATAGAGTTAATACTAAATAGGGAATAGACATTAAGGATCAAGGGGACGGGAGAACAGAATGAATTGGAGAAGTCATAGAGCAATTATTATTCCCTTCCTTCAGTTTTCTTTTCCTCTTTATATTCTTTGAGTACACAACTAACCTGATAGTTCTCTTTTGTCGATGAACACGATCATGAAATACTCGCAAATTGCTGTGAATTGTTTACAGCTATTTTATAATTAATTGTTTGCATCAATGCAGTGATTTTCTTTAAATAACTATGAAAATTTAAAATATAACTACATGCGGTGGATGGAATGAAATTATACCCGTATTGAAGATAGGATTTTATACAAAAAATTCATGGTAAACAAGGATAAGGATTTTATACGTATAAAATTACTCAAATGCGAAATTCAAGACGTAGTGTATTTAGTTTGCCGATGGAGTTATTGCTGAGTGGGTCTTCAATTATCGTCTCGGAATCCTTAGGCCTCTAATTCCGCAAATTTTTAATTCGCTCCTTGTTTTCTATTTATCTCTTACTTTATCCGAGAAACACCTTACCTACTCTTTTCCAGGCGCGCACTCTTTAATCACCGTGTTCCGCTAACAAGATTGCCTCTTTTCTATTTAATTCCCTTCTTTTTAAATCACATTGTTTTCTTCTCCTTCACCTGGCAGAATCCTCTCTCCTCTATTTTTCCTTTGAATTTCGCCTGTGGATTATTCACACCAGTTCTGCTCCAAAGAACGACTGTGGCGATCGATTACCAGATCTCTTCCAATTGACGGCTTCTTTTTTACTCGGAGATGAAGCTAGATGCCGAAAAATTCCACTTATATGCTTTTCGGTCTGTCCTTTCGTATGTTTGGGAGGGATGAATTGGTTCTCAATCATTACAATTAATTTGGTAGCTGGTTTCTAATCGTTTCCTAACACTGTAGTTTGGTTAACGTGATTGATTTAATTAAATTCTAAATGGAATATTCGTCACTAGATAACCGTTTATACGGTTACCTGAATGAAAACATATTTTTTATTGTTACTTTTGTTTATTGAAGAAATGTACCCCGCATCTGTAGAACATACCGATACTCTGTAACCGAAAATATTTTATTCCACGGTTATTTTATATTTAGAAAGGGCAAAGCGAATTTTCGTAGACATTAAATGGATAGAAATGGAAAAAAATTGATTCGGAATATGTTGTTTATATATAAGGGTATGCCATAAATCGTGAATTTGGTAGATGAGATTTATTAATTTAGATCATAAATAAGGCTGCACCTAATTTTTAGATAGAACGTTAATTGATCTACTACCTTTAGCTTTTCTGATAGATAGATGATTTCGGAAAGTTGTTACGATCCAGTACGTGAAAGTATAAATAAGAATACATTTTTCTTTTTGAAAGAATTCTCATAAAATTCAATACGAAATTGACCGTACGATGTCTGGTATCGATCAATGATGTGACTGTTTACTTTCTTTGCAGAAATTCACGTGCGAATTTGTATAGGTTTGAAGCCATGGGATTTTTCAAATATATAACTATCATTTATTTGCATTGGAAGCAAGCGGTGCGGAAAGTTTGACTTGGATTCCCTGTTGGATGTGGCTCTGAAGAAGAAGCGTCGATATCCACGATGTGATTGAAGCCCGAACCTATTGATTGGGTTTGGTAGATGAATAAAATACCTGAAATAGGTTTGCAGTGAACAGTGAATTATGAAGACGATAAGAAAAAAGAGTCTCGCTTTACAACTTACTCGTACATTTAGTAAAGATTCGGTATTAGTTTTCACAGATATAAGATGCTTCATGTTTTGAATATTAGGTTGCATCCTATGTAGTAAGTTGGTAAGTTTTATCCCTAATTACAGTGCTAATAATTCTGTATGTGCGAAAGTCATTGTTGTAATTTCCTTATTTGCTATTTCTTGCCTGATCTTCAAAACATGAAGTAACTTAAATCTGTGAAATTCCGCTTCTTCACATAATCTTTAAGATTATAATAATCTTCACATAATCTTTAAGATTATGTGAAGAAGCGAAGATGAATGAAAATTTAGAATAAAAAAGGGAGAGTTATTGTTTTTAAATTGATCGGAATATTACTATCCTGGCGGTATCACTCTCAGCTTAAAGCTTTTTGATCATCCTTGCAATTTATGTAGTATGTATGTAGAAATAGTCTAAGGAAAGCATTTTCAAGTTTTTGGCTGATAGTTGATTTCTGTGCCTTTAAAGGTAGAAAAACATATGTGCAAAAATAAAAATGGGAAACCTTTCAAAGGAATGACAAGGTTACGTACGTCTGTTTTACTTATCAAGCCGCAATTTTCATTAACGTATTTGGCTTTCAACTGCTCCATTTAGAATTTATTTTGAAACTTCCTTATATTTTAATCAAGTTCCTATTAAATTAATCGAAAGCAAAAATGTAATATAATTAGTCAGTTTAATAAATAAAAATATCGATACTTATTAAAATAATTAATTATTTTTCATTTTAATAATTATTTATTTAATCAATTGAACATATATATTATATATTGAAGATAATTAAGCTATGAATTTGAGGCTCAAAAATGGAAACAAACGTTAATTCTCGCCATTTGCATACATAGGAGTCCATTTTGTAACTTTTTGTTCTTTAAGTCCTCTGCAGATGTGATATCTCCTGATTTTGCATTCTGTCCCTTCGCCCCATTGCCATTCGAAGTCAGTTTAAGCACTGCGCTATCTCTCGTAGGTATCTCTATCCCAACCCAACGTCTTCAGACCATCTTGAAATCTACATCGTACTTTGAAACGGCCGAGGTTAAGCATTTAATCAAATCCTCCCGCTCTCTCCCTCTTATCTCCTCCACCTTCTTTTGATTCTTCCTTTCCATCTTCGTCCATCTTTCATTCACTCTTATTTTCCTTCATTGCTTTTTCGCTCTCTCTTTAGTAAATACCAATAGTTATTCTTTTTCCGTCTCTCTGTTTTCATTTTGGCTTTCATTTCGTTGTTTTATCTCACATATTCCTTTTTTTAGGCATTTATGCAGTATTCGGAGTATCTTGATCAAGCGGGACTTTCCCAGATGTATCAATTCTTTCTCTGGAATTTCGATTTAATGGATTTTTTTCTGTTATCAATTAAGTGCACATTTTTATATGCGTGTTCTATGTTATACTATATCTAGTAGCGCTGCTTTCCAGCATTTATAGTTGTCGTATAAATATTTATTTTTGGTAAAATGTTAAGGATATTGCGTCTTCAGTGGTCTTCCTTGTCGTTCTATGGCGTTCTGTTTCATATTAACTTTCTCCAATTTTTGTAGCGTACACTTTCCTCTTTAATATTTTATTAGCTTTTTCAATAGTTTTATCTTTTTCTTTTTATAGGCAAAACCTTGGCTCTCTCTTCCTTCTTTTCAGTATTTGATCCATTCTTCACGTGAAAAAAATCGTCAAATTTAATGGTGACAGTTATCCGATACTGGAAATTACCCCTACCTGAGTCTTCTTCGCAAAAAGCGTGCTTTCACAAAATTCCTAACTTTTCTTTTCTTATTCATTGCCTTTTATTTTTTTTGCTGTCCCGTTCCCAAAATCTCATAAGACGTTGTCTTATTGCATTTGGTTTAATTTCGGATGGAGCATTTAAAATATGTGGTAATTTGTTTAAAGGTATTTGAATCCTGGACAGCCACTAGCGTCTAGTTAATTCATTTGTCTTAATGTTAAGTATATAAGTATCTACCCAGCTTTACTGTACTAATCCTTTACTTCAGATTTAAGTTTTCCTTTTACGCTAACTTCCGCACATTGTGCCGTTCACTTTCACCTTCGAATTTCTTATCGTTGCCCTAACTGCGGCGAAAAGACGTTTCCATTCTCCCAAGAATGTACCACCTCCGTATCAGGGCTGTCCCCGACTACACCCTTGGAAAGAGTTCGCCTTTCCCGAAAAATAAAAATTCAGTATCTTGTTCCCTCTCCGGCCGATATCTCTCCCCCTCCCATTTCCCAGCATCCGTGTTTCCACGGCACCTCCCCCTCCCCTCCCTCCCTTCCCCTTCCACCACTCCCCTCCACCCCCTCCCACTCTTCCCCCACTCCTCGCCGCCACGTGCCCTCATGCGGGCGGGAGTGCCTAAACTGAGGTGGGGGAGCGGTAAGGACGGTTGGGTTGCCATAGTATCGATTTGGCCAAGGGGATGCAGGTGAGATGGTGGGTTGAGCGACGCCCTCTCTTCTTTCTCTTCTTTCCCTTCGCTCCTCTTTCACTTTCCCGCACATGCGAATTATTTACGTGAAAGCGTTTCCAGGGCGAGAGATAAAAAAAAGCATCGACCCCCGGAGGTTTTGACCCAAGTGCAAACTTGGGGCGTCCTTGAGATCCGGGAAATTTGTTTGCTTTTATCCGGCACCCTGTCGTTTGATTCCTGCCCTCGAATAAGGCCTCCGAACAGTTCCCTCGGATTCCTAAGGGTTCTTTTTTATTTTCAATCGAGGGCCCTGCTAATGTTATTTTTTCGGAGCATCGGGAACGAGTATTGGGCGCTGCTCGCTCGAGCCGGTGATTTCAAAAAAGGGCAAACTTCGAGTATTTCGACAGAATGACGTTTTATCGATAGCTGCTTAGGAAGCAAAAATGCATACGGAGCCCTTTCCGTAGGTGAATATTGTATCCATATTGTTTTAGGTTGGATTTATCGTTCCGTTGATATTTTTGATCACATACTCGATCTGCCTGTTACGATCTTTCCCGAAAGAGCATCGGAGACCGTGTATCCTGATAAGAAATTTCAGCATTTCACTCTGATATATATCTGGTTCTGTTGTTTTATATAATTTTCAGATATGGTTCGCAAGACGGCGTTTTTCCCAAACGAGGCTCTCTTGTCGCACGTGAGGCTTAAAGTACCTTTTTTAACTCTAATCTAGTTACGCAGCCTTTGTTCCTTTTCTCCATTTACTTACAAATGTATTCTAGTTATCAAGATTTGAGGAACAGTTTTTATTATCATGACCGATTTATAATATTTGTTTCTCCATATTAAATTTTAAGGCTCTCTCAGACTCTGAAATAGATTTTTTGTTTGGAATCGCTGACTGTTTAATATTTCATCGAAGATATCCTTATTTCTAATGTGTTTCATTTTCAAGGAAATAACATAATACTTTAATAATTGTTTCATTACGTATGAAAATGCAATAACTTTTAGTTTTTCACTCATTGGTGATATATTGGCTTTTTTAGATTGTTTTATATTTTCCTTGGTTTCCTTGAAATTCTCCATTCGTCGGAGAAACACTGTCCAGATCGCTTGTTTCTGTACGTTATCGCAGCTTATTTCTCCCTCGTTCTCAATTCTGTGAATTCCTCTGCGTAGTACAATCCGATTTCCTTCGATGTCTTCCACAAGATAACCCTCTCCGTAGACCTATGTCTTCCTTAGCACCCTTAGCTTACAGACGATGTGGTTCCGATCTTCACAGACGCTGAAAGAATTTTAAGTTTGAAATCTGGAGAGAAATTCATTCATTATAAGCCATTGACCAATATTTAACTACGCCCAATCACATATGTGAATACATTATAGGATTTTTTCTGCATTTCTTTTTCTTGCTCGGTCTTAAAAACGACTTAATTATTCATTTTCTGTAGATCTTTATTTACTTGAATGCATAATGCTACTCTCGGGTTTATCCGAATGTTTAGCATCATCTCTCACGATCTTTGGAAAGGAGTTGATTTAGATATTTTAGCTATCCATCCATGGACAATTACGTAATTTTGAGCTCATGCTTTTAATTCAATTAAATAATAACTAAATGCATACTAATAGCCAAATTTGATGCTCGTCTACTTTGATAGCTGATACATTTAGGCCATATTGTTATATGTATTTTGTCAAGAAAATATCAATCTCTGAAAATATTTCTTTCACAAGTCATTAATGTCTAATCTTATACAGTGCTACTATTTAATCAGGATTGCTTTATCAAACTAGATTAACCTTGATGGTTAACTGTAAGTGTATTTATAAAGAAATATTTCAATGATACCTGGATTTTGATATTGATTGTGGTACGTAATTGTGAAGCTAGTTATATACTTTGAAAATGTTATTAAATAAGCGTAGTATATATTTCACTTCAAATTTTCCATTAACTTTTCTTCCACCCTTAAGCCTGGCGTTAGCCAGCGAGTAATTCTTATTCTGGTGAAATATTAGAGGACTTATTTGGGGAACGAGAGAAATAATTTAAGCAAAATGTGATAACTGGAAGCTTATGTTAATAAGATTTATGCTTGATAAAAAGTGTTATTACATTTTGTGAAACTAATCTCTGATTTATAATCTGAGGAAAGGAACATGGCTTTTTGAACCACGATTATCAAAATATTTTAAGAAATCTGTCTTAAACGTATTGAATTGATATTTAACCATTCGAGGACGTTTTCCTTCATAATGAGTTTTTTTCATCTATATATTCGTGTAAATTTCAATTTTGGTAGCAATTAGGAACACATTGCGTTAATACTGTTATATTTCAACCCTTGCATATTAAATGATTATCATTTTGACCCACGGATAAGATGCTCATTTAAAGTAAGGAAAAATAGTAGAAAAAACAAAACATTTTCTCATTACTATATATCTCGGTAACATACTTGCTTCACGTCCCTTATCTACTATTATTTCCACCGAATCTCATCCCTTTTGTTTCACGTATTTTCTGAAACTTTCATATCCCATGCATATTTATGACTATTTAAGGGAAAACTTGGGTCGTTGTTACGTAATCACGAATTAGCAGTGCATTAAGGAAGTTTCTTTCTTAATGCGCCTCGTCGAGCAAAAGTTTATTTCCATATTTTACCCATCCTCCACGTGGAAAGTTTCCTTGGAGAATTTTGATGAATTGTAAGTGCTTGCAAACAAAACTAGGGCAGACCTACATCTCGGACTTCCCCTCGTGGCTTGCTCACGCTGCTGTCTACAGGCGGTGCTGACCCCTAATTGTTTACCGCTCTAAATCGCTTGTGTAAATTTGAGCAGACACCTCTCTTGTTTCTCCAGAGAGGCCGGTACAAATGCTTGTAGTAGCATCGTTAATGATCCATCTGCATTGCCTTCTATTGACCATATATTACCAAGATATTATCTGATTTTTCGTTTTTGGTAAACTTTACAATTTGTTTTCAAGATGGTTCACCAATAGGATGGCTCTAGACGCCACTAATGCATACAAACACTTATACATAAACGTTCATGTATGCATCATGCGTGTACATTATCTGTCCCTTAAGTCATTAACCCCTATTGGGGTTGTCGAGGCTTACTTATTAGTGGTACTAGGCCATTCTTTCTGATGTTGATGATCCTTCTATGAATTGCAGAAATTCTATTTATTGAAATTCTACAGTTAGTAATTCTACTAACCGTAGAATTTCGATAAATGACCTCGATGGATTACGTTGTTGATCATCAGTCACATATCATACACTAGTACGCGTCTTCTATATTATCACTACTGTAAACAAGATTAAGACAGAATATGTAGAAGTATACCCATTTTCCAGTTTAAAAATAATATTAAGGATATAAACTTATTTTATTATCAAGTAATCGTAGCAAAAGCAGTTTACCTCATACATTAAGCGAATCATGTTAAAATGGGTTCGATTAATTCTCCCTTTTTATTGTAAAGTTGGTTAAGTAAATACTAATTCTGAAAAAAATATTGGTATTGATTTGGTATTGAATTTCATAATTGCTCTTTTAATTTTTATGTTATGATCACATTTATCGGATGCTGTTGTTTATTTTGTTAAAAAGTGATTATTACTCTTCGTTCAAGAATAGGCTCCTTAATTTTTATATTTCAATTCTCTTCTCTTTTGATCTCGCCATTTTCTTGTCCTACTTGTTTTGTTTCTTGGCATTGCTTAATTTCTCGAATATTTCATCAATATTACTACTAATAGGAATAAGGAACACTTAGACACGGTAGCGATTATTCAAATATATTGCATACATTAATTTACCAGAATTATTCTTGGTATACAATGTATAAAAATCATACTAAAGTTATAAAAATATTTTCAATTTTTATTGAGAATTTTATGGATTAAACTTTATAGTCTTACCATATAGAGTAAGCTCCCTCTATGTAATTACGTAGGTCAGGAAATTATATAACACGGGTAGTGAAATATATAACAATAGTGTGAACATTTCCTGCTTTATATTTGAAGAAAAACTTTACTCAAAACACAAAAGGATTCTTTTCTCAATTTCACAAACAAAATTCAATAATTTAACTATATTTTTCCTACCAATAGAGATATTATTGGTGTTATTGCGATGGATATACATATATTGACATTTTTGTTGATATTACATTAAGAATTATAAATTCTCTTTCGCTTTTGAAATGGATCCTTTTTGTTATTTTCATACCGATATATGGACTACCAAATACTATTTAATTTGAAAATGAACCGGCAAGGAGTAGTTCTCTGTTGACTGGTTGTTTGTTAAGAAAATTTAAAACTTATTTTCCCGGAAGAACTGCACTCTTATTGCAAACTCAAATGACAATACATTCAAATTTAAAAAAGAATTTAAATTAATTTTGAAATGAAAATTTTAGGCTCTAATCAAGGAAACAAATATCTATGCAAGTTGGTTCATTCGTTCATTTCTTCTTCCTATTTCATATAAGGAAATAAAAATATATTGCTTTTATGCTCAAAATTGAACTCATAATCACTCTGAATATTGTGAAGTGTAGTGAATTTTTTTATAAGCGTGCCAAGAACTAAACCAACAAATGTGAAGGCAAGGGGATTATTTATTTTGAATTTAATGTTACTGAAATGTTTTGCTTGTTGTTTTGCCTCACCGAAATTGACGCTTTTGCGAAAACAAGTGAACGCTTCGTTTTTAAATTACTTTAAAGTGAAGCTGTCGATTTTAATCCCGATTATATATGCATTGAATTGATGAACTACGGCGCTGATCATTTCGTTTTCTTTTTTAGTAGCTTTTCCTGTCGATATCGATACTTCATCATTTATTAGATTGGAGTAATATTTAATTTGAGTTATCAGGGTAATTTATTCGTAGTTTGATTTCGAACTCAATTTTTAAATCTATTTACTTGAAGTCTTGTTTAAACATAAAACTTGGTCAATACAATATCTATACTTATTTTTTACCGAATTTCTCTTTATAAAAATCTAACGACCTTATCACGCCTCACAATGCAGTAGCAAGTCAATTACTAGTACATGTTCATCGCGTTAAATTTAAATTGAATTTAGTTTAAATGAAAATAAATTTGCCTTGATGTTATTCTCGAGTATGAATTCACTGCGATATCAGGGAAAAGTTGAGGAACTTCCTGAGATAAATTGTTCGAATATGAATCATTACATTTATGAGCAATTTTAATTTCGGGTTATAAAAAGATGTGAAAGAATACAGAGGAGACATTATTGGAATGTATTCTTAGGAACAATATTAATAAAGAAATTGTTTCTCAAGTGCGTATTTCCCAATTCTTGTAGATAAGAAAAAAGGAGCAGTTTTTCATCCGTTTTTCAGAAATTGCTTTTTCAAACTTAGATAGATACCTAATTGCATAGAATATGATGAGAAATTTCTAGAAGTACATTTATTAAGCTCCTATAAAAGTGTCTGAAATTTAATTCAAACCAAGAATTATTTTATAATTATGGTGCATCGTTTGTTCCTTACAATATCTACAGTAGAAAGTATTGAAATAAAAATTAATTACTTTTTCGTGTTTTGATTCAGAGGTGAAATAAATTTTATACTAGCAATCCTTCTTTGCTATAAATATATAAAATAGAGTATATTTACATTTAACTGGATGTAATGTAAACATTTGAGTATGGGGAGTTTATCGTTCATAATTTTAAAGAAGAAGCACGGGATGATTGATTTTGATTATTTGAATTTGAATTTGATTATTGTATATCCTTCTTCTAAAAATGAAATTATTTTTGTTTAATTTAAATTGAACAATGTCGTAGTAATTTATCTCATGCATTTTTAGCATATTATTCACAGACAAATATTCGTTTCACAGCTACATTTTCTATCTCTCGGAGTATTTTTCGAGCGTTCCTTTCCAGCGACGGGTGGAATTCACGCGTTAGAAACCGGGTCGCCGCATGACGGCAGAATTGCAGCATTCTAAAAAAATATTCATATGCAAAGTGCCGTTCATTACTGCATTGATAAGCAACTTTCCTCGGTCACCAGCTGCGCCCCCTTTCTGCGTGCATTCAGGTCACTAGAAGGACATAAAGCAGATGCCACAAAGAGGTGAAAAGTTCATTCAGGTGCAGCGTCGAACGTGTGGACTTTCATTGATCAAGCTAATGAAATATGGGGTTTTAGAGATCGGCTCGTCTTCCATTGCATTCAGATGCTAAAGCAGTTCACCTCAGTGATATTATCGGGCTGATTTCAATTTCTTCTCCCACAATTACTAGCATCTTATATCTCATGTACTTTATATTTTTATGCATGAAAAGTCAACGTCTCGTTAATGATAGGCTCTGTATCGGTCAATGAATCAGTTATTTAGTCAGATATCTCGAAAAACCCGCATAAACATAAATTTAGGTCGAGCGAACTTTTATGATTTCAAATGTATTACTTTAACTATAAATTTCGAAATTTTTACGCATGTTTATATGATACACACAATATATACTGTAAAGATAGAAAGTCAATATCATATACAATCGTTATAGAATGCCTGAAAACATGTTGGTGTGTTGAACTATGACGTCGTTGAGTTCGTTTAATATCCATTAACATATTTAACCTCCGAAATAAATAAATTTGAAATCATTTATTTAATTGTTTCTTATGAGTTGATGAATCTCAAGTTCATCATCGGTGCACTAAAGTTAACCACTTTTTCCATCACCTTCTGTGGTTATATATATAACCATAATAAGGGACATTTCCGTTAAAAGGTTTGCCATTCCCGTTACATTGGAACAATATTCAACAGCAATCAATTCTGTTTCCTTGCTTTAGAATAACTTAAAATGTTTGCAATATATTATTAGAAAATATACTAGAATATTTAATTAACAGAAGCCCTAGAGCGTCAAGATTCGCTGGAAAGAGCGGGTATTTCTATGAATGAAACAGTTGATCGACTGAGGGAGGTAGCGGTGCGATGCGGTGTATCAATGAATACGCTGCATCCTAGTACATCAAATGTTAAAAATAGTTTTCATAAGAATTCCTCGTAGTTTAAAGGAATTCGATTAATGATTTTTCTAATGCAAAGAAATGATTCACCAGAATTGAAACTGCGGAAATATTGTTCAGAAGTAAAAAAAATATGATACCAACTGTAGCGAAATAAAATATAACCCTTGTCTTGTGCTGAGGAGCGGGCAACTGCCTCAGGCGAGCAGTAATTAGTTACAATTGTCCAACCTATTGACGATCATTACCCGTACATCGTTCCTCCTCCTACTCCTAAACTAATCGAGTTCTGGGACGATAAAAGGACTCTGCAGTGAGCAGGAAGCAGTTCCCATAGTTTTCACCTTCTTCCAGCATTTTTCTTGCTTCGACTTTGGAGCGGATCTTTATCCACATAAAACTTGATTATGAGTAGATTTATTAGTATTGATGGGATAGAGATATGTAAAAGCTGTATATTTAACATTCACACTGATAAAAATCATTCTCAATGCAGCCTCCCCTTTTATTTACTCTATTTTAATTGTTATGCTGATGCGAAAGGCCATAATCCAGGTCATAACATTAACATACTAGATACATTAATATGCATTTATATTCGAAATAAAATTGAAGCATAACTGTACATTATAACAATGATTTTGCTCTCAACATAGAGTACCACACCATATCGTATTGTTAAAGCTGAGCCGAAGAGGGATTTATTTTACTATTATACCGCAGTAGTCACTAGAACAAGTGGAGGCGGCGTTATCTTTGACTGTATTTAACGTCTAACAATGCTGCTATAGATTACAAATTACGTTAATATAGAATCACTTTTATAAGTATAAGAAAACAAATCGTTATTTCAAAATACTAAACTGATTTTCTGTTCTCTATAATAACTTTTAAGAAATTGATAAATGCCATAGGATGAGAATTAATAGTTTCCACTCCTCTTTTTGCATTGTAAATGAAAACATAGAAAGGAAATGAACCTCGAAGATTTCTTCGCAATGATAAAGAAATGAATCGGTACCTTTTCTCTGTAAATTCTTTCTCGAGAATGCAGATCCCCTTTTAAAAACAAATACAACGTGTTATTTCCTAATTAGGTGGATTGCGGACGTTTGAATTTCAGCTCTTGACTCCTCCTTTATTCAGTCGCTTGAAATGAGAAAGGATATCATCCGGAGATTGAGGTCAAGAAGGCTATTCTGAATACTTTGTTCAGCTTTATAAAGGATTTTATATCAGAAAACCTTAAATGGGAAATTTTTAATAAACCTCTGAAATTTGGGAAGCTTATTTTGTTATTGATGTAGACTAATGCAGCGATTTTTAATTACTTTTCGGGGTCTTAGGTGAGATTTTTTTCATTCGTTAAGAGTTTAGTTCGATATTACTTATATTATGCATTTTAATAAACATACAGTACTTAGTTTTTGAAATTAGGTGATTGTGAATACCTCTATTCAGTACACAGATTTTTCAATTGACTTATTTTATTTTTGGTAGACAATGCCTTTTATCAGTTTGGTTTGTATCAATCCGTCATCTCTCATACTTCTTTATTTATGGTTGTTGGATATTCTATTTGGCGTTCCCTAGCCTCTGATATCGGACTTTTAACTTTGTAGAATACTTTCATTTATTCCTCGCTTATCGCGCGTTATTTATGTGCTTTATGATCGCATTCTTTTGCGATTAGCCTTATTTATAGCTCTTCTATCGTGACCTTGGGGTTATGCCGCTGTGATGCATCACTTAGAGCAAAAGTGAAGAACTCACGAGATGGAATGTCCAGTTCTGATTCGGAGTTGTCGTATTTTTATTAGAAACTGAGAAAAATATTAATTTCCGATCAAATATTGTGATTAATCTGCAGTGGTCCATTTACGGATGATTTACATCATATCATGTTATCCTAAAAATTATGCTTTATATTGATACTTTACTTTTTGATTTTAAATTCCCTTCCTGTGGCATCATTCATTCTGTTTCCCTTTAATTTAATTTTGGAAGAAAGCAAGTGGATTAATTCTAAACTGATGGTTAAGCTCATGTAGTTTTAGTTTACTCATCTCTAAAAATATTTATTATTATATCTATTTATATATGATTTATTACATTTTTAGTTCTTATTATTTAAGTTTTTATATTTTAGGTATTTAAAAATAGCTAGCGGCCCACGAGTCGCCTTTCGGCGTATGACCGCAAGTGCAAGCACCTTGACTCTATTTTCCTAATCGTTTGCCTTCACGTGTCGTTCGCGGAAAAAATGAATTCCTGAATCAATTCTACTATTTCCCTGATCTTCCTCGCAGTATCAGAACGGCCTAGAGAATATGTAGTTTGAATTTTCTCGGTTACTTCTTTTGAGAACGTACTTTTCTGAACTTATTTAGTAAATTCATCTTTTATAATTATCTTCTATCTTCTAAAATTTTCCGTCCCGCGCCTTAAATCTTTTGAGTATTTAAAAAAATCTTAATGATATTTCTTTACTTTATTAATTAAGGTAAAAACAATTCATTTTTTTAACTCTGCGATGGCCGTAAAGTGTATTCATCTGCAGCGAACACTGTCTTAGTTTTCGGCAAAACTTTTTCCAGTATCAAGTGCCAAATTTTCGGATTTTAGCAACTAAAACAAATTTCTATTACCGCATTGTCGGATATGAGATATCAAGATACAAGCCGTGGCAGCGGAATAGTTTACATACTAATGCTCCTTCCCCAGGTCCCCCCGGTTCGATTCCCGATTTTTTGGGTTATGGAATGGTCGACAATGATTATTACAATGGATGTAGTGTTAACCTTCCTGTTTCAATTTGAGAACTAATGTATAAAAACTTAAATTGAAGACCAGGATAAATTTTATTTTAGACTCGCAAATTCGCGTTTCTGAAATTCAAGTTTTATTCCCTTAAGATTATTCGGAAAACCTTTTAATAAAGAACACCTCTTGATGAAGTTGGGTCACCCTCCTTTGGCCACACCGAATCCTCCCCAAAGGTGTCACCTCAAATGAAGTCGCAACGCATTGTGGGAACTGTGAAGCAGTCTCTCCGACCGACAGACCAGCGAAATCCCACTCGGGAGCCCAATTCGCAACGGTAAATTTGAATGACACGAATGTCCCAATTCTGCTCTTCTGTTTGGCGGAATAGCAGAAGAAACGCGATGAGACAACAATTTAGCTGCACCGCCGGACAATCGATCGCTCGACTTCGCCCACGTCAGCGGAAAAGCGTGTCGCAAAGCTTTCTATTGGATTGACGCTTGGGACGTGCGTGTCTGTCTGCTAATTCCCCGTTACGCAGGTAATCTCGCGGCATCGCCCGTCACAACGGCGATGTTTTTGCAACGAGAAATGCTCGATTTACGACTTTTATATTCGGCAGCCCTTCGTGGAGTGTTTTTGAGGAAATCCTTGCGAAATTCCTCGAGGGACGTTCGATAAATAGGAAAAATGTCCTCCAGCGTTGGACGTGTTTATGGACTCTTTTCTCTCCTTCGCTTCCTCTTCTTTTCTCTTCATATTTTTTCACGTCAACTTTCTCCTCTCCCGTCATCCCGACGTTACGGTTTTTCCTCTTCGTCCATCCTCCTTTTATCCTCGCTTGAAGGTGTTTTTCGAAGGAAGAGGACGAGTGCTTTCAGAGATGACCAGCAGAGTTTAAGGGTGTGTTTTGGATGGTCTTTATTCTTTTACGATAAAGTCGAAATCTCCCGTAAATGCTTTAAAATTTTATTTGGATCCTATATTCAGGGTCGACATAAAACATGAGTCAATGTGGCCATTGCCCATGGCGCTAAGGATTAAGAGTCGGCAGAATGTACTAACTTGCTAATGAGTATTAAAATTTAGTTAAGATACACAGCCTTGAGAATAAATTTTCAAGAAAGTTAAGAAAGTCATCAAATTATATGAAAATGTTTTCTTTGTTTTAATCTCATGATCTGATATGGTTTATAATAATTAATCCTTAGAAAGTTCAATAGAGGCGAGAAAGGGCTTTAGCCTGCCTTCCTTCGGCCCTGCCTATGGTGGTGGGATCACGAAGAAAAAATGAACCCCATGTATAGGATTTTCGAAGTTCTCTTTGTATTTCGTTTTCATGGAAAATGCAATTATTACCATATTTGTGTAGATAACTTTGCGCTAAGTAATTTATCACTATCCATCTGCTGGTATCTTAGTAAGATCTAGATCATAGCCTTTTCATCGCCATGATTTATGGCTAAATGGGTCGTGGATTAAAGAAGCATCGAACTTAAAATTTTGAACGGATTCTTGATTCGATGTTTTGATATCATCAACGAGAACTTGGCGTTATTGAAAGACCTATCTTTGTCCTAGCCAGAATCAACTCTTTGGGAAGTAATTTGGATATCTGCCAATATTTTCGAAGCATATATATATTCCACATATAGAGATGAGAAGCGCGTATGATTTCAGTAACAGATAGTGGATCTCATAAGATTAGAAAGCCATGCTCTCATACGTAAGGCTTTAAGAGTGATTTATCATTAGAAGAAAATTATCAATGACCTCTCTATCATTGATTAACTTATAGAATAATCTGTCTATGCTTGATCTTCATAGTTTTCACTGATACTTTTATCTTTTGTAAGTGTGCTGCTGTATGTACTCTCTTCTCTATATTTCTCATTTTTTAAATGATGAAAGAATTAATATCATCTTGTCTCGTTATGGCCCCTAGAAGTTAATTAAAAACATTATTTATGGTATTATCGTTATTTCGGAATCCACTATTTTGACTTCATTCCTACAAATAGCGCACCATGGTTAGAAAGTAATAAGAACCATTGTGAAAACCACTGTTGCTCCGTGTAATAGTTTTGTTTTATTCCTTTCTCAGTATTGCAATTCTTTTGATTTTTATCCTTAGCGAATCATAAGCTATATTCTTTGACTGAGATTGAAATTTATGGAAATCATTTGCCATATTTAATCGTTGCAGTGTGACTACACGATAAATCGTGAATTAATAAACCATTGTAAAACATCCTTGAAGTTTTATATTTATCATAATAGATAAAATAAAGTTAACTTTATTTCACAAGTACTTTAAGGTGCCGGGAAAGGAAATATATACCTAGGGAGGCTAACTTTTACTTGATAAACTGCTTCCTGAATAATTTGGCCTTAGACGTATTTGTGGATTAGTGTAAGGTTTATTTTATATCATGTGTTATGGTGTTCCACCAAGTGAAGGCCGAAGTGATTGAATTTACCTTTTTATATTAGTCTTTACCCTGCTTATTTTTATTTTTGCATTTCTTGACTCCTGGCGATACTGTACTTGCTGTCTACCCCCATAAGCAACAAACCCACCCCTCGGCCTTTCTTTACCCTCATTCTTCGATTCTATTTCTTACTTTTCCATCATCTTGAGATCCAATCCTTTGATATCCCCACTCTTTTTGTTTTCGTTCGGTTCCTGTTTTCCGATCACTAGAAAACTTTTTTCCCGAGAGCTCTGTTCGAGTAAACAACCTCTCTTCAACTCCCTCCTTTTATTATTTACTTCTCTCGAAACGGCCTCGCGCATTTTTTACTGCTGTGGGTGCATCCCATTTTTTATAACTTCCGTTTGTTGTTTTCGTATTTTTTTCAGTTCCGTTTCAATGGATTTCGTTGGGCGGTGGCGGTTAAAGGGTTTCCGCTTTACTTTCGGGTTTGTTTTACGAATCACTACTCTCGCGACTTGCGATATGTTTGCGTCATCCTACTGATATTTGGTATGAGTGATCTTCCAGGACAAAATTTTTGGGTTTTTATAATTCTGTTTGAAGCAGATTTACCATCAAGAAATGTGTTCTAATGTTAAGCTGTATGTAAAGTCCGCCCCTTACGATGGTTAAGGGAGACGGAACAATTAAATTAAATTACTGGGTTCTTTCCCTTGGTGTCGAAAGCAATTGAGAAATAAATATTTACCTATTAATTTGAATCAAAATGACGTATATTGTCCAAAGATCGTGGATACGAACACGGGAAGAAGGATGATACACGGGAGACGATAGAAGGCGATAGACTATTTTGAGAGCAATAGGCTAACAAACAACACGGACCGAACGCGTCTATTCTTCCTCTTTGCCGAAGGACAGAAAGTGGAGGATAATGGTTAGGAGGATGGGGGATGGGGTGTGCTCATATTCGCGGCATTACAATTGCAAATAGTTTGGTGGTTAAACGCATCTGTAATGCATTTTTGCATTCCATTCCTTTTACTCGTTTTTTTTTCAAAGTTATTATATCTCTTCTTAATTTGCATTACGTAGGCAGTGCACGCAAGAGGATGTATGAATTGATATCCAGTTATTTGAAAGGTATATTTCTATATTTTATTGCTGATCTTCTATTTTTCGTTTTTCTGGTCGAGTGATTACTGAATATGTAGGATATATGAATTAATATTCAGTTATTTGAAAGGTATATTTCTATATTTTATTGCTGATCTTCTATTTTTCGTTTTTACTCTTCAGCTATTTGCAGGGTAGCAAATGCTGTGAAATTGTTGAAGAAAATTTTGCATGACCTACCTAAGTTATACCTTATTTTCATATTTACTTATCAAGAAATACCTTATTCAATATTGATTACTGTTAATTGTCATCTACATAGTGATTGATAGAATATGATATATAGTGGAAAGGGTTTAAGGTACTTTGCACATAATGGCGTGCACCAGGAAAAATCCCAAAGAAAAACGGACTTGAAACGGACTTCCCGGCCCAGTCATTTTTTCAAGTCCGTTTTTCCTTTGGGATGATATATAGTGTTTAATTAAAATTGTAAATTTAAGGTTTCCGACGATAAAAATTGATAAAATTGTTTGCTAGGCATTTTCTTTGAAGTTCATCAAGTTGAAAGTTTTACTGAAAACCTGATTAACTTGAGCTTTGGGCTTTCGAGGTCAATAATTCATTTCAATCATTTTCGTATGCATGCATTTATAATATACATTGTATATACTTTGGCTCTTTATGCTACTTAGGATGATAATTTCGTCTAAATCATCCGCACTGATTACTAGTATCTTTATCAGGTTCCGCTCTATCTCAAGACTCTGTGAAAGAGTGTAAGTTGTACTTTAAAAAAATAGGGTTGTGTTCCTTCAGAGTCAACATCACCCACTCAAATTCTTCATTTTCTTCTATTGTGCAGCGATATTGATTTCCATTAAGCCCTGATGGTACCCGAACCTATTGCGATCGATTTGGCACATTTTATTATCCGAGCACTTAAAATACCAATTTTTCGAACTGTTTCGTCTTAATGCGCAATTTCAATTATCTGAATACATCTTCTTTCTGGCTCGCATGCTTTTAAGATATCACCTGTGACTGCGGCCCTCTCGCATTCCTCTGACTTCCTTCTTTTGCCGCATTTGAGCATCGATTTTCCTCAGGAAACATGAGTGCGTTTCTATTTTTTAACTTTTTTATTCGACGCCGACGTCACTAGGCGCACATGGGACTCGGAGATTGTAAAACGACGCCAGTAGTATAAGCCCTACCTTGGCGATGGTGATTAAGAAATTACGTAACAGGCTTAAGCAATACCCCCACCCCTCCCCCACCCCCTCCCCGACCTCCCCCACCCCTCCCCCACCTCCTCCCCCATCCCCATCCCCCCAACCCAACACATTGCGGAAAAAAAAAATCTTGAATTAAAATTTAGAATTAAAATCTTGAATCGGCATGCAAATACATTGAAATATACTTAAAAATCTTGAATTAAAATTTAGAATTAAAATCCTGAATTTGTATGCAAATACATTGAAATATGCTTAAAAATCTTGAATTAATATCTTGAATTGAAAGCTAGAATGCAAATACATTGAAATATACTTTAAATAATTAACGTAGTATAGGAGATTGAACTACATTTGGTACTTTTCAAAACTAAAACAAGATAAATGAAATAATTCCGGTTAAAGGCGTATAAAAGAACTGACAATCATCGAGACTTGTAACAAATAATATTAAAATTCATTTGAGTGATTGCAAGAAAATAACTTACCTATTAACATGGAGAGTATTACAAGGGCCCTTATGAAATAAACTTCTCGAGAATAATTTAGAGAAAATATATTTTAGGCGTATTGAGCCGGAGAGGATATGACGTTTTGCTAAGGCGGTGAGACAGCGCTGGTTATATCGTTAGGTGGCGACGCTGTGAAGAAATAAAAGCCTTCGTCACACCTTCTACGTAGGCTATTAGAGGGTCTATTCTTATTTTCCATGAAAATTTTAAAATCCCAACGTCCCAAGTCATTCACCCTTCACGTAAATGCGGATATGTATTCCCGGCTCTTCTCGAAAATATCTTGCGTCTATTACTTAGGCGTGGGACCATGAGGAGATGTGTGTTATGTCCCCATAGCGAGTTGTCTCATTAAAACTAATAATATGGTCACAACTATGGAATGTAAAAGAGAAACTATGGAAACTCGCGATGTTTTTCAAAAATCGCAACAAGGGGTCGTGTCCGACGCGCGTTGTCTCATTAAAACTATTAATATGGTCGCAACATTACGGATATGTATTCCGGGCTCTTCTCGAAAATATCTTGCGTATATTACTTAGGCGTGAAAGGGGCTCTCATGAAATTAATTCTTCGAGAACATTTTAGAGGAAATATATTTTAGGCGTGTGGACCCATAGGTGACGACATTTTGCTAACCTATTAAGAAGGTGAGAGTATGACAGCGACCCTAACGATTATACCATTTGCTGTCGACGCTGTGAAGAAATAAGAACCCGCGTCACACCTTCGTAGACGGCTATTAGAGGATCTATTCTTATATTCCATGAAAATTTTGAAATTCCAACGTCTCAAGTCTTTCACCCTTCCTGTAATTAGGGATATGTATTCCAAAATGTTTATTCCGGTCTCTTCTCGCAAATATCTTGCGTATATTACTTAGGCGTGGGACCCTGAGGAGATGTGTGTTATGTGGCCATCGCGAGTTGTCTCATTAAAACTAATAATATGGTCACAACTATGGAATGTAAAAGGGAAACTATGGAAACTCGCGATGTTTTTCAAAAATCTCAACAAGTGGGTTGGGGTATGTGGAACCTTCCCATAATCTTACTCCGGTCTAACCAATCACGATGTTAAATATTCGCACGTGACCAGAGGTGAGAGTATTAATAGTTGTACGATTTTATCACTCTGTCCATTTGTGTGGCTTTGCTGGTTCTGTCCAGCTGCTAGTCTTTACTGGTTCTGTCCATTTGCACATCTTTATTGGTTCGCACGTACACTTACTTTACATTTGCCATCATTCTGATTGTAATGGAGGCTATCTTCAAGGTACTTCCGTCTACGGAAATCATACGCGTATTCCGCGCAGGGGTGCTAAATGATAATAAGGATTTATTATTATCAGCATTTACGGCTCTCACCCATCGCATTATTGCAATGGACGAGCACGTTGATGAAGACGACTTTCACGCCATGTCGAGTCTTGCGTTCGATTCGAACGATGGTAACACCGTTGGCATCTCCACCCTAATGGAGGATCCATTTTTCGGACCAGATCTTCCTCCTCCTCCTATGCAACAATATGGTGACACACGTGAACACTCTGTTTTAAACACCAGTCCTATTTCTAACGGAGATAAGGGAATATTTCCTGATTGTATATCCATCGCATCTTCATCAAGAGATCTTCAACTGTCATCCGAGTACACACCCACACACACCGATCCTTTGATATCGGGGATTTGTTCGGAAATTCTCGCTTTAGAGGAGGAAACCATGCGTGACCCCGCTTCCAACGTTGATGTGGAGATATCTTCAAGTCTTCTCCCTCTCACACCTCCACCACGAGGTCTTCAAAGTGCCACACCCCCGCAATCGGATATTTTGTTATCTGAGAACGAACACATACCCTTACACTCCAATTTTCCGAATTCAGAGATTTGTACGGAAGTTTCCGTGTTAGAGGAGAATTTTCCTATAACACCGGTTCTGAATATTTCAGAGGAGGAGGAGGAAGGGGGAGACAATCTTCCCGACTTCATCCAATTATATCATCTACAGAATCCACAACTAGGGGATGGTTCAGAGGGTGGTTCTCGTTATTACACGATTTTAAGAGAGAATAAAACTTTCCTCAGGAGATTTCGATTGTGGGGGGCTGAAATTGATTTATCAATTCACCCTGTACCACAAGGAAATAATCCTGTGGAATGGTATGAGGGACTCTTTCATTCTCTGTTAAACATGTTGAAAGCCGGATTGAGTGGTTCAACTCGTGGAGGGTTGACAATACGCAACGAGTTACATCCAAATCGCGACGTACATGTATCCTTTCGTCGTTGTGATCAGTTGGAACCCGATGTGATATTAAAACAGATTGAAAAAATCATCCAGTCCAATGAGGATTTTTTCATCAACGGGCTCGCGACTATCTCATTCCAACACATAGACATCCCCGTGGGGCGAGGACGTCCACGCCTACTAGGAATCACGGATTTTCATTTGTATTGCAAAAGGATGAAATCGATACATGTTGTCAAAAATGAGGACAGTTTGTGTCTGCCAATGGCGATATGTCTTGCCATATCTAGGCACGAAGATACGGCCATCGTTTTCAGGCGGGTTTATCAGAATAAGCAACTCCTTAGAGAAAGAGCACTCGCTCTTTGTAGAAGGGCAGGTGTTGTGATAGGAGGTGAGGGTGGAGGGGTAGAGGAAATTGGTGTTTTTCAACGTGCAATCCCAGATTACCAGATAACCGTATTCACGGATTTCAAAGGGAGAGATGTATTATTTGAGGGCCCTCGCTATACCGTAAATGGGGAGGAGAAGAACCACATTGATCTCCTTCACGGAGAAAATCATTTCAACGTAATATCCTCGTTGACCGGTGCTTTTTCAACAAAATATTATTGCCGCAAATGTCGTACACCTTACGAGCACCATTATCAACATAGATGTACCGAATTTTGTTCGAGGTGCTTCTCTAAACCACCTTGCTATTCTCCTGATGCCGAATCTATCTCTTGTGATAAATGTTTGAGAGATTTTCACGGGGGAGACTGTTTTGAAAAGCACCGTGTGAAAAAGGGGAAAGCCGAACCTATATGTGAAACCATAAGAGCTTGCCCCAAATGTTTCACCATTCTTAAAACTAAGAAAAGGTTTAGGGAACATATATGTGGGGAATATTACTGCACGATTTGTAGGACGATCGTAACAGAAGGCCATAAGTGTTATATGATGCCCGTTAAAGAGGAAGTCTTGAAAAAAAAACATCAACACGCCTACGTGTTTTACGACGTAGAATGTAGGCAAGATGTGGCACTATCTACAAACACGTTCTTACATACCCCCAATCTCCTCGTATCGGTAATCATATGTGGCAGTTGTATAGATACCTCTCCTCGCTCTTGCGATAAATGTGGAAACACGGAAAATGTATTCTCATCAGAGGACCCCGTAAAGGCATTCCTTCTTTATTTGAGCAAAATAGATTTTAAAACAATAACATGTATAGCACACAATGCCAAAGGTTATGATAATAACTTTATTCTGAAATCTGCTCTGGAAAAGAGGAATTGGCAGCCTACCGTAATTATGTCAGGTAGTAAAATACTTTCAATCAGCTTTTCAAAAGGCAGGGTAAGATTTATTGACTCCTTGAGTTTTTTACCAATGGCTCTCTCAAAACTGCAATCCGCACTAGGCCTTGAGGACTCATGCAACAAGGGGTACTTCCCACACTTCTTCAACACATTAGAGAATACAGCCTATGTTGGAGAAATCCCGCCTACACACGCATATGGGGTCGACTCTATGTCGACAAGGGAAAAGGACGAGTTTCTTAAATGGCACGAGGAGACTTCCTCGAGAGGTTTCATCTTTAAGATGGAGGAAGAAATCCGCAAATATTGCATTCAGGATGTCCATATACTGCGCTCAGCCTGTCTTCGCTTCCGTGAGATTTTTCACGCATCTACGGGGGTTGACCCGTTTAGGGAGGCGATCACCATTGCCAGCGCGTGTATGCTAGTATTTAGGAAGCGTTTCTTAAAGCCGGAAACCGTTGCCGTAATACCGCCAGGGGGTTATCGTCTTGCCGATCGCCAATCGCGGAAAGCCCTCTTATGGCTATTGTGGGAGGAACGCCGAAGAGGGATCGCTATCTCTCACGCGTTAAACGGGAGAGAGAGCCGCGTCATGGGGCGAAAGGTCGATGGGTTAGCCGGAAAAACCGTTTTTGAATTCCACGGGTGTTTCTTCCATGGATGTTTTGTTTGCTTCCCCAATCGACTAGAAAAGATTTCGAATAACCCTAATGATACTATGGCCTCTCGTCAAGAAGCAACGATGAGAAAAACTACATTTCTCCGTCGTTTGGGGTATGAAGTAGTTGAGAAGTGGGAATGCGTCTTCGATCAACAGGTGCGGGAGGATTGTGATTTATCCGCCTTCGTAAAAGGAAACCCACTTTCTTCAGAACCCGCGATTAACCCTAGAGACGGATTCTACGGCGGTAGGACCAACTGTGTAAGACTCCACCATAAGGCTGACATAGCGAACGGCGAGGTGATCCGATATCTTGACGTGTGTTCCTTATACCCTTACGTTAATAAGTACAGAAAATACCCGATCGGACATCCAAAAATCTTTGTGGGGGAT
This sequence comes from Sympetrum striolatum, assembly GCA_947579665.1. NCBI lineage: Eukaryota > Metazoa > Arthropoda > Insecta > Odonata > Libellulidae > Sympetrum > Sympetrum striolatum. The sequence continues at coordinate 43,513,327 of OX388342.1, read as the reverse complement.
GAATGTCCGGGATTGGATTCTGCGGAGGGGTTAATGAGATGTACGGTGTTACCACCCCCGCATCTCTATCATCCGGTACTCCCCTACAGAATGAATGGGAAATTATTGTTCCCACTCTGTAGGACTTGTGCTACGTTGGAGTCGCAGGAAGCTTGCGATCATACGGACGATGACCGATCGATCACAGGGACGTGGGTGTCCGATGAGGTAAAAGGAGCCGTGCGTGAGGGGTATAGATTGATTAAAATTCATGAGCTATGGTACTACGAAACCACGGTTTACAATCCCGCCACAGGTGAAGGAGGTCTATTCACGGAGTACATCGATTGCTTTCTGAAAATGAAGCAGGAGGCAAGTGGTTTTCCATCGTGGTGTAAAACGTTAGAATCACAGTCTAAATACGTTACCTCCTTTCATGAGAGAGAAAAAATCAGGTTGAACAGGGAAAACATCAAACTCAACCCAGGTATGCGACAGTTATCCAAGCTAATGCTCAATAGTTTTTGGGGTCGTTTTGGTATGAGAGAGAATCTTCCACAATGCACCATTTTGAGAACAAGGGAGGAACTCATTTCGCTTGCAACGGCTCCAAACGTAGAGTTATCACGCGTGGTTCCCGTGGATGAAGAGGTGGTATATGCATCCTGGAAGGAACGGGAAGAATCCGTCAAATCGTTACCAACAGTTAATGTTATGATAGCCTGCTACACAACGTGTCACGCCCGGTTGGTACTTTTTGATTATCTACGTAAACTTGATCGTCGCGTTCTCTATTTTGATACCGATAGTATCATTTTCACCGAACGCGATGGAGAGTGGACGCCCCCCATTGGAGATTATTTAGGCGATTTGACGGATGAAGTGGAGAAATATGGGCCAGACTCTTTTATTTCTGAATTTGTGTCGGGAGGGCCTAAAAATTACGCATTCAAGATACGGTCCAAATCGACAGACTTTTGCAAAACTGTTTGCAAAGTCCGTGGCATCACCATTAGCTCCGCCAACGAGGGAGACGTTTCCTTTGACCGTCTTAAAGCAATGGTGACGGAAGAGGCTCCCCCGCTTGTGGTGAGGTACGAAAAAAAGATTGGACGTGTCATTCCTTTTCAAGTCGTATCGCGACCAGAAAGTAAAACCTTCCGTGTTGTTTACACGAAAAGGAGACGGGTGGAGAATTTCGACACACTCCCTTATGGTTACAAACGCCAGCGCACCTGTTGAACGTGTGCATGTGAGGACGTTGTATATATCACGTAAATATCTTAATTAGTGTGTAAATATTGTAAATACTCTGTATATATTTTCCCTCTCGCGGATTGCAACCTTGTCGTGGTGAGAAGGCTTACACGTTCCAATATTCCGTAATTAATTATGGTAGGAACCAAACCAATAGCAATCCTTACAATTAGATGATTAAAATTTTTGAAACACCTCCGTGAACACGTACAACTTACCGTAACGGAGTCTTATAAAATCCTAGTGGTTACATCACAGGCCACACTGTGAATATAGATCTCTGTATGAAACATCCATTTGGCGCTATAATTGCGGGTCCCAGCTCTTGCGGAAAAACTATCTTTGTAAGCAGACTTCTTACTCATAATCAAGAAAATAGCAAGAGAACGACTTAAGTAGTCGTGATGGTATTCAAAATAAATCCTATTTTCATTATAACCATATTTCATTTAAAAGAACAAAAAGATATATAAGAAAATCGTGTTTTAAATTATATCGTTTTAGTTAGATCGTGCAGTTATATAATCAAAAGAATAGCAGTTTGAGTCCATCGAACCCACATTTATTGACACCACAACTACTATGCCGAAATTAAAATTAATATCTTTCAGTTGTTTCTCTATATAAAACTATACAACAGGTACGAGCAATTTAAGTTCGGATGTTTCATCTGAAAATACTCTTCGATTCTAAAGAATTACGTTTTTACAGGAGCCGTCGTGTGATTGGATAAAATCTGCACATCGACATTATATCAGCTAATTCATTACTTCGTTTAAGTTCTTTCGTTTTAATACCATTGTGATTCAATATTAAGTGAATTACTGGAACGTGAGAACTTCCGTATTTTGAATTAGTTTCCTCCGAAATCAAATCCTGGCATTTGCGTTGCTCAGATCAATTTAAATCATGGTCTGAAATTAGTTTCCGCGAAGTCTCTGTTCAGATAAACTGAAGCAATAATAATTTTCATAAGAAAATATGGAAAGAAGGTGAGAAATATGATGAGTCAAACACTATTTATTTTCCACAACACTTCCTAAACCGACTAAAATCCTCGTATGCTCAGTAAGACGATTTGTAAGAACAAATTTTAGGTGATAAAGAAGGAAACACAAATTCGCTCTATGCCAATATATGTAATTCCTCTGAAAGATCCGTGAGCAACTCGGTTGCACGGGAAGAACTGAAAAGGCCAAAAACATGACGTAATGATAAATCGTTTCTATATTTCTTGTTTTCAAATTATCTTTCACGTCACCCCTTATCTCTTTCCCGTGGGTATAAAATAGCCACCAGAAAAGCAAGCTGAAGCATTCAGTCTAATTGTGCAATGGAATATTCTTATCGGTTGTCAGGTCCCTCAAAGTAATCAAGGAATACGAGGTCAGGCGATTCATCCCATGACGAGAGAAAAATATTTTAAGATGTATACTAAAAATTGTAAAATCTACGTATCTTAAAATTCTTTGAAATTTCATTCGTTGCAGAAGTCATTCTGTTTTTCTGATTGAATTAAATGCAGGAATATTTTGTGTGACAATTATATACGCTCTGAAATTAAAAATCTGGATACTAAATGTCATTGGGATTATGGTATTGCCTAATTCAATTGTAGCTATGCATTAGAATTTTTCTCTAAACAGAAATGCCCTGAGGTATGATAAATAAGATATTTTCGCAGCAAAAGTTTCAATGGAGTATTCTTCCCTTGCATGAAAGACAGAATTATGGTTTTGAAATCGCTACCAAAAATGCATTTTATTGGTAAAGTAAACGAGACACTTCAATTTTAAAAATTTTAATCTACATTGATGCCTCATTTTTCGATGAAAATTGTACAATTGAAAATGTGTTTGTTAATTCTACACACAGATGAAAATTAAAATCATAAACAATACAATATTTTTACCTAAAATTCAGATAAAACTTTCTTCCATGTCGTTAGTCTTGCTAGAGATATTAGCAAAAATAATAGCTTGAGTATAGTTCGGTATAAAAACTGGGAGAAGTAATTTATTGGAGTGTTAGAGGGAAATGCAACAACTGCAGGTGAATTTCAAAATAAAAATAAATACCAACAAAATAACAATTATTGAGGTATGGAAGAATAATCAAGCATTTAAATGTTGTTCTATTCGGGGTAAACCCAATAACTTATGCTTCCAAATCTGTCGAGGATTGAGAGAGGAATTTTGAAAATGGGTATTTTCACCATCCGCCGTAGGGGTTTTCTTTTCTTTCTTTCTCCCTCTCTGCTTTCGGTATTTAAGCACGGTTTCAGATGGGGACTTTAGTCTATTCTTGTCATGGAGTCATTAAGAGAAGTTGAAAAGGTTCGTGGTCATCCATATCAACGCAAGGCGATGTCACCGGCGGGGGGAAGGACCGGGCATTACCGGGCATCGAGTTATCTCCCTTCGACAACTGAGCCAGGGCAAGAAAACAACATGGAAAGGAGAAGTAGAAAACGGCATCTACTTATAATGCAGCAAATCTTCAACGTCAATGAAAGCGGTTCTAAAAGGGTGATAGTAGGAATAGATCTCATGAACCATTGTGATCCCTGTGTGAAGTTGGAGAGGAATGGCGATATCGGTGTTTTTCTCAAGCGCGCTGATTTGAGAGCACTCGTTGACGAAGAAGAGGTGATTGAAAAGTTTTTCCACGAGGGTGAGTTTGAGAGTAAAGATAATCCGATCGGAAGACTGTTGTTACATTATAAAACCATTTACAACCAAAAAGTTATTGTGATCGAAGATTGTGAAGCTAAAGCCCGAGTTCATCTAGCGCAATGTTCGTGGGACGGTTTAATAAGGTTTATACGCCCGATTACTCTTGGTCTCGAAGAAAGAGAGTTGTGGAAACCTTTCGTGGCGAGGACTCTGTCTTTGCACTTACAAACTATCTCTATGTGTTACCAAGAAGTGGAGGGTGATAAAGACATAGACGAGTGGATAGTGCATACGCCATTAGAACCAATGGTAAATGAAAAGGTTCCTACGACTTTAAATTATACATCGTTCGTTGCCGAGGTGAATTCAATACTTGGTACGAATGGTGGTAAGGAATATGTAAAAGATGAAATGAGATATATATATAATAAAAGCATTTATTAAAAAAATATATACATGAATTCAATCAAACGATGAACCCTTGGCTTCCAAAAGGGGGCGGAGATTCGAAACCCCATGTTGTGAAGGTTTCTCTCTCGCCATTCACCCCTTCTTCCTCTCCGTCCTCATCCTCTAGGTCCACCACTTCTATCGGGGGAGGTGTGATTCTCCTCCTCCTTGGCGTTGGTAAAACTACCATAGTAGGGTTTCCTACTTCCACCTCTTCCCGCTCATTCTTCCGCTTCTTTGGAGCCGTTGCATCATCATCCTCCTCCTCCTCCTCCGAAGAGGATGGCAATCGTAAGGCGGTTCTTCTTCTTCTCAAAGATTCAGATATCTGGAACACCACGTCAACCTCGTCGTCACCTGTTTCCTCTTCTTCTTCTTCTAGAAATACATTAAACATGTATAAATACGTACATACAACTAGATGTATCATGCAAAAATTTCACTTGCCATAATCATAATGGCACCATTCATAAATCAAAGATTTCTTACCCCAATCTCCAAAGCTCCCTGTAGATTCGAGGGTCCGCAGTGTCTCTAGCACCTCTTTCTCATCTTTATACTGCTTTACTATAAGAGGTAGAAATAAGTAATAATAATAAATCAAATAGCGAGTAAATAAATATATGAAAATAAAATAGTTGCAGTGTCTTACCTCGCCTGTGGTACCCCTCAGAGTATGTTTGAGATGTCTTTAATAGTTCCAGAGAAGTGACACCTCTTCTATCCATTTCCAGGAGTTGTCGGGCTATAGATATCGGCGTCATATTCTCTCTCTCTCTCAACTTTATTCTTACTTACTCCTCTTATTTTGAACCAGAGATATATACCCTAAAGTTTGCATACCCCCTACCCTTATTGCGACTTTTGAACCGCTCGTTAGATATTTGTGGGAAGAGATCGGAATAAACATTTCGGAATAGATGTCCTTAAATTAGCGAAAAGGTGAGTGGCATAAGGCAATGGAATGCGATTTTTGAAAAACATCACGTGTTTCCTTAGTTTCTCTTTTACATTCCATAGTTGTGACCATATTATTAGTTTTAATGAGACAACTCGCTATGGGGACATAACACACATCTCCTCAGGGTCCCACGCCTAAGTAATAGACGCAAGATATTTTCGAGAAGAGCCCGGAATACATATCCGCATTTACGTGAAGGGTGAATGACTTGGGACGTTGGGATTTTAAAATTTTCATGGAAAATAAGAATAGACCCTCTAATAGCCTACGTAGAAGGTGTGACGAAGGCTTTTATTTCTTCACAGCGTCGCCACCTAACGATATAACCAGCGCTGTCTCACCGCCTTAGCAAAACGTCATATCCTCTCCGGCTCAATACGCCTAAAATATATTTTCTCTAAATTATTCTCGAGAAGTTTATTTCATAAGGGCCCTTGTAATACTCTCCATGTTAATAGGTAAGTTATTTTCTTGCAATCACTCAAATGAATTTTAATATTATTTGTTGCGCAAAATATTTTCGAGAAGAGCCCCAAATACATATCCGTAATGTTGCGACCATATTAATAGTTTTAATGAGACAACGCGCGTCGGACATTTGACCCCTTGTTGCGATTTTTGAAAAACATCGCGAGTTTCCATAGTTTCTCTTTTACATTCCATAGTTGTGACCATATTATTAGTTTTAATGAGACAACTCGCTATGGGGACATAACACACATCTCCTCAGGGTCCCACGCCTAAGTAATAGACGCAAGATATTTTCGAGAAGAGCCCGGAATACATATCCGCATTTACGTGAAGGGTGAATGACTTGGGACGTTGGGATTTTAAAATTTTCATGGAAAATAAGAATAGACCCTCTAATAGCCTACGTAGAAGGTGTGACGAAGGCTTTTATTTCTTCACAGCGTCGCCACCTAACGATATAACCAGCGCTGTCTCACCGCCTTAGCAAAACGTCATATCCTCTCCGGCTCAATACGCCTAAAATATATTTTCTCTAAATTATTCTCGAGAAGTTTATTTCATAAGGGGCCTTGTAATACTCTCCATGTTAATAGGTAAGTTATTTTCTTGCAATCACTCAAATGAATTTTAATATTATTTGTTACAAGTCTCGATGATTGTCAGTTCTTTCATAAGCCTTTAACCGGAATTATTTCATTTATCTTGTTTTAGTTTTGAAAAGTACCAAATGTAGTTCAATCTCCTATACTACGTTAATTATTTAAAGTATATTTCAATGTATTTGCATTCTAGCTTTCAATTCAAGATATTAATTCAAGATTTTTAAGCATATTTCAATGTATTTGCATACAAATTCAGGATTTTAATTCTAAATTTTAATTCAAGATATCAATTCAAGATTTTTAAGTATATTTCAATGTATTTGCATGCCGATTCAAGATTTTAATTCTAAATTTTAATTCAAGATTTTTTTTTTCCACAATGGGTTGGGTTGGGGGGATGGGGATGGGGGAGGAGGTGGGGGAGGGGTGGGGGAGGTCGGGGAGGGGGTGGGGGAGGGTGGGGGTATTGCTTAAGCCTGTTACGTAATTTCTTAATCACCATCGCCAAGGTAGGGCTTATACTACTGACGCCCCCTCGGATGCTCCAATCGTAAATCAGCCGGAACGATTACCGCCTCGCCGACAAAAATTTTCACCATCGCCCTTCCGAAGGTAATATCAGTTTATATCTGTCGTCGCTAAGGTCTCCGAACGGCAGGGTCGTCTTTGAACTCCTTCGAACAGTACGAGTTGTATCCGTCCAATTGGCATTCCGACTTCGAGAGTCTCTCCACCGCTATATTTTTGCGTGGAAGCAATTGAGCAAGCTACGATAGGTTATGATTTCTAATGCATTTGAAGTGCAGGTTACCCACTGTTTACACGAGCTCAGCTGCCATGTAACTCGCATTATCACGTGTAGCAATTTGTGAACGTATTCGCATAATACGAACAAATTTCCCGCTTCGACACGGATCCAGATGACTTTTTTAAGTCATACATCTACGTCGTTTACATTTAAGTCGTACATCTACAGCCTTGGCGAATTTCCAGTTAACGGGTGTTTCTGATTTTTTTCTGATACTGCGAACCGGCGAGCAAAGGTGTTAATTTCGTGTTTTTATCGTTAGATCTTGCGACTTGCTCCTTCTTTTAGCGTTATTATTTGTTTCAGCGTAATCTTGTAAGACTCGTAGGATAATATGTTGAAATAATTGATAAACCAACGTAGCAATACGTTCCTTTTTAATGTACTAAAATGACTTTACGATAAAATTAAATAAACTCGCACAGTTCCAGTTTGTTGCAGTTAATTATTTTCTATGATGGAATTCCATAAATATCATTGAATCAGTTTAATTTTAGTAATACGTTCAGTTGATAAAATAACTAAGATTTATATTTTATCTGAAATCAATGTTATACCTGCGCTAATACTACAAAGCGTACCATTAACATTGAGAATATTAATTACGCACTAAAGAAAATATTTTTTAACCCCTACCCTGAGTATTTTTTTTTTCTAAGATTTGTGACTTTCTAGCAAGTTTTTAGTTTATACAGGGCGACATTCGTAAGAGATTGGCTCATTTACGTAGATGGATTCGATGTAAAAATATTTCATACGCTTGGAAAAGCCCTTGGAGTAGCTGAAGTTAAAAATTCATACGTGAATGTTACTTGAGACCAAGTTCTTTTTAGGTGTATACTCTGTTCCAAATAGCATAGTATATATTCTATTATCTCCATAGAGCCATAATTTATTCTCTAACATGTGCCATATGGAATTTCGTGGGTTATTGATGTATCTATATAGGTAAATAAACGTTATAAATGCTACCACTAAGGATATTTACGATGGAATTCTACAAAATAAATGCATCAACACACTAGCTGAACAACCCGGGTACCGCTAGTCCCCTCGTCCCCGCTTCTGCTAATTAAAGCCTCGGAGAAACAATTGTCTTTCACTTGGTTTTTTGCCGATTCGCTCTCTAGCTTTTTCCCTTTGTCTGTGTCGACATTTCTCGCCTTTCACACTCGCGCATCTCTGATCCCCTGAAAGGAATTTTTTCCGACGGAAGAGTGGAGTTCACGAGAGGAAAGCTCCGTGGATACGAAAGGGGAAATATTCTTTATTCTGTTTGCGGAGCGGCGACTTATACTTGCATTCAAAGGGACTCGTGAATGTTGGATGTTTTCCACAAAGCCTAACCTGCCTCCAAGAGGGATTTGCGCCGGTGGTTAGTTAGCGTCTCGGCCGCAAAACAAGAAAGCGGAGGATAACGAGCTTCCGTCGAATAATTTAACGAGTTATTGGGTCGGGCGCTTGGCTTTAATCGGGTTATCATTGCCAGAAAATGGCTCAATCGATGCCTCGTTTCCGATCGGAATCTTGGAGGGCGTTTCCAGCATCACCGATGCTCCAACACCGGCATTTTATTGATAATATGTTCGATGATAATTGCAGATAGCCTTTGCGTATGATCACCGAGATTGGCTATTCGAGGTCACCAATCATGGTGTGATGTAATGGTTGGCGCTAACATGCGCGTGTGCGTTTGCTTCCGAGTTGATAATGATACTAAGATTTGATGTTCGCGAGGCGACTTGTTTTTGTTCGCGAGGCGTTAAGATCGACTTAATGGTCGTCAATTGATGGAAACAACTGATGATGCAAGAGACATCTGATCAATCGTTGAAGTCTCCACGCTTCCTTTTTAACATGCATTTTCTGCTCGATTTCGCTCTTTATTGGTTATCCATGATTCAGAGACGTAATTGTAGATAGTGAGTGTGACAAGGATAACTGTAGATAACCATCGTTCAACCTAGTTTCCGAGTTGTAAGCTCATTCACCGGACCCATATTAGGATCCCTATGAACTAAATAAACCTCGGTGCACGTAAATCGAACCTGAAATATGTATTCTTTTTATCGTGACCGAAAAGTTTCTTTTCGTAGCTTTTATACCGTCTAACAAAAATTCAAAATCATTGATAAGAGATCTTACTAAAATTTTCGATTGTAAATATTAATGATAATTAATCGCCCTAATTTGGGAGAGATTGAGACTAAAATTCTCTTATTCTTTCAAACCCATTGCCTTCATAATAATTACATTAATAAATAGAATTTTCCTTTATTTATTCCTGCCCTATATTTAGATTAGAATAATCAGAGATTTTCCTTTATAATAATTATCAAAGAACGTAAGATTAAGGTGTAGTATGCGTTCAACATTAACAGATTTGTTAGAGAAATATGAAAGAAAGTTGTGACTGTATCGATCATTAGGACGTATGTTATAAAATTATATTACTTTTGTTTGAATAAAGCCTGGAATACTTCAAGACTGTTAGGGAAGGCTCCTGGATCACCCAGTGGGTAAATTGTACGCCTTTGGTATGTATGTACGTACATACACGAGGTCCAGGGTTAGATTTTCGATGGCAAAATTGTGGAGAAACTGGAAAGCTATCCGAATCGATAGCTGATCTTATAGTCCATTGCAGGATAAACAAGCGACGGCGAGGAAGTTGATTATATGTTCACGTGTCATCTATGTACTCTGATAGTGCTTTCTCTTGTACGGAATGTTGCGCAATTGATTTAGTGTTAAGTCTAAATTAGTAACTAACTGGAAATTCAATCAGTGAAGATGATAGTACCATATTATTTTCCAGCATCAATATATGGCACATATCAGCCCAATAGACGGCTAATATGAAGATAGTGGCATTCGTTATCTCCGAGTTTTTAATATCAATATTCGAATTGTGATATTATTCTTTTTTCAATTGTAGCAAAATTATAATTTGTAAATTATTTACCAACATTGTGTTTTATAAGACATTAGTAATCATTTTGTATTAGAATACGAAAAACTATAATTAAAAGTTTATGGTAATTATTATTTTAACATATTGCAAAACTTTATTAAGAGATCTATTCTGATCGATTGGTAAATTCAAGGCTGATCATTTCTTGTAAATTTACCAGCGAATCTGTGTCTTGAGAATATCTTAGGTTCATCGCGTCCTAATTTCCTGTGACGCTACTCCGAGTGGTGGCCCAAGAATTAAGACCCATTGTCGTAGAGTTCAGTATCTCTTTGTGTGCTATGTTCTGAGGATGACTTTAAGCTAATGGAAGTCTCCTAAAAATGAGGTCATGCGATAAAGAATTCAGTGTTTGTTTTCGATTAACGGCTCCCACGTTGAATCATGGACTAGTAATGAGGTCGTATATTTGGGCGTTTTTTGCAGCATTGCGGTAGCATATGTTATCCCCACTCAGCCGTACATCGCCTCTGCTCTTACTTATTCATGTCGGTGGGGTGCTGCCGTGCATCGGTGTGTTACGATGTTGCTGACTGTGTCAGCTGACAGTTTTTAACTACAACAAAATGCTTTAAATGTAGTTAAGGAATATCAGACTTAGAGTAATAACTATTAATATTAAAAATAATTCTATTCTTCTATTATTATGGCCATTTATGAAATATTATCGTAATTAATTAATTTTCAAATTATTAATGCATTTATTCTTCTTTCCTCCGCAGGTATGTATCCAAGGCACTTTTGATAGCTTTCCAAAATATTCCTCACATATCTCCTGTTGGTATGTAATTAAGATAAGTTAAGGTACATACATTTATTTTTAGAAGCGTTTTTATAATAATAAATCGTGTGATCGAATCATTTTACGCTCTAAAAAGTTAGATTGAAAATAATTTTCAAGAAATGTGATTGGAGATGTAAATGTTTCGATTAATTTTATGAGAGGTAAGCATCATTATGTATGGTCGTCTATACAACCTATTGTATAGCTTTCTGACTTGACAAATCTATTAATTAGGCCTTATTATTGATCGTAAACTTGAAATAAAAACATTTCACCTCGTTAAATTAATTTTTCAATGAATCGAAATTTATCAAAGTAATACTTTTTATTATTAACAAGCATAAGAATAAAGAAATAGTCTTAATTTAAATTTCAAAATTTTAAGAAAAAAAACACAACCGCTTTTGACGTTGCAACTTCATCTTCAGTCGTTATTACAAGTAACTGAAGGCCGATGTGCTTGAATTCCATTTTATTATAATGAAGCAAATACGTTGGTGCAACAAAGCTATTTGCAAGGACGTATTTATTTCTGGATTATTGTAGAATCTATGTAAAAGTTTGTGTTCGGTACGCTTAGTCTCTCATCAATGTCGTTGTATTTCTTGACTAAAGCATAACTGTACTTTTTCACCCAGTGACATCAATGTTTGTTTAGATGAATATGATGGGATTTATTTAATTATTGTATTTAATTTTATTATTTTATTAAAAATTTACGGAATTGACTTAGTTTAGCACGATTCCTTTCTTGGCTCAACTTTAAGGTCTGCAAAAACTCTTCAAGTCCAGGGAAAGTCGATCCGAAATCTACTATTGATTACTTCATCCAGTGATGATATATTTATGTTTATCTAAGCATGTGTCAAGCTTAGGGTTCGTAGTATAGGAATATCGACTTATTTATGTCTAAATTTGCTGATTATTTCCATCAATTTCATCTGATTCATTAAAATATCATTCTGAAAAACAGTTAACTACTCACGAAGTTGATTTACTGGACTTTATTTTCGTCGCTATCCGTGCGTAACTTTGAGAGAGACGAGTAATTTACACTCTTTGATCTCTTCCTAATTAACTCGCTGCTCACCGATAACGACATCCCTAACTCACTCGGCTGTTTTAGCGCCTGTTATCGCACTATTGGAAATCATCGGCCAAACATAAAATACCCTTCGAAAGCGCCTCTAAATGAAGCTAACGCATTCCTGGAAGAACGTGTTGATAATCAATCATTCCTTGATAATGAGGTTAAATTGAAAGAGTGCTCTTTCATGGACGCAAATGCATTTTGGTGGCGATTCTGTATGCTCCATATTTTCCCTAAACATCCGGAATATTAGGCAGCGTAGCGTAGAGTTTATTAGTTAAGCATTTTCCACGAAAAATTATTCATTTCACCAGAAGGATTCTTGTAAGTTCATTAATTATCCTTCAGTAATGCTACTCTGCCATGATTCATATGCATTTTACACACATTTAACTCCTCTCAAATACTTTTTGTCTTTCCAAGGATTAAATAAAAATTTTCGCTATTTTTAATTGAGGAATTCTAGAGGATTGTAATTATTAAACACAATTTTTGATTAGTTTATTGCATTAAATGAGCCACAAAAATGTATTGATTTATTTTACTAGTTGTATAAAATGTTTATGCCCGTTTTGGTTTATTTATTCACTAAATAAGTTAGGATAATTAATTTTAGTCAAAGGGCATAAGAGAGATTTCTTTACATCCTTGGTTCCTTTTCTCTGTAAAAATTTATTCACGTTTTAACTCAAACTTACATAGATTACTCTTATTGCTGAGTTTTTCTACACTTTTTTCATTTTATATAATTCCTTATCTCTTTGAAAAGGAGTCGTGGTTGCTATAACTTTAAAAGTCGTGTTTTTATAGGCTTAATGATGTCTGATTTTGAGATAATTTATATCTTCATTTGCATTGGAAACTTTCTGGTCTCCCATATGAGGGCAGTGGAATATAGGCAACTAGATATGCTTACTTCCACTTTTATAATGATAGTATACTGGTCACAGTAAGAAAGCATATATGAAATGTTGTTTCCTTGTATCTTCGTCTTAAATTCGTTCCGCGCCTATCCCGCAAAGTGGTCTCACTTAAGTCGTTCGAGAACGTGTCCTCTATTTATTTGTCAATTACTTCGACCTAGTTTTTGTGCTGCTTTCATCAAAGTATTCCCATCCTAATTCCAAGAGCTCTTTAGTAGCTCTTACTAATTTACTTTTAAGTTTTAAAACATATTTCGTAATTATGGACCACTTCTACATTATAAATGCAATATTTATTGCTAGGATGGAATATTTTGGTGCCCACATTGGTCGAGGAATTACTGGAAAGGTTTCTAAAAAGTATTAATATCTGGGTTATTCACAGCTACTGTCAGTAACAATTTATACTAATGAATTTTTAAATTTTCTACTCCAAGTTGTTTGAATGTATAAACCTCTATTTAAGTCCGTAATGAGGGTAACTTCGGGATATATCTGGCATAGTAAAGTAATTTAGTTTTTCTCAGATGTGTAAATTTTGGAGTAATTATATCCAAGCGAAATTATGTTAAAATATTTGTTAATGGTTTATCTCTGAAAACATCCCCGTACTTAGTATTTTGTGGAAAGTGATGCATATGATATACGTTAAGAACGCAGTTTTGAGAAAAACTGGATTTACATGTGTACGTTGCAATCCAGCGTGTGGCAGAGGATGGCGTACACAATGATCCAACTTCTCTTAACGACAACTTTCGTGTATCATTCTCAGAAAAAATAAATTTCATAAGCGACTATACTCTATCCAACGTCATGATGGCACCAAGAGATTCTTATGGCCCAATGCATTTCTTACGGGAGAGTCGGCCGCGCTGTTGCAACATTTGCATGAAAATTGAAAGTTGGACAAAATCAAATTACAATAGTTTCAGTAATCGGTAAAAATAGTATCTAACAGCACAGTACAGTTAAATTATGGTTATAAACTATTATGTTCGAAGGAAAAATAAAAATTTTCTACTTTCGATAAATTTTGGAAATGGCCGCGACTTTACTTAAACCGATGTATTTGCGTCTACCTTTCACGAAAAACGGTAGTTTTTGGTATCAAAGTTTGCCTTGTTACATCTACTTTCTACCGATGTCAATAGTTTTGCTGTTAAAAATATTAGAGACAAATTTCTTGGAGAAATATGAGTGAATGCCGAAAATTTTCGGCAAAATGCAATCAAAAATGTAGTCGGCTAAGAAGTTTCGTTCTATTTCCTTGAGAAAAAACTTCCAGCGGAAAAGTTTCTGAAAAAACATCAAATTAATTATATACGTCCATTAAAAACCTCTAAATTTATTAGTTACCTCAAAAATCGGCGCGGCCGACTCTCCCGTAAGAAATGCATTGGGCCAGAAGAATCCCTTGGTGCCATCATGACGTTGGATAGAGTATAGTCCTACCCTCTATTTCCCTGATTCTTAACGTAGTTTCTGCGTGGCCTACGCAAAAGAGAGGATAGTATAGTAGGATCTCGAGTACCATTTAATTCCATGATGTTACTCTATCTGAATTTATAAAGTTAATTTCGCCGTTTTAAAAGCTTGTATTTTCTCCTAAATACTTCCGTACTGCACCTTTAAGCATATTATTTACGCTGACAGATTTCAATTGAAATTTATCTGAGTGATTCTTCACAAAATGAATTACCTTTTCTCAAAATAAAATTAATCGAGCCGTTCATGCAATCGTGGGACAGATTTTTCTTTCGGGAAATTATCGCAGAACTTATTTATTTGCGTCAAGATCCTGCGGCCATTAATCTCAGCCTTTGAAAATAAGTTTTTATAAACGGTAATGAAATGCTAACTTGAGAGAATACGATGGCCAGAGAGGGATCAAACTAGAGGGTCTCGCATAATCTCTCAAGCATGAGAACTCCGTCTCCTTTGACTGTTCAGATGTGAACGCGTCTGTTGGTTTACTAATTGGGCAATCTCCCGTCATCAAACCCAACGGTTTTCTCCAAGGAAATGCTCCTCGCAGAGTCTAACACCCTTTTAATGGCCCTTGGTCCTCTTTCTTTTCCCTTTCACCTCCTTGCCCATGAAATACACCGATGTCGTAAGTTGGGCATTAACTGTACCTCGGGGTACGTCGCAGTATAGAGTCGTTAAATTCTAGAGTCTTGCGTCTGCTCATGCTCACCTCAAGATTCGTATTCAACTCGCTTTTTTGGATTTCATTTAAGAGTCCACACGCACCCTTTGGCCCCATATTTTGATCTTTTGTTCCTTGTGTTATGCGTTTAGCATTTAGGAGCAAAATGGCTCATTAGGAATGAGGCCTTTATGAAATAGGAAACAGTCTTGGTTGCATCAGGGATAAATTCTCTTAGTTGCTGGAAGCCACTCAACGTTGATTCTCTTTATTTTCTATGCGTGATAATTTTACTAAAACAGCCGTTTTCTTCTACAGATATTATTTCCTGCAAGAATAATACTATAAGTACTCAGTATAAGGCTATTCCTTCACCTTATAAAATAAATATAAGATATAATTTTTGTTATTAAAATTTGTCAATGAACTAAAACTAGTATCATAGGGTAGCGAAAGTGAAGAGTGACCAAAGCAAAGCATCAACATCTACTTTTCTTTCTGTGTGCTGATATTTTTTTAATACAGTGATGCTGAGTATGTTTATCATTTTCTGATGCTGAGTATGTTTATCATTTTCTGAGTAATTGAAGAGTATATTTTAGATCTGTGAAAACGGAATGATTATAGAACATTTAAGACTCAAATTACTTTGTATGAATAGAATAATAAATTTACGTCATGTTACAAATTTCACAGTTTTTATTGGACATTAAAGACTCAAATTTCTTCGTATGAAGAGAATAATACATTGACGCCGTGTTACAAATTTCTCAGAGTTTTATTTCACGATCGGAATTTCTTTCTCTGTACATTCAACTTTCGTTGTCTATTCATCATATGATCTTTATCTATCTGTTTTTCTGTCATGCGAATCAGTCACGCATTAATTCCTTTAAAAACTAAAGTGCTTATTCAACACCAGTTACGTCTACATGTTATTACATTTCTTAGAAAGAACGCGAAAAATCGTTTTCAATGCGATCAACGTGCCACAAATCGTGTTTTAATTGATATCTGACGCATAAAAAGAAAATAACCGGAATTTCCGCCTTCTGAATCATCTTTTTTTTGTGGACGTCTGCGTGTCTTATCAATCCTCAGTATGAAAGCACGTTTAAGTGACGTCGGTGGCTGCGAAAGAAAAGCTCTCTTCACTCGAAAAGACGTCACCTTTAATTGACCCGAGGTATTCATGCTCTTGGCTTATCCCTATATCACAATGGGGGAATTGAGATTAAGAACCAGAAAGCCTTTTCTTTTCTCGGCAGTCATAATCTCTTTAACCCTGTCGACACTGCGTTCTTCCAATGAAAAGAGACGACGTTTCGACCGCTTTGAGAAGACCCCTCGTTGAGATTCACTCACAGAGGCAGTCATTTATTGTAGAGAAGCGCTCCTCATCAACTCTTTCTAAAAAATTTGAGACCCTCCGCCGCTCTATTGTGATATCAGACGATCGTGGACATGAATTCTGTTCGTTGAAATTACGTCAGATATTCTTTTGATTTACGTCGCTTTTTTGCGGTCTTCAAAAGTTTTAAATCGTCCTGACAAAATGCTTATAGACGGAAAGTAGGACAGGATAAGGGCTAAAATGTCGCACATAGCGGAACAAGTGATGAGGGTAGCATAAATTAAGGCGGTTTACAAGGATTAGGGCTTCTTGTTGAAGTCCTTTATGAGAAAAATGCTACGATTTTTTTGTATTTATGCCAATAGTATTAGTATTTTTGGAAAGTAGACTTATCACCTATAACACAGAATACATGAAAATCCCTTTACATTAACGTATGCTTGTATTTTAACCGCAACCAGACTCTTAAAGAAAAAATAGCAAACGCTTATTTTATATATCACATTTACGCTGATTTCTTCTTGTATTGCTCTTCTCCTTTTAACTGGAAATTTAATATTTTTTGCATAACACTACCTAGAAGTACAATAATTATGTAGGTAATTTGATTTCTCGGAAAAATAAATTAAAATGGAAACTCGTTTCTTACCAAAACGACTATCACTTATATCCGGGAAGAGGTAATTCAAGAGCTGCCTTGAAAAGTGCAATGAAGCTTCCCATTGCCGTAAAATATCTCTGCTGTAAAAGAGACAACCGTCCGTGTGAATGATAATGCACGCGTTGCACTAACGGCTGGTTTGCCGCTTACTGCAGCGGGGAATAGCCGGACAATGCTCTTAAATTTTCAAATGTCTGGAGAATTTAGGTCGGCAACTGAAAGAAGACTGTATTTCTTTTTCCGGATGTCCACCATTTATAATGGATATTGATTATACTGTTTCACCGCGTAACTTTTATTCCTTGCGAAAGATGCGTTCGGGAGCGTCTGATGATTTTAGGGTTCGAATTATTTTCAACATTTAAAGTATTTTTTCTTTCTTCATTTTTTATTTTATTTGGTTTTTGAATATAATTTTATCGCTATTTAAATTTGATTATTAAATTCTGGAGAAATCACTCAAGTTTCCCAAGAGTCCATTTCTAGTTCAGTGTGTTTCTAAATATTTAAAGCAATTACCGATTATAATACATCGAGGAAGCGGTTACCGTGTATCAGTCCATGAAGGGAGACAGAAACAATACAATTTCACTAATATTGATAATAAACAAATAATCGAAAGTAATATTGTAGCTACATTATAAAACTCGTGTTACAATTTTGGGGACATTTTACACCTCGCTGTATCTTTTCTTTAGAAAAGCGAAGAGGTTTAGATTAAAAATAATTAAAATTTAAATTGCCTCGTTATCTAACTAAGATGGAGAATCTCAAAATCAAGCCATTCAAAATGTAATTTCAACGAGGCACTATTTTATTCAATTCACCTCTGTAATAAACTGACATTACTATGATTGATGACTTAGAAGAATATGATAATAAACTATTCTACATCTACATCTACATTAATACCCTACAAGCCGCCTTTCGGCGTGTGGCAGGGGGTGTAAACACCAGTTGAATCTAAACTACTTCCTTGATCGGTTATTGTCGCGTATCGTTCGCGGAAAGAATGAATCTCTAAAACGATTCGTCCTAGCATCTATTTCTCTTAACTTACCGTCATTATCAGATCGACCGAGGTAGCAGGGGGGTTGCATGATATCGATTGTATCTTCCGAAAATGTAGTTTCCCTGAATTTGATTTTATTATATTATATTCTATTATAACAATTCTATATTTTTCTATTCTATTATAACAATCACTCACGTATCCTTTCCCAGATATTTGTTTAGTAAACGAATAGTTTGCTATAATTTAATTTAAAAGGAATGATATTGTGGATGTCGTTTGAATTTGAAGCTCACACGTGCGTCCCGTGACCTTTTCCAAATTCAAATTCGAAAGATACGGCATCCCAAAATTCGCACCATATACTTTGTCGTGTAAGTATTGAAAATTTTGGGAATATATCGGACGGTTATGCACGCGCATCAACCTTTCAGCTCGTGAAGCTTAAGAGGATCAGTTTTCCAAACTTCACATCTCGGTGGCTGTTAATTGGCATCTCCCGTACAAATTGAACGCGGCGCTGTTCCAACGCCTTCTGCCGAGGATTAAACACGTCAGCGGGCAACGATGAAAAATGCACTTGAGCTCAGCCGTAAAAAAGATACTGTTCAACTGTCGCATTTCTAAGGGAGGACGAAACTTTGCGTTGGGATGAATAACGTTTCGGATTTTTTACGAGAGAGCGAAGATGGCATGAGTGATCGCCCCGGGATTGAATAAAACGGTGTTATGATGGAAGGATGCATCATCAATCCTCGTCGCCCGAGCGGCTGTATCCTGACGAAATGAATTTCGAATCGGCGAAGGTGACGGACTCTTGTTTTTATGGGCTTGACGTCTTCGGTGTTCTTTCACTATAAAGTCGTTTCTGCCTCTGGTATTGTGTAATGTTTAGTTAGGTGGCCAGACTTGTTTCATTTGGGGTAATAGTGCTCCATCTAATGAACAAATTTATGTAATACTTATTTTATAAAATATTGAACGGGACACAGATATACCCTTTTGAGATAAACCATATTGAGATTGAATCTATCTTCAGTCTTCTGTAATAATTCTAAATATTGAATATTAAATTTACTATCATTTACCAAGTAATCACTAACCATTTAATACAATTTTTAGGCGATAAAATTTGAAGATTAGCCGCTGGTAAACATTTAGTAGAAGTGGACTTATAAATGCTCTAAAAACAACTTTGTATTCTAATAGTACTCTTTATAGTATATATTCATATATACTTTATAAAATATTTTACTATATACTCGTTCTGTGATGAATGCACAGCATGTATCACTATATAACATAACAAAGGAATGGCTCAAATTCTTTTCCTGAACATCCTAAATTCTAAATTCGGTATCCATAATTTTAATGATGAAAATATAATGAAAAAAATATAATGAAAAATTAATGATTCGAAAAAGAAGGAACCGCGGAACGCGAGGGTATGCAAACTAAACAGGAAGAACCAAATATCAGGAGCAGGGCATCACCATACGGCGTATCATAAATGGGAGAGCAAAATCAATTTTAGACTCCTACCCTGCACGTGTGTGGTATGCTTCGCTATGTAGGCGTGCCTTTCAATTGCAGATGCTCTGCCACCATGTTAAAACCAATTTACCTCATTTGTCCTCTTTCGCGAATTAACTTCCAAGTTTATGTATTAAAGGAAGGCATTTCCAGTCCTCGCCTGCTTCTTGCATCATATGCTCGCTCCTCATAATAAATTTCAAAATGAGGGAAATTTAATCTTTGAAATTCAATTCTTTAGGTATATCGTGATTTGTTTGCTGATTGTAATTTATTAGTTAAGTTTCACCGCATTTTTTCTTGGGGTTCTTAATATTTTCAGTCTTAATTTCTTAACACTCACGATTGCTGAATATATTTTCGTTTGATGATTTCGTCTCAATTGACGCAATTATGGAAAATTGTTTTTCTTTACTTTTAGTTCTATGTTCACTATACTATATCTCTATGAACATGTATTCAAATTTCAAATATGAATAGTTAGTACGACTTGATTTAAATTAGCTTCATCGGCAAATAATAGTGCGCCATCCTGTCAATGATAATAACTAAAATGATGATCGAATGTGTTTTTCTGAAACATAAATTAACCTCATCTCGATATCACTTAATCATGTTTAATGCGTTTCAATCATAGACAGGGATTCTACAATGATTTAATTTTGAGATTAAGTTTATTTCTGCATAAAATCTCTCACCTAATAACTGAATGATTTCTTCTTAGATATTTTTACTTTTGAAGCATCTGTTGACATAATTATGACCATCAGATATCTTCTCAGAGTGTGGAGTTTATGGAGCGCAACGAACCGAAATCGATTTAATCCTGCAGTTTTATAATTAACGATGGACGATGCATTGAAAAGAACGGGAATCTAGGTTGTTTTGAAGTTGCTTCACCAGCCATGGAAGGCAATGAATATAGGTTTTAGAGAAATTTAAGTAAAATTTTTGTGGGCTAAGAATGGTATTTTATCTCGTTAAAAAGAAAAACATTCGTATGCTCTAAGAATTTCACTCAAGGAAGTTATAAATGTAATAGAGGACAGTAAGATAGTGTAAGGAGATAGAGAAATGACACTGCCATCAAACATTCATACTTTACTTTTAAAATACACATCTTTGTGCATTATAGTAGTATCGAGCTTTCTAAGTTTTACTTCTATGGATCTCAATTTATATGACGTTTCTGCTCTCTTTTCCATCCATTCTCTTAGATGAGAAAAAAAATCATTCCTTCAAATGAGAGGTCTTTTTGTTAATTTGTTTTCTGGAAGCTTTGGCAATACCGTTTCATTTAGAGCTGCGAATTACATTGGCTCAATTCATGAAGTATCAAGGAACAGTTTCCTGATCGATGATGTTGTTTGCTCCATTTTCCTCAAAAATTGAGAATTCTACTTCCTTCTTACGAACATTAGAATTTAACATTTTGAGTTATTCCAATCAATTAATCATCAAGCATCTTTAATGAGAAAAATGTTTGATGACGCATGTATCAATTTCCAGTCCAAAGTACATCCTTTTCTTTTGATCATTCTCATACCTTGATCAATCCATTCAAAGAAGATTATCCTCTGGTATCCGTTCTCCGTTGTTGCCTGTAAACTTTACATTTGCGATCCCGGCGTAATACGACTCCTTTGACCTATATTTCAGTTCTGTAATGGCAAGCTTTTCTGTAATAGTTGTGCAAATTTTTCTTGCCCTTTTTGCTCGACCTTTTACTTCTCATTCTCCCCATCCTATATCTGTCATTATTTCCGAGACACTTTCCAGCACCTTCTTAAAACAAACCTTTCCTTGTAGATTTTTTCTAGTTTTTATGTTCCCCAGATAAATGCTGTCTTACTGCAACTTAATCCTACGTAGAGGAAAACACAATTTTATTTAAATTCCGTTTAACTTTCTAAGGTTTCTAATTTAAGGGTCTCATTTTCTTCACGGAAAGTTTTCTCAGTATCACTTCTTTGATATCTGAAAAAGGTGATTTGCAGATACGGTCCAGGCTCTTGGCTAATGGATTTCCAGTTCCTGTAATTGAAGCTTAATTGATTTAACATTAATTAATTTGGATTAATTTGGTATTGGTATGATTCCTTTTATATTTATGTTTTGTTGTAACTGTGCCTTTATATATTTATATCTATTCATTTAATGTTTTATTTGAGGCGGAGGAGAGAGATAATTTCCTGCTGCGGCACACGAGGGAGAAAATTGAATTAAAATTACGTCGCTGCTATCTTATGGCACCCACTCCAAACTTACCTTTTTACAAATTAATTCTGCTCCCGATGGCTCTATTTTACATTCGAGCTAAGCCCTATGTTTTGCGTTTCAGTGGAGAGGCGACTTATGGAGCACAACTTCCTCTCTAAGTATTGGAATTCCTATACGACTCTCTCTTGGCACTCTGCCTCGTGCATCGATTCTTCCTTAGTTTCAACCTCACATTCGTGGTAATCATCTGCACTCCTTTATTCTCCAATTTGAGACATCGGAGTCCATTTTGTGTCGCAGTTTGCAGAATCGCTCCAAATATTTCTCTCTCCTTATGATCCTCATCATCAACGTTATCGTATTTCACCTCGTTGTAGTATGGGCTGCAAACTAAAATTCTCACGTGCCGTAGGAGTATCTTAGCTCACAACTTAAACCGAAAGGAGGTTATACTGATATCTCTAGTTTGTTTTCTGTAATATACTAATTGATATGCACTATTATATATGGGATATATTATGGGATGTTCATATGATGATGATATCTATAATTATTTTTATCGTCAGTATTCCTGTTAGTATCTTCCAATTTTTGTTAGTATAAAGAAATAGCTGCATATCATGAACACCTGAGAAGTCCTAAAAAGCATAAATAAGGTGGAGTAATAATCATCAAATATTTATAAAATTCAAACCTTTAATGTTGCTAGAATGTAGACAAAAGATAAGTAAACGGAAAATTATCACCCCTCGGAGTATATTCTGCTTTTATGATTTTTTTATTTTAGATCTAGTCCTTTTTTTTCGTTTGATTCTCGCAGTTTTAGAGATGCCAATCTAGCTAACAGTAGCAAAGTTACAGCAATAAATTTAAGTAGGCATTTCTTATTATTGTGGTGATACGTATAAAGATGATAGAGCAAGTGGTAGATGACGTATTGATAAGTTTACGTAATAGATGTTTTCTTAGCCAGTCAAATTTAATCTTTATATCAATCGGTAGTAGGGAATATTTCTTTTTATCGTTTCGGTCATTTGTTTGATTGAGTTATTATTTTTATTGCAGTTCTTTCACCCATTTAGTACTGTACAATATTTTTGATTGTCAGTCACAATATTATATTATTTTTCAGCTTTTAGACACCTAGCTTTACATAAAATCTTTCTTCTCAGATAGTTTCCAATGACTTGTCATATCGCATCTTTCCGTTTACTTCTACTCTTCTTTTCGTTTCTTGAAATGTTATTCTTAATGAGACTAATGTAAATCGTCCTCTCTGTTACGAAAAATACTCTCATAGCCTAGAGGGAACTTCCTGTTTCCATCCGTAATATTTCGATTTCTATTTAGATATTTTATTATCTTCAAATTCTCTACCAATGCTGTTACAGCTAAAGTCGTAAATTTTGAAATTTTTCGCTCTCCCAATAAAATGAATAGTGTCCGGAAGGATCTCGTGGTTTTATTCTTTCAGAGTAGTTTCTGAATGGCACTCTCAGTGATCTTATAGATATTAAGTTTTCTTCCTCTGTGGACGAAAGGACAGGATTACTTTTTATCTGAAGGGCATCTTCGCAGTATTGAGGTTTGTGAAATATTTTCGCGGAGAGCTCATGCCAGATGTCGTCTTCTCAAAGATTCAATGCAATTAGCGTCTTTTTCAGATGGGGTTCTTTTAAGTTGCGCAAATCATTTAAGTCCATTTTCCCATCTCCTTTCATAAAATTAGTATAGATACCAACCCATCTGAACATGAAGTCTAAAAACATTTATTGCTACTCTTTGAAAGTCCTTTTAAGAATATTATAACTACGATAAGGCCCATTTGCTGCAATCATATTTACTCTTTCGATCGTTCCAAATTTTGTAGGATCGTTGAGAACTTTCCACCGATGTTTTACTGAAATTATTTTCTATTTGAATACCGGAGATTACTTCGTGAAACACCAGAAATTCAGTTGATTTATTTGTGAAGTAGTATTTTCTTATTTAGGGATGGCGGCGATTGTTTTTGAACTACAAAAAACTATAAAATCTTCATAAAACACAACTGTTATGCAGAGAATGTAGTTCTGTTAGTATGGTTTCAATTTTGTATCGGAAGATTTCGATGAATTCTATTTTTGGGAACTAATAATCAGACTTAGCTGTTGGTTTATCTCGATCATGAGGTGTGAGAATCTCTGATCTGTGTGAAATATGCTCTTTTCACCCAATACTATATAATATAATTTAAGTCTTATATTTTAGGTTACATTCATCTCCGTGATGTAATGATGTAAAAGGAACCCTTATTTAGTGAATATATTCTTGAGAGAACTAAATTCTTTTTCTATGACTCGCACAGGTTTTCCATAATCAGTGCAAGTGAAAAGTGCAAAGAATTCAACATTTTTTCATTACAGTTTTTGTGTACAGCATGCTATTCAAGGAAGGTGATGCTTGTAATTACTTTCATAATCATCGTTAGTTAGTTACTTTCATAATCATCGTAATTACCTGCAAAACAAATCAAATAGCAAAATTCTGGAAAAGTTTCTTTACTTCCTTCTCTTCAATTATACGTCAATTTCTTTATTTATGAACTTATTTTCCCGTGGACGCCATTTTGTGGTTTTTACCACAGTTTTTACCTTTACCTATTACCTCTAATATGGTTCGACAAATTTTTGCGAGGAAGTTAGGATCCCCTTAAATACTTTCGATCTTCTTCTAGATTATATGAACCATACTTTTGTGTTGACGTTTTGATAATCTTCAGTGCAATCCTATCACCATTTCCATCTTTCCCATTGCCCTATTTTGTTTCTTGCGCAGGGCTACTCGAGGCCTCTTGAACCTGAGAGAGTAGAGATTTGATCTCAAGAAAGTGGAAACTGCTTAAATGATACCAATTGTCTCGTTTATTGGATTATGTACCTAAGATGCGAAGGATGGTGTTTCCTTCTACACCATTCACACAAGCTTGAATTCTAATGTTTTTGAAGAAAGCTATTCCAAGTGAGGTGCTTCTACTTCGCTGCTAACCTATTGTAGTAGAAAGGAGGTGTTTTCACAGCAATTAGTGGAGAAGACGTAGAAAACACTAGAGGGAATCCTAGAAGGATTAATCGCACCCAGTTTAACTCAGGCAACCTTTCTGAAGAATAGCTTATCTCTTCGAGCAAGAATCCTCTCCTCCGCCTTACTTTTTATTTGGGTAATTTCGATGTTGCAATCTGAAGAGGCGTACTCAAACCCTATTGGAATGCAACAGTACTCCTTAGCTAAGCTAAGATGCGTAACGCCTTCCTTTAGGGTGAAATACTCATCTGCCATAACATGAAAGAGCCCTTACAGTGGATTTTCCTCCCATCTTTGAGTCGCAGCTTTTGATGTATTCGAACTTATTAAATCATAATCACGTTGCTGTATCCTAATTGCTTTTTCATCTTTGATTTTTTCTTATGAAGTTAACTTAATCTTTCTTTCAATACAAATAACGGTTTCCTTGCTCAAAAGTGCTCAGTACTAGTAAAAAATGTACAAGTCATCGGATAGTTCTGAAGATAAGTAAGTAAAATATATTGCCGATTTGAGATCACTAACACGATCATATGTAACAGTGAAGTGGTCGTTCTGTAGCTACGTCCTAGTAAAAATACCGGTGCCCATAATACATTAACAATTATGATTAGACTAAATTCATTGCATATCCTAAATTCTCCTTTCAAACAGATTATGAAAAAATGTTCGTTGTATAAACTTTTTGCAATTAAAATCATTCCAATTTACATGAGTCCGCATAAAAATTATCAGCTGGCGCCATCAAAAGGTGGTATAGGGGGCCACCAGGTCCCGAACCAATCGAGGGTTCGGGACGCTTTCTTTAAGTTCTTGGAGTGTTTACTATATTTTATTTCATGTGCGTGGTTTTAATCAGCATTACTACCTTCTATTTATATTTTTTTGCAGTAGATTTCTTCGGGAAACTTTTCGTTACGTAAACGAAGGATTAAATTACGAGTACTGAGTAGCTTGGCTCAAGTCCCGGGGGCAAACTGTAATACATGATTTTCAGTGTTTATTTTAACAGCTACATGCAAAGGCGGAGTAATAGGTTCCAAAAGTCATTTTTCTATATTCTATATACTCCTGGTCTTCGAATATGCTTCGATGTATCATCAGCCCTGGAAGCAGTTAATTTATAGTTTGCTTTGGTATTTGAAATAGATATATTTGAACACTTTTTGATTTACTTCGAGTTTTACAATAGGCTCGTTACTTTAAGCCGAATAAGAATAATTTTCTCATCGGAATAATCATTCTGCGTATGATATTCATTGAAATGAGAAAGTGCCCATCTCGAAAAAGGTTTTTTCTGCCTCACATTTTAATATTTCATGATGTGCACATCCTTTCTTTTCTGCCTCGCATGAATAATTGCGACTGAAGTGTACGAATTCTATTCCGCGAAAATTTTAATTTTTGAATGACTCCCGAGAGTCCTATTTTTTTACCCCTTCTCAAAGTTAATCGTTCGGGAAAAAACATTTCGTGATATTTCACGAAGAGAAATTGAAATAAATCTGCTACGAATGTTTGTTACGAGAGAGAAGTGGCGAGATTTTCTCATTTTTTTAAATTTTTTGAATTTTATTTCCGTTGCTCCGAACCACGAATTTTTGCTCGTGTGTTATGTTTTATTAACGGTATCCAATTTCATCCGAAAACAACAAAATAATCACGGAGCCAGGATGACGTTGAAGCGATGTTCCCACAATTTCGATTCTCTCTTCAAGTCGAAACGAGCATTGTTTTTCTGCTTTAAATGTCACTCTTTAGTGAGCGTCCGTCCGTCGCATTTCCTCTTGTTTCCTTCCTCAATAATGGCTACTTCAAGTGTATCTGATTTGGAGGATTTAAAATAGAACGCAGTAATAATGTTCCACTTAAAAAGCATTATAGATTTAGATACGCATTATTGATTTGTTTAAAATGAAGTTAAAGTTTTTGGAAATTCATTTTATCATCATTAATTCCTTGGGCTTGATATTTGTCTCATTTTTTTTGCATAATTTTACTTTCCATTACCTTTTGAACAAAATATCTCACCGATTTTCATCTTAGTGATCTTCCTCTTCATTTCCCTTTTCTGACATCTTCGACTTGCCTCTTTTGATCGAGGAAACGATGGTCGTTTCTCGCACTCTTCGTTAGTTTTCGTCATTATGAATTGTCTAAATTGCATGTAATGTAGTTCTTTTTCGTTCGTAACGTTATAACGTTTCTTAATGTTTCTTACGTTTGAGAAATGTTGATAGTTTAAAGTTTATTCTTAAAATAATTCCTTAAATTGTGAGTGACGATTTATATTCAAAGGTCTCTCATCTTCTTCAACGCAGAAGTGGTCGAGAAGCTATGTTATCATTTAATTAGAGATTATGAAACCTTAATACAGAAATTGTATGTAATATATGATTTTGTTCAATAGGTAGAGAAAAATTTATTTTGCTCTTCAAAAGTTTTTGTAAAACGATTCATATGGTGAGGAGGAGGAGGAGGATTTACAGACATATGAAGTTATGAAGATTGAACTAAATTTCCAGATGTTTTAAATACTTCTACGCCTATGTGAATCTATTTCCATAAAATAAATCTGTTCTCATATATTTCTATTTTGTTTTAATTTTAATTTTTAGTTTATGGAAAAGGAAAATTTACGTCTATGTCCCGTCAAAATTTATCTATTTTTCATTTTTATATCACGTTTCGGTAACATAACAGATTAGATGTCTCTGAATCACCAATATGGTATTATGCATTAGATATTTCTTTATATTCATTTATTACATGTATTTCATGATATATTCTACTCGCTTTTGCATTTAATTATAATTCAGTTCGATGCGCGATTGAGTTTTAGATTAAAAATGTCTCTTGACATTTGAATATATCTTTTTATTGTTATTCCTTTATTTAAAGTTGGGAAAATATTGAAAATGAAACGTAGTAGAGAATTTTCACTAATACTTTTACTCCTAGAGGTTAGCGAAAGGTTTTCGGAAACAAATGAAAATTTCAAATTATCTTTCTTGGTTACTCAAAAAATATTAAAGTGATGACTATGATCATGAACACCTTACATTTGGCGTCTTCTTTTATATTTTAAACCTCTTCAAAAATACTCTTAAAACGTGAGTTCCACGTGCTCCTAAGTAATCAAATTATAACAAAAATATACATAC
The DNA here is from genome assembly GCA_947579665.1 of Sympetrum striolatum. Taxonomy (NCBI): domain Eukaryota; kingdom Metazoa; phylum Arthropoda; class Insecta; order Odonata; family Libellulidae; genus Sympetrum; species Sympetrum striolatum. The sequence goes on along the minus strand of OX388342.1, from coordinate 43,485,197 downwards.
AAATTATAACTATTGATAGTAATTATTATAAAATGCTATTATCTCTCAAAATATAATATTATTTTATTAAAAGATCGATTTATATGTTTGATTACGATAAATCATAATGAATTCTGAAACTATAATGCCAAATCCTCCTCCATCACTCCTTAATTATCAAAAAAGGTTAAATCCTTTGTAAATAACTCCGAAAATTACCTAGTATATCAAGGAAATAAATGCCTACTGTAACAACATTGCCACAAGGTTCGAGCTGGAATCTTCGAATTGATTCAATGGTGAATAATTGTCCTTCTCGGTCTTGTGGGCGTCTCAGGATTCATTGAGACCATTCTCTCCTTCTGTTCTTCAAATCATTACAATTACGCTCAACCACAAGTCGGCATTCCATATCAGTCACGAGTGGGAATGTACGAGACACGTGAACGCGGTCTGAGTTTCATAGCTGTGACGTAGAGCGGAGGATAGTAGAGGACGACCTTCCCATCTCTTCTAATACATATCGCGCAGAGCTTCACTTTTTATCCATTACTTCAGATGTGGCTCTTCATGATCATTGCCTTCGTCTGACTAAATCTGCGTAATGTGTTACGAAAAATAAAGCGGTCATCAACTCTGTTTATTCTGGTTTCAAAGTGTACACATTTCCTCTAGGGTAGTATCCTAGATCTCATCATTTCCATCCTTTTATGTGATTAATATTGCTTCGCTCATGTGCTGGTTTTAAATTTTGTCAAGCATCATACAGCATCTTATCTACGTCTTACACCGTTAATAATTAATTATATTGATATGACTCCATGATGTTACTATAAAATAGGTTATAGAAGTATAAGTGAAATATTGAGTAAGTTTTGGTGGGTTGATAATTACCAATCGTCGAAGGAAAAAAAATTGATTAATAACACTAAGATTATTTATTTTGGTTATCTAGACATGAATAGGTGAGCAGATATCGTTGCATATAATCCTATCTACTAATATTTATCCATCAATTATCTTTTAAATCGTTGAATAGTGAAATTTGCAATGTGGTGTTGCTTATTATCTATTGTATATTTTGCATCTTCACCACACTGCCACGCTGTTTTATTTGCTGTCATGTTGTCTTATTTTTATTTATGAAAGAAATGGAACATCTTCGCATATACCCCCAATTGAATTATTTTGTGCGGTTTTGATTATTTTCTTTCCCTTACTTCTCCAAAAGTATTTCTTTGGCCTGTTCTAAGGCTAATATCGCAACTGATCCAAAATGGAAGCTTTAGCAATATCCGCTAATCCTGACGAAGCTTTGAAAATAATGAAATATGTATATTTTTCGAAAGGCGCGCTATTATACGAGAAATATTCATAAGCAAAGCTGTATCGAAAATGGTCCTCTCAATTTGACCGTTTCAATCAATAAAATATTCAGATAGCCTTAGGATACGTTGCCTTGCTGTTTTTGTATTTTCATTGAGCTAGTGAAATATAGGTTATAAGTTAAACATTCTTTGAAAAAATACACAAAAACTTAATCAAAATAATTCACACTTTTGAATTTTACATACTGAATTTTTTTCTAATGCAGTGCATTTGAAATAGCTTTGTGCGGAATATGGATGTAATGATGTATTTAGATATATGTGTCTCATTATTAAGATTACGTGGAGTATTTTATTTAGAGAATTATCCCTTTTTAGCCCAAAGCGCACGCTCTGGAATGAAGTTTTGGTTCGAACTTCGTTATAATTACTTTCTATGCTATGAATTTGGGCTTATTTAAGGACAAATTTCAAGGAAAGACGGCAATATTTTAATAGAGAGAGAGAGAGAGAGCATCGTAAAATAATTATATCGACTTGTTTAAATTCTGTTAATTCATGACCAAAGTATTAAATGTAGTTTTTAGAGTAATTCAGCGACTTAATCAGTGGAGTACCTTCAACCGTGCGAACCTGATTTATTTTTTAGCTTTTTAATTCTTTGCCTCGATTGACCTCATTCTCTCAAAATGATTTGAATTCTCTGTTGTCGAGTAATTTGTTTTTGTTGAAAACCAATTTAAAAGCGAGTTTGGCATTTTTTCGAGGATGGATGTGTCGAACTGAATGTGAGAGAAACTCCGTATCCCAGGGTACAGTTCAATCCATTTCACATCACCGCTGATTTATGTGCGAGTTTCATTTCATACATCTCTCCCCTCCACTTTTTTAGAGACTCTTAATCATGTTGCTTCCCATCGGAGCGATATTGCTGTGGAGAATTCCATGGAAAAATAGCCATTGACTAAATCTGTCTCTAACAGTCATTGCCTTTTTTTTCAATAGTTTCGTGTTAGTTCGCGTTTACAGTACCCTTCAGAAAAACCACTTTCGTTTCCAATTATGGAACTCGCGTATCAGCTTCGTAACATCTTCCTTTCTGTCGCTTCTGTATTTTGGCGCCAATTTCACGTCCAATATATCCCGATAACTAAATCGGGCGTGAAACATCAAAAAAAAGGGAGCTCCGACTTCATCTTCCTAAAGGAGCGAGGATGGATTTCAATTTTCCAGGTTGTATCGGCGCTGTTGGTATTGGAAACGGTTGCTAGGGGCTTCTCCCACTCCGAAATCCTCCCATAACAAGAGTCGATCCCTGGAAGGCTTATTAAATGACACAAGGCGAAAAAAGGAGGCCGCTTCGTTAGCTTGGCTTTTGTGATCGCATGGCTTCCAATTTTCGGCATAGCGATGATGTAATATCTTCCGATCCCTTTCCAAGTTAACTCTATCGAACATCCTATTAGGTTCGCTGTAAGGTTCTTGAGGCGTCCTTTGTGACTCTCTATTTTACTCTTAAGTTTCTTTCTCAGGTTTAAGTCTTGTAGCAAACTTTACTAAATATCCTGAATTGTCTAACATGCCTTAATAAAGGAGTAGAATAAAAGTAAGAGACCTGTCCTAATAAACTTCAAAACAGGGGTATACTGCCTGTCAATAAGAGTAGATCAAGAGATCTACCCTCGTTTAAAGGTTCATTTTGATATATCTTCATCCTCCTCCGTTACATTCACTTAGAATCGTTGTTTCATGGATCCAAGCATGTATACTTAAACAAATTTCTCAGCCTTAATTTAATCACTAAAAAGGTATAGTTATATCGAATTCGCGCTACTTGTAAGAATCTTAATATATTTGAATTTATCTCCGTCAAAGTTATTTGCTTTTAATTTTGGTCATTATTTTGAACTTTTTTATGAAAGGTGTATTTTTCAGTGCGGTGGTTTATCTTTCTTTTGTTAATTAGTTTGTATTTGATATTTATTATATTTTATAGTACATGATCAATGAACATTGTACACTCCTGGCCAAAATTAACGCAGCACCTCCCTAGCGATCCTTACGGCCGGTGCTGCGTTAATTTTGGCCAGGACTGTACATATATACCTAATATTTGACACTCTTCATAGACATTGAAATCAGATTCCTTTTTACCCATTTTCGTGTATGGATTAATGCAGTATTACCCAGTCGGAAGCTTGTAGTGGCTCGTATGCTGATAAAAGTTGGTATCACTGCTGTAAAAATAGTCACCATTTAGTATCTGATGAATTAATTGCTTTTCTATCTTATTTCAGGTAATTTAATGAATGATTTGTTATTAACAATATTCTAATGCTGGAATCAAACCTTCTCAAATCCACAGAGGGAACAGGATTTTCAGCATTATCCCTCTCCTCTCTATATCTTCCTCCTGTTTTAAATAATCTTTTTTATAATGGAGATATTTAGTCATATCAAAGGATATTTATTTAATATAGTTCATCAACTCACTGTCACAGGATTACGTCATCTGGGGATGATTATCGATGTGATAATCAATAAGATGCGGATGAAGGGTCGCTTCTCTTGGTCCCGGAGGTTGACGAGAAAATTATAAACGCGTCGTGACGACCCTTATCCATCTTCCGGTGTCTTTGAAAATTCTATTTTGAAATGGTGATGCATCATTTAAGGGGAATATCGACCTGTTTTCTAATTCCCTTTCCAAGTTTCCTTCTCCTACTCATCTGTATTACTTAACGGGATCGCATACCTCAATCCATCCCGAACGCTGTCGTTTATGGAGTTTCTGAGTAATTTTGTAATTATTGGAAGATTCAGGAGGATAATCATTCTATCAATTCCATTCTGCACACACTAGAATATGAATTATTGAGTATGGATTGAAAATAAGGCATCAACGTAGTTTAAAATTAGTCTTCCTTCGAGTGAAAATTAGTCAGCTATTTTAATGTAACATAAACAGCCAATTAAGCCATTACTATATGATAATTTAATATATATTAAATCTCCTAGAAGGGTGAATTAAAAGAGATAAATGAGGTACCGTGGATGTTCATTAATGAGAAAGAACTTCTGAAATTTAATTTATCCACTTCCCTTGCAACAAATGATCACAATCATCCACCAGAATACTAATTACAGTAATCTTTATTGAAATGGGTCAAACATGTTATAATAATGTATGTTAAGCATCTCGGAATTAATATAATACTTTTCAATATAATCATGCCTAACCGATTGCACAGATATATAGATTACTGGTGGTATGCTAAGCATTTTTAAATTAACATAATTATAACTTATTGATAGCGTATGTCTAGAGCACTGGTGGCATTCTCTGCCTTTCGTCCTTCTGAATACATTGCTAAAAGACTTTAAAAATTATTGGGTAGAAAACTATGTTTCCGTTAAACTCCCTCTTGAAATAAGATTGACTGGATCTCAAGTCAATCTAATTTCATTACTGAGATCGTTTCTTTCGGGTACGCTTACACGATCTTTAATCGAGCGCATCTTCAGATAAAGGAGATCTGGGATGTTGGAACTGCCGAGAAAAATTGAGCTGCCCGCATTTCTTTCGCGAGAGAGAAGGATTGTGCATCTCTGCAGAAATGGCATTGCTCCACGACCAGTCGTAGGATTCCTCAGGTTATAGAGGTAGGCACTTCTCCGCTCTATGGATAAATACCTTACCTTAAAGTGCCTCTGTGGCAGGAGTAACTGAAAACAGAACGATTGCGGCGCGTTGGGTGACAGGAAGCCCCGCTTTTTTAAAGACCTTAGGTTGCGATCCTACTTTTCTGCCGAGTATGCTCAAGACGAAGAGGTTGGAAAAGTCGTAATTTTGGCGGAAAGTCAGCATTTTTAGGTAAAATACCACATATTTGCTGTTGGTGTTCTTTTTATTTTTTTTATAAATATGCTTCATTTCTGTTATTTTTAGAATTGTTTTCAATTTAATTTCCATACTTCGGTAAATTAATCGCCTAATCTAAAGTTAATATTGAATGATCCATCTCCTTTCCCATTTATCCATTCAAATATATAAGTTTTCTGTAGTAAATGGGATGAAATAGGAGAAACTACACTTGCGTAATGAAAGATCGATTAAAAATGTTCAAAATGGTTGCAAATCTGAGAGTGGTTTTTGGAACAATAAGATTACTTTTGGAAGAATTTCATGATTACAACATCTCGAAAACTATATTGCATTTTAAGTTATCTGAAATCTAAGAATAAATTTTGTGCCTGTTTTCATGCCTCAAAATCATTTTCTGTATTCTATCTAATCTATATGAAAATACACTTAGAAAATAGCATTGGCAAGGAATCTTTTTTTCTTGGATGGTTATTTTTTAATATTTAAAAATAAAGGTCATATTTAGTGAGGTATCTCTTTTTATCTATTCAATTCCTTTTTTATATTTAATATTAATTTTATCTCTACTAGCTATATCTTTTTATGTTAATATCATCTTTATGCTACATTTTGACTTATTTTGTGTAAATAACATTTAAGATATTTAGCAATTGAAAGTAATGCTGTCTTATATTGAAAACGATAGGAAAGTGCTTCATAAAGGTAACGCAATTTTTTGTTGATTTTTATTATTAGAAGTACATTTTATTCTAATTTCGGAAATTATTTTTTCTTATAGGGGAAATTTTAGTCTCGCGATATTTTTAAGAGGCACGTTTTTGTTAACACAAGATGGTATATACTGTCCAAATTTATTCCTAGAATTCCTAAATTTGCTCTTTTCTATGCTTTGTGTAATATGAGTTTGGCTTTTCTTATTTATTATCATAAAATAAGGTGAGCCTTGAGTTTCAATTCAATGGAAACCTCCTATTCACATCTATCTGTCAGGAAAATGCTTAGGAATTGTAAATCAATATGGTTTTGTGTCTATTCAAGATAGTAAGGTTATCTTAATATACCCTTTTTCATGTTACAAAGCTATCAGAAATATTAAAGCATTGATAGCTGTAGGATCGGCAGTGAATTATTTTAACCCCTGAATCTTATGCTTTAGGTGATACACTATTTAACAAAGCTCTGAAAGGCGTTGAGTCCTTTCTTAGAATCCTGTTACTCTCCTCGAACTCTTATCTAGATTAAAAACAAGCTTCGTGTGGTAAATTAATGAATCTCTTGGATTAATTCAAAATTTTCAAACGCTTATTCGTATGTTTTTAAAATCAGCTATTGTACTCTGACCTAGACTCTCTTTAACGTAATTCAAGGTGCAGTAGCTGTAGTATGTAACTGAGTACATCATCCTCAAACTCTTTGAATATTATTCCTGCTCCCTTGTTCTTTTTGAGGCCAATAAGAAATCGGCTTCAATCATCCATTTCCATTTGCCTGAGGCCAAGTTATGCAATCCTTCCCGTCTCATTTGCGGGCTGAGAAGATATTTTCCACCAATTTTAGACTTAGTTAAGAGGGAAAAGGGGTAATCGCCGGTCGGACCGCAATCTGCCCGCCGCAAATTTGCTTGATTTATACCCACGAGAAGAAATCAAGTAATGAAAAACCGCGTGTGAATAAAGGAGAGGGAAAACATGCGAAGTCATCGCTATTACGTCGTTGAGGGCTCTCAGAGAAGGCTCATCTTCTTCGCGACTCTCCAAAGGAGCTAAGATAGTTTTAAACGAGATGAAATTAGCGAGAATCTGCTCAAATATCCTTTCTCATCAGCCGGAGACTAAATTTATAAGGAAAGGCGGAGATTCTTAAGAAATCGGCAATCCATCATCCGCAGGTATCATTAATTCCTTAACAGGGAGGACTTTGCATAGAGCGAAGTTTATATTCACTCCGTAGCTGAATTTTCTAAAATGTTTTATCAGTGGATTAACCCTTTCCATTATATGTGATACTCTGTCAAAGGTTATCCGCTCCACGTTAATCACCCGAATATTGGCTGAAATGTTTTTAAGGATTTTTAAAGATTTTTTAAACCTTGTTAAATTATAGACGGTTTATTTTTAGTAGTATTAACACTTTTGTATTTCTAAAAATAGCTGCCCAATAGCAATTTTAATGTTCTGCTCTAATCAATCGGAAATTAGTTAAAATACCGCTGAAATTGTATTAAAATAAAGTTAAATTTTCCTCTGAAATGGAAAGTCAGCGTATTAATTATGAAAAAGTTTAGACGCTGTTCTGTCTTATTTATTCCGCAGTGCATTTGTTATGCTACCCAAAAAATTCTACGATGTCTTGCATACATGTGAGTCCTTTCAAATTAATGTGGATTTGGTGAAAAAAATAGGATTCACCGAAAATTTGAATTTTTTTGCATTTCCCCCATATCTACATCCTTACCGTCCTTTAAGTATACTCACGCAGTGATACGAAGCTTGATAGAGCATCTGAAATTTCGTAAGTATGGCGGTTACCTTCAATTTCATAATTTTCCGCGATATTCATCTTAAATGATAATTATGATTGATAATAAATTTAAGGAAATAAGGAATCTAGTTTCACTACATAAATGAATCCTACATTAGAAATTAGGCGGGAAGGATGCTTAGGCTTAACGACTCTAATCCGTGGGAAAACAGCCGAACTGGCATCTCCGGAAACAGATCGAAGAAGAGAAAGGAATTAAAGCTCTCTGAATTTCCATCACTTTACGAGCCACGAATTCCCAGTTCATTTTCGAAAACATTTTATATAGTTTTTTAAACCAAGCTACCAACCAAACAAGTAAGCACTCAGCCAGACAGACAATTCGCCTCTCATAGTTATTTTAATGTATATTTTTGTACATCAATTTAAATATCCCCTTTTTCTTGTATATTTTAGTTCCTTCATAGATTTTTCATTTTTTTAAATGACGGATAGTCTTAAGGCTGAATCTTTGCGTTTGTCTGCAAACTTGCACCATGCAAATTACCCAGTTCAGGGTCAGGTTAATGGTCATGGTTAGGCTAAAGGTAACGGTTAACCTCTGCATCGGTCTTTAATGAAAGTGTGAATTCTGCATGAGGATTGAATGATGCAGAAGGCAATGTTGCTCCTGCTGGCGGACTGAGTGGCTCCGAGCCAATCAAATTGCTAGCGTGTATATTGACTTGATCCTTTGACACGTTTTTATTTTATCAGCTTTCTAGCGTTAACAGGAGGGCTTAGAAATGCTTCTAAAACAATACCTAGAAAAATACATCTAATATCATCCATTGTATTTATTTTGCTCATGATCTTAGTCGTTGATTATTTTTATTTTTGAGAATATAATTCTTTTTTTTGTAAATGAAGCTGGAGTAAAATTGATTTCTCTAAGAGCTTAACCGAATTCTTACATGTACTTTCGATTATCTATAAATAATTTTTTACCCAGCTGTTAAAGTAAAAATTTATTTAATTTTAAAAATATATAAATGATCATGAAAACTTTTTAAAATTTTAATATTGTACTGGACCGTTTTCATTTTGGAATTGTACTAAAGATATGCGCTGCCAAATCGGTTGTATTGGCTAAAGTTTTTTTCTAATACCACATTTTTTAATTTAATTTTCTGAAAATAATACCTCCGTGTTCTCGATACACATAAACCAGCTTCTTATTGCGCGAACAACCCCAGTGTCTGTAATGGACGGCTTAGAACATGCATGAATCCACAGCTGCGGAGTACTTTACGTAACATTATGTATCCGATACCTCACATCCGCCGAGAGACCGCGACATTGAACATCATCCTTTAACATCTGTAGTCCGGATGATTAGGTGACATCTTCAGAAGTGTGCGTGATTCACCACTTAGGTCATCCATGTGATGAGGAAGGTTGTTTCGAAAGAGCTCCTTCGGAGGCCACTCGTAGTAAGCATGCACGATGAAGAGCGACTCCTCCGCAATCATTTTACAATCCAGTTTTAGATCTCAATTTCTCCTATAGGTACATACGTAGCAATTATTGTTAACATTAATCGTAATAGTGAAAGATCGTATTAGACTAATTGTAAGAGTGAATGACCTAGTTTTTTATTATAAGGTACGAATCTGAAAGCTTAATTTTATCTTAAAATTCTTAATTCTTATTCTTAATCTTAAAAAGCTTAATTTTATCTTAGGTTCACCCATCAGCTTTTCAAATATTGGGAACCCAAGCTCTTATCGATTAGGTAATATACATGTCCATATGAGTTATTTCCAATATTTTTATCTTACAATTAAAGATTCCGTGAATGATACAGTACAAATCCGGAAGTTATCATATGAATACGACTTCCTTCTAAATTATTTGAAACCTTTTTTCAGTCTATTTAATGAATGATATTTTAATAATAACTATGATGGAGTACATATATGTGTATTTTTAAAATATTTAACATGTTCATATGGCATATTTGTATCAAACAAAGTTTATTTTTATGCGAAAGGTAGGTCAGTATCAGTCAAAAAAATCAGCGTACTTGTTGAGCATGCAAGCATTACCATAGAAAGGGAATGGTTTAAACTGTATGGAAAGCGTTTGTCCAGGGAAACCCTAAGTGTCACTAGAATTCCATTCACGGTTGACCGCTACTTGGGAATCTAACCCTCTCTGATAAGGCCGAGGTAAGGGTTATTCTTTCAGGAACTAATTATTTCCGTGAGTATATATTACTTGTAATTCGATCTCTCTTCTACACACATATATTGAATTTTTAATAGAAAATAAAATCAATTGACGAAGCTGTCACTTTGTGGAACTCCATAACGTAGGAAAGGAAGAGAACACTTTGTCTTAGTTCCACTAAGACAAATTGTGGAACTAAGACAAAGTGTTCTCTTCCTTTCCTATATTAATAGAAAACTCTACAATTTTGCTCGGCTCCCGTAAAGCTATGATTCCGAACATTTGTTTTAATCTTGTACGTATGAAGTATACACAAAAAGAATAATTTTAGGAGAGAATAGAGAACCCTTTGAATGTTCATAAATGAGTACAATTTTATTTACTCGCAGCTAAAGACTGAGATGTTAACTTAAAATTTTCAAGACTAAAACCAAAACTGTCGTACCGTTTGCTTTTCTGCAGTCTCTCGAATAAGAAGGAAATAAAAAAAAACTCTTGACGTCTTCATCAATGTACGGCTCGTTTTTCATTCAACTCGGCATTTAAGTCCAGCTTGACATTGACCTAAACTATAACCTTAACCTTCAAGTCAATCATTTGCATGGAGCTGCTCCGATGAATTCTAAAATCGCCGCTTCCTCTCGAGGAGTTGAATCCGTCCGAAGAGGATTCGCAAACGCCATTGTTTCCGACAGTGTTCAGCCAACTCCGCAGCCAAATAACTTCCCTAAAGGGATTCGGAGAGGAATTACCTGGAAAATCTCCTCGCCTAACAAATCCTGCTGCACGCTCGCTTTACCCATTTTCCTGTTTTGCGTCGATTCAACAGCTTTTCGGCTGCCAAAAAAAGATGAGCGGCTCGTGCCAAAACCTCCCGCCATCTTTCCAATGAAAAGGCGTGTTTTGAGCCATAGAAAGACGAGACTATCGCATACCCTTGCTTAAAGTCGTCAATGAGACCAAAAGTCGTTTAACGGATTGGGAAATAGTTGGCGAAAGGCAGGACTTTGATAAACCTGGATGAAAATAAACACTTTCCCCTTTTTATATTTTCGCATTTTTTAGACTTAAAAATAATAGAACAGGCGATGGCCTTAGATAAAATTCATCTCGAGAAATTGTATTTCTTTATGAGCGTGAAGTGCCTCCGAAACATTTGTTTCAAGAGCAAAATCAGTTTCCCCAAAGTAGGAAAATGTTGGCTGCATTTGCGATGACAACTAAGTTTTACAACAAACGACCGCGGTGTTGTACAGATATCTTAAACGTCTTCCCACTCAACTGTTGATGATACAGCTTTGCTACAAAATTACCAAATATAGACTGATTGTTGTAAAGATATTTTCATCTGACTGCTCTAGATCACCAAGTATTAAATAAATATTGACATAAAAACAAATTTAATGTCAGCATACAGACTCAACGTGGTGGGAACGGTTTAAAGGCTTCTAATTTTATTTCGTACATATTTAGCATCAGTGGAGGCCAAATTTAAAAGCTTTTTATTCATCTTTATCTTTTTTACCTAAAAACTTAAGCATTTTAGCCTATCTGAAATTGTGATAAAATATAAATGGCAATTTATGAATTTATTACCTTATTAAGACAGCATATATATCCATGATTTCCCGCATCTGTAATTGGTTTTGCGAATTAATCAAATCAGGTTGTGGGAAAGCCCTTTCATTGGTGCATCATCATATTTGCCGAGAGCATTTAAAAACGGAATTAACTGTAGCAGGAATTATCTCTGAATGAGCTTGACGCAAGCATCCAAAGGATCAAGGTAATAATTTCATCGTGTCGCGGAATATCGTAACGAAGTTAATGAAATTATCCACTCGATAATATTATTTGGTCATTAACAGTGAGCAGATGCACTGTTCGACTTCAAAGCGACCGTAATCGATTTCGATTCCACACTTTCCTCTGGATGGCTTTAAAGCGAGAAAATTTGTACTTTTATTGCCTTTCCTGAGTCCTATTTGGGCATTAAAGCGTGATTATTAACAGTGACTCGTTCGAATGGCCCTCTTTCTATATATTGTCCTTATTCCCACTTCCACTCTTGGTCCCCCTCTTCGTTTCCTCCGACATCTTTCCTTTCTCTCTTCCCTCATCGATCACATTGCCCCATTTGACGCATAATCATTACTCAGCCGTAGAATCAAATTTTTGCTTCCATTACCCATTAATGTCGTCCTTTAGATATTTCAAGGGACCGGCTCATCCGTCTGCTCCTGATCGCTTCTCTTTTTGCATTTCTGCCATCTGCAAAAGGGAGTTTGACGCGAAGCCATCCATTTTTTACGGCCTCCTTTCGCAGGATTCGGTGTACGTTATCTATAGGTTAGTAAAATGGGGTCCATTCTCCAGAAAGACTCTACGGGAGTATTTTATGGAGGCTGCGGAATTTCAATTCTCTGCGATATTTTTTATGGAACATATATTGGTTATTCTTTTGAAATGTGAGAGAAAAGTACTATTTGGCCATACATTCCTTATTTTAACTTTACAATTACTTCTTGTGCTCTTGAATTTTTTCTTTACGACCGTTGACAAGTTTTGAAAAAAGAGGTGATTTACCTTCTCGAATTCGTGTTATTTGAGGGAAATTTTTTCTTCTCCCTCATGTTTTATTTTCACCGTGATATCAACAATTTTTCCCGTAAAAAAAGTATTTCAGATCGAATCTATGAGTTTAACTATATTTTAACTATTAGCCTCCGTGAAATTCTCCATTCCCGAAGTTGGTCCACCACAATTGTAGGTAAAATAACCTGAGAGCTCACCAAGCTGTATACTTCGGCAAAAATTTAGCCTGATGCGTCTAATATCTAAAATCTTGAATGTAAAATTGCATGCTTTTTAGCGTTTACCTGCCCTCGATAATTCTCCACAAATTATCAATCTCTGCATTTCCTCCCTTTATTCAGCCGTATTTATTTACATACGTATGCACGTTATTGATTTCCGGCGATTGACTTGGAAATTTTCTGTTTCCACATTTCAATTGTTTATGTTTATAAGAAAACGGAAACAGCGTAGCGTCAATTATAGATTCGCGTCATGGGCTACATCATCATTTCGAAGTCATTCCATTGAAATAACACAAATATGACAACGAAATTTTCGAAGTCTATTCTCCATCCGAAGTCGTGCGCCACGATGAAACATATGCGGTAGTTTCTGCTCGCCATTAAAGGTCTTGATATTTTCGTAAGGCCGGTCCAATCAGCATACACCGCGCGCTCGCGATTGAAGGTAATTTGCTCAATCTCATACGTTTCCATCAAAGGCGGTCGTGACATCCACCAAACAAATCGTGGGAAACGTTCCTTTCTGCGTGCAGTGCTTCATAATTCGAGCGCCGCGCAAGTGTGTGGCGCCACACGATCCTATTCGCGAATGCACAACGTCCCCTCGATCGCATTCTGCCGCGATAGGGTCGGCGAAATCGGGCCCCGAGGTCAATTTCGCATCAGGTGTTCGCGAAAATTTAGTTATCTTCCAAACAGGGGAGCGATCGTCGTGTATCCTAATCGAGTGCGAGGCGGTTAAAGCGTCTGGTGCCTTGGTTCCATTCGCCCAAGGACTCTTCGTGTAATGAGTCCAACCAACCGCGTGCGTGCCGCTCTTAAAGAGACGCTCCGTCGAGATTTATTTATCGGAGTCTCCATCCCTGGAAACACTTCCTTGCGACGCAGATGCGAAACACTTGCTAGACGCGGGCGATTACTGTGACGCTATCTTAAGGTGCCTTATTCGATCAAAGGAATCAGAACGACTCAAATACGAAACATGAGTAAACCGTCGGCGCGTTTAAAGATTGGGCTATTTATTTTCTTCGGAAGTTTTTTGTGCCATTTTTTTCGACTTAAAGAGAATCCCGGGTAATCGTTGTCAGTCCCATGTAAGTCGAGCAGCAGATACTGATGCTTTGATTTAAATTTTAACGGGTTTAAGTGTTATATTGCGTTTTTGATATACTACAGTAGATATTATATTTTGTATGCAGTTTCTTTGGTTTTTACGTTTAGAAAATTGCAACCAATCAATTGGTTCACTTGAAACTCAACTAAAGATGATATTAAATCAGTTTTATGTAGTATTGATTGATTGGTTGATGAGTAATAGTTTTTCGCATTATATACATATTATACTACCGTCATTGATTAATAAATGATGACAATATATCTCCTTATGTATAAAATATACGTCTAACTACTTTCAGACATTTAAACCTTTGAATGCTGTCACTTTATCAGTGCATGGATGTTATAAAATTCATGAAATATTTAATTTTCTCAAGCGGTTTGTCTTAAAAGACGTAATCAATGCTCCTCCAAGGGTTATATATGTTAATATTAAATTAATGATTTCTCATTAAAATCATAGTAGCATAGCATAGAGTAGCAAAAAAATACTCATCCATATATCTTCTTGCAGGGAAAATAAAGGAAGCCATCTTTTCTAAAAGAAGTGGAGACGAAATTTTCCAGATTTTAAGATTTCACTAAATATTATTGAATCTTACGCCCAACTTTCTTTGGATTAAATAATTGATTACATAGAAATCGTTTCCGCACTGATGTAAATTGCAGCTGCGCTGATTATATTTTGTTTTTGTTATGTAAATAAGGCAACGAAAGAATTTTTGTTAATTTATTAAATAAATTCTCTCTTAAAATAGTATTTCTTGCAAAGGAGTTACCACTGTTGCATTTTCAATTGTTAAATGTTTAAAAAAAATAAAGCCGTGAGCACTCCACATCTACCTGAAATTCCATTTCGAATCAAAATAATACCCGAAATAGTTCAAGTAAATGCGGTAATAGAGAATATCAATAACTACTCTTGACCTTAATTTATAGATTGAAAATCGACGGCCTGGTCTCAGCAGTCGCTTTACATTTTCGAGATAACCGAGCGAAATACACCAGCTGTGCATAACCTCATTCGGAAGATTCTCAGCCTGAGATTTCCCCTCGATTACGTCTTTAAACGCCATGCCTCGATATGAGGAAGATAAACACTTCATCGACCTACTGCTTTGCCTCCCGCGAATAGCCCTCGAGTTTCTGCATTGCGTCAGTGCTTTCCGACACCACGTGTGGTCAATCGGTTCAAGCGACGCTCTCATTGAACGACTCATCGCTTCATGAAAATCCTTTCAAGTTTGTCCCTTAACTGCTTCTCTATTTGAAGTCATCACTCGATTGCTATTCCCGGAACATCTTTTCGCGATCAACCGGGTAATATCTGTATCCCTCTGGCGTCCGTTCAAGAAAATTTGTAGTTTATAGGGACAAACTCCATGAATTTTTCATGGTCACCCTTCCCCACCGTTAATTTACCTCGATGAAACTTTACCGCATTAAATTTCCACTGCGATGAGGATGGTGATGCAGTAGTGTTCTTGATTGCTGATGATTTCAACTCATCTTTGGTAGTCCATCGCCTTGATATTGTTTCGCCTATCATCATTCAATTATTTGCAAAGTTCTTCATTGGTTGTTCTTCCTATTGGCATTTTTGTTTTTGTTCTAAACATTCTTTGAAGGATGACAGTTACTCCCCTCATTATAGTTTCCATGATGCACGCCAAGAGATCATACCAAAATCTCCATTGATCTCCGATGTAAAAGACGATGAGAAATAAATAAATAAGAAATAAATGCGCGAAAACATCTAAAATTCATTAAATTATTCATACTTTAAGGAAAGGAAGTAAGTACAACTAATGTAACTGGCATTGTTCTGTATGATGTATTGAGTATACATTATTGAGATTCGGTCAATTCCGAGATCAAAAGCTGATTGTAGAAAAATCATGATTTCCATAAATTCAGTAAAAGGCGTTTTCGTTTGAAAAAGTTTTGATCATAAAATATTCTCCTTAAATCGCTCTGTAAACTCGATTATTTTCGTTTGAATTGTCCCAAAAGTATTCACTGACCCATATTTTCATTTCGGACCTTCCTCAGGTATTACTGACCTACTTTTGTATTGTCTCTGTAATTGTCCTCTCTGGACATTTAAAAAAGTAATGAAAAATAAACCGTGGAATGTCTTGGGCCATCGTAGCGCTTTCTTTCTCACAACATAGCAAAAAAATTGGCGATAACTTCAGATTTTAAAACTCGTGATTTTTTTAAAATTTGTATTCTCCTCCCTAAGCTCCTGAAGAAAATTTCACTGTCAGTTACTCGCGCAAGACAAGAACTAATCAAGTTGACGAAGAATTAAATGAGCGCCCAAAAACTACAAGATGGCATAACGGTCTCTGAGATGATTTCACATGCAATAATCTCTCCGTCTCAATCCCTTCAAATATCTCTTCTTTCCTCGGCGAAACCCCAATTCCCTTCGAGTGTGAGGATCCAATCATCTTATAAATATTCCCTTTCAAATATTTCCTTCTTTCCCCTTTTCTTCCGCCGGAACAAAAGGCCCAGCTCCAGCGGAACTCGCGTCTTCACAGCCTCCCTTATGGATCATACATCTCTTCCCCCAAAAGATCCTTTCCTTCGCTCGATTAAAGAGGATCTCCGCCTTGAAAAACTCGCTCTATTTCGAGATAACTCCCTGTTTGAACTTCCCTCCTAGATTAGAGACCCTATCTATCCAAGCATGGATTCCACTCCTTGAACTTTTCCTCATTATTCCTAAGCAGTAGTTATCGATGGATTCGAGACAATTTTCTTGTCGCTCCTAATCTTCTTCGACTTTGGACTATCGTATCGTTTTGGGGTTTTTCGCGGAAAATAATTTAGGCAGAATTGGAAATCGATTGAGCACCAGAAACTTTTACTTGAATAATTGTATTGGTTTATCTCACCAATCGTTCTTTCTCCAGTGAAGCTGAGTGCTCCAGCTAGCGATATTAAGTATTAACGGTATATCGATCAACTTTCTCCGTACCAAACATATCAGTGCCACATCCTACCATATTGAAGTCAATATAATTTTAAACGACTCTTTACGAGAATTGATGTCGGACCTCTTGAATCATTTGATTCAAATCCCATCGTGATAAGGCACTTAACATGCCACTTGGCACTGGAACGTACCACTCAACAGCCGAAATATTTGTACGCCCTCTTTAAAATACCTCGGCTTATAAAAACCATGGAGATACTGTTTTAGATTTCTTTCGGAACATTGTATTCCCGCACGAATATGCATGCATGTGTACACAACATATCAGAAATCACCAAAAGTATTGGAGGCTGATTATTTTTGCTTCAAACTAAAGTAGCGTGTATCTTAATCGGTATGTAATAATTTAAGGTGTAAAAGACAGAAATTCGGCTAATGAATATTTTCGGACAATGATTTCGGATAACGTAGGTTATTCAGGGGAAAACTCTTTCTTGTTAGTGATAATAACAATATTTTGTAATTTAATGCTCAACGCTGTTCATCTGTGGTGAATGAGAATTATTGTTGAGTTACTTTCTGGGAATGACTTTTAAAACTGAAATAAATAGTGTAATGTACGTACTAACTATTCTGAAATTTCTATTTTTAAATGATACCATGGATTACAAATCATTAAGCGTACACATTACATAGACATAATACCAATATGTATCTGTTATCTCCAGTGAGTCCTCGTCAGAAATTGTAGTTTGATAACTCAAAGCGTTTATTTTAAGCTATACATATAAATTTGAATTGTTAAAGCTCTGGCGTAGCTTTCAAGGGAAGGTCGAGAGATTAAAAACCCCCCGAGGAGAAACCTTTCCTGCTTCCTGACCCAAGGGACTGAGTTCGCGGAGATTGTTCCACTTCCTCGATTTTTGAAATTTCTATGTTCAGAGCCTCTATTCTCTCAAAGTCATCGGATTACTTCCACATGTGTACTTCTCTTCATCGAAAGTCTAGGAAAATTGCTCGCATATTAGCCCATGAAAGGAGTGAAATTTCCTCAAATTTAGGAAGGAAATCACTGCATCTTAGCTCCTAAGAAGAGTTGGCAGGTTTTTGTAAAATTAGAACATTTAAAAGTTTTTGTTTCAAATCGTGTTTATAATATAAAGGCGTATGTATAGGTTTACGTATAAAAAAGTATCTCTGCGTAGGAAATATCTGTATTTTGAATAATTTGAATTTTTTTACATACTATGTCATATGTTTTGTAAATGTTTTTGGTTGAATGGAAGATGGGACTAAAAAGTACCAATTTCGCCTAATAAAGTCCTTTGTATGTATGTATTTTCGAATCCGAAAGAAGTAATTAAATTTTAGTCACGTATAGGGTTCCTCAATATTATTATTATTATATGTAGATGTAAATATTCGCATCTTTTGTTTTCCGTTAGGACTTATCAGCTATAACTGATTAAGAAACGGAATTACTTGACGTACCAACTGCGTTTTATCAGTCGAAAAGTATTTTGAAGTGGTCATTCTCACGAAAATTGAAATCAGTATATTATATGTGATGCTGTTCGATAATATTCATGTCTTAAGCTTTCTCTTCTAGATATTTGATTTTCAGTCAATTTTGAAGTGCATACGTACATAATGCTTCATATTGCTCCACAATAATTGCACGAGGCAAAATGAAATTACTACACTCTGTCCTACGTAATGAAGACTGTGTATTTCTTATGGCCTCGTGTATTTTTTACGCGAGAATGGCGGGCGTTTTGCGACTTAAGTATCAAAAACTAAATTAATAAATAAAACTAATAAATACTTCGTTGATTGCCTTATGGTAACTCCCCGCTGATTTTTTATTTATGGGCAGAATGAAGCTTCTTTGTCGATGACAAAGACCGTTTTGTCGCCTGCTTGGTCGTCGCCCAAGAGCTGTCGATTCGTGTCAAACACTTGACCTTGAAATATATTGCTGCAATGGTTGCATAAGATGGAGGATACTACCAAGACTCCTTTGCTTTGAAACAATGAGCGAGTTTTTTCTTTCTAAATATAATCCCTGGAACGGTTACTAAACTAAAACATTACTACGTCACAAAAATCGAGCAGAGTCGTTAAGCCTCAGAGGAATTGGGAAGAAATATGGAAGAAAGCGAACAAACAAGAAGATTAACGGAGGCTTGGCCAGAAAAAGGGTAAGGCGCTGTATCAGCAGGGAAAACGGCTAGAAGAGATTGAAAAAGGGAGGGATATCTTGGAATCTCTGAGAAGCGGGAAATATTTGAGGATCGTGAAGGGAATTCGGATATTTGAACATGGGATATGCTTTTGCTCAAATTTCACGTTCGATGAACGAAGGCAAACTCCAGTTCGGGAAATACTCGTTTAAGGGATTGGAATTTTGAGGAAATAAAGATTGCCGGGAAAAAAATATAGCGAAGAATATAATAGAAGGAGGTAAATTTAGATTTCAAATAAAATAAGTGGAATGAAATTAATTGAATGTAGATATTGGTTTAACTGGAATCGTATCAGATTGAGTGAATTCTGAATGACTCGGTAAATTGGCGATAAAAACGTCAAATAAAAATTAATTTGTGTACCCTTGGTACCAAAGTAGTTTTTTCAATTTTTTTAAATATTTCGGCATCGGCATATGATAGTGTGTGATCGTAACTATTTCTTCGGCTGAATTCACTTTCGCCGAAATTTTCTGTTTTATTTCACGTTATGTCCCGGAAATATTGCTGAAATTGTTATTCGGTCGAAAAAATATGAAGTCAAGCAACTATTACATGTATACTCATTATAAATGAAAAATCATTGTGACAAAAAAAGAAGTGGGAGAGACAAAAACTTTAAGATCAAAATTTCAATGGATTATTTTCACTTTTGATAACCTGCCCTAAATCACGTTACATACGGAAGAGACGTCAGCAGATGTAAGAGAGATACGCGGTAAGGTAAGATTATAAAAGTTGAAAGGAATGCTAGTTGTAAAGATAGAAAGCAAGGGAGCTGAAATAACGAGTTGATGTTTAAAGGAAGCTGAAAATGAATCAGCTAAAAAGAGAAAAAAGTTAAGAATTGGTTTCAAACGAGTATTCTCGGTGTAGGTAGGCATTAAAGATTGAAGGAAGCAGGGAAAAGTATGTCTCTTTTGGGGATTGGCCACATTTGGAAGGTTTTCGTAAACCTCGAGGGAGAAAATTCCTTCTTTACGTCCTTCTTCAGTTTCCGTCCTCCGCTCCTGAGGGAGAGAAGAGGCAGAGAGGGATGATAGTCGACGATTGATCATTACTAGGCTGAAAGCACACGAGATTTACAGTTCTGACTTTTCTGAAAGCTTTTGGGAAGCCCTTAGAAAGATCTGGGAAAAGGGATGCAGTTATATTCGTCGCTCTTCCGAAGTAGAGTTCAGTTACTTGTAATTTCCTTAATGCTCTTCCTCTAATTATTTTAGCACTTTTCATAGCAGTATTACCCAGAGGAAGGCGTGGACTCTTTTACAGTTTGACTTAACCAAGTCCTCAGTAACCTTAGCCATTTTGTGTCATCCATACAAAGTTTGCTGAAACTTCTCTTACAAAGTAATTCTCAAATTCTGAAATTTAAGAGTAAATATATGTGGCTTTGCATTTTAGTCTGATGATCAATAAACGAAGCAAGTTATTATCGCAAGTAGCAAAAGTCAAGTTCATTGGCATCACTATTTACTTGGAGAGGAACTCCGAGTCTCGGCGCAGCTGTTAAATCATAAGGACTTATATCATAAATTAAAAAGAAAAATAATCTAAATCGCCGGTCAATTTGGTAACAATGAATGAGAATTTTTAAGCAAATCCCTGGTTCGGGAAAATTATCTAAGGGACTGTCTTTCTTCTGTCTTTTATCGTGCTTTACTGATTATAATGATCTTAAACGCATTCCCTTCACGTCTAGTACCGCAGTAATTACTAGAACCAAACGATTGATTGATTACAACTTTTTATAATGGCGGACGAGAGGTGCTCATTCATTTTCGTTCTATCTTTATTTTGAGTCAACTTAATTATTCTTTGCTATATTGAAAACCTTCGATAAAATTGAAGTTACTGATGGAAATATTTTTCTGTTTCCTTGGTTAGGCTTTTATATTTAAGTAAATATTAAATATTTATAATAAATAAACTAAATTGCAAATTAAGATTAATTCCATCCCAAAGTACTCATCTGCAGTCAGCGATAACTTTTATCATATTTATGCGACCTTTTCCTTCTTTAAGTTGTTCTGGATTGCTCTGGAGTAATACTAGCTTAGTATTATCTCTCTTTTTGGAATAACAATATATTTCGATCGATATAGTGCTTCGAAATCAGCGGAACTGTACATATACCCGTTCATACGGTACGGAATATCCTCGCAGAAGCCGTTTGCATTGAATGTCGTGTTTATTGGATCAGTTGTCGGGCTTAAATCGTCGCTTGTCTCAACTTCAGTTACACAACCACAAAATAGTCTCGGATACTCGTACGTTTGCTAGACCGTTTTATGGCTCTAGCACTTATCCACACGATTTATATTCTGAAGAGAATGCTCCTAGAAAGCTCAAGTCGCTAATCCCAAACATTGCGAGGTTTCGCGACACAAGTCGGGTAATAAGATTTAGGACTCGAAGACCACCGTTCTCTGGTTCTTTCCTTTGGGGTCTGTTGATTTTTCACCGACATGGAATCCATTTTGGCTTCATTGCGCCTGTTTTTCACAATGTATTCTCCCTTCCTTCTCAGGTTAATCTAATTTATGGTCGATAGAATGGAATAGTATAAAGGAACGATAGTTATGACCCTTATCTTGGCCGTAGCTATTTGCTGCAGTTATTCGTGAATCATTATAAAAATTTCCTGTGTTACGAAGTTGATAATTAAGATAAAACTATTATAGAGTGATAGTATATACAAATAATGATAGTTTTCCCTCTACCTATTTTTGATAATTTTAATCAATATGATTGAGTTGATGCGATGTGCAGAAATAATCATAATTTCTTCCCTGAACGTCTTAAGCACACACGTTTCTATGTATAGTTCTCTTATTAGTATTCGATAAGTAATTATTCTATTTTCATATTTACTGAGTATTTAATTACCTGAAGGCTTTATTAATTTATCTCATAGATGTAACAGTTAAATTATAACGTCATACAGGTATACTCCGCTTATTGTAGGCACTCAATGCTATTACTTATTTCGTCACGTGTGTTTCTGATTCATTTAGTAAAGTCTGTTTTTCCTGCATACGAGCAATTGAATAATAATCAAAGTTGTTGTGTTTTCATTACTGTACATCCAAATTGTGGATGAGAAGTAGATCGTGCGTTTATGAAGATGCCTGTCGGCCATGTGCTCAGATCTCACATCAGATAACTTTGAATATGATAATTAAAGGAAAAAAATATCCGATCAATTGTATGAAATTTTTTATGAGATCCTCTGGCGTTATACTAGATTATAAGTTGAGAATTATTTCCAGAAGATATTAAATTATATAAGGATTCAAATTTCAAGGGCAACAGCAGCAATTAATAAAAAATAAAAATCATCACATGCAAAAGTTAAATCCATATTTCAATTATAGATGTATATTGTTCGTGAAAGTGGAGAGGAATGCTACTATAAAGCTACATACATGTATTATACATGATACTGGTATTTCCGAATGAAATACTGCATTGTCGGTGACAAGCAGTATTGTTTGAACATAGAAAACTTCTACTTAAATAAATTACAACATTAAAATTAATGCAAAATGGCAGAATGTAAAAAATTCCTTTCGAAATAATAATTCATATTGTTGATGAGCATATCCATGATGTGAACTTCGAGAAAAGGATTTTCGCTTCAATTTCAATTTTTTAAGCGTTATTTTTTCTGGTATGTGCTAAAATTACAACATCTAATTTAACCATTGAGGAGTTGAGGTAGTAATCCAACAACGTCCACTCAAACATTGAGATTTAGACTCGTACCTGCAATGCGAAATGTATTCATTATGTGCGTGTTAACCATTACTACCCTACGCTAAAAAAATAAGCTCATGACCGTAATTGAAGAGATCCATCATTTAATGTAAATTTATAGGAAGTCTCTTATTCGTCAATCGTAATTAGCATTAACAGTTATAGGATGGAAAGAGTAAAGAAGGCAATTCATTCTAAGCGTTATTATAAACCGTGATTTATCTTAGTCATTATCTGAGGCAGTAGAAGATTCGGCTCGACTTTTATGGTCTCTATATTGGCTGAGATGTAACATCAAAGCACGATTTATTCCTTCATTTTGCTTCTTTATTTCAAAGTCTTTGTCGAAATCTTCTCGAGATCTCACGCTGGAACTTGTGAATCGACGATGCGGAAAATCCCTAGAATGTGGGTCCGGCAAAGTTTTTCGATTAAACTTAAACTTTCGATGAAATTTTAACCCGCGATCTACTATAAAACAGATATTTTAACTTTTTCTCGATAGGGAAAAGAGAGAGGCTCTCTTTACCTTCTTATTCTGATTCCCAAGTCCTATCACGAATAGGGGAAGGTTGCCGATAATGGACCGTTGCGGAAATTGGACCTCATTAGTATTTTCCCCCCTACGAATATATCAAGCATTTGAGTTGAGTGTCACTTTTCTGTTTTCTTAGACGTTATGTTATACAGGCTCAGCGTGATTTTTCTTTTATTTGAGACTGTAATGAGATTATTATGACTTACTGGCTGATTGCTTTCCATAAATCATACACGAAAGCTCGTTTACTCATCGGATCCAAAAATTTAATTGCAATCACGATCTCATTCATTCTGTAAGATTCATAATGTTTCATCTCATAAATGTTTTTCAACTGTAACATTTTACTTTACTGGAATCGCCTCGAATCAAAAGTTTATTCCGTCATTTGAAATCATGTTGAAATGAAGACTATGCCATAAGTTCTTTGATTACGCATTGGTAAAGATTCTCGTTATCAGAGAATTGTGGTATTTATTATAGTTTTCGTTCTAGTTATATTGGTTAACTGAATTTCTATTTGATTTTGTAATTTTTTGTCAATGCAGTTATAAAGAAGAACGTAGGTTATCCCTTGAAAATTTTCCGCCTAACTGCGACATCGACCTTCCCAAAAATTATTAATTGTAGAAAAAGTAAAATGTAGGGAATGATTTTTAATCAATTTCTGAAACTTTATTTTATTCAAAGTGGCAACATTTTTATTCACTTAAATACTTATTTTGGTTTATTGTATTGGATTATGTAATGGATGCTCTACGTAATCCATCATTTGATAATGTTACCCTCCATACAATAAACTGAGCTAACAGGTTTACTCAAAACGGATTCACGTATGTGTATTCACAGATAAAGTGACAGAATATACGAAGTTTAGAGTTACATCACGTCAATCATTCCTTACGTAAGTGGTCACGTGATCTCGATCCTCCATCTTCACTATTTTTCAGATTTCCCTTCATCCATCAAAGTCACACAACCGCCGAAACACAGGTATTTCGACTCATTGTTAATTAGGGTCAATTTCAGCCTATTACAGGAGCCATTTCCGATGTAACGAGCCACAACAAAAACAGGAGGAAGCAAGATCGCCCGCAATTCCAACTTTGAGACGTACGTGAAAAACGAGGCATAGACGCTAAAACAATGTCGCTTTTTATTTCGTGGGAAAATCGTTTCCTGCACCTCGAGGGTTTTCTTTCATATGGGCGTTTTCGAGCAGCTGCCCGCGTGAGAAAAAAGCTGCCCTTTTCGCTTAGTCATCAATTGTTCGATTTTCAGCTTGTTCCTCGACCGCGAAAATGTTATCCCGTGGCGTTTCGCGAAGACAAATCTCGACCATTCCAAGGACGAGATCCTTTTTGCTCGCCACTTTTTTCGTCTCAGTTGAAATTCCTCTCTTCGCTGTCTGTCCCTCCTATTTTCTCAGCGTCCGTGGCGTCAATCCGAGGAAATTAGCGACGAAAACCCGCGGCGGAGTAGCCAGTGCTCGTCCTCAAATGCAATGGTAGATGTGGGACCTTAGGCATGTTTGAGATCAAAGGCAAAATCATTTGAAAATTTAATTCTAATGAAAGATTTATAACATCAGATGGCTATACATGAGATTTATGCACAATCGCGCTGCTTAATTGTTAGGGATGAAGAAGGACAAAGAATGTCACGTTAGCAAAGTTAATTATACAAATAGCAAATACTAGAGTGTTATGAATTTATTTTTATGTTACATCTTCTCTCCTCAGATCATCCTTTAATTTCTGTTGTTAAGAGAAATCCCTTATAGAGAGAATTCATTCTCTCTTATCAATTGCATCTGCCGTAGGTATGCGAAATGCCTTTAACATAAAGAAGAAATTTTTGAAAAATTATATTTCATACTGATTTCAATCGATGTCTATAAAATACACGTTCCAGTGAAACATTTGAGCTATGCGTGAATGTGTTAGAATCCTGGTGGGGTCCCACCTGTGCGAAATGATCGAAGCACTTTTATGAATAACAATACTAACCATTATACTTCCAGGAATCTATTATTGGAAGAACGAACTCTTTTATGCGGTACAATTCCGTATTGAAAACAAGAAATTATTCAAAAATTAGATTTTTTAATATCTACCGAACCACAATGTACGTAATATATAAATGCAGAGTAGCATGTATTACTGCGGTACTTAAATATTTATTCCGCTGATACATTCTCTCGCCAAACAATTGTCGCTGGATTATCTTTCATAATCAGGGCGGGCAGTCTCGACTCATCCCATTCACTGCACAGCAGGATCTCATCCCCATCGTTAACCATTAAAAATAATATTTAAGAGTAATAAAACTGCGGAAAAGGCTGGATCGGGATGACGCAACTCTTTCATAAATGCTATTCCTCACCCCTTTACGTTCTCTCCCTCGTGTAATAAACCCGTCATTACAGCACTCGTTTTCTTCTCTCGTGCAATTCCCTCGGCCTTTTTCGATCCGCAAGGGCGGCCATGCGAAGAGGAGCTACGTCATCGACTTTGATGATGCGGGGATTCCTTCGTTTGTCGCGGGCACTGGAGCAAAGAGATCACGTTCGCCCGATGAAGGACCTTGGTCTCGTCTCGTTTTATGCAGCGCCCCCAACGACGTCCTTTTCCCTCCTCTTCTTGTAACTCCAAGTGGCCTCTCTTACAAAATGCGCGGACTGGTATTCCAATAAATAACTTGATTGAGACATTCCCCTCTCCCATCTAATTTGGTAGCCTCCAAATGAGATCGCATGTAACTTGTCTGTGGACCGGCAAAAGATCGGCTGCTATATTCCCATGAAGTTATGAACTCCTATGATAGAATCAACTGCTTAGCCGGTTACTCCGTGATGAAGAACCAGGAAAACGGCGAGATTTTTACCACCACGGTGTTCACCGCCAACCTCTTTTTAATTCGAATCTAATTCGCCTTTTTTCCTTTAAGCATTACATATGTTAAATGCAATTATTGAAAGAGTTCCATTTCGTGAGAGAACAAAAATGCGTTTTTTGGAAATATAATGAATATTGCTTGCTAATGAATACCCACGTATAAAATTTAATATGTTTGCAAAAATTTTCAAAATGCTTGATTTGATCTTCAGTACGAACACACATCGTCCTGTCCAACTTTTTAATTTATTTCACATCGATGCAGTGATAAATTTACTAAAAAGGATTAGGACCAGAAAAATGAACTTGCAAGTAAAAATATAAAGAGACTGTCTTTAGAAATATACATTCATGAAGATTTAAAAAGACATGGTACGAGTAATATGAGGAACGTAAGAGATTCCAAAACGGTAGAAGCTAATACTTTAAGTTGATTTTAATGTTCAAAAGTTGTAGATAAATTACTTTAAAATTAAAATACAAGATGCCAGATAAGCAGGTTAAAAGAATATCATTACAATGTTTTTTTTCGTGCAAGTGAAAAGAATTAAATTGCGGAAGTGAAATTTCATGGTGCTTTTTGAGAGGATAACCTGTTTTGTTCGATAGTTTGGCACCAATGTATTTTGAAAGCGGCGCTTGGAAATTATCGAATCATTTTGAAGTTAAAAGGTGGTTAACGAGACAGGGGAATCGTTTAGAATGAAAATGTATACCTATGCAGTAACTAAACGCATATTATGAAAAAACGTTGCAAGAAGTAGCGGCCGCGCCGCTGTGAAGTCATGGCCGCGTATTGACGTCATGACAGCGGGAACTTGAGCTGAGAGATTTCTAGATTTGGCAAAGATCACTCTCTTCTCCATTTTTGCTCTTTTTCTTAATCTTCTGTGGAAACTAGATACCTTCCTCATTCCATGCCTCCGCGTACTTGTAGAGGAGAAAGTAGCTTGATTGCAAAATAACTAAGATTCTGTTATATGTTCTGATAAAATTTAATCACATAAATTTTACTTGGGACCATGACGATCTCTGTCTCTGCTTTTAATTTAAAATTTACTGAAATAATTACGTTTTTATTGTTCGAATTTAAAAGATGAAAAACATTCAAGAAAGAGTATTTTCCTTGGAAGAGGTAAACTATTTGTAAATGTAAGAGGAAAATTAGATTTAACGTTAACTGAAATGAGGAAATATTAAATAATTTAAACGATTTACTGTTACTAACGTGAGTATTCTTCATTGTTCATTAATGACTATTTTCTACTTTCATAGCCAATTCGTTATGTTAAAAAATTGTGGTATGATAAGTTAAAGATATTACCATATTATTTTTGATACCAGGCCAGTTTGTATAAGTATTTTTTACGTGGAGCTGTGGCTTGTGATGGAGGCTTCGCATTATATATGCTATTCAGATACGAGACCTCACGAGGAGGATGAAACAGTATAACTTGGATATTTTTATAATGTAGAATATTGGATTTGCTGTTTTTATCATTTGTTTCCTTCCTTCTGTGGTGTTATCGGTAGTATTATTTTCATAAGAGTCAATGCCTTCGAATAGCAGTTTTCATTGTATTTGGGTCAAACTCTTGCGTTTGTGTGATATATTGAGGCAATTTAAAGTGTTAGAAGGCTTATTTTCCTCTAAGATCCCTCACATATCAGCACTTTGCATTACCATCGGTAAATCGTCTATTATGTTTGAGAATTCCCTCTATTTCGGTAGTCTGCCATTTCGTTTCATCTTTGATTTCCAATTCCTTTGACCGAATTTTTATTTTGCTCCTTGACCTCTTATGATGCATTGGCTGCTGCATTTCCGTCGCTCCACTTGATTTAATGTCCAAGTTTCGCGAGAGTCAATTCAATTCTACCTATAAATCATTCCTAATAACAATTTTATCGACTTTGGAAGTTTTTGAGAAAGCAATCCTTTTCCTATGGGAGAGATGGAAAGCTCCAAGAATCACAAAAAAATTATACTTCCTATTCTTATTGGTAAAAACTGATATTTACGATATGTAGTACTTTGATAAAGCATTAAAATTATTTTATACGCTAAGAATAGAACATCAATTACATATTCTCCAGCACAAAGTCTTGGATAATCACACAGAAAAGCGATTGTAATATTTATAACTTTATCTCGAAAGCAGTAGGAAGTTTTTCGAACTTTCAAGTCATATTATAGTTTAAATACTATAAAGCTATAGTGATTACATTCAGTTATCGGTAGTAGTAGTAGTATTGTTAAAAGTGCTTCGACAGCTTAGGTCATTTCGCACATTGGCTCCCACCGGGAATCGAACCCGGGACCGCTTTCACCAAAGGCACATTCAGTTATCTCTGCTGCACGAAAACTATTTCTCCGTGCTCTATACCTTGACTAATAATTGTTTCATTTGTCATTGGAAACAAGACAGAGGAATATGTATCCTTCTTTTGTGTTAGTTTATCTTTTATTTGCCTTTTTTCGACTATTGTACATGAGTAAAATATACATACATGTTTAATAAACGGACATGATACATTATTTTTCTTCTATCTAAACTATTTGAAAAGTAAACTGTCAAAACATACTATAATGTTTATGATAAGAAAATCATTATCAATCGGTTCCAGGAAGGGTGGATCCGAGAATCATGTAATTACTAAACGCGCCATTTCCTCTTTACGTAGTAAATCAAGATCAATGCAAGGGTTAGTTTAGGTGGCGTAGAGCCATGTTAAGCATATCGTTGTATAGTAAAAATACTAAACATAAATTGGAAAAGAATTATTAATCACTCACTGTAAATAATACATATAGTATGCTATTGTATCATTCATATGTATTTTTTTATATTTTACATCATATATGTGAAAATGTATTTGGCATTCTGTTTCTATTATTTTTCATAAAAGCTTTGAATAATTATTCTCTTCGCAAATGCTGTTTATGTTTATTATTTTTAACATCCTATACGTAAATTTTATTATTTATAATCATGTTAGTGATATATATGCTTGAAGTCGAATAATTTGTGATATTAAATTCCATATTTGTGATATTTTATACTTATAAAATCCTATTGTGTTTTATACTTTTAAATTATGCTATGTGATATTGGTGCTGTAACATTTTTTGTAACAAAAGGGTACATCCCGTTGAATAAATAAATAAATAAATAATGAAGCTAGCGAGCTGTTATTTCGTTAGGCACATAGTGACTTATAATTGGCATGATTAGGCTAGTGAACTCCTGTCTAATTCTGCGATTATAGTAGGAACAATTAGCAAGACATTTTGAGTGAGCCCTCGATCATCCAATGGAAGATACTGCCGCAATTATTGAAAATTTCGCCGCAAATGTTAACTTAAAGAGAAATTTAAGTGAGGTAGAGCTTGCTTATTCTAACAAACGTTTTTCAGAGGTGAGAAGTATCTCATTCAGTTGAGCCTCTTGTAAAGCAAAAATTATTAACAGGCTATTCAGAATCTGCTCGATATTCAGACATTTTCTCCCTTTGTTTTGACAATCCGGTATCTTCGCTTGGAAGCAGACGGATATAGACTCCCGTGGAAGATTTACTGCTGTTTGAATTGCTTCGAGAGAGATTCACTCGCTCCGTCTGGTGGTAATGTCTTGAGGTTAGTTCAGACCAAGCGAAAGCACTTTTATCGTGTTGGTTTTGGCAGTTTGGAAGCAATGATTCACCGAAATAGTGCGTTCCTTTGCCTTCTTACGCCATGTCTTTTCCCCATAGGTGGCCGATGATGTATGAAGTAAAGTTGAAGGAATAAATGTGTATGGAATAGAGGTCGTTGCTATTAGGTTTACTCATTCAACCTTCCTCTTTCATTGAAAACGGAGAGCAAATGAATGGAAATCAATATTTTCAAAATTCAACTATTTGATGGGACTCATTCATGCACCTCGCTTTTTCTCTCGACGGATTTCAATAGGTTGAATTAAGAGGTTCCATGTGTTTATTTCAGTTCTGTAAAATTTAAGGTTGTTAAACATTGTGTAAAAACTTCAAGGTATTGAAACTAGTTGATTCTGAAATCATCCTAATTAAAATGAAGCTCTTTTTAGCATCAGCTCATCTCATTCGTCGTCAATTTAATTTGAAATTAAATTATTCAAACAAGTAAGGTGGCAATTGAGAGCAGTTCGTATTAAACCAAAAATTGAGATCACATCTTAAAATTTCTTTGCATTAGGCTGGTTTATTGACGTGAAAAAACAATATTGTAGTTAATTTACGTTTGATTATGGACCAAATTACTCTGAGGTTGAAATTTTGGGAGAGTTAATTTTATGACCAATTCATTGAACAAAAGGCAGGTAGGGTTTTAATAATCCTATTGTTATTTTGTTTATTATTACTTTTAAACTTAAATACTGGAGATATTACCTTTTTATAACTAGTTCGACATTTTTTAAAAATTCGTTCCAAGTACTTATCGACCTTTAATATAGGTAGAATATCCAAATTTAGATTTCGATGGATTTTTTAACATTTACGTATTATTACATGATTTTTTTTAACGGAACGATTTGAAAATGCTCATTTTGCTGTGAATTATCTGGAATTCCTCGGAAGTTTTTTTCTAGCCTAGTTCAACAGAAGCAAGAGTGGAAAACTTTGATAAGTTAAATGCGTGAAGCGCCGAGCAGGAGATAACGGCGGAATTCAAGAATTAAGCGGAAACTTGCTAGCGTGATATTCTATCTCATCATTTTTCTCGAAAGATTAATTTAAAACTACGCAAACTCGCTTCTTCGTACTTCTCTTCGTACTTCGGGGATTAATACAGGGGCGAAACGTTGTCTCGTTTAGAAAGTTACGCTATCAAAGATAACAACTTCTACGCCTTAAACCTTTTTCAGAAGTATTTATTTTTCTTATTTATTTTCCAATGTACGGTGAGTTTGTTGTAAGAGTCGATTCTGACGTTTTTGTAATTCCTCCCTCGTCTACATTCAAGACAGGAATGAAAGAGACACAGGAAGATTAGTCGAAATTATTCTCCTTCCAGCGGATGTCTAATGGAACGTATTCGCGCTGTATCCGACGAGCAGCTGCTGCGAAAGTGTTGCGCACTGGGCCAAATGTCTTGGAAGGATTCCATTTTACAATGAAAGATTGAGAAAACCGCAGAGAGAGCTGATGTATATTTACGGAAATTAGGCATAATTTAAGTCCACGGTACAGATCAAGTTTCTCCGTTCGTTTGCCCCACGAGTTATTAAGTATTGTGACCGTATGCCATTATGCCAGTCCTTTCTTTCATGCAGCTAAAATGCGATAGAACGTTTTTTGAGCCCACTGAAGAAATGTGTTCTGTAAAAATTGATTACTTCGCTAACTAAACATTTTTCTCCGAAATTAAGAGAAATAAAAAAATAATTCTTAGAAATATAAAGCAAATGATTTTTAATGAAAGGCTTCCGGATAGCTATATTGGCTTTTCCCACATATAAGTTCGGCTTCGATGAAAGCAGTCTTGGGTTCGATTCCCAGCACTTGTAAATGTGCGAAATTACCTAAACTACCTAATAAGCAATTTTAGAATCTACTATCATATACATGTATAAAGATGATGTATATTTTTCCACAAATTCATTTCAGGACAACTGGTTTCGGCTATGAGTGCTCTATGAACCTGTAGATGGCGACGTAGACGAAACCGGTTGTTCTGAAATAAATTTGTAGAAAAGTATGCATCATATTTATATTCTGAATTTCCACAATATCATGGCCGCCTCCGTAGATTTTAATACTACTACTATTTTTAATCAGATAAAAATGAATGGGCCTGTGGCTTTATAATTTCTTAAAGCACATGCCAATTCACTCTATCATCATATATTATCGTATCCCAGGGATCTGCACTTATCACTTGGAAGTTGCACTTTTCAGTACTTTACAGCCTTTGTAATCGAGTGCTCCTTTTATTACCCAAACCTTGACTCTACAAAATAAAATCATCGCCGAAGACAAAGTTAAAAATCCGCGTATCTCCTCCATTTCACGGGCTTAATCGTACTTTCCATCTTACCTTCGTAATTCTCCCTCCAATTCCCACTTCCGCCAAACCGTAAATCCTGAATTCTTTTTCATATCAGTGCCATCGAGTCCCGCGTTATTGCTTGCCAGATTACCTCGCCAAAGCCTTTAATCTTCCTTTTTTAATTAGATCTCGCGCGATGAAATGTGCAATCCACTTATCAGTTGCGCTAATTTACGAGTGTCCACAGCCCCTATCAGATTCGCGGTAAATTATTCACGGACGAGGAGGCCATTTCCTTCGAACAGAGCCTCCGCTTTGGGTCCCATTACCCTCCTTTCGTTGGGGATAAGTACCTTTTGATCTGCTTTCGAGGGACCCATTTCCCCAAAATGAAGAGATTTTTCATCTTCCGCTTCTGCGATAGAACGGCTCATATTCATAGGATGATCAGACTTCGGCCTTAGCTCGTTGGTGACGATAGCGCGTTCTTTTCTCGCATATATTTTTAATCGTGTCATAGATTTCGGTTTAGTTATTAACCATTTATTAACATCTTAAATAAGATTTTCCAATGCTGTGAAGTAGGAGACAGTTCAGCTACGATTTACGAAAAATAGTCTATGAATTTCTCAGTCACACTCGAAATATACAAGGAAATATTACAATGAGGAAAAATAAAAATTAGGAAAAAATACAAGGAATCCATTGTTGTGGTCTATTTTTTAGGGTACAGTTTCATTACGGCATTCAAGTCATCGAAATTTATTGTCGGAGTAGCATAAAGCAGTCAGGGATTATAAGAAATCATGGCTGAGAAACTTCCTGTTTTTCATTTTGTTTTGACTAGGTTTTCAATCTAAAACTGCTGTAAAGTAAACTTCTAAAAGCGTCAAACTTTTTATTTATAGCCCTATCTTATTTGCAAACCACTTCCATTAAGATTATTACGGAATATTTAGCCTAATTCCTTTTAATCAAATTAAAGTTTGATCTCAGTTGCCATTTTAACCTCGTGGGACAAGTATAGGCCCTCCAGAATGTGGATTATCTTATAACGTTGAAATTTCGAGAGCGATACGACCCTTAAAGGATACTAAATTACTAAACGTATTTTTCGAAGAAAGAATTGAAAGCGTAAACAATATGCCTAGATTTTCATCAAGCCCTCATTTTCATTTCTGTCTCGAAAGGATGAATTTACATGATTATTTAAAGAACTCTGGGTTCTGAATTCGTATATGGGTATTCTATCGTGGATGAATTACCGAGGGATTGCGAGGGATACGAGGAATCCCATCTTGGATTGAAAAAATGAGCTCTTTCTTTCTTGTATTTGTAATCAAGCCTCATTTGCTCTCTTCATCTCTTGTTAATGAAAACGAAGGAGAGATGGATTTGTTAGCTTAAAGTTTCCTACTCTTATAGAAACTTTGCTATTCTTTGCAGGAGAGTTTGAAAGCGATATTGCAGAATAGCAATTACTTGGCAAAACATTACTGGTTTCTGTATATTGTATTTCATAAGAAGGAATGCTATTTTAATGTATAGTAGTATTTATATTATTAACTTATTTCTATTGCTTGTAATATCTATTTTTCATTAAAAGGAAATATTCCTCGGGAAAATCTGTAAAAATTCTCACTTTGCGAGACCCGAGAACTATTCCTTCAAAAATTCTCACTTTGCGCAGACGTGCAATGTGAGAATTTATTCCCGATATTATACCTCTAATTCATTAATTTAGGTGTTCCAAAGTTTCTTTTCTTACAAGATGGGTGGTTATTTCTCATAAGACGTTTTTGCAGATATTGTGTCCTGTATTAATTTCTAGATAATATTTAATTATTTAAATTCACTCTCTTTTCGCACTATAGAATAAAAATTTGTAATGAATATATATTATGATATAGTACAAGTAGACGTCTATCCTTATAGAAGTATTTGTGACCGATTTTGGCGGTCATTGTATCTTCTTGTTTCCCCTTGCAGTCAATTTCATCCACACTTTTCGAGCACATTATTTAATCCCCGTTGCGGGACCTGTTGAAGATGTTTTTCCAACGCTCCTCTCTCTTGTTGGATGTGTACCGAGAGTGAGGAAAACAAAGGTTTTTTTTCCGCGGAGTTGGAAAACATTGTTTCTCAACACTCGGCGTGATCGTTAGTTACCTCGTTCTCTAATTTCGCTTCAAGATAATGAGCGTCTGGAGAAAGCGAACAGCTTGATTGTTTCTCTCACGAAATACGAGAGTTAAAAATAATATAGAGAAGGTTTCTATGGAGATATCTGCATCCCTTTGGGACGCGATTGCACGCTTTTTCAAATAAGACTACAGCATTTACTTCGTTTCAGTCTCCACCGCAGCTGTAAGTATTGTTTTTTTTCACGGATGGCTTCTTTCATCTTCTTTTTAGATATTATCTGGTTTTTCGGTTGCCTAAAATTTCGTGAATTTCCTTCTTCTTTCTGTTTCTCTTCAGGGAAATCCCGTTTGAGAATTTCGAGACGTGAAATATATCTTGTTTTTCATCATTTATAGTTGGAATGAAGCATAAAAAAGAAGGAATGAATCAAACTTATATGAAGAGTTGTATATCATTTGTATGCACCTGTAGGAATTTCAAATGTTACAGTGTTAGAAATATTAACCACATTTTCTAAATTGAAGGAGGAAGAAGAATATGTCACTAATTTTACATAAATTTAATTATTCTATTTATTTTTGTTTCCTACAAATTAGTATCTTTATAGAGCTCACTCTTGGAATATAATTTTCGATCCGATTCGATAAATAACTAACTCATTTGGAAAGGACATTGTCCATGTTTTGCCTTAAGTGAAATTGCATTTCCCTTTGAGGTACTTTCTCTTGTGTTTATCATGAATTTAATCTACGTTTTCTGTCTCATATATAAATAATTATATAACAACAAATCAAATAATTTGAGTGGCAAGGGTCAAAGTGTAAGAAAACATAACATCGGAAGACAGAATAACATTGGAAAGTGTACTGAAAATAATATGAGCGTCACCTGGTCATCAAGTAAAAACAGAAATAGAGCTTATGAATAGGGTTTAATATAAAGCATTTTTAAGAATCTTAGAATTTTAAGTAAATTCAACAGAAGGGAGGCATGAGAATCAATCAATTACCTGGAATCCCGCTAAGAAGCAAGGTATACTTTTTCAAAATCACCCGCATGAAATATTCATGTCAAATATTTAGAATAGTAACATTTAGTATTGGGAACATCACTGTCATGGCGTTTACTTAACATTTTCATTGATCTCTTTATTTGAATGGATTGGAAGAACCTCATTACATATACGGTAGGAAATACATGCATGTAAGTAAAGTTGGGCTTCCAGATAATTAGGATGGACAATTTGAGAGTTGAAGGGTCTCGTTGGTTTTTGCCGCAAGCTCTCATCAAACTTCCGCACGAAGATAGGATCCCGAGCGTGAAATTGATGTAAACAAAGGTCTGCGATGAAAAAGATGAAGTTTCAGAGGTTGTTCCTGTCATTTCCTGGAAAATTGCTTTGGGATACCTAGGTTGAAGGCGCTTCACTTTAGGGAAAGCGTAGGTTGCATCGAGTTCAAGTAGTCTCGAGAGCAGCTGGAAGGGAAATGAAGGAAATCTTTGAGTTGAGGATAATTGGATAGGAAAAGGACGTGAGCCTTCGGTTCCTCTCGTATGTGAACAACTCGCCCTTAATTGGTTCTTGATTCAAAGTCATACATATGTCATTAATAATAGGTGGCAAGAGTCTTTGATTAAAATGATTCTGCGCCATCTGTCGTACTTCGGTTGCACGATTTCAGCATTTCTTTTTTGAATCCTCACTGTTTGATCATGTTGAATCATTCGGGTTAACAATTTCCTCCTCAACAGATGAGAATTGTTTAGTATCACTCCTATGAAAAAGTATATGTATAAGGCCATGTTATATGAAAGTCGTATGAGTAGTTAAATAATCCTCATAAGGGTTGCTTTCGTATAAAATCGATATGAACTGATGAATTAACTGATTAATAAATTTTTGTGGAAAATACAAAGCCTGCGGTTGCTTTCGTATTCGAGAACTTTTCTGATTTTGCAATTTTTAACTTTTGATTCCTTTTCCTGCAATCCAGAATTTTCCACTCAAAGTAAATTAAATTGTATTTCATCCAAACTGTTTCTTTGTCTTACTGCATGACTTAACCAACTTATTTTTCTGACTGTTGCTACTTTTGAAACAATTTTTATTCTGAATTTTGTCACTTTTAATAAATAATTAAATCTTAAGACTAAATGTATGAATTCGGAATACTTTTCAGGGATACTCCGATCTCCATAATTATGTTACTGGTAGTTTAGAATGTTATGTTTTATATCAAATTAGTCAATGAAGAAATATTTTGAAGAATATTTTAAATCATATTTTGTTGTATCAATTAAAAGTGTCTTTTTTGTGCATCATTTTCTATTTATTCCACGGGTTTCGTACTTAGTGTGATAAATCATATTACTTATGCACATCACACTATATTTTATCATTCGGTCTACTTCATTTTTTCTCATGGTAAGGATCCATAGATTTTATTAATAGCATCAAAGGTGTTACCTCGTGGAAGAATAATTCCTTCATCCAATCTCTTCAGCGCGTATTATTGGATTTCGAATGTCTCATAAAGGTCAGCTTCGACCGAGTTCTAAAATATCAGAAAAAGTTTAAGCTTCTCTCGCGAGAAATCCTCTTCGTAGTTTTGGATACAAATTGCGTGATTATGCGAACACTGAGCCTTGCGATGCAACGGGATGAAGAATGGCCGAACGTATATTTCACAAATTATTCACGAAGACTCATTTTCTCGCGGACGCATCTCCTTGCCGCTACTAAGGGAACCTTATCAAACTCTGTAATGGATCTCGCCTTACAATCTCGTAAGTTTCCCCTTACTTTAATAACTCCCGACCATAGCCGAGGTAAGTAGGGTGAGGATTTGACGCAGGTGTTTCTTTTATCACAAAATTCGCTTTTATCTTTCTCGGTCGACTCTATCGCTTTAAGTCGTATCCACTGAGACACGTAATTATAATGTGTTCATCTTAAATGGAATGTAATGTGTTTGTAATTGTGTTTATATTACAGATTTATGTAATTCCTGTAGGAGTTTTGGAAATTAAGGACTTGGGGAATGTTGGACGGAATGATTTCTCTTCTTCGCAGTCTTTCAAGCGATAGGCCAAAAGTGTGTAAGGGCAAGGAAGTTATTAAACCCTTTGTAATTATATGTATAATTTTGCTGCGCAAAATTTGATACAATTAATGGTGGAAATGCTCCGTGAGTAAGATTCCTGTTGATTGACCAGCATACGTTAATAATAATAATAATAAATGGACTTTATTCGGGCGAGATTGAGACTAGAAAGTCTCTTCTTACACCTAACCCATGAACTAACCCTAACGTTAAGGGAAGCATAACATTTTACAACAGTACCTCCTTATTTCCTCTCCGAGAGGAATATTTTGAAGAGTTACTTGCTTTCCAAGTTAGTAATATCTCAAATCTCTTTTACTATGTTCGCTTAATTTCACGAGATGTTCGTATGAAGGTATATCCTAATAATTGTTCTTATATTTTTACTTCCATAATTTGTGATTTTTTACCTCATTCTGAATTTAAATTAAAACTTGCTCAGGTAACATTATCTAATTAGCCGTCAAACTCAGTCGATTTGAATGATGCAAGTTCCGAAAATAACTTGCTTAATACTTATCAAGAATTACCTTTTTAGTTTGTTTTCTGAATATTATCGAGGGTTTGCTTAAATAACCACTTCACGATCTTAGGAACATTTTATATATCTACTTTAATAACAGCCGTGTGGAAGTTTGTTTCTTACAGAATCTAAAAATCCACGAAAAAAGTTGAGTAGCATCAAATCAGGCGAAAACATTGACGCTAGTAGTGCGATAAATTCTACAGAAAATCATCTTTTAGATTCGGAAGCTAGAATAGCATGTTAATATTGTCTTCGATATCTAGAGATTAACTCGTTTGCATTCCATGCGCATCTCATCGATGGAGTCAATCGATGAAACTCGCAATTCAGGATCCTCGTTATCTTTACACCTTCATTTTTATTTTGAAAGGATGAGTATTAAAAAAAGGTGAACGGGACAATACCAGTCATTTTGCATTGGAGAATATCGTGCTGGTGGATTGTAAATCTCTCTGCGACCCGATGGAGGCATGTTTTCGAAGGAAAATCGAACGCATCAAAGATGTGTTCCCTAACGAACAAGCTCCATGGATGGAATCCAAAACGCTACTGCGGAAAAATTGTCTTCCGTTGTTATCGAAAATTGTCCTCGATCAAATATTTTTGATGAGAAAAAAATCGAAGTTAACGTCGTAACAGAAGATACCGCAAACAAAGAGTTCTGTGGTGTGCTCCTAACAATTCACAGTCATCGTCCATGTCAATTTGTTTTGTTGCTTCAAAATTACCAATTTCGAAATGTTTTTCTTTCTTTCTTCGATGAATTTAAACCGAGTTTTGAATCCTCACAAAAAGAAACAATAAAAGGAAATAATTATTCCGAAATTAAGTCTCTAAAGTCTGCGAAATTACAAGTTCAGTTTAAAGTATCGGATTTGCTCGTCTTCATTTCTCATTCAGCCAGAATATCTTTAACTAATCATTACCTGATTTTCTGCTTTAGTAATCCACTTCATCTAGTAGAGGCTCCAAAGTAAAATTATCCATTTACTAATCTCCAGTCTTAATTTATTAATATGATTTTTATATTTTGTTATTCTGATCTCTTAGAAATATTTCTTCTTTCTGTGATAACAGACTTAGTCATCATTCCCTTTCGTTAAAAAAATCGAAATTTTCTAACTAACGCGGTTTATGCCCCTTGCGGAGCATATTTTCAAATTAAACCAATATTATTTTGCTTATTTAAGATGTTTGCATTAGAACTTGACTTAATTTACCATCCTACCACGTGCGAACTTTTCGATTTTTCTAATGTGTTTCGTTTTAGTCAGCAAATGACTTTCCTTGTCTCCGTCCTTTTCATCGTAATAATTTAAATTCTTTAAACTAATTGGATG
The DNA here is from genome assembly GCA_947579665.1 of Sympetrum striolatum. NCBI lineage: Eukaryota > Metazoa > Arthropoda > Insecta > Odonata > Libellulidae > Sympetrum > Sympetrum striolatum. Next base: position 43,445,868 of record OX388342.1, on the reverse strand, counting down.
ACATCCCTGCTCTTATATATTCGTTCAGCCCCCAGATTCATGTTTATTTACGCCCGGATTTTTTATTATTCCATTGGGTCAAAATAGCAGATCTATATCCACCTTTTCCATCTCCGTCTTCCACCCAAGAAAAACGTTGCATGGCTGGACAATCATTAAAGCGAAGCCTTTTTAGGAATAAAACCCTATTTTTCACGCTTCGAAAAAACTGCCGATAAAATTTTTGCCGAGAACATCACAGTCGATGGACTGCGCATCAAACGGGCGTAGCTACCGATTCATTCTTTCTCCGTCGGTATTCACGAGGCGGAAAAAGACACACCGAAATGAACCAAGGTCTTTCGCGTAGAAGGGGGAATTGGCGGGGAAGGATGTAGTCGCAAGGGGACGCCCTTTTTTCGCATGCGTCAAATGCGCGGATATTAAACGGGAGAATGAAGGTTCATCTGGAACGACTTTCTTCATTCCTCGGCGATTCGTTTCCATCTCGTGTAGGTGCAATCTTGGGCAAAAAGCTGTGGGAGAGAATTCTTGGAAATGAAAGAGATTTAATCCGATGCACCTCATCTGGGCGGGTGAAGGCCTCATTCAAGTCCTCTCAACCAGTCCCAGCTTATGTCTCCGTGCATTTCCCCTCCTTCACCATTTTATTTTTAGAAGACGTGGGAACTGGAATATCTTCCGGTGCTGTCTTAGTGGTGTTTTAAAACTTTAATTAGTTAATTTTACCCTGGAGGAAATGTATCCCTATATCTCTATGCAAACTCTTTCTTCATCTTCTCCTTTTCAATTTTTTTACAAATTTTCACCCTAAATTTCAATTGAAAATATTATTATTCTGTTTTGGGAACATTTTATACGCAAGCTCTGATTCTATTACTTTTACTTTCACCATCATTATTTTCTATAATTGAAACGCCTATCAGTATATATCTTATACCTTTTCTGATTGTGGTGTCATTTTTTCCGGTACATGAATTACCGTACATGAAACTCGTACCATTCTTCCTTTTCCTTCCATTCCGACTTCTTTTAACTAAATATTTTCTCATACCATACCTAGTATTCATATCTTTCGATTCCACTTCATTTTTTCCTTTTCTTCGATATACTTCTTCATTCTCGTTATAATTTATTTGTATTAGAAGTCCTCGAGGTCCACAACAATTCTATTTAAACGGCCTACAGTTCCGCATTCGATAATCGCCAGTATTAAAAACAAAGTATTATGCATGTTATTACATTTCTGAAACTTCTTTTCTTGGAAGTTACTTTTTGCTTAAACCGGTGTTTATGATTGCTCTTAAAGTCGCTTTCTTTAAACCGATATGCATCATACAGGGTGTCCGCTACCCTGGAAATCCTGGAAAACCTGGAAAACTCAGGGAATTTTGTTCTTCTGGAAAACTCAGGGAAAACTCAGGGAATTTGGCGGGTAACCTGGAAAAATCGATGCTTTACTCTCCTTACAAAAGATCTTCCATGACTCGTGTATTTCGGTCCGTTTTACTTCTGTAAAATTCCCTGAGAGGAAGAAAGGTTTCGATGACAGTGTTGTCGTGACCAATTGAAAGCTTATAAGACGTAACCGTGCTCTTTCTTTCGACTTGTAACATTTTGGCAATATCGCAAATACGCAGCATGGGATCGTACGGAGTTGCGGGTTCTAGGGGTATCCTATTTCTGTTTGGGCGTGAAAAACTGCGAATAGAGCATGATAAGAATTTGTTTTCGACTTAGGTGGTTTTGATTATTAGTTGGCGTCGCAGTTTGCAGCTGAACTATCTCAGTGGATGTCAGGCGTTGTCCTCATTGAACATGTAAGTATTAACAGTTTTCTTTTACGGAGACTACCCTCTCTATTCACGACTTCGTGTCTCGAAGAATTTTCGTGATCACCTGTTCATTAAAAATTTAAAAACTCCGAATAGATTAACGAAGTATTTCAAACGAAGTTTATGTTCGTAAAATGTAGATTATTGATATGGGCATATCATTTTAATCAATTAAAATAGTTATATACTGCTCCTTAAAATATCTACTGAAGTATCGTTTCATTTAGAGCATAGATTGGCCGTTTAAATCTCTCCCAGGAATTGAAACTACACAATATCTGAATTTCAATCCGTATTATAGTTTTATTTCCGGATGGTCCCTCATTATTAATGATTGCTTTTCTGAGGATATTTCTTCTGTTACTCTCCTCATACCCTCTTCTAATAGATTTCAGAAATCTACCACCGTCTTTTTCTATTCAGTCATTTCCGTGGAAATTTTTATCAGTAAAAGTACGTTAAGTAAAATTTCATGTACTCACTTTCTCCGTAAGAAGTTAGTTTCCGTATTCACGATTCGCTGTATTCTCAGGAACGCCTCCCCCGCGAATAGAGAGGGTCTCCTGTACTTGCCTTCTTGTTTTTCTTAGTTTGACGTCAACGGTGTGTTTTGGGTATCCCGTTCTTACTTTCAAAAGCCTATGTTTCGTACTTTCTTGTATAGACCGAAGATATTGCTGTTATGAAAGATAAAACTCCATTCTGATAGAATATTGTGAATATTTATCTTTGGCGGAATTTCTCAGAAATTTGGCTAAGTATTCACTGTTAAAATTTCACTATCAGAATTGCTTTATTTGCAACGAAAATTATTCGAAAGCATTAGAATTTTAAACAAGAAAAGGTATAAAGGTGTCTTTGCACGAAAAGGCGTGCACCTAGGAAAAATCCCAAGGAAGAACGGACATAAAAAAAGTCTGACAAGACCGGTACTCGAACCCGGAACCCCCTGATTGCCGAGCATCTGAGCAACATAGAGCATCTGACCGGCAATCAGGGGGTTCCGGGTTCAAGTACCGGTCCTGTCAGACTTTTTTCATGTCCGTTCTTCCTTGGGATTAGCATTTTGGTTTCTTAATTTTTTACGATCTTTTTACTCTAATTACTCTTAGGTCTATCGAAAGAGTAGTATATTTCTGAATACCTTTCAATGCCTGATCAATGTGAAAGGTAAAGGAAAGGTTTTAACTTATGACTTACTGCTGCTTGACGGATCTGGAATGGGATATGGAATGGAATTTCGATTTAATTTGAAATTTTATGTCCAAATATTCTTTCTAAATTTCCTTTTCATGGATTTTCACACAGTAAAGCCTTCTTTGGTTGAGTTATTGATCAATTGATAAGTCAGTGACGCGATTAACTAGTTCTTCCGAAGTATCTAACGGTGAGAAAGAGATCCGACAATGAGTCACATCTGCTTTATTAATACTAATTTGATCTTGCACCATAAAGTCTGACTTTTCTTTGTTTCATAAGGAATCCCCTCTAACCCATACTTTTATATTTTTTATCCATCGGTTTACATCAGTTCAATTGCTATTCTCGTCGGAATCTTCTTACAGGATTCAGTGGAAGAAGTTAAAGTAGGGGAATGAAACTGCTCTAGTTGTTTAAAATTGTTTTTCATTAACCAATCGAAAAACATTACATATATTGTTCTATTTACTGTATTAATTCATCGGAAATTGGAATTTACCCAGCAAAATGCTGTCCTTTCGATAGACCTAATGGTATATAGAGTAAAAAATTGTCAAAAATCTTAAGAATACTCATAAAAATGCTTATCCTTTAGAATTGAGAGAATTGCTACAAATAACATTCGTAGTAAAGAAAGCAATTGTACTGGTGGAATCGATTGAATTCTAAGAGTGATAGTGACAAAATTTATGAGCAACTCCGCCCATCATTGTCACCGTAGATTGAAAGCGTAATTCTCTGTAAAATGAGTTACCAAAGAGTAAAAGTTACCAATCAATGTCAGTCAAAGTGGAGTTCTATCTTATATAACTGCAAGTTTTTCATTCTATACAAAAAAGTTTGATAATCGATTTACAGCCAGATTAAAACGTATAGATACTCGAGTTTGGAGTTGAACAAAAACTAAACTGGGCATCCAACAGTAAAAAGAGTTGCACTAAATTTTAGCATGTCCGTTATTTCATGCTCATTTTGAAATTTTATTTCTCAAATATTATCAATCTAATCAAAACAAAATTTTAATACCGTATTAATATACTTATTTTTGACCAAAACGTTTTAGATTATTTCCGATAATTCCGTTATTGGCTTTGTAAAACAACTTTTTCTCAGAAATGGATTGATGTATAAACGCGAACATGGTCTCGTTATAAAGCTCTCTGTGGGATGTTTAACAGATTATAACTTACGTTAACTACTATTGGCCGATTTATTTTATACGAATTTATATTTTACGGCGAATACGCACCCCGAAAGCAATCATCGAATGCTTGCGATATTGTCAAGCTTACCCGTATCTATGGTAAAATCAATTTTTACTTACACAAAGTAAAATAAAAACTAGATCAATAGACATCATCAAGTTAAAATACTAAAAAAGCAACGACCGGTTTCGGCTCATTCGGCCATCATCAGGTAAAAATCAGGAAACACAAAGGCTCTAAGTACATATATTTAGATTTAGATATATACCCCGCGAGTCGTCAGTGGCGTATGGCAAGGGGTGTAGTAACTCCAGCATCACTACGTAATCTATCCTATTAGCATCTCTAATAGCCTGAGGAAAGAACGACCAAAAATAACTCTTTTTTTGCGATTAACTTCTTGTAACGTTTTGTCGATGCTTCTCGAAGATCGCGTTAGTTCTTTAGTGGAACCAAAATTTCGTTTACTTCGTCTAAAAGTTCTGAACTGATGAATTTTTCTGGAAGATTTCGTCGGTAATCAGATATTCTCACCTGGAGCGAATTCCAACCTTAGGACTCTATCATAGCCGTAACGCTACTGCCTAAGGCCGCAACTACATTGGATCCGTATTTCTCCCGATCCGATGTCGGCCGACGTCGGAAGAAAAACAAACACAAAGATAACTACGCCGGTGCCTACACTGGAAGGAGTTTCCCCGTCCGACGACACCCGACGTCGGCCAATCAGGACGTCCGATTAAACATGTTTGATTTCCATCCGATAACCCCCGACGGACGGTGTAAAGAAAGTATTACGTCTAAATTTAACATTCTAAAATTTAGTATAACCCTTTTTACTGTTGGATTCCCAGTTCATTTTTTATTCAACTCTACCCTCGAGTATATTTTTAATCCATGCCAGACCACTGTGCGTTACGAAAAGTTGCTGTTCGTCCGCGGTCTGGATCGCGATGACAGTGTTCTTAGACAATCCATGCATATATATTTACACGGAGATTCTTGTATTTAAAATTTTCCCTTATCCCATTGGGCGTAATGAAGTAAATCTCGGTCAAGTGCCGTTGATGTCATTCGAATTGCAGCATTGCCGTATCGTTTGTCGCATTTTGGAGTTAAGGTCTCATTGTTTCATCGTAGGGCGTCAGGAAAGAACTGGAAGTGCAGGTTCAACCATCGCTGGGTTGAAGATAAAGATTTGTGGTGGGTGCGGGAAGATCCTACTGATAGCTCTTCAGTTAAGTGTGCACTGTGTAAATCAAGTTTTACATAGAGCAATATGGGAAAGAAAGCCCTGATCAGCCATGCCAAAGGGAAGAAGCATGCTGAGAAAGAGGCTAACAGAAGGAAAACTGTATCAATCGCAGCCCTGTTTCAGTCCACTCAACAATCTTCTTCAGGAGGGATATCAGCAACAGCCCATGTTTCTACAGCTCCCATTGCTAGTGAAACGTCAGTCATAGCCTTAGAAGATCAGAGCGCCGTCCAACAGCAGCAACAAACAACAAGTGCATGTAGGGCGACAATGAATGCATATATAGAGAGAGATGAAGTGACAAAGGCCGAGATAATGCTGTGTTTAAGTGCTGTTATCCGACATAATTCATTGCGTGACGTAAGCAGCCTTGTAGACCTCTTCCCTATCATTTTCCCTGACAGTGTCATCGCTTCAAAAGTACAACTTCAGAAAACTAAACTCAGTTACAGTATTTTGTATGGACTCTCTCCATATTTTACAAAGGAGCTTAAGGAATCTATTCTGAATTGTGATATGCTTGCTGTGGGGTTTGATGAAAGCTTAAATAAAATTAGCCAGAATCAACAAATGGATATGATTGTTCGCTTTTGGGACACAAAACTGAACGAGGTCGTTACTAGATACCTAACATCAGTTTTTTTTAGGAAAAACAAAAGCCAAAAACATTCTAGAGGGTTTTGAAGAGGGACTCACAGGGATTGATATGAAAAAGGTCATCCATGTTTCAATGGATGGTCCTAATGTTAACAGGAGATTTTTAATAGACTTAAAAGATAAGCTGAAGAAGAATTTTAATCCAAGTGATCCAGTTCTAATTGACTTTGGCACATGTGGGTTGCATACAGTGCATGTAGCATTCAAAACTGGGTGTAAGGCATCCAATTGGGACCTGATTAAATTCATGAGGGCTTTGCACAATCTCTTCAAGCATGTGCCTTCTCGAAGAGCTGATTTTATCAACATTACAGGATCAACTGTATTCCCACAAAAAATCTGTGCAATAAGGTGGGTAGAAAATAGGTCAGTCCACAAGAGAGCTATAGATATTTTACCAGGCATAGAGAAGTACGTGAATGAAGTTGAAAGAGTGAAAAGGGAGCAGAAAGAGGGGAAACCTATAAAAAAGATTTCCATTACAATCCCTGACTGTGGTAGTTACCACATTGTAAAAGAGGCTCTTAAGGATAAACTTTTGTTAGCCAAGCTCACATTTTTCGAGTCTATGGCTGCTTTAGTTGAACCATTTCTAACAGAATTCCAATCGGACAAACCTCTTGCACCATTTTTGTACTCTTCCCTTCATACATTCGTTAAAACCATCATGGAACGGTTTGTAACTGAAGAAGCTTTCAACAAGCAACCTATCCAACAGATTGACCTCCTCATGGTTCGAGATATTAATTTTGGTTATGCTACCTGGTCTGCTATCAGAAAGTGCATCCATAAGCCATCTGAGAAAGAATTATTGATATTCCGCAATGAATGTTCCCATTTTATGAAATCCTTGGTCCAAAAAATGCTTCAAAAATCTCCATTGGCCTACTCATTTACGAAAAGCATTTCATGTCTCGATCCAGAAGTTGCCTTGGATGAGTCCACAGCAAGGAAATACATGGCATCTGCACTTAGTTATCTTAGTGATCTGAATAAATTGCAAGGAAATGTTGCTGATGCTATTGAGAGAGAGTTTAGGGAACTAATCAGTCTAGGTTCAGTGAAGAGTGCTCTTAAAGAGTATTCAAGACAAAGTTGTCGTCTTGATCATTTTTGGATGAAGTTGATTTGAGATCAGCCGGGATATGAGAATTTGAAGTTATTTGTGAAATCTATATGTATCCTGTTTCATGGCAATGCTAGTATTGAGAGAGGATTCTCTGTGAATTCTGCGTGCTTGGTGGAAAATTTGAGGGAGGAGTCATTAGTTGGCATGCGTGTGATATACGATGCGGTTATCAATGCAGGAGGAATCAAAGAAGTTTTGATCACAAAATCCTTAATACATTCCTTCAGGAATGCCTGCTCTAGATATAAAGAAGCTATGGCAGCAAAGAAGGTATTAGATAAAAATCGGAGAGAGGTAGCAAAGAGGAAGAAGGAATCTCAAGCACAAGTCCAGGAGCTGCAAGCAAAAAAAAATAAAATAAGGGAAAATGCAGAGAAAGAGATTGCCAAAATTGAGGAAGAGCTTCATATGCTCCATAAAAATTAGAATATACCATCACCCTCTCTGATTATATTGCTTTGAAATCTTTGTTTCATGCACACTTTTACTGTGATATCTGGATGGTTTTGACTTAAGTAATTCGTTGGATACATTTTATTCCTTGTACCTCTTATTTTCATGTACTGAAGAAAATAATCAGCATGGGGGAGAATGTAAATTTATTGCCAAGAATTAGGCAGTGTTGTATGCTTCATATAAAAATTTGGGACTAAAATTAGTTAAATAAACATTTTTATGTTATACGTTTTTCTTGTCATAATTTTCACTGTTACATTTTCATTGTTTATAAGAACTATTTTAATTTTTCTGTGTCCCCTAATTTCAATAAAAGAATTTTCTGAGCTTCTGATGATTTTTTTAAAATTTCTGGTGATCAATGAGACCAGTGAGTATTCATGAAACTGAAATTATTCTATTCATGCCACTGCTGGAACTGTTCTTCAGGTGTATCATTTTAATGAAACAGTACATATCAGTATACTTTCCTGATTTCGCTTTCATTTTTTGTTTAGTCCAACTCCTTTAAGGGAGGATCCCCTATTAATAACTCTGGATTACATGAGAGTCTAATCAGATTACTTACTCAATATTCTTCACATCTTCTATTTTATATAATTCCTTCTCCGGATGTATCTATTTTATATAATTCCTTCTCCAGAAGGAATATATAATTCCCGAAAATCAAAGCAATGCATTTAAATGAGAAAAAGTCAGGATTTGGGGCCTCCTGGAATCGAACTCATGACCATTATGATCGATTTCTCACTTTTCCTGGGGGTTTCACGTTAGGGCCTATTTGCTGTGAAAATCTCAAGTCAATGACGCTTGTGGTTTAGGCAATGAATTTTTATCCCCTATATATATATTGGGATTGGGATTTTCACAGCATATAGGCCCTAACGTGTAACCCCAGGAAAAGTGAGAAATCGATCATAGTGGTCATGAGTTCGATCTCAGGAGGCCCCAAACTCCTAATTTTTCTCATTTAAATGCATTGCTTTGATTTTCGGGAATTTTTTTTGAGGCACTTCCTGTCAAAATATCGAGCTGAAATTCAAGATACCGGTAGAAGTCGTAAACCTTCAACGAAAACCATTCAAGTCATCCTCAAGTATTATCCTTGGTTCGACGCTAGGTCTGGACAAATTTTCTACGTAAGGAATGCATGCAAAGTTCGATTTCACCGTTTGCAGACTTCATTTCATTTGCAAAATTAAATTAGAAATAATGGTCCTACGAAATTCGAGACGAGTACCAAAAGACGGGAAATTTATTAAAGATTCTTATTTTGGTCGTGTTATATCGTTTTTGATTCTAAATTACGAGAATTTGGAGAAATAAAGCAAAAAACATGCGTGATTTTTCGGTTATAAACAACCAGTTCCTGTGATGACTGAGGCGATTGTTGAACTCGATTCTCATATGATTGCATTGATAGAATAGGGCCATAAGAGATATATGGGGAATGATAGCCGACGTTTCGTGATTATAAAGGCATTATCTAACCATGGAAATCGAATTTTAGCAATGTGGTTTTACAAATAATGTAGTTTTCTTTACTGAAGATGAATTAATATTGTACTTTGTGAAGGAAATTTCAAATAATATCGTCGTTTTGAGGAGGTAATAATTCTTTGTGACTTCGGTATTTACAATTACGAAAAAAATCTGTCTGGGCAGACTATGTCTTAGGGTTCAATGCAAGAAGGGACTTCTAACATTAATGACTTTTACAGAAAATGTCCTGGGTTCGATGCTAGGACCATGCAGAAACCTCTCATTTAAATACATGGGGGTAGTTTTTCATTTTTTTTTGATGCACTTATCGAAATTATAGGAAGTTTTTGCTTTGCTAGAAGATGTATATTAAATTTTAATTATTAATTTGTCTAAAATAATATTGCAATGCGAATCTGGGACACCCTGTAAAAATGAAATATTACCCTGGAAAACCTGGAAAACTCAGGGAATTTCTTAATTGCTGGATAGCGGACACCCTGATCATACAATACGTAATTATCTTTAAGAGTGAATCGATCAATGACAAACTTTCGACTTCATCTACACGTTCATATTCATATGATATCTAACATCATATTAAACATGTTATCTGTCTGTAAAGTATTCATCTCGAAGGCCGGTCACCCCACTCCCCTCTAATATTAGCGAAATAGAACTAAAAGATGGAATGAGGCTTACTAGGTAGGATGTGGGGTGAGGTAGTTTGCCCTTACTTTCCTCGCCAAGCGAGAATGCTATTAGAGGAACATGTCCACGTAAGTGAAGCGCAATAGCTCAAATAGTGACACTTTTCTGCACATTCTACAAGAAGAAACCTAAATTACTCTCACTATTCGGAGTGCTCATATCTCTAGCTATTGTGGTAAATGAACGATAGTTTTTTCTCAAACCCGTACCGAATGAAAAATATTCCATTCCTCAGAATATGGCAGCAATAGGTAACTTCTTTCACTTGATCAGAATTCGTGAATAATAGTGTGTGAAACGTGCGTAGTCTCAGTCATTGAATGCACCGTTTATGCTAACAACTGCAATTCTCAGTGAGGCAGGTGAAGCATACGGTGAATAGATCATGAATTCGTCAATTGTAAGGAGATAGGTACACTTGTTAGAAGGAACAATGTGTGTGTAATGAAGTACGCAGTGATCTCGAGCAATGAAATGGTCCATCGGTAAAGACTTCCCCTTGTCTTATTTTCTTCTCTTTTTGTACCTGAAGGCTTTCGATGGCGGATAGAGCTTCCAGGATTGCGAGATGGTGTAACGCTCTGCTACTACTTGCTAATCAATAAAAGTGGCATCGTTGGAATAGGAAATAAGCAATAAGGTTTCACGTAATGGTGTATGTCTGAACAATGAGGCATAAATGAACATAAGATTATTTTGAGTTATTGGGCCTCTCTTTAGTGTGCAGAAAAAATAGGTTCCATTGCATTGTATTTTTTGGCTACCCAATGGAGCATACTTCGTGTGTAACTCTTACATATATGTTTCTTATAGAATTTCAGTAGCCAAAGTATAATAATTCTGTATTCAACTTCTTACTTTTGATTCTTTTAGCCAACCTTCTGAAATACAATTCAGTTACGGATCCCTTATAAATCGGATGAGAAGTTTTTAAACTTTAAGTAGCTGTTTTGTGTAAAAAATATATAAAACATTTAAGATAGTAATCGCTGTCACATTTGAATTTCGATCAGACTCGTAGGTATAGGGATCCTCGCTATTCCCTCCAGAATATTTCATGGTTTACTCTCCATTAATTGAGATTCCTAATTTAATTACTGACGGTGTAAAACTGGCCTTTCTCGCTTGTCTCCTCTCCGGCAATCACGGAACTTGTTTGGAATTTTGGACACGTCCTTTGGGAGGCAAGTTTAAGCTCTCCGGAATACATGTCTCGGGAAGAGAAATTACTTTTTCTGCTCCTGTCTTTGCTTGAGCGGAAGAAATTTTTTGAATCGTCTCTGAGCTTGGGGCAATTCTCCATATCTCTTTGGAGCAAGATTTTTTTCTCACAATTTTATCCTAAGATGTGCTTTGAGCAGATATTTTGTTTGCTTACCGTATGTTACTATAGACTAAGTTTCCTTTCAAACTGAAAAATTTCAACAAAATTCATTTAACAATCCTTAGGATTTATCATATATTGCATTCGTATTAAGTAGCAAATATGCTGACGTGGATTTTTAAATTCTTATCAGTCGATCAATATCGACGTTAGAGCTGCTGTTGGGAGAAATAAGTCTCCATTACTTTTTTGTCACAAAGATCATCTTTAATATAGTTATCAGTTTATTTTATTTATCATACTTAGAATATTATTAATATTGATGTTTTAAAATGACCATTTTCTCTCTCAAAGAAATCACTGTTTTCTACAACTGAGTCTCATTTTCATTGTGTTTTCGCTGGTTTTTTTCGCTCCCCTTCTTGTGTGAGCTTTTTTTCGCACAATGGGGTTTTCTCTGAAAGCCTTCAGCCGAGGAGTTTTTTCCCACATCCCAATTCTTTCATTTTACCTCTTATTTGTTTATATATATATATATATATATATATATATATATATATAAATAGGTTAGAAATATAGAGTTTTTTATTATTTATTATTATTATTTTCATCAATATCTCAATACTTACATCTTTTAGGATTCATGAATTAAAGATTTCAACTACTTTATGGATTTCATCTTCAAAGTGGTCCAATAGGCTCACTTTCTACAGTGTACCTTCATTAATTAGTAATTTTATTTGCTTCGCTTCATTCAGGATAAGTGCATGATTTTTATATAAATAATCAACACGTTCAGAAATGTTTGAAAATTTAAAATTGTGTAAAAATTCATGTTCTGCTTTATATTATATATATTTTTATGGTTATTTTCAAATAAGTTCCTCCGTGAGAAGTTCAAACGTAGCAAATGGACTTACTGCGCTTATTCTCATAGTTTATACCAGTAATCGATTTTGATAATTAATAATTTAATAATTGCTGTTGAGTATCTATCTATCTTTGCAGGTGTTCGTAAAATTCTCAAAGAATGATGAAAAATTTCGATTAACAAAGTAGAATCTATTTAAATAATTTTTCAAATCACAGAATTATTTACCAGCGCGGACCTTTTACGCGTGGTTTGGTCTGTCGAGAGCTGTCGAAAGTCAGTATTTTCTCCTCAGAATTGTAAATTTTTATAGCTCTTATTCTTTTTTCTTCCTAGAAAAGCTTCCAAAAATATCGAGTTGCATGAATTTTTTCGTATCGCTCCATGTTGTTTAAGTAAGAGTCCGCCATGCTATGACGCAAGTATTCAACTTTCATTGTTAAAGAGAAGAATTTTAAAATATAATGGACTGAGTCATATTTTATTTACTTTACTTTACTTATTAGTGAATTTTCTCCGATGAGCTCGGTAACGGCTTGAAAAAAATTCAGAGAAAGAACTTTAGTTACCCCGAATAACCTTGTTTCTTATCAGGATCTTTGAAAATACGTTTTATACCATGTGCTTGATCCTCTTTATGTTTCAACTTAATCAGTTGTTCTCGGCGTATATAGGAAGAGAAAGGTGTTTAAGTCTCGCAGTGCCTTTCCTCGAAATTTCCCTAGTCAGACCATTAAGTGGGTGAGCCATGTATAACCCTTTCCTTGATTTGGCTTATCTGCTTAATTCAGGATTAGTGTGGAGTGGTTTAGGCCTTTTAAGTTTGCACTACATTCCTTTCGCGCCATTCATCCGGTGTTCCTCCCGACTCTGAGCCTCTCATTTTAATACGACTCCTGTCTCTCGCGGCTCTTCTTTCCCATCCATCTCCGGATCTCTCGTTGAACGAGGTGGTTGCAACGTTATTTAACCGCAAACCCTTATTCCCGCAAAAACTTTTCTCTTGTGATTCCCGCGTGGAATCTTCATTAATTCCTCAGTGCGCTCCTGCAATTCAGAAGTTTAAATTTATGCAAATTATCGTGGTCGTGAAGGATTTTTTTACATAAATCCATTCCATATAAATTCAGAGCAGCGTCATTTGAATTACTATCCTTCATCATTTAAATTACAAATCCGCCCTTTTTATTATGATATTAAAATAGGTTTTCAATTTTGTATGAAGATTAGTTATTTTCGGATGGGTAAAATGTTTATTAATTAGTTTATAAATTTAAGTTTGTTGGAAGAAGTTTATTTTACTTCTGGAATGTAGCTGTACAGGAGAGGATAGAATTTTATATTATTTTAGTAAATAATCAATTGCTGAAGCATCAATTAAACAGAAAATATAAGGTAGATATGTGAAATTGCCGTTTCTTACTACTGTAGAATTCTATCATTCCCATTGCCATCTATTGTCAAATATTGCATTTAATAACGAATTTCAGCGATTATTTCAATTACCTGTAAATATAAAATACAAAAGTCTAATTTTAGATGTAAAAGACGTAGCTAACTCTTACCGAAATCACAGCTACAGCTCTTGGAAGCAAAAATATTCGAGGAGGAAGATCGTTTCTATTATTGGTGAAATTCGGATTCAACACTTCCATTTACTTATAGTAGTGAAATCAAGCAACCTTCATTTCTGATATTCAAATATGTAATTTTTTTATTTGTTCTCTTTTTCCGAACAATTTTGTATTAGCGACACCCTTTTGTTTTATATTGCCAATTCCACGTCGTTTATTATTTATATCTTTGTAAGAACCAAAGTAATTGTATATATTCATAATTAAATGTCTATTGATATTTATTAGATGAAAAATTGTTTCTCAAATCTGGAATTCTAATGCATCTATTCTAAATTTAGAGGAGAAGCGTTGTATTTCAATAGTCGATTTTTTCCGTAATATTTTATTTCTAATTCAATGAATTATTCAAATTTATCTAAGTGAATATTTTGAATCAGTAAAAATATTTGAAAATTTATCTTTTGGAAGGCACGCTAAAATAATAGGGAAAATACGATCAAAATAAATACTTTAGTACACTCCTTGGAAAAATCCTGATTTTGGGTGTAAAGCAAGGAAATATGATTATAAACGTAAATTTAAACTATTATTTTATGACTAACTTCAACGTTATTACGTATTAAAGAGAAGTTATATTGTTAAAATTAAGTGTATACTATATTCATCAAATTCCTCAAATATTAAGAGTCTGTAAAGTCACTCATTGCCTTTTTTTTAATCCACTGGGAAAGCCCGAAAACAGCGAATCTCGAATTCAATTTATATATAAATAAATACGTGCCCGTTTTGTTAGCCATTTTCTCTATTTTTGTTTCTACAATCGACCAAAAGATCAACAAATTCTCAGTTTTTCTTAAAAATTACCTAAATCTAAATTAATTCTGGTGCCTACTACTGACTTAGTTTCTCGAAAGAATATTGTTGCGGGGGCATGAAAAGTCAGTGTTTTCAGGCGTAGCGCATTTATGGCCAGTTAACAGTGTTTTCAGAAAATTTTAGTCCTCGTGACGAATAAGCCTCGTTGCAACTACCTTTTGGTCCTATCAATCATATTTGCTAATGAATGATTTGATTTCTATCTTCGAAGGACGAACTCATAACTTTAATTTGTGAGAGTCCATGTCACCATCGCTTTAAAAAGAGGTGAGACCAAGTAATCGCCAATTACCGTACCGCTAATTGTAATACATAATTGCGATTCTTTCTCTTTACCTGCAACGACACCCTTCTGTGAGCATAATTTTACTAATTAGATAAAACATCGCCCCTATCTCTTGGTCTTCATTCCACACACCTCTTCCTAATATCATTTCACCTCTCCGCACGCTTCTCTTTGTCCTCCTTCCCGTCCAATCTACTTAATCTTCCTCCGCCGGTTAATTTTCTCCCTCGTTCATTTCAACTCTCCGCTAGCTTCCGATCTTTCAAGAGGCTCCTCCAAGGTTTTGTTTTTCGAAGTTCCTGAACTTTTTATTCCTTGCTTACGGACAAAATGGTGTGGGATAATTAACTATACCGGTTTTTGGCCAGTAAAGCATAGGCGTTCTACTCGTACTATTTTTCTGTGAAAATCACTTTATTCTATTACTTCTTTCTTATCTTGAATCAATATTTGATGAATCATTATGAATATTCAACGACATAGCTGTGCATGCGTGTATGATTATTTTTTGTTTATTAGCCGGTTCAAATACTTTTCGCTCTAAAAAATATCGATGTGAATACATGTGATTAAAAAGAGATTTAGCCATAAACTTAAACCCTGAAAGATTTTTTTTAGTTGATCTAAAAACGTAAAGCGTTATAAAAGCCAGTTATTCAAAGCGGTGTAAAGCAATGCCGTCATTCTTTGTGACACCGTCTCATTGTCATTTCTATCAACAATTGTTATTCTGTGCCCCACTTGTTTATTTGTGTATTTGGGCGATGTCAATCAAGAGGTTCATCATTACTTTATTCAGAATTTTGAGGATCTATGACATAATATTAGAAATGCACTCTTAATATACAGGAGAAACGATTAAACGAATGGGAAAATAAGTTCATGGATTGTTGCTCATAAGAATCTAAGCGCCTGAGTCTCTATTTTATTACATTTTAAGCGGGAAGTTTATCGTTCTCACAATCCTACTATGCATCTCTCATTACCACTAGACGACAGGGGTGTAAAATGCCTCTGTGCCTCTGAAAGATCTCTATAGAGAGTAACGAAAAGCAAGTCTTTACGTTGATTGTTAGTAACCAAACTATTTCAACTTTATTTTATTCTTTGGGCGTCACTGACAATCAAGTGACTCTAATCGCGTCATTATTTCCGTCATTGTTTAATTTAACCTTAAATTCTATTTTTTTTTTCAATTAATAATTTTTCCCATATCCTAGATTGAGGTTTTCCTTTGCATTCGGGCATTTTTTAACGAAAATCAGATGTGTACATATTATTAATAGTATAGTTGTAATAGTATCTTAAGACACATGGACAGCTTAGGTCATTTAACGAACGCTGGGAATCGAAATCGGGTCTGCTTTCACCGATCAAAGGCGAACCGTTACTAACTTGGCTATCCGTGAACACCAGTCTGAGAATAGTCAATATATTTTCCGTTGCTTATAATTGAAGTTGAACGTCAAAGATCGTCAACGTCACCAAAACACTTGCCTAAATCTTATGAATGCACTATATGACTACAGATCTTTAATTTTAATAGAAAAAGATAATATAGTAATACGAAAAATATTTAATAATGATAACAGTTAATAATCTTCGTCGCAATTGCATGTACCTAATTGCTTACGTAGAAAAGGGATTAGTGATGTCTAGCTCTCCACTGTGGATCTTCTGCTACTCCATGGAAAGTTAGCGAAAACTGTCTTAACACTTAGCTGTTTTTAGCTCCGTCTTAAGGTTACATAAGATTATGATACGCGTGCTATCTTCGCAGTTTCCAAGAAGAAGAGCATTCGCAGCCTTTCCCAGTTATCTCCCTTCGCCTTCATCCTCGAATCACCCTTTCCCTTCTGATGATCTCTTCTGCATTTGCTTATCTCTCGGAATCGAAGGGAGGGTGTTAATAAGGTTTGCATCTCGAGTGCTCTTGGAAGTGCGTCGGAGAGAGTGAAGTGTGCGGCGAGGGGAGTTGGGTAGATCTTGTTGTTTGAAGTCAACCTTCATTTTATACTCCATCTTCTCCCCCACCGCTGCCATCATTTCTTGTCTCAAGCCCTCCTTCTCTGTCTTAGATGTGAGAAGAGACTTGTAAGGTTGGATATTGCCTTCAAATGAAGTCTTGTTATCGTCATTACCTTTACACTCTATGCCATCTTTAATGTGATTTTTTCATTTTGATTCTTTCTCGCCTTTGTTCTTTGGCTCTCTTCTGTTATCTGCTTATATACAATGGGTTCTCAATACGTGTTCTTTATCTGCATTTTGCATAGAGATACCTCGTCAAACAAGTTATCGCATTAGCGAATTTTGCAGGTAGCGAGTTATTTTCGCTCTTTACTCGTACTTAATCGACGAATGTTATGAGAGATCCGTGCATTTCTACGCCTCCACAACAAAATCACAAGAAGAAGCACAATCGAGCGAAATGTAGCGGATGTTACCCATTTTTATTGGTAGAAGGAGCTCAGCAGTACTTCGACAATTTTATGTGTATTTTACGACTTGGGGCTCTATAAGAAATCAAATACCGGCATACAAAGGTGATTCTAAAACCATTCTACCTTTTCAGCCGAGGTAAACATCCAGTTTTGTATTTTTTTGTATTTGGTAAGGGAGTAGTCATCACTATGATTTATAAAAAAATTGTTCTCTATTATTGGTAATGTTCAGTTAATTTTTAATTAAAGCAAATGAACCCAAAATTTATCGTAATTTAAATGGTATTTTGACGGCTTTCTTTGTATTTAGTGTATTTTGTTTCCTCCTTATTGATATCCATTTTTACACTACCATTCCGTTAGTGAAACTTCACCGCAGTCAATACCCATAATAAATAATTCATTTTCGCTCATTAGAGCATATGAAGCCAATTTCTATTTAAAAGATTTACCGTGATAATAGAAATTTATGTAAGACGATTGAAAATACACGATTAGTAAGTGGAAAAATCAATATTTGAGTCGTTTGTGACTCAATATTTCAAATTTGGTTAGGCAAAATAATATAGGAATAAACTTTTGATTGCATTTTCTGCGTATTTATTGGGCTACCTTTCTTCTAGTGATTTTGCTTACGTATAAATTCGTTTTAGAATACGCTCTACGACTTTTTCTTCTCCATCGGAGTATTTGTTGTCTTCTCCACGTCCCCTTTCCATCAGCTTCTGTTCCCTCTATTTCCTTATCTTCCTCCTCGTATTTCCCATCCTCTTGTCAGGCATCCACATTTTTTTCCTTTTGTACTCTCTCAAATATCATTTTCATTTTTTTCTTCCCTAGATTTCATTCCCAGTTCTTTCCTTTTCTTCCGTCTTCCTATTTCTTTTTTCTTATCCAACTCCAATCAGACGTTCACTTTTCTCGCCCTCTCTTCAATCTCACAGCGTATCTCGAATTACCATCCCCTTTACTTTCGTACTCCCTCCAACTCTTCCATTTCACCCAATCTATTCCTCCAAATATTGACTTTTATCTGTATATGCTGGGTCCCCCGCATTTTTTCCACTCGAATTTTCCTCGTTTAGTGAATTGTTCTTCTGGCACCTTCTAAAAAATTCTTCTGGAAAGATTCTTGCAAGTAATATACTTCGATTGAATTATTTATTTTTTATTCCTCTGATAAGAATGTTTCACTTTGACACCACAAGTATATTTTTATTTGCATCCTTTACTTTTATGTGCTAAAATACGTTAAAATAACGTTACTATGTCTTTGGAGAAGTTAAATGTTCGATTCACGAATCTTTCTGTTTTCGAATTATTATTTTCCGTATTCTCGTTTTTCTAGATCCTTGCTCTTGTTCGTCCCTATCTCAACATTCTACTTTCTTTCTGAATTCCTTCTCTATTTTTCTTTATATTTAGTTTTTTTTCCTTTCCTTCTCTCTTATTCATTTTCCCTATTTCTCTCTGTACCTCTGTACTTCTACCCTCATTTTCCATTATCTCAATCACATTATTTTTTAATGTCTCGTATTATATACCATTTTCCATTATTTCTTCCTCATTCTACCTCGTATTTGTTTTTTTTTGCAATTTAATCTCTTCTTTTTTCTCCCTTTACTCCTCTTCCCATTTCTTTCTTTTCCATCTTTGTTTACCCCTTGATGTCTTTCCTCTTCTTTATTTTATCTTACCCTACCAATCTCTCCGTTTCTATTCGTTCCTTTCTAATCGTTTTCTTTTGCTATATCTTCCCATTTCCCATCCTGTTTTATGCCTCCTTACTCTTTCCTCCGTCCCCGTCTCCCCCATCACCTTAGATCGATTTCTTTCTCTTGCAGGCATCTCCAAATCTCGTCGGGTATCATCTAGCTCTTCTTTAGCCATTCTTCTCCTCCCCTCGGAAGGGAATGATTTTCGTCGTCCACTCTTTTCCGCATTATTCTCTCCTGAAATATCGCTGTCTCTCGCAGGAATCGCTTCTTTTACAGCAAAGGAATAAGCGGAGGTGTTCCCCATTTCTGGACGAAGGTTGCCCCGCGATTGACTCCACTTTTCACGGAATGGGAGCCATATTTCGACCTCTCGCATCTCCTTCACTGCCGCCGTCCTATCGCCGCACATTTCTCTTCCCTTCTTCGCCGATCGCTCCCGTGGAAAATGGATCTGAAGATGGGAAAAATGTCCTCGCAGTCCTCAGTGCCGCATCTTTTCCGACGCGAGTTTTTGTCGATAACGGCTGCTTCGGACGCAATACTTTAAGTAAAATGGGACCGCTTCCCCTCCCCTTTCTCCTAAAACTTTTTTCTTTCGCCATTCATTCGTCCCGCAGTTCGCGTCGAGGAAGTTGTGTGTTTTGCGAGGGATTTGGAGGAAGATGTCTCTCGCCTTTCTCTTTCCCAGGAAGGAGATTTCGCATGCTGCGGTCAAGCCGTTTTTGTTTCGCCTGCTCGAATCTCGGCGGACTTAATCCTGTTTTCGGAAGCTGTTTACTCCGAAAGAATTCCGTTTGGCTGTAGTTGACGTGACTCGAGCAAAAGTAGGTCGAGAGAGACAACTCAAATTTAATCCGTAATTTATTCGTTTGACCGTCCACGGTATTCAAATTTCCTTCAAATTCATTTCCGATGGGAATCTATTAATCTGCTTGGTATTTATTTTAAATTTATTCAATCCATACCTCATCAACATCAAAGGGATTATAAAGTCGAGGATAGGTTTGCTGAAGTTCCCAATCCATTCTATCCCTCACCAATCCCTTTATTATTTGAATTTAATGAACTGGTTCACTTCCTTGAACTTTTACATAATCAACTGCTTCTCCTAATTTAACCCTAAGTCTAGGTCATTAGTGGTTCCTTGGTTCCTTCAGGTACAATTTTCAGGATGCTAAGTGTCTTAGGCCGAAGAAAATTTCCTTTCCTCCGTGATTTCTCTAAATTTTTATCTACTCTTGGCAGGACTTACTTCATTACTCTTAATCTGATCATGATATTTTTCATACTACGCACTTCAGGAAATTGAACCTATGGTCTCTAAAATGTGGACCCCAGGAAGCAGTTTGACTTGTCAGAAGCTCTTCCAGTGGAAATTTGACAGGCGATAGTTTATTTTACTCCTGAGGCTATGCTGTTTCCATCAACAGTTTCCAGCATGTTCAGTTGATCAGAAATATGCGAAAAATAATTAAATAATGCCGAACATTACTCCATTATGTCATAAATTGCTACATACGATATGTACATGCAAGGCTGAAATGAGAGAACAAAGTAATAAGGGTATAAGTTAATTACAAACACCAAAAACATTTCACAAAGTGAGGGGTGCAGTTCAAAGAAATAAACTGCTAAGGGATTAAGCATCCAGAAAAGGGTCGCAAACCGCTGGATAAGTCTAAACAATTTAATATTACGGCATTTATATTTCCCATAATCGTGATGTGTTATGTATTCATTCACTAATCCAAGATTAAGCGTCAGGTCTGCTCTGTCAAAGTAGCTTGGTAACATTCTTTATCATTTTGATGACAGATTTTATCTTTATAATGAATTACGACATTCTTTATATGGCCCAGAGTGCCTTGCAAAAATTTCTAGGGATATTATACTTTTATTCCAGTTAGATTTTTGAACACTAATTAATTAATAATTAAGTATTTCCGTAATTGAGATAAGTTCCTTGAAAGTATGAACTTACGGCTCATTTGTCTTAATACGGGAGAGTGAATAAGTTTCTCATTAGCTGCCATGATTTTCGTCCATTTTTCACGTAAAGAGTAAAATTATATGTGTTGTAAAAGTAGAGACTCAAATTGAAACATGCTATTTCGTCCAATCATATCAGACCAACAGATGGTTTTATTACGTCTTTTAATATTTTAAAATTATACAAGGTATTATTATTTGAAGAACTATTGCTTGTATAGGTATTTCTTATGCGTTTCTCTCTAAATTAGCATACTATTTTCAATTTGCGTTGTCTAATATAAAAATCTAAAATAAGTACGTGATAAATATCTCCTATTACAGTGAAGCGGAAAAGTCACTCATGACCGTGACTCGAACCCTATTCATCACTTCCGGAAAGGTTTTCTTGTCAACTGAAGAAACATGCATCATCCCTCCCCCTTTGGGGAAACCCGGAAGTGAAAGATTTGAATGTTTCCCGCTAAACAGTCTTTCCATCGTAATAGTTTAATATTTTTCCAGCATCACATTAAAAGTAGGAAAAATATCGGAGTACACATCTGTTGAATATCTTCTATAATTAAATTGAATTATCCAGTTCCGTGAATATTTCACTTGGAGAAGTAAATCCTTTGGTCGCAAGGGCTTTGCTTTCGGCTCCTTCCTCTTTTACAAAAATAGAATTTTCTGCATGACTGCAAAAAATATGAGGGATGTTCTGGTGAAAGAAACACGTATACTTTCAACGAGCATCCATTCTTGGTCTCTTTATCTCGACTGGAATCCAAAAAGCTCTTTCAGCACGGATGAAAAACACGTCTTTGCTTGCCACCCGAAAGCTGGGTGCGAAATCCCGATAGAGAAAGGAAAAGAGTTGCGAATGAAGGCTCGAGTGTCTCTCAGGAGGCTGAAAAGACGAGAAAATAAATACTCGCCTTCCCGCCATTTTCAACGTCGCAGATGTAATTCACCCAACAAAAGCGACTAACGAAAAAAAGGGGATCTTAACCCCTGGCAAAATTATGTATTCGAAACTGCGCGGCGTCCTACTTAACCCCGTTGGTTTTCAGAGGAGGTCATCGTGTTTCCTAGTTCCTCCGTTTTTTCATCCGGAGGGCGATAAAGTTTTCATCGTCTTTTCTTAGGTGTGCACTGAGGCTTTGAAGCTAAAGAGCGAAAATGAGTCCTCTCTTTCTTCCCATCAGAGTATCTTCTACATTATGGTCACGTGTTATGGAGGTGTATTTATGGAAAGCTCTAAGACGATCATCGGTAGACATCAACGACTATGTTTTCAAGCGAAGTAAATAATCAATTCAAACCAATGTATGTAAAATACATTCTATGTATATTATGTATATAACTAACCAATTTTAAAAGACTTATCATTAACCATGCCTAGTAGGTATTTTGAGTCTCAGTGGCAGAGGAATATGCGAGTACTTGTGATTTCGTAGTCAGGGGTATTTGAAGTACGGAAGGGGATAATTGGGTGCAATTAAACACCTCGAATGTGACCTGCAGTAATGAGCGGATCTAAAAACTTTCCGAGAGGGCGGTTTAGTGTAATACAATTTAAAGTAACAAATATGATAGCGCCATTATTCTCTTCAATTATCTGTTAAATTATAATTTTGTTACAAAAAATCCAATCTTGGTAAAGCTATGGTAGAAGCATGTTACTATAATTTTTTAATATGGATTCTTCGTCTTGTCCTAAAGAAATAAGGTCTTTTGCAAAATCATCAAGGAGTGGGGGGATAATCAACCTCAGAATCTTCCAATACCGACAGTTCTAAAATACTTTGTAGTGATTGTGAATTCTGTATATTTAAATGGTTTTTATGTGGTCATAAACTGACTGGGAAAATCAAGAAAATGATTTCGAAGAATCTACTTGACTTCTCTTTTTCTCGTTTACTTGAATCTAATTGTCAGACTGAGTATACTGAAGATTTTCAAATAGGTGTAAAAAAATTCTTCCAGTCTGTTTGTGATCTTTTAATACTTCTATATTTCTGAGAAATTATATAATTTTATTAACTCGTGTATCGGTTAGTCTCACCGAAAAGATCATCACAGGGAAAGTTATAACAACAACTGAGCTATTCCATACTTTTCACAATAAATTTTGGTTTCTCTCGGCTCCGAAAATACCTCAAATTAAAAATGGACGTTTTATTGTTTGATTTGGATAACCTAAATAAAGTTGTACTTGAAGTGGGCTACGCGTTCACCTGTGGCGAAAGCGATCCCGGGTTCGATTCCCGGTTGAGTTCCATGTTTACGAAAAGATGCGAAATTGCCCATTTTGTCTAAGCACCTTCACATCAAGTATAACATGACATGTGCGTGCATTAATTTTGGCCAAAATTCCGGTATGAGCCGATTCCAGGAAGCGTCTCTCATAAGTTTGGGGTCAAATAAGGAAATCAGGAATAAGTTTTCTCAAGAATCTTTTCCTCCTCCCTCAGAGGAAGATTTTTTTTCAAATTCTGCTGTACTTTCCTTTAACCCTTAGACGCTCAAGAAGAAGAGCATATGCCGATATATCGGTATCTTGGGCGTCTAAGGATTGAGGGAGAATCATGCTAAAAACCTAAAAATCAACCTAAAAAAATGCAATTTTCACTTACTCATCTTTATATCATATTTGTTTGCTTGTAATATTCAGATTTACGTGGCTGGCGAAGAACGAATTATTTTTAGAGTGTGTAATTATATATATAATTTGTTTAAATAATAAGGGCTCGTTAGCTCAGTGAACTCAGTTCTTCTAGTTCGTGTCATTGACGAAAAAATAAATACTGATATAAGGTAAATACACATTTTGCATAACTATTCGGAATTTGAGAAAAATGCAAAAATAAAATTAAATAATGCTAGTGTATACACTTATATCAAATTTTGATGCGATTTAGCAAGCAAGTATGAGGCACAACTATTTTTCATTCCGAGTAGAAATTTAATTAATTTATATTTTATTTTACACATTACAAACTCATGCATACGTGTATAATTTCTCTCTTAATGTATTGATAAAAGAGTAAATGACTACCTCGTAACTTATGAATTGAAGAACTTATATTACTTTTAAGGCTGGAATTACTTTAAGGCATGACATGTATGACTTATTTGAATTGATTTACCATTTTTAACTCAATTTATTTTTATTTTCAGCACTGGCTCGATCCGGCTAAAACTGTCCTAAAGCAAGTGAAAGGTGAGATTTAAAAAAGTCATTGTAATATTAACCTAACGTAAATATAATATTCTAATTGTAAATATTTAATATTGTCTAATTTTTAAAATTGCCTCTTATGATCACAAAATTTTAAAATCTGATAAGTTTTCAGATAAAGCTAAAGCTTTTCAATTGCTAAATACTAGTAAAAATGTAATCTTTCTGTGTATTATTTGGAGCTTTGTATATGTAGTTAATTATATGAAAGATATCTCAAATATGAATGACATTCTGTTTCTATTTCCCATAGAAATGGACCCGATTTTATTTAGCTTTCGAGTGAAGTTCTATCCCCCGGATCCTTTTCGATTGAAGGAAGAAATCACCAGGTACCAGGTGTATCTGCAATTGAAAAGGGATTTGCTGCACGGCAGACTTTACTGCACACACAACGAAGCATCTTTACTTGGAGCTTATATCATTCAATGTGAGTATATTTTTCCAAGATTGTCTATTATATTTAGATGTATTCTCCACTAATAACGCAAGACTTGAGGAGAACCCTAAGAATAAGTTAGCAATCTTGAAAAAATATTTTGTCTCATTCATTCTAGCCAATAAAAAATGTGTAATTTTGAAGAAAGAATTGAACAAATTGATCGTAATTTTTACATTTTGGTGCTTAACTGAGAGATTTTATTTCCAATCCCTTAACTGCAAATGAAAAGAAACATTCAAGAAAAACTTAATATAATCTTATAAGTGCCTTATATACTCATTAATTGTGTTGTTAGCATTTATAAGTGTAAAGATTGAATGAGTGATGTATATTGAACATAAATAGAATTAATTAGTTGAAGTGTAGTAGTGAATGATAAGTAATATCATGATAAATTAATTAATTGATGAATAAGTGCTTAGTGATGGAAAGGAAAAAAATAATATTTTACAAGTAGAAATTATTTTTGTTTTTATTTTTCTATTGATAATGTTTTAGTTTTTTATTATGTATTTGATTTTACTACTTGCCTTTTTCTGTTTTAGTATGCGGTAAATGGTAGAAAACTTTTATTGCTCTTTTTATATGATACCAAACTCTGCTGCTTGGTTTATACCCCTCTGCAGATTTAATGTAATAATAATAATAATGTTCTCTGTACAAATTCACTCAAAAGTTAGGAATTCCATTTAGCAAGGAAACAAAATGCCATTTTACCAACAAAATAATCAAAGTTTTGATTCCAGTAAAAGGCAGTATTTTAATAATACTTTATGTATTTTCAGCTGAGCTAGGAGATTATGACCCTGAAGAGCACACAGAAGGATATATCAGTGAGCACAAGCTCTTACTCAAGCAGACACCAAAGATAGAGGAGAAGATTGCGGAGATTCACCAAATGCAGCTCAAAGGTCAAACTCCATCAGCAATGGAAACTTCCTTCCTGAAGAAAGCCTACACTCTGGATACATATGGTGTTGATCCGCATCCTGTTAAGGTGATTTATTTACTTTTCAGCATCAACCCTTTAAGTGTGGTTGTTGACTATAGTCGACAAATTTTTCTTTCCTCTTGAGTGTGGTTTTCTAACTATAGCCCATGGTCTATAAAAAACGTTTGACAATAAGGATGTTGCTGAAAATACTTTATAGTTTTAGGACAAACATTTCCTTTCATTTTAAAGAGATTTTTTTTTTAATTTTGCTTAGTAGCAATTTTAGGGTTGAAGATATTATAGCACTTTTATATTGATAAAAGAATAATGAAGGTCCAATTTTCTTAGAAACACAGCTGTAACAGATAAAAGATGGAGTGCAGTTGCTTTGAGAAGTTTTTTACACTAAATTGACTGGATGACTCGTGACTTGGTGACTCATTTTGCTTCATCAGTAGTCCACGCTCTCTTAGATGCGTTGCACTAGAAATGGAGAAGTGGGCTGCATATATTTTAGGGTCATTGCAAAATATCAATAAAAATTTCTTTATAAATTATTTATCGGGGATAGTCTAAAGAAAAGACGTTTCAGATAATTTAAAAATAATCTGTAACAATTTACAAGCCTTTTGTACGGTTAAGTCAAGTATGAAATGAAATCTTCCTTTCTTAATATTTGAAGTGCATGGTCGCATATCCAAAAGGAAAACATGCAAATTATTCATTATCAAAAATAAATCATAAGCCAAAAATACTCAAAGTAGATAAGGAAAGGTTTGAAGTGACTCCTACCTGTTAGAGGAAGATCCCGGGTTTGATTCCCAGTGCTGTCAGACTTTTTAAGGCCGTTTTTCCTTGGGAACTCAAAATTGATGCACGAACAACGTATAAAGGAGTTGAAATTAAAATATTACCAAAATTCATTATTTGATTTTTCATGGATTTTTGACATCTCAAGTGGAATCCAAAAAAAATTTCCTTGATGCCCTTAAAAGTTTAAGAAAAGCATTACACCTGAGAAAAGTTATTCAGTGTGCTCATAAAAAGTACTATTTACATCTGTTGATGTTTTTGGTATGTACAAATGTCCATAGGATTTAAATAAATTAAATTTACTTTAATAATATTGGTCATAGATAATATCGTGAAAAATGTTTTACCCAAATTCCTGAACAATATGACTGGAACAATGAGGCTCTTGGGATGTCAATGAGATTGCTCGAAATGAGTAAATCATGATGATGTATTTTATTTCTTTGTAGGATCACCGAGGTAACCAGCTGTATCTAGGCATCAACCACTGTGGTATACTAACATTCCAAGGAAGTCGGAAGACGCATCACTTCAGGTGGAATGAAGTCCAAAAAATTAACTATGAGGGGAAAATGTTCATTATTCATCTAACTTTCAATGAGGTCAGTGAAATTATAATTTCTTACCATTGATCCTCCTATGATCCTGATTTTAATCCTTGATCCTTTAAATATAATGTTACTTTTCTCTCTGATGAAATTGTTGTTGACTTGAGATCAATCTGTCATTTCTTATTTACTGTCAATTGTAAATTTAGAAAGCTCTATGCTGAAAAACTACAGAATTCAGTCTATATGTTAACAAAACTATTGGAAAAGAGTAGGTAGGCATTAATAATTTTCCGCATGGTCTTATGTTTTTGTGGATGCATAGTCACGGTGTCTACTTATAATCTCTTTAATTTAATTGAAGAAAATACTTTGTAAGTTTTGTAAAGAAAAATCTGAAAGAAGACAAGATTAAGAGTTATCAACAGTTTCTTCTTATGCAAAATAATGTGAAACTTATATGTATATCAACAAGTTTTAACTCTTAAGTATATATATGTGTGTGAATGGATAAGACTTTATTTTTACGATTTTGTCTATTGAAGAATCCATTTATTTTTAACCCTCCAGCAGTCGCTCCCCATGGCATAACACGAGCAGTCGTGCCGGCGCACTCAGTGAGCCAGTGATTATTTTAAAATATTTTCTTCAAATCAGATGATTTCCGTAAATTTAGAATTTATAGCCATTATACAATAGTTTAAGCTTTGAAAATCAATTGATTGCATTTATTTTTAATGATAAACAGAATAAATCACACTTTAACATTTTTAAATGCTTGAAACCTTCAAGGAAATAACTTATGTATAAAGTTGTGCACAAACCTTAACAGTTCACATTCATTTATCATTACATAGCAATGGTCTTATTATCCAAAAAATATTACTCCTATTTGCAGTAAAATATTCAGATGAACCTAGGCACAGGGTGTGCCAGCTCGACATGAGCTTCAAGAAAGTTTCTTTGTTGCTGTAAATTGTACCGTTTATGCAAAACTCGGGTGGTACATAAAGATCATTATTATCAGAAGACTTGAGGGACACAGAATAATTACAAGGAAAGTTAAAAAAGTTACAAATGAAAAAATTGTACACTGGTGCACTAAGTGCGCCAGTGCAACTGCTCGAGGATTAAAGAAATTTTTACTAAAAGGAGCTTTGGAGTCTCATCGCATTTTTCTCTTATGTGTCACACATTGGGAAATATAAGTTAAACCTGCTGGAAGCATAATTCTATACACTCAATGCAAATGAAAAAGTAAACAAAATTCTAGTTTATCATTGTTTAATATTAATATTGTCTGGAGCTGGGTTTCCCAAACTTTTTCTGCAATGGAAAACTTCAAAACCTGGAAAGTTTTACGGAACACTAAGCAAACCTGGGAAGTTTAACGGAACACTAAGCTAGTAACATTTAACTAACTAGTTTAACAGAACACTAATATTTAGGATAGGTAATTTTACTTGTAAAATTTAAAAAATCATTTAATTACAAAAAAATATTTATTTGGTAATTATTTTTAAATATAAAACTATAAAATTGTAATAAAAATTTAAAATATGAATCAATAAAACATTTAATGTCTTTTATTCTCCAATTCTCCATTGACACTCCAAATTTTCGTGGAACACCTATTCAGGTTCAGCGGAACACCGGTGTTCCGCTGAACATAGTTTGGGAAACTCTGGTCTAGAATACTGCATCATAACAAAATATAAAAAAATCTTGAAAATTATTGCTTGTCGCAGTTTTAAAGTGTCACAGATTGGAGTTAATATATCTTATTGAATGCTGGAGGGACATGATATATAACAAATAATAAACAACTTTTATAAGATTATGTTTCCTTGATTACATATGTTGCCTGTAGTGTCTACTTGTATGGTGTACTTCTTTAAAGACCTTGTGCAGTCAGTTACTGAAGATTTCAAATATTAAATCAACAATATGATTACATGAATGTATCATCTTACTTACCTTAACTTATTGTACTTATGTTACTTTTCATGATAATTACCTTAAAGAAAGATTTTTCTGGGTTTTTTAAGTATAGATTAGATTACCTTCTCCAATTTTTATGCAGAGAGAGTTCTCACAAGTGTTTTAAGATTTTGAAAAATAATAGAGCAATCATTTATCATTTAAATAATAAATTTATGTAGAAATAAAAATAAATGTTTTGAATTTTCTTTCATGTTCCTCTTCATCTGTAGGATCCAAGAACAAAGGTAAGAAAGTAATGTTTGAAATTGATTACTCTGTACTTTTTTTCATTATGTTAACTTGAAGGGACTTACTGCACTGTTTATTCAATTTTAGCACTAGAAGTTGTGCAAGGAAGAATTTCCAGTGGTTTAATTCTTATTCTGTCATTTTTTTATGAATAAATTTCTTGAATGAGAATGAGGATTATATATTGAGTAATAGATCTTAGTAGTATATTAAAAACTTTATCTGGCTTATGAAAAATTGTGACAGCCTGCTTGAAGTAGATACATGTATTAAAATTTTTGTTAATTAATCATAAATTATACATATACCTGAATGTTAATTTTGGAAAATATTGCCCTTGCAAGATAAAAATCATTCTACAAAAACCAATTTCATGTTAATTGATTTCTCATATATATTTTAGAAGAGTTAATGCTTAATATTCCATACATAACTAAGAAATCTGGAAATAATTGGTATGGTATATATCCCACCTTTTCAAAGTATAGGGTGGCTTAATTCTCATTTTCTCTTAATAAAATCGATTCAAGGAATTTTTGCTAATTCCTTAAACTAATCTTTAGGTTAAGTCACACACTTTCCTGTGCTAAGAAAAATGTACTTCCCATCGTTTCCTTAAACTCAAATATTTGATTTGCAGAATTCTTCAGACAACCAATTCCAAATGTTCTATATGTTATTCTTTTTAAATTTGCAAATCATCCTTCCATAAAGTAAGAATTAAAATAACTTAAGTTACTCCAAATTAAATAACTTAAAATATTATGGGCTGATAGATTCTTTATGTTTAACTTTTTCTTCATCTTTTGTTATTTTATAGCTTTAGTTAATTACATAATAATTATATTACTTCTATTCGATCATGTGATTGATGGGAATACTCTTTCTTATCTCTTCATATTTTGATGAAGGGATCATATGTAGTTACATGTTTTGCCAGTATAAAGTTAATGCATTGTAATTCTTCAAATAGCCTTCCTCCTTCAACATGCCTATTTGGCATAAAGTAAAATAGTTAAAAGTAAGACAACTTTAAAAGAAACAGATTATATTCCTGTAGAATCATAACTGAAGTATGATAAAATTTCCTTATTTTATAAACTGTTTATTATACTCCTTCCTCCATGATGATTGCTTTTAAATTATTGCTCCTCTTTTTAAATCATTTTATTAAATTCACTGTATCTTTTCTGTTTTATAGAAAAAACATACGGTTGGTTTCAAGTGCCCCACTGGTGCAGCCTGTAGACATGTTTGGCGTTGTGCTGTAGAGCAGATGTTATTTTTTACGTAAGACATTGTTCATTAGTTGAAACAATATTCCCACTATTGATCCAAAATTCTTCTATTTTTTATGTCTCACCAAATACTTCTAAATCATTGTTAATAGGTTGCCTTCATCTTCTGAAGCACCATCTGTGGTAACAGGTGGAGGTTTCTTCCAATGGGGGACCAAGTTCCGTTATTCAGGACGTGTTGAAAAGGAGATCCTTGAAGATGTTGGCCCTCTGCGAAGAGAGGAGCCAACTATAAATAGAACGTCTTACAGACCCTCCAGTTTAAGGAGGAAGGCTTCCAGTGTACCCGCAACTCCATCCACTCCTGTAGGATCTGAGATTGGTGAAATTAGTAAGAGATCCTGTTGTTTTACTGATTTTCAAAGACCTTTATTGATTATCATGAACACTTTATCTGTAAGCACTTTGCTTAAAATGGAGCACATACTGTTTGTTAGTATGTCACATAATGTACTAATACTCTGAATGAAGGTTTAGGCTTATTTGAGTATGAATACTGCTTCATAGTAAAAATAGTATATTTTAAAGTCTTCTCTATGCTTTCTTCTATCACCATATTAGTAATGAGGCAATTTTTCTGTACTACTGGTCTTTGCAGAGATTACATTGTCTTTTGGCGCTGATAGCTGTCGTTAACATGAAAATACTGGAAGTAGAAATATTCTTTAATAAAGCTTCATAGAACCTTTAATTGTGTGATAGGAATATTTAGTGAAATGTTGATGATTACCTTCTGAAAGGTTACACAAGAAGCAATGTAATTGATGACATAAAACTAATTTTCTTATTAGCATGAAATTTTTGATCTGGAGTTCCAGTTTCAGTTTTCTGGTTCTTACAAATTCTGAATAGCTCTAAATACTATCTAGGTTATTTTTGTATAGCATGATTCTTACTATAGATATTTTAATTTTTCTGAAGTGCATTTAACACCTCTGTCTAAAAAAGAAAGAAAACTTGCCATGCACAATATTCTCAATTGTTAGCTACCTTAATAATGTTTTTTGAGGCATGGAATATTTCCTTCAGTCTAAGAAACATGCTCTTGAATATTTCTCAGTATGGCAAGTTTTAGTTGAAATGCCAGTTATTATTTTGGGTTCTTGATGCTATTTTGTGCATGTTTCCTGCCATTTCCCTCTGGTAGTTTACAGGGTGAGGCTTCCAACTCTGAATCAGAGAGAGGGGCATGGTGAAGATAAGAATAGGATTTTTAGGGCCTATCAACAATATATGAAAAACTTTGGAAATATTTTGGTTGGAATTTAGGAGAATAATTTGTATACTAAATATTGTGAATTATTATTTTAGTAAAATATCATTATTTTTATGCTAGAATATCCTGTGAAAGATGCAATTCATTTTTTGGATTATTTTGATTTATAACTCACTAGGGAATGATTTTTAAACATAATGTGCATTGCAGTTTTATAATGTTAAGGTTGAAAACACTCTTGAAGTAAAATTTAAATTCTGTTATTGAAAGCAATTCTTTTCAAATATTGGAACAATACATTCATCAGGAACAACTCATTATTTATCCTCTCACACTAAACATCACTATATCATCTCATTTTCTGTTAAAACTTTTCTATTGAATAAGAGGCTGAAACTTACAGTTTTCCATTGTTTTTATACAGCAGTAATTGATATCCACTGAATGATTACATCCAAAATTATAGTTTATTAGCAGTTTAAGAACATTAGATCTTTTATTGAAATACCAGAGAATAAAGATAACTTATTTTAATTCAGTCTTTTGAAGTATTTCCCTTGCAATGTGTTTATATTATTTTGAAATTAATCATTTATGATGTTGAAATAAACTGTAGTTATTTAAAAAAATCTCTTTAATTTTCTGAATATTAGATTAACCTTATAGATTTACAGACTTTTTATAGTGAATTATGTTTTTATGTCATTAGTTGAAACATTATGTTTCTCCTTATTTTTGATTTTGATATGATTACGTAACATATAAAGGACATAAAAGTTGCTAGGATCAACTTATCAGTAGACCCACGTATTACAATATTTGATATTTTAGTTGGGCAATCAACTCTTAGACCAATTCTACTTCCAAAGATTTAGGGGTTGAATGAACCTTTTCGAAACAATTTTCAGTTGCAGAAATAACATTTGAATGAAAAGTGAAATTACTCTAAGTTTCTGTGGATGGGTGGAGAAAAGAGAGTAAAGAAAGTGTGGAACTCTGAGAAAGCAGTCCATTTTGCCCTTCTTTCTGTCAGGGTACGGTAGCCTCCCACGTGCCAACCACTCAGCTCCACTCCCTGACTCCCACCTGGATGGCAGCCTCATGTGTGGGGTGGATTCCCTCTTATCTTCTCCTTACTGCCCTGACAACAATCTCCCATTGTTGGAAACTGTGGCTGAGGATCAGGAGGTTTCAGGGAAGCCAAGGGTGCCAGGTGAGGCACTTTTAAAATACCCACGAGAAACTGTGGACTTGTTTTGGACAGTAAGAACTTATTATCATGTACCTAGGTTTCATTTTCTGTTGACGTGTATTCTGTCACCCCATTGGAAGTGACAATGGCAGGAATATGCCAAATGTCACATGAGAATGAAATTGTGAGTGAAAGAGCCTTCAGGATGATTTTCTCTGTAATGTGGAATGCAAGGTTTGATTTCGTGTGAAATATTGCTTTTAGAGATGAATGACCTTATTTCTTGTGCAAAGTCATATATTTTTTCCCAATCTTCTTTGAAGAATTTCCAATGGTACTCTTTCATTTGATCATTTCTCTGAAATAATGTCCTTCTATGAATGCAGTGGTTTCTGAAACCTGTGACACTTATATCTGGCTTACAAATTTAGATTTGCATGGTTTCCCTTTCTCAAGTAAAACTGCCTTTCATCATCTGCAACATATAACTGCAAATTAATCTATTGCATTATTTAAGTTGATATTGCAAAATCATTGCTTTATTTATTTCACATAAAACTGAATGCTGGCATTTTGCATTAAAATGCAAGGCTTCCAAGCTTAAGCATGCATTCCTCCTCTTTGTGAGCTTATCCATTTATTATTTTGAATTATATTTTTAAACCTGTTAAAGTATTGGTTCTTTCCATAGCAGAGGAGCCTGATTCAGTTGCAAAGCATGAAACCAAGTCATTGAATGAGCATGAGCAAATGGAATCTCCTAATAATGACAGCACTGTATCTGAAATTATTGAAGATAAAAAGCCAGACACAAAGGCCTCTACTGAAGTCATTGGCAATGGTTTGAATGTGGAGTCAGTTAAAGTACAGTCATTGACTTCTAACCCTTCTGCAAATGAAGGAGGTAAGCTATCATCTGGTTTGATGGTATGTCTTTGTGTTTATGTTTTCAGAGAACTGTGGCCCACCTTCATGCCTTCCGACAATGTTCTGTCTGTATTATTTTATTGGTAGAATCCAAGATTTTATATTTTTTTCAAGTTCTAAAGTTAAGATTTTCATCTCTGTTTTCCATGAAAATTTAATTCTTGTATCAGGTGCCTTCCAAGGAATCTGCTTCTCACAAAAACACATGGGTAGGTAATGCTTCTTGTTTAGGAATGAGATCAACTGGAAACAGTTTGTTTTCTAGCCAGCACTAATTTATTAATAAGCTTTATGCAGTTTTTCATGATTTCCTATGTATGTTTAGCATGCTAACCATGCATGGAGAATGGCTCTGACTTTGCCAACATCCCCATTAATTCTAATTTAATAATGCTGTTGCATCGCACTACTTAACAGATATTTTTATTTGGAATTAATTCTCCAAGATCCACTTAAACTCAAATTACCTTCTTGAATCACAATTTATTTTTTCTTTTACAATATAGGTAAGGATGACAGCATTCCTGGCTTTGACTCAAGCAGTGGGAGTCCTGCAACTTACAATGACTATTATTTTCGGGATTCCTTTGATCGCTCATCCTCAGAGTCACAGTTGGACCTTGGACCACACCATACGCGCTCATCTCATCGTCACCTTGAGGGCCCTTCCCTGCCTTATGGAGGTATTCGTGGCCCTGCAGGACTGAATTCAGCTGTCCATCCTGGAGTGGGTGGAACAGTGAGGGGTTTGGTAGATGGTGGTGGGGGAGGTAGAGTTGCTGGGCTCAGGGCCATGCTGTCTGCAAATCCCTTCCGTCATGGCGCTAAGCCCTTTGTTCGTGTGCTGATCTCGTCCTGCCTTGTGGTTGCTGTTTCCCTCTTAGCTGTGGCAATATTGGTGTTTGAATCAAACTCTGTAACTCTAGGAACCCTGAGGAAGATTCCAGAGATGGTCGTCCTGAGAAGGGACTACTATGAACCCATCAAGGAATTCCTCAGGCAAAGCCTTAATAGGTTCTTGTGAACCCATCACTTCTGGGGACTTTTTTATTTTCCCCCTTTTTTTTGGTAATTTTTATCCTCATATTCTCATTCCTTCAAGTGCCTGAAGTGACTAGGAAGATTATTCAGTATTTGCAGTGTGTGTTTTACACAAAATAGAGGCTTGGAAGAAAAAATATCTGTAAAATTGAAATAATTGGTTTAATTTTTTCATTATTGCAAGAAGGTAATTTTTTTAAGAGTACTTAATAAGTCTCTCAAGTCCACTTTTTCCAAAAATTCAGTTTTTCTTTAGTAAATCCATATCCTTTTCTGTTTCATGGCTTGAGATATGCCTTTGAAAAAAGCAATCAATGTCAGGGGGTTATGATAATTGGGTAAATGAATAAAACGTAAGAGGCGGATTCGATGTTAAAGCAGCAATAACATTTTTGGACAAGTTTTATTGGAATGAAAATTAAACGATGGTTTGAATTATCTTGTAAAGATAATGCAGAACGACTTGGTAAAGGGCAGTATCTCTTTCTTGGCTACTTAAAAAAATGATATTATCTGAAAATATGGATTGGTTTTTAAAGCAAAGAAAATTATGAAGGTTGCTTTAGCTTTCTTTCATATTTGTTTTTTTGGTAGCAACATCATCATTCTGCCTAGATTTTTTTTACCACAAGAAAGAAAGGGTGTAGTCTGAGTATAGGCTTTTAGTACAAACTAATAACTATCCATTGAGCTATCTTCCTAATCAGTCTCTACTGCTGAAGAGGAGTTGAAATGACTGAAGTGGCAACATTTTTTGTGTCATTTTTCTAACTCTGAAGTTTCCTACCAATGTAATTATGCTAAATTTTGGCATTTCACAACCTGATTGAAAAATGTCATATCTAACAGATATATTTCTGGGAAGGGAAATGTAATCTTTTTGTATTTTAATTTTATATTATCATACTATGTAACATATATTTAACTGTAACTTTTTTAAGAATCCCCTATTTTCATTATCCACAAAAATACTATGTTTTCATACGTTTGCATGTAAAATTGTTTTGAAATCTGCCCATGGCAGTCTAAAATACCTCTATGTACAATTTCAAAGAGCAAAAAAATTATTGTTTTGTTTCATGGAATTTATCAAAGTTTATTGTGTAAAATGTTTTGTAAAATGTTTATATGGCTTTGAGATTGTGATTGTTGTAATGTCTTTACTTCACCAAGATGTTGAGTGATCTAAGGATGTACACATTTTGTTTAATTTATTTTAAAGTTTTAATTTTTCCGTATTCTATTGAAACTATTTCAATGAAAATGATGGGCATGATATTTTAAAAAAATCCTGTTAGCTCATCCAGTGAAACCAAAGTCAATGGTTATTTGGCAAACATTTTGACCAATTTTAGTACTACTCAAAATTGAAGGAAAATACCTCACAACACAAATAATAAACATTCCTTCATGAAAATTTCTGTGTATATAACTGGTATGGCCAAATAATATTTCTTTATTCCTGATTTGATTGACTAGCCAAATTTCTGAGAGAAGAATTTGGTAAAATGTAGGCTATTATTAAGTGATATCGTTTTTGCTCTTTTGCATGGTCTGCATGGCATTGTTTTCAGTTTTTAGTTTATATAAATATTTATTTCAATCAAGTTTTCCTGGTGAGAATAACTGTGGTAGCAGGAAACTGATTGTTTTATTTGTTAACCTTTCACATCTTTTCAAGCCTTGTTCTTGCCTCTTTGGTTAATTTTATTTATTTTATGATATTATCAGTTTTAATAAATAGTGTGAAACAGTTTTAATTTTTGAGTGCATTTAGTACTTTCTCCTTTCCTTAATTTAATGAAGAATTAGCTTTTGATAATCTTGTCTTTCCATTTTCCAATGTCAATTAATAGCTTCAATTTATAATTAGTGAATAGGTGTTTGTGAAGCTGGTCAATAAGAACAGAATAAAAATTTGCTCATAATAATGTACATGGTGAAAATATTCACCATAAATTACATTATATTTGCTTATTATTTGAAAAGAAATGAGTTGCTCTTAATTACCTCTAATGAATGAGTTTTATTATTTTGCATTGTATGACTGATGAAATAAAAGCAATATTTTCTCTGATAACATGAAGTGGAAGGTACTATTGATATCCTTTTGATGTTTTTGTCTTATCATCTGGTAAAACATTAAATTAACCATTTAAAATAATTGAACTGAAAACAGTTTTGAGAATTAAAAGACAAAAATTCATTTTCCCCGATGCTATATACCAATTATTAAGTTCTATTGCCATAATGAACTATCACCTTCAATTTAGGGAGTAACTAATAGCAAGTAAGTGTTTTATGAGATTTCATTTTCAGTATCCTTTTCTTGGTAATAGGAAGTTAATATTAGATTGATTGAGTGATGTAAGGTTTATATTTTTGGAGCTGAATAAAGTTTAGTATTTACAGTTTTATTAGTTTAAATATGCTGTATACACCTGAGGTACAGATTTCAGGCTCTGCAAGTACTTGAAAATTACATCCTTCTTATCCATATCAGCAATATTACTCTTCAAACAGATGAAATTGTGCAGCTTATGAAAAAGGTCTAGAAGTGAAATTAAATTACCCAAGTGAGAAATGAAATTAAACAATACATTAGTCCACCTTAGTCATCCTATAATTTTCCATGCATTAGAAAATTATTTTCAAAATAAAGCTACATATATTTGAATGCTCCATATGTTACCTTGTTTCTTGTTTAACCTTGCAGGTTATGATTTATTTTAAAAAGATAATATTTTTTTAAATAATCAATTACCTTTAGTGATCAAAGAAAGAATTTCATCATTTAATCAATTAGTTACAGTTTAATTTAATTTAAATCTAATTATTAATTAGCTTGCGTGAGCCATGACAAAAATTCTCTCTGGTGAAAGATATACCCCTTTGTAATTTTCAACTTGCAAGAAATGATCAATCCTTTTGGATGGAAATCTTTGAGGATTGAAATTTTATTGCAAAAAATTTCAACCACTGTATTTCTTCAAAACTAAGACGCCTTTTTCAGCAAATGTTCCCCTCAAAAATCATGGTGCATCTTAGATTCGCAGGTTAAGATCGGATAAAAGAACAGGCAAGAGTCGTCATATGCAACCTGCGTGGTTGTGCCTTATCCCTAGTAACACAGGTTGTTGGGCCAAAGTTAGGATTTGGTTGGCACTGTTGGGAAATGGTAAGTGGAAAAACTAATGTAATGCCAACATTGGGCCAACAGATAATTTACAACTATGGTTTAAGAAGAAATTCGAGGTTTTGCCTGACTGACTGAGTTTTGGCTGACTTGTTTTGGCAAACAAAAATTAAGCGATGAATTTTCAAATGGAAAAACATACTTAAGGCGTAATGGAAAGGAAATAGATAGTAAATAAAAACTGATGTGTCCAGGATACAAACCCGATTCTTCTATTGAGGTTACATATTGTATAGGATCTCTTCTCTGTTTTGTTTCTATTACACACAATTGTATATAATAGAAACAAAACAGGGAAGTGATTTATTTTTAAAGATAAACAAGCAAACCTTTTTTTGATGCCTTCAACATTTAATTAAATTAAGTCTTCTTCCCAGTTATTTTGAATTCCATTTTCCGCTTCAAACCGACAGTATAGACACTTTTACTTTTTACTTACAAATACTATCGTTAGGTAATGCTAGTAGTAGTTTGGCTTGGATGTGCAGTTCTTGTCGTTCTAGTGCTCTAGTGGTTCTTCTTCTCTGTTGTTCTCAGCGTTAGTTCAGGTGATCTTTCTAATTCAACTCAACTACTAACTAAGAATGGGATGCACAATATTTATTGGATGTTGTATATGTCACAAAAATCAATAAAAGGAGAATAAAAGTAGGAGCTACATTTTAGATGATTTGAGTGAAGAACTACCTTCTAGACAAGTAGAGGAGTTTTGTGAGCGGCCTTTTCCTTCTCCTCCTGAGAATACCATTACTAATCCAATCCTCATAAATATAGGTATGTACACATTTAATGAAACATGTTGGTAGTTATACTATCTCTTATGTATCATGAGTCTACCTGCAACAACTTAGCATTTTTTTTCTTCCAGCTCCTACTGTTGATGTTACTGAACTTTCAATACCATCTACTTCAAGTGTAAAGGTCTCTAAGGAGAAATGTTTTAAATCAAAGAGTTAGTAGATCCTTTTATATTCATAATTTTTTAGTGATGTTTCTTCTAGTTTAACTATAATTTAAACTTTGAAATTGCATTTTTTCAGCTCTTGATGTAACAGCTAGACATTTGGCCCATCTAGAAAAAATACATAAGATATATATATATATGCATGACAAGAGGAAATTCTACAGAAAATAAACCCAGGCAATTCAGCTAAGGATCCTGAATTCACAATACCAGAAAATTTAAAGGTTCCCTTTCGTACTAAGGAGGATGTTGATGAACTTGAAAACTGGTTGTTTCTTGGAAAGGACAATGAAGTAATATTGGTGAGTATCCTTACTTTTCTATCTGAATACCAAAAGAAGAATGTGTGGCCATAGAGAGTTTGTATGAGACAGAGACTGTCTCCCACCGATTCTTTCTCCCTCTCCACCGACGCCTCCAACCTATGTCCCTACCCTTAATCCACCTACCCCAACACCCTATCCCTCTATGCCCCCTACCCCAACAAACTTTCCCGCGAAGCCCTTTCCTCCAACCTTCCCTTAAAAACCTGACCTCCCTTCCAACCCAGTTCCCATCATGACCCCTCTCCCTTTTCCCTCTCACCCAACGCTCCATACCCCAACTCCCTCTCCCACGATTCCCTCTAACCCAACGCCCCCTACCCTGACGGCCCCTACCACGACTGCCTTACCCAGACTAACTCTCCCCAGGTTCAATCTCCCCCAACGTCCCCTAACCCTACCGTCCACTCCCCAACCCGGACTCTCTCTCCCCTGTTTCCTTCTACCCCAACGTCGTCCTACCCTGCCGGCCCTATCCCGAATCACCAAGCCGGACTCCCTCTCCCCCGAATCCCTACCTCCCAATGTACGCTACTTTGACGCCCCTTACCCCGACTTTTCTACTCGCCATTAAATCTTCTTTTCTACCCGCCTTCCTAGGTAAATTAGACTTTTGCTAAATATAGTATAAGTATGATACTGAATTATATCTCAACTTATGGTAATGTTACAGTTTACTTAGGGATATTTTTATTTTTCAGTTAAAAAAAGTTCACATTTTTCTGGAGATGCAGCATTTATGTCAATGTTTAATAACGAAATTGCCAATTTTCCTCGAGAGATGGCATTAGCGGCGAAGATTGTAAAAACAAAAGTTCCAATTTTCCTCAAGAGATGGCATTAGTGGCGAAGTTTATAAACAAAAGTTTCAATTTTCCTCAAGAGATGGCATTAGTGGCGAAGTTTATAAACCAAAGTTCCAATCTTCCTGAAGAAATGGCATTAGTGGCGAAGTTTATAAACAAAAGTTCCAATTTTCCTCAAGAGATGGCATTAGTGTCGAAGTGTATTATATAGTACTTTTAATGTATCAAATGTCAATTTAATTACGGCTATCGATCTCGGTATGGACAATACACGGAGATCGTGACAATTTTACTTTATTTGAGATTTGACAATAGAGAAAAAAGATATAAAGATTCCTTCGATAGAAAGAGGATATATAATAATTCTAATATATTAATAATCGCTTCCAAGGGCGTCGCCAGGGAGGGGCAGGGTGGGGCAGCTGCCCCCCCCTGGAGACCCATTCGTATTTTGGTTAGGGATGCGTTGTAGGAACAATTTTTAGGCACGAGGGTATTTGAAAAGAATTTAGACCCAAAACAAAGTCAAGTGTTGGCACGTGTAAACACCAGTGATGGGAAAAGTACTTCCTCGTAGGAAATTCATTTATACCTCCAGCGCAGCAAAAATATTTCAACAATACTTTGTAGTAGAGTCCTTCGCCCCTTCCCTCCCAAGAGAAGAAAAGTTCGGTTTCAGGATGAACAATGTAATAAGAACTGCCTCTCGATGCGATCAGAGCGCGAGGTTATGCGATTATGTCCTCTCTCTCAAACTCCCTTGAGTATTCACGAGTAAGACGAAGCGGTAAGTTTATATCTACAGCATCAAAATATTAACGCATCGAAAATAATGACTTTTTAATAGAAATTGGACGTATCCAAACTAGAAATCCAAACAACACTTATGTTAAGTTTCGAATTGTTCGCTTATGAAAACTACTATCTTGGAAAGTGAAATAAGTTGGCCACATAAGCATTTAACTCCTCTAGTTTTCAATAAATTTAGTTTTTGAAAGATTTGACATATTTGTAGTAAGAAGCGGGCATGAATTAACTAGCCCCTGTAAGTTAGGCATTTTATCAGGCAGCTTGCCCCCCCCTAGCCCAGTGGCTGGCGACGCCCTTGATCGCTTCTTGTCTGGCAATGGCGTATGACTTCGTGGGAGTATCAGAGACGATAACAGGAATGAGGGATGTCGGTGTGTTCTTTTTTACACACCACTTCCGGATTATAAAGCCGATACATTAAATGTAAAAATGATCATCAAAAAAATTGCGCATTGCTGGAATAAATTACTCATGTATAAAGGGTAGATTATGATACAATTTGATGTAAATATCATTGCCACAAGTTGCAATGTATTGGAAAAATTAGATGATTAAATACAATGTGACGTCACCATTCTGCTGGCTGCGTACTCAATTTTCGTTTTGCATCGCTGCAAGTGCAATTGAAAATACTTGGAACAAATAAATAAATAGGAAGTTAGTCATAAAATTGACTACAAACTGTGTTAAAAACCATGTTTCTACGTAGCAAAGTTACGAAGAAAAAAATCTGATGTGGCCAACACATGACTTTCTCCGTATTTATTGAAAACAGAAGCATAAGCTGGTAATATCTATTATATATAGACGCTTCTCCGGATTCATTCATATATATAGCTATATCTATTATATATAGACGCTTCTCCGGATTCATTCATATATATAGCTATATAGGTATATAGATAGGATACAAATTCACAGGCTAAACCACAAGCGTCATTGACTTGAAATTTTTATGACATATTGGCCATAACGTGAAACCCCCAGGAAAAAAGCGACTTTGATCCTCAGTGTCATAGGTTCGATTCCAGAGGGCCCTAAAGTCCCGATTTTTCCCGTTTGAATGCATTGCCGTGATTTTCGGGAATTTTAAAAAAATACTTTCCGGATAGGTAGAGAAGTAAAACTCAAGGTGCCTATATTTATGGTCTTGGACTTTCGAAAACATCAATGACTTTCACAAAAATTGTCCTGGATTCGATGCTAGGACGATGCAAAGATCTGCCCTTTAAAATACATGGGAGCCGTTTTTCATTATTTTTTTAGATGCACTTATCGAAATGATAGGATGTTCGTGCTTGGCTGGAAGATGTATGGTACGAATAAGTTTTAGAAAAAAATTTTCATAAGACTGTACTATTCCTGGGTTCGAAGGCAGAGCACAATAACGTTTCTCTCATAAGGAATATAAAGGAAAAGTAGGACGTCATTTGAGGCAGTTGTAACCAATATTTCTGCTTGAATTAGCATACGCGGTTAGAGATGGTGTTTTTCTGTTGTGCTGCATAGAAAGTATTGCCTGAAAGACCCGGGTTCGATGCCGGGCGGTAAAAATATCCCCCATATATAATACTATGGGGCATCTTTTCATAATTTTTTTATGCATTTATCGATATTTAAGGGAGCTCTTGCTTAGATGGAAGATGTATATTAACACTTTGTTTAAGAAAAAAAATAGATAAGACCATGCTGTTCCTGGGTTCGATGCCAGAGCACATTATAATTTCTCACATAAGGAGTGTATGTGAAAAGTAGGACGTCGTTTGAGGAAGTTGCACCTAATAGTTTTGCTTGAATTTTCACACATAGTTTGATATGGTTATCTTCTGTTTTGCTGCATAGTAAGTACACCAGGAAGACTGGGGTTCGCTGCCAGGCGATTAAATTGCAGCGAATTCTACGAATATTTTGAATCCTTTTTTTTTTCTTTTGTGGGCCGTCCCGATATGATGCCGATATGAAATTAGTGTTGTCATTCTGCTTGCAGTATGCAAGCTACATTTTACTCGTATATATATATATACGAGTAAAATGTAGCTTGCATACTGCAAGCAGATAGACAACACTAATTTCATGTCGGCATCATATCGGAACGGCCCTCAAAGGAAAAAAAAAGGATTGAAAATA
The DNA here is from genome assembly GCA_947579665.1 of Sympetrum striolatum. Lineage (NCBI taxonomy): Eukaryota > Metazoa > Arthropoda > Insecta > Odonata > Libellulidae > Sympetrum > Sympetrum striolatum. Next base: position 43,402,761 of record OX388342.1, on the reverse strand, counting down.
ATCTAAGAATTCGCTTCAATTTAATCGTCTGGCATCGAACCCGGGTCTTCTTGGTGAATTTACTATGCAGCACAACAGACGATCACCATCCCTAACTATGTGTGAGATTCAAGCAGAAATATTGGCTACAACTGCCTCAAAAGACGTTCTAATTTTCACGAATGTAAATGGCTCTCTGGATTCGAACCAAGGACGATCTTGGAAATCTAAGACATGTTTCTGAAAGTTTTTTATGATATTTATCTATATGCCGAATTTCAAGTTTCTTAATTATTGGGAAAGGTTTCAAAATAATTCCTAAAAATCGGATCAACTTCTGATTGTAGAGGCACCTGGTGTCGAACCCAGGAAATATTGTAAGATATGAATGCACAGTTTGATTTGTTAAGACTTGTTCTTGTAACATGCGAAGTTTGAAGTCGATAGCGTGCCGGGAAGTACCTATATTTTGTTTCCTTTATCTCCGTAAGAAATATATTGAGAAGTTTAAATGGTCCTCTGGGATCGAACCAAGGACCATCAGCGAACATGTAAAATTTGATTATGAAATATATTCATGATATCAAATTTCATGCCGAATTTCAAGTTTCCATGCCATCGGCATATGGTCCAAATAAAATCTTAAAAATCGCCGCAATGCATTTTAAACGGCCGATTTTTGCCCCGACCTAGCATCGAACCATGGACCATGTTCGGCGATGTCTTTTTGGTTTTCGTTGTATATCTACGGCATCTAGCGATCCCTCGAATTTCAACTCTCTACTTGTCCGGGAAGTGCCTCAAAAAAATTTTCGAAAATCCTCACCATGTATCCTTATGGAGAAAATCGGGACTTTGGGGCCTTCTAGAATCGAACCCATGACACTGAGATACAAAGTCGGATTTTTTCTAGAGATTTCATGTCATGGCCAATACGCCGTAAAAATTTCAAGTCTGTGGCATTTGTGGAACATGGTTAGACTTTTGATCCCTAATGAATGAATGAGTGTATATATATATAGGTACGAGTAAAATGTAGCTTGCATACTGCAAGCAGATCGGCAATACTAAATACATATCGGCATCATAACGGGACGGTCCTCAAAAGAAAAAAAAAGGATTGAAATTTTTCTTAAAATTCTCTGACATTTCATCGTCTGGCATCGAACCCGGGTCTTACTGGAGAACTTACTATGCAGCACAATAGAATATCACCATCTCTAACTATGTGTGAAAATTCAAGCAGAAATATTGGCTACAACTGCCTCAAAAGATGTTCTAAATTTCACGAATTTAAATGGCTCTCTGGATTAGAACCAAGGACGATCTTGGAAATCAAAAAAATGTTTCTGAAAGTTATTTATGATCTCTATCTATATGCCGAATTTGAAGTTTCTATATTATTGGGAAATGTTTCAAAATAATTCCTAAATATTGGATCAACTTCTGATTGCAGAGACACCTGGTGTCGAACCCAGGACATATTGTAAGCTGTGAATGCACTGTTTGATTTGTAAAGACTTGCTCTTGTATCATGCAAAGTTTGAAGTCGATAGCATGCCGGGAAGTACCTAAATTTTGTTTCCGTTATCTCCGTAAGAAATGCATTGAGAAGTGCAAATGGCCCTCTGGGATCGAACCAAGGACCATCAGCGAACATGAAAAATTTGTTTATGAAATATATTCATGATATCTATCCACGTGCCGAGTTTCAAATATCCATGTTATCGGGAATGGATCCAATAAAAATCTTCAATTTCGCCACAATGCATTTTAAACGGCCGATTTTAGCCCCGACCTAGCATCGAACCATTGACCATAATCGGCGATGTCTTTTTGATTTTCGTTGGATATGCACGGCTTCTAGCGATCCCTCGAATTTCAACTCTCTCCTTTTCCGGGAAGTGCCTCAAAAAAAATTTCGAAAATCCCCGCCATGTATTCTTATAGGGAAAATCGCGACTTTGGGGCCTTCTGGAATCGAACCCATGACACTGAGGTTCAAAACCGCAATTTTTCTGGCGGTTATACGTTATGGCCAATACGTCGTAAAAATTTCAAGTCGATGACGCTTACAGTTTAGGCTGTGAATTAGTATCCTATCTATCTATCTATCTATCTATCTATCTATCTATCTATCTATCTATCTATATCCTTGAATGAATCCGGAGAAGCATCTATATTTAATACGAGTAAAATGTAGCTTGCATACTGCAAGCAGATCGACAACAATATTTTCATGTCGGCATCATATCGGGAAGGCCGTAAAAAGAAAAAAAAAATGGATTGAAAATATTCTGATTATTCGATGCAATGTATTCGTCCGGCATCGAACCCGGGTCTTCCTGGTGATACTTACTATGCAGCACAATAGAAGATCTCCATCTCTAACTATCTGTGAAAATTCAAGCAGAAATATTATCTGCAACTGCCTCAAACGACGTCCTACTTTTCCCTTATTTTTCTTATGAGAGAAATGTTAATGTGCTCTGGCATCGAACCCAGGAATAGTTCGGTCTTCTGAAAACTGTTTTCTTAAACCTGTTATAACCATACATCTTCCAGCCAAGCACGAACTTCCTATCATTTTGATAAGTGCATCAAAAAAATAATGAAATACTAACCCTATGTATTTTAAACGGGAGACATATTTACCGCCCGGCATCGAACCCGGGTATTTCTGGTAAAACTTCCTATGCAACATTATAGAAGATATTAATCTTTAACTATGTGCGAAAATTCAAGCAGATATATTGGCTGCAACTGCCTCAATCGAAGTCTTACTTTTCCCTTACATTCCTTAAGAGAGAAATGTTAATGTGCTCTGGCATCGAACCCAGGAATAGCACGGTCTTACGAAAATTTTTTTCTTAAACCAATTCTTACCTTACACTTTCCAGCTAAGCACTAACTTCCTATTATTTCGAGAAGTGCATCAAAAAAAATAATGAAAAAAAAAAGGTCCCATGTATTTTAAAGGGCAGATCTTTGCATCGACCTAGCATCGAACCCAGGATATTTTTTGTAAAAGTCATTAATATTTTCGAAAGTCCAAGACCATAAGTATAGGCACCTTGAGTTTTATTCCTCTACCTATCCGGAAAGTATTTTTTTTTAATTCCCGAAAATCACGGCAATGCATTTAAACGGGAAAAATCGGGACTTTGGGGCCCTCTGGAATCGAACCTATGACACTGAGGATCAAAGTCGCTTTTTTCCTGGGGGTTTCACGTTATGGCCAATACGTCATAAAAATTTCAAGGCAATGACGCTTGTAGTTTAGCCTGTGAATTTGTATCCTATCTATATAGCTATATAGCTATATGGCTATATAGCTACAAGTAAAATGTTGCTTGCATACTGCAAGCAGATCGGCAATACTAATTTCATATCGGCATCACATAGGGACGGTCCTTAATTTTTTCTTAAAATTCGCTGAAATCTCATCGTCTGGCATCGAACCCAGGTCATACTGGTAAAACTACTATGAAACACAATAGAAGATCACCATCTCTAACTATGTGTGAAAATTCAAGCAGATATATTGGCTCCAACTGCCTCAAACAACGTCCTACTTTTCAATAATGTAAATGGCTCTCTGGATACGAACCAAGGACGATCTAGGAAATTTAAAACACGTTTTTGAAATGTATCTATGTTCTCTATCTATATGCCTAATTTCATGTTTTAATATTATTGGGAAGGGGTTTAAATTAATTCTTAAAAATCGGATAATTTACTGATTGTAGAGACGCCTGGCGTCGAACCCAGAAAATATTGGTAGCTGTGAATGCACAGTATGATTTATTAGGACTTCATCTTATTTCATTCAAATTTTGAAGTCGATATCATGCCGGGAAGTACCTAAAACGTTTTACTGTTATCTCCATAAGAAATGCATGGAGGAATGTAAATGGCCCTCTGGGATCGAACCAAGGACCATCAACGAATATGTAAAATTTGATTATGAAATATATTTATGATCTCCAACCTCATGCCGAATTTCAAGTCCCCTTGCCATCGGGAAAAGGTCCAAAAAAAATCTTAAAAATCGCCACAATGCATTTTAAACGGCCGATTTTTGCCTCGACCTAGCATCGAACCCAGGATATTTTCCGTAAAACTCATTTATGTTTTCGATAGTTTATGACCATATATATAGGCTCCTTGAGTTTTGATTCTCTACCTATCCGGGAAGTATTTTTTAAAAATTCCCGAAAATCACGGTAATGTATTTAAACGGGAAAAGTCGGGACTTTGGGGTCCTCTGGAATCGAACCAATGACACTGAGGTTCAAAATCGCAATTTATCTGGAGGTTACACGTTATGGCCAATATGTCGTAAAAATTTCAGGTCAATGACGATTGTGGTTTAGCCTGTGAATTTGTATCCTCGCTATCTATTATATATAGATGCTTCTCCGGATACATCTATTATATACGAGTAAAATGTAGCTTGCATACTGCAAGCAGATCGGCAATACTAATTTCATATCGGCATTATATCTGGACCGTCCTCAAAAGAAAAAGAAAGAATTGAATGTTTTCTTAAAATTCACTGACATTTCATCGTCTGGCATCGAACCCGGGTCTTTACTGTGAACTCACTATGCAGCACAATAGAAGATTACCATCTCTAACTATGTGTGAAAATTCAAGCAGAAATATTGGCTACAACTGCCTCAAACGACGTTCTAATTTTCACGAATGTCAATGGCCTTCTGGATTCGAACCAAGAACGATCTTGGAAATCCAAAAGATGTTTCTGAAAGTTATTTATGATCTCTATCTACATGCCAAATTTTAAGTTTCTATATTATTGGGAACGGTTTCAAAATAATTCCTAAAAATCGGATCAACTTCTGATTGCAGAGACACCTGGTGTCGAACCTAGGAAATATTGTAAACTGTGATTGCAAAGTTTGATTTGTAAGGACTGGCTATTCTATCATGCAAAGTTTGAAGTCGATAGCATGCCGGGAAGTACCTTTTTTTTGTTTCCGTAATCTCCGTAAGAAATGCATTGAGAAGTGCAAATGGCCCTCTGGGATCGAACCAAGGACCATAAGGGAATATGTAAAATTTGATTATGAAATATAATTATGATATCTAACGCCATGCCGAATTTCAAGTTTCTATGCCATCGGAAAAGAGTTAAAAAAAAATCTTAAAAATCGCCGCAATGCATTTTAAACGGCCGATTTTTGCCCCGACCTAGCATCGAACCAAGGATAATATTCGTAGATGTCTTTATGGTTTCCTTTTGATATGCACGGCATCTAACGATCCCTTGAGTTTCAACTCTCTCCTTTTCCGGGAAGTGCCTCAAATAAATTTTCGAAAATCCCCGCCATGTATCCTTATGGAGAAAATCGCGACTTTGGGGCCTTCTGGAATCGAACCCATGACACTGAGGTACAAAATCGCATTTTTTCTGGCGGTTACACGTAATGGCCAATACGTCGTAAAAATTTCAAGTCGATGACGCTTCTAGTTTAGGCTGTGAATTAGTATCCTATCTATCTATCTATCTATATCCTTGAATGAATCCGGAGAAGCATCTATATTTAATAGATAGATGATATCCGGAGAAGCGTCTATATATAATAGATATATACACTGGGGATCAAAAGTCTAAGCATGTTCCACAAGTGCCACCGACTTGAAATTTTTACGACGTTATGGCCATGACGTGTAACTTCCGACATTGAACCTCGGTGCCATGGGTTCGATTCCAGAAGGCCCCAAAGTCCCGATTTTCTCCATAAGGATACATGGTGGCGATTTTCAAAATTTTTTAAATAATACTTCCCGGACAGGTAGAGAATCGAAATTCAAGGAGCTTACAGATATGGTCAAGAACTATTAAAAACATTAATGACTACTAATGAGAACGTCCTGGGTTCGATGCTAGGACGATGCAAAAATCCCGCATTGAAAATGCATGGGGATAGTTTTTCATTAATTTTTTTGATGCACTTACCGGAATGTAAGGAACTTTTCGCTCAGCTAGAAGAAATATATTAAGAATTGGTTCAAGAAAATAATTTCATAAGCCCGTACTATTCCTGGGTTCGATGCCAGAGCACATTAACATTTCTCTCATAAGGAATATAAGGGAAAAGTAAGTCGTCGTTTGAGGCAGTTGAAGACAATATTTCTGCTTGAATTTTCACACATAGTTAGAGATAGTGATCTTCTATTATGTTGCATAGGAAGTATTACCAGAAAGATCCGGGTTCGATGCCGGGTGGCAAATTTGTCTCCCGTTTAAAATACATTGGGTTAGTATTTCATTATTTTTTTGATGCACTTATCGAAATTATAGGAAGTTCGTACTTGGCTGGAAGATGTATGAAAAGAATTGGTTTTAGAAAAAAAAATCTATTAGCCCGTACTATTCCTGGGTTCGATGCCAGAGCACATTAGCATTTCTCTCATAAGGAATATAATGGAAAAGTAGGACATCGTTTGAGGCAGTTGCAGTTAATATTGTTAATATCTACTTGAATTTTCACACAGTTACAGATGGTGATCTTCTATGGTGCTGCATAGTATGCATGACCGGGAAGACCTGGGTTCGATGCCAGACTAATAAATTGCAGCGGAAATTAAGAATATTTTCCATCCATTTTTTTTTTCTTTTGAGGACTCACTCTATGTGATGCCGACAAAAAACTTTTGTTATCGATGTGCTTGCAGTATGCAAGCAACATTTTACTCGTATAAATAACTCTAAAACAATGTGTGTTACAGGAAAATTTTTCATACAAACTTTGTAGTAAAAAACATTTTCTATAACTTTGGTACATAATTGTATATGCCTACATTGCATTCTGCCAGAGATAAGTATGAAAAACTTCAATTTCTGGGTAAACAACTTCCGGTTAACCATTATTGAAGAAAAACTCCTAAACAATCAGTGTTACGAAAAAATGTTTCATACAAGCTTTGTAGTAAAAAACATTATCTATAATTTTGGTACATAATTGTATATACCTTCATTGCATTCTGACAGAGATAAGTATGAAAAACTTCAATTTCTGGGTAAACAACAACTTCCGGTTTAACATTATTTTAGAATAACTCCTAAACAATCAGTGTTACGAAAATATATTTTGTACAAAAATAGTAGTAAAATACATTATCTATAACTTTTGTATGCAAATGAATATACCTAAATTGCATTCTAACAGAGATATGTATGAAAAACGTCTTTTTCTGGATCAACAACAACTTCCGGTTAACCATTATCGGGGAATAACTCCTAAACAATCAGTGTTACGAAAAAATGTTAAATTCAAAAGCTGTAGTAAAGTACATTATCTACAACTTTTGTGTGTAAATGTATATACCTAAATTGCATTCTTACAGAGATATTTAAGAAATAAAATTTAGTTCCGGATAAACCGCAACTTCCGGTAAGGCAATATTCACCAAAACTAATCAACTTTTGGCATTGTTAGGAAAATTCTAAATATGAATTTTGAAAATGATCGGATAATTACTTTTTAAGATAGAGCGCCCACAAACTTTTTAACCACAGACTGACAGACAGACACACACACAGACAGACATGTTCGGGAAAATAGCTAAAACATGCTCTTTGGGTCCCAAAACATCTATTTCCGTCGAAATCTGGAGGTCGAATTTTTTTGCGAATACAATACTTTCTCTATACTACGTATAAGGAGAAAGTAAAAATTAGTATAGTTCTCCATCGCTGAAGTACGTATTTGATAACATCGACATAATTCATACGTTTCCTTTTTTTAAATAAAAAAGTTATTTGTATTAAATTATTTACTTTTATCAATTAATTGTTATATTGTTTATTGATATTGTAATAATTATTGATATATTTTAGAAGTAAACCTCTAGAAAAAGATTCGATTCCCATGAATACATCGAAAATGGCAAAGGTCTATTTACTGATCGAACTTTTTAAATTAAACTTTTACATTAACGCTATATTTGAAAACTTACGAGGAAAATTGGAATTTTTGTATATAAATTTCGCCACTAATGCCATCTCCTGAAGAAAATTGACACTTTTGTTTATGAACTTCGACACTAATGCCATCTCTTGAGGTAAATTGGAACTTTGGTTTAAAAACTTCGACACTAATGCCATCTCTTGAGGAAAATTGGAACTTTTGTTTATAAACTTCAACACTAATGCCATCTCTTGAGGAAAATTGGAACATTTGTCTATAAACTTCGACACTAATGCCATCTCTTGAGGAAAATTGGAACTGTTGTCTATAAACTTCGAAACTAATGCCTTCTCTTGAGGAAAATTTGAACTTCTGTTTATAAACTTCGACACTAATGCCATCTCTTGAGGGAAATTGGAACTGTTGTCTATAAACTTCGAAACTAATGCCATCTCTTGGAGAAAATTGGAACTGTTGTCTATAAACTTCGAAACTAATGCCATCTCTTGAGGGAAATTGGAACTTTTGTTTATAAACTTCGACACTAATGCCATCTCTTGAGGGAAATTGGAACTTTTGTTTATAAACTTCGCCACTAATGCCATCTCTTCAGGAAGATTGGAACTTTGGTTTATAAACTTCGCCCTTAATGCCATCTCTTGTGGAAAATTGGAACTTTTGTTTATACTCTTCGCCACTAATGCCATCTCTTGAGGAAAATTGGAACTTTTGTTTTTGAATAAATCACCACATTGGTGCACCCATCCTTATTTGAACATCTTTTTCTATTAGACTATATCATCAGCAGCTTTCTTAGGAATGACTTCATCCGTTGCTTTTAAAATTATCTCCTCTTCTAAGAAACAAAAAATCATTTATATCAGATGAAATTTTCTGGTAGGCTTACATTTAAGCCTGATTTCGTTATTTATATAATAGCCAAGTATTCAATTGAATGCGTCACATACCGGAGAGTACAAATTCGGCTGCATTAAAATATTCTGTAGACTCTTGATTATAGTTGATATTATAATTGAATTTGCAGAAATCAAGTTATATACCAAGGTGGAAAAAATTAAACGTCAACTTACAATTGTTTAGACTAAGTGATAGGTGGTGTAACCAGTAGAGAGATGATACAAACCCTGTCTTACGCTATGAGTGTTCAAAGGAAACAAAATTTTTCCACGAATTGAAATTTTGAATGGGCATTGCAAAACCAGATGTGAGATTCGTGGGATTCGTGGGAATCACAAGAGAAAAAACTGGCTGCATCGAAAAGGAAGCTGAAGAATTTAAGTCACAGTTTTAAAAGTTTCTCAAATTTATTTCAAGTCATCAAGTCACAGGTACGATAAATATGTGCGTAACTTAAGCGCACAATACCTTTCAGCCTACTGATTTGATTCCAAAATTTTATATTTTTAATAATATCATCGAAAATTAATTTTTACTGATATCTTGTATTGCTCCAAAACTTTTACAAATTTCTACGGAAACCCGGTTATTGAATTATTTTCGTAACTATACAGCAAATTTACGGGTAATTATTAAATATGGATCGGTATATTTTATATCATCCCGAGTAATGAAGAGCCTACTCTGCAGACTTTTAATCGTCCAGAATGCTTAATGAAGGAAAAAGTTACTTTGCAATTGTCGCTAACTCATCTTGAGATGTGCCCTCCGATAACAGCCCTAAAATAATACAATCCTAATTTATGCAACTAATAATGGTCATTTTACAAAAAACTACATAGACATTAACTTACGTTTTCCCGATAGAGGCCTCGAGCTATTAGCAGTGATGCTGATTTGATGAGCAGTGATGCTAGATCGTAAGTTGGAATCACCGATTTATTTATCCTGACTGAAAATGCCAAATCTCAGAAAAATTATTACTATAGTTCATCGTTACAACTAAATAACTCTATTGTCCTACATTCTCTTAAAAAATGCAAGTTCACTGTATAAACAATAGCGTTTTTCAGCTAGGATACGATAGCCTTCTCCCATCATTAAATATTATAACATTTTCAAAAGTTGCAACAAAATTCCGGAAACATCTAACGGAAAGTAAAATAGAAGGAGTCAGAAATGAATTGTCATCTATTTAAGCACTCTCTATTTCGGTTGATTTCCGATTTTAGCAATTTATAAAAAAAATAAAATAAAGTCTTTCAAATGACTAGCTCTTCAGGAAATCTTACGGCAAAAAGTCGCCATTACTGTGATAGGAAGGCAAAATTATGCAAATTAATAATCCACGACTCTACTCTATTTTTTTGATGATGATTTCTTTTGACGTTAAGGATCCAATTTTCATAACCGTTTACGGTGCTCTCACTTGGAAGTTGGCCTCCTAAACAGATGCTCTGGCACTTTTTCTTTCAAGAAAATATATAGAGTGATAAAAGCAGTATTTACGGAGTACACATTGAGAAGTAATCGAAACTTTTATGATGAATTAAAAATTTAGGAGCACTTCATGCGTTTGGAAAAGTCAAATATTAGTGCCGTTTCAGCCTAAAACTGAGGCATTATTAATAATTGTGATATGAATTGAAAGTAAATCAATTGTGATGGACATCCGCCAACATTGGAGAATTTTACCAAACGAAAATATGGAAAATAGGGAAATCCGTTTGGGAAAATGCGAACTTTCGATCACACTTAAATAGGAATTACTATTACGTTAAATTCAATTTGTACTCATCGTATTCTGTGATCCTTTCATCGACCGAATAACTCTCCTTAGTATCTCTGCATTCCTACTCTTGCTCTTCCACGATGGAGGAAGGTTCCGAGCGTGTTTCTAAAGAAGAATTAATAAACCAGTTAATATAATATTTTTTCGAAAACAAAAACACAACTATAATCCAAATTACAAACTATCTAGTATACATGAAATGCAAAAGTAATAAAATTAAATTCAAAATGTACTTATTGTATTCTGTATTTCATCCCTGGACCGAATATCTTTCCTCAGCACATCTGCTCTCCTACTCTGCTCGTCCATCAAAGAGTAGTTGTACGAGCATGTATGAATAGAATAAATAAACAAACAGTAAAGATAATGGTAATTCGAAATAAAAAACACTGCGTACATCCGAAATTAAGCCTTATCGATTATACTTAAATAGTAATAATATTTGATTAAAATTATTCTATCATATATACGAGTATATACTATACTATATCACTCGAGTGACATTTCCCTTGATTGAACCATCAGGTCCAATGGTAGAGCTGTCTTTAACATATCAAATATTCCGCCTATTGATTTAATATTCTGATAATACCACTTAAAATGCTAAACTATATGGGGCTACCGGAAGCCTTCGCTTGATAATCCTTGGTAGAAAGCCCTCTCGGCATAACAGTGCAGAAAACGAGAAGAATCACCAAAACCGAGAAAATAACTCCCTCGGAAACTGAGAGAAGAAAGAAACACAAATTTACTAAGTATTTACGGAAAATATTCTACAGTGCAAGTATAAGATCGTGTTGATGTTTTACTTATCCGTCGAACTAGGATTTTCAATCCGACGTCGTAGGTCAAGATCCGAAGATGTTTGGCAGCTATCGCTTCGGGATTCATTAGAATTAATTCGTTGTAACTCAAAAACAGAGATATGTTAACTGGAATGTAACAAATAAAAAATTACAGCAACTATAACCATGTACCTATTATTCAAGAATTATGTGCAAGGTAAATTTGAATATAATGTCGATAGAAAGGTTTAAATTAAAAAATCAGTTGAAATATAACTGATCAGAAAAAACAAGTTATGATTCAAATATGAGCCTCATAGATATGACATCGGCTGATGATTTCCGATACTAATCCCAAAATAATTTCAATAAATATTTTTTAACGTATTCCATACAACTGTTATTATTATTTATACATTATTGTGAAAAACCTAACTCGGTACATGATCGTCCCAAGCAAACTTTCATGAATAAAGCGTAAAACGATCACTGCTCGTACAATAAAAATCGAATGTATATCCTGCTTCTTTCACTAAAAGGCCGTTGAATTTATTGGCTGAAATAATTTGGTAATATTACCATTAAATATTTTTGATGATCTAAAAATGCAAAATCTCTGATAATTTTTCCAAAGCCCCATTCCATGTTCTGCCGCAAGGGGCTCATCATTGCATTAAATTCTCCTTGATCTCTTTCCCTCCTCATGTAAACAAAATGTTGCTAATGAAATTTACCTGTAGTAGATGCCTACGAAGTGAGAGCCTCCTTCTGAAAATTGAGTCTCATTCTATTCAACAAGTTGAGGATACCAAATTCCTTGGGCTCAATGTTGATGCTCAATTGAACTGGTACAATCATATCAACAAAATGTGTAATAAATTGAGTACCATTTGCTTCATGGTAAGAACATTATCAATGGAAACTAATGCTGAAACAATTCTGTGTTTCTTTCATGCTATGTTTCACTCTAGGATCTCCTATGGAATTATTTTTGGTGCTCCTGTACTTATGCAAACAATGTGTTCCTTTTGAAAAAAAGAGCAATATGCTATATTGCCAAAACTAAACCCAAAGAGCACTGTAAGCCTCTCCTCAAAAAATACAAAATTCTACCACTTGTTTGTTTGTATATGTACCACTTAATTCTTTTTGTAAAATAAAATTGGGAATTATTTAATAGTAATATAATGCTTATCAAGTACAGAACGAGAAATCAGGAAGGACTTCACATGCACCACAGTATATTAAAAATAAACAATCAAGGTCCCTATCACATGGCAGTGAAATGCTACAATAGATTATCAAATTTGATAAAGTCTCTTGCTAGTACTAATAATTTTAAGAATGCTGTTTTTAACCTGTTGATAAATGAATGCTTTCACTGTGTAAATGATTTTATCCATTGAATGTGTTTTAATGCATAATGACTTGTTCTATATTTGTTTTCCACAAATCACTATGGACCAATAAAGATTATTATTATAATATTGTACAATGACCCAAAAAAATGCTTTCAGTCAGTAATACTGCAGATCTTCTCATTAAATCCAATACTGAATATCATCAGTTATATTTTTTTCCTAACTCATGCTTATTTACCTTGGTCTTATCAAATAATTTTGATATATCGTGAAGATGCACATGTAGCTACAGTAGAATTTTGGAAGAGAACAAAGATTTACATATTTGTTTCTCAGGTTAGAAGAAGGCCTATAACAAAATTAACTGGAGCATGTTAATGCTTCAACTGAAAGACATTGGAATGTATTGGAAAGATAGGTGGTTTATCAAAGAGCAATACAATAAGCAGATGATAATATAAAATAAGGGGTATGAAGACACAGGAGATATGAACATTGCTCAGGAAGTTCTCTTAGGTTAACGACTGGGTAATGTTGGATGAGAAAAAGGATTCATCCAACATTACTCAGTTGTTAACCCAAGAGAACTTCCTGAGCAGCATTCACCGGGAAAGCATCAGATCCTTTGGAAATGAACATTGTCCTGAAGAATAAATGTGGTTGCCATGAAGAGCTGCTGTATGTTGGTATTACTTTTAAACTTAGGTATATGCAGAAAAAACTAATGAAAATGCCCTAAAGAAGACAAGAAGTGTTGACATTTTAGGAGTGTTGCAAACTTATATCGCATGCCTGATGTTGTGATTTTCCACTGTGCATACTCCCTTGTGCTTCAGACAGCTGACGAGTTGGTGGAACGGGACATACTTCCCCTCCACCCCCTCCATTTGCTGTGGCACGGTCAGCTCTCCATCTTTCACTCTCTCTCTCTCACTGGACTGCAAGCTGCTCTCGCGGAAGCATTTGTTCTCAAAGTCATTTATAGTCCGAACGCACTTCGCTTGAAAGCATAGCCACCTCATCTGGCATCTACTTCTTGATTAAAATAAATTGTTTTAGCTATAAGTATCTATTTTCTTTCAATTAATTTGAAACAAGGAGTAAAATTAAAAACAATAAACATGCTGACTTACGAGAGATTTTAAGGGGAAAAAGGAAAGAATTACAGAGAACCATGAAAAGTGAAAAATCTAGGAGAGAAGTATGAATTGAAAATACACACCAACAAAACAATGATTACGAATAAAGGGAAAGAAGAAGATGATGTAAGTTATGCTTGAAACATATAAATCAGGCGACATCTTTTAAATATAGAGTGCAGTACAAACAACCAGACAAATTAAATTTTTTCAAGCATATTTTTTTATTGTCAACAAAAAGGTTTACAATATATTTTTACCAAATTGTTTGTAAGGTCGTGAAAAACACATTTAGTCAATATTTTTCTAGTTGCCTAAATGACTGCCTCCACTATCAGTCTGAAACATTTGCAGGCCTGCTTTAATGTACCATGGTCCATGTCGGCAAATGCCTCTTCAATGGCTGCTCTCAATGATATGACATTAAAATGTATGGACTTGTTGGTGACCCTTTCCAAAGCCAGAATTCTTGGCCAATTGTTACCTCTACAAGTGGTGCAGAAAAGCAGGAATTTCAAATTGAATTTTGTATGGATTTTGAAGCTACATTATGAATTTTGGTTGCCTGATAACTTGGGATGGTACTGTACTCAGTAGATTAGAAGCAGAACTGCCATTGGTAAAAGAACCTTTGAAAGTCTTAATGTTCTCATGATAGTCCAACAAATACCTGGTTCTAAGAGATAGAGATTGCTTCAAAAGGCCTTATATACATAAAATAATTGGAGTATGAGGAAAAAAAGAAAAATATATTGAAAGTTTTTCAATTTTGCTATAGAGGGATATGAAAAGTGTGAATTGGATGTCTAGAGTGAAGAATTATTTGATAATATAATGAGTTGAAAATAGAATTTCAATGATGATAAGATTTTGAACTGCATGCAATGTTTTGGAGAGAAATTGTATTTATAGTAATTGAAAAAGTATCTTCTATCTAGATCACTGAACATTATTAAGAGCTTATTATAAACTATAAGGTATGATATAAATAAGATTAAATAATAAATTTTGCATATCTAGCTCCAGGTATTTTTTTATTTTTTACAGTTTTCAGCTCAATACATATTCAATATCCATGTCTTATCACTGACGACTGAAAGAATGTCATCAGCAGTAACTTGTAAATCTTCATGTATGAAGTTATGAGCGAGTCATTGTGTTAATCGTTTGAGGTGGTTCTCCTCATGTAGCTTTTGAAGAGTTTTAAAGAAATAAAAAATATCTTTGGCTTTAGTCTGTAGGGGGAGAAATTTTACACAAAAACCTCTCCCTAATTACAATGTCACTGCAATTTGGAGGAGGAAGGCAAATTGAGTTCAAGTCATCGAAACTTTGAAAGCTGAGATCACTGTAAAGAGAGAAAATTTGTAATGCAGCTGTTAATGAATTCCATCTTTGTCAGCATTCCTCAACTCCTTCACCAACATTCGAAGAAAACAGGAAGGCTCTGATCACCCCTCTTAAGAACATCTAAGGTACACATTGCCCTGTAGAATGATAGCATCGCTATTAAAATTTATATTGGGTGTTCTTGAAAGAGTGGTGCGGCTAATGGAGATTTTAAACCTCTAATAAAGCTGAGGTCACCTTGGACATATACGCCCCTACCAGAAATCAAATCCTGGAGCACTTGTGCCCAAGGTAAACATGCTACCTTGGCTGTATGAGTGCCAGGATAATTAATAAATGTGAGAACTCAGCTTAGATATATTTAGGATGGTAAGTGCATTGAAACTCCATATTTGTTCATTGCAATGAAGCAGTCTGCACAGCTAACCCTCATGGTAGCAACTATACTTAACTTATATCTTAATTAAATAAATTAAAGACATCATGTTACCATAACCTTGTGGTGGCAGAATCAGACGGCTTCGCGCCTAGTGCCACCTCTAACTAGACGATGCTGCGAAATTGTTTTTTGGCAGGAGATGGGGCCACGCTTGGTACCCCGCGACTCCTCTGGCAGCAGCGACCGAATGCAGTCCACTTTTGTGTGTATTGTGTATTAACCTCAGTGCCGCTTGGTCGCTCACTCATTGTAAGCATCTTGACAATAAATAGCCACCTTCATTATCTACGGTTTTGTCTATCATTTCCTCAAGAAATACCCTACGGTATCACTGAAAGTGTGCCACAACCTATTCAATACATTTTGAAATTAAATATCATGTTTAATTATTTGGAAAATATGAAATAGATATCTAAGTATCACTTTATATTATTTGTAAGTTACCATATTTCCTAGCATCAAGTATGCACCCCAGGTTTTGGAAAAAAATTTAGTTTGGATTAAAAAGCAAGAGAGCCATGTAGGTAATTCATTTTGGTAACATCAATACCAGGGATCTATTACGGTTTTTCTATGCATTTCACCAAAATAAAATTATGTAATTTCAGGTGTTATAACATATTCATTATATTATTTTATTCATTACAATGATTCTTATTGTAACTGAAATACTGAAACTGCCCCCGTCCTGAATAAAAAGACACCAAAGTACGCCAGTTAAATAAAATGAATACGAGATCTTTCAAAACACCACCTGAATCAAGATTTAGCAGTGTAATTTAACATGAATTGTCAGAAGTTCATTGCAATGAGTAAGAGTTACATGAGGAGTTCCTGTTCAACGTAGAATGATTCATACTCTAAATTTCTTGAATCAAATTTTTTTAAAGTCAGGACCCATTTACTATATCAATTTTTGTATCAGCTCAGTCCTTCATTTGAAGCAATAAAAATTATGTATGCTGTGAATATTAAAAAATCTTTAACTTATTTCTATGAGAGATTTTTAGAAGAATACAGTTTACTTGGAAGATTGAATGCATGATATTAAGAAGTGCTTCCAAATATTTTCCCCCCCTGCCATTATCTTGAATCACTCATACTTCAAAGCTACCAATACTGATACAATAGTAAATAAAAGATACATCATCCTCTATCCTTTATCATAAGGGAAATGAAAAACACTCCATTCATTCAGTAAAAAGATCATTTTATGATGCTCTACAGACAGCATATATGGGATTTGAAGTTTATGTATTGGTAAATTTAGTTTAGAATATCTTAAATTTATAAGATAGTTGACAATGATGAATGACTGATGATGAAGAAGGGAAAATATCTTTTAGCATAGCAAATACCATTAAGCAAAACTTTGAAAGGTGAGGAATAAAATCTAAATTTTCCTGAAAATTTTGAATAAAACAAAATCATTTTGAAATTTTTACAATTTGTTGATTTTACATACTCTATTTGCAACATCTTTATGAAATTTTCCATTTCTGGGCTTCAGCCAAGGGACTAATTGGTTCGAGGTTTCAGTTTACTATATTGAGTTTCAAATAATTTTAGAATTTTCAATTCATTAATTAATATTTTGAAATGATATTAACGCACATCCAATGCCACTGATATTCCCTTATTCCATGTGTTTCAAAAAAGTTTCTTTTTTATCATCCATTCTCTGTATTAAATCAATACACCTTGGTCACCACCACAGAAATTGCTTCCCAAGTTTCTTCCAATGATTTTAAAATTTATTGTAACTTAATTTGCTGCTATAAGTGACATTACTATAATGATATTCAGATAAAAATAATGAAATAAATCAACTTAATTTTGAAAATTATCCATTCTTCACCTCCAGCTCTTCTAATTTTTCTTCTCCTCATATTTTTTTGGGAGAAACATATGATATTATATTTGTATTGGCCATTAAATATTATACTATCTTTAAATTCCTGTGTCTCAAAATGATTCATTGAAAAACACTCCCAGCAAACTCTAATGCCATGGTAACTCACCCATTGACCATTGCTCTCCCACAAGGAGCTATCGTCCTTTCAGTCCATTATGTTTGAGTATTACATAAGTCCAAAAGGCTGCAGGTTTTCCACCTCTGGTCTAACATAAGAAGTTGATGCTGCTGGTGGAGCTATTCCCATTGATCAATCAATCAATTCTTTAACCTAGACAATATCCTCATTTATCTTCCTTCAAAATTTGTGATTTGCCAGTCATCTCTAGGATCATGATAGACAAGCAGCAGTGGTTGTATTGAAGTGTTTGTTGCATTCCCTATTAGAGGAATTTAAGTTGACATTCATTGCTACTGCTTGGTCTTTTTTGCATTCAAACGTGAGCAGCACTATCCTCAGGTAATTGCTTCTTATTATAGAGGTCAGCAATTTACTATTCTTGATGAACGGAAAAAGGTGGTGAATTGTTGGGCAAAGGATTAAATGTAAGAATAAAATAACATTAAAATACAATTATGAAGGTAGATAATATATTGACAGTTATTTTTGTTTGTATATTCTATAATGCAGGAGAACTTGCTGTTTAGATATATCTTATATTAAACTGGATGCTTTGGGAAGTGATTGTATGGATAATTTGGGAGGTATTTACCATTGGGAGCGCTTGATGAAAACCGAATGATTCTCTCTTAAGGGTATAAAGGGTAAAGGATATTTTGTGGTTTATTAAGTTGAATAATCCCATGATGGAGTCTCAAAGTGGTGTTGCACCTTTAGCATATGATTACTGAAATTGTAGTAGTAGTAGTATTATTAAAAGTGCTTCGACAGCTTAGGTCATTACATTAGTATTACTGAAATTTGCCCCTTAGGATAACCATAATGAGGTAATCAGTATTAGGAAATTGATTATGAAGGACTGATAGAAAGGCTGCATGGCGAGGCGTTGGATGTGCTGGTTTGCTCACTTGGGGAAAGAAGATTGTAGCATATGAATAGTTAGGATAGTGTTTGAGTATGTACAAAAAAATCTTATTGGAAAGCAAATGAATGAAAAAGTAAGAAAAGGACAAGAAAATTTTATTTGAAAAAATTACTAAAATTTTGAATGGAAGAATTTATTTAGTCTGAGAAATTGATTGAATATAAATAATGGTTGGTTGTTTTTGAAGGCGAAGGAGTACATCAGGACAGGAAAATATATGGATAAACAGGGAATAAAAGGCTATGATACAGCTAAAAACAAAAGAGAAGAATATGAAAGGAAATGCATACTGCTGTTATCTGTGGTACTGATTAGAGGTGGGAACTGCTGCTTAATTGGAAGATGGGAATTTCTGTTCAAACTTCACTCAACTCTCAGTGAATCGCTACGATTTGCTTTTAAACTGCCGCGCGTAGATGTTCGCTTTCCCTTGATAGTTCCTCGCATAGCCGTCGATTGGCACAAGCATCATTGGTTGCAGAACGATAACAAGGAATGGGCGCTTTCTCTGGTTGAGAGAAGAACTTGATCCACTTGTTCCTTTCCTTGCTTTCCTTTTTCGTTAATCGTTTGTCTTTTGAATCATCGGGAAAACTCGAAGAGGATGTTAAGGCCGCCAAGTGCTTCGTAAGTGGGAGGGAGTGGTATTGGAGGGATGTTGAATGTGAGTGGGTGAGTCTGACTCAATGAACTGACGAAGAGTAAAGCGTTTCTAATGTCAAGAGGAGGAAGATTCATCAGGAAAAGCGTGTTATATTGTTTCAAGAGTTAAAGATAATCTGATTATTGTAAAGTCAACGTATTCAACAATATGGTAAGTAAATATTCGCAGCTTCAGCCTTGGCACCCGAAGTAGAGTATGTCATTGCTTTCGTTATTTCAGGTATATCACTGGCAGTCTCACAATGTCAAACTCTCCGGAGTTGATGACATGGTCCTTCTTCCAAAAATTAACGAAGATGCCATCGTGGAAAACTTGAAGAAGCGATATATGGATGAATACATTTTCGTATCCTTTTTAGTGCAAAATGAATCCTTAAGTGTGTGTCATATCCAAATTTTGTAAATTATTTGCGCGTATGATATTTATGTCGAACTATCGTGTTGTGTACCTGTAAAAGATGTTTGTTAATCTTTCTTAACGAAAGTAAACAGACATGTATCGGTCCTGTCTTGGTGTCCGTTAATCCCTTCAAGCAGATGAGCTATTTTGGCGAAAAAGACATCGAGACGTATCAAGGAGCTGTAAGTAATGTGATTTCCACGTTTATAAATAGTTCTCGATTGCTTTACTCAGCGAACTTTATTTTAGGCACCTTATGAAAATCCGCCGCATGTTTATGGGCTAGCAGATGAGATGTACAGAAACATGCTGATCGATAACGAGAACCAATGTGTTATCATTAGGTAATGAAAACCCAATTGATTATTTCATTTAAGATGAACATTGTCTCCGAATTTGATGTATACGATCATTACTTTGAAGCGGTGAATCGGGAGCTGGAAAAACAGTCGCTGCAAAATATATTATGGGATACATTTCTCGAGTCTCAGGAGGTGGAGAAAGAGTTCAGCACATAAAGGATGTAATTTTGCAATCCAACCCTCTACTTGAAGCGTTTGGCAATGCTAAGACAGTTAGGAATAACAATTCTAGTCGTTTCGTAAGTACTTCGTGTTATTATTTCTTGATATTTAACGATTCTATGTTGGTACTATGTTTTTGATTGGTTGCAAATCTGTCGTCTATGGTCTAATGAGTTTATTGCAAGGTTTTGATTTTGAAAATATATTTTCATTCCTCTTATTCATGATATATTGCCACCGTAATCTAAAAAATTAAAGTTAAAGAACCATAGTTCAGTAAAATATTAAATTATTTTCTTTTGTTCAGAAATATTGATGTATGAAAGTGAAATTTTGTTAGATTCGTTGCCAGGAGTGTTTTCAAAATTTTTTTCAACTTTTTCCTTATATTCAATTATGTTGTTTATGCACTATCAACACAAGGAAGTCCTCATTTCAAGTGACAATTAGTATAGTTAATTTAGAATCATTTCTGGTGCATTTTTCTTCAATTCCTTTAGACTTTCATTTTCTTTAGAATTGTTTAAGTACCTAATATTTTATTAATGGCCATTTTAATTACATTAAATAGTAAACAAAAAATTGATAATTCTATTAAAAATTTTTAATTTCTGCTAATTTTATTAATTGAAATTGTTTTTATTTAGGGAAAATATGTAGAAATTCAATTTGGGAGTGGAGGTCAGCCTGAAGGAGGGAAAATTTCCAATTTCCTGTTGGAAAAGTCTCGAGTTGTCACACAAAATGTTGGGGAACGAAATTTTCATATTTTCTATCAAATGTGCACTGGAGCCAATCCAGAATTGAAAAGTGAGTCTGACTATTAATTAATATTAGTGTATATTATGATTTTTTAAATTCAATTTCACTATCTGTTTACTTTCAGAGGATCTGGGCTTGACAGATTTAGATTACTATTATTATCTTAGCCATGGCAAAAACCATAAAGTTGATGGTACAAATGATGCTCACGATTTCCAAGAAACATTGAAAGGTAAGTGATTTCCAAATATCCCCATTTAATTTTATGGCTTTCTTTCTAAGTATATGCCCTCCATTTATCAATATTTGAATTCACTTGATGGTATTTTCTTATTAAATTTTTCAGATAGTTCCCTCAGATAGCTCAATGCCAGAGTTGATTTTGCAAAATATATTAAATATTTATGAGTAGTTTAAAAATATATCATTTTATCCTTACACTGCTTGTTGTCTAGTAAGGATGTTTGATGAAACTGTCATGAACCTTTATATTATTCTTTTTTTCCATTTTCAGAGACTATTGTATATTGATGGGCATATAATATGGCTTTTGGATCATTCACACTTTATCTCTGCTGATAATTTGCATTAACATAAGGAAATATCATCATAATTGCTCATTCTAAAAAGATATGTTCTTGTGTATTACTTGCTAAAAATTAGTTTGCATTCTGATCTTGCTCAGTATTATGATTATATAAAATAATAAATTTTTTAGTTATTTTAGTTTTAAACTTCTGTGTTCCAAATTCGTAGGAATACATTTAAAAGCACTTTTAATTGTTTCAGTATATCATGAGTTTGAAAAATAAGAAGAAAATATTTCAATTCGCTATTGCTATTACATTCATAGAAAGTATACCTTTCTTTTTCAATTTTATGGCCAACTTTTTAGCCATGACTGTGATGGGAATGTCAGAAACAGAGCAGACTACCATCCTGCAGCTTGTGGCTGGGGTACTCCATCTTGGTAACACTCAATTTGTCGAAAAAGGAAATTATGCTGATGTTTCAGATCTTAATAGTGAGTGATTGTTGTTTGGGATATATTTTTTTTGTGAATTATCTGTGTCATTTGCAAAAACATCTTTCAACTTGACATTGCCACTTGACATTTTCTATTGCACTAAGCACAAAAATATTGGACTTATTGCACAACTTCTTACATTTTTACTACTTACTTTTATACTCCATCTGTTTGCATTTGCACTATTCACTAGTTGCCGTACTTAATTTTGCATTTGAAATTTTTTTTATATAAAACAGTTACACTGTGCATGTGAATTTATATTTAATTTTTTTATGTTTGGAGAATTCTGTTTTAATGCCTGGATTTTACGTTGCATGAAATTGAATGTATTTATTTTAAACTTACCTCATCAGGCCTTGATTTTCCTGCTTACCTTTTTGAAATCAACAAGGACTCTTTGAAAACAAAGTTAACTAGCCGCTTGTTTGACAGCAAATGGGGAGGTAAATCTGATAAAATTGATGTGACCCTAAATGTTGAGCAAGCCCTTTATACAAGAGATGCCTTGGCCAAAGGTGTTTACAGTAGATTGTTTGATTTCTTGGTGCAGGTAAATAATTTTTTCTCGTTAGATTTCTACATAAATTTCATTTGTTTGTATTTCTTAGATTTAACAGTTAAACGTTGAAATCATTTATCATTATTTTACTTTGAGAGTCATAAGATGGACAAGCAGGATACATAAGGCTATTCAAAGTTCACTTTACTATTTCGATAATTATTTGTTTGTTTAATAAACGAGTCTTGCTCATTAATTAAAAGTTATTTTTTATCTTTATTCTGAATAATTTTTTAATGATCACATTTTACAGAGAGTCAATGGTGCTATGGTGACTTCAGTTCAAGGTCAAAACGTTGGGATATTGGATATTTATGGTTTTGAAATATTTGAGAAGAATGGATTTGAGCAATTTTGCATCAACTTTGTGAATGAGAAGCTTCAACAAATCTTCATTGAACTGACCCTGAAAGCTGAACAGGTAGGAAATTGTTTTGATATTGATTCAGTGCCATTGATACTTGCCTGCTTAAGCTTATTTTCAATTTCAAAAGCTTCATCATACGTCGAGACTTCAGTTCGTATTGAGGGAAGGCCACCAAGATTTATTCTATTTATCTATTTGATCAACACAAATTCAGCCACTTTGCTGGTGGCAGTCCTAGGTTTAAAAACATTATGAGATCCACAGTAAATCATCATGAGATTACTCTTTGTTTACTGTAGATCATGTCTTGGAATATAATGTTTTTTAATTTTTGCTGAAAAATCTAGTAAAATCTTTAGTTGAAAATTCCAAAAAAAATTTATTACAGAATAGATTTATATCAAGTTCATTGTGCAAATTCAATTTGGAAGAGGGTATTGTCTCAGGTGATGTAAAGGAGAATGATGGGATACATTAGTGAATCAAAATGAAAAAGAGTTAGATGAGAGATAGGGTGATTAGAAAATTTAATGTCATAAAAGTAGTTTATTGTTGGGTAAATCTTCTTCATTTCTTACTTGTGAAAGAAACCTAAAATAACTATAACTCCTCCTGTTTGTCTCAGACTGTTTTGCTGCTGTTTCTACAGTAGATATCTATTTAGGAACAGAAAAAATATAACAGAACATTTTGGCTCTTTTTCTTTTGTTGAATTTAAAATAAATTTTAAACAAATAATATTATCAGTTGAATTTATCATTAAGGTGTCAATCGGACGCTCACTAACAGTGAACGTTTTACAGTCATTATAGCATGAAGTTATAACTTTGTCTTAAATATTGGAGAATTTTCAAATAATATTGCCAAATATTATTTTATTTTAACATATTATTCTTCAATGATTAAAACACTGAATGCATTTTTGAATTGATTTCCTCCTGATTAATCTTCTCCGTAGTTCTTGCTAACCACATTATTCAATATCTTGGAACATCATGTCAACTTTTCATGAAACATTCGCAATTTCGTAATGCATTGTTTACCCTTTAATACAGTGATTCCCTTGTCATTACATGTTGCTAACATACCAATCCTAAAATACTTACATTAGATCCTGGGATATGAAAAAGATTTAGTTTAAATAAATGTTTACTCTTTTAGTGCTTTTATTACAAAATTAACGTTATGATAATTATATTTATCAGATTATGTCAGCAAAATGTGCTTCGCAGAGCATGGTAACCAAAATCTGGTTACAAAATATAGTAACCAGAACTTTCCTAAATGTCCTTCATCAAAAGTCTCAGTTTGGATGTTGAATTGATTCATCCGTATGCACCGCAAATGCCGCAGAAACTATATTAATTTATTCACGTATAAATTGATTCCAGAACATTGGTACGCCTACACATCCATGAAAATCGTCGCACCTTATCTTTCTAGACGATATCGAATGTCAGTCATTCGTCTTTGGTTCATCACTGCTCTCGGCATCGTCAGCCTACACATTTTTGGTATAAGCATAGGCTTCCTCTTTACTTAGGAGTTACGAAAGCCTGCCATACGCAATATCCAAACACCGGCCCTCGCCGATGGAAAACTACCAATATCATGTTTATTCTCACCTTCTCGTTTCGTGGGATTCTGTGGTCTTACGAGAAATTTCTCAAAATACACGCACACATCTCTCCTATGTCTTCGAAAAGAATCCAAGGAACCTTGGTCGTGCGAAAGCGTCTTTCTATTCTTGCGATCGAGTCTCCGGTGGTATCAAGTCGAGTGGGGTGTTAGATGAGACGTAGTCGCTGCTTTGGTGACGTCTTCGAGGATAGTCGTCGAGGACCCTTCCGTAGCCCAAAGGAGCCTGAATTGGGGCTGTCCCAGAACTCCCTCTGCCGTTCCCCAGGAAGATCCATCCTGAAGACCGCTGTAGTAGGTCGAAGGGGATGTTCTTAGAGACGGGGTGGGGCGGAGGCTCTCTAGGGAGGGAGGTGGAGGAGGTGGTGGAATCTGTTTAATTGGCTGCTCACTGGAAGTCGGGAGGAGGAAATGCTGGGAATTGGGTGGGTGCATTACATCTCTGACTGAGGGAGTCGTCTTTCCTCCCCGGAAGATGTCGTTGAGACCATAACTGCCTTGTGGTGGTCGCTGTAGCACGGCCGCTTTAAGTTGTGGGGCTGCGAATGCCAAAATGCAGGCGGCGATTAGGATACTGTTGTCTGGGATGCTCCGGATGGCGCCGATTGACCACGACGTCCTCGTTGTCATGGTGATGCTGTGGATTAAGAAGGACGTTTTTAGAGTTGGTTGTTTAGATATGTTTTACCATATCTCTTTTTTTTATTTCAAGGAAATCATTGGTAAAAGGAAAATAAAACTTAACGGGCGGACGCTGAGGGGTGATAGTCTCCTTAAGACGGTATGGGAAGGGACAGTGGAAGAACCGTAGAGATACAATAAATTCATTTTCGGATTTGCAACACATTATGATGACAATTGGAAATATGCTTGGAATTAACTTGTAATAGCTGCCAGAGAGTAGGTTAGTAACCACAATAATTCGCATTGGTTTCTGTAAAGATTCAATGAAGAGACGTGAGGAAGGAAGGGTTTAATTTTTCCATATGAACCGTGAATTAGCAATCGTTCAATAGAATGATTATACTACACGTATACACAGGACAATTCTAAATCGGAGTATTCCAAATAACAGATATCATGGTACATTTTGTTTTATTTGCCATTAACAACTTTGGAAATAACATTATTCCATAATGTCATCATAGCCATAAATAACTTACCAACTTTTCTGATAAGAGAAATTCTAGAATTTATGTGACACACATGACAGTTAAAAATACCTTGCTGATTCCTCAAAATAGTAATTTTTCCTCAGAGGTTATAGTAAATCTCTTTCTTGCAAAACAGGACCTTGGATGAAGTGTTTAGTGGATGAACTTCCTGGTAATGACTTCATTAAAAACTTAATTCTAAGCTCCCTGTCGTCATTAAATAAATAATAGTTTTATATACTAAAGTGGAAAGTTATATTTAAGACTGTAAAACGTAGTTTGTATCTTAGTTACTTTTGAGCCACGTTATGGCTCATTGAAAGCTGTCAATGGCGACCTGGTATTTATCTTACCAAATGTCACCGTCATGCGATTGATTATCAGTTTTTGTTAACATGTGTCAGCGTACAGCTTCGCAGGGTGTTTTCTTTTCGTTTAGTTTTTCCTTTCACGCCCGTCTGTAAATCCTCCACTTCAAGCCTTTTCACTGAAAACAGTTCGGTGTCGATCGCGCTGAAGCTATTCCCATCCGACTTTATCATTCTTCTGTTCAATTGTTTATTGAGAGCCAAGTCTGGATTAATCATTTGCATCGTGATTTTCGACATTTTCACGTTCATGGTCGTGTGATAAAGCATGCGATTGAGTAAGTTCGTAAGTTGTTGTTTCTGTTGGCCGTGAGGAATGGTACAATTCATCTCTCAGATCTTCAATGGAATTCTCCGACTCGAATGATTTATCAAAAGGCGAGCACAAGGCTTTCGTCTTACCGCTGAACCCTTTCGTGGAAGCCTTCTTATCTTTAGCCAAACGTAGCTATACATATTTGTTGCCTCGGAGAGTGCTATCTCATGTGAAATATTATCGAGAGCCCGGTCGATAAGTCGGTGTTATCTCATTGACACTATTTTTCCAGCCACGCCAAGGAAAGATGTCTCATTTAAGCATTCATTGCTTTTTTGCGCAATCAACTTCGCGGTCAACGAAATGATTCATTCGGAAGTTTA
Organism: Sympetrum striolatum; assembly: GCA_947579665.1. NCBI lineage: Eukaryota > Metazoa > Arthropoda > Insecta > Odonata > Libellulidae > Sympetrum > Sympetrum striolatum. Next base: position 43,375,996 of record OX388342.1, on the reverse strand, counting down.
CGCATAATGACACTTGGAACTACGCCCGTAAAATTTCGCTGCAGTGAAATCACGCTCGTGATAGTGGCCTAGTTTATGCCCATAAGAGGAAGCAGTTTTCGATTTGCAGATACACCGGAAAAAAATTGCCGGGAAGTCTTCGCGGCAACTTTCGATGTCGGTCTACCATTTTCGGATTTAAAACTTGCGGCTTACACTTTCTCCTCATTTGACGTGCGTACCAATTCCGGTAGTTTTTTATTTCTTCGCACGGCTCGAGGATACATAAATGCCTGACGTTGTTGCGCTCTCGATCGAAACAGACATAAAACATCGAAATTCGTTTATTTTTTCGATCCGCGATTCTTTCATTTCGTCAACATGGTTATCCTCGCGTCTATGAGAGTGAGTCGATTTTCCACGAGGATTGGCTTGTGTTTGACCGACTTCTGGACCGTTCTAATTTTGATGGGAAAGAAATAGCCCATCAAACCAATTTGCGGCTGCCGCAAGTACATACGTGATAGCCTTCAAAATAGTAGCTAGGCAACGGGGTGAACATTTTTCATATGATACGCCTTATCGGACACTGACGAATCTTCCGGTGGTTGTACTTGATTTTTCGCACCTGCATTCAGCATGATTCACATTGAATACTCTCGGGTTGACTTATTCAGTTTCTTTTCCTTGCCAGATTTGGTGGAATGTTCTGTCAGCTGGTGAAGTATTGTTCGACTCTGTGTAGGTGTGGGAGGATGAATATATTGAAATATTTGCTATCGCAAAGAACTTTCTATAGATGTTCTCGTAGACTGATACAATTTTGTTATGGATAGGTATAATCCTCGTAAGATGTCATTTGATTGGTTAAAGCTTTTGGTGTATAAATAATGAATTAACGGAGCAGTAACTTATGTGTACTTAGATATCGTACAATACTCAAATTGGTCAAAATAGTGCCAATAAGACCTGTATTTATCATATACCTTAGAGATGACTATGGTATATATGGCTCATAAATGAAAACGTGTCTTTTGATGGCACACGTTACGGTTCTTTGCTTTTGCGAATTTGGAGACATCGCGAGTTTTTCACCATCGGAAGAAAGAATCTTAATTGGAGAGACGTTAGAATACCAATCAAACATTGAAGAAATAATATCAATAAATTGAAGAAATATTCTTAATAAAATCCTTTCTTTACCTTATTCCTTGCTTTCAAGAAACAGCGTTGTTGTTGGATTTTGATCTAATGATATCAGTAGAATGTTCCAGTGGTGATTTCAGTAAGTGCCGTCTAATAACCCCCATTATTATCTCGATCTCTATTTTCTCATCATATTAATTGAAATACACCAGCAAAGGCTCGCCGTTAAAATTTATTTTATTTATACCTCTATTATGTGCGAGTTCATATTTCTGGACACATGTCTTTTCACCCGTCATGCTGTGCGAATTTTTTCGAGTGATTCCATCATGACTAACATCTTTCAATTGTTGTTTTTAGTTGTCGTGAGGAAGCAAGATGAGTAGTACCGTTATTCCAATAATTAAGATCTGGTGGTGATGTTTGAGAATCATAAAGGAAACTGCAAATTGTGCTGGAACTGAATAACAGTAATCGACCAGGCGCTTAGTTCATTTGCGGTCGTATTCATGCACCGGAAGTTTCGTTCTTTTGTTTCCTTCTCGATTTTCTCTTCTCCCGGTACATCCCCTTTGTTGGTGCTCTCCACCCACGTGGTAATAGGCGGGTCAGTCGGAAATGCAGAGTGGAAATAGGCCTTCCCCGGCAGTAATGGGCGTGCGTAATCTCCACAGGAAGACATTGCCCTCTAGGAGATAAATTTAGCGCTAACGCTCCAGGTATGCATTAGTTAGCAACTTTCGAAATTCAGTTTAACGGTCCAGGTAGTACGTAGTAGTTCGTAGCTGTAGAAGTTCATTTCTAAGAGTTTCTCGTAAGTGGCTTTGGGATGGCTTCTCAGGGTCAGGCTGTGTGCTCGTCCAAGTAAAGTGTAGGAATGAGATTTGAATGAAACTTAATGGGAGTTTTACGCCACTTTACTCGCAAAACTCATTTGCCAGGGAAATCCCTCAAGAAAACCCAAGCCGAAGGCCAATGGGTGTTTTTCTCACGAATTCTCATCTCAGGAATTTCTTCCCGTCAGTGTTTACGAGTATATTTAGTTTTGTCTGGTCGAAGTTGAATGCTATTCGAAAGCGTAAACAACACGTAGAAGATCAGCGGAGGAAATAAATGGCACCCGTTATTCGTGTATATTTGTAACTTACATTTGATCTGGTCTTGCTTATTATTCACCATTTTATTCTTTTAAAAGTATTCTATTTTGCGCACTTATTTTTCAGAATCGTGCACCCACTGGTGGTTTGAGCCATGCTTCCTTTTTCAACTTTATTCCGTAGCCTCTTGATCCAGTGAGGGCTTGTTTTTTATCTTTTCGTTTCATCTGCCCCTACGCGTTTCCATAGGTTGAGCAGGTGGTTCCTCCTATTGGCGATGTTATTAATTAGTCTGTTAGCTGAAACAATGTGCGTTAGTCCGGCGCCTCCTTCCTCGGGGCTTAAGTCCCAATTTCAACCGATTTAAGGCCACCTTCCTATCCTCAGGGCAGGTCGTGTCTCTGCATAAATCATCGTTCATCTTCCTACAATGTGGTTCTCATCTTAAGGTCGAGGTAAATGATAATTATGATCAAGGTGGTATCATTTAAATGTATTTACATGATTTTTCATTCGTTCTTAATCGAAATACATTTTATCGAAATATTTATAACTTGATAAAATAGTAGTAATTCAATCGTAATCTTCAAAATACCATTCCTCATCAAAATACCGTGAAATTTGACGACTGAATTATTTTTGTATTGTAAAACTTTATCTATTATTTATTTATTTATGTATTGTAAAAATTGGAGCATTTACTGCACTTCGATATTATGCAGCACACCAAGAACTCACCTACGGCTCGGGAATTTATAATAAATATATAATTCCTTGACTCTGCCTCTTGAAACTATCTACTAAATATCTAATTTTGCAAGCTTTTCTAACTCTGTCATGAACGAGATATTTATTTAAATTTCCACAGATTTTTTGGGAGTATCTTCATTTTATACCATAAAGGCAAGTATCTTTAACATGTACAAAAAATGTTTCTGGAAGCTGAATGTGTATTTCTACGAAGTTTTTATATTATGGAAAATTGCTTGCTTGGCCCTATTTTCTTTTTAATCGAGTATGATTTGTGAATAATTTGACGCTGACTGCGTGCAAAACACAATTATTCTAAATAATAATTGACAGATACGGGCTGAATACGGGATACATCAACTTTGAATTTTAATTATAGTCGAGAAAGCTCGCGTAAGGGAAACCGTTCAAGGAATTCCATAGCCCCGATTTTACTCTTTACGGTTTTCAGTTAATTTCAATTAGGGGAATTTTTCCGGAGAGGTTCTGTAAAACTCATGAAAATGCAAATTACTCGTTTAATTCGGTTGAGTAGTGTCAATGTATTAAAAATTCCTCATCTTAATCTTTCCTTGAATTTTACTTATAATTAAGAGCTTTATTATTATTTATTTACATAAATTAATGCTTTAGATCATTGGCTGCCACGATTTTAGTTCCAATGGGCCAGATTGACATTTGGAAACATTTCGGGGACCACCTATAACGTATTCACCCACTGAAAAATCATTTAAATCAAATCAAATAAGCAAAAATTCATTTATGTACAACTTTACTGTGACAATCTGTATCAGTAATATTGTTTTTCCTTAATTCGATAAAAGAACGCTTTTCACGTGCCATCAATTAATCCCAAAAGGCAATTTTTCATGAAGGTTGAAGTAAAATTTGATTTCTCAGAGGCTTTTGAGACTCATGGCATTGTTGAGAGGACCACATGGGGACCGCGGGTTCGGGAATCTCTGGTGTTCTAAAATTGGTGCAGCTACTTCAATTAAAGTGTTGGGAGTGATGATTTCTGATATGAACATCATGTTTTATTGCTTTAATTTGATCATGGGTTTAGCGTATCCGTATATCACGGTACTTTCTGCGATTGATCCCCCGTCTGAGCATTTTCCGCCTGTTTCCAGCCGACCGTTCTTCCGCATTTTCCACCCATTCGTTTCGGAATCCTTCTCCTTGCGAAATGGTGTTACAGATTTCTGTTTTTGACAACCAGTCTCACGACTTTGCATAGAAAGGGAAAAATTACGTAAAACATCGGGTCATTTCGTTCCTCGTGATGGTTTTACTATGTCTATCTTGCATCAGCATCAATTGTTAGCCTCGGCGTTGCCATCGACGTAGGGACGGGACGTGATAGTATGCAATTGCGACGAGGCACCCTCTTAAATAGCTTCGCTGCTACATCATCAAACTCGAGAAGTAGGTGACTGCGACGGATTACGTTGCTATTTTTTCCGCGGAACTCAGCCGTTTTATCCGGGTGTAATCTATTCTTTGCCTGCAAAGTATTCGCTATGAAGGCGATTATCCCCTCCACTATAAGCTACCAAAAGCTCTGTGGAAGGAATGGGGTTTACTATGTTAAGATGAGGAGTGGAGTAGTTTGCCCTTGCTTTCCTCAATTGAGGCAAAATGTTATTAGGCGAAAGAGCCCACGCAAGTGCAGCACAATAACCCCTGGGATAACACTTATCAAAGCATTCACCGATAGGTAAATGTCTTTCTGCAAAATCGCTCTTACATCGGTAGCTTTCGTGTTGTAAGAGCAATGAACGAGACTGACACAGCTAATTGAAAGATACATTTTCTCCTATCCTACGCCAAAAGAAAGATTCAGAATATTCTAAAATAATAATTTTGCCAAGTCCCCCGTAATATGTGAAAATTCGCACAGTCATGATTTCTTTCCAACGCCAAGATGCTGTTCCATCCAGTAACTATTTCAGCGATCGATTGAAATTGTATTGATTGAAACTGTTAAATGTTTATCTTCATGCGGCAATGTTATATTTGTTGCGAGATTTATTACCCCGTAATAAGGAGGGAAGTCTGGTTCGGTCTAAATTATCCTTAATAACTCGGCGTAAGGTGATAATTTATTTAAAATTTAAAGTTAATTTAACTAGATATGAATAAAGTAGCCGTGTCTCCTGATATATGGTTTAGTCGTATTTTTGGAAAGACGCGGAGTGAGTCTTCTAGGAACACATGATGATAAAAACTGGAGTAACTATTTCTTGTGTATTTCCCTTGGAAATGAGCTTATCCTCTTTTACTACTTCTTCCTTTCGAGCTCAGAGCTATGCTATCCCCTCTGAATTTGTGATTTTTGGAGGCCAAAATATATTGTCATGTTTTTCAAAAGTTTTCGAAGGCTTGTAGCGGAATTCAATCTAAAGACCACTCTGAACAAGAGTTAATATGGAGTTATTACATCATCATCAGCTTTCCGGTAAAGCATTGTCATTTATGTATCAGTGTCATTATATTCAGTAGTACTATTCGTAGCAGAGTAAAGTTTCCGTTTTAGCTACCTGTTTATGCATACATACATACAAAGGACTTTATTAGGCGAAATTGGTACTTTTAAGTCCCATCTTCCATTTAACCAAAAACATTTACAATACATATCACATAGTATTTAAAGAATTCAAATCATATAACAAAACTAAATACAAGTCTATAAAAATATTAAACAAAATACAACTGTATAAATCTATATAACAAAATGAAAAACGATACTTTCATCAAGTTTATCGACCCAACAACATTTCATTGCCCCTTCTTGGAATCTCTTTTTCGGAATCGCGATAGTGTGCTGATTTTCCTCCGCACATCAATCAAGCCGTAACCCAGAAAACTCTTTCTCCGCCCACTTTGACTCGGAATTATTCGTTCGATCGAAAGGGCTGATCGTTTCGATGGAATCTTGTTATGAAACTTCCTTCCTTTGGAGATGCGGTGCACCCATTGTCTTCGTTTTTTTTCAATCGCCCCTCGAGGAATCGGGTAAACATGTCAAATCGAAAGTTCCGCTCGCATTGAAATCTCCCGAGGCGTTCTCCCGCCAGCGAGTAACGGTGCAATCCAATTTGTGTACCTCTCACTCGACTTCGTTCCGAATTCGCCGGTCCGAGAGATTGGCGCACATCGGAGGGTGTGGCCGAGCGGTTTATGGACCAGCGGAAAAGGCAAAACAAAACAACAGACCTCTTTTTGTTCGGCGCCGATGTGTTAAGTGAAAGGCTCTTGGAGTTGTGTGCGATCGCTCCTCAAAGGTCGTCTCGACAAATAAGTGAAGGGGAACCTCAAGATATTAGTAATACTAAATAATAGTAATATTATTATTAACAGTTTATTATTTTATTCAATGATAGTGTTTAACATGGCTATTTATTTACGGGTTTCAAGACTAAGTTACTATAAGCATCACCCGATTACCTCTTACGATGAGCGGGATCGGAGTATTTTTATCAGCCGAAGGCTGCCAATATCATTCGGCCGCATGTGAAATAATAAAGTCTCATATGAAACTTAAAGATCGCATGTGAGTTTCGCATCGCATAAATTAAAATAGTTCTATATAAAATTGTATGAATGAAAAGATAATAATCACGAAGTAGACAAATATATTTTCCATTTCAACTTCACTTGTAATAATAAAATTGACTTGAAATGATATTATATGTAAGTATTATTTCAAGAAGTAAAGAAAATACCACACTAAACGCCCGAAAAGTCGCCTAGTTAAAGTGCCGCATGTTCTCTACCTCTAGAATAGGATCTGGCGGAGAACTCCGATTAGAAAGTAATAGCGAAGTAGCTGAACTAGTAATAAGCATTGATTGCATTTATCGTTACGTAATGGTTGAGTAGAAGGCGAATTGTGAGCTTACATAATTGTATATTTACATTATTTATTATTATGAGGTTATTGTCCCATATATCCCTACTGTTGACTCGATCTTTCCTTGAAATGCGTTGTTTAAAGGTGTTATAATGATTAATAAATGTCATTATTTGGTGTGATATTAGTGTATTTATTTGAAAGTTGTACCTCAGTACGAGTAAAGGGTTGCATTGGTTTTGTATTCATAAGTCTAGGAGGAAAGTTTTGAGATGAGTTTGATCTACTTGCAAGTCTCACGTTAGCGTATTCTTTGTTTAGATGTGTTGTACCTGTGATCTTAATCATTTTTTACGGGAAATATTTTGTAAGTTTTCGAGAGTAACAGGTACTTTGAAGGAATCGGATTTACAGTCCCGAAAGTAGAGTAAGCTAACATTGTAACATCATTGAACACCGAATTTTCCTTTGAATCACTCTTTGAATTAATAAAGGGAAGATTTTTTTCGAAAAATTCCCCTTATGTATTATCGCCTTTGTAGAATTTCTCGTGCATAATATCTTTAGTATTATAATTTGTTACTTTATTCATTTATGAAATTTCTGAATTCGATTATCCATTTGAAATTTGAATTGTCGATCCCATTACTAGTTTTGAAACCCCTGTTACAAACCGTATCTATCGTATCCCGGGACAAACTGTTTACTCGGAGAATTTATTGTTTTTAGTAATGTTATCGGGTCACTCCGATGGTATACGAATGGAAAAAAAGGTTACAGAAGCGGATTCACATTTCTATGCCAAACTCCCTTTTTGACGACCATGTCAAATTTGTTATCGAAGAAAGTAACTTTTTCACAGGAAGGAATCGTGATCGAAGAGGCCGTGATTTTTTAGTTCGTGACGCCCTCGCTGCCCTGCCTCTCTGTCCGTGCGAGGTCACGGCTGATGGGAGTCCCTCCCATCTTTCCTTCGGATTGATTGTGCTTTTTCTCGCGGGTGGACGAGTGGAGATAACGAATTGCGCAACAGTACCGAATCGTGCGTTGATGGCGCCACATACGATGTCGCTCGAGGCTTTGTGTCAGTCGGAGTTAAAAGCCACGCCTCCACGCTTTCCGTCTCGGAAATGGACATATCGTATCGCATTAAAACTGCATCTCGGAATAGTGAGGGAAACGTGCTGCTTTGAATTTACCAAGAATTGAATGTACTCGTTCGTAGTTTAAGGGATTCTGAAGAATCGGAATTTATGGAATTAGGATTTTTTGGTTCTCTCTGTAAATGGAATACTGTGACGTATTTCCTTGAATTTCTCCGTTGGCAATGTAGACTTATGATGCAGTCGCATTATTTGAGTGCATCATCCCGTTAGATAAAATGATAATAATTTTGTCAAGTTGACTCTTTTCGATTTTTAGTGTTAATCTAGCTTGTATATTGTAGATGTTACTGCATCGACTTACAGCGATCTTAATTACGAATGATTCGTTAGCAATCTAGTGTTTCCGGTTGAGTCCTTTTATTTTATGTTTTAGTAGAGTGAAATTTACAGAAATTTATAGCACGAAGACTGTCGCAAGTACACTCCTGGCCAAAATTAACGCAGCACCTCCCTAGCGATCCTTACGGCCGGTGCTGCGTTAATTTTGGCCAGGAGTGTACAAGCATTTTGGTAACTATTTGTGATTCATATTTCATGATATATATTTTCACTTTTCAAAATTGATTTTTGAATCAAGAAATCAAGTGCCAAGCTAAGTCATTTATTTGTTTCCTAAGTTCTCTCGCGATATGTAAGTCTTCATCTTTCATAGGTCAGTTTCAAAACTAATAGGGCGCAGTTTTATTGGGCCACATTTTTGCGAACTCATTTCTTAGCTCGAGGATATCATTTGCAAATTAATTCTTAAAGAGAAATTTGCATCCGCTCTTTACCTTTGCTCCTATTAACAATTATTTGCATCCGTTATTCTATTTCCTCTTGAACCGATCGTGGGAAACTTCGTGAGTTACTTTTCACCGAACACATTAAATCACGAGGTTCCAAAGCGTTATAGTATTTTGGACTCGTTTCCTTCCAGAGAAACGACCGTATGAAGTCATAATATCCTCACACGTGTGGATTTATGAAGACTTTAAAATCTCAATGTGACTGAACTCTAAGCTTGTTTATTCCACTTTCATATCCCTCTTGGAAAGTTATATTTTTTCGCTTGGCTTGAATGTACCGGTTCGTTTCCCTATAAATTTATATATTTATGTATTATATGTATAGCGTAGGATAAACTGAAATGATGACTACTCCGTACTTAGCTTAAATCAGCCATTGTAGCCACAGTAATTATTCTATTTAAAAATTGTCTCGCAATAATATGTATCCTAAAACAACAATTTTTGTCCAAATTTAATTCAATGTATGTTGATTAATCATAATATACAATATTTCATGTAAATATTTTTATGAACGTCGATCAAACAATGACAGTAAAAACTTCGGAACAATTTTGCAATTTGAACTTAGGTTTTTTCAAGATGTTTATTATTTAGAAGTTATGTTGACATAAACAAAGAAAATTCAATGTGTAAACGCAGATATGAAGCCATCGAAATTATTCTTCTACTTGAAGAAATTGAATCTAAGGGCGAAATATTGCTTGTTTCTATCAAGCTTTGTAGTCGTCTATATGTGAAACTTCATCACAGAATGTAAAACAAAATAACTTTGCAAAGTTCCAAAAAAACAATTTGATTTGAGCGCCATGTTTCGACTCTAAGAATAATCGTGAGACTTAAAAAGCGTAAAATATTTTTTTATTAGCGCTCGAATAAATTGTTTATTATAACTCAAAAAGGTTATTTTATTTTCCATTCAATTGCGGATTAAATTTCAAGTAATGGTAGTTTTTCAAAGGACCCAAGATAGGATCAACTAATGATACATAAATTTTCACTAACAACTTCCTCTACTAAGTAATATACATTTTATACCTTTATTTATAATTTGAGATCCACAATATACTCTTACATGTGCAAGTTCCTAATAAAGTGTTGAACACGTTTCAATTATTGATTATCGTGCGCACAATTATTTGAATTATTATGTACACTCCTGGCCAAAATTAACGCAGCACCTCCCTAGCAATCCTTACGGCCGGTGATGCGTTAATTTTGGCCAGGAGTGTACCTTACTTGAATATATGTCACTACGCGTCCAGTGACATATATTTATATATAAGTTCTCCAGCTTTGACAACGGAAATCGAATGCAAATGAAAGTCGTAACTGGGCTGAACTGGTACTTTTACTTTGGCAAATCTAGGATAAGCAATCGTTAGATACTTTTAAGGCGGGAATTCCCTTTTACTCTCGGGTTAGCATTCCGCATTTCTTTCATTGCATCCTCGAGAAAAGAGAGCACAAAGAAGGAAAAACCCCTTCTCCGAACGTGTAACCAGTCGAGCAATCTTTATATAGGATCGCAGTTCGGTTTCATTACTTCCCTACTCGACTTTCTCCTCCACTCTTGGTGGAAGTGGTCAACATCATTATGGCAATGGCATTCCTGTTTGCGTGGATGCAGGAAAAAACAAGAATAGGGCGTAACTGTAGCCCAAAAATAGCAACTCGCCCTATGCCCCTATGAATTTCTGTCCTCTCCATTTTCCGCGATCTTTCTACTTGCTCTCCGTCGATTCACCGGCGCCGTTGCATTTCCTCACGTTCATTACGACTCCTGTCGTAGGAGAATACTGGAGCGATGGCGAAGTGAAAGTGGATCCATCGAAGTGAGGGCGCAGCAAAGGAAAGCTTCGCATGAGCGGAAACGCAGAGTGATCTTGGTTCGCGACGCACGGAAAATATATTCCGCGAAAGGGGTCGTCGTGAATTTTTTCTCAGATTCGCTTTTTATGATTGTTTACTAATTTGTATCTACTAGTTGCCCCGTGTGAAAATTCCGCACAAATGGTCACAGGGGTGCTTGCAGTTTGATTAAAAAAAAGCGGTACAAATGTGTTTTTAATGAAGAAATGAACACAGGTATATATAGATACATCTACATACGATGGTAAAACAAGAATTGGTATCAAAAAGGAAGAGTAAAGAGCACGTGTATAGAAATATGTATCAGTCTTATAAAACCTCCTTAAAGCACAACATAGGGGATGATGATATAATTCTGAATAATTTTTTGATTGTAGGTATCGTTAACGCAAACATTGTTATCTCTATACGGATGCGTTTTTAAAATGCAAAATAATGCTTCACCGGCTAGCAGAGGTCTTCTCAACTATTTTCCTTTATTTTTCCTTAAACCTAACTTAACCTTCCCTGCTCTATTTTCGTAAGACCTTAAATTATTGATGGGATCCAATTTCACTCAAAGAAAAAATAGGTGATTGGAAGCAATGTAGAAAAGAAAAATGGGGACGTTTTGCGATACGATAATAAACGATTTAAAACTATAAAATATAGTAATAGGGTACGATTTAAAAATTTAAAATCGTGACGCTTAGAAGGGGTACCGGGAATTCCTTTACAGAGTCCTATTTCTCCGTCTTTGCATGCAATACATTGAAGCATAAAACCTATGAAGGAGTCCAGAATTTGGAAACAAAATATAAATGTCAAACTTAACAGGGATATTTTAGGCATTACAGAATTCTAATGACAGCCTCATAAGGAATTGAAGGGAAGTGATACTGGATTTTAAGTGAATTATATATTTTGTATATTATGAATGACAACAAAGTCGGACATTAAACGTGATTCCGTGCATTCATGGGACTCCAGCATTGTCATGTGGGCAGCACTTTCAGCTTCAGCTGATTTGTTGAAGCACTTTTACCAACACTATTTCTAATTAAACGTGAATCAAGTGGCTTGCTGAGGAGTTGCAGCGCTTAAATTGGTTGGTTCTGCCTTTATAAAAAAGACAATCATGAGTGAATTTCATGCAAGAATAGCTAAAGTGTCTTATTTACCAGTGTGTAAATAAAATGCTTGATTTCTCATTGCAAATACAAGAATACTAAGGTTATAATTTGCGAATTTAGAAAATTCGCAGATGAATCGGCGATCACGGGCAAGTTACGCTTGTTATGGTGTTTTATTTTCATAGTTACGAAGGTTGTATCAATCCCTTGGATCAAAGAATCAGTTGGCGAGGATAGTGTGTTATTAACACTCATTCTTTCTGGCTTCATCTCCTGGGTGGGTGGGCATTCGACCTTCTTAGATGGATGCATAGATGCCGAAAGAAACTGAATTTTTACCGAAATAACGCCTAAAATGTCCCAGTAATTAAAAAAAAATTGTCTTATTCGGTACAAATGAGTTTTTTCGAGTTCCAATATTAGGTTTGGTTGATTTTATCCCTTTATCGCTTACTCCCATCCGGATATTGAAGCAATGAACGTACGGATGTTAGAGAGTCGGTTGCCAGGTGACGACATTTCGTTGACGTAGAACAGCGGTCTCTTCACAAATGCGTAGGAATGCACTGATGCGCAAGTTAATAGAGTTTAGCGCTAGAATAAGAAAGTTATTGTGAAGCTATTGCGTTCAGTTGTGTCGGCCGTTTCTGAGACGACATTCATCACATTTTTATTGGGAAAGCGAATCTTTCCTCTGGAATCACCCGTTGCCATGTTCGCTCTCTGTTTAATTCATGAGCAAACGGAGAATTTCTTGATTTATTTACATTTTTTCTTCAATAACATTATCCTTCATTTGAGAAAGCGAACTGAAAGGTCATGTGAAAAAATTACAACCTAATACTACTTTTCCCTTTAAATATTCAAGACTTAAATTTCGATATTTATTCTACTATCATATTTTTAACGAATAATAATTTAGAAAATGCCATTTCCGCTGTCGAACTTTCAGTATATTCTCGAGTTTAATTTGTGGTATAAGATGAAAGTTTAGTACCTTCGTGGATGTCATACATACATTTTTAATTTCAAGTAAGACAATATCTCCAACATAATCTCTCATTGTTTTCAGCCTGATATTTTACTAACTCTTATATTAATTTAATTTATTACAAATTATTCTAATTAACAGTAAGGCTGTTATTTTATGTACCTGGCTGAAATGGTTCCAGTTGAAACAATAAAAATCGATATCTTTTTAGTCTGTGGTCAGTTGGAGTTAACGAGTCGAAAGATCTTCCGTATGACTTCATTTATAAAATTGTGAATTTGTTGTTGCGAATTAATACTAAAAATACGGTCATTAGATTTGAATATGCTGCCAGTTGGTATGTTGTCAATTTTAACAAATATACATGTGACGATAATAAAACCGTCAAATTCTCTTAAACGTATTCTATTAATCAAAATAAATTAGTTATTCTTAGCATTTGATGTCTTGTTACGAGAAACATGTCTTTTCACTCGCGATTTTGTTTGAGATATTTTCGAATAGCTGATGCCAACAAGTTATGACGTTCACTTCTCAAGAGCTTTCGTGCTTTGATATTGGAGCTTGGTCGGCATTCTGAAGAATGGAAAGGCCCTTCTCGGCTTACGTTTAACGGATCAGCGCGGAAAACTTTCTTTGAAGATGGCGGAAACCACATCGGAAAAGTCACCTTCCTCATCCCGTCTTTTTTTTCTGTTGCGGTCTCAAAAGTCTTTCTGTGTTCCTCATTCTGTTTCACTTCCTCTCCACCCTCTTTATTATTTTCATCTAAACAAAGGAATTTGCCTGGAAAAACTATGATTACATTGTCTTTTAAACAGTGTGGCACACCCAATGAGATTGGAGGGATGTTGGTCTATCTATTTCCAATTTGACAATGTCGGAAATAAGACAATAGAAATATTTCGCCATCGTTGTTCTTGAATTCTTCTTTAATTTATAACGCAGTTCAGTTACAAGGATGTTGTGTGAATTTAATTGCGGATGAATAAACGAAAGAAATGGTTTAGCTCTCTAATGAGTTCTAAAATTATACATTAAGCGTGTTAAATTGTTTTAATCACAATTATTTCCTGCGGAAGTGGATTCATATTGTTATCAGGGCTGTCGGTGTTGTATTTGTCGATTGTTCATCTCTCTTGCGAATAAGACTCAGGTTTTCCGATTCCTCGGTATAATTCTCCTAATAAAGGGCAGGATTAAACTTATTACAGAACGTACTCGTAATGATGGATAGTAATTGTTTCTCATAATCGTATTCGGTGCGGCAATTGCTGTAAAATAAAAATTCTCTCTAAGAAAAGGTAGATTAGGAAGATATTTTAGTACGTCCTTCAAAATTCAGCATTTCCACAAAGTTGGATCGTTTGTGAGTAATTTACTTTAAAAACTTCTATCAACTCGTATTACATTTGTATAGATTGGTACATTCAATCTATACCAATGTAATTATTTAAATAATATTAATTTAAATTGATAATTGAATTTGAAATTATTCGTAATCAAAGTGAAATCTCAGATTTATTCCGTACAAAAACCCCTAAGTATTCCATTTAAGAAAACATCAAAATCTTGCTTTAATCTCACAGTAATAAACGTAGCAGTTTCTCCGCCTACTTACGGAGGCCTAATTTATGGACGAAAGGAAGTAGTAATTCCAACTTTCCCAACGACGCGTGTGGAGATGACGAATGAGCACTGCATCACCTTCGTTTGTAACATTCTGTACGAAACTTAAGCGAAAGTGAGATTCTGGAAAATGGACCTGTTGCTTGGTTGCCTTTTGACTCATTTTGGAAATCAAACTGCTTTGCGCCAGAATATGTCTGTAACATTCGGAATAAAATTCTGTTGTAGATGAGTGAGCAAATCACATTTCGCGGCTGTCGACTTTGATTATTATGATTTGATAGTGATTCCGTTCCGTAATAAAAACCTAGGTAAATCTACTTAGGAAAACTATTTTGTCTATCTTCGTCATTGCTTCATTCTGCCAATTCGGATCGAGTAGCCAACTGATTTATGCATTTATCTAATTGATTTGATACATACTATATTAAATGGTCAAAATGGTCCAACGGATAGTATAAACCTCGAATGAACGTAATTATCGACCAAATCATCGATAGATCGAACGCCATCGACCTGTTGTCTAGATCTACCTTAGGGTGGTGGAACCACAACTTCGGGCACTGGAGCGGAAGCTTCTGCGAGTCTGAGGTTTCCTCTATGGGTATCGATGGAGCTTTGTTCACACGTTGCCTTGACAGTGATATAAATTTCCTCTTTTAATTTCCAGCAGTTATGGCTTAATATTTTTGGAGATCAAAGCCTGAGTAAGACAATTTATCTGTTGTATCTGAATGTATGGTGATTATTCTTCAGTTTTTTGTAATGTTTTAATTTTGCTTTACAATTAAAAATTTCATGAATCTTCATTGTAATAACGAATCGTGGTGAGAAGGGAAGTCACACCTATTTCTGTTATATTTGTTTATGTTACATAATTATTGCATTTCCGTAATTGTTATCTCGGAGGTGGCTTGTTTTTGTAACGCCTGGAGAGGAATTAAAAGATAGATGAATCTCCATCAAGTTACCTGTTTTCATGATATGATGTTTGGTACATTAATTACATCTTTTATCAGCTGATTTATGTTATTGGCGTAAACAACGCGTATATTTAAGAGATGAAAGTTATGAGATTTATATATTTTTGTCAGTGAGGGCGATAAATTGAAAAAAATGCTCAATGACCTCTATGTCTTAATTGATCTCCTCATTGAGTTATTTTTTATCTGATGGTCCTTATATGAACTAAAATCTGAGTCCTTAATACCTTTCTTAACTTTAGGCAAATTGATTTTACCTGACACTTTTCTTTATTTTAAAATTTCACTAAACGCTCAAATTAACTTTCAAGATCAAAACTCGGGAGAAAATTTAGTCTAGTCCAGAAAAGTTTTATGAAGAACTTTCGTTTGACGTAGTCGTTAAAGTAATATTCATTGACCGATGGAAGTATGAAAATTACTTCTTATAATAAATATTAAATAATTCATACTTCCACCGGTCAATGAATATTACTGGTAGAAATTTTGTTTGACCCTCATGCGGTTTTTCACAGTTAATAAATCTCTTTATTTCATTATGGATTGCCTCTACCATTCAGTTAGAAAGTATTTTTTATCAGGATGTGGGAATCTCATAATCTTAAAATGTTTGGTTTATCTAACCATTCATATCTTTCATTCCGAAGAAAATCAAATTTCAACGAGAACACAATTTCTTTCCCAACTAGTTTGTTTTTTCGAATTATAATTAGTGGAATTTATTTTTTCTTCGCAAGTCGTTTCTCCTGAATTTGCGATGTTCCATCTCGGACGCGACAGTCCGTCACAGCGACCGGATACATTAATCTGTGTACATTGTCCTGCAGGAAAGTCTCTCTCATTCTTAGCCTGAAAATGTCTGCACTCGCAATCATCTCTTGTTTTCACGTTTTAGATGAAAGTTTGAAGAGTTGCTCTAGTTTGAGCGCTTTCATTTTACAAATTGGAAATAGCCATCCTCTCGAGAGTGGAAATAAATGTAAAAGGACTTTTTCTCGTGTCTTGAGAGAGGAGTGCCCACAGGTCACGTTCCGTAGTACCAGTTGCGTTGGGTTTTGTGGAAAAGCAAGAACGTGATGGGTTAGAATCAGCTCTTCTTTGCTTTGAGGCATACTTTAGATGTATGATTTATTCCTGATTTTTTGTGGCCTCACGTAAATGAAATTTGGGGAAAATTCAGATCTTGAAGACGCGGAATCAGCTCTCGTCTCAACTTTTCCACGTCACGTGTTGTGTGTTAATTCAACATGCTGGGGTAGAAATGAAAAATTGGATTATTATTTGTCCGCGTCCTGTTTCTTTGTTTTACAAATCAATATTCTATTGTTTGATATAATTTTTACGATTGAACTATGTTATAGGATGTACTGTAAACTTCAATAAGTAATACTGTAAACTTCTGTAATATAATTTTGTCGTCGAAATGGCAAAAATTATATTTTAGTTGATTTTAATTTACTCTCTCCTAGAAATGTTTTTCTTTTGAACGTTTGACACATGCTCTTTCAAATGAAAATGATTTACAAGAGTAGCGAAAAGGTCTTTCTTTTCTAAGAGCGGGCAGAAAATAGCCAATCTTTGTCGTTTTTACAAATGTCATCCTCATAGTTGTCCCTATTTCTAGGGCCTTATATGCTCGAGATGAAAAACTAGATATACCTTTTTAGAGGGTTGAAATCATTCTCTATTTAATAAAAATTTTTCAAAATAAATTCCAGAGGGTCTTTTTTTGTAAAAGTGGGGTAAAAATAGCCTATTTTTGACTTTTTTACAAAAACTGTCAAATGTTGACTCAATTTTTAAAATAATGGAAAGTACTCTAACGATGAAATTTTATATTTATAAACTATGTATTGATATGTTATAATTCGCTAAGTTTCACGTTGATTATATCATTTCTTCTTGAAATATAAAAAGCCAAAGTTTTAATTTTTTTTCGATCCGCAATTTTTTGGGCCAGTTTTGCACAGAATTTTCTGCAAGGAGGTCGCTCTTACAGTTATTTTTATTATTGTTTTTAATAGAGCGCAAAAAGTTGTTCAAGATAGCCAAAGTTTGTTTACTTCATAAAACAATTCTCTGAGATACTATGCCTCAAAGTTACTGAAAACTCATAGTCATATTGAAGAAGGCAACGACACGGGGTCAAATAAACTGCTATATCTCAGCAAGTATACCATCGACGAAAGAAAATTTTACAAGTGTTCATAAAAGATATGTGTAAATATCCATACAAAATTTCATTGAAATCCGTGATGGTCGAGCGGGGACCACTAGACCACTTGGCATGGAATGGCCCAATATATATGTGAGCTTCGCATCATATTTTAGGCCAGTACTTTCATAGGATTAAAAAACGTGAAAAAAATCATCACGACTAGGACTCGAAGTAAGACTTCCACTTTCCGGGTAGACTTTCTTAGAATATCTTAGAGGGCTTCGAAACATTATTTCTTCTACGCAATACGTATGCGTTAAAAATTTTTTGGAATACAAAAATTATGTTTGTTAGCTTCAGTTCGAATGGAAATCGATGAGAAATAGACTAATATTGGTGGGCTGTAAAAAAGTATTGCTTTTGAGAGAAGATTCCATAATACGACAAAATGTCTCGGAAAATGCATTTATTGCAGAATCCAAACAAAATGTGCTCTTTGTTAATATACTGTGCTACTATATCTTTCTTACGGCACCGATTTTTGGGAATCCATATATATTTACCAACAAAGAGAACGATCCTTAACGATAACCATTTTTGGAAAAGTCCAGCATACTCTACTACTAAAGTTGTTTGTAAAGTGGTAGTTCTCTATCTAAAATCCACCCGAAGCCGTTTGATGATTTACGGAAAGTTTACGATCGTCAGTTTCGTAACTAATCGTAATTTATCTTTTGAGCATTAGGGTGAAATTGCTATTGTTAACGACGTCCCTGTCCGCACGCAGCTAACATTAGCATTTGGAGCCCTCGTATTATCTACGATGACTGGTTATTACGCTTGAGAAAAGCCGGCGTTCGTCAAAATTCTGCCGTGTTGCAACGCCCGAATTGAGTGTGGGAATCGGAACGGCGGGTTCTCAGACGAAAACGTCGTAACGCAGCTGTTATGCCTCCGAAAGCATTAGTGATAATTACACTGATTCGGACGACTCAGAATTCTTCAGCTCATAACAGAGTTTCCGTCAGTTTTGGGAATCGCACCTTGTCACCAACTGTGTCACCGTTTTAAGGGGAAAATGGTATGAATTATCTAAGCTCTATTACTGGCATTCGAAAGCGTAGAGAATCGTCTAATTGTTGCTCCACGTTCTATCATTTACAGCTCCTTTATTTTCCAAAACATTGCTCCACGAGTTTCATAATTTTCCCACCGGAGGAGATCAAGGTGGGGAATTTTTTATTTACGCTCCAGTTCCTCATTTCCATCGCGTTGCGCGAAAAATGTAACGGTAGGTTTATTCCACAGCCATCAATCCGTCTAAACGCATGAAACTTGGATTTAGATTCGTCATGCTTAGATAAGAAATGCTTATGCCATGACTGATTGGGATAGCCGCTTTCGAGCGTCCATAACACAACTCGTTTATAGCTGCAATATATATGAACGGGTTTCATTTTCGTTAAATTTTTATTTAGGTGTTATCAAGTTTCAATAATAATTGATTCTAATATATGTATAATTAAATCCTTTAGCTACTTCTGCTTGCTGAAATGTTGCAAGTCAATATTTCCGTTTCATGTTTTTATAATTCCCATCGAGGAAGTCGATTTACTCAGTGGCAATTCCTCGCATTCTTTTCCGTCCGAGTAATGTTTACGACTCCATATATTGCTGTGTTATCTCAGCTAACGAGGATGATTCATTCCGGAGAAGCTTTAGTCAGCCGAAATGCGATGTCTGTTTCCCAGTAAAATACACACTAAGCATTTAGAAAACTATAACACTCTTTCACTTGCAAGCAAGAATTGACGGTCACTGTTTACTTTGAGTCAATTCAGAATTTTTGAAGACTTGCGAGGATAAGAATCCTTCAAAATATTCGTTGCGTAGTAGTACGGCGAACAATTTTTTCTCTGGCCCTAAAATTCCTCTACAGGTTTAGCGGCTCTTGGTCATAGTAGCCGATACATAACTGCTATTCGAGTTTTGAGTGCAGTTGAATTCATACGGTCTATGGAAAGAATTTCATGTTATTTCTTAACATTGTAATATTTATTTCCTCAGAAATGATTATAAAAGCTTTCAAATAAAAAAATGGGGTAAATAAGGTTTTAAAAGCTCGTGATCAAGGAATTAATCGATCCTAATGTATGCCGTAGTAAATCTGATGTGATCAAGCTCAATTTTGTGTAAGGGAGCCATGCTAAATAAACGAAAAACACTTAGTAACTTCCGCAGAAATATTTTAAATGTCTACTAGTTTCATCGATACATCGGCATCATAAGGCTGATGATGATGATGATGTGGATGTAACGATGAAACTAGTCGACATTAAAAATATTTCTGCGGAATTTACTAAGTGTTTTTCGTTTATTTATTTTAGCCTAATTCAACCCGTTTGATGAGCAAAATTCAAGATTCCTTTCAAGCATTATTTTAATCAATTTGGATAGTATCTTTAAACATCGAATCCGTAGGTTAAAGACCCCTGATCTAAATATCGGGAACGAAGGGGAAGTGAATGTTTTTGTGCTTCACTCGAGAAGTATATTGAAGGGAAACGTGTACGTCTGACCCAGAATGGGTGAAAACGAATCGGTCAGATTGCCAACGGTAATTGGCGTAGACTTCATACTCTCTTATCGTCCGGCTTGCGGATACCTTGACATCTTCATCGCCACTTTCGCGGTAGAAAGTGAAGGAAAATCTCGATTACCTTCGTGTGACCGCAGTGCGTCGGAAGTTTCGGTTTCGTTCGTTTAAGTGCTCTTCGTCGCCTTACTTATGAGACAAGGTTATGCGAACCGAATGGAGAGAGAGTAAATAGAAATCGGGCGTGTCAATGTCGTGAAAGTTCCACTCATCGCTTGGTCTCCATCCTTTGTTTATCTTCCCTCAACTTAATTGGTTTAGATGATCAGGAAAATATCTTCTCCATTTGGCCTCGTTTATCTTTTTGGAATATTTCGAGGGCAATTTTATTTCTATCCCAACTTCAAAATCTTAAGTGAAAATCGTATGTGAAACCCAGAAGAAAGGTCTCTCGGGCGCATTGGCCTCTGGTGCTGATGGGTTGGCGCTTCTCGCGGAGGTAGTTTCATTTTCAAGGGCATTTTTAGAGGATATCAATGAAAATTTCATTATGATTGTATACGAAACCAGATATTTAAAAATTAATTTTATGCAACATACTTGGAAGACGGCTTAAGGAGATAATGATTAAAAAATTGGCCAAGATATATCCACATTTATAAAAAAATGGAATCTCTTTTCTTTCGTTATATATTCCCTCTTTCAAGCATTTCATAGTTACCCTAGAACGCGGTGATTTCTCAGTCAGGAAGTCTGCTAAATTATTTCGATAATCGTAATTTTTATGGTATATTTACGGACAAGAAGTACACGAGGATAAGTAAGAATATATTTCATTCAGATGTATATAGAGTCTACTCTAGATTTATAATGACATCGCGAGTGTTTCATCGCCTGATAAACGGGTGCTGCTACACTAGTCAATGAATTTTCACTTCTTAAACTCTCGTATTACCATTCTAGGAAGGAATGTAATCTTAACTCTGAAATTATTTTAAAAGATAATAATTCAGGTGAAATATAATTCTGATTTCGATTATGATCGTTCTCGGTTCACTGATGAAATTAGTTTAAAAAATGTTATTAGATTATAATCATCCATCACACATTGCTGTGATATTTATCGTTCTTTTGAACCACCATCGTCTCAAAACCGGGCCGAACTCTCGAAAATAATTAGCTCTTAAACAGAAAAGTTGCGACTTATTATTTTTTTCTTTTGTCACCTCAATTGCAAAATTTTATGGTCTGAATTATGCTCAACTTAAGGTCAGCTGTTATTGATGTAACTTAAGCTTTTCGTAGTAAGGTTATCTTTATATTTTTCCTTAATATCGCAGCAGTATTTTCAGCAGTAAAGTGTACGCAATCGAGATATATTTGGCTATGAGATAATTAATGCCAATATTTCCAAATATCCGAAGCTCACAAATTACTTTATTACAAGTTCGTCTCATTTTCATTAATCTAACCTATCGGTCAAGGATTTCGCTCGCAATATTTTAAATATGTCTTCCACGTAAAGACCTAATATTTATTCCTTGAGTTTATGAAACGGCTGTGGCTTTTTACATTCGATCCCATGCGTTTCAGTGAGACGAGTTACTCCTTGACCAAGATTCGTATTTTATCTCCTGTATTTGAAACATCACATTTTGCTTCTTTGACCGTATTTTCTCTCTTTACTGTGAAATTTCATTAGAGAAAATAATATTTGACTGAAAAGTTTGATTCTTTATTCTTTACGATTTAACCTATAAGGCCTATCGGTTGGCAAGGTAACGTAAAGATAGTGGTCAGCGTGTTTGATATCTTCTTTGTTTTCAAACACCCTCTTTGATTTTTACTATGGCTCTTGATTTTGAAGTTTTTAATTGATTTGGTTGTAATACTGTTAATTAAATTCGTTTTGTTTACTTTTCGATTTTTTTCAATCTGAATGAGTTATTAAATATTTGACCGTGATCTATTTCATGAATCCTACTTATCAAAGGATGAGACGTATTCTTTGCAAGCTTAATAAAGAAATCAATCACAGAGCATATAGCTCTTTTTTGAAGTCGAAGTATTCAGTCAGTTCTAGTAATAAATTAGGCCATGGAATATTCCTTAAATCAATTAATAACTTTATCATACTGCAGTTTGACACCATTTTCTTTTGGAGCATCAAATGATGAGACGTATTCTTCGCAATCTTAATAAAGAAATCAATCACAGAGCATATAGCTATTTTTTTAAGTCAAAGTAGTCACAGTAAGAATTCAAGTTGACATATTTCCTGTGCATTGCTATTCCTATCTCTGGCAGTTTCTCTAAAGATTGCAAATCTTATTCATGGCCAATACTGCTGCGCTCTGCATTTCAATGCATGGAAAGGACAGAAAAGTTTAACCTCGGAGTTTTATCTTATTGCGGATTCCCCCGAGTTTAAGGCCTTTTCATTTGTCGGATTCTAAATATTTTCGCGATCAATAATTGGTGTTCACTTCAAGCGAAAGTAATGCAAAATGAGACTCATGGTCTAACGTGGTTTTTCGCGCATTTCTAAATCCTATCTAATATCTAAACTATCAATCCTTGTGTAATTATCGGGAAAGCGGTCAAATTTCATGAAAATGACCCACTAATGTCCATTATGAATTCGATAAGAATGATTTTCCTATTGACGCGAAATCTTAAATGTTAAAATAAGAGAACGTTATGGGTGTTTTAATAAACACAGTTTTATTTATTTATTTTTATAATTTTTGTACATTTGTGACTAAAATGGAGGAATGAAAGTTATTATAAAATCACACTCATTGTTAGTCACACTGTATTAGTATCCTCTGATCTGATCAAGCTAGCGTTGCATTTCGTGTTTGTAAGTTGCGTTATATTCGTTTTATTTCTGTTGTAGAAGTCGGAAAACACCATGTTATTTTAGAACAGCAGTTACCTAATAGATATCCCTGATGCATTTTGATTGGAGAGTTAAAATTTCTTTCCCATAACTCCCACGAACTTCCTCATTCTAATATCTTCTCTTCCGTGATAAATAAGCGCGATGGTGATGGGGGTTAAGTAGTTAAATTTATGCACAACATGGTGCCTTTCACATGCTGTTGAAATATGCTAAATATGGTTATAGTCTATTGAAGAAACGCGAAACTTTTGCTTTCTTGAAATACATCATCTTTTAGTAGTATATTGTGTAAATTTGCGAAATTATTTTCTGTCGTGATTTTTCATAAGTCGAACATGGATCTTTTTCCGCAAACTCGGGCAGTCCAAAACGAAATCTATCACCGAGAAATTTGGAGCTGAAGAATATCTCTGTAGAAAATACTTTTCACAAGTATCCGTCAGTTTAAGTTCCAAGCGGAAATCGCCAAATCTCAGGAATTTCGCCCGTGCAGTCGAAAGCGAATCTTGGAACAATACCATCGCCATCGCGTGATCCTCATGACGGGTGATAAGGAAGCTGGTTTTCGGTTCCGCGAGAAATCCAGGAAAAAGAGCGTTTCTCGCTTCCTTGCCTCGATTGTCTTTATAGTCGCAGCGCATTTCATTAGAATAATCTTTGTTTGGAATGGAAATGCTATGAGAAATCGGCAACGACCCAATTCACCTAATGCACCTGCATCATTCTCTCGCAACTCTACGTTTGTTGAATGCGCCGTTTTTTTACGGTTGATCGTCTGTTTGTGTGCGTACCAGGAGGTGAATAAAATGTTCTTTTTTTGAAGTGAGCGAGTTGGATTTCAGTGGGCAGTCTCAGAAGGTTATGTTTGAATTAAGTACCGCAAAGGGAACGTCACTGTGATCTGAAACTTAAATCCATTGATTGTGACTCCGTTCAGCTAAAAGACCCTTGTGCCCCAACTAGAACATTTTGCTAATAATTTGCTGAAAACTAACCCATGTCAGAATTTTCCTTATATTAAATCTTATGTTAACGTAATTCGATTGTAAATATTGTAAATATGGGATAAATTACATGACAGTCTAAATGCAGGAAATAAACTTGTTGACTTATCAGACCAAAGAATATTTTTTAAATGCGATGATTAAATTCATTAAAATGTATTTATTTATTAGTGACACGAATGATATCTATATTTTTTTATAAAATGATGTTACATAAAAAGAAAATAAGATAACAAATCTAAATATAATTAAAAAAATGGAAAAATTCAAGATGTTTGAAACCTCTACGATTTCTGTGCAGTTCAGAATATTCTATTCTTACGTAAGTCTAATGGTGAATTATCCTTCGACTAAACTCGACTTCGAAATCGAGCTACGTTTTCGATTAACCTAAATTTCAATAGAATTTTAAATACACTTGGAACATCAAATTGTTTGAATCAAGTCTTATACAGTAATTATCATAGCCAGGGAAAAGTTGTTTTCTTCTAGGAAATCATCGAAAGAAAAGCATTTCGGTTATAATTCGAACACGCCTTTTATCTGTCATGGTTCCGGCGGGTATTCTTGCGTTCTTGAAAAATTCCCATTGTTCCTTCCAGTCCGAAACAATGGTCGCAAGGTGTGTGTTTTTCGTACACATCTTCCTATACATCGGCACTTCGAAGGCAAAATTTAAGCCTTTGTTAAACATCTTAGATCAGTTACGGTTGGAACCCTTTACTTCTTCCTTTGACTGATAATTTTTTTTTTCCATTTGCTTTTTACGGTGTTTAATCTTTCTCTTTGATCTCTAACTTTATATATAAGTAAATAATTATTTTCGTTCCCGAAGGATATAAAATTTATGCGTATCTAAATCTTGCAGTAAGTTGACGGTAAGATATGTTAGTCCATACTTCCATTGGTTTCCTTCCCCTAGGCAAGATATGTTCGCGTGAGTGCTACCTTAATTATTGCCACTTTCTTTTTTCAACTTTCCTTTCCGACGTCGCGATACCGCTAGTTGTTACATAACGTCATATTTATGATATGACTCATTTCATTCGTGTTATCTAGGTACCCCTTCGTTATGTATTAGAGGTTATAATCTCAAGTGATTGACCAGAAGAAACAATATCTGAGCCCAACCGTAGGATTTTATTGAACTGAGATGATCCCTGTTATGGAATTATATTGGTGTAGTTTCGCTCCGCCCAAAAATACGTTTGATTGTTCTAAAGAGTGTAATGTCGGAAATTAAACATTTTGATCTCGTGACAAGCAAATGGCTCGTAATATCAGAATATAAGTTGCAGGAAGTTAATTTTTAGAATTATTTATATTTGATTCCTCCACAATTGTTACTGAAGCAGTCGACTAAAAGAAAATATTTTTATTTCTAAATTACGAGTTTTATAGAAGCTTACTACATATTAATATTTTTGTGAAACGGAAATAAAAACTTTTCAAAAGTAAATAAATTGTAAAAGTAATATATTGTTTGTCATTAATCTGCAAATATGTTCCATCACTTCGGCCTCTATTCCCTATATTCCATCACTTGGGATTAAAGTTAAGTTTATTTTATCTAATGTGCTGCAACTGTATATTTATCAAGTACTTGGCTGAAGTCCCAAATACCGAAAATAGTTGCGAATTATTCAGATGAAAATTATATTGAGAATGTAGGGTTTGTTGTAAATTACAACTACAACGTAGCTAATCAGGATTAATTGTACGTTTTGATGCAGCGGTCAATGAAATTCAATTTCGGATTACCAATACGACTCAAAAGAAATCGTTGCTTAACAAAAATTGAGGCCGATATTGTTGAAGCATTAGTGAATCTGTAATCAGCGATTACATCTTTGAGTTCATTAGCCTCATGACGACCAAGTACTTATAGGTGGTTTTACACAGTTACTGATGTTTTAGAAACGCTTTCTATAATTACTACTGCTTAAGTTCAGAAGTAATCAATAAGTGCCGACGGTAATGTACTCCCACGCTTAACTTTATTTTTTTGTTATTGTGCTCTTATGACTTAGCGCGGTCGCTACACCTTGAGGCAGTTTTCCTCTTTAGCTGTTTACCGTCTGCGCTGTGCTCATGTTTTCGACGTAGCGATCCGCTTGCTTTTATCTTCGAAGAAGGCTGTTTTGGTTGCATAAGAACGAGGATGAGAAACGTAAAGATTTACGATGCCGTGTTTTTATGACGGATTTCTCAACGGAATCCCCGTCGTATACCGTGACCCTGAAAACAGAAAGAATGTTTCTTTTCTCCGATGGCGAGCTCTCATTCATTTGGTGCGGGGGTGGGTCACCAGCGGTCCCGTTGCGATTCGACCGTGTCATCGGCGTGTCACGAAGCGATGGATCACGATCGTGGGGTGCGCGGTGTATATATGGGAAGCTATTGTCGAGGAGCGCTGAGTTCACCGTTACCGACTCCCCCCTCTTTTAATCACACGCCTTTCTGCATCCAGGTGGGTTTCCGTCGTCTTTTGTTTCAGATGCAGTGGTATTTCATCCCGTTGATGCGATCGGTCTGCTAAAGTCGTTCCGACGTATCTGATCGGAAGAAGGGGTCACCCGTGCGATTCTGGGATGAGTGGCCAGATAGGCGCGTCTTTCCTGATTACGCGCATGAGATGTAAGGGTTACGTAACCTATGAAAATTGATATGAATATTTATGACTGTTGATATCACCGCTACGTAATAGGTTGGCAAATGTAATTAATGCGGTTTCGTCCTATTTCTGAATCCCTTTACCGTAGCATACAAGAATTCACTAGTTTCAAGTTTTTCTCAAATAATTATTTTTTGTGAGCTTCTCATGATTATCTTTATATGGTTAGAACCGTTAATGTTTAAAATAAAATATTTTATTGTAATTATTGATGAATTTTTTATTGTTCTGTTCGACGGAATATAATGTTAAATATTATATTTTTTTAACTGCTGGGGAAAGTAAAGTTATCCTATGCCATCGAATCCTGAAAACATTAGAAGGATTTTCTGGGTAAGGAGTCGCCCCGTTTAAAAATTGTATTCAGAGAAAATTTTAATATATGTACTTGTTCTTCCGGTCCCGATTGCTTAAATTGTGTATTGTTTAATTGTCTTTATGGCACGAGCCAGGCCTCGAATATGTAGGTGGATAAAGTTGCTAATTCTATCAAGGATATCTGTATCTTTCTGATCTTGATTTCGGAATATTTTCCTTAATACTCCTTGGCAATTTTTTTGAGTGACGGGGCTGAGACCAAAATAAAAAAAAATTAAGAATGGCTCTTAAAGAAAATCGTACGCCAGGTATCAGGATGAATCTTCTCTATCAGGAAGGATCTGCTACCCACAGTACGACAGAACTACTGATGATTATTATTTAATTGCATTCATTCACTGCACAATCCTTAGTAATTTATTTAAAACTATTATAGAAAGGCATTTACCACGATTAGGAATCATAAACATTTAATAACTTCGTAATGAAACAATTGGCGAGTAATCGTGCGTCGACGAAATTTACGTCTATAAAACGAGCTTCACTTTCCTCTCGCGAATAGCTTGTCGGAGAGTAATTCTTAAGCAAATAATCCGTTCAATCGCTTTAAGGAGGAAGCTTATTCATTCCATCCCTTCGTCTCCTACCAGTTATTCTGCACGGCTCACCCACCGCCACCCCAACAGGTACGCCCTCTCTTGTGTAACTGATTCCTTGCTTTCTCTCAAACCCCCTCAACTGCCGACCGCTAAAACTGCCTCCACCACCTGTTCCGCATGTACCTTTTTTAACAGTTGCTCAACGGTTTATTTTTTCGAAGGAAAACATTTCCCCGAGGAACGATGGGAAAGTGCTCTTATTTTTCCGCGTCTGCCCGCCTACTCATTTTCCTCAGTCGGGCTTTTTCGTCCCCTTGGGTATTTTTACTCTCCGCCGTTGGTGCGAAAGGTTTCAGGTCGGAACGTTTGACCCAGAGGTTGCGTGCCCGTGTTTAGGCGCGTGCGTGGGAGAGGTCATCAAACCCTCATTATGCAGTCCCGCTCTCGTTGTGCGCTCGTGAGATCACTCGAATTTAATTTCGTCAGTTTTGAGAATCGTGTGGTTTCTCAAAAGGTTTTAGCGCTCGCTTTTGATGGGCATCGCAGTGTCGTGGATGTTGGGTGCACGTTTTGCATCGCTCCATCGATAGGAACTGGATCATTTCGTAAGAGTTCCTTTGTTTCGACGCGTGAAAAGTAGATCCATTCGTTAATATGTATCGGACGGATGTGCCAATATCGAGGCACGTTGTCGTTCCATTCCGTGCTCTCTTTAACCCGTTACGTGATCAACCCCTAATCAGTCGCGTGGGGTCAGAAGGATCCCAGGAGGTGTTATTTTCTTGAACGGGAAAGTAAATTTGTAAGATATTTCACTCGTTATGAGTAAAGTTTAAGTTTTAAGCCAAAGTAATGAGAGAATATCGTCAAGTTGATATGAGTGTAGAATGTTGTCAAATTAGTGTTGCCAGATTTACATAAAATAAGTTCCAAAATTTACATAATAAGAAAGGGAATGTTTTTGAGAGTCATTTCATATCATCATCATGAGTGCTCTATCTTTCGGTAGGCTTATGTACACTCAAATATCCCTATTAAGCGCCACCCCAACCCTTATGCCATCCAACATCGTTTGCCCCTGTCTTCCCCTCTGTTTTACCCTGAATTCTACCCTCAATTACAGTCTTCACCAATCCCCCTCTCCTCAATATTTGACCCACCCATTTCATCTGTCGATGTTTAATTAATTTGATAACATTTCATATAAAATATAGAAATAATAAATATTTGCAAACTTTGCACAGAGGTTAAAATGGAGCATTTTAAAAATTAAGTTAAGCGAACAAAGCGTTCGCTTTACTTAATTTGCACCAATATTTTGTACTTTTGATGGAGATTTCACTCTATCGGAGTTACTCGAGTATTTTTTTTACCACGAAAATTTTTCATTGACCAAATGTTTAAGCAGATTTATCCTGCTTTTATTTCAGGTTTCGTCAATTAAAGTTGAAATATCGTATTATTCATTTATCGAATGAGCTAAGTTTTCGTACAGCTCTTCCCGGTGATTGATTCAGATACACATTAATTTTACTATGTCCTAGTTTCAAATACTTTTAGTTACAGATTCTTTACTCCCAAAGAACTCTTGAAACATAATGTCTGTAACTATTGTGCACGAACGACTTAAGTACAAATATCAATACTAGTTTGTAATTTGTCTAATATCCGCCAATCCTTTCGATGTATTTATGGAAGTTGCGTAGCAAAAATTTTAATACAGGTCGAATACATCTTTTATAAACTTTCTTTTTATTAATGCTATCTGGAATTCCTCGTGATCTATATTTTCACGTATTACATAATACTATATTTCTCCTTCACTTTTTTGAACACCCGGTTCTGTTAGGTTTTATATGTTTAGTCGTAACTAACTGAACACAAACTAAAAATTGAAACCTTTGTTATTTTGTTCTTCAATCATTGTCTTTTATGGGATACTGTGAAGATGATCTATTGTTTGCCATTTAGTGTAATTATTGGGACCCCCTCTAGACTGCAGTGAGTCTCTAAGTCTAAGTTCGAATAATAAAGCCGTTGGTAATTTATTTCTATGGGGTTATTTTTCGTGCGTAGAGCTCTAATATGACTTGTAGCTTAATATTTTGTTTCACATATCCTGTTCTCACTTAAAAAATTAAGGAAATGCCCTATAATTTAGGTAACCGTTTTATACCGTTAAATTTTAATTACGGTGGTACTTAATTTTCCGGTTTGGCGAAAGGCATGAAGTGTTATAATGGGTTCTCGCAGGGACAAAATTAGTTGCCAGTTTTTCCCTGGTTTGAGACATGTATGATATTCTGTGTAAACGCTATGGATGTTTATCAGGAAAAACGCCATAAAAACTAGTTACGATGAGTTACTTGTTGTCACCAAATAATTATCGCCTTTTCCATGAAAATGAAATCACGAGTAATTAATTTTTAATTACGTTGACGACTTTGTATTTTAGAACTTTACGATGAAATTTTGTTTAATTTTTAATTAAGGTCATCTACATATCTCAGAATTTTTCGGGATATTTCCAGTACAGATAATCTAGTTTGGTGAAAAAGCATCATTCATTCACTTAACTTCAGCTTAATGAATGTCTTAGTCATTCAATTTTACAGAACGAAACGTGACAGAATTTAAACAAGTGAAACGGAGTGAAATAAAATTTTGATTCACATCCAATTTAAATTGTTGTGAAAATAATACATGATTAATGGCATATTCATGTGCATGTCTCCGATTAGTGAAAAATAGAACCTATTCTTAGATATCAAGTTGATTAGAGGGCACTGCTTCTTAAGGTTTTGAAAAAATAATGTTCCGTTAGTATGAAGGTTAAGCAGCACCGGGTTCGACTCCTCGTGAGAGACCAAACGTGCGAAACGGCCTCAATCGCCGATCCTTGTAATTGGAATAGTTGTGCAGAACATATTGGAGCCGAGTCTTTCATCACCATTACGCTACAGAGAGATTCGATTGCGGAGTTGTCGTTTAATTCGAGCCTTTTCCGGGTCGTTAGAAGACTACACAGAGCACTGCAGACACCGTTTCATGGCTTCCAAACCATTCATTCCTCCTTGGGCTAGAAGAGACGTTAATGGAGGATGACTTTAATTCATCGCGACCCCATGGAGCGGATCGCGTCGCTCTCGAGGCGGCTCTTGCGGGTCAAAGGAGCCTCATTGCGCGGTACCCCTTCAATTAACGACCTTCGACCGATCCCCATTAAGACGCTTTAATCCGTTTGACGGCGACGGAAAAATAAGACGTAGATAGTTTTTGGAGGGTCCTAGAGGAAACAAATTTGATAATGCGACGTGGGAGGCCGGCAATTGAAGGCGTTGAAAAGAGAGTGGGAATTTTCAATTGCGTCGATTGACTCTCGTGGTCTTTGTGAGGCTGTGAGATTGACATAAAGCTGTTTTTATTTTTACGTATGTTATATATAAGAGTATGTATTTGGCATATGTAGTCGGGTATGTCAAGGCGAAAGCTATTGTTTAGTTTTAAGAAAATTATTCCCAGAATGGTTGACTGAATGAATTTTCGTTTCTTGTACGATTCTCACCTTTTTGTTTGTTCTCCGCTGGGTTGCAATTTTGGAAATTCTGAAGATTTTCAAAAGCTCCCAGAATTGGATTGGCGGTAATTTAAATCAACGTCTAATAGATTTATTTATTTTGTGGCAGTAGTTTCACCAAGAAAATACTCAGTTCTGGCTCGTTAGCTATAATTCTGTGTCCGTAGAACTATATCAAGTAATTATTTTTTTCGTTATTCCCTCATTAGAAATTAAATTACGGGGAAAATGTTCCTGATGATTTAATTTTGATTTAAGCTAACAAGTGCTATTTATATTTGCAGGAAAAATCATAAAAAAACGTCTTCAATGTTTCTCAGAGTTACAACGAGAAACATCGTAAATCATCGTTACGACGATCGTTCATCGGAAAACAATTTTTCCTTTCTGCTTTCGTCCCGTTACGGCTTGGCAAATTTAAAATTTAGGATCACATATTCATAGGAAGGTTATATCATTGGGTGTTGGTGAAACGTTGTTCGGAATATTTATTTATTTATTCAAATCTCACAGCATAACAATGCCAATTTAAAGTGAAATATAAAAATATACATATAATAAAGTAATAAACATAAATATTTGTGATTTATTAGCGAAATACGGTTTTTAATCTTCAAATAAGTGTTTTGATAATCAAATAAGTTAAAAACGTTGGTCCACCGAGCTTCCGCGTCCGATTTTCGAAATTCGTGCAGACTCCTGAGCGAGTAATCTGCGAAAGAGACATTTTGAGGGAATTTTCCTGTATCACACGTATATTTCCATTGGCTGAACATTCATTTCTCGATCGAGGTCCCACTCTTCCCGTAGAGACTTATGGGATTGAAAAGCTTCGTTGATTGACGCGGAAGTAGTCGAAAGTGACTTCATCTCCGACTAGGAATATTGAAAAAAGAAGCATGTTCTATCGGAGTGAAACCGTATCAGTCGTGTTTATTCACGTGTGACGCACGGGATTTGGAAGAGAGATGTTTTGAGGGAAAAAATGTTTTCGTTTCGCGAAGTTGAAGTCATCGTCGAAAATTTTACGGTTCCGAAAGTTTTGGCGGAGGTGGCACGCTTCGATTATGGCTATTTTTACGTTTTTCTGTCACTCGGAGATTTTTCCATATATTAAGATTTTTTACAGGAAATCGCGAAGTGAGTCATACGGTATATTCCTTAGATATGCAATTTTTATTTTAATAGATTCATTTGCGGATGTGGCTTCACATTTTGTCAGATTTAAATTATTGTATGACGGCTGTACTTCGTAGAACGCCATTACTAAGACGTTAAAGCTTTGTAGGTTCCACAATAAAATTTTTATCAGAATTATATTTATTATATATTTTATAATATTGGCCATCATTAAGGTGATAGCCGAAAATGGTCGAGATAAAAATTCTATTGTGGAACAGACAGTTTTTTTATAACATCTCAGATTTTGTCATTTATTTAATCTTTGCTTGATTATTTTAGATTTGCTTCTTTTAGTAAAATGGTTGCTTTTCCAAATCTAAAATATACACGGGAAAAATAGGGCTTACTAATCAAAATGAGGATTGTAAATGTCTATATTATGCTTTCCTCTTTGTGTTTGAATGCTTTCGCTGAAAAATAGTCCATATTAGTGCAGCGTGATGACCCTATGAATAATAATTTTTATAGCATTCGATGGAGAAAGCAATTCTTACGTATGATACATAAATTATAAGGGGGCCTATGCGTAGGTATTCCTTTATATAAACACACCTGTAATACAATGTACACCTTAGTATTCTGTCTGCCTGAGACATTGGTCGTGCGATGTTGTCCTTTATTTGGCATTTCTACTTGCAAATATTTTTAAAAGCATTTTTAATTCTTAATGGTTGATTAACAGAAAAGTATACTCACTGCTGAATTTTTTATAGCCAGATAAAAAGTCACATTCCAAGTTTATGAAGTATGATTACATTGTTTACGTATCCAGAATCAAAGGTTCGACGTATAACATACGAGAGATGACAACAGTGAGGTTGGATTCCCCCCTTTATTCTAAATTTCCTAAGTTTGAGCAAGGGATGTTTTTTGAAGGTGTAAGAAGCGGTTATTATGTAACTGCCTTATTTGTTTTTCCGCTGAAAGTTATGAGCTCGAGTAAGTAAACGTTTTGACCCAGTGCTGAAGCGACGCAAGTTTTCGCTTTCCTGCGGGTTGTGTCTTTTTTTAAGCTCTTTTTCCACCCCCTTCTGCGTGACTTATTTTCGGATCCAGCGCAAGGCGTTGAATGATCAGTAGTTCATTGAAAACAGAGGAGTTGCGCTCTTTTGGCGCAGCGGGGGGGAGTCTGCACACAATGTCGATGAACTCCGAGGCTATTTCCATCTTCCGGAAATCTTAAGTGCTCGCGCCTGCCGGATTAACCCATTTTCTGGTGTCAGGGAATTCGGAAAAATATACGGCGCGTCATCCCGGCGTCATAAATATTTAGAGCCCGGAAGCTTGCGTAATGTCCCCATAGAAAAATGTCGTATGGTAAAGCTGCATGTTTAAGTGTGCTTTTATGCGTTTTCAGATTCAGCGTATCCGGGAAGTGCTGTGCATTTTTTGCTTGGGAGGTCTATTTCCAGCTGATTGTGTGTTATAAATTCTCAACTTTTTTCATGGCGTGCCTTTTTTAAGAGAATTTATTGCTCGGATTTTTTAACGAGGAAGTGTTTTCCGTTTGAAAGAATCGAACGAGATTATTTCCCTTTATTTCTATTATTAATTATTTACTATTGCTTCCCTATTTTTGCGCATTTAGCTTAGGAACCCCTCTAATATATCGAGCTAATTGAAATTTAATTTAAGTAAAATTTATTATTTTTAAGCATTAATCTACGAGTATTTACATGCTCGTGTTTGTAATAATCTTTACATAATTTTTTTGTCCATGAATTTTATTCTGTCGCTGGGGAGGACTTAGCATGTAAAAACAAACGATAATATTTTACATAAAGCTTATTTCCTTTAGCGTAAATCTTATCAGCAATTGTTCAGCTTCGAATCGTTTACTCAAGTGCATTCGCTCATTCATCATTCAACTATACATCAGTTTTCTGATGTATAGTTTCATGTTTTCAAAATTTGAATAAGTGATGTAAAATTTTACCGATTCATGAAAATCCTACGTCAATTGCGTGAAATTCCCCTCTGGGTCTAAACGCAGCTAAACTTCGTGAGACTTTCCTGTCCAGTGTTTTCCATTCGTTTGAGTTGATTCATACGAGGGTTCCTATGAAGAGGTGCCCTTATATCCCCCTGTATTTCCGGGTGCTTTTCAGTGAATTGAGCTTTTGTTTCGTCGGCAGCGTTCAAAGTTTCCGCGGAAAGCGTTGGCACGTCCCAACTTCAAAAGCGCGGGAGTTCGATATCCCGTCATGAGGAGGGCATTTAAAATACGCGCTGTTTAAATCTTCCGCTAGCTCTACGTTCCTCCGTGGATCCCCGGTTAAATTACGACCCCGCATGAGGGCGCACCCGCAGGACACCGGATGTCCGCGCGTCTCCTCACGTCTTACCCTTCCTCTCATGTCCCCATAACACTCCGGGAAAGGATTCAACCAAAAGCTCTAACAGAAAAAATACTCGGAAGAGAGGTCACTGCTCATCCCTCCACCGAATCCAAGACTTACCCGGCTTCACCGCAAAAATCCTCTCTGCTTACAAGGGCTTCCTTCAGATCTTCCGGGACCTTCCTTCCTATTGTAAATCCACGGCGATTGTTTTTCCCTTCTCAACGCCGACTCCTCTCCACCATCGTCCCGAATTCCGCCTTCGATTCCTCCACGGACGAAATCCCGGAAAAACAAAACAAAGCACTTTTTCCGCGTTTGCGTTCTCTTTCTGAAAACTCTCACTGCGTTCGCTCCCGTGCGTTCGACTCGGAGGAGTTCTGCCGACTGAGCGAATGGTTTGGCCGCGAGTGAGGAACCGTAGGTAGGGGTCGAGGAGTTTTCCCTTTGCCTATCAAGGTCGGCTCCCTCTCTCTCCACCCCCTCCGCTCCCTTTTTAACATCGGAGGCACTGCCCAACCAGTTCACCCACTGGGGGAGGTGGCTTACGATCCTTTACTTTCGCGGCGTGCTCTTCTGCGGATGATGCGTTTTTCCAAAAAAGGTGCTATAGGTCGGGTCATATCCGAGGGAGGGCGTGGGTGGGAAGGATGATGTATCGAGGAATGGACGTTATGCAGTCATCATTATTATCTATAGTGGAGTTACGCTGTTAAAATTTTCACTTTACCGAGGGTTAGGCAATGGTGTGCCAAATATTAGATAAGAAGGGAGGGAATTGAAGTTATGGATGTACTTCTGTCCACACATATTTATACTTTTTATTTATATCCGTCCACTTCTGCAGGTACGCTGACATTGCATCTGATGGTTAGACTAACTCAAGATACTGGAAATGTTATTCTTTTCATAGTTTTTCCTTTCAATGATTTTTCCTTTGCATAATTTTTCTTTTCGTGTATTTTATTCTCTTTTGTAATATTACAATGGGAATTATAAGATCTACGAAGACGACCGAGATTTTGTGGAAATCCGTAATTCGTTTTAAATTCCCCTTTACGAACAAGAAAAATCTTCATTGTTACGAAAGATCGAAACCTTCGTACATTTTACGATGCAGTTAATGTACTGCAATACGTTGACTCCAAGAGCAAATGGAAATGCTTTTAACACTCCAT
This sequence comes from Sympetrum striolatum, assembly GCA_947579665.1. Classification (NCBI taxonomy): domain Eukaryota; kingdom Metazoa; phylum Arthropoda; class Insecta; order Odonata; family Libellulidae; genus Sympetrum; species Sympetrum striolatum. The sequence continues at coordinate 43,340,097 of OX388342.1, read as the reverse complement.
CTAATGATTTCGCCTAGCAAATGATTTCGCCTAGCAAATGGAATTGACTTAACATGAAAGCGTGAGATACGAAGCGATGAAAATACGGAAAATTCTAATGTTGTAGCGTGGGAATCTCGACCTTGAGTGCATTTAGGTGTTAGAAGTACGCGAGTTCACTGTACGTTAAAGCCAGATAATGGGTGGGAATTACGTATTCCAACAAATCATAACGTGCGTGTAAAATACCTGAAGCAAGTCGTTTTCCGGCACCTGATAGGCCTTGCTCCCGTTGCGGTTCCGGTCTAATTATTCGGTAATCAGGAGCATGAACTCACAATTACGACTAATGAGCTGCCATTTTCACCGGGAAAGATGTTTACTCAGGTAAAATTTCAGAAATAGTTAGTACGAATGAATGGTTTTCCGCATTTCATATCTATTGCAACCGTTTTGGAAACAGTATGCTACTATTTATGCCATGGAAATGCTTTAATCCTAAATCGTTGGTAGAATACAGAACTTGCAGACGTATTCGTTAAACGCGTTATCAAGATGCAGTATGTGCAGACTTGGTCTTTATGATACGTCATTTCTGTTGTTGTTGTGGATAACTGGCTGAATTCATTATAATGATTTCATTGAGAGAAAAGCGTTCATAGAAATGTCTACGTGGCCTTTCGGAAATTTGTGGGGGTTGCGTTGAAGAAATACGTTGCGTTCCGCCTTAAGAGGATCTTTGCGGGGCGGACGTGAATGAAGAATCGATTGTTTGGGAGGGAAGGGTGGAAATGTTGATTATGATGTCATAAAGAGCGAGGCGTTCCCTTCTGATGGGATTTTGATGTGCGAAGAGCGACATTCGTATTGGTAAAAGTGCTTCGACTGCTGAGGTCATTCCGCAACCAAGGGCTCCAACCGGGGATCGAATCAGGGACTGCTTTTACGAAAGAACAACGCACCACCTAATTGGATTTCAGGGAGTTGTAACTTTTGTAGTTCTCATGTATTTATAGATACCCTAACTGATAGTATTCACAACTGTTTTTATTCTGAATAATACCATCGTTGATTCCACCCATAATTATATATGATTCACTTTTGTTGATTGAAGAGTAACTTTTTGATATTCTCCCTAGAGACGTTGAATTCTATTTTTAAGCCGAATAAATCTACTTGGTTTCATCTATAAAGCTATATTACCAGAAAAAATTGGTTCTTCCAGTATATTTATTCACAAATTGCCACGTATTCAAACCTTTTCCTTGGTGCTGCACATTCCTCATTTATCTATTTATTTATGTTAGCATAATTCTTTAGAATCTGAGAGAAGCCCGGAATCGTCTTCATGCTAATTGTTTTCAATTTTGCTGATAGAGCAATTTAAATATTTTACTATATAAGACATTTCTCATTAGTTATCGTTCTAAGTTACAAAGGAGATTTATTGTATTTAACCTTGTACTTAATCGAGACAAGATATTTACGAAGTTAGCACAATCAGTAGGTTTCAGTCTCATTCTAAATTTTAGTTCGCCTTTTATGAATGTCATTCTAATCTTTCTCTGTATCGAAGTATCTTTTGGAAATTTTATCCTATTTTATTTTCTACCTATCATAGTTACTTCCAAAAAAAGCTATTTAATACCTTATTTTATACAATCTATTCAAAGTGCTATGCTATTTTTTATATAATCTACGTATTTGCGATGAGCTGTTTTAAATTTTAGTACAGAAAATACACTAAATGCATCAGTAAAGTATCTGATTTTCTAACCTGAAACTTAACTACTGCTCAGGAGCATAGTGTATAACGACTTATCGTTAACATTTCACTGTCTTTAATTACAAAATAACATACTCAATCGCTGAAATTTTTCAAAACATGCAAAATGGTTCGTTCTTTCTCTGCCATTCTATTCTTAAAATCCCGTTTTATTTTCGTATCGCGTGGGCATGTGTTCATTTTCATAGGAATCCTGGCAAGATAGTCGATGGCCTCTGCTTTATATTTTGGTAAGATGATGAACTGGCTATTTCTCAAAATCTGGAGAATTTCTGTCCAAGCAAAAATAAACAGACTACTGGAATTTCCGCGCTCAGAATTCCGAGTTATATACACGCCCTGGAGTGCGTTACTCAGGATTCTTCGTATTTTATGAATAACGCTCCAGGATTAGCTCCCTGTATCGCTGGAAATGGGTGCAATTTAATGAAGTTTTCTTCAGGAAAATTTATGTAGCGTGAAACGAGCAAGGTGATTTGGAGGAAGAAGTAAGCTTGAGAACCTCTACTAATAGCTGTTTGATTACTCGCTTCCTAAAATTATGATTTTTATTTTCTGGTTATCGATATTTTAGTTTTTGTATTGTTGTTTTTTATGTATTTGTAGAAGTATATTTATTACGTTTCAATCAATCGTTTCATCTCAGATTCTAATTTTATCACTTTTTCCCATGCGTTAGTAGATAGCGATATGACCTATGATATAAAAGTAGCTCGCATGCGCTAAAAGATTTAGTGGCCATAATTTATTAAATTGCATTCTTATTGTGATGGAATTGGAATAAGTGGGTATTTTGTTGTATTGGGAGATTTTATAATGACTGGGTATTTTATGCGAATTGGGTATTTCATGACTAATTGTAAGTCCTCGTGGGGCCACTAATTATGGTTCGAAAGTGCCATCGTCAAATTCGGTAATAGTGATTGTGTTAGCATCTTTCATAATGTGGACGGTGCAAAACATGAAAAGACCCCGTGGACTGCACCCGTCGGAATCCAGAGAGAGAGTTCAATATACCGAGCGAAAGCGTGGGCGCCGTACACGTAAGTCGTTCCACGTTCAATTTCAGATCATTCCAACTGGGAATAGCAGAGGATTATGGGATATTTTTCGGGATGTCGTGCGACAGCGCACGAGTGAGGGAATAGGCCCTGGATTAGAACAGTTTAAAAATTCAAAAGCTGCCATTTTTGTGATCATGGACGTTCTCTAAAACACATGAGGAAAATCAATGTGTTATCTCAAACTCACTCTACGAGGATATCAAACGGTATAGTCTGAAATATATATCGTTTCCAACGCACTGTTTGGATCCCAAAGCGATCACATTCTCTCTAATTACTAATTAGAGATGTTTTTGTTTACATTCCGGACGGTTGAAGTGTGTCCTCGGGTATTTCTCGATTGTTTGGAATCCGTGTGACAGCGCTAGTCACGTCGTGACGGTCACGAATTTTAATGCTAATTTCACGTAGGTTAGGTGTCATTTCCGCGTTTGCTTGTTAGTCGTGATTGTTACGTATGTCACGCGCATGACATCTGTGACAATCCATCGCAAATTCATAAGCGTGGAAGTTGTGACAAAAGTAACGGTTGGAACGAAAATCTATCTCAGGTCGTTTCGTACTTATTCATAAACGAACACGTTGATTTTTTGCGAAGAATGGACGACACAGAATTTAGATAAAGTACAAGTACGACACTCGCATATTGACAAATAATTTTTTTCCCTTCACCGTTGAACATCTGCATGTTTGACCTAAATTGAAATTCGGTAATCTTACTTTGGATTTGAGGAGCTAGTGCCTTTATTTCAGGCAATTCATCACGGATTTCTGTAATTCGTGTTATTAAATTTATTTGATGGGCCTATCCTGTATTCGGAACCTGACCAATCGCTGTGCCCTTTCACTTAAAATTGCTCATTATTTACGACGTAATATTAAATTTGTAATGTTAATCTTCTGTCATAATTTTCGGAAAACTTTGCTCGACTAATACGTGAAAACTATTTAGATTTACTCAATGGAAATACAATATCATGTGATTTATTTTTATTGACTTCTGCTAACATTTTATTATTTCTTACGATGAAATTGGTTTTTTCGTGACATTGGTAGTAAGTCCGTGATAAATTTCCAAACATCCGTTACGCAATTTCCCCTGGTTAAATTGGCTCATATTTTGGCGTAATGCTCTTGCATTCACTTCTCTACATAGAAAACGCCATTAATTTTATTTCACTGTAAATTGCGTGAGGTAATTTCCTCATCTTCTTTAAGTTCATTTTGGTGATCTACATCTACATTAATACCATACAAGCCGCCCTTCGGTGTGTGGCAGGGGATGTAAACACCAGTTGAATCTAAACTACTTCCTTAAAGGGTCAAATAAATAAATAAATAAATTAATTAATTGGTTATTGTCGCGTATCGTTCGCGGAAAGAAAGAATTTTGAAAGCGATTCGTCCTAGCATCTATTTCTCTTAACTTACGGTCATTATCGGATCGACCGAGGTAGCAGGGGGGTTGCATGATATTATTATTATTATTATTATTAGGGGTCTTTATTAGGCGAGATTGAGACTAAAAAGTCTCCTCTTCCATCTAACCTGATACCGATTGTATCTTCCGAAAATTGGACTAGATTGTACCTCTAACATCAATCTTTTTATAATCCATTAAAGCTTATGTAGAGGTGAACTTTATATGTTTATAATACAGACTTAGGCCTCTTAATTCATTCCTTTGATGTTGCAATTATTGGTTAAAATTATAAAAACTCCATATAGTTATTTTTTTTGTAAATATTGTCCTCCTTAAGTATGCAAACAATAATACGGTTCCTTCAAATCGTCAACGAATTCTTCGATCTTGATGAGTCTGCTAAAGTCTTCATTACATTGCATTCGTTTGTTTTCTCCCCTCCACCCCGACCTCCCCTGGCTCCAAGAAGAAAAGGAAATTTCGCCGGATTCGCATTTTTAGAAATTCGGATGAATTATGTTTTATCATCGCTTCGCTATCTTCTCCCGCCCCCGTGACGGATTCCACCGCGCATCAAGTGGATTCGCGCCTTTTTCTCATTTCTCTCCTCTGACACAGATTGCGTCTCTTCTGGGGGATTTCAGATTCGAATCATCGAGAGCGCGGAGTAGGTCGGGGAGCGAACGCTTTCTCCGCCCATAACTGCGGATAAATTGCCGACGCCGCGTTGTGCCGATATTGCCGGAGCGTTGCCTATAAAAAAGTGCGCCTATTCCGGAGCGGAAATGGGTTCATTTTGACGTCTTTTGATCTGCGGATCCCTGCGTTTTTGTCGGCATCGACAAACACAAGATCTGTGTTTTTTTCATCCGCGCACGGAACGTTTAGACGCGGTTAATGCAATTAAGTAGAAAGTGCGCTTTGGAATAACGGGGACATCTGCAGTCGATCTGTATTTTATTGGTTTCACCGGATATCGCGAACGAGCGGCGTTGTCGCTCATTAAGCTCTCTTATGGATTTCAGAGGCCCATTACTCTTAATATCTTTTAATGCCTCCGGAATAGCTCGTCTTGGTGTGGCTTCGGAGTTTGTGGTCGTGTCGTTGCTTTATAGCGGTTTTCGTAACTTCTCCATGACGTCTGGTCTAGATATCTATTCAGGGGACCGTAAAATTGTTGAGTAAGATGCGCGCACTGGCTTCTGACGACTCTCCTCCTTGGAAGGGTTCTCCCCATATCCAAAGTATCACTTTACGTTGCAATGAATTCGCTTTATGTTGTGCTGAATTCCTGCGTAACGATTTCACATTTTTGTAAAGAGTATTCATTCATATCGAATGGTTAGTATTAATCGGCGGTTATGTGATAATTTAACAGAATTCGGAAAGAAAACTGAGGTATTCTGTGTATTTAATTAATGATTCGGTAACTCTGTGTGTACGGTAATGCTTTCTATGGATGACGGCTTATTTAAGTTGGATAAAAGGAGGCAAAAAATGTATAAATAATGGCAAGTTTTGTCGAATGAAAGTGTTTTACACTTGGAAAAAATTTTAAAAGGAAAATCTCGTATATCCTGTCTATTGAAGGATAATTACATTTAACTTTTGCAACTTTCCCTTCACATGCAAATGTAGCTGAGGAAGTTAAGTAATACGCCGCTCAAATTGAGAGTGAAATATGAATAACGTTATCAAGTATATTCGCTTGGGAGTGATCGAAGTTGAGAAATGATCGCCGCTGCATAATCACGTATTGTACAGTGAACTTAAAGTTTTGGTACCAGATTTGTAATTTTTAAAAATAAAAGAAAAATAAATCTCTTTGGAGAATTCCGGTAAGGGTTCTCAAAATCACGTTTATGGTAAAAATTTAGAATCAAGAGAAGAAAGAGATGCTTGATATAGAAATTTTACGTCTTAAGTATAAATTTAACGCGTTATTAAAAATACATTCCTTTTTAATATCAATGACAATGAAGGAATAAACGAAAACAGGGAATTTCATTTGAGTAAAATTCTTATTAATTTCGAATTGAAGTAGTGAATGCTCTTAATCGTTTTCGCATTGAAACTGGTTTATCTCACCAATAACCTTTTCTATAATTGCTCTTGATTAACTAGTTTGGCCCCTATCGACCTCCTTTCAAAGCATTCGGCCTGCTCGCATTATTGGTTCCAATCCATGCGATCGCTTCGTTAACTACTTCCTTGTCAAGTCGTCATCCGCCGCTAATTAATCGTAGTTCGGCCTTAATCTTCATTTCTGAACGTTCATTTAGACGGCAATAGAAAAGCGAATTTTCACATAGACGCGTACGCGCGTGTCATTTCCATATTTGCTTTAAAAAGGTTACCGATATGTTCTAGTATAATTTACTATGAACAGTCTTTAGTGATGCGGAGGAAATTTCTTGAAATTTTTAATTTTACGAAAGAATTTATTCTGCAGCATTCATTGGGTGATGATTCTGTGGGTTGTAAAAGTCGAAATTAAAATGTTTCAGCAATAATTGAATAAAAATGTTTTTTAATAGAAATTATCTAATTAAACTATTTACCTTAATGCCTAATTATTATGTCGAAGAACATGGTAGATATAGCGTTTTCTATCATTATCCCCATCATTATGAATTACAAGGAGTATTATGGCCTCCATTTTCATAATATATTTTACCTCACATGTTGGTGATGCTCAAGCGTAGCCTTAAATCGGTGAATTGTTATTGTAAATATAATTATGCTTACTTTCTCCTTCTATAACTTCAAGAATATTTGAATTGAGTGCTTTGTTTCATCGACTTCAATCCGGTAGCCGATGTGCGAGTTGAATCAGCTGCCAGACAAAATATACTTTTCGTGGTCCGGAGTATTTATACAAATACATATTCAGATTTATAAATTATGTATGGGAAATATGAATACAATAGTGTGGTATGTGTTTGGGCTATTTTCCTATTGATTTTAATGTGAAAGATTATCTATCCTATAGATTAGCTATCTCTCCGGGAAAGATATTTAGTTAAATTTTATTTCACTTATGGAGTAAAATGCACCTTTCTTGAATTTAGTTTTGTTCTAGTTGTTATTTAAGGTGATTTGTCCTGGAGATTTATTCAATGACTGCATTATATCGTGGTATTATCTTCGTTTGAGCTGTGAAAGGGAGGTTTTTTCTCACTCATTGGTATCGCGACATCGGCTTGTAGATTCAATAAGACTTAGCGAATCGTAAAGTGGAGAACCATGTTGAGGTAGAGGAGGAAGTTCTTTCTTTAAAAAAAAATCATAAAAAAGGAATGACTTCTATTGGTTATTTTCATTAGTATTTATATTTCCATTTAATTATTGGTTTTAGATAGTAAAAAGTATTGTTTTGACTATGAATACCTGATCGCATACTAAGTATGTAAAAAAATTTTAAACACATTCCACGATGAATTTCAGCATTTTATGAAGCATGAAGATGCAATAAAATTAATCTTGATAACGCTCGTGTTGTGAGAGAAATTCGAGAACATTTCCCAGATTTGAACTCATTCGTAATATTGAAAGTCATTAACATGGAGTTCTTAATAGGCAATTTGCGGTTATGGTAATAGAACTTGATGTAAGAATAAAAATTTCTGGAGAAATAATCCTCTAGTCTGGTATTTAATTGCCTTAATAAATGTGGAGCTGAGACTCGTGTTTGGCATAAGGTGATGTAAGGATATACCCCTCTGCATTATCTACTCAATTCTTCTCCTGTAATATTTAACATTAGTGGAAAATTCCTTAAAATTTGTGTGTAGACTCAAAACTTATTAAATTACAAAAGTTATTTCACAGCGATAAGAGTTCGAAAGGCGTCTATAAATCACCTAATCTTGTCACTGCGAAGTGAAAAATCGTTTAATTTCACTCTTGTTAGTTATAGTAATATTCATTCCATAGTGAAATTCTATGCACGAAGGACTATTTACTTTTACGCTTAAAGAGGCGTTATCATAATCACTAATGTTTCTTCGTGACCCGGAATAATCTTCTCCGCAGCGTAGTTTCAACCGCGTGCTCTAATCTCGTGTTTCCTCGAGAAAACTGGAGTGAATCGTTTTGTTCCATCAGCTCAATGGCGTCAAAACTCACGTTTGGAAATCGCTTCTCCCTTAAGCCGCTTCTTTCTCGGTCACTCGCGTGCGTTCGCGTGGGCGTGCGACACGCGCCCCTTGCGATGTAGGACTCGCACGCATACCTTTTGTTTACGACTCACCCAACGGCGTATCTGGGCCTTAACTAAGAGGTGCCGCTTTGGTGAACAAGCTGGACGTTGCGGCTGGAAGTGCGGTCATTGTGTACAGTCCTGGCCAAAATTAACGCAGCACCGGCCGTAAGGATCGCTAGGGAGGTGCTGCGTTACTTTTGGCCAGGAGTGTACGTTTGTGGACGGACATCCCCGCAAGGACCAATGCAAGGCTCATAAGCTGGATGTACTTCTTTACCACGGCTCGCGGAAATTTATTTTGATCTGCCTTTTAATGTTGTTATAAGGCAAGTGGCTCTTCCAAAGTGCGCGTAGGGAAACAATCAGAAAAAGATCATTTACGGAATTTTGAATAATTTCTACTACACGGAATATATTGATGAGGATAAGGACATTCTAGTGGGGCTGGAGTTTCAGCTGGAAGAATGTCTACCTTAATGAGCAAAAACAAAACATAACAAAGGTATCTTTGCGAAGTAAAATGTCACTACATTATCTCGGGAAATAATGATATGATTCTCTTGAGAGCACTTTAGTTCTTATGTCAAATAGAAATAAGAATTTGAATGCATACATATTTTATATTGGTCGTTCATTATAAATAAAACAGCTATCAAAACGGAAGTGTATAGTCTCCTTTCGTAATCATATTTCTACTAAAATATAGGTTATTTTTAGAAAGACAAAATTTAAAGTGCGAAGTTGCTTTACAGATCGTTATTTAATGCCATTGAGAAAGGCGTGTAATTTATTAACCCTTAAAAGTAACTAAGATTTGTTTAGCCTATGAAGTATAATCGTAATCATGTATATAAGTTACGCGAGATGGTTTTCGCAATTAATTTACAAGGTATTTTTTAGAATCGATTTCCAATTTCTTTAATTCGTTTTCTAAGTTACGAAGCCTGTCAAGGGTGTAAAAGCTGTCGCGCTTCGTCGTGCGAAGGAATTCTTAAGAATTCATCGTTTTAAGCAGCTGTCATAGACGAACTCCGTTAAGACACAAGATTATAGAAGTGGAAAAAATCCAAACTGCTTATTCCCCAATGGTATTAAGAAAAACAATTTCCCCAATGGTGATCTCAAATATCTCTTTAAAAATCCCGTGTTTACCTCTTCACTTAACTTATCATCCCACATCCGTCTTCCTCGCTTCGGGTTTCCGCTCGCGGTTTATCTCGTCTCGACTAATGTGGCGATTGTGACGAAGTATTGCTAAAAGAGCGAGCAATCTCCGAATGTTTGCCTCTTGAGGATTAAGGCGGTACCCAAGATTTGATCAATATCGTTATCTCTTTTCAGTTTTTATTCCAATATAGTCGAGGCCAAACAACCAAAAATATTTCGATTACTATTTAAAGAAAGCCACAGGACTCTGAAACCTTTAAAGGTTTATAGAAGCAAACTCCTAGTTTTTCTGTTACGCATTTGGATAAATGAGCAGCTTTAGGGAACATGAACCCACCGAGAGGTAATGGATCCAAAAATTCCTTTTCAGATCCGAGCGAATAAAGTCTAAACTTTTCCATTGTGCTATAATGGTGTAACCATTCTAAAAGGAATGGTCATGTCTATATTATCTTAAAAGAAAATCCCTCGGACTAGCCTTTACTTAATATAAGTAGAGGAAGCTGATGGGAAGTAAGCCATTATTGGCTGTCGCATTTAAACTTATTAAAAATATTGTGGTTTCATAATAGATTTTCGTCAATTGCACACACTTCTGCTCTCAGTATTCTACTTCGGATTCAGCTTATCTGTTATTCTCGCTGCGAGTCACTATTGCAATGGTCTCATAAGCTCTTTAGATTCTGCCGATCGAGAGTGTTTGAGGGGGTAGCGATTCACTACCTGTGCTGAATTGGGAACATTAGGCGAATTGGTTCTTTCAATAAAAGTAACGGCGCCCTGTAACTTGTGTAACGGGACGGTAATCGTTTGATATTCCGTGAATTGAGTAGTCCACTATTTCTGTAATCTACCTTATTTCAATTAACAAATTTTAGAACGTATAGAAGAATTGAAAGATTTTCACTCAGAAGTATCTAAATTTTGTTTTATTTTGTGTCGTTACTCAGATTTTGTAAATTCGATTTCGTCGAAATAAATTGAAGAAATTTCCGTTGGCACGTAGGCAAGCACAGTATACTAATTGAATGAAATTTCAGTAGAGTAAATTATTATTTGGTCGTCATTATGTACTCCTGTTATATTTTTGGGCACATTTTTCTAGTAGGTTACCCCTTGTGACGTTGACTTTAAAAACTACTTATTTAAAGATTCACAAACAGTTATGGCACTATTTTATAGTGAATGCAAACATCATGCGAAGAATATTAAATAAATAATTGTAAATTAAATAAATAATGGTATTAACTTAATTGTAAATTATATATGATGTACTGCCTTTGAGAGGATTTTGGGGGTTTTCCTCTCAACTAGGGTGAATACCAGGCAGGGTAATGTATTTTCTCCCCCTAAGAAAAGATGAATACCACCTGACGTAGAGCCTACTTGTATTCCTTACAATTAAATAAATAAACATAAAAAATTTAAAGTAAATATACATGATTGCATGAAATAAAAATAAAAGCAAATCAACAGAAAATATCGCAGATAATTATGCACAAAATACGATCGAAGCAGGAAATTATGAACAAGAATTTATCTACATTAACAAATGTGCGATTCGATGACTGTACGGTATCAAAGGACGCAGCTGATATTTTTTGTATTCTAGCGTCCGACTTTTATTGAAAGGATGACTTTGAATGATGGTCGGCATCGGAAATAGCAGTATTGTGCGAATGTAGCCTCTTTCATTTTTATAATCTCACTCGATAATCTCGCTGTGCTTTAGAATCGTCAGTGTCTCCGGAACCGGAAAGCGATGACGAGATCCGGATGAAAACGTCCCCTTACGATCGTTGTAAAGAGCATCCCAGAGGTCAGATTACTGTTTGACACGGATTTAATTGCAGCGTGTCCTCTCGGAAGGGCAACCCTCCGCACGCCCAGGGCCACGCCCAACGCGAGGTGGTCGAACCGCCGACCCCGTTTTCCCCTCTTCTGATTCGTCGTTTTAACCCGTCTGCGCCGTAATTAGGGTAGTAAGTGGCGAGGTAAATGCATGCAGAGGAAATATTCCGCCACTAATAGCCATATACATTCATTTTTCCGTGCCGACCGCGGAATGCAGCAGTCGGCTATGAATTTGCATTCTCGAAAAGGATTTGCCGCATTCCGAATGCCCCGGATTTTCTTCAGCGGCTAATGAACGGAGTGCGGCGAGATTTTTCAAATATTAAGAGTAAAAAAAGGTTGTGATTCATTGCATGTTCTCTTATACAATATGAATATTCGTCGGCTCCCTGTGGAGTAAAGAAGTGGCGGTAGGTTGGCCTTCGAAATATTTCGCCCTTCCAAATACCGTTCGCATTGAAATTAGTTTGAATTATGAAGGGACGGAGTTCTAAAGTTGATTTTCATGCTCTGCGGTTAGGTTTGAACTTTATCTATTAAAGATAATCTATTCCACTTTCTAAGATTTCATTGTTTGCATTCATATTTCACTGATGTAAAAGTATTGGTTATATTTATTACCATTTTTATTTTTGTCACGTTAGATGTGAAGGAGGAATTTATTGATGCACGCTGATGTAGTGATAGGGTTTGATTTTCCTTAGTAAAATAAAACCTTAGTCACTTTTACGGCCTTCAATGCCATCACTATCTCTTGGTTTCTTCATCCATTCAAATTGTGATGGATATTTGTGGCCGATTATTACATATCCATGAAAAAAGAATGTGATTTAAATGCCCTTTTCCCCATGATCCACATATGAAGTTAATTCCAAACCAGTAACCATCGGCTTCCCAGTCATTATCCTACTCCCAAAATGGATCGAATCCTAATGATTGAAATGGAGGGCAGTGAATGTAAAACTTTTTATCATTTTTTATACTTAAGATTACAACTTACATTATAATCCCGCCATACGCTGTCGAATGTGGTTTTTATTTAAAACATTTCATGTCGACCGCTCAAAATCGCCGGAGGATATTTATTTTATCGCGTACAAGAACGCGAACCACACCATAAAATATCCATTTGGACGGTGCGTTACTTTCGAACCTCCATAGAAGGTGGTTCGGATATATAACTGCATCGGCCTGCATAGGGTGAAAGTGCACCATAATAAATAGCCGTGTCCACGTTAGATATCGCACAGCCCTGGGCGAAACCTTATTTGCGAACGGAATTGCAACACTTTGAAACCCAAGAACAGTTTCTCTTTAGTTAAAACGCATATGCGCTGAAAAGTGTTCTGATATTTAATATCGTGCTGTTGCGTTGTTCTATGGAGTTCAGTTTTCTCACAATTACGGAAAATGCCGCGAAGAGCGGAATCTTATTAATTGCATTTAATTTCCACACTCAAGAGAACTTCCTTTCTTATTATACAAGGAATCGTCAAGATTAAGATAAGATTCTGTGCAAATGTACAATTAAGCCCTAACTACTAGATAGTGCCAGGGACTCCTGCTGATATTCTTTTGCGTGTGAGTGTAATAGATATTCTGCTGGATTATAGTTCCTGTATATGTTCCTTTAATTCATAAAAGCCTATGGAAAACCGAAGACCCAATCTTTCGAATGGAACGGAATTTTTTCCAATTTCTCATTGATGTGCATCTTCGGCTATGAATAAAATACTAACAAGTAGTATTTTGGAGATGGTGTATTATAATAAACGGAATATTCTGAAATTGTAATTAGATGGTGTTTATAAGTAAAATTTAATTCCTAATTCTGATTCACTTCTTCGTAAATTTCATAATTATACTTTTTTCAATGAATTTATTGAACGAACAATTTCACAAAATAATCGTAAAGGAGAACATGACTTTTTCTCGGAGATTTTCTGGGAGACTATCACTCAGAAGTTTTTTTTATTAATATAGAACATTCTTCAGTGCTCCTTCAAAACAAATCCATGTCAATCCTTTTCAAGGATGGAAAACAAATACGAACATTCAGTATTAGAATGCCTGTACCCTCAGAATTTCGACTTTGTTAGATGTGTTCACTATTTTGTATGCACAAGTGTCAGATTTTCCTCTGTACCCTTTGCGATTGCCACGTTAGCGGTATTGTCTATTTTCTTGTTTAGGCATTAAATGGCGTTAGCTTACGCCCCTCATTGCTACGAACAGGTGGTTCTGAAATGAATGAGGTACGAGTTGAGCATTATAAGGTAGAAAGAGATTTGGTACTGTAATTAATTTATTTCCATGTTCAGTCATGTCAAATGCTGTCTGTGACATAAAAAAAATAGTCCATACATCATATTTCCTTTCTCCCTCATTTAAAGTTTCTCACCGACTTCTCTCTTCGTTAGCTCATTGATGGACCTCTCCTTGTCGCCTTGTCGGATGACTATACTTATAGTAAACACGTTTCATTATTCTTCAGTCGCACCACATCTCCATTGCTAATGATCTTTTATCCTCTTCCTCCATGAAAGTCTATGTTTCACACCCATACAGTCAATATGTTAGTTTTTATGAACAGCTTTCTTATGTCTAAGCTTATTTTAGATGCTGTTAGCGATGGTATCTCTGTCTGAATGCCCAATGCTCACTTCTCTTGGATTTTTCAGTGTACAATCCTGCCGATTCGATTGTATTATACCCTTCTCTTCTGCTACAGATGTTTCGGGCGAGAGATTTTCCTTTATTTCTATTTTGGAGGAGATACATTGAAAGAGGAATAAATCTGATTTTCTGATTAAAATGAGTTTTCTCAAAGTGTTCTCTTCAGCGCATTTTTCCTTCGCCGTACGAAAGGCTTAGCGGGAGGATTGCGTAAGTGGACCAAGGTCGAGATTCTCAAACGGGGAATTGCTTTCGATTCTCAAAACGCATTCGATTGTTCCTCGACGCCCCAATAGTCGCCTATTTTTTCCCTTTCTTTTCTTGGCTTCAAGCCCACTGATTTCCACGCCATGTGCTTCGATGCTAATGTCACCGTAACCCTCTCTCGCGCTGTTGTTATTCATAAAAAAATTCGCTGCTCGGATACTCTGGAATAGGATCTGTCGATCGACTATGTTGTTCTTTAGGTACTCTTTTTATATGCGGTGGACGGTTCATCTCGGGAAATGATAATAACTCGTCTTTATTTGGGCGATATAGAGGCTAAAATCTCTTCTTCTGCCTAACCCATAGTCATTAATTATAGAATTATTAAATTAAAGAGAATAGAATGAGAAAAAATTAAAAGAATTGTGGGTGTAAAAACCCAAGAGATTCTTCGTAAAAAAATGATCCACTGCAGGAAAACATCCACAAAGAAGGGGGGTGTGAAAAACTAGCGCAAACCTTCCGGTATTAAAAACTAAAAGGTGAGATGTCAATAAAATACAAAGTCTGCGGTTTATTTTCATAAATGGCGTTCCACCAAGTAAAGTCAGTTCACATCGATTTTGTGAGATGTCAAAATATGTAAATACCAATAAATACACGTATGAGGTACTTCAATAAGAATAGTCAGTACAATTGAAATAAATGCTATCAATATACATGGTAACGTAGGAAAAACAAACAAATAAAATAAAAAACATTAATTTCATCCATATGGTACAATAATATTTTATTTTTATGTTAATTAATAAATTAAGACGATAATGATTATGAATATAATTCTCTTGGGCTGAGAATGATTATGTACAGAGACAGAGAGAGCATCTTATGCGTTGAGAGGGAGAGCAATAGCAAAAGTATTTATAGAACGGTTTATTGGTATTTATGCCACGGTTTTTATAAAAAGAATTTGAGCATTGATAAGGCGAGAAATAATAAATTGAGATGAACGATTGCGCAAATATTGCTAAACATTGTTAAGAAGGTAATTAATGAATTGTCTCATTCTGTCTTAAAAAACTTATCTATATGAGATATTTCATAATGGCTTTCTGGTAAGTTCTTGAATACTGACTATTTATCATTATACAATTCACATCATGTCGTATTTATCATTAATTATTTCTTACATTTAAAATGTTCAAAATGAAAGGTAAATTACAATGCTGCTCTCCACTGCAGTCTGACTTACAATAACATTTTACTTGTTTCATCAATGGAAGAATTCGAGTTTTAATCGATTACTTACCTGATTCTATCGATCTTCCATTAGCCATTATCGAGCAGAAGAAATTTTCGTGATATCAATATTGATGAAGACATCTGCACCTTTCTTATCAGTTGTTTTTCATCGCATTTTTTACCTTAAAACCTTTCAGTTTCGCTCCCTTACTATCGATATATGTAGTGTATGTTTAGGTTGAAGTGATAATTACAGAATGGTCTTATCAGTAAAACGTAGTGAGTGCTTATATAGATATAGTGCATATCAGGTAGTTTTGTCTTACGCGCTTTGCAGATAAAAGGACATTAAAGGAAGTTTCAAACATGGTTTCTCCAGTGTCTTAGCTGAAATTACCTTGTTTATAAGTGTAGCTATGCAAAGAATACCTATGTTAATTAATGGGAAAGAATATTAGTACGCATACAAATAACTAAGCTTTCGATGAAAATGAGATCGGGAATTTTCCGGCTGTTTCATTTCCCTCAGTGAAAGGAGTTGAAATTTTTGTGTTGCTCGTTTCCTATTTACTGTTAATCTGTGCAGTTTACTATTTTATTACTATTCATACCATTGCTTCAATTGCAGCAGAAATTATTTTCTGGAATTAGATAATTTGATTTCTCCCTCAATTAAGGCTGTAGTGCAGTTTTAATTTGCCAGAGTGGGAGTGGAAGATTAGGTTAATTGTTCCCTTCCTCTATTTCTAACCATTATGAGAAATTATAAAATTGATTTGCGCTGTCTTATTCGGATTTTTTGTAATCTAATCTTTACAAAATAGTGTTCATTTAACTCTCCGAAATCCATTCAGATATCGTATTGAAATAATTTAATAGCCTTTTTATAGGAATTAATGTCATTAAATTTTGATTTTCATGTAATTCTCGTTCCCCAGCGCAATTGAATTTGTATTTTTTTGCTGTTGCAATGACGGTGAGCTTTCGAATTGCTGCTTTCGCGATTGGCCGAAGGACTATTTTCGCTCGATTAGTTATAATTAGGCATAGTTTTTCGTTTTATTCGAGTCCTTGAATTTATTTCAGATATAATTGTAGTGTTTCCCTTATTACGTAATCTTTGTGAAACAATCATTTGCTGCGGTAAAATTAAGTTACAAAAGGATTCGGATTTCGTTTCGAATATGGCGTTGGTTGTCGAGTTTGTCTCTCTTCGATCTGCTTTGGAAATACCTCCTCAAGGATATTATTTTTTCGATATCAATTGCTTCCTTTTCTCAAGTATCCGCAATTGTCAACTGGCTGTACCATCACTCTAATACATTCAAGTTCAAGAGTACATACTCACAAAGATAGATATCAGATTTGACACAAAAAGACGTTTGTGAATACATCCAGTCATAGCCTTACAGGAAGTACTATCAAGTTTTCATTTGGGTAATTCCATCCGATGGTATTTGGTTCCATTCATAGCTTTCCTTCCATGTAGAACTCCCGCTGTGTATTGAATGTGCAGAATACTTCCTGCCTACAAACTTCGGATGAAGCACATATCCAATGAAAACTTATTTATTTGCTGTATCAAAAATCTTGAACATTTTTTTGTGTTAGTTTTTCGTTAGTTTTTAGCTGTGCAATTTTGTTAGCCAGGGTATAACTGTGCACGCTAGACTGATCATTAAACAATTATGCTGTTACGTAGGCCGATTATTTAATACATTAATTATTTTGTCAGTTCAATCAGTTTAGACAATAACGCAAGAGCTTTTGGTTTCAGCAATGCTCTCTAGGTCATCTGGATTTCCTGTGAACGATATTTGTATACCTTTTTCTTGATGATGGAGATTACTAATTTAGTGGAGGAAAGTTAATATGTGCTTCTTATTATGTGAGCTGGAAAGGAAAATGCCGCTCTTCACTCATCACACAGATACTCAATTAACGTGTGAGCTCTTCTGAGATTCCATTGCCAATTACGAAGGGAATTTATGGCGCCGAGCGAAACATCGCGGCTGCATTACGCATGCGGTGAAAAACTCCGATCACAATGATCTCAGAATTATATCACTGTCTTTTACGAAAGATGCGTCGATGCTCAATAAATCACTCTGCATCGAAGAGCTATCTCGCGGAGTCCCAAGTTAACTGCTGCTCGCCGGTTTTACGCATGCTTTTGTGGGATTGGATTTCGAATCAGGGCGTGAATTCAGGTTCGATTCTGCTGGATCGTAGATAATGAAATAACTGAAAGGACTGTCAGATATTTGATATGGAGGATGTCCGAAGTTCTTTTCTCTAATGACCTATTTATGAAGAATCGCGGGTTGTTCTCACAAAACACACTTCCCTGAAATTTTAAACAAGTGATAGTGCATCGTAATTTTTTGTTTTCTTGCTTAAAGAGAATGATTATAATATTTTTTATTGGGTTGGACGCATCCTAAGTTTAATGTTATCTTCTTCAAGAACATTCGGACTTGAGAATTGCTTGTAATTTTGTGAAAACAATAACTGCGCCTCAAGATATAGGTCAAAGGACGGTGGTTTTAAAACTTATATTTTATATCAAGTCATATCAACTACTAAGTATATTAGAAAAATATACTTAGTAGTTACTGGTAGTTTTCAGTAACGTTCTCCTTTCTCTGCTTACTTTTATCAAATATTGATGTTAATCGTTTACTTCAAGGGTTTCCGCCGGTCAACTACGACCTTAGGGCATAATCTGCCTATAAAAAAGATATTCCATGGTCCCGGAATGCATTTGAATATATATCGATGCCTCCATATATGTGATAACTCTCATTGTCAGTATAATAATATTTCTTCTTTAAATTGCGTTTGCTCCGAAAGGGATAAGTGAATAACAAGTTTGGCGTTTTTAAAAATAGGTCCTGGCTTCATTTCTCTGTGTAACTCATGAATTTTACTGATTACCATAAAAATGAGAAAATATATAAATATTTTTAGAAGCGTATCTATGTATATTGTGGTGGGGGAAGGAAAAAAACAGCGTTACATTCGATGTACTAAACACGTGAATACGCACTTTAACATCGATTAATTGTCTTCTGCCTATCATCGGTTGCTGCCCCACGAATGTCTTCATGTTTTATGCACTTTGATTTTTCATGAGAGTAAAAATTTCTTTGAAAAATCACTTCTACGCCCTGGAAATAATGAAATATTATACAACTTTATACTTAGTTTTACAGATCCTTATCTCATTTTAACTACATAAACCTACTCTAAATTTAAGATGCTTATGCAAGGTATCAAAAGGAGCGCAATTGAAAAGCCTGCACCCGTATAAAATTATGTGTTATCGGTTCAATTCAAGCCGTGATTCGGATAGGATTGTAATTAATCAGCAGTTAGTTGCTCACTAACGAATGCAGTTTTTACCCGTTCCCATTTCTCGTGTCCGTTGGCCGGTCGAGGGCGATTCCCTCAAGACAGCTCTTTTCGCTGACCTGGCGCAAAAGATAATCGATGGCGGGAGAACGAACTCTCTGAGCGTATGGAATCCATTACGAATTTAGCTAATCTCCTGCTGATCTCCTCGCCCCAGTTAACGGGTGGCAAAGGTTTCATACCTTCAAAGGCTTGATTTCAGAACATTAAACATGACAAGCGATTCATAACTTCCTCGTTAAATTGGCTGAGGAAAGCTGATCCCGGTCGAGTTACACAAGATGCTAGACCCATTTAAGTAATCGTCGGAAAATGGTAATTTATATCTTGAATCGGACGGACGTATGTCCGGGCGGAATTGAATTAACTAAACTAGAACTCATTTACATGTTACTAAAATGAAATCTTTGGTATTAGATAGTAACATGTACTCTTGGAACTTAAATTTACATTTCTTCGAAGAGCTAATACTCGTTTATGTGGATTCAAAGAAATTGTTATAAATTGAACTGAAATTCATTTTTCTCTATTAAAGGTTAAAGCTAATTTATTATAAGAATATGCAACCTCATTCAAGAACAACGGTAAAACATTTTAGCATTAATTGCACTGAATAAATAGTTAGATTAACCAGAATGGAGAAGTTTCGAAAGTTCAATGTTTCGGTTTTTTGCTAAGAAAACTTTAAAGTAGTCCGAAATAGATCGAAATGATTCTATTAATTGCCTTGAAAGGCTTTTTAAACTGGGTTAGTAATTATTTGAAATTTCATTCTCATTCTGACGTATCAATATAATTGTGATCGGTTACGTAATTTGGAGAAAGAAAAATAGTAACTAACCAGATTATTATTTAAATCAATCTTCTAATTAATTCTCATGATTCTTAATTTTCGTCTTCTTTCAGTTTTCAAAAGCAATATGTGTATTTTCGCATTTATGTTAACTCGATAATAGTCTCAGTATCACCATCTTGATTCTTTGATCAACATTTAATGGGAGATGATGGGTAGGTTTTAATGATCTTCTACCAAATCATAGAGTTAAAGCACATTTCCCAAAGCAGCTGTCCTGGTATTTTTGGCTCCTCTCAAATTCAAGTGATCAGGAACACTTGGAAAAGGCCAGATAAAACATGTGATGCAACAACTTATTTTTCATTTTACTATTTCTCTGCAGTGGACCTAAAGCGCTCTGTTGTTATGTAGTTAAGTGGTCATCTGTTTCTGTTGTCGGCGATGGAACTACTATTATCTTTAATAGTTAGGAATTTCCTCTCGTCTCTTTTTTGTATAATGGGAAGCTATCCATCTCGACGCTTTGAATGCACATTTGGATTTAATGCGCACAATCGCTTCAGTTCTTTAACAGCTTTGACAATTTAGCCTATGTAGCTTGGTAATTTGCGACTCATAATGCATTTTTATCGCGTTGGCCATTCAAAAATAATGTTCAGCAGCGCAGAAAATATCGAAAATAATTCTGACGATGCATCCTTCTTGAAATATTTTAAGAGGCTGCTTTCGTAATAAATTCTTCAATTCGAGTTCCTGCGTTTCCTTTAAATTAATTTTTCATGCTAATGCTATACCCCTTAATTATGCTTAGGTAAATTATCCTGACACGCTTGATGTGGTAGGTAAAACATAGCGAAAGATACCGTAATACGTTTTCAGGTTTACATTTTTTTAAATGTAATCAATTCTTATGGTTAGATATTTACGTAGAAACCAACTTGGGTTTATGATTAAGTTACTGGTAATGAAAATGCCGGGGTAAATGGAAAAGTAAAAATTTGAAGTCCGACACTGAGGCATTAAAAATTGCCTCTTAGTTTTAATTTTAGTTCATTGTATATCGTATTCTAAATTTTCACTACTCTTGTAAATAATCGCTCATGGGCTTATGAGAATAGCCTGACTGGCTTATTAGAATTGTCAAATTTTTGGGAATTTAGGGAATGGCTTCCTACTCGCCCACGACGCCAGTACAGAAAGAAAAGTTTCAAGAAAAAAATGGTCGACCTCTATGTCAATTCCCAAAGTTTATTTTGGCGAAAAGATGGATTTTAGCCATAAAAGATAGAATATACAACTTAAGTAAAAGATCAGAAATATCTAAACAGGCTTGAAGAAAACAATTTTGACGCAGTTCTCTATACCAGAATGATTATTGGAAGAAGAAGTAGAAGTATTGTTAAAAGTGCTTCGACAGCTTAGGTCATTTCGCACATTGGCTCCCACCGGGATTCGAACCCGGGACCGCTTTCACCAAAGGCAAACGCGCTGTCCACATGACTATCCGGGAGCCTGATCATTGGAATGTTTGTTCAATTCCCATTTAGTAACTATAACGAACAGTGTACACGAAGCCATCACATCTCAATCAAGTTGTAAATGATGGTCTTCAAAACAAAATATTTATCTTAAGACCGTGGGAGAAATTGTTTGATGACGGAGATTCACACAGAGGCATGACCTTACTCCGGATGGATGTTGAAATTCAAAGTGGTGATATAACTCGTAAAACTCATTCACAACACTCACTCACTTGTCAGATAGTTCTCTAAGAGGCATTTATAGATTCCCAAGGGTATCGCAAGTCAGGAAATCATGAAGGAGGAAAAGAGCGTGATTTTATATCTTGTGATCGCAAGTGAGTGGTTATGGAAGAGATTCTTTATTATGCACTCAGTGCGCCGCTTTCTTGTTCGGGAAGGCGTTGCGTAACGAGCGTTCGACCGTCTTTGACGGTAATTGTGTTGAGATATGAACAAGTTGCGTCCGTGGGAAAAGTATCCTGTTTCTCACGCATGTCCGGTGGCACCCTTCACTCCCCGGGAAGCATTTATTTTTCTGCGGCGTTGGTATTGCCAGAGCTCTTGCTTAAGCGTTGCGTTTTTGATGAGGCTCCTGGCAGTGGCTGCCGATCGTGCCAAGGATGCGCGTTCGCACCCTCGTTGCCTTATAACCTTGATAGTAACCCAGCCAGCAAAGGGAAACTTTCTCGGAGGGGCAATTTATCAAGTACTCAACTGCCTCTTTACACAATTGAACCTCCTGAACCCAGAATAGACCATTGGCTCCTCAAGAGCTCCTCTAGAGATGCGAAATATTTCTTCGAATGAGGAATGGTTTATGGATTAGTGGAGAAAGGGGTCTTTAAATGTTACTGTAAGCAGTTAGTTTAGTTCGGGTTTAGTTAGTAAAAGTTTGAATAAGTTCATTTTTCTCCTCTTATATTAGCTACAAAAAATATCGACGTGGAAGTTGAAATGTGATGATCCTAACTGAATTAATAACATAAAGCTGTGTGGTTTCTGAATTTATTTTAATCTTAAGGTGCCTTTTACAAAATTTAATAAATATTTTTGTGTGATACTATCTAAATTGGGTCCTATCTAGCTTGATGCAATTCTGTTAAAAATTTCTTCCCTTTGGTCTTCCAGTTAAGGTCTGAGGCCATTAGTATTTCCTCCTTCCCATTTTGAAGTCTATTATGATTACCTTATCCATCGTAATAATTTAGATCATCCAATGAGAAAAAATAATAAACGATAATGTCGTATCGTAATTGCTTCTTTTTTCTATTGTAAAATTGGCCAACTATAGCTACTGCTTGATCCTACCGAGCAGATGTCGACAAACTTTGGCAAGCGTGCTAAACATGGCTCGCTGGTGACATTTTATTGCTCACGATGTTATCGTATGTTCTTAAAAGGCTTTGATTGGCTTGTGGAAATATTTTGTTTTGGAAATATGGCCGATTTTGACGCCAACTCTCAAAAAGGTTGTCCACCCCTTCTCTAGAGGTTTACTCCAAAATCCATTGCATTACAGGAGTGTGAGTACGTATTATGGGTAAATGAAATTATATTGAAAATTCCGATTAAATACTGAATTATTTTCAAATTAATTATAATTTTACTGTCTGGAAATAAAAGAGTGAACGAGGGGTGAATGACGAAAGATTACTTCTTTAATGTGGCATTTCGGAAAATTATCATGAAGAGATATATTTCCGTCCATGATACCGTATTTCTTAGACACATACCTGCATAAAATATTTATAAAAGTGGTGTTTTCGTTTTTTCCTTCATTATTAAATCCTTTAGGACTCAGATTTCTGTTTACTTTGCAGAAAAATATTCCGCAGTTATAAACATTTTCTTCGATTTAAAATCGAAGAGAAATTGGGTGGCCTTAATTCCGTTTCGAATTAAAAGTGGTAAACAATGGAAAATTGGATAAAATTAATAAAATAAGTATCATTACGTCTTGTTATTTTTGGTAGTTAGTTTTAGAAAGATATTGTAAAATGTAATCGAATCTTGTCTTTGTGAATTTTCTTCAAACTTCTAAAAAGGCTTTTCGCTGGTATTTTTAAAATAACTAGAATTGAAAAGAAAATGATAAAAACTTCTCTAAATTATAAGTATTAATTCTATTTAAATTCTTCATATATTCTCTAAGCTGAACAATGTAATCAGCGTGCATATATTACGTGCATATGTAAGTGGATGTTTGTCAGCGACAGAAACACTACGCCCGGTTCAGGTGATCGGAGATTGGTCAATCGGGTTTCCAAGCTCTCCTAATGGTGCTATATACAGTGTAATTTATTGCATTTTTAATGGTACGTATTATGCAAGTGTAAAGGTGCATATGCAGGTATATGTCTTTCACTAAGGTGCTCGGGCAAGAGGGGGGAAGCCTATCAAATTTCTGACATTTAAAAAACTTTAAGCAATTTACATTTCTAAAGCTCCATAGGTTTCCTTTCAAAGCGATTTGTGCAGTTCATTCGAATATAAGGGTAATGAAAGGTTTGAAACGATTTTCGTTTACATATCAATGCATTTAGAAATTTCACCCTTTCAAAGAGAAAGTAGAGTGCCTTATTCTTGTTCCAGAAATAACCTTTTTCAGAACGTGGTTGTTTTTCATTCCGATTCACGCTTATATCGGCTGGTTTTGTCGATACGAATCTGTGACTAAAATGAATTCTACTTTAAACTTTTGCACGAAATATATAAAATAATTTATTAAAATCAGCATTGAGAAAAAAAGCATCTCTGATATTTAAATTTTGGCCAACGAAGAAACATAAATACTTATCTATAAACTACTCTAATGAATATATTCTAATTGCAAATATAGGTCAAATATGTTGGTATGTGGGTGGTTTTCTTTGTGACCTCGCGAAAAATAATATTTTTGGTTTTGTATGTCACCATACGGTGAAGAAAATGGAGCTTATATGTAGTACAAAATGAAGGAGATAATTGGTACTTTTTCCACAAAAATGTTTTATTTAAAAATCGTACTACCAAGTTTCAACGGAGGACCGTCATCTTCATGACGGACGGATTCACCTGAAGATGACGGTCCTCAGTTGAAACCGGTAGTACGATTTTTAAATAAACATATTTTGTGGAAAAAGTACCAATTATCTCCTTCATTTTGCATGATGGATTTCCACCATATCTCGCCCGTTTCTATGAATTTTATTATATGAAGTAATTCATCTTGCGGTGCAATATCATAGAAAAATATAGTGCTTGTCACATTCGCACGGTATTAATTATCAGGCTATAAGACTTCTAAATTGCTTCCTCAAGTTTTAATTGTAATTGAATCTCCCAAAGGAATATTTTAAAAATAATATATCCATTCCAAATCGCGCACTTTAATCAACATATATAATCATTTATAGAAATTCACCTTAATGGTTATAAATCATTTATGTAATAGTCACAAATAAAAACGTAGTTCCAAGTTTCATTGTTAAATCCATTATTTTACCCAAAACGAAATATTTTTTCTTTTTCTATGAACGTCATTTAAAAAAACTTATATTTCAACCTGTAATTTTTTATTAGCCTTTATGTTTGAATGACACAACCAAATGATCCAATTGACCCGATATCCAGTCTCCGATTTCTTATTTTCCGGTATGTGCATACTGTGTTGAAGTGTATTCTGGCTCACCCCTCGGGATTCTATGCGGTTGCGTTTGGAATTCAAATCACCTCACAGGCTCTTACTCAGTCTGATTATCTGGCGAGGGCGTATCATTGACTGCAATTGCGATCGAGAGATAGCGCGGCTTTAAATCGCCGTGGCACTTCTCCAGTAAGTTCGGAAAAGCACCTGTTGCCTCTCTGCATCTCCTATTTTTGCTCGCTGATCAATGTGCGCTTTGCGAGCTGCCAACGCTTTTCTCTGCCCGTCATGCCCATTGCTTAGTCACATTCTCGAACAACGCGGGATCAAGTGTTAGGGCAATTGCACTTCTCACAACCGTTTTTATTTATGTAAAGTTATCCATTAGTTAATTGATTGATTGTTCTCGTTGAATTTATTTTAATCGTCACAGATGATGTAGACATACATACTTTCGCTGACGAACAAGTACACTCCTGGCCAAAATTAACGCACAACCGGTCGTTAGGATCGCTAGGGAGGTGGTGCGTTAATTTTGGCTAGGACTGTACATAAGTACTTGCGTGTAGTAAAGGAAATTGATCTTGTGAGAAGTGGAGCGTTTTATTTGCGTAAACAATTTATACGTGATACCTTTGACATTCCCGCCGCCTTATTGTTTTTAGTTACGCACAGAAGACTTAGAAGCTCTCCTTAAGAAGATTGCGGACACAGACATCGTCTTCAGAGAGACTTCTGTTACGTCAAAACCTAGCTATCACCAAATAATACATTTACGTGGATGTTTTAGGAATCGTATGTCATAATGATGCTTAAGTTCTTCGTGAGGTTTTTCTGTTGCGTTCTCTTTTTACGTAATATCTTTTATATGAGATCTCCAAATTTTAAATTGAAAGCTGGACTTAAGTAGGGATATTTATTCAGCTTATCTACGAAAATCCGCAGGAGGATATGAAAATTTAATTTTCGCCGTAAATTTTGCGTCAATATCTCCCGAGCATGTTCACGAAGTCTTGAATACGGTCTGTAATAGTGTTAACCGACCTTTTTGAGGCCCATCCCACCGATGATACTTGAAGTGCCCTTACTTGGTATTCGTTCTTTCCGATATGTGTATTAATTTTATTACTTATATCGTTTTACTTATTATTTTTTAGTTATCATATTTTTGTGATGCAAAATTGCATTAATTGAGAAATCAGTCTTTCCTTCATTCTTTCATGAGGCATGGTATTTCAGACGCTAAGATGAAAAGCTTGAAAACGAAATTTCTATAATAACTTAAGTTGCAGTTTCAGTAAGTCGGGAGGGAGAGTTTTATCATGAAGATTATTTTTTTCGAATTACATCTCCTCTTCATTAATGAGGAACATCTGAGTGAGTAAAAAAGTGTTTTTATCTCCAAAATCCTTTTGTCCCGAAATTCCTTTATCTCAAACAAAGAAAAGAATCCTGGCATGCCTACAGCTTCTGCGGTGTTTTTATCTTTGCATTATTTTTTGTACCCGATTTTAATATTCTTATCGATGATGAATTACTATTTAGATCTTAAATTTTGTATTAGATATATAATTGAATTATTCGCATAATATTTCATTTTCTATAAGCACATACGTCTTATTTACGATTTACTTTCGACTGTCTTCTAATATTTTCTATAGTTAAAATGCCAGTTTACCGGAATTACGTCTGCAAAATTCGAAATATTCGCTTCGTAACGCATAGATAAAAAGTATAAATAAGGAGACATTTTATTCAATAGAATAAATCATTTCAAACTTCTATTCCAGTAAAATCATGAGGGTTAATTATTAATTTTTCAGGGCATTTAGTAAACATATTGTGATCGTGAATGGGATTGAATTATTTATTCACGACGGAACTCAATAGTTTAACTTATATTTCTTCTCCTACGGATTTCATATTACCTACCTTGCAAGTCCGTCCATGTCCGTCCGTATTTTTTACCTTTTTATGTTTTAACGTGGAAAATAAATTTTCCCTTAAGCTTATCTAATCAAACTATACAAATACATAAGGTTGGTTTTGCTGAAATGACATCAACATTAATACCTAAGCAACTACACAAGCCGCCTTTCTGCTTCTTTACAAAACGGAACCTTTTTACGGAATATTTTTTTCTATCAGCAAAAGCCACAGAGGACATTTAAGATGAAACGAGAGAGATGGCGTTTTTTCAGAATCTATTTCTGACACTTTTCCCTCAGAAGATTACCAAAAGATCGATTTTCCCCCGAATCGCTTTCTCTCCTGTCATTCACTTTTCGTCTTAAGACGTGGGCCATCGGCAGGGCTTCCCCCGAGAAAAAATGCATGAGAGTTGAGGGTAATGCGCTTATCGTATGGCCGAGGACAGATCGACCGAAAGAGGGAGCGCGGTGTAAACAAAGGCATATTTTGTCTCTCCCCTTTGGTAGTGTGTGTTTTGACCCAGATACTTTCCCTCTGTGTCGTGGGTGGGCTCACGACATGCAAAAGCTCTCGGACGCAAACGGACCGAACAAGGAGAGTTCCTTGTCTCTCAACCCCTTCGTCACTGCTTCCGGAGTAGTCCGTTCTTTTTTGCTATCTGTTCCACTAGGCTAAAAGTGAGGCTCGGCCAAGTCTCGACTTATAAAGGTTTCGCGCTGTTTTTGAAAATGAAAATAATTCATAGTTTATAAGAAAAATTACTAGAAAATGGTTACATTTTTATCTTAAAATTATTAAATGGTATAGAAATTATCAACTAAACAATTTCAATTCATCAAATATGTCATTAATAAAATTATATTAAGATGAGTTTACTTAATTTTTAATTGATAGCCAATAACATTAAGATCTTGTTAACACTTCCTATTCCATGATTTTTATTCTGTTATTAGTTTAATTAGATTTTATAAATATCATCAAACATTTTCTCCTGGTTTAATTAATACTACGGAATTGTTTTTATTTCGATGCCAAGCGAATGTAGCGGCAAGTAGTGAGTAATTCAAATCGTGTTTCATTACCAAAGTTTTCCTTTTTCACACTATATTGTCTGTACTCTCTGAGTAATACCGAGTAATACTTTGAGTAATAGAGCTCAGATATCGCGATTTCCAGACATATTATCAGCCACCTCTGCATATTTAATTCTTTTAGAAATCGTTGAACCATGAAGCATATTGAAATGAATTATGAAACCATTATTGTGTCAATTTTTTTAATTCACTTTCGGAACTACCATTTTTAGAAAGTTTAAATCGAAAGAATATATTTTTCTCGTTAGTTCGCTATTCAAGTCGTTTCAAAAAATGAATCTTGATTCTCTTTCGGTTAAATGTTAGATTTTCTTTGACTAATGCCAGATTTCATGGAGGTTTCTGTAGGAAATTTTCATCCGAGCATTGATCTCTGAATGATTGCTCCTTGGTATGTCTAGGCCCCTGAATTATCCTTGGTCATGGTGTAGAGATCGATTTTCTGTGAAGCCGTTTTACTCATCTTGAGCGAATCCTTGTAGTCCTTCATTTGCCTCATCCCAAATGCTTCTGCCGAACCTTGATGATGTGACGTCAAGAAAGGTTTCAAGGTACCCTGAACCCAAGGCAACGCTGAAAACCCTTTTATTGGATGTCTATTCGCCTACGTGCTTGGCATGAGTGGTATATATCAATACATTTGATAAGTTCGATGTGGTATTCAATTTCTTCCATTAATACCTTTCAGAACTTACATATTATACCTATATGATCAATTAAATTGTAGTTGATTAGAATCCTCGGTGGCTTAGCAGTTAGGATGCTCGCTTTCCACCCTGGTGGCTCGGGTTCAGTCCCAAGCTAGGCAGTCCAATCCTTCCCTCTTGTTTTCGAGTTTTTGAGGCTAAGGGTTGATCAAGCTTATCAAAATGATTACCAAAGTTAGATCCTCAAGGTAATTTTAGGCGGTGGAAGAGTTGGCCGCATTACTTACATTCCATGCCGTCAGGCCTTAATATTTGCAGCCTTAACCCGCTAGTTTTCAAAGCTAGCTACCATTTAGACCATGCATGAGAAACCACGTGCTATTAAATTTTTTCCTTTATCGAAATTGAAAATTTAGTTCCGCGAGAATTATGATCTTCATTTGAGCTTAATTACGGAGACAGTTGTTCATATAAGAGTACATATAAAGAAGAAAAGTTTTATTGTAAGGGTAAATGGTCCTCAGTTTCAGCCAATTTATAAATAAGAACAAATACAAATTGGTTTAAATAAATTCCTTTATCAATATTTTTAACGATTTTTGGGGTACAAAAAAAACTCTTCAAAGAATTAGTAGACGATGAGAGATTTAATGTCCCGACTTTCAAAGCGACAAGTATATTTTTCATTTCTTGTCTTGGTTTTCTTGCATTTCTTTCCGAAGATTGCTGTCCTTCCATCCATTCCCTTCGTTTCCTGACCTCCAGTCACACCTTATCGGTTATGCGTTTTCGGGCGTGAAAAACGAATAAATTTTTGTCGCCGTCGTGCCTTTCAGTTGATCTTTAGGCGCCTTATTGAGTGGAGGGGTAAAAGCATTGCGAAGGGGGAATAGGGCTTCGGAGAGAAGAAAGTGGCCGTCCCACTTCCTTCGGAGAGGAAGCGGTGCGTGAGTCCAGCCGTCATGCGTGCTTCCACGGCACGCTGCTTTCCGTGCCTCGAATGCGTGTTTAAAAGGCCCCAGAGAAAAGCCCTCTGAGGGAACTGTGTCAGACTGACTGGAGGAAATTTTTTATCCCTTTGAGAAGAAATGGAGGCCGGTGAAATGGGGAGGGGCGGAGCATTTCGGGAGTTGTCCATTGTAAATGCATAAAGGATGGGCGTGGGCCGCTCCAGTTCTCATGGGGAAGATCTTTTCCCCTTTGATTTTCACTGTCTCTTCTTTTGTGAGCCCAAATAGATAATTTCCTCTCTTCCGTTTGTCTTTTGTCGCCCGGTGTTGCCAATGTCGCGACTTTTTCCTTTCCATTCTGCAAATGTAGACTTCCATTCTGCATCAAAGTTAATCTTATGTTCTCAAGAAGAATTATGATTGTCTTAAATTGTATATATGTAAAATGCTTTCGGAATTCTTTATCAAACATACAAATGGAAAACCTCCTTACCTCAACAGCAAAACTATGTGATAAAATATAATTTACGTCGGTATTTTTTTGAGTATTCATGAGGATGTCTGCAAAGGTGAAACCACTCGTTGACTAAAAGAAATTCTAGAAAATACGAAGTTAATCTTTAACTAACTCTAACTTTTTCTAATGGCCAAATAATTTTAATTACATTTTATTAAACTATCAAAACAGTAGCACGGCTAGGAGTTTCTAGCGATATTTGCGAATCATTAGCAAAATGATGGTTTTTAAGACATTGGAATCCTTATTTGCACCGAGTCTGTTCTCTTGCATCGCTTCATCGGCATGAAATCTGGAACGTGGTTACATTCTCAAATAAAACTATGTATCAAGCAAGTTTTCCTTTATATGACTTCCAATTAGTCGATGTTTATTCAAACTTGAGTGTGTTTGTCTTGTTGATGTATAATTAATTGCTACAAGTGAATTCTATATTTGTAATTATATGAACGATGCATTGATTTACTGGTAATATTGGTTTATAACTGTATTTTATTAACAAAATTAATGGTTTATTAATATTCTCGCAAGCTTTAAAGCATTTTGAATTTAGTTTTTTTTTAATTTATTTGGAAATAATAGATTTTTAAAATTAACATCATGGCTATGGATGGTAAATATCAATCTTCTGGATTTTGCGAAATAATTCCTGAGTTTACAGTTGAATTTTTGTTGGTAGGTAGTTACTGAAAAATCCGATTGTAATATGCTAGAATTATATAACTTCTCCGTAATGAAAGAAGTAGATTTATTTGTATGTGCCACAAACAATTTATTAGGTTCCATTTTATAACGATATATAATAATGTTAGATAAGTCATTTTTTTACTGTCAAGGCGAGTTCCTTTTCTGTCTCATGCATTGCAGATTTTACCTCCATTCTTTCCAGAGCTAAACATTCTTCGGTATCTAAATTCAGATTTCATTTGCCAACGCTTCCTTTTTGTGTCGGATAGTTGAAATGCCATTCCCGCGCCCTGTCTTGCGACTTGAAAGAGGCGGCGACTCCTTTTCGTAGGCGGAAGTTTAGCCAGAATTGTAAATGTCCCTTACATTGGATACGTGTACTGCATCGCACTCTCCCTATAAAGATCATCGGCACATCTTTGAATGCGAAAAATCCCACTCCTTTGGAAGTGTTTCCACGGGAGTGAACATTTGCGTGAAAAGTAGCTTTTGTCACCTTTCCCGGAATGCGAAGCATCTATTTATAGACGCCCCTTTCACAGCTTTCAGCGCTCCAAAATACATTGCAAGTTTAGTAAATTTCCATTTAAATTATTCAATAATATTTCAGAATATATTTGAAACTTATTGTAAAATCCATGCCTAAATACTTGTTACTTTACCGATGCGTAATTGAGCAATTTGTTTAAATTATTCAATTTCATTATTTTAACGAAAACTTCATTGTTTTTGTTATAGATTGATTTAGTTAGTTGTTTAGTTACTAGAAAGAATTATTTATTTTCTAGAAATATTTTATGTCAGCTATGATTATCAAATCACCAAATTATTCCGATCGTCATGTTAGAAATAATTTAATATCAAATTTTATCACAGCAGCTTCAATAAAAATGGAAGCTATTACATTTTTATTTATGTAGTACAAGTTTCATAGCTTTTTTGGTACATAGCATTATTGATAAGTTTCAGAAATGCATCTCTGGTATTGATGGATTTAGTTTTGTTACACATTATCCTTCTCAATATAAAATTCGGCGAAATTTATTTACAGAAACTAGGAGACTCGTAGTATGAACAATTGGCTAGATGGTAACTTCAGCGAAATACCCAGGAATGCGTTCCTTTGGAGAGTTTATTGTCTGGAGGCAAATGCGAGAATATGGAGATTTGTCCTCAGTTGTTCTTTATGGCACTGTCGGCCTCGCGGATATTCCGCGGCGAGTCATTGCTCCCCTTCATCAGTATTCAAGCGGTCTTTTCCTCCTCCCATCTGATCCTCCGGGATGAGGAGAGACTTCCTCCGACATTACCTGAATTCCCGGCGTTTGTCTTCACAAGGACGTGTTCATTGTTTGCGTACGGAATGACAGAGGAAGAAGTTTCGGCAAAGGGAGCCCAACTGCTTGATCTCTCCTTTTGCGTGAGAAAACCCCGTTCTCACCAAAGAGACAATTGAATTAATAGAGCACACTTCGGTCCTCCCCTCTGCTGCTTTCGATTCCGGTGGCTTTATTTTTTAAATGGAGGATTGTGTTTGTTTTTCTCTCATTTTACGAGGTCGTTCACGGCGAGCGTGGAAAGTTTTCGGTCGCGGTTTCCTCGGTCACTTTGTGCTGTTGAGTGGCTATTGTCTGGCCTTTGTTTTGGCGCCGTTTTCTGCGATATTTGTTTACTTTTCCTTTAATAGCTTCCGATTCGACGCGGTGCAATACTTGCGAATGGGTTTATTATTACCACTAAGAGGCTCCTAAATCGATATGCTTGATCAAGTAGAATACATAAGAGTATTTTTCTCGAATTTTAAGATATATGACTTGCTGCAAATATCCTACTTCCATGTGCACGGTCGAAAAACCTACGGTTAAGATAAACTTATATGTAATACTTTTATTTTCATTGAATTATGGAAGATTTTTCTTCACTGAATGTGTAAAGGAAGTGAAAAGTTTGCGGGAAATGAGATTTTTTGCTAAAATCAGCGAAGTAACGACTGAATCCCGCGTACGTTTGCTCTCCTAACGTATGTACAATTTTTCCTGCTTCCCTCTGTTGGCTTCGCACGTTTCTCGTAACTAGATGACTCATATCCAAGCCTCATCTTTGCTCGTCATAAGTTCTAGCAGACGATTTTATATTACATAGTTATCAACTTACAATCAAAATATTTTGGAATAATTATTTTTGCGGTAAATCATAAAGCTTCAGAAAGAAATGTCATCACGACGAATGATAATGAAATTTAGATGACGAAGTTGATGCTTTTTATTTATTGATTGTATGGCGTTAGGCGCAGATAAGGACGCTCGCGATAGTTATCTCCATAAGACATTTTGAGTATCTCTTTACTCTCTACTCTTTTAATTATTAATTTTCATAATAAATTAACAAAGCCCCTTCTTCGAAAATTGAAATTATAACAGTTATATTTATCTCGGTACATTGTTAATATCTTTGGGTAATAATTTTTATACCATTGATTTTGTAACAAAGTGGGATGCGATTTTACTCCAGAGAAGCGGAATGACATACTGATTGATTTTCAACTTCTTCGTTTCATTCCTACTCTTATATTTCGAAATTATATTTTATGATCCCTTAAGTTTATAAGTGTAGTTTGCTTTACCTTCGTTCTCTGCCGTCATATTCGATTAGGGTCAGCCATTCGTTTTTTATTGGCCAGTTTCCAGCTAATAAAGTATTCCACGCGTGCTTCGTGAGAACATAATGCAGGTGATGATATGTCGCGTGCCGTTTAATGGCTGGAAACTCCTCACCTGTTTCCAACAGATAAATGCTCTCGCGGACGGATTGGAATTAATGTTTGCTGAAAACGCAATGATTTCGATCAAACGGGAATCTCAATATTGGCTTATCGGTTTCATTTAAAAATACAATATCTCTTTAAAGATTGGATTTTGATTTTCTTGCCGTCTCGTATAAAACAATTCGTTTACTATTTCTTTTTCCTCTGTTAGTATTATCCACTCATTTCAACTCAGAATTATCTCTCGTTTTCTAATCTCACTCTGGTTCTCGATTCTAAATGGATTTAATGCTCCTGTAATTGAATGTGAGCTGCGTTCTTGTAATTTCAGTAGAAGTAACTTTCGTTACATCTTTTATATTACACGCCTTGGTGTATCATCGGTAGGAATAGGTTGCAAGTAAGTTCTGAGAAATCGCTGCTCGGGCCGTTAAATATTAGAGAAAATATTTCCTGAGGCAATCTATTCCATTTTATTTTAGGGAAATGTTGAGACTCTAAGCAACTCATTCCCCTTGCGAACAAGGCACATTTTTTAATTCGAGCTCACGTATTATCATTGATAAAACTAGAGAACTGACTGACTCGTTGATACAATTTTTGGGATTTCTAATCGAGGTAGAGGGTTGAGTATTTAGGGGAAGCATGTAATTAACGGGGGAGTCAGGAAATAAGTTTTCTGTTTTCTGTCCATATACTTCTTAATAACTTTTTACTCTCCTCGAAGACCATTAGTTGCATAAAAAGTAACCTATTATCTGTGAAAAGAAGGAATTTAAAAAATTATTAAATTTATCTATGAAAGAGTCTACGACGAGCATAAATACTTTATAATTTTATGAAATATGAAATGAATGAAAAATGGAATTCCTCAAATAAAACAATGATGAATTCGAAGATAACGAGTTTTGCGTGATAATCTCGTTCGTGATCATCCATTCTAAATTAGAAAAATTCTTAGAAAATAATATAGAAAATGTTAGTGAAAAATGAAATAATTATCATGAGTTTTTATTTAAAAAATTTCCAGTCTTTAGGAGTCGAATCTGAATTGGTTTTTTGAAGTTAACGACGGCTTTAATAGTCAAATTGATGAATCCTCCATTTTTTTCATTCATCAATATTAACGAAGAATGCGGTTAATAATTTAAAAATAGTTGGTTGATGGAATAAAGTAATGCAATACACACGACGGATATTATTATAATAGATGTCCTGGGTGTATACGAAAATAGATTGATTCAGGAATTAGTTGGGATAAATTTGCAAAATTAAAAATGTCTTAAAACGTGATTGCTATATTTATCATTTTCTAACAGTCAAATTTAATTTGTGACTCTCCTTGAAGAAAATTTTATTGAATCAGCAGAATGCACCAACTACTGAGAGTCGCAGTTGTCCTTGCCTTCACTAAAATTAGTACCCGGGATCTTAACGTTCCTTTATCCTCTTCATCAACGTGGGAGTAAATTGAAATCCGTGTGATATAAAATATGCTCATTCCTTAAATGTATTAGATTTATTAAATACGTAATTTTAACATATCATGATAACACCAGAATATTCTTTTATACTGTAATTAAAACGTGTGTAAAAATACTGTATAATGTGTGTTCGTTGATTCCATAATTGACCGACTGTCCAACATGGGATTTTCCTCAGTTGCAATCCGTCTAATTTATATCTTCGAATGCTGCTGATGGTAATCGGACCTTCATACTTGGAAGGCATGCGCGAGTTTTCTTTACAGTCTTTAGCCGAGCTCTGACATTGAATTTCTGAAGTATCCTGGTTATTACTGTTTTTTATTATTTGATATTTCTATACTGTTTGCATGTTGTTAGGGATTCCTTCATGTTTATTCCAGTGCCATTCGAATGGCAAAAATACACAGCTTCGTATCCGCCTGGTTCACCCCTTGACTTCTCCATCTTTATTCCGCTAGGCTAACCAGTTTGTTTTGGAAGCTCCCTTCATCTTGCTACTTAAATGTCGCCGTTTTCCATCCATTAGTATGGACCAGCTGCATCCTTCCTTCGGATGACGTCATCCGCCCACACGAATGCTAGCCAAGCCTTGCTAAAACACTCGGCGATGTCAAAGGAGCGTCCTCTCTATGATTAGAGGGACGTTTCACAGCGGCATTTCGTGAATTCGCGCGGAGGCGTCTTCGTCCCTCTGAGGCGGAAACGCTCTTGTGTCCTTGTAATTCACTCTTGAATGGGAGGCGATCGAGATTCCAGGGTACGCACGCGATCTCCATAACTACGGTCAATTAGATTAACTTTTAGTCCCAAATGACGTAACTTCGCTCAACCAAAATCAAAGTCGGCGAATATCCCCGAGTTAGGATTTAATCTTGCGATTTGTTCTCGAGCAAATTAAAAGAAGCTCTGAGAATCCGATGATCACTAT
This sequence comes from Sympetrum striolatum, assembly GCA_947579665.1. Lineage (NCBI taxonomy): Eukaryota > Metazoa > Arthropoda > Insecta > Odonata > Libellulidae > Sympetrum > Sympetrum striolatum. The sequence continues at coordinate 43,304,131 of OX388342.1, read as the reverse complement.
GCCAATCGTTACTGATGGCCCAGATGTTTCGGCTACTTGATGAGGAAGCCGAATGGGTGCTTCTTCAATCACTATATAAATGAAATTATTTTTCAAAAATGAGAACCCTTCCTGCAGCTAAATAATGCTTTTATACCGGTAAAAAAGATGATCCGCAGAAATGTGAATGCCATGTGTTGTCGTCTTGGTAAACATACCGCAATTAAACGTACATTTGCGAAATTGAAGAATTTTCTGGGTTGTATACAGGTCTTTATAAGGATCCTAGTAGTTACAAAGAACAGAATACCTCATCGTATTTGGCTTAATTGAGCCTTCAAAAGCATTCATTTCTCCATCGTAAGCTTTTTATTTTCAAACTTATCACAGTTCTATGTCTTTTAGTGAGATATTGTCGTATTTGAGATATGCAGAATATCTTCTGCGGATAAACGGGCTCCCTCCCTAGTTTCACGTTTCTAAAACAAGAACTTAGTATTTGTTTACCTTGTTTTTTACCTATGATTTACCTATGATTACTCGTATCTAAAAATGCCTTGGTATGGGAAGCAACGTACAGGTTTAGGCATGTGTGAGTTATTTATTGACAACTAATTGAAATCATTAGTATAGAGTGGTTGTTAGTGCTGATGAGAAAGGGAAAGAACGGATCAAATTTGAATAATTTTATAGACTTGAAACGTATGAATAGTTAAAAAGAGGAGCTGGAGGTGTAGAAGATAATGCTTAAAAAGGAGTATGGATTTGCTCTAGTTAGAAAGTTTTGGTCGAATCTTGATTTTCTCCCATGCTTAACATTTGGATAGCCTATTTATGATTAAACGCCGAAGTTTTTTATCATGTCCTTTAATATGTTGGCTTTCCTCTGTTATATGCAAATGCTATGAGATCCTTCCGGTTTGAAGATAGAGCATCGTATAATATTTAAAAATGTAAGTCTGTTTTGGAAATTCTCTTATTTTGGATATATCTTATTAATAATTTTTTTCAACCTCGGAAAGTTTGTTCAATTGCAGAAAATTTTTACTTCCGCATAATAATCTCAGAATTCCCTTCAATACGCTGACCCTGGTAGGAATTACTTTTCCACATTAGTATTTATTTTACGGAGGCATTTTTTTGTGCAGTTCAGATTTTTCGGAGCGTATTCCGAGTCTTCTGATTTGCGATAATATAGAACATTTGTTTCTAGCCAAAACATGTGAGATATTTTGCGTTTGGAACTTCATTGTGTACTTCTAAGACAATTATTGAAGAAGTTTATATTTATCAATCGTTCATGAAAGTTCAGTGATCGTTCATGAACTTTATTTCCTCTAAACAGTGACCGATCAAATTTTAGCTTCATCGGTGGGTTTTCAAAGATAGAGCAGGAATCCGCGCCATCCAAACGCCTTACAGGTTTATCCGAACCATAGGATGGCGAGGATGTATATTCAGCTGTCACTGAACATGTGGCAGATCCTTCCTCTTGACCATAAGCCCCTCCTTCGAATCCTTGTCGGTGTCAATGACATCTCTTCGTTCATTAATCCGAACGGCAACAAAAACACGCATGCATCTGGTAAAGGCATTTTCGATCCGACCCACATTCTCCGTTTTATCCAAATGTCAACTCGGAAATGAACGAGAGCCGCCGCGAGACTTCACGCCTCGGATTTCGCCTAATTATATACGACTCCAGAAAATCCGCTAAATCCCCGGATTCCGACGTTCGTAAAATATGAAGGTTCGACCCTCGTCGGGTGAAAGCCCTCGGATATCCTCCTCCAGTCCCAATCTCCCTCTATTTTATATCCCACTCTGTTCCTAAAGACGTCTCCGGTGACTGTTTTATCCCTCCCCGGTACCACTCTCCGCCTATTCCGTGTCTCCTGGGAGAATAAGAAACAGAAGAAAAGACTCCGTCCGATTCGTCGTTTTATTTATTTTCGCGCGTCACCTTCCGCGAGCCTTTTCATTCCATCAGCGGGCTTTTCCTTACTACTCGCGCTTATCTCTCCCGTGGGATTTTTTCCGGGGAAATATTTCGGGAAGAGGCGGCGTGTGGTACGGGCTCTTCCGCTGCATTTCGATAAAGGCACGCGCTCCAGAAAAGAAAGGAAGAATTCCCTGCGTTGTTTATGTCCCTCCGTTGGTTTCCAAGGGACCCGCCGGGGCTTGTTTATGCTGGTCTCGTCGCATGGAGTAGCGTCCCCATTGCTTGATAGGTGGGCACGCCTCGTAGATTCGGAACAGGGAGAGGACGGGGTTTTGCGTGTGGGTTGTATTTTTTTTCCGTTTTGAGAAGCCAAGCGCGTATTTAGACGTTTTGTAACCGCAATAAGCGAATTGTTTCGCAAAAGCAGGAGGGAGCCTATTTTGTATTCTTCGCTCTTTTATTTTTCGAGAGAGTTCCGTTACCGAGTCGAAGCCGATGGTATTGCCCTCAGAATTTACTGGTTAATTGGTGGATGTTCGAAGAGGATGCGTTATTGTCAGTGTGTAAACAACAAAAGACGAATATCTAAGGGATAACGGAGTATATATAGCTCTTTAAATTAAGAAATTAAGATAAAAAAATCGTGTAAATACTAATTGTATCAATATGGACATCGGGTGAAGTGCAGTCGAAGTTCAACAGTATGGGGATTTGAGTAATAGCCGTGGACTTAGTAAGCTAAGCACTCAAAGTTACAATTAGTAGAAAGAGAAAGTCTATATCCTCTAACTGGCAATTCTCGTAACAGAGATGGAAACCTCCTCCTCCCCTAGTTTTCATTCAATTCATGCTTGCATTCAAGTTTCAAGAAAGGATTACACGGATAGGCAACATGACGGTAATATTAACTACCAGTGAAATGTTGAAAATAACATCATACTCGTTCAAATTATTTATAGGATAATTTTAATCAAGCTAGATTTTTCAATTCTAAAATCAAAACACATCTTTGTGTAGTAGATACACAATGAAGGTAACCGCAGAATGTTCGATTCCCGGCTACGGCAGACTTTTTATCTTTCATTTCCAACGCGTGTAATAGTACACAATAGTTTATTCATAAAAAATCATCGATTATAAATATCCAAAAATAAATGTTAATAATAAATTTTCAAATTTATTTTTGTAACCATCAAGGAATTTAATATTTTAATTTGTGGAAACGTAAGGCTTATAACGTGGTGGCATTCTAAGGGATAGTCGACATTAGAGTTTTAATACAGAAGAATTATTATTTGATTTGGAGTTTATCATATCTCTGAGATTTTTTCACAGAATATTTTCCTCTCGCTCTTCTCGTTTGATGCTTCCGTAAAATTTCCTTCTCATGAGAAAATTGCAGGCTCGTTTCTTCTTAAGAGATGGTATTTTTCTGTACGAAAAAACAAATTTACTAAGGTCACTCCTATTGATTTGTTACCCATCATTTATGACTTTAAGTTGAAGTGCTGTGATTCTGCTTTTAAGGAAAAGGCATTTTTTTTAAGAAGATCACCCATTTTATGTGTATGTCTGTCTATAAAGTATTCAGCCCGAAGGCCGGTCGATACCTCACCCTCTCTGATATAAGCTATTAAGAATTTGCAGAGAGTAATGAGATCTACTAGGCAGAATGAGATGTGAAGTAGTTTCCTCTTGCTTTTCTCCCCGAGCCAGAATTCTATAAGCGGTTCATTTCCACGTAAGGGTAGCTCAATGTCATATGTATGGACATACATTAAAATTACATTGATTTGTTAATACATATTTTCAGTTCTTTGTCGATCATAATAATTTACTGAAATTATAAACCATTAAGTTATTCGGGCTCAGGCCTTTATGCAAGTATTTTTGTTCCATAAATTATTATTTCACAAAAAGATATCACTGTTCCCATTCCTAGTTTCAATTGAGTCTGTACAATCGGAAGCGCAGAACCACCTATGCTGGATAAAAATTTCTCATTTTATAAATATTTTTAAAATTTCTTTTTTAGATTCAGATTCAATTGATAATCAATTCAATATGTTGTCAATCCGATAAGTCGAAGCTATCATCTTAACATCGTCGTATTGTTTATCAATAGTAATGAATTATAACTTATGTTTTGTTCTTGAGTTTCTCTTGGTATAAGAACTGTATTATAGTTGGTTCCGGAAGACAATTAAGGTGATTAAGAAGAGCACTCATTTTAATTAAACTGTGATTTAAATCTGCACAGGTGAGAAGAAATCGCAATGATCGTTCATCGTTTTGCTTTCAGACGTATTTTTCAAACGAGTGCTCTTCTATCCTTCATGGTTTATTAATTTTGACATCCAAATGGCAGTATAGCGGATCCACGGAACGCCAATTTCTTTCTTCTGCGGAGAGCTTTATTGCCATCCGCCCTTGTTCATAACCACAACCTCTCATTTTCTTGGATATAAATATCATATCTCTAATTGGCCGGAAGAGGCTGTGCATTTGATTGACAAGTTAGTCTATTACGTTGCGCTTTAAGAATTTGATTAAGAGTTAATAGTTGCGAAACGTCATAATGATGATTGGAACATCCGACTCTTCTTATCATTGCCGTCAATTGAAGGACGTTATTGATTTTTTTACTATTCAGCCTGTTAATCTTTATATATAATTTCCGAAGAGTCCGTCCGTCCGAAGAGTCCGTCAATCCGTCCGTCCGTCCGTCCATCCGTCCGGCTGTCCGTCCCCCCCCCTTTATTTCAGAAACGGTTTGACTTAGAGATTCGAAACAAACTGAATTGTGTTTCTACGAGTTAGAAACCCCTAGGAAAACTATTCCCATTACTAAGAAAGCCCGGGTTCGAACCCAGGAGTCCATAATAGGGTTCCATAAGAAATACACGCAAACTTAGCTTTTATCGGTTGCAGGCCTTATTTCTTTTGCAAAATTAAATTAGAAAGAATCGGTGTTAAAACTCGGGAATACCATCAAAAGAAGGTTAATTAAATAAAATTTCTTATTTTAGTCGTGGATCAGCGGTTTCGATAAGAAATTGCCAATATTTTGATAAAATAGAAGAAATATTAGAGATATTTTTGAGGTTATAATCAAGTCCGTTCCCATAAACGACGAATGTGGTTGTTGAATTTCCTCATTAGAACAAATATCGAGAATTTAGGTCCGTGTTGACGTCATGATTGTTTATAGCAACGTAAATATTTATAGATGGTTACGCGAATTTGGTGTTAACGTGTCAACTAAATTACCTTTTGAGTAATCTGGAGATTATTTGTATACTCCCTGGTAAGTTGAAGACCATTTTAATATTATATTCTGACTTAAATTATGTAGAATATCTAGTTACAACATCGCATTTCCGCGGTTAACGAAAATGATTAACCTTATTAAGTGAACTACTCTCTTACTATTGTATTTGTTGTCTTTGAGGTGTTGAAATACAAGTGGTGAGGTAGCAGAATATTGAATATCTCACTCCTGACTGAAAAGGTAAGGCGTAAATATGTTTAATTATTTGGAGAATGTAAATAATTAAAAATATATCAATGCGATTATAATAATGACAAATTGTCACTATCAATTACATAGTGCTGATTTATATTTAAGTTAAAACTGATTTTCTAAACTTAGGTCCGGTATTATAACATATATTTAGAGTCGACCTTGGCTGAAATCTTCACGTAAACTCTAACAAAACGTATTTTTGTCGATATGTAAGCCTTAATTGGTATTTAAATCTTAAAAGTAACTTTAACCGCAATGCATCATGGATGTAAACAAACTATTCGGCGGAAATTTCTAGAGCTAGCCTTTCGCCTCAGTTAGTTTATCGCTGAAAAATAAGTTTGTTTATTTGTTTTTTCGGTTAAAAATCCTCAAAATATTTTAAATAAATTTGTCTATTTCCTTTAAACAGGTATTTCTCGCGACATTGCCTTTTTCTTTTTTGTAAATCATATCACAGATGTTAGGTGCTGTGAAGTATTTTTAATGATTCAGATACTTCAAAAGTGTTATAATTAGTTATAAATTGGAAGTGAAATGAATTTATTTAGTTTAGAACTGCTTATTAAAGTTACCAAACATTAAATTATTGTATTTATTACTGATGAAGTATAAGCAGAACTCAGTTTCTACGCCAACATAGACGAATTTGACATAGTTAATAACATACATACGAGTTTTGTCATTAACTTATTGATTAGCACAATTAATCATGAATGAATATTATAATTTACCTATGTTATTAATGGAAGTGTTTCACGAAGATATAACCGTGATTTTGAAAAGTGGCCATCAAAATTACAATATTTTAGTATGTTAGACTTTCTACCAGTACGTTAGTTAGGTTACGTACCTTAGTTAGTATTATTGCAACCTTTTATGACGATAGTGTGTGTGTGCTTTACGCACATATAAGCGTTGGAGATTTTCCAAAATGACACTAAGTACGCGTACAGGAGATTTAAACATTAGTGAAATTAAATATTGTCTCATAAGTAATGTACGGTATCTGTAGAATGGTAGAAATGAGAGGCATGTAGTGTTGGAATCTATCATTAAAGGTCTGTAAAACTTCTTGGCTTTCTACAATCATATAAGAGCCATTGTAACTGTATACTCATTAATATTAAATGCATATAAATGAAATACCTACAAGTATATGTATACTTATATACTATCCAAACGTCATAAATTTCATTCTCAATCCATTTTCCTAGATAAAATCTTTAATGCGAACCAATTTACAAACCATAAAGTCATCTACCTAAAGGCGTAGAGGGTCTTCTACCGGTCAACCATTAGCTGCTAAAATCGTGAGAGAGTATAACTTCATATATGTTTATTTATTATCCCCGTTGAATTTCAACGGGCACTTCCGCTAGTCTCTCTAATTTAGGGCTGAATTATTTAATGAATTGATTGAATGATTGATGAATTAATTGGTAAATATATAGATGGTTAAGGGTAGGTTATGTATCATACTGCAGAAGCTAATTATATTGAAATCCATGGTTGAAGGCGTCACTTGGTGGAAAGACTTAAAATGAAATACTTAGTACTATCCACTGAAAATTTATTGTACGACCGGTTTCACAAGTTAAATTGCATCTTCAGGTGTAGTACTTCAGTAGTAGTCTTCAGTGTACCTGAAAATTAACTTTAAAATTAAGTTAACTTATGAAACCGGTCGTACAATAAATTTTCTGTGGATAGTACTAAGTATTTCATTTTAATAAAGGTAATTATATTCTGTAGTATTAAGCGATAAATTCCTTCGTTGCAAATAGGGTCTTACCCTTCCAATATTGAGTAAGCTTAATAAGAACTGACATGTACTAATAATATTGTTTTTCACTTTCGAGAATTATTTGAAGATTATCTCGAGATTATTTGATCCGGTTGTTTCATGCTCATACGACCCGAAAAGAAATTCTAAAAATAAACAACGCTGTTTCATGTAATCCTTTCTTTTCAATGGCATACGCCGTTGAATTAAGTTCTCGATAGCTTCGACTAAAATGTTTATGATAGGTTTAAACTTCGTTAATTTACAGTTGAAGAGATTCTGTTGTAGTTCTACTGGAATAGTATCTCCTTAAGTCAATTAAATAATTAAAACATCGAAATTTATGATGAAAATTCCATAGTATGATCAATAACTTGCGGGTCCTTACGTGGACATAGTCATTTAAAATCTACATCATTTCAATATGCTGTAAATTGAAATTAAAATTAGCAGACTTGTTCCATCCAAAAGATATTTCAGTGATAAGCTCAATAGCCCATCATTAGGTGAGAGTTAACTTCGAGTAAGTTATTTTATGTTTTAGAAGAGAATGGGGAGATTGACTTGAATTTGTTTATCATATAAGTCTGAGGTTTTAAGGTTTTATTTCGTGTTGATGTGGTTTTCCCAATTTCCAGCCCAATTATGTTAATTATATCGTATTCAATTCTAGGAAGGCATATATGGTGTATGGGACTGGCTTAGAATGACTCTTTGTGCTTTACGTATTGATGCAGTTGTATCTCAATTGTGTAAGAATAAAATTTGCAAGGTTTTGTTTCTTGCTCTCCACCTTTGTCGCTACAGATATGGGAATTCCGGAAATCCGTGAAAGCTTTATTGTTTGAAATTTTTAGGTATTTTGCAACGATTACGGATTCCTTTTTGCCATAATAATCTCGATTGATCTACTGCGTCAACATTCATAGGTCAACGCTTTCGGGTTGCCGAAGATTCTTCTGCGAGGAATTAAAAGTCTGTGAGTTATTAAACCACGCACCGAAGCGTTATCGTTTCCTTGGTATTTTGATAACCATTTCTTTTTGTTAAGTCATCCGCGACTCTCGAACTGTAAAAGCTTCATAATTAGGACTGACAGAAGTAGTCAATTGTTTCGCTCACTAAACTGGAATTATATGGTTTAATTAGGAATTTAGGAATGGGAGAGTAATTAAGATGTACAGACTTAAGTAAGCCAGATGTTCGTAAATTATGTGAGTTATTTTACACTTTTCATACAGGCTTGTATCCAAAAATATATATTCAGAAGACTAAAATAGTCGAGAGATACATTTGCTGCATACACATGTCTTAATTTTATGCAGTTGCCATCGCAGCTTTAATTAAAATAAGGCCAGGGTTAATTAGGATCAGCTTTATTTATGAGTTGCTACTTATCCGAATTGATTTATCTCTAATTTATTAAATAGTCTTGCTTGATAGTTTTAGTTTCGAACATTTCTTTTATTCTAATCAGTCTACTGTATGGGAACCAATAAATAAAAAAATCTTGCTCTATATTTTTGTTTTCGTTTCAACATTTTCTCGTATTCTGATCAGTCAATTGCATGGGAACTAACGCGGTCAAACCATGACGGCGGTTTTCTATTTTTCTAAGTGACATAATAAACCGTAAAATTTTCAAAGGATTATCTTAGTCTTCGTGTTATTCATTCAAAATTCCATTATTTCCCGTTATACTGAGAGGCTAATGCAAGCGGTCTGCTGATCAAGCATATTAAGTTTCCGAGTTGTAAACTCTGTCACGTAAAGAAAAATATTGGAACTTTTACATCTAACGTGACACAGACGAGTGAATACGGAAATATTTGAGTCATGTGAAGAAGGATTAACTCAGTGATGCAGGAAGTGAAAGATGAATGATTCAAAAATATTAAGTACTGAGAGTATGTCCTCATTGGTTAGTGATTTATTTAATATTCTACTAAATGATTGCGCTCGAAAAATTGTATGTAACACACTTTCTAGTCGAATGGATTCTGGAAAACGATAATTCATGTGAGGATAAGGGAGTTTTAGAGCAGTTATGTCCAATTCTTTATTCAAACTACTTTTACTGGAGAGAGAGGAGCTAAACAGGTACGGGGAAAAAACATAAAATTGGTCGCTGATTTCCATCTTTATTAAACATGTAAAGAGAGAAGATGCATCAAAATAGAAGATCAGAATAGGAGGAATAAATAAGAGATAATGGCTTAGAAAGGTTAGCACTCATAAAAATTAAATATTATATAAATGTCATTGAATCCTGTGTAAATACCGTAATTAGTAACTGATTTTCATTATATATCAAACAAAGCAAACGGTTTCCTTGAAACTGAGGTAAATATAATTGATTGAATAGTAATTTATTGGTGAGGAATGAAATTATCTCTGTAATGATTGTGGTATCATGATAATTGTACTTTTTGGGAACATTCCTTCTCAAATATGCGGAACTGAAACCTGTCGGATTAAAGTATTCATTAGAAAAATTCCTATTTTTCTAATTTCAATTAACATTATAATGTGATAATAATATCGGTACCTTAATTAAGATACAGACTATAATTCTTAAATAATGTTTACGTCGCGATCAAAAGAAATCTGATAAATCTTATATTCTGGAATCGGAGACCACTTTTACACGGATTCCAAAAATTCGGGTACATCTTTGTTTCGCGATCTATAAATCGATTTTAATCGAATCGAGGAATCGACTTTTATATCGCGATCGACTGGTTGGAAAAATATTTATGCTGATTGGAATCACCGTCCTCATGGTTTATTTGAAGTATTTGTCAGCATAACATTCGCATCTTTTATGATCCCTCTTTTGCCAGCGGGAGAAAAGTCCGTGAACAAGCTTCGACACTGATTCAAGTGCGGTGAGAGAAATGGCGCTGATCCGCAAGTATTTGACTAATGTCAGCGATTGTTCGGCTTCTCTACATTGGTTTGAAGGGTCGAGGGGATCTTTTTTTGCAGAGTGCGAGGTCAGGCCTCGAAGAAAAGAAATAAATGCTGGAGAGGGCTTCTTCGTGGCCTCCGTTCGAATTTTGAATGAGGGTCAAGAGTGGAATCGATTGTTCGAAAAATCCTTTTTCCGCACATTCCGATTCTACTTTTGTTTCTTTTGTTTGGCAGCCCATTCATTCGTTTCCTATACGCCGCTCTTATTGTGTTTTCTCTCAAGGTGCTAAGTGGTCATTGTTAACGCCCCTTAATCTTGTTTAATCTCATAAATTTTTCTCGGAACGCTGTTTTTTCCCGCTTGGGCGAGAAACATTTCTGCGTATTCCTTACGGTTCTTGCTGAAGCAGTTTGCAAATCAGGCCGAGATCAGCATCACGCTGTGTTTTATTGTGGAATATATTCCAACATCAGGGAAATGAATACTAATCGCTACATGTATTCACTATACTATATAACATTCACGTAGTAAAATCTACTAAAACAATTTTTAAAGAACAACCTAGGTTTCGTTACCATGTAACATCATCATCATCATAAAGAAATCTTGGTTATTCTTATTAAAAAATTGTTTTCGTGTACTCTACTAAGTGAGTTTTACTTTCTTGATTATGAAGGAGAACCACCGAGTAACACCTTAATCCGTCATTCAACATGAATGTTTATGATCAGTAAGAAGATAACTTTTTTGAAATACTAATGTAATTTATCCTACTATGGGTGTATTAATTTCCATTAAAAATCGTGATTTCTTGGTATTAATGATAGATTTCAATTCCTGGGTTGTAATGTACGCATAATTTTAGTTGATTCGTTACAAATTTTTATTGAATGTTTTTAAAAAGTTCACATCTAGAAACTGAAGACATTCTTAATTAAGTGTAAATTCTTCATCGTTTGCGTGAAAACATGGGGTTTTACTTTATTCCAGTAAAGAACATTCTGTTTATTTGTCGCTTCTTATAGCTCTTTTTTAACCTGCAAAGCCATCCTCAAGACTCTCATCTGTTTTTCTTGATAATATACTTGTACTTCCATTTGTACAATTATTTCAAGGATTCTAAAATGGACCATTGGCTCCTTTTCGTTGTTCTGTATGCGTTCATCAACTTATTTATTGGATCATGAGTCATTAACTTATACATACAGTATGTTTTCACTCATTTATACTGTAAAGACGTATCAGATATTTCCAATAAAATACTGTTTCCCTTAGATCCTCATCCCTGCAAAACGCAGATTATTTTAATTTGATTCTTAGCTGTAAATGAAAATCGTCTGTGTGCCTGTCGTTCCAATCCGGTGACACTTTTTCCGTTCGAAGTTCTTTTATGCCGTTTGCATGATTGTCGAATAAGGTCCCTTGTTGAAGTTTTTATCTGTGACTTACAAGATAAATTACAAATATTTAGGCTTCAGAAACCTATGGCAACTTGCATTCAGATTCCTTTATTCGCCAGCATAGGCGACATAAAACATCGATTGTTTCTAAAATACACTATAGGGAATTAAAGGTGTGATTTTGAATAATAATAATAATCTTTATTACGGGCAAAATCTTACTTTTACTTTTACAAAAAGTAAATGAAATAATTTTTCATTGAAAGTTTTACAATTAGGTGCATAAGTAAAAGGATAATAATAATACAAATGACAAGGATATAAACGTAATTTAAATTGAAATGTATTATATAAGAGTACATAATGTTAAGTGACATTAAGTAATGTGTAGTATTTATCACATTAAAAACAAAATAAGAATATCAGAAATTTAGGATGCAAGAATTGGTTATCATTTATTCTATATTTTTCGTCTTAACTTTGGTCCCAAACGATATAAACCCTGTAATTCATTAATCAAATTTAAATGCGATTGCACTGTCATTCACCCACAAATTAAATAATCGAAAGTAGGAAATGCAAGTTTTATTCAAATTCTCTATTCTGATTTCGTATTTAGTACGTTGAAACCTTGAATACATACTCAAAGTACAAATTATGGAATTTGAAATTATACTTCCACTTAAGATAATAATACAAATGCAGATGTTGCCGAATTTCCGAAAGGGTTAATGAGCTAATGCCTTCATCTTTATATGATGAAAATTTTAGGATTAATATCTTGTGATTAATGTTTTCGTGCATTTCTACAGCATCAGTTTATCTATACTCGATATTCTTTATATATACGAATTGGTAATCTCAGTCAATGTATTCCACATATATTTAGCATACTGTTCAACCAAGGAAATAATTGCCAATTAATTGATCCATAAAAACAAAACAGTGAACAATATAAAAATATGAAAACGAAAGAATTTCGTCTATTCAGTGTGTCGTCTCTAACGTCATAATATACTTTTCCGAAATCGGAAAATATACAGCGATGAAACAATCATTGTCTGCTAGTATGTGATAAATTTTCATCTGTTACTATGATGACAGTGTGTTTTAAAAATTACATTTTTGTCGGTATTGGAATTATCTAATTGTTCTATTTACTGTGAATTAATAACCGTCTACTTCGATGTTTATTTGGATATTTAATATAAATCCATTTCCCAACTTCCGTCTTGTTTTTTCAAACCTCATCTAATTTTTATCCGGTCGACATTGGTTCTGTGCGTGAGAATCATACGCGTTTCCATACAAATCATTTCAGAAACAGAGCGCGAATCCGTTCTCTTCCGCGATTGCACGGGCAAATACCTCGGAACGCACGTCTGTTGCACGTCAATTATCAATCACTACTCGCTCAAGTACCTTGTAATGCCTCACATCCACGAGCGATGCAGTAATTGCCTCTGCTTACAAACATCTGGAATGCGGCAAAATTGCTATCTCTGCCCTCCTCGACAATTTATGGGAATTCGGGATTCTTGTGAAAGAGATCGTGGAAGGTTTAAAAACAAAAGCGAAAGTTTACTTTATTTCGTGATCTCGTTTCCGCTGATTGATCCCTGCTACTCGTATCGATTTTATTTATGTAGATCGATGTTTTATTTCCTAAACTAAACCTTAAAGCTTAAAGTTAGGCATAATTTTTTTTCAAACCATAACAAACCAAGAGGTCCTCGGGATACTTGTCCAGAAAATGGTAGACCTGGGTTCTCGAGTCCCAGTCATGAAGCTTTTTCTCACTTTTTGGCTCTCAGTGGTTTATTTACTTTCACTACTGTTAATATAAATAATTCATATATACCAAGATATTGTTATATAACCCGAAAACCTATTTTGAGTAATCTACCTCAACAAATAATTGAATAATAAAAGGACACCTCAGCTTATTATACAACGATGACGTAAGTTCGGTTTGCTAAGGATAGAGGAAGATCCCGGGCCGATTCCCGGCCCCGTCAGACTTTTTTCAAGTCTGTTTTTCCTTGGGATTTTTCCTGGGTGCACACCCTTATGTGCAATGTACCTTTAACCCTTTCCTTAAGTATGAAAAGTTCCCCTATGCCCACTCTCTACATTCATTCATTAATACTCTAGTCAGTTCGAAATACTAATCGATTATTGCATTAAAGTCTTAATTTTCCTCTCTTCGAAGTACTGCTATCTCATTGCACTCCCTGCTTGTGTCTCGTGCGAGAGTGCCCTCTTCATCGATGCTGCGATATCCGTATCTTTTTTCCGCCTCCACTTTCTCCACCGGCCCAAGACGTACCACTTTCGTGGGCAGTCCTCTTGCGGCCACCCTCCTCTGCACACCCACGGGAATGGAGAGGTCTCAAATTGGTAACAGCCGAGGCGTCTCTTTCTATATCGAGTGAAGGAAAATGTGAACCCATTTCCGGTCACCGTGAGTAGTCACGGATTCCGGCAAATTGCACTTTCTCCGACGTCACCAACGCAAACCAAAACAAAAAGGGGAGTTTTGAGGAGTAAAAAAACGCAGCGCGTGGGAAGAACCCAGCTGATGTTCTTTTTTCTTCGCTCCTATATTTATTGGGCGAAAGGAAAGTGAACGTGTTTTTTTTCCTTCGGAACGTGAGAAATCCTTATGAACTGCCTATTTTTGACATGAATATTGATTTATTGAACACTCCTTTTGTCAGTCAATTTCAAAATTAGTACAGTGGCGAGAGAAACAACATGGAAGATAGCGTTAATCTTGAACTTTGGTGTCTTTGGTGTCCAATCTTTTTATTCTTTAGATTTTTACGAATCTCAGCTGCGAATGCATTTTAAGAAAATTTCGAATATTCTTTTATTCTGAATGCCTATTGTTTTCGGTTGATATTTTTTTAAATAAGTAACATCCATTTAGAAATCATTGGTAGTATCGTAATATTTTAAATCCTACCTATTAGTTAGGGTTAGGTGTAAGAAGAGACTTTCTAGTCTCAATCTCGCCCGAATAAAGGCCATTTATTATTATTATTATTATTATTATTAGTCATTGCGTACATCCTGCATTAGTTTTAAATTGCAATACTGCGTTGTGGAGATTACATTTTGGGTATCAGTTAATCAATTAAATTGATTAATTAATACGTCAATTAATTAATAGCTGCTTTGGTCCATAAGAAATATTTTACTTTACTATGCCCGTAATAAAGGAATAATTTTGAGTGAGTAACTCGTAACAATTTTAAACAGGAAATAACGTATTAAGATGAAATTATACAGAAATCCCATTATTTTTTCCACGTTACTCCTTAAATTATTTCCTTATAATCTCAAGGAAAGACTTTGAGTTCTTTGAAATCATGACGGGATGACTGGACACTTAGCTTCCATTCTACAAGAGAACAACAATCAGACACAGTACAAGATCAGACGGATTGCAGAGGAAAAGAAACATCAGACAGGAAGTTTAAATTATTTCCGTTTTATGCTGCATTTTCCTACACCGTTCAATTTTAATGCATTTAGTTCCTCTTACGTTTGCACCTGCTCACTAGAAATTTAACCTTTCAAATCACATCACTCTCGAAAACACGTTCAAAACTATTACCCGATTATCTCTGGGTTCGTCTTGGCATTTGCACCTGCTCGATTAACCTTTCAGTTTTCAAACCCCATCTCAATACACAAGTTAACATGTACTACATTTACCGTTTTATCACCGCGATATTTGAAAGGCAACCCCGCATTTACTTCGGGGGAAAATATCCTCGTTTCCTGACATCGTTAGATCAGATTGCAACATTTCCGAGCGATCGAAGTGTTCGGTACAGCGAAAGGACACTGGACCGCAAAATAGCAACATGAGGTTAGTGCATTTCTTATGAATCCATCTCAAGGGCATCGAAAGTGTTGCTTATTTGGCCTTACGTCAACTCCCGAAAGAAACCGGAGCGACCGAATTCTGGTTCCACGGGAACAGCTGAGGTTACAACTTTCACGAATTCTTAATGAAGCGTTGAAAAGGAAATGAAAAAGTCGCAGTGTTTCTGTTTTCGAAGACGCAGTAACTTATCGAAAGTGACAATTTCTCGTTTTTTGTCTTCGAGTATGATTAAGGAGCGTGGGAAGTCAACTTT
The DNA here is from genome assembly GCA_947579665.1 of Sympetrum striolatum. NCBI lineage: Eukaryota > Metazoa > Arthropoda > Insecta > Odonata > Libellulidae > Sympetrum > Sympetrum striolatum. The sequence goes on along the minus strand of OX388342.1, from coordinate 43,288,433 downwards.
TGTGCTGACCCATTGCATCCGCTCTGGACACGGTTAATGCCTAATTAACTTTTTAATCATCCAGAACGCGGATAAGTGGGTTGCCGTGGTTACGGTGAAAGGGAAAGGGGTGGCGCCTTGAATTCGTCTGGCCAGTTTGCATGGAGCCTACGATTTGAAAGAATGCATTTTATCCGACAAAGGGCGTTAAGCCTTAACCTTGTGGCCGCGTTTTAGAAATGAGGAAAACTCGGTGGACCAAGGAATATAACCCGCCTCTGCTTGCTTTTCCGTTCTGTCTTTTCGTTTTCTCTCTAACTTGCGTGATATGGAAGTGGTATAGCATTACAGAAAAATACTACTTGCTTATTCAATTTTGCTCCTTTTAAATAATTTTCTTGAGTATTTAAAGAGTAGGTTGACAAGGAGCGTGCACCCAAAACGGTGCGTACGTTTCCCACTCCCATACCATTAAAGGAGACTTCGTGAGCAAATCTTCGCCTTTATTACTCTTGAGCTCAACAGTAAAAGTAGTTGATTGACACTATTAAATTTAATTTCTCATCGAAACTATTTGTTTTTCTGTTTGGTGTTTTACTGCTTCATCGTCAAATATACTATCTGGTCAATCTCGAAATGTGTTTACGACTCTGATGAATACTTATGAAGACTAATTAAGTCTTGTTAAATGTAGTTCACTCTAAACATCATTTGTGAAATATTTTTGCATAAAATCCTCCTCTCATATAATAGTTCTAAATCGAGATTACAGTTATAATTTCGAGATTTTTACATTCAGCGGAATTTTTTATCTTTTTTTGTGCTGATACCCATATAGGTATACCATTATTCAGTTTGCTTTATGACTGTACAATTCGAGGAATCTCGATGTTATTTTAGCATAATTATTTATAGATAATTCCCAGTCCTGGGAAATAGTCTGCAATTTTAAGTAATTCTGATAAGTATTTTCTCGTTGATCGACCTTATTGCAATTCATAATGTTCAATAGAGATTAAAACATTCATAAATAGGTATTTTTGCACTTATTATCGCAACTGCCTTTGCTACACATTGACTGGCTTATCGATGAATATACCCTTCGAAGTCGGCACTTTCTCCTCAAAATCTCAGCCTTATTTTATTTAACCTCACCTTTTTCCTCTAATACAGGTTTTGAAGTTAGTAGTTGCCTTGGTTTTTACTTATTGTTCCTGGAAGTGTAATTTAAGCCTTTCATTTCATGTTCTTTTGTCTAGAAGTTATTGCCTTATCTAGAATAATACCGTAACATTGATTCATATCACATTCTCTTGGAAATGCTCATTGGTTTTTATTTCTGTAGCTTTCAGCCATGATTTTACAAAATATTGGAATTTATCAAAGCCATCAAAGATATGTGTGTGTACGTGTACGTGTGCGTGGGATACCTAATGCAGATGCAGTTTCGTTTCATTTCCTGGTTTTATATAGTTTATTTGTTTCGTATTTGACCTTAGATATATGTTTACACACAATCAGAACACACTCAGAATTTGTATTGAATAAAGGCGGTTTACTTCAATGAATTGGTGCGTCCCCCCTACCACATGCCGAAAGGAGGTTTGTAGGATATAAAAGTAGATGAGTAATTGATTTTTAAGTGTTGCAATATAATTTTAGAGGATAGATTTAGTAATATTTCCTTTCATATCCAATCTTTTTGGAGGTTAAGTTTATCAAAGGTAACCGAGATAAATAAATGCGCAAGTAGATACTTTAACTAATAAGAAATACGATATGAAATTAGGTGCTATACATTTCTTAAAATTTATGAACATTCCTATCTACCAAGGAAAGGGTTAAAGGTACTTCGGACTTAAGGGCGTGCACCCAGGAAAAATCCCAAGGAAAAACGGACTTGAAAAAAGTCTAATACTGGTCTAACTTGGTAATAAGAAATACATCACTCAATGGTGTACTAGACCCATCTGTAGCTTGTTCGTTATTTCATTTTCCTCAAATATTGCAGCGATATTTATTCCGCGACCATTTTTTAATGACCTCAAGCAATACATTTACCTAGTTTTGCTGTTTCCCGGAAATCTGTCTTTTAATATGTCACTGTATCCTGTCCATCACATCCGCGCTTTCTTTCGAACCGTGTGATTTCCTCCTGTATGGATTGTCCCCGAATGTGCAGCAACGATAACTTTTTCATATGAGATGGAAAGATTAAAGACTCGCGGAAGGGCATCGTCGATATCCCTCGGATAAGAGGCCTCAGTCGGTCGCCCACCGAGGTCACCCAATTTGAATGGCTGCGCACAATAGGAGACAATCGACGAGCGAATCGCGCCCATGTGACACAGCGTGCCATCTATGCCCGAGGTGACCTTTACGCGAAAAAAATGGGCCCTAATGTATAACAGGGAAAGGAGCCCGTTTGGTCAGATGTATCGCTTTTGCCCCTTCCGCATGGTTCGCCGTGAATGGATTGGTCATAATGCGGAATAATTACGGTTTCTGTTTCCTGTGCCACTTGTTCGCCGATTGAAGAATTGAAGATGCGGTCATCGCGATCGACTTGGAATTACGTGTTTCTCGTGACGAAGGAAGTAATGATCTAACACGCATCTGAGGTTGGGGTAATTGCTCTTCTGCCGTTTGATGCTCCACTAAACAAGAACACGGCATATCTTCGGTTTGTTGAAATCATATCGAATCCGAGGTTGGCGAGTGAGGCATTTTTACCCGGAGACTTTGGGTTGTACAATTTCCTTTTAGGGCTTCGGATCAATTTCTCCAGGACATCTACATAAATATCCTGCAAGCCACCTTTCGACGTGCTGCAGGGGGTGTAAACACCGAGCGTTCGGGCAATTTTTTCAGCCTATTATTGTCGCACATAGTTCGTTGGAAAAATGAATTCTTAAAGCGATTCGTCTTTGCATATATTTCTCTTATTCTACGCTCTTTGCGGCCAAGGTAGTGCGTTGAACAGAATAATGTTAATATTTCACGTATGTTGTTGAAAATGAGTGTATTTTATCGACTACCGAAAATTCAGTTGCATATTTTCGGTGAAAATTTTTTTCTAACTCCAAATTGTGTAGATTAACCTGAACAGCGAAGCGCATAAGTCTCGATGAGCTTAATTTCCCTATTTCTGTTGTCAATCTCTGAGACTTTAGTTTTCATTGCGATTCGTCGACCGTTTTACTATTGATTAGATTCGGTTTTCGCTAGAGTGGAATGAATCCTTTTTCGTCAATGACGCACTGATAAAAATAATGTTCTAATATAAACTACGTTTCCTAGAAAAATCATAGAATTTAAAATGGGGTAAATCATATATTTATTTAGTGCGTATTGACCTTTGTGGTAAAAAAGTAATTCCATTTATTTATTTATTATTGAGATGCAAAGCAACTTAAATATAAATATATTATACAAAACAATTTATTGCAACAAAAAATTTTTACTGTAATATCAAGAAGCTTTTACAATGCCATAATATTATATAATTATATATTATAAATGTGGAAATGGAAAAGTTTCTTAATATTATTATAAAAGCGTTTCGTTACACAAAAATGGTTTTTATGATAGAATTATACCAAGTATCAGTGAAAAAGTTCGATTTTAAATATAATTTGTGATCTCACATTTAAGGTAACATTTAAAAAATAATACTTAGAGAACTCGAGCTCTCGGGTATTCGTCCATTTCATAAATAATTATTATTTGATTTCCCGAATAGTTTAAAACGCGATTATTTTGGATTTCTTACTATGGATATATATGTAGATATATTGATTTTAGCGAATGAATCCAATTTGTCTCATACTCTGTTGTTGAAATAACATCTTAGTCGAAATATTTCTTTCCTTTCTTGACTCGTTGGGCAGAAGATAGCTACTGTTTGGCACTCACCCCCACAACTTTGTAGATTAATACCATGTCTAAAGTATACCCGCTGACTAAGCTGTGAAATTCACTGTTCAGAAAAGTAAGTTGTCCAAAAAATAGTTGCGTTATTTAAAGAAGGAATGCCTTTAAAAAATTTATTTAACTGTAATAGTATACTCTTTATCTCAGAAAGAGGTGATAATAATATTTTAAATCATGAGCTGCTGACTGGAATCCCCTGGTTTAATAGGCATTGCAGCCGGTAGCCCTTGCGTTTATGGGTTGTTGATTCTGAGTTAGAAGTGTGAGAGCCATTTAGAATAGCTGCTATAAGTTCTGTCGACGATTTACTCCCTTTTCCATCTTCTATCGTTACCATTCTAACCGTTGCATTGAGTCACATTTCAGATGTTGCGCTGAATTTCACATCTTTGGTTTTTACAGCAATCTTGAATTAGGATATCGTTTACAATTTTCGTAAATATTAACATTCGCACGGTTTCCACTTAACGTTTCGACTTGTTTGAGTTCTTTCTTCGTTTTAAATTTGTAGCGCTGTTTTCTTTTCTTCGACCTACTCGAAAATTTCGCAATATTGCCATTTTGTGAATTTACGGTAAATCATTCTTTTGCAAAATTAAGAAAATTAAAGGCCGAGAGTATCCTGTAATGATTCTATCGTATTACGTTACTTGATATCATGATATTACCATGCATTGTAATATCAAAAAAGATGTAAATTTTTATGCTTATCTGCATACCTTTGGGATTACGTTTCCCACTTCCGCCTTTGATCGCTTAGTGCCGATTCTCTTATCGCTGTAAATTCCTTGCTCTCATTACACACGTTTACAGGGTAAACCTTATACCCTCTTAAAAAGTTTCGGATATGGTACTGAAAAATATATCCAAACATTCAATATATCCTTTGACGGATATATTGAATTAAAACTTTTTAATTTAATTAAAAAAAATTAGAAATGTAGCGTTCAAGTTTTAAAGTGTGTTTGTAAGGAAAGTTCCCCGAAATGAAAAAGTCTCTTACTTTTTTAAATATTTATAATCAGAGTTTGCTTATGAATGGTTTTTGGGATTTTCCTAAGATTTGGGTGTAATTGTTAATACCAGGAGCGATACTGGTGCTAATCTCAATGACGGTAAGATCCTATTGAAGTACTTTTTAATTGTAAGTATTTAATTTTATTTGATATCGTTGATACCTAGGACGGAGAAAATATTGAATATTCTTTTTCTACTTAGCATTAGTAAAATTCACTCGAACGTTACACCTCGTTTTCAGCATATCCTTTTTATTTTGTTCATTATCATTTAAATTAAATTCCATAAATTATTTCTAAAATGTTTCAGAAATTTTAGTAGATGCTTGAAAGCGCTGTCATTTTCATCTTTAATGCCAATTTCAGTTGACCTGTTAGGTGCTGTTAGCCATGAATCAAATCACTAATAATCTTTATAGGAAAGGAAGATACGGAATCAGATAATTGTCTGTCATGTTTATATTTTAATATAGATATGATTGCAGGTACAAAAATGTATATCAGATATTCGTAGAAAATAAGTTTTTGGAGTTTTAATGATTTTTATCCTCCACATAAGATATCAAGTGCTAATAAAAATGTTCTTTTCTTTGCTCATTTTTTTGCTAGTCTGTGAATGTTAGCGGGAAATTGATGGTTTACTCATTAAACTGATTGATTTCTTTTATTTAATTTTAAGTTTTGATGTATTCGAGGGTTTCAGTGTCCTGTCTCTTTATTTAACTCATTTGGTAAGATTGCGTTCTCTCCTCATTACTTTTTTATAAAAACAACATACTACTTTTGTAAAAACAATACTGTGCAAGTGCTTTTTAAGGTAATTTTGCTGCGAAGTATTTCTGATCATTCTATATCTTCTTATGCGCGACCCTTTGGAATGTTTGATGGTTTATAGTTTTCTCAACACTGGCAATATCAGGTTTTTGTTACTGTTCCCAAAATTTTGGGTGCGGTCTAGGTCTTACGTTAGTGAGTTATACCTCGCACGAGTGATAAATAACAGCTTTCTCTCTGCTGTCTGTTATTTTTTTAATGGGCTTTTATGCTTGACTTGCTAAAGATGTTAACTGCGCATAATAATTGACCTTGAGAAACTCTTTGTCATTGGAATGCTGAATTTTGGTACAGAATTTAGATGGAAGGTAGGAAGTTAAGGGAACAAAGACGCTCAGTAAAAGAATATTATTGTTCTCTGAGAGCTTCACTCTTCGATCTTGGTTTCTTGCTCTTCCCTTTTAGCGGGGTAGAACGCTTGAGGCTCTTTTGAATGAACTCCTCGTACCGGAACTACTCTCCTTGGCTGGCTGACTGTGTACACGGCTCTCTCAGACTGCTGGGCTCCGTAGCCATCCTTCCGGCCTTCCCCATCGTACCCATCCTTATCGTTGTAATATCCTCTGGTTTCTCCACCGCTTTGTATCTGGGGACTGTACCCGGTGTGCCTCGAGTTTTCGTAGTTGTACGCATTGTAATTCGGCTGTTGGTTGTAGGCGTTAGAGTCTCCATTCTGCAGACGGTAATAACGACCTCTGTTATCGGTCGAATCGTATTCCGTCGTCGGGAATACTCCCCCTTTGATGGCGTAGGCTCCTTGCTCTCCTTGGTAGTATCTGCCCTCGTTTCCTACCGCACCTTTCCTAACGACACCGTTGTTGTTGGCGTCGTTATAAGGCCTGGTGACATAGCCGTTATTTTGTTGTCGCTGATAGTTGTTGTTAGGGTACTGGTTGTTTGGATAATTATTGCTAGAGTACTGGTTGCTGGGATAGTTGTTATTACCATAGTTGTTATGATAGAATGTGCTCGGAGTTTTGGCTGGATAATCTGCAACGAAATAGAAATTAATCGATTAAAATTATTATATTTGAGCGTATGGATAAGATTCATTATATTATTATAATTGTTGGTGTTCATGACACCATATTTGGATGAATTGAATCTATACTTTCATTCAGCTTTTGACACAAATAGAAATAGACACAATAGCTATTTACACCCCCTGCCACACGCCGATAGCCGGTTTTCAGGTATCAATGGTGATTTAGGACATAGTAAAATTTATATTTCATTTCCTTCTGTCTTGCACTGGAATTTCCGTAGTCATTTGAAAATGAAGTAATTGCTTCAGTGAAAATAATTTAGAGAATATTTTTTATGAAAAGGCTCATTTTGAATTTCAGTGTCATTCTACGTAAAATTTTCTTAATCCACAATATTTATCAGTTTTTTTAATATACGTGTTTTAATAGTGGGTAAATAGTACTAAGTACTTTTCTCTGGGAAATCCATGAACTACCCTCTTCATTGCTCCTGGTAAATTAGTATATTTATTTTTATACCTTTAACCCTCCAAGGCCGGAATTACTTTTTTTGTAATTATTTTAAATTTCTTACGTATTTCGCTATGTGATTGTCTGAAAACAATACCCATAAAATAGAATACATAAATCCAGTCAAACAAATACAAAAATGCAACATTGTCACGAGCTCTCCTATTCTGTGATACAAAATGAAATAATAGTAGGTGTCGGATGATGCCATCCGTAGTCCGTGGAGGGTAAATGGTGATACTAAAAGAACCTACTGAAGAAACTAATCTCATATTGTTAAGTTTGCTGTGCGTTGATGCATTTTTTGGATAACTTATATGCGCGATTTATAACTCGGCACTATCTGAAGAGAGCTTTGAAAGATGAATTGCAGATGCATTGTTTCGTAAGTGTGGGATTTGTTCTTGGTGACTCATACGAGTTACTCAAGAGTAAGTTTTTTCGTACATTAACGGGCGTACTGAAAAAATCAATAACTATTTGATAGTGAAAGCTCCCGCCATTAGAATTTAAATGCCCGTAATCGTAATCACGTTTTGCCTTGCTTAAAACTCTCTTTTTGAAAAAACTATTGTTTTATAATCTTAAATCTGCAGTGATATAAAGAAGCGGTATCCCTTCCTTCTGTTGAAATTTTAATACAACTTCTTAATGGGTACCCTACTTGTATTTACTATAAAACTTTCTATTGCGGAAACCGCAGTCTCTACATGCTTTTGCCATTTGTATTGTATGAGGAAGGCTTCGATGTTATCCAATAGGATGAAGTGAAAGAGTTCGATTAATGAGAAATCGTGTGCGAGATGATTATTTTCCGATAGCGGTAAGATCACGTAACGTTTCTCTATCGATGATATTTTTTACTTGCGTGTTCGGAGACGAGATGAGCGGAGTGTGAAGGGAATACATCGAAGGTGAGGGTTACAGAGAGTTTGAGAAGTGGAAGTACTTACATTTAGAAAGTTCGCGACAGAATTCATGCATTGGAACTGATCCAGACATTTATTATATCCTTTTTTGATGCTGTATTCGGTCAACGACATTTACTTTCTCTATATGCTATATTTTGTATATGTATGTCATGAAGAATATTACGACCGCAGTCCCGTTTTTATGTATAATCATCAATTTCAATAGGTAATATGGTATCAGAAGTTTAATTTATTTTCACTGTGAAATGGAAAATAGAACTTGAAAACTTGCCAATCTTCTTATAGCTATACCCACAAAAAAACACGCCCTATCAGTAGAATGACTACTTTCACTACAGGAAGCCGAAGTTATCTCAAATGTGCGGTCCATTTCTTAAATATATGCCCTCGTTATTGTCGAATCTAACCTTTGAAATTACGTTGTTATCGGCAAGAGTTGTCTATAGCGTAGCTATTTATATAATATCAGGGGGTCATCACGAAAAAGTGCATTTGAAAATCCTAATTAAATACGATAACACTGAATATAATCGATATGAGTTATTGTGGAAAGCCATGACAATGCACGGCCATCTTCAGGATCCCAGACCATCGGACCTGAAGATAGAAGAGTGCTTAGGCCGAAACCAGTCGTGAAATCAAATAATTTGTAGAAGTTACGAAGTACACTGTGTTTCTTTGTCATTGATAACTCTGAAGTTTAAAAGAACGAAGAAATCGTTTTTGTGTGTCATTTCTCATAAAAAATAAGCATAAATATAATAAATAACTGTGTAGGTAAGCAGATAAATTACCTGCTCAAAAATAAACGGTGGGGCGTATCCGTATACGAGTAATTGTCACATAGCGAAGTAAAATGTTTAATTTCCATCCGTCATGGAACACCACCAAGTTACTCGCCAATCAGTTGAATTGATTATATATTTTCTGCAGTCACTCTTATTTTCAAATCATTATCAAGTATTTCCCGTTTTGACGTGTTAGAGTGCTCATAATCCCCCACTTACCTATATTATTGTATATAAGTGGTCGCACTCTCACGAGTGGCCTGTTCACATATCCCCCTCGACCATCGTAATCGTATCGACCGGGAGATTCAGTCACTGTGTATCCTGGTGCTTCGTACCCCGCTTGATAAGGGGTGTTCAAGTAATAGCCACTACCCAATTGGTGAAGCAAGGGATTGTATTGCGTCAGCGCCACTTGCGTATATCCGGGGTAGTTGGCGGCTCTGGGATCATATCTATACGTTTCAGCAGGGTATTGTGAAGCTGGAATCCCAAAGTAATCCACCTGCACTGGTTTAGGATCTGGCTCTCCGTGGGCAGACACCGCCAGCAGGATAACCTGAAAGAAAGAAAATAGAAATTTTTATAAGCAATTAAACGATGCATAGTTAATATGTGCGATGTCTACTTGCAAATTCAGCTTGCCATAATTTTTCTTTTACCGCGTGCTCTTTTTTGCCTGTTTTTATCTCGGTAGACGTTAATTTAATGTATGAAAAAAAAGATTTCCTCTCAATCAGTAATTTTTATTTTACGCCAGACTAAAAGTAATTATATTCTTTAAAAATTGATAACCTAAACTATATCTTTGTGAACTATCAATTTTGATCCAGGCAATATCACACAAAAAATCTGATGTGGCCAACACATGACTTTCTCCATATTTGGAATATAAATAAAACACTGTGTCGAAAATTCCCCTTAAGTTTTTAATACACGACCGGTTTCAGACAATTCAATTCAGGCGATTTAGGCCTGATGATGGATAAATTATCTATAACTTTTGTACTAATTGTTTGTAAATACATCACATTCTGTCAGAGATATTTAAGTAAAACTACAATTTTTGGATAAAAAGCAACTTACGGTTAGCGAGTATTCACTATTAACTCCTAAACAATCAGTGTTACAAAAAAATGTTTCAAACAAAAGTTGTAGTAATGTACATTATCTATAACTTTTGTATATAATTGTATATACCTACATTGCATTCTGACAGAGATATTTAAGAAACAAAATTTTGTTCCGGATAAACCGCAACTTCCGGTTAAGCGATATTCATCAAACCTAATCAACTCTTGGCATTGTTAGGAAAATACTAAATATGAATTTTGGAAATGATCGGATAATTAATTTTTAAGATAGAGCGCCCACAACCTTTTTTACCACAGATAGACATGTTCGGGAAAATAGCGAAAATTAACTCTATGGGCCAAATAACATCTATTTCCGCTGAAATCTTGAGGTCGAATTTTTTTCCGAGTACAATACTTTCTCTATACTACATATAGGGTGAAAGTAAAAATGCGTTAAGGGTATCATTTACTTTAAATTATTATTTTTATGTAACACATCCGTATATTTGAACGCAATGAAAGAAAGTCAATGGCAGTTTATAATCATTGCAAATAAATAGAATTAGTATGAATTGCCATTATTTTAAAGTTAAAATAAAATTGTTAGCAGTGTTTTTTTTTTCAGAGGAATGGGTAAGTCTGATGTATCAGGAACGATGCTACCACATGCTCTCCGACTTAACTACTCGTAAGTGACACCCACGAGTGGTGATTTATGTCGTTGAATATGGGCTTAAGGTTATTAACTGTTGAGGAATCAGTTATACATATTTTGAAGTCAATTTCGTTTTAAGAGTTAAATTTTTCTCTTATAATATTTTGTTACAAACAGCACCGTCTTATTTACTCAAAGAATTCCTCCAAATTGGCATTGGTTCTTCAATCTTTTTTTAATTCCTTCCGCATACGTGCTAGCGAAATAGATGTATAGTGTTCCCCAAAAGATTGTTTTTCTTTAGTCGTAACAGGGTAATGTTAACTTTCATTTAGGAGATGCTTTGAAGTAAAACTGTTCTTAGATTGACACTTAAAAAATCCAGTAAAATATAGATGCTGCGTAGTAGTATATTGAAAATTTGCAGTGTGATTATTGAAATTTTGGAGGATCTGCTCAATGGTAAAGAATTTTTTTAAGCATGTTTTATGGTTTCCTCAAACTTCCTATTTCTAATTTAATTACATCAGTGGTTATACGCCTAATTCACAGACGTCGCCTAAATTTTAGTATATCTTTTCCCTAAAACCGCGGAGAAAACTAGTATTTAGAGAGAGAAATCTCTCATTCACAGATAGTCTAATATGACTTATTATGTATTGTAAATTCCTCTGGCCAAATAAATCTAAATATTCCAACTTCCACTTTAAGATCCTAAATAGCTCCTAACATGTCGTTATTTCTTCGCTTGGAGCCTTAATTCATAATCACAGATAAATCCATTGGTTATTGTAAAGCACACTCACCGCTACGACCGCGGTGAAACCGCGTGTATCCATCCTCCTCTTCTAGAAAACAACTGGGCAACTCCTTGTTCTCAACACTGCCTCGTAACCATAGAGTAACGCACCCACCTCTTTGAAACGTCTTCTGGTCAGTCTGTCCCACCGGTAGTATTTAAGGCGTTTTCCTCCATGTCCATTGTGACCGTGGATTATGAAACTCTTCGGAGGGGTGTAATGGGGTGAGGTCGAGTGGGGTGGAGGTGACCGGGGATCTCGCGACTCGCGTCGAGTGGAGTGGGGTCCAATCGGTGATCTTGAAAGAACTTGGAAAGCCACACGAAGGTCTCTTCGCAATTTCCTCCTCCTTTTCACCCTCCACGGAGCACACAATCCTCTTTAGAGGGACCTTGGCAACTTCGGTTCTCACAGGTACGAGATATTTCTCCTTTGTCTCCTGCGTCGGAGGGTTTCTCTTTGCTGCGGGAGGAAGTGGGAGAAGGAATGGTGCGTCATTGTTTGTGCATCTTGCTGGACGCCGCTGCGTTGCTCATGCGGTCGTTCAAGTCTCCATCTTCCGCCTCGATGGCTCATTAAATTATGTGACGGAGGGAGTGTGCCACACGGCGCCGTCTCCCTCCTGCACCCTGTTGGTTACGGATAGCGTTAAGAATCGCGAGGGTTGTTTTTTTTACATTTGTATCAATTTGGTCGTCACGCATTACCGGCGGGAAATATATTTATCGACCACGCTTATATGCTTTGATATGAAAATTTAATCCCGTACAATTTTTTTCCGCTAAATGCTTTCTTTGACCGGAAGGAAACTGTTTTTATTCTTTTATCTCAAGAAACTCTCTATCCTACCGTTGCGGATTCCATACCGCTTCTAAGTACGGGATGAAGGTTGTTTTTGAACGGTAATTTTAATTATTTGCTAAAAGTTGCTTAATACGTTTCGATAGCTTCTTCAAGACGGAAGTCTTCGAGAAGATTATATTATATACATGGGTGAATTTATTGCAGAATAATGCACGGTTGGATTTTTATTTTCGCGTTTTAATAATTAACAGCAAAATATCGATGAAAAACTGACTTTACGTTACAGTTTTAAAAAACTATACCATACTTTTACTACTTAAGCATTTTATAGGGCTTAAACAACAAAGTTGTGTAGACTCCTCGATTAGATAAGATATTTGTTATTTTTTATGAGGTGTAAATTGCGACAAGTCTCTGAGTAAATCAACTTAGTTTTAAGTGTGACAATATAAAATTTGATGAGGAAGGCCTTCCGGCTATTGTTAATTGAGTTTTTCCTCTCAATTTACGTCTTAACGCTAAGGCTAACAATATCGTCGTAAAACATTCGGACCCGCACTGCTAATTATTCCATTCTTGCTAATTTGGACAGTGTAATTATATCATTCATTCATATCGCTCCTTTTCCTCCAAAATGACGAATTCCTCGTAAAATTCTGAATGACACCATTTCGTCATACGCTTATGTATTTCCTTGAAGTTTATTGGTCGCCGTTGGCACGATATCGTAGTATTACGGTAATAAGATACCAGAACAACATTAATATGATCAAGTGCATCTTCTTGGAATTTCGCACATCGTTCCAAAGAATGAATACTGAGTATATTCCATCAAAGGTTTATTTCTACAAGTTTTTCCATCGAGAAGGTATCCTCTACTCCGAAATGGTAACAATAGGCTAGTAGTTTCGGTTCGAAAGTAAGTTCGAGAGATTACTCTTTGATTCCATTGCCCATGTATTGTTTGGTATTACGTTGTTTCAATTTGCAAAACATGGTACCACTCCTTTTTTCCGTCCCCTATCCGTTCTGTTTTTCAAACATACATCGAAACTCTTTTTTCTTGGGAATGGTTTCGTCAGAATTTTCGCTCTATTCTCGCAACAGTGGGCAATTTACGACTCCTTTGCTCGGGTTTCCCTTGTTGGGTCATTGTTGACCGACAATGTTTTCATCTGGTTGTTTTCCGAGGCCGATCCTAATACGCTTTCAGAATTCTGTTCTCTCCCCTCCTCTTTCCACGCCCTCGATATCGCCATCTGGATTTTTTCGAGCAAAACTGCTCCTGTTTTCGCAATCAGGGACCAAGGCGGCTGTCAGAGGTAAGCCTTCAGCTGTATAATATTTTATCCTGAGGATTTTTTCGCCGCTGCCTTGTCACGTCGCATTACTCACATCCGTTTAGATCAGCGAAATAACGGAACAGTTTTCGTTGTTGCGAAAGATTAGCAATTTAGGGACAATTTTTCTGTCGTGGGAAAGAAATTCTCCTTAAGCTGCTTTAAATGGAAGAAACATTTCCTCAATTTTTCTTGTCACGACATGACAAATATGTACCTTTTTCCCGTTGGGAGACAATGCAAGAGGAAGTGCTGTTAGAAGCCCTTGAGGTGCTAATTGGTCGACAGTGGACTGAAGATGTTTTCTTCTCCATTACTACGTTTACAGAGTTACTATTCGAGGGAAACCGTCTCTTGTTTGTTTTCTGCGTTCGGCTTGAATTTGGAAATTTCAGGAAACTTGTTAAAAGTTAGTTTGTTCGGTTCTTGATATCGCGATCGTATTCAAAGTATGAATATTTTCTTTCCTTTCATTTCTAAAAACTTATCATATGGTTCATCGGATAACGAAAAATAATTAATTCCATGAACCTTAATTAACCAAAACCCGTAGGAATTTATTTACCTTGGTTGGAGAACTTCTTTAAAAAAAGCTCATTCTCGTTTGAAAATCGGAACAGTGTTTTCAAATTATTATACGGATACCTCGTTTTTATTTCTTTCTCTGCAAAATATCCTCAAATAAATAAAATCATGGTGGATAACAGTGTAGTTTATTTGATTTTAGCAAAAATGAACGCTCTTAGCAAAGATAGTTGAGAAAGAAGAAGAAGAATAGAAAAAATATTTAAATTATAAAACACTTTTGAGAACTGTTTTGATTATCACATGATTCAACTTGAACAAGTGAACATTTCAAAACAATATTTCTTCCAAACTGCCTGGTTTTCAAACTTTAATGACATCCTCGTAGCTTTGAAAATCCAGAGCTGGGTTTCTCAAAATTGTAGACACTTGGGGTCTATCACAAATTGCAGTGGGTGTATGATATGACTACTGTAATATAAATTGTGATACCCTTTGATTAGATAAAATATAAAATTGTAGATTTTGCGTATTTTTTAGATATAAATTTTATGAAATTTTTACATTCCATCAAAAAGAAATAATACTTCTATCATTCATTGGTAATATGTGAAATAGAAAGTGTGCGTTTAAAGAGTTAAGTTGATTTCTAAACGCTCAAAACCATACTTTTTCGTCAATAAGTATTAAGGATTAATTATGTGAGTGTAATTGACAAGTATAGGCTCTCAATTTATTGATTATTAAGGAAAAACTTTAATTGCTTTTAAAAATTAAATAGATATGAATTATTCATATTGTTATGAATTTTTTTGCTTAATGTCAAGATTTAGTTGAGTCACAATGTGCCATTGGTAATTGAAAGAAAGGAAGATTCAAAGAACGTAATCAAATCTAAAGACAGCTGCTATGAATTTGTTTTTTTTTTCTGCAGGTACCTAATAAAATGAAGAATTTGATAAGAGTACATTTTATCTAATTATTATTAGCAAGATCAGATGGAGACTACATATATTCGTATGATTTTAATCATTAAATGATTTTATTCTTAGATGAGAATATTTGCTTTTAATCTGTTTCAAGAACAAATTTTATCATCACATAATTGCAACACTAGAAGTGCTTACAAAATTGATATACCAGACTATAGGTTATCAAAAACTGGAAACCATCATCATGTCATGGGCATAAAGCTCCTTAATAAATTATCTGTAACAAATGAACAAACAGAAAATTTTAAAGCCAGATTAGCCACATGGCTAATAAAGAACCCATTCTATTCTTTAGATGAATTCTTTGAAGTTAAAACAATATTGTAAATTGCTACTTAGATTTCTCTCACAATGCACTGCTTATTGTTAGTTAGTTAGTTAGTTAGTTTGACCCTTTATTGGCGAGGTTAGGCCCAGGTGGGCCTCTCTTCCACCTAACCTTGTATGTCGATTACATTTAAACTTATTAAAAAAATACAAAAAAAAGAGTAGGGTCTGGGAAAAAATCTTTGTAACTGAAGGTTGACTAAGAAAAAACCCACGTTGCGGGAAAACACCCACAAAGAAGGGGGGTGAAAAAAACCCGCGAAAACACAGTAATAGAAATAAATACAATAATATACAAACATAGATATATTGTTGATGTATATTTATTTCTAATCTTGACGTGACCCATATCATTGTATGATTTTTTATGGTTAAATAAAATATTATTATTATTATCATTCATTCTTGTCTGCATACTATGTGCATATCAAGTTTCTATGATTAGAAAGTAATTTATGGAATAATTATTAATTATATTATTCTTAAATCTTAATTTTTATTTTTCCTGTTTAATTATCATCCTATTTCTCTTTTTTCCTTCAGGAAGAGTATGTTCAAGAAAACATAAAATGGACTCCTATTGATTATTTTAACAACAAAGTTGTTTGTGATTTGATTGAAGCAAAAAGACCACCTGGTATCATTTGTGTTCTCGATGATGTGTGTGCAACTCTTCATGCTGTATCAGATGGTGCTGACTCGGACCTTCAAAATGTAAGAATTCATCTTCTAAAATGTAATTGATAATGTCAGTATATTTTATAATTTTGATTGAAAGCTGGAACTATCACCTGTATTGAAATAATTTTTACTCCAAAATGTATTAATTTGAATTTAATGTTATCTAGGATTCTTTGTAATTATTTTCTACATTTCTAATTATTATATCACAGAATATTATAGAAAATGAACCTCTAGTATAAAATACACATCAGAAAGTGCACTCAATAGGTAAAAATAATTCTTTAAATGTTTTTTACTATACTCTTTATATCCACCATACATAATTTATATCTCCTGATATAAAATTAAGTTAGAGTTAATTCTTGTGATTCTACTGCTGGCGTATCGAAATTTAAAGTATTGAAAGATTACCCATGCTCTTATTTATATATCTTGAATTTATTTTGCCTATGTAATATATTTATTTATTATTGTGTATGATTTACATATACAGGTATATATAGGGTACATGTATTACAATTATGATATTTATTATATCCATATGCAGATGTAAATGTGTAGGTTTACTAGATATGATATCATAAGAATTACAGGAGTATGTTATTTAATGTTAATCAATTTTATCATTGTCATTAATAATGCTTTTTAACATGTACAATGTTTGAAACAGGGCTCTGCCCATAATTAATTAATAAATGAATACATTTTTAATGTTACAGAATATGTAGAAGTGCATAATTGTCACTTTCTGATAATAAATGTCTGAATTTGTTGTATCAACTCAACAGCAATTTAAGCAATTTTAATTTTTAGTACTTTCACTTTTTTCACTACACTTTGCTTTGTCATATAGATTCCTAAAATGTTGCTGGAATGTAAAGCACAATTGAAAGAGTTCGGCATACATAAATATCTTTCATCAATTTAGAAGTTTATTTTATGGATTCCAATTTACCTAATATTTTGCTTACTTTAGGGTCTTGCTCTAAAGTCAAATTTTCTTCTATACATGCAGCATGAATGTTTCTCATCTCTTATGTGTTTCTTCAGAAATTGAATGCAGCCACTGGGCAGAACCAACACTATCAGCAATGCAAGGAAGGTTTTATAATCCATCACTATGCTGGAATTGTGAGCTATAACGTGGAAGGATTTTGTGATCGGAACCGAGATGTTTTATTCCCAGACTTGATCGAACTAATGCAGGGAAGTTCAAAGTGAGTATATGTTAACATCATAGCTGAATGTGGGTTCATATTTCATTCCAAATTTATTTTCTTTAAAGTAAGTACACAGTGTTCATTGTTTTAGACTAGTGAATTTCCCTGTCAAATATCACTGATCTAAATTTAACATGCAAATAATGCACAACTATTATTGTATGCACCAATCAAAAGCACAAATTATCTCTCTTCAGTTTTGAAAATCTATTATAATAGAAGCTGAAGTCAAAAATAGAAAAAGAATAACTAAGAAATAGATCAAAATTTTATTGAACCTAATTTAATGTATGAAAATTATCTGAACTCACTCAATGGAAACTTCTTTGTACTTCTGTGGGACTAATTTTTGGTAAAATTGTCCTCATATTTTTCCCTATCTTATTCCTACTCTGGTAAATATCTTGGCGTTTCATAGCCTCCTTTATCACTACTAAAAAATAAAATTAAAAACTCCTTTGGAAAATTAAGCTCTATGATATATCTGAAGAATCTGATTCTGATATCTTAATAGAAATACACTTACCATCATATAAGTCCATCTCTACTTTTTATCTGAAAATTTCTACTATTATATATCTTATAAACTTGATTTACAGTTCCATCAAAAACATTGATGTGATTTGTATTTGCTTCCTTGGTTGCTAAAATAATTAGAGGATGAAACAACAAAATGAAGACAATCGAATAATTCAGTTGTTCTCTTCCATCGAAAAGAGCAAATAACAGTCTTTTTAATTTTTTATGTTTCAACTGAGTGATTTCATTCCATGGATTTAGTTTGTAACTCTGTTCAGGTCATAAGTAAAGCAAATAATATAATTTATTTTGATGAATTCAGTATTTCCCTCTTAAGTGAAGGAAAGGGAAATAAAAGTAGAAGCTAGTGTGTGAAAATGTATACTTATAAATTTAGCTCAATCAATTCATTTGTGTTGGATTTTGATTCATTATTCTCCTCTCCTTTGCTTAATCTAGCATTTTAGTATTTTACATGGCATCAATGAAGTTAGTTCACCTTTCACCCTTCATGAAGGGCTAAGTACAAACACTATTAGATTCTCACAATCATGTCCAAGACACAATGATGAAGCATCGAAATCGTTTCAATGGAGCATCTGAGTAAACCAATTGCAAGTCCAACCGAGTTAATTCATTTAAATGAAACCAAATTGAATAAAAGAAGAAATGATTGAATAATTATTTTGTTTTTTTTTAATTCTTTTGTACACTCCTGGCCAAAATTAACGCAGCCCCTCCCTAGCGATCCTTATGGCTAGTGCTGCGTTAATTTTGGCCAGGACTGTACCATCACTAAAAAATTGTATTCTGTTATTTGACATTATTTTCTCTGAAATCATTCTGATAGCAACATTTGCCATGTTTATGTTGAAAAATGAAACCATATAATGTATTAAATTTTATTTACAAAAGAGAAATCCTCTGCTGTATAGATATTTATTTAATTCATAATACTATATTGCAGGAATTCGATTACCAGAAGTTTATTAATTCATTTCCTTATCATGAAATTATATGGAAATGAATTAATAAACCTTCTTCCCCATACATTTCTTATAGGCCTATCTTTCTTATAAATTTGTATGCGAGTCAAGTTTGACAATCCCCTTAGTTGTGTTGAAGACTGGTTGTTTATAACCACAGAATTTTCATCTATTTTGTTCATTGTCTTGTAAACTTGAATTTGAAAATGATATAGTTTGACTAAAATAAGAATCTTTCCTTCCTTTTTTATCTTTTGGTTCTTTTCTTGATTTTGTAGAACCAGCATTTCTAAATGAATTTTACAAATGAATTGAAGCCTGCAAACTGTGAAAAATAACTCTACCTCTATTTCTTATGAAGGTATTTGCAAGTGTCTCAGGATCAAACCCACGATAGTTTTGCAAAATAAATGTCGATCTGTAATTGTTCATTGGCAATGCAATGATTCTTGAAATTTCAAATTTCTATCATTTGTAAATTCTTTAATTTTCATAAATTCTTCTATGCTTTTCTCTTCTGACATGAAAGTTACTGACATAAGATAAAGAATATATATACACAGGGCTCCTGGATAGTCATGTGGACAGCGTGTTTGCCTTTGGTGAAAGCGGTCCCGGGTTTGATTCCCGGTGGGAGCCAATGTGCGAAATGACCTAAGCTGTCGAAGCACTTTTAACAATACTACTACTACTATATGTACATATATTGGTGATTTTTTCAATCCTGTGATTAAATAGTTAAAAATTTTTATTTAATTTTAATATTACAATTGGTAAACTTCATATTATTTTTTAATGAATGTTTTGTTTATAATCATTCCAGTACCCTGGTTCGTAGTTTGTTTCCTGATCAGATATGTTCTGGATCCAAATCCAGACCAACTACTGCTGGCAGTAAAATCCGGACACAGGCTAACAAACTTGTAGAAGAGCTTATGAAATGCACTCCTCATTACATAAGGTAATTACAGTAAATACACTGTCATGCATCTTATTTTAATTATTTATGCTCTGGATCTTACATATATCATTTGTAATTATGGTTTTATTTTTCACTTTTTCCTCAATGTTTTTTACTTTATTATTATACTTCAAGTATTATATATCTTAATTTTCTTGGAAATGTTCTTGGTGATGTATTATATTTATGTTATAATCAAATTTTATACTGGTTTTTGGCCTTTTGTGAATATCTTCATATGTGAAAATAATTTTTCATGTGCAATATTTGATAATACATATTCATTAAAATATTTTTCTTTAGCTGTTTCAGTTATAGAATTTAGGTCAGAATTATTTTATGAAAAAATATTTTTGTCATTAATTCAACTAACTTAAACAACCATTTTTTACTGTAGATGTATTAAGCCAAATGAAACAAAGAAACCAAGAGATTGGGAAGAACAAAGAGTGAAACATCAAGTTGAGTATTTAGGATTGAAGGAGAATATTAGAGTTCGAAGGGCAGGTTATGCATATAGAAGACCTTTCCAGAAGTTTCTCCACAGGTAAGTTTTGTATGGCATAAGGAGTAGGAGCTGTTTCTCATAAATAATGTGAAATCTCATGTGAAATATCTTATTGAGCTTAGACTTACAGTTATAAGAAAGAAATCTTTTGGGGCAGTATTTCTGTCTTATGAATTTTTTTTGAAGTATTACATTCATATACATACTTTCTTCCATTCTAGATTTGAATGAGTATCATGATTGTCAAATTTCTTTATTAAAAATTTCATCTTGTTAAATTAAGTTAAAAGTGTGATACATTAGGTATTTTAATAATGTAAACATTGTAAGACTTATTTCTTGCTTAGGTGTTTTATAATAAGTATATTTTTAATCAGCTACCATCATTTATCCCTTGATGTAGTAGTTAATCTATTGGTGATCCCTGCTACTAACTTAATCAACTATTAGATAGAATAAAAATAAACTCCTTGAATGAGGAATTCAGTTTGCCAGTTGATCTGAGTGATTGCTTTCAAAAAAGTTATTTTGTTCCAAATGTTGAAAATTTGAGTATTTATTTGGAAAAATAATGTCTTCCTATAATTCTATTTATATTTTCTCTATTTTCTAAGGTATGCTGTACTCACTCCTCAGACTTGGCCAACATGGTGTGGGCCACCTGAAACTGGTATTCGGATAATTATGAATAGTGTTCACATGGACCCTGACCAGTTTCAGCTAGGAAAGACCAAAGTTTTTGTGAAAGCTCCTGAATCAGTAAGTTCCTTTTCATAACTGAATCTTATTGTTGCTATTCAGTTGGAAATAATTATTTTCCTATTTTACTCCACCAACCATAGCCACCCTATAATTATATCTTCTATAAAGTTGAAGCCATGACCTAATTTGGTTTGGAGGTTTTTTACAATATTTTTACACAGAAATCTTAAGCATTTTTCTTCTTTGAGCTTAAATTTTTAAAACATGCAAACTTTTATAAGTGAAATCATGCAATTTATTTACTGAATATTTGTATAGTATACATTTCATAACCTTTTTTGTGAATTCAACTTTTTTATTCCAGTTATTCCTTTTGGAGGAGATGCGTGAGAGGAAATACAATCATTTTGCTAGAGTCATCCAGAAAGCTTTTAAGAAATACTTTGCACGCAAGAAGAATGAGCGCCAGAAGGAAGAAGCATCAGGTACTTTTACTTGATATAATGCTCTGATTCTTTTTTGATGAACTGCTTTATATTCATTCAATTTGTGATTTTCAGATTTATTTTATGGAAAGAAAGAGCGGAGAAGATTCTCCCTCAACCGAAATTTTATTGGTGACTATATTGGGATTGAATACAGGCCCCCCATTCAATCCCTTGTTGGCAGAAGGGAAAAGATTATTTTTGCTGAGGTAGTGAAAAAATATGATCGACGATTTAAGGTAATGGAAATTTCTTTGCATTCTAGATTATTGTGAAAGCATTTTTGGTGAAATTTTCTGAATCAATAAATCTGATGCAAAAATTTTTTAAAACTTAAACATAACATAAAATTATTTGAAGTTTGTGTTTTTAACTGATTTATTTAAAAATATTGTTATTAGCTAATTATTTGAAGATAATTAAGAAATTTTCACCTTTACAGTCAACTATGCGTGACCTGGTGCTGACTACAAATGCTCTCTTCCTCGTAGGTAGGGAGAAAATCAAGAAAGGTGTAGATAAAGGAAAATATGTTGAAGTCTTGAAGAGAAAACTTGAATTTGCCAACATTTCATTTGTATCAGTCAGTCCTCTTAAGGTGTGTGCATTTTAAAATATGGAAAGCTTTTCCTTGTAAACATTTAGGATTAAATGGAACACAACTCCATTTTAGTTTCATATATGTCAGTAATTAGATAAAATATCCTTCCAAAGGTAAAATTTTGTATATTGGTTATAGCAAATCATCTCAAAAAATAAATACCTCATCATTGAGTATTGCAAATTTTAAAATATTGAGAGGAACAGAATATTATAGATACTTAATTATGAATTATTTATCATCACTGTTATCAGCATTGCTTATTTTTATTGCAGGACGATTTTGTGATTATTCACACCAAACAGGATTATGATAGTGTGTTGGAAATTGTTTTCAAAACGGAATTTCTTTCTTCGTTGAATAAAATGTACAAAAGTAAATTAAACAGAGACATAATCATAAAGTTTTCAGATCAGTAAGTATCAACTATTAAATACTTTTGCTTGTTACTTACAATGCTTCATTTATATATTCATAGCTTTCTATAATTTATGTAGAACTCATATTTATATCTTTTGTGACAGGTATTTATTTATTAACCATGAACAATTAATTTATTTTAGTGTTACATTCATGCAACATTGATTTACCCTGTCTTTCATTAAATATATAAAGATTATAATTTAAAAAAATATATTATTAATTGGAATCTGAATTATCTTATATTACAGTTTAGAATTTAGAATTAAAAAAGAAGGATGGGGAGGTGGTGGAATGAAACAGATCAAGTTTGAGATTGGAACTGGTGATCAACCGACCTTGAAAGCTTCTGGGAAAGTTCTGAATGTCACCATAGGATCTGGTTTGCCTAAGGATTCTCGTAAGTATAATAAGAGATTAATCGTAGTATCTTATTACAAAGGGTGTCTCAGTTAAACAAGCTCTGATATACCAAATATATGGTCCTCTTTTCTAACTATGTAACATATTTTATTTCATTTATCTTCCATACAATGATGGTGGGGAAAAAAAATCAGCATTTATGATCATTGTCATTTCATGATTGCAAGTCATAAAGTAATTTTGAAAATAGATTTTTTAGGGAAATTCGGCAAGGAAAAGTTACTTCACAAATCGTTGTGAGACAAAATGCTGGCTTACACTTACGGAGGTATGCAAGTCAGCATTAATAATTGAATTGTTTGTTTTTTCCTTTCATGTTGTTTATTTAGCAGATGATATGCATTTTTATCTGTACCTGTAGCATCTGTAGCTTACACAATATCCTAGGAAAATTGATATTTCATCAAAAATAGATATTATGGATAAGGTTTAAGGTATCTGTAAGTAAGATAAGATTAAGGTTACATCCAGATAAATGGCTGTTATCTTTTATTTATGTGAATTGACTCCTTCCTCAGCAGCACATATCAGGTTAACTCCTTGAGCCCTGGTTTTCATGTATTCTTTGTAAGCTTTTTTAAATCTGTTAGTTATCTTTTTGTAATTAATAATTCCATAGATATAATTGTATTAATGATTAATCGATTAATAAATTACATCCATGATATTTTAATCTAATATTGAATGCTCTATATTATTAAATTGAGTTATAATTTAATCATTTTACTCTATAAATTACTCTGTGTACCTTAGTCATTTTTAATGAATGTGAAAGGAATTAAATTAAAGAATATCAAAATTACTCATCATAATTTTTTGAGTTCATAAGTTGTAATACTATATATCTAGTATATCATAAGTTGTTATACTATATATAATATCATATCACCAATTATTAAGTAATGTAATTATGTACAAACAATTACCTTGAAGGTTATGATTTAATGGTATTTTAAACTTAAGTGTCTTACATTCTGAACAAAGCTAAGACTCGATCAAATTTTATTTCTGAAGAGTTGTAATTCAAGCTTGTAATGTAAGAGGATATTTCATTATATTTTTGCTTCTTTTTCAATTGCAAGTGCAATTCCATCAGAATATCACTGTAAAATGCAGCACTTTTATATAGAATTCAATAGTAACCTTTATTTGTGATAAAATAGAAGTAAATTTTCCAAGTTTTCTTCAGAAAGTTTATTTCTAGGGATACAATTTCATTCAATTATTCATCTCACCTTAATGTATTCAGCTGGTAAAAATGTTTTAATGAAAGTAACTGATAAATACCATTGTTCTACTTTCAGTGAATTTATTTTGCATAAATAAATATAAAAAAGTTTTTATCTTTATATTTGGCATTGAGTTTAATATCTCTTTGTTTTTGATACTTAAAATGCTTTCAACTTTCAGAAGTTGTGTTTCAGTTTAGTTAGTACTACATTTCCCAAGTACAAAGTAGTGATTGTTAACATAATAAATATCCTTCCATCCTTGAAACATAGAGTTAACGGTTATCTAGTTGTGAATATATTTTCAAGAAATTATTTAATTCAATAGAGGCACATTTACCTCACAATAATTCATTTATAAGTGTAATTTCTCAAATGTTATGAACTGTAATGTGTGATTATTTTGCAGGCCCTTTTAGAAGTAACAGTTCTTTCAAAAGACCTGTCGCAAGAAATCAAGTGCAGAGAAATATAGCAGATCAGAGTGTTAACTTTAGGCCTAGGCTTCCAGCTCCAAATCGTGCTGCTCCACGACCACCTCAAAGTGCAGCTCCGTCCGCACCTACGACTGCTCCCCCACCGGTGCCAACATCTGCACCACGGGCAAGCATCAGAGCTCCACCTCCTCCAAAAGAGCCTGCTCCTAAGAATCAACCTGTAGTCATGCCAGCCGCTTTCAGATTACCAGCTTTGTGTATGTCTCTGTCATACGTCTATTTATCATCGATTATGAAATGAAGATTCGTTTTTCAAAACCATTTTGTTAGATAATTTGGTAGATTTTTAAGTAAACTTCACTTAAATTATGGAAAATTCTGATGATTTTAGACATTAATAACTCTTGAAACTAGCACATCTGATCTGTGACTTTTATTTAGGTATATTAAAGATTTTTATGAATGAATATTTCAAAATTTAGATTAATGTAGATTTTATAATTTTATGTTGAAGTATCGATAACTGTGGTCATTTTCTTTTTTTGGTAAAACCTGGAGATGACAAATTATCCCAAAAATGTTGTTAAATCTTGCAGTTATCAAATGAAGGATTTGATTATCTGTTCTATATGAATTTTTAACTTATTCTAAAAAGAAGTAATTCAAACTGTAACTCCTCAAATTTAAATGAAACAAGGAAAGCCTGTTAATGAATAATCATCATTCAATTCAAATGTTTATGCAGGTAAAATAAGAATTGTTGCCTATGACAAATGCTAAGAGAGTTAAAAAATAAAGGGATAGCAATGCATTTCATATCAAACAATCACAAAAAATACTCTTTCTCCTACATTTTTGTATAAGAAAATAATCTTAGTCTTATTTTTGTTATAGCCCCTGCCAACACAATGTCATATAGGATGAATAATGGGACAAAAGCAGGACAGAGTTCTGTGACACTACCCCAACTTAAAGCAGCAAAACGTGAAAGCCAGGAGTTTATGATGACTCCACCTGCTGGAGTAGCTGGGTAAGTAAAACTTGTCTACCAGGGATAGAGTTAGTTGAAATATTTCTGTGAAAACCTTTGATTTACATTTGGTTGGATTTTCATATATATTCATCTTGAGATAAAAAATATAAGATGAAATATTGTTTGGTAGTTCTGAATAAAGCTTCGGTAAAAGACCTTTTATTACTAAGATTTCGGAGACAAGTATGATGGAAACCAAATTTTTGAAACGCACTGTTATTCATAAAATTCTATCCATTTAATTTAAATTATCAGCATTGTTTATTATGTTATTTTGAAAGCAGATTTAAAATTAAACTTGTTAAATATTTTACTTTTTCCATGTTTGATAAGTTTCAGTTTTATTATGTTTTCTGGAATAGAAAAAAACTATCCAAACTTATCCTATTTTAGTAGTTTCTTGGGCATTGCCTATGCCAGTAAAACTTTATTATCGAAAAAGATATCCTTTAAAAATATTCTGGTGGATGGAAACCCTATTTTAGCTCCTTAGAGAAATCTTACCTTGCCTGCAATCTATATCTTGCACTGTGACTGTTTGGTGAAAAATATCCTGGCTTTCCCCGCTAATTATTGTCATTATCACCAGACCGGCTGCAAAAATATTACCTACATTTATTTTCATAATTGTTCTTTCTTTAAAAGAGTTTCATCACTTAGCCTCCACAATTTATAATAAATGTCTGAAAATGCTAAGGCAGCTTAATCCTTCAATCTCACTAAAACTTATTTGACAAATTTCGTATAAGATAGATATTTATAATATCATTCATAAGAAAAAGTGTAATTTTCAATAAATAATAATGATAGCTAACAAAAATTGGAAAATTACTCTCTATAGCCGATTTATAATACTATATGTCCATCCAAGGGCAGTGAGTGCATTTGAGTAGAACTGCTGTGCATTTAATCCTTACACAAATGCTTCAGAATCTGTAAAAAAGTACGTTTGCGTCAAAAATATTATTTCATTAAACCATAACCAAAGTGCACCCTCTAATATAAAATGTGGAAAATTATTCCTTAATAATCTTGATAACAATTTGCCTCATTTTTAAACAAAAATGCAAATTTCAAAAACCAAAGTCATATTGTTCTAACATTCAAATTTATTTCATCGATCCAAATTTACTTATTATTTTAAACAAAAATCTTTATTTCTTAAAGCAAAAATTAGTCATTTTTAAATATTTTATATTTACATAAAGTAAATTTTTGCTTAAAATTGAAGAGAATTTCAATGTATAAAATCAACTTGAAAATAATATTTGTAGAGTTTTTTCTTTTAAAAGGAAAAATTATTGAAGGAAATAATTAATATTTGAATACAGATTTTAGGTTAAAATTGAAGCGAATTTCGAACGAAAAAATCAATATTTATATATGCGTTACAGGATTCCTTCTTTAAAAAAGGATAATCTTCAAGGAAAAAATTCATTTTAGCATTAAGGAATTGAGTCTTTTTCTTAAAAACCAGGCATATTTCAGTCAATACAATCATTGAACAAAATTTCCTTAATATTTAACCAAAACTTTCAATTTCTTAATGCTAGTATTGCTTTCCTTTGTTGATAATTATTTCTTTAAAAATAAAATTATACAATTCTTACTTAAGAATTGATTACATTGATAAAATCTGCTTAATTTTTTACTAAAAAATCTCAGGTTGTTAACCAAAAATGAATTGTTTAACTATAATTATTCTTTTTTAAAGAAAAAAATCTTTGATTCCTTCTTGAAAATTGATTATATCTATCGAAATTGGCTTGATTTTACAATAGAAGTCCATTATAACGAGAGCTGACAAAAATCAGAAAAGTACCTGTTATAACGCATACTCGTTATAGCCGATATCTAACACTAAAGGTCCGTCTTCTTGAATCCAAGAGCATGGAGTGCGGCAGAATGGAACTGTAGGGTTTTTAATCCTTATGCTAATGCTTCATAATGCGTAGAAAAAGCACTTTTTCATCAAAAATACTGTATTTACTCAAAAATAATGCACACCCTTTTGGGTCTTCTTTTTTGTCTCAAAAATCAAGGTGATCGTTATAATGGATGGCACACTAGATTTGGGTACAATACTACATGTTGGCATGTCCCTTATCGCGGGGCCGGCCGCATCCTCAGCTCATACTAGTTCCATATAACTCGTCAAACGTTCTATCAATCCGCTATTGATGTTTGGACTGAATACATGTGTTTATACTGTATCGATGTTTGCATTATATCTGAAACTGTAGGCCGATAGTTTTTAATTGTAAGGGATTTGGCTAGCCCTTCAAACTTTTTAAATGAACGATTTTGAATTGGCACTTACGTACACTTAGGTGGGTTACACACTCATGTCTCAACTGAACCAACCCGTGAATTTAAATTGGGACTTACACACTGCGTGAGACATCGGTAAGACGGGATATCCCTGTTCCATGAACATGTCCCACGAAACCAGTTGGTCAGTGTTTAGTGAGACATGTCGCGGGACAAACCTGTCTGGCGCACATCCCCGAGGTGTAGTTAGGGTTGCCAACTCCTTAAAGGTCGATTCATGAAGTTTTCCGTTCCAAGAGCAGGATATTTTGGGAGATTCCGGGAGGTTAAGTTTAGAAATAATTCAGCTACCATATAATGTAAATTCATCATTGATAAACTCCATAATTATGCTACTTGATCTTACTTAAACTACGCCGTCGATGTCGTCTTCTGACTAGGGCAAGTAACAAAAGTGCGTCTTCTTCTGAGGACATCTTGCACTCTATAGACCACATCACATCAGGTAAATGGCAAGAGACATGAAACATGAAACATAAACACGAAACATGCATGTCGCATTCAATTTCATACGACACGGCATGTTTCGCGAGACACGTGTCGCGGGACACCAGTGTGTAACCCGCCTTACGTAGGACTTTCGCAATAGACGACCACTGGCATTTTGTATACTGTGTATATACGCCTGTAGATATACGCATGTATCAGCATATGCCTGTACAGTATAAGACGTATAAGGTGCAGCAAATGGCGTGACCACATATCTTATATCACATAGGTGTTTATTACATTTGCGGGCAAAGGAGGTTTCAATGTCCAACGCTCAAATTTAGGGGTGCTCATTACTTTTGATGTCGCATTATTTTCGAGTAAATATGGTGATATTTTATTTATTCATGCATCATAACAAAACTGCATCCAATAATACAAAATGTGGAAAATTATTTTTCATTCACTCTCCATAAGCAATGACTGAGTCGCAAGGGAGGGAAGAGGTTACCCTGGGAATTCGAATTAACACTGCTTTCATCTCCTATATTCCCACCGATCCTGGACTGGATCCTGGCAGTATTGCATAAACACAGAATGGTACTGTATGTAATTGCCGATTCCAGGAGTACTATTTCTGTTTAGGAGTGTAAAACAATGAATAGCACATGATATTAATTTGACGTGGTTTTGATAATTAGTTTGAATCACAGTTTTTAGTTAGACTTTCTCAGTGGATGTAGGGTATTGTCCTCATTGAACATGTAAATTTGTGAGTTTTCCTTTAAGGAGACTACCCTTTCTATTCAGGACTTCGTGCATTCCAGGGATACATTGAGAAAGTAATTGAACCATTATCACGTGGTCATTTAAAATTTTAAAATGTACTGATACAATTAATGTCAATTAAAATATTTATACACTGCTCTTTTTACTGGCTGATTAAAGTGTATAGATACTCGAGTTTGGAGTTGAACAGAAACTGAACTGGGCATCCCCCAGTAGAAAGAGTTACACTAAATTTTAGCATGTTTCATCCTGTGTTTAATCATATAATCTTAAATATTTGTTTGTTTATAGTTTGCATCTTATTGTAAGTTAAAACCATTAAAGTTTCCTTTTTTTGTGCTCATTAAAGTGCTAATTTTAAAATTTAATTTCCCAAATAGTTACAATCCTATCAAAACAAAATTTGAATATCGTATTTATGTACTCATTTTTGACTGAAAAGCGGTAGATTATTTCCAATACTTCCGTTACATTTTCTCAGAAATGGATTGATGTGAAAACGCTAACTTAGTCTCGTTATATAGGATGTCTAATAGGTTATAACTTACGTTCAGTTCTATTGACCAATTTATCTTATACAAATTTCTATTCAACTTTCAATATGCCTCCAAAAGTATTGTCTGTGTCTAGGGGTCTGATGCCAATAAAATATCATGATGAATCTATGAACTGTTTGCCACCATTTTGCGGGCCCTGAGTGTGTAATAATCTAATTATCACTATATGTCTATTATTTGGCTAAAATTACATTCCTGTGCAAATCTGGAACACCCTGGAAAAATGAAAATATTATCCTTGAAAACCTGGAAAATTCAGGGAATCCCTTAATAGCTTGATCTTCTTAACTCTGTAGGAAGCTGTCCCATTTTTGTCAACCTTTATTTTATTTTATGTTTTGAAATTTGAAAGGGGGAACTGCATCTCATAGTGAGTAGATTTATTCAGAAAATTTGGGCCCTCTCATCATTCTGTGTGTGAAATAGTGGTAAGGAAAATTGATGAGATTCTTTTTACTGTTGTTTAGCTTACTAATTATTGAAAGTCTTTCTATCATTAATGTATTTTATGCTTTAATATATGATTCTTTAGGTCGAATCAAATTAGCATTTTTTGACAATTCTGATATTTTAGAAGTGCTTACATTCATCTACAAGCTGTCTAAATTTTTATTTCTATGTCACTTTATAGTTTTATTGATGTTCATCAATTAAGTAGAAAAACTAAGTTTCTGTACTGATAAATCATAGTTTGTATCACAGAGACCTGTGTATTTATGATCTGATTTATACCTCCTCTGTGGCTGTTCTAGTAAGATAGAGGTGTATTTGCTGCAAAGCATCAAATTGAACTCTATAGTTTTCAAGAAAATGTTAAGGGGAAATGTTTTATCAATTTTATATTATTATGAATGAAAGGTTGAATATCAAGTTTGTAAATTAAACTCATTTCTTTAAATCTAATAGAACATATTTAAATTTGATGATTAAAAATGGCTTATTTTTTCATTACAGAGAAAAGCGAGCTAGCTTATCTGGTGGTACGAAACCCATTCCAGGAGGAGGCAAGCCTAAGCCTATTCCTCGAACCAAAGTTGCCATTCCACAGTGCAAGGCTCTCTATCCATACAATGCTCAGGATATAGATGAACTATCATTTGAAGAAGGAGATGTAATTGACATAGTCAAAGAGCGTAAGTTTTTCAGTTGTGCAATGTATTTATAATAAGTTAGTATAGTACTTGTGATTCATTTAGTTATGTAATCAATGCCTTAATAACACATTCAAAATTTTGTGTATTTTACCGAAAGGAGCCTATATTAGTCTTAGAATATAGGATCTTCTTAAATGAAAACAAAATAATCTATCACAAAGCTGGAATATACTAAATCTGAAAAATGGACATGTAATAAGTGAAAGTTTTATCAGAAATCATTTAAAATTGTGTTAATTAGTCAAAACCCTGTCATGTGAGAACAGAAGAGTTCAGCATTTAATATGCTATTTCATTCATTGCCTTTCATTAACTCTGCTTAAGTCCAAAAGAATGAATTTGGGTGAACCTTAAGAATATCATACTTTACATTCTCAGGTTCATGTGTTGATAAGTAATCTTGGGATAAACATAGTTAAAATCACGCTCACAGTATTCTACTTTTTAGCCTGAAAAGGTATCTACCATTTGAGCATAATTTTTAACTGTCCCTACTGTGAAATTATTCATTCATTCATGAGTGATCTACTTTTCGGTAGGTTCATGCATGATCAAAAATCCCTATTAATCGCCATCTCCTTCATACCCTTATATTTAACCCCACCCCTTATGTCATCCAACAACTTTTGTCTCTGTCTTCCCATCTGTTTTTTCCCCTGAATCATACCCTCAATTACAACCTTTACCAATCCCTCTCCCCTCAATATTTAGCCCACCCATTTCTTCTGACGATGCTTAATCACGTCAGTTAAAGCCCCCTCCTCCCCAACTATCTCTAACACCTCCGTGTTTGTTTTGCTATCAACCCAACTAACTTTTACCATTCTACACCATACCCACATCTTGAAGGCCTCCAAAGGTTTAATTTCTTCCTTTCTTAAAATCAACGTTTCACACCCATAGAGCAACACTCTCCAGACCAATGATTTCACCAATCTTTCCCTGATTCCTTTGTCAAAATCTTTGGTCATCAATTCTGTTTGCTTCATAAAGGCTTCCTTGGCCAAGGCTATTCTTTTACAAACCTCATCTTTACATCTTCCGTCCCAAGAGAGAGTACTTCCCAAGTAAGAAAGTTGATCCTCCTGCTCTAGTTTTTCCCCATCCACCCTTAGGCCGGGTGGCCACCAAATGCGAAGCGAAGCTAAGTTGAGCGAAGTTACTCCGAGCGGACAACACTTTCACAAACGAACCTATACTTTTGAATGCAGCTGTGGCCACCGGATACGAAGTGGAGTTAAGCTGAGAATTGTGACGTCATTCAGCTTCCCAAGGCACATCTTCCGAACGGTCGTGGTTCGTGATGAAGCGAAGTCAGCTTCCCCCTCCACAGCTCTCAACGCGGCGGAGGGGGGAGCCCCTCGCTTCTTTCCTCGGCAGTATCTGAATTGTTATCAGTTTGTGAAAGATTTACATTCATAAGCTTGAAAGGTGTGATTAATTTCCAATTATATCTTTTTTCAGAAACATTGTAATGTAATTATTGATGACCGATTCCATTTCACAAAAAGTAATCACTTTGTCAATCTGTGATAATTGTTATCGGACCGCCTAATTAAATTACTTCCGATGTCGTTACACTTCAATTAAGTCCTAATTTAAGATATTCAATCGTCTTAGCGGAACGCAATCATTGTGAGCATGTCGTCCGATAGGTTCAATACAGCCGAGAAAAATTTTCTCGTAAATTTAATCATTGAACGCAGGTCAGTTTTTGAAAATAAATAAACTAATGCTGTGACATCGTCAGGAGGTAATTGTCTCGGAGAGGAACACCAGCTTAAAAGCCATAACATTACAAAAGAAATAACAGTAGGATAATCATTTATGCACCCTTAAAAAAAATAAGAATAGTACGATTTGAAGCAGGTTTAAAGAAATGGCTTGTGCTCCTCTCCAAGATATTTACTCGTCAGCAAAAGTTAAACGTTGGATGAAGAGTGAAGAAAAATTTAATTGCCATGCTTAAGTGAGTAAAGTGATTAATTTTTGTGATGCTCGTTATAGAAAAATTTATCCATGTATTGATATGAAACTAAGAACTATTTATACTATTGGTTCTGTCATTACAAAATGAAATGTGTACTTGAGTGTTGTACAAGCGTTAGGAAACTTATATGCTGTTAGCAAAATAGATAAATTTGTGTCCAATGGCTGTAAATAATATCTTAATAAAAGTGTGCCAGCGTAATTATTATAACAGAATCCGTCTCTTACGGAAATTCCGTGATTTAACCGTAATATCAGAGAATTCAATTCTCAGACGGCAACAAAATGCTAGATTATACGCCATCTTGTTTATTTTCAAACGAATTGCTTCGCCCAGCTTCTCTTCCAGTTGCCGACCCTCAGATACTAAACATAGCTACGCTTCGCTCCGTGTCACTCTGTCCTGCTCAATTCAGCGCCGCTTTGCATTTGGTGGCCACCCGGCCTTATAATTAACTTAGCTTTCTTTCCCGTAGTAAATCTCAAAACATCAGTTTTACTTATGTTAATTTTCATACCAAACTCCCTTGCTTTATCGTTAAGAGCATTTACTAATGTTTGCAAAACCTTTATGGAATCTCACACAGTAACTTTATCGTCTGCGTATTGAACAAACTTCACTACTTTCTCACCAACCTTTACTCCCTTGTCTATTTCTTCTGAGCTCTTTGATTCAGATACAAATTTTGAACCAATTGTCTATCTTTCCAGTCTAACCCATATTTCTTTAATATCCCCATCAGTTTTGGCCACTGTACTCTATCAAAAGCATTTTCAAAATCTACGAAACATACACATAAGTCCCTCTTTAATTCCAGGCTTCGTTCCACAAGTACTCTTATCACCCCAATTGCATCCATCCATTCATCCATCATCTTACAGAATAACCAAAAGTCTTTCTACCTTTAAGAAAAATGAATATGTTGTAATATTCTGTGTATTTAATATCAGTTTAGTGGATCATGTTGCATTTTCACCCTAAAGAACATATCCGTTTTTTTCGAAGTCTCTCATCTGGGGTTGCTTCTGAATTATCTGGGGAAGGAAACAAATGCTTATGCATATCTGCCAAAATATATCGGTTCTAGATATACAAATTCTTGGAAAGTATGTAAGATAAATTTTCAAAAATCTTTACCATACTTTATTACTGGAAAAATCATAAATTTGGCGCCTTCTAGAATAGTACTAGTGATATTTAGGATTCGGTATTTAGAGCCCAGCCAAGGAATGTTAACTAAATGATACTTGTGGATTTGATTAGGAATTTGTAGTCTATATGCAGCTGATCACCTTCAAAATATAATAGATGCTAGAATTCCAACGTTATCTATATTTGAGTAAATGCTACATGAAAGATAAGAAAAGCGTGGAAGGTAAGAAGATAAAAACTGTATTGCAAAAATATAAGTCATCTGTAAAAAAATGGAAGAAAATAATTTCCTAAGCAGAATATTCACTAGATTAAACTAGCTTTGTCGGTTATATTAGCATTAAATTAGCATGAACAGGATTTCGCTCAATAAAAGCTTGTCAAATATTAAGAATAAGACAAGATTGAAAATACAAGCAAATAATTGGTAAAACTACTAAAAATAATAAGTCTAAAGCATAAAAAAGTCAAAAGAAGAAATCACACAAAATTAATTATAGAATATATGGGTGACCAATTAGTGTAATGTTGAACAGATTATGTATAACTTTTGAAATAAAAATCCCAGAAGAATGAAACTTGTAATTAGGTTAACAAATAATTACAACAACTATGATTGGAAAAATATTGATAAGTAAAAATGATTTTATAAAGTTTTCATAATCAGAATGTAAAAGTAATTTTTTTTAAATATACTTTTTGCATTTAAAAAATAATTTCCTAAATTATAATGTTGCATCAGTAGAAAAGTTGCATTTTGTTTTGAATTCTATATGTTTAATTTGAGCAAACAGAAAGATCAGGGTCATGGTATAAGAATTAGCTATTATATAAATTCTTATCCAAAAAAGAGTACATTTTCATCAAAAACGCCATGGCATTCTTCGCATACACCATGTAATCAAGAGTGACACTAAAAGGTTAAAACAAGATTTAGTTTACTTTCTGATTAAATTACCAGCCATTTTTCGATATTTAAGTAATAAAAGGGAAAAGAGGCAAAGCGGCTGCTGACGGTTATGTTATAATTAAAGAAAAATTCCAAAAACCATCAAGAAACTTGCAAAGCAGCTATACGTATTTTGACTTCCAAGATGTCATTGTAATCGTCACATTTCTTTGCTGACCTTAGCCTGACGATGATTTCTTGGAAGTCGAAATACGTATAGCCGCTTTGCAAGTTTCTTGATGGTTTTTGGAATTTTTCTTCAATTATAATAAAAGGGAAATTTAAATGATAAACATGAAGCATGATAAATAATAATCTGTTAAACTTTATATTTTATTTGCTTGTAAATATAGTATTAATATGTTTTATTTACTATTTAATAGATGATGGAGGATGGTGGCAATGCAAATTAAGAGGTAGAGAAGGTTTGATTCCTGCTAATTATGTCAAGAAAATATAATGGTTTAAAGTAAGTAATTTATGAAAGTTTACTGTTTGCATAAACAGCCATTTGGCTGTACATTTTTACACCCATTTTGTTATTTCAAGGTATTAATATCATATTGATAAATATTTTTTGTGCACATTGCTCTTGTATTTAACAATAGTATGTATAGTTATTTCCTTAAACTTGTTCCTTTCTACCAAAGTGGCATTTTAATATCTAACTGTTATACCTCATTGAAATTGTTATCATTTTGTACAAATATGCATTTGGACAGAGTTTATGCCTATTTAAGATGTTAATTGTTGATATGTTTATAAATTTAGTGATGGTTGTTGAAAAATCATGATTATTAAAAAATCTTAACCAAGCTCTAGCACTTGTTGCTGGTATAAGGAACAAAGAGTAATCCTTAAATGATTTCATTGTACATTGTCTGAATGTATTTCGTATTTGTTATGTTAACAACTTGTGTTGGATGTCTATTCACTGCCAAAAGCTTTTCAAATACATCCAACCACATAAAGTAATAGCAAATTTCAACTTTTGTCTCGAACATTCTGCTGTGAACTAAATGACTAAAATGTATGCCAAAAGCCAATTTGTTGCCAAAGAAAATATACCATAAACAAGTGATTGTAATAAAGTTATTTTTGAAAATATAGTACTAAAGTAACAATGTTTGTTCTGAGGTGTTTTTATGTGACCATTGTGTCAGTAGTTCTAACCCTGATATTGTTTTGATATTTCCGAAGAATAAAGTAAATATGATGGTTGGAAGGCAAACAACAAAAACCATAGTACTTGGGATTGGCAGAAAGCTATTTTAATAAGTATGTACAGTCCTGGCCAAAATTAATGTACCACCTCCCTAGCGATCCTAACGACCGCTGGTGTTTTAATTTTGGCCAGGTGTGTACTATGCTAATCCAACTATACCAATCTATAAAACTAAAGTCAATTGAATTAATGCCATCAAACTTTTTTGTATGAACTAGCGATGGAGATGTTGCCTTACCATTGATAAGCATAATTCTATAGCCATTGCCCGAACTCCTTTTTTCTTGAAGGTGATATTGCAAAAACAGAAGAAAGGTGTTACTTTAAAAACTTCAAATCATGCATATATATTTTTAGAGATAGGATCCATTATTGTGTATATTATCTAATACTGAGAGATTAAGGCCTCTTTTATTAATCTTCTTCTTTAAATTAAAGATGACATGACTTGACAGCAGCTTCAATTTATAAGTTTAGTAAATTTCTAAGTTCAATTGACAATTTAACTTGTATACAAAAAAAATTGTTACAATTCATTATCAAAAAGAGGGATTTAAATTTCAAGACTCTTTTATGTCAGATTTGGAAGTGTGATTGAGGAAATGATATCATTCGGATTACTTTTGTACATGTCTTTACATTTAAATATAGTGTAAAAATGGTGGATGCTGTTATAGGGTAAGAGGTTTAGCATCTCAATGCAGCTTCAGGCTGTCAACAACAGCTGAATGAATCCATATTATACCGCACAAGGAATCAGAATTTGGAAGTATTAGGAGCTCCTAATCATTGCTTTTCATAAAAAGTAATTCATTAACTCATCCTCACAGTCCTTACAGGCCACAGAAGCAGCCAAGATGTTATGGAAATTCATAGCTACAAATTAAGTGAAATTCAACATTATCTACATTTTGTAACAGAATGATATTTTCTTTAAATTCATTATTTTGAATCAATAAAGTTCTGCAAGAGACATTTCTAAAGTGGAAGATGAATAGAAATGGTGGTATTGGTGATGAGTTTTGAGGGAGTACCAGATAAAAGATAGAAAAACGTGAAAATTAGAAATGGCATCAATGACCTTTTAACAAGGTAATAGTGGGGATGGGAAAACAATGCTCCAATATCATCCATGGCTGTTGGCTAAAAAAAATTGGAAAGTTTTCCCTCAGAATTAGCATTACGTCTCCATGTATGTCAACATAAAGGTGATCTCCTAAAATTATTCATGGCAGCTAATCTAATTATGGATTTCTTACTGCTCTGTGTTGTCGAATTTAGTGTAACTTTTGCAAATAATGTTTAATCAAAACTTTCAAACAATAAGTATCTAGTTTTTCCAAGCAGAAATCTCAGCTCTGTCGGTGGGATTAATATGATTAATTTGTGGAAAGAGATTGAAACATCTGATGGAAAACAACACAAAAAATGACATTACTAAGCAAACCTCGCCTCCATTTAAAGGAAAAAAAATTACAAAATATAATTTGTATGTCTTACATATTTCTACCTCCACTATCTCCAATATTGTTCAAGTATTTTCAATTAATCATTTTCATTATGCTCCAGAAGTAATCATTATATTGCTTTCATAAGCATAGAATGTTCCTGCTACCTTACTCTGATGAATGGAATATTTTCATTTATCATGTGGTACAGGATAGAGAAAAATGTATCCTTCATTTTCTTTCCTTGTCTTGATCATGGCTGTGATGAAATGAAAGCTACTGAGGTATGAGTGAATAATTGCACTAATCAAGGTCTCTCCTTGTGGAATGCCAAGAAAAGTGTTATTCATAGAGTCACTGTGGTTCAGTTATGTGGACATGTTCCGCTTAATAGTATTTTAGCTCAGTGAGGAAAGCAATGGCAAACTACATCACTCCTCATCCAGCCTAGTGAACCTTATTCCTCCCTGCAAGATCTTTGTAACTTATGTCGGAGGGGATGAGTTACCAAACAGCCCTCAGCCTTAATACTTTACAGATAGATCATAAAATAACTACAGCAAATAAAACTTAATTAAAGCAAGTTTATAAGGATGGAGTTCAAATTGAGACTAGTTTAATTTAGAATAATTCTGAAGCGGAAGATGAGTAGATAAAGGGGTTTTGGCAGTAGGCTGCAAGGAAGGACCGATCAGAAGCCAATCGGTTTTGTAAGGTATTTTTGGTACTTTTCTGGTGATAAATAGTTAAAGAGGATTCAGAAAACCTTATGAAAAGGTAAACTGCATAAGACTCCGAAGTTATTTAATATTTTCGTTTCAGATACTCATCAGTCATTTTCTCACATTATTTCCTTTTACTATGCGAAATTTCTAAATCTCTTGGCCAACTTTCAGTATCGTTTTTCCACCCCTCTCGCTCTTTTGATAAGTTTTATCATGCTGCGAATCCTTTCCCCTTAGTTATAATGTTTGTATTGTCCTTATACACTCATATTATTTATAGGTCAGATTGAAGAAGAGACTTTACTT
Organism: Sympetrum striolatum; assembly: GCA_947579665.1. NCBI lineage: Eukaryota > Metazoa > Arthropoda > Insecta > Odonata > Libellulidae > Sympetrum > Sympetrum striolatum. Next base: position 43,249,673 of record OX388342.1, on the reverse strand, counting down.
TCAATCTCATTTCGTCTCAATAAAGGATTTCATTTCTCTGTCCTAATTTCCGGAAGGAGTTTATGTTTTGTGACGTAATTAATAATCGTACTCTATTCGTCGTTCTTCAACTTATGGAATGTATTAATTGAAATGATGCAGTCGTATATTTAAATGAGCTCTAGAATATGATATACGTATTGGGTAAGAATAATATAAGAGAGGGAATTCGGTAGGCGTTGAAGCGGATGGTGAGGGTCTGCATTAATCAGAGGGCGTTTGTAGAGGATGGGATTTCCAGCGTAAATGGGGATGTTCTCAAACGAGTTCGATGGAAAGTTCTGAGACTTAGAAATTAACTCGATTCGCGAATATTTTGTATTTTACACCTCGACCGGCTGCTTTTCGACTTCCCCCGTGGCGCAGCAAATGAAAGCTAAATGTAACAGGTATGTTCTTGGTAGTTAACCTGGCGTCAACTAATCAGGGGAAAGTGATTAGTTTAACTGAAGCGGAGTTTTCGTAAGTTTGAACCTATTTATGTGTAAACGTTTGCTTGGAAAACGGAAGTTTGTACTGGGAGATGTAATTACCTTCGGAGCTGCTACGGAGTTAAAATTGGACGCTACGCCCAACTTCGAACAAGTATTATATCCTTTGAAGATTAAGGATCCGCTGCTGGATTCCAAAATCAGTTATATGAATGTTGAGTGAGGAAAGATAAAATTACAAGGAATTTAAACAGGCCAAGTCCAGTTTCAAGTCTATTTTTACTAATTGATCAACCTTTCGTGATTAACATTGCAAGGTATAGATTTCCAGCGATATATTCGGATGGAACAAATTATTTTATTTTTAAGTAAAGTATTTAGACTTCTGAAATATTCTAATTACCTTTTGTATTAATTATGTTCCTGTACTACTTTAGATGTATCAAATAAAATGTTCAAATTAACACTTATTACAAAACCATTATACTATTTTATGACGATCTATAATATTTACAAAGCTTTTATTATGAGGGAAACTGCCTTTGTCTGATTTGAGAATTTCTAAGCCATAAAACAATCTGGAGAAGCTAACAATTTGAAATGATTACACTGCAGTGTCAGCTGTATTTTAACCCCTTTGTATTAGTCTTTATATAATTGGTAATCGTTATAGGATATAGTATTTTAGGTAAGATGCTATAGAGCAATTTGGGAAAAATTTAAATGAACTGTTAACAGAAACTGTGAGTTCCTCTTGATGAATAATGTGAAATAATCCTGCTCCTACGTATTCAAATATGGAACTCTTTAGAATAGTATAAAGTTAATTGAGGTGGTCCCCTGTCTTAAAACATAGATGCATTGAATTAACGAAGGATGCGCAGTAAATAATTCTGCTTCTCCTTGCATCGAACCCCATTTCTGTTACAGATATTACTTTTTCAATCAGCCGTTTTTTGTGATTTTGTCATTAATTTTTCAAATATGACTGTGATTGTGATGGATCATTATCATTTTATTATATTTTTTCATATTTAAAATTTCTCATCGTCATATGAAGATGCATTTTAAATTTTGAACTTTTACTCGATGCCGATCACGACCCTCGATTTTATCAACCAGAAAATATTAACTGCCTGAAAACAAGAAAATGCCCGCAAGGTGGTGGTGGTTGTCGATCGCTGCTCTGGATCTACCTTTTACAAAGACTCAGATCAATTTTTGTTGTATAAGAAGGGGTTTTGGCCTTCCATTTGTATTGCGATACTTCTGCTTTTTTCTATCCGAATAATAATTCTCTCGGATTTAAAATAATTTCGAGTAAACTGAATTTTTGAGGATTGGCGAGTGACTTTTAGGTATTGGTGAATAAAATAAAACCACTTTCTAAGAGAAGCTGATAAAATTATACTCAAGCTTCACTTTACGACATACTTCACAGATTCCATCTCCCTCTCCTAAGTTTGGAATTTCCTCCTAACATTTTTTCCGCAGTTCTCACCTCTCCCTCACCCTTTTGTTATCCCACTTTCCTTTACCTTGCTTCTGTGTGTCTCTCTGCGTTTTCCTTCCTCCTCACACTTGATAATGACGCTCATGCGCCTCATTTCTGATTTTCGTTTCTTGTGTAGTATTGCGCAAAGTGAATCTTGAATATAATTTTACCAATTTCTCCATAAAGTGGTTTTATTTTATTTACTATTTATTTATTATTTCGAGTGATAAATTTCTGCCCGCATTCATTCTTGCCACGGACAGTTCGAACTGTTATAAACTGAAAGATCGTAACTCTCACGGATGCCTCTGAAATTTCTTCCAGTGACATTTTTTGAGGATTCTAAATTTAAAATAAAATTGACAGCAAAACAAAGCTTTCTTATGCATATCGGTCTGATTTTTATCAAAGGTATTATTCTTCAGAGGCCTTTGAAGTGTTTCATTGGCCAGTGAGCCGTAACAATAGCACGTAGACCGATTGTTTTGCTAGAGAAGGAGACGCTCAAACCGTCGCGCGAAAAATGCCTTTTCGTTTCCTTTGGAAGCACCCAGAGGGGAGTAGTTTACTCCTGTACGAATACATTTCTACAGTTGAGTTTGTATTCATCCTCGAATAAGTGCTCCGCCGAGGATGCTTTCATGACGAGATCCATCGCATCCGCTTTTATATGATCTTTATCGTGGAAGCAGACCGTTCTTCTCATAAGTCCGTCGTCATGTACGCTTTTAAATGTTCTTCTTGACAATGACCGTTTACGCAACCCACGAAATTCATAGACCTTCATTTTCTACCGTATTGTAAAAGTCGTGAGTATATTTTGTATGTCTACTAGTGAATTTAAGCGGTACATTTCCGCTAATTTTGTTATCGGATGATAACTTATAATTATAAATGCCTATAAACATTAATCTGCTTTTTGTACAGGATTGTTTTAATGTTTGATGATAGCAATATATATTGGTTATTTGGGAGAGGAGACTTTTATTTTCAATATCACCCAAGTGAAATCATTATTATTTTATAAAGGAATATGGTGGTATTAAATTATGCAGTCGTCTTTGTTTTCCGGAATCTGTCCCAAATTTTTACCCCCTATGCCATCGAAAATACTTTTCGGAAAATGCTTTTCGAACGAAGGAGACAATTTGTTTTTCAACTGTACTAGGCTTAGCATTAAACTATCTGTTTTTTCGAAACACTCGAATGCATCTAATTCAAACGTTCAATGAAATTACTCGACTGAAGCGTTTTCTTGTAAATGAACTGCGTTTATAGATGAACATGTTATAAACCTAGATTTGAATCAAATAATTAAATAAAAGAGTATATGTAGCTTAACGTTGTAGCCTAACGCTTTAATTAAAGAATGGAAAAACATTTTCCCCAAATCGCCCCAAGCATAAGATTTTCTGAACCAAACAAAAATTTTTTGTGCAAAACGGACTTGGGGGTTACAAATATTTCATAAAGTTAACTACTAAAATGATTGGAGTAAATATTTGTTCCGGTCATATCCCGAATATATTTCATCCACCAGTAAGTATATTCCCGGTTTTGTACCATAGATATCCAAACTGCCAAGTTATGGAGGAAATGCGGAATAATTTTAACTTTATGGTCAATTTATTTCATCAAAGTAAATTTGTACTATTTAACAGCGATTCCCATTGAAAAACTTGCTAGAAAACGGAAAATTTCGTTGCTTAATGTCAATCAAAGTAATAATTAAAATACATGAGTTCCGAGTGTGAAAATTTAACTTAAAGCGAGCCTCTGTAGCTTCATGGTGACAGACAGATAAATCTCTAAATCAATGAATTTTTCATCGAATCCTTGATGAACCTTTCGGCAGTTAACGTTAGAGTATTGAAATCAGCCTCCTTTAATTAGTTAATTTTTTATGTTATTCCCTAGATTCCCTATATCACTCATAATTTTCCCCCTCTGGTCCACGGCGGTTAAGTGACTCTCGGAGGGGAGGTCAAACATCAAATGGTCGTCATGATTTGAGGCCAGCGCGTGGGTTAATGGAAACGAACTTTGGCTATAGAGCCGTACCTTTATTTCTTAACCTTACCCTCGGCGTTATTTATTATCCCCCTTTCTTCTCCCAATATATTTCCCAACTTTCTCCTTCATTTGCCCCCTAATTTCCCCGCTTCGAAGACGAGCATCGTAACTTTGCGATAGCACTCCGCTTTGCCCCTCCCATCGATCGGATCCTTTCACTGCAAACATCGTTATAAGGGCTCTCTTAAAAGAGCATCTTCTATTCACGACACGCTAAGCCCGCTCCTCATTTTTTGCTTTAAGACTCTCTCGGGACAGAGAGATGGAGAGCCAAGTGGTCCTCCTAAGAGAGGATGCATCCGCTTCTTTTCTTCCACTTTTGTGCGAGTTTCTTATTGCATCCCCTCATCTGCGTGCCTTCCGGTAGGGGGCAGCTTTTTTCGCCCCTTTTTTTACCAGATGCGTCACGCTCGCCGAATTCTCGTCACTTCCTTTCTCTTAACCTTCATTTATATGAAGTATCTTCCCTCGAGTGGTTTTCCGTATAAGATCTTCGGAATAATGCATCTGTGACGGTCAGCTGAACCCTCCCTGAGCCCTTTTTTCATGCGAGTATGCGTAATATTCGGAATCCGAGGAAATGTATTTTGCTCCGTGCAATTTCTCCGCCGGTCCAGCTGTGTCCGAACGAAAGAATGAATCTAAATTCACAACCAAAGAGATTTTCACAGGAAATTTTTTTGCTGCCCTTTTCTGTGTTGATGGTAGGAAATTTACAATTTACAGATTCTGAAGTATTTCAAATAAATGAATAAACCATTATCTACGAAATCTGTTTCTTGTTTTACCATATCCAAAAAAATAACTATAGCTTATAAATTATATATATGTTGATTGTAGTGGATCTATTATGTTTTGTGAATTGTTGCTTTTTGAACTGTGTATTTGTCTGTACTTATTGAAGTAAAAGGAAGGGGTGGCTACGTGATATTCTTCAGCTCTATGTATACATCTTTATTGCATTTCTTGTATTAATAGTGTGTTAACGCCACCACTTGACCTACTATCTAAGATAGGCGGTATTAATAATAAATTTATTTTGCTCTGGGATTACGAGTCCCATAAGAGCAGAAAAAATATACAAATTCTATCTGCTCACATAAAATAAATCATACAAATTATAAACAATAGGTTGAATACAAAAGATAGACAGCTTACAAAAAATAATACAAAAAAGAATAAAGAGAAAAAATATGCCAGTATTATGGTAATAAGAGTAATTCTGTAGAAACAAAAAGGTAATTAAACAGTTTTTCTTTAAATGATTGTGCGGAGGTGGAATTTTTAATGTGTAAAGGCAAGTTGTTCCAGAAATTAGATGACGAAATTAAAAAGGATTTTAGGTAGGTGTTAGTCCGAGGGATTGGGCATAGAAGATAGTTAGGGTCGGAGCGGGTAGTTTTACAGGAAACAGAATATTTGTAGGTAAACAAGTCATAAATATACTGCGGTTGAAGATCATGAAAAACTGTAAACAAAAATGAACCAAGCATGTATTTTCTCCTGATATCTGGTCTTAACCACTTCAACTGACGGCGGTATGAACATCTTTCGGTAGAGTACGGTAGAGTATAATCAATAAATAAATTAACAAATAATAAATTTTATATTAAGCTGTTAGTCATGGTACAGTCGAGTTAGGAATTTCGTTCAAAATAGCGATTTTTTAAAAATGTTCATCCCCTCACGCTTTATCGAATATCCCAAAAAATCGATCACTGGTAAGGGGATTTCCAAGTGTGACTTTTCCCTTTTTTAGTCACAGAATATTACTCGCAAAATGTTCATTATCCTTTAAATGTTTGTCCGAATGTAGCCCTTTTGACCGATTCTTTTAAAATTCACAATGGATCATCATTAATGCACGAGAGATGCATAATCTCTTTAATCGGATGGATTTCCTGCGTTTTAATCCAAATGGCTGTGAGCTCACAAATAATTTATTTCAATACAATACGGATGTTTAATAAATGATGAGGTCTCCCCCATCAAGTCAGCGAAGCTCTACGAATGATAAAACCCATCTCGGTTTTATCAATGAATATATGCATGATTCATTTATGTATTTTGAAATATATCCATCCAACAGATGAATAAAACTGCAAAAATCCCAACATTTTTATTAAATGACAAATGGATACTCTGGATTTTTATTCCTATATGATATATTTAATCGTAAAACACATTGTAAATTTAATGGTGAATTGTTTGTAGAAATAGTTTGTTCGTCATAATTTATTGCTTTCTGTCGATCTTTTAAATTTATTCATGTAATTATATCAATTAATTAATTACATACACTAAATAACAAACCGAGCTGATGACTGTCCCTTCGTGTTGCATAATTCCTAATAAACTGCCCAAAGACACTTCTGTACCGACACATTGGTTCACTAAGCCACGCTGAAGAAGATCTTAAATCCCAAATATAACCTCTAAATGATGAGATTCGTACATTGCGGAATATGTCAATTGCATTTTTTTTCAGACACCAATAAGAAAAGCATTACTTTCTCTTATATGAAGTTCATCAAAGCTAGGAAAGCTGCGGCCTTGGTGCCTTATTCCGTGATGCCTGGCATATCATCGCTTCAGCAAACTCAAGCAAAGAAAATTAAATTGAATTTTATAAATCTGATGCACAAGTAAGTGAATGCAATCAACGTGATCCAGGCAAGTGAAATTAAATGAATATTATTTGGTGTGTTTTAACTATTTCTTCTCTCCAAAACACATACATTTTGATGATGTAACTCTTAAGTTCAGACGATCTGGGTGCGGCCTTCCAATAGAAATGGGTCCTGTTTTCCTGATTTGAACCATCTATTGACCGTCTATTGACTATCTATTTGACCGTCACCAAGTCTGACGGTAAATTCGACTTTTCAAGGATGTGTTCACCATTAGCATCATGGAATCAATTCCTCAGCGATTCTGTGCTTGCTGAACAAGAACAGAAGAGTGGAAGCTGCAGACATTCCAATTCTTTCGGATTCCATCCTTCTCACGCTACAATTCGCTTACTTACGCACTATCTATTGGCAGAGCCATCGGCGAAGGCGTTGGCCAACAAAGACTTCTTTCCTGTCCTTTGACAGCCATTGTCCTCGTCTCATCTTCTTTCCACATCGGCTGTCGTTACAACCAATCGCTTTTCCTCCTCTCCTTCGTCTCAGAAAGAAAGGGCATAACTTTCCTCACACTCCGATGAACCTTCTGGTTGCTGCACACGACTTCATTTTCGCCGCAACAGCTTCATGAGATCTTATCCATTTTTCCCTTTTTCCGGCGCACGGTGCTATTTGAGGCAGAGTTGAAATAGAGCGAGGGAAAGTAGAGGAAAGGAAGAGGGCAAAGATAAAGGCACCTATGTTCATGTTATAAAATTATAAAACTGAGAGTTGTCGCTAAACTCTTACAGCCCTCCGGGAAAGGTATTCGGATTTCCTGGGTGATAATTCCTTTGAGGACCCCTTTGACTCCTTATCCCCTTCTGCAATCTGCCGGAGGTCCTTTACACTAATTTTGAAAATGGTGTATTTTTCCTTTTTGTTCATATATTTCCGCAAAATGAATTTTTATTCTACATCTCTGTCTTCCTATTTTGTAGTCACTTGCCTGAAACTCGCTTTGAATATTATTTAATGAGTATATGAATCGGTTAAACCATAATGACTATATTCCCTTACTCCTGTCTAGCTCTCTTCTTTATCGTGTGCTAGAAATATATAACGCGGTCGATGTGTATGAAAATTGAAAGTGGTTACGAGGAGGCATTCTAACCCAGATAATTCTTGTGTATTTTTGAAACTTTCATGAAGACAACTTTGAGACGTCTCTAATAGTCGCTTATCTCTCTTTGAATAGGCAACATTCTTCTATCCTTTCAACATGTGACGTGACTATAAACGAAATGCTAATTATTATTGCGTGGTATGTTAAATCAACATGAAAAGTGGATTTACAGGGAAGCACATGAGGCGTAAGATGAGAAACAGCAAGGAGGGCAAAATATCGCGGAGAAAGAAACAACGTAAAAACATACACTTAAAACACATACTTAAAAATAAATGACTCGGTAATACCGCGTCAGGTGAGGGGTGCAGTTATATTTCGTACGTATTTCAAGAGCCAGGCCACCGTCTTCAGTAGCAGATGCGATCCGATAATTCATTCATGAGCAAAAACTCCATCCTTCATCCTTGCCGGGATTCCTCCTCCAGAATGTTAACTCGAGGGAAAGAAGAATCTTACTATGTAGTAGGTGTTGACTTTCTCCCCCAGCAGCTGCCTTCGTGCGCGGAAATCGCAACAAACGAACGAATACGTAATGAAAACGGAAGCGTATCGGGGCGTGATCGATTCCCCCCCTCGGATGCATAAATGAAGTGGAGGAACGGCGAAAAAATCAAAGAACGAGGAGGCCGTAAATTTCTCGGAGAAACTGGCAAACATTGACTTATTCCTTTCCTGCCGCACGTTCCGCTCCCTTCATAAAACTTTCACTTACGGCACGGGAAGAGAGCTAGGCCATTCGTCGATCCGAGGGGATGAGGAGGAACGGGCGTTCCGGTTAATTGGATGAAGGGAAATGAGTGACCGTAGCGGTCGAATAGGGCTGCGTGGAAGGACTAGGGAGAGATGTGGCAGACGTGCGGCGATTTGTGATGTATCGATTCGATCGCGAGCGCAGGGCCATTAAATTGGTCCCCCTCTTTCATTACCCTTCCCTGTATCGATATTTCGCCCTATCTACCGATTCGTACTCCGCGTTTCGACTTTACGCGATTTATGTACATGGCCTTTTTAATGCTCGCTCGCCCGCCGAAGGAACCGCTCTATCGGGAAGGGTTTTCCGGCGGTGCCGTTTTATTTCACTTTTCACGCGTCACGTAATCTTAATCTTGGCGGCTTATCCCTTGATTTATGGCTGCCGATAGGCGTCGCTATCTCTCGGAAGCGATTTTCACGGCAAAGGACGCGAGAATTGCGATTTTCGGACGTGATTATTTTCTGCCGAAATTGAATCGAGAATTTTCGTTCGGTAAGCCATTTCGCGTCCGAATATTTTTTCTGTGTCAGTTGACATTTTTTGGGGATTTGCTGGTCATTTCGCTCAAGTCAGCAGTTTGAGAGGCACTTTGAAAGTATCGAAGGGGAATAAATTACCAATTTATATTCATTTAAAAATACCTCGGGAAATATTTGTCTACCAATAGGATGATTGTTCGCAAAATTTTGAGAAATGGTCATTAACTCGTTTACGTAGATACTCAGAAAAAGAAAATAAATCTGGTGATATTTTGATGCCACATGCTAAATCATAAATTTCGCGCAATATCATGAGTGTGACAAACTAAATAAAAATTATTCTGGTTTTAAATTTACGACTGGAGGAATCTTAAGGGAGATATAAAATAATCTACTAAACTATGGAAGGAAACAATAAACAGATATATTTAATGTGTGAAAATGTATACATTGATATTTTATTTAGCGAGAGACTATCGTGAATGACTAATTCTTGTAAAGTTTCTAGTTCGGAGATAATTTGAAACTTTGAAATCCAAAAGCTTTGTCGTATTCTTAGATTTTTCTTAGAATAAACGAGGATATTACAAATACGATTAAAATAACACAATCGTCAAGACATCGATCTAATTTAGTGTATATTTAGCTTTCACCAATTCGTTATTTACATCCCACCTTTTTATTGATAGTAATTCGTTTTTTGTAATATCATTTGACGATGTGAATTTTAAAGTAATTTAATCTCAGAAATATTAATTTAATTTATTGGGGAAATGTAATCTATGTTATACCTGTGTTACATATTATAACAGTTCCCCCTTACTTCTCCTTGCCTTCTTTGAATATCTATTGCCATCCTACAAGCAACAATCGACCCAAACGTCTCCTCATTCGTCACAAAGTCAACCCTTCGATTACGGGCGGAATTTCAGCTTGAGAATATAACGAAGCTATTTTGGTTCATTTGATTCGGATTCGAATCGGTTTTAATGTTGGGACAAGCGTTTAGCGCAATCAATGACAGCGAATCGCTTATTACGTCTCTGGCGAGGGATTAAAACATTTTCGTAAATGCATAGCTTTCACGAGGGTTCGCTCAAGTTGGGCATATATCCTTGTTGCGGTCTAGGGCCATGCGTCAAAGTCCCTTTCACCGACGCTGTCCCCTCCGCAATTCCTCGCCAATATATCTCCTACGACACTTGCACGGAGCGGACACTCTCATTTACATCTCTTATCATAGTTGACAGGAAGGCGGCTTGGGCGGGCTTTAATTTCGCTCAAGGACCGAGACAATTTCTGTCATCGGGACCAGAACAACAACATTATGAATTGCACGCTGAGATTTCAAAAAGCAGAGTGATGAATTCCTTCATCGTTCCATTTTAGCAAATTTGCAGCCAAATTGCATTCGATTGGAGACAAATGATAAATTTGGGGTTGTGTGGAACAAATCCAAGGAAATCCGAATAAATTTCCATTATATTGAAGGAATGGATAAACGCATTATATTGGGGACAAATGCGTATGACGAATACTCATGTTCTTAAGTTATGTTAGAATATTTGAATGATTTCGATCAAGTATTGAGAGGAAAATCAAAAAATTATTTATTTTGGGAATGCTCGACGTCATTAAAATTTACTTGCTTACATTTATTTTTAACATTACTAAGCTAATTTGCAATGGAACCAGCTTTTTGTTTGGGCTATGGTTTTCTGAAAGCAATTATTTCAATTTCTTCTCTAAGCTCTTTCAACTCCTTTGATTCTATAGAATCGGTATCGCCGAAATAACTACGAATGATAAAGTTAAACTCCCTCGGATACTTAGGTTATTTATCAATTGCTCTAAGTCCGAAGAGAATTTCACGAATCATCATCATCGTTGTTTAAAGGCTACGCTTTGTCTCTGCATAAAGGAGCTTCTGTCTACTGCCATACTCTTGAGTTGGCAGTACTCATCCACTGATATCCTTGTCTGGATATCTTCAATATATTTCTTCCTTGGTCTTCCCCTTTCCAATTCCACGAAGAGATGATAAAAGAAAATTTTAAAGCCAAAAATTGCCTAAAAGATACTGATAAGTAACTCTAAAAATGTGAACTATTTATTAATTCATTAGTTCTTGCCGGAAGTCGATGAAATACGATGTTTATTTTGATTCTTACTACTTGGATTATTGGACTCTTGTAAGTTTTAAAATCTGTTTAATTATGTGCATAATGATGTGTAATGTTATTGCATTGCGTTGCGTATATTGTATTGTATTGTGTATTGTATGCACATAAATGTGTTAGATTAATGAAATTTATACGCAAGACTTTGTAAGATTGATGTATATATATATTCTTTTTCTTACTTGTACTTTTACTTGTAATTCTCATTTGTACTTATTAGAATGTATTTCTAAATAAATCTACTACTACTACTACCAATGGAAGCAGAGAATGAGGCACTCAAGAGGAATGTGATATAATGGATTAGGGGGACATAGTTCATTACCTTTTGTACGTCGGAAGGGAATGAAGGTATCTCTTTCTCATTCGGAGCGAAGAGGAGTCAGTTCTTTATCTAGTTGCTGTCGAGAAAGAACTCAGTCGCGAAAAAATTTCATTCTAGGGCAAAAGAATCTAGATTGCATTCTCCGCTTTCGCAAACGAACGCAATCCTGGGAATGTTTTAATCATGTGGGTCGTTGCTGATTTTGATGAATGCATCAATTTAGCTTTCTTCGCTAATCAAGCGTATAATTACTCTCTAGCCTCATTCGCAGAAAGTGGATTTTTCGATCGAACCGCAGACTGGCTTCGATGAGTGCTAATCAGATTTCATTTTCATTAGTATGCATTTGAACCAAAATCCTTCAAAATGGAGATGGCGCCAGGATACTTTCACTGCCTCATCAGTTTGGGAGTACTGCAGTTGGAAAACTCCTAAAAAAACAAATTGTGACAAGTAGCTTATGAAGACTTGATTCAACTTGGTAAAATCCCGCTATAAATACGTAAAACTTTAAAATTTGAATTCAGTTATCGAATTTCACCGACATTCGTTAATTGCATATCGTTTGAATGTAAATTCCATAAAAAACTTCTAGATCTCCAAAGAGCCTTTTAAACGATGGTCACTTTTATAGGTGACGGTTTGCATAAAAAATTACCTCCTAAGATTTATGAATGGTTACCGAAAATTGTTATTCAAAGTGTTACAACATTTGCTATGGGTTGTAGATTGCGATTTCAGTGACGATACTCTGAAATATCTTCGATACCACTCTTTCATTTCTCTTATATACAGGATTTACTTTTATTCTCATTGGCACATACACCTTTCAGTACATTTTCACCTGTTGATAAAATTTTGGCTAATATCTGTAGGCTGCTCACTGCTTTATCAAAAGCTTTGATAAATTGCCTTTTATAAATGTTTACGCCAGTATTTCATTTGTTTAAAATAGTTGAGTGTATTCGACGGCCTTTATTAATATTGGCTGATTAATAGATATGGTGACAACTTATCACCCGCTGTATATGTGTCGTACGGCAAAATCCTCTCTAGGCTATCGAATAAGGTTAGAATAAATTGAATGAAGAGTAACTCGGTTCTGATTCAACTCATTATTCTATTATTTCTTTCTTGTTTGATATTTTAAACCTCTTATTTAATAATATGCGAGACTATAGTTAATCATTTACTAGTACTTGTCCTTCGTCTCATCATCTTCGTCTTCTTTACAAGGAATGATAATAAAAATCAGTGATTTAAAATCAATAAAGTAAATTTCCTAAAATTATATATTAATAAACCAAATTTCAATTTATACAATTTCTCGCCATAGAAAACCTTACGCAATAACCCATCAAAATCAAGTATTGTGATCACGAAATCCATGATTCAGAAACTAATGTTCTGACTGTGGTCATACATTATAATCTGAAAAAAAAACGTGAATTGCATCCTCTTTCAGATGGTCCAATGGCAATAGTAAGAATTTTCTCCTCAGCCGTTTTAGTCTGTATGAGTACTTCGTGGGCTGCGTATAAGGTACTTCGTAGTAAATTTATGTAATAACAATTGTTAAAATTAATTGTAGCTTTCTTATTCGATACGTAATGTGAGTATAAAAGTTATTTTGATAAGAAGTTTATTCTTATCCAATATTTTCTACTTCGGTTATTCAGCTTTGAGATAAAAGAATCGTATATAACTATTAGAAAAGAAACTTCTCGGATTGCACGGAATTGTACAAGGGCTGCGGGTGTAATATTTTCGATTGGTTGATACTATAAAGATCATTGTCGTAAGTAGTTTACTATTGTTATTGGCATCTTTATGATTTATGTGTAAAAGAAGAATTTACAGGCTCAATGCAAACTCAATAAAGTCACTATTTATTAATTGATTCGTAAAGATTTGTAAGATACTTCTGTTTATTAATTATTTAAAAACGGTCACGATCGTTTGGCGAGGAGAGTTTATTACCAAGGCCGACCAACAGAGAGAAGAGACGAGGATGAATATTAAAGAAATGTAAACCTATTGTCCACTTGACTTGAAATTTATTGAAACATCACCGTTGTGAATATATTTATAACCGATGTCAGTAACATTAATTAGATAAACCCGTAAATTTTATTTCTCGTAACCCTGCAGAGCCTATTTTCCCGTTAAATTTTGATTGAAATTAATAGTCGCACAAAACAGAGAGCAGTTCCATTGGAAAGGAAATTTAGTAGAGATTCTTATTTTTATTGTCGTTTACGATCTGAAATCGCGGAAGATTTGGTACAATATAAATCGGTTTTTTGTTTAATTCTTGGTTAAACTATTTTAAAAATTTAGTTAATATTCACGTTGTTATTTATACAAATTGGTTGCAATAACGTTAGCACCAACTCTTTAGGATTCCTCGAGTTCATTTACATCGAAATCTCTATCTGCGGAAACATAACGGTTCTGTTAGTATATGCCGAGAGGAGCGAGGGATGCCTGATACATAGCCAAATTAAATAAATATCAAATCAAAATCGAAAAGCGTTTAAAGAATAAGATCAAGTGCAGTTTTAGCTTTCGGAAGAAGCGAGCGATGGAAATCAGTTTATACTTACGTATTCAAAATTAATGAAAGAATAAAATCTTCATTTTGGAAACTGAAAATTCACGAATAATCTAAAGGAAAAATATAATATACTCCAAGAATGTAACTCGCGTCGTCCTGTAGATGAAAATACGTTCCCAAAATGTGCAAACCTAATACAGTTTTCCTCGTGGGCAACGTTGTCGAAGTTTTTGACGGCATGGGCAGCAATCAGGCAGATAATTGTCGACAGTTACGTCCAGTAGATTCCGAGGAATGGGCGGGATTGTCCCGAACCCGAGAGGATCGCAAACGCGATTTAATTCGGTCGTTACGGGGCCAACACATCAAAATCCAACGCATGGCCTTCGCTATCTCCAATCCCTTCGTGCCTTCACTTTCCGTGACGTTTCCATTCGAAAAACCCTCTTCTTTCCTTCCTCAAATAGCAGCGGCAAACGTGCCCCGTCTGTTGATGTGTCCCCTTTTGTGAATATCCTGCACTAAAACCGTCGCACGACCAAAATAATATTACTTGCCGTTTTATGTGCACTCACAATGGGATTCTGCTTTCGTATTTCACATGTGTTCGCGCACAATGAGTTCTCTTAACCTTTTGATACAAACCGAGGCAAATTAATTGCGCCGCCAAACGCTGTCTACATTTTAGAGCGAATGCGTGCACGAAGAGCAATTTGGTTGGAAATTTGAACGAAGTGCAGATGACCACTTTATTATATTTTTACTGGGAAATTTCCAGTTTTTTAGTATAGAGCTAGGGGTTGGTTTTGAAAAACTATGTGGAAATATTTCTTCAACTCTAATTTTTCAGAAGGACAAAAGAAAAGATCAGACTGTGCTGTCAACAGTTCTTTCAATCTTAAATATTACCGTTGAAAGTTAAAAATGAGCAGAATGTGTACACATTTTTGGAAACAATTCTCTGAAGAAAGCTGTTGAATATATGAATACTTTGTTTCAAGACAGAAATCTGCCTTATAACGATAATATCGATGGAGTCAATGAATCACAAGGGAAAATATAAGATTCTTGTTTGGAAAATTATTAGCTATTATAACTTGAAAAATGTAACCGAATCTTCAATCGAAGTCATTTTCCTTTAGCAAAGATGAAAACGCCTGTGAATCAATAGGACAATTACGATACGCCTGTTCGTTTACAATATTAATCTTCATCTAAAGTTTGATATTCAATTTTTTATCTTGAT
Source organism: Sympetrum striolatum (assembly GCA_947579665.1). Classification (NCBI taxonomy): domain Eukaryota; kingdom Metazoa; phylum Arthropoda; class Insecta; order Odonata; family Libellulidae; genus Sympetrum; species Sympetrum striolatum. The sequence goes on along the minus strand of OX388342.1, from coordinate 43,234,296 downwards.
GTAGTAACTAAAATTTTCATTGAGATTAAAATAGAATTTAATGATAATTTTTTCTATTATTCCGCCTACTGCGAACAGTCTTTCGTTTTCTGCGGAATGCCTTCCTAATTTCATTGATAGTAAGCCTGAAATATTAAACATTCTCCATATTTGAATGAAAATGACCAAGCATGGCGTCTCATTGATGGAGATCTTATTTCGGCCGTAGAAAAACATTTTTTTTTTTTTTTTTAGTCTTTCATATTTATTATAATCCATCCAACCAACCATTAATATTCCATTTTTTTTTTTAATTTTTTTAATATATATTTATTCAGTAGTATACATGTAAATACAAGAATAAAGAACATATAATAATAATAAAGTAATATACAGGAGATTCATTTTCTGGATATACTTTAAGGTCCACCTGAGCCAATAATTGGCTCTTCAGGTGGTTCCTGAGTTTTATGAAAGATTTGGTTTTTACATGGTTATTTACAGAAATAGGCACATTGGTATTAACAAAATAAACTAATTGTACATATTTTTATACCATAATATTCTCAAGATACTCTATTATTTTTATTTTCTCTTGAGACGTACTTATCAAAGTCCTATTAATTTATTATAGATTTTTGGTACCACAACTTCATGTTTGTTTCTACCAAAATGATTTATAAAAGATGGCACATGATACATATCTTGTTTTCTACCTTCCATAACATGTTTTCTTGTCCTCAGTATTTTGTAAGTGTCCTTAAAATAATTATCTTGTATGATTATGTAGGTAAGGAGTTTGTCCAGAGGTAGTATGCCTAAGGATTTGTACATTTCTTCAATTTTTATGCTCTTATTTGAAGTGCTGGAGCTATATATAATTAATTATAAGTCAAGTAATTCCATAGTCAAAAATAGTATATTTTCAACTTCGACATATTTGTTAATAAAATATAGATATTTCAAAGAAGTTATCGCTGTTTTCAAACTGTTAATTAAATTCCAGAAATCACCTTTTCAATGATCCGCTACACCATAGTTACAGACCCAATTAAACTTATGACATAAAATTTGCCAATTTAATTGGCATTGCTACGCGTGCATTTACTGCGTGAGAGCTTTAAAAATGAGCATGCACTTCGGTTGATGATTCGAGAAGAAAAGTTTCGCCCTTCTGGTTCATTCTGTACTGCGTGCTCTAGATACTGAGGGAAATTAAAAATTCCTCATTAATTCAACTCTCGAGTTGAATACTCACGAATAACCCTATTCGGAATTTTACTGAACTATTCCTTAATTCCTGTTTTTGACGAAGCGCTTACACGTTTCAGTGGTCGTGATCCTCGGATAGCCAAGTGGGTTGTGCCATTGAAGACGTTAGAGGTAGTGACGAAGACTACTAGAGGTATATCTCTGGGGGAGCTATATGAATTCAATACGATTAGGAAAAATGAGATTATAAAAATGTTTTCCTTCCAAAAATTTTACCGTTGTTAATATATTTAACTCAAATTAAGGATATTTTACCATCGATATCTATTTTTTAGAAGTACTAATTTTTTTAAAAGCGTTGAAAAAATTTCAGCATTTCAATTAAGTGCCGAAGCTATTACTTTGTAAAATTCCATCAAGGAATGGGTAACAGAGTATCTTCCTATGTAAGTACTATGTCAGTCAAAATATCTCGCCAGAATATATTTATTTTGTGAAAGTAGAAAGTTCATATTGTTTTCCATTCCTGTTCCAGAATTAATCGAAAGTGTATACTTTGTACCACGCTCTTTGCACGAGAGATGCGAATTGTCTGTCAGTGTAAAGACGCCTGCCCTAGGCGAGTTGTACTCAATCTCGCTTAATCGCTTGTCATCAAAAGCTTTGATAAGGGAATAAGACTTGCTAAGCAAGATGAGAATTGAGATTTAGTAAAAAAAAGCTTTCATTGAATTCGTTGTGGAGTAGCCAAATTGGATTCCATTAAACACATCTTTAAAGAAAAAATTTAAATTCGATTAAAACCATGATCAACGAGAGAAAAAATTTAATGATTATTTTCTTTACCGCTGATGGTTGTAAACCAGCCTACCAATCTTTTGAAAAATAGCGTAATATTGCTACGATAGTCTTATAATATATTTTTTTAAACACTCGTAACTTAAATGTGCTAATAAGTTAGTTCGTTGATTTCCATTGTTGCTGGGACTAGGTTGTCATATCGTTGTTTACATAGCGATATTATTGAGATGTAACGTTTTATCGAAAAGAACTAAAATAAAACCTTTAATTTAATCGCTTAGTGCATCAAGGTTCTGCTTATAAATTTTGATCTCCGTAACTTGTAGACAAATTAAAAGTGCAGCAGTTCAAAAACCATTTAAAATCATTTGATAAAATCATCCTTGTTTCATTTAAAATTGAATCGATTTGAGTACGGATGAGGTAAATATTCTGTTTGCGCTCGTAGATTTGGTGATCAAGTATTTGTTTACATGCATGTGCTTTTTGGCGTGAGCAATCTGCGGAAGAATAGATATCATAAAATACGACAAAGTTATGCGAAAAATGGGCCAAAAAGTGTAGTCAAATTCAAGTGTTCTTCTATGAGTTCAATGTTGCAGTCTAATTTGAGGGGTCCGAATTGATCCGTGTGCTTGATGAACCTTCTAATGTTCTGAAAAGCTTGGACTCTGCTCTACGCGAAAAGACAAGTGTAAAGCATTCTATTCATCATGCGTGGTAGCAGAAATTCTAAGAGGGGCACCAATTAGAAAAGCAAGTCTCTACAATAGCGCTCTTACATCCAGAAAGAAACTAGGAGAAAAATATTTCGGAATCTGCCTTTCATATTTAGTCAGCCTTCGACTTTTCCTCCGCCTCATCATCGCGTAGGCGCATTTCCCTGCATAAAAGGGTGCCACCAGCGTCTCGCCTCAATACCTCAACAGCTTGTGCACACACACTGCCATTACATCCACCACGCCCTTGTATCTCGGGCGTACCTTCTCTCACCCGAATCCAATCTCGACGTACTTCCCCTCGTAACAGCAAAAGCGTCATACGCAAGCGTAATTTCCCGTTCAAGGGCGTCGTTAGCTACGTCGCGTGTCTCCCGCCGAGCCTCATATTGTTTTGGGCGTATGCATGCAGAAGGGGGACTCAAAGCATGTTATCATCGTTAACGGGAAGACGCGAATGCAGTTTTTTATTCCGACTCGATTAATCGCATCGTGGATGATGAAAGAGGTGTGTGCTGGGTCAAAGGCCGAACGTTGTTTACAGTATATCAGCAAATGCAAGGCGTGTGCGTGTTATTAAATGAAACAGAATCAGTCATATTTTTCGCTTTCCCACAATCGCAACATAGAGGTATTGGATCCATACACGCGTAAGTTTTCTCGTCATATGCGGTCAAAGCCGGAATCAGTTGTAGGAGATATTCAGGTTAATCTTTTCTCGAGGGCAGAATGGGTCCGCCAAGCGAGTTCCATTTACTTATAAACATTCAAATACAAAAAGATAGGATACATCCGTTTTAAGTGATAAGGTGAATCTACGAATGCAAAAACTCCTTTGGTTATGCATTCAGTTTTGGTAATATAGCATTCATTAGATAGACACTTTCGGCGAGCAAAAATACCGAACAGGACATGTGTATTTCTTTTCCCAAAAGGAAAAATATCCTGATGAATTATTTTGGGCTTTATTTTCGCAATTATTTGCGAAAGTGAATTTTTGTTGATTTAATACACTTTTAATTTGTTATACTAGTGAGTGAATCACTGTATTAGACCATATATTTAAAAATGCAGTTATTGAAAGCAAGTCCACATTGTGAATAACCACTTCTGTTTAATGGATACAATGTCGAAAGTCAACTCGACGTTTTTCATGAATAACTACCTCTGTTTTATTGATACTATATATGCAAAAAGTCAACTCCATGTTTTCCTCCTTTTCGAGGACATGAAATACAAGAGGAATAAGAGAAAGTCCTTTCTAGAAAATCCCATTTACTTTGTATCTCGAGATGTGTACGGAATCTCTCCTAGTGGTTTTCATTCTCGTAAAAAAGGAGGAATATAAGATTATTTACTCTGGCAGAATAGCGGAGAACAGCTGTCTTTCCCACATTTTCCTTTCTTGTGGGAGTAAAGAAAGGAGGACGAAGAGGGAAAATAGAAGGGAAAGATCAAAGGTTTCATTAAGCAGAAGAAAGCTAACAGAACTTCAGTTTGAAAAATTCATTGTAGACTGCATTTGCACAAAACACACATAAAATGTAACTTAAGCAAAGTTTTCAGGGAATCTCTCGTAATGCGATAGTGAACGCTACTATAACCATTTAATGCAATAAAATTTAAATTTCAGATAACTGTAGCCGGATGGTAGATGTGGGGAAAATAAATTCCCAGATAAATAGATTTTCCAAGAAGCATAAATATAATCAGACCTACATTATGCTAATGGAATAGGGTGATTTAATTAGTTGAACATATCTATAAAAACAGAAGGCATTGGGATCAGCAGAGTATTAATAGGTTTGAATCATAAAATAAATATTATTATTTATGGATTGTATATTAATTTATTTATTGTATATTTTATATATTGAGATTAGCTGCCACCGGACTGGTGTCTAACTGCGGCGAAAATTGTAATAAATAAATAATAAATAAATTGTTGTGTATGCGTACGTATACACATATGTATTGTTATTGTTATTCACATACTTGACCCGACAACTCAGAGTGCGACAACTCATCATACTCGACAACTGACCGCGCGGTAACTGACCGGGCGACAGCTCATTGTGTGAACAACAGATCGCTACGGAAATTGAAATAATATCAAATTTAGAACGTTACAATAATGGAGCGGTGGTTCTTTTGCCTATTACTGATTAAACTAGTTCATATATTATTAATAATATATTTAATAATACATAAATCGCGCGATGTATTGTCGCCCGGTCAGTTGCCACAGAACTATAATGATTCGTACACATTTATCGATAAGATGGCCTAGTTTATCTTCGGTACCGGTTCGGAGACTATAATGCGATTTCACCAACACTCTAGTAAAAATAGTCGTATTGATGCGTGACGTTGGAAAACTGCTTTTATATGTAAAGAGTCCCCTTCTTTTCCGAAACACAGAGGAACAGAAGTCAAGGAAAGATAAACACGAAATCCCGCGACGAAAAGCAGAAGTGCCGTCTAAAAAATGAAAGACAGAACATCGTCGTGAACGGATTTAGCCACGGAGGAGAACGATAGTCCCTTGTTCTGGAAAGGGAAATCGTTTTCGATTCAATATGTAAGGGATACTGTTGCTGGGAAAAGGACCTTCTGAACATTTAATGCTTTCCGAAGGCTTTTATTTATATGGACGTGGTGCAGAGACCTAATAGCAATGACGAAAAAAATCCCTCGTCACACGATTTTTTTCCTCTGCGTTTACAATTCCGCGACATAAATTTGGAGCCGGCAGTTCTCTCTAATATTTGCCTCGTACATCATGGCTGAAGCTCTTACTAATTCATTTATTTCAGTTGCGCCTAAATAAATTAATGCGACGTCCCCACGAGAAAATTGCGAAAATGGAATTTTCTCGCATTTTTGAGCAATTCTCCATTTGTGTACCCTCTTTCGGATTCGTCGGTGAGTATTCGTAATTGAATGGAATTGATTTACGATATTTCCGTGCATATGTAATTTGTGTTTATCAGCGTAGAATAATCTCGGAGTAGTGTCATGCTGTAACAAAATTCGCAAATGATGATGGTCGAGGAAATTAAATTATAATAAAAATTCACAGGGGTGTAGGAACGAGATATAATTCAAAGCTAGATTTTATTTTTTTTAGATTTGCTATTTTTAGTGGAACTAATCGTAATAACTACAAACTATGATTATCAATTTAAAGTTTTTGTGAATGGTTATTCTATTTATACAGTTGATGTTGTAGACGTAATTCCTTTAAATACCAGCAGCATTTATTAGGCCAATTCTTCACGCTTTCCATAAGTAAGTTTCACTTAATTTCCTCTTTCAAACTTTCCTTCATTTAGTGAATATATCTTCGATAATCCATTTATGAGGAATTTCATTTGATTTTTGCTAAGTTCTCCTTCACTAATTGAATTATTGACCAATGAAACGCTCTTCCTGCAGTTTTATTTGAGCCATTTCCTCCCCGAGAGCGTACCTTCAAGGGGAAGTTAAGTAAATTTAATTCTGTTATGATTGGATGACTTTACGTGATTTGTGATGGCATACTTTTGTCCATGGGATTATGAATCGTAAAGCTGTTTTTATTTTCATGGGATAATATACGTAAAGGTTGGATTATGTATATGTTTATCTTGACTTCTGTCAGTGGGAGGTTTTCCGAGGTGTTTCCCTCCCTCCTTGGGCAAATGCTTCACAGATATTGTGTTTGCCCCTCAACTTACACTATACACTATATTATACTTACACTCTTACTTGAATATGTACGACTGTATGTATGCATATAATATGCAATCTATAACCACTGACACCAGGTGTCTAATCTACTTGCTGTATTAATAATAATCAGGAAATTCTCTTCCTAACATGCAATGAATGAAGATCAGATTTTAAAGACGTATTTTCATGGAAGTAATCTTCGTTTGGTTTGGAATACGCCTTGTTGAACTGTCTCCGGAGATGACTTGTTTGATCATGAGCTCTGTTTCTTGTGGGTTAAAGGAGAGCTGCAACTAGAAAATCGATTAAAAATTCGTCGAGATTTCGATGATTTGATCGGAGGGCAAGAGAATGGGAAATGGGAAATTTAAATATTGTGAACATTTTTTGCGTCGGGAGTATTTAAAAACAAAAACACTATGATTTTTTTTTCACATAAGTATCGCAAAAAATTGTATTATGAAACAGAATGGAAAAATATAATGTCGAGTGAAAATTTTGTAAGTAAAGAAATTGATTCTGCCTTTATCTAATTTATACCGATTAAGAAAATAGATCACTGTATATACTCGAAATATTTTATTACGAAACAATAGTGAAACCCAAGAGTCATATTTATTTTTCTTTATATATATATATTTGTATTATTTTTCCACCTTTTTTGTAATTATTTTAGTTAACCTTAATGGTTAGGCGTAAGAGAGGTCCTAATGGGCCTAACCCTGCCGAATACAGAGTTTATTACTATTATTATTATTATATTTAATTTTAAAGATTTTAAGCATTTTAATTTTGTTAATTTTTTTTCAAAAGTAGGGTGTTTACCGGGAACCGCATGCTTCCCCCTCCACACTCCCCTCTACGCAATAGGACCTTCCCAATCACCATCCCCCCACTACTTGCCGTGTACTACCCAATCCAAAAATATTCGATTCGCGGTAAACACCCTGTACATCCTGAATTTAATTTCTTATTTTTGTTCAAAACAATTGAAATTAGGCATTTATATAGTTGAGACTACAAGTCATTTATAATTTTAGCGGTTGTAAACTTGGTTTAAATTTTATTTTTTACAACTTGTTTCAAAGGTACATCCTGAATTTTATCTCCTTTTTTTCTTCAAAACAATTGAAATTACGTAAATCGTCCTTTGTGATATATATACGTAGGCAGCTGCGCATGACCCGATCTCCTAGTGGAGCGGTAGACATCCAAAGCGCTGCATTTCCCAAACAAAAACACGGAGGCAGAAAAACGCAAGATAATGCGATTCGTCAAGAGGTCGTGAGAAGAGGGAATTGTTTCCCCCCTGCCGAGTGCAGCGTGTGAAAAATATCTGAGGGGAAACGAACAAGTCGTAAATATCATCAGAGAGACCGTTGTACGACTCTTTATGAATGAATATTTAGCTCACCTCGGAGAAGTGTAGCCAGGACGACTGCTGCCAGGCGCAGCGGTGATGAAAACCTGAAAAGAGGTCCTCCTGAGTTATTGCACAATCCCACATCATGTTCGTTCCATTAACCACCTGTCCCCCGCCAGTGTACTAACTTGCGTTTCGCTCCTTATAAAAAGGAAGGAATCTCTTGATGGATATGGGCTGCGATGAATGCTCATGAAGAATTTAAAGCCCTGAAACAACGAGGGCCTGAATCATTCCCATAAGTCAGAGAACTTGCAAATGAGGATGGAGTTCCGAGAGTATTTTAGTGTCAGTGTTAGTAGTAAATAATCCGAATGTGGTGGTGAGGTTGATGACTTGCGGTGCCTTTATTCTTTTTCGCTAAACGTAATCTATTTGGTTTTTTATTATTATTATATTTAGATTATACATACAGAGGAGTTTATGTGGAAAAAATTGAGACTGTGAAGTACCATCTTTCACTTTATTATGGGATAAGAGATTTGAAAGAGGAGCAACGACAGAGGGAATTGTGTGTAACAAATATAGTACAATGTGGCAAGGAGCTCCTAACATCAAAGATTAATGTAAAACAACAGCTATAATTTATCCAAACCAAATCAGTCGCATACGAATTATTGTAAAAAATAGAGAATAAAGCGCAAAAAGGCAAGAATTTGGGATCACGGAAATTTCATAATGTATCGTAGAAAATGCCACGGTAAATCGATACACTCCATCAAGACGCATCCTACTTTTTCACAAAAATTGTTCGTGAAAAAAATGCGTCCTGCACGTGAGTAAAAACGGTGTTTGAACTGTCTCGGCAGTTGGTAAAATATTATTAATAAGTAGGAGATAGGGTGAAAAAAGTAAGTATCATCGACCACAGATATCTTCATTTTAAAAGTGATTCACTCAAATCTACCTTGAATTTCAATGCGTACCTATCGTATTTAATTGAGAGTAACTGTATTAACTTTAACTGTAATCAGCGTATCCCGAATCATGCATTGCTCATTCGATTACTTACTACTGTTTATCAAACTTTCATTTATTATGCAACAAGCGAAAGTTATGCTTAAAAAAGCAAATTACCATTTAGATTTTTGGGAGTGCGTAAAATAACACACTGAAGCCTGTTATAATGCTACTAAAAAGGAATGTCTTAATATGTCAAGTATCAGTGAAAGCTATTCAGTTGAATCTGAGAGGAGAAATCGCATACTTAAATAAACCGAATTCAACTACTTCCAAGCGATCGCTTGTTTATATTGTCCCTAAAATGTTTAATTATTTTACCTCAAAATCTTAAAACTGTGAAATCTTGTAAAAATTTCTTTCGGTTATCCAAGTCTTGCCTGTTGGCAAAAAGGGACTTGGAAGATTTTGCGTGCAAGATCGACTGCACATTTTACGTTTACCTTCTTTGATGTAAGCTTTATTCTCGCATTGTTCATGAGTTTTATAAACAGATTAACCAGGCAATTCTGATATTTTTCTTCTTTCAATTAAAAATTTTCTCTGTTAGGATTACTTTAGCACAAATTTATCCAAGTGACAACTTAAAGTATTCATTGGCATTACATATATTTCTCGGTGATAATTTTTCTGCATGCAGATAAATATCTATTGATATATAGATAGCTCTTAAGCGTCGCCCTAAATCCGTCCACGTTGATTTAACACCATATTGTTTTATTTTTTAAATTCCGTTAAAACTTCAATACTTGAAAGGATATTTCTACTTGTGTTTGGTGTAAAAAGAATACTCGATAACGGTATCAGTCACAAAAAATAATTTCTTCGTAAATATTAAATTGGTGGAATATGAATTGATTACCTTCAACAGTGGAAGATTGACATCTCCAATTACAATTCAGATAATCTAGTTTCACGGATGAGTTTATTATTGGAGATAAAATAATATCAAAACTATATCCTCTGAATGAATTTGGGTAGAATATGTATTTTTCCTTAGTATTCGTTTAAACGTCTGGTCATTCATGCATATTGAAAACAATATTATCTGATGAAATTATCTCCACTTTGACTCGCAGTATGCGCAGCTCTGAATCGAAATGCTTGATGAGTGAAAAATAAAATAAAAGTTAAGCATCAGCTAGCAGTTCTTGAACTTTAGAACATGAAAGAAGAAGATATTCAGATCTTATCTTTTAATTATGAGGTTATTCCCATTTGCTCGAATCCATTTATGGATTTCTGTAAATGAGATCAAAGGCTTGCTGTTTGAGTCCATACAAATTATTATTGGATTCCTCATTAATTAATAGCGTATTATAATTATCTACTTGTTAATATTAATTTATCCTGCCCTTACTTATTAGTTTCTTCAATTGAAATGACGTTTTTAGCGAGAAGACTAACTGATGCTTTTAAAATTATTATTTAGTTCAATCGGGAATCTTTATAATGTTTCTCTATTCCAAACCTCTATAGAAAACCAAAGTTTTACTAGACCACTTTACATGTTTTCTTCACGAATAAAGTTATCTTGTAAAATTTTGGTTTTGCTATGGATTTTTTACACGTCAATGAGTACCACAATAAAAAAACTGAATCTGTATAATTTCCCTATTCTCCATCTTTTGTATATCTCGCTGTTTCATAGTGTGCTGATTTATCAAAACAATTGCTTCACCAACCATTGGTGGATTAATGGGGGGATTCAAGTGGATTCACCGACTCATCAAGTGGGGGAGATACGTTTGTGTTACTATCAATACGTCCTGCACCTGTCAAACAGCTTGTATTAAATAAAGATTGTTACTTTTATCACTTTGCCCTACTACTAATTTATTTACTCCATCTAGCAAGAATAATTAGTATTTTATTAGTTAATTGTTGATGAGCTCATAAATTAATTATGTTATTTCGCGCACCTCATCATTGGCAAGTACCTCCCCAACTCGGAGAGTTTCTAGATCTGCCTCCCTTGCAAAGTTTTGTCGTGGAGTCACATGTCTTCTTTTTATCATCCTTTTCCGAGTGCCAGAGTGACGATATATTATAATTGATCTTTGAGATTGCCATATATGTATCTCATTGAAATGAAATGTGGTATTTTTCACGCAAAAGAAATATATTTTTTTCTGATTTAGATTCTTTGCAAGGACTTTCTTTGACGTCACAAATTAATCGAGGTGTTTGAATTTCTAAAATTGTTAAGTTGAGGGTAAGGATACTAAAAAGGATTGGAGCATGGTTATTCGGGAATTGACGATCAGCAATCATTGACAAAAATCGATAATCGATGTCACTACTGAATTTACTCAAAAATCCAAGCGTAGATGTCCAAATTACGTAGAAACGAAGAAAGTGCGTATTTACTCCTTCCATCATTTATTAGACATTATATTACCCTTGTATCTAAGCAGTATTACATTTATACCTATAAATTTCATAATTATCACAACGACCTTTTTATCAACCTCGTAATCTTACAACTCTCTGCTTGCTTCCCTGATTTTGAGTACATGGCTTCTCTGTCGTTTCTCTGTTTTATGGAAATAAATGTGAACTCAGCATCTATATTTTCACTTGAATCTCACTCTTTCCTTCATTTTTCATCTTAGGACACACACTACCTTCATATGAGTTACGAGCTTTTCCCTTCATCATACCACACTGAAAACGCAAAATGTTAACCACCCGAAAAATAATTTTGAGCTTAAAGGTATATCAGAAATTAGTTTTTGATAATTTTGAGGAATGACGGCATTCAATGATACACCAAATAAAAATGTTACGGATTACCAAGAACTGTTTTTACATAAGAGCTTAGTTCAGTTAAAATAATGTTCCTTGTGGAATCCTTTAAGAATGTATATGCTTATTTCCAAATGAGCAAAATAAGAACTGAAAAGAAGAAGGGGAAGAGAAAACTTTACCTGGTGCTTGCATTAGCTCCGGAGTAACGTGACCGACATTGCGTGCCAGAGTCAAATTTCTTTACAAAGTATTTTATCTATACCAATAACAAGAAGAACGATGACGTCAATCGAATGAATTTTCCACGAGAGTATAATTACACTTTATTGATTTCTTTTGAATCAATGGATTTCGATTTTGGAGGCTAAAAATGGGTATAACTAATACCATGGAATTGATGGATTCGAATTAGTTCTCGATGCAATCTGATAGAAAAGCCCTTATTTTCTGAGTTGTCACACCTGCACTGAAAGAGCATTTTCCATTGGAATATTTCTTCTCTTACGATATTGGAAATGCAACAAATAAGTACGCGAGTTACTGAGCTAAACGTGAGTGAGTAGATATTATGGATAAAACTCCAAGATCCTTTCAATATAAATAGATGTTAATAATCAGTACTTTACTTCTCTTTTGAGGGTAGAAGGTTGTCCATAAATTGTATTTCACAAAACGACTCTTTGGAAGTTATTGAAACGATAATCTATATTGTTAATACTGTTAATACTGTTAATCTATTATTTACATATTATGTTTTACTTTCTTCCGTGTTATGGCTGGATGTTTATTAATATTTTTAATTCGTAGAGTCGTATCAGTTTCGATATAAAATTTACTTGGAAAGTTCAAAGGAAGAATATTTAGCATTTTATAACAGGAGAAAAATGTTAAGCTGGTAATATTATTATCACTACACGTGTATTTTACAATGTAATTAATTTACATTACCGTTTACTTAACCGTTGTACTTAACATAACGATTCTTTTTCCACAGCACGTGTGATAATTAGCGGCGAGTTAAATCCTCTGTAAAGATCCCCTTGTTGACATTGGTATTCCAATCAAAAGAATGATTTCAAGAACCGTGATCCGCTAATTCAAATAAATAACAGCAAAACTAAGTATTTTCCACAGGAATTTATTCAAAAAACCGGTTTAGATCTTTCTTATCCTCAAATGCTTATCGATCTTTGAATTATTCACCTGAAGATGATCGTAAGATCGAAACCGGTCGTTTCAATAAATTTCCGTGGAAAATACTACGTTTCGTTGTTTTATTTTAAATGGTGTTTATTAATCCATTTTATTTTAAATGATAATAAGTGTAAATTACTCGTGCTAAGATCTTTATCATTATTTTCTTACGTTTCTCAATTGTGTTGTTGGTTTTGAAAGCGCTTCGACATCTCAGGTCATTTCCCACATGAGCTCTCCCGGGGATCGAGCCTGGGATCGCTTTCACCCAAGCCGAACACTCTGCTCACTTGGCTATCTGAGAGCCCCTATTTAAGAGTTAATTCAAAGTTCACTTTCAAAGCGTCCACAAACTTCTACATTAATAAACCCCTGCACACAACTTATTATATCATTAAATAAGTATGATTTCTAGGTATCCATCCTCGCGAATGTTCATTCGAATCAATTTCCGTCTAACTTTGGGCGCTATTTGAATGCCCCCTCGCCGACCTTCGGCATCACTTTCCATTTCTTAAATCAATATTGCTTCTTCCCTCTTCACTTCTGATGCTTACGTTGGGTTGATTCTCCCCCACCAACATGTGTGCTCAATCATCGCAATATATAAGAGGTTTAGGGAATTTTTTCATCTTCCTCCAACTTCATATCAAAGGGTATCGTAAAATCATTTTCGATACGTATTGAGTAAATAAAATATGAGAAAATACACCCTCCTTTTTGAAGCATACAAAAATATTATTACTCGATAAATCTGAGTTCTGAAAATTCGATGGAATTGAGAAAAAATTCGTTCCTATTTCTGCATCGCTGAGTTTCAAACATATGCCCAACAGTTAAATATAGGGAGTGCTATTTAAAAGTTTATTTTTAAATTATATTTAAGAATAATTTACAAACAAATGATTATTATAAATAATAACATATTATATAAACTTTATAAATACCATATAAACAATATTGTATTTAATAATAATATCAATATTTTGCTTAACGTCGCGTAGTAATTTAAAAAGAAACCGGTAGATCGCTTGCCCTATATATCCCATGATGTAAGGCAGACTGCGATAATCTTCCATCTCAATGTAATTCATTACCTTAATGTGAAATTGATTTATTGAAAAGCATATGAATAATCTTTTTTGGTGCTTATTTTTATTAAAGTCTTCTCCATAAACTGAATCCAAAGCAACGTCCTTTCCTCTTAGGTTCATCCCAGTTTTTATTTTAGAAGGTAGAGGCAAAATTCTTATCAATTCTTGCGTTCATCAGAAAATTTATTAGATTTTCTACTTGTCATTTTATGGAAGTTAAAATTTAAAGCTCTATTCACAAACTTACTTTTGAAGAAGAAAAGTGAATTGAAATTTCAAAGAAACTAAACTTTGTCTATGTCTACGTCTATGTAAGGTCCCAGCAAGCTGCCTTTAGGCGTGTGGTAGGGGGTGAAAGCACCTTGATTCTATTTTCTTAATCGATTGCTTTCGTGGAAAAAATGAATTCTTGAAACGATTCGTTCTAGCATCTATTTCCCTAATCTTCCTCGCAGTACAACAGCCCATATTACAGTGGTGTCGCATTATATCGGTTACATCATCTGGGAACGTAATTTCTCTGAATTAAGTAAATGTATCCTTTGAATTAGTCTTCTATCTTCTAATGATTCCCATCCCGTGTCCTGTATCATCTGATTAACACTAATTGTTTTATCGTCGAAATTCTTTTCAAATCGTATCGCTTTTCGTTTTCTAAATACCGAATATGACATTTATCGGCGGGGTCCCATACACTACATGCATACTCAAGGTGATGCCTAACTAACGCTAAGTAACATCGCTCGCGAACTTTTTCTTCGCTCCTACCGACTATTTCTATAACGAAGCCGAGTTTCTTAAGAAGCTTTTCCACATATATTTCGGATGTGGGCACTCCATGATAGATTATTCGTGAGAGTCACTCCAAGATACTTCACCGATTCTACTGTCGTTAGGTTTACCTCACGGAGGCTGCACGAATAATCATTTATTACAGATTATCTTTCGGAGAAGTTAACTACTGAACACTTTTGTACATTTAGCTCTAATTGCCAATCATCGCACCAGTTCATAATTCTATCTAAAAAACTTTGTCTATTTTTCTGAACTGCGGAGCAAAAATGAGAGAGCTTCCGAAAAACTTGTGTTGCCATTTTTATAGATATTGCTGTATTGTTTTTTACTTTAAGAGCACATCCATTTAGGTTATTTACATGCCTAAAATATCAGATATCAAAATAATTTAGAAAATTTGTTGAATCCTACAGACTAAAATCTCCATATTTTTAGAGAGTTAATACATGCAAATCTATTCTGTTCACTGTTGCTGGAATGACTATGATCAATGCAAAAAGTGTAACTCAGGATGACTACATATATTTCATAAAGGAAAAACTTAGTAGTACATACATGTAGTACAAATAAAGTTGTCTGTGGATAAATATGATGTTTTCCACCTCAAACGATCAGTCCCGCAATAAAGAAGACAAACTTCGATGGGTTGGTAAAATGATCGATTTTTGATTTTAGTTGTATAAAAAAGTAAATTTGAAAAGAAATTGGAGATCTTAGTATTGATAATAGTGTAAAATAAGATTTCCGGTTGTATCCTCTTCAGAACTTAACAGGGTACAGTAAATTACATTTTTATGCTGTCTCTATAACGTAGCTGTATTGAAACTCGAAAATCTCTTACAAAACACTTTCCAGGATGGTTGAAAATACCGATTTCCACATTTTCTTCCAAATTATTATCTTAAATATATTATCATATCAATTAAGCTCCACGTATTATGTAAAAATCACAGAAAATTTCTGCCATCTCAATTTTAACTCGAAAAAAAATATTCAAAACAGCGTAATAAAATCAGTTCACTGTACGATTTTACGACTCATATTCAACAGAACTGTAAGTTATACCTTTTGTGAAAGCAATGTAAGGTTAGGAAAAATATAAAATGTTAACTGCATTTAATATGTTTTAAAAATAATTCTTGACTTATTTGACTCAGTTTTGTTTGCTAATCTATATTTTTATGGAAGGAAGATATTTTCAGGAAGACTTGAATATTAAAGTTAGTTACTATAAACGATGAAGTTGATTGAGAAATCCGCCACAGAATGTGAAAGCGTTTCCTCTCATTTCGCATAAATATGAGTAAAGACCGTGAGAGGTAAATGACGGAGGGAAATATTAAGATGATTTCAATACGTCATTTAAAGAAAACAAGTAATCACTTTGCGTAAGCAATCGAAATATTGAATATAAATTACATTTGTTGGATTAATTTAAAATTATTGCATCATAAAACGAAAATTGAAATATTTTGAGTGTCACTGTCCGAAATTTAAATTTTAGATCAAGGATCCTATGTCTCAATCTCACCCATATAATGTTATCCATTTATCACTCAAGGATTTGAAATTTTAAAATGCATGAGATGTGTCATTTAGTTTCATGGTTAACAATAAACCTGCTATGTTATAGTTTTTTAATGATCCTCCAGATTATCAAAAGGAAAATAATAAATTTAAAGACCAAAACCATTAACAGAGGACGGTACTTCTTGCTACACGGAATTTGGTTATCACATTTAATTTATTCATTGGCATTAAAGAAACACGCCTATTCTGTTAATCTGGTTCCATATTTATAACGCAGGAGTTGACGAGCGAGAGAGCTGTAAAGAGTACTATTTTAAATTCATTCTGTGATAGCAATAGAATATTCTTAAGGGAAAAGGCAGGGCCTCGGAAGTAATTAGTCATTTATCATGTATTACGAGAACAATAAACAGCAACAGATATAAGGGAGATAATCACGAAATATTTACATTTAAATACGAGTAATTTGTGTTTGAATGAGACGAGGGAGTTGAGTTCATGTTTAATTATACGTCTTAATTATTGTATGAGTAATCGTCCAGCTACTTCTAAAGAAATAAACAATCCTCTAAGGTTACGTTAGATGCATGGAGTTAATGGAAATTATTTGAAAGTAAACAGTAGACGTTACTAAGTAGAAAATTTGGATTAAAGCTATTCCCCTAGTTGATAACGTATGGGACCTACCAAAAGTAGTTTATCTCATAGTTTTAAATTATGAATTTCCCTTATTTCAGTAAATTTCGGTCTGATGGACAATAATAATGCGGGGGTCATTACCAAAATTATAGTTGCATCTAAAATATAAAAAAATCATATTGTGATGTATTGTTACTTCCTCCATATACGTAGTATAGAGAAAGTATTGCTTACATGAAAAAAATCGACTTCGAGATTTCAACGGAAATGCATGTTTTGGGGTCCCTAGGACACGTTTTGACCATTTTCGGAATGATGTCTGTGTGTGTGTATGTGTGTGTGTGTGATTGTGGGCACTCTAACGTAAGAACTATACGTCGTATCAATACCAAACTTCACATTTACAGGTTAGATGGAAGAGAAGACTTTTTAGTCTCAATCTCGCCTAATAAAGACCCCTAATAATAATAATATTAATAATATATAGCACTATAGTAGATGCTGTCAGAGTTGATTAGTTTTTGGAGTAAATCGGTGTACCGAATGTCGAGCTTTATTTTTCGAAGCTCGTTTCCATTTTTGCAAAATATCTCCATTAATCTGGTATTTAGGTATATACTATTTTTTTACAAAAGTTATAGAAAAAAAATATGTTTCATACAAAAGTTATAGAAAATGTAATTTTCTATAACTTTTGTATGAAACATATTTTTGTAAAACTGATTGTTTAGGAGTTATTTATGAAATCCGGAAGTTGCTGATTATGTATTTTGTGGGCTCTCTGAGTGCTGTGGGCGAAAGGCCAATTTCATCGTTTTTCATCGAACATGTCCCGAAAAACATTATTTATAATGTTTGTGACGTAAAAGATAATATGATATAAATTAATCACTTATCTTCCAAGTTTAGATTGAATATAGAGTTCAAAAATTCTGTCGTAGATAAATATTTACATCTTATATATGGAAAAAGTCATGTTCATATTACATAGGACACATCAGATTTTTTACTTTTTCCATATACGTAGCACATATACGTAGTATAGAGAAAGTATTGTTTTCATGAAAAAAATCGACTTCGAGATTTCAACGGAAATACATGTTTTGGGGTCCCTAGAACACGTTTTGACCATTTTCGGAATGATGTCGGTGTGTATTTGTGTGTGTGTGCATGTATGTGTGTCTGTGCTCGTGGGCGCTCTAACGTAAAAACTATTAGTCGTATCAATACCAAACTTCATATATAGGACTGTGTACAAGGCCAATTTCATCGTTTTTCATCGAACATGTCCCGAAAAACATTATTTGTAATGTTTGTGACGTAAAAGATAATATGATATAAATTAATCACTTATATTTCAAGTTTAAATTGTATATAGAGTACGAAAATACTGTCGTAGATAAATATTTACATCTTATATATGGAGAAAGTCATGTTCTGGCAACATCAGATTTTTTTATATGAAATTGATAATACCTACTATTACCAAAACAAGCCGGGATAACTTCTTTCTTACTTCTAAGGTATTTAGAAAGTTTACTACTTATTTAATATGAGAAATCGTGGAAACTCATCCTTTGATGCAAAAAATATTCCCTTTGACATGTTAAAACAATATTTTTTGAAATGAGTCGCTCTACGTTGTACGCGCTCTAGCTCCAAGATTTCACCTTCTCGTGCGGGTTCATAACTGCGTAACAGTACTCAAGTAGCGAACGAGCTAGTGGAAAAGTAAGCTACCTCTTTTGTGATCGACTGACTACCCCTGAGGACGCGATTACATAGCCTCTAAGTCCTATCGGCTGACCCAGATAACTAAAGAATACTACTGAAGAGGCCAACTAAGTATTTATACTGACTTACGAATTCTAATCTCACGCTACAGATCTGGAGGGAGGTTTCTTATAAGCTTATGTTTGAGGAGCGGGTCATGTTCATTGCTACACATTTTTCAACGTTACCGCAAAGTTGCTATTCTTCACACCATTTAGAAATAATGTTCAGGTCGGCCTGTAATATTGGTCTTCCGCATTTTGATTGTTCCTATATGTAGTCCGTGAAGAGCCTCAAATTACTTTTATGTTGTCTTCTATATTCGATTCGATTATAATATCGTTTAGGAGAAGATCGGTATTATTATTGACCTTGAGATGAAACAAAAAGTAGATTTAAGGTTAAACACTGGGTTAGATGTTTCAAATCCGTAAAAATCCGAATCGATTCAATGCTTCTTCTATAATTAATGAGAATTTAGGATGGTCAGAGATTGATACCAATGGCTATTGTATTTTCCGAATTTAATAATATGAGACCATTATGGATAACGCGTCTTCGTCAATGAAATTAATCGTTTCTAGAAAAGGGAAATGAAGAAAATTTGAATATTTTAACGGAAAACTCTAATTTTGGATTTCATGTCTATCTCGCAACTACAACGATATTCTCTTTTTATTGGGGTGCAGAATTTGAGAAACAATTTGGAGGTGAAACGTCATTTACACAAGCATTACGAACCGGTTAGAACAGAGGAGAACTATTTTTCTACAGTTTCCGTTTGTTTAATCACATATTTCTGAGATTTCTATGATTCTCCAATTAAACTGTTGATTTTTTCATTCTCCATATTACGTCTTCAAGATCGATTCGACTCTCTAATATCTATTATTATTCCTTATTCCTTATTTATTATTTTATTTCCTTCCTTTTTTCTTATTTATTGTTTAGACCGTTTTTGATTAATTGTTAATACACTGATATATTTATCAGCATATTTATTACCTAGTTACGTACTTGTAAATGTTTAACTATATGTTATTTTTTTTGTTTTTGTATGATATTATTGTTTCGTCTTCTTGGTTTTATAATTCAAATAATCTTATTTCGTCACTAACTTTTGTTTTCCTATCTGTAGGTTTCGCAGGTTTTTCACACCCTCTTCTTGTGGGTATAATCCTGCAGTGGAAATAGGAAAACCTAAGCTCTTAACATAGGTTTTTTAAATCCACAAAGAAGTCTTTTTCTGTGTACAGTTTTATCAAGCTCTCTCTTAAAAATTTATATGACTTGTAGTTAGATGTGAGAAAAGACTTTATAGTCTCAATCTCGCACTAGATAAAGACCTTTACTATTGTTATAATATCTACTGGATTCCCTTTCGTTTTTCTACCGTTTACGTAAGGAAAGCTGAAGGCGGTCGCTGCACCTCAGGATGACTCATAGGGTTCGCTCGTTGTCCTTCTCAGCAGTGGTTCCCTCCCTCCTTCCCTTAGTCTGCTTTCGCCGCGAAAATTCCAAGGCGCGCTATCTGATGCGTATTTGATATTTATTTCTCTAGGTGACCCAAAGGTAAAGCTAACAAAAGAAATGCCAATGGGGGAAGAAGATACCCATTGATTCCAGTAGCAGAGCCACTTCTATTCTCGTCATTTACTCGAACTTCTACTTCAGTAGATGAATGTCTTTGAACGGTAAACGATGAAAGTGAGTTTTCCGAAAGAACACGTGCACGTATTGCTGAAGTCTCACTCAATCGAAAGAAAGGTTTCGCTGATAATTTGTGTTATTGCTTAGTCAAGAATTATTAAAATTATGAGACCATAGCGTGTGAAAATCTATGTGGATTTAGAAGATCGTTCTACCTATTACAGGAAAACATCAACATTGGAGTGAAAAGAAGATAGGCAGAGTGTTTAAAATTTATTCTTCATCTTCAGATCTATTGAGAAATTCTCAACAGTTTATTTAAGTAAAATACTCCGCGAGCCGATAACAAGAATAGAAGGTGTTATTATTCATTTGGATGATTCAATTTCTAATTGGTTATAGTATCAGCTTAGTACTTAACTACACGCGATATACTGTGAGATGGATCAGTGAAATTGTAGTGTCACGCATAGGCAAGTGAAGCGTGGACAGTTCTAGCTAATGGAATCATGTAGTGACATAGGTGATGCAAGTTTTTTTCAATAGCGATGTTAATCGAACTGAGAGTGTAAGAATTTAAGTGGTGAGTGTAACCTGAACGAAGTAGAACGTCTTTTATGTACGGGCACTGCCGCACGCACAGACGGATTACACGCCCTCTCCCGCCAAGTCTCCCGAACGGCGCCTCTCTGAAAGTACCGGAAAGGAAGCATAATAGATCGGGTTCGAGGAATGGAAATGTCGTTTAGCGGAAAATCTTGTATTTTTCAATACGTTACTTGGTAAGTGTATGCATGTAATTACATCATATATTTCTTATGCCCGTCTATTTATGGTTTCTTAACAATAGCGGAAATATTCTAAAACGGTTACCATACAGTTATTTAATTTTCTCAACTTCTTAGAAATAAGGAATTAGTTTGTGTAAAAGGCCACTAATGGAATCTTGTTGAAGGAATAGCCCACACAATTTATCTTCACTTATAAAAGCTTAAGGCTTAAACACCTTTCGCACGCGAAAGGTGTTTATACCTTAATTATCGATTTATTTTCTTCTTGCATATGTCAAAATATTCCTTCGATCGTTTAAAAAAATTCGATCTAAGTAAAGTATTCTTACTTTCCTGCAGCGGACATCCAAAAAAACTGAAAGGACGTTCTGCAATAGATTGAAGCATCATAGCTGAGGCTCGCCGTAAGGTAGGCGATGCCTTTTATTTACTTTTTATCTTATTGATGCATTCATTGCTTGGGTAATTAAACAGGTTAAAATTTTCAGCAACTCCCAAAATGATTCTATTTCTAGGTTGTATTTGATAATTTTCTACCAAATTTTCAGTGATAGCTAAAATTTAAGGACAAAATATCTATCATTAGAATGTTTATTCTAAAAGCGACAACAGAATTAAATTGAGTGAAACGTAAATAGGGTATTTTAAAAGGAAACGAGGCAATAAAGATCTTCAATTGTAACTTACCTTGCATGTCTCTAATGAATCCTATTATATTCGTAATAAATATCTTAAGGCCATAACTAATTAATCGGTCTATCTTCGTTTTCTAATAATGTAAAATTTTTCTGGTTCTATTTGCACCTATCATGATATTAAAAAATAAAAAAAAGACATTTTATAATTCAAATGTTCTAACAAAACGTGACTATTAATTAAAAAACATTCCTAGTCGTATGAAAAACTTCCTTTTCTCATTATATGCTATATTTAATACCAGTACAATTTTTGCCATTATAAATCACACTGTCGTTAAAAGAGTCATTTTTAATTTCGCAGCTGTTTTTGATTACTGATTAATGCTACTTGGCAAAAACTGCTACGAACGTCTAGAAATGTTTTAACCGGCAATATGATAGCGAAAATTCCTTCCGTGTTCATAAATATAGTTTTATTTCTCCAAAGAGTTTCAAGTTATTGCATGTAACTTAGAGGAAAGGCACTTCTCTAATCATGGGTACCGACCAAGTTCATGATGCATTTATATTTAAGGGAATTAGCTTTAGTCTTATAGTTGCCCTCTGGAAATGCCGCAGTTAGTCGTGTAAATGTCGTTTACTTACAGCCTCCTGTATGAATACGGATGCGGAATTTCACCCGCTCTCTCAGTGAGAATGGATGGAGATCGTAATGTTGACATAGTCCTCAGCATGGGAGTCATATGGTACCCCAAAGGGGACCGTATAATAGCGGAATGAAGGTTCAGCGACCCACTCTATCCGGTCATAGACTTTGCGAGTCTTCGATGACCCAGATACCATAAACAAAAGATGCCGCCCATAACTTCTTCCCGAGATTAAATTAAGGCTGCGCACTTCCCTATGCCGAATTGACGACGGAAAAGGCCGTAATTTCCATGAGAACACTTCAATGGGAAGCTTTAGAGATTTAGGACATAAAGGAAAGGAGAGTTTGAATTGAGATCAGCCCATTAGACCAAGAATATGCTTTCCCGCAAATTCTCATTGAATTATGCTATCTACGATTTTATGAATTTGAATTTAAATTAAATGGTATATTATTTCTTTTTGAATTGCGCTCCGAGAAAAGAATATGGGTTTTAGTAAATGATTTACAGATTATAGATTAGTAGATTTATATTACTTCTGCCCCATAATAATCTATTATATTACTAATTACACATTTAGCATATCTCTTTAGAGTATCGGTCCCGAAAGGCACATGTTTTAAGTGTTAAATTCCTTCACCTAAAACTTTCTGACTTAAAAATATTTCGATTAAGATTAAAGGACGCATTGAGCCGAAATTGTATTGGGAACATTTAATGCTCTCAAAAATGTATTCCTCTTGACTCTCAATCCACTCATACCCATTTCACTCATTTTTTGTTAAATATACTTCGTGATCCTACTTCCTGTGTTTGAAGATGGTATCTCGTTAGCGAAACAGGTCGAGATAATAAAACCGTGTGGAAAAATGGATTTTTTCTCAACGTGATAGGTCTTGAAAAAGATTATTTATTAATTTAATAGGAATTCTTGAAAAAAGCGGAACCAATGGGCGAAGTTAAAACATAAAAGGGGAGCCAAAATTGGTATTATACAATGTTCTTTCATTTAATGTCTCATGTGTGATAAAAACGCAGAATCTCATAAGATGAAGATTATGAGCACTTTTAATATTTTACTAGTTTCCTCTAAATTCAAATTACATGACGTCGGAATAAAATTGAAGACGTCTTATCACATCTTGCCTCGGGGAAAATTACGCCCTACAAAACTATGTCAGCATAAACCCTAAACTTTCGAGGATTATAGCGCTTCATAAAAGCATTATGCAAATTAGAAAAGGCAAGCAAAATTGTTTGCTGAGCAACGAACAGTAGAGACTCAAGTTAAAAAAAGTTAAAACACCGTGGTTACTAAAAACCTTCACTCCTTAACGTAAATATTCAACTTTGAAAGGCCTTAATGCCGGATATAGCTATGGATCGAGGATTTATCTAGCGAAATTGGAAATTTTGAAGAGGATTCTAAACTACAGAACTGAGTTAGTTTTCGTTACTTTTGAATCTTTCATCAACATTGGCATAGTATTCACCGAGAAAAACAAATTCAATTCTACCATTTGAGATAAATACCACGACGAACGTTTGAAGAAACCGATATTTTGGAAAGTTCTATCTTTCCATGAGGTAAAACTATCGCGTGCGTTTGAAGGATAAAGTGTGGAGTCTGAGGACCAAATTGCTGCCGAATGTTTAATCTCTCCTGAAAACGCACTACGAAATGTAGATTTTCCTGATCTAAATGACCACTAATGATTGAGAATGTAGGGAAAGCGACAAGGCCGTCTATAAGTGTTTTTTCCGCTTTCGTGCGTTTGAGTGAAATACCTCGTAATATGCTAATCGATATCCAACCACAATAACACACGCGGCGTATCTCAAAACGCATTCCTATTTTCCAAAATATTTATACGAGATTCATGCCATTATTGACATATGCAAATACTCGTTGCTATTAGCATACATCGGACTATCATTAAGTACGTTAGATAATGGTAATTTTACTGTTATAAATGCATTTCTGACGGATGTAATGGTCATCGATCCGAAACATATTGCGCGTTTAAAACTGCTCTTCTATGCAGGAAATCATCAGAATAAGTAGGGCTTAAAATAGCGGCAATATCCAAATTCATGAAAAACTTAATTGATGAACTTCATATCTCTCAATAAAAAAATATTTCAAATAACATATTTTCCATTTCATTGACTAATTGAAATTATTACTGTAGTTATAAGTAACAAAATATTGTGGGGTTTGTTTCATTGGTATATTCTACATCTAAATATACATTAATGCCCTGCGAGCCGCCTTTCGGCGTGTGGCAGGGGGCGTTATATTCGTAATTATTTTTTCTTAAATCTGTCGACATAAGTTATGAAGTTCAATAGTTTCTAGGAAAACTATTCCATACGCATTTTAACGTTCTACTTCATATCCATTCAATTATTTTCCACACTTTGTGATATGTGCTTTCCTGCTCTGCCTCTTTCGTTCGGAAAAGAATTACTTAGATACGGGAGTTCACCATTGGCTAATCCGCATTCGTCTATAAATTATTAATGTGACATGGGCGACTTAAATCATTTTAAATGTATAACAATACAAATATTAATAAACAAATAATAAAACATTTTATAAGATAAAGATTGTTTCCATATACATTAAGAACATCAAATTGTAATAATTGGAAGATACAAAATATTTCATTCCAACGAAAATTGCATGTACGATAATTTTATATAAGAACCTAATGAAATTTTACAATTCTTTTTCACACGCAATTTTTGTCGCTATAAATTATTTTGTAAAATAGAATCCCACCAAATATCATCGAATAAGTTTAAAATTCTTTCGGAGGTTGAAAATATTGAGTAATTTTTGTATCCCAGAGTGCGATAATAAACAGTCTTATGCACCTACACTTAAGGGAACAAAGAATTGCAGCCAAACATTATGATTTCTCTAATTAAAAATATACATGTCAACGAAGAGGTAGGCAGTACTACTACCACTATAAAAATAATGAGGAAAAATAAAAGCGTTCTATAAATTCATTGCAATTATGTACTTTAATGCCATTAAAGAGGTTTGTTCAGCGAGATAAGATTATAAGAATAATCTGATGTATCTGATGAATTGCGATGCAAGTTACTCTTTTCAATGTTAACAAATGATGGCAATGTAATTTATGCTCTCATATCGCAGCCATTCGATATAGCATATAATATTGACGTTAAATATTTTTGCAATTAAGCTCACTTCCATTAGTTACACCTATTAACCTACTTTGCATAATTATACAGTATATTCCGCAGAGGATCTGAATTATTGTCGCAGAGAAAATTTTTCTATTTAATTGTGTAATGAAATGTCACAATATTTGCGTTGATAATAACTATTATTAATTGAGTCGAATTTGATTAATCGTGACCAGCGAATTTTAAAAGGAAGCAATTCCAGCTTAGTAATTTGCAATTGGCCTGGCGACTTATCATTACAATGCGTGTGCAGACCGTGCGTTCAATTCATGGAATATGATTACAGTTTGGAGTCGCTTGTGAATCTTCTTTAAGTCCTAATCAACCGAGTGAGAGTCTATCTGACTGATTCTGGTGAACAATAATTTATGCTTGTCATCATTCTATATTCTCTCCTTTCGCATAACTGTATCTTAACTGAAATGAGTTGTTTAAATATAGCATAGCGCTGTCGAAAACTTTCAGAGACAGCTGAGGAGGCGTGTGCTAAATTAAATTGGTAGCTGAAGATCACATTACATCTACGGATATAATAAAAACAGAACCAGTAATCACAAGGAAATTAGTTCATATTTCAGTCAGAGATCACTTTGTGCAATACCACACACAATATTTTCCTTGTGAAGAATGATTATATTTTTAATCTTTTCGTGGATACAGAATTCCGTTGAGTTATTTGCCAATCCGTTGATTTTCTTAAATGACACGTTTGAATGGAAACGGAAAGACTTGCATAAATCACAACAATCGTTTGGAATTGCTAAGTGCACTTAATTAACAAGGCAAATAGGAAAATGCATGTCGATAGTTAAATGAACGAAATATGAATATTAATTAATTACCTGAAGAAATTTTAAATTTTTACTTCTAAATGATGATGATAACATAGGAATTTTGGGATACAGTAAGGGATAGAAAGATAGCTGCCGATTTAATAGAAGAAAAATATAACGAGGTGTTTATGAAAGGAGAGAGAATTTCATTGAATGTTAAATATGGTGAATGAAAAAATCTCTCAAAGAATGATAGTTAACATAACCATGAATGTTCTTATAGGAAGTCATCGACCGTTAAAGGGGACGGAATTTGAGAGAGAGAATCTACTCATATTAAAGAAATCTCTGAACTGGGATTACTTGGCAGTGGTTATGATCGAGGAAAATGCACAGAAATGCTCCGAAAGTAAGACGCAGCCATTAACTCACCAAATGGAAGTTCAGACCTAATGCCCTATTAAATCTTGGTTCACCGCATTTCAATGAGCCTATGACAACATTGACAGCTTTCATAATGCATAAGGTTACGCCGCAGGCACACTAATGGACAACAAAAGAAGCAAGTAACCTACATAAAGGCAGAAAGAGGTCCTTTGTGAATCTTTCATGGTGCAGACTATGCAACCAGTCTTGCATCGTGGCAATACAATTTGCTCATTCGCGGTTAGAAATCGCGAAATGTCTCTTACTTTCCGTTAATAATTAAATAAAGTGTATAGAACTTACTCACTTGTTTAAATGAACGTAGAAACGTAACAGAATTCAATCAAAAAGGAAAAAATAATATTTAAAGATGAAATGCATTGAAAAGCGGCGGAAAAGCTTCAAAAATATACTTTCTTCTCTGTAGAAATAACTAACTCCTTTAACGTTTACCTACATCACCAAAAACCTTTCGACATCGTTTATGATAAGATTGATACTTTTCAAATTCCAAAGTTTCTTTAATTTACAAAGAATTATTCTAATTTGTTTATGAAGGACAAGAGATGTATACTTTTCCACAAGAAATTTATTCGGAGATTACTGGTTTCGGCTACAAGCCATCATCAGATCTCAAAGAAAACGCAATACATCAAGCAAATTATACTCTTCGTCACTCCGATTCCCCAAATAAACTCACAATCACCTCTTTCCCCATTTCTATCCCATCTTTCAAGCTGCCCTTGCCTAACCTCCCACTGACACCCCAACCTGAGTACCTGCTGTCCCCTAAACCCTTTCCATCCCCCCTCCTCTTCTATGTCCACCCTTCAACTCCTCCTCTTCGCTATATATTGCTTGATGTTTTGTGTTATCTTTGATATCTGATGATGGTTTGTAGCCGAAACCGGTAATCTCCGAATAAATTTCTTGTAGAATAGTATACATCTCTTATCCTTCATTATAAAGCTCAATTTCCACAACATCTCGGTCACCTTCGTGGATTTAATTTGTTTATTTCTAACGTTCTTTGATGGGCTTAAAATTAAAAACATGACTCACAACTTACGAAAATATATGGTTTTAGCTTCAGTCTGAGAAGATATTCTTATCTTTCTTCTTTACAGTCTTTTCTTAGGCGAGATTGATATATATATATATATATATATATATATATATATATATATATATATATATATATATATATATATATATATATATATATATATATATAGTAAAAGTCTTCTTTTCCATCCATCGCATCGTCATATATCATGCAATAATTATTTAAAGAGGAGTTATGAGAAAAACGAGAAGAATTGTGGATGTAAAAACTCTTAGATATTCTGAGGAAAACAATATTCCTTGAAATCCTCTGAATAGGGTGCAGCATAAATGAAAAGGCAATTCCAGAAACTTTAGTAATGAATTTTGATTAAAAAATGTTTGTACCAAAAAAATTAATGCATTTATGTATTGAAAGTCTAAATATATTCGAGATCTCGTTCACCGTGAGCTTTCTCACAAGCCTAACTAAGCCCTCAAAATACATTCTGATGATTTCGAGAAATCGGATAGAGAAATACTCCTGCCGTAATTGGCACCTTCCATTTCACGTTCAGTTAATTGCATTTCACCCTTCGTGACAAGTTTTATTTTGGTTCCCCCCTTTGCATTCCTTCGGAAAAGGATTCCTGAGAGACGGGGTTTCCCTCTTGGCCAAACCTTCCCTTCATCTTACTGCATAGGCAGCGGTAATAGAAAAATGAGTAGCTCTGATGGAGTGCCCTTTACGAGTCTTGAACACAAGTCAGACGTCAAAACGGTAGTCTCGCGTATTTAGAGTTCCGCTCTTGCGCCAGCGGTTTGCGCTTTTCATTTTTTACCCATTTATTTCCCCCTCCACTTCCTCCGATGCTGAAACGCTAACGTTCCATCCTCTCTCGCTATTTTGCTCATTACGTGATCGAGGATCCCTAGGCTAAACAAAAGGACTCAGAGGTTATAATTCCACGGAGCAGCCGTATTCAACCGCCGTCTGCGGACGTAAAAAATGGAAAAAATGGCCGGAGCACGTCAGATTCCGTTTCGAGAAGGTGCTCTAAAGAGGAAAAATCGGAAGAGTATTATTTGCATTTCTGGGGTATTTTCCAGATAGACTTCGATCAGAAAGGGAGGGGACAATGAAATGGTACAAATAGTTCGAAGAATTCTTTTCTTCTATGGAAGAATTATGGAGTATCGAGAAATGAATCGCATTCAAAATTTTTCTTATTGAAATTCTTTGTTTGCTGTTTTTCATTTCGTTCTTTTTGGGCCGCAGATATAGAATATGAGTCGGATGACTGCATTCTTTAATGCTGTGTTGCGAAAAGTTGTATCGCCTTAAACTATGTTATCTAAGTTTTCTCTTTTCCTTAACTTGAGTAGCCGTCGAGTAACTATAATCAAAAGTTTTAACTTACTTCAATAGGTTATCACGATCATTTGGTATTTCCAAAAGCGTCGTTAAGCATTAGAATGTCGAGTGTTCGATTTTCAGGATGACTGATGTTTGAAACATCGTACTGAACCATAAACATCAAACAAAGTAATTGAAAATTTACGTTAGAGAATTCCATCAAAGTGTTTACGCAAAAAATATACACTATCAATACTACAACATAGACAATCCTCGCAATATTTCATACGCAATGTAAAGAATCTCGTAACTATAATGCAACTATTGTACGGGAAAAAATGTAATTACTAACTCCACATCACAATGCTGTCGAAGTTATTGTAGGAAAGATATATTGTGAATGATGGAATTTGGTTGGTAATAGACAAAATAGATGAAAGATACTCTGGTAGTGGTGCAATTTTAAAATAGTCATTCTGTGTACGTTCATTCTCTACTTATCAGTCCTTTCAACTTGGATCTTGAATGTGGTCTCAATATGTATAACAAAACGTGTCAAGGAGGAAGCTATTATAATACCACATATTAGAGAGCCCGCGCGGACATTTTCGCGCTCCTTTTCCTAAGAGTGGACCCCCCACTCGGGCGAACTCCTTAAACCGTGTACATCACGATATAACCTTCACTTCTTCGTGGTTGCCAGCTACCGCAAATTTTTCTCTTGTTTTTCTTCGAAATATGCGTGCTCCATCAATTATTAAGGAATATGTGAATTAAGAGAATCTGCTAGCACTGCTATGCATTGAAGAGGTTCATAATATTGAGTACGGGGGGGAATGGATACCAAATGTGGAGGTATTCGGAGGTGGGGTAGGTCGTCGATGCTCCACGGTACTATTATAACAAAACTCTGGCTTTGTTGATTTTACAGAATATTGTTATAGTCTGGGACTGTCATGCATCTCTAAAGCTAAAGTTAGAAAATTTATTAAAAAATGAAGCCAGTCTTTGTATTAGTGCGATCCAAATGGTATGATAATGTCATTGAGATGATTAGATAACTGGGTAACAACTGTTAGAATCAAGGAAAAAATAGAAAGATAGACAGGTTTCACAAACGAGTCTTGGAAAGAGAACCATCATCGACCGATAGCGAAATGGCCTTTTATTATCGAGGGGCCTGTGATATTCCAAATCGGAATTCGAAACAAAACTATCCCAATCGAAATACAGCTAGTAAATCATATTCTTTGATGAAATCATAAATGGATTAACGAATAAAATAAATGGGCAGTATATTCAACATATTAATTATATGTAAAATACAATAAATGAATCATACATTTATAAATGAATGTGTGAATATGATTCAGGAATTTCGAAAGTAAATACAGATTCAAATTTTGTAACATGTCTTAAAAGGTGTAATCGAAATAAAAAAAATTACAAAAGTTTATACGAGACGTTATTCAGTCGTGCAGCATTATTTTGGAGACAGAAAATAATAGTGGACGCATCAATAATGCCACGAATCAAATAAAATCGATTGGCATTTGCTAACTTTGGGACGCTATAATTATTGTAATAAAATATATTTTAGTGCACACTAATGTAGCTAAAATTTCTCATGTAAAAAGATCGACGAAAACCTACGATAGGATTGTCACTCGCTGGCGATGAATAATATATTACAGTGCTTAGTATCGCCCTTGCAGTTTCCTCGCTGCTCCTCTACATGCAAATTAGTAAAGAGGAATGTGAGGGTTCTGAGCTGTTGAGGTAATGAAGGCATAAAAGGAAGAGCCATAACAATGGTGGTACGGCGAGGGGAGGCACATGCATGAGGGCAATTAGCGAGTCATCTCCTGCAAAGGTACGCGGGCACCTAACAATTCCCTATGCGACTCTAAAGAATTAATGCCGCAAGATAGGGAACGGAAGAGAGCGGCCAAACTGAATATGCGTTAAAAGAGGAACGGAGGACCTAATTTGCGCAGATCAAACAAGGCTTTTCATTCCTGAAGAAATTCCTCGTAAAAATGTTCATTTCATGCTCGAAGCCTCATTAATTGAGCGATTGAAAACCATATTTCAAAGAAGCAATTTGGTTTGCGTCCCCTTCCCCCACGCACATAAAATATAGGTGCTCGGATTTTTCAAAATTACAGCAAACATTAGCATCCATCTTGCTCTTTTTGAGTGATCTTTATTGGAATAATGTACAAGTTTTTAAATAATAATAAACAGTAAACAGATTCATATTAAGAACGTTTACTACACCGCAAGAATAATACATACACTACCAAGGTTTCGTAGCGAAGCTACATCATCAGGTCTTGGTCTAAATTGCACATTTAAGCCTGATGATGCTGCTTCGCTACGAATCCTTGGTCGTGTGTGTGTTATTTCTCGTGGTGTAGTAAATGTTTTTATTATGAATCTGTTTACTGTTAGTAACTATCACGAAGTGAATCCCGAGTCTGTTCTGTTTATTAATATACAGCTTCGATATTTTTGTAACTGTAAGGCTAAATGAACTGAAAATGTTTAACAAGGTATTTCAGGTCGACAATCCTTTTTTTCCTCTACAATCACTACACAGTAAACGATAATTCTATCAATGTCTGATGAGATTTTAAATGTAGTAGTATTGTTGAAAGTGCTTCGACAGCTTAGGTCATTTCGCACATTGGTTTTAAGTGTAGATACTCATAACTTCAACATGTACTATCTTTAGCGTATCATCATACATGTGCTATTACTGTAACTTATAGTGACATACCATGGAGTTTTGTATTTATTTAAGGTAGAGTATCCATGAGGAACGACATTTCTATTACTTTATCAGAGACATGCAACAAAAGTGAAGCCTAATGCATCATTCATTCTAAGAAAGTGTAATACGGACAGTATGAGAAAATAGAGCTCATTTATAATTTCTATGCTGTTTATTCCTTTATAATAGTCATAATAGGAACACAGTTGGTAAACGGAATTCTCAGAGTACCTTCCGAACGTATTTCGTTCCATGCTGTTTCAGCTGTGTGACCTTTGTTTTTTTTTTGTTGTTACAATTAGGTGACAAAATTCATTTATCCATTCAGTTTTTTTACACTGCGTGGAATTCTCGAGGTGTGTACGTTGTTTGATCAAACGCAGTAATAAGTTACGACAATTTACTAAGAAATCTTGTCATTCAGTCATGAATGAGTAACATACAGATTTTGCATGTGTTAATTTTTAAGGTAATTTTGATTTAACCCACTTTGGTGGCCGCGTAGATAGCATTTCATCTAAGCTATCGCTCCTATCCCAAGGTCCGGGTTCTAACTCCGGCTGATCGGATTTTTCCGATCAAAAAATGGTTGCGTGTACGTTGTTACTGTTGCTTCGATGAAGCACCTCCTGATAAGTTCACCAGAGCTTAGGAGAACTTCACCGGTGAAGGGCAACGGTAGCTAAGCATGAAGAAAGTACGGATGGTTATATTGAATTTTGATTGAATGTTGTGACGATTAAAACTTCTGCCACTATTTTTTTCTTAATTCTTGTCATCATCTGTTACCTATATTTATTCACGTAATTAGCCTTTATCATCTATTTAATTGACAGACTCACTTGGGAAATTCCAACGACTCAGTCTTCACTGATAGAGGCCATATAATAACACAAGAAAGAATCCTATTTTAAGTAACTATTAGGAAACTTGAGGTTTTGGGAGTGTTTATATAGTATAGTAGTTTACAATGCCTCATTTAGCTATTGTTAAAGGAATAGTGTTTTGTTTCAAAATGAGGAAACTAAGAATTCACTCGAAACGATTGGATTATTATTTCTAGCCTCAGTTAGCGTCATTTCCCGTTACATATATGAACCCTTTCCGACAAAAATAGTTTTACTCATTTAGTAAGCATGTGCTTTTCAAAATAGATACACATCTGTTTAAAATCAACCAAGGATAATTGAAACGATAGGTATTAAATACAAAATATGTCCATATCCCTCTGAATCTCTCCGCTAAGTATTATAAATAAATGCTTTTAGGAATATATTTTGATATATTGTATTATTTTCAACGACACATTGGCTCTTAAACATTTCAACGGAAAATTGTTTTCAATAAAGATTTTCGGCATCCAGAATGTCACTCAAGCGAGGCGTTTGATTAAGAAATACGTCGTGGTGACTTCAGAGCAACGCTGAAAAAAGGCCGCAGTCTTCTATAAATCATTCGAAAATAAACTCGCGAGATGACCTCATCAATCAAAAGCATAATGGACCTATACAGAATGATACAGCGGCTCATTTACATTATGGTACCACTAATCCCAATATGACGTGTAAATGCATAGTGGGAACCCATAAAGGAAAACAAGAATGAATGGAGAAACTGTATGACGTGCAAAGAAAGGGAAGCCGCCCCACAAATCAAAAGGAATACAAATAATGGTACCTTTCTTCGCAAAAGTAAACAAAGTAAACTCTCTTGATTTATTGACTCGAATAGGCAATTGATGCCTTCCATAAGCAGAAGAAGCAAAAAAAGAACGCAAGATACCCAATAAAAAGGAGATAGATGGGAGCATTAGAGCAAATATACGGAGACAAAGAAGCTTTCGCGGGAGCGGAGGCAAACCTTGCTAAAGCATTCGTAGTACGAAATTAAGCCAACAGAGAGTTTGCTCTCCGAGAAGAATGGGGCTGGATTTTTTTTGCTTTAATAGATTATGAAGCTAAAGCATTAAAAGAAGATGAGCGAGAAAAAAGTTGAGGTTCTCAATACCCAGAGTTTACTTACGAACCACGAACTATGGATTTGGAAATCTTGGGAGATAGGCAAGGCTGTAATTCTGATTGTTTTTAATCCTAAGAAAGAACCACGTTAGTTGGGAAATTTAACCGGAGAACTAATATTTAGCTGCCCTCAATTCTTGAATGTAACGCTGGAAATCTATAAATTTTCGTTGATCAGATAATATCAGTTTTTTAACCGTAATAATTGCGATTAATTTACAACGCACATACATTTGATGGTTTCGGCATTGATTTCGTAGTAGCATATACATAATAACATCGGATGGTCACAGGAATAAATTTACCAATACTAACCACACATTCAAAAAAAAACAAGTGACCACGGTTTCGATGCCTTTGATCAGGCCTGATGATGACGATTGACGCTAAGTTCGCGTGTTTGTCAAAAATCCGTGGAATATATAAACAAATTTATTTTTGTGACCATCCTGTGTTTATATGCAACAGTTTTAGATTTCTCTTTCTCAAGTAATTTAGATCAGTCCTTGCCTTGATTTAACCATGACTAATACCACCGCTCTTAGAAACATTAACAAATTAACACAGTATCTGGTTTACAACACAATCGGAAAAGAACGGTTCTAAATCTTACTTCCATTTTTCATGTACTAAACTAGGGACATATTTTTATTCGATGTCCTTATCGAGGGGAATTAATGCCATCATTACATCCGATAAACTGCTACGAAGTGGGTATATTACGCATATATATGCCTCGATTAAACACCTATGGTTAAATAAATTGGGAATCCGTTCACGATCTATAAATCATGCCGCGCGCCGACTCCTTCCGTACATTAACGTCTTAATTAATCTCGGGGTAAACATCGCTCGTAAAAATGCCCCAACTTAATTAGCGGCGTGAGCGAAGCTCGTTCAACCATTTCCCTCGCAACCACCATCGCAATCCCTCCCTCTTTAAGTAGTTAAACGCTCATATTTGTCCGCAGGACTCCGTCGTAATCCTTCTTGAGCCTTTGGAATCACACAGTGAGAGATATGGAGGAGATATGGCAGAGGAAATGAAATGCTTACCTCCGAATATACGTCACTGCATTAGACCCGATATCCTTGAAGAATCGTATTGAATTTTTGAAACCAGATTCCCTCAAACTTCGTTATTTGTCTTTTCGTTACATTGAGCTTAATCCATTCTACACACAGTAGCAACAGTAGATGCTTGAGGGAACAAGAGCTAACTGACTAAATTATTAAGGTATTTTAGGCGGTAGGCGGGTTTAACATTACTAGTTGCTCTTGCGACTAGTAAATTGTCAGATTTAGTATAATTTTATGGCAATTAATTGCTCATTATGATATTCACGAATTTATCCTTCGATTATAGAGTTGTGTAGTTAGCCTGTGATACAGAAATTTTAGAAATGATAAACTATATCAATGGCAATAGGGTAGCATAAATTAATAGCAATATAGAATAACAGGTAAAACAAAACATTTGAAAGATTTATTTTTACATTATACTTTATTTCAATACGTGACAGCCAATTTTTTTATTTGAAAATTCCTATGAACCAGCCAGAGATCGAATTTTTCCCACAAACAGAACTCTCTAATTACGTTGACTTGTATTCATATTTTTCCAAGGCATAGCTTCTAGTTTCTTCCTTCAGACTTCATATTTCTTTACCATATTATTATCGCGTATTTTTCGCGAAAAGAATGAATTTTTAAAACGAGTTGAACCAGCATCTATTTCTCGTAACTTACGTTCATTATCAGATCAGAATATTCTATGGTGTGATACTTGGTTGTCTTTAGCAAATTTATATTTGCTGAATTTATCAGTAGCCTCTATTCCTTCTCTTTCAGAGATTTCCAACTTGCGTCGGAAAGCATGTTTGCAACTTATTGCCTTGCAATAACTTCTCCTTTAACTTAATCAATAGATAAATTTCTTGCCATCATCAGGCAAGATGTTTCTTGAAGCCAATGTCAAATTAATCATATTTTGTTGATAAATTAATCATATTGCTCAATTTCCCTTGAAGTTTACATTTTTTTAAAGGATGCATTCACTGTGCACTTTCACTTTCTAAACTAGATTCAGTTTTTATAGAAAATGCGGAATAATTTAATGGATGAATATAAAAATAATTCTTACGTAAACATATTCATGAAAAGATAGTTTCATCACATTATTTCAATTAAAATACTTTTAAGATGTCATTATGAATAGAATGAGACCTTTCCGTGAAATGGGTCCTTTCCCAATAAAAGCTGGTGGCAAAATTGGGAGAAAATCTAATTTTAATCAGAAGTCGTCTGTAAATATGGGCATAGTTCATTATCTCTCTTGATATTTTAATGTGTGAGCTCACAGTTGTATTTTTTCAAAGTTGGGAAGACGAGATCAATCAGTGATGTGAATTTTCCTCTATACTTATCGCTAAGTTAGTATTGTCGTTTCCTATCATTGTAGTTCTTTACTTTTAACCAGCACCCTAATATCCTCATGTTTATCTAAAGAACAATCTCTTCCACTTAAACTCTTATAGGAACAAAATAACCAGATTAATCGTTTATTTCAAACAAAATGTTAGTGAAACTGGTTTTCAGAAACACAATTGTTAAATTCACAGTCTCTGGCGATGTCTTGCGGAAATACGTCATGATGAAGAAGAACAATTTTTACTTTTTCCACAGTATTTATTAAAAACAATAAATGGAAACTAGTCATGTTTTGTTTCCATTTATTGTTTTTAATAAATACTGTGGAAAAATTACAAATTGTTCTTCTTCAACAGAAGTGTTGCCTGAATATGACTTTATTTTCATATCTGATTGAATCACAATAAAGGATCAAGTAATTCCGGTGAAAACCAATGACAACAATGACATTACAACGCTTAAACTTGGAAAGACTAAAATTCCAGGAATGGTACGTTTTACGTGGCGCAAATTTCACCAATTTATACCGTGTCCTATAAAAATCACTCCAGATTCCTTTCCTATAAATCCAACGCCCTCTATTCCAGTGCCCTGCCGACTCATCTGGAGAAGGTGAAATCTAGAAAAATGAATGGCAATTGTCTCCTTTGCGAAGTTCTGCAACTTCAGTTAGATGATTCCTCAATGAAGTTATGTTCCCTTTTGAATGGCTTTTAGTCCACCCAACAAATACGGGTCTTAAACGAGGCCCACTTTGATTACCTGAGCTATTGTCCCCCATTAATTTCTTGCCCACCGTAGGTACCTGTTCTACTGGCACAAAGGTAATGTGACTCTCCGTGGATACATGGCCCAGGGTCATGACGAGAGCACATCTATCTTTGCACACCACAGGGAATACCTGATGTTGAGAATGCATGCTGTAAAATCTATCTCGATACGTAATCCCACTCTGTTAGTACAAATCTTGCTCCACTAGGCCAGTTTTTATGCCGGTTCATCTACGAGTATCTCGTAACATTATTCGACCTTAATTTAAAACACCGATAAAATACCTCGGGATTCTCGTGTAAGAGCACTAATTCACCCATGGCTTTTTAATATTTTTTTCGTCAAATTGAAATTTGAAAAGTTGAATTTTGTGTTGCTTTTTTCAGATATATGTCAGGTTAACATTTCTATATACATAATGGCCCTGAAAACCGCCAATTGCGTGTGTCCGAGGCGTAGGCGGGAAACCCATATCTCTAACTCTAATTGCGAACAACGTTTGTAATTTTCCGCAGGAAGTGAATGACCAGAAGTAGTTATTAATCCTAGCAAATTTTGCCTTTAGATTTTAAATTTAGATATATACCCCTGTGAGCCGCCAGAGGCGTATAGCAGGGTGTGTAATAACACAGCCATTACTCAACCCACCCTATTAGCATCTCTAATAGCCTGGGGGCAAAACGACCAAAAGTAATTAGCTGTTTTTGCGATCACTTCCCTATAATGTTTTGTCCTTGCCTCTCGGAGATTACGGTTGTTCTATACTGGTACTGATGTTTCATTTACTTCGTCTATGAGTTCTGAACGAATGAACCTTTTGAAAAATTTCCGTCGGTAACTAGATCTTCTTACCTGGAGCGAATTCCAGGTGAAAATATCTGATTACCTCGTAACTTTTTACGCATTTTCGTTTTTTCGCGGAGCGCTGTTAACTGAAGTAACTAAACTAATCTTGTTGCGTAAGAACTGTATTGATTCGTTCATACTCAATTTACCTCCACATATGTGGGGAGAATATAGATCGGCTCAGCCTGTAAAAATAGGAGCCGTAGGTAATACTCTGGATAATAATAATTGGCGGTAAAAGTATAGCGATAGCCACACTACCTTCATTTTATACCTTTGGGCTAAGTATTAGCAGCCTTAACGTGATAACTTCCAAAAGAGTTGATAAGATATGAGAGGAATCTATAATACCTTTTCATGATTCGTGCTTTTAGGATAATTTGATAAATCCCTGTGATTCTGCTTAGGCGGTCTATTCAAGAATATCTCTGAATCACGTTTCAGCAGATCCCAAAAAATCACACAACAAAAGACGAATACAATTATAGAAATACTATACATGAAATAACCAAAATTAAAAAGAATCGTTTCTTCAACAACCAATCACATAGGCATTATCCTTAAATTTTGTCAAGATTTTTTAACTTCACAAGTTCCTTTTTGTAATAATTTCTCTTCATCACGTGTATTGAAGAAAATGGTCACATTAAATATTTTAATTACAGTACATACTTTGATAAATGTACTTTTAAGGTTTTTGTACGTAAAAGTTATTAACATTCGTTGCAGTTCTTCGTACGCTACACACTAAGCATGCAAAAGAAAATTTCTTCCTAC
This sequence comes from Sympetrum striolatum, assembly GCA_947579665.1. Classification (NCBI taxonomy): domain Eukaryota; kingdom Metazoa; phylum Arthropoda; class Insecta; order Odonata; family Libellulidae; genus Sympetrum; species Sympetrum striolatum. The sequence continues at coordinate 43,195,543 of OX388342.1, read as the reverse complement.
TTTGATACGATGTAGGATAATTTTTATGTAGGATACTGCACATCATATGAAAATATATTGTTGAACTTTAACTTCAATATAACTGATAGAGCAGGAATAACTGAATGGAACTGGATATAAGGGCAGATAAAGAAAATAACTTTTCGTTTAAGCTGTAAACTTTTAACTCGGTATGAAAATGCATCACCACAACTTGTTTCGTTTCTTTGTTATTGATTTCCAAAAATTTCAAAAAATCCCCTAACCCAAAAATGGTTAACTCTGATATCTCGATCTAAATATTTCTCCAAAATGAATATGGACGATAAACTTTACAATCGGAAATATTGCCTCTGAAAAAAATGAATGACATCAAATTATCATTTGTTTAATGAAAATACAACGTTTGCGTTTCGTGTGGACAAAGACTCAGTATTTTATATTCTAACTTTTATCTCTGATATCACTGATTATTGAGCTCAATTGATTAATGAGTTAGTTACTCCTGGAATATGAACGAGAAGTGTCTTTATATTAAAAATTAACTCTTTTTTTTAATAAGAACTTATATATTTTTAATGGCTCTTGGTTAAGGGAACACATTCGAGCAGTTTAAATCTGCCAGGACCTAACAGGATAAATTATATTTTTAAACTGTTCACCACTAAGTTGAATTTACTGTTGTTAGTAAAAGTTAAGGAATTTCGAGACTTATCTTGGGAATATTGAGGTGAACAATTTTCATCAGGAATAAAGTTTCGAGAAAAGAATACAGAAATTATTACCAGCTCCCCCTTGGAGAGGACCAAAATAGGGAAAAATATTTATGTTGGTGAAAGTGCGCTGGAGCTAAATATAGATGGCCTCAGATGATGCGAAAGGTTACGAGAAGAATAGCTGGAACCCTTAAAAAAAGGCAACGAAAGTTAGAATGGATCGCAGATTCAGTTTGGCAGGGATCCAGAAAGGGCGAGCGAGAAATTCATCTTGCGCTCCCCGACGAGTTTTTCTTTCACCGCAAGCAACAGACGACCCACAGTCCTCTAGACTTGCAGACCCACTATGCTTCTTCCACTGACGTTAACCTCCCATTCCCGCGTTCTCCCTTCCGACACGCACCTCTATTACCACTTCCTGCAGCATTAAAAATTGAATGCATAATCCCGCAATCTGTCATCTTTAGTTCCGTAGAAAATGGAATCTCGAAGAAGCTGTAATTTCAAAGCGGAGAGATTTATGTGGACAAACGGAAGGAAAGGCGAGGCGATACGGCATCAAAGAGACCCACGGAAAGTCCCCGCAAAAGTGATTTTTATCTTCCCGTTTAAGGAACTGCGAGAGTTCGACCCAGTCTGATGGTATCGACAAAGAGGTCAAATGCCGCGGGAAGGTGTGCGATTGACCTTCGCTTATCGGGCAGGCTAACTTAAACAGGGCCAATTCTAAAGTGCCGGATAGTAGCCCAAGTCATGGAAGGAAAAATATGTCCGTAAACAATTTTCAGCCATGCAATCGCCTCGTTTTAAGGGGACTCTGTATCTAAAATGTTTTGTATACACACATTAAAATAGTTGAGGGTCGTATAGCAGAGTAATTTCATTTTTGAGCGTGGTGTGAAATGGTCATTGTTAGGTTCTCTCAAAAATCTATAAACTAGACACAGAAAATTTGAAGTTTTAGCTTTTTTCCCTCGCATTTCCGTTAAAATTTCTGTCACAGCCGAATAATAAGAACCTTTTATAGCTTGGAAAATATTGAAAAAATTGTATATGCTGTACTTTATGCATTTTCTTCACCTTAAATCATTTCGTTCAAACATAACGCCATTTTTGATTCACACTAATGTTTAATTTTATGATATCAGCTTAAGTTATAGTAGAATCTATACACAAATTAAGGGTAAAAATGTCCGTTGATGATATATCTTTATATAGCATTCTATTTGTCCGGTACACAAAATATTTGATACCTGGCATTTATTCCAGTTGCTAATTTCTTTCCATTACACTTCATCACAATTTATTTACAATTTTTCAGTTTGGGGAATAGAAGTAACACATGCTTGTTTAAATAAAAATGCGACAACATAATAAAGTTGATACAATGATAAGTCAATCTCTTCTTTTCTGAGAATAGCCTCATAGATATCTTGAAGTGTTGTCGTCGTTAAGACGTTTTCGACAAAAATACTCCATTATTTGTCAAGTTATTGTTTACAATTGCCTCTCTAAAACGAATACTTTTTTCCTCTTTGCTTAATTGATAGACACAAAGTTGAGACTAGTATCAACATGACGAATAATGATCAACTTGAATTTTTGGCGATTCTCAGACGGAGAGAGTTTGAAAGGGGAAGTGTTGAATCGAAAGTGTAAAACATTTACATTGAATATGAGAGGCAAACTCCGAAAAAATACCAAAGAAAAATAATACTGGCGAGTTTTTCATTCTCTCCGTATTTTTTAAGCCGCTACTCTTCTAAACTAAAAGAATAGAACTTACTATTACAATTTTTTGGAATGAAATTTGCCATATCGGTACAAGGAATTGAAAAAGTTTCCGGTTAATTTCGTAAGAAATTCCCTTTCACCCGGAAGTAATATTAAAACAATTAAAAGGAAAATTACTAGAATTATAAACTCTCCCTCTGCCGAAGCAATGTTTACTGAGATGTCTACCCTCCCTTCCATGGGTGAGAACCAGTTTTTAAACTCTCTTCGAAAACTTACCAAGTTATTTTCGAACAGCATGACGCAAACAGGGAAACTTTTACCGAAAGCTAGATTCGGTGATAGCAATAATTAACTTTATCTTCCTCCTTCATTAATTCCACAAAAACTTTATATTTCACGTAAATACTCATCTCGTAGTTTATTCCTTTAGCCCATACCTCAGAAATAATAGATGGTGTCCATTCAGAAATACAATGTTAGTTGTCTGCAAAGAAATTAAGAAAAAAAGAGATCGCAAAATTCCTCACAATATTTTGTACATGCATATACATTTTAAAATATGGGGGTAGTCCCACCTATATTTCTTTTTGAAATATTAAAGTGAAAACAATGAATCTCGGTTTTTGGGAAACAGCAGAAATTCTACTCACATACATACATATGTATGGCTGGAAAGAAATACGTTTCGAGATTTATAAATGTGAAATATATTGAGCCTATTCAACAAAAATGTTAGAGAATTTATAAATATGCGAAGAAAAAAAGGCTGTAAGCGTTCTCTTGCTGTATTTTGTGAGCCATGACCGACAGGGGTTGGCGAGTCGAGAGGAATGCATTCCATTTATCAGATGGATCGTATCTCATATTTGGATATGGTCAGTGCTTTCGCTTATTCATAGGAAATGACTAAAAAAATGACAATCATACGGAATATTAAGGTCATTTATAATAGAATATCAACGGCTTATAATTGTTATGAATCTACAAGCTTTCACTTTTGTTAAACTGCATATTTCCAACAGTTGGAAATTGGACGGATTGATATGGAACTACCCTATAAAACCCTTAATATAATTATGTATGACATTTTAAATTTAGATTCTTCAGTTGCACGGAATCAGTTTGAGAAAGGTAAGAGAGTAATAATTTTTATTTTCATCTATGCTCAATGAAAATTAAGAGAAAAATATATTCATGAACATATCTTCATTAGTTCTCACAACAGTAATGACATGATTGTGTTAATAGAAGATCAATTATTTTATTACGGTCACAATAGTGCAAAAATCGCCTTTCCAACGATGGCTCTGTTGTTTAAAATAATATACTCCGATTTGAAAAATCCTGTCAACACTCGTTTACGTTTTCCCAGTGCCCGATGTAAATGTTAAACGGTAGGAAGGTATTATGAATGATACATGTTAAGGGCTATTTCTATCGTTTGATTTTTTAGTTTTTTTAACTACTTAGCTAAATGATAAAGCCATTATGGGTGTTTGTACTATCTGAAGGAAAACATGCATAATCTCGCAAATACCGGAAACTTTTAGCCTTAAATTGCAATCGCCCTTATCAGCAAACTACTAAATCGCCTTTGCTTCTAGGTTTACGTAAGATGTATGTTAGATTGTATCAGCATTCATTCCAAGAGCAATGGATTCTGCGGCAATCAGGTACTGCTTAAGAAGGAGTACTCAGGATCTCGAGCAAAACTTACTTTTACTTTATCAATTTTGAGCCATTGTTCGTTACTTCAGTGAGATTGCTTACTTCCGTAGCAGCGAAAATATAACTCCCAAAAAAGTGCTCATCTGGAAACAGTACTTAGGAAATAAAATTGCACGAAATGTAAGGAACTATTCAATGTATATCGCGTTCATCAAATTTCATGTAACTCGAATTCATGGTAAACGTAAATTCTCTCCTGAATTCCATTGAGAAAAGTATTGATAGTCCTTTTATGAATAATTCATCATAAGTTAACATTTATTCACTGAATAAAGATCCGATATGTGCACTCGAAACATATATACGAGATCAAAACTGTTTCTAAAATAATTGTTATATTTATGAGATAAATTCTAACGATGTATAAAATAGTGAATGGTAATTTTTATGTGTATTGAAATACTTTTGCGTAAAATATTATAATATATGATGTACTATTTGAATAAATCTGAGTAAACTTCATGTTATGTCCAAAAAGTTATAATGTAGTTTATCTTACATTAAAAGTTACCGAAGATAGACTTTATTGATTATCGACAAATGTCAATTATTTTGCCGTCAAATTTTCTAAAGATCTCAAGTTACAAATGTGTAGGAGAAAATTGGACTTCTTGCAATACCGAAGAGAATCGAATTGTGAACAGATTTTTCGTGTAATTCTGAACTCTGCCATTTCTGTTCAATTATTTCTACTTTTCATCGCAACCCATCATCTAGTGCTGCATTCACCATTTTCCCTTTAAAATACCTCCTTATGCACTGCTTTTTCAACAAAAGGCGAATGAGAATGGCAGATTAGGGAGGCTTTTTCGCTGCGGTCATAAAGAAAATGCTAGCATACCTCAAAGCTGTCGTCCTAGAGGACGCATGAATTCAAAGAGAATTGTAAAAGCGAGTTTTTAAGATTTTTAATTTCTAGGTTTAAGCTCTTGTAAGATTTCTGTTAATTAAAGCATGTTTTTCTTTTTGTGTGGGCTGAAAAAAAACTAAATCTTTCAATTCTGCGAGTAGCTCTCCTGCATGCTATACAGAGGAATAAAGCATCGTGAAATGTTAACATATGTGGAATTAGCGCAGCTGAGCTTTCCTGAAGTTAAGATTTGTTCGCGACAGAATGAAAGGGAAATAAATGAGGACACAAAATGGCGGATGAAGGCGAATTTGTAGAAAATGTTTCGTATAATGGAAACGCGTAAATGAAATCGCCTCGAGGAACATGAAACCTTGTATGGGTTTACAATCATTCGGATTAATTCTTTCTTTTGGAGTGAAATATCGCAAAAGGATATCTGAATCTGATTTTAAATTGAGGAACGCCTCAACTCCAAACAGTGTAATTGCCATTTTTCGAAATTTATTTTCACAGGCATTCGCTTTGCATTTTCTTTTGGCGACCGCTGTTTTCCTGGGAGATTTTACATTTTTTACCTTGTCATACAATCTTATTATTTATTAATTATATTCTAATTTTAAATATTCGCTACCTTGAAACGTTATAGTAACGGGAATTTTAATGGAATTAGTAGTTTCTATGAAGAACTTCTGTGTGTAGAGAGTGTTTCCTCAAACTTGTAGTCAATCCTCACGTTTCAGAATGTAAGTACATACATATGATTTAGCTTTAATCTTGCTATTAGGATAGATTGATTTAGTAGTGTATTTAGCCAAGTAAATTAATGAGATATTATAAACGAGATTTTATCGCCAGTCGGTTCATTCTGTTTGAGAATCCATTCATTTTTTCTACATCTCTGGCTAACGTTAACTTTAGTTATTGCATTTTAAGCATCCTATTTAATGGTAAATATATTATAATGGTTCTTTATAACTAAAAAAATCAATGGGAGAAATAAATTATCTGTATGCATGAACATTTGAGCCATTATAAATCTGAAACAAAAAGGGTATACTATCTAAGTATAAAACACAATTTCTTGTTTTCTTTACATCTGTCATCGTTTGAATTTTCATTCCTGTTTCAGAGATCTAATAATCAGTGGAATCTAATTTAAATTGCAACTGCAAGGCTGTTTACTTGAATACTTTACTTGAATATGTAGCCTTTAAAACTGTATGTCTCTTAATATATTGTTATAAATATCTTTTAGTTTAGTGAGGAGGTATGATTCTAGGTGTGAAGATGCAGTGATGAGATGTCTTATCAAACATTACGGGAGATAATCATTTTTTAGATGGGATTTATTTGTTTATCACTTAAATGCCGCCACCGGACAACTGTTAATATGTGGCGTATTTTCACTCTAATCATAAATAGGTTTAATTATAGAAGAAATTAAGAAAAACAATCAAGTTACACTCCAAGTTCGAGAAATTAATTATATTTGAGAAAAATGTTTCAGAGTTTGGATAATGCAAAACCATCACGTTATACTGGAACCATTTTGCTTCTTAAGGAAGGCTTTTAATCTAATTTCCATAATCTTGTGAAACTTCAGAGTCAAATACATTAATAGCGCTCCTTTAAATATTGTACATTCTTAAACTTTACCTACTTTTATTTAATGGAGCCAGCACATTCCATTTTCATTCACACATCCATATGAAATTTATTCCTTGTAGCAACTCCACCCACCTCCATTCAATTCTTTAGTTCATCTTATCAGTTTATTTAGTCTTATCCACCATCCAAAATTATTAACACCTCCTTTCTTCTTTACTATATAAATTTAGGAATCCTTTTCCTAAAATAATACACATTCTTCCGATCCACATGCCTAATACAGAACTAAATCATACATTTAAATTTGCACACATAATTTCAAATTTTTTTCCGCGTTTTTATCAAGTTTATGACGAATATGAAAATGCTTCAGTGATAATCGACGTTGTGCTTAAGAAAGCATAAACGATCATTAACGATACTCTATCCAAATCAAATAGGGAAGAAAATAATTATAAAATGAAATCCACTTTTTCCTCTCTTGGGGGATTCGATTCCCTTTTCATGAATATTCAAACTTTTACAGCTAATCCCCTTAACCAGAATTCAACGGCTTGCTTTTTATCTCTTTAATGGAGAATACGAGATTTTCATCGCTGAAATATAGACGAAGAACTCTGGATTTATTGTAAAATATTTTAACAAGAAACTGCTACAGCGAGTTTTTATACCCAAGTACTCAATGCACCTAAGAATTGGAGTTAAACTCATAAACTAAGCTAATGGCTAACATTAATAAAATAACACTGCATTAGTATGATAGTGAGAGTAGAGAGTCTCGTATTAAGTTTAACTTACCGTTATTATAAACACAAATAAAGATTAATATGAAGATTATCTTCTTAATGAAAAATAGTTAAATGAGCGTGAAAACCCTAAGATACTCAAGTGTACATATTGGAAAAACAACCTCAGAGAAAAGTAAGAAAGGTCTGTGCAAAGAACAGAATGTTTAAAGCAAGAATGATAATATTATTTTCACCTAGCGAAGAAAAGTTTACTTGATGAACAAAAGAGTTACATGATGTAAAAACTGGTAGAGTTATTTTACCATTTTCTCGAGGGAATTGTTATTATTAATTGATTGAAATTAATGAATGATTCATTAAGCTGTAGCTTTGAATGCTTTATTTCGTCCACGAGCCCGATTGATTCATTATTCTTGTCATAATCCCTTGATACTTATGAACGCAAAAAGTGTTTCTTTGGAAATTAGCCCTTAGCTTCTCCTCCGAAATGCGTATTACGTGTTTCCTAGAAGCCCTTGGAGGCATTCCTGGAACGACTGCTGAGACTACATATGCATAAGAAGAAGGAATATGGCTTAATGTCTTTCTGAGTAGGCATTAGCCATAGCCAGGTTATCCCTGTTTTCTCAATGAGAAAGAGCAAAGGGACGTCTTCTGCGAATCGAGATTCATTAACATACTGAGAAGGAGTCGTTAAGTGGCGGCTTTGTCAAGTATTCCAATCCAAATTCTATTTGGAATCATCGGGGATGAGTATAATTCATAGCAACTAGCAGATGGAAACGTTTTAGCGAGAGCTATAAATACCCGTGGGATGATATCATCGTTTTACGTGGCTCCATTACCCTATTTTCTTACAAAAATCTTCGAAAATGGAAAAAGAAAGGGTATATTGACGCCTGCAGGTTTCGCGACTTAACATATGCATGTTATCGCTTCTAATGTGCCGTTAAGATAAACGAGGCTCTTCTTAATAGTATTAAAAAAATTACGTGGAATTCGCCTCAGGTATTTCCTCTGTCATCTTCTCAATTATGAATTCAAAATTCAGAATTGCAAAAGTCACAGAGACCGCTTAGGAGAATTAATGATTACCTTCTTCGCTTAGAAATACTTGCTACTAGTGGAGGGTAAACTCCCATCTCTACTCTTATACTTTTAAAGCCATTTCTATACCTCCCTTCGGTTAATGGTTGCTGAGCGGGGTTTTAGTTACTTAGTTTACTAGTTTAGTTAGACAGTTTTTTCAGGTAGAAATTTCGAGGGTCACCGTGCTAATCCGGACCCTTAGCTGGGCTTTCCAGCTCGGGAGCTCCCGACCTTCACATCAGGGGGGACCATAAAAAAACTGAGCGCGTGGAATACGATTTAAAAAGTTATAAACAATTCAAATGAGCAACAATTTATTATTTTCGTCGTCTCACTCGTCCTTAGAGATATACAAGCGTCTTTTGATCGACGTTATACGATGAAAATTAAGATTTTTCGTGATTTTGCAAGAAATTACCCGTTTACAAACGGCAACGTTGCTCAATCAGAAAGGCGAGTGTTTTAAATAAGCCAACCCAACCCAACGGGGGTTGGGTTGGGTTGGGGGAGGATTTCTAGATTTCTAGATTTTTGATAGAAATCCCTCCCCCCTACCCCAACCCAACGGCAACGTTGCCGTTTGTAAACGGGTAATTTCTTGCAAAATCACGAAAAATCTTAATTTTCATCGTATAACGTCGATCAAAAGACGCTTGTATATCTCTAAGGACGAGTGAGACGACGAAGATAATAAATTGTTGCTCATTGGAATTGTTTACAACTTTTTAAATCGTATTCCACGCGGTTAGTTTCTTTATGGTCCCCCCTACTGTGGCGGCCGGGCGCTCCCGCGGAGGTAATGGTCCGGATTAGGATGGCGACCCTCGAAATTTCTACCTGAAAAAAACTAATGGTAAAAATCCTGCTCAGCTACCATTAACCCTTCCTTTCCTTTTATTCTTCAAATGGATTGCATGCTATTTTACTTAGAATTTTAAGTTAAGGAGTGATTTATAAAGGACAAAACCTAACCAAGGATAGTTTGATAATATAGATACCATCCATAGAGATGTAATTGGAGTAAGAAAATGGCTATGGAATATGTTCCCACGCAGAAACGTGCGGCTAAATATTTAGGGTAACCGTCCGTTATTTTATTAAATCAGATAGGGAGAATTTTCAAAACTCTTATCCTTTTAGGGCAATATTTCAAGATACATATACTTACCGAAACCCACTCAAGGGTTGAAGGAACAAGATTAAGTAGATGATATAATAAAAATTACAATCATACTTTAATGTCGATGAAATACACAGGTAAGTATTGAATACGTCAACAGAAAATAGGGCACTCTGAATTTATAAAAAGTGGAGGTTTTAACACAATCAAAAATATAAGCTTTAGGCCATTAAACAGAAATATCTTCATCGTCTCATGCACTCTTCATTACTGATGATCAACAGACAATCACTAATTATCTTCCTCATCGAGCATATCAAGGGTAACATTTAAAAAGCAGAAATAAATCCCACTGATCACAAGTATGTCATCGTCAGATAATTGAATTCGTTCAAAGGACTCTCCGCGCAATGTGTACCCTCTGATGTTTGCACATGAGCTTGGCAATAAAAATTCCTCCATCGATCAGCAGAGGATATTCCGAATTTATCGAACGTCGACCGAATGGCTACATGCTCAGCATTTGCGTTGTTGTGCGTGCGTCATTTGCTATACACACGCACTTTCATGCGGGAGGGCATATTTGCCCGTCTGTGGCCCTGACGGCAGCGCCTCTTCCGTCCGCGGGTGGAAATGGCGTGCGGGCGATTGAGAATCAGAACGCGTCACGCAAAAATTGAGCGGAGACTGATCTCGACGTCACGTGGTTACTGAACAACCGATCGTTCAGAGTAGAAATCAACATTATATATGTACTAATCCATGAAAGATGGCTACGATTCGATGATATCTAGTGAAATGGTTTAGTTGTGGGTGAAGTAATGCCGCAGTGTGCTCTTTCAACCTTCTTGGCCCCTTTTGCTCTTAACCACGAAAAGAAAATGTCGAATTCATGTGGGAAAACCTATATCCATAAATAAATTAAACTGGTGAGAAGAAATTTAGAAGTATATTACACGGCACCATACTATTTGTAATAACATAGTGGATTTAAGTCTAAGAAACTAAGCCGGAAAGGATTATCATAGAGAAGATACATTCGTATCAGAAGTGTCCCTGAGTAAGCCGATGCACGTATTTACTTTATCATTTCGTATAACATATATGGTTCAGCATTCCTAGAGCGCTTCCTTTTCTATGGAGCTAATCTTATTGTAATCGTAATTTCACCTTGTTTGATATATTCGATGAAATTAAGTATCGGAAGCCACGAGGATTGATTGCTTACGATTGCGAGAGGGTACTTTTGTGAATCAGTACTAATTTAATTTGGCCTACGTAAAAGTGCGAAGAGTGAGTGAAATTTGTAAAAAACTCAAGAATGTTCAGAATTATATAATAGTTGCTGCCTCTTATATTAAAGAAAGATATACATTTTTTTCCATTCATATACTTTTGAGAAACGAATTTCATAAATTTCATAGGACCGAAAATTATTTAAAGCGGCTGCAAAGTCTAATTTTTTTGTTTTTCTTCTTGTAGCGTTTAAATTATTGCTAACAAAATTCAATTGTTTTGTTAACAAATTCAAGACAAGCTTCTTCGTTGTAGAAACCTGAGACCAATTATTGTTGTAGCTTATATTGAGGTTGAAGAGCAACAGTTTTTGCTATTAATCATATATTTCCCTCTGTAGCAATTAGAGCATTCTAGATTAAACAAAAACTGGTCAGAAAAATTCAACCAAAAATGGTATGAATCCTAACCGCAATGATTTTTGAAATATCTTGACGTTTTAGGAGCAATATAACTATGAACAAAATCGTGAGATGGTGTGAACCAAGTGTTATAAAAGAGAAATAAAACGCCTCCATATAAAATTGTTAATATTTTTTTCATTTGCTTAAGTGCATCGTATTCAACCCAAATGTTTTATTTATGCGTAAACGCAAACGAAACTAACACGTATGCAATTAATTAACTTGCGGTTTTCTATTAATAAAACCTTTTGGTTAAACACCTATTTTTGCCATGGAATATCACACTGTCAAAGCGAACTTTATTGATATTACATCGCATTTCTTTTCATGAATGCAATATCTCAATTAGTTATTTCTAAAATGTAAATACTCAATTGAAAAATATTCTCTTCAGCGAATAATAATAATAATAATAATAAAGGACTTTATTCAAGTAATAAGTAATCATATCGATTATAATAAGTATAGATTTTCTTAATTTACTTAATGCTGGTACATGAAAATGATGATGATGATTTAGTCATTTTCGTTGTTTTAATTTGACGTACGTATCAATTCGAGAATAAACTGTCGGCAGATTTCAGTATTATTTAAGGTGATGTCTCTGTTGATCATATCAACTGTAATAGCAGAAGGTCGAATCATATTTGTGATACACAACTTACGGTGAAAAGGAATGGGACTATTAGAGCGTTAGTGCGATTATGAGTAAATCAGTGTCAAAGCACCTCTCACGAGGACACTTAGGTAATAGTTCAACCCAACCAAAGGAATTTTCACTAATCACTTTTCCTGAATCTCCTAAAAAAAATAAATCCGACGGAAAAAAGCGGTGGATTGAATGAATACTTTGAAAACTTGTGCCCTCCCGATGCAAAAATAAACACCCATGCTTGAAGCGATTCGCTCACGCGTGCCCTAGGAAGGGAACTTTTTGCAGCCGTTCAATGAGCCTCGAAAAGGGATATTTTCGCACGGACTCGGCCTTTCGCCCCATCGGCCGTATTGAATTTGACGGCTTCTTTCGACGCTATATCCTCAGGCGCCAGAAATAGCAGCGGACATTCATGAATAAATTCTCGTGCAATCCTTAGGGCGTGGGGAAGGAGGGAAAATCCCCACGCCCGGCATTAGACTCACGAAATGCGACATAGCGAACGTGAGGCTTAACGTCCCCTAACGAGAGACTATACGCTCCACTACCCCTCCTTCTCATCCCCCTCCATACCCCTCCCCCTCGGAATCCATACAATGCACGAGAAAGAGGGGATGAGAATGGCGGATTAAGAAGTTTTCAAAACTGTACTAATCCAGCACTTTAGAAAGAACGGGCGTTCCCATTTTTTCGATGATCGATACCGCACTGTTTGCGTTTCCTTAATGGCGGTTATTTGCGCTTTAAACCGGATTAACGTGCAGTGGATGACGGATGAGAGAGGATAAATTGGACATTTTTTCATTTCTGGGGATTATCGAAGATGTTCGTAGGAAAGATGAATTCGCGGTAAATGCATCCGATATCCTTCATTCGCATGCAATAGAAATTTTTCAATATCTCCAGGTTTTCGGTTGCCTGAATTCCATCAAAATGTTGTCTAATTCGAGAATTCCATTTTCTTAAACTATTGTTAAAACGTGTAAACAACAGGTGAAAATCTTTTCGATGTTTATTTAATTGAACAAGGACACCATTAATGTACAGAATCACAAAATTATAGGGAGGAGAATGTACATGGCATATTGAATAATAAAATGATATGTTGGAACTCCCACGAAGCCTCATGAAAACTTCTAATTAACCGGAAACAAAGAGTTTTCCAATCTAAATGCAAAATTCATTCAATGAAATCTTGCGGAAAACATTCTGATGGCCATAGTGAGTTAAGAAGTAAAAGCAATAACTTTTATGCTTGCCACGTATTTCCAAGAATTAGTTTTACTTTATCATTTATGATATCATAATCATCATTATTCATTTAAGAAATGACGTTGGGTCATACATCACTGTTACATATAATGTATAACCTTGCATACCTAAAACAGTATTCTAGTATTATCTTTTATGGAAATATTAAATGAAAAATTGCCAATTTAAAATATACTTTGATGTTTATCCTCTATTCCAAAGTGACTGAGACAGGAATCACAAGATGGTTTTACAATAATCTGGAAAAAAATAGGAAATAGCATTCGGATGTCCTCAGAGGTCTGACTGAAATTGACTTTGGGTTTTAATCTAGTATACTTTATATTCTCAGATGATAACTAATCATATAGATTTGAACATATAAATACCTTCTTTAATTAACAGTATATGTCACGAGAATCTCCCTAGATTTACAACTTTTAACACAAAAGGAGTTGAAATCTGAAATAATGAAGACAAAAGTTCCATGAAATGAGAGAATTCAATAACCAATTGCTTCAGGCACGACTTTGTGGTAGGACTCTATAACTTATTGAATAAGACGATGCAGACCTTAATCCTTACATATATTTAATATGTTATATTCAATATAAAATTTGTATTCAAATAATCATTCCCTTATTCTAGTGAATCAGTTACGAGATTGGAATAAAAAAATCCCAAAAACGGGCAATATTCGGAATGGCTCGCGGCAATCGAAGGATATGTTTACCTACTCTCTATCTGTGTGGATCCAATCCCTCACTCTAACTCTTGAGGCCTTGCTTAAAACAGATTTCATCTAGTGGAGAGATTAAGCGGGGGATTCGGAAAATCTTCGATTTGAAATGATAATTCTGAGTGAAACAGTTCAAATTGCTACGGGAAATCCCTCACGATTATCTCTTTTCGGTGCTCAGAGCGGCCAAAGCTTTGGACCAAACTTATTCCGATGCGAAGTTCATCCAGATTATTCGCGATAGATTCAATCCTTTGACCCTTTCTAACCTCAATTCTGCGGGTAAGCCCTTGGCCAGGGCCCAATTAAAGGCAACCATTAATTTTGCGTCTGGATCTTTGATGAATCGCGAACGCTCGGAGTGAAGGACGGGGACGAGTTTCTTTTGTGTGCTGTTAATTTAGACTTCGCTATAATAGACTTTTGGGCTCTTTCGCGCAGTTTTCAAAGAATTATCTGAGAAATTGTAGCTTTCGCGACCCTCTTAATCGAAAAAATCCAATTCTATTGAAATATGACACATACATATAAAGGAGACTTGGATCCTGTATATCTTTATTTGTCGCTGATTGCATTTGTGTGTGTAGGCTTCTCCAAAAGTTGAAAACACCTCCGATTATTGTAAAATCACCGATCTCATGGTATAATTCAGGAAAATCTGAGCTATCCTCTAGTTATCATGGGCTCGACTATTAGTATTACCAATGAGGTCCCATTTTCCGTAAATTTATTCTTCACTCCTTGAAAATGTAATAATAATAATAAAAACTCTTTATTCGGCGAGGTTAGGTCCATTAGGGCCTCTCTTACACCTAACCATTAAGGATTATTAATGTTACTTACAGAAAAGGAGGAAAAACAATAGGAGTTAGTAAATATAATATTCAGTATTCATAGTAGATAAGAAGAGGTTCCCCATCAAACAGCGTCATTAACTTCACCAACCTCTTAAATTGAATCCAGATTAATCAAAAATACTCGTAAATTCCATTTTATAGCCCTCATCCTTTAATTACCTCGCAAAATTAAATTGTAAATAATATTATTTTTAAACGTATGTGAATATTTTTTTAAGTTGGGCCTTCCTCAATGACCAGTTATTGTTTTTACCTTTAACTTAATTAAAATTTATGGCCGAGTATAGCCCTATAAATATTTGTTTATGCTAATGTATTTTTCCAACAAACCAACCGTTCACCAAGGGATGCCTTTTAAACAAAAAGCCATGAAAGTTATTGTGGGTGTTGAAACTTAAATAGTGATTCTTAAATAATAGCAGTTAAAAATGTAATGACTATTTTGTACTTACATAAATATCCGAAACTTTTTTAAAAGATTTTTTCAAGGTATTTTTGGTTGCAATACAATTTTTACTTTCTCCATATACGAAGTATAGAGAAAGTATTGTTTTCATGAAAAAATTCGACTTCGAGATTTCAACGGAAATACACGTTTTGGGGTCCCTAGAACACGTTTTGACCATTTTCGGAATGATGTCTGTGTGTATGTGTGTGTGTGTGTGTGTGTGTGTGTGTGTGTGTGTGTGTGTGTGTGAGTGTGTGTGTGTGTATGTGTGTGTGTGATAATGGGCGTTCTAACTCGAAAACTAAAAGTAGTATCAATACCAAACTTCATATATAGTACTGTTGTGTGTGCTGTCAGAGTTGATTAGTTTTTGGAGTAAATCCGTTAACCGGAAGTCGAGCTTTATTCATTAAAGCTCATTTCCGGTTTTCAAAATATCTCCATAAATATGATATATACGTCTATTGTATTACTTATAAAAGTTTTAGATAGTATAATTTACTATAACTTTTGTATTTAACATATTTTTGTATCACCGGTTCATTAGCAGTTATTCGTGAAATACTGATAAACCGGAAGAAGATGATTATGTACTTTGTGGGCGCTCTAACATGAAAACTATTTGTCGGATCAACACCAAATTTCATACATAGTACTTTTATTACAGTCGTTAGAGTTGATTAGTTTTTGGAGTAAATCGGCTGACCGGAAGTCGAGCTTCATTCTTCAAAGCTCATTTCCGGTTTTCAAAATATCTCCATAAATATGATATTTAGGTATATACTATTATTTATAAATGTTGTTGAAAATTTAATTTACTATAACTTTTGTATGAAACATATTTTTGCATCACTGATTGTTTAGGAGTTATCAATGAAATACTGTTAAACCGGAAGTTGCTGATTATGTACGTTGTGTAAAGCTCATTTCTGGTTTTCAAAATATATCCATAAATATGATATATTGGTATATTGTATTCCTTATAAAAGTTTTAGATAATATAATTTACTATAACTTTTGTATTTAATATATTTTTGTATCACCGGTTGATTAAGAGTTATTCGTGTAATACCGATAACCCGGGAAGTAGCTGTTATGTCTTTTGTGGGCGCTCTAACATGAAAACCATTCGTTGTATCAACTTTAAATTCCACATATAGTGTTTTTGTTGGTGTCGTTAGAGTTGATTAGTTTTTGGAGTAAATCGGTTGACCGGAAGTCGAGCTTCATTCTACAAAGCTCATTTCCGGTTTTCAAAATATCTCCATAAATATGATATTTAGCCCTTAACCAGTGACGTGCAATTTTTGTCACACTACCAGTGACGTGCGGTCTGGGAGACCGCAATTTTTTAAATATCTTTAAAGTTACTAAATGACACATTTTACAATGTTTAAAAGCCTTAATAAACTAATCAGTTATTAAATAATTTGAATTCAAATTTAATTTTATGTTAATATGAACAAAATTACAATTATTAATCATTTTACGAAGATAGTCAAAAATTTGAATGAAAAAAACATACCCTAGCAAAATAATGTCGCATATTAAAAATCAGGTGCCTATTTTTGTAGCAAAGCCTTTAATGTATTTTTGGGATGATAATTGATAAAACGTTCTTGAAAAATATTTCATTTATTTTGTTTTTCATGGATTCTGCAAACGTTCGATATTACATTTTTCGTGAAAATGTCCTACCCCTCCATAGAAGCACAGCTCTTGCAAATTTTTTTTGTGCATTATAAAAAAACTGGTAGTCTACATTTGGACCAACAGGAGGAGGTTTTTCGTTTATTTCATGGAGGGCAAAGTCGGCAAGTCTTCCGCTTCTCTAGTTTATCTTCGAAATTTTGAGGTTTTTCAACTGTTAGGTTCAGAATTCGGCCTATATTGGCTCTTAATTGTGTGGGAATCTTGCTGTTTGACATTATCCTCTTCAATTGTGGCCTTACTAACTCCGCTGCAATGCATTTAATAAAATCGTACCTATTCAGATACTTCTTGTCTTTTAGAGACTGCGGGAGCACAAAAGAATTCACCAATGAAATGTCTAAAATCCTAAGAAACACTGCCATTGGCCATCTCCTTGTTCTTCGACTAGATAAGTAGCTGCTCACATTTTATGTAGTGTATCTACTCCACCCTTGGTTGAATTATAGAAAGCTATAATTTCAGGTTTCATTGTCACGTCATCAGTGCTCTCTGTGGTGCATTGACGACACCAACCAAAGAGTCCTGTTTCTCTTTGGCACATGAGGAACTAGAGTCATGTTGCCGTATATCCATACAACGAGGACCCTTTTGTGCCTTCTTTTGAAGGCCAGAACTCATTGGATATTTCCCTTTAATTTTTTCTTATCGTTCCGACATAGGTCATTCCTTTCACCCTCAGCTTCTAAACCAGTTCAATTGAAGTGAACCAATTATCAGCTGTAATATTTCGATTGGAATGAAATATTGGCTCAGTGAGACGCGGAACTGATTGCGTAGGTTTCGAAGTCTTTTTGTCTTCCTCTGACAGACCTTTTCCGTTGGTACTTTTTCCGGCGTACAAATAGGCATTATACAAATAGCTATTCGATGTATCCGTCAAACACATAATTTTGAGGCCATACTTAGCTGGCTTACTCAGGATGTACATTTTAAATCGGCACCGACCCCTGAAGGCAATTAACATTTCGTCAATACAAGTTGTTGTGCCTAGTGAATAGCAACAATGAGAATTTTTTACGAAATGATTTAACAAATCAGAAATTGGTGCAACTGGGTCACTTTCGTACCGGACGATTCGGTCTTCATGGTTATCAAACCGAAGACATAAAAGGAGAACAGCAAATCGTTGTCCATACATTACTAAACGAAAAATTTCCTTTCCCATGCCATCTGCAGCAAAAGTACTACTAATACCTTCATCGTTAGATTTAAATATTTCCGAATTTATTAATAACTCAAGTAAAGCTCTTAATTCAACATAATCTAAATCTTGGATTTATGGCCTACTCTGGTATACTTTTCTCATAACTTCTGAAGTTTGACATTTTTCCAACACAAAATCAAATTTATTATATCGTCGTCAAAAATAAGCGACCATAAATGGAGAGGTTGCAGTTACATATCTAGAGGTATAACAGATTACTTCAAACCTGGTTTTTCCGCGATAATGTTATGCAGACGAGTGTAAACGTTTCTCTTTTGCTCTTTAGAACTCTTATTTTCCTAGGCAATTGGTTTTCCTGCCGCCATATTTGCAAATTATTTTACAACAAAGATATATTTTAGAAAGAAACGAACTTACTGAAAAAATATCTCACATGATTCGTCTTTCAAAAGATCCGTGTATGCGATCCGTGTAGCAAGATGATTACTTGGCAACGAATAGAGTGAAACTAAAGAAAGCAGTTTGGGGAAAATCCGAGAAATACGTTTTCTTTCACATCTGGTCATGTACTGCTCGAACATTCGCCTCGGGTTTTCCCCAGGATCACTCCACCCTTTCCATTGGGGGTCCATATTCCGCTGACAATATGCTTCACTAAAGGTCATTCATCCCAGGCACAAATGAGTAGTGGCAACAAAGAGAAATTCTCGCAGGATTTGGTTATTCTGAGTTTGCCGCCACTTCGGTCGCATCCGTAGTAAGTGACATTCTAGTGTCAGAATCACAGCGAAATATAAAGACGAAAAATTCGGTTCCATACACAAAAGGTGTTTTAATGCAAGTATGATTTAATATTTTTCTAAAAAGATTTTTATTGTTGGAGTTGATATTATAAAATAACCAAAACAATCAGTATTCTTTAGGACGACCTCAACATTAGCCTACTATCATAAAATCCATATATTTTGCCTAATTTATGCTTTTCAAATAGTAATAACAAAGAAATGTGAAAATAATAAACAAATGTAATAAATAAAGTTAAATTTTGTAAGCCACCGTAATAATATTCATCCATATTACGAATTGAGTTTTCCCGAATTAGTGACGTGCGGTCTCTCAGACCGCGCATGAAATTAAATCGCAACTTAATAGAAATACAAGTAAGATAAATGAAATTCGAAGAATTCTATATACTACGTAAAGGTATCTAAGAAGGTACCATAAATAACAGATTTGTTAAAAATCAAATAATTTTTTTATTCACAATAAAAAAATCGCTGCGGTCTCTCAGACCGCACGTCACTGGTTAAGGGTTAGGTATATACTATTAATTATAAATGTTTTAGAAAATTTATCTTACTATAACTTTTGTATGAAACATACTTTTATATCACCGATTGTTTAGGAGTTATTCATGAAATACCGATAAACCGGAATTTGCTTAGTATGTACTTTGTGGGCGCTCTCACAATAAACTATTTGTCGTTTCAACACCAAATTTCATGTATATTACTTTGGTTGTTGTGATTAGAGTTTATTATTTTTTAGAGTATATCATTGAACCGGAAGTTGAGCTTTACTCTTCGAAGCTTATTTCCGATTTTGCAAATTACCTCTATAAATATGATATTTAGGTATATACTATTATTTTTAAAAGTTTTAGAAAAATTACTCTCCTACACCTTTTGTATTAAACATATTTTTGTATCACTGATTGTTTAGGAGTTATTCGTGAAATACCGATAAACCGGAAGTTGCTGATTATTTACTTTGTGGGCGCTCTTACCTGAAAACTATTTGTCGTATCAACACCAAATTTCGTACATTTTATTTTGGTTGGTGTCATCAAAGTTGATTAGGTTTTGGAGGATATCGGTTTACCAGAAGTCGATCTTTATTTTTGGAAGCTCATTTCCGTTTTTGAAACATTTCACCATTAAACCTTAAGTAGTCTCGTGGGGTCAATGTGACATCAGGCGCTATATTACCGTCGGGATCACAGAAACTAATGAAGATATTTCAACCAAATTTTCGTTTTGTAAAAATGTTGTCCATGTTATGATTATCTGAGGATTTTCTTAATGTCAAGTTATAAGAAGTATGCAATTTTAGCAGTGATACCAAATTTACTGAAATAAATTTTAATAATTATCTAAACATTATTTCAAAAATTTTTAAGCACCTATACATAAAATAATTCATAGGTATTTTAAAGATTTACTGAATATTTTAGGAATGAATCTATAATGTTTAAAATGCTATTACAGTTCACAGAATACCTTACTAATGCTCACTGAGTAAATATGTGTTGATATAGTTTCAATATAGTAACAAAGAGCTACGCATTAATTTGTTTTTTTACTTTCTCCAT
This sequence comes from Sympetrum striolatum, assembly GCA_947579665.1. Classification (NCBI taxonomy): domain Eukaryota; kingdom Metazoa; phylum Arthropoda; class Insecta; order Odonata; family Libellulidae; genus Sympetrum; species Sympetrum striolatum. The sequence goes on along the minus strand of OX388342.1, from coordinate 43,175,065 downwards.
ATACGAAGTATAGAGAAAGTATTGTTTTCACGAAAAAATTTGACTTCGAGATTTCAACGGAAATACATGTTTTGGGGTCCCTAGAACACGTTTTGACCATTTTCGGAATGATGTCTGTGTGTGTGTGTGTGTGTGTGTGTGTGTGTATGTGTGAGTGTGATAGTGGGCGCTCTAACGTGAAAACTATTGGTCGTATCAATACCAAACTTCATGTATAGTAGTGGTGTGTGTGCTGTCAGAGTTCATTAGTTTTTAGAGTAAATCGGTCAACCGGAAGTCGAGCTTTATTGATTAAAGCTCATTTCCGGTTTTCAAAATATCTCCATAAATATGATATATACGTATATTGTATTACTTATAAAAGTTTTAGATAATGTATTTTACTATAACTTTTGTATTTAATATATTTTTGTATCTGCGGTTGATTAGGAGTTATTCGTGAAATACTGATAAACCGGAAGAAGATGATTATGTACTTTGTGGGCGCTCTAACATGAAAACTAATTGTCGGATCAACACCAAATTTCATAAATGTTACTTTTATTACAGTCGTTAGAGTTGATTAGTTTTTGGAGTAGATCGGTCACCCGGAAGTTGAGCTTCATTCTTCAAAGCTTATTTCCGGTTTTCAAAATATCTCCATAAATATGATATTAAGGTATATACTATTATTTATAAATGTTTTAGAAAATAATATTTACTATAACTTTTGTTTGAAACATATTTTTTTATCACTGATTGTTTAGGAGTTATTCATGAAATACTGATAAACCGGAAGTTGCTGATTATGTACGTTGTGGGCGCTCTGGGCTCTATGGGCGAAAGGCCAAATTCATCTTTTTTCATCGAGCATGTCCCGAAAAACATTATTTATAATTTTTGTGACGTAAAAGATAATAATATATAAATTAATCACTCATCTTCCAAGTTTATATTGAATATAGAGTTCGAAATTACTGTCGTAGATAAATATTTACATCTTATATATGGAGAAAGTCATGTGCTGGCCACATCAGATTTTTTAGTATTAATAATTTGTATTTTAAAACATAAATGGATGTAAACTATATATTATCTTTAGTAGTGCATGCTGTACATATATTATATGTTTGTCGCAGAAATAATTTATATTTGTATAAAATATATTTCTTATAATGTTTATATATATTAATTTTTGAAAGCATGGCAGATTGTAAAACGTAAAATTCTTAAAATAAGGTAATCAGAAGTTTTGAACTAGAACTTTATGAATACATTGTAAACCTTACTTTACGTTACTTGCATTGGTCGTGTTTACGGCATTGCCTCGTAAATTGCCTTTCTGATAAAAATATCAATCATAATACAAAGTAATGGAGGTTTACCGTGACATATACAGCATTGAAATTGCCAAATTTCGTAAATTATTGATTTTAAATAATATGGTCCTCCATACCGCACATTTACATTTACTTAATTAAAAATATTCTTTAAAGAAAGAAGTCAGGTAAATTTTCTAAGATTGTGACCTTAACAAATTCAACCATGGAATGCTCCTCATCGTGGCCGTATTGATTTTATAATTGTGATCAGTGAATCGAAATCAAAGTTTTAACTTCTTTTGTAATAAATTTCACCTTTTCATGAGATTTCTTCTTCTTAGTAACTATTAAATTGGTTTGGAAAATTACATCAGATGAAATATTTAGAGGATAGATAAGTATGCATCCTCTTTTGATGTAGATTCTACAAAATTAATTACACAAGCTAATTTTACAGGGAGTCATCATTCTTGGACATTAGGATAAATTCCTCTCTTTGTAAAAATAGTTTCCGTAGCGTTCTTTCAAGCTGCGTCGAAAGCGATCGATTAAAAGTGAGAAAATAATGCCAAGGAAAATATCAAAGAGAGAAAATGAGCTCTAACGGGAATCATTTGTCATCGTAAGATATCTCGAAGAACGATTTGCAAATAATAAAAGTGCTGTGAATACCGATAGATAAACGCGATATGCAGAGAGGTCTCCGTGAGAAAACTATTATATCCCGAAAGTAATGCCACAAATCACTGAGGAATCCACTCTATCTCGTGATGGGGGAGGATATCTTCTACTTTCTCTTTTAGTTGCATTTTATCGGCCATACATCAACCTCACTTGACAAATCGAAAGGAAACGATTCGGAAAGCAACAGGACCCGAGAAAGTAGCTTAACATCTAAAAACGTATTCAATGAGAAATATAAAAGAATAAAATTTGAAAATATTTCGATATCAGAATTGAAAATTACAGAAAATTTAACAGTAAGATTTTTAAATTGAAAGCATTTTCAGAATCTTACTGCTATCTCACCATTGAAATATCCTACGCATTACTTACTAATACTAGAAATATCAACGAAGAAAATGTACTGCTCTGAATTAATCCCACAATTGTACGGCAGCTTACAACAATTTTTTTACCTATGTTACAAATATTCAAGCACCTACTAAAAAAATAATGGACCAAAAACGGAAAAGAAAGATAGAAAAACTAATTTAGCAATACATAAATTAAGGTGAAAAGAAATACGGAGAATGAACAACTCTGTCTTTTATGTAGCTGCACAATCAACAATAATACAACTACAACTAAATTTATTTCCATATCATTTGTCATTCCTTATTGTATTATAATACAGAATGACGGATATATTATAATAGGAATTATATTTCTTGTTAATTGCTACATTTCTCATATCTTTATAGTATTGAGCGACGCTAAACTCCGTGTCATTGTTTATTTAACCGCTTAATATTATAAATAAATGTCCTGCTTATGCCCCATTTTACAGCAAATTTCGACCAAAAGAGCTTGGTTTTGAGACTCTCATCGCATGCATTTTATTGTGTGGTGAAGTAAACTCATTAACATAAAATTTTAGCCGGTAGCTTACAAGTCAAAACCACCTTGAGTAAATGGAGGCCAAACTTACGATGTTTAAAGTGATTTTCACGTCGCTCGGAAATAACGTTCCAGCTAAAAGTTTTAATTGAAACTCAAATTAGAGGGAAAAATGGAAATTAGGCTAAATTTTTTGTAATTCCATCAGAAATATTACTTAAGCAATATTTATATAAACAATCACATTAATTGGAAAGAATGGAATAAAAACGGTGGTCTGTGAATTGTTTCAAGATTAATAAAAGAAAGAAATTAAAGTGAATAGTGAATATATAGCATTAAAAATACACCATCGTCAGCGGGTCTTGTGAATAATTTGTTTAATTACTACATTGCTTACATAAGCATTAATTAAGGAAGGTAAAATGCGAAGGTATTTATTAGTAAAAGATGAATAAATACAAAGATCCAACTCATGCACGAGAACAATTGGTCAATCATGACTCTGCACTGATAGCAAAATTGCCGTCCTTCATTCGTCATCGAAGTCATGTGTTTTCACAAAATCAAATTAATTAAAAATTTTTCGATTTTTTATCTTCAAATGCTCATATGAAACTTTATTAGTTTGTCAGATAATTCCTCTAAGTGATAATTTTTTAGATGCCTCTCTCTTAATCCAGAAGCATGTATACTTGAATTACTGGCAACTCTAGTTAAAGCAGACGTCATTTAAACTAACACTCGCTCAAGCTTCTGCATTGAAAAAGCTGTCAAAACAAAAATGCCATCAAAAGTCTCCAATAATTGTAGGTTTTCCACCTGGTGTTTTCAAAGGACTTCCTAGTTTGTGAACTGTTTCAAAATATCGCCATAATTCATTCAACAGGAAAAAGGGCCGAAACATATCTAATTATATGGCGAAGGGCAAGGTTAGAATCATCTTCGCAAGGAATAAGAACGGAGGGAATGAATAATTGAGAGATAAGGGAAGTAGAGTGGCCCATGATGTTGATAAGACCCACCGGTATGAAGCACGGGAAAGGGTCCAGTGCCTCCGTTCGAGTAATTGCTCCGGCATCACGAAAGCGGAGGAGAGTCACGGAAAAAAGAGGAAGCCGTGGATAGGAAGAGTAGAAAGAACTACCGCTCGTTTGTTGCTAACGAGCTCCCATTAACCTCCTTGCGAAGATCTAATTCCCGGCAGCCAGTGGCGCTCCTAGGACGCCCTAACGAATGGAAGAGACGAAAATAGACTTTCGGGATTCTTGGTAATGAAAACATCCGCACTCTTCGGATGGCTTCGATCCGGACTCCAATGGGGCGATCACAGGGAAGAGGATTCGGGCATTGGGAACCATATGCTGTAGGAGCCCCTTCAGTTACTTCGTAGAACGTCGACAAGGATGTCATGATCATTCACAGAGAGTGGAGAGTGTCTCATCCATCGAAGATTCTTGATTCTCTACGATATGCAGTGTTGACGTGGAATAATTGTCATCTCATTGATAATAATAATAATAAACTGTCTTTCTTTGGGCGAGATTGAGACTTATGAGTCTCTTCTTCCATATAACCTGTCGTCATTAATTATAAAATAAGAAGTAGAAATAATTAGAAGAACTGTGGATGTAAAAAACCTAAGAGATTCTTAGGAAAAAAAATCCACTGCAGGAAAACACCCACAAGGAAGGGGGGAGTGACAAACCTGCACAAACCTACCGATAGTAATAGCTAAAAGATAAGAAAAGAGAAAAACATTCAAAAATAAATAAATACACTACCAATAAGTACTTACATGCAATACATAAATAAGAATCAGTTCACATTTAAAAAAGAGATAGCAATATACAAAGTAACATAAAAAACAAAATAGAAAAACAAGGAAAACGTAGATGGATTTTAATCCATAAAGTGCATTATTGATGGTAGAACGGTAACCACTAGAAACCTAGAGAACCTCTCCGAGGATCTTACGCTTCATTAACGTAATGCTAGAGGTAATCAATTAAAAATAATGTTTCAAAACTTTCGAAACGGCAGCCGTATATGGTTTGTGGGGCATCACTGTGGAGTCGGAATCGATATGGTTTAAAGTCGGAAGCGAATAAATTACCGTAATCTTTTGATTGGCGGATTTGATAGCATCAACGGAATGGGGACTAATTGATACTATACCTATTTTCAATAGATTCATTAATGCTACTATTTATGTATTTATTTTACATATATAACAGCATCATCCTCAGAGTTTTTTAAATAAATCTATTTCATAAATCTAATTTTTCGGAGTTGGAGTCGGAGTCTACGTGACTAGACTCCATGCTGCATCGCAAAGCACGACGAGTTGCATCGTGTAAGGGGTCAAGCAATACAAGTTGCGTACGTTTCAGGATACGGGATATTTCAATACGCTCGACGAGCTTATGATGTATCTTATCAATGGGGTTTAATGATTTACCTCTGAGGAAAGTTATCTTTTAATAAAGAGAAAAAGATATAAGACTATGATGATCAGGAATTTTTCAACCATTTGTGTATGGGTGTATTTCTTTTAACGATCCAGATTCGAATGAGAAATTGCACCCAAATATTTTTTAACACTACCGTCACTTTTCGCAATGCAAATTCAAAACAAGTCAGTTTTTTATCTATACCATTCAGTTATATAAAAGTTTATCTTACGCTTTGAGTACATACATGACTTTTATGAGCCGTGTAAGTAAACAATTCTCAAGAGAATTATTTTGAAAAAAAATATTTTCAACCCATAGCTCAGTGAGACTTGCATTGTCGAGATGAGACGGAAACTCAAAGTTGAAAGTAATCGACGCGTCACTTATTTCGGTGGATCGAAACTGGTATAAAACCAAAAAGGAAAAAATGTAACGAATCCCACATCTGTAGCTACGTTCAATGCGACACGGAGTACACAATAAACTTCCTGTACTTTATTCGCGGCAGCATCTAAAAACGGAGATGTTTGTTTTCGTAAGAAAGGCTTTGAAAATTCCAAGTTCCGGTGAAGTGGCTCGGAGGGGACGGATTTTACCGGCTGCCCCTTAGGCTCAGAGGGCTTAAGAATCATAGTCGCCCGCCCCTCCGCTTACGGCCACACTCTAGCTATTCTTCGCAAGTCACCTGTTTAGCATTTCCAGCCCCGAGTCTCCATAAAGGGACGACATTCCTCCTCCAAAGCATCACGCAACAATAGGGAGGGAATGAGGGAGGCGAAGAGATGAGGAAGCAACAATGGGTGAGATATGAAGTGGAAGAGAAGGGAAAAAGGACTGCCATAAAGTAAAGGAATTGCATGTTACGCCTGGAGAACCCGTGGAGAATTGATCTATCGTTATGGAGTTCTGATATCTTTCGTTCCAAAAGAGAGGTGCTTTCGTTGAAACGGAAACTTAAAGTGAAATAGGAATTCGAAAGCGAATCGACTCGTTCCATAAAGAATTAAAATGTGTCGTCATTTTAGATTTCAGATGTGTTGAGATTAGAAGCACATACATGGATTAAATAAGGAACGTTGGTGTCATTTAATGTTGGTTATGAAGACCGAAGAATTCTCTTTGTTATTTTATTTCTCGATGCTGATAGAGAAATTCTTAAAATATCGTTATAAATCCAATCAAGCCTATCCTTTAAAAATTGATATCCACGGCTCTAAAATGGCTGAAGATATATCTACATGTGTACCCCCAGGTCATTTCGGTGTGAGGCAGGGGGCGCGTGTACCATGAGTCTACGTTTCTAATGATTGAATAATAATTTACTAGATTACTTTTCCTTAACATTCGTGCAAAATCTTATGTATCAAGTGTCATTTTATAGTTTTCCCTAAATTTCTTCGCGATGTATGAAGGGCCCATATAACAGAGAGCCTCTTTGAAAGGGTTTGTAAAGTGATTTCACCAGTACTGGATTAAATAATGCGAAAAGAGTGACATAATAATTTGAGACTTAATTAATTAATTTAATTATTTAATTAATCAATTTATTTAGTCATTTGTTTTTAAATCAATTTACTTATTTTTACATTAAGTATATATTTTATCATTTAATTTATTTACTTATTTATTAATTAATTAATGTAGCGTATTCTTTTACTCAGACTTTAGTACAAAATGCTTATATCCCGAATTTTATTATAATGACAACGTCAATTGTTTTTATTTCATTTAGATCAAGAGTTTACTAGAGGAAAATGAAGTGTTTCTGAAATAATAGATAAGAATGACCAAACTAAATCAAACCATCTCATGGGAATGATTCATAATATTAGCTGCCTAGATACTTAGTTTAGTTGCTTTAAAATGTTTCATCGGACAGATTAACTCACTCTATCTCTACAGAAAAGAATCTTTTAAGGATTTTGGAGAAGTAACTTCAGACAATTCCTTACCATAGTCCTGCGAATTTTTCACCGTTGTGGCATATAAAGAGGCAGCGTTGATCATGATACATGTTAGGTGTGATAAATTATGAAGAGCGGGCCATGTCTTTCCGTTTCGAGAAGGTACAAAGCAGCGCTTGGATTCCAATTCCATGCTTAAGCCCCTCTCAACCGGGAATTCCGTCACCAGAATTAGGGATGTCAGGCATCCGTGAGACAACGGACGTAACCTTAGAGCACACCTTTTATACCCTTGCCGACCAACGAGCTTAGCCCAAGGGAATCTGAATATGGGTCAAATGAAATCCCGCCATCTGTTCACCTTGTCGTTTGCTAACAAAATGAAAATAAGCCTAATTGTTCTCATCATCCATGGTGCAACAATTTTCACTCTGGATTTTCACAATTATCACATAAAGTAATTAATAAATTCAATCGATTTTAGATATCCGCTACAATAATTAAAACAGCTATGTACATTTAATCATCCACTGCAGGTAAACCCCATAAGAAATAGAGGAAAATTAAAAATTATAACAACTCCAAAATAATCCCATTTAAAATTAATTTCTGGTTCGTTTTCGTCTCTTAAAGGCTTCATTTCTTTCGCCAAATTAAATCATAAATAATGTCCTCACAAAGTAGAGAAAAGTACGAAAGATATAAAATTGAATAATAATTCTTGGTTTGATAAAAAACGTCCTTTTAGACGCGAAATAGCAAGAACTTTGTAGCTATAAACAACCCATCAACTGAAGATATAGATGATTGTTTCTTCGAGCTCTCTTAACACCATAGTATTTGATTTAGTCATTTTCCAGGTATTTAACTTACATTGATGTTTATTGTTTTGTGGAACGTTATTTATTTTATTATTACTAGCCAAATAACAAATTTTAATAAACTTACATCATTCTTGACTTTAAAGTTTACTGGCTAGTCCTACATAAAAATTCTTACCATGTTGAAAGTCTAAAAGCCAGCTTGATCGCAATTGATTACTTGAATCATATATTAAAACAACATTCGCTAATTTTGTATTTAGAAATTTTCACGTTATTCAGTCGTAAATTGTCACCGAAATACTATTTGACTGCTAAATGAATTTAATCACCACAATTAACGATCAACATAGACTGATTAATAGTTTAAATAATGCAGTACATGGATTTCTTAACTCCTTTTATTGTAAGTGACATGCAAATTTTTAAAATAATATTTTTGTATGCCTCAAATTTTATTAATTTCGAATGTATGAATATATTTAAATATCATCAGATATCATCATCAAATATAATCAGAGCGTTCATATCTACGCCATGTTAATATATGGCTCTTGTTTAAAATATTTGTTCATCTAAATAATAAATATTAGCTCTAAATACGATTAATATACAAAATTAGGAATATATTCAAATCTGGCATTACTATCCTTAACTTAAACTTGAAAGCAATAACATACTGAGCATTTAATGTCAGCAAATGAAAACATTCTCACGCCTCACAAAAATTATTGCTGATGAATGGCTTCATGATTGTTAACATATTAAAATGTCTCGTTATAACACACAATATAGAGCCTTTCGCGTGTAGTGAAGAATTTTCAGAACAAAGAAAATTAGGCTCTTTTTCTGTCATCACGGAGGAGTTACAGCTCAGTTTGCTTCAGTAATACCTAGGTATGAGTGCTTCTTGGTATAACGAATATTTCCGACTGCGACTAAAATCCCTTCTTCTCTATGTCTACTAGCCTAAATAAGGATTAGAGGAACGCCATAAACCTCGCGACATAGCAGCGCAAAGAAAAGTTACTCTTCCCGGAACGCCTTCCCATCAATTTCCATCGAAAAACACCTCGCTCTACATCGCCTGCGAGGCTTCGGAATCCATGAACTTTTCACGCAGACTCTCCCACAGGAAATCATTTCTGTCACTCGACACACCTATAGAAGTTTAACGAGTATTTACCCCAAGACGGGATTCAGGGGTGTCACATCTCGGGGAAGGTACAAAGTCGTATTAGAGGCGAAGAAGAGTCGGAGGGAATCCTCCACGTCTTGGGGAGAGCGAGGTGAGATAAGAAGCAAATTGGAAGGGAAAATGAAAGACGTTCATCAAGGAGTGGAAAGTGATCCATGCGCGCGCATGGGATTCGAAGTTTGCGGCAAAATCGGGAGTGGTTGCGGGCGTCGAATGCGGTCGGGAAGCAGGTGAAGACGGATCGAATGGGCTCAGCGGGAAATAGAAGCGGACAGGGACGAGGAATGTATTGGGCGATGTCGAGGAAAGTTAAAGGCGGATCTGGAAGGATAGCGCTGAGGAAGGAGAAAGGATGTGCCAAAGGGATTCGGTGGAAATGGGAAAATAGAGCGAATGGGTTTGACTAGTGTTTAAGGGTGTGCACGTTTCATTGGTTTTTGTGTGAGCTTATACAATTTTATGTTTTCTCGTTTATCTTCTGTCTTTAATAAAAAATATTTGTAAATCAATTGTATAGGATATGAATTCGTATACGTTGAAGAGATTGAATTTATATAATTTAGATACACAGGTATCCCTGTTTATATTTTGTTGCATATGGTATCTGTCTATCGATTCTTCTATAGTATTTGTAACTGGACTCGACTTACGATGGTAAATTAAATACATTCTAATTATATTTTAAACTCTCCTCTCATGGAACTGAACTTACCTTAACTTTTCAAAATACTATATACTACATAGAGTATTTATCTAGCGTTGCGTGCTTCTGTTTCTTCCAAGAAAAGATGTTACTGTACGCCTTTTTTAATACGATTTTATTCTTTAGGGGATGACTGATACAGGAAAATGTATAATTACCATAATAATAAGTAATGCAAAAAGGTATAAGTTTAAAGTAAACGCTGTACAACGACTAATATAAGAATATTTATCCAATTCCCCTACTTTTGATTCATATCTCGATTTCATAGAACTATCCATCCATCCATCCATGATCCAAAAGCAAAGCCAATTCGTTGCATTCAGGAGCTTTTTCCATAGCTCCATAGCAGTTCGCAAGGGCTTATTATATTGATTCCATTGCCTTCCACGTAGCAGTGTTACTGTCGTTAAAAACGCTTCGATGATGTCATTAAATCTTCGTTCATTTTGAGTTATCTTCTCTGGACTATGCTAATACTCGTAGAGCTGCTTTCGCAACCAGGAAAGGATTTCTTTAACTCTTCCGCCGTCTCTGCCTTCATCCGCCTTCGAAGCCACTGATCTCCCTTCACCAATTATCCAAGGGCCCTAACAAGGCACTATCATCCAGATGAACCCTGGTATTTTTAACGAGGTTGGTGACCCTCTCCCGCTTTCATTCTAAACCGGGCTTGGGGCCGGCTATGGCAGGATTGGTAGGACCATTATTTTGAATTTAACTTTGCATTAGTAATCGAGTCTTAAAGAGATGAAAACGAACTTAACGCCCATTTCTTATGGGTTTATTTTGGATTCGCGCGGAGCCGATCTCAGGACTCTTTTAAAGGTAACGACAAATTCCAATAGACAATTATTCCTTCCTATATATTCTTTAATATCATACTTCAAGTTATCAGGAAGCGCAGTAAATATTTTTTTACATTTCTTCAATTATTTCTTACGGATAATTTTTATATTTAATGAAATGTATATATACAAAATTAAATATCGTGGTTGACACATTTACGTTGCACATACAATATTTGTAGAAATATCTCCATGAGTTAAACTTGTATATTACCCGACCGTCACATTTACTTCAATTATTGAACGCTGCCTCCATTCCACGTCAAAAATTCTAATACGAATCATCGAAATTTGCTAACATTTAGTTCCTCAAGTACCTCAATGTCTGTGAATAGTACAAAGAAGTAGTATAATTACATGCTATGCTTAAAAGAGTCTGCGTTTCAATTATGAATGATTACGCATAATTTACTGTTTTTGAACAATCATAACCTGGTTTCATCCGCTCTTGAAATAAAAGTTCGTTATCTAGAAGCACTACTTGACCATATATGTAAGTGGGCGTGGATTTGTTATCCATCTTAAATTAACGGACTACTTATCTCCCGTATGTGTCAGGTCCTGTGTTTTTGCATGTTTTTATATCCGCTTAAATATCAAGAACGGAAAGCCACTAAACTTTCAAGCTTTGCATGTAATTAAAAGTCTATATCACGCAGATTTTTATTTGCTTAATCGTTCCTAGTTCAACTCTTGACGAGGTAAAGCGTTCCGTGTTAAAATATAAGCGGATGTGCCATTCATAGAAGAGATTACATACATAAGCTCCAGTAATAAGACCGAATATCACAAACAAGATCATTTCTACTTGGTCTCCGCTAAGTTAACAAACCAAGCAATATAAACAAAGGTATAATGAAGAAAATTGCTCGTGCACTTCCACAGATTTTATTGTAGCGACATGTTTCGCTAGCAAACTAGCATCATCAGGCGAAGTTACATTACAGATTGTCCAATTCAAACAAAAATGGGAAAGGGAGGGGAAAATTAGGGTAAAATGATAGTTTGTGTAAGGTAAGATCTTTGAAAGTTTTTGAAGGATTTAAATTATTATCTTTATGGCAATCCACGACCTTATGCCTTCTCATATTATTAAATCCTACTGATCTTAAATCCAAGTAGATTCATCCACGACTCTCAGAAGTTAAATAATTAATTACTTCGTGAAGAGGATTGAACCCGTTACGCCCATACAATGTTTACTGTCTGAATTACAAGAAATTAAAGTTTCCAGGGGCTGTATTGGGGAGAAACCTACATCACATTTATCCAAACATTTGTGCAATAATAACCATTCGTTGCAGATACCCTCTACTCAGCAAACAAAGGCGTCTAGCTCAGCTTAATTGAGAAATGCGGGATCCTCTGACATATTCCACCCAAAATTTCACCCTTGTTAACAACCACCTCTACACATTTCTTTCGCCACTGCCCCTCACTGGCCTTCCAGCTACAACCATCCCTTTCGACCCATTCCTTGTAATCCACCTCCCTCCACATCAACTCTTCCCAGAAACAATTTAGGCACGCCGTCTCATGCATTCCCTTTCGGAATGCATTGAACCTCTCTCTTTTCCTGCATGTCTTTCGATTCCGAACCCTAAATACAAAGCGGAATGACTACGTAATTTTCCCCTTTCTCCGATGACGGATATTGCTCTTATAAAATCGGAGTCTTGAACATATTCTGGAATGGGTGTTGTTCTTCCGATGTGGATTTTTACTTTCTCCATATACGTAATATAGAGAAAGTATTGTTTTCATGAAAAAACTCGACTTCGAGATTTCAACGGAAATACATCTTTTGGGGTCCCTAGAGCACGTTTTGACCATTTTCGGAATGATGTCTGTGTGTATGTGTGTGTGTGTGTGCTTGTAGGTGCTCTAACGTAAAAACTATTAGCCGTATCAATACCAAACTTCATATATAGCACTGTGGTGGGTGCTGCCAGATTTTATTAGTTTTTGGAGTAAATCGATTAACCGGAAGTCGAGCTTTATTTCCCTATATCTACCAAGCATTCATACAACATTGATATAAAGCACCCAAATTCATTTAAATATGGAGTGATAACGTTCTATTTACCCGATTATAAATGTTAATATCCATCAATAAATCTATTGTAAATGTCTATTATTCATCTTTAGGAGTAATTTTACTCCTGAAGATGGATGCATCGCATTCGAAATACGTATTAGATGCTCTTAGAAAGTGCGCTGTCCTTTCTTGTTTCCTCGGAATACCGGTGAATGAGACGAGGAATGCTAACAAAAGTGTCTATTGGAAATTTGAAACGTCTAATTCCTTAACAGCCGTGTTCCAAATTTTCTTTCTTTACAGATGTGAAATCATTCATAGAAATTATACTATGAGACTCTTAAAGATGAGGCGTAAGACTTGTTACCATCTAGATCATGGGTTCCCAAAGTTGTCCGTATGGATATCAGGGAGTCCATACAGTTCATGTGAGGGAGAAAATAATTTGGGATCTAAACAAAAAAAATTGAGAGTTTTTGGAAGCAAGAGATCCCATTTTATTCGATGATATAATAAAACAGAAACTAGATATGACCTTCTAACGGAAAAATTCAATATAAGACAGGCTAGTGGGTCTATGGAAAATTGAAAGGGGTTAACGGGGAAAAAGTGTGGAAGCCTATGATCTAGAAAAGTCAAAGAATTCTATTTTACTTACCCTCTTTCATAAGAGAGGATATATTAGGTTAACATTAGGTATAAACTCAATGGTAGGAAAATTTTGAAGTTATACTTCATTGCGCTCGTTGTAACGGGATGGGGTGTCGGTCGAAAAACCGCGTAACGCGTGAGATTTTTGGCGTTAGATTTTTTGAAAAATAATTTCTGAAAAAAAAGTTCCAGCCGGGCATTGAACCAGGGACTCTAGCGTGGTAGGCAAGCGTCTTAACCATTCACCCACTGAGCCACTTGACGAATGTGTTGCAGAGAGACTTGTAACCCCGCGCGGAATCCCCCTCCAACGTGTTTATGCTTTAATGTGCAAAAAATATTACCTGAGATTGCAAAATGCAAAGGCTGGATTTTGAAAGTGAAAATTATTAATCGATCAAGTTTAGTAATTTTCGTGGATGAAAAACTGGTTAAATTAGGGAGAATTCTTATATTAGATTTCGTTTGGGATACTAGGATTTTTTTGAAAAATGGGCTGAAGACAAGCGATTTGAACCACTATCAACATCCAATGTGAGCATTTTTTTCGGGATATTTTGTATCCCAAAATGACACTTTTCTGACAAGCATCAATGGCCAAAGAAGTATAACTTCCACCGTCTGGTCCGACGCAGACCCAATTTTTATCTTAGTATGTTCAACTAGGATTTAAGATAAAATCAAATGCTCGTGAACACTGAAAATATTTGAAAATTAAACGGTAGGGGAAAAACTCGTCATTTTAATATTCTAAAATAAATATTCAAAAAACATTTATGATTAACTCTTAAAATTGTTATAAATTGCTATCACAACTGGACGGGTCATCGCTGAAGTAGCACATATTGCTAAAAAACTGTCTCTTAGACTCCGGTGTCGAGTGTAGCTCAATCACTTTTTGTAAACGCGAAGCTAATTTACATTTTAGATTAGAATCGCCCAATGGGTGGATATGCTATTCTTGACTCGATGCGTTGGCAATTAATATTCGCCGATCCCCAATTAGCTCGTGAAGCCCGTAGAATCGTAGCGTAGAATGGGCAGACTGAAAAAATGCAATCAAGAGACCCCTTCTGCCACTTCCTGTCCGGCAAGACCATCTCTGGTCAGACGAGCAAAGTTGCATATGCAGCGCAGCTGTGTATTCCCACGCCCATCCCCATGTTCTACCCTGTGTCCAATATCCACGTAATACAGCTCTCCACGAAAAACGAAAGAAAATGAAATCGGTAGTTGCCCATGGGCACGATATGAGTTTTCTCCCTCTTCGCTTGCTCGATGCGCCGCTTTGCAGCCGCTCGTCTACTTTGTGGCAATTAATAATTAAATTAACTTTTGACCCAATGTCCGATTTATAAATTCATTCCATCTCCACGCGGAACCGTCCGAATGTTTAATAACCGAACGTTGCCTCGGGACTTATTTAAAAACACGTTAGAAAGGCCCGATGCAAACCTCACTGTCCCTAAATTTTAAATAGATTAATGAAGTATTTTGCAATATGTACCCCCCGGAGCGGAAAAAGGAACTCCCTAATCCAGGCAAACAAACGAAGCATAAATTAGGAATGAAATATTCGTGTTCCGCATTTAAGCGAAATCACTTCGACCTACGTGTTCATTCGGTAACGCCGGTCCGATTTGCCCGCTCCTATTTTACCAGAACTTATTTAATATGTATTGCGCTCGTTCCGCTCGGCCCATGCAGCTCGCGAATCCCGCTCCTAGTTTAGGGCACACGCTATTTAAAATGAACACTCTCCGAACATTGTTCGGTGCGACCGTCGCTGGAGGCGTGTTTCACATAACCGCCGCATCCCATGCGCCGATCTTTTGGGCCGAATTTAATTTCCCTGTCTTCGTCCTCCGCTGTTTACGTTACCGCACGCCCACCCAGCCAACGATTTAGTTGTTAATCTAATGTGGTGTGAAAATTGGCAACTAATTCAGTCAATGTAATTAAGTGCTCCGTTGATAAATCTTCGAATGGCAGTATTTTCGACAGTATTTCCCGCATAAAAGTAATGGTTTAATATAAAAATAATATATAATAGTTTGATATGTATCTATAGTTATATGTATCAATAGTTTGATATGTATCTAGAGCACTGTTAACTCATGAAGGATGTTCAGCGTAAGGTGGAGCGTGGATATCATAAAACCCCGTGCGCAGCTAAGCAAGCAATGTAGGACGCTGGTTGGGAATCTTTGCAGGACGGGAAAGTGTCGCAGAAGTTATGTTTCAATAATGAAAGGAAAGAGATACGTAGGGACGAATGAAAATGCTTGTTAAAAACATATTGGTGATGGTAATAAAAAAAAGAATTGGGTTAACCGCTTGACTTAAGTAACCCTATGGATCTAAAAAGAAATAAAATTTGGAACACGGTTATTAAGAAATTAGAGATTTAAAATTTCCAATAGTCGTTTTTGTCGGCGTTCCTCTTCTCATTCACCGGTATTCCGAGAAAACAAGAAAGGAAACCGCACTTTTTAAGAGTTGAAAAGTGTGGTGTCCTTTCTTTTTTCCCGGAATACCGGAGAATGAGAAGAGGAACGCCGGCAAAAACGACCATTGAAGATTTTAAACCTCTAATTCCTATAGATCTACTCGCCTTGATAAAGACCTTATATTTAAAGAAATCCATCCAAAAATGAGTAATATATACGTACTTATTAATACTCCGCGAGCCGACATAAGGAGTATGATAGTATGGGCTGTCATTTTGTCAATAAATGTCAATAGTGTGATATGTATTCAATGCACCTTATCTTCCTTTAAATAATTGCAAGATAAATGTGTGACTCGTATATTTACAAGATATTAGAGTATTTCACCAAGGTTTCAGGACCTCTGCTCTTCGACTTTCCAAATATTACTTAAAGGAAGTACTTAAAAGAAGGGAGCCACGCTTTCTGCAACATCTTTAGTTTCTAAATCTGCAATGTCAACGGGATTAGAATCTTAATTGTATTTGAATCGTTCAAAAAGCTTAATGAGTCCTTTCATAGAATAGCTGATTGCTAATATTTTATTCATAGCTTTCTATTATCGTGAAGGTATTAAAGGCTCACCAAAACCCTATCTCTTTAAATCTTTCTTCGAAGGAACGGAATCTCTCGACAAAAACTCTTCGATAAGAAATCGCCGCTTTTTCCCGCTCCGGTATTCAAGACAAATGCGATTGTGTGGCAGATTTTCTTATCGGCGAAAGGAAACATAGTTTAACTATATCAATCAAAACTTTGACGCGTACAAATTTTCGTTATACACTATAAGAAACTCTCTTTTATCATTTTGAGTAGCTCATACTTTTTCGTGAAAGAAATAGAGAATGTTTGAATTATAGAAGAGTATTGAATGTAAATGTAAACATCTATTCAATTGCTTAAGTATCATTGTAGTTTTCGGTTCTGTATATTTTTTGAGTGCCTTCAAGTAATATTAATTCTTGAAGAAATTTAAATAAATTAAAATTATTCTTCATATTAAAAGAACAAACAACAGGAAGAACATTAATTCCTATTTTTATTAAACTTTAACAAGAAACCACACGATAAAGTACACACGACTAGTTTCGATGCATCAGCATCATTATACTTGATAATGCATATCCATCGTTTTTTATACTTTCTATTATTTTCAAGATATATCGCACATTCCCAAGGGAAAACGGACTTGAAAAAAGTCTGACAGGGCCGGGAAGACTTTTTTCAAGTCCGTTTTTCCTTGGGAATTTTCCTGGGTGCACGTCCTTAAGTGCAAAGCCACCTCAACCCTTTCCTTATGTGTATATCGCACATTATACGCAAATCTTATTTTCCTCAAACAAAAATAAGTACGTTCATTTTTTTTATCTTTGATACATCATGCTATTAATTCATGTCTTGAATAATTATATTTTGGCAAGGAATGTGAATATGACACATTTTTTCGACTAAATTGATATTCCATGACTGCGATGACATTATATATGTATATAAAATATATTAAATACACAAATTTATGTTAAAAAATTTCATCGCTAAGCAAACGAAGGAATAAATTGAATTTCAAAAGCCTAGAAGGACCCATCTGTCAAAACAGGGAGTTTTTACACGCCCTCCTCCAAGAACGCTGGTGTTAACTGAAATGAGTCTTCTAAATATACAAATAAGGGTGAAAACACCCACAAGTGATTTATCGACGCAAAAACGAAAGAAACCTTCAGGCATAAAACATGAACAGGAATTTATTGAAAATAAGGCGAGAATGCCGTGATAAATTCCCTCGAGACATACTGGGCGCATTTCCAAACTTTTGGATTCTCCCGGTATTTTCTTTTGTTTTACTCCACGCTCCCTCCATTTTCTACGTGGAAAATTGCCCCTCCATTTTTATCTGAGAGGCCGTAAATTCCCCCCGGCTTTTACCAGTATCTACCTACTTGAATCGAGATAAAAATAACTATCTCTCCCCTATTAGCCAACGACAAACATGGCGGAGTCCGCCCGTTTAAACATGTCCTTTGCCGCGCACTCGCTTCACCGGACGACCTATCGCTTGATATCTACCGAATGACCTCAGGTCAGGGAATGAACTTTCACAGCGGAAAGGGGCTCACCCAGGATATCTTAATTACCGCGGAGGGGTCGATTAGTTCTTCTGATGGGGATAAATGATTCGATTGAGAGGGGCATTAATCTCCGTCACGCGTACGCAGATCTTATCGACATCTCCGAGGGGGGTATGGAATTTCATTTTCATCGCATGGCGGCTAAGTAGCTCGGCTTAAACGTCATAACTACTCCTAGTTTGTGCACACATGCGCCGTGGGCGGATAGTGGAAACTCATCAACTCCCGGCTTTAGTGTTCGCGATTCCTTTGGCTCTTTCACTTTGCGGCTTGCTGCCACAACTGCGTCAACTCGCGTTTTATTCATGCGCCCTTTAGGGATTGAAGCACGATATTAAACCCCTCGTAACAAGGGATGGTCATGAAAAACGAGCTAAATATAAGTTTATGCTAGGTCTATGGAAGTGGTTTTAATTTTGAATGTGTGGAAATCTCGCCAATGACATTCAACGCCGATGCGAGCTCGACGTTCTGGATTTGATTGCATATTTTATTTTATGCGTTCTTCGTCGTAAATGCTCGCTTGCCTCAGAAATAAGGAAATGTTAACAAATTATAGAACTCTCGCGCATTTGTCAGCGAACGAAAAGGGTATTCAATAAATTCTAAATCCCTAAGGTTTTTGAAAATTAACTACGGAACTAAAAGTGGAAATACGAAGAGCAAATATTCCTGATGTACTGTTAATTTTTTTGACTTACACAAATAGATTGACCATTGCTTACATTAATATTATTATAAACTAAAAGCTAAATCAATTCCCAAAGTTCATTGATTTTTTTTTTCAGAAAATATTTATACTAAAGCGTAACAGTAACGTTTCAATCATCATCGAAATTTTCGGTTATTCAATTTATTGAATAAAATTTAACAGTCTTCAACTATAATATTTGCCTTCTACAGAATTTTATTGGGAGATGTGATTGAAAAAGCGTAAAAGGCCAATGCAGTAGGAATACTTGGGACTAACAAAGCGAAAAAATAAGATAAAATGTAAAATCCACGTAATAAAAGCAAAGATTTAACAAGGTGATGAAAAAATTGAGAGTTTTAATTAATTGGTACTAGAACTAATATAATTTAATAGAAATATCAATAAAATTTGACCTTATCAAAATCATTTCCTAATCATTAATCCCAAAGCGACGTTTTTCTTATTCTTTTTGAAGTTTTCCTAAGCTTGAATGCCTTGCATCTACTTTATGTGAAAAATATCAGAATTTCTCAGCATCGAATTAAATAGTTTCTAGTAAATACTATCATCTTAAGGTAGCTATCGGACACTCATGTGATAGAGAAAACATTGACCGTTCGTGTGTTGAACCATCAACGTCTCTAATCATCTCCATACTTTAAGCCTGTCCTTCACTCCCGACAACACCGAAGATTTTCTGCTTTGGGGTGGCCTTGGGCTGAAAACTTCACTCATTTAATGCGGATGTCGATAAACGTCGAAACCTGTAAGAGCCTGAATGGCTTTAAGTACCTGTCAATAGGTCTGAAGTTTGCATCGAAATTTGCATTAAGTAGCATAACATATAGTGTATATAGGAAAACATTCATTTTTGCATCAATCGCGTATTTGTCTATACCTGCATCGTTATCGGTAGTGAATTTTAATTTTATATTTTTATACAGATAAATGTAGAATTTATAGCAGTTTTGCATTTACCAGGGAGGGGCGGGGCTGGAATCGACCTTTACCATTCTTGGGATGGTTTCAATCTGCGGTAAAACTAGCAATACTTTCCCAGGAGTTTCTGAAAGGTTTTCACAGAGTTATTCTCACGACAATGAACTGTAAAAATAACTGACTTCGTTCAACGTGAGTTTTCCAGAAACTTTATGAATGTCCTGCATACTTACAAGATAGGTAGCGAAGCGTCGAAGAGTAACAAATTTAGTAATGACCTTTGAAATTTTCAAGCTTTAAGTGAATGATCCTGCATTGTCACCCATTCTAATAATAAATATCTAATAATAAATGATAATTAGGAATTACAATAATTTCGGAGTTTACTTTCATTGGAATTTATGTGAGATTACATTTCCATTGCTTGCGGCTTATATCTCTAAAAGCTGAAAGCAGAACGTAATATAATACTATCAAAAATCTTATTTAACCACATTTCATTTCCCAGCCATTGAATTTATTTTCCAAATCCATAACAACAGTTACAAAAATAAATAAACATGAACTAAAATCTAAATCAACAATTATTTTTACTAATTTTAGGGCTCTTCATCTCTGAATACCATTTTTACTGTCACTTTCAACTTTATTTAGTTACTAGTTGGAGCAGTTATATTATTTTGTGGTAAAATAAAATATTGTTTTACAGCATACAAATCCCACAGTAAAATGGCATGACTGGTTTTCGCACTTTTTGGTCATTATCGGGTGATTATTCAAGAAAGGCCGGAATATATAAAAAAGGAAAGGAAGGATAGTGTTTAATTGTGGAATTTATAAATTGTAATACTACTTTTAATTTTACCTCAAAATAATATAATCTTTACCATATTATGCACTAGCAGAAGTCCCCGTTGATTCTCAACGGGGAAATTCAAATTGATAAATATTATTGTTACAGTCTTGATCGTAACACATGCCTCATAATTTTAGGTGCATAGCTAAGGCGAGGCTATAATTTCTTCCAAACCAAAAAACGAAGAAAAGAAAGTTATAATTAAGTCTTCAAAGTCACCTAAATTTTCAATCTCATATCTTTTGAATGAATAATTTCTTCGATGGAGACAATAATCATTTAAAGATCATAAATTAATATATTCGATGATCACCTTAGGATAAGCAGCACCGCATTTAAGGAGACATTTTCAGAAATACACAAATGGATATTGGAAATGATGATTAAACACGACAGAAATATATTATATACCATTTTAAAACCACCGATGAATATTATTTGCAGAAAGTAAGTGTAAAATGTAGCTGTCTTGTACCCCAATATTAAAATGCGTAACATGAACATGAAGCTCATCAAATAACACAAATGCAATCAAAATGCCAAAACAGAACCAAAGATATAAATAACTTTTTTTATTCTGCGTATAACAAAACATAAACTTGCTTTACCTTTTCGATGGAGGGATACGATGTTGGAGATTTGCTACAGGTTTAAAAATTGCCGTTTAATTCCAACACTGAATCTAAGAAATCTTTACGATATTAGCTAAGTCCATTTTCGTCAATCGCTAAATATTTATCGATGTAAATTGATAAGTTGTAATACTGAATGAAGAAGAATATATTAAAAACATACAAAACTTACCAGGTTTTTTATAAGCATTCAGCTGTATTGATAGAGAGAAATCAATTTAATCTAACAAACTACTATAAACCCATTTATCCCACGAAATAGTCAGTAAAAAATGACGTTGATATAAATAAAACTTGGTTGCTGCAGACGCTTCCATAAAATTTTAAATCTTTCTTAGATACTGGTATTCGTATGTTTGTACGCTCGATTCTTCACAGTATATCGTTCATAGCTGCAGTTACTAATGTCTCCTTAAATTTCTCCCTCTTTATATTATCCATCACTTATTCTTAACATTAATTTGATGTAGGCATATTTTCTCAATGTTTTCTTATGGATAAATACATGAGCTGGAGACTCAATAACCGCCTTGATCGTCAGGGGGATGGGATGTTTACGACCTCAAAATTTCGATAAAATAGTCACGTACTTTATCAAAATGTGCGCGATTCCTAATCAAAAACGATTTTACTTGACCAAATTAAGAATCCCCATTTTATTTTCCTTCTTTTGGTGCTTGATTCGACTTTGTAAGACCATTATTTCTAATTTAACATTGCAAAAGAAATGAACCCTGCAACGAAAAAATTAACTTTACGTGTATTTCTTATGAAAAGGTTTTCACCCGTCTGGGTTCGAACCGTGAACTTTAGGGAAATAAAAAGTAGCCTATACTCTGCGCGGGGTAGACTTTTAATAATGAAGAAAATTTCAAAGTTATGCAACTCTCGGTTCTCGAGTTTTCAGCGAACATAGACACACACAAACACTCTATTTTATATATATAGATTTCTACCAAGTTAAGCTTTCCTTGTTGTTCATAGTTGTTGTTAAATGATTAGTTATTATCATAATTTTAATACATTAAACTGAATTACATACTTCATATAGTCATAATCTATTATTATAGCAATTCCTCTTCACATCCAGTTAAAAATCGGGAAGGATTACAATTCACATCTTTTCTACACTTTGAATTTGTATTTTTTGTCTTTGTAGCTAGCAAAGACGACCGCAACCTTTATTCTGTTGTTATCTGATAAGACTATATTGTTTCCACCACTGCTCAACGTATAAGTAATATCTAAAGAAAAATTTCGCTCATCGTTCGTGGAATATGATTCATGTTGCACCGACTGATCAACCAGTGTATCTCGGGAGGTAGGCGTATGTAAACGAGTCTTGCGAACTCTCAAGTTGGAGACAACTGATACGGCTCGACCAAGCGAGAGAATACCTGCGCGTGAGCGTAGGGATTTCGATGTATCCGAAAGAATAGAGATGAATACGAAAGGGAAAAGTCTGGGGAGCTGAACAAAGAAACGGATGGAGAGAAATGCAAATAGCAGCGAAAAGAGGGGCATAAACGCCCGAAATTCGAGCGGAGAATGACAAGCAGTTGGAGGGAGACAAAAAGAGTGAGGTTTTGGGTACCTTATAAGGCAATGAGGGGAGGAAGGGGGATGGAGTGCTCTTTCGCAGGTGACAAGACTGAGATAAGTGGCAGTTGACGCCAGTTGATGGCGGAGGAGGGGAAAAAATGGTCCCAGATGCGTGCGCTAGGTAGAGGCCGGAAGAGTTTAGCGGAGGGGAAGATATATGGGCTTTTTCTGAGTTGAGAATTACTTTGAAAGAGGAAATGACTCTCCCCGAGGGAAAGTGCCGTTCTAAAAAAAGATAGGACACCGTGAAAATTTACGTTTATTTATGAGAGTGAAGTTGGTATGTCGGCTATGTGGATTGTGGAGGGAATTATAGCGAGGTGTGTCCTGAATATAATCCTATGTGTAATGTAACAGACGAGAGGGAAATATACTGTGAAACTCTTCGTAATAAAGTAGAAAATCATTCGCTCGCTTATGTGGCATTCTTTTTGGGTACTTCGGCCCTTAAGTGATGAAAATACTGTCCCTTTGGTGAACGACTTCGAGTCAATGAAACGGCCAAATCTGATGAATTTAAGCGTGATTATTGTAAGATAATACACCAGTTAATTTATTGCTAATACTAATTATCACATGTGTCGAAAGAAAATTAAGGGTTTTGAATCCATCCGTAATCTCTTTGAAACTCTGATTTAGGTTACGATTCAGGGAGGATTGCCATTTAATACAAATAAGATGATTTAGATATATCCATACTCTAAGATAAAATTTTTCTTGTGCAATTATTATGTAAAGATCCAACAGTTAGCTCTTACAAGCCGATATCCTAAATTTACTGTCAAATTGTAAACATCTATACATCTTGTACGCAAACAAACATTTTCACACAAAATGCAAGACGTTACATAATAATTACATCTACATCTACATTAATACCCTACAAGCCGCCTTTCGGCGTGTGGCAGGAGGTGTAAACACCAGTTGAATCTAAATTACTTCCTTATTCGATTATTGTCACGTATTGTTCGCGGAAAGAATGAATCTCTAAAACGATTCGTCCTAGCATCTATTTCTCTTAACTTACGGTCATTATCGGATCGACCGACGTAGCAGGGGGGTTGCATGATACCGATTGTATCTTTGGAAAATGTAGTTTCCCTGAATTTATTAAGCAATCGCAGCCTAGCTTCCAATCTCCTTTCTTTCAAGGATTCCCAACCTACGTCTGAGAGCATTTTTGTAACGCTTGCTTTTTTATCGTAGCATTTCTTAACAAAACGAACCGCTTTACGCTGCACTTTCTCGAGTTCGCGAGTACACGTTTCATCCGCCGGATCCCATATACTTGCCGCATATTCCAGAAGGGGTCTGACCAAGGTAAAATAACAACGCTCTCTCACCTTTTCGTCGCATTTACCGACAATACGCTTTACAAAGCCAAGCCTTTTACTTGCTTTGCCGCAGATTTTTCGAATATGCGAGCTCCAATTTAAGTTATTAGTAATGTTGATCCCGAGATATTTAACTGAATCTACTACTTTGATACTAATTCCATTAATTTTGTATGGGTGATTTGGACGCATTTTTTTCTTTTCGAAGAAATTAACTACGGAGCATTTACTTACGTTAATATCTAATTCCTATTTTTCGCACCACCTTTGGATGAAGACTAAATCGTTTGAGAGAGATGTCAGGTCTTCCTCGTTTGTTATTTCCCTATATATAACCGAGTCATCCGCAAATATCCTCATATTACTAACTAACTCGTCACTCAAGTCATTGATATAAATAAGGAAAAGAAGAGGTCCAATTACACTGCCTTGAGGTACGCCAGAGGTAACTTTGACTCTATTTGAGCTAACGCCATCCAGCACAACTTGTTGTTTCCTCTCGTAGAGAAAATCCTTAACCCAGTCGACTACTTCCTTGTTAATGCCCGCTAGTTTTAGTTTGTAAATTAGTTTGTAGTGGGGGACTCTATCGAATGCTTTTTTGAAATCTAGGATAATAGCGTCCACTTGCTTTTTGCTTTCGGCGGACTTTAAGATATCGTGTACAAATAGAGCAAGTTGGGTTTCACATGATCGGGACTTACGAAAACCATGCTGGTTTGCGTCGAGGAATTCATTTCTATCTAAAAATCCCATGAGTGAGCTTACGACGATATGTTCCATTACCTTTCCGGACAGCGAAGTTAATGATATGGGTCTATAATTTCCTGGGTCCTCCTTTAATCCGCTTTTGTAAACAGGAGTAATATTAGCTAATTTCCAATTGGATGGGACCCTACCTTCATTTATCGATTTAAAAAATATAATTTTGAGATAAGGGGCGACGCTTTCTGCCAGTTCTTTAAGCACTCTTGCTGGAATGCCTTCTGGCCCTGGCGACTTATTTGGCTTAATTTTGCGTAATATTTTAACTATACCGTCTGTCGTAAAAGTTATATTTGGCATGGAATCCAGTATATTAACCTTAGGGAGGATCTCTATGTTACAATCTGATGTGAATACGCTTTGGTAAAATTCGTTTAGAATATTCGCTTTCCTCTTCGAATCGCAAGTAATGTTACCTTCGATATCCCTTATCGAGCTCACTGTTTGTATCTTTCCCTGTACCTCTCTAACGTAGGACCAGAAAGCTTTAGGGTCTTCCTCTAAACATTCCCCAAGTATTTTCTTTTTAAAGTTGCTGTGGGCGTTACGCATAGCTCGCTTGGTGTCGCATTTTGCTTTTTTGTGCTTTTCTAGCAATAGTGATCGTGGTGGATTTGGAACAGGCTGATCTATTCCCTTAAAAGCCTTTACTTTTCCGTGCAAATCTCTTTGTTTGCGGAGAGCCCTTCTAACCTCTTTATCGTACCATCTGGGCTCGCAATCATTTTTAGAGTATTTCGAAGGTATATACAAATCTATATATTTATGCATTATCTCCACGAATGATTTCCATGTATCCTCAGTGTTGTTGTTGCTTACGCGCGACTTAAATGAATTAAAAACGGTCGTTAGTTTTACTTTAAATTCCTCGAAATTGGCTTTGGAATAGAGATAAATTTTGCGTTTGGGTTTCTTATACTTGCTAAGGTTTATCTCGATATCTGCAAAAACGCCTTTGTGGTCTCCAAGACCTTCGTCAATCGAAATGTTCTCTATGCGCTCAGGAAAGTTAATTAAAAGGAGATCGAGTATATTGTCACCCCTGGTTGGCGATTTTACTGCTTGACTTAGTGAGTTTTTCTGAAGTAAATTTAATAACTTTTTACATGAGTCGACATTCCGGGCCCTTTTCTTTATGCTATGATTATTCCAGTCGATGTCTGGAAGATTAAAATCCCCCCCGATTATAGTTATACTCTGGTTGTTCTTACTCGTGTAAAAATTTATTTCGTCGTTAAGATGTCGCAAAACCTGTCGAGAAGAGTTTGGTGGTCGGTAAAACGCACATACATTTATGTTCGGCTTGTTCTGTTGGCTTATTGTGCACCAGACGCTTTCTATATCGCTATCACTCAAAGTCCTCGGCTTGCTCTGGAGAGATGATTTAACCGCAATAAAAACACCGCCACCTGTCTTTTCCCTACGATCCCGGAAAATTAATTAAAAAAATCTAATGTGACCAACATGAATTTCTCCATATTTATTGAAAACAGAAGCCTATGCCGGTAATATATAAATAACTCCAAAACAATGAGAGTTACAGAAGAATGTTTCAGACAAAAGTTGTAGTAAAATACATTATTTATAACCTTTGTACAGAATTGTATATACCTACATTGTATTCTGACAGAGATATGTATGAAAAACTTCCATTTCTGGATAAACAACAACTTCCGGTTAACCATTATTCAAGAATAACTCCTAAACAATCAGTGTTACGAAAAAATGTTTCAAACAAAAGGTGTAGTAAAGTACATTATCTATAACGTTTGTACATAATTGTATACACCTACATTGCATTCTGACAGAGATATTTAAGAAACAAAATTTTGTTCCGGTTAAACCGCAACTTCCGGTTAAGCGATATTCATAAAAAACTAATCAACTTTTGGAATTGTTAGGAAAATACTAAATATGAATTTTGGAAATGAATGGATAATTACTTTTTAAGATAGAGCGCCCACAAACTTTTTTACCACAGACACACACAGACACACACACAGGCACACACACAGACACACAGACAGACATGTTCGGGAGAATAGCGAAAACGAGCTCAATGTGCCCCAAAACATCTATTTCTATTGAAATCTGGAGGTCGAATTTTTTTGAGATTACGATACATTCTCTATACTACGTATAGGGAGAAAGTAATAATACAATGAAACACTGTCATGCATTTAATTATGTACATAATACATTCTGCATAGTTAATGACCGTAGCCACTTGTCGATTCATTTAACATTCCTATCAATGACGACATTAGTCGCTTTGAAAAATTAAATTTTAAATTCCAAGATTATACTTTTGTGCCAAAAGAGCTCATGACTTGGATAGGGTACATCATCCTTTCCGAAGTGACATTTGAGTTCTGATACCAAGACGTGATATATGCAGGAGTATAAAATGGTCCATGGCGCAGCTTCACCTTGTGGAATGTCCATCCAGGAAGCATTTCACCGTGAGTGACACGTGGTCAATGCACCGACTCTCACGCCGCCGAATTTGACTTTTCTAGACTATTGGAACACATAAGTAGCGAGTCAGATAACTTGCCAATGTTTTCACGATGATTGGTTGATATGAAGTCGGTTATCACCGGTTAACTACTCTATATCGGGAATCGAACATGAGATCTACTTCATCGAATGCGAAAAGGCTAATCACTTGGCTCCCGGGGGGCCTTTATTTATGTAAATTTCATTATAGATATATAATAATTTCTCTTCTAAATTCAAGCATGTGAATCATGCGTTTCTCATTGATTATATATATACATTGTACATGAATATTAGTTGTATTAGGAGTGGTATTCAATTAACCGTAAATTTCCGCACAAATTAAAATTTCCGCACGCACTAAAAATTTGTTCGTCCAATCAGTTTATTCGTCGAGAATGAAAAACACCGAGTCTTCTTTCGTAAAAATTCTGTATAAGGGTTCCTTTTTTCCAAAGTAAAATTATCATCGGCCTACAGTATAGAATTATCTATGTTTTGTATGTGTGAATACTAGTTAATACATCAAATGTATTACCAGCTCCAGGTATGCCATATGAAGGTCAATTACACTAACTTGAAGGTTATGTTTCACAGCCGATGACTAATAATCCATAATTGTTCTGTGATAAGGGATGAAGAGCTGAGCTATCATCATTTTCCCCTTCCTTCTTCCCATCAGTTCTTAATTTGCTTCTAACCTTGTCCTCAATTATAAAACTCCCATCGGCTCCCTCAATTCCAAGGCAGATCTGAATTCCCCTTTAAGGCGTCCTTCCTCAGTTTATTTTTCCATGAGGGCGGCCTACCTTCATCAACTCATCGCCCTGTCGCCATGACCTCCCTTGCCAAAATATCGCTCTCCCGCTGATGATACGGAACTGACTAACGAGAGTAATGAGACAAAGGCCCGTGGTGTATCGCACGGTTCGGGTTTCAGTTCGGCTATGAAACAGGATTAGGTTTTGGGTATGAAGAAGGGGAGGGAGGGAGTGCGGTGAACTTTATGGCGAAGAAGAGAGAGGGAAGAGAAAGATAAAGGGGAAAAGGAAAAAAAGGATAAAATGGACCCTGGAGAGGTTGAGTGGAAAAAAGAGGGAAATGTGGGGAAAGATAGCAAAGGTCAAACTACGGAGAAAATGGTCCTTTTTTGCAAAGGTAGGCAAATACTTTTCATTTGTAAATTCAAAACGAGGATTGTACCACGTTGATGAAACAACCTACTTATGATATAGGAAAAATAAGGGCAAACTCTGCAGACAGAAACCCAAACCACACTGCAGGTAAATCATTGGCGGATCTAGGGGGCCTCGGACGAGCGTTGTCTCCCCATGATGAATTTTCAGTATTATAAATTTTCTTCGGATATGACAAGGAGCTTGAATTAAAATTAGACTATTTACCAGGATTACGTTACATTCATTATTATTATTTCGAAAATATGGTATTAAAAGTTAATTGAAGATGATTTTATAAAGATAGTTCTAAACTGCATTCTCCCCTTTAACCTGGTATGATCCACTCCTGAAGGAAATGTATACTGAAATGTTACTTTTCTATCTCAACAGCAAAAGAAACAAGACCAGCAATGGGTGTGCACTATTTTTCATATTACTAGCACATGCATAAATGTATCGTCGTAATAACATGATCTTGAATCAATGCATTTTAGTCAAACACTCCAACTCATGGAAAATTAAGCAATCGGTTGGAGAAATTAATGGTTCAAACATACATGTTTTAGTTGAACCAGGAATAATTAAAGTAAATGAGAAGTTATGGAAGAAAAGTAAATATTATTAGTTTATCAAGACAGTAATAAGAAATGAGATTTAATGTGAATAGTGGGAGAAAAGTATTGTGAAAAAGAAAAGGGGTAAATACGTCCTCAGAGCAAATATTTTCGAAAGCTGCTCTCGAAATATGTTTTGATGTTACCAAAGATCAAGTGACGTAAGCAAGCTTAATGTAGCTATTGAGGAAAGTGGACAGCAATAAACAGAAAACAAAGGGAGATTTTCTGAGTTAAAGAAGAAGATGAATTTCAGTGCGGGAAAAAGAGATGAAAGTGAACAAAAAGAATAAAAATATATGCCAGCCGCCCTTCGCCTGGAGTTCCGACATCAAAGTTCGAATGATTATGAGAAATGTAAGATATTTAAGCAACATTGTAAGTGGGCAAGTAAGTATTGGGCGATGGAGAAACAGAAAACAGGCAGGCAGATTGTTTGTATATTTGTAATCCTTGAAATCTTGGATTCCGTCCTTTGAAACTGATTTTCATTTTTTACGGGCACTAGTATTTTTATATTTTCTTCAAATTTCAAACATGAAGGTATCGAATTGCTAGACTTCCTCATTCCCTATCATCAGTTCCTCAGTTCGACTGTTAGCTAATTTACATGAAGCATGCCATTACCCCACAAACAGCAAGGCAGCTTTAATAGCTTTAACTTTGTTCATTTACAAAATGCACACAGACATTGGCGATTCCTTTAAAAATAGAAGTTATTTGAATCCACACACACCTGTATACCTTCCTTTAATAGTTTGAAGAATTTCTACTGGTAGTTTTGCTTCAGGCTGCAGAGGAGTTCCGTTATTTTTTGCTGTACTTCTTTCATCATGGAAAAGCGAATCCCATTACATACATTTTTATGGAGAGAAAAATTTCGTTTTATCATAATATTTCATCTTTTCCATTCCCAGATAGAGTAAGACTTTCAAGTTTATAGGTGAACTAGTATCAATCCATTGTACATAAGTAAGGCATTTTGGCATATTTTGTCTGATATACTTAAAAGTAAAGAAAAATATTTTTGTCCCATGAGTAATGAAGTAGCATTATCACTTAGTATAATTTATATGATCCCGATTACGGAGTTCCACCAAGTTAAGGCTTCATCGACTTAATTAATCAATATTCCATAAAGTCTAATTACTGCTACCATTTGAAATTTATTTATAAGAAATGTTATAAAGAAGCAATTATTAGGAGAGGAAAGTCCTGCAAGAAAATTGTCTTCAGGCTTGCTTGAAAATTATTGATTTCTTAATCTCCTATTTCAAAAATTGTCGTCTAATTAGTAAGAATGGATAAATTTTGCCCTTTAATCATTTATAATTATTTAATATGTACGTTGAATTTAAACCTTTGTGAATTACTTGAAAAACGAAGCTCAGCTATATTTATCATTTCAACGCAATACAAATGTAATTACACAATGTTAATATCAATTCCAAGGAACAGTAAGTAATTCAATTACATACGTGTAGCCAAGTTCAATCATTATGAGAGGTATGGCATTAAATAATGTAAATAATTCTTATTAAAAATTTAATTGAGAATGAAAATAGAGTTGTTCCCCTTTCTTTTTCGTCTTTCGTGGTTATCCAAATTATTTGTTATATGGTGTTCTGAATCTATTCGGGAAGTTTTTGAAAAGTTTTATTGGCTGTAAAACGAAAATTGCCGTTGATATTCTTATTTACTTGATGTTATTACGATACAATTATACGATAATCACACCTTTTTTACATAAATACGTTACTCATCCAAATACTCTTTTGAATATAAATGTTAGAGAGAATTTAACTATGAAATAAATATTAAAATGTCATCTTATTCAATTTCATATAAATTAATATTGTTTAAGAATGTGGAGGAGATAAAATCAATCGAATTAGTATAAGGTATTTGAGAAACTTGCAAAAAACTGATTATATTATTACTTGGACAACCAAACTCTGTTTAATGGACGATAATTATCATAGCTACCACAATAGTGTTCATAGAATGTTAATTTCAATCTAATCTACTTATTTTTGACTGATGCATCTCTTTCCTAAGCAATGTGAGAATAAGGCAAGAATTGCAAGAAGCAAGATGACGACAGAATTTTTTTTGTGCGATTTCCAACTTTCGCTATTTCTTTCCCTTACAAGATAAAGTTTTTGAGTCAGGGATAAGGAAGAGGGACAGGTAACTTGATGGGATACAAGCTCCACGATTGATTTACAACCGGAAAGAGTCCAAAGTTCCACATCTGTATACTCGGAAATAAACGCAAAAAGAGGTTTCAACAGGATAAGGCTTTTAAGAAAGGATATTCTTCATAGTTATAATGAAAAAAAACGGTAAAAAATATATTGATTTGAAAGTTCTGTTTCTTTACACTCTTATCCAAACAACCAATGGAGAAAGGAAAGGCTAAAGGGTAAATTGCACATAAGGGCGTGCACCCAGGAAAAATCCCAAGGAAAAACGGACTTGAAAAAAGTCTGATTGGGCCGGAAATCGAACCCGGGATCTTCCTCTATCCGGGAGGTTGCCTTAACCACTAGGCTACCGAGATAGACCTAATGGAGGTTTTTAACTTATATAATATTCATTTTCTTACCTATTCCCGTTGCCAATTTTTTTCTTGAAACATCTCATTGTCCGATGATCATAGTAACATAGGAATCTGTATGGTCCACTGTTTCTCGACGTAAGACTTCATACATGCGGAACCTTAATTCCATAGAATGAGTGGAACCATCTTGATTTAAGTCAAAATTGGAACGCAATCGGTAGATTTAATAGAAAGATGTTTCCGCTATTTTCACTAATTTTCCATACCGATACAGTAATTGTATGTTAAAACTTGACTATCAAAATTTTAATTTAAAAAAGTCGGAAGGAAGAGTACTGATGAAGCATTGAAGTGCTGAGAGTTCATTTATTTACCACGGATAACCATGTACAAACAAACTTGTCACATCCAATATTGGAAAACCTCTAGAGATATTGAAAAATATATCTCAATCACAGCCTACGGTTCTCCAGTATTTCACCTCTACCAGGCTTTTTCCTCTCACAGAACAATTATCCGATTGTAAACGTTGCGCGGTACACTTATTTTGTGAGGGAAATAGATGTTGATATGAAGTTAAATACATTCGCGAATGCAAAAATATAGCGATAGCGCAGCCCATCCGCAAGTTAGGAGACCATGAAATCAAATGTTACAATTCGCCGAAGCGTTTCAAATCAAACTTTGCTTAAATAACATTTCAGGGAATGCCTAATGACTGCACACCGATGTTCCATGAAACAATGTAGGAACTGCTGATGCGAATATCATTACGAACACGCTTTTAGTTTTCGATAGTGAAAGTGTGAAACTTAGAATGATTTGAGTAGAGACATTAATAAAACATTGGCAAATTAATAACTTCAATGTTTTATTACAAATAACTTCCTTTGAACAATGAGTATATATTCCTTGTTTTGTAGAAAAACGGGGTATCTGGGAAAACATTACCTTTAAACCGTAGTTCTAAAACATTGGATAACTTGGAAAAACGCTTTTGGAAAGAAAATGAATCATTAGTTCCACTATAGTGATTGGTTAAAGTATTGATTTTTCCACCAACTATATAAACAAGAATTCAAAATTAAATTCAAAATGAAATTCAATATAAAGTTTAAGTTAAAAAAAAAGCGTGGTACAAATTTGGTGGCTCTAATTCTAATGTCCAAAACTCTTTGTTACACTAACATTAAACAAGCAAAGAGTCCATCAATAGAGGAAGGATTTTGAAAACGTTGAATATCAGAAATTTTGAAATGCATTTATTGAAAAATAAGAGTGAAAAACGTAGGCTTCCGACCTAGTTTCTGGGCCGTTTGGCCCTTAAAGTGAAAATGTCGGCTACCGCTGCTATAGTTTATTTTCCACTAAGTCCTTTACGAAGTGAAAAAATAGAGGAGTAATTTTGATTAAATCCTTTTTTACCTTTACGATCAATTACAAAAAAGAACCAAAGCAAAGGAACTAATTTTGGACTAAACAAACGCCTCAAATTCTGATGAAAGCTTTCGAGTTTGGGTTCGAACAGTAATGAAAGGGAGAGCTGTTGGATACGGAGAAATGAAAGCGAGTAATGCCACGGGATTCGGTATGTGAAAGTGGTTGAAGTGAACTAATCCTCAGGATTATCCCACGCTCTCAAAATGTGAGAGCATGTCAGTTGTCATGGAAATCAGAAGACTTACGGAGGAATTATTGTTCTCATAGGGTGGAAATGGGGTGCGAGCGATAGTTCCGAGAGTTTAGTTGTACGAAATAATGTATACGATTGAGCAACTTCGCGGGACGGATCTTAATTGATTCTTATTATGTTACGGACCTGCATTTTCAGAAAGGATGCAGAAACGCGGTCTGTGGATAAATAAACAAAAATCAATTATTTGCGTAATAAAAATAATATAAATATTTTATTTAAGCTCGTTATTAAGATTCATTAGTCGTATCAGTGAAATGCACGCAGGGCTAAATACGAGATTTATTTGCTATATAGGTATGAAAAGAAGAAGCTAGGATTTTAAAATTTCAGAAACCAATACTTAAACTCAGTTTTCTATAACAGAATGAAATAAATATGAAATTACTTAGTAGTTTCCACAAGAGAAACAACTAAGTAATTTGATAGTAATTTCATTATGGCGCTCCAACAAGTTAAGCTCGTAAGTAGTAGAAGTTGAGCTAAGATTGTATTGATTACATTCTATAACAAATGTCAAATTCCATTCTAACGTCTAATCAAAATGAATGAAGAGGAACAATTTTTTAAAATTTAATGACTTTTCTATGCAGTGTATTTCCTAGTGATTTAAAAATATTTCCACATGCCGTAAAATATGAAAGTTCAAACTCGTCTCCCTGGATTCTTCGTAAATGAATCACTTGCAGGTTAATTCAAAAACTTCTGTAACTAAAATAGGAAATGAATAAAAATCATTACGACTTTATTATTTATTGAGACTTACGAATTCCATCTTTAGTGAAAGGAAGAAATAGCGCTCTGAATGACTCAACTGAGAAAAATACATAATATTTCCCTCACTTTGCGATACTCTGAACGTGAGGAGAGTCCTACAGCTCTGCGCTAAATGTCACCGACGACGGTCGAGACTTAGTTTGAATAATCGATATATTTTTTGTTTCAGAAGTCGAAATCGCAAAGCAAGAAACCGGAGATATCTAATCTGTTCCCTGTAATGGCTAATGTCCGGCGTTCTGAGGAAGCAGAATTTGGCATGAATTCGGATATTCTTGTGGTCTCTCGCCCTTGCCCCCCCCGTGACGGTTCCATTTCTCAGAATATCCCTTGCGTGGCACTAACCACTGCGAAAGGGGAGGGAGAAGGGACTCGAAGAAGGCATTGTCGTAGGACAGGGGTTAACCACATTGCCCCAATTTCGCATTTCTACTTCAGCTCCCAGTCCCATGATCCCTTATTTTTTGCTGCCGAGATTCTCCACCAGATTTCCTCCGAAAGGCCCTGCTTCCGCTTCGTGTCCTTCGCATTTAAGTCCTCTCGCTTCCTTTCTTCTGGCGTGTCAAATTTCTCTGCGTGGGGCGGAAATTGCGGGCGGATTTAAAAGTTAGAGGATTACGAGAAGGGAACGGAACACCTTACCGAGGTTACGAGAGTCCTGGAAAAGAAGGGGAAAAATTATGGATATATTTGAGAATCTTACGTAACATTGTACATAATTGTGATATCTAGAAACGTCGTATCATTTTCTGCTCCTTTCTGGTTGAAGAAGAAAACAGAGTTAAAGTATAAGTGCCGTAGAAAAGAGGATTTACAAACAACGAGTTAAATAGTGATCGCATGGAAGTTACACTAATCAGACTGATTATTCCTTTGCAAGAATTAATTTGGAAGTAGATATAACTAAATAGATTAAGTACTTAGTAAAACTAGGTAATAGGATGGAATCTTTATGCAGTACCGATCAATTTTGATCCACTCTCAGCGAACACTTCTTTGCCTTCGATTATATTGGGACATTTCTTTCCCTTTAATTGTATTGATAATTGCAGTTCAGTTATCTCTGGTACCCTCGGTTAATTAGTTCCAGTCTCTATCGCGATCGATGAAAATCCGCGAAGTCGGATTTTTAGTTTATAAATCGAATATTTTCGTAGACAGCTTAGAATACCTGTTTACGATGAAAGAAGGTTTTTGACACTTTCAGATCCTCTAGACATGAAATAACACTATTTAGTCGCTATCATATTCACAATGCCCGATAAGACTAAATAAGACTAAATAAGAGAAAATACGATATTTTTATGAAAATGTACATTTGAAAAATCTGATAGAGTGAAGCCGCGAAAGTTGAAGCGCGAAGCAGCGAGAGACGACTGTATTTCTTTAAGTCAATTTAATTTATTATTCAAAGTATTGAGTATTTTCTTTAAGTCTTTATAATTTATTATTCAAAGTAGTCAGGGTACAAATATTCAAAGTGCCAAATATAAATATTTAAAAACAATTAAAATAAATATGTATTCCCTGCCTGTAAACGGCTTACAAAATTTAATAATATCGCTTAGAAACTTCTCGTAAACACATGTGAAAATGCCATTATTGAAAAATTTAAGATAAATTATTGCTTTTTTCGCAATTCCACCAAATTAAAGCTACTTCCATTGAATTTATTCAATAGTATTACTTATGCATTTGAAGAAAACATTATAAATGAATACTCACCCTAAACTATGCTGTCAACAACAGTGAATGCTAAAGTAAGTGATACCTCCAGCTTCAGTTTGAGAGAATGGTTAAGATGCATCTCGGGCACCATAGGACCAAGGAAGAGTGATCTTGTGGACGGTATTCTTCTCTTACAATTAAAAATAGTACTGGTCATGAAAAAGAAGAAACGATAACTGTTCAAGATGATTTATATTTCCATTTTTTCTGTTCATTATTACAATGTTCATAATCTTCCTGTTTAGGGAGTATGATCAAATAATTAAGCGTAATTTTCACCTAAAGGAAGTTATTTACGTCAAACACGCTTAATTTTCTCAAGATGCTTTCTTGTAGGAATTTCAGAAAAAGCAAAGGAGGGTAAATTGTAACCATAGTGAAAAAATCAAGGTTGGAAGGAAAAGGAGTTAAGAGGGAAAAGAAAGAATGTAGGAAAGCCCACATCTAAATGATGGCATTTTTGTCATTTATATATTGTTTATGAATTAATAGTCGCTTGTATCGAATAGAAGAGTTGCTTTTTCCGGTACCTGATCACTTTAATTATGATTAATATCCATATTTAAAGGAGGGTAATTAATAATCAATTACGAATAAAGATGAATTAGTAAATTTTATGCGATATCTCTTGTGTTTTGATTGGTTCAGAGATTACAGGAAAATAAGATGTTGGAAAAACCTCATTAGAAATTAAAGTACACACTTGGATAATTTTTGCATAAACTTCTGCCTCATCCCGATAGGTTGCTTGCAGTAGATAAGGGAAGAGGTAGGCATAAAAATACTTATTTTTAGTAGAACAGGAATCGAAGAAAGCTGTTTACATATAAGACAAATATTTAACTGGAAGGATTCCCTGCTATTTCTCCTACTTCCGTATAATATACATTATTGGAATATAAAAAAAATATTAACTGTAAAATGTAACTGGTTTCATAGACGCTAAAGTGGTATTTTTACTCCTTTTCTCCATCTGAGACCGTTGAATCTGCAAGAGCATGACATTAGTTTTCTTTGAGAGACATTCCATTTTCCTTAAACCAGTTTTCGCTCTCACTACGAAAGAGTTATTGCCTTTTCTCTGTTTTTCGGGACGGAAAGAGTTCTTCTGTACTTGACTTGTTACCTACAAGACATGATTTATCTTAAACCGTCCGCAATCTTTAAGAGGGGCCAGAAGAAGTCAAACTGCAACATTCCCCTTCAAGAGGCAAGAGAAAAAATCACCATATCTTCTACGTTTCTGACAGGGTTTTTGTCGCATTTTCAATTCGGCTGTCGTCGACGCTTCCACAGCATCGGGAATTCATATTCCGATAGTCATACGGAGCTTCAAAATGTCGACATTTATATTTAGTCATTCACTGAACCCAGTCTCAGAACTCTATAACAAATAAAAAAATAACTGAATTGTAAATGCAAAAATAATATTCGTTTGAAATATTTAGTAAATTAAGTTCCACAGAATGGAGGTGGAGTAATACTTTTCTTATAACAGGATTATGTGTCCAATGTAGTTCATATTTGCGTGCATACTCTACATAATGAAACAAGTGTTAATGCTATTATGGGATGAATTTTTTTAATTTCAATGACCACATGAGGTTTATCCATAATTATCTTTCAAAAATTTTTATCGAAAAAATAATTTATTGCGAACGATGAAACATGTAGCTATTAATGATGAATTAATTTTTTTCGTGGAAAAACGTCACCAATTTAAGAGTTCTGACAACTCTCTTGAAGTGATTTTAAAGGAAATCCAGTGTTTACTCTAAATTTATTAATCCAAATGTTTGATTAAATTCCTTATCTGTAAGTAAATATTAGGATCTAGAAAAATTCCGTACGGTAAGATATAAAAAATGTAAAACATGTCCACCTTCAATTTAGAAACCGTTCAACGAATTCTTTGACATAATTTCTCTCTTTCACTGCATCTATTTAATCCTATTTTCGAAAATAGAAATATAAAATATTTTTTCGAAACATAGAAACATTGGTTTCATTCGTTTTCGGTTATAAGGTCCGTCCTGCTTCCGTAGCAATAAATCTTCAAATATCGACGTTAGCGATAATTAAGGAATATCGCACAAAAGAATACGTTAACTGAATGCCACGACGGAGTTCGGATGAACACTATCTCTAACCTTTGCCTCCCATTCAATGCCATTGAGCTTCCCTCTCGAGTTAATAAATGGTGAAAAGAAAGAGCTTTCAAAGGATGCGCTTGAGAATGTTACGCTAGACTTGGAAAATAAACAGATGGCGACATGATGCACCCGATAAAAAAAATAGAGCCGAGCTTTAGGTTGAAAAATACAGGACTGGATGCAAGAGTAGAATGGCCGTTGATTGGATGCCCTCCAGTGGAAATACTCGGAAACTAGAAAACGGTAGGGGAGAGCGAAGGAGGCAACTCGTATGAAATATTCATGCAACAAGGGGACTTCGGAAACGCGAAAAAAAAACCCAGTCCCTAATCGCAACAGGGCCGGCGACCTGATTTCTCCATTCTTCGTTCAATCTTCCCAGACCCATCTCAACCGTGTTCCCTTCCTTCCCCTGTTTCACTCGCAGAATACGGCGATATATTTCCATTAGCTGGTAATAAAAGAAAGGCGTGAGAATCCGTGGAGGAAGAGATCCCCGAAATTTCGTATGTGGAATGAGGAAGGAAAGTCGGCGGAATTTGGAGACAGAAAACGGAGATATTTCAACTAAAGTAATATCTCGCGACTCACGCTGTAAGACGTCGGATGAAAAAGGTAATGCTTTCAGCGGGTGAATGTTTCAATTTAGGTGAGATACCGTCTCGTTTATAATTTATCGCCTAGAAAGCTTCATCTCGCTCTATTGGGTCTTCACGCACATATCATGCTCTCCTTCCTCCGACTTTTCTTAGGATTTTAATTTGCGCAACTACATCCTTGCGGTTGCGAGCTACTCTCATTTAATTTCCGAATTTTTAAATCGATTTTCTTCACAAGATTATGTTATTTCAGTTTTCTCTAATTACCATTTATTACTGAGGACTTCCTTCATTAAGGATTGCAAAAGCCAAAATATTATAAGCACGTTGCCTAAAAGACTAGAAGATATAGCTGCAATAAAATGTTCGCTGGTCAAGAGAGATAAGGTTAATACGATCATAAAATATTGTACGAATTTTTCTTACGAGGATTAGCGAAAATAGTGTTTAAGGTAAACAAAAGGAACTGTGAGGTTATTTTTCTCTACGGCAATAACTCGGTATCTCGATCGGAAAAATACATCAGCATAGCCTGAATCATCTTCTTTAAGGAATATCGGAATAAGGAAAGGTTTCCGGCCTTAAAATAGCCGACAAAATCAAAATCTATGAAAGCATAGTTAATCTATTGTCGCTATCGTGTTACACCACTAACATGAATGTTATGAAAGCTGAAAATATTCATTAGAATGCTCTGAATAGTTATTGCTAAAGAGTAAATGGGCTTCTCACAAAAAGTATCCCTAAAATGCAATCAAACAAACATCCAGAGTAAACGTAATTTTACCAATACAAAATAAAGATTAACATTTTTGGGATATTCATTCGCAAATGTTTAAGTGGAAATAAACATTTCCTCGTAAAATAAACCGGCCTTTTTAATATCACATGAATTAGAATACGAATTATGCGGTAGAATACTTCTTTATTACATTATGCTACTTGAAAACAAAGTTAAATTGACGAAGGGGAATGATGATTTTCATTACGAATACCGTGCATCTACTGCCTGAGGGAAAGACACAAAAATCCGGATAAGACTTTCGTAGAAAAACACCGTATTCTAACCGTACATAAAATGACTGCATCAACAAAAGAAAGGATTCCGGAAGGTATGTATTCGATTCGTAGCATTATGAGATGCCGAATAGACGGACTGGGAAATCCATGCCAGAATCACACTTGGGAACTGGGAGTGTGCTAACTCCGGAAGTAGACGATCCGTTCCGAAGGTTTTGATTGACGGACATAATCCATGCATGAGGTAATTGATCGACGTCGCCGTCAATGCGCCAGAGGCCTTGTTCAATTGCAGCCCCTTTGCATGAATATTCATTTTCGATTACTCTGCCTCAGCTCGTTATCCGGTTTGACTGAAAAGGAACGCGGAATCGGTCGTCGTACGTGACCAACGGACGTGAGTCGTCTTCGGCAGGATGTCGATCTTACACTTCGCTCCAATGCCATTTAGTTGTTATTTGTCACAAAATAATTGGAGCTTGCGATCGTTCTTGCATGATTTGACTTCCTGAGCAATTTATACGATTAAGCATAAACCAGATCTGCCGAACACATATGCTCGTAGATCAGAATACGGTCCGCTGGGCATTTCAAACCGGACCTCCAATTATCCCAAATATTAGCAAACACACTTTAACTCGAGAGTTTGCATGGATGTATGAACCAAATAGGCACTCATAAAAATTATTCTTGCTTCATTTATGTAATTGTCTATTTCTTGGGATTCAATTCAAATGAAATTGCTAGTTATTCTATTTTTTCTTGTTTCGAGGATGTATTTAACGATATTTAAGTTTTATATTTTTAAAACAATTTGCTGGATTTTTATGCGAAAATACGGAAAACCTAAACGAATTCTCAATAAAAATGGGGGTTGTCTGATTTAAAGTTCATGCAGTGCTACGCGTGACTGATTCGTAACGTACCCCTCAATTGCTGTACTGATGAAAACTTTTGAATTATTTGTATGATAATACATACACGCCATTAAACTATGACGAAAATTACGCAAAGTATATTTTCTTCTTTGATATTTGGTTTAAGATTTAGTGTTTCAGTCAATTCCTAGGGATGGGTCTAATATCTTAATTTCAAGTATCCATCTATTAATCTCTTTAAATGGACTATTGCTCCCCTGCGGGCAATAAAAATTTTATGGTGTCGGCTTATTGACAATAATAGTCAAAATACTCAAAGAGTTAGACATAAACTTGGTTCAACAAGCTAATCTGTTTCATAGGGTTTGACTAAATCTTAGTTTTACGTTTAAGTCATTGAATTTCACCCTTACTATATCCATGCCATTAGTCATAGTCCCATGCACTACGGTAGTATCACAGAAGTGGTGATCAATGAACAGTGAGTTGCATTTATAGTTGGTACTCGTACATCCTAACACCAATAATGGAGATGAGAAATGAAAAGAAAGAGAATCACTTCAAATTCTAGATTCAGTTCATGATCAATTAAACACCGTTTTGTTTCGTTTACTTTATGAAATTTTTACTTTTTATTCTAATGAGATTATTATAACATTAATTTGTTTACATGATTAACCGTATATTCTCGAATCTAACACGCACTTTCTTGCATTTTGAAGCTTTCAGGAATTGGGAGTGTATAATATTCGTGTGCATCTTATTCGCGATCTAAAATGTAATACCGTAATGCAGGTATTGCAGAAAAAAGTTGCTTGAACTGTAAAGTTTATGACTGTGATAATTTTCCCCGTGCCAGTTTACGCCCTTTTCGTAAACTTTCATTTCGATCACAATTCGATTAGTTGGCGGGTTACGATAAATAGAGAACAGTCTCATGACACCTTGATTTACTAAAATTTTCTCAAAGTCATGCGTTCGATATGTGATACATAACCCTCAGTCAACAAAACATGCCGTTAACGCTGGACGTATACGGTATCAGCGGAGATCCCCAAAGCTATTCCTGAAACCTATCACGGTGAATAGAACGAATCTTGAAATAGAATCATCTGTTATTATTTCTACCCTTACTTGAGCTTAAAAACTTTGGACACCTCTTAGATTCAAGAATATACTTTACTCATTTAGAATTAATCGTCCTTCTTTCACCAAAAAGAAATTTTATAACTTCAATCAGCGCTCGGTTTCATTGATTCTACTGTGAATGCTCATGGTACGCAGATCTTGCCTGTAGAACATAGACAGGTGCAAAGAAGTAATAGAGAGAGTCTGTTACGCATATTCCTTATTATGAAAGCTCAATTCGGAAACCCATTGAAAACTCGTAAAAACGCTATCATTAGGAAACCGAACTAGGGACTGAATATTCGATCGCTTCGAAGATTCGTTCAAGACGGCGTCATCTCATCGCACAGCTGAGCCAACGTCGTTCCATTTTCGTCCTCTTTTGTCAGAATAGGGTTTCAGCGAATGCGTATTTCTTCGCCTAAGGAAATCGTAATAGAACTCCAGAGAAAAAATACTTCCCTGACTAACGAGCGCCTGGTGTT
This sequence comes from Sympetrum striolatum, assembly GCA_947579665.1. Taxonomy (NCBI): domain Eukaryota; kingdom Metazoa; phylum Arthropoda; class Insecta; order Odonata; family Libellulidae; genus Sympetrum; species Sympetrum striolatum. Next base: position 43,132,833 of record OX388342.1, on the reverse strand, counting down.
CATGGGGAGACTGCAAGGCATTCAGTACATGGAGGCTCACACCGTGCCCACATTTACGGTAATACATTTAAAGCAGATATAAAAGCGCTTCATTTACAGGGAAAGCTTCGGAAATTATGAATTTTTTGAAAATTTTCTTTCTAATTTACGTAAACCATATCCAAAATATTAATGAAAGCTATAGTAGTCATTTTATCATTACTAGATACATGGTCTACTAATGCTGACTCTGTTACCGTAATAAAAGAGGCTCCAATATGACTACTCTAAAAATATTACCAAAAACTGTAAATTCTCCAGGCATCGAATCTAAGACAGAGAAATTGTTTCGAAAAGCGTTGTAGAAAACTTCCAAAACTTGTTTTAGGAGTAATCCTTCTTCGTGAATTCGTCTTTAATATACTGAAAAAAGACATTCGTAATACTCATAAATCATCGCGGTTGTCTGCCGGAGGGTATGAGTTAAAAAGAGCGGAATATAGTATTTTAGATTTAATGTCTAAATGAATACATTGACTGAGGATTACTGAGATAGTACAATTATGTCCATTGAAAAAGAAATCAAGACATCAAAGAATGATATGAAACTTTAGGATAAGGTTTAATTTTATCCGGTATTTTTCTATTCTTAATATTCCAGTTTTTATGCTCAAATTTGAACTCAATTCCAAGAACAGATTCATCTTTAACGCATTATCTTTAAATATGGAAGCACTCAAATCTTGTCTTTCCAGAGCGCCTAAGGGTAAAAGGCCTATGATGTATCTGCAAGAGAGTTTTATAATTTAGAGAATAAATAAACTTAAGAAAACTGCAGTTTCTTCGTAATGCTGTGTTGTGAAGGATGGAAAAATTTTTAACTTTCCCGATGCTATCATTACTGGACTTTTGTGAAGTATGTTTTGAATGGGATCTCAAGGATGGACTCCTTAATTGTGTAGACCGTTTTTTTATTAATAGTTTATATACTAGTATATTTATCAGTATAGGTTTTACCTACTTACATGTAAATTTGTAAATATTTGTTATTTTTTATATTTTTATGATATTATTGCTTTGTCTTCCTGTCTCTATATTTCATTACTAAATTTAGTTTCCTATCTGACAAGGACTAATTTTGCATTTTTTTAAAAGTAACTAATTGATTTGCCATGGCCGAGAATTCCTAAATTAAAGTTTCATAATAAAATTCGAAAATTTATTTTTGCCCCATATGTTGCGGTTTTCCCGAAAGGAGTGAAAGTAATTTTTATCATTTTCTGACAGATGGCATTTGAAAATATTGTTATTTTCCTATAGGAAATCAAAATTAGAAGTCTTCTTCTACTTACTCTTTAAAAGTTAGAAACTCTCAGATAAATTTTTAGTAGGAAAAATATATATTATACAAGTGACTGCAATTTTGGTACATGATTAAACATTTTATATAATTAATATTTAATGGAAAAATATAATAGGTTAAAAAAGCTATATTTGTTTTTTTTTAAGATCATTTATGAAACATTTTATTTACCATTCTAAGTGGTTTTAAACATTCAGAGACTCTTGCGATCACAATGACCCCAAGCGACTAATTACGTAACTTTTTTGACGCGACTCATTAAGGGTTAATATTAAAACCAGCCCCTTTACTGTTTAAGAGGTTAGAGAAAGGGCCAAGCAAAACCAAAGAGGAGGAGGAGCGTCACCCTGAAATATTCCTCTCCTAATCATTATTTTCTCTGTAGTGATTTGTGTCTTTGGTGTAAAGATAGTGAGGAATGAAATTCAATATCTCATTATCGTCTCTAAAAAGCTGGTGATTATTAGATGAACCTTGTAAATTTCAAGCATTCCTATTAGCCATGAGTGAGGTAAACTACCGAATGCTTCTTAGTAATCTACTCGTATATAAGCCGGATGCAACCGTCTATTCTCCTTAATTGTTTGTTGCAGCACTACGGAATCAATTATTAGTTGTTCTTTGCATCCCAAATGATCTGTACGGCATCCTTTTTCCTGTTCGGCCATTATATCATTACTATTTACATACTCATATATTTTGTTGGCTATGCATGTGGCTTTGTATACTGTCAGTAGACAAGATATTGGTCGATACTGCTTGGGTACTTCTATATTTTCATTTTTGGTGACATATACTTAATGCCCATAGTGAAAAGTGGTGGAATATAAGATGGATTACTTAGCTCATGCGTAAAATGCCAGGAAATCATGACAATATGTAAATGCTTATACCAAAAGTTTTGTATGCCATCCACAGCAGGGGCTTTCCAGTTATTATTATTATTACATCTAGATAATTTATCTTGATAAATCTTGGCAGTTTGAATCATCTATATTTTTGAACGACTGATAAATAAACAGGTAACTTCATGCATCGCATGTTTGCATAACTTTTTTAAACATTGATCAATTCAAAATAATGGCGTGCTCGCACCGCATAAATTCATATTTGTAGTTAACCATTTCTGAGCGACCGGATTAGGATTATCGAATCGAGTTAAGAAAGATATCTCAGTCGATATTCTCTTGGTGGCGAATACTCATCAAGGGAAAATTTTGATCACATCGCAATCCTTCGGAATCGACTTAAGGATTAGCATAGACATTGGCATTTAGAATTCTTATTCGGGCGGAAAGGACGATATTTAGGCCGCAGAGAGTGGGAAGGAAGGGTTGACGGGCTCAAGAAAGGGAAAGGGCAACAGGGGAGATTCATGAGAATGGGACCTAGGTAGGCGTAAGCCAAATCGAATCATCGAGAGAATATGGACTAGGGAAAGAGAGCGTCCGACGAGCCTCTTCGTTATTAATATAATCATGCCGTCTCGTATTCTATTCTGTTTGAGGAAGTAATCCCTCCATTCTCTTTCTCCCGTAATGAGACGTAAGTGGAATGACCGTTAAACCAGATGAATTAGGGCCGTTTTCACAAGATCGCCTCAAACAGAATTACGTCATCAAACGCCGCATCCTTTAAAACAACATAAATTCTGATTTGATGCAGCGATGATGGAATAGATCCATGCTTAAAGGGTTGAAAATTAAAGTTTCCTAATTTGAATGATGAATGCTTTCATTAATATCGTCCAGTTTCTTCCATAAGTGAAATCACAGCAGTATTTAGATCGAATCATATCCAACCTAACTCGTACGTACCATAAATTTGACATTAAAATTCCAACGCAGGTAAGCTTAAGAAAACATATGAACGGAGAGATGCGCATGCATACACATGGAATTTTTAGCACAGGATTCCTATTAATTTGTGGGATATGAATATAAATAATAACAATAGAACGGCTTCATTAGGGCGAGATTTAGACTAAAAGTCTCCTCTTCCGTCAACCCATCGTCATACAATATGTAAATAATCTATTTAAAGAGATAGTATGAAAAAATATGAGAAGAATTGTGGATGTAAATACCTAAGAAATTCTTATGAAAAAAATGTATCCACTGCAGGAAAACTAAGAAGGGGGGTGTGAAAAACCTGCGCAAACCTGTCGATAGTCATAACTAAAAAGATGGTAAGAAACATGATTATATTTGTAAATATACTATCAATAGGTACATATAAGGGATACATCAATAAAAATCGTCAAGTTGACATTTAAATAAGTGTTAACCATTTACGTAAGAGCATAAAATAATAAAAATGAAATAAAAAAAAAGAAGTTAATATTTTTTATTAAAGTGGTCACTTAACTGTTTATTTAATTAAATAATTTTCAGTATATATACTTATTAAAAATTATAATAAGTTTACCTTTTTTTACCATTATATCATCAGAGTTTGAAGACATAATTTCCTCAAAATATTCATTACTTCGATTAATATTAACTCTTCCACATTTGAAAGTTATTTGAGGGAAATTACATAATTAGTCTATTAGTGCAGATTCGAGCGAATTAATTTCTCCTAGTCACCCTTCAAAGCATTTTATAATATTTCCCTATGATAAAAGGTAGCATTTTTATTACAAAAATCGTTTAAAAATAATGTGCTATCGGCCAATCCATTTATTCGCATGACATTTTCTTTGGGTTTAGTGATGTTTCCATTGAAGTTATTACTGATCATCTAGTAGGTATCATCTAGGTAGTACCTAATGTTTGAATAGAAGCAAAGAAGTATATCGAGCATGTTTCGACAGAACCTTCCCCTTCCGGTTGAAGCTTTAATCTTTTAAAGCAACCTCTCGCTGCTTCAAATCTCACCGCAATGGATATTGAACTGATGCGCTATTTTAGGCAAAGATCCACAAAGGCGCAGTCGTAAATAACTGTTAACAAAAGCATACAAAAAGTTCTCTTTTGGGAGCGTTTGTGCGTCGCTTGATTTCTCTTATGCTGAAGGCATTTTCGGATTCCGTACTTCCAGTCGACAAGCAAAATACTAGAGGGAGAATAAAAGGAGAAAATGTTTTGGATTTCGGACTCGATTGATCTGTAATCCAGGGATCCATTGTGGTTGTGATAAAAAAGTGACATTTCCCTCGAGGATTATGCGGTTCCCTCAGATTGCAGTTCCCTTTGGATGAGAGCCCCTTCGTTACGTTTTCTGCTCCATCATTTGAGGTCTCTTGTAGGAAAACGCCCTGGGTAGTCTCGAATGTCAAAAAGAAGAAAAGAAATTTCTCAAAACCGTCGTCGGGGGCCGCAAAAATATGGATACACTCAAAGATTTCGATTCTAGTTACATCTTGTGTGTGGCGAGGTTGTTATATAGAAATCTTCCGCACCGCTGGTCCGGACGTATGGAACATATTCACACAAGGAGGGTTCTCCAAGCTGAAATTTACCACTAGAAGGATACAAAAGCTAACCATTTCAAGGCGGATTTAGAATGGGTGTTCGCAAATTGTTTGGTTCGTATCGATGCATGGAAATATGTATGTATGTCATTTAAGAACTCTCCTCGCAAATCATGCAGAGAAGCCACCGAATTGATCAGAGAGCCAATAAGGAAAGCAAGTCTATTTAAGATCCAAAGTTTTTCTTCTTCTCTTTTTTTCTTAGTAAGGAAAAAGCATAACGCTTCTAATACATGCATTATTTGGTGATTTTTCTTTTATCTGAATTAATTAAATGTAAACGAAGACTGTCTTATTATGATGAGTAGAATCGGCGACAAACAACCCGCCTGGAATGGTATTCTAATCCGAGTGAGCCGCAGTATTGCAAGGCTAGCCCCCGCAGCAAGGCCTACAAACACAATCAACGTATATGTTGTGTTACACATTGATTAATATTAATGTAATATGCTGATTCAATTTAATGACTTTGATGGATAACCATTTGCATACTCCAAATCGACGGGTTTAATGTTTAATGGCACCAAGTGTACTTGAGTCTCAGAATACATGATTTTACCACGGAAACAAACTTGTTTCGGTAGTAGAATCATGTAACTTGAAACTTAAAACGGCATCCCTTAGTAAACCATCTTGCTATAGAGATGGTATGAGGCGTTCTAGACAATAAGCGGAGAAAGTTATTTTTCCCTTGCTCATCTCAACGAAAGAGATTACTATGCCTATAATAAGTCCAGTAGAGGTGTATAGAGCGATCCAATAAATAGCAATTTACACAGCATTCATCACTGATTCCTCAGTAGCTTTACTTAGATCAAAAACCAGAAAAAAGACAAAATTAAATAAAAAAATATTCTTTATTATCATTAATTTCATATCCTCCACCACCTACACTACTTCCTCTTCGTTTTTTTTTGGGGAACAATTCCTTTCCTCTTACGCCTGTTGTTACGCCCTTCCCTCCACAATTAATTGCCAGATGAAAAATTCTAAGACTCACTGCATGAAATTAATATTAAAATATGAGATGTAAATATTTATCTACGACAGTATTTTCGAACTCTATATTCAATCTGAACTTAGAAGATAAGTGATTAATTTATACCATATTATCTTTTACGACACAAACATTATAAATAATGTTTTTCGGGACATGTTTGATGAAAAAAAGGTGAAATTGGCCTTTCGCCCACAGCGCCCTCAAAGTATATAATCAGCAACCTCCGGTTTATCAGGATTTCATGAATAACTCATAAACTATCAGTGTTAAAAAATGTTTCACGCAAAAGTTATAGTAAATTACATTTTCTAAAAAGTTTATTAATAATAGTATATACCTAAATATCATATATATGGAGATATTTTGCAAAAACCGAAATTTGCTACGAGGAATAAAGCTCTACTTTTGGTAAACCGATTTACTCCAAAAGCTAATCAACTCTGACAGCACCTACTATAGTGCTACATATGACGTTTGGTATTAATACGACTAATTATTTTTACGTTAGAGCGCCAACAAGCACGCAGACACATACAGACACACATATACATACATACAAACAAACATCATTCCGAAAATGATCAAAACGTGTTATAGGGGCCCCAAAGCATGTATTTCCGTTGAAGTCTCGAAGTCGATTTATTTCATAAAAACTACTCTCTATACTACGTATATGGAGATAGTAAAAATATTACAAATGCGCGGAAATCGTAAGGCTTTGGTAAAGATAACTAACTCAGATTAAACCAGATTTGTTTCAATTTAAGAAAATACCCTCGAGGAGAATTGCATAATATATCAAAATAAATCTCATCGACATCTCAAACTATTAGCTAATGGTGACATTATAGCGATTATTTGAAATATTATAATACATTATTATAATAATATTATTTGAAATAATAGCGAATTAACTATTAGCGAGATAACTTAGCTGAAGTTGAATTTGTGTTGTTTGAACGTAATCAATTATTACGAGCGATATACATGAATTTTAATAGGTAAAAGGTTATATATGTATTATCAATTGTTTGGCTGTCTCACTAATTTATTTTCTAAGTACAAAGTACTTTGAGGGAATTCTAGCTTAAATTCACCACAACTCACTGAGAGAGTGAAGCCTGTAAGAACTTCACGCATTCATTACTTTTGGAGAGTTATATTTATTAATAGAAAGTGAATGAGAAGAACAATATTTAATTTGACGACTTATTAATACCATTTAGTTTAAATCATATTTGAACATTTCACTTGAAATACTTTTGTTAAATAAATCATTTTCAATTTCTAACAGGTAATAAATTGTGGAACTTCTTTACAATTTACGAAAGCAAACATATAATACGAAAAGCAGTACAAAGACATACCATCGAGAAAAATGTATTTTAAGACATTTTTAAACTCGTTTATAGAAGAATATTTCTCCAAACTTCTTGGACTCATACATTTTTAATTCCGAGAATCTCGTTCCGTATTACGACCTTTTTGCTAATCTACCCGCAAAAATATCAGTGGCGTAACGCGAATATGACAAGCAATATGATAAGCTTTGACATCATGACGCAAATTTTAACGGATCCATGAAGCCTATAACCGCAATTTTGAGGAACAGAATTTGTGAACGGAATTTAAATAACTCAAAATAATAGCTTTTTATCTCGCAGTCAGCGTAATGTGCCCAACTGCTTGGATGATTTTCCATCGCCATCTTGATGTGAGGTTATGCTAGGGATTCAGGTCAAATTAAAGAAATCTGTCTTCTATTACATTGTAAGGCTATATTGCTTATATATTTATTCTTTTTAGTCCTTTCTTTGGACATTATTCAATAGTGTCCAAAGTAGATTTGTGGCGAGTATTCATAAAAATAAAATGTCACGAAAGCCTTAAAACGTTTCAAGTGCAAAGAAAAAGATGTAATACGCGTTAAAATCAGAGACACTTGATGTAAGAGCTGGAGATCAGTTCGAATAACGTTAACTTATAGAAGTCATACCAAGGGAATGACAAAATTTTGACTGTTCATATTTCCCTTCTTATATTCTGGAGCTCGTTCGAATAGAAACGAAGCGGGAAATAACCAAAATACACGTTAGGAGAGAGCATCAGGTAGATAATATGGGATGGGCACACGAGACGTTCCGCGAAGGGTAAAAAGATTTCTTCCTTTAAGGGTAAGCCCGATACAAACTGATGGCGAAAGACGGGAGCAGAGAAGGCCCGGAAAGAGATGAAAGAAAAAGCATAGGAAGATTCGATAGAGAGAGAACCCACGAATCGGCAATGGGGAAAAATAGGACGAGGAGAAGGAAAGGCGAAAGTCTCAGAGGCTGTTATTCTCCTTCTTTATTTCGACATCTTTTCGCCTTAGCGAGTTCTCTAGAATCCCTTCGCGCTTTTTTCGCCGCTATCTCAACATATGGCTTCGACGGAGATTCACTACTTTCAAATGACAACGCGAAATCTTTTTGGTATATTTTTATACTTATTTATACTTACATGTTTGTACTTGAGAGCGACAACTTTATCGTACATACATTCATTCTTTTGCGATTAGCGATGATTCAATTCATTTTAAAAGAAATTTAGTTTAATTTATGCATCCACATCCTGTAGCATTACCCTTTCGGATTTCACTTCCGCAATATCAAGATACTATAAATACTATAATTATTTATAGTGGAATATATTTTTAGTTAGTTTTATTATTTTTATTTGGCTAATTCTCCTCCTAAAAATAATAAATAAATTTAAGAAAGTCTTTCAGTCGACCACAATTTTATACCATATTTGAATTATTTCTGTGCTTTGTTTTATTTACTATTCATTGCATTTAATATTAATGAAATCCATTGGTTAAACCTAATAACCTTCTACGCGATGATGAGAAAATTTAATTATTTCTCGATTAATTCATCTAATTTTTCGATCACAGTTTAAAACGTATTAAATAACCAAACAGACCACTCGCCTGACTTTCTTACTGTATTTTCTTAATATCTATAGCCATAAATGTGATAAAATCCGCCCCTCATTTGAGTTCTAAACATCTGAAATTTTTCATCGATTCCATCCATTAATTATGACATGAACGGCCAGTTTGTTAAGAAACTTCAATTGATAACTAATGCCGTACGTATATTTTTCATTTGGTATAAATACCATGGGTATCTTTTTAATACTATGTTAAACACAAGCATATTTTAATAAAAATATTTCTAATTTCTAAATTAGCTCTTATCTGAATAGTACTGTATAATACGTAACCAAAAGAATATTATTGAGTGACCACTCTTACAATTTACATATTTCAAGTCTACTCGCAGACAACCATGTCTTAACGAGGATTCGAACGCGAGACCTCGTGTTGCTAAACTAATTCCTACGCCATCGATACCTCCAGCAGCACCAGAAGGTATCACTGAAAAATGTCTGAAGATTCCAAATCATATCTGTTGAAAACGTCTTTTACTTAAAATGAATTCAATAACGTAAGAAAATTACCGAGAGCAGAATTTGCTTCCGAATATTCTTTGAGGTAAAAACGTTCACAAATATGTAGCCAGAAGTAAAACGGCCATTAACCTCGAAGGATTTTGTCGTCCAAAAACAGGCGCCATTCATTCCCGCCGAGTAAATTTGAAGCAAAGCTTCGTAAATATTCATAAGGCTTTGAGAAAGCGCTTTTAATGCTCCATTTTTTAGAGGAAACGCTGAATCGTTGAGTGGTTAGCAACATTCAAATTAATCTCCACTTTCTTGTCGTACGATGTTTGAGACAACACCAACTTGTGCTGACCGGTTAATTAAACAGGTTATGTTTTCAATATTTTTTTGGAACACACTTAACAAAATCTGTCACTTGAGTATCTTACGTATTAAAATTAAGGCCCAAATAATTCATTATCTTAAGGAAACGCCATTGAATTTCATGGTTATTGAAATAATTATATTAAGAGGTTATAAAGAAATAGATTGTCGATATAAGCCAAAATATGTCGAAAATTTCTTTTCTTGAAAGAAAATAAAATTATAGCAATTGATTATGTTTAGTTCGAGGAATTCCGACTCTGATTCAATAAAAAAACTCTCTATCAGAGACAAAGGAATCGCTAACTTCATTAAAAAATGTGACTGAGATCCTGTTTTCCATTTTTCTATCCCCCCATTTTGCACTGTAAGCTCTTTATTACAGTGACATCGAGAATGAAAAGTCTCTTCTACCATCTAATCTTTCGTCAATGATACTATAAAAATAAGTTGTACAGGAATAGAGATAGAGAGGAAAACTTTAGGAGCGGATCCAAGAAAAAAACCAAGGTGATATCTTCCATGAAAAATTCCACTGCGGGATAACACACACAAAGAAGGGTGTTGTGAAAAATCTGTGCAAACCTACTGAAAGTACTAGCTAAAGATGTAAAATGAAACTAGAAAAACATGGAAATTACAAAAGCAGTATTCTAAAAAAATACCAAAATAATAAAAAAACGAAATCAAAAACAGGAAATATTGCAATAGTACACTAAAATAATAATTAATATCACAAAAAAAAATTAAAATTGTTATGGAAATTAAACATACTAAAAATTAAATTTGATAAAACCCAACCGTTAATTAAAAATGGCAAATTAATAAATGTAATATATATCTTAAGAGTAAAGAGTAGGTAAAGTTCTATTTTAATTTATTCCAGAAACTTTGGAATCTAAATTTTTGAGCATCTGTTTGTGGATGATACCAAAAATATATAAATCAGCAGCACTTCGTAAGGCCCGCGATCTCGAAGTGACTGTCGTTTTCATAACAAATCAGATTAGAGTCACCTTTTCAACTTCAATCTTCTCTTAGCATTCGTTATTATTTAAGAAAAATCATTTTAAGATTTTTAAAAATCCGAAAAAATCTATTTATCTTTGTAATTATGTACTACGTAAACACTTCTGCAAACATTTTTACGCATGAAACGTATATGACCAATGAAAATCGTCCATACAATGAAGTATATTTACAATTAGGTATCTTATTTAAATATTGTTAAAATTGCTGGAGGCAAAGGAAAGGTTTCGAAATGAAATTAGCAAAACAATTAGCAATCTTAAAAATTTAGTAGTATGGATCGTAAACAGTATAATATTTTTGTAAGCAAATCATCAAGTAGGGTAACATTAATGATCACATGCACATCCATTATTTTCTATGCATATTTTATATCAATCATTTATTACCTACAGCTGCAGACCGATTTCTCTCCTTAAAACTACAAATTTATTATTTTAAAAAGTACCATATTATACAAAAAAGGTTTCATTTTAAGTTGGTGTTCAATATTGATACTACATAACATATTGATTGATTTTGAACAGTACTATTAATGTTATATTTCTTTCAATATATATTTTAATAGATAAATTTGTTGCAGAATTAGTGATATAATAACTTTATGTAGTGCAGACGGCGTGAATTAAACTTCATGGTAAATTGCTTGAAGCCTTATGCGTATGACACCTCTAATCATCGTATTAACATAAATTCGTAAAATTAAAACTTTTTATGCGTCATAATTCACCAATATTATCAAAAAACAATACATATCCAACAAAATTGACACATTTACGACGAGTTAGCTAAATTTATTTTAAAATAATATGTAGTGAAACAGCTCACTTGTCAATAATAACCTGTCCAAATATTACCGCTATGAAGTAGTTCATAAGTATCAACTATGAACCTTCAGAAGATAGCTGAAAACAGCTGACTTTAATCTAACTTTAAATACTTTGAGTTCCTTTTCCTTTCATTGTTTAGTTCAAAAGGGCAACGGCCTGAACCATAAATTACCGGTTAATTATTTTAATTTTCAAATTTAAAAAATATACTTAATTGGGTGATTGAATATTATATGCATACATTTTTTAACAGAATAACTTATATAAAATGCTCTGATATTTAACTTATTTTTATTAAACATGTAACACTGAATCATATATTAAGTAACCTAGATTTCACACAAGAACGCCTAAGTTGCGAGATTTATTGGTTCAAACTATTAAAGTTAAAGTAAAGGCAATCACCAATCGTTCATTAATTGGGCATAATTGAAAAAGGAACATTTCAACTATTGATTTTGTACACACTTGAATCGGAAAGAGAGAATTTGTTTTCGCCACTCAAAAATAAAAGTGCTCCGAGCCCATCTGCAGGCCCTTAATTCTAAACCAACGATCTCTTACTTGAGATCATGCTGGTAATTCGACGCAGTTAATTTGCTGCGGCATTTAGGCACGTCAAAGCAGGACTCTGTTAGCACAGCTCCGCAGCCTCCGCAATGTCAACAGAAACACTTTCAGCAGTCCCTCCCTCCGAATCACTCTTATTCTACATAGGGCGGGCATATAAGGCGAAAAAAATAAAAACTACCCAAAATTTCAAAGGGAGATAGATATCTCTACTGGAGGGCTCAACCACCTTCGCTTTGCCTCCATTCATATTTATGACGTCGGAGACCTTCAGAGGGATGTCTCCAAGGCGACCATTGGTATGCCTATCTCACTCATCTCCATAGACCTCCCTTCTCTTTGCGCCCTCTATAAAGCCGCCAAAATCATCGTACCAGGTGGTCGAGCCTCTCTCTTATTTTTTCATCTTTTCATTCCCTCGTATAAGGCGAGGAACCAATGCTCTAAAGAACTTAAGGACCTCCAGAGGAATTTTGCCTAGAGAGTAAAGATGGTTCTGGTGAAGCCACTCGAAAATCTTTGCTGGTGGCGGATATTTCTTTACGCCTCAACCTTTCGCTCGAAAGTCAGAGCAGTCCTTGGGATAGAGAGAGAGAGGAAAGAAATATGATTTCGAGTTTTTGCCTCTCCGAAATCACCGATGAAAAAATTTTCCATCTTCGTATCCTTCCTAAATCCACCGCGCTTGAATTTTTCTTTCGTTTTGCTGCACTGCACTGAGGCTTGGGAGTATTATTTGCTTAGTTAATTTGAGCATACGATGCCGCGATACGTTCAGGTTTTTATTACTCCCTCCTACGGGTTGAACATCCCCGTAGAAGTGCCCAGGGGAGAGGAGAATTTTTAATTATGGTAAAATACCTCTGCTTGTTGAATTTCTGAGAAAATATTTGCTCGTTAGTAATTGCAGTTGCTTTCCACGGGAAGCGACTGCAAACAATTAGAATTTGCTGTGAATTTTTTCATCGTATATATTATTACCGCCTATTAAACAGGTAAATGTAGCGTGTATTAGCGTTTACGACAAGCAATATACAAGCATTCCCACAGTTCACTAACGTGGTGGAGAGTATTTTGATCGAGATAGTAGAGTATTTACATTATATTTTGGAGGAAGATTAGTCAAACGATCAGAAGACCTTACGTTGTGTCGTTGACCCTAAGGTTACCGCAGATTTTATTTTTTGTGACTCTTAGTTAAAACGAGGAGGACAAGGGTTCCGTTTAAAAATTTAAAATATATGTCAGAAAAAGCATCGAAAATAGCTGAAGTTTTCTAAATGTTTTTTATTTGTTGATTTTATTTGACTGAATATAATTGAAAGGGATAGTAAATAATAAAATTCTTTAATTTTTGCCATAGGGAACTCATTAGGATGATTTTCTCCTAATCTTTTACTATTAATCAACTTCGTGCAGACTTTAACATCTACTATTATGAGAATAAAATGCTTCCACATAAATAGCAATCAGACGCTTTCTAATCCTTATTAATGGCTATTTTTTGTATTTTATTAGAATTTTCAGGCTATAGGCACCCTATGCTACATTTACGAGGGCTTTTCCCACTCATAGCTTTCTGCCTTAGGAAGGAAAACATGAGAAACTACCTCACTCCTTATTTTGCCTAATAATATCAGCCCCACTTCAAATCTTTTCGTTTTGTTATGGTGAAGGGTAAGAGGTTGAAACCGGCCTTTGAGCCGAAAACTAAAAATAGAAGCAACGAATATTTATCACACAACAAATACTTACTGGTAAAGTAAATACATAAATTTCTCCGAAAACACGAGGAAATATTTATATTTCGCATTTTTCAGGCTGAAATATTAGCATATATCGCTCATATCAACGAAAGTCACTCTTGAATTATTAGCTTTGATTTTTCGTCAGTTAATTTACATTATATATTAAAAGCATAGTATACAAAGAAAGTGCAGTGTATATTAGTAAATGAATGTATTTACGAAATAAACGCTTCCACTTGAACTTGAGAAGAATAAATTTTCATAGTTTTTAAAATGATGTGGAAATATCTCTGTTAGTTTCCTAGATATCTGTAGTCACAATATTCTTTTAGTTTTAACTAGTAGTTGGCCGACTTATGATGCTGGGTAAAGCTAAGTTGCAGAAATTTCTTGTGCTTTGAAGATTCCGTGATATCGAATGAAGGGACCTCACAGTCATAAATGAAATTCCACTCTACCGGTAGCCCCAAGTGTGGTGCGCCAGGAAACCATTGTTGTCAGTAGCAGCAACCTTTCTGTCCCAAGCAACGCCAAAGATTGAGTTTCCACAACTATGGATCCCGTCGACAATAGACTGAGCCCCTCGTTACGCTGGAATCGGATGAGCACGACGGAGCTCGAGAACTCTAGAATGCGACGAAAGAACTGTGGAATACTCACTCTCCGATTTCTGCACTTCCCGCAGATTATGTAACCGTCTAAAGGGAAATAATATAATCGTCTATCGTTATTTGAATGGGAGAGAGTGGCGATTACTGCTTTATTTACTCGTGAAGAGACAAGAGCATGGCATAAAGAAAAATAATTTGCCAGTGATGTGAAGCTCTAACTATTCATATTTTAATTGGCACTTTATTCGGCTAGCTTAAACCGAGTGGGCATTCAATTAACCTCTCCCAATTTGTATGTTGTTTGAATAGTTTTATCAGATAAGTGAAAAAAATAGAGTGTGGTTTGGGAAAGATCTTTGCAATAGATGGTTGGCAAAGAAATCATCTAATATGGGGAAAATGATACGTATCTCGGAGTTGGTAATCCAATACAAATGGCAAATTGTAACAAGGATAGAGCTTTAAGGGGTGTAAGTGACACGTGAGAAAATGTAATTGCCTGACATTTTAATCAAGATAAAATCCCCGGCGCCGTTTTAGAACGCCAATAAAACTTCTGTCCACGAAATTGCCTTATAAAAAGCTATATAGAAGTTAAGAGACACACGTGCCATTTATTATCTTGACATTAACTGATTAATTCGCGAAGATTTACTTCGAGATACAAGTGGAACATTAAATTCGTAATATGGTAAACCGCTAAAAATGGGGATCAAGATACGATAGGAAAATGAATATTGGTGAAGAATTCACAAAGGATATAGACTGAGGAACGTAATCACGCAAACAGAATCACGTACACGCCAAATCATCGTCAGGCATACATTAACCCCGCGAAGACCTTCGTGAAATTGTGAGCGAAAGAGTCGATGGAATCTAAAACATGGATTAGTTCGTATAGAGCTAAAATACTCATCGTAAAATTTTGAAGAATAATTAAACACTCATATTTCGATGTAAAGAGATGGATATCAATTAAATGCTACAAGAAAACACCTTCGAAAGGAATCAGGTTATTTTCCAAAAAAAAATATTACGGAAAAAATATCAAACAAGTTTCATCCACCTCATGGAAGTTTCGATCCACCCCTTCACAAAAATATATTGCCCGAAGCTCGTTTGCTTTATGGGAAATTGGAAGGATACGGAAATTGTTGATTTTGCTGTGAGCAGCGGCACCGAAGGAATTCCGCGATCTCCCAAACCAAAGATTTTGAAAGGTAATACGAGCTGTTTTGATAAGCTTGAAAAATTTTGCTTTCGGGTTTTCCCTTTGGTCGATATAGCTGACAAATCATGTCTAAGTAATTACACTCAAACTGTGTGTTCGCTTCATCTTGCTGTTTAACCCAAAATGAAATTCTAGGAAGGATCTTCATAGCACTTGATTAACGTTTGTTTTACCATTTTTTGTCTTAAAGAATGTACGAGATCCAATTTCGCAGAGTAATGATTCGACGGAAATCGCAGATTTTAACGAGTTTTGGTCATTCATCATCCTCAAAGTATATAATTTCATTACATTTAATAAAGACCTTTAGGCTAGCGTAAATCAATTTACAGTATTAATATGTACACTCCCGGTATGTATAGAATTCTTGAATTCGAAATACTAGAGATATTTAGCTGCGCAATCATTTTCCTCTCGTCGCATTAAGGCTAGCGTAAATCAATTTACAGTATTAATATGTACACTCCCGGTATGTATAGAATTCTTGAATTCGAAATACTAGAGATATTTAGCTGCGCAATCATTTTCCTCTCGTCGCATTAAGAGTCATCTAAGTAAGACTTGAGCGAAAATGCAACACAGTAACCAAGGACGTGCGTGATTGATGAATACTTTGTCATTTAAAATCTTTCTTATTTTGATATATCGCATTCTAAATTTAGTTCAATATCTGAACTTTCTTTTCTCCATGAAATTAGCATGGCAATTTTTGGTGAAAATAGGATCAAGGTGTTGTAGATCCTACCACTCTATGCTACATTATAAGAATTGCACTGATTCTAATGAATTCATACGTAATAGATACCGCTATATCGTAAGATTGAAAATATTTTCGTATAAGTTTGTTACAACAGAAAAAATATTTTTATTATTTTCTGAACTCTTGCACAGGCAGATTAAAAATAATAATAATAATAATAATAATAATATAATTAATTCATGCTCATATATTTATTAACCCTTCCTTGGCTATGCCGTGAAAACTTCCAAAAACAGCTGTGCGGGGTACTTGGGTACCCCAACGCTTTTTCGCGAATATTACGTCCTTTTTTGGTTTTTCTTTTATTTAACCTATAATTATGTTTAGAAATACATTACTGATTATTTTGTTCAGATTATCTTTTATTTTTTTGGAGGTAGCATTAGAGTTTTGACTATAATATGGGATAATATATCACAACTAAATTTGAATAACCTTATTTTATTTTAATTAAATAATGTGATATAATTACTGTTAATGCAATAAATAATGAATCGATTGAAAAATCTGTAAGAAAGGGTGACTGAATTTCCACAAAGACACGACAAGACATTGTGTACAGCAATCCAAGCAAAAATGGCTGTGCGGGGTACTTTGGTACCCCATTCAAAAACTAAAGATATTTTGGAAATAAGTAAAACAAATTTCTTTCAATTTCATAATATAAAAGAAATATTGATGCACGAATAAATGGAATAATAAACATTGTTGGTTAAAAGTAATACTTTTCTATTGAATTTAGCTATTTTGGGGTCCTCAAGTACCCCGTACCGTCAAGGAAGGGTTAATATTATACAAATGAATATCCAAATGAAATACCTAGTTTTAAGGTCTTTTGTATTTTTCCAAGATTTATTGATATGTCCAAGAGATATTTAATTCTTTAATTTAAAGCTAAGTTTAGTTATCCTGTGATGACCTTTAGAAACAGAGGCCCTTCCCCTTTCCGAACTGCCGAAGGAAATCTTCACCTTTCTCTAAAGACCCTTCCAAAGGGGCATATATGCCCCCATTATGCCCTGGTAACCTAAGATTCTAACGCCATTTCTAGGCACCCTTCACTAGCTCGGACCACCATAAACATACTAGGCCACCTCTGGCCATCCTCCGCAAATCGTATAATGTCAACGAATTTTTAACCCTTAAGTTTGGCCGAGAAAGGCAGTATTAAACTCCTCCATCAGAATTCGCTAATTAGTTTACTGTTTATAGAATTTTATTTGGTTGTAAAACTATGACTGGGAAAGTCACGATAAACAATCATCTGGAGACTTTATCAGGAGTATTTTTCCTTTAATTTGAAGCTATTTTTTCTTTTATCAGTTACTTGAAAATTCATATTTATTGACGAGATATGCTGTAAATTCTTATATCGTGAATTTAAATATCTTCATCTACATCTACATTAATACCCTAAAAGCCGCCTTTCGGCGTGTGGCAGGGGGTGTAAACACCAGTTGAATCTAAATTACTTCCTTATTCGGTAATTGTCACGTATTGTTCGCGGAAAGAATGAATCTCTAAAACGATTCGTCCTAGCATCTATTTCTCTTAACTTACGATCATTATCGGATCGACCGAGGTAGCAGGGGGGTTGCATGATACCGATTGTATCTTCGGAAAATGTAGTTTCCCTGAATTTATTAAGCAATCGCAGCCTAGCTTCCAATCTCCTTTCTTTCAAGGATTCCCAACCTACCCATACCTACCCCAACCTATCCCATCTTAAAAAGGAAGGAGTGATCGTTTTCCTGATCTCAGGAATTAACCCATTCTCAACACAGATTCCTTTTCTATTACATATTTCGAAATAAGCACGCATTCAA
This sequence comes from Sympetrum striolatum, assembly GCA_947579665.1. NCBI lineage: Eukaryota > Metazoa > Arthropoda > Insecta > Odonata > Libellulidae > Sympetrum > Sympetrum striolatum. Next base: position 43,114,601 of record OX388342.1, on the reverse strand, counting down.
TTTTTTACGGTTTTCACGCCTTCTTATATTTCCGATGTCCAACCTTATGCTAACGTATATTTTGTCCTTGTATTTTTTTTATCTGCTGTTTACTTTCTTATTTACAACTTTAAAGTATTAAAATTTTATATTTATGTTTGAATATTTCACCTAATCTATTCGTAACTGTATCTCTTTATTAAAAGTAGTCATTTGTGTCAATTTGTCATTAAAATGCCTGTATAATTTAGTGCTGATGTTACGTAACAATTTAGAGCTAGTGAAAAGATGGTTACACCACAAAATGTCCTGTAACGTCAGTTATTAGTAAATAATTTTGTGGAGTATGGTGCAAAAATGTTTCTTGATACTCGGAGCTGGTATTTGAAACTAAACAGTTCTCTAATTTAAAATAATGAGTAAAGCCATCAGGTAATATCGCGATGCTCTCTTTATCTCTTTAATTTTCCTCGTAATGATGAGTAGCTCTTATGTGCAGCATGCTAAGATATATTTCCTTTTCCACAAATGACTCGCAAAATCGTTCGGATGCATTTGTAGTAAAATATTCTTTAAATGCTTTCAAGTTCTATACCCAAAAATCAATTTGTAACCTCTTGGTCAGCTTCTATCAATTCTGGCCCACGGTGTGTTTGTTTAAATTTTTAACTCCGTACTATCACAATAGATTAATTCAGAATACAAAAGTATACAGACAGAATAATCCTAATCCTTCAGGAAGCATTACGAGAGACAATAAATACGTGATACGTGGTCACCTTGGAAGACTATTGTGATATCTTAAATTCCAATTTATCGATAGAGCTACCTATTCCTACTAGACAGAGTCAATTATCAAAGCACCTTCTGGCGAAATATAGGCTAATAAATACCTCCGAAGGAGTGATGGTGGACAAGTAAGCGAGGGGTAATGGTTAAGAATCACCACCACTTTTCACTAACCCGTTCTGTACCCGAAGGCAGCTAAAGTGCTTTCCGTACGTCTTCATTCAAGAGCGCGATAGAGCGTCATTGGAAGCAGCCCAGACGGAATAGTATGGCGACCCATCAGACCGAAGAGGCCCCATTCACACTCATCTCTGTTCCATTTTACGAGTAGGTCCTCTTTATTCCCTTAAAATGGAGGTCTTGCACTGCATGGGACTGCGGATGGAACTTCAAGTGCAGTGAACATGTAATTTAATTTCAAGGTTTGCTCAATGCGTTAGACTTCAGGATTATAAGAGGAAAATGGAGCTCGGCTGTTGATGACTTAAAGGCTTAATAACTGAAACTTGAAACATCCGAAAGGACGGGGTTATTGAAATTATAGGAAGTATTTAATGCACATTTCAATCGCCACGTCGTATTATTCTTCCCCTGAAGATGATAACATGTATGTTGAAAAGTGCATTGGGCACTTCTTCCCAAGGAAAACGAACTTGAAAAAACCCCTTAACTCAACCCTTGGTTACTTCTTAGAAAGTCAGTGCTCCGGACCTTAAAGTTGTTTCTGGAATCGGTCACAACACAGTGCGGAACGCTGATAACGGCTGCTTTTGGAGAGTTTTTAAACCTCTCACACTACAAGGCTAATTTTAAGCAAAAAATTCGTTTTTCGAAAATTTTGAAGTACCCATTCTGACACCAGGTACATTTTTGAGCAGTTAAAATTTTTATGAATCGCTTGTCGCATTGAATATTTAATTGTTTTAAAAGTTACATTTATGAGATCTGAAGCCGGATGATTGAATCGAGTGCACAACAGGTCTATGGCGTGCTCAACTAGCAAGTACATGCACTCCAGCCGTGCTCGACTAGGAAATGCATTTTAGCCGTGCTAGATTCATGATGTTCACACGACATTGTATAGGTAAAAAGTAGTAATATGACGAATTTACGGACGTGATATGTGCAATTTTGGCTGTTTGTTAATATTCATATATCTCAGAAGATACTTCCCGTGGTAAATTTTAACAAACTTCTTCATTTATACACAGTTGATGTTATAAATCCGCTCTCGCGTCCGTGTCAGTTCGTGAGAGCCACTCGACTGATTCGGTCGCGCAAACTCCGGCCTGGCGTAGAGTATATACAAGACTCGCTCGTGCAGCAGTAGCTCACAAAGGGCAGTATTTCGACCGTTTCTCCTCGTTCAGTCGAGTATACGACTGAAGTGGTTGCTGGTCATGTACTCGATTCCGTTAGAACCCGGCTTGAGGGAATAAATCAACTTTTTCTTAGTAAACAATGCTATCTTTACAAAATAACCACGGAAGATTGTATTTCAACTGATAATTGAAATCCTTTTTGCATTGAATGGCAGTAGAGACAAACTTACCTAAATGCGTGGGACCATTGAGATAAACAAACCGGAAGAGCGATGGAAGATATAAGTCATTCTGACGTTGATTGATGTGCGTGCTTGGTTTAGTCTCTCTCTCGCCCAAATTATCCTCTCGTCCAAAGAGCGTTAGGAGTGAGATGCGGAAAAAATGCTAGGTCTGGGATATTGGCAGCGGGAGAGTGGATATTGGGAATATACGAATCTTTTCGGTTATAACTCCGTATGAGGCATAAATGGGAGGTGGAGCAAAATCATACCGATGTAGCATAATTTATAATAGAAATATGTAGATGCGAGAAAAATTGTTATAGAGTATTACCGTATATTTCCGCAGATAAGACGACCTCCAGATAGGACCAAGTATAATATTTCGGCTAATTTTTATATTTTTCTGCATATATCTGTCCTATAAAACTACTCCCTAACTATTAGCAGTCTATGAAATTTGGTTAGATCTTCCACCAACATCTGTATCATAGTACTGAGTACGGAATTTTGTCCAATTCGTAATTTTTCGAATGAACTAAGTTTACTTTCTAACATCTGACAGCATTTCTTTACGATCGTCTTATCTGCAGAAATATACGGTTTATTTGCTCTGAACATTGAAATTAAAATATTCTGAAGCGTAGTATGTATGATAAATTTCAACTACTGAGCGAAACATAGAATACGCTAATTATCACAGAAAAAATATGCTAAATAATATCTAAGCATAACTTTTTCTGATAAATTACGTTTGCTTTCCAAGAAAAATAAGCAAAAATCATGAACATCATACTAAAGATTTGATGTCACGCGGTCGGCTTTCAAAATGTCATCATAAGACTGCTATTAGTAATAAATTGAAAATGAAACTCTTAATTAATGAAATCCTAAAAGTAATGTCTTACTTTCATTTATTGGGGATTGTAATTAATAAGAGAGTCGATACAATCCATCTCTTCCAATCCTCATTATGAAAAAACACATTGCTTAATGAATAATTTGAATAAATTGTTTAATATTAATTTTTCTATCACATTCTTTGATTTGTTGGTTCGTTTCAAATTTTCCAAAATCTCATGGATTCAAAACTACTGTAAAAACCTATATTTTTCAGTACTGCTATAATTATGATTTTTTACACAATGGGGTTAAATTATTATTAATTTATAGCTCGAAAAATACAGGTTAACAGATGGTATTTGAAATTTACTTTCTACATAGAGATTGCCTAAATTATCCCAATTAATCACGTAGGTTACTGCAAATAGTAGAAATGAGGAAGGCTTGTACTTTTTTGTACCGTAAGCTTTCTATCAAGGAGAGATTAGCACGCCTGAGACTGTGAATTTTACTGCAAACAACTTCAGAGATTAGTTATGTAAAGACATTTCACACCGATCAGAATTAGATCCGCGAAATTTATCGCCGGCATTTTTCTTACGTGTAACATCTTCCGTCGGACATTCTTCCTATCCCTTTTTTCATCGGAAATAAACTGATATTTTCGCTTGCATAAAGTATGAGGCAATCTATTTCAATATCTCTCTAGGGGATGAAAAGAGTCCTCTAGGAGCGCGATGACATGCGAACGATCGCAACCTCTATTAATCCTCGCGGAGGAACTATTCCGACGCCAAAAGAATATTGTATATGGAAGGTGCGCTCTCTGGTCACTGTGAGTTGGATGATGGAGAGGGACTAAGAGTTATTGAGGGACCAAAAGGCCCATCGTGCATCAAAGGGAAAAGGTCATTCTAGGGATTCGGGAAGAAATTCATCTCGATGGAATTACTTCTCATGTCTTTCCTTCTCATTCCTCATAAGAGGTGGTGACCGGCGTCCACGGCTGGAACAGACCTGGAAGTTCGCCTGCGTATCTAACGAACACACTCTATGTCCGAGTTTTGAGCTGCTTGTACATGGTGATTTTTGTGTGAATCATCTAAAAAAAAGGATTACTACCCCATTAGCGTATTTCATGCGTGGTAGATCTGGTTAACATATTGGTAGAACTTGTGGCTCCCTACTAGGTAGCCCTGGGGGGACTTCTGATATACTACATAGTTACCATTATATCCCACCGTATTTTATACAATTGTTATCCTATACCGTAGCGTACGACGTTGTCGATTTGTTCGGATTTAGAGATAGCAGCACAAGTGGCTATTTGTATCATGTGCAGATACCAGCCCACCAACGTATGCTGGTGTTAAATAAAGCTCAAGAATCAGCGAGTTGTATTGGTTGGGAAAAGGAGATAAGGTATTTGTTTTTACATTTAAATAAGTACCGCGCAAGCCGCAATGAGAAGTAAGGCACCAGTCTACGTAAATAATTTTCATATTAGCGCACCTTATACTATCCGGAAAAAAAAGTGATCAATCAAAGCCATTTTTTCTCGCAGTAACCTCGCGAAATCTGAGATTCCCAGTCGAAAGCTTCGATCATTTTGGATACACCACTATCGAATCTATATCGAAAAATCTCACTGGCTGTTATTTCATATCACTGGTCTTATCAGCTGCCTTCTCTACTTCCATATTCGGACTTTCCTAAAAATATAACTCGTTCAAATACAAGTTTGCCTGGCAAAGTGATTAGCCAAACGAAAGATTTGAAAAAGGACCCAGTAGCCTATTCCACTTTAACTTGATTATTATAAGAAAGAACTATGATTACTTTAAATAGCCCGGAAAAATAAATTTCTGGCTATCGAAATTTCTGCTTTTGTTTTCCAACTCTCTAATAATTACTGATTCGGCAGGCTCAGATTAACGTTTAGGTTGGTGCGCACGCACGTACATGTGCGCGGAAAAGGCACAGTAGCAACAGAAAGATGAGAGCAGTTCAAGCGAAAATGGTATTTTAAACAACGGTGCTAAAGAAGGGCGATGGCAATAAAAGGAGACATCGAGTGACTAATGAATAAATCCTTCGACATGCATGAAGGACGAGGGATGACTTTGAGGGATGTTAGCCTACTTTAATAATTTGTAGGAAGATAGAGTTATAGAGGAATGCTTAATATTAAGAGAGTCTGGTAATGGTAGTATTCATGTTAAGATTTGTGAGGGAATGAGTCAATTGGCTGGAGAAAGAACGGCTTGAGGAATTGCGACATGTCAATCCTTGGATAATAATATAACAAGAATCGGAAAAGACCACTAGAGGCATTGAGGGAAGAGTGAATGAACTAAGAAGAGTTTGCAGCAAATTATAACGGGTGAACAAAGGAGAAAATATTTTAGGTAATATCATTTCCATTCTCAATTCACCATGTAATCTAGCTTGAACACGTGAGCTGACACTGTAAGGGTATTGATAAGAATAAGGTAATTCTAATTCATACAGACAGTCTAACTATCACAAGGATAAATAGTTATAAAGGATTTAGTGTTGCAAATATTCCCAGCATTTTTAATACACAACTCAAATAACATCACAAAGTTACTACATCTTCTTCTCCATACAATCTTCATAGAATATTTCCCAAAAACAAATTCACGCGTATATCCTTAAGCGAGAATGATTCCTTTTAAATTCACTTATTATTTAAAACAGTATTTTGGTGGCAATTCAAAAGTGTATAAAATTGAACCAAACGATACACATTAAACTTATTATGATTAAAATTAGCATTATAAATATTAACTTTATTTTAGAGCAATCCTAAGTGTCATAAAGTGATACTTATAAAATAAAATTTACAACAATTTGCTGCCTAAACCTGGAAAGTCTCAAGGTAGTGGATACTTCCATGTTTTCCTCCCTCGATGGAGCGTTGCACGAGGAAGGCCCGTTGAGTGATCGGAAGGTCCTTCGGCGACGATTTGATCGATGTTTCAACACATGAACTGCGTCAGCTCATTTCATTCTTCCCCAAAGATAACGGAGGCTGTCTTTCATATCACGACACGTATCCAGTCACTGACTTGCCAAGTAATTAATGAAGCCCTCCTCCAGGGCTTGGGATTTCCTCCTCTACGAACACGAGAGATTCACAAGGAAACAAGCCTCCATCTGCAATATTCACTTCTGCTCTTGAGACCGATTTTCGCGAACTTTTTTACGCCAACGCACGCAAGATTCACAAAGAGAAAGGCTCTAAAGGGATAAAACATTGGTTTAAGTACATAATCTGTCGGTGTTTTTATCAATTAAAAAATATGACGATAATGTTTGCCCCCCTTTTCACTTACCATTTCTCATCTTAAAGTTACTTGAATAACTCATCTGTCGGAGGAATGTATTTCAATGTTAAGTGTAGATTTCGCATACTTTTATGCTGCTAAAACAGGTAGGATATTCAATAAGGCAATTTTAATTTATTATAACAATTATATACATACATACGTAGCATAAAGATTTAACGACATAGGTATATTTATAAATTTCAGCTCTAATTGATAAGGTGCTATCCAATGTTAATTTATCAGTACACGTTCAATCTTGATTTTTATCCATTTCCATACGCAGGGAAGACCGAGCTAGACTAACACAGTTTGTTAAGACTTATTTTTCTTTTTTTAGTCTTTGGACTTGTTTACCCAATTTTCATACTCATTTATTAGTTGAACCTTCAGCTTTATTTTGGCGTATTTTATACGCCTTAAGTTACCTAAGCTATTAATTTAATCGATTGTTTTTACAGTGATGTCACCGGTGTAAACAAACCCTGTAACCAGGGCGAGTTTACACAGGGTACTGGGGAATGTTTGCATTCCTTTTAAAAAATTATGAATAGGCATGGATTGCCGTTGATTCTATTCCTTGTTCTACTTTAAAAATGATCTCATTGAGATCTAAAAACGTATCGGCCAACCGTAAATTGAATTATGATGGTATTTTTTGAATTTACCGATTAATATTATGAATCTTAATAACACAACCATCAGTGGCCATCCTTCCATTAGAATCTAAATAACAGATAAGGGTGAAATTAGTATTTATGAGGAACAAAACAGAAGGGATGGAGATTAACTTTGCGCGATTCATGATGAGTGTCCAAGGAAAAGCGAGGGATCGAATGAAGTTAAAACATTTTGCTTTACCACTGGGAACGCATGGATTAGTTCAGTACTTGCTAATAAATAAAGTTAGGAGTTTAAACACGGAAGATATTTGTGGTAATCTGATTAACATGAAGTTCTCTCACTTACTCGGTTACAAATATTGCAATCAACGCTTTTAAAGTATTAAACTAAGTGAATGGGGATCATTCTTAGAATTTCAGAAAATTTCGAACGGTAACGATCAGTCTAATGATTCAAAAACTCGAAAATTTACGATGGCTATAACCACATTGATTGCGCAAGTATTCCGATGTTTTATTGACCAAAAATATAACGTATCCATTATGGTTCGATTGATTTATTTTATTAAATTTAGACAGTCATAGAATTTGAAGTTAGAAACTATAGGATGTAACCTACCTTTAACGCTGTCACTCAGGTTGTGCATACACCTATGGAACATATAAATTCAAAAATATATTTATGATGTTTAACTCAATAGATGAAAAAAACCGATTTTTAATCAAGGTTGTATTTGTGGTCAGAAACGGAGTGCTAAAATAGTCAGTAAGAACTATGTTTACAACTTCAGCTTTGTAATTTCCTCCACAAATATTCTTGACGAAGTTCATTTTCTCCAGAAGACCTCTCTTTAAAGGAAATTAAAAACTATTATTTGCATCCTGTTTTGTGTTGATAAATCGCAATACTTTGAAAATTATCAACAAAAATATCGTTTTAAATGAAATATTTTCTTCCTAATCAAATTAATCTTTCCAAGCAATTTCTGGTAGTGACAACTAATCTCTAACAAAATAAGCAATGGAGGATTGGAGCAGTGGAAGAGGATGCGTAAAATAACACACAAAATATCAAGGGCAGCCATAAAATTCCCCGACCAGTAATGAAATCATCCATTGTTTATTCCATTAAACATTTTTCTCCTGTTTATGAAAAGCTGAGAGAATTGTTCCTCCGGCTACATTTTTTTCCAAAGAATAATTTCCTATTAAATACCGTAGGTTCATCCGTGGCTCATCGTAAATTTACCTTAGGCGGAAGACACGTTATCATTGCAGAAATTCAATCATCGTATGGCAAGTAACCACTGTACGGGCAATTACTCTCCATTAACCCTCGAAGAAAGCGCAGTTTCCCTTTCCTCCCATTTGTTTTATAACCTGAGTGCCCAGCTTCCTCCTCTGCAATTCAAATGGAGGCCCTTTCATTCTCTCGTTATTCGTGATTCACCGGTTTTCGTAGTCCATACATCCCTTCCTGCTTGATTCATTACTCGCCACATACAGGCCCAAAAAAATAGAACTTTCCCTGCCACGCATTGGCCTTCGCTACTAATTTCCCCCGAAAAACCAGAGACTTTGCCCGAACACACGAAACAACGGACGAAAAACGAGGAGCCCTTGGAATGAACGCAAGGATGAAAGGGGGCGAGAGAGAGACAAGTTCGGACAAGTATTTCTGGGAAGGGAAATTGGTAAGGGACAAAGAGAAGGAAGGAGATGGATGGCAATCGAAAGGAGGGACGGTCCTCGGAGACTCGTTTTTCAGCCCTCGACCCTCTTGACCCTCCGCTGGGAGGGAAAAACAACCGATCCCTAGCAACTGTTGTAAATAAACGCGCTTTCCCGGCTTCATTAGCTTTTTTTATTTATTTCCCATATTTAAAATAGCATTTCAAGATTCAGGTACCTCCGCCGTTCATCGAGCTTTGTCACAACGCTAGTTTTTGAGGAAAAAGGCATTGAATAAGCAACGAACCAAGGTATACTGACGCCCGAGATTTGTTTCGAACCGCTTTATTTGTTGGTATTTCTATCTTCTTGATACCAGGCAAAGTTCTCTCTGCAAATAAATAATACATTTTCTATCAACACAAATTATTTGAAGTGGATTCACTTGCTTAATTACTTTTATGTATTCAATAACATAGAATAAAAGCAAGGTATAATTCTGCTTTACGACTTTACTTAGACAATTGACCGCTGTGAAGTGAATACAAGGATTCCTAGTTGAATCATGAAGTGAAAGAATTCACTTCGTTTCACATCGTTGTCTTTAGAGCATTTATCCTCAAGACCTTTCCGCGTTCTATTTGTTTGATATAATTCCTGATTTTTGTCAGCTGCCAGTGCGTTGAAGTATATTTTTTTCTTGCAAAAAAAGAAGAGCTTTTATTCATTCTCCAAACATTTTTCTTTCCGATGGCTTATTGGATTGCTATTATTGTCGGACTGGCTCTGAATTGAATTAAAATTTTATAAGAAAGTCCTGCCATTGGAACAATCTTTCTTATGAATTAGGAATCTTAAATTATCTTTTATGTTTCATGTCATATATTCATTCAGTATCTTATCTTAAATATCATAATAGCCATTTTTTGGCATATGGAAGCGGTTCATACGCCAAACAGTCTGTTTTCCATCAGGTTATCACCATCTTATTGTTCACGGAACGAATATATTTTTAAAGTGGCTGGATTCCACATTTAATTATCATATATACTCGCAGTAGCCATCGACCTATAAAGAAGATTTATTACATACTAGCGGAGTGCCCGTTGATTCTCAACGGAAAAATATCATAGATTGTCTCTGCAACGAAGACCAATAGAAAGAAGACGTACCAAGAAGAGCAAAACCAATTGTCAATATAGATATAGGAATGATTCAATTTTTGTCAATTCTGTTAATCATTTGCGATTGTTTTTGGTGATACGGGCAAATAATAAAATTTCGGGACATGATTCCTATAGTTAAAATATTCGAAGATGATATTTTCATGTATAGAGTTCCATATCTGAAAAAAATGACAGAGTTTAATATTGGACTAAAGGCAAACCATATACCAGCCATACTTCTTTAGAGGGAATTTCTATAGGATACTAAGTCCTCAAGTAGAGAGAGAGTAAAACCGTTTTAAAAATCTAACTAAAAATACAGTAAACAATAACGTTGCTGTAAATAAAACTTGGTTGCTACTGACGTTTAAAAAAAATGTAAAAAATTAAAGTTTAAATGTTCGTACTTTTTTCCGTGCGATTCTTCACAGGATATTGTTTGTAACAGCAAATGTTAAAATCTCATGCAATTTTTTCTTCTTCATAAAGTGTATCACTTATTATAAGGATTAATTTTAACTTGACTTATATTCTTAATGCATTTTCATGGATAAATACATGAACTTGGAATCAACAATCGCCTTCATTGTCAAGGGGGATGGGTTGTTTACAACCTCAATATTTTGATAAAACATTCACGTATTTGATCAAAATTCTCGAAATTTCGATTCGTAAACGATCTCTCACGACCAAAATAATAATTTTTATTCTATTTCCCTTTTCTTGGTGCTTGACTTTTTACAACTATTATTTCTAATTAAAATTTTAAAATTAAAAAAAGCCTGCAGCGAAAAAAATTGAACTTTTCGTGCATTTCTTAGGGAAATGCTTTTTCGTTTTTTTTGATTATTCCTTTTGGGTTTTTCCAAATTTTCTTTTTTCCTAAACCACCTCCGTACCGAGGCGAACAAAACAAAAACAGTATTCAAATTGGTCGAGCCGTTTTCGAGTTTTAGACGACGCACAGTGGGGCCAAATGCCTAAAAGATGGTCATAACAAGTAAATTTCATCTAATCAGTTTGAAATCCGGTATATAATAGTTTTTGAGGTCACTAATTCCGAATATGAAATTTAAATTATTTCAAAATTAAGATTTCGCAAAACAATTCGCATTTTTGGCAAAAAAGACAATATTTGTATATCATGCCTATAAAAAAAACGTGAGCATTGGTTTCGTGATCGGCGATCACGCATATGAAACTGATATTTGTAAACTATTCTTTCGTGAAAACGTTTCAATTTTGTTCTATAATGTAAATTAATAATTTTATATCATTTTTTAAATCCATAATTACAATTTTATGCGTTTGTATATTTTTATAATGTTTACAAAGTTTGTATATTTTTATAATGTTTTATGTAATAATTGTTTATATATACAATATAATATAAACAATTATTATAATCAGACTCTAACCCGTCCAAAGAATCATCTTAACACACAAACACTATACAAATATGCATAATTATTGTTTCCAATCTTGGTAGGAACATATGAGAAGTTAAGAAAAACATTTATATAAAACATTAATATATCACAGCTTAGAACAGGGTTTCCCAAACTTTTTCTGCAATGGAACACTTCGCAAACCTGGCAAATTTAACGGAATACTAGGCATATTTTTAGGTTAGGTAATTCTACTTGTGTAATTTAAAAAATCATTTAATTACAAAAAAATATTTATTTGGTAATTATTTTTAAAGATAAAACTATAATATTGTGATAAAAACTTAAAATATGAATCAATAAAGCATTTAATGACTTTTATTCTCCAATTCTCCATTGAAACTCCAAATTGTCGCGGAACACCTACTCAGCTTCATCGGAACACCGGTATTCCGCGGAACATAGTCTGGGAAACCCTGACGTAGAATATGAAAAGGCACGCGCAAACATGCTCACACACACTCATACACACGCAAACACTACTGACTATCCGACTCTGATCCGTCCAAAGAATCATCTTCCGATTCGGATTCTGCTGGCTAGGATACAAACAATATTTGCAATGCCTCGGAAGATAAAAATTTTGATGGCCTGGAACACATTACAACCTGACTTGAAATATCAGGGTCGGAATGTAACATCAATCGCACGAACAAGTCCTCTATAGTCTTCTTCCTCTAGTACTTTTGCGTAAAATCTTCACTTATTGGAAATCATCCTTTATTGGACAAGATATGTTGTCATCATCATTATTGAACTCCGTGGATGTAGCGTTGTAAATTGAACACCATTGTGTCCGTGAGAGCATCTCTCCGTCTTTCCGTTAATCATAGTAAGTTACAGCTTGTAGGAAACATTGATACTTACCAAACATGTAAAAAGAAATCATATCCCGTAACTTTTTGTTTCTCATAATGACCACCTTTTTGGGATTTGGCCCAACTGTGCGACGCCACGAACATCATTTCGTTTTAATATATAAGATATTTTATTTGCTACGATACATACGAAGTACGCATTTGATTTATTTTAGATGGCGTTCCACAATATTAGGCCGGAACACCTTGAGTTTGCTATGCTTTCCGAGAACGCGTTATCTCTGATTTTATCATTATAATTAGATCCAACTTTCTATCTATTTTCCTGTACCCAAATCACGTCAGGCGATATCTTCGTAACGCTTACCACTTACGCAATGTCGATCATAGCAAACGTCACTGATCGCAAAAAGCCGCAATGTATGATTTGCACCATTCCGGTACGTTTCAGAAGTTTCTTTGATGGTAACTTGTTGTTGAATGATGAATTGAGGTGGAATTACATAGGGTTTACACGAGAGATATATGTGATTTCGCAGGACCTTTCAGATGTGAACTGAATCTGTTAATTTCTTGTTACACTAAGCTTTGAGTGTGTATACAGGACCGGTCCAACAGTAAAAACAGAAGCACTTATCGCATTGGCTGGGGAATATTGAGGTAAAAGATTGAGATTTGCTAAGAAAACCATTCCTCTAATTCTGCGATAGTGGAAGTGGAAATCAATAATGAATTATGTATGCAAATAAAAAGCTCATGATAAGAATACAAAACATTTTGGAACACTCTGGAATTTCTTATTTCAGAATTAAAATAGATGGATGTAGCATTGAAAGCACTGATTTCAGATGAAAAACTAATCTTGACTCTGAGCAGCCCTCGGTGGCCAATTTTTACAGTTTAACTGAAGTGAAGGCTAGAAGGTTCTACTGTAAGGCTATAAAAAGTTATGAAAGGGTGGTATGAGAGAATAATAGACCGTCTTTAAATTCTCTCTCAAAGCTCCAGTTTTTGGAAAAATAAATTATCTTTAGTAGTTACAACTATTTTTGCAGTTCTTCCATTTTTCTGCAAAACACTCTTTAAAACTCATTCCTCCTTTCGTGTTTTCACTATCTTTTTCATTCCAAAGAATGATAAAGAAATTTTGGTGTCCGTTTGGTAGATTCACTTATAACTACAGATTATATATAATAATAATAAAAACTCTTTATTTGGCAAAGTTAGGCCCATGCGGGCTTCTCTTACACATAACATTTGAAGATATCTAGTTGTGATTACAACATAAAGAATATGTAAAAAAATACAAATAGATGTATAAAATAAACATAGAAGAGGAAAAATGAAAGAATTGGGTTGAGAATTGAGGAAAAACTCCTCGGCTGAAGGCTTTCGGAGAAAAATCCACTGTGCAGGAAAACGCCATCACAAGAAGGGGAGCGAAAAAACCAACAAAAACATAGATGAAAATATACAAACAAGTGAATTACAAGTTGAATTAATTAATATCTACTTGTTTGACCCTTCCTACGATGAAGTGGCATGAGATTTGCTCGGTAGTTGATTAACTACGGATGTCATTTGCCTGAAAAGAAACAAGGAGAAGATTAGGCGGGAAATAGAGAGCTCTAATTTCTAGAAATATGGTTAAATAAATCATAATTTTCGTGAAATATAAAAAAATATCTAAGCATAATGCTAGCAATTCACAAGCACAAGGTAAATCTGAGGAAACATATGACAGATATCGCCAAATATTCTTTTATAAATACAGAGGTCAAAAAATGGAATACGTTGGCTGAAGAGGTCTTCAAACCCTTCCCAAAAAATAAAGCAGGATCAACATAGATTCTGCAGCTTATTTTATTAAGTGGATTAAATGTTGTTATGTTTTGTATAATTTGGATATTAACGATGTGAAAACGATGAAATTACATTTTGCCCAGAAAAGTGACAATATAAACTGTGAAATGTAGTTTTTTGTAAGCCGGAACTGGCGTAATGCCTTACCTTGGAAATAAGACGATGTAGTTTTTGTGATTATAGTATATATATTTTGAGTACATATTTGGAGGGGTACCGGGAAGGTGTATGCAAAATAGGTTAGAACTAACTTGTACATAGTAATTGGTTGGAGCTGCAACCGGAAGAAATACCATAGGCAGAATATGTAACAATAAATAAATTAACTAATCGAATTCTGAGAGTGATAATGCGAGTAACGATATTTGATGATAATAGCAGTAACAGCCCTGTGATTAGTAGTCTCGTAGTGTTGGTGAAGAGATATTAATTCGCCTTGTTTATTCCTATGTTTGAGACTGTCTGTTTGAGACTGTCCGTTTGAAGGAAGGAAGTAAAAACACACTTGAGATTGTGGTTGGGCAGTTCGTTCCAATACCTCGCTCCAAGAACGCTAAAAGATTTAGAAAAAATTTCGGTTCTATGAAGGGGAATCGTTAGCTTGCTTGAAGAGCGAGTACCAAAGGTATGAATGCTGTTGAGATAATTGAAGTTCGTAGAGAGATACGTAGGGCAACATTGATAGTGTATTTTGTGTACAAGGTTAAGTGAATGAAGTTTTCGTCTGGAGTCAAGTCGTAGCAAATTCAGTTCTTTCAGAAGAGGGGTATTGTGGTGCATTAAAGCTGAAGGGAAAAGAAGAATGGCAGAAACAAGAAGTTTTCTATGTGAAATAAAGTTTTGGACGTGTAAACATCTCGATTGCGCTGAGGAGAAAAATTATTTTAAAAAGTATTTACTCATTAATAGTCTCTAAGAGCGTATATAAATAAAATTTACATTTCTTCTGTAAGAACACCAGTGAGGAGCCAATGCCTTACTATTATTTATTAGCAGTTACATGGAATTTCACATCTCTATTTCATGATAATGTCTACGTTTTATGTAGTATTGACAATATACTGGATGTATTGTATTTATGTTCCAAAATATGCATAAATCTGTGATTTTATCAACATATTTCAATTTTTATTTTTTTTAATTCTCATGTATACAGATAACACTCATTTAAATGTGACTGTGCTTATTGATATATCTCATATATGTACCTATTGATAGTGTATTTATAAAATTTAATCATGTTTCTTACCATCTTTTTAGTTATGACTATCGGTAGGTTTCTAACACCGTCCTTCTTAGTGGGTGTTTTCCTGCAGTAAATACATTTTTTTCCTAAGAATTTTTTGAGTGTTTTATATTCAAAATTCTTCTCATTTTTTCTCATATTCTTTGAATTGATTATTTATATATCCTCCTCAGTCCCAACAATTGACTGAACAATTTTATTTATTTTTTTTTCGATTATTGAGTAGTTATTGGTTTAAATTATGCAAAATATTGCAAAATAAAATTATGAATAAGCCCATTTACATTTTACAGCACGTAGCATATATGCTACATCAGGACTCAAGCAGGACATTTGTTTGCGTATGTACGATCTTAGGTCAATAATAGGTAGGTTTTTTAAGAGGAAAATAACAAAGAGGTACAAAATACTTTGAAGACATGAAACATTTATTAAACCTTTTCTATAATATAAAGAATTTTTCTTAAGTTATAACGCCTTTTTCGTAGTTATTTTTTGTGAAATGTTAAAAAACAGTTTCTTTTTTCCGTGAAACACAGGAAAACTTTTTCACGCCAGATAATCCAGGTGCAAAAGATGAAGCTTGTCCAAAACTGACATTAGGTTGGAAACTAGAAATTAGAGAGATACTGTTCAATATTTTTAATCTTATCTAACGAATTCCATTAATAACTCTCTCAGACAACAGTAGCAACTAACTCGTTTTTATGTCTCCAAACCATTTTCCTCCGCTGAATCTCAGCCAGAGGAATGGAATCGTCTTAATTAGGGTCGATAGTGTCGATCATTTCAACAATATCTGTTTCCGTCAAAACTGAAATATTTTATGCATAAAATTTAACCTAATTTAAATTTTACTAAATAATTGTTACGTAAATAAATATAGCAATCGAAATACAAAATAATATAAGGCATATTGATGTTAAACTTCATTATCAAGAGTAAAAACAG
This sequence comes from Sympetrum striolatum, assembly GCA_947579665.1. Classification (NCBI taxonomy): domain Eukaryota; kingdom Metazoa; phylum Arthropoda; class Insecta; order Odonata; family Libellulidae; genus Sympetrum; species Sympetrum striolatum. The sequence goes on along the minus strand of OX388342.1, from coordinate 43,098,311 downwards.
CATTAAAAATTACAAATTCAATCAATAAAATATCTAATAATATGAAATATGTTATGAAAATATCATGACTTAGATGTAGAAAAGTATAGGTGGTTGCCTAATGTAAAGTATATGCTACCTCATTAACAACATGATATTGTACTAATTAGTTATTGATTTGAACATTTAATTGAGATACAGATCGTTCATTAATGTTTTATAAGCAATTATATGTACATTACAATTAATAAAACAAGGCAATCGCAATAATTAAAATCCATTCTTCTTGCTATGGGAGATGTAAAAACACGTGTCTCTTATAATTAGTGCTGACACATGTCAATTGCAGCTTGGAAAAAAATGAAGCAAAATCACGAAACGCGCACTGTAGAGCAGACAATACACCCGGTCACCTCGCGCTATAAACGATGATAGCGCCAGAAATAAATAAAGACGGCATGTAGCATATATGCTACATCAGGACTGAGGAGGATATTGCATGAAGATGGGTTAGATGGAAGAGGAGTCAATCTCGCCCTAATAAATACGTATTATTGTTATCATCATAAAATGGTTAAATATGCTTAACATTTACAAAATTAATAAGAAGATATTTGAAAAATGATACACATCAAGAATACTGTGAGAAGAGAAACTTCCTTTTGACGGAAACTTCTTTCCTAAGAATCACTTGGAGTAGGTATATAATAAAAGAGTTGCCTTTCACATACATATACTCTTTTATATAATGTTGGAATTCGGCTACTTGGTTAGATTGCAGCATCTGAATGGACTATTTTACACACACAAACAATTCGTGGCATTGCGCATATAACCTACAATTTGTGATATTTTTAGATAACCTTCAATTATCGCATCAGAGGATCATTTATCGACTTTTAATATTTGCGCTAAGCTCTCTTTACCATAACTTGCGGACGTTTTCAGGTGATTACGCTTGTCGAAAATTCGTGATTGATGGATAAAGAGATGGTAACGCCCCCTTTTGGAAGGACTTTCGTGATCTTTGCCTGGATATAGGCTTCGAAAACAATGAAAAATATCCCGTTGCGACCTGTTGGAATGATTTATTCAACCAATCTCGAAGATTTTGAAGATAGGGCGGAGAGGAGGAAGAAAAACAGCTGTGATGATTCAAATAAGCGAGTCGAGATATTCATTCATTTCCGCTGCACTGGGGTGGTTCGTTTCGTTCCGGGAACTCTTTGTTAATCCAAAGAGATTTACCTCCTTCGGCAAAGAAAGCCTGGTCTTAGAATCCCCATCCTCGGCCTCCCTCTTACTTACCGGAACCCTGGCGCGATTTCTTAAATTAAAAGGCTCCTCTTCCTTGATTAGTGAGTCTATTTGTTACGTCGAGGGAGCGCTATATTTCAGAGTCCGCGTGGACGTGATGAATGAATGCAGGTTACTTTTTGAAAACGTATAGATGACGTGGAGAAAGAGATTCCTTGGATTCATCATCTTCATTCCCTGGAGGCTCCTAAGTGAGCGTAAATTAGTGGAAAGAATGCTCCATATGATGACCATGTAATACTCCATATTATGATCATATCATGATCCACCCTAATGCTTCATTTTCCTCTTAATGCGCTTAGGTTTTCTCCTAGAATAAAGCATTCTCTGTTCCTTTGGGAGAAGTATATTTCATACAAGTAAAATGTAGCTTGCATACTGCAAACAGATCGACAACACTAATTTCATATCGGCATCATATTGGGACGGTCCTCAAAAGAAAGAAAAAAGGATTAAAAATATTCTTAAAATTCGCTACAACTTAATCGTCTCGCATCGAACCCGTGTCTTTCAGGTCATACTTACTATGCAGCACAACAGAACATCACCATCTCTACCTACATATGTGCGAAAATTCAAGCAGAAATATTGGGTGCAACTGCCTCAAATGACATCCTAATTTTCCCTTATATTCCTTGTGAGAGAAAATCTAATGTGCTCTGGCATCGAACCTTGGAACAGTACGGTCTTTTGTTTTTTTTTTCAAAAACCTATGCTTAATATACATCTTCTATTCAAGCAAGAATTTTCTATCATTTCGATAAGTGCATGAAAAAAATAATTAATAAATACCTCAATGTATTTTAAACGGCCGATTTTTGCATCGTCCTAGCATCGAACCCAGGATATTCTTCGTAAAAGTCATTTATGTTTTCGATAGATCATGACCATATATATAGGTTCCTTGAGTTTTGATTCTTTACTTATCTGAAAAGTATTTTTTTTAAATTCCCGAAAATCAAAGCAATGCATTTAAACGGGAAAAATCGGGACTTTGGGGCCCTCTGGAATCAAACCCATGACACTGAGGTTCAAAATCGCAATTTTTCTGGCGGTTACACGTAATGGCCAATACGTCGTAAAAATTTTAAATCAATGACGCTTGTAGTTTAGCCTGTGAATTAGTATCCTATCTATACACCTATATATATGAATGAATCCGGAGAAGCATCTATATATAATAGATAGTAACTTGCACTAGGCTTCGGCTGCGTAGTGGGCGTTCGCCCATTACGCAGCCGATTTTTCAGGAAGGCCACAGGTCCACTCATCCTGTAAATGTGTAAAAATGAGTACCGGAGGTAAAACTGTGGGTAATAGTAGGTGGTAGAAGCGTAGTTCCGGTCACGTTACCTTCATTCAGACCGTTAGGATTAGTATTAGCTGCCTTAATTTGATAAATCCCGAAGGCGTGGCTATTCTATGGAAATGGATGCTACTACTACCTGCATTAACGATTTTAACTAATAAGAAAATAATATATTCAAAACTTAATTAAACTTAACTTATTAATGTCCAAATTTATAATAATTAAATCGAGAAATATATAGCTATATTTCCTTTCTCTTTAAAAATAATTGTAAAATAACAATTACTGAACTTCCAACAGTAGTTTCATATTTTAAGTTAGAAATTTAATTTAATTTTGCGCTCATGTTAACGTAGGAAAATCGATTTCAGCTACATAATAGCCTTCATAGCTATCGTAAAATTTTCAGAAGTAAGTGATACAATGATGCATACTTTTGTCTCCCGGATAACCGACAACGAGTTCGGGTTTTACGAAAGCGGTTTTGGTTTCGATTCCATTAGGAACTCAAATTTCATAATAAGGGTTGGCGACAGGAAAGGTATCCTGTAGTAAAAATCAGCGCCAAAACGAACTTCATAATCAATCATCTAATCAACTGCCTAAACCATGAGTGATGGGATAAGGTTAGGTTACCTTTTTATAAGTAATACAATAATGTAGTATTATTTGAAAGATCACATAAATCACCTTTGACGTAAATGGTGATCACAGCTCGAAGAGGCTATTTGTTTTAATTTCCATATAACTCATATGGATGCTTTAGTATTCACTCTTTCATTTAAACATGGTTACTTTCATCGGATTTTTAAAAGGCCGTCTCAATATTTCTAATACCATAAAATTAGTCGTCCATTATCAGGACTCCTTACTTGTAACAATTATTGATTTTTACAACTGAATTTCAGCAGGAATCAATCTTGCTCTGGAAAGCAATTTACCTCTGATGGTTATGAATTCCGTGAAGATATGAAAAGATGATACTTTTACCCATTCCACAGGAATGATTTTCATTCTGCAACCTTGGTTTGGACGCGTCGCGTATGGTACAACAAATGTTTGTCCATATATAGAAAATCGTAAAAAGGAAACTAGGGATGGGAAGGGGTTAAATTGAGGACGTATGAGAGATGGATTCCACAACCGAGGAAAGGATTGGGGAAGTAAATGGTGAGAGGAGTTATTTAGAATCCTGGAATTGGCGTTGGCGAGGGTCTTAAGGATTTCCAATAGTTCCTTTGCGTTCATTGCACGCCCTTTCTTTCCAAAGTGGAGGTACTCCATTTCACACGTCCGGATTCTAGGAGGTTGGATGCCGTTTGAGACGACTCTGGATGATTGTTGCGGAAGGCATATCTCTCATTCCTACAACTATCCTCATACCAAGAAGCAGTGGATATCCGAATTATGATTTGAATTCCTCACCACTTCGGATTCGAATACTTTAGATTTAGACATATACACAGCGATTCATAACACCATCATTACTTAGTCCACCCTATTAGCCTCTCTAATAACCTGGGGAAAAATACGACCAAAAGTAATTATCTGTTTTAGCTATCACTTCCCTGTTACGTCTTGTCGATGCTTCTCAATATCGCGTTCGCTCCTTACTGGCACTAAAATTTCACTTACTTCGTCTATAAATTTTGAACGAATGAACTTTTCGAAAAGTTTCAGTCGGTCACCAGATCTTCTCACCAGAGTTCCAACCCAGGGAATCTAGCATAGCCATAACGCCGCTGTAGAACCTGAAATCCCCACTAACGAATCGAGCTGCTCTACGCTGGACCATCTCTAAATCTGATACTAAACTTACTTCATGCGGATCTTGAACCGCGCAGCAGTATTCAAGACTTGGTCGAATAAGAGAAAATTAAGCTATTCCTTTGACTCTCGATGAGCATCCCCTCAACGTTCTACCAGTTAATCTTTGCATTCTATTCTCTCTATCCATCACATCTCGTATATGTTCTTTAAAGGATATGTTACTGGTAAACGTGAATTCTAGGTATTTGTTGCCGCGCACTAACTCTAATGGATGTCCAGTATTTTTAGTACTGCGCGGGGTTTGACTTCAACTGATCCCGTTCTTCAAACTTCAAGGATACCTTCACGCACTCACTATCGATGAAATGTTCTCGACCTTTGAACATTTATCTCAAGGGAATCATTCTCCTGGAACGGAAAGTGAACATGTTTCACGCGCTTATTTTGTCGTTTCGAGGTGCCTCAAAATCCCAGCTAATTTCGGATTCAACGCACGCGCTCTACGCGATGGAATGATTAGCAAGGACGGACGCGGAGAATGCAATCGTTGGGAATGGCGTTGCTTTCTCCAGCATTAGCGTCTCCTCGTCCTCAGTCTTCCGAAGCGCTCCCTCGGGTGCCGCTATTCCTCACACCGGCACCGCTTACGCAAGACTTACGTGAATTCACTCGTGGCGTTCACTCCTCTTTTCTGCTTCCGTCACTTTCACGAAAGTCTGAAAGTGCGGTCGCAGAAGCCGGCGCTTTTTTGAAGCAACGGGGACGTTTTGGTTCTAATTGCACGCATTTATAAGCAAGGGAAAGGGTCACGGGTGTGAACTCTTTTTTAAGGAGACATCCAGGTACTCGCGTAGTCCTTTCTAGCATTCTGCAGCAACAGTCAGCCGTGATAGTCACTCGAGGCAATCAATATGCTATTTATTATCGAACCATATTTTTTCTTAACCGTATTCCTATTCTCATGGGGTCGGTTAATGATTTGTGATTATCGGTGATAATCGTGAAGGTGAATTTTAATTTGGCACTGATTTTTATGGCTGGATGCCCTTCCTGTTGCCTACCCTTATTGGGAAAATTTGGGCTCGAACCCGGGACCGCTTTCGTCAAAGCCGAACGCGTTGACTACACAGCTATTTTGGAGTCCCTTATTTATTATCGGATAATTACCGTAGCTAAATGTGAAAACGTTTTTGTAATTAGTAAATTAATAATAATTAAAAATAAATTGAATAATATTGTTTAGAGCTGCATGGAAATATGCATTTAAAATAGCCCTTAATCTGTTCTTCCTTGCAGGGCGTAACTAATTTCCTTTTTTCTTCCCCTTCCTATCTATTTTTGTGCACTATATTGTAAAGGGTATTGGGTGAAAAAAATATGACTATTATTTTAGAGCGTTTCTAAAAATGTGATGAAATATTAGCATTTCTGATAGGATGAATATTTTTTTCATGAGTTTCAATCAAAACATATACCTTCCCAGGATGTCCAATCCTTAAATTTTTCCTCATATCTCACCATTTCACATTTCACCCCACCATAGAGCTGAGGTTTCTTACGAATTATACGTGAAAATGAAAATGAAGGGCAATGAATATGGAAAGCTTTTACCAGAAGATAAATAAAATAAATAATACAAAGGAATATCAAAGAGCGGAAACAAATAAAATTGTGGAAAATATTCCTACGTATGTATAATAATTAGTATCGTAAACTAGCCACTAATGTTTCATTCAAAAATCATTCGTATAAAATTATTACTCATGAAAATGTAATGGAGATTATTTAGCTCGAATTTTTGTAATTTTATCAGAAGTTAAACAAGTTTTTCATAGGTTTATCAAAAAAATGAATTATTACACCCGTGTGTATCAAATCAACACTAACATCCCGTGTGCCTATACATGTATGAAAACAAAGTGTTGAGAAATTCTGAGCACAATCTTTGTTTTAGTTCCCTTTGGAGAAAAACTGTATACCTGTAGTAATAAAATTTACGTATAGCTAACATGTATAATAGTAATATATCCTGGTGATTACTAAGTACCTTAATAAAAGTTAAAATTTGGATATTTTACAACTCACCTCCACCGTTGTCTCTCCGTTTCTGTCGATTAGTCTTCACAAGATGTCCTCGAAAGAACGAAGCCTTTCCCTATTACTTACTGCATCTCAATTTTCATACGTCACATTTTTCAACATCTTCTCGACAATTAACTCTTTGTATTCACTGACTCATTTTCCTCAGGCTATTAATTCCTCGGACGAGGTTTTACCATTTTTCATCGTCAGCCATCAAACTTTCCCCGTAGAAAGTTATCTCCGGGCACCGGTTCATGTTTTCAATTCCCTGTCTCAGTTTTTAATTTTTCTTCAATTACCCACTCCAATTCCTCTTCAATATCCCTTATGGGAGAAAAGGAGTCCTCGTACCTTTTTATAGCTTCTTTTCTGCGGACATTAATTCTGAACTTAAACTTCCTCCGTCGCCTATTATTCCTTGTCGTCTCACCTCATTTTTAGGCGGGGCACACATAAATCCTGCGCCTTCATCATCCCTCCCCTAATTAGTCTATTATTCCCCATTACTACGGAGTTTTCTAAGTGTTTTTATCTCGCGAACGGTGATAGCTGCGTATTTGGCGAAAGGTGTGTTTGGGAAGTCCATTTTCAAGGCTTGTTAGGGCTAATGTTTCATGCGAATGAATCCCATTCGCTAAAAATAATACGGAGATACTAACGCTGCCTGACGTAATATTTTCAGTAAAAATAGCGTTTCCTAGATGTTTATTTTTAGATTTTTTTATTAGACAGTATCGACGAGAAATCGCTGAATCAAATTTAAGACGATTAGGAGTATTTCTTGCCACCCAAGTTTTCCGCAGACAGTGGCATGATTTATTCATTTATGTTCGAAGACTACGAGAGAAACGGTTCAAATCCTGTAAGATTATTGCTAATATATTTCCAAATCATATGGGCGCCATGAGAGATGGATTGCTGAAAAATGGAAACACCGGAGATGAAATTTCTGAGATCGATAAAGAGTTTCACAAAACTAGACCATTTATCCAAGTCGATGCAAGGACTCAGCAAGGCCCCTTTTAACGTGTGGCAGGGGGTATAAATACTTTACTTTACAGACATGTACGTTAGGGTGGATCGAAAAAACCTTTTTTCGAAATCCGTCAACGGCTAATGCTTAAAGTTTGTGGTTGTTGGTTCCTATGCAGAGGCATATGAGTGGCATATTGAGGTTAGAGGGACAGTTTTAGTTGCAAATGACATATCTTTATCCAAAAATAATTGTTTTAACCGAACTAGAATTTTTGGCAATTTTAACGAAACGTGCTGAAATTACTAAACTTCTAGGTAAAACTTCTCACAAAAGATAGTATTTGATTTGGAAAGAAAATAGTATCTGTAATGCAGGCGTTCCACTATTGCCGGGTGTAACATTTCTATCAAAAAAAAGACAAAACGACCCAACTAACTGTCTAACCAACATCCGTAAGATTTTTGTATATTTTGCGTATTTGGACGAATTTTGGCGAACTGAGAATCCATTTTCCTTAATTCAAACGTACTAAATCTTTAATATTAAGCAACTGACAAGCAATATATGTATTTATTTGCCATTAAATCACTTCGAAAACATTGGGAAACCATCAGGAAAAAATGAAAAAAATTGACATCTTTCACAAAAATTTAAAATTTAGACTTAAATACGCAGCCTCAGGACATAATCCGATCGAGTTGAATTTTTTTATATGTTATAGGGACCAACAAACACAAACTTTAAGCACTAGCCGTTGACGAATTTCGAAAAAAGTTGTTTCGATCCACCCTAATGTGTATGTACTTGTAGGAGGAGGATATAGGCTTCTGTTTAACCTGATAAGTTATTTATTTCGATGGAAAAATGGATCACAATGATCTGTAATCACAATTGGGCAATATTTCATATCTTTTGTTCTCTTATTTTCTGTTCTAACTTTCATGAATATAACTACCGAACTTTAAATAATCATCGAATTATCTCTTTATTTACGATTCTTATTCGATTAGTGTAACCTGTTAATGTTTTAATCAAAATTCAACCATATTAAATATGATTTTTGATGTGCGAACATAAGAAAAAGCAGTACACTGAGACTATGCACTTCACGTAGTTCACTTTGTAAAACATGCCTTCAAGACCTACCGTTCAATTTCAAAGGTTCGACGCTAAGTATCACTTTTATATAATATTTTTCGAAGACAATATTGGGCTATAAATTATATGACATTATTTACTTGCCTACAATAGATGTGGATGAAGATAATCATCGCTTATGAAATTCACATAATTTCTATTAAAAATTGCAATACAATAATGCGTTGCATTGTATTTTTTCCAGATAATGAAACTTGTACCAAAAAACTCAAGAAGTGCAACTTATGGCGATTATATTTGTTAAATAATGCTTGAATAAAAAGTAAGTGTAACAGCAATACTTTCAAACGCTGGTTGTGTATCTTTGAAATGGGGTAGTGCAGAAGTTAATCTGCAATTGCTTGACAAACTCAGGTAAAGTACATCTACGGAACATTTAACTGGTATTATGGAACCTCCTGCTATTTTGTGCCCATGAGACAGTGACTGTAAATTAAGATGACTAGATGCTAGGACAAGTCGTTTCAAAAATTCATTCCTTCCGCAAACGGTGCGTGATAAAAATAAACTAAAAAAGTCCGAAATCCAGATATTTTCGCCCACTGCTACACCTCGAAAGGTGGCTTGTTGAATATCAATGTGGACGAAATGTAGATTATCATTATTCCGTTATTGGAAAGAACTCCGCCCTTTACTGCAGCAATGAAGCCCAGCAAAACGAGGACTTCCCTAATTGGGCATCCGCCCACAGGGAGCGAGTTTAATCCATTCTTGAATCAGCGATTTCAAAGCACCATCACCCTGTTGTGCAAGGGAGTTTTCAGTTTCATCGGTATTTACCCCACTAATTAGCGCTCGATTGCGGAGGTAAATATGACGCTTAGAGCCAAATTACTCCAACTCTTCTCCCTATAAAGTGTACTCTCACATCACATCTACAGGCCACATTCATCATGTAGATGGAAAAAATTGATGGATTAAAATAAATTTGAAAGGCCTATATTTCATCCTAAGGCAATAAGATGAAAACACGAACGTATTTTCTACCCTACATTCTTCCCATAAGGTTCTCGGAAAAACAAGTTGGTAGCGTGTTCTTTTGCTGAAAGTGTTCCTTGGTTCGATTCCCGGAATAAGACCACATGTAGGTAAACCAAATGACCTCCGCTGACGAAGCACTTTTAAAAACTACATGTATGTACTTCGCCCAAATTTGATATCGCAGCACGATAAATCATATTTTCATTAATTTCAGTTTCCATCTGAAAAAATGGATAGTAAAATCTTTGCGCAGCACAAACATTTATTAATTTTATTTACACAAAATTCCATATCAACTATGCAGTTTGAATATTTTCACGTCGTACCGCAAGAATTCGGTGGGACTTCAATGACTCACAGTATAACCTCTGGTTACCTCATACTCTACTTTATGGGTTTGATTTCGGTCCAGAATACAGTGAGCTTGCGTTTAAGGATTATTAAGGAGATGGTGAGAGTTATTCTATTTTACTTATTTTCTCTAATTCTTCCTCGTTTTCTCGTCCACGTTTTCTTTAAAATCTGAGTATACATTGATTTTCTATAGTTTCTCGGTTCCAAAAATACATTTTTCGATTTCCGTGAAAATCAGAAACTCCCAATTTCCGAGCTCTTAATATTTTTAGTGTTATTCCATCGATTTTTTAACTGATCTCCGTTTTCCTTCTTTGGATTACAAAAATATGCATTTTCTCACTCATTTGTCTGATTTTGTATAACTTATTCGTCTACCATGACTTAAAACAGTGTATTTTACTATGAGGACGCCACATTGAGAACAGAGGGAACTTTTCAGCCGAAATTAAATCCCATTCTTATTAAATATTTGCAAAATACCAAACTCGGATTGATAAGGAAACACGACTAGTTCCAATGCTTAAGCGTCATCTTCAAGACTTGAAGTTTTTCCCATTTCTTCTTTTCGACGTTATGGAATACCTTAAAGTTACTCGCCCCAGTTGCTTGATTTTACCTTAAGGAGACCTCTATCCGATTATTTTTCTGCTTACAGTAATGATCATGCATGAGAATTCTCCGCAATTCTCAGTTTGAGATGTTGAAGGTGATATCTATCGTTTTCATGAATCATAAACTTAGATTTAAGTTAAAATATAATTATGTAGGCATCGTGGGGTATATGAAATTAAGCACATTGAATGCTTGCTGAGAGCTTCACCATGAAAGGGACCAAGAAATGTAGTACTTCGATTCTTTCTTTTTGTTAAAAAAAGATACTGGTAAGGGTAAAATATCTATGTAACTCGTTCTTATGGTTTCTAACTGTCCACAGCCCATGTTAGTCATTTAATTTTGTTTCTACTTCTGAGATTCTTTTTATAAATAAATAATCACATTTAACATAGCAGATTAATAACCCTCGCAATATTTTGTGATATCCCTCTAAGCAATTCTGGTTTTACGCTTGCAACACAATAGCAATTTTTGTACCATTACTCGATATGTATGCTAAGTTGAGCCGATGCTAAATTTTAAACTTACGATATTTTTAGGCAAGAATTTAGGAGATGAGGCATGTTAATAGGTGAACCTATTATATAATTTAGATCCGAGATATTTGACTCATTCAACCGCGTTCCGCTTATTGTTTTATTATTCACGGTCATTATTTTCTGTCCTTCCTTCACATCTGCCTTTGATTGTAAAACGAGAGATTTGAGCCTCCAAACCCTCTCGATAACTTGATTTCGGTTTCCCATTTCATTAATCTCCGTCCCTGAATCTGTCGTGTTCTGTTAAGTGACAGGAAGCGTGACCGAGTGAGCTTTCATGTCTATCCCCATTCAATCACGTCGATTTATTCTGTGGCCATTTCCAAGGATTTCCATAGGAGCGGAAGTATTCATCGACATGTCACGATTCCTGTTCGTTTTCATGTTTTTCTGAGTCTAAATGACGTCTTGTTTGAGAATTGTTTATGCAATTCTCCGAACGCATTAGTTTTCCGGATAGTGAAGCCCCCGTGAAAGTTTAATAGAGTCGTGCCAATGGAAAAAGTTTGATTTGAAAAAATCCACAACTTGAAGTATGGATCAAATCGATGGTTGCGCTGCCATTATATGGCATTGCTACAAGGGGTTCCCAAGTCGATTTCGGCTCGGCCACACTGCCTATTCATAATAACTTTTCCTTCCCTGTTGATTAGGTATAGAAAAATAACTTCCATAATTATTAAGAAAGTTATTTTTCACATTGAAGCCATGATTAAATGGAAGTTAATTGGATGATGGGACTTAAAAATCTCGATTTCGCACAATTAAGTCCCCAGCATTCATCTTGAGCAGCTCTGAATACCGTCAACGAGAATGTTGTCTATGTCTATGTAAGAACCCTGCAAGCCACTTTTCGGCGTGTGGCATGGGGTGTTTGTGTACTTCTTATGCCCAAGAGCTTTATTTTGTCCTCTGCATTCGATAGCGTTGTCAGACTCCCTCCAGAATATCTCTCAACATTATTTCTATCGCAATCAGGGAATATAATTCCAGAATCCATCGACTTCGCTGTGCGTGGGATATTCACTCCATCCGATCAATTAGTCTTTAAGGGACTGATTGACAAACCACTTTCAATTTTTCATTCTAAAGCCTTTATGTTTCAATTTCTTGGGCTAAATTTCTGCAATTAAGCTCTTTTGCTTTTAAGAATGTCTCATCTATTGATGATAAACTACGAAGAGAGAACTGCCTTGAAGTTTTGTTTCTCCCAATTTCGAATTATTATTAATTCGATTATGTTAGTTAGGTATCAATAGGTTACTATCAATACTAACAAAACTGTACTAGGAGTTCATCAACCATTTGTATTTTATTTGCATTATTTACCAATGCGATTTTTGCGGGGAAAGGTATTTTTACCCAATGACTCAAGAACTTAGTTAAATAGACCTTTATGATGAATATTCACGATTTTACAACTCCGTTGCTCACGTAAAGAAAGAACATTTTGAAAATGTTATCTCGGCTGAGATAGTCCGAGAAAGCAAGAATGGAATGCCGCCCTCATCCCTTTCTTGCTTTCTTGGATACCGGGAAGTAAGAGGAAGAACGCCGACAAAGACGGCTTTTGGAGATGTCAAACTTCTAATCCAGTGACTTCCAACCTTTTTCAGCTGGCGACCCACCTTTTCTTATCGGAATACCTTCACGGTCCATCGGTCCATGGTGTAGAAACCCTTAAAAGAGCGTTGCTAATGACAATAGAAAATTTGTAGTTTACGAAATCGACTTTTATTCAGTTTTTTATTAACCATATCTCAACGAATAATTATTTATTTTATATTTCCTTAGATATTTCTAATAAACGATATATCATAGTAAGAAATATCAGAATTCGGCTTAATTCATTCATTAAAAGATAATAAAATAAATGCAAATCTGCTTCATATTTTTGCTTTGATCTCTCCAACATAAGGAATTGTAACTATATTAAGACTTTCATAACGAGTATAATAGTTGACACTTCATTTCGCATCTCTTAAGTATCACATAGCGATATCACCAGGGTAAATTTTACCGAATTTTTTATTAGTAATTCATACTCATTTCGTTAAAATGAGATTCGAGTACAAGGTTACTTCAATTAAAATACACTCTTTTCATGACTCAGTATAAGTATTATGTATCAATCTATTGATTATTTAACAATAAAAAATATCTGAACACAGATTTATACTTTTCCACAAAATATATATATATATATATATAAATGTGTTCAGTTATGTCATTCCACAACATCTCGGCCGCATCGATAGATTAAATACAAAATATTTACTGACTTGTGATTGGACAAAATTATTTGCTTTTACGCAGATTTACAGCTCACGCTATATTTTTGGACAAAGATGAAATGTAACTTATTTGTGACAAAGATCTGTTTTTTATTAGTTTATCGAGATTTTGTGATGTAAGTATTTAAAATATATACACTCACATATTTTCCATTATTTTCGAACAAGAATTTTACATTTATTTTAGTTTTTCGATAATGGGAAATTTATCTGTTTCGAAAACTGTGTTAATAAGTGGAAATGAACACCACTATTAATATGTAGAGTTCAACTTTATCAAGAATAGCACCAATCGGGCGACTGATGGCGTGCGTTGACGTCCTAAGATATTTTTATAAGATAAAATTATCTTATAAAATAAGGTAGGTATCTATAAGAACAATCATCGATAGCGCTTTCCTAAAATACATATTGGTAAAAATATCGAAAAACAGCATACGATAATAATTAGGTTTCATCTAAAATTTAAAGCGTTGAAAAGGTGAGATGATTGTTCCTAGAAAAAGATGAAGAGACCGGCGAAAATGACAAAATAAATGATAAGACGGTGAAGAAATCCATCTTCTCCAAAAGATAGGAAAGGGATAACTTCTCAACGATTCCTCGAACAATGAAATACGAAGGTATAGGGATATATATTTCACGAGAAAAATAATTGGTGGGGCCAAAGAAGATTTCCTGTAAAGAATGGAAAACACCCTGCTAATTAAGGAACTGAAAGTTCGAAGCCATGATTACACGGGAAGATAAATCAGGATGTCTGATGTAAGTAAGGATGAAATTTCTAAGGAAAGCAAATCCAGAGAAAAAGGAAAGTGGGGGGGAGGGGGCGTAAGACGTATGGACTGCAAATCAAAGACAAAGCGTCGCTTAGCTGGAAAGCAATCAGTGGTAGATCACTTCATTAACTTACGTTTCAAAGGCCTCGGTTGAGAGCGGGGAAACAAAGAACACCAAGGGTGGGTCTTCCATCGGTGGCAACAACGAAGTGATGGAATGTATTGCTCATTTGTCTTCGGAGAAAGTAGATGAAGTAGGAAATAGAAAGTAGATGAGGTAGAAAAGGGGCATTCTCTATTATGTAGCAGTGCTTCTAAACCGGTGTTCCATGAGTGTGCTCTTATTGCTCTGAACGATAAACAACGAGAACGGTGGAAAATTCTTCATTTTCCGCTTTTACCGCAACACTTTTCCTTGCTCACCTGATTGTAATTCTTGATGCAATTACTCAACTGAATGATTCATATTTGGCGGGTTTATCTCGTTCGATTTGGATTCAGATCTAACCCAAAATACATATTTATTATTTTGTGGAAGGCAAATGATTGGAAAGCACAAATTTGCTTAGATTACGAGTTTTTTTCAATTTCAAATTATTTTCAAATCTTAATATAGGGGAAGCTGTTGGACCTTGGATCACTTTCTTTATTTGCCACTGTAAGTCTTATTTGTTAAACATAATTTCAATATGTTCTCAACTCATCTCGAAGTCTAACGCAAAAATCACAAATGTATGTTTTCCAAGCACTATTCATCTCAACTTCAGCACAAATATTATGCGTTTATCAAATTTCATTTGAATGTCTCTGTAGAAAAACCCTTCATCCATTCTTACGCAGCAATTTTCACGTTTTTTCTCTCGTTTTGCCTCGTGGCATGGTGCACCAGGTCTAAAACAAATAAATACAAAATTATTGCAGCATTTTGTACTTTTAACTACTGGTTCAAGGTACAAGATGCAACCTGGCTTCAAAGTTTACGACGTAGAAAATTTAAACAAACATGGCTACCGGATCATTGCTTTTGCTTAAAACAGTGAAACAATTCTATCAACTTACTCCGCGAAATTTTTCTGTAAACTGGCGCAGTGTTCACCCGCGATTTGCTAAAAAAAACGACATATTCTGCACTAAGTAACAAATGAAAAAATGACTTAGACTGGCTAAAAATGAAAAACAATTCCGAAAGCATCACAAGTCTACCTACACCGCTTCAACTCACCACAGCAAAGGAGGATGATGTAATGGCCGAATTAATTGAATAACTGCGTGCTAAATAGTAGCACTATCCAGTTATTAACAGTGGGGTAAGGTACACCATGGTCAAGGTACACCTGTTTCCCCTACCGGTTTGAAGCACGCACATTCGGAAAATTTGTGGTAAAGCAATTAAAAAGCTCTGCTTCAAGAGGCGTTTTGTCGGTAAATGCGATGGAATGCTTGGAAAGCGATGCTAATTCACTTTTGTTAGGCTCCATCTGTAATACGCGTCTAGTATATGGGATCCGGCGGACAAAACATGCACCCACAAACTAAAGAAAGTGCAACGGAAAGCGATACGTTTTGTTAAAAAATGCAAAGACAAAAAAGCAAGTATTACCGAAATACTATGACACAGTTTGGGAATCCTTAAAAGATAGGAGACTAGAAGCAAGGCTGCGTTTGCTAGATAAGTTAAGGGAAGGCACATTTTTGCCTTTTTGGTTGGTCGAAGATATAATTGATATTATGTGACCTACCTGCTCTCTTAGCCGATATGAAAAAGAGCGTAGGAATGATTGAAAAGATGCCAGGACGAGTCGCTTTAAGAATTCATTCATCCTACAAACTATATGCGACAATAATCAGCTGAAAAAATAGCTATAGCTGAGGCAGCAGTAAACGGGTTATACACTATGAATCGTTACATCATCATCAACGCTGACAAAATAGCTGCTGAGTTTGCTGCAGGAAAAACTTGCTTTACAATAATTAATAATCTTTCGGAATCATGTACTCCTCAGCTTACTTTCTATGGACCATCGACAGCATCTGCTTCTCCTTCGAGTTATCCTGATCATTTCATTTTACTTTGTATTTTCGCATTTCCATAACTTTTTGTACTCTTACTGATAATTTCTTGTATTTTGTGTTGCTCAATGGGACCTACCCAGACCATAATAGCATTATTATCATAGATATCTTGTGAGTTTTCTACAAAATATTTTCAAGATCAACTCTTTGGAAGAATATTTCGTCACAATCGTAAAAGTGGTAACGTAAGGATAGAATAAGATGTCAGAGTTTGAATACAAGAGAGCAAATTCCTTTAAATTATGCTCGTTAGATCAAAAAATGTGCTTACACAGAGGGAAATGAGAAAATCTAATTAGTTAAAAGACCACAACAGGCAGAAAATTAGCACAAAGATGGAGGAATTGATGTAAGCTAAGGTGGACTGAAATAGTCTTTATATCCAATGATCACCAAAAACAAAATGAAAATCTCTTGATTGCTGCTGTTTGCTTTGGAACCTTATCGCTACTATCTCTCCCAGAGGACCCACTGGGAGTGATAAGACAGTCCGACAGCCTCTTCCAATTATCCGCTGAATAAAATTCGGACCTACGTCCATTTACGGTTCCGCGCTAACCTGCAATCAATTAATTCTTCCACATCATGGATTAATGTTTTCTTTTTCGATAACCACGTTTCGTGGTTTGCACGTCCGATTCTTTTCCCTCTACTCTTTTTTCTTCTTCTATCAGATCCATTTTCCCTCTCTCCATTTATCCTATGCGTATTTTGCGCTAAACCTCCTCTCTGCCCCTCACGCCTTCCATATTTCCTGCAAATCTTTGTTCTTATTTAGCAATTTCGCTCAATTCTCTTAGTATTGCAGACATGTATTTCACGATTTCTCTCTCCATGGTCCTTCTTTTGATATTTTTGATTAATGCACATCTCTCGGTAACCGACTACCGTCTTCTATTTCCTTGGATAGAGAGAATTTCTACGGATCCTACTCATAGCTTTTCCTTTTCACTCCATTCTAACACTCCATCTAACTAACTAAGTTCCCGATCTAACTCATCTATCATTCCCTAACAAGAATCAGCAAGCACACCCAACAAAAGAGAATCAATCATTGCTGAGATGAATTCCTTTTCGATCTCAAATACTGAGTGCATACTATTTTCTGATTAATAACTACTGGATAAGACTTACTTATTTATTTTTTGTATACTATTAGTATTAAAACGCGATTTCAAAAATGATTTCAAATCGCTATAATTTGGATAGTCATATTACATGGAAAGGAATTTAGGTTGAAAATAACCAACCAACTGCAAAATTTCTATGGAAATGTATGTTAGCATAAGCTTAATCTTATAAAAGCATGAAAGCTCACTTTTATCGCTTGCAGACTTTGCTCATTTCGCAAAATTAAATTAGTAATACAAGTCGTATAAAGTCGAGTCAAGCACCAAAATAAGAAACTGAATTCAAATTTTTATTTCAGTTGTGAAATATCGTTTTCGATTCAAAGTTGCAAACATTTTGATACAATACACCAATATTTCATCACTATTATGAGGTTGTAAACAACCCATCCCACTGACGACTTAGGCAATTGCTGATTTTGAGCTCATGACTTAATCCATAATTAGACATTGAGAATAAATGGTCAGTTAAAACTAATGCTGAAAATAAGAGATAGACTATATGAGAAAGAAAAAAATTATATTAAAAATTCTATATATATTATTTATAATCATATTTTAAGCATTTACAGTTAAAAACAACATCCTGGGAAGAATCTCGCGGAAAAATATACGAAAATTAAAAAACTCGAATTTTGTTTAATCGTCTGTAACAACCAAGCTTTATTTATATCAACGTAATCGTTTACTGTATTTTCTTAAATGAAAACGGATTGATAAGTACTGTGCTACTAGAAATTGTTTCCTCTAGTTTTATTCAAATGAATACGAATAAACAAATTGGTAAGTTGCGGATGTTATTATTATAATCTTCTTAATTAACTATCAAATCTAATATATTTGTATCCTCGCATATTTAGCGATTGACGAAAATGTAGTCAGTGAAGATTGAAAAGATTTCCCCTGATTTGGTGTTTGTATTCTTCAGGGGTATGAATGAGTGGTTTAAATGTAGGAAATCGCTAACATCACATACCTGTCCTTAAAGGTAAAACAATTTTATGTTTTGTTAAATGTAGAATGCAAAAATGATTCATTTGTGTTTTTTTAGTGCTTCCTTGTCCATACGTCCATATAAATTTAGTATCTTTCTGTCTTTTGTGTTTAATTTTCGTTACTGCTTTGGCATTGTGATAGCGTTTGTGTTATTTATTGTGTTTTCCGTGAGTATGTTAGTATTGCATTTTAGTAATAGGATACAAGTCAGATCTATAATGCCCTTAGTTTACACTAAGAATATTCATATTTGGTTTTTAGAGTGAAAAATCATTTATATTTGTTTAATCATCGTTTCCGTTATTCCTTTGGGCATTTTTGAAAATGTCTCCTTGTTCTAATGTGATCTTAATATGTGTTTGAATTGTTTTAAAAAATTATGTCCCAATTGAAGAATTTTTTTCGTTCAAAAGATATCAGATTGAATTTTGAGTTATTATGGATTTGTAGACATAATTATAACTTTCATTTCTTGGTTTGTTGGTTTTGAAAGAATTATAGCTTGGTATTTGCAATCTACCTACAATTATGAAGCATCTGTTAAGATCAAGGCTGACACAATGCTATTTATCAATATTAATATCCCCATTGGGAATTAACAGGCACTTCTGTTGTTGCTGTTATTCATTTTTTGTGTGGATAAATGACGTAAAAAATTACGTTCCTATTTAGCTCGACTAACTCATTCACTACTATATTTGATCTCACATTTATTAGCAATGTGGCAACTAATGATATATACCTTGCATTAAATTAAATAGTATAAAACATATTGTATACACTAAGGAAGAACATAATCTGAGATGGCCATACTAGGAAAATGAAGATAATTGAGACATTAAATGGTAATAGGATACGTTTCTCGAATTATAAAATGATCACATTTGTGTAAGTTATGTCAAATATTAAACATTCCATGCGCACAAATACTTGCGGGCTCAGCTAGTTTAGTTTAATTATCTATTGCAAATTAAAATTTTACGATTTATTTTGTTCTGAATTTTCTATTTAATTAACTTATTTTTGTATGGTTAGGGCTGGAGATATTTATCATGAAATTCGGAATATTTTGCATTTTTCAAATAACTCAAGCAATTAGAAGCACCTAGCCATACTTCCGACAATAACTTCTGGATAATGAAAAAGGAAGGTATTAATGTCGACGTTCCAAAAAAAAACAATGAGATGAACTTATGATGAGTTGATAAATTATTAAGCAGTAAACGTTTGGCAAACAACTATCAAGTAACTGCAAATACTTAATCTTACGTGGTATGATTTCTAATTATTTCCATGTCTTCATCTTTATATCAAGTGTGAAATAACAAATCAAATATAAATGTCACATGAAAAAAGTAGAAATATTATTTCTGTAGATATTTCTACCCTCGATTTCTTTCCTGCCATTACTTCGGTATTTATCTCACTTCCAACTTCAGCATTATTTTCTTTAGACTTCCATTCCTTTACTCCATTTCTTCCTATATTTTCTTTCTTTACCTCCTTCTTCTCTAATCGCCTTTCCCTGATCTTCCTCTTGTTATTCCTTTTCTCCTCCTGCTTATTTACATCTCTTCGCACTTTCACTCATTTAATTCCCTCACACCTCCCTTTCATTAGCCGATCGCTGTTCACCTCCTTTCGGGTGAATGAAAGGGAAAATTCGGAACGGATGTCAGTGCAGCATCTTGTTCCATTTGCTCGCTATGGTAATTTGCCTTTGTTCGCAGCGACAGAGGTGTTATCCGCATTCCTCCGCCTACTTCTTCTGCAGTTCCTTCCACCCCCCTCTCTCTCTCTCTTTCCTACCTTATCCTCTCTTTCATACTTTCTCTGCTCTTCCCGAATTATTTTCCTCACCCTCCTCCCCCAAACAATCATTATCGTCAGATGTTCTTTACGGTTCACTTCACCCAATCTTTCTTATCTCTCAGACTTTTTCCTCGAATTTTCCTTCGAATCATTATCGACAGTTTCTCTTATCTTGAGACTCTCTCACAGAGCAATTCTATTGATCCCACTTTGCACGCACCGTTGATTTAACGTGACATCTATGATCATTAAAGGGCTCCACTAAAATCGAAAGATTTTCACTAATTACTCATTTATTCATTTTTACGAACTGATCCGCTGCTCGGACGAAAGCTTTAGAGAAAAATCCTACCAGATCAGTGGCGTGAGATTGGAATTTTAAAGTTAGTACTGCAAATACTTAGAAGTGTTTTGCAGGAGTGATCTTTCATTTAAAGAGCGCATCCAAGATGTATTGGGGTCAGCTGATGGGATTCTAAGGCTACGCAACTGCATTGTCAGCATTGGGGTAGTCAATCGAGTGAAAAAGAGGCAGCTTATTTTTCACTAACTCTTTCGATGCTTGAGTAATATTGCGTTGTTTGAATTCTGCACAAGATGAGTTTGATCTATGAGCTAGAGCCGTTACAACGATAAGCAGTTCGTTTCGGAGAGACTATTGGCTCGGGAAATCTCTTTAGAATAGAAGAAAGAGTAGAGGAACCCGGGGCAGAACTGGGTACCAAGATTACGGTTACCTTACTAAGGAACAATGCGGTTTTAAAGTACAGAAGGATTAATTAAGAAAACTGCAAATTTTTCTATGCACTCCTTATAGCTTAATAATCATAAAAAGACAATTATATCGTACCAAAACATAGGACAGATATTTTTATTTTCAAAAACGAAATTTATGTCGTTTGGCCCATTCTACCACGGGCATGGGGCATACTGGGGTGGAAAAGATAATTAACTATAAAAACAAAACTAGTGGAATTGCAGAAAAATAAGTTTACTCCATATTACCTACTTGTTTTACTATAAAGGTTTAACTACAGTTTTCAATGAAGGTGTCCTTTTCTTAAGCCTGTTCACCTATGTGCCTTTGCACTTGAAAGTGTAGGACTTAACCCAAGGTTGTATAGAAATGACAATAGAATGCCTGCCGGACAAGGGAAACCTGGGTTCGAGTCCCAACTAAGTCACAATTTTTTACTGCTGTACAACCAATCTCAATTAGTTCTAAAATAAATCTAGTCGAAGAAAATTAGTTTTCCAATAAATGTGTGCGAAATTAAAACAATTTATTAACTTGAAATGTGCTGGTTCAGTATTCTTGCTTGACTTCTTTTGTAGCGTCATCTCCCATCTCTTAATCATCAACTCGAAATGTGTCGTATTAGGCAATAATACAGAGGTGGCGCTCATTTTTCATTATTTTATTAGTTAAATAAAGCCCAAAAATATTAAAAACATATTGTTATGCTTGCCTGAACTATCTTCTACTTAGAAATATACTAGTCAATTAAGGTAGAAATTACGTTTTATCTCTGTCTTTCAGTTTCTCTCTGGTACTACATCGGTAGTACTCCGATGACGACGTTTAGCTTGTGCTGCAGCAGACATCTTGCCATACACGCCGAAGGCTTGCTGAGTCTTTCACCCTTGACTGGTCTTACCCACGAACGTTACACAAATCATCGCGTCGGATGACTCGAATTCATAAATTGCTATTAAATATTCGTTTTTGCGATGCTATTACATTACTTTTGCTTATATTAATCGATGAACTTCCTTTAATTAGAATAAAATATTTTTATTATGCATACTGTTTTTACACCCAAAATCAGAAACATAATAATAATAATAATAATGCCGTCTTTTTTTCGTGGGCGAATTTTAGCCTTTGAAGGCTACTCTACCATTTAACCCCCTTTATATTTTATCAATTATTTTTGCATTTTCCTTTATTTATAAACACATGACACACACAACATACACAAACAACCACTCCCTAACCGGAAAAATCCGATTAGCCGGGATTCGAACCCGGGACCGTGAGGTTGGAACGTTAACGCGCTAGCACACTAACCACTCCGACACATACGGCTGCATTATAACAATTTTCGATTGATTTTTGGTGGTTACTCTGGAAACCTAGATTGACACCACCATGGATTTATTTTATATATATTAAATTAAATTAGTGATCTTAACACCAATTGTCATGAAAAAAACAACCGAGTGTCGGGCCAAAGACGAGAACAAACTGTTACACTTATGATCGCTTCTGGTCGAAATGCCTCTTTCAGAGTAACAAAGTATCAATTTTCAAATCAAATGCTTCTTCTTGGTACAAGGATAATAAATGGGAGACTAGAGAGGAGAACGATGCAATAATTCTATTACTGAAATTATCGGTCGGGTCAATGCGACCCGACGCGACCAATTCAAGGTTAAATAAATTTTATGCAAGCGAAACAAAGGAATGTGTCTCGCGGAAACAATTCGTTGAGGACGGAAAAATACGCTGCGATGAAATGGGAAGAAACAGAGGTCGTCAGAATGCTAGAGGGGAGTTAACGGTCGCTTTCGCTACGATAAGTTTACGAAGTGGAGCTTCGCGTGGGAGGATACAGAAAGAGAATCCGGTCTAATAGATGGGGAAAACACGAACCCAAGGGTGTAATCTTCTTTGGCTACTCTTTCATTTTCCTGTTTCCATTCACTTCCTTCTCTCTATACGTCTCTCGCCTGATTCTTGATTCTCCCGCAGATTACTAAGTCGAAACAGGGCATCTTTATTCTCCCTTCGTCCTGTTTTCATATATACACACCAGGAAACGTGTAAAATCAATGTACCGGATAATTAAATGTATGGAATGACGAAATGATATTGATCTAGTGCTACAGATTACTTTAACGAAATTTTGAAGACTGAAACGTAAGAAATACCCAAAGTGGAATTTATTTCGGTGACTTATATGTTTTGCTCAAATGGGTACCTTTTTGTAAGCAAGAAACTTCAGTGAGTTACATTTGTTGTCTTATTAAATTTCTTCATGTTCAAGATGGTATGAATCTAAGTTTATGAATCCTGTTTATTCAAAACTCTTTCAAGAAATTTGAAATTAGACTACCGCGGTTTCCTAATATTTAAACATTTTGTGTCATTGAAAGGAGAGAAAAACAATATATCTTAGCTTTTAGGATAAATATTGGGCCATGTTTATGCTGCGTAAATTACCAAGATGAAACTAATGTTGCAACTCAATATTTTGAATCCAAAGTAGCACTACGCCCTTCGAAACTCAGGCAGTTTTGTGTATATCACCTAATTTATGCTTGCAAAAATACGGTTAACATCTGGCGCCTGAGTTTTTCTAACATGTGCTTGCTCCTCACGACGTCTCTTCTTTTTCATACGGCCAATAATTCATTCCAGAGTTTCGTACGTAGTGTTGCCACCTCTGATGAACCGAAACATTGTTCGCAAGTCTCTCAGCCACCGTATACACTTCAAAAGACAAGTATGCGTCAAATAAAATTCACAACAGAGCGAAACAAATTCGTTGCTATACACTTTAACCTGTTATATACTAAAAGTATCATTTTGCAACTGATTAAACGTTCGACTATGTTATCATATTGGTGGCGGCTGACAACTAAGATTCTGGAATTAACTATTTTCTTTAGATGAGGTATTAGTTATCCTCGTGATTATCGTTCAGAGAGACTCCTTATTGGCCATCCTTTCTGCGCATAGCTTTTTCGAGGAATCTTCTTTCGTCTGCGAGCTGCAACGGAAGTTTGTTTGTGTAAACAAGTTTGTTTGCCCTTCCCGCCATGCTGCTTGCGGAGAGAGAAGATCCAGAAGTACGTTCTCGCATTCGTTATGTTGTTTTGTTATGATATCCTGGCTAAATTTGTAACTTCCTGTGAAGATGCGAGAAATGCGCAAAAAGAAAATTATCCGAAGACGATACACTTGGTGCACGGTAAAAATGTCACAGTTGAATTTTCACGAGGGGACATAACAAATTGACAATGATTCAGTCCATTTGGCAATGGCTCCCGCCTTGATTGGGTTGGGTTGAGCGGCATTTTTACCTGAATTCATTCACTACGCCTGTCTCTGATTTAAGAAATGTTCACTTATTCCAAGCCGTTCTAGCTTGATGCATAATGCCGTTAGCTGAAACAAGGTTGGGAATAATCGCATATATGTCATCAGTTATACCCCAGAAAGGAAGTTAACTTACTTAAACCGACCCATCAATTGGCTCTTACATATGTATTTAGCTTAGTGCTACATTTTGTCTACCGATTCACTGAATCCAGTAAAACATAACAGTTGGCTTGTGTAGCTCTTATACCCATAGATATTCGTCGGGTATGTGTTCGCGATTGTTCCTCTAATCTGCCATTGGAAGCAAATCTGTGCGATGGAGGGGAAAGTAGGCCTGCTAGAGAGGTTTCTCCACCCTTACTTCTTATTAAAGGAGTCGATATATTTTATGAATAACCACGTCAATTTCAAATAATTTTTTATATGATGCGTAATTTCCATTTTGATAATATTTATGCTCCATATTCAGACTTAATGAAGCCGCCTCTAATCCTTGCTCCTTTCTTTGCTACTGTTACATTTACGCATGTGGCCACTGGAAAAATTATTCGAAGATATTATGCATGCCCGAAATTGTAAATTATTAGTCATAATGGCAATCATCACTGACAGAAAAAATTGGACAGACTTTTAAATTAACTAAGTATGCAGCAAACACTCTCCTTATGATTTGAAAGCATATTTTACATATAAAACTAACAAATAAATTTACTCCATAAGAATTACAAGAATTTTGAATATAATAAGAGCATTTTGCACGCCACCAGGAATCAAACTTGGCTTATATTCCATGTCGGCACTGATTCCTTCAAATTTACAAGAAAATGCATTATTCAGCTCGCTGGAATACTTCTTATTTTAATAAAAAAAGATCAAATTGGGTGAAATTTGCCTATAGTACGATACAATGGTTTAAAGGAACGCCATGTCAAAGGAAGTGGTGTGACCGTTGCAATGGGTATGGAGGTTGTATAAACTACTATATTATAAGTTTGGCCTCAATATAAGTGGCCATCCTTGAATTATGCAAGGAAATTTTTTGGACCTCTGGACCTTCTGTGATAAGTAACATATTCCCTGACCCCGAAGTGTGGCATCGTTTAGGAACACCCCTTTATACGATAGTGGGCTCATATAAATACCGACACTGTTTAGTGTTAGTTCTTAGAGAAAGACCTTATCACAATGTCAAATTCCTCACGTGGGCACTGAAGTTTAGCAAACTTTAAAACGTAACCTTATGAAAAAACAATAAGATAATATTAGTCAAATCCCTCTCATATGAAAGAGCCAACCTTACAGTCCATCGCATACTTCCTGTGGACGGGCGCGTGGCAGACGAATAAAATTTTCAGATCTAACGATTCGAAAGTGAAACACCATGACTGCACTCTTTAAAAACTTCTGATAGCCATCACGTGGAAAACAACCTTCCATTCAAGAAACTAAATTGGATTCTTCAATTTGAATATCTTATAGGAAAGGGATAAGATATTTCTGTAATAAAAACGAATGATTAAAAACGAGCATTGATTAACTAAAAACAGTCGCAATGGGTAACAATAAGTACTAAGAAAATGAGGAACAAACGGTCAAAAACTTTTAGGAACACAAAGTGTTTTTAAATAAAACAGAAATTGTAGAAAAGATTCTACTCCATATTCAGACTAAATGTATTCAAACAAATATGTGCGTTTTTTAACAATTTATGTGTTTATTTGAGAGAAGACTCAAACCATTGAGATAATGGTTTCATTCCACTGAAAATATCAAACAACATACACTGCTCCTTCAGTAAAATATAATGATATTACAGGAATTAAATTAAAAACATTTAATTGAACTGGGTAATACAACTTATATTGGCCTTATAAAGTATACTTTTCCCGTAGGTTATTCATTAATTAATTCATGATAAGATGGCTCCGGAAGATACATACGAATGCTCTCAACAAGTTCTTCATAACTTACGAACAAGGTATAACCATCCCTAACGTTCTTAACAAAAGTTGCTCCATGATTATCCTTAGTCAGAAGTAACTCAATGAAAGAATCAGGATCCAACACATCAGATAATGCTCTTATGTTGCTTATTAAACTCAGTGTATCCAAATGGTGAAATTCCAACGAAAGGTGTAAGCAAGTTTGCCCAATAAAACCCTTTTGTAGTAGTAACTCTGTCAGCTCATTTTTATCGAAGTATTTTTTGAAAATTGGTACATCGTCCAAGCAGGCCATCGACCCGATGAAATGAAAAATATTATTTCCATTATTGTCGCGCCTCTTCATAAAGCCCTTTAAAATTTCATCTTTAAAGTAATCCTTCAACTTCTGAAGCATCTGGTCCACTCTAGTAATCAGACCTGTCTTGCACAACAAATGAATAATCGTTTCTCCATTTTCATCTCCTTGCTCAAATAGCTCTTTTAAAGTCACACCTTCATTAACGCGGAAAAGAAAATCTAAGAGCCAACCGAACGATGAAGTCTGCAAGTTTTCAGCAGCAACGTGAAGTACGTTTCGCCCAGATGCATTTACACCGATCAGTAAATCTAGTACCGGCACTTTTCCTTCGATGGAAGTGATAATTTCTTGTATATTCAAAGCTCCTCTTGTCGCACTACAGTGTATGATGTTAGACCCATCTTCAGCAGTCTCCAATATACATCTCCTCACCTCATCCTCATTGACCAATCTTTCTAAGAATTCCAACACCAGAGAAAATACATTGGTATTGGGATTAGAAGCCGCCAAGTGCATAATGCCATGCCCAGACGAGTCTCTAAATCGAACAAATTTTATAATGAGCTGTGTGTCGAGGTTTTCTCCAGATGGTTTCCTACTACCACCATCTTCATCTTCTGAAAGTTCATCGCTTTCTATGATTTCCTTCGATCTACTCCCGAATACTTCCTCTAAATCGCCCAAAATCTCCTTTAAATTATCTTCACTGCTAACTCTGATAATTCTGGAGATCAGTATAAAGGTCTTATCTATGTGCGTACCGAATAAATCTGCAAGCATTCTGTCAGTGAGGCATTCTCGAAGGAACTGGAAGGTCCTTATGTTGTCAGGATACGTTTTCTGATTTATGAATTTGGCAACCTTTAAAATGAAATCATTCATAGTGTCTGCTGCACACACTTCTTCAAACGCATGCAGAATCTTTCGGAAAAGTTTGACTGCATTCGAATCTCTAATCATAGGTTTCTTGGCGAAGGTTATAAAGAAAGAATCCATGCGCAATTTTTTAAAAGATGATTCTTCCAACTCAACTTCTCTGTCCTCTCTCTCGACGGCACTAGATAAAAACATTCTTACAAGGTTATACCTTTCATTGAACATTACTTCCATAAGTATGCTCTCTTCCATATTCTGTAGAATCCATTCGGCAAAAAAGTATTCAGCGAAAGTTCTGTGAATGAATTGAAAGGTATCACCCGTTCTACTAAGAATTCCAACGCTAACCCCAGCAGCATTATCTTTCACATCCTTCTTATCAATTTCAGTAGACTTTCCGCCATTTATTACAATTTTGGCGACATTCATATGAAGATCTAATATCCCTTCCTTTTCTTTGTTGTATAATTTCTTAATTCCAACAGTGTTCTTGGTAATCTTCAGTTTTTCTTTCCAATATATGTCTATCTTTCCTTCAACAAATTCTGTGTAAAGACGGAACAAATCCAAATGCATATCCATCCTGAAATTCTTATCAAATGTGACATTCCCAACCATAAATAAATGAAGAGGTATCCCTGTGAATTTTATTTCCTCGTCCTTTAGAGATGATCTCGAGAGAAGAAAGTATGCAAATCTGCTGAAATCCAACGCTTCAACGAGTTGGGTAATCTTCTGTAACTTTATGTCCCACGATGGAAACTGAGCACTGTCCTCCAGCTCAACTATTATTTCCCTGAGGCTCCCAAATAAGGGATCTTGATTCTCTTTATTACTGTCGACTATATCGATCATTTTCTCTCGTATTTTCTCCATCAAATTCAAGAAGCCAGCTTCATTCTTTATTTCAACAGACATTAACAATTTGTGCTTCCACAGCTTGTCGAGAAATGTTATCTGCTTCTCATCAGAGAACTGCAAGAGAGAAAATGAGCAGGTGCTCAACTCCACTTCCAAATCAATTCTCTCGTGTACTCTCGTTGTGATCCACACCTGCATGGAGGTTTCCGTAATCAGAGCCTTGAATAATTTCATCAAATTTTCCCTATAACTTGACGAAACTTCATCGTAACCATCAATAAATACCATGCATTTATTGCCCATGTTTTTCGATTTGCTAATCTGTTTCATTAGAAAAATATCCAAGCTACTCCTAAAGCCAGCCATTTGGAAGAATATGTCCAATACCTCTCCCAGTTGAAAAGATACTTTTTTAGACTTATCGGTGGTTTTTTTACTATTCTTCTTCTGTGTTTTCTTTCCACGACTTTCTGTTTCGATTTTTTCTATGCTAACGAAATTGTTGTCATCTTTATTGTCATGAGCATGCTCAATCAAATTTATTCTCGCAACCCAGTGATTCGGATAATACATATTGATTTTCCGAATCAAACTGGAAAACAAGGTAGACTTCCCAGTACCTGGGTCGTCCGAAATCAGTATAATTCTGTTGTTTGTTGCTTCTATCAGATCCTTTTCAGAACACACGGTTCTCCTTAGATGATTAGTAATTCCATCATGGCTGCCACGTAAAGTAACTACGTGAAATTTGTTTTCAGAGAATTGTAGCCAATGTTTTGAATCACACTTTATACTGTTAAATTCATCATTGAGTGGAGCTTCGCCTTTTTTTTCGCGGATGAAGATGGTCTTAGAATTATTGATTTTTTTCTTATCATCAATCAACCATTGCAATCTGTTCTCTTCAAGGCAAAATTCTGCAGATTCTTCCTTACTCAACCCAGTGATGTATATCCCTGTTGATTTGGGAAGGTCTTTGAAGAAAGACGCATCGACAGTTACCTTAGCCAGGTCTCTTTCAATGTAGTAGTAACTTTTGTATACTTGGTAATCATTCTTTCTGCCATCCCAAATCACTAGCGGGTCCTCTGCGATGAGTCGACTTATATCCTCGCTCTGAACTAACTTCGATAGATTTCCCATGTCGATCCATTTATTTAAGCGTAAGTCGTTGCCCTTAAAATTGACTGTCCTCTTTAAACATTCCTCTTTGTAAGACTCTGAAAAATCCGTCCATAGATAATCAAATGACTTCCCCGGAAGTGCTTTCCCTTTACTCAGCATCTCACACTCCTTGTTGGCTACCAAGATAATCTCTTTATTCCGGCTTGCGATATCCATGTCATAGAAGTAAGTCTCTGTATCGTCGATGTCGACGCGTTCCTCATTGCAAACCAGCACCATAAGGCGACACACATTGCAATCGAATGCCTTCAAAATATCGTTGAAATTTTTTAGAAAGCAATCCAGACGAAAGAAGAGACAACATTTGTCTATCTGATATCGCTCAGTCATCTTCATTTCGTGGTAAATGTGTAATGCTCCTAGTTTTACAATGTTTGTAGTAAGCACCTGCATGATCCCTCTCTGAACCAGGTTACTTCTAAAGGATTTAAGGGGAACTTTGAATGGATTCCGCTGCTTGTCATCTTCGCTAATACAGCCGTGATAGGTATGTAGGGATTCAATGCTGCATAGAGCCTTCTTGAAATATGCTGGATTGGTGTATCCACTCGAGTCCCTCACAATATTATTCAAGTAAAAATCATACAAGCCCTTAGCCTGCGAATTCAGTCTCTGCTCTCCAACTTCCTTTCCGTAAGCTGCGAGCATGTGAGGGACCCTTACAATCAATTCACATTCCCATTGATCTCCGTGGTAGTTAAAAACTTCCTCTATGATCACATCGATATCTGACTTCTTCTCTTCAACTGACTTAGATATTTCCTTCACCACAGATTTGTACTCTTGTCCTATGGAACCAGATTCTTCAGTAGCTGCGTAAGGCCTAGCGCCGTTTCGGTACAGAACGTGCATTGCCATGTGGCACAACTCGTGGGCCAGAGTTCCAGCCACCTCCTTGCATACACCTTCCGTAGACAAACATTTCTTAGCACCAATGAAAATCCTTTTCATTGATCTCACCGTAAGTCCATATGCATGGATGTCTTCCATGCGGTACATGTTGTTGGTATGCTCATTCTCAAAGTCAAACACAACGTCGCAATCATCGTATTCAAGGACCTTCATAATCAAACTTATTAGTTCAAATTGGTTAAGATAGTCATAGATACCCTTCAGTAAGTCGTATCTTCTTCGGGTGAGAGCTTGTGGAGACTTGGACCGATACAAAAGTTTCTGGACGTGGTAGTTTTCTATTTTGAGAAGTTGGTCCTGTCGGAGATTGTTCAACTTTTCCAACCGATAGTCGTCGATTACGCAATCATCTTCTTCATCTTGGTCCAGGAATTTGGCCCCTTTTCCCAGTAAGTAAGCGAAGATTTCAATTTGCTCGCAATTTGCTGCCCAGAATAGTGCAGACTCATTGGTTTTGCTTAAATAGATGGAAGGTTTTTGGTCCCTGAGAGCATTTTCAACACTCATCAGATCTCCCGCTTCTATATCGGCATGCAACTTTTCTCTCACCCGCAGGAACTTCTTCAGTTCGTCATTGTCAACATCTTCAGCATCCAGAGATGGTGGGAACAAGGCGTCGGCTTCAAGGAGCTTGAGTAAGCAAAGGTCCTGTTTCTCGTTTTTGGCCACGTCTACAGCTCCTTCATAGTCATTGTTTTCGTGGTTTACGTCGATTCCATCGAATTTTAGTAGAAATTCGACTACATCGGATTTTCCAAGCTTTGTAAAGTTTATCAAATAGGAGTTTCCATTAACGTCTAGTTTTCCGTTTATTATCTCCAACTGCTTTTTTGTTGGCGTTATCTTATCTCTTTCTGCAAAATCCGTCACGCCTAGCTTCGTCGCCACTGTATGAAGGTCATCTTGCTCTGGGTTGACTTCTAGGTCGGGTGTTTCTGAGTTACTCATCTTCTGTATGTGTGGATGTTTCCGTAGTTGCTGCTATGTTTTTCTCAGGCACCCAACTGGTATCTAAAAGAAAAAAAAATCGGTTATTGATAACTACTGTAAATAAAGTAAATTTTGAACACGGCGATTGAGGTATTAGAAATTTTAAACCTATAGTGAGTATTACGTCTGTTGAGTTGTTTTTTACAGCAGTGCCATCAAGTGATAAAGTGAAAGAGCCTTTTCCGGTACCAGAGGGCGGAGAATCGACAATCCTACCCCGCCTTCGATTACCTCCGCCTTTGGTATTTCTTGCAGTGAGACCCTGTTATGCAAGGAGGTGTTGCCAAATTTTCTTAATTTGCATATTCCTTAATATTTGATGGCATACGCATATTATATCTTGAAGAGAAACAAGATAATGAATAGCGGAAGCCTTCTTACTCGAGAAACAGAAGATCGTATCGTAGAGTACACGGAGTAAGGAGTTCGCGTGAGTGAGAATGTGCCCCTCCGAGCAGAGGTTGAGCGATAATTTCTACTATGTGGTACAACTATAATATGCTAGTAAATTTAGGGATTAATTGAATAAATTGTTTTACTACCTATGCATTATTTCTTATATTATAGTACTACGTAGTAGAGACGCAGAACGGAAATTTTCGCGCATCCCTTCTTTGGAGAAGTTTACTTCCACTCATGCGGACTCCTTACAACGTCTAATCCACGAAACGACCTTCAGTTCCTCGTGGTTTCCAGATTTTAGTAATCTTTTTCTTAAAAATATGCCATGGGTAGGTACGCCTAAGGAATTTGTGAATTTCACAATACTGCTATGGATACAGGAGACTCACTGCATGAGAATGATGGAAGGGATACCAAAGGTGGAGGTATTCGGAGGTTGTCGATGCTCCACCCACTAGTACCGCAAAAGGCTTTTTACAACGCGGTTCTGTAATAGTAACTTCCGTATCGTCAGAGACATTAAGAGTCTACATCAAACTAGAAGTACATATTATCTATTGGTACTTTTTTGTATTTTCTGTGCATACCAAATGTTACAAATAGACCCAGAAGGTTCCGCAACGAAGAAGTCATATATTTCTCAGTATATGTAGTTCGAATATTTTCTCTCCATCTATGAGAATGCCATTACATTTCGTATAGGAAATTAGCGTAAGGGTACTTCGGATGTTTGTTTTCCCCTCTACCTTAATTGTGTATACTTTTGCAATTTAGGATGTTCTTTCCTTGTTTTTCGAACGACTTAGAACTGTAAACATTAATTTTTTGAGAGGTTTAGCTTTCCGATTTGAAGGTTGTCGTAGACTTAACGTATTTTCATCTCTGTTCGAGTATTTGTGACAATTACATGAGGTGAGAAGAAATAGCATCGAAGTGAAAGTATCCCGAAGAAACAGAGCAAATACTTCGTTTAAACGAAATAAACATAAAAACTGAATCACCATTGCATCCAAAGGTACGAAAAAGATAGAAATGAAGAAGCAAACGGAAACGCGTCAGCCAAGAAATTAGAAGGATCCAAGGATTATAAATAATCCGGTAAATGATTCTGTAGGATACATATTTAGTTCTGAACTTCCTGGCTGTTTTCTCTTCAACTGATAGAGCTTTCGTAAATGTATACAATTTGGGAAATACGTGAAAATCTATCTAGCAAGTGAACTTTGTGAGCTGAGCAGATCAATCTTCTTGGGCCTTACCATCAGAAGAAACTGCGATTCTGTGCAAGAAATGATAGATGTCGTATGGGTAGATTTTATACTTCCAGTCTACTAAAGATGAAGGGATGGTAAGTGTGCTCAAGGGCTGAAGTAATAGTGCTTGAGGAAACGAGCAATGGCCACACGACCTGTACCAAGTCAAATATATAAAACACCAATCCACGGCGACACTATGAATGACATCATATGCCATAAGAAAATCTCACAGAGGAACATGAATTGTGGAAATGACTTTGTGGATTAGCCCAAATGGTAATGAAAGTTTGAATAACACCATTTGAGCGTAGTTGAGAAATTCCGGCAAAGGGATACAACGATTGTAAATATCTATCTAATTAATTCACGTTAGCTCATCCACGAAGGTGCAAGTACTTATTTGCTGATTTTCCAGCCACTAAATCTTGATGTTGGCCAAAATTAGTTTACTTCCTGTGAGAACCAAGATTGAGCGCGCATACCATATTTCAAAAACGTTTAAAACGTTATTTAGGAAATTAAATTCTGCTTTGGGTTTCTCACGTTAGGGCGTGGTTCGTTTTTCTTTCACTTCATTTTCTTGTGTTTCCCGACAATATTATTCTTCATTGTCATCAGCAAAATCAACTTCAGAATCACTGATTTCCTTCTCAGTATCATTGTTATGCTTCGTCGATTGAATGCAATTACCAGAGGAAACATCTTCGTCGTCCAAATCTCTATATCAGATGTCTGCTGCAAAAGATAAAGAATATTCTTTCGTTCTATATAAAACTTCTTCGCCATTCTTAGTAATGATAACCAATTGCAGTTGTTGGAATTTATTTTGAAAATAATTTTTGGTGTTAGAATACCAAATATACTAAAAATCGTAAGGAAAAAGGGAACATACCTTACAAAAATGTGAATTTTCGGAACCGTTGAATTTGTATATACATTGCGAGAATTGATCGAATTAAATCAGTTTACTGCTCAAAAATACTATAAAAATATTTATTTGGAAAAATGAACAAGTAATCCTCACAATTTTATAAAAAGGGCTACATAAACTCTTTAATATAAGTATTCCGGAAATCTGCTTCGTCACACAACCGCACTCTAATGCAAAGAGCTCCTTAAATCTTGCAAAAATAATGAAAACTGCAAATATTTAGGAAAAGCCCAGAAAATATACACTATTCCAGCTATCGAAAAGGAGGAGTCATAATAAATTAATCATTCTTCTAATTTCCCCGTTGAAAATCAACGGAAAATTCAACAAGTACGAAATACTTTTGGTTAACCAGTTTCACTTGACCTAACTACTGATAAAGATCCAATACTAATTAAAACATGACCTGTTATCAGCTTATTCCCTCCTCATTGTACCTCGAGGAAAAACGCTATTTCCTCCGTATCTCCTGCAGAAGGACTAGGTCACTGCTGGAAACAACCACAGGCCCTAATTATTTCAACTCCCATTCGTATGCAATCTTGCTGCCGTAATAATTGTTGTACTAGAATGGGAGTGTGAAAGTAATGGTTTGAAGGAGGACTTTTAGCAAAATCTTCCCTCTTTTCTAAGTGGAATCGGGCTGTCGAAAGACTGGACGCGCAGCAAGATGTATTGTAAACTTGGCTTCTTAAAGCAGAGTGAGGAGGAATCAGTGAAGGCTATCTCACTCACCTCCTCTCAACGTCTGATAACTCTTTTTCCCCTCTTCGGCAAAAGACATCGCGTGTATTTCTGCGTTTCACAAATCGAAGTTCTGAGACACTCTTACCCTTCAGTAATTACGAATAAATTCGAAAACAATAATTTATATATATCAGCAATAGTTCCAACTAAACTTCAAAAGAACTGGAAAAGAGTACTATTACGCATGTGCGAGTTGAGCCATTCCGGCTTACTGCCTTTCTCACCTTCTTCTCACTTTGCTCACCTCTCACCATCCCGGCTACCTTCTATGCTCCACCGTGTGCGTAAGGCATGCTTCAATTTTAAAACTCAGTGAGCGACTAAGCGACCAGCTAGGTTACCAGCGACCTGATCTTTTCCAATGCGTTTTTATCATTAGGTATGTAGAAAAAACTAACCTTTACATGCGAATTATTTATGTTAAGGTGCAAGGTTTTACTGTCATAAGATAAACTTCATTACATGGCATAGCCCATCTTTGTATAACTTTGCAAAACTGTTACCGATCCTCATTCATCAGTTCTTTTGGCATAGCGCGCCCCTGTCGTCGACGGACTTACTAAAAATATATTTTAATAATAACACTGTTGATAATCACCATGATGTAGCTAATCATTATGCAAAATACTTATCTGATGTTAACAGCCATATTGTACTAGTTTACAAAATAACAAGACACTTAGTATTTTTCCGCTTCGTTTAAATTTAGACCGGTTACGTAATTACCCCTACAGCTCACATCTCTTTTATGGAAGATTTAAGCATGCTTACGAAACCGGTCGTGAATTAAAACCAATCGAAAAAATACTAAATATCTTGTTTTTCGGAGATGTCTTTTGTGAAGGCACACCTTAAAATATCGATTTCATATACTAGTAAATATAGTAACATAAAACAAACAAAAAAGAAAAATCTGATGTGGCCAGCACATGACTTTCTCCATATATATAAGATGTAAATATTTATCTACGACAGTATTTTCGAACTCTATATTCAATCTAAACTTAGAAGATAACTGATTAATTTATATCATATTATCTTTGACGTCACAAACATTATAAATAATGTTTTTCGGGACATGTTTGATGAAAATCGATGAAATTGGCATTTCGCCCACAGCGCCCAGAGCGCCAACAAAGTACATAATCAGCAACTTCCGGTTTATCAGTATTTCATGAATAACTCCTAAACAATCAGTTATACAAAAATATGTTTCATTCAAAAGTTATAGTAAACAACATTTTCTAAAACTTTTATAAATAATAATGTATACCTAAATATCAGATTAATGGAGATATTTTGCAAAGACGGAAACGAGCTTTGATAAGTAAACCTCAACTTCCGGTTAACCGATTTACTCCAAAAACTAATAAACTTTAACGACACTAATTAAAATTCTATATATGAAATATGGTGTTAATACGACAAATAGTTTTCATGTTAGAGCGTCCACATAGTACATAGTCAGCTACTTCCGGTTTATCAGTATTTTACGAATAAATCCTAAACAATCAGTGATACAAAAATATGTTTGATACAAAAGTTATAGTAAATTACATTTTCTTAAACTTTTATAAATAATAGAATATACCTAAACATCATTATTATGGAGATATTTTACAAAACCGGAAGTTTGCTTCGAAGAATAAATCTCGACTTCCGGTAAACCGATTTACTCCAAAAACTAATCAACTCTGACAGCACCAACCACAGTTCAATATATGAAGTTCGGTATTGATACAACTGATATTTTTTACGTTAGAGCGCCCACAAGCACACACACACACACACACACACACACACACACACAGACATCATTCCGAAAATGGTCAAAACGTTTTCTAGGGACCCCAAAACATGTACTTCCATTGAAATCTCGAAGTCGATTTTTTTCATGAAAACAATACTTTCTCTATACTATAGAGCTCTCCACATTTAGTTGACAGTATTGCTCAAATGGCCAACGCTGTTGCCAAACCTACGGTGGCGGGGCGACAGCGATTACGCCGTCGCCCCGCCTCCTGAACACCGCGCCGAATTTGAATTCATAACAATGAGTGTTATGAATAAGCTAATCAAAAAGCTCCTCGAGTTAGGTTTTCGATAGATAAGGTCGAAAGTTCGATGGGAGGAGGTCAACCGTGCCCTCCAGCTGATACCTTGGTGTGTGTTAAGTTCCCTCCCTATTGATGACGCAATCGATTTTTTTTATGACATTATCATCTCCTGCATGAGACAGTTTGTACCTTTGAAGACACCCAAATCGAAGAAGTTTCCAGTTTGGTACATGCCGGATACTATTCTCACTCTAGCAAATAAAAAAAGTGCCTGGTATTTGTGGGCTTCTCACCCAAATCCAGAAACAAAAACTTCCTTCAGCAATCTAAGGCGTCTAGCTAAATCATTAATTCGTCGTGATTACTCAAATTACGTTCAATCAATGTCCACTTCATTAATAACAAATCCACGCAAATTCTGGGGCATGGTTAACACCCGTCGGAAATTTACTCGTATTCCAAGTGCTCTGACTTGCAATGGCAATGAAGTGAGTGAAAGCGAAAGATCTAGTGCTTTCCTTAACCTTTTCTCTGGCTCTACTGTGCGATCATCGGGATCAGCCGGTGATTGCGATCTTTCCCCTGTTTGCAGTCATTCAATATCCTCTATTCAAACAACTCCTGAAGAAGTGCTGAATTTCCTGGAGAAGATTTCACCGCACCGATCACCTGGTCCTGATGGGATACATCCTATATTCATAAAACATTGTGCGCTCTCCCTCAGTATCCCACTATCATTAATTTTTAACCGTTGCTTTGCCCAAGGTCAATATCCAACACAATGGAAATCTGCTAATGTTACGCCGATACACAAATCAGGTTCTAGATCAAATGTTTCAAACTATCGTTCCATCTCTATTCTACCTATATTTTCCTTGGTCTGCGAAAAAATAATACTTAATCGTTTATTTTACTTTACTTCTCCCTATCTGTCAGCTAATCAGCATGGATTCTTACCACATCGGTCGTCATTAACTAACCTCGCTATTTTCCAAAGTCACGCTGTTAGCTCAATCTATATATATAAAGCAGAAATTCTGTGTGTTTGTGGGTTTGTGGGTTTGTGGGTTTGTTTGTCTTGGATTGGAGTCCACACTGTTTGCCCGATTTGTCTCAAAGTTTGCATACGTGTCCTCTGATATCATGAAGGAAGTACTGTCGCATTTTAATTCAAGAATTTTGCTGGATTCGAACCAGGATCGCTCAGATAGATTTTCATAAGGAATACACGTAAGCTTCACTTTTATCGGTTGCAGGCTTTATTTCTTTTGAAGAATTAAATTAGAAGGAATAGTCGTACAGAGTCGAGACAAACACCAAAAGAAAGAAAATTGAATAAAAATTCTTATTTTGGTCGTGGAATCTTACTTTCGATTAGAATTTGCGAGAATATTGGTAAAATATACTAAACTTTCGTGAAAATTCGAGGCTATAAACAACTCATCCCCCTGACGACCGATCCCATTGTTGAATCCGAGCTCATGTTTTATCCCGTAAAAATACTCGTGGACTTTAGGCCCATAAAGCTGATGATTGAAGAGTACGATATATTACATGGATAACGAGAAATTTTCTGTAAGAAGGTAACCAGCAATTGCAGGTACGTAATTACAGTCAGGAGATTGAGTGACTTCGATTTTAGTACAAACCGTTTGCCAGATTCGCGTCAAACGTTGCGTACGTGTTTTCTGGGACCAGGAAGGACGTACTGTCTCAATTTTATTCGATAATTTTGCTGGGTTCGAACTAAGATCGCTCAGATGGGTTTCCATAAAGAATAAATCTAATCTTCACTTTAATTGGTATCAGACTATATTTATTTTGAAGAATTAAAATAGAAAAATAGTCGTGCAGAGTCGAGACAAGAAGCAAAAGAACGGAAATTAAATGATTATTTTAATTTTGGTAGTGGAATATAGTTTCCGAATCGAAATTTCGAGAATAGCGACAAAATACGCGTTAATTTTCCAAAATTGTTTGTAAACAGCCAATCCTACTGACGATCAATGCGATTGTTGAGCCGAGCTCATGAATTTCCCTGTATAGAATAGAATGGAATTTCAGACTGTATTCTAAAGGGAATTTACTCATTGCACGACCGGCAACTTGAATTTAAACTACTTCTATATTCCCCGTTGAGAATCGACGGGCGCTTCAGCTAGTTATAAATAAATCCCAGTTAGACTCCGTATTCTTAGACTTCTCAAAAGCATTCGATTCTGTAGATCACACCCTCCTCCTTTGTAAATTAGAACACCGCTTTGGAATTAATGGTAACTTTTTGACTCTGATAAACAACTATCTTACAGATCGCACTCAATCAGTTGTAATTGACAGGATTGAATCTGAATGGTCGGTAATATCTTCGGGAGTTCCTCAAGGCAGTGTGCTCGGCCCATATCTTTTTACGCTATACATAGATGATCTATCTACACTCTGTAGAAAGATCGTATCTCTACACTCTTCCATTCTCCTAAAATCAATCTCCTAAAATCAAACAGATGACTGCAAATTATTAAGTAAAATTGATAGCATTGACGACTGCTACCATTTCCAGCAAGCATTAGATGAAACAAATAAATGGTGTGAAAAGTGGAGACTACATCTAAATCCCCAGAAATGCTCTGTAATGTCTATTTCCTTACGCAAGTCCCCTCTAGATTTTGTTTATACCTTAAACTCTACTCCTCTGAAAAGAGTCAACTCACAGAAAGACTTAGAAATTTTAGTAGATTCTAAGTTAAATTTTAATGACCATATCCATGCTGTCAGAAGAAAGGCACTTTCGCTATTAGGGATTGTATATCGATTTACCGAAATGAAGCACCCAAACGCTCTTAGATTGTATTTCACTACCATTGTAATCCCGGTCATTACTTATTGCTCCCCTATCTGGTCCATGTCAGCCAATACTAATATTGCCTCCCTCAATCAAATCTTTAATTTTTTTGCTTTTATCGTTAAATCTCGTGTTCCCCATCTACGAAATACCAATACAGAGACAGTCTTAAAATACCTTTCCCTAAGATCCCTAAAACAAACTTTAATCAAGGCCGATCTCTCATTAATATTTAATATAATTAACTCTCGCATTGATTCCCCTGAACTAGTTTCCTTATTTAGTTACCATGTTCCACCTAGAGCGACTAGACTAACTCCTCTTCTCCATGTTCCTTCATTTAGATTGTCCCTTGCTCAACGCTCCCTACTTTATAGACTTCCAAACCTTTTGAATTCCCTACCTCCCTCCATAGACCCCTTCAGTCTGTCGCTTGACGCATTCTTAAATTCTGTAAATTCCTGTAAATAATTTTCCTGCTTTGGTCGTATTCTGTATATATATATATAATATTCTTAGTTTAATTTGTTCAATTTTTATTTCGTATTTTCATGTATATTTATTTTAAATTTGTTATGTTAAGTGCATTCACTGTAAAATGGTTTCAGAACTGTATGTGGATCTTTGAATAAATAAATAAATAAATAAATAAGGGATGTATGCACAATTTTTAAAGTTAGGTCAAGATCAAAGCTCTAAATACCATGTGAATTACTTCAAAGTATTATTTTTATAGGATAACAACGAATTATTGGCAAGCGATAGATAGTACTTTTTTATTTAAAACCAGTAAAGTTGTTACCTTACAATATATCCACATTGATATATATTTTCATAAAGTTACTAATATGAAAGAATGAATTATGATATTACGTCAATACGTTTCAACGGGGTTCAGTTCGCAGTGGTACGGTGGAAGTCGTAGAACAATGCATCCCGCTGATTTTGCAAGTTTGTCAACCCTAAACTTCTCGAAATTTTCTCGAACTTGATCGACTAAAAATAATAAGTCTCTCTTCAAACAATCGTCATCGAAATTTATATTTTCACCAGTCAACCACTCTTTGATGCGGTCTTTCTTCCAACTTGTTGTTGGAAGGTATTCTAATTTTCTAGAGTGATAGGATGCACTGTCCAAAACTATTACCGAGCCTCTGGTTACGCTAGAGAGAAGGGAGTTTTCAAACCAACTCTCATAACAGTCTACATCAACTTCGTCATGCTCGTCCATGGTATTCTTCTTGCAAAGAAAGAATCGCAATGTTCCTTCAATGAAACCATTTTCCGTTCCGGCGTGAATTATTGCATAACGACCTCCTCTGGATGTCGGAGCCTTTAATCCCGTACCCAGAGAGAAAAGCATCACATAGTGTTTTAATTCCTTTATCACTGCAAACCTTGTTTACTGTTTGACCAAGATTGATCCACGTTTCGTCGGTAAACACAATTGTTCTCTGTTACCTTCGGTATTTCTTCTTTGTACGGCCGTGTAATTTTCTTAGTTTTTGACGGAGTCACTAACGCTCCTTGAGATGCTTCTTTCCATACTCCATAAATAGTCGAAATTTTCGACTGTGGACATCCAGTCGCTTCCGCTTTGCTTGCATCGGAAACACTGAGGGACTTACGGAGCTAGGTGAAGACGTTCAATACTATTTGCCGTTCACGGCTTCTTAACTTCTCCCCTTTTCGCCTTCTCTTCACTTCGGACATGGTGATCGCACGAAGTTAAAAACGACTCACTTGGAGAGAAACTCTACAGCACTACTCGACATCGTATACTAACTACACACGGCTTCTATACTCTTGAAAATCCAAAGGCAAACTATATACAAATCGTCATCCCTTATATTCCGAGCATCAACATTGAAGAGTTCCAACCGTCTCCCAGATGTTTTATGACTTGACCAGCCAAGGCGGTTTTATGTACCCTGTGTGCATCGGTGCTGTTAATCTTAATAAGGGATAAGCGTGCCATTCATTCAGTAGCAGGAATTATACCTCAGTTTTAAAGAGAAAGTTGTATGTTGTTTTTCTGTGCTCTTTATTTTGTGAAGACTTTCAATAGGAGGACCCGATGTCCTCCTGATGTAGTTGTAGATGTTTCTTCCGACTGAGAACTTAACTGTGGTTGAATTAATAAAATATTATAATGTCGTTATAAAAATTTGAACGGCCTATATTAAAATGTACGCAAGCGTTTGCGTAGCGGATATCAATGTTCGCCAAGTTTCGAGAAAATCCCGGAAGTCGGAGAATTAATAAACCATCAACAAATATAGTTCATCAGCTACAACGTCGTCAGTAAGGGTTTCTAGATTTATTGGAACTTCTTTTTCTTAAAAAGAATGAGGAATCTTTCCGATTTTCCGAGGATTTGTGCTTTCTTCCCTCACGCAAACAACAGCTGAGCAGCTAAGGCATTCACGGGCTAGATGGCAGAACTTTGGCGCGCGGCAAAAACGACAAATTGAAAAATTGATAAATCCCTCTGTAATCAAGATAATGTCTTAATTTCTTCACCAAAAATATATTTATAC
Source organism: Sympetrum striolatum (assembly GCA_947579665.1). Classification (NCBI taxonomy): domain Eukaryota; kingdom Metazoa; phylum Arthropoda; class Insecta; order Odonata; family Libellulidae; genus Sympetrum; species Sympetrum striolatum. The sequence continues at coordinate 43,056,196 of OX388342.1, read as the reverse complement.
TTTTCTTAAAATTTCATACGCAGCATGTATGGAGGTATTTCTTACGGTACGAGATTTAGCTGGCGACCGCTTTTAGGAATGCATAATTCGAAAATTTCGGTTCAAATGATCTTATTCGTGTCATAGAAACATTAAAACGAGATAAAATATAAATTAAATAATACTGTTACGGTAAGTAATGCATGAAAAATTTACTGTATACATTTTATGACGAATGTATGAACGCCTCGTTCACAACAGCGTGATAAAGATAAAATCGGAATATGGTCTCTCCACGCGGAAATACAAGAAAATATTTTTTATAAATTCTATTTTAAAACATATGGATAAATAAAGTGCAGTATTCGAAGTATCGTTAATTTTTACAACAGGAATGATTTTTTTAATCAACAAATTAAGCTTATGCTGCATTTGGCAACACCGAGCCATGCGCCTTACGGGAAAATACACGGGAAAGGAAGCTCCATAAGTACTTTCAACTAAATGTGGAGATACGTATATGGAGAAAGTAAAAAAAGGAACTCTATACGTATATGGAGAAAGTGAAAAAAGGAAAAGGACTTGCACTTGCATCCATTAGGTACAATATGAGACAAATATATACATAAAAAAACATTATCGAAGAGAATTTATAATGTACAAAGAGAGAGAAGGCGTTGAGAGGAAGAGCAAGAGCAAGAGTAAAATGAGTTAAATATTTATAAGATAGGGAGATTTCTTTTCATTGCTTATGTCAGGGTTTTTATAAGAAATATTTGAGCAGGATACAGAAATCAAAGAAGGTGATTCAGTAAAAACGTTCTAATAAAAAGGAGTAGTTTGGCTTTTTAATTCAGTAGTCTCTCGAGCTGAAGGTGAGTAAGGCGTTTTCTCTTGAAGGAGGAAAATGTTATGAGGAAAAGGATTAAGATATCTATGTACACTAGGGCGCTATACTTATCTAGTGTTTACAGTTATGTTGTACCGGATAGCTAACCTAGCTTCTTAAGAAATGATGTTCTATCTATCTGCAAAATATTACTATATATAAAGCTACACTCCTGAGTCATTCATACAAATTCCTGGGTATTTTTAATTCAGCTATAATGCTGAAATTTTCAGGGGAGGTTTATAAGTGTAGCCGGGAATGAATCGGAAATCCGAGAATTTGTACCAGGTTTGAGCCCAAAGAGGATTATATATTTTCATTGGGTTTAAACTGGAGAAAATAGACATTTTCATGATAGAACATATCAGAAAACATGTCAAGAAATGTTGAAGTGTCGGAAACTTTTCAGACCACCCATGTGCATCCTGCGATTCTAGTTTTAAAAGGCCTAGTTGAAAGTAGATGTAACGTTGGTAATTTATTAAGGATCAATTATTTTCTGCGTATCCAAGCAGAATACATTGCTCTTCGCTGATCTACGAATAATGTTTTCACAGCGACGAAGTTACTTGTGGTGTGCCCTGAAGGCAACCTGCACTTATTCTTCGGATTTACTAATTTGCCCATTTTATTTAATTGTTTTAAGTACTTATAAATGGATAAATCACTTACTATGAATTCCATCTTTCGTATATACTACTCCCACAAAGAAAAACAGGGAAAAAGTATCATAATCGTGCTGTTTTTTCCATTTACTCCATATGAGAGTATGGTTTCAAAGGGCGAGCTTCAGTGCTGCCATCTCGCGGATGCGGACATTAAGGGAGCCAAAAAATTTCAGCAGTTTCCAGTCCTATACTTTCTAAGTTCGTGATTGTGATACATTTTCAGCGAAAAGCTCATACGGGCAACCAAACCCATTGCTGCCCGCCTTCCTCGAAGGACCATATTATCATTGAGTATCAATAAAGTGTAACTTTCATCCAAATGATCAAGAAATATCTACAGAGGAAGTACAATGTTATCCTTGAACGAAATTATATACGTTGTTCTACGTCAGGGGTACTCAACCTTTTTTGGCGCCCGGGCACCAAAGGACGCTTCTGAAAGCGAAGCTGGCACCATATAACATTTTTATCCATGATGATATTCTGGCCATCCCTTGGCAATATTATCACTTTACCAGTTAACCATTGGCCGTTTGAAAAAAAAACGTTCCATGGTGAATAAGATCCAAAATATTACAACGTATATAATTTCCTGTACCTCTGTTCTACGTGTTTGCTGGATGATTCATCGTAAGGAAAACAATTTCTGCGTTTATAATTAAATGCTTATTATGTTTACCCTTTATTATTGTATTCACATCAAATTATTTTACCATCTTCTCCAAACAGACTTTAGAATTAAATTCTTTCTCTACGTTCTTCAAAATAATTTACATAGTTACGTTGCCTATTGCCTATTTGTTTATTTAATTAGAAACGGAGCTCATTGTCATGTTAGGCGCAATTTAATGAAAATAGGATTCAATTGCAGTATATCTAGCACTGAACCGAGTACTTCAGGTAACGAATCGTCTATCGAATTCACGCCTTTTTATCTTATGCAGATTTTTATTCTAACTTAACATGCTTAAGCGTGTTTCTTTAATTTACTTTTACGAATGCATATTCATTGATGACTGAAATCCAAAACTAAGAAAGGTAGGAATTGATTTGAGAAGCGACGAGTTTTCACATTGCCAGCTGTATGTCGCGCTAGGAAGAGTACGTTCCTCAAAAACTATCAGGGTGTTAGTTTCACCGGAAAGGATATTTGATAATATTCCGCACGCCGTCAATATTGTCCTCATCATCATATTGTGTTCTTCCTGGAAGCAGGTCCCGCACGCCACTGCCGTCTCCATTCCCCTTAGTCCTTAGGCTTCTCCTTAGTCTCTCTATAATTCTTAAATTTCACCTCAACCACCATTTTTATTCTTCTTCTTCCTCTCTCAATCCTTCATTCCGTTGAGCCGTCTAATGCCACTTGCAGTATGCTATTCCCTCTAATTATGCGGCCCAACCAGTTAGATTTCGTTTTTGTTATTTAATTAATATTGTCTTAAAAGGTTTAATTGAAGTTAACAGATAAACCCATATCTCAGAGTAGTATCCCTTAATAATTTTCTTTCCTTACATTATGCAAGCATCCATTTACAAGTGTATTATATATAGAAATTTCTCCGGATGTACCCACAGGGGATACCTATTCTAACCATGTTTTAATAGTGTCATTTACTTGAAAGTTTTACAAGTTACTGTTCGTAGCGTGTAAACGCAAGAATAATTGTGATTTTGACCCTCACTGTTATGAGTTTGATTCAATAAGGCCCCGAAATCCCGATTTTTTCCTTAAGGATGCATTCCTTTCCGTTTTGAGGCACTTCCCGGGTAATTAGAGAGTTGAAATTCAAGAGATCGCTAGAAGTCGTGCATATCCATCAAAAACTTGAAAGACATCTTCGTAGATTACGCTTGGTTCGACGCTAGGACGAGGTGAATATTCTACGTAAGAAATGCACGTTAAGTTCCTTTTTACTGTTCGCAGGCTTCATTTCATTTGTAAAATTAAATAGGAAATAACAGTTCTACAAAGTCGAAACGAGTACCAAAAGAAAGGAAATTAAATGAAGATTTTTATTTGATCCTGTAGTATCGTTTTCGAATCAAAATTACGAGATCTAGGGCAATATGTACGAATATTTTGTAATAAGGCGACTAAGTCGATTCTTGAATCCGAACTCAAGGGTTTCCTGCTTTGAATGCACGAGATTTTAAGCATATCAATGGTAAGGACCAGAATTTATGAAAAAGAGGCAATTTTCAATCACACATTGATGTATTTAAACTGTGATATGTAAATAATAGGGAAAAAATTACGGCCATTTCACAGAGTTTTACAAAAATATTTAACCAACATCCAGGTAGGGTAGAGAATTCAAAACCGCAGAGGCACCAGAAAGCGCGCTTTTCTAAGTTCACAGTCGTAGAAAAATAACCAAATGTGCGTAAATTTGACCCCCGATGAGTGCAAATTCCTCCTATTTAAAATAAATTGCGACCATATTTAAGAATAGTTTTGAATCCTTTCTCATTAGCATGGAAACGTAAAACACGGGAAATGAACAGAAGTAATAAATACATTTATTGTTTTTCCAGTGATATTTTAGTGGTTTCTTTCCAGAGCACCAATTACATTTCTCTAGGCTTTGTAAATGGGGATAACATAATTTTATTTTACGACTTTCCCGGTATGATATCGACTTCAAACTTTGGATGAAACAAGTTTTATTTCTTACAGGTCGCTATGTACACTCCTGGCCAAAATTAACGCAGCACCTCCCTAGCGATCCTTACGGCCGGTGCTGCGTTAATTTTGGCCAGGACTGTACATTCACATCTTCCAAAAGGTCCTCGGTTTGACACCATGTAGCTCTATAATTTGTAACGCATGGCGGGAGCTTCGAAATTTTTATCCATACATACATACACATAGAAAGGTCTTTATTATATAACCATGCATGTGATAGTAGAACTACCTCTGGTTTCCCTCAGGGTTATCATCTTTTCACCTACTATTTATCTACTTTGACAGTGATATCAACTCCAATTTACGTCAATTTATGCATCTACTGCATGCATACAGCCTAAATATATTTAGTACCATCAATGATCAAACCAGAAGTATGAAACAGCAAATTTCCACGGGCCAAACGAAGAATAAATAATCGGTGCTCACTCAACTGTATGGGTCTCAAATTTCCTATAGATTTCTCTATTGCTAGCCCGAGACTAAAAAATTCCTTTCAATATATATAGTCTCTTAGTCGTGTGCCTGTATGGAGAGAAAACGGCTTCTCGGTGCCTATTTCGATTAATTGTAATAATAATTGGTAATTGTAAATAATTGAATACTTATCTAGTTATATATACACGTTTTTTACAGTCATTTACTCTCGTTTTCTAACTTTGGATCGTGTATTGTTTTACATATTATTAGATTATTAATTGTGAATTTCTGGGGATTTTTGTGTATCTTTAATTCAAATAAATTTCTTCTAATTTGTAGAGTAACTTCCAGTAAATTAGAAACAGTAATACAGTGTGTCAGTGACAACAGATAAAGAAACTCAAGTGAAAGAGCAAGTCATAAAGTTATTCAGAAGTAATTAACTCAGATGCCAAGGATACGACAGAACATACGAAAGCCAACATTCGTGTGAATTAATTATTTATTTATTCAAAAAGGAGGATCAAATGATCAGTTAAATTTTTTGTAATTATTATCGATGAAATTTATCTCACAACTTACATTGCCCATTCAGTGAAAACATGAAAACAAGAAGATAGGATTGAGCTTAATAATATTTGATTTTGCAAGGTAATACAATACGTTATAGCCTTATAAGCAATTATTTTCCATCCGGTAATTTTTTCACCAAATCCTGCCAAGAGGACTTTGGCAGATACTGACGAACGCTTTCTTTAAGTTCCTCATAATGTACAACGTAGGTCAATCCTTCTCTCACACACTGAAAAAAAGTTGCTCCATCATTATCCTCAGTCAGAAGTAACTCCGTAAAAGATTTAGGACCCAATACGTCCAATAATGCTTCTAAATTGCATATCAAATTGGAGGTATCTAAATAAAGAAAACCCAATGAGAGGTGCAAGCAAGTTCTCCCAGAATCATTCTTTTGAAGCAGTAACTCTGTCAACTCATTAATTTCCAAGTATTTTCTGAAAAGCGGAACGTCGTCCAACGTGACCGTGGACCCGATGACATGAAAAATATTATTTCCATTATTATCACGCCTCTTCATAAAATCCTTTAAAATTTCATCATTAAAATATACCTTCAACTGCTGAAGTATCTGGTCTACTCTAGTAATCAAACCTCTCTTGCACAACAAATTAATAATTGTTTCACCATTTTCATCACCTTGCTCGAATAGCTCTTTTAAAGTCACACCTTCATTAATGCGGTAAAGAAATTCTAAGAGCCAACCGAACGATGAAGTCTGCAAGTTTTCGGCAGCAACGTGAAGTACGTTTCGCCCAGATGCATTTACACCGATCAGTAAATCTAGTACCGGCACTTTTCCCTCGATGGAAATGATAATTTCTTGCATATTCAAAGCTCCTCTTGTCGCACTACAGTGCATGATGTTAGACCCATCTTCAGTAGTCTCCAATATACATCTCCTCACCTCATCCTCATTGACCAATCTTTCTAAGAATTCCAACACCAGAGAAAATACATTGGTATTGGGATTAGAAGCCGCCAAGTGCATAATGCCATGCCCAGACGAGTCTCTAAATCGAACAAATTTAATAATGAGCTGTGTGTCGAGGTTTTCTCCAGATGGTTTCCTTCTACTACCATCTTCATCTTCTGAAAGTTCATCGCTTTCTATGATTTCCTTTGATCTACTCCCGTAGACATCTTCCAAAACCTCCAAAATTTCTTTTATATTATTCATGCTATACTGTCTGATAATATTGGAGATAAGTATAAAGGTATCATTTATGTGCGTCCCAAATAAATCTGCAAGCATTCTTTTGGTTAGACATTGTCGAAGAAACTGGAAGGTCTTTAATTCGTCGGGATATATTTTCTGATTTATCAATCTGGCAACTTTCAAAATAAATTCATCCATAGATTCTTCACTGCATACTTCTTCAAACGCATGCAGAATCTTACGGAAAAGTTTGACCGCATTTGAATCTCTAATCATAGGCTTTTTAGCAAAACTTATAAAGAAAGCATCTACCCTCAACTTTTTGAAGGACGATTCCAGCATCTCAACATTCCTGTTCCCTCTTACCACAGCACTGGATAAAAACATTCTAACAAGATTAAATTTGTCATCGAACATTACTTCCATAAGTATGCTTTCTTCCATATTCTGCAAAATCCATTCGGCAAAGAAATACTCTGCAAATGTTCTGTGAATGAATTGAAAGGTGTCACCCGTCTTACTAAGAATTCCAACACCCACACCAGCATCATTATCAACAACATCCTCATTAGCAATTTTACTAGACTTCCCGCCATTTATAACTATTTTGGCGACATTCATATGGAGGTTGAATATGCTATTCTTTTCTTTTACGTAAAGTTTCTTAGTTCCCACAACGTTTTTAGTAATCTTCAGTTTTTCTTTCCAATATATGTCTATCTTTCCACTAACAAACTCTGTATAAAGTTCAAACAAATCCGAATGTATATCTAATCTGAAATTTTTATCAAATGTGACATTCCCAACCATAAATAAATGAAGAGGTATCCCTGTGAATTTTATTTCCTCGTCCTTTAGAGATGATCTCGAGAGAAGAAAGTATGCAAATCTGCTGGAGTCCAACGCTTCAACGAGCTGGGTAATCTTCTGTAACTTTATGTCCCACGATAGAAACTGAGCACTGTCCTCCAGCTCAACTATTATTTCCCTGAGGCTCCCAAATAAGGGATCTTGATTCTCTTTATTACTGTCGACTATATCTATAATTTTCTCTCGTATTTTCTCCATCAGATTCAAAAAGCCAGCTTCATTCTTTATTTCATCAGACATTAAAAACTTGTGCTTCCACAGCTTGTCGAGAAATGTAATCTGCTTCTCATCAGAGAACTGCAAGAGCGAAAATGAGCAGGTGCTCAACTCCACTTCCAAATCAATTCTCTCGTGTACTCTCGTTGTGATCCACACCTGCATGGAGGTTTCCCTAATCAGAGTATTGAATAACACCAACAAATTTTTCCGATATAAGGACGAAACCTCGTCGTAACCATCAAAAAATACCTTACATTTACTGCTCAAGTGTTGTGATTTGATCATCTGTTTCATTAAAAAAATATCCAAGCTACACTTGAAGCCAGCCATTTGGAAGAATAAGTCCAATACCTCTTTTGGTTTAACAGATTCTTTTCGAGATTTTAAAACAAATTTCTTTTTTTTGTTGTTCTCATTTTTTCCGCTTTCTGATTCAATTTTCTCTAAACTAATGAAATTGTTGTCATCTTTATTGTCATGAGCATGCTCAATCAAATTTATTCTCGCAACCCAGTGATTCGGATAATACATATTGATTTTCCGAATCAAACTGGAAAACAAGGTAGACTTCCCAGTACCTGGGTCGTCCGAAATCAGTATAATTCTGTTGTTTGTTGCTTCTATCAGCTCCTTTTCAGAACAGACGGTTCTCCTTAGATGATTAGTAATTCCGTCATGGCTGCCACGTAAAGTAACTACGTGAAATTTGTTTTCAGAGAATTGTAGCCATTGTTTTGAATCACCCTTTATACTGTTAAATTCATGCTTTAGTGGAGCTTCGCCTTTTTTTTCGCGGATGAAGATGTTTTTAGAATTATTAATTTTTTTCTTATCATCAATCAACCATTGCAATCTGTTCTCGTCAAGGCAAAATTCTGCAGATTCTTCCTTACTCAACCCAGTGATGTATATCCCTGTTGATTTGGGAAGCTCTTTGAAGAAAGTCTCATCGACAGTTACCTTAGCCAAGTCTCTCTCTATATAGTAGTAACCCTTGTATACTTGATAATCATTCTTTCTGCCATCCCAAATCACTAGCGGCTCCTCTGCGATGAGTCGACTTATATCCTCGCTCTGAACTAACTTCGATAGATTTCGCATGTCGATCCATTTATTTAAGCGTAAGTCGTTGCCCTTAAAATTGACTGTCCTTTTTAAACATTCCTCTTTGTAAGATTCAGAAATATCCGTCCAAAAATAATACAATGACTTTCCCGGAAGTGTTTTCACCTTACTCAGCATCACACACTCCTTGTTGGCAACCAAGATAATCTCTTTATTCCGGCTTTTGATATCCATGTCATAGAAGTAAGTCACAGTATCGTCGATGTCGACGCGTTCTTCATTGCACACCAGCACCAGAAGGCGACACATATTCGAATCGAATGCCTTCAAAATATCGTTGAAATTTTTCAGAAAGCAATCCAAACGAAAGAACAGGCAACTTTTGTCTATCTGATATCGCTCAGTCATCTTCATTTCGTGGTAAATGTGTAATGCACCTAGTTTTACAATGTTAGTAGTCAACACCTGCATGATCCCTCTCTGTAACAGGTTACTTCTAAAGGATTTAAGAGGAACTTTGAATGGATTCCGCTGCTTGTCATCTTCGCTAATGCACCCGTGGTACATATGTAGGGATTCGACGCTACATAAAGCCCTCTTGAAATTTGCTGGATTGGTGTATCCACTAGAGTCTCTAACAATATGATTCATGTAAAAATCATACAAACCCTTCGCCTGTGAATTTAGTCTCTGCTCTCCAACCTCCTTTCCATAAACTGCCAGTATGTGAGGGACCCTTACAATCAATTCACATTCCCATTGATCTCCGTGGTAGTTAAAAACTTCCTCTATGATCACATCAATATTTATCTTTTTCTCTTCAACTGACTTAGATATTTCCTTCACCACGGACTTGTACTCTTGTCCTATTGAACTAGATTCTTCAGTAGCTGCGTAAGGCCTAGCGCCGTTTCGATACAGAACGTGCATTGCCATGTGGCACAACTCGTGGGCAAGAGTTCCAGTCACCTCCTTGCAGACACCTTCCGTAGACAAACATTTCTTAGCACCAATGAAAATCCTTTTCATTGATCTCACCGTAAGTCCATATGCATGGATGTCTTCCATGCGGTATATGTTGTTGGTATGCTCATTTTCAAAGTCAAACACAACGTCGCAATCATCGTATTCTAGTACCTTCATAATCAGACTTATTATTTCAATTTGATTAAGATAGTCATAGATACCCTTCAGTAAGTCGTATCTTCTTCGGGTGAGAGCTTGTGGAGACTTGGACCGATACAAAAGTTTCTGGACGTGGTAGTTTTCTAATTTGAGAAGTTGATCCTGTAAGAGATCGTTCAACTTTTCCAATCTATAGTCGTCGATTTCGCAATCATCTTCTTCATCTTGGTCCAGAAATTTGGCCCCTTTTCCCAGTAAGTAGGCGAAGATTTCAATTTGCTCGCAACTTGCTGCCCAGGATAGTGCAGACTCATTGCGTTTGCTTAAATAGATGGAAGGCTTCTGGTCCCTGAGAGCATCTTCAACACTCTTTAGATCACCCGCTTCTATATCGGCATGCAACTTTTCTCTCATCCGCAGGAACCTTTTCAGTTCCTCGTTGTCAACATCTTCAGCAACGAGAGATTGTGGGAACATGGCGTCGGCTTCAAGGAGCTTGAGCAAGCAAAGGTCCTGATTCTCGTTTTTGGCCACGTCTACAGCTGCTTCATAGTCATTGTTTTCATGGTTTACGTCGATCCCATCGAATTTTAGTAGGAATTCGACTACATCAGATTTTCCAAGCTTTGAAAACCTTATCAAATATGAATTACCGTCATCATCCAGCTCGCCATTTATTCTTAGCAACTGCCTCTCTGTGGGTGTTATCTTATCTCTCTCTTGATAATCCTTCACGCCCAGTTTCATCGCAACAGTATGAAGGTCATCTTGGGCTGGATTGACTTCTAGGTCGGAAGTTTCTAAGGCACTCATCTTCTGTTGGTATGGATGAATCCGATTTTCCTTTTATAGAATTTGCATCAGATACCCAACCGGAATCTAAAACTTAAATTAAAATCAGAATGAATAGTGAAAATTGTATTGAGTTAGTTGTTAGAATGATGGTAGATTATGGAATCTCTTAATGTAAGCCATCTCCCCAAGTGTTATTTCTCATGTGAATCACATCTTTGGAGTAAGTAAGAATCTTTATCCGAATTCAGATTAGTTTTGTTATCACTAATAAAATGTTGTTCTCCAGGAAAATCTCTATTTCATGTGTTAAATATTATATTGTAGCAATCATTTTAGAAGTAAGTAGGAAAATTCAGTAGTATTTAGTTTCTAAGATAATATTGTAAATACTTCGGAAAGACTCACGTTTTTATTTTAAGCGCTTTGAAGAGGTATGTACTTGAAACGGAAAAAGAGTATATATGTTTTTTTTTGTCTAGAATATTCTTCCTTTTTCTCCACCTTTTCCTGAGTTTTAAGCTGGATTATATCTTATGGATATTGATCCTGAAAGAAAAATTTTTATTAGCATGAAAGTCACTTTTAGATTATAAATAAGTATGATGGAATACATAATTTAGTCATTTTAAACCGTTAAATAAACTCAATAGTTACCGGTTTTAATTGATTAACTAGTAGAAAATTTGTTCGCAAAGAGAAAATGATTACTTAATGTTGAATTTTAACTTAGCTAATGAATATACAATTTTAAATATTTTAACATTAAATATATAAATTTATTAGAATTATAAAAAAAGTTTCTTTATCATAAAATGGATTAAGTTTATATTTATGTACATATACTGTATTTTTTATGAATTATTTTGTCATAAAATCATTAGTAAAAGGGCTAAATTAGTTCTGACTTGGAAATTTTTTAAATTTGGAAATTAAATTAAGGGGAAACTTCTTAGCTCTGTTTTTGGTGTGTATAGGAATCATCCATCATCTTATATAAAAAAATCTGATGTGGCCAGCACATGACTTTCTCCATATATAAGATGTAAATACTTATCTACGACAGTAATTTCGAACTATAAACATTATAAATAATGTTGTTCGGGACATGCTGGATGAAAAACGATGAAACTGGCCTTTCGCCCATAGAGCCCAGAGCGCCCTCAAAGTACATAATCAGCAACTTCCGGTTTATCAGTATTTCAGGAATAACTCCTAAACAATCAGTGATACTAAAATATGTTTCATACAAAAGTTATAGTAAATTACATTTTCTAAAACATTTATAAATAATAGTATATACCTAAATATCATATTTATGGAGATATTTTGAAAACCAGAAATGAGCTTTGAAGAATGAAGCTCAAGTTCCGGTAAACCGATTTACTCCAAAAACTAATCAACTCTAAAGACTGTAATAGAAGTACTATATATGAAATTTGGTGTTGATCCAACAAATAGTTTTCATGTTAGAGCGCCCACAAAGTACATAATCATCTTCTTCCGGTTTATCAGTGTTTCACGAATAACTCCTAATCAACCCGTGATACAAAAATATGTTAAATACAAAAGTTATAGTAAAATACATTATCTAAAACTTTTATAAGTAATACAACATACGTATATATCATATTTATGGAGATATTTTGAAAACCGGAAATGAGCTTTAATGAATAAAGCTCGACTTCCGGTTGACCGATTTACTCCAAAAACTAATCGACTCTGACAGCACATACTACAGTACTATATATGAAGTTTGGTATTGATACGACTAATAGTTTTCACGTTAGAGCGCCCACTGTCACACACACACATACACACACACACACACACACACACACACACACACACACACACACACACACACACACACACACACACACACACACACACACACACACACACACACACACACACACACACACACACACACACACACACACACACACACACACACACAGACATCATTCCAAAAATCGTCAAAACGTGTTCTAGGGACCCCAAAACATGTATTTCCGTTGAAATCTCGAAGTCGAATTTTTTCATGAAAACAATACTTTCTCTATACTTCGTATATGGAGAAAGTAAAAATCTGATGTGGCCAGCACATGACTTTCTCCATATATATAAGATGTAAATATTTATCTACCGCAGTAATTTTGAACTCTATATTCCATCTAAACTTGGAATATGAGTGATTAATATATATATATTATTTTCTTTGACGCCAAAAACATGAATAATAATGTTTTACGGGACATGATCGATGAAAAACGATGAAATTGGGATTTCGCCCATAGAGCCCAGAGCGCCCACAAAGTACATAATCAGCAACTTCCGGTTTATCAGTATTTCATGAATAACTCCTACACAATCAGTGATACAAAAATATGTTTCAACCAAAAGTTATAGTAGATTTTATTTTCTAAAACTTTTATTAATAATTGTATATACCTAAATATCATATTTATGGAGATATTTTGAAAACCGGAAATGAGCTTTGAAGAATACAGCTCGACTTCCGGTAAACCGATTTACTCCAAAAACTAATCAACTCTTAAAAAACTAAATAAAGTACTATATATGAAATTTGGTGTTGATATAATGCATCGTTTTTAAGTCAGAGCGCCCACAAAGTACATAACGGCTACTTCCGGTTTATCGGTATTTCACGAATAACTCCTAATCAACCGGTGATACAAAAATATGTTAAATACAAAAGTTATAGTAAATTACATTATCTAAAACTTTTATAAGTAATACAATGCACGTATATATCATATTTATGGAGATATTTTGAAAACCGGAAATGAGCTTTAATGAATGAAGCTCGACTTCCGGTCAACCGATTTACTCCAAAAACTAATCAACTCTGACAGCACACACCACAGTACTATATACGAAGTTTGGTATTAATACGACCAACAGTTTTCACGATAGAGCGCCCACTAACACACACACACATACAGACACACACACACACACACACACACACACACACACATACACACAGACATCATTCCGAAAATAGTCAAAACGTGTTCTAGGGACCCCAAAACATGTATTTCCGTTGAAATCTCGAAGTCGAATTTTTTCATGAAAACAATACTTTCTCTATACTTCGTATATGGAGAAAGTAAAAATGAAGTGATGTTCTTGACGTCGCACAGTGGGCTAGAATCGAAAAAACCTGGACAAGGGGCTAAAAATGTTTTTTTTGAGTGCGGTTATTGAAACTTGGCATAGTTATTGCAAAATGATTGAATTTTATGTTCCCGATCGTCGTATTTTAAAAATTTTAGGCGTCAAATAGATACAGGGCGTCAAACTTGAGAAATGTTCACGAAAACGGGAAGTTTCGGATTTTTCGGAAAAACGTTCAAGTTCGTTGATATATAGTTGCTTTTGAGAGAAGCTGTTGGAAAAAACAACACAGCAGTAATCTAGCATTTTGATAAAATGCGTGAATATTTTATCAAAATTTCGAGGTTGTAAACAACCCATCCCCCTTGACAGTGTAGGCGATTGTTGATTCCAAATTCATTTATTTATCCATCAAAATGCATTAAGAATATGAGTCAAGTGAAAATTAATCTCGATAATAAGTGATACACTTTAAGAAGAAGAAAAATCGCATGATGTTTTAACATTTGCTGTTACGAACAATATCCTGTGAAGATTCGCACGGATAAAAATAATAGATATATTCGCATGTCCGAATAACGTTCCAGAGCGACTGACAAGTGAATAGATTCAGAATGCAACGAGTTCGTGCACTCCAAACACAACGCCAGTGAGCACGACACCATGAACATCCGCGATTTTGCCGACGCAGTGCTCCTGTGAACCTGGAACATTGAATTCAATTGAACAACAAACGAGTTTAATTTAATAACGAAACGAAACTCAAACCGTAAACGATGCGACCAATATTATCGATCTCAATGAATTGGAGTTGGAAAGTTGATTAGGATAATCGCTTATGAAGTGTTACTATCAATTTTAGGTGGTACGGAGTTCACCGGGTCATCTAGTCTAGAATAAATATTGGAATCCTTTCCTAGGATATTCAAGTCATGTTGCCCTATTTTGCCTGAAAGTAATATTTCATCCTTCGGTTTAAAATCGGTGATGTTTGCTACATTGTATCTGTAATTCTTAAAATGCTCTTAGAGATCACAAGATGCATTTATTCTTACTGATGAAACCCGCGTTCATAAAGTCCAAATAGAGTAACAAAGATTTACGCAATAAAAACTTTTCAAGTATTCGTTTTTAACAATTGGTACCCCTGCTTCGTGAAGTTTGTAAGCTGGTAATAAGCTCTGAAATGTTTATCAATATCAAATTATTTAAAATATAATTTACACTCCCAAATTTAGTCTGTTATGAAAACTGTTTAAAAAATAACACAAAATTAATATCTTCCAACTTCACTTCGTGGAAAGGTGATATAAACATCTTTAAATAAATTAACTTTGTTACTTCCACAATATATATATATATATATATTTATTGTGCATAACCAACGAGAAGTGGCTCGCCGGTGGTTACGGCCAGCGGAGGATACAAACACTGACGTCACAGTTCATGTGCTATCGATATGGCGGCAACAGTTTAGTATTCAAAAGACGCTATTTTAAAACGTACTTTATTTTATCTTATAGGTCTCTGCTAAATGTCGGAATATGTTACTTGTGATTATAATTTGGTGTTTAATCGATTACCGCAATAAAAATATATATTCACTGACCCCATTGAGACTGACCGCGTCATACTCCTTCCCATGCGTAATATCGGGATTATTTATATTCTCGGTGACTATATTTAATTTTTATCCCGTAATTTTTTGACGGGGGAATTTCATAGTATATTTATAAAAATGGATGTCGGTTGTGGGTATTTACAACGTAATCTCGAGAATTAGATATCGCGCAATGTTCAAACTTTAAATATATAAAATGTCTTCCCTGAGATGATAAAAGACTATTTAGTTTTTACCCAGGGTTCCTCAGTTCGAATCTAAATGAGTATAAAGAAGTGCACGTAAACTTCATTTTTTTTCTTTGCGGCTTTATTTCATTTGAAAATTTAAATTAGGAGAAATAGTCATCGGAAGTCGAATCAAGCAGTAAAAGAAGGATAATTGAGTAAATATTTTAATTTTTTCCGTGGAATATCGTTTATGCTTCGAAATTACGAACATTATTTCGATAAAATATGTGAATATTCTATTGATAATATAATGTTCCAAACGAACCGTTCTCTTGACGATCAAAGCAATTGTTGATTCCGAGCTCATGCCTTTATCCATTAGAAGACATTAAGAATTAATTCCCAGATAATATTAATGCTGTGAATTCGAGATAGACTATAGGAGGAAGATTTAAACATTATTATTTATGAGATTTAAACATTAGCAAATACAAACAATATTCTGTAAAGATTCTCTCGGAAAATATACAAAAATAAAAAATGGCTTTTTTTGAAGAGTCTGTATCAACCAAGTCTTATTTATATCAACGTAATTGTTTACTGTCTTTTTGGCAAAATTAAAGAGTTTTAGAGCTGTGGATAACTTAAAATTGATTTCTCTCGATCGATTCAACTGGTTGTTTATAAATAACCTGGTAAGTTGCGATTGTTTGGAATACCTATAATTTTCTGAGTAAAGTATTAAATGTAGCCTATTTGTATATTTATATGTATATTTAGAGATTGATGGAAATGGAGTTAGCAAAGAACGTAAAGATTTTTCAGGTTTGGTTTTTGTAATCTTTAAGGAGTTGAGCAGCGAGTTATAAAGTTGTAGCAAATCTCCAACATCGTATAACAGACCAAAAAAGTAATGCAATTTTCTTTTGTTAAATGCAGAATGCAAAAAGTGTTTTATTTGCTGTTTTTTAAGTGCTTCCACTCCATTTTCATTTACTATCCTTCTGTTATTGGTTTATTAGCTTTGTTTCTATTTTAGCATTGTGATTGCTTTTGTGTTATTTTAGTTCCGTTTTTATGTTCCACATTTTAAGAATTAGAAGCAAGCCATCATGATCCATGATACACCTATCTTCCGCAAAGAATTTTCATTGGTGGTTTTTAGAGTGATGTATAATTGATTTCTGACATTTACGTTTAATATATGATTCCTTTGTCGCCCTGTGCCTGTCTGAAAATGTCTCTATAAACGTGGGCTGCTTATCCTAATGCGATCTTAGAATATGTTTTTATATTGTCTTAGTTGAAGAAATTTTTCATTGAAAGTATATAATATTGAATATTGAGTTGACGTGGCTTTGTAGACTTAACTGTAGCTTAAATTTCTTGGTATTTTGGTTTGTAAAGTCTGGTATTTGCTATCTTCCAACAATTATGAAACATGTTCTAGGATCAAGGTTACAGCACTGGTTTTTATAAAATTAAATAACCCCGTTGAAAATGAACAGGAACTTCTACTTGTTACAACATGAAATAGCTGAGATGTCCACAGCAAGCAAACGAGGAAATGAAAATAGATTAATACCATTCTCTTTGAAACCTACTGAACATTGAAAAAATACAAAATATCAACCCTCAATAAAGCATAAGACGATCAAAGTAAATAAAAAACAAATGGAAACAAAAGTATGTTTAGTGACTCAATTCTAATGAAATTACGTTGACAATTATCTTTAAAATGTCGCACACACAGGTGGAATGTATTATTTTTTTGGAACTGGGAGTTGAAAGACACTCCAAAGATTTCAAGAGAAAATAAAAATGTAAATCTACACTGTATACCAAGCGCTGTTCATGCAACAAATATTTTGCTCCGTTTTTGCAAAAATCATCTGAATTCTCGGGCAATTTATCCCTTTACTTCCAATTCAATGCAGAACATCCTGTTTCTTGGCTCCTTTAAAGCGGGAAAGAAACATTTTACTAACCTTTGTCAAAATCAGGATGACGGAAAAATTCTACAATATGGCGGTCTCTTTGACCCAGCAATTTTTCAATGATAAAATCTCAGTAAGATTAACTTTTTTTAATTTATTTTATCACCAGATGAAGCAATTATTGACTTTCAATCGAGGTTAGAAGTGCGGCTAAATGTATAAGCCCTTTTTGCACAGAGGTGAATCTAACATTTTTACTTTCTACATATACGTAGTATAGATATAGTATCGTTTTCATGAAAAAATCGACTTCGAGATTTCAACGGAAATACATGATTTGGTGTCCCTAGAACAGGTTTTGGCCATTTCTGAATGTCTGTGTGCATGTGACTGCGGGCGCACAACCGTAAAATTATTTTGCGTATCAATACCAAACTTTATAAGTTTTTGGAATAAATCGTTCAACCGGAAGTCGAGCTTTATTCTTCGAGGCTCACTTCCGTTTTCGCAAAATATCTCCATGAATGCAATACAAAGCGTCTTTCGCTCACACTCTTACCAAAGATTGAGTTCTGTCTTATTGATAAGGTTTAAAATGTTTTCTTTTTTGTTTATTTACTGAATATGTCTTCTTTATTTGTTTTCTTTTGTGATTATTAATAATTTTCGTCATTCTATGTTACTTTTTAAGATTCTATTGTTTTAATGTATGGTTTTTATTTTTATTAATCGTTTGTGTTGTTCGTGTGTTATTTTGCTCTTCGTTCGTATTTTGATTTCATTTCCATCGCCTATTATATTGATTTGGATATATAATTAGTTTTGTGATTCATCTCGGTGCTTCATATTGGTGCATATAGTAGACTCAAAAGGCCAATTTTATCGGTTTTCATCGAAGCTGTCCCGAAAAACGTTATGTATCATCTTTGTGACATAAAAGTTAGAAAAATATAAATTATTCACTCTAATATCTTCCAAGTTTATATTGTATAAAGACTTCGACAGTACTGTCGTAGATCAATATCTACGTAATATATATGGAGAAAGTCATATGCTGGCCACATCGGATTTTTTTCATAATAGCTAAGGAAAACGTAATGAGTTTTCAGGAAAAAAGATTCCTGTGATAATCTCAAAAATATATCGAAACTCGCATAATCTAGAGCCGAAAGAAAGAGATCGATTATAAGTACAGGTAGGTATGCATTATTGCAGGATTGATTTTCATTTTAATAATATGCAGAGCGTTGAATTGTAACAATGAAGAAGTTTGCGTGTTTTGCAATTTCCATTTGTCGAGTTGTAGCATACAAACATATATACTCACTCTGTAAATAATAGAAAAGCTGAAGTGCTTATTGTATTTCAACGGGAAATAGAATCTCTTAGCTTCATACTGATTGCGACACATTTGACTTTCAGGAAAAGAATTGATCGCATATGAAGAAAATTAGACACGGAATCATTATATTTATAAACTACCTGAATTATTACCTGAACCGAGACCAGTATCAGCTATTTATCCAGTTCCGATTTGCGCTTTGCGTCACTAAGAAAATGTTTTTAAACTATATAATTGTAAGCGGATTCACCATTACACGCAACTGTTAACACATTGTATACGTCTGTTTGTCCATTCATCTTAACTGTCATTACTTTGTATCTTCATCTCTTCCGATATAAAAGCGCACTCATAGCCTAGTACCAATTCATTCAACGTTGCTCTCTGTTTTGAAACTGGTACATACATGTAAAATAATTTAGAAGGATTACAATATTTGAAGCTCAGAGTAAAAAAATAAAGTTTGCACCGGTTCAAGGGTGGATCAGGGAGCGAAACTTACAGAGATTTGCGTTTTTAACCGAAACTAAAATTATTACAGTCCAATGCCCAAATCTTGTTGACGAAAAAATGTTCGCATCTGAATTTGTGATTTATGCGGAGAATAAAGCGAAGGGTTCAAACGAATGTTAGTGTTTCTAAACAAATATTTTGGTGAAAAAAAGACCTAAACATAGAACAAAAATGTAAATACACAGGAGGATGACGCAAAAGCGGTGAATACCCAACAAAATGTTCACTACGCACCAAATTTAGCTAAATATGTCTTTCAGATTCGCAAAGATATTTCCTTTTCTGTTCTAGTACTGATTGATAACTAACTAGCGTGTTTTTTAACCTCCTCGATTATAAATACACAAATCCTGCCACTGCAACTGGAATGTCAATAAGCACTCCTTAGTTTAACACATTGATTTCTCGTCGATAAGGTGTATGCTAATATACACGAAAATTTACTTATCTTTCAATGGTCTACCATTTAAACAATGTAGATTAGATTCGAAGATTTCACCAATCATATGGTTTTTAGGCTAATCGAAAACTAAATGATAGGAACATGAATAACACAGAACCGAACAGAAACACAACAAAATCGATGAGCACAGCTGCTCCTCTGACATACTTACGGCAGGCAGTAATTAAAGATATAAATAAGTAAGAATGTAAATGCTTGAGAAGAAAATGTAAAGCAAGAGATATCTTGCAATCTTTGTCCTAGTGGAAATCCTTACTGGTTTCCAATAAAATTTTCAAATAAATTTCTAATAGAAATCCTACTGGTTTCCTTTAGGGTTTTGGCTATTGATTTTTATTGGTATTAAACGAAATCCTGTTGGTTTACGCATATATTCCCATTGGTTTCCTAATTGTTTTCTACTGTTATTCCTTTTTAATTTCTAATGTTTAATCGCATAATTTTTAATAAAACATTACTGATACATTTAAATATTTATTTCACATAAACAACACGTAAAATTATCTCCAAAATAATTCCTTCAGTCTATCAAATTCAATTCTTTTTTCCGCATTCCTTTTGTATAATTTAAGGATTTCTAATATTTCTGGTAGTCTCCATTGTAAGTCTTCAGGCTGAAAATAACATAACAAAAGTTAATGGAGAGTTAGAATTTAGCTTTTTCGTAGATCAAATACTGTTGCACATATTGTAAGGTAAACATTAAACGAGTTTGTCAGAGTGGAGGCCCGCAGACCATTCTTATATTATTTTTCACGATTTTAAGGAATTTTTATGCCATACTTGATATTGATCAAGTAAAAACTGAGACGGATGAACGCATTAGAATACGCATAAAATTAACATTAGAATAATCATAGAGGTTTTAATGCAGTTTGAGGGAGGTTGGCAGATATTTCGTTTTTTTGTATCGCTTCTAGCAGACGACACCGGCATCCGAGTCCGTTTTTGTATCTTGCAGGCTTTGTAACTTTTACAGAATTAAGTTGGAGATAATGGTCCTAAGAAGTCTAGAAAAGTACCAAAGGAAGGTAAATTAAGTAAATGATCTTAATATTGGCATAAAATACACCGGTTGAACCGTAATTGCGAGAATTGTGACAAAATACAGGAAAATTTTCGCCGTAGTAAACAACCAGTCCCCCTGACGACCAAGGTGATTGTTGAATTCGATACATTCATTTTCCCACAAGAATACACGGGGATTTTTCATATTTCGTTTCATCATATTTCGATAGCAATAACAGTAATATAATCACGTAATGCCATTCGCATATGCTCTCAATTATGGCAATAAAAACATTATATTCTCAGCATCTAAGTCTACAAATACATACAAAAGTAGAACATAGTATAGATAATACGTAAAATACATGGAAATAGTTTGATTTCTCAATTACAGCATATTAATACACTGATTCTATTAATACTTAGGATGTCATTGTAAAACAGGCTAATGAATTGGTACCAAGGTTTTTAAATCTTCAATGAACGCTCCCTTGCATTTCTTGTCTACATTCTAAATTGGAATTGCGTATGCGCGAACTATGGCGATAAGTAAAATTTGGCAACATCCCTCTCGACTGCTCTCGAGTCGATCGACAGTGACAATTGCACTGAATCGTAGTTATCACATGATAACTGTTTTCGGTCGAGATCGAAGCTTGGTAGTGGCAACTCATAGCTGTCACTGTCGTGTGATAGCTCTGAATTACAAAATTGACCTCCCGGCGAGAAAATATTCTCCTGCTTCTATTCGGGGCTGCTGCTGGATATCGGACCAATTAAACATGTTTACTCTCCAGATACATCTGAAAACGAGCCAATAGTGGCCGACTTTCGATTCGGGCATATTCCGAAACGGTAGGGCAAAATATGATGGGCAAATAAGTTTAAATCTTAGAGATTATATTGTGTTCGTCTTTTTCATCAAAATGTGCGGAATGTAACAACTTTCCGTACGTAAGTGAACTTCAATTTTTTGTTTAATTGTGAAGATCCCGATTACTCACTTTCATGAAAAAATTAACTCTATCGAGAACTATTGGTAATCTTATGCTTCTTAAAACAATTTTTGTCTACTTCTAGGACAATTCGCGGTTTCACATATGCCAAAATTCATGGCGGTGTCTACAGACATTATTATGTCGCGCCAATTCCCACGTAATAAGCTGCACGGTGCCCTATCTATCAACATGTTTAATCGTATACATGCTTTCGGATCAAAGTTATCTCTCTCTGCAACCTATGCAATATCGTAAAAGATAAGTCTTTGTTAACCGAAACAACATTAATTTCCAAGTGTTAACATCTGGAACCTAGGAAATAAATTTGCATTTCTCCGTTGCACTTTCCTGCAGTGGATTTTTTCTCCAAGAATCTTTTAGGCATTTTCAATCCACATCCTTTCAATTTTTTTCTCATAGTATTTTCTTTAATTTAATTATTTTATAATAAATCACGATGAGTTGGATGGAAGAAGAGACATTTAGTCTCGGTATCGCCCAAATAAAGACGATCATTATTATTATTATTATAGATTTAATTCCTGAAAATAAAATTGGTATGGGGCATTCTTACAATTTTCTGATATTAAAACTTAATCTTCTAATTAATGAGTCTCAATGTAGAATCACTAGTACTAGAAAGAAATTAGTCCAATTTAAATAAAATTCCATATATTTTGTTTCTTTAGGGAATACAAGGCATTTTACATCATCGTTAGGTACATTCTTCCAGCGGTGCTATATCAGTAAGCAATTCCTGAAAAGACAACTCAGGCAAATATTTCCGATAACACTCCTTCATTTCCTCAAAATCTATTACGAAACCCAAGCCATCCTTCGCGTAGTGAAGAAAAGTTGCATTATTACAATCCCTAGTCAAAAGAAGCTTTTCTAAAGATTCGCTACTTAAGACTTTCGATAGACCCTCCACATTCCTCACCAGCAGCGACGACCCAGAAAAAACATGAGGATCCACCAATGTATGGTGCAAGCAAGTTCTTCCAGAATCATCAACCTGCAACAGCAAATCAGCCATCTCCTGTTTCTCGATATATTTCTCAAAAATAGGTAAATTATACAGAGATGCTCCCTGACCGACAGCATGAAAAATGTTTCTTTCATTATTATCGCGCCTTTTCATTAGATTCTGCATTTCTTTTTCTCCCAAATATTCCTTCAGTTTCTGCAGCATTTCGTCTACTCCAGGAGACCCAAATGCCTCACTCATGTGGTGAAGAACCGTCTTCCCATTCTGATCTCCTTGAACAAGAAGCTCGTTTAGAGTTTCTCCGTCGTCGATAGTGTATAGGGCACCTGAGTGCCACAAAAACGACGAAGGTTGCAAGTAGCCTGGGATAACATGAAGGATGTTACGGCCAGATCCATCTACATCGGTCAGCAGATCATACACTGAAACCTTTTCCTTGATTGCGTCGCAAATCTCTTGGATTTTAAAAGAACCTCTCATCGCACTGATAAGCATGATGTTTGACCCATCGTTAACCGTCTCCAATATGTATCTCCCTACCTCTTCCTCACCGACTACTCTTTCTACGAACTCTAATGAAACCGAGAATACTCCGGCATTCCTGTTAGCCGATGCCAAGTGCAGTATACCATACCCATCCGGATCTCTACATCGGACGAGTTTGAGAATTAGATCTGTTTCGAAACGTTCTTCCGTTTCGCTTAAACTATTTTCGTGATCGTCTTCAGAACTGTGGTCATATTCGTTTTCATAATTCGATCTTGCCCGATAGGCCTCTTCCAACTCCCGCAAAACTTCCTTCAGCTCATCCTCGTTGCAGAGAGTAATAATCAAAGATATCACTTTAAATGTATCTTCTATATACTTTCCGAAAAAGTCGGCAAACATTTTATCAGTAAGACACCCTCGGAGAAACCTGAAAACCCATAAGTAGTGAGGATAGGTTTTATACCTCAGAAATTTTGCATATTTCGAGAGGAAG
This sequence comes from Sympetrum striolatum, assembly GCA_947579665.1. NCBI lineage: Eukaryota > Metazoa > Arthropoda > Insecta > Odonata > Libellulidae > Sympetrum > Sympetrum striolatum. The sequence continues at coordinate 43,032,585 of OX388342.1, read as the reverse complement.
TCATCGACCGTTTCCTCATCACATACATATTCAAAAGTCTGCATAACATTCCCCAAAAGCTTGCCTTTATTCGGAATTCGTTTAGAAAACATTTCCCCATAGGTTTCTAGTAAACTTTCCATCCTCAAGTTTTTGAAGGAAGATACTTCAATCTTATCTCTCCTATCCTCTCTATCAAGGCCACTACAAACGAATCTGTTCACAAGAAAAAAACTGCTATCGAAAAGTAATGACAAAAGTAAGTTTTCCTCCATGTTTTGCAAAATATATTCGGCGAAGAAGTACTCTGCAAATGTTCTGTGAATGAACTGAAAGTAGTCACCCGTTTTACTAAGAATTCCAACGCCCACACCAGCATCATTATCTTCCACATCCTTCTTATCAATTTTACTAGATTTTCCACCGTAAATAACTATTTCGGAGACATTCATATGAAGATTGAATATCCTTTTCTTTTCTTTTGCATAAAGCTTCATAGTTCCTACAACGCTTTGCGTAATCTTTAGTTTCTCTTTCCAATATATGTCTATCTTTCCATTGACGAATTCTGTGTAGAGACCGTACAAGTCTGAATAAATGTCTACCCTTAAATTTTTATCGTACGAGAGGCTTCCCACCATAAACAGATGAAGAGGTATCCCAGTAAATTTTATTTCCTCGTCTTTTATACCAGCGCTTTTCAGAAGCGAATTGGACAAGACATTGAAATCCAGCTCTTCAACGAGATGTATTAACTTCTGTAACTTTTGGTCCCATGAAGGCAACTGGGCTTCATCTTCCACTTCCGACATTATTTTCTTTAGGCCCTCAAATAAGGGATCTGCATTGTCTTCAATATTTTTAAGAATAGCAACAATTTTATTGCCTATCCTATTCATAACATTAGAAAAATCCAACTCATTCTTTATATCATCAGACATTAACAATTTATGCTTCCACAGCTTGTCGAGAAATGTGATCTGCTTCTCATCAGAGAACTGTAACAGCGAAAATGAGCAAGTACACAACTCCACTTCCAAATCAATTCTCTCGTGTACTCTCGTTGTGATCCACACCTGCATGGAGGTTTCCCTAATCAGAGTCTTGAACAATTTCATCAAATTTTCCCTATAACTTGACGAAACCTCATCGTAACCATCAATAAATACCTTACATTTTTGACCCAAGCCTTTTGATTTGGTAATCGTTTTCATAAGAAAAATATCCAAGCTGCTCTTAAAGCCAGTCATTCGGAAGAATACGTCCAAAACCTCTTCAGGCCGACTTTTTTTCTTGATTTTCTCTAAACTAACAAATTCGATGTCATCTTCATTGTCATGAGCGTGGTCAATCAAATTAATTCTCGCGACCCAGTGTTTCGGATAGCACTCATTTATTTTCCGAATGAAACTGGAAAACAAGGTAGACTTCCCAGTCCCTGAGTCGTCCGAAATCAGCACAATTCTGTTTTCTGAAGGTTCTATCAACTCTATCTCTGAAAAAACTGCTGTCCTCAGGTATTTCGTAATTTTGTCACGCGTACCACTCAGTGCAACAAAGTGAAATTTATTCTCTGAGAAGTGAAGCCAGAATTTCGAATCTCTTTCGATACCATAATATTCTTCGCTTAGGGGTCTTACTCCCTTTGATTCTCGGATGAAGATATCCTTCGAAAGGTCAAAATCGGATTTAATTCCCTCTAGCCATTGCATTCTCTCCCCATTAAAGATAAATTCAGATGACTGTTCCTTACTCAACATAGTGATGTATAGCGCTGATGATTTTGGAAGTTCTTGAAAGAAAAACGCATCGACAGTTACCTTAGCCAAGTCTCTCTCTATATAGCAGTAACTTTTGTATCCTTGAAGATCTATCTTTCTGCCATCCCAAATCACCAGCGGCTCCTCTGCGATGAGGCGACTTATATCCTCGCTCTGAACTAACTTCGATAGATTTCCCATGTCGATCCATTTATTTAGGCGTGAGTCGTTACCCTTAAAATTGACTGTCCTTTTTGAGCATTCCTCTTTGTATGACTCAGAAAAATCCGTCCAAAAATAATCAAATGACTTCCCCGGAAGTGCTTTCCCTTTACTCAACATCTCACACTCCTTGTTGGCAACCAAGATAATCTCTTTACTCCGGCTTTTGATATCCATGTCATAGAAGTAAGTCACTGTATCTTCGATGTCGACGCGTTCCTCATTGCACACCAGCACCATAAGGCGACACACATTACAATCAAATGCCTTCAAAATATCCGTGAAATTTTTCAGAAAGCAATCCAAACGAAAGAACAGGCAACTTTTATCTATCTGATATCGCTCGGTCATCTTCATTTCGTGGTAAATGTGTAATGCACCTAGTTTTACAATGTTTGTAGTAAGCACCTGCATGATCCCTCTCTGAACCAGGTTACTTCTAAAGGATTTGAGGGGAACTTTGAATGGATTCCGCTGCTTGTCGTCTTCGCTAATGCACCCGTGGTACGTATGTAGAGATTCGATGCTGCATAAAGACCTTTTGAAATATGCTGGATTGGTGTATCCACTCGAGTCTCTCACAATATGATTCATGTAAAATTCAAACAAACCTTTCGCCTGTGAATTTAGTCTCTGCTCTCCAACCTCCTTTCCATAAACTGCCAGTATGTGAGGGACCCTTACAATCAATTCACATTCCCATTGATCTCTGTGGTAATTGAAAACTTCCTGTACGATTACATCTATATCTTTCTTCTTCTCTTCAACTGACTTAGATATTTCCTTCACCACGGACTTGTACTCTTGTCCTATTGAACTAGATTCTTCAGTAGCTGCGTAAGGCCTAGCGCCGTTTCGATACAGAACGTGCATTGCCATGTGGCACAACTCGTGGGCCAGAGTTCCAGCCACCTCCTTGCAGACACCTTCCGTAGACAAACATTTCTTAGCACCAATGAAAATCCTTTTCATTGATCTCACCGTAAGTCCATATGCATGGATGTCTTCCATGCGGTACATGTTGTTGGTATGCTCATTCTCAAAGTCAAACACAACGTCGCAATCGTCGTATTCAAGGATCTTAATAATTAGACTTATAAGTTCAAATTGGTTAAGATAGTCGTAGATACCCTTCAGTAAGTCGTATCTTCTTCGGGTGAGAGCTTGTGGAGACTTGGAGCGATACAAAAGTTTCTGGACGTGGTAGTTTTGTAATTTGAGAAGTTGATCCTGTAGGAGATCATTCAACTTTTCCAACCGATAGTCGTCGATTACGCAATCATCTTCTTCATCTTGGTCCAGAAATTTGGCCCCTTTTCCCAGTAAGTAGGCGAAGATTTCAATTTGCTCGCAACTTGCTGCCCAGGATAGTGCAGACTCATTGGTTTTGCTTAAATAGATGGAAGGCTTTTGGTCCCTTAGAGCATCTTCAACACTGTTTAGATCTCCCGCTTCTATATGTGCATGCAACTTTTCTCTCATCCGCAGGAACGTCTTCAGTTCCTCGTTGTCAACGTCTTCAGCATCGAGAGATTGTGGGAACAAGGCGTCGGCTTCAAGGAGCTTGAGCAAGCAAAGGTCCTGTTTCTCGTTTTTGGCCCCGTCTACAGCTGCTTCATAGTCATTGTTTTCATGGTTTACGTCGATCCCATCGAATTTTAGTAGGAAATCGACTACATCAGATTTTCCAAGCTTTGAGAATCTTATCAAATAGGAGTTTCCGTCATCATCCAGCTCGCCATTTATTCTTAGCAACTGCTTTTCTGTCGGTGTTATCTTATCTCTCTCTTGATAATCCTTCACGCCTAACTTCGTCGCCACACTTGGAAGGTCATCTTGCTCTGGATTGATTTCGGCTTCTAATGCTTTAGCAGTATTCATTTTCTTTCTCAAATTCACAGGATAGTAGTTGAATAATGTGGTTCCTGTTATATGACCATCTCCCAACGAACGCTAAAATAAAAAGCAACAAATATCGTGTTTTAATTTCTCTTTGCCAATAAGGAAAAGAATTTAGAATCGAGATTCGATTGTAATATTAAAAATAAATTTTTTCAAGGGTGTATGAGTCGAGATCTTTACTCGAAAGACATGCATTCCTTCTTTTTATTCCATATGTTTAATCTGTAATTATGATAAGCGTGTGTCATCTTTAGCAGGCTGAACGTATTATTTTGATAATGAATGATATGTTTTTTATTTTGATCCACCTGATTTCTTTAATTTTTGTATTTCATTGCTTCCCACCATTGTCACCTTTATGGAATTACATATGCTAAATTAGATTTAGAGACGTATTTTATATTTTCCCGCAACCACACCCGAAATTGAAAAATTTTAATTACATCTTTTTTCAGAACATTATCTTTACATTATTTATATACAGTATTCAAATATTTATATTTTCATAAAATGTCTGTTTTCCTTTTAAGCATTTATAATTTCGTAATAAAACTAGGACCCGCAGAATTTTAATCGACAACTAAATCTCAATTTTTGACTTCATCGGCAACGACAACTCTTTTAGGTATTACTATTGGTAGGTTTGCGCAGGTTTTTCACACCTCCTTCCTTGTGAGTGCTTTCCTGCAATGTATTTTTTTCCTAAGATTCTCTTAGGTTTTTTCATTCACAATTCTTCCAATAATTTCTACTTCTTATTTTATATTTCATGACGATGGGTTGGATGGAAGAAGAGATTCTTAAGTCTCAATCTCGCCCAAATAAAGACGATTTATTATTATTATTATTATTAATAGGTAAATATTGGTTTGTCCTGCGCACCGCTTTTACTGGGACTTACCCTGTTCAAAAGAACATCCCCAGTCAGATCCTTCTCTTCTCAAAATTATAATGAGAAATTCCCTTTCAGATAAGACATGAGATTCAAAAATTCAAAAGGTGTTCTCTCTGTAACGTTTCATATTTTTCGGTTTTTCGCTATTGAAATATCAAAAACCTATTTTAATTCAGAACCAATTGAGATCATAATAAAAGTGACACGATTAAATAGTTTGCTAATATTATTATGGAAACTACTTACAATTTTTAGCATAGTTGCTATACCTGCACCTGTATTATTTCGCAAATTTGCATAATTGGAGTATTATGTATTTCTCAATTTTAAGAATTTATGAGTGGAATGTTCAGTTGCATCAAGTTTATTTATGATCAATACAATGTAAGAGAAGAGGATTCTATGGTTAGTTTTTGATGGTATAACTATATTCTAATACCGTAGGCTTTTACACTCACCAAATTCTTTCAAGCATATTGCAATTTGATACAACTATTTGTTGTATCACTCATATATTCGAATGGTAAAATGTAATATTCACTTCCAAATTTAAATAAGAATTCCAACATTTAAGAGGAGACGTTTTTGTTTACTTTTAATCAAAACCCTACATTCAAGGTAAGTTAACTTTCATAGCAACTCTATTCTCAATGAATTTAAATGAATGCTTCATCACTACTTCACAAATACTTCCCCTTGGTATTCGCTGCTCACGAAATCAACGTTTGCTGTCTGCTGGTGAGTTATTCATGTTGGTAAACACTTCGAGAGTCACTCACTTCTTACACAAATGCACTGCACGATCAACGTGTTTTTCAGACCAATTCTACAAAAGACTCTCACAGTTTAATTCCTTTGTGTAGACCGACTGTCATCAGTATAACTACCAATGAAAACAACTGACCTGCTCTCAGCTCAATCCCTCTTTCCTGAATCTCGTCTTATTCCTCGCGATTCCTCGGGCCGGACGCGATCTCGAAACAACTGAATCGCGATATGTTTCAACTCCCATGCCTTCCATGCGTGGGCAGTCTCAATGCAGTAATTAAAAGTTTCTCAGGAGCGAAAAGTGACGATCCGAGAGGTTTGACACAAGAAATCTATCTCATTGAACATGGACCAGGTTATTCAAAGATTCACCACGCGAAAGAACGAAACGAAAGCTTAGCGTACCAAACGCAGACTGAGGAAGAGCCTCTGAAGGCCACGTGACTCTCCCCTCAACAGCAAGATCTGTTAGATGTTCTCTCCCCTTCGAGTTTGCTAACGCATTCGGTTGTGCTACATGCGTGAGGCTACGATTCCCTAATCGAGCTAAGAAGCTGCTTTCTGTTGTTTTATCCCTATTAGTTTAATCATATTATGTCTATATTGCTGTATTTGACTGATTATCATATCATTTGTCAAAAATTATACATCGCTGTCATAGCCCCAGTCCTTTGTAATTAATATGCTCAGAGTATTTTTGAACTTCTAGACAACCGTAAGGGTTAAGGTTCGACAGTGGAGTTACGACTATGCTTGAATCCAAGGGTTGGAATTCGCTTTAGGAGTGAATATCTGATTACCGAAGGAAAGCTTTAGGGAAACTTATCGGTTAAGATATTTCGCTCAAGAATAAGAAATTAAGTTCCATCAAATAGGGAACGCGATCTCCGAGAGTCACCGACAAAGCGTTATACGGAAGTAATCGCCAAAATATAATTAACTTTGGTCGTCCTCGATGCGCACAACCTTAAATTAACTTATTTTATGCGCTTACAGCAGCTATTTTTTCTCCATTTATAGCCAACGTTATGAAACTCAACATCGGTGTTTTTACAAATTTTAGTTTTTGCTCGTCTTATCATCAGGATAAGGAAACAACGGTAAAACGTCTCACTGTGGCTAACCTTGGCCGGCAATGGGTTCTCGAATGGGCAGCGACTGATACTCTTGGAATATTTCTGCCAGTCGTTGTTTATTTGTCCTCCTTCCTTCCTCTCTGGCCCACTGACGTCATTCGTTCTGCGTATCGTTCAAGGTCTCCGAGCGCTACTCTTGTGAATACGCCACAAATGCGAGAAGAATGTGTCATCCGTTTGGTGAGGCGAGCCGGAATCTCTGTCTTCGATCAACGAGATTCGGGCATTAGTCTAAATTTGCAATGTAGCCCGAAACAATTAAGGAACATACTAGAGTATAATCATTATTTTTCAGCATAACCGGGAAAATTTAAATTAACAAATACCAGACTAAATATTTCCAGAACAATAAACAAAGAAAAGAAAGTTATGATTAAGTCTACAGTCACCTCAACTAAATATTCTATCTCATATCCTTTGAAGAACATTTCTTCGATGAAGACAAAAATGCGGCTTGCAGTGTATATATGACGATCAGTGTATATACATGGAAACCTCACTTGGTGTAAAATAATTGGAATATAGGATGAACTGTTTCCGAGAGATCATCTTATTTTTTCCTACAGCAAAATTTCCTCATATTCCTAAGTCTAATTGAAATTGATTTTTAGCCTTTGTATTTCGCTATTGGTTCCGTCTACAGAATGGATAATATTCAATATTCATTCAGACATTTACGTTAAGAAAAAATATCGTCCCTGTTATTCCGTGAAAATCTCATGGATTTCGTGCAAAGCAAAAGCTTATATTTTTCGTACCCCATTTCAGACTTAATAAGAATATTATTTTATAAATTAAATTCAGTGATTTTGTTATTATAACTCGAAATGTAAAAGTCTGGCCACCATTTTCATACAAGAGACCTTTAGAAAATGTGGGCAGCAATGGGTATGGTTGTACGTATGAGATTTTAAGTTACAATGTATCACAATGTATGGACGTATGAAAATGAAGCATATCTCACGTATAGCTTCCCCTCCCAAAGGAACTCTTTCTTCGTTCTACGCTTATAGAAGCCACACACAACTGTTCATTGCTGATATCTCTCAGTAATTAAATGTTTGGGAAAAATAATTTCACTGTAGATAGATGAGCAAAAGTTATTACTATATTTGGTCTCTGAAAAAACTATTAAAAATAACCAAAGTAATGGTTCAATGTGGGAGCGGAAGGTATTTTTTGTTTTTTCTCTAGGTTATATTTTATTCTTGAATCAGTTAGTGATAAATTGTTGCTTGTATAAAATATGGTGTCATGTGAATCAGTGCCCAGGAACTTAGTTGTAGATCTTGGGAGAAGCAAAGGGGAAAATACAACATCATAAAGAAGGAAACCCAAAAGGCCATGGCAATGGAAGGACAGAATTTACGGGAAACAGGTAGTAGTACTATGCTTTTTAGTACAAATTCATTACAGGATAAATGCATTGAAATAAAATATCACTAAACTATACTGGTCGTGATGCTAATGATTCGTAATGTTCCCAATTCTATTATTTCTAAAGAATGTCTTTAAAACTATTTATTTACATTAATATTCTTACAACAATCTATTAGTGTTATGTGTTTTTCAGTTTAAGTGATAAGGCGTCGGAAAATGCTAGTTTGGTATCCGTAAACATTTTGCTGATATATCTGTCTCACTAAAGTACTCATACAGACATATTTTCATCACCAATATATTCACTAGATCACTTAATCCACTCCACCATGAAAAGGTAAAATCCCACAGAAAGGTAACAAACCACAATAGCTATCATAGCTCAAAGCAAGCTTAACGTTTTAAACTAAGCAGCAAAATTTTGATAAAACCACGCATAAAACCAGCAAACATAAGCTATAAGTGTAGCTAACAATTCTAAATATTGTTTTGTTTCTTGAACCATTGAAGAATTCCTTATTGCCTCCCTTGGATGTACAAAAGTCTGCTGTGGATTTTGGATAACCTGCCTCTTAAGAAGCTATCACACTTTCCTTATTGCACTAATCTTAAGTAAACCGTTTTAGTCCTTCAATGTGATAGCTGGGATCGATATATTATCATTATCTTTGAGATTTACTAACCAAAATGATAAACTTAATATAAAAACATACAATTTTACCTTTTTATGAGTAATATGTTATACAATTCCGGAAGTTTTTAACCTAGAGCTCCTCTGCATTCCTTGCACAAGAAGCCTACATCTCCATCTTCTACTTTGCTATTGAGTGCCTGTAAGATAAAATTATTACATATAAATAACACTAGCGAAAATCCAACTTCAGATAGGTATTTAAAATTCGCCATAACGTCATTATTTTAATTGCATATGCATTGATAAAACACAACGATTATCACTATTAAGACTTATTCAACGTCAATTTTAAACTCTTTTTGTAAAAACAATCGTAGCATAATTTCAAAATGACACTGTTTATTCCGGTTTCACTATCTTATAAACTAGATAGATCAATGTTAGCAAAAGTCAATATAATTATCTACGTTACATCGACAAATTTACTTACTTTTGCTTCCTGCTAGGCAATGAGACATATTTAATATGACAGTCACATTCTTCGCAAATAAACTTCATTTTTGCGAATAATTGTTGCAACCCGAATTTAGTATTGAGACGCTTAATCTGATGATTTCCTTTGAATGTTTGAACCGTTCTGGCTCCTCATTGGTGGATTTGTAGAGAGAGTTTATGTAAACATTACCGTACAATAATAATCACATTAGGTCAAGGTGACCTCTGCCATCATATTATAATAATTAAGTTTTTTTTAATATAGAATTATTTTATAACAACTTCATATTTACTCTCCCCTCCGCCCACTGTAGTAAAAGTAGCGACACACCTGCTGTAAACAACCGTGTGACCGAACAAATGAGCGAGTGAGGACCCCATGGTTCTAATTAGTAAATGCAACAACTGCATTCGTCGTTACTGGGAACGGACTTGTTTATAACCTCAAAAATCTCTCAAAACATTTTTCTATTTTATAAAAATACAGGAAATTTCTCATCAAAATCGATATTCTACGACCAAATTGAGAAACTTTATTTTATTTACCTTCTTTTGGTGGTATTCTCGAATTTTTTCAATGATTCTTTATAATTGAATTTTGCAAAAGAAATAAGCCCTGCAACCGATAAAAGTGAAGTTTACGTGCATTCTCTATATGGAACCGTATTATGGACTCCTGGGTTCGAACTCGAACTTTCTCAGTGATGGGAATATATTTCCTAGGTGTTTCTAACTCGTAGAAACACGATGCAATTTGTTTCCAATCTCTAACTCAAACTGTTTCTGAAATAAACTTTATTTCCATGATTTTTTCAAATAACTCTTCAAGAGATTGCTAGAAGTAGTGCATATCCAACGAAAACTCGAAAGACATCTTCGTAAATTATACTTGGTTCGACGCTAGGACGAGGTAGATATTCTATGTAAGAAATACAAGTAAAGATCCTTTTTACTGTTCGCAGGCTTCATTTCATATGCAAAATTAAATAGGAAATAGTAGTTCTGCATAATCGAAACGAGTACCAAAAGAAAGGAAATTCTTATTTGATTGTGTAATATCGTTTTCGAATCGAAATTACGAGATCTAGGGCAAAATGTACGAACATTCGACCCGTGGCGACCAAGGCGATTCTTGAATCCGAGTTCAAGGGTTTTCTCATTTGAATGCACGGTGATTTTAAGCATATGAATGGTAAGGACCTATGTCAGAATTTATGAAAAGGAGGAGATTTTCTGTAATGTCAATATATTTAAACTGTGATATGTAAATTGCAGGGACAAAATTACGGCAATATTACAGAGTTTTAAGAAAATGATTTACCGTCATCCCGGTAGGATAGAGAATTCAAAACCGTAGAGGTACCAGAAAGCGAGCTTTTCTAAGTTTACAGTCATAGAAAAATAACCAAATGTGCGTGAATTTGACGCCAGATGAGTGCAAATTTCTCCTTTTTAAGATATATTTCGATGATTTTTAAGAATTGCTTTGAATCCGTTCTCATTAGTATGGAAACGTAAAACACGGCACGTGAGCAGAAGTAATAGATACATTTATTGTTTTCCTAGTGATCTTTGGTTCGATGCCAGAGCGCCAATTACATTCCTCTAGGCTTTGTAAAAGGGGATAACAGAATCTTATTTTAAGACTTTCCCGGTATGACATCGACTTCAAACTTTGAATGGAGTTAATTTTATTCCTATCAGGTCGTTATGTACAGCTGGTTACACGACTATAGGTCGACAGCAATAGGTCGCCGTGCCAAAAGGTCGATAGCCAAAGGGTCGACGTGGAAAAAGGTCGACAGCAAATAGGTCGCCATACAAAAATGTCGACAGTAAATAGGTCACCATACAAAATGGTCGACAGCAAACAGGTCGCCATACAAAATATACAATTATATTCAAAAGTTACAAAAAATGTAAGTATCTATATTTTTTTTCAAAACATTTTCGAAATCAAACACTGTTTAGGAGTCATATCGTAATTAAACAATTTTCTGGTTCGTAGAAATGAGGAAGGCTTGTACTTTTTCCAGAGGTTTATTTTAAAAAACACGACCAGGTTTCAGCGAGTAATCAGGCGATCAGGGCTGATGATTGCGATTACTCGCTGAAACCTGGTCGTGTTTTTTAAAATAAACCTATGGAAAAAGTACAAGCCTTCCTCATTTCTACGAGATGGATTTCCACTAAACGACGCCTGAGACTGTGAATTTTAATTTTCTGGTTATTGCGACATATTTACGTTAACATATCGTTTTCAATTACAACATTTAATAATGATATTATGTACAATATGATTACTATATTTATTCAAAGTTTTAATCTTTGAATATTTCCAATTGTGATACGTGGGTTACGAATAAATATTATGAATGTATTAATTTTATCTCTGTAAGGGATCATAGGGTACGAACATATATGCGTATAACACCTCAGACACATCTTGAACATTGTAAATTTCTTAACAATTTTAACAAAAACCTTTTATTTTTCGAAAACACCCATAGAAATTTTAGTTGCTGTAAACAAATTTTGGTTGCTGCAGACGCTTAAATAAAATTGGAAGAACGTTTTTATGGCCTTCCAATTTAATTTTTCCAAATATCAGCGAGTTTAATGACTTTATCTTTTGAAAACAAGTTATTTTAAGTTTATAAAACCAGTTTTAAAATGTACATACTATTATGTTACATAATTAGTTTTAATAATAATTTATCATTATTATCGTACTGATATACTTTTATCATTTTCATTCTACAAATAACGAAACATATTTACGCCTTACCTTTTCAGTCAGATGTGAGATACTCAAGATTTTTTGCAACTTCACTACTTGTACTTCAACACCTCAAATAGAACAAAGACCCTAATAAGAAAGACGTTCGCTTAGTTAATTAGGTCACTCATTTTCGCCGACGGGGAAATATACGATGTTTTAAATAATTATGCTTTATAAGAGCAACATTTACATGTATATGATTTAATATATAACTTATTAATTCCGTAATTCGTTTTATAAATACTAATCAGGATAGAATTTTACCTAAGAATATTTGCAGAGCTCTGAAAAATTACGTATTCCACTACGTCGGCACTCGTTTGGGTGGCACTTTTTCCGCGGCACTTTTTCCGGCAATGACATCGGTCAGACTTCCCGATGTTTTTTCATTAGAGCAAAAGAACACGAAAGATCCTTTTTAAATAATTCTCTGAAATCCTGGTAAAAATACTCACACCCTGCCAAACACAAAAGAGGTGTCGCGTCAATCTACCTATGATACATAAAGATTGTCTCATGTCATCAAAAACTGTGTAAAATGTAGCATAGTGCATGTAATTAAAAATACTAATCCCCTGACAAATACCGTAGAGGTGTCACTGTTAGTCTACCTATGATTGATTTCAATTTTCCCTTGCCATCTAAAACTATGTAACATGTAACTTAGTGCAGGTTGGGTAAAAATACTCTCCCCATTCCAAGGACCCTAGAGGTGGCACCGTCAATGCACCTATGATTGATATCCGTTTATTTTTGTCATTTAAAACTATGTAACATGTAGCTTAGTGCATGTTATTAGAAATACTCACCCCCTGCCAAACACCGTAGAGGTTCGACCTTATTGTATGGTGACCTATTTTTGACCTTTTTCCACGTCGACCCTTTGGCTATCGACCTTTTGGTACGGCGACCTTTTGGCGTCGACCTTTTGTCATCGACCTAATTGCTGTCGACCTTTAGTCGTGATACCGTGCAGCTATGTGCAAACAAACTTTAAAGTCCCGCAGGCTATATAGTATTAAGTATTAAAGTTTTTTTTGCACATAGCTGTACATTCACATCTTTTAAAAGGTCCAGGGTTCGACACCGTGCAGTTCTATCATTTGAAACGCATGGCGGAAATTTCAAATTTTTTATGACTGATTTACCGAAAAGGTGGAATTTCTATGTCATGCATGTGAACTAATGAATGTTTCATAAATGCAGTTTATCGTTTACCTTATAATCATTGATTCGATGCCTGGGCACCATTTGCATTCTTCCATCAAATTGAACGGGAATACGGATTTCTATTAAAGATATTCCCGTTATATATAAATTTTAGAAACGGTCGGAGTTGTCCAAACCAAATAGTTATGTGCAATATCATCTTACAAAAAGGTTTTGGGTTAAACACCAGGCCTTTGGATACAGAACAGATTTTGCATAGAGAAATTTGGGTCCATACATCCTGAACTATCAAACCAAATAGAGCTTTGCAAAGTACAGTACCTTAAACAGATGCTTGCAGAATGCAGGAAACTTTTACTCGTATATATCTAAACTATCATTACTCGATCAATCAAAAGGATATGACCCGAATGGCATACCTATCTTTATAGAAAAATGTTATACACTACTGGAGTATACTCTATATCTACAGTTAATAACTCCCTTGTGGGGCTCCCGGATAACCATGTGTGCATTGCTTTCGGATTTTGTGAAGGCGGTCTAGGGTTCGATTCCTGGTGGGAGCCTAAGGCTGATATGACTTAGGCTTAAGCATTTTTAACAATTCCCTTTGTTTAGGTATCTCCCCAATTTAAAACAAACCATATCGTTCTTGTTAATAAGGTTGTTAAAGGAAGTAACGTTTGCAATTAAAGCTCTTTGCAATACACTTCTTAAACCAAAACCTCTCGAGTTTTTAGCTCTCAAAAAAATTCAACCTAACATTAACCTAATTATTTAAATTGAACAACATTGACTCAGTCCTGGTCTTCTTACTCTAAAAGATCTATTAACATTTCTGAACCACGTAACTACCAATTTTGATAATCTTAAATAGGTTGATGAAATTAACCTGATTTTTCGAAAGTTTATGAAAAAATTATCCATTGTATTTTTCTTCCAAAAATGGAGGATATTGGAATTTAAAGTACCTTGTTAAGTTGAAACCTTACCAAACTGGTAGTAGAGGGTATTTCAAGGTCAAAAAGGAACTTCCAATTCATTTTTCAGGTACCTCTGGTTTCCCTCAGGTTTATCACCTTGGCCTCTACTATTTATTTTTTTACTCTCTCCATATACGTAGTATAAAGAAAGTATTGTTTTCATGAAAAAAATCGAGTTCGAGATTTCAACGGAAATACTTGTTTTGGGGTCCCTAGAACACATTTTGACCATTTTCGGAATGATGTCTGTGTGTATGCGTGTATGTGAATTTGTGGGAACTCTAACGTAAAAACCATAAGACATATCAATACCAAACTTCATATATAGCACTATGGTGTGTGCTGTCAGAGTTGTTTAGTTTTTGGAGTATCTCAGTTAACCGGAAGTCGAGCTTTATTCTTCGAAGCAAATTTCTGTTTTGCAAACTATCTCCATAAATATGATATTTCGATTTATTTATTTACTATAACTTTTGTATGAAACATATTTTTGTATCATTGATTGTTCAGGAGTTATTCATGAAATACTGATAAACCGGAAGTAGCCGATTATGTTCTTTGTGGGCGCTCTTACATAAAAACTATTTGTTGTATCAACACCAAATTTCATATATAGTCCTTTGGTTGGTGTCGTTAGAGTTGATTAGTTTTTGGAGTAAATCAGTTAACCGGAAGTTGAGCTTTACTTTTCGAAGCTCCTTTCCGTTTTTGCAAAATATCTCCATTAATCTGATATTTAGGTATATGTTATTATTTTTAAAAGTTTTAGAAAATAAAATTTACTATAACTTTTGTATGAAACATATTTTTGTATAACTGAGCAATTCATAAAATACTGATAAACCGGATGTTGCTGATTATGTACTTAGTGGGCGCTCTGGGCGCTGAGGCGAAAGACAAATTTCATCGATTTTCATCGAAAATGCCCCTAAAAACATTATTTGTAATGTTTGAGACGTAAGAGATAATATGATATAAATTAATCGATTATCGTCCAAAATTAGATGGAATATAGAGTTCGAAAATGCTTACGTAGATAAATATTTACATCTTATACATGGAGAAAGTCATGTGCTGGCCACATCAGATTTTTTGTTAATGAAATCATCAACAATTTAAGTCAAATTATACGTCTACTGTATAGATACGGCCTAAATATATTTAGTACCATCGATGATCAAACCAGCAGCATGGAACAGCAAATTTCCACAGGCCACAGGAAGAATAAATAATCGGTGCTCGCTCAACTGTTTGGGTCTCTAATTTCCTATAGATTTCTCTATTGCTACCTCGAGACTCAAAAATTCCTTTCATTATGTATACTCTCTTGGTCGTGTGCCTGTATGGAGAGAAAACAGCTTCTCGGTGTCTATTTCGATTAATTGTTATAATAATAGGTAATTGAAAATAATTGAATTCTTTCCTATTTATACACATTTTTCTTACAGTAATTTACTCTGTTCTTCTACCTTTACATCGTGTACTGAAATACATTTCATAAGATTATTAATTATGAATTTCTGGAAAAATTTGTATATCATTTATTTCAGATAAATTACTTTTAAGTTCTAGAGTAATTTACAGTAAATAAGAAACAGAAATACAGTGTATCAGAGACAACAGATAAAGAAACTCAAGTGAAATGAGCAAGTCATAAAGTTATTCAGAAGTAATTAACTCACATGCCAAGGATACGGCAAAATATACGAAAACAAACATTTCTGTATACAAGTAATTTATATATTTGACGCTCAAATAATCAGCAACATTATTCAGTAGTTTTATACCGAAGAAATTTTTTCTCACAGGGTACAATGCCCTTTCAGTTGAGAAATGAGAAGAAAGGATTGGGCTTAACAATATTTGATTTTACATGTTAATACAATACGTTTAAAGCCTAATAAACATTTATTTTACCACCGGTAATTTATTCACCAACTCCTGCCCTAGAGGACACCGGCAGATACTCACAAACTCTATCTACAAGTTCCTCATAACGTACAACGTAGGTCAATCCTTTTCTCGCATACTGAAAGAAGTTGCTCCATCATTATCCTCAGTCAGAAGTAACTCCGTAAAAGATTTAGGACCCAATACGTTCGATAATGCTTCTAAATTGCATATTAAATCGAAGATATCTAAATAAAGAAAACCCAATGAAAGGAGCAAACTTTCTCCCAAAATCATTCTTTTGAAGCAGTAAACTAACTAACTAACTACAAACTAACTAACTCTGTCAGCTCATTTTTTTCCAAGTATTTTTTGAAAAGTGGAACGTCGTCCAACTTGACCGTTTACCCGCTGACATCAAAAATATTATTTCCATTATATTTACTCCACTTCATAAAGCCCTGGATAATATCCTCTTTAAAATAAACCTTCAACTTCTTAAGCATCTTGTCCACTCTAGTAATCAAAGTGGTCTTACACAAACAATGTAGAATCGTTTCCCCATTTTCATCTCCTCACTCAAGTAGCAAAAAGCCTTTAAAGTAATACCTTCATTTACAAAGTAAAGTAAATCTATGAGACAACCGAACGATAAAGTGTGCAAGTTTTCGGTAGCAACGTGAAGTACGTTTCGCTGAGATGCATTTACACCGATCAGTAAATCTAGTACCGACACTTTTCCCTCGATAGAAGTGATATACTCCAGTATATTCAAAGCTCCTCTCGTTGTACTACAGTGCATGTAGTTAGACTCACCATTAGACTTGTCCAATATGCATTCCATCAACTCATCATGGTTGACCAATCTTTCTAAGAATTCCAACACAAGAGAGAATACATTGGTATTGGGATTAGAATTCACCAAGTTCGTTAAAGTACACCCAGACGAATTTCTAGGTGGACCCATTTCTACTAATTTGAGAAAAGGCTCTGTCTTCTGGGTTTCTCCAGATTGTGTCCAACTATTGAAATTACCATCTTCATATTTTGAAAGGACATCCATTTCTAAAATTTCCGTCGATCTTCTCCCGAAGAATTCCTCTAAAACCTCCGAAATTTTATTTAAATTATTCCTGCTACTCTGTCTGATAATGTTGGAGATAAGTATAAAGGTACCATCTTTGTTCGTCCCGAATAAATCGGCAAGCATTCGGTCGGTGAGACATTGTCGAAGAAACTGGAAGGTCCTTATGTTGTCAGGATACTTTTTCTGATTTATCAATCTGGCAACTTTCAAAATAAATTCATCCATAGATTCTTCACTGCATACTTCTTCAAACGCATGCAGAATCTTACGGAAAAGTTTGACTGCATTTGAATCTCTAATCAAAGGTTTCTTTGCAAAACTTACAAAGAAATCATCCATCCTCAACTTTTTGAAAGACGATTCCAGCATCTCAACCTTCCTGTTCCCTCTTACCATGGCACTGGATAAAAACATTCTAACAAGATTAAATTTGTCATCGAACATTGCTTCCATAAGTATGCTTTCTTCCATATTCTGCAAAATCCATTCGGCAAAGAAATACTCTGCAAATGTTCTGTGAATGAATTGAAAGGTGTCACCCGTCTTACTAAGAATTCCAACACCCACACCAGCATCATTATCAACAACATCCTCCTTAGCAATTTTACTAGGCTTCCCGCCATTTATAACTATTTTGGCGACATTCATATGGAGATTGAATATGCTTTTCTTTTCCTTTGCGTAAAGTTTCTTAGTACCAACAACGTTTTTAGTAATCTTCAGTTTTTCTTTCCAATATATGTCTATCTTTCCACTAACAAACTCTGTATAAAGTTCAAACAAATCCAAATGCATATCAACCCTGAAATTTTTATCAAATGTGACATTCCCAACCATAAATAAATGAAGAGGTATCCCTGTGAATTTTATTTCCTCGTCCTTTAGAGATGATCTCGAGAGAAGAAAGTATGCAAATCTGCTGAAGTCCAACGCTTCAACGAGTTGGGTAATCTTCTGTAACTTTATGTCCCACGATGGAAACTGAGCACAGTCCTCCAGCTCAACAATTATTTCCCTGAGGCTCCCAAATAAGGGATCTTGATTCTCTTTATTATTGTCGACTATATCTATCATTTTCTCCATCAGATTCAAAAGGCAAGCTTCATTCTTTATTTCATCAGTCATTAACAACTTGTGCTTCCACAGCTTGTTGAGAAATGTAATCTGCTTCTCATCAGAGAACTGCAAGAGCGAAAATGAGCAGGTGCTCAACTCCACTTCCAAATCAATTCTCTCGTGTACTCTCGTTGTGATCCATACCTGCATGGAGGTTTCCCTAATCAGAGTATTGAATAACACCAACAAATTTTTCCGATATAAGGACGAAACCTCGTCGTAACCATCAAAAAATACCTTACATTTACTGCTCAAGTGTTGTGATTTGATTATCTGTTTCATTAAAAAAATATCCAAGCTACTCCTAAAGCCAGCCATTTTGAAGAATATGTCCAATACCTCTTTTGGTTGATCAAATTCTTTTCGAGATTTTAAAACAAATTTCTTCTTTTTGTTGTTCTCATTTTTTCCGCTTTCTGATTCAATTTTCTCTAAACTAATGAAATTGTTGTCATCTTTATTGTCATGAGCATGCTCAATCAAATTTATTCTCGCAACCCAGTGATTCGGATAATACATATTGATTTTCCGAATCAAACTGGAAAACAAGGTAGACTTCCCAGTACCTGGGTCGTCCGAAATCAGTATAATTCTGTTGTTTGTTGCTTCTATCAGCTCCTTTTCAGAACAGACGGTTCTCCTTAGATGATTAGTAATTCCATCATGGCTGCCACGTAAAGTAACTAAGTGAAATTTGCTTTCTGAGAATTGTAGCCATTGTTTTGAATCACCCTTTATGCTGTTAAATTCATTCTTGAGTGGAGCTTCGCCTTTTTTTTCGCGGATGAAGATGTTTTTAGAATTATTAATTTTTTTCTTATCATCAATCAACCATTGCAATCTGTTCTCGTCAAGGCAAAATTCTGCAGATTCTTCCTTACTCAACCCAGTGATGTATATCCCTGTTGATTTGGGAAGCTCTTTGAAGAAAGTCTCATCGACAGTTACCTTAGCCAAGTCTCTCTCTATATAGTAGTAACCCTTGTATACTTGATAATCATTCTTTCTGCCATCCCAAATCACTAGCGGCTCCTCTGCGATGAGGCGACTTATATCCTCGACCTGAACTAACTTCGATAGATTTCCCATGTCAATCCATTTATTTAAGCGTGAGTGGTTACCCTTAAAATTGACTGTTCTTTTTAAACATTCCTCTTTGTAAGACTCAGAAAAATCCGTCCAAAAATAAAACAATGACTTTCCCGGAAGAGCTTTCCCTTTACCCAACATCTCACACTCCTTGTGGGCAACCAAGATAATCTCTTTATTCCGGCTTGTGATATCCATGTCATAGAAGTAAGTCACAATATCGTCGAAGTCGACCCATTCCTTATTGCACACCAGCACCATAACGCGACACACATTGCAATCGAATGCCTTCAAAATATCCTCGAAATTTTTTAGAAAGCAATCCAGACGAAAGAAGAGACATCTTTTGTCTATCTGATATCGCTCAGTCATCTTCATCTCGTGGTATATGTGTAATGCACCTAGTTTTACAATGTTAGTAGTAAGCACCTGCATGATCCCTCTCTGAACCAGGTTACTCCGAAAGGATTTGAGGGGAACTTTGAATGGATTTCGCTGCTTGTCGTCTTCGCTAATGCACCCGTGGTACATATGCAGGCATTCGATGCTGCATAAAGCCCTCTTGAAATGTGCTGGATTGGTGTATCCGCTCATGTCTCTCACAATATGATTCAAGTAAAATTCATACAAACCTTTCGCCTGTGAATTTAGTCTCTGCTCTCCAACCTCCTTTCCATAAGCTGCTAGTATGTGAGGGACCCTTACAATCAATTCACATTCCCATTGATCTCTGTAGTAATTGAAAACTTCCTGTATGATCACATCAATATCTGTCTTCTTCTCTTCAACTGAATTAGATATTTCCTTCACCACAGACTTGTATTCTTTTCCTATGGAACCAGATTCTTCAGTAGCTGCGTAAGGCCTAGCGCCGTTTCGATACATAACGTGCATTGCCATGTGGCACAACTCGTGGGCCAGAGTTCCAGCAACATCCATGCACACACCCTCCGTAGACAAACATTTTTTAGCACCAATGAATATCCTTTTCATTGATCTCACCGTCAGTCCATATGCATGGATGTCTTCCTTACGGTACAAGTTGTTGGTATGCTCATTCTCAAAGTCAAACACAACGTCGCAATCGTCATATTCAAGAGCTTTCATAATCAGACTTATAAGTTCAAATTGGTTAAGATAGTCGTAGATACCCTTCAGTAAGTCGTATCTTTTTCTTGTGAGGGCTTGTGGGGACTTGGACCGATATAAAAGTTTCTGAACGTGGAAGTTTTCTAATTTGAGAAGTTGATCCTGTAGGAGATCATTCAACTTTTCCAACCGATAGTCGTCGATTTCGCAATCATCTTCTTCATCTTGGTCCAGGAATTTGGCCCCTTTTCCGAGTAAGTAGGCGAAGATTTCAATTTGCTTGCAACTTGCAGCCCAGGATAGTGCGGACTCATTTCTTTTGCTTAAATAGATGGAAGACTTTTGGTCCCTAAGATCATCTTCAACACTCTTAAGATCACCCGCTTCTATATCGGCATGTAACTTTTCTCTCATCAGCAGGAACGTCTTTAGTTCCTCGTTGTCAACGTCTTCAGCATCGAGAGATTGTGGGAACAAGGCGTCGGCTTCAAGGAGCTTGAGCAAGCAAAGGTCCTGTTTCTCGTTTTTGGCCACGTCTACAGCTCCTTCATAGTCATTGTTTTCGTGGTTTACGTCGATCCCATCGATTTTCAGTAAGAATTCGACTACGTCGGATTTTCCAAGCTTTGAAAACCTTATCAAATAGGAGTTACCGTCATCATCCAGCTCGCCATTTATTCTTAGCAATTGCCTCTCTGTGGGTGTTATCTTATCCCTCTCTTGATAATTCTTCACGCCCAGTTTCATCGCCACAGTATGAAGGTCATCTTGGGCTGGATTGACTTCTAGGTCGGAAATTTCTAAGGTACTCATCTTCTGTTAGATGAATCCGAATTTCCCTCTATAGAGTTTGCATGCGATACCCAACCGGAATCTAAAACTAAAATTAAAATCAGAATGAATAATGAAAATTGTATTGAGCTAGTTGTTAGAATGATGGTAGATTATGGAATATCTTAATCTAAGCCATCTCCCCATGCGTAATTTCTCATGTTAATCACATCTTTTGAATTAGTAAGAATCTATTACCGAATTCAGATTAGTTTGGTTATCGCTGAGAAAATGTTTTTCTCCAGGAAAATGCCTATTTTAGATGTTACATATTATATTGTAGCAATCATTTTAGAAGTAAGTAGGAAAATTCATTAGTATTTAGTCTCTAAGATAATATTGTAAATACTTCGGAAAGACTCACGTTTTTATTTTAAGCGCTTTGAAGAGCTATGTACTTGAATCGGAGAAATAGTATATATGTTTTTTTTTCTGTAGAAAATTCTTCCTTTTTCTCCACCTTTTCCTGAGTGTTAAGCTGGATTTTATCTTATGCTTATTTATTGATCCTGCAAGTAAATTTTTTTATTAGCATGAAGGTCACGTTTAGATTATAAAAAAGTATGATAGAATACATTATTTTGTCATTTTTAACCATTAAATAAACCCAATAGATACAGGCTTTACTTGATTAACTTTTAGAAAAATTGTACGCAAAGAGAAAATGATTATTTAATGTTTAATTTTAACTTAGCTAATGAATAAACAATTTTAAATATTTTTACATAAAATATATAAATTTCTTAGAACATGAACAAAACGTTTTTTTGCATAAAATGGTTTAATTTTATATTTATGTACATATACTGTATGAGTTATCCATTATTTTGTAATTAAATTATTTGTTTAAGGTCGGAATGATTTCT
This sequence comes from Sympetrum striolatum, assembly GCA_947579665.1. Lineage (NCBI taxonomy): Eukaryota > Metazoa > Arthropoda > Insecta > Odonata > Libellulidae > Sympetrum > Sympetrum striolatum. The sequence continues at coordinate 43,010,511 of OX388342.1, read as the reverse complement.
GTTTTGGAAAATTTTGAAATTTGGATATGTAATCATGGGGAAACTTGGTAGCTCTGTTTTTGGAGTTTATAGGAATTATTCATCATCAAGAATATATATTGTACTCCTTTCCTAGGATATTCAAGTTATGTTCCCCTATTTTGCCTGAAAGATATATTTCATCCTTCGGTTTAAAATTGATGATGTCTACGGCTAGCTTGTATCTACGATTCTTAATATGTTCTTATTGATCTCAAGATATATTTATTTTTACTGATGAAATCTGTGTATCAAATAAATTTGCAACGACTTTACTTTTCACCCATAAATTCTTAAATTTGCGAAACGCATAAAACTCAATTTACGCAAATCTGTGAAATAATACAGGTACATAAGCAGCTATGCTAAAAATTATAAAGACTTCCCATGATAACATTAGCAAACTTTTAAATCATGTAACTTTTTATTAGGATCTCAATTTGTTTTAAATTAAAATAATTATTTTTTATATTTCAATAGCGAAAAACCGAAAAATATGAAACGTTACTGAGAGTTAACACAAAAAACCAGGGTGTTACGTAAAAAACTTACTTTATCCGATTTTATAAATTTGTTACTTATTTTTTTGAGAGTCACTAAATACTTTAATTTCAGCCTTCTGACCCTTCATCATTTGAATCTTTGAATCAAATGCCTTTTCTGTGAGGGAATATCTCAATGAAATAGTAAGAAGCGAAGGATTTGTCTGGGGATATTCTTCTATACAGGGTAAGTCCCGGTAAAAGTGCTCTTGGTTTAGGTTAGCTGAAAATAGATTTTAAATTTAATAAAAAACAGTGTTAGAACCTTGATCCTACAATCTGTTCACTGAATGTTTGCAGGTTGTAGAGAGAGCTACGATCGCATGTTCTCTCTCTCTCTTTTCGTGGGAGCTAATAGGAAGAAGGGCGGAGATCCGCCTCCCGAATCGAATCTTATGGTAAAAATTTGCTATGTTGTGCCACGCCATGCCAAGTTTATCACAATCGTTTAAAACTTTTCAGTATGGAGTGGAAGTAAGGCTGGACATGTTAGTACGATTTTTTACGGTTAATTACTACCATCATTGCGGAAAAAACAAAAATGTAACATTTCAGAGAAATTCTCGTTTTGTTTTGGTTCCGTTTAAACGGGTACCTTCAGTTCTCTAATTGAAGAAGCAAGAAGTAATTTACATAAAATTCTGCTTCACATCATACTCTTCACACTCGTGTTTTTAATTTGGGAGAATTTTTGGTAAACTGCATTGAAGAAAGTAAACGCCAGCTATTTTTCGTCTTATTTGCTCTAGGGAAAACTTCCAGCAAGAAAGTTTCTAATAAAATGGCGAATTTAATTGATGTGTTATTTCGAAATATCCAAGTTCGTTAATAACATATGATAAACAAATTTTATTACGGAGGCAACGAATTACACGGCGCGGCCAGCGATTGTTTGGTTGCACATGTAATGCTTCGTAAGATGCTTCATAATGCCTTTTGTTTGTATTGTATGGCATTCGGTGCTGCCAAAAATCTCATAAAATCGAATACTCAGTCGGGTGAAAAGGACCAGCGCTGCTCATTTTCATGCTACAGTTCGCATACGAAGCGTTACACCGCTTCCTAAAGATACATAGGTGTATTAATTATTAGTTACTAATGGTTAGTTTTTCATGGTATAATTATATTCTAATACCATAGGCGTTTATACTCTCCCAATTCTCACAAGTATTCAGCAAAATGATACTGTTACTCTCTGCTGTCACTCATATATTCGAAAGGTAAAATGTAATATTCACCTCGAAATTTAAATAAGAATTCCAACGTTTAAGAGGAAATGTTTTTGTTTACTTTTTTATAAAAACCTACATTCAAGGTAAGTTAACTTTCATAACAACTCTATTCTCAATGAAATGAAATGCATGATTCATCACTATTTCACAAATAGTTAAGCTACCCCTTGGTATTCGCTGCACACGAAATCAACGTTTGTTTTGTGCAGGTGAATTATTCAAGACGGAAGACACTTCGAGAGTCGTTCTAACACTTCTTAAACAAATGCACTGCAGGATAAACGTGTTTTTTTAGACCAATTCTACAAAATACTCTCATAGTTTAATTCCTTTGCGTCAACCGACTATCAACAGTATAATCACGAACGTAAACAACTGACCTGCTCTCAGCTCAATCCCGCTTTACTGCATCTCGTCTTATTCCTCGCGATTCCTCGGGCGGGACGCGGTCTCGAAACAATTCTATCGCGAAATGTTTCAACTCTCATGCCCTCCATGCGTGGGCAGTCTCAATGCAGTAATTAAAAGTGTCTCAGGAGCGAAAAAGTGACGATCCGAGAGGTTTGGCACAAGAAATCTATCCCGTTGAACATGGACCAGCTTATTCAAAGATTCACCACGCGAAAGAACGAAACGAAAGCTTTGCGTACCAAACGCAGACTGAGGTAAAGCCTCTGAAGGCCACGTGACTCTCCCCTCAACTGCAAATTGCTAACTCATTCTCTTGTGCTACATGCGTGATGGTACGATTCCCAAATCACGCTAAGAAGCTGCTTTCTTATTTATTTTTGTTTATTATTTTAATCATATTATGTCTATCTTGATGTATTAGACTGATTATCGTATCATTTGTCAAAAATTATACATCGCTGTCATAGCCCCAGTCCTTTGTAATTAATATGCTCAGAGTATTTTTGAACTTCTAGACAACCGTAAGGGTTAAGGTTCGACAGTGGAGTTACGACTATGCTTGAATCCAAGGGTTGGAATTCGCTTTAGGAGTGAATATCTGATTACCGAAGGAAAGCTTTTGAAATACTTATCGGTTAATTTATTTCAGTCAAACATATGAAATATTAGTTCCATTAAGGAGCGAACACGATCTCCGAGAGTCAGCAACAAAGAGTTATACGGAAGTAATCGCCAAAATATAATTGATTTTGGTCGTCCTCGATTCCTTATCCGCACAACCATAAATTAGCTTATTTTATGCGCTTACAGCCGCTATTTTTAATCCATTTATAGCCAACGTTATAAAACTCAACAACGTTTTTTTTACAAATTTTAGTTTTTGCTCGTCTTATCATCAGGATAAGGAAACAACGGTAAAACGTCTCATTTAAAAAGACTACTTCTATATACGTCGTTTCGGATATAGATGTGCCAAATTTTTCCGGTGAGAAAAAGTTCATTGTCGTTTCCAAACGGTTTCATACGACTTAAGAAGACTGGCATGGAAATTTAAAATTAAATGTAGTTAGTCAAGCATTACTACTACCATGACCTTCGTATTAATAATACCTTGTATGTGGGTTCAAATTTGAGTTAACTTACATAAAAAAACTGAAACGCTCATGTTAAATACCACCGTGATAAAGCAAAGAAAGATACGATATACAATCTATTATTAACATATTATTATAATCTTCGAACTTTCTCTTCTGATGATTTTTTCGTTATGTTTAATTCAGAATACGCCGCATGCTCTGTGTCACGTACGCTGAAAAACGGCAAGGTCATGAGACTATTTGCGATCGTATGTATGCAGTTTATAGCTCTGGTTGATCTTACCGTTGCCATTTGTATGCGAACATGCTTTGCGTGTTGGAGTATGAGTTGCACAGTGGATGTCGATACGAACATGGCGCAAAGACAAAACTAATCTCTATCATCAAACATCCTTACAAGCCCGTCATCATCATACGTAAATATTTTCAACATTAATGATTTCATTGAAATATCAGAAATGTTTCAAACGATTCCGCATTCCATTGGCCTGCCTGGATTAAAAGTAACATACACATGCATTTTTCAATTCTCCCTTGCTTTTCGTTGTCACTGCATTATCCTTGATGACTCTTTTCTTCATTTCCTCGAACTCTTAAAACCGCGAACTTTCTTATCTCAATCTTAGGCCGATTATTTCTGTATAAATGGCGTTGTGGAACGGAAACTTTACCACTATCTCATAACACGAGGTTTCTCTGTGTTCCCTAATCATACTTTACGTTCTTAAATTATCTCATAGTAAATAGAAAGTGATTAGAATCTTCCTCACCCTCTAAGAAATATACTTTAAGTCGCACGTTAGTGATATTTTTTATGTCAATCCTCACGTGACTGGCTAGAAGATCGATAGAATTATTCCGTAAATCTGAGGCATCTCACAAATATATTCCTTGAAAGTATAGTGTGCCGATCTATCGCCCAACTTTTCTCTTACTCTCGGACGCTACGTTTATCAATAGGATTACTTGGACTTTAGGATAGTTCATCCCTTATATTTTTTAATGATTCGCATATACCGAGATATGACCGCGGGAAACATTTTATCTCAAACGATATCGTCATATTTTTACGAGAAATACAGTATGCATTCTGAAGTGCGTCTCGCCTATTCTAAACTACGTGTATTTTCTCAAACACCGACTGATTGAGACTGGCAGTAAGAGAATCTAATAACCTTGCACCCCTTTCAGTCGGCACTGAATTCAATCCTGTTTTGTAGAAAAAATCCGTCTATATTAAATAAAATGGGGCGAATGGGAGTGTGCATTTAACAGAATTTAACTTTCGACAATTTTCACTTTCGAATTCTCTCTTTCAATGTAAATAGTTCGATAAAAAACGATTGTTGTTGAATATATGGCATTTTGATTGTGGAAAATAATAATTATTAATTGAATGAAACCACAAAATATCCATTATTACGATTCTCTTGCTCCAAGTCTGCTTTTATTGTCGGAAATCAATGATCACATTTATTTATATCATCCCTTGGAACCAAAAACAATTCTCTTTCACTGAAAGCTGTATTTAAATGTAATGATTCACATAAAAATTGCAACAGAAGCGTTGCAGAAACAACTATTCCGCACCTCCTTTGTCTTAAACAAGGTTATCTTCAATCTGGTAAGTTAAATCTTAGTAGCATTTTCCCATTAAATCGTGCAATTATTTTCTTAGGGTATTGGCATCTTAAATATATAATGTTCAACCTAAAAGATATTATTTACCACACGCCGTGAGAGAATGCTGGATTAAGTATTTTAAGAATATGTTTTAGATTCGTGATAATTTTGCGACGGAAAGTAACCTTAAAAGCAAAACATTTCAGAAACGCATTACATATTTAATACATATAATGCACGCATTAAAAATATTAATGAGATAGACAGCAATGTGAGGATATTTGCGGATGACTCGGTTATATATAGGGAAATAAAAAAATAGGAAGACCGAACATCTCTCTCAAACCATTTAGTCCTCATCCAAAGGTGGTGCGAAAATGGGAATTAGATATTAACGTAGGTAAGTGCTCCTAAGTTAATTTCTTCGAAAAGAAAAAATTGCATCCAAATCACTCGTACCAGATTAATGGAATTAATATAAAAGTAGTGGATTCAGTCGAACACCCATTCTGGAATATGCGGCAAGTATATGGGATCCGGAGGATGAAACGTGTACCCGCGAACTCGAGAAAGTGCAGCGTAAAGTGATTCGTTTTGTTAGGAAATGTTACGATCAAAAAGCAAGCGTTACAAAAATACTCTCAGACGTAGGTTTAGAATCCTTGAAAGACAGGAGATTGGAAGCTTAGCTGCGATTGCGTAATACATTCAGGGAAACTACATTTGCAGAAGATACAATCGGTATCGTGCAACCTGCTACCTCGGTCCATCCGATAATGCCCGTAAGTTAAGAGAAATAGATGCTAGGACGAATTGTTTTAAAGATTCATTCTTTCGGCGAACGATACGTGACAACCGAATAAAGAAGTAGTTTAGATGCAACTGGTGTTTACATCCCTTGCCAGGGCGGCTTGTAGGGTATTAATGTAGATGTAGATTATGTAAAATATTTCTTTTGAAGAGCAGTTTAACTTTCAGTCAAACTTCTACTCCTCAAACTCTAAAACCCTTCCTTAGTTTTTCGAATCTTCCCGAGTACGCTGTAGCTCCCGATGACTGAAGAGGGTTTTGTTAAAACACCGCCAAAGTTATATATTCCATTGTAATTTGCGAGGAACCGTCATTAACCATACCTTCAACGACTACTTCCCCCTCAGACAAATCGATCTTCTTTCCCTATTCATCTTTCACGTATCCCTTCTTCCTGGACCTCTTCCTTTATACTTTCCACCGCCTGGAAAAAATTCCTCCAATCAATACCTCTTTTATGTTTGATTCTCTTCCTTAGAAAGCTCTTTTCAAGCCGTTTGTTTGCGCCGATGTCTCCGAGATATTTCATTTTTTTTAGGCATCTCCTTCACTAATCGCTTTCATTTCGTAAAGGGACCTCTAGCAGTAATCAATCATTTAATTGTCTGCCACCATCCTCCATTGTTGTTTCGTTCGCTGACTATTTTTCTCTCCTTCCTTTTTCATCTCCCACTTCCTTTACCGCCTTCTCCTGAAATCTTAAAAAATACGAGCATTGTCATCATGGTCTCGTTTCCTTGCAACGTCAGAAATTTTTTCAATAATTCCAGGTACGGGCTGAATGATGTTTATGTGGAACGTTCCTTGGATGTCATCTTTACTCCCGTCACCATTACTTAGCTCACATGTTTTCCTTAAGAGACGCAATGTTAAATTAAAATCGTATTACAGGATCTGAGAAATACTCCGTCAGTGAATTCTGACTGATTTCCGTATTTTCATTATTATTTAGGATTTTATCTGCTTGGTCCGTCGGTGGTACGACTCCTCAAAATCCCCGCATCGATTGTATGCAAGGAAATCGTGATTTTTGCTAATGCTTTTGCTCAAAATTTGTTCACTTTCTCTACACATTATTCCAAGTAAGATTATTTGGAACCCTCTCTCGGATTTGGTATCCCTTAAAAAATTACTATGTATTTTGTGTCAAATTAGTCATTTTATGATGTGAAAGCAAACTACGATGGCAGTTTTATGAAGCATGCACAGATATGTTTTGAAGATATAGGGGAAAGTCCTCTAGTACGGGACAGCATTTTGTATGGGACAGGCGGTGTTTTGGCCAATCAGCGCTAGGCGCTGCCCCTACTACGGCATTGGCACGACCATATTGATGCCAAAGACCATCTCTAGCCATATTGGATTTGTGTTGCAACGCGTTCTCTTATAACGAGTGTTTTAGTGGTTTTACACCAAATTTTCGTGCAAGGAGATAACTTTAGACCATTCCACCTTCATTGTAATTAAGTTATACTAACTATTATTTTAGTATACACATAATTTAATACTCAAAATTGCTTCCAAGAAACTTTGAAAAAATTATAATAGGAATATGATCCCCCTAGAATTATAGAATAATATCACCACATACCGCTTCCAAATATTTTTCATAAAAACAGTGCATTCAAGGTTTCTCACGAGACTAGGTGATTACACACCTATAAATATTATAGCTAAAGATACCGATTGAAAGCGATGGACGTATTCCGGGAAAAATTGAAACCTTAGTAATTCCGTTTTTCTTATGGAGAAATCACTCCTGTATTACTTCCCCAGCTGTAGACAGTATCTCTTTTATACGATTTCAATTATGATAATAAATAAAATCATCCATAGGTAATTAATTTAACCAAACGATTATATCAGAAATTACAAATTAAGAAAACTTTAGCATTATTTTAATTTAATTAAAGATAAAAAATAGTAATGAGGTATCCGAATGTAAAATGTGAAGGTGATGTTAGTATTAAGATGATTTGGCGTGAAAGTAAAATCGTTGTACACAAGGTCCGGCTTTCAGATGTGTTGCCTTACTCATATATGATTTCATTTCTTCACTTGTATATTCACTTTCCCTTTTCTCATAGCCTTATTCATATGAGGTGTTGCGGATTAAAATGTGACTCTTTCTCAAAGTTTTCGAGTTCTTTTTTCGTCGAGGCTCTCTACTTTCTGACGAATATAGAGCTTCCTGGAAGACAAACTTTTTCAATGTGCCGCGTGTTTTTACTTCAATGTTGGAAGTACTCGTAAATTGCAAAGTTGCAGAAGCGTCGCTATACATTTTGGGAACTTATTCTTCTTTATTCCTTCTTCCTAAATTTTCTTAGAATATTTTTGTGAAAATAGATGTAGCATATAATTTTTATTTTTGGACGAAGCTTCGGATCGATCCCCAGCATCCTTGATCTCCAAATCTTTACTAGCAAATCCTTCACCACTAACGAATAAGTAATGTTATCCTCCCTTAAGTATCAGTGGATTTCGTCCCCGCAGGGACATCAGGTGAGCTTTTGTCATAAACGTTTTCATCGAATTCTAAGCTTGACTTATTCGCTCTAATTTCTGAAACAATGAAAATTTTGAATACATGGTAATGAACGCTAAACAGGTTAATTCTTACCTTCCTCATTGATATTCCATTTTTAGCCATGCATTAATTCTTTATAGCAACAAAAATTTCTATTTTAGCTGTATAGTAATTAGCCCTGTAGAAGATATGAACTCTCAGAAATTAAATCAATGGCATTTAAGTCAATTAGTCACTAGTCAAATTAATTTTCCGTAACTCTATATAATGAACATTTTTTTAAAGCAGGCAAGTTATTTTCGAGCTCACTAACCAGGGATTCTATTTCTATTCTTTGATCCTCGTATGTGCGATGCCAATGACTCGATTTTTAATCATTGAATTTATTTTAATAACGTAAATTAAAGTAAATACTATAAGTAACGCTATGTTAAATAATAAAGATGGTATAGGTCTTTATATTTACTTCTAGTTTGGGGTTCACATCGAATGAATCTCTTAATGCTGCTAAATTTCTTTGTTCAGAAGTATCAGAAGTGCATTGGATAATTATCTCTCAGAGTTGTCGGTGTGTTACTATATATTTATTTCGATACTGAAAGAAATTAAGATCGTGAACATTTCCAAAATATAAAATACAATAGTATACAATGGGATACGAAAGTATATACATCAGAAAGCAGTAGCTGTATCAGTTTTTCGGGAGCTTAAGAACATCGGATTTATAACATCCAATTCTGAGAGCTACGACGACATTCTAGATAGCGTAGTAAGATAAAATTCCCTACATCTAAGTACAGAAACTCCTATAGTTGCGGAAAGGCAAGACTAAGAAGCTATCATCTTCAGGGATAGAGGAATACGAATAGCGTGGCTGTTGAAATGTGAATTAGGTACTCCTTAGAAGACCAGGGACCCGGGATTTTCCGTTGTTTTAGAATTCAGTAGAAGCGGAAAAATGGAATAGTGGCAAGGTAGCTTTCCCTTAACCTCTAATTCCTGAATAAAAGTGCTCCAATTTTCTTCCATTAGAAGCCTTAACTGTTGACTACAGACAAAAAATGCTAATTTACTATTTTCCCACGCCTCCTGATACCCAGCAGAGACGAAGACAAGAAAAATTAACAACAGGGAAGTAAATATTCTGACAGGACCAAAACTCGAACCAGGATCTTCCAAATAAATCCACCTAAGTATATATTAATATGCAGCAGCGAGCAACCGACTGGCAATTGAGAGATCTGGTCAGTGTTTCGGTCCTGTTGGAATTTTTCATAACCGTTTTTCCATGAGAATTATCCTAGGCTAACAACTTTACATGTGAATTCGTCTCTCGGCCTTTACCTTATACATATCTTAACCCTTCACTACGAAAGATTTTGATGAAGACCTTATGTGGAATAAATTGTCTTCGTGACACTAAAAGCCATTCATTGGGCCCGCCAAGAAAGAAAACCATTTTCTTACCTTCCAATCTACAAAACGGGATCCCGGAATTCACTACAGATGAGAAGATCTGAATATCGACGGAAACCTTTCGAAAGGTTCATTCGTTCAGAATTTATAGACGAAGTAAGTGAAATATAAGTGCCAGTAAGGAGCGAACGCGATCTCCGAGAGGCATCGACGAAGCGTTATAGGGAAGTAATCGCAAGGACGGATAATTATTTTCGGTCGTTTCTTTCCCAGGCTATTAGAGATGCTAATAGGGAGGAATGAATAATGGTGGTGTATTACACCCCCTGCCATACGCCTCTGGCGGCTAGCAGGGTATATATCTAAATCTAAAAATCAAAATCCCAACGAGTGCCGACTCCTATGAGGGCTGCCGCGTCCTGTACAGTGGCTGCAGCTGACCGTACGCTGATCCCCCAAAATGTCGCGAGTTGCTCTCGCATTTTTGGAGGTTAAAAGGTGACCTTAATTGGAATAGGGAATCAGTCTTCATCGCGGCTGACTTCCACGATAGATTTCATTAGTTAACGTAAAATTTTGCTCTCTTCGAAAAGGCGAGTAAAATTCTCCGCATCTATTTATAAGTGCTAGATTACGCACTAAAACGAATCGCCCTATTTCTTCGCGTAGTCCTAGCAAAATTTAGACCAACGATCGGTGGTCGATCATGCGTTTGGTTGCCTCCAATTGTGGGGGGGAGGTCTCCCTCAGTTCCCCTGTGATTTTACGAAATCTTGTCGTGTACACGCTAACGGAATCCATGTTCCCCATAACAAGTGTTCCGTTGCGAGTGGCGATTCTTTTACGCTAGTCTACGTTTAAGGCTTTCGGAAAACAGTTCGTAGTAAGCGAGGATGCGGGGGCTCGCCCGAACGTACTCGTCCGCCGATCCCGCTGATCTCAACCACGCGACACAGCGTTTGCTGCTCCGACCACGCACTCAAATGGTTGGTTATTTTAAAGAAATTTTCCACGTCGTCGTCTCCACTGAATCATGGGATAAAATACGCGTGACTCTCTAATCCCCGCAGGTAAGGCCGGTGGATTTGAGTGAATTGAAGGAGCACTGGGAGTGGGGATAAAAGGCGTAAAATCATTCGAAATGACGTTAATTGTAGAGGATGAATTACCGAAATTTACAAATGGATTTATCTGCTATTAAGAAAGGGGAGATCGCGGTGGATGACGTCAGAGATTCTCTGCATCGAAGCAAGAAAAATACCGTTAGCCCGTATATGTACGACTCATCGAGGAAGTGGAGGCCGATGACGAGGCGGATGACGAGTCGATGGGGTGGGAGGCCATGGCGAGAAGAGAGTAGATAAGAAGATGATGAAACAAACTCAAGAGAATTCGATACGAAGAGAAACGACAGAAACGAGAGATCACAAGAGCAAAAGCATAGAAATAGTTTCGCGATGGAAATTGTTATCTGACTCCTCAACTAAGTAACTTAAAAAAAATAATATGTAAGAAATTGATTAGAAATTAATAAGCATTTCATTTCGGCGAAACAGAAAGCAGCAAATTACTTCAATTAAATGAATCAGCACTTGGAAAATTTTCTGATTTAGTTATACTCAAAGCACCTGAGATCGGCCTCCACCGCAAAGGACACAAGTTTAATGGATCACGCAATTCAGACGCGGCGCATGGAAACGTTCACCTCAAATCTGACACCAATTCAACGTCATCGTGACATTAAAGACCATTCATTGGGCTCGCCGAGAGAGAAAACTATTTTTTTCTGAACTGGTTTATTATATCATAACCTAAAGAACGGGATCCCAACGAACGCCGACTTCTAGGGGGATTGCCGCGTCCCGCATGTCCTGATTGCTTCCGCATCCCCGCACGTTGAGTAAAGGTCTGTCCACGCTTCACCGCACCATCACCGTGCCGTAGCTAGGCCGCGAGTCGGCCGTGTCACGGTTCGTCCTATGTGAAGCCACACTTTTCCGCGCCTCGCCCGTACCTTGTCCGTATTCTGGCTCGATCTCCACCCTGCGGAGGGAGCAGTTTAGTATTTTTTTCGACTTCTACGTAGAAGTGATGTTCCGTAATTTCAGTAATAGTAAATTAGGAATGATAGCGAGGAAGAGGAAGAAGAAATTAATAATATAAAAACAATACCAATCGAAAAAGGAAATTTAAAATTTCTCCGCATCTAACATAATTATGCTAAATATTGCTGAAGTTAATAGAATTTCACTCAGATTGTTTCACTCGAAAGGAAAGACTGGGATAATTCTCTTCCGTGTCCGCTCCGTGCCCGTCAAAATATTAAACCAAACTACTGTCCATGCAAAAACTCTAGATACTCGAGTTTGAAGTGTTGTATCTCAGTAACGTATCCATCAATTGCAATGAAATAAACTGAAAATGAAAGAAAATTTATTTATACGTTTTGTGAACACCAGCAGCGATTTTTACCTTATCAAAAATTTTTTTATTTGGCTTTGTAAGAAAAATAGCACGGTTTTTGGCTCTCAGAAAACGGTAGCTCCACTTTGAACGCTAATTTTTCAAAAACGTCTCAAGTTATCAACATAAGACTTCATAAGATGCAAGATCAATTATTTATAAATGAATATGCTGGAGTAAAATCTCGTTACTATTTATTTACTATCCAAGATTTGTTGATAAAGAAAACTACTATTTTCTTTATTTAACGACCTACGATAAATTTTAAAGTTCCGTAGGCACCGCATACACGCACTGTTGACGAATTTGATAATTTTTATAATGAAAAATTACTACCATTGTCCATGTAGAATTTTTTTAATTCTTCTTTTGTGGCGCGCTCAGCCCGCCTATCTCACCGAGAAATTGGAGGGAAGGAGGCGGAATAAGCGTGCGCGGTTTCACACACACACACACACACGGAGGCCTTAGACACCACCGCTTAAGTAGAAATAAAAAAAAAACTTCTGAATTTACTTTGCTATCATGCACCTTTGTTGGATGAAACTTGATGATTGTTTTAGTTTATGTTATATGCAACTATAAAATTAAAAATAACGAGATATTATTGAGAAAGGAAAACAAAGACTAGGAATGCTTCGCAGTGTATATATACTGTAGATTTATACATGAGAGGAGATACGTTTACGATACGACCTAATCAATTAGAATCTTACCGACCAAGAATCTTATTTTTAGATATGTAATGGAAAAAACTCAGAATTAGCCCACAAATTACCTCACGTGCATAACATAAATTGTTCAGAAGCCGAAAAAATTATTTTCACGAAAGAAATAACTCAAATAAAAGATCGATCGGATTAGATCTGGGCATTCACTTCCTTCGCAATTAATACTGCAAAAGGAATGGTAGAAAAATGCACGAGGAAACCTAATCCCAGAAACGATGACACTTCTATGGGCCGCACAAAATGAAACCTTTGATCTTTTCTCATCAATCTTCGACTTTCCTTGGTATCTCCAGCGTAAACCACAGATCTCCGCCATTTGCGGGGCAGACTGTACTCGTTTGAGTGCCTCTCTTTCCCGGCCTACTCTCGCCCTCCGACCGTCCACCTCTTCATCTCTTTTCATATGACCGTGCTTTCCTAGCTCCAAACTAATCTCGTCGCAAAATTCTCTGTGAAAAATGCCATTTTTCGACTATTTACGCAATTTTTCATTTTCTTTCTTGTAACCTATTCCGGTAGGTTCTATACCTTTTCAAAGAGCTACTCAATGTGTGCGCAGGGAGGCGATGCAGTTTCGAGTAAGATGTTTGAGTATACAATTGAGTGAATAAAATACAACAAATCACTATCGGCGAAAAAAAAAAAGAGTACTGAGCTATATATATTTTAATTTTGCTATGAATTGAGGACTAATATCAATAGAATAAATCAAAAGCATAGAATTAATTTTTCATTTCTTGTTTTCATCAAACTGCAGAATAGGAGAATAAAATTTTTAATTTAAATGACCATTTTATACGTGGAAAATACCTGGTTTTATTTTACTCTTATTTTAACTTCCTTAGGAAAAATATCAGCTGCTTCCTATAGTTCAAAAAGGAATTATTTTGGAGACCAAACACAATTATAATTATTCGATGTTGCTGTTTACTTCTGTCATCGTAGTAGATGCTCTTTCAATTTTATGAACGCATAACATACCGGTCTTGGTGGCGGAGTGAATAGCATTCCATCTACGCTATCACTCCAAACCCCAAGGTCCCGGGTTCGAATCCCGGCTGATTGAATTTTTCCGATCAGGGAATGGTTGTGTGTGTTCATTGTTGCTGTTGCCTCGGTGAACCACCCCTGACAATCTCACGAGAGCGTAGTGGAACTTCAGCGATAAAGGGGAACAGTGGCTAAGAATGAAAAAAAAATATGATAAGCATTGTGCTAAAGTAGCACTTAATGGAAGATATACCAGAGATGCTCAACGTAATTCAGCGCTGTTTCATTCAAAGTCTGTAATTTTATAGGCTTAATCTTTCAAGCTTGATATTGGCGATATAATAAGTGAACACGAGAGTTGGTAGCTCATCGGCAGCAGCTTTCAACACTATTACAGATAACATCGATTTTAATACCTGGTGAAAGATCGAAGGAATCAGAATGTTAAATTCACACTGTTTTTTTAATCTTCGATCAAAGATAACATGTAACTGGAGAACATTTTGGAAATAGCCTTTAACGTTTTCAGTATACATCCGGAAATTTACATTTTAAGAACACTCACTTTGGCATTAATGCACTTTAAAAAATCTGATGTGGCCAGCACATGACTTTCTCCATATATAAGATGTAAATATTTATCTACGACAGTAATTTCGAACTCTATATTCAATCTAAACTTGGAAGATGAGTGATTATTTTATATATTATTATCTTTTACGTCACAAACATTATAAATAATGTTTTTCGGGACATGCTCGATGAAAAAAGATGAATTTGGCCTTTCGCCCATTGAGCCCAGAGCGCCCACAACGTACATAATCTGCAACTTCCGGTTTATCAGTATTTCATGAATAACTCCTAAACAATCAGTGATAAAAAATATGTTTCATACAAAAGTTATAATAAATTTAATTTTTTAAAACATTTATAAATAATAGTATATACCTAAATATCATATTTATGGAGATATTTTGAAAACCGGAAATGAGCTTTGAAAAATGAAGCTCGACTTCCGGTCAACCGATTTACTCTAAAAACTAATCAACTCTAACGACACCAACAAAAAAACTATATATGAAATTTGGTGTTGATACAACGAATGGTTTTCATGTTAGAGCGCCCACAAAGTACATAACAGCTACTTCCGGGTTATCGGTATTTCACGAATAACTCTTAATCAACCGGTGATACAAAAATATGTTAAATACAAAAGTGATAGTAAATTATATTATCTAAAACTTTTATAAGGAATACAATATACCAATATATCATATTTATGGATATATTTTGAAAACTAGAAATGAGCTTTACACAACGTACATAATCAGCAACTTCCGGTTTATCAGTATTTCATCGATAACTCCTAAACAATCAGTGATACAAAAATATCTTTCATACAAAAGTTATAGTAAATTTAATTTTCTACAACATTTATAAATAATAGTATATACCTAAATATCATATTTATGGAGATATTTTGAAAACCGGAAATGAGATTTGATGAATGAAGCTCGACTTCCGGTCAGCCAATTTACTCCAAAAACTAATCAACTCTAACGACTGTAATAAAAGAACTATATATGAAATTTACTGTTGATCCGACAAATAGTTTTCATGTTAGAGCGCCCACAAAGTACATAATCATCTTCTTCCGGTTTATCAGTATTTCACGAATAACTCCTAATCAACCGGTGATACAAAAATATGTTAAATACAAAATTTATAGTAAATGTTACTATCTAAAACTTTTATAAGTAATACAATAGACGTATATATCATATTTATGGAGATATTTTGAAAACTGGAAATGAGCTTTAATGAATAAAGCTCGACTTCCGGTTAACGGATTTACTCCAAAAACTAGTCAACTCTGACAGCACACACCATAGTACAATATATAAAGTTTGGTATTGATACGACTTTTAGTTTTCACGTTAGAGCGCCCACTATCACACACACACACACACACACACACACACACACACACACACACACACACACACACACACAAACACACACACACACACACACACATACACACAGACATCATTCCGAAAATGGTCAAAACGTGTTCTAGGGACCCCAAAACGTGTATTTCCGTTGAAATCTCGAAGTCGAATTTTTTCATGAAAACAATACTTTCTCTATACTTCGTATATGGAGAAAGTAAAAAACGTGAAGTGAGTTAAAAAATTTTAAATAGAAAAAACATACATTTTTAAAAAGAGCGTTTTTCAATAAATTCAATGATGTAATAAAGATAAATAGAAAATTTTTCTCATTGACCGTTTGCTTCGTTGATAAAATTGGCAACCTACATTATGAATCACGAGCCAAAAATATATTAAATTCGATAAACTAAGTAAATTTCTGGGCGAAATGGTCGAAGAACTTAAATAAAGTCTAATATATCAATGGAAGTAATCGGAATTAGTTTTTCTACTTTGCTTATAAAGAGAATGAGTTAGATAGTTTTTTGAAGTAATTGTTTTTATGGGATGGATTCATAAAGAGAGAATGTTCCTTTTGTACAACTACTAGGAATGAATAGAATGGAATAAGTGCAAATGAATGAAAATATTGCGTTAATTGCCCAAAGGAAGACGAATGGAAGCCGAAGAGTATTAAAAGGGAAAGAGGAGCGGGGAAGGACCGTAAGGGGAATAAAAGGGTCGTTAGAAGTGAGAGAGATAAAGAGGTTCTCTTGGAGAGGAAGGGATAAATGACTTGGAAAAGAAGACGTAAGGAAGGATCTGTGTTTGAAAGCTCAATGTGCCGAGAAGCAGTAGGTAACCCGATCCAAGAAAGAGAGAAAAGGGAGATCGCTGACCCGACTACCTTTGTCTGTTTTTCTTTCACCCCTTTTCCCTTGCTGTTTTTCGCTCCCTTGGTTTCGATAATTAAGGTTCATTTTCCCCAGAGCGAAGCACTTTCCACAAGCGCCGCAATCTACGAGTCCGTAATATATTGCAATATCTTCCCACTTTATGTGCGATCCCTTGAAATCTCTCACCATCTCTTTCTATTTATTACTAGGTTGAGTATTATTTTAAAGATTTGGAATCCGCTTGGAAGAAGGCTATTCATTCAGTCGAATTTAAAGTTTATCTATAAGGTCTTTTTTAAGGCGTGTTTGAGATTGAAGTCTCTTTTTCTATCTAACCATTTGTCGATGATATTATTTACATAAAAAATTTGATGCAGGTGAATAGAAAAAGAGAGAAAATCTTTAGAAGTAGTGGATGTAAAAAAACCTGTTATACCTTTGGAGAAAAGATCCACTACAGGAAATCAACCACAAAGAAGGGGTATGTGAAAAACCTGCGCAAACCTACTGATAGTAAAAGCTAAAAGATGTAAATTAATCTGTAACGAAATTACAGAAATACAATAAAATTGTAAAAAGGAAAAATTGCAATAGTAAATAATATGAAATGAGAAAATAATATAATAAATAATAAAATCAACAATGGGAAAACAATAAATATGAATAAAAACATAAGATTAAAAATTAACACGAAATTACAAAAAATAATAAAATTAAATCAAAAAGAGGAAGTTGCAGGAACACACTGTTAGAAAATAATAAATATCTCGAAAAAAAAATAAAGCATTCAAGTAATTTAAAAAAATTATCAAAATGAAACATACCGGCCTTGGTGGCCGAGTGGATAGCATGCCATCTAAGCTATCGCTCCTACCCCAAGTAAACTATTTGGCGTTTGTATAAGTTCTATTTACCTAACGAGACTCTAATTTTGGCTCTTTCATAAATTGTAAAATTCAATTGAGGAAAGCATAAAACTTAGGTTCATTTGCCCAGCATACACATTTACTAATTTTTATGATTCCCCCATTTGTCGATTATCGTTGATAAAGTAAGAAATCATTAAGCCTCTTCCGATACATCAATACACCCTCAGCATATCCAACGATAATTAATACCTTTTTTTAGTATATTAGCTTGCTTCTCAAAGTAATCATTTTTGAAAAAGTCATTGATAATTTCCTTCGATTTGTTTTCTCACAGTCAATAAAGCTCAATATTTAACAGTAATAAAGAACTTTGACGTGAAAAAGAAAAAAATTATTCCACTGAGTTGTTATTATATAGTTTAGTCTTCCATGTTTGAAATTATATTATCAATCCATTGAGAAATTTCGAGGGAATCTTTCGAAACCGATTCGGAGGTGCGCCGAGAAATTTATTGCTTTCCTTTGCTCGGAGATAATATCAATCTTAGGTGGAAACGTAACCTTCCCAGGATTGATGACCCAAAAGATCCCGATGATACCACAGGAATCTCCTCTGACCACGTTCTTCAAGCTAGAGAAGACTCCAATGGGTGCAACGAGTAGGGAGCGGATCAAGAGAACCCAAATGGTACATAAAAAAGAAATCCTCCCGCAGAAAGGATATTCCTTAAGAAAACTCAATGCTATCTGCCCTTTGCGCCCAGCATTTCTTTCTGCGGGTGTGTCACCTTTTTTCTCTCTTAAAGAGACCCTTTATCCCGTCCATTCACGTTTTTGGCCGCAATCTCCCACTCCCACTCTAATGCACTCCTTTTGGAACCACGGAAGATCCGCGCTGTCCCCTTAAAAACGTCAAATCCCTTAAACTCCTCCGCTACGCAATCCGTTCGTCTTTCTTTTGTACCCCACCGAAGAGGATTTCCCATTCGAGAGAGATACAGTTTATAAAGGAGGAAGAGAGCGTGATGAAATAGACAGATTGAAAGGTAAAAGAGAGATGTGCAGAGGGGGGAAGGAAAGAAAACCCTTGAATAATGGAGAGATGTCGGAGAGAGTTGGAGAGATATCGAAATAGGCCGAAGAAAGAGAATAAGGAGAAGCGGTGGTAATATGAGAACGGAGGGAAATGCAGAACTTATGCATCGACAAGAAATGAGTTGAAATAAGGAATAAGAATTACGGATGTCATCAATATGATCGTACTCGATAGAAGCTAGATATGAGAATATTTACTCAATATTAAGAACAACTTAACGTGCTTCATAAGTAATAGAGACAAACTTCATATTTTGCGCACTATTTGTAATATTAAATTTTAATTACTTACCTGAGGATGGCTGCAAGGCCCAAACCCGTCGTTTTCAAAACAAGCATGAAAATTACGAATTTCTCCTCTGTTCTTTACTGGTTTTCCACGAAGTAAGATCAAATCGTATCGTAACATATGCATTCTCTAGTGAATATATAAACTCCCTACCGTCTATTACTAAAACTATTTTTGATTAGTTTTATTAATTTAATTTGTGTGCGTGGTTTTAAAATACCTATTTGTTTCTTAATATATTTGTTTGAAAATTCTTTAAGTTAGTTAATTATGGATAACGCAATGCAAAGGTACAAAAGGGAACGTGGATCTGGTGCACTCCTAGGAATCAAGTGTTGAGCATACTTATCAAGACGTTGAAAAAATACATGGATGAAGAGCAGTATAGTAATTGAAGTAGAATTTTGGTTTGGATCCTTGCTTTTTCTTATGTGTATGCTAGTTACAGTATACATTTTGACCATAATTTTATATTTTTACTGTAGCATATTGTGACGATTCCCGCCCAGACTTCACCGGCTAGCTCCCGTGCCTGGAACCGCACACTAGAAAAATCCCCTTCCGAGCTTACGTAAACGCGGAGAGGGATAGCTGGTCAAAGGATGAACCGTAAAAAAAAATAGTGAATCCATTTGCTTTGCTCGCAGGATTCCGTGGGCCGAGCCTAAGATTGTCCCATTCCTCGGGTGATGCAAAATCGTGTTTACCCGTTGTCAGGCACGCGCACAGCGGGACTCCGGAAGGGACGCCGATTACGCTGGAATGCCAATAACAATCTTTTT
Source organism: Sympetrum striolatum (assembly GCA_947579665.1). Taxonomy (NCBI): domain Eukaryota; kingdom Metazoa; phylum Arthropoda; class Insecta; order Odonata; family Libellulidae; genus Sympetrum; species Sympetrum striolatum. The sequence continues at coordinate 42,990,783 of OX388342.1, read as the reverse complement.
TTCTTTTGGACCAACTATTGCGTTTAATTGATAGAGATACAATAACAGTAAACCCCAACAATACAACATTCACAAAACCCCCCAAAAGAAAGGACGCGCACACACTAAGCTACACAAAAAAAAACCAGGCTCAATCACGAGCAAAATCAAAGAACAATAAATAGCCTCAGAATAGCTATTACGGAAATATCTCACACAAATATTCCCCCCAAAATAATACATACACAATAATGCCGTGAATGAAATTGAATGCTCCGAACAGAATCAAAGCCAAAATTTTACTGATAGCTCCCAAAACAGCTATCATACAAATATCTCAACAAAGGTCCCCCCAAAATAATACATGTACCAGAATACTACGATTGAAATTGTATGCTCCGAACAGGAGCGAAGCAACAATGGGACTGATAGTTCGCCAAAACACTAATTAAGTCAGTCACGCCAGGTGAGTCTTACTGTGCGACCTCATGGTCTGCTTAAAAGGTCTTAGAAAATCGCCCTCGTCGAAATTGAGGAAGAAGTCCACTGTCACACGCACAATCCTCTCCTCTGCAGCCTCCTGCGGCTCAAATGCGGCCGGGTATATCCCACACTTGGGGAATCTGCTTCCAAGGTGAGAAACTGCTGATTGGGAGAGACGGCGCTGCGTTGGTGAGTCCTCCTCGTCTCTTCTGACGTATTTAGGTCGACAGGGCGCAAGACCCATAGAGGTATGCACTGACTGACTGAGTGCTAGAGCTAAAAAAAAGCTCGCGATAGAGAGCGTCCGCCCTTTTTAAAAGGAGCACCGGTCACACTCACAATCCTCCCCTCCGCGGACTTCTTCGCGCGAGGGGGTTAGCTTTCTGCTGTTCGTCAAGACAAAACACACGCGATATATACGCACCTGCCAGGACTTTTGGCACCCGCACTCATTACACACAAAAAGAATAATAAACACTTTCATAGCATCTGTATTTAACAAGAATAAAACACACAAAAAAAAGAAACATACTAAGAACCCAAAAAAAAAGAAAAAGACGTTATTGGCAATCAAAAAAATAAAGGATGTAGCGACCGGATGGGAAAAACCGCTACAATATATAGTCATCTGCCTTGCATCAGTTGCAATAATTTTTCTTTTACCGAGAACTAAATTAGTCCATACCCATTTGCATATAAAAATAATGTTAATTAGATAAATATTGTTAGATTAGATAGATTCTCTCTTGAAAATTAGATTATACCGAGGTTCGGGTAGAGTTTTTCCTGAGAACGTTACTGATCCGTGAGACGACAGTTGTTCACCACTGTCTTACAATACTTCTGAACGAATTCTCGTGCAGGCAATAATATAATCTTCACATTTTAGTACACAAAGTCAATACTTCGTAAACTCTGAACCCAGTTTATTCCAGAGTAGTGCTCCAGCTTGAAAACTCTTCTTTCCCTTTGCAAAGAAACCTAAATCTGTTATTGCCATAGAAAATTGGTGCTGATTAGAGAAAATGGCGTCCATTCCATTTGTGCTTCCGAAGACATTCGGGTTAACGCAAGATAGGTTGGAAGTTGAATTGAAATTCTTATCTGAAAATCTTCACTTCAGTTTACTCTCATGCTACTGAACATGAAAAACCCCCGTTCCAAACAAAATGTTCTGGATTTCTTGGCTGTTTTATGGCAGGAAAAACGAGTTCTTTTGTTCATATAATGTTGAAACATGTTCGGGCGTTTTGGTCGGTTTAATTCGCTGGAAAATGGTTATTTACGAAAATATTGGATAGAAATTGACTGTCTTTGGAGACAACGAAATATACTCCATTCTGTGTGCCCTGTGCCGCCAGGAATCTGTTTGAGTTTTGAGAATTCCCTTCATTTTACTTCCCTTTTCAAGTACTTTTCGAGTTGATGAATTTGTTTAATTCGGTGTTCCAATGCTGGAACAAAATTCTCAAAACTCCACAGAAGAGAGTTGTGAATTTAATATTTATAAACCTGCAGTTTACTATCCATACTATACGCCCATATTTCGCTCGCATTCTTTTTATTGATATTGTGTTTCAGACAAAAACGTTTGTATTCGTAAGATATCATATTTCTTGACGGATGAAGCCGGCGCACAGTGGGCTAGAATCGAAAAAAGCTGGCCAAAAATACGAAAGTTGTTTTCTTGAGTGAGGACTTTGAAACTTCGCATGGTCATTTTTAAACAAATTCTGCATATAACTGTGAAATCATTTTTGTTGGTTCCAGCGCATTAAAATTCTACAGGGCATCAAAGTTGACCAAATTTTGCGAAAAATGCCGGTCACAGATTTTTCGCGAAATTCTTCAACTTCAAACCGATGCTGAACCCAAACTAAGACAATCAACGGGTAAAATATAATGGTATATTATAAATATATTTACTTTCCTTCATAATGCTTGGTTTTAATGATCTCTGTTGAATATTTATATACTTTACATTACAAAATGACGGACCATCATTTTGGAACACATTTTTACCTAAAGCGAGGAAAATAGTAGATTGAGACACCGTGTGACACGGGACTACTTACACCACAATCAGCTATGAACCTTTCTCAATGGGAATCTGAAATAAAATCTTGCCCCAATAATTTATAAATCGACTTTTCTACAACGCTGCAAGGGCCAAATCCGAGCGACGGAGAACCGTCATCCGTTGCGCTCTCGTGTTTTGAGAGGAACAACGAACCAATACGATTCTGATTCGTTTTTTGTAGATTTTAAGCATTATTATATCCTCTTTCTATGCTCTCTCTCTTTTCCCCCAAATATCTCCCACCGCTTCCTCCATATACATTCTATGTCAAACCCGCCTTTTAAGCGCCTCCAAACGTGTGACGTTCTCTTTTCTTAAGGTCCACGTTTCACACTCATTTAGCAAAACACTCCACCAAGAACTTTACCAATCTTCTCCTGGTTTCTTTATCGAGTCATTTAGTTATCAATGTCTCTTCGCTTCATGAAAGCTTTTTTTTTAACCTCAACATCTCACTTTTACTGGTGAGATCCTGCTGAGGCTATGATGTGAAAAAAAAAGAATTCAATGACGCTTGTAGTTTAAGCTGAGAGGTTGTCACGATCTACGGGGTGAAAAAAGTGCGTGGCGGGGTTGCCCGACTCCGATTTTTATATGCAAATCTTGCATCAAGTTTTGGAACCATATCTTTTATTTTTGAACAGGGAGAACACCCTGGAAGTCTCGAGCGAATCAGTGTTACACTCACCTGGTTTTCCACTTTAAAGTTGTATTTTTCTTGAAGCTCGATCACTATCTACTGGTCCTGAGATAAAGAAACAAGCGGTCTATCTATATCTATGCCGTTTATTCCTGAGAGAATCTTAACTGAGAAGTAAACCCTACCTCAAGGAGTGACACGGAGGGTTTGAAATTTCAGAAATCCCTCCCCTCAAAGCCACTAGGGACGCAGAGGCAATCGAGAAGGATAATGACTATCCCCTAGCAACTATCCACTCCTCGTTATTCCCTTATCCCTAAACTTTCTGCATTTCAACCTCCCTTATTCCCTCTATTCTACTGACGGGAAATGCGACTCTTTTTAGTTAGTCGCCCCAAAGCTCACTGAAAAGAGTCGCTCTGGAAAACTCCACGGGAGTCGTTTTTGGTTGAGGTGGTGGGACATTAAGTAATATTCTGCGAATATTGTATCATTATTTTGAAGAAAGGTTTATAAAATGCAGCGATAGATTGATGAAGTATCAAGACACTTTACAAAATATTTTAGCTCAAAAATATCAATTCAAAAATTAAATACAGGTATCCATTACATATTTATTTTGTTAAGAATTACTTACAAAGTATGAATAAATACAACTTAAATAAGAGAGGAAGGAGAGTAGAAGAATAGTCATACACGGATAAATAGTCGTGTGCGAAGAATGAGTTGTGAGCGGAGAGAGAGTCTTCAGAGGAAAATGAGTCTTTCTCATAATGAGAATTTTCTTATAATTTCTTTTCTTATAATGAGAATATTTTCCAAAATATATTTCAGTTATTATTTCTGGTATACTATAAAGTATATAGAGTATCAATCAAACGTTTCTTATCAATCCTTATTACAGAGTCTAATATAATTCCAGTATATAAATGATTTCAGAGCTTTGTTTTGGTAAAAGATTTCGCCAAACCGAACTTCTTAAAATAAAATCGATATTCAAAGATATGTTGTCCAAATGTTAATCGTGTATATATGACTCTATTTCATCTTCTAATAAATTATTTTCTATGGAAAAATAAGCTAAGGAGGAAAAAGGGGTGTGATGTACCACTGATGTTACTATATTACAATCAGTGTATAATGGAAAATATTAATTAAATCAAACAGCAACTCACTTAGATTATGCATAAATGATTAAATGCCGCAAATATACAAGATAAATGTTCCAAATTAATTAATGAATATTTTTTTTTAACAGGTGAATGCGGCATCTAAAATTCCTGATTGAGATATTTTTTTGTGAGTATTCTGAGTCTTTTCTTATTATATCTTCACATGATTAATGCCTCTTAAGCATCAAATATATATTTAATTGATAATCAATAATCGAGGTATTCTTTCTATCCGCAATATACGTTTTACAAGATCAATTATTATTAGAATCTCTAGCATATATATTCCCACTACATGGGCTGAATTATTTGATACTAAACAAAAATACGTGAGTCACTACGAACATTTTCAGTTAGAAGCTTTAAAAGCTATATTATTTAGTCTTTATCCTTAAATAGCTTAAAAACTAAAAAAAAATTAAAAATAGATTAAAAATACAATTACATTAGATGGCTTTTAATGATTTCGTTTTTAATATTAAGGACACTTAAACATATTAAAATGCCTACTGTGGTAATTATTATTTTACATTTTATTTCTCTAAAACTGGTAACACTGCTATTGTTAATTCATCAAAGGTAATAGCATCTCATATCATCGCTGCTATGAAAAAACATTTCCAAAATATTTTTGATTTTTTAATATAGTTTATATTTTATCGATGGAAATACATCGTTCGGGGTCATATTGACCTTTCTGGTTTAATTAGGGGTTAATGGAAGGTCGGATTTCTTTATTGTTCAGCTCATTACCGAGCCATTTAGAACCTCGCAGGTTAACCACTCAAGTACATTCATATTCCTTAAAACTAGTGGTGAAATAAGGGACACGTTGAAACAGGAAAGTCTAAGTTATAAGAATTATAATTAATTATTCCCCTACGGTAGGATGATTGGTAAAGACTACATATCAGAGAAAAACATTCAACCGTTGGCAGTGCTTTTAGTAAGTGACACGGTCAAGGAAAAACAGAATATTGTTTCATATATCAGACAGCTGATATCACCATTACCTGAGTCGATCGTCGATTTCGAAATGTAATTTGAGAAGTTTGATAAATAATGTCAATAGCATGATGGTATTACTACATCTACATGCCATCGAGTCACTTACAATGGTCAGGAACATGAGAATCATTGACAGGTCATGACCCAGTGAAGTGATCATGGGCTTCGATATCCATCACCAGCCGTAGTAATGCACCGCGTGGGCGAATCGGACCATAATGGCACCGATTCCAAAACTGGCATGATTACCTGCCAAACAATCGAAAGAGTTTAATTTCTTTCTTCTTTTCTCTATTTCACTCTGTTTTCTTTCTAGTGCTTCTGTCTTGCAGTAACAGAATTTAGGCTATATACACACACGGGCAGGCAGTTGTTAAGCGAGCTCTAATAAAAGGAAATGTATAGTGAAGCAACTAGACTTATAATGTATTCCTAAAAGTAGCTAATGAAGTTCGCCTAAATGCTTATCGCTAGGATAAATAAACTACAAGATCCATATTGAAACAAAACACAAAACTGGCCTGCGGGTAGTATGCTAGACAGAGCCATCTTACATTCGTTTTTGTATACCTATTCTAGTTCAAATTCTTCCGCCTTGTGACGTCAGAATGACGTCATATTGCGGGAATGTTTAAAATTTGAAGCGGTTGCAATAAGCGAATGAAGATGGCTCAATCCTTTTCAGCTCAGCGTCCAGGCATCCTAGATTCCGGATTTTCGTGAAATTTCGGAGGTAATGTCATATTAATACGTTTTTTCGTCGGAATTCATTTATTTTTCTTACATATTTCAGCCGAAGTGTTGTTTGTCCATATATATACGCTACATACTCTCTCCTCATCACGTCTTCTGATCGGTTTGTTAACCACCTTCATGGCGTACTCGCAAAATTCGGAGCGAAGAAACATACAGGCCGTGGAAAGAAAAGAAAGTGAAGCAAAGAAAAGAAAAACGAGGATCTACCTTTTTCAGGTATTTAGCAGGAGGTTTTGCCGGTTTTTTGATCGAAACTTAATATGCTGTTTCATCCATGTTGGCCCGTGATAAAAATCGCAGGGCGTCATGACGTGTTGATGAATCCCATGCTTCTGATACCTGGGAATGTCTCGCGTGTAAATGGATGTAGTGTTATATTTAAGTTAATGATATGAACAAAATATTACTTAATTTAACTTTCGAGTTGACGCTCAACTAATATAATGGTGATATTTGGGTTCCGATGTATGAGAGGATTTACTGTCAAACAGTGGCGAAAAGAAAAAAAAATAGCTCCTCTACTTAGAAGGGATGATGTTATTTTTAATCGATTTTTAGAATATGTGCGGGATATTTCAATGATGTTTTTTTACGTTACAAGTATTTATACGCCTATGATTTCTATATACCAATTCATGTATATACATGAGGTAGAAATCATTTTTGTCTTAGACTGGTTTTGACAAGGCCGCTTGCACGACCAACTCATGACTCGCGTATTCCATTGGCAAGTAAATCGTGGTCGTGCACGATATGTGTCCTCAAAACTATACGGACTAAAACGTATGTTCGGTTTTAGCAGCAAAATAGAAATAAAAACGAACATAAAACACTATTGTGAATAAAAATGAACATAAAACACTATTGTGAGTGATGATGAGGACATTTATTTATCCATTAACGTATTTCATTCAAATTATATGAATATTAATCGACGATTTCCGAACCATGATGTTCACCGTCACTGAATTCAGTGTTTCTGGAAAAATAGTTATACCGATAAATGTAGTTTTCAATATCGTCAAATTACTCCTCAGTGTACCCAGTCCATGAACTGAATTATTCTTTTCTTGAATTATTTTTTTCCGACTTTGTTTGGGACGTATATCTTTTATTTTAAATTCGTTAATATTATTAAAAAATTAATAACTTAAACCCAGCCTACCAATTTAATGGATGCAGGGTAACCATGAGGAAATAAAAGTCGTACTTGCATTTATATTTGACGAAAATACAAGAAAAATGCTTGCATTTTACAAGCATATGTTGAAAGTAAACAAAAACTTGAAACTTTGCAATGTACCAGTTGGTTTGAAAATTTAGGATATAGTGACCCAAATTACTCTATAAAATAATCGATTCTCTACCCAAGCGACCTGACGTCGAACCCAGGACTTTATTGAAAAATTAGTTTACATGTAACTATTTTGTTTGGGCATCTCTCTCAGTTAATAAAATTAAAAGTCGATAAATCGGGAATGTCTTCATACAAAACCGTATTTCCGTTTAATTGAATGGAAGTAGCGTAAAACCAATCATCAAAAGCTAACTAGGAACTGTTATTTTAAAACATTCATTACTTCTGTTCACATGTCTAGCCATAGAATTTCCACCTTCCAGGAAAATGATTCCTAAATAATTTGAAATTACCGCCATACATTTCAAATAGTAGAGACGCCTCGTATCAAACCCAGGACCTTTCGGAAGATGTGAATACATAAAACGACCTGTTAGGAATAAAAATTAATTAATGCAAAGTTCGAAGTCGATATCAAACTGGGAATAACCTGAAATACGATTCCATTATTCCCTTTGCAATGCATAGAGGAATGTAAATGGTGCTTTGGCATCGACTCAAGTATCATTAGGAAAACAGTAAACAGTATATACGAAACGTATTTATGAACTATGTTAACTTGCCAGGTTTGACGTTTCCTCAACCTCAAGGAAGGGGTAAAAAAAAATTTAAAAACCCCAATAATGCATTTTAAATAGAAGAATATTTGCCCTGGCCAAGCGTCCAACCAAGGATAACCATTGCAGATGTCTTTCATTTTTCCTCGGATATGCACGGCTTCTAGCGATCACTGGAAGTTCAAAACTCTAATTTTCCGGGCCAAATTTTTATTTGCCTAATAAAAAATTCCGAAAGTCCCCGCATGCCATTATTATTAAAAAATCTGGATTTCGATGCCTTCTTGTTTCGAACCCATGATATTGATGGTCAAAATCTGATATTTTTCTGGCGGTTATACGCAATGGTCAGTACGTCGTAAACATTTTTATTCGATGACCCTTGTGGAACATGGTTCGAATTAGTATCCTCTATAGGTATATTCGGTGATGCGTTATATATAAAATATTTTGATGATTTGCTAAATAATATTTTTACTCATATTTTAAATCTAAGCATCTATCTAAAGGGTCGGATTCATTAGCAAAATTGAATTATCACATGCTCTTTGTTAAATATCCTATACTAGCGGAGTTCCCGTTGATTCTCAACGGAAAAAATGTCATAGATTGTCTTTGCAACGAACACCAATAGAGAGAATATGTACGATCATAAAGTGTATCACTTATTATCAGGATTAACTTTTACTTGAATTATATTCTTAATGCATTTTGATGGATACATACATGAAATTGGAATCAACAATCGCCTTCATTGTCAAGGGGGATGGCTTGTTTACAACCTCGAAATTTTGATAAAATATTCACGCATTTTATCAAAATTCTCAAAATGTCGATTCGTAAACGATATTTCACGACCAAAATAAGAATTTTGATTATTTCCCCCTTCTTTTGGTGCTTGATTCTATTTTGTAGGACTATTATTTCTAATTTAAATCTTAAAAGGAAATAAAGCTTGCAGCGAGAAAAATGAACATTACGTGCATTTCTTACGGAAATGCTTTTTCGATTTTTCGGCTATACTTTTTGGGTTTTTCCTAATTTTCTTTTTCCCTAAACCACCTCCGTACCGAGGCGGACAAAACAGAAAAAAAATTATTTAAATCGGTCGAGCCGATTTCGAGTTTTAGACGACGTCACGAACATCATTTCACTTTTATGTATAAGACGAGAAGTACGCATTGCTGCAACCCTTCTCTTTATTCTGCAGCAGATGAAACATCTTGCTCTCTGAGGCCAGACAGATACTTACAGGTCTTTTGGGCTCTGCTTCGATTAGAGCGGATGTACCGTTTCGCAATGTTATTAAAATCAAAGTATATTGTTGAAAAATATAATGTGAAACAAATGTTATGTGTTGATGATCGGTTTTCTCGTGCTTGTAAAATGTTACTGCTTGTGATTCATAGATAATACCACTGTCTACTTTGATCATGTCCAACCTGCTATAAATGATTTTCTCCAGGACCTTTCCGAGGACCGGGAGATGACTGATTGGCCTATAATGATTTGGAACTGAACGGCCCTTCCCTGACTTGGAGATAATTACTTCAAGAGCTTGTTTCCATTGTAATGGATAATAGCCTATTTACGAGCAGGCTTTATATTGTCTGACTAAAATTTTAAGTAGGCTTTATGGAAAATCTGGCGCGTTTACGCGCTGGTCACAAGCTCTGCGGTCCCGCTTTGGAACACAAGTGTTTTAAATTTTTTTTTTCGTTTTCCTACTGCGGAAAGTTTGGCCTCCAATATTTCTTCATTTTTGGCTATATTTTAGGTTAAGGTACGTTCAAGTGCAGAGGTGACGTCGAGAAATACGGTAGCCATGGAAAATTTCCCATTAACCAAGGAGATACCGACGTACATGTAGTCGGAGGTGATTTTTTATTATACAACCAACAACTATAAAGCACCTAGTGATTTGGATATATATTTTAAATTCCGGAAGATATCCGCTACTTTAAGTATAAAGTCCCGAGTTAGTCGAATGCAAGTTCCTTTTGCATTCTTAGGATAGTCGTTACGAACTTTAAATTAAAAATAGCGCTTGTGAATGCTATTTTATGGGGCTACTATCGTATTTAATAAGGCAGCTAATGTAGTCAGTAGCAACATATATCGAAGGATTCCAGAAGGCTATGTTACAAACCACATTTAATCATACTTGCAGTGAGACACTCCGTCATAAAAAAATATTCGGTTGAAATAAGGTTATTCGATCGGATATCGGGTGCAAAATTGGAAAAATTGTCCTCAAGTCTATTAGTGAGTAACAAGTAAAAATATTACAAAAAATGAAAATAAAATCAGAGAATTATTCGCAAACAGCGGGTTCTTCCCTACAGATTTGGCTAGCGTGGGTGTGTAATGTGGAGTTGCTTATGCTTAAAGTGTCAATTTTTAATAATTATTGCAACGAAACTGAGGCCCATTTGCACGAACGCCAATTTTATTTCATTATTCCACTTCCTATTTCACCACAAAAATCTTCATCTAAATCCCCGGTCAAAACCTCTCCACTTGTTTGCATAAACAAATGTTTAATGAGCTATAAACATTAAGCAGGCATACCAAATTAGACCGAATATTTAAGAATTGTAATTTTTTAGTTGCAGTCAAGTACAGAATTCCAAAAAGTGAAATTAATTAATTTTCAATTACTGTAAGAAAATAAATATTAAAGGAAAAATAAAAAAAACGAAGTTAAATAGTAGAAAGGCACAAAATTAAAGGTATTCAAAGCAAGAATTTGAATGATTATTCGAGGATTTACATTGACACATTAAAGGCGTAATTTATTACTTAGATACAAATCTTAGGTCGAATTCCTTAAAATGCTAATCTATCTTCCGCCATTTTGCAGTTTCCTATTCCGCACCTCACCGCCCGCCTTTACATCTTCGCTTAGGCCACTAATCCCTTATTACCTAAACTTCTCCGGCATCTCTTTAACCTAGTTACCCCAGAACCCTTGGCCACAGCGGTCTTCTTTGCATCCCACACCAAACCAGTTTCTCTTCCCAAACAGTGACCCATTACTCACACGACCCCCAACACGTGGAAAGGGCCAAAAGATTAAGGAGAGCAGAATTTAGGCGAGGAGCGGTACAAATCCTTGGAGAGGTTTCCCTTTTCCTTCCGACATCAATCCGAGGTATTCTTTTCCTTTCGCGCCCTTGGTCTCTCCCTCGAGGGAAAACGCGACCGTTGCAGGGTTTCCTGCATCTCCAAGAGTCGATCGCAGAAGGGGAAAGTCTCCGAAGTTGCGAGAAATTATCTCGCGCGGTGATGGAACTAGGAGCGAGTCCGGGCCTTGGGAATTGGGCATAACGAGTACAGGGGGAGGTCATATTTACTTTGGAGTTATGTTACTTATGGGCACTCGATGTTTGAAGACCGAAGAAAATCGCAAACTTTGCCAAGGATGAAAACTGATAATAGTAATGCCAAGGATGAAAACTGATTTTCTGAGTTTTTGATCCTACATTATATGGCAGAGTTGCTCGGTTTTTCTTTCGTTGCTAAGAGAAGCGAATGTACCACTTAGGTAAGTTAAGACATTACTATTTTATTCAATGGAGATATTTGACAATCACTTTGAGATTGAGATGTGACAATATTGAATTAAGTACGATTTCGCAGCAAATTTAGAGATAGTCTTTCGAGTACAGAGATCGCTCGTCGAAATTAAAAGTATCCGGAAGAGAAACATACACGGATTAAAGATAAGCTTTTTCTAATCTATTTAATTATGTGTTTAATCTAAACACTGGAAATTGGTATTATTACCAGGTGGCAACGGGGATATAAAATTATAATCTGTCCGGCATTCACCCAAGGACGGGAGGGAAACCCCTCTAAAAACCTGTCGTTGACAGTAAAAACCTCCCAAAATAGTTGGTGTTTAGAGTCATATTCCTTATATTTCATACGCCACACGACAAAAGAGGGCTTATGGGTATGTAGATATCATCATGATAATTTAATCTATGGAAACTTATGACTCGTACTTGCCCTTTAAGGTAACCTTTGCATCACAGCGACGTTGATCCGTTGATTTTCCTTCTCGAAATCTACGATTGTTTACATAACCTTTCCTGTTGTTATATGGGTTTCTCTTACGACACAAGTCGTGCTTCATTAAATCAGAAATGCGGTCAAATCCTAGCGTTTGCATGATTTGGACTCACCAGTTCATATGTTGGAACATCTACTTCTGTCTCGCTGTCGGCCTCTCTGCTTCAAATATCGGATTCTACGAAAATCCACATGAATTATTCCCTTGGTTGCTAGCAATAAGCCGCGACGGCAAATATTACTCCATCATATTCTGGGGTGGTAATAGCCATTTTATCCGTTATTTGTTAGCAATACTACAGTGTTAGCGTAATAGGTAAAACTGATTTCGATATTGTGAAATATTTTTTGTTTTCTTGTGCAATAGAAAAGGGATTTTTATCTTTATCAATAGTATGAAAAGTAATTCATATTATTCTATATCTTAAAGGTTTCGTTTCTAATAACTACACAAAGATATTGCAGAATTACGTATTACTAATGTTTTGTTGTAATATGTATTAATTAAAATATCAAATCTATATTATTGGTTTATTTAGTAATTTCGACATCTATATTCTGATTTTTATTTTGTTTACTTGTTTATGTCTATTTAGAAATAATTATAAAAAAATTTCGGTATCGAAAAATAGGTATGCCCATGACGATTCTTGGAGAAGTTTGGGTGTCTTAATCGCATTGCGATCTCCACAAAGGTACGGTCGCATAAAAGTATTGCATCAAATTCAACAAAACAGCGAATCTTTTGCAAAAGTGCGCATTCTTCCTGATCTGAGAATTTAATTTTTTTTACGAGACTACAATGTTTGGTAGAACAACATTGAATGTAGAAATCACGATTAAGTTACTCGAGGCACATTTTAAATTTAAGAAATTGCTCACGGATTTAGCAGAGTTTAGCCGAAAGTAATTTTTGACATAAGAAGGTATTTTAACTTCTACCTTATAAACAATAAAAATAACTTGCATACAACTATTGGCTTTCCTAACATCCGTAAAACTTGTTGTATCATCGAACATAACTATCGTTTTAGTGCGTCACACTCATTGTTTTAGTTTAAACTATCTACTGCCAAGGTATTAGTACATACCTCCTCACAAGGGGGTTTCTGGATTACCCTATAATTTTTTATCCATAGTTGACAATTCCATTGATCGTTTCTGAAATAGATGAAAATATGAGTGGAATAAGGTTTTTCTAGTTTACATATATCAGTGAAATTTTGGACCTCATGCAAGTAGAGAAGCAAAGAAAGATAACCTGAAACTAATAAAAGCTTTCTCAATAGGGGTAACGCAGTCACGTAACACAATAAGACTTTCATTTAAAATTTAAACAAAAACAATCTTATAGAAGAAGCATTTGAAAGAAAGAACATTTTAGTGGATTATAAAATAAATATACAGAGGTATGAGAACATTAATTATTATTATCTAGAAATAAAATAAAAAATTACTTTGGGGTAACTCCTTTTCACCCTTTCGTAACCGACGAATTAAAGGATAAATAAATAATACACCATAAAGATCAAAGTTTATTTCATATTTTTCCTAATATTCATCTAAAATTGTTGTTACGATCTTTTTCTTGAGGTACGGATATATATTATCACGTGGAAATTCTGGAAGGTAGTACGTCTCCAGTTTGATGTCACTGTGGTACAAACAGAGTGTTTTTGATTCCACGGAAATTCGAAACTTTTTCCTCAAAGGGCGCAACAATAGCAGGATGTTGCGTTTTCCTAAGGGCGTACACAGCATGGAAATACCACCGGAAACCTTTTAACTCTCGCACTTTGATCGACGACGACGTGTAGGACTTCTCCGGCATATTCCATCTTTCCCGAAAACACAATCCTCGGAAGAACAAGTACCCCGTGGCTTTGCTCTTCTCTTGCCATTCCTTCCGAAAACTCCCATCGCGACTAGTAAAATATTGACTCTCCAATTTGGGGGATGCGTGACCCGATTGGATAAGAGCTTTCCTCACTGGAAGAGTTACGTATCCGATGAGAAATTCCTCGGCGCAACCATTCTAAAATCGATCAATCCCTTTTATTTGTATAAGGGGCGAGGAAATTTCATATTTTTCCTCACCCCATATTTTTCCGAACCTTTCTTGCGGGATGAACTGCTCCGCACCCTCCTTCGTGCAAGTTATCGTGTCCACCCTCCTCTCTCTCTCTCCCTCTCCCTCCCTGTCTTATTCTCCCTTTCGGCCCAAAGCGGTGAAAAATAAAGCCGTCGCTCTCTTATATTCTGCGAGCATTCCTCCGAGCCTCTCCTTTATGGAAAATAAATGACGCAAGGCGTCTCTCGCGCTCTCTAATATACGAATCATTTCCACGTTACGCGTGAAGTTCCCACGAAGTAAGAAAGCTATCCCTCGACTCCCTGGGTTGAATAATATTTTCAGCAGAGTTCTTTCCACTTGGCTCACCAAACTCAGTACAGACGTCAAATGCGTGAGCGTACTCAAGCCACGATTTCCGGTGTCCAAATCGTTCATTATCCCTCCCTCAAGAATGTTGACGTCATCTATTGTTGGCACACGTCTTTAGCACATGCTAATCTATATAAGTTGTGGTTTAAATTTCGCACTCTTTTTTTCTCTTTTTTGGGTGAAAAAATACAGTTAGCTATATTTAACGCTGTATCATTCTTAATGACAACATTTTAATTGCTATCTCAGTCATCTCAAGTGAAATATTATTCATGTATTCTTTAAGTAATGAGGAACCAAATTTAGAATTTCGTTGTTACATATGAGTGCTGACTGCAAAGAAATTCCTCCACCTTCGTAACTTAGATTTGGATGGATGGATATTTTAATTAATCAATCGCAAATTTAATCATTAGAGTGTGCTCATTAATTATCAATATTCACTTTTCCTCATAATCTCCAATTAACTGCATATACTCTGCCAACGATGAACAAGTTTTCTGAAGCCGTCACCTATCAATGCCTGAGCTTGCCGATCAGCAGGTACATACATCCGATGAAGAATTTGAGAGGCTTGTGAGAGGCTGGCTGGGCTATGCTGAAAGCTAATTCTAGGAAATTAAAAATTATTTTGGATTGCCATTTTTTCTCATTATAAATCATTGGTTTTTACTAATGCTCTGGGTGTACTCTCGGTTAGCTTTGTAGCTGTAAACGAGTATGTGATTATCAATCTAAAGTAAAGAAAAGTAATTCATGATTCCGTGATATATAAGGGAATAACATTCCAAATCATAACTAAAATGAAAATTAAAAGGAATGAATTGAAATTTTTTATAAAAATTATAGAGCGTTTTTTCAAAGTCCCATCTCTATCTATCCTGTTCAGGTTTGAATATAAAGTCGATATCTTCTTAATTGTAAATTACTTAATTCAAAGTTATCACACTATGTACCAATATTAGTAGATTTTAAATAAGTTTCTTAAAATCGGCTGCTTTTTTATGCATGTAATGTGTTACATTAAATATGCCACAGTAATTCAGAAGTACCTAATTGTGAAGTATATACTACAAGTTTTTAATTACATTTATGTGATATGATTCCACCCACTTACTTCAAAAGAGTACGCAGTAAATAACCAAGAGATATTAGGAAAGTCCTATGAGCATCGCACTACACGAATAAATTTTCTGCAACTTTGTTTCTAATACCTTCAATGTAAAATTTGGGATGAAATTTCATTGAGAGGACTTTAAAAAAACGCGAATCGTGACAAGACAAGAGATCTTAAGCATCGGAGACAGAAAGATGTATCAGTTTTTTGAGACAGGCAGTTATTTTTCATGACACTGTAAGAAAATTTCTCTTCGGTCAGATAAATGAATATTGGAACATTTTCATCAGCAGAACCCTATTAAAAGTAAAACACTTTGTAACTTCCTCAACATATACGAGCCGGTTTAGTCAATGTGTTGTCGTAATCATCCGGATGATCTCAACTCGCTGACGAAACCGGTCGACTGAAATATATATTGAGGAAGTTACAATGTTTTTTTTTTTTCTTTTATTATGTTTTCTACGAAATTCCACCAAGTTAGCTTTGGCCGTATTAATTTTGCTTTCATTTTACTAGTAAGATAATTAAAGATAGGTGGTAACTTAGAAATACTGGTAGGCTCATATATCCACTAGCAAACACGGAAGCTGATCCACCATTTTTATTACTACTATCCAACATAAATATAATGTGTTGCACTAAAATAACACCAAAGGTGATAAATGCGTTTCACGGAATAAGGAAATATAATCAACTTCATATAGAAATAAAATTAACAGTCTCAGGCGATGTCTTGTGGAAATACGTCATGATGAAAAATAACGAATCTGTACTTTTGTACAAAAGAAAAAAAATTGTTATTTTTCGTCATTCATATAGAAAGTTAAAAATAAAATAGCAGCACTTAAAACTCCGTTTAATATATTCTCCTTGGGCAGAGATATCTGAATGTTCAGACAATTATGGAAAGGTAAGAAGTATAATCAGTTGTAAAATCATCTCCTTGAATGGTGACTATGAATTTAAATCAGTTTTGAAACATTTAGGTGGATCATAGGCAATTAATTGAGAAACGATCAAAATGGATCGAATAGATATATTTTTTTAATTTTAGATAATCGAATGCATAATTTAAGGAAGAACAGAGTTTAAATCATACCAGATCTTACTGTTACTGAGAATAAAAAAATCAGCTTTCAAATCAGAAAGATCAAGGCTTTGCAAGAAACAACGGAAAAAATGAATGCACGCAAACAAATAAACAATCAAAATTTCCGCAAAACACCTCTCAAAAACTCTTTATCCAACCTCTCCTGAATGGAGTCTCTGATTACGAATCGAGAAGCTACTCTTTCCACCCTCAACGACGATCTTCCTCACATGCGTCCCAGTCTTTGAAAAATAAATGTTGCCCAGAATATATGTCCGTAACACCAATCCCGTTAAACGCGAACGTACTTCGGCGAGGCTCCGATTTTGTTTTATCGACTCCTTTTCTAAAGAAGTGGTCGTGGAATGAACTGGATGTCTTTTACTGCCCAATTTGTGTCGCCCTAACGTCCTACCCTTTCTTCGCCGTTTTGGAGCAACGGCCTCAAAATCTCTCGCCGCAGTCGCTGTTCTAGATAGCCATTCCTCTTCCCATTCTCCCTCCTATTTTAAGGAGCGAAGAATCCGACGCCTCTTCAGATATATGACTCTCAATGTTCCCATCCTCTGTCAATTCCAAACGGTGGATATCTTTGTCCCCATTTTATAACGGTCAACGCACTGGGGACTCTAGAGACCCCGCAATCTCCTTGAATCTTCGGAGGTAATTCTTCCCTTTTGTTCCCATTGGCAGTTCCTTCGTCAGCCGAGGCCTCGTATTTCGTTTAAGGACTCGTAGGGCGCTAACGAAAGAGGGAAAAGGGGATATATTAACATATTGTTGGAAGTGAATATGAGGGTTCGAGAGAGAGTTTTCAGGGAATTTAATAAAGTGAAGAAATTCCCAAAATTATGTGGAGTCAATTCTGGACGGATACATTCCTGAGTACCTTTTCCATGAAATTCGGGAAGGGAATCGATTCTGGCAAATGAGGAATGCTGCTAAGGAAGTGTAAGCCAACGGAATGACCTATTTCTTCCTTATAGGAGGGATAGCGAGGCCAATCTAAATGCGGGAGATTTATAATTATAAATTGAATGTGAACTGTACTTCGTTGGATGAATTAATCTAAAACAGAATAATTAGTAAGTAATTTATGTGTTTTGTGACATCTTAGTTGAGAAATACAGAGCTACGTTGGTTAGACAAAGGAACAAAGGGAGTTGAAAATAGAGAACTGAGAACGAGGAAGGAGTAAGAAAAAGAGGTCATAGTGGAAGTAAAACCGAGATAAGAAGAGGTCTTGCAGCGTAAGGATATACTCACCTCTTGTTCACTCCTTTCCACTTCATTCATTATCCCTTTTCCCAATTTATTCACCCACACTTTGCCCTCTCTCTTACCCCCTTCAGCTCTCTTTCTTAATCGAGCCCTCAAATGTTTACTAATTCTAAGCTGATGACGATTACCCATGCATACCAATCACTTAATTTTTATTAGACTAATGACAATTACCCATGGAAACCAATAGTGAAAATATAGCTTTTGTGAAAATGTACATGAGATTTTTCATTGATCAAGTGTATATTAGATGGCTAAAATCTATGGAAATGATCACTGAACCTACAGGTTGATACAGCACTCTTGAATAAAATGAAATTTCCCTAATTGAGTAACGAGGCGACCCAGACATTGTCCGTTATTACAGCCAACAAATTTTCTCAGTGCCCAACATTAATTAGAATTAGAAATATTCAAGCTCTCTCTTCCATGCTCATTCTTCACAAGACTCATAGAGATGTCAATAATTGTATTGGGTGAGCTCATAAAATGTGCGGTTCGTGTGCTTCATTTCAGAGAAATAAGTGAAGGATTAAAAGTCAGATGTAGCCGGGAGTCGAACCTAGATCTACCACTTGCTGGAAATTTACTCTGAGCAAGTGAGCTATAATGACTGAGCTATCTCTTGATCTAAACGGAAATTCAGATCATCAGAAATCAAAGGAGATATAGTTCTGTTATTACAACTCGGTTATAGCGATCGGCAGGTCGGACATCCGAATACCAGTTCTGGCTTCGTCAGGCTGCTTTTCCATCATTTCTTTCTCTATAATTTCATTGCATGTTTTCCTGTTTCATTTTTCCAATGAAAATCGTAAATTTGTAGTTTTTATTGTCAATCCTTCCCTTGTCGTTGCCTAGTCAATAGAGATATAAGGGAATGGAATGCATTACCTGGAGAACTCACTCCTATTCCGAAGAGTGTTAAAAAATTTAAAAACAACCTTAAAAAATTATGTCCTTTAAACTTTACGTATATGTATATATAATGTATACTTTTAATCTTTAGAATCAGAAAATGGTTTCAGGTAGTAAAATATATTAATCTATGTAATATAAATTAATTCAGTCAACTGTATCTGTCTTTGGTGAAGGTGTTTCTATATTAATAAGGAAAGGGTAAAGGTGACTTTGCACATAAGGGCGTGCACCCAGGAAAATTCCCAAGGAAAAACGGACTTGACAAAAGTCTGACAGGGCCGGGAAGTTCCCGGCCCTGTCAGACTTTTTTCAAGTCCGTTTTTCCTTGGGAGTGTTTCTATATTATTAATTTGTCTTATTGTACTAAATGGGATTATTTTTATTATTAAGATGTGTACTGTCCATGAGAGATTTTTGGAAGGGTTTCCCTCCCGAACCCGCGGTGAATGCCGGACAGATAGTATTGTTATATCCCCCTCGGCCGTTGTCACCCGGAAATAATATTAAATTGCAGCGTATGCATTAAACAATCTAATTTAGAAAGAAAGTTTCAAGTTATATTCATTGATGCGCGAACAATTGGTTTCCGCCAATCTGATTGAACAAAAAATTGTCGTCCTAGCTCATCTGCTGTTAGAAGAGCTTCTTAAGATCTGGCCACACTTCACCGCACCGTCACCGTGCCGTGGCTCGGCCGGGTGTCGGCCGACATACGGGAACGAATACTACAATGCTATGTGCTAGACCATACCTCTCCGCATCGACACCGGATAGTCACCTCCGCACCATCACCGCGCCGTGCCGGACTAGTTTAGTCTCATTTTTGACGGACACGGAGCGGACACGGAAGAGATATCCCTGTTCTTTCCTTTCGAGTGAAACAATTTTGAGCGAAATTTTATTAACTTCAATAATATTTAGCATAATTATGTTAGATGCGGAGAAATTTTTAATTTCCTTTTTCGACTGGTATTGTTTTTTATATTATTAATTTCGTCTTCTTATAATGCTAGCTCTATAATTCCCAATTCATTATTACTGAAATTATGGAACATCAATTCTACGTTGAAGTCAAAAATAATACTCAACTGCTCCCTCCGCAGGGTGGAGATCGAGCCAGAATACGGACAAGGTACGGGCAAGGCGCAGAAAAGTGTGGCTTCACATAGGAAGAACCGTGACACGGCCGACTCGCCACGGTGATGGTGCGGTGAAGTGTGGCCAGACCTTTACTCACACTGTTGCACTGTTTTCGCGAATAAAATTTTTCCTTACTCCGAAGGTGGTCCTGTGCCCTACAAAATTTCTGTCCATCCCTCCGATATCTGCAGGTCAAGAGAAAATTCTCACCTCAACCGAAGATCCATATCCTATACACATTTCCCACCTTTCTTTCCATAGTATTAGAAGGGTAAAAAGACCCTCCCGATTTCCATTATCGGGTATCATATCCACTGGTTCGGTTGCGATCACTTGTAGCGCTTGATAACACCGATTTTCTCCTTCTGCAAAAATTTGTTTTTCAACAAATATTATTTCTATGATTTTATATCGGTCGTTATCCAATGGTCAATCCTTACCGCCCACTAGATAACGATTTTTACATAATTTACTGCTCAGAGTATTGTTGAGAAATGTTACGTCTAATCAGCATAAACATGGATAAGTTTCATAGATAGTTATGTCACAACTCAAGTCTTTGGAACATTCTGGAAGGGAACACGAGATCATGCTCTTATTTGATAATTTCTACGTCAAAGATTCTACGTCAAAACTGTTCAAAGATTTTAAGTACAATTTATCCCATTAATTATACGTTATATTTCTTATGTATTGATTGTTAACTCAACCATTCATCACTATGCTTTATGGTTTCAAGCCTTTTCTATGAATACGCACAAATATAGAATTTTTACAAGGAATATTTTTCAGGTATAATCTTCCTTGTGATTTATCCTGGCTGCGATTCGTGTAACGTGCGATAGGCAATAACGCGATTTCGTGCAAATATCCTTTACCTGTTTCCCATAGAATATTTAGTTAAGAAGGGGTAATAACCCGATTTATTAATTTAAAGGGCAAATAAAAAAGTTAAATTTAAGCATTCATTGCATGTAATCAAAGATTCTACACAAATGTGGAATTCAGTAGATTAGAATGTATGATAAGTCAATTTATTAATATGATGGACAGTTAAAAGATAAATTAAATTCATGAATTCATAACACGTATTTTATTTACATGGCCTTTTCTGGAGAATTTAAAATCTGCTCGTATAAGATTGCGAACTACCCAAAACAGCTGTACAGCACATGTTTGGGTATCATACATTAGGGCAAGGCAGTTAATAAACAGGCCTATACTTAACATACTAGCAAACAAGAAATTATTTAAATGACAGCTTTGGGCCACTAATATGGCAATATTGCAAGCTTGACAAACTCTCCATCAACTGTAGGATGATATAATAGTTCCAAACAGATATCCTTTAAATCCTTCTGAGGAACTTGACAATAGATTATTAAAGAATACATTATCCCTCTCAAAATAAAACAAAATAATTAATACAGAGAAACCACAATTATTCCGCTTGGATCCATCTGGGAAAACATGCAACCGCAAACGAAAAGGGTTTCCAAATGAAAGCCGTCTAAAACCTGAATGCGGGATCTTTAAAAACAACTCTTTAGTTATACTTATTTTGCGGATAAAATGGATGATTTCATTGAATGGAGTGTTAATTTCTTCTCCCTCACTCCCTCCAATCGCTCCACTAACTTCGCCTCTTCTGAATACTATTCAATTTCACGTTTCATTCCTCAGCCACAATTCACATTGTTTACTAACACAAATAAAATAATGTTGCAAAAGGTATCTGAAAGCTACAATAGGGTCTTAACACCTACGTTTTCCCCTCAATCAATAATTTATTCAATAATCAACTATCCAACCACTAGATCTATGAATTTATTCTTTTGTCAGGAAGTTAGTTCTCGGACATACTGTGGACTTGGAGACATACACTCCCTCCTTGTTATTTACCAGCTGAGAATCCATTACAGTTAGCTTATTATCTTTTACATAAACATAAATTGGAAGAGAGAAGACACACTGTTCTACCGAAATGAAGATATAGTTTACAAAGAAAACATTCCTATTCATATGATTTGGCAAAAGTCTCAGAATAATCCAAAAAATACATGTTTTACTTCTTTATAAATAAGAAAAATGGCCCGTGTACAGGTGAGATTATCAAATCTATATATACTTCTTGAAATTACAAAGAATCACCGCTATGATACAAAAAAGCTAGATACATACTTATTTACTACACATTTTTAGCTATATTACCCCATGAAATATCATGCACATTACCACTAAATATTATTGTATCAAATCTTAACGAAAGCACACATATATTTACTACTTCGTTTAAAAAGTTCCCGAACTTATTATTTTCCGCGAGAACGACGAGCAGGAGTAATGTTAAATACTAGTGATGGATAGCGCCACATATTGTGGTTAAAACTGTCTACCTACCACCTGCCAATTAGCCACCGGAGTTTCTCCTGCTCGGTGTTTTCTCGGTAAAATATAGTTTCGGGAACGTTTTTAACGTAGTACTATTATTTGAATAATCTATGGACTAATAAAGCCTGAAGAAAATGATAATGACTTTTCATAAGAACTCAGAAACACTTCCGGGTGCCCTGCCACGTCGGTAGATGCCTAATGACGACGTTTTCTAAGCAAGAATCCTCTTCTTCTTTCAATCTTCTGCCTGAAGAAGCCTGCTAAAATGCAGGAAAAACGTCGTCATCAGACAACAACCGATGTGGCAGAAAACCCGGAAGTCACGCTGAGATCTACACAATGCCACAAAAATCTATGTACTTACGTCAAATTTAAATAACTTTAGGCTATTCATCACTCAATTTTTACTTTCTCCCTATACGTAGTATAGAGAAAGTATTGTATTCGCAAAAAAATTCGATCTCCAGATTTCGACGGAAATAGATGTTTTGGGGCCCATAGAGCATGTTTAAGCTATTTTCCCGAACATGTCTGTCTGTGTGTCTGTCTGTCTGTCTGTCTGTCTGTGGTTAAAAAGTTTGTGTGCGCTCTATCGTAAAAAGTAATTATCCGATCATTTTCAAAATTCATATTTAGGATTTCCCTAACAATGCCAAGAGTTGATTAGTTTTTGGAGAATACCGCTTAACCGGAAGTTACGGTTTATCCGGAACAAATTTTTGTTTCTTAAATATCTCTGTAAGAATGCAATATAGGTATATACAATTACATACAAAAGTTATAGATAATGTACTTTACTACAACTTTTGTATTAAAATTTTTTTCGTAACACTGATTGTTTAGGAGTTATTCTTCAATAATGGTTAACCGGAAGTTGTTGTTTACCCAGAAAAGGAAGTTTTTCATACATATCTCTGTCAGAATGCAATATAGGTATATAAATTTACACACAAAAATTGTAGATTATGTATTTTACTACAAATTTTGTATAAAACATTTTTTCGTAACACTGATCGTTTAGGAGTTATTCTTCAATAATGGTTAACCGGAAGTTGTTGTTTACCCAGAAATGGAAGTTTTTCATACATATCTCTGTCAAAATGCAATTTAGGTATATAAAATTATTTACAAAAGTTATAGATAATGTACTTTGGTACAACTTTTGTATGAAACATTTTTTCGTAACACTGATTGTTTAGGAGTTATTCTTCAATAATGGTTAACCGGAAGTTGTTGTTTACCCAGAAAAGGAAGATTTTCATACATATATCTATCAGAATGCAATTTTGGTATATACAATTATGTACCAAAGTTGAAGATAATGTTTTTTACTACAAAGCTTGTATGAAACATTTTCCTGTAACACTCATTGTCTTAGAGTTATTTATATATTACCGGCATAGGCTTATGTTTTCAATAAATACGGAGAAAGTCATGTGTTGGCCACATCAGATTTTTTCATTTAAATTCCCGAATTCGTATCTAGTATTAAAAAGAAACCCTCTTTTTTGTTTTAAGAAACATTATGAATATAAGAATACTTTATAAACGAAAATAAATGCTAACATCTAATCTTTTCTACTCAGTTTTATAAACTGCAAAATGATAAGACTGCACGTGATTATTGAAGAGATCATTTTTTTTGCGTGGAAACTTCCGGGTACAGACAAATTAAATAATGCCGGAAATAGACGTTTTACAAAATTTGTAGTTTTCTTCGGCATACGTTCATTTGTTAGTAATTGCTTAAATACTCTTTTACCTTCAAAATATTAGATTGAAATCTTTACTCGAGACTAGGGCATGTAAGAAGGATGCATAAAAGATAGGCATAAGGGTGCATGCAGGTGGATTTTTTAACTTAAAATTCGTTTACCATTATTACTCAAGTGGCAAATATAATATTTCCCGTGGTTAGTAAAAGTTTATCTTTTTCATTCGGTCCTAAAAGGGACTTAATCTTTTCGTGATGCGCAGTTGTATGGCTGTGACGACTTAAAAATGAAAGGATTGCTAATTTCCATAAAGAGTGAAAGGAAGTCGCTGCAGATGAAAAGAAAAATGTACGTCTCCGTAAAAGTTCATGAGTGAATTAGTATGGTGTCAACGGGCTCCAAAAAGGAACTTGGAAATATAGTTAGCAAATGGAAATGGCGACATTAAGCATGACGTAAGTAGAGGGCTGACAACAGAAAAGTCGGGTAAAGAGGCTTTGCCTTGATGGCTCACTGAATTATTTTTTGCCACTTCCTCGTCAGAAGAGATAAATCAAGAAGCCGTTATGAGGACTTCTCATACTAAGTCCAACTAGAAACGACGAGAAAATAATTTAATGGGCTTCTCTTGAAATTTTGAAACAGACGCGTTTGGGAAAATAAAGGGAAAATGGAAGTATAATGTGAAATGTGGAAAACATGACTACATTATCCTAATATTATAAGCCGGAGAAGACATTTGACAATCATGAAAATGATAATACTAATTTATTTTCAAACATAGATGAGCTTTTATACCAATATTTTCCGTGTTCTAATATTATAGCCTCTTTTATCCGTACTACCCAAAAATGCTTCTATCCATTTCCAATAATTCATTCATAATCATAGAACTTCCGTAGTGACAAATGCGCGAGAGATCGAAAAGTAGTTGTTGTAGGTGACCTGGTCGTAATTTTCGTAGCACCAACGACCGAAACGCAGAGGTGTCGTATCCTTCTGTTTTATCCGAATTTCGTTCTATTGGGTGTTCCTCATGCGATATGGAGGGCGACGAAGCGAGAGAGAAGGAAGATTCCGCTAAATAAAACCAGCTCCAAATTTTCCTCTGTCAAAGGGCTATCAATTTGACTGCGCCTGGGATAAAGGGCGGACGGGCATCGAACCGCGGAGCGTTGGATAGGGGGAAAGGCTAGCAAAACCTAGAAATCTACCTCGGCGAGGGGTCGAAGGCTCGGCATAAAAGACACCTTTGTTTCCCCGAAACGGACCTTTTGCCTTTTGTCCGCTCGGATCGCTTTCAAAAATAATGAAAAAGTGGGACTTGTTATTCAAATTTTCGTCTAAAACGTCGCGGTCGCCGCTCGCGCGTCATTTGTTGCAGATATCAAACCGGCGGAGCGCCTTTTTTTTACGTTTTTCCGCGTCCCTTCCCTCTCTTCACTCGGACCCTTGTAACGTTATACAATTTCCGATCGGAATTTTCGTCCCGCACTCGTCCGAAATTTCAATCCCCGCTCTGCGAATAAAAGTGCATTTCCTGAACAATTTATCTCCTTCGTCGTTGTGTTCCCCGGAATTTATTACGAGAGATCCGAAGCAAATTGTGCCTCGAAACCTGAGAACTTTCGTATGCAGAGGTTCGAATAATTATTTGAGTAATTGAAACACGGGTTCGAACTTTTACCGTGTTCCCAGAGAGTAAAAACCTTTTTACTACTCTTCTAGCTCCTCTCGAGCTTCCACTTGTCCCGTTATAATTAAAGGATGCATCGAACTGAGATCTCAATTAATCCACAAGAATTCAATCAAAAGATATCATTTATACACATATCAACGCACCTATGTTGTAAATATTTAAAAATATTTCAGATAGCAAACAGTATAAAGATGAATACTTAAAAGTGTTTCCTTTATTCATCTTTATAATGGAATGCTACCACAAAGTAAAGGCCTCATTATTGGATTCTATAGCAAACAGTGTTCATGATTTGTGGGGAATAGGGAAAACCCTATTGTCTCCACCACGAACTTAGAAAGTATAGGACTGGAAACTTCTGAAATATTTCTGCTCCCTTAAAGTCCGCAGCCGCGAGATGGCAGCACTGAAGTTCGCCCTTTGAAACCATAATCTTATGTGGAGTAAAACGGTGAAAAAGCACGATTATGATACATATGTAATAAAGAGTAATATTTACCAAACATGGAATTGAGAGTAATTGTTTTATCCAACAATAGGTACTTTTGAATTGAATACAAAACATTTGAATAAGACAGACAAATTAGCCAATCCGAAGAATAGGTGCTTGCCTTATGTGCAAAACACAGGTAACTTTGCCGCCGTAAAAACATTCTTCGTAAATCACTGAAATGCGATGAACCGCGCCGTAGAATGGGGTGACTGTGGCCGTTTTTTAGATTTGTTTTAATATTTCTGTATTAAATTACATTCTCTATGCTCAGAAAATTCAAATTAAATGATGGTAATTCTTATTCATGCAAATAGAATCTAAAAATTTTTCTTAAGCAACGGAATTAGTTTAAAAAATAAAGAATAGCGACCTTAGGCACCCCAACCGATGGGGTGACTTCGGCCACTAAATATGTTTCCCAAATATCGCCTATAAAATTAACTATATGACTAATATTACAGCCATTAATATATTTTAAAAACTTTAAATTATTATTATATTTAATATTTGTTTGATAGGTACTGAGATAAGAAGTTATTGACTCATAATAACATTTTTCCACTTTATTTATAAATTTTGAAAAGAAAAATAAATGTTTTACATTTTTTAATTTTTTTCCTCCAAAACCAAAAAGAATGAACAATTCTTGTAGAAAACTTCTACTCACTGTCACTCGAACCCTTTTTAATTTTTTTCAAGCCTTAGAGTCAGTGTTTTGGTTTTACTAATGAATCTCTGAACCCAAACAATTTCTGGAATTTTTGTCAAAGCACTGAACATTTACTTTTTACTGTTCAAATACGTTTGTACTAAAATTTGGATATCACGAATACTCATAAAAAATTTAACAGCACTTCCACTAGTCTAATCTCTTTTTCACGAAGAAGCACTGCTTGGCCTCCAATTGTCTTCAAATGTTTCCCATCTTGCTGAGTGTTACTGAGAGAAGTTACCAGACTGCGGTTTCGTAGACTTGTCTCGAGAATGCACGATTTTCAATTTAGTTCCCAATGACAATTGTACTGTCAATGCTGCAAGGAGCAAGACGGATTTGCTGGTGATATGTCAAGAAAATCTAAATTCTATAGGGCAGGAAAAAATAGCTACTTTGTGAAATTTTAGATACTGTACAACAAATTTACAATTTGCGGAGCAGTGCACGCGTGGCCGAAATCACCCCTTTCTACGGTAACGTTGATGTAAGTTGGAAAGTGCGACCACCTTGTGTGAGTTGGAGATCTTCAGTGTCGTTACTGCGCTTGAAGACTTTTGATATATTTTAAGATATCTTTAAGGTATCCTTAATCTTAAAAATACCTGGTCATCGTTGTATTGCACCAGATAAAGAAACACAGCAAGTTTGCTGTTTTCCAGGCAGCATTAATTCATCCGGGCGCATTCTCTTGCCATCCAGTAGCAAAGTTAACAAATATGAAAAGTATGGGGGGTTTAGTTCATCCTAATGTAAACCTTCATACTTTCATCCTCAAAGTGGAGGAACAATTTGTAAAGCACTGTGAGTCAAATGATGTGCTTGAGAGCATAATTACAGAGTTACTTGAAGGTGATGAAGAGATAACTTTCCCATGCTTTGAGCACGGAAGTGAAATCATAGCATATATAATAAAATATTATGTAACTATAAGGATTAGACAGCATGCAAAGTTTATAAATTTAAAGAAAGTGCACCGAAAAGGAAAATTGCGAAACTGTCTAAAACTTAATGTTTGGTCATTAAATTTTTTATAGCACTCTATCCTTTATGTTTGTATATTGTATAACCTAACTTCACATTTCAGCCTCCCCAAGATAAAATGCAGTCCACGCCATTAAAATTTGATACTTTTGGATTTATGTATGTTTCAACTATATTTGACCGTTTACTCATTTCCTGGAGACTATTTCTGGGAACTTCGATTTTTTTCAGGAAATGTATATACGAGGGTGGTTTGAAAAGTTTCCGACCCCAGATTTTTCAGACATCTTCAGAATATTTTCAGAAATTTTCAGAAAACATGTCAAGAAATGTTGAAATGTCGGAAACTTTTCAGACCATCCATGTACATACATCCTGCGATTCTAGTTTTAAAAGGCCTAGTTGAAAGTAGATGTAACGTTGGTAATTTATTAAAGATCAATTATTTTCTGTGTATCCAAGCAGAATACATTGCACTTCGCTGATCTACGAATAATGTTTTCACAGCGACAAAGTTACTTGTGGTGTGCCCTGAAGGCAACCTGCACTTATTCTTCAGATTTACTAATTGGCCATTTTATTCAATTGTTTTAAGTACTTATAAATGGATAAATTACTAACTCTGAATTCCATCTTTGGTATATACTACTCCCACAAAGAAAAAGAGGGAAAAAGTATCATAATCGTGCTGTTTTTTCCATTTACTCCATATGAGATTATGGTTTCAAAGAGCGAGCTTCAGTGCTGCCATCTCGCGGCTGCGGACATTAAGGGCGTCATCCGATTGTACAGTCAGCATAGGGGAGCTTCAGGGGCGTGGTCTCTACTAATAAAAAATTTTAATATTTTTTTCGAAATATATGAATTTTAATCACTAGATTAAAATTTATCATTAAATATACCAGCTGAATCTAGCCCAAATTCTACGTACATTGAAAGGTATGATTATAAAAATATACTTGTCATCATGACAATCATGGAATGTTTGCATTTTACAGTGAAGCCGATAAAACCGAATCGAGAGCTCTAATATTTTTATTTGAGGAAGGTTTTGATGAGTCACCAAAAACATTTGAATCTGTAACTCCAAAACGCTTAAGTGTGAGGATAATGATTACCAAAACCTTAATTAATAACGTCTCTATGTATTTAGACCTAATTTCTAAAATTTAGGAGATCGTTCCTGAAAAAAAAATAAAAATAGATAACGTATCGCTACCTAACATTCCCGATTACTGTCCTGCGTTTGTAGAACTTACTGCTGTTCGTGGCACGAAATAACCCGTCTTTCTCTCCGTTAACAAGTATTAAAAGTAGTTATTGATTTACCCACATTTATTTCTTGACCATAAAGAGAGAGCAAAAATTCATAATATATTCAAATTTCAAACTTTTTCAAATTATTCAACTTATGAGAAATTATTGCTTCTCGAGTCCATTTTCTCCGCGAATGATATGCAAAAGTAACCGATTACTAGAGGCTCATGTATTCCATGCCAAATGCCGAAAGGCGGCTTCCAGGCTAAATAAGTAGGTGTAGAAAGATAAAATTACCATCTACTAAGAGTCACCGAGAAGTTAGTATCATTATGAAAAAGGATAAGTCATCGAAAGTATTGATACTATTAATATTACTTTTACTTCTTTTCCATCAATAGAAAGCAGGATGAATCTGTATTTCGACATTATTCATAATTCATTATCCATGCTACCCTCGCAGTTAATAACAAGATGAAAAATTCGTAATTAAACGGAAAATATATTTTACTCAATACTGTGCTAAAAGGAAATGAAAATTTTTCCATGGATCAAAATATGGCTGCAGGAAACACTGACTCGGATGAATCTAACAGCCATTCATTAATTTCTTCTGTAAAATCTTCTAAAATACATTTACGTTTAAGTGAACGCCAAAGAATTCCCTTCCAATACGATTCTTTTCAACGATTATGAAGGGAATTTCGGTAGCAGACTCTCTGGCATTGAATCTCATCGAATACTTTCACTTCGTAAGGAAAGGGATGTAATACAAAGAATTGGCGGAGGATCTTAACATTTTGAACCGATACGTCACATTGTCGCTGGAGTAGGGTTAGGGAGGCGACAAATCTAATAATGGATATGGAAATTGACCTCTCCAACCAATTCCTCCTCTCCGAACATCCCCTTTTCCGAATTCTCTTCGGAGTCAAAGCGCGTGAGAAGATCTCTTTCTCTTCGCACTGCGAGAGACTCTCTGGCGGCTATTTTTTTTTCGAAAATCTCGAGAAATTAGTTTCATCTCAAAAATTTATTCCCGACTGCGAAAATGAGTGGTAGATATTCTCTTCCCAATATTCTGGATGAAAGCTGAATGAAAAAACCTTTTGTTTTGTAATTCGACACAGAAATAGTAGGATGTCCTTCAAAGGACAAAGCTCCGATGGAAAGTTTTGAAAAGTACATACATTTGTAACGCGCATTTGAGATAGTCAAAGTGGTTTCTTTGGAAGGGGATAATTTGAATGCACGCAAGCTCATGTCATGGATAAGGGCAGAGAACGTTCTATAATAAAATATTGTTCCTCCTTAGCTAACAAATAGACGGATACAGACTACAGACTAGATACAGATACAGATATATTAATATCTGCCTTAAATACTGGGATGATTTAGGAGAGTTTCCTCTTACTCTTTCAAAAGAGTACTGATTTTAGCCGCTTAAAACTCTGCAAGAAAGGATTTATTTATTAATGGGACTCAAAACAGCCATAGGTGGCCTATTACATTGAATCATAACAATAATATTAATTATCAGCTTAAAACTTTGCGAATCTAAAACGAAAACATAGCAATAGGAAATAATGCATTAGCTATTAAATAGACAATGATAAATTGGAGAAAAGAAGACGAAGAAAAGAGCGAAAAATTAACAAAATGAAAAAATAGGAAAGGTATGTAAATGAGGTTAGATCGAACAAAAACGTTATTTTCGAAATCGGCCTACGGCTAATGCTTAAAGGTTGAGGTTGGTAGTCGTCGTAGCACATAAATAATTTAAATTCAATCGGATAATATCTTGAGGCTGCGCTTTTTACTCAAAATGTTAAATTTTTATGAAAAACATTACATACGTATATTTTTTCCTGATAGTTTCCGGAGTAATTTAATTGCAAAAAAATACACACTACTTAGTCCTTCGCCAATAACTTCTTCAAATAAATTTTGAGTGAGTAGCAGGGTAAAAGAAACACATGAAGTTTGCATTGACCTTACAGCTTTTCAAAACGATTTTCAATCAGCAGCCATTTTCCATTTTCTAATTCATGAGTTAATAATACTAAAAGCACTTTACTCATTGTAGAACTATCATCGTCTTTGCGTTTCCCTAAATTTACAAATTATGAGGGATGTGAAAAACCTGCGCTGGACTACCGATATAAGAAATAACTAAATGACGAGAAAAAAGGAACATGACAAAATATTGAAAAACACTGTCATCAAGTATATGCATGCGATACATCGGTATGATTGGCTTACACACGACTATATACGGCAGTTTTCTGTATTCAGTCTTACTCGGAACACCGGGGAATGAAAAGACGAACGCCGACAAAAACGGCTATCGGAGATTGTAAACCTCTAATTCCTTTACAGCCGTGTCACAACTTTCCTTTCTTTACAATAACCATGATTTGATAATATGTATGCAAAATAATTATCTGGTGTTCACAGTCATGCTGTACAATTTTACGAAATATCAAGGCACTTAGTATTTTTTCACTTGATTTTAGTTTAGACCGGTTTCGTAAGTATGCTTAAAGCTCACATATCATTTCTGGAAGACGTAAGCACGCTTGAGAAAACGGCCGTGAATTAAAACCAAGCGGAAAAATTGCAAATGTCTTGTTTTTCGGAGATCTCAATTCGCGAAGTCACGCCTTACAATATCGATTTCATACACTAGTAAACCTAGCTTTATAAATAAGGATATTTAAATTTGTCATTAATCATAAAATTATAATGAAAGTAAAGAGAATAGTATGAGAAACAATTAGAAGAATTGCGGACGTAAAAAACTTAAGGAATTCGTAGGGAAAAAAATCCCCACTGCAGAAAAACACCCACAAGTAAAGGGGGGGTGAATAACCTGCGATAACCTGCGATAATACCGAGTAATAACCAAATGATGATAAAAAGGAATATGACAAAATATTGAAATACACTGTCATCAAGTACATCCATGCAATGCATCGATATGATTGACTTACACTCGACTTAATACTTCTGTTTATACGAGAGTGAGATCATCATTTGTGTATACGGTAGTAGAATAGGTAGGAGAATGAGAGATAGGGGCGATAAAGTTACGTACAGTAAGAAATGAAAGGAAACGCTACACGCATATTGCCGTATGTTTTGGAAACGACTCCATAGAGGAAAGAAATGGATTCTCCGAACCGGATATAAACGTAGGAGACACTGCAATTGGAAAATTCGGGAACAACAGCGGGTGGACATGAGAAGGGGAAAAAGATAAAAGAGAGAAACGAGAGGTGAAAATGAGAGCAATGCCCAGTCAAAGAGTTTATATCGCTGTGAATGAGGCGGTGAATGTTTCTTTCCTCTCTCCCGGATTTCAGGGGACAGCGGGTGTTCGAAACGAGAAGTCTATTTGCACGAGAGAAAGGGCGAGTGTGACAGGGTTTTCGTAACATTTTGGAGAGCGGCTGAATGGGGGGGGGAAAGAGTTGAAAATTTTCGGGGGCTCTTGACGAGAAGAGATGCGAGTACGAGCGAAGGGGAAAGAATGTTTCGCAAAGTAAGTGAAAGTTGCGCAGAGAGTGATTTTCCGGAGCAATGCTTCGCTGAAGATGTGATGGAAATGGTGGGTGGGAAGGGAAAATTTAATATCGTTCATTATATACGTGGATTCTTTTTCCTACGCTGATAATTCTTTTTCTTCTTTAACTAGAGGCTGGGCGTTGTGGCTGTAACCGAATGGTTCTGTTTTCAGCTACTTCTATATTCATTTCCCACCAGTTCTTGTGCCTTGTTCAAATACTGCATTCTTGATATACCTCTTCCCTTATTTCCAAGTACCTTCCTATCAATCGCATTGTCAAAAATGCTTTGTTTTTAAGCAGGTGTCCTAAAAATTTTGTTTCTTTTTTCCATTGTATTGATACGTTCTCGTTTATTTCTTTTAAAACCTCATCGTTGCTTTCCGTCACTACCCAGCTTATTTTTAGCATCCATCTCAAAATGCACATTTCTGCTGCATCAAATTACTCATTTGCTCTCTCGATACTATTGACTCGATACATTTGAAAATGAAAAGGTGCATTTACTAAATATAAGTGAAAACGATACTTCAATAGAAGTTAAGATACTGAGCCACTGACGCAGTGATTGAGCTGGTATGTTCTCAGCTTGGTCTGTGATACGTCTTCTTTTGTTAATTTGTTTTTTTTTTATTTATTCCATACACCCCAAAAAACTTCCATTTTCTGGACCCTTACATTGGTAGGTGTTAACAACAACAATCACTCAAGACCATTCCTTAATCGGAAAAATTTGACTAGCCGGGATTCGAACCCGGGACCTTAGGGTGCGATAACGTGCGAGAACGCTACCCCTCGGCCGGTGGTTAAGAGCAGTTCTGAAAATGAAACAACAACTTCATGGACCTACAATCTCTAACCTGAGATTTTAGACATAAAAACACCGAGATATGTTAAACGATTATTGTTAGTCACAGCCGATCCACTTACGCAATACATGGCAGATCTTGTCATTATTTTGCTCGTGAAACGAGTATGTGTTTCTCCAGCATATACGTTGATTCTATTTTTCGTGTTGTGGAAAAAGCTAGGTCATCCTATAGTATCTTCTTATATTCTTCGCCTTTAATAACCTTAGAGATTAGGCAATAGTCAGCAAAGTGTCTTGCTCTAGATTCGATCACCTTTGGTACAGTGGCGGAAAAAATTATCGCAACACTTTGCGCGCGCACCAGTGGCTTTCACAGAAACTATTTGGAATTCTGCTTTCTGTGACTGACTGGCAACACCGAGGAAAGCCTCGAAAAGCGGTAATATTTGAGTCGGAGCCTAGAACTTAAACAAAATTCCTCTCTTTCGAACTCTTCTTAGAGCCTTCGCGCGATCTCTCCCCGAGTTCGTCATGTTTATTTCGGCGTTTCTCTTTCACATATAGTTATCGTATTTATAGAACGATAGGTTAAATATATATTTATTCTAATTTCAATCTTAAATGCAATAAAATACATGGAAAATAATTGAAATTTAATTCTTAATAATTTGAAGAATGCTATTCGGTTTTAATAATGCGTAGCAATAAGGAATAAGTGGGATTGGAGTAGAAATACGCGATGTGGCGATTCTCACCTTTAGAAAACGAGAATTTTGGAGTCTAGAGGAAAATGATGTTCTGCGAGATTATAGCGAGAACAGATGGCCTATAATGGTCTCTTTTCCTGGATAATTTGTGCGCTAATAAGGCGTTATTTTGGTAGTTTGGTTTCTCACTCGAACATACGTCTTACGGCTGCCTGCTGGATATTGATGTAAATGTAATTCTTTAAACGTCCAGTTCAAACATAGGATATTCATTATTTGTGATAAACATTCCGAGGAGGATTTTTGATTACAAGTCTTATGTTTTCCATTCAGCAATTAGAATTCGAGAAATCGTTAGAGCGATTACTGAGTTACTATGACACATCGTAAAATTTGTATTTTGTCTACGGAATATAATTTTTCACCAACTTAATCATGCAGACGAAGGAAATTCGTAATATAAATTTATATACACCATTTGTCAACTAGAATACATGAAATCATTGTCCGTCCGGAGTTAAAAGGAAAAATACCAATTCCAAAGTTAAAAAAAACATGATTTCATAAAAACCGAACAATTTCTGCGCATATATCGGACTTGTCTTAAATTTTGTAACAGGGAGCTCGGTGACCTTGGTCATTAGTTAATTGTGTTGCCTTCGCGCGGAGAAATTCACGTAGAAATGCATTAAGGCTTTGATAATTCGCGAGGAAAGTCTTTAACCAAAAGTTGATCCCTTCAAAGTATTGCAGGCGCCAATACAAAACAAATGTTGAAATGATATTTTCATCATTACCTCGCGCGGAAAAGCTTTAACCATATGTCGAGCAATTTCAAAGCAAGTATTGCAGATGCCAGGTATATTTTTCCTTTTCGTGCCTATATCAGCTAGACTCAGGACCCTCATTTTACAGTCGCCCAGTAGAAACTATCCTCTGGCTAATTCAAAGCTCCTTCCTCACCATGGTGCTAAGGAAATTAGATGTTATTGCAATCGTAAAAATATTCCCAAATAATATTATTGTATTAGCGTATTTTAGTAAACAAAGACTTCCTAATAAACAACCCAAGTTTTTAGTACTGATACGTATTTTATGAACGTCTGACTTTATAAAGTTAATTAATTAACCAGAATTATGCTGCCATAATAATATTATTAATAAGCTGCTAAAATGGACTTCTCAGTTTGTTGGGAAGTGTCATAACTATAACTAGTTGCTAATTAAGAGGTGATTTTGCAGCTGTCTGACACATGTTATTGGCATAGGAAGGGCATGAGCTCGAATTCCGCTTAAGTTAAATGAGTTTTTATCTTAAACTTCTCTTGTTCGGGAAATGAACGAATGTAAGATATGGTTTCCACATATATTTATACGCCCCTGTGATTAATATATATATTTACCTGAGAGATACAATTCATTATGGAAAAATAACCATTGGATATGAAGGATTCGGAACAGATTCATCACCAATTGTCGGTCAAGAACATGTTTCGTGTGTCAGTGGACATTCCTCTTCTACCAAGGATTCGAGGTCGTTCACTGAAAGACAATGTCCTTTGACTCATTTTCCACACTTATTAGAGGTATTTGACAGGGCCTCCTGATTTCTCGAAGCACGATGAACCTTTCGCTTTCAGTGCAGCCGATTTTCGAAAGCCTATGCGTCACTCGCAACAACAAACCGGTCGTAAGGCAAGGAGCTCAGGCTTACTTACTCAGGCTTATTGGTGACTATTTCTTCATTGAGGTCTTCTACTTCTATAGACGGACAACTAGCGGACCGCGCAAGCGAATCTTTTTCATTTTTAGTCTGTAAACAAAAGCCTTGAGAACTATTGACATTCTTATGCATATTATTATTCATTGTTCGTCTACAACCAGGACAATTCGCGGGTTCACACTTTCCAATTTTCTCGGCGGTAGTTCCAAACCAATTATATAGATTTAGATTTAGATATATACCCCGCGAGCCGCCAAATGGGTATGGCAGGGGTTGTAATAACACCATCATCACGTAATCTACTCCATCAACCTCTCTAATTGCCCGGGGAAATAAACGACCAAAAGTAATAATGTTTTGTGATTACCTCCCTGTAACGTTTTGCCGATGCTTCTCGGAGATAGCGTTAGGTCTTTACTTGCACTTAAATTTCATTTACTTCGTCTTTAGGTTCTGAACCGATAAAGCTTTCGAAGAGCTTCCGTCAGTTATTAGATCTTCTCACCTGGAGCGAATTCCAATAAAGAAGTGGTTAACTCTATGTCTCGGAGGCTGAATCATATGGAGGAGAATGGATATATTATTAATCATCCTATATTTTTCTTGATTCCAAAGTAATTCTCGTAGATTAATCATAATGCATATGTGCACACTGTTACCGAGTCTGAGAGAAAAACGATTACATATAAATATTTTCCACATGCTTTAAATTATGTTAAATAGTCTCCTTCTCGTAAAAACATGAAAATTGAGTAACATTACGGGGATGGAGGTCTATGTCGGAGCTGATTTTTTTTCATAATCATCCATGTGTAAGAATCTACGGATTCTATCGGATGTGGACATGAATATACAGATGATAATTAATGATTGCTTTGTCGCAGGGGCGCAGCCAGGATTTGTCTATGGGGGAGAGGGTCATAGGCAGTAGAAAGAGCGAAAAAATTTCTACATTTCAGGGGCCGGTATCGCTATATGATAGAAGATATGTTAAATTCTTAGAAAAAACTGAAATGCATAGAAAACTAGGATATGTTCACGGTTATGTGACAAAATTAAAACTTTTTTGAGATTTTAGTTTGTAAAATGAATAATTGAATAATAATGATGAATAATAATCCTCAGTGATATTTGGATTTCCTGTTTTGATAGGGCCAATTTCTCTTACATTGTCATTATTTCTCTAGGTGTAAGGTTTTTATCATTGTAAATATTGATTTCGAGTGCCTTTGAGAGTTTTTTGAAATCAAAAGAAGGTTAATTAAACTTTCCTTCAACTGTTAGTGAATGTAAGAAGAAATAAATTAGTAGTAGTGATTTAGGAGATGATATTGAAACGTTAGTATTTTGGAGGTAGCACTACAATTTGGACAACCCAGTTACTTTGAAGGAAACCGAAGACCAATCGTAGCGGTGACGGATGAATTTTTCCTCTTAAATTATGTTGTTTTATAAATACGACATATTCTGATTATTGAGTTTAAATGTCGACAGCACAAAAACACCATAAAAATATGTCCATGTCTATGTAAGAACCATCCAATCCACCTTTCGGCGTGTGGCAGGGGGTGCATACAGCTTAACCCTATTTTCCCAATCGATTTCTTTCGCCTATCATCCGCGGAAAAAATGAATTCTTGATGCGATTCCTTCTAGCATTTATTTCTCTAATCTTCCTCGCAGTATCAGAGCGGCCCACATCAACAGGGAGGTCGCATTATATCGATTGCATCATTTGAGAACCTAATTTTTCTTAACTTACATAGTAAATTTATCCTTAGAATTAGTCTTCTATCTCTTACTATGATTACGCGTACTGATTCATCTGAGTAACACTCACCGTTTTATCATGGCAATTCTGTACAAATAGTATCGTATACAACCAATCAAACAAATACCGTACACGAACTGTAATATAAAATTAATAATCAGTATAATCGCGAAACAGTATTTTCTCGTTTGGCTAGGTTGAATAAGAGGTTATATGACTTTTTTCTTTGAAACACGATTAGCATCCCCTCAACGATCTGCTAGTTAATCTTTGCATTCTATTCAATTTCCTATCGCATCTCCAATATGTTCTTTCAAAGATAAACAATAGCTAAACGTGACTCTTCGGTATTTTGTGTGGCGCACTAACACTAAGGGTTGTCGCGAAATTTGTTGCTGCGTGGAAATAACGTTTTTGAAAGATATCTAACATCCTTACGCTTTATATACATCATTCACAAAAAACTCTAGGTGCGTCTTACAAGATTTGCCTTTATGGAATCCGTGTTGGATCAGAATGATTCCTATCTTTATGGTAAGAGACTGAATAATGGAGCTTGCTATAATATGCTCCATTATTTTGCATAAATTCGAAGTTAACGAAAATTACCCATAATAATCTGATCATTCTTAGGCCCCGGAGTGACGTTTAATTTTTTACACGATATTGGGACAGTACCCTCATTAATTGATTTCTGATAGAATTTCCTATCAATCTGTTGCAGTGAATTTCCACTCGCATCAACTTATATCTCTATGGAAATCATCTCCGAATCAATGCGAGAGGTAAAACCGTTAACTCGACCATCATTTAATGAGAAACATTTCTGGAAGTACGGGTTAAGTAAGTTAGCTATTTCTGCCGATTTATTTAAGGCAATTCCCTCTTCGCTTATAATGCTAGGAATAGAAAACTGACCACCACGAGTGTCACGCACTTATGACCAAAATTCTTTCTAATCGCCAACTAGTGATATTAACAGGGTTCGAGATCTATATTCCTGGTATTCTTTTCGTGATCCTTCCTCAAATATCTTTTGCACTTCTCTATAGTTTTGATCACTAAGCTCATGGATCTCATCGTACGGTTTAAGTTTTCTCAATCGCGAGTGAATGACTCCTATGCAATGCTTCAAACTTCTTCCTCGTCTCACCTACTGTTTAGAAGGAACATATTTAACTAAATCTACTTTGATTATTCGTCGAAACTCTACCCAACTATCTTTTACTGTATTTTCTCTCGAAAAGCGTAAAAAAAATTATCCAAGCCTTCGTTCAAATAAAACCTTAAACTCAGAAATAATTGCTTTGCGAATTACACACACTTGCCTCACAGGCTTAAGAGATCTAACCGCTACTACTACATTCATCCCTACCATTATGACATCATGGTCTGACTGTACCGTCAACTACAGAGAAGCTAATTATTATTTGTGGGTGGGAAGTGGCTAGTAAATATAAATTGATACCTTGCTTCGCACGATTCGTTCGAGTTTTCGTCATATTTACCTGATCTAAACCATGCAACGAAAAAGTAAGATGTATTTCGTGAATTGTTTTCCCACTGCTAGTGCTGGAGAATTTTAGATTATCCCAATGAATATTGGTTAGGTAAAAATCTCTTCCTACGGCGATAATTGGATCTTTTATTTTCTCACCATTTTTCTGTAGGGCATCGGATAATACAACAATACATCCTATTTTTTCATCGGGAGGACGACACAAAGAACAAACATTAATTTTACTTCCGTTTTGTCTTTGAATCGAGCACCAAATGATTTCGCTCCTGCTATTTTCTACGAACTCATCGCGCTCACTAATTAAATGAGTCCATACTGCTATAAAAAGTCTACCACTAGATCTACATAGTTATATTTTCGGTATATCATATAATCGGGGGAAATATCTCGCTTAGAGTAATATCTTCGCTTAAGCAACTATCTTCCTAGTATGATATCCGCGCAAATTCTCATCGTAACGTTAAAGAATTCCGCCTGTTTATTACGTAAGCTCTTGCAATTTACTATTATTATTTTTAGATCTCTCAGTTCGCACATTAAAACATGGTTTCCTTTTTCGAATAACCTTTATCTTTTTTAAGTGAATTTTTCTTTTTCACAATTGCAATTTTTCTATTTTTTTGGGCTAAGCTCATGCATACCCTTTTGCCTATTTTAGTGGGCGTTAATAACTATTTCTACTGCTGAATAAAAGAATAACTTTGTCTGCATATATTCGCTCTTTTCTCTAATATATTCGCATCTAAACCGCAAAACTAC
This sequence comes from Sympetrum striolatum, assembly GCA_947579665.1. Taxonomy (NCBI): domain Eukaryota; kingdom Metazoa; phylum Arthropoda; class Insecta; order Odonata; family Libellulidae; genus Sympetrum; species Sympetrum striolatum. The sequence goes on along the minus strand of OX388342.1, from coordinate 42,950,569 downwards.
GTAGTAAACAACATTAAAACTACGGTATTCATGGGGGGAGAGGGGGGCGGGAATTTTTTGGAAGAGTCCGTAAAGCGCACAGAAAGTTTAGTAAAATCAGCGAATGATAGCTGAGTATGGCGCCTAATATTTGGATCTAAGTAGCCTTGGGAAGTATTTTTACATACAGAAATCAAGATGATCAAATTGGAAGTGGAAAATTTTATTCATCGCTACGGAGAAAGTAGAGAAGTGAATACCCGCCTCTTGGAAACTTTACTGAAGTAAAATCATACTTCAGAAAATATTTTCTGAAGGTCGCTCCGTTTCACAGCGTTAAACCCGTAGCTCGCATGTAATTCAGAGTAAGAGCGTTGATAAGCTTACTCCATGAGGCGAGAACGGTATATCTAATGCTTGTAAAAGGACAATCGAATTATCGGTTTTAATTTGCAATTCAGATTCCAACTGCTAGAATATTATGGATCCTGTTTGCGATTGCATTCAAGCTCATTAATCAATTACATTACAGCTCTGGACATATTAGATTGAAATTATCTGTTGTAGAGTAATACACTCACTGTAGATGAGATTCGTATGAGTTGTGCGATGAATGAATGAAACATCTATATATATGTGATACCGTTGCAATTTATAATATATTTTTCAGTCAGTATGGTTAAAGTGCATTGATGTCTCATAAGAAACACCATTTGTTATTACACAAATATTACTCCCTATTACATATAGCCTGATAGAGCTGAAAATTGTTGATTACTGATTCCACTATTTAAAAGCTAATAATAGTGATGACAATTCCTGTCTAAACGTTAATTGCTAAAAAGCTCTTGGAAAAATTAACTCCTTTAACTCACGGATAAGATTGGATTTATCGAAAGGATATTTTTAATACCTTATGCAGTGGAAAACTACACTGCTCGAGTGAAAATAGAAAGTTAAGAATAGGACACATCTTAGTGGTTTCTGAATTCGAATTTTTAAGTGTTGAATTCTCTTTGCAAAAATTCTATTCCATCACAATTCTACCATTTAGACCTTTAATTAGCGAAATAATACCTCAAAATGTTCATTTTAACGTCTGATATTCCGCTATCAAACAATCTTGTTTGTAACTATCTCCCAGTGTATTATATTAACATTCCACACAACGTTTTTATCACGGCTAACTTTAAATAATAAATGGCAAAAAATGAAGACATTGAGGCTAAGGCACTACTTGGAAATCTCGCGAAGGTGAGTCTTAAATGTCTGCATATATATACGATACTAAAAGTCTATTTCCCATTCGTAAGGATTTTGAATATTGCCGGTTTTACTGCCTCTATACAGAGTTGCCGAATTGTCGGAGTTAGAGTGATTTCAGTTAGTTTCCACGTAATCCGCGCTCTCACGCCAACTGGTGTTGCGATAATTGTTTCCCCCACTGTACATCTAAAAAATGAATAGGGACTGCTTGGAAAGATCATGGGGCGAGCTTCAATTGACTCCCACAATATTTTAAAGAGAGTCATAAATGTTGACTCTCAGGGTCTTACGCTCTAAAACTATGGTGTCGCCTGTATTTGTATGGTATATATTTGAACGTATTCGTTTGAAAATATTTTACCCCACACTTAATTTATTCTTAAATTGAAACTTCTTATCAAGAATACGCACTTTTTTGCGCGTTATGTTTAGCAATAAGAAATGTGCAGTTAAACTTTCACTGCTCAAAATGAATGCTTAGATCGTCATATTTTGAGTAATCGACGTTAAAACTACAGATGAAGTTAACCACGGAATCCATCCATACCGTGATTTAGGGTTTCTCTGATAGTGATCCATGCATTTCTTCCATAGTGGAGTGAAGGGCCCACAAAGGTTATTACGTGAAAGTTAGCATACGGGGAGAAAGGAATGCGAATTTAAAACTTTTAAGAGAATCTTTATCTTTAAGTCAAAGAGAGGACAACGTTAAATAAATTAATTTCTTCAATTTTTCAGTTTGTGTTCTGCTAATGAAACTATTCAGGATTGCGATCCATTTTTTATCCTGTATGACGATGAAAAAAATTGTCATTTACTTTAAAGAAATTACAATTCTAATTAATTGAAACTCTCTTATGCCTATAACCTGAAAACATGTGATTCTTTTTTTGCACGGAGTATTGTACATGATAGTGATTGCTCGAAATATATTCTGTACCGAAATAAAGTTTAATTTGATCATCTTTAGAGTTTATAAGTTCTTGATTTTGCTTTTCTTTTAAGGCAAAAATTATCGAGAAGAGGAAGAATCGATTGTGGATATATTTTTATAATCGCTTCCAATGCAATGCACAATCTGTTAATGCAGAAATGACTAAAAGCGTAATTTGAATGAAACACGCTCGATAAATTCGTCAGATTTATGAAAGTAAAGAATTCTACCTTATATTTCTCTGTCCACATTAAGAAACTATCTATTTATCTAACCAATTCGATTGGTAGTATTAAGTATTCTTTAAATTCTACGCTACGAGGAATAACTTGGCAATATATTTCCACAAGAGAAGAAATCTGTCGAAAGTCCTAAAAATTACACAGGGAATAAGTACAACTTTTAGCATTGTTTCACAATAGGGGCAATGCATATATGCATTATATATAAATGTATATTTAAATACTTTAAACAAGAATTCACCGATCATTAACCTTTAATTCATAACAATTTTTCACGGTTCATCTCATCCCACCAACCGAGCCCCCTCATCTCCCTGAAATATTTGAGATATAAACATCGTTATTTTACCAATATCCGCGATTTAAACTTGCCATTAAGTGATTCCTTCACATTTTTTAGTTCCAAATCATCAGCAACCACCTTTAATTCATTAAGATCAATACATTCCACTCAATTTTAATTAAGGGCGCAGCTTTCACTCGAAAATTTATCCTCTCCGTAAGCGCACTTCGATAGCCAAAGTTGGCTCGTTGAAATATTGTAATGCCAGTGAATGAATACGAAACACTCATACTCGTACCACTATAATGATTTATTTGCGACTATGGTTTCGACGCGTCGCGTCATCTTCAATTAATTGATAATATTCTAATGCCACCAAAAAAACTGTACAGGTTTTCTAACAAAATCAAATTTCATGTATATACTTTCTGCTCAAGTATAGGATAAGTGCATACTAATAGAATCTCAAAACGAATCGCTCTAAACTCTCGCGTTAATTGAACAATCAATTTTAATGCGAAATTTTTATTTCTTTTCTTCAGTAAAATCTCTAGGATAAGTAAGACAATTGATGGCGTAAATTATGATAAGTAGAGTCACACCAAGAACGATCAGAATCTGTAGAAACACCTTATGCGCATTTCACGTGATGAATTCATCTCATGTTCCCAAATATGCCCTTATGGTAGGTGAAGGCGTGGAAGATGGAACAAAGTTTTAATTGGAAAACAAAGAGTTTAAAATTAAAGGTATTCTGGAAAAGAATGCCCATGCTCTTATCTATAGACGTGTAGTATTGAAAGTGAAGGCATCCAATTGGCAATTCTCTTGATTGGAAATTATTTGTGAAACCCAAACATTGAAAGGAGAGAGTAGGAATGGGGAATTGATCTTCTTACTGATATTATTATCTAGGATAGGACCGTCAGAGAAAGTACCTACTAGAGGAATCAATGAAAGAAGTACAGGGTGTCCGGGTTAAACGTATAATAATACAATGTGTAATAACTTGAGATTTAATTAAGATATTTATTGGCAGCTTGTTTCTAGAAGTGTGGTAACTCAAAATGTTTTTTAGACAGTTAATAAACCTCTATATATGTACCATTAGTGGCAGAAAGACATCTAATATGTATTTTAACCTCTCCAAGTGTTTTGCAGCATTGCTGGCGTAAAATTTTCAATAACTGCAAGAAATCGATTGCGCAGTCCTAGTAAATTACGAACTGGTGTCTGGTACACCTGATTCTTCATAAACACCCACAGAAAAAAACTCAGGTGGCCTCATGTCCGGATTTCTAGGGGGCCAAGCAATCGATGGACTACCTCTTCCAATAAAGCGATCTGGGAACTCATTATCCAAGAATCTCCTCACAATTACTGCATAATGGCATGGTGCGCCATCATCAAGCAGACATAGAAAATATTTTGAGTAACCAAAACTTGTAGAAGGAAATCGCTAATAAATGTCTCCATTTCTTCTCAAGTTATTACGTTTTATATGATTATAGGTTTAACCCGAACACCCTGTATAAGATGATCTCGAAGATGGGTCTAAAATATATTCCTATGAGACGGAACTGTAAAACAGGCTATTTATAAAAGTGAACATAGCGATTTATATTTTAATGGAATTTATAAATATGAACACCACTGCTATATATTTATCAAGGTAAAGAACAAAGACATCAGTATGAGTCATTTTAGGCGTACAGTATTTCCTGTGGAAGTTTCCGTTCCACTCACCCTTCGCTATTCATCCACCAATTTCTCACTCTCCGAAAAGAAGATTTCTCCTATCAGCGGTTCCATCAAACCGTCACTATCACGCAATTTCGGGAGAATGTGGGAGAACAAGAAACCTCCGTTCCTTTGTTTATTTCCGCTAACATTCTGTCAGTTCTGCCTCGCATTAACCTGTCTCCGACCGCTTTCCCTTATCCTTCCCAATCACGTTCTTCTCTTCCCTTGTATTATATTTCTTATCCGGAATATCATCCAATCCACTTCCGAAAAAGAATGACTTAATACATCGAGTTGATGATTTTGCCAGGGTTCTGAGAAATGTCTGTATGTACGTGAAATTTCTCTCTTTCTATTTGGTTCCCGGGATACGGTAGTTTTTGTGTCCCTTTATTATCTCTCTTTTGTAATGTATTGATTGGCAACACTCTTGTTGGCTTGGTTCCTTTAAATACAGAAAATGAATTTAAAAGAATGTTTTTTCATTCTGTTTATTGAAATATGAGATTATATTTTTGCCTATTTTACAGCAATATATCTAATTAATGTCGTCATTTAATAAACCAAATGTAATTTAGCCTGCTCGCAGAATTATTGTAAGAAATCTCAATTCGTTAAAAAAGTCAATAAAGTGCTTGTAACCTTTAATTACTTTCTCCGATCAAATTTTGCAGATGAAAAATATCAAGAAGCAAACAAAAATTATGGTAATTGTAATATTGTTGTAAGTGCTTCGGCAGCTTAGGTCATTTCACGCAAGGACTCTCACTAGGAATCGAACCTGGGATCGCTTTCATCACAGCCAAAGGCGCTGTCCAATGACTATCCAGAAGCCCTACATGATATTAATCATGAATATTTATCTAACCATAAAAACTGTATGCTGAAATCTGCATTTCTTTGAGTTTACCAAGTAGATGACTGCAAGTACGACCCCGGACATTTACTGTAAAAAAGTGTGGATCATACGAAGTTCGTCTCTATAAGTAACGTTCCTTCCTGGAATTCAACGCACATTAACGTAGGTAATAGCTGAGCTTCTGGAGACGGCCCAGGCCACTCCTTAGGCTAAAGAGCAATCAAGATTCCACTTGGGCTGTAGATGGTGGATGAAATACTAATCAAGCTAATACAGAGACCCCAAACATCGCAGAGAATTATGAAATTTTGCAGGCTCAGATTCACAGATTCGGAATCAAGAAACAGAAAACGTAGCATTTAGATGAGAATTATGACAAGAGTGAAAAACATTCTAGAAAAAAATCTCTATGAAGACAGGTATTGCGGAGGGAAAAAACGCAACCTCGGAACTCCATTATCTCTCAATTATGCAAGGAGATCTGTGGAGAGACCTGACAAGAGAACAAAGAAGAGGTAAAGGAACCATCAAGCCAATGGGCGTAACCTCACAAGTCAATATAGAGGATTTTATAACGCTATGGGACAAACATCCGACCTCAGTTATAAAAGGGACGGCTAATATATTCAATGAAAACGACTTGGAATGAAATTTAAGATTACTTTTAGTTTGTACGGAAATTGTTGAGTTTTTGACATGGTTATCTATTCAAAAGATAAAAATCTATCCGCGATTTTCTGTCTGGAAAAGATGTTTCGGGCAAAAGGCGTCAGTTCCCCCTTAAAGGCGTGTCTCCATTTGTAAGAGCCTTATTTTCGGACTCACGAAACGAAGTTATCTCCGGGTCTGAGATATCGTGTGGGCAGAATGGAAATGGAATTCCGAGATGGCTGAGAAGTCGGAAATCAGCGGATTTAATTATCGGGAGATTAGGTTTGAGCCCGAATTAGATAGACGCATCGGGCAAAGAGGACGAATATAATCCTTTTGCCGTCGGATATCCAATCCTTCCCCGCACAACAGAGCGATGTATAATTCCATAATAAAAAAGTCCTGCTTATCTGCCGTCGTGTATGGCGACCATCTCGGGATGGGGTTTCTGGAAAAAAGATCCCAGCGGACGGAAAAAAGATGGATCCTCTTTCTTCTCCTTCTGTAAACTTCGCTTTCCCTGGATTTCCTTTGAAAGGATCTCTCCTTCTCCAGAATTAACTCTGCGCTCCCTCCCCTCTTTCAATTAGGGCGAGTCTTCCCCGTGGACTCCGCAAGCACGCACACACTTGCACCGCCTAATGCCCCTCCTTTGCCCTCCACATGCAATCCTGCCAACTTCCAACGAACTAATCCGACCAATGAGCTGATTCCCACTCCTCCGATGTTGCTTTTTTCACATTTTCATTTCCTGCCGCTCCTTCCTCGAGAAATATTAATTTCAACCCTTTTCTTTTCCTCCAAAATTTTGATTACCCCTCTTTTCCCTTTTTCCCCTGTCTGTGGTTCGCCCATCTCTGACAAATGTTTCGCCTCCATCAAGTAGTGTTTTCATTACTACTTCAGCATCCCAATTTTTCACAGCGTGGGCGGCAATATAATGGATATATATCTCGCATCAATGTTGAATCACAGATCATTAAAATTTAGCGAGAAATCTGGCGGAAGTCATTAAAGAGGAAAATAAGTCAAAGGAGAAATTATACTAAAATGTGGGGAAACTGCCTTAGATTCACATGCTATCTTTTCTGGCATTCGGAGGAGCTTTTTTAGAAGCAAACTCTAGGAATTAATTTTCGCTGACTCTTCACATTAATAAGAAATTGCTGGAATATAGAGAGAAACCGATCACCATAACATATCATTTAAAATCATCTCGTCTGAAGAAAATGTAACTGTTAGTATTTGCACTTTTTATGGGGGTGCTGCCCCCTAGCGTTCGCATCCGTTACAATGCCTTCCACTGAAGGTGAATAGTTATCCGATTGACTACCAGAGGGCCTAAAAATGGAAGCTGTTCTGCTTTACTTTGATTAGGAGTCTAATCGTTTTTCGTACGACTAAATTCCACTATATTTAGCTTAAAAACCCAATTCAAAAACATTCTTATGTAATAAATGCGGCAATTTAATCAAATCAATTTTTCCGCCCCAAATGATTCTCGTTGTACTTGATAATCGAATGTTGAATGTTACATAATTTTTAAAAGACTTCGTACCGTAGTATAAGTACTACTTTTAAGTATGATTTTCCAACACAGTGGAGTACTATTTTGAAACGCGGATTTTCTGGAAGATAACTACTATATAGACTTTTTTGCAGTTTGCAGACTACACAACTAATCATTCCTCTTGAATTGGAAGTTCAAAATAATCTTCATTGCTAAATGACATATTAAGGTAACTTTATTCGTCAATAAAGTTGTTATCTCTCAATAATAAATATTTAATATTAAAAAACTACAGTGAAAATTATATTCATACCCCCTCGACATCGACAGAAAAGCAAAATTTACTTAAGACTGATCCACTTTGATTGAAAAGTAATCATCGGTTTTTGAACTTTCGACAGAAGCTATTTTGATAGTTTAAATAAGTAATGAAGACCGCTGCTCAATGTCGTTGACCTGGGAACGAAATTACACTTGGAATTTAGCCCTTATTAGGCAAAACACAGATTGCATTGATGAAAATATAGTACACTCAAACGTTTCAAATTTACCAAAGTTTATTTGGAATAAGAATTCAAATTAATAACTATGACTGAAAGATGCTTAGAAAAAAATACAAATAGTAAAATCCAAAGTCACGAAAGCAGAAATTCGTAGATCGTTCGTTTTAAGCAATCAAGAAAAGCATCTAATATCACACATTCTTATCTTATACAATTTTATTCTTAATAACCTCCTCTCACCATTCATCTCACTCGAGCTTCTGTATAAATTACCTCGACCCAACAGTTTACACAGTCTATCTGTAGGTATTTAGCTCGAATGCAACTTGGAACCTCATCCCCCTCTAACGTTAGTATTTTAGTCAGCTTAAGGTGGCGAGATGGGGCTTACTAGACATGATGAGGAGTGAAGAAGTTTCCCCTTGCTGCTCACAGGTTTACCGAGATTTGTCTTGAATAAACCACCTCGTAGTATTTATCACGCCTACATTCACTCTTCGAAATGTTCTAGTTTTCACATTAAAATGAAACTTTTCTTATCAGTGAGTGAGATACAACTTTTTTTGAACATAATACTAGCTGATATGTGACTCATTTCGCTCATGATGCGATTGCATCAGCCCGCGGATGTGGTCGGCAAACAGAGTTATCTCTCACCGCGGCCCATCCGCCCATTTCAACGCGCATTCATCAAATTAGTCTGCACCGAGTGACTCTTGCGATAAAAAGGATGTTACAGCGCGGAATAAATTTTGTACGTTTCTAAATTTGATGAAGTCAACAAAAACAAAACTTACTCTATCTCGATTCGTGCCATCACGCATTACCCTCTACTCTGCAGCGTATGCACGAATTCATATCTGGTCAGTCTCAGAAGTTCACGACTAGAATAACTGTTCTAATTAGCTAATTGTCCCGGGCTGAATTAGCAATATCTTCGTAATGGAGGATTTAGTATACAGATAATAATAATTCAGCGATCCCTGATGAGCGCTAAACTAAAGTAAGGGAATATTTGTAGATAAGTATATTTACTAGTGGCCCATCTCCCTTATTATCTATTTGAATGATACATTCTGGACTGTCAGAAAACATTAGAAAATCATTTTTCGATTATTTCGCAGAGATTTTGACGCAACAGTCCATATGTGTGATAATATGGGAACACGGCTGAGATAGAATGTTTGAGAAGAGCTCATTTCGTTCCCAGAAGACGAGTACTTAGAAGTAGAAAATATATTGGGAAAACAAATAGCATTCGGAGCAATGGAATCAATTGGAGCATCTAAACCGATGCGAACCGCAGGAAAAAGTGGAACTGAATTGGTTTGCTAGAGGTTTGAGTCTTTATTTAATTTTAATTCTAAAACTTTTCTGTACACAGTCGTCCCTTATCTCGGTTAATCAATTCCGTACTCTACCACGATAGGCTAATTTTCGCGAAGTAGGATTATTTATTTATATATCCAATGTTTTCGTAGTTAGATCACAGGAAACCTTTGTTTGACTGAAATAGGTTCATTATAATATTTATATGATAAATGTATTTGAAAAAAGGCCATAAAGTGAAGCCGTGAAAGTCGCAGCGCAAAGAGGCGAGGGATGACTGTATATTTCCATCGTAATCTTATTTGCCCTCGTTGACGAAATAGCCTTTAACTTTAAAATATCTGACACAATCAATGGTTGAAATAATTCTTGTTTTAATTAAAATTCAATTTGATTTGTATTAAATAGATTTTTATACGAAACCTCACTTGCTCATGCTCGTAAAGTTCCCAAAACGGATTGTCAAATGTTCTGTCCGGGTAGCTTAGATGGTTAAAGTAACCTCCCGGATAGAGATCCCTTTTTCGATCCCTGATCCCGCCAGAGTTTTTTCAAGTCCGTTTTTCTATGGTAATTTTCCTGGGTGCACGCCCTTAAGTGCAAAGTTACCTTAACTCTTTTCCTTAGACTTTTAGTTTTAGGTTGGTTTTTGTGTTACAATTATACATTTTTTTAATTCCATGTTAGAGTTTTTAAACATAAGTAATCTGTTCGAAAAAGCGTACAATAATGTAAAATTCAAAATACGTGACGATTGAATGGTATCATAATTTAACGGCTTCTGATGGCCTCTGGTGTTTGGTGAAATTATTAATGCGACATTCGTTCGAAACTCTTGGACAACCCTGTTCTAAACTAGCATAGAAATCCATATTTCCTTGTTCTTAAATTCCTTGTTTGTTAATGCAGATTAAAATGAAAATTAAGGGAGGATAACAAGATGGTGATAGCACAAAAACTTAGGAAATCTCAGGATTGGACGGTAGCCTGTTTGCGTCAATCCGATTCCTTAATCTCTCCCATTTCGTTGCAATCGTCAAAGAGCTTTACAACAGGAACTAATCCTTGCCCAATTAAGAACATATTTTTCTCAATCATTCACTACGACCACATCGTACCGACTGATAACATCCGAAGAGATGGGGGTGTTCGGAGTAGTATTGAAGCAGAGAAAGGATTAAAGATTGCCAGCGATGTTATAAATATTTAAGACGGAGGAGAGATAACGCAGGTGTAGTGATTTCGGAGGGAGCGATGAAAAGGAAATGAAGTAGAGAGAAAGAGGTGGGGTGTATATGGTTTTTAAGAGAGGCAAATTAGTCGTGGTCCGTTTCATTAAGTCTAATTTGGACTGTAGGGAAAGAAAAAGAAATAAGGGTGGCGAGGAAATGAGGAAAAACCGTAGCCCCCCACGGGTTAATGCATATTTTTTCATCTCCCTTTCAAAGGCGCGGTTTAATCCTTTCAATATTATTTCATCTTTCCACCGCATCTGTATGGTTTTTAAGAGATATTGATTTTTGAAGAGGTGAGCCGAAAATTACCGTCTATGTAATATAATCAGTATTAGTTGATTTTATATCGGCTACAGTCATTACATACCAAAATCACATATAATTTTTTGCTTGCATTTCAAACATAAAAATCTAACAAAGTTTTCATATTTTTCATGAGTTTATTAAATTATAATACGCCGAACTGGTTTAGAGTGATTTTAAATTTTAAAATATCAAAACGATAATTTCAGATGTGATGTGCGAGAGAATTTACGCAATTACTTTAGAAGCTTTCACTCTCAAAACATTATATTAATAGATTGAACCTTGAAATATAGGTAACCTTTGGCATAAACTTATTGAACTACTTCTAGTTTGCATTCATATAATTCGGAATTTTACTCTTTTTCTCTCAAATTTATTTTTGCCCGATTAAAAATAGGTGGATTTGACTTAAGACTTAAAATGATGATCGGCAATGTGGCAAAATACAAAATTCGGTGTCTTGGCATGAAATTCGCTCTTTTTATTTCCCTTAAAAAATCATATTTATATCATTTAATGACTCTTATCCCACTATTTGAATCTATTGAACAGTTTCTCAAATTCAGTACAGAATTTATTTTATTCCATTTTATCGTTTCTACCATACCTATACATACCTTGGATCAAGCATTCATGGAGTAGTACTTTTAAAGTATCCTTTGGTAAGGAATAGAATAAAATGAATCTATCATTTACTTTCTATCTAAGTCTTGTTTATTACTGAGACGGTATAAGTCCTACTAAGGAATAAGCAATTCCGAATAATGACATCTATTGGGGTCACTCCTCAATGAACACCATGAATAATGCAATTCAATGAATCCTGGTGCTGTACTCTAGTGGATGTTCTTTACTCTTAGCCTTCCATCTTATTGTTTGTGAGGAAATCAATGGCAAAGCATCTCACTCCCAGTCTTAACAGGATACGTTATTCCCTCTCCAACACTTTTGACTGCTGTTGATAATGGGGTTGAGACAAACCATTTCTTGGGCTGAATGCCTTTATAAAATCCAAAACAGCAGAACTATACTAAATTGCGTCTAAGTAAGTCTGAAGAATATACTTATAAATGGAAATAAGTTATCGTAATGATTAAATAGTAGTATTCATTTCAAATATGACCGTGCGAGGTACTCATCGGATGGCGTTCCGCTAAACGATAAAGCCAAACTTACATTTTATGTTACAATCCTGTTTCTGGACATGCTATTGTCAGGAAATTTCCAGCAAAACAGGTAAAATAAGTCTCATATTCTCATCCGTCATAAATCATACAATTCGCGCGTTACAATGGAAATTGCGAAGTGAGAAGCTTTTCGCAAAAGTAACACCTTTTCGAGGAGATACACGTTGTATGAACATTCCCCATTTCCAATTAACTTTCTATACTAAAAGGGTTTAATTCATAAAGATTCCGCCTATTCTTCATCTCTCCAACTTCAATGTCCCTCAATCTGCCCACATTAACAAGTCTTTCACTAATCACTTTCCGATACCCCAATTCATTCACACGCCATTATTGTCAGCGTCCCCAGCACTCCCACGAGTTCCTCAAAATTGGAAAGTGAAGCCTTGCAACTGATCGCATCTAATTACTTCTCTCAATTAATCACTTTTTCAAAAAAGGCGCGACTGCCTCAAATTAATTAGAATCGGATACGAATCAATTTTGCGCGGTAGACGCTTTTGTCGATTCCCTCCTGCCACCCACATCTCCGCCCGCGAAATCCCCACTGTCATACTCTGTTTTTCCTCCGGCTGCGTCTTTTTATCGCTTACGATCGCATCCGACTCACAAAGGCGCTTGTGGCGGAAGTAATAAAGGGCAAGGGTTTTATAAAGCTTTGGTGCCATTCGCTCGGGTACAGTTGAAGAGTGTCGCGTATAAAAGATCCTTGCGCTCGTCTATCACATGCAGCAACGGACGTGAGCTGAATGCGCACTTTTTATGATAGGCGTCGAAGGGGAAAAAGGCCGCGAATATCTGCTACGGTTCTTCGCGCAGTTCGCTGTATGGACCGGTATCAATCCCCCCAGTCGCTCGAAGCAGTTGTCTGAGTTACAAACAATAGGTTCGATTCTGACTGACTGTTGCTGTTTTCAAAGCAGGTAGGTTGATCCCGTGGGGGTTTGTGTGCAACTGAAAACTCTATTTTTTTCCACACGTGCCTCGGACGAATCCAGCATCGATAGTTATTCGTTTAATACGCCAAAAAACATTACCGTTTAGAATGTAAAAATATAAGTTAATTCTTTGAATATATTAAAAAAATTTTAATTGGAATTTGGAATCCCAATGGTACAAGAATCCACACAAAGTGCGAATAAACTTGTTCGCGATAGAATTAAAACTTGGAACTCTGAATCACAATCGAAGAATTGTAAAATAAAACAAGGTTTAAGAAAAACAACACAGTATCTTATACTTTCCTCATATAGGGGTTTAAGTGGCGACTCGTTTCGTCTAGTAATAGCCATCTCCAAGCCTAAACTAGTCGCCATTGAATCCTATAAACGTAGAAAGTTAAAGTTACTGTGTTCTTTTAAAACCTTGTTTTATTTTTCAATTCTTAGATTATGTCGGAATTCCACAAACTTTCGGCCTCATTCGTGAATTTTATCTAAATCACAAGACTAAGAGGTTAACCCTTTGATACCGAAGCCCGCAAGTATATATAATCGATTTTTCTATCAGCTACGGATATTTTCAATACAACTAAGTTTACATTACCGTGATTGAAATACAAATACCCAGTACTTAGGATGACCTTTTGGCCTGTCATCGTATCTTACTTTCCGTCAACATCCTCAAAGAATTATTCATTTTCTGTTTAACCCATTCAGATCGGATAGCAATTTTAATACTTTCGTCAGAAACGGAATCTAATTTTTCTGTTTTCTAGTAGATTTATATACTTTATAGTGAATATCAACAAAGAAAAAAAACTTTGAACAATTTGAAAAATTAGAGAATATATTAGAAATGGGCCGCCGATGGGCGGCCTCCGCTCCTGGGTACCGTCGGCTAGGCCGCCGATCGGCGGCCTCCGATCCGAATGGGTTAAGTACCTTCGCCAATGCGAAACCTGGGTTCCAGTCACATTATTACTTTCTCCCTATACGTAGTATAGAGAAAGTATTGGATTCGCATAAAAATTCGACCTTCAGATTTCAACGGAAATACATAGATGTTTTGGGGACCATATTTTCTTTAAGTTGGTTCTCGCTATTTTCCCGAACATGTCTGTCTGTATGTGTGTGTGTGTCTGTCTGTGGTAAAAACGTTTGTGGGCGCTCTATCTTAAAAAGTAATTATCCAATCATTTCCAAAATTCATATTTAGTATTTTCCTAACATGCCAAGAGTTGATTAGTTTTTGATGAATATCGCTTAACCGGAAGTTCCGGTCTATCCGGAACAAAATTTTGTTTCTTTAATATCTCTGTCAGAATGTAATGTAGGTACATACAATTATATACAAAAGTAATAGATAGTGTATTTTACTACAACTTTTGTATAAAACATTGTTTCGTAACACTGATTGTTTAGGAGTTATTCTTGAATAATAGTTAACCGTAAGTTGCTTTTTATAAAAAAATTGTAGTTTTTCTTGAATATCTCTGACAGAATGTGATGTATTTATATACAATTTGTACTTAAGTTATAGATAATATTATTTGCTTCAACTTTTCTATGAATTATTTTTCTGTAACACTCATTGTTTTTGAGTTATTTATATATTACTGGCATAGGCTTCTGTTTTTAATAAATATGGAGAAAGTCATATGTTGGCCAAATCAGATTTTTTTAAATTTCTCTTTATCTTTGATCTACCATAATTTCAACAAAAAATATTACGAATATGGAATATTTTTGAGACTTTATTTCTTAAATGATGTAAAACGTTTGACTTTGTGTCCAGTATTCTCTGTCCCTTCCGGCCTATTGAAGAAAATAAAATGAATTTGAATCTCGTATACCACGATATCTCTTGAACAGTTCCATGGCACCCTAATAATTAATTCGTGCTTCATACGAAAAGGTAAAGCACCCAATCAAGCGCGGGCCGACGTTTCGTATCTCTCCTTGTTAGTATGAAAGTAGGTGTCGTAGGAACCGAGCTCCCGTAATGGCCAATATTTCTTTGCATCTATATCCATGTTAGTTGAATTCCACCGTTTATGATGAGCGTGCCTGTGATACGGAAATCCCATGCATTTAGAGTTAAATTAAGTTGGACATGAGAACGGTAATGGAATCTTGTTACCACAAACTCCGTGCGCACCTTGCAGCTCCCGTGGGGATAATGAATTCCAGTAAATCCTAATAACACAAAGCGTGGAATTCTCTTGTTTGCGACGCATTGAAAAATTGAAAAGCAGATTTTTCCAACGAAATCGGATGGATATTTAATGATTTCTTCTGTTCTGTTTCACAAATTTTATAGGCCGTATACAATGAAAATAGTTCAGTAAGGGAGACGATTTCCTGCTGACATTCGTTTACTCTGGAATGGAATTGCCGCGATATCATCTCGCCTTCAACAACTTCGCAATCAGCGAATATTCCTTGCATTTCAATTAGGATCTAAAATGGCTAGCTCGATCCTTGATGGCTCACAGCCAAACACTCGAAAAATCTCGTTGGAACAGAGGAGAGGGTAAGCACTGTGACATTCTACAATATTGTCAATTTATTCTGATAGCAAATTTCAAAGTACGTCATCGCAAATTGAATACTATCCATTGTACTAAATGCTAATATTATTAGCAACCATTATTAAAGTGTGGACGGTTATTAATATTAAACTGATATTTGACTAATGTAAAAATGAAAAATTTTAGTCCTTATTTCTACCGAATAGTGTTATTGGTATTAATTATTCAATTTGTGGCTCTAAACATTTTAATATCCCTTCAGCTCATATTCTTACATTATTTAAAAAATTTTAATGCGGAAATTTTCTTTTGTATCTTTGAAAATGTTATTGCGAACAAAATATTTGAAACAGAGATATATGAACCTAATTTGCTCAGAACAATGCCGAGAAATACCAAGATATCAGGCCTAGGATTAATATATATTAATTGCATGTCATAAATCCCACAATTATTACGGAACATATCGATTGTACTTATTCTTGTATTTGTTTGACTTCCTTGCCCAACGTAGATGTAATTAATAAACATAAGAAGGCGTCATGAGGCACGAGTCTTTTGATTTGGTATTTTAACCATTCCGGGAATGAATATAATTCTCATAAAGCTAGATGAAAGATTTAATATTCAGTTTACAGAAAATTTCAGATGGAAATAAGATCGACAAGGCTCATTCCTTACCATTGAACATTGACTTTATACTGAGTTTAGATTTCAACTCTGGTGGTTTGTTGCTCGATGTTGTTGACTATCCAATTTCAAAGGGGTGAAGTACGACCCGCTTCAAGTCTGATTCTTGTTTCTTCAAGGCGCCTAGTGATTTACGTGGTCTATGTATGTGGTACGTGATTCTATGTGGCATTTCGCGCTTATTTACGCGTACTCTAAACATCGAAATGACCGAAAAATGTTGAATACCACTCATTGCAATATATTCACGGAATTCCGCAGTACTCCACGAGTGGGGAACTTATAAAATATTACTTTTTGGCAATAACTCAAATTTTGGATCGGATTTTCTTTGTCAGCCATGATTTCACCAGAAACACTAATAAACGAAACTATGGTCAGTCTAATGACATCGATGCATCTCCTCTCGTCGCGCCTCTTTGCCCGTTCGGAGGATGGTCTTTAATTGCGATTCGAACGCCAATGGCAATGCTTAATCTTTGGTTTCCGGAGCAATACTCCAGAGGGCGATTGATTGATGAGGAATCGTAACCCTTTTAGTCGACGGGGGAAGCGCACGGGCCTTTGATGGACCGCCGAATGGCATAACCGTGGATTCCCGCTAATCTAATCCATGTTGCCACCGTTCGAATCGGGTCTTCTATTTGACGCCCGGACGTATATTGGATACGAGGAATCATTTATATTCATCGTTATTCCGCGTTTTGTTGATTAAACGCGCGGATCCATCTTCCTAGGCGTGACACCCATTTTTTCTCCTCGCAAGGTCTTTTCGGATTCAGAATAGGAATTATCTGCTTCGTATCAATCCTCGATCGTTTGCGTTCCGTCACTCGATGCGTTCGTGGTATTCATCACGTGTGATGGCTTATATGGAGATTCCAACGAAGCCTCGCTACACTCTTTGGCATGCCAATCACCCGGCCGTCAAAACTTTCACGGCCTGCTTAGTAGCGTCACATTTACAATATATATTTGCGCGTGCAGGAGACAAGCGTGCGTGATTACCTTCAAAGCCCTGAAATGAAAACATTTGAGTAAATATACTCAATAATTAAACTGAATCACCAGGTTAGTATGAGATTTATAGGCCTTGACGTTATTTGTGGAAATTTAATGCTACTGAAATAAGAATAAGGAATATTCTATATCGACAGTCAATGAGTAAGTGTTCCAGATATTTAATACATTTGTCGAAATATATATTTCACGGCTATGTTGATCCAGGTATATTGATACATATTTAATGGAATTCCTGAGATTGGAGATATGGAATTCTTAATGATTGACATATATTCGCGAATTAATCAATAGCGCAATATGTAGTACTTATTTGGTGTTTATATATACGTATGTATGTGCTTTAATAATTTGGTTGTTACTACATTGTTGGCACTTGAAGCTTTATAAAACAGCAGCATAGTATCGTCAAGCAAATGGGGAAATGAAGTGAAATGAATGGCATTCAACGAGTATCACGTAGGGTTTTTAACGAGAGTTCCTCGTAGATACTCTCAATTATACATCGGATCGACTGAAATCCAATATTTGTTAATAATGATATAATATTCAAGCATTCAAATATTTCCGAAGTTACTGAAACCCTAAAGATATACAGAGTTAAAATTATTCTGGAGATAGAATATGCGATGTAGCTAATTTAGTTGGAGGATTATCCCGGAAATTGAAAGAATATTCGGATTTGCATCCTGCTTTTCTTAGAATTTCTGACTTGTAATAATCACTTGGGTTTTCACGGGGAAAATACCATATTTTTGCTTTGAATTTCGTGTTCAAAGTTCATGGCTATTAAAAATAACTTGAAGATAATAAAATTCACATTCGCTGGCGATGTCTTGTAGAAAAACCTCGTGATAGACAAGAGAATCCTTGTACTTCCTCCATAGGGTTTATTAAATCAAATAGTAAGAAATTCAAGGCTAGTTTCAGCGATATATTGACTCACCCCATTTCCTCTCTGTCCTTTCTTTGCTTATAGTATGCTAAACGCTTTTGCTATGTAACTCGAGAATAGCGATCAATCACTGAAACTAGTCGTAAATTTGTTATTATTTGTTTAAATAAACACTGTGGAAGAAGTACAACGATTCTTCGTGTTTTTTCGCTCCCCTTCTTGTGTGAGCGTTCTCCCGCACAGTGGGTTTTTCTCCGAAGGCCTTCAGCTGAGGAGTTTTTCCCACACCCCCATTCTTTCATTTACCTTTTCTATATTTACTTTATATGCATATATATTTGTATTTTTCAACATATTCTTTCGTTTGTACGCACAACTAAATATCTCCAAACGTTATGTGTAAGAGAGGCTCATAGGAGCCTTACCTCGCCAAATAAAGAGTTTTTGTTATTATTGTTATATAACGATTTTCTTCTTCATTTTGACGATAACAGTTTATATTTAAACGCATAATTAACGTACGCCTTTAGCATGTTGAATAGAAATCATATGTCTCATCCCGATATAAATGAAACAATTTCATTTACATTAACGTATTATTACACCCTTTAGTGCTCTAAGTTACTTTCATTATGATATATATTTAAGGTCATATCAGAGGCAATTCGATTCAAGACCAAATTACGTAAAATTCAAAGAGAGAGATGTTCTTATATGGAAATTATAAATCAATTTTTTCTTACTACCAAACTAATTGATAAATTGGTAATTTTTTCGTCTTTGGAACATCCCATTCATTGCTATCTTGTGAAAATTATCATCTTATTTGTACCATTTCCTTATGCCGTTCAAAAAAGTCATTTTGTGCCATAAGTTACCCAGGATTGTTTATCCTCAAAGCGGTCATTTACTAAGTTTAAATTAGCGGATTTTAAATAGAACGTTTCTAGCGTTAAAGGTTAAAATTTTCGTTTCTTGATAGTAGATGGCAATTTTCGATTATGATGCAGTTTACAAATCATGCTTTCTTATGAATGATTTGCAATTTTACTATTTTTAATTATTTTCGTATTTCGGTTACCATTATATTTTACTCACCTAGAGACCTTTGCGTTTTCTTATGCATTGTCTACGTAAGACGTTTTATATTTTTGTGAGTTTTATATGAAACTTTTGTAATTTAACGCATTTCTCTTCTAGTTTTGTCTAGATATGAATGCAGGCAGGACGCAAGGAGCAGTAAAGCCAAAATATGACATAACAAAGTAACTATGACTCAAGTACCTACCACCTAAACAAATAGGCAGAACCAACTAGTTAAAAGCAAATAGGGTTGTGCATAAAAAGGTTAAGGTATGATTCAGAATAAAATTAATATACGTTATTGTATTACGATTCCATACGATCTTGCTTATCTTTGCATATAGACACAAGAATCATTCGTTACTAAAACTACCAGTTTGTACCCATGGTGACAGACTTGGGAACATCGCTTGTAAAATTCCGTCGATAGCGAGTGTATTTTCCCTGAGGATCACTTTATCCTCTCCAAACGCCTTCGGGGTCACGTGAAGGGGTAATTAGGACCCATCAAGATGACGAAGGACATTCGGGCCCTTGATCGTATCGAAAGAGGAGAGCCGTTATGTGAGAGCGGTCCCAGTGGACTCCGAATTCTCCGCAGAGGCCTTCGGAACCGCCCCGGGAAAATTGCTCTTAATTAGCGAAGAATCAAATATGCCGTCCAGTTTTACCCTTCGCGGTCTATTGGGCCTTTCGATTCGGTTCATTCAGGACGAATGGGTTAGAAATTCGACTGGCTCTTGAGAACTCAGAGTGAATGGGAAAATTAAGAGATTGGGGAAATTTTATTCTACAGCCCAATATTACAACCAGATCAAAATATTAATGAAGAATGGAAAGTAGATTATAGATTCAATATCTAAGTATGTCTAATCGCATTCATAATATTCTGCGCTACATGGAGTTGAAGTATAAGTAGTAGTTGTAATTTTCAACAATTTTAAATGTGTGCCCCACCGAGATTATTATAAAAATTACCTGTTTATTACCAACATTTCGGATGAAGTTTCTTCGGGCTTGTGAATACAGTTTGTCGTCAAAGGGTGATGAATAGTATGCTAGGAATTAAAACATCTTTATTCATTTAGATAAATCATTCTTAAGTTACAGCACCTTCATATCCGTTTCTTATATTTATTTTAAATCATCAATATTTTAATTGGCTTAATTTTTAAATGATGCAAGTAGTGGCGATCCAATTCAATTGGAGAACTCGGTCGAATATAGAAGCTCTACTTATTAATTTCACCTACCTATGAAAACGAAGCAACATCTATGCGACAAAATGCAGCATGAATTGTATTATTAAGCATTGAGTTATTA
Source organism: Sympetrum striolatum (assembly GCA_947579665.1). Taxonomy (NCBI): domain Eukaryota; kingdom Metazoa; phylum Arthropoda; class Insecta; order Odonata; family Libellulidae; genus Sympetrum; species Sympetrum striolatum. The sequence goes on along the minus strand of OX388342.1, from coordinate 42,930,059 downwards.
AAGAAGGAAAAGTTAAAGAGTAGAAAAGGATAATATTGCGAATACTGCTAAGTCACATTTATTAATTAAATACATCATAAACTAAAGACGGATATCGGAAATCTCGTAAATTCTGTGCTATATTCTTCCGACGCTGTATTTACTATTTGAGCTTCTGGAGGTATTTTGTAGTAAGTTAATATAATCTCTGGAATGTTTTTCCTAGGATGTTTACGAAACGGGCATGTACTTCAATTGGCTCCCGTGGGGTACAGTTCGCGGCACGCGCCTCCTTGTTCTAGTGAGTGCAGCTCCCTATAATCAACGACACATTAATTAGTGTGTTTTGATTTAAGAACTTTTTAAAATATTTTATTTGAAAATACTCAAATCCGCGCTACTCGCTAATAACCTACTTATTACACATATTTTTCAAGTAATGAAATTTAACTTTACGAAACATCGTTTACAGCTCCCAACACTTTGATATTCACTTGTACTCTCAGATTTGCATGAAGTTAATACTGCGTCAAATAAGAGAAATAAAGAGTCATAGAAGAGAACATATTTTTGCTTTAAAAAATTCCTTCATCATCCTGTATGGCTAGCACCTTAATTTCCTACAAATTTGCGTAGTTTCGAGACGATTTCTCATTTCATCTTTGATTAAAATAATTTAAACTTCATCGTTGATAATAATTATGATACGTGTGAGTTTTCGTATAAAAATTTAAAATTTAAAATGACATCATTTAGAAACAATGTTTACCAAATATCCCTAGGCACATCTTATACTATAAATTTTACGTAATGGATGAGATCCATCATATTCATTCCTATAACTGAAAAATTTCCCAGTATGAAATGCGCTCCAAATATTGTGTTTACTTTGATTTTTTGCAAAATCTCCATCATCCTATCGGAAGCCAAAATACCCCAGAATTTTTCTACAGCGTTATTCGGAGGCAGCAAAAGCTTTCGAGGCGGGGTTTTTCTTTTTTGCTAACCCGGTGTGCGGTTTGCTTTGTTATGGCGAGCAATCCTTTGCCGTGGGTAAAGACTCGTTGAATGCAGAGCGGTAGTATAAAAACCATAATAACGAGGAAAAACGATGAAGTCGAAAATAACTGGGATTAGGATTACGGCCGGCTGCGCGAGCTATGTTTGGGGCCATCAAAAATGGGTTAGAATGTCATATTGAATTCATTGGGCATTAATTCAAAGGCGAATTTAATTGGAATTTTGTTTCCTTTTTATCAGCGCAGGGGAGTCGAAGTGGAACTGTTTCATTTTCTTTCCCATCGCAAATTGGATCGACTGTTCGGATCGAATGGCCATTCGCGGGATTAGCCGCTGCGGCGACATTTTCGACGTTACAAGCAAATATTTGGACGACCACTGCTTTGGTACGGGATATTTTCAAGGATGGAGTCGGAAAATCGAGAATTTTGAAGTATCACAATCAATGCTGTCAAGGACTTCCCTGATTAAGCTAGCCCGTGGAGCAATGAATGCTTTACGAATTAAATTTGATCAGATATTCTGTATATAGGGGAAAGCGGGGCTAGTTGATACAGGTTTAGATTTTTCATTCTTGTAAACTTTTAGAAACAACTTCAACTTTTACTTCATCAATCTTATGACTAAATATAAGTTTGAAGCATCCTTAATACATCGATCAATATTTTCTGGGCTGTTATTAAACTGCCTACTACACAATCGTCTTTTTTCAATGATATCCACAGTGTATGAACCCTCCCCCGCTTGGGGCAAGTTGATACATCATTAAATTAATTGGTTAAAACAAACTAAAATACAAAATGTAACAATAAAACGTGTTATTTTTAATTGGTTCAAATTTATTACAAATAAAAATGTTGAAAATTAAGATAAATTCAATATAAAAAAGATTTTTTTTTAAATAGTAAAATTTCCTTACTTTTGCATACGATATTTTTCCCTTCAAGGCCTCAATTCAAAGCCAAATGTTTTTTTTTTTGTATGTACGAACCACGACTGGGCTATAAAGTAATAAAACGCAGTGTTACAAATACTATTAAGATATAAGATACATTGTATCAACTTGCCCCTTTAGCCGCCATTGCAAATATATCTATTTTTATGTTTAACAGAAGGTCCAATAGTGCAAACTAATACTTAATTTTAAAGTGCAAAGTGTTTCAACATAAAAAAACAAATCGTCTTGCCTTGAATCCCAAAACAGTTGTTACAAGAGATATTAAAACGGCGATGAAAAATATTACTTTTCACATTCAAAAACACTGAAGTGAACAAAATTACGTTCCTCGAAGCAGCACGGTACTCAAACTACACGAGTGCATTCCATATGGTCTAGGAAAGCGTGTGTAAATATTCAGTGGTGCTGCGACCAGAGAGCATTTCAGAAATTACAGTGTATCAACTTGCCCCTGTATCAACTAGCCCCGCTCTCCCTTAAATTCATCCAAAAGTAAAGATTGGAATTCATATCAAGTGCTCAGTGCGATGAATAAAAAGTTTAGGCTCGGACGTAAAAGCACAGTAGAGCCGGATGGTACAAATTAAATAAATATTTAATATTTCGTGAGATAATTACGGTTGGGACTCATTCTTTGCTTTGTCTACATTAAAATCGAATTGCTTTATTATCATCAGATATTAGTTTAATGAATTATCTGTAAAAATTGTTTAGTTTCATAGGCCGCTCCGATGCTGCGAGGCGGGTCAGAGAAATAAATGCGAGAACAAGTCACTTGAATAATTCATTTCTTTCCTTGAAAGATACGCAGTAGTAGTCGATTAGTGAGATAAGAAGTACGTTCGCCCTGCCAAATCCTGTTAGGTTCCTTGTAGAGTATATGCATAGATGTAGATAAATTTACTTACTTCTGACTTACTATTATTCTGGAGGAAAAAAATGTGTGAACTTATATGTGAGTAGGAAAGATTGAACGTTTCCATAGATAATGCTCCTGGAAAAATCCTTAAAGATGTTAGACCAAGCAAACTAAAGAGATTAATCTAGACTTCCCGCAAGCAGTGCATTCTTCTGGATCTGAAAGATTGTAGTTAGGAATTTAGGAAATATTTACTAAAGAAAAACTAGTTCTTAAAAATACAATGGCATCAATAGTTTATTTTTCACTAAGCTCATCGGATGAAAACGTTGCCTTCCATTCTCAATGGTAGCTGATCTACTCGTCTTCTATATACGATTGTAGTGCACATCACAATCATAATAGAAGAATTATGTGTGAAAGCTCACTAGATAAATTTATTTACTACATTTTTAATGACAAGGTAGTACTTTGATCACCAAAACAATATACGTAATCGATGTCACAATAAATTCAAGAATAAAACTCCTTGAATCTTGGTTCCCCAGTCTAACAGTAGGATAATGCGGCATCAAACGTTACAGAACGTTTAATCGGAATCTTAGACTTTACTATAGAAACAATAATTGCCGAAACTTCCCGATGTTATGGGAGAAGTTTCTGACTGCCGAAGTTTCCTTCGACCGAAATCGTGTCGATTGCAGTTTCCAGAATTTTCAGCGAAATGGTGAAACTAACGCGGATACTTTCATTGCGTTCGGAATTGCTTCAATTTCTAAGTCTATTGCCACCTTTTCGCAGTTACCACCAAGAAGAAGGCCATTCCCCGGTTTCATGAGGATTGGATCCCTCAGCCGCGATATTGAACCAATCAAATTCTACGGCCATCGCTCCTTCTTCTTTGCCAATTCCCCTCTGTTTCCCACCACTTTTTCCCTTTATCTTTCGGTACTTAAGAAGAATTTCCATCAGAGTTTGATTGATTTTATCGCACGCGACTTTTAAAAAGAAATTTCGAAATCGTTGGGTTAAATCCGATAAGGAAATCCGTTCCTATTAACGACATCCATGATTATTGGAGAATGCGTGGCAAGAAGTTTTCAAATTTCTCTTATTATCCAGCCTTAGTATCGTATTTGATTAGTAAAGTTGCTGCTAATGGATTAAAGCAATCTAGACTGAGATATCACTGGCTATTGGACCTTTAAGAAAAGCTTACTTATAAAATATCAATGCCACGCTATTTAAGTTCATATACCAATAATAATTTGAAGCTGAGAAAGTTATCAAGAATTCTGATTGACATTTATTTTAATTTTAATCAGTTAATTTTAACCCACCAACACTAATGGACAAAATTGAGTGTTACATTGATAGATTTGCAAACGCTTTGACTTTCGTCTTTTGAGTTGAACTACTGTCTCATTAATGGTATTCATGACCGTTAGCAAGACTGAAAGTTTATACATTAAAGAGCTAGTTTTGTTAACAATTACAACAATTTAATACTTTTGAATTGTATGATTAAGAGAAAATAGTGCAAATTTGCCAATGCGAACCAAAATTAAAACGGTTAAGTCTGTTTTGATAAAAAAATAAGAGTAAGTAAAAACATGAATATAAAATAGTGATATTGAAATATTCGTATTTTAGAGAATTTAATGAAGAAAAATTACAAATTTCAGTGAAGATCGCACCTTTTAACCTCCGATTAATTTCTACTTGGTTCGGGCAAATCACTGCCAGTAACATTGTGGTATTCCATAACAATGAAAGACAAAAAACAGGAATTACTTTGTTGTAGGAAACCACTTCCCATTTTATTAACTTAGGAAAACACACACCTGGTTTCGGTCCATGAATAACTTAACTTGATGATGGTACTCATTCACCGGAATTAGTCATCCCTTATGCCTATTTCGCTAATTTAATAAAATTGGAATTAGTTTCCTGAAGAAAAGTACTTCCTGTTTCTTTTGTCTTTAATAGTAATAAACATTACTCCAAATGCAACACAGAATTATATTCAAGATAATAATACCAAACGGGGATTAACCCACAAAACAAGAAAGTGAATGCGAATTCTTGAGAAATGGTTCCAGTCAAAAGCTACGAAATCAATAGTATGAACTTTTTTAAGAAGAAAGAACCTGAGTCAATGCAGCCGTGATTAGGGTTTGTGTGTTAAGAATGAGCTGCAATCACAGAACGAGGATGCTCGCGAGTATTGGCGTAATATTGATTAACACTTGGCCCTACTTACACTCATTTAGGAAAACTAGCTAAGTGACTACAGTGAAGGAAATTGCGCCTCGACAAGAAATTCAAACTAAAATAGAGAGGTTATTTGTAACATTCCTTAAAAACTCACCTTGAAGATAATGTTAAATAATGCTTAATCCATAAGTTTTTATAATTCATCTTCATTCCACTAGATGGACTTAGTTGTCCCTTAAAATGAGTTATCGGCTTTAATTCCAAAGAGGAAGGACGTAGAGTTTGGATTACACGAAAATCCCTGCAGAAGGCAAAATGTCAAATGAGTGGAAAAGAGGCGAAACAAGACGGTTTTGTGCATTTCAGCATAAAGGCAATCTGGCTTCGAAGAGAAGTACGACAGAGTGGAGGGAAGAAAAACAAAAGATTCGAGGCGGATCTTTCTAATTGGATACAAACCTTACATGGAGCTCGTTTAGCTAATTAAAAATCCTCGCGGATTACCCTCGTTGGAAAAAATGGGCGTGTTACGTGACAAGGCGAACCGAAAAACAGACGAAGCTATGTAATGCGCTTTTCTTAAAAGCTTTCGGATTTTATCGTCTCCTTTGGGAGACTATCCTGAAGTAAAACGTCAGTTTCGCAGATAGAAAATAAGTGTCTGGAGTAGAAGGAGTTCAATCAAACGTTTTAATCGGGAAAAAATAGAATTAGCCGGGGAAAAGAAATATGTCGCTTCTGAGTCAGAACATGAAAGATATAAAAGGAAAACAGATAAGCGACCTATTCGGAAGGAGATAATTTTCGGGAAGGCAAATACTGACAGAAACAATCTTCGTCGAATTGGAATTCGCTGATAGGTGAATTTAACGAGCATAACGCCTTCATAAAATTTTCTAGTTCCTAAAATCCAGACTACTCACGAGGAATTTTAAGGAATTGCGAATACATTTTACGAGAGAAGGAATTTTGATCTTTGAAGTAACAAGGAAAACTATCTCGTAAGCCTTATCGGTTTGAAAGACTGGAAATACTATAATGGAATTAAAGAAAACATATTGGGGTTGCGGTGAAGGAAAGCAAACATGCATTAGTTTAATTTGAAATATTGCCTTGCCAAAGCTAGTTATTCAAAAGTATGAATCATGTACGATTGTTTAAATTGAGTTTGGATCTATCGAGAGGATTCTTAATTGCATTCTGAAGGTGAAGTACATGTAAACATTTGATTAACTTATTCCCGAAGATCAGCTAATAAATCTGTATGATATCAAGTACTCACGAATAATAATAGCGCAAACGATTAAATAAAGAGTTCATCAATATAATTGCTTGGATTAATGAATCTCCACTCCAAATTTCACCGATATTATATCAAGGCAAAATTAGTTAATTTACTTAAAATATTATTTTATTTCAACTTGACTGTAAAATTTCTACGGAGTTTCCAGTAGAATTGAATATATATACCGTAGTTTTTCGGTGCATTCCAATTTTTGGTCGCACGTCATAAGTCTTAAAAGGTGGACTCTTCCTAACTAGAATTAGTCCGCTACAGTGCCAACAACTCCCACATCAGTTTAAAACTGTGTATCAAACACGTGAATCAAACTCTGAGAAAATTATGAACATTTATACGCAAATATTAGGTTGTCAGTTAACGAATGTAATGCAACATTCGCTATATATATTCTCTTTACCGCAGAATTTCATGGAGGTTTCATTGGTAAAATCACTATGAAAATAAATAAAAAGAAAATTTTCTATTTCTTGTGAGGATTAGTCACGCTAAATTATATATAATAATATGTATTGGGAAAGCCGGTGAAATTCGCTCTCCTTCTGTATCAACATAAACTTGGTTTGGGTGCAATCCTTACATCATTTTTATAATATCCTTCTATTTCTTAACAAATTAACTTCCTTCTTAAGTTATCTTTAACAGTAGAGGGCGCAACTGGTCCACTTTTTATCGCGTTGCTAATCAAAGTACCTAATAGATGAACATTTTTGTGAAATACATTACAACGATAAGCAATCCTTAAATGCAAGTGAATTTCTCTTTAAGACTTCATAAAATTCAAAAATACGCATCAGTTTTCAAGATCAGGCCAGTTCATTTGCCCAAAAAGTCCGAGGGCTTAGTGTTACCTAAATAAAGAACTATATAGACAAAAAGAAATAGATGAAATAAAGAAACGCATTAATAAAGAAGATATACCAACAGATATTAAAACAAAAAACCACTCGGGAAAGAGGTTGAGAAATCATATTAAAATTACAAACAGACCCAACTCAAATATTCATTAAGGTAAAAGGTCCCCAAGCGTTCTGCGTTTACTTTTCCCTAAATTCAACATATTCTCTTACAGTTGTCATAGACATTTCAAGCTTTCGCTACGTTTGTCATTCGTGCATGTTTTTAGTAAAAGGAAAATACCGCGATTTTATCTATTTAAATCATATTTATCATCATGTCGTATTGTATTCCCTGTAAAACAGGGGCATTCCTGTCGCTGAGGGCGACAAACCCAGAACATCGCCAGTACAAATGGGTACTGGCGTTTCTATCGGAACTATGGGTGTTAAACTAGCAATTTTAGAACATATTTCTTGGGAATAGCGCTCGATCACACAGATTTTATGCTTAACGTACCAACCGTAGTTACATTTCCGAAAACATTCCGCACAATTATATTCAAGCAACATTTCTTCTTCTATTCGATGACCAAGGGTCGCATTTATGCTCATAAATAGTTCAAATGTTTAAATCATTTCAAAGATGGGATAAGATGCATCAATCGCTCAACGATGAAATCGCTCGACAAGAATGATTCAAACCAAGACTCTAGGAAGCCACAGTTTCCCGAAAAGAAATTCTGTGACACGGTGAGAAAGTATTAATTAAATGCGAGAAGAATCCCAAAATAAATAACAGTGCGGTGACCCTTCTCACGGTGCTTCTTAAGCTTTTCTCTTCGACTGCAGAGAACTGTATCAAATGAAATATATGTATCATATGAAATTTTGTGGCGCTAATCTACTTCTACTAAACTACTAAACAGATTGGTTGTAAGTTTCACTATCGATTCAAACTGACAAAGGAGAAAACTTCGACTGCACGCTCTGTGATAGAGAAAAACTATACAAAGCACATTCGTTTCACATTTCGTTTCTTCTAACCCTGAAAATTTTAAATTGCCTATAGAATTCTGCATTGGGTTCGTAGTAGATGGAATGTTCTAGAGTTCGCTACTGAATTGGTCGCAGCGTAAATTTTCGAGCAACTGCGTCTTATAAATTTCTATTTCAATGACACTGTGAAATACTTGATTACTATCCGCGTCTATAATTGAACCTAGCAAGCGGCCTTTCGGTGAGTGGGAGGGGATACGCACAAACCAGACTCTACTTCCGTAATATATATCTTTCGCAATAAGTAGCGCAGTTTCCTCAACTAATCAAGTGATATAGCAATATAGCGCTCATGAAAACGAAATCAGAAACGTTTATATATTATGCGGCACACTGAAAGCATATCCAAAATACACTAGTGCACCGTGGCAGGTTTGTAGAGCACTCCATTATGGTTTAAGTTTGTCGAGTCGACCAAAAAGAGGGATGGACCAGAATAGTCCTAATTTAAATACGAGGTACGTTCTGCGAAAACGCCTGGAAGGTGAGTAAAATTGTGGTGGTAGATAGTGCCACATATTGTGGGTATAACTGTGCATGTCTGTGCTTGTTGGTGCTGGCATTTCAGTGCTGCGTAAGTCTTTATACGTGTATATGGAAAGGAGGTGAATGTCACCATTTCAGCAGCGTTCCAGCGTGAGGTTCTTTGTTTAGTTGTTTCGTCACCTGTGATCAGTCCGTCCCGAAGTCAGTATCTTTCGGCGATGTTGTCGCCAGACAACAGCATTCTCCTCACCTTCTGCTCAGCCCTAAGGTTCTTGAAGGACCAAATGCTGGCAGGCGTGGTGCATCCGCAAATCCCCAAGCAAAATGGCATGACAGCTTCCAACAGAGATATCGGCTAACCCAGCTCCATTCGCGACGGTTTGCCAGCGATCTACGTGGAGAATTCCTCGAACTTGAACAGCCATCATTTAATGGGAAAAATTAAGCTTGGGAACTTTTTGATCGTAACTTGTATTTCTCCAGCCCTTCTTCCATAGCGAATTCTATGGAGCAAAAGTCACCTTTGGGAGAACCACAGGATGATCCTCACCTATTAGCCTTCGTACCTCTCTAAAATCTAATTAATCGTTTAATCGCCGCAGAACATAACGCTTCTCCGATCTTCGCAGGCCCAGATTTCATCAACTACGGATCCATCAGGGATATCTCCATAACGGAGCAAATCTCGTTACACAGCCTAATCAACTCTCTTCTCTGTTCAAATCCTCGACTTAATCCACTCAGCGAAAGCGAAATCGCACCGTGCTTATATTTTTTTCTCCGCACAGAAAATAATTCGACTCTCCAATCTTCCGTGGCTCAGTAACTTCAGAATTAATGCTCTTTCGCTCAAAACGTTCTCACTTTCCGAGAAGAAGCTTTGCTCCGGGCAAGGCATTATACCGTAAGAAAAGACTTGTATGCTCGAGTCTACTATTAATAACTATGCGATGCCTATACCACTCATTCATCGGTGAAATTCAATTATGTATGAAATTCACAGAGCTAGGCGATATAGTGTGGACATCCATCATGTGGGGTTTAGATCCGAAGATGGCAATTACTCGTCGAAACCTTTTAATAAATCAAAGAAAAAAGTACCACTTCTCTTTCCTTCATTAAATTAAATTATGTTGTTTATCTATCCCCTGAGCTTCTTTGATCGATGTCTATTCTAGTACTAATGATCATTGATAAAAAAGGCGGGGGAATTCCTTAATGTAATACATAAATTAATAAAAATAGTAATAGTTAATGATATGTTGATGACGTAATTATGTCTTTAATCGGTTTCAAATTAGTAAAATTGAGAATTATGATTATACGAAGAAGGATAATTATTAGTACAGTCGTTAGGTAAAATACAAATGTATTAACAAGGTAAAAATCAGTATTGCATATTTTTGTGTCTTAAATAATGAACAAATTTAATCGTCTTATTACTGCATGATAGCATAAGAAAATTAGTAGGGTATTGAATTAACTTAACCTCATTCCTCGAATCCATCTTATTTTACAGGTACATCTCTTTTGAAGTGTAGAAGAAATATGAGAGACTTCTTTCGGAAAATTTTAATTTCTTGCCATTCAGTTCTACTCGCCTTGCACAAGTAGAATTTATTTACCACCGGAAAATGCAACCGCTCGCTCGAAGCACGTGCACAATTCATAAATTCATTCTAACTTCTCAATGCGCCCGTAAAACTGAAGTTTTCCTTTTCTCCGCGTCCAAGGAAAAGATTCATGTGACCTGTGTGACAACAGCTCGCCACGCGTGTCCTCTGGCCTAACTTCCAATGGAAGGGAATTCCCAGCGGAGCTCGTGGCACACTTAAAAGAACGGCGTGACTTGGAATTCGAGACCAAAAAACTTCTGAAAGAGAGAAAGAGAGAGAGAGAGAGATCGAACTTAAAGAGTTTAGCTGGAGCAAACAAACAGACACGCGGAATGGAAGTCGGCTACTAGAGACCGTTTCGCGGCGTAGAGTTGCTATAGAAAGAGACGAGGGTTCTTATGTCCTACATGCACTCGCAGGGATACGGAATGGCGTAAATGGGACTTTTCTTACGATCTTCGGCGGGTGGGGTCATTCCGCGCGTTGATGTCCCCTCCGGGAATCGATCTCGGAGCCGATTGTCTTTCGTGTTTACCAAAATTTATACGATTCCAAGCCACCGTCTCAGAAAAATTACTTCGTGCTCCTAAAACACATAAGAATTGAGAAAGTATTGATGGACAAGGTCAGTGGAACACAATGCAGGCACAAGAGGGCAAGCAGGACTTATACCAGCACAGCCAGTAGATTCATAGGACAAATAGCGCTACTCGCGTAGCTGTAAAAAATGATACCTTAACATCGGTAGTATGGTTTCTGACTACAGAAACGCCATATGTGGAGCGATTCCATTCTACAGGGTCATGAAGCTGTATAAATCGACGTATAAATGTACATTGTTTGAAGATATTCTTTATCCTAATTGGAAGCATTAAAGCAATCAATGACTGGATAACCTTAGTGGTTACGAAAGCTATGGTATCTGTTAAAATTATGTAATTTACATTGAATTTTATGTGCAATATTTAGAGAAATAAATACTTTCATTTATTCATTTTCCAAATGGAAGTTAAGAAGTGCAAGCACGAGAGCTGCCCCTTCGACTCCAATTTGCAATGGGCCATGATTCTCTCTAAATTGGACTTACTTTTTCATTTCCAAGCGATTTTTCAATCTCCCAATATTTGTAAGTTTTGAAAATATCAAATTACATCTCAATATCTGTTAATATATTTGGAGGTCATCACTTGTAATTATCACGTTATCATATATAAGTTCAAATAGATGCTTCATTTTACCTCAGAGGAAACGAAAATAGTAAATTAACAAAATTTCTTCTTTCTTGGAAAGCATGACGCAGCCCTATTAACTAGGAACCATTAGAAAATTTTCTTCCCACTAAATCAAGAAACAAAATAGAGCAGTGATATAGTTTGTGAAAAATAGGTTGCAAAAATATGAATAAAGACGCAATTTTTCAAATATCAAAGGGAAAAGCTCTGTGGAGCACGCTCAAAATAGTGAAACATCGCGGGGAAAGGATAAGACGTACTTAAATTGGGAACGGCCATACTTGTAAGCAAGAAAATGAATGTAATAAAAGGTTACATTAGATGCTATACATACATTCTAGCTCTTCTAATTCTTAATATTTTTAACATTTTCATCTACATTGATTGGTTTCATTAAACATAATGCACTGTGTGAATCGTACAAACTAACACTGATATTAATTTTCCATATCCTATATACCTGAACCGGTAGAAATATTCCACCTTATTTTCTAGCCAATGCCACAAATATTCTCAAAATCAAATTTCCATACATTCAGTAGAATCAAATTTCACGACGATTCTCCGTAGCATCTATGCGCTACCGTAATATGTTTAATGCAACCCGATTTATTTCGTTTCTCCTTCCTCGGAATTCATTTATTTAATGCATTCAGATGTAAAAAGCCTCGCACCAGTGAGCTGACTTCCATTGAACCATGCTGTAAAATCCATAACATGCTTATGTATCATGCAAACCATTCACCGAATTTTTACTTGCTCAGTTTAATTTGAAATTCCAGAGTAAAAATGGCCAGTATTCGCAATCCGCAGTGATCGGGAACCTAAGGCATAGCGATCAAACAAGGGATCGTTTAGAAAAATTACTGGTGATTATGGGAGAGAGAGATTTAAAGGTGAGCTGATTGACAATCGCCGGGGAAGCACAGCTAAACGCGGAGCATTCCAAAACCAATCGTAGAAATTCTCAGGGGAGCCCATAAAAACCCGACCATCACCGATAGCCCCTCGATCGGGCGGAAGCGCTGTCTTTTATTGCGACTCGAATGCGGGTTCGTTACCAGGTCACTCGGGAGGAGGGCCTTCGGAAGTCATTCCAAACCGGAGTAGCAGGAAAGGAAGTTTAAGTTCCCTCACCAGAGGCCCCGCCTGCTTCAAGAATAACAGAAAGCCGCCGAGTGCATGGTCCAGGCGCCGTGGCATGGGGATTCCTACATGAAAGAGAATTTATCGGTATCTCTAAGAGAGGCGGATCACAAATACGTGATATCGATTAGAATTCTGAGGCTTAGAAGGCGAGTAAAGTTATTAGCGGCAAACGATCCATTTTGCGGAATTTCTCTTTGGAAATTTCATCTTCGTTCCCTCCGTCCTTGATGGCGCCAGTCGAGTAGTAAAAGGATCCTTATGGTTGTTTCATAAGACGAGAAATTTTGGAAAATATCGTGAAAATTCCCTTTGGTAAAGGTTTATATCCTTCAAATCAATTTTTTTACCGTTCCTCTGCTGACCGTAATTAATTAATTTTAGGATTTTTTACTTCAATCTTGGTGTAATTCAATCATTCTGAAACAATATAATTTTAGAATCAGAATGACTCATTAACAGCAACAATTATATTTCAAGTTCAAAAATTTAATTTTAATTTATTCCAAATTCATTACTCTGACTTATTGTCAGCCCAATCGCATCAAGAATTGATTCCAGGTTCGATTCCGACTGTAGAACAAATTTACCTGAAACAGGTTAGTGAGAAAAGGCCTCCATAAAACCAAGGTCAGTATTCACGATCAAGTACCACACCAGCCCTGCCGTAATTAACAACCTACGCCATGATTCAGCGTTTCCCAACCTCTCATCAACAATAACACACTTATATATGAACTCAAATTTTGCAGCACACTAAATCACGTATTTACAAGCTTCAGCGTTACCCGAAATTCAAAGAATAGCCCACGCTGCGGAAGAAAATATTTCATTAAAATTATAACGAAACAAATATAAAAATAAAGATCGTGTGCAATAATACTCGAATAAATACGTACATGTCACGCTGACATATTACGCGACACGTCAAGAGCTTAGTCACGGCACACTGGTTGGGAAGCGAACCATAAGTAATACGAAAGGTTGGAAAATTTAATACACATGGATTCATATCACTTACTCATGTTTAATTCCGTAAACTCAAAGAATCATCCCAAAAATAAATACGGAGAATCACTTCATTTGATTAAATTCAACCATAGATTTCTGAGCTGCATTTCATGACTTCACAAATACCAAATATAACGCATGGCTAACTGCGCAATAAGAGTGCCGTACGTTTCATTTCACAGTGTATGTTTAACGAGGTCGATTGCAAAGGGTAAGCACTAATGTTATTGGCGCAAGGGTCGCTGGCCACACTAATTAATTCAATATCTGCGAAATGAGCCAAGAGTGCAAGCGGGAAAATGGATCTCTTAATGCGGAAAGTGCAGAACGGGGAGCTGTTTTTACAAATCATTCCTCGTGGAATATCCCTTCATTTACGCTGGATATGAAGCTCTAACGAGGAGTAATGCTGGGAAATGCGCTACGAAATCCTTCCGAGATGTGACGTGAAAGAGGAGGAGGCAAGTTTTTATGGCTTCAATTTTGTTTTGTCTTTAATGAGAAAAATAAGGCGGTCATAATTACTTCTGAGTTCGTTATTGCGTGATTTATGGCGGATCTCTTTTCTTCCCGAAGAAACAGGAAACGAAACTTAACTTTTTTACGCGCTTTTCTCCGGTCCGTAAAAACGCGTTTATGAAAGATTTCGGCATCGCCGAAGGAGATTGGATGCCGTTAATTCGGCCTTAATTCTCGCCTCATTTTGCAATGCTTTCTGAGCTGAAGCGAATGAGGGAAATGAGTTGAAAACTCGAGATCTCTTTGATTTTTCATTAATAGCGCTAATCTGATTATGCAGCGTGGTTCTAACTTCAGTTTCCACAGAGTAAATTAAAGGAATGAGATGATTTTCAGTGAAAAACTTTAGGTAGTTTCGCATGATTACTAATGATAAATGACTACACATGGATACGGTCACATTTCGGAGAAAATTGAGCGCCAGTTGGGATTGAGTTTATAAGAATAAAGGTAGATAAATGAAAAATCTGTAGTTTTTCATCAGACTCGATAAAAAATGTGTGCTCATAATTTAATTTAACCCTTAAAGGTCCAACCTTGTTTTGGTTACTCCGTGGACCAAGGGAGGGTCAAAAATTGTCCACTCTTGTGTTTTTTCAATAAAATTATAATGAAACATTATATCTCTTTAGAAATTGCCTTCTTGGATTTTTAAAAAACTTCTTACAATGATATGTTGTTGCTAAAAATTGTACTACTGCGATAAAAATAATGAAACTTTTATTTTAAAAAGAACTCATCAAAGAGGAGGATATGATGGAGCTACTTCCCAATGGTACCGGCTTTAAAGCTCTAATTCGGAAAATATGTTTATAAATCACCGTTAGTTATGCTTATAAATCAACAACAAGGTGTAGTTAAAAAAATTAAATTAAATTATTTCAAAATAATTAAAAACTATTTGTCAAAATATATGATTCCATTTGGTTCCAAAATATGTCGCAGGTTGGACCAAGAGTGGGTCATTTTGTGTCCACCGCCTATTTCTGCTCTCATTACATTGCTTAAAAAAACATACAAAATGCATCAACATAGGGTTATCTTTAACAACCTATTTTGACAATGTAATGAAGTTATAAGACTGTATAATACGATTAAGTTCTTAAAGTATTGAAAAAGAAAAGTGGTGGACATTTTTTAACCCTCCCTTGGTCCTTTAAGGGTTAATGATGAGAAGTCGTAAACAGAACTATGAAAAATGATCAAAATATCATCAAAGCTGTTTTAAAATAATCTACATTCAAATTGATAAAAGTTTCAAATAAGAACGAGTAAATTTTTATTTTTTAATTTATTTTGGGAGAATATATTTCCGATTTGTTTTCTTATATTAAAAAATGTGTTTAAACAACTTAAGTAGGATTATCCACTATAAAGCAACATTAATACAATCAAGAAAACTTGACCAATACTTAAAAATCAATAATTGGACTCTTTGTGAGTGTCGATACTTTTTAAATGGCCATTATCCATTCTGTGTTCTGCATAATTCTGGAGAGTAATACATAATTTACGTTTCTCTTCTGAACCCATTTAATTGATTGTCATACTAATCAAAATTCATGCATGAATGTAAAATCTCTTTCATTCAGATTTTTAAATAGAGTTACAAATAACAAGTTACAATAAATTACTCAAAAGAGTAGAACGATGTAATAAAGAATAACATTTTAAATAAAAGCCGGTTGGCAAGTAAGCTTATACCGTAACTCAAATTTTCACGTTCGTTTTCATACCTAAGGCTTATTTGGAAACAACAAAATTATGGAGAATATGAGTTAAGGTAAATTATATGAATTAAAATTGTATAATTATGCTTATTACTGCTTATCTTATGTTTTTCTAGAAATAACATTCACAGTCTCTGGCGATGTCTGGTGAAAATACGCAATAATTAAGAAAAACAATTTGTACTTTTTCCACAGTATTATTTTCCTAGAAATGTTTAATCATATCTTTGTCGATAATATTTGTATATTTTGAATAGGTTCAGGACAATATTTCTATCAGCATAAGAATCATCGGAGTTTTAAATGATCTGAGAAATTTCTACTACACACTTGTATACAGAATTAAGCCGGAAGCATCTTGATATAGAAGTTAACTTGTAACATAACTCTTAACTTCGAACCTAGAGAAACTATAAATGTCTAAACGTTCCGGGGTCAGACCCTTGAGCTTACAGAGCAGATACTAGGTACCAGCAGATATATTACGGAAAATATTACTTAATTGATACACCTTAGTAGCATTCTCGAGCCATTGCATAGATTGTTTTCTCATGTCAGGTCAGAACTTTCCATACTAGTGATTTATTGAACATTGTCCTTTGTTCAAAAGTAATTTTACATTTCATCAAGTAAAAAAACGATTTATTTTCAACAGAAAAGGTAACGCTTTGCACAAAACTTAATGTGTAAATAAGAATACGGAAAAAAGAATTGAAACTTCTTTAGGGATCTCAAACACGCTGAAAAAATCTCGGGATAGAGCCTCCTTGGTAAGCTTCCCAACAATGTCAGTACTTTCACTATTTCTTGATCTGCATAATAGCAAAGGAATAATAAAATAGATCTTAAAATTATGCTTCTAAAAAATAGATGACGCAGTCATGCTTACTAAATCATCCAACGCAACTTACCTGGATTTCAAAAGATGCGTATCAATTCCATTCTGCTTACTTCCAAGCTCTCAAAATTTCATTTGGAAAACTTCTCACGGGACGTAATTTACACTCACTACGCTGATACTTAAAAATGTAATTTATCATAATTTGGAGTAGCTGATGTATGCAAAGCTAGGAAAACAAAAATTTGGTGTATTGTATGAATTATCGTATACTCCTTTAGAAATACTGGTTACGGAATTCCTCCTTAGAGTTATATAGCTATTGTTAAACCCTTATCACAGAATTATAAATTAGTCTATTATTTTAGCAACCTACTCAGGGAGGTTGTTGCGATAAAATATGAGGCATACAGAGAGCCGATGTGAGTAACGCATCGTCTATGTTAGAAGCGGTCCATGGTTCGATTCTCGCTGGGATCATAATTGAAAGAGTTCAAGTTTCTTTATTTGTGGAAGGACTTTGACAAAATAATATCCGACGAAAAGACTTTTACATAGATATAATACGTCTGCTATCGCGTGATATTCCCATTATCTGGCCTTCAGAGAAAAGATCAGCAGTTTCAGACTAAACCAACAAACACATTGAAAGAGTGCTAAGGCATGTACGCGAGTACAACAATCAGTGAATATACCGAAGTAAAATTTCTACTGTCGATTTTTTGCATCCCAGAGAAAGAAAGTGATGCATTTTTTCAATCTTTACGAATTTCTATGTATTCTGAAACAAATAGAAAATAAGTAACGAATTTTAGTAAACACAACACGTGGCTAGAGAGCGAGTTACGTTAATTTACTTAGACATCGCGGTAATTAATAGATTGCATGTGAGGGTGTGGCGATAGTTATATTCCAATTTGTAGATAGCTCATAGCGTTCAAATTGAGACAAAAGAGAGGAGAGTTTTTCACGTGAAACGGGAATTCGTTTGCCGAATCAGATCTTCAAATGAACGGTCATTTCGTAGCGGGAAATATCCTCTTCTGCAAACAAAGGGAATGAAAGAGGGCTTCGGATTCTTTCTCCAAACAGATTGATCGGATGAAATCCAACCGGAAAATATTCAAAAGGGAATTGGTATAATCGAAAACAAAGGCGGAATCGACTGGCCCTCGTAAGCGGCCGATTGAAATGAAGATGGAAAAAAAGGGGCAAAGATTTCTCCTCATCGGAATTCCTACGCTTGGAAAACAAGGGGAAGGAAATTTATTGCCGCTACCCCTCGGTCCGAGCATTTTTTCCCTCCTCTCCTTCTTTTACATCTCTATACGATCCGGCGCTCGTTTTTATAATGCCAGAAGCTAAATTAATGACCCAGCCAGAGTAAAGGCAGATGAGATTCTCCGATTGGATTTTAGGGAGGAGGCGAAGTGTGAGAATATAAACGAAGAAGTGAGAAGAACTGATAGCAGTGCTTCTGAATCAATATATATTTAACTATCCAGCTATTATACGACTACAATAATAAATTTATTTTATTAGAACAAGATAGAGAATTATGAGTCCCTTCTTTCATCAAACCCATATTCCTATGAATTTTAAATAAATAAACGGCTTGAAATAACGCGCGAGGAATAAAACTACGTTTTGCATCTGAAAAACCTAACTTTAAACTTCGTTGAGACACACCATTTAGGAAAACACCCGTATGAAAAGGAGTGTGAAAAACCTACCGTTGTTAGACTTTATGGAACGATAAGGCAGATCTGAAAGGTGAAGAAAATAGAAACACTCCATTGTTTAGATAAAAGAAATAAAAATGAAATTCCGCTGAAATATGACGAGAGAATGAAAATTATGAAATGTAAATAATTAGATGACAAGATTTGCGGCAGAAAAATGGCGATATAAATGAAACAAAAATAAAAATGTTATAATGGCAGTCAGGGGATTCACTAGTGATAATCAATTTCGTCAATTTAAACTGATGAAAAGAATGATTTTTTTATTACAAGGAAAAATACAAATACAGGTGAGATGTTGCGTGAATATAAGCATGGATTCACCCATAACGAAAAAGATTAATAATGCCTGGAGGGTAATTTGAATGCGATAGAAAAATTAATAATTTATAAAAAATGGAAAAAAGTTTCTCCATATTCCGATATTCAAACTCCAATCTTGCTTTAACCAGGGTCTGTTTTCACGAAACAATATCGCGCCATCTTCTTTGCTGTACATAAACCACGGCGAGTTTGCATACCTTTTTCTGACGCGCAACATTCTTACAAATTTATCGTATTATCGTATATCGTATCGTATCTAGTGGGTGTTACAGATGATACAGGATGCGGAATGAGAATCAAAAAAGATAGAAGACTAATTCAAAGGATAAATTTACTAAATAAGTTCTGATAATTACATTCTCTATATTGTAACCGATATAATTCGACCTCCCTGTTATACAGGCCGTTCTGATACTGCAAGGAAGATTAGGTAAATAGATGCTAGAACGAATCGTTTCAAGAATTCATTTTTTCCGCGAACGATACGCGAAAGAAACCGATTAGGAAGATAGAGTCAAGGTGCTTGAACCCTCTGACACACGCCGCGCTGTAAGGCAGCTTGCGGGGTACTTACATAGCCGTACACATCTGTTGTCCATTTACTTGTTATATGTTTGTAAGAATGGTTTCTGCAATGTATTAAAATGTTCATTTGCATATATGATTCTTAAGGTAAGCGATTTGCAATGGAATTTATATGCTACAACGTAAAATATCTAAGCTTATAAAGGGGGAAAAATAAAACTCGAAAAAAGGGCTGTGCAATTAAATGGCTCACCGTTGACCTGCATGTTCGCCATGATTCAGACCCGAAACCCCGGCGGAAAAGGGTCGACAACCCTGCTTTGGAGAGAGGGAGATGACCGCTGTAAAACGTTGGATGAAAGGAAATTGAGAAAAGAAATTGTTTCTTTCGGATAACCGGCGCAACCGCATCCAATATCGCTACTAAATGCCACGCGGATAATTCGATGTGAGGCAGACTGTGAAATACCACTGAAAATTCGGCGACAGTAAATTCTTCTTCCTTTTTCGTGCTCCTCAAATATTTCGCTCGGTTGCGTGGGCGAATATTAAATTACGCGAAATAAAACAGCGCGGTACAATCTCCAGGGGGAATCGAATTTTTCTCCGCAAATTGTCACAGAAGTTGATGGTGCTACGGCTGCGGAATAATATCGTGCGCTCCAAATTAATGGAATAATCCCATTATTTTCGTTAAGTGACTATCCGTCGAAATTAAGGACGGAAGCCGAAATTTTACCCTTAACGTGCCTGGATATTTCCAAATGAAGATAATTCGATAAGCGTTCTCAGGCATACACTATGTTTATCCGCTGGATGAATATGCCCTCTCGTCATTTTATCAACATGCTACTGTTGACTAGTTGAATGTATCCCGAGAAGCATATGAGTAAAATAAATGCAGTTTGAATGCAATGCAAGGATTGTATGTCTGGAAAAGGAGGAAATATAGAGTTGGCGATGACTGAGTTATGAATGTAGGTGATACGAAAGAAAAAGATACACGCAAGTATACCAAAGTTTAAGGGAGTATTATATTTGAATGAAGCTATTAGCCCTGATCATTTTTGGAGATGCATAGGAAAGATGCTTAGTAGACACAATTATATGAGCTCAAAATGCATTGTACATTATTTTCAACGTTGCAATTTCTTTGGACTCATTTATGGATATCCCACTACTACCTTAGAGTAGACATGTAACCAAGGAATTACGGGTGCGTTTTTGAACCTATCAAAACTCAGATATACTAGAACAATATAGCATATGAGTTATCAAATTGCTCACTTCTTTCAATAGATATGTTACGTATTTGTCACAGGAAAGCATAACTCTTAATTTTTTACCGAAGGATATTCTCCGGTGATCTTCAAATTAAAAATATTTACCACTAACCTACTTTTTCTTTGACTCTAGCAAAAATAATAAAGGTGTTTGGTTTCATGAGGGTTTACTAAAAGAGGCTCTTGGGCATATACTACCCGAATTAGGGGTTCATTTAATCTAATTTCTCGAATTAAAAAATGCGAATTAAAAAAAAGCACTTAAGTAAATGTTGCCTTAGAATTCAGTGATAAAACGGATTAGAAACACAAAAGGGTCCAACTAAAAGATAAAGAAGCTCCTCCGAAATTATTTTCTCATAACTACACAAAAATGAAATCTTTGAAGCTGATGTGGATCAGAGATTTAATAAAACTCACTCTCATCAATTTTAGAAATATTTAGCCTCACATCTAGATATCAACAAATATAGGTGAATAATTTAATGCGTAAGTAGTATTCCCTCGTATCTTTTCGATCTCCATTTTACAATCTCAAAACGATCTCATACATTATCAAATTGCTACATGAACTCGTGGGTAAGTTGACCTTTAATCAGACATTTTCAATGAAAAAATCGAGTCAAATTATATGCGAGGGAAATATTTCTAGTGTGTTTCAAATATTAAGGTGTTAAGCAAATATTCAAATAAAGTCAAATATTAAGGTGTTGTTTAAGCAAAATATCGCTATAAATTTCAAAAGCCGATGCATTGAAATGATCAGTGTAAGTACTTATCTACTTAGCTCAGCTTCAATATTACCGCAATGTTACTTTGGAATTAAATAACCCGAAAAAGACAGTAAGTGGAGTTAAATTGGAGCACAACCTGTAAACGGGTATCGGTTTCGCCTGAGTCCCAGTCAATTGTTTTCTTCCTATAAACATTCAGTAATAATACGGAATCGATTAAAACTCGACCTAAAATTCCTTCAAGTAACAGACGAGCTTTTCATTCCTGTCATTGAAATATGCTTTTTGAATCCACGAAGAAATAAATTGAATGTTGCATAAATTTAGGATAAGATATAAGAGGCCGTTGAAAGTCTTTGATTCGACATTTTCGAAAACTCATAAGGAATCAGCTATAAGGAAGTTCTCACGAATGACCGGCTGAATTTTGAATCAAAGTTGGATTCGGAAAGAGCTGGAACAGTTTTCCTTTTTAGCATTGTGTTTTGCAAAACCTTATTCTGAAATTTCGGTCTAACTTCCAATTTCAGCTACATGTCGTGAAAAATCAAATAAAAAATTATAACAAGCAAAAATAATTGGAAATATCGTTATCTATTTAAGTTGTAGTATTATAGGAAAAAAACATGAACTAGACATGTGATGATTTTCTCTCTAAAATAAAATTTCTTATTCATTCGTTTTCGCTAGAATTGTTAGTTAAAACCACATTTTCAACCAAATTATTTGGATTAATTTGGAATGATTCTATTCCTCGTTCCCCTTAAAAAATTTAGGTACATTAAAAAAAGATACATACTTCCATTTCCTGAAATTCCAGACATTTCTAGGAATGATTTTTCGCCTAGTTTGAAAAGCATCACGAGATGAACGAATGATAATATAAAATTTTTAAATTTTATTAATGCCAATTTCAAATTATAATTTTTGGTTCGGAAAAATTACAAAAAAATAAAACAAAATAAAGAGGATGGATTTAAAAATAATCTCATAAAATTTAAATTGAAGAATCACACCTTTGAATCGATTTCTGGAGTGAAATTATGACACATTACGACGGTTTTTAAATAAGAAATAAGTAACTTGGGTTTTTCTATCTATATCTTTAGTCACATTTTCAAATATTTGGTTCAAAATAAGGAACTCGGACGTCTAATAGTTCATAAGAAATTTGTATATCTGTTGCTGTGGAACTTATTTTAGCGTATTCAAATGATAAATGGAAAATCAACAAGAAATGAAAAGATAGGGGTGATCCATTTTTCCAAAGAAAAGACTATATAAAAGGATATATGTATAAACATTCGATAAGTACAAAGCTGAAGGGGTTGTATAAAAAAATCTGGGTTAAAAGTAGCGTGATGAATAATAATAATTAATTAAATCTTTAATTAACAAATTCATAATAGATTTCCACGTAATAAATCATTGAATAAATATGTACCAAAAATTATTTTCAAGTCTTACTCGAAAAACTTGGAGCCAAGCTTACTTCAACCATGGTTGAGGTAGCATATTCTGAGGTGGATTACCCATCCGTATTTTATTTGAATGATAAAAATGCAGTGGCACCTTTCTTCGATGTCAATTTCAACTTTAATCTGCTTTGATTGGTGTAACTTTATTGCAATTCAGTAATATTTTGGATTTGAAGTTCGTTATAGAGAAATTGAGCAACAAGACCGCCTTTTGATGATTATGAGAATGTTACAGAAGAGGAAGGGAATACCATGAAACATGAAGTTAAATTTTATGAATAATATCCATAGGTAAAGGTACACAATACTTGAAAAATCAATGGTGGCGCTTGAATAGTTCTCAGGATATCTCACGCGTAGTAGAACGATAATTATTTCCTTTAGCAATCAAAACTCTCCAAATATTTGGCATGCAAACATCCTCTACCTCCGTATTATTTATTCTATCAAAGCTCTTTTCTCCTGTACCGCACTTCCTTCTTCCCATCTTCTCAGCGTGATATTTCCTTCATCCGCATCCCGGATTACCCTAATATTTAGGTTTATGCCGCACGACGTTTCGTGCATTTCATTTCCCACCCATGTTCCTCTAATCCTGCATTTTTTTAATATCTTAGGGTCCTCGTTTTGCACATCCCCACAGAAAAACCTAGGCTCTGAATTTTAGCTGTAGTTTTCTTATACATCTCTCAAGATCCGTCATCAGCTACCTTTGCTTAATGAAGGTATCTTTATCTGCTAATATTTTCCTTCCGACTTCTACATTCTTTTTCGATTTCAAGGAAACGCCCTACACTATACGAACTAAACTCGTATTAAGCCATGGCTCAAGCTTTCCTCTGTCAACCTCAATATTCTATCGTTAACTTAGTATTCATTTCCCTACGCAATTAACAAAATATTATCTCAATGTTAACTCTGAAGTTATTTTTGTCCTAAAATACCAACTACATAGTACCAGGAATTATAAACCTGATTCAAAAGTTTACCCAATATACAATAGTTTATTATCGAATGCACAAATTTTTTATAATTTTTGTATAAGTAAGCGATAAAAAGCGAGTCATGCAATGAAAATGAAGAAAATAAAATTTCATCTTCTCCTTCTGGGAGTTCTTTTATTACTTACCTCCATAAGTTTGCTACCGGCACCTACATGTCAAAAATGACGAATTCTGTGCTATCAGTTGGAACAGATAGAGCTAAACCATCGCTTATACAGCTATTTATTTTGGTTTTTCATGTTTTCAATGTTTTAGGCATTTTTTTATTTCACCCATTAATATTCTTCCCGAATCTCCCGCTACGTTAAATCAAAATTATTCCGCGTTACTCACATTTCTTTACTTCGGGGGTAACGTTTTCCAACACTGGTATGATTCTAAGTGAGTTATCCTCATGATTCCAAGAGGGTTCCATGTGAATTTCCCACTGCATTATACTCCGCAATTCATCGACCATTTCTCTAATTATACCCTTCCTGCGTCATTACGATATTGCAGGAACCATCAATCTTCGACCCAAACTCCCCTTATCTTCCCCTTTTTGTCTTCGCCATTATCCGACTTTTCCCAATCGGAGCCAAACGCCGCTTCTCAATACAGACAAACCCTTTCCCCCGCCGCTGAAAGCAAACTTTGGCTGACGACGCAGTCCCCTGCGAGGGAAGTATTCGGCTAATGTGCCAAAGGTTCCTTCGGAAGGATTCGGGGAGGAACAATTCTGGCGGCGCGGAGAAACGACCTCATTCACGGATATCTCAATCGAAGACGTCCGGTGATGTCAGTTTTCGGATCCATATATCAGCGCGTAAGGGTCGAGCGAGAGAAAGGGAAGCGAATGGGATGAAAGCTAGGTCAAGGAGAGAGCCTGAAGGTAAGAGATGAGCAGGAATTCCGTTTCATTACTACTTGAAGAGGAAATGGATTGCCCCTGGAGAGGATGTATGCGGTCATATTTGACTATTCACTCGCTCTATGGACTATGCTCGCTTTATTTGGATAAAACATTCTCACGAAAAGCATAATATGAGTAACGGAATGAGGGCTATTTAATACAATACGATCATATCATCAAATATCTTCTTAGTTAAAAGTATCACTTTTTATCCTCCGCTTACATACATTTAATTGACCCGAACGAAGAAAAAGACTAGTTAAGAGTTTGGTCTAAATAAAGTTAAATAATCAATAACACTGTATCAAAATAAGAACCGGATGATTAGAACAGAAATAGTTACCAATATAAATACAATAATTTTTTATGAAAATAAGCTCACAGCAATCTGTGTGTCTCCTAACTATGACATCCGCGAACAATAACTTGCAATAACCATGTGTGTGCAGAAATCATGGAAAAAATGTAATAATTATCATTTTAAAAATTAAAATGATAGATTTCCACTAGGTTCCGTTTCACTCCGTTATTTCGAGTTTTTTTATAATTATAAAAACTTAGGGACGTCTTCAGTAGCTCATACTCGTTAATTTCAGGAGAATTATATTTTTAAGCATATATACATCTTCCCTTTTTACCTCTAAGGAGATTTGGGCTGAATTACTGTTGCCTTTTATCGGTAAAGTAAAAGCTCTCTATTGAGCTTGATCATCTTTTTATTTTGCTTTTATGTTATTTAGTGGATAGTTCAAAAGATGTGTTACCTTAATTACACGTAGACAATTTTGATCAATGAATAGTTTCGATTATAAATTGAATACAAAGCAATGCAACATTAATTTACTCAAATGAAAATATTTATGTTTATGCTGTTTAAAGTGCAGTAATGCAGTTTCGGCTACGTTCGATTGACGAATATTCTATCTCCGAAATCTTAATAACGTAATCTCCCTTCCAATTACCAAGGTCATGTCGAACTATTTTTTAATGCTTAACGCACATACAACATGTTTAATATTTATTTATAATGTCATTAGAAATAATATTTTCTTGTTGATAACACATTGAGAAATCATTGAACTTTTTTCCTTCAACTGAGATTAAATAAAAAGATAAAAGCTTTCTCCCTTTCTCAATATTTACATTATCTCATTCATTCTAACCATTTGGCATTCGTAGCTCTCCAGTATCTTTCATTATTGCTCACCTTCCGATATCCTTCCTAGGAAGATATCATTCACTAGGTCAGAATAGTTACTTACAACCTATAAATCTGAACAAAAAGCAGAGCTTGTATTTAGCTCCCCAACCTTAAATAACCCGTGACGCATAATGAAAATAGTTATGCCTATTTTAGTAAAGGGATTTTCCTGGGACCAACCCAATTACTATGAATGCACCGAAATTGTAATATCAGCTACGAGCATAACATAAGAGAGTGGCTAAAACTTTTAACTTATTCCCGTTGTTGTTTGAAAATCAGTTTTTTCCCTTCCCTTAGAAATTTCGCCTTTAACTCTTCCTTGAATTCTCTCTCTTCCTCGTCCAATCAAATCAGTTTCTGGACTGCTTCCTTTCCTGTAATTTAATATGCGTCATTATCTCTGTGTAGAACAAAGCCAAATTTAAGGCATGTGAATTTATATCAGGTTCGCTGATTAGGCAGGAAGAGAGAAACCGTTTCTCCGCAGCTTCCATTCAAACATGAAAGGGAATGAGCAGACTTTAGTGAGGAACCCGGAAGAATTTGACCCATTTTAATTCATTTAAAGTATTATTTTGTTGCATTTAATATCCCTGCAAACGGACACTACGACTGAAAAACAGCCGTTTCATTTCAAGTGACTTCATTAGAGTTTAATATGGATGTACAAAATAGAGGAGCGCTTCATTAAAGTTTACCTTCAATGGAACAATTCACATATTCGGAATTTTTAGCGGGGCATGTAACTCGTTACGATTGATCGAAAGTAAAAAAAGAGAACGTATAGAGTTTTTTAGGAACGAAATTCCCCTAAAGAGTCCCTAAATTTCAGAAGTATTTTGACTTTGCGCAGCATCGGAAATCATTTGAGCCACGTAAATTTCCATTACTTTTTACGAGACTCTTACTGACTTTAGGAAGAACGCCGATATTTAGATGAAAATATGGCGGAAAAGCTATCTGATTGAATCGAGTCCTTCCAGATATATCCTAAACAAAGTCGAGCATAGTCTGTTAATTGGAAGAACGCAGTGAATTAAAAGTGACACTCTTCCAATCCAGGATTTGAATGACCCAATCGCTGAACTGTGTTATTGAAATTATGTACAATTTAGTAATTTCAATTCCATATATTCTTCTCAACTGGATAACTTGCGCTGAGTTGATTATGAGGTTATTCTAAATTCATTGTAAATCATTGTAATCTAAAATTCATTGTATAAATAAAAAATTTCCTTCTCAGCTTGCTTTCCTTTTCCCTTTGTTTTTGTTCAAAAACCCGTCGTTTGTTGTTTCTTTTTTTAATTACTTCACTCTAGTTCCTTAACGAAACTGTCTTTTCAGAAATAAAATAGAACAAAAAGTACATCGAACTGTTGCACCCTGCTTCATATCAGTAAAGAAAAACAACAGTGACGTAGATAGCTTCTGATAAGATTCATATAAAATCATTACTCATGTGAATCATATAATTTGAAATTTAGATGATCGGAAAAGAACTAGAAAAGTTTTAAAGTCTAATCAAACCTTAAGTGCATGTTTGGTGGTAACCATTAATAGTTTTCTTTGAAAATTTACAATTTTATGAAATTAAATGAAATTTTCATCATGTTTTCCTTCCACAAAGTGAACAATTTCACTTTTTACTATAAATTAAATCGGAATGATAATATGCTATTATGGAGGGTGACTAAATATAGCAAACATTTTCTTCTGTTCTGAACTTAATATTTCTACATCGCGTATGTAATTAATCCTATCATTCAGGTCAATGTTTTTATCATAATATTGTTTCACTACCACTGGAAAATTTTCACTAATTCAATCGAATGTAGCATGTTTAGATTTAAATAGATACTGTATGATCTCATTCCTTTTAAAATGCTTAGCCTTAAAATCAATAATTAATTCCTTAAAATATAAATATAATAATATATATATAATATATAAATATATGAAATTAATGGATCTTTGCAAAATGTACACCCATCTTTCGTACAGAGCCGAATTAAATCGGGCTTCACGATAAGAGATGATATACAAGACGAAAATGTGGAAACTGAGATAATTTTTTGGGAGTCAAAGGAAAAGAGCCATGAAAGAAGCCGATCCTCGAATTTCCCCGCGAAGCAAGTAAACTGAGCGATCCTACTCGTAATTCAAATATCCTCCTCGCAATTCGATTTTCCTTGACATTCATCAAATAGCATTGGATTCCACTTCCATAGCCATTTCTGCATCGCTTTCCCCCCATCCATTCCGTTTCATCATCAAAAATCTCGTAAAAGCGGCGCGTTTTCAAGTCAGCTATCCAAACCGTACCGCTCGGGTGAAAAAATAACGATGATGCGTATGCATTGACATACCGCGATCGAAAAGTACGCGGGAAAATAAATGAACATCCTTCAAGTCCCTGCGCTGACTAGAAATGTAACCCGAATCATTCATCTCTTGGCAGTTGAGTGGCAACACATCGCTGAAAGGCTCCATTTTTATTCTCCAATCAGCGAATCACTTTTACGCCGGGCTCCGATTTTGAAGCTGGCAATGTGATCATTGCATGGAAAACAAACAAGCATCGCTATGCTTCTCATGCAGTCGTTAGCAACACATTCAACGTGAAACTTTCTCGTCCTGGTAGTTTAACCCGAAAAATTTCCTAAGCGCACCTTGCTAAATAAACTATTAGATTATTCGTTGGTTTAACTGTTTATTAGCTGATTACTTATCGTTTTTGTCTCCTTATATTGTCGTCAAAAGATGTACCGATTATGGTTATTAAGGATATATGGCATTATATTCTTTTGAAACGAAAATTTTTACAGATGTTCTACACATTGTTTCCAGAAAATCACTTGGGTTTCGTGGTTCCAAATTTCAAATATTCCAACATTTTAAAATGAACGAAACTGTATTGATTTATATTGAAATTGTTTTTGTTCGAATGGTTACCTATTCTTTGAAGATAAAACAGTTGCTGGGATAGTTCTTTAATACCGCAGTGTAGTTTTTTATGGTTTAAATGGTCAATTGTTACATTAAGCAGTAAAAACCACCGCTGCCCGAATTTATTAGATGTCATAGATATTTTAGATATCATATCTATCTTCTCTGTTTGTCAGTTCATAGTCTGAATTTTGGTATTCTCAAGTTTCGTTACTTTTCTCATGAGTTAACAATTATTACACATTTACGATTACATTATAATAGAGAGGCGTCAAAAATAGTCCATTGACTAACTATGACCTATTTTCATTCTTTCAAAATATCAATCCATCTAGGGTTTGGAGATTATTTCGAAAATACGTTCTTCGAAGATGTTGCAAATGTTACCTGTCCTCTATGGTAATTTTTTATGTTTAATCCTTTATTTTAAGCTCGTTTCTGATACATTATTTTTGATCCCTTCTAAATTTTGGTTGCAAAAAATCATTAAATAGGTTGAGCAGGTTTTTACTTCTCCCTTAAAGTGTGCGTTTTCCTGCGGGATATTTACTTTTTTACAAAGTTTAGCACTCGATACTCACTCAATAAATACTTCCATCATTTTGTCTTTTCCTTAGTCATAACTCTAAATCAATTCTTGGAATTTTTCATCAAATATACTCAGATCTAAAATGAGACTAGTAAATTTCAATCTCGCCCCTGTATAAAGTCGTAAAATTAATGCAAAGGTTACATTCAGAATGCGGCTTGTTGTCCGAACAAATATTTGATATACGTTTATTTGATGTAAGAAACACAAACTTTGGAAATTGAAAAAGATTAAATATACATATATCTTTTACAACAAAAACCATTTTTACTTTCTCCATATACGAAGTATAGAGAAAGTATTGTTTTCATGAAAAAATTCGACTTCGAGATTTCAACGGAAATACATGTTTTGGGGTCCCTAGAACACGATTTGACCATTTTCGGAATGATGTCTGTGTGTATGTGTGTGTGTGTGTGTGTGTGTGTGTGTGTGTGTGTGTGTGTTATTATTATTATTATTATTATTATTATTATTATTATTATTATTTTGCCAGATAGGGAAGTGAAACTGATTCCAAATCTGGCGTAGGTCTTGGGGGCTGAGGCTTGGGGCCCGACACTCCCTTTGACCATCCTCTACCTTGACCGGTACGCAAAGTCCAGATCCAACTCCAGAACTTATCAATCAACATAAGTCCCATCCACTCTTTACCGGCCAGCCTTGTTCCCACACCCTAACACACTCCCAAACCCCCTCTCTAACCACATCCCAACCCACATCCCAACCCGCACCCTAACCCATACCCTAACCCACACCCATACCCTAACCCACACCCATACCCTAACCCACACCCATACCCTAACCCACACCCATACCCTAACCCAATGTGTGTGTGTGTGTATGTGTGTGTGTGTGTGTGTGTATGTGTGTATATTTATTCCACGTAGAGCCCCACGCCATATCCTCAGCACCAAACTAAAAACGGGGCCCAGGCCGCCCCACCAAACGCCTAACACCCTGTGCCCTCTATCGAGGGGTGCACGAGTAAGAGGAGGCGGTGTCCCGCCACCCGAACTGAAGCCCCGGCCTAGCCGGCGGCATCGCCCTCGATGGCCCTCTATCGAGGGAGAGTGCGTGAATGCGGGTGCGTGGGTTTGCGTTGGTCTGCGTGTACAAAAGGATGCTCCTCGCGTTAATAAAGCCTTCATCAAGGGTCTGACACGCTGGGGTCTAACTGCTCCTCACCTTGCAGAGCTTTGCGTCGATGAAATAACGTGCATCAAGCGGCGACAAAAGTAAATTACACGTCACCACTCCATGACGCAATAACAATAAATAAATAAATAAATAAATAGATAAAAAGATAAAGGATAAAAGGTTTAAAAAGGGGTCAGTTTAAGTGAAGGAGTGGGCAATCCTCCTTCAGCTCTCCCGTTTGGGAATCGATCAGGAAATTTTTTTGGGTCCACACGCCGAGCATCTCCCCGCTGCAGCATGCCTCGGCGTGGTCTCTTTCTAATTTCAACCTTTTCCGGAGGGCCCTCGAAAACGCCTCCGCGTAGGCGACGTCTCTCGTCCGCCCCCGGAAAAAGGCGTCTAGCTGTCTCCTAATTTCTCCCTTCGCCAACGAAAGGAGAAAGTTGGCGAGCCTGGTACCTGGGGACCCTCTCTCCAGGATTCCCCCATATATTTCCTTCACGAGGACCTCCCTTTTCCCCGTCAGGTTCTTTGTGGCCCCAACGACCGCGCTCCACAGCGGCCTCGTCTTCGGACAGACGTATGCCAGGTGCCAGGCCGTGCCGACGACTCCCGGGCACCAAGGGCAGTCGTCTTTTTCTCTTATCCCGGTCTTCCTGAGAAAGGGGCAGTCCGCCCACGCGCCATGAGCCAGGCGCCATGCCGCGTCCCCATCATGCCCCAGGGTGGGGTGCGATCGGAGGGATCTCCACCTGATCTCCTCCCTCGGCTCGCGACCCGAGAGTGGCCAGATCTCGTTGTTTCTTCTGTACAGAACTTCTTTGTATACGGCCCTTTTGGGGATCGGAAGATCCATCCTCCTCCCGAGCCTCGCGCTGGAGAAGACATAAACTCCCGCGCCCTCTCTCTCCGGCCCCATCGACCGCCACGCCCTGACTAGCGAGCGGCGAAAGCCGGAGAGCCGGCGCGACCCCGTGCCACGATCGAAAGCGTCCCTCCACGGACGCCCCCCCGTCGCGCGCCCGAAGCCCGCGGCCGCGAGCAGCCTCCACGGCTCCGCTGCTGCCTCCTCTGAAAGGAGGAGCCTCTGTGCGGCGTTGAATCGAAATCCGAGGATCTTAACCCCAACGTCGACGAGCCCGAGTCCTCCCTCTCGAACCGGCGCCGTCGCCACCTTCTTCTTCACCCAGTGCTTTCTACCCAACCAAATGGCATCCACCAGCAGCCTCTGGATCCTTGAAGAAAATGAGGGTGAAGGCTGAAAGGTCTGGAGGGTGTGCCATATCTTGGGCGCGACAAACTTATTCGCCACGCACACCCTCCCCCTCAACGACATCGGGCTCATTCTTGGCTTCCAACTCCTGAGGGCCGTCTCGATCGTTTCGACCATCTCTTTCTCAAGAACCTCCCTTTCCGGATCTTCGTCGTTGAAGATTTTTCGGCCTAGGTATTTGCCGTGTTCCGAATTCCATCTTATTTCGAGGGGAGAGTCCTGCCTGCCTCTCCACCTGCCGACCCACAGCCCCACCGTCTTCTCTGCGTTTATCTTGGCCCCCGAAGACCGAGCGTAGAGGTCGTACGCCGGAAAAACCCGCCTTAAATCCTCCTCCTCCGATGCGAACACCGTCACGTCGTCCGCATAGACGCTGACGGCTATCCGTGTCTCCGGGTGGCGGGGGATAGAGGCACCGGTGAGCCTCGCTTTGAGGGCCCGAACGAGGGGCTCGAAGGCGAGGGTGTACAGTTGTCCGGAAAGTGGACATCCCTGCCTTATTCCCCTTCGGAAAGGGATAGGGGGCGTAAGAGAGGACCCGACTCGGACCATGCATACGGCGTCCCGGTACAGCGTCCGCAGCATGCCGATCAGTCGGTCCCCGAAACCCATTCTTTCTAAAATCTTGATCAAATAAGCGTGGCCGACTCGATCGAAGGCTTTCGACTGGTCCAAGGAGAGCACCGCCAGAGGCGTATCCTCGGCGTTCGCCGATCTCACCATGTCCCGCACAGTGGAGATGGCGTCAAAAATGCTTCTCCCCGGAACGCAGTACGACTGCTCGACGGATATGACAGATGCTATTACTCTGCTGACCCTCATCGATAATAATTTTGCCATTATTTTGTAATCCGTGTTGGTGATCGACACGGGCCTCCAACCATCGATCGTTCTGCCCCCCCCGCTCTTCGGGACGAGGGCGATGACGGACGACCTGCTGGTTCTGGGGAGGCTTCCCCTCCGAAAGCTCTCCCGCACCATGTCCCCGAACAGGCCCTCGAGGACGTCCCAGAAGGCGATGTAGAATTCCGGGGTCAGTCCGTCTGACCCCGGGGTCTTGTTTCTATTAAGCTTCTTAAGTGCCTCCAGCATCTCGTCCTCCGAAACCTCCACGTTCAGCAAGGCCCTTTCGTCCTCGCAGACGCTGTCGAGGGCTTCGAAGAGGAGGGCTTCGTCCTCTTCACTTGTTAGAGGCTCCGCGTCTTTTGGGTCGAAAATTTCGCCAAAATAGGCGGAAACGTGCATTCTTATCGCCGCAAGGTCCTCCTCCCATCGACCGTCGATCTCCAGGCCCTCCAGCGGTCTCGGAACGACGCGCGTGTACCACTTCGCTACGTGAGGAGCCAGCGGGTCGTCGTTGACGATTATATTCTCCCACCCCATCCTCGCCACGATAGCCTTAGCCCGCTGTAGTTGAATTCCTTCCTCTATGGCTTCCCTCTGCTGCCGTCTGAGTCTCCTCACGTAGTCGACCGTTCTCTCCTTCACTTCAAACTTTAGGGTCTCCCACTTCGATACCGGGTCTCCCAAACAACGTAGATCGTTGATCGCCGCGATGAGCGTCTTTATGTTTTGAACGTACTCCTCGTTGCGCAGCAACCCATTGTCGAACCTCCAGTACGGAGGTCGAGGGATCACTCTTGGCAACGAAAGAGTGGCTGCCACCCCTCTATGGTCGGTAAACGACGGCACCGTCCTCATATTTTTTACGGCTGAGAGGCTCCCGCCGGACACGTATAAGCGGTCCAGCCTCGAGCGCACGTTTCCACCCTCCGCTCCGTGAAAGGTGAAACCCTCCTCTCCCCTCCTCGTCTCCACCCACGGGTCCACCAGCTCCATGTCCTCCACCAAACTCCGGAGCGCGTTGGCGACCCGGGGATGTCTCTCCCTCCCGGAGGATCTGTCCCTCCCGGGGTCCAAAGTGACGTTAAAATCTCCCCCTAATATAGTCACTCTCGGTCCTCTGCGCTGCTGCCTCGTCGCTTCTAGGTGTTCTCTCAGCCGATCGATGACAGTCAGCGCCTCATGCTGCTCGTGCGGTCCGTAAAATGACACGAAGTCGAGCGTCACACCCCCCAGGCCGACGGTCACACCCAAGGCGTGCCCGTCGCTAATCACGACGGGCGGGCGCGCACCGCCGCACACGGATCTGTGCACCGCGACCGCCGTTCCTGTGTGAGGCGTGGAGAGGGGAGAGAAGAAAAACTCGTACTGCGGCAGGGAGTCCATCGCAGGCGCGACGGTGTTGGTCTCCTGCAGCAGCACCACTTCCGGCCGATGGGCCTCCAAGAAGGCCGTCAGGTGTGCCCACTTTAGAGTTCCCCTCACGGAGCGAACGTTTAGCGAGATTATTCTCAAATCTGTCATATCCGTCCTCGAGCAAGGACAATCCAATCAAGAAACGACGAGCAAACTATAAAAGGATCATAAAAAGCTGGAGCGTCGTACATATGATAAAAACAGACGTGCTTTAAACCACGCACTATGATGCGCGAATAAATAAATAAATAAATAAATAAATTTATAAATTTATAAAAGCACGGACGAACACGAATAATAAATAAATAAATAGACAGACACACACTGGCCGAAGGCGGCGCAATAAAATCCCTATTTAAAATTGCTCGTTTCATCAAAAGGATAACCAAGGGCACAAATCGGACACACACGATTAAAATATCCGAGGAATGGATGCATTTAAAACAAGGACAATAAATAAATATTAATAAATAAATATAAATAAAATATATACACGACACCGACCGACCGACCGACACCGACGAAGTAGATGCGTGTAATGGGCAAAAAATATTGATAAGGGCAATAGATATTTTCAAAATATGTAAATAAATAATGATAGTTATAAATATGACAAAATTATGCATTGAAGATGTCGTCCTGTAGGGCGTGCTGGACCAACCTCTTGATCCTCATCTTCATTGCCCCCTGTTTTACGACTTTCTGCTTGTCGAGGGTGGCCAGGACTTTAAATGCTTCGATGGGTTCACTGAAATTTTCTTTTAAGGCGGCGATCCTGTCCGTCCTCCCCTTTACGTCTCGCAAGAATTTACTTAGGGATAAAAAAGATATGTTTGTGAACCCGGGATTTTTTGTGTAATAATCCGCTATTTGTTTAAGCCCCTCGTCATCAGGGCGCATTTCTTTGGTTATTTTCGGATTCTTTTCTTTCCTTTGCACTTGACCGAGGAGGTTATCTTCTGGGGTTCCCGTGTGTGTTTTCCTCTTTTGAGAGGCCGAGAGCTCGAGGCTCTCAATCGCGACTGATGGTGGCGAATCCATGGCAAGAGGGGCAAGGAGTTTAGCCGTTTGCGAGTCGACCAGATTGATTTCCTCAGGAGTAATATCTGTCTCGGGAGGAGTTTTGCCCTCCTCTGATGATAGTGCACCGGACTGAGTGGTCGCGGAAACAACGGGGACAGAGGTACTCGTGGAGGAACTCAGATCATCAGAGGTAGAGGGAGCATTGGTGGTGGCTAGCTAGCGGGACGCCATCCGTTGACGGTACGGTTTTTGGTATTTGTTTCGAGGTGGCGTTTGATTTTGGGCATGTGTTGGCTGCGTGGCCGTCCTCCCCGCACTGGAAACACCTACCGTCGTCAACTCTTAAGAATACCCGGTAAGGGGTGTCCCCAACGTCGACGACGAAGGAGTCGGGCATCCTGATCCCTTCCCTGATGACCATATGTACCATCCTCCTCCATGAGGAGACGTGAGTAAAGTCATCGACTCTAATGCCGGATGTCAGGGGATAAATCGGCGACACTATTCTTCCGGCCTCGCTTAGTATCTCGAGTAAGTCTTTGTTAGAGACCTCGGGCGGGATGTTGCTCAGAAAAACTTTTTTAGCCGCGGTCACCATGCGGCGTGCCGCGACCCATGTGTTGTTTATCTCGACACCGCCGAAGTCGGAGATAAATGTGTCGACCAGTGCCTCGCTCGCGAGGTAGATACAAATTCTATTCTGGGAGAGCCGCGTGGCATGCGTGATTTTACTCCCGCCCCCTATTTTACCAGCAACCGCGAAGACATATTGGTGAACTGGGGTGTCCGGCAAACCTTGCATTATAATACCCCTTTTTCGGTTAGGACCGGTCAGCACCGGCGTTACCCTTCGACGCGTGAAAGAAAAAGTCCCGTTGGGACTCTCGTGTGTAGGTGTGCGTGCGTAATTTCCAAGAGATTCCCCTCGAACCCGCTGCGCGTATGTGCCGAGAGGAGGGGCTGTAGGCGCTGGCGGGGAAGGAATGGACGGTAAAGTAGTAGAATCTGAAATGTATGTTGACGAAGCCAAAGTGGAAGGGGAAACGACAAGAGAGTGCCCCGGGGTGGATGGAGGGGCGGTAGGGGGGGCGACCAGCTCTGAGGTAGAGGGAGGAGAGGAGACGTGCGCCGAGTCTCCTGCGTCGCTACGTAGGGGTGGTAGCTGAACAGGTCTGCGTATGGGAGGGGGAGCTGGCGTGGAGGTAGGGGATACTGGCCTAGAAGTAGGGGAGGCAGGTCGAGGGACGGGGGAGGTAGGCCTCGAGGTATGGGAGGACGAGCTTTTGGGAGCACATGGCGATGAGTCACCAGACAATTGAGAAGCGGGCGTAGATAGAATTGATTTATAGGTCAATTTCTGCGAATTACACTGACTACTTCCAGATAAATCCATCTCTGAGGATGAAGGCGACACTGTAGGTGAAGCCACGTCCATTTCTGCCGCCACCGAGGCGGCAGATGACGAACGTGTGAGACTCACGCTGATGGCGAGCGTATGCGAACAACACGAGACGAAAAACCAGACAAATCAACAAATTGGACACTCACCAACGATCACTGGATGAAGACGAAGCACAAACGAAGCGAACAAACACAGAACGATGAGATGAAACGATGACAACGATGAAAGAAAGCGCACACAAAGTAAGAGACCGGGAGCGAAGCCGAAACACGTCCGAACGCTACGGAGTCCAATGTGTGTGTGTGTGTGTGTGTGTGTGTGTGTGTGTGTGTGTGTGTGTGTGTGTGTGTGTGTGTGTGTGTGTGTGTGTGTGTGTGTGTGTGTGTGTGTGTGTGTGTGTGTGTGTGTGTGTGTGTGTGTGTGTGTGTGTGTGTGTGTGTGTGTGTGTGTGTGTGTGTGTGTGTGTGTGTGTGTGTGTGTGTGTGTGTGTGTGTGTGTGTGTGTGTGTGTGTGTGTGTGTGTGTGTGTGTGTGTGTGTGTGTGTGTGTGTGTGTATGTGTGTTTGTGACAGTGGGCGCTCTAACGTGAAAACTATTAGTCGTATCAATACCAAAATTCTTATATAGCACTGTGATGTGTGCTGTCAGAGTTGATTAGTTTTTCAAGTAAATCGGTAAACCGGAAGTCGAGCTTCATTCATCAAAGCTCATTTCCGGTTTTCAAAATATCTTCATAAATATGATATATACGTATATTGCATTCCTTATAAAAGTTTTAGAAAATGTAATTTACTATAACTTTTGTATTTAAAATATTTTTGTATCACCAGTTGATTAGGAGTTATTCGTGAAATACTGATCAACCGGAAGTAGCTGATTATGTACTTTGTGGGCGCTCTAACATGAAAACGGTTTGTTGGATCAACACCAAATATCATATTTAGTATTTTGGTTGGTGTCGTTAGAGTTGATTAGTTTTTGAAGTAAATCGGTTAACCGGAAGTCGAGCTACATTCTTCAAAGCCCATTTCCGGTTTTCAAAATATCTCCATAAATATGATATTTAGGTATATACTATTATTTATAAAAGTTTTAGAAAATATAATTTACTATGACTTTTGTATGAAACATATTTTTGTATCACTGATTGTGTAGGAGTTATTTGTGAAATACTTATAAACCGGAAGTTGCTGATTATGTACGTTGTGGGCGCTCTGGGCGCTGGGGCAAAATGCCACTTCATCGTTTTTCATCGTACATGTCCCGAAAACATTATTTATAATGTTTGAGACGTAAAAGGTAATAATATATAAATTAATTACTCATCTTCAAAGTTTAGATGGAATATAGAGTTCGAAATTACTGTCGTAAATAAATATTTATATCTTATATATGGAGAAAGTCATGTGCTGGCCACATCATATTTTTACTTTCTCCATATACGAAGTATAGAGAAAGTATTGTTTTCATGAAAAAATTCGACTTCGAGATTTCAACGGAAATACACGTTTTGGGGTCCGTAGAACACGTTTTGGCCATTTTCGGAATGATGTCTGTGTGTATGTGTGTGTGTGTGTGTGTGTGTGTGTTATTATTATTATTATTATTATTATTATTATTATTATTATTATTATATTGCCAGATAGGGAAGTGAAACTGATTCCAAATCTGGCGT
Organism: Sympetrum striolatum; assembly: GCA_947579665.1. Classification (NCBI taxonomy): domain Eukaryota; kingdom Metazoa; phylum Arthropoda; class Insecta; order Odonata; family Libellulidae; genus Sympetrum; species Sympetrum striolatum. The sequence goes on along the minus strand of OX388342.1, from coordinate 42,891,761 downwards.
AGGTCTTGGGGGCTGAGGCTTGGGGCCCGACACTCCATTTGACCATCCTCTACCTTGACCGGTACGCAAAGTCCAGATCCAACTCCAGAACTTATCAATCAACATAAGTCCCATCCACTCTTTACCGGCCAGCCTTGTTCCCACACCCTAACACACTCCCAAACCCCCTCTCTAACCACATCCCAACCCACATCCCAACCCGCACCCTAACCCATACCCTAACCCACACCCATACCCTAACCCACACCCATACCCTAACCCACACCCATACCCTAACCCACACCCATACCCTAACCCAATGTGTGTGTGTGTGTATGTGTGTGTGTGTGTGTGTGTATGTGTGCATATTTATTCCACGTAGAGCCCCACGCCATATCCTCAGCACCAAACTAAAAACGGGGCCCAGGCCGCCCCACCAAACGCCTAACACCCTGTGCCCTCTATCGAGGGGTGCACGAGTAAGAGGAGGCGGTGTCCCGCCACCCGAACTGAAGCCCCGGCCTAGCCGGCGGCATCGCCCTCGATGGCCCTCTATCGAGGGAGAGTGCGTGAATGCGGGTGCGTGGGTTTGCGTTGGTCTGCGTGTACAAAAGGATGCTCCTCGCGTTAATAAAGCCTTCATCAAGGGTCTGACACGCTGGGGTCTAACTGCTCCTCACCTTGCAGAGCTTTGCGTCGGTGAAATAACGTGCATCAAGCGGCGACAAAAGTAAATTACACGTCGCCACTCCATGACGCGATAACAATAAATAAATAAATAAATAAATAAATAAAAAGATAAAGGATAAAAGGTTTAAAAAGGGGTCAGTTTAAGTGAAGGAGTGGGCAATCCTCCTTCAGCTCTCCCGTTTGGGAATCGATCAGGAAATTTTTTTGGGTCCACACGCCGAGCATCTCCCCGCTGCAGCATGCCTCGGCGTGGTCTCTTTCTAATTTCAACCTTTTCCGGAGGGCCCTCGAAAACGCCTCCGCGTAGGCGACGTCTCTCGTCCGCCCCCGGAAAAAGGCGTCTAGCTGTCTCCTAATTTCTCCCTTCGCCAACGAAAGGAGAAAATTGGCGAGCCTGGTACCTGGGGACCCTCTCTCCAGGATTCCCCCATATATTTCCTTCACGAGGACCTCCCTTTTCCCCGTCAGGTTCTTTGTGGCCCCAACGACCGCGCTCCACAGCGGCCTCGTCTACGGACAGACGTATGCCAGGTGCCAGGCCGTGCCGACGACTCCCGGGCACCAAGGGCAGTCGTCTTTTTCTCTTATCCCGGTCTTCCTGAGAAAGGGGCAGTCCGCCCACGCGCCATGAGCCAGGCGCCATGCCGCGTCCCCATCATGCCCCAGGGTGGGGTGCGATCGGAGGGATCTCCACCTGATCTCCTCCCTCGGCTCACGACCCGAGAGTGGCCAGATCTCGTTGTTTCTTCTGTACAGAACTTCTTTGTATACGGCCCTTTTGGGGATCGGAAGATCCATCCTCCTCCCGAGCCTCGCGCTGGAGAAGACATAAACTCCCGCGCCCTCTCTCTCCGGCCCCATCGACCGCCACGCCCTGACTAGCGAGCGGCGAAAGCCGGAGAGCCGGCGCGACCCCGTGCCACGATCGAAAGCGTCCCTCCACGGACGCCCCCCCGTCGCGCGCCCGAAGCCCGCGGCCGCGAGCAGCCTCCACGGCTCCGCTGCTGCCTCCTCTGAAAGGAGGAGCCTCTGTGCGGCGTTGAATCGAAATCCGAGGATCTTAACCCCAACGTCGACGAGCCCGAGTCCTCCCTCTCGAACCGGCGCCGTCGCCACCTTCTTCTTCACCCAGTGCTTTCTACCCAACCAAATGGCATCCACCAGCAGCCTCTGGATCCTTGAAGAAAATGAGGGTGAAGGCTGAAAGGTCTGGAGGGTGTGCCATATCTTGGGCGCGACGAACTGATTCGCCACGCACACCCTCCCTCTCAACGACATCGGGCTCATTCTTGGCTTCCAACTCCTGAGGGCCGTCTCGATCGTTTCGACCATCTCTTTCTCAAGAACCTCCCTTTCCGGATCTTCGTCGTTGAAGATCTTTCGGCCTAGGTATTTGCCGTGTTCCGAATTCCATCTTATTTCGAGGGGAGAGTCCTGCCTGCCTCTCCACCTGCCGACCCACAGCCCCACCGTCTTCTCTGCGTTTATCTTGGCCCCCGAAGACCGAGCGTAGAGGTCGTACGCCGGAAAAACCCGCCTTAAATCCTCCTCCTCCGATGCGAACACCGTCACGTCGTCCGCATAGACGCTGACGGCTATCCGCGTCTCCGGGTGGCGGGGGATAGAGGCACCGGTGAGCCTCGCTTTGAGGGCCCGAACGAGGGGCTCGAAGGCGAGGGTGTACAGTTGTCCGGAAAGTGGACATCCCTGCCTTATTCCCCTTCGGAGAGGGATAGGGGGCGTAAGAGAGGACCCGACTCGGACCATGCATACGGCGTCCCGGTACAGCGTCCGCAGCATGCCGATCAGTCGGTCCCCGAAACCCATTCTTTCTAAAATCTTGATCAAATAAGCGTGGCCGACTCGATCGAAGGCTTTCGACTGGTCCAAGGAGAGCACCGCCAGAGGCGTATCCTCGGCGTTCGCCGATCTCACCATGTCCCGCACAGTGGAGATGGCGTCATAAATGCTTCTCCCCGGAACGCAGTACGACTGCTCGACGGATATGACAGATGCTATTACTCTGCTGACCCTCATCGATAATAATTTTGCCATTATTTTGTAATCCGTGTTGGTGATCGACACGGGCCTCCAACCATCGATCGTTCTGCCCCCCCCGCTCTTCGGGACGAGGGCGATGACGGACGACCTGCTGGTTCTGGGGAGGCTTCCCCTCCGAAAGCTCTCCCGCATCATGTCCCCGAACAGGCCCTCGAGGACGTCCCAGAAGGCGATGTAGAATTCCGGGGTCAGTCCGTCTGACCCCGGGGTCTTGTTTCTATTAAGCTTCTTAAGTGCCTCCAGCATCTCGTCCTCCGAAACCTCCACGTTCAGCAAGGCCCTTTCGTCCTCGCAGACGCTGTCGAGGGCTTCGAAGAGGAGGGCTTCGTCCTCTTCACTTGTTAGAGGCTCCGCGTCTTTTGGGTCGAAAATTTCGCCAAAATAGGCGGAAACGTGCATTCTTATCGCCGCAAGGTCCTCCTCCCATCGACCGTCGATCTCCAGGCCCTCCAGCGGTCTCGGAACGACGCGCGTGTACCACTTCGCTACGTGAGGAGCCAGAGGGTCGTCGTTGACGATTATATTCTCCCACCCCATCCTCGCCACGATAGCCTTAGCCCGCTGTAGTTGAATTCCTTCCTCTATGGCTTCCCTCTGCTGCCGTCTGAGTCTCCTCACGTAGTCGACCGTTCTCTCCTTCACTTCAAACTTTAGGGTCTCCCACTTCGATACCGGGTCTCCCAAACAACGTAGATCGTTGATCGCCGCGATGAGCGTCTTTATGTTTTGAACGTACTCCTCGTTGCGCAGCAACCCATTGTCGAACCTCCAGTACGGAGGTCGAGGGATCACTCTTGGCAACGAAAGAGTGGCTGCCACCCCTCTATGGTCGGTAAACGACGGCACCGTCCTCATATTTTTACGGCTGAGAGGCTCCCGCCGGACACGTATAAGCGGTCCAGCCTCGAGCGCACGTTTCCACCCTCCGCTCCGTGAAAGGTGAAACCCTCCTCTCCCCTCCTCGTCTCCACCCACGGGTCCACCAGCTCCATGTCCTCCACCAAACTCCGGAGCGCGTTGGCGACCCGGGGATGTCTCTCCCTCCCGGAGGATCTGTCCCTCCCGGGGTCCAAAGTGACGTTAAAATCTCCCCCTAATATAGTCACTCTCGGTCCTCTGCGCTGCTGCCTCGTCGCTTCTAGGTGTTCTCTCAGCCGATCGATGACATTCAGCGCCTCATGCTGCTCGTGCGGTCCGTAAAATGACACGAAGTCGAGCGTCACACCCCCCAGGCCGACGGTCACACCCAAGGCGTGCCCGTCGCTAATCACGACGGGCGGGCGCGCACCGCCGCACACGGATCTGTGCACCGCGACCGCCGTTCCTGTGTGAGGCGTGGAGAGGGGAGAGAAGAAAAACTCGTACTGCGGCAGGGAGTCCATCGCAGGCGCGACGGTGTTGGTCTCCTGCAGCAGCACCACTTCCGGCCGATGGGCCTCCAAGAAGGCCGTCAGGTGTGCCCACTTTAGAGTTCCCCTCACGGAGCGAACGTTTAGCGAGATTATTCTCAAATCTGTCATATCCGTCCTCGAGCAAGGACAATCCAATCAAGAAACGACGAGCAAACTATAAAAGGATCATAAAAAGCTGGAGCGTCGTACATATGATAAAAACAGACGTGCTTTAAACCACGCACTATGATGCGCGAATAAATAAATAAATAAATAAATTTATAAATTTATAAAAGCACGGACGAACACGAATAATAAATAAATAAATAGGCAGACACACACTGGCCGAAGGCGGCGCAATAAAATCCCTATTTAAAATTGCTCGTTTCATCAAAAGGATAACCAAGGGCACAAATCGGACACACACGATTAAAACATCCGAGGAATGGATGCATTTAAAACAAGGACAATAAATAAATATTAATAAATAAATATAAATAAAAATATATACACGACACCGACCGACCGACCGACACCGACGAAGTAGATGCGTGTAATGGGCAAAAAATATTGATAAGGGCAATAGATATTTTCAAAATATGTAAATAAATAATGATGGTTATAAATATGACAAAATTATGCATTGAAGATGTCGTCCTGTAGGGCGTGCTGGACCAACCTCTTGATCCTCATCTTCATTGCCCCCTGTTTTACGACTTTCTGCTTGTCGAGGGTGGCCAGGACTTTAAATGCTTCGATGGGTTCACTGAAATTTTCTTTTAAGGCGGCGATCCTGTCCGTCCTCCCCTTTACGTCTCGCAAGAATTTACTTAGGGATAAAAAAGATATGTTTGTGAACCCGGGATTTTTTGTGTAATAATCCGCTATTTGTTTAAGCCCCTCGTCATCCGGGCGCATTTCTTTGGTTATTTTCGGATTCTTTTCTTTCCTTTGCACTTGACCGAGGAGGTTATCTTCTGGGGTTCCCGTGTGTGTTTTCCTCTTTTGAGAGGCCGAGAGCTCGAGGCTCTCAATCGCGACTGATGGTGGCGAATCCATGGCAAGAGGGGCAAGGAGTTTAGCCGTTTGCGAGTCGACCAGATTGATTTCCTCAGGAGTAATATCTGTCTCGGGAGGAGTTTTGCCCTCCTCTGATGATAGTGCACCGGACTGAGTGGTCGCGGAAACAACGGGGACAGAGGTACTCGTGGAGGAACTCAGATCATCAGAGGTAGAGGGAGCATTGGTGGTGGCTAGCGGGACGCCATCCGTTGACGGTACGGTTTTTGGTATTTGTTTCGAGGTGGCGTTTGATTTTGGGCATGTGTTGGCTGCGTGGCCGTCCTCCCCGCACTGGAAACACCTACCGTCGTCAACTCTTAAGAATACCCGGTAAGGGGTGTCCCCAACGTCGACGACGAAGGAGTCGGGCATCCTGATCCCTTCCCTGATGACCATATGTACCATCCTCCTCCATGAGGAGACGTGAGTAAAGTCATCGACTCTAATGCCGGATGTCAGGGGATAAATCGGCGACACTATTCTTCCGGCCTCGCTTAGTATCTCGAGTAAGTCTTTGTTAGAGACCTCGGGCGGGATGTTGCTCAGAAAAACTTTTTTAGCCGCGGTCACCATGCGGCGTGCCGCGACCCATGTGTTGTCCATGCGGCGTGCCGCGACCCATGTGTTGTTTATCTCGACACCGCCGAAGTCGGAGATAAATGTGTCGACCAGTGCCTCGCTCGCGAGGTAGATACAAATTCTATTCTGGGAGAGCCGCGTGGCATGCGTGATTTTACTCCCGCCCCCTATTTTACTAGCAACCGCGAAGACATATTGGTGAACTGGGGTGTCCGGCAAACCTTGCATTATAATACCCCTTTTTCGGTTAGGACCGGTCAGCACCGGCGTTACCCTTCGACGCGTGAAAGAAAAAGTCCCGTTGGGACTCTCGTGTGTAGGTGTGCGTGCGTAATTTCCAAGAGATTCCCCTCGAACCCGCTGCGCGTATGTGCCGAGAGGAGGGGCTGTAGGCGCTGGCGGGGAAGGAATGGACGGTAACGTAGTAGAATCTGAAATGTATGTTGACGAAGCCAAAGTGGAAGGGGAAACGCCAAGAGAGTGCCCCGGGGTGGATGGAGGGGCGGTAGGGGGGGCGACCAGCTCTGAGGTAGAGGGAGGAGAGGAGACGTGCGCCGAGTCTCCTGCGTCGCTACGTAGGGGTGGTAGCTGAACAGGTCTGCGTATGGGAGGGGGAGCTGGCGTGGAGGTAGGGGATACTGGCCTAGAAGTAGGGGAGGCAGGTCGAGGGACGGGGGAGGTAGGCCTCGAGGTATGGGAGGACGAGCTTTTGGGAGCACATGGCGATGAGTCACCAGACAATTGAGAAGCGGGCGTAGATAGAATTGATTTATAGGTCAATTTCTGCGAATTACACTGACTACTTCCAGATAAATCCATCTCTGAGGATGAAGGCGACACTGTAGGTGAAGCCACGTCCATTTCTGCCGCCACCGAGGCGGCAGATGACGAACGTGTGAGACTCACGCTGATGGCGAGCGTATGCGAACAACACGAGACGAAAAACCAGACAAATCAACAAATTGGACACTCACCGACGATCACTGGATGAAGACGAAGCACAAACGAAGCGAACAAACACAGAACGATGAGATGAAACGATGACAACGATGAAAGAAAGCGCACACAAAGTAAGAGACCGGGAGCGAAGCCGAAACACGTCCGAACGCTACGGAGTCCAATGTGTGTGTGTGTGTGTGTGTGTGTGTGTGTGTGTGTGTGTGTGTGTGTGTGTTATTATTATTATTATTATTATTATTATTATTATTATGCCTCCAATTAGGGGAGTAGACTGAATTCAAATTTAGTAACTGGCGTAGGTCTCCGGGGTCTGAGCATGAGGCCCACCACCCTCTTACACTACCTCATTACACACATCTATCCAACAGCAAACCAAGCAATGTCAAGGACCACCCGAAACTTACCCTCCACCACCACAAAACTCTACTTCCTGTGTATGTGTGGTAGGAGAAAACAAGTCCTGTTTAGGGATAGAGTGTCAGAAAGGTTCCACCCGTGACAGAGAGTACAGAGGGCAGTCCTCGTTTAGGACCGCCTCTTCTGGATTAACCAGAAATTTTGCGTGTCCCAGAACAGTGAGTGGGAACCGATTACCGCATGCATTTGAGAAGTCGATCTGCACGGTGATTCTCTTCCTTAGGCTTGCCGAAAATGCCTCTTCGTAATTGACCTCCGCCTTCTTGCCTCTGAAGAAAGCGTCAAGTTCTATTTTGATTACCGACTTCGCGAGGACGATAAGGTAGTTTGACAGTCTGGCGGCCGTGTTTCTATCGTCGAGGCCCCCGAATATATCGGCTACCAGGATCCTGGGCTTGTTGGTGATACCCTTAACAGCCTTAGTGATGGCGGTCCAGAGGGGCCTTGCCTTTTTGCATTGGAATGCCAAGTGCCATCCGGTGCCGACCGTTTCGGGGCACCATGGGCAGTACTCGTCCCTTCTGATTCCTGCTCTCCTCAGAAACACGCAGTCCGGCCATGCATTGTGTGCGAGACGCCAAGCCGCGTCCGCATCTCTTCCGAGGGTCGGTGCCGTTCTCATCGCCGCCCAGCACACACTTTCCTCGTCTGGCTTACCTTTCATGGGCCAAGAATTCGCCTTGCTCGCGTATCCCATCTCTATGTAGACTTGTCGTTTTGGAACAGGGAGAGGGAGGTTGCATTTGAGCCTCTCGCTGCGGACACAATAGCGTGGTCCGCCACCCAAGGCTCCGGTCGAAGATGCAGGTGAGAGGGAGCGCCAGGCTCTGGCAACCGAAGCATAGAACCCGTCCCTGGGTGGATTTCGGACTCTGGTGAAGATCTCTGTCCACGACGCAGAGCTACCATCTCTCCCCAGGATGGAAGACGCCAGCAATCTCCATGGTGTCGCGGGGTTGTCAACGTCGGCCAGCAGTCTTTGTGCTGAGATAAATCTGAAGGCCCTCAGCTTTCTCCTGAGGTCCACTAGCCCCAGGCCCCCCTCCCGAACCGGGGCCGTCAGTGCATCCGACTTAACCCAGTGTGTTCTACCCGACCACACGAAGTCGACGAGCTGCCTCTGGGCAGAGTCCAGCCATTCGTGGGAAGGCTCGTAAGTTTGGAGAACGTGCCAAAGTCTCGGCGCCACGAATTGATTGATAACACTGACCTTCCCCCTGAGTGACATTGGACCGGTTCTCGGCAACCAGCAGCGGAGTGCCTTCTCGAGGTTTTTCTGAAGCTCATCTTCCAGGACCGCTCTCTCCATATCACGGTCATTGGCTACAGTCCTACCGAGATATCTGGCCTGGTGGGAGCTCCACTGGATACCCATGGGGGAATCCAGCCGGTCCTTCCATCTACCTACCCATAAGCCCCGTGTCTTCTTAATATTCAGGCTTGCCCCAGACAGTGCAGCGTACTCGTCGTAGATAGGAACTACCTTTCCAAAGTCCTCCTCTCTTTCGACAAATATGGTAAGATCGTCCGCGTAGGCAACCAGGGGCAAGTACCTCTCATCGGCGCCTGGCAGGGAAAGTCCTGCCAGGGTGGATTTCAGCCTCCGGATGAGCGGCTCAAAGGCAAGAGAATACAGTTGTCCCGAAAGGGGACAACCCTGCCTTATCCCGCTCCTGTATGTGATTGGGGTGGTTAAGGAGCTCCCGACACGGACGTGGCATATTGCGTTTGCGTATAGAGATTTTAGTGCGCCTAGGAGCCAGTTTCCAAGGCCCATCCTCTCTAGAACGGCCCATAGATATTCATGGTCAATCCGGTCAAATGCCTTCGACTGATCGAGGGATAATAAACCGAGGGGTTTCTGATCGTCATTGCAGATATATACAGCATCTCGAATGGTAAATATTGCGTCAAAAATACTGCGGCCTGGCACGCAGTATGATTGTTCTACAGAGACGAGCGATCTCATCACCCTCGATAGTCTCTTTGAGAGTGCCTTGGCTATAATTTTGTAGTCCGTGTTCAACACGGACACTGGCCGCCAGTTGTCAAGGGCCGAGGCATCTCCGCCTTTTGGGATTAGTGATATTATGGAGGTCCTTGTAGTCCTCGCCAGACATCCTGTCCGAAGAACGTAGCGAACCATATCCAGAAAGGATTCTTGGAGTTCAGGCCAAAACTCCAGGTAGAATTCTGGAGTAAGACCATCTGATCCAGGAGACTTATTTTTGTTTAGGGATTTTAGGGCTGCATGAAGCTCCTTTGCGGTAAACTCGGCATCAAGGTCAGCGGTAATCTCATCAGAAAGGGAGTCTAGTGGCTCCAACATTCTTTCGAGCTCCGACTTTGGGCCCGAGGCGAACGACACGTTATATATTCCGTTAAAATAATTACGAATATATGCTCGTAGGGTCACCGGGTCATCTACCATCCGCCCGTCGATTAGAAGTCGTTCCAACTGTTTAGGTAACACCCTGCGGGACCACTTCGCGACCGCGGGCGCCGCGGGGGCGTCGTTAAAAATGATCTGCTGCCACCCCATCTTTGCCAGGGTCGTCTTGGCTTTCCTTATGTCCAGCCCAGCGGAGTACATGGCCCTCGCCTCTCTCTGTTGGTGCTGTGAGTATATGATGGTATGCGTTCTGATCTCCTCCTTCAGGCGCTCCCACTTAGCAGCCCCCCCCTCCGAGCTGTGCGCCTCGGTGACGGCTTTTAGCAATTCTTTGGTCCACGTTTTGTATTCCTCATCCTGCAGTATGTCGTTGGAAAGCCTCCAATATGGAGGCTTAGGGATGGGATGCGACAGGCCGAGAGTAACCTGGAGGGCCTCATGATCTGTGAAGGACGGAACGGTCTGAATCCCCTTAAATCTCGAGATGTGCCCTGAAGAAACATAAATTCTGTCTAGCCTCGAGCGAGTGGGACCATCTCTCCCATAGGTAAAGCCTTCTTCCCCCCACCTCAGTTTTTCCCACAGGTCCGCCAATTCGAGGTCTTCTACCATTGATCTGAGGGATGCCGCATATCTTGGTCTCCTCTCTCTGCCGGATGTACGGTCAGTATGGGGAGTGAGAGTAACATTGAAGTCCCCTGCGACCAACACTATGCCCCCATCGGTAGGATCTGATGCTGCGCGCGCTTCGAGGAAAGCCCTGATCGCCCCCACTAATGCCAATGCTTCCGTCTGATCATGAGGACCATATACTGAAACCAGTGTTAATTCGGTGTGGACGTGGGTTCCGACTCTAAGTGTGATCCCAATGGCGTATCCCTCGCGAATGACGATTGGGGGGCCCGCCGCCGTCAGGAGGTTCCTGCGAACGCCTATCGCAGCACCAGACTGACGTGCGGGGATGGGGGAGAAGAAGAAGACATACTGCGTTAGAGTATCTAACGGAGCTTCCTCTGTATTTGTCTCCTGAAGGAAGACTATGTCAGGCTTATGTAGGTTGAGGAATACTGTAAGTTGGGCCCACTTGCTTTCACTTCTGACGGAACGGACGTTGACCGTCATTAGGAGTAGGTGTGCCATGTCCTTGATGCTTGAAGCAATGAAGTATGTTTCAATAAACTAAATAAAAGGTTAAATGCAATAAAAGTATGATAAGGGAGGTGAGGAAGCCTCCTACCTGTTAAGGGAGTCGTTCTTAAGCGAATGCTGGACCAGCCTCCTGATCCGCATTTTCAGCGCCCCTTCTTTCACGACTTTCTCCCGGTCTAGGATACGTAGGATTTTGAAAACCTCAACGGGGTCTTGGAACGTTTGTTTGACGGCGGCGACTCTATCCGTCCGTCCTTTGACCTCGTTGAGAAATTTTCTGAGGGCGGAGAAGGGGACGCTGCTTAGCGAGGGATTTTTGGCGTAGAATTCGGCGATTTGCCGAAAGCCCTGTTCGTCGATAGATTTTCTGGAGGGCTTCTGGCGCACTGGGGTCCAAGTGTTCTTGCCAGCCTCATCGGTGTCGATTTCCATCTCCCCTGAGAGGTTAAGAGACTCCGGGGTAGCGGAGTCTGTGGGCTTCGGTGTTGCGAGTTGATGGGAAGAAGCCTGAGATTTCCATCGCCGCTGGGGGGTTTAATGACTCCGGTATTGTGGAAGTCGGGAGTTTCGACGTTGAGTGTAATTGGAAAGGGGCATCAAGTGATGAGGGGGCATCAAGTGATGAGGTGCTAGCTACGTCTTGAGATTCCGCAATGTTCACAGCGGGGGAACCGGGGACTTGAGGAGTCGCGGCACCTGCGGCTCCCGTTGACGAAGAAGAAGAAGGGGTCTCCTCCGTGAGGGGAATCCTGGCGGTGGGCATGACAGGGGAATGGGTAATGTCACTGCTGTTGGGGCAGGCGCTAGCCGCGTGTCCCTCTCCTCCGCAGTTGAAGCACCTCCCGTCATCCACACGAAGGAAGATGCGGTGCGGTGTGTCGTCAATTTCGACCACCAGCGAGTCCGGCAACCTGACTCCTTCTCGAATAACCATGTAAGTGAGTCGCCGCCAAGAATGAACGTGGGTAAGTCCCTCGGTTTTCAGTCCTAAGGAGAGCTGATATATGGGGGATACCACCCGCCCCGCCTGGCTTAAAATTTCCAGAAGATCATTGTTTGAAACGTCTGGGGGAACGTTGTTTAGAAAGACTTTGGTGGCCGTGGTCACCATTCGTCTTGCCTCGACCCACGTATTGTTTATTTCGACGCCCCCGTGATCGGCCATGAAGGAGTTGACCAGTGTCTCGGAAGAAAGGTGTATACATACCCTCTGGTTAGAAAGGCGTGTAGCGTGAGTTACTTTGTCTCCGCCGACTATTTTGGCGACCGCAAGGACATAGAGGTGTAGAGAGGTGTCTGGAAGGGATTGGAGGATTATTGCTTTCTTCTTGTTTGGCCCGGAATGAGAGGAAACGATCCTTTTGCGGGTGAAGGTAAAAATGCCATTAGGCGATGGATGGAGATGGGCCGCGGAGTTAGTATCAGATGTTTCCCCTTGGACCTTCTGCGCGTACGTTCTCACGTTGCCGCGAGAGGTGGGGGGGTGCACTATTTCGGAAGGGGTAGCTGGCGGTGAGGGAGAGGTCGCTCTAGGGGGAGAGGTAACTGCGCGCGCATTTGGCAGAGAGTTAGGGGGCGAGAGTACTAAGGCTGGGGAAGGAGGGGCGGAGGCCTTCGTTCCTCCGTCCGACCGTAGGGGTGGGAGCTGAACAGGTCGCCTTATTGGAGGGGAGGTAGGAGAAGGCTGGATTTCGCGACCACATTGTAATGAGTCATCCGAAAATGACAAAGAAGAAGAATCGCGCATGGCGATGTTCTTTTGAGAGGAAGCCTTGCTTAAGGTATATCTAGAACTTAGAACATTTAAACACTCAGCAGAACGAGATTTCTGTGTTAAAGGCATTACTGGAGGAACAGTTGAACTATGAGGGGAGCAAAGCTCCATCTCTGCCGCCACCGAGGCGGCAGAAGACAAACGTGTGAGTCTCACGTCGATCGCGAGCTCACGTGAACAAAAACGTGGTGAAAACCAATTAACAACAAATTCGACACTCACCAACGATCACCGGATGAAGACGATGAACAAACGAAGCGAACAAACACAAAACGATGAGACGAAACGATGAAATAAACGATAGAAAGCGTACACAAAGCGAAGAACAGGAGCGAAGCCGAAACACGTCCGAACGCTACGGAGTCCAAAGTGTGTGTGTGTGTGTGTGTGTGTGTGTGTGTGTGTGTGTGTGTGTGTGTGTGTGTGTGTGTGTGTGTGTGTGTGTGTGTGTGTGTGTGTGTGTGTGTGTGTGTGTGTGTGTGTGTGTGTGTGTGTGTGTGTGTGTGTGTGTGTGTGTGTGTGTGTGTGTGTGTGTGTGTGTGTGTGTGTGTGTGTGTGTGTGTGTGTGTGTGTGTGTGTGTGTGTGTGTGTGTGTGTGTGTGTGTGTGTGTGTGTGTGTGTGTGTGTGTGTGTGTGTGTGTGTGTGTGTGTGTGTGTGTGTGTGTGTGTGTGTGTGTGTGTGTGTGTGTGTGTGTGTGTGTGTGTGTGTGTGTGTGTGTGTGTGTGTGTGTGTGTGTGTGTGTGTGTGTGTGTGTGTGTGTGTGTGTGTGTGTGTGTGTGTGTGTGTGTGTGTGTGTGTGTGTGTGTGTGTGTGTGTGTGTGTGTGTGTGTGTGTGTGTGTGTGTGTGTGTGTGTGTGTGTGTGTGTGTGTGTGTGTGTGTGTGTGTGTGTGTGTGTGTGTGTGTGTGTGTGTGTGTGTGTGTGTGTGTGTGTGTGTGTGTGTGTGTGTGTGTGTGTGTGTGTGTGTGTGTGTGTGTGTGTGTGTGTGTGTGTGTGTGTGTGTGTGTGTGTGTGTGTGTGTGTGTGTGTGTGTGTGTGTGTGTGTGTGTGTGTGTGTGTGTGTGTGTGTGTGTGTGTGTGTGTGTGTGTGTGTGTGTGTGTGTGTGTGTGTGTGTGTGTGTGTGTGTGTGTGTGTGTGTGTGTGTGTGTGTGTGTGTGTGTGTGTGTGTGTGTGTGTGTGTGTGTGTGTGTGTGTGTGTGTGTGTGTGTGTGTGTGTGTGTGTGTGTGTGTGTGTGTGTGTGTGTGTGTGTGTGTGTGTGTGTGTGTGTGTGTGTGTGTGTGTGTGTGTGTGTGTGTGTGTGTGTGTGATAGTGGGAGCTCTAACGTGAAAACTATAAGTCGTATCAATACCAAACTTCGTATATAGTACTGTGGTGTGTGCTGTCAGAGTTGATTAGTTTTTGGAGTAAATCGATCAACCGGAAGTCGAGCTTTATTCATTAAAGCTCATTTCCGGTTTTCAAAATATCTCCATAAATATGATATATACGTATATTGTATTACTTATAAAAGTTTTAGATAATGTATTTTACTATAATTTTTGTATTTAAAATATTTTTGTATCACCGGTTGATTAGGAGTTTTTCGTGAAATACTGATAAACCGGATGAATATAATTATGTACTTTGTGGGCGCTCTAACATGAAAACTGTTTGTCGGATCAACACCAAATTTCATATATAGTACTTTTATTACAGTCGTTAGAGTTGATTAGTTTTTGGAGTGAATCGGTTGACCGGAAGTCGAGCTTCATTCTTCAAAGCTCATTTCCGGTTTTCAAAATATCTCCATAAATATGATATTTAGGTATATACTATTATTTATAATAGTTTTAGAAAATTATATTTAATATAACTTTTGTATGAAACATATTTTCGTATCACTGATTTTTTAGGAGTTAATCATGAAATACTGATCAACCGGAAGTTGCTGATTATGTACTTTGTGGGCGCTCTGGGCTCTATAGGCGGAAGGCCAATTCCATGGTTTTTCATCGATCATGTCCCGAAAAACATTATTTATAATGTTTTTGGCGTCAAAGATAATATTTATATATTAATCACTCATCTTCCAAGTTTAGATTGAATACAGAGTTCGAAATCACTGGAGTAGATAAATATTTACATCTTGTATATGGAGAAAGTCATGTGCTGGCCACATCAGATTTTTTAAGTTGTATTCCGGTCGAAGCAAAAGTATTCCAGAATTACACTATTTTTCATGGAATATTAAGAACCGCACTTAATTTAAAAGTGTAATAGCTATTATTTTTACTTGAAATAATTCCGTCGAGTATAATAAACTCCTTATGTGGAGATAAAGTTATATGTATAGTGCTGTCAGTTAAATAATTATGATATTAAAGCACATTTGATATGAATACCGAGGACATACAAGTAAATTACTTAGAAAGGTAAATGATACGAAAAATAAATACCTAATTTAACGTAACATACAAGTAAACTAAATGAGCCATTAATACCCTTTCTTTCTAAGTTTAAAATTCTTTACTAAAGATTTTGCTCCCCAAGTATTATTATAATACTTCTGATTTTACCTACTCCAATAGGTGGATCTTTAACTCGCCATCAATTAACTAACCTGGAAAGATAGACGTATTATTATTTTATATAGACCGTGCTTATACCGCGAGAAAAAACAAGAAAATAGAATCAAGGGTCAGTCGTTTCAAGAATTCATTTTTCTGTGGAATGATAAAATAACGCAGTCTATTAGGACAGTAGAATCATATTGCATCCAACCCCTAGTGCACGTCTAAAGGTAGTTTGACCGTGTCCATATGGAAGTAGAAGAATTAGTAATGGTTTTTAAGGAAGTTGGTCGTTGCTATCGAAAGTAAAGTGTCTTTCCTGTACTAAATTCAGAAATAAATTTCAAATTTTCATTTTCGTTCCATAAAATAGCAAAACGCTCGACGAAAGGAAAGACTGAAATACATTTATGAGAGTCTTAGACTAACAATGTCGCAAAGAGCGTGTTTCTTTAGTCGCTCCAATAAAATATGCTGAATGTAAGAAAAACTGATTTATTAGACGAAATAATTTGAGATGTCAATTGTGACACTCTTCTATGTTTAGAGACATCGCCTAAATTCAACCGAGAGGCCAATCTCTTCTGAGAATTATCATCGTTATAGCAATGCTAAGGCTCTCGCTTCCCAAAATTGGAAACGATATTAATTATTCCCTAGCCATCCGCCCACTTCTTCCTAGAATTATTCGACCCGTGGATTACGCAAGGAGGCAGAAGTAGAGGGATTGGGAAATCTCGGAAAGAAGGAAAGAGATTCGGAAGTCGTGCGGACACGGGAGAGAAAAAAGAGTTGATCAAAGGGAAATTCTTTCTTTTATCCTCCTCTTGAAAACCGCGAGCACGAAATGAAGGAGTTTCGAGTATAAAGAGATGTTCGCAAAGGCAGGATTACGTCTGTGATTTATTCGAAATCTGGAGATCATTCACAGGGAAAGGAGACGCTTCATTATCCCAGCGGAGGGCGAGATATTGTGAGAGAATGATGGAGGAAAGGGAATTTTAATATGAGATAGACATCAAAGCAAATGTCGCGGAGTATTCCTCGACCAGAATGTGACACTGAGCAAAACGTAAATAAAATAAAATCCTGAGGATTCTCGGCTTCATTTACTACGTTGTAAGATACTGGGATAGCGTAAATATAGTTTTATTGGGAGAACCTACAAACTCATAAAAACATTACATTTAACTAAATGGAATTTTTAATTTATTGGGATCATCCTAAGAAGATTTTACGAGTGTCTTCCCTATCTATTAATAATTACTAGCATAGCTGCAACGTTGGTTCTTAACGAGGTGATAAAAATTGATAAACACTACAATAACTGCGAATATTTTGATTTTTTGTGAGATTACGCTGATGGTTTACTTTCAAATTAAAGAGCGTGCAAAAGAAGGCTTAAAAATCTAATGTGGCCTACACGTGACTTTTCCGTAATTGTTTAAAACAGAAGCCTATACCGGTAATATATAAATAGCTCGAAAAGAATGAGTGTTACAGGATAATGTTTCATACACCATTTGTAGTAAAAAACATTATCTATAACTTTGGTGCAGAATTGTATATACCTACATTGCATTCTGACAGAGATATGTATGAAAAACTTCCATTTCTGGATAAACAACAACTTCCGGTTAACCATTATTCAAGAATAACTCCTAAACAATCAGTGTTGCGAAAAAATGTTTCATACAAAAGTTGTAGTAAAGTACATTATCTACAACTTTTGTTTGTAATTATATATGCCTATATTGCATTCTTACAGAGATATTTAAAAAAAAATTGTTCCGGATAAACCGCAACTCCCGGTAAGGCGATATTCACCAAAAACTAATCAACTTTTGGCATTGTTAGGAAAATTCTAAATATGAATTTTGAAAATGATCGGATAATTACTTTTTAAGATAGAGCGCCCACAAACTTTTTAACCACAGACAGACAGACACACACACAGACACAGATAGACATGTTCGGGAAAATAGCGAAAACGTGCTCAATGGGCCCCAAAACATCTATTTCCGTCGAAATCTGGAGGTCGAATTTTTTGCGAATGCAATACTTTCTCTATACTACGTATAGGGAAAAAGTAAAAATGAGAACAAGCAGAAAATAAATGGAAATTGACCAATTAAAAACATCAAGAAAAATTCAGATGTAAATACATACGGCGATCCTGTCACTGATCTCATTGGTTTTTATAGTCTATGATTGAATCTTATCATTTCTTTTAAATGGGCCTAAATTTCCAAATTATTCTTATAGCTAAAAGAATAAGCTTTGATTCAAGAATTGCCATGGCTTTCAAGGGACCGGATTGTTTGTAACCACACATTTAAAGAAATCATTTACTTTGTCAAATTTTGATCACATTGTCTTTTTTATGTGTAAGATCACTATGTCACATGCTATTCGACGGTATCGACTATTAGTTCAGGTTTCAGAAATACGTATCTTTCTGATAAACATTAAATTCAACCATCCACTACGGTTTAACAAAAATATATTTCTTACTTCCCCGCATTATTATTATGCATATGCTAATCCGTCTAAACAACATACTCACGTTAGTATAAATATTCAGAGTACATGAATGTACATATACTATACTGTATATATAACTTCCTCTCATTCGTCATCATACCGGAGGAAAACTACTATGAGACACGGACAAACCCCGGATGAACTAAACCGAAAATATTAATGAAAGCAAGAATATACATACACAATTTGTCCGTGTAGGGCAGCAGTTATAGTATTAAAAGCACTGAGTATCTGTAGACAGTACAAAGATACCAAGGATTACGAATATAATTAAGTTCGGAGTCTCTTTCCTCAGCTAGTTTCCTAAACGTTCCTGTCCTAAACTGCTCATACGCATCTCTCTGGACCAACACAAATTCAATATTCGACTGTGAAAACAATGAAAAGTATCTTGTTCTTATATATCATTCTTTAGGAGTATTATAAACTCAGAGATAGTTACATAAATATATGGATATATCCAAGCGTTGTAACAGTGAGGATAATAATTATAGCTATGATTATATTTACTTTTTCCCGAGTGATTATTTTTGTAAACACTCACAATATTTCCCATATTATGCTTCTTATTTTGTCATTTCTCTAAAATCTCTTTTGTGAAAACTTTTATGGAAGTAAGATAATGTAAGTTTAGATGAAAGGTGAGACTTGTAATTATCAATCTTGCCCTCTGATAAAGTCGTTGTAATTATTATTTGTTTCTACTGCCATATTCTGAGGAATGGAATATATTATTTTTACTTTCTCCATTTACATAGTATAGAGAAAGTATTGTTTTCATGAAAAAATCGACTTCGAGATTTCAACGGAAATACATGTTTTGGGGTCCCTAGAACACGTTTTGACCATTTTCAGAATGATGTCTGTGTGTATGTGTGTATGTCAGTATGTGTGTATGTCAGTATGTGTGTATGTCAGTATGTGTGTATGTCAGTATGTGTGTATGTCAGTATGTGTGTATGTCAGTATGTGTGTATGTCAGTATGTGTGTATGCGTGTCTGTGTTTGTGGGCGCTCTAACTTAAAAACTATTAATCGTATCAATACCAAACTTCATATATAGCACTGTGGTTGTTGCTGTCAGAGTTTATTAGTTTTTGGAGTAAATCGGTTTACCGGAAGATGAGCTTTATTTTATTTGGTAGAGGATAGAGAAAAACATACCTTTCATTTTCTTTTGTCTCAGTGTTGATCATGGTTGAGTTGAAATGAAAGCTACTGAGGTATAAGTGGACAATTGCACCGATCCAGTTTTCTCCTAATAGACTGAAAAGAAAAGTGATACTCTTAGAGTCATTGTACTTCACTTTTGTGGACGTGTTCCGCATATAGCATTCTGGCTTGGTGGGGGAAGCTAGGGAAAACTACCTCACTCCTCACCCTGCCCAGTAAACCTCATTCTTCTCTGGAATCTCTTACTAGCTCATGTATACAGCAGATTATTATTATTTAGTTCACGTAACTCTTCTGCGTACAGAGCTTTCACTTATCCAAGGGCTCTTCTAGAACGCATTGCAATCGTATACTCAAAGAAAACTCAAGAGCAATTGCAGGATAATGGCGCAGTAAAATCCCAAACTTTGTTGCATGACTCCCACTCTTCGACGTTCACTTTCCGAGCGGGATAAATATTCATGGCATCGCCCTGCAACGCACTCTCTCTTGCATCATCACTTCGACACGTAATACTGCAGATAGAGGAGGCCTTTTATTGCAATCCTAGGATTATTTGGCCGTAGTGCTGGTTCTGAAAATTTGATGGAAAGATCTCGGCGAAGCGTTATGGGGTTTAGTGAGCATGAAATTGAATCAATCCTGCAAAGACGGGGTCCAGAGGGAAAGATGAGAGGAATGACGTTATCTAATCAAAGCACTCTTCAATCTTCCGAAAAAGCGAGGCGTTGTCCCTCATTATCAATTTAGGCAATAGATTAATCTCGGAAAGGGTGAGAAAATTCTACGAATTGGTGAACGAATTTCTTCGTCTAGTAAGCGGCTTTCGGGATGAAAATTATTTTAACGGCTTAACTGAGACCACTCAAACGCAAAAATGTGCCTTTTGCATTCCTTCCAAGAACATGTTTTCAAACAGAATTTAGCAATATCCACCAAATATTAAATTTCAACCTCATTCGAACTTTCATATTCCCAATTACGCATATGCTGTAAAAATGTTATTTGTCTACTCAGTAGTCTGGTAAATATTTCAGTACATCTATATTATAATACTTAAGACTATAATATTTTAATATAGTACTCCGTTTCTAAAAAGGCTATTCATCACAGATAATTTTCCCGTTGATTGATAACGGATTTGGAATTGAATTTGGTGAAAGAAATATATATAACTAAAATATATTTTAAATTTTTAGTTTTTGATCACAATGTATATATGTATAAATAAGAACTAAATGGTTTATCTAAATTTAAAAATATATAAATTACGTTGTATGCGTTATGATTTACAATAATTTAAAAATTAATGTAATACTGCTAAATGTAGTTTATTCTAAGATATATTAAACGACTGAAGCGACTTGTCATGCCAGAACATCAGTTTCATCTATTAATCTGTTTTTGTACATGTACCTTACAAAAATGAATTCTCACTTTTGCCTAATTATTAGATTAACTACCGCAGAATTGCAACTTTATTTTCACATATGTTACAATTCACGGTGTCAAGTTTATTTTTCAATAAAAAGGAAGAAACCTATAGCTATATATTGTTCCTACTATATGACTATTTAAATAAATATATGAGAGTAAGTATCAATTTTAGTAAAACAATTAGCTAATATGCTACTTCTCATTTAAATTCCACATCCCACAAAAAAATAAGAAAGCAGCTACCATTTTGCTGGAATAATTTCTGATTTTTTCTCGGACGACTTAAAGTTAAAAACTAAAAAGCAATTAAGAATTTCTCAGGGTTCAAACATTAATGATCGTTATTATTGAAATTTTATTTATTACAATGTTAATATTTCTGGATCTGCCTTATTATAAACTGGGTAACGGAACTTTTGAGGCATGCAATGCCAAAAACTGAGAATGTTGAGATAAATATACATCCCTATAAGGGAGACGCAACTCTTTCAAGAATTACGAAAAGCCCACGACAGTGATGAAAAATCCGCTTCTCCTTTCTCGGAACGTCGGGCAAAAACTGCTATTTCGCAGAATTCCGGAAATAATATGCTGAATTCGGAACGAACTTTCGATTTCCGTGGAAGTGACCTTTATCGGGGATTCGCAGCATCGCGGTGGGTAGAATAGCAGTCTGGATCGGCATAAATGGAAGATTCGCCCGTCGAACGCATTCTTATCTTCAAAAGCAAGGAGATAATACATGAGCGGTGATTTTCTTAACTAGAAGGATTGAGATTTGACGAGGAACCCTGTAAAAGACAGAGTTATGATTCTTCTTGGACAACTCAGAGTGCGACAACTCTTCGGATCCGACAACCAAACCTCATCGCATGATTTATTTATTATTAAATATATTATAAATTATTATTCACTAATTTAATCAGTAATTGGTAAATAGACTATCGCTCCGTCCTTTTAAAGTTCAAAATTTGATATTATTTC
This sequence comes from Sympetrum striolatum, assembly GCA_947579665.1. Taxonomy (NCBI): domain Eukaryota; kingdom Metazoa; phylum Arthropoda; class Insecta; order Odonata; family Libellulidae; genus Sympetrum; species Sympetrum striolatum. The sequence continues at coordinate 42,870,617 of OX388342.1, read as the reverse complement.
AATTGTTGTAGCTTTCTGTCGTTCGCGTAATATCGCCCGGTCAGTTGTAGCACGATGAGTTGTCGGGTCCGATGAGTTGTCGGGTCACTGATTTTGATACCCGATATCTCATAAATCTGGAAACTTGCTTAGCAACATTCCAGCCATCTTCATCTCTTTTCGCTTCCTCTCTAAGCTTACACTCGGGATAATTTTGCAACGGCATAATGAGAGGCGAGAGCATCGCACTAGTCATCTCCAATTAACCGCATATTTCCATTCATCCGTCTCCATTACTCGGATCACAGTCCCCCCGGGCACCTCCCCCTCCCTCTCTTTTCGTTTCTCTAATTACCGCTCTCTTTCCCCTCTTTCTCGCTCGTTAGCATTTCATTGTCCTTTTTATGGGCTCATCAACGGGGAAATTCGGAGCGTCTTCGTTTTTTGATCGTCGCCCGATAATGTTTGTTCGACAGATGAGATTTCGTTAAAAAATCTCGCCGTTGCCTCATTAGATTAGAATGGTAATGAAACGGCCATGTTGCGACGATATAGGGATTTCAGAAACTTGGATATCGAGTCATTGCGAACGAATGAAGTAAAAGGAAGACGCTCTCTGACAACTACCAAACTGATGATACGATGAATCTTTGCTTTTAGTAGTTTTACCAGAATGAATGAAATCAATTCGCATAAACTAAAACCAAATTAAATATGTAGTATAAACTGTTCTCGGTTTAACACACAGCTAAGTTGAGGGGTCCATGAAGTTGCCAAAGATTCTACACGGCAACTCAGCAGCCCTGAGGAAGATGGCAGATGGCTATCGAAATTTTGGCGACTTCATGGTCAACTCAACTTATCTTGGTGTTAACCTGAGAACAGTTTATAAAAGCCATTCACCAGGAATGCATCAAATCACCAAATTAAATATGCTCTTGTAACAAGGAGAAATTTCTTTTTGGCAAACTTAGCAAATATTACACTGGATGGGATTAAGAATTCGGCTGATTGGATTGCGAAATCGTCAGAGCAAAATTACGAGGCCTTCGAAAAAAAACACAACTAGAAATAACAATCATGCTACAAAGTAGAAGTTTTAAGAGGAAGAATTCTTATTTTACGCATGCCAACACTAATAGACGGTATGGTACTCGTCGCTAAAAAGAAACTTGGATCAACTAGAATTATTTCCTCTATCAATAAGAGAGAAAATGCATTTCTTTAAAATAAATTCAAAGAGAACCAGGCTACTTACAAAGTCAGAAACATCGTTTTGACAATAAATGCTGCAGTAAAAGAGCAAGAGTTATAAATATGCCCTTAAAAGCTGATTGGGATTCTTTGGAAGAAAAGAAATTAGAAGCTAGGCTGTGATTGCTTGATAAATTCAGAGAAAGCACATTTGGAAAACTGTATCATACGACCCTCCCTTCTATGCCGGTCGATGCGACAATGAGCGAAACATTAAAAGAAATAGATGCTAGGGAAAGTCGTTTTAACGATTTATTTTTTCTGCAAACGATACGCGATTTTTACAAACTAAATAAGTAATTTATACACTTACTGTTTAATTCCCCCGGAAAACTGACCCCTATCCACCTAAAGATGGTGGTATGGTGTAAATTTAGGTGCAATTAATTTTTTTTTGTTGAAATTGACATTTGACGTCCTTCTACGGATCAGGGAGTCCCACTTCTTACGTAGCAGTAAAATAAATCGTGAAACTACCAGAAGAGAAATATTGAGTTAAACAATACAAGCTTATCTCAGAAGAGATACACCTGATTAGGCTACATTATCCGCCTTTCGCGGAGGCGGTCTATGGTTCGATTCCTGTGGGAGCCCTCGTAGAGGCTGTCGAAAGGAATGGAATCTCAATCTTAATTAGTAGTCATCATTATCATGGTGTCTGTCACCCGGTTACAATAATGATAAGCATGATTAGGCTTACAGAGTTTTCATCTGATAGCCCAAGGCTCCATGACATTTCGCTGCAATCCTACGTGATAGGAAGATGCAAAATCAATGAACTGCAGATAATTAATCATGATATAACTATTAATAATAGTATTTACATTATAAAATGTGTGCATAATTCTATTAGGAGTGAAAGTGAAAACAAACTTTTACTATACCACAGAATATTTTATTTGGAAACGACCATGGTTTCGACTCATGTAGTCATCCTCAGGTAGTTCCAAATGAAATATTCTGTGGTATAGTAAAAGTTTGTTTTCACTTTCGCTCCTGATGGATCCATACCACTAAGTCACGGCCCAAACAGTTGATTCTATCATAATTCTATTCTTGGAAATTACAAAACTTTTCAACTCAATGCTGCCAGTATGTAGTGGATTGCTTCTATTTTACATTTCTAAAGCATTACTATCCCACTTTTGAGTCAATATTCCCTTCTAGATTTTTTGTACGCAATAGGTATCCATAGGAAGCAATTCACTGCATAATAACACCTTGTATCTAAACAGTGGAGCCAAATATATTGAATTACAGAATTAAATTACTGGGAAAATTATTCCGTGATTTTGGATATGTTTTCTTCCGCAGATTCCAACAGGATTTCATGTGTCAGTAGAAATTAAAACTGATTTATTCAATTCTTTCCTAATTTCAATATTTAAACCATACTACTACCTTTTTTAATGTAGACTGATTAAGTGTTTACGGTGAAATCAATACATTTTTCAGTTTAAATTGAAAATAAAAATTTAATGCTTATTTTGATTTAAAAAACGAGAGATATGTTGTATGCACTGAATAAATTATATTCTCATAATATTCACGAATTTCCCTCGAAATCAATCACACCAGCTCAAATCCATGGTGAAAATGTATCAAATTCGAATCACATGAACTGGTTTTTAAAGAGATTTATATTATCGAATGCACTGAACATGGATATAAATCAAAAATTTACATTTCCGAATTAAATTTAGAAATGATTTTAATATTCTGCGCATTCAATAAAACAAATTTCATCGTCATTGAAAATGGTATTAATTAAAAATACACGATGCTGCCATATCAGAACCGGTGCGTCGTCATGGTACATCCGTTCATACGCCAATCATCTTTACATAATAATTACGGAAAAAAAATAAATCTTATTTTTCGCAGTAGTTAATATATTTGTAATATCCGTTGAATATGTTTGTCTTTTTGAAAAATATATAATATATGATTTACGATGTATACCCTCCAGGAGCAGTTATATACCTAGTGTGCGGAATATAATTTTAAATGCGGACTATCCACCCTGGCTCACAGAGTGACAAAAAATAGGCCTCGCTTACTTAAGAGATTGACTGAGAAATAAATAAGAACTTATTAGAGGTTTAAAATCTCCAATGCCCGGTTTTGTCGGCGTTCCTCTGCTTATTCCCCGGTATTCCGAGAAAACAAGACAGGACACCGCATTTTAAAGGTGCTCTCAAAAAGTGCGGTATCCTTCTTGTTTTCTCGGAATACCGGAGGATAAGCAGAGGAACGCCAAAAAATGGACATTTGAGATTTTAAACCTCTAATACCTTAACAGCCATGTCCCAACTTTCCTTTCTTTACAAATAAGAACTTCATCTTTAACTTCTGACCTTCAGAGGAAGACTAAGCTACACACCACAGCATGATCATCAATATTCGATTTCTTAATGATAGAATCAGAAAGGAAGAGAGATTCCTACTCATTCTCTCAAAAGTAAAGAAAGGTCTAAACTTTGGAGGAAACCATTCTTTCCGTAACACATTTCTACCCGAGTTCGTCAGTAGAGAAGATACTCCATCTCCAATGGAAATTTACATCTCTTTTTCTGCATGCATACTTGATATCATTTAGGGATTCTTTTCATAATTTAGCTTTAATTTTGAAATAAATTCGCTAAACCAATGATTGCATTGGAAAGACAGGAGGCATTTATGTACAATTCTGTAAACATGGTCAATATTGCTCGGAACTAGACATGGATAGTGATGATAAGCAAATTTATAATTAAAACTGACACATTTGAAAGTAAAAAACTACACATTAAATATCTATAGTCGCACGATAAACATCTATTACAAGGTGAAGAGGTAATTCATATATCTCTCTTACAGCTTTGTATCTCGATTAGAATGCCCAAAAACTTTATCGCACATAAAATAGATATCAAGATTTTTGAAACACCGCTAAAGTAAGAAGTTGATTCGCTTCAGGCGTATCTATTACTTATTGTTAGATTATAACCCGTATGCGGCTAGTAGACTGATGCATTGACCCTTTATTAACATCCTCAGAAGCTATGAACTATGAGAGTCCGTTAACTTTGGTAACACTTATCCCTTATGTCCGTGGATGTTATGAGTTTATCAAATAAATTCTCATGATAATCACTGATTATTATTATTTTTCCATTTTAATAACATTATATAGTATTCCAGAGTTGCTTTGCACCCTTAGTATCTCTGGAAATTGCGAAAAATATGGATAAAATTAATTAAAAAGTTTAATATATATATATATATATATATACAGGAATGTCACGAATCACATGAGCTTCAATATTCCTTGACTTATTTATTCCTCAGGAGAATTTATCAGCAGATACAAACTTCGAGGGAATTCTTAGAGAATCCTCGAGTCATTGATCCGATTCCTTACCTAAGATTTCGAACTGCATACATGCTGTAGAAAACGTATGCTGTAAAGGAGTAAGATCGGCCTACATAAAAAAATAGTTTTATTTCTTTCGAATGGGCAGCGCTTTCATTGTCCACATTTTCCATCGCTCCATAAGACCCACGGTTTAAGAGTGGTCAGTAGCTACCCAGAGGCAGGTACAGCTTCCCTCGTTCGAGGAATCGATGCTGAAAAGTGCCTCTTTAGACCACTCCATGGAGGAGATATTGTTTCGATTTAGCTCCATAGCAACCATTGCAAACTACCAACAGTACTAGATTCGGCGTAGACATTTCAGGCATAGCAAGAAAAGAAATAGACGAGTAAATACCATCAGTTTAGGAGAGGGCGTATTGCTTTCAAAGTTTATATCTTTCCTTGAATAACTTGATGACTGCGCGTGGAATCAAAGTAAATCGAGGTCAGCTACGTATTTTTAGACAAAAAATGAAAGAAGAATACATTTTAACTACTAGGGAATTTAATTTATTTGAGCATTATAAATGCACAATTACCATTGATCAGTTTTTATAAATAAAAAAATACGAATTAGGCTTCTTAAACAGATATGCCAGATATGATTTATTAAAAAATTCAATCAAAGCAGCAAGAAAAACTTTTTCTAATTTGAAGGCCGCATGTATCTATTGCACTGATTTCGGTCTCTCCTTATGGAATGCCAAAAGTGTTACTTATGGAGTCATTGTGCTTCACTTGTGTGAATATGTTCCGCTTATAGCATTCTGGCTCAGTGAGGAAAGCAAAGGCAAACTACCTCACTCCTCATTCTTCCTAGTGAATTTTATTCCTCTCTGCAAGCTCTTAGTGGCTTATGCCGGAGGGGGTGAGGTATCAACCGGCCTTCGGGCTGAATACTTTACAGACATGTATCTATCGCTTTATCAAAGACAGCGCTAATGCGCACTTCAATTATGAATAGCATAGTTTCAAATAATCAAAATTTGAATTTGAGTATAAAAAAGCGGATTGATTAGCTACTAATTGACTTGAGAGAAAATATTTTTATTCTATTTTTACTTCGTTTTATATACGGGGCTGAGAAAAAGGTACGTACTCTGGGTACTATGACTACGCATGGCATTTTTATGAAGGTAAGAAAATTCGCTTTGAATATTCGTAGAGACCGCTTATGGCTAAAGACCTCTGGTTTTTCATCTAATTGGTAGATCAAAGAAGTAGGATGTCATAAAAAACAATACTATTACGAAATGAGAGGGAACTATGTAAATTAAGTAGTAAATCAAATCTTGCAGCAGTTTAGCCCTCTCAAATTTTATTTCCCAGCTGTTTATGAAAAATATAGTTTCATCAACCATTCAATATTGCTAAATTCATCTTCAAAGTAAATCTTAGAATATTCCAAATTACGTTTAGTAGAATCCGTACACGCACATTTGTAAATCTCTTCGATTTAAGGTGTAGGAAATAAATGCTCCTACAGAACTCTCTTCAAATGTTTAATGGTTAATTTACGGATCTAAGATAGATAAGCGCATATTTATTTTGTCCTTTTTCGGCATTTTACGCGTAAAACTAAATTCGGTGTGGACTAAAACCTCAATTTCAGCTCCATTTTTGTTTACAAGTAAACTACAATAAATTAAATGTAATTCCTAAAGAAAGACAAGAAACCGACCAAATATCTGAAGCAGAAAATGAATTAATACGGTTGAAGTGAAAAATTAACTATATTTTTGGTAAATAGGATTCCAAAATTACTATAGTGTTTACTCTGTGTAGAAGTTATTAAAACATAATTTATGGCTTTCTAAAACATAATATAGAGGCATTTTCGTTTATCTTACGAGATGTTTATATAGGCAGTGAGTCAATTACATCTCTAGCGAGTATATTTCCCTCCAGTAATAAGCTTTCCTTCTATTAAAGGGGACGTTCCTACAAAGGCCTACTAGATACGGGGAGCTGGAATGTGGGATCCTTAATAGCTTTGCTCCTATACGATACGTGAGTGAAAGTGAATGTTGATGGTAATCTACGGTAATGCTTCTGGTTTTATATTATTTTTAACATTCATAATTGACGAAACGGTTGTGCATATGCGTGTATGTGTAACAGACAACAAAATGCATAATATATGTCTTTTTAGAGTGAGATTTCGCATCTTTAGTCATTATTTTTCGTATATATTCCCAAAATTGCGATCTCTAAACTTTTCCATAAGCACCGCTCGAATCCGAGCCTCGGTATCAGTGAAATAAAAAATAGTCTTAGAGCGCAATGACTTACAGTGGGAGGCCTTCGCTTTTTCTCTCGGGAGGAGATTATTTTTTACGATTCGCAGTCACAGCGGCGTTACATACAAAGCTATTCTCCAAAAAGCGCTCCGAATCCACGGAAGGTAATTAAGGAACTGCTATTCTAAAGGTTATTGAACCCATGGCTTTATATTGGAATTCCAGAACATCGTGAATTCCTAAAAATATGGAGCACTCTGTACGGAATATCCATGCATTTCCTCAAGTTTTTGAAACTTTATCTAAACATGAGGGCGTATTTAGGTGTTGCTTCGGATAATAGATTACTTGTGTCTACAAACTGTGAAACCTAAAAGCCAGTTTAAACCTTAAGTCAAACACTTAATTTACCAATATTGTAGGAAGGAGAATAAGACTTACCATACTCGGTGAGTGTCGAAGTAGTTTTTCCCTACTTTTCTTTCTGATCCATAATGTAATGAGAGAAAAAATCCTTGCAATTGCATCACAATGACCATATGAGTTACTATTTTTCATAATTTCCCACACATTTTTGTTTTTTTTTTTCTCACATAGGGGAGTTATTTAATACAATAAACGCTACATCGTGCTAGGAATCAATCAGTAGGCTGTTAGTACTGTCCCCCTCCATCTACAGGACCAATATTGCCGACGGAGCAGTTTTGGACAAGTTGTAGTGATTGATTGTTTTTGTGCGTGCTTCAGTAAAATTATACTCGTCGGTTAAATGTGTTTTATTTGACTTTTGCTTACTTTAGGCGCAACAGGTGAGTAGTATAATTAAAGGTCATAGTTTAAGGAATATTTCTGTATGGCATACATTCGAAATAGCTTCAGTGGTTTCTGTCACTAATGGAATTTATTGTAAACATGGCGATGGGGCAGGTTGGCCCAGAAACGACGGGGCAGGTTGGCCCGGCTGGCCAACATGCCCCGTCCTATATATTTTTTTAAACTCGATGAAAGGTTAATTTTAATTATAATAATATGTATAATTCGTCCAGTTTATTCAATTATTAATATAATTTTCGAAGTTAAACATAGTTTGATACGTTACAGAGGTCAAAAGATCGTCATAATCACGAGATAAAAAGCATTTCAAAAGAAAACACGAACCAGTAAAATTTGTTATAATCTTGAATAATATTAATAATAATAATTTTTATTTATCCAACGACATACATATGCATGTATAGGATGTGTCAATAAAATACTATCAAATGATCAAATCGACACAACACAGTCAAACTTTACATTATAATCACATTATAACATACATTAGAGTAATGATACAGCAAACAAATTGTTCTAAACCGTTTTTGATAGGTCGAGGTTGCATCAAAGTCATAATCGATCGAAAGTCGACCTAAGCTGCCAACCATCGACGAAGTCTTCCTCGGTTAGTATCTTTTAGTCATCGTTAAATTATTTCCTTTCTGACGCATTATATTAATTTCCATATTTTACTAGTTCTTTACTTCATAGCTTGTTGTTTATAGACACACAAGTCACTGAAGGAAACTAGAGTAGTTTCATTGCTTTCAAAGGAACAATGAATATCACTGATCATTGAAATGACACATTCTATGGCACCTCTGCCTTTCAGGAAACCAAATTGTGTGGGACTTATTAGATTGTCCTTTTCATAGTAATTACATATTCTTGAAAATGATGTTTTCTCTACTATTTTAGAAAAGACAGGAATTATTGATATGGGCGTGTAGCTTGAAGGGTAATTTTTTCATTTTTGTTGTGCATTGGGATAACTTCTGTGATTTTTAATTGTTCTGGATAATAACCAGATTCAAATATCTGATTAATAACTTTGATTAGAGGATATGCTATAGCATGTGCTATGCCTTTTAACAGCTTTGAAATCATGCCATATATATCACAGCAGTTACTGGTTTTTAATGAGGCAATTATATTGAGTAATTCTTTTTCAGTTACAGGTGCTAAGTAAATTGACTTTGAGTTGGATTAATTAAACTATTAGATATATTATACTATAATACATTGTGCTGTTTTATGTTAGAGACTTCAATTAACATTTCAATTACATTGGTGAAGTAATCATTAAAGACATCAGGGGACATATTTGTTAAGCAGCTTTCAGACTTAAGTTGAGTCTCAGCCTTGATTACTTTTCATAAAGCTTTTGATTTATTAGTAGATGTGGCAATGTATTTATTGTTTGCTTCCACTTTTGTTTGCCTAATCCTGTAGCCTTTTAAGGTCTTTACTGATAACCATTAGTTTTATTTTGATTTCCTAAAGTTATACTAGTTAAACATATCAAAAGATTGTATGGGTCAACGTGCTCCAGCCTCTGGGCCTACCTACCCCGATGTAGGGGCTGTTTGGCCCACTCGACATACATCCAGTAATTATTATATTTTTAACTAATATTTTCAAGTTTAATAATTGCCATCCAGATTCAGTAAGAATGCATAAAAAAATTAGCAATAATTTCATAAGTTTAAATATGTACAAAAAAATAATATAAAATTAATTTAAAAAACCGGGCCAACCAGCCCCTGTCTCTCCTATTAAGCTTTCATGTTGTCTCCCGTCCAAATATAATTTAGGAAGAATTTAGATAAGTACTTGCATATATATATAATTACGACGGATACCAGAAAGATTTAGAATCAAATTATAAGGAACGTTGGTCTCTAAAAATTCCGTATGAGATTTTATCTAAAAATTGAATTAGTGGTAAAGTACACGCAAACGAGAATCTCATTACAAGGGCATACAATGGAATGTTCTACGATACTTTCCGATATCTTCCACTGTGGTACAGGTTTATGGATATGTTACTAGATTACGGATTTCCCTCTAATATTTGCAGTACTGCATGATTTGATTTCTCTGTCGACTTTCATGTAACTTCTCATCATAGGAATACTTAGTTTTTGGGAAAAAGTATCTTTTGTTTTAGGGTGTATCCTTTATTTCTTTAAAGCAAAATCTAAAATTAACCTTCTCCGGAATACAGAATGGACATTGATGTAACTCTTTCGAAAGCATAATGTACATTCCGATTGATGCTGTGGAATCAGGTGGATTTAAAAGAAGAACGCACACCGAAACATTCGTGCAGGATTAATATATCCCAAAATAGCGTTACATTTCCCCATCCCTCACCTAATACCCATTCCCACTTATCCTCCCACTCCCCCTCTCTCGGTAACGTCACCCATTCTCTATCCAAACCAAGAATGTTGCATTCCCTCTTACCCCTCCCTATGTTTGTTCCCTTCCCATGATGGTGACCATATATACCTTGTCTTTGTCGAGATTGTTTGCCCGATGATGATGCTATGCATCGAAACCGTGGTCGTGTGTGCATGTATTTAGTGGTTTTGTATATAAATTAAAATATTAGATCTATTATTATTTTTATTATTAATATATTCCTTTCACGGCAAATCTTCGAGAGGAGTGAATGAGAAACAAGTGAAGAACTCCGCCGATAGGTGAAATACCTTAGAAACACACCCAAGCGACAGATTAAGGGCTTAAAAAAGAATCTCGTTTTTGGGTTTGCATGAAATAGAAGGGAGTATTCGAAGGAAATGAATGCGTTCGAATGAAGACTTGGAGTGTCGCGGAGGAAATGAGATGAGAATGAGCGACAAAACGTATTACAAGGAGATCGTCGATTTCCATCTCCTTCACAATCGAATGTTATTTCTAGAAATCTTTTATTTTCGCGAATCCGAGTCCTTGTGATAGGAAATGGAATAGTTTCTCGAATCCAATATAATTTCCCATCTCCTCGCTTCGTTCGAGGAAAAATGATATTCATTTGAAGTGGTTTTCTGCTCAGAGATGTTTCATTTTTCTCTTCCAGAAATAAAACTCCTAGACTACATCGAGTCGATATAACTACGTTCATTAATTTGAGTAAAACGAGAAAGTAATAGCGTAAATCTTTACTAGTTACCAACTTATTGGCCTAACAGCAGTAGTTACTACTGAAAGGAATACTAATTAAAGAGGGACAACCCAAAATATTAATCAAAGGGGGAAACGAACCTCGGAAGACAAATATTGATATTAAATGAATACTCTTATTTCTTATGATTATTAATTGTGATAAAATCGAATTTTTAACATAATTGCAAAATAACTTGAAATTTATTTTATCGAATTATGCTGGAAACTATGAAGTACTTTCTTCTTGTTCGCCTCTGTCTGTTTCTGTCTGGCGATTCTTTTCTCTTTCTCCACTGATAAAAACGTGTTATTATCTTCTCCTCTTATAATGTGTTAAAGCAAAAAGTCACCTTTTGACTATCCAGGTTATTGTTAAACACTTGTTATAGGTCGTAGGTTTGACCCAGCGATGTGTCAATCGTTGTTGTAAGTGCTAGTAGCGCGAATAATTGCTTCCTCTTCTAAATGACTATAATTTATTTATCATTATTTCCATTGAACCTAATTTCCTGTCTATTCATAAGGTAGAAAGCAAGTGTTCAAATTTAACAATCGCTTTCCTCTTAAGGGCGATTCGTTGTTTATAACCACAGAAGTATGCACATTTTTCGCATTTTTCACCCTAATTGTCGAAATATCGAATACAGAGCAATATTATACAATCGTCGACAGTCCAAACCGTGGTACATTGGAAAAAATCTGATGTGGCCAGCACATGACTTTCTCCATATATATAAGATGTAAATATTTATGTACGACAGTATTTTCGGACTCTATATTTAATCTAAACTTGGAAGATAAGTGATTAATTTCTTTCATATTATCTTTTACGTCACAAAAATAATGTTTTTCGGGACCTGTTCAATGAATAAAGATGAAGTGGCCTTTCGCCCAAGCGCCCAGAGCGCCCACAACATACATAATCAGCAACTTCCGGTTTATCAGCATTTCACAAATAACTCCTACACAATCAGTGATACAAAGATATGTTTCGTACAAAAGTTATAGTAAATAACATTTTCTAACACGTTTATAAATAATAGTATATACCTAAATATCATATTTATGGAGATATTTTGAAAACCGGATATGAGTTTTGAAGTATGAAGCTCGACTTCCGGTTAACCGATTTACTCCAAAAACTAATCAACTCTAACGACATCAACCAAAATACTATATATGAAATTTGGTGTTGATCCGACAAATAGTTTTCATGATAGAGCGCCCACAAAGTACATATTCAGCTACTTCCGGTTTATCAGTATTTCACAAATAACTCCTAATCAACCGGTGATAAAAAAATATGTTAAATGCAAAAGTTATAGCAAATTACATTATCTAAAACTTTTATAAGTAATACAAGATACGTATATATCATATTTATAGAGATATTTTGAAAACCGGAAATGAGCTTTGATGAATAAAGCTCGACTTCCGGTAAACCAATTTAGTCCAAAAACTAATCAACTCTGACAGCACACACGACAGTACTATATATGAATTTTGGTATTGATACGACTAATAGTTTTCTCGTTAGAGCGCCCACTATCACACACACACACACACACACATACACACAGACATCATTCCGAAAATGGTCAAAACGTGTTCTAGGGACCCCAAAACGTGTATTTCCGTTGAAATCTCGAAGTCGAATTTTTTCATGAAAACAATACTTTCTCTATACTTCGTATATGGAGAAAGTAATAATGCTATCTATTTTTACTTTCTCCCTATACGTAGTATAGAGAAAGTATTGTATTCGCAAAAAAAATTCGACCTCCAGATTTCGACGGAAATAGATGTTTTGGGGCCCATAGAGCATGTTTTAGCTATTTTCCCGAACATGTCTGTCTGTCTGTCTGTGGTTAAAAAGTTTGTGGGAGCTCTATCTTAAAAATTAATTATCCGATCATTTTCAAAAATCATAATTAGAATTTTACTAATAATGCCAAGAGTTGATTAGTTTTTGGAGAATATCGCTTAACCGGAAGTTCCGGTTTATCCGGAACAAAAGTTTGTTGCTTAAATATCTCTGTAAGAATGCAATATAGGTATATACATTTACACACAAAAGTTGTAGATAATGTACTTTACTACAACTTTTGTATAAAACTTTTTTTCGTAACACTGATTGTTTAGGAGTTATTCTTCAATAATGGTTAACCGGAAGTTGTTGTTTACCCAGAAATTGAAGTTTTTCATACTTATCTCTGTCAGAATGCAGAACTACAAAGCTTGTATGAAACATTTCCCTGTAAAACTCATTGTTTTGGAGTTATTTATATATTACCGGCATAGGCTTATGTTTTCAATAAATACGGAGAAAGTCATGTGTTGGCCACATCAGATTTTTTATAATGTAGATTTGATACTACTCTGTGAATTTTCTTAACAATAGGGGTGAAGAAAATCGAGGCGGAAGACAAACAAACATACCGCAAAACAAAAAACAAAAATGTTTCAATAGATATATGAACTATCTTTCTTTATAAAGATTAGGTCAGCATTCATACAAACCATATATTGTAACTTCCTGAGAAAATCTTCTTAAGGGGCTTTGCGTTTTAGAACGCGTTTTTACGTATTTTCTCGAAGTAATAACAGTCAAGAGGTACGGCAAAATTCAATCTCCCTTGGCCAAGCACTTTCTCAGTCCGCTATTGTGTATTCACAATCAATAGCAGCCTTATTACATAGATCACTTTTTATTTCAGCTAGTTTTGACTGAGGAAAGTGAGAAATTCCATCGCGAACTTTCCCTCATTTGCCTGCAAGATTAGAGACGCTCCTTTTTCCAATTATCGTTAAACGTAACGTCCGTTTCCGGTGGATCGGTGCGATAACCGCTCCGCCCGAACTCCCTTCACGAAATCAACCTTACGTATTGAATACAAATGTCCCATTTGGGACGCATAATTGCCGCACCGTGATAAGAAAGAGAATTGAAATCTTCGGATAAGAGGATGTAGATCCGAGTGAGCTGGATGCTTTGGGCTGAATATTCAACGGGTTAAATTTGATAGAAACACGAGTAGTCCTAACTTAAGTGAATCTCGAACGATGCTAAAAATTTCCACATTCTGCTCAATGTTAATGAAAACTCCCCCGCAAATTAACGGAAATAACGTACTTTATGAATTTACGTACAAATCTTACTTTTGTTTTCACATGGATTTTGCAGTTTTATTTAAACTGAGAAGATAGAACTTCTTATAACCACAAAAGCATAAATACCCCATCCCATTCGATATTGGAATAGTTTCTGGCAATAGCATTATAGTATTGTTAAACTTTTCTCCTTTAAGCAATATAATTTGCAGTATTGCACTTTTAAAATTTTTTTAACTCTTCGTGAAATTTATATTTTAATTCTCACATTTCATCGTCACATGCTCTATATCAGATATAATTTCTAGGAAATACACTAATCAAATCTTTCGGCTAAGTAGAGCAATTAACTCGCAAAAAGAAGCAAGATGAAAGTAATGGTTGAAGTTCTGGTCTTCGAGTGCTACACAATTTCATGGTGTGCAATTTTCTAATATCTAAGAAATAACGATATATCATGGAGGGATTAAGGGTAAAAATAAAGTGAATTCTCCTCGAGGGGTTATGTTCCCGCGACAATAATGGCTTCAATCTCCTCTTAATTGCCAAACGACAACTACAGATTGAGACTGAAATGGGCTCGAAAGTTTCCAGGTGAAGAGCTATTTTGGATTGTGGTTTGCGTTTGAATCGAGAAAACATGTGCAAGAGAGCTACATTTTTATTTCGAAGGGTGCTTACAAAAAGAAGTAAATTACTTTTACGATGATTTTCTTATAAATTGTCATTATAATTTAACTAGTTCAAACGTAGTATCAGATATGATTTTAGACAAGGAAATTGGTGCTCAAATTCTTGTCCGAACATCTCGCTCTCGTACAATATCTTCACGTGAACACTCACGAAATATATTAATTTTCCTCATATTCAGGCGTATTACTGTTAACCCCATCCTCTACGATTTATTTTATGCATATCTTATCCCAATCCACCATTTCATGAAAGACAAGATCTGTAGGTGCATTATAGATGGTTTATCATTATCTAACTTTCAAACATTAATCAAGTTACCCAACTAAACGCTACAATAAATTAATGACGAGTGTAGCTCCGTCGAGTGAAATAACATTTTATTTTACTACGTATGTCAATAATTGGGTGTTTAAAAGTATAGATAGGTTATAAAACTTCTTTTCCATGATATCAGGGCTAAAATTATTCAGCTGCATTCGGAATACATAGAGATTGTTCTAATAAAGCAAATTTGGCACCTCTGCTCTCTATTCACAACCACCATTTGCTCGGTTCGGTTTACGCTCTCGCCCCGTTTCTTCCATTGCGTCATCGGCTGCTCCACAGCTGATGAGGCATCGCATTATTCGCTGATGGAGACAACGATACCTAAACAGCGCCCCCTGCGATGCGTGACGATGGCAAACACGTCCTCTCGAATGCACGGCTTGTTTCCCTCCGTGAATGCGGGGGATGACAAGGGGTACCCACGCAGCTAACTTGGCTCTGGATAACTTGCCGTCTCTCTTGAAGGAGCGGGTAAATTGAGGGTGTTAGGGAAAGGTTAGGAGGTCACCATGTAGAAGATATCCTTCAGCTCCCATTATGGTTGAGGTGCGTGTCTACAGAATTTAGACGAGTTGATGAAGTTAAATCACCTCGGCGTATTTACTTGAGCGTTTGATTGGCCGAGAGGATCAGTTAGCAAATATAATCTACTTAAAGTATTTCTCTTGTTCTTGCGAGTTTCTTGCAGAGAAATTAAAGAAACATTGGATGAATGGAATGAGTTACGTAAGTAATTTCAGTAAAACTCGATCACACTAGCTAACTCAACGTAAAAATGAAATTATCCGTAGCGAATTGTTTGGCGAGTATTTTACTCTCATAATACATTACCACTTAGTGGTAGCTTCTTAGTCTAATTACGTCGTTAATAGCAGTTTCTAATAATTTTATCCTCATAAACTTGAATAATGAAATGACTAAAGATATGGATCTTAATATTCACCAATCTACAATTTCAGACAATATCTTAGCGTATTTATCTTCAAGAACAGCAATCGTAGGGGATTCTTACCGTCCGATAAAATGCTAGAAAACTAAATATAACATTCTATTGGACGGCCGTGGTGGCCGAGTGGTTAGCGCGCTCGCACGTTATCTCTCCAAATCCACGGTCGCAGGTTCCAATCCCGGCTAGTCGGATTGTTCTGGCTAGGGAATGGTTGTTTGTCTTGGTAAATAGTAATGATTTTAGAAATGGATGTAATTGGGATGTTCCTGTTTACATTAGAGAAGTTATTATTATTATTATTTCTGTCTCGAAAATTCTATAAGATGTAAAGCAATATTGAAACACTGTTACCTATTAGAGCTTCTCTTCACAACCTTAGAAAATTGGTTGTTTCGTATTCAAGTGAAGGGCAAAAGTTTGATTTCTGCCAATAAATTATAGAAATTTTTAAATGGGATAATATACTAGATTATTATATTAACTAGATTGTCGAAAATATTATAGTAAAACTAGTCACTCAAATGATTGAAAGATATAATTTAGTTTGGAGCAGTACTGTAACCGGCGCTTCCTTTGATGAATGTTAAGAAAATTCACTTGGCATTTAATAATTAAGAGAACAATTTTAATTTTTTGTCTTCTCACTCTTTTATGTTCATGTTCAGTGCTCTCAGCTTAGTCAATAAAGATTCACGAATAAAACTATGACAAAAAAATCGTTCGTTGAGTCGAGGTAAATAAAATTAAACCAACTTAAAGGCCACAGTTTATTACTTCCAATAATGCTATGAATTACTTTGGTGTGCTCACTCAAAACAGATTTAAAGGAACTACCAAAAATGGACAAAAAAAATCTATGAGCAGCGATCATAAACGAAAAGAATAAGATTATACTGACAGGTGGTAGATTACATTTAGAGGTAAGCTAAGTCACATCAAATTAACAGCGTAAGAAGGTAAATACATGTCCGAAAATTTTGCTGAGCATTCAAAGCGCATAAATTGAAATAAGAAAGCGTTCAGTTTTAACATTTAAAACTAAAGTAATTTAATTAAATAATATATATTTCCCTAAGATTTAATTTCACTGGATGATATCATTCTTGCATAAGATATGACTTAAATCGGCCATTTTGGTCACTCAATAGAAATAAAAAATACCGATATGCCAAAATGTATCAAAATAAAAAATTATCAATTAATTTTACTCCATATTTAAAAACATGAATTTCATATTACGAAGATTGTTTCCACGTAAAACAGCTGAGATTCCAAGCAGCATTAGTTATTCATGAAAGCGAAAAAATATTTCAATATTTTATGAACCGAGTGATACATATTAAAGGGCATTGACAATTCCTACGAATAAAGCTGGATTTTAATGAGCGAATGGTTGATTGAGCCGTGACCTTATATTGTCATAAGGAATTTGTACTCGATTCAGTTAGAGCGTAAACAATCAAAATAGAATCCTCTATATCGATTATTCTTCAGTGTATTCTTTATTTTAGGATTAACCGTTTGTTGACCCCTTCGAGATGATAAATGGACTTGGCATAGATGTAAAATAATTATTAAATGCTCTTAAAAGCAAGTCAATTTTTCGGTCTTTCACAGGGACAGATACTAGTTGTTTATAAACGCGATTGAAACAGTGTAAATTTCCGCCAGCGTTACAGAATGTCCGACTTACAGAGGGCCTTCCCCGTGAAAAACCTTGCATATACGCATTGGTAATTAATAATGCTGTCGGCATAGGTTTCCGGCTTACAGAGGTTCCACTTCAAACAGGTTTTACTATAGGTACGCAAAGCTATTTATG
This sequence comes from Sympetrum striolatum, assembly GCA_947579665.1. Classification (NCBI taxonomy): domain Eukaryota; kingdom Metazoa; phylum Arthropoda; class Insecta; order Odonata; family Libellulidae; genus Sympetrum; species Sympetrum striolatum. The sequence continues at coordinate 42,852,858 of OX388342.1, read as the reverse complement.
AGATTAAAAGATGTGAAAGGATGACTATTTAATGAATTTCCGATTAAATTATCAACATCTTGCAAAGATTGCATGTAGTTAAGCTCTCATTTACAATCAGCACCTTTAACGGCATCAAATAAGGTCTAATTTAGGTTAATTTCCGTAGATGAGGCGTTGATCTTTCGAAAGATGAGTCTAGCAGCTGCGGTTTCTCCCTCTTCGCTTTCGGTAGCTCTCCAATTTTGGTAATAAACTCTGTGATTCTTCTATCGGAAGAGGGAGCACAAACATGTTTAAGTTCGTAGGAGCTGATGTATGAAAACATGCATGTACACACAGAAACGCGCTTTATCACGAGTCTAATCAATTCACATGCATACATACATTTCTAATTCTCTCTTTTCTCAAACAAATGTTACTTTGTAACCACAGGGTATTAGATGATATCTCTAAATAATTTTTCCTTCGGCGTTCTCTTTGGTATATTCGCACCTGTTGGTGTCCATTAGAGGCATTGTAATAAATGTACTGCATACGTTTAATTTTTCTTATCGCCCCATGGTCTGTTTACATCCACCGAAATTACATTTCTTAAGTATGGTAATAACGTTGTAAATAAATTCTCCCTCTTCTTGTGATTTCAAGCATAAAGATTTTTCTATTTTTCTCTTCCAGCAGTAAAACTCCTAGTCTACATAGAGAATAGATATGACTACATTTTACTCTCTTGAGTAAAACGAGGAAGTAATAGCGTAAAGTTTTACTGGTAACCAACTTATTGACATAACAGAAGTACTTCTGTAAGGAATACTAATTAAAGAGCACGACCCTAAATATCAATTACAATTACAATTCCTACGCTAATTCATATTGTGTTTGTTATATCGTAGTAAGTTCTTTAAATAATAAGTACTGTAAACTATTGTATAATTTAATAATAATTTATTGTTCGTAATAGATATACTTTTGATATGATTTTTTATACGATTAACATAAAATATAACGTATTTTCCATTTCTCAAGATTTTAGTTTCTCTTAAGTATTAGCTCAGCAATGAAATGTTTATGCGAATGGTAAAATGAATTTACTTGAAATTGAAATTTTTGCAGCCAAAAAATAATCCGAGGAAAATGTAAGAAAGAAATTATTGGACCGCCCGCCGAACGGGCTCTAGGGTTTACGCGGGGCTAGAGGCTCCCGCAACGCTAAATGAACGGGCTCGAATCCAATTCAGACGAATTTAGGATGAAAAAAAGCCTCCGGTAGGATTTGCGGTCCTCCAATCGCGCAGAATATCTTCCTAGTTTGCCCCAAGGAGGCTGAGGCGGGAACGGAAATCGCGCAATTCTAAAAATTAAATTGTCAGCGAAGTTACCATACGACGTTCCAAGCAATTTTACGATATAATACAATTAAAATGTCCTCATTGGACAAAATCGAGACAAGCAGGTCATATTTACAATGTCTGTATTTTCTGGAATATAAATTCGTTGTACTTTCGAATTTCACTTCCATTGAAGGGTTTCGATGATGTTAAAAGCACGAAGAAGACTTTTAAAGACAAGGCCATTGCAATGCTAGGCTTCAATCAGAATATCCTAGTTTTTTCCGAAAGTAATTCACCCAATTAGTGTCTGCTCTTTTAACGGACTCTCTTGAAATTGTCAGCTTTGCTTTGCTAATTTATTTATTTTGATATGGCCCAGATACGAATAAAAATGGCCGAGGGGAAGTAACATGGCAGTAGCTCATCATAAGACGTCTGCTCCTCATTTTTACTATTTTTCATAATGTAACCCATTCCTGCTCTTTCAACCCGAAACTGCTCGACAGACAATGGAAAGGGAGAAAAATGGATTCCTTGGAAACAGTGGAAATTCTCTCTTCAACAAAACCCCTAACTAACGATCAAACCTTCCACAACCCCTCCCCTTCCTGGTCCTTCCCGTAAAACTCTGTACATCCCTATAAATACTCTCATTTCCGATGTAATATCACCTGAGGATGGCTATCAATGCTGAAACCGGTCAAATAAATTAAAACTTATTGCGGAAATTACGAAGTTTATTCTTTCAACCTAAGATGTCGTTCCACGAAGTACAGTCAGGACATATCGATTATATTTTATAATGCCTTCTAAAGCTGAATGCAACGAGACAGGCTTGGATCGATATTATATTGGATGAATATTAGTTTAATTAGGTTCACACTCTATTGCTTTAAATTGATTGAAACAATCGGTGCAAGGTGCTAGGTCATTTATGAAACCTAATGTTATTTTTACCTTAAAGTCTGCTTCTTGTTTGGTATAGGAGAGTTAATCCTATCTTTATTTGGAAAGTCTTTATTTAGCCACACATTGAAGTGGGTTTCCTTAAGGGATGAATAAGCGCCTAATAAAACTCTCCAAGAGTCATTCAATATTTTTCAATGTTATTACTGTCTGTATATTTAATACTTTGAATACGGATTATTGAAAATGTAACTGTGGAAAACCATCGTAATCTTAAGGCTTATTTAAAGAACATGTTCTACATACATCTACATCTACATGGCTACATAGAATTAGAATACTACCAACAGTTGAGGGATTATTTTTTCGTTTAGTATTACTACATTCTACTCCTCCAATTGCAATTAACATATTTGAAAGTAATATATTTAGTATCATATTTGATGATTCCAAAAGTAATTTTGGGTCTACTTCTGTTAGTTTTATATTGGAAAACCAAGATGGGAAACGTTTTTTCCTAACGTGTGTCGTTTTACGAATCCATTGTTCTTCTTAGAGGTATTTTAAATTATTTTTTTTCAATCCCGTTCCACTCCTGTCGTAAAGATTTTTCTGACCGTGTCTCCCTTGGAGACGATATGAATTGAGCTATTCCAAAGAAAAAGATTCGTACCATGAAACATCAAAACCTTTTTTTCTTATTTTTTATGGAACGATTAATTTTTTCGTTGAGAAGATATTTGGAGCTCAGTTAAGGATATTCTAGAAATATTTCTAGATTCTATGTGAAGAGGTGATTTTGACGTAGTGTTATTATTATGAAGGGACTTTATTTGGCGAAATTGGGACTTTTGAGTCCCATCTTCCATTTAACCAAGAAATTCAGATAAAATGTAGAAAATACAAAATAATTAACTTTAAGGTACCACAGTTCAAATGTTCAGTCATTATCATTGTAGTAAAAAATCGCGAAAATTACATTAAAAAATTATATCAGAAGTGAGCTATGGTTAATTAATTATATTATTTATATAATTTTTATTCGGGGAAATATTTAAAGAGAACTGTTCATAAAATTTTACACTCCATTAAATGCTTCCATTTCCTTCTTGATGTCTTTGCCGTTTTATTGATTTACGGTTTGCAGCCAAATCCTTTCTGAAGACATCATTTCTCGATAAGGGAACGAAAGCAACGGAGTACATGATATGTTTCTTCTTTCTTTAATCTTTGAAGACCTAGAAATACTATAGCATAGATTACGAGTTAAGAGTGACCTCTTATAGACTTTTAATTTCCACAATACACTTATGCCATTGTTGTTTTACAACCTTAGCAGAATATCTAATTGAAAAACGTTGAATAAAAATTAGCAATTTCTCGTGATCTTCCAAGGTAGATGTAATGAAGCTTATCCAACCGTATTCCAAATAACAACAAATAGAATAAAACGATCAGTTGTGGCATTTTGAAAACCTTAACTTCGAAATTTTACGAGGGAAACCTATACGTGGTGCTTTGAAAAACCTCCTAGGTGGAGCTATCAAGATTATCTGAGGAGCAATCATTTATTCTTTATCCATAGTTGCAAGTAGGTGGAGGTTGGTGGTAATGGTTGCAAGTATTTTCATGCACAAAGTTAATAAAGCCTACGAAATACTATATCCCGCGTTTTTATGAAACAAAAGGCTCTGTTGAGTATAAGGGCCTTGACAGCTTCGGTCATTTCGCAAATTGGCTCCCATCGGGATTAGAACCTGTGACCGGCTATCTCCAAAGCCGAACGCCCTGTCCACAAAGCTATCCAGGACCTAACTATTCCCTTTTCCATCCTTCTTTATAGCCATAGTACCGAACTGGAAACAAACGAAATGCGTAATAAGAAAATAAAGTGATTTTTGCCGGCGTGAAAATCAAACTAAATTTATTAGTCCAGTGGCAAATTTTTAACTGTAAACCGACTCAGAAGAAGACCAGTCTCGGTAGCCTAGTGGTTAAGGCAACCTCCCGGATAGAGGAAGATCCCAGGATCGATTCCTGGCCCAGTCAGACATTTTTCAAGTCCGTTTTGGCATTTTTCCTGGGTTCACGCTCTCATGTGCAATTTACCCTTTACCCTTTCCTTGGCAAACTGTTATTGATTCAGCCCGCATTCTGGCACCCAACAATACTAATTTGGAAATGCAAATGGATAAAGCTTAAGTTAATATAAACAACAGCGAATTGCAAATAACTCAAATGAAAGCCTTAAATTTATCACATACTTGTTGAAATTATAGTTTTTATAGTTGAATATTTAATTTTGTAACATACTCTGAAATTTAATTTAATCTTATAAAGAATTTGGTTAAGCGATACTTGGTGGAACCTCCTCATAAACGAATTTTTGCAATCAAAATTAGTTTAATTAAATCTTAATTTATTAAAAACGGGATTAATCTTTTAATTATCTGAGCAAAAATAATCTGACAGTGAGACGGAGGCCTAGACCTAAATTCGTACGAATATTTGCTTTATTTCCAATACTTAACGGTTGCTAAAACAGAAACAAAATATATGATGAATATCCGCTATGGCTTTCCTAGTCCGCGTTTCCTTGCTAATAATTTCAGTGTGTCATCTATTCGTCCCCATTCTCCCTCCTCTTGTTTATATATGATTCACTTCCTTGTGAATGTTTCTCCGTTCAGCCGGACTCGATTACCTCTGGCGTTCTGTCACATGTCTGGAAGTGGGGTAAGTCATGAGGACAGCGCGTATGATTCGAGCGTGGGCATAGACGGAGAGTGGGTTCTCCTAGGCGGTTAACTCCGTAATCCTGTTGCTTCTGCCCCATTACGGCAACATATGCTTCCAGATCTCAATCAACCGATACACTGCCGTCTTGCCAAACAAGGACAAAATTTATTAGGAGAATGATTAAAATTATTTCGCAAGACATAATAAAGTATTTATTTTAGCAAAATCTTCGAAACATTCATTTGGGAATCGTAATATAAGTCGACCTTGTTATCTCTCATGATATTTTTTTAATAATACGGCGATAGAAATCAGTGTAGTTGATATTAAATTCGTTTCACCTGGATGATTTTCACTAAAAAAATTGTTCCTAAATGGGGATTTTTCCGATCACTGTGTAACTAAATTACATTTCCAATGTGTCTGGTCAAGAGTGTTTTTAAAGAGCAGTGTCCTTTCTTGTTTTCACCGAATAATGGTTAATGAGACGAGAAACACCGACAATGACGGCTATTGAAGATTTTAAAAACCTCTAATAAAATTTCAATGAGGCAATCATACTGAACCTTTCTTCTCTACAATTTAATTAGAATAAATCTGGTATGGTCAAGCTTGACTTTGTGGAATGAAGCCATTAAAAATGAAAGAATAAAAACTTGATAACTTTTCCAGATTTATTTTTAAAGCTACTATGGAAATAATCTAAGAAAGAATTGTACCTTTACAATAAAATTGTGGTAAAACAATTGGTACCATTCTTTCTTGCATTCTTTCAATTATGGATTACCACAACGCTTCGCCTGATTCTGTGAAGTTTAAAGCTACAAGTTTTGTCAATGGAACGAATATGTCTAAAAATGTCAATTCATCGACGAAACTGGTCGTCTTAGAAATGTATATGTGGAAGTTATTCAGTGTTCATTTGTTCATTTATGTAATATGTATAGATCTTGGGCAAACGAAACTGAAAAAATAAATCCATAGATTTCCTTTTCAAAGTTCCGAAATTGATGGACTTTTAAAGTTAGGCTCCGATAAATAAACGATGTTTTGCTAAATGAGCAGGTTCAGAACAACAATTTAAATTTTTTCATAGAAATATAAAATTAGGTAATCCAATAAAAAAACACGTCTTTCATTTATGCATTCCGTAAAGTTTTGATTTTCTATCATAATTTTATCTTAGCTCCTTTAAAAATATATCCTCCCTCCCTGGCTGTTCTAGATTTCAGCTAGCATTAGTGGTATTTGAACAGGTATTGCGCTTATTAGAAATTTTAAAATATGTTTTGGGACTGTTTCCTTAACTTCTACCTTTAATGGCATTACAACCATTGAAATTCTCGAGTAAGCTTTAGTTTGACTGACTGGAAAACATTTGTCTATATCTATGTAAGAACCCTAATAGCCACCTTTCGACGTGTGGCAGGGTCTTGACTCTATTTTCCTAATAGATTGCTTTCGCATATCGTTCATTATAAATGAATTCTTGAAATGATTTGCTCTAGCATCTATTTCCTTAATCTTCTTCGCAGTATCAGAATGGCCAATATAACAGGGAGGTCATATTATATCGGTTGCATCATCTGAGAACGTGATTTCTATGAACTTGATTCAGTAAGTTATTGAATTAGTCTTCTATCTTCTAATGATTCCCATCCCACTTCTTGTATCATCTAAGTAATACTCGCGGTTTTATCTTAGCAATTCCTTGCAAATCGTATCGCCTTTCGTTGTAACTTTTCCTTTTTCTCTCTTATTCTCCCTCAAAACTCAGAACTGAATTCTCTCCTCTCAGAAAATTTCCTTTGAGAATAAAAATTTTTATTTGATTCGCTCATTATTTCCGAAGCTCATACTATTCTTACATCTTCTTTCGATCTCTTCAAGGATAAAAATAGTTCTATATGATATGCGATATATTTATGGAAAGTAAAGCTGAAATACCCTATATTGCCGGGAATAGTGTTACATATATTTTTAAACCAACTCCGTGGAAAGTAAGATCGCATATATCTTCGCGCACGTTTTATTGAGAACTTCCCAAACGACCATATGTTGGTATCTGGGAAAATTTAGCCCTGTGTAAATATCCTTCTTACCTGCTGGATATATGACGATATGCAATTACAGGGCGTCCGATCTCAAGTTCTCCAGGAAAAGATGAACATACAGACGGATCCAGATTCTAAGTTATAAATACTGCGATTGAATCACATTCTTCTGCCATTTTGTCTATCCAAACGGGTCGACATCCCTTCCTAGGCGACACGCATCAAACTCTCCGTTGTATTGTCCCGTCTCGGTCGACCTCTCACCCCCGTTATGAATATTCCACCCCAGAAGAGCGCCACCTGGAAGACGACCACGAACAGACCTTCCCGCAAACACATGCCGACCTACTCCTCCGGAAATTGGACCTGTGGGTCCGAGTAGATGCGGTTGCGAGGTTGACTGTAGGGGGACCGCAGGGGGGCGGGCTGCGGGGGGCGGAAGGGAAAGCACGCGCTGCGAAGGAAGCAGCGGTGGAACGGAGGATAATCACCAGTCGGGAAACACGCCGGCCGAGGAAGGGAAGATTGCACCCGTGTTAGCCGAGGTTTTGCAATCGTACTTTAAAAGGGCAAATTGGGGAAGAAATTAGTGCATCGCCGACTGTTTGGGGGAGCTCTAGTTTACAATGGCGAGGGAATCCAGCACCAAGATAGCGATTGATTAAACATCGAGGACCGCACTCAGTACAGGACTAATGAAATCACTCGGTGGGTTGGCAATTGGGATCGTTGAACTCTGGTAATTCGAGGGTCATTCCGAACAAACCCATGAAGAAGCAAAAGTTAATTTGGGAATGTATGAGCAGAGTAAAGTAAATAAGAATAGCCAATAATTTAATAGTTATTCTTTTGAAGCAATAAAAATTTTAAAGTGGTCACGACTACCAAATAAAATATTATAAACATCTGTGCTAAGTTAAAATTCACAGAGACGGGCGAGAGATGGTGGAAATCCATCATGCAAAATGAAGGAGATAATTGGTACTTTTTCCACAATTTTTTTTTTTAATTTTGTGGAAAAAGTACCAATTATCTTCTTCATTTTGCATCTGTGCTAAGGTTAAAGCTGATGAAACGCTCAAGAGATTCTTGAACCAATTTTACATTCTCCTGAGATTTACTGCTGATTATGTTGTGTATACGAATGGTCAAGCCAGACGTGGTTGAAAAAAAGATATATAACAAAATAAGAAATCAAATAGAATCTAAAAAAAATCATCCACATCCTGAGCTACCTTATAAGACATTATATGTAATGCGTTTCCATTTAGTATTGGGAGGGATTTGTAAATTTAGAAACTTCAATAAATAAAAAAAAAATAATTAGTTGAAGGCGATACTTTTTTGATATTCATCTCGTCGCAGATAAAAATTGCAATTGAAATTTAATTAAAATTATCATTTCAACTAAATCTTCTGCATTATTGGTACTTGAAGAAAATGGAGTAGTATTTCAAACACTATTACGACGGTGTTCCGCAAAGGCGAAATAAGGAAAACGCATCAGAGAGTTTCTTTCTGATTAGCAGCAAATTGTTTATTTTATACACTCTCTTTTCTTTCTTATCCAGGGAGGAAAACCAATTATGACTTGCTTGAATAAAACGCTTTCCCCCACGAAGCATCCCGTAGTTATGGATCAGCAAAAGTAATAATTAATCAATAATTATATCTTATAATTAATCACGTTATATTCTAATTAACAATGTAGCCGTAAATAGATGAATTCAAGCCTATTATATAGCAGGTTCAATTGAGATTTCGACTTTTCATCGTGATAAAGAATACTTCATTCTACTATTACTGCATTCTCTATTATTATCGTATTCAACGTCAGATGAGAATTTCATTTGAAACTAGTTTCAATCAACGCAGGGGAGACGAATTTTTCAACCAATTATATACTGTAAATGTAATTTCCAATGAAAAAATAGAAAATATATTATTTCAATAAATTTATAAATTCAAGAAAATTCATTTTGTCTAAAGCGTAATCATCAAGCTGAAATGAAAACATGCTAGGACCTTATTATAGCATCACTAAATTCAAATTATTCCCTAGTTTATGGAGTTGGAAACGACACAAAGTCAATAATACCATTGTCACTTTAAATGTGTAAAACTTTGCTATTCCATAAGATTTCCAACGCATTGAATAGCTATTTGGATAGAAACATTCCTCCGACAGATTCAAAGGGGAACGAAAGGGGTCACCAAACACTTGATGAGTTTTGGCCTCAAAACCTTTCGCAAGCCAACCGATAGTGACAGATAAGAGATGCCGAAGCAGGAGCACCTCTGTTATGGTCATGCGACGCAAGGAAGAAGTAAAATGCAAGACTCGTCTTTTGCACTTTTGCGATATACCATTTGCAATCAAGCTATTATTTCGGGCAATGCCTTTTGTTCTTCCATGGCCATCAAATATTGCGAAATTCTCTTACTTTTTTGATAAACACATAAAAGAAATTTGAATGTGGTCAGAGAAAATTATCAAAACATTCAGATATGCCGTTTTTGTAGAATTCTTTGGCAAAACGGTTTTGCAGGACATCTTAATTCAATAGATCGTAATCCGTAAAAGTTGAAGGTCCGGGTTCGAGTCCAGGTCCTATCGGGCTTATTTCACATTCGTTTTTCCTTGGGAATCATCCTAGGCACACACCGTCACGCTACCCATCGATCTTAACCTCACCATCATTCGTGGTAAGGTAAATATGCTTAATTTCCTTGTTTATTTCTAGTTTTTATCAATATATATTGATAATATGTTTCATATTATCGTTTTATAGTGTTCATATTTTAAATAAAATCAAGACTATCCAAATGATTTGGACAAGTGTTCCTCATTTAAGAAGTACTAGTGCAACTTGAATTTTTTGAAAAATAAGGAACGTTCAAGATATTTCAACAGCACCTTCAAAAAGTTTAACATTTAATTGATTGTTCATCAACGACAGTAGTAACCGCTGTTATAGAAGCCTGATCTGCATTGATTTAGACAGAAATTGCAACTAGGAAGTTCGAATACTTACAATACCCTCTAATAAACCTGTGTGAACTTTTTGAAACACAATGTCATGAAATTAATCAATTATCTTAAGGATTCTTTGAAGTTAAAAAAAGAATAAAATTATAATCTGTTCTTTCAAAATAGCTTCATTATGTCCTTTGAGTCTCCGAATATTAAATTTTCTAATAAATATTTAGTTGCTTTCGGTAGGCACCCTCTTATGGGTTCTTGGGATTGAACAAGAGATGAGAATCGCATTTTCCTTTCGAAACTGAAATCTGCACTGACGAAATCAGTTGCTCAGCGTAGGAACATCTCTAAATCTTAAGAATAACCCTTTCTTATTTCTAAAATGAGTAGGGGGATACGAATTCAATAGTCCTTACAATTCTTCTCAATCCATATTTCTATACGAATAGGAAGGGTAAACATATCGAGTTGAATCAATTTTAACATAGAACTACAACGAGGTCATACTTCACTTTTTCGAATTTATCTCATCCTCAATCTCTCGGCTACAATTGATTTCTACCACACTTTCAGCTCTCACTAAAACAAAAATAAATCCATCTTGATCCATTTCCTCCAGAATTTGAACCGAAAATCACTTTACGGCATTATTTCCTTAATTCTTTTCTCCTTCTCGGAAATTTTAGAAACGGAAAATCCAAGGAAAAACGGACTTGAAAGAAGTCTGGCAGAGCCGGGAATCGAACCCGGGATTTTCCTCTATCCGGGAGGCTGCTTTAACAATCTAGGCTATCCGGCGAGTACATTTTAAAAAGCCGTTTTGGGGACTTTGTGTGCAAGAGCAAGTGTAGTTTCGTCCGACTGAGTCCGACATATGTTCTGGCCGGGTAGCCTAGATGGTTAAGGCAGGGCCGGAAAGAGGAAGATCTCGGGTTCTATTCCCGGCCCTGTCAGACCATTTCAAGTTCTTTTTTCCTTGGGAATTTTCCTGGGTGCACGCCCTTATGTGCAAAGTCACCTCAACCCTCTCCTTATATATACACAAAAGGAAAGCTCCTCAAAAGGTCTTCCTTAAAGGCCTGTTTACACGATAGATTAAAATGAACGCGTTAACAGAAAAAAGTATAAATCTTATGCATGAAAAAATTTAATACCTTGAATTGAAAGAAAAAATGTTAATTTGTAGGAATTAGTGTTTACACGGTACACGTTTCTGGTGCAAGTTTTCGTTCAAGTTCCACACATTTTTACGAAGAGTATTTTAAGATTGCTTTTGTTTCCCTCAAAAAGCACTGGGGTACGTATGGCGGTAGATAGCAGAAGCTACGAGAAAGCAAGTTAAAGTGAAGTTCCCTCTTTATACCGCAAGGCGACTCTGAAACTAGAAAATGTAGGAGAAAATTAACAGAAGATGGAACGCGTTCTATTTTTCCGATCACTGGCTCATTCCTTTCTACTTGTTGGGGTGATGGTACGATACCATTTTCTATTTTATTCATTTCCCTGTTAACACGTTCTTTTAATTGATCGGGAAAACAGGCCTTAGGCACGCTTAAAAATTCATCGAAATGCAGTAATATATTCAAAGCGAAGAGTATTGTGGAGAGATAGAAAGAAGAATCGAGTAAGAGAGCAATGGCAGTTAGGGAAGAAGGGCGGGGAACTCGTCCTTGTGGATGGTGGATGAGAGAGAGAAAGGAAGTGGCCCCGGAGATAAATTCGGGAGCCTCTCAAGTGACGACCGCTCGTTTAAAAACGAAGTGCCGCCGTAAAACAGGGAGAGAGAAACAATTTTTCGCGAACCAAACGGAGATTCACCTCACCCGCTCGAGAAAAGTTTAGGATGGCGAAATACGCGTCACTAATGGAGTGGTATAAACAATAAGCGAGGTAAAATGGAGCAAAACAATGCGAGAAAATCACGCGAGCGATTCGCAGTGTGACATTAACGGACTCCCAGCAATCTGGCGATGTATCTGGGGAACGAGGGGTGATTTCTAAGGGTGAAAAAATAGGAGAAAAAGAAACTATTTTCTGGTAGATATCGCCTCATTTATTCATCTACCCATCTATTTATCTACATCTACATCTACATTAATACCCTACAAGCCGCCTTTCGGCGTGTGGCAGGGGGTGTAAACACCAGTTGAATCTAAATTACTTCCTTATTCGATTATTGTCACGTATTGTTCGCGGAAAGAATGAATCTCTAAAACGATTCGTCCTAGCATGTATTTCTCTTAACTTACGGTCATTATCGGATCGACCGACGTAGCAGGGGGGTTGCATGATACCGACTGTATCTTTGGAAAATGTAGTTTCCCTGAATTTATTAAGCAATCGCAGCCTAGCTGCGATTGCTTTTTATCTATTTATTCATTCATCTACTCACCTATTCCTCAAGTTCATTGATGTTTATTTTGTTTATTTTCTCAGCTACTCATCCATTCACATATTTATTCAATTATGTATTTATTTATTTATTTTAACTTTTCTTAAGCCCTGGTGTATAATTTTTCCATGTGAATTTTACCTATAGACTTTAGGCTTTTATATATTTACCTTAACTGTTTATTTATATTTATTTATTGAAATTGTGAAATTATTTATTGCTTCCAAGAAGATTTTATTCATTAATATAATATTTATTTCTGCACTTGACTCTAAACTGTAAAACCTGATTTTGAGAGCTGCTGGGATATGGAAAGGGGCCATAAGGCTTCATCTACCACAGCATATAATAAAAAATCAAGTCCATCAATGCGCAATGACGATGCTAAAACCAAATCGGGATTTTCTCAGAGAAAAATTTTGGATTCGTAAATACATACTTCTTTGTTGTCTTAGCCTTATATAAAATATGGTCGGCCGATAATGATGAATATCAAATATTTTTGTTAAATCCTCTCAGAACAAGAAGAGACAGCCGATATTTTATTCTTGAGAAATACCAGTAACGGCTGCATTGATTCTAGAGACCTTCCCAATGGTGTAAATTCAATGTATCCTTGAGAAGATTAAGGCACAGCCGGCTTTTCCGTGAATCCTGTGGGTCAATGCCTGCAAATTTGAGCCACTCACGAGGATGATGAGTTCAGCTATAACGTCTTGAGTAGGAATAGTTGTATTGACCTACTTAATGATTCCATAATACGTAAACTATATGTTGCATTGTTTAATTAAGGATTTTTAATGCTCAATTGACCGTTTCTTTAGTTTCTGTTTTTATGTGTATTTTTAACGGTCTTTTTTAATAAATCTGTTATCTATTTTTTATAAAATCACATGTAATTGGGTGATTCTTAACCTGTTTGTGACGAATAAATTATTAATTTTGAAGATGATGTTATACCGAGGTTTCAGCGCTGAATGGTCTTCCTGCCACAAACCCGTATTGGAAAACTTTGACTCCCTCAGGAATTGAATTGGATAAGCAAAAGACGCATTAGTACGCGGAAGGGAAAGGTATGAATAAAACATGCCACTTCATGTCATTTCGTGATTTCTTCTGCGTTATCGGTTTGACTAGTGGTTAACAGTTTCAACTTAAATGAAGTATAACTGTATACGGATGAAAAATATGCGATGAGAAACTCAAGATTCACATGCAGAATACGCATTTAGAGAAGTAATGAAGGAGAAAACACCGTGTCCCATTACAGCATCAGAAATGGAAGGGGAGAATTCATTGCCACGGTAGATAAATTGGATAAAGAATCCGCTCAGCAACTGGAAGGTCCAAATTCGAGTCCTGAATGACGCAGACTTTTTCTCCTTCATTTCTTCACTGTACACGGATGACTTTCTAAAAATAAATTGCACTAAAAACTGAAAAAGTACGTACAGTTGGATTACACAAACTGTCTACTTTTTTACTAAGGATACATTTCTGGGGCGAAGGTACAGTGGCGGAAAAAATTATCGCAACACTTTGCGCGCGCACCAGTGGCTTTCGCAGAAACTATTTGGAATTCTGCTTTCTGTGACTGACTGGCAACACCGAAGAAAGCCTCGAAAAGCGGTAATATTTGAGTCGGAGCCTAGAACTTACTCAAATTTCCTCTCTTTGGAACTCTTCTTAGAGCCTTCGCGCGATCTCTCCCCGAGTTCGTCATGTTTATTTCGGCGTTTCTCTTTCACCGATAGTTATCGTATTTATAGAACGATAGGATCAGGGACGGATCCAGGGGGGTGGTCCTGGGGGTCCGGACCCCCCCCGAAATATCACTTCTGCCTATTTTTCGAAAATGAAACTCAAAAAACGCAAATAAACAAACAATTTAATAAGCAATCACTAGCGAAAATATTCGAATTTGTCTAACACAATTCCAACGTCACGTTTTGTGAAAGCCGAAATGTTTTTTATTTTTAAATTTTTTGATCGGACCCCCCCCGAAATTTTTCTCTAGATCCGTTCCTGGATAGGATAAATATATATTTATTCCAATTTCAATCTTAAATGCAATAAAATACATGGACAATAATTGAAATTTAATTCTTAATAATGTGAAGAATGCTATTCGGTTTTAATAATGCGTAGCAATAAGAAATAAGTGGGATTGGAGTAAGAATACGCGATGTGGTGATTCTCACCTTTAGAGAACGAGAATTTTGGAGTCTAGAGGAAAATGATGTTTTGCGAGATTATAGCGAGAACGGATGGCCTATAATGGTCTCTTTTTCTGGATAATTTGTGCGCTAGTAAGGCGTTATTTCGGTAGTTTGGTTTCTCACTCGAACATACGTATTTCGGCTGCCTGCTGGATATTAATGTAAATGTAATTCTTCAATATAAATAGATAGACATTCCGAGGAGGATTTTTGATTACAAGGCTTATGTTTTCAATTCAGCAATTAGAATTCGAGAAGTCGTTAGAACGATTACTGAGTTACTAACTATGAAACAATGTAAAATTTGTATTTTGTCTACGGAACATAATTTTTCCCCAACTTAATCATGCAGACGAAGGAAATTCGTAATATAAAGTTATATACACCATTTGTCACCTAGAATACATGAAATCATTGTCCGTCAGGAGTTAAAAGGAAAAATACCAATTCCAAAGTTAAAACAAACATGATTTCATAAAAACCGAACAATTTCTGCGCATATATCGGACTTGTCTTACATTTTGCAACAGAGAGCTCGGTGACCTTGGTCATTAGTCAATCGTGTTGCCTTCACGCGGAGAAATTCACGTAGAAATGCATTAAGGCTTTTATAATTCGCGAGGAAAGTCTTTAACTACAAGTTGATCCCTTCAAAGTATTGCAGGCGCTAATGCAAAACAAACGTTGAAATGCATTACCTCGCGTGGAAACGCTTTACCATATGTCGAGCACTTTCAAAGCAAGTATTGCAGGTGCCAGGTATATTTTTCCTTTTCGTGCCTAGACTCAGGACCCTCATTTTACAGTCGCCCAGTAGAAACTATCCTCTGGCTAATTCAAAGCTCCTTCCTCACCATGGTGCTAAGGAAATTAGATGTTATTGCACTCGTAAAAATATTCCCAAATAATATTATTATATTAGCGTATTTTAGTAAACAAAGACTTCCTAATCAACAACCCAAGTTTTTAGTACTGATACGTATTTTATGAACGTCTGACTTTATAAAGTTAATTAACCAGGATTAAGCTGCCATAATAAAATTATTGATAAGCTGCTAAAATGGACATCTCAGCTTGTTGGGAAGTGTCACAAATATTATTAGTTGCTAATTAAGAGGTGATTTTGCAGCTGACTGACACACTTTATTGGCATAGGAAGGGCACGAGCTCGAATTCCGCTTAAGTTAAATGAGTTTTTTTAGCTTAAACTTCTCTTGTTCGGGAAATGAACGAATGTAAGATATGATTTTCACATGATTTATACGCCCCTGTGATGAATATACATATTTACCAGAGAAATGCAATTCATTATGGAAAAATAACCATTGGACATGAAAGATACGGAACCGATTCATCACCAATTGTCGGTCAAGAAAATGTTCGTGTGTCAGTGAAAATTCCTCTTCTACCAAGGATTCGAGGTCGTTCGCTGAAAGACAATGTCCTTTGACTCATTTTCCAAAATTAGAGGTATTTGACAAGGCCTCCTGATTTCTGGAAGCACGATGAACCTTTCGCTTTCAGTGCAGCGGATTTTCGAAAGCCTATGCGTCACTCGCAACAACAAACCGGTCGTAAGGCAAGGAGCTCAGCCTTACTTACTCAGGCTTATTGGTGACTATTTCTTCATTTAGGTATTCACGTCGATAGACGGACAACCAGCGGACCGCGTAAGCGAATCTTTTTCATTTTTAGGCTGTAAACAAAAGCCTTGAGAACTATTGACATTCTTATGCATATTATTATTTATTGTTCGTCTACAACCAGGACAATTCGCGGGTTCACACTTTCCAGTTTTCTCGGCGGTAGTTCTAAACCAATTATATATATATTTAGATTTAGATATATACCCCGCGAGCTGCCAGATGGGTATGGTAGGGGTTGTAATAACACCATCATCACGTAATCTACCCTATCAACCTCTCTAATTGCCCGGGGAAATAAACGACCAAAAGTAATAATGTTTTGTGATTACCTCCTTGTAACTTCTTGTTGATGCTTCTTGGAGATCGCGATTAGGTCTTTAGTTGCATCTTAATTTCATTTACTTCATCTTTAGGTTCTGAACCGATAAAGCTTTCGAAGAGCTTCCGTCAGTTATTAGATATTCTCACCTGGAGCGAATTCCAATAAAGAAGTGGTTAACTCTATGTCTATGAAGCTGAATCATATAGAGGAGAAAGAAGGAGAATGGATATATTATTAATCATCCTATATTTTTCTTGATTCCAATGAAATTCTCGATTATTAATCATAGTGCATATGTGCACACTGTTACCGAGTCTGAGAGAAATACGAATACATATAAATATTTTCCACTTGCTCTAAATTATGTTAAATAGTCTCCTTCTCTTAAAAACATGAAAATTGAGTAACATTATGGGGATGGAGCTCTATGGTGGAGCTGACATTTCTTCATAATCATCTATGTGTGAGAATCTAGGGATTCTATCGAATGTGGACATGAACATACAGATGATAATTAATTATTGCTTTGTCGCAAGGGGCGCAGCCAGGATTTGTCTATGGGGGAGAGGGTCATAGACAGTAGAAAGAGCGAAAAAAATTCTACATTTCAGGGCCGGTATATTCATGCACGCTACATGATAGAAGATATGATAAATTCTTAAAAAAACTAAAATGCATAGAAAACTAGGATATGTTCACGGTTATGTGTCAAAATTAAAACCTTTTTGAGATTTTAGTTTGTAAAATGAATAATTGAATAATAATGATGAATAATAATCCTCAATGATATTTGGATTCCCAGTTTTGATAGGGCCAATTTCTCTTACATTGTCATTATTTCTCAAGGTGTAAGGTTGTTATAATTTTAAATATTAATTTCGAGTGCCTTTGAGAGTTTTTTGAAATCAAAGGAAGGTTAATTAAACTTTCCTTTAACTGTTATTGAATGTGAGATGAAATAAATTGGTAGTAGTTATTTAGGAGATGATATTGAAACGTAAGTATTTTGGAGGTAGCACTACAATTTGGACAACCCAGTTACTTTGAAGGAAACCGAAGACCAATCGTAGCGGAGACGGATGAATTTTTCCCCTTAATTATATGTTGTTTTATAAATACGATATATTCTGATTATTGAGTTAAAATGTCGACAGCACAAAAACACCATAAAAATATGTCTATGTAAGAACCCTTCAATCCGCCTTTCGGCGTGTGGCAGGGGGTACAGGCACCTTACCTCTATTTTCCTTATCAATTTCTTTCGCGTATCATGCGCGGAAAAAATGAATTCTTGATACGATTCCTTCTAGCATTTATTTCTCTAATCTTCCTCGCAGTATCAGAGCGGCCCACATCAACAGGGAGATCGCATTATATCGATTGCATCATTTGAGAACCTAATTTCTCTGAACTTACTTAGTAAATTTATCCTTTGAATTAGTCTTCTATCTCTTAATGATGACCATCCCGCGTACTGCATCATCTGAGTAACACTCACCGTTTTATCATGGTAATTCTGTACAAATCGTATCGTATACAATCAATCAAACAAATACCGTACACGAACTGTAATATAAAAGTTATAATCAGTGTAATCGCGAAACAGTATTTTCTCGTTTGGCTAGGTTGAATAAGAGGAATATGAGTTTTTTTTCTTTGAAACACGATGAGCATCCCCTCAACGATCTACTAGATAATCTTTGCATTCTATTCACTTTTCCTATCGCATCTCTAATATGTTCTTTCAAAGATAAACTACAGCTAAACGTGACAATTAGATATTTTGTGTGGCGCACTAACACTAAGGGTTGTCGCGAAATTTGTTGCTGCGTGGAAATAACGTTTTTGGATGATATCTATCATCCTTACGGTTTATATACATCATTCACAAAAAACTCTAGGTGCGTCTTACAAGATTTATCTTTATGAAATCCGTCTTGGATCCGAATGATTCCTATGTTTATGGTAAGAAACTGAATAATAGAGCTTGCTATAATATGCTCCATTATTTTGCAGAAATTCGAAGTTAACGAAAATTACCCATAATAACCTGATCATTCTTAGGCCCCGGAGTGACGTTTAATTTCTTCCACGACATTGGGACAGTACCCTCATTAATTGATTTCTGATAGAATTTCCTATCAATCTGTTGCAGTGAATTTCCACTAGCATCAACTTATATCTCTATGGAAATCATATCCGAATCAATGCGCGAAGTAAAATCGTTAACTCGACCATCATCTTATGAGAAACATTTCTGGAAGTACGGGTTAAGTAAGTTAGCTATTTCTGCCGATTTATTTAAGGCAATTCCCTCTTCGCTGATAAAGCTAGGCATAGAAAACCGACCACCACGAGTCCCTCACACTTATGACCAAAATTCTTTCTAATCGCCAACTAGTGATTTTAACAGGGTTCGAGGTCTATATTCCTGGTATTCTTTTCCTGATCCTTCCTCAAATAGCTTTTGCACTTCCTATAGTTTTGATCACCATGCTCATGGATCTCACCGCACGGTTTAAGTTTTCTCAATCGCGAGTGAATGACTCCTATGCAACGATTCAAACTTCTTCCTCGTCTCACCTACTGTTTAGACGGAACATATTTAACTAAATCTACTTTGATTATACGTAGAAACTCTACCCAACTATCATTTACTGTATTTTCACCCGAAAAGCCTAAAAAATTATCTAAGCCTTCGTTCAAATAAAACCTTAAACTCAGAAATAATTGCTTTGCGAATTACATACACTTGCCTCACCGGCTTAAGAGATCTAACCGCTACTACTTTCATCCCTGCCATTATGACATCATGGTCTGACTGTACCGTCAACTACAGCGAGGCTAGTTATTATTTGTGGGTGGGAAGTGGCTATTAAATCTAAATTGATACCTTGCCTCGCACAATTCGTTCAAGTTTTAGTCGTATTTACCTGATCTAAATCATGCAACGAAAAAGTAAGATGTATTTCGTGAATTTTTTTCCCACTGCTAGTGCTGGAGAATTTTAGATTATCCCAATTAATATGCGGTAGGTAAAAATCTCTTCCTACGGCGATGATTGGATTTTTTATTTTCTCGCCATTTTTCTGTAAGGCCTCGGATAAATCAACAATTCAACCTATTTTTTCATCGGGAGGACGACACAAAGAACAAACATTAATATTACTTCCGTTTTGTCTTAGAATCGAGCACCAAATGATTTCGCTCCTGCTATTTTCTACGAATTCATCGCGCTTACTAATTAAATGAGTCCATACTGCTATAAAACCTCTACCGCTAGATCTACATAATCATATTTTCGGTATATCATATAATCGGGGGAAATATCTCGCTTTGAGTAATATCCTCGCTTAACCAAATCTTTCTAGTATGATATCCGCGCAAGTTCTCATCGTAATGCTAAAGAATTCCACCTGTTTATTACGTAAGCTCTTGCAATTTACTATTATTATTTTTAGATCTCTCAGTTCGCACATTAAAACATGGATACCTTTTTCGAATAACCTTTATCTTTTTTTTAAGTGAATTTTTCTTTTTCACCATTGCAATTTTTCTATGTTTTGGGGCTAAGCTCATGCCCACCCTTTTGCTTATTTAAGTGGGCGTTAGTAACTATTTCTACTGCTAAATTAAAGAATAACTTTGTCTGCGTATATTCGCTCTATTCTCTAATCTATTCGCATCTAAACCGCAAAACTACGTAGTAAACGACATTTAAACTACGGTCTTCATGGAGGGAGAGGGGTTGGGAGTGTTTCGGAAGAGTCCGAAAATGTGCACACAAAGTTTAGTAAAATCAGCGAACAATTGCTGAGTACGGCGTACAATATATGGATCTAAGTAGCTTTGAAAAGTATTTTAACATACGGAAATCAAGATGATCAAATTGGAAGTGGAAAATTGTATTCATCGCTACGGAGAAAGTAGAGAAGTGAATACCGGCCTCTTGGAAACTTATTACAAGTTTAGATTATGCTGCAACAAATATTTCCTTAAGTGTGGCCCGTTCTACGGTGTAAAATATGTGGGGCACCTGTAATTCGTCGAAAGTGTGTGATTATGTTTACATTAGGAGGCGAGTACGGATTATCTAATGATTGATTATCGGACATTCGAATCATCATTTTATATTTGCATTTAAGATTCCAATTGTTGGTATAATTTCGATTGCGTTCTAGCTCATTAATCAAATAAATTGTAGCTCTGGATAAATTAAATTGAAATTAACTGTTGTAGAGTAATACACTCACTGAAGATGACTGAAGAGGAAAATCGTATTAGTGGTGTGATGAATGACTGTAACATCAATAGAGATGTGGTACCGTTACAATTTATTATATTTTTCTCAGTCAGTACGGTAAAAGTGCATTGGTGTCTCATGAGAAACACCATTTGTTATTACTCAAATATTACTCCCTATTACATGTAGCCTGATAGAGCTGAAAATTGTTGATTACCGATTCCACTATTTAAAAGCTAATAATAGTGATGGCAATTCCTGTCAAAACGTTAATCGCTAAAAAGCTCTTGGAAAAGTTGAACTCCTTCAACACACGGATTAGATTGGATTCATCGAAGGTATATTTAAATATCTTATGCAGTGGAAAACTACACTGCTCGAGAGAAAATAGAAAGGTAAGAATAGGAGGCATCTTAGTGGTTTCTGAATTCGAATTTTTAAGTGTTGAATTCTCTTTGAAAGAATTCAATTCCATCACAATTCTAGTATTTAGACCTTTAATTCGCGAAATAATACCTAAAATGTTCATTTTAACGTCTGATATTCCGCTATCAAACAATCTTGTTTGCAACTATCTCCCAGTGTATTATATTGACATTCTACACAACTATTTTTATCACGACTAACTTTGAATAATAAATGGCAAAAAATGAAGACAATGAGGCAAAGGCACTACTTGTAAATCTCGCGAAGGTGAGTCTTAAATGTCTGCATATAAAAACGAAACTAAAAGTCTATTTTCCATTCGAAAGGAATTTGAATATTGCCGGTTTTACTGCATCTATACAGAGTTGCCGAATTGTCGGAGTTAGAGTGATTTCAGTTAGTTTCCACGTAATCCGCGCTCTGACGCCAACTGGTGTTGCGATAATTGTTTCCCCCACTGTACATTTCTTAAATTAGCGCATGTCGACTCCTTTGACTATTTGAAACAATATAAATTGCGATTTTTAACATATGTATAAGATCATGTTACATTACTATTGATAATACTGTTGCTAAAAATTAATTGATATTTACAAAAAAATGTCTTTTTAATTATGTTATTTATACTGTAACTTATTTATTTATTTTAATCAAGATCTTACATATAACAAGTAAGCCGATATACAATGAAATATAAAAAATATTGATATAAATAGAGACAAAAACAGAATATAAGATATAAGAATATTAATTACAAGACAATCCATGGTCTTACACTCTTCCAGTGGTATCTTTGCATTTATAACATTGCCGTGGTATGGAAGTCAGGATCAAGCAACAAGAATATTAGGGAAGCTTATCCAACGTAAGATGTTTGGGACGCAAGTAATCTGGAGGCGAAATGCACCGCTTCCACAAACGCGAGAAGGTAAACAGCCATTCCTGGTCGTGAATTCTGGCTCACTATCAAAAGTTATCCTCCTTGGGAGGAGTATATCGCGGTCTGATCCAGGGAAGCTGTATTTTTTGCAGATACACACTCGTAAAATACCTCCACGTAGAGCCATGAAACTTACTCCCGGTGCGTGGGTATGAACAAAGAAGGAGAACAGTCGAGGCTATATAGTCGCACGAAGTTAAAACCCATTGAATATTTATTAACTCTGATTCTTCTTATGAAATATACAAAAACTTCTTTTCGAATGATCTTACGTCCACCCTTAACCTTTGAGAATCTGTTAAATATTCCGTCACGACACAGTTCAGGAGTTTTGCCTCAACGGCACACATTCGAGCGATGCAAAACAATGACAGGTTTCAATAAAAAAAGAAAAACTGATGAATTACAGAATTTTTCAGAAATTTACCTTACTTTTTTATGGGGTTTTAAAAATATCAGCTTGAGTTTTCAGATTTCTTCAAACGAAGTTTTCACCAAGCGAAAAAGATTCATGAAAAAACTATCTTCAATAGGATTTAACAATTTAGGCCTCATGATAGAAGTTGCTTCTCTTTCATTGCGCATGTGCTATTCTGGTAAACTAAAAGATTTGAATGTGTCGTGTTAACTAATAAGAGTGGTTTAGTTTCAAACAACGCGCAATGCGAATACGTAAATAGACGAAAGATGCTGAGAGCTTTATAATCTGTCGAATTGTTCATACATACAAGATTATATAAGTAACATCCATAAACAATCTCCGTGGGAGTTAACTATTTCCCTAAATTTAATAATCTATTATTTTCTCTACTTTAACTGGATAATTTATCACATGTGGCAAAAAACCGTAATCTTAAACGATTGAATAAAATACAATGATAGTGAATAAAATATAACGATATTGAGTGACTCTTATATATTAAAAAACACGACTATCAATATGCAAACAAATACTAGACAGACTATTCTCTTATATATTTAATTTTGGTTGTATACAACTAATCCCAAAACTTTTCCAATTAATGATTCGCTTCAGGAAACTTTTTATCAAGATAATCTCACGCTCTTGGGCAATGAGGGAAAATGTCAGAATATTTACGTTAGGAATAAATATATGTATGATAAACATTTATAAATGTTTTCTATATGATTATATGTATATAATATGTATTTATGCTCTAAACTTCCACTAGGTTTACATATATATCAAAGCAAGAACAAATAGCATTTTATGTGCTTGTAGTATGTACCATGACGGAAACTAGGCTAGTGTCTAATGTTTGGCAATATTTTCTTATACAATAGTTTTTAGCTTGGAGAACCTCTACCTTCGAAATTTATTTTTCTTCCATCATTGATTTGCTAATTAAACGTTATTAATCGCTACCGTTTCTTGAAAGGAAAATTATTGATTTATTTCGTTTCTTAAATTTTGTAAATTACGTTGGGAACTTTCATTTATGAATGAGTTAAAAATTGAATAGCGATAAATATACATAACAATGGTTTTAGTGTAAGTGGCAATCCTCGAAGAGGCAGGTTAGATTTTTCCTGCAGTAGGTAATAGCGGTCGAGATTAATAATCTAAGCCATGAATTCAGGTCAAAATGGATTTCAGAGAGTCACTTCTCGGCTCTTAGGTTTCGTCAAGGATCCGATATTCACTCCGTCAGACTCAATCACTTATTCACAGCGGCCGATATTCTAATCGACGGCGAATGCGAGTGGATATTGCGTCGGATGACCTCGCTCGAGAAGGGATCTTCCCATCATGCATCTTACCCGTCAGGTGCATCTTAATCCGTGTCAGCTGCCTCGGGCTCCCCGTATACCTGTTACTATCGTTTCGACAGAATTCAATTTCAACCTTCCTTATCTCGCCACGAGGGGGCGTCAGATATTCCTGAGGATCCTCGATAACGCTTTTCCTCGCGGGAAGAGCACCCGAGGTGAGGGATGGGGAGAAATGGGATTTTCGAGGTCGCGAGTCTTTAAGGGATTTTTGCCGAGATCTCGGTTACCCGGAATCCTTCACGTAAAGTAAATTGCTACAAGGCAACCCGAGATTGTAAACTGTTACTACTTTTTGATATTATAAAAAGAATAATAGACTTAATATTTTAATTCATACACTACCCAAAATTCATATACACATGACCATGGTAGTATCATTAGCATGCAAAAAATCTCAGTCAGTCTATATACCTTATGTTTATCGAGATATTTTGCCTGATATTGATACTATACATATAAACCATGATTTTCTGTTTATGTATTTTGAGGTTTTGTATAAATTAAAACATTAAATCTATTTTTCTTTTTATAATTATAATGATCTTATACCAAGTGAAGACCGAACTATCAACGCTACTTTCTGAAAATTTCGTAAAAATCGAATCGATTTATTAGAAGAAGATGTATCTGAAGCAAACCCAACGAGAGATGAGCCGAATCATATGGACGGTTCAGTTAAAGTATTAACTGGACTCCCGCATAATATTTTACGTTAGAGTTTGGAATTGCCTCCTCACATCCATGATTACTTGGGATTCTTAATTCCTCGGAATAGGGAGAAAATCTTAAAAATTCCAATGAGTAAATAAAATATTTAATAATAATATTTTTGGAAACATTTCACTCCTTTTATTAACTTAGAAAATTTCAACGGAAAAATTGGTGTTAAATGTTTTGTTAAAAGAAATAATTTTGCTGTTATATATTTTAAATTCATTCAAAAATTGTCAGCTTCACCAAACATCATCATCAATGGACGATGATGAAAGTCTGTTTCTTTCGCTTCATTAAATTATAAAACCTTTTCCTGAAGGTCTAAGTCATTCGTTTGAATAGTTGCTAATTTCATGCGTATAACTGCGTTTTATATTAATTTCAAAAGCCAATTATCATTTATATAGATTGCATTCTACCCCTGACCATGAGACTAGACCTTAAACATTCTTTAAAGATGCCGTGTTTTTGCCATTTATTATTTTTGAACATTTATGCATTTCTTATAATTGGATAAATATTACGATTTTGTTGGTAATAGTTTCACTATATTGTTCCAAAATCGTATCTTGGGAATTCACGTTTGATTTATCGTCACTGCTTCTCGAATTAATTTCGTCCTCAACTGGAATCGTCTCACGTTTCGCCCCACATCCGTTTAATCATGCCTGTTGGCGGTGGGTCCTTCCGACTCTCCAGTTTCCGTTGGCGCGCTCATCTCAAGTACTTCCAGATATCTACTTCGCTCTCACATCATAACCGCACTTCCACTCAGACTAAGACCATTAGTCCAATTTCCGTATCGACGGATTAAGTTGGCGTGTGTTTGCGGCTTTTGGCTGCGAGGATGGTTTATCCAGATGCGGGTGGTCCGTCTCCCCGGGCAACTATTGGAGTCTTCTTGCGGAAGATGAATGGGAAGAGTCGTGAGATGACTGGGAAGCGAGAGATATTTGCTGGGAGATTTATTGGGGAAATTCATGTTCGCGAGAAATTGACAGAGATTCGTTTGGAAATCTATTTATAGGTTGATGCTTTCGCACCCTAAAAATGCGTTTATTCTAAGATGGATGTTCCTGACGTCCTGCTAAACGTAATTTATTTAGTAATAGTATGCAGATAAATCCAAATTTATGAAGAAGTGGTTGGTATACTTCCAAGATGGCAGATTCAAAGCTTCCGCTCCGTATAATTTTTAATATTATTATAATAATATAAATAATAGTAAAATTATAATCTATAGAAGCATGTTTATATGTTAATCAATTCATAAAACACATAATTTATTGTAAATTTCAGTATGACTTCAGAAATGTATGTATGTATTAGTCCAAATACCCTACTTGGGCTGAAATCAACCATTGTTTGCCACCCTCATTATGGGGCACTGAACATTGTACAGTGGGGGAAACAATTATCGCAACACCAGTTGGCGTCAGAGCGCGGATTACGTGGAAACTAACTGAAATCACTCTAACTCCGACAATTCGGCAACTCTGTATAGAGGCAGTAAAACCGGGAATATTCAAAGTCCATACGAATGGAAAATAGACTTTTAGTTTCGTTTTTATATGCAGAAATTTAAGACTCACCTTCGCGAGATTTCCAAGTAGTGCCTTTGTCTCATTGTCTTCATTTTTTGCCATTTATTATTCAAAGTCAGTTGTGATAAAAATAGTTGTGTAGAATGTCAATATAATACACTGGGAGATAGTAACAAACAAGATTGTTTGATAGCGAAATATCAGACGTTAAAATGAACATTTTGAGGTATTATTTCGAGAATTAAAGGTCTAAATACTAGAATTGTGATGGAATTGAATTCTTGCAAAGAGAATTCAACACTTAAAAATTCGAATTAAGAAACCACTAAGATGCGTCCTATTCTTACCTTTCTATTTTCTCTCGAGCAGTGTAGTTTTCCACTGCTTAAGGTATTAAAAATATCCCTTCGATGAATCCAATCTAATCCGTGTGTTGAAGGAGTTCAACTTTTCCAAGAGCTTTTTAGCAATTAGAGCTTTTTAGCAATTAACGTTTTGACAGGAATTGTCATCACTATTATTAACTTTTAAATAGTGGAATCGGTAATAAAAAATTTTCAGCTCTATCAGGCTATATGTAATAGGGAGTAATATTTGTGTAATAACAAATGGTATTTCTCATGAGACATCAATGCACTTTAACCATTCTGACTGAAAAAATATAATAAATTGCAACGGTACCACATCTCTATTGATGTTACAGTCATTCATCACACCACTAATACGATTTTCCTCTTCAGTGAGTGTATTACTCTACAACAGTTAATTTCAATTTAATTTATCCAGAGCTGTAATATATTTGATTAATGAGCCAGAATGCAATCGAAATTATACCAACAATTGGAATCTTTAATGCAAATAAGAAATGATGATTCGAATGTCCGATAATCAATCATTAGATGTTCCGTACTCGCCTCGTAGTGTAAACATAATCACACACTTTCGACGAATTACAGGTGCCCCACAGATTTTACACTGTAGAACGGGCCACACTTACGAAAATACTTGTGGCAGCATAATCTAAACTTGTATTAAGTTTCCAAGAGGCCGGTATTTACTTCTCTACTTTCTCCGTAGCGATGAATAAAATTTTCCGCTTCCAATTTGATCATCTTGATTTCCGTATGTTAAAATACTTCTCAAGGTTACTTAGATCCATATATTAGACGCCATACTCAGCTATTGTTCGCTGATTTTACTAAAATTTGTTTGCACTTTACGGACTCTTCCGAAACACTCCCAACCCCTCTCCCTCCATGAAGACCGTAGTTTAAATGTCGTTTGCTACGTTGTTTTGCGGTTTAGATGCGAATAGAATAGAGAATAGAGCGAATATACGCAGACAAAGTTATTCTTTAATTTAGCAGTAGAAATAGTTACTAACGCCCACTTAAATAAGCAAAAGGGTGGGCATGAGCTTAGCCCCAAAACATAGAAAAATTGCAATGGTGAAAAAGAAAAATTCACTTAAAAAAAAAGATAAAGGTTATTCGAAAAAGAAAACCATGTTTTAATGTGCGAACTGAGAGATCTAAAAATAATAATAGTAAATTGCAAGAGCTTACGTAATAAACAGGTGGAAATCTTTACATTACGATGAGAACTTGCGCGGAAATCATACTAGAAAGATTTGGTTACGCGAGGATATTACTCAAAGTGAGATATTTCCCCCAATTATGTGATATACTGAAAATATGACTATGTAAATCTAGCGGTAGAGGTTTTATAGCAGTATGGACTCATTTAATTAGTAAGCGCGATGAATTAGTAGAAAATAGCAGGAGCGAAATCATTTGGTGCTCGATTCAAAGACAAAACGGAAGTAAGATTAATGTTTGTTCTTTGTGTAGTCCTCCCGATGAAAAAATAGGTTGTATTGTTGATTTATCCGAGGCCTTACAGAAAAATGGTGAGAAAATAAAAGATCCAATCATCGCCGTAGGAAGAGATTTTTACCTAACCAATATTCATTGGGATAATCTAAAATTCTCCAGCACTAGCAGTGGGAAAAAAATTCACGAAATACATCTTACTTTTTCGTTGCATGCTTTAGATAAGGTAAATATGACTAAAACTCGAACGAATCGTGCGAGGCAAGGTATCAATTTAGATTTACTAGCCACTTCCCAACCACAAATAATAACTAGCCTCGCTGTAGTTGACGGTACAGTCAGACCATGATGTCATAATGGCAGGCATGAAAGTAGTAGCGGTTAGATCTCTTAAGCCGGTGAGGCAAGTGTATGTAATTCGCAAAGCAATTATTTCTGAGTTTAAGGTTTTATTTGAACGAAGGCTTAGATAATTTTTTACGCTTTTCGGGTGAAAATACAGTAAACGATAGTTTGGTAGAGTTTCTACGGATAATCAAAGTAGATTTAGTTTAATATGTTCCGTCTAAACAGTAGGTGAGACGAGGAAGAAGTTTGAATCGTTGCATAGGAGTCATTCACTCGCGATTGAGAAAACTTAAACCGTGCGGTGAGATCCATGAGCTTGGTGATCAAAACTATAGAGAAGTGCAAAAGCTATTTGAGGAAGGATCACGAAAAGAATACCAGGAATATAGATCTCGAACCCTGTTAAAATCACTAGTTGGCGATTAGAAAGAATTTTGGTCATAAGTGTGAGAGACTCGTGGTGGTCAGCTTTCTATGTCTAGCTTTATCAGCGAAGAGGGAATTGCCTTAAATAAATCGGCAGAAATAGCTAACTTACTTTATCCGTACTTCCAGAAATGTTTCTAATAAGATGATGGTCGAGTTAACGATTTTACTTCGCGCATTGATTCGGAGATGATTTCCATAGAGATATAAGTTGATGCTAGTGGAAATTCACTGCAACAGATTGATAGGACATTGTAGTAGTAGTAGTATTGTTAAAAGTGCTTCGACAGCTTAGGTCATTTCGCACATTGGATCCCACCGATAGGAAATTCTATCAGAAATCAATTAATGAGGGTACTGTCCCAATGTCGTGGAAGAAATTAAACGTCACTCCGGGGCCTAAGAATGATCAGATTATTATGGGTAATTTTCGTTAACTTCGAATTTCTGCAAAATAATGGAGCATATTATAGCAAGCTCTATTATTCAGTTTCTTACCATAAAGATAGGAATCATTCGGATCCAACACGGATTCCATAAAGATAAATCTTGTAAGACGCACCTAGAGTTTTTTGTGAATGATGTATATAAAGCGTAAGGATGTTAGATATCATCCAAAAACGTTATTTCCACGCAGCAACAAATTTCGCGACAACCCTTAGTGTTAGTGCGCCACACAAAATATCTAATTGTCACGTTTAGCTGTAGTTTATCTTTGAAAGAACATATTGGAGATGCGATAGGAAAAGTGAATAGAATGCAAAGATTAACTAGTAGATCGTTGAGGGGATGCTCATCGTGTTTCAAAGAAAAAAACTCATATTCCTCTTATTCAACCTAGCCAAACGAGAAAATACTGTTTCGCGATTATACTGATTATAACTTTTGTATTCCAGTTCGTGTACGGCATTTGCTTGATTGGTTGTACACGATACGATTTGTACAGAATTGCCATGATAAAACGGTGAGTGTTACTCAGATGTTGCAGTACGCGGGATGGTAATCATTAAGAGATAGAAGACTAATTCAAAGGATAAATTTACTAAGTAAATTCAGAAAAATTAGGTTCTCAAATGATGCAATCGGTATAATGCGACCTTCCTGTTGATGTGGGCCGCTCTGATACTGCGAGGAAGATTAGAGAAATAAATGCTAGAAGGAATCGTATCAAGAATTCATTTTTTCCGCGCATGATACGCAAAAGAAATTGATTAGGAAAATAGAGTTAAGATGCCTGTTTCCCCTGCCACACGCCGAAAGGCGGATTGACGGGGTCTTACATAGACATATTTTTATGGTGTTTCTGTGCTGTCGACATTTTAACTTAATAATCAGAATATATCGTATTTATAAAACAACATATAATTTAAGAGGAAAAATTCATCCGTCTCCGCTACGATTGGTCTTCGGTTTCCATCAAAGTAACTGGGTTGTCCAAATTGTAGTGCTACCTCCAAAATACTTACGTTTCAATATCATCTCCTAAATCACTACTACTAATTTATTTCTTCTCACATTCAATAACTGTTAAAGGGATTTTTAATTAACCTTCCTTTGATTTAAAAAAAAACACTCAAAGGCACCTGAAATTAATATTTACAATGATAAAAACCTTACATCTTGAGAAATAATGATAATGTAAGAGAAATTGGCCCTATCAAAACTGGAAATCCAAATATCATTGAGGATAATTATTCACCATTATTACTCAATTATTCATTTTACAAACTAAAATCTCAAAAAGATTTTAATTTTGCCACATAACCGTGAATATATCCTAGTTTTCTACGCATTTTAGGTTTTTTAAGAATTTAACATACCTTCTATCATATAGCGTGCATGAATATACCGGCCCTGAAATGTAGAAATGTTTTCACTCTTTCTACTGTCTATAACCCTCTCCCTCATAGAAAAATCCTGGCTGCGCCCCTGCGACAAAGCAATCATTAATTATCATCTGTATATTCATGTCCACATTCGATAGAATCCGTAGATTCTTACTCATAGATGATTATGAAAAAATGTCAGCTCCGCCATAGACTTCCATCCC
Source organism: Sympetrum striolatum (assembly GCA_947579665.1). Lineage (NCBI taxonomy): Eukaryota > Metazoa > Arthropoda > Insecta > Odonata > Libellulidae > Sympetrum > Sympetrum striolatum. Next base: position 42,821,970 of record OX388342.1, on the reverse strand, counting down.
CGTAATGTTACTCAATTTTCATGTTTTTAATAGAAGGAGACTATTTAACATAATTTAGAGCAAGTGGAAAATATTTATATGTATTGGTATTTCTCTCAGACTCGGTAACAGTGTGCACTTATACACTATGATTATTAATCGAGAACTACAATGGAATTAATAAAAATATAGGATGATTAATAATATATCCATTCTCCTTCATTCTCCTCCATATGATTCAGCCTCCGAGACACAGAGTTAACCACTTCTTTATTGGAATTCGCTCCAGGTGAGACCGACGGAAGCTTATCGAAAGCTTTATCGGTTCAGAACCTAAAGACGAAGTAAATGAAATTTTAGTGCAACTAAAGACCTAATCGCGATCTCCGAGAAGCATCGACAAAACTTTACAGGGAAGTAATCACAAAACATTACTTTTGGTCGCTTTTTTCCCCGGACAATTAGAGAGGCTGATAGAGTAGATTAGTTGATGATGGTGTTATTACAACCCCTGTCATACCCATCTGGCAGCTCGCGGGGTATATATCTCAATCTAAATCTATATAATTGGTTTGGAACTACCGCCGAGAAAATTGGAAACTGTGAACCAGCAAATTGTCCTGGTTGTAGACGAACAATGAATAATAATATGCATAAGAATGTCAATAGTTCTCAAGGCTTTTTTTTAAGCGTAAAAATGAAAAAGATTCGCTTGCGCGGTCTGCTGGTTGTCCGTCTATCGACGTGAAGACCTAAATGAAGAAATAGTCGCCAATAAGTCTGAGTAAGTAAGCCTGAGCTCCTTGCCTTACGACCGGTTTGTTGTTGCGAGTGACGCATAGGCTTTCGAAAATCCTCTGCACTGAAAGCCGAAGGTTCATCGTGCTTCGGGAAATCAGGAGGCCCTGTCAAATACCTCTAATTGTGGAAAATGAGTAAAAGAATTGTCTTTCAGCGAACGACCTCGAATCCTTGGTAGAAGAGGAATTTTCACTGACACACGAAACATTTTCTTGACCGACAATTGGTGATGAATCGGTTCCGCATCTTTCATGTCCAATGGTTATTTTTCCATAATGAATTTCATCTCTCTGGCAAATATGTATATTCATTACAGGGGCGTATAAATATATGTGGAAATCATATCTTACATTCGTTCATTTCCCGAACAAGAGAAGTTTAAGATAAAAAACTCATTTAACTTAAGCGGAATTCGAGCTCGTGCCCTTCCTATGCCAATAACATGTGTCAGACAGCTGCAAAATCACCTCTTAATTAGCAACTAGTTATATTTATGACACTTCCCAACAAACTGAGAAGTCCATTTTAGCAGCTTATTAATAATTTTATTATGGCAGCATAATCCTGGTTAATTAACTTTATAAAGTCAGACGTTCATAAAATACGTATCAGTACTAAAAACTTGGGTTGTTTATTAGGAAGTCTTTGTTTACTAAAATACGCTAATATAATAATATTATTTGGGAATATTTTTACAAGTGCAATAACATCTAATCTCCTTAGCACCATGGTGTGGAAGGAGCTTTGAATTAGCCAGAGGATTGTTTCTACTGGGCGACTGTAAAATGAGGGTCCTGAGTCTAGCTGATATAGGCTTGAAAAGGAAAAATATACCTTGCACCTGCAATACTTGCTTTGAAAGTGCTCGACATATGGTTAAAGCTTTTCCGCGCGAGGTAATGCATTTCAACGTTTGTTTTGTATTGGAGCCTGCAATACTTTGAAGGGATCAACTTGTGGTTAAAGACTCTCCTCGCGAATTATCAAAGCCTTAATGCATTTCTACGTGAATTTCTCCGCGCGAAGGCAACACAATTGACTAATGACCAAGGTCACCGAACTCCCTGTTACAAAATGTAAGACAAGTCCGATATATGCGCAGAAATTGTTCGGTTTTTATGAAATCATGTTTGTTTTAACTTTGGAATTGGTATTTTTCCTTTTAACTCCGGACGGACAATGATTTCATGTATTCTAGGTGACAAATGGTGTATATAAATTTATATTACGAATTTCCTTCGTCTGCATGATTAAGTTGGGGAAAAATTATGTTCCGTAGACAAAATACAAATTTTACATTGTGTCATAGTTAGCAACTCAGTAATCGCTCTAACGACTTCTCGAATTCTAATTGCTGAATTGAAAACATAAGACTTGTAATCAAAAATCCTCCTCGGAATTTTTATCACAAATAATGAATATCCTATGTTTGAACTGGACGTTTGAAGAATTACATTTACATTAATATCCAGCAGGCAGCCGTAAGACGTATGTTGGAGTGAGAAACCAAACTAACAAAATAACGCCTTATTAGCGCACAAATTATCCAGGAAAAGAGACCATTATAGGCCATCTGTTCTCGCTATAATCTCGCAGAACATCATTTTCCTCTAGACTCCAAGATTCTCGTTCTCTAAAGGTGAGAATCACCACATCGCGTATTCCTACTCCAATCCCACTTATTCCTTATTGCTACGCATTATTAAAACTGAATAGCATTCTTCACATTATTAATAGTTAAGTTTCAATTATTGTCTATGTATTTTATTGCATTTAAGATTTAAATTGGAATAAATATATATTCAACTTATCGTTCTATAAATACGATAACTATCTGTGAAAGAGAAACGCCGAAATAAACACGACGAACTCGGGGAGAGTTCGCACGAAGGCTCTAAGAAGAGTTTGAAAGAGAGGAAATTTGTGTAAGTTCTAAGCTCCGACTCAAATATTACCGCTTTTCGAGGCTTTCCTCGGTGTTGCCAGTCAGTCACAGAAAGCAGAATTCCAAATAGTTTCTGTGAAAGCCACTGGTGCGCGCGCAAAGTGTTGCGATAATTTTTTCCGCCACTGTACAATTAATTTATGAATAATCTGTTCAAAATTATACTATCCATTAAATAAATGTCATATAACCAAAATAGTCTATCTATGCGGAAATTCTAATCATCTCTGTCGTTACATATGATTTTACGTGTCTGGAGATAAATTATTTCTGGCTTCGCCAAATATTCTTGCATGAAAGGAAAGGATTTCCAATCATTAACTTTAATTCGCAAATTGTGAATAGTGGTTTACTGACGTCTTCAGAATTATCTTCCTGTGATTCCATGCATTCCAACTAATATTTTCTTACTTCTGAAGATACAAATAACCTACTGCATACACCTTCTGACTAAGCTTACTACTTGCCATGTTTACTTTTAACATTAATTCATAAATTTCTACCCTTATGTGTGTTTATCTTTCCCTTCAATCCCATATTCACTCATTCTCATTCCTTCCTTTTCTATCTTTATACTATACTCTATATGCTACATCGGCATCTTTTTTACACCTTATTGGCCATTCAATCGCTTTTTCCTGGACAATCCTCTTCCTCTAGAGACATCACTGTTCTCCAGATTTATCATTTAGTCGGTATGGTACCATACATCATCTTTATATGCACATAACAGCAGTAATAACATCTATCATAAATAGATTTAATGTTACATATTTATTTGACAATCAGTTATTTCTGATTTTGACTCTACCGTTTTTCCGCATATGCTTCCCATACAACTTCTTCTGTTTAATCTGAAATGCCTCACCCTTTTTATTCAAATATAACTTACTCGGAGTATCCTGCTTCAGCTATAGTTAACTTCTATCAGATGTTAATGTTATCACTTTGTTTCGGTTGCCTCAGTAAGGACCTCTGATAGCGGTTGGTGCCACTACGTGGAGCACTACTATTTTGAACATAAAATACCCAATTTACAGAAGTAAAAATGTCGTGGCTTGGTAGTTTAGTGATCAGAACACCTGCCCGGAAAATGGGAGACCTGGGTTCGTGACTCAGCCTTGCCGCTATTTTTCAGTTCTTGTACAACCTTAATGTTGAGGGTTTTGGATATCTTCGGAAGAGTAACATGTCATTTAAATTCTAATCTATCCCCGACTTATTGATACACATCTAACATAAATGGCTTGTATCAATTCTTCCCAACGGATGGCTTACGTACCTCTGGTGATTTTTTCAACCCTATCGGATAGGATTACCACAGGTTGATACCATCATGTACTATACGTTTTTGCAATTAAATGTTAAATATATGTTTGCTTCATTGCGGTCGAATCCTCATAGAAATTTTCCGCCACTATTCAGAAAAATAGATATTCGTAAAAATAAATTATGGCAATTAGAAAAAGAATTTTTCATAATTACCATAGCTTACGGAATAAAAAGTGGAGATATAGAAAAGAATTCCTCTTTGATTTTTAAAAGGAATCCTAAATCAAGGAGTCGATATTTCCTAAAACATTTCGAAGCTTAAATCCTACTTAATGAGGCCCCGTCTTTGTTTCGCGAGGAAGCGAAATATATTTTTGCTCCTCTCCCCATAACCATGAGATAAAAGGTAAACAAATTCGTGGAATAGATTTTAATGATGTTTAATACTCGGAAGGTATGCTACTGTCGGAAAATCTTATATTATGAAGAAGATCTTGTAAATTAAAACTTTAGTTAAACTAATGTTGAATTGTTATCACTCGTAGCGCCGAACATCGTCAAAGTCCAATTTTCTTCGTCCTTCCAAATCAAAATGTAGTTATTCAAGCAGTGTGCAGTACATATAAATAAAAAAAACTATCGTAAAATCAAAGCTTAAGAGCTGAGAGTTTTCAAATAAGTACGTTTAGTACCCACCAGTAGGAGCAAGCGAGCTGTGTGGCATCTCGTTCGCTCTTTGGTACGAGTAGTTTAGTTTTAGCTCGTAATCCTAAATCAACATAAGAATCTACGAAACCTTTGGATAAGATGGTATCCCGTCATTCGTTACCAATATTCCTTTGATAATAAACCCTTAAAATAGGTGATATGATCGTATTATGTACGCCATAATACATTGGTTTACATAGATAAATTCTCTAGAATCATATTCATCAGGAGAAATGCTGAATTTTGCAAGAGGCTATTTCCTAAATTACGTGCAGTAAAAAAATATTTCAGTTATATATTCACCTCTAAGGGAGGTTGGTTCCTCACCCCCTTTGGCATATTCTACTATGAGCTTGCAGAGGAATGAGGTTTACTTGGCAGGATGAGGTAGTTTGCTCTCTCTTTCCTCACTGAGCCTGAATTTTATAAGCGGAACATGTCCACGCAAGTGAAGCACAATGAATCTACGAGTAACACTTTTTTAGTCAGTCCATAAGGAGAGATCTTTATCAGTGCAGTATTCACTCGTACCTCATTATCTTTCATTTTATCGCAGCCATAATCAAAACAGTGACAAAGTAAGTGAAAGAAACATTTTCGTTTATGATGTAGCAAATGACGAATGTAAATGTTCAATCCATTAGAATATGTCATCAGATACAGTAATAAAATCAAATATTCCATTTTTAATTAGTAAGAGTTTTCAGTGCCATTCATTCTAATTAAATATTATCTTAACTTATCCATTGCCACTCAAGCTCAAGTTGAACGAATTTATATAAATAACAATCTAGTTTCGAAAAACGTATGAGATGGTAGTCAAAATGTGAAAGAAGGACTTTAAAACCATCAAACATGGACTTACGTTAGGTCTTATATGTATTTCACCCTCCAGGAGGAATGAGGAATTTCCTCACCAACTTTCTCTGAATGAAATTTTTGAAGTCCTTTCTTTAAATTTTGGCTATTGTAGCCATCAGTGGCCGAATATGTGTTTAATTGACATGTTAGATAGAAATAATAATTAATTCCTCAGAGCGACCTACATGAGTAAGATAGATCAAACAAAAGCTGTGGAATACCTGGAGTGCTATCGGCTGAAAAATTCTTCATCCACTTTTGCAGTTCTTCTACGTAAAAGTAGCCATTGCAGCTCTTTTTCCGTGAAACTTCTTCACAGTCAGCGAAGAGAAAAGAAGCTAGATGCATCGGAAGTGTTAGAAAAAACCAGTTCGTAGCACAAAAATATGATCAAAGAAATTATATTTTTCAGCTCCTTTATCACTTATATCTTAATCTTCTTTCTTTCACTTATATCTTAATTTCACTTGATATATCTAATTTTTTCATTAACCGTTTGCAAGGGTCTTTTATGAAATTTCATTCAAATCTATTCGCGGATAAACAACCAGAAACGACATTATTTCTGATACTATTGTACTCGATTCCATGATATATGGATAAGGTGATATATGAACCAGTGAATACGTCTCCGTAACCCTAAATTGTTAGAGAGATTGGCTAATATATCATTGTCCAGTGTTAAATAATGCATATTTTTAAGCTTACTGTTTGATTAGTTAAATCTTGATGGATATTGAAGAACCTGTTTTTGAATCAGTCGTCCATTATTTAGCCCTCATCAACTAGAAACTGATATATAAATTCCCCGAAATCCAGCAAGGATTATAAAAACTGTAGAATATCCACTTAATTTTCATTTTAAAGAACTGACTCTATTCTAAAATCTGACATATTTTTCGTATTTTTGTTGGAAGTGGTCTAATGAAAAGATGAAACAATATTTTACTCGTTCGTTATGGTATCGATGCAACAGATACGGCTGGATTTGGCTTCTTCACACGAAGAAATAATTTGGATATTGTAATCAGCCAGGAGCAAACTTTACTGTTTGCGTCCATTCATTTACTCTAACGAGACGATAATTTCGCAAGCACTCGCGAAGGAGATGATACAAGACCTTTGGAAGAAGGAAGCATTTCAAGGGGAAAAGGGTTTCTTCAAACATTATCTTCCTCCTTTACGTTTGTTTTTATTGTCAAATCGAGGGATGGGAATGGATTCCCTTTTATTATGAAAAGAGATGAAATGGAAAGAATATGGAGTTTGGTTTTCAGGCAGCAAATGGCGTTGGAGCAGTTAATGGGATGAATTTTTCCATGGCTTTTATGAGGAGAAAACAAAAAAGCCCAGTTTTTGGGAGAGGATGCGAGAACCCAGACAGGAGGAGTCTTTCGGATGGCTTACTTTCTCGAAGGAATTTTATTTTGGGAATTCATTTTTTGAGTCTTTCGATATCAAATGAAATGCGAATGCATATAAATTAGAAAGGAGATGCGGATAAGGCTCTGAGATTCCGCATTCTCTTTAGCTCTGAATTCCACTTTAATAGAAATTTCGAAATTGAGGGCGGCATTTTTCCAATGGAGTTTTATTCTGTTTTCTTTGTTCTTGTTTATTTTTCCGCAGAGTGGTTTGTTCCATCAAAATTAATATTGGGTTCTCCTCGAATCCTTAATTGGTGCTTTATGAAATATTCACGAATACCTAGTGATGTCAAAAGGAACGATAGGTTTAATATGGAGTTTGATATTCTTTTGTGAAGATAATCTTTTCTGATGTCAATGTTGAATTTTCTTATACAATTTCTCGGGATGATTCTTTTATCGTTCTTTGGGATTCATATTAGGCCAGTTTTATATTCATATTCCTACTTTATATTGTTTTTCGAATACGTACACAGATCTTGTGAAATTGTACATTTTTGTTATATTATTATTTTCCTTATCTGGCAGAATATAAATGAAATGAAATATACTTATGAAAACTAATACTTCCATGCTTTAGATAATTTATCAGAGATTAAGAATGAAATGTGTGTGTTGATGATGGAAATTTTAAAGATGTATTCGCATAAGCTTCCAATAAAAGTGGGATTTATATCCATCTTACATTCAAATTAATGCAATTTGAAAACAGATTTAACGAAATTGGAAACAACTTTGTGGTATTCCATGAAAGGACGATAAAAGTATTTTATTTTATTGCATTAAAATAAACGAATGATGAAAATGAAATTTAGCGTAGTACAGGAGAGCGTGCGACTTACCCTTTGACTATTCTTTCCTTGTGAATTAGAAACATTCATATTATTTTTGTGTAGATTCCACAACATTTCAATGTAGCTCGTATGACTTCAAACACATATTTTCAAAAATTATGTGGGTTTCATACCGTATTGTAAACTTATTTCACTGAAGCGGACGGAAGGACACAAGTTTGGGATAGTTTAGACCTCAGATCTCCGGAGAGACGGTACTGCACGGTACCATTCGGCATACACATTGTAGACTTAGATACATAAGTTTGATTCACGGAGGAACTTCCGCAAGAGAAGAATAGTACTTTCCTTTCTCCCAAGTTGGGTGAAGCGAGGGAAGTGTCTCCCCCTTTCAGATGCGCTGTATTCGTAGGTAAGATGCCAGCCGCATCGACTTTTCTCGCCAAGTACCCCACGGCTATGAAAGGCTTCCACACCGGGAGATAGGCAGAGACAAGGGGCGACGCTGTTTGCCATTGTTGCTCGCGGCACTCCTTTGCAGGCGTTGACGGAGAGCTTGGACGTTTAACGGCGAACGGGTTTAAGCGGCTAGTAAAAAGCGTGGCTCTTCCTTTATGCCCGCGTCCCGCTGCCTCCGGTGAGTTTATCTGCCGGAGTTTGGCGGGAGCAAACGGAGTAGCGAAGGGGAGACGAGGACTAAGCAAAGAGAGAGGGAGATATGGAGCGCAAGGTCAGCTCATTAATGTTCCAAAGGGTGCTACAATATCAAGCGCGACGCAAACCTTTTTCAACATCATCGTCGCCAGGGGAAGGTCTGTCGGGTGAGGTCGTTTAATTTCTTTCCCTCGTCAAACACATCCAATCGAGTCTTCTTTTCTTCAATCGGGAACTCGTCGTCGGGGAGCAAATTGGGTGCTAGATTGAGAAGTAATTCGTTAATTTTGGGTTCTGTCATTTTTTTTAGATTATTAAGGGGAATCAGTGAATACAGTAGTTTATAACCTTCACTTATAGTAAGATTTTCGTAGCTTGTGGCGTTTCTTTGATTAGGTTATCTATTTTATATATATCGTTGGTTTTACAGGGATAAGAAAATCGTTGGAATTGTAAATTACCTTTCTTCTGTCAATTCACAGTACATAAGCAAAATATCTGTTACGAATAATTAAAAATAAATAAATAATGTATGTTCGTAAGGTTAATAATTACAATTTATTTTCATTTCCATTGTTAGACTATATTATATGGTAGTTCTTTCAAAATGTATCATTGGGGATCATTTTAAAAGCAGCATTTTAAAATGAAGGATGCTTCAAAATTCTGATTTTCCTTTTGATTTTTCAACATCCAGTTATACAATGAAGTCACCGAATTTAATTGCAAGTACGAAAAATAACTATATGATATTAAAAATCATAACCGGAATTACTTTAGTACTACTGTACTAAGTCTTGATGAGATCCAAATTAATACGATGGCAAAGAACAAAACATTTTCTTCTATTTATAAAGTTATTGTACAAAACTGCCGCAGTTCGTTGCAAGGACTGTTAACTTACATAACGATTAATTTTAATTTCAATTTTTATTTTTGTTTTCTATCTTTGCCATTTCTTGACTTTATTGAAACTGTGCTAAATTTCGGTGCGTCTTATGAACACAAAGTTAAAATGAATTCCATTTCGAATTTCGCTTTATATGATGATGACGAGAGCAAAACGTGGGATGTTCAATTATATTTAAGAAATAGCTCAAGTAGAAAACTGTTTAGCTTATTCGTTCTAATGTAAATCCTTTATTGAATTAGTTTTTATTAATTTAAGAGCTTTTTAAGACTTAGGTTCAATGTAACAGAAATAAAAGTGTTAATGGATATTGAAATAAAGGATTTCTTCTAACATGAAATTTTTTTAGTGTGCGATACGTGAAGGAATAAGCAAATTGAATAATATTAAATCAAATAGGTTTTATTATTTTTCTCGTCAAGGAAAGTATTCAATTGAATGGATGGATTTTGTCTTTAATCGGAATAGTGGATACTTTGCTTCTCTCGTCACTTGATTTATATTTTTCATTACGTAATTTTCCATTTTTATGTCCATGTTATAGAGCCTACTATATCATCTAAAAATGTGTATTATTATTATGATATATTTTTAAACAGTTACGTTAAGGAGTTGCTTTTATTATTCCATAGACTTTGATACTCTATTCCATTTCGACTTATCTTTTTTATAGATTCTGTTAAGTTTCCTCCAAAAGTTTGTTTTCAATAATACTTATGCTATTATTAATACTATGATATTGTACACATCATTCTTAACTGATATACGGTACCATTACATGGTTTCTGTGACGAAGTAAAAAAGTATAATTTGCAGTTAGCCATCAACCAAGCTAAGTTGACGGATGCATAACATTTCTACGTAGAGGAGGCCATATCAATATGCGTATCTATAAATAAACATTTCAGAAATATATATATTAACAAAGGATGATGAAATATTTAAAATAATAATAATAATGATGCTATGGAAATATATTTATGATTAAACATATTATGAAAAGTCATAACGGTTCAGTAATTCATATTCAAAGAAGACTCATACATGCCTATTCGATATGGTAACTTTGAATTCTTGATATCCAAAACAGAGCTCCAAGCGTCATTCATGGTCCCCTGTTTTGTCGAACATCTAGTTCTATTTCCTTTGCATCCTACGCACTCCTTCTCTCCGTTGTTATCATTCCATTTTCATTACGAGCAGCCTGCTTTAGAAGTTTCTCTACGACGTGTTCCCAAAACCATTTACTTCCCCTTTCATTAGCTCACAGGCGGACGCTTACTAACAGTCGTCCCTTTGCCGTCTCTCTCGCCTCTGCCATCCACATCTCTTTGCCACGTCAATACCTTTACATAAAACCCCTAACTACTATGATTAGTAATTCCTACCATGATTAAAATTTTTAAATTTAGTATTTGGAGTTGGAAACATTTCCTAAAGTTCTCTTACCGTTCAGGAATAGATATTATCCTTTTTTGTTTTCAAAATCATACTTTGTGGATTAACTTTTGATGCTTAGTTATATGTAGTTAACCAACCGTTATTATATTTTCCTATTTTTGTTATAAATTATTATTATTTGTGATGTTATAAAATTATCGTATTATCCTACCAATAGTTCACAGGTGCCAAAACTTTGATTCCACAATGGTGGTCTCTGGGAACAAAATCTGTCCAAATAAAAGCAATTGCCTTTTATCACCACTGTGATATCAATAACTGTTTACATTATAATGCATTTTATTATATTTTTATTACTTTTAAAGGGATAATCTTAAAAAAGCGTAGCTAAGTAGAGTTTACCTGAAGAATTTAGAAAGCTTCCCTTTAGCTAATACTCATAATTTTTTTAAATTTATATACTCATTAACTTCTGCATCATAATAGATATATATTTTTCCATACATAAATTTTAAATTATTTATAGCATGCATTTTATCTCATCAAGTATTTTAAAAGTAATACAACTACTCTGGAGATAAGTAGTAATGAGTAAGATGATAATTATAATGAATCTACTCGAACTTCAAAACGGAATTCACTAACTATTTTATTTTTAAAACACCAAGTGTTTAATCATCAGGGTAATGATTGTGACTAAATATTTTCTTTGTTAGTTAGGTTATTAGAGTAGCTTAGTTTTGATTCAAAATAGTTAATAATAGGTAACTTTATGTGCAAGTTGGAGAAGATCGTTTACGTATTTGTGAGGTATGCATATAATTCATCGGTATTGATACAAAATCAGATGATGTAAAAATTAACCTGTAAATAAAATAAAATTTTATTAGTTTCTACTCTAGATTTAAAGAACTTCTCAAATATATCAAGTTAAGGTAATATATGTTTCAGAAATAATGTTTCTGAACTAAATACTTTTAAGTTAGTCCAGAACTTCTCAATTTTTACCATGCGTGAAATAGGTTTCGAAATTTAGGTATGAATATACGCGAACCCTTCCACTCTACTTTGTGAACGTGAATTTACCGTTTGTCGGAACATTAATTATCCGCGATAAAACGAATAAGAAGGCATAATGAGAGTCCTCATTGCGTCGGATTCACCTAAATGGTTACCCCCGTGCATCAATACGCATTCATTCCAGGAGATGATTAGATTTGAGCTCATTCTCGTAAAGCGAGCCATCCTTTTTAATCGGTGAAGCTAGGCTGGAAGCCAGTGCAACCGAAACGTGTACATAACAGGATACTACCCTTGCACGCGTAAATTGCAACTGGATATCTGGGAAGAGCTTCATTGTTTGGGAACAAAACGAATTCAACGTTAATCTGGGAACGGTCGATCGATTCTGCTCTGGCCATAGTGCAGCCACTTTCAGGCACTTTGGTGTCAGGTGAATAGTATAGCTTCCCTTTTGCTGGTATCTGAGGCTTTATTATTACGCTGATACCTCTTTGTAATTGTTTGGGTATAATTAGGTGTCCCTAGCAGAGTTTCATCTGAGGCATATTCGGAAGAGTATTACTCGCTCATCACGTTCCCATAGAAACCCGATTGGGGGCACTAATGAAAATAAAGGCGCTAATGAAAACAGGCTGAATGGATTCTGACAGAAAAAAATATGATAATCAAGTCGTAATCTTTAGTTAGAGAATGGGAAAAAGACAGATTTTCACCAATTGGAAAAGCGGGTTATAAAATAGAATTAAAAGACGGTGAAATTAAATTCAAAAGAGTAGAAATTTCAATATTCAGAAATTAAATTAGTATACTCTTGTAGTATTACATTTACTGTAACTTGTCTACAACAGTGAATTTATTGGTTAATTAGTTTCAGGTGTTGTAATATTTTATAAATTAAACAATCGCTATCAACAAGATAAAACCTAATAATGACTTAAAACTGAATAATCGCAATTTACTTTAGAATTACATCCATTTCTACTCTGTCAGGAAATATTCGTATCTGATTACTAATGCATATATTTACAGGTACCTACTTCTCTTCCCTGAAGATTTAAACAGAGAAAATCGGCGAAAAATGAGAAGAAATTAAATTTTTTTATTGATATGATTTGACGGCTGTACAGAAAATACATTCTAATTAAAGTTTCCGCTCGTCCCGTTTTTATTTCAGACCAAAAACAATTTCCCACTTGTTACTTTCATGTGAGAAGTAACACAAACACTTTCTGGACGAATAAATAGCAGATCTTTGTAGTAGATTTCAGAACGTTATCTTTAGCGAGAAAACATGTAAGATTGATTAAATTCTGACTATTTGAAATTACTTTCTCATTCACGACGTGAACGCAAGTAATGTCTCAATTATTAATATGAAATATATAATAGACAGCAGTGCGATTCTATCGGTGTTATCTCTTTACTTTCTCCCTATACGTAGTATTGAGAAAGTATTATGTTCGCAAAAAAATCGACCTCCAGATTTCGATGAAAATAGATGTTTCGGGGCACATAGAGCTCGTTTTCGCTATTTTCCCGAACATGTCTGTCTGTGTGTCTGTCTGTGGTAAAAATTATTGTGGGCGCTCTATCTTAAATCTTAATTATCCGATCATTCCCAAAATTCATATTTAGTATTTTCCTATCAATACCAACAGTTGATTAGTTTTTGGTGAATATCGCTCAACCGGAAGTTCCGGTTTATCAGGAACAAAAGTTTATTTCTTAAATATCTCGATCAGAATGCAATGTAGGTATATACATTTACACACAAAAGTTATTGATAATGTATTTTACTACAACTTTTGTATGAAACATTTTTTTGTTAGACTGCGTGTTTAGGAGTTATTCTTGAATAATGGTTAACCGGAAGTTGTTGTTTATCCAGAAATGGAAGTTTTCCATACATATCTCTGTCAAAATTCTATGTAGGTATATACAATTATGTACCAAAGTTATAGATAATGTATTTTAGTACAACTTTTGTATGAAACATTTTCCTCTAACATACATTGTTTTGGAGTTATTACTTTCTCCATATACGAAGTATAGAGAAAGTATTGTTTTCATGAAAAAAATCGACTTCGAGATTTCAACGGAAATACATGTTTTGGGGTCCCTAGAACACGTTTTGACCATTTTCGGAATGATGTCTGTGTGTATGTGTGTGTGTGTGTGTGTGTGTGTGTGTGTGTGTGTGTGTGTGTGTATGTGTGTGTGTGATAGTGGGCGCTCTAACGTGAAAACTATTAGTTGTATCAATACCAAACTTCATATATAGTACTGTGGTGTGTGCTGTCAGAGTTGATTAGTTTTTGGAGTAAATCGGTCAACCGGAAGTCGAGCTTTATTCATTAAAGCTCATTTCCGGTGTTCAAAATATCTCCATAAATATGATATATCCGTGTATTATATTTCTTATAAAAGTTTTAGATAATGTTATTTACTATAACTTTTGTATTTAACATATTTTTGTATCACCGGTTGATTAGGATTTATTCGTGAAATACCGATAAACCGGAAGAAGATGATTATGTACTTTGTGGGCGCTCTAACATGAAAACTATTTGTCGGATTGACACCAAATTTCATATATAGTACTTTCATTACAGTCGTTAGAGTTGATTAGTTTTTCGTGTAAATCGGTCAACCGGAAGTCGAGCTTCATTCTTCAAAGCTCATTTCCGGTTTTCAAAATATCTCCATAAATATGCTATTTAGGTATATATTATTATTAATAAAAGTTTTAGAAAATGTATATTACTATAACTTTTGTAAGAAACATATTTTTTATCACTGATTGTTTAGGAGTTATTCATGAAAAACTGATAAACCGGATGTTGCTGAATATGTACTTTGTGGGTGCTCTGGGCTCTATGGGCGAAAGTCCAAATTCATCGTTTTTTATCGAGCATGTCCCGAAAAACATTATTTATAATGTTTGTGACGTAAAAGATAATAATATATAAATAAATCACTCATCTTCTAAGTTTAGATGGAATATAGAGTTCGAAATTACTGTCGTAGATAAATATTTACATCTTATATATGGAGAAAGTCATGTGCTGGCCACATCAGATTTTTTTTATATTACCGGCATAGGCTTCTATTTTCAATAAGTATGGAGAAAGTCATGTGTTGGCCACATCAGATTTTTACGGTATAGTTTAATAATTTTTCTTGAAAATATATATTTTAGCCAGTAAAAGACTCAAATATGTCGAATTTTCCAGGAAATACATCAATATATCTATTAATATCTCACTTCGTAATTGAGTGATTCGTTATATTAATTATTCGTTATTTATGTAATTGCTTCCCAGCCTCCACTACTATAAACGCATGCATTAATGTAGTTTCCTGAAGGATCAACATGTAAGCTTTGCTCTCACTCTCTCTGTTAGTTGCTGAGAAAATTAGTCATTTTCAATTCAATTCCTCTGTAAATGAATTCTATGGATCGCATTCGAACTAGCATGAACATCCTTTGCAGCCGAAGCATATCAATAGTTCCTATGCTCATCCATTAAGGTCTAATCTATGATATGGTCTAATAGGTGTACATTGTTAGGGCTCCAATGGCCGATGAACAAATGTTAGCAGCATGAATTGCAATGCTCAATCTGGAGCACCACTTATAAAGTCCTGTATCCAATGGAATTGAAGAGGTTCGTGGTGAAAGAGCGATGATATCCCAGGGAGTTGGAAAATACCGAAGAGAGAATTTTAGTTCCCAATAAAAAACACGGATAAAGTAATCGTTAAAGTAATATCTTTATTTATAAGTTAATCTTCTAATCTCGTAATGGAGTCAAAAGATGGTTTGTATCGAAATCTATTTGTCCAAACAAATGAACGAAAACGAATCTACTGAGATTTACTAATTTAATTTCTCATAATGGTCGAGTAATGTTGAAAACTTATTTGTCCAGAGTTAATATTACAAACTTCTCGAGGCCATTTATGATTGAGAGAGAAAATGAGTCGCTCGGATGCATCGAAATCAAGTTAAAGAATACATGGGCTGTCGGAGTTCCGACTTCAAATTCGAACTTATTATTAATGTAATGCGGACTGTAATTTATTTTTTACTGCCTAATTTCTTTATAACATCTATTGCCTGGTAAAAACAGGAGTTTAGTGCATGTAACCCGTAGCTTTAGTTAAAGATTTAGTTTCCATTTGTTAAGTCTCAACATTTACATGACCCATATTCGATGAGTAGGCGAAAACCTTGTGACGCGGAAATAAGACTAATTTGGATGGAGGGCTAAGAGCATAGTAAACGGCCCCCATAAGATATATTACGCGGGGTGTTCTCTCCGTCATTGATTACGCCGCGTCTGCAACAGGATCTAATTTTCATCCGAGGATGGATTAACCACGCCCAGTTCCGAGTCCCATACTGTTGCATATCGCAGACGCAAACCGCATCTGTCTTCGATATTACAGAATGATGGACTGAAGCAATAATCCTCCGAGATATAAATCATTGTCCTATTCGCGACTCTACGATTGTCCATTTATACTAACGTTAGTCATTCCTTTTTGTCTTGAAATACAATCAAAGTCACGGATATCTTTAATAAGTATATAGTGATTAAGTGTTGCATGATTAAATGATATCTCAAATGATTCCAAAGGTTTATTACATTGTTAACAACATCTAAGACACTAAGAGAGTGAAGTGGAATAGTTTTTACCTATATATCTTAATGATTTTATTATTTTTAAACTCTCTTTTGGCACAGAGTTGAGACAGGTCTTATATATTGAGTGCCGAAACATTCCTTTTTCTCAACGTTTTCATTACGTTGATATTGTGATTCCCAATGAAGTGAGCCTGATGCTGGGTAATGGAATTAGCCTCCGTTACTCGTTTCATTCCTTCGAACGTTTTCATTTATGAGGTCATTGCGCTGTTATCGCGTGCTCTTATTACAGTGGCAGTATTCCGTCCCAATGAGGAAAGTAATGAAAAACTGCATCACGCTCTATCTAGTCTCATTTATTTCGAATAATACTTTATTTTTTTACAGAAAGGGGGCGAGGGACCAACCTTTGGACCAACGACATTGTAGATGAAACGGGTAAAAGTTTCTTTGCGCATAAGGGTGTGCACCCAGGAAAAATCCCTAGGAAAAACGGTCTTGAAAAACATTTTTCCCGGCCTCGTCAGACTTTTTTCTTGTATTTCCTTGGGACATTGTAGATATTATTAGAGGATCTTTATCTTTGTTCTTGTCACCTAGAAATCTTTTAGTTAGAGAAAAGGTTCACTTCTTTCTATAAATCGCGTATTTTGAATTTCTGCACAGGTAAATTCAATATTTTATGATTTTTTTAAATCAATGTAAATATAATTTAAACAATTAATTAACATTAATTCTGCCGAAACATAAAATTGAATCGATGGCATCTGTTCCTTAATTTCCATTTCTAATCAAAAAATATTATTTCAACTTGCTATGTATAACAAAAGTTATGATAATATATATGAATGCAAGGAATCATGATCGAAATAAAATTATACCTATCACAACGAATGTCAACCTTCTATTTAATCTAAATATGTACATTAAAAACATGTATATAGAATGACATACATTAATGACACATTTATCCTTTTTGCTTAAGGTTTCTGTTTTTCTAATAGTTGTTACTTACATCAAAGTTCTAAAAGTGGAATATTTTGATTCCTATCGGATTTCAGTTTGACACTTCCAAGGGTTGAAGACTAAGTGATTGAACTAGAGTCTATTATAGAAAATAATAAATTGTATTATTTAAATACTTTAATAACTAAATATCTCTTAATTTATAAATAAAAAAGTAGAATGGTGAATTGTGTGTTCTGTATGAATTTTGTTGAATATAAATGATGCTCGTGTAAAGTACTCTTATGTGATTACCAGTAAAGCTCTTAAATATTTTTTCCACGGCTTACAGAATGATCATCACTGTAATTTTTGGTTTTGTGGATATAATAATGAGAAAGGAGTGGGAAACAGAGTACTGTTAACGGCACAGCATGCGAAAACTCCTCAATTATCGCTGCAACGTCCATTTTTATCAGGAGAGAAACTATTATACTAAAATGTTTTATACATTCCATTTTGCCTTTAAAATCAATATCACTTCAGTAAACTAAACTAAAGTAAAGTAAAGAAAGTCGTATAATGCTCTAGAAATTCTTGAAGAAGTCAAAAATAAAAATAGATCGGGGTCCCCAAATCTTATACCAATCGGTTGCTGAAATTAAAAACTAACGGGGACCTGGAATAGCCTCTTATCGTGACTCCAGAAAATGAAATTTAGGAGCATGAAGAAATAGCACGGACAGTCAATATCGTTTGTGTCCTTTTACTCCTTGGTATTCATGTCTCCCTTTAATCCCCTGGAAGATGAATCACGTGAGCCATAGGGCGATGGAAATTGCTTCTGTGAATCGCTCGTTATTACCCCCTGGATATTCACTTACCGAAACCGAAGGCAAGGTATCGCGTTGTCTTAAGTGGACTCCGGGAGACGTGAGATGACGTGAGAGGATTGAGAGGAAGAGCGGTCGCGTGATATTTCCCGAGAGGCTCACTTGGGAAGAGTTTGTGCGCTTCGGGAGGAAGGGGGGGGGAGAAAGGGGGGAGGGTGAAAGGAAGGATAAATCTTCTAGAATACCCAAGATAGACCGCATGCCACTCACTTTTTCGGCCTCCTTAATTGAAACCGTAATCTGCCTGCCTTTTGAATGAATATAATTCTCCGGAGAGAAATAAAGACGAGAAAGCCATTTTGCGGCTATATTTTTCCACAAAGAATATGATGTAATACATTGGAAGTGGTATAAGGTAATTGCTTTATTTTTATTACGTTCTAGAAGTCAGAATTTACTGACAATGTGGATGAATTAACAGGCTCAGTAGAATTCCATCTAGTATAATATATTATTATACGTATACCATTTTCAGTGACAAAATTTACTGTGTAAGGATAAGTGCTTGCGTTGAAGGGATTAACCATGAAACGATCGAGCCAATGGCCTTGCTGTTTATGGGGCCCAAAATAGAATGTTTTTTTGTTTTTCTTAAAGGAAATAATCTATTGATGAGGCCTCAAAATGGTGCTTGAGGCAAAGACCTCTGATTGCCAAAATTTTCCCCATATTACGCCTTCTTTGTGTATGGTTGTGAAAGTTGAGTAATTCTGGGGAAATGTGCAAGTTAATTAAATCTATTTGAAAGGGACTGTAATGTGATGTAAGCACATATGACGAGAACAGAAGTCAGGTCAGGTATGACTAGAACGGAAAGGAAATCTGCGTGGCCAATATAAAAGGGGTGTGTTACGTTAATACGTACAAATGGAGATGATAAATTATAGCTATATAACTTTGTTGATATATTTTGTGAATATGAATGGTGATAAAGAGAGAGGAGTATCGAGAAAAATTAAGTTGAATGTGGTGAAGGAAATGATGAGAATAGAAGCACCTGTAAAGATGTAAAGAAATGAAGGAAGGCAAGGAACGGGAAAGATTTTTATACGAAATAAACATGAAAAAAAAATCATGGCGATAAATCCCCTCAGCAACCTATTAAACACTGCAGACTATGGAATATCTATTAAAAGAACAATCGAAAAGTTAATTTTATCAATTATCTCTTATATATTAAAATCTATACTACTATGCAAAGTCATATACTCTCCCTTCTCTAAATTAAGGACAAATTTTCTGAAAATATGAAAATGGAATTTGGTTTTAATAAATGTTGATAATTCCACATTTTTAGAGGAAAGATAAATGCAAATGAACCAGATTAGTTATATAAAAAACAGTGCTTGAGCGATTGTGAACTCTATCAATACATAGGCATGGTTCTGTCCCTAAGGATTATTGAGACCACAGTGAAAAAAATAAAATTTACAAATTTAAAATATGGATTGAACCCACAAAACTTTAACTCGTAATTTGGACATACTAATTTATTCAGTAGCATAATTTATGTACAGTTTTTCATTAGCATACGATACTTATCAGTGGGAAAGTTCTAATCTCCGATGCAACTATATCCTGTGATACTCAGTGATTGAAAGCAAGAGGTATTTGAATTCTTAAGAGCTCAACATAGGTTTACGTGCAACAGACAGAAATTTGCAGACCTGGGAAAAGCGTTGCTGCTGCATCCATGCATGCATCGTAAAATGTGAGAAAGATTACGGTTATGATCGTTAACCGAAAAAAGCCTTTTTGGAGATAAAATGGCCTTGGAATGTGCAACTTAGGGTATACATTTTTCACTGGATATATTTATATTAGATACAAATATAGGTATTGGAAAACATGACATTTTTTCTATTATCATATTTTTTCTTTTTCGATGGAATTGTAATCGCCGATCAAAAGACTGATGGACTAATGCCATCACTTTATATCATATTGATGTAAGGAGAAGTGAAATTGGGAGAGATCTTAACACCTTTTATATTCCGCTGATAAATTCAAGCCATTGCGTACTATTCGTTGCATTCCGTAATTCGCAAAGTATATTTTAAAGAGGTCGGAAAGAAAGAGGAAGGTAAATGAATCACTACGGTTTCTTCGTCTTAAGATTACAAGAATCGACTATATCGCGACTAGTTATTTTATTTTCGCTTCTCTTAATCACTGAAAACCTATTACAGAGCGTTATCGACTGGCATTTCCGTAAGTTTTTTCTTAAATGTGTGAGAGCAGCAATAATTTTCATGATTAATATTTAATAATTAGAAACCACTTGACCTTGGATCATATCTCACCGTCAGTTTACTTTTATACTTTAACTTTTGTGAAAAATGACCACATAATTCGATTTAAGATTCATTCAATGAAATATATTTCGGATATTAATGTTGGTAATTTAGAAAAAAATATTCAGCAAAACGTAATTTACTCCATAGCTCTTTTAGTTTTTGATACAAAAATGAATGCATTTTCTATTGATATAATAGATTATCTATTATTTTAACCACAATAGGAAATTACTATCAGAAGAATGTATAACGAAGTATTGCGTTCAATGGATCAAAGTCTACTTTGCCTAAAATCATTTTTTTCAGCGTAGAATGCAATCAACCATTGTTAGCAACGTTGAGTTTGCGTTGAGAATTACCAGAGAAAAATGAAAGATATGCTGAGAGAAGAATTGAGGTATCCTTGAGGTAATAAAGAAGTAATTTTTGTTTTTTGACAACCTTTTCTTCCCATATACTTATGACGTTTTGAACAGCTTTGATATTTTGGGTGATGGGGGATATTGATTTTCAAATTTTTCATTATATGAATCAATTTTGTTGTTTCAAAAGTACTTAGGGATTTTAAGCATTTGGATATCAGCTATAAAGAGCCTGGTTTCAAAAAGTTTTCAACAAAAAAATAAATCATTTTCAAGCTCCGTTGTTTCTCTGATAAAAGTCTTTGTTCTCTTTGGATATATGGAAATATTTTTGTTCCTAGCATGGAACAACAGAAGAAGAAACGTACATGCATACATACCATAACGCTATCGACGAGGGATTACTGTTCAAGATAGATTGTCTTGTTTTCTTTCTGTCATCGTAAACATCTATGGGGAATCTTGAGGTACTCCTAAATGTTTTCTCCCTCTCAAAGAATAAACTCAATAGCTCCTTTCTCTATGAATAACATCTTCTTATGTACGCTATCTCGTTGTTTTCAATTCCCTTACTGCCATACTCTTTCCGGGCCTTATTGGGTTTTCCCCCATCTTCTTTCTGCCACCGCTATTCGTAAATCCACCTCTTATCTCATTTCCCGTTTCTTCTTTCCCATTCCTTCTATCGACCTTTTTATCGTGTTTCAGTGTCCCTCCTTCTTATCGACTGTGACGTCATCCAAATATTTATTTTACCTCCAGTTCCCCCACCCATTTCGTTTTCGATGGTCGTCACCGCAACTTCTTTCCTGTATTCCTTTCTAAGTTCTTTTCCTTGCCTTTCCCTCCATGGGTACTGGAAGACACAATTGATAGAGTGGTTGTCTATCACTTTAACTTTCTATTGTGTTAAGCAATTACTTCATTAGCTTACTTCGTAGCTAGCACACGTATATAATATAAACATGATTATATATGCAGAGTGGCTTACGACATCTGCTCGTGAGTTCTGAGTGGCCGTTTCTTTAATAGCAGTATATTATGGAATTGAATCGAGATGAGATTTTAAATGAAAGGAGGGTTTTGGCTCAATTTGATTCATCTCCAAATACGTAAAGAAATATACGCCAAGGGGATGATAGAATGTGAATATCGATCCAGAAATATATTCAAATATTGGTTGAGTAACCTTATTCAAATATTTCCTTGTTTTATATAATGATACATGTATCTAAATATATGAAGATTTAAAGTAAATTAGATGCGTATAAGACTGCATGAATTTCTATTAACTATATTGTGACTACGATCAAGCGCATGTAGGCAACCAAAGACGAAAAATCTCCTTGCATCCCCTTAAGACCGAATAGAAAATTCATTAAAGTTATCTGTTATTTCTTTTCCGGAATCAAAAACAAATCGGTTCCTTATTAATAATCACATTCATCTTAAATATATACCTTATATATAATCGATTGAAAAACAATCAACACAAGACTAATTAGATCGATACTGACTGTCATTATTCCAAAATGTGGATTTATATACCGCAAATGGTTAATACTTGTAACCTTAGATGTTACATGACGACACATTTCTGGCTCCTTTGATTGTAGCTTAACATATATAATTTGGATAACAGCCATTCGAAGCTTTATCTCCCATTTGATCCGTAAATTTACTGATCTCTCGATAGAAAATCACATTCCGTCTATAAATAATATTTCCACATTATTTAAGCTTCTATGTCCTTAGGTAGTACGTGTTAGTAAATTGCCTTTCCTCTAGAGAAGTAGATAAATAATGAACAAATGAGGTAATGGTGCTTCAAATTTACTCCCATCTCTAAATACTAATAATTTTCTTCCCATAAAAATTCAATGTCAAAGGAAGAAAGTTTTAAAATGACGATGTGCATGCACTGCCAATCTCTTAAGTAAAGCTATACACCCGTGTATTCCCAACTTAGCATTCCTGGTAATTCAATGAGATTCGAATTTTTCCCGCAGAATATGAAGATGAGGTCTAAAAGCGGCAGAATGATGCTATTGGTTTTTCATGAATCCAATTTTCCAATAATTACCTCTCTTGACTTCTTCCCATTCCATATCCTTTCACGTGAATATACTTATGTTTTTTTGCATTGATTCGTATCTTCATCGAGAAGTTTCCGAAAGAAAATTAGTATCCAGCAAATGGAACGAGTGGGTGTGTGACCGAGAGGAGAAATGAAATTGGAAAATTTAGACGCGTATGACTGCGACATTTAAATTGACTCTAAAGGCCAGCACGACCTTTACTCAAGATCAAGTGTTTCATAATATAGAGTGGATATATTTGAAATACACGATGAACAAGTATTGACCACGTGTGGGCTGATTTAGCTTTATGTTTCTTAGTGCTCATACGTTACAGAAATATTCCTTGGAATTAATCATGGTAAATATGCATGCGATTCTATGGAAATTCTTAAAGAAAATCTGAAAACAAATGGAAGCGATATAATAGAATATGTTCTTTCAGATAATTTGGAAGATATTAATATGATACGGGTTATCTATATGTTGTGATTAACATTTCGAATAAACTAGTATGTGATTTGCTCACATGGCATTGGCATTATAAAGCAAGTCTACATAAGTTTGCACACAATCAAGAAGAGAGAGACATTTACAATTTAAAGGATATTTTAAATTGGACTTAATCATCATTAATTTACACTACATCTAGCTATCTGACTCTGGTTATATTAAATACAAATTTATAAAATATTAAAAATTTACTACAGATTTGGAAAAATAATCCTTGGACACATAGATGACTGATGTAATTCATGGTATTTATTTCAATCATCCCTAATTTTTATGCTGCAGGATATATTTGTGAGCAATTAAAATTGAAAAAAGTAAAACTAATCAATAAATGAAGTATATCTAAAAGTCAGGGTATTTCCAGTAACTATCTCAAGTACCTGCGTATTTCGTGAAGATATTTCTAAGATGAATTTTTTGTTTCTCCAACTTATATGTATACTCTTGTTTCAAGCATTATCTCAATGAGATCCACTCTTTTCCCTTTCTTTCACTCAAGATCTGATTCATTAAAATCCAAGCTTTTCTTTTTCCTTTTCGGCGTGTAATTCCATCTCTTCCCGTCATTGCGACACAGATTCTACTGGTATAATGATGAAAACGAATCCTTCGTTTCCTTCCAATTTCGTCCCTCATCCGCCTCTTCGGCTTATTTCTTTCTCCCGTACTCAATTCCATTTCCGTAGCTTCCTTTTTATAGATTCATAGAGTTCCATCTGAAGGAGAGAGATTGTATATTTCCCTCGCATTTGCTCTTTGTGACAGCTCTCTTCCCATCATCCCTTTCTGATTAACATTCTTCATTTTCTATTGCTCTTATTTTTTCTTTCCTCCTCATTGGGTATTGCAGATTATTCATTACTTGGAATGAGTTAGGCTCGAACCAACCAATTTTAATAGAAAAAATTTTTATAATTCAACGCGGATCATTCATCGTTGGATATGATTTTGCCGGGACTGGATGATCAACGTAAAGATAACTCTTAGAGTAAAGAATCATGGATATCCATAATTTTCAAGGGCAACAGTAATTCCTGGAAGGAGAATATGTAATGGAAGCACCTGGTAACTATACACCTGATTTAGAAGGTTAGTTAGATCTCCTGATACCTTGTATTGCTTAAGAAATATACCTTGCATACGTACTAAATAAATTAATGGTGATTACGTAGTCTTGCCCCAGACCAACGTACTCCATTGATAAAAGTGATGTATAATAATTAAATACTGCAGCTGTCTTCATTATAAACCATGTGAAAGATTTTTTCAAAAACCATTCAAATTATTATTAATGTTATTGAGGGAGTGAACCAGATAACATATTCGCACGATCTTAATGCAAGACCTATGTAGCGTTAGTATCTACTTCCATGCGTGGTCTAGAAAAATACGTTGCCATGAAGCTATTCTGTGTTTTTAAATAAAGTGACTAATTGAAGTTTATGTAAGGACGTTATAGGTAACAGTGTTAGAGTGGGTTTTGTCTAATATAATTTATTTACGCCATTCATTAGAGGGAAAGAACGACTGGGAGAGGAGAGGACTGACAAAATTAACCTTATTTCCAAGAATGTGTAGTCAAGTCACGCACGCGGATTCCAAGTATCTATAGGGAACGAATAATCGTTAGCTCAATTGGGTGGAAAAGTAAGTAGCCAGATGACATACAAAAGAAAATAAGCACAACATTTTTAAGTATATTGAAAATCTTACTGAAGAAAATCTTACCGTCTATCATGAGGGTGGTGGCAAAAGATAGCAATATGTGTTAACTATAATTGAAACATAGATTAAATAAATAGTACTAAGTATAAAGGAGTGGTAAACTCATTTCTCAACTACCATAACTCCTTCTCATTAATCAGATAATGCCCGCTCGGAAATGCAGTAATGTTTTCCATCGTAAAATGTTAAAATTATTATCAATGAATGAGAATATGATGCTTTTACTGGCAAAATGATCACTGTAATTTATAAAGACCACTCAATCAAAGGCTTATTAGTTGAGTGAGGCTTTTATTTGCAATAATGTAACTCTGACCAATTAGGACTTCTCAACAACCATTGGGTACTTCTTGGGTATTAGCCTCAAAGATTTTTTAGCATTTTAGAATTCTGATAATTTAGTTGGCCCGCATACATTGGA
The DNA here is from genome assembly GCA_947579665.1 of Sympetrum striolatum. Lineage (NCBI taxonomy): Eukaryota > Metazoa > Arthropoda > Insecta > Odonata > Libellulidae > Sympetrum > Sympetrum striolatum. Next base: position 42,796,309 of record OX388342.1, on the reverse strand, counting down.
AACCTACAGCTTTTTCCGCTGCATAATTTTACTTTCCTCTTTATTTTATTTTCATTCTTGTTTTACTCTTGCGTATCTTTCTTTTACTCTGCGACTTTATAACTAATTCTTCAGCTTCCGTTTCATAATATCGCTTCACCCCAATTACTTTCGGAATATATGGAAGATAAAATGAAAGCCACTCATATCACTCATACACTCTTTAAAACATAACTTTATTTAAAAAGCATAAGATAAAGTAATGTTTATTTTATCTTATGTGTTTAAGAAAATGTTCCACCATGTGAAGGCCAGAGAGATCGAATAATTTTCTTTCTTTCAAAATGTAAAAGTCTGACTTCCGATGAAAAAGAAATAAGATTCATCCCTTTAAAAGACACGTGAAACTGTGGATTAGAATCTACTATCACAACATAGCGAAAAATAAGGTTTGGATTGGAAGAAGAAATCTTCTTTCTGCTTCATATGTACGACGATTGCATAATACCCAAATTAAAAGATGCCATCTGCAGCATGTGGATAGAATACTTCGTTTAGTTGCGTCTTTGAAACAAAAGATACTCTGTTAAATATAATGTATTTATTTAAGTTGCCTTAAAGTATTTACAAACAGATTCCACAAACAAAATTCAGTAGGAGCAGAGAAAAAAGTTCTTTCAAGGAAAAAGCATGTGAAAAATGTTGCCGTTAGTTTATAGGGTTATCGGTTAACCAAAGGTTACAAATCGAATATAATCAACTTCCAGAACTTATTCTGTTTAATAGTAACGTAAAAATGCAGGTAAAACATACATATCATTTTGTACCTTCTATATAAAGAATATCAGTGAGAACGGAAACATTCGTGACTGAGCTATCTTGAGAAATAATTGTTCAAGTACTTTATTTTCACTCCTTTTGCTGAAAAACTTCTACAAAATGATCTTGGGATGGTCAAAATCGTGTTTATTCCATCTTTATAAATAATTCCAACACAAAATATGATTCCTGTTTCTTCAAATTTAAAGACGAAATTTTCAAACTGACGTCATGAATGAAGAAATCCGTAATATAAAAATATATTATACACAAATCCTTGATAAGAGATTGTACGCCATTTTTCTTTATAAACACAGGCGGTGGATATTCTCTTATTCACCATCTTCGGTAGTAAAGTTCATTTCAGTGGTTCGCAATTCGCGACTCACGCCCTGTGAGCGATTGACTTGTCAGTACATGGATTACAATGCAAAATGTTCTTTCCTGAACACGGAACTAGCACTATTGTTTTTATTGAAGTATTTGAATGCCCCCATCACAATTTTTTAGCGTTCTCTTGCACATCGTAAAGATGAGTATCGCAGACTACTGTCCGTTCACACCAGCACCAGTCTGTTCACACCAGCACCAGTCCGTTCACACCAGCACCATCCAATAACACCGTCATGTTCATAATCTCACTCGTATTTCTTCCAATCTGTTGGGGGTAGAAAGGAAAATTAACACTCGAAATGAGTTGTATGTTAAGCTTCATACGGTTTCTAAATTACATTTATCGCATCTTTATGAATATATATTACTTAAAACTAATTAATTTTTAGGCACAAAATATTTAATTAACCCTCCAAACACGAAATTAAATATATCACTTCAAGTAACCAACCGGATCTCGGAGGAATCTGGCCAAAAAATATGGCAATCTGAAAATGTTATACTCAATAAAGGAATGAATGGAAATTTAATTGGCACAATTGATTTACACGGAAAATGCTATAAAATAACGTGCATTTGAAAATTCAATTACCATGATTTAGCATTAAAATTTAAATGAAATATTTACTTTTTACGAGGATACCAATTTATTTATTTATTTATTTATTAAAAAAAAACGCTGCAAGTTGGTATTAATATCAGGTGGCAACGGTTGAGGGGGATATAACAGTACAATCTGTCCAGCTTTCGCCCAAGGACGGGAGGGAAACCCCTCCAAATCCTCCCGTGGACAGTTCACATCTATGCAGTAGCAATAGGCCCAATTAGTACAACAAGTCAAATAAACAATATACAGACACCTCCACCAAACACAGATACAGTCGGCTTTTACATATTTAATTGCACTACATGGGACTATTTTCTTATTCTAAGGATAACTAGTGATTAAAACTATGCCTTATACATACATACATGTATGATATGATAGATTAGTGTTTAAAAATACATTTTAGTCTGTTTTATCATTCAATTTTAATTCATCTTGACACTAATGAGTTTGAAATTATCCCGTCATGCTAGTGGTTAAAGTCTTACCACGAAATAGGAGGCAGGATATCCGAATACCCTCTATGCTGAAAATTACTATGTTTACTATTCCTTAGGTTTAGATACACTTTTGCTGTTGATTTGAAAATTAAAATAAAGTTTGAAATCCACAAAGTATCAATATCGGACAAAGGAGTTCAAGGCTTTTATAGACTGCACTTGATCTGTCTTGGGAGACCCGAAATATTAATAATAACCCGCTTGTACAAAATTCCATGATATGTATCTCTTTGACAACTCTATACTATATTAGAGATTTGGAATCTCTAGAAGCCGTCTTCTTCGGCGCTGGGAGGTTTGAAATCTTCAAAATTTGTCGGCGATCCGTGTCTTACTTCCCGGTAATCCGAGAAAGCAAGAACGACCGCTGAGGAGGGAGACATTGTCTCCAAAAAAATTTTTGGTACCTAAAAGTGCGGCGTTCCTTTCTTGCTTTCTCGAACTTCTCGGACCGAGAGGTAAGACTCGGATCGCCGACAAATTTTGGAGATTTCAAACCTCTAATTGTTTAACAGCCGTGTTCCAAATTTTCTTTCCTTACAGATCTTTACTGACTTTAATGACAAGTGCAAAATCTTTTTGAATTTTTTCGAAAAAAATTCAAAAAACATGATCTTTATGCATACAATTGGCACTTAATACCTAGACTTAGGTGTCACCGAGTGATGGAACTGCATGAGAGCGCCAGACAACACAACTGCAACCATATGCTGATCGCGTCGAACGGAATCGTGGATTTGCCATATTGCACGGCAGCGGGAAGTTCCCCTAGGGAGAAAGAGCAACTTGAATCAAATTTGGTTAAAATAAACTATTTAACGAAAATTAACATTATTTAGATAGAGTAGATGTTAATTTGTTGAGGTTCGTAATTGAGGGTAGGATTCAGGAGAAAAAACAGATGGGAAGACAGGGACAAACGTTGTTGGATGACATAAGGGGTGTGGTTAACTACGAGGGTCATCCGGAAAGTAGTACCCGTTAGTGCCGCATGAAGTGCTGACGACGCGAGTAGCCGCTGGACAAGGTCAGATAGCTTCAGTGGTTTGTCTGCCTTCTCTGAGCCAAGTTGCGTGACGCTAGCATTGCCTGTGTTGTTTCTGTGATTGTTTACAATGTTTAAAAAAATTGAGAACGCCGCCAGTTGTGAAGTGAGGGCAGTGATTAAATTCCTCAATGCAAGAAACGTTCGCCCATGTGATATTCATCGCCAATTAAAGGAGGTGAATGGAGACAATGTAATGGACGAGTCGTCTGTTCGGCGGTGGTGTCGCAAGTTCAACATGGGGAGGGGGAACACACACGACGATGAGCGTTCGGGGAGACCGTCTGTCATTACAGACCAACTGGTGAGCTCAGTTGACGAATTCGTGAGGAACGATCGGCGCGTCACAATTGATGACATCTGTGAGCATTTTCCCAATGTTTCTCGAACAATTGTTCATGAAATTGTTAAAGACCATCTGCATTATGCAAAAATTTGTGCAAGATGGGTCCCTCGCATGCTTACAGATGAGCACAAAACCAAGCGAATGGCTGCAGCACTGACGTTTTTGGGACGTTATTCTGATGAAGGAGACTCTTTCTTGACTCGCATAGTTACTGGTGACGAAACATGGGTTTGTTATGCATCACCTGAGAGTAAACGACAGTCAATGGAGTGGCATCATGCTCATTCACCAAACAAACCAAAAAAATTCAAGACAGTTCTGTCCACCAGGAAACTCATGGCAACCATTTTCTGGGATCGACGAGGTGTATTGCTTATTGATTTTATGGCCCGTGGAGACACTATTAATGCCAATGCGTATTGTGAAACATTAAAGAAATTACGGCGGGCAATACAAAATCGGCGGCGAGGTCTATTGTCTACTGGTGTCATTCTCGTTCATGATAATGCCAGGCCTCATGCAGCTGGGATAACACAAAGACTTTTGCAGCAATTCAAATGGGAAACTTTCGACCATCCACCGTATAGCCCGGACTTGGCCCCTTCAGATTTTCATCTCTTTACACAGCTTAAAGACTTTTTGGCGGGGAAAAGATTTGACAGCGATGAAGAACTTAAAGAAGGAGTGACCCTGTATCTCAATGAGCTGGCGGCGGAGAACTATGCAGCAGGAATACAGAAACTTGTCACACGTTATGACAAATGCCTTAATTTGCTCGGAGATTATGTTGAGAAGTAGTTTAAAGTATCCTCTTTTAAATAAAATTTTTTATGTTTGTTAATATTTACTTTTGTGTCTTTATTTCACGAACGGGTACTACTTTCCGGATGACCCTCGTATAATGAAATGAAGGAGATGGCGCTTAATAGGGATTTTTGAGTGTACATAAGCCTACTGAAAGATATAACACTCATGAATCAATATATTTTTAACTATATCTGAAAGTGGTTATTTTATCCTCAGCTTTTCTTAACAAAAAACACTCTGAAAGAGAAAATATCAGTTTTCTCTGGTGCAAGCATGCTTGAAGAAATATATTTTAATTGCCAAAAGTCACGTTTGTTGCTATCGTAACTCCTTAAACATGCACTTAGGTATAACTTACACATAATACAGATTCAAGCATTGTAGCAGCCAGTAACGTAGTTAATGGAAATGCATTTCCTTAGGGTTTCGATGACCGTTTTCTTTGAAAAATGTAGCCAGTGTCGCAACTTTCAATTATGATATTACTATCAGAACACTCAAAGAGAGTTTTTGGGAGACTATACATCATTCAAAAAATATCCTTTTCTCGTTAAATGTTCACTTTTTTCAAAGAAAGATATTAATTAATGGAAACCAGATTAATTGTGATTTTGCAGAAATTACTTTAACTATCTTGCTTGCAACATGGTGCTTTGGTTTCAATTTAAGTTTGTTCTGATTTTTTTGGATCGTAATTGAGAAAGTTTCAATATAAGGGTTTCAATATCTCGATTAACCTTCAAATAACTTCTACATTTTAAAGGTAAGAAACAACCGAAGTAAAATTTTCCGAAATTCATTTGCAAAACACTGAATGCTTGTGACGAGGCACTACAGTATGACATTTTTTTCCTTCCAGTAATCATTGTAAGTACAATTTTTTATTTTCTAAGCTATCATTTCATTCCTGGATACTAGTGAATTGCTCTAAATACATACAGCAAAAAGCACAAGATTTATCAGAAATAGTATGTATATAATATTTGCTTTCTTCTTCCTTCTCTGATTAACTCAATTCCTCCTTCTATTGATCCTTTCTCCCAATCTAAAGGGAAATCTTTGAACCTGAGCTTACCACACACCAGATCCATATAATTGTAAAATCCACCTTTATATTTGTTTTCATTTTCTCTATATTTTGTCACTTTTTTACTGTTTATGTTTACTAATTTTCTATATGTATTTTTTAAATTTCACATTAAATTGGCATTGTTATGCTGTATGTTAAATTTGAATAAACAAGTAAATAAATATAATGGATAGGGCAACTCAACCTTTTATACTTTTTATTACTTTATTTTACTATTAGTTTTGGGTCATTTATGTATTTATAAGTATTTTATGAATTGAGAGCACAGAATAATAGCATTCAAAGTAAATATTCTAGTACCATGTAAAATCATACATTCATTGACACAAATCTTAAATTATGCATTAAAATTACATAATCGATCCTTGGTTATTCTAATTATTCCAAGAATTCTTTAAACGATGGATGTATATATATATATAGCGCTTGATGTGTTAGGAAGATTAATTTTGTGGTTGTGCGTGGATTACTGTATTTTATGATCGCATGATATTCATATCAAACCAAACAGAATCCACCGCTCTTTGAATACCTATGGAAATCTTTTCGATCTTTCGGCACTCAGGCTTAGCAATACAAATTCCCACGCATTCGCTCAAAAATATTGCGGAAATCCATTTAAAACGTAAGCTCCATTGAAATAATACCGGGAGGAATGATTTCGATCTTTTGATGAACCCTCCGCTTTCATCGAATTTATTATTTATTTAGACTTTTTTGGCCTTAGGTTTTCCCCGCATATCTCTCACAACGGGAGCCAGTTTGCTGCAACCTTAATTAAAAAACTTGTTTTAATTTGCGAATATTGCCTTTAGATGAAATAAATTAGAAAAGTTTTCCATTTAATTAAATCAAAATTTAAATCTCAGATTATTTATAATGAGTTTTCCCGATGCTCTTCTGATAGAAACCTCCGGAATCGAGTTGAATATTCCTCTCTCCCCCTCCTCCGTAATTTCTCCCCCCTCCAGTCCTCAATTTACAATTTCGTAAATGGACCATATTTCGTTTGAGTTAACATCGCAGCTTAGAGATCGGATATTTATGACTCCATGAAATAGGACCTGGATTACCGATGAGAAATTTTAGCGGGAAATTGGAAGTTTGTGGTGCGCGGATCGAATACTCGGCATTTAAGTCCAAAAGTTGTATATCTGCGCTAAATCGGTAAGGATGTCAATAATAAATGAGGTATGGAAATAAGTTTTGATTACCTAAAATTCCTAGATGTGAGAGCGTATTTTAGTTACTCTCCAAGGTAGGAAATTTTTGATTTAATATGCTGGGAATTAAATTTTACATCTTGTGAACACGTGAAAGATTAACGAGTGCATGAGTAATGCTTTTCGGTGAAAACTATTTTGAAGGTTTCTTCTTCGATTTTTAGTTTGATAGATTGTTTCAGAGGCAGGTTTCAATATATTTTTACAAATTTCTCATAAAATTTATTCGTTTTCTAGAGTAATACTTGTGGAACAATATAATATTTGTACTCTAAAATCTAATCAATATATTCCAAATTTTCTTTTTGTTCTACTATAACTATATTTGCAAGTTTATAATGATCCCTTATATTTACTAATTGATCTTAATTTCGTAACATTTTCAAGTAAAGAGATACGCTGGTTTCTTAAAGTTTTCCCAAAATGTATCGCAACTTCTTACAATAATGTAATATGATGTTTGGGCTAAGTTTACCATCGATATGATTGTCTCATAGATGCAAATGGATTTTTTTATGTGTACCTGCGAACCCATTTCTTTGCAGTTTCAGGTTCAATACCGGTATTTTGTGATGATAAAAGTCATAAAATTCTTTCGCAGTCACGTAAAGAATGATGATATATTGCTTCTCAGGATGGAATGATAGGTATTTTAAAATTACCTTCCACGATATACGCATATCATTGTACCGCTTGTGCTATTCAAATGAGATGAACTGTCTCTCGGGAAAATCCTCTCTGATGTCAAAAAACATCCTCTCTCAAGTGATAGGTGATATATCAAATAAAAACTTTCCTAACGTATCAACGCAGGGCGTCAAATGTCTCTTCTCGCCGAAGGAGGGGGGAGAGAATAAGGAAAAATCTTCCTTCACTCTAGCCAACCATGTTTCTCAAGTAGAGGAGAGGGGGACCGTGTTTAAACCTCGGAACGAATCAGGGCAAAGGGGGGAGAGCCTCCGAAGATTTGTACCGCTTCTCGCATGACATATCTCTCCTCCATTTCCCTCTCTCCCACAGCTTAATATTCATCTCTTTCCTTTAGGAGCTTAGTGACTGACGGATGGCTTTTTCAGGAGCGGCACTGCTTAAGTTTTCCGAAAGGGAGACAATATATGCGAGGTTATACTGCAAAGGGGGGGACCATTTATGTGGAAAATCGACCAAGTTTCGGTACATTTGTACGCAGCGAGGAAGCGGAAGGTTAGAAGGCGAGAAGCAGGAAGCAGATTACGAGAAAAGGGAGGATTAATGGGGGGTATATGCGGGAGAGTGTTTTGTAATGGAAATGAAGTGGAAGGGAGGGGTTTGAAAAAATGATAGCAAAGAAGGGGCAGATGAGAAGTCATGGCAATAGTAGTGAAAGTACAAAACTGGCGTGAAAGGCCCTCCTTACAACTTGAGTAAGCCATTGTAGCGGATCGGGAGAACATGCTTCTTTTCATGTCTTCGTCTCTGGTTTTCTACGTCGTACGAGGATACGCCATATCGTTTTCTTTCGAGGAATTCCCCCGAGGCAGCCATAAAAGGGCTCTACGGAAAAAGCGGGAGAGACACGAGCGATCGTTTCGAAGAGAATTAGTGGCGTGGAAGGACAATCGCGTGAGTTCGGGAAAGTTTGGAGAGTGAAAGGATTGGAGTTCTCTTTACCTGTCTGCCTTATTCTATTTTCCGTGGAAGTTTTGATCCAACACTTCATATCGCGTTACAGCTTTTTCTTCGCTTCGCGGGACAAAGTTTTACAATTCTTAAATTCTATCGTATATGAGTTGAAAAGGATGATTTTTAAATATATTGCCTTTTTCACGAAGATAAAGTTTTGCATGTGATTTTAAAGTTTTACTTGGTTAATGCGAGGCAGTTTTTCATCAAAGATGCGTTTCTTTTACATTCACTTAATAGATTTGGTATTTCTGTAAATCCTAGATTTAAGTGAAAACGGTCCTGTGTTCGATTCACAGTGGGATTCTATGTGAGAACTGACGTAAACTGTCTAAATATTCTCAACAGTATTTTCGTCAACTGTGTGGTAGAAGTTAATTTTAGCTAAAGAATCTCTTTGATATTCCAAGGAATACCTTTCTATTTTGACCATTTACTAGCTGACTGACTGGCTTGGAAATTATTTTCAATTTTGAGTATATCTGTACTTATTTTATAAAGGCATTTATTTAGATGGGTGTAAAAATGTATGCGTTGGATGAATTGAAAAAATCGATGATTATTATAAATCAATCTTAAATCATTACAAAGAAAAATGTAAAGTTTCAATTACCAATACTAATCTCAGCTTCTATTATTGTGCGCTAAATCTACGTATTATATCTAAATATACCGATGTAACCAATATTACGAAGTGATAAAACTATGTAGAATCGCTTCGTAATTTCTATTTTTTTCCTTCAAAAAAGGATCAACTAGATCAAAGCTTATGAATAGTTATTCCCTAATTTTTTTATGAAATTAGGCTTCGTCCTAACACGATAATGCCACATCACGAAACGCAAAAGCCATACACTTTCTAAACCATAGTCGTATATACCATGATGTGCCATTCAAAGATATTGATGATAAATTATAAACATGAAAGTTTAAATGTGAGTAGCATCTTATTTCTAATGGTATTCAATTTTGGTTTCTAACTTTATTGATATCGTATTTGTATTTATTTGTACTAATTTCAGTACCATTTGATATCATTTAACCATTTTTCCAATGTCAAAATCTTTTCTTTGCCAAGCTTGGCAAGTGTCATAATAAATCTTCCGTTTTCTTTAGCTTTCCGTCGCTATTTCTATTTCCATGTCAAGTACTTACTCTCATTTTTAACATTTTATATTTTTCCGCTTGTTTTTTTTTCAGCATGTTTTTTTTATTGCGGAATTTTATTTATACCAGTCATAATCAACTTTGACACTGCATTTTTTATTTTCTTTCCTAATGATATCGCTATTGATTTTTATGTCATTAACTTAGCACAAACTGCATTTTGAATTTATTTAAACTAATGACTTACTTATTAGATAAAAACACCATATTTGAAAGTAAGAACTTACCGTTAAGGATATGTATGGAGACGGCGGCGGATGATATCACCCCAACTGAACACGTGTAATTGCCTCCATCTTCCCTCTTCACAGATTTCAAGGTCAACGTGACCACTACATTCCTAGCGTCAGAACTCACGTTTACTCTGTAAAGAAACCATATTTACTGAATATACTCAAGCATGTAGCCAAGAAATATAAGGATGTGTCTTAGATTAGGCTGGGTCCATTTACCCAATAGATCTCCCGGTGGTATTATGGGTGATTGCCGAATCGCCGTGTCTCCAAAGAACTCTCCCTGCAACGCCTTTCTTAGATAAGGGGATGGTTGGTGCAGTGGTCCCTTTATGGCCTCCCTCCACTATTTTCTCAACACCATCGTCCTCTTCCAGCTGAGATGCAAGACATCTGAGTTCAACCTCGCTCCCTGCCTTGTAGTATCTTTCCAGTACTTCGTGTTGGTTTTCGTCGACTATCTTCAGTTCAGGGGCTGGAAGATGAAGTAAATAAAATAATTCCATTCGGAACTTTGTCCATTTTATACCTAAATGCAATTCGAGAACCAAGAGGATAGTTCGAAGAGAAGAAACTTTCAAAAATGATTTTTTTGGATCGAAAAATTAGTCCAATCAAATTTCGAAGTGCAATTGCTCAATTATGAATATTTTTTTCAGATATTTAAGATTTCATTTTCAGAATTATTGAAACATTCGTAAAAGAAGCATGTTATTGAATACATGGGGAAGCTTAGCCTTTCAATAATATTGCGCACCTTGTAATTGGTAATTTTTTCAACATGCCATGCTGAAACTGCGGTAATTTAGGATTTATATTACTAAATATTACCTATTAACTATTACGCTCATGAATATTCAGACAGCTTTAATTTAATAATTATTGTTCATTGATACAAAGAAAATGTATTGAGTTAAATAAAATTTTATCATAAGGCTAACAGAAAGTGATTTTATGTTGTTCCAAAGATGAAAGGTAAATTTCGTTTTGCTCCAAGAGAAAGAATTATACCATGAGTTATTCTTATTACCAAAGCAAAAATATTTTTCGAAAATTTTAGAAACGCTTCTATTACAAAATTAAAATTCCAGAGCTCAGATATTTGCAAATCCAGGCACTAGGATTACCAGTGAAGGATTTATTTAGATTACGAGAAAATAAAATATTGGGAGTCATTCGCTTCATTGAATCAATTTATTACACTCTTTATATACCTACTGTAAGAATAAAAAAATTGAAATGGCTGCTATTAAGATAGAGATAAACATATTCTTTATAACTTTATAGAAATACATCTTTTGAAAGCCATCGACGATTCAGTCTTAATTTTGGCCAACTATTCAATTCAAAACATATCTTTTTAAAAGGGTCTTCCTCCATTTTTTCTTATAACTAATTCCTAATTTGATTAACCTTTTTGCTTATTTTTATTCAAGTTTGATTCAGAACCCATCTTCTTTAACTGGAGATATGATTGGGAGTTTTTCCCGTCGAATTCTCCCTTAAATTTGTGCTATTATAAGACAGTTAAGTGCCTCTTTCGCACCGTGTCTCGGGGAAAACTGCCGATAAGCTCGCTTTCTCAGCATCCATTCTCCGAGAGAAAGGACAAATAATATCCTTCGGTGTTTATTCTTTCTCAGTCGGAGATCTGGTTTTAGAGCTGCCGTTCCTCTTTCGCGATTTTTCTCTTTAGTTTCTCTAAGTCTACTCACGCCTGCCATAAAACGTGACCTTAATCGTGCTTTAGCAACTCTTTTTTGTTGAACACCGAATAGCATTCCGTAAAGCAATGGCGAAACTAAGTGCTTCTCCTTTATGGCGGGTAGTTTAACGGAAAATGGAACTTTATAGACGGTTCCAAATTTGATTAAGAGATAGCGTCGGAGTTTATTTTGCTTAAAAGGTTATTTCAAGGCCTTGGAGTGGAATATTCTACCCCATTGTCACGCTTTCACGCGCAACGATGATGTCGAAGTAGATGAAGATTTTTGATTTCAGATGTTACGAATTTTTCCGAAAATCTTTTTCATTTTATGCTTGGTACTTCAAGCGTAGGATTATATATCTCAAGAAAGGCATAGCATATATTTTTACCATAGATTTAGAAATTATGTACAGAGAGATTTTACGTTAAGTTTAGTATATTACCGAAAATTTAATTAGGAGCCCAATGAGAGATTTATTTTGGCCATTTGACGCTATTTTTTCTTTCACCGAGGTATAGAAATTTATTTAAACTATATCAACTTATATTGTATTTTAAACTATTCTCCTACAATTATCACAAAATTTTATTCTTAAACCAGGTTTTGTGGTAATTTCTGTCTTACTTTTGTAAGAAATCCAATGTAATTATCTCTGGTTTCATCTATGGGGAATTTACTTTGTTTTGAAAATGTATATTTTGAATCTCGTTTCGCCATGTACTTGAAAGATCCTGAGAATGCGTTTATATTGTAAAAATATAATGTAATATGGTTGACCTCTGGGGTACCAAAATATTTTTTCGAATTCGTATTCGAGATGATTTAATCATACCAATTGGCGAAGGGATAATCCTCATAATCGACCACCAACGCTAAAAATTTATGAATTTAGCTGTAAAGTAATTAAATTACCTCTCTAAAGAATGAGAAGATTTCAGGACGTAAGGTAATTATGTACTATCTTTATTGTTGGTTCGATCCATGTAAGACTATCTTACACATTACCTGGTATGCTGTAATTATACAAATATTATACAAGTATCATAGAGAAAATATGGATAGAGTATGACAAAATAAAAATTATCACTATCGTAAGTCATTTATTACTCTTCCAGAGTAGGACCTTTCAACTTTAAATCATATTTTAATTCGTTAAATTCTTTAAAATATAGTAACCTGGAGCTTCAACCTGAAATATGCATACCCATATATATGTTTTTTATGGATCCAACTCGAAACGATAAATTAATGATAGAATTCAATATTTTCCAGTCTATTAGCATAGTCATGAAATATAAGTTTGATATATGTATATTCTATGGTATACTCACCAGTAACTCTGAGGAAGACTTGTCTGACTCTGGGTGGATGCGTTGCCACTTGGCATTCATAGAGTCCCTCGTCTCTCCTCGTGACGAATAAGATTTGGAGTCTCCAGTTGTTGGGATAGCGATACGCGAGAGAAAAGCGGGAGTCGCTGCTGTAAGTTTGCCGTCCGACGGTGAGCAAGTGAATGGCGTCGGATTTGCGATGAAGCCAGGTCACCTAAAATATGACAAGTTCCCATGTACACCCTCATTTTATTTTTTCGTCACGAGTTTCTGTGAAATTTTTATAACCATAATACATGAGATGAAATATTTCCAACTTTGAGGGCATCTTCACTTTTTTCTTGCTCGCTCTCACTATTATTGAAGAAGTATTTACGATAATGTAATATAAATAATCGAAATATTTACGAGCTGCTACTTTATATGTGTATAAGTGTAATTTATAATAAGTAACTTTAATTTAAAATATATATTACTAAGGTAATATTAGCCATACCCGACCCTTATGATTCTAAAAATATTCTTCATCGATAGTTGAGTGGCGAACACAGACGATTGTGGTGTATTTTGGTATGCTTAATTAACTCTTAGAGCAGTTTTTCGATATTATCCAGAGATGATTAATTATCCATGCGATTAGTTGATTTAGTCTGTTCATGTTCCGTAACAGTTCTTAAGCAGGTCTGTTTATTTATGGTTACTATTTTAAATTGTGTTAGTAGGTCTATTTGCTCAATATTGGGTTGAGCTTATTGGTACTTGATTCGTTATTCTTAATTGTAGTTATTTTGACTTTTCGTGCTATTAACTCATATTTTATTGTCTGATAATTTACTGATTTCCATTCGTCACTTGAAAAGATACAAATAACAGCAGCAAATCTGGGATAAATATTGCATTTATTACAAATCACTCTTCACATTGCCTTACCCCTTTTTGGAATTAATGTATGAAATGGTGATACATCCTGAAGAGTAAGCTTACCGCATAGCGGAATCGCATATAGATTGCCTATCCACAAGGATACCGTGGCGATTTCAATGTACGTTCCATGCAAATGGCTGAGTTATGCCAATTAAAATTGTTAATTTCTGTAACCACTTCTACGAGTTTTCAACGAGAAAACTTTTAAACGTTTAAGATTAGTTGGAACAGTATAACAAGACTGTTTACACAAATAATAGAAAATATGTTAAAATTTAGATGTGTGTACAAGAAATAAGAAGTACTTCATTGTAAGGAATCGCGTCCTAAAAATGATTATTGAGCAATTCACATAGCTGAGTGGTTGAGTGTTTTTCGAAATTTCTGTTTTGAATGTATCATCTCAAAATCTCGTTTTCCCAATTGATTTGACGTATCATTTAATTTTTGACGACAAATCTCAATAATTCCATCATGAATTACGCACTAATTCTACATTTTTAACCTTTTCTCCATGAATTGTTCAGATTGAAAATTCTGTGTTTATCTTTTTTTATATTTTTCGTGTTTATCATAGGTCTCAATGGACCTGTTTAAAATTATAATATCCCTCCATATCATCGATATCGATGCCCCATACTAACGTCTCTTATAACGTATTTAATACCTCCTAAATATGAAAAACTAAAGAGAAATATGATTAAAACTGATAGTGGAGAAAAACGTATCTTAAAATGGGATCTAAAAAAGTTACTCTCGCTCACCGTTTTATCTTGAAGCATTCCGATTTTGCAGTCAAGACGCACTGTGGAACCAAGCCTCGCTGTGACGTTGCTCCCCTCCGCTCCTTCCTCAAAGTAAGGACCGAAGCGTGAGGAGCCACCGTGATGGTGTCCACGGTGGTGAAGCGGCGGGAGCCACGGAGGCACCACGGTGACCCCCGAAATGACTCCTGGAGGAAGCCGCCTGTGTGGAGCGAGAGTGGTGGTGAGGGGCGTGGCTGTTGTATGGAGGATGTGGAGAAGGGGCGGAGGAGGAGGACCCTCTGAGCCTTCTTTTGGGCTTTCCGTTGCCTTCGAAAAATGCTCTGCAAGCGCCGACCCATTTTCAGTGTCGTTCCATAATCCTGCAAAAGAAAGAATGATCGATGCTAACCAAGTACGTCGCAAATTCCATATTTCTTCGTATCTTCCTTTCATTGGAATTTAGGCATTTTGGAATGGTGTAGCTGTAGTACAGCAGTCCATATATGAATTATATTCTTTCGTAATAGAAATGAGGAATCAATAGATAAGACAATAATTCTCAGGGCTGCTGTAAGCGTTTCTTTACATAGTGCAGGATGGTTTATTTTTAACGGCAATTGAGGGGGTATTGAAATTTGATCTCCTTTGGATATGTACAAAAATTAGTATTATGAAAAAAACATGAGAGGGATTATGAATCATTATGTAGCGGACGCTCTTATAATTAATCACAATTATATGCATATTATTAATAATTATGTGTCTACTTGCCAGTGAAAGCAGCTCTACATTTTTTATTAAATCTTCCGGGTGGGAAGTCTAACCACGCTGAAATTGAAAACAAAATAACACCAAATGAAAGACACCATGATATTCACGTTAATTACAGGTATCAAGTTCTGATTACTGATTATAACTCGTTATTACATTCAATTAACATCAGTTACTCGTTCAATTATTATGATATTACATGAGTGGTCAAAAATTAAACTAATTGACAGCACCAAATAAGGTTTAAAAGAATTCTTTTTGGGAAATGAGTTTTGCTGTCTTTGAAGAGCTATTTTGACGGGTTTTCACACAATTTCATAGACGAAAACAAAAACTGAAATTCATATTTAACCTATGTTTATTTTGGCAATTGATAACTAGGGCATAGTTCTTTACATCGTCAATAAAAGCATCATAATCTTTGTGAAGAGATTCTGAGCCACTTGTTACCTGCTTTTGAAGCAGTCTTAGCTGTTTCGGATGTTTAATTTTTGCGATATTACGATCAATATCACTTGATTTTGTGTTATTCGTCTCTATAAAAAACTAATCTCAAGACAGTATTGATGGCAGAACTAGACAATTAAGCTCTAAAGAAACATAATTTTCGCCTATTTATTTTGTATAGAAAACTTGTGTTTATGATTAGAAGGTAGTGAGAGTCAGGTTCGGGGGACCAAAGATTCCGCCGATTTCATTGTCTTATCCCTCTTTTCTGATATCAGTTCCATCTTCACAATTGTCTTCGCAAATTATAGCACTTGGCCTAGGCAAACATAAGTTGATGACATAGGAAGATCTTTTTTTATATCATGGGAGATTTTCCCATACCCTCAGTCCGAGGTAGCTCACCTGAGAAAGAGAAAGCTTCCTTATACTGCTTTTTCTCCGAGAGGATCCAAGGAAATAAAAAGCTCTACGTGGGATGAATGTAAATAGACAGAGAGCGTAGCATGTAGAAGGTTTAAATGTGGAAAACATGTTACCAAATAGTTTATTTGGTTAGTTTTTGATTACTTAGACTTCATCTGCAGTTTTTATGTTCTGCCAATCTCAGAAATAGTTTTAAAAAGTGTTTTAAAATATAGACATAAAATAGCAAAATTTCTCGTGTTTAATTTTGACTCGTATAACAATTATATGATTGTATCCGTACTAAATATATTATAGCCTATAAAAATAAAAGCTTCTTAAACTAGATATATCATGTGGAATTGAAATATCTTATAGCATTCATCTTTTTAAGAAGGCTTACGCACGTTCAACAAGATTTAAGAATAGAAATTTACCAAATAACTTTTATTTTAAAATACCAAAATTGTGCATTTCCCGTGCATTCACAGCATCGCAAGAGGGATTTAACTTTACCGCCTCTAAAATGTAAACCTATGCGAATCTCACAAAAGCCGCTTTGACATCGCGAAATGGATTAATATTTTGAAGTTACAAATCCCATTTCTCCAGTAATCTAAGTGCTCAGAACTCCTGAATGTTCTTATTTGGCTGTCGGTTCAGTTAAGATATACGGCGCACGTGATTTACTTCTCATTCGAAGTAATAGATTGCCTAAAATGTTGGATTTCCAAGCACGAATGCCCCTTCTGGGATATGAGAGCATACCGAAAAATTCTAGTGGATGAGTTATTGCTCCTCATACGTTCAAATAGGAGTGGTCAAGCTTAGTAGAGTTTTAGAAAATTCAACTCTCTGTCACGGAGTGGTAAAAAGTTGGCTACAATTCAGTCCTACATTAAACTTTTTACACACACAATTGTATTAAAAAAAAGAAAAGGAAAACTGGGAGAACCAGTTTTCAACTGTAACACTTCCAAAATAAGGAATTTCTTGTCAAATCAACTTGAGCAATTCGTTTTCCACTTATAATTTGGGTATCAAATCAAGAACCATGCATTTTAACAGTGAATTGTTATCAATATCTCAGTATGACTCAACGACGCTTGGGCACATTTACCATCTGATGGTGTAATGTGCGCTATTATACATTCCATTACTTGGCCATTACAAAAATGTGGCTGGTACCGATATTATAATTATATTAATGTAACCCTAAAATCAATATCTTAAAACTAACTGAACCAAATTAAACATAATTAAAAAGGATATGATTCGGAGACATTATTATTTACAATTAATTGGAATATGTATAAGTTATATTCATATATGTACAATGTACATCACCATCATACATCATTACAGCAGGTAGAAGGGAATTGCTGTTGGCTTAGTTTTATATTTTTAATTATTCTGTTTTTTTTTATTTAAATTTTATTTTTTTAGGTGTGTGTATAAGATTATGTTTTCTTTATTTTCCTATTTTTATATTTTATTATTTGATTGTAAATAAAGTCTTCAAATAAAGATATTATATGCAAAGTAATCGAGAGTCGCAGATAAAGACTTACGGATGAATATGGGTTTTTACAACTTACAAGCAATACTCTACTGAATAAAAAACTGATGCGATTCAATTGGTTCAGATTTTTGTAACTTTGGATTTGAATGTGAGAACGATATACTTAATTGCTTCAATGTAAAATTTTTGTGGTAGATAACGCCACATATGGTGGGTACAGCTGCCTACCACATACCAACCTATCATCACCACCACCACCGGAATGATATATTTCTCCTGCTGGACATTTTCGCGCGGAAAAATTTTTAAGAATTTCTTGAACGTGGCAGTATACACTCATTGCGGGTCTAATGTTGCATTGTTTACAATTCTTGCTTCAGGATGATCTTACGTATATGTCCCGTGAGTTATTTTCATGTTCCCAAGCGTTGTTGTGTCACACCGAGATGAAATATTTTTCTTATCTCTAGACTATCTGGATTCCCATAATCAACTATTCACTAAGTGAATTATGTGCTAGTAAAAGGCAAAGTTAGCTACGAAATGTAACTTGCTAAGTAGTTCGTGAATTTTGTCCACAAATTTTGTATGGATTTAATAAAAAACATCTATATCCTGTAAGCAATAAAAACATACATATAAATATACCTAAATATACAAATAAAAGCAGACTATATAAAAAAATTCAACATTCGTTGAATAACTATGCCTAGAATTCACTTAGAAACGTGGTAGAATTTTTAAATCACGCTTTTAGTCCCGTGATATTTTAGCTCCTGCAAAGATTTTATCGCATAATATTACCCTAAGAGGGGAGAACTAAATTACCAGAACGAAACGGTGAAAAGAACGGCATCAAATTGACGCACATGTCGACGGGAGATTACATTACCCGAAAAATTACTGTAGGAAAAGAGCCAAAATTGATAGCATCTTATACCTACTGTGAAATAAGGATGTAAATCGAGGGGTAAAGTGAATAAAAAACGCAAATTGCTATCGGAAGGAGGGCGGAGTAACGGGCAGTTGAAAAAGGACTGCTCGGAGAAAGGGATTGACGGTGCGAGAGGCTGGACGCTTCTAGGGGCGGAGGTAATGTAAGGTTTCGTTCCTGGCAGTTATGAAGGGGAGAAAGAGTTTATTTTGGAACGGAGAAAGCGTAGTTGGCCCAAATTCAGCTGGGCTATTCTGTAGTAAATCACAATCACGGCAGGTCTTTTATACGGCTGAGGAACTCTCCCTTCCGAATTAGAGACTCTCCCTAGAAATAATCACTGCGTATTTTAATATTCTTAGATGCATTATAATTTTGTTCTGCAGCAATGCTTTAAATCTAACGTGCGTCTGTTATTGAAGGTGACATCGATAAAGGTAAATAGAGCTGCTATTAATATTTTTAAGAAAAGTTACAATATAAATCTCTTTGAATATTAGTTATTTTATCAACGAAGGTGGAGCTTAAGTCAACAAATTTGTTAACTTATGCGTGATTTGAAGAGTTTCATATTAATTGATATATATCTCCCATTTTTACGCTTTTCTTTCGGAAGCCTCACGTAGTATGTATCAATGTATATTTAAATAATCGATAAGATATATACTTTTTCGCAGAATGTTTATTATAAAAAACTGAAAAATTGATTTCCGCGTTGAGTTGCAATCGTCAGGTACAAAGTCCCATGACGATACTTCGGAAATTATGGTGGCAACTTAATGCCGAAGCCGGTTGTCCTGTTTGTTTCAATATAAATTTTATGGAAAAGTACACGTCTCTTAGATTATTTAAAATGTAATCTACCAGCATCTCGCCCATCTCAGTTGTATTCTGTGCAATTTTGTATGGATTTGAGATGTTAGCATACGTATATCTAAAGTTGAATACAGAAAATCACAGGAGTGATAAGCTGAAGATGAAGCATTTCTTCTGAAATGCGCATCGAGTGTTCTTAAATTGCAGTTTCCTTTCTTGTTTCCCCAAATACCAGTGAATGAGACGAGGAAAATCGACAAAAATAGCTATTGAAGATTTTAAACCACTTTCTATTTAACAGCAGTGTTCCAAATTTTATTTCTTTACTCTGATAGTATTAAAGCATATGTTGATACCCAGTGTGATTTATGTGAATCGAATCGGCGAGTTAATTCCATTCGCAGTCTCAATTTTTTTAACGTTAGATAGGGATAGATTATCACCTTGTCTATCAAGCGTAAGGTACAGAATGCGTGGAAACCAAATCAAAGGTATAAATAACTAAACAATTTTAGTGTGGCAATATTTACCGTTCATTCCAGTCAAATTATTACTGAGGATAGTCTGTAACAACGTAGGTTCCAGGAGAGACATAGTTTAGTGTTATTATAATAAATATTTGAGTGGTTAAATGCAATTGAAGTTCTTGTTCGTATAAAACGGAAGAGCATGACAAATAACGCCCAAATGATTATAGGTATTTTGACCGTGATTTTAAAATTTATCGAGAAATTCATTAATTGCTTTGTCTTCCTCTCATCTACTTTTCCATCATTTGCTTCGGACCCTTTTTTCCTTACGGTTAATGCGGAGCCTCCTTTTAATCCAAGGCCTTCCAATTAAAACTTCAGAATACGTATATGAAAAATACAGGGGATGGTCTTAAGAAAAAGGAGCAGCGGTAATTCGCGCGAATGCAGCGAAGAATGGGAAGCAAATGAAGAAAGGAAGCCACGAGAAGGTTAATTGCTCGAGTTGGAGAGCAAGACACAATGGGACGGAGGTAAACGAAAGAAAAAGAAAAACACTTGCACAAAAGAAATCCCCTTTTATTTTCGTCATTTCCTCAGATGGGCAAACTAAAAAGGAAATGCCCCCTGGCTTTATCTGCAGCGCCGAAACTCCAGCGGAAAGAACATCCTATATTCCCCGAAGAGAGAGGGACGGAAGAGAGTGGAAAATTCAATATTATTCGAGAATGAGAAATAATGAATGAACTAACGGAACTCTTCGGCGGCGTTGAGGGAGGCGTCCGAAGGCGTCGCGGCGCTCGGCGACGCCGCATCGCTCTCGGGCTTAGGCGTTTCCCCCTGCGTGGAGGCCGCCACGGCGGTGGGGGCGTAGGCGGCGTAAATGAGGAGGAAGAGGGGGGCGAAGGGGGCGAGGGTGGGGACGGAGTGACGGTGGGCCATTGCTTTAGCCTGACTCCGGCTGCACTTCCGGCGGGTCCGAGGTCATCCTGGTCGACCTGCGGAAGAAAGAGTACATGGGTTATCATTAGCGTAAAAACAACACGCGTACGAATTAAGTAGATTTATGTCGGAGAGTTAATGCGGTTGTGCTATGCGTCCTGGTGAGAATATCTCGAGAAAATAATGCGCTCAGTTTTTAGCTTCCGTATCGGATTGACCCACTCTTCGCGAAATTCGTGTAAATAGAACTATTTTACTCTTATTTGAGGATAGTGTTGCAACACTACTAACTATACGCATTAAAGCCTGCCCCTGGATAACCTGAAGTGTGAACGGCAGAGGAAGAGTTCGTCGAAGTCATGACTATCTCCACTGACTCGCTTTGCTTCTAATGTAAGAGGCTCAAGATTTAACAGGCAGCGCATCGCATCGGCTCTTTAGATGAGAGCGGGAGGTGGATCACTCACACTTCTTCCTTCTAAGTGCCTATAATTCTTATAATATCGTGTTTAGGATTATTTGAACACGGAAATATATTTGAAGTGAGTATTGTTTTAACTTTGAATGAACATTCCAACTAAATTTTTCTTCTTTACGTTTTGTTTATTAAGGTGAAGAAAAGTAAATGAATCAACATCAACAATCAACAAAAGTCTTTCGTAGTTTTGAAGATTGTGTAAGTGTACCTTACAAAACCCCTTGGTTCGAAAATAAATTTTTTTGGAAACTACGAAGTACTTTTATTTATTTCTTTATTTAGATGGCTTTCCACTATATTAGTCCAGAACATCTTGAGTTTATTGTAAGGAAAAGTAACTGATATGCTGAAGCGTGACTTCGTAGAATGGAATAGACATCTCAAAAAATGAAAAATCTTGGCATCTTCCACAGAGATTTATTCAAACACGACCGGTTTCGTCACCGTGATGACGTCTTCCGGTGAAGAAAAGCATAGCATAGCGAAAGACTAGTGGAACGCCTCCTGAAGCGGAAACTTAGAATCATCGCTTCCCGGAAAATCACCCCTTCTCTCGAGAGCCCCACCCATCCTCAAGCATCATGGAGAAGGTTTCCGTTTTTGGGAAATCTCTCCTACCACCTGGAGAGGATACTCCCCGAGAACATCCGCCCTGCGTTTTACACCCCCAGGAACCTGAAGCATCTCTGCACCGCAAAGGACAGGATAGACCCAGACTCCCGCAGCGGGGTTTACAAACTGACCTGCAACGACTGTCCTGTTATTATATCGGCCAAACTGGGAAGTCGATAAAAATAAGGGCTTCAGAAAATAAACGCTGCTTTCGCACTGGGGGTCCGGGTTCTGCCTTCGCGGATCACCTTATCGCGCAGAACCACAGCAGCAACTTCAATCCCCATCTGCCGCACAAAGAAGTAAAAGGATGACGCCTGTATGCCCTCGAAGTAATAGAGATTGCGAAAAGTGACAAGAACACTCTTACAAACGAATATGTTTTTCCTAATATCTCCCCCCTCCTCTCCCTACCCTTAACTAGTTTCCTTTTTCCCAACCGGCTCCTTAATGTCTCCTTCTCCTCTCCGCTCTCTATATAAGTCCTTTTATTAAGTATTTCTTCACCAGAAGATGTCATCACGGTGACAAAACCGGTTGTATTAGAATAAATAAATCTCTGTGGAAGATACCAAGTTTTTTAATTTTTTGAAATGTAAGGAAAAGTGTTTGGAATTCTCAACTTCGCCAAACAAATATGGTCAATGGGCCTTTTTCATTCTGCAGGCCACTTATTGAATACTCCTGCTCCGAAGTATTCTCCAACTCTCTTCATGATATAGAAATCGGTCAAACCATCCATCTGGAAGGTAGAGAGTAGGACGTCAGATTTTACTTCGATACCTACTCTTCAGAATGGTAATTTATCTTTTAATCTGCATTTCCGGAATCATATTATGATCCCTATCCATGGAAAACTTCCAATTTTCTAAATCGCTAACATCAATGGTAACTTTAGTTTAAATTGAAAATAATTCAAGATAAACGAAATTTCAAGGTTCGACACAAAGTTCATTTCCAAAGATTTGAGGAATGCGTCACTGTATGATGTGAATTTTGAAAACTTCATGGATATCACAAGGTACTGATATATCAGGTCGTTATCGAGATTTAATTATAAGAGTAACTTCAAATTTCCGGAATCGTAAAGTTTTCTGTATTTTTGCAAATATTGGAAGAGTCAAAATTACTGAATAAGGGTCGGTACCAATAAATTCTCTCAGAAGAACTACGAGTATAATATTTCGTAGTTAAACCAATACCATTAAAAAAAAACTTAAGCCCTAATTTGGTGCCACTTCTTGAGGTTCCCTAGAGAAGTTCTTCGGTTTTTAATCCATCGACCTAGATCTATGAACACACAAACGTATAAAAAATAATGAGAATCCATCCAAAAAAACCATATACGTTAATCTAGGATCAATTCGAGTTGGTATCGGTGAGTTTCTCAGTATTGGTAAATAGAATGTGGTATCATCGTAAACTGAGATATCAGCAAATAAACCTCATGATGCACTCCGTATTTCCGAGCATTTAACCACATCAGACACACAAATGCACTTTGAGTAATGACCTTAGCCTTTTATGGCCTCTTCGGTCCAGCCTCCTTTGTGCTTAGTAAAAGTAGGAGGATTTGATAAAAAAAAATCCCTTGACGGTAAAACTATATCATCCGAACGGACAAAGTTTCTCTTTTACATCTCTACAAAACGATCCAGTCCCTTTTACCCGCTATTTATCTTTTAAAGCTTTTAGAATGATTATAAAAAAACAGCGTGGTTTTGCGAGGGAGTGGAAAGCGAATCACAGAGGGAAGTCCGGAGGCTCCGGGACCGGAGGTTGACGTCACAGATGCCCCAAGAGAGGAAGCTGCGATCAAGGGGAGAGGAAACACGAGGCTGTTTTTCTCTCGGGGAAGGAGGGGAACCTCAAAACATGAGGTAGACGTGAGGAAGGAATGAGCAGCAGCGCCGCTAAACATTTGTCGGCCGCACAGGGAAACCGCAATCCGATGCCCTTATACGATTCGGAGGATCGGAGATTTATCGATCATATTCGGAGGAAGTTCGGCGATTCAATCGGGACGGGAAAAGGACATCCAAGAGAGTCGAAACACCCATTTTGGAGAGACATTGTCTTGAGAAGAGGATCGATTTAATGCATTCGATGGGAATGCATCGATATTCAGTCATGTACACTCGTATTTATTGGGTAAAAGTGGGACAAGGATGTCCTATTGCCCATTTAAATATTTTCTAATGCAAATACGTATTAAATCAAAAATATTAAACATGTATAATTATAGATGAGTAACATTTAATGTGAAAATAGAGAGTAAATATGAAATTAAACTATGCTTTTGGAGCAAACAAAAATGTGTTAAATCTGATCGCAGATTAGGCTACTGTCGTTATAATCACTCTTAACGAAATGACTAAGATATATGTTATTGTTTATGAACTACGTATGTTTATATATGTAGTTCATATATATTATGAAATTTAAATGTTCGTTGTATATTTAAGAGTACATATAGAGCGATTATGATATTTATTATATGTATATACAGATGTAAATGGGTAGGTTTACTAGATGTATAACTATAAGAATTACATAAGTATATTATTTTGTATTAATTATTTATATTATTATTACCACTTGTAAGAATGTGCTACTATTTCTATGGAAGGAAAACATACGCAAAGAAAAATCCTGCGAAAAGTGTAGGAAAGGTAAAGAGAAAGAAATAGAACACGACATAAGGAAGAATAAAAAGAAATCAGAATGGATTTAACGGTTAAAATCTCTATTGCTTCTTGGTATTTAAGATGCATATCAAAAGCAATTGATCGGAATAAGTAAGCGAATCGTGCTGAATGAAGATTATAATTTTGTATTTGAGTATTTCTGTGGTTTTGTAAGGACTACGAATAAAACCGAGCCTCAGGTAATAAAAAATGCTATCTTAAAATTCTCAGAGACATTTTATTAACTCTATAAAATGAATATTTGTTAGAGTATGAATGTAACGAATTTTTACTGTTGTGGATAGAAATAAACTTAAGAGGATTTTAAGATCATCATCGCAATGATTCGAAGTTTTTATGATGCAAACGCCGTTATTATACTAAGACACCTTTCGCTGAAAAGAAACACTCGGGATTGTGCAATTTACAGGGAAAATCTGGCAATAGCATGTCGTATTGTAAGATTTCCTCCTTTTGTTTTACAATGTGTGTATATGTATCGTATCGTATGTGTATGATTTCTAAAGTCGGTATTTTTAGGAATCTTGTCTAAAGTTAAGCATTTGATTTAAAAAAAAATAACGTCATTTCATAAAGAAAATAAGGAAAGCACATGTGAGGTAGCACATATTTCACTATTTATTTTATTGCCTCATGTATGTCTTATTAAAATTTATTTTGGATAAGTTTCTAATAGCGTATTATCCAAGGACAGACTTGGCGATGCCCTTCGCAAAGGTTTGAATCGCCTTAGGTAAGTATCGTTTTATAATCACTACTAACGAAATGACTAAGAT
Source organism: Sympetrum striolatum (assembly GCA_947579665.1). NCBI lineage: Eukaryota > Metazoa > Arthropoda > Insecta > Odonata > Libellulidae > Sympetrum > Sympetrum striolatum. The sequence goes on along the minus strand of OX388342.1, from coordinate 42,770,847 downwards.
ATTTATTATTGTTTATCAATTACATATATTACTAATATAAATATTCTTATTATATATCTAAGGGTATTTTTAGAGCAATTATGATATATTTGATGTTGTAAATGAATGGGTTATTGTTTATATTATAATATGTTATTATTATGCTAATTGATTATATTATTATTATTACTACTACTTTTAATAATTTGTAATCGTTGTAACTAGGCTCAGCCCGTAATGAATGAATAAATAAATAAATATTTATTTATTCCTAAATAAAATTATCTTTTATAGAAAACTATACTCTCATAACGCGCAATGAAACGAAAAGCAAATATGGTGCTTATTTATACGGTTAAGAAAATCAAATTACGAAAAGAACCCACAGGCTATGCATAGAGAATATCTTAAACTTGACCTTGACGCAAGGGTGGAAGTTTATTTCCAGGGTCTCGTGTTCAGTCAACAGTCTTTTGGAGGCATCAGATAGTCAAGAGAGCAAAACTCCGTACATGTAAAAAATAGGAGCCGAGGGAAAATATACGTCGGCGCTGAAAGACGGTTTGCATACGCAGAACTAAAGATTAAGAAGGCGCGGAAGATCCTCTGAATCGTGAATAAGAGAGAAAGGGGAGCACGGTAAGTTTGATGGCTGCGATGTGGTTTCTTCTGCAGAGGAATAAGTACACAGAGACGGTATATGTGCTCCGTACCATCGCGGCCGGAGTTTGCCCGAGACGGTACGAGCTTCCGAGACAGTTTCTGGGTGGAGGGTAAGGGGGAGGACAACCAAATGAAGTACACAAGGGTTTTATTACGTGCATCAAGCCCTTGAAGTAATGGAATGAAGGGGCAGAAATTCAGGAGTGGTGGAAGGGTTTTTTATGGAGGGAATCCAGATAGTCTCGTATACTGGCGGAGGAATTGGGAGTGGAAACTGGGGAGGATGGAGTAGAGAGATGGAGAATGAAGAAGGCGTTTCGAAGGAGAGCAAGACGAAATGGAGGAAAATGCTATGAAGAAAGCTATGAAACGAGATTAAATGGTTGTTTGGTCGCAAAGGAACACATTAAATCGGTGCGAAATGAGAAAAAGGTTGAAGGAAGGACGTGGAAGCGCCTCTATCTTAAAAATCAATGGAAATAGAAAACACGTTACGTGATGCGTCCATAAAAAGAATTTAAAAATAAACAGCGCATGATCGTACTTGAATATTGAGTAGAAATGGAGAAAACTGAGTAGAAAGGAACGAAGGATTCATGACGATGTTGATTGAATAGTTTTGATTAAGACTATTTTGATTAAAGACGTCTTTAATACGGAAGGACACGGACACTCCTGGTTATTTTAATACTAATTTGAGTCAATTTAGAAACACTTTTAAAACGATTTAGGAAAGAAAATTTAACGTATTACTCAGACCATTAGACAATTGCCATTCAGACTATTCGATACCATACTAGCGCTCCAGCATCAATGTATCGGACTCGACTCCCCGAAAACCGGATTTTTCTAATTAGGAAATGGTGAGGGTTCCAACTAAGTAAACAAATAAAGATAGTAACAAAATAATAAACAGACTAAGAATTATGCCTTGACGATAACTTAAATGATGGACACTTTGGACCAATACAGTGACAATAAGTGAAATGGAAATGCTGCAAGCTTTGAAATGTTTTCTGTCTTTAGTCACGTATGAATTTTTGAAATAAATCTATGACCATAGATACATTCAAAGATGAATAAGAGGTGTAAAGTTTTGCATGTACTGCTATCTTCAATAATACTCAAGGATAAACAGATTTTCAAAAGTCAAAAAGATTAGTGTTTGGTTAGAATACATTTCTGTTATATAAGAGAACTGCATCTCAGTACCTGTGAAGTCTATTTTTTTACCTCTATTTTTTCAGTTATATCTTTCATGTGTTAAGCACACCATCTGGGAAACGTATAATTTTTATACTTTATACCTGTGGATATGATGACTAAAGATAGTTTAGCGCCTTAATTTTTTGGATTAGATATAAAATTCAATTGAAAGTCGTGATAATAATAGGCCTAATTTATTTGTACGAACTAATTGTAAGGTATGAAGGAGGACTTGGTAACAATCGATGGACACACTTATTTCCATTATTTTTCTAAAACTATTAAGACGATAGAAACCAGTTGAATCTAGACATTTATGGTTACATAAAAACAGTTCTCTTACTATTCAGAATATCCTTGCAGATACCAAAATCTCATTTATCACTAACATGATCGTTAGGAGTATCATCATCAAAGCAAATGAGTATCATGAAATGATGATAACATGACGTCACCAAGTAATAATCTTGAAAATCATAACTTTAAAAGTTTCAGGTAATGTATTTGAAAAAATAAGTCCTGACTCATTGTCAGTGTAATTTTTTACCGATTATATGGCACTTATTTCTTGAATAAAATTAAACTGAAGAAATGAATGATGGAACAGGGAGAAGAAAATAATAAATTTAGTCCTAAGAGAACTAATTGATTTTGCATTCCTCTTTAATTGCACTCAAGGTTCATATTTTAAATTCAATTTTAGGTTGTAGGAAAATAGTATAGTGTATAGTGTATATACATTAGAAAAATGTAATTTTATATAGGTAAAGATAAGATTATATAAGACATTCATAGAATTCAAGAAATAAAACTGTTCTAATGAATGGACGGAAATTACAACAGTTAAATTAGAATAGTTATAAGAGAAAGGTTTCTGATTAAAGGGCTGGGAATATAAATTCCCTTTAAAAATTTAATACTTTAGTAACAATTTTTCACTCTGGTTTCCTTCTCACGCACGTATCATGAATCCTGTATATGAAATTTGCCCTTCGGTTGTGGCTTAATGTTCATAATAAGTCATTAGTGTGATAATTGGAAGCATTTTTGCGCACTCCTTTTCGTTGGGCCCAGTAAGACACCAGAGGCCTCGGGAAAGTCATACATGGATGCGTGGGGAAGATAAAATAAATGCTCTGCGATAGTGAATTTTTTGTAGGCTCGTTGCCAAATAAAAGGTTAAGTTTTAATTCGGGTTTTTCTAGGAAACGACGGGAGATGTCAAAAATTGAATTTATACAACCAATTAACGGAAGAGAGGAAAATAATTTCAAATATAAAATCCCATTTCATCATTTTTAACAAAGAAAATGCTTCGGGAGCGGCTACGATCACAACCTATTTTTATCCCAACATTTTAATCAATCCATCCAAATCAATTAAATATTTATAATCCTTCTTAAATTACCTGTCGGCCGGGATATAATTGCGTGAGATATATTAATATATTTTTTTATGTAATTGTGTCCCGCTGTAGACCCTTGCTTTAAAAATGATTTGGTATAAATTTTGACATCACTCTGATTTATTGTAATTGCATCCTCCAGCTAAAAAAGAGCATAGAATCAAATTTTAACCAAATATGAATTTCTTTATAAGGTGTTATAATTTTTATTTAGTTTCAGCCTTCTCCGATAAGTGAGTTTACATAAAATCAATCCTTAATTTTAAAAAATCGATTTTGGTTGGAATTTGAACTGGAGTAGTTAGAAAGGTGCAAATTCTATTGCCGTTTTTTGATGACGTGGAATTATTGAGTATAAAACAAAGTGTTAAATGAACGAGAGATTTATCTTCTAATTATTCATAGAAATAAAGGTTTCATAAGGGACTAGTTTCACCTAATATTAGCAATCATGAAGCCCTTGCGGGCTCTCGGATAGTCATGTGGACAGCGCGTTTGCCTTTGGTGGAAGCGGTCCCGGGTTCGAATCCCGGTGGGAGCCAATGTGCGAAATGACCTTAGCTGTCGAAGCACTTTCAACAATACTACTACTACTATGAAGCCCTTAACGTTGCTTCAGAAATATGCTGCGAGTAATTTGATCATCTCAAATTATGTTTAATATATATTTTATATGATTTAATTACTATTGCAAAGGTTACGCAGACTTGCAGATTAACTGGCATTGAATCTATTCTCTCGAAAGAGCGTGCGATCGATAATCACTCAATCAAGGTCAAAATAATCGATTGACCAGATAAAAAACCCAGAACACTCCGAACCTTAATTTAGTCAAAGGTATGTATATATTCTGCCTCAGTTTTTAGGAATTGGTCACCATAAAGCACGATGCTCATTACTCATCAAATAGTGCACGATCATACATCACGCGCAATTCCGTCATCGTGCGAAATACGGATGAATCGCTTGCTTTCTTTATTTCCTCGTCGGTGTGTTTTTTCCTACGACTTCTAAAAACGGCTTTATCTATTTCGGATCCCCTCATCTCCACGAAATTCTTCCACGTTGATGGCATAGAAAAGGCCCTTCCGTTTATCTCCAGCGATGGAATTAAAGGTGTGAGCAAAAAGTATTCCACCGTTAAACTCGAAGCCATACTATTCCCATTTCGAGGATAAAATACGGGAATTTCAAAGCGGCGAGGGACAAAAAAGATACACACCTGCCTTGGGAAAAACGTTATCCTGGTTTTGTCTGTTATAAAACGCACTATGAATTCACGTGCGCTACATATACTGTCTTGACGTAGGACAAACGTTTGGAGATGACGTACTCGCACGAAAGTACTGATGACCAATTACTTACGAATTTCTATTCTACCATAACCCAATTGTGCAAGAAGTTTTGCGTGGTTTGGTAGAAGTATTTTCTTTTTTTCTTTCATTCATCACTATTTGAGACAGTTGCCTTTAAAAAGTATGGAATCTCAACGTTTGAACTGAAATGGATCGAATTTTGTGTAACTCTCTTTCCGATTTCATCAGCAACCGAACCGTTCCAGAAATGAAATGGAAAAACGATTACCAAAATGCCAAGACACTTCCATGTATGGAAGAATAACCATATAGGGGCAACCAAATGTCTAAAGTAGATTTTTCATCAAATATTTTAGAAGATAGCCTTATTGTTAGATAGAAGTTTCAAAAGATGAACTCCAAAATGTAAAGTATTGATCAAATCTTTGAGGTCTCGGATTACCAATTGGGCAACGCCTTCGGCTCCCGTGAAAGCATACCCGGGTTCGATTCCCGGTGAGAACCAATGTGCGAGATGACCTATGCTAACGACGCACTTTTAAGAAATACAACAACTCATGTAAAGGTAAACTAGGCAAATACTTGAAATTAGTGAATAATAATATTTAGACAAAAAAGGGAAATATAACATGCATTTCAAATGTCTTTTGTAATTGAAAATACAGGTACTGTAAAGCAAATTTTAGTCGTTATCGCAGAACTTTATCTTTACAAAGAACGTTTCAACCAACAGCACCAACGCCTGGTAAAATTTGAGCTTTATTGTATTCGCTTAAAGGAAAGCTACAAATACGCTGACGCAGAAACAGTGGATTATTTCATTATTTCATTTCATTTGACACATATGATAACGTAGGCATTTGATATCACCATAGCTTTATGGCGAGATTGTTTTATCCATAAGGAAGTTAAGAAGAAATAAATCACCGTAAGATATTGAAAATTCACATGACATCTCTATTATTGAGCTTAGGTGAGAATTTGAGTATTTTTCTACCACAATTTTATTTCAAGCTTGCACTGAAACTATCAAAAGTAGAATCGTCATATTCTTTTATCTTAAGTTTAGCTATACAATCACTACATTCACTTCATAGATACCAGGTGAATACAGAGACAGACCTTACAGCCTAAATTCCCAATCTATTCAAAGCCCATTTATATATATTTACTATTCCACGTTTTTATTTCGGTATACTTATAATTATCTTCGTTTCATTCCAGGACTTGGTGAAGCCGACTTGTAAGACCCGACAGTCACTTTGTAAAATCGTTGCACTGTAAATAAATTAATTTTTTTCTGTGAAGATGGAGTTCAAAGAACGATAGTCAGCTTAAAGGAAAAATGGTACATCTAAAGTGAAGTTAGATAAGTTGGGAGGATTTCCAAGAGTGCATTTGAATTATCATCATGAGAAATTTTGCTCTATCCCAGAATTTTTTTCGTGAGGAAGATACGGAAACTAAGGCAGTATCTAGTGCAGAAAACGTTTTGATTCGCTCTAGTTCACACAAAACTAAGGCTTTAAGCAATCTACGCGGATTCAGGCATCGCATAGTAGAAAATCTGGTTAAATTCTGTATTAGAGGCACAGAACGTTTGTATTTGAAACCTATGCAGTTCTTCTGAGACCGAAATATTTAGCTTCTGATTTTATATTTAATATTGTAACCAAAATGTTATAACAACTTATAAAATTTATTATTTTTACATACTTTCAAAAGTTGTTGGTCAAAAAATGATACATTGTTTACTTTTGATAAAATGATGTGATTAATATTAACGTGATTATGTCATACGAATTTTAATTATAGCTGTATTATCCCTTTTGAATATTTTTTTCAAACCGATATTCAACTTAAGGTAAGTTAAGATCATATATAGAAATATTATCTTTAGTTTCTCATCTAGGGCTTCTTTTAAGATAAAAATGCTTCTTAAAGTCGGCAGAACTTAGTAGAAATTAGCAAAACAAGCAGAGAAGTTTTCCAATCCAATTTTCACTTTCAACAGCTTCTGGAAGATGGAGTGTGACTAAGATATCAAATGATCTTTCCTTTATCAACTTTGACTAACCCTTCTTCTTCAACCGCGGAATTATAATCTAAGCGGTTCTTGCTCCCCATAAGGAGCATGAAATCGTTTCAAATTTTATTCCTTTAATAACGGGAATTTGGTCTCCATTATCCAGTTACGCTGGGTAAGAAAACGAGCTGATAAGAGTTTTCAAAGGTCGGGTGCGTGCTCGGATAGTAAGAGTTGGAAAATGTAAGGGAACTGTGAAGTGGAAAGTGAACGCAGATGGAGAAGATAGCCCAAATGGTGGTGGGCTCTTCTGGAGGAGCAGATGAGAATAAAATGAATATGAAAGGAATGGAAAGTCGTGCGGAGGAAGATGATTTGGGCAGAAGGTGACTAGAACGAAAGGAAAGGAGGTTATGAGATTCGAAATGGATTCTCTTTAAATAATTATTCTTTAATATTCATAGGAACGCTATACCCTACCGAAAATGGGTGGAAGGGTTTGTGTCCTCAACTAAATTCCAAAATTTACTATTTATTTTTTATGAAGAAATTAGTTAGACTTATCCAGTTTGGGAGACAAAGTCTTCGTTTGCTTTTCAGCACATCAATTGCTTCACAGTTAAACACAGTAATCCCTCTTATTAACCCTTAAAGTTCTGCCTTTTCATAACGACGATATTTCATATCAGTATGATATCATCGTTGCCAAATGTTGTTCCGAGACATACCTGATTTACTGCTTGGTTAACTTATTCGCCTATGGTGAAAGCGGTGCCGGATTCTATTCTCAGTGGGCCTACGAATATACATATGTCAAAATATGTACAATTTATCATATTTATTTAGGTATCATCACTCCTTGGTGTTTTAATACACACGGCTGAGTCATTCGTGAATAATTTCCCACGTTTCCCATTGTTTTCTTGATAGATCGGTGTGACATAATTCTTTGGTCAATTTCCAATTAATCTTTCATATAAAGTATTCTTGAAAACAAACTTCCAGCATTAATTATAGTATAATGTATTCAAAGACTACTGAATATGATTTTCCTACCTTATATTAAATTACTGTGAATAAATTTGTATCGATTTATTGATGTACACATATGAGACAGAATGTAAATGAATATATTTGAAATACACTACCATCCTGAAACTTTCATTTTTAGTACTTATAGAAAAATCAATGTCGCTTCAGCAACATTTATCATTATCGATAAGTAACGTTATCTTCTGTCATATCGTAAATTCTAAACAACATACTACTTACATACCCATAAATATAACACAATACTTATTTGTTACTTAAAGTTTCACGCTCACATTTATCTCAAGAAATCTGAAAGAGATGCGTAGTTTTCACAGCACCAGTACATCGGTGAGACAGCTGCAAAAGAATATCAACCTAGAAATAGAACGCTATATAAAATGATGGCGTCACTCTTAAAGCATTCTGAGGAAGTAAAACTGTTCTCAGATATTTATTCCGTGTTAGATACATTCCAATAAAAATCTGCAAAATAGCTTACCCAGAACTCAAAGCAATAGTATTATTCGCAATTTTGATCGTCGTAATTCCACAGAAATCCACTCTGAGATGCAAAATACGGCAACGCGATATAAGGCTATAACAGTGGCGTGCAAGGCTGTGAAGATTCCTTTTCGCTATTCAATGTCTTTCTATGTTTCATGGGAATACAAATGGGTGGTTATTATTACACTATTTAACTTAAGATTTGAAAGAAGTCTTTTTAATTAAATGACCCAGAGAATGAATTGCTTGACTATTTGGCTACTTGTGGGTGTGGTGCTCTAAATTGATGGAAAAAAGGAGAAGTTTAATAACCTATACCGATTAAATGTTCATAATTTTAAAACTATATACGTGGTGAAAAGGTTAAAGTTGTTTTCTTACAGACGTATATTAAATATTAAGAATAACTTTCGTAATTCCATTGCGTCGTGATAGTATCATTAGAGCACAAATAGAACGCAGAAATACTGCACATCAAGATTTTAACCCAAACTCCCCAACACATCCTAGATATATACATATCAAGTTCCATTAAATTTCCAAGGGAGGGAGTTGATGATAAGGGGGCTTCCACCTTCCCATTCCCAGATCTGTGAACAATGATTAATTAACTATTCTAAGATTTGGAGTCTATAGGTCGTATCCCATAATAATTCAATATTCAAACGCTTTACGTTTCAGTTTCATAAATGATGTTTTTGGATTTTATAAAAATAAATTGTACACTATATTTTTTCATATAATTTTACAAATAAAAGAATGATCTGATGTGAGCATAAAATCAATGCAAAGTAATGCTTTTAACCCTAGATTCTTTCAATGCTTAAAAGCGGATGACAAAAGCGAATATTATATTTAAAATTGGAAACATGAAAAATAATGCTGATGTTCTCTCTAGTGTATTAAATATAAAATAAGTGATTTTCACATCGAAATTTCGGCTTGTGTTATCTTACCATGGGATTTTAAATTTTAAATTAAGAATATTCCTCCAGAATTTCTCATCAATGACACAATAGATAATATCTAGTAATTATATCCTAAATTTAAAATAAAATTGCAAATCTTTATTCAAATTTGAAGGCCTGAATAATTTCTTATAGTATGAAAGTAAAAGTTGAAAAGTCACATCGAAAATAAATTGCATACCAGTATTTTATCACAACTAATGAATATACTCTAACTACTCCCAAAAACGGAATGTTTCTGTTTGATTCTATTCTAGTTTCTCCATCTTTTGAACCGTACATAATTAAATTTCTAAACTATTTCAATGCAGTTATTTCGCGTACCTTGAGTCAACTGGTAATGGATACGATATCACAACCTTCAAACCTATTCAGCTTTTATTAACCATTGATTAAAGTAACAATTACTACTTTTCACACTAGGATGAATTAGAAACTAGGTCACGTATTTCCTTTTATCTAGTTTAAGTAATATGTCACTGGCTATTCAAGGTCTCTAAAAAGGACTCTTTGTGCTCGGAAGCAGATGAAAGAAATTAAAAAATTCTTTCTTCTTTTACAAAATACGTGAGCTCAAAAATTGTTGTGCGCTGTCGAAAGATATCCTCGTAAAAGCTGGGAAGATTAAAATTCCAACAAACAGCTACGGAGAGAGCCATTGTCTCGCTACAAAGGGATTTTCCTTATAAATAATGGCGCCCCGCATTGAATTAGTTCGTTTCACACGAAAAAAAAACTTTTTAGAGGATTAGATCCCACAGATAAGATAAAAATATAGATGATATCTTTGGTCAGCGGATTTTATAACCTTAAATTCGTAAGAAGGGAAAGTTCTTAATATAAATTCAATATTATTCCAAGTAGCATGAATATCAAGCCTAGATTTTCAAATAAATATTTAATGATTATGCACTGTTTATACAGTTAGTTAGTACCTTTTTGGAGCCTAATGGTGTTATAAGAAGGATGGGAAAAGTTTCCAATGACAAATTTTACCATGTGATAAATATATTACATTTATTTCTTGATTTCCTTTTTTTTGCCTTTCTCATTTCTCATACTTTCATATCAATGAAACATTGACATATATATTTATTTATTTATTCAAATTACGCTGCGATTAGGCCATCTGGCCTGGTGGCAGCGGTTAAAACAACTAAGGAAGGATTGAGTTATATTTATGGATATGCAAGTAGTATGTCGTTTAGAATATCCGATATGACAGAAGATAACGTTATTTATCGATAATGATAAATGTTGCTGAAGCGACATTGATTTTTCTGGTAGTATGTACTATAATTGAAAGATTCAGGATGGTAGTGTATTTCGAATATATTCAAGCATACTCTATTCCATGTGTGTACCTCAATAAATCGGTACAAATTTACGCACAGTAATTTAATATATGTTAGGAAAATCATATTCAGTTGTCTTTGAGTACACTAAAATATAATTGATGTTGGAAGTTTGTTTTCAAGAATAAATTACATGAAATATTAATTAGAAATTGACGAAAGAATTATGTCATACCGATCTACCAAGAGAAAAATGGGAAACGTGGGAAATTATTCACGAATGACTCAGCCGTGTGTATTAAAACACCAAGCAGTGATGATACCTAAATAAATTTGATAAATTGTACATATTTTGAAATATTTACATTTGTGGGCCCCCTGAGAATGGAATACGGATTTCTGTGGAATGACAACGATCAAAATTGCGAACAATCCTATTGGTTTGAGTTCAGGGCCTGGAGATTTTTATTGAAATGTATCTAACATGAAATAAATATCTGAGAAAAGTTTGATTTCCTCAGAATGCTTTAAGCGTGACGCCGTAATTTTATATAGCCTTCTAGTTCTAGGTTGATATTCTTTTGAAGCTGTCTCACTGATGTACTGGTGCTGTGAAAACTACGCATCTCTTTTAGAATTCTTGAGATAAATGTGAGCGTGAAACTTTAAGTAACAACTTCTGTTTGACTTCTCTAGTCTAAAAGTAAATATTTTCCCCGTTTAATATTTACACATTTTAAGATATTTTATCACCTCAGGTATAATATATGTAATAAATTTTCACTTTCGATTAAAGTACGAATATTATTTAACTATATCCATGAATAATTCAATGCTTTGAATATTATGAGATTTGAGATATCAGTCATCCCGTCTTGCTTGTAGAAGTAACTAAACAGCGACGACGCTTTTCTAATTTACTTTAGATCACGACGTAAAGAGGATTTTCGGTAGCATTTATAGTTTTCCTTCTCCTTTCCCGTGAGAGTTTTGGTAAAGTCTACTGACGTTATGGAAGACCATATTTAAAAAAAAGTAATGCATCATGAAGAATAATGAAATGGGTAGGAGAATGTAACGCTTGGAAATTTCGATATAAATATTTGAGAGTTCGACGCAAAACGGAAACTGAAGTTACGCACCAAATTCGGTAGAAACACTTTCCAATGTTGAAAATTGAATTTCGGCTCATTTTGCTCAAATTTGTGTGGGGCCGTAATTATCATTTGTTATAACAGTATTCATCATTATCCCAGGAAACAGCTCTTGATTATTTGAACTTGTTTCCAGTTTTACTTATGAAATCAATACATAAAAATATTATGAGGAATGAGATCGTGAATTAAAAAATATTTTTTTACGATAATGAACAAAACCGTTGGAATATCTCCCTCTGACGACGTCATATTTTTTCTGTGAATTTCAGTAAAAACGTTTTAAACAACGGGAAAATGAATTCAATATTCTTAAGTAGCATCATAATTACTATATAATTCAAATAAATATATATTAAATCCTTCTGTATACGTACTCCAAAGCTTTGTTATGGAATGCCACAGCTTAAATGGCGTAACTATCGAGTCAAAGAAACAAGAATTGCAACTTTTGAGCAAATTCCAACAAACACCATCGCTAAAATGCCTCCTCGTCTATTCCCTGCTTCTCTACACTTTAGTATTCCTCTATTTCCCTTACTCAACAGCCATTAAATGAACTCCAGCCCTCCAGGGTGGCGGTTTCTCAAGCGATTTCGGGAATATTTATCTTATCGAACGTCATTAACGCGATGTTTTCTTTAGAGGCAAATAAGTTTTCATTAAAGAAATCCCTCATGAATCACGATCGCCGCGGAACGTCAAGTACCTGTTATTTAGATACGCCGTTCGTTCTCCGAAAGCCGGCAACGTTTGCCAAATGGGATATCCCGCCGCGGCGATAACGGCGCCTTAATGGCAGACCGAATTTCTTAACGTCCAGCAGTTGCGCGACTCAAGGCGCATTTTTAAGGAACCGCCTGCGTGACTCATGGAATTGCAATCGCGTGTGCGAGGGACATAAACGCAATCGAATGGATGAATACGTATCTTTTGCATGCACACAATCCGGAGGGATTGCTAGGAGAAAACACGGCGAGTCTCTCACGTATGTCCTTCCTCGGAGATAAAAGGAAAGGTTTTCACGGCTGTCACGAAATGCTGAACGAAACACGTGTCCGACGAAGAGACGAAGATTGAGGACGGCGGCAGGAAATGAAGTCTCGTACTTTCGGAGTGGTTATTAAGGAGATGGAGGATGACTTTCGTGAGAGAATGGCCTCAGAAGTGATTTGTAACTGCCGCAAAGAGTGTTTTGGGAAGACAGACAGTGACGCTATCTGGAATCTGCAGACCAGTAAAGAAGGTAGGATATCAATTATTCTTCTCTTTAAGATTGTTTAATGACGGTGGAAATAAACTGTCGCACTCTTTTGAGTGTATTTGCGAACGTGGAACGGTGAACGCAGGTGCAAAGGGAAAATAAACTTCACTCTTTAAGACCTCTCTAGTCACAGTTTTTAGAGATAGGTGTTTTACGAATATATCCCGCCTCCAACCGATACGCTGTTTGGAAAAGCTAAAACATTATTGCATGCGAGGGCTGGAGCGAATGTTAGACGTCATAAGAAAGGGCCGTAACCACAGGTGCTGCGATCGTTCTCTACGGCGAAAACTCGCAGATCTTTAACTGTACTATCGAGAGAGAATTGCTAGTTAATAATTGAAGGAAAAACCTTATTGCCTCAGATTCCAGAAGAAATAGCATTGAGTAAATCTAAATGGCAATCAGGTGTGAGGGAACTGAAGATTTCATCATTTCGACATTAAAAGTACATCTTATAAAATCCAAAATTTTTTAAACAAAGCCTTATAACAACCCTTCATGATATAGTTGTAGCCAATTAGTATGCCAATATTTTCACCAATCAGTATGTTTTGAAAAGTATGGAATAAAAATTTATTCAGAAGAAAAACGTAGAAACCTTGCATTAAAACCAAACTTTTGAAGACAGGAATTTCTCTACGACGCTAGTGCGGTTCGTACCGAACCCTTGATGTAATATGATATGTTGCTCATGATACGACGAAAACAGCAAAATACTTCATTGACTATAATAATTCTTACTAGTACAATATCGCATTGAGTTCTTATGGTTTTAGATGTGACGCATTTCTCATTTCAAACATCTGCACAACATATATTAACTGTTGTCGTAAATAAGGGCTAAGCAAATTTCTATTTTGTTTCACTTTCATCTCAATCTTGCAAGTTATTATGCCAAAACAGCCTCCTCCCATTGTCCTTCATAGATTCCTAAATCAAATATATCGCTGCAATTCTTTTTCATTCGCACAAATAGTAATATTTTTCAAATTTTCTGATCAATAAACCTTCCCTATAATGAAAAGAGGCCATATGAATACATTCATACATTGTGATATTGACAGCAAAAACTCAAATTGAAATTAATTACGCATTTCTTGAACATGAACTCAGCGTGAATGAGAATAAGATAGGAGTGGTCTCATGTGAATTCCATTCACAAGAATGCTCTCTTTTCCGCCATCACCAACACGATTTTCTCGTCGCAGATAAATCCCCGAAATGGCTCCCGACCTCATACAAAAGCGAAACACAGGAGCATTTTATCTTCCAAGTAAAAGCTTCCTTAACATGTCAGGGTCATTCTATCCGCAGCCAACGATAGCAGACCAAAATTCGCACCTTGGATCGTTTGCTGAGTACGTCGAGAGGTTCAACAGAATAGATTTGTTTTCAAAGAATAAAACTGATTGTATTCACTTCAGGACCAAAATTTCTAAGTAAAACCATTAAATTTTTTTATTTTGTTTCGGTATATCTTTCTGATGTATCCATCCATTTCGAAATCCATTCTTAAATGCAATAATGAACCGGTTAAAACTAATCGGCCACTGCTTTTAAACGACACTTCTTGATACAAATTCATAGTTCACACATATTCAACTGTTGCCACCTGGTAAACATACCAAATTTAATTGATTAAGTAAATAAATAATCCAAAGCTTTAAACAGGGAAAATAATTTTTCGGTTTTTCTCCGCTTCGGCTACTTGCATTAGACCGGTTTCTTTCTGCCTAAATATAATCCCTGTGCAAGGATCACATCATGTTTAACTCTTTATAAATAATGTAATTAGTATACAATTAGTTATTAAATCTTGACTTATGTTGTTGAAATTTAATTGTGAAATAGTCATTTCCTAGTCGCCATTGCATTTTTATTACATACAATTGTTTTTTCGCTTGATGAGAGTACTAACCGGTAATCGACAGTGAAAAAATAGTGGTTCCCGATTTCGTCAAGAATTGGCTTTTAGTTTCGGTTCGGTTATACATTTTAGCTAAAAACGATTTTCTTCAGTTGCTGTTTTTGGTTCTATAGCGGTTTGGCGTCCTGTTTAGCCATACGCTGCTTCTTTGCTTATAGCGCGTTTTTTCTTTTTTTTTGAATTCGGTATAAGTTACGATTCTCGCCAGTCAGATGGACCGTTTTGGCTTCCTTCCAACAAACCCACTCTGAAGTTTTGTTGTGCTCCTTCGACCGAACTGCGTTCTTCCATCACCCTTTCTGTGTCCTTCACGGTGATCTCTCTCTCGATGGCTTTTAATTCCAAGGAGATAAGAAGTATACGGCCATATGCTCGTAAAGTTCTTAGCCCTAAATCGCGACTATGTGGTGTTGGTGGCAAGGATATTGATATTAACTTGCGGATAGGGATAAAAATGAAGTGCTCAAGCGGGGAAAAGAAGGATTTCGGTTTTTCATGGCTATATGAGCAAATAAAGAGCTCTGAGCAGGATAAGAAGGGATTAAAGATTAAAGGGAACGTAAGGCCGGACTATACGCCTCAGCTGATGAGATATTGGGCAAGGAACGTAAAGATGAAAGATGGGTATAACTTCGAAAAAAAGCACCAACTTCGTCTATAAAGCTTTCTCTATCACCTATTCTATTCTTCGAAGGAAAAATAAGAACTTCTTAGAAAAAACGATGTATTTTTTGAGGAAGATTGAGGAAAAAGAAAAATAAAAGCCAAACAAAAATTATCTCGTGCCGTAAATCTACATATTTTGTATTCATCGTATGCAAATAATTATCTATCGTACGTAATTATTATCGTCGTATCGTATTGATATATGATGAAAATTCCTCGTGGGCGAGATTTCGATAACAATTCTTACTACAGCTAAATACTATGCTCGACTAATACCTCATAGTGTAGCATATTAATGTCATTTTAGTAAAATTCGATATAAATCCCTTATTATAGTGTTTCTTTATTTTGGTAAACAATACTTTAGCAGCTTTATAGAAAGAATTTAAGTTGTAGTCAGGTACTCATAAAATAGTAATGTATGTATATGGTGCTGAATATCAATCTACGAATTTCTATGAGTACGTATATGGTATCCTTGACGCTTCAGTTTAGATTTGCCTAACTGTAAAGTATTCTAGAAATCAAAATAAGATTGTTCTAACCGAAAACTATAAGATAATTAAATTAATTTTTAAAAGAAGCCCCTAATATTGAAACGAGATTCGAGGTTCGAGATCCATTCTTGTCAGAGGCGTTCTATTTTGTTTTAATTTAGGATTTTGATGAAGCACACCATATTGAACAGAATCACTTTTCCGAATTATACGTGACCCTTTATGGGATTTTATATCCATTCTTAGTTGACCTGTAATGTTTGTGAGAGTAATGGAAATTATGGACGCCGTTGGATAGATAGTAAGTATGACTTTTTTGTAGCCAGATTTTTATTATGTAGAACATAACATAAAATTATTAAAGCTTTTGCAGATATCTTTAAAGGGAGTTCAAACATCACTTTTCCCAATGCATGATCTTAAGCTGTACCCTGGGTGATTTCCATAATCTATCCGTTACTAAAAATAATAAAAGATAAATGCTCGTTAAGTATTAACATAATTTACGCCTTTATTAAATTAAAAATTTTCAGAGCAAGTGTAGAATTCTTAGAAGTTTTGAAACTATCGACGTTGCGGCTTCTATTGCTGAGACTTTCTCATAATTTGACCCTGTATCCCTTTTAAGAAAGTTTGACGTACATGCCGATATATAAAACTGAGATGAAATATATTTGTGATAATCCGTTAATCACGCTCCAAGCATCAAAATAATCGACTTAATTCCCGGAGTTCGAAGTTTTTATTTCTTTTGGAAAGGAAAATTTCGAACGAATGCAATATATAAAATAGGCAGGAAGCAAAATTTATGAAGGGACATTTTGTAAGGTTCACGGTGAAAAAGTAAAGGAAAAGCGCCTTCAGTAGCGAATTTTAGGTAATGTGAAAAAAATTAAAATATCTCGGAAGGGGGAAGGATGATGGGATAGTAATTTGGGTGGATACGGCTTATAGAGAGAGGAAGAAGACGTAGAAATAATTTCGTAAAGGTATTCGGTAGAAAACGTAGAATTTGTTAAGAGTAGTGATCAGAAAAAGGGTTAAATAACCGCGGGAATAGAGAGAGATTAGTTTCTTAAAAGGAGGCCGAATAAATGAATCCGGTAGAATGGCGATAAATTGATGGGAACTTAAGAGAGACAGAAGGGGTGGAAATAGAAAGGAAAAGCGAGGAAAGAATGGACCTAGGAAATATATATTAGGAGATACGGGCCATTTAAATTCCTGAACTTTCAACATTACAATATTACATTTTGATGGGCTGCTGTTATTCGCGACTATCTTCCGAGAAATGAGGGTATCAGTTTCTTTGAATACATATTCATCAGACATACGCTGGGTGTTTAGGTTTTCTTTATATCTAAAAGGGTGGATAAGAGCCAATAAATTGCTTCGAAAAATGCCATGAGAGCTCCGAATGAATTTCCGAGAAATTGAAATGGTCCCATACGGATTGATATATTTACGCATTTTTCTTTTCTTCAAGATGGTATTAATTTAGCCTCTCTTCTTTTAAAGAATATAATTTAACGTTCGGTTTCCCTGTATGTCAGTGAAGTCATAGTCAATGTAATAAGTCAAATTTTATTCCCATAATTTTAATAATGTATTTATGGTTAACGACATAAAATTTCATTCGCAATCACAACATTTCTTGATATTCATGATGACCTCAAAAGATTGTGAGAAAACTATTATTAAATTTAAAATTTCAGAGAAAGCAGTACAATTAAGGCTAACAATAATATAAGTGAAGATGAACTTTTTCACGATTATGCGTGCATTCCTGATTAATGTGAATTTTTTTGCATAATAACGTAATTAAATAAAGTATCTCTTCTCAAAGTGGAACACATGGATTCTTGTCCTAAATAAGTCAGACATTCTACTTCCAGTCAATCCTTTGAACTATGAATTAAATCTAAGATCGAGATAAAAGAATACTTTCGCCAAACATTAAAACTGATTATTATAATTTACTTGGTTACTACGTATTGACAAAGGCAGCAAATCAGTTATTGCAGTGCGAAATTTCCATCTGTAATCCTCGACATAATCCTGTTGATGCCTGCTTTGACCCCGAAAAACGGGAAATTGAGTTTGATTATCATATTTGCTCTCGCAAAAAATTGCGAAGGGGCAAATCACGTTAAAAAGCGAAAGGCTGCCATTCCCTAATTCGATACTGCGCTTTCATCATCTCTCGGAAAATAGATAAAAAGTTGATTCGCGTTAATGCGCCTCCTCGCTAGGACAGTGTCGAAAATAGCCATACTTCATCCGGCAGACATTTTTCTGGCTCACAAAACGTTTCCAAAAAGGAGGAGGAGAAGGTTTTCTCCGCATAGTGATTCCACGAGAGTCGAATATATTTCCTCGACACGCTAAATTTATTACGTTAGCAGTTTCGCGCCTAACCTCTTTCCCCGAGGAAATTCACAGCGAAAAAAAAAGAAATGCCGGAAGAAAATGATTTCCAGAAAAGAGTGCAAATCTACTTTTCGGTCTCCTCCTCTTCCAAATTCGGAAAGAGAAACCACAAATACGAATGCAAATGGAGGAGAAGAAACGGAATCGAAAAGACAAAGGAGAACAATCTAGAAATGGGAAACAGGAAACATCCTCTTCTGTGTGTCGGCGCCAGAAATACTCTCCATTACCGAGCCCTTCTCACTTCGCCTTTGCTTCATTCAATTTCCATACGTGTTCCTCCAATATCCTTTGTCCTCTCTCTTGAAACGATACACCCTCATCTAAGCATTTCCTTTCATCCTTCCTTGGGATCCCCTTCGTTATCCAACTCTTTTCCTCCATTGCAATCTTACATGAGTCCTTGTACTTATGCGCAAGATAAAAAAATGATATACATTATGATTCATTACCTTTAATTTTAGTACTTACTGCAAAGCCTTGACAATAAATTAATAACTAATTATCTAGAGTAGAAATAAACAATCCAGATGTGTCTTATCGTAGTGCAAGTAATATCTTTCATTTTTGCTAGTAATTGGTAAGTTTCTGGTTCTTTTTTGTAGTAGTCACTCTATTATTTTCATAATACAGGGAATGGTGAGTATTAATATAGCATATTTTACTCAAAGAATGATACGCATGTCTATTGACATTTCTTTGTTTTATTTTCACCTTTACGATAGATAGTATTTCACCATAATGTACCTTGCATTGCGTATATTTTCCGTACATTTTACTTAAATTGGGATATAAACAATGTTTAAATATATATTATTTTTCTCATCAAAGCAGTCTGTTAACTTTTATATTATTTTTTTATCTCGAGTCTTCTGTTAAATCTAAGTTATTCCGCTATAATGAAGACGATTTTAAGTTTAAAAAATATGAGGAACTGATAAGATACGTCTTCGTCTAGCATTTTCAATTAAAATATTCTATCACAAATTTTGCTATTGTTCATCTAAAGTATCGTTCCATAATTCTGAATGTTTGATGGGTTTCTTTAAATGGAAATCTCAGCTTCAGTGTTCCCTTTACAGAGCAGCTGGATCAACCGCCCTGAGATAATTTCGTTTGCTCTACTTGCCGTCATCTTATTCACTTCTCAAATTTTTGCTTCAAATCGTCCCTGAATTGCCTTTTACCTTTTAAAAATCATCTCCCTTAATTCTCTTCCCTTCTCTTTCACCTTAATTATTTCATCCTTCCTTATTTCGCCTCTCATTCATGCCGTCTCCTCTTTTCTCTTTCACTCATTACTTAAAGTGCCATTTCCATTTACCTCTCCTTCCTTTCTCTTCATTTTACCCTTCCTTTTGTCTCCTTCGCTTCCCTTTCCTTCGTTCTCTTTCTTAATCTCATTTCCTTTGAAAGGTGCCCTTTTGCTTTTACGTCTCTCTTTCAGCCGTTTCTCTATATCTCCTCCCATTTCCTCAAATCCTCTTTACTCCCTTGTATTTTCCTCGCTTCCTCTCGTTCGATTCGCATCTTCCTTTCCCCTGTTCTCCTGAGGACAATGGGCTTCGGCAATGAAATGTGTTGTTACGTCAGGGGAAAGCGAAGATGGGGCTAAAGCTACCGAATTCGCTCCCATGCACATGTCATGCTCTTCCCATCCCATTCCCGAACCTTACACCGCCATTTTCCCCTTCCGCACCCATATTCTAACCGGTTTATTGCCTCGCCGATCCGAACCTCTGTTGCCTTTTTCCATTTGTTTTTCCTCGTGAAATGCCTCTCTATAATATCGTTACGCTTCAAACATTGCTATCCGTCCACCTGCCTCTCTAACGACAAGATAACAACGGTTTCCCTTTGAGCACCATTCCACGGTCCGTTTAGTGGGATATCACATTATGTATGATGAAATTTAATTGTGGCGTTAACCCACTCTGCTGAATATGCGATCTTCCATTCTCTTTACGAACACGCGTGTCCGCGAAATGAAAACTAATTAAAACCTAATTTTTCCCATAGTCATCTTAATTAACGAGCAATTTTCGGTTTGGATCACGGTCTAAAGGTTGGGACACGCATTTTTGGCATTCATTGATACTTCTAAATCGTAAAAGTGACGGTTCTCTACGGATTTGTTTATAGTTTCTAATCCTTTGTGATTCGCTGACATAAGTATGTTTATCTATTGGAAAAAAATATCTGCATAGAATTTTACGCGATGGACGTAACTTATAAATACTATCCATTGGCGGGAGTAAAGTAGGAATATATTTATAAATGAAAAACTAGATCAGAATCTACTTCTTATAGAGAAATATCCAATGCTTTCAATTAGAAACGTTCATTGCACGAGAAAAGAGTAACAGTGCGTGAGTATTCGTTTTCTTAAAAATGCTACAATGAGATGCTAGGACGAATCTTTTTAAAAATTCATTCTTTCTGCGAACGATACGCGACATTAACGGAGTAAAGAAGTTGTTTAGATAAACTGGTATTTACATCCCCTGCCACACGCCTAAGGGCGGCTCGCAGGGTATTAATGTAGATGTAGATATAGATATACGGTCTCTTAGCGAGACTAAATCAATAATTATAGGAAATCTAATGCATCAGTAAACATGTAATATGAAGCATTATCAATATCATGAACTATCTCATCGTCTATCATAAATTTATGTATAATTTTCGTCATTTCAAACAAGCATTGAAGTAAATACAACCTGCGATGCGTTTTATTATTTCTAAGTTAAAAAGGTACAAAAAATTGAGGAGATAGGCTAAGCTTGGAGTTATACAGCATTCAAACTGTAGGAGCGTTTGGAGCAAAAAACTAAATTTTTAGCTATTTTTGTTATTTGTGTATTATAATATTCTTCCATGTAATCGAAAAGTAAAACGAAGTAACGAAACGACGAAATAAAAAGTTATTACGATGATTAATTCTGAATTGAATAGTCATTAAAGAGAGATAGGTATGATCAGAAATACAACATATATATCCTAATTTAGCAAACACGTTAATTGTTGATAGCTGTCTAAGCAAAAGGTGAAATAAGTTATTTCTATCATTTAATTGTGCGAAATTATATTAAGGTAGCTGTCAAGGATATGAGAATTTATTAATTTTAATTCTATATATGCTGCATCCGCTAGTTTGTCCTTCCATTCCACTATTGGCCTCACGGATGGATAAGGTAACAACCTCTAATATAACTGTCCAGAAAATATTTTATAGTATACCGTTTTGTAATAATGCAAGGCCGATGATGGTTGAAACATAGATTGAACAAAGCGGGTTTCTTTATAAGCTTCGTTCTTATTGAATTAAATTCCACATATTTTACCATGATAGATTAAATAATTTCCAATCATACACCATATCAATCAAATAACACATAGAAAATACCCTTAAAAAATAAATGTACAAATTATTAGATTTTACTAATAACTTACGAATATTTCGCGTTATCGTGGTCATTTGAGAATATCATGGTGCAATTTTTGGGTTTATGTTATATACATTACATTAATTCATACAGTATGGTGGTATTTTTTTTCTTAAATAAAAATATAAAGCTAATAGTATAGGAAAATTCTCCGATTTCAACATCTTCGCTTGAATGATAAAAAGTATGACGAAAATAAATGACCCATTATCGGGAGTTGTGAAACACACTAATGTAGAATTTGATTGATTATAATTTCAAAGATGACATATCACTAAGAAAGTAGGTGTTGCTTTTATAGTACATTCTTCATCTCCCCTAAAAGGTTACTAGGTTAAAATTTCCTCTCTTGAAATTAATTTTCCTGGCTTCATCTTCTGATTATAACACCGTGAGACAAATTAAGGGCAATAGTTCAGGAGATAAAATTTTATATGAGCATTTCCCGTGTAAAGTATATTTTTCCTGAGGTAATGCGACCTTTACTCTTTATTTACGGCGCAAGTTCCTCGTCCATTTAACGAGAAAACTTCCTCCTTCTCTGCTGTACGAAGTATAGCTAAAGTTATACCTAATAATCTCCCCTAACGGCCAAATTTTATACTTTACTGAGATACATCCACGGGAAATAGAGTAATGATAGAAACTCATCGACGCCGTCCCATCCAGTAAAGCTCCGATTTATTAAGCAATAAATAAAAAGGGTTTTATAATATACCACCACTCCAAGTTAAAGAACTATATCTCAATTTTATTAACATATATAAAAGCAAAACTACGATAGGTGAGGGAGGATGCTCCATTTTATGACCACGACTCCCTTTTTGGAGGTATTTTTATCTTTTGCCACGTCGACCTATAAATTTATAAGCAGTGCACGAAAAGAAGAAAACGTGTGAGTCACTGGTAATTAACCGCGCAAAAGTTCTGCAAAGAACGTTTTCCTCGTGATGAATCGCCGCTGGCGATGACTACTTGGCATTCGAAATGCCCATTTTGATGTATCGACCGCTTCGTGGCTAAAGGAGATGCCTTAATCACTCATCGTTGATGAGAGCATCCGAATTTTTCGCTGATGTTTTCATTCTTCCTTTTACTGGATCTCCTTTCAGCGAAATTCATCACCAGATTCTCTATGGATCGTGAAATTCGATAACTGGCGCCGTATTTGTTCGCATCAAATCAATTTTTCTTACATCAGGGAAAAAATTCCCTCTTTTTATAGAGATTCTCCGAAATTTTAACGGCCAAAAATGATACCCATTCGCTTCAAGGAATATCGTAACGAATCAAGCGTAATTAAGGAATTTGGTGGAAAAGTTACTAACACATTTTCGCGGATTTAAATGTTGATGGGACAGGTAAACTCGCTAACGATGACGCCCTGAGGAAGGCAAAACCGTTCCTATTGAATAACTTTCTAGGTTCGTTAATCGAAAGAAGTTTTTCAATTAAAGTTAATATCTACCAACTACCGTTTCCAGAAATAGAAATCATGAATTTATAAAAGCCGCCCCAAGGAATTATCCCGGTCTTTTCAATAAAAATGTAGATATTTTGACGCATTCATATTTTTGTATTTCCATTATTATCAACTTCTTTAAGCATCATAAACTTACAATGATAAATGTCATTTTAAAGGTGATATGCCAAATAAATAGAAGAATTAAAACATTTTTAACTACTCTTCTATGATCAAATTAATATATAGATTTGCTTTAACATATAATCGAAATAATATATAGAAGTATTTACTTAAAATGTATCAGTATTTACTTGCTTCTGGTTCTTTGCCTGTTAAACAATGTTAATTCATATTGACTACGCAAATAATTTCATGTAATAATTGTGTTGACAAAATTTTCATCTGATGGCTACACTCATCTCAGATTCAATTCATATTTTGCTAAGCTGCACTATTAAGGTAATAGT
Source organism: Sympetrum striolatum (assembly GCA_947579665.1). Taxonomy (NCBI): domain Eukaryota; kingdom Metazoa; phylum Arthropoda; class Insecta; order Odonata; family Libellulidae; genus Sympetrum; species Sympetrum striolatum. Next base: position 42,747,134 of record OX388342.1, on the reverse strand, counting down.
CATAGTCGTTTATTGACGTGTCATATTCAGATTATTTTCGGTACAAACCCAAAGTGAATAGATGTCTCGTTATACAATGAGATTATACAATCATACAAACTTCAATTCAGCTACTATCCTAGTATACATACATCGCATCATAGTATTATCACAAACATTTCAATACCTCATATTAAAACTACCATAAAATACCATCAATCTACGAAAATAATAATTCGTACATCTTACTTTTCAGGAATGCAAATTTAACTTCGGACGTCAAATATTAAATACATACAGATGAATATAGTAGTGATGCTAGGTAAGCTGGTGAATAAACAGCATAGTTCTCGAGTACCCGATATCATCTCAAGTATGACTTCAATTGCCTCGTAATATGGCACTGCTTGTTCAGGAGCTTGCTTTGGATGGATGCACAAGTAATATTTAAGGATTACGCAGCTGTTTATATCTTCCATAAAGCAGGCGATGTTTTCGAAAATCCCGAAGTAGTACTATCATCGCGCAAACAATACATGGGAAAAATTGAATACAAAATGGGACGTCGCTTAAATCCGTAGAAATCCGACATGCAATAATGTAATGGGAGATATGTTGAAAAAAATAGAAAGCAAAACGGGTCGAAATAGTGGTGCATGGTGAATCAATTTGAAATGCGAATGAAGCTCCATGAAAAAAACAAAGCCCAGAGACGAAATTGCGTGTCCAGACCTTATCTCCGATCAAAAAATCCGCCCTCCTCCCGATGTCCTGCAAGATTGGACTCGCCGGAAGCGGAGCTCTGCGTCACCACGCGCACAGACCTCCACACGAACTTTATCTACCACCTCACGGAAAATCCACCCCTCCAACTCGCAAATTGCTTTTTCTTCAATTTCCAAAGCCCAATTTTTTTCCTCCCTGCAGTAGCGGAATATTTTGGGATAGTAACATGGCGGAAACAAAGACATCTTTCTGCGCCGTACACCCGGCAAAATGAAAACCCCCTGCGGAAAAATATCAAGGCAGAAAGATCAACGGATGCAGGGATCGGATGTGCGGTGGGGAGTGGGAATAATAATGGGTTACGCGGAGTGCATGAGCGGCGGAGTGGGGCGCAAATTACGGAAGGAGTACTCCGAAAAATTTTCTCTTCTCCCTGCAGAGTAACTCTACTTAGGAACCTTGAGGGCTATTTGAAAGGGGTCTGTTAAATATTCAGAGCTCGTTCAGGGGTTGAAGGGTTACAATTCGTAATCCAAATTTCCTCACCCTGGAATTTTCAGCATCTAAAAGTTATGAATTAGCATCAGGAACTATCTATACAGATGAATTACTAAATTTAATCATAATTAGCTAATGATTCTTAGATTGTTGTATATTAACTATATATATTATATTAGTAAAGTTCTTGGGAAATAATAGCGTGAATTCTATAGATGCTCTATATAGAATTATAATGGACAATCCATTAATTTTGCATGACATTTAGTCGTAAGTTTATACCAATAAAAAAGATCAAATAATTAGACGTAATTGGTTTTATAAGAAATTTGTTATAATTGGATAATCATTGGATAAAATGGAAGTATCGGTATAAATTGGAAGGTAATTGAATCATAACAAAAGTTATAATTTGATGGTGTTCAAAGAATGATGTGAAAAGGCTAAGAAAATCAGAAAAAAACTTGGTGAAGAGCAAAAATATTATGGTTATATTTCAGTCCGGTAGAATATTTCTCTGAAGCTATATTTCTTAGATGATATGTGATCCGTATTTTAGGATATTCGAGAATATTAGAAAGCTCAAATATCAATATTTTCGATCGAACTTTGAAACAAGTCCACGCTTTTTCAGGAATTTTAAGTAGAAATTGGCTAGAAGAATCTCTACGGAACCTCCCAAACACATGAGTTTAGATATTATGGAATAATAGGGTGAGGTCCCAGATAGGAAAGTACGGAGCGCGTTTTTATTTAACAGTCGCATTTCTGGGTTCGATATTTAATATGAGACCATAGGTACAAAATTACCTCAGCTGCTAAAACTCATTTTAAAAGTACTACTGCCGCTAAAGAAGTTTTCAGTATCTTCAATAATACATATTATACCCCTTAACTATTGAATAATGACATGATTATAATGTCGATTCAGAAAAAAATGAGCGCTTGTGAAAGTTCTGGTGCGTTTGTCTTAAAACCACCACATGAAGAATTTATTTTGAAATCTGTCATAATGATTACATAGCAAGTTAGCTATTTCGGTGTCTTGTAAATTCTGTTTATTTGCCTCTTGAAATAAATAATGTAATTCTCATTAAATTGGATTTGATAGGCTGAAATTTTATGTATCGCATTTATAGATCTAATTCAAGGTAATATGTCTTTAATATTTGGTAATTAGAAGTATTCTCGTAATTTCTCATTTGGAGCCTAGCCAAATGAATTGTTGGAAGGAAGGAATGAATCGGAAGGAACTATTTCTATAGGAATGAAAACTAAAAATTATGCGATAAATGTTCAATATAAAGCCAGATTTTAAGTAAAAGTAAAGAAAAACTCATCACATTCGGGATAAGGAAGGCTTCCTTAACTTTCAGATGATAGCCATAGAATTGAAAAGTTCGAATTTCCGAAAACGAGTCCATTCATTAGAATAAACAAGCAATCTATTTGCAATACTAGTATTTATGGAATATGATAGCGATGGAGGAGTATTGAAATAAAAGTTTTACGATAATGTTAAAGTATTCTACCGCTAGAATGAAAAATTCATACATATTTTAGAATTTCTGGAACCTCTCTGATCTACGAGGGTCTTCACAAAAGTTTTGAGAGGCGCAGAAAGAACGAAATATAAAAATATGATTTATTTATTCAACGTTGTAACATATAACATGACACAAAAGTATTCTTCTAGCTTGTTTTCATTTTCAAATGCACAACTTCAGAAAGAATCTAATTCCGTTCTTTTTCCTTATCTCGAATTTCTTATCAAATAAGAACTGAAACAAGATATACATAAAGGTAATTATTTCAATAAAACTATACAGAATATCAGGAAAGAAAGTTGATTATGGTTTCATGGACAAAATTACTGGGATAGACGAAATTCGGAATATTTTCTTTAATTGTAACAGTCAAATATTGCGGAATGTCATTGCTTACATGATGTCATGCAATCCTGTGTTCAAACTATTTCCCTCCGTGATGTACCCTCCTATTATATAAACGAATTACCTGTATTCCTATACATATTGATGACCACTTGTACTATTGGATATCGAGCCATCACAACATTTACTATAATACTTTTCCCAGCGTATAAATAGAGGCTACGCCGGTTCCCTGAAGAAATTACTAGCAAAGAGTGAGCTTGAACAAAATGTAGCATGACATGCGAGGGTTGTGTACTTGAAATATGAATCAGCTTGGAGTTTTGCGTGCGGAGAGGAAAAACGACAGCATTCTTAAATTTATTTATTATAGGCACTATAAATCATCTGTCTCGGAGAATTTAATGCCCGATTTGAAAGAACCGAGCTTCTATTGTTCGGGCATCAAACAGCAATCGCAGGGCTTTGATCGCGATTGTTTGAGAGCATACCAATGACCAACGAGGAATTAAGCGATTCCAGATTGGATTTCTCCCAATTTTTTCTTGGTTAATAACTCCGACCCTCTATAATTGATGATGTTTTAAAAATTCTGGTTGAGACCCTCCATTGAACAGCTCAATCCTAGCTGCAGGAACTTTTGAAGATATAATTTAGCGTGATGACAGGGAAGTGTGTCGTGCATAGGCACTATTATAGTCTTTGAAAGCACAGTTTCTTTATGCCATTTGTTCACGGCGAAGGTTGAAAAATATTGCGGTCTTGTTTGATAAATGTTGTGCACGAGACTAGTAGAATTGAAGTACGCACCATTTAACAGCTGAGAAATTTGCTATTGAATGCAGATATTGCGTGCAATATCTAGTAATTACGTTAGTTGATCATTCTGGCAACTTAATATTCGGTAACTTCTGACAACGCTTCGTTGGGATCTGCGGAAGAAAGTTAAAAGTTATATCTTTGGAGAAGAAAAGTGATAAATTACAGATAAAATATTATTCATTATTTCGTGGCATTAAAATTTGAGATTTTTGGTTGAAATTTTAATAATAAAGTGAAAGTGATGGGGTAAAAATTGATAAAAATGTTCTTAATTACTTAATTACATATTTCCAAATAAATAAACTTGGTATTTTAATCCGAATAGAATAATGGAACGCATGGATTATTGAAATGTTAAAAAATTGGACAAAGCTTAATTTTAGTACCTGTTTTATCTTCTTTTATTAAGAAGGCTTCAAACCTCCAGGGTGACGTGGAAATAGTCCGTTATAACATTAATATTGAGGGAGCGGGGACTAACATGAATAGGATAAATTATGCGGATGGATGGCTATGTAACTCATTAGGATTGAGGGTAGGAGGATAAAAATATATTATGAAATGAAATCAGGAAGGAAAGTTAAAATTCATATTTTGAGCTCCTGATTAACCAAGTGTGTAGCTCGTTCGGCTTTGTAAAAGCGTTTCAGGGTTAGATTCACGATGTGAGCCTATGCGTAGTATGACCTAAGCTGCCGAAACCCTTTTGAAACTAATACTATACTAATAATTCATTCGCTGTAGTAATTTTAGCCGGGTGAAATTGATAATGATAGCACACATCTTTCATCTTAGCCCATGGTAACTCGCAATTATTTTCAAAAGTAGCATACATGTTAAAGGCGATAGCGTGAGTGAAATCAGACGAACAAGTTAGAAGACGCGTTAGGAAAATACTAGAGATCTTCTAATCATTAATTCAGTGAGGAAGTTTCTTAGCTCCAACCTTGGTGCTCTCTCGACATCAATCATGAACGATAGCCTCATTGTCAGTCAAAGTCAATGACCCAGCGCAATTTCAAAAGGACCCATGGTGGGCTTGAGATCGGCCCGGTCAATGGATCTGTGCTCAGGTCAATGGTGTCATCGAGAGAGGGCGGCCCGCTATCAGTACTGCCACGCCCCTGCCTTTGTGGCATAGAGACTTCCCCCGAACGAGCGGATGAAAAAATCCGCAGGGATTCGAAATAGCCGTTAAAGGTAGTGCAAACAAGCGGAAGCGGTTTAGGGCCTTCGAATAAAAATCCTCGGTCCACAAGCGAAGGTACTATCCTCTGCCAAAGCAATGTGGGCTACGGACGGGGATGATAGAAGATATATCCCTTATTTCTGGCGGAGAAAAGAGCCGTTTACAGAGGGTACACGATTGTCCGCATTTGCGGGTCAACGTCTTAGAACTATTTTCCCCAAAGGAGCCTGTGGGAAGCACTGTGATCTCGGTCAAACGTCTTTCACAATAAAATCCTTGACATGCACAGAAAGTTAATTGAAAATACTCTTTTTTGGTTTTGAATGATGAAATATAAAATAAATATGAAAATAAATATATTGGTTGCAAATTGGTCTGTGTGCAGGGGAGAATGAGTTTAGTCGAGTAGGTATGAACCCGAGCAATATCAATAAAATATAAATGTTTCGAGAGCATCCAGTTATAGATTGAGAGATAATAAAAAAAAATTCCAGCTATTATTCGACTTTTTTAAGTAATATCTATTCCGATATTAATAACTGAATTTGATACATAAAAAGACATGAAATTTTCAATTGAGGTGTAAATTAACCAAATTTACTATTCAAGTCGTACAGATCTTAAAGTAAAAAAGTAAAGAGCAAAAAATCTCAAAACAGATTAAAAACTATGTTATCTGACATTTTCCAGTATATTGTTAAATAATTTTACTATTTTCACAGAATCGCTTCCTAAATAATCTTTTGGTTAGTTGTTTACATAAACTAAAAGAATCGTCATTGAGAGTGGTGGAGATTATTTTTTTCAAATAACAATAGTAAAAAAATTTGTATATGAATTTAGGATAAAATTATATTAAATAAAATACTAGACCTTAATACCAATAAGGGTGAGTAGAATAGGAAAGAAGACTTTAAAGTATCAATTTAGCACAACGTAGAGATGTTATTACTTCATTTATAAATATTACATTTTTTGTCTTTCAAGTTACAACCTTACAATTCATTCACTGTTAACTTCACAAAAAATATACGTTTCTCAGTTTGTCTAAATTCAAATAGAAAGTAATGTGACTACCAAGTTGGAAGTAAAATGTTTCAGTATTCATTCGAAAATCCAACCACAAAATTTCTCATCAGATAATACGTAATTCTTGGATATACCATGCAAGGAATCCAGGCATAGTACCTAAATATTCCGTGGCATACCCAATGTGAAGACACGCGTGCGCTCCTTCGATACAACAACCAAGATGTTCTTGCCACGGCAGAACCTTCAAATTTTCTACATAAAATACAGTAAAAGGGAGCTTTGAACGCATGTGTGGTCCTAGAAGAAATTTTAGCGGAATGGATCGCAGATGAGGAATTCGCTTCGCATTTTTTCAATTCCCAGTGATCCGTAAAACCTCCTCAAGAAAATCCGTTCATTTAAATCCTTACTCTGCTTCCAGAGGGGGCAGCTCCCAATCCTCAGGAGCGTCTACTGTCATTAAACCAAGCCGATTCAATTTTTCAGCACCACCCGAGTGCACAAAACTCGGGTGGCTCCTAAGTGGCGATTTATGAGGAACATCGCAGCTCGACGTCATCACATCACTCTCCGTAGAGGTGGAGGTGACAGGATCCATTAAAACGTCGCTTCATTTCTTCCCACTCTCAGTAGCTTCGAAAGACGTGAGAAACCCTTAAGGGCAGAGGGCTTCCTCTTATATCTCCCATCGAGTCCACACCGGGCACCACTCAAATGTAACAAGTTGGGATCCGTGGGCAAGCATTAGACGGTGTTTACAACACAAATGCCTTCTCTCACGTAGCGAAACATGGCGAGCGTTGTCTCGAGACTGAGAGATTTAACCATCCCTTTCTTTCTGATTAAAAGGAAGAAATTGAGAGCGATTGCCACTAAACCCCAGTATATATACGAAGGTTGATGAAAAAATACGGTTTATAATTTTATTAGGAGCAACGTAATAAGTTTACGTCGATTTTGAATTAATTTGCTTCGAAGTACATTCATTGACTGGCGATACAGTTATCCCAACGTTGATTTCATAAAGAATTTTTTGAAGGCTTTTTATAGAGGTTCCTCGTCTGCTTTGTCTTGGACTTCTCAATGATGGAGATGGTATCAAAAAGTTTTTTTCTTAGAATGGTTTTTATTTTATTTCATTTTTGGGGAGAGTCAGAAGTTGCACTTAGTTAAATCCGGAGATAAAGATGGATGTACGCAGACAAAAATCTTATTTTCGGCCCAAACCTCGTGTATCAGAAGCGAGGTGTGGCACGACGGGGTGACGTGATGGAGGAGAAAGTCATTGACCAAATTTTCTGCTATCTTTCTCCGTGCATCGTTTCCCAAATGTTGCAGTACGCACATCTAATATTCGCAGTTTACAGTCTTTCTCCTCGGAATTAACTCTGATCGCATTCTGCCCTCACTACCTAAAACTATTGAGCATAACCCTGACGTTTGACTTTGACTGACCAGCCCTCTCAGGGCGAGGAGAGCAACTCGTTTTCCATTGGAAAATCTGAATTTTCATTTTGATATCATAGCCGTACACACAACCTTTACCTCTAGTTATAATTTTGAGCATGAAGTCCGAATCTGGATCGAGGCGATCCTTCAACTCCGTGCAAACTGGATCATAAATTTCCTTCTGTTAGTCAGTCAGAGTTTGGGAACAAATTTCCTACTCACTCGCCTCCTTTGCAAATCATCAGTTAAAATACTTTGCGCGGACCCATGAGAGATATTTAGCTCTTTGGTTTGCTTTTAAAGAATCAATTGCCTGTTGTATCGAATCATCTCATCCACTTTTTGCAAGATATTTTCTTTTTCTGTAGTCGACAGACATCCCGGCCGTTGATAGTCTTCAAGTGACTCATCTACACTTTTAAATTGCTCATATCAGTCGTAAACAAGCTTCAGAGTAAAAAAATTGTCGCTATTCACTGATTTTAACATTTCATCAGTTTCTTTGTCATTTTTTCGTAACTTAAATAAAAATTATTGTTAATGCGCAGCTCGAAATCCATGATGCGCGATAGGCACGGGAAAAACGACCTAACTCTTTCTGCTCTGGAAACCGATTTAAAATTCAAAACTACTTCAAAATTTACACTATCTATCTCAGAGGATCAGTCTTATTACTTCAAATGGATCTAATGTCAGCGGATGCTGCTATGAAATTTATTCACCTTATTTTTAATACACCTTGTAATCAAAAGCTATCCGATCTGCCGATAGAACTATGCGCTATAATCTAGGAAGTTGTCAGTAAACGTGAAAACAAAAGAAGGAGATGTTAGGGATTGCCTATTAGGATGGCGTACGGTGAGGACTGAGTTTCCGGATCATTACGGTAGCTCTTGAAGGACAATCAGAGACCATGTAAATTCTATTGTAGATGGGGAATTAAAGCTGAATATTCATACATCCGCTCATAAGTGTTCGTTTTGGTTAGGGAGTCGTTGGGAGTCACAGTGACTTATTCACGTTCAACAGCTTGTAGAAAGCTGATTCAGGTTTCCTATCCACATTCCGAGCTATGGATGTATATATTTGGGAGATGCCATAAAATATTTCTGAGAAATAGCGGCAATGGATTAATGGAATTCTTTAAGAGGAAATATTGCCCATATCGAACTCAGTATTTTTTCCGGAAATGTATTTGCAGTTTAAGTTTTGTTGGTAATATCACGATTCTCAATCATCATACAATTCAGGAAATAACTCAAAAACTTTTGATCTTCCACGCAATGCCTTCCCTTCTCTACATATCTTGGGAAAAACTAGTATTTTGGATCCGCCTGGGATCGAACCCATATTCATGAGTGTTTAGATAACTAATTACTCATGAACATGAAAACATCGCTTTCGAAATGCCTATTAAATGTTCTAAAAGTGAAGTGTCATTTCTTGTTTTCTCCAAATGCCGGTGAATGAAACGAGGAACGCCGACAAAGACGGCTATTGGAGATCTTATATCTCTAACCTTCATCTCCATGTCAGATTTACGAAAGCGAATCGAAGGCTTTATATTTATATCTGTTTTGTATCTATCTTTTACAAGAAGTATTTTTTTCTGAATTTTGCAGTTTATTATCGACTTTTTGATTGTAATTAGCGACGTAAAACTAAATTCGCATCTCTGATAGGGATTCAGCACTTTTGCAATGATAAATTATGCGTCATCAATATACGCACGAATACGTATAAGTAGTAATTAGAACGCTAATATCTAATTTATGCAACAAGAGGAATGGAGTTTTAGCAATAGAAAATATTAGTAATATTTATCGGAAGTATTTGTTAGTATTAGTACCACATAATGTTGATTTTAATTTTTTCCCTCATCGCGTTCTACCCTAAAAACTGGTAGTGAAACGATTTCCGTACCAATTATCATATCGGAATCGGCACGCTGAATTCTGGCCGAATTTATAGCACGGAAATGGGAGAAAAATAGAGACAATTGACTGCTTTTCAGTCGACCTTGGACAGTGAAACGGAGAGGTAGTGTTTGAATGGTTTCGTGATCGCGATTGAGATTTATGCTCAGATAGTTTATCCGAACTGGAATTTTATTCAGCAACTCCCTTTAGAACACAGTCATGATGGCTGTAAGATTATAAAGTCGCATAATCGTATTGCCTCCGCATGAACAATACTCAGCGGGAAAACATGTTGCTGCAGGTTTTCTTAGAACAGGACCTTAGAACCTGTTCTAAGACAAATTATTTTTAAAACAATTTTTTTATTAACAAATAAGAAAAACATATTTTATATAACCAGGTTATTTTGTGAGAAATAACTGGTTAGATAAAATAAAATGTTCTACAAATGAAAACAAAAATTAATTTAAAACTCCTTGAATGAAAATGCAAAGAGCATAATATTATCATTTTTTAGTCTCACCTTTTCATAAAAATAAATATTAGTTTGGATTCTTCAATAAAACTAAGATGAATATTAAAAAGACTTGTAAAGATAATTTCTGTCCCGAATACTTCCTCTCATTCAAGAAAAATTTTCATTAACTATTTTATGTAATTCCTGTAGGTTAGTTTTCCTAGCAAAAAGGTTGATTTTCACATCGTTTAATTCCATTAAAATTATTCTCCAATACTATCCTATTTTTAATCGATCCAGAATGTCATTAATTGAGTTTTCACTTTGCGGAAATTGCTAATGAGGCAGGAAATATTGATTTTGTAATGGCCAGAAATATACTGTTAACATCTCTTCAGCATGCTTTCCTGGCTGAAAATATTCTCGTAATTCATGAAAGCAATCCATTAAATAACCTTAATAGTTGCAGAAAATGCATTGAAACGTTTACGTGGCGCAATGACCTCTCAGATAACCGCCCACTTCCCTCAAAGATCCACTGGGAGGGGGCCGTTTACGGACTAGAATGTAGCTTCTTTTCTGTAAACAATGCATCGAAAATGTATTAAGCAGCTATGAACCCGGAAAGGTTGCAAGGGAGCAAATACAGTCCCTCGCAGAGGAGGAAGTAAACATTGAGAGATAAATTAAACGAACAAAGAGATTTGAATATGAGAGTTTGACTTCATCTTTGTTTTATGGTGGTAAAAGAAAAACAGTATTTTTTCCTCGTAAATTATAAAGGACCTCGGAAAATAGTCATATATGTAAGTTTATTTGGATTAGGATTTTGCTATTGACAGAGAGTAATTGGTTTGTCGTATAATACACAATTTAAGTACCTTGTTTTCATAAATAATTACGAAAAACTAATCTTTCCGCGAGTTATTAAATCAACTCAAATGAATTTCTTATGAGTACTATTTTCTTCTTCCACGAGATTTTCTGTGCATAAAAATTCACTTTAGTCTAAAATTTACGGAATTTGAACACAGAGGGATTTGATCGTTTGTTTTTCAGGCATTCCAGGGATAAGGACCTCGTTCGTGTGAACGATTTAAAAAAAATTGTTGATTTCAGACTAGCGCAGCATAAATAATCCTTCTTTCGACTTACATCGAAAAGGACGATGAATTAGATAGTTCTTGGATTTCTTTTCTGTTTTTGAAATAAAGGGCATAACCTGCTTGCTAATGATATTTGCGGTCATTGGTCTCTAGCATTCGTTCGCCTCCTTCAGCACGTTACCTTCTCTAACATAAACACAATCGAGTGAACTATGGATGGAATATGGTGCTGATATCTCTTAGATATGAATAGGTACATTTTTAATAACCCTCCATTTCCCGGTAAATTTATGTTATTCAATTTTAAGCCATTAATCGTCCACAGCAAATATAGCGTTTCGTCTACTTCGTGCAGTATAAAATAGATTCGAAAAACGTGGAATTAAAAGCTCTTATTTCGTTCGATGGATTTCAAGCATTTTTTTATGAAATAATCTATCGAAATATTATAATTTTCGCATATCCAGGGATCCAGCATTTTCGATTCCAATATCCAACGTAACCCTATCCGTATATCATTAGCGTGCCAATTACGAGAAGTGTTTTAATAAAGTTAATTATTTCCTGTTGCTCCGTGCACTTAAGAGATCGCGTGACACAACCGGCAAATGACCCAATGTTGCATGATGGAATATGTCATTGTGGTCATTAACTTGAGGTATGGTTTTGGATGAATATTCATTGCTCCAATTGGTAGTTTTTCTGTCTCCCCTCTTTGCCCTTAATATTTTATATGATTTTAATGCAAATTCTACGTTAATAGTAGTTAGTGTAAGAATTTATACACATTTATGGTTATCATGTATGTGCCGCCTGAACTTAAAAATATTAAACTTAAACTTTTGAACTTAATAGTATCTAATAAAAATGATATCGTTGTTACAATCCTTAACTATGAATTGAATAATAAGTTGAGTTCTCTGAATGATGATGATTCTATGATGAATTGGTTCCTATTCTCCAAAACAGGATTTTGCAAGGAGAAATTCATTAGCCTTTGAATTTTTTAAAATACTTAAGATCCATCTCTATTTGAATATTAACGCTCTCTGAATAAGCAAGAAAATTTTCTCCATGAAATAACGTAATATTTTCTTTCAGAAGTAAAATGTACTCCTCACGCCGTAAGGAAGATAGCGTTTTTATTTCTACACCTCTCTGTCGTATCACTTTCTCTTTGAATGGCTTTTACGATGGCATCGTCACGTCGAGTGTCCCGAGGAACTATTGTGCGTCCGTCCGATACCGCGATACGATGCCCGGGAGGTAACGACGTTCATTCCGTGACAAAGGTATTACATTTTCCCCTTTCTTCCTTTTCCCTGTTTGGCCCAGAGGAGAAGTTAAAAAAATGAACCCCACGCACGGCCAAAATTTTCAAATTTGAATTTTAGGAAAGTTCCCGAATGACTGAGGTAAGGAACAATATTTCAAAGCAGACCTCCATTCATTTCCTTTTAAACTGGAATTAATTGCGTGATTGCCGATGTTAACGAATAAAAATGCTTATTTGCCGAATTTTATGATACTTTTTTAGCATCACGATTTCTATTAAAGAAAACTATGATTGTATTCGATTAATTTTAATCCGATAAAATTAAGTAAAATAAGATCACTGAGTAAAATTCCACTAAAACATTTATTAAAATGACAGGTTTCGAATAAAGTTAGTTCATCATCAGGAAATTATGCTTGATGATGAACTATCATCGTCTGGAGTGAAAAGGGTACAAAAAAGATGAATGCATCGCATTCGAAATACGTATTGAGTGCTCTTAAAATGTGTGGTTTCCTTTCTTGTTTCCTCGAAATACCCGTGGATGAGACGAACGCCGACAAAGATGGCTATTGGAGATTTTAAACCTCAAAAGAATTTGACTATTATTCCTTCCTATGTTTTATTGGAAAGATTTAATACCAACATATTTTCATCATTTCCATCACAAGTGATCATACATTCGTAGTTTAGTAGCTGATCAAGTTCATTTTTATAGATGCATGTAGCACCTCGAAGAAAGGAAAGGAAATATAAAAAAATCTTCGACACACATTAATTTCACTGTCAAATAAACTTATTGCGACAAGTTTCATCTTTCAAGTGGCGATCAAGTCAACTTATACGATATGGCATAGCGTACAGTCTGATTAGTTCTTAGGAGTTCCTTCTGAAAGGGTTCATCGTAGAATGCATACAGCGAAATTTACATATCGTTAATTTTGTTAACATGAAAATAGAATCCGAACCGGAGGAATAATATTAAAAGTCGAAAACGGATACCACAATATAGTCCAATGCACAACATTTAACTTTATCGAAATTAATAAAATGTTATTGATTATAAGTAACGGTGACTTACAGTCCTATAGTATATTCTAGAGTTCTAGAGTTCTGTAGTTATATTGAATAAAGCTGTGAAAAAGTAGAATAATATCTTTGTTAAGGTTATAATACGATTCCAACACCGGGAAGTTGACTGACCGAGAAAATTGATATTTAATCGAATTTTGGCGTTTTCATTGATCTGTAACGGAAATAGGAACAGAAAAATGTTTTTATGCTCTGACAAACTCAACAAAGTTAAAGCCTCTGGTTTCAGAATTAGATAAAGGTGTTTTAGAGCTAGTAAGACCGACAGTTTCCTTATTTCTACTTAATATGTTTTTTTTTCTGTTCCTTTCTTTTCCTATATTCGTATAACAAAGTATTAGTATGTAAATGGTAATGGAATTTACGCAACCTGGAATTAGAATTTCTTCTTAGAAAGTAGAAGACTCGAGTTCAAGTCCCAGTCATAACCCTATTTTTGTTTCCGTTTATCATTAGGCTCGTATATTGATTTATATTTCATGAATGGAGGTAAATGAAACGTGTAAGAGATTTAAGGAAAGGGAATTAAATTTATATTTCTTTCACTCGTATTTTATTGTGACCGTGCTTTTTAACTTTACACCTTATATACATTTATCATCTCTGTTGTCGATGAGAATTTAGTGCTATTCTACTTTTTTAAGACGCATCCGAAACTTTAATTCTAGAATTGGTCCCTTAAGTTCGGAAAAAATGAAGCTGTAATGCTATGTGATGTTTCTGGAATGGAAAAAAAATCTTTCATATTGACTGGAATTAAGACGCGGAGGTTTGCCGTGGACGAAAAACATAAAATTACAATCAAGTTCGAGAATAGAGTAAAACGTGAGATAAAAATATAAATTAGTATAATATAAGTGAATAAAACCATTTTTAACTTCATGAACCTAATAATCAGGCTTGGAAAATGTGTTAATGAACTAACTTCCTTTCTTTAGTAGAATATAGTAAATATTCCATCTCCCTTAAGATAATAAGTTACTAATATTGATAAGATGACATTATTTCCGCTATTTTTAGTAAATATTCAGTGAAATTTCATCCAACTCATTGAAAGAATTGTTAATTCATAAGAGTTGTAGCGGCAATTGAATTTCGCTGAAATTGGCAAAGAAATTCACTTCCTTTAGGATTGAGGTGTTTTCAACATCCTATATTGAATGGTAAAAACTTGACACAAAATTTTTACATATAATACAAATAGATACACAAAAGGAAAGTAATAACTTAAGGTAATGGGCGAAATGATACTTTGCACCTATAGGTGTGGACCTATGAATATTCCCAGTCATCTAAAACAGTATGGCTTAATGTTCTGGATAGATAACTTCATTTGTGAGTGCATCCGCCCAGAAAGTAGATAATCTGGGTGTGGGACTCGGTGCTCTCCGCCATTTTTCTCTGAGAAATAACTTATCATACTTTTGTCCCAAAAACAAAAACTTGAAGTCATAACTCGATAATCTCACTTGCCTCAGTGAAGTATTACGTATAAAGGCAACTTACCATCAAATATGTCTCCTCAAAATGATGTAACTTGGAATTCCATCAATGGCTTTGCACAATAGGGTGGGCCGAAGAAACGTTAGATAATCAGATGGATATTTATTCGTCAAAATTAACGCAATTCTCAAAATTAATAATTTTCAGGTTTTTTCACGAATTGAATTACGCCAAACGAAAACTGAGACATTTTTAAAGGCATAAAGTGTTTAACAATAGGAACATTATGGCAATTACGACTTCCAAAAGGAAAATTTAAGATGATGCTCTATTTCGCTAGAATTTTTGGTTGTTTTTCAAGTGGCCAATGCTTCAAATATGTTGACCGTAGTAAAACAATAGATTGCGTCGTAAGACAATAGATTGCGTTAAATAAATTTAAAATTTCAGAAACTTTATACAGAGATGTAAATTTAACGCAAACACATAATAAAACGTCGGTATTTAGAATAATTCAGTCTCCATAGGCGTTTGTTTCTCATTTCCGCCTGTAGTTTCGCAAATTTTTAACTTTAGGGCTCGGGCGGCAGTGGTTAAAATTATTCGATTTCGGAAAACATTTGCATGCGAGATCCTCATATACACAACTTTCTCGCACAGGGCAAATTTGCTTATGAAAAAAAAACATTTTTCTGCCTACCCTAATGTACAAGTATGTACCATTCGGAAAAAAAATTCCATGTCTTGACTAAAGCGATCTGTTGAAACTATCTTCTACTCCGAGTTTTCCATTGGCCATAATTTTGATTGAGTCACTTCAAAGAGCCTTGCAATCGTACCGTAAGCACTTATGAACCACTGTATTCGATGAGATGTCTGAAAGCAATGCCTCACGTATCGGCCTCTTTAGCGGAAGGCTTCCCGAAAAGCGAAGCAGAATGAAAGGAACCTCTGAAATGGAGTGACGTACGCCGTAACATGGCGAGAGAGAGAGGTGGACGAAGGATACACTCAATTGTGCAAAGGAGAATATAAAGGGCTTCGACCTTTCCTTAATTAAAGGCGCTTCTCCTTGTTTTTGTCGGCGTAAAAGGGGTTTTCAGAGAACTTACACCAAAGCCGCTCAGTTGCAAACACTAACCCTCTCCGGCAAGACGTCCTTCAACCCTCGGAGGTTCAATTAAACATGCCGCGGTTCCTTCCCACACTATTGCCCGCGGTATTCTTCGCCATCGTCCTGCTCCAACACCTTCGTCGTTGTTGGAAGAAACAGCTGCCCATCTAATTAATTTTCTCGTACCTCTCTCTCGTGGAAAATATGAAATTTTCAGGTTATGTTCGGAAGAACTTGTTTGTACGTACTTCCTTTTTGATGGAACGGAACGAAACTTCATGAAGAAAATATCGTGGCCCGTTGGTTAGTAATTTATGCAGGTCGTCCCATCTTTTGTTCGCTAAATTACAATCAATTTATACCAATTATCTAGTCATTAGTTTAGTTAGTTAGTAATTAGTTAGTCATTATTATGGCACCTTTAAATTTCACTTACTGTAGAGTTAACTGATTCTTGCAGTGGAAACTTCGGTACGATTCAAAAACTCTTCAGGAGATCGAAGAGATACCATATTAGCCTTTCACTCAAATCGTATCGATGCCTTTGAAGTCATTAGGTTTAACATTGAATTTTTTTTAAATGAAAGTAATTTGGGCAGCACGGCGCTTCTACCTTTAATTAATATTCATAGTTTGACCTCTAGAAATATCAACATAATTTCAAAGCTATTATCAAACGTTGATTAGTTAATCGAACCTTCATTAATTGCACGGAGATATTGGTAAACAGCTTCATTGACAAATAATCTATAAATTAAAGATTTTATTTCAATATTTGCAGCCATACCCAGTGAGTATTTAATGTCTCATGCATTTATTACGTGTCGAAATATTTATGAAAATTTATGAAAAGCTTAATGAAAAATTTCTGAAATGGATAAATTGGGGCGATTTTTATAGATAATTGTAGTTCCAAAAAACATTTGCATTATGTCCATAAGGGTTTATCTGTAATCTGCTCTAGTTCAATAAAAAAGTATGCATTGATTTTCCAAACCATCCTTCCAACATATTTATGCTGCTTTGTATGAGAGCAATTACCTTCACTCCCACGCACGCATGCACAAATTCTTATCCACTCGCACTCATTCGCTTATTTGATAATGCGCCTGAAAGAATTCTTACCTTTGGGAACCTTTATAAAGGAGAGGCAGGGAAAGAAGCACCTCTTGATTTCCTCCGTTTGATGTTTTCAACTCGACTTCTCAACTGAGCTCATTTACTCCGAGAGAGTCATGGCATCAACTAGCTCCCGCTCACTGTCGGCTCGCCCACTTAGTAACAAGTGTCATCAAGCAGTCCCGAGGCAAGAGACATCATCGTGACGCTATTGTTTAAAGCATAGGAAAACATTTTTTCGCAATGAAGAGCACCCTTCGTATCCAATAAACCAGTCTTCAAAGCAAATGTCCAGTGGGTTCACGGGTACTTAACCCCATCGCAAATACCAAGAGAGTCAACTTTCACTCGCTATCTTCAATAGAAGCGATGAATTTCCTTTTATGTGAGCAGAGAGTAACTTTGGGATGCGGCACTATCTATTCCCATTACTCCGAGCACCATTCCATCACGGAAGATTTTTTCTTCGAACAGAGAAGCTTAAGTTTATCGGTCCAGCAATTATCCCTGTGGAGAAAGGGAGTAATTTGAAGATTGCAAAAGTTATTCCTAGAGGTAGAGAAGTTTGTTCGGAGCTCTAAAACTACTCCCTAAAATAGATATTGGTCCAAAGTTTACAGTATGTTTTCGAGTTTTTATCCAAATAAGAAATTAACATCTGTACACAGCACTCCTCTCGATTTAATATCTCATGGCACACAATTCACTACATTTGAATTACGTAACACCGATATATCAGTTTGCAGCACTTCGCCGTTCACGAATGATAAAACGGTTCTAAAACGTTCCTTAAATGTGATACTGTTAAATGGAATTTATATATTTTACCTAGTCTTTTTTAATTGATGCTCAATCCTCAATTTTTTGGTTCCACATCAAAACAGTCTATATCTAAAGAAATCTGAGAGTCAGAGTTGGTCTCCGCGACCGTGAAAAAGTTAAATTTATTGCCTCCGTCAATTCGTGATGCTCGGCTCCACATTCATTGTCCACGGCTCTCGGTGAATATGTAATCGTACGAAAAGAGTGTCTCCTCACGCGGTAAAACTTCACAGAGCACACGGAACGTTCCAATTTTCTCCGCCAACACTCCGCAAACACTGTGCAGAAGCAGAGCGATCCGCGGAAGATCACTCTGAGATGTCGTACGACGACCACCGCTCCGTCGGCCAGACTGCGAGGGCAGCGCGCCGTTGTGTGTGATCGCGGGATGGAGAAGGGGCTGCGGAAACGCGGCAGGGGAAGTTTGAGGGGAAGTTAGGCCGTGGGAGGGAAAAACGGGGTTCTCCGAAGGGTCGATGGGCAAAGGAGATTGGTTCGGAAGGAGGCGAAAAGAGCAGAAGGGTGCGTGGCGATAACGGGAGCGCCGCGTGCGTTCCGCGGCTTGATGTGCCTCGGCGTGAAATTTGCGCCCGACGAAGTGGCGTGCAAAAAATGAAGGATGCGTCGGAGATACATTTCGGCGATTTGCATAAGGGGACGTGACGTTTTCCGCGGAGACCGAAATTCGGCTGCAAGGCGGATTAACATACTGATGCATGCCGGGAATATGCATCGCGGCCCACGAAAAAATAGCGAGTCTCGAAATTGTAATGTATGGTAACGAAGGCGGGTTGAGGGTTTCTTATTCGGATATTTCTCAATTTTCGTCATTACTTACCAGGCAAGAGGCACATGGATGAGTAGGAGAATGTGTTTTCGTAATGCTGTGCATTATAAATGGCCTCTTTGGCAGGCTTTTGTTTCTAATGGAAGAATTGGTATTTTCAACACCGTAATCACAATGAGTCCATTCTTCTAAGAATACATATATTTAAGCAAGAGGATGATTTACCTATCAGAAATGCGATTATAAACAATTATAAATACTTTTAATTTTAATGAACATTGATATCATACTTTCTATAATTATATCGTAGGTGTTGATTGGGAGGAAAAGTTTGGGAAAACTCGTAATACATACTCTTACTTCATTTCGTCATATGGATTATGATATACCTATCGTATGTAAGAAAATTAATTACCGCTTCTTTTCTTTAGTGATAATCATTTGCTAAATTTAACCCAATATGAAGTAAAGCTAAAAAAATAATTAGTTAATGTGCACCAAAGCAGGACATAACATATTTATAGTCAAAGAGACTTCCCAAGGAAAGGTGTACTTGAAAAAATCTGACGGGGTCGGAGATCGAACCAGGGGTCTTCCTCTAGATCCTTGGGAGTCTTCCTTGGGATTTTTCCTCGGTGCTATATTCCTTGATACTCTAGTTTCGATGAGAACATATCTTATTGCAACTGTTTACCATTTTTTTTCATTACATTTTACGAAATTTTTGTATCTTTCCAATCTTTAATTTATTTCATAAAGTAAATCTATGATATTATAAGGCCATTCGTTACTTGATGGTTTTTGTTCTTTTTTCATTCTATTAGTAAATCTATCAGAAATCTGTTTTTGTAGTTAAAAATCTACTCTAGTACATTAAACTAGGGTATTTTTAGTATTTCTTCAAACATGAAGTATTCGAATTTGATTAAGATTATACAC
The DNA here is from genome assembly GCA_947579665.1 of Sympetrum striolatum. Taxonomy (NCBI): domain Eukaryota; kingdom Metazoa; phylum Arthropoda; class Insecta; order Odonata; family Libellulidae; genus Sympetrum; species Sympetrum striolatum. The sequence goes on along the minus strand of OX388342.1, from coordinate 42,727,473 downwards.
ATATTATGAACACTATCATATTTACCGAGGAGTTTTCTTACCTACCTCGCGGATGACTACAATGTATTTACTATGATACTGGATTATAAAATCTCGATTCTGATTTTCCAAGAAACAGGGAAGAAATCTCGTAACCTCCGATAAAGCAGAGAAATTTTATAAAAAATACACAAACCGATGCTATATATAAATTAACTTGAATAAAGTATTGAATGATTGGGATTTTAATGACTAATGTAAGATGAAATATTCTTCCATGTTATATGCGTTGATAAATTGCTGATTATAGTTGCTTCACACTTATGACAAATTTCATAAACCTATTTTTACTGCATTTTAATTCATTTACTATCTACGATAGGGCCCTTTTGTTATATTAAGGGATTTTAAAAACTTGGTAGATTCCATTGCTTGGGCCAATGAGTTACGACGCCATGGCAGATAAAGGCAATCTATAGGTTTAGAAAAAGAATCATAAAAATCATAAACTATATTTCGTAATAGATTTACATCCATGATAAAGTATTTGGTATGAGAACGATTAAACAATTTCAGAGCCTCTTCCCGTAATCCTTTTTACCACGAAGTGGATGGTATGTAGGCAATAAGAATCGTGAATCACCAAGGATTCATTCAAAGGAGAAAAAAATTGAAACATAATTGTACAGAGTATCATTTATTTGTATAATGATGTTGCAGTTAACTCTGTACATAAATCCATACATATGTAAAGAGGCTTTCAATCAATGAGATTATAGGTTGATTATTATTAATGCCATATATAATGAGGATCTTTTAAGATAATTGATAGGATCGCCATAAGTAAGGCGATCCTGGAAATAATGTACCTATGCTTGATTAACATATTTTGTGTTCAGATGACATGTTCTGTAACATGAGCTGAAAATTTTATGGCACAGAACTCCAAATGCTTCAATTCCTTCCTTCGCGATAGACATGCACTTGGTGTTACTTTAAAACGTTTATCGTAAAATCGAAGCTGGAAATTACATTCGAGAGCTGGGACACTCAATTTCACTGATAATGGTTGCGTAGGCTTTTGACGTTTGATTTCCAGCTCTCGGATATCTGATATTGACGCACGATGATGACGTCGCCTCGGAACTTTGCGGAAAACAACTGACAAACAGAACAAATGACAAACCCATTCCATCTCACTTCTACTATCCAATTAAGAAAGGAAACTGGTGAGAGTAGCGCAGGCATTCACTTAAAATTAATCGAACCGATTATCAGGATAACGGCTTTAATAATTTGAGATCGTACCGCCCGTATATAGTTACTGCAGATTCGCCGGAACGGTCTTTTGTCGAAACACCGCTGGTTATTATTATGATTGCCTTGAATAGTAAGAGCGGATCCTATTTGGATGTTACGAGCGCACAGTATGGCACTATGAAGATAATATAGCCAGAATTTCAAGCCAGAAACTCACAGTATTATAACGAGTTAATCGGATTTCTGTTACGCAGTTACGTCGGTGCAATACGACATCACATTGATCGTGACTGTTTTTAGTGTTGGTACACTCAAGGTAAATCCTCTTTCGACTCGTATAAAACGCTTAAAAATCGGGAAATGTTAAAAAAATATAGGGTGGTGACGAATATAATATACATTTCTTACTTTTTACGGCGTATGTGGATTTACTGGAAAAGTAAACTCGAGAAATCGTTTTAACATTTTAGTTTTATCGCCAGTATAGCATCAAAATATGCCAATAATGAAGAAAATAACATTTCTAAATAAAGACAATGAAACTAATAATAAACATACAATTTATGTTTTTAGTTTTTTATTACTGGTTCTTGCATGTGTGAGAAGGAAACAAACACATTTATGCATATCTAGAAAACTATTATATAAGCCAGATTCACGTAAGCAGCATTAAGTTTACTTTTATAAGTTTGAAGTTCATTATGTTTTTGATCATATAACGGTAGATTATTTTAATTTAAAGAAATTCCTTTAGTAATATATATCTAACAAACTGAATATTCAATCAACATTGAGTGATTAAGGAATAGGCGGAAGTGTATTAGAATACGAAAACTCATGAATACAAAATAGCACAAAGAGCAATACTGGAAATACATTATAAATATTCTAAACCAGCTCTCGTTGCTTCCTCTGCAGCCTGTATTTCAAAAGTTCCAGTTAATATGAGATTATGAAATTTGATATTGTAAAAGGAGTAAAATACACTATGAAGGAAAACCACTTATATTAGTTCTTACATTAATATCCCTGATGAATATTCCATTTTGTAATCTGTATTTCTTATAACCTGCTCTACGGGAATTTCTGATAGCAAATAGAAGTTACCATTATTATCTTTTATGTTGGAAAAATGAGTAGAAAATATTTCCCGGTATTTAAACAAACTGATTTGCCCAAAGCAAAAACGAAACAGTTTATTCTTTCTCATTTTTGCAGAAATGAAATGTTTTATTAAATAGTTCTTCTGTTTAACTACATCATGTTGTAGCCTAGAGTTACATGTCGTTACAATATCTTGTTCATACATAATATAACTGCTTCCAAACAATTTCCGTCGTAAATAGTGCCCTTCGAATGGAGCTATCGATCTAGCTGTCCGATAGCTGTTGGATGACCTGTGTTTTCAAATTAATGAACGACTCCCTCGAGCCCGGGGTCGCCCGATGCACATCACGGAGTTTATCGGAAGAGCCTTGGGGGACCGTTCATTACACTGGAGGGAGTGCTGACATCGTCCCACGGTTTTTTCATCCGACCCGCCGCAAATTTGAGAAGGAATGGCAGCCATTGGATGGCGACGCCCATATCTTCACCTTATCCCACGTTCGGATGAATTCGGACGATGACAAGAGGGAAGGAATCAGTTAATGGAAGTGCTTCTCCCATTTATTCTTCTCGTTCCACATCCTATTGCTTCCAAAGCTACCGGAAAATTAACTTCATCCTTCATTATGCACGAAAAATTAGCTTTCGTCATGCTACGTCTAACGGGACAGATTTAATCCAATCCTTTCTTCGAATCGTAATATTTTCATTTAGATAATTGAGATTTCAATCTTAGAGTTTTGTTTACTTCGACGTAATGATCTAATGATATTTTTTATTAGTGAAAGGGTATTTTTATGACAGAAAAGAATTGAAAATTGGTGATTGGATAATTTCCTCACTCATAAACAAGAAAGTACGACTGAAATATTGCCTGCAAACTATTAAAAACAAATTTGACATCAAAAGGAAGATATGACAGTAATATACACCCGGAATCGAACCCAAAGTAGATTTTGAATGAGTTTTGGGCAAATACATACAGATATCACATCTTTAATCATCATGTCTGGTAACAATTGTAAATGAATGAATCTTAAAAATAAAATAAATATTTATTATACATCTTCGAAGTCATTCATTAATTTTAAAATAATATGGCTAACAAGGAAATAGGGTAAGGTAATTTTGCACGTGATGGCGTGCACCCAGGGAAATCCCAAGGAAGAATAGACTTAAATTAGACTGTCTATTTTCCCTTGGGGTTTTTATAAGACTAAGGTTTAGTGTGATGTTTAGGGTAATTTTCATTTATATTCTTCTTAATATTGTATGCTGATTACCCACTACTTTCACTACTTTTCTTGAAAAATATCACCTAATAATATTCTGTTTATAATGTTCTCTGAAATGGTTGCAAAAATAAGCAATTTGATTAGTAATATATTATCATATGAGACATTTAAAACTGAGTCGTATGCTGCTATATCCATATATGTGTATGATATGCGTTAATTCACTTATCCGTATCAATACGATATGGCTTGCTCAAAACTCTTAAAATAAGCTTATTCATTGCAATTTATTTTCGTATCGCTCAGCATTAATTTCCATCTCTTAAGAATTAAAGCGTTTTGAAAACTGAGAATTCTGAGGTGGTCACGAACCCTTATCGGCATAGTGCACGGAATGCCAGAAAGTTATCTCCCAAGATTTTTTATAAAAATTGGATAGTGAAATACCACTTCATTCGTGCTGATTACATCATTCACAGTTGCCTTGTATGCAAAAGAAAAGTTAAAGCTCCTGTTATTGATTTTTGTAAGAACATCCATTTTAGCTTTACATGGAAGTTTAGTAATTTTTTGTAAAAGTAGATTCGTTTCATAAATAACAATTAATTAAAAATAATTTTAAACATTTGTTTTTGCAGATATTTTTCTTAATGTGATTAGTTCATCATTTCAGGATAAAATTAGTAGGTATTTTTAATCTTGCAAGATAAATATTCTATCCTTATTCAAACAACTACTGCATTCCAAAGCATTGAAGTTATCTTTTGGATATATTTATTGGGCAACGCTGAACAATAATTCTTGTGATTGCTCAATTTTGTATTCATCCAACGATGACTAAATACATATTGGCTTTTATAAGTAACTGTTGAAACTAATCTTTTTACTTATGGCGATTTTTTTCTATATTTTTACTTCTTCGTTAATTTATATATAATTTGAATTGTTAATAAAATTATTATATTATTAGCTTAAGCCTAAAAAATCTTTATTTATGATAATTACCGTACATTTTTAATTTAATTTAGTTTCGGAATCTTCATAGTTTTGAGAAATACAAGCAAAATTCCATCGATATTTTTTTTTGAAAGTCGTTTCTCTCTGTTTACTCAAATTCCACGAAAAAATCTCAAAAATAAATTTGGAAATGTGCCGTTTAAGCACTCATTCCGTTGCAAACGACAGTGTCTATCGCTCTTAGCTCAGAAATGCTTTCCTTGCAGCGATGCCTCCCATTTTAAGGTGACGAATTGGATTAAAAATGTATTCCTCTTGATGCAAAGCGAGAAAAGCTCGAGGGAATGCGAGGATGACAACAGCAAGGAATTCAGGTGATAAAGGAAAGTTTCCGTGAAACATGCGGCCACAATAGGGACTATTCGTGACTGCGGAGCTCACACATTCTCAGGCAATTAACATGTCATCTAGGAAATAGCTCCCGGTCTTCGTATTCTTGACACTTGCAATTCTTTTCGAGGAATGAAATACAGCAATAGAGGGACTGGACGAGCAGATTTAAAGCGTAATATACGAAGGGCTGATTAAATTAACGTATGGCTTAAGTGGAGATGGGAAACACCTCACGTAGAAATTCAGTTCGAAATAGTTTATTGTTTAAGCCTATTATTATGCGCATCAAAAGGACGATTGTAAAGCCTACTTTACTGAGAGTAATTAAAAAAAATCAGAGTAAGTTGGAAAAATTAAAGCACCTGAAGTATTGAGGCAATGCAAAGGGAGAAATGAGAAGAGGAATTGATCATAAGATGTAATGAATTACATACATAGTGCAGACATGGTGATATATGTTACCCTTTTCACCACTGGTAATACTTCTAAATACCAGCAGTAATTTCCTAATATATTACAGTTCAATACGTGAGTTTACTCTTAATCTACTGGTGAGTAATAGTCTTTTTGGGCATGATTGGTATTGTTCACGGTTTCACTCATGATAGTGATTTACTTAACTAGAAATTTTTTGGTCCAATACTATAGCAATGATGATTTTTTTAAATTTATAAAATAGATCTTAAAATCTCCAAATTAATCATTTGACGGTCCAATCGTACTTTCATCAAACTCTTTCCATTAGAGGCACCGACATTAGAATGAACTTTGAAAGCCAAAGCTGAGCCGTTAGATTGTTAATTAAACTTGATGGGATTTAATCTCCTCGTGGCCTTTCAATCAACCAAATGGAGACTTAGTAGGAATTGAGTTTGTAAGGATAGACAAAGAACATCTGAAAGTATGAACTCATTTACACGGATTCAACACTACTAAACTGCACCAGTCGAAACTATTCCGTGGTTAAACATGTGTATTCTATGCTAACAGAAAATTGAGTAAACCGAAATATGTGGGCAAAAGGTAAGGGAAAGAAGAAGTCTAAGGGATCCGCAAACAACGTGGAGAACCGAAGAAGGGAAACGAAAAACGGCGCTGGAAAAAGATGGAACTTCCCCCAACGTATCGAAAGCAAACAATACAAATGCTTCCTGAATGTTTGCTCTTTGGACCCCTTGATGCTGTCTGCAAACATCGGTCGACGGCAGAAAAAAGGGACCGAAGGAGATGGACAAAAGGAGGAAAAGAACTGGCAATTTAAAAGCCGGACCAAGAAAAGGCGGATTCAGATTGCGCAATTACGCCCCTTTACATTGAGAGGGAGAGTTCTTGAGAGATAAAAGAAGCTACCGATTTGCGGCCATTTTTTTAATGCCACGAAGTTTGAGAGCTTTTGAGGAGCGATTTGGTTTCTATGAAGGAGAGTGAACGCCCATTGTTTGGAATAAAATTCAAGATGGAATAATAAGTCTAACTGGATATGTAAAATGTGTATCAAAGTTTTAAAGAAAGCATTATTCTGTTGCTGAGCAATATCACACGGTAAATAAAGTATAAATTCAAAGGAATGAATGTACACATACAGAGATGGAGGAAATGGCGAATAAGGGATTGTTTATGTGTGGAAGGGATATGGGAGAACACTATTAAGGATGAGAGAGACTGATGTCGAGGACTTAGGCTGGGTAGGGTGAAACATAATACAAAGCACACAAAAGTAGCTCATATACAATTAATCAGATGTTGACAGAGCACAATCCTAATTATCAAAGTAAGGATTATTCATTTATAACTGAATATTATGGAAATTGAAGTATAGTTAGGACATAAGTTACTCTCACTACATAGAGAATTCCGCAAGAAGATATTTTTTACTCTTACTATCACCATCAAAGAATTATTTTTCGGAGGATTTTAACGCTGCTTTACGGATTTAAAATCTGGTTAGCTGGATGTGTTACTGTATAAAAGTTAGTGAATGGATTTACCTGAATTCGTAAGTATATTCACAAATAGGTCGGTCTTCAGATCTCCCGATGAAGAATGGAGATGATAAACATCCGGGACTCGAACCCAGGTCTCCTAACTGCCAATTAGTTATCCTGTCAACTGATCATCCAACCCTAATATCTTAATCCAGTTCAGGACACTTTGTCTTTTTAAGTAAGAATTTTCCGGTGGGATAGATCAATTAGTCAATTAATCTGCAACTGGAGGACCAGTCTCTAATCTCGGTCCCGTCATACGTTTTCCTTGTCTATTGCTCTTCGGGAATTTTCCTGAGTGCACGCCATAACGTGCAAAATCACCTATCATCCTATTTCTTCTAATCTAGTTTCTTGGCCACTGGCACTTCATCGTGAAAATGTTAAGGAACCCTTCTCCTAAATTAAATGTACCTGGGCTAGGTGAATCTTAGAATTGAATCGCTATGCTCATCATTATTACTTCCTTGGAAATTATTTTATTTTAATTGATCTTTAGTGCTATGAATGTGTTTTAATCCCGTAAAGTGTATTCCTTATTTCAGCAGTTATTATCAACATAGCTACAGTTTCTAGCATAGAAATTTTATTATATAATATTATATTTTTCTAACGATTGAATATCTTATGCTATCCCTAAATAGTTCAACGTCATTTATTTGAACTTTCAGAAGCCAAATATTTCATTAGAAGTAGTTAAAATTGACATTTAGTTAATAATTAATAGAATGAATCGTTTGACGATAGAACCTCCATGTTGGAAAACTCGGAATTTATGCAGTAGCCCAAAAACCTAAAAGATTTTAAAAGAAAAGGATTGCAGAAGATATTCCATTCATTATTCTCAGTGAAAAGTCCGGCATTAGAGAATTTATATGTATTTAGAGAGGCAGTAGTATTCCGTATAGTAATTTTCGACAGAAAAAAATAACAACAAATGTACGTATATGACTTCGTTGGAAGAGATGTCTACAGCAATTGGAAGCTGATTTTCCAGAATTGTTAACTTGTCCCTAATCCCCTTTATGATTCGATTTATTTACTGTCACTTCTAGTGATCTTCAGTTGAGGTAAATAAGCTCAGAAAGATGAAATGAACCGAAAATGCATTGTAACGGTCACCGAAGGAAACGTCGAAGTAGATTAGTTAGAGTATTCTCAGCGAGCCATCAAATTTGGGTCAGGTCACGGACCATTCGATGTGGGATCTAATTTCTTAGTTATGAATGAAATTGCAGAATCAGCTCGATGCATTTTCATAGAGATTTGTAATTTCAAATCGTCTAGATTCTTGATGGCTCCAGTGAAGGCAAAAATCTTTTGGAGTGAATGAAAGATTAGTTAGCTTGATGGCTATATTCAATATTTGGAAAATACATTATGGATTTTCGTTAACTTTGCCTTCAGATTTCCGTTGAAGCAATTTATTTTACAAACGGAGTTACAGGAGAAATATATAGGCAATTATTGGCTTTTATATTTTTTTCTGAAGCAACAAATCGACGTTACAATTATTACAATTTTAAAGATCTTAGTGAAGTTTTGTTTATGCTAGGTGGCAAGCTTACAATTCATTGTAATACTTTAAAAACCCCTACTTTTATAATTATAATCTATTGCAATGCAATGAAGCTTAGAAACTATTGAATCCTTGAAATAAGTCATTTATGTACATACAGTGTATAAAAGAAACTCATGCACGGTATTTATAGCTCCGTCTAATGGGGGATGAAACCGTTGACACTTACTCGTTGATATTAAAAAAAAATCTTCCATACTTTATTTTTACATCTTGTAATTGAATCACGATGAAAGATCAATACGGGAGTATTTTTTATAATTCTAGAGAGCATTATTTGTATTAAGCGTAGTTCGTGGCATTATATTGTTAACAAATTCATCAGGAATGCAACACAAAAGTTTTAGTGAAAGTAAAATCGCAGGATAAACTTGAAAACAAGTCGTTCTTATTGCAAGTGCGATATAAGAAAGAACCAAATCGCGTTTGATTTCGTATCGATTGTTCTCACTTTCTTTTTGTCCCAATAAGATTTTCATTACAGATAATACAACTGTATCAGAAGGAAGGAGAAAGGGAAGTTTTTAGGGGTTGGGCAATGATTTCGTCGTTTCGAAATTGATTCGATTTCACGTGCCGTTTAGCTTCGGAAAAAGGATCTTCTGTGATAGGTTTCGGCAGATGATTGTTTCCATGAAATAGTTCTGAAGTGGCGGTTCCGGGAATGAGGTGATAAATGAGGAGGGAGTTGGTACAAAGCAGAGAATTTGATTCCATTCATCTTAAGCTCCGATGCAGGCATAGGGCTTCCATTCACAATAAATAAATGCTCGTTTGGAATCCTTGGATTATTCCCATAAATTAAAATCCAATTATAAGCAAAATCATTTTCCCGATTGATTGATTAATTGGAGGAAAAATCCAAGCATCCTGAGTTCGTAGTATGACGATTAATGAATTTAAAAATCTATGTTTAGTATATATTAAGGAAAAGGTTGATTTCATTAATGTTATTAGGAAATTCTGCATTTAATTAAAATGTAGTTATGTAAAATTTTTTGTAAATTTTTTTATGTATGTGAAAATGCTCTTAGTAATTAACGAGTACTCATTGTGGTGAATAATTATTAGCTCAAACAATTATGTCCGTTACAACAGATAGGTACGTACCATGTCTCTTGGACTAACGCTTTTTCACTTTTTTCTAGTTTTTTCACCAAGCATATTTTTATTTTTAAGACTGAATATAAATAAAGAATGCATTTCATAGGCTAATTTTAAATATTCCTGATTTGAAAATTATTTTCTTTGTTATTTTATATATATAATCACATGAATTCATATATATTTTACATAATGAATTTAAGTATAACTGCTCAAAATTTGGCATGTAACCCATTTAAAAGGTTCCATTTTTTTATTAGGGTTGCTGTACGATGTGACTTAAATGAGTAAAAATAGCTTGAGAAAATGCTCTGGCGGGATAGCTCAACCGACAGAGCACTTGACTGGAAATCGAGAGACTCGGGAATTTTGTTCTTGTTTTAAATGATCTCACGCACATTACTGCCAGCGAACAATTCTTATATTGAACTGAATCAAAGATATTTAGCATCTCAGGTACATAAGTATAAAAGTCATGGATTTCTTATCAATCCATCTTCTATTATTCCAATCAATTACTTTAATTTAAGTATCAAACGCAGTAAATGAATAACTGTCATCTGCTTATTTTAATTACTGTAATCAACTAAGATAATACAAGTAATGTTGGAATGGTGTACTATGATGGAACTATCCTACAATGGTAACGATGTTTGCCATGTACGCCCATGTGTGCGCTCTAATTATGTTTGTTGAGGTGGTTACATAAATGTATTTACATTTACATTCATTTACCAGAAAAAGCACACATTATAAATCTATCGCAGAGTTGTTGTTATCTTATATTTTGAGAATGAAATGATTAGCTAACGTAAATCACGTAACGTAAGATCGTAAAGTTAAGAAGTTTATCGAAAATATTCAAGTACTTTGATGGACGTAAGTATAATTATTTCAATGTATTGAGAAAACTGGAATTCAATACATTTGATTTGTATTATATCAACATTTTCCTTTGCCTGTAATGCTTATTTTCCTTGCCATGAATATTTTCTGAACCAAGAATTTTTCACTACATTTGATGTAATTCTCCACCGAGAAGAATTTACATGTAAATTTCCTGAAAGTAATACGCTTTAGCATTGATAGAATATAAATAAACCCTTAATTTGTTTGGCATTAGGATAAGGTGCGTAATAAGCTGTAAAGTGATGGAAAACTTGAGTTGCTATAATGGATAGCAGGATTGTGTAAATTCGCGACCCTTTGTCACTAAATATTTATATGCATAGAAACACGCAAAATTGTTCTAATACTAGAACACTCCAAACGGTATATCGACGTTCCTTCAGTCAACTATCAAGGAATTATGAATTTCCTAAAGATGGTGGAAATGACTCACTTTCAATTTATTTCAACACCATTGCAGAAAAGATACATTTCATGCTTTCCACTTCAAATTATTGATATTTGTAGCATCGATTAGTAAAATTTTTATTTTTTTAAGTTTTATCTCTCATTTTTACATCAGAAATAAGTACTTATTGATTGCTTTCAATTTTTCGCCTTCCACGGAAAGGAAAAGTTTTTTGTACCTTTTCCCGAGTTAGTATTGATATTAGACTCGTTAATCAGAAAAATATGGATCTACGTAAGCTATTTTTGTAGCGGAAATATCTAGTCTCTTTGTAACGATATATAATTAATCCTGAGTATCAAGCAGATGGGTAACAGTGAATTTTTGGTGAAGACGGAATATGAGGGATTAGTTAGCTAAAACACTTGAGGAAACGCTTCTCTTTGAGGAGGTTTCTGCAATTATTAGACGTATGGGAATCGAACGCGGAGCATGGCAATCTAATTTTTCAAACGGAATTTTCTGGGAAGATGCGATTGATGCGAACTGCCTTCTAGAATTTCCCTCCCTTAATCGTTTGATATCACGATAAGAATTCACTACTTACGTTATTCCCGAATTTGAGGAACTAAAGGCCATTCTTACCGATTCTGCTTTTCATTGTCGAACAGCCATATCCAAAGTAATAATGAATTCTGGAAATGTACTTACTCAGCATACTTCTTCATGAAAACACGAGACCCTTAGACAGGTGAGACCAAGGAAGACATGGTTTTTATGTACAATTCGTTTAAAGTCCAAGCATATCACGTGACTTCATATTATAATAATATATATGAGAGTGCTTGAGGTTAGCATGTCTACTTAAAACCTACCGTAGACATTTGACGTACGATAGGAGAGTGTAATCCAAAATTCCACTCTTATCTTTCGCAATTTCCTTTAGGATGTGATTCTCTTTTAGGAAATATATTGAGTTTTTGAATGGAAAATGAAACTTGAAGGACATTTTTTCATGTCTATAAGTATCTTACTAGTTATATCTTCACTATGATTCACTCACTGCAAATACCGCTTGGCTAAATTATAGCCCGCGCAGGTAGTTTTTAGTTAGCATTTCAGCACATTATTAATGTATACCAGCGCCAATAATTTTCAAATAATTTCTTTGTAAGCGTGCGTCTAAATACGATTGATTTTAGGTATATATAGTAGATATTAAGCTATCATGTTACTAGATTAGTTTCTATTTCATAATAATAGATACATAATAATAATAAATATAATGTATTTTAACTACTGTATACTTTCACAGAGTTCTAATTTTGAATTTATGTTGCTAACATTTCTCAAATATATCTGAAGCACAATTCACCATTCTCAGATAATTCGCAAATAATATTCCGGGAGGAATACGAAGAAAGAAACGGCTGAACTCTGTTCCCGCCGGAGACATCATTCCAGATCGCCGGCGAATGCACCCATGACTTTCATGCCGTGTTCGCACGACCGACTCCGTCCTATAGTTCAGGCAGAAAAGGGTCTCGTGAAATCATTTCAAAGGCTCTTATCCCTCCTCTGGGATTAAGCATGCTGTAGCTTTCAATCGCTCTCCTCGTGGGCGCCAGGCCGAGGAGACCTTAGGAAGCGACCGTGAAATCCGACGCTTCGAGACACTGAAAAGCTATTGTGAGAGGGGAATCGGCTAGAAGAAATGTAGTCGGAGTGAATGATATTTTGGATGTTCTCCTGACCTGTCCAACCCTGGGATCAGAGGGACATGAAAGGCCCACGAAGGACTATAATCTTTTGAGGGGCAAGGTCTCCTTTCTGCAGAAAATCTCCAGAGGATTTTCCGCTCCGGTGTTTGCAGATAGTACGTATGATTTTCAACAGGATATATTGTCATCGCAATAAATAAAAAATCTTAATAATGACGTGGTATGTGTTTCTTTGGAGCTATGAGATATATAAACAGAATCAATGAAAAAAATCATGAAAATCAAAATTTATAAATAAAATTAACTTTACTCATTTTCCTAATTTAAAATTACTTTATTGAAAGATAGATTATCAAGAGACTAATAAATTACAGCAACTAAAGTAAATCAATTAAATAAAAACAAATTATAAAGTTTAAAAGAAAATATAATAAAAATATAAAATTTAACGATAGTTACAAATTAAATCAATTATAATAATTAGAATGGGTTTTTATTATTGTTGCAATGAGTGATGCATCGAGATTTAATTATACCATTACAATTAAGTGGCCATTATAATGAATAGAGTTGTCATCGTTTTACTAAAGAAAGAGCAGGTTTGATAGAAAATTCCATTCAAAAGAAGTTAAGAAGAAACTAAGGATTAGGCAAACAGATGTTCACTTTTCCACACCAGTTTATTTAAAAATTACTCCCGGTTTCCGTAAATAAAATTGAGTGCAAGAGTGAACATCTTTTTGTCTTATTTATTATGATGGATTTCCAAAACTTCACGGCCGCTTCCGTCAATTTTATCAAAGAAGAAACTCACTTTGTGGAAGAGAATCTAAATAGAATTAACAATGTGGAAGAGGATCAAAATAGAATTGACAATAACGCAATAGAACAGAGATCAACTTGTTGTATGTATAGCATTTTGGCGTCACGAAACTCAATTATAATTGCAGAATTACCGCCAAAAAAAATAACAAGATATAGGATCCGACGAATTTTTACTTACAGAAATATATAACACTGCAGAGATTCTTTGTTATTCTGTTAAAGAAATTAGAGATATAGAACAAAAGGGCTGGAACATGGCGATTCGAGTAATGAAAAATAATGACAAGGAAATTTGTCTCACAAGGAAGATAAAGCATTATAAGGATACCGCTAGTAAATAAGAAGGTAATGTTTTTCGATGGCTGTTGATGTAGTGAAAGCACTCGAGTTCTCTAAAAAACATTAAACCCCTTTTGAAAACAAATTCTTCCTTCAGGAATTTCTATTTCTACTTATTAAGAGATGTATAAAATCCGGATTCCCTTGCTTGACTGAGCAACGAAAATATTTAATGAATGGAAATCCTCGAGAATTCCTGGAACTATATGTTATCACCTGATTTTAAGAATTTCATTTTATTAAAGAAGTATTGATTCGAATAATACCAAGTTTACAACCATTTTGTAGTTCAATGACACACAAGAAGAATGTATGCTTCATGGAAACAGAGTTACATAATATAAAATCTCATAAATTTTCACCTAGCCTATCATTTGAGGAAGTTTAGAAGATGAAATATTCAAAGGTTTTCAATAGAGATAAAAAGTAAATATACTGAATGTTGGATTCATATTTAACTTCTGAGATTTATACTACTGTTATGTTTCTGATGATATAATAATGTTCAACACATTTCATGGCAATTTATTAATTACGCTAATGAGGATTCAGGGATATTAGCTGTTCTTGAACTAACTCAACACAAGGTCAGAATGATTTTTCTCCTTTCATCTTAGGGCCTATGTATTTTAACCTGGGTTAAACAGAATGCTCTTTATTGTTAGTGGTTTTTACAGAAGGCTATGTTCTATTAAATTTGTATGTGTTAAGTCCTTAAGGTCTCCCATGGAGATTGAAAGATTATAAAATATAAAAAAAATTATTAAATTAAAAATTAATTAATTAAATATCTGTCAAATGTATTACTCTATATTATTGTACATTTTTATTAATATTGATAATATATATAATTTTTTCTTGCCGCACGAAAGGGAATATTTTGCAGCGAGATTCCGGGAGTACTGTGTTTAAACGACCTATTTTACTTGTATTCATTCAAATTAGATTTAAAAATTAAAGTTAAAAGTGTGCTTATATCTTGTGAAAATTAATCGGAATGTTATTTCACCATTTTATAGGTATAATTCCTGCTCAACAAACTGTGTGACTCTCTTTTAAAATTCTTTAAAGCGGTAATGCGTTAAATCGCAAACAAGCTGATATCTTCCGAACGTATCAAACTGCGGGAGGCACAGGTTCAGAAAAAGTATGATTTATAAACAGCAACACCGAGGGAGGAAGAGCTTCGAGGAGACTTTATCGATAGGTATCAAAGCACAGTTCATAAATCAGCGGCGCAGCGGAAAGCGTTAGTCATTTCTTTCACCGACGGGACGGCATTTTCCGAGACATAAAAATGGCTCGTTCGGTGAAAAATACTTTGCATCATTAATTCATCAATTTTCCTTTTTATCTCGCATGGAAAAGCTTGACATGTTCTACTCTCTTTCACGGATCAAAACGGTTCTCTTGTGCAACCGTTTACCTCGGAAAAATAGTAATAGTGATTCTAATGCAAGCTTAAATTTGGTTCATACCTGGTGTAATGGAAGCGTGGATAACTTGTTGACATGTGAAAGGAAAAGAAAAGTTGTTTAACCTGCGGCTTGTTATAATGTCAATGACCAATATATACGGAATGCGATACGATGTGATTGACGATGACGGGATGTATCTGGAGACTCTCAGATGTGTACAGGGTCAGCAAAGGTAACTCTATAGAAATGACGGATCGGCTGCAGTCGACTATGCGAAAGGGCAACTCACCTACGGTGAAATCGAGGCAGAAAATTCGGTAGATTTGTAAAGAATAAATGGAAATCCATGAGTTGAAATTCAAGTTAGGATTCGAACGAAGTTGCAGCGCTATAACGTACGATTCTTTCTGAAAATTCATACAGCAACAGTTAAAGAAATGATTGGGTTAAATCTGGTGATGTTTGGTTGGGTAAATTATTTTGGATCGAAATGGCGACACTATCCCCCATAATAATTCAAGTTCTTCATCTGTTTCTCTTTGAAACCAAATATTAGATCACAATTAACAAACCTAACAATTTGTCTAGCAACTGACTTGTCTTTTAGTCGAGATGTCTATCGGACCAAATGTCATCGAACCATGAAAACTGAGAATTGTACAATGGTCCTAGGACGGGTATGATTGACGCGAAAAACTATTACGAAAATCCTCGTTTGAAATTTTTTACTGCATATTTATCGCAAAATGTTGAATATGAAATTATTTTAATTAATCAATTGTATTTAAATTATTTACAGCTTTAGCATAGCACGTACTTACTTAAATCGCTTCCTTATAATTATTCCAACACACCATATGTCTCTCTATTACAGACTATTATAACAATTATCCATTTTTTCGATTGTCTTTAAGTAAGGGATGGAGAGAAACGTACCTGTTTCTGTTATTTTCAATCTTCCTTTTGCCTGTATTGATATGTAAGTTACTGAGGTGCGAGTGATGCTGAACATCGAAACTACTTAAGGTCTCTCCTCGTGGATTACTTAGAAAGGTATTAGCCAAAGGGTTATTCTGCTTCACTTACGTGGAAATTTTCCACTTACAGCATTCCGGCTTCGAAAGGATAGAAAGAGCAAACTTCCCCCTCTACTAGCTATTGGTACCTAATGCTGTGAGGGGTGAGGTACCAACCGGCCCATGGGCTGACTACTTTGCAGACCCATTCATCATTACATAATAAATACAAATTATAGTATCCTAACAATCTATAGATATTACACTAAATCACAACGTTGTTTTCTGTTGGATCAGAGTATGTTCTCGACCCCAATACGTATTCTCCTCTTAGAATCTTTGTTCTTTCAATACCATAAAAATTTGATTTATGTTTATCGTATGAAATTGTTTCCGAGGCACGTATGGTTGCTATAATAACCGTTTTAGTGGATCGCAAATCACCCCACAGTGACGGAAAACTAATCCTCTCTGTAGAGCATTAACTGCCAATGTCCCCGCCTGCCTTATTTATCCATAATATCGTTCTGCAGAGCCTTTCTGGAAGGAGTCAATTTGCGCCGGTCGGAAAATTAAGCTCCTTTTAAAGATCATTTTAATGGCTGATAATCCACTTAGACTTAGATACTCTTTCATAGAATATTTCATACATATTTTTTTCTTTCTTCTTTATGACGATTCATTTGTTCGTGGCGGTTTGAGCTTGTAAATGAATCATTATCGCAATTATTAACAAATGAAGGGAAATAAATCAGCAGAATTACGTAATTTATTGTTCTCTGCTCTGAGGTGTGTCAAAGCACACGAATGTCTCATCGGATTTCGATCGCTAACATAAAAACTGCTATGAACTGTGTTTCCAATTTTTTTCCTAAACTATTATCGGATGAATGTCATGTGACACTTTTGTTGATACAATGGCGCCCACAGGATTTGTTTGGATTTAGGTTTCGACACCTATTTTCATTATTTTCGTGGTTTAGTGTTTCTTATTCTCCTTTATCATAAACTGAAAACTATTTCTCAAAAATTATAATTCAACGGGGAATAAGCCACTAAAGGAAAAGATGTGCTTTACAGATGAGGAATGAAGTAGTATTAGCAGTATAGTACTCAATAAGTTAAAATGTAGAAAGAGGAAAAACGCTACCATTAGTTCTCTGAGACGTCAGTATGGATTATATCTGTCACAGTAAATCATAATGAGTATATTCAAATTTATGGCCATTATGTGGTAGCATAATAATTTCAACACCTTTCTTATTATCATATATATGAATAATACCAAATATAAAACTAAGGAAGAGAGATATTTTCATCCATCTTATACTAAATTAAAAAGGTAAAATATTCCATTATAGAAGCGCAAGTATCTACTACTTGTATCCATTGAAAATGGAATGTGGAAAACTTGGTCTTAAAAAGCAAGCTGGAGGAATACATGAACAAGGTTAAGACAAAACTAAATCAAAGAAGCAATCATTTCTTAAATTTAAAGAAAATATACAAAGTCAAAAAAGAAATTATCTTAGATTTTCAGCTAAATCTTGAACATTAGTTATCTTATAAGATAGTTCCTTTACTTTGCAAGCTTTTATAGGTCTATCATGTTAGTATTTATTGAAATAAATGAGATAGGAAATAATTCGCTTGTGGGTAATAATATTGCCAACTTAAGGTTAAAAAATGAAACCCTACTTGCAGGAAAAAATACTAATATAATGGGATACAAACAATAAATGGAATCTCAATACAATATAAGTTAATATATATATTGCATTCGGTATAAGCAACTTTTCAACAGCCATTTTCATAGCAGTAGAATAGCGTAAAATCGCAGGAAGCTACGAGATATTTTAGCTTACATGTTCTTAGAACCCCACTTTTTCATGTCTACGGCTTATTTTATCTCAGATAACGTTCAGTTTAGCTCCAATTTGTAGCCCCAAAGCATGCGTCCTTCAAATTCGAAGCCTTTATACCTATCTCGGGGATTTGGTAGGCTAACGAGACGTTTTTCCCATAGGACATGGCCGTAAAAAGTAACACACGATGCGCATTTGACGATCACAGGATTTGTTACGCTGAGAGAAAAGAAAAATGGGTCAAGAGATTCTCAGAGAAATTCTTCCTTTTTACGCTTCATCCAAAACAGCGGCGTTCGCATAGAAGCAAAGAACGGCAGAAACGTTGGGAATAAACAACGATTTGATGCTCAGATTCATCTTGAATAGGAAACAGTTCGAGTTTTTTTCTAAGAAAAGGAATTTATACATTTCTGAATGTATATCTCCGTTCCCTGATACATGCATGTATCCTTGAGTAGCTGCCGTAAAAGAGGGTTATCTCTTCGTTGAAGATTTTGATGATACTCTCGTGTGTAATTGGGTGCTACTAAATTTCTGATGGCTGTTTCGCGTGATGCAAGAAGATACTATCGTAATGGATACAAAATTTAGACGATGGTTAATTGCATTTACGGTATGGCTGATGAAATTGCTGTACAGATGCTCGTAATGCAAAAGCTACTCTTGGAATTATAGGTAAAATGGAATTAATCTTCTTTTAATTTAAGGGTATCTGAATGCCAAAGTAGGACTAACAAGTCCTTAAAATCACCTTCCATCGATTTAATTTAGTATTTATAAGATTTCTGTCATTTTAAGGTTAAAATATACTCTAAATATTGTATTAATTAGCTCAGAACTATATATAACTAGCCTGAAATACATGATATAGTATCCCAATTCTAAGGAAACGATTTTTGGAATACTATTTTCTTTAAATAAGGTATCGGATGAAGATTGTTGTCACTATTTCATTACTGATAAATTATAATGAAATTCGTAAGATTTGAAGGACTAGCTTGAAAATTATTCCTACGCAAACAAGATTCAAGATATGTTTTCTATCTCAGAAATACGTATAAAGATCAGACTTTCAGTTGCTTATTTTTTCCACATGAAATCTTTCATAGCTTCCTACAAGTGATCTTTCACGATTTACTTTGCCTCCTAATTGCATGTAGAATGAACCTTTTTAATGGAAGACTCGTGCTTCACAGTAAGCTTGAGCAAGAGTGATGACCTGACCATCCCCTTAAATTCCAATCGCACCAAAGGCAATTATTTTCGGCTAGTTACCAAGCTAGACCAAACAGTACAATGATAAGGCTGACGTCGAAGTAGAATTCAAGTAAAAAGTAAAGGCAATGTTGGTAAAATTTCGTCCGACGGATTAGTTATGTTCCGAATTCGAGGGATACACCACGGAAGGGGATTTAGTAGTTATAAGCCTGACATTAACTTCTCCTGTTAAGTTTTCCTGCTCAGCATAAGTTGAAACTTTATTTGTTGTTAATTATTGAAGTGCATTGGAATCCATGCAATGCAAGGCCTTGGTTTTTTAAGTTGATGATAATGTTTTGTACATAGGAAGGAATGCGTTCTAGCGGTGTTAGTAGGGAGCAGCGGCAATTGGGAGACCTCGGTCCTGTCAGACTTTTTTCATGTCCGTTCTTTCTTGGAATTTTTTCCTATAAATTCCAAGTAAGGCTTAAGGCCTAAATATTTATCATATATACCAGTCACCTTAACCCTTTCCTTATTTCCTATATATGTTACGATCGATAGATGAGCTTTCTTGCTAGCCCGAATTTATAAACATCCTTCATTTTTAGTACGTATTATGTGGTATAAATATTAGAAATCGAAGACGACAAGTTCTCCTGGATAAAAATTTGCGAGAAAATGTTTTTAATCCAAGGCTTCAATTTTATTATCTTACATATATCTCCCTTTCTTTGAAGTAAACAACTACTGCACTTTTATTTCATGTGAAGAAAGAAAATTTGGAACACGGCTGTTAATAAATGAGAGGTTTAAAATTTCCATAAGCCGTCTTTGTCGACGCTCCGAGTCTTGCTTCCCGATAGTACGAGAAAGCAAGAAAGTAACGCTTCAAAAGAATGCCGAAAGACGGCTCTTGAAGATTTCAAACCTCTTAACTTCTATTTCATAGTTTCTATTGGCAACGTTTTCTGTATAATTTTATGAACTGGATGTTTCTCCATGTTTTCCATTTTGGATTCCTTACTTATGCTGTAAAATATCATCCATAATCCATAAATTCAAAGATATACTTTTCACTATAGTAGATAATGTTTTACCTTGTAGTTTTAGTCAACGAACTGTGCATTTGTGTTAGCTAAAGGTATGAATGAACAACACATTTAGTATATAAATCGTAAGAACCAGCACTCGTTAAACTGATCTACTCTCACTTTTTGACAGGAAAAAGAAAGTGCAAGTTTTCTGGGAGCCGTGCAAAGAGGAGCGATTCGCTGATTAATTATGCGAAGGTCAAGGTCAGTCATGATGGGCCGCAGAAGGCACTTCAAACGAGAGATTGAAATGCCGTTAACGAGACTCATCCTAAGGTACATTACGATTCTTTTTTATATTTCTCTCACACGGCTTTCTTTTCTCCGGAATTCAAACTTCCGAAATAATGTCACCAAAGAGTTTTAAAGTTGAATTTTTGGGTTAACTTTTTATCGACAAAATAAAGATCTGGCTAATCGTATGTCTTAGGGATCGCCCATTAATCACGTAAGGCTCGAAAGGGGGGGAGGGGAGTTTGGAAAATATCACGAAATATCACAAGGGGGAGGGGGGGGGGGGTGCAGTTAGATATATCACGTGTATTTGTTTTTTCGTTGAGCGTGCGATTTCTAAACAGAAAAACGCCCGCCCGGCTCGGCTTTCCAGTCACCAGTAAGTCCGTGATTTTGGCACCGAAAACATGCGTAAATCGTTGCCGTGTATATTTTCCCTGAAAACAACACAACAATGTCTAAACTAGGAGATCTGTATAAAGACCTATTTTCAGAGTATAAGAAGGGAAAAAAATCTAATGTGGCTCAAAAATAATTTAATGATCCGCATCCTCACATGATAATAGAGAGAGATTCTCTGTGTAGTGAGTGAAAATGATGACGCCGAGTGGCTTGATGAGACCGTCGTTGATCTTTAAGAAAGCACAATACCTACACCTGACTTGCAAGATGCTTATCCACTTGTTAGTTTTGAAGAAAGTCTCACTAATCCGTGGCCCGAGGTCAATTTAATATATTGATGTACCAGTAAAATATATGTTTGTCACATGATTACACCTTTCATTTATTATTTTATGCCAGTCAGAAATAACCTGCAACCTTAATATCTGTCTGGACATTTTTATCACGGTGCTTAATTTTCCAGAATTAAATTCGATTTTACCTGTATTTAAAGATAATCTTCTGAAATTTTTAAGATACTTTGTACCAAAAAATACACGTGATTTTGGGTAGGGAGGGTGTTATTCTAAAACCTCACCACGTATCACCAGGGGGGAGGGGGGATTAAAAAGTTGCAAAAAAACATCACGTGATTAATGGACGACCTCTTATGCACCAATAGTACCTACCTAAAATCTCATTAAAATTAGCAGGATAAATGTAAAATGTGTGAGTCGTTTTTCAGAACCGGTAGAGAATGCAACGACAAAAAATAATCGGAAAACGGCTCCTGTAATCTGAGATGTTACTAGTGAGTGAGCTTCGAAATGCGAGTTTGAAGAAGTGAGTTGTCCAGGACACATTTTTTTATCACTGGACGTATTAATGCAATTTCAGTACGTATTACTTATTTCAAAAGTTGCATCATTTGTGTAAACTACAATGCAGTTTGACCCACAAAAGTGATGGCGAAGTTTATTCGATTTAAATAAATATATATAGTTAAATAATTTAATATATTAATAAATATATATAGTTGATGTCACCAAAATATTAATATTTTTAGAGACAGGGCTACCAATATAATCTGATCAACTTGTCTTGCGCGTAAAAGCTTAGATCAAATTAAATAGAAAATCAGTTAAAATTAAAAGAAAACGGGAAATAAATATAAGATATACATAATCATGCATTCAAAAGTAATCTCCTAACAAAAATAGTGTAATTGTTTCCAATATATTTACTCCAATCGATAAAATAAGGTCTAACACAATTGAAACCAATTTTTATTTTGGTGTGCATTCAGCTTTGGTTATCGTTATATTTGAATATCTTTTTTACAAGGGAAAATCGTATGTATATCGAAGAAAACAAATAGTTCTTGATTCACTGGACTTTGTATTTCAGAAAATCGCTACATTACTATGCTACACATTTTTAAAAGCTTTAATCACGGATTAAATAGTTTCAGTGTGTATTTGTGGATAGCATATCGGATTCGTTCCAATTCATAATATTTTTTCCCAGAAGATATAGATAGATATTTTCGATGATTATCTTTTTTCTGCGACAAATCAAATATTCTCTTTGTTAATTTAACATTTCAAAGGGTATCGCGACGAATTGCGATAACATAAGATCCGATATCGAACTGA
Source organism: Sympetrum striolatum (assembly GCA_947579665.1). Lineage (NCBI taxonomy): Eukaryota > Metazoa > Arthropoda > Insecta > Odonata > Libellulidae > Sympetrum > Sympetrum striolatum. The sequence goes on along the minus strand of OX388342.1, from coordinate 42,704,826 downwards.
TACTGAGTTCGAATTCGATTCTCCTTACGATGAATTATTTCCTTGATTTCGAATCATCACTGATATAGTCGTCATTTTCCAAGCCTTGAAACTATGTACAATATGGATGTTTATTAGAAGTTTTACTTCCTGCATTTCGGCTATAAATTGATAAATTAATCAATTGTGGTCGTGATAACAAAAGTCATCAGTAATAGTATATTGGATGATATTTGTAAGGCATCCAACAATTGGTAAAGGCAAAGGATATATGAGATCTGTCGTGCAGCAATCAACGTCAATTTACTCGCTCAATGTTAAAAACTACGTAGTGACAATAGTGTTACAATATTCTCTTAGCAATTCAGTGGAATTCCATTAAGATTTCAACAGGACACTTGGCTGATTCAGATTAACCGCTGCTACGTAAATTTAGAGATAGGTAAGTCTAGGAAGCTAGAACTTAGCTTCTCGTTTGGGGATTTACCTCTAGAAGCTTCTATTTGGTTTGATTTGAATACAATTCTCTAACTATTGACGGAACGGTCTAAAAAGTAATATATAGGTAATAAAAATAGGTGTATAGGATCCGAAAAAAATAATGTTTTGTTTTTTTTAAGGATTTATGGTCAATTTAATAGAATTTATTTAATTTTACCAGTATATTTCACCCAAAGTCTTTAAACATTTGACATGTCTACTTTAACTCATGAATTAAACTGAAAAACTGTCTCTGTGTGGAGAGGGTGCTATTTCACCGTCATTGATTACAGTTGAACTTAAGAGAGAGTAAAATGTATTACTATACTACACAGATCTGCGTCAACTTCGTCATTTGTCCTCACAATTATTTAATGAAAGAAGTTCCTCTTGATATAGAGTCATAAAATATCGTAGGATATAAAAACCAGGATCACTAGTATCTATTGAAATTAGAATCGTTCAAAATTAAGATTGGCTCAAGGTAAACTTTTCCCAAACATATTTCACTAGTCAGTGCGTCAAGTCTTCCAATTTATATAGATTCTTCTATCCAAGATGATCCGTTCGTATGTAAAGAAATAGCTCGGATCAATAGTTTACATGCATGAAAATTGACGGTAAGGTATTTTACCCAGAGGAGAGGATAGTTTTCCCGTCCGCCCGCTTATCTGCAATCGCATTTGAGCGTCGGAACGCGTCAGCACGGCCAATTCCAATTATTCCGCCTTCGCCTCCCGAATGGCCGTTTTGATACCTTGGGAAATTTCAGGCGGAGCCCGTTTTATTTCCGATGTTTATTTTCCCTGCTATCGAGATGGCGCTATATTAACTCCGAGAGATCTCCGATGAAATAAATTTTAAGGTGGGTCTAACGTTTTCCTTTTTCAATTATCCTAGGATCTTAAGAGATACATCGGGAGGATTAAATGAATATTTCATCGCCCAGAATGTCACTGAGTATTAATTACGTCCTCACGGAAGATTCAATTAACTTTCGATAAGAAGTTATATATTGTAGATTACCTTATATTTATACATTGGCGGAAATTCAAATTTTAAATTCTTTCTCAAATAATATAAGCTTATCTCATGAAATGAATTTTCCATCCCAATTTTATTAAATGAAGATAAAATGTGTGTAAAATAGTTGCAGAAAATTTCAATCAACCGCAAAATGAGTTGCTTTATGTGGTGATTATAAGAACTGATTATAAGGTAAATTGGATAATAAGATGACACGAAGTATCAAGTGATATTTTTATTTGAATTTATATTATTTTTATTATCAGTTATATATTCAGTCCTTAAAATACTTTCATTAGCCATCTTAAATTATGTATCGTAAAATTAACTTTAGGAAAGAAGAGAAAGGCTGCGTATCGAAGAAAAATATGGATTGTTTCATTTCCTTAATTGAAATATTCATCTCATAAATGGCATTCATCACTTCAAATGAGGTATAAGGAGTACGAGGCAGGTGATTGAGCTGGAATATTTATTTTGATTTATAACATGCCCACCTTAGAGCTACTAGTAGAAATGTCTAGAAATTAAATTTGTCGATGAATTCAAGATCAAATTATCAATTCTAAGTGGTTTTCATCTTATTCAAGGCCACTTAACCCTTAATAAATGTCAATTAGTTTCATGTGGCTGAATAAGAAGTCCTTATACTCTCGGTAAAAAATTATAAATTCATCCACAGTGGACTTCTCAGTACCTCAAATTAATTTTATCAATTTGGGTATTAATTCTTTCACTCAGTTCCTCCTACTCGCTTATTTCTCTATGACTTAAACATTACGTTATCTACTAGGAATTAATTAAGAAATATTTCCTTGAAAACTCAATAAAAGGCAATGAATATATCATATTGACGGAAAACTAATAAAGCCTTTCTGAGAAAATCATTTTCCTTTTACTTTCTCCACGACTTCGAGCGTTTTAAAGAGTTATTTTTAACGAAGTTTGAATATCCCCAGCAGATTCAGAAATCGGACAAGAGCTGCTGGACGAAATAGTCTCGCCATGGTGTTCTCTCGGAATGTGTTCGTGATGGAAGGAACGAAATAGGATTCAGTTTGACTGGAAGCGCACTTCAGACTTCCGGAAAAAAGGTTAGTTTCCGAAGTATAGGGAATAATTTGGGAGAATGCGAAATGGGACAACGAAACTTTCTCCAATAAGTGCAAATAAGATAGAGACGAGGGTTGTAGATATAAATGGACGGAAAGAGGCGATTGCGAAGGAATTGGAGAGGGAAATTAATGTATCGGGGAAAACGCGAGTGCAGTTCAGGCAATGACATAGGAGAATATCATTCGGAGGCGGAATTAAATTAAATCTAAATTTATGGGAGCCTCCTGACTGATGTATTTTGTAACGTCAAGGAGGCCATCTTGCGATATCCGAATACAACTGAATTACATTCCATTTATCCTCGTTTAGTCTGTAATGGCCATCGCAACATCGCAAGATTCAACAGGAAACATCTTGGCAAAATTGGGACTGTAGTTCTGGTAAACTTAGGAGAGATGATGTATGATTTTGCTAATTTTTAATAGTTCCTATGATTAGGTCAGCTGATATTCTCTCCTTTTATTTCAGGTTATCTCGAGATTGAGAGAAGTACTTGGAATTTGGTCAGTTGCAAAGACAGTAATTTTTACCTGATGTTTCTTTCCATACCTACCACATGGTGTCTAAAGCTTCGAGAAACTAGTAAATATAGGATAAATACAATATAAAAGATTGGAGAAAATGATGGCTTTGTACATTTAATTAAACTATTTTTATTTAAAGTTGAATACCAGTTATTTTCCGAAAGGAATGCACCGTGTTACCAATGTATTGTATAATGATGTTGTATATTGGAAGGTATAATTAGGTTAAGTGCTGGTAACGACCGCTTATCGCAGTAATAAAGGTCCTTATTTTGGAATGTATAATTATTTTCAAAATTGCGTTCCTAATTTAGTGTAAATTAGAATATTATTATTATTATTAGGGGTCTTTATTATAGGCGAGATTGAGACTAAAAAGTCTCCTCTTCCATCATAGTGCCTTGAATTAAAACAAAAAGTCCAAAACGTCACCTAAATTGAGACAAAAGAGCTTTCAATACAGTTCATACTATTGTGGTCTTTGTCATGTAAAGTGCCACATAATCTTTTAGTGAAATAGATTGATTTTGGTGAATTTAAATTATCAACATGCAAACGCGTATTCATTTCCGAAATTGTTTTTAAAAGGCTAACGTTTCCTGAGTTTCCATTGGTCATGGCCATTTTTAGGGGAGAAAATTGAAGCCAAGCACAATGAAAAATAATAATAAGAAAAAAAACAGCGTGAATGGACCCAAAAGAGATCCGCTATGACGTTGATTAACAAAGAATATTTGAAAGGTTATTTCTATGAAAATCAAATTTCTTTTCAGACGAAGAAAAATAAAAAGTTATATTTTAAGTAATTAAAGTTGGAAGAGGGACCGAGTGAGAGGAAACCGAGGCAGAAATACTAAAAATATAAAGGCAAGAGTTTTGGATAATGATGGTACTGGAAGAAGGGACACGAGAAGAAAGAAGAGGAAGAAACTTGGTAAGTGGGGAAGCGGAGAAAGGGGCGTGCAAGAGGGAAAAGAAAAGGAAGATTGGTTGGAGTTGAGATCTGGGGAAGTTGCTCAACCCCACTTTTGGGGATGACAGCAGAAATCATTCCTTAAAAGCCTTACTCTGTTGAATAACCCTCCTCTATTCTTAAGGATCTCCTCCAGTCCCAGATTACCTTTACCAATTACTTTAAAAGACTCTTGATGCTTGCACTTCTTAGAGTGAATTAGGCTATTCTGAAACCGCGCCAGTTTCTTCGTTTGAGGTCTCTTGTTTTCTTAAGGATGTTAGGAGACAAGGTTTTCCATCTCCTCGTAGTAGATATATATCAGAAGGATTAGATTCTTCTAACTCAACGTACTTCCAAAAACCTATCTTTGAAAGATCCTTGAGGTTGAAGAGGAATGGTAAATGAAAGGAATTATAAAAGGATTGGTCATTGATTGGCTGGGTATGTATTACTCGATTTGTTTGTTTTCTCAGTCAATTATAAGGAATTCAGTAACACAGAGAAACTATTTTCAGCTCCATCATTAATGTTAAAATTTTCTAGTTGATGTGGTTTTGGAAATGCATGAAAGTGTTGAACGATACTGATTTTGTGTTGACCTTACGTTGATTATTAACCGGGAAAATCTCCCTATTTAAGAAGTCATTTCACTAAATAAAAAAAATATTTTATTCAGCTAGATGATGTTACCCTTTGCGGTTTAGAAAAGTTCTATTTCAAACATTGAGGTTCTTATCGAAGTTTCATTGTTTTTTCTCCAACTTTCAACAAATAAATCCATAATATTTCCATGAAGATATTTTTTATTTCGAAAATTACCTGATCAAATTTTTGAAAATACATTATACTTTTGAGATTATAAAATTGTACGATGAATATTGAATAAGAACATTAAATGCAGCTGGTATTTATAACATGAAATCATTGAAATAGAAAAAATAAAAATTAATTATTTGTACTTGAGGAACTAAGAAGGAATAAGAACATTAATGGAACCAAGTTGAATAAGATGCCAAAAGAATAAGCCTTCGAAACGTTTAAGTCGGGAGAAAAATTTTCCTAGGAACAATGATTCTAACCCTATATATGTAGTACTCGTATAACACCAGGTAACATTTTTCTACAAAGGAAAAAATCACTCAATTAAATTTCTTATTTCCTTCATAAATATATCTGTTATTTATAATAAATAAAAAAAAACTCTACCATTTCTGTTCTCCTAGTCCTTTCTTCCTTGTATTATTCTTTGTACTTGTGATCATCACCAAATACTTTTTATGCTATATGATTCTCTTAGTAGTGTAAGGGTAATTTAATTTATAAAATAACAAAGCTTATCAGTAATGAACTTTTAGCCTTAATCTCTCACCCTTTATATTTTCGATACATCCATTGCTCTCTAGGTTACAACTCGGTGGACTCCCTTACGCTTTTTCCTCTTTATAATCATACTATTGCGAGCATCTTAAAATTTACCAATCCAAGCCATGCATCCTTGGTAATCAGCTCAAGTTTACCCTACGAAGCTTTCGATTAGAGAAAGTCTAGTCTTACATTAGTGTTTCTTTCGATTCCTGCTCACTCTTCAATTCCTCAGTACCACTTCTTGGTGGCCTGTTCATTCTTTCTTCCTGTTGCACTCGCTTCCTTTTCTCTCCGTCTGTTTCTGAAAGTTTCAGACAACTATTCTTTTCACTCCTTTTCTTCCTCTTGCTCCTCCCTTCTCCAAATTTTTCTCGAGATCATCCTTTTCCCGCTTTCAACTTCGAACATTCTCCTCCTTACCTTTCTTTCCGCCTTCCTAAACTTTTTTGGCTTCTCCACTCGACATTTCTGAATTTTTTCTCCACTCTTATGCCACCGTACGCTTCCTCTTCTCACGCTATCTATCCTAGGCCTTTTTATTCCACTTCTCTCTTCCTGCCATTTGCTTTCCTTCCTTCCATGCCATACTTCCCTTCTCTTATCTCTCCTTCCAGCTCTCTCTTCATATGCCCTGCCCTTTTGTAATATTCTCCTCTACTCTTGTCCCCTCTTTTCTATTTTCTTCTTGTTCTGTCGTCTCCTGCTGTCGCCCTTTGGCCTTTCCTCTGCCCTTATCTCTTTTCATCTCCATTTTCCCAGAGACATATTTTCTCTTACCATCGCAGAAACCCTTTTCAATTTTATGCATTTTCTCCGGCTTTATATTCTTACTCCATTGATTCTTTTCTTCTTTTTATTTTCGTCATTTTTATTCATCATATACTTAATATATAATGTAAATATATACTGGGTGCATGTGATCCATCTGTTTAAAATTGTCCACAGCTTCGGTTTATAGTTACTTTAATGACTGTTTACAATAATGAACATGACGGTAATTTTTCAGTGGATCTAATTCCTTAAAATTCAATGATTTTTTAGGACCTGATCACTAGTCTATCATAGCAATTACTAAAATATTTGAAAATTTTGGCCAATCATCTTTCCTGCCTCTTATAATACATGTTAAAATTGTTATATTCATATATGTAATATTTCATTGCATCATAGTGTTGTAAAAGGAAAATAAAATTCAATTATTAAAGCATCATTTAATGCGTAACGCATGTCGTAAGAATCGTTGTCGTGCAGGACGTATTTCTATATCATGCAAAACATCTCCATAAAGTATTCAAGCATCCAACTTCCAATCAATATCTCATGTTCATCATCTTCTTTTCGTCATCAAATCATTGCTGTTTACGGTGGTATTTTCAGATTACTACTTGTAATACGTGGTTGTATCGCGTCTGTACACGTTTGATTTAAGTCTCGATGTCTGGGCGTAGTTATCTAACTAATCCTAATAAAGCAACGAACAAACTCCGTGTGTGTTGCGGCATCATGAATTCATTTGTGTTTCTCCAATCTTGTCGAAGAAAAGGTATGGAATAAGCAGCAACTGATTCCAAACGAAAATTGTTTGACCATAGGAATTTAAATACATGATTCCATGATGCAGGATGACCCATTCCAAGTATATCTTTTGAACAGTAGATTAAGTATTGCAAGTAACGCAACTAGTTGAACGGAGTATTGATTAATTCGCGTCAAAATTACCAATTTTTCTAACATGCGTAAATTTTCTATTTCTTTCACACGTTCAAAAATTTCCCTAATGATTGGAATAGTAATTACCGAGGTCACAGTTTCGATAATATCCAAATATGGATGAATTTAAAAGAATAATTTATACATGTCTATCTATAAACATAGTCGATACTTGAAAACTCCGAACAGTGTATTTGTGCCTATCGATTGGAATCTTTTTTAAAACTATCTTTCTATTCATACTCTATATTCCTACTTGCTTAGAACTTAATCCTTCACAAAAAATACTAACGATAATGCCCTTTAAATGGAGTCCGAGATCCCAAAACAGATACATACATTCACTTCTGTTACAATGTTATCACTTTCGGTGTGGGCACCATCTGCAGTCCCTTCGGTTTCATTTGCCGCACATAAGCCAGTGAGGAAATGTCATTAAGCTCTCCCGCATCGCTATAAAAGAAAAGAGAAAACGGAGACCTTGGTATTGGCGGGCCCATTTGCCTTTATAACGCCATCGTCTGCCTGTGCCTCTCCGTGACCATTACTAGCGGAACTCCAAAGAACATTCCTTCATTGGAACGGTCTTCTTGACGCAATGTCCGGTTGTCTCGAACGAGGTAACTTGCTCCCATCACCGTAGACCCTGCTAACGAGGTGTCGTTGTGCCCTTGTTTTATTTCTCAATTGAGAGCAGTGTAGTGCATACACATCATGAAAACTCGCGATGGAAAATAACGGCTCGAGAATCCTTTTTCCTGCTCTGCTAGTCTCTTAGAAAAGATAGGTTGTCCTTTTAAAACCGCGGTTACTTGGGGTTCTTTTCTGCCTTTTGGTTGCTAAGAGTTCAGTTGTGTACTGACAACTTTATCTAAGTTGACCTTTTACTTATGTTAGAATAATGAAAGGGATATGTTAGACTATATCAAATTCTGTACTCTGTAAACAGATCCTTAAGAGCAAATCTATCGTTAATTTCTAATGCCTGGATAATCCTTACTTATTACTACATACAAAGAATATCAAAGCGAATCCAACCACTTATATTTTATACATTTTATAAATTGTTAACAATATTGATCTCCTATGAGATAAATAGAAAATAAACTAATAAAAATGTTCATGGTTTATCTTTTATAGTACATATTTCGCGAGCCAACAACTATTTGTGTTCGTGACCCTCAATAACTATTTTTGATGATAGTTGCCATAAATTGCGGAGTTCTGCTTAGGGTTTAATACGTATTTATAAATTCGGAATTGAATAATTATTTTAGTGTTTACTTCTACGTCAGACTGATGTTTGTGAAACACGTTGGATAAATTGAGCGATTATTGTTTTTAGTGAAGCGATTTTGTTCAGACCTGGGATTTGCTCAAATTTCTTAAAAGATTACAAACTTCACCGAACTCGCAAATTTTTAAATTTTATTCAACCTGTATTTCTTTTGTGAATGAAAATGATTTACATGCAAGATCACTATCTTGCATGTAAAAGTGATTTCAGTTTCTAGAGTTGTCTCAATTATTTCCTGCATTCTAATTTGGTAATTAATTTGTAACCTGATGTGATATTCAAGAAAATGTTAGAAATTCTCGGGTGGGAAATTTTAGAAAAGAGGAGGAAGTTGAACAGATTGTTTGGAATTTTTCAAGTAAAAAACTCTGGCGAAGCATGGAGGGAGTTAAGTAACAGATTAGAAAAACCAAATTATTTTGCGAGTGGTGATCATGGTGAAAAGTTAAAATTGGGAAAACAAAGGATGGGTGCGGCTAAGCACTCATTTATTAATAGGAATATACCTGAAGAAGCCTTCAAGCCCTAATCTAAATCAATTAAATATATTTAACTGAGATGCTGTAAGATATTGTAAATATATATTGCATGAAAGGGGTTTTGGATATGTTACTTCAGATATTGTTAAATCTATAATATGTAAGTGTGGTGATTGAGAAACTTATAAAGTGACATGTGACTTATCTAAGGAACACTGAATAATGTTATTATGTGGAAACAATAATTATGGAATATATCTTATGTAAATGTATTAGATAGAGTAATAGGGGGATATTTGCTAAATTCAGTCTTGTTTATTGTAAAAGCGTGTCCTTGCCCTGTTTTGGCAATATAATAAAGTTAGTAAGGAATTATAAATGAAATAATTTAAGTGTGAAAGGGTTTGTAAATTAACAATGTTTGCGGCTGTCACCTGACTTTTGTCAAACTGTAGCAATAATAATAGAATCAACTTGGGCCATGACTTCATGAGGATAACTCCATGAGTCAAAACCGTGGTCGTATTCTAATAATTAACATTCTGTGGTTTTGTAAAAGTTGGTTTCTTTATCGTCCTAATAACGATGATATTTGCAAGACTCTGCAATCACTGTTTTCACTCTTGAAACTAAAAACATATCTTCATATAATGATGAATGTATCTTGCTAGTGATTATAATTAATTAAATACATTTCTTTATTTTCGCATTGTAAAGAATTTAAAAATCACCACTTACTCCATTTGATTGTAAAATAGCAAAATATATAATTATGCTATATATAAGCAATAATAAACGTTAATGTAATTACCAATATCACAAAAAAACTTAATCGTTACCTAGTCAAATAAAGCCCGATATTTATACTTATTTTTTTAAATCAATTCCCTCGATGAGTTATACTCCCATTTCGTCTTCGATTGAAAAGATATTTGCTTGAGTTGATGGAAATGACTTAATATTATTTTAAGAAGTTAAAGAACTGACAAATACCTTCTACCAGAGTAAGAATTCAAATGTTATTTCGTTATCTGTGACTCCCACTTCTCATATTCCAAATATTACCGAAACCAAGAGGTACCGTTTCTGTGTTTTTAGGGCATAAAAGGTCGGATAAGGACTAGATTCGAGAATGACCGTATAAATTCTATAAAAACGCTAAATTTACTTTAAAAAAATGAATGCTTCAAAATATAATGGATAGTTGAGTTAAAAATTTTACTACTTGCCTATTTAGAGATAAGTTCCATCAAGAAAATCGTTACTTGAGTCGGAAAGTTTGATTTGATCGGAAAAAAGACGGTGGGACCAGAAAGTATTCCCTTTGTTGCCACTTAAACTTTAGGGTTATGAGTTATCTTCCATTCTTGCCGTATTATATTAATACCGGTCCCGTACCGTTAATAGGGGGGACCACTTTCACCAAAAGTAAACGTGCTGTAAACAAGATTATCCGTGAGCCTCCTAAGATTATTATCCTGCCTCTTTTAGTATATGCAGACCATTCACTGATGGGTTAAAATAATTCTTTACAAGCAATCTCGCCTTTCATTTAACATTATTAACTCAAGAATACAGCACCTTTCGACGAGATCGTATATAATTTATTAATTCTCTGAGGTTGGCCTAACTAATATTAGTTCATGTCACCTGCCGACTCATTCTTTTCTTTTACCGGCTATTATTAAGAAAAACGCGAGTTTTTCAGATGATCGTATTAAATAAATAAATAATTATTACTGATGTGGTTACCGCATTTTAAGATACTCGTGAGGGATGATTCAAAATTTTCCACCGATTCTACCGTAGCTAATTTCTACCCTCAAGATCGTTATAAATAATCATCAGTTCATTCAAAAATGTTAACAATGGAACATTCCTTTCTCTAAAATTTTAATTGTATTAGGTGCACTATTTTATAATTCTATCTCAATCATTTGGCAAAATTAATGTATCCTTCCTATCCTGCTTCCCTGTCAATTACAGTACTCCCAATTAGTGTCATTTCCGAGCAATAAGAGTATTAGAGTTATTCACATTGCACATTCTCTAAATCCCTACACATTGAGAAATATATTTTAGAACTTTCAACTTTATAATTTTTATTTTACTATTCAATCATACTAATGATGTAGGTTTATGAATTTCTGCGTCCTCATCATGGCTCATTTTAAATATCGGAATGAGAATTTCGATCTTATCTTTCACTGATCTTTCATTGTCACCTTAACTTTACTTTTATATGTCACTTTAATGTAGGAAACTACACTTTCTGCAATGTCCTTCCATATCAACGGAGATACCTTTAGGACCAATGACTTTATTCGTGCGTTTGTTTCTCCTCTTAACTTGATCCGAGTGCAAATTATTTAATAGCTTCCATCCAGCTTTAGCTGTCAATTAAAACGGCTCTGTTCTGTAGAGCTCTACTCTCACTTAGACTCCTTGTATTCAATATATTGTTTTTAATTAATAGAAGGATGTACATTTAAAGTAATCTGATAAGACTTTGAAAACCCTAGTTAAATGTTAATCTTCACTCTATAGTTGATTTTGAAGGATTAAATTTTTCCCATGCATGAAAAACGCGGTATGTTTTTAATTACGTAGGACACTTGGGGTGTGCATTCTAATAATTGAGAGAATTTATAGTTAACAAATTTAACTCTCTGCAGGATGTTCGATATTGACGAGATATCCTGAGTGTATATAAATATGATTGAAACCCCTCGCATATAACATTTGCTATTGATACGTGATTGAATTAACGTTATCTTATTAAATACTAGCTGAAGCGCCCGTTGATTCTCAACGGGGAATATGGAAGTAGATCAAATTCAAGTTGCCGGTCGTGCAATGCGTAAATTCCCTTTAGAATACAGTCTAAAATCCCAAGCTATTCTTACTATACAGGAAAATTCATGAGCTCGGTTCAACAATCACATTGATCGTAAGGAGGATTGGTTGTTTACAACATCAACAATTTTGGAAAATTCACGCGTATTTTATCAAAATTCTCGAAATTTCGATTCGTAAACAATATTCCACGATCAAAATTAAAATATTCATTTAATTTCCGTTCTTATGATTCTTGTTTCGACTCCGCACGACTATTTTTCTCCTTTAATTCTTCAAAAGAAATATAGCCTGCAAACTATTAAAGCGAAGATTAGATTTATTCTTTATGGAAACCCATCTGAGCGATCTTGGTTCGAACCCAGCAAAATTATCGAATGAAATTGAAACAGTACGTCTTTCTTGGTCCCAGAAAACACGTACGCAAAGTTTGACGCGAATCTGGCAAACGGTTTGTATGTACTAAAATCGAAGACACACAATCTCCTGACTGTAATTACTTACCTGCAATTGCTGGTTACCTTCTTACAGAAAATTTCTCGTTAACCATGTAATATATCGTCCTCTTCCATCATCAGCTTTATTGGCCTAAAGTCCAAGAGTATTTTTACGGGATAAAACATGAGCTCGGATTCAACAATAGGATTTGTCGTCAGGGGGATGAGTTGTTTATAACCTTGCATTTTCACGAAAGTTTTTTTATATTTTACCAATATTCTCGCAAATTCTAATAGAAAGTTAGATTCCACGATCAAAATAAGAATTTTTATCCAATTTTCTTTCTTTCGGTGTTTGTCTCGACTCTGTACGACTATTCCTTCTAATTTAATTCTTCAAAATAATAAAGCCTGCAACCAATAAAAGTGAAGCTTACGTGTATTCCCTTAAATAAGGCTCCCGGATATTCATGTGGACGGCGCGTTTGCCTTTGGTGAAAGCGGTCCAGGGTTCGAATCCCGGTGGGAGCCAATGTGCAATATGACCTAAGCTGTCGAAGCACTTTTAACAATACTACTACTACTACCCCCTTATGAAAATCTATCTGAGCGATCTTGGTTCGAACCCAGCAAAATTGTTGAATAAAAATGCAACAGTACTTCATTCCTGATATCAGAGGACACTTATGCAAAGTTTTAGACAAATCGGGGAAACGGTGTGGACTCCAATCCAAGACAAACAAACCCACAAACAAACCACAAACAGAATTTCTGCTTTATATATATAGATAGATTGTTGAAATTTACTTAAATGCGAATTATTGCATGTGAGATACAAAATATATTATAACCAATTTGCACTGAAAAAATTCCTTTTACAAACGCTCCACTTAAGTTTCTCCTACTTATACATTCTAATCTATTTAGGTTTTTCATTATCACAGAAAGTGTTAAGCAGGTAAAAATTTTACTTACTTGGGTTGATGTGTCACCTTTTTCCCTAGTGTTTTACTATAAAAACTAATAAAAACTACAAAAATGCCTTTTCCAATATATAAATTCTACAATTAAATAAAGACATCTCTTAGAGAATGAAAATACATAAAAAGCAATAATAATCTAGTATATTCTTCATGAACAAAGTTTATTTCCAGAATTATTATTTAGATAAGTGTATATGTATGAACCTGAAGATTATTAAAATGTTTGTAAGCCGGAAACGCATAGCTATCACAAATTTTACATGTCCCTCCACATCATATCTTATTCTTATATACTTAGCTTTATTTTACCCATAACACCATAAAACCTGTACAAAATCTTACTCCTGGTATTCGACGCTCTTGCTAGTTGTCCTTTTATTCATGTCGTAGCTCTGAAATAATGCTTGCGGTCTCTCTATTAAATAAAATTATGCGTATCTGGCTAATGTTTCACATGAATGAGGGAAAAGACACGCACGATTTTACAAAGTGAAAGGATAGAAAAGGAGTCTCCTTATGACGAGAACATTCATTTGAATATCCGATTCAGACACTTTTGCCTTTTACGATGTAGATAGTAGAGAAAACGACGATGGAATGACTATTTGTCGGAAGAATGCGAGGAACTCAAATCTGAGAAAGATTAGATTTCCTAGAAAACGTTTACGATAGCTTCTACTAAAATATATACGACACGCATTTTATGAAAATAAACCAGTTTCTGATGGATCTTTTTCAATTTTTTTTTTCATTTTCCTCATGCACAATGCTCTCATACATTTAAAGATACACTATCTTCCGGAATGTGAAAATAACAGCTTATCCTGATTGAATTTTTAAGGTATTGGCAAACAATCTACTGTACATGTAGGTCAAATTCTCAGGAAATTTATTCTTTATATTTTACATTGAATGAATTTATACATAAATAGATGACATTTCTGTATTTTTTTAAATAAGGAAGCTTATAAACATCAATAAATGACAAGAGACCTGGAATGGTTCTTTTAGTTTTTTTCACCAGTTAAATGTTGCACGTTTATCTTACGTATTTATTACCATTTATTTATCCATATGCTCAGTTAAACATGATAACTAAACTCAATTAAAGATGTAAATCGGATAATAGATTCTATTTTATATGATATTACCTTCCTCATTATATTAATAAGTTTGTTAAAAGTTTTATACACAACATATTATCCCCTTATTGGCTTGCAATGCAAAGTATAATATGTGAAACTCTAATTAAGAAAGTAGTCAAACAATAAATGCAAACCTTTCCCTTGTTAAAAGTTTTGGGCGTTGGATATAAAAAATGTGTTCTATGTAGAAATGGCAGATTTTTGCAACATATGATAGGGAAGATTCTTGAAAGACCAGTGATTGAAACAAATTGTTTATATATATTTCCTCCTGGAAATTCTGTACCTTTCTATTAAAAGATTTTTTATTGCCAGATGTGTACAAATAAAATCAACAAACGAAATTTACATCTTTCATTCAATGAAACTTTTGCATTCCAGTAATAGTGTTTAATTACATTAAAACAGTTACGTTTTTTACAGGATTCTCCGAATTTTTGTTGCTGTCTATGACTTTCAACTCACATCCTATATTGTGCAAACTCGATGTAATATCTGACATAGGACTGCATTATGTCATCGTAATGGAAAATATGTGTGTACCTCTGGCACTAATAATAAACTTAATTAGCATAGATTTTGTGGAAAGGGAATCGAGTTCCGAATACTACTATCCCGAAGAAAGTGAAAGGAAAGTACAGGAGTATAGAAAAGAATATGTGATTATATACCCTTCTTTGGAAAGGAAAAAAATATATTTCTAGAGCTGGTACACATTTTTAAATCTTACGCTGATAAACATCGAGTGGGACAAAAAATATAGATAATAATGCATACGTAGCTGGGTACTTTTATTTTTAATACAGTTTAAATTCTAAAATTTTTCAAATTATGGTACATTGATGGCTAGGAGGATACGAAAAATACACATGAAATTATTTTCATCGTTTTCATTTGTATATTTACAAAAAATATATGTGTATCTGTCATTACTAGTCATATTGTACCCAAACGCGCATATGATTTTATAGAGTCAAATTTTATGATAACTTTGAAACATAAGTACTTGAATTCACCACATTGTCATGACCTAAAGTAAAAATCTGATGTGGCCAGCACATGACTTTCTCCATATATAAGATGTAAATATTTATCTACGACAGTAATTTCGAACTCTATATTCAATCTAAACTTGGAAGATGAGTGATTAATTTATATATTATTATCTTTTACGTCACAAACATTATAAATAATGTTTTTCGGGACATGCTCGATGAAAAAAGATGAATTTGGCCTTTCGCCCATAGAGCCCAGAGCGCCCACAAAGTACATAATCAGCAACTTCCGGTTTATCAGTATTTCATGAATAACTCCTTAAAAATCAGTGATACAAAAATATGTTTCAAACAAAAGTAATAGTAAATTATATTTTCTAAAACATTTATAAATAATAGTATATACCTAAATATCATATTTATGGAGATATTTTGAAAACCGGAAATAAGCTTTGAAGAATGAAGCTCAACTTCCGGTTGACCGATTTACTCCAAAAACTAATCAACTCTAACGATTGTAATAAAAGTACAATTTATGATATTTGGTGTTGATCCGACTAATAGTTTTCATGTTAGAGCGCCCACAAAGTACATAATCATCTTCTTCCGGTTTATCAGTATTTCACGAATAACTCCTAATCAACCGCAGATACAAAAATATATTAAATACAAAAGTTATAGTAAATTACATTATCTAAAACTTTTATAAGTAATACAATATACGTATATATCATATTTATGGAGATATTTTGAAAACCGGAAATGCGCTTTAATCAATAAAGCTCGACTTCCGGTTGACCGATTTACTCCAAAAACTAATCAACTCTGACAGCACACACACCACTACTATATATGAAGTTTGGTATTGATACGACTAATAGTTTTCACGTTAGAGCGTCCACTATCACACACACACACACACACACACACACACATACACACAGACATCATTCCGAAAATGGTCAAAACGTGTTCTAGGGACCCCAAAACATGTATTTCCGTTGAAATCTCGAAGTCGAATTTTTTCATGAAAACAATACTTTCTCTATACTTCGTATATGGAGAAAGTAAAAAAATAACTTATTCGCAAATCCAATGTATAAGAACTTCACCTTACTGAATTTAAAACACGTGCGAATTATTTAAATACCTGATGGTCCTTAATAAGATTCGAAGACTCAAAGGTCAAATCATCCCTACATTTTTTTATAATATTGCTAGATTTATCATTGCTTATTCGTGTGGAAGTATCCAGTCCTTTATTTACTGCCTTGAATAATCTTTTTATTGACTAACGTATGTGCAATAGGATTCAATCAACTCTTGATCCAGTATACCGCCGCTTGTATTCGGGGCTCTTCAGGAGTAAATTCTTTAAAAAATCTTCAATGACCTTTAATCCCTCTCTATTTTTACTTTCTCCATATACGAAGTACAGAGAAAGCATTGTTTTCATGAAAAAATTCGACTTTGAGATTTCAACGGAAATACATGTTTTGGGGTCCCTAGAACACGTTTTGACTATTTTCGGAATGATGTCTGTGTGTATGTTTGTGTGTGTGTGTCTGTATGTGTGTGTGTGCTTGTGGGCGCTCTAACGTGAAAACTGTTTGTCGTATCAATACCAAACTTCGTATATAGTACTTTAGTATGTGCTGTCAGAGTTGATTAGTTTTTGGATTAAATCGGTTGACCGGAAGTCGAGCTTCATTCATTAAAGCTCGTTTCCGGTTTTCAAAATATCTCCTTAAATATGATATATACGTGTATTGTATTACCTATAAAAGTTTTAGATAATATAATTTACTATAACTTTTGTATTTAACATATTTTTTATCACCGGTTGATTAGGAGTTATTCGTGAAATACCGATAAACCGGAAGTAGCTGTTATGTACTTTGTGGGCGCTCTAACATTAAAAGTATTCATTGTATCAACACCAAATTTCATATATAGTACTATGGTTAGTTTTTTTAGAGTTGATTAGTTTTTGGAGGAAATCGGTTAACCGTAAGTCGAGCTTCATTCTTCAAAGCTCATTTCCGGTTTTCAAAATATCTCCATAAATATGATATTTAGGTATATACTTCTATTTATAAAAGTTTTAGAAAATGTAATTTACTATTACATTTGAACAAAGTATATTTTGGTATCACTGATTGTGTAGGAGTTATTCATGAAATACTTATAAACCGGAAGTTGCTGATTATGTACTTAGTGGGCGCTCTGGGCTCTATGGGCGAAAAGACAATTACATCGTTTTTCATCGATCATGTCCCGTAAAACATTATGTATCATGTTTTTGGCGTCAAAGATAATAATTATATATATATATATATATATATATATATATATATATATATATATATATATATATATATATATATATATATATATATATATATTAATCACTCATATTCCAAGTTTAGATGGAATATAGAGTTCGAAATTACTGCTGTAGATAAATATTTACATCTTATATACATGGAGAAAGTCATGTGCTGGCCACATTAGATTTTTACTCTTTGGGAAACTTCATGATTTTCGACAAGTATTTCTTTCTAAGTACACTGGTGATGAACCTAAGCATCAAAATATCTTATTCTTGACTATCGAAGTGGAAATATTTATTATAAGATCCAAAAATGAAAATTATCGAGAAATCCTCCCGTGGCCAAACTGACTATTGCACTTGTAATTAACTTCATCTCACATTCACATCATGCGACATTAAAGATATATTGTTTTTCCTTTCATTCACGTGCTTGTAAAGATTAAATCCTTCGTTACTGATATATAAATACATCATGTTTATTTAAGCGTAGGTATGAGTAAAGCGTAAGTAACAAGTATATTGTCCAAATGTAAATACACCTCCGCAAAGCCTTCTTTCTGATGAAATGATGATGGGAAATACAAATATGAAGCTATACTGACATAAGTGAGATTGAAAATTTGCGAATTTTATATTCAGAATATAAAATCTTATTCATATGACTAATTGCACTACTACGCGCAATGAATCATTGTTTAAGTAAATTAAACATCATTCCCATATTAATGAGCTAATTAAACTTTTCGCTTCAATTTAGAAGAGAACCTGACATTTCGTGATTTTAGTGAAAATATCCAGGATGAATTGAGTAGGAATATGAATTTATAGCTCATATTTTTTCACCCAGATCGGGCGCTGCATTGTACTTTTTATCGCCCCTAGATTCTATAGAGGACGTCATTGATGACTAGTTGAAAGCAAGCAAAAGCATCTGCCGATAGTTAATTGTCGAATAGTAGATGCGTGGCTCGACAAGATTTGACAAACATCTCACAGACCAAATGGTACATGAAATGTGACCCGCGCATCCAGCGAGGAATAAATTATTTGGAGGTTACCGTACCTACGACAACGCCTGAGAGCATGTTAATGATTCCGAATCTCGCCAAGTGCAGTATGAACCAAAGTGACTCCAACACTACGGCATAGCGTGATAGTCACTTAAGTAATAAATATTAGAAACAAAGATATTTAAGAGAGTAGAAATCTTCGTTAATATTAAATATTTGGCATAATAGTTGGAGGTTAGGGTTTGCACATATTAGAGGAAAATTTACAACTTATGTTCACACTACATCGAAATTTAATGCTAATAAGATTTGTCCTCGTAGAAACATTAGTGAAACTCTTAGCTTCTCTAGAATGGCAGAATGGCATAGGCAGCACTGACATGAGCTAAAAGACTAGGGATGCAAAAGAAACTATCAATTGCAGGCAAAAGAAATCACGAGCATGAATACTTTTATTCAACAGCTATTTAATTACATCATTGATGAAACAAAATAACATCCATCGCCATATGCAGGGTGTCCCAAAAAATGGTGATAACCGGCAAACCAGGGACAGAGCTCCTCTTGGGCTATCCGAATCACCCCACCTTGGGTGTCCGCTTTTTATTCGTTTTTGAGTTACAAATTTTTTTGTATCTTTTGAAAATTGTTTTTCGCCATGGCAACGTAAATAATTAAGATACAGAGCTATTTTTGTCCTCTAATATAACTGAATAGTTGCTTTAATTGAAGCAAAAACATTGATTTTCGCAGATGCTTCCATTCAGTCAGAATTTAACTTCAAATTTCAAAAACTGTGACGTCACGAATTTGATCAAAATCTTTTGAGATTGACCGATCCTTGATATAGATGTCACCACTGGCTCATAAATTACTTATAGTTCTCAGAGGATTTGGGAAGATATTGTTTTATTTTTAAGGGTTGGTTAGAACCATGAGTCTTTAGAATGTGAAAAAATATTTTAACAACATCCAATATCAGTTTTTACTTACCTTAACCTTCATGTTTTTACTTTAAAATCAGAAATCAAAACCACACATACGGAGACGCATTTAAAACCCAAGTCACTGATGGTATTTTCGCGTTTCTGTACTTCAGCTTGTGAATACTGTACTTAGTGCTCGATGTTAAAAATCTGCAATTGCCATCTTCGCCGGCGTTTCTCATCTCTTTCACCGGTACTCAAAAGAGCAGAACGGCTCCAAATTTTCTTTCTCTACAATACTGTAATGGTTTTTATTCTAAGTAAATAAGGTATTCGTAAAATATCGTTCTTGAGTATTATCAACCGAGCTTTAAAGACTTTGCGATTCCGAATTTATTGATTGATCAGTTTTGTTTACGTTTCTTATCTATTAGCTTTTGTGTGTCGTCTAGTGTCATAAACACGCACTTTCGCTTTCTCCTCTTGCTCTGAATTCCATTAAGCATCAGTGAAAGGTATTTATATACATAACTTGAGATATCTACTTCCGTTATGGGCCTCCGAAGACCTTCAATATTTTAACTTCGCTTTTGAACAGTTCAAGGTAGTCTTTTACTTGTCTTGTGCAAACCCAGGCATTTATTTTCCACATTTCCGTGTTGCCTCAGTTAGGTTATAAGATGTGGTAACTTGGGTTGCTACCTTATATGAGTGGTTCATTCCGGGAGATACTCCTATTTAATATTGGGCCTAAAAATTCCGGATTTTATTAACTAGGTGACTAAAGTTCTAGGAGTCTTTCTCTCAGTCGTAATCAGTCTCTCGTCAAAATGCTTGTTATTACTGAGATAACGATTTGTATTCCAACTGAATTACTGTGGACCTGTGCTTCAGTTTAAAGTACATACTCATTGAATTTAAAGTGTTAAAATCAGAGACGGAATGTCAATATAAGAGTGTACCTGTCCACTAAAGTAATTTTTTCATGAAATAGTTCTCAAAGATTGGATTATCTATCAAGGTCTGAATAAATTTCCAAATTTCTGACAATAGGCAATAGAAAAGCAAATTTATAAATCCCGGGAGATTTTGATCTCCTGTCCGGTAAGAGATGTCAAAATTTGTCAAATTCTGGGAGATTCTCACGAGAGATGGCAATCCTAGTGGTAACATATTTCGCTTTCATATCGGATTATCTATCACAGTTCGCCATTAGAATTCCATTCTCCCAAACTTACTGCCACTAGCAGCTCAAACGCATGCATAAGGTTTCGCATGGTTTAGACTGGAGACTCATGCCTCAGTCGTGCTCCTTCTTAAAGAAAGGATATGGATTTGATTACCGGCCGTAGTGGCAAAGTGGTTTGCTTGCTCGCAAGGTATCTCTCCAACCCCACGGTCCCGGGTTCGAATCGCGGCTAGTCGGATTTTTCCGATTAGGAAATGATCTTGTGTGATTTTTGTTGTTAATACCTACCTATGTAAGAGTCCAGAAAATGGATGCTTATGGGGTATATGAAATAAATAAATAAAATGTGGAAAGTTTATGGATTTGATTAAAATTTGAGGTTTGTTAGGTTTCTCTCAGGCTCGACTAATTAATATTTCTGCTTCCTGATGCGCATGTTGGTATCGCATTCGCAGAATCATTTCTTCGGTAACAAATTTCGTCTCCAACCACTTATAGCTTCCTATGAATGGTGTATACGGCATGCAATGAATATATATTGACCATTGCATGAATTTCCGCTACATCATTAAAAACGATTTTTCCTTGAAAAAGGAGATAAATAGCAAACATTTTTAATATTCTTCCGTCTCCTTATGTGATATACACGAAATCAGAGTGTTATGACGAATTTAGAATTGGAGATATACGATTAGTTTACATTATTTAACTTTCCAACCATTTCCAAGATGCAGGGATTTGCCACTGTGTCTCTATGGTTCCCGAAAATAGCACAGAAGCTCCTTATCTCTCCTCAATTGCCATAAATTCCATTACATACATCTCCACCACTGCTCTTCTCCCTCCTAACTAAGTTGCTTTGGAAAGCAGTGGTTAAATACCAAATCGTATTTAAATATAAGATCAATAAGGTTTTTATTATGGTAAGATTGAGTCTAAAAGGTCCCATGTCCCATGTAGCTGTCTGTCTTTGAAATTAATAAAGAATTAATAGTATATAGTTCAATATTAACTGAGAGAATATCTTTAGAAGGAGTGGGTGCTAAAAATTTAATATATAATGCTTTAGGAAAATTGATCCTCTGCAAGATAACCCACAAAGTGAAAAGCTGTGATATAAAATAGTTCCTACGTAAAATTCAAAACATTAGTTTTATCTCCTGGAAATGATAATGCAAAATAGTTTGTCTTTGGACAATTTACCTCAACCATTGATTAAACATTTGTTCTTTGCGTTCATAAGTCAGGTTTTCCCTGAATTAATCGATTTATCTGTGATTTTTTTATGTTAATATGAGGATACATATCGAAATATCATCATACATTAATCATCGCATATCGAAAACTCGTACAGTTAAAAAATAAGAGGTTGCTAGCGACATTTTAGCTAAAGCTATTTCAGAAGCTATTTTATTTTAAATCATCATACATTTGAGGTATTAATTTGGATAGATGTTATAGACAAAATATTCGCACATTTCTAGACTCAACGGTTGATAAACACCTGCTAAGGCCATTATGTCGAGTTATTGGTACCAAAATTCTAACTCCTTCGTAATACTAGATTCGCGTAAGCCCAATGGCAAATGTTTTCCGATAGATATATTTTCCATTGGACGTACTTGGAAAAATACATTACCAAAATATTTTGAATGTAAAGTTGTGAGAGGGATACTTAGGGTAGAAATACAAATCGCTCGGAGAGATGTTCACTTGTTTGTTGATTGGACGTGGGGAAAGGGATATGAAAATATGTTCGGAGGACGCTTAATTTTGTTGAAAACGCAGAGAGGATGCGAAAATGTGAGGGAAATGAAGGAAGCGAAATAAAAAGAGGAAGAAGAACGGCTGGAGAAGCAGATGCCGAAAGAGAAACGATGTCAAAAAACGTAAAAAGAAGAGAGAAGAGGGTGAGGTGAAGACGGAGGGAGACTTTTGAAAAGTCCCCGAAGCGGCATTTGCCAGTTCTTGATCCAGCTCTTCTTTTTTCCGTTGAGAATTCCGAGCTCTTACCTTTTTAAATCCCTTCCACATGGCTCCGGTACAGCCGCTTTCTGTTGCTCTCTCTAGAAAATACCTCCCTCCCCAGTCCTTTCCATTTTTTAGAGTAAATGTAGGGGAAATTTCCCTTTCACTTTCAAGTATCAACCAACTTACTTATTTCCTTCCCTCTCTCTTCGATAATTTTCCTTGTTTCATGGAGATTTAGCCTTTCGACCACTACGAGTGTCCTTCTTGGAAACGAATATATATCAATTCTCGGTGGATATATTTGATGAGTAGAGTTAAATGAGAAGAGTACTCCGTACAGTCAGGTACACGTCAGCATCGAAACCTAGACAAAAGTTATATGTGCATTGAGGAGTTTATCTGGTCAAGAATAAGGGGAAGTTTGGATTATTTTATGTCAAAGGGAGTTTTTATTCAACAACTGATGAGCACAAGAATTCCAGAATCTAATCCTTAAAAGCGCACCCAAACCTCAGTATAACAGCCTACCATATAAACCGTCAATGAATACCTGCAAAACAATCTTCTACATTGATATAAAGTTATTCCATTAGATATAATTTAGATCAATTAATTTAAGTTTTAAATTCGCAAATGTGAAGGAAATTAATCGATGTCTGGGTATATTTCCAAAAATATAATTCTAAGCTCAATAAGTAACTAGGTGTTAATTGCACAATCACATTTTCCTTAAGCGTTAAAACTTTATTTTTATAAATGATATCGCTATTGACGTTGATTGTAAGAATTAAAGTTATTAGGAAAAATCCTATATTCACTCTTAAATACAAATCCGAGGAAGGATGTCCGGTAATATACATAAACATATCATTATTATTTTTAAGGTCTAGCTCTACCTAAGTAGTATTACTCAAGTATGCAAGTTGAAAAGAATTGAAAAGATCAAATAAAGATCGCTATCCTTTCGTTAGTCATTTGGAATGGAAAAACTAATTTTTTAAATTTAAAAACTTACATTTATTTCAATAGTCTTAAGCATTTTAAGATATTGGGATCTTTCTCCATAATTAAAACAGTTGAAATAATTAGTATAATATTTTGATTAAATTTCTTCGGTTAAGCTTGAGGAATACAATAACCTGGTGTCCCAAAGGCAAGAGCTGCAAAAGTCCCTTCAGTGAAAACAACAAGAAAATGAATTTATCCTTCTTTCTTTCTCCGTTGTTATTCCGCTGGGGGACAGAATAAACGAAACTGAAACTCGCTTGCGTTATCTCCGAGATTATACTCCCGATGGGCGAGCAAAATTATGGGCAAGCCGTGCCTCCGTTATTTCACGAGGCCGTCCTAATGAAAAGGAAATTATATTTTATGGGGTTAAATGGGGCATGAAGTAAGACGTGATTGGTTGCGACGGGTGGCGCCGTAAAAGATAGCGCAAAGAAAACACCCTCGAGGGCGGAAGTGATTTTCTAGGATGACTTTCAATCCCGGGAATTCATCAATTGCCTTGATGTGCAT
Source organism: Sympetrum striolatum (assembly GCA_947579665.1). Lineage (NCBI taxonomy): Eukaryota > Metazoa > Arthropoda > Insecta > Odonata > Libellulidae > Sympetrum > Sympetrum striolatum. Next base: position 42,680,527 of record OX388342.1, on the reverse strand, counting down.
CGATTTCATGGATTTCACCATTGAGCGACCTACATCCGTAGTTAAAATGCTGGATAGGGCATTCTAAATCTATTTTATCAGTGATGCTCATTATTGTAGGATTCGTATTATGAGAAAACTCTGGCAACGCTGTATCGGAAATTGAAGTAAACGATTCTTCATCTGCGCTCAGTGCCAATTATTCGCATAACAGAGTAGACCAACGCTTAAAATTAACGTTTCTTGGAATTCTCGTCAGGTCTGGAGGTAATGAAAACTTTCCAGACCACCCGAAGCTAAGCTTAAAGTTCTTACTCAAGGTTTCCATGGAAATAGTTATTTACCCAGAAATAAGATTTCTTGTTTTGGTGCGGCTCATTTCGTTTAAATTGAAAACGCTAACAATTCCCAGGGGTAATGCGAAGGAAACTCGGTAGTACGCACAGAATCACTTCCGTTGAATTCAGTCCCTTGACGTCACATCCGCTTTAAATATAAAGAAGGCAAATTTTAAATTCTGGATTCAATAACTATAGGGTAGAAAATTTAAAAGTTTCTTATATATATATAATTTATTATATCTAATTGTGAGCGTTAGGGGAAGTGTGTAGTAGTTTTCCTATCAATTTAAAACTACCCAGGCTATACACAAATATTTAGAATTATATATACCTATTCTATCATTCACCAGAAATCATTATCATTGGTTGTTGCTTAATATTAAATATTTAGTACATTTGAATCAAGGAAAACGGTTTCTCAGTTCGCCAAAATTCTTCTAAATACGCAAAATATACAGAAACGTTACAAATGTTGGTTAGACAGTAGGGTGGGTCGTTTTGTCTTTTTTTTCTGATAGAAATGTAATACCCGGCAGTAGTGGCACACTCAAATCACTGATATAATTTTATTTTCAAAACAAATACTAGCTTTTTTAATTTTTTTACCTCAAGTTTCAAATTTTGGCAGGAATCGTTAAAATTGCAAAAAAATTCTATTTAATTCTAAATTCTAACGAATATTTTTTGGATAAAGATATGTCTTTGCGACAAAAACTGTCACGCAAGCCTCAATATGCCACCTATATGCTCCTGTATGGGGCAGAGATGCCACCTATCGGGCCAGAATAGGAGGCAAATTAATTTCGAATTAAGTTTTTTGTACCTCTTTCCGTTCTCGTCTATACCTTCGCCTCTTGGCACCAATTTTTTACATTTTATATCTAATATTTTTTATTATTATTACATTTTCCGCATGGATGACGAGATTGTTGTTCTTGATAGTGAAGGAAAGAACACCGATACTAGTTGGAAGGATGAAATATTTCGAATTTTCGAAGAATTAGCTAGAAAACCAATGAATTGGAATAGAAGTTCATTGCCAACTAAAAGAGAAACAGACGATTCAATTGGTTTCTTATTAATTCTTGGAATATTCAAATATTATCACCCTTCCAACCATTATTGTTGTTCCTTCATTTACTTCCAAGAACATCTATTTAATCTAGTTTTAAGTGGGCCAGAATTCACTCAAAAATATAATACTACCATTCATAAAACAAATAAATATTATATAGAATAAAGTGGTGCGTGAAAACACTGCTTTGCCACCTATACGAGTCACCAAATAAAGGAAGAGACGAGAATGGAAAGAGGTACAAAAAACATAATTCGAAATTAATTTGCCTCATATTCTATATGAGGCAAATTCTATTCTATAATATATTTGTCATATTTACATACATGTCCACTATTTTGTTTGAAATAAAAAGTTTGAAACTTTCTTCAGGCGACTTTGAGTGTTTAGCTAATGACGTAGGACCTGGTCTTCACGTTGCAACAATGCCAATCACTCTTTTGGATCTTTTCGAAGGAATATCCGGATCTAAATCACGAAAACGTTGACGAAATGTAACAATATTTCGTGAAATCTCCACTTTCTTATAAACTTTCTCCATTACGGCATTTTAATCTAGTATTTCATTGTTTCCGAGCCTTTCATATGAATATATAGGGTAGATGGGCCAATAACAAGTGAATGGGGAATGTTAGACGAATTTTTGCTGCAGCATATGCACTGTAGAATAGCTGAAAATTAATGTCAGGCTAGACAGAGACCTGAATGTTCCTGAGATGGAAGAGAAACAAACAAGATATATTTTATATATTACGTTTTATTTGCTTAAATGATATGGGTTTGATTCCATATGTCTCAGAATTGGTAATTTTATAACTATGAGAAGGAAAAATTTGACTAGGAAAATCAAGGAGTAATAAATTTGTTGTAATATGAAAGTTAGGCTCTATAGAATACGAATTGTATCAAAATAGAATTTACTTCATTTCGAAGGACGGAATAGTTTAGTATTTTAGTTTCAATGTGGCCATTGTTTTTAGAGATAATAATAATAACAACTTCTCTAATGGAAACAGGAAGAACCCAATTTCATCCATTTCAAACCATTTCTAATGCAGTTTTCAAGCACTTACTACTCGTAAAACATGATATACTATAGTAAGTTATGATATATAATGTAATATGATATTATAATATGCTATTATCATTATATAAGGTAAATACATTTTGTTGGTAACAGATGACGTTGCCCGGCAAGTGGGGTCAAAATTGATCACTTGGAGTAAAATATATTTTTTGAAGACGGTAAAAAAAATAAAATTATGATATGCTACACAGGATGAACAGAGAAAAATTAGTAAATAAAAAAAAGCGTGAAAATGATGCAAAAATATTTGAGCACAAAAAAACACAAAACGAAAGCGTGGGGTCAAATATGACCCCACTTGCCCGTTTTAAGGTTAATCTTCCTTATCCCTAGTTTTGTAAATTATCTTATTATTTATTTAAAAAAATACTTTTCGATTTCTTTGATGGATTCTATAGTAATAAAGTAGAGTAGAAGCTTCATTTCCATAATATCTTCAATTCGCTTGCTTTGTTATCAACTACCACAGATAACACAACGTAAGCATATTAGGAAAGTTATTTCTGACATGGCTACTAAACATAGATCATATTTAAACGAATAGGAGTGCTATTTAGAATTAAATTTAAGTGTTAATTTTGCAGTACTTAATTTAACTTAGGTTAATGTGCAATAGCAATCTTTCCTGAATCGAGCTTCATGATAATAAAATCTATGTAAACTTATGGTGAGAATGAGTGTACAGGAAAGCAGTAGATATGGGATAATCATTTCAGCATGTATGCAGCAATGCTATAGGTTAAAGAAAACAAATCACAAGGAAAGCCACTCCGTAGAAAGCGAGAATGAGCGGAGGGGGGTGATGGTGTGTGTACGCAATGGAACCTGAGGGATAGGAAATCCAATTGAAGGCGCGTCTGAAAATGGATAAGCGGTGATTGGAGGGAAAGGGAATGAAAATCCATGGGAAATGGAATTCTCGCCTAGAAGGACGGTAGTTGGTGGAGGCAATGCATATGGAATAAGGGATTCAGAATAACAGCGGTCGTTTTTGATTCCTACGGAAAGTTCCGAATTGCCCGAACCCTTCACTATTTAATTTTTCCTGCGAGAATTTAGTAGATAATAAAATCACTCTTTACAGTCCCTTTCTTCCGATGAACTGTCTGCCATTCTAGTACTAAGGCAGTCTCTATTCATGTGATACGTAGAGAAGATACGATGGACGATAGGATGCAGCTACTACCATTCTCCATTGAGGAAACCCAGTAAATTTTAAGTATATTATAAAAATACCTGAAAGGATCAATAGTTATATATGTACCGCAAATTCAGGATAATATATACGTTTCGTTAAGTTTTCCCTAAGGTTAGTTAAGAAGGCAAAAGGGAATAGAGTGTATTTTAAACTCTTATGCATGGGATAAAATGCAAAATTCTGTATTTTTAAAACATTCTTGCATAAGCTATAATTCTGTATGAGTTATTTCGTCATACGATTCAGATAGCAAATCAGCTTCTTCGAAAATAGTGTATGCTTGATCTATACTCCACCTATTTAACAAGAGAATAAATCTTTTTAATTATGCTTTCAATTAATTCTCATACATAATCCTTTTAAAAAAATATTGGAGCCTTTGAGGTTGTATTCGCAATCCCGTAGATAAGGCGTAACATTGTAAAAGTATATTCGTCTTCGTGTAAGAGCTCGAAAGAAATGTTTTAGGTGGAATCATTCTCAGTTTCTTTTAGTTTTTGCTATTTTATGGTAGGAAAAAATATCCCTCAGCGCTTTGCGTTTAATTTATATGGAGAATTAATCAATGCAAACATTTCTTGGGTAACTAACTCCCAAATCTAAAACAAGCACAAATATAAATATCCATATATGCACAGCTTCGCCTCCATAACCCGCAGCGATGGGACATTTTATAAATGTATGCATAAAGTGTTTGAAATGGCGCGATGCGTCGGCTAATTTTCAGTTTGTGGATCAGTGCTTTTTTCGCTCCGAACCGGCAGCCATATCGAGGGAGCGCTGATTTCATTCGTTTGTTTTTCGCCTCCGTCGCTGCGCTTTTGTTCGGTCCCGGATGGACTGATAAAACAAAACGATCGCGGAGACGCGATATTCGCTGTTTTTTATCCTCGGATGGAGTGCCCGCGTTTCCTGCCCTCTGACCTCGCATAAATCGTGTCATCGCGTTCACACCCACGCTTTGTCCTTTTACGGAATCCGCACTCAAAATCCCGTCAAGTGTATTAATGATGGGATTCGCATAAAGCGGAGGCTTAATTTTTGTAAATATCCTAAACTACAAAAGCCATTACCCTTTACTCGCCATAGATACTAAAATCCAAGTTTGGAATGCCTCATAGAATTGCTGTGCCCTGTCTCTTTATGAATCTAACGCGTGTACTTGACCAACCAAGGTGGTGATGCAGCATGAAGACGATCGAGTATCGTCTGAAGTCTTGCCTCCTTGATCTTAATCCGATATTCGTATATCTGAAATGTATTCTGATCGTTTTGTCGCTTTTTACTCCGTTATCAATAATTTTACCTTTTGAATTTAATTTGGTGATGATATCCATCAATCTCAAGTAAATATTTCCTAAATCTTTAATTCTTTGGACTATGCATATTTACGCCTTAGCTTGTGAAGTTGTGCATACATGCGTATTTACCTAAAATATTTAATAAAATATTATTGGAAACTGAATATGCTAAACTCTTAAATAATAAAGAATTACTCTTTTGAGCAAAACGATAAACAAACTGAAATAAATAGGTCTCTTTCAACATCTTTTTATTAATGTTACTGATTAGCTATCCATTTAAAGTACACCAGGTCATTTATTTAAACCACATTTTCGGAATTTCACGTGGTCAAATTTTATCAAAGGATATTTATTTACGCAAATTCTAAGGTAAAGTTATTGCTATTGATATTTATAGCTATACAAAATCAATTGTTCTTATGTATTCTAGTTGTCGATTATGAAGTCTGCATCCACTTTTCTGAATGAAGATCCAAGTAACTGGATTCTATATTTCATCGGAAAAGTTCTACTTTTACCACAAATTTATTTTTACATATAACAGTGTTACTGTTATTTGTAAAAAAATGTGGTAAAAGTACAAATCTTTCTTAGATTCTTTCCATTATAGATTATCACCACACCTCACCTGATTCAGTGAAGTTTATTATATTTCATCAAACAATTTTCATTCATTTTCCTGTAATTTCAATGAGTAACCAAAGGTTATGTTACTGTTGATAATAGAAATTCAAGCCATACCTTATAATATCCAGAATCATCACCTTAAAAATGAAATTCACTTCTATGAGAGTAAAAGAATCACTTTCTGGGAAAAGCTTTTGAGTGAATGTCACTTGAGATTGAAATGTACATATCAGACAACAATCCAACGAATGAGACAGTTTTTTTTATCACGTAGTCGTGCGAATGAACAATGTACAGTCGTAACGTTCGAGAAATGTTTTGTAGCAATGCAATTGATCATTAAGAATTCATAGAATATTTACGCTATGCTATTTTGCCACTTAAGAATGTAAGTGATAAGAATGACGGAAATTATTTTCTATTTGCGAAGCGACGTGATTTTCTCAAAGGGAGACTCAGCGACATCTGAGGTCACAAGTCTACGTAAATAAATTGTTTGCTCATCTCTGAGACGGATCACGAGGCTCAGAATTGAGGGGAGATTGAGTGGAACTCGGCGACAAAGGAAGTATTCCGATGAAGAAAGTGGTGATCGTATATCATGGCCGGGTGATATCTTAAGGGGACGGGGCTGGGTGAAAAATGATGGATTATTCAGAGCCTTTGGAATGTATACAAACGGGAAATTCTCTCCTGTTAATCTTTGAATGAAAGGCTGAGTAAAGTAATGAGTTTAAGAATAACGTGCGAGATATTGTTATCTATTCGCACCATTTGGAGTGAGTAAAATTATCTCGCTAATTAAATAAAGAAAAGAATCTAAATAAATTTATACTTCTTAAAATTCCTCGAGTAGCCTTTATTTAGAAATTCTTCTTCCTTTTGCTTTTCTTCGCTTTATGTTGTATCTAAGTACCCCTGACGAAGAATGCATCGCATTCGAAATAAGTATTGATTGCTCTCAAAAAGTGCGATGTCTTTCAACAATAATTTAAAATGGGCCAGTCATATCGAGAAAATAACCTGCAAAGCGATCAGAACCCTTAATTTTGTAATCAGAAACCTTATTTCGTGAACAGAAACCAGGAATTGAAGTAGGGAAATTAAGGAGAAGGATACTTAGTACTTGTCAGACCTCTGCTTAAAGTATGGCGATAGAATTTGGGATCCACACCAAAGAGGTCTAACAGACAAATTAGAAAATGTTCAAAGGAGGGCAGAAAGATTCGTGTTCGGAAGATATGGGAATACATATAGCGTCACTGCAATGGTTGAAGAAATTGGTTGGGAATAATATTATATAGACGTCAAATAAATAGGGTAGGGAATATAAAAAAAACTATTACTGGAAAGCTTTCGTTAAAAGAGTTAAACAATAGACTCAGAGAACCGGATTACCTCGGGAGAAACGACCCTACCCTTAAACAGAGAACAGATGATTGTAAATATTCATTCTAAATCGGGAAATAGTAGAATGGAAAAATTTATCTGGAGAAGTTTTAGAACCCTTTCCCCCTTCTTACAATGTATTCATGAATAAAATTTAAAAGATTTCGTAATTTTGTCGTAATTATTTAAATAATGTAGTATTGTATTAAAGTTTAATATATTATAAGATTGTTGTGAATTTTGTAATTATGCAGTATAAAATATGTATTACATACTGCCTTCGGGAGGTTTTCCTCCCGACTAGGGTGAATACCATATGTGAATGACATAGAGTCATTACTACTAATTTTTCTATCCATAACGAATGGATGGTGATCCATTCGTTATGGATAGTGATGGTGATGGATTTCCACAATACGACGCCTTGCTCTGTGGATTATTATAAGGACTAAAATTTTCATAGTAAATGAAACTAATTTCGCCTTAGCACATAGCAATAATTGAGTCAATCTGGTGAAATGGAAGAGGAGAAAGGAAACGAATGAAGCGGTACGTAATTATTGCTTCAGGGTTCCAATCATCTGATGCTTCCTCAGAGTTCCAAGAACTGTTTTTCTCCTGCTTTATAGCTTTTTAAAGTTCATTTAATAACCTTTAACAATTGATGAACATGTCTCCAGCTCCATGAGTACTCTTCATATAACATATCAATAAAGTCAAATAAAGACAGATCATTACTCCTTTCCTTAATTTTGAATACGAGGTTATAAGAAAGACTTTTTAGTCGATTACTTTCACTGGATACAATTCAATGTGAGCTTAAACTCTTGATGATTCAGGATGTTAAGCTTTTTGTTTTTGATAGTCTCGGGTAATTTTTATTTTCGTGGAGCTTGATTATTTCAACTCCACTTCTGTGTTTCCATGTCAACATTATTAAAATTAGTGGAAATCGTCTCAATAGTCTTTCACACGCAATATTTAATTTGCTTTAATATTTTTAGCTGAAAATAAAAATGAAGGCATTTAATATTGATAATGTAAGTAATTACTAAACAAAAATGGAAGATTAGACGCAAAAATAAAAGTGATTTGTTAACACTAACGCTAGAAAATGCTTAGAGGTAGTAATTATTACAAAGGGATGTTATAATTAATTTAAATCTTTACAGATCTTATTATCCTAAGATTTACGTCAGAAAATCTTTGACAAAAAAATTCTGTCAGTGCATTTTGTATTCATATGTCTACTTACTCAAGTATATTTGCAAATCTATCACTCTACTTCTTTAGATTAGACTTCTTTGTTCAATCAAGAATATTGATTAGAATCTAGAAACTTCATTTTTATGTGCTCTCCTGCCATTTATGGTTCAAAATCTTTTGAATAAAAAAATTATTTTTTTCGAATTATTCTCTGAAATATAATTGCTCAGAAAATGTAGACACAACATCCCACTGCAATTAAATACTGTATGTTATAATAAAAGAAATATTCTATTTGTTATTAAGTATCTACAACGCAATTGCGTTTCAATTTCAGTAAATATTTGTTCAGAGTAGCTTTAGGAATGATGTAGTAAGTCGTTGGAGGCATTCGGAGATGTTAAACGCTGTTGTGTATGAAGTGCCCGGAGCAATATGCCCTCATTTCCTCATTGTTTACTAATGATAAAATGAGAAAAGCTTGTGTTAACGTTGTTTTTCGAGCACAGCCAGAGGAATTGTTTTCCTGTGCTTTGAAAACAACTTACGGCGAGATTTCAGTCTCAAAAAGTTCTACAAACGATGTTTTCAAGCCGAAGGCAAATCAAACTTGGTGGTTGGATGTCCCTGTAAATTATCAACCAACGGTGAGAGCCTAGCTAACATTTAAAACCAAAATTTACGTTACTTTTTCAACGGCAAATTTAATTTTCGTGTTTGTTTTCTGTTTATATGCTCTTGCTCCCTCATTTGACAGAAATTTTTTCTTTTAAGCTAACTGTTTTGAATATATTCTACAAAGCAAAATAAAAACATAGCTCGTTTTAAAATATTATGTTATATATAAAATTAAAACTTTTTTTACTATATTGTGATTTTTCATATACTAATAACTAACAGATGAATTTTTCTACGTGAAATGGAGATCTTTAAAATATTGCTTCACAATTGCGTTCGTGACTGTTCTATTGCCTTGTTGTGTATAAGGTCATTTATAACGAGTTTATAATAACTTTTTTATACGTAAGCAAACTAAGATACACATTGTGTACGATACTAATTATCTTGTGACAAAAAATCAGCCTTTTATTTTCATCACAGCATCTTACCTCCGTACAATGAACTTCGTATTAAATTTATCAGAGCATTGCTCTCCATCACATTCATCCTTTCCGAGGTTGTGGACTGACCAAGTACTTTATGAAAAATGCAGGGAAATGCGTAATATAGTGTTCGCATTACTCGGTAATTGAATCGCAGGTTGGTTCTCGTAAGGAATTCTAATGCTCCCTATTCAATCTCATTTGCAGGTAAGATTACTCGGAAATATTTTTTAGAATCCTCCCGAGGTAGATACCGATGGGTTATTAATTAAAATTAATTTGGTAGCAGGAACTCTAGCAAAAGATTACCGTGATAGAGAATTGGATATTAAAAGAAAAATCTTAAATACCTTTTATGAGCTATATTTAAAAAAATCAAAGTAACTAGAATGCATAATATTTCAAAATAACGTGTCAAAATTCGAAAGAGTGCAAATACGCTTTTTAAAATTCGTGTTCTAACGTCTAAGCTGTGCGATTGTCCTTTTTCTTTCTTACCGAAAACTCCAATCGGACGGAATCTTTTCCTATGGCGCTCTCGTGTTTTGGAATATCATTCCTGCGTTTGCATGAATAAATGGCGCCAGACGGCGGTTGTTCTGTCCCAAGTGAAACCCTTCCAATGCGGGAATATGGTAATTCAAAGGACCGCTTTTCGGAAGAGTGAGGACGAAACGGACGAGAAAATCGCAGCCAAAATGAAGGACTTAAAGGAGTGGCGTGTAATTCCTAGACCATGACCGTTTTCCTGCCGTTTCTTACCGCGGCATCCTACCTGACCAAGGGAATTTAGAGGAGTAGAGCGTTCCCAAGGCTATTACGAAATAGCAAGCCAATTGTACGCACAACAAGAAGTGCCCTAGTTAAATTGTGTTGCCTCGGAAACATGAGTAATCATTCTTGCAATCCAATCTTGTGTTATAACACAAATAGGAATAATTAGATAGTACATACGATTATTTATTACATAATAAATGTTTCATATTACAATAAAGTCGAAAACACCGGTTTGTTCCAATCATTAGTTAAAATTTTTAATTCTACATTTATTAAATGCCTTCTTTTATACATAACTGTTATAATTGTTAGGCTCCCGGATAGTCATGTGGACAGCGCGGTTGCCTTTGGTGAAAGCGGTACCGGGTTCGATTCCTGGTGGGAGCCAATGTGCGAAATGACCTAAGCTGTCGAAGCACTTTTAACAATATTACTGCTACTACTACTACTGTTATAATTCACTCCATAAATGTTGTAATGAGATAAGTATTTCTCAGTAATAATGGCATTTTGAAAGAAGTATATTTTCCATTGCATTATTAGGTCAGTTGGAAGTGGAAATTAAATTGCAGCAATCTTTTAAATTCGTGAATTGAAAATTATAAGGAATCAGTAATGTAAAATCTCACTCAAGGAAATACACGAAATTATTGTGCGACTCTGGAAGGCATAGATAATGCACGCAGTGAATAGTAACTAAAAGAGAATTTTACAATTGGAAATTCGTGCAAAAGAGTTAAATTAGTGGGTAGATAACATAATTTAGGAAAAGGGTGTATTTTTTTCCTAAACCGAATAATCTAAGAAATTCAGTAAACTAAAAGCATGCTCCTAACAAATAGTTAATAGCTAATTTAAAGAACCTCGTTTTATGATAAATATCAAGCTAGGAGCAATGCGGTGAGATAGGATTGATATTTGTTTTTCCTATTATACGGAACAGGTAAAAATTCTTCTCATACAATTTCTTTATAACCAATCAATTATTTTAAAATATATTTTTATATATCTTTGATATTTGAGATTAATATATTTTACATTGCTCGACATATATATATCTTTATAGTAACTCATAAAAGTTTGAGTCTACATTCATTCACGTAGCTGAAGAATATCATAGACAAAAGTCTTCCGATGGAAGAAATATGTTTTTTTATGAAAAAAACATTTTAGTTGATTGAGATATCAAATTTTAACCTTGCGTATCAATCTTATTGGTAAATGATTCTAGTTTAGTATCATTGTATTTTCTTATTTCACCTCAAATCATTTTTCATTCCAAGAGAGGCAAGCGATGCGTATAGAAGTATTATAGGATAAAATATTTTGAATCAAGAGAGATATAATCGCGGAACTGAAGTGAAAGTCTGGGTTCGGGTGGTGTGTAGGAGGCCAGAACAGCGACGGAGCACATTTCTCCTGACAATGGAGTTCGTGGCGAATTGCTTGGAATGAATGTTCCCGATAACAGAAAATGCAACTGAAAATGACAGTAAGAGAGCCGTCCGGTCACTTCCAATTTGATCTCTCCTTGGAAGCGATATGCAGGTGACAAGCATTCTCCATTTTAAAAACATTCTTTCCACACCCTTTCAAACTACATACTATTGTGCACTGTCGTGCCTCGACATTTCTTGTATTTTACATCCTATAATCATTTCCTGTTTTCCTTAAATTCATAGATATATTTTTCAATACCTTTCAAACCTGTAAAAGCATGGTCATAATTTATTTCTAATTTATTTGCTATCTTCTTCGCAGCACAATGAGCTGCAAAGCTGAATTTAGATATCAATGATGAATTGGAATAAAATAAAATTCACACCCGAGGTATGCTCAACCCAATTCCCAAATAAATAATCTCTTAAAAGCTTCCCTAACCACAGATACTCATGAAAATAATCGTGATTCTTTAGGTTTGTATGAAATTTGATCCATTGCAGCCTTTCAATATAGCTTGAAAGGAAATCTAGAATATGAAATAAGTCTTGAAAAGATCATTTCGAAGATAAAAATCATGTCGTGGCTATCAATTAAAGAAAAAGATGCTCGAAAATCTTTAAATCGGACAGTAAAAGCTTTATTAACAAAAGCCCAAAATGTTTGTGAGAATTTGCAATAAAACACGAAGAGATATTAGTTTTGAGAAGAAATGCTCCTGTCATTCTGGAAAACAACTGTCCCGCTCCTGCCCTTCTCCTGTCTCCTCTGCTATCGTTATCATCTCTTACTGATGAAGATTTATTCCGCCGTTCAGAAATTCCGGAAATGATTTGCATCTAACGACTCCCACGCTTGCTGCCACGAACCATAGGAATGCATAAATTACAAGACACACATTGTTGCATAAATATACATCTACGGAGTCAAAGTTGGAAGAAACGGGCCGCATGAAATCAGAGGTCCTCCAAACTAATTCCTAGCATCCTTATGAAGGCCTCGATATTGATATCTACTAGTCCTATATAATAATAACCGTTGTTTATATATTTATATCTATTTATCCAATGTCAGTAACTCCCGTAAGAAATACATATATAATATTATATGCTTACATTTTCTGGGGTATATGGGGTAAATTTTCGAACATTGATTTCATGCACTTGCTGACGTGATAGGATTATAAATTTTCGGGAGTAGTTCAAGATCTAAAGTCAAATTACATATTGATATTTGTTTGCTCCAAGTACCCTTGATTCGGCTCTGGATGACGGGAATCGTCTCTCGTAAAAAAATATGTGCGTATAGATCATTTTGATCGATTGCAGACATTTTTGCTTTTACAGAATTAAACCAGAAATATTGGTTACATGGAATCGCGATATATACCAAAAGAAGGTAAATTGAATAAAGATTTTTATTTGGGTCGTAGAATATCATATTCGAGTAGAAATTTAGAGAAATCAGAAAATATGACCAAAATTTTGTGTAATTGTTTGAACATGAACAATTTCCTAACGACAAAGGAGATTGTTGAACTCATCTCTCATACAAGTACGTGAGAAAGATAGGCCCATAAGAAATGCAGGGAAAAGAAGAACAGATATTTTATGCCAATAAAGCCATTAGCAGACTTTGGATTGAAACTCCGTTATAAATTTTTACAAATAATATCACCACCTGTAATGTAGGTTAAAAATTTTAATAATTAATTGTACCAAAATTTAATTTTAACTCCGTCATTTTTGACGGTGAAATCACTAGTTTGACTATAATGAAGATAATTCATGGTCAACTAGGTGGATCTCAAATCAGAATGCAATTTCTAGTCATAATTCAAACGAACACAATTAAGTGTTGCAATTTTTTCTCAGGTAAAAGGCAATGAAATTGTTTTGGGCTACTATAAATGAACTATAATGAAATTTAATATAAGGGAAACTTTTGTGAATTCTTTTATTGCTTTTTTGTAGCTAAAATGCAAGATTATCCTGTTCCTTATATTAAAAGTTTTAACCGCTCAAAGCATCATTGTTAATGCATTGCATTTAATTTTAATAAGGGGTTTATAGAGGCCAGCGAAGAGTAGTGGTATTAAAGGACCATTACGGGAATATTATTTAAGCTGAGAGGGAACCAGAATCATCCGTTGACTAAATTAAAAAAAAATAGATGCATCTCTGTTGGTTGATCTTCAATAGTTTTCGCTGATATAGCTATAGGTTTTCCTCTCCTCTTAAAATCTAGGGGGCTTTTTTACTTCAATATTAATAAGGAAATGGAATGTACGAAACGGTAACGATATTTTCGTATTCACAAATAGGTGTGATGGAACGCAATTTCGACATTATCTCGATCATTCGTGATTTAACATGCGTTCTCCAATCGTTTTCTAGATAGCAAGGAGTGACTAGTATCATAACAATGTTTATGCAACTGAGGTGGTGGAAACTGAGCGGTGCTTACTACCAGTGAATTAGTTTGAACTCTGGAATGGAGTAGTCCGCATAACTAGAGGATTACTTCCACGTATACAAGATCTTACAAGATTCATACATTCTCACAACAATCCTCTTTTGGTGGTTGTAATGGAAATAGCTTATTCTACATTTTTAAGTAGTCACAGAAATATTTCCTCTAATTTATCATTTGAAATATAACCACAATTGTTATATTTTCTTATTTAAACGTATATTATACAACTCAGCACCTATTTGATGGTATATTTGTTAGAAAATATACTTTGGGATGATAATAACCTTAGTAACGAAGAATCATGGTCATATTAGATTTTGGTTTTAAGGAACAGCAGATAGGATTTAACAAACGCAAGTTACATGTGGTCATTGATACAGAAAAAATATTATTGAATTTGTATACACATATTCATAGAACGAACAGTATCATATAATAAATTGCCACCTCAGGAGAGTCATTGAGGGAAAATAGAAGTAAAACAATGGCGATGCTCGCTTACGTAAAAAATGGTCAAAGTTAAAGGAAAATGAGAGAAGCTGTACGATTACAATGGAGGGTAGCCAGTTAAGGAAGAAAAATTTAAGAAGAAGTCACTCACTTTCGTTTCATGTTAAGTCATATCTCCTTCTTTTCGTAATATTACTAATTTAAGTATGGTATAACTAGTTTTCCTTTCCTGCAAATCATTAATTAGCCTCTCCTTTCACACGAGTGAATATTTATCCCTTTATAATCCTTGAATTACGAAGTTCTTACTATCAGATTAGCGTTCGCTGCCTGAATACATCAATAGGAACTGCACCATGAAAACAAGAAAAAATCACGAAAGACTTCCAAACCTAATCATTCTTTCAATTTTTGCACTTCTTCCACATTGAAGAGCGAGGATCCTTTGTGCACCGTTAATAAACAAGCATCACTTAGAAAATGAGTTTTTCCCGTATTTCGGATTCACGCAAGGCTCTTTAGCATTCCGCACTGCTTGGTCAATGTATATAGTTGCCTCCACTCCATCCTAATCACCTTAGCTTTTTGCCCTCCCAAACAGCGTCGAATAAGTACCACCGATGCTCATGCGGCGGCCATCCGGAAGGGGATTATGTCCGCTAGAGTAAATCAAGGGTCGCCGCGGGAACGTGCAGCAGAAGACGCGACTGCTTCTGAAGAGGCGGAATCGCAATTTGGGGGAAACCCGTGGATTCGGCGGAAACGGCAAGGGAAAGCCCACTCGTACGCTATTTTGGTCTCGCGCGGCACGAGAAACAAATGGACTTGCGCTGCGATGGCTGATCGAACGGCAAATGACGAAAAAAGAAAAGTAGAGGTCGTTTTACTTTTTGGGGAACGCTGGAACGCGATGCTTCGAGTTACGACGTGCAATGGGGGAAGAGTTTAATTAATAACCCGACGCATGTTTAACTAAGCGGGAAGCATTCTGAAAGGTACGACTCGTTATAGTTTGATGCATCATCTTAAAAATCACAATTTTAGCAGGTATTATGAATTATTTAAAGTGGCATCTAAATGCTAAAAAAACCGTTTGATGGTCCTTGCAGCATATCACAAACCACACACACGCAATTGGCAAATCAAGAAATTATTTCAGTTATAGAGATAAAAATTCTATCATATCTTCACTATCCTCGGAATCTCTTTCTGACACTAGAAAAAAAAACATGATTTATCCCTCTTCTATTCACTGCTGAACTCCCTTTCTGACTGTCTTCCCTTAACTTCACTTATCAATTATCGTGTTCCAGACAGATCTACCCTTTTGACATCTTTACTTTTCTATGCTACTCCTAGACTTACACTAATCAAGCACTCTATTTTCTTTCGTCTTCATTCTCTAACTCAATTCCTCCTTCTGTTGATCCTTTCTTCCTGTCTAAAGGGAAATTTTTGAACCTGAGCTTACCACACACCAGACCCATATAATTGTAAAATCTACCTTTATGTTTGTTTTCATTTTCTCTATATTTTATGTCACTTTTTACTGTTTATGTTTATTAATTTTAAATATGTATAATTTTATATTTCACTTTAAATTGACATTTTTATGCTGTATGTGAGATAATTTATGGTACAAAATAAACCGCATTTTTCTTGAAACCATTTACCTGACAGATTTTCGTTGTATTTCCTTCGGAAAGCTTCAGTTTGTTTCACCTGATAGTATCATATACCACGTCCATTTAGATAAGTCGGAACCATACATAATCATATACTGGGTGATTGTGATTAATGTGAACGCCTGATTGGACACGTAAAATGCAAACTCCAACGTCGATCCACTGCTGTTATTTCTTTCACGTGCACACCAAGGAACTTTTTTCCAGCCATAAACTGGGAGCAATGGGACCTTTTTACTTTCTTTGCTATGAAGGTTTCCTGTCGTCAGAAGAAACATAATAGAGGCAGAATGGGCAGCACGTAGCGCTTGATCGAAGTGAGGAACGTGGTGCGTGCAATGTGTCCGCCCACTGCCTCGTTCATCTGAGAAACATCTGGGATAACTTTCAGAGGTTCCGAGTGATGAATATTCAAGGTGCAAAAGTGGAGAAAGAACACTGCCCTGCCTTGCGTGCTCATTTATCGTGCACAGAAAACTAGAACAAGAAGTGCTCTTACACGAAACGAATTTTTGTTTTGGATGAAACATTTCTCTCGCAAGAGCCAGTTTATTCGTAATGATACGTTCTCACAGGGACCCAGTAGTTTATTTCATTCATATGCACTCCTTTCCCTTACTTTGTCATTTTGAATGCAGTTCTACCATATATCTTTCCGACGATAAAAAGTGTTCAAAGAAGACTTAAGAAAAGGGTATTTTACGTAGCTAGTACGCCTCGGTAAAAGGATGCATTTGAATTCGCCCTATACATCTCAAAAGTAGGAGTTTTAAATCCATTAAGCTCTTCAGGGAAAAATTATTTTTTTTTAAATTTCAATTATTAAATTTTTTCCAAGCCTTACAAATCACCATGTGAGTTGCTTTCAGCTTTGATGTACTTCTACATTGCTTCTTAAGGCACGTCTAAAGGAATAAGTTGGTCTATATAGTGAGTTATATAAATTGAATGTACTGAATGATGAGCTTTAAAATGTATTTATATATTTTATTTTATTTCATTCTCACTGGTGTTCATTTTTGTTAAGATTCTACCTTTGGTTTGGCCAAAGCCTTCAGAAGGAGGCAGAAAATTAATTCTACAATTCGATACAAAATTAATACTCCAGAGTAATCAGTTATTTCAAGAAAATTGAAATTCCTTTGGGCTACATTGTATCGAATGTGGTTTATCAGAGTATCTTAATACCTATCTACTAATCATATAGGATAGCTATTCCATTTAATAACTCGTCAAATTATGCTTCTAAATTTACTGACAGATTGGTTGAGGTATGAAAGTTTCATCCAGTATTCCGGCCTATTTATTCGAATTTTCAATATCTTAATAACAATTGTTAATTATTTAAGGGTTGGTAAGATATGGTAAGTTATCAGATGCTATGACCAAAACATTTCCAGATTTAAATACTACATCTACACTCAATCACACATCTATTTGAGTATTCAGCAGCAATGGAGTTTCACTAAATCTTCGAAAGTCATATAGCGTCTGCCTTCCTGGATGAAATTAGAGGTCCATTAGATTTTGAGATAAAGATATTCCAGAATTAACTAGGCTTATGGGCATATTCTAATTTAATATCTTATTTATTTATAATCTGATATTTTACTTTTACCGGTATAGTAATTATACCAATTGCTTGGCTTACGTTTTCGATTTCTTTTTACAAAATTTAAAAGAAATCAATAAGGCAACATATATTTGTTTTTGTAACATATATGGGTTTTTAACTTATTATATGTTGTTCATGTCACTCTGAGTGCTAACAAAAAGGTCGTGAATTGCACAGATTTTCAAACGGTGTTAATAGAGATGTATAGTTTCGTTAATATTATTATTTTGGTAATCTCCTCTTTACATTTGAGGATTGCTGTCTAATGTATTGGAGAAGATTAAGTTCTACTAAGAAACACTCTTTAAGAAGCACCATCGGGATAACTTGATGTTATTGAAGAACCAAAAAATGGAGGAAAATTTTCAGAAATGTTCTGTAATCTAATATTTGAAAAAAAATGCGACTAAAAGCAGCGTAATTTTGAATGATTGCGACGAAACGGCGCTTTATAACTTCAATAAATATGTCCGTAATAAAAGACAATGCTGACTTGGCTTATAATTCAGCTCATCGTAAACAAAATCCAGCGATGAATCCATCATAAAAAGGGAAGATTGAGGGAGCAGAAATAAAACATCCGCGAATCACGATTACGAAGCAAACGGTAACCGAGGCGACGAGTTTGGGACGAGGGAACGCTCCTGAGATATGAACGTTGTTCCGAGGAACGTTTCTAAGGCATTGCCCCTTCTTATTCTCTGCGAGTGAGAGTGATGAAGACTTTCTCCCTTTTGTTCATTCCTTTCCCTGGCTTCGGTAAATCTCAGGGCTCCCCCTCGTTCCTTTCCTCTCCTTAAATATCCATTTCGTGTTTATTCCGTGCACTTTAAACGTGATCCCATTTCGTGGTCCGCCACAGGATTGCTAGCTTTCTTTCTTCATTTCCCTCGCTCCTTTGTCCCCTCCTTCCACCCATCTCGACCCATCCCTTTATTTCACAGCTCGTTCTCTTTAATTCGTTTTCCCTCTCGCTGTATATATGCTGCACATTTCCCCGCTCGTAATGGCCTCTCTTCCTTTCATATCGTTATCTTCTGCTTCTTAACGCCGTTCGCCCGATTCCCGCAGCACCTACTCCCACGGCTTTCTCCTTCGCTAATATCTTTCCCCGCGTTATCCGAGCGAGTTCTTTCATCTGCGCTGAGTTGGAAAGATGAAACGGAGATTTTTCTCGCGCTCGGTTCCTGTGTTTACAGCTCGCCGAGGAACCTAGTTTACAAAGTTTAGTACAGTGTAAATGTATTATCCTGAGCTACGAAATATCGCAAGCCGCAGAATCCGCCTTGGTAGATTTGCTTTATCTAGATTTTGCGCTCGTAGTTGACTTATAAGAAAGCTCCTCGCTCGTTGTGATCACAATTGTTTTTTTTTTAATTAGGCTTAGAAAACACAGTACTGGTTTAAATTATATATTAAAGGTTTTCAAATAAATACTACTCCAAAAAAATCTTTATAATATTAATTTAATCTATCAGTAATTACACCTTCGGAGGAACAGTAATTAATTCTTGTTTTCAATCACAGGATTACATTTAACCCATTTATATTCCAATAAAATTTCAATTACTTTTTCTTAGTATACGTAAAATTGTATGTATGGCGGAAAGGGATGATGATTTGAGTTGAACTTCATCTTTAAAACTAATCCTTACTCTCTATTTGAAGAATCAAAGCTGTTCCTCATTTCCTTCAATGTGTATTTAAAAGTCACAATGTTTCACATTTGCTTCAATTTGCATTGAAAATATAATTGCTAAACCGTATAAGTTGATAATAATATTATAATATTCGCCATTTGGAAAATCAATTGAAAATTGAACGGATTTAAGTTCCGATTCATTATAAACAAGGACAAATGGTAATTTAAACTCATAACTCGCGACTGCTTGACAATTAAGTAAATACATCAGATTCGATGAAAAGAGGCACTGGCTAGTCTTGGAATCGCTCAGTAAATTAAGTAGTAAATAAACTAACTGCAAATAGTTGACCTGAGGGGATAAATTACCAAAAATAGCGCGGAATCTCATATTAGAAATAATTCAAATGACTCTGCATGCCATACAAAACAATTGGTTGGGTTTATGCTTCATAAAACTCGACCAATTGAGCAGTGTGATTTAGAAAGAGTAAGCATTATTTGTAATAGCATGCATTTTTATTAGATTTGGACGAAGTCATGGTAACTAAAAAAATAAAATAAGTTGAAAACTAAATACTTTGAAACGTGTCCAAAGAAGTTTATTTAGGTTATTTTCTCGTGATTCAATGATCACTTAAGACTTCATTTTGAAGAGTTACATTCGAGACGAAAATAAATTACTTTATGGTTCCAGGATATTGCCTCGATTTAGCTTTCATTTCCGTTATAAGAAAGTTCCTCCGCAATTTTCAATCTCGACTTGTGTTACGAAGTCGCGACCAGGGCAGGTAACACTTCCACGAAACGTCCTCCTGAAATTTCCTCTCAGCGAAGAGCTCATTTACTTTTACAGCATCAGAAGCTAAATATAAAGACAAAATTACACGTCTTTGTCTGACATCATTGTCTCCATTAGCTTTAAGTGGAGCCGTTGTGAGACGCTTGACGTGATACTCCTCTGGCTTAGGACGCCGCAGAAAAAGGCCGTATTTTTAAATCTCCGTTTCGCATTCCTCCCTTTCCATCTGAATTCAATTTCCAACTTCAGGCGCTTTCGTTACGCATCCTCGCTACTCTCATCTTAGCTCTCTTTTCCGATTCTTATCTTTCATCAGCGGATACTATGATCATCGCTTGGAGCCCTGAAACATTCCTTTCCAAGTAAATTCTACCGAGCGATCTTTTATCTAACTCCATCGCCTCGGGTTTATAAAACGACTTAAAGTATTGGAGTAACTTTATATTGCGTTACATTTTAAGGAAATGTGATGCTTGTGAATCGCTTTTAACAGTGATGCAAACCTGTGATTCCTACAGGGAATTTGTTAATTTATTTTAGTATACCGCCACTAGGACACGAGGCAACGATAATTTACACCAAATCCAACACGCATACAATGCTTCAATGGTTTTCGCATGCAATACACAAACTCAGTATTTAACCTCTTCGATTAGCTGTACTAGTTCACAACCTATTGTTTATTTATAATTGATAAATATTCTAAAACTACTAAGATCACCATGTGCGTTTAAGAAGTAACTCAAAATCCTTAAATCTACACATAATAATAATAAATGGACTTTATTCGGGCGAGATTGAGACTAGAAAGTCTCTTCTTACACCTAACCCATCGTCTTATACGAAACAGAAAGAAAGAGATTGTTTGCAAAAGTACACGAAGAAAACTAGTATGTGGATTTTAAAAAACCTTAGTTGAGGGCTCAGGAAAAAATTTCCACTGCAGGAAAACACTCACAGAAAGTGGAGTGTGAAAAACCTGAGATACCTACAATAGAAAATTCTATTTTTGATGAAGGAGAAAGAAAAGGGTTATGATGGACAGGCAGTGAAAATATAATACAAATACAGAATATCATTAGGATATCATAAAATACAAATACAGAATATCATTAGGATAGCAAAAAAGCTATTTCCTTGAGTTGGTACGAACAGTGTTCATTGAACACTACTTGTTATTTTTACCTACCTATGAAAATTTTTCAGGGCTATATTTAATAATTTACAAATTAAAATTTAACTTAACTAACCATACATCTATTTGTCTTATTAGCTTAGCTTAAGCACCATTGGATCCACATTGATTAGAGGCAGCATGAACTTTGGAAACCATATGCTCAAATAACGTTCCAAAAATTTTATATGGTGCTTAAAACGCACACATCCTTTCACTTTATTACGGCCTGATTTCTTTTGCCAGAGGCTTATTCCCATATTCTGATGGGATCGGCTGATGACTGATGGTTTTTGGGTGACGATGAGGATGAGGTTGTTTTGGCGATGATATGACTTTTACGGCCGGATGCCCTTCCTGCCGCCAACCAACAGGAAAGTCATGCAAACACACACAACCATTCCCTGATCAGAAACATCCCGATCAGCCGCGTTTCGAACCCGGAGCCTTGGGGTTGGAGCGATAGCGCTATATTCACTCTGCTACCAAGGCCGTATATTACAGCCTGATTAAAGATAATAAATCATCAAATAATTTCATGAATGAATCGTTGAGTCTCAGTCGTGACCATTGTGGTCTCCATGAATGAAGTGGAGGAGTGATGCAATAAACGTTATCTTTACTTTAGTTACAATCTTTGAACAGCTTCTTAAACATTCAGTAGATAACAATCATCAAATCATTTCATGAATGAATCGTTGAGACTCAGTCCTGACCATTCTGTTCTCCATGAATGAAGTTGAACAGAAATGCGATAAAAGTTATCTTAAGTCATAATCTTTGAGCTACTTTTTCTTCCTATTGTTATTTTTTATTAATTAGATAACTCCATTTATCGCTTCATTAATTGAAAAAAACACTAATATGACAAGATATGCATTTTTTGTGTTTCATTTGACATAAGCGTCTTACAAAACAAAAATACTTTGACCTACACCCCTAGATGATGTTACATCGGCATTTGATCCAACGTTTTTGTAAAAGATCATGCCATCTGTGATTGGTTACCTTAAATAGATCACGATTGTTTTTGAGTAGGAGTAATTTATCAAATCTGACGATTACATAAATGAATGTTACTGAAATATAATTTTAGTTAATGCCTATTTTTATTATTATAATATTAATTATGTGAGAAAAATATATTATTATGATGAGATGGAGTTGACAGGAATAAGTGTGTATTAACGTGTGAATAACGTGTGATTGAGTTCTTCGTAAATTGCGAAAACTTCTAATTGCAAATGAACCATTAAAAGATACAATGGGAATGTAATACGCTTAGCAATTATATATTTGCATTCTAAGATCTACTGGTGGACGTTGTTCCGTTTCAAAAGTGCCTATTCGTATAAAATATTCTTTGAAAAAAAGCCTCTAAGCTGACAATGTAAAACGATTTAATTAAATATAACGCTCCTTTTAATGAGTGAACAGTATTTGACTGCATGTTTGGTTCTGAATTAGTGGTTGAGCGAACGATGGAGTAAATGAATACGTAATCTCTTTGTTCGACAGAGATCAATTCTCAATGATGATAGTCTCGAAACATATCCATTGCAAAGACAGTGAAGCATTTGCAAAGTGAACTGATTGAAATCCTCGTCACCAGGGGATACATGTTACAGCTGTCTATTTAATTCACTGCTCGTTGCAGAGATGGCGCTGCTAACAGACGAAAATTTTTAAGCTCTGGTCCTGAAATATTTCTGAACCAGAACTGTTCCATCACGCAAACTAGAGTAAGCGGTATTTAAAATTTTATTTGCAACAACTCCGTTGATAATTATGAATGAATACAACTAGTTTTTAAATACACCATTTGCTTCCAAAAAATGAAAAAAAAAGAAGATATTTGCTTGTACATTATACTTTATAAATTCAATCATCCATCCCGTTTTTCAATCTAAAGTCAATTGAATGCAAAATGATATATGGAGGATAAACAATTAAAATTATTTTCAACAGTTTTAAAAATGGTTATCTTTATGGAACCACTTAATAGTTTACAATGGATTCTCTGAATAAGCATGTTTAGAATTTCAGTGTTTTAAAATAATTTTAGTTTGTGATACTTACTATTTATTCACTTACCAATTGTAATTAACTATCCTTTTACTATATTGACTTATCTGCTTGGTATTTCTTGGACTTATTACTTGGTAGAGGTATTTTCCAACGACATTTAGATAAATCTTACTTTTCATAAGCTATTCCAAGAACAAGTAGTAAGATAAGTGGAGGAGTAAATTAATGAAGTCATAACTTGCGAATGCTTTATTGCTAGACACATGCTACACACATCAAACACACGTTTAAGGTTGAATTAAGGTTTACCTCTTGTATACTTCAAATGAAATTTTTCTTAAAATATAGTATGCGTTAGCACGATTTAGTGATAATCCACGAAAATAAGAAGAAAGATACTTCCATAAACTTCACAATAAATTTAATGACAACTGTTGACAGTTCCATCCTGTGGTTTTTAGTCAATTTTTGAATTTTTTCCTCTTCGCCTAATTAACCCTTGAAAGACCTTTTCGGTAGCACATAGGACAGAGTGAGGGTCAATGAAACTCTACTCATGTTTCTTTGTTGTTTGAACGAGCTGAAAACATAATTTCTTTTAAAAAACTCTTTTAATTTGTTTAATATTAATTTGTGCAATTTGATACATAATTTAAATTATATTGTCGAAAAATATAGTACATATTTCATGCTACATTACTATTATCGAAAACACGAAAATTTAAATAAGTATATCTTTGGTGTACGGTTCGTTGCGCCTATTAGGAAAATAAATATGTAAAATTGTAAAATTGATACATAGAATTCATAGTAAAGACGCATTTTTATTATATCATTCAGTGTTTAACAACAATGCTTACAATAACATTCCTATTATTGAACAAAATAGTAGAATATGTGCTCTGTTACCAAAATCTGACTTTCTGCAGTCAAAGATCTAACGTTGATACCAATTTACCAATTAAGTTAAGTTTTTGCCAATTGTATTTCAATAAATATTTCTTTTTAAAATACATTTTTAAAATTGTCAGCAAAATTTTTAAGTTATGCATTAAACTTAAAAAATGACAATTCCAACTATTCTTTATCTTTATAAGTTTTAATACCGTGCTTTCCGCAAATATGGCTGCAGCATTCACCAAATATAATTGTAGTTTTTGAAAGTTCACGTAAATTTTCTTTCTCGGAGGTTGTTGCGCCGCAGCTCACGTGTCATCTATCTTTATCATTTTTATCTAGACTTACATTTTACATAATTTCTGGTAAAAAAGTTTCATTCAGCACCTATTTCATTCCAAAACAAAATATATCTACCTATTATGAATATTATGCGACCAATTTTTTATGAGTGGTCTCACCAGTTCAGTACCAAGCTCCTGCAAATACAGTTGTCGTCGGTTACTTTTGACAATATTCCACTGATAAAAATTTGGTGTTGACAGTAAGTAACCATTTAGGACAGATACATCAATTAAGGTGAAGGAGATAGAGTACCACCACCTTCTTGTTGACCTAATTATTGAGTAATGTCGTTTAATTTGATTACTTACATCCTCCTTTGGTGATATTGTAGAAATAATTCACATCTTAATTCTTATTTGGACAACTGCTCAGTTTTTATTTTCAAGCTGTAATGAAAGGGAAATCTGATTTATCTTCAGTTTCTCTGTTGTTATGTATATGCAACATCAAAGTTACGGTTTAACTTTCTCTGCAGAGGTTTGTTAATGCAAAACAATTGAGAAAACCTCCCTTACAGTTGTCGGTTTTAATTCTTTAGGAATGTATTTTTCTATTTTCCTGCAGAATCCCATATTCGTTGAACGATTCATATGATCCATTAACCATAAAATTGTTTTAAATCATTACCCATGTGGAAATATTTGTTGGTTTCCAATAAAATTTTCGAATACATACCAATAACATTTCCATTAGAAATTCTATTGGATTCCATTAGAGTTTTGGCCGTTGGTTTCCTATTGGTATTGGTTTCCTATTGGTTTTCCGCTAATATTCCTGTTGGTTTTAACCAAAATCCTATTGGTTTTCTAATGGTTTACCGTTGCTTCCTATTGGTATTCCGTGAATATTCCTGTTGGTTTTAACCAAAATCCTATTGTTTTTTTAATGGTTTATCGCATAATTTATTTCCAGGTTTAAAAGGTATAATTTTCAGTGAAGAAATGCAAAATACACTTTAATATTTATTACCACAAACAACAACACTACATCATTTCCAAATTAGTTGCTATTAATTGCTAAATCCAAATTCTTGGCCGCTTTCCTCAGATTGATTCACACCTACCTCGTTAACCACGTTCTTGCAAATATTATTACAATCAAAGCACTTTCCTATGTTTTCCATTGTTCTTTTCTTCTGCTACCTGCTCACTTCCGGACAAACTCTTTCTTCCTTTACATATTACAAACTTTACAAACTGTTTCTTCCTTTACACACCTACTCACATAGCTCACCATGTGAATTACTACGAAAGTGGTGCAAATGGCCCGAATTTTACGAATACTCTTTTAGAAACTTTTGCTATTTCTTTCGATTACAGTACGATCATTTTAACTTATACCGTCGCGTTTTCACTTAAAATAAAAATGTGCACTTTCACAAAACACTCCCGAACTCTTTCTCCTCACGAACTTTCGCACTGCTTCCTCTCTCTTGCATCTTCACGCCGCCATTAGGGTCCCGTTATCCCTAGCGGACCCTTAGGGAACAACCACCCCGGGGCCGTCTGCTACTTGTACAATACATTTATCATTAGCCCATGAAATTACATTACTGTCAAATTCCATACTCTTGCAATGTTTGTTAGAATATCTAAGGATTATTCTCCTATATGGCGGAAGTTATACAAGTGCATAGCGCCTCTACGCAGTGAATTGAACGAAAACCAATATAGACTTTTCAGATCCAGTACGTCCCAATAAGAATAACCAAGCTTCCTAATACCAACACACGCCATTAAAAACACCATAGGAAACCAATACAACCTAATAAGATCCTGCGAAACGTCCCAATAGGAAATACTGAGCTTCCTAAAACCAATACACACCAACAAAGACACCATACGAAACCAATACAAACCAATATAAGCGAAGAAAACCAACATAAACCAACAGAAATACCAATAGGAACCTAGGAAAATTTTCATACGGGTAAATATGAATGTAATTTTGATGATGATACTTCAGTATTGGTATATTTAGGGGATCAAAAAAGTGTCCATTATAAAAAAATGATTCCTTGAATACATTAAACGACATTAACGACCCAATATAATTTAATTGAATGCTAAAATATAATAAGGATGTGATGATCTTGAAAGATCTGATCTTGAAAAATCTACCCCACTCACAATTATCAATTCTTCTCGTTATTCCTGCAAACCTCCTTCACTTTCTCTATTCGTGAGTTCATGTACATTCTATTTAAGACTTTGTAATAATGTTCCCTTGCAACATCCTTCCTTTATACAGTCTTCTTCTATTCCCTCTTGATTACTCCTCTCCGCCTCCTGTTTCTCTTTTGCTCTTCCCCTTTTCTCCTCGTTTATACCATTCCTATTTCCTTTTACACCTCCTTTTTCCTTTCAGCCACTTTTCCCCCTCTCCCTATATCCCCAGATACTTTACAGAAGTCTCATTTCGAAGATTTCCTCGCTCTCCGCTGAGCGCTTTCTGGCGTTTCCGTAATCCCCAAGTCTTCTCCCATTTGCCGACTGCATGGTTTCCTATCATTTCTGATGGTTGAAACATAAGCTGAAGATTAGCGACCTCCTGAACGACCATGCAGAGTTGAACGCGGATTTGCTAATTTTGAGAGTGATACAGCTGTATTCCAATGTATTAAGTCATGAGGAAAGAATTTAATTAGTTTATCAAGAATATAGCTCACCGAATTCAAATTATTGAAACCGTCTCTTGGAGTAACTCAGAAATTGAGAAACTATCGAACGGATCAGTCATTAAATAATTAAACTTGAACAATAATATTTATTTTGGGAACGTATCTGCTGAATATTCACATTTCGTTTACAAGCGATTATTTAGTGTAATGCGTACCCATAGTTGATTCAATAGAATATTATGATTGCGGAAATAACATTTGGAGATCGCCATTTGTATAATGTGAAGGCGTATTATTTTGCGTATGCGGTGAGTTAGCTAGTGTTTACAATACAAATACATGTATTTTTATATTATTATGTAGAAAAGTTCATTATGTTTATTTAAGTAGCAGTTTTACACTAGACTGATGAGAAATGGTAGGAAAGTATTACTACTTCTAATTGTCACTCACTTTTGCCATATTTCTAATGGATTTGTTTACCTACAATGAGTTTGTTATTGGTGAATTTTTGAAATATTTAAATAAATTGGCAAGCAGAGTGTTAAAGTAGATGACACAGTTATAGTTTTTGAACGCGTGATCAGCCAGGTGATAACTGTAATTTAGATATACCAGAGAGATGACAACCAAATTGTACTTCTTATTCCAATTCATTCTCTTTGAAGGTACGGGAATAAACAGATTCCATTTGCCAGCTCAACTTATGGAAACATACGTCTAAGAATAAACTAATTGGTATCATCCAACCTAATTCGTCCACTTTCTTTGTAATTCCTTTTAATTAAGAATTCACTGGAAAAGGAAGAGATAGGGAGTAGAAATTCCGGCAACAGGAGAAACGTTTGCTAAAAAGGAGTGATGTGCTAAAGGAATGCGAAACAATGAGAGGAGTTCTGGGAAATGGATCCCAACTATCCACAATTAATGGCGGCCTTAAAGGAGGAATAGATCGCGTCCAACTTTGAATTACCCTATAATTAAATAAAGTTTGTTGTTTATTTTATTGTTCTTGCATTCATTCCATGATTCATTAAGTGTGTTTGGTTTTTGGTCCTGTTTAAATGGAACTCTGTGTAGTTGATATGTTACTGTCATCATCTTTTCGATATGAGAGATGCGAAATCTTCATGAATAAAAATATAGCTATTTAGGGTGACATGTATATATTATTTTTTTCAGCGATTAAGGGGCTTCGAAGTTCACATCATTGGATGGTTTAGGAATT
This sequence comes from Sympetrum striolatum, assembly GCA_947579665.1. Classification (NCBI taxonomy): domain Eukaryota; kingdom Metazoa; phylum Arthropoda; class Insecta; order Odonata; family Libellulidae; genus Sympetrum; species Sympetrum striolatum. The sequence goes on along the minus strand of OX388342.1, from coordinate 42,652,040 downwards.
TTTATGCTCGCATTACAATCCGAGAGAGGATTTCAACCGCCGGCAGATCTGTTCTTACTAGTTTTACTGTATAGTAATGGTTAATGTAATTAAAGCTCCGATAAATCATCCCGAAATGGTAGTAGATGGCCATTAGTAGAAATAAAAACAGTGACTGTTCCACCTTATCTCAGAATTTAATTATATGACCGACCTGGCCGGCGAAGAGAGTTATTTATGCTGAAGAAGGTTGCATGATTGAGCTGTTATGATATATGTAACAAATTCTTCACCATCCAATATGTCTAATTTTCTAACAAGAAGATGTATGAAAGTATCTTGAATGATGAAAATATTTCGTATGAATTGTTTTTACTTAAGAAATGACATTTTGTTAATATTCCATCGGTAACCTTTTGGTATTCTTGTATATACTTAAAGTCATTACATGGTCATTGCTCCACGAACCTTGCTGCAAACTTTCCCTTTCTCTCTTGAGCCCTTTCTCTGGTGAATCCTGCGGGTGCTTTTCGTAAGGCAGGAGTCCAACCGCCTTGATCTTCCACATGGTAATTCCCTTAACGTCAACGTCAGAGTCGAGGGAAGGAGCAAGAAAGACTAAGATAAATGGGAGCAGGTCATGCAACTGAAGGTTTAGCTTCCCGAAATGATTAGTTTTACTGCATTTATCAATTTATTAATGGTCAACGTCGAATTAAGCTACCACATATCCATTGCTGCTTTCGTAAACCTTAGAAAATACGTATTATAATATGACCATGTAGTAAATAATTTGAGATTCATAATGTAAGCTTTTAGTATACTCCGTCAGTTTAAATTGTTAATTTCTTCTCAATATCGGTAATGATGTTAAAATAAAAGTCTAAGTTGGGAGATAAGTTATTGCTTTTGTTATAGAAAAATAACTTCCATAAAATGTCAATACATGGTGTACTGTTCTAGATATATTCAAATCCGCGTATTAGAATCCACATCATTTGGCATACTTATTTAAATTGAAGAAACTAAGGCAACTTGTTGACAATGCATTTACAAATAAAAATCGACGTGGTATTTTCAATATGTTAATCCGGAATCTGATTGATGTCATTTAAAAAAAATAAAGCTGCCAAAGGAATGATGTATTTATATAATGACACCTCAAGAAATACAACTGACGACCTAGGTTTCAATGCATTGGATCATCTTCAGTTACAAATATAGTAAAATTCACAGCGTATATAGGAGAGGAAAAAAAGTTCAGCATGCTTCTTTTGTTCAGAAGTTCAGCATCTTTCTTTTGTCATGGAATACAACCAAGTAAAGGCTCAGACAGTCGATTTCAAAATAATTGTTATTTTTGGGTTTCCTAAAATAGTTGCCATTTCATCCTCAATTGTCAATGGACGACTAATTATTTACTTCTAATTTCTGTTTATTATTCATACAATCTTAGAAAATATCTACGCCCTGCTATGTGATCAAAGCGACCTTGTCTTTCTTTGCTGAACGTCTCTAAACTTTTATAGCAATGCATTAAATATTTGAAACACAAGTAATAGAACCAAAAATTAATAGTTTCTAGCACATAAACATGAGTTTTACACATAAAATACCCAAGAATGGTAAGCTGTACACAATCTGATTGATATTAATTAAATTTATTATCATAACCATAGTATTTCTGGCATGAACTATGGAATAAAAAAGTAAGGATTTAATAAGATTCTGCGGAATCCCATTCTAACCTAACTAATGTTAAATATATATTTCCGCATAAAATCGATTGCGGCAGGCTTTACCAAGTGGAAATCCATAACAGAGGATGTTAAGAATAAAGAGTTTAACAAATACTTTTTTTCAGGTCAGACCTGAAGATGGCCGATCTGTGCAGAGACCGGTTGTGTTTCAAATAAATGAGTGGAAAAAAGTATTTGTAAAAATCTTTATTCTTAACATCCTCCATATATTTCCGTTGTTCAACATAATGATGGAATTGTTTGAAATTCAAATTTTTAACTAAACATTATTTATCTTCGTTCAGAACATACATCAACTTGAAGTTTTTCGTAACTGTTTTGACTTCTAAGTTCATACGGTTCAATTTAATCGGCATATATTTCATGATGAGCTTGGTTCGAATTTGGAAAACCTGTAACCTAAAATATAACGAAGAGGATTACCCTGCCTGTCCCGTTTTCAGACGGCTTTCCCTCTATTATCCAAAACTTAAACTCAGAAGGGCACGAGCATTCATCAAAGTAATCCATAATTAGGCAAACTTCCTCATCCCGCGGTCATATCAGTCAAACTTGTCGTTTAATTTTCCGAGCGAACCTTGTTAATCCCACTCGGTGATCCTTTTCCCTCGCGGACGACTTCAGCCGTAAATCTGGAGGAACTACCGATAGCACGTGAAAGCCTTGCGCCATGAATCCATCACCAGAAAAGGTGAGAAACTTTCGTAACTGCACGCGTACCACCGTTATCTCAAAGGGAAAAATTCTTTTTCTTCCGTTCTTTTCCTGATTCAGCTCAAACTGCGCTTTCCGCCCGGAGCAGAAAACTTTTTCTCTTCTCGATAATACTTTTGCTACGCTCACGTCCTCTGCCTTATTACCGTCATTTTTTCCTCCGGTTAACTTCGCCCAAGAGACTCTTTTTCTCTTCAGCCAACATGAGCAATTTCTGACACGGCTCACTTCATTGCAGCCTAGTCGTTTTTACATTTAAAATTTAAGTACGGAACATTTTATTTTAAACTTGGAAACGCTGCAATTTCATCGTGATAGTAGATTTATAGCCGTGGCTGGACTCATGAACACTGGGCCAGGTGGATGGTAAAGTAAATCATAATAATGGCAAAATTTCGCACATAAAAGTTTCAAATGTCTAAGATCATTCAAAGAGGTCGTTTCTAATGATCTCAGTATCAAGCGTTCCAATATTTTCTGCGGTTGTGGGCATTTTTAAAGAAATGTTTAATCGAATTCTATTTGTGTTGGATTCGGTACTTAATTTTTGATCTTTAATTGAATTTGGATATTCAGTTTACCTGAGAGTTCGTCACGTTGCCAATGAAAGTCGTCACTATTAGTTAAAGCATGCTTTACATTTCACATTTTTCCGTTAAAATTTGCATTTAAACTGAGATTTAATTCCCCTTTGAATGCATAATACTCGATGTAAAGATTTTCTAGAAAATAAACAAAACGTGTTACTTTCTGGTAAGCTTTTGTCGATGCGTATTCGAAATTATTGGACATAATTGAAACAACTATGGTTAACATAGAAAGTTTTGCTGTATTACTACCTTCGAGAAATCGATTAGTTTCTAAGACTTATTTTGCTGATTCTTTTCTTGATTCTAAATCCCTGTAATTTTTAACTAATGGAATATTACAGACAATGAGTGGCAAAAAGTGTGATTCACGTCACAAACTGTTTTTTCTAAGACATTATTGGCCGATAAAACACAACCGGTACCAAGTTAAATAAGTTAGTTAGAGAATAAAATCTTATAATTCATAACTTCCATGATGTATGTAGCCAATCAAATATAATCCTTACATAATTTCAATAATTGAAAGAACATAATATAAAAAACTTTGAAAATTTTTTATTCAATTCATAATGTAAAAAACGGGAATGGGACACTTCGGCAATATCCTAGACCCGTAAAAAACGTCCACAATAATTTGTTTGTCCATAGACAGAGATGTATTCTGCATTCAGTGAATAGGTAAACTTTATTAATATAAATATTGTTATGTACTGAAACGCCCTGGAGTTATCAATGAGTAATAAAGATAATCTGATGATGATGCTCTATTATTGTAACTGCATTCGTATTATCAATACGAGTAAAATGTAGCTTGCATACTGCAAGCAGATCGACAACACTAATTTCATATCGGCATCATATCGGGACGGACATCAAAAGAAAAAAAAATTCAAAATATTCGTAGAATTCGCTGCAATTTAATCACCTGGCAGCACACCCCGGTCTTCCTGGTGTACTTACTATGCAGCAAAATAGAAAATTACCATATCAAACTATGTGTGAAAATTCAAGCAAAACTATTAGGTGCAACTACCTCAAACGACGTCCTACTATTCACATACACTCCTTATTTGAGAAATTATAATGTGCTCTGGCATCGAACCCAGGAACAGCATGGTCTTATCTGTTTTTTTCTTAAACAAAGTGTTAATATACATCTTCCATCCAAGCAAGAGCTCCGTTACATATCGATAAATGCATAAAAAAATTATGAAAAGATACCCCATAATATTATATATGGGTGATATTTTTACCGCCCGGCATCGAACCCGGGTCTTTCAGGCAATACTTTCTATGCAGCACAAAAGAAAAACACCATCTCTAACCGCGTATGCAAATTCAAGCAGAAATATTGGTTACAACTGCCTCAAATGACGTCCTACTTTTCCTTTATATTCCTTATGAGAGAAACGTTATTGTGATCTGGCTTCGAACCCAGGAACAGTACGGTCTTATGAAAATTTTTTTCTAAAACTTATTCGTACCATACATCTTCCAGCCAAGCACGAACATCCTATCATTTCGATAAGTGCATCTAAAAAAATAATGAAAAACGGCTCCCATGTATTTTAAAGGGCAGATCTTTGCATCGTCCTAGCATCGAACCCAGGATAACTTTTGTAAAAGTCATTAATGTTTTCGAAAGTCCAAGACTATAAATATAGGCACCTTGAGTTTTACTTCTCTACCTATCCGGAAAGTATTTTTTTTTAATTCCCGAAAATCACGGCAAAGCATTCAAACGGGAAAAATCGGGACTTTGGGGCCCTCTGGAATCGAACCTATGACACTGAGGATCAAAGTCTCTTTTTTCCTGGGGGTTTCACGTTATGGCCAATATGTCATAAAAATTTCAGATCAATGACGCTTGTAGTTTAGGCTGTGAATTTGTATCCTATCTATCTATCTATCTATATAGGTATATATATGAATGAATCCGGAGAAGCATCTATATATAATAGATATCTTTCAACGAGTAATTATAACATGCGCTATTTAAATAATAAGCTGTGTAAGTGTCACTACATAGCTTGAACTCCACAGAAGCGCTATCGTTATAGAGTGATGAGAAGTCAATATAAGGACTTTCGCTATATTAATTATAAAAATTCTTTAACACTATTGATCCTACCTTGTTAAGTTTTGAATCATATGTAGTTTCCAGTTGTCCAGTATTGTATAGGAACTTTGAAAAAAAAACATTCCATATTTTACTTCGTCTATTTTCTGACGTGAAAAACTATTGGATATTAACAAAATTTCAAATCGTTACAAAGTTCTCTAGTCAACCTTGGGGTGGTGAAACGAATCAATTTCCGAAAAAATAATCACGGGACTGTGAAATTTTGATTTCCAAAATTTTATCCCTATTCCGTTGTATTGGCGTCTTAAAAAAAGGAATATCGTCATATAAAGCAAGGTGGTAAAATACTTGAGGATATATGCTCCACAGATGACAGTGTAAAATGAGTCGAAATATGGATGCGAATTTTATAGTTTCAACTGGGAATCCTTGCAAACATTTCTCGGTGGCTAGTTGTCAAATTTGTTGCAGAGTGATGATTTTTTCCGTTTAAACTCATATAATATCATGGCGTTTACTCTATAACCATGTATAAATGTATACTTCTATATTAATAGAATCCAGAAAACATTATAATAATTTTATTAAACGATACTCTTTTGTTTCCCAGAGAGATGACTGCAATTTTAGACGAAGGTAATCAATCAATAATAATGATGGAAGTGGTTCGAACCACTTCCTTCCATGGGCGTTAGTTAACATTCAGCAGCTTCCGAGTGTAGCGTAAAACTTAAGCCTCAGTAACATTGGACGCCGAATGTTAACTCCCAGAAAAACAATCAGATGCACTCAGCGGAGACAGGCCTACGCCAGCAAAGTTCCTGCCGCGTCGTCCCGGTGGAACCAGATTTGTCCGCGGGATTCCCGCTGTAATCTCCATCCCGCGTTGATTGAATAACCGGCAGACAGTGGTGATGGGTAGTAGTTAAGGCAAGCGCCTCTCTCAACACCGCTGTCCTAAATACGACCCTCTGCGCCAAGTCTCGAGAGATCGTGGATTATAGGACAAGCCGCGAGCTTCCTCCTCTCCTTCGTCCTCACACCTAATCTAATCCTCTGCTTCTGCACCTACTCTGCAGACAAAACCGCCACTCCCCACTAATTCTCTCATCTCATTTTGTCGAGAACCAATTTACCTATTGAAACGATAGCACCTTCCGCAGATCCTGTCTATCAGTTCACTTCCTCATCCGTCTTTCCTATTCCTGTATTAGGCGCGCCGTGCAGACTGGGGTTATCTGAGAGAGTGTCTCTTCGCCTCGAAATTAGGTAATGAGGAAAATATGCATCTTCTGAGTTTTCTTCGGAATTGTCCCTTTTCTCCTTTACTTTCTCTGGCGCAGGAATTGGATACGGTAAACATTTCAATCTTGTGAGAAAATGAGTTTCCTGTATCCGCAATATTTTACGTAGATAAGAACATTATTTTAAAGCGGAAAATTTGCAAAAACTACACAAATTTGATTTTTTCCATCGGTATTATCAATGAGTATTGGAAAACATAGTATTATTTTCACACGGACTCTAGAGATGCTCTCATATTTATTTCCTTTCTGTCTTTTTTTTATAAGTCACCTAATTATAACTCAGTTCTCGCTTAACACAAATTCAAAAGTACAAGTTTCAGAAGCAGTCATCATTCAGTTACGGCGAGGAATATTATAAAAATTAAATTATTATGGTTGAACTCTATAAAATTAGCTTCATACATCCAAGGAGAGGCAATGGAATGAGGTAGCTTGGGATGAGGTTGTATTTATGTTCTACTATGTTACGAGTGGAAAACGTCCTCGTATCTCCAGCACGATTACACAATGAATAGAAATTTACATATAATTCAATAAGAAGTGATCATACTAAACTTAAATTTAGAAAATTCAGTATAATACTTTATCTCCTATAGAATAACCTCCATTAAAAAAAAGATTGAAACAAATTTTAATGAAAGTTATGATTTTATCCCCTCCATTTTAAAAAGCAAATAAAAAACTATGCTGGTAAAGATTCCGATACATAATTACATAATTCAATTGCACAATCTCTTCATCACTTGTATATAAAAGTTCTTAATAAAAAAAATAATTTTAAAATCAAACATCAAGATAAAATCCACAGAGAAATGCGTTGTTTAATGGAAAAAGTAAAGAAACAGAATTGTGCAGTTTTATTGAGGGTGTCTCATCAAAACTGTGGAAATATCACTACTCTGTCTCCCTTTATCTTTCGTCATATTTAGGTCAATCATTCTGACTAAATGTTTTTTTTTAATTGATTCTATTGTTCACTGCATGACGTTTTATCTTACCAGGAAACTACGAGCTTAAAAGTAGTGTTATCTTGGGATACTTTTACCTTAGGATACTGGGTAAATCCACGTCAACTGAACCAAAGTAAACATAAAATTTTACCTCACCATTTCCGATGTCTTTCATAATTGGCTCATTAATAACTTGCCCCACGATACATAGAAATCCAAATTTTTAGATTTCTTTGTTTAGTAGTTTCGTTGCTATGGGGATTGAAAGTTTACAAAAAAAACGTAAAAGTAAGCATGCACGTGGAAGTAAATTTTAACATAACTCCTGAACTATTAAAGATATAAAGCTCAAACAAACACAAATTTGTAGCTTTTTTATTAATAATTAGTATGATATGCAACATGACTACTTCTAAATAAAATTTAATTCCGAGGTCATGGGGGTTAAATTTAAAATTTTAATATCTCAGAAGACGTATAATATTTTTTTCAAATAATTATCAAAGAATTTGTCATGTTTTGACTCCATTTTCACCAAATCTCAATTTGGGATCGCAATGGGATCATGCACATTTTGAATTTCTAAATTACCTTTCCAAGGCCAAAATGGGTGTTTTTCGTATATTTCATCACATTTCATATTTCATTAACTACTTTAACATAACAAGACACTTACTAGAATAATTCAGTATCGAGAAATGAACAAAGTACACACATATGTGTGTCGTTATTCAAAATATAAAATGTCCTATACTTTGCTCTCCTAATTAAATACTTGACCGACGTAAGCTTACCTTATTTCTTGGTTCACTTTTCTTGTACTGTACTTCACACAGCTTTTCATCACGTAGTCTTTCATTGAGAGTTTTTGTTGCTTGGTTAATATATTTCTGTGTCAGGAAATAAGTAGGGCTGGTTGGGGTTTTGGCAACAACACAAGTAAGCTCTCGATCTCCCGATACAGACAGGATGTCTTCTTTTTATGGTTACACAAAAGATGGTGATGGTCCTGATGGTGCAAGAAATTCACTGTCACTTTGTTTCTTTCGCGTCTGCAAAAATTACCTCAGCCACCATTATCTGTCATGTGCACAAGTGATGTAGCCTCCCAAATTTTTCAGTGTTTCACAAGTTCTTGTACATCCCTAGAAAATATACTCGTGAAGCTCGGTGTCAAAGGGTACAATAAACATCTTTGTTATAATTTTTTTTGGGCAAATGGAATGAAAGTGTGATATTGTTGTGTTCCTTCAATGGGGAGTGCTTCATAAAACCCAGTTTTCGGAAGCTCTTCTTCCTCATTATGCTCTGTAATGCTTGAGTAGAAGAACGGAATAGAAGAAATGTTGGATTCACACCTATTGAAGAATTGATGCGGTGTCAAAATTTGGTCTGAATATGGTCTCTGAAGGCTAGCTCTAGCTGCAAGACGTTCAACTGTTCCTCCCAAACCATCACAAATATCTTTTCCATGGGCTGCGGCATGGAAGTGCCATTCTGCTTCTATATTAAAGTCTTCTTTATAGTAATTTTAGAAAAGATTTTCCTGTTCTTATATTGGGCAGCTGACCCATCCGAGAAGCAGTATCAATTTTTCAAGGATGGCAGTACGCTATTCTTCAGGAAAGTGATAACTTTCTTCTGAAAGACATGAACAGCCACAGTGTTATGTATTAAACATTCTGAAATGATAACAAAGCTTTTGTACTTGACAGCCTCCTGATCCCTGTAATAGAGAGCAAACGGATGCACAGTTGCATGTTCATTTCTCTAGTGAAATGACTGAGCTTCATCTTGAACAAGAAATGAATAATTTTCTGTAAAGTCTAAGAAGATGACAGCGTCATTCACTTCCATATTTTCTTTTAGATGGGAAAAGTACAACGCCTGTTGAGTAGCCACAAAGGCATCTTTTTTTCAGAACTAAAAGTCTTTCACAGAATGTCTGAACAAATTCGTCAGTGCTTTTTGTGATGGTTTCAAAACTGCATCTATCCGCTGAAATCCACTGTTTGTATGAAATTTTTTAACCATATTTTCCTTCAAATAATCCTGTAAAGTTTCATTTAATTGGTCAATACCAGGATTGTTGATACATTTATTTAAGTGACATTTTAGACTTGGACCAGAACACATTAATTTAGACAGTGATGACGGTCACCTGATGATGTAGCGACGCTACGAAACCTTGGTCGTGTTTTTCGGATAATAAATTAGTGGTCTAATAAAAGTTGGTTTACCATGGATTTTTTACAAGTTAATAAGTACCACAAAATTAACCCTGAATCGGTATCGTTGACTCCTTCAGAGTTTTCCCCGGTTTTGCATCAGGTGTACTGAGGATTCCTGATTCCCTAACCAGTGCCTTAGTCCTTCTAGCCATCTTATTACTCACTCCAAATTCACTTTTAATTCTTGCAAGATTCCAGCTCTGAGGTAAAACAGTTAAAATAAGTAGTTTTCAATCATACTTTCAGTTTGATGAAATTTTTCCTTCAGCTGAGCTATCATTTCTGGGTCAGGGTCTTCTTCGGTCTGCCTTTGTTCCTCATTACTGTCCAATAATTTCTCTGAAAACATTTGTTTCACTTTATCCAGTTTCCTTGCACAACATCCAGGGTCAACACGTATTCTTTTCTTATTGATGGGGGACTCTTCAAGAAATGTAAGATATTTTTTTCAAATAATCTACAGATTAACTGGGAACAACTGAAGTTTCTTGCTCAATAAACGGTTTAGAATCATTGTTCACTAAGACTTCAATTTCAGTTTCTTGTGATGTGAAATTTTTCTTACCAAGTAATTTCCTGCAACTATCACAAAGTTTCATTCCAGGTTTAATTAAAATGTTCTTCTCACACATCCACATTTGAACAGTCCTCAGTTTTTTTTTTTAATATTTGTGGCCAGTCTTTGCTAATGGTTTACAACAGTATCTAATATTAGAAGAAACTTCCTGAATTTCAGCCATGATTATGTTTTTCACGGCCCACAGCTGAATTTGGCAAACTTTTTTGAAGAAACAACATAGAATCAAATGTCAGTGTAATATGAGTCTCACCACTCCGTGTGTGCTATGCACAATTCTTCACAGTTATATATCACAGCAATTCCTCATCTCAACAACAAATGCACCGCAGCCTTTAGAAGATCACAACGATCCCACTGTGCAACACAATTCTTCTTGCAAACAGCTCAATTTTGTCAGCTAAAACCACACAAGTAATCACAAGCCTACTATCTTTGACTGTTTAAAACATGCTAAATTACTAAGAAATTAAGACTACTAAGAGATCGGATGGATGGAAAGAAACATGACCACTTAAGTGTTGAGAACACAAACTAAACTTACTATTTATATCAAGATGTCTACTCTAGTACAGAACCAATAATCAACTCAACAATACAATATTCCAACAATTCAAAAAAAAAACAACTTTAACAAAGCCAAGGTACACAAAGGATATGCAAGTCTAGTGAACATTTCCATCTGAAAAATACCCATCTTGGGCTTGGAGAGGTAATTTAAAAATTCAAAATGTGCATGATCCCATTGTCATCCCAAATTGAGACTTGGTGAAAATGGAGTAAAAACATGACAAATTCTTAGATAATTATTTTTAAAAAAATATTATACCTCTTCTGAAATATTAAAATTTTAAATTTGACCCCCATGACCTCGAAATTAAATTTTATTTAAAAGTAGTCATGTTGCATATCATATTAAAGCTTAATAAACAAGCTACACATTTATGTTTGTTTTAGCTTTATAATTTTATTAGTTCAGGAGTTATGTTAAAATTTATTTCCACGTGCATGCTTATTTTTACGTTTTTTTGTAAACTTTCAATCCCCATAGCAACGAAACTACTTAACAGAAAAATCTAAAAATTTGGATTTATATTTATCTTGGGGCAAGTTATTAATGAGCCTATTATGAAAGACATCTGAAATGGTGAGGTAAAAATGTTGTGATCACTTGATATGGAACGACCCTACTGTTATCTTTAAAATTTTCTAATTGAATTCTTAAACCTATTGCTGATTGTATGATGCTTAATCTTATGAGGTATTTACGAAAGTAAATTGAATGTTATCTTGGGATACTTTTTATTGAGATACTGTTATCTTGGGATAAATGATCATTTTCCTGCTTTTTTTCCCTCTATCTGTGGATTGTTTACGTTGGAATGAATATTGAGTAATTTTTATTTATAACTGATAATGTCACAGGCGAGTTTGCTCATTGCATAAGAAAAACACTGTTTAATCTAAATTTTCAGGTTCGTTCCTGTCGCGCAAAGGGAGATTTACAAAATCGAAAGATTACGCATTTTCTTTAGGACCGCCTTTAATATCCCTTGACCTTCCTCCTCCTTCCCTACCATTCTTTGCGTCCTCCGCCGCCCTCTCCCCTTGATTCCGGTCCGATTCCCAAACAGTCTTGCGTTAGGCTTAATCCGATTCTCTTCATTTCTCTTATTCGCCAAATTTCCTCTCGCTTTGTAGAACAAGCCGTGTGAGGAGAGGTTTTCATGGAAATTTCTGACCAAACATTGGATTCGGTTCTTGCGACCTTAGAAAAACCTGTACATTACATGCATTGTTTTAGAGCGAAAACATTTAAACTTTCTGGAAAATCTTCCAATGATCCAGCTCTTTATTTACATGCTCATAAGAGCTCTTTTATTATAAGGTAATTCCGGGTGAGATGCCCCACCGGGAGAGATGCCACAGTCGTAGTATTTTTAAAGAAAACCACACGATTACTCTACTGACGGTGTCCGTCAGTCAGTTGGAAGGCACCCGCCTATCTGCAAGAGTTTCACGGCGATTAATTCTTTTTACGCCGTTTTATAGCATCATTTCAAGTAGATACTGTTTTTTCCGCTCTGTTATAAAATAGAGTATAATGTTTCTGGTTGGCATCACTTTAAATGTTTGGATATTTTGAATTAAATGGCGAAAACTTGTAGCTAAAGGTTCATCTAATGTCCACGTGACTATCCATCTTGGAAAAGGTGTAGCCTCACTGGCTGTAAGGGCATCTCTCCCGTACTGAAAGGATAGACCCATCTCTTTTAGGGATAATGCCCTAGTGCTATTTTTAGGTATACGTGCCCTGTTTGTATCAACTTAATTTTAAGGTGGTACTGATTAAGGAGTTTTTCAAAAAACGTTTATATTCTACATTTAAATTTCAATTCGAACTTAAATCCACAGTCTCTCGAATGCATTTTAAGTACATTCAAAGGATGATGTATTATCTTATTTGTGTTTAAATATTTTTACTATATTTCTGAGTACACAATGACTCAACTTAAAGGTGACTAGACTAATATTCTTGGTAGGAAGGAAAGAAAGGGCACCAATACTTTTTGGAAGGATGGTATCCTTCGAATATTCGAGGAATTAACTAGAAAAGCTATGGAATGGGCAATTCGCGTTTAACTTTAAAACGAACTACCGTTAGGAGTTCTCTTCACGCATATCGACGCTGTTTATTCTACCTTCCATTCATACCAATAGCAAATTTCATTATGATTTTAAATGGATTTTGTTCTCTAAATGGACACCAATATTTGGCTAAATGTTTGCAAACGAAACGTCTGAATAGGCTTTAAAGGTACTTTAAAAGTATAGTTAGATCTTAATTTCAAGTTAAATTTAACAATTTCATCATGTAACAACGTTTTCCAGATTAAAATCAGTTTATGATAATGGGGCATCTCTCTCGCAGAGGTGGGCTCGGGAGCACTCGGAGAGATGGCCAAACGCATGGGTTCGGGAAAAAATAATATTTTGGGAGAAAATATTTTTAAACAAAATTAGTTTAAATACTGTTAATAATCAATAAATGTTGTATTTATCACGTAATTTCATATTCTTGTTATCACTAAAGTCATTGTTATGAAGTCATTTCCTTAGGTGGGGCATCTCTCCCGGAATTACCTTAATGGTATTTTGGTGTTAGCAACATCTTGTTTGCATATGCGTAATTTAACAAGATGTCTCTGTTCAAATATTTTCAATTGTTGACATATTCAGGCACTCAATTTTCAAGCGTCTTTTCTAATTTTTTTTCGACATTATACGAAGAGATAACGTTTTTAACATTGGAAAATTAGTTTTCATATGGTCTGAAATTCTTATTATGTTCAAGGGGAAAGTGAAAGTTTTTCTGAGCATATCGTTTATTTCAATTGTTATGGAAAAATTCGAACTATATTGGATATTTTCTGCAATTTATAGTGTTTTTCGTATTAATGCGTTATTTTATTTTCATTCTAATTCAATATTTTCAGCTATATCATTCTTACACGATATGTCCTCTAAGTATTCAAATTAATTCCAATTGCAATTTGCACTATCTCCTGTAATAGCATTATTTCAAAATACCGGAAAACGTTTATCTTTTCTTCATATATGCTTGAAATAAAATAAATTAACTGAAATCAATTAGTTGAATTAAATTTATATTTTTCCAACAATATGAAATTATAATTTTAATATAGCCAGCTAAAAATCAGTAGTCTTAGCCCATTAACCGCCAAGGTTAGAAATAGTGAAACTTTTTACCGTTTTATCTTCATCAATCCTTCATTTCTTACACAAATTAAATTTAAAAAATCGGATTTGTAAATGTGAAAAAATAATTTTCGTTTTCGCAATTTCGGCTGAATCCAACTATCTCTATTATGGCACGAATAAACAAAATATTCTTTGTGTAAGGACTTCGCATAAGAACTGCAATTAGTTTCAGAACAACACTAGCACCCAATCCTGATTTTGTTTCATGGGGTTTCTCTGGCCCCTGTGGACGGCAAAAAATATTATAGCTGGTGAAAAGCAAAAAGTCTATAAATCTCCGTACATCAAGTGAGATGAAAATATTTTATGTTTTTGTATGCAGTTTTTTTGTTAGAAAAGAATAAAACTTTTTCTAAGATACCGTAGTCGAAAAATAATTGGCAAATATCAATCGGAAACATACCGCAAAGCTCTGTTTTTTTTTAATTTTAAATTTTCTCTTTTCTTTTGGACGATTCTCTAGCAGTAACTTTTTTCGGACATTTACAGACCTACTTTCAGTTTCGACAGCGGATGAATACAATGCAACGGAACTCAAATAGATCTAGCCACGACAAGCGACTGAAAAACTGGCATATTTAAATAACTCTTAAGAAAGAACAGTAATGATCAGCGGTTATATATTTTCATTAAACATTATAAAACGACTTTTTAAAAGACATTAAAAACAGAAATAGTCGAAAAATGTATTTAAAGAAAAATTCAACATGAAACAATAATGTTGCGTTTTCGCAACTTTGGCCGGTAATGGGTTATCATGGTCAAACTTCTACACGTTATTCATTATTATCCGTGATATATAGCGTATCTATTATATATAGACGCTTCTCCGGATATACCTAGATATGTATACATACATTCACTCATTGGGGATCAACATTCCTACCATGTTCCACAAGTGCCACTGACTTGAAATTTACGACGTATTGGCCGGAACGTGTAACTTCCAGAAAAAAAGTCGACTTTGAATCTCAGTGTCATGGGTTCGATTCCAGAAGGCCATAAAGTCCCGATTTTTTCCATAAAGATACATGGTGGGGATTGTCGAAAATTGTTTGAGACACTTCCCGGAAAAAGAGAGAGTTGAAATTCGAGGGATCCCTAGAAGCCGTGGATCTTCAACTAAAATCAGAAAGGCACCTTCGAAGATAATCCATGGTTCGTTGCTAGGTCAGGGCAAATATCTCCCACTTAAAATGTATTGTGGCGATTTTAAAGATTATTTTTGGATCCCTTCCCGGTGACATGGAAACATGAAAATCGGTCCATGGATAGAAATCATGAATATATTCCATAATCAAATTTTACCAATTTGCTGATGGTCCTTTGTTCGATCCCAGAGTGCCGTATGCATTCTGCATTGCATTTCTTATGGAGATAACGGAAAAAAAAATTTGGGTACTTCCCGCCATGATATGGACTTCAAACTTTGCATTACATAAGAACAAGTCCTAACAAATCATACTGTGCATTCACAGCAACCAATTTGTCCTAGGTTCGATACCAGGCGTCTCTACAATCAGTAATTAATCCAATTTTTAAGAATTATTTTGAACCCCTTTTCCAATTACGTAGAAACTTGAAACTCAGCATGTAGATAGAGATCGTAAATATATTTTATGTACATTGTTGAACGTTCCGCTGATAGTCCTTGGTTCGATCCCAGAGAGCCATTTACATTACCCAATGTATTTCGGATAGGGATAAGGGAGTCTTATTTCAGGTTCTTCCCAGTATGATATGGACTTCAAACTTTGCATTAAATTAAATCAGATTCTAAAAAGTGTTTATGCATATTCGTATCTTCCAATAGGTCCCGGGTTCGACACCAGGCGTCTACAGAAATTAGGAATTGTTACGATTTTTAAGATTTTTTTAAGGCCTTCCCGATAGCATTGAAACTCAAAAATTGGCATGTGAATAAAGATTGTAAACACATTTTATATGCTTTTTATATGCATAAAGCAACCTTTTTAAGGAATATAAAGGAAAATTAGGACGTCGTTTAAGGTAGTTGATGCAAATATTTCTGCTTGAGTTTTAACACCTAGTTAAAAATGGTGAATTGCTGTTGTGCTGCATAGTAAGTATCACCAGGAAGACCCGGGTTCGATGCCGGACGGATCAATTGCAGCGAATTGTAAGAATATTTTTAATCCATTTTTTTCTTTTGAGGACCCACTCGATATGATGGCGACTTGAAATCAGTGTTATCGATATGCTTGCAGTATGCAAGCAACATTTTACTCGTAATAAATACTTTGGAAGCGCTCCTTCAGTGCCTAAAAAAGCTATTAATAATTGTGGAAACCGATTTCCGAGAAATCAATAAGCATATATTTTAGCTGGTTTCTCATAGTACTATTACTAATACTAGTTTAGTTTTCCATTCATTTACTCGATTTAGCACGAAACTCGTTTCATGTTCAGATAATATATAATGAGTTTTATTTGATATAAGTAAATAAATTACTAATTGACTGTACATATTTTGGAGGATAATGAAAATAACTAATATAGAATCATCATACGATGGTTTTTGTATTTTTGAAATCGATTTAAAAAATTCACCTCGTTAGAATACTTGCATATCTCACGCACAGTATTCACTTTCCATTTCCCTGTAAAAATAATTTACACATAGGTTCAATGCTTATAAGGACAAAAGTAGAGCTTTCTCCAACCCTTATTCGTACGTACATTGCGGCTTGAATCCTAGCAAATATTCAAGGACTCGATGCCAGGAAGGCTGGAAGCCACATTTCTTGTAATATCCGAATTTGAGAGGCCTTTTTTTCGTGTTCAGAAGGTATTTCAAAAGATTTTACTCTATGTGTATATAGTTCTGAAAGAATTAAAGTTTGGAACACGGCAATTAAAGAATTAGAGGTTAAAAATCTTCAATAGCCGTCTTTGTCGGCGTTCCTCGTCTCATTTACCGGTGTTCGGAGAAAACAAGAGCGGAAACCGCACTTCCATAACACTAAATACGCATTTTGAAATCGATGCTTTCCTCTTTAAGAGTGAATAGGTACGCACAACACTGTGTTATTAAAGTGCGGTTTCCGCTCTTGTTTTCTCCGAACACTGGTGAATGAGACGAGGAATGCCGACAAAGACGGCCATTGGAGATTTTCAAAATCTAACGCATGTATGTTGAACAAGGAGTGAAAAATTGTGACATGACTGGGACTCAAACCCAGGTCTCCCACTTTCCGGGCAGGTGTTCTAACCGCTAAACTACCATGCCATCTAAATTCCACTCCTTTCAAAAGGTTGCTTTATGAGCAGATAGTTGCGCTCCACATAGTGGCACCGACCACCACCAGGGGTCCTCACTGAGGCAACCGACTCACAAAGCGATATTTAGAGGAATCCCCTCGTTAAGTTAAAAGTTAAATTTCATCTTGAAATCCTCTAATGTATATAGTTTATTTGACAAAAAAATTATATTCTCGGTTGATTCCTCAACCTCAAGGTGGCGATTTTTCTTGTGAATAGTTAAATATGTATTCGGAAACTATCCTTGCTGTAAAATTGAGAATTGCACCACTGTATCGCGATTACTGAGAAATGATTATGTTCTTGTAAACTGAATTTAGTCAGAGGACTGGAGGAACATGGGGCAGCGTTGGAGTCCGGGTTGAATAGATTGGGTTCGTGTGACGGTGACGCATAGCTCCGCTTTCGGTCGCTTCTTTTCCAATCTCGCAGGACATCGGACGGCTGAGGACAAGGGTTGGAGGGAGAATTTTGATGGCGGATAGGGTCAGAACACGCAATTTCCGAAGTAAGCTTTCTTTTCGCAGCAAAATTTGTCAACGTTAAGAGAAATGACATGTTCGGCTCTTTTTCTACAGCTGCTCCGCCTTGATTTACATCCTCAAACTCTTTAAAGGGATGATCTCGTAATAGAAAAGCGTCGACGTAAAGGGCGATACTATTCGAGGCAACTCATATTGAGCAATTTGAAGGTGCATCTTAGTAAAGCATCAATTCCGAATTGGCTTGAAACGCATCATCTGAAAATGAAAGCTCCGTAGAATCAGTTTTGTATAACGAATGAAGTGTTCCCACTTTTGCATAGAAAAATCTTTTTTTAACTCATCCATGTGTCAACCTATTTATCTGTGGTTCTTCACTTTTTAATTACGAGTTCCTGTGCAATGATTGTGAAACTCCAAGGAATTTGGAATTCAAAGATGGCGAAAGACTGTTTGGAGATGTTGACAGAAATTGTGAAAATGGGTGACACTATTTAAATATAAAATAATGAATGTCTTAACTAGCAGAATTACGGTGCGTTTGAGCATATGGTAAATCTATTCTTATTTCTACTCTACTCTATAGCGCACGAACTTAGAAAGTATAGGACTGGAAACTGCTGGAATTTTTTGGCTCCCTTAATGCCCGCATCCGCGAGATGACAGCCGCGAGATGGCAGCACTGAAGCTCACCCTTTGAAACCATACTCTCATATGGAGTAAATGGAAAACACAAAACGATTATGATACTTTTTCCCTGTTTTTCTTTGTGGGAGTAGTATATACCAAAGATGGAATTCATAGTAAGTGATTTATCCATTTATAAGTACTTAAAACAATTGAATAAAATGGGCAAATTAGTAAATCCGAAGAATAAGTTCAGGTTGCCTTCAGGGCACACCACAAGTAACTTTGTCGCTGTGAAAACATTATTCGTAGATCAGCGAAGTGCAATGTATTCTGCTTGGATACACAGAAATAATTGATCCTTAATAAATTACCAACGTTACATCTACTTTCAACTAGGCCTTTTAAAACTAGAATCGCAGGATGCACATGGGTGGTCTGAAAAGTTTCCGACATTTCAACATTTCTTGACATGGTTTCTGAAAATGTTCTGAAGATGTCTGAAGAATCTGGGGTTGGAAACTTTTCAGACCACCCTCGTATATACATTTCCTGAAAAAAAATCGAAGTTCCCAGAAATAGTCTCCAGGAAATGAGTAAACGGTCAAATATTGTTGAAACATGCATAAATCCAAGAGTATCAATTTTTAATGACTGGCGTGGACTGCATTTTATCTTGGGGTGCCTGAAATGTGAAGTTAGGTTATACAATATACAAACATAAAGGATAGAGTGGTATAAAAAATTTATTGACCAAACATTAAGTTTTAGACACTTTCGCAAATTTACTGGAGGCTATTTCTGGGAACTTCGATTTTTTTTCAGGAAATGTATGTACGAGGGTGGTCTGAAAAGTTTCCAACCCCAGATTCTTCAGACATCTTCAGAACATTTTCAGAAACCATGTCAAGAAATGTTGAAATGTCGGAAACTTTTCAGACCACCCATGTGCATCCTGCGATTCTAGTTTTAAAAGGCCTAGTTGAAAGTAGATGTAACGTTGGTAATTTATTAAGGATCAATTATTTTCTGTGTATCCAAGCAGAATACATTGCACTTCGCTGATCTACGAATAATGTTTTCACAGCGACGAAGTTACTTGTGGTGTGCCCTGAAGGCAACCTGCACTTATTCTTCGGATTTACTAATTTGCCCATTTTATTCAATTGTTTTTAAGTACTTATAAATGGATGAATCACTAACTCTGAATTCCATCTTTCGTATATACTACTACCACAAAGAAAAACAGGGAAAAAGTATCATAATCGTGCTGTTTTTTCCATTTACTCCATATGAGAGTATGGTTTCAAAGGGCGAGCTTCAGTGCTGCCATCTGATGGCTGCAGACATTAAGGGCGTCAGCTGATTGTACAGTCAGCATAGGGAGCTTCAGGGGCGTGCTCTAGCGTATTCTTATTTCTACTCTACTTTGTAGATGTGTGATTAATCATTCTACATTGTAAATAATTAATTCCTATACAGTTATATAAAGACGACAGGAATAAATGCACAGCAAGCATTTAGTTTTTCACCAATTATTCAATTGCCCATTAATAGATATTTGACGCAATCTTGAAAGATTTTAGATTCTATGCGAATATCAAATGCATGCATACCAATAAAAATAACATGTGCTGTATGTTGCATAATTTGCAGCTCGTTCAATGCCATTCATATGTTCTTTATCCAAACATAAAAACCCTCAGTTCACTTCCATTAACCCTTCTGGACATATATATATATATATATATATATATATATATATATATATATATATATATATATATATATATATATATATATATATATGTCCAGTATATATATATATATATATATATATATATATACAGATAAAATCAATCCATCAATCTCTACTCTCCTCTTGGGAGTATTCTTCGTTGAAATGTTATTTTTGCACTTTTCGTGAACTAGTATTACTTTTCTTAAAACCGTTTTCTTACATACGGAATCTATCAATACAATGGCTCTTCATCTTTCCTTGCTGGTTCGTCAATAATCTTCATTCGTTATACACTCATTTTATTTCTTCACTAATTACTAAGAAGCATGTATTTTGTTATAATACTTAAGCAACTGAATAATACCCACAGTGATGCAAAACAAACCTCTCATTAAAAAAATAATTGTTCGGCTTGAATTTTTCTTATAATAGTATTATTAATGCAGTAGTCTCCCTTTCTAAGCGTTTCACGCTTATGGGAGTTAGCAGGTAAAAGCTGCTAATATTAAGCCTAACGGTATAAATGAAGGTAGTGCGGCAGGCACTACGCTTCTACCGCCTACTATTACCCAAAGATTTGAATAAAAAAATAACACAAAAGAGGACTCAACTTTTTATTAAAGAAACAGACTTATAATGGCATGTATGGAAATATCGTAAAACGGCCGAACAAATCCCACAGAAAAGGTGATGCTAACCTAGAGTCAACCAAAATTTTATGTCACAGTTGATGGTAACGTTTTCTCTTGTACATTTTCGGTTCAGCGACTCTGAAATCCTTTCCCCAACGATTTTCCTCTTATTCTCTTTCCGAGAACTTTCTCGAATCGATCGGATTTTCATCTAATACTTGTGAGCTTTGCGGAAACTTTTATTTTCATTCAAGCCGGGGAAGAGTTCTCTGCCCGCGAAACTTTCATCTCTCAGTAATCAATTCTGAGTCTCTTTATTTTTATTTATCAGAGCTTTTGGCGAAGAAGTTCCTCTTTTTTCCAAACTCATTTAGGAAACCTCTATGCCATTTATTAGATTTTTAACACTGCGGATTCTTCTTTTGTTAAATTTCTATAATAATGGTGGCCGACAAAAATTTTCTAGCTTTAGTGCTTTGATTAAATTGGAGATATTAAAATTCAAGTCTGGATGTCGCCATTACGTAGAACTATTGTGAATATTATGTATTTTACGGGATAACAGCATCACTACTGATCGTAATAGTAATGAGCGGAACAAATCATCGTATATCATCTGCCAACGGGTGCAAAGAGAAGAGAAATTAGGTGCTCTCTTCTAATGAAATATAATATAAATATGAATTCTTTGTTACTTTGAGTTTCAGTGCTTATCAAAATGTTGACGTGTCGGTCATTTTATTTACCGCTTTTTAGACTTTAGATCTTAGTTAAGCAGAAGTACTTGATACACGTGCAAGGATAGTTAGATATCAAACTTTAGATTAAAAAAAGACGTCTCACATAATGTGAGAATCGCATTTTTGATAAAAAGCTTTACTATCTTATCAAAATGCAACACATTTGGAAATATCACTAGCAGAAGATATTGACCCATGTACAAGGATAGTTAGAGGTTAAGCTCTAGATTAAAATGGGACGTCTCACATAATGTGAGAATCGCATTTTCGATAAAATCTTTACTATCTTATCAAAATGCAAGGTCTGTAAGAAATTCACTAGCAAATTGGGTAAAACAACTTCGCTTTTGAAAATAATATATATTTAAACTGATTTAATTCCTAAGAAGACCTATTTCTGACATCATTTAATTATCAACTGGCTAATACTTCAATTATCATATCCTACCTGGCTCCAAAGCATAACCTTTGTTTTATTCTATATGTTAAACATGCTCATGAATAAAGTCAGAGAATTATACTTCCAGAAACCATTGTAGATATTTTACATCCACCCTGTTACGCAAGTTATCCTGGAGATGTTTTGGTAAATATATGCTGTAACTAACTTATTCAATGACGATTCTTTTCCGCTGGTAATATGGTGATAGATTAGATAAATTATCTTATTATGCATCCACTTACCCCTGCCACAAACCGGAAGGCAACTCGCAGAATGCATACATAAATACATGATGTCATTAAGTATTGCCACCATGTCGTTACCCAGGAATGTTTTAGAAAGAACAATCTGGAATTTTTTTTGTTAAATTTCTCATTTCACACATTTTGCTGCGATGCGGTAAATAAAGACCGTTCGCAAGAGAATTGAAAACATGACTTTGAAGTCGCTATTAATAGTAAATCAAAAAAGAAACATGCTTTTCTTTCCTTTTCATGGAAATAAGACACCCCAACCGTGAAATCCTACGAACAGATGATTCCCTTCCCCCCTACGAAAATCTTCACCCCGAACTTGTGTTGGAGAAGAGGGATTCACAGTGACGGAATCCACTTTTACACTCGTCACCGATAACGTCCTTCACGTGGTGCGACGTGTCCTATGCTAAGGGAAAGAAAGCGCCTCTTACGGCCTATCGGGTGAACTAAGCCGTAGGAGAGGGAATGTTGCTCTATGGAGAGAATAGGAAATTGGATGCAGAAGGATGTGTGGGAAGAGTGACGTACACGATGAGCGGATTTTTCGGCATGTCCCGAGCGACGGTCCCGCTCCGCCGCCACATCGATGAAATGCCCGTGGGAAAAGGCGTAGGAGGTGAAAAGATAAAAGGGAGAAAACTCGGCGACAAAGATGGTGGAGGTTACTTTCTTCCCGAAATGAAATTCTGAGGGCGAAAGTGAAAGAAGGCCGAGTAAGTCCCTCGCATCCCTATTTCGAGATATCTCGGACGTCTGACTTAGCGCTTTCCGGAGGGAATCTACGCGAAAAGAAATGCGATGTCGTGGGAGAAAATTTTCGGTTCCTTTCGCATTATTTTCGCTCGATAATGTATTTTGCTGTTTTACGTTTCCCTCGCAGTGGGACTAAATGTGCTCTCTCGTTTCGCTGAAAGATATTTAAATATTATTTTTGTGTCCAGTACTTGGGATGAATTTATCACTAAAAGATTTCCACTGAACCAAACTTTATGATAGTTTTACATAAGCTACAATAATTTGCTTCCCAACCGAATGAATCAGTCCCACGAATTTTAATTGATTCTTTTATTTATTTATTCAAATCTCACATAAAGCATAACAATGCCAACATTGATGATTTATCCTCGAATCCACAAATACGCGAGTCTGCTATTATGGACACGTTACCTGCGTTACATATTATCCGGACAAAACATCGAGGAAAGTTTCAGAAATTAACTTTAAAATGTTATATAACCAAAATTAGTAGTAGTATCGTTAAAAGTGATTCGACAGCTTAGCCAATTTCACCCAGATATCGAAACCGGGAACACTTCCTCCAAATCCGAAAGAGCGGCTCACTTGGCTAGCCATGTGACTCGAATGAGCTGATATGAATACATGCATTATGTTATACTGATCATACACAATACTGCTTAAAACAAATGAAATTTAAAAAAAGTATATTAAACCTGTATGCCCTCCGATGTTAGCATTCTCAGCTAGTCGAATGGAGTTGACCGGATGTATTCCACGTTTTTAATTAAACGAAAACTGTATACAGAGATGATATCTGAAGAGAGTTAGAAGTCAGTGGGCTTCTATCCAGGAACATGAATTCCGCTTACAGCTGCGAAAAATATTTTTATTATACTTCATAAAGGCCAATGTATAAAAAATGATCTTAGATAATTAATAGATCGAATTTTTCATGATAAGCTCGAATACTTTAATTGCTATTTTTTGTAAATATAAATCATTATAGTTTCATATATTTATAATTGTTATTTTTATAATTTACATAAAACGTTTATGATATAAATTAACACATTCTCTTACCGGTAAAACAGATTGTGGTGTAATTTCACATTTGGAGATTTAATATCAAGTATACGAGATATGTTTCTCAAAAATACTCAAAAGGGGCTTATTTTTTAACATCAACCTTTATTTGCAATTATTTGAATTTATACTGACCCAAGAAGAATATAACCTACACGTGTTTCGATCCTCGCCATCAGTTTACTTTCCTTCCTCTTGTTGTCGTTGCAATTCCTTAATGGGCATTTATGTATATAATTGTTCCTTACAGATTCCAAATACTATAGATTCATAGGCCAACTTATACAATCAAGTTGTGTGATAAATGTCGAATAGGATGAATTACTCTTACATGAATAAATGAAGTTATTATTTGACTGAGAAAACAGCTTAAGATATTTGGAGATATTCCAAGCGAAATAAAATCTCTTGGTTAATTTTAATAAAATGCACGCAAAAATATTAACAATCGTTACAACAGTTAATATATGGGAAGCGATGTAGTTGAAGCAGAAATAACTGCCTTAGAAATCAAAAGGAATTAAAAATGAGCCACGATCGTTTAAAACCTTATAATACTTGACATTGCAGGGATGACTTCTTGGATCTCAGACTTTTTCACATTGTTGAATTTGTTTTTATCCGTTCTCCGTGGAAACACCGAGGCTTGTGCTGTTTGGGCAGAAATTCTTGGAACTCTCTCACTCCTCACGTTTCTTAACAAAGCTAAGGTGGATTTTTTTCTTTTTGTGACTCCAACTAACTATTCTCGCGGAGAGAATTTCATTTTTCAACATCGCCAGATGAATCCTTTGTTTTCCTTTTCCTCCGCACGCTGCTTCATATTGATTTGTCGTCTCTTGATGCCGAAGTAACAACTCTTGAGAACATCCTCAACGAGACGAATTTAATTTCTTCTCTACGTGTCTTTTATTTTCCGCTACCTTTTTAAATCCGAATTTTCCGGCCTATCTCCTTCTTTTTTTCTTGTTTTGATTGAAATATTTTCTAACTCTCGTAACTTTTAATTGCCAGTCCCTAAAAAGAAATTGTGAGGGACTGGATTTCAAGGGGTGAATCAAAGAAGAAAAAGTTGTGGGGAATGAAATGAGGAACGGGGTCTTGTATTTTATGAAGAATGTTAAAAGATCAAAAATGTATGATATACCCAAATATGATGTATTTTCCAGTATCGTCGTAGTTTTATTTTTAGAAAATTCAAAAGCTCTGGACATTTTGCATTTATGAGCACCCACCGGAGATCAAATCTGTGATACCTCACACCAAAAACCTACCTACTTGGCCCTTCCGGATCCCCTAAGGTCTACCGCCATCTCGTAAGATTGTTTACGACACTATTTTGACTGGGTTTTCCATGACTTCCACTCAGATTTCTTGAATATATATAACTCTTAGATTATATCACAGGTTTTCTTACAATTAGACACAAGATTCCTTAGGTATCTCATTGGCTTCAATATTAAGTTTTATGTCGAATCTCCATTCCTGACAACATTTCTTTTCCTAAAATTTCTATTTAAACCCAAGGTTATTAATGCTTTGAGTAACAAACATTTTAAATAATTCACTGTAATTCGCGGAATTGATTTTATGCATGGGAGAATATATTTATATTAAGATCTATTTCATAAGTCTAGATCCAGTAGTATCCAGGACAGGGGTCAATGTGGAACCAATATAGTTTGTAATTGCAGAGCTCAACATGGTAATAATTAATTGTTTGAAAAAAATAACTTAAGTTTAAAATGCGTTATTGCAGGGTAAAACATAGGTACCAGAATGTTGGAAAAAGTAGTTGATTATTTTCTTTCGAAAGGAAAAACCCTTTAGTTTAGAACGTGATTTGTTTAAGTATTTAAAACTGCTAAACTTCCAGTAAATTCAAAGTCAGAACCCTCAATCCATGTGTCTAAATCGACTCTTCCTTGTTATTTTGTTAAGTTTTTAGCAAATAAAAAGAAAATTGAATTAAAACATAAAATTACGTTGAAATTGAATATTAGAATAGCCAAAGCAAACTCACATTCTTACCAGGCAATTTTTCAAGAACTGTTTGTGCAGTGAATGTATGCAAATTGCACTTTCGGTAATATTAACCGTACGATATAATTGGAAAACTACAATGGCAAAGTAACCACGGCAGTATAGTTTCGGCTTTACTTTAGTGGTTGATTTTATGTGACATTTATCCTCCAAAAGGAGGAATTAATTAAATACACTGCGTACAAAACAAACGACACATTGTTTACTGCCTTGTTTCCAACTATATTACACACGTCGTTACATATCTTTTTCTACTACGTGTATTCCTTTTTCCTGTATCTACGGCACGTACAGGATTATTTTTAGAAAGGTTTTCGTGTCATGTTATGAAATGTATTTGTGTGTTAGATTTTTTTCTAAGGCTGAGAGAACAAACCTACTAATACTTATACTGCAGAATTCGGCACTTATACTTCACAGGTTTTCGTGTTATTTACTATACAACTTACTATTTGCTTACTTTATTCATTTTATTTTATTTCCTCAATCTTATAATTTCTTAAATTGGCTGTCAGAATGATCTTCCATCACATAGTATCACAAAATAGTAAATTTATAAATTCCATGTCTAACCGATAAATAAGGATATTAGAGAATTGCTCCCGCAATGGCTGCAATATGCATTGTTTTTCCCTGGGTTGCCGCCATTCAACTTACTTCCATTTACAGGCTGGCTTAAGCTTAACTGGGCTCGTTAATGAGGATATCAATTTTAAGGATCGTTCTATTATGAAGATTACCGTATTTTTTATTTTTAAAGCAGGCAACTGAATTATCTTTATCGATTTCGAAAGTTGAGAATCAAAAGAATACTTTCACGCGTTTCACGCTTGATCAGAATTTTCATGCCTTCCACTTATGGCTCGAAAAGATTTTTACTTATTTGAATGAATACCTATAAAAAAATCGAT
Source organism: Sympetrum striolatum (assembly GCA_947579665.1). Lineage (NCBI taxonomy): Eukaryota > Metazoa > Arthropoda > Insecta > Odonata > Libellulidae > Sympetrum > Sympetrum striolatum. Next base: position 42,625,088 of record OX388342.1, on the reverse strand, counting down.
CGGAAATAACTTCTAAAGGTGCTAAAATTTATGGTTTGGCCGTAGATTCATAGTAATCCATTACTATTACTGTAGGGGATTCTTAGGAAATCTCGAGGCGAGGATTTACTGTATCAGCCCTTTCGTAGTGACAAATCGATTTTGGAAGCCTTTTCGCAGAATATATTCGGAAGCGTGATATTGCGAAAATATTTCCATAATGACTGGATGGAAATATGCCTTCCGGGGAAATCGGCCCTAAAACCTTTTCTCAGATGTTATAAAGCCCCTCCCGGGCCCTCCCACCAATTAAACACACGTTCTCGCATCCCATTCAATTAAGTGGAACCTCTTTTAAAAACACTTGCACGCACACTTTTGCACCCCCTAATAGCCTCCATTTTCTACTCCCTGTGCTTTCTCTTCCCACCCCCACTTCGTGTTCCTTTCACTCCTTTGGGAAACCACTCAATCCCGGGAACCAAATTATGCAATGCTCCATCGTCGCTCGCATTAGAAATATTTATTCGATCTTCACTTAGCCCCTCATAACGAAGCTTCGAATTTCCTTATCCGACCCCTATCGTTGGCGGCGATGTTTATTTTCGGGGAATGTTACAGTATACACGATCAACAATTGTTATGGATTTTATTTTGTCTTTAATAGAAGGTGTCCACTTGGATGGAGGAAATAGTATATGAGGTATTACTTTGCGATTTTTAAGATTTACAGAATGTTATGTACAATAAAATGAAAATTCGTACGGAAGAAATATGGATTGATATTTTTCAAAAGTATTGAATTCTATTTGTTGATTTGAAAATATTGTAGCACATTCTGTATTCAATAAGAATTTTAAAATCATTAAAGTTCCTGAGAGCACCTTAAACGATTAATCTAATGAAGTAAATTGATATAAGGGCTAAATCGCCTTACTATATTTATAATAAACTATTCATTGGTGCTTAAATACTTAAAAAATCCAAAAAGTTAAGAAAGGAGTAATATCTAATGGGTATTTGCATACATGTATCATTTTCTGAAAATCCACAGCTACCACAAAGGAGTAATCGAAATAAAAAGTAACAGCTCCAGTCAGGGATGCAAAATGCATCGTTACAAAAATAACTATTCTTATACGTGTATTAGAATTTGATCTTGGTGAAAGAGATACACTTAGGGTGAGATATGTTTACATAGGTAGGAAATGATATCATAACTGACACTGAATCAAGCTATTACATTGAAAATAATTCTCATGAATGAAACAATGAAACAATTTGAGCGATTGAGGTAATCCTGAAAATTGATGAGACAATATGGGCTTTTATGTTTGGGGGACCAACCAACCAGCAGAGGAGAAGTTGATTAATAAATCAAAGAGGTGAGGCAAAAGATTTATCATGTAAATGGGATGGTTGGATGTAACTGAAGATGGAAGGGTGCCTTAAAATTGACGAGAAGGTATTGAGCGAGGAAAGCAATAACGAATTACCTTATTTCGCGCTTCATTTTCAACTTACAAGGATACAAAAGTTCAGGAAAAGCCTCCAAATTGAGCTGGATTTGATAACCTGAAACATCTTAATCTCTTCTCAGAGAGGTTGTATGATTTGCAGAGTTTACATGAATATATGAGAAATAGTTCCAATATTTATTAAATGTGGGAAATCATAATATTATTTTGTATAATTAAACATATGCAATCTGTGTTGTTTTTTTGTGTCGTTTCAATAACGAGGAAATCAATCGCTATGTATCATTCATATTTTACTCCTCAGTGGAACTGTAACATGCAATGGAATTGAATTAAACTAGTCGAGTATGATTGAATCACCTTAAAGATTCGAGGAACATTTCAAGATAAATTATTTGCGATGAAGGCCAATGTATTTTGTTGGTAAACAATTCAAAATGACATAAAAAATATTTCAAGTTTATCTGACATAAAATTAATGACGTAGCCTTGAGAGTTTACAAAGCCGTGTGCGTAACATACTCATTAACTCCATCGAGCGAAGCTTGGCTTAGAGAAATCATAGCTGTAGATAATTATATTAAATTGGGTTTAAAGTGCACGCTTCCTCGTGCTAAGTAAAATTTTATCTTGATGTTCTTAATTAATTTTCAAGTCCGTTTTTCCTTGGCACGTTCTTAATTATATTACATTAAATTTATTATAAAATTATATACTTCTCTGACTTATCCCAACTAATACAAGGAATAATTAATTTTCAAAGAATTTGAATTTTTATAGTCAATTTCAGTAGCTTATTCTTTATTTTGCAATTCCTGTCTTACATATAGAAAAAAAAAAACAATTTAAAAAGTTTTCTTCTATTGTAAGGTGCTATCGAGTTAACAATAACTGCAATAAATTCAGCATCATCAAGTCGTTTAGCCTCAATGATTTAGTTTATCTTCGAAGCTATCCTGATGAGAAATCGGAAAAATGATTTAAAGGAAAACGAGCGATGTTGATGAGGAAGTCTAATTGAATTCCACTACCTCCCAGCCATCATCATCCCGAATATATGTTCATGACTGGGAGGTAGCGGAGGTGAATGGCAGGAAAAAGAGAGAATTTGGACAAAAAGAATTGGCAATGAGAGAAATGATATCGTAACTATTGAAAAATGAAATCATAAATTGAAATTATATCATAATAAGAGTGGGTAATAAAAATTGGCAGTCAAGGAAAACTTCGATATTTTTGGTGATATAAAAGGGGGTATATATTGAAGCCGGGAATAGTGGATAGTATCGTTAGAATCAAAATAAATCCAAGGGATAGATAGAGAATGGGATGGAATTACTTTTAAGGGCGTAATTCAAGATATATTATTATTATTTCTATCATTTTAGCCATCTTTGGGCTGCGATAACACAATTTTATTTTTTTCTACCTTTTTTCTTCTTTCTCCCTTTTCTTTTGACAGCATTATGTCATTCTGTGGCTCATTCTTTCTCGTTCTTCATAAGAAAATATAGTTATATTATAAATATTAATTTAACCCTAAAGAGTTTACGCATTTACATACGATATCGCATGTCTTACAAACTACAAATTAACACAATATTTATGTCCATACCTACTCTGAAAATTTTTTAACCGTATTGGAAATTCATTTATTATCTCCTTAGTACTTATAAGGACCATTTTATCAATAGATGAGTGCTCGTTTTTTACAATTTTAAATAGTTTTCCCAATGTTTTTTGTAGGGTCTGAAATACATGTTTCATCCTGTAATCACGTAAATGAGCTAATCTTTCATTCCTCAATTGTTTCTCATATCAATGTCTCAACTCGTTATTGGTTTCACTGGACTAATACAACTTCTTTTTATTCATTTCTTGTTTACCCATAACCTGCAATTCGATTTCATGCTAAGATGTTTCCAAATTGCTCCAAAACCACATTTTTGACTTAAAATTGTTTATTCCAAGCACATGGAGCTCAGACACTTTAAACCACATTCCATTTGCCCTTGACTGAAAATACCAGTTTTGGATAAAGCAAACATTTCACCAATATGGATTTCCAAGAAATTACTGAGAATATTCTTCCCCCTTTATTTCTTAGGATTACAAGAATATTCCAAAGCATTGGAAATACTCTTGCTTCTAAGATATGGAAGGATTGTGTGTGATGTTTTTCTTAACTTGGTAGACAATTCAATAAGTCCTAGAGGAATAAAAAGCAGATGCCATGGCCCCTATTAATCGTAGTAGAGGTAAAGTACAACATGGTTTGGCCTCAACTTTCCCATCCGTTTTACTTCAGACAATTACATTTTTACATCGATTCTTCGAGTAAATATTTTTCCTTTTTTCGTATATAACTAGCTATTGAAGAAAATAATAACTCTTATATTTCACAAATATTTAATTAGTTCGACGAATTCGAGAGCTTGGAAAACTCAGACTGTTTTTTTATTCTTGAAAGATCAAATACAACGATTACTCAAGCATTTATTCTAATATTACAACAAATATAGGCAAAGTATTTAATTTAAATCTTATGGGTATATAATCTTATTCAATAATATTTATGTTTTACTTTTCAATCATAAGAAAGAAGAAAATTGTGTGCTATAGGAGAATAATTAAGCTGATTCATCCTTATTTAATTAACGTAACGAAAATAATTTGATATATTTAGGAAAGAGTGAGAAGTTTAAATTAAACGTGTATTTCAATCTAAAAAATCTCGATATTGAAAATCGTTGGGATAATATGTGAACGAATTTTATCAATTGAGATAGGTTTCCCTAATTTTGTTCAGTTTGCGAGTATGAAAGAATGAAAATTAATGCTAGTATGCCAATACTTTAGAATAGTTTCCTCCTTTTCTTTAATTATAATAATTACAGATAATGACGGAAGGGATGAATTTATCCCCATAAATTGAGCATTCACGTCTTGACATATTGGTGAGACATCGGCAACATTTTCACTTTTCCCCCAACCGACAGTACCGTTGCAAAATCGTCGTGCCCACTCTTCCCCCAACTTTATTTACATTAGCTCTATCTCCAAAGCGGGTAAAACAACAGAAACCGCTCCGTTTGAGTCTTCTTTTATATTTTCTCGTTACTCTATATTGCGTTACGCTCTCCGATCCCTGCAGTGCCTCATATCCGATAGCAGTTTCGGTTTCCCTCCTCTTTACAACTCACCGGTACATAGAGACTCGCGTGGCGGAAGTAATAATGTTCTGAAAAGCTTTTGAGGGAATCGATTCGTTCGGATGTAGGCACTCGATACTTGATTGAGAGCAGTCTACGGAAGAGGTTTTTTACCTCGACGGATCCGAACGTTAAAAAGTTGTTTGGTTAGCATATTTGCACTAGGTTTTATACGCTGCTCGCGCTGAAAAAATAGCGAGGCAGAAAACTATTTCACATCTGTTTGTCTAGGCTTAACGGATGGCAAATTATTTTATCTCGAAAGAAAGAGAGCTCTGTTTGGACGATTCCCCCGGAGCGAAAACAAAATGGGGCGAAGCGCTTTAGATTTCTTTTCACTCGCCGTAACTGGTTGTTTATAATTGATGTTTGATTTCCACGATCCTTATGCTTAAAACGTGATTTGATAAACGAAGCTCTCGGCTCTTCGGCGGCCTAAACTCTTCAGAAAATGGAGAGACTGATTGGTCGATGGGGGTTGGTGGGAACGGTAAACATGGAATGAGAAAATAGCACGAACACGGTTGGATTGAGTTTTCTCGACATTTAAGGCTTCTATTTCGACATTCTTTAAATTAAATACCTTCAAAGGCTACTGCCGTTTCTCTGATATTGAGGAGTTGGCGCTTTAATTAATATTTGTCACCTTTAAAACTACGTAGAAGTCAATTATAGCATGTTTAATTATGAAATGAAGATAGAACACTTCGTAAACTTCCACAGGTTCTATTATTAAGGCGACAAGTTTCGCTAGCAAGATGGCATCCTCTCACAGTTGTTTTACAGAAATTACATTTTATAGAGAATTGGAGGGTTATTTTGGAGAGGAGTAGGGTTAGGGTGAAGAGAGTTTGTTGGGAAGGGAGAGAAGGGGAGAGGGAAACACGTGCGTTAAAATGCCTTCCTTAGGAAAGCATATAATTTCCAGTTCCTCCAGGGGCTCTAAGCGGCGGCTTTGTTTCTCGCGGTGAAGACACTTGGGTTGGAGATCGCTTCTGTGTCCTTCTTCTAAAAGATACATCGTGAAGTTGGACATTGGCGATCCTCTACGAAGACGGTAGTCCCTATTTTGCTCCGCTGCCCTTATTCGTAGTTTCCTCCTGTTTTTTTCCGATGGCCTTGCAATTGTCAGATGCGAGTGTTTAGACCTAACTGCATTCCACTATTTCCGTTTTGTCTTTGGTATTTCCCCAGGAGTTTACCAATATTCCAGGGAGTATAAAATCCGACTTGGAAAACCTCCGGTAAGGCCTTTCCCAAATGGTATATCTTTCTTAAGAAAAGTAATCTCCTCCTGGATACTTTTGGGTTTTCTTAAAGTAAGAGACCTGGGGTGACCTTCAGTTCTGCCCGTTTTTTTCAATTTTCTCTTTAAATACTGTTTATTAAGTCGCCGGTAAGACCGTTGTGGACTGCAATATTTTTTATTACATTAAGTTCTTGTTTATAATTTACTTTCGAAAGTGGGATTTCTATTAACGTATGCATCGTTGCATGAAAGGTGGCATGCTTGTAAGAGTGGTGGTGGGTCGTGTTGATAGGCATTACTTGACCCGTATATTTAGTTTTAAGGAATATTTTAAACACTGGTTTTTCATTTTGTAGCGAATTAGTGAGGTCTAAAAAGTTAAGGGAACCGTCTTTTTCTTTTTCCATAACAAAAGTCAATTTTCGTGCAATGAATTGTGAAAAATTGAAATGTGTTTCAATGATCAAGATTGCCTCCCCAAACACAAAGAAAAACATCGTCTACGTAAAGACACCAAATAGCAAATAGTTAATTAATTCATTTCCATTACTAAACAAATTTTTTTCAAAGTTATTCATTAATAATTCCGCAAAAATAGGAGAAAAAAGAGGATTCAATTGCTAGTCCATCGTTCTGGCGATAGAAGTTGTTGGTGAATCTAAATATACAAAATTGAGTGTGGGCATGTGTCGATGACAGGGTAAAAGAAGCTGTCACTACGGGGATGTAATTACTGGCGGCGACTTTTCTTGAAGAAGGAACGCACAAACTCGTATCTCGCTATTACAAAGGCTTTACACGCAGTGGTTTTCGGAATTTATATTTTATTACCATTTTTCACTAACCAGCGGAACTTTGAGTTTTACTATGATAGTTTTGTGAAGGTTGTTTCTGATTTTTTTCTTATGGATTCAGTTAATTGAATTTTCAAGGGTGACGTTAACTCTTAACACAACAAGCCTAGGTAGTTTTACACCAACTTCACTTAATAAGCTGGGATCTTCGGAGAATCCGGTGGTCTTTCTTTTGTTTCTCAATTGTCTCTTGGGGTAGATTATTCAAAATAGGTTTTTGTGCTTCTTTATCTTGGAATATTTTGTTCATTTTAACAGCAATATAAACAGCAACAAAATAAACAGGATATCATCCATAGAAATGTATTTTTGATAGTGTTCAAATTTTCTTATATTGATTGCATTACGAATAAAAAACCAAACGTATAAGTAGAATAAAAATCAATGAGAAAATAGATTATTGAGAAAAATACTAAGTTTTTTTCGTTTTAGACTTTAATTGCGTTCTACAAAGTTTGGCGAGAACAACTTAAGTGCATCATTCGAATAGAATATACGGTACAGATTACGGACAAAGCTACAGTCTCACGTTACAAATTTAGCTAGGGCCAGTTTTAATAGCAATATATCATATCAAGGGTCCGAAGTGAGCCGAAGGGAGTTTTAATTTATGTTTTTTTAAAGAATTTTTATATTAGCATAATAATATTATATATGTTAGTTTGATACTCTTCTTGTTATTCTATGAGTTATAGGTACGTCGAGTAGTAGAAGTAGTATTGTTAAAAGTGCTTCGACAGCTTAGGTCATTTCGCACATTGGCTCCCACCGGGATTTGAACCCGGGACCGCTTTCACCAAAGGCAAACGCGCTGTCCGCATGACTATCCGGGATCCAGGTACGTCGATTTGAGATAAAATATAATACTGCATTTGTCGTAAGGCTTGACTCGTTACTAGAAAACAGATATGAGAGGAAATTCAACTTTGTGTTAGAGTGTTAATTTTATAATGCATTCATATTTTAAATTGTAACATTGACATTGTATCAGCGCTGCCAGAAGGGCATTTGGATCGACAAGGAAGTAAATAGCATACATAAATGCGAAAGAAACAATTTATCTAAAGTTTTTTTCATTTGTTAAATCGTTATGAATGTTTGAGAAAAATCAGCTATGGACAGTAAAAGTCTGATAATAGTCAATGATAGCTATTATTTGTTGTAGTTTCCCAAAACACCAGTTGTACATTGCATCAAGCCAGTAAATGGGATGGCTGATTAATGAGAAACAAAATTGGTATTATCAGATTTTGTTTGATTAAGTAGCATGAATGAGTTTTTACTTTGAACTCAATTGGCTCTACCTCTGCCCCCTGAAGATGTTCTGTTGGAGAACTTGGTGCGCATTGAGCTTACTCACGTTTGTTGGTGGTTTACTCAGTACATTTCACTTTCCTATCAGTAGTCCACCATATATGAACTAAGGTATTTGAAGATTTGGCTAATATTGGTTAACATTAGAGTTATATTTTTATAAAAGCAAATAATTATAATAATAATAATAACTCTTTATTTGGTGAGATTAGGCATCTCTTACACCTAACCTTTAAAGATTGCTAATATTAATTACAAAGGAGGAAATGTAAAAAATAAATACAATAAATATATGTAAAGAAACATAGAAGAGGTAAAATGAAAGAATTTTGATTTAGGTAAAAATCCTCTGCTGAAGACGTTCGAAGAAAAACCCACTGTACGGGAAAACTCTCACACAAGAAAAACACGCGAAAACACAGATAGAAATTAATACAAGCAGGTATATCACTAGTTGCATAATTGTCGTCCAATAATGGGCGTGTTAATTGCTTGGTAGCTGATTAAGGATGTCATTTACCTGAAAAGAAAAGAAAGGGAGATAAAATGTGACCAAATATAGTTCTGCGTATTTTTATTTTCATAGGAAATAATTTTTATCTATTTGTTGGGTTCTGAAAAATATGCTACAGCTTGAATTTAAATAGATTTATTTTGATGCGATGTTGCTGGATTGAATGAAGGATATTTTTACCGAAAACTGGTTGAGTTCATAGGGCACCACATAAAAACAAAACCTGCCGAAGGAGTGGGGGTAACATGCGACCGCTGGGCTGTGATAAGGGGTGGTTAGGAGAACAGAGGTTGAGATTAGAAAGGATGAAGGTATCCTTGCAGTGTTGGTAAGGGTAGCCGAAGTAAACCGGTTGAAATCAGCGAGGTGTGATTGGGGAAAAGGCCATTCCCATGACGATTCCAACCATTTAACTTCTATCAACCATGTTACTACCGCTCATTCTACCATCCCTGAATTACATCGTGTTAGCTCTCATTTTCTCCTCTATTTTGAGCACTCCCTTTACGCGGTTATTTAAACGCAGAGGCCATAATGGTGTACCTCGTGACCATAGGAGCAGATTTCTTGCATTTTGTTCCATTGTCTGATGAGGAGCCCAGCTAAAATTTTTATGAAAATGAAAAACTAAGTTTCAAATCATGAACGGGGTACGTTATTAGCTATTTTACTTGTGGTTTAATAAATATATTCTTGCAATTAAGTATAATAATTGATTAATAACATAATTTGTAATAGAAAATATACAGCTATAAGGATCTTATCCATAAAACAACGGCTATAGACAATTGATAACTGAAATTAAAACATTTTAGGACATCTTAAATAGAGTTGAGGGAGTACAAAAACTTAGTACTATCCTAAGGTTTTAAAATATGTGAGGAATAGTGCCTTGGGGTTGAGTTGCATGCTTTCCTGTGGTAATATAAATTTCATTTCCATCATTAGTATTATCCACGCACTGTTCATTATTACGACCGGTTTTGGCTACACAGTTACGCAGGTAAAGCTCATGATGGCTGTGAAGCCGAAACCGGTCATGATTATAAACAACGTGTGGATAAGAATAAGTTTTCTTTACTACCTCAAAATGTCTTTCGATGAAGTTCGACCTTATAATTTAAAATTTATTGAATAGAATTATTTTGATTCGGGCACTCTACGGAAGCAATAATAAGATATCTAACATTCAAAAGTGTAGATAATAGTCGAAGGTACTCTCGGGTTATCTCGCAGGTGATGGTATTTCAATCACCTGCGAGATAACCAGAGAGTATCTTCGACAATGTATCCAGCAGGAAAGCAAGAAATCTTTCTTGTGTAGATAATAGTTAAGCTACGTTATCTGTCAATTATTTTACGCAATATACCACATTTAAACCTGTAAAATAGATATATCACATTAAATTCCACAGGTTCATGAAAGGCTGCCAAAAATTCATTCTCAATAGAATACGATTATCGTTTCATCAAATGAGAACGTTCGGTAACTGCTGAATCATGCGTACTTTCACTTTCGCCGACGGAACAAGAATATCAGCGAGAACTATCGTTTTACAAAGAGTTTTCCGAGGGATTATTGATGGAATTCGCGTGGAGACTGCGGTCGGCCAAATTGATGAATGATAATGCATCGGCCCAACGTGGATGAGCCCACGGTAAATCATTCTTTCACCTAACGGGATTCCGTTATTAGATATCACTCATTTGAATGTTTCGTAAACAAAAAGATGGTATCTCCAATGTTGACATTTGATATTTTTATGCTTCTCTTTGATTATTACCCTCGTAATATTTGTTTTGTTTTATTACGTAAAGCCCAGAGAATAATTGATGTTTGGATAAATAGAAATGGTGGTATCACGATCGGAGGGATGCAAAACAAATAGTAATTGGTCACGATTTTAGTTTTTCCCTTGTACTGATTACTTCTGCTGGCTGCTGCTTTTCGGAGTACGACAATATGTGCATAGTATGTTATCAAACTTATTATACCTATTTCGTTAATGTATTAACTGATATAAAGAACAGAAATGATTATTAATGGTATATTCTTCCAAATATATAATTTTGATAATTTATGGTAGTCTTAGAAACGACTGTGATTAATCTATTTTATAGCTAGCAATAAGGGGTGAAGAGTTGGAATACATTTGATTTCCTGTTTTCATGATTCTTCGTTGGTAATCAACTTCTAGTTTTGCCGTTTACTACGATATTATACAGATAGTTGGGTATATTTGACTTTTTACAAGCCAAGAATTGAAAATAGTAATTTTGTGCTTCCATCATTTTTTGTGCATTGCTCCCTTATCAATTTTATTAAGGTAGCATTAACATACTCCTGTGTATCAATTATATGCTGGGAAAATGGTACATAGAATGTGAATTATCTAAATAAAAGTATGGAAGTTTTTCATCGAGTGTTTTAAACCTTGTTAGACCGTAAATGACAGTGATAGAAACCTAATGAAACCGGAAAGGCGAAAAGTGAAATTCGAAAGTGATCATTCATCACCATTTGTCATAATTGCAATATTAATGCTCTCGAATGCATTGCTATAGAACACTTGACCACAAAAACCGCAGATATCATACATTTAGAATGCCAGAACCTTATTAATATTCAATAGCAATGCCGAATAATAGAGCAGAGATATATCACCAGTTGAAGGTAATTTAACCGTTGAGGAAAATTTAGTAGCGTTACGTCAATCACCCTTATATGTAGAGACTAGAAAATGGGTGCTTATATTTAGCCAAAGATAAAGTTTATATGGAAGAATAGGCTGAGTTGTGTTTCTAAGAGCGATATTTATGTTTTTCTCTAAGTTTGACGTTAACTGTTCTCTGAATACTTTTCAAAATCGAGAACCATTCAAACAAAATATTCTTTACGCTCTTTAATTTCTGAGAAGCAATGAAAAATGATAAGAACATAATTTTAGACTAATTGATGTTCTTATTGTTTGCCTATAACATGTGAAACGCACCTGAATAGATTCTTCTCCGTAAAGTCAACAGGCAATATAACGGCTGACCAAGAAATTACAGTATATAAATGAAAAACACTTTAAAATACGACGAGTAAACTTTCAACGCAGTGTTCAACATGTTACAGGGTGTTTCAAAAAGAACTTTACAGCTTTGAATATTCATATAAATTCATTCAAAGAACCTACAGATGTGACTGTGGTGGCAATTTGTAGGGAAACACACCAAGTTTTGACTCGCGTAGTTCACTAGTGATGAATCACGCAATCACAAGCGCTAGGAGTTGTTGCGTTAAAGATGGCTTCCTTCGCTGGACCCGAGTGTGCTAGCTGTATGTTTTGGTTTGAAGAATCAAAGTTGGCGACAACAATTCAGCGTAATTTTAAGGTAAAATAGATGAAGTGTTTCCCTTTAAAAAACACTAGAACCTGCTCTGTAGCTCTTTTAAATAAATTTATATGAATTTTCAAAATTCTAAAGTCCTTTTTAAAACACCATGTAAACTGTCTGTAAAGTATTCAACCCGAAGTCCACTTGGTACTTCACCCCCTCCGACATATTCTACTAAGAACTATTAGAAAGGAATGAGGTTTGCCAGGCAGAATGAGGAGTGAGGTAGTTTGCCTTTGCTTTCCTCACCTTCATATAATATGACTCTGCAATGACTTGCTCGATGTCAATCATTTCCATTTCTAATAAAATAAATAAACAAACAACAAAAAATGAAACTATGTAGTAATTAATTTCAGGAAAAACTTTATTCGAACGGATGATGTGGTTTTTCTTAATTTTCGTTTATAATTCTGATTAACTGATATAAAAAAATAGTCAGATCATTAAAATTTTGGTGGATATTTAGCCATCCAACATGTTTCGTAAGGTAAGTGATTCATTCTGATTAATAATTTGCAAACTGTTTGTCTCTATCACCCACCGTTCTTGAGATATTCGAAATTTACCTGTAATCTATGCTTTACATTTCATCAAGGCAAACAACTCACTAATCGAAGTTTTACTGGAGCACTATTTTATTGTTTAAAATTAAATGCATATACATACTACGTACTTCCTTAATGTAAGGATGGTTTGGTTTCAGTTTCTTGGCCTTTGACTTAGAGCTGAGTATTCGGTAGGCTCCGTGGAGTTCTAGCTCGACCTTCGTGGCGGTAGGACGTGTTTTGCGTAAGCTGTTTACGGATAATTTTTGTGAGGAACTATCGGCAAGCGAGCTGTCGGCAGCCGGCGCGTTTTCGCCCAGCGGCCCCGTCAACTCGAGCAATACCTCGAGTCCGATGGAGACATCGACTGCTCCAGGGATTACTCCCACACCTTTGTCATCATTACCTGCATCATTTCCGGCACCCGGCATCAAGAACGTTATTCTCCCTCCTAGATTTACCGTCTCCGCGGGAATGTCAACGGCAAATCCATCCCCCCTCCTGGTCTCTCCTCCCGCGACCCGCGACTTAAACGACTCGCTGAGGATACAATGGAGATCGCCAGCACCACCGAGGAGGAGGAATCATTTACTACTGTGAAGCCCAGGAGATATTTCCTCAACTTAGACGAGCAAACAGTTGCTCCCCTGGCTCTTAAAAATCGCTTCGAACCACTCGCGCCGTCTGAGGCGAAGAAAACAAAACGCAACGCCCTTGATACTTCGGGAGGATGTCAAATGGAGGTACCCTCCCCTTCTATGCCATCCACCCCTGAGGTAGACGGGGAAACACAGCGGCCGGAACCGACCAGCGGGGCAAGGTCTCGCCCGCCTGCCCTTCAATTGTATGGGATTCTTAACATTAGGGCTTTAGCGAGGGATCTCCGAGAAGCGCTTAATGGCGCCGATTTCGTGGCGACACGCGTTGGACTCCCGACTCCGTCGAACGTCGACTCGCGCGGGGAGGTTTGCCGAGTGTCGGTGAACTCCACGTGCGACTACCGCAAGGCGAGGGAATTCCTCGACGGGCAAGGCATCGCCTACTCAACATGGGCTGAGCGGCAGGACCAGCTCCACTCCTTCCTTGTGCGCGGCTTGTCCACCGGAACCGCGAAGGAGGAACTGACAGAGGATCTTTTGGCGCTCGGCATTCCGGTGCGGAAGGCCTTCCAGCTCAGAGATAAGGAACAAAGAGCGCTCCCGCTTTTCGTTTTCTCGGCACCATCGACCGCTCAATGGAAACCCGCTGATATTTGCAGAATTACAGCGTTGTCATATTGTAGGGTGACTATCCGCCCCTACAAACACCAGCAGCCGCAGATGTGCTTCCGGTGCAATAGGTTTGGGCATTCCTCAGCCCATTGTCACGCCGCCCCGCGCTGCTGGAAGTGCGCAGGTCCTCATCAAGGCCACGTCTGCACGAAACCACGAACCGAGGAAGCCCTTTGCTGCAACTGCGGCGGCGCGCACCCTGCGATGTCTCGCAAATGCCCAGTCTGGATTGCCGCAAAAGAGAGGAAGATGCAATCTACATCCGCCAGCAGCCCCTCGCAGCGTCCGACACCAAATGCACCCACCTTCCAGCCTGCTTCTCCACCTACCACCAACGCCTGGTCGAACTCAACACCACTCTTCGTGCCTTCGCAGGTCCAACCTCCGCGTAGGAAAACACTAAATATGGAGTTCCCGTCCCTTCCCCAGCCATGCCGAAGCAATGAAGAAACAGCAGCCGAACTCAGCATTCCACTGCGGCAAAAGCAGAGAATATCGCCTGTTTCTAGTACCAGCGCCAAAACTCCTCACCCACCTGACGCCATCATCACAGCAATGGAGCAGATGATGGTCCGCCTTCAAGCAACCATCATCTCCCAATTCCAACAATTCGCCTTAAGCCTCCGCGATCTCTTAGCACCGCGCAATGGACCCTAAAACCACCACAAGAAGGGCGCTCTCCATCCTCACATGGAATGTGGGCGGAGCTATTGTCCGGAAGACACCGGAGCTCCTACACTTCCTTGGGCAACAAAATTTTGACATCATTCTTCTGCAGGAGACACATTTGTCTCCACACACCCGATGGTCTACCCCTGGCTTCACAATATACCGAAAGGACCGCCCTGACAACCCGGATGGCAGCAGATCCAGCGGAGGGGGCGTCGCAATAATGGTCTCCAACAAAATTGCAGCGCGGCTTCTTGACCCGCAGCCAACTTCACTCCATTCGCTAGAGACCATCACCATCGTCGCTAGCACATACCTGGGGGAAATGCAGTTCACCTCGTGCTACCTTCCACCACAGCACCGCTTCCGGCAATCCTCCTTCGGGGATGTCTTCCTGCCAGGTATTCCTACCATTTTTGCGGGGGACCTTAATGCAAAGCACGGCGACTGGGGCTCCCTTAGAGACAATGCATCTGGCAGAGAGCTTCGCCGCTGGGCCACCACGAACCGGGTCCAGGTTCTCGGCCCAAGAGAACCCACCCGGTTCTCCCACACTGGGAAAGGAGATGTACTCGACATCTATCTCGTCAGCGCGTCCCCACCTCCAAGGACAATGTACACCATCCCGGCATTGACTAGCGACCACCTCCCAGTCGCAGCTTTCTTCGGAACATCACCACTCTTTCGACCCATCGCTACCAAAAGGAACCTCAGGAAGGCCAACTGGGAGGCCTTTGCTGAGGACTTAACAGCCCGTCTGTCATCACCAGGGAAGCTGGAAACTCCTGATGATGTCGATGCTGCAACACTCAACCTCGCTTCTAGCATCACTGCTGCTGCTGACGCCACCATCCCACGAAAACCTAGGGGATTCGGAGGGAGACTGGAACTTCCTCAAACCATCATCGCCTCCATTAGGGAGAAAAATAGGATCCGCCGCCGATGGACGCGCACTGGAGAACCGCATTTACGCCGGGAATTCCGGCGACTGCAGAGGGATATTCAGACCAGCATCTCTACCTGGAAAACCCAGATGTGGGAGAAGAAGATCGCCTCCACTAAAACCCAGGACGGTTCTCTGTGGAAGTTCACCAAAGGCCTGACCCTCCGGAGTCATGCTACCATACCCACCGTAGAGCCGAGCACCATCACGGCGGAGGCCTTCGCTGACCACTTAGAGGACGCATTTTCTCCGAATCCAGGTCCTGAACTTCCTCAGATGCCTCCACATCAGCTTCCCATTAACACAGACCCGCCAACAATCACCGCCATGGACGTGAAAGCGTCTCTCCGTCGCCTTAAGACTCGAAAAGCTCCCGGTCCGGACGGAATTGAAAACGAAATACTCCGAAGACTTCCGTCCGCGGCGGTTCTCTGGCTGGTATGCATCACAAACGCCATCATCAGACTGGGCCACTTCCCAGCTTTATGGAAAAGAGCAAAGATCATCCCGATCTTAAAAACTGGAAAGTCTCGCTCCTCCCCAGATAGCTTCCGCCCCATATCGCTGCTGGACGGACTGGGGAAGATTGTAGAAAGGACCATACTACCCTTTTTCCAGAGAACACTATCAGAAAGGAATATCCTCCCGGCGGAGCAATACGGCTTTAGAGAGGAGCACGCCACAACCCACCAACTTCTGCGCGTCCTGCAATTCGTCAGTGCTGCTTTCAACAACAAAAGGCACGTTGCAGCGGCCTTCTTCGACATCACCAAGGCCTTCGACCGAATGTGGCATGCTGGCCTTCTCCATAAGCTCCGTCGACTGGACTTTCCAACATGGCAGATAAACACCATCGCCTCATACCTCTCGGACAGGACCTTCCACGTTTTCTTCGGCGGGATCACCTCTACCACCAGAACCATCAGGGCGGGAGTTCCCCAGGGTAGCATCTGGGGGCCAATCTTGTTCAATATCTTCTGTGCGGACATTCCCACAAAGTTTTACGGCTGCATGACAGCATTTTATGCTGACGATGCTGCGCTACTAGCGAAGTCCTACTCCAGGAAACTTGCTGTAAAATACTTGCAGCGGGCCACCTACCAGCTTCTTGAATGGTACGACACCTGGAGGTTAGGGGTGAACTCCAAGAAGACACAGACCATTATCTTCTCAATGCTCCGACCGGCGGACGACCCGGACCCAATCATCGTCGGCGCTGAGGAAGTCCATTGGCGAAGCACAGCAGTCTACCTTGGAGTCACCCTCGACAGGCGACTCACTCTCCGCAATCATGCACAACAGGTTGCCATAAAAGCGAGGGTTCGCCGGAGGGTCCTCCTGCCGCTCCTAATGTCCCCGGACTTGCCGCTCCATGTTAGGCTGCACCTATACCAGGCAACCATCTTGAGTGCTCTTTTGTACGCCTCCCCCGCCTGGAGCGGGTTCCTGACCCGCACCACGTGGGAAATTCCATCTAAGGCGGAGAGAGCCGTCCTTCGCACCATCCTGCAGCTTGGCTGGCGCTTTGCTAATCCCACCAACTACATATTGACTGGAGCCACCCCAATTCAGGAATTGGCAACCATACGAGCGAAGGCCTTCTTTGCCCGCCTTCCTACCAGAAATTATGCACATCTCCAGCGACTGGCCTTGGACACCCCTCAGCGGCGCGACTTCTTCCGGAGGCCCATCTCCTCGCAAGGAGGAACTTTGGCAATCCCCCCAAGAGGGAGGAAAAAGTGGAGGTAAAATATCCTTGAAGGTCCACCAACGAAGGAGCCCACCAGCCCGAAGGAGCTCCCTAGGAGGACGGGCAAGAATGGAGGCAGCACCACCAAACGATGTCAATTATATATATGGTAGGCTCCGTTGAAGTGACCAGAAGTAGTATGCTAACATGGTGGCATTCAGTCTGCCCTGATAGCATGACTCCATCACTGATATGTCCTGTTAAAATCCGTTCATCGCGTTCGTCACTGACTGAACCTAAAATTTCAGGGAGTCAAGATGCGAGTCCAGGAGATTAATTTCGAGGAACATGTTGTAACCCAGCAGTTTGTAAGCACTAATGTACTTCTTTACAAAATTTAGACAGTCATCAGACTTATAATTTAAAGTCAATTACAAATTATGTAAATGAAGAAGGACTTAGTACAGGAAAGCGTTTAACTTAACCCAAGGTTGTACAAGAAGAGAAAAATAGTGACTTGGCTGGGACTCAAACCCAGGTCTCCCACTTTCCGGGCAGGTGTGAAAGTCTCTTCTTGTACATCTAAAGTCAATGATTTGTACAAACTTATAATTAAAAGTCAATTGAATTTGCAGTCAATTTCCTCGGAAAAAAATTTCCATGGAAATTGACTACAACTTGAGTCTCTCCCATGCATCCTTATCGTTACCACCTGGTATGTCTTGGCGATGGCTGTCAGCAATGATCCTTTTTATGTGTGGACCAATGAACTCTCCTTCTTTCATTTTCTCATAGCTCAACTCTGGAATCTTGTTGCGCAGTTACAGAAAAGGATCGGAGTCGCTGAGAAATGATATCAAAATATTTCAGTTCTTTACTGGACTGTGAATTTTTAATCTCTCCTTAAAGATTCAGCCCTCTAGTTCGATTAGAAACACCCAAGGCATTTGTATTGATGAGTGATTGAATGTGACTAGAAAAAAGATGATTTGGTCAAATAACATCACCATTTTTGTATTCCATTAATTACACGCAGTGATTTCGTTCTACCTTTAAGAGATTCCACTCAGCAAAGGTGTCATCCATCAAGGAAATTCCACCTTTTTCTTCTTTATGAATTAATTTAGCCCATGAAGTTTATATGGTTTTAAACTAAGATTTTTCAGAAATTTATTCTCCAATTCCAGCAATAAAAATGAGATAATGTCCATGTACATTATTTGCTAATAAAAAATAACAAAAGGAATTTTATTTACTTATTTTGAAACTTTCAGCAGCTCAAATAATCTATCTATTCCTTACTCATAGAAATATTAATATTTAACGAAAACGTTTTCATCCCAGCCATTGTGAATGTATGATTTTGGCGAAGAATATTTAAATAAATTTGCTCCAAATTGCAGTATTTCAGTATTGCTATTGGAGCATACGCTCAGATTTACTTTGAAAGCCAACAAGGGTGCTGAACTCAACCTTCCAAATTATTAGGCAGTTAAAGAATTTAGAGGAAGGCAATGGAAAACTCCTGAAACGTTTGACTTCTGAATTCCTTTGACAAATTAACCCCAGAAGCAATCCCGCCGCGTGCTCCAGCGGAAATAAATGTTGCAATTCCTCAAATCGCTCTCTCAGAGGAGAAGACAAATCAAAATGCACACAAAGTACACTTCATCTTATGGCGGAAGAACGAGAGCAGGTGTAGAGAAAACGGGTATTTAAGGAAGATTAAGAGGATGACATAAACGCCTTGGGTTGAATCCTGAGGATATAATCAAATATTTGCGAGAGAGAAATGGGCTACACGTTTCTGTTTCCCGAGGAATGGTGAAATAATAAAGTTTCGCGAATTTTTACTTCCCTTCTTACTCACTCACTTCGAAATTTTCATGTTGAGGTGTTTAATGTCTCTTTTTTCTTCGAGAGATTTCTTTTGAATACTTCGTATTTATTAATAGAAGAAGAAAATAAGAAAAAAGACTAGAGGAAGACCTAAAAGATTAGAACATTTCAAAAATATAATTTGCGGACATTTTGATAATGTATGAAAAAACAACATAATGAGAAAAATAATTATTAATTTTTAGCTATTACGAATAGGTAAATCACAAGGAATCTTAAGCTATTCGGAGACTATGTGGGCAAATCACCATGTGTGACTGGTGCCTCTATGAAGCCATGACGGCGAACGATGCCGCCATGCGGAAGAAATCTCGAAGTCCTTTGCCCACATAGTCTCCCAAATAGCTTGAGAGAATGTTCCGGCGGGATAGCTCAACGGACAGAGCATCTGACCGGCAATCGGGAGACTCGGGTTTGATTCCCGGTACCGTCGTACTTTTTTCAAGTCTATTCTTCCCTGTGATTTATCCTGGCTGCACGCCATTTCATGCAAATAACTTATGCCCAATTTTCTTATTATGAATAAGTTTTGAAGATTTCATATTTAGATAATGGCTCCAAAAGTACCACCAATATTTCTTTCGATCTAAAATTAAGAAACTCCTACTTTGGAATCACTCATGCTTTACATAGTTATGGACAGTTTCGAACTTTCTGGAGGTGATATCAAAAAAGGCACCAATACACATTTGATGTGATATTTAAAATGAAGCACGGAAATGAAAACAGCTGGTCGTTTTTCTTATTTTAATGACTGTGGAACCAAACCCTTCTTTAAATACACTTACACTTGTAGAGCTAACTATGGTTTGGCAGCTGGAAATATATTTTCTTCTCTTTTCTGAGAAGCAGTTACCACGCGAGGAAGGATACTCACTCAAACATGGATATATAGGACTCAAGTACAACTAAGAGCTAACCATGGCTTGAAAATGATCATTATTTTTAAATGAAAATTATATCCACTAGTGTAAATTGATAGGGATTACGATGCTCCAATACAGAAAAACAATAAAAATTATAGCGTAAAATACATCATATCTTCCTTATTAGGCAATTTTAATTCTAATTCATGAGTTTTAAGGACGATTTGGATGAAAATTTTTCGATCTTACCTAAGCCTATGTCTTTCATAATTCTTTTCTGTGATGAAATGAAACAAACTTTAAGCATCAATGTTTATGAGCAAAAAATCAAATACGATTTTAATTACTTCAGAACAATGATGGAGAAATATGGAAAAATACCCCTAGGATGAAATGATATTAATATGATTTCCCGAGGATAATTTTTCAAACTCACAATCAGTATGGAAAGCCGCTGCTGCAGAAGGCCATTGTGATATGAAAAAATGTTGTATTACTTCATGAACCTGCAGAAAAATTTTAATTTGATGTGAAAGATTTTATTTTGAATTATATTTTATTTATTTATTTATTACATCAATGTGCAGATAGATGTACACCAGGTGGTGTGTGTGTGTATATATATATATATTCATTCATCATCAGGCTAAGTTATATTGAATATTACAGTTTAAACCTTTCTATAGAAGAGGTTTTTCGTCATTATGATTACAAAATTACATCAATTAGGTCAATTCGTGTTTGTAAGTGAAAAATGCAGTTGTCATGACTGGAAAAATTTACGGTATTCCCTCACCCACAAATGGTCCAATTCATTGCCACGGAATGGCGATTATTTATACGGTAGTCTAATTGGAGGACGTTCAAACACTCCCATCTTCCAATAGTTACTATTACCGCATACATTACTTTTGGTGGTACATTATCACACACCACTCACTTTTATGCTCGATCAACTTCAGAGTTGAGCACGCAAATGCCATATCGTTCGTTTATGATTCACCGCCACAGAACGGAGAAAGGTTAGCGTAGTGCGCGATGCCAGCCGCTGAATTTTAATCGGAGTCAATATTTGCCACGGTAATGAATCAGAAAGTTCCTTTGATTTTTGCTCCCTTACTACTGCTTATTTTAACAGTGGCTTCCGGATGAAGTATCAGTCAGTGACGGATAAGTCATTCTTTCCGATTTAACGTATGGTTACGATTTAAAAAAAATTTGGGTCTTGATAAGGTATCACTTGAATTGCTCAAAACCTGCGTGAATCATTTACTGGAACATGAGTTTGTGATGCATTGGGATACCTTCATTCGATATTCAAGTCTAACATATTCTTGAAGTTGTTAATGATGTGGTGAAAGGAGTGCTCTGTTTGAATTGAAAACCATGCATTTTGAACGGCCAAAATTAGTTATTGAGATGATTGACCAGAATCTTATGAAATATTGAAGCTTCATAGTAGTATCTAAGGAATATAATGATATAATTGCTGTTATAAAATTATATGAATTGATTAGGTGTATAAGTAACTTGTAACTTTAACATAATATAACATTTTACCTATAACTTCAAATATACCTATTTTTTTACATAAACATTTTACTGAAAATATTTTAAAAGACATTTAATTCCTTACGTAGAAAAACTTTCAAACCCCAATTATAATCAATTTGATCATGTAAACTTCTGATTCTGTATCAATGTAGTCCAAAGTATACCCGTAAAGAAAAAAATATTTCTTCACAAAATTTATGAGAATATTGGGAAGGCTCCCGGATAGTCATGTGGACAGCGCGTTTGCCTTTGGTGAAAGCGGTACCGGGTTCGAATCCCGGTTGGAGCCAATGTGCGAAATCACCTAAGCTGTCGAAGCACTTTTAACAATACTAATACTAATATTGGGGTATACGGATGAATAGGTATATTGGTACACTTTCTACGAATTAAATTAGATACTTCGTTAAATGTATGTGACTTCATTTCCTGACCCAGAAAAAAAGCGATTTTTAACATGAGTGTCATATGCTCGATGCCAGAAGGCCCCCAAGTACCGATAGTTTCTATTAGGATACATTGAAAGTATATTCGAAATTTTTTTGAAGCCTTTCAGGGCAAATTAGAGAGTTGAAATTCAAAAGATCGCTGTACATCTTGCATATCCGACGAAAATTAAAAAGACATCTTCGAAGATTATCCTTGGTTAGAAACTAGGTCAGGGCAAATATTCTCCTATTTAAAATACGTAGCGGCGATTTTAAAGATTTTTTTGGACCCTTTCCAAGATAAGATGGAAACTTGAAACTGTGCATATGGATAGTGATTATGAATAAATTTCATATACGTTGTTAAACGTTTCGCTGGTGGTCCTTGGTTTGATCCCAAAAAGTCATTTACATTCCTCAATGCATTTATAATGGGGATAACGGAATCCTATTTTAGGTCCTTTCCCGACATGATATCGACTTCAAATTTTCCATTAAATAAGAACAAGTCCTACTAATCTATAATGTGTATTAACATCTGTCAATAGATCCTGAGTTCGACATCAGGCGTCTCTAAAATTAGAAATTGCTACAATATTTAAGATTTTTTAAAGAACATTTCCCGATAACATGGAAACTTGAAACCAAGCTTATGAATACAGATCATAATACAATTTCATATACGCTGTTTAAGGTTTCTCTGATGGTCCTTGGTTCGATCTTAGAGAGCCATTTACATCACCCTATGCATTAAATGGGGATAACGAAGCGTTACTTTAGGACCTTCCTGGTAAGATATCGACTTCAAAATTTGTATTAAGTTTTATTTCTACCAGAGGGTTATGTGTATTCACATCTTTCATAAGATCCTGGGTTTGACAACAGGTGTCTCGACTATTTGAAACCTATGGTGGGAATAAATAATTATTCATGACACAGTTTGAAGAATATATTCAGCTACGTAGGATAAGGAAATCAAAATTATAGAGGTCCAAGAAAATCACTCTACTTTATTTATATCTATAGAACTGTCACCAAATGTGCGTGAGTTTGACGCCAGGTTGGTTCAAATTTAAGCTATTTAAAATAAATTTCGGCGATTTTTTTGGAATATTTTGAATCCCTTTT
Organism: Sympetrum striolatum; assembly: GCA_947579665.1. Lineage (NCBI taxonomy): Eukaryota > Metazoa > Arthropoda > Insecta > Odonata > Libellulidae > Sympetrum > Sympetrum striolatum. The sequence continues at coordinate 42,602,108 of OX388342.1, read as the reverse complement.
TTTTTCTTTTGAGGATCTTCTCGATATCGAATTGAAAACTGTACCATTAACATGCTTGCAGAATGCAAGCTACTTTTACTCGTGTAAATGAATGAATGAATAAATAAATAAACAAATATATATATATATATTAATTTAGGTCATTATTAGGTAAACTGCGGCATAGCGGTTACGGCGCTCGTCTGCCACCTGCATTTTTCAGGGATCAGTTTCGGAAGTAATTTAAGCTTCATCCCAGTAGGAGAATTCAAAGTCACAAAGGCCCCAGAAATGTGATCTTCTAAATCAAAATCTATAAAACAGTCACCACATGTGCGTGAGTTTGATGCCAGGTGGGTGCATAATTCTCCTATGCTGAAAGCATTAAGGCAATATTCAAGAATATTTTTTAATCCCTTTCCCGATATTATGCAAACGCAAAATTCAGCTTGTGATTCGAGATCATTAATACATTTTAAATAAGAATTGTACAGTTTCCCTAATGATCCTTGGTTCAATGCCGGAGCGCCGTTTACATTCCTCTATGCTTTGAAAATGTCGATAATGGAATCTTATATTTGGAACATCCCGGTATCCTTTTAAAAGTTTGAACAACATTAGTATCTTTCATTCCACCCACCATTCTTACGTTATATCTATTCAAGACTTTCAAAAGCTCATGTGTTTAACATCAGGCGTTTCTACTATCTGCAATTGGTCAAATAAAATCCAAGTCGAGTCAAATCAATCTACGGCGGGAATTTAAAACTTTTTATGACTCAATTACCGAGAACATGGACATTCTACGGCCAGGCATGCGAACAGAAGTACTGAGTGTTTCATAATAACAGTTTATTGTTTACCTTATGATCATTGGTTCGACGCCAGTGCACGATTTGCATTCAACCATTCAATTAAATGCAAATACAGAATTTTGTTTCAATATATTTTCGATAATCGAATTGGAATTTTAGAAACAGTCACATAATTCGAGAACAAACAGTTCAACGCAATTCTGTCTTAAAAAAAAGTTCTGGGTTTAACACCAGGTCACTTGGATACAGAATCGAATCTTACATAGAGAAATTTTGGTTCCTATATCCTAAATTTTCAAACCAAATAGAACTTTGCAAAGTACAATACTTTAAACATATGCTTTTATTGTGCACGCTACTTTTACTAACCAACAATAAAACGCTTATCTCTTTAATTTATTATCATAAGCTTGTCTGATAATCACCCTCTTAATAATGATACGTTATCTGAGATTCTGAGACTGAATTATATCTAATCAATTCATCATCATTTCCTTGTGACGTTGCTATTAAATTTATAATAACACCCCATTCTTCTAATTTCTATATGTCTCATCATAGAAGGTAACAAATAGACAGTTTTTATCATGACAGTTGATAAATTCATTTTTCACCCGTGATAAAAATCGCGGCAAAAACAAGGTAAACCTCAGTGTGGCTATTTTTTCTAATTTTATAGACCTTAAGTTTTCAGCAGGTTTATACATAATATTGATCTTTCAGCAGTCATTCCTCGTTAACTGAAAGAAATAATAATCACTATGACGGATCATGTCTACAGTACATCGTAGTTGGTTTTTTTCTATGAAATTTTCAAAGAAAGCTCTTGTTAAAGTGTATTTTTATTAGTGTTTTCCTATGTTTCAACAATCAATTTATACATTTGAATTGTCACTTTACTTTATTAAAGGGTGCTGGATTAGAGAGCAACTAACTTCTATATTGTATGTAAATAAAAGGCCTTACCTATATTAGATATTTTATTTTTTGTAATTGCTGTTGTTATGTACAAATGGCTTGCTTACCTTTGAAAAGACAACCAGCACCGGTGTAGCCAGTTAATATTTTAGTAGAACAAGGATATCACCCAAGGTAATTTCTTTTTGTTCTTATTTAATAAGTTATCTTTATTTTCCTTTCCAAACTGTTTCATCTTGCTTGCAGTGGCAATCGGTGTCAATGACTACTTAGTTGATCTAAAATTTAAGATAAACTAAGGCAGAAAGTATAGATAAATGAGGTTGCAAGAGTAGTACCTTGCCTTCAAAGATTTCTTCTCCGGATTTAACGCTTCACGTATTTTTCCATCTCAACGAAGATCTTGACGACGACGAATTCAAGGAAGACCTTGACCCTTTTCTTCTTTCCATGGAACGTCTAAAGAAAATAGCTCTGTCCTTTCCCTAGGTGAGATTGGAGTTGGTCTCTCTTTGACATTGAAGAATGAACTTCAGCAATAACGTATTATATACAATAGATGTAATAAATTCAATCAAAGTTCAACCTCAACGGTTTCAGATGACTGTAGAAGTTGTGCTTTAATGAGTAAGTGATTTTTCGTTAATTTTAATTGGGATTGATTGAAATTAATTTGAAACCTAATTTCTTCGTCTCTCTTTTAGTCACCTTGTTGTTTATTTTGAGAATTCATATTTATTTTAGTGAATTTAAGGCGTTGTCAGATAATGTATATGGTATAAGATTCCACCGTTTTAAATTTCAACTTAGTTTAGTATTTTCTTAGGATCATAGCTTTTTACAGCTATTTACTTCACTAGAACAATTATTATAGGAGATTACCTCTGAGTCTCTTATCCTTTAAAAATTCTATAAAGCTTAAAAATTATGCAAATGATCCGTGGTGAGGCACAAAATCAACTTGTTTCTACGAAGCCTTGTACATTGTGAAATATTTTCATTTCTTAATCTCAGAAAGGCATTCGTGGAATTAAAAATTTTATTTTTGATCATCTGGAAGAGAACCAATTTGAAAAAATCATCCATGATGTAAAATGAAAATTGTATTTACTTTTAAGATTCTTACCAGTCTTAAAATAAATATATATCCGTATCCAATCGAATGCCAAAGATATTATACTGCATTACCATTTTACTAGATTTAATATTTTAACAATTTAGAATTCCCATTTTTGGTTTTGTAGAGCCAAAGATTGAAGGTAGTTTTACGGTGTGTCTTCTACAATTACCATATGTTTATTATACTGTGAATGAAGCCCATAATTAAGGTTCGCATTTTTATAATTAATTAAATATTTAATTTCTATAATGTAACACGTAAACATTAGGTTATTTATAAGGTTATAAAGCTTATGAAGTTTAAAATTACGTTAAATTCCTTTGGTTTGTTCCATTTTCGAATTAAATTATCGGTATCGCTTTTGTCTGTTTCCTTGCAATTGGGGCTCTTAGCTGGTGGGCTTTGATCAACTGCTTTGAGATTCCATGGTAAAACCAGCTTAATGGTTTCACTGATTGTCGTAAAATTATATGCAGGCATCACTATGTGCAGGTGCTGTTACTGAGTTTGATGTTACTGAATTGTTTTTTCAATTCATTGTTATTGAATAGTTTTTTCAATTCATTGTTATTGATTTAAATGTTAAAAGTTCGACTAATAGTCCGGTGGTAAGTAAGTTTATAGTGAAGTATAACAAACTTATACACTGGTACCATACTGTATACAATACAAATTACGTCGCCTCAAAGTTAATGACTATTATAGAACATATATTATCTAACTACAACAGTTAACTATTAGAATGAAGTTATTACCTTTACAAATGGCACATTTACACGTTACACAGCCAAATTACGCTATACCAGTTTCCGTATGCTAAGGTCACTTTAAATGCTTTGTTTATCACACAAGTTTGTCAAGGTTTCTTGTAGGCTATCACAGCTACCGTAACGTTCTCGAGGACCAGTCTCCAAGGCACATCTCCATACTAGGCATTCCTCTATTTAACTTGCACCTCGTCAACGGCAAGCAAACTGGTCCATTCAAGCTGTGCATATTCCGTTTAAAAACTTCTTGTGATTTTTACGGGTTCAAAGACTTCTGCAGGAGAATCATTCCACCCTGTGAGAGTGCTATGTAATAATGAGAGCTTCCTTATATTCGTTGGCTGGTTAATTAATTTAACTTGTTAGCCGTGATATACTTTTATAGATTTCTTCAAGCACGATTAGACGAAGATGAGACCACATAGAAGGCATTTTTTTTGAGTAAACAAATCCGGAAGAGACACCTTGCCTTGGGGAAGTTATTCCCGCTATCCTTGTAGCCTTTCATGTGACGCCTAGTCCGGAGGGACCTTTGAATGATTGAATGCAAGCACTTGACAGAGAATCGTGGTGCTTCTCTCAATCACCCTGTTTCTATGGGGATGACGTTGGGTAGTGGGCGTTCTGCGTTTGCTCTAATGGAGTCTTGTGGTTGTAAGCCGGACTTGAATAATTGGTAGGCAGTATTCGGCCCACTTTCAGTACGCGATGGTAGTTTTTATTCCAAGGTTGGCCCTGTTATTTAAATTTTTATTGGAGCTGTTTAATTGAAGTTGATGTAAATAATGAAACGATTGTTTGCTTTAGTGAAGTATAACTGTTTAACTTCTTTTAAACAAGAGAACATCAGATACTGAAATAATATCTAGATTTTCTGCTCTTAATAATTCGTAATATCGAATTATTTTTAACATTTTTATGAAAATATTTATTTATTTATTTATTTATTAACGACCTAATTGGGCGAAATTGGGACTAAAATATACGTAGATCTATGTTATAATTTTCTAAAATATCAAATTACAGCAAAATAGATTTTTGTTTAAGATTATTATCACGAACTTTTATATGTTATCATCTGGCTTCGTGTGTTTATTTGATCAATAATACTATAGTTAGAATTTTAGTTACCTATTTAAAACTAAATACACTTATAATGTTTTTCAAAAATTCAATTTCAGTTTTAATACAAGAGTAAAGATTATTTTACATAAATGATGATTAAATCTTGTCTGAGAATGAATCTACCCAATAACCTATATTTTATCAAATTATACCTTTTTAATCCGCAGAAATCTATATGCCCGTTGCTTTGACGTCAGTAAGATATTTCCTTTGATATCCAAACGTTATCTTAATGGACATAAAAGTAGAGTTAGTGTGTCATAACTTCTTGAACTTCAGACGCAACGATAACCGTAAAAGTCTTTCAAAGGCATTAGTTATAATGTCTTGTGTATTTAACATATTAGATACAGGAAATTTTCTGAGAACCTTTCATAAAATTATGTTAATGCTACATACATAAAATATACATGCAATGTAGTAATTTGAATGTGCAAGGAAGCAAAGGTATCTCAAGCTTAAGAAATAACCAGCTATATGACTCAAAGTGGCACTAACAAGACTATCAGAGATGGTTGGGACGATGATTTTTGGCAGTTTTTGGTGACACTTAAAGAAATTTCTGGCTTTATCTTAAAACACAAAAATTAGCTGTCAGACGACTGTTTAATCCATTATGCTCTCGGGGTCACCTAGTGTTAGCAAAAAGAAGTGAGAATTAGATACCAAGTATACGTATACTTAGGTTTCGTGGAAAAACCTATGGTTAAAATCCACACGAAAGCGATGAGCATGCTTTTTATTAAGTTAGAAAAGTTTAATATAAAAGAAAGACGCGCACTGCGTCAAGTATTCAAGCGATCATATTTGAATAGTGAATCGACATCTAAATTTGTATAAAGTAGAGAAAAGAAGACTGGTAATCTTAGGAACAAGAAGAAAGGAAGAAAAGGGAAATAGAGGAAATTTCTTCTCCTAATGCTTACAGTTCAAAACGAAGAAGTTACTAAAGTGGTGAATAGTTAGCTAAGAAGTATTAATACAATAAATAATCAATATAAAGCTAAAGATCCATTTTCATAAAAACCGATGTAAAACGTGATTTGAGGAATAAAAAATTAAGAATAATGTAGAAGATGTGCCACATTTTGTAAAAATGGCACGGAAAAAAAGGACATGAGGTAAATACGACGATGAGCGGTATTATGCTCCTCGAAGAACTTTTTGCTACAGTGTGCTAGACGTGGTCTGGATGTCAACTGCTCGGCGGTCAACTTGATTCCTCCCCTGGTTGAGAGCAGGCAGCTTCGCATGTTCATCATAATGAAGAGATAATAGCATCATGACCCCGACTAAAGGTGGTGCTTAAAAGCTAGATCACCGTGGAGAGAGCTAACCACTCCAGCAACTGGGAGGGGGCCTTTGAAAATATTATAGCGACATGACATTGCGTGGCAAATGATAGAACTAACGCGAATGCTAAGTTAATGTAATCAAAGGAGTGATAGAAATTCTATGGGTGTGTTTATGGGATTGTGTGTTTGTCTTAGATTGGAGGCCACACCGTTCGTCCGATTTGCTCCAAATCCATATAGTTACGTGCCCTCTGCGATCTGGAAGAAATCACTGTCGCCTTTTTATTGGACAATTTTACGTGGTTTGGACCCAAATCGCTTAGATATTTTTCCATACAGAATACACGTAATTCTCATTTTTACCGCATGCAGAGTTTAATTATTTTGTAAAATCAAATTAGAAGGAATAGTCGCACGTTAACAAGATAAAAACCAAAAGAAAGTAAATCAGATCAAAATTCTTATTTCATTCGTGGAATTTTACTTTCGATTCGAATTAGCCAGAATATCGGTAAAATATACGAAACTTTTGTGAAAATAAGAGGTTGTAAGCAACTCGTCCCCCTGTTGACGGATATTTTCTGTAAAAGCCATTTATTATTTCGATAGATTATGTCCATATCTGTAAGCTCCTTAAATTTTGATTCTCTACCTATCAGGGAAGTATTTCTTTGAATTTTCCGAAAATCAAAGCAATACATTAAAATGGGAAAAATCGGTATATCGGGGCCTTCTGGCATCTAACCTATGTCACTGAGTTTCAAAATCACCTTTTTTCTGGGGGTTTTACGTTAGGGCCTATACGCTGGAAAAATTTCATATCAATGACCCTTGTGGTTTAGCCTGTGAATTAGTATCCTATCTTGGTATCTATTTGGGTATCTATGTATATGAATGAATCCGGAGAAGGAATTATATATAAAAGATATCTTACAGCATTAATCTGGGCATTCATTTTCCATATCTTCTTATGAAATTACGCATTAGCTCGAAATCAGCAATATCCTTGATCGTCAGGGCGATGGGTTGTTTACGACATCAAAATTTCGATGAAATGTTTACGTACTTTATCTAATTGTGCGCAATTTCGAATTGAAAACGATATTTTACGACTATAAAAAGAATCATCAATCTATTTTTCTTCTTTTGGTGCTTAAATCGACTTTCCAGGACTATCTTTTCTAATTTAATTTTAAAAAATAAATGAACCCTGCTACGAATAAACTGACCCCTACGTGTATTTCTTATGGAAATGTTTTGACCCGTCTGGGTTCAAACCGTGGACCTTAGGGAAATAAAAAGTAGCCTATACTCTGCGCGGGGTTGACTTTTAATAATGTAGAAAATTTCTAAGTTTTACGACTCTCGGTTCTCGAGTTTTTAGCGAACATACTCACACACACACCCACACACACACCCTCACACTCTTTTTTATATTATAGATTAGCAGAAGTGCCCGTTGATTCTCAACGGGGAAATTTAAATTGATAAATACTTTTTTTACAGTATTGATCGAAACACATGCCTTTTAATTGTTGGTAGATAGCTGATGCCAGGCTATTATTATTTCCAAACCAATATACATACAAAGTAAATAAAGTGATAATGAAGTCTACAAAGTCACCTAAAGATTCCATCTCATATACTTTGAATGAACACTTTCTTCGATTAAGACAAAAATCATTTAAAGTTTATAAAAAATATATTTCAAGATCACATTAGGATAAACAGCACCACCTTTTAGGAGGCATTTTCAGAAAGGCTAAATTGGTTCTCGGAAACTATGATTAAACACAACAGAAATATGTTATGTAACACTGTAATACCACCGATGAATATTCTTTGCAGAAGGTATGGAGCTTTACAAAATATTAAAATGCGTACCATAAACATGGAGCTCAACAAATAACACAAATGCAATCAAAATGCCAAAACAGATCCAAAGATTAAACAATAACAGAAAGATAGTAAATTGATAAGAATTGGAAGCTCTTTAAAAAAACCACAATGAATAACTTTTTTATTCTGCGTATAAAAAAACATAAACTTACTTATCCTTTTCGATCTAGGGATACGATGTTCTAGATTTGCTACAGCTTTACAAATCGCCGTTTAACTCCCACCTTAAATCTGGGAAATCTTTGCGATATTCACTAAATATATTTTCGTCAATTGCTAAATATTTTTTGATGTAAATTGATAAGTTGTAATACTTAATTCAGAAGATTTTATTAAAAGCATCCGAAACTTACTAAGTTCTTATACGCATTCAGTTGCATTGATCGACAGAAAGCAATGTAATCTATCAAACTGCTATAAACCCATTTATCTTACGAAATAGTCAGTAAACAATTACGTTGATATTATAAAACTTGGTTAATACGGACGGTTCCATAAAATTTAAAATCTTTCTTAAATACTGTTATTCGTATGATTGTACGCTCGATTCTTCACAGTATATCGTTCATAGATGCAGTTAGTAATATCTCCTTAAATTACTCCCTCTTCATATAACCTATTAATTATTCTTAACATTAATTTGAAGTACGTATATTTTCTCAATGTGTTCTTATGGGTTAATACATTAGAAGGGGACTCAATAATCGCCTTGATCGTCAGGGGGATGCGTTGTTTACAACCTCAAAATTTCGATAAATTATTCACGTATTTTATCAAAATGTTCGCAATTTCGAATCAAAAACGATATTCTATGACCAAATTAAGAATTCTTAATCTATTTTCCTTCTTTTGGTGCTTGATTCGACTTTCTAGGACCGTTATTTATAATTTAAGTTTGCAAAAGAAATGAATCCTGCTACGAAAAAAAGACCTCATCGTGTATTTCTTATGGGAACGTTTTGACCATTCTGGGTTCGAACCGTGGACCTTAGGGAAATAAAACGTAGCCTATACTCTGCGCGGGGTCGACTTTTAATAATGTAGAAAATTTCAAAGTTTAACGACTCACGGTTCTCGAGTTTTTAGCGAACACACACACACTCACACACACACACCCACACTCTATTTTATATTATAGATTATGTCAATTCTCTACAAAAACAGTCACATAGTAAGATTTTATTTCTTTTTGAATAACGGAAACAAAATAAATTTAAAAACCATTTTTTTGTCAAAGAAAAAATTCAGATCTGAAAGGATATTAGGGGAAAGTTGCCAATATTGGACGGTTGCCTAAATTGGACCACATTAGTATTTCCCCTCCTACGAGTATACCAATACGAGTTTGAAGTACTAGATGGTATCACCATCTAGGGCACGTGACTTTACGATCAGAGAGTTGGAGTCATTTTTCCGGTGTGGACGGTCGTTTCTGTGGTTTGGTTGGTTGTGCTATAAGTATTTACCCTCAGTTCGTAAGCTTCTGGCACAAGTAATAGTATGTAAACACTAATTCTGAAGGACCTAAATTAGGATTCCGTTATCCCCGTTAGAAAAGCATCGAGGAATGTAAATGTCTCCTTGGGATCGAACTAAGGACAATCAGATAAACGTTTAACAGCGTATATAAAATAAATTCATAATCTATAACCACATGCCGAGTTTAAAGTTTCTATGTTATCGGGAAGGCATTTAAAAAAATGTTAAAATTGGTTGCAATACATTTTAAATGGGAGAATATTTACCCTGACCTGGCGTCAAACCAAGGATAGTCTTTGAAGATGTCTCTTAAATTTTCGTCGGATATGCACGGCTTTTAGCGTGCCTCGAATTTCTACTCTCCGCTTTGCCGAAAAGTGCCTCAAAAAAGTTTCAAAAATTCCCGCAATGCATCTTTATGGAAAAAATCCGGACTTTGGCATCACGGTGTCACTGGCGTCTTCTGGCATCGAGCCAATGACACCGTGGTTCAAAGTCGCAATTTTTCTTGTGGTTACACGTTATGGCCAGTACATCGTTAAAACTTAAAGTCAATGACAATTGTGGAGCATGGATAGAATTTTGATCCACTATGAATGAGTGTATATATATGTACGAGTTAAATGTTGCTTGCATACTGCAAGCAGATCGTCAACACTATTTTCATGTCGGCATCATATCGGGACGGCCATCAAAAAAAAAAAAAAAAAAATGGATTGAAATTTTTCTTAAAATTCGCTGAAATTCCATCGTCTGGCATCGAACCCGGGTCTTTACTGTGAACTTACTATGCAGCACAATAGAACATCACCATCTCTAACTATGTGTGAAAATTCAATTGTGAAATATTGGCTCCAACTGCCTCAAAAAACGTTCTAATTTTACGAATTTAAATGGCTCTCTGGATTCGAACCAAGGACGATTTTGGAAATCTAAAAAATGTTTCTGAAAGTTATTTATGATCTCTATCTATATGCCGAATTTGAAGTTTCTATATAATTGGCAAAGGTTTCAAAATAATTCCTAAAAATCGGATCAACTTCTGATTGCAGAGACACCTGGTGTCGAACCCAGGACACATTGATAGCTGTGAATGCACTGTTTGATTTGTATGTACTTGATCTTTCTATATGCAAAGTTTGAAGTCGATATCGTGCCTGGAAGTACCTAAAATTTGATTCCGTAATCTCCGTAAGAAATGCATTGAGGAATTTAAATTTCCCTCTGGGATCGAACCAAGGACCATCAGCAAATACGTAAAATTTGATTATGATATATTTTTATGGTATCTAACCTCATACCGAATCTCAAGTTTCTATGCCATCGGAAAAGGGTCCAAAAAAAATCTTAAAAATCGCCATAATGCATTTTAAACGGCCGATTTTTGCCCCGACCTAGCATCGAACCAAGGATAATATTCGTAGATGTCTTTATGGTTTCCTTTAGATATGCACGGCATCTAGCGATCCCTTGAATTTCAAATCTCTCCTTTACCGGGAAGTGCCTCAAAAAAATTTTCCAAAATCCCCGCCATGTATTCTTACGGACAAAATCGCGACTTTGGGGCCTTCTGGAATCGAACCCATGACACCGAGGTTCAATGTCGGCTTTTTCCTGGAGGTTGCACGTTATGGCCAATATGTCGTAAAAATTTCAAGGCAGTGGCACTTCTGGAACATGGTTAGAATTTTGATCCCCTATATATATATAGGTATACCCGGAGAAACGTCTATATATAATAGATACCCGGAGAAACGTCTATATATAATTGATATTGTAAACATGAAACTAGAGGTTGAAGGGGAAATTATGTAGTATATTTTTTATAGAATTAAAGTTTGAGGTTGAATAATTAGTAATGAAAATATGAAAAAAAAATATCCAAATTAGGCAAACATCTAGTGAAATCTCACTATTATTTATTTATGCCATAAAATTATATATATAATATAATAATATTTATTTATTTGTATTATAAAAATAAGTAAATAGCGCAATGAATTTTCTTTAAAGAATTGGTGCTGAAACAATAACGAATGGCATTGACCATTAAGGATAACACATCTTAGCTCTTGTGTTATCTTTTCACCAAAAAATCCAAAATTATCTGAAAATAATGAGAGGATGTGATATTTAATGATATGAAAAGGAAGAGCTTAAACAGTTTGAAGATAAATATTGATTCTAAGATTTCATAGAAATTATTTACTATTTCATTTATTCCGAACGAGGGTGATACATAACTGGCGCTAGTCTACCAAAAGTGATCGAATATTATGATAACTATAACATCAGCTTTGATCATTGGGATGAGAAATGGGTTCTGATTATGTACAAGCAGAAATTCATTTACGTAAATGTTTCCTTAATAATAATACCAATGCACTCACATTCCTCTATGTTGTGTCGAACCGTTTGTTATTATTAAATGATAAATGATGGCATGACCCTAATTAAATGTATGAATTACTCCCAGCCAAAGTGAATCGATCAGACTTGGAGGAAATTGTCAAAGATTATTATTCCATGAATACGAGTAAAAGTAGTTGACGGGTAAAAGAAGAATGAGTTAAGTTTCAAAAGAGAGCATTGGTTTTTAATTTATGTAAGGAAAGGTAAAGAAAGAATTTATTTTGGTCAGATCTCCAAGTTGAATCTTCTTTTTGTAGTCTTCCTTTCTCTTTAGAATCCACTTCCCTCACATCAGCTGACATTATCTAAAATGTAAATTTCTTTTCTAGCAGCACTTAATCCCCGAATTCGCTGGCTTGGAAGGAAAAAAACTTCCTTTTGTTTGAGCATTGCTTTAGTAGACAATCCGTTTTCTTTCCTTTTAAATTACTCTCTTCTGAAAAATCCAAGACAATGGATGGAATTTCGGATTAAAATTCTGAATTTAGTAGCACAACATGAAAGTAAAACTTAGTACTTTTATCCGAGCCGTCTTAAAACATTTCAGGGAAAATATACGAGAGAAAAGTTTAATGAATACCTCTTATTTAAATCATCGATTATTGTAGAATGGGAATTTCATGTGAATTGTAAATTGAAATGCAAATGTATCATAAATCTTAATTTATGCCCTAAATAATATGCATAGGCAGAAGAAATATATTATTATAATTATAGGACTTTATTTGATTTTATTTAGAATACAGATGCAGATCCTCTGTAAATCGAAATTACTTTACAAGAGCAGTGCTGTAACCACTAGGCAAAGGAGGCTGTATACAAGTCAAAGTTCCAAAACATTGTTCTCAAGTTGATTATTTATTTAAGTTATATTTTGTGGCGAATTTCAAGTGAAATTTCCTCATAGCATGCCGCCCATTTGCAAGTTGCCCATTTTTGAGTTGCGGTCAGAATGGCTCATTGTCAGTCAGAAAGGCATCAGGCAGAAGGGCCTCACGGCTGAAGCGCCGAGGTGTAACGCGACTTTTTATACTGGTGATTGCAGAGATACCGTCGTCGATCGGACAAATTAAAATGGCGTAGATTTGCGGCAGTTTATAGGAGTGTGATTTGCCGATTCGCCTTACCCCTTTCGTTATGAATTTCTGTGCTTCATTGTTTCTCCTGTTCGGGAGAGGCGGAGTTTTCCCAAAGAAGATTCATTTTTCACGAGAGCGCCCCCGCTGAAGACATCGTCGACGTCATGTGAAGGTAGGCGCGATAAGGCAACTTCATCGCGAAAAAGAATTGATTTTCTTTCGATGATGAGTGACGTGTACGGAAATCTCTTGAAATCACGTTGGGCTCGTTCTGAAGGCGAAGTAGAAATTATTATTATTTTTGAAATTTCTGCAAACTGGACCATATCACTTAATTTGTGGATAATTCTGTGTAATCTTCACTAGTTCGAAATTATATTGCATGCATCTTTTGTTTTGTCACGTTTTACTTTGCTCACTTAATATACGTAAACTGCGATTTCAAGCACGGGTCGGATTCACTTATTTTTATTATTGTGTGGTATTGTATTTGAGGCTAATATTCTTGATAAATGTCTTGCAGAGTTATTGTTCCTTATCTTTCGTTATATATTATTTGGTCAATTCTGTCGCTGGGCCTGTTGTCTTTCTGACAGCTGACTTTACGAAAATAATCGAATGCCTTGTACCGGTGGATGTCAGGTGGGTTTGAATTCACATCTACTTGGTATATTGCAAAAAGTCTCTCACTTCAAGCTATCACCAGTGATATGACATTGAAATTTTCATTAGGTGATCTCTGTATATTTCCATGAATTTCTCCTATTCTATGATGTTTATGAGGTCTTTATTAAGTTTTATTGAGATCAAAAAGTTTATTTTTCCATCTAACCTTTCATGAGTTACATTGAAATATTATTAATTTGAAGGAGAATTTCTCCTTCAAATGAGAATACGCAGAATTTTGGTCAATTTCCTGTATAGATAAGACTGAACCGATTGATTGGGAATTGGGAAATAGGAAAAAAACTCGAAAAAAATTTTTTTACGATAGCTTTATCTGATAAGGTCGTACATATAAGCTTTCGAGAGCCTTCGTGATTATCTAGTGATACTGTAGAGACCGATGGTTATATATCACGTAAAGGTAAGCAAATCTTAATTGCAGATTACTTGTAGACTACCCACAAAACAACTTCTTTCTCAAAAAAATACCTAAAAAATTGACACTTTTTTAAATTTTAAATGCTAGATCATAAATAAACTTGCAATTCGTTTCAGAATTATCAAAAGTTTCGATTTTGAACCTCATACAAGTGATTATACTTGTAGTTCTTCCATGAGAGAGAATCCGACATTTTAAGGATGTAAAGGAGTATTTCTTGCTCCATTACATCTAAAGAAAATCTAATCCTCTCAAACGTCCATGGTATTTATACAAATCAATATATACCATATATAGTCCTTAGATCAAGCAGTGCAAATGCGTATTTTACATTTATACATCCCGACGTTTTATTACAGATGAAGGCTGCAAGCCTACTGCTCACCGTTATCGGCTTGGCCAACGCCGTCGTGATTCAAGGTATTTAAATATCATTGAGATAAAATCCTAAAAATTATGAAACCATAATAAAAAAGGAAAATGTGTACAACTTCAAAGGACTAACTTAATTTGTGAACATTTCTTACTTTTGGAAAGATGAGGGGCTTTTAATTTTCTTCTCCAATATTCATGGCAGAGGCCTCACATAAAATAAAGGGAGATTATCTATTCAGTGTTTAAAACATATCACGTATTGATTTGATTAAAATATCTCAAAAACAAAAATTTAATACCGGGAATTTAAATGATTTTTCTCTCCAGGAAGTGATAAGTTCAATGCAGCCAAGAAGCCAGAATGCATAAACACCAGGAACCTCAACGATCTTTGGCAAGAGTTTACTAGCTTCATTCACTTAGACGATTCCCTAAGAATCGTCGTCAGGTATATACGAAATGACCCAGATTTGCAGAATGTTTGGGCTTCTTTACAGCCTTCTACGCACTACCATGTCACAGACGAAGTGGAAATATTACAGAAATACCAAGACGTAAGTAAAAAGCCATACAAGTATCGTTGTTTTGATCAGCACATCTTTATCTTAAGCAAAGGTGAATAGTTCTTCAAAAAGAATTTTTAAGTATTTCTTTCTGTTACGCAAATTTAAACTCAAAATACTCACACATATCACTGTGACTCAAAACACTCACTTGTTGTGTAGTTCGTAGTCAATACTGATTTTTGGCACCCTTTTTCTTGAATAAATTGTCACTTTAACTGCCTGTAACTGTGTACACTTGTAACTGTCACCCAGAGTTCGTCATATTTATTTTGGCACTTCTCTATCACAGATAGTTATCCTATTTATAGAACGAGAGGTTAATTACATATTAATTTCTATTTCAATTTCAAATGCACTAAAATGTATGGGCAATAATTTGGACTTTAAAATAATGTAAAGATTGCAAATCCGGTTTGAACGTAGAAAAATGTGCAGCAATAAGGATCAAATGGGGTTAGAGTGGGAATATGTGACGTCGTGATTCACACCTTTTGCGAACAAAACTTTTTCAGTGTGGAAGAAAAATATATATTTTGCGAGATTATAGCTAGAAGAGATGGCCTTGATGTTTTTTCTGGATAATGAAAGGTGTGCTAATAAGGCAGTTATTTAGGGAGTTTGTTTTTTCACACGGCCATACATCTTACGGTTGTTCGCTGGATATTAATGAAAATGTAAATCTACATACTTCCAGCTCAAAAATTTGATATTCATTTACTGCGATCGACTTTCCGAGGGCAATTTTTGATTACACGTCTTAAGTTACTTTCAGCGATTTGAAATAGAGTTGTCGTCCGAGAAATTAATGAAATACTAACATTGGCACAGTCTAAAATTTGTATTTCCTTAAGGGAATGTACTTTTTCTCCAATGAAATCCTGTTGACGAAGAAAATTATTAATATAAATGTATTTACACCATTCGTTACCTAGCATACACGAAATCTTTATCCGTCCGGAATGAAGAGGAAAAAATCTGATGTGGCCAGCACATGACTTTCTCCATATGTAAGATGTATTTATCTACGACAGTATTTTCGAACTTTACATTCAATCTAAACTTGAAAGATAAGTGATTTATTTATGTCATATTATCTTTTACGTTGCAAACATTATAAATAATGTTTTTCGGGACATTTTCGATGAAAAACGATGAAATTGGCCTTTCGCCCACAGCGCCCAGAGCGACCACAAAGTACATATTCAGCAACTTCCGGTTTATCAGTATTTCACGAATAACTCCTGAACAATCAGTGATACAAAAATATTTTTAATACAAAATTTATAGTAATATATATTTTATAAAACTTTTATAAATAATAGAATATACCTAAGTATCATATTTATGGAGATAGTTTGCAATAACGGAAATTTGCTACGAAGAATAAAGCTCGACTTCCGGTTAACCGATTTACTCCAAAAACTGATCAACTCTGAAGCACCTACCACAGTGCTATATATGAAGTTTGGTATTGATACGACTAATAGTTTTTACGTTAGCGCGCCCACAATCACACACACACATACTCACACACAAATACACACAGACATCATTCCGAAAATGGTCAACAAGTGTTCTAGCGACCCAACATGAATTTCCGTTGAAATATCGAATTCGATATTTTTCATGAAAACAATACTTTCTTTATACTAATTAAGATAACTTTTCTCCTATTCTTACTGTATATGGAGAAAATTCATTTTCCAAAGCTAAAACAAATATAATTCCATAAAAACGGAATAATTTCTGCACACATATCCGACTTGTGTTACATTTTGTAAAAGGGAACTCGATGACCTTGGTCATGAGTCCTTTGTGTTCCCTTCGCGCTGAGAAGCTCACGTAGAAATGCATTCAGGTTTCGATACTTCGCGTGTAAACGAAAATCACATTTGTTGAGCATTTTCAAAGCATTGCAGGCTCCAGGTATATTTTTCCTTTTCGTGCATTTATCAGCTGGACTCAGGATCCTAATTTTTACAGCCGCCCAAAGGGAAAGTCTCCTCAGGCTGATTCAAAGCTCATTCCTCATCATGTGGCCAAGGACATTAGATGTTACTGCACTCGTCTTGTTAAGAAGTTAAATATAACACTCGCTGTTAATGTTACATTGCAAACAAAAGGTTTATATTTCACTCATGATATTTAACATTCATACTAACCTTTAGTGGTAATTGTTTTCTAATTATCAGAGAAAATCCCATAAAAATCATCAACATTATGGTAGAATGATAAAAACTTCAATTTTCACGGTAGAGTTTGGTCTAAAAGTTCTATTTCATCGGTAAATCAGAAGATTTTCGATTCCAGAGTCATGTTGTATAGGTATTTCATGAACGTCTGACTTTATAAATTATTAATAATCTACTACAAGGGACTTCTCAGTTTGTTTGGAAATATCATATATGTATCTAATTTTTAATTAGATTGCGTTAAGGTGATTGTGCAGCTGCCTGACGTATCTGATCGTCATATGAAAGGCTCGGGCTCGACTTTCACTCAAGTTAAAAAACTTTTTGCTTCAATCTTCTCTTGTTGGGGAAATGGACAAATGTAAGATAAAGTTGCCCTTTTTTATTTCCGTGATAGAAACACAAATTTAGTAGGGAGATGAAATTCAATACGAAAAAATAATCTTTTGACTATAATGGTTAGAATAAGCTTCTTCTAATTGTAAGTCAAGAACATGTTTCGTGTGACAATAGAAATACCACTTCTACCATAGATTCAAGGTCGTTCGTTGGAAAACAGTGTCTTTTGACTTATTTTCCTAACTCATAGGTATTTGACATGGCATCGTGATTTCTCGAAGCACGAGGAACCTTTTCCTTCCACTGTAGCGGATTTCCGAAAACTAATGCGTCACTCGCAAGAACAAACCGGTGGTAAGACAAGGAGCTTTATTCAGGCTCATTGGTGACTTCTTCACATCAAGAGACGGACAGCCAGCAGAACGCGCGAGAGAAGATTTTGCATTTTTAGGCTACAAAGAACAGCCTTTAGAACGATTGATATTCTTATACTAATTATTATTAATGACTCTTCTACAACCAGGACTATTCGCGGGTTCACACATGCCAATATTCTCGCCCGTGGTTCCAGACAAATAATATAGATTTAGATTTTAGATTTAGATATATATCCCGCGACACCCCAGATGCATATGGCAGCGGGAGTATTAACAACATCATCACTTAATTTACTGTATCAGTATCTCTTTTATTGCCTGGGGAAAAAACAACCAAAAGAAATTATCCGTTCTTGCGAATCATCATAAGTGTTCTACCTTTCGGTAGGTTCGGCACAATCAAAAATCCCTATTAATAGCGATCTCCTTCATATCCTTATATTTAACCAAACCCCTTATTTCATTCAACATCTTCTGTCTCTGTCTTCCTTTTTCCCTTTTCCCCTGAATCCTACCCTTCATTACAACCATTACCAATCCCTCTCCCCTCAATATTTGGCCCACCCATTTCTTCTGACGATGCCTAATCACGTCAATGAAAGCCCTCTCCTCCCCAACCACCTCTAACACCTCCGTGCTTGTTTTCCTATCAACCCAACTAACTTTTTCCATTCTACGCCACACCCACATTTCGAAGGCCTCCAATCGCTTGACTTGTTCCTCTCTCAAGGTCCACGTTTCGCACCCATAGAGCAACACACTCCAGACCAGGGATTTCAACAATCTTTTCCTGATTTCTTTATCAAGACCTTTGGTCATTAATTCCCTTCGCTTCATAAAGGCTTCCTTCGCTTCTATTTTTTTACGAACCTCATCTTTACATCTTCCGTCCCAAGAGAGAGAAATTCCCGAATAAGAAAATTGATCTACCCGCTCTAGTTTTTCCCCATCTACCCTAATAATTAACTTAGCTTTCTTTCCTTTAGTGAACCTCAAAACTTTAGTTTTACTTACGTTAATGTTCATACCAAACTCCCTTGCTTTATCGTTAAGAGCATTTACTAAAATTTGCAAACCCTTTACGGAATCACAGACAATAGCTTTATCGTCAGCATACCTTATAGACTTCACTACTTTCCCACCAACCTTTATTCCCTTGTCTATTTCTTCCCAGGCTTCCTGCACCATTTCCTCTGCATATATATTAAAAAGCGTTGGTGACATAGGACACCCTTGTCTTACTCCCCTACCCAATTCAGCCCAATCCGATTCCCCATCAGCTATCCTTACGCAAGCTGTTTGATTCAGATACAAATTTTGAATTAAACGTCTATATTTCCAGTGTAACCCATATTTCTTTAATATCCCCATCAGTTTTGGCCACTGGACTCTATCGAAAGCCTTTTCAAAATCTACAAAACATACACATAAGTCCCTCTTAAATTCCAGGATTCGTTCCGCAAGTACTCTCATCACCACAATTGCATCCCTCGTTCCTTTTCCTCTCTGAAAACCAAACTGGTCTTCTCCGATTAGCCCTTTAATTTTTCCCTCGACCCGTCTATTCAAAACCATTAGAAGTACTTTTGCCGCGTGAGAGATTAGGCTAATTGTACGATAATCCCAACATTCTGTAGCCTTTTTCTTTTTCTGTAAAGGATACAAGATAGTTTTGGTAAAATCCTCTGGCCATTGCCCTTCATCATAAATGTTCCAAATTAAATCATAGAAACATTTCTTGGCCTTATCCATCAGGTTCTTAAGGAATTCCACTGGGATCTCGTCAACCCCCGTTGCTTTATTCCCTTTTATATCCCGCAATGTCTGTTCAATTCCACGATCGAGTAACCCAGGTCCAAGATCGTCTTCTTCAACTTCTGTCTCAGTTTCTACTTCTATGCTGGTGGGTTTCATTTTTTTCCCATATAATTCCTCAACGTATTCCTTCTATCGTCCCCTTATGGTGACTGGATCCCTTAATAGACTTCCCTTATTGCCTTTAACCGTCACCATTCTATTATTAATTCTATTCCCCGTCAGTTGCTTCACTTTACTATACATTAGGTCGGCCCTCCCGCTTTCCACCAGCTTTTCTATTTCATTACACTGCCCCTTCCACCACTGTTCCCTAGCCTTATTAGTTTCACTTCTTAGTTCGTTGTTTAGTGCTCTGTACATTCTGTGCCCATGGTCAATGTTGACTCTTTTCCATTTCCTTCTTTCCTCCATTTTATTTAACATTTATACAGTTACCCATGTTTTTTCTAATTTTAGTTTGTTTAACCCTTCCAACAGTTCTTTGAGCACAATCCTTCACACAAATGTTAACCCTTTCCCATTCCTCGTTAGTGGTTAGTTCCCTCCCCTTACTATCAAGAGCCTTGCTGACCGACTCTTGAAATTCTTTAGACTTCCCACCCCTTAGAGCTTCTAAATTCCATTTGGGTGTACGTTTTGGTCTAATGATCTTTTTAAACTTAAGTTCGGTTTTCATCATGACCAGGTTATGATCCGAGTCGAAATCAGCACCAGGAAAACTTCGCGAGTTTTTAACACTAATTCTAAACCTCTTTTTTACCAAAATGTAATCAATTTGGTACCTATCTGTATCCCCGGGCATTTTCCATTTTCCCACCTCTTACCCATCTTTGCTTTGCCCGACTACCGCGTTCCAGTCTCCCATAGCAACGAGATTCTTATTACCCTTAACCCTTCCCATAACCTCCTCTATTTGTTCATAGACCATATCTACATCATCCTCACTGTAATCACTAGTGGGCAGGTACACCTGAACTATAACCCTGTTTACTGGTTCAGACTTTACTTCTACCGACATAACCCTATCGCCTATTAGCTCGGTGGCTATAACGGATTCTCCCGCTTTCTTAACCAACACTACTGTCTACTGTAAAACATTTGTTTTACAGTAGACAATACGACTAAAACATACAAACATTTGCAAGTTATGTAAGTTAGCTATTTCTGCCGATTTATTTACGGTAGTCCCTCTTCGCTTATAAGGCAAGGCACAGAAAACTGACCTCAACGCTTCTCACGCACTCATGACCAAAATTCTTGCTAATCGCTACTTAGTGATTCTAACAGGGTTTGAGATATATCTTCCAAATAATCTTTTCGTGCTTCTTCCTTAACAAGCTTTCGCACTTTTTTATTTTTTTGTTCCCGGAGCTCCTGTTTCTCACCACATACTCTAAGTTTTCTCAAACGCCAGTGAATGAGTCTTTGCCTCCTATGCAACGCTCGCAACTTAGTCTTCGTCCACCGTGCCCTTTTACGCTCACGCACTGTTTTTGTCGGAAGGAATTATTCTTACGTTGATAATCCGGGAAACTCTATCCAATTATCATTTGCTGTATTTACAACTGAAAAGATAATCCATGCCATTGTTAATGTAACCCTTAAACTTCGAAAAAATTGCTTTGCGAATTACATATATTTTCCTTACTTAAGAGATTTAACCACTACTACTTTCATCCCTGCCATTAAGACATCATGGTCTGAAATACTGTCAACTACAGCGAGGCTAGTTATTATTTGTGGGTGAGAAGTGGCTAAAGATTTAAATGTGGCTATAATGTTACCTTGCCCTGCACGAGTCGTTCGAGTTTTCGTCATATTTACCTGATCTAAAGCGATCTAAACAAAAAAGTATCAATTAATATATGCGACATTTTTATTACCTCTCAGTTAGGGTTGGAGCATTTTAGATTCTGCCAATTAATATGCGGTAGGTAAAAATCTCCTCCTACGACGATGATTGGATCTTTTATCTTCACATTAATTATCCGAGAAGTCTCAGGTAAATCATCAATACTATCAGTTTCTTCATCGGGAGGACCTTATAAGGAACAAAAGTAAATCTTACTTCCGTTTTGTCTTTGAATCGAGCACCAAATCATTTCGTTCGAGCTAATTTCTACGAAATGATCGCGCTGACTAATCAAATGATCCTACATTGCTATAAAACTCCACCGCTCATTCTACTCAGTCATATTTTGATTATACCTTAAAATACGGATGAAAAAACTCGCTTTAGCAATATCTTCGCTTAACCAACTCTCTTCCTAAAATGACGTCCGCATAATTGCTCCTCGTAATGTTAATGAACTTCTCCTGCTTACTACGGAAAATCATGCAATTAACGACTACTATTATTAATTTTCTCATTCCACACACTAAATCTGAATTTCTTTATGGAATAAAATTTACATTTTGTGTGAATTTTTCTTTTCTTGTAAAAGCTATTTTCTCTATTTTCGGGGCTAAGCTCATGTTTATCCTTTTGCTTGTTTTCGTGGTTGCTAGTAACCATTTTTACCGCTGAAGTCAGAAGAACTTTGTCTGGATAAATTAGCTATATGGTTAATAAAAGCAATGAATAATGATTCCGTATGGTGCCGAATATATGGACTAAAGTAGCCTTGGAAAGTATTTAAGCATAGAGAAAGACAGTTCAAGCAAAATAGAGTAGAAAATTTTATTCATCGCTGTTGAGGAAGTAGATCTACGAATTGCGGTCTCTTGGAAAATTTAAGCCAAGATCATACTATAGTAACTAATTTAAAAGTATGTTTCGTTGTACAGCTGTAGCGCTCACTATCCCATCGGTAATGGGTGATTGTGAATTCACCTGAGCGTGCGAACGCTTTCCACTGAATGCTTGTTGTAGAAATAGTCGAAGCATCGCTATCTTTTCCCTTTGAATTTACTCTTCCCAATCATTTTTCATGGCCTTCCAAGAAGTCAAATCTTCTCATGTCAAATATTATGACACTCATATAACGCCCTTTTATTTATAGCCAAAATTAGCTAAAAGTTGTTGCTTACCGTTCCTACTGTTTTAAATCTGCCAATTCCAAAAAAAGTCAATTGTTGAAAGGCACTCAGAAAAGTTATACTTCATGAACACACGGACTAGATTTGATTTCATCGAAAGAATATTTGCAATACCTTATGCCATGGAAAACTGCACTGCTGAGAAAATACACCGGTAAAAATAGGACATATCCTAGTGGTCTCTGTATTTGCTCTTTACATGATGAATTCTCTTTACGAGAATTATTTTCCACCACAATTCTAGCATTTAGACGTTAAATTTCCAAGATAATAATCCAAGATGTTCATTTTAACGATTGATATTCCGCTATCAACCAATCTTCTTTGTCACTATCTCTCTGGGTATTATAATGACATTCTCCATAACTATTTTGATTTTGAACAACTTTGAATAAATATGTCAAAAAACAAAGTCAATGAGGCAAAGGCACTCTTAGAAAATTTCGCGAATGTGTATCTTAAATGTCTGCACATATTTAGGAAACTTAAAATCTATTGCCCATTCCTAAGGAGTTTGAATATTCCTGGTTTAACTGGCTCTATTCAGAGTGGCCGATTTGTCGTAGGTAGAGTGGTTTCAGTTACTTCCCACGTAATCCGCATTCTGACGCCAACTGGTGTAAAAGTGCTGGAAAGAGACTAAATGAAACCACTAAAAAAATATGATGAGCTAGAATGAACTGCAAGCGGACTTAAACGATAGAGGATGTACCTAAAAAGTGGATGATTGGAAAACTCAGGCATGAAAATGTTTTGAGGACCGTGAATGTTTTCTGGAAAAAATACTTTAAACTACTCTGAATTTTCTTATTCAAACCTACAGAATCTTCTCAAATATCCATTTCAGATCCTGGAAGACATGTACGATTCCGATTCCGATTCCGATCTGCACCTCAACCTCTACGAGAAAACTTTCTACCAGTTACTGCTACAACACCAGAAATATCTCGGCCCGTTACTCGGAACACCACTCAAGGACCTCCACGGCAGGGCCCCCGAGTCTGGAATCATTAAGATGATCAGAATTATCCTCGACGTTCTCCCCGTCGACGAAGTGGGGAATTGGTTCGTTACTGTATGCTATCCTCACCCAGACTTCCAGAAACTCATCCAAAGGATTCTTTCTCCAAAGTTCCTGAAACTCGTGGACGCCACTATCAGATTATATGAATACCCGAGGTTGACAAACAAGGACATTGAGAAGACCGTCGCTGAATTTATCAACGGTTTCAGTAAGTGTAACGGTCATGTTCTGTTGCTCACTTTTAGTCTTTAAGGTGATTACATAGAATATTTATTTCGTAGTTTCGGGAGAAAAATGTGAGGCAAAGATGATCGCTAGGAACCTCATCGATCTTTGGCATCAGTTTGCTAGCTTCATTCCATACGACGAGTGCCTAGTTATCATCGTCCAGTATATACAAAATGATCCAGAAATGCAGAGGGCTTTGGCTTCTTTACAGTCTGACACCTACCACCAACTCAAAATTGAAGTGGAAAAAATACATAAATACCAAGAAGTAAGTGAAAAGCCACACAAATATCGTTGCTATAATCAGCAATCTTTATCGTAAACAGAGGTGAGTAGTTCTTCAAAAATAATTTTTAAATATCTCTTTCTGTTACGAAAATTTAAACTCAAGATTCTCCGACATATCCCTGTGACTCAGAAACTCACTTATTGAGAAGGTCGTACTCAATACTGGTTTTTCGCTACCCTTTTTACCTTCTCCATATACGTAGTACAGAGGAAGTATTTTTTTCATGAAAAAATCGACTTCGAGATTTCAACGGAAATACATGTTTTGGGGTCCCTAGAACACGTTTTGACCATTTTTGGAATCATGTCTGTGTGTATCTGTGTGTGTATGTGTGTATGTGATTGTGGACGTTCTAACGTAAAACAAAATTAGTCGTATCAATACCAAACTTAATCTATAGCACTGTGGTGGGTGTTGTCAGAGTTGATTTGTTTTTGGATTAAATCGGTTAACCAGAAGTTGAGGTTTCCTTATCATAGCTCGTTTCCGTTTTTGCAAAATATCTCCATAAATATGAAATTTAGGTATATACTATTATTTATAAAATTTTTAGAAAATGTTTTTTTCTATAAATTTTGTATTAAATATATTTTTGTATTATAGGAGTTATTCATGAAATACTGATGAACCGGAAGTTGATGATTATGTACTTAGTGGATGCTCTGGGCTCTGTGGGCGAAAGGCCAATTTCACTGTTTTTCATCGAACATGTCCCGAAAAACATTATTGTATAATAATGTATTATTATAATATAATATAATATAATATATAAATTGTATAT
Source organism: Sympetrum striolatum (assembly GCA_947579665.1). Lineage (NCBI taxonomy): Eukaryota > Metazoa > Arthropoda > Insecta > Odonata > Libellulidae > Sympetrum > Sympetrum striolatum. The sequence continues at coordinate 42,577,087 of OX388342.1, read as the reverse complement.
AATGTTTGTGACGTAAAAGATAATATGATATAAATTAATCACTTACTATCCAAGTTTAGATTGAATATAGAGTTCGAAAATACTGTCGTAAATATATATTTACATCTTATGTATGGAGAAAGTCATGTGCAGGCCACATCAGATTTTACTTTAATCATTTGTCTCTTAGAAGCGTAGCTATTATTATTAATTAGTTTAACGCTCTTTGTATACTAGCTTAATTTTTTAACTTAAATTACTTGATATGATAACATTTGACTACTGTGAGGTAGTCTTTTCATCCTCACAGAATAGACAATATTGAATTCTCTATAACTGATACCTTATTAATTTTAAGCCAAAATGGTGAACTTATTCTATAAATGGGCAAAAAGAATAGGGTAATATGGAACGAATAAGATAAAATGATTCTAACAATGTACTATAATAAATGGTAAGGGCATCGAGACTCATTTTTTAAGAACATTTACTGAACCTCAGATGAAGATAAGCCTGACCTAATCATTTGTGATTAGTGCATCAGCTACAGCTCATCAATGAAAAAAAAACTTCTGTAAAATAGCTGGAAAGCGACTAAATAAAGCCACAAAAAGAGTACGTTGTACTTGAATCAACTGCAAGTGGACTCAAGCGATAGAGGATATATCTAGGAAGCGGATAATTGGATGTGAAACTTAGTCATGAAAATGTTTTGAAGACCGTGAATGTTTTCCGGAAAAAAAAATACTTTGAACTACTCTTACTTTTCTTATTCAAACATGCAGAATTTTCTGAAAGGGCTACATATCAATTTCAGTTCCTGGAAGACATTTCTGATTCCGGTCTGCACCTCAACTACTACGAGGACTTTCTCCGCTGGTTACTGCGACAACACGAGAACATGCTCCGCCAATTACGACCACCCAAGAAGCACCTCCACTGTCCTTCCTGCAAGAGTGGAATCATTAAGATGATCGACGAGATCATCGCAGTTTTCCCCAACAAGGAAATAGATAATTGGTTTGTTACCGTATGTTATCCTCACCCCGACTTCCAGAAACTCATCCATAGAATTCTTTCTGAAGACTTCCTGAAACTCGTGGAAGGTGCTACCAGATTTTTAGAATACCCGAATGTGACAGACGAGGGCTTTGAGAAGACCATCGATGAAATTATCAACGGTCTCGGTAAGTGTAACGGACATGTTCTGTTGCTCACTTTTAGTGCTTTTAGGTGATTACATAGAATATATTTTTCGCAGTACTGGGAGAATGCAGTGAGGCAAAGAAGAGCACCAGGAGTCTCAGCGAACTTCTGCTAGAGTTCTATAGTTTCATTCCCTTCGACGAGTGCATAGAAATCTTTTCCTGGTATAGAGATAACGATCCAGATGTGCAAAAGGCTATTTCTTTGATTCCGATTGAACCATTCAGCGTTCCCCTAAACATACAGACAAATACGCCGAAATATCAAAAAGTTAGTAAAGCTCTTCTTCTAATTTTTTAGGTTATAAATCATATTTTTTCATGTAGGTTGCTGAAAATTTTTTATGAACAGTTTTTACGAATGCTCTAAAATTTCTGTTTCTAAAGAGAACATGAAATCTAGTTTAGAAATTTTCTTATTATTCGCTAAGCCCTCTACGAAAATATTATACCTATACATGTTGAGGTTTCATTCCTCCGTGGAATGATAGTTACTATTATGGTGAACTCGCCATTTTTTTATTTTGTTTCAAGAAGACTGGGTAAAGAACTTAACTTTGCATTAAGGGTATTCTATGTTTTCCGCTAATGGCTGTAAATGTAGGTGGAGTCACAATATACCTACTCCTAAACACCATCAAAGTTAATTAAACACCATTTAATTTGATGGTGTTTAGGAGTATATTATGACTCTACCTATTTGAATTAAGGGATATGAACTTGGTAGAATATGCTTTTATAATAGGATAAAAGATTGCAATCTTTATATCTTGGTTATTTTTACACATCAAATATATTTTTGAATAAATCAGAAATTTAAAATTTTTACATGACCCATTCCATTATGAGAAACTGAATACCAGTTTTTATTTTACTCTTCAAGGAGAAGATAAGATGAAAATGTTTCTATGTAGACAGGAATAATGGTTTTGAACTCGACTTTTTCTTTGGATGATAATATAACATAATAGTAAGGAAAGGCTCGAAGGACCCCGGCCCGAATCAGTCACATTTATGCTGCTGAAATTGAAATATATGTTTTCTGAATTGTCCACAGTATCAGAAATACATGTTAGATTCCGGTATTGGAACCTACTTTTACCACCTTGCGGGACTTCCAACCATCGAGGACCTTCCCCACCACGAGTCTGGAATCGTAAAGATACTTAAAGATATCCTCGCAGTTATTCCCGTCGACGAAGTAGTGAATTGGTACAACAACGAGGTTATTCCTGACCCCGAATTCCAGAAATTCATCCAAATGATTAGCTCTCCAGAGGTGCAGAATCTCGTGAGCACCTATCCAGAACAACAGGAGCTGATAGACGCACTGCGCGATCAGGGCCTCGATATCGATGCCCTAGTGAATTTCATATCCGAGGGCATGCTGAAGCTTTTTGAGGAATACTTTTCGATGACCCGCGAAGAACTTCTAAGAATTAATCTTAGTAAGTGTAAAAGTCATGTTCAGTTACTCACTTTTGGTAATTTTAGGTGATTATAAAGAGCTTTTTTTTCCAGAAATATGAACATTAAAATGGTCAACGAGACCCTTGCGGAAACTCCTGCAGACAAGATGAAGGATTGGTTCCTAAACGTATGTGTCTCTGATCCTGAATTCCACGAGTTCGTCATGCTATTAAATAGAACTTTTACAATCTAGGTTAAGCAAGTTATTAATTTCATTTGACTTCTAAGGTTATTTTTTTTGACGATGAAACCAGATGCACATTTCGATGAGTTTAATAAATTACTCAATATGTATATTTGGAAAGTTTTTATTTATGTTTGGAACGAGTTTTCCTGTATTTTATGTAAACTTAGTTTTACAATTGTCGCCAGATATAGTATTTCATTACATCAAGGTCTGGCAATTTTACATCTTAATCATCTGCTTCATTTTATATGGGAAGATGTTTCTTCTCAGGCTGTCTTGCAAAGAGCCTTAAGCAGATCGATGTCAAGATTGATGAAGGGGTCTAATTTAGGCGAACGTAAACAGAGATGCAGTTTTGCATCTTGCGGGTCACTGCCCATTATACCGAGAGAAAATAGACAAGAAGTTTATTACATACCTATATTTTTTAATATTTCTCTTAACACGGCTGGTGGCCCAGAAGTATCTAGTCCAACTCTAGTTCGAACGATCTCAGCTGCTTAACTGCTAGAGTGACACTTAGTGTTAGTGCTGCGAGCTATCCCTAAAATTCATTCGATTTTCATTAATTTTTTGCCATCACCAGGATCGACTCAATGATTAAAAGGTATTAAAGGTCTTTGAAACGTGTGATTATTTAATAATATAGTTAATTTTTTTACATACAATTTAACGTCAGATTTTATTGAGCATATTTCCAAATATGTCAATTTTTTTTAAGTTTGACAAGTTTGAATCGTACACTTGAGTTTATCAGAGCATCTTTATGAAATATCAAACTGAATTCAATATCAATATTTCACGCAGCATCATTCTTGGTACATCAAGACGCAATTATATAGAGAATATTTCAAAATTGCACAATTTGCCAATATTTTTCATTGAGTCTCGCAATGGTAGTATTTTCGCCGATAAAGGATTTTTCAAGGCCTGGTATATATCTAAATAGCCAAAACTGAATTCTGTCACTTTTCGAACTGAAAGAAAGTTGCCCTAGCTTAGCCTGTATTGTATGGAAAAAAGGTGGCACTTCGTTTACTTTCGCAAGTGAGAACAGGAGAAAGGGTTTGAGGGAGAATACATGTGGAATTCCATGGACGGAGAGAAAAACTTGGGCAAGCGAGAAGTAAAAAGGGAATGAAATGGGGAGAGATGGAGAGAGATCGTAGAGAGAAAAAACTTGCAGAGCATGGGATGAATAAGCAGTTTCTTGCTAGTAGGCCTCACTTCCCTGACCTTCCCTTTTAGCCGGTGAACGATGCAAGGAGATTCTCCGTAAAAGCCTTTCGCTGTTGAAAAAATTCTTACGCCCTTGCCTCTATCTGTTCCACGTTACTCCGAACCGAGAGATATCGTTCAAAAAGTTGACGTTCTCGTTTGTTCCCGCAATTTTCCCTCCGACCCACGTTTTTCTGGCGAAAGCTTCTTCTCTGCTTGCCGCTGTTCCCGTCTGATGATGTTCTCTCTTACTTAACGCCTCTTTTCATCCGGTTGACGAGATGTCTTAGCATTGTTTCGCACTACTCCTCTCGGACGCTGATAGGATGGGAGAGAAACCGGACTGAATTTCACAAATGTAATTGGATTATATTTTTGGCAAATATTAAATGTTTTTTGAAAAGTAGTCGTGACCATAAATTATATATTTACTAGCTGAACTGCCCGTTGGTTCTCAAGGGGGAGGTAGAAGTATGATAAAATGTATTTTGATTATTTTTAGGTATCGAAGAGAATGTATCATATCTCATCCAAGCTTAATTCAATACAGGCGATCGAAAACTTAAGTTTTATTTTTTTTTTTTGCATTTCAATGTGAAAATACATGAGCTCGGATTCGACAATCCGTGGTCGCCAAAGGTATTTTCCAACCTAAATACGTTTGGAAAATTTTCGCATATTTTGTTGAAAATCTCAAAATTTCGATCTAGTGAATCTAGTGAAAGTCTTGCGTGTGAATTAAAATAATGTCAGAGTAGAAAAAATCTCGAGGAGTTTATTTTATTGTGTGTAAAAGGTAATATACCTCTAAAATCCTTAACGAGAAAACACATAGGATGCCTGGATTTAATTTTCTAAATAATCAGTTGGCGAGAGAAATTTGGTAGCTAATTTAAGCAATCAATATTCTTGAGACTTCTTCTACTATAAATCACTAAATAAAAGTTATATAATTTGCTGCCTAAAATTTTGCGATCTTCACCGGTAATTCATCGTCAATAGAGAGTTGATATTATGGAGCTAAAGATAGCCCGCATAACACCCACTGGCCTATTTATTGGCTCTCATTTCCCATAATCAGATGTAATTACCGTTGAAAATAATGTTGTACATAATGCAAATGTACATTCCATACTAAGAAGCTCTGCTAACATATAGATGCATCATTTACTGCAATAATGTATTACAGTATGAAAGCAGTATCTGTGGAAATAAGGAATTCGCTTTCATAATACTCCCTTAGCATTTCAGTCATTTTAACGAGATTTTTATCTGAGGCTTGCTTTTCTTTAATTAACGAAAATCTACTTTTTTACTAAGAAAGACTTAGTTTTAGAAATGAAACAACCTCATTTTCCCAATCATATTGAGCGGAAATTAAGATAAAAATGCTGAAGAAGTCATATACTGTTAACAGATGTCCAAATGAAAGCATTCTATTCGTTGGGAAGTGGAAATTCCAAGTAAAGAGTGATTTCAAAGGAGGCTCAAAGCAATGGGAAGGGACACGGACGATCCTCAGAGGACAAGCAAAGGCCGCAGAGAGGGGGATTTAATCGAACAGATGTTGTTTCTATAGATTGGGAAAATGATGGAATTGGGAGTAGGAAACATAAGAAGGCTGAGAATACAAATAGTCCAATTTTCGTATTTCCTTTTTCTTTATTCTAAAGGTGGAAGTGAGAACGATATCTTCCTTTAGCGCGGTATCGAAAGTGAATTTGATAGGAATGCATCGAAGCCAGGAAAAATCCTAAATTGACAAAAAAATCAGAATTTCACACTGCATGCAGATCAATTGGGTAAATATTGTAAACAAAGATTACAGGAACTAACATGAACAGGTTAGCATGCAAGCAAAAAGAATTTTCTCGGGGCTAAGAATATGTCAGAGCGGATGGAAGTGGCATTTGTAATTCCAGAGAAGTAAAATTAGTAATTTAGTAAAACTTCAAAAATTTGAACAGAAATACATATACACTAGGAGACCAATTTGCCAATGGAGTATGCTTGCTTTGAAAATGTTGCTACATATTTAGTACAATGTTCTTCGAAAATGCAAATCAATCAATCAAATTTTAGTTGTTAAAAACAGACTGAAAGATGTAAATTTTATAGTTACGCAAAATTAAGTAACCACTTACCGTTTTAACATCGGTGCATCTTCATCGGATTTAATCGGATTCACAGCAGTTCATTATCCACTTTGATCTTTAAAAATTGTTTCCATTTTCCATAATCGTATTGAATGGAATAATGATAATAACAATAATAATTATAGTAATAATACTAATCAAAATAATAATAACAATATAACAACTTTATTCGGGCGCAAGTGAGACAAAAAGTCTCTTCTTCCATCAAACCCATCGTCATACAATATATGAACAATCAATTTAAAGAGATGGTATGAAAGATATATGAGAAGAATTGTGGATGTAAAAGAACCTAAGAAGAGTTTAGGAAAAAAAATCATCCACTGCAGGAAAATACCCACTAAGGAGGGGGGTGTGAAAAACCTGCTCAAACCTACCGATTGTCATAACTAAAAAGATGGTAAGAAACATGATTTGACTTTATAAATACACTATCGTTGGGTACATACAGTTATTGGATACATCAATAAGTATAGTGAAGTTGACATTTAAATAAGTGTTAACCATTTACATAAGAAAATAAAATAATAAAAATGAAAGATGTTGATAAATTAACTGTACTAAACAATAATACATAGATCTAGGTGTACACATTTTAAAACATAAAAACCATCCAGTATATAGTCAATATTACGTAAAAATTAGACATTATCACAAAATATGGATAGGAAACAGGTGAGAAAACATTTTTATTACTACGATAAAGCAGAGAGAATTTTATTTGGATCAGCAATAAATATATGAAAATTGAAGACAAAATATCACCTTTGTACAGTTCAACGATACACAATTTTGATATATAATAAGAACACGTTCAATGCATACATATTTTATAAAGTCGAAAATATTTAAAAACGTAGATAATAAGGTGTCAGTCATACAGTTAAGCAAGTGTATAAGTACAAGTTGAAAGAAAGGAATAACGTAAATGTAAGGGAAGAATAAGGACCAAAAGACCAGAGACATGATTTTCATGTTGCAGTGACGTTCATAGTGAAGAGCTTACGAGATTTGGAGAGAACCAGTAGTAAATAATATGATATAATGGTAAGGATCCCAGTGCTTTGGTAGTTTGATAGATTTAAAATGAGTTGATGAATTAAATTTCTGCACGTTGCCGCTAAGAATAGAAATGATCTTTTAAATAGGGAGATTGTTGCCCAGAAGATAAATGCGACACTTACTAAAAGCGCGAGTTGTGGCTGGGGAAAGATGTTTCAAAGCTTGATTGCAGTTATGACAAATGAGTTATGAAAAATTTCACAAACTCCGAAGCAATGTACTCTGGCTTTTGCGTGACTAGAATATCAAAAACTATAGACATTATATGCAATTTCCTTCGAGATTCTAGCAGTAGCCAGCATAATTCTTTGTATGACTCAGAGACATGATCATATTTTCACAAATCAAAAATAAATCTTATATATGTGTTCTGTGCTCTTTGTAACTGCAGAACTAATTCTCCGGATAGATCTTGGTACGCCACATCTCCGGAACTCGGAATTTGCGATGAATTATAGCTGATTTTCTTGGTTCACTCTACGTGGGCGTTAGTAATCAATTGTTTACGTAACATAAATATCATTGTAATAAGTGTTATTATCGATTCATGATCTACTTTCTTATCTATAGTAGGTCTGCTATGTTCCTTCCATTTGTCTTCATGGATAAAATTTTGATACGATCGTAGAGTCAAAAAATCATTCGAAATTATAATATATAGAATTTCTTCATCAGACGTATAAAGACCTATTATAGAGTAAATTATCAAGTAAATATTAAGTAGAATAATGAAATGACAAACGGAATGATTCTAAGACAGAATTGTTCTTTTACCAGATTTTTTTATTTGAAATTTTTTGTAAAAATAAAAAACATTGTGGTAAAAGTAAAATTATATCTTAGATTCATTCCATTATGGATTACCACAATATCTCACCTGATTCTGTGAAGAAATGTCAAACGATATGTTTCCATGCTTTCTGGATAGGAGACTACCTGCATGAAAAGTATCAGTAAAGTGAAAGATTTGAGTTCAAAAAGTGCGTAAAGATTTGAGATACAACCGTGTTTCCATTCAATCCTTTTAGTGAATCTTGAGTTCACTCACAGCTTTATAACTTCAGCCACGAAGAGGCAAGGAAAGGAATAAAAAACCTTTCTACCAACATTTGGACCTTAAAATGTTACACTCTTTCCTTCTGTTTTCACGGTAGGTTTTAATCAAGCTTCCTCTGGGATGCAACACGAAAGAACCAAAATGTTATCTGCTCGTGGAAATCGTTTTCAAAGAGTTCTCTATCTAGAAAGGACTCAGGGGATTTAAAACCAGGTAAATCGAAATTAAAGGCAGAGAGAAGTGCTTTCACCAATGTATTAACTCCCTTTTCGGTGACATTGTTTGCGCTCGTGTTTCACAAAACCTCGCTTTCATTGTCTTTTGCCCCTTTAATCGACGTTATTCGCAGTCTTTTTTGAGCGCGTCACTCTTTTTTTCCTCCGCCAACTCTTCCGCAAACAAAATACTGAATACAATTTAAGGTAACGTATTCTGATTCTAAGCATCGCGAGATAAACATCTAAACAAAATATTGTATTATTTTTAGGAAAAGAGATCAATGTAGAGGAGATGAAGCTTTTAGGCTCAAATCTAAGGTTCGCTAATTTTTATTTCTTATGGTTTCATATTAAGATTTTGATTTCAAATGAAAGATTGTTTCCTTGTTAATTTTTCATATAAGAGAGGAACATTTTTGCCATCGATTTTCATGGATTAAGTTCTGGGTTCGATTCCGGTGGAAACCCACTTTTCCCTGATAATAGTGATGCCAGATAGGGTATCAAATTGTAGAATACCTTTTTTATGTTTCATTGTGATCATCCCTCTTTTGCATTTAAGGGAGAAGAAGAAGAAAAATCTTGGAAATAATGGATTATTTAATACGGTAGACCCAAGGTAAAAGACTATGGATGTAGAAAGAAGATTATTCAGTTTGCTTAGTTAAGTGAGCACAGAGCTAGATTGACCTGGCCGTATACTGAACGATAGTATATTCTCCAAGATTAAAGTCGGATTGAATTAATTAAAATTCCCTTTCACTCTTACCCAATGAAATAACTACATGATTTCATTTTGCATTAAATTTGAAATATGGCATTTCTTATTACTTGCAGCGTAAATTTATTCGATTTTATTTACATTCATACCACATTTGTTCGGTGTATTTTTGTTAATTAGAAAGCAAAGCTAATTATTTGGTAATATGGATAAACAAATAATATTATGCAATATATATTTTGTAATTTTCATTCAGACTTATACCGGACTCTATTTGAGCAATTATTGTTCATCGCAAATGAAGTGCGTAGGTACGAATACTCTCAACTCCTTTCCTCAGATATTTATATTGTTTGAAGAATGATACGTATAAAGGATTGATATTACGTGCAGAAAATCTTTTTCAAATTGGTAGTTGTGAGCAAAAAATAAAAATATGTCAATGTATTACATTACTTTCCAAACTTGGTTGAAATTTGCATTTAGGAGTTACTAGAAGTTTAAAAATCTGCTGCAAGAAAGAATTCCGTCCAACAAAGAATTAATACCCTTGTTCCGATTTTATTTTCTTATTTAAGTAAATCGATTTGAAACATTATTTTTAGGGAAGTTTACCCATAATCCTTTTATATTGGTGCTTTAAAACTCAGTTTGATACTTCCCTTTCCTCCGACGTGGATGGAAATCGTTTTACCAATGTTTTTATTCCATATACTTTGCACTCTTTTTGTTCATACACTGTTTATTGTCTCAAAATTTTGAGCAAGCAATATCATTTCCTTCTCCAACTTAATACGTTTATCTGTACCCCATTACGTGCACTACAAAAAACAATCAAATAAATATCAAACATTTTTGTGCAGATAATTCAACTCAGTTTTAATTCTCTCTTATCAGATCTGATGTCGGATTCCTATCTATCGTTGACTCGTGGAATCATTTTAGCCCTATTGTCTTTCACTGTAACCTCTAATTCCCCTCTGAAGAAAGAACACTCGTTGCGATTATTATACGCGTGTCGAGAGTTTTCTTGCTTGTATTGAACCAGTTGTGGGAGTAAAAACTCAAGTAAGCGATTTTAATAAACTATCATATACCAAAAAAAGATAACTTCCTATTCCGAAGTGACATTTTAGGGATTATATATCTACGTTATACTACAAAGCTGGGAAGAAATTAAACAATACAAAAAATTGAGTGAATTTTCACCTTTTATTTCCTTATCTTCTCACTCTTTCGCGATCATTCTCTGATTTCTATTCAATGGAACGGACGTCAGTAACTAAGAAAGCATGGCGAAAAAAGTCTTCATTTCTTTGTCATTTCCTTTCAAATCCACATATTCTCGGCGTACCATTCCTCTTATCTTTCGCATCTCATTTAATCTGATTTCATCACCATATTTAGTTTTCCTACTTAATATAATATAATAATAAAAATAATTTAGGTTTCGCAGGTGATTCAAACCTCCCCTCTAGAGGGCGTTTCCCTGCAGTGTTAATTTTATCCTAAGCTCTTACATTATGTTTTTAAATCCAAAAAGCTCAATTACTACTCTTCTGTACACTTTTTTCTAGCTATCTCCTTATTTTAAATTTATATGACGAAGAGTTAGACGTTAAAAGAGACTATCGTTTCAATATCTCCCTGAGTTAAGTCTTTTATTAATATATCAGAGAGAACAAAAATCGATATCTATGGCAAAACCAAATAAATGAAATAACCTCGGAGAATTTGCATTGAAACATCTGGTTCTGGTGAGAGAAGGCAGATACAGTAGAACCTCGGTAATCCGGACGAATTCAGGCACATTGGCGTCCGGATTAGCGGGGTTTCCGGATTAGCGAGGTTTTAAAAAAATAACGAAAAAAACATTTTTTCTCAAAAATTATATTGTATAGATAATGCATGTATATATTACAGAAGGTATTACAACATATAAAGTGTATGAATAATATCAGCGAGCAAAAAAGTCAGTTTTTTCTTTTGCGCGACCGTTCTTATTTTAAAATCAAGTGCACGTGTCTCTAAAACGTCTAAAGAGCATAATTTCATGTGCTTCAATATTTTGCTCCACGGCCCACTTTAATGATGTATTGAGTGCCGCCAAAGCCTCAGAATGAGAAATTTTGACGGAGTCCACAGGGTGGTCGTCGTCATCGTCATCATCATCTTCTGCCGTTACTGTTCTGATAATTTCGTCACATTACTTCGCTCTCCATCACATCATTGCAACCAATGTAGACATTTTTCAAATAGTATGTCCACCTCTCGTTTCTTGTTACTAATATACGTGTTTATATGTTCACAAGAAGAAGTTGCGGGTTTGCATAACTCCCAATGGACCGTCCGGATTACCGAGGGTTCCGGATTAGCGAGTGTCCGGATTACCGGGGTTCTACTGTAATTGTACACATTCTGAGACATTTCCTCATGGCAACCAGTTAATATTTCGGTTCGAGTCCGGCACCTGGAAATTCCACAGCGATACCTCCTCTGCCTTCACTAGTATCCAAAACTTATAGCTTCCCTGTTTCCACCCTATCCTCAAATCTTGCAATGACAAAAAAATCAAATTGCACCGATTGCCCTCTTAGAGCAGCGACGGAACATGCACACAGACTTACACAAATGACAGTCCTCCTTCGACCGCCGGCACTGCTGTAAGAGAGGAATCAAATGTGGAGGAATACATTGCAAGCATTGTTCTTTGGTTGCAATTCGACCAGAGGTGCTGCAGCGGTGGACCTTGTTTTCTCGGCTGGAGAAGGTATTTGAAAGGTTGACCTTCCGCCATTCCTTACTCGGATTAGCCGTGAAAAGGCAAAATAATATTTCAGTCTCGTCAAAGCTGTTAGAGAAAGGAGGACTGCTTAACAGTGAGTTAACTCCTTCCACTAAGATTCATTTTCTGTGTATCCGATCCATCTCCACTATTTAATTTTACCGTGTTCTATAAGTGCATCATAGACGGTTTATCACTACCTAACCTTAAAATATTAATATGGTTACCCCACTTAACGCAATAATAATTGAAATGAGCAGTGTAGCTCGTCATTGTGCGATTTGGCATTGGGAGTCCATAACAGGATATATTCGTCATTTCAATGCAAGAGGTTCAGCGCGAGTAACATGAGCATTGAATGTGAAGATGGAAGTACAGGGATCCATATATCTGTAGAGAGCTCTGCTTGGAACACTTTTATCAAGGTATGTTCATCTTCTTCGTTTAATTCTTCATGGTGATTGGCATCACAGGTCTTTGCTAGGGGCAGCACAAGTTGCATTTAAGTATAGTAAGATGGCACCACAAATGCTTCTTGGTGTTTTGGCAAATTTTCAGTGAAAATACCCCAATTTTCAGACTCACTCCCCTCAAATTACTATGAAAATACTATGTAGAAGGGCGGCGAAACTTTCAGCTCACTACGAGAAATATTTTCGGAGTATTTAGGGGTAGACTGAAAATTGCTGTAGAGTTATAGTAAGATAGAATTAGGTGCAGATCTATCAAATTGCCAAGGAATGGGTGATTTAAAACAATATCATCGTTATTTTTTCTTTACTCAACTTTCAAAACGTACTTTTGACGTGACAAATGGACTAGATTTGCGGTGTTCGTAGAAAAATTCACCAGATGATTTTGATTGAAGCTCTTTGCGTCAAATTGGGCAATTTGGTGATGTCACAATACAATCCAAGAGGGAGGAACAACCAACTGTGTCTGCCAATTTATTGAGCCATCCACGTTCTTTGGGAACTTGAATGGACTTGTGAAACCTTTTAAATTCGATGATATCAGTGCGAGGAGAGATCTAACGAGTCTAATGGACGTCCTAAGAACATAATGAATTGCTCATAGTCTGTGGCTTTCTTCAAATGTTCCGGCAACGATTGGTGTCTTGGAACCGATTACCACAAAATACGATTATTTTTCGATTTGTTTCAGTCAGTTGCCAAATTAATTAATTACTAACGCAATATTATGATCGCTGTTACGTGAAACACTTGAAATTAAGCATCATTAAGTAACCCTCAAAGTTAGGCACAATTGATAATCAAATGTTGCATAGAGGGTGTTCATATACTACCATCTATGTAGATTATAGATTTGAAAGTGCTCACTGTCCATTCAGATTTTGGAATCCATCGTATATTTCTGAACTTTACAGATTTTCCGATTATGCTTCTCTATAATTTAGTTCAAATATAGTTTATCTTCAACTATCCCAATTATCATAAAATATTCTGGCTGTCAGGAAAAACGACAATGCAATATTTAATCACATCAAGATTAAGTACTATTAGGAATTCTTAATATACCTTCTTATAGCCTTAGATTAAATTATTCCTTGAATTAGTACTACTCACAGCATTAAAAAATATAATTTTCTTAAGATGCTGCGTGGACGTATGCCCTTTCAACTTTGTTTCATCTACAGAAATTTTGCTTTTTTTTCGGCTATTCGCATCAGAAGTGCATAATTGGGAAGCCCAGGTTTTTTTACATCCATCAGATCTTTTTCGATTTCGTTTGCAGATTTTTCCTGTATATATTCTAGATCAGTGGTTCCCAAACCTTCCAGTCCGTGGGCTCCTTGAAAGAAGAAAAAAAAACTCAGGAAACCCTTCTCAGTTTTGGCATGAACCAAACAATAATATTGCAAACTCATATATTTATTGTTTTTTGATTCAAAGGAAAAAATATAATTTTAAGACATTTGCACAGAAAAATGAATTTCATTAGCAAAAATATAATATAATTTTCAAACATAATGTGATATTTAACGTGAATTATACATTATTTAAAGCGTCTGCGGACCCCCAAGAATATTGTCGTGGACCTCCGGGGGTCCGCGGACCACACATTGGGAACCTCTTCTCTAGATCATTGTTTTAAAACCGAATTACTGCGCCACAGTATTCCGTGAGTTATCTCTGGGTGAGTCGCGTAGTTAGTGAGAAGAAAATATTTGTATCGTCGCACTAACCAAGCCCTATACTTAGCGATTCATTTTTTCGTTTAATTACGGAAGATTGCGATATTGATAAAGTTTATTACTCCGCTGTCAGGATACTCTTCTTTTACTACTCTATGGGTATGGGTGTTAAAACAACAATATTCATAACTCTAATCATTATTTACATCTCTAATGTTCTGCGAATTGAGCGACCACTGTTATAGGAACTACCCTTGCTTTCGACTATTCCTTACAATGCTTACTATATTTATTAGAAACTCGCGAAATTTTAACTGGAGTAACACAATCAACAATCTAGATGCGTGTTCAATACTCGTGCATAAGCAGATTTCTTCATTGAATTTTTTATGTAGAAAAAGCCTACCTCGTTGCCCCCTAGGGAGTGTCCCACTTGCATGCTTTCCGGTGGAAAAAGTCTGCCGTAGCCGGAAATCGGCTTGTAAATTCCTCACTTGCTCAATTAATAATACTTCAATTGTAAATTTTCTTCTTCCACCCTAATCTTTCACAATTGCCTTAATTACTATATTTTAAGTGATAAATATTATTACTTTGAAATTTACCAGCGGCTGCTGCGTTTCCCATCATAGGCTTATGCTCGAGTCAATTAGTTTTCCAAGCTTTAGTGATAAATTAGTTGCCTCAGCTTATATTCTGGTCATATCATACTTGAATATATACTATTACTTTACTTGACTTATATTTAAAGGAAGACCTCAACCATTTTCCTTAGTTTACTCATATTTAAAATACTGTACTTTGAAACCCACGAACGCTTGGTTTAGCGTGTGTCAAAATTGGAGTTGATATATGAACGTGCCGTGGAAGACAAAAGGTCGCAGAGCATTGGAAGAGGGAAATTGCGAATCTCATTTCTTTCACAAATTGATAATTATACAGTACTGGAGAAGAGAAATGGCGGCGTTCAGAAGACACGGAGCATGCTGCAGAACAATGGCGTAGCAGATGGTGGAGGCAGATAACGCAGTGAAAGGGAGCGCACGTGTGTACGGGGAAAACGAAAACTCTGTCGCTTACAGCGTTCGAGAGAAATGTTTTCGAAGATGTGAATGATGGGATCGAAGAGCGAAGAAAACCTTTTAGAGCGGCGCTGAAGGGAGGAGCCGTCCGATGCTAAGAACCCCTTTCGCTAAAACATCGGTCGCGTTATGCCTGCGAATTTCAGATAGGCAATACCGCAGAAGGGCAATAACTGGGAGGAATCCCATCAATTTCTTCCCCACGATAGAATTGATTGTTCGCGGAGCCATATGTTTCATTTAATGGTCCATTATTCTTCGAAAGAAACCCCTAACGCTTTTGAAAGAGAAATCTGAAGTCTGGGAAGCCTGACGACGACTTTTGAAATTATCGTAGAAGCTGAGTTTGTTGATTTTCATTGAGATTCCATTCGATCGTGAGTTTTATGAAAGTTAGTGCTGATTCTTAGCTTGGTTACTTATTTCGCGTCCATGATACCTGAATTAAAATAGATTGGAACTAAAGAGTCCTTACTGGATACAGTATTTCAGAACCTGATAATTTTAACTTGAAAATTCCGATGGGATTCTTCCAAATATTATAAGTAAAATCATCAAAAATACATAACACTGAAACTATTACATTAGCATTCATAAAGCTCAATAAAAGCTGTGTACCAATTTTCATGTTAATATTTTGAGGAGGTAATGGACAGTTATTATAATAAGAAAATTAATTTAACAGTCGAGTAAAATATATGCTTAATTAAAAAAAATCGTGTTCGTATAATTGAAGTTGTAAGTTTTTTTGAGATCACGCAATGGTATAATGAACTGATGTATATAAAAATTTTTATGTTTGCTAATATTTTCTTTAACTGGGGACCCATACGACTTTTAAAAGAGATAATTCCGGTCTGTTATGCTGTGCGGGCGTTCCACTTTTCCATCCAAAAATGCACATTTTAGTAATGACTTTCTCACTCGTTTATTATTTTAAGTTAATATCAAATGGAATGTATTTCAGATATTTTTTCCGAGCGATTGAATCATTTTCTCAGCGTGAAATTTCAACGATAAAGTATTTTATTGCAAAAATTTCGATCAATTGCGGCCTGATCATTTTATCCGAAACCGTATGGTTTGTTATGTGGCCGAATGCTACATATGGACTTCCGAAGGAAATCCTAAGTTCCTATTTTCCCAGAACCTTATTTTAGAGTGCTCTTAAATATCCTTACATTTACAGTTACGTGTATTCGCATAACTTTGTTCATCACCAGCCTTAAGGTATTGTTTAAATAATTATTGTTTTGCGTGAAATATGAAATCAATATTTATGTTTAACGATTTTCTATTGTAAATAAGCCTCAGAACTAAACTCTGATATATTATTCTATTTCCTGAGAAATGCCTATCTACTCTTTCTAACCATTTAAAACAAGATATTTTTGGATATCTGGATTATCAGCAGTTATAACCATAAAAGAGTATCGAGATCGATTGTATATCCAACATATCATGTTTATTGCCCTGTCAAATAGCATCAGATATTAATATTTTTATTCTTGATAAACAAACGATATCCTCACACTGACATGTTCCTTGTCAATGAAATTTAATTTTTATTTACCTATGCTTTCAAAATATTTTTTTATTATTCAACGCAATAACATTTTAGACCTGTGTCCAACATGTTGGACACCAATTTTAGTGATTTTTATATATTATTTTTATTTATTTAATATTTATTTTTTGCACTATTTTATGGCTTTGATTCTTTTATTACTTTCTCCACATACGTAGTATAGACAATGTATTGTTTTCATGAAAAAATTGACTTCGAGATTTCAACGGAAATACATGTTTTGGGGGTCCCTTGAACACGTTTTGACCATTTTCGGAATATCTATGTGTATGTGTGTGCTTGTGGGCACTCATACTCAAAAACTGTAAATTGTATCAATACCAAACTTCATATAGAGCACTATGGTGGGTGCTGTCAGAGTTGATTAATTTTTGGAGTATATCGGTTAACCGGAAGTCGAGCTTTATCCTTCGAAGCAAATTTCCGTTTTTGCAAAATTCCTCCATTAATCATATATGTAGGCATATAATATTATTTATAAAAGTTAAAAAAATTGTATCTTACCTTAACTTTTGTATGAAACATATATATTTTATCTCTGATTGTTTAGGAGTTATTTGTGAAATACATATAAACCGGAAGTAGCTAATTATGTACTTTGTGGGCGCTCTAACATATAAACTATTTGTCGGATCAACACTAAATTTCATTTATAGTACTTTAGTTGGTACCGTTAGAGTTCATTAGTTTTTAAAGTAAATCGGTTGACCGGAAGTTGAGCTTTTCTTTTCGAAGCTCGTTTCCGTTTTTGCAAAACATCTCCATGAATTTGATATTTAGATATATGTTATTATTTATATAAGTTTTATAAAATATAATTTTGTATAACTTTTGTATGAAACATATTTTTGTATCACTGATTGTTTAGGAGTTATTCATGAAATACTAATAAACCGGAAGTTGCTGATTATGTACTTTGCGGGTGCTCTGGGCGCTGGTGGCGAAAGGCCAATTTCATCGTTTATCATCGAACATGTCCGGAAAAACATTATTTATAATGTTTGTGACGTAAAAGATAATATGATATAAATTAATCCCTTATCTTCCAAGTTTAGATTGAATATAGAGTTCAAAGTACTGTCATAGATAAATATTTACATCTTATACATAGAGAAAGTTATGTGCTGGCCACATCAGATTTTTTATATATATCATAGAATATATGTTGATTTATATCATCCACATGTGTTACTTAATATCAAACTTAGTTTTGATTCATAACTTTATCTTTAGAGACAGTTTAAAATATATGCCCAAAATATTGGAAATCTCATAAATTGTTAACAAATTTATACATTTCAAAGTTAATTAGTGTAATATGTTTAAATATATCTAAAATAGACAAATAAATTCAAATTTTGTTTTCTTTTTGGAAAAAAATTCAGGTCTGAAAGGATTTAAAAAAATCGTATATAAAAAATTTTTAAGGTACGTATTTTAAAATTATGGTAACTACTAGAATGAACTTTTTTTTGGAATATTACTTTACGTGCATAAAAATTTCGAGGAGGATTTCGTGGCATTTATTTGACTGGTAAATGGATCTTTGGAATTAAATAAGTCAAAACCAATGACTTAAAAGTAACAGAAATATTACGATTGTTTCTCTATTCTGTATCGAGAGATATAAGTATGTGAAAAAATCCTATTTCAACCTTAGGTTATCCCAAATATGGTATGCATACTGTTTGAAATATTTATATGTGAAATACTTATAAGTATAAAATGTATAAATAAGTGTATACGTATGATCTTACTCCAAAGTATTTCGTCCTCCATGAAATTTTGTAGATAAGGATAGGAGAAATGTCGTTCCAAAAATATTGAAAATGGATTAAGTAAAAGTATTATACTAAGTAAAAGTGAACGGAGGAGAATGTATGGGAAGAAAAGTATTGGGGATATAAAACATTATGGTGGAACAGATGTATACAAAAAGTGAGGCTACTCAAGGAAATCAGAAAATGCTGTGTTTGCTATTTATATCGAATGTAGCGCTTTCTCAAGTGCTCTCATTTCTCAACTGTTTTCTTTACTCCTCGGGAAGAGATCTTATTTCCTTTCAGTTTCCTCGGAAGAAAAAGCTCCTTTCGCTCATCTCCTTCCTTCCTTTTAAAGCTCGAACGGTTCTCAGAACTGTTCTCGGTCTTTTCCAAATGCATATTTTATCTCCTGATTGCAAAGATCGAACTGGTTTGGGTTTCAACTTCTCATGTATCCCGACTTTTAATGGAGCGATGTATCTGAGTCTTCGCCGTTCTATTTTTTTGAAATTCTTTCTCATTTTCCTATTCAACAACTCTCTCAGAAATTCTATGTTCATTGATTTCATGGCACAAATAATTAATAGAAGATGGGCATTAATGGATACATAGACCATTATGGACTTTTCATAGGAAATATTTATACTTCAACACTTCTAGAACAATGATTATTTGTTTAAAATTTTTATAATTCGACTCGGACTTAAATGATGTTTTATGAAACAGCTGAGTTAGTCATAGTTTCTGCATTTCAAAAAATTCAAAAATATTAAACTAAAGATAGAAAATGAAGGAGCTGAATGAGCCATAAAGATTTATATCTTTATCTTCAGGCATCATATCAATTAATTTAAAAAAGATTTATAATATAATTTTTTTATTTATTTATTTATTTTATATTATACCCACGCAGCAAATCTTATTATTCCTTTATTTGACTTATGAATAATCAGTCATTCTTTTTATTTCGAGAGGCAGAGAGACTTCCCAAATTTCAAAACTTACTTAAATGATGATGATAATTATATTTTGTAAATTTATACTGACACTTAAATTGTATGCGAGAAAATTCATTTGATGCCGCATGTAGAAAAAATGAATGATCCTCGAATATTATTTTTTTAACATTGACCAGGATTGTCTTTTAAAGTATTTCCTATCATCCTCTTCGCTCGTATGAATAATTCAATGCATTCATATTCTAATGGAGGCAGAACATTTTTTGGTGAATCATGTTAGGTTTTAGTTTTGTAGTTTATAGTCATGGAAGTAACCCTTTTTTGTTGTATAGGTTCTTAAAAAGTAGCCTAAAACTGTTTCATAGCGTGATATTTTGCACATAGAAAATTTTCAGATCAAAAGTATTCGTTTATAAATTGGCAAATCTCAATTTATATCGCAGAAAATTATTTATAGCAAGAACCATAGGATATTTTGAATTTGTAGAAACTTGTTTAATCCGTCTTTACTTATTCTTTCGGTTGGAATTCTGATACCTGAATATGACAGCTCTTGCCCAAATGTTAAATTCTTCCATTATAGAAATACAGCAGAAAGCTTAAAATGGAAATTTTTATATAAAATGACACACACCGGGCTCTCAGCGTTGTGAGAACATTCTCCTCTAGTTTGGAATTCCCTTTAAATTAGGAAAATAATTCTGCTCTCGAGATCTAGACTTTTTTCATTAACAAGAGAACAAAATTTTGGTGCTGATTTAAGGGGGAATTATGGAAAAATTTCCGGGCTGCGGCCTGTTTTCATAATAATCATGTTTTCTTTGGGCTGTGAGAAAATATCGGTACATTTTGGAATGAAGGTAAGCGACGGAGTGGAAATTTCTGTACCTCCTTCTCCTACTTCATTAACAACGTGCAAGTACGCGTATATGGAGTACTTTAGGAGATATGGATTATCCATTTGCGTTCAGAGCAATGTTTTCTATATCAAAATGCGCTATGGCCTTGAAATATCGAAATGTAAATAGGTTTCAAGAGTGTGTAATCGTTATGAACAGCTTTTGTATATATTTATAAGAAGTGAAGGCTTTCAACGAGTCGTAAAAAAACAGGCATGCGTAGATTTTTATTTCATATACATATTATTTTACTGGTTTTTTCTATAAGATGATTATAAAAAAACATTTTTCATTCCATCTGGATGCCTGCAATAATTCAATTCGCCAACCTACCTTATTTTGCTTTAATTAAAGTTGCAAAGACTGAATTCACAATCGGAAGTATGTAAGTATGGAAGGCAATCGAGGTTTATACGTAGCATGTTTTTTATGGTACTCATTTAGCCTCATGGTTATTTGTACGGAGAAAGTCGTACTCCTCAATCACGAATATTCCTCCGGTGTGTCTTTATTATTATTTAGAATAATATTTAAGTATTTGGTTACGTTGCATGTACGAGCTGTGTAGTACCTTGCTTTAATTAATCTTAAAATTTAATTTTTTTATTAATTTAATTATCTTAAAATTAATTTAACTTAAAATGAATGTAAATGTTCTCCTATATCATGGATTAGAAACTCTATTATTTCAATGTTTAAATACCCGATTGTCTAAGTTAGATAGAAATGGTGACGAGTTTTCTTTAATTTCAAGAAGTAGTATTTACTTCGCATTAATAAAATAACAGTGGCGTTATTGCTGATTATTTTTTTTCCACGACATTATATTTCAGTTCTTTCTTTCTGAAGTTATCTCGCATTGAGTTTTAATTATTAATCATTACAATTAATTTCTTTATTTAATACAATAAATTTCATCGCATATCCTCTTGAAAAACTACTTAATAAAGAATTTAGACGAATCTTCGTAAATTTCATTAATTTTAGGCCTGATTGATTTATATTGCTTCGATGCTTCTTTATATTTCTCGAATCTGACCAAATATTCACGTGAAAGGGGTTTGATGCCTGATAAATTACGTTTTCTTGCTAGATACAATTTTAAATATATTCCAACCATAGCATGGACCGTGTCTATGATTAGTATCATTTTCACTCAGGGGTTCCTTTCTAATTATTTCCTGGCTCTGTTAGGTACCCACCGATTCCTCTTTCCTTTGGAGTGTCAATATTCTTGTGTTTAATGCTCTTGCAAATCTTTTACCTATCTTTGGTTTCCTTGGCTCGTCTTGCTCCGTACATTCAAATAAGTAAGTAAATTTTTATTATTTTCCAATTAATTTCCTTATCATTACATGATACATTGATTATTCTTTCACGCTTAAATATTTTCAAGTCGTACTATGGAGCTTACATTGCGATAAGTAAGTCATTTTAGAACCTTTATTAATTAATGATTATTGGCATTTCCGAAAAACAAAAGAGCATTAGTAATTCTCACCAGATATCTTCATTATGTTGTGAGGCCGCTCTTTTTTGACCAGCTGAGCACATCGAAATAATTGATTTCTTATATACGGATAGAAATAGAAAACTTTCATCCCCTTCGCCATCCGAATATCTTCTCCACTCAGACCAAGAACTTTAGCAATCTCAGACATCCAAGCTCCCCTTCACTGTTACCTTGGCTCAGTCTACCTTGTAATACGAGGAGACTATTTCATCCTCAGCGCGGTCGTTTGCGGGAATACAAACTTGGGCGATCGTGAAGTTCACTGACCTTGACACTGGGATTTCTCAAACGATTCTGTTTGCGCTGTCCTTTGCTCTTCCCTGTAGCTCCTGTCACACTCAGGTGATATCTTCCAGAATTTATCCACCTCGTATATACATCCCATTTACTCCCTTCGTATATAAATCGAATATGCAAATTGACACCTTTGATTTTTTTAAAGGTATATTATTTATCTCAGTGGGTATTCTAGGCATCCATAATCATATTATTATACACAATAATATAGATCCAACGTAATTAAGATTTGGCTCCAATTTATCCATTTCTTTCCAGATATCACCTCCACGTTTATATTTTGAGTAATTCAATAACTTATCTCAATGTAAATGCGATGTTTCATATTAATTTTTTTCTGTTCAATGAGTTTCATTGAAATTCCCGCGTGAATAGCCATTTTTATCACGGAGATATCCCGTATTCAAATTGAGTTTCCATGAAACATGCATTTTGTGAAATGCATTACAAATTGTTTTATTTATTAAAAAGGAAAGAGAGCTTCTTCATAGATTTTCTTTTGGAAACTAAAACTTTTTTCCAAAGAAATTATTAGATTAAAGTGACTGATGGAAATAAACTATCTAATAGTGACATACTGTTCATTTGGACATAGCACGGTCAATGTTTTGGTAGAAAAATAAATATGATATTCCGATAACACGGAAATGTTATGAGGCTCGTTAGTAAAACGTTTTATAAATTTCATCGCATGTCTTGCATTTCTGCATGAGGAGTCTTTCGTGTACTGTTTATTTTGGTTTCTCGTTTTTTGCCCCATTATATTTTGGCGGTAAGCATAGTTGGTGAAAAAAAAAGAAAAGGAATTCGAACGAAACCCGTTGTAGTCAGAGAGTGAAAGCAACTCTTGGTCTCTAAATCTAATATTTATGCATGTCTGAGGCAGAAACCGAGAGTAGAACGAAAGCAGTGGACACGCAGTGCGGGTTGCGTTAAAAAAAAACGGGGCACGGAAAGTACCGTGACGTGGCTGAGACACGGCCAGTGAGCACGGTTTACAGGGAAAAGGGACAGAGGATATCTACAGAGAGGAAGACCATGAAAAGTGCATGAGTCTAAAAATACCGGAGGTCCACTTGCACTCTTTGCGGTGTGTGTTCCTTGAATTCTTACTTAATATTTCCATTTTGATGAAATTTTAATTTTATGAACTAAATAGAAGACAAGACCGTATAGTCTTAATTTCGCTCAAAATAGGCTATTTATTTATATATGTATTTTTATAGTCATTAATAATCCGATACTTAATTTTTTTATACATACTTAATTATTAAATGGTTCTTAATCTTAGTAAGGTATCTGCATGATTTCTAAATTTATTTATAGATAATTTTCTTTTAATTGCATTCAGAGAAACATAAATGACAGATTGCGTACCAAATGAGAGATCTAACAAATTATCTTGAGGACGATAATTATTCAATTAACCTGCTCTTCTCTAATTATCATGAAATCTCATCGTGAAGTTTTTATTATTTTCTATCAAATGCAAAAATTCTAAGTTCTCATAAAAATACAGAACCTACCTTATGTTCTTTTCTTAATGCTCCATAATGTCTGGTATTAAATTAATTTCTAGTCATAATTATAGAAAAACTAACTTTACCTTGATTGAAGAAATTCACAAAGAATTTCCGTTCGTTTACATATTTTAATAAGATAACAATGCACTCCAAACGATAAATTTTAATAGTCAAACAGGTTAATTTTTTCTGAATGACATAAAAAATATTGTATAGAATATCCTTCAAAATGATATTTTCCAGGGATGAGCAAAATAATTAGGAGAAAAAAAATGTTCAAGTGCCTTCATTTGACGAGTTGCTCTTGAAAAATCCGAACGCATCCGTCATGATTTGCACACAATTACGTAGAAAGTTCTTAGGATTCGCGATGTGGTGGAATTTGCAATGGCGATATAAGGATGCTGAGGTCTGACGTTGTGCCTCTCTGAATGATGAAACGATTCAAAAAGGCGCTGATTGATGGTGCGAAGAACTCGTTTCGGATGACGTTATCGGTGCATCTAAAATCGTATATTTTGTTTCAGAGGGATTTTTGAAACACAGCCGAAAGATTGAAATCAATATGAGGATGTGAAGGAAGAGAATGAATAGTTTGACGCTGTTTTATCTTCATCTCTCAATAGCCTCAGTGGACCGCTTTTCAATATCCGATGAGTGGAACTTAACGTCGAATCTCATCCCTTGCGATAATGCCAATTAAGATAAATGGTTTTCTTCAGCTAAGGATTGCACTCTTTTTTTGATTTATTCTTAATCAGGATTATATTTCTACGAATATCAATTTGTGATATAGTCAAGGGTTGAGTAAATATTTGCTTAGCTTTTCTTCTGCCCCCCTATCAGGTTTCATTCATATAGGTACTGAGAAAGTTTTTTTTTGAGTAAAGGTCAGGTTTTTATGTTCTTTATTGAGCATTCGTGTACAAAACGCGTTATTTCTGTAATATTACTAGTTACTAATACTAATACTAATATAAATAAATAAATATAAATATATATATATTTATATATATATATATATATATATATATATATATATATATATATATATATATATATATATATATACATATATACATATATACATATATACATATATTTTTAACTTATATACGAAATACTATAAACTAGTATTGAAATTAAATAACTTCAGGTCGAATTAACTTTCAACATATAAAATGTATCGCAACCTATTCTGCAAAGTACGACATTTATATGACATATGACCTTTATGTGCAAATATACCCTAACCCTTTTCCATGATTTGTTTTTATGACACCCCGACTAGCGTCGAAGAAAATATTTTAATTATAATTCTCGTGTCAAGTACAATTAAATACCTACCGTACAAAAAAAATTAGATTCGCAAAACCATTGATTATCAAGTGGCGTCCATAAAATATATCTAAATATATAAATACTCAGCTGAATATTTTCATTCCTCTTATTTTAAATAAATGAGTCTGATACTTTCAAAAATACGCTACAGCATATACTCGAATTTGCTTGATGTAGCAGCACGTTGGCTACCCGAAAAATAAAATTTCGGAATAGGGCTGCAAACCAGATCAGAATCCAAAACCTTCATAACTCTCAAGCTCCAACGGTTCCATCAATTCGGGATCCGTATTTATAAAACTGTCGCTGAAATGTCAGCGTTTAGCGCTTGCCAGAGTGCGAAACCGCGTCTCTATTCTTGCGTATATTCGCGTCCGGCGCATAAATCTTTACATTTAAGAGTTATGGGAGAAGGCCGCTCTCTGTTTAAGGAAGAGCGATGGCACTGACGGATGCTCGGAATGGAGAGAATTGCGAAGGAAAGAAGACGAAAGAGGATGTGAAAGGAGAGGAAGAGGAAAGATGGAAGGAAAGGAGGCGACTGATATTTTTCAGGGAATAAACTTGAAAGGTCTCCGAGGATGAATTCCCAACGAGCGCATTCTGGATAGTCGCCAGAATCCATTCTCTTTGCTCATTTCATAGTTTTCCTCGACAAGGCTTAAGAGCGTTACTCAATAATTAATGCCCATCTGTCCTGGAGCACATATCTAGCAAGAATCGACAGGGTCGATCTGTGCGCATTTCGGTACAAATTATAATGACGTGAACTATCCGAAAATAAATCGAATCCGTCTTCCTATTCGTTATAGATTGAGGTACGAATGTATTAAATCAATTTCTTCTTGCGATGCTGCACGGAAACTGTCCAACACCTCACCACTAGAGCCATCATCTCCTGAGTGAAGGAATTAAAGAAAAATTTAATTAGGAAGAGAGAGGCTATTGGAAATATTTGCTAAAGGTAAGTGGATAGCATATGAAAGGGCTGCTCAGTGCGAAATCTCATTCTAACGGGTTAATTGGAGACGTTTTAATTCATCCCTTTGGAAAGAGCGAAACGTTTCAAACATATCTTAAAGATATGCTTTACTAATAAAAGTTTCCTGTGCAAAGGATGGAGGAGTAAACACGAAGAGAACAACGTTTATTTTTTGTTAATTATTAGCAAATAGCACTCGCGGAAACAGGGAGTTTTAAATTGCTGTTTGTTTTACTATTTAGGTTGATCGGAAAAGGTCAGACGTATCATGATCGATGCATATGACGTAAGTTTTCAAGGCGCCATTTTTATCAACTCTACTACTATTACTAGATTCATGATCCCTAAGCATTCATTCTTCCACATTTTATTCCATACGCTTTATTTCTTATTATCTGACACACCGTAGCCATAACGATTTTTATTTTTTCTGATCACTGAACCATTTCAGGCCGCCGCAATCAAAGACATTTGTAAAGCATTTTGTGAATTCGCTGCGGCACATACTACAAAACAAATAACATTTACATGAAAGAGTAGAGTGCTCTGTAAAATATATGCGCTCAATTATAATTGCATTTTCCTATGGGAATCGTCCCATTATCTGTGTGTGTGTATGATGTGAGTTTTATGAACGCCAGTGTTTCAATCTCCATACTCATCTTTCACTATTTCGGATGAAGGAAGATAAGCATGCCAACGCGGACCGGTAATTAAATCACTTTTTTGCAATTAAGGGCCGTACATTCCCATATGTGCTTGCGTGAATTGGGGTTGTAAATTTGTTTCACCTGCTCAGCAATTTTTGGCAAATGATTCCAGTGGGGATTAATGCATCGCTCCGAGTGATGTGCAATAAAATTGTTTCAGTGAAAATTTGGCTCAGCCTGCGAAAACGGTGATCTGGGGAGTAATCATTCTTTCATTTCCGCAGCACCTTGCTAAAAACTGATTACGGAGTCGATAAATCACTGATTTGATTGTGCATTTATTTGTTTTCCTTCTAGATTCTTCTAATTTTATGAGAACTCAGAATTTTGCGTGATACTTTATCCTAGAAAATGCAATTACAAGCAGAACTGGCACAGATACATAGTGCACTACCCATGAAAAATATGGTTCAGAACAACTTGAGGTAGTTAGAAAAAGTGATTTTTAAAAAATTATGTAGAATTTAATTCTCCTTACGTCCTTTAGATATGGCATCTTCTATGAAAGGTCGGTTTTGGGGGTGGATGTAAACGATATGTCATTCTCACATCCAGTGTCTTTCTTTTGATACAGAATAGAGAAAAATGCATCTTTAATTTACTTTTGCCAGTCTTTTAATGACCGTGAAGACATGAATGCTCTTGATGTATTCATTATGTTGAATAATGGCACTAATGAGTCTCTTTTACTTAAGGATAATTGTAATAAAAAATAGTCATTGTGGTTCAACCTACGCCAGATATCCATCTTTTCTACTATTTGTATGGGTATTTCAGATTAATATTTGAAATTTAATGAATTTAGGTTGAGAGATTACGTTTATCATGACTTGAACATGACCTCATCATTATTTTATTCTTAACTTGAATATGAAGATATTTCTCATAAAGACCGGACTTCTTCCACCATTAATTTTTCGTGAAATTACTTCCAAATATTCTTTCAGAATCAACTCAGTCTTTTGATTAATATCTCTGGAGATGCATTGAAAGTTGTTGAAAGATTATTGAAACGCCTGGGTACTTCAGTAAGAGGGCATCATTCTAAGTTGATCGAAGAAACAATATAGTATAGAAGTTAAGAATCAACACGTTGAAATGCAAAAGATAAATTTATAAATTACTCTCTCAGACACTCTCCTCGAGGGAGAAAAGGAATATTTTCTAAAATTTAAAACTTTTCTCGGAATCTAAGAGTAAATGCAAATGTATAAAATTTAGATGCAAAATGTATAATACGTAATTTATTACTAGTGACCTGCTTTGCATTACTCAAGTATTTACAAAAATATTCCCAACTTTTTCAATGCACAAATAAGGTTAAAGGTCGACCGTCGACCTAATGTTTAGTTAAATTTCTACAATTACGTCATATATTCGTAATTATGATACCCGTTTATATTTAATTAATTAGTTTTTGTCGTAATTGGTTTACTGAGAGAGATAATTAGTAGGATGAATAATATTATCCTGTGGTAATTATTGAGCCTGTTTGAGACAACGCTATTAATTATGCATTTAGTATCCTTCAATCATTATCAGATATTCTTGCTGAAAATATCCAGGAAAAAGAACTAATCGAATGAAAAGAAGTGAGATTTGATAAACTATAGTACACTCCTGGCCAAAATTAACGCAGCACCTCCCTTGCGATACTTACGGCCGGTGCTGCGTTAATTTTGGCCAGGACTGTACAATAATCGAAAATTTCATCAAATTGATTGAAAGGGCATCGCGATTTTAACTTATTTATACCGATATTTTTTGATTATTTTGGTTTGTGTTCCGCAAGAAGTATTTTTAAAGGCACGCTCAGACAGTGCAAAGGAAAATTATACTGAACACATTTTGCATTAAATATGCCGAATATTCCCTAAGTATTTTTTATAAAGCGTTACAAAAACCAACAATGAACATATTCAATTAGCAATTGTCCTGTAATTCCCTCCAATTATCAAGTATGAAATTTCCAAATGTTTTGAGATAGAGGCAGTTTATGGCAGGGCTGTATGCTATTGAAACGAAGAGGAGGGGAAAAAGCTCTGCGGATGTTTTGTCTGGCGTATGCTCGGAGGTATGTTCAATGGATACAGCCCAAGAGGAAATGTGTCACTAGGAAATATAATACATATAGAGACAGCTGGCTGCAGCCTTACCTGGCTGCGTTATTCGTTATTCAGTTGAAGACTAGTTCATAGATGTAAAACACGGCAGTAAAAAAAACTATAAGCAAAAAATAGTTTTGTAATTATATATGGAAAATGCTGTCGACCTTTGCCATGCTGGACAGATGTTTCTAATCGTGGTACAGCGATAAGGTGGAATCCCCGCAACATCACGGCTCTGTATCGCAGGAGTATAATTTTACATTTCAAAGGATTATTCTTGGTAAATATTTCTGTCATAGCTAGCGGTTTTGTTTTGAGATATAATACTAATCTATTCCACTCAGCTCTATTTTATCCATCAATATGATTTTGCACTGATGCTAATGGTAGTTTAATCCGGGGGGCAGGAGCCAAAATGTAACATATTGTAGATTACGATGAAAAATGGGGCTCTTTGTGAAGGAGTTAGTATGCGACTCTGAAGTTAACTATTCAAATTCTGGTTGAGGTATGACTATCATATCGTTCGTAGTCCTTTGCATGCGAGCGTTCATTTATATTTTTACCACCAAATTTTGAGCAAAACCCGTTGAAAAATATTCGATTGATTGGTTAACCAAGCCTTCGCAACTCAATTTGGCAACTAAATACATAAAGTATTTATCGAAAATAAAATATCGAAGTAAAAATTACTTTTAAGAATTGTTTTTATCTGAGAATATCATTCGGCCACAATTATATCTAAGTATAGTCTTAGGTATTATTTCTTTGAAATCAAGCGTCCACGCATGACGAAGATAAAACTTTCGAAAATAATTATTTCCAACTCTTCAGCGAAATATAGTCGTCGTGTTTGACGCATTCATTCACCCGATTCAGCACACACTCAAATCGTCCGTTTACGCTCTCGCGACAGGTGATGTGAACTGAGTTAAGTGGGTTTTGGGCATAAAAAGCATATTCCTTTTGGCACTGCAATCTACACTCCTGTCCGTCGCATTCCATCGCCGGCAAATCCTTGGTCTGCGAGGACATGCGGAAACACGAGCCTCGAGATACAAAAGACGAAAATTCGCCGAAATGGGGGTCGGCAAATATTTGCGGAGGCTGTAAATAGACACACCAGCTCCCCTTTTTTTCCTGCGATGAATTCGATCTCCTGCAGCCTCTTCTCCGTCGATGTCTCTCTTGTGTTTAACTTTGATTCGCTCTTCCCGGAACATGATTTAACGAAGCGAACCGCCACTAATTAGTAACCTTCGTCTGTGTCTCTCTCTCGCTCGGTGCCCCTTCGCTCAAATCCCTGTCCTATTTGCGGCCATCCCATTAGATCCCTTTTTATTTCGCTTCTCTCGTTTCACTCATAAGTTGAGAATTTTCACCATCAGCATCGACTCTTCACCTCTCTTTTCGCCGTGAAACACTGTGTAATCGGCAAAGAATGATTTGAGGTAGAATTTAAAGTATTACGGGTTTACTAAACATCGTTGTGACTTATCGCTGACGTTAATGAATGATACTTCCATCATTTCTGTGATTTAATTTTATTATCATCTAAGAGGGGTTTCCATAACAGGGTACTCTAACCCAAGGCATACGGCGAATAATAGAATCTATACCTATGCTTTCTTAAAAGTATCATTTTCCAAATAATGCTTTTCAGAGAGTTCTATTAATTTAATCATCTTATATTACATGAATATGCACGGGTAAATGCAAACTTAGTGATTTATAGCAAAATATAAAAAATGCTTTTTCCAAAAACTGAAACCTACCCTAGGAACATTACCCTCCAATTTTAAAAAATAATATTTACTTTCAGCACCAATATTTCTCTTCCCTGAAAACTGGAAAAGAATCGACTTAAGTAAATTTTTGGTAAATAGTGGTGCTGTGACTGGAAAATCACTTTCTACTTAACTTAAAAGTAAAATTTCTTTCAACTGCGCTCTACGAACTATTAAGCTATGAAATAATTTCTAAGTATTCTAGGTTAGTCCTTAGTATTTTTCATCATTATAGAGACTAGTACTACTAAGACATTTTTATGTAGAGCATCGCTTTTTCAATAGAGCCAAGAAGAAATTCAAACTTCAAAAGTTAAAAGTAATTGGAAAATACCACTTTGTTCGGGACTTCCAATCAGCACTTATGATGACGCCATTCTCTGCATGAGCGCACTTAAGCCACAAAGCCTCGATTTAGAAAAAAAATAAAGGGAAAAGGAAGAATAACTGCAATCAGATAAGCAAAGAAAAAGGGAATGCATAAAAAGTGGAAGAATAGAAAGCAATAAAGCGAATGGAAAGGATAACTGCGAAAGAAGAGGGGAAAAAGGAAATTGAAGTGCGGATGAGATAAAGAGATCAATAACGCGGACATTGAAAGAAGAGACGGATGGGGACAGTTGAGCGGGAAAAAGGGGTCCATTGAGGGAACGCGAGATGTATTCGAAAAGGGAATGGGGTAAAATGGCCGAAGAATATATATATTTAAAGAGATACAGTCAAGAGGGTTAAGGAAGAGATGCAGGGAAGGAATTTAGAAAAGTAAATAGAAATTCGTCCTTCGGAAGCGAGAAAAGGTAATACTTGGAAATAGAGGCCAACATTGAATCGAACCCTACTGTGGATTTAATTCAATATAGCTTGTACTTCTTAATTTCGCTGTAAAGAAATTCTAGGAGGAATACATTTTAAGGAAAGATAGATTCAACATTAAGTCTCCGTGTGATATTCTGATTTAATCCGCCCAGCTTAAGAGCCAACCTGAGTTCATCAAAGAGGTGGAATTAGCGTGAAGAATTATAGCTGAATTGTATCCGTTTTTAAATTTTAAAACGATTCGTTCTGAAATGAATTGCATTAAAATTATTCCGTGTAATTAATTTTGGGAAAAGAGGAAAATTTCAATTCAGAAAGAAGATGGACTTGAAAAATCATTGATGGAAATGTAGAATATTATATTTATAATGATCATAAATTTTATAAAATATTATGTGGATTGATATTTTACGCATTTAGGACAACGTATTATTTTATACATACCCTGTATTCCCTCTTCGAAAAATTGAATGTTAGTTTATAGAAAAGACGACTTATAGAAATGATAAAGTAAAACAGGTCTGGTTTGTCAGAGATGTAACAGCTAGTTCGATGGAGACGTCGGTTTTAAATGATTATTTGGTCATACGCATAATGAGAAAGAACAGATATTCTCCAATCAACTCGACCATATATGGTGCGTCATTTTTCCAATTAAATTAAAGCACGAAATTGTTCACATGAAGAGAACCTCATAGATTTCAAACGTAACGATTATTTAATGTTTGCAACTTTATGTAACTACATAGATTTTATGACTTTAATTTCAATGCATAATTATTCATTTCTTCATTTAATTTTGCCAAACTGAATGTTCTCTTTTCGAGTAAACCATCCACTGCGTAAGCCGAGCCGTTTCTACCATAAGAATACTTATCGGATGCGCAGGATAGCTCGTGGATTCATAAATGTTGTGTGGCGGAAAATTGTTTTTGGAAATGTTTCGCTCAATCTGAGGCTGAAACCAGTCATGCAAACTGTGTCATCGTTCACATTTGGCATTAATAAAAATTCCATTATTAGAGTCGTAGTTTTAGTAGTATTTATCACTTCCGTAAGATATCTAATTATTTAGTATGATAGCAAGCGCAGCTAATTAAATTGAGTAATAACTCTTTTTATTCAGATATCCATCGTATTTAATCATCACCGTTCTAGCTTTGGCATATGTATTAGGTAAAATATAGTTAATTTTGGATCTCACGTACTTATTCCATGCCAAAGGAATTCAGCTATTTTCTAAATGAAGTTCCGTGATTTAGATAATCTTACGAAGATATATGTAGCAAAAAACATTTTTTAGCATTCCTCTCCTGTTATATTTCGAATTTTGTTTTCGAAGCAAGAATCATACTTAAGATAGCGTATTTTCTTAACTTTAAATGGAATTCATAACTGTAACATTCAAGGAAACAGAAGTAAATGTAACTAATATTTTTCTCGAATTCGATCAAAGCTTCCAAACGGTGAATGAGAGACTTAAACAAAATATGAACGAAGTTTCCAAGCTGAAATCGTTGCTATAACAACCAAATGAGTTACATTGAGCGAAAGAGTATGGAAATTACGCAAAGAATGTCAGGATGACAAAGTTTCAGTGTGATTAGCGAAAATAGTGAAAGGTGATTACATTGAAATGCCACTGCAGGAAAGTCTACAACTAATACTGGAACGTTAACTTTGTAACTTGCACCCTTGGTTTCCTATGTTACAAACAAAGGAAAATAAACAAAGAAACTCTCGTCTTACTCCCATTCAGAAGAACTGCTTTCCTCTCTTAACGCTGAGTAAGCAACGAAATGAGGTGGATTATAACTTGGAAAAATATTTCCACCCGTTTTTCCCTCTTTCTGCGAGAAAACCCCGTACAAATCCTTTTCCCAAATCCACCGCTCTTCTTTCCTTATTTCTTCGTTCTCTTTTCTGCCGTCTCATCCAACTGATCCTCTCCTAATTCCAATTCTTACAACGAACCACCGGCAACTTTTCTCGTTCCCCCAGCCGAAAAATATTTCCTTTTTTTGCTGCAATCAATTAGTTTGAGGAGATCGAACATTTATAAACTCGGGGATCGCGGCGTGAAATAGAAAGGAAAACATTGGGTATGATTTCAACATCATGATTTCACCATGGGAGTTCTTGTAACGGAAAACTAGAGTCTGTAAAAGAATATTTACCCAATTGCAAGAAAGTTTTGAAGCAAAACATCTGATTCTCAAAACACACATTTCAACTTTTGAATCACGCACCAAAGAAGCAATTTCGTTAATAAGTAATTTATGTCTTGAATATCTTTAGATCTTAAGGTACTCATGAAACAGAAGATTTCCTGTCATGTGAAGTCCATTTCCTAAAGTAAAATGCTTCCAAGCGAGGTTATTGATCTCCATTACATCCCATTATCAAAGTATGCGCTTTTCTTGATTTCTCATCGCAGAGAAGTACCCTAAGCTTAATTTTTAATAATAATTTGTTGTTGTCAATATTTATGTATTTATCAAATGAAAAAATCAAACGTGTATACATATATACCCGTAAACAGTATTTAGATAACATATGTAAGTGGATTTTTCGTTTAGTTGAAGTCCTTTTTGTTTACAAAAAATTCAACAGAGCATTATGATCTTAGCAAATTGAAAGGAGTACAGTAAAAAAGAAAAGTCAAAGGCATTACTAGTTTTTATCGTGAAATATTAATTTCTATTTGAAATCGCGCAAACTTAGATAATCACGTCAATTTTTCCAACAAAGGTAATGTAATGCCTACGTTGCTGTAAACAAAATGTTGGTTGCTACGACAGTTGCTATGACATTTTTACCATTTTAGGGGTCGTACACAAATTACGTAATTGAAAATTCTCCAATGTTCAACCCTCCCGTCCCCCCATGTAACAGCACCGTTACGCCAGGCAGGTCCTCCCCCACGCCGTTACGTAGAGTGCTTTGCGAAAAAGTTTTGGTCTTATGATAGGAAGAGAAAGATTTTTAGTTCCCAATAATTCACATTTTAATAACTAATTTTAATTTAAAGGCCATTCATACATTTCACCTTGATTCGAAGCCATGACCTGTTGATAATTAGCATCGCACAAAACAGACAGGAGAATATCCGTGCAGCCTACCACACTCCACTCGCATTCTGACTACATCCGTTGGACACTCGTGTTCGCTCGGATCAGAGCTCCAATTTTCCCCAGTAAATTGCGCGCGAGTTTTAAATTCAAACTTTAAACATGCAGAAATTTTGCTATTTTTTTGTAGTTCTTAAACCGTGATGTAACGCAAACCTTGGACCCCCACGTACCAGGTCCATAACGCCTGGCCAACCCCCCCTTCCCCCCAAATTGCGTTACGTAATTTGTGTACGGCCCTTTATCTAAATCGTTCTCTAAATCGGTGGCCATATTAACGAATGTGTTAGTAATTACCAAAGAAAACTAAACAAAATTGCTAGCTGTCGAAATAAGTTAGGCATCTATCGTATTTCCGCCATTCAAGAACAAAATATTTCCGGAATAAACAGTTTATAGTTTTAGCTATTTAATAAACAAGAATTGTTGAATTGAACTAAGAAAGATAACCTGTAAAAAATTGAGACCATTTGTATTCCTACGGAAACTTTTTCAATGATTGCAAAGAACTCGCTTCTCGGAAGGCTGCAGGTTTCCTGAGGCTTCATACAATTTAGTATGCTTATTATTGTATAGTATCAAAACATGCTTCAACGTACTAAATATACTATCATTCTTAACGGTAGGGGCAGCTTTTATACAAGTAAACTGTTAGTTAAATAAATTTAATCGTAAGATAATTGTATCCAAAGCGTTTATTGACTTCGTTATTTTTCTTTTGAGATCAAAAAATATCCACTGGGTCTCATCAAAGACGAGTCTTCCCATAGAGTATGTCGCTTTTTCACTCTCTTTCAATGACCTTCTCATCTCCGTCTTGTTTCGCTCCTTTTGACTAACCACCGTGATATACGTGAGTTGCGTTTGAGTGCTACCCTCAAAAACTCTGAACACCATTTTTGGAAATTCATCCGAAAAACGCCAGTAAATAACCTGGGAAAAAGGAAACAAAGCCATCCGTTTGTTTTTTCGAGGCACAAATTGAGGTTAATGCTCTTAGAAGACCCCGTGTTGGTTCGGAAAGAGTCAGTTAAATGTTAGGCATAGGAGTAATATCAGGTAGAAGATGAGGTTTAAATGCACCCGTTGAAGTCTGCGGAGACGGTTTACTTTCACAAGTATTACGTAAATATTACTGTGGATTTTCAGATGGGTTTGAATTAGTAAGGTAAAGTAAATAAATAAGGTAAGTAAATCATAACTCTATCCTTTCTGAACGAGTGTACTCATTTAATGGCGTTCAAATGAATCTTAATCTTAATGATGAAAGATAACCTATGTTTGGTGTATCTAAGTAATGGATGAAGGAACGGGGAAACAGTGCGTAGACAAGAGCCCTCGACAATCTCCAACATAGTTATTTGAATGATAGATCTTTTCAGAATGGTTATTGGAAATTTTGAGGTTTTTCCTCACCGCCATAAAGGGATATCGCAAGCCCGAAGAAATTCAGCTTCAAACCAAGAGACAACATTTTAACAATAAGCGATGAATATAATTCATGAATTTTTGTTTTAATTTTATTTGAGCTTTCAACTGCAAAACTAGATTTCTGTCACATATCTACAATATGCTGGTGAGGATTCTAGCGTGGATAGGCAATGCGTTCGGCTTTGCTGAAAGCCGTCCCGAGCTCATCTCCTGTTGGAAACACTTGTAAGGAATGAGCTAAAATGTGGAAGCACAATCAGTCGAACGGATTATGCTGCAACTGATTTTAACATGAATTTCTTAGTATTAAAAAATCATTGAACTGAAGTATATTTACTGCACATTTAATAATTAATATTTATATTTACCAGAAACTCTACCTGCATAAGTTAGTTTCAACACAGCGTTCTGTAGGAGAAAAAACAAGAGAATTTCATAACTTAGAGCTTTTGCAATATTAAAAGATTTTCAGTGGTCTTCGCCAAAGTCCGAAAAAAAGAGATTCTTATTTAATCTTCACCTTATATACATTATTTTTATTGCTGTGTAATTTTAAGCAGCAATCTCGCTCAATAGTTTTAAGACTACAAAGGAGGAGGAGGAGGAGGAGAAAGGTAACATCACCATTTATAAGATTTAAGGTTTTTTAAAATTATTTTTCATTTATTTCAGTACTGTAAACTATTTTACGATAAATATTTTAATAAATAATTACTTGTATAATTTATAGGAATCTGATTATTATAATCTGCACCCATCCTGAGTCGCTTCGTTTTAGGAACTCATCCCTTTATTCCCACAATTCATACTAGGAGTGGATCTTGAGTGCATTGTTTTAATAAAGAAGTAAACTTTTTCTCATAACGGGGAGTTATAAATTCTCCCATATTGTTAAAGATATGGATCAGTGTTGATATTTTAATTCGCAATTTTAAAAATTGTAAAGAAAGAATGGTACAAAATCATCATGGATTTCGTTTTCATATAATTTGGTGTGATTATGCGATTGTAAATGTGCTTAGCTAGTGTACCTAAGGGATCTCTCACTCCTTTCTCAAAATAAGTTGACAGCGATGCGATTGGAAAACACCACAGATATTTTACGAAGAAAGTTTACTTTTTCCAAATAAGTTTCAATTTTACTGAAATGACTGTGTATTATGAACAAGCTTAATAGTTTCTTAGCTAGCAGTGTGTTTTGAAGGACTTTTCTAACAAATATAGAACGAAAGTTGCGCGTGTTATTTTCATTCAACACACTCACAAAACTATTTATATTTGTGCAGACAAAGATTTATATCAGAAATGGAGTTTGAAAATGTATGAGAATCTCGGTGCAGCCTTGTACATTTGTTTGTCAAGATTTTATTCTGAGAGTTGACTTCCACCTCAAAATTTGCAAGATTGAGTTTGTGTTGTCATAATGTCGGTATAAAGTCGTTAATAATGCATATTCTTATCCATGATTCACCAATAGATTTAGATCATCTCATTGTAAATATGCATTGTTAACCCGGTAACGCCTAGCGGTACCGTTTGGTACCACCCGGTAGGGTATTAAGAAGATTGAATTTTCTGATACCTCCGAATATTTTGCTAGATTTTTTCAGTTTTACGTCTATTTGCATACTTTGAGGCTCACGATTACAAAAGATTTGCTTTTGTTTGTCCTTATTTACGCCAATACCGATGTTTGAAAAAGGTGAATTTTCATGAATCCCAAAAAACACGCTTTTTTCGTGCAGACCTTCCGATTTTTTTTAATATTTCCAGTTTCGTGGCTATCTACGAGATTTTTTCAAGTGGTATCAAATGTCAATACATCAAGCTATAGATGCAATTAGAATTTTAGGTTGCTAGTTTATTTATAAGTAAGTTACAATGAGTTACATTTTGCTGGTACCATATGGTACCGCTAGGCGGTTCCCGTTATACTTTTATGCGGGAAGCGGAAATTTCTTCTGCAACGACATCTCTATCGGATTTCTTTTGTACTTGCGATTTTATTGCAAATAAATATTTAAATATAGTTTCCTTTCATTTATGTGCACCCCAAAAATATATCTAGTTCAGTAGTTTTTGATGATTTAGGCTGATTTCGGAAGTATGGATTTACCCTTTTCGGGCCCTTGACGTACACCCTTGACCGGATAAGGAAGAGACAGATGTTGGGTCTGGTTGTAAAAATGAACCATTTCTCTAAAGGAGCGAAAGAAGCTAATAGATGAGGAGTGGTGGAAGGGATTGCCACCGTAAACTTCGAAGATGGCTGGCAAAAAGCGAGGAACACGCGACCTGAGACAATTCGGAAAGATTTTGTATTGCTTTGGTCTTCCGTTTCTCCATCGCGAACAACCGAGCAATATTTGCGCCTTTAACTCCTTATTCTAAGTTACACTTCCAAGGAGCGTTTGGATAGCTGAACTACGTAAGAGACCTCACACACGCGAACAGGTGATCCTTTGGGATGATGAAGACATCACCGTCCATGACGCGATTTTTTCTAATTTTAATTTCATGACGCTATTTTTTTCAGCACCTTTAGTTGGAATGATAGATGAACTAAAACAGAAAGAGCTACATTTTCGATTCTATATTGATAATTATTTCACGAGCTACGACTTAGTGAAATATCTTCGCGGAAGGAATTTTGGTGCAACAGGAACAGTGAGGGAAAACACCTAAAGAATGTCCTCTGAAGTCCTCTAAGGAATATGCAAAGTTAAAGCGAGGATCTTTTGAGGCCAAAAGATCCGTGAAAGACAACATTCTCGTGGTGAAGTGGGTGGACAATACTGTCGTTTCGGTAATGTCCTGATGTCACGGAATTAATCCGATATCTGGGGTTGGGAGATTCTCCAAAAGTGAGAAAAAAAGACTCCTTGTGCCACGGCCCGCGATGTTTTAGGGAAATACAATAAATTTATGGGGGCTACAGATCGAATGGGCTGGAATATTTCTCTTTATCGTGTGGATGACAGAGGAAAGTAATGGTGGTGGCCCATTTTTACGTGGATGCTTGATGCCGTGATGCACAATGCATGGTTGTTGACGAGGAAAACAGGGAAAAGTACAGCCCAGTTAGATTTCCGACGGGCAGTAGGGCGTCCATATGCAGTGAAACTGGAATGATGTATGTAAACTAATCATGAGATAATATTTTGACATACAACAGACTGCATATGATTACTAACAGCGGGTTTTCTTTCCTATGTTTCTGATGAAATAAGGTACGATGGGTACAACCACTTCATGCGATTCACCACCTAGAGGCGAAGATGTGCCCATGAAAATTGTACAAGCAGAACACGAACTGAATACGGAAAATGTTATGCAGGGCTATGCATGACTGTTTCACAAAATTCCACATTCATCAGTAATACATAAAAGCCACAATGGCAAACTATTTATTTACTTTCAATATTTTTGACTTTGAGGATTTCTGTAAAATTTTAAATCTTAGAGCAATAATTTGTTTAAACATATTCCTATAATTTTTATGATATTTCATGTTAAAAATGTAAAAATGAGCGGAAAAATACAAAATAATAAATTATTTGTTCAGCTAGCTGTAAATTTCCGAAAATTCCTTAAACCATCAATTTTATACCCCAAGCGCCTAGCGGTACCATATGGTACCAGGCTATATCTCCGTAACTAATGATGTTAAAAGAAAAAGGACTGGAAAAATTTACTTAGATAGTAATACGTATTAACATACTTGATTATAATTAAATTCGAAGAAAATTTTTTTCCAGGCGTTACCGGGTTAAGATTCTGTGTCTGAAGGTATATTGTTGGTGGTATATCTTGATGTTGAAATTTCCCCAAATATAGCATTTCAATTTTACGTAATTCATAATAAGTTTATCTTTCACAAATATTTAAATCAAAACAATATATTTTCAGGCGTATTTTATGCTTGCACCTAGAGAAATGCATCCTAAGGCTAGGAAAGCATGATATGAGAAGAGAATTCAATCAAAGAGTAAAAAAAGATGGACTTCAGAGAAAAATATCGCATCAAACTTTCCATTTGTGCAAGATTTCGCTACCTCTAACTTGTTTTATCTGTTGTCGACCTATAATTACCAGGTAATTCCTTTGCTCTTGTTTATATTTCCCTATCTTCCATTTTATTAGTTCTTCATTTTATACCTATCGAGATCTGTTTTATTCGGGATTTTATGATCGAGTTGCTGACGAGCAGTTCGAATGAAAGCAATCAATAGCTTCCTCTACTGTTAATTCCCCCAGCACTGTGTTTTTACTTTCTCCCTATACGTAGTATAGAGAAAGTATTGTATTCGCAAAAAAATTCGACCTCCAGATTTCGACGGAAATAGATGTTTTGGGGCCCATAGAGCATGTTTTAGCTATTTTCCTGAACATGTCTGTCTGTGTGTCTGTCTGTCTGTCTGTGGTTAAAAAGTTTGTGTGCGCTCTATCTTAAAAAGTAATTATCCGATCATTTTCAAAATTCATATTTAGAATTTTCCTAACAATACCAAGAGTTGATTAGTTATTGGAGAATATCGCTTAACCGGAAGTTACGGTTTATCCGGAACAAATTTTTGTTTCTTAAATATCTCTGTAAGAATGCAATATAGGTATATACAAATACATACAAAAGTTATAGATAATGTACTTTACTACAACTTTTGTATAGAAAATGTTTTCGTAACACTGATTTTTTAGGAGTTATTCTTCAATAATGGTTAACCGGAAGTTGTTGTTTACCCAGAAAAGGAAGTTTTTCATACATATCTCTGTCAGAATGCAATATAGGTATATACATTTACACACAAAAATTGTAGATTATGTATTTTACTACAACTTTTGTATAAAACATTTTTTCGTAACACTGATTGTTTAGGAGTTATTCCCCAATAATGGTTAACCGGAAGTTGTTGTTAATCCAGAAATGGAAGTTTTTCATACATATCTCTGTCAAAATGCAATATAGGTATATAAAATTATTTACAAAAGTTATAGATAATGTACTTTGGTACACCTTTTGTATGAAACATTTTTTCGTAACACTGATTGTTTAGGAGTTATTCTTCAATAATGGTTAACCGGAAGTTGTTGTTTACCCAGAAAAGGAAGTTTTTCATACATATATCTATCAGAATGCAATATAGGTATATACAATTATGTACCAAAGTTGTAGATAGTGTTTTTTACTACAAAGCTTGTATGAAACATTTTCCTGTAAAACTCATTGTTTTAGAGTTATTTATATATTACCGGCATAGGCTTATGTTTTCAATAAATACGGAGAAAGTCGTGTTGGCCACATCAGATTTTTTTACTTTTTTTCATTTTTTTTGTTTTCAATTGCGATAGAAAAACCGAGATTTACGAAAATAATACTTTCGGAAACAAACCTTAGATGAAATTCTTCAAACCTTGCCTCACAAGCCATATCAAACTCTTTAAACGTTTTTCGGTACGGAATTTTTATTTATACTTACAAATGCCACAGCAAAGTTCACAGAGATGAGTGACTATTATTTAAAAAAATCGTTTATCGTCTCCCACATTCAACATATCTGAAATGCAAGGAAAACTGAACATATATTCAATTGTATCCGTATTTGAAGTATCTCCTTTTTCATCGAAAAACTGGCAATTTATATATAAGTTAAGGAAAATAAAAATTCTTTACTTAATATTTGGTCTTAAGGGCCTAAATGTCTGCGTTTTTGGTATATGTTTAATCTTGAATTTTCCACAGAAGTAGCGACTAACTGGCAATAAATACATAGTTTATGGATATTATAATTTATTCTTTAAAGTTGATAAAATGGTAGTTTTCATATTATGATCATTTTATATCTTGATACGATGGTACTCTTACCTTAATCCTGCTATTAGAAATAAAAAGCCGGAAGACTTAGTTGCACTAGATGCGTTTCCCTTAGTGGAATCTTCGTGGACAATTGATTTTGACAAGCACCACAATATTTCTCTTTAACTTCTTTACTTAATTCGCCCGGAATTGCACCACGGGAGACATCATGGAGCAATTCTGCAGGGAAGAAACCTCAATTAGCGGATGTAGGGATTAGAAGAAACAGAGCGTGGCAAACGGGACGGAAAAAGCAAGTTAGCTCAGAAGACGGTCTGAAGAGGGAATCCAAACAAAAACCTAGAGAGATGTATCAAGGCCGGTGATCCTTTGCTTATCTCTCCTTTGTCCCGAAACCCTTTCTCTGGATTACGCGACCTACTAATTCTTTCCGCATTAAGGCTTCAAGCGACCTCTCTGACTTTCTCTTTCCACCTTGAAATGTTCTTTTAGTCATCTCCACAATACCTTTGCTCTTTTATTATTCTTTCATCCTCCGCCATAAAGACCTCTCTTTGATCATTTATTCCTCCTATCCTGCGAATGCATCTGTTTGCAGAGGTCTTCTTCGCCGTCTTTTTGCTCCCTCGCACCTCCGTCTCAGGAGCCTATTTGTCAGCCTCCTTCTTTCATTTCCGCATTAAGGCGTCTTTTTAATTATAAATTCTCTTGAGAGAGTCCTCGCTTCTGTAAGGATTACTCTGGGCTTGAATTGGTGAGAGTCCTTGAGATTCTATCCGGGATAAATGGAACTGGATGTATGTGTCGTGGAGATAGCGTACACAGTACCAATAACGTAATCTAATGTATGGCGTAAGCAGCTTGTGTTTTTCATTGTCTCGATGTCAATACCAGTGAATTGGAATCAAAATATCACATTGGGATTCCGCATAGCCAAGTGTGTAGAGTTGCGAGAAAACAGTCCCGGGTTCGATTCTCGGCGAGAGCTTTAATTTAAATGAGTTATTGAGCAGTGGGCCTAAATTTCTTTTAGTTTGGGATATCCGATGCGAAATAATTAAATCCATCTGGTCGTCCTCGGAGTCCAACATCTCACGTATGAAAATGATGCAGTACTCCGTCTGCATGATATTTTATTCAAAAGACCATTCTCGGTGATTGGCTGCCTTCATCTGGGATGAAAACAGAGCAAAACATGCATTTTTTTGCATTATATATTTAAAGGATAAACTAAAAAATATATTAGGTAAGATGAATTTGAGATATGAAGTTCACTGAGGTCTGAGAATCTAATTTAATTATATGGATCAAATGGAAAAACTGCTTTATTTACGACTTTCAAAGTGTAAATCTGTTATTTATGAAAATCTACGGTCATTAAGGAATGATTTTGATCGAAAAACAAGATATGTGCTTTACAAGTGATATAAGATTAAATTTCGAAAATTAAATATGATTGACAGCGTGCCAAATTAATTTTCCTCTGGACATCAAAGCGTAGTACGTGCTTACTCCAAATAATTTCTAGAAATAAGGATTTCAAGCGCTGCATAATAACCTTGAGATCTTTATTACCTTTTGCGCATTCAAAGATGATTCTC
The DNA here is from genome assembly GCA_947579665.1 of Sympetrum striolatum. Lineage (NCBI taxonomy): Eukaryota > Metazoa > Arthropoda > Insecta > Odonata > Libellulidae > Sympetrum > Sympetrum striolatum. The sequence continues at coordinate 42,533,528 of OX388342.1, read as the reverse complement.
CATTATAACGCATCAAAAGCTCCTTTTTAAAATCAAGCCTCGATTTCGTTGATGAAGAAGAGTACGAACCGGTCTGATTTTTTTCCTCCAAGAGGAAAATTCACATCTCATTCATCTTCTGCTACTTGAAACTAAGTTTCTTTCCTCTTCCGAAAGATGAAAAGGGACCGCAAACATCTATCTAAGGATCCGCGTCTGTACTGATCGAGTCGTCATTTCTTTCAATTGGGATGAAAGAATTTAGATCCGAGGTTGATCTGAGCCTTCTCAGCAAAGTAGAAACGTCTTTTAAGAGGATAGAGCTTTCATCATTGGAATCCAGTTTTCTCGTAAAATCGTGCACCCAGGCAAACAAATATGAGATATAACCGAGTTTTTATCTACACTACCTTTTTATATTTACTGTATATTTACAGAAATGAATTTATTTATCTCAGGTTTTTTGCAACTGATAAATGTGATCATATGGTTAATGAAATGAATTCCAAAATTTTAGCTCAAGGGCTCAAAATGAATAAAAGTGATAAACTAATCAAGATGAAAAAATGGAACAAAACTGTACCTGTAGAAAGATAAATTCATCATTCCATATGTATATATTCTAACTACCATTTGAACTTAACAAATTTCCATTCAATTGAAAAATTTGCAAAATTATATTTATTCGTAAAAATAATTAGATACGTATGATAATTTTTTTTCTGGAAATAAATTTCACAATGTTTTGTCTCTTTAATGTATTTTTCTTCCACGATGAACTGTAGATACATAATCATGCCTTTGCAGAAAAAGAATTGAATACATCATACTGTAATGAAGGCATTACGTATATAAAATTTTCGACTTCATTACTTAGATTGATTACTTCAAGAATGTGAAAATAGTTTCCGAGTAATTGTGGACTGCGGATGCTTACATAGAGTGTCACTATCAGGAAACACTTTCTCCCAACGATACGTGTTGACTTAAAAAATTGAGAAACGTGAGGAGATATCAGGTAATGAGGTCGAACCCCTTGAGTTAAAGGAACATATCAGTAATGCTTTCCGTGGAGATAAAAGTTATCTCCCCAGAAAGATAACACGATTGACAAAGGGAAATCAATTATTTTTTCTGGAAACGGAAATTCTGCTTTTAAATTTAGAAATGGTATCTCGGAATTACCAAGAAGATATTTTTTTCGTAATCGCATAAGTGTGCTGAGGTGGTCTCAAATGATATTTATCAATTTTCTCCCTCATTTCTTCTCATGTTATATGTGAAAATCTCAATTTCTCTCTTATAAAACTCACTGTCATCATTTAAAATCAGAATAAGCAAAGCGATGTGGGCACGGTTTAAGGAGATTCTGGGATCGAAGAACCAGATATTAGGTATATTTGAAAATTTAGAGAACTACAGAGAAAAATATTTCAAAAAAAGTTATTTCAATATATTTTAATCATCTTTCGTTAGTATTTAATTACATTTTTCCAGCTTTGTAAATCATCGGGGGATTTTAAATGTGTGGATAACTAATGTGTCATCACTTATAATGCATGCTTATAATATTTGTAAGACAGATAGGATCCTCTGAAGGGATTATTGCTGGCAATTAACTGCTATTGATTAATTGAATAGCCCTCTTAATACTGAAATAGAATAGCTTATACAGTAATACTTTGAGGGAACAGCACCATGCAACACCACATGTATGCCATATTTTTCCCATAAGCAATTTCCTCTTCATAAGAAAATACAAGCTAGGTGAATAATGTTTTTCAACAACTGCTCCCCTTTATATATTTCTTGAAATACGTCTTGACCCTTTTTATTAGATACACCTATTTGAATTAGTCAAGAAAATTCTAGAAATCCTATGTATTTTCTCTCAATCGTAAAGGATAATAATGAGTCCTATTTCTTTATTTCGAATCTCTTTATCATTAGGATTGCATGAAACTTGTCTCTGTTTACGTATTGAGTAATATTCACACATAAATTAAATACTATCTAAAATCACCGGCGTTTACGGGATTAAAAATCAGACTTGTATCTTAAGAAAAACCGTTTTCTCGGTTACTTTAACCTAAGTCAATGTAGGAAAAATATTAAATGACTTAATGATAACTAAATACTGCGACAGATTCTCTCATTGTGACTATTAATTGACGAACAAATTTTAAGAATTGCCCTTTGAATTTTAATATACAACGGTTATATTATTTATCCGAGCCAAAATTCATTGCGAGAGGAAAACATTTTAACTTCCTACTGGACGATTTACGGTAATAATCTAAGAAGAATGACAAGAAAGAGTAAATTAAATTGATTTCAATTACGGTATTTGTTATCCAAAGGTGCTTGGAAGTTAAAATAATGTTGTGATAGTATCCATATTATTAAAAATTGCGTTGCTTAAGACATAAACATAGTTTAGCAATTAAAAAAACAATCATCAATAAACCTCCTATAAAAACATTTCGTGCTTCAATCTTGTCTAGTATTTTTTAAATCATTTCAAACGATATCAAGCCATCCAAACTATATCCTTGCTCCGAATCTCGTTTACATTGCTAAAGTAGACATTTTGAGTAATCCGGCGTTGAATGTAACACAAAGGTGATAAAATATTTGGTGCCGACCTGCTCTATTTTCCATAGACTTTAACACCTAAATAAGTGCAAGATCTTTAATCATAGCCACCTCTAGTCCTTGAGTTTCAGGCGAATGCTCACTCACTAAATTATGCATACGGAGATGACTGCACTCGAGTGTGTGAATTGAATAAATGAACGAACCATTCCCACCTTTCTGCCGATCCTAACTTTCAGAGTGCGTTCAGAAAACGATTAGTGGAATGGTTATGTTTATACTGCATGCAGCTGTGGGCAAATAGTCCATCCTCCTTCCCCGCTGAAATGCTTCCTGCAGAGGAATAGTCCCTTCAACAAAAGTTATGGGAGCTCGTTGGCCCAAAACGAACAGCGGCTATTCCTCCGCCCATCCTCTCATGCGGTGCCCTCTTTTTATGGTGCAACGAGGGCTTCCAGGACGGCCATGAGATGGTCATTACGAGATCAAAGCCTCTAGACCAACGCTCCCTCCACTTATTCTAGCTCTGTACTTTCCACGTGTTTCTTTACAAATCGAGCGTCAAATTCAGCGATTTCCCACTCTTCCATACGAACACTCAGGGCCGTTTTTTAGGGGCTTTCTCGGCCCTTCACGCCGCAGCCTTACAACTGTTCACTGAAAGCGAGCGTGCGTGAAATATTCATGCTGTTATCAACTAGAGCGTTCCAGTAATCTCAAAGTAAAGGTATAATTTCGATCGAAAACATTCGTGCAGTTATCTCTTATTGTCATATCTTTTACATTCCTCTGCGAAAATTCATTTTTTAATTTTCTGTGAGTTTTTTATCAAATTCTTCAGAAGTGTTTCTTCGTCAGACATCGGCTACCGCCTCTTTGAAAACTCCGTCTTTGAACAACTGGCCCGTGCATTCATTTTACGTCTATTTAAATGAATTTGGTTATCCTATGTGGAATTTATGGTAGCAAATGAACTGAAAAAATCTAATGTGGCCAGCACATGACTTTCTCCATATATAAGATGTAAATATTTATCTACGACAGTATTTTCGAACTATATATTCAATCTAAACTTGAAAGATAAGTGATTAATTTATATCATATTATATTTTACGTCACAAACATTATAAATAATGTTTTTCGAGACATGTTCGATGAAATGGCCTTCCGCCCCAGCGCACAGTGGTCCGAAATCGAAAAAAGCCGGACAAAAGTCCAAAATTGCTTTTTTTGAGATGCAGACTTGAAACTCTGCATATATACAGCCAAATGATTGCTGATCATGGAACGGTAAGTCATTTTCCATAAATCGTATGCGTTACTTAGATACGGAGGCTCAAACATGACTAAATTTCCAAAAACACGCTCGATTTTATTTTTCTTCCAAACTCCTGTAAGTTAAGCTAATAGTGCACTTGTGGAAGGAATTTAGTGGAATAAAAAACATTATAATCGATTAAAATGGTACTTTATCTATACTATCCATCAGTTTCAAGGATATTGGTGAATATTTGTAAGGTGTTCCATCAAAAAATGGCGGACGCTTTTTTCAGACAAATTTAGACATAAAGTATTCGATATCTTTTGTTTAAAAAATATGTGCAGCGGGAAATTACACCAGAGTATTGGGTGAAGACAGTTTAAGAATATCCAGCAGAGATCTTTAATGAACGTTACCGACCACGAAAATAAACGCGATTTTTCGATCGCGCTGCTGGGCCTGGAAGTACGGCGGCTTCGTTGGGTGGTTTTAGTTTGTTGTCCTTTAACTCTTTAAAATCGCAGTTTTTAAGCTAAGTATGCAGTAGCTATCACTGTCACTGTTCAGAAATTCCATATCGAAGATATGAAGAGGATATTTGATCGTGCGAATGAGTCAATGGATTCGGTACTCTGGTAAATACGCTTTGGTTTGGATACTTTACGGATTCTTGCCGCAAGTTAGAAATATCCTTCAACTTTTGAGACAGTTAGTGAGCTCGAATGTACGGTAATGGGTTCATGCATTGCAGAAAAGGCACGATCTGATTGTTTTTCTACCACTTACCCTTTCCACCCTCTCCGACGAGGCCCACGCGAAAAGGGTCTTTTGTGATACCGCGATTTTTACTTTCTCCATATACGAAGTATAGAGAAAGTATTGTTTTCATGAAAAAATTTGACTTCGAGATTTCAACGGAAATACATGTTTTGGGGTCCCTAGAACACGTTTTAACCATTTTCGGAATTATGTCTGTGTGTATGTGTGTGTGTGTGTGATAGTGGGCGCTCTAACGTGAAAACCTTTGGTCGTATCAATACCAAACTTCGTATATAGTACTGTGGTGTAAGCTGTCAGAGTTGATTAGTTTTAGGAGTAAATCAGTTTACCGGAAGTCGAGCTTCATTCATCAAAGCTCATTTCCGGTTTTCAAAATATCTCCATAAATATGATATATACGTATATTGTATTACTTATAAACGTATTAGGTAATGTAATGTACTATAACTTTTGTATTTAACATATTTTTGTATCACCGGTTGATTAGGAGTTATTCGTGAAATACCGATAAACCGGAAGTAGCTGTTATGTACTTTGTGGGCACTCTTACATGAAAATCATTCATTGTATCAACATTAAATTTCATATATAGTTCTTTGGTTGGTGTCGTTGGAGGTGATTAGTTTTTGGAGTAAATCGGTTATCCGGAAGTCGAGTTTCAATCTTCAAAGCTCATTTCCGGTTTTCAAAATATCTTCGTAAATATGATATTTAGGTATATACTATTATGTATAAACATTTTAGAAAATGTAATATTCTATAACTTTAGTATGAATCATATTTTTGTATCACTGATTTTTTAGGAGTTATTCCTAAAATACTGATAAACCGGAAGTTGCTGATTATATACTTTGAGGGCGCTCTGGGCTCTATGGGCCAAAGGCCAATTTCATCGTTTTTCATCGATCATGTCCCGAAAAGTATTATTTATAATGTTTGTGACGTCAAAGATAATAAATAATATATACATTAATCACTCATTTCCAAGTTTAGATGGAATATAGATTTCGAAATTACTTTCGTAGATAAATATTTACATCTTATATATGGAGAAAGTCATGTGCTGGCCACATCAGATTTTTTTCATGAAAACAATACTTTCTCTTTACTACGTATATGGATAAAGTAAAAAGAACGTTCTCATATTCTCATTTTTACTTTCCCCCTATACGTAGTATAGAAAAAGTATTGTATTCGAAAAAAATTCGACCTCCAGATTTCGATGGAAATAGATGTTTTGGGGCCCATAGAGTTTGTTTTCGCTATTTTCCCGAACATGTCTGTGTGTGTGTGTGTCTGTCTGTTTGTGGTAAAAAAGTTTGTGGGCGCTCTATCTTAAAAAGTAATTATCTGATCATTTTCAAAATTCATATTTAGTATTTTCCTAACAATGCCAAGAGTTGATTAGTTTTTGATAAATATATCGTTTTCCCGGAAGTTGTGGTTTATCCGGAACAAAATTTTCTTTCTTAAACATCTCTGTCATAATGCAATGCAGGTATATACAATTACGTACAAAGGTTATAGATAACGCACTTTACTACACCGTTTGTTTGAAACATGTTTTCGTAACACTGATTGTTTAGGATTTATCAGTGAATACTCGCTAACCGTAAGTGGCTTTTTATCCAAAAATTGTTGTTTTTCTCAAATATCTAAAACAGAATGTAATGTTTATAAGTACAATTTTTACAAAGGATATAGATAATTTATTTTACTACAACGTTTGTTTGAAACATTTTTCTGTAAAATTCATTGTTTTGGAGTTATTTATATTTTACCGGCATAGGTTTCTATTTTCAATAAATATGGAGAAAGTCATGTGTTGGCCACATCAGATTTTTAATTTACTAATTTTTCATTTCAGTTCGCAACGCATATTTAATTGGAAAAGTATCTGTTATTAACGAAATTTCACCAATTTGGTTTCATAATGCCGAGTAAACAAGTAAAGAGGTCATAAAGAGACCATCTAATCAATTTAATATCAAAACTTGTACTTTGAGATGTTGAACAAAACCCATTAGAATCGAAAAGCAATTGTTCAGTATTGTATACAAATTTAACATTCATTGTGTAATTTTTATTTTGATTTTACTTATTGTAAGATTTTTATTCTCTGAGAGATTGTGAAGAATAACTAGACGTGGATGAAAGTGGATTTGGCTCCCTCAAAAACAATGCATTAGTGATTCTATCTGCTAAAAATGCTTTTACTCAGTTACAAAAATCATCTAAAAGATTATTGAGATTAAATTTTAGTAGAATGGTTATGTGAGTTTGAAATGACCCCTATCGTATGTATGCAATATTACATTTTGAATACTCGCACACCTAAATAATTCAAAACCACTGTAAGCTCCTGTCCCTCCTGAAAAATGATAATTACTTGAGAGATGAGTGAGCTTCCTGCAGCTAATAATGAAATCAGAAAATATTACGAAGTTTCTTCATGATCTGATTGAAGCCCCGGTAATAGACTCGAAATGCAATTCGTTTCATTTCTCTTTAGTAAACCTCTTGCATTCGGAGGTGTGATAAATCATTTGCCCGTCAAAGAGAGAGCAGTACTGAGTTGTGGTTAAGATGTTTTGCTGTTTGAGACGGGGAATGAGCCTCAGCGATTAACATCCTTTGACGTGATAGCGGTTTTAATTTCCGTCACTTAATTAATGTAAACATTGCAGATGTGTAGGCGTTTGGCATGAAGATATAATGACATTCTAGGAGACGTCACATGAAGTACCAAAGGGAAATCTATTTACAAAGTGTAGTTAATGATTTCCTTCTCATTCTATCTCATCGAAAAGTGTGTGAAATTTTTATTTAAAAATTTCCTAAATACCATTCATAAGGAGAGTTACTAACATTAGATGCATAATTGCATACACCACGGTAATTTTAAGACTAAAAATTTTTCCTCGTTATCAGAAAGTGAGCAAGTTTAATAGAAATACTAAAATATCTCAACAACATCCTGATATGACGATCAATTTGGAAGTTCAACACGACTTTATAAAATCATCAAATTATATTTTCCGTCCCTTTCCAAGGGAAAATACAAAATTCAAACATTATCTGGAATCGTTAAATGCAGAGGCTACATAAACAATACAAACAAGGTGTAAATGAACATCCGGAAAATGTAACTTCTTTCACTTTCTGTAACCTGAAATCAAAAGGAAGATTTTCGTAACCTTAAAAAGAGGGAAAGCTAAGTGCTGGCCGCGATCTCATATTTTATGGATTCTTGACGAAAATCACCGTTTTCGGTGCAAGTGAAAAGTAAGCGGTTTTTAAAAGTGAAAATTAAATATAATTTAAAAAGAAGGCAAGCAAAATAAATTTTTCGTAACTTAGGAGGGTCTCCTGGCAAGTGGATTAAATTTTTCGTTGAAGCTGGAAAGTAACTTTCCTCTTCGTATTTAATATTCAAGAGTAAATTCTGCGGAGCCCATTCAAATAAATAAAATTCAAAGTTCTTGAACGCTGAACTTATTTGAGTGAAAATATACTTTCGCTCTATGAGTAATATTCTAACTTTCCTCGATTTAACATTTTGAGCAAAATTCTCTTCTGAAAATAAAGCCCAATATGGGATTTCGAAAGAGGACGAGTTTAAATTAATAAGAAATCTGAATTACTGTGAGGCAGGAATATTCTATCAATGACGAATTCATCTTTATATCAAAGAATCCACGGATGAGCAGCTTTATTCGCATTAAATTGTTCTAGCATAAACCTCATACATCTGAATTCATCGTAATGTATGACATTTTGATTTTTGTGATTTTTTTCTCATTTTCTTTTACACACAGGATTAGTGAATAATATTTTTCTCTTGTTATTACTATTTTTCATTTTTTCTGTATATTTATCTGATTATGATTATTTAATTTACGATATTTTACAATTGTAATCACTGTATTGTCATTTTTGATGCGTTTTCGCGGTTTTCTTTTCCACCCCCATTCTCTGTAGGAGTTTTCCCCCCTTAGATTTTTTCTTTGCCAACCTTCAGTTGCAAAGACTTTACCACTTACTCTACTCTGTATTTTTGTTTTAATTTATATGTGTACAAATTATGCCGACAAACGAGGTTCGGTGGATGAGAGGGGCCCACATGGGACTATCCCCGCCAATAAACGGTCTAACTGAACTAAGCTAATTTTATCATTTCCTTGCATATATTTTTTCAGTGATTCTTTCGTTAGGAAAAATAATTCATTATGAATTTCCAAACATTTCTTCCTCTCCTTTGTCTCAGATTAGCTGATTGCACTAGTTGCACAACCTAAGTCGTTTTCACCTTAGAATTGAGGAAGTTCATAATCCACTACATGTATTATCAATTATTTCAAAATTAAATGATCATAATTAAAACAGAAATTTGAGGAATTTCAGTTCAAAGAACTTTGTACAGGACATCTCTTTAACATTGTATGTTACAGTAATTACTACTTATTACTTTTAAGATTTGAACCATTTTACTATTGTGATATAAAATGATGGAAAGGAGGCCACTTGAGGTTGTAATAACAATAAGAAAGCACCATAAACTATCCAACCACAAATACAATATATATTAACTGACTTGACAAAATTGACTTTTAATTTTGTTTTGATGGTTTTTGGTGCTTTTTCGTTATTATTTGTCACATACTCTTTACAAAATATCAGAGTTATGGAGATTGACAGCTTGACTTCAGCTTGATTTACGTTTTAAATTTATCTTATAATTGACATTTTAAACTATTATCTATTATATATAGACGTTTCTCCGGATATACCTATATATATATATACATTCATAGGGGATCAAAATTCTATCCATGTTCTACAAGTGCCACTTACTTGAAATTTTTACGACGTATTGGCCATAATGTGTAACCTCCAGAAAAAAGCCAACTTTGAACCACAGTGTCATGGGTTCGATTCCAGAAGGCCCCAAAGTCCCGATTTTCTCCATAAAGATACATGGCGGGGATTTTCGAAAATGTTTTTGATGCTCTTTCCGGCAAAGTAGAGAGTTGAAATTCAAGGTATCGCTCAAATTGTTCGTATCCGATGAAAACCATTAAATATTATCGAAGATTATCCTTGGTTCGACGCTAGGTTAGGGCAAATATTCTCCCATTTTAATTTACATTTCGATTTTTATAATTTTTTAAATCACTTCCCGATAAGATGGGAACTTGAAACTCAATATGTGGATGGATATCGTAAATATCTTTTATTTACGTTGTTGAACGTTCCGCTGATTGTCCTTAGTTCGATTCCAGAGAGCCATTTACATTCCTCTATGCATTTCTTATGGAGATAACGGAAACAAATTTTAGGTACTTACCGGCATGATATCGACTTCAAACTTTGTACGAAATAAGATCAAGCCCTAACAAGTCATTATGTGTATTTATAGCTGCCAAAATGTCCTGGGTTCGACACCAGGTGTTTCTACATTCAGTACCTGATCCTATTTTTAAGAATTATTTTGAACCCCTTCCCAATAATACTAAAACTTGAAATTCGGCATATAGATAGAGATCATAGATAAATTTCAAAAACATATTTTTTTTCCTAGATAGTCGTTGGTACGAATCCAGAGAGCCATTTACATTCGTGAAAAGTAGGACGTCGTTTGAGGCAGTTGCAGCGAATATTTCTGCTTGAATTTTCACACATAGCTAGAGATGATGATCTTCTGTTGTGCTGCATAATAATTTCACTAGGAAGACCCGGGTTCAATGCCAGACGGTTAAATTTCAGCGAATTTTAAGAATATTTTCAATCCTTTTTTTTTCTTTTGAGGACCGTCCCGATATGATACCGATATGAAATTAGTGTTGTCGATCTGCTTGCAGTATGCAAGCTATATTTTACTCGTAATTACTTGTCTCCATAACACCTGTCGTCGATCATCTTTTTCAATAATAATGACGTCATGATACATGTTTAAGAGCTATAAAATGTGGCGTAGATGAACTTGTAATGACGCTAATCTCTATCTTTGTTTTTCTTTCCTTAAATTTTCTCTTTCCTAGAATCCTGATAGAGGAAATGCAGTTTTCCTGTTACATATTTCACCAGACAAACAAGGACGAAAAATAATAAATGTTTTACCGCTCTTGCATTTTGAAAATCTCACGTAATACCACCTTTTATCTGCTGCTCTAATTAAAAGGAACTCAAGTTCTGTTTCAAAGAACAGGGAAATAAATGAGATTTTTTCCGACGTTAATGCCATAGCGAGTACTGCATTATTAGTTTTCACAAAGGCTCACGAGAAAGATGATTAATTCAAGGATAAAATTCTGGGACCGTTTGAATGCTTAGATGTTTTGTATTCCTTTGACCACTTTCAAAATTCACATGTTTTATACTCAAGTATTTAAGGGCAGAGGGGCAAATTGTAATTAGATAAATTTTGCAGACTGCTTCGAATTCACGACACAACTGAGATATTACAGAAACCATGTGCGCTTCATTCACTTTTATATTTTTAAGATGTAATGAAAAATACGTCAGCGGAACTTTAATCCTATATTTATTCATGATTTTTATTTATTCAAATTTTATACTCTACATCACAGATGTTGATTCTCACTTTTAACCGTTTGCATTTCCTTTATGTATTGAGTAATTGTGGATCTCCCTATGAAACTTCATTATAATATGCACCTTTTATCTGTCTCATCTCTCAAATGTCAAGAGGATTCAGTTTGCAGTTTGTTTCATCTTCAAGGGACAGTTTCAACTCAAAGCGTTTTAGCGCTTAAGAGAGGAAAAAATATGTCTATTGGTACCTCTTTGAGCCGTGGATAACATAGGAACAAGTACCAGAAAATTTACATGGCTGTGTAAATTACTGCAATTGTCGTATTTGAAGTATGACATCGCATGCATATGCACGCTCTCTCTCTCTCTTTTCAATCTGAACTCTCAGATCTTATTGTTAGTTCAACCTTGGTTATATTTTTATATCGTCTTATTTCGTATAACATTGATGAAAAGAGAAAAGAAGAGCATGATATTTGTGGTGTGAGAAAACAAACGTAAAATTATGTATGCGAAAAACGGTAAAAGTACCTTAACAAAAAAATCCTTAGTTGTTTGAGCTTTTTTGTGTTAAGATCTGTAATCAGCGACCCATTAGTTAAGAACAACTACTACCATCCATGTTACCGGAAAAAAGTTAAAATTAGTCGGCCTGTTTAATCAGCAATAAAAGGTATAGAACTTATAAAGGCAGGATCAATGCCACACCAACGAATCCTTATCATGACAATTTACTATGATTTTACAAATGATACTAAAGGAAATAAGCAATAAAGAAGCGCATGGTTCAGGTGCTTGAATTTAGAGAGAAGAAATGAAGAAGAAAAAGTCTGTTTACCGTGTCCAATCATAGCTCAGCAATGGAAGGGGAGATCCTGCTGTCACGATAGCTTAATAGACGAAAGTAACTGCCCGGCAAGTGGAAGATCCAAGTTCGTGCTCCGGCTGCGGCGGACGATTTTTTTTCAGAACGGGAGGTCATCAGACCCGTAACATCCAATCTAGAGATCCGCGTTCCATGTAAGGTCGTTAAATCACTTTAGTTTAGCAGACTTTATTCAAAACGCCTCATTCTGGTTGAACACTCAATCAATATCCTATACTTCTATCCTAATCAATGATGACTTTAGTGACAAAATAATAAATTGTTTCGAAGATATTCTACAATATTTTACTACACCAATTTAAAGTATCGCCATAATTATAAAAAATAAAATCTAGACGGTTTTTTGTATTTCAACATCAAAAACATAAAACGAATCCTATCACCCGCGATGTCACATTTCCTTGCAAAACGTAATGATAATGTGGCTCACTGGAGGTAAAAGTTTGCACAGGTCTGTTCTCATATAGATCTCTGCATTGAATGTAATATTACATTAAAACGCTGACCATTAAATAATACTGATGGCTTGAAAATTTTATTAAAGGCCATTTTTAAAGTGCTAGGAGGTCATCTTCAATCAAAGTTTCAGAAGCCTGCAATTTAGATAGCAGTTTACTAATGATTTTAGTTTCAAAGAAACTTCAAGCAAATTTGTGAGATCGTTTCATGAAAGTTGCAATGCAATATAAACCTGACTTATAGTAAATCTATATGTATGAACACTTACTTACTCTTATTAGCAATCATCAAAGACTGATCACTTTTTCATAGGGGAGTTTAATAAAGAAATGAATACGAATAAATGCAAATAACAAGTGAAAATATGAATTCCTGTAGTATTCCATACGTTGCAAAAACATTTACTCTTCGATGGCCCTTTGACCTCATTTCTAGAATTTCTATGTGCACGTGGAGGTACTGAAAAGAGGATTCATCCTGGAATTTAGAAAAATAATTGCGTAAGAACATAAGAGGAAAAGGTTCTTCTACGTAATTGAATTTTTATGCGAACAGTAGCAGTAATAGAATGATTCGACTGTAGATCCTCTGGGAGTAAAGTGAAATGTAATGAGAGGAGGGGGCAAATAGACGGGAAGGGTGAAAAAAATAACCTTGGAACTTGATCATAGGAAGAAAGATATAAGAGAGAGGGAAAAATTGACAAATACGCAGAAGGAGAAGAAAAATGTAGGGGATAAAAGGAGAAAGATAAAAATGACATTCTTTTCGAGTGAGGTCGACCGGAAGAATCTTACCAAAGAACAAAAAATACACTATGCGAAGAAAAGAATGGATGAAATACCGCAGCATGCCGATGACGTATGACATTATCTCGGAAAATTTGACAGAAGCTGCACCATTCATTCTCAAACAGAGCAATTCGAAATACCAACGAAAATTTCGACATCCTTCGTTTGAAATGTTCCAGATCTTTCGTCGAAAATTTATAACTTTGTCATTAGTAACGGTAGTGTCATAAGGATGGAAGACGTTAGATGTCAATGGAAGGGAAATATAAGAAAATGAGAATTACATTTTCCTTCAGAATAAGTCTTACCAAGATAAAATTCTGGATAAAGGGGCGATTTCCTTTGCCTGAAAACTTTTGATTGAATCCTTGTACAACATAACAAAATATACGACAGCGAGCTAGATTAAAATTTTTAAAATGAAATAATACCCAGCATCGCTTCAAAGAAATATTTCATTTAGATTCAAAGTAGTTATCTACCAGAAATTTCCATCGTAGATTTTTCGTAGTGAATCATAGTGACATATTACATTTTATCTTTTATTCAATCTTACCAAAATTATTTTTTCACTTTCAATACTTAAAATAAATGTATAAATCACAATTATTGAATGATTTACAAATATGTGTCTTAGCTATACTTCTCACAATCTTTTTTCTAATATTATGAAGGAGAATAATTTAGCCAAAAAAGTGTCTTAGCAATAAAGGCAATCGTTATTTATAACCCCTTAAAATTTTCTTTTACAACTATATTCTAGTCGAAAAGATCTAAATTAAAAATGGAACTCATTTGCTCGTTTCCCCAAAAACAGTTAATTTCCTCTATTATTCCATTTACGTACAGCATAGAGTAAGGGCACCAGGGAATATCCATGCACAGAATAGGAATGAACCTATTGCGGTGATAATACTACTTACTCTACGAGGAATTCTTCTTCATTTGCATGGGAACTTAAGCGTCACATGAAACTATATAATGACATAAATTGTAGATGCATCCTAAAGTTACGAATTTCTTAATAATGGATAAAGTAGAAATATATTAGTATCATTTTTTTATATTTAATATGAGAGCAACGAAATTAGACTTCGAGAATTTTACAGCGGTTTAGCTTCCACGATCCTGCTATATCTAATCTTCTTCGCCAATATTATTATTCTATCAAAAAAATTCATGTGTATACACCCAGGAACAAAAATGTTCAAAATTATTAACTAACACCCAGTTTATCTATTAATATTTCGCCCTCAGCATGGTATAAGTTTTCAATATCAATTGAATAGTTATAAATGCATCAACTGACAGAGTCTACTTCTATGAGTATTGACTGCTTTCCTTGCAATATGAAATTGCAATCTCTGCTTTCATATAATAAATGCTTTTCGCGTATAATTTCTTCTTCCTTAATCTAAACAAAATATAGAATTTATTTTTTTCGGTTCATTCTATAGTATGAGACAAAACGGAAAGGGCTTCTATATGTATCTTTTGAATTTTTTAGAAATTTACTATATTTACACTGAATTTATTATTTTGCGGTGAAAGGTTTTAAGTACATTACAACTAATGTTAAAAAATTTCAGCATCCACAAGAGGATTGAAGTCATAGAGCATATTTTTCTATTACCTACTTTTCAAAACTGATAAGATATTAATATTTTCCTCACAACAGTTTAGTTTTTAGTACTTTGAGCCTCTTTTATGATCATCGATTATAAATAAATTTTACGTGCATTCATTCTAAACTCTTACGAAAACAAAATAAAGAACTTTTCACCTCAGTATTTTAGGAGGATTAATTGTTCTATCAAAATTCAATTCTTACGTCAAGGTCCATTATAAAAAAATGGTGAAACGTTTATTTAAAGGTTAAGACGTGCTCCCTGGAAAATTTTCAATCCAATAACTAGGACTTATTACTTATTTTGGGCATAAAAGTAACGTGCGACACATTTGTTATTATGAGTCCAAGATTCTCTAATATGCCCAACTCCTCTGATGGTTCAGAACGGTGGGATATTTTTATCCGTTAAACAAAGAAAACTACACATTCTGTCATTATGGTGACAGTGGACGTTTGTCGAAAATACTCTAGATAAAAAGTCTATGCAAATTTAGATTCTATCTTGGATTCTCAATTCTCATGCATTTTTTCTAATGTTGGGAGATACGAGAGGAAAGATCCGTTACGTTATTGTTAACAGAATTTTCCTTAGAATAATTAGGACGAAAAATCATTCAACGAATACGTTATCTATTTTAAAGTCAATTAAAGGAGACCATTAAAAAAATGCCGAACTTTCATGAATTGTAAATTTCCGCGAATTTCCTACTCAATTTAGTGCCTTTATTGATAATAAAAGAATTCCTGTAGAACAAATGAGTGATGGCTACAAACACAACAATATATTTAGAAATTTCTCAGAAAAACCATACAATAAGAACAAATCGATACAGTGAATCTCTACATAACACCTATAGAAAATAAAAAAATATAATAAACGTGCAAAAAATGTTAAGTCCGAAGTACCGTAGCAAAAGAGATGTTATTATGTATATTCCCACAAAAAATTCAGAGAAAAGAAGCAGAGAGCAAAAACGAGCAACTCTTCCTTATTTCTCTCGCCACTGTAATAAATTTTAGGAATCCCCCGAAAAACGGAACAGATCTAAAAAAAGAGAGCATTTTCAGGATGAGATTAATCCCTTTATCCATAACATAACTGCGAGCGCTCTTCTCCGACTCTAAATCAGTCCTTCAGGAGTCGACTTACTCCGAGGAATAGTTTCCAGGGAATTCATTTTCTCGAGAATGTCACTCTTTATTTAATAGAATTTAAACTCATCATAGCTCCTGAGTCTTGGGATGGAGCTCTGTAATGGCTTTAACTCATGACCCCCTTGAGAGAGACCTCCGTCACATTTTGAACCTCATTTCCTTTTTACATGTACTGTGACGTCGAATTAACGCGATTTTCCATTTATTTCGATTATATCTTTAGCGGAATGAGTTTCCCCGTTAAAGCGGAATTATTCCGTGCCTGCTGTATCTCTCAAAGTAATTGCCTTTTCATAAATCCCGCGTTTGAAACTGTTGGACATACGTCTCCGTGCCGAGAATCACTTGTGCGAATAACGGTTCAAAGTAAAATACTTGAGCGTGCTTCGTAAGTATTTTTTTAGAATAGATGAAAAGATTTTTAATTTCTCACAATGGACCATTTGAGGAGAAACACTCTAAAAAAGTCATTTGAGCTGCATTAAGAGGCGAACCTGTTACAGATAAAATTTTTGAATTATGTAACTTCTCTTTTGAGCGTGCTCACGTCACTCTGTCTCAGCTCCGGCACTTTGAAAACAAGTATTCCAAGATAAAATTACCATTCTTCTTGAAAACTTTGTGCTGTAGATAACAATTTTGTTTCTCTCGATATCTGTTTTCATTGTATTTTTTTATATTTTACTGATAAAGTCAAACTTGTTTTATCTAAGCTTTTTCTTCCTCTAATTTCTTTCTCTTCCTTTTCCCCCTTCGACATTCATAATATTACTAACTAAAACGGTGTGTTCTGCAATTATTTGCGAACTAAATGTCTTTAAAAATTCCGGCTCTCAAAACACAGAAATTAATTTAAACATTGTTTTATGAATAATATTTTTCAATATAATTTTCAGATTTATTAAGTGTTAATGAGAAAGCTATTCTTACTTTTATGGGCAAACAATTATGAACTAAAATGCAGCTAATAATCAATTTAGACTATAAAAAATCACTTTAGTATAGCCGGAATATTTCGTTTCTGGCCAATAAAACTGCGTTTGATTTTTTCCGTATGTCTGTGAAAAAATTTATTTTATTCAAATACTTGAGTCGTTGGTAATGGACTGCTTCTCACCACTTTTATATGCTCATTCCCTGCCTTGCAAAACTGGAGCAAACGGATGAAGTGATAAGTTTGGAAGATCTTCCACCTTGGCCAAAAACGGACACTAAAAGTTTTGCAGGAAACGTCCTTAAAAATATAATTTGTTCTTGGAATATCTTTTTTAACCCGCAAAATTATATTCTATTAAATGATCTCAGAGTTCCAGTAGCCCTTCCGCCCACAGCGATAAAAGTTCTTTTGCCAGGGTCTTTCGCAGGTCGGCTCTGGCCGTAGGTGCATACATTCATTTGCTATATTATTCCCATTTGGGTAGTCAAACTAGTTACTCTTACCGTTCGCAATGCTGTTGCATACTTCCCCATCTTAAACTCATTTACTTCAGATACATCCATTGTTATTTACATACATTCCCTCTTATAACCCACTTACTAGTACTCCAGAGAGTGACATGCAGGATACTTCTGCAATGTGTTGTTTTCTTCTCCCTTTCCTTCTCTTATCCTACAACCGTAACACTAGTTCTAGTTAACACAGGTACTTTAAAGCCTTAACTAGAATTAAATAACGAAGAAACAGGAAGATAGTCACATAGGAGTACATTTACACCTTCTGCGTATTTGAAACTGATATGAGTTTCTACGTACGTTGGAAAAAGACAAGTGTAAATTTATTTCAGAGAACTTCGTTAAAATTGCTGACTTAATGATGACTGCTTAAGTATTGATCAATAAATAACTATAAAATTGGATTCCTTGCTGGCTTATTTATAAAGAACTGCTTACAAAATATTTCCACGAAGCTGGAAATACAGCCTGAATTTTTCGCAATTCAGTCACATGGCGTATCAGAATCGTCTTTATTATGAACGTGATGTACTTCTCTCCCAAGCGAAAGTAAAGGATGATATTAGGCACGAGACGGGCATGAGAAGTCGCTGGAATGAGATTATGGAATTGTGGACGGAATTTGGTTTATAGAAGCAGCAGTAAACTGTGCGTAAAGTAATTAGGCCCTCATGAATACCAAAAAGAGGAGATCCATTGTGTCACCGTTGTTGAATATTCAAGTCTTGATGGAGTTCCCATTAATGTGTTTGCGTTGAACGCTAAGATATGTAATTTTAATACATGTTTGCGGTTTATACGCTACTTTTACGGAGACAAACCAACAGTGAAAGTTTCATCATGTATGGCATTTACATTTTTGTAGTGAAATGTAATATGTTTAGACAGAAAAGTTCACGAATAGGAAAAGTATCATATATTTTGCAAATAAAACCGTTGAATTATTTGTTTTCTTTCACTTATTATTTTTGGTAACATTGCTTCGCAATATTTTTAAAGAGATGGCGGCTTATGTTATCTCAAAACTATTAAAAAGTTTTCCTAATTAAAGATGCTTTTATTATGTAACTAAGTCGCTTCAGTTGATAATCGTCAAATAATTTTTATATGGGAAAATATTGAGTATATATTTTTACTATCATAAGCATCAGCTGATAACGTACTGTAAAGATGTATCTACATTTGATTTCTTCAATTTTAATGAGTATCAGGTATTTGCAGTATAATTCTCTCTCATCTTCGATTTTGAAGTAAATATTTTACTAAAATTACCAATTATGGCTTTCCCTATACATGCTAATGTAAGTTGACTTAAAAAACGTAAAGATGCGATGTAGGCATTGAAATCATTATGCATGATTTCAGTAAAGAGCCAACGCTCGTTAGGTTTAAAAAAATTCAATTTTCTCCTTTAAAATTCATCGATTTTGTGAAAAGAATAATCAAATTGGGTAAATTGTAAATTCAATCACAACATGGTTAATTTATACTACCAGTACGCATTTTGTGAAATAAATAAAAATGATCTACAAAAATAATCTATCAAATACATAAAGTAACTTCTTATAAATAAATCTATAGTCACGTTTGAATGCTTCTGTAACTATGATGTAACCACAATATACACGTTTTTGTTGCATTAAATTTGAAAGGCTAAACCCGCCTGACTTATCATAGTCATTTAAATAATTAAGATTAATTACGAATGCATAATTTTTATTTATCAGAGCTCATTTTACATGTAAGGAAAAGGAAAATAAATCAGCGGTCAGGTTTTGAAGCAGAATGAGTATATGATTTTTAAGAGCATAGCCTTTTTGTTAAAGAAAGACTCTGAGAGAACACTGAATCCGTGGGTATATTGAATCACAGGTGAATGTTTGGAAACCCGCGAAACTTAGGAAGGTGGTGGCACGTAAGAAGGAACGAGGCGAAACTGAATGAGGGAATTTGGAATGCCGCTAAGGAACACAGAGAAAGATAGAGGTCGGGTAGGGATTGGACGCTAACCTCGAATTCGAGAAGGTGAAAGTACGTGGTAAGGAAGGGGCTAGTGAGTCCCTCAGAAGTGGAGTGTAAAACTAAGCGATAAGACCTTCTTGCGGCCACTGGGAATTCCCTAGAGCTTCATGGTGAATATGGAATAACACGCAATGGCATAAATGGCCGGATTAAGACGTGACACGGATAGGAGAACATCCGAAATTAGTTTCGCCTGAATGTTCAAATTTTTGTATAACATATGTTCACTTAGATTAATAATATAAAGTTACTTAATTAAAAAATTAGAAGGATATTATAGTCAGTAAAGAATGAAAAGGAACCTCTTAATGTAGACAAGATAAAATTCTTATGGTGAAAAGCTTGATGATGCTATAATTAAACATTGCGATAAACGATCTTTGATACATTTGGTTTTAGATACAGATTTTTCATCTCTAGATTACACACATACACACAATTAATACTCAGTTTCTAGGAAGCGAGAACGTACTCGTTATACATATGCAAATAAATTGCTTTTATTTTTAAGAGTAAAAAATGATGATTTACGTGTATTTATATTTAACGTAAATGTTACGATTTTATTGCGAAATTCTTTCCGTTACACACAAATACACAATTTATAATTTTATTCTACATTTAAATATTAAAAAAAATGTATATAAATTTAATTTTTAATAAACCCATATGGTAATACATTAGCTTTGCGTTGGTAAATAGCAATCCTTTTGAGATTTCTGCATACTTAAATTTTGAGTGTTTTATAAGAATTTTTCAGTATTGAAAAATTGAAATTGTGAAATCTTACTGAACATAATTCATGTATATATGGTTCTACCTTTAATTTCAATCGACCGTATTACTACCAGTCATGATCTGAGGGTTCTGCAAGACTTTGAGCAATTGCAGCAATTTCAGTTTGGAAAGATGGAAAATTAAGAAGTATTTCAAAACCAGCTGATGCTCAACTCATGTTTTTTTACTGGTATAGCTGTACAATTGCCTTGTATTAACTTAAATACAGCTAAGAATTTTCCACATATGATCATATGATTCATTTCGCGAGATCTTAAGGCGCGGCCACGCCAATTAAAGCCGTAATAAATATAATTGGCGATAATTAATTAACACTCGTAAAACTTCTTGAGCAGATGCCATTGTTTAAGGCGTCATTAAAACTTCTATTTATCACCAGTCATAAATAAAACGTGGAAGTGAAAGTTGGAATTCAGAATAGCACGCTGCGTTTGAAATGTACCAAAGGGGACCTCGATGAAATTAAATTCTGTATTCAGCTCGTGGAATTCGAGATAAGGGACTTAAGTTTAGGCGAGGAAGCGGGGAGAGGGAGAATCAAGTTCGGACGGCAAAAGTAAAAGGGAAGTTGAGTGAGGTCAAGAGATTACGACTTCAGGGGAAGGTGAGTGTACTTATTCTAAAAATGAAGAACTCGACCTAACCGGGGGTGATGTTTGAATACAATCTTCTCGAAATCTCAAGGAACTTGCTACGGAATTTATATTAAGGGAAATCCAAGTGGTAGAGAAGCATTGGTTGGCCACAACATAAATTAAATATTCCCCGCGGAAAATTAACTTGGGATTTAACCGTGTTATCCAGTATTTATGACGCCTTGAAATATTTCACTCTCAAAAAAACCTCGAACGCTCAACTATCAACATTTCAATTATGATAGCGAAATTAGAGGGTATTAAAGATATAACAGCCTTGGTGGCCAAGTGGATAGCATGCCATCCAAGCTATTGCTCCAACCATAATGTCCAGGGTTCGAATCCCGGCTGATTGGATTTTTTCGAATCAGGGAATGGTTGTGTGTGTTCGTTGTTGTTGTCGCCTCGGTGAAGCACTCCTGATAAGTTTATCAGAGCTTAGGAGGATTTCACCGGTGAAGGGCAACAGTAGCTAGGCATGGAAAAAAAGGTTGTTACCATCTATATTTTTCATGACGGAGAAACTTTACAACACATCTCTCCCATACAGGTCTCAGACTCTTTTCCGGGGAAACCATTCCCTAATTAATCAAAACGTGCAAAATTTACAAAACTTCCTACCAGAAAATGCATTAAGTTTTTTTATTGTAAACCTACAAACAAGAAAAATCACATCGCCACTCATAGATAAATATTTTCTGACTTCAATTGAAATATTGGGAATTAATTCCAATTTACCGACGTTTATTGCTTCCGGAGCCTATATAATGTCATTCTGAAATACAGATCCACACCAAACGTTCCTCTGTTCTTACCGAGCACACGGATATTCCATGTTCTTCCAGCGACAAATACAGAAATCGTCAAAACTCTAAACCAAAATTTACGGGAGATTTAGATTTAGTGTATCCGATCATTTTTGTGCTTTCTTCAGCCATCGTCTACCAAGTACGGGATATATTACCACATCTGTACTGATTTCAGCCATTTTGAGTTAACTTCTGACGTCGATTGGTATTAATTAGAAAGGAATTGAGCGATGGGAAAAATTTGTCATCTGGTTGTGAGATCAGGCACAGTTTTTTCCACGAATTACTAAAAATGTGATCACTGGAGTGATTCATCTATGAAAATGAAATAATCATAGGCAAAATTAATGAACTGGATAAAGTACTGCATTATAATATTAAGATACCGGTGATTTTAATTTTTAATTTATTTTTCTTGAATTTTAATTTATTAAGATTAAATTTCATCATACTATTCGCTTACTTTCAAAACGACAGAGTTACAAATTAAGCTGAAAATAAGGACAGGGAAAACAAGACGCTTATGAGTGGGAAATTCACGTGTACAGTAGTACAGTACAGTACAGAGATTTTAGAGAGTTCAGTATCCAAGTCCTCGTTAAATCATAATATTACACGACTGCTTCTACTTGAATATTGTTGGCGGATAAGAAAAATTTTCAAGAGAATCCGTAATTTCCTCCTACCTATACCCAAATAACATGGCTTTCTATAATCATGCCGACTTCCGAATATCGAAGCTTACTATTGGGAAGCATATTTACTCATATGATCCTTACTTATGGTCACAAGAAGGGAAATTTCAGCTCTTTGAGTTTTGGTGCTTTTTTTCCAAGCAGATATTCTTCTCCCCGAGTCTGAACGTTTCAACTCTATATTTTTCTTCTCGGAAATGGAATTAATGAACAGTTTCCGAGAAAAAGAAATGAACGGAGAATACCTGAGCATGCAAGTGTTTAAAGAAGGGATTCTAGGAATCTCTCTTTCATTTGTTTCCATAACGTGTCTCCTTTTAAATATTGGCTCAAATAATCCAACAATTAATTAACAGAAGAATAAAATAAAATAAATACTCTGATAAAATTGACTTATTCAATATCTGTAATTATTATTATAGTGTGTGTGTACTTTACAAGAGGATTATATTTTACTCAATACATGGAGGCTTGTTCAGAGAATAATTAAAATATTTTATTCTTCTTAAAGTTCAATTCAATATTTTGAGGACGTTCATTTCCCTGAATTATGCAATTCACTTGAAAATTGAAAAAATAATGATGCTGAAAGATTTCATTAACCTAAAGTACTTCCTATAAAAAGATATCCTTTCCTCGAATTCTTGGTAACGCAATAGCAGTGTCGTTAAAATATAGCTTATTACGGTTCTCAGTCATTTCCTGAGTAATATCTACACTGAAATTAGTAGATAAAGAGGGAAAACATAGCTCTTGCATCATCAAATGCGATCTGAAGAGACTTATTCTCCATTTGCATAAGATACTTTTTAAGTTCGTGGATACAACTGAAGTATCTCCTAAATCATCATTATATGACTAAGTGAGTCCGTCATACGATGTATCGTGTAGCTATGGCATTTCCAATTTATTTTTCGTGCAGAATTTTTGATGTGAATTGGTATTTTATAATCTTTGATTGTGGAGTATTTCCTTGAAAGATTTCTATGGCCTAGATTCCGAATAATTTTATCGCAATTTGGAAGAATTGAGATACGATTGTATACTGCGAGTAGATTTTCTTTGCTGTTTTCAAACCACATGTGATTTTCATCGAAAAATTAGAGAAACGTACGTTCAGAAACTCAGTTTTATTTTTTAAGCCACCAACATAATATTAATACTAGGCTAAATGTTGGAATATTTTCCGCAAACCATGCTTACTTTTATGATGGTTATGGTTTCGTTGTCCACCATTCGCATACTTTGAATTGATATCAATTCTATACATATTTAATTTTCAAGTGTAACCACTATACTTATTTTAACACAAAAAACATCATCAAAACGGTCATAAATATTGGCACTGCCCTCATCATCAAGAGTATTGAATAATTATATTGTGTATGTATTATATATATTGTAACTTATTGCATTCATCCGCTTAGTTTCAAGGGAGCTAGATAATGTGATTTCACGGAATAAATAAATTAACAAAAGTTCTTAGTGGTTTCTCACAAATTTAATTTTTCGAAACGACCGGTTTCAACCTTAGGGTCGGCTTCAGGTGAACTGAAGATGAACATAAGGTTTCGAAAAATTAAATTTGTGGAAAACAGCGAGGAACTTACGTTGATTTATGCATTTAGATGGCGTTTCACAATATAATAATAATAATAACGATAATAATTGGCCTTTATTCGGGCGAGATTGAGACTAGAAAGTCTCTTCTTACACTTAACCTATCGTCATATGCGAAACAGAAAGAAAGAGAAAGTTTGCAAAAGTACACCAAGAAAAGTAATATGTGGATCGAAAAACCTAAGCTGAGAGCTCAGGAAAAATATTCCACTGCAGGAAAACACTCACAAGAAGGGGAGTGTAAAATACCTGCGAACCTACAGATAAAAAACTATATTTTTGATGAAGGAGAAAGAAAAGAGTTATAATAGACAGGTAGTGAAAATATAACAATTGTACAAAAAGAAAGGGGAAAAACATAACTCTACTACAAACAATCAGATAAAATAAATCAACTTCACTAAACTGACATTAATTATAAATGAATTAAAATAAACTTTGAACAATGGGAGATAAATCTCAAAGAAATGAAGAAAATGAAATTACATTAAGAAATACGTCCAAATGAAAGATTAAAAGGTGTAGTACACTGAAAATAATCAAAAACATAGTTTATAGGAAAGTTTTAAAAGACAAAAAGAGAAAATAAACTAAAAATATAATAAATTAAATAAAAAATAAAAAGATTTGAGAAAATCAAAAAGATTAAAACATCTGCGGCTTGCAATTTGAAAAATACTAAAACATAATCTTAGTTAACTAATCGTTAATTATGTACATATATTTATGGCATGAGGCAGCGGATCAGAACTAAACAATTGTGTAACAAGGTTGGGGTGATGGAGTTGGGAATTTAAGGTCAGTACACCTTGAGTGATTCAACGGATATGAATGTTGATATGCTTGTATGATTTTTTCTGATAAATGAATCACAGCGAAAATGTTTTGAATGAAGAAATCTTCTGCGATCAGGGTACGCGGACTAAGAGGTACTTAACCGTAAAGGAACATTATGTTCCAAATGGAGCCCCTCTCATCTAGAATAGGTCATGATCTTGAAATAAATGTCATTGGATCCTGTTTGGGAAGAATATTGTCAGAAAAGACTTTTACTGGTAAGATTTATATGGAAAGGTTTTAACTCAACTCTACAGAAAGAAAGTATTTGATAATGGTATTAGATCAGCGCTCACTGTGGTGACTATTCCCAAAATAGATTCAATCTTGAGCTCAAACAAGGAAAGAAGCATTGCTATTATTCATAATTATCGTTCTAGAAGCCATCAGTTTCCTTCTGGAGAACCTGATAGAAGGTCTGTAATGTCTTCTCTTAGGTTAGTTTCAAATAATTGATGGAGAGAATTCGTGGTGAATAAAGAATAATTGCGGTTTAAGAAAATATTTTGATAGGTTAGGTACTACTCGACCTTTTACCAAGTTATGTGCGAAACATGTATTATTCCGAAGGAAAATTAAGAGGAAATTAGTTGACTCACTGGCTCGAAAATCTACAGTTTAAAAATTGAAATTCTCTTAACGCCCCCCTTCTGGTGTTAAATCGTGAAATATCTTTGCTCTCCTCACAATAATCTGAAAAATAACAATTTTTCATAGCATGTACTAATCGTGAATAAATAAAGACTATTCTAACTCTTTAACCTACTTTCATCATCAAATGTAGCTATCTATCTGTAGGTTTCGCAGGTTTTTCACACTCTCCTTCTAGTGAGTGTTTTTCTGAAGTATACATTTTTCCTATGCTCTAAGCTTAGTTTTTTTGAATCCGCATAGTAGTTTTCTTATTTGTACTTTTTAAAGCTATCTATTTCCATTCATATCTCATACGACGAATGGTTAAATGTAAGAAGATACTTCCTAGCCTCAATTCTCCGTAAAGTCGTCCTTTTATTATTATTACTATTTCGGGGAAATTCAACGAGGTCGGAAGTATAACTATCTCAAATTAAAACTTCATATAAAGAACAATCTTCAACTTCCCTTACAAAACTATTTTCAAGTACATAGAAATTATTTAGCATTAAAATGGCAAATACCCTGTCATAAAATAAATATATTCCCTAAAATCATATTTTTCAATCTTCTCGCGGAGAAAGTATATTTTTTGTAGTTTCATTCCTATATATTTCTATCTCATTTAAAGATGGTTCATCACTCCTCAGTATAAATGCCACGAGGAAGGTATATTAAAATTTAAGAATTTTTATTTTCCCAAAAATATTTTCCCTTTCCTGACGTGATCAAGTAAAGGTTGTTTAAACATGAATGAACAAGTTATTACGATATTTTTTCCTACATTTGATGTTAATTTATTGCGCATTGCCATATGTTTTCACAACTTTTTTGTTTATTTGTTGCACATGTCTATTTATCTTCCTAAGAACATTGAATTGCACTTGTTTATTGATACTGCAAGATAGAATTTTGATAAAGCATTATGTGTTCTTTTTTGTTTTTATCTTTATTCCTTTTTTACTGCATTAATAAAGGTGTTTTGTGTGAAAAAGCCAGAAAAGACTGTGCAATTTAAAAGTCTTTCCAGCGAAAGTAATGTTGGATTATCATAAAAGTATATAGATGCGGCTAAGAAGAAGAAGATAGGATAAGAACAAATAGGGAAATAGAAAATTGAATCAGAGGCGAGGACATAGTGAGATTTGTGAAGGCCCAGAGACTAGCTTGGCTGGGTCATGTGGAAAGAATGAGTGAAGAAAGGCTGCCCAAGAAATTACTACATGGAAGGATGGATGGAAAAAGAAGAAGAGGAAGACCGAGTAAAATATGGATGCAGGATTTGGAAGAAAACATAAAGGCTATGAGGATTGAAAGATGGTGGGAGGAAGTGCAGAACAGGGAAGAATGGACAGGCGTCTTGAGGGAGACCAAAGCCCACACCGGGCTGTAGTGCCAAGGAAGAAGAAGAAGAATATGGATACGGCGAAGGAAAGTTTAGGAAAAGTTGCGGATACAAGACAAAATTAAAGTTATAATTTAGGAACAAAATCATCAGCAAGTGAATGCCCATGTGGTAGGAGAGTAAAATATTTGAAAAAATCTACAGATAATAATAAACATGAGAAAATTGCAAGTGTCCTCAGTATTTGATTAATTATAGATTACTGCCAAATAAAACAGTAACATCACATCACACTAAATTGGAACAGCAGCCTGAATTTTTGCCTTAATTTTATTGCAATTCAAAAAGTTTGTACCAGAATTTCAATACAGTTAATTTAAAAATAAAAAAACAGTTTATGCATTAATAATTCAATATATCCTCATATCATCACATTATAGGAACAAATATTCGTTAATATTGCAAAAAATATAAATAACGTTTTGCAAAAAGAATCTGCTTGATGTCCTTTTGTAAAAAAGTTTGCTTTATGAAATAAAGAGGACGATTATTAATAACATATGAAATAGCTTAGAACCAAATGGAACAGCTTATGTTTGTACTACCCATTAGGAATTGGTACATATTATCACTCCTCACAGATTAGGAAGTTTAAAGTTAGGGATCAAGGAGAAGTAACACAGCAAATATTCAAGATAACGCGTTCCGCACATAAATATTTAAAAGCATCATGGAGAAAAAAAATAAATCGTTGCTCTCTCGCACCATTTAGAAAGCCTTGAATGCCCTCCCCTAAACCATTTGTATTCTTCGATGAGGAATCAGGTATAGAAACCCGAATTTCGTGCCAAGACCTTAACAGAGCCGCGCCCCCGCAATAATCCTGCAGTTTGGCCCCCGTCTCGGATTCTCTTTCGGGGGCCATTCACGCCCAAAACACGTCTCCATAAACGAATGAGCTCTGCAGCCAAATATCCTTCCAGAGGCTATTGTAGCATTACCGTCATTTGGCAATACCCTATATCTGCATCATCTGTCCTCCAGAAAATATTTTGGCAGTTCTTAGAGTTTTCAACGGTGGAGGAAGCATGCTGGAGGGGAATTCTGGAATTTGGGAGTAATTCTATGGAGAGACGAGAGAGATTGCAGAAGTGAAGCATTCACGGATGAGTTACAATATGCAGAGCGTTCATTTAATAAATTAAAATCGAATATCATTGGTGGAATGTTCTCCAAAGATTACAAAGCCAAATCACGGGGTAAACACCACGAGCATGGTGGCCAGAGACCAATCGTGTAAATGAGGGACAATTTCGTAACTTAACCGCTAAAAATATAGATTTTTCATTTTTTTAATCAGGCGCTCCAAAATATGTACATCTTTTTACATGGCAAATTGACGACTTGAATTAGATTTTACGACATAATTAACGATAAACACGATTCTCCGAGATTTTAGAGGGAATGGGTAAAAAGTAATCCAGTTAGGAGGATCTCGAACAGCTTTTTGGTACACCATACGCTGTTGTTTAATACAGGATTAATGAGCTGAAACAGGAATGTTTGGATACTACAGGCGAGACTGCAGGTCAAAATAGAACAACGCTCAATGGAAAAAGCTTTTTTCAATAATTAACCGTACGAAGTTATGTTCCTTATTGTCTCGCATGCCTAAATTAAACAAATTATTTATCACAACGATTAAAACTAGGCTATACGCGAAGAAGCATTTCTTACACATTATCTTGATAATTATACTCTACCTACGTAATGTATCGTATGATTTTATTTCCTCGTTCTTCAATTCAAGCTAGGCTTACTCAGATCTATGAAGCAACTGATTGAATGAAATACCAAACTCGTTCAAATGTGTCAACTACATAATGGTAGTGCAATCCCATTATTGAATATGTTTTCGATCAGTCAATCAACCAAGATTTGCAATAAATTGAATATGATCCGACGAAAGCTAAGCTAGACAGAATGTAAAATCAGTCCAGAGTGAGATGAACATATAAATTGATGAATTTAAAAATTAAATGAATGAATTTATATTTTATGACTTCATATATTTACAAATTTTCAAAATTTCATCGATTTCTAGAACTTTAGAAAAAAGCTATACCTTCATAAACTTACTCGTCAAACTGAAATTACTTTTATAATCCGCAAAAAAGAAGATCTGCTAAAAATAGGAAGGCTTTTCGAAGAAATAGCGATAAATCTTGACATTGTTTAAAATTCCGGGACTACGCCTGAGCAGCTACTCCGAAAAAAGCTCTATAGTCTGAAAACCCTTTATGCGTCATTTTGCTAACACCTCTCTCAACTGAGTTTTTAAGAGTCAGTTTATTCAAAGTGTCGTCGATATAAAAATTTTAAACAATAATATATTGTAAACTGGAAAAGCAATTTGTGTTTTTGACTATATGAATAACAACATTTATACAAATTTCTCCGATTGAACAATTTAAAAATAATCCTTAGCCAAATATATTGCAATTTCATGCTGAAAAAGTAATTCGGTGGTGAGAATAATAGTCTATATTGCATATACAGTGCTTAGTGCGTTTTTAATGGAGGGAAAATATATGCAAAATTTTTTGTCGAAGAATATTAATACATTTCTTACAGGCTATTTAATATTGAAAATACATGCTTTCTGTCGATAATTGTTCTTCAATTTCTTCTCCAGTCCAAAATTAAAGGCATTTCTTATTTCCAGTTTCCTCTTTTAAAGACATCAGGAAGGGGTTAGCATCCAGCTTCCTTCCACCATTTCATATTGGGTCCTCCGATTGACCTTTACAAATATGGAAGGCGGGGGCGTAAGGGACATCCCCCCAGGACACCGAATGGAGCATATCCTTGGCGGAGTGCCCGCTGGGATTCAGTCGAGCCTATATGGTTTACCATTATAATGACTTAAGAAAATTTCCAGAGTATTGCGAATGGAAAAGGAAAGAAAAGCTGGAAGATTCATGTCTATAACCAACTTGTTTATCGGAAATTCATCTTGGAGACGTTCGAATAAAACCAAAAAATTATCCCGAATTTTTAATCTCGACGCACGATGTCAAATGATGAATCCGCGGTGGATGACATTTCTGCATAATCGCTTCATGGCGGAGATTTTCTGAAGGGCTGCGATAGAGAGTTTACAAATGCGGATGCGGAGAGGTTGAGTAATCTTTGGGAAGCAGTGTTTGCAACCGGAATATCCAAGGAGTTGAGAGTCGACGATGACGGAAGATGGATTGTGTAGCGTCACTCCATAAGACGGATCACCAAGATTAAGTGCTTTAATACGACCCCTTAGTGCAGTGGTTAGCTAGTCCTTCGAATGACGCTCTCGGAAACTATTTCCCATCCTTTAAAAGATGCTTAAGCGCCTCGGAAATATTTCTACGTCTCACGTCTAAGAAACGGTAGGAATTCCATGCGTCTTGTTTTGAAAACCCTCTCTCGACACACTTTCCGGAGAGCTGGAAACTTCGCATGTGAGATCTCGGAACTGGGTTTTTAGGTTGTTGTAAGTATCAGTCCAAACAACTTTTGAACTCTCACGAAACTAGGAGTAAGAAATTCGAGGTCGTATATCTTGTGATTGTTGTAGTGATATGCTAATTCCGGTGGCGATTCTTTGAAAATTTAATTTATTGAAAAGAGTTTATTGATAAGTGAAACGAAGGAAAGTAGCTTTTTAAAATTAAATTACGACTTAGAGGAATTATAGGTGTAGAAAATGTTCGATATTTGGATGGGATTTAATTTTTCTAACTATAATCTACTTCATATTATTGAGGTATAACTGTACGGTATGCAGGCTTTGACTTAACTCAAAATACTATCGAATGAAACACTAAGAACTAAACTCAAAGATATGTATGTATGTATCTTTGATATCATGAAATTCACACTCAATATTTGGTACACCGACTGTAGGAATTATGCTCTTCGGGTTTGATTTAATTGGAATTCCTAAATTTTTCTTGATCTAGTTTTGAAAAAAATATTAGATTGATATATACTTGATATTATTTGTTTTTAGTGGTTTTGGGAATGTATTGCCTTATTTATTTCTAATTATTAAATTTTAAATTTGTATTAAAGATTTTTTCCCATTACCCTTCCATACCAATATGAATATGCTTCAACTGACTTACTCTTGTTACTTAAAAATATGTCGTCTATGTTAGGACCGGTTTGGTCTTATTTTCACCTAACCTTACATTAAAGTTAAACTCTACTTCCAACACGTTTATAATAAAAGCAAATTAAATAAATTGATGGATAAAATACTTGATTTTTAAGGAGTAAAACGTGTAACGAGGGTGTAACCTTATCGTAAGGGAGCGTTTGATCTAGGAGTTTTCAAGAGAACTAAGATCACTGAAGCTCTAGAATTAAAATTTTTCTACGTGGAATTTATTCCGCATAGGTGTGGTTCTGGTGAGAAAAACACCTCTAGGGTTAAAAGGGGTCGTTGTCGTTTTTGCCCACTCCTTGACTCTCTCTCCGGTACCGAGAGAGCCATTACAAGGCAAAAGGCATTGGAGCATTGCAAAACCCTCTCGGCTGATTCTGCCACATCCTCTTACCGTCTACTGCCCGTCCGTTTATAACTGCACCTGCCATGTCTCCCGTTATCACGCTCTGGAGCTTGCAAAAAGGCTTTCATTTAACTCTTAGAACAAAGGGATGGATTACGACCGCTTTGTATTCTCGCGTCACAAAGACATGCAGAGGGATCTTGATGCATGAGAGTATTTTTAAACGACTGATTTTTCGTCACAGACAGCGTTTTATTCATTTCTCATGTGCCAAATTTTATTCCAGCTTTGATATATCATTCCTCGAAAAGGACGGCAATGAATTGAATAAGTTAAGAGAACTGGTACAGTGGAGAAATTTGACTTCTGTTTTGCCTTTGTGAATTCCAAGGTAATTGAAATCACCAGAGTAAATGCTGGAATGTTTTCACTTCGTAGTTTGCTTTGTATTCTTATGTGACTCGTTTGGTTCCAACGGTAAAAGCCATTTTCTGCCATATTTAAATATAACCATTTTTCACACATTACTTCAATTGGTTTTAAAGAAACAAAATACCTAAAAAACGAAAGAGTTGAAGACAAAAGATTCCACTCACGACTTCATTGCGGGTACTTATGAATACTTCTACGGTGCTCATGAATACTTAATCGGTTAAAAGTCTTTGTAAATTGATACCAAATCAAAGTAGTGTCAAAATCATTAAATTGGCAGTGAGTTATGAAATCAACTGCTATTTCAAGTTGATGATGCATGAAATTTGTTTACATTTATTTTTACTTGGATAGGTATTTCTGATTAATACTGGCAGTAAAAAAGATTGAACTAATGTATTTATAAAAAGCCTATTCATGTATGCAATCGGGTTCTCCAAATCTGTTTCGAATTGATAGGCAAAAGAATGATACAGGATTACAGTTAGAGAACAGTAAAAATATTTATTATTTCGCACGACTGGTGTAATTTCATAATAACATTATATTGTGATGAAAATAGCCAGTAAAATAATTAAAGAATGTATTGATCTCAGTAGGAACAATTTTTACGATATACGATGATGTTATATAAAAACTCAATAGAAATATAAAATGTGTACAAATTCCACAGACTAAAACCAAAAAACGCGATTGGTTCCAACACACCATCATCAGGATGATCCTGCTATGAACTATTTTTACAAATGCAATATTATAGACGTATCATAAAATTTAAGATAAATCTTCATTTTTTCCTGAACAGCAGATAATTTCCAGCTTCACGAAAAACTTAAAGATAAAATCAGATTTTCTAAAATTTTTAAATTTTGTAATTGCTATTGATTAATATCCATGGCAAAGCAGCCCTATGGAGGCCAAAGCTATGCGACGTATGTAGTGAGCGACATGTGGTCACCTCATCGACTACAACTATACCTCATTGGCTATTCTCATTAACAGTGGATCCGTGACCTATTCCGCTTTATGCTACGCACGATGCAATGTCAAAATCGTTGATCCCACAGTTTACTGAACCCAGGACTGCTTTCACCAGAAGGCACGCGTTATTTAGTTATTTTTTTAACAGGCAAGCATGTTTCATAGTAGGGAGATTAATAATTCAAATGTAACTCTAATAAAAGGACATTTGAACTCGATATATTATCTTGTTTGCATTTAATTCTCACCCATTTCCTTTAAAACTATACAACTCCGTGATACATTTATCCTCACATATTGCTTAGTTTGAAGCATGATACCAATATGATATACTTTCGTTTTTATTTCATATCTCTTGAAAATACAATTTAACCGTTTTATCTCGAAATCTGTAAAGGTTACCCTGTAATTGTCCAGAAAAATCCATTGATTTCCGCTCAGTCCGCAATAATCTATATTGTAATGATTGCAACGGAAGGTAATTCAAATCATGTGTGCGATCAAAGCAGTGACATCACTTAACAGCCACCCCTTGCTGTAATGGGAATCATCAGCTGATCAATCAAGTCTGGGAACTCGAAGTTGTGCTCGAGATAATGGGATAAACTTACCCTCAATCTTAACTCGAGTGAGCTATCAATCTGGCACTTTAAGTCGACGCCGTTGATTCGATTCCATGCAAATTTTCCTTTAAGACGATTCGAGACTCGTATTTCGGGTTGTTAGTAGTCCGTCCAGTTCCAGCTGTACCTTAGTTGAAGAGATTCTAGGCATGGAAGCTCTGTAATTTCATCTTGTTAATTCGGGAGTGCAATTACGAATCTATTGAAGTGAGTAGCTGCTTAGTGGTTCATTACAGATTATACGCCCAAAGAAGCTCGATATAATTTTACTCATTTTCGTTCCTTTGAGTCATCTGAAAATCAGAAATTAGATAATAGTTCCATAGCTAATAGCAGTTTCACCTATTGTATTAAAATTTACATACTTCCGTTACATCAATGACATAATTATATTATGATTGATGTAATATGTTTTGCCTGTTGTGTTACATGATTTACGTTTAATATGTGTTGCCACCGGACGATTAATCCTCTTCTAACATTTTTTAAATAATAATAATGATCTGTATATGATAATAGATAGATTAAAAGGTATAATCGATATGAGAAGGCGTGACTTCGTGGAAAGCAATTTTCAGAATGAATACACTTCGTACTATACGAATTATTTACGAAAATTTATTTCGCGACTTTCGAAAATACGAAGTGTTTTCATTCTGCAATTAAAATATAATTATAAATGATATTACTTTATTAGTTTGCATAAGAAAATAATTTCGAAGGCTCCATAAAATTTTAAATAAATCGTTAGAACAACTATTTCTGAAATTTGAATTTCCTTTATATATCGTAGCTCGATAGAAAAACAGCATAAAACTATATTTTACAAAACACCGCATAATTTTAATTAATTAATTAACCGAAAAACATTATACCAGAATATGAAATCCAGAAGTCATGATTTTCGTCCCAATGAATATAGAATTACTTTAAAGTCCTCATTTAACGTCCAATTCTAATTTTATAATAAATATCAATTTTAAAACTGTGGTCTTAACAAGGATTTTTTTTCAGAACTTTTTCAGCACTGTGCTTTGAAGTTCAAAGAATTAATTTTCTTCGCTCTTTTACATTTCTGTTCTCTACGAATGACGCTTTAAATTCCACGTGATTAGTATCGAATTCCATCAATACCTCGATAGGAACGGAGCTCATTATTTTTTTGGATAAATATAAAAGTTTGGACTCGTAGTTTGATTTTATTCTCGTTATTTTACATCCCTCCTGAACGTCTCAGTGTCTCTTCTGAAAAAGCTTACTCGAGTTTTTAGGAGATCTTCCGTCTTTCGTGTAGCATAAATATTTTAATGGCTTTGCTCATTTTATCGCTGCCATAACGTTTGATATTTCCATCGCATCTGCTTTATTGCCGAGAACGTTATACGCGATCTTCTTCGTAATCGATTGGATCCTGTGTCCTCTTTACGGACATTATCTACTTCATAAATTTATGAATTGGCCATCCCTTACCGTTACGACTGCAACTAACATCATCGTAACCCACTGAATTAGATTTTGTTGATAATTTTTTTGACTTATAAAATATTTAGTGCGTTTCTGGGGTAATATTTTATTTTATTGAATGGCATAAAATATTATTTGGATGCTTACATCAGCAGGTTATTAACCACGATTTTGTGAATTATTATGAGTTTAAATTTACCTCAGTAGTAACATAAAGTATTTATAATTACTATCTCTGTTTGTAAATTATTATTATGTCTTTAGTTCATTTATGAATAACAATGTATGATACCTTTGATTTAAAATGAACACAATTTCTTTGAGTATTTAGATTTGTTTTAGCTGTAAACACAATGACGTTAGAAGTACGAAATATCAAGCATCAGTGAGGTACTTGGGATATTTAAATGATAGTTTACTTTTGATCTGAAATTTAGTTCTCGTATTAAATCGGAAAAACAGTTGTTTGGATCGTATATTACTAGCTTCGGAAGTAGTTATCCTCATGGAAACTTCAAAGATGTTAAACATTTGATAATTATTACAATATTATCGTGCTGATTACAGTTACAACGATTAAACATTTATTGTGAGGAGGAAGTATATGCCTACTTATAAATGTTAATGTGTTTTTTTTCATAGTTATTATTGCTGCATATTGAGGTAGGAGCGAAGTAGTACTAGTTGCATTGTTGTGAATGTGCTTTGACAGCTAAGATAATTTCGAAAATATCGGTTCCAACCGGGAATAGAACCCTGAACTGGTTCTACCAAAGACAAATGTGCCATCTTTTACCCAAGGTATAATACAAGGATTTTATAAGTTTTTCAACCATATCAAAACGTTAACGCTTTGAAGACCAGTGATTATCTGCTAACAGTGATTAATCAATCGGTTTTCTCTCAGCTAGAGTATTTACATCGTAAATGTTCTGGCATGGTAAAAGAATTCAAAACCTCTGATAATTCATGGAATCGATTGGTATCTCAACACCTAAGCCATTTTATCCCACATATTCTGCCGCCCAGATTTACTTATTCCTGCGTATAGTTAAGGTTCGACTTCGACATCGTTGGTAAAATTTGTATCCCTATCTCCGGAAAATTTCCACTTAGTTTTGCGAATTTATATATTAGCCCAATAAACTGTAGTGTTTATCGTTTTCCTATCAATAACTACGTGGAAACAATACACAGGAAACTTTAAATCTTCTTTTTGACCTTTGAAACCTGGTATTTCGGAAATTAATTTCTGCTATCTGTTTCTCACATTTTACGGAGCAGTTCGGTCTTCTTTCATTTCGTTATCTTTTCTATCTCCATTTCGAATGCCCATAGTCGTCAACGGAAACAACTTCAGAATCAAAGACTTCCTCCTCACTATCAGTTTTATGGACTGCTGAATGGAATTTCCAGAGGAAAAGGCGTCCAAAATCTCTACATCAGACGACTGCTCCAAGAAATGGATCATCTCCTGTTGAATCTAAAACTAATTCATCATTAATAAGAACAATAGCCAATTGTGATTAGAATTTATTTTGAAAATTATAAAAAACCAGATTATTGGGTGGAAATTTCAGAAAGAATTTGCCAATGGACTACGAGAAATGAGTCCTGTAGCGGTTCGATATTTACCAGATGAATCAAATATCCTCAATCCTTTTTCAGTTAAGGTCAGAGTATTTGTTCTCCTCCAGCATTCGTTTCTGGTCGTTGAGAGTAGATTCCTTGCTTCTTCTTTTTGTTAAATGCTATTTATAGCCACTTTGGAGATCCTCATTTATCCGGATATGACTGCGCTGTCTAATCCCGAAGCCTCTCTATCATCGGCGGCACATCTTTCTGGCGAAGAGACGCCCATCGTCGTGCTGACGGGACTAGACGTCATTTTCGGGATCCATATATCTCTCATTCCTATTCATTGTCAACGTCGTGGAGGTGGATCGATGCCTGCACGCATTAGACCTCATCTCAAAACATCTAACGCGCCACTTCTCTAGAAATCTAGTCATAAACTGCTTTCGATCAAACTTGAATGGAAGAGGATGCTTATGGAGCGCGAATAACTTTTATCTTGAGTCGAATATTTCTTTTAAAAAATTTCAAAGCTCCCTTCCACATCGCCTTATTGTTAAAACTTTTTTTAAATGTCGATTCTGCTTCAATTTTATGATTATTGCAATATCTTAGATACGCAAATGATTACGTACATCATATTAACGTATTCATAATTCTGAAATACAAATATTTGAGATTCTTTGATAATTTAGACCTATAAACATCGTGGATATACCTTATGTTTCTATTGCTATTTTGAAAGCAAACACATTACGCAACAAAGGTTTGCAAATGCAGGTTGTTATGAATATTTCATTTCAGTCTAATTCAAGGATAGCTGAATTCTCCTAAGTAAGTAAGTATTCTTGTAAGTAAAATCACTATCTTTCATATTGTGGAGGTAAACAGGCACTTTTTCGATAACGGGGATTGATATCATAAATATTTATTAATGAAAAATCGGCCTTGTGGGAGTTGTGAGGAAAATAAATTGATTTGTAGTTGAACATAATATTAGACATCTATGAAATTGCATTTCAAATGCAATATGCATTGGACGAAAACCTTATTTTTCTAATGTATAATGTAAATGATTGTTATGTCTGCCTAAAATTTCACAAGAGGATTAAGGCTACTTACACTCCACAAACTATATATCCAGAGAATTCTTTCCAATGACACCAATAAATACGTAAGATCACTCTCTAATTTGAATAAAATACAGATAATAAAAGCAAGAATACCGTTAACATACAAGTTGTACATTATTGTTAGAATTAACTCAAAAGAAAACAATTTTAAACATTACGTTATGGAGTGAAAATTTTACATTCATGTTTTCGTTTAATATTTTAACCTTCATAACAAATCAAGAATATAATGACTCGGATGGAAACCTTAAAAAATTCATGAACTGGAAATTAGAACTTCAGCAATTTTCATTCCAGATTCATCGGAAGTATTTTCCACTGTACCATGTCCCGAATTACATTTTATACTGTAATTAAGGGAAGAAATGAGTGGCCACCATTTTTATAGGATTAAATCAATTGATCCCCATTCCTCGCGGTATTGCTGCGCGGCAATACCCGAAACGTCAGATGAGGGCGACGTTCAATTTTTCTCCATTCTTTCTCATCCGAAAACCTTTTAGTCCGATTGATGAATGAGTAACGGATTTTTTTATTCATCTAAAAAATCAATTTCTCGCCCCAACGAATCCTTCTTCTGCCGATTCCTCCATTAATCGAAATCTCGTTCATCACCTTCCGGAAAAAGGAATCTGTATCGCTCCTTACGCATTTCAATCATTTTCGGGTACATATCGCCCGTTCCGATGGAATTTAATTTTCCGCAGGATTCGCCGAGGCCTCTCCGGTGCTGGATTGACTAAATTAATCGCCAAAAGGACATAAAACTGGAATGGGTTGTCGAGCCATTGCTCGTCTCTTCCCTAAATCATCCTTTATTTATTTTAATAGATGCGAACCTCTTATGGGTTTAAAAACTCGTGAATGATTGCATAAAGCATGTAGCTCAATTTATATCCTTATGATGCCTTAGCTCATAGTATAATTTGACTCAATTTTGACTAAAAAAAAACGTTTAAAGTGGAATTTTGCACAGTTATTTCCACCCACTTATTGACTCAATGCATTTAGGAATTGGGATTTCAAGAACATATACAGGCTGAGTAGTGATTTATTTATCTAAAATAAATGAAAACTTCAGTGATGATTATTAACAATATAATCAACGATAAATTTAAATTTTGAAAATACAACTTTCAAAATTTTAAGGCAGCCAATAATTTCTTTCTGCCATCAAAACAGCTCTCACTGTTTTCGTGATAACGAATAGTTGTTGTATTAATTAAATTTTAAAATTTATACTCAATATTTTGGGGATGAAATCCTTGAAACTTTTTGTAGACGAGTGTAATGATCTTTAAAACTTTAACATCCATGGCAGCCAGAAAGTCCATACCTTGAACGGATGGACAGTGTTCTCAAGAAGGATTATATTTGGTTGGCAATTTTTCATAGAATACTCCCTTTATGGGCACAAAATAACTTTAATTCTAAGTTACTAGTTGTTTTTCTTCTTCTCCAATGTTGAAGGACAGCAGGGTTTACCAAGTAATTCTTGGTTTTGGAGTACTTATGGGTAGTGAGCTAATATGCCACACCTCACGTAGCATCTTTTTAAGTTAATGAAGATGGACATTTCCCGGAATAATGCCAATGTATTGAACAATGTATGAAAATATTTAACCGTGATAATAAAAACGAATAATTATAAAAGGTAGTACTAAATTTATAATATTTCGTTATATTTTACCTAATATATTTTCTGTAATCAATTCCGCTTGATCTAGATGTATATAGAAAAATTCTGAATAACGGTATTTATATCAAATTCGTCCAAATTTGAACTCTGTATTTCCATATCTAAACCTAAAAGTCCTTTTTCTCATTATAGATAGTATTTTCCCAATTTCAGCCATTGTGTGCCACCACCCACCATACCTTCGCAGTCACTGTTTTTACTCATTTTTTGTGCATTCTCTTGCCGCTAGGAGAATGTCTTTCTTTTTCGCTAATCTAAATCTACATTAGTACCCTGCAAGCCACCTTTTGCTATGTGGCAAGGGGTTCTTAACATTTATCAAAGTATATTTTATTATCGATCAGAAGGAATAAGTATTTGCAATAAGCGATAAATGTCAAAAGAAGATAAGAATGTAATGAATGAGAAAACGGTCAAGCTATTTAAATCTCCTGTGCTCAGTGTTACGAAAGATTTAAATTGTATCTGTGTATAAGGTAATTCCGGGTGAGTTGCTCTACCGTAAGAGATGCCCCAGTCGCAATATTTTCAAGGAAAACCACAGGATTGCTCTACTGACGGTGTGCGTCAGTCAGTTAGAAGGCAACCGTATGTCTGCAAGAGTTTCACTAATTCACTTTCATTAATTCTTTTTATGCAGTTTTGTTACATAATTTCAAGTAGGCACTGTTTTTTCCGCCCTGTTATAAGATATGGTAAAATGTTTCTGGTTGGCACCTGTTTAAACTTTGAAATGTTTTAATGAAAGGGCGAAAACTTGTAGCTATAGGTTCATCTATTATCCGAGTGCAGTGACTGGCCATCTTGGACAAAGTGTATCCCCACTGGCTGTAAGGGCATCTCTCCCATACTGAAATGATTGACCTCTTCTCGGGATTGATGCTCCAGTGCTATCTTTAGGTATATGTGTCTTATAATTATCAATTTAAATTTAAGGTGATACTGATTAAGGCTTTCTTCAAGAAAAAATTCATAATCTACATTTAAATTTCAAATCAATATTAATTCCACGGTCGAATGCATTTAATGTACGATCAAAAGACGATTTAGTGTTTAGTAAACACTAGGGTGGTGCGTTTTTCCACTTTTTCTGATCGAAATGTAATGCCCGGAAAAGGTGGCCCACACACATTAAAATTAAAAATATATTTTTTTTCGAAATCAGAAAACATCTTCTGTGAGAATGCTTGCCTCGAAGTTTCGACAAAAACATCAGAATTGTTGTAACTTTTTTTCGGTTGAATCGACAATATTTTTGCATGAGAAGATGTCACTTGCAAAAAACTGATGATCAAGCCTCAATATGCTATTTATATGCTTCTAGAGGGGGCTGAGATGCCTCCAAAATGTTTTGCAAATGAAACAATTAAATATTTTTTAAAGTTAACTTAAACGTTTTCTTAGATCCTGACTTTAAGTTATATTTATCAATTTTATATATAACATGAACTTTCCAGATAAAGTTCAGTTTAAGCTAATGGGTTACCTCTCCCACAGACGTGTGGCGTCTCACCCGGACACTCGGGAGGGATGGCCAAACGCATGGATGCAGAAAAACTTTAATATTTTGTGTGAAAATGTTTTTAAGCAAAATTTGTTTATATCCTGTTCATAATCAATAATTTTTTATTATATAACGAAGTTTCACTTTCTTTATATTACTGAAGCCATTGTTATGAAGTCATTTCCTTAGGTGGGGCATCTCTACCAGAATCACCTTATGTTTTATTATTAAAGCTTGCTGATACAAATCGAAATTTCTTATTGAAACGAAACAAAGATTCTTAGCCCATCTCAATGTATGCGGGACCTCGTTTGCTAGGTCTTTTTATGTACTCATTTTCTGGAAGGTTTTTGCTGAACGTATTTGTAAGGCAGCAGAAAGGGACGCGTTCACTTTGGGTGCACACAACAAAAAGCTTTTACTTGAATATGCAACGTGCAAGACCCGTGAATTTTTCACACACCACTTCTCCTTCTTCTTTAGTATCGCCCACTCACCTTTCCTTCGCGAAATTTAGCTAAGATTACATCCAAACATGTCTGCTATATATTCATTTATATTTCTCTTTAAGTTATCCATATACAAAGAAATGAGTGTGTTATTTGATCATTCATTAATAAAGAAACCTTTAACCCTAAGACCATTCTAAATGAAGGAATATTTTAGATGTATCATTTACATAAATAAGAAACGCTTTTTTCCATAAATAATCTTTACGAAAGTTTGGCTTCACATAAAAAAGGGTTAAATTTGCATTATCGTATTCTTAATACAGTGAAAATCCTCTTCGACTTACTGAAATGGAATGAGGAAACGCCATCGCTGTGTAAGATAACATTATTATGAGTTGTACCACTGGATCTATGGTATGGAAACGGTATTTTATGCACGAAAAAAGTTCTTTAAATTCTTCATTGAAAATTGCCATTTCCGGAAATAGATATAAAATAGCAATAATTATAACCGCGTCTTTAATTGCCGAATACTTGTTTAATGAGACCACTATCACAATTTTAGCTTACAAATGCTAATACAAACAACTATAGCCAACCATGATCTTTATTCGGGATCTCGGTCATAGTATTCACTGATAAAAATAAGTATCGATGGAAAGGAAATACACGCATTTGACATGAGCCTACAATTATAAAAAATGCGTTTTTTTAATTCAATATTTTATTTATATAACCAATGGCTTTGATATTTTTTTAAAAATAAATTAAATAACTAAAGGCACTTTTAATATAAATTTTCCTAACTCGAACTATTAATGGTCCCAATATCAAGTGATAATTTTCAGAATATTTTAATAATAAGTTGATTTTCAAATCTGTCTCATCGCTGATTGTGAGGCAGAATGCCATATATTGTTTATTTTTAATGATTAACTATCTCCAATGTTATTTCTGAAGCAACTTCATCGAAATTTTTCTGGAAAATATAAGAAAGGATTATTCAAGGTTATCTCCATAAACACCAAGGCTATTTTAATTAAAAAGTTCTTTTTTTGTTCTTG
The DNA here is from genome assembly GCA_947579665.1 of Sympetrum striolatum. Classification (NCBI taxonomy): domain Eukaryota; kingdom Metazoa; phylum Arthropoda; class Insecta; order Odonata; family Libellulidae; genus Sympetrum; species Sympetrum striolatum. The sequence continues at coordinate 42,491,111 of OX388342.1, read as the reverse complement.
GCTCCGTCCAAACAAAGATATCTCTCCATTTTTACGAACGTATCTAAGCATGAAAAACGAGTTTAAAAGGGCACTATTTTCCTCTACGTTCTTAGAAGCATTTTCACAAAAAACAGTGAGGAGCATTCACATTAGGGCACGTACTCTTCGAAGCAAAAACAAAATTACTTATCTTTCTCAGCATAACTCGGAGGAGGCTTACGAGCATTAAGAGAAGGGACAAGACCTCATAAACTCCAGTAAAGCTCTGGGCGACGCGTACTTGCTCCAAGATGGTGGATGAAATGCAAAGTGGGGGGAAAAGAAAGAAAGTAATACGGCGTAACAGGTTGGACGAGAGGGTAAAATAATAAGGAGTAACGGGAGCCAATTTCGGAATGAGCGCCAGAAGGTAAATTGAGGATCTTGAGAAACTGGAAAAAAACACGTGAGCATCACGCTGGGTTAGCTCGGGAAGCAAGTAACGAGCGGACATTAAATGAGCAGAAAAAGAAAGAATGGATCCCAAAAACAGAAGAGAAAGTGCGGTGTGCTGGAGAAAGGAGGCTTCCATTACAAAAAATATTATTCTTCCAGCTAGTTAATTTTTTCCCAAGCCTTCCTTCGCTTAAAAGAAATTTTGCTTTCATCAAGCAAATTCACCTTTAAAGCAGCGGGATTCCCTGTCAGAGTAATTGTTTGGCTTATATCACGATTTAGCCTAGGTTTCCTATAATTTCCTGAAATTTCTTCCTCTGGATGTTATTTTGAGAATGTGATTGAAATGAATTTTAATAAATTTCTATTAAAGGTGCCGAAAGTAGGTAATTTCGAAGTATAATAGGTACTTATATTTATCATATCTGCGGATTTCAGTGTATCGCTAATATTTTTTAAGATCACAATACCATGAATAAAATACACATTTCTTTCGTCTTAATCAAGTAGAATGGTCAAATGGAATTGATGTTGAAAATTGAAGTAAGCTCATTGATTCCAACGTCGTCCAATGATGCCTGAGATTGATTATATCCGTTTCTTCTGCATGATTTACTACGATAAATGTTGACTTTCGTTGTGAATCGTTTCACAACGAGAGTCAATATTTTATTTTAAATAATGATCAAAATCATACTCATACATAGTGTTCCTATAAAACGTATTATTTACATAATATTGGCCTGCCAAAATAAAAGCAGAAATATTATTTTTTATTCATTTGTTATACAAATTTGAGCATATAAATTTTCGCAGAGATAACGATAATTTTATTTCAAAGTTTGATATTTTAGGCCTACAAAATAGGCCTTTGGCATTGACTTTTGCAGCGTCTGAGATGCAAAATATCAAGAATATTTACAATAATTTAGTGACGATCAGCAATAGCTATCTCCTCTGAAAGCGAAAAAAGTTATTTATTACTTAATGCTGATGATTTGGCATCACGTTCACAACGTTCTATAGTGGTGTATATTACTAAGAAAAAGTTTCAATGTATATTTTGTTTTAGGTAACCGGACCGATTTCAACTATAAATAATTTCATTATTTTTTCAGCTCTTCCTGGAGACGGAGAGGAGGAATTTTCATTTCATCTTCATGTATTCGACTCTAAGGATTGGGAACATTGCTTTAAAAGTTGTCGAAAGTTATTTTTCACCGTCCTTCAAATTACCCATTAAACCAATTTTTTATCCACCCGCATTAATACTTAATCATCATAAATAAACTTTAGGCAGATTTCGAATCCTTTAATGTGATCGCCTATTAATCCATATATTTTCGCCATCGGTGTATATTTCGCTATCATTAAGCAGGCGAATGCCCGCATAGTTCGTTCATTAATTAATGCTCGGAAGAAGCAAGGAGTTTGAGGGCGTGTTCCTCTTCTCATTGACCCCGTTTCCTCTCTTTAAACCCATCAAATCCCCGCTTGCCCTTTCACCGCCTCCATGAATACCTCTTCTTACATTCATATGCCGCCATTCCGTTCGACTCAATAAAGCCCCCGCTTTTATAATATACGAACTCCGAAAGCCAACATTCCTTTGCGAGGACTATAACGGATTTTGGAACTCCTTTTGTGACCGCTTTCACTCTCCGTTCTTTCCGATCATCCTTCAAACTCATCTTGGAGAACATTTCACCCCAGTCACTTAATAATCCCTTGTTCTTGCCCCAACTTCCGAATTCACCAAACATAGGGGAATTCCCGAATAATGAAGGACTTATAACGATAAGCTCCATTCACAGCGACTTCGCTGAGAGTGCTAGTGGGATCTTTATAGAGGATGAGTAATCATTATATGGTTATTAGGGTAATCATAAATTACTTTGCCATGTTATAAAGTTGAATATATATTATTCATAGTCAATCAATTCCTTTAGTATATATCACCTGTACCCATGCCTATCTATAAATCCCCACCGATTCCAGCGGGTCGAATAAATATTCGCTTCTTTGGTAAAACTTTCCTTAAACGTCACATTATTTTCCAAATAACGTAGAAATAAATCTTTTTGTGATAATTTGAAATTTTTTATCCCAGTGAATCGAATCCGGGATCAGTTTCATCAAAGCCAAAAGAGCTGCCCACTTCTTTGTTCTTCCGGGAGTTCCCTCACATTTAGCGTAGCGTATCAACGTTCCATGGATTGAATGGAATTCTCTTATTCTTTTGAATGGTTTCACCAGATCGAGAAGTCTGCAAATGTAAAAGAGGGTAAGAATCATTTAATTCAATTTTTTTCAATTTTATACGAAAAAAACTGATATTTTCTTCAGAATACGAAATAAAACTATTTTTATCTATCTAAAGTACTTTTGGACTCAGTCGTTCAATAAAACTTTATCTCAGAGAAGAACACAGCTGTTTAAATCATTCAATATAGTAATATCGTCCAATGGTTCAAAAGGGAACAAAGCAAAATAATTTAAACAGTAATGCGTTGTAAGATTTTGTAATTTCGGATTTTATTCACTTAACTTATATCCTTATTTCATAATTTTAATTTCGCTCAGTTTCTTTTATGTTCTTCATGAAAAGCTTGAATGAAATGTTATGATTGAGATTTTATACATTGCGTTCATAAGTAAAAGGAAGCTTTACGGTAGATTTCTTACAAAAAAGACGTAGGGAAATACAAATATTATGAAAGTTAAATGGCATAAGGTATGGGGTATGTTTCCAAAAAAAGAAAACGAAGGCATATCAATGATTAGGGAATATAAAGCCATATTTACCCAAGGAGTGCTACTACTCCGACCTATGATTTAATCATGAAATATTTATTTTTCAATTGTTAGGATAGCTTTTTAGATCTAACTAAATAAGTCATGCACGATTAACATAACTAGGGAGCAAGAGGAATCCTTGCTCTCGACTTAAATGGAGGCTCTCCAGAAATCGCACCATTTGCTCTCGGTTAGAGACTCGAGCAGAAAAAGCAATGTATGTATTTGTGATCCGGCGTAAACTCCTCCCACAGTAGTAAATAACCTATTAAGGAAGAAAAGGAGTTATATAAATTTAGTCTGTTGTGAAAGAGAAAGTAATGTTTATCCTGGATACGAATGGAAAGTAGTGAAAGGGAATACAAGAAAACATAAACATGTCTAAAATGTTGAAAATATGATTATGGAGAGATTATCAACATTAGCGTCCCCATTTTGTTGGTGAGAGTATTAATTTTAAATGAAGATCTTATAGAGTAATGTTAACTTAAAAAGGAATCTTGAAATTTTTCCAAATATCAATCCCATTACAACGTAAACCACAGCTTTAACAGCTGCTGAATGTTGGTATTCCGGTCTCAACGATCTAAGAATTACTTTTCTGAGGTATCTGGTTTAAAATCACATCAACCATGGATGTCTGTGTTTTTCCATTGGAGTTTGCGTTCGTCCGAGAAAATTAGCTGATTTTGTCGGTTCTGTTTTATTAAAACATTACTGTTTATTACCTGATTGGAAATACTTTTCTAATTTTTAATTGGTTGAAAATTATGAATACTAAAACTAAGTCATTGAACTGTTGATCTTTAGGATGCAATGAAGACGCTTTTTTCCTCGTTGTCATGAATACCAATATCGTTTAAAATTCGGCTTTTAATGGATCGCCAGAAAAGAAAGGAAAATTTTCGAAGAGAAAATGACAGGAAAGAGAATATTAAAAGGTTAGAATTTTTTTAAAATATGTTATGAATTTTTATGGGTTTGGAAATTCCAAATCAAAACGCAAGGATTGGAAAACTTTAACGTTTTAATGTTTATGAATTTTTCCAGGAAAAAATCGTTTGATTTCTGATCAAGTGGGAATAACTACTGCAGCCATTATTGGAATACGCAGAAATTTATCCATAGCAGACAAAAATGTATTTTTATCCTCGGACTGGTTGGTAAATTTCAAGATTTTTTTAAAGACTCCTGCCTTTCGGGTGAAAATTCACTCACAAACGAATGTTAATTGTGTATTAAACTTATTCAAGTCATATTTTTATTCAACCTGCTATTATCTCTTCTAGTTGGTTCACTCTTCAATTAACTGAGTGTTAGGCAAGGCGTTTTAGAGAAGTATGAAAATGTGTATACCTTAAGTGAATTGCAGCAGAAGGTACAGCTATTTGTCAAACGTAATAAGGTGGTTATTGCCATAGGTAAAGGTCATTGGGAATCCAAGTGGACACTCGGTCCAAAACTCTCCTGAGATAATAGGATTTCGGCCTCAGATGAACGTGAGCTGCATGCATGATGTGTGTATAACGCTTATTTAGGAGTATTACGTGTTTAGGATGAAGCTAAAGCCAGAATAAAGCATAGAAGATGAAGTGGATTAACTTGAAATTTCATTTTTCAATTTCATTTCATCAATCGGTCATCGGACTCGTAGAAAACTGGAGTTCAAATGCAGTTATATACTCAAATATTTTAATTTTATTGCAATGGAGTTAGTTTTTGTAGATATTATTCTGTTGTAAATTCAGATAAAATTATATCCTAATCATTTTCACATATGATTCATTTGCTTTGTATTAATTATTTATTTAAATTTGTTATTTCTCTTAAGTATTTACTATATTCTCCGTTGTACTAAAATGAGTGGACTAAATCTAAACTAACAGCAGGAGCCTAATATTCTCTTTTACTTGCACATAATGAACCAATCAATCATATGAGATGTAATTCACAGAGAAAAGGAAACATTTTTATAAGTTATAAATTACGTGTGCATGTATGCTAAAGAGTTTGAGTACGTGTGATGATGTTTGTAACTGTCTGTCATTCCTCACGTTTTCTTCGTTTACTCCCCTTTTATTGGTTAGCATTCTTAACTCTTCACCTTAGGAGAATATCTCCTTTGTTTTACTCTGATCAGTGGCGCAGCCATGATTTGCCAATGTGGGGGGAATCCAAGGCTGCCCAGAAACCGAAAACTCCGAACTTATAGGGGCTAGTTAATTTGCCCGCTTCTTACTACAAGTATGTCAGTTCTTTCAATAACTAAATGCATTGAAAACTAGAGGAATTTAACGCTTATGTGGCCAAATTATTAAACTTTCCAAGATAGTAGTTTACATAAGCGAACTAGTGGAAACTTATCAAAAGCGCAGTTTGGATTTCTAGTTTAGATACGTCCAATACCTATTAAAAAATCATTTTCTTCTATGCTGATGTATTTCGGTCTTGTAAGTATTAACTTCCCGAGTCTTTGAAAGTTCTTTCTTCCAAGAGGTTGCCAAGTTTGAGAAGGAAAAACATATTTACGTTTATTTGGTAAGTAATATAAAACGTCTCAATAAATCACCATATTGGCGCACCCATACTTATTTGAACATCTTTTGTTATTAGACTATATCATCAGCAGATTTCTTAGGAGTGACTTCATGCGTTGCTTTTAAAATGACCTTCTCTTCTAAGAAACAAGAAAATCATTCATATCAGATGAAATTATCTGGTAGACTTACATAAGCCTTATTTCGTTATTTATGTATAAGCTAAGTATTCAATTGAATGCGTCACAAACCGGACATTAAAATTACATTGAATTGAAATATACTGTAGACTCTTGATGATAGTTGATATCATAATTGAATTTGCAGAAATCAAGTTACATACCAAGGTGGAAAAAATGAAGACGACAACTTACAATTATTTAGACTATGTAATAGTTAGGTGGTTAAACCAGCAGAGAGCTTACGCAAACCCTTGCCAAAGTCTTACGCACTGAGTGTTAAAAGGAAGCAAAAATTTTCCATCTATTGAAATTTTGAATGGGCATTGCATGACCACGTGGTTAACAGGATAAGTCATGGATTCTATCACCAGAGAAAAAATTGGCTGCATCGAAAAGCAAGATGGAGAATTTATGTCACAGTTTTAACAGTTTATCAAATATATTTCAAGTCATCAAGTCACAGTTCCGATAAATCTGTGCATACCTTACGCGCACAATACCTTTCAGCTGACTGATTTGCTTCCAAAGTGGTATATTATTAATAATATCATAGAAAATTAATTTTTACTGATATATTGTATTGCTCCAATACTTTTACAAATTTCTACGGAAATCAGGTTATTGAATTATTTTCGTAACACTACAGCAAATTAACGGGTAATCATAAAATAAGGGTCAGTATATTTTATATCATCCCGAGTAAGGAAGAGTCTACTGTACAGACTGTAAATCGTCCAAAATGCTTATTAAAGGATCCAGTATCTTTGGAATTGTCGCTAAACTCATCTTGAGTTGTGGCCTCCGATAACAGCCCTAAAATAAGTCATTCCTAATTTATGTAACTAATAATGGTAATTTTACAAAAAACCACAAGGGCACTTACATTTTTCCGATAGAGGTCTCGAGCTATAAGCGGACTGTGAAAAAAATTTCGGATGTCCATCTGTACCTTATGAAATCCAAACTAAACTCTCCTTCGAACTTTTCACTGTGAACTGAACGTTTTATCAATCTGTTTGTCTCTCAAATGTAATCTAAATCACTGTTTTCAGGGTGTAAGGTTCGAATTATTTCTCGAATGTTCCTTTGTGTTTTTGCGAGGAGTAAACAAATCAGCACTTTCGAATTTTTCTAATGGGAATCGTATCTTATGGTGTGAGTCATCTTACTAAAGGATAGGCTTAAGAAGTGCACGCGTTGATTATTGTGTGCGAAGCACTTGTATCGTAGCGTCCCATTGATATCGATGTCGGCTCTAGGCCTGCTACCGAAAACATCACCTTAGCTGAAATCGGAGCCATATTTAGGGGAACGCAAAGCTTTTGCTGAATTTATCAAGCGAATGATTGGGGTTTTGTACTCTTCAGCAGAAAAAAGAGCAGAACTAGTGATAGGAGTTGACTCTTGGGGGGGTTTGAACCCCTAAAACCCACCCTCGCTGCACCACTGATTCAGATACGCTATGGTTACATAGTATACTAGTATACATCTCCTTAATATTATGGATTCCCTTAACATCACGGCCGCCTCCGTAGATTTTGATCATACTCATAACCGTTCTCTCTTAGGATCATCCAGTAAAAATGAGCTGAGAAGCAGTGAATAATTGGTATCATATCTCAAACGCACAAACCAGTTCGAAAATAACGCTTTTTGTAAATTTACACCCAAAGGTTAGCCTTTATTTGTTTTTTTTTGGGTAGGTAAAGAAATGAGTTAATGCCCCTCAGGATCAAGAATCCATGTCAAAGACTGTTAGTTGGGCTTTCTAAAACTCTTCGAATCTCATTTAACGGTGTAATACGGTAAATGGTATAAACTCCCTTGGCTTTACGTAGTTTCTAATTCGTGAATAGTAGTTTGGTAGACGGAGTCACCAACTGTCTCCAAGGTTACGCCTTCCAAGTTTTTGCTCAGCACCGCGAGTGAGTAAGTACGTTTGAAGTTCTTGCGGTTTTCATTTCCTTCGGTGTTCGCCGTTCGGTCTCACCCACGAGTAAGTAGTGCGTTAACTGCGAAGTAATAGCTCTGGGACATACTGTGGACTCGGAGACATACTCCTTGTCATTTACCAGCTGAGAAACCATTACAGTTAGCTTATTGTCTTTTGAATAAACATTAATTGGCAGAGAGAAGACACTCTGTTCTACCGAAATGAAGATATAGTTTACAAAGAAAACATTCATATAAGATAATCTCATATTATTTGGCAGAATTCTCAGAATGATGCAAAAATCACTTGTTTTACTGCTTTATAAATTCGAAAATGGCCCTTGTACAGGTGACCTTATTAAACCTATATATTTTTCTTGAAATTTCAAAGAATCACCGCTATGATACAAAAAAAAACTAGTTTACATATTTTTTACTATATTACCCCGTGAAATATCTTACACATTACCACTAATTTGTATTGTATCAAATATTAATGAAAACACACAAATATTTACTACTTCGTTTAAGAAGTTCCCGAACTAATTTTGGCCGCGCAAACGCCGAGCAGGAGAAAGGCAAAATTCTGGCGCTAGATAGCAACAACTATTGTTAATACCTACCACATACCTATATACCTATCTTCCACTAGAATTTTCCATCTCTTTTACTCGGCGTTTTTGCGGGAAAAAATAAGTTCAGGAACTTTTTTATAAGTAGTACGTATAGATTCATCCCATATCCACAAATTGGGTAATCACGCAACATTCATGTAAAATATTATTGGTTAACATTAAATTCATACTAATTCCCTCATTCGAAGGCTTCTGCTCATGATTATATTATATTGGCCACTATTCATTGTTAATGGCATTGAGCGAAAACAGACAGTATTCCTCTGAGGTTAAGTCATTAACACAACTCAGGGGGAGGTCTTAGTCTCCCAGTTCGTGGCAGAACAAGGAAGTTTAACTGGCAGCACGTAATTCTCAACAGAGAGAGAGAGGATGGTGTTGGGTGTGCTTTGGAAGTTAGAGCTAATTAAGGGAGGCAAAAATGGCTGTGGAATCGCATGGGAGTCGAATCGAGCCCGTGCCTCGCCCTAGCGGAAGAACCCGGAAGAATAGGTTAGGCTGGGGTTATTCTACGAATAGAATGGTGCGGCGAAAGAGAAAGTTTTCCATTTCCGCCCCACGAACACTATGATTGCTTTTTCTGATCCATCCAAACGCCATCGAATTAAAGTAAGCGCCGTCATTTCAGAGTTTTTATTCCTTTTCGCTGAAGCGCAGTCGAGTGTTTCCCGCTGTTTTCATTGATTTACTTTTTACGAATAACAAAAAGGAACTGGCAGCCCTTGTATTGCATATTTTTTATTTATATCAAGTATGGTGGATATATGTACATTATACATACATCTTGTTTATTTAAATTGTATGTACGGTCTCTATTATATAAAATACTAGCAGAAGTGCCCGTTGATTCTCAACGGGGAAATCCAAATTGATAATTACTCTTGGTACAGTCTTGATCGTAACACTTGCCTCATATTTTTGGTAGATAGCTGATTCCAGGCTATATTATTTTTTCATACCAATGGACAAAGAAAAAAATTATAATTAAGACTGCAAAGTCACCTAAAGATTCAATCTCATATCCTTTGAATGAACACTTTCTTCGATGAAGACAAAAATGATTTAAAGATTATAAAATTATATTCGATGATCACATTAGGTTGAGCAGCACCACCTTTTAGGAGACATTTTCTGAAAGGGAAAAATGGTTCTCGGAAACGATGATTAAACACAAATAACAGAAATATATTCTATATATATCACTTAAAACCAACGAAGAACATTCTTTGCAGAATGTAAGTGTATTATGGAGCTGACTTGTACCCCAATACTAAACAACAGAAGATCACCATCTCTAACTATGTATGAAAACTCAAGCAAAAATATTTGATACAACTGCCTCAAACGACGTCCTACTTTTCCCTTATATTCTTTATTTGAGAAATATTAATATGCTCTGACATCGAACCCAGGCACAGCATGGTCTTATCAAATTTTTTCTTAAACCGAGTCTTAATATACAACTTCTATCTAAGCAAAAACTTCCTATCATTTCGATAAGTGCATGAAAAACATAATGAAAAACTACCCCAATGTATTTTAAATGGGATACATTTTTACCGCCCGGCATCGAATCCGGGTTTTTCTGGTGATACTTCCTATGCAACACAATAGAGGATCACCATCTTTAACTATGCGTGAAAATTCAATTAGAAATATTTGCTGCAACTGCCTCAAACGGCGTCCTACTTTTCACATACATTCTTTATGAGAGAAATTGTAATGTGCTCTGGCATCGAACCCAGTAACAGATGCTAGGGTACACTAATAATGCTTACAATGTTGTATAAACGATACATAAATTATTCTTTTCTCCTTCTTTTGGTGCTTGATTCCACTTAATAGGACAATTATTTCTAATTTAATTTTTAAAAAGAAATGAACCCTGCTACAAAAAACTGACCTCTACGTGAGATCTCTAATGGAAAAGTTTCGACCCGTCTGGGTTTGAACCTTAGACCTTAGGGAAATAAAAGGTAGCTTGTACTCTGTACGCGGTCGACTTTTAATTATGTAGAACATTTCAAAGTTTTGCGACTTTTGGTTCTCGAGTTTTTAGCGAACATACACACACACACACACATACACACACACACTCTATTTTATATTATAGATAATATATTTACATTTAATTAGCTACAGCTGAAATTTCCTACGTATATCTTGCTTGGAGGATAGTAGCCATTCCAATCCATCGTAATACAATCGATCGAAGGTGTCTCTGTACAAGGTTTCAGAAATTCTAGAAGGAGTAGGTTTTATAACTCGGAATCGTTTAGAAATGCAGGGTCGGAAATTCTTTCCTGATGGAGTGGTGTACAAAGGAATATCAGAAATAGAAAGACGTCATGAAATGAACATTGTTTTTGATAAATTTAGATGAAATAAGTAACATGGGTCAAAGATGAGTGGAACTATGTGAGACCCATGTTACTTTTGCACTGTATTGTACTGTAAAACAATCCTCTTAGATTAATGATGAAAGAGCAGCATGAGAATGCAGCTTTCTAATCTGCCCTTTGGAGAGTTACCGGAAGAAATCAATATTTCATCATGATTACGTTGTAAAGATGCTTAAGTCATTTTGATGCGAATATGCTTGTGTTTTCTGAAATATAACAGCTCTCTCCTTCGAGAGAACGATTTGAGTTAATCACTCATTTTTCCTTTTCCTCGCATTTCCAATGGTTGTGGCTGAGAACATTTGCAGAATTCTTGTCTTCGTATTTCTGTCTTTATCCACGTCATTTGTCTGACTGTTTTTTCCCGTTTGCAGGGCTGTTTCTCATTACGTCGTCATCCCTTTTCCCTTCTCCTTATTTCTGAGAAACGTAAACCAAAATAAATAGCGTTCTCCTCTCACAGACGGATATCGTTTGCTGAAGTTTGTCCTTTTAAGCAGGTGTTTCTTGTCATCGCCTTTCTTTTGTCTTCATATCGCGTTTCATCATCTCTCACAGTCACTTTAGCAGCTCTCGTGAAAAGTAAAAGGAGAGAAAAGGGAAATGTCCCCCCTGAGAATTAAATATGGCATGGAATGGTATCTCGTCATCTGGAAAATGTTTGGCATAATGATTGACGAGAGTTTAGCAATCATTGAATAGCATAGAATTTATCAACGTTTGTCGTGAAATATCGAAGGATAACCACATGTATCGATATGGGGAATTTAATTGTTTTAAACATCATATATTTTATCTTCAGGGTTCATTATTTGTATATTCTCTTATTGGACTCATTCTATTTCATTATCATATACCAGAATTCAAGATTAGATTTCGAAGGGGACATGAATTTGTCCTTGAAGTAATGACAATTATAATCGTCTTTATTAGGCCAAGATCGAGGCGAAAAGTCTCTTCTTCCTTCTACGCTATCGCCATCAATTATAGGCTAATTCATTTAAATATATTAGTATCAGCAAAATGTAAACCCAGGAGAAATATAATCGAGTGCAAGTTCTGCCACAACCTTTCTTAGGAATGAATCACATAAATTTAAATAGCTAAAAGTCCTTGATAAATGCGAAAGTAAACTCAATCATGAGCTTAATCCTATGATTTTGAGCAAAAAATAACTAATATTAAGTTAAATAAATTTCTATCATCTGAAAAAAATCCTCGATTTTGAGATGAACATAGTTTTATATTCTGTGAAAACAGTTATTCTTTGAAGACTTTAACGTAGACAAATATTTTTCTGAGAAGTGGAGCTGCTTCGAGGGCGAAATGATAATTATGTTGATGTAAAAACGAATTAACTTTTTCGAAAGAAATTCCGATAAAAACCAAAAATCATAGGATATTTGACGATAATTTCATTAATTAATAATGGATAATTCTTTGGAAAAAAGTTCTTATTTGTAGCTAAAATCCGACGGTATTGATTTAAAGGAAGAGTATTTTCATACAAATAAATTCTTATCGAGAAAAAAAAAAACAACAATTATTACCTAACATAGATTATATTCCGCTCAATTAATTCCTGCTATCAGCAAATCTACACGAATTCTAGGTAATTGCAGATTACTTTAGCCTTATAAAAATTTCAAGCAAGAAAGAATATTCGACGATTTTAAAGTTAAAATAGATTATTTTAGTGAAATACGTTCCATTTTGGTTAAGTAACCTATGATTTTTGACAAAAAAATGATTATTATTTGCGAAATAAGTTCATACGAGAAAAAAATTCGAAATTGTAATACCATAGAAAGAATGAAATATTCTTGTGGAGCAGTTCAGCCTTTTTTGACCTATTGATGGCTTAACTGTAACGTGGAATTTCACCAAATATCGTTAAGGTATGAATATAATCTTTGAAGCAATCATTCTATAATCCCTCTCCTCAATTTTAGAGGTATAATTCATATTCAATAGATTTGTAGCACAATAACTGAATAAATCCTGAGTAGGATTGCTGAAAATAAATTTATGGGGTTAAATTGATCTACTCTTACTTTCAACAGTGAAAAGTGGCAGATAGCCGCAGTAGAGATATCGTCGGTGGAGAGTGCAAACATCAAAGGCGATGGCGCCGGAGGCCTTTCCATTACGAGATTGGAGTACCTTGGCTGAGCTGCATCGCAACGTAGGTCTTTTGCATTTTCTTCTCATTCCTCATAACCATCGTACTTGAAGGATCATAGCTCTGGAATCTCCAAAGTATTTGAATGATTCTTATCAAAGTATTAGGTGTCAGTAGGAATTTCATGATATATAAAATCAATTTATGGAGAAGTTGGAAAGTGAAAAGCAATATGCAATAATCATTAAACTCTTTCGATCGATATAAAGCTAAACTTTCACAGAGGAGTCATTTATCAATGCGGATTCATGGAAATTCTCTTCGAAATTTAATAGATTAAAATGTTTAATACAGTCAAAAGAATACGTGTTTACGGAACCAAAGTTATTTGTTCGATATCCCTTTTTTAACTAGGTTTGTTTGCAAATAATAGCTATTGATGGTGTGTAAAAATAAAAGACTTTCTTCTCAAAAGGCAATGATGAAGTATTTTGCAGGTGTTACCGTAAGTAAGAGTATTTTTGTAGTTAAGGATAATCATATAATGGAGTACTTAGGGCACAATTGATTTGAACGTGCAATTTTCATGGAATTATAGTTGAGATCCATTACTTCCTATGTGTACCTCCAGTTACCAAAGAATAAACTCATTATCCAGGCTGCGAAAGGAAAAAATCTGCAATTGAGTTCCAAAAGGTAAAATCGTTATTTTGACCACTCCACCTTTTAGGTGCTCGTACTTTTTCCATTGCTTTGTAAATGAGAGCCTGTCGGATATGATAAACACCGTTGGTACTTAATTGGCCGGAGTGATGATGGCTTACCTTCGCTTGTCGCATAATTAGTATTCATACCACAATAGCGTAGGTGGCATTGATGAGTGCTCTTAATCCATCATTACCATCACCCTTTGCCTCCATTTCTTATTTGGATGCAATTTTCAACCGACGTAATCCTTCCATGATTTTTTAAATTAAAACTATTGACTCAAATTTAAGAGTAATGAAGCCATCCTGGTTGACGAATTTGAAACCTCTAGTACCAATGAGCATAAAATACCACACCCAAAAACTTTAAGTTCTTAAAATTTCTCATATATTTGTAACTTGTTAATAATTTAATTTTTAGTAAGACCGCTCCTTCAAGACTATTCGATTCGAATGATAACGAAATTATTCGTGATTTGCTTCTGTACGGCAATTTTGCAAAGAAGAGTAAGTTGTTTAGTTTGGAATGTCAACAAGCAGAATATTTCAGATACGACTCATTCAAAACTAGAAGCTGGGTCAGATTTCAAGTTAGTTTTTACAAACCATCATGACAATGTGTTGACAGTCGTTGATGTGATATGTGTCAATGTGACTTGATCATGTATTCATTTTCCAGATACATCATTTTGGAAAGAAAAATTCTTCAGTTATGATCTTACTTATTCAAAAGGTTCATAGGACAATTTAATAAGTATCTTTATGGCTCCTTTAATTTATAAACTATACGCGTGTATGCAATGATTGCAGATACTTAATCGCTTTCATGCTTTCGCAGCTCTAAATTCGAAATAGCTTTCATTGCCTATATTGAAAATTTTACTCACTATTTTCGAAAATTGAAATGTAATTCAAAATTCAGTTTTCTCTTCCAAACATTCAACTGTTAAGACTAAGATTTCAAAATTATTTTAATAATTCATACTTAGAGAAATAAATTGGCATGAAAAACTCTCGGTCTTTAGGAGTAGCGAGGATTTAACGGAATTATGATTTAAAAATCTAATTCCGTCCAACTAGGAGAGGTTTTAAGAGAGTTTGACTTCTATTGAATACGTTTTTTGCATTCTTTCATCAACAAAAGGGATATTAAGCTCCTCCGAATGCAAACCTGCATAATAACCAACATCTTCAGCATAATTTGGTTAATTCATCATTTAATTAACGCATTATTGAATTTTAGTGTAACGTTAATATTTGGTATATGCGTTATATAATATATGAGAAGACTTGATATTTTTTACAATTTTAAATTCGAATATATTTGGTGATTAACGTTTAAACATTTTTCCCATAGCTTACTTCCCTTAGTTTGTGTTGATTGAATAACTAAGTTATTCAAAGTGAAAATGTCCAAACTATAATTGCATGTATATTTCCTTTCAGAATATTGCATTGATGAGTCTAATCTCTGTATGTAAATTTTTATATACTTGAAACCCACTTGCAATAAAATCCGTTGAAGGAGGCTGACCTGAATTTTCAATTTTTTCTGAACTTTAGAACAATTTTTATGCGATTGGTATCGAAATTGAAATTATTGCAGACATAAAATTACATGAGATAGATCATATTATTAAATAAACTAATTTGTACAATTCAGGAAAGTGCGTTGAATAAATTGAAAAAATTATGATATACATTTCTTAAAAGAGTTATTGATAACCACTAATAAAAATGTATTTATCTACTTTTCTGATCAATGGAGATTATAGCATTAGATATATTTCACTTTATTTCCATCTTTATTCCTAGGATAAATCATGAAAATAAAGAGTCATAGCACTTTCTTATTCTTCATTTAATAACTCAGTACGCATTGAGAATGGGAATTACAAATATTGAACCGTCATCAAATCAACTTTTCTCTAATTTAGTGCGTAAAATATAGGTTGAAAGCTGTGTGTAAACTGATTACCGGATTCACATAAATGCATTGACTATACAATGTAAGAGAGTTAATTGAGTTATGTTACTGTGATAATAGTGGTTGACTTTAGGAATTAATCTTAAAGAGTATTTTTATCTCTCGTTAGAAAGCCATTCTTCCTGTTGGATTGAATTCCATACTCATTCTTATCAGTAAGAGAAACAATGGGAAACTACCTTGCTTAGAGCACTTGGCTAATTTTGTGGTACCATTCATTTTGGGAATTGTCAATTTATCTTCATAAAATTCAACCCTGGAAATTAGAATACGAATGGGCTTTCAAGGGTAGATAGAAAACGCTTCAGTCTTAACTGCATAGAGAAATTAACGAGCCTTAAGGCCGCTAATATAGTTTGTCTACTCAGCATACGTAATATGCATTGAGGTCTCTTTCCTTACCTTGATTAGAGTGCGGAATAGTAAATTAATCTTCTTCATAAAGAAGCATGTTTTTTGCTTAATTAGATATATTTATAATTGTTTTCATGGGAAATTTCAGGAATTAAGCTTAGTTTTTCCAGCAGTGCCAAATGACACCATATCGAAGGAATGGATTGTTGAGTACCTTAAAGAAATTTCAGTTATTTCAATTATTCAAGAATAGAGAAGATTCGGAAGATTACACAAAAAGGTAACTTTCTGTTAAGTATTCAGCCTGAAGCCCTCATCCAACATTAGCAGCCAAAAAGCTAATAGAATGAGATGAGTTTTACGGTGTAAGTTTGAGAAATAAGGTGGTTTGATATTATTTAGGAAGTCAGAATATTATAAGCAAAACATATCTAAGAGTGTGAGGCACAATGATTCTTAAGTAACAGTTTCATTTGCAACCTTTAAGACCCTTATTCAATACCATTGTCCATCATCACTCGTACATGCTTTCATGTCACCTAAGCCATGAATCACACATTATTTTTATGCTTCATTGAATGTGATTTTCGATGCATACATTTGTTTCATCCTTCATTATAAGACAAATAAAAATATATTACATTCATCAAGATATGGAAGCTTGGCAAGCATAAATACCTAAGGTTCTAAAATATTATGTGGCATTTGATTGTGATTTACATTATTGCTTCCCTATCTTCATCTTTCACGGATTTTGTGTGATTTATTAAATCGAAAATTCGTAAAGAATATCAGAATAGAAAAGAGGAGTTGAAAAATTGTTAAGAAATAAACCATTGGTTACATGAAGACTCTTTGATAACCTCAGTGAACCAGGAATCCCAAATTTTATTTAGAGCCAAATAACAACATTATTTTATCATTTGGAAATTTATAATTTTGCACTAATTAGCAGCTATAAATTGAAGTAAAATGTTTCTTAACTTTATTTTCATGACTTTGCTTGAATCATATTCAAAATTAGTGAAAGCCATTGCAAGTTATCCAACTGAAAAGGAAGTTTTTACTGAGGAATGTTTTTTTTATTATTTACCAAAGTTTAATATTTGTCTCTATTTAGATAAATAAGATTTGATACTTATATATCGTAGAAAATTTAGATATCTTGATAGTAAATATAAAAACGTAGAGAGAATAACGTCTTAAATGTAAGAGTAGGAGAATGATTGAGACGATTTACATTAATGTCAACATGTTTGCATTTTATTCTACTCCTTTCTGATGGCATAGTGAAATGAACTCAATCCGAAAGAGCTTGAAACAAAAAAGGAAATTTCATTGGCAGGGGAAACAAAAGGCAAACGCAAAAAATCCGACAATTTTCGAGAGAAAAATGGCAAAAATGATTGAAGTTTTCAGTGCAAAAAATACATTGGTGCTAGAAAAATCTGGTCTTTCTTTATCAACAGAGGGAAATTTTCTTCTTCTTATGCGAATAACGGGCAAGTCATTTGTCATAAGACCGAAGAGGAAATTTTCTTGCAATATTCAACTCCCTTCCTCTTACGCTTATTTTGCGTTGGATTCCAACTTTGAAAGATTGGTTTGGCTTCATAGTACATATATAAAATGAATCGTAGAAGATTGCTTCTGGTAAATATTTTTATTCCAATATTTTCTGAATATTAGAGATTTATCCACTTAGGTCCTCCAAAAATTCCGGAAATGAATTTCATTTTGAATTACTTCAAATTTTGGCAATTTCTGTAATTCATGTTGGTGGAATAGCTTATCAAAGTTCGTTCTTTGAGCAGTAGTCTGGCAGCATCATTAATTTTTTAGATTAAAATAATATCGAATTTTTGTAACTACGAGATCAATTTTCTTACTTGCTATTTCATCTCTTTGGCTATGATTTTCTCCTCCTCCATTTTGGATACTGTTACTACGCATGTAAAGGCTTATGCATTAGTGGCGTAAGGTTTCTTAGATTCTTCAATTAAAAACACGGATTATTTTTCTTTCCACATATTCAGCTTCAACAATTAACTAATGACGTTATTCATCAATGTCACACTAAGAACGCTGATTGTAAACATTCTTAGCGATAAATTGTTTCTTATCGTTTATTCATGAGAGTTTTTGATAATATACCTCTCATTTTATACATCATTTGATGATGACGAACTCATTTGTCCTTTCTAAACGAAGGTGAAATGTATTTGTTTTTTAACTAGTCAGTTTCATTTTGGGATAAAAATTGTAATAACTTATGTTGTTTAGATACCTATCTCTATTC
This sequence comes from Sympetrum striolatum, assembly GCA_947579665.1. Taxonomy (NCBI): domain Eukaryota; kingdom Metazoa; phylum Arthropoda; class Insecta; order Odonata; family Libellulidae; genus Sympetrum; species Sympetrum striolatum. Next base: position 42,472,741 of record OX388342.1, on the reverse strand, counting down.
TCACCATAATAAGTATTTTAAACGATTTATCGTATTAATCAAACTGTATTTAGGATTCATTGGCTTAAAGGAGTTAAAGAATCAGAAACAGTTACCACATTCTGGTTTTGTTAGTAAGTTCTTCAAACAAGCGAGAGAATTTATGCTGTGGAAATGAAAACGAATTTAGCCAGGCAATACTAGGAGGAGTTCCCTCGATTCCATATCATATAAATAAATACAGAAATATTGCCGGATGCAGGGGAATCGATGAAGCTGTTTTTTTTATCCATTTCTCAATGCGTTGGGAATTATGTTCTATGAGAGCAAGTTTTTCTCGAACGAAAATGCAGTTCTTAATTTTACGTGGAGAAATTTTTGTGTCAAATGTGACTAAAACGTCATCCACAGAATTCTATAACATTCTCAGCCGGAGTGTAACTAACTAGATTCTTCTTCTGAATTGATTCTCGTTAAATTGATTTCTTATTTTAATTAGTGAATTCCGTCTTTGGACGAGGAAAGGAGAATGCACGCCTGCGGTTGGAGTTAAAACCGTTGCTGCTGGCGTGAATGGGGAGGCACTCTTAGTCAGGCGTAATGGGTAAAGATAAAAAATCTGAAGGGGGAATGGGAAATGCAGGTTGCTGCGGGCGCCTTGATAATCAGATTGGCCTCTTGTTAGCTTGTTACATCCACGGCGCCTGTTTGCCTTGCAATAACCCGCGTTAAAGTTTGGTAGTGCCGTGATGAGAATTCCCGAGAAGGAGTTTGGCTAAGGGTTAATATCTGTTGCTTCTTGTACGGAGGTTACAACAACATGTGGGAAAGCACCAATGAACTACATGATGACTTAATCACTACCAGTAATCACTATAACGCACTCAACTTATTAACTACTTTTATGAGGCCAATATACACAAAGCCATGCTCATATGAATAGGATATTATTTTAATTGAGTAAAGAAAAAATATTCTTACTACCTCATGAACTGCAAGTAAGCTGAAAAAAAGTATTTTAGTATCAATACTTACGTTATGTTTAAGAAATCTATAAATTTAAGTAGAAAAAATATTGTTTTTTTTCCTTATTTCAATTTTATTCCTTAGAAAAAGCTTACTAAAAAAAAACACACGGATAGAAGCGGGCAGCTTTAATAAAAGGGACCCTTGGTTTGGTTCCTACTGAGGGTCCAATATCCCGGGTAATAATAGGAAAAGAAAATAATTAATTACTATTTGTTTTCTATATTTTATACCTTTGCAAATTTTATCCTTATTTTTACTAGAATTAATGCTTCATTCTTCATTTCTTGAGGAATGCATTATTTCTTCGTAGGATTTTCATGGAGGTCGTTAGAATAGCCTGTAGTAACACATTCCAAATGATTTCTATAGAAAGGAGGAAATTCTAAGCTGGAATGAATAAAATATAACGCAATGTGCGAAAATCTTTCATTCAGTATCTTTAGGTAAAAAGATACAGCTTACAAAGGAGTTTCATCCATGTCTCCACCCTTTCTTGGATTGAATCCCTAAGAAAGGGCATCGGCCACAAGCTCCCCTTATTAAGAATGAGCCATACATAAACATCAACTTGGAATAATGAAGACGAGGTGATAGAGAGAATATTGTGTGGCGTTATTTCCTAACTAACGAGACGCACTGGGATTATATTCGATTTTTGATCTTCTCCCTGAGTTCTCCCGGACGTCCCTCCCTTTTACCATACTCAGTGCCAACTTTCTTTTTTCATCTCCCAATTACGACTTGTGCGTTACACACAATGCTTTCAGTGGTTCTTCCCATTAAGAAAGCCCAGACAAGATATGAAACATCACGCTGTATTCATAGTTTCTCTTTGGTCCCTGGAAATATTCAAGAATAATCTTATTCACATTCCCGTCTCCTTCTCGCTTTAGTTTGCGACCCCTTTGCCGGATTATTCGAATATATTCCGCGTCATTAATTTTACATGCACCCCTTCTTTCTATCATTATTCTCGGAAGCATCTCCTGAAGCGATAATCTATCTGACGCCCTTACTTTACATGCAATCTTTTGTCCCTTTTGAAGCCTATGAAACCGATTTTATGCATGCACACAAACGTTTTACTTTGCATTTGTTTTTAACCCTCTTGGTTTAAAGTGCGTAGTAGTAGATACCATGATGGGTTACTGTTTATCATTTTTATAAATTTATGCATGAAAAGATACATTTCTATTAATTTTGTTTCAGAAAATAATTATTAAAACTATCAAATATACTTTTAATTATTTCTGGCAGAACTTTGTGGAAGGACTCCATAATTTAAATAAATGAAAATATAAGACTTTTAACCGTATAAGAGGGAATAGATTTATGACTTATTTGACATATTTATCTATAATTTTATTTTTTTAAGTAATAAGACTCATTGTAAAGTTCAAGTAAGTACTTCATTTCAAGGTGCTATTCATAGGAAAGCATCAGAATGGCGATTATTTTCTAAATGTAAAATTTCTAATCATAAATCATATCGTATTTTTTGTCACTGGTTTACTTCCTTGTTTTAAATCTGAGATATTTTGATTAAAAATACCGATGGCAAACATCGTGGTAAACAAAGAAAGCTACGTATAACTTATTACAATCAGCTGATGGAAATCATATCAATTTAAGAATTGTTGTACTAGCAAGTGCTTATCCACTACCTGTAATAATTGCGCAGTAATTAGCTAAAGATTTCAAATTGATACAAGCCCCAACTGCATTAAAATGACGCAATGCGGCTGATTGGCAGGATAACATTGAATGCATACATTTACATTCGTTTATCTTGTTATGCCTCAAACGATTGAGCTCCTCTGAATGGTTATCTTTGCGGAATAATTCGATTGTGGCCCCGTTGCGCTTTAGAAAAAAGCGACATGTGTGTGTTACCTTTGGTTGATGCTTGATCGGAGTTTGAATATTTTTTCAGCCACTCACCAGTTAGTCTTTTGCAGGTGCAAATACCGAATCGGCTACTTGAGCACGCTATCCATTTGTCATAAAGTAAACAACCCTTCAAGGCCAGACCGAATTGGTCCCTTTCTCTTTCTCCAAAGAGAGGGATTCGACCGCTCACCAAATAGCCCGTTTCAGCCTTCAGAGGCGTCGTAATGGCTTTGCAGATTCGCAGATTTTATCTAAACTAATTCCTAGCACATTTCCCTCTAATTGCTAACCTTTATTTCTTTTTGTAACCTAATCGAAGATTTCACTGCAAATGTATCCGTACCTCTAATATGCTAGTGGCGAGTGGAAAGTTAATAAAAATAATCGTCTTTATTTGGGCAAGATTCAGTCGAAAAGTCTCTAAGTCAGATTCATTCGATTTAAATTATAATCAATTATAAATACTAAAAGATGATGACAAAGTCGTCTTTTCTACATGAAAAAACTAAGAGAGCTTATTTAAGTATCTTTATAATCTTCATAATATAATTTGTCCAAGTTAATTTCGGAAAAGTTTCTCGGTTATTTAATTTTGATAATATGTAACGCATTTGATATAAAATCAGAAGAGACCCCCGTATTTGTGATTTCCAGAGATAAGATGAGATTAGACTTGTAAATCTCAATCTCGTCCTCAAGTAAAGTCGTTATTATTATAAAATTAGTAAGAGTGGATTTATTAAGGAAGTAAGAGGAAGGGTGGATAAAATAGACTAAAGATAAAAATAGATATTGTACAAACGGAAACCTACAGTTCGAATAAAACAAGTAAAATATGTAAATATACGATGCATTTTTTCTGCTAAAAATAAATATTTTCAAAAATACTGAATACACCAACTCACATAGAAAATTTCTGAGTAGCAAAAAAGGTACGTCAACATGTAAAAATGCCATGATACGCCAAACAGAGCAGGTTTGGCGAAATTGTCATACTTTACACACAAATATCATCCGTGCGTTCACCTTTAGGTAGTCATCTTGTATATTTTTTATCTTCGCTTAGCCGTTTCTTTTTTAGCCAAGCATTCTGCTTCCGCATGCCCTTAACTTATTGTTTAGAAGCATCTGTAAGTGTTTGTATTTTCCTTTCCATGTACTCAATTGCATCAGATGCCCGTGTGCTATTTTCCATGAATTACCTTTCACTTCTTTGATACTATTTTTACGTAGTATTCATTTGGATAAAATCCTCAACATTTTCGTTCACCCCGTTTCTATATCCACGATTGCAAAGTCAGATTTCTTTCGTTTCCATCCCTTTCTTAGTTATTTTCTTTTTGGTCCCGTTTCAATATTACAATTCATAGAAATTCCACTATATCTTCGGTTAAGGCAGTACATTGGTGGTATTCTATTTAAAATAAATATTTGGAGGCTGATAAAATTTAATTTACACAATACCGCAAGCAAAATAAACGCGGCTCGGGTTTCATCATCGTTAGAATCGGCCTGATGATGATGATGTAAAAAGTGGCATACGTTGATATTCTATAAAATAAACATTTTCTCTGATAATTTACTTTATAATGATATCGATCCTTAAATTTTACTTTGCTAAGTTGTATATATATCCTCCTCGCAATCTCTAACTTCATTCACACATTTATATAAATAATAGAAAAGCATTATTATTTACTCAGGAAATGCAGGCTTACGGGGTGTTAATTTTTTACTAACAATTGTCGAATATCTTTGACAGATGTGTCAACATTTCATTCATTTGGAAACGTTATTTCTTAACAAATACTTCTCAAAAAATAAGTTTGTTAAGCTGAATTATTATGTATTAATATGAAACCTGATATTTTACGATAAACATCAAATACAGACACTGGCACTAGTATGAGTCTATTATCTATTACGAAAATATATGACTGTTACTTCAATCTCAAGATATGTAACGCTTTAGAGGTAAATTCGCGTGAATCAATTCACTCCGTGACAAAACAAAGTGTCAAAGGTGCTCATAGTCACCTTTGACTGAAATGGACGACAAATGCAGAACACTTCTTAAATAATTGTTTTTGGTGATGAGTTTGTTATATGTAAAGAAAATTTTGGCTTCGACTGAGGGAATGATTTCAGTGGCAATCGCGATTTAAAATAAACAAAAAGAGGGAATTCGGTTACTACGGAAGCGCAGTTGATTGAAGGAGAGAAACGAAAGGAAGTCTTGTTTGTTTTCCCCGCAGCTATATCTCTTGGAGGATAAAATTCTAAGGAATTAGGGTAACTTATAAAATAACGATGACTTTAAAGAAACAAGACGAAATCGGATTTCTTATATTTCGCTTGTGTACCGTGTAAATAAACGGGAAACCGCCTGCTTCTTAGAAATTTCGGATTGAGAAAAGGGACGCTAGTAGCTTATTTCCATTGAGGTCTTAAAAACCATGAATGTACACAAACCCTTGGAGGGCGAAAGATAAATAAGTGAGATTGAAGGCAAGAATTTAATGTGCGTACGTATGGGAACAAGATCTACATCCTCAGTTATTCAAATACTAATTGCTCGAGAAATCTCAAGCACTTGGAAACAGGTAATAATGGAATAGAAATTATACCTACTCACTCGCCTGGCCTGTATCAGAGATGTGTAGGAGTTAGAGAGAGTAAATTTTAGTAAGTAGTATTTTACATAATTTGGCAGTTTATTTAATCCAACAAAATGATGGAAAGAGAGGTGGTAATTTTTCCACACTTTTTGTATTCTTCGTTTGAAATGCCTTTTTCTATAAAAATATGCGAATTTGACTACAGTTTACAGTAATAATGACAAGGTGGTTTATTCTAAAATTATTTGTACAGAAAATAATTCACGAAGGCTGTATATAGTTTATCTGACTTGTTTGACACATTGTACTAATTGGGCCTATTGCTACTGTTAAGATGTGAACTGTCCACGGGAGGTTTTTGGAGGGGTTTCCCTCCCGTCCTTGGGCGAATGCCGGACAGATTGTATTGTTCTATTCCCCTCAACCGTTGCCACCTGGTATTAATACCAACTTACAGTGTTTTAATAAATAAATAAATAAATAAATTACGATCTCTCTCTTCCTTCCGTATTTAAGGTTTAAAATCAGCCTTAACAAATTCACTTGTATGGAGACAATCGTACAACATTTATTAAACATGACGCTTTCAATTCGAATACTTAAAAAGGATTCGGGAAATTTTACCGGAAGAAAGAAAATATTGAATTGCAATTTTATTTGAGAAAGTAGAAATTTAGTGCTTGCAAGTACCATGTACAAGTAATTTTTTTAGCACTTGAAAGTTTGATGTGTTCAATGTTGGAGAATCAAAATTTATCGATATAAGCTATAAAGTCTAGTAACGAGAAAAACTCTGTCTGGAGATCCTAAATTATTTAAGTACATACATACATTCAATGCTACCATACAAATTGAAGGAATGTGATTTGATGTATTTTCGCGAGCAAAAAGAATTTAAACAGAAAATTCAACACAGAACTGTTTAGAAATTCCTCTCTATACCTTAAAATGTACTATCCGATGAAAAATTATATAATTATTTTCTGTTGTAGAAAGATAAAAAAATCGTTGATATTTTTTTTTAAGGACCGATTAATATCAATCCTGTAATTTCATTTAATACCTTTAAAATAATTCTAAAAATTTTTTCTTCTAAATCTGTTGGAAATATGTATCGATATTTTTTATTTACATTTACATATAAAATTATATGTGTTAATATCTTTTGATTGATAATTTAGCTTCATGTTGTCAAGGATTGCCTCGGCCGTAAACAACATTTTTTATTCGAAATTTATTGCTTTTTTCAAGGTACAGTTGTATATTGCCAGCTGAATACAGATATGAGAGAGGAGCTAAGATTTGTTCGGAAGTCACCTTTTGATTTGTATTTACAACCCAAGTCGACTGTTTCCTTCATACCATTAAGAAATTGCAGTCTGCGCCCTCTCCCAAACAGTAATCTCGTTTCACATTTCGAAGGGAAGAAAGCGAGGAATTGTGCCTCGCTCTCAAAACCGAATCAACTTTTCAACTTCTCCGCGTCGCAAATTGGCCTCTCCGACGCAAGGGCCAAAATAGGAAAAGAAATGCGAATCCGGCGCGAACACAACCTCCAAATCCCAGCACTTCCGCGGCGTTGATCGCGCCTAAGATCTCTGCACGTGTCTTGCAAATTGACGGACAAAATGCATGCCGGAGTGCATACGGAGAAGATTATAGGAAACATTCGCCGTGCATAATTACTCACGCTGTTTGCTTATCAACCGGAGTGGCGGTGCACAAAAGGGACTCTCTCGTGATAGAGAGAAAACTGTCTGTCACGGAAAGGAGCACGCATGCATCCGAGCGACAAGACGGAGAACAAACGTGGCAGACGGAAATGAAATTCTCGCTCTTCGCATACAATTAGGGCGAGAAAAGGTCTTGAATGTGGCGCCATCGCGTGGGTGCCCGAGGAAGCCTTCGGCACAGCAAATGGGGGAGGAGATAAGTGAGCAATGTGTCGTGACTGCTATGTATATTCGTACATAAGGGAGAGGTGGACGGTTGCGTGTAGCGTAGCAAGAAGCGTTGTTGTGCCTCTGGGAGACGTACGTCGCCGGAGGGTTGATTCTGTGACAGATGCAAAATCGGGACGTTAGATGCAAAGCGGAATCCTAAAATTTTATTCCCTTTACCCAGCGGAGGCGATGTCGAACATTAAGTTGTGTTTCATGCAGCATAAATTTGTCACCGAGATCGAGAAGAGGAAACACGCGAAGACGTGGAGAAGTGGCTCATTATGGAAATTTTTGGTGCATTGCACCCTTTGCCACTCCACGGAAATCTAAAAGTGTTGGATTTCGAGCTGTCTTCCCTGAAATATATTCGTCTAGACTCGGATGATGACATATGCTCGTGTAAACGAATCCTCCAAGGATTTATTCAATTTCAACATTTTTTTGTCAGTCAGACTGAAAATAAGATGATGGGAAGTAGTGCTTAGCTTTGATTAGACAGCTTTTTCTTACATTAGAAATCATGTGAGATTGGTTACCCGCAGTTAATGCCTGTAAGTGTGATACTAAGTACATGCATGCAAAAGAATAATATCATGCGAATGAGAAACCGTTGTCAGAGTTTCATTAATGTATTAGTTTTCTTTTAATTATTTCTTTATTAAAATTTAAAAAGCAGCTAAAATAGCCAATTAAATTGAATCATAACAATGAAACAAACATAAAATAATCTGTAATAATCCATATTTTCTACAAAACATTCAGCAGGGAAAACTGGATCAACAACGTATAGTTACTAAATTTTCCTCTGATTCATCAGCTAGTATAACTACTTTATATTGCTCAAACTATTCAGTTATACATCTATGAAGTAGTAGTAGTGTTGGTTTTAAAGGTGCGTCGACAGCTACATCTATGAAGCTACGTTAAATTAGTAGATATAAAGTATTCACTTGTTAACAATACCATATCTTAATGCACATCCGGTAGTTCATATGTAGAGCTTATTGATAACAAATAAATTTAACTTGAGCACCAAATGCAACAAGTCGATTTAAACCTAGAATTTAAGTGCTGTAATAAATAAAACGTGACAACCTTTTTCTTCTAATAATTAATATTTGTTTTAAATTTAAATACAATAACTCAATTGATACTAAATAAAAGTAAATGAATTTAATACGAACCAAACCATTGAATGACTTAAATAATATAATTAAGTTTTCACTCTCTAGGAATCAATAGTGAATTGCAGTAAAATATGTGGCTGATATTCATAACTACAATAGTTAACCGTCTATATTAAAAGTAAACTCGTGTTTTAATTCATAAGGCTGACATTGAAGAATCCCAAATAAAAGTAAATATTAATTCCTATATAATGTCCAATAGTTTTCTAGGGATAAAATATGTCTAAAAATCTTAGTAAATCATGTGAGAGCAATTAGCATTTAGAGTAGTTAGTGTTTCCATCCGTCTTTTGTAATGAATTGAATCTTGATGTAAATGCTTGGCATAGTTTCGTTAGCTTTGAGAGCTCAAAATTAAATTTGTGCAATGTATCTTCTGCATCAAACGGAATGGAATATAAATAGAATTGCAATCTGAAGAGACAAGTACTTAGTGTGTCAGTGAGTAATGATTATTACTCCCATAAAACGTGAGAAATAGCCTGGAGATTAAATATGTTCCCGAATTTCATGATTCGAGAGAAGTTTTTCAACTCAACCGTCAGTCTGTGATCGCAGTTGCGTAAACAATAACTTGCGCGTTAGCAGGTGGAGTTGCGACGACTATATCTGGCATTCATTTTTTCCGGAATTCAGAATTCCGCCAGGAGAAATCCGAAATGGGGAAAAAGTTAAGGAAACTTCTTCGGAATACAAAAGGACGTTCCTTTCTCTTTTCCAATCTTTCCGAGTATTTTTCACTGCGATATTCAGAAGTAAGAATCTTAGCGTGCAATTGTCGGGATATTGGAAAAGAGCGAAGAAGCAAAACCGGAGGTCCCTAAATCTTTCATATCCTTCCCGTCGTAAGTTTTCTTTTTCGTTCGTATTCCTGTTTTCCCCAATGAAAATGGAGATCCAGAAATCCTATTTTCTCCAGACTTGATAATTCCCTACTCATTCCTTCCACCGTAAGATGGTTCGCTTCCCTTTGCCGCACCACGTTTGCTGTTATCGCACACTCATATTGAGTTTCCTCCAAGGCGTCTCAGTATGCAATGGACTCAGACCGCTTGAGTGCATTCATATTTTTTTTAGCTACTTTATTCCCCGTATACACTCATCATGCATTTAGCATTCCTGTTTTTGATCTACAAAAACTGAGTATCGGCTAATAAAACGATCAGTGAAATAAACTATAATGAGATTTTTAAAATATCCGTATGAGATAAGCAGAAATGGTTTCTGCTCATCTCGCATACATTTTACGAAAAACGTACTTCGTGCCTAAAAAGTCTATCTGTTAGAGAACGCTGAAAAAATAATGATGAATTAATGTTATAATCTCACAAAGAGGATTGCTTTAATCGTAATAATAATATCGTTTTTGATACGATAAATCAGGTCGTTGGTTATCAACTTGCTTTTCTTCACCAGACAGTTACATTGAGAGGAATACTTATCCGAATGCTGCCTCTGAAATTATATGTCATACTTTATTAACTATATTCAAGTAGTTTCTAATACAAGTATAGTGTATAGCTGGAGTTGATATAGATGCTCAACAATTAGAAAATTGAATGCATCATATTTTTGATTTTGAAGCAAAAGATATTATCTATAATCCTTTTTTCTTGAATCATGGTTTACCTACTTATGGCCAGTCCATGAATGACTGTTCCATTTAAGCCTAAAGTTTATTGCTTAGTAAAATAGCTGAGTTTATAGACTCAGGTTGAATTTGCATAGATTGCTTTCGAACTTAAAATAAAATTAGTTCATCTCTGTTTCGTAACATGTGCTTTTCAATTATCAGCTCATGTCACAAATAAACCACAAACCGGGTAAAACTTAACCACTACTATTATTACAGTTTTAATAATCTCCTCATAATTGCCATCTTATGTTCTCCCTTTTATGGCCCATGTGAAATACGATGCAAGAAAAAATATTGGTGTAAGTACCATGAATCTGTTCATAGGTTTAAAGTAGGGTACTCAATGGAATCTATTTCAACTCACCATCTGAGACAATCTCACCGAAATACTCAGTACTCTTCACAGACGGGCGTTAAGACAGGGATTTAATTTGCGATGATGGCATTAAGTTCTCTTTTCAGATTTATTGCTTGGGATAGGCTCGTCTAATCTCTTTCTATGTCGCCTAATAAATTGATCGTTTGATTAGCGGAGCGATAAAACGAGTCGGGAAAGAGGAAATAGTTTGAAGTGCAGGAGATAAGAGAGGCTGAGGTCTAGGAATCTAAAATGAGAATGGACGCGAGTTCAGGGATTCGACGGAGCGGGTAATAGAGAGGCGTTGGCGTCATTGGAAAAGGAAATGGGATTCTGAGAAGAATACCGAAGAAGACTAAGATCTAATGGAAGACGGGGCTCGCAAAGGAATAGGCGACGCTTTTTTCGAGAGAAACATTCGCGAAAAGAAGTAATAATGTAAACCCATTCATGCGCGAGAAAATATGCGTGCTAAGATTACGGTATGAGAATCGTCATCTGCTTTTTTCTACTGTTAAAGAAAAAAAACACGCGATGCTTTCACAGTGGTTCTTGAACTATGTCCTAAATCATATTTACCCTGTGGAATTGTTGCTCAAATTCCGATTATATTTTCATTCAAGAAGCAGAATACGTAAACTAAATCTATTTATATGCGTCAATGGCTTAATTTTTTCCATGGTTTATTTCAATTCTGGAGAAATGAGTATAATTACGATAAAATTGTTTGATTAATGATGATGAAGATTTTAATGTGTTTTTTCGTGGAATATCAGAATATTTTTGTATTATCAAAGAAAAATTAGGGAAATTCGAAATAAATTCGCCTTTATAGGACCTTATAAAGCGTATATTATATTCTACCGCATTTTATTCTAAAATCATCGTAGAACTACATACTTATGCCACATAATTCATATGTATTTATTCATTTCCCATGGTTATTTATCTTGAACTCTCCTGACCTTCCGTTCTTGGTAAATATGAATTCTAAGTTACGGTTTTAACTAAAGAAGAGCTATTTAGTAATTTCATTCATTTTGCCAATATAATCCATTGAATTCGGATTTTGAATTAGTAGCGAAAATTTGGTCTTCACAAATACATCGATTCTTTTGCGTGTATCAAAACGGAATTTTCTTATTCAACTATTTTACAGGCTCCGAAATAAATTCACTGTGATGAACACCTCATATTGATGGAGATACTGTGAACTTTCAACTCAATGGGTGGCTTAAAGTATTTTCGCTATCGGGCTTTGGTTAGACTCGGATACGGCGAGAGGTCGAAGGTCAGAGCCAACTTGAAAGGTCAAGAGAGGAAAAACCTTTTTCTTCTACCTCTTACATTTTGCTATTCGCGTATCGTACGCTTACGGAATGGCGGGTGATCTCATTTAACTTCTCCGTGATAGTTTTTGATTGCTTACTCTGTCTTACGCTTCCAAATCCAATATTTTCAAATTGTGTTTTCTACACCAACAGAAAACGTCAGGTTTAAATATTAGGAGCAGTCCCGAGGGTAACGATGAATATTTAGAGCACCCATCAAATGTTTAATGTACACGAATTTGAACCTTTCGATTGAATATTTAATAATAAATAATTTGAGGTATCCCTCCATAAATGTTTGTGCATACCATTGCAAAATTTATATTATTTAGAGTAACGTGAATAATGCAAAATACATGCAAAAATTTACGCTGTGTAAATATTGTACGAGGTATATTAAAATGGTATTTAATCAAGTTAAATTTAAATAATTAAATTGTAGATTAAATATCAATATGATTGTTGTATAACTCAAATTTAGGGATCCAAATTTTAAGGATGATTTCCTCATCTACGCAGACTACCAAGGTTCAACCTCCGATTGTGCTTGTTTTCGTGGCACCAATTTTGAGGTATTTAAGATAAAAAATTGACTCTCCCTTCAAAATGACTACCAAAGGTTAAATTCATAATAATAAACGGTGGTAAACCTTATGTTATCTTCATTTAATACCGTTATCCTCAAGCGTAAGCAGCGTTTATCTAGGATGGGAAACTATTATTACGTTATATTTATTAGCTTGGGAAGTTAAATTTTCAGGTATCCCTGATTTTTTCACTTAAGAATCACTTTCACTTTTTCACTTAAGTTGAAATAGGTTTACTTTAATGGCACAGCATAGTAGCATTAAATTAAAGCACTGTCCTATAATAGCAATTTGAGCACTTTTCTTGCTTTTAGCCTAGCTTCCCGATTGGTGTGAGTTAAATTGTGTAGAGTGACTTCCAACAATTCTTTAAGGCAGTGTTTCATGAAACAGTAAATAGTGTGCATGAAATGGGCGACTAAACTATAATTGTAATACTCAATGCCATAATTATTATTTGGTATGCTATATTCTCTTTTTAATAAACTAGTTTAGAAGTTGAATATGTAAGTAGAGATGGGGCTTCTGTAAGTAAGATGTTGATGAAAACACGTCAAGGCGACAGAAAAAAGAATGAGTTTATTACTAAATCTACATTTGTATTAAGTAATGGTAGAAAAGAATCAATTGCAAGAAGAAATGAAAATTTATTATTTTAATATACTGGATCAAAATGCAACATGATTCATGAAACAGAAGGATATCCATAATGTCCCTTTTTACATTAAAAATGTAAGGAAAGAAATAGTAATTGTCGCGCTGTGTTATGTAACAGCGATGGTTACCATGATTGTCGAAACTTAGTCCCATAAGGGAGCAAGTCAACAGTAAAGATACCAAGTAAAGTTCTGGGGGTTAAATACATTCATACTTCCACTAAAAAACTTTTAATATACGACCGGTTTCAAACTTAGTTCATCGCTCAGTTTACTGCTAACCTCCTCAATTGCCTATTGAAGAAGGGAAAATCAAAATTCCTAGATAAAACAGAAATATTGCAATTAGAAGAAAATATAAATAATTACACCATCACAAACCTACACCTTTTTCTTTCACACTCCGTGCTCATATCAACCGTTTGCGTTCTTCTACATTTCCCTTCCTCGGATGCTCTCACCTACTCCTGCTACTCATTCCTTTTGCCCCCCTCTTCTTATAGACTCCTTTTGGGTAATATATATTCTCTGTTGACTTCTGGTTTTGTTACTGAAGATGAACTGGCAAAGTTCGGAACTGCTCGTATATTAAAAGTTTTTAAAGAGGCATTTCAAATTGTGAATTTATTTTACCCATTATGGAGTTCCACAAAGTTAAGGCCTCATCTTTAGAGTTCATTTGCTTGCTAATGGCGAATAATTTTCTGCAATTAGCACTCCTATATGTGCAGTGGAAATATAAAAGCTGAGATATTTCGTGCAATATTTTAAGGGGCATGAAGGAGAACAAAAAAACAGCTGGAAACATGCTTCCTAAAATTTAGATGCCGACCGAAGATTTTTGTGTAAATCTTTGGGATCACTCCTTCATCCTAAATGGCGCTCGTGATAAAAGAATAACGCGCTTTTCTGGAACGTACGGAGCTCAAATTCATTTCCCCAATTAACGTGTGTCACCGCCGTAGAGTTATGGCGACCGCACGCAAACCTACGCGATCCCCTCTTTTCCTCATTGTATCTCCCATATCGGGACGGGGCGTCGATGTTCATTTGTTTCTCGTACTCGGTCGCGTGCTTCCTCGCCCCGTTTGCATCAAAGCCGTGATTTATCCCCGCCTTTCCTCGAACCCTCCGAAATCCTCTCTTTTTCGCCGTTTTCGTCCCTCCGGAGGATGTCCTGCTTTGATTTACTCCCTCTGGACATTATCTCTTTCCGGATGACCGTGGCATGCGCCGCTATGGTAAATCTTTGAAGCCGCTCGGAAGTTCCCGACGTAGCCGATGCTTTCAGAAAAGAGGGAGCGACTCAGACGCATGTAAATCGTGTGCTTGCGCAATCGGGTGTGTTGCGAGGTGGTCTTATCGCCGCACTCCCGGTTTTAATTCAAGCGGATGGATTCCAGCTGAGCGTGGCTTTATGGAATTATTCTTTGAGGAAAATTGAGACGGTTGGCTCAAGAAAAAGAGACATTACTATAGAAGTCATTCCTTTCAATGCTTAAATGTTACTGGAGACTTTGTTTCCCGTATTTCTCATACCCAACGTTCATTTCTTTTCTTCAATCTTTGTTTCTCATATTATAAAGCAGTTATATGTTTATAGATATACCTTTTACAAGAAAAAAATTTTATTTAGTAGAATTTTAATTAACTTGAGTAGCTTTAATTATATTAATTGTAAATTGTAATTAAAATTAAGTAGAAAGTTTTGTAAAAATTAGGTAAACATCTTTATGCACTAGTAATTATTCAGTGTGAATTTTCATTTAGGATTACCACTTGCGAATCGCGTTTGGGCTGGTTAAAAGCGTTCTCATTATTTAATCCTTTGAAAGCCAATGTGCGAAATGACTTAAGTTTTCGAAACATTTATCAAAATGCTAGTATTACTTCCCACTGGCCACTTGCAGGAGAATGGTCAGTCTGGAGCGTCATAATTTACCTATGGAAAATGCCTTGCCTTTCAGTATAACCAAAACAAAAGACTCGGTGACAGAATGTTGCCCCGTGATTTACTGAAAATATAGGTCAATCAATCAAAATATTATTTTGCATTGAATGTCTAAAGGTCAAGCGAGAAAAATGCATCGAATATCTAGAGATGGATGGAATTTTCTACGCAAAAATATGAGACATTGTCCACTCGCTCAAAATTTGTCATTCTTCACGTTTGTTATTCTATCTCGTGGCGCTCCGGGATCAGAATGTGACGTATGACTCTCTAATCATGAGTGAAGTATCTAGCATAAAATATTTAAACCTAGAAATGTGAATCGAAATTAGATTTCGCTTGCTTCCTGAATGAATTACTCCCATGACATTCACTTCTTACGAGGTATGAGTTTTTTTGTATTTCGCTGATGTAATGGATGATAAATTGATGCATTGCAGTCACATTCCTTCTTTGATAGTGTATTATACAAAATTTGTGGACTTAAATCAGCTCAGTGTATAAATCAGTATTAAATTTGGGATCAGAGATATTATCTCTACTGGAAATAACCTCCAATCACTAGAATTAATTTCTACTTCCTATCTGAGTCACGAAGTGCTCTAGTCAATATGTTTTTCATAATAAATGTGTAAAGAATATTCATTGTCTAATAAACCCGTGTATACGCTCGGAATTAGACGTTTAATTTAATAAAAAAAAACATTTCTAGTGTAAACAAACTCTAGAATTTTCAATTGGTACTGAATCTTGTCAACCTAATTGCAGTAGATAAATAAAAATTACAGCTAGGAGGCTTATTTTAGATGCATGATCAAAAGTAGCGAGGGAAAAGGATATATATTATTTAATAATTTTAACTTACAGCATTCCTTATAAAGATTTAACAACGCTGTCCCGTAAGGCAAGCTATATGGAAATATGGTGTTGGTTTTGCTGTCTTCTAAAATACAAGACAGTAGGATATATATTTTCTTTTCCTAGAAAATTTTCTTTTCTGATATCTGATGCTTAGTTAACATGTTTCTTTCCTTTAGGAGGGTCATCTTAAAGATAGAAACTAATATGTTGAGTGATCTAAAATTAAAAATTGAGAGTATTATTTCCACTGCAATACAATAATAAGGGATTTTTTTAAGATTTTAATATACCAAACTTTAGAGGATTGCGTCCATAAGGAATTCTCTATAGTATCAATGGAGGTTCCTTATTAGTCACACCCTATTGTGTGCGCACCTGACGCTGATGAAACAATAATCGGATTCGACGATACGAGCGTGAATCGAATCTATTAACAGTTTGGATTGTAGGACAAGAAACTTACGAGGGACCAGGACATTCGAACCTGTACCAAGATAATTCAATTAATCTGAGACATTTATTTTTTAATTGTAGTCTCTTGAAATTAAATTTTAGATTCTGCATTATCAGTGAATTAATACGGGCAAACTTTGATTGAGCGATGTTATAAGGGGCACTTTCACATGGGATATAACTATTTCCTGTCAATTTAAGTAATATTGTGTAAGCATTAGCTTTCGGAGGAATTTAAAGGTCACACATAAGTCAATAGGATATATAAAACACTGGAGATAATTACAATTATACTCCAACTGCTTAGAGAATTCAAAACATACAGATGAGTATTTTAATATATATATATATGTTAAATGAATGAATTTTAGTGAATGATTTAATAAACCTGGCAATTACACGGAAGATATTTCGCCGCTCGTTTTTCCTCTATGAACAACACTTAATTACATCCATTCTAAACATATAATGAGGTCGAATGACGTAAGGACTATTTATACACCAGGAAAACGACATTTCTCAATTCATTACTCGATTTTACATACATTTTCCTTTCGTTCTCTTAACTTCAAGGATGTGACCTTTCACTCCAGTAAATGACGAAACAAGGACATCAACAGTGTTTCTACCAAAAATGTTAAAATCTCTCACAATGTTGAAGTTAATTCTGAAATAGTGTGTCCGTAGTTACATTAGTAGCTCCCTTATTTGCCGCGAGGCTTATTTCGGCAGGAAATTTCTGTGTTTTAGTAAATATTACTTCTCCCATTTTAAGCACCTTCTCTCGTGTGGCTTTATATTATGAAAGGATTTTCCATGATGTTCCAAGAGATTATTTCCTTTGTTTTGCTAAGTTTTATGACTTTATTTCAGTTCTTAAAGGTTCTCGAACTACATCCATTTCAATTCTCTCAAGGTGTGTCTTTGGGAATAAATAAAAGTACCGAATAACAATGTAAGCATATTTAATTTTTACGGTTTTTGTCAAAGTCGATGGAAAAATGACAAAAAGATATTAATTATAGAGATAGTAATAATATAATTCGTTTCTATTCCATAATCTCAACCTTTCGCACTTTCAGAGGTGACAACGTTTTTTAAGCCGTATCTATTTCTATGCCGTAACTTACTTCAGGATATAAAAATTTAACTTGTTGGCTATAATTTTATCATTTCGTTTTTGCACAATGAAAAGGAAACAGGCAACATTTTTGTCCTGTATCCACTTGTAAATGTTTAATCACCTACCATTACTACCTACCAATTTATTTTAGCCACTTTATAGTACGTACGGTAATATCATTGATAAATATTTTCTAATTAACCAGCAAAGTACCCATTATTCAATTGTCTGTTCTATACTACAATTATTCTTAATTTAGTACTACTAATCTTGAAAGATTCTTCTTTGGATTATATTTTTCTCTTTTTATTCTTCGCCAATCGGTTATCAGGCAGTCTTCTATTGTTCTGATTCAGAAGCATGTGTTCACAGTGAGAGGCAAAATATTTTTTATAATTTTTTACCAATTGTCTTTCGATTTATCTCCTATAAGCATTTTCATTTATACTTAGCTTCTTTTCCTAGAATTACTTTAGAAATTTAAAGTTTAATCATTCATCTGCTGCAGTATCTTGTTTTTTTAAGAAAATGACTCTGAAAAAATTTCTTCTTCGATTTAACTAGTCATATTATTTTGTAAATAAATTAGTATAATTGTAAATGAAAAGATAGAAAAAAAATTGAAGAAAATAGTACATCTCTAAACTTCTACTCGTAAGGTTATAATTTAAGAATAAAGCTTCACTCCCGCGATAAACTACGAATAAGGCAAATTGAAAATTTTCCCTCATACACAACATGTTGTGCTAGATATAATAAATAATAAGTAAGCATAATTGAAGGAAAAAAGTGATCAAGGGTAACATTTAGATATAAAATTTTTAAAAACATTACAAATTTCAAAGGTTTACAAAATCAATCGAAGTCACACCTCTAGAAAATTGCAATTTGAGTTTACAAGAAATACGATTCTACTATTACGATACGGTACTACTTGTTACTAATAAAAATACGTTTGAACACAAAATGAGCAACATGAATGCATATGCAAATGAAGGGGACAAACACATCCTCGCAGTTACTCAACGCAATACTCACTAATTAAGTCCCGTAACAAGAACCCGCTCGTTTCTGGGTCAGCCCATTTAATTCGCATATATCTGGGACAGTGTATTTTTTCGTCCCGCCTTTACGAATCTTAATGGCGTCTTTGTGAGGAGGCGGAAAGAGCTAGGGGACTCGAGACCAGGGAAGAAAGAATATAAACAGTGGAAAAGTAGGAGAATCCCTTTCATCCTTGATTCCCGTGTCTCGCTAATCCTATTTGGGAGAAGTCCCCGTCGGAGCGGAAACCACGGACTTTTATCATGACCGCAGCAATGTCTGGTGGGGAAGGTAAAATTACGCCCAGGGTGGAAATGACTCCGGGAGAAAGTGAGTATCGCCCGCAGAGGGGCAGCCGAGAATAACGGTTCCGAAATAAGCACATCCACCTCTTTGCAGAATACTGAATGGGAGAATAGTTTTTCCTAATTTTGGTGCAAATTTTTACTCGAAGTTCGCATCCCATGCATAAAGATTCACTTCTCACCTTTTAGTGTTTCGTTACCTAACCGTTGGAAGGTTTCTGTAATTCACCCGCCTTGTTTCAAGTTACAGCGTCCGACGAAACTCTCCTGTTCATATCCAAAATTCTGCTTTTCTCACGATGTTAATATGGTGTGGATAACGCAGGAGGGACATTTTTAATCATTTTAATTAGGGTTTAACTTTCTATTACTTACAATTGTACTTGAAAGTACCAAGGTATCCTATAGTTGGTGTTGCTAGCCTCTCAATGAATAAAGTGACTTTTGAAAGCTTAAAAGATAAAGAAGAGATCTACCAATTAATAGAATCAATAATCAAGCCTGGAGTCGGTAGCAGAAATAAGAAACAAAACAATCGCTTGGAATGTTTGCTCGTATTTAATAATCATTGATATTAATTGATTGATAGAAAATGTATAGTAGTCGAATGAACTATTAATTTTCTTGACTGATTACAGAAAGTCGAGAAAGAGCATATAACGTCATTACGTTTGACCTCAGAACTAGGAATTTGCACTTATTTCCAAAATATGTTAGTGTGTGTCGAATCACACCGTATCCCTTCATATTATCAGAAATCAAAAGAGTGAATATACTGAAGTGGTAGTTAATTAGCTAAAGTAACCACCGGCAAATGGAAGATCCGGATTCAGGTTCTAACTTCTGCAGACCTTTTCTCCTACATCTTTCTCTAATCATATCTGTTTCAAATTATCAAACAGATTAAATGGTTTTGGCTAAGTACTTAAAGATTAAGAAAACCTTATTTATTTTGGTATCCATGAAAGATTCTGAAAACTTAGAAAATAGAATTATTTGTCTGAATCCCTTTATTAATAGATAAAATATGATCATATTAAATTAGTTTATTGATAAGCAATTACTAAGTTTTTCCCTTCGTTGAAGATGGCATAATTGTGCATTGCATTTTAAAGTATCAAAAAAACTTAATACGCGACTTTTTACTTACGTGCTTTTTCTTAAAATTTGACTTTGAATTACTTTTCTTCCTTCTACTTCTACTTTACTTCCTGGAAGTTACTGAGGGAATCAACATCATATTTTCATCGTTTATTAGTCATCCAATTCATACTTATTGGGATTTTCTATACCTCAAAGAAAGTAATGCAACTAAATAATTGGAGTTTATCGTTTCGCACATTACAGCAGCCCGGAGAAGTTGATATGAAAACCAGAATCTGGTGAAACATTGCTTCATTTAAATTAAACAACAAAATATTCCGTACGATTATTTCAGCATATTGCAATGCAATGAAGAATGCAATTCAATATCGACTATTGAGCTCCTTTACAAGGTATTGGCATTAATTATCGCCGTTGGTCTGCCTCAAAGGCAAACTGTGGGGAGAAGTACAAACGTTTCTCTGGCAAAGCCACGCTCAAAGTTCGACAAGGCTATCGTTTCTTTTACCTCTCGAAGCATTCATCACTCCTCCACCTGAAATACGACCGAATGTCACGCGTGACTGAAGGAAACAGATTGACTCACATATATCAAACGTATCTGATTTTAGGATGGGAACATCGTTTGAAGCTTCTCTGGATGAGCGGTACCTTACAAGTATCAGTTGCAGATGGGGAGGTCTTTGTATAACGGCTAAGGTCAATCCTTCATCTAATGAATCACGCTAAATCTTCGGAAAGTACATCTGTCATTTTGCGAAACATTGACGAGACAAAGGGTTTGTTACATGTCCAACCGTATCGTGCGGCACTGGTTTGCTGAGAGGTCATCTGGTAGTCTCCCTTTCAAAAGATAAGCCTCAGAAAAGCCTTCAAGTGATCCATGGGATTTGCTACTTCCAACTTATTCAACAAGTATTTATAGAAAAAATGTAAAAACCGTATATTATTAACCCTTCTTAAATTATATCTCTTTCTTCTGCAGGATGTTTGAACCTGTGCTGAGTGAATGGTTTTTGAATCTGTTCAACCCTTTATCAACACCATAGTTTTGCATTGCTTAATAAACGGTCAAATTATTGTATAGTAGTACACTAAACAAAATATAAGAACGAGTTAAGTAGGCATAATAGGTTAGTAAAGGCGACACTAAATGCAACTCCACAATATCAATGTAGGAAAACAATCTTGCTGATACTAACTACAGCAAACACCCGTTTATCCGAAATGATCGGGACGGCATTCGGTTCGGATAACGAAAATTTCGGATAAACCGAAGTCCGGCGTGAAACACTCCAAATTGCGTCAATATCGCTAAATATGATCATAAAACGTGCGTACGTAGAATGCTATTGATATGCTTGTGAATAAGCCTGTATGATTTTGCCTGAGAAATTTGTGTTGACGTGTTAAAAAGGCGCCAAAGTATGATTGAAAACTCAAAGTTTTTAAATGCTGAATAACAAAGCTCGTATATTTTGCGTTCTTATAGAATAATCCACCTTATTTGGCAGAGGGAAAAAAACAGGAGTTTTAATTAAATAGTCAAATATTTAAAGCAAATAAATAATGGGTTGCGATGGCATTCAGTGGGTGGGGGTAGGGTATGTGCATTCGGAAAATTTTGTTCGGATAAAGCAAATTTCGGATAAACGTGATTCGGATGAACGGCAGTTTACTGTAGTAGTAAAACTGGTCACACATTATAATTATTCCTGTTGATTATAAAATATTATTTTCCCTCATTAGAAGTTAATTCATTTAAAAAAATTCATTGCCTGTAACATAAAACTATTGACTACTCTTACGTACCAATATTGATTAATGTTAAGACACGTATCCGTGTTTGAATCATGACAGGCTTTAGAAAGTTATGTATGGCGTTTAGATGTATTGCAAGTTTGAGATAACACATTAAATCTACCATTATGAGGAATTTATTACAGTATGTAAACTAAACTATTAATTCCTTATTACCAAAAATAATGAAGGAATATCTCACTTCAAATAAGATTTTGTGATCACAAAAAGCATCTTGATTTAATCACAATAGAAATGATTAACTGTCTGAGCTAGATTTTTAAATATTATTTTAATAAGATAACAATATAAAACCGAGATTTCGATAACCAGATTGATATAGATATGAAAAATATGAACTGAATTTGAAAGCATAAAATGTAAAAATGCTTTATTTCGATCCATTATTTCATCTTCTGACGTAGAAAATTAATGAGGTTAAGAAAATTCTATTGAATACCAAGTATTTCTCAGAATTTTAATTGCTTTTGATTGTGATATATTAGAAAACGAAACCATGAATGAGGAAAATCTTGCATAATATTTACCTCTTAATTACAGTGAATGAAACTAAATAATTACAGAGAAAGCGTCGAGTTTGTCCCTTGTCCGAAGGTCGCAATTCACCAGGCTCTAAATTGGGCCTTCTTTGACTTATCAAATAATATCCATTAATCATGGCCGGAAGTTGGCGTTTGGAAGTGACTCGGCAAAAGGACAAATAAATTGAATTAGAACAATTACTTCAAGATTAATAGTCGGGATCGCGATGGAAGAAGCTGTAGCTATGGCGACTGCAGAAAAAGAAGGGCACAAAGAAGATAGGAATGAAAGGGAAGTTGCCTGCGGTTGATGCGAAGTCCTTTCTCTCAGGCGTAAGACGGATTAGTCTTCGTCGTCTCATTTGACTGATCGCTGGAATTAACACTTGAGAGAGCTGCCCAAGGCCTGAAAATAAGTCATTCTCCACAGAGACTTTTGCCACCCGGGGAAACTAATGATCTCTATATCCATCCTTATTGAAAGTCGAGAAAGCAGCTCGTATTCCGTCAAGGGATGATTTGAATATCCAACTACATTCATTCAGAATTGATAACTCGACAGCAGTCAGAGAAAGATTCTAGTAGGAAATACACGTATTCAGAAATTTATCAAGATTTATAAGAAGTAACATTCCATGGCTTAATGTGCCTTTTTAAACTTGTGAGTAAAAATTTACCAGCTTGACTTCATGAGATTTCCTCATCCGTTTACAAAATCAAAAAATGTTTGCTTAACTAATGTAGTCTAAGGGTAGCTAAATATTTTATATAACCTACTCACTAATTGAATCATTTGATAAAAAATATAGGGTTATCTGTAAATACATGTTAGCATGGATCTTTTGCCAACAATCCATCAATCACACTATATCTGAAAATAGTATGGCGACGTATGTATTCATCATAACCTTTGTTAAATAATGAAATCTGATGTAAATAAAATGTGGTGGAAATAAATTTGAATTTAATTTTTAACTTCAACCTCTCACATTTTTCTCTGTAGAAAATCACTTTCTTTGCCATAAAAAATCCGTTTAGTAATATTCATCAAGTAACTGCTGAGTTTTATGAGGCATATATTAACCTATCTTGAATATTAAACCTAAGAAACTTTAATTCAACTGCTAAGGGTTGTGTATAAGCATATTTACCGCACTCCAACGTGATGACTTTATGTTAGTTGAAATTGCTTTCGTACTAACTTTTGCCATAATATTGGCATAATGTCCTGCTAGTTTCATCCATCAACGCTCAACTTTGAAAAGAGGTTTTCGTGTTCTTTCTACAGTTTCAATTATGATTTGCGGTGGCTCTCCAAGGTGTCTCAGCCAATGACTTCACATCCTCATTATTTCTATCAAGATATTCCGTCAAAATGTTTGCAATTCAGCACTTAAAATGCGCAAAATCGTACTGCCAGCTTTCATACAAAAACAGTTAGGAGTACATATTTTTCTATATTTTTTAGCGATTAAGGGGAAGAAATATACACAGCATTGTTCTATATGAATTGTATAAATCATTTTGTGAAATAATCTACGTAGCAGGGTAATTCCGTAATTTTAAATAACACAGAAATAAAAGTCTACGTATTACTTTTTCTATTGTTTCTCAAAAAAATGGTGTCAATTAAGGATGAGAAACGTGGTGATTTCCTTCTCCCTAAGAATCCTTTCGAATTGAAATTATTCAATTGTTATACATCCCTCGGATTATAAATCAGACTCATTCCGTAAATAAGAGTAGAGAAAAGTAGAGATGAATATTCGCAGACAGGACCCGAATACACTGAATAGCGCGCATTAGTAGCGAGAGAAACAAGCTCATGATTTAAACGCCCAGATTTCTTTGAAATGTCACCCACATAAAAATTAATTAACGTTTCAGCCATTAACCTTGGCCACATGCTGACGTTCTTCCTTGTTTTTTAGAGCACTCTCCTATGTTTTGATTAAATACAGTAATTTCGCTTGCTTCCGTCTATTTTTAATAAAAACTCCCTTGAAATATGAATGAAAAATAGAGGAGAGAAAATTATGGAATATTTCAATGAAAAAATCCACCACCTGGTGATTACAAAATGAGTCTCCATTCCTCTGTAAATTATGAAAGTTGTACGCAAAGTAGAGCAAAGAGCTTATGCTCCTCTTGTTTTCTGTATCTCTAAAGGATTAAATCAATAGTTGTTACAATATAGCAGTAATTTGATACAAAACTGGATAGATTAATTTGGATTTGATGATTAAATTTTAAATAGTTTATTGGGTGGAATGCTTTATTTCGCGAAAACACTGGGCTGAGGTTATCCAAAATTCAATTACAGCAAAAACTGCCGTGACTCATTTCTACCCGCACGCAAAAGTTCTATTTCCTGGATTCAAAGGTTTCACAGATTTGATTTAAACAAGGCCAGGGATTTATAATTATAGCATATTTGTGAAATTTTAAAATATTTCATTTTATTCAAGAAGATAAATATTCATAGTTTTGTATGGGTTTTCTGATTTCCCTGGAATGTGATAATCAGAAAACTTACCGGAGAAGTAATAATAGATAATAACGATTTACGAAGATATTTTCAGAAATAATGCAGTATTTTTAAACTTGAAAACATCGTTCCTCAAACAATATCTGTGAGCTAAAAATATATTGCGAAATTAAACATTTAGTTTCAGCATCATAAAAATTCTGTACCAGGCACTTCAAATTTATTTTAAAACTATATATATTTCGAGTCTTGTCAACTTCTTCATAACATAATATATCTTGAGTTATATTCTCATAACTAGGTATATGAATCAATTATTAGAAATTTTACCGTCAGTTTTGAAAAAAAAAATCCTAGTTAATCAATACCACTCGAAACAATTGGAATATAATATGACCAAAGTTGATAATTAAATGAAAAATATTTCATTTGTTTGTTGGAGGTGAGGATATGTGATAATGCAATCCGCAAAACTCACGTGTATCTACAAACTGCATAACATCCAGGATACGTGACCATGATACCAGGTTGCCTTGGATTCAAAACTTTTTAATCACTTGAATGCTAAAACGCAAAGCTTAAATGTGACTGGCATAGGGTAATACCAATCACTTTTAATTACGAAGTGGCAAAAATGTGAATCCACGTTTAATGAAATCCTATTAACATAACTCGCACATAGGTATGGCGAAATTTTCCTTTGGGAACTGCTAGAGCAGGAGTTTATATAATTTTGTTTTCGTGGACCCATTAAAGGATGTATTTGGACTGTGTTTCATTATTGAAAAGAAAATATCCAAATTCGTCTTCCATCGAAACAATGAATTCTTAACTTTAAAAGCAACATTTTTGTCAATGATTACTAAAACGTTTTTGTACTGAAACATATTTGCGATAAGGACGATCTTCTCCATATATTGCTTTGTTCACTAAGTCAAAGATGTACCACACTTTCCCTCTACAAAGTCCATCTACTGTCACATTAAATTATACAGGAGACTAGCCCTTTAGCTCTACGACGTTTATCTCGTTTGCCCGTTTGACCCTCCCTCACCTTCCACCCTCCATAGGCAAATCCTTGAATTTCCATCACTTAGGGCAAAGCATTATCTAAGAGGTAGAGCGGGCCGTCCATTTGAGTATACGAAAGACAGGAGAAGGACGAGGATTTGATGGTCACCTCTCTAACGACGATTTAGCCGCAAACGCTTGACTAAGAGAACCTTTGCGGATCTCTGTACTCTGAGGGAAAGCTCTGGTCGAAAAAATTCGGTAATCACCTAGGGAAACACTTAGATGTTTGGACCCTGTTAAGGACTAAACTACGCAGGGATTAAATTTCATCCTTCCGTATCTGTGTACTATATTCAAGACTAAGTGGTCAAAGACAAAACAGAGTATAAGTGAGTATAATCCCACAAAAAACCTACAAAATCGACAAATAGCATCTATATAGCCCGTAAAGACATCTAAGAGTTTCCAAAACATCTTTTAGATCTTAGTAATTTCAATTATCATGTTAAGAAAATTGACAAGCTACATTGTTAGGTTATTCCTTCGGTTTAAATTGGTTGGAAGCAGGAATGGAAGATTATATCGAGGTTATGCAATTACTTCCTTTTAAGGAAAATAATGATAAATCTGTACAATAAATAGAACGAAAATAAAAGTACTTCGTTAGGTTAAGCATCCCAGATGCATGCGCACACATAACTGAGAAATGCTTATCCGCAGGAAGCAAACAACACCTGCTGTGGGGAGCACGTTATCGTCAATTGCGATAAAAATGTACTGGAGTGGCGATACTTTTAACCATTAACTTGAAAGATAGCGGTTGTATGTTTTATTAAAAACCATTAAAATAATTAACTAAGTGCGAGATAGCGTTCTCAGACGCAAGTGGAAAAATATTGCAAGAAAAGAGATAATATACTAATTTATGACTTGCGATAACCACTCATCAAGATAATGCATTTTCACTCATTATGTGATTAGTATCGTGTCTGTTCTGTCAGTCCGATCATGTATTCAAAAGAAAAGATATGGAATTGAAGAAAAATTGTAGTAAAACTCATTAATTCTACTACAGAGATAAACCAAAGTGATGATATTCGCTGTTTATACATTCTTTCTCAAGTTGATAGACGGTCACAAAAGTGTGAAATTTAAAGTCTTTCGAAGTTTAAGCAAATATTCTTTAATTTTAAAGCAAAAGTCGAATATTGAGTAGAAATTTAAATATTATTTCATAAATATCATTTGTTTCTATGGAATTAGGCATAAATTGCCTTCTATAAATACTAATGTGAGGAAAACATGACATTTTGGTTCATTTTTTATTTTGATTCTTGGATAAATTACTCAAACTCGCATTCAGTTCGTTTGATGTTCCAGCTGTACGCGTCCTGTGCTATCGATAAAATACATGAATTGATTACTTCAGCAGGGATAAGTGTAAGAAGATGAAGCCAATAGAGTTTGAACTGACTCTATATTATAGTAATACAATTGGATTCATCCTTAGGTTATCTTTAGTCAATTTTTAAACTAAAATTATCTTTCCGTGAATTAATGATTCTAAATAATTTTAACATTCGCGTTAATTCCCACCGTCTCACAATTTTGTTAATTTGAAAAAGAGGAATTTGAGCGCATCCATATCATCCTCGTCTTATAAAGTTTTCCTTTGATGACGAACTCACTAAGATCTCGTTGAATATATTTCGTTTAAACCGCAGAGAGAGCTAGAGTTGTTGAAACGAAATATTCTCTCGATTCCCCTCCTTAGGCTGAATTTCTTTTGCATTCACTTGCACTAAGTAAAGAGGTGCACCTCGCCACTCAAACTCCCGAGTGAAAAAGATTTGTTTCACCGCGGTAACTCTTGCTGAAAATTTTTGAGAATATCCTCACTCTTCGAGGAAAAGTTTCGCCTTCCACCTCTCTTGTGCTTTCATCTGTGCTCCACCATCTTGTGCTTGTTTTTTGACGGAGTTTTCATTTCCAGAAATAAGGCACTTGGTCCACTCTCCCGAATTACCGTATCCTCCACATTAAGGAACCGAGTTCTCTGACCTGTCCTATTTACGCCACGCCTCTTCTTCCACTGCCTCGCCTCTGTAGGAAATAAAACCGGAGACTCTGCCTTGGCCTTGTTCCTTTTCACTAGATACTTATTTTTCGGCTGCTCCCACTTATGCTCCTCTTTCATCCGTCTGCAATGACCTCTACTCCATTGAAAGTGTCAAAGAAAAGAACTAACTCACTTCCTTTTCCTTCCTCGCTCATGCTCTCTCTCTCTTTCGTCTTCTTTCTCAGTGTGGGCAGCATAATTAATGGAAAAGAAGTAAGAAATTATAGACATTATATTGCCATTGTCTCGATACCTTATAGTTTTACAGTCATTTCCCCTGGTAAGGACACGGCTTCGTTTTTCAACCCCTGAATACGCCTTGTTGATGAAAGGAGAGACTTTGAGGTGTAATCTCATTCAACATCGTTCGTTGTTAATAAAAGAGCATCATGGATTTGCCTATATATCTCAGTTTGATCTTGTATATTTATATCGTAAGCAATATGTCTCAAAATGTTTGTTATTTTAATTCATATTTGAATCTTTATAACTTTAATACTTATTACAACTAACTACCAAACCAAAGAGAAGGAAGAAATGAAACTCGGCTGTTAGTAAATTATCAAAAAGAAAAAACTCACAAAGCCGTTATTCAATGTGAATTTAAAGTGAATAACGGCTTTGTGAGTTTTTTTATTATTTACCAAACCACACTATAATAGTAAACAAATGAAGCCAAAATTAAAACAAAAGCAAGGAAAGCAGTGAGACAAGGGTACCCTCTCTCTCCCTATTTACTTCATTTATATATCAAAGAAAGTATAAATATTATGAAGTAAAAAAGAATTAATTATAATTAATGGGGTTATAATTCATTGCATAAGGTTTTCAGATGACATTATCATAATGTCAGACTCAGAAAAAGAAACCAATAGAATGTGAAAAGTTTTATCTGATGCCGTAAGGAAACTTAAATTAAATATAAACATTAAACAAACAAAAGTTTTGATGGCAAGAAATAAGAAAATATAAAAACACACGTAAAGAAAGAATAACATTAAGCAGGTAAATGAATTTTGCTATTTAAGCTCATGACAATAGATTATTACCTGAGGTGATAAAATGAATTTCCCTCACAAAACAAGTTTTTTTCAGGCAAACGAAATCTTTCGACGTGCAAAAATATAGATTTAGAGATCAGAAAAGGATTGCAGACGCCTTGCAATCTATTCTATGCCTTTGGAGCAATTTATTCTATGTTCAACTTTAAGGAAGATGTAGAAGGCCCGCCTGGAATCTGCAGAAATGTGTACATGGAGAAGAATGTTAATAATTAGTTGGATGGAAAGGAAAACGAAAATTGAAGTGTTAGAAGAAGTGAAAACTAAAGAAGGAAATAATTATGGATAAAAGGAAATGAGAAATCATGAGTCATCTACTGAAATATAACAGTAGGATAGGAATAATGTTTCAAGGAAAAGTGTTGGGAAAGAAAGGAAGGGGAAGACCTAGGAGAAGATATATTCAAGATATAAAAAGATATCCAGTCAAGAATGGCAGTGGATAGATACATCCAATTCAAGAGAATGGTAGAAGCTTTTGGACGCAGATACAAGGCTTTGCCAATAAATGATGGATGGATGGATTACAACTAATATACGTTTATTCAACTGAAAAAATGCACATACAAAGTAGAAATGTTATATAACTTGGAAAGAGGGTATCAGAAAAAGTGGATCGGTCCTTTTTGAGAATTACTGCTTTAATTTCCCCAGGAATCTCTCTCAACTTTGTTAAAATTGCTAATATGTATTTAGAAGATGAATGCTATTCTTGCGACAAGTGAAATTGGTCATGCAATTCATTGATTATTACAAGAAATGGCTTGCATGTTCTAAGAAACAAGATCCTGCTGTATATTGGATTTGATGCGGAAGCATACAATTACAGGGACAGCCATAGTTTTCTCTACCAATTACATCGTGAAGTTGGGATTGTAAGGTTATTTTATTAGTATTTCTAACTATTTAGAAGCATTTCAAAAAATCCCCAATCTTAGATAAAATTTAAAGTGCTGAATGAATTTAGATTAAGGATATGAATATGATATGATATATATTTGCTGATTTTTTTTAATCCTTGGATACTAAAACAGGGGCTATATGTCCGTGTAAAATTCATGCAAGCTACCTTTGGGCGTGTGACAGGCATTTATGCTTTTTCATTAGACATTTTATTGGCTAGATAAGTCCCGTTAAGGCATCTTTTTCTCATAGTCTCATAAGTAAGCCTGTTGTAGTGTTCTCATTCTATAAAATTGATAAAACCAGGAGAAAAGGGCTTCTTATTCCTGTCTTCTAGTTCCTTATAATAAATCAAATGATATGTCAGTATAAAATATGTTTAGGTATCAATAAATAAAAGGGTTTGAGTGATATATCGGCAAATGATGGCTTTAGTTACTACGCAATACATGCGAATAAGAGGAGGAGTTGACCAAACTGTTTCGCTCAATGATAACAAAAAAAGCATGCAAGGTTAATCATCGTCAAATACAGAACACTAGATAGAAAACAAAGGAGATAGAGTTTATATAATCTCTTGAGTTATTGGCATTTCCAAGGTAATGAAGCAATAAATAAATATATATACCATCACTACCTGACTTATTGTCTAACCGCAGCGGTACAAGTAAAGATCCATTTCAAACCAAAGCAATAAGGCCGATATAGTAAATGGGACAAGGTCGTAAGAGAAAGGATAAGGTTTTTGGGCGCCTTGCTTATAATTCCGTAGTTCGGTCACGAGAAAAAGTAATGCGAGATGGACTTCGCATTGGTGATTTTTGACTCGTAGGAACTGAATATAAACATGTGAGAGAGGGGTTGTAAGCCAGATTTATGCTGCGGAGAATGGAAGATGAGACGCATAGGAAGGATCCATCTTGTGCGACGCCACATCCTGGAATAGAAGGGAAAATGCTGATGCGGAGAGGGCGAAACAAAATAGTGTTGCTGCTCAAACGTTTTCAACGCAACATCAATTTGTTTTATCACTCGCATGTTTCCGCACGCTTATTACGAGCTGCTCAGTAAACTCCGCAACAGCTTTCGTACGTGATTAATTAGTACTAAACGTTACCAATGCAAATTAACTCATCAACTAACGACTAACACGACCTAGGACAGTTGTAAGGGAATGAATCCCATGTGAAATATCTCTTAATAATCCATAATGATTTGAAAACTACGTGATATAATTCCTGTTGTAAACTTAAAATACAGAAAAGTAGATTATTGCTAATTATAGAAAGGAATAAATACTTTACCATGGAATGTAATATTTTAGTAAAATGATAGATCATGTACATATTTTATGCATGATAGATTTTATATCTTATGTACATACCTATAATATGTATAGTGTAATTTAATTGTACAGGTACAGGATTGTGCAGGAGAGGTTTCCCTCCCGTCTTTGGGCAAATGCAAGGCTTAAATTCATTTGTACGTTCCCCTCAAACATTGCCACCTGGCCAGAAGGCCAACTTTCAATGATATCTTAAATAAATAAGTAAATAATGCAATTTTCTTAATTAAATATTAGGACAAGTCATGCTACGGGAAAATAGAAATAAACGTTTTGCATTATACCAGTGGAAGATCGTGAAATTTGAATGAGAATTATGTAAAGTCTTTCTTTCGATCTATTAAAGTAAGACTATATAAGGGTTTGGATTCAATTTTAACTCTGAAGTAGAAAATTAATATTGATTTTCAAATTGCTAAGTCAATTGTTCGATAATTTTTGTCTTAGTCACGTTATCTCACTCTTCTAATTCGAAAAGTCATGCTAATCTTCTTATAGTTAGAATACTAATATTGCTATAGGTCAAGTAAAACTTCATTGCTCTCAGGTTGCCTCTCTGAAATGCAGTTAACCTTATTCCGTAGTTTTTCTGTCGGATCTCTATCTCCGTGAGTACTTAAGGAGAAAGAACTTGGAGCGAAATGTCCTAAAAAGGACAGGCTACGCGTTCCAATTCCTAAAGTAGTGCGTAGATCAGTGTCTTGGATATCCTAAGCCTCCTTATTTTTATAAATTTCACAGAGTTCCCGGAGACTTTGTTTAACCTGGGTGCCTTATAAATAATGCTATTTATTTGTAACATGACAACTTGATTTATTCAGAATGTTCCCCTTGGGAAATGTTGATCTCCGTGTAAGTTGAGTAGTAGAAATCCACGAAATCACCGCAACCTATTAATTTTACTTTTAATTCCCACAAATATATCCTCATTTTAATGCTATGAAAAAAATCACCTACGATGTATCAACGATCATTTTTATTTGGCTTATAATGCTTATGCTTACTTAATAATTAATTTAATTTTCCAGTTACATTCTGTGTAAGTAACGAGTATATTCATCGAAGTAAAGTTAAAGATCCTCTAGTGAAACTGAGAGCATTTCCTATCGATGGCAAAACAAAAACAGATCGTATTACAAAAGAGACATCAAAGTATTACACGAATCCCCCTCCTCGTTTGCTTCCCTTATCTTATTAGCGTCCCTCCTTCAAGATACGATCATAATCCTGGAATGCCCGCACATTTTTTGCCAGCGTAAAATACACGAGAGATTGTCACTATATCTCCCAAAAACACCTTTTCCGGGAAAGCAAAAAAGGAGGAATCACTAGAAGTAAAAAACACATCGGCAAGAGAACTCTTCAGATAGTTGGGTGGTGGCAACGTTCCTCTTCCGGAGTATCCCCTTGGAACCCCGGGGTCTCGAGGGAATCGATCTCTAGCCTTCACCTGAGGGGAGCAAAAAAAGAAAGATTCACATAAAAGGCGAATCTCTCTTACGCCACCGTGAAGCGCAAGGCCATTGAAGAGACCTGCACTGCGAGAGTATGGGAGGAAATATAGAAAAAAGCCGCTCCTATGAGGTTCGTGGCCCCCGCGTCATAAATATGAATGGAGGAAGGAACCGTGAGTCGAGATTACACCTTTTGATGGTTCGAAAAAATTTATATTTTTTACTTCGCTCCAATTTTTTTACGACATTTGGATTAAGTGTAGCTACAGCGAGGTGGTCGAGGAGATGTGGAAATGCGTTTGATATCGTTAAGAAAAATGACTACGCGTGCCGCGTTTAATGATGTTGCGTGATTACTAGAGGGAAATGGGAAAGCAAATTAAGCGCTTGCATGAAAGAATATTCAGTCAAAGGAGTGTCATAAAGGAGAATAGTAAATTAGACATTTCATTCATTTTGGAAATGTAATTCGACTATTTAGCGGCTTTTTTATGCTCTCATATTTTCTCAGGAGTTCCTCATTGAACATTAAGTTAGCTCAAATACAAGCCATTTTTTGCACTATTCATTGAAAGATTGAAATTATGAAAATGATACGTTGTCTATGATAATATTACAGTTAACACTGTGACTTTTAATTCTCTATTTTACTTGTAATTTTATAAAAAAATGTCATAAAAACATTTACTTTGAATCCACATTCGAACGTTAGTCATTACACAAGTAAAATTACATTACGATGAACAGAGACATGATTTTATCCGGAATGTATCCCTAAGAAAGTACTTGATTTTGCTTAAATATTATTTATAGGTAAAAATAATGCCACATTTTCTTTAATAAACCTTTCCTTTAAAGGGAAAAAATCACATTAGTAATCTTAGGCCAAGTTGTGAAATGAAATTTCCATCGCAATTAAAACTTAAATTCCCTGCTATTTTGGCGTCATTAGGGTTAATGAAATTAATTTCCTATCATGTAGATAATATTATTAAATATATGTGAACGCTTTAACGTGAAGTTATATTATTTGAGGGGGCATTGGGTATTTTGTTTCATTAAAGGAATTTGTCCTAAAGAAAATTAGTTTATATTTGAGCTCTGAGGTATCACTCTGAATCAACTCTTTTATTTGGTCATCTCTTTGAATGCAATTTTTATGTTTATCGAAGAATGGTTCAGAAACAGAGCTATCACGTACACTAAAAGTTGAAGATACTATATTTTACACCTTGTAACGAGTAAATATTCACATAATGTATAAAATATGTGAAATGAGTATGATGCATTTGAGTCCCAAGAAAAAACGTACATGAAGAAAGTCTGACAGAATACTACCCTAATAGAATGCAACCCAGGTAGCGTAGTTCCTTGGGATTTCTTCAGGTGTACGCCCTTATGTGCAAAGAAACTTTAACATTTTCTTTATTACATTTGAGAATAAATATAATTATAAGTATCTGCGCGTTTCATTAATTAGACTCAGAGACACACATCACTAAATTGTACATTTTACAATTGTTGCTTACTTGGTAAAATTTTGTTCAGTAAATTTCTCTCTGGGCACATTTATTTCATTGCTTATTAAACTTATATGCGTATATTAATCCTCATTTCATCAAATATAATTTCTATTCTACACAATTTATGAGAAGAAATACCCTCTTCTTAGTAAATAGCGAAAATACAAGTTCGTTTTCATACACATTTAAATAATCTTCTTAAAGAATAACTAATTGAATGTAACAAAATATGTTAATTTAATATAAATTTACTCATAATAAAGAAATAATTTATTTATTAAGTAAATAATCGTTTTTGTTCACGGAGGGTGTTACTTTTTTTACATTCTCCATAAACGTATTATATAGAAAGTATTTTTTTCGTGAAAAAAATCGACTTCGAGATTTCATCGGAAATACATGTTTTGGGGTCCCTAGAACACGTTTTTACCATTTTCGGAATTATGTCTGTGTGTGTGTGTGTTTGTGTGTGTGTGTTTGTGTGTGTGTGTGTGTGTGTGTGATTGTGGGCGCTCTAACGTGAAAACTATTTGCCGTATTAATGCCGAACTTCATATATAGCACTGTGGTAGGTGTTGTCAGAGTTGATTAGCTTTTGAAGTAAATCGGTCTACCGGAAGTTGAGCTTTATTCTTCGAAGCTCATTTCCGTGTTTGCAAAATATTTCCATTAAACTGATATTTAAGTATATACATTTATCTACAAAATTTACAAAAATATATATTTCTACAAGTTTTATTTGAAAAAATATATCAACCACCGATTAGGATTCGTATCATAACTAACCAATTTTCTGGTTATTGCGACATATTTACGTTAACATGTCGTTTTCATTTATACCATTTCATAATTATGTTATATACATAACCCCCTGCCACACGCCAAAAGGCGGCTTGTAGGGTACTAATGTAGATTTAGATTTAGATTATTATATTTCTTCAAAGTTTTCTTTGGTAGCTGATTGTAAATTTAAAACACGCGTATTTATTTCAAAACAATTAATCAATTATAATGGTTTCATGCCATTATTGATTACTCTTCTCAATAACAATAAAGTTCGTTATTATGGGTTTGTTTACATGGCAAACAATGCTATGCAAAGTTTCTTTTGCTCACTCTCTTGCTATAGATTGAGCTCTGGCTGATTGATAAGGTTTTTTTAAAAAGTTTTCTTCTTTGTTTTTTTAGTGCATTTGTCTTCTTTATTTGTTTTCTTTTTTTGCATATTAACAATATTCGTCATTTTATGTTCCTTTTAAGTTTCCACTCTTTAAATGTGTAGTCTTTATTTTTGTTAATCGTTTGTTTTGATCGTGTGTTATTTTGCTCTTTGTTCGTATTTTGATTTCGTTTCCATCGCCCATTATATTAATTGGATATTAATCAGTCCTATATTGGTGCTTTTAGTAGATTCAAAAGGCTAATTTCACCGATTTTCATCAAACATGTCCCAGAAAACATTATTTATAATCTTTGTGACGTAAAAGTTAATATTATATAAAATAATCACTAATATATATTCCAAGTTTAGATTTCATATAGACTTCGACAATACTGTCGTAGATAAATATCTACCTTATATGTGGAGAAATTCATGTGCAGCCCACATCAGATTTTTTACTTAAATTAGCAGTTTACCTTCGATTCAGTTCTGATAGAAAATGTCCCTTTCTACTTTTCAGTCGCCTGTTCTCGAATTCATTCACCAATGTACCTTTTCTTCACGACCCAATTCTATTAGTTAGTTCCCAAGAGTATGGAGGTGTCGTCTGTTACTCTATACTTGCGGTTATCGGCACCTAGCTCTGAGGCCAGTAATGGGCTTTGGCAAAACCACATTTCGGCCATTCGCTTTTATGTGCTCCCTTTATTCTGATGGGAATTATCGAGTGAAAGCGATAGCGTGTTGTCCGATGAAAAATTTTGGTGAGTGGAATAGCAAAGCAGGAATGAAATGAGATAATCAGTGATGGGAAATGAGGTGACGGAGAGAACATTCAGATACCTTGTTGAGGTGCAATGACAGCTACGACTTCATTTTGCAATAATTTTTCACATAAGCTAGTTATTAACCGACTTTATAAAGTTAAATGGAATATTTTCGCAAAGATATTAAAATTATACCGAAGTGAAACACGTTTTAAATAAGCATTGTGTGGATTGAATTAATGCTAAAATGGCTATGAATATGTATTAACAATAATAACGAAATACTCATTGCTTTATTTTCTAATTTAGACCCTTTAAGCTATTTTTCATTGCTTAGTTAGCTTCATTTTACATTAAATCTTGAAGATAAATAGTTCTCGATATGTTTTTTCGAAGTAGGTAACATTATTATTATATATATTACAAAAGGACTAATTGCCCGGTGGAAACGCTTATTTCATATATTATTAAATATCCCATCTGAACATTTTTAAAATATAAAAATTTACATATTCATCAATAGCTTCCCTTCCCTCACAATACAACTTTTTTCAGTGCCCTTAGTAGGCCTTCACGGCTACCGTAGTGGTCCCAGAGACAAGTCCCCGCCGTACATCACCCTACCAGGCAATCACCACCTGTACTCGTCAACGTAAAGCTCACTCGTCCTTAATATTTTTAACCAATCTTTTTACAGGCTCCCTTTGATGTTTTGGGAAGGGCTCCAAGACTCCTGCAGGCAAATCATTCCAATCTGTAACAGCACGATTTAGAAACGTGAATTTACTAATGTTTGTTCCCTGTTTTATTTATATAACTTCATGTATATGGTCTTTTCTGCCATGAATTTTGCCATAGTGACTTTTTTATAATTTCTCTAACGATTTAACTCCTGTGTATACTTAAATCAATTCAGGTAATCAAAACATATGCGATAATTTTAAAGCAGATTAAGACTTTAAATGGGTTATTTAAAATTTCTATCTTAAATGGATTAAATAAGCTTATATGTTTCCTTGTTCATTAAATAGCAATTTAAATTAATGATCACCATAGGCTTTAAACTTTAAAAAAGCTGATGTGGCCAGCGCATGACTTCCTCGATACGTAAAGTGTAAATATTTATCTACGACAATATTTTCAAACTCTAGATTCAATCTTAACTTGGAAGATATATACAAATACATTTTTTGGAATTTTTTGATAACTGTATATACCTAAATTTCATATTAATGGAGGAATTTTGCAAAATCGTAAATGAGCTTCGAATAATTAAGCTCGACTCCCGGTTAACCGATTTAATCCAAAAACTAATCAACTATAACGACACCAACCAAAGTATATGAAATTTGGTGTTGACACGAGAATTTTTTTTCATTTTAGAGGGCCCACAAAGTACATAAAAGGCAACATCCGGTTTATCAGTATTTCACGAATAACTCCTAAACAATCAGTGATAAAAATATGTTTTATAGAAAAAATATAGTAAATTTCATATTCTAAAACTTTTATAAGCAATAGTATATACCTAAATATAATATTTATGGAGATATTTTGCAAAAACTGGAATTTTCTTCGAAGGATAAAGCTCGACTTCCGGTTAACAGATTTACTCCAAAAATAAACTCTGACAACACCCACCACAGTACTATATATGAAGTTTGGTATTGATACGACTAATACATTTTACGTTAGAGCGCCCACAAGCACACACACACATAGAGATATAATTCCGAAAATGGCCAAAACGTGTTCTAGGGACCCCAAAGCATGTATTTCCGTTGAAATCTCGAAGTCGATCTTTTTCATGAAAACAATACTATCTCTATACTACGTATATGGATAAAGTAAAAAGGTGTATATCGGGTATGAGTACTTTTGCTAACTCAGGTGTTAGTGTACTACATGATAGAATCAAATGTAATATTTGTATCTTAAGGATGCTGTTTCGCTGGTGATGCTATTCACATTTGTGCTCCTAATAAGATGTGTGATTCACTATGTGTAGGCATAAAACTAGGATAAGGAAAATACTTTCTCTGTTTTTTAATGTTGAATGAATTATAGACTTGCTTCGGTGAGAATTTGTAGATAACACCTTTATTATATCATTTTACTGGCACAAATTTCCTGTGGTGAAATCTAGAGGAGTCAGATGCTCAAAACAAACGCGAGTTCTCGCCAGATTTTATTCTTGTAGAGAAGATTAAATTAAGAATAAAAAGATTGTGTGGTGGTGATTGGTTCGTATTTTGTCGTTAGTTCTGGAAATATTAAATGAAAATGAATAATAGAATTGCACGCATTACCTTTTCAGTCATTGATTTAACACAATGACTTTCACATAACATCTCCCTAAACATTGTGCTCTGATCAGAAGCAATTATGCAGTAGTAGCCAGGCAGGTTGAAGTTCTGGGTTTGAATTTTTGTCGCATCAGTTTGTTTAATTTAATGATTGGATGTAAATCTACTCAATGGATGAAAAAGAGAACAAGTGTGTATGAAGCTCTATAGTGTGAAAGTTAGGAAATTACAGTGTTTAGAGAATGAAGATGTGAATCGATTATAGAAGAGAAGAAAATTGAATTAAGGGAGAAGATTGGTTAAACATACAATGAACCATGACAGCCTTGTTTTAACTTTTAATATACATTTTACAAAGAAATAAGATATTAAATGTTCCATAAAGAGTAAGAATTTCATTAAAATTAAGTTTAAAAAATGTAAATAACCCATTTTTCATGCTAACAATAATATTTTTAAAGATAGATTAATGATGAACATAAATTAATCAACGAAAATTATTAGTTAAATTAGCTAACTCACTTTCTATGATGAATTCACACACTAAAATTTCGTCCTTCCTTTTCAAACGCAGCTGCAAGTATTATTTAACTTTTTTCGGAAAGTGAGACTTAGTTTTTGCGAAATAAATATATTTAACCACTGAATTTGAAAGGAAGGGATACTAATACTGGTATAGTTGAAGTAAACTGAAGAAATACCATTTTCATTGAAGTTTATATTAAATTACGGATATATATATTTAGGGCTAATAGTACCGTAATTTGCCTTAATGATAGTAATAAGATGATTCATATTAGCGTATTTATTTAGACTAATTAACAAGAGTTAACTTACAGGCCGCTCTTGAAATGTCTCATATTTGAATTTTCACCTCTAATTTCGTCTCTGCGAAGCGGAAGACCCCACGAAAGTTCTACACAGGTAACTTCATTTCCACCTGTCACCTCTTTTCCTTCGACCCAAAGTCCAACGAAGCGGTATCTAGGATTTGGCCTGACCTACATTCGTACCATCTGGGATCCGCTATAGCCCTGTAATCGCCATAGGTCTAATGGGTGTATTTCGAGGTCACTTCCCGAAGGAGAATACGTCGTCAACGCCATCTCGAATTCGGTATAATAGCAGGAACAGCATGGATTTCTCAAAGGACTGGAGCTTGTAGATGAAGCAGCATGTCCGTCTTCGACTCAAACTGCTTTGTCGTGGAGCTTACTACGTCACTGCATCGATCGCTTTATGCCAATCTCTGTATAATTTCGCCAAATGCAATGATATCGAACTATTTCATTTTGATGGCGGATTATTAGTTTTGGATTGCTGCATTTTATATTCCACGAACTACTAAGGTAACTATTCCTATTATCCTCTGCTCAAGATAGGAATTTGATCAATGCGTGTTGAACATTTTTTTCTATTTTAAGCTGATCGCAAATATCGAGAAATATATCCCTTTTCAATTTTAAACTCAAGAATTCTTTTGATTCAGAAAAGATTTCCAACTTACAGCATTCCTTATAAAGATTTTTTGGGCAGCACACATATCCGAAATTTCAAAAATACATTGACATTGCAGTTTTAATAGAGAGGTAGTTAATTTAATATTATCATAAAGTCTTCTAATAATATTTTGTTACCTAAAATAGAAAATTTCATTTTATTACTTATATCAACTACATTTCAGACATGTGCAGACATATCAGATATCAGAAATGTACAGGTGAATCAGCTACTGGATGGCTAAGCATTAGCATTTGGTCACTTCCATCCTCTGAAATTGCTATTTCGAAAATTAGATTGCTATTTTACAAAACTAACATTTCTTCATTCGATGGTGTTAATTCGAAAGTGACGAATCTAACGAGTACAAGCTAAATCTAAACTCATAGGTTCCAATTAGGTCCATGCAGGAATTATATTTCAAAATATAGAGAAAAATAGTCTTTTGGTCTTTTAGATATCATCAAAGAGATGGATGAGGCCACATTTTTGCTTCACTCCAGTGGTCAGCAGTCGGATCTTAAAGCCATCTTTCTGGATCTTGACCACCTCCCACCTTCTGTTATATAAGAAAATATATTACATAGCAGCAACATAATTATTTTTACTAATGGAAATAATCTACGAAAGATTTGTACTTTTACCACAAATTTATTTTTACAAAAAAAACTATCACACGACCGGTTTCGACGATTAATCGTCA
This sequence comes from Sympetrum striolatum, assembly GCA_947579665.1. Lineage (NCBI taxonomy): Eukaryota > Metazoa > Arthropoda > Insecta > Odonata > Libellulidae > Sympetrum > Sympetrum striolatum. Next base: position 42,431,999 of record OX388342.1, on the reverse strand, counting down.
TATTTTGGCGACGATTAATCGTCAAACCGGTCCTGTGATTGGTTTTTGTAAAAATAAATATGTGGTATAAGTACAAATCTTTCGTTGATTATCTCCATTATGGATTACCACAACACCTCGACCGATTCAGTGAAATATTTTTACTACATCAGGATTGGGTAGTTTTTCAAACGATTTGTTCCAATATCTATAAATTCATTAGTCATACAACATGAAAAAGAGAGATGAAACCATAGTTGAATGCACGATCTTAATCTTTAATTCGAGTAATGATAACTATTCCACTGAATACGAAAAATTGTTATTATTTAAAATGTTTGAAGCAGTTGAAGCATTTATTAGAATGCTTTCTGTAAATTCCCAATCTATTCCGTATTCTTTTCCTCCAAACTAAATTATGTATTCATGTCACGCCATTATGTCAGCGAAAATCGATTCAAAAGAGCCTTAAAAACGATGGACTCGGAATCACACCTCCCCACTTATTCCCCTTTTTTCTGCGGAAAATCATTTCGTTTCGATTTTCACTTCCGCACTATCTTCATCCTCGTGAATCCCATTTTCTGCGCCCTTTGATTCCCTTGCTTTAGCGAAGAAAGGGTAAGTTGGGGTGTGGGAAAGAAATCCACGGGAAACAAGAATGTATGCTCTGGAACCGTGCCCAAACGATAGATCGTTAGAAAAGGCCCCCCTCAATCCCTTCCTATCTTGTCCCTCTTTCTCCCTTGCATTCCCTCTCTTCCTTGTCTCTGCTTTCCTTTAATTACTGCGCGAATTTAAATTACATCAACGCAGGAATTCAGGGTCCAATCAATCAACCCGTGTCCATTCCTCTTCCGCTCTCTAAAACTCGCTTTTTTCAACTTTTTCTCCTTTCTTTCCACAATCTTTCTCTCCCTTAAGCTCTCTCTTTCCTTTATTCCTCTTCTCTTTTTTTAATCCTCTCTCCAGCTACCCGCTCTCACGCATCGCTTCCACTTTCTTTACATTCCCCTTCCTCTGCTCCTTTGCTCAACCCCTCCTCATCCGCCCGCATCTTCTCCGCACGCTCCACGAAACCACTTGGCCAGCCTAAGACGCCGGACGCCCTAACAAAAGGGAATGTAGACTCTGGGGAAATGTAGAAGGGGACAGCAACAAAAGGAACATCCAAATCGCAGCTTGATACAATTCCACGGAGAGGATACAGAGGAAATTACGATAAAACTCACGAAATGGACGTTGTCTGATCACGTTCGTGTTATCCTGTGCGTTTCTTGCAATACACTTCGGTTTTACCACGCACAAGAAATGAGTTAATTCAAATCCGTAGGAAAAAGAAATTTTCACGTCTGAAGTTATTACCCTTAGGTTTTTTTCAATTTAAAGATGGTCTATGGTGAATTTTGACAGATAAATGACAAATATTTACAACATTAAATATGCGGCACCAATTCCATTAGATAACTAATAAAAAATATGTGACGACAACTAATTGAAACAGAGAGAATAAAATGCATTTGGATAAGGGAATATGATAGCGGATTTAAAAGAAGCCGTCTCTTACTAAAAAGTGTTGAACTTGCAAAATGAAAGTTCTGCAATTTATTTAAGACATAGTTTTAAAGTGAACGAGTACAGTAAATACCCGAAGTAGCTATCAAGCAGAGAGAACATTTCATGCGAAAGAGTTCATTTTGAAGCATTCGCGTGTTATATGCAATCTTCTAATCTTTTATCGTCTTTAACTCAGCATTAATATTTGATCAAAAACCAGTGCTCCCACTTATAAGGTGTATGGAAATATTAAGATATAATCCTATGAATTCATGATTCTCTCTGCATTACGACGAGTTTTCAGAGTTATGAATGGCATATTAGGTGAATAGGAAGTATCATCCTCTATATCATCCAATATATCATCCTCCTAGGCATATTTTCGGTTTCTAACCCAGTACGTAGAATATGGAGATGTTATTTCAACGGGCAACATAACCAAGGAACAATGAATTTTCATAACCCCAAGAAAAAGTTGATTACTTAGTGTTGATTTTCTGAAAACCTTTGTAAAATCTACGAAACAAACATCAATATCAGAAATCTTCGTAAGATGGTATACAATGATGCAATATGGAGGGATTACCAGGTCGTCTCAAGCGATTTCTAATGCTATATATATGAAGATAGAATACGAATTGAGAGGTAGTTCTCAATGTGCCGCATGGTAAACCTGTTCCAAAGATTGGTGTTTCTGGCTTCCTTCCACAACCTGAAAAAAACGGACGAAAAAACGTTCGAAGAGATAGTAAATGGGAAAATGAAGAGAATTGGCCTTGCTGGGGAAGAAAAGTTAGCCGGGATAACCGGTGGCGCTGTGGGAAGGTAATATGGAAGAAAGAAGGCAATGGAATTTCATGGAAGACAAGTAGGGGTGCAAATTTGTTCTGAGGTGGATGAGAAAAACTTCATATGGAGGGATTCAAGAAATTTGTGCGGTAAAAGATTGGTATAAAGTGGTGATTCTCATCGTTGATACAGAGGTTTCTGTGTATTTTAAACAAGCATTCAACAAGGTAAACAGCTATTGGGTCAACTGTGCAATATGTAGTAATTGTGTACAGAATTAGACGAGAACGATAAGTTCGTATATCTTTAAAGTTTTTCTGCGTCCTTCATGAAGTTATAGAGCCTCAAGGTGATTGTGGAAGGACCAAAGACTTAGAAAAAGGAAATTAAAGGTGGCATACCACCATAACATTTAACCCAATGATCACTCTGGCTACTATATACTTAAAGCTGGAGTTTAGATGTGCCTAATACACAATATACCTTTATGAATCAAGCTTGAGATAAGTCATATAGTTTTACCTTGAAATCTTTCCCTTAGTATGTATGAAATAAGATAAATGCATATTTTCGAAAATTTTCATTGGTTTTATTAACGCGTAAGTAATCAGTACAGCACCACTCAGCTAGGAGAAGATTTTCGTTGTTAAAACGATTTTTAATGAATAACTTAAACGTTTTCGCCAATTATTTTTAAATGTGCATTACTATATTCTTCCAATATCTCTAGTAGTTATGGTATGCAATGTATGCCCAAAAATTGCCATTCTGCCATCATTTTCATACACGATGTACCGTCGCGTCGGTTATATAAAACGATTCATACAATTATTTTCCAATTATATCAGCAAAATGATATCGCTTATCAAAGACGTTTCAAATGTGTAAAAAAATGAGTGAGAATGTGGCATTAACTGTCATTTAAAGGTTTACTTGATTTATATTCGAGAGCGTAATACTATCGTGTTATTCTGCGTAATAGGGACTCAGATATTGAATCTCATAGATTGATAAGCGGAGCCTGGATCTCGATATAGCATCGCTGATCACACCGGAGTGCTAGGTCTTAGATATTAAAGTCAGGCGTAAGCAATCAAATACCCTGGAGCTATGCTCATGACCAATTGCTCTGAGATGCCAAAACCAATTTCCTTTGCTTATCCATCTCCTACTGTGCACAAATACTACCAAAGCCTCTATATGAGACATTGTATATGCCAATACCAAAGGTGTAATATCATTTTCGCATGATACGCATTAGTTTTCACTTTCAGTTGTTAATAGTTCTGATTCATATCACAAATAACATGAAGTTGTAAATGTTATGAGTATATTTTTCGTACATGAAGATACAAGGCTCATTAAAATAAGTTCCACGCTAAAAATTATGCAATCTTCTATTGAAGAATTTATTTTCCTCCTCTAATAAGCAATATTTATCCAAATTGTTTTGCAATGATAGAGTACATTCCCTCGCTATTCATGCTTAAAGTCATTCATGTAACACGTTGATTTTCTTCCGTGAGTTCAAATGCGGTTTGAATCAGCTGGGAGCCGGTGAAGTAGGTCACTCTTATCAGATTTGAATTCAAACGTATACCAATTGTATTTCGCTGAACAATATTATGTAAACGAGAGCTAAAGAGAAACAGATTAGTACCTTTTTCTAATACTTAAAAAAAAAAAGAAATCAATATTTTTGCTCACCTGATTATGGCAGTCATTCGTATTATTCGGACAGTCATTCAGTTTGTACGTAAAAGGTAGTAGAAAAATTCAGCACGTAACTTACGTAATTGTCTTTAACAGAATTATGATTTAAACATTTTCTTCCTTGATCATTTCAGAATACTTTAAATTTCATTGTAGAAAAATTATGATTTATAATGATCTTCTAATTACAGATATCGTATTTTCTTGGAACTGGAAAAGTTTTCCAGCTCTCTACTTCAATTACGAAATTCTTTTGGTAAGAAGGAACTTCCGTCTAGCAGGCTGGGATTACTTCCTGCTGAGGGTTAAATTGCATTCCTGTATGTCAGCATTATTTCGTTGTTTTTCTGATTTATTTTTTATTTTGAAGATGTCACGTCTTTTCTGTGCATCTTCACTAGCCTCTGCTACGTTTTCCTTAAAACATTCTCGCACCACTATTATTTAAAGGTCAATGTGGATTGCTTTCTAAGAGAAATATTTGAATAATATTTAGGAAATTTTCTACAAATTGATCTTTATTGCCATGTCTTTCTGAATTCGTGTTCCGTATATAGAAGTGTCATACCTAAAATCAACACATAATAAATGAATGCATTAATACTCTGCACATATTAAATTATACAGTATACAACGATAGATTATCATATTGCATATGCTACATGTTCAAATTGCTCAAACTGCTAAATGAAACACATTTTTACATATTTTTATAGATAAATAGAATAATAAAATCGTTAATTTAAGGACCGAGCTTGGATATCTCTCATCTAAAAAGATCTCTTAGGCTATCGCTGCCAAAAATAAATCAAATAAAACGTCCAATTAAATGAAATTACCAGATAAGCTGTATCTTTAGCTATTATAAACCTTACTAATCAAACTATAATAAGCTCCCAAACTTCTCCGTATTTATAATATGCCCTCGGTTCGTATCTTCTCTATATCCTCATTCATTTATCATATTATACACCCATACTCTAAAAATTCTCGCCGATGCTATGATAAAAATTCGGAGAGATAATTTTGATTGAAATTCATCCCATAATCGCAGGAAATATAGTCCGGAATTTCCCGGGTGCTATCGTCAAAATTTAATCATTCCTCACCTCGCCATTTCCTTCCGCCGAGAATTGGTCCCTGAAGGCTTCTTATGGTATTTCCGAATCCTCTACAAAAATATGTTGAACAAACAAAGGTGACAAAAGGGGAGAGGAGCGGTCGTTCCGCTCCCTGCGGCACCCCCAACGGCACCCCCCCGTCGTCCGCCGTTTCGCTGAACTTTAATAGCTCCGACTCTGCGGTCCGTCTGGCGTCCGTAAATAAGATCGGACTAATTGGAATTTCCGCCCCATCTCCCGCGTTCCCACGTGCCCTGTCTAACGGACTGATGAGCGAAATTGGACGCTGTTCTATGGATGATGCCACGCGCAACCTCTTTCATTTCGTACCTGAAATGGGAGTCGCTCGTGCTGAATGCCACTCGTAATGAAGTACCGTCCATTGCCCTTCGGTTTTTCCGTCGAATGCGTGTCAATGTATACGTTTCGGCGATGTTTGCCTGTCTCCGAGTTTTAAATCGAAACTATTTTGTTAGGAAATTTGGGTTTTTTTCTTCTGCGGGAATCGAAGCGTTGGTAAAATGTAGAGAGCATTTTCCCCGCGTTTTCATCCTTGCGACCAATTAAAAAAATATGTGAAAGGAACAAAAAGATTTTGAGAGTTTCTCAGTGTCCCCGCAATTTGCCAAAATACCGATTTTTGTGCTGTTTTCTGAAATATTTAATGGATTTCAGCGATCGAATAGACCAAATTAAAATTAATTTTTTTAATTTTCTAATCCCGCATACTTTTGCTATTTTAATGGAAGTAATTTAATAAAATGTTGTTCGAATTTAATGGATTTCAATCAAATCTAAATTTACAATATCGGGGAACATATAAGATATCAATATTTTTCATCCTATATTAGTGGAATTTCACCCAGTTAATCTTTACGGTGGATAGAAAAACAGATGCTAATCTTCCATATTAATCCGTCACAACTTTTCTTACTACGTAACACATAAAGGTTGGATAGACAGTAGGATACTAATGTTCCTTTTGTTTAAGATGCAGTGAAGGGATTCTACTTTCCGTGAACATGAAAACCATCTGAGAATGCATTTTTTATTTTGTCCTTTGGGTAATGATTAATCTTAGTACGAAACCCTATGAAGCGTGAAATTGCGCTAGATAAACAAGTGAAGCCATTGAATTCCCTTAGCAACGCTAGCGTTTCTCGGAAGTATAACCGGCTTCATCACTATTCGTGTCTCCTGCGGTCTATGGTAAAATGGCATCTCGTGACAGGTGATGCTGATGGATGACCTCTCTAGCAGAGATCATCCGAGCGAAAGGAAAGACTTCTCAAGACTAAAAGCCGCTGCGATTTCTTGCCTTCGTGACAAGAAATAGAATACAGTGATTTAGCATCTATTTTACGGTACTATCCTTCCATTTTTCTATTAAGATATTTTCCTCACTATTTATTATTTGCTTAAACAGTAAATAAGTACATTTATTCGATACATAATAATGAAAGCCACATAAATAAGTACATTTATTCGATACATAATAAAAAAGCCTCATATATCTAGGAATTTCAAATGCTCAGAACATATTTTCAAGTACGGACAGATAATCCAACAAATAAATTTATCTCCTAAGATTCATAGATGGAATTTTAGCGAACTTATCACTAGGTATTGCGACTAATCAATATATAAATTTGCGAATCTTGTTTTCTGTTTCAGGAATATCTTGTGCTCCATGCAACATTTTTATCACAAATAATCTATACATTTTCCCAGCAGAACATATTTGAATAACTTATGTATGAAAACAGCATATTTTGATTCGATAACATTGTTGCAATTCGTACTAAATATTTATTTAAATCATTATCTGATCAGATATCACTTTCGTAAAATCAATATTTAGCCACTATTATTATTAAAATACATATAAATATGAGTTTTCACATACTTTTCTCGGTGCATAACCAAAATTTCCATAGCTTAATTAGTCTTTATGCTTCCATCTAAAGAATCGTCACATTAAACTCATATTTAGAGCTTAGAGGTTTGCTTAAATGTACTTGAAACGACCTTGCCACTTGCCTCGTCTGATTCTGTGATATGAGAGTATTCTAAATTTCTTTTCTTGGTAATGATTTTGCGCTAATCTTACTGTGGCTTATGTATTAAATATTTAGCAGATGATATGAAGAATTGCATGCTCATTACTCGCCCGCCATAGGTTACAGTGCTTATCTATTGTAATTTGAAATCATTCAAGAATTAATCCTTGCTGACTACTATTACCCTGGAATAATCAGTGTCACGATTTTTTCGTAAAGACTAGATTAATGGGATCAACTGGGAAAAAGTTAGGAACTTCTCCATGTTCCTGTTCACCTATACAGTGATAGTATATAAATGGACGTCAAATTAATTATCTCCTGTTCACCTATACAGTGATAGTATATACATGAACCTAAAATTAATTATCTCCAACCGAATCACTTCATGGATTCTCTTGAAATGGACTATAACGCTCTACATACTTAATTTCTTTCTTTCCTTAATTAAGACAAACATAATTCAATTAAACTCAAATTTGAATTCCCAGAAATCCATTCACATGTTGCTCGCTTGCCCAAATATTTATCGTAATAAACCAAGAGTAGATGCTTTTGTTGTATTTAGAAGATTATGATATTATAACTAACAAAAACTTATAAAGTAATCAAAATGGAATCTAATATGTGACCACAGTAAGGGGATAAAATGATTGGTAAATAAATTCACTGCCTATGAATAAAACTACCCAAATATTCTTGATACTTGATAGAGCAGAGGGAAGAGAAATTGGTTTTTTGACTATACAATGCACTTGCTTTCATATATGAGGTTGTGACATAGCTAAGAACAAAAAAAAAAAACACTCACATTGAGGAAAAATCCAAGAGATGAAATTCTTCAGAGGGGATGCAATAAAAGAAATTTGATAAAGTCATGAGAACATAGGAATTTTTCAATTTAAACGGCAGAATTACAGAGCAAAGGATTAAGTGGAAAGGCAGTCTTCTATGAATGAACAGAGATATTGCAAGAGTAAGCTATAAATCACACATGTACGGTTAAGAGAAGCAGAGAGTTATCTCATATGGAATGGATACCATAAATTGTGAAAGAGCGAGAATAAGCAGTTCGTAAGGACTTATTAATTTCTCCAAGAAAATTTAACATCTAAATTATATTGTTACTCTTCTCCTTTGGTATACGTGAAGCTAAAGTAAGGACGCTATTCGTACTGAAAGGTATGCGTTAGCATCAGTTTTATACATCATAACTCTTTTAAATATTTTTTCTCCCTTTTCTAGCAATAATCCCATTTTTACTCGTATTACTTTCGTGCGAGACTATTTCATTTCACGAAAAACTTAGCCATTCATATTCTTTTTAAGCTACTGTTGCCCCTCTCCGATGAAGTCCTCCTAAGCTCTAATGAACTTGTCAGAATGAGCTACACGGAGGCAACAGTAACTTACGAACACACACAACCATTCCCTGAACGGAAAAATCCGACTCAGCCGGGATTTGAACCCGAGACCTTGGGGCAGTAGTGATAGCTTAGATGGCATGCTATCCACTCAGCCACATAGGCTGATTTAGGAATGATTGTTTCATATGCTGCCTTTATTCTGCAAAGAATTCCCCGTCCCTTCTGTACACGTGGATTTAAAAGTATCTAATAAAATAATTACTATGAGTTGATAGATAAGCATTGGTTTTGAAACCCAAAGTGTCTTAATCTATGCAGAGCAAAATATTCGGTTGGTTTGACCTCACAGATGCTTCTTGGTAGAGGCGAAAATGCTCTCAAAAGTGAGCAGAATATAGTCCGGTTGCTTTTGTAAATCAGGTCATTTCCACTTCGTTAGATATTCCTGTTCAGTGATCTCGTGTTATGAGTGCAATAATAGAAGAAAACTATTGCTAAGAAACGAATACATTTTTCAATGACATCCAATCTTCATTTACTTCTGCTGTAAAATAGATATAAAACGTACGGTACATCACTAAACGAACGTTTGAGTGCACCGTTCAAAAGAAAAGTTCTTTTTGCGATCGTCTTTTCCTTCATTCTTAATGGAGAAGTGACAGTCTGGGTAGACAGTGGCTCACTCTTGAATTGATGTCGGATTTATTTATCTGTTTTCCAGTTGGTGGACATGAGTTGGGGAGGTGTTTTTGGTGAGAATGAGTACACAATAGCAGGAGTGGTGAACTCGAGAGGGTTCTCTTAAGAAGAGACCGAAATGAGAAGGACTGAATTGTTTGCTTCCAAGATGGGGATGAGGGGAAGTTGTTTAACCAAGTGAAAGGAGATATATTTGGGGATTGGTTCCATTGAAAGAACAGGGCGAAGAAAGTTAGCGTGTGCCGCTCTCGCACGAAAACTTTCGGAGAAGCGAGATCATTCTCGGCAAATTATCGAAATTCTGGCTGAAGTTGTATATCTACAATTCCTTATCTGTTCACATGAAATACATGCATGAGAAGTTGTATTAAAGATGAAAGCGGTCCTGGGTTCGATTCTTAGTGGTATTTTTCCCATTTACAAAATCTTCTAATGGTAAGATGTCGTGGCACTTTTCACCAATATGGCAACAAAAATTTGAATAAAATAACTGCTTCATAAGTTTACCTACAAAAGATATGTATCCGCTTTGACAGAGTTATGCCAATATCTTAATTCGAACTTTATATATTATCAAAATTGTTAGTTTGCGAGATAGGTTGATGGTTATTACAGATTATTTAAATTACAATAGTCTATAATAATTCGATTCATAAGATATTTTGGTAACCGTACATAGTTAATTTATAACCATCCAGTGATTTCAGAATAAACTATTACATATACGGAATAAAATTAACACATGGGTAGGTTAGATTTATTGGAGATATTTTATTTCTATCACTTTTATATTCAGACATAGAAACAATGTTGAAACTTCAGTTCATATTTCAGTTGTCACTCGCATAGCAACAAATTATATTTACATTTAATAGAAATCTTCCTCCACAAAAAGAAATGTGAGTATTCATGAGTGACTTGACACTCACCGTTACAATAAGTAAGGCGTCTTCTTCTAAAAGACGTGATATTCTAGCGGTTAATTGTGATTTGAATTATTACATACAAAACCACTTTATTCACTTTTTCGAGTTTGTTTCTTTCTATATTACTTCTTTAATTTCTGTATCACATTCAAACAGTTTCAACCCAAGATATTCACATCTAGATGTGTCTTAACAGCATACTCCAATACGTACTTATCGACTCAAATTTTCCCAATAAAATAAATAGATTCCATTAGAATTACATATTACTCGGTGGAATCAATTGCTGGGAGCTTTTCTGTGTCCATGAAAGAAAATTGTTGATAAAAAGGCCAAACTTTACATATTTATAAACATTTGACCAATGTATGTAAAGTATAATATATATTTCACTCTATTTATCATTTCTTAACAGTGTTTATAAAGAACACATTTTTATATTAGTGAATATCTGAATTGAGTTACCCAAAATAACTTCGTTGCCAGAGCATTTGCGAGACGTACGGAGGATAACGAAAGTGAAGACTAAATAATGGGACGAATGTCGGAATACTGGGAAAAACTTCGGTTTTATTTTGGTCGGGTCGAAGGCCAGCGAGAGGCCGGTGTAAATACGCATCCTTTTGCTCGTTAATTTACTGCATATCTCTTGACTTCACGCACCGTTTCCGCCTTTCCGTCCTTTCCCTTGCTGCGGCAAATCGATCATTAATATGGAACAGTCTCGAACCACGACCATCGCTTTCAATATTTGAACTTCAACAAATCATTCCGTATCTCGTCCTCCGATTCGCTTGTATTCTAGGAATGGCGACAACTTCCGTGATTTTCGTGATTCCATTGTTGGAATATTGGAAGGATCCTCGCAATAATGGATAACAACCATAATCATCAGAGTGAATGATGGAAATGTGATATATAATACGAATGCAATTGGAGTGTAGAGGTGGAGGGAGGTTTCAATGAAAAGAAAAGAATGGCGAAGAACTCTGCAGAAGGCTAAAAACCACTATTGGTTGCAGCGCCGTATATGAAGAAGTAGAACAAGATGAAGATATAATAGTACCACGTAGTAAAGACCTTTTTCAGTTGGTGGAGTATGAACAACCTACCCAACCTCCGGATACCTCCATCTTTGGTATCTCTCCTCCCCATTGTCATGCAATTAGTCTCTTCTATGCACAGAAGTGTTGACGAATTCTATCAATTCACAAATTCCTTAGATGTACGCATGGCAAAGTTTGAGGAAAAACAAGAGAACGATTAGCAATAGCTGGCAACCATGAGGAAGTGAAGGTCGTTTCGTGGAGTACACGGGGTAAAGATTTCGCGTGAGTGGGGGTGTGCGCGCGAAAATTTCCGCGCAGGCTCTCTACTATGCGATACTATATTTAGATACCACGGTAGATTTAACTTCTTTGAAATGAAATACCAGACCACTATGTTTTGAAGTATAGGGTAGAGCCTGGATTTAGAAAAGTCGAGCACGGTTATTTTATTAGGAATATATTTTTTATGTTTTAAAATAGCAATTGTACCTATAATGCCCTTTAAGAAAATGTAACAAAAGAGAAACTTTGATTTTATTTTCCGAAAGCGAAATATATAAAATATTGACTGTCCAACAGGTCCAGATTTTCCACTGTCCAGACATATTTTAAGACGAGCGGAAAAGTTGTCCATCGTTTTTTGAAACTTAGCAATCGATATGACTCAAATTTTTTGAGAGGTGTCATCTGAAAGGGCCTCAAGAGTACATGGTACGTTTCTGCAAGTCTTAGATTCAAGGCAGTCCCATAAAAAGTGGTGGAAAAGCATCATTGAAATTAACACGAAATCTACGCTGCAAAAAAATACGCAATGTTCACTCGTCCACGTTTCCACGTTTACTGAAATGGCGTCTGTCAGCGAGTATTTGCCAACAATTTCGCATGAGCTAGTTACTTTCTGTACCCCTTATTTCATGCCTATAATATCCGTGAGTTTATTCTTCAACAGAGTATATCTATTATGACTATTATGTCGAATAATTAGGAATATGATATTTTTTCTAAAGTTATCTTGTCCTCAAGAATTTAAGAATAACTCAAATAAAGCGACCTTTCTTAGCCTTTGGCTCATCCTTTTTTCATAAGAATGTGTTTATCCTTTCCTTTTTGTTTTCTCACTTAAATCTTCTCTTCGCTTGCTATCTCTATCAAAACTTAACTTTCATCCTTTTCAGTTATTCTTTCTACTGTTTCTCATTCTACTTCGAATGAAACTGTTATTTTTTCTTTCCGCAGTCGATTAAGGTTTGTTATTATTCCTTTGGGGGAAAATGAGCTTTAGCTTGAAATAACAGGAATTTGAATTTAATTCCAGCGAAACAACAGGGAAAAGATCCTTTAACTTGGAATATGGCTCTCTTTTTTAAATTCAGCTTCATATCTAACTTCAAATATGTAAACAATTTATTAGAAATACGGCTAGGTCTTACCAATGTTTTCACATAAAAATATAGTTAAACCCACAATGCTTTTTTATGATTTAACCAGATTATACAGTAATGGCAACTAGTTTTTTCGCCAAGAGGAGTATTTCGGTTCCTATTGTGAACAGTAAAATTGATTTATGTATATAAAATATGATATTTAATGGATTTTAGGAAACTATAAATTGAATTAAAATTAGCGGAATGAAAGATTTAGGTTTTGAAATTATCAACAACCTAGGAAATTATTAACAACTTGAGATTTGCACACTATGAGATATTATCATAAAATCATAACCGTTATAAATCATTTATCAAAATGGCTAGATAAGGGATCTGAGATGTGTAAATCCCATAATTACAATCGTAATTTACTGTTGTTGATGTTTTTTATTTATTATGACTATTTCAATGAATTAATATAAACTGGATTTAACTGCTGATTACTAATGGATTGTTACCATTCTGTGACTTTAACGAATAGGGAAAATTGAGATTTTCCATACAATAGGAATAACGGTTGACACCATATCGATTTAGAATTAATGGTTCTGAAACGTAATGCCTCATCCATGGCATGCATAAACAGATTTAATTGAATAATGAATCGATACATTTTTTGATTCTTCTGCGGAAAAATAAATTCTATAAGCGGCTTACTCTAGCAGCCACCACAATCTCCATCGCAATATCATAGCGTAACAGTGACAGGAAGGAGGGATAATCCTAGTTGCAACTTCTAAGAGCGTCCCTCTGAATTCATTAATTTAATTAATCCTATGTTCAAATCTTGTATCTTCTAGTGATTCCCATCCTACGGCCTGAGCAGGAAGTAATGCTCGCTAATTTGTCGTAGCAATTTCCAGCAAGATAGTGAAGGATTCATACAATTCATGCATACCCAACCAGGGGCAAAAGTAACGCAAAGTAATATCGCTTGCGGACTTTTTCTTTATTCTTCAGTTCTCTTGACTAAGTCGAGTTTCCTTTAAGTGCCCGTACACGTTTTCTACGAATGTGGGTATTCGATGTTAAGGTCTTTTAATCCCAGATATTGCACACGTAAGGTTTATCGAGGTCATGTAAAATAAAGTTTGAAAACATTAAGCAAGAATCACTCCTTTTAAGAGAGATCGGTGAGAGATATTAGTAATTCTTTCAATTAATAACCTTTCCTATTTATTTAATGCGTAAATCTTAATATATATCATTAACTAATAAAGGAAAATTTCTTGCAATGCCCTTGAAAAAAAAATTGTTCACTTGAAGATAAATTTATGTTGATTAAAACACCGATTTTATTTTGGAAGTGGCTTCTAAATCTATAGCAGTTAAAACCAAACGCCTTCTATTTCAGCGAAGGTTTTTAGAAATAAAATGAAAGGAACCAAGGAAAAACAAAGTAGACGGAACTCAAAGTAATGAAAGGCCGAACTTGACCAATCTGGTTAATTGGGACGTAAGATTCCAGTTCAACGAGACTTCGACGGTCCGTTCCTGTCGAACGGAGTACATTTCGAAGTTGGGCAGGACTCATGGGTGCAGAAATTCAAATGACTATGCCCCAAGGGGAGGATTTGATCTCTGCGCCGAGCGATCTTGTCATCAGGAAAATAACAGCTTTTGTTCCACCGGAGATCGTTTTCTCAACGAAGGCAATCTGGAGTTATTCCACTCAGTCTCGGGTTGTGAGAATTAACAACGCCGCATGATTTCGAGGGGACTCGTTTTCCTGTGGTCGGGATACACGGGTATAAGGAATTCATGACCTCATTTCTAGGGTAAAAGAATAAAAGGTTGTTGGGAACGTGAGAATTAAATTGAAGGGTGAAATATTTAATGGAAATTCAGGTGGAAATAGAAAATATCGAAGCCGATGTTAAGTTTAGAATAAAAATAATTATTCAAGTAAAATACATTGGTCTCGAGACGCACTGCATAAAACTTGCATTCACGGTACAATTTTTTAGTATGAGCAAAGAATATATTTTAATTTCTCAGCATAAAGTGTTAGATGGTATTATTATCACATCGTTCACAAAAACAGATTAGTACAAATCACATAAAGAAATCAAAGATCTGAACTAGAGAGCAGCTGACAATACTGTAGCATAAAAAATATTGAAGGTATTTACCATACTCCATAAGCCTTTTATCCATACTTTATAATCACTATCAATTGTTTTCAAATGAAATTAATTTTCTATTCTCTGTACGATATTTGATTAAATAATCTGGTACATATCGGACTGTCTGAAATCATTATCGCGCATAGTTCAGATTTAAAAAAATTCTTTGCAAATTCGTATTGATAAAAATTCTACAAAACATAATAATGGTATATATCCTACGTGGCGGTATATTAACTTACTTAAATGGATTTTTCCATAAATAAAATTATTAGCTACTTGGTTGTAGTTCAACATACAAATATTTTTATTGATGTCATTCATATCTATTTCATGCCTCCATTCAATCTTTGCTCGTGAAATGAATTCAGCTATCTTCTGAATCGAGGAGTAACTTAGAATA
The DNA here is from genome assembly GCA_947579665.1 of Sympetrum striolatum. Taxonomy (NCBI): domain Eukaryota; kingdom Metazoa; phylum Arthropoda; class Insecta; order Odonata; family Libellulidae; genus Sympetrum; species Sympetrum striolatum. The sequence continues at coordinate 42,416,783 of OX388342.1, read as the reverse complement.
GATGTACCTACAAAAGACCCCTTTTACATAGGCGAGATATTTCATTTCCTCGCACAGTAACTCCTTGCGATCTCTTCATAAAATGTTCACACCTTAATGTATTAGTTCCACGAGGAATGATCGATTTCACGCTTGGGCGATATCCACGGTGTATGAGGAAAATCTCGAACACGTGTCGCACGTTACCAATTTCATTAAATGGAACTCCTAAGAACGACTTGGGAGCTAAACGGAGACTCTAAATAGTTTTCAGGTGAATGCACGCAGCGAAAAACTTTTTCTAAATTCATAAAGCGAGAACTTCATTCATCTATCGCAGGTTGGAGATTGAAATCCATCCATTTTCCTCTCCACGCGCCCTCCCCCGGCGATATCACAATCTCACTCATTCCCCAAGTAATTCCTTTTTAGACAAGCACTCCCAATCATCTTAAGGGTTCATTCTGTCGCCATTGTGTGCAGAGTTATCGCGCGATACCATTGTGATCTGTGACGTGGAAGAGCGCCGTTGAAAGTGAAGATATCCACGGGTGGTATTCATCAAGATATCCGGTCGGTGGAGGCAGTATTATTCTCTCTATCCAGGTCGAGGCGAAAGTAGAATATGTATCCGAGGATAAGTGGTGGAGGGTGGGAAATGCGCTGGAAGTATCTCCACGGGGCGCCCCCTTCTTATGGCTTCGGAATGATAGTCGTAAAGTTGCGTATTTTTCTCCAAATCGAAAAATGATTTCGTCGGTTTGAGGTTTGCTTGTGGGGTGTTGACGCATCTCAAATTTCAATATCGACTTATATTTATGCTCCATTTACTTCATCGTGAACATAAATTCAGAATGGTTCGCACATAATGCCTTAAAAGCGGCTGAAATGCCTTTTCATTTCCTGTCCTTTTTCAAAATGACTCTCATAAAAATTATGTAGCAGCGTTATGATTTTACTTATCGAGTCTCTAGTGAAACCAAAAAATAACATTTGAAACGCAAGCATGGGGCAACATATATGTTTCTTTGCAAGAAATTCGCAAATGAATATTTTGATGAGAAATATTTATATGATTATAGAAAGTCAAGTCAAAGAAACAAGTCTAAATGTATTGAATTTACGAACATAAGGAGAAAAATCTGATGTGGCCAACACACGAATTTCTCCGTATTAATCAAAAACAGAAGCCTATGCCGGTAAAATATAAATAACTCCAAAACAATGAGTGTTACAGGAAAATGTTTCAAACAAACGTTGTAGTAAAATACAATATCTATAACTTTTGTAAAAATTGTATATACATACATCACATTCTGTCAGAGATATTTAAGAAAAACTACAATTTTTGGATGTTCGGAAAAAATAGCGAAAACGAACACTATGGGCCCCAAAACAACAATTTTCGTTGAAATCTGGAGTTCGAATTTTTTTGCGAATACAATACTTTCTCTATGCTACGTACAGGGAGAAATTAAAAATTATTGATTACAAATATCTAAGAAGGTGATACTTTAGTATGGATAGGTGAAAGGTACCTGAGATGGGCCTTCATTAAAAATTTTATCAACCCGGTTGGTTAGTAAGGACCATAGCTCAAACAATATCATGCTCATAAGAATTTGGTATTACCGCATAAAAATTGCAAAAATATCCGCAACAAAAAAGATATGCCGTAAGTTTAAGAATGATAGGACCAGAAATAGAAAGAAAAAAATGAGGGAGAAGAATAGAAATATATAAGTTTTTAGATTACTTAAATTACTGCTTTTAATTACTGTACGGCACAAGGAACTAAAGAGAGATCACCGCTGAACACTAACTTTGTGGGCACATGAACTTACCGAGTAGTGGAATAGTCATGCGAATCAACAGCGATTGATATATTCCACTCGGTAATACACTTCATTATCCAATCGAATATCCCAAAAACGTAGCCGCGGCATCTGCGACATTCACATCTCAAATGTTAATTACGCTCCCAAACACAACTAGGCACATACTGAAATCGCGAAAGGCAGGATCGGATAGCTCGGACCATTTGTCTCCGCGACAAAGATCGAAAACGCATATTTAATGAGGTAAAACGCGGAGCGCGGAGAGAGAAAATGCCGGCAGGGGGCAGGCTAATTGCGTAAACACTCGATTCAGATGAATCGGAATGCGGAATCTCCAAAGGACAGCTTCCGTATCGACTGCTGTGTCACTCTTCCGGTCGGAGTCACAAGATTTAGCGGCGAGCCATCCGGCGGGAGATGTACTCCCGAGAGAATAAATCAGGAGCCCTGAAAAATGTGCTCCGTAAATAGGACGGCGGGGAGTGAGCAATTGACGCACCGCCGATAGATGCGCATAATTACGCGGAAGGGAACGTCGGAGCAGAAGCGAAATCTGCGGAATTGAGGAAAATTTAATGAGGCCCATTTATGTCGAGCACATGCGAGAGTCTGTTGGCGTATTTTTCGAGGATCTCTACCCATTCCGTATCGAGAAATGTTTGCATTCGAATGTCTCTTTGGATTTTGACCTCCGTACGAAATATTTGAGCGCAACATTGCATTCATCTCCTGTCGTTGAGGTTTTCCGAACATTACTACATCAATGGGAATACTTAAGTACGCCTACTCAACGAAGGCTTCACTAAGAATAGCTCTAAGTGTTAATGGATTTTATTTTCATAAAGTAAGAAGGAAATAGCATCAAGTGTCGTAGATCCGCAGAGATAAATGGAACAGAGAAATTGTAAAGAAATCCACCGGTTTTGTTCTTTTCATTCCTCCTCTGTTTCATGACATTTCTTGTTAATGATAGAAATCTTTAACACCCTACACGACTTTTTTGTATTTTGAAATATTAAAAACAATACACATGCTCTAAATATTCAATTTAATTTGACGTATATATTCAGTCGGATTTTGGAAAGTGCTAGAAAGTAAGATATATAGGATGAGATTCATTCAAATATATTAAGATTCTTTATAAGAATCTTATGGATATTTGCCTTAAATCGATTTAAGATAATTACTCCTTCTGAAATCACATGTGAAAGCTAACAACTGCCACAATACTTTGCTTTGCCTCAAGGTTTCAATATCCTGTAAGTACCGTCAAACCTACAACTTTCTTTCCAGTTGATCAAGAGTAAATTATTTTTCTTTCGGTTTTTTATGTGAACATTTTGGAGCCACGTACGAGAATTATAAAAAAACAGGAAAATTAAATCGTAATCCAGGTTACTTACTAGTCCATGTATATTTTTATCAAGCAGGTGAGTACATGAATTGTAGTAGTTAATAGTATAGTAGTTAAATACTTAGGCCATTAAATACTTTACTAATTATGCACGAAATTAGTATTTGTTTCGATTTTAGGTGGTTATAAAAGATTCTTTATCAGGATTTCTTCTAAATATTAAAGCCCATCATATTGACTAGATCTTTTGAAATGAATTATTTTCATGTTACTGATTTACCAGAATGATATTTAAACATGTGCAGTTTTAACAATGCCTTCATTTACTGCCTGCAGTTCAGTACCCCCAGAGTCTTAAATAAAAAGTTTAAGACGTTACTTTTAATGATGATTAGAAAAGAATCATTAGGAAAAAATCTCTTCCATATATTTAGTTACCAATTTCTAGATTATTATTCCCTATTTTAGTTAAGTTAACCTTTATTCCGCGAAAATGGTATATTATTATCACTAAATCCGTGTTTTGATAAATAAATAGCAAAAAATTGTGATATATGGCCAAATATAAGGAGAAAAATTCATTTAAGAAATATGTTCGTACCAGATCGCAATAAAAGTTCTCACTAGCGTATTTCTTCATTTATGATGTTATTTGCAGAGTTATCGTTCTCGTCACTATACTATTGCTGCTTCACTTCCACTCAATTGTCTTTCAATCATATACTCAGAAGTTTTTCTTTACATCTTGCTATAGAAAAATTGTCTTTCAGCTTTCCAATAATCTTTTATTTTATGAGGCATTAGTTGATATTGGTATTTTTTCAACTGAAGGAGGTCCAACTCAGAAAATATATTCATGAAAGTCAGTTTTTAAGAGAACCACTGGACTAAATTGCATAAGTTGTATCAGTAAAATTTTATAAGCCTATCAATTGGAAATTTTATTTTGAATACTAGGTATTACTGTATCAAAGATAGCAATTTTAGTTATAAAATATCTCCTAAAGTAGAGGAAGGAAGATTTTCTGATTAGTCTTGTCAAAATATGAATGTAGTTTTTGGGTTTAGGCTTCGCTAAATTGGAAATAATTTGAAACATTCATTTCCATAATCATGCCAAGATTAGAAGCATTGGTACTAAAAGAAATCTCAAAGAGAAAAGAAGGTTCCACTCTTATCTAGAAATAAGGATCGAGCATTTTAGTGAATGATTTTTGCAGAAGTAGTAGTTAATGAGCAGTGTATTTAGACACTTATTGCTCCATAATTGAGTAACCACGAAACAAAGAACGATATCGAATGGCAATTCGGAGCGACTCTCGGCGTGTACATGGCGATAATTAGAAACTTTGCCGAATAAATTTCAAACTCCCGAAATCGAAATTCCACCCCTATCGCTGCAGCAAACACAGTCGCCTGAACGTTTCGCTCCCGAAAGCGGCAGTTTAAATAGAAGGTGTTACGTTATTGGGAAGCAACTGTGAGACTCCATTTGACTTTCAAATGAAATGCGCATTCGACTTTTTCCCACGGTCGTGTTTGAGGCTCTGGATATCGGCTGATGGGGAACTGGGATTTCACCTTGTGCAAGTTTGAACCTCGATACATATGGAATATCGTGAGAAATGAGAGCAAAGAATTGTACCATCCATCAGTATCTGATCCACCAAACTCGTAAATTGATAACATTATTTCAACGTTCTTCAGAGAATTCTCAGATATTTAAAATCAAGTATCAGCGTAGTTCGAGAGAAAAGCTTTGGAAAGTTTCTCAGGTTTAAATATTAATTCTAAAGTCTCATAGTACCTACTTTAATTTTCTGGCAATTTTACTCTTTATTCATAAATATTATATATAAAATCCATCTACCTGTATAATATCAATTACGTAATATCAAATTCACACACAGATGCCTGCTTATCTATATTCAGATTTGTTTCACTTGTATTCCTGTAGGGTGGAAATTGTACGGCTTAAAGTTGAAAGTGGATAATTTTTCAGGATTTTTTCTTGAATTTATTCACCATGATTGTCATTTCTTAACCAGTCCTTTTTAAGGAAGAGCTTGAATGTATGTTATATATATTGTATGCATTAATTAATCAACGCACTGAAATTTATTTTCGATATTTTTCACTCAAAGTAATACTCACTCAGTTGATAGCGTAATATATAAAATGAAAAAAAAACCTCAATCTAATAACCGTGTTTGAATGCAGATTCTCATTGTTTTCTGAATATGCAATAATTTTGTGTCAAAATGCGCTTTCTATCTTGCAATTTATTATGCTAGGATAATTAGAATGTTTATGGTTTTATCATACAAACCAGAAGAAATTTCGCTTTCGGAGAAATTCTTCCCTAGTCTTTAATTTAAGAAAATGAAAGTGTTTATATTTATATATTACATTTATCATGTCCTTAATGAAAGCGGAATAAAAACGAAAACTTTACTCCGATGATGAATATCTATTACAAAGTTAAAGCCTAAGCTGTGGTTTTTGTATCTTGGCTATTAACGTAATTCATTATGCGCGTCTTTGGTCGATTTTCCGGCCTTCAAAGTTGGATTATTTAATATTGCGATTATTGGATTCGAAGCCAACCATGAATCATCTTATATTTTTGCTGCATAAATTAAAGCAAATGTAGAAAACCTTTGGAACCTTTAATTAAGGCCTAACAGCTTTCAATGTCATAAAATAAAAAAAATCCATGTTCAATAAATATATAGAAAAGATATGTTTCATATGCTTAAGTATAAATTAAGTTTTTTCGTAACATATTTTATCTGATACTTAAATTATTGTAATATAATCTAATGCTGGTAATTAATTTAACATCTGTAGGCAGATACATATTTTATCTGATGCTTGAATTTATTCTAATCTAATCTAATTCTGGTAATTAATCAAATATATGTAGGCAGAATATTCTAAATCATTCAGCTACAATACAGAACTGTGATTTTGACAAATATTAGCCTGGCATAGAATAATTTTAATAGATATAGTTATTAAGTACTCAAGAATACTTCAATAGTATTTTGATACCAGAAGTAATTCTAAAATTCAGAGAAGTGAAGCAATATGTTGACACAAACGGTAAAATTGGAGGTATTCAGAAGTGTATTGGTCCGTGCCTTCATCAGAAAGTTTCGAGCTACCGAAAAGGGACTTTTTAAAATCAATTTCAATGAATCACGCCGTGCATTGCGCTCGACGGTACGTGGCACCATATCAATCACCATAGATTCGTATCCAATTTTCCTTTTTCCTTTCATGCACACTCTTCTCCTTATTCCGTTCCCCTTAGGGGTCAACTTCCAGAGGTAAGGCACTCCGACGGACTCTCCCAATTACCCGCTTCGTCGAATCACATTTTCGAACTCAGGTCCAGTCCTATTTACAATTCCGACTCGTGACCCTTGGTTCTCTCTTTCCCACTCTCTCTTAGGTCAATCTGTACTCACCGCGTCAATACGTCCTTCTCAATTTGTCGAGAGCATTCTCTACATAACAACAGATAGTCGAGCGGAAGGGAGACCCACCCGAGAGCTACTGCTCTCAGCGGAGCGCTTAAATTTTCAACATTTTTCTCCTTGCGGAGGGAATGGCCCCCCGTAACCTTTAAGAATGTAGCATTTTAGTAGGAAGCTATCTTGAGCGCTTTTTTATTCAACGGGGACTGATTTCGTCTCATGCATTTCCTGATTGGAACCAGAGTACACACACAATCGTCTTGGCACAAACTTGGTGATATTGCATGTTAATAAACACGAATAAAACTTTCCCAGGGACAATATATTTGAAAAACACTATACAAAACTCATGCGGTTACTTATGTATTGTCATTGATACTATTATGTTTTCGTTAATTAATAATTACCTACTCATTAATGACAGAGTGAAATCCGTTAATTACCCGTACTTCCTAGCATATGCAGAATATATTTATTCTCACATTTCTGAAAAGAACTTGGAGATGATCCGTTTTATTTCCAACCTTTAAGATGCGATATTGCTTTCGGAACTTTTTAGTTGGAAATACGTTCCAAAAATATCACTAGAAAAGTGTTTCGAGCTTATTCAATTCCTTCAAAGATAGCCAGTTCCTTAAATACTGAGCCAGCAATTTACAGCAAACGGAAGGTTTTTCTTTGGGATAGTGGAAATCTGTAAGCTTTCCACTATCCCAAAGGAAAATGTAAGGTGTAGGCTGTTGCAAACAGGGAGGTGTAATGGAATGAGATTCCTCAACACTTTTGCAAGTCACGACTCTTAAAAATATAGACCTTCATAAACAAAATTTTGCTATTAATTAAACAGAAACGATGAAAAATATATTGATAATTATAACAAAACTTTATTTCAGGGAATGGCTAAAATGTATCAGCATCCTTCAGAATCTAAAACTATGTAGTTTGAGATTCAATAAAGAAATTTTAGAAATGAAACAAAAGAGAAGAAACAAAATGGAAAGAAAACAAAGAATACACTACGAGATTTAGGTACGTTGAAGATGTTCTCAGTAATTATTAAATAATTACTGAGAAGTAATGGCTTTATCCTTTATAAGTCATATCCGTTAATCAATTCGTCAAAGCTATGAATTAAAGGAAAAAAACCTCCATAAAAATCGAAACTGAGGATTGTTACCGTATTGGATTGATTTCGAAATGTAATATTGATTAAACTTTGTGATGATGAAACGAACGTGAGGCATCATTTCAATTCTAGTTTTTAGTTCATCTTTAGTTATCTCCTGTGATTAAAGCTTGCTTCAAAGTAAAATAAAATGTAATGGATAAATAATATAACGTCCTATTAATCAAATAAAGTATTTTTGATTTATTCAGTATATAAAAATTTCGATGCGCATCTTAACAGTGAAGCAAATTTATTGATATCTCTCATTCGCTTTACTGAAATAAATCGCAGCAATTAGAACAATGTACATATAACAATTGACTTTTAACAGCTGGAATGCTGAGTCATCATCCCGCTTCCGTTTTTCAAAAGTGTCCTTTTTATTGGCAACTGTTTCGATTCCACATTCCGTTCCGCTTCCTAGATGGCAGCATAGGTCGGAGTAGTAGTACGTAAGCCAAGTGGGATACAGTCCTTAATCCAGCCAACTTCTCAAAGACATTAGACTAAAAAAGTGGAAGCTTAATGATATGAACATCGTATTATCCTTGAGACGACAATTATGCTAATTCTCTACCGGCGTTCATCTGGATTATCTGATGTTATCTCCTTGAAAATGGATGTAATCCTGTCATCTTAATTCACTTTCATTCATTGAATTACGGTTTCTTACTAGAATTATAATATAACAACATGCTAAAATGTGATATAATAACATGCTACGGAAGATTCTAAAGAATTTGTGTACTATTAATTAATTATTCATCTCTACAGAAGTTGAATGAGAGGCAAGTATACTGCACAATTTGTGTTTAATCCAAAGATTTCCGTAGGTCTCTAGAGGCTTGGTAACGTATGGGTTTGTTTGATTCAATTAGCATATAACATTTAGATATAGCCGTTAATTATCATAATACATATATCTACAGTACAAATATTTACTAATTCAAAGCCAATATCTCCTGTAGATAATAAATTTTCACATTAAAGTTACATAAATCAGTAAATATCCACGTATATGAACAACCTTTCGTCACATCTTTCTCCTTAAATTCCACTGGTGATTCCACCTTCATCAAGAATTCGCTCCAAGAATAATAGTTGAAATAATCTCTTTATATATCACAGAGATAACTATTATTTATAATTCAGTGCATGAAAGTAAAGGTGTCCGTACGACCAAATCCTAACACTTTTCTAAAATATCATTGAGTGGAAATTCCTCGAATGTGAAGTCCTGTGGTTGAAAACACCCCTTGGTGAATTGTGCGAACTTTCTCCTTGGTGAAGCGTCCGGACACTTTTCACCAACTCAAACATCGCACACACCTTGATGAGCCTTCTCTACCGTAACGTTAAATTGGTGTGAAAATTCCGTTTTGGAATCGACTCTCACGTGCAGAGCGCCCTTCATACAACTTTCCCCTTAAATTGCTTCCGCACGCCAGAATGGAACGTATGATATCTTATCTTTCCGTTTTGCAGTCGCCGAATCGCTTCCCTTCGCACCTAAACCCTTCCAAGTCGTGCGAATTCTTTCCCCTCCGCCCTTTTGTCCCTCAAAGCACGAGGGGTTCCCCCTCCCTTCCGCGGGTCTTACTACCCGTCTCATTTCAAAGTTTCTCATGCTCCACTACCCCGGGCCATTCAGCGGCGTTTCCAGAATCCCTTTCAGCCTCTTCTCGCCTCTCGCTGCAAAGAGGATAAAAAAAATCATCTTTTTTCCCTCGGAGGCATTACGGTAGCTTAGTTACGCCGGAGACCACTAACCTGCGAGAGGAATTAATTTACCGCGCGTCGTTAACTATTTTTACATCTACTTAAAGTATCATTAGCTTGCACGTCGGTTTTACGACGGTGACCCATGGAAGCTTTACTTTTTGCTGGCGTAGTTTCACTTAGGAGAGAAAATTTTAAGGCCTCGACTCGATTTCAGCATAAAATTCACTTTGCATTACTGCGTGTAGTTTATCCTTGGCTAATGCTCAAGGAAAGGGTGCCATTTTATCTCCGAAAATTTTCTAATTAATTCAATTAAAATTATCACGCATTATCTTTAATGTTCTTCTAAGGCTTTAATCTGCCTGTTATTAATGCAAAAAGACTACTCTGATAGATGTGTAGCAGATCCATACGTAGTAACTGATTGTATGTAAAAATTTGTATTTAATCAGCATACTCCAATGTAAAGGAAGACCCAACAGCTAACGTATGGACACTTTCGTTTCCAGATTTTTTTATTTAAAAAAATATGATTCATTAATAACCGATTTAACTAATTACAATTAATCGTAACAACAAGTGGAAAATAGTATAAATAGATATAAATATTATTTCTAAATCAATATATATAAATAGAAATGAATATTATTATTATTATGAGTAGATAAAAGTATATGAGTCACAGGTAAATTTTAATTAACGTAATTATTTGTATACTAAAACCGTTATATGATATATGAATAATTCGTATAATATGTAAAGAATACATTCAGCAAACTCTTAAACCGAGGCTTTTTCGAGGTCTTGCAAACCAAAGCCTCGGTTTGCAAGACTTAAGATATTTAAAGCTTCCTTACCAGTAATTTTCGCAACTGAATTTCTTTTACTTTAATTGCACCAACGCTTGGAATTCGTATTGGTTTGTTATTACTTCCCCTTTGTATAATTTCTCTGTTTTCAACATAACAAACGCTATTCTGATTTCTTGATTTCAGAAGATTGAACTAACATGAATATGATATTCTGTCAAGAATACTATGCTTCTTTTCATTCATTTCTTAAATGTTCACAAGCATCCTCTTTTCTCTCCATTTGATAATTAAATAAAAGATCGTTTTGAAGTTATACCTCCACAAATTTAGGACTTGAAATGATCAGAATACGATTCGGTAGTACAGAAAAGTAGAGCCCAACATGATGATCTAAAAATGGGCTGTTAGGGAAGATTTGAACATTTTTTTTTAAGCAGGAGCTATACGAAGATAGTTTTTTGTTCATACATTCCATGTATCATTCCAAACCACGGAAAACAAAACATTTATGCATTCACTTTTTTAAGTATCTTCGTAGATTTACGCTATATGATAGCTAAAATTTATAACATAATTCGACGCCATTGTAGTGCTTCGCTGAGTCTTTCCTAATTGCTTGCATAAATTTAAAGGAAGAATTGTGCTTCTGAGAGAAATGACAGCTAATATATCAAACGGTAGAGGTCTTGATATTCGAATCAGTGCGAGCTGTTCCTGTTGTAATGAGAAGTTGCAGTGATTAGGGAAACTGGCTTTGCATGATTGTTCCACCCCGAGACGGGTAACTCATTCTGAAAAGCCTTGTGTAACATGAGTGCATTGAGAGACGCCATTGAGTAGCCATGTTATTTAGTTTTAAGATGGATGTTTCCTTGAAGAAGGAAATCTGTTAAATTTCATGTTCAACTTTAATATCTTCAAGGTTTACGCATCAAATTATGTCCAAAATATTATTTAACATATATCTAGAAATGATTGATTAACTGTAAAGAAAGGTTTGAAATGGCAGTATTATTAAAAATATGTACTATCGTTTCTTGCAATTAGGTATCTATTTTAAAATTGATTGTCTGCTAGTATGTTATCCTCATAAAATTATAACTAAAAATATTCAATATCTCTTTAATGAGCAAATGTTTCCTGAACAATTCGCGCGTAACGTCAGATTTCACGAAGACACACGAAGCACTTTTTCGAAAGAGTATTCGCCTTAACAACTATCTTCACAGCAGTTTCATTTGTTTTTAAATCTCATAGACAATTAATTCCAACCATATTTATCTAAATTTCTGTATCGATAACAATTTTAGTTGTTTAAAGTAATAGATCCGAGTAATGGAAACTTAGAAAACGTCTTTATAAAGTAAACCGTGTTTCCAAAATTAATACAATAAAATTTTAATTTGTGCAATACAATGTTGTCTTTCATCAAGAACTGAGTTTGATATGTACGAAATGAGAAATTTCTTCCAAGTCTTTGCTGAATATCTCGCAACTAAGTTAATTTTTTAATATGCCTCCAGGTGATAAAAAAATCGTATTTTCCCGTCATTGAAAATAAAGGCCTTTTCACCTTCAAAATGACTCCTCAAATGCTTTTTCATCCATTTTGGCCTTTTAATACCTTTGGTGGAGTTTTGTTTCAGCTTGAACTATTCTAAACCTGTGAGAAGTGCTCCTTTGATCTCTTCGGGCGATCGAAATTCAATGCAAATCACAAAGCTTTAACACAAAAGTGCAGTCCATCAAAACAAAAGCGTTGCAGTAAAACGTGTGGGACATAGAGTTTTAAGGCAATAAAAAGTCGTACCAAATTAAGTACTAGAATCACATGCAAGCGAAAATGGCAATCTACATTTAAATCTTCTTTAAATGAGGCATAACGCTTACTTGGCTTACGAGCGCTTTACGCGATGAATTTAATTTTATATCAATGCTTCCTGATAAATAGATATAAACACCATGCAATAATTCAGTTCCCGTATTTCTACTATTTCCACAGATGTAATGTTATAATATTGATTAAAATGTTGTGAATTCCTAAATGAAAGGTGTTTCTGTGAAAATTTAATGATTTTTTATAAGAATAAAAAGGAGTTTAATTAATTAATTAATCTTACTCTTTAGCTTACTTCGTTGTCTCGAGTTTCGTCCTTTTCATCTTTTTCCCTCATATTTATTTATTCATTTTTCCCATCATTATTGTTTCCCTTACTCTCCTTTCTCCTTTTATAACTTATGATTACTATTTTGTATTATATTTCATATTATCTTTATCTCATTTAATTTAAATTAACCCACTAACATCTTTTTTCACTTTTTTACAAATGTTTGGTTGCATTTCAATGCAGCATTGTTGTTATTTATTATGTTTATTTCAATATTTGTTGTAAGATTCATTGTAATTGGTCGTATTGACTGTTAATGGATCAAATTTAAATAAATAAATAAATAAATAAAAGTTTTACGAAAGATAAGTCCGTTTTTAAAATTTCATAATATATTATGACTTTCTGATTTCAAAATGTGATATCCTCAAGATTAATTCTAATGAATTACCATTACACGCATTATCCATTTAGAATGTCATCATAACTTAAGAATACTGATTTTAAAACGTAATATATCCTAATGGATACTACCATTACACGAATGGAACATCTACATAATGTGATTATTAGGTATATTTGGACCTAAAAGTTGACAGCAGACTACCTTAAAAAGAAACTCCTTTATTTAGCCAAAATTTAATTGTTGTGATCGTCCATTTTGCTGTCTGAATCATATTTCATCTTAAAGCATGAGGCAAAAATGAAAATATGTATTCTCGGTTTGTTATCAAATTATCTCTGTATCAATCTTCAATTAAGATCAACGAGAATTATCAACATTTAAAAATTGTGTAAAATGGGGCAAGGTAGCACATGAAAATGCTCCGCATAAGAGCAGCATTAACCCAATTCGCATCGCGTATATACCGAGCACAAAGTGAATTCTGTGTCCTCGAATTTTATTCGACGCCATTACGTAAAATACAGGGCACGCCAGCGTAGCTTCTAAGTGGGGATACGCCTTTCCCCCATTCGCACTTGTACGGCCTTAGGCTGATAGGCCTAACAGAATCACTTATTGCATATTTATGCCTCATTTCTCATTCATGCACACACTGTTGTTTTACTAATGAATAATTAATTCGAAGACGCTAATGAAATAAATTAACATTGCTTGTGTTCATTTTTTATGGTGTTAAATTAATAAATTTATTAATATTAAAACAAATTAGCACCCCTCTCCCATAATTTTACTGGAGTTAGATATTTTTATGTGAATAGATATTGACTGAGTTTTCGTTACGTTTATCCTTTTGAGGATAAATTGCATTTTCATTAAACATTTCAACTTTGATGACCTAGTTTTCTGATCATCTCAGTAAATTCCTTCCAAGCATTGGGAAAGATTTTCATCTTACTACCACCTAATATTACTTCTATATTTATTCCTGAAATGATCATCAGGTTCTATAATATACTTATAAATATTGAACATTAGTAAACAGTAGAGTAAACAGAGTCTATGTAGGTTAAACGTCGTTCTTTGACTTGCTTTCGTTGTACTCAACTTTCAAAATACTTCATCGCCTACTCATGAATCACGCATTAAAGCCCACGTATACGATCAAACAATTTTCGTAACAATTGTTTGTGTAACAACATATTTGCACTAACTTTGGTACACACGCGTTGCAACGGCTTGTGCAAACCTCTGCTCATTTTGAGTTATTCTTGAGAGATGCATTCCACCACGATCAATGCTTCCACTACGATAGTAGTAGATTATTCAACGGAAATTTGGAGAATAAAATGGGAAAGAAATTAGAAGTTTTTATGGATATTTTTGCATCCTCTCTATACGACGAAAGTACGAACAATGCTTCGTACCATAATCCTTTCAACTTTAGGGCCAATCAACTTCCCCTTCAGCACCCTCTTCTTGCTAGCCAAATCCTTCATATTGATATTTCTAGACACTTCTCTTTCCTCTTTCCAGAGCTCAGAAAAAGTTAAATAAATTACGAAAGGTATATCAAGAATTCCTTATTATTATGGGCGTCAAAATAATACATTTAATAAAATGAACCCATGTCGAAAAGCGAACAGAATGAAGTATTTTCTCCTTCAACTACAGTCTAACACTGAGTCTATTCAGAACGACGTCATTACATTAGAAATTGAGATAGATTTCCAATTATGTGATTCCCCAGATTCCAGCCACACACTAATTTAAACATGTTTGAATGAAGTGAAATCTTATGAATACTAATTTTCCAAAATTCAGATCCTGAGATTTCTCAAATCATGATTCTATGCAATGAATTTCAAAAATAATCTTCTTACCAATGAAAGCAAGATTAGATGTTTTTAAATGACATATTAAATTGTAATGTAAAAGACATAATAAGTCCCTCTGTAGGAATAAACAACGTATAATTCTAAATGAGAATCAGATTCCAACATTTGGAATTCTGTCTAAACGATCTTTATAAATGTTCACATTTATTATTCGATCCACTGAAAACGTATACTTTACATATGTTCCTTAAATTTGAGAATTTAGTCTGATTACATTCTTCAAACGGTTATGGAGGTGCTTCCATTCCGAGTAAACTGATTGTATCCATTGCGTTTCATACAATGTTCGTTAATTAGGGTTGTGCTTCTTTTATCTACTTTTCTCTGAATTTCTTCCAATGTGCATGATAATCAACTTAATTTAACTCAAGTAGTTAATATTAGTATTTTAGTAATAATTATTTTTCTTTACTCGCCATTCGAATGACACATTTCCTGTTCATATTAATGATCATTACCAGGTGGTAAATGAGGATATACCTACTTTAATACTAGTGATACCTATTATTAATAACAGCCTATGGACTACTACATTCTTTATTACAAGCAGACTTTATTTGATGAATAGAGAAATATTTTCAAGGGGTTTAATCATAATGTGTAATACGGCACACTTTTTGGGAGTGAGTGAATTTGTAGAATGATGGGCTTCTCATAATCATTTTAAGAGAATTGTATCAAGTTATCAAGAATAATCGAAAAAACGGATACTGAGGACTACTTCACATAAAACTTCCTTTATTTTATCTGAAATACATATCTTACATACCGATTTGGAATTATGAGAAATATTTTTTTCCGAAACATCGTATAGCGTTACGCTAGATAGTAAAAATGTTAGGTTATGTAAGTATCTCCAGGCACATTTGATAAATACGATTACACGCGGTGTTTGACCTACTTCATGAAGAAACTTATAGGATTTTCGAAGAATGATCAGCATCTAGAAACCTCGGGAGATAAATTCCGAATATTCTTATTTCCCGATTTATTAGGATGCTTCCCACTGGAGGAGTCACTTTCCCAAATCCAGGGCGGGTCCTGAATGAAAGGGGTTTATTTCAAACAGGAAGACACGAGAGGGGAAGGGCTAAAAAGCGTATCGACCTATCATTTCTCAGCCCGCATTCCATCCTTCAAACTGCTTCCGCATGAAGATAAAAGAGCCTTAAAGGGAATGAATCCTAAAGTAGCTTCAAGAAATTGGGAGGGAAACTTAAGATGGGCAAATTGAGCTTCGGGAGGAATAATTGAGTGTAGATTCTTTACCGCGTCTAGTTGTTTAATGTTATGTTCTTATGCTTCATTCGGTCGTTCAGATTAATTTTCGGAAATATTGAAGATTAGATATACCATGGGTTAGGTGAGCAAAGCCTTATTTTCGAGCAGACGAATATGAGGGTCAGTGGAGTTATAAATAAGAAACAACGAGGTTCTCTTGCATTTAGTTTAATTATGTATAATTAAATGAGATTTATAAACTACAAATTTATCCTCTCAGAGAAATTTGGATGACTTTACGTTGCTGTTGAAATATTCTGATTAACCATGTATCTAGCATCCTATGTAAAACCTTGTGGGTAGCACTGTGGTATAACGGATACAACACATAATTTGAAGCAACAAAATTTAGAAACAAAAATACTCGAATGGCGAAAAGAAAAATAGCGAATTTAAAATATCATTACTCTCCCTCTTTCAGTTTCTCTTAGCATAGTATGTTCATGGATTGATGATTTTCCATTTGATGCATTCCTATTTAAAATTACGTAAGGAATTTCTGTGAGCCTCAACTTCTAAATAGCAAACAATCTTAGGATATACGAGTGATGCTTTCTGTTAATTATGATTTCCTTGCAGCAGTAAGGTAAATAGGGAATGAGTTGTGGTCAGTATATTAAAAATAAAATCATCGTTTTAAAAGTCATAAAAAACAACAAAGTGTTGCTTTCTGAGTTTGAAAACGCTGATATAAGCAATTTAAAGAAAAATATTTCTATCTGAAGCGAGTCTGTATGAGAGAGTTTTGGCACAGATTGGCCGTAAAAGCATCGAAGCTTTTATTGATTTGAGCTAATTATTAATTGTAACAAAAAACTTAATAAATAAGTGTCATTCACATGTGAATTTTCAACGATGTTGTAAAAATGATTCACCGCTCAGACCTCGTCCCGTAGACGCATGTAAGTCGGCATCTACGCATGCGTAAAGTAACTCAAGCGTAGATTGTTGAAAGCCATTGTAAAGTAGATTAACTGGGGAGTCTCTCCTAAGCCTCATAAATAACAAGCACTTATGTAGATAGTGCCCCTAGAATATCCTAACCAGCCTGTATTATCCTCATGCATATTGGTCGCATGTTTTGGTCTGAAAGCGTTTTGGAATGTAATTATAAGTCTCTCAATATCATTGCAACCTCGAAGATGCATTTTTTATACAGTTAACTAATAGTCAACTAATACAAAGTATTTTCAGACTTTCTACATATTGTTCTCATATCCACATTTGGCCAAAAAATGTCATCCATTACATATTAAGTAGAAACCCCAGAATTTAAACGCAGAATTTACCATATGCATAAAAATTGACAATATGCATAGTATAAATATTTTATTAGACTCGTTTCTATCACCACCTGCATTAGTATATATTGCCCCAGAACTAAAGGCAATAGGATTCAATAGTTTATGTTTAGCAAGGGTCACTCTGCAAACACTTATATTACATAACTACATATCCCTAATCTTGTTGGCACTTACTTGACATCTTTATGTGTACAATTTAGTTTAAATTTAATTTTTTTAATTGTTTAATAACCAGGAAGAGAAGGAAATATATTTTTCATTCAAATTAATGCTTTTATAACTTTGGTGTAATTAGCGCTCAGGTTCAGCGCTGGGGAATAAAGAGGCGGGAAAGGCGACTCGCCCGCACTCTATCGCCTTATTAAGGTACTCTCACGTTTCCAGTAGCTCACAATGCAGCTTCTTTGGATAGGGTGCGCTGTATTTTGCCAGGGGTCGTGTACTCTTTCGGGAACGAGATATGCAAATAAGTTCGCATTGGGCTGCGGAAAAACCTTGATTCAAGAATAAATAGTTCATTTCCGCTAACCCTTTGTCTTGAGTTGAACGCTGTTATGGGTGGCGAGGATAGATTCATATATTTGAGATTTACATTCATAGAATATTTTAAGATTGATACGTTATTTTTATATCTATAATATAGAATAGAGTGTGGGTGTGTGTGTGTTCGCTAAAAACTCGAGAACCGAGAGTCGTAAAACTTTGAAATTTTCTACATTATTAAAAGTCGACCCCGCAAAGTGTATCGGCTACTTTTTATTTCCCTAAAGTTCTCGGTTCGAACCCAGACGGGTCAAAACTTTTCCATTAGAAATACACGTAGAGGTCATTTTTTTCGTAGCAGGGTTCATTTATTTTGCAAAATTAAAATGTAAATAATGGTCCTAAAATGTCGAATCAAGCACCAAAATAAGGAAAATAGAATAAAGATTCTTATTATGGTCGTAAAATATCGTTTTCGATTCGAAATTGCGCACAATTAGATAACGTACGTGAACATTTTATCGACATTTTGAGGTCGTAAACAACCCATCCCCCTGACGATCAAGGCAATTGTTAATTTCGAGCTGAATTCCGTAAGAAGACATGGCAAATGAATGCCCATATACAATTAATGCTTTAATATATCTTTTATGTATAATTCCTTCTCTGTATTCATTCATATATATAGATACCAAGATAGATACCCAGATAGGATACTAATTCACAGGCTAAACCACAAGCGTCATTGATTTGAAATTTTTACAGCATATAGGCCCTAACGTAAAACCCCCAGAATAAGGCAACTTTGAACCTCAGTGTCATGGGTTCGATGCCAGAAGGCCCAAAAATCCCGATTTTTCCCATTTAAACGTATTGCTTTGATTTCGGAAATTTCTAAAAAATACTTCCCGGATAGGTAGAGAATCAAAATTGAAGGAGCTTGCATATGGACATTATCTATCGAAACCATAAATGACTTTTACAGAAAATCTCCTGGGCTCGATGCTACGACGATGCAAACATCTCCCATTTAATATACATGGAGGTAGTTTTTCATTATTTTTTTTATGCATTTATCGAAACTATAGGGGGATTAAGGTAGGGATTTTGCCATAATTTTCTAAATTGATACGTGCAAATGAAATAAATTAATTGTTTGAGATAATTATTTAATCGTTTTGGATCAACTTATCACCTTGTGCATAGGTGTGAATACTTGTACATGGAGTATGGAGATTCAAGGGTTTTCATGGACATAAACTTTCACAATCGATTTATATTAACAATATTAATTATTTTATATCTCTTCCATCCAGTCCTTATAGTTATTTTATGAAAATATACACAAATATAAACGATTGTCAGTAACCAACTTACATCATGACAAGATAACATACCTATATCAATGCAAACAAACAAGCTTGTTGAAGCGTATGAAGTGGTTACAATTCTACTACTACCTATTTAACTATCTTTGAATATAATTACCTACTAAGATTGTATACTTTTAAATATATATTATATAATCATCTAATGCAGTGGTTCCCAACCGGTGGGTCACTAGCCACTAGTGGGTCACAGAAGGGTTATAGGTGGTGGGTCGCTACTTGATCCTAAAACTATCAGAAACCATCAAATAAACCATCAGAATAGCAACATTTGATGGTAAATCATATATACATAAGGGAGGAATACTATACGAATAATTTTTTTTATTCCACCATGGACCGTGGAGGTATTCCTATAAGATATGGTGGGTCGCCAGCTGAGAAAGGTTGGGAAAAACTGATCTAATGCATTTCAGTATTCATATACAAAACTATTTCCTTTTATATTTAAATCGCTACCCTAATTAAATTTTAATTCATTCCTTGTGATGAGACATACCAGGTAGATACGAAGACAAACCCGCCTTGTCATCCACCGGTACACGGCATTGGATTATTTTCGTGAAATAGCTGTTAGAAAGTCAACAAGCTCAGCGACACAAACGCCCAAATAAGAAATAGAGAAAGAATAAAAAAACAATGACTCTGTAAGACATTTATCAAGAATATTACCCTCAAATACGATACTACACAATAATATTACTGAGTAAATCCGAACTAGTGAAGATTACACAATATTATACATAAATTAAGTGATATGGTCCAGTTTACAGAAACTTCACAAATAATAATAATGTCAACTTAGCCTCCAGAGAGAGTCCAACGTGATTTCACGACAAATTCAGAACACGTCACTCGTCATTGAAAGAAAAGCACTCGTCTTCTGCGCGGGCGACGTCGACGATGTCTTTATCGGGGCGCGCTCTCACGAGAAAATGACGTTCTATTGGGAAAACTCCGCTTCTCCCGGACAGGAGGGGTAAAACAATGAAGCACAGAAATTCGTAACGGAAGGGGTAAAGCGAATTGGCCAATCACATTGCTAGAAACTGTCACAAATCTCCGCCGTGTTAATTAGTCCGATCGGCGACGGTATTCTTGCACTCACCAGTATAAGAGTCGCGTTGCTTTTCGGCACTTCAGCCGGAGGCCCTTCTGCAACTTAAAAATGGGCAGCTTACTACGGGGAAATTTCCCTAATAATTCGTCACACTTGTTTGAGTAATGTATACATATAAGTAACTTATTAGTATATTTCTGCATTTACCAGGATACCATGAGAATGATACAGAAAATTAGTCGTGAAAATAAAATGTGAATTCTTTGATAAATTTAATGCTAATTTAGTTTCACTTAAGTTGGTACTGCAGTAGCCCAGTCACAGCTCAAGTTATACGATTTGGAGATTTATACTCGAAGATCCTTTATGCAATACATTTCCGTGGCTCTGAGTTAGGAAGCAATAAGAGAATTTTGGAATATTTTTTTTTCTTTTCATTGAGACCGAGAAGCATTATATTACGTAGTAACCAGGACATTTTTGCAGTTCAAATCTGAAATTTCTTTGATATCTTTGATAAATTACGCAATATTACTGAATTTCAATCTGAATTCATTTCCCAATTCTCTAGAATCTAGGGAAAAGTAAGAGGAAGATGATGTATACATAAATTTAGGTCATGAACTTGCCATGGTGGCAATCTCGGCTATAAATATTTAAAGGACAACAAGAGGGGCTGGAAATGTGTTATTATGTAGATGAGTAATTTCAACCCGGCAACTACAATTTGCGAAAATTGACATTCAATCATTTTTACACTAGACCATATGGCCGGGTGTTATTAATGGCACTCAAAGAATGTCATCGGTGTATCATCATCATTGGTCTATAAAGATAAACATTCTAATTCCGCTTTAATAGCATTGGCCCTTGTATCTTTTTGAATTGGATTTGGAACTACTTTGAATTGATCAAAATGGATATGTACCTACTAAACTTTTTTGCGTGGTATCATCTGTATTCAATTGATTAAATAGCTTCCGGCTGCTAATGTTTTTATTCGAACGAATTTCAGACATCGCTGCATCAGATTAAAGGTTGTTCACACTACCCAAGTGTTTATTAGTTTAAAATTTGTTTCGTTTTAATTAAATTACATTTGAACAGGATTACAGAATGAAAGAACTTTGTAATAAAATTAAAATAAAAATCATGTGGAAAGGTTTGCTATTATGTAGGTTTTTAAATTCTCGTCAACCGAATATGAAAATCCTTTGCTCCGACTATCCCCTGAAACGGTATCTCTCTGACATTTAATATCATATTTCTCATTCTAAAAGAACAAGACTTCGGATGAAAATAGGCTATGAAAAAACAATAAAACAAGCTTGATTCTCAGCTAATTGCTATCACTAATACGAAGTTTATTTCCATTTCAAGACAAACAAGCTGATTCTTACAGTATCACTTACTCTCCTACTCCAATGGATTCATACCTAGAGTTATCCATCGAGACACCCACAAATGAATGTCGTCAACGTTATTCTCAGCTAGCAATTCGTATTTTCGTAATGTGAACAACAGATAATAACCAAAGTTCAATAGAATTTATCACCTCACTCTTTGATCAATCTCCCCTCAGCCTGGTTTCATTTGAGTTACTTCCTCCGAGTTCGCTCTCACCTATCATTTTACATTGCCCTCTCAACCTATGTATGGCTTCACATGCATTACAGTTGATACATTTTCATTCTTTTACTTAATTGCTTATGGTTTTTGAAGTTTTTCCTTAGGACAGTAAAAGCTGTATAAAAATATACGTTATAAGAAAATAAAATAAAGTTTTTAACAACAACACCAATTATTCTCATCCTGGCTAAAAGTTTTCATTATTATTTTCTGTTTCTTTTTCAGCATATAATAAATGGAATATATTTATAATTTTTAAACATCCTTCAAAACTTCTTAGATTCACACTTAGCGAGTGCTTATATAGCATCTGGTTGCTCCTAGTTGATGTAATGAGTAATCTCTGTTTGAAAAATAGAAATCACTTTGTTCTTTACTTGATGGAACTTTATCTTAAACATATAACATAATATTTATTCAAATTAAAGTAATTGTGTATTTTATTGTATGTGTTTAACCACAAAATGATTTAATATTGGAATCAACAACTTCGGCCTTGACTTGGTGGTTTCGCTCCATACTAACAGGGTGAAGAAGAACCACAAATACCACAGAATGAGATTTATTATACGACGTGGTATTTGTAAAAGATAGTTCTTCTTCACCCTGTTATTATGATTTAATATCTTCCATAGAGTGATTTCTTAAATTTAATCTCCAAGTAATTGTGAAATGTGTTCTCTTTTTAGGATCTTTATTTTGATAGTATTTACACAATTTTATTTTGGAGTTTTCTCGTCATGGTGCTTGAGTGTGGTTGCTATTTAATTTTTGGTCCAGTACTAATCTTTAAGCATCTTGCAGCGTATTATACGAAATTCTATAATTAGATTATATGGATTTTAAACTGAAAATGATAGTTAATTCTGTTGATATTTGGTGGTCCGTATTCATCTTTATATTAAATGAATTAAATTAAAAAATTCACAACGTAAACAAAAGATATTAACTCTGGCGACCAGATTCGGGGATGCTACATCATTATAATACAAATGTAAGAAATACAAGACAACATTGTCGCAAATGTGCGGCTAAAGTTAGGAGATGAAGCAAGAAGTTCATAATATATTTTATTGGTATGTGTGAGAGGATGAGCACGGATATGAGCGAGGGAGACGGATTTTCGGAGAAAAGATATTCATAAGAAAGGTTTGGGGAGTCTGTAGGTGTTTCAACAGGCCATGTTTCTTCCCTTCAAAGCCAATGTTGACAGCTGAAAAGGAAAACTATATATGATTATTAACACGATGTATCACCAAATAAACCTTTTAGATGTATTCGTCTAGAATTCAGAACATTTCCTTCAGTGAGTCTGAATAAAATGAGAAAAACATCTACTTAGGTATTTTATGAAGAGGTTGCCAATTTTCGTTTAATCTTTTGAATTGAAAATCAAGAAAATAATACTGTTAAGATTAGCTCATTCGCTAACTAACCAACTTTATTCGATCCTTGTTCCTCACGGCGTATAAAATTTTTAATAGAATGCAACAAAAGAGCACAAAGGAAACGGTTCAACGATCAATTTGAACTTCACATACTTTGTTTATAACAAAGTAATAACTTTCGTATACTATAAATAAAAATTGAAACCATTTTTTAATTTCAATCGCAAATAACAGCATGTGCTGTGAGATTCAGGCTCTTTCGATTGCAACACTTTTACCCAAAGCTTTGAAGCAGACTGAGGGCTAACGAGATGAAATTTATTGGTCACTTTGTCCTACAACAAATTCAGCGCTCCCTCCGAAATCAACTTCAAACGACCCTCGCATTAGCCACCGCAGCCTCTTGGAGTGCGCCTATCCTGCGTCTTGTCCAGTGTGTCCAGGATAAATGAAAGAGGAACCCTGAATTCCTCCCAGTCGCTCCATTGGCCGTCCACGGGATTACCGTTTCGTGAAAGGGCAGAGACATCGATTTTACCCTTTCGGGAAGTCCCCTTCTCCGCGCACATTTTACTTTCGCTAATCCGTCTCTCTCCAGACCCTACGAAACGGCCACTCGCGACTCCACAATGGGAGGCAATGAGGAAACTCCGGCGGATGTTTCCAAAGAATAATGTGTTCATCAAGATACGCTGTCTGCGTTAAATAACAGAGCGTATCTGTTTTAATCCTTTCTTCCAAATCCCAAGAGATTTAGCAACACCCAAGAAAGTGCAATCCTTTCTAAACGATGTAAACTTTAAAGATTGCTTCACCGATTTTACTGAATTTGAATGTTTGAGATTAGGGGTATGATCGATTGGCCTTATTTTGTTTTTGTGTGTGTGCAGTGAGCCACTCTCGCGTAAGAGTTTTTCCATGCTATCCTTATAGGTGTACTCTTAGGAGCAAATTAGAGCAGCAATAATGGAAAACCTGGGGTTAGTCAATTTTTGTTTCCCAGAAGTATTAAAAAGGATGTATTAGAACAGCTTTATCTGTAATAACAAATGCTTACAAAATAATTTTATTTACCTTAACTGTAATTCTGGTCAAAATTTCATTCTGAGAAGGCTATTGATTTTATCTCCCTAGTGTGATCCAAGTCTAAAATAATTTAGTCTTTATAACGGTATAAAATACGTAGTATTCACGCAAAAACACAGCCTGAGCAAAATTTATTTTAAAATTACTACAACCTTTTTAAGATCTGTTGATGAAACAAAAACGTTTAAGATCGATTTATTATGAAAGTTCAATATCCATCTAATAGCTGGCCTTCTTTATTTACTCATATTATATCAATTTCAAGTAAACAAGTAATAAATTCAATGGTATACACTTTCTCCATGGATATATTTTTCCCAAAATAAACCTCGGGTTTAGAAAGTGATCATTGCAAAAAAATTCTGACGGAATTGGTTCATTATTCGAGGGTAAACTATTCGTGAGATAAATTCCTTTGCTCTCTAATCGCTAAAGGCACAGTCCCGCAAATAGCTTCCGATTTTTTTTTCTATCCATTCTTAGCAGTAATTAAGATTAAAGAAATCTCATTATAATTTACATTTTTTTAAAATTATTACTATATTTAAATATTTTATAATTATCATTTAAATTATCCTTTGTAATTAATTATTACGGGTATAATCTATTTTTATGCAGATGTCATCGAATTTGCATGAATGTTGAAGTATTTTATCATGAATGTGTATGGTAAATTACTGCAAGCAAAGTATATTCGGATCACGTTTTCGATTTTTACATATTTAGTATAGTGGATATTCTCCAATGAATATTAAAGGTTTTATCCAAAAGGGTTCCTAAATTATTTAGACCAACGTTGCCTACAGCACTTAATTATTTTAGATGTATACATTTTGGAATAACATTTATTGGATTTCCTTAGGTTAAATGTGTTTCTTTCTTTCTTTCTTTGAGGAAAAATCATATCGAAATAATACGTGAAATTTATCAATACATAGTTTTAAAACTTCATATATCGTAAATATGTTGGCTAAATGTATGGTATAGGATACATGTGAACATTCTGTAATATTTAAGAGTTTAAGTTCAGGGTTTGAGATTACTACTAAAAATTTGTCACATCGCAGTAATTTTTAAATGAATGAATGAAATGGTTGATAATTGAAGTGAGACTCACAGAATGTCGTCAATGTATGCCTGAACTCGTTTTATATTCTTTCGGAGGTGATCACACTATTGTTATGGGCGTTTTTTTATGCATACAATGTAAATATATTTTATTTAATTCAGTATGTATCCAGAAAGAAATACATACTTTATTCTTTTCTTGCTATAGTCAATTGCAAAACGGACGCTTCAGGTTTCCTTACAGGTGGAATAGTACGGGAGAATTAGTACGAATTTCAAAATTTTAATGTAAACCAGACAGTCTGGCAGATATACCCACCCAAAACACGAAACCTGATGAAATAAAATGAGGAGACATAGGCGACTGCTATTTTACGCAGTGCTATCCATATTGTACATAAAGGAGTCTGATTTGGTCAAAGAAATGTCAATTTCACATCTGAGAATACGCCAAAAAGTCCTCTATTCCCGGAATTTCGAACATTAACATTGTAATTCATCTTTATCGCTGGGCTCTTCATTGGATGGCATACGTGACTCTCCCAACTAAAAGGACGATATAGTCAAGTTGAAATCGGATCGAGAGGATGGAAAGTTTAGAGGGTGCGAGGGTTTGGCTGGTTTTAGGAACATGTTAACGCAGGAGATAACAGTTTAAGTGGCGAAACTGAAGGGATTTCCTAATGGAAAGCACCGGGTTTGTTGTGGTAGGGACAAAGATGGCACTGGAACGACTATGCAGAAGGGAAGGGAGTGGTTATAAATGAAGGAAGAACTCCCTGGAGAGTATGGCGGAAGAGGGGGGTTGTTGTTAGTGGAGGAAGGAAGGATATTTCCGGCCTAATCCTCAATCTCCAAGCGCTTCACGCAGCTTCCCGTATATAGGACGACTGCAGCGGCCAAAACATTTGCCTCGACCGTTGCCCACGGCCCCATGTAGCACAGTTATTTCATCAACCTCGGGCGAGATTAGAGGAAAATCCCGAGGACAAATTTGGCCTCTTCAGAAGGAAGGGACAGAGGGATAAGCAGAACTGACGGAAACTGTCAGGATGTCGGCCGAATTAGAGTTTAAGGCTATTAGTCGTCGTATCGAATCATTTGAGCGGCCTTTATGTCTGGACATTAAAATTCATGTAGTTCGGGAATATTATTTGAGGAATCATCCACTATTGATCCCATCGTAATATAGCTATGAGATAAGCATTTTTATCGTTGTCATTCCTGAGCTAAAGGTTAAAAATTGCTCTCTATTTTACTATATTAACCGATTTTGAAATAAATATACTTAAAATTTACATTAAAACTAACAGTAAAGGTTTTTTAATCAACGAAATATCTGATTTTTTCCTTTATTGCTTTTATACATGAATAAATTGAAGCTATTAATGCTTTAGATCCTTAATTGCTATTCCATCTCACTAACTCATGATTCAAATTAAATACAGATTATTGATTCCTCTGAGAGAAGTTCCATCTCCATAATCATTCAGTTGAAATGATTGAAAGCAAAAAGGCGGGCGAATCATGTGCTACAGTTCAGCGACCTTTCTAAAATATTCCATTAAAATTTTTCGCTCACCGATTGCCTATCCCTCATCCCGCCTATATAATTTAATATCAGAAACTCCTGGTCTTTGAATATGAAACAAGCAGTACAGATGTAATATCTTCCGATCAAATTCTCTTCAAAAGCGTTGTTAACCTCTCTTTTCCCATTAACCTAATTAATAATGCGGAAATTGGAATACTTGCAGCATCTCTCGTTAAAGATAATCGGCTTTTTGTGGGACAGATGATAGATTGACTAGTTAATTTCTCCTGAGAGTTATAAACGATATTTTTTCAGTATTTTTAAACGCCTGAATATAGTAACTGTACATCATAGTATTAAACTATTCAATATTTACCACGTCCCACCTTTTTTGGAACTTCATCCGTTTCTAAAAGCCACGTCTGCACTTCTCTTAATTCATCACAATGAAAAATTATAACGCTCCCTCGCTTGAGAACTTGAGGCGATTCCCAAAATAGACGATGACTTCGTGAAACCCGTCCTTCTCTTTTTCTCGTGATAATTTAATTTTTCGCTCTCCGGGCGAAAAGTTTTTAGGCGTAAAATATTAGTTTGCTCCGAAATTCGTCATTTTTTACCTCGTCCTCGGCACCTGAGCAAAAAACCGAGGACGGTCACGAGACTTTGGAGAGGCACTGGTGAAGTGGGTGCAGCTGGAAGAGAGCGACGGCAGAATGGATTTCGGCGGTGGTCGTCGCACCTCACGCTCTTCAGACGCCGATGGCGACCGTCTAGCGCCTAACAAGTTTGAGTGGATGGAACTCCTGAAATGTACTTCACTCAAGAAATATCCTCCCATGAGAGACATTTTCTTAATCCAAGACTGCGGGGGCAGACCTATTGGAAATTGGTTCTCGGTGGAAATGACGTAGGTCAATGCCACGTGACTTCACTTACAATATTGGCGTAATTTTCGAATTCCGAAAATTATATTCCTAATTATTTTTTTTGAATAGAAAATTTTTATAAGCATTAAGTATTTTCCCAATTCTTTCATTTAAACGTGTTGATTTTTATTTTCACCTAGATCTGTGCTTCGTGAATCTGCGTGTTTCGTGAATCTATGTCACTCCTTTCTCTGTGGTCATTTCCCCGCAAGAGTAGCATTTGCTTCGTCAATCTTAAGTCGCAAAGACATTTTTACACCTTACTCTTTGTTTTTTTTCATTTATTTCTGAATTGATTAATGAGACGTCATATTAGCTTAGTTGACAAGTTTGTTGATTTCTGATTTATAGAAACATCTCACTACTGTCTTTTCTCTCTTTCTTGGCAATTAATAGAATATTTTACGCAAGTATTGATCACAATACTGCTTTTGTATACCGTTGAATCAGATATCGTCTAATCCCGCGTTGCATCCAGTGAGCAACTATCTGATTTACGAGCATTAATTTTAACTTACCATATTTACACGGATGGATATGAAAGAAAAGGTTTCATCAATACGATTAAAATACACCAAGTCAATCTGTGGTAAATTTCAGTGTTAGACAAATTCGAACCATATTTCTATTGATTACTGCCAGACAATAATTTTGTCAAATAATTCCGTCAATTATACCACCACACCCAACCGTAATCTCTCGCCTTTCCCCGACTCACATATTTCGAAAGGTAATCGGCAAAGCACTTCGACGCTCGATTTTCAGTATTTACATTCACACTACGACACGCTGCTGAAAGGGTTTTAGATCGCTACACGACCACAATATTTAGAATCGAGAAGTAGTCTGCATCGGTATCTCCCGAAGGAAAATCCTTCCTCTCCATTTCAGCCCCTTTGTGCCTTTATGGAGTCGCGCATTCTATTTATACACATCAATACGCCAAATTCCAAAGTTTCTCTGTCGCCTTTGAGCCCCGGGTACTGTAGCTGCATCGAGTGCGGTGAACCGGCGACCGCCTTATCAATAACGCTTTTGCGAGAGTCCCCCGTTTTGATTGTTCCGACGAACCGCAGAGGCTAAAGCAAAATTCTGCCGTCCGTGCACAAAGACCGTTTTATTTCGGCAAGAGAGCGTGGATGGAACCCAAAAGGCACAAAGATCACGGACGAATAAAATGTCGATACAAATTTCAAAGTCCGTGTGCTCTCTGGAGTAACAATTCTGTGGGGAACGAAAGGCGCGGTGACCGCGGACGAACCATTACCATTATGAATGGAAAATTGTGCTTTAGGTTAAAAATCTGCATGTCGAAGTCGGGTGCAGTTCCGTGGTCGATGGCGCGAGCGCTAGTTGAATTACATGCGCTGAAAGTGGACACTAAGGATTCCTTTGACGGATTTTGCCGAATAAAAGGAAGCTTTAGGGAAACTACTGGAAATGTTTGGGTGTTCGGTTTCACGAAGGAGGAAGTTGGTGAATAAATATGGTGTAGTAATCATCTGGATTCCGCAAAATGTTACCACTTTCCGTAGCGTAAAATGAAAGGAAAGAGAGGTGGTACTTCTTCCATAATTTTATTAAAATGAAAAAATCTGATGTGGCCAGCACATGACTTTCTCCATATATAAGATGTAAATATTTATCTACGACAAAAATTTCGAACTCTATATTCCATCTAAACTTTGAATATGAGTGATTAATTTATATATTATTATCTTTTACTTCACAAACATTATAAATAACGTTTTTCGGGACATGCTCGATGAAAATCGATGAAATTGGCCTTTCGCCCATAGAGCCCAGAGCGCCCATAATGTACATAATCAGCAACTTCCGGTTTATCAGTATTTCATGAATAACTCCTACACAATCAGTGATACAAAAATATGTTTCATACAAAAGTTATAGTAAACTACATTTTATAAAACCTTTATTAAAATTAGTATAAACCTAAATATCATATTTATGGAGATATTGTGAAAACCGGAAATGAGCTTTGAAGAATGAAGCTCGACTTCCGGTCTACCGATTTACTCCAAAAACTAATCAACTCTGACAGCACACACCACAGTGCTGTATATGAGGTTTGGTATTGATACGACTAACAGTTTATACGTTAGAGCGCCCACAAGCACAGACACACATACACACACACACACACACACACACAGACATCATTCCGAAAATGGTCAAAACGTGTTCTAGGGACCCCAAAACGTGTATTTCTGTTGAAATCTCGAAGTCGATTTTTTTCATGAAAAGAATACTTTCTCTATACTACGTATATGGAGAAAGTAAAAAGTACCACCTCTCTTTCCTTTATTTTCATTGATGGATTTCCTCACTATTTCTGTGAATCTCACTTTTCATAGCGTTTGAAATCTCCCATAGTTAGTAATAAGGAACACGTTTCTTCATTTTTGTCATAGAATCAAAGACTCCATTACATTAGTAAAGAAAGAAAATTTTGGAACACGGCTGTTAAAGAATTAGAAATTAAAAATCTCCGTTAGTCGTCTTTCCTCTCATTCTGAAAAAAACAGGAGAGGGCACCGCTCACTGAGCAAGAATTAATAAAATTCAATAACTTTCATGTGTTACCTTAGCCATGATGTTTATCGTTCGTCTTCTTAAAAATGATCGTTTATTGGGTGATTGACCCAATATTGGTTGATTGACATTTACCATAGTAAATGCGACAATCTTGTTACTTCCGTGTTCTCTGGATTAGTATTTATTATTTTTTACAGTATAAATGTTCCTTAGATCTAATGGAAGTAAGATAAACTTATAATTCAAAAGTTCTGGGAGAATTTGTATAATTTTTCCAAGCAGTCATCAATTCGATGAAATTCCTTTGATTTATTCTTAGTTTCTATTATAATAGTTGTGTTTGAACGAAATTCGTTTCACTTAATCACAGATTTCATTTTCAAGTAACTTCTTATACAAGTAATTGTATTTATAATTAATATAATATCCATTTTGATGACAATAGCAATGAATAGAATTTAGCAATGATTAAAAGAAAACCGAAATCCAAAAATATTCCCAATACTAAATACACTAATATATGTGACGAAGAGAAAATTGCATGAAATATGAATTGTGACAAAATTTGCTTGATATGGGGGAAAACTGCTTCTTCACCAAGTTTTCCTGAGAAATTAATCCTTGAAGTAAGAGGAGAACGATATTTCTGAAAGTTAATGAGGACATTTTATTCATGGCCATGCTGCTACAAGAATCCCTTAAATGAGGGTCTAAGCGGAAGGCACTCATGTTTCGAAGGGAGTTTGTATTGCAGGAGAGGTGATCGGAAGCTATTGTGTGATGGGCTCTTGGAGATTTTTTTCGCAAAATTGGATTAATTATGCTTGCTAGGATGCTTCCAGATTTAATTACTTAGATGAGGAGTAATCTCGAGAAAAATGATTTATGAACATAAATATCTCCCCGAGATACTGGTTATAATAGGGGTAAGGCGAAATTGAAGATGTATCATTTCGAGGCACAATATTTTTTCACTAATTGATCTAGTTTAGCTAATGAAAAGAGTAATAAATTAGCCTTTAAAATTATACTTTTTCCACCTTGGGTAGATATTACAGCAGCAAAGTTATACTTCTCTTAAGTAATTAGCCAATATTGCTTTTGTTTTTTATATCATGGTGATACTTTTTGTTCAATGAAGAGTATTTAAGCTTCCAAAATTAAATTCAAATTTTTCATTACGAGAAAATATATATCATATCATTTCTAATGTAAACCATCGTAAGAACACGTCTTGGTTAGCGTATTAATAGGTAAAAACGTTTTGACAGTTTGTTTAACTGAAAAATAATTGCTAGTTTTTTTAAAGTTATGTAAATTAATATCACCATAAGTCGCTTAATCCACATTTTACAAAATTTAATATAAAGATTTAACTAACACAAGTCTAAAAGTTTGCGATGAATGATCAAATTAAAACAAGCCGTATAAAATCGGTTTTGATTTTGAATGTAGGTATAGGTATATATAGGTAACAACTCAAGGTATTCTATCTTAACTATGTAGAACGCCATTGTAATTGGATTGGATGGATTGAAAACAAAACTTTTTATTTTCCAATAGAATTTATTGGAACGACCCATTTCTATCTTAAAATCATCTTCAGGATTGAAAACGGTCGTCCAAATAAATTTTAGTGAAAATTACTAAATTTTTTATTCAATTCCACAGGAAACCTTTAGGTATGTGAAACAATGTGTGTTTTGGAATGGGGGAGCATGTTTCCCGCCAACATATGCCTTAATCTCAGATTGCTTTGGATATTGGTGTTTGTGCAGACACAAATCTCGATCGTATCTTTGGGTCCCCAATATGTTTGCAGAAGTCTCTATGGTGGCGAAGTTCCATTTCCAGAGAACAGGTATATACCTGGTGATCGCAGGGATTCATTGATAATTTTTCATCTATCATTCGAGCCTCTAATATTTAAATCTGTTTTAATCGTTTACTACAATTTCATTCTGGTGATATATCATCTACTCAAACCATTCAATCAGGTGGTTAATATAATTCAATAACTCAATGAACTGAAACTATATTTTCCTTCGTCTTAAATATACATTTACTGATACACCGAGGTTATCCAGTTTTCATTAAATTTGGTTCAATGGTTACAAAAAATACAATTCGAGCTAATTTTTAAGTTCTCTTTGACATCATTAACAAATTATAAAAGCGAATCATTTATCATGGTTTGTGTATCAATGTTACTAATTTTGATAGAATTCCATGAATTCCACCTTTGCGGGGTTTTAGTGGAGAAAATTGCTTTCTCTTTGATATTACAATATTAATTAAATGTGTGTTTAAGTAGATAAATTTACCACTTCATGATTTTCATAAAATCATTCACAGATATGCAAACTTGGATGCTAAATTAAATTCGCAAAAAAATGCTACTGTAATTTCCTCGGAGGACCAGAGGGACAGATGATTCATTTGCATCTCTTTTGTCTACAAATGTTATAAGCTCAATAATTTATCGTGATATTTTTTTCAGTAATTCGTTTTAATTCCAAATTGAAATCATTGAATTCACCGTTTAAATTATCATATTATACATCGAGTTAAAATTTCTATTCTTATTTAAGTTCATTAATTTAAATTATTTTATTTTTTCTCAATTCTCCTCTCTAAATGTTTTTCGGTCTTTTAAAACAAATACGTATGTTTATATGATTGATCAAAACAGATAAAATGTTGGTGAACGTAACAGTTATTGTTATGTTATAGTACTTGGATGTTCCACAAATTGAAAAAAATATGGGAGCTTTTTGGGCTAATAAGTTAGATGTGACGGTTTTACATGGTTACAAAAATCTATGAAAATATGTTTAGAGCAACATGAAATTTGAAGCTCAGTACTAATTTACCTAGGTATAGTGATGGCTTTATAGCTGGACAAGGTCATGGGAATCCTTTTAGGAAATGTAAGTTTTCTTGAGGTGTTTAATTAAGAAAATCAGAAAAATTGTTTATCATGCTCCAAAAAATCAATTAATCCATTAAAATGCTTTGTTAAGTAAACCAAGATGAAATTTTAGTAGGTGTAACTTTTCTCACCTCTATGTTTCAATGATTTCTTAGTCTTATCATATGGATGGTTGGAGTTTTTTCCAATTCAACTTTTACCTAAATAAAATGAATGAACTTACTAGCAAATTTGAAGAACTATCCTTTGAATGAAATATCTCTTGTGTTAGCGACACCTACATGAACCATATTTTGACTGAAACGTCTCTTAGGCAAAATGCCTTGAGTGATATGTACTGAGACCAAATTCGGGTTTAGAGGAAAGAGTAGTCTGTAAGTGTGAGGTGTCATTCGTCTTAACAACTTGGAAACATTTCAAATGGTGAAGAGCCAACAATTTACAATGTAACAATTATACGTTAAAGTTCTGTATAAAGACAGTTTAAATTCTTTCCTGGTGCATTTCGAAATATTTATATGAGTTTAGATTGGAGTAAAACCTGAAACGAAAACTTAGGTAATGTTGTAATTCTAGAAGGAGAGTAAGAGATGACATTTTGTCATGCTTTTAATTTTGTCGGTAGCAAGCATAAAGTTTAAAGGTTAATTGAAGATCAGAAGTTAGAATTTCTTTTTGTACCCAAACCAGAAAATATTGTATATCGTTCGGGGCAAAAAAGTACGTATCACTTGCAAGATTCTGAAGTTTACGTGTATCGATGGAGTTTAATGCAATTTACTCCAAAATTTTTGGCTGAAGAGTATGATTAATGATTTCATCAAACACGGGTCAATCTAATAATTTAACTCCTCGTCCTTTATGTTAGACGATTATATACAAAGATAATCCAATAAATTATAATTGTCAAATTCATTATCGGAAGCATATTGTTGTTTCTTATGGCTATCACCATGCAGATTCCTTACCCAAAAATAAACATTCATGTTAAGTTTATGCCATGAAAATTATTATACAAACAAAATATTGTATAATGTTTTCACATTGTTGCTCCATGTTCCAAGAATACCTGTCTAAATCAAAATTTACTCACTTACATTCGGAAAGACGGGTCGGTTAAAAATGTTCAACGGGACCCATTCTTACGCTATATGTTGGATATCAATTGTTTAGGATGTGGAAAAATAATAAGATACAACTTGAAGATACCTTGAAAAACAGTAAAGTATTCAATGGGAAATTTTAAATGTAAAGTATATTTTTATGGTATTATCCAGAGATTCTGTTGAATAGCAAAGAAAGTAATGTATGAGCATGGTCTCCGTTCTTTGCATTACTTTAAGTAATATTAGCAATTTAAATCCCTGAGAACACTATCAAATATAATTTAATATTAGTAAATAAAATTTAAATAACCTCCTGTAAATTTTCAGAAAATAATATGTAGGTGAGGGACGGGGAGACGGTAAGAGGGACAACCCTTTGCATAGTTTTCAAATGTGGCACCCTGATGAGTTATTTCTGGCAAACGAAAAAATTCCTTGGCAAAGTTATTTTCAACGTTTAAGAGATATATTTCATAATTTTTTTGTAATATTATTTTTTTTCATTTACCCATGTTTAAATGATGAGCGTAATCGCTTAATATGTTCTCTAAGAGCTTGATCTGCACGTGGGAAGTTCTGTGACAGAGATTTGACTGATTTGGCCTGACATGCATTCTCAAAGAGGTCACTCAACCTTTCCATCGATGATCGGCATTTCAATTCACGATAATTAACATCCTGACATTCGTAAATATCCGAAGAATCTCTATACAAGTCAATATTGCAGCGGTGGACGAGCAATCCGAAATGTAATTTTGCGAACTAGATCGCAAGTATGCACAGCCGTTTTGAAAATTCGTGTGGGCGTCATCGAAATCATAAAGCAGCGCGACCTCTAATGCAGCGTGCAAATGGTCATCCATCACAGTTTTCACTCAGGCGCAAATAGTGCAATTTCAATCACCAATTGATTCCGCCGCCCTTAATTCCCTCCGCCCGCGCATCGAACCAAGGATTATTCGCATCTAATAACGTGAAGCGCTCCCAATGTCACCGGAATTCACGACCGCCGGCGGCGGCCGACTTTTGTCCGTGATCGGCAAACATCACATCTACCAAACAACGCGGCAATTAATTACCAGAGCCTCCAATCATGGCGCCCGAGCGCAAGGAAGGGAATACGGAGCTGGGTCAGTCGACTCTGACCCTACTTCCTCCAATTCGTGAACTATGTTATGGATCCCACGAACATTTCAGGAACGAGGAGTACAGACACTACGCCTCGCTGATTTTCCTCCTTTTTCGACGGGAGAGATTACGAGAGAAATTTAGAGAGAGAGAGAGAGGTCACATGGCGGGGATTTTTGCAGGCGTATTAAATGATGACAGTGCTGGAGATTAGGAGGAGAAAGGATGAGGAAGGCGAGGATTGGATACACGAACAGGATTCGGGTTTTTTCAATCAAATCTAAAGCCTTCACATATGGAAACCGTTTCGCAATCACGTTGGGTATTTCAAACTGAATGTATGCAATTAAAGTTTTCATTTTACAAGCGTAGTAATTATTATCTAGTATCGCGATGAAGGTTTTCCTTCAAAATGTATCTACGAGTAGTTTTATGGGAGAGTATTTCTTCAATCTTTATGATGATCTATAAGAAATGATATTTAATTTGTGCAGTTACTTTGAATCAGTACTTTAAAGCAAATATACGATTAATCGGAAATTATAATGAATGTTTATAAATAAATCGCTCAATGCAATCTTCTTATGAATAGGCTAATTTTAAGTGCTGTTTGCAACAATTATTCTGTTTTGTCTTTGAATGATTTTGATTATTCTCAACCTTTAAATACAGATATAAAACTCAGAAAGATGTAAGAATAATAACAATAATGTGAAGAACGAGCTTATTGGAATTCCTTTATGTAGAACTCTTGCAAAACCTTTTAATGTACTTAAAGAGAACAAGTTAGTATTATCTCGTTAAAAACAGAATTTAAAGTCAAAGATTAATCTAATTTTCGAGTGAAAATCCTTTTAATCCTTATGGCTGTAACAACTTGTTTTGAATGGTTTCAATAATTTTCAGTAAATTTATACTACTGTTAAAAAAAACATATTTACATTCTGTATATCAAAGGTCGAAATTTAGAAAAAGTGTACGGAAGACTCACATCAAATGTGGTAAAATTCGACATGGGTGAATTTGAGTTCCGCTGAATTTTAAGATTAAAAGCCAGTCTTTCTTAATCATTATCATCAATCTGTATCTATGTTTCACATGTTGAAATAATTTAAATTTCGTTATTGAGTATGAAACACTCAAGCTCAAAGTATTTTTGCAATTATTCCACGAAGTTTTCCATGAAAAAACACGATAGATGTTTAATGAACTAGTTGAAGATACCATTTTGGTAGCAGAAGATAAATGAGGAAATTATATTCATCTTATAAGAATGAGATTTAAAGGTATCAAATAAAAATTACGCATTTAATAAGAAAAGTATTATCTTATACATAGAAATTATTTAAAAATACAACCAAGATACTTTGAGTTATTCTTATATATAATTTCCGAAGAGTCCGTCCGTCTGTCCGTCCGTCCATCTGTCCGTCCGTCCGTCTGTCCGTCCGTCCGTCTGTCCGTCCGTCCGTCTGTCCGTCCGTCCGTCTGTCCGTCCGTCCGTCTGTCAGTCCGTCCGTCTGTCCGTCCGTCCGTCTGTCCGTCCGTCCGTCTGTCCGTCCGTCCGTCTGTCCGTCCGTCCGTCCGTCCGTCCTTCCGTCCGTCCGTCCGTCCGTCCGTCCGTCTGTCCGTCCGTCCGACTGTCCGTCCGTCCGTCCCCCCCTTTATTTCAGAAACGGTTTGACTTAGAGATTCGAAACAAACTACATTGTGTTTCTACGAGTAAGGAACCCCTAGGAAAACTATTCCCATTACTGAGAAGGCTCCGGTTCGAATCCAGGAGTCCATAATAGGGTTCCATAAGAAATACACGTAATACAATTACATATATCGGTTGCAGGGTCATTTCTTTTGCAAAATTAAATTAGAAAGAATCGTTGTTAAAAGTCGAGAATACCATTAAAAGAAGGAAAATTAAATAAAATTTCTTATTTTAGTCATGGAATAACGATTTCGATTATAAATAGCCAGTATTTTGATAGAATAGAAGAGATTTTGGTTATACTGCAGTATACGTGCCCAACCTTTGTTTTCGAAATTTACCGCTAGATGGCAGCAGCACCAGCGACAACCCTTGCATTTGCATTTCTACGGAACTCGCGCACCCAATCTTCGCTACTACTCGTGAGGGTGACATTCCTGTTTAAACAAACCCCGCAGGGGTGAGGCATGTCCCAAGGATCCCGAAGGAGTCGGAGGAGACCCCCAAGAACCCAAAAACAACCTCCAGAAGTAGGAAGTCTACATCCCAGTCCTTTGAAAAGGTACACTTGAAAAATACAGGTGATAGAGGTGCTGCCATCTAGCGGTGAATTTCGAAAAAAGGGTAGGCACGTAAACTGCAGTTTCACCGAAATTTTTGAGGTTATAAACAAGTCCGTTCCCATTAACGACGAATGCGGTTGTTGAATTATCTCATTAAAACATATCGATAGTTTATGCCCATGTTTGCGTCATGACTCTTTATAGCAACGTAAATATTTACAGATGGTTGCGCGGATTTGGTGTTAGCGTGTCAACTAAATTACCTTCTGTGAAATCAAGAGATTATTTGTATACTCCCTGGTAATTTGAAGAACTTTTCAATGTTATGTTCTGACTTAAATTATAAAGCATACCTGTTTGCAACATCGTATTTCCACTGTCAACGAAAATGATTAACCTGATAAATTAAGTGAACATCTTTTGTTATGGTATTTGTTCTCTTTGAGGTGTTGAAATAAAGGTGATGAAATAACAGAATATTGAATATTTTACACCTGACTGAAAAGATAAGGTGTAAATATGTTTAATTATTTTTAGAATTAAAATAATTATAAATATATCAGTGCGATAATAATTACAACTTATTTTCACTATCAATTACATGACATGGAATTATGTACAAGTTAAAGCTGATTTTCTAAACATAGGTACGGTATTATAACAAATATTTAGAGTCGACCTTGACTGAAATCTTCACTTAAAATCTAAAAAAAAAACGTTTTATGGTCGATATTTAAGCCTTCATTGATATTTAACCCTTAAAAATAACATTAATCGCAATACATCATGGATGTAAACAAACTTTATGGTGGAAATTTCTAGAGCTAGCCTCTTGCCTCAGTTGGTTTATCGCTGAGAATAAGTTTATTTAGAGGTATTATTTTTGGTTGAAAATCCACAAAATATTTTAAATATATTGGTCTTTTTCAATTACACAGATATTTCTCGTGACATTTGCCATTTTCACTTTGTAAATCATAACACATACGTTCGGTGCTGTGAAGTATTTTTTATGCTTCAGAAACTTTATAATTGTTATAATTACTTATAAATTGGAAGTGAAATAAATTTATTAAATTTATTACAATTACTTATTTAATTTTTGCATTTATTAATGATAAAGTATAAGTAGAACTCAGTTTCTACGTCAACATAGACGAATATGAAAGGGTTAATGACATACATAAGAGTATGTTATTAACCCTGTCTGACGCTTTATCACTTGCAATTTAACTGAACACCTAATATATTGTCAGAATATTAATGTAAACCTACAGCTTTAAAGACATTCTTTAGAAATAATAGAATTGCGAACATTATGAATCTATAGACCAGTATAGCTTAGTAATATTTTACTTGAAAGCTCACTTAACCCAAAGAATTTATCTTGTAATGAATTTAGACTAAAAACAGCACTTCCACCTGTTTCCAAGGCACATATAAGCGTTAGAGATTTCCAAAATGACCCTAGGTTCGCGCACAGGAGATTGAAACTCAAGTGGATTTAAATATTGTCTCACAATTAATGTATGGCATTGGTAGAATGGGAGAAATGAGAGGCATGTAGTGTTGGAATCTATGAGTAAAGGTTTGCTTGGGGCCAATTTGGGTCTGTAAAGCTTCTTGGCTTTCTTACAGTTGTAAAAGAGCCATTTAAACCGTAAATTGTTAATATTAAATCCATATAAATGAAATACCTACAAGTATATTCATACTTATTTAGTATCAAAACATCATGAATTTCGTTCTCAATATATCAACCAATATACAAACCATAAAGTCATCTACCTAAAGGATAAGAGGGTCCTCTATCCGTCCACCATTAGCTGCTAAAATATTTGGAGAGGATAACTTTATTTATGTTTGCTTATTGTCCGCGTTGAATTTCAACGGGCCCTTCCACCAGTATGATATAAATATTTTCTCACGTCAATCAGATTCATCATCAAACGTAAGAAAAGATATTGAATTAAAGTGAACATTCCAGGAAATAAAATATTGTGCTCGAAATGCTATCAATAATATGACGGATAAATAGGTAATATATATATATATAATATCAACTAATAATTAACGATTGATTACTCATTTTTACATTGAGGAAATTATATTAAAAATCCTCTAGTTACATAACGTTAGTTCCTATTCTTAAAGAATCATTCTGAGTTTTGATAAAATAATGTGCCAAACGCAGCGTAGTTTAGCGATAGAATTCGTAATAGTCGTGGTAAGAGTGATATACATTTTAGGAAGAAAACACAGAGGCCAAATGGAGTGCGGTGAATAATAGAAGGAATAGCGGACGACTGCGTGTTCGGAAAGTGTCGGAGTGAGCAAGAGAGGGAAATCGAGGGCGCTCTTTGGAAGAGGCGGCAAAAATTGACAACCGTCGGAACACTATTGAGGAGAGCGGCATGCTGCGGGAGAGAGAAAAAAGGACGCCAAATCGAAGCGTTATACGCGGTCTGCGTCGGCATTTGGTTCCGCGCCGCAGTTCTGCCGCTTCGGGCTTCGCCTCTCTTTTGTTTCAGTTTGCGGAATCCCTGAAATGTCCCGACCCGTTCCTCCCAATCGAAGCATCGAATAATCATCACCGGACTTTTTTTGCGAATATATTTTCGTAGACTCGGAATGTCAAACGCTTTAAATATCTACCGATGTCTATGTTCCCGCGCGGGGACGCTGTTGCTGGAATTGAATAAAATGAAATTTGCCGAGGAGACAAGGAAGCGTCCTAGTCGGACTTCCATGCTAGTGTTCCCGGGATTCCAAAATATTAGGGATCTACGGGGAAATATAAATGGGGCGGTATTAGGGGATGGGGTTGGGATGTTCGGCGTTCCCGATGACGCCGCCTCTTCCTGATTGGCGGTTTGGCTAACCCCATGAGAATCCGAAGCACTTAAACTTTGTAATAGAAGCCGTCAGCGAAAGAGGTTTTTAGGTTGGCAGGGGATTCTGATCCGAGTTTATTTTCCGTAGAATTTAAATAATGTTTACTTCTAGTTAACGAGATTATTTATAAAGCTTATCTTTATATGTTGCGGCTGGCGACACTAGTTCTTCCAGCGACTTTTTCCCTGCCGTCATAATTTGAGTACAGCTACCAAATGAAATTTGTGTTTTATATACATGGGTAGCGAGTTTTATCCTTTATTACCTTTCCTGAGTAAGTAGATTATTCTCATAGACAAGATACCTCAACTGATTTTCGTGAATACATAACATTCTTCTTGCGTAGTATTTTTCATTTATTTTAGATAGAAGAGTATAATTCCCAATATTCACGAACCTTTTTTCTAAGTCGAATATATTTTTAATTTCTTTATTGAAGAATAGATTTTCTTACACAGTGAAATAGCTGAACTTTTGTGAATGGATTATACATTTATTTTTTTACCCAAAGCGTGATTTGGGTAAATCTATACATTTTGAATATGGACTGGTGATTCAGAATGTAAACAACTTTTTTTCAATAATATGGAGAATTTAAAAATAATAGCATGCAATTTTGACCAGAATTACATCAAACTAATAATAGTTCTGTCATTGTGCTTAATTTTTACTATTTACAAACTGAATTAACAATTACCTTATTAATGTCAACAGATTCTCTAAATTTTTATAGCTTCTGTTTAATTATCATTATTTCTCACATGAAGGAAACTCATATACAAAAAATGTTATTGATACCGAAAAAGGTCAATTTTATGGGCAAAAGTCCATTTATTTGGTGGATAATGATCTCAGACTGGTTTTAAAGATATGCGAGATAAATTAATTCCTAAACAATTTTAAACCTTTTTTGCCACACTTGAGCGATAAAAACGAAACGCTCACACATCACTTTAAGCTGCGATTGAACGAAAAAGCATCCTTTTAGGTGTAGAAATTATTACTATTTAAAGAAGATTTATAACTTTGTAGAGTGAATGAATTTTCTTCAGGGCTAATTTCAAATTTAATTCCACTTCAATTACTTTTTGGAGAATTTTCCTATCATATTCCCTCAGTCGTTATTTCTGAACCCTTTCTATTCTATTTTTTTCAGGAAAGAGGTATTTCCTTTCCCTTTCTCCCAATTTATGCCGTTCATTCCAATTCGACTTGTCACCCCCATTGAGGACTACGCAGTCATCCCTGGACCCATCCAAAGACATCATTTATCTTACTTCTTAAGGTTAGTTATTTCAATAGTTTTCCTGCCATCAAAAGTTTTCAAGTTACAACTTTTTGTCATCCATATAGTTTTTAAAGAGACGAATTCTTGAGTTGAGATTATTTTATTATAGTTAAAACTGTCTTAAAAAGTTATTTTAGAATATTCCACTTTTTTCATAACAGTCGTACTATGAAGGAAAATACAAAGGCATCTCCATTATGCGGTAACCTAGCGGCATCCTTTCAAGGCTACGTTCCCTTGGGCTTTTTTAGAACGTTTTATTGAGTAATAATAAATATTAGATTGAATTTTGCATATCAAATAAATTCATACAGTGGATACTAATAAATAATGATGGCGTTATATACCAGTATGCTATTGCCGTAGATTTTTATCTCTAAAACATTACAGGATCCGA
This sequence comes from Sympetrum striolatum, assembly GCA_947579665.1. Taxonomy (NCBI): domain Eukaryota; kingdom Metazoa; phylum Arthropoda; class Insecta; order Odonata; family Libellulidae; genus Sympetrum; species Sympetrum striolatum. Next base: position 42,374,302 of record OX388342.1, on the reverse strand, counting down.
TAATTACCGAATCCGAATCCGAATCGAATATCCGAATAAGTCTATTCTGAGACTACATAATGCGTCTTTACTTGTTAGCTGATTGCTTAATTTATGTTATTATAATCGGTATAGTATGAAAAGTTTGAATTATAAAAGCATTTCCTAAAAATGGTAGAAAATAACTTAACAAACATTTTCTAATCGTTCCGTAGTTATTGAGACTTAAAAGCTTAGACCTTCACTTCAATTCATGATATCTTTTATAACTGTATTAAAGGATTAAGAAATTTTAACACCCTTTGAAAAAAATAGGAAAAAACGTAACAGTTTAGTTGAGTAGCGAATTAGGGAGCAATCGGTTTTGCTGCCTTGGAAAGTATGTTCTAATGCCTCGTCGAGTTAAGAAAACATTGTGAGGTGTGAACATGAATATGCATGAAAGATAAGGATTTGGATGTAGGGGTCAAAGTTCTCCCAGAGAAGTTTGCTAAGCCAATTTAATTACCAAGACGAAAATGAAGGCAAGGAACGGAAGGAAGCTGAAACAGCGGTACATTTCGCTCGGAAATTTTCCGTTATACTTTGTTTCTTATATAAATGAAATCAACTGTCTTATCATTACTGTTACTTTAGAATTAATTTAAGGCAATGATTTTACAGTCAAATATAGGTAGCTATTATAAAGCAAACGATACCACTTCCACGCTCCCTTTCGTATAATTCAAGTGAAAGTGATGAAAAATGGATATTCAATCGGTTTGATATGAGGAATACCTTCTTTTATACTCAAAGTTCGTTTGAAAACATTTATGTTTCAGTCGTCTTCGTTTACATATTCAGTTTTGAAGCTTCAATTGGAAATTGTCAAATAAGCAAGAATAAATTCATGCTCCGACTTCCTAGAGAAAGGGAAGTAAATTGAACTTAAACCAAAATATGTTCTGACAAACATTTCCAAAAGAATGGTACATCTCTTGCTTATTTTCCGAAATCTCTTGTCTGGTAATTTCCCACATCAGAATCGTCTAAAATAAGAAATAAGTCAATCAAATATTCTACGTTAAATTAAAATAAGACCAGTTTCTGATAATAAGAGATTCTTGTTTATGCTATAACATTTTAAAGCTCTAAATCACATGAACCTACAGGAGGTTTTCATTTAAAGTTTCTATTTAACGTGTATTAACTTCTTCAATGTTTCACAAAAGTTGCATTCATGCTAAATAATTTATTTAATTTAAAGCCAAAATATTAATTTCCATTCAAGATGTAACTCTAATTGGAAAATTTCCTAATATTTTATCCCAAATTACATCTTGAAAATCGATGCGTAAATTCAAATATTTTAAAAGAATTCGAATAACCTGCCCTCAAAATATTTTTCTTCAAACTGGCATGGGATAGTTATTAGGTGTTTCCTGATAAGGAACTAATCATTTCTGCACAATTAAAATATTGGAAGTAAATAAAACCATATAAGAGAGAAATAACTTGCTTTCGCAACACTTTAAGCTCTTAGAGAACCTTTCAGTGCTGAGGGAACTAACGGGCTAGAATTAATTGGACTTTATAGATCAGAGGCGGACTCGACTTTGATACTAATTGCTCAACTGAGGCAGACTCCGGTCGGCAAAAAAAACATCCGTTAATGAGTTAACGTTACGTTTAGCTCCATATTGGAAAATCTCGTTTCAAATAGATTTTTTACTTAGAGGTTGCTACATGATTTCTGTAATATTTCTTCGTAATATTTTGAACATTTGATGTTTGCCATTCAGTCTGCCATTATGAAGTGATTTCTTAATGAAACCACACTACTGAAAATAGTGGTGATCATTAGTTAAGTATGTTCTTCCGCAAAATTTTGATTGTTTAAATTTAATCAATCGACGGGAAGTTTTTGGAGTTCCCACCCGTGCACTTGTGCGAATGCCGAACAGATTATATTGTTATCTCACTATATATCCTTAAACCTTTTCCGACTGGTGATTGTACCAAACTAAGGCGTATACATTAAGTAAATAATAAATCTACAAGTAAATCACCGTTGCAATAGAAATTACGCAACAATCCAATATATTTCAAATATTTGCTGATATGTAAAACATATCGAAGTAAATTTAAATTATTACTCTCAATTTTCCTTCTGCTGAAGCACCTTGAATATTTCTGATCAGCTACGAACCCATCATTCAAAGGCACTGTATGGAGTAATTCATCACCAATTTTTCTTTCAATATTTTAGATTAAGAGCGATTCGTACATTCTCTCTACGCTGCAAATTACTTAGCCTTCTCTTCAGAGAAAGAGTGCGAAATTTGCACAACAGCCTTCGTAATAGGAAGAGAATAAAAGTCCCACTCAACACAAAATCATCGATTTTGCCACCCCTCGAAGGCGCGCCAGTTAAGGAGTCCTCACCTACATGCGGTGGTGTCACGCCCCACTTTTTTATAGATAAAAATAGGAAAAATATATATGAGCTTCGCAGCGGGAGGGCTTTCATCTCTCCACCAGCCATTCCACATTCCGAAGGATTTCCTTTTTAATATCCCCAAAGGCATGTGGGAGGACAAAAAAATGAACTTTTCGAGTGGGACAGGTCGGCATTGAAAGTTCGGAAGGCTGTCAGTAGAAGGGGGAGGGGGGGGTTGAGATGTTTTGGAGAGAGAGGAGGAAAAAACAGCTATTGGGGCGAATTTTTCTCTCCGAGAGGCATTACAAAAGTGGACTGGAGCACGCTTGGAGGGGAAACGAAAATTTTATTGCACGAGGAGTTGCAAATAGAACTGATTTAACTACAAAGAGATTTACTCCATGAGCAGTTATAGTTTAAGGGCTCGCATTCCGCTTTAAAACGCCTAACTGTCGAGTGTTGCTTTCTTTGTCCGTTATTAAAAAGGGCTCAGGTACACAAAGGTCTTTCAGAAAGTGATGGTAATTTCCTACAAAGCTACTGTGCTGCGTCTACAATGTGAAATGAACTTTGAAAGATAGCTTATTCAACGTAAGCTATACCTTATTCAGCTCCTAATACCTTTGGTATATAAAGGCACTCTCATATTATTTCTATTTGTTAGAGCCAAAACAAACATTTCTCAAAAATGTTTGCGAAAATTATTTATATATTTAGTCACATTGGAGTAAATTATAGTTAGCATTTTTTAATTCTATTTTGTTAAATTTGACGTTGAGATCAAAGTGAAAACTAACAGAAAAACTTTTCGATGGTTCGTCCTTGAACAAACGGTCTAGGTCAGATTTGGAAATAAAATAGCATAGTATTTTATCAATGGGATCTTCTTCAGAATTTCCACCAATCTCGAAGTTCCTAAATTTCTGTTTGAGTCAAGGTCCATTAGAAACTTTTTTCTCCGGTAAAAGTAAAAAATAACTTTTAAATAATATTTAGCTGCTACTCATGCTACGCATACGCCGTTTAATATTTCTTTAAAATTTACTTTTAAAAATTTGGAGCTTTTTCTAACGCTCCTTTTTCGAACCTCGCAGGTATTTCCTCGATTCCTGACCTGGGACCTTGAATATTCAGTTCTAAATTTAGCCTAACTATATGTACTGCCAGAATATTCATTGTTTTTTTTCGGAAAAATCTGGAGATTGAAGAGAAGAATTTTACTTATTGATTGGCACGCAAATAAGATGAGGAATTACTTCCTTTTGTGTAGGTGTTGATAGATGCTGGAGTATATTATTTGAAATGCAGTATATTTGATAACTCTGGAAAATGCTACTAATGAGGGGCCTTACCCACACCCTAATGTATTTTATTGGTGTTCTAGAAGTCTGAATGATTTAATTACGTCATACGATTTATGTTTCAAAGAGTCTTTAAATCTACCATAAAATTGTGAGTACTATTAATTGCCTAGTATGAATTAAAATTGTAAGACACGCTGATTAAGCCATGGTTTTTGTTCCAGTAGCTTTTAAATACTTAAGTTAAAAAATCTGATGTGGCCAATACATGACTTTCTCCATATTTATTGATAACAGAAGCCTATGCCGGATATATATTAATAACTCCAAAACAATAAGTGTTACAGGAAAAGGTTTCATACAAAAGTTGAAGTAAAATATATTATCTATAACTTTTTCATTTAATTGTATATACCTACATTGCATTCTGACAGAGATATGTATGAAAAACTTCCATTTCTGGATAAACAACAACTTCCGGTTGACCATTATTCAAGAATAACTCCTAAACTATCAGTCTTGCGAAAAAATGTTTTATACAAAAGTTATAGTTAAGTACATTATATATAAGTTTTGTACATATTTGTATATACCTTAATTGCATTCTGACAGAGATATTTAAGAAACAACATTTTATTCCAGATAAACCGCAACTTTAGGTTAAGCGATATTAATAAAAAACTAGTCGTTTTTACTTTCTCCATATACGAAGTATAGAGAAAGTATTGTTTTCATGAAAAAAATCGACTTCGAGATTTCAACGGAAATACACGTTTTGGGGTCCCTAGAACACGTTTTGACCATTTTCGGAATGATGTCTGTGTGTGTGTGTGTGTGTGTGTGTGTGTGTGTGTGTGTGTGTGTGTGTGTGTGTGTGTGTGTGTGTGTGTGTGTGTGTGTGTGTGTGTGTGTGTGTGTGTGTGTGTGTGTGTGTGTGTGTGTGTGTTGTTATTATTATTATTATTATTATTATTATTATTATATTGCCAGATAGGGAAGTGAAACTGATTCCAAATCTGGCGTAGGTCTTGGGGGCTGAGGCTTGGGGCCGGACACTCCCTTTGACCATCCTCTACCTTGACCGGTACGCAAAGTCCAGATCCAACTCCAAAACTTATCAATCAACATAAGTCCCATCCACTCTTTACCGGCCAGCCTTGTTCCCACACCCTAACACACTCCCAAACCCCCTCTCTAACCACATCCCAACCCACATCCCAACCCGCACCCTAACCCATACCCTAACCCACACCCATACCCTAACCCACACCCATACCCTAACCCACACCCATACCCTAACCCACACCCATACCCTAACCCAATGTGTGTGTGTGTGTGTGTGTGTGTATGTGTGTATATTTATTCCACGTAGAGCCCCACGCCATATCCTCAGCACCAAACTAAAAACGGGGCCCAGGCCGCCCCACCAAACGCCTAACACCCTGTGCCCTCTATCGAGGGGTGCACGAGTAAGAGGAGGCGGTGTCCCGCCACCCGAACTGAAGCCCCGGCCTAGCCGGCGGCATCGCCCTCGATGGCCCTCTATCGAGGGAGAGTGCGTGAATGCGGGTGCGTGGGTTTGCGTTGGTCTGCGTGTACAAAAGGATGCTCCTCGCGTTAATAAAGCCTTCATCAAGGGTCTGACACGCTGGGGTCTAACTGCTCCTCACCTTGCAGAGCTTTGCGTCGGTGAAATAACGTGCATCAAGCGGCGACAAAAGTAAATTACACGTCGCCACTCCATGACGCGATAACAATAAATAAATAAATAAATAAATAGATAAAAAGATAAAGGATAAAAGGTTTAAAAAGGGGTCAGTTTAAATGAAGGAGTGGGCAATCCTCCTTCAGCTCTCCCGTTTGGGAATCGATCAGGAAATTTTTTTGGGTCCACACGCCGAGCATCTCCCCGCTGCAGCATGCCTCGGCGTGGTCTCTTTCTAATTTCAACCTTTTCCGGAGGGCCCTCGAAAACGCCTCCGCGTAGGCGACGTCTCTCGTCCGCCCCCGGAAAAAGGCGTCTAGCTGTCTCCTAATTTCTCCCTTCGCCAACGAAAGGAGAAAGTTGGCGAGCCTGGTACCTGGGGACCCTCTCTCCAGGATTCCCCCATATATTTCCTTCACGAGGACCTCCCTTTTCCCCGTCAGGTTCTTTGTGGCCCCAACGACCGCGCTCCACAGCGGCCTCGTCTTCGGACAGACGTATGCCAGGTGCCAGGCCGTGCCGACGACTCCCGGGCACCAAGGGCAGTCGTCTTTTTCTCTTATCCCGGTCTTCCTGAGAAAGGGGCAGTCCGCCCACGCGCCATGAGCCAGGCGCCATGCCGCGTCCCCATCATGCCCCAGGGTGGGGTGCGATCGGAGGGATCTCCACCTGATCTCCTCCCTCGGCTCACGACCCGAGAGTGGCCAGATCTCGTTGTTTCTTCTGTACAGAACTTCTTTGTATACGGCCCTTTTGGGGATCGGAAGATCCATCCTCCTCCCGAGCCTCGCGCTGGAGAAGACATAAACTCCCGCGCCCTCTCTCTCCGGCCCCATCGACCGCCACGCCCTGACTAGCGAGCGGCGAAAGCCGGAGAGCCGGCGCGACCCCGTGCCACGATCGAAAGCGTCCCTCCACGGACGCCCCCCCGTCGCGCGCCCGAAGCCCGCGGCCGCGAGCAGCCTCCACGGCTCCGCTGCTGCCTCCTCTGAAAGGAGGAGCCTCTGTGCGGCGTTGAATCGAAATCCGAGGATCTTAACCCCAACGTCGACGAGCCCGAGTCCTCCCTCTCGAACCGGCGCCGTCGCCACCTTCTTCTTCACCCAGTGCTTTCTACCCAACCAAATGGCATCCACCAGCAGCCTCTGGATCCTTGAAGAAAATGAGGGTGAAGGCTGAAAGGTCTGGAGGGTGTGCCATATCTTGGGCGCGACGAACTGATTCGCCACGCACACCCTCCCCCTCAACGACATCGGGCTCATTCTTGGCTTCCAACTCCTGAGGGCCGTCTCGATCGTTTCGACCATCTCTTTCTCAAGAACCTCCCTTTCCGGATCTTCGTCGTTGAAGATCTTTCGGCCTAGGTATTTGCCGTGTTCCGAATTCCATCTTATTTCGAGGGGAGAGTCCTGCCTGCCTCTCCACCTGCCGACCCACAGCCCCACCGTCTTCTCTGCGTTTATCTTGGCCCCCGAAGACCGAGCGTAGAGGTCGTACGCCGGAAAAACCCGCCTTAAATCCTCCTCCTCCGATGCGAACACCGTCACGTCGTCCGCATAGACGCTGACGGCTATCCGCGTCTCCGGGTGGCGGGGGATAGAGGCACCGCTGAGCCTCGCTTTGAGGGCCCGAACGAGGGGCTCGAAGGCGAGGGTGTACAGTTGTCCGGAAAGTGGACATCCCTGCCTTATTCCCCTTCGGAAAGGGATAGGGGGCGTAAGAGAGGACCCGACTCGGACCATGCATACGGCGTCCTGGTACAGCGTCCGCAGCATGCCGATCAGTCGGTCCCCGAAACCCATTCTTTCTAAAATCTTGATCAAATAAGCGTGGCCGACTCGATCGAAGGCTTTCGACTGGTCCAAGGAGAGCACCGCCAGAGGCGTATCATCGGCGTTCGCCGATCTCACCATGTCCCGCACAGTGGAGATGGCGTCAAAAATGCTTCTCCCCGGAACGCAGTACGACTGCTCGACGGATATGACAGATGCTATTACTCTGCTGACCCTCATCGATAATAATTTTGCCATTATTTTGTAATCCGTGTTGGTGATCGACACGGGCCTCCAACCATCGATCGTTCTGCCCCCCCCGCTCTTCGGGACGAGGGCGATGACGGACGACCTGCTGGTTCTGGGGAGGCTTCCCCTCCGAAAGCTCTCCCGCACCATGTCCCCGAACAGGCCCTCGAGGACGTCCCAGAAGGCGATGTAGAATTCCGGGGTCAGTCCGTCTGACCCCGGGGTCTTGTTTCTATTAAGCTTCTTAAGTGCCTCCAGCATCTCGTCCTCCGAAACCTCCACGTTCAGCAAGGCCCTTTCGTCCTCGCAGACGCTGTCGAGGGCTTCGAAGAGGAGGGCTTCGTCCTCTTCACTTGTTAGAGGCTCCGCGTCTTTTGGGTCGAAAATTTCGCCAAAATAGGCGAAAACGTGCATTCTTATCGCCGCAAGGTCCTCCTCCCATCGACCGTCGATCTCCAGGCCCTCCAGCGGTCTCGGAACGACGCGCGTGTACCACTTCGCTACGTGAGGAGCCAGCGGGTCGTCGTTGACGATTATATTCTCCCACCCCATCCTCGCCACGATAGCCTTAGCCCGCTGTAGTTGAATTCCTTCCTCTATGGCTTCCCTCTGCTGCCGTCTGAGTCTCCTCACGTAGTCGACCGTTCTCTCCTTCACTTCAAACTTTAGGGTCTCCCACTTCGATACCGGGTCTCCCAAACAACGTAGATCGTTGATCGCCGCGAAGAGCGTCTTTATGTTTTGAACGTACTCCTCGTTGCGCAGCAACCCATTGTCGAACCTCCAGTACGGAGGTCGAGGGATCACTCTTGGCAACGAAAGAGTGGCTGCCACCCCTCTATGGTCGGTAAACGACGGCACCGTCCTCATATTTTTTACGGCTGAGAGGCTCCCGCCGGACACGTATAAGCGGTCCAGCCTCGAGCGCACGTTTCCACCCTCCGCTCCGTGAAAGGTGAAACCCTCCTCTCCCCTCCTCGTCTCCACCCACGGGTCCACCAGCTCCATGTCCTCCACCAAACTCCGGAGCGCGTTGGCGACCCGGGGATGTCTCTCCCTCCCGGAGGATCTGTCCCTCCCGGGGTCCAAAGTGACGTTAAAATCTCCCCCTAATATAGTCACTCTCGGTCCTCTGCGCTGCTGCCTCGTCGCTTCTAGGTGTTCTCTCAGCCGATCGATGACAGTCAGCGCCTCATGCTGCTCGTGCGGTCCGTAAAATGACACGAAGTCGAGCGTCACACCCCCCAGGCCGACGGTCACACCCAAGGCGTGCCCGTCGCTAATCACGACGGGCGGGCGCGCACCGCCGCACACGGATCTGTGCACCGCGACCGCCGTTCCTGTGTGAGGCGTGGAGAGGGGAGAGAAGAAAAACTCGTACTGCGGCAGGGAGTCCATCGCAGGCGCGACGGTGTTGGTCTCCTGCAGCAGCACCACTTCCGGCCGATGGGCCTCCAAGAAGGCCGTCAGGTGTGCCCACTTTAGAGTTCCCCTCACGGAGCGAACGTTTAGCGAGATTATTCTCAATTCTGTCATATCCGTCCTCGAGCAAGGACAATCCAATCAAGAAACGACGAGCAAACTATAAAAGGATCATAAAAAGCTGGAGCGTCGTACATATGATAAAAACAGACGTGCTTTAAACCACGCACTATGATGCGCGAATAAATAAATAAATAAATAAATAAATTTATAAATTTATAAAAGCACGGACGAACACGAATAATAAATAAATAAATAGACAGACACACACTGGCCGAAGGCGGCGCAATAAAATCCCTATTTAAAATTGCTCGTTTCATCAAAAGGATAACCAAGGGCACAAATCGGACACACACGATTAAAACATCCGAGGAATGGATGCATGTAAAACAAGGACAATAAATAAATATTAATAAATAAATATAAATAAAAATATATACACGACACCGACCGACCGACCGACACCGACGAAGTAGATGCGTGTAATGGGCAAAAAATATTGATAAGGGCAATAGATATTTTCAAAATATGTAAATAAATAATGATGGTTATAAATATGACAAAATTATGCATTGAAGATGTCGTCCTGTAGGGCGTGCTGGACCAACCTCTTGATCCTCATCTTCATTGCCCCCTGTTTTACGACTTTCTGCTTGTCGAGGGTGGCCAGGACTTTAAATGCTTCGATGGGTTCACTGAAATTTTCTTTTAAGGCGGCGATCCTGTCCGTCCTCCCCTTTACGTCTCGCAAGAATTTACTTAGGGATAAAAAAGATATGTTTGTGAACCCGGGATTTTTTGTGTAATAATCCGCTATTTGTTTAAGCCCCTCGTCATCCGGGCGCATTTCTTTGGTTATTTTCGGATTCTTTTCTTTCCTTTGCACTTGACCGAGGAGGTTATCTTCTGGGGTTCCCGTGTGTGTTTTCCTCTTTTGAGAGGCCGAGAGCTCGAGGCTCTCAATCGCGACTGATGGTGGCGAATCCATGGCAAGAGGGGCAAGGAGTTTAGCCGTTTGCGAGTCGACCAGATTGATTTCCTCAGGAGTAATATCTGTCTCGGGAGGAGTTTTGCCCTCCTCTGATGATAGTGCACCGGACTGAGTGGTCGCGGAAACAACGGGGACAGAGGTACTCGTGGAGGAACTCAGATCATCAGAGGTAGAGGGAGCATTGGTGGTGGCTAGCGGGACGCCATCCGTTGACGGTACGGTTTTTGGTATTTGTTTCGAGGTGGCGTTTGATTTTGGGCATGTGTTGGCTGCGTGGCCGTCCTCCCCGCACTGGAAACACCTACCGTCGTCAACTCTTAAGAATACCCGGTAAGGGGTGTCCCCAACGTCGACGACGAAGGAGTCGGGCATCCTGATCCCTTCCCTGATGACCATATGTACCATCCTCCTCCATGAGGAGACGTGAGTAATGTCATCGACTCTAATGCCGGATGTCAGGGGATAAATCGGCGACACTATTCTTCCGGCCTCGCTTAGTATCTCGAGTAAGTCTTTGTTAGAGACCTCGGGCGGGATGTTGCTCAGAAAAACTTTTTTAGCCGCGGTCACCATGCGGCGTGCCGCGACCCATGTGTTGTTTATCTCGACACCGCCGAAGTCGGAGATAAATGTGTCGACCAGTGCCTCGCTCGCGAGGTAGATACAAATTCTATTCTGGGAGAGCCGCGTGGCATGCGTGATTTTACTCCCGCCCCCTATTTTACTAGCAACCGCGAAGACATATTGGTGAACTGGGGTGTCCGGCAAACCTTGCATTATAATACCCCTTTTTCGGTTAGGACCGGTCAGCACCGGCGTTACCCTTCGACGCGTGAAAGAAAAAGTCCCGTTGGGACTCTCGTGTGTAGGTGTGCGTGCGTAATTTCCAAGAGATTCCCCTCGAACCCGCTGCGCGTATGTGCCGAGAGGAGGGGCTGTAGGCGCTGGCGGGGAAGGAATGGACGGTAACGTAGTAGAATCTGAAATGTATGTTGACGAAGCCAAAGTGGAAGGGGAAACGACAAGAGAGTGCCCCGGGGTGGATGGAGGGGCGGTAGGGGGGGACCCCAGCTCTGAGGTAGAGGGAGGAGAGGAGACGTGCGCCGAGTCTCCTGCGTCGCTACGTAGGGGTGGTAGCTGAACAGGTCTGCGTATGGGAGGGGGAGCTGGCGTGGAGGTAGGGGATACTGGCCTAGAAGTAGGGGAGGCAGGTCGAGGGACGGGGGAGGTAGGCCTCGAGGTATGGGAGGACGAGCTTTTGGGAGCACATGGCGATGAGTCACCAGACAATTGAGAAGCGGGCGTAGATAGAATTGATTTATAGGTCAATTTCTGCGAATTACACTGACTACTTCCAGATAAATCCATCTCTGAGGATGAAGGCGACACTGTAGGTGAAGCCACGTCCATTTCTGCCGCCACCGAGGCGGCAGATGACGAACGTGTGAGACTCACGCTGATGGCGAGCGTATGCGAACAACACGAGACGAAAAACCAGACAAATCAACAAATTGGACACTCACCGACGATCACTGGATGAAGACGAAGCACAAACGAAGCGAACAAACACAGAACGATGAGATGAAACGATGACAACGATGAAAGAAAGCGCACACAAAGTAAGAGACCGGGAGCGAAGCCGAAACACGTCCGAACGCTACGGAGTCCAAAGTGTGTGTGTGTGTGTGTGTGTGTGTGTGTGTGTGTGTGTGTGTGTGTGTGTGTGTGTGTGTGTGTGTGTGTGTGTGTGTGTGTGTGTGTGTGTGTGTGTGTGTGTGTGTGTGTGTGTGTGTGTGTGTGTGTGTGTGTGTGTGTGTGTGTGTGTGTGTGTGTGTGTGTGTGTGTGTGTGTGTGTGTGGGTGGGTGTGTGTGGGTGGGTGTGTGTGGGTGGGTGTGTGTGTGGGTGGGTGTGTGTGTGGGTGTGTGTGTGTGTGTGTGTGTGTGTGTGTGTGTGTGTGTGTGTGTGTGTGTGTTTTAGTGGGCGCTCTAACATGAAAACTATTAGTCGTATCAATACCAAAATTCATAAATAGTACTTTGGTGTGTGCTGTCAGACTTGATTAGTTTTTGGAGTAAATCGGTCAACCGGAAGTCGAGCTTCATTCATCAAAGCTCATTTCCGGTTTTCAAAATATCTCCATAAATATGATATATAGGTATATTGTATAAATGATAAAAGTTTTAGATAATGATGTTTACTATAACTTTTGCATTTAACATATTTTTGTATCACCGGTTGATTAGGAGTTATTCGTGAAATACTGATAAACCGGAAGTAGCTGATTATGTACTTTGTGGGCGCTCTAACATGAAAACTATTAGTTGGATCAACACCAAATTTCATATATAGTACTTTGGTTTGTGTCTTTAGAGTTGATTAGTTTTTGGGGTAAATCGATCAACCGGAAGTCGAGCTTCATTCATCAAAGCTCATTTCCGGTTTTCAAAATATCTCCATAAATATTATATTTAGGTATAAACTATTGATTATAAAAGTTTTATAAAATATAATTTACTATAAATTTTGTGTGAATCATATTTTTGTATCACTGATTGTGTAGGAGTTATTTGTGAAATACTGATAAACCGGAAGTTGCTGATTATGTACGTTGTGGGCGCTCTGGGAACTGGGGCGAAAGGCCATTTCATCGTTTTTCATCGAACATGTCCTGAAAAGCATTATTTATAGTGTTTGTGACGTAAAAGATAATATGATATAAATTTAACACTCCTCTTCCAAGTTTAGATTGAATATAGAGTTTGAAAATACTGTCGTAGATAAATATTTACATCTTATATATGGAGAAAGTCATGTGCTGGCCACATCAGATTTTTTAGAATTGTTAGTAAAATACTATATATAAATTTTGGAAATGATCGGATAATTGATTTTTAAGATAGAGCGCCCACAAACGTTTTTACCACAGACAGACACACACACAGACACACATTTTCGGGAAAATAGTGAAAACAAAATCTATGGGCCCAAAAACATCTATTTCCGTCAAAATCTGGAGGAATTTTTTTTGCGAATACAATACTTTCTCTATACTACGTATAGGGAGAAAGTAAAAAAAACAAAGTTAAAACATGATGTAGTACGTAATTCATCATTCTCAGATACTACCATTAAAATCAATTATTTTTTGGATTAAGAACTTCTGAGAGAGCGAACTAATATGTAAATTTGCACAAATTGCACTCAATGTGTTCATCATTATATTAAGAAAATGTAACGTATGAGTAGAGTATAATTATACATTTTCAATAAAGTAATTACTGTATTGCAATTATAATTTTTATAGAAGTTAATAATTATCGTGATTCTTTCAGACAGTATTTTAAGACGATTGATAATTAAAACCTTTGGATAAACAGTTTCTTGCTTTGCGGAAAGCGTAGCACATCATCCAAAACCTACCAGTTATGAGCCTTTTCGAGTATCATCACTGACACAAGAATCCTAAATGTAAACGATGGATGTGTTTCGTGTAAGATCTAGCGTCCTAAGCTTCACTGAGCCACGCTTACCCTATCTGCGCACACAACGGTGGATGCAAACGTTATTTCGAAACAAACTCATTCGAGCTAGCGTGTCTCGAGCAGAGTATTCAGGTATAACATGCACATTGAGCACAACCTATGCATTCCAAGACAAATTCCGTCGATGCTTCAAATGTAAGCATCGCATCGCTTTTCATCCAAATCTCTCAAATATTTTTTATCCGACTTGTTTCGTGTTTATGGAACAAATGTAATATTCACATTCTTTGTAGTGTGACCTTCCTTACTTGGAGGAATTGAAATTGGCTTCAAATAGGTATACACCTCACTAAGAGTGTTCAACCTTTATTTTGATTTTTAAAGTGCGAGTTAGAAATGCGCTCTAGCACGTACATGGTCGTTCTTCTTCCCAATTGCTTTCCTTTGTAAACGCCAACTCATATCCACAATAGTGTGAGATGTGACGGAAAATATTAAAGTTACCGTGTATTTATACTAGTAACATAACACAAGAATGTCTTTCCCACGTATTGTAGAGGTAGCGTATCATAAAGATGTCTGTACGTTTTGATGGTTTGACGTTGAAGATCGGAAAGATGGCTTTCTTTTGCTTTCTTTCACGGAATGAAATAGTAGTTTTTACGTCTCTGATGCTTTATCTAGTAATCAACTCTTTCCATTTTCAACTATTTTCGTCGTTTTTATTGTGGGAAAGGTTCTTATTCGCTTATAGTCAGTGCAAGGCAAAGCAATGGCGCGAGATATACGTATTTTATTTGTGACGTCGCCAGAAGAAGAAATGGCTTAATTACCCCTGCCCAAGAGTAAGGCATAAAAACATAACGTTCCACTTTTTCATTGGCAGCCTCGAGATTTTTATTGTTCTCGTTGAGCAAATAAAATATGTATTTCCGTGGAGATTAAAGCGTGGCTTTTAATAGTGGAGAGATTTCATTGTTTCAGAAGCTTTCCGAACTGCTTTCTTTTGACGTCATTTCAGACTCGCAGTATAGATTAGTATGCGATGGCAATAACACTTTTTTATGGGGAATAAAATGCGATTCAGAGCTCCGTTAAGCCATCGACCCATATTTCAGGAACGCACTTTGGTTAAAATATGAAATATCAAATACGGCTTCGGAGAAAGATCTTGATTTTATGCTGCTCGCAAAAGGACGTCCACGTTTGCAAGAATAAAATGATTAGATAGGAACTTCCTTTGGTGCTAGCACATATAAAATTCTCGCGAAAGGCTCGGAGAATGACATTTATGAGAATTCCAATAGAGATTTCAAATACAATCTGAAGATGTAGATTCTACTTTTGATCTATCATTTTATATTACATAAGATGAACTATTACAGCCGTAAGAATTCACCTATTTCTTATTCCTCCATGGTGTCCTTCCTCTTTTTCAAAAAAATTATCCTGAATCTTTTCTTCAAATCAGCTTTAACCAGTGTGTGGCCTGCTAAGGGTTGTAAAATCCTCCCAACCCAACCAACACATGTTTGGGACAGAATTTTTTTACTTTCTCTTTATACGTAGTATAGAGAAAAATATTGTACTCGCATAAAAATTCGACCTCCAGATTTTGACGGAAATAGATGTTTTGGGGCCCATAGAGCTCGTTTTCGCTATTTTCCCGAACATGTGTGTCCATCTGTCTGTGGTAAAAAAGTTTGTGAGCGCTCTATCTTAAAAAGTAATTATCCGATCATTTCCAAAATTCATATTTAGTATTTTCCTAACATTGCCAAGAGTTGATTCATTTTTAATGAATATCGCTTAACCGAAAGTTGCGGTTTATCCGGAACAAATCTTTTTTTCTTTCATATCTCTTTCAGAATGCTTTGTAGGTATATACAGTTACATAGAAAAGTTATTGATAATGTATTTTACTAAATTTTTTTATTGAAACATTTTTTCGTAACACTCATTCTTTTGGTGTTATTTATATATTATCGGCATTGGCTTCTGTTTTCAATAAATATGGAGAAAGTCATGTGTTGGCCACATCAGATTTTTTAATCTAGCAGTGATTCTAAAGAACCGAGAGACACTTTTCTCTGACGGTTAGTTGGTTCTTTTGATTCACTATACTTTGGCATCTGTGATTTATTGTATTCTGAATATAATGCCTGAGATATATATTGTATTCTGAATATAATGCCTGAAATAAGAGAGAATACATTTTGGAAAACCTTATTTTTCTAACCATTGTAAAGCTACTGTAGCTATTTATTAAAAAAATTTCTTGTTAATCTGTTAGCAGGAACAGTCTCCGTGATATTATTACGCGACTTCTTGAGTATTTTTTTAGCGTTAATCATCTCCAAGAAATATGCAAGCTCATATACGAAAAATTGAACGGAATGAGTTAATTTACAGTCAAAAGGTTCTTAGGATATCCTCTATATATGGGTTAGATGGAAGAAGAGACTTTTAAGTCCCAATCTCGCCCAAATAAAGACGATTTATTATTATTATTATTATTATTATTATATACATTTCGAATGTGCCCCCCCCCCCGAATGAAGAGGGCTGAGAACCCCATCAATTACAGAGAATATTGAAAGATGGAAACTATCGGTTACTTTGACCTTATTGTGGTAACCAAAGAAAAATATCGTCAATCCCATACTGAGTGACCGTTCAGAAAAACGAATAGGTATTTTTCGATCCTCCTTCGCTGAATTCCAGGAATAATACGAGATTGTCTTTCTCAATCGCATCCTCCGCATAAGATGAAGCACTATGTTTCAAATCGGCCCGAAACTCTTTCTGCGGTTTCACAGTCTTCAGAATGTTTCATCTTCGAGCACGATCGGAAAATTTATTCGCTCGATTCGTCTACTCCATTCGCTCAGTCCACGCATTCCATATTTTATTCCCAGCGAAATGCGAAAGCCCCGAAACGACGTTGTGATAGAGTGGAAGATGCCCTCGGGGCCTCCTGAAAATCCTTTCGCCAGATGCATCTTCCATATCGTTTCTCCCGCCAGAGAACATTACGTGCGATTTTCATTTGTTCGGCCGCCTTTGTCGTGAAAAGGGAACTATTTAAGGATCCCTTTGAACTCCGTGCTTAAGGTAAAAAGCAGATATAGAAAGAGTATATTACGAGGATTTCAAAGGGTTACCTCTTTCACGAGAAGATGCAAACTTTCTCATCTCTGCAATTTTCCTTTGCGAATGCATTTGCTTTTGCGTTTTCAAGCGGAGTCGCGATGCTGCATGAAAAAGCCCGAGTCGAAATATCGAAATTCGAGTATCGCACTTTCAAAAATGAAGCATGGTTGATGGAGACAAGAAGGGCATTATTTTCATATTCAGATGTTTGGGTGCATGACTTCCCTCGTAAATGGCCCTTTGCATCAGTTCCGAGATGTAATGAAAATCTACTATATACTATCACTATCTACATTAAAAATACTAGTAGTAGTAGTAGTATTAAAATTTTTTTGGCGCGTCAACCGCTAGGTTATTTGCGCCAGTGACTCAAAAAAAAAAAAAAAAGTAACAGTTACAATCACTACAAATATGGACAGAACATTGACATATTAAAATCTTAAAACAGTTAAAACATGCAAACATCACCTAATAATGAGCTAAGACAATAAAAGAAGATTAAATAAATAAATAAGTTAATTAAAAGACTTTAGCGCAATTGTTCCAGGGTTAGAGGCGATGATACAGGCCTGCTTCCCTGAAGAACTGTAGTGCCCTGTCAAGGTTTTCTGGGTTGTCACTTAAAATGTCTTTAATCTCTCCTCTGATGCGTAATTGGTCCCGCAAAACTTGGTACTTTTCACAGTCTGTGAGTAAGTGTTTTATTGACAGCTGACAGTTGCATCTAAGACACATTGGTGCTGGTTCCCCATTTGCAAAGAGGAATGCATGCGTCAAGGCACAGTGACCTATCCTCAAACGTGCGATCACGACTTCCTCTCGCCTACTGTTCCGAACGGAGGACTGCCAGGATGAGACGCCAGGTTTTATGTCCCGAAGTTTGTTCCCAGCTAAGTCCTGCCATTTTTGTTGCCATTTCTCGTGGATCTTTTCCCTCAGCATAACCCTCAGGTCTTGGGCAGTAATATATGTTGTGTCTAGATCCGTTTTTAGGAGAGCAGCTTTCGCAGCTGAGTCAGCTTTCTCATTGCCTCTGATACCAACATGTCCAGGGATCCAACAGAAAACTATTCTGATCCCACGTGAGTTCAGAGCAATGAGTGAGGAGTGAATTTCTTTTACAAGCGGGTGTGTAGGCGAAAAAGATGTAATGGCCTGTATGGCACTTAATGAGTCAGTGCAGATCAGACAGGGCTTATTGTATGTCTTCATTTGCACAAGTGCTGTCTTCATAGCAAAGAGCTCTGCCGTGTATATGCTACATTTTGGGTGCAGTTTTAGTCCTACGGCTTCAGAAATGGGAGAGATGACAGCACATGCAACATCAGAGTCGGATTTTGATCCGTCAGTATAAAATGGAGTGAATTCAGAATACTCTAATAGGATCTCTGCAAAGGCTTGCTGGTACAAACGAGGAGCTGTTGTTGCTTTAGGTAGACTTGATAATCTGGTCAGAACCTCTGGAACTGGTACGTGCCAAGGTGTATATTGTGGTTGACCATTAGGATAGATTAATTGTAGGTCTACTGCAACATCATATAATTCTTGTTTCATTCGGATCGGTAATGGTTTAGTTGCCCGTGGTTTATTATTAAAAAGTGTTAAAAATCGTGGGTTAAAAATAACGTCATAGCATGGGTGTGTATTAAGGGACTGAATCTTACTAATGTAATCACACATTAGCGTCTCTCTTCTAATATCAAGCGGTGGTTCTCCAGAATCTGAGTAGAGACTGAGTACTGGGCTTGTCCGGAAGGATCCTGTTGCCAGCCGTAGGCCGCTGTGGTGTACAGAGGACAGAGATTTTATATAAGAAGTACGAGCTGAGGCATATATGAAGCATCCATAGTCCATCTTTGAACGTACTAAGGCTTGATATATTCTGAGCATTGATGATTAAAAATACTATCACATAAAAAAACTCGAACTTTTTACTCATTACGTGCTACGAATGATACCGACTTTGGATCCTAGTGAGGTAATCCTTGTATATGATTAGTCATAAAATATATTAATAATAAAAATGCTCTTAAATATTGAAATTTATGCGAAATAAGATCTTGATTATCACTACCAATTGATTCACCAGCTATTATCTTAGTTATTCCGCATCCATCTATCCTTTCCATGAATACAAAACAAACGACTGTTAGGCTTATCACGCAAATACCTGTAAGCTGAAATTGAAACTTTACCTTGCATGACGAAGAGTGCGCCGTAAACTCAAGGCTAAAATAGAAATGATAAAGAACGACAAATACTCGCCTTGAAACTGGGAGACTTTATTTTCATATTATAGCAAGGTAGATATTTTTCCTTTCGTGTTTTACCTATTCCTGCACTTAAAAAAAAAACCTATGCTCAAAATTTACTCTACAAATACTAATTCTATCAATGAATTTAAAAGATGTCAATTACTCTCAAGAATACGCAATTAACATAGTTGCTACACTGTACATTTAATAGCATTATAAACTCGATTTACAAATGCCTACCGATTTGTTCCCTTCCTAACATCTGTTACTGCGAAATGCCTTTTTTACTTTCTCCATATACGAAGTATAGAGAAAGTATTGTTTTCATGAAAAAAATCGACTTCGAGATTTCAATGGAAATACATGTTTTGGGGTCCCTAGAACACGTTTTGACCATTTTCGGAATGATGTCTGTGTGTATGTGTGTGTGTGTGTTTGTGTGTGTGTGATAGTTGGCGCTCTAACGTGAAAACTATTAGTCGTATCAATACCAAACTTCATATATTGTACTTTGGTGTGTGCTGTCAGAGTTGATTAGTTTTTGGAGTAAATCCGTTGACCGAAAGTCGAGCTTTATTCATTAAAGCTCATTTCCGGTTTTCAAAATATCTCCATAAATATGATATTTACGTATATTGTATACCTTATAAAAGTTTTAGATTATGTAATTTACTATAACTTTTGTATTTAACATATTTTTGTATCACCGGCTGATAAGGAGTTATTCGTGAAATACTGATAAACCGGAAGAAGATGATTATGTACTTTGTGGGCGCTCTAACATGAAAAATATTTGTCGGATCAACGTTAAATTTCATATACAGTACTTTTATTACAGTCGTTAGAGTTGATTAGTTTTTGGAGCAAATCCGTACACCGGAAGTTGAGCTTCATTCTTCAAAGCTCATTTCCGGTTTTCAAAATATCTCAATAAATATGATATTTAGGTATATACTATTATTTATAATAGTTTTAGAAAATAAAATATGCTATAACTTTTGTTTGAAATATATTTTTGTAAAACCGATTTTTTAGGAGATATTCATGAAATACTGATAAACCGGAATTTTCCGATTATGTACTTCATGAGCGTCTGGGCGCTTTGGGCGAATAGCCATTTCATCGTTTTTCATCGAGCATGTCCCGAAAAACATTATTTATAATGTTTGTGACGTAAAAGATAATAATATATAAATTAATCACTCATCTTCCAAGTTTAGATGGAATATAGAGTTCGAAATTACTCTCGTAGAAAAATATTTACATCTTATGTATGGAGAAAGTCATGTGCTGGCCACATCAGATTTTTAAATTAAAATGCAGGTTGATGGCTATTTTTTTATGGTGGTGTTGCATCGGTGTTGTTGGTTGGCTGGGATTAAGTTTATAATTATTAATTGATATCAAATACTTTAAATAAATGGTAATCGCCCAAAACATATACAAAGACAAATAATTTGAGAAAAAAATAATACATTTCATGGCTGGTGACTTAACGAAGGAGTAATTTTATGATCTTGAAAACTACACCTATCGATTTTCAACCCGTCGGAAACCATTTAACTTGACGTTTCTTATAAAATATTATTTTCACCTAAAATTATGAATTTTTTTCGGAAAGCAGTGTATATAACTATTATCATTAAATGAAAAAATGTTTTTGACGTACTGCAAAGTTGTTCGACGAAATAGGTCTACAATTACAGATTCTAAAATTTTCAAGTTCAATTTTATCAAGAGCATATTTACTTTCTCCATATACGAAGTATAGAGAAAGTATTGTTTTCATGAAAAAATTCGACTTCGAGATTTCAACGGAAATACACGTTTTGGGGTCCCTAGAACACGTTTTGACCATTTTCTGAATGATGTCTGTGTGTATGTGTGTGTGTGTGTGTGTGTTATTATTATTATTATTATTATTATTATTATTATTATTATTATTATATTGCCAGATAGGGAAGTGAAACTGATTCCAAATCTGGCGTAGGTCTTGGGGGCTGAGGCTTGGGGCCCGACACTCCCTTTGACCATCCTCTACCTTGACCGGTACGCAAAGTCCAGATCCAACTCCAGAACTTATCAATCAACATAAGTCCCATCCACTCTTTACCGGCCAGCCTTGTTCCCACACCCTAACACACTCCCAAACCCCCTCTATAACCACATCCCAACCCACATCCCAACCCGCACCCTAACCCATACCCTAACCCACACCCATACCCTAACCCACACCCATACCCTAACCCAATGTGTGTGTGTGTGTATGTGTGTGTGTGTGTGTGTGTATGTGTGTATATTTATTCCACGTAGAGCCCCACGCCATATCCTCAGCACCAAACTAAAAACGGGGCCAGGCCGCCCCACCAAACGCCTAACACCCTGTGCCCTCTATCGAGGGGTGCACGAGTAAGAGGAGGCGGTGTCCCGCCACCCAAACTGAAGCCCCGGCCTAGCCGGCGGCATCGCCCTCGATGGCCCTCTATCGAGGGAGAGTGCGTGAATGCGGGTGCGTGGTTTTGCGTTGGTCTGCGTGTACAAAAGGATGCTCCTCGCGTTAATAAAGCCTTCATCAAGGGTCTGACACGCTGGGGTCTAACTGCTCCTCACCTTGCAGAGCTTTGCGTCGGTGAAATAACGTGCATCAAGCGGCGACAAAAGTAAATTACACGTCGCCACTCCATGACGCGATAACAATAAATAAATAAATAAATAAATAGATAAAAAGATAAAGGATAAAAGGTTTAAAAAGGGGTCAGTTTAAGTGAAGGAGTGGGCAATCCTCCTTCAGCTCTCCCGTTTGGGAATCGATCAGGAAATTTTTTTGGGTCCACACGCCGAGCATCTCCCCGCTGCAGCATGCCTCGGCGTGGTCTCTTTCTAATTTCAACCTTTTCCGGAGGGCCCTCGAAAACGCCTCCGCGTAGGCGACGTCTCTCGTCCGCCCCCGGAAAAAGGCGTCTAGCTGTCTCCTAATTTCTCCCTTCGCCAACGAAAGGAGAAAGTTGGCGAGCCTGGTACCTGGGGACCCTCTCTCCAGGATTCCCCCATATATTTCCTTCATGAGGACCTCCCTTTTCCCCGTCAGGTTCTTTGTGGCCCCAACGACCGCGCTCCACAGCGGCCTCGTCTTCGGACAGACGTATGCCAGGTGCCAGGCCGTGCCGACGACTCCCGGGCACCAAGGGCAGTCGTCTTTTTCTCTTATCCCGGTCTTCCTGAGAAAGGGGCAGTCCGCCCACGCGCCATGAGCCAGGCGCCATGCCGCGTCCCCATCATGCCCCAGGGTGGGGTGCGATCGGAGGGATCTCCACCTGATCTCCTCCCTCGGCTCACGACCCGAGAGTGGCCAGATCTCGTTGTTTCTTCTGTACAGAACTTCTTTGTATACGGCCCTTTTGGGGATCGGAAGATCCATCCTCCTCCCGAGCCTCGCGCTGGAGAAGACATAAACTCCCGCGCCCTCTCTCTCCGGCCCCATCGACCGCCACGCCCTGACTAGCGCGCGGCGAAAGCCGGAGAGCCGGCGCGACCCCGTGCCACGATCGAAAGCGTCCCTCCACGGACGCCCCCCCGTCGCGCGCCCGAAGCCCGCGGCCGCGAGCAGCCTCCACGGCTCCGCTGCTGCCTCCTCTGAAAGGAGGAGCCTCTGTGCGGCGTTGAATCGAAATCCGAGGATCTTAACCCCAACGTCGACGAGCCCGAGTCCTCCCTCTCGAACCGGCGCCGTCGCCACCTTCTTCTTCACCCAGTGCTTTCTACCCAACCAAATGGCATCCACCAGCAGCCTCTGGATCCTTGAAGAAAATGAGGGTGAAGGCTGAAAGGTCTGGAGGGTGTGCCATATCTTGGGCGCGACGAACTGATTCGCCACGCACACCCTCCCCCTCAACGACATCGGGCTCATTCTTGGCTTCCAACTCCTGAGGGCCGTCTCGATCGTTTCGACCATCTCTTTCTCAAGAACCTCCCTTTCCGGATCTTCGTCGTTGAAGATCTTTCGGCCTAGGTATTTGCCGTGTTCCGAATTCCATCTTATTTCGAGGGGAGAGTCCTGCCTGCCTCTCCACCTGCCGACCCACAGCCCCACCGTCTTCTCTGCGTTTATCTTGGCCCCCGAAGACCGAGCGTAGAGGTCGTACGCCGGAAAAACCCGCCTTAAATCCTCCTCCTCCGATGCGAACACCGTCACGTCGTCCGCATAGACGCTGACGGCTATCCGCGTCTCCGGGTGGCGGGGGATAGAGGCACCGCTGAGCCTCGCTTTGAGGACCCGAACGAGGGGCTCGAAGGCGAGGGTGTACAGTTGTCCGGAAAGTGGACATCCCTGCCTTATTCCCCTTCGGAAAGGGATAGGGGGCGTAAGAGAGGACCCGACTCGGACCATGCATACGGCGTCCCGGTAAAGCGTCCGCAGCATGCCGATCAGTCGGTCCCCGAAACCCATTCTTTCTAAAATCTTGATCAAATAAGAGTGGCCGACTCGATCGAAGGCTTTCGACTGGTCCAAGGAGAGCACCGCCAGAGGCGTATCCTCGGCGTTCGCCGATCTCACCATGTCCCGCACAGTGGAGATGGCGTCAAAAATGCTTCTCCCCGGAACGCAGTACGACTGCTCGACGGATATGACAGATGCTATTACTCTGCTGACCCTCATCGATAATAATTTTGCCATTATTTTGTAATCCGTGTTGGTGATCGACACGGGCCTCCAACCATCGATCGTTCTGCCCCCCCCGCTCTTCGGGACAAGGGCGATGACGGACGACCTGCTGGTTCTGGGGAGGCTTCCCCTCCGAAAGCTCTCCCGCACCATGTCCCCGAACAGGCCCTCGAGGACGTCCCAGAAGGCGATGTAGAATTCCGGGGTCAGTCCGTCTGACCCCGGGGTCTCGTTTCTATTAAGCTTCTTAAGTGCCTCCAGCATCTCGTCCTCCGAAACCTCCACGTTCAGCAAGGCCCTTTCGTCCTCGCAGACGCTGTCGAGGGCTTCGAAGAGGAGGGCTTCGTCCTCTTCACTTGTTAGAGGCTCCGCGTCTTTTGGGTCGAAAATTTCGCCAAAATAGGCGGAAACGTGCATTCTTATCGCCGCAAGGTCCTCCTGCCATCGACCGTCGATCTCCAGGCCCTCCAGCGGTCTCGGAACGACGCGCGTGTACCACTTCGCTACGTGAGGAGCCAGCGGGTCGTCGTTGACGATTATATTCTCCCACCCCATCCTCGCCACGATAGCCTTAGCCCGCTGTAGTTGAATTCCTTCCTCTATGGCTTCCCTCTGCTGCCGTCTGAGTCTCCTCACGTAGTCGACCGTTCTCTCCTTCACTTCAAACTTTAGGGTCTCCCACTTCGATACCGGGTCTCCCAAACAGCGTAGATCGTTGATCGCCGCGATGAGCGTCTTTATGTTTTGAACGTACTCCTCGTTGCGCAGCAACCCATTGTCGAACCTCCAGTACGGAGGTCGAGGGATCACTCTTGGCAACGAAAGAGTGGCTGCCACCCCTCTATGGTCGGTAAACGACGGCACCGTCCTCATATTTTTTACGGCTGAGAGGCTCCCGCCGGACACGTATAAGCGGTCCAGCCTCGAGCGCACGTTTCCACCCTCCGCTCCGTGAAAGGTGAAACCCTCCTCTCCCCTCCTCGTCTCCACCCACGGGTCCACCAGCTCCATGTCCTCCACCAAACTCCGGAGCGCGTTGGCGACCCGGGGATGTCTCTCCCTCCCGGAGGATCTGTCCCTCCCGGGGTCCAAAGTGACGTTAAAATCTCCCCCTAATATAGTCACTCTCGGTCCTCTGCGCTGCTGCCTCGTCGCTTCTAGGTGTTCTCTCAGCCGATCGATGACAGTCAGCGCCTCATGCTGCTCGTGCGGTCCGTAAAATGACACGAAGTCGAGCGTCACACCCCCCAGGCCGACGGTCACACCCAAGGCGTGCCCGTCGCTAATCACGACGGGCGGGCGCGCACCGCCGCACACGGATCTGTGCACCGCGACCGCCGTTCCTGTGTGAGGCGTGGAGAGGGGAGAGAAGAAAAACTCGTACTGCGGCAGGGAGTCCATCGCAGGCGCCACGGTGTTGGTCTCCTGCAGCAGCACCACTTCCGGCCGATGGGCCTCCAAGAAGGCCGTCAGGTGTGCCCACTTTAGAGTTCCCCTCACGGAGCGAACGTTTAGCGAGATTATTCTCAAATCTGTCATATCCGTCCTCGAGCAAGGACAATCCAATCAAGAAACGACGAGCAAACTATAAAAGGATCATAAAAAGCTGGAGCGTCGTACATATGATAAAAACAGACGTGCTTTAAACCACGCACTATGATGCGCGAATAAATAAATAAATAAATAAATAAATTTATAAATTTATAAAAGCACGGACGAACACGAATAAATAAATAAATAGACAGACACACACTGGCCGAAGGCGGCGCAATAAAATCCCTATTTAAAATTGCTCGTTTCATTAAAAGGATAAACAAGGGCACAAATCGGACACACACGATAAAAACATCCGAGGAATGGATGCATTTAAAACAAGGACAATAAATAAATATTAATAAATAAATATAAATAAAAATATATACACGACACCGACCGACCGACCGACACCGACGAAGTAGATGCGTGTAATGGGCAAAAAATATTGATAAGGGCAATAGATATTTTCAAAATATGTAAATAAATAATGATGGTTATAAATATGACAAAATTAT
This sequence comes from Sympetrum striolatum, assembly GCA_947579665.1. Taxonomy (NCBI): domain Eukaryota; kingdom Metazoa; phylum Arthropoda; class Insecta; order Odonata; family Libellulidae; genus Sympetrum; species Sympetrum striolatum. The sequence continues at coordinate 42,348,799 of OX388342.1, read as the reverse complement.
GCATTGAAGATGTCGTCCTGTAGGGCGTGCTGGACCAACCTCTTGATCCTCATCTTCATTGCCCCCTGTTTTACGACTTTCTGCTTGTCGAGGGTGGCCAGGACTTTAAATGCTTCGATGGGTTCACTGAAATTTTCTTTTAAGGCGGCGATCCTGTCCGTCCTCCCCTTTACGTCTCGCAAGAATTTACTTAGGGATAAAAAAGATATGTTTGTGAACCCGGGATTTTTTGTGTAATAATCCGCTATTTGTTTAAGCCCCTCGTCATCCGGGCGCATTTCTTTGGTTATTTTCGGATTCTTTTCTTTCCTTTGCACTTGACCGAGGAGGTTATCTTCTGGGGTTCCCGTGTGTGTTTTCCTCTTTTGAGAGGCCGAGAGCTCGAGGCTCTCAATCGCGACTGATGGTGGCGAATCCATGGCAAGAGGGGCAAGGAGTTTAGCCGTTTGCGAGTCGACCAGATTGATTTCCTCAGGAGTAATATCTGTCTCGGGAGGAGTTTTGCCCTCCTCTGATGATAGTGCACCGGACTGAGTGGTCGCGGAAGCAACGGGGACAGAGGTACTCGTGGAGGAACTCAGATCATCAGAGGTAGAGGGAGCATTGGTGGTGGCTAGCGGGACGCCATCCGTTGACGGTACGGTTTTTGGTATTTGTTTCGAGGTGGCGTTTGATTTTGGGCATGTGTTGGCTGCGTGGCCGTCCTCCCCGCACTGGAAACACCTACCGTCGTCAACTCTTAAGAATACCCGGTAAGGGGTGTCCCCAACGTCGACGACGAAGGAGTCGGGCATCCTGATCCCTTCCCTGATGACCATATGTACCATCCTCCTCCATGAGGAGACGTGAGTAAAGTCATCGACTCTAATGCCGGATGTCAGGGGATAAATCGGCGACACTATTCTTCCGGCCTCGCTTAGTATCTCGAGTAAGTCTTTGTTAGAGACCTCGGGCGGGATGTTGCTCAGAAAAACTTTTTTAGCCGCGGTCACCATGCGGCGTGCCGCGACCCATGTGTTGTTTATCTCGACACCGCCGAAGTCGGAGATAAATGTGTCGACCAGTGCCTCGCTCGCGAGGTAGATACAAATTCTATTCTGGGAGAGCCGCGTGGCATGCGTGATTTTACTCCCGCCCCCTATTTTACTAGCAACCGCGAAGACATATTGGTGAACTGGGGTGTCCGGCAAACCTTGCATTATAATACCCCTTTTTCGGTTAGGACCGGTCAGCACCGGCGTTACCCTTCGACGCGTGAAAGAAAAAGTCCCGTTGGGACTCTCGTGTGTAGGTGTGCGTGCGTAATTTCCAAGAGATTCCCCTCGAACCCGCTGCGCGTATGTGCCGAGAGGAGGGGCTGTAGGCGCTGGCGGGGAAGGAATGGACGGTAACGTAGTAGAATCTGAAATGGATGTTGACGAAGCCAAAGTGGAAGGGGAAACGACAAGAGAGTGCCCCGGGGTGGATGGAGGGGCGGTAGGGGGGGCGACCAGCTCTGAGGTAGAGGGAGGAGAGGAGACGTGCGCCGAGTCTCCTGCGTCGCTACGTAGGGGTGGTAGCTGAACAGGTCTGCGTATGGGAGGGGGAGCTGGCGTGGAGGTAGGGGATACTGGCCTAGAAGTAGGGGAGGCAGGTCGAGGGACGGGGGAGGTAGGCCTCGAGGTATGGGAGGACGAGCTTTTGAGAGCACATGGCGATGAGTCACCAGACAATTGAGAAGCGGGCGTAGATAGAATTGATTTATAGGTCAATTTCTGCGAATTACACTGACTACTTCCAGATAAATCCATCTCTGAGGATGAAGGCGACACTGTAGGTGAAGCCACGTCCATTTCTGCCGCCACCGAGGCGGCAGAAGACGAACGTGTGAGACTCACGCTGATGGCGAGCGTATGCGAACAACACGAGACGAAAAACCAGACAAATCAACAAATTGGACACTCACCGACGATCACTGGATGAAGACGAAGCACAAACGAAGCGAACAAACACAGAACGATGAGATGAAACGATGACAACGATGAAAGAAAGCGCACACAAAGTAAGAGACCGGGAGCGAAGCCGAAACACGTCCGAACGCTACGGAGTCCAAAGTGTGTGTGTGTGTGTGTGTGTGTGTGTGTGTGTGTGTGTGAGTGTGTGTGTGTGTATGTGTGTGTGTGATAATGGGCGTTCTAACTCGAAAACTAAAAGTCGTATCAATACCAAACTTCATATATAGTACTGTTGTGTGTGCTGTCAGAGTTGATTAGTTTTTGGAGTAAATCCGTTAACCGGAAGTCGAGCTTTATTCATTAAAGCTCATTTCCGGTTTTCAAAATATCTCCATAAATATGATATATACGTATATTGTATTACTTATAAAAGTTTTAGATAGTATAATTTACTATAACTTTTGTATTTAACATATTTTTGTATCACCGGTTCATTAGGAGTTATTCGTGAAATACTGATAAACCGGAAGAAGATGATTATGTACTTTGTGGGCGCTCTAACATGAAAACTATTTGTCGGATCAGCACCAAATTTCATACATAGCACTTTTATTACAGTCGTTAGAGTTGATTAGTTTTTGGAGTAAATCGGCTGACCGGAAGTCGAGCTTCATTCTTCAAAGCTCATTTCCGGTTTTCAAAATATCTCCATTAATATGATATTTAGGTATATACTATTATATATAAATGTTGTAGAAAATGTATTTTACTATAACTTTTGTATGAATCATATTTTTGCATCACTGATTGTTTAGGAGTTATCCATGAAATACTGATAAACCGGAAGTTGCTGATTATATACGTTGTGTAAAGCTCATTTCTGGTTTTACTTTCTCCCTATACGTAGTATAGAGAAAGTATTGTGTTCGCAAAAAAATTCGACCTCCAGATTTCGATGGAAATAGATGTTTTGTGGCCCATAGAGCATGTTTTAGCTATTTTCCCGAACATGTCTGTCTATGTGTCTGTCTGTCTGTGGTTAAAAAGTTTGTGGTCGCTCTATCTTAAAAAGTGATTATCCGATCATTTTCAAAATTCATAATTAGAATTTTGCTAACAATGCCAAGAGTTGATTAGTTTTTGGAGAATATCACTTAACCGGAAGTTACGGTTTATCCGGAACAAAATTTTGTTTCTTAAATATCTCTTTAAGAATGCAATATAGGTATATACATTTACACACAAACGTTGTAGATAATGTACTTAACTACAACTTTTGTATAAAACATTTTTTCGTAACACTTATTGTTTAGGAGTTATTCTTGAATAATTGTTACCCGGAAGTTGTTGTTTACCCAGAAAAGGAAGTTTTTCATACATATCTCTGTCAGAATGCAATTTAGGTATATACATTTACACATACAAGTTGTAGATAATGTATTTTACTACAACTTTTGTAAAAAAAAGTTTTTCGTAACACTGATTGTTTAGGAGTTATTCCCCAATAATGGTTAACCGGAAGTTGTTGTTAATCCAGAAATGGAAGTTTTTCATACATATCTCTGCCAAAATGCAATGTAGGTATACACAATTACGAACAAAACTTATTGATAATGTACTTAACTACAACTTTTGTGGACACATTTTTTCGTAACACTGTTTGTTTAGGAGTTATTCTTCAATAATGGTTAACCGGTGTGTGTATGTGATAGTGTGATAATGTGTGTGTGTGATAGTGGGCGCTCTAACGTAAAAACTATTAGTCGTATCAATACCAAACTTCATATATAGTAGTGGTGTGTGTGCTGTCAGAGTTGATTAGTTTTTGGAGTAAATCGGTCAACCGGAAGTCGAGCTTTATTCATTAAAGCTCATTTCCGGTTTTCAAAATATATCCATAAATATGATATATACGTATATTGTATTACTTATAAAAGTTTTAGATAATATAATTTACTATAACTTTTGTATTTAATATATTTTTGTATCACCGGTTGATTAGGAGTTATTCGTGAAATACTGATAAACCGGAAGAGGATGATTATGTACTTTGTGGGCGCTCTAACATGAAAATTAATTGTTGGATCAACACCAAATTTCATATATTGTTTTTTTATTACAGTCGTTAGAGTTGATTAGTTTTTGGAGTAAATCGGTCAACCGGAAGTTGAGCTTCATTCTTCAAAGCTTATTTCCGGTTTTCAAAATATCTCCATAAATATGATATTTAAGTATATACTATTATTTATAAATGTTTTAGAAAATGAAATTTACTATAACTTTGTTTGAAACATATTTTTGTATCACTGATTGTTTAGGAGTTATTCATGAAATACTGATAAACCGGAAGTTGCTGATTATGTACTTTGTGGGCGCTCTGGGCTCTATGGGCGAAAGGCCAAATTTATCTTTTTTCATCGAGCATGTCCCGAAAAACATTATTTATAATGTTTGTGACGTAAAAGATAATAATATATAAATTAATCACTCATCTTCCAAGTTTAGATTGAATATAGAGTTCGAAATTACTGTCGTAAATAAATATTTACATCTTATATATGGAGAAAGTCATGTGCTGGCCACATCAGATTTTTACTTTCTCTATATACGAAGTATAGAGAAAGTATTGTTTTCATGAAAAAATTCGACTTCGAGATTTCAACGGAAATACACGTTTTGGGGTCCCTAGCACATGTTTTGACCATTTTCTGAATGATGTCTGTGTGTATGTGTGTGTGTGTGTGTGTGTGTGTGTGTGTGTGTGTTTGTGAGTGTGTGTGTGTGTATGTGTGTGTGTGATAATGGGCGTTCTAACTCGAAAACTAAAAGTCGTATCAATACCAAACTTCATATATAGTACTGTTGTGTGTGCTGTCAGAGTTGATTAGTTTTTGGAGTAAATCCGTTAACCGGAAGTCGAGCTTTATTCATTAAAGCTCATTTCCGGTTTTCAAAATATCTCCATAAATATGATATATACGTCTATTGTATTACTTATAAAAGTTTTAGATAGTATAATTTACTATAACTTTTGTATTTAACATATTTTTGTATCACCGGTTCATTAGGAGTTATTCGTGAAATACTGATAAACCGGAAGAAGATGATTATGTACTTTGTGGGCGCTCTAACATGAGAACTATTTGTTGGATCAACACCAAATTTCATATATAGTATTTTGGTTTGTGTCGTTAGAGTTGATTAGTTTTTGGAGTGAATCGGTTCACCGGAAGTTGAGCTTAATTCTTCAAAGCTCATTTCCGGTTTTCAAAATATCTCCATAAATATGGTATTTAGGTATATACTATTATTTGTAAAAGTTTTAGAAAATGAACTGTACTATAACTTTTGGTTGAAACATATTTTTGTATCACTGATTGTGTAGGAGTTATTCATGAAATACTGATAAACCGGAAGTTGCTGATTATGTACTTTGTGGGCGCTCTGGGCTCTATGGGCGAAAGGCCAATTTCATCGTTTTTCATCGATCATGTCCCGTAAAAATTATTTATCATGTTTTTGGCATCAAAGATAATATATAATATTAATAACTCAAATTCCAAGTTTAGATGGAATATAGAGTTCGAAATTATTGCGGTAGATAAATATTTACATCTTATATATATGGAGAAAGTCATGTGCTGGCCACATCAGATTTTTTTAGTTATGTTATTGTCCGAATTTCAATACATGATTTTTTTCCCTGACACATTTGGTGTGGGAATATTGCGTTGATTACTGGAAGTAAAACTGAAATTGGTTTACTTGAGCAATATAGAATCATAGTAAAGACAGTTTTTACCAGAAATACTGGATTATGTTACGGTGATCATCATTGTTCGTAAATCGTCTATTGATATTTAAATAGTTTGAATGAATTGCTTTAATAGATAATAAGATTACCCAACCTATTTCTTATTTAATATATGTTGTTAGGATTGATTTTAATTTTATAATGCAGTTAAAACCAAACATGCTTTTGAGACCGCATCGTGTTACGGCCATGGGTCGGGCATGGTCACGATATAAATGCCAGTGAGATACGCGAGTCAAGTGTCGGACGTGAAAGGACCCCGTCAAAACATTCCTTAATTCTTAATCAAATCACTCCACGGCATAACTTCCGCATCTTCCTACTTTCGGTCTTTTCAGCCAGACCCTCATGGAGTCAAGTGCTTAACCGAAAACTTGACTTGCCGATTTCTTACCTTATTTTTCGAACCGTTCTAACTTCTTTTGGGATCGTTAGGAAGACCAACTCATAGTTGAAAATAAAATTCACAGTCTCTGGCGACGTCTTGTGGAAATACGTTATGATGAAAAATAACAATTCGTACTTTTTCCGCAGTATTTACTAAAGCTGTGGAACTACACAGTATTAAATACTGTGGAAAATGTGCAAATTGTTATTTTTCATCATCGTAGTTGACAGTCGAGTGCACGACCAAGTGAGATCCACCGGTATAACTATTAATCGTCTCTTCCTAGATCTAGTCAACATCAAACTTATTGAGAATCTTTCGCTAATTTTGTGAAAAATCTAGAAATTTTGATTCGTAAATACGGCCACGGCCAACGGCCAAAATTCATTTCAATATCCAACGTCCATTTGGTGCTTTTATCGACTTTGCACGCCTATTCCTTCTAAATAAATCCTACAACATAAATATAGCCTGCTACCAATTTATGTGTAGTATACATGCATTTCTTATGGTAATCTATATGCGTGATCTTGTTTCGAACCCAGATAAGTTGTGAAAAATAGGCGACAGCACTTCCATCCCATTCCAAGATAAAACGTTTACAAAAATTGAAGCTAATCGGGCTAACGGCGTGAGCTCCAATCTAACGTAAGACAAAAATACTGAGATAAAATTTCTAATGTATATGTACTCGTAGATGTTTATATACACGTGTGGATGTTTAATAAAAATGATAATAGTTTATAATGGCCCTCGTAGATTCCCATAGAACAACAAAAAACTCAAAAATTCTCATAGTACAAATCATATGAAAATATCACGACAGAAATGCAAATATATTCATTGAGAATTACAAAAATATGCGAAAATACAAAATAGAAAATAATACAAACCACAGTCCGGTAAACAAGGAAGTTAGAACTTAAAGATAGGCAACAAGAGAGGGGAAATACGAGCGTCTAACGATAAATACTCATTAAACATAAGCAACTAACAGATAGTTGAATTGTTTTAACTTACTATTTCTCACTGAGCTGGAATGTTTTGTAGAGTCAAGTAAGGCGTTCCAGAATTTGCAACCTTCAATATGAAATGAATAAGGGAAAACAATTGATCGAGGAGTATGATATGTAATTTGCTTGGGTCCATTTCGTGCTAATCTTGTATTTGTATAAAGCTGTCTTTTGAGAGTGAAAAGAGCAGAAATATAGTTCGGCTCCAAAGTTTTTCTCACCGAGTAAAGGAAAGATCCGAGCATCAACCTTCTTCTCATAACTGGAGGAACGTACGACCGTTGGCAACGAAATTAAGAAACAATATCATGTTTACGAAGGTTAAATACAAATCTGTCGCACGAATTTAGAAAGTTCTTGTTCACTCGTGATATCATCAAATACTAGAAAACAAAAATCAAAAACCTGAAAAACAAGCCTCGAAACGAGCATTATACGGGTTGATAAAGGAATGCTTGTTATGGATTAATTTTAAATAATGAAGAGTCTTGTTAACATTATTCGATACTTCAGACAATAGAGGATGCCGGGAAAGACTATTGGTAAGGGTAAAACCAAGGTTACATACTGTATTTTGAAATGGAATTGTTGGTTCCGATATGGTAATCTTAGGAAGATTTTCTAAAATACTAGCAGGCATATAATTATTTCCAACGTAAAAAAAATCCATCACAGCATTGAAAAATCCCGCATATATTAGAGATTTAAAATCTCCAAAAGCCTTCCTTTTTGACGTTCCTTCTCTTACTTACCCGGCAGTCGGATAAAGCAAGAAAGGAATGCCACACTATTCTTGCTTCATCCTACTATCGGGAAGTAAGGGGAAGAACGCCAACAAAGACGGCTTTTGGAGATATTTAACCTCTTATTCATTAACAGCCGTGTTCCAATATTTCTTTCTTTACATCCCATATGTATTCCTGGAATGGAACTAAAAATTACAACATTCCTTCAAAGGAGAGGAGCCAATTATTAGCTTTTCACAACTGTTGGCTGAAAAAAACCGGCTTAACTTCCGAATAAATACTCGATGGATGATAATTGTCTTATTTCTCTTCTTTGTCTCCCTTACTTTTCTTTTCAAGGATTGTATGTTTCTTCACTCCGAGTTTCACGAGTACGCTCCGGGCTGAAGACGAAATGAGGAGAGTGAACGTAGGAACGGAGGAACGTAGTGAACGTTATATGAACGAAAATGCACTCCGGCTGAAATGTGTCAAATGAATTAATAAATCGCAATGATCAAACATATTCATGTGACATTATCTCCGAAATTTTAAGAAGAGCCGGTATCAAGGGTGCCTAGAGGATGAGTTGTAAAGGATAGAGCAATCTCCAGTCGCTTGTTGCAATTCCTTCAAACTTTAAACACTCCTGCTAGTCTACGTCATTTCTGACGTAACTAGGAGGAAGAATTGAAACTAGAATAGGCATTGGCGAACGAATGCAAGGTGGCTCTGACGAGCACGATACCCTCAGCATACTTTTGAATTTTGTTTCGATCAGGATCTTGTAGATTTTTTATCCAAACGATAAGAATTAAGGCAAACTTCATTAATAACTCTCAGAAATACATAATTAGCCAACTTGCTCCACTATACCTTTTCTTGCGTTATTGCTCGCTTTAAAGCTACCTAACGCGAGGTTCCCCGCCTAACTTTCGTTTCCACATACGTCGGAATGAAGCAAGACGCAAGCACTAGAAAGAAGAGTTAGTAAAACAGAGAAAAGAAAGAAGCAGTAAACATATCTCGATTATTTGACAGGTAATTATTCACGGTTTGAAATCGGCGCCATATTGTCTGATTCGCCAAAGCGGTGTTATGCTTTGGCCGGTGATGGACATCGAAGCCATATCGATATGATCACTTCACTGGGTCATGACTTGTCAATAATTCTCTCGTTCAAGACCCCTGTAACTGTCTCGAAGGCATATCGATATAAAAATACCGTCATCTAATTGACGTCAGTTATCGAATTTCTCAATTTACAATCCAAACTCCGCGATCAACTCAGATAATGACGATGTCTGGTGTTCGATGCAAGAAACAATTTTCTGAATTTCCTTGACCGTTTCGATTACTGCAGGCTCTGCCATAGATTGAATCCCCGTTTTACTTTCTCCATATACGAAATATAAAGAAAGAATTGTTCTCATGAAAAAAATCGACTTCGAGATTTCAACGGAAATACATGTTTTGGGGTCCCTAGAACACGTTTTGACCATTTTCGGAATGATGTGTGTGTGTGTGTGTGTGTGTATATGTGTGTCTGTGCTTGTGGGCGCTCTAACGTGAAAACTATTAGTAGTATCAATACCAAAATTCATATATAGTACTGTAGTGTGTGCTGTCAGAGTTGATTAGGTTTTGGAGTAAATCGGTAAACCGGAAGTCGAGCTTCATTCATCAAAGCTCATTTCCGGTTTTCACAATATCTCCGTAAATATGATATAGAGGTAAATTGTATCAATTATAAAAGTTTTAGATAATGTATTTACTATATCTTTTGAATTTAACATATTTTTTTATTACCGGTTGATTAGGAGTTATTCGTGAAATACGGATAAACCGGAAGTAGCAGTTATGTACTTTGTGGAAGCTCTAACATAAAAACTTTTAGTCGGATCGACACTAAATTTCAAATATAGTATTTTGGTTGGTGTTATTAGAGTTGTTTAGTTTTTGGAGTAAATTAGTACACCGCAAGTCGAGCTTCATTTTTCAAAGTTCATTTCCGGTTTTCGAAATATCTCCATAAATATTGTATTTAGGTATACTCTATTATTAAATAAAGTTTTAGAAAATTAATTTTACTATAACTTTTGAATGAAAAATATTTTTGTATCACTGATTGTGTAGGAGTTATTTGTGAAATACTGATAAACCGGAATGTTGATGATGATATACGTTGTGGGCGCTCTGGGCGCTGGGGCGAAAGGCCATTTCATCGTTTTTCATCGAACATGTTCCGAAAAACATTATTTATAATGCTTGTGACGTAAAAGATAATATGATATAAATTAATCACTCATCTTCCAAGTTTAGATTGAATATAGAGTTCGAAAATGCTGCCGTAGATAAATATTTACGTCTTATATATGGAGAATGTCATGTGCTGGCCACATCATATTTTTTGACATGTGGTCCTTATCAATTCTCCTACCTCAGAAGACTAATGACTCTATATCTTACTACCTAGACTTCGTTGCTGCCACTTTGTTCACCAATAGTTTTAGGAAATATCTCTGTGTTTGAGTGCTTATTTGACGATATTCTAAATGGCTCCGTAATGAGCCAAACAATTAGAAAATCCCACCTTCTATTAAACCTTGATTAAACCCTAAAGTTAAACATGATCCCAAACGATGTATTTCCATCGAAAAATAAAAAACTATATAACATAATGAAAACCTTATAGAAAGATTTTTCATAGCTGTGGAATGAGACCTTTGATAAATGAAGAATATGCCTATGAAGCAGTGCTACCAATTTTACAAAAATAAAATGTAAATCATAAGTACACAGTATGCTTTTTTTGTATTTTCAATGTCCTGTCAAAAGTGATTTATTAGTCAGTTGAAGGCGATGAATGGAAACCGTATCGCTCATATCAACTGAAAAAAATACAAATGTAGGTTTTTGCTGATAATTCAAAGATCACCATCATATCTTTCAAACTATATCTATTTTGCTCTGTCAAACCGTTCGAAAACCTTAGTTTTGCAAAAAACCTAACGCAACCGTATACATATTTTCCCACTACTCCATGCTGGGCTACGAATTTTACAAACACGAGAAAGCAGTTCATTTCCACATTTTCTCATTCCATTTCCTTCACATTATATTTATCAACGATTAATGTTTAATATTATGATATTACGAAACAGTGAATCCGCTCACATCCAAGAAAAGGCCGAAAGACCTGTATCTGCATGGCCTCTAAGTCCAAGGTGTTTTCTTTTCCTGCAGAATAAAGAGAAAGTTTTAAGCAATGTGTACTACTTGCATAGGGTATTAAAAAAAAATCATCTGATAATTTAATTCTGCTAATGAATCCGAACCTTTAGATAGATATTTAAATTTCAAATAAAAACATTAGTTATCAAATTAACAAATTTTCTTTTATATAAAGACATTTCTCCGGCGACCTATTGACCATAGCGTGTAACCACCAGGGTAAAAAAAACATTTTATGATCTTTTCGGTATGATATTGACTTCAAGCTTTGATTGGGTAAGTTTTTTTCCTTCCAGGTCATTTTATGAATTCACATCTTCCTAAGAGTCCTGGGTCCGTCGCGAGGCCTCTCCACTATTTCTAATGTATGGCGGGAATTTGAAATTATTTATGATTCATTTACCCAGAGGTGGATATTAGAGGTGTTTCATTATCACAGTTTATCGTTTACCTTACGATAAATTGTTCTACGCCAGGTCTCCACTTATATTCAATTAAACAGAAATACGGAATTTCCTTTGAAAACATCCCGATTTATCGACTTGGAATTTTAATAACTGTCACAGTTGCCCAAAAGAAATAGGTTCGTTTAATATCATTTTTCAGAAAGTTCCTCGGTTAGACTTCTGGCCACTTGGGTACGGAATCGATTAGTACTTATTGTTAGATTAATATGGGTTCCTAAATCCTTAATTCTCAAACCAAATAGGATATTGACAAGTCTGTACTTTAAAAATATGCTTGCAGAATGAAAGCAACTTTTACTCGTATTTTAAGCAAATTTAAATGCAGGACGATGTTAATTTTACCATGTTGGCTCCGCATCCATGAAGTTGGTAGGCTCGGTGTAAGTTTTTAATTTTTCATCGAGAAGGACTGCTTAAAAATAAAATATGCACCCCCAATCGGAGACAAATAATTCGTGCAAGAATAATACATTTCATGGGCTGGCGACACTGAGAAGGTGTATCTTTACGATTTCGAAATCTACACTTATCGTACTTTAACTATCGAAAACCCTTCACCTGAACGTTTTACATAAATGATAATTTTCGCCCAATATTTTGATTATAATCCGAATGGATGCAATTATATGATGAATCGAACGTCAAGTTTTTAAAAATACCGTTCTGTTGTTGGATGAAATAAGAATCATATTCCAACATCTACACATTCTGAAACAGATACTTTTAGTCCAATTATCTTAAGACTGAACGTCATGGACGACTCTTTAACATAAACCGTTTTTAGAATTTTTCGCATATTTTGTCAAAATTATTGAAATATCGAATCATATTTAATATTCTACAGCCACAATATGTCGTCTTTTTTTACCTAAGTAGGTGGAAAAATATAAACTAGTATAGTTGTATGCAAACGGCCACTTTATAGTTTCGTTTCGTAAAGTTCTTGTATGTTATTTATATCAGTGTTATGAATTTAGGTGGACATCATTAAGCAGAATATAAAATAAAATTTTATATTATGAAGACAACTTAGTTATCATCAATTCTTTGTTCACCAAAGATGATTCCTCATTCACATTAATTGGCAGGTATCGCAAAAGCCAAACTATTACTTTGATTTCACTATATCTATTCTATGTTTATGAGGATTTCTTATGTTCGTTTAACAAAAGTTATAAAACGTCCTTTCCGTTTAGAATGAATGGTTAATTGTGTGACGGAGACATTTCTTAACCTTATAGAATGTGAATTAAGATTCAATCATATAGTACTTTATTTTATCATTCGAAAAAGTAGTGACTATTTGGAAATCCATTGAGGAAAGTGGAAAAATATCTGATTCACAGTTCCGCTAGATGTATTATTCTGCAGCCGGTCTAATCTAGACCTTGCTTATGAATGTCAGTTAATCATCTGACCTCATTATTTTTCTCCTCACATAGTAAATTATTTTTTCTATTTCATATATTTCCACCACACTTCTTCTCCATTATAGCCTTTGGAAATGAAGGGAAGACTGTGCTGCCGTGGTAACTTAGTGGTTAGAGCAACCGACCGGCAATTGGGAGATCCGGGTTTGATCCCCGGCTACGGCAGACTTTTTTTCCTTCATTTCCATCGCGTAAAATAAAAAATATTTCATATATGAAAACCTTCTTGGATGATTTAAGAATTATTAAAAATTGGAAACCACCGCCGTATCGGAATTGCTGTCACATTCCAATGCAAAACGTTTGGGAATAGCCAATGCTACAGCTATCTCCTATTACTAATTTTTGTGAAATTTTGCAACTGTTTAATAGAATTGACAGAAAATAACATAACGATAGGAACCATATTGATTATTTACATGCATATGCATAATTTTGGTGAGAATTCATTGGAGAAATTTCTTTTTACTGGACTTTCTTTAATGGGTGATATTTCGTTCTACAATTTCACAATAAATTGATGATGCCACGCCATTATTGAAATTTTATTTAAAGCAGTTCAATGACCTCTAGATTTATTTCAGTGGTAACGTGTTAATGCTCTTATCCAATGCATGTCACGCTGGAAAAGAGAAAGGAATCAGATGAACGACCGATTTTTAATGGAAAATTGGTTGGAGCAAGTGTGCATTTTTGGTTATAAATATTACAGCAGAAAAATTATTACCAAATTCGTGAATTCATTCGATCCCCTCACTTGATTCAGTGCTTATTCGAAAGAATTTTACGAGGTATACTTCGCACGTTTTCTATTTTTAAAATATGACTAAAGCATCATTTCTCTCCATCAAGAGGACAGATGTTAACAATGTTCGCAAGGCAAGTCGTAAGAGAATGTAACCACAGAGATTTGTGCATGACTGTAATTTGCTGAATGTGGATGAAATACAATCGCCCATATATATTGTCGGGCGAGTTCAATAAAGGTCAAATACGTCTATATTTTGGCCTTCAACGTATGATAAATTTTCAATTGAACGATAAGATTTAATGGCATGGCTACTAGTCTAATCGATAAGATCCATTATTGAGTATTAATGGAAGAGAATAAACAATTAATATGGAGCTGGAATTCGGAATTAAGATAAATACGGCAATGTTTCTCCTTTGTTACCTTGTGCCAGGTCAACAAGAATTAAGCGCGTTGTGAATTGATATGTATATCTAATTCATTATCATTAACCATAGGCCGGGTGCCCACCAAATGCGAAGCGGCGCTGAGCGAAGCGGGACAGAGTTAAGCGAAGTTCAGTGAAGTCTCCGAGGGTCAGCAACTGGAAGATGAGCTGAGCTAGCTAAGCGGTTAAAATTCGTCTGTGATCAAACAAGATGGCGCAAGATCTAAGACCTTTATGGTAGTTATCACCTTAGAATTTAATTCTCTGTTATTAAGGTTAAATCAAGGAATTTCCATAGGAGACAGGTTCTATTATTAAGCCGGCGTACTTAAATTTAGATATTATTTGCAGCTCTAGAACACAAAAATATCTATTTCGCTAATAGCATATAAGTTTCTTAATGTTAGTGCAAGACTCGAGCAAACCATTCATTTAATAATGACCGAATTAATAGAATAAATAGTTCTTACTTTAATATCAATACATTGTATAATTATTCTATATGGTTCCTCACAGAGATTAATAGCATTACTCACGTAAGATTGCTATTAAAATTTTCTCCAATCTTCATCCAGCTTCAAAACTTCCAAACACCAGCCATTATTTAAAAACTTACTTGAAATTCTCGTTTCTTTATTATTTTTATTGGACATAAATTAAAAGCCCACTGTTGTTGCTTGCAAAGCTATGATTTTTTAAGGTGTTGTTCTTCTCCGAGATATTTATCTGTTGGCGATGTAAAAGCTTATTTTTTTTTAATTTTCAGAGACTGACTTACGTTCGATGATTAAATATACGATATTAACTTTCTCGGCTGTAGTGAACCTTTTGGACTAGATTTTATTTATTTATTCTTCTTAAACTACAAATAATCACCAGGCTAGGTGGTATTCATATCGTGGGGAGAGGAAATTAAATAATCTGCCTGGTATTTACCCTAGTCGGGAGGAAAGCCCCCCAAAACCTCCCGAAGGCAGTATGTAATACATATAATTACAACATTTACAAATACGTTTCAAACAGCAACAATACTACAACAGAATCAAGTAACCCTTTAAATTTTATTCGTGAATACATTGTAGGAAGAGGAAAAAGGTTCTTAAACCTCTCTAGGTAATTTTTTCCATTCTACTATTCCCCGATTTGGAAATGAATATTTACAAACATCTGTTCTCTATTTAAGTTTAGGGACTTTATTATTATTCAGGTCGTTTCTCCCGAGGTAATTCGGTTTTACTATGATTGCGTTACACTAAGACGAGTAAATATTCTAAATTGGACTTAATTGAAGTGTATTCACATTTGAAGTAATTACATTACGTGGTCATTTATCATAGATTGTCTGGACTTGATTACTTTTTGTCATATGAAATCGGTCATCAATACCTACATACCTACAATACCTACATACCTACAATACCTACATACCATAATGTTTCTGAAAGAAAGGTGTAATTGGTAACTTAAAAGATGCATTCGAGGAAGGAGCGAGAGGCTCCTCCCTCCAACGCGAGAGCTGTGCGAGGGGGAAGATGACTTTGCTTCAGCACGAGCCGCGGCCGTTCGGAAGATGAGTCGAGCTCAGCTGAGTGACGTCACAATTCTCAGCACAACTCCGCTTCGTATCCGGTGGCTGTAAGTGCATTCCAAAGTATAGGTTCGATTGTGAAAGTTGAGCGAAGTTACGCCAAGCAGACGCTCGGCGTAACTTCGCTCAACTAAGCTTCGCTTCGCATTTGGTGGCCACCCGGCCTTGATTGAATAGACTTGTAGTATACCAGGAAACAGGCACTAAATCGAAGACGTTTACGGAGCATCCTTGCAAAATTTCCGCACGTTTATTCATGCCAGGTTTGACTATTTTCAGGTAGCTCCTCCTACCTAAATTTCAGAAGGAAAATTCACGCATTGCTCTGAGATGAAATACCTTAGTATGATGACTAGAGTGAGATAGAACCATCATAAATTAAAAATATGTATAGTGTTTTAAATAGTCTAAAAATAATCTTTTATTCTCAGCACGATCAGTAAAGAGAATCCTAATTTTCTGTAAATCTTTAAAGGTAAAATAGAAAAACTCATTTTTATGAATTTAAAATAAACAGTTATTAAATTAATAATAAATAATTTATAGAACTGGTTCTCATTTTAGGAAGTTGACTCTTCCACTGAAACATTTACTAAGCATTTCCGAATTTACATGAAAGAACTTTTACTCTTCCATAAATATCTTTGAACTTGTGAATCAAAAAATTAAAAATTGCGTTATTACGCTGCAATGCCATATCTGAAAAATTTCCAGTTCTCTTAATTTTTTAATTCTTACACAAAACTCATCTTCTTAATTTCTTCCCATGGATCTCTTTAATATGAATAGTTTTTCTTTTAATGCGTAACGCACTAATATAAATTCTACAAATTTGAAAATATAACACGAATATGACGAGTGACATTCGTGAAACCAAACAATTTTACCATGAATAAATTGGGATGAACAAGCAAAATTTGGAGCAGTACCACTTCCATCTCATTGTAATGTGGATGCTCAACTACCATTCTTCTACTCCTAGCAACATCCGTTCTAGATTGTTAAATTTTCAGACTTTAATGTTATCAAGAGTTAATGCTACAAACACACGAGTGGCTCTCTTAGCAAAGGAAGAGAAGCTATTTCGTCATACTAAAAGGATTAAAAGGGATTCAAGGGATTTTGATCCTTTTATTCGGAAAATGGGACGGTTCTTTTGTCGAGTAGCATCCCTTATATACTCATTCCCCAAATTTCTATTGTTATCATCTTAAGCTCCTGGAGCACACGTGAGAATTTTTCATTCAAAAATCACATTCTGGATTCCAGTTGTGACTCCTTTTTGAAACAAATCTCCATAGAGAATTGAAGTACGTCTGTGAAAAAAAGCATGCGGCATGTCCCAGTATAGAGTGCCAAAACATTAGCAATTGAGTCACCTAACGCGCAAAAAAACAGACTTATTCTGACGATTTTGTCGATGATAAAGTAGTGCCATCTCACAAAACACAGCAGTGGAAAAGGGAACCTTTAAACCATTATATATCATTATGGAGATATTTTCCCACATTTTTCGTTCATTGATTTCCTATCATTTGAGTCTTTTGGTTGCGTTGCAAACTCTTCACAATTTTTTCCAACCTTATTGTTATTTAAAATATTCTAAAGACCATACAAACAAAATATCCTTAAATTATCAATAAGAGCTAAACCACACCATCCATTTTCATTTAAGCAATCGTAATATTTTATAATGCAAATTTTCTTCTGAGTTTCTCGCAAGTCTTTTAAGTTCCGATTCACACTTAATTCTCGTTGTGAAAACATTACAAGGCATCCCCCTACTACCTTTTTGTTCTCTCTGATTCTTATTCCCATTGGGTTGGCTGATGAATGGTTTGGGTGATGCTGAGGTTGGTTTTGACGATGATTTTAGACTTTTACGTCGTACGTTACTATTGCGGCCGGATGCCTTTCCTGCCGCCAACCCCGAATGGGAAAGTCAGACAAACACAAGCAACCATTCCCTAATCAGAAAAATCCTGATCAGCCGGGATTCGAGCCCAGGACCTTGGCTTTGGAGCGATAGCTTAGCACGCTAACCACTGGGCTACCTAGGCCGGTAATCTCCTAATCCTCTAATATTATAAAATCTCGGTGTCTATTGTCCTGCATTATACCGTCCCATCAGCTAATAAACACCAAGCATCCCGCGTCGAGCTATGGGATTTCTTGGAAAATGCGGTGCAAGATTTCTTTTCCGGTTTCCAACCGATTGATAAAATCGAAGGACTTTGACCTATTGCGAACCGTAAAAATATGAGCTGTAAACATCTCAGCAACCCTTTAATTTGAATATTACATTTGCAGTTGCATAATTATTTCTTCAATGCAGAATATGGCGATGAAAATCCTAGTTGTTTTTTTCAAGCAGTTTGTTTAAAAAATCAGTCACCTTTCATCGTTTTATAAATGTATTTGTAAATTGTAGGCCTTTAATAATTTTATAGCGCTCTATTGACTTATTGATCATTTATCTAAAATTTCTTATCTAAAAAATCTGTGACGAGGATGGGCAAATTCACAATAGTAATCTTATAAGTTTTTATTATATCCAGATCACATAAATATTTGTTTTTTTATCCATTCGTTGTAATAGAAACACTTTCGCAGTACTATAGCGTAAGCCAATGTCGTCCGCCCATTATCCAATCAGTCATTTATTAATTACTCCCTTTCTCGATTGCTTCCTTATTTAAATCGATCCTCCTTCAACTTTCATTTCTCTTCTCATTGCCTCGAGCGCCTCTGCTTATTAACTCATCAATTTCCCTTTTAAACGAACAGGAAATCTCTTTAATTCGCTCACGCATTCAACTCTGATCGATATCTCAAATTTTTTCGATTAGTATCTTTTTCGATGCATTATGAAACGGAATAGAATGAAGGTGTTCAATGAGAAATTTATCCCCCTCCTGAGAGTCATTAATTACATCTCTTTATCGAAGGCCATATAACGAGAAACAGTTTGATTAAAAGCGTGTGGAGAGGAAATTGATGCGAGAGAGAAAGTCAGATTGATGTAAGTAAAATTTGAGGAGAGAAGTTTACGTTACTTTCAGTGAATTATGGGCTTTTAGATAGGAATAGGCAGAGAAATACTGGATAAACTAACAGAAGCTTCAGCTTTCTCCAAGCGGGAAATTTTCGTTTTCCAGATTTTCACTCCAAAGTATCAACTTAAATACATTTTTTTTAATTAAAATATTTCAATCTTGACTAATTTATGCACCCCATACGCTTTACTTATTTTCGTGTAGCATTATGTCAGTTGAATAATTTAATGCAACTTAATCATAAATATTGTAGAGAAGGCTTGAGTTGCTCTATCATAGTTTCTATAATTTGTCAAGATAGGCATGTTTTTCCATAAAAATATTGAGTTAATGTTAATTGAATATAAATGTTTGCAGAAAAACTTTATTTTGCAAATATTAAAACCACATAATGATTTTAAAAAACTAATTTAGTTCAATAAATAATCTCCAAGGGCAACAATACCAATCGTAAACCTTTTTCTGATTAGGACTTCAAGGAATTCTAATTTGCATCATTTATCAGGTTTATTTCTGGCTATAAATACTTCCATTGTGATTTGCAGAATGAAAATTCTTAAATAAAACTATCCAATTACGTATAAAAATCACTCCCAAGTACAAAGATCCACTAATTTCCGATAATTGACACCGAGAGAATTTTGAAGGAATGTACCTCAGAGAAATTCTCTACATTTGGTCTTCGACCCATGCAGAAAGATGGGAATATTTTACGTGAGTTGAAAACCATTCGCTGTTGATACTCGTCTCTAAGGTGAAACTGAATGGACTGTGTATTCGACGTTTTTGTTATTTTGGGTCGTGAATTACTCTGCAGCAACACCGCCTTTCTATTTTGATTTCTACTTCGCTGAGTTTCTGTCTGTGGGGACGCAGTGATTTCCGCAGTGAAATGAAAAGGATTACAATTAGTTAGAGAGGGAACCCGTTCTCTAAAGAAATCTAAAGCTGGATCTTCCTTATTTTCTTCTCTCGGCAGCTCTCTTGCCTAAATTTCTCAAGTAAGCATCTGGTTTTCAGTGTGATTTTTATGGAAATTTTCAGAAATGATATGACAAAATACTGTAATATATTGCTAAGACACCTTAGGAGATCATTATTGTTAAGATATTGATTGTAATGTATTGAGTTATTGTATTAATGAAGCAGGTTCCTGTTTCGTATAAAAAGTTGCGGAGACATTTAGTAATATTTCATATTAATTACTTTGATACTTTGGAATTAGATGCTGAAGCAATCAGTTAGACGTACCCACTATTTACACAAAATATTCTAGAAATTTCATTTTGTATTTTTAGTTTTTATAATAAATGCACTCGTTTCATACGAGGAAACAGTAATGAATGGTGTATCTTGTAGTTCGATATGTATTTATTTTCTCTCTACTTAAATGCAATTATATAAAAATACCGTTTAAGAGAAATCCGTGCGATATGCGTGGGTTACCCAGGACATGGTATCGATTATTTTAGAACATTCCTAATATTTTTATATATAAAATGTATTCTTTAATAATAAACAAAACAGAAAAAAACGATTCATTTAAACTATCGCTAAATTTTGGTCTACTACACATAAAAGAAAGAAAAAAATTAATGTTTCTACATTTATAATTCAATCAGAAATATCTTAATTTAAAAGAAATCTGCGGAAGTGGTGGAGATGTTGTGCAAAATGTATATCATTATTATACTAAAATTTTATTCAATTCCACTTCATCCACGGTTGAATAATCACACTGCTTGGTAAAAGTATGATAAATTTTAAATATTTCACCTTCTATGACAGTTTCCTGAAATTGGCATAATAATTTTAGCAACTGCATGATGTTTCCGAGAGAAAAGTAACGCACGTTTTGAATTTTCACTGTTTTAACTTCAATAAAATAATTAATCAAGCATTTCTAATAAATTTCCAATCCGTGAGGTAGTTTTATTTACGTACTAAATTTGATTGTTATTGTATGTGCGAAGATTTGCATTCGCCAATTATATTCCAGCCCACCAAAGAGATTAGATCTTTCATTTACAAGCTCGAACGGTGGCTCCCTTCAGTAGCAAGCAATATTTCATTTACAGATGCTATTAAGGTTGTGGGATTCCATCTCGGGTATTTGGCCGTAGGTTTTCACGCTCCGCAGCCAAACTCCGCCACGCAGAGTGGTCCCTTTGGGAGGAAACACAAGCTTCTTTGTTTTTTCTTCCCGGTACACCATTATCCCCAGCCTCCGTCCCAGTTCAGCGCCAAAATTCGTGCAAGACCCCATGCAAGACATCCTGAAACATGGTCCATTATTGACCCTTTCTCCCTTCTTAACGTTTCAACCAAGCAATGGTTCGTTTCAGCCTCGAGAATCCCGGGCTTAGACACGGCTTCGTTACACGAGAATTCCGAGTGTGGAGGGAAACTCAAGGTGTTATTTAACGCGCCATATGTACCGGTGGACGAGGAAAGGATAGGACCCGGATTGGTGAGTCTATGGGCGCATTAGAAGTTTACAAGTCCCGTCCAAGAGCGAGATTAGGACTAACTTGTGTGAAGAAAGGTTGCTTGAAGATTTAGGCGCCGAAAGATCCTCCAGGTTTCCAATTAGTCCTCGCTGGATACAGCCGAAGAGGATAGCAAAACTTTCTAATTTATTCTGTACCCTCGATTAAAACAAGAATAAATGTCACATATTTCAGATCAATCCGATATTTTACAAATATTTTCAGAAAATCGCGAAATGCCTAAAATATTTTGTATTATTCCTCCCAAAATGAATTAACTATAACGAGCTTAGTTAAAGAGGGCGGAAGGAAATCCATTAGAAAAATCTTTGATTCAGTAACTAATGAAATATTTATTCTGACATATAAACATATTTTTCTATGAAGAGATAAATAAAAGGAAATTATATAATCTATAAAGATAGTATTCACAATATGGAACTCCAACTCAAGGTAAAATAAATGAAAAATTTTCAGTAATTCCTGATCTCCTATAAGATCAGCAATAACCCGCAGATTGAGTTATTTTAAAAATAGTTATAATTAAGGAATTATACGTTTTCATAAACGCCATATCTCTCAGATTTAAATCGATTATTAAATAATTTTGAGACACTTTTAATGATCTATATGTAATCGATCATTGCACCAAAATCTCTGAAATTTGACTGAACAAATAGATTCCAATTAATATGATATCCTTCAATTCTCCAAAGAATATCCCTGTTGAAATTAATAAGTTCCTTCTTCGCTCATAACAGAATATTACTACCAATGGCATACGGCATCTTGATATCAACATAACATGGGAGTTTATCGAGTCCTTATTTTAAACCCGGCTAGAAAACAAGCACGGGAAACATTCTTTTACTGTCAGATTTTTCATTGGCTCAGTTCTTGAGTGACGTGTATTTAAGTTATACCATAAAATATTAGCAAATGTGGAGAAAAATCGATGAAAAGAGGAGGTCGTAGGAATATAAATAAATAGTTTACTGTATGGAAATTATTCCACTAACATCTAACATATTTTTTCACCTATTCTATATCCTTATAAAACAGAAATATATTAAATAGCATCATTAAAAGACCAATTTATAATTACAGTAATGAATCAAAAGAACCAAAAAAACATAAAAATATTTTATCACACTTTTTTGAAGGTTTGTTGGTTCTTTTGAATAATTACACTTTACCATCAGTGGTTATGTAATCTTATAGTTACAGTGACGAAAAGAATTGAAAATTAAAACTGAGTCAATAGTTAACTGAAGGGGTCTCCTTTAAATACATTTAAAGCCTCCACCTTACGTTAAATATTCATAAATTTAATTCAGTTCGTAGAATGAGAGAAAACATGGCTGACTAATTAATGAATGAAAAAATAAGAATCTTTCTTAAAGTCACAATTTTCCAATCTTCTTTACGAGAGAGAGATTTTATAATTCTTATACGCTCTACCTTGCGCAAGGGAAATGCATTTGTTTAGTTGTGTGTTTATGGATGAAGTGTTTGCATTTCTTCTTAAGCAAAATCATCCTATCAGGCTTGCAATTTTCTAGGTAGAAAAGCAAAGGAATATGGAGGTTTATCCAAGGTATTTTATTCTCATAATCATTTATATCAACAATCATTACGCAAAGGTACTAAGAGCTTAAACGAGAATCGCTGCGTTGCAGTAGCGTTGCCTCCGGAATAAGTTCTTTACTTAGATTGTATCTTCCGTAATACGCCGAATTTAAAAAAAGGTTAATAGGTGAGAATTTAATTCTTCGATGAACATTGGTTTATGCTAATACATCTTAAATATGCTACACCATAATTTGGACTAATAATGTAAATAAAAACTAACAAATTAAAAATACAAAAGTTTTAAATTTTTATCATTCTAAACTGTCACCCATAAATGCTGTTGCTTTAAACATTTAATGCGAGGACTATCAAAGAACGGTGTGAATCGAATATTCAAACATTATCAGAGTATTTTTTTTAAGCTTTCAATCTCCTAGTGATTGTGCATTTAGGGTAGTATATTAATATTTCTAGCAGTTATATACAAGTCCAGTATTAAACGTATTATACGAGTGAAAATGCAGTAATCGCTAAACATCGCTATATATCTAAATTAATCGAAGATCAATTCCCACTTAAAGTAACACTCAACATACCATCAGAGTATTAACCATTTCCATTTCACGTCTGATTGCAATCCGTTAAAATCTAATCTTTTTTTATTTCACTCACAAGAATTCTGTTTAGAGTGAATACTAAATTTAGGAGCCATCTTTCCATGATGGCAGGAAATTGTAAGTAAGTAATAACCAACAACTTCATTTCATGAAAATCATCATTTAAGCTATGAATTATTTTTTACATTCCACGTTTTTCATTATTTATTTCATATCGCTAATCAAGGTTTGGGACCTACTTATTTTAGAAGTAATATTTTACTCTTGCACCAAAGTTTACTAAAATATATCAATTACTTGTACTACTATACGTAGAAATTACTATACTAACGGCATAAGACTGGATTCCCTCAGAGTAGGTACACTTTTTATTCCATCTTGGATTGATAGTACGTTATCAGTTGCTACAGTATTTCAGATAATTAATTCATAATTTCCGAGTAGAAAAGAGGGAAACAAAATCAAAATTTCAGAAAGAGGGAATATGTGGATCAATAACGCGATAGTAATTTCGCCGTGAGTCGAATCTCCTCCCTCGAGGCGGAGCATTCAAAGGCTGTGCTGTTACATTATAAATTTGTGATGAGGAAATGACACCTACGAAAAAGTAGGTCAGTAACACTCCTTCGGTAGCGCGGTGCATGTATTTTTAACGGCCGCATCACCGAATTCCATCATCAACCTTGTGCGGAATTCTGTAAGTGAATATAACGGCATCGAAGAGTGATTCGTGCATCCGGTGACGAGCTACCTGATGAGCGCAGGGATCAGGAAGGCGTGCTTTCCAAGCGTGGCGAGACCCTCCGAGTTGAGGTCGGATGGGCAAACTGCGGCGAGAAAGGTCGGGGTTGGGGCCAGCGCTGGGCAATCGTCGTTAAACTCGATAAATGTGCCGTGAAGGATAGGCAAAGCGGCAATTTATTGGACATCCGTGCGGGTGTTCCGATGGGAAATTTTCTGTTCCCGGACCTTTATTCAGTTGCTGTGATGCAAGAAGTTCGGACAAGGGAATGAGATTTCCGAAATTTCTCCGTCACGATGGTTCTCACGTTGGATTTGCGTAGTACAGAATTGCGAACTGTTTCAGAAAAAAAGGACTTGGAAATGTACCTTTATGCAATCTTCCGGTTTGAATGTCTCCCAGTAGTTCAAATTCCTAGATCGAAGTAATATAGTATTCATGACCGAAACAATTCTCATTAATTCTAATGGTGCATTCGTAGTTAATGGAGTACCTCATAAGAGATGGGAATAAGAATTGCTTTCAATATTCTAATATTTTGGAAATGAAATAAGGCTTTCGTTGGTAAATGCGTATCCCATTCCTAAATTAATACAATATTTGCATTAAATATTCTAAAACACATCAGTCAGAATGGCAATTTAATTACCAAATATAATTACTTCCTGAACTCTTTTCGTTATCCGAAATGTTTGTAAACCTATACTGTTTTTCTATATGAATCAGTTTAATTAATTGAGTTCATTTAATGAGAATGACGAATACGTTCTTGGACGTAACATATTTCATCATTTAAACTTCCCCAAAAGTATTTATGCAAGTCTATCATTCCACATACCTCCACATTGGTACCCTTATAACCAATACCCTTCCTGGTCTACAAATAATATGCGAAGTTTTATTTTATCAATACTATATTAATTTTTACAATTTATATTGAAAGTAAATTCAAGGTTTTCTTAGAATTATTGCCGGCGGAAAATCTATATTGAGTTTATCAAGCTATAGCTATCAAGTTTTATAGCAGAAAGCTATTTTTTGACTCACTTTGCCAAAATCACCGAATACCTCACTCAGTATTACATATCATGTCCATAAATGATTATCCTAAATATTTCCGTAAAAGCATGAATGGATCGAGAAAAACCAGATTATAAAATACTAGGTGGCATTTAGTAATATAACTATATGGATTACTATTTAAGAAACATATGACGAAGTCAAAAGTTTCTCCAAAACTTTATTTTTCTATTTTATAAAAGTATTTTACTAATTAACCCTCAGTAACTCTTGCATTAATAAAAACACCACTTTTACTTAATAGTATTTTTCTAAACAATTGTAACTAGCTTTAACTTTAGAGGAAATGTCGATAAGTTAACATCGATATTCAGATTAACTACTTCTTGCTAGAGAGTGAAGGAATTTTATATGAAATGTTTTGAATTTAATTACAAAGTTCTACGACGCTAAGAATATCGGCAAGATCTCAAACTTTTCGAGTATGAATTCAACCTCAATATGCATCAGCTAACTATCTTTATTTCGATTCGGTATCGCTGATCAATTATGAAACTAAAATGAAATTATATTTCACTAAGCAATCCGCAAAGCTATAAGTCTGTTAAGAAAAGGCATAACTGCACATCCTCGGTGTATTTTATGGAAAATGTGGTAGATATAATATTCTGATTCTCATAGTGAAGGGTTTTAAAACCTCCGACTGAGCATGATAGATCCGTGCACTCCTCAAGAGCAAGGCTCGTCTTTCCAACGCCTACTTCAGCACCTCTTCATCACTCCGGAGTTCTCTGGATGTACTGTCCACAAGACCCTTGACCTCGTTATCGTCTGTGTCGAATCCGCATGCTCGGTCACAGACGATTCGTCTTCCTTTTTCGAGCGACCTTTCCAACTCCTCATACGCAAGTCGGAAGAAAACAACTCAAGTCCTCCGTATACGGATTAACAAACCGATCTTCATAACAATTTAGAAAAAATTATATTCCCTAGATATTTTACTCGTATTTTATACTCAAAACTTTCTCAATGCCCTTTGTCTCTATATTCATTTTAAAGTCTTTAATTTGTTTAACTCATCTCTTCAAGTTTATTATTTTAGAAATTTTTTTGTCATTTTCTAGAACTTCCTCTCATGTAGTAAAGTAAAGTAAAAGTAATAACTTAGTTCCAGGTCTATCATTACCACACAGGTATACTGTATAAAGGTAATGAGATAACCAGTCAATTTCGACTTAGTTGAAAAAGAACAATTTTTATACCAATATTCTTACTTATATTGTATCACGTGTTTAAGAATTCAAAAGAAAGTTAATGCAATTTATATGCCTAACAGAACCCTAACAGAATTGGAATAATGCTTTCCGACTGTTGTACATTAATCCTCTTCCACTCTTCCCTGACAGCATGGGGGTAAATATTAAAATTTAATTGCAAAAGTCATTCTATTAGTAATTTCCTCTACACCGAATTTTCTAAATCACATTCCCACTTCAAAGAAAGTTTTTAAATACCTTCTAGCTTTTGTTGACCAAAATATAATGCTTTGCCGGAGTCGATAAAGTTTTACAACCAAATTTGTTATACATGTTAATATTTGACTTCATATTTTCTGTTATACATTAATATCTGTTATACTACCATAACTATTCCCGTTTCCTAATTAATTATTCTTATTGGCCTATTTTTTCTTTTCTAATTGTCCCTTTCTATGGTCTTAGAACTTTATTTCTGTCTTTCATTCATCCTCATCATCTTGGTTTCTCTTAAACAAGTAGTGTGTCGGCGTAAGTGGAAGCTTTTCTGGATTCGAACATGATTGTAATTCAATTTTCAGTGGTTTTCATCTCACTTGTTACCAATTTAGTGATGATCCATAGTTATGTGCTTCAGTTTATTAGCAAAAATTACATATTCGACAGCAATGTACTGACTCTGATAAATTATCTCTGATGAGACTCCCTAGCTTGAGTTAGAAAGAAAGGCTTAGTTACCCACACAAATATATCAAAGAATGTATCCTCATGGAGTACTGCATTTCATTTCACCCATGGTATAGTGTTCCACGAGATTAAAATACATGAACTAGTGTGCTGTGAAAGAGAAAGATTGAGAGGCACAGCTCAAGCAAGTTAATCGACAATACATATGGGCAGTAAATTCCTTTAACTAAACCTATATGTTTTTTTAAACTAATGGTTACACGATAGAACTTTCAAAATGTAGTTTTTGGCAGTCTTATAATACCATCATCCTAACCCCTAACAACAATATGATATTTAAAAAATTCCGTATAGATTGTTTTCACACTAAATTTTACAATGATAATTATCTTTTTTGGGTTTTCATTCATCATCTACCAAAATATAGAGTTATGTGTAATCATGAATATTTACTCACAATTCACTTCACAATTGTCAAGTCACACGCAGTCCTGTATATTGGAAAACTGCTGCGTTCGTGTCATTCATAATTTATTGATGCTAAATATAAATAAATAGAGGTAAGGAAAGGGTTGAGGTGACTTTGCATATAAGGGCGTGCACCCAGGAAAATTCCCAAGGAAAAACGGACTTGAAAAAAGTCTGACTTTTTCCTTTTTAAATAGAGGTAGTTTAATGCCCAACAAAATTAAAATACATTTTATTGTAAAAAAGCTTGGTAAATAAGTTACAAATATCATTGTTCGTAAACTTAGTTTAAACATAGTAGTTCCTTTACAAATTTTAGAAATGTGTAATAAAGATAAACATGCGAGAACTAATTCTGCCAAATAAATGCAAACGAGTCCTCCTGACCCTAGAAATTGTCAGGGAGTTCGAGGATATTAATGTAATGCCAATAATGCTATAAATAAATTGCTTTAAAGATAAAAAATTTCATGAGGTATACCTTTCAAAATCCGACAACTAGTTTTAGTTAAAACAGTGATGAATAATCGTGGATTAAAATGTGGCATTATAAAATGTTTGCCTGAAATCATTTTATTTTGTCGTGAATGCACGAGCATTTTCTTAGACATTTTCAAGATAAAAATCTCAGCGATTCTTTTCCTACTTTGAAATTTCCACGTCGATTCTCTCCAGTTGAATATTTACTGTGCTATGTCACTCCATGGTCTGGAGCTCCTGCTAGGTTTCCGCTGCATTGATTGGAAGTTGCAAGTTCTAGAAGTCTTCCATTGAGCAGACTATACAGTCTCGGGAGAGATCCGGCAAATTTGATTGGGTATTCGAAGAAATCAGCCGAAACAGGGTAAAGATCAAGGTGAAGATGCATCTCGCTCGCGGCAACTGGAGCGAAACTAAGCTAGAGTTGGGATCGAATTTGCATGATGCAGCCCCTAACACGCTTCTCTCCACGGAGTTGCATCGGCATTCGGATCGTATTAGGAGCAATAGAAAGCAAAGCGATTACGAGGCAAATGCGAAATTGAGCGCGTCACAATTTTGCAACGAAAAACCCTCCCCTTTGCAGATTGAATTGCATCGAGAAATTCTTCGTACATACAAGGAAATGGACGCAAGAAGACGTAACATTCGTCCGCAGTTTCGCAATTTTCTGCTCATACAATTAATTTTCATCCTTCCGGAATTAATTGGCTTTCATCGCGTACAACTGCCATCACAGACGTGGAGCATGAAAGCATCTGGGGAACGGAGACTAAATGTAAACCGGAATAAACCTAAAATTCCTAAAAAAGCGCCGTCCAATCCACTGGAAATGATTCCATAGAGATTCAATTTGTGCATATTGTTATCATGTTCGTATATATAAATACACCGAATTGGAAAATGCTCGTGAATGACTTTATCCAAGAAAATGCCTGGGAATTGTTCACGGTGTATACAGCCACGCTCCATTTGGTTTTTTTCCGAGACTCATTCGAAATGCAGCTTGATTTCATGTCTAAAACGTTCCAGAGTTTATTTCCGCGTCGAAAACGTTAGGATTTTTGCCTGCGGATGTGGATGTGTATGCTGCACACAGAGTTGGATTCGAAAAAATGCATTGTAATTCATATTTCGCCGCATACCATATCCTTTTTCTATTTTTCGTAATCTGCCCCGAGGATTTAACCAAACAAAGTTGTGTTGCCATTCTGCGAACGCGAATGGGAGAGAAATTCAAAAATATAGAGATACCACCCCAAGCGAGCTATTCTAGCAAATTTGCTGAAATACTCCAGGAAAAACTATTTTCATTCTCCACCGGTAAATAATAATTTGGATTAAACAAACATCAGAATGAATTCAACATTTTCAACTATGTTTCTTTTGCTTTTAATGTGACCCTGTATTCACTTAGTGGTCTCCCAAGGAGGGCTATTCCTATACCTGGCATTCTTTCTCCTACAATGTGGGATACAGAGGAGACGACGGGAGACTAAGGATGTCTCTAATAGATGGAGGCTGTGGAAAACCGTGAAAGAAAATTTCCGGAAAGTTCGAAGGAAGGAGTGCGTTCGTGGGAAAGGGGATGAGATATAATGGGTGAAGGTATGACACCACTTTCCCAGTTTACTTCTCCTTCCACAGCCCGATGGGATCGCTTAGCTCACGATAAACTGTTCAACTCGATGGTTGGTTGGTGAGGTCGTCGACGGAAGGAGCTCCTTGACGATACGCGGAATGTTTACGGTAAAAGTGAGAAAAAAAGTTTTGATTAATGTATGAGAGAAGCTTTGAATTGGGTGGGAGGGAAAGCGGAAATAGGATTGATTATTCAGCGGGAAATTATTCCTCTATAGCCTATTATAATTATCTTCATGGTTGAAAAGACCGAGCTAGAAATTGGTCAATTGAATGAGGATGTTATCCCATGAACCTTTATGAGCGTCTCCGAGTTTACAAATAAGTAACTATAATCTGTACAGCTTCGATTGATCTCCCGCTTCGTGATCTAGAAAACTTAATCTTTATTAAACTTCACTGAGTCAGGCGAGGACTTGTGGGTAATCCATAATGGAAATAATCTTCGAAATATCTGTACTTTTACCACAATTAATTAATTAATTTATTATACCAGAAGATTTTTATATTTATTTATATAGATTTATTTAATTATATATATATATAGATTTATTTATTTATTTTACCAGAAGATGACGATCAATCGTCGAAACCGGTCGCGTGTTTGTTTTTTATAATAAATAAATTGTGGTAAAAGTGGAAATATTTTGATTATTATTTCTATTAATCTTTATTGTTACATTTCTCAGCCGTCGCACCAACTTTTATGCAATATAGCAACTCTGTTATATCCTATTTCTGTTAGTGCAGTTGTTATTCTCGTATGAAAGCAGCCGGTGGGTGGACATTGTGGCTATATTATTATTACGTAAATAAAATTCGCGGACTTTATATACTGATGAACAATGATATGGCATAGAAATTCCGCATAGGATGGCTAGAACATCTCTCGTTCGGCGATGCAAAAGAATGAACAATGCTAACGTAGATAGTTTATTATTATTATTATTAGAATTATTATTACATATATACATCGCAATTGGACGACAGTCCGGTGGCGATAGCCTTACAATTTTCAAATACATAGCTTCTTACGATCCATCAGTTACCAATCCTTGATCATAACAACAATAAGCAATCAAAACAATACACAATACATCGAACAACTCTACATTTCGTTCTGACATAAATCGTTAGGTATTATTATTTTTACCTCTATCAGTAGCAATATAAAATATGATTTCATTCTACGGAGGGTTTGCATGTATCTGCAGTAGCAGGAAGATGTATAATAGTGGCGGAATGAATTGTAAAAATATTTCATTGTCTTTACCGCATTCAACCACTTCCATATCATCAGTTTTCGAAGTACTATTACTTCTTAGATTTTTATGGGTTACCGAAGAAAAAAAGCGCTATTTCACTACAATGACGTCACCGATAAAATAGGAACATTATCTATGGCGTGAATCTTGAGGCCAATACTTTTATCTTCGGGGTCATACATTTCTGCATGGAAGGAAAACCACAAATTATGAAACCAGCTCCATGGCTGTTTGATTCATGGCATTTAAATATACGGCTCATAAGTGAGCCCCGTGAAACTGATTTTGTTTCACATTATTCTTTCATAACTCAACCATGCTATACTATAGTAGAGTGATTTCACGAAGTGTTTGTTATAAATAAAAAGGCCCTAATAATGCCGCTATTTTGAGGTAGATAAAGTTCTTTTGAGAGGATAGTAAGTAATTGTTAACATTTCATGTAGCATTTGATATTGGTTTCTATAAAGGGGTTATTTCATTCGATGGACATATTGGACAATCTTCATCATAGAATCAGAAATATTTTATCAGAAAGTAGGAGAATTTATCCCTTCCATTTCTCCATAAAATTTGGTGTGTTATCACTAAATGCAATTTATCTGCCGATACTAGAATATTTTGAGTAAATAGTAAACATGAGTTTTAAAGTCATTGCTGAAGTCTCAGCAAAACATTTAAAAATTCATGTTTAAGAATATTCAATAAAGATGTCAAAATAGCCTATATGGGAAATATCTTATTCTCTTCTTCTTTTTCAGGAAATGCAATTTTTGTATGATTGAAAAGATGTTGCTACATACCTATTTACTTTAGTTTTTTTAAAGTAACTTGATATTATATACACTTCCAACCACCAGTAAGATAAATTTTCTAGAATAATATCTTCCAGGTCTTTTAGGTACGTATATAAATACTTTATGTCAGTAAATACGTAGAATCGAGCAATTCATAAAGGAGGAACCGTAAATGTTTCCACTGATCAATTATCAGTTGTTATCATATCGTTGTAACCAATCCATTCGAACGAGAAGTATATTATGGCTATAAACATCCTTGGTTCGTTTAGTGTATGACAAATGTGGAAAAGCAAACTGCAAACAAAAGCAAGTAGTCGGTACTCAGTGAACACGGTATTCTAAAAATTTCGCCCTTACGAGCAAACAAGAAGATTTTGAGACTTGCATGAATGCATTTAAATCTAGGAATTTTACGAGTTCGATATTCAGAAGATATTTACTCAGTTAACAGTATTCAATTGAAATTCTGAGGCTTGGTGTGCAGCGTCACGTAATGTTGTGACAGAGGCGATATGCTGACTCACGGGGGGGTTGATTAGATATTGAGATTGATGATAGGCTCTCCTCCCGCGAGGACCACGTGATGGACAAGTGCGAGATCCGCGTCTCCTGTGGCCATACGATTGATGCTTCAAACAGAATGCGCTTCTTAAGTAAGCATCGACTACATGCTCAAGGAAAATGTTTCGTAGGAAATCTGCCGTATTTACCACTTGTTTCTTACGATCACTAACAAAATATTTCTAAGATTTTTATTTCTCCACGAGTACGAAGTATAGAGAAAGTATTGTTTTCATGAAAAAAATCGACTTCGAGATTTCAACGGAAATACATGTTTTGGGGTCCCTAGAACACGTTTTGACCATTTTCGGAATGATGTCTGTGTGTGTATGTGTGTGTGTGTGTGTGCGTGTGTGTGATAGTGAGCACTCTAACGTGAAAACTATTGGTTGTATCAATATCAAACTTCATATACAGTACTGTGGTATGTGCTGTCAGAGTTGATTTGTTTTTGGAGTAAATCGGTTAACCGGAAGTTGAGCTTCATTCATAATAGCTCATTTCCGGTTTTCAAAATATCTCCATAAACATGATATATACGTATAATGTATAACTTATAAAAGTTTCAGATAATAACATTTACTGTAACTTTTGTATTGAACATATTTGTGTATCACCGGTTGATTAAGAGTTATTCGTGAAATACCGATAAACCGGAAGTAGCTGTTATGTACTTGTGGGCGCTCTAACATGAAAGCCGTTCATTGTATCAACACCAAATTTCATACATAGTACTTTGGTTGCTATTGTTAGAGTTGATTAGTTTTTGGAGTAAATCGGTTGACCGGAAGTCGAACTTCATTCTTCAAAGCTCATTTCTGGTTTTCAAAATTTCTCCATAAATATGATATTTAGGTATATATTATTATCAATAAATGTTTTAGAAAATATATTTTCTATAACTTTTGTTTGAAACATATTTTTGTATCACTGATTGTTTAGGAGTTATTCATAAAATACTGATAAACCGGAAGTTGCTGGTTATGTACTTTGTGGGCTCTCAGGGCTCTATGGGCGAAAGGCCGATTTCATCGTTTTTCATCGATCATGTCCCGAAAAACATTATTTATAATGTTTGTGACGTCAAAGATAATAATATATAAATTAATCACTCATCTTCCAAGTTTAGATGGAATATAGAGTTCGAAAATACTGTCGTAGATAAATATTAACCTCTTATATATGAAGAAAGTCATGTGCTGGCCACATCAGATTTTTCTTTCTTAACATTGGATATATTCCTAAATTCCATTAACGAAAAAAAGAAAGAATTCTCTACTATCAAACGGGTTGGTTTCTGGTTTTGTCAGCTGCTGTTCCCTTAGGCTTTCTATTCAGTTGCTCAGCTAGCCTATACAGTTATTGCATATCCTATTGATAATTTCAATAGTTTTCTGAAGCAGTTCATTGACACTGATGCAATTCTCTATGATAAAGATGGCTCACATATTTTATCCGTTGTCGAATGAGCTACACTTTTATAATCTTACTGTGCCCGAGGACAATAAAGAAAGAAAACATTTATGTCTGTGAGCATTGTAATAAACATGAATTTAGAATTAATCTTTTATAATTTTATAAAATAAATCCTGCCTTAATTGAGATAACTTCGCCATTCGAAGGTACCTTTGTTTAACGTAACCGATTTAAACACAAAGGAAGCAGATTATATCATGAAATTTTGTATTACCGCTTAGCTTTGGCAGTATAGTTTTTGTTATATTATATACTACATAAATAAAATATCCCAAAGAAACAATGCTAAATTGAAAACGTGTTTACAGTATTTTTCTGTTCTATTTTGACTCAGCGATTATTTTAAAAAGGAAATAATGGAAGCAGAAAAATATTTTGGAGTAGGGCTCTTTGAGCGAAATTAAACCAAACCTTTGATTTAAATACGTAGCGGAAAATATCCTACATCACATCCCTTTGTTGTCTTTAGCTTTATTTAGTTCCATTTTGCCCTTGGGATGTTTCCATTATTTCAAGCGTGAATTAGTCGAAGAGGATGCTTCTCATCCTCGTGTAATGGGCGACCACGAAGGCTTACAATTCGTCTTCCTCAATGTTTACTTAGGACTGTGGATAATGAGATGTATAGAATACTAAATGTTGAAAAGCCGTTTTATTCAAATCCCAGAAATTCCATTTTTTGTATACGTCGCTAAAACGTGATGGTTTTGAAACATTTTACACAAAATAACTCTTCTCCACCCAATATAGAAAGCAAAACTTCAGTTTAAGGGAAACATTTAGGCCCCCTTACTCATATATAATATTTATCAACGACTTATGATTAGAATGTCATAGTTGCGTAAATAGAAAGGCAAGTCTGTGGTTTCACAAGAAAATCTTTTATAGAAATAGAATTCAGATAAATACTTTTTCCAAAATTTTATTTTATAAGATTGCACAGCTAGTTTCTATTATGAGTTTCCACATCATCACGGTAACCTCCGTAGATTTTACTTTTAAATAAAACTTCCAGAATGGAAACGTAGTAATAAATATAAATTTTCCTTATTCATCGTATGATTTATCTCATTCTCTAACTCCACAGGTTTCAGGTTTCAAGGCCTCAAAGAAATACACATGCAAAATAATTAAATGAATCCCTTCGGTTTTGCAAGGTCATGCGTATTATAAGAAGTAAAGTACTATCCTACTCAGCTGATAATTAAGATTTAACAGAGGGACCACTTGTCATGGTTTTTAAGAATTAATCTAGGAGGATTTCAAAGAAGTAATGGAAGTAGTTCATAGCCATATTTATGAAAAATAACTCGTCAGCACGGGTATAAATAAAACCCTGAATATTTACAATAGCGTTGAATGTTCCTCATTATACAGTACTCCGTGTTCCAAACTAATTGAAAGAGGGGACACTAGAGACATGGTTGCCTGCAATGCCCTCTATACTTATGAGAGTGAAGAGTGTGGCAAGTGAAGACGACGCTACGGGGCGGTAGTTAGTTCAGATGGTGTGTCAGAAGACGAGTGACAAGTCACGGAAGACCAACGACGGCGAATAGATGCAGACAGGCTTACGACAAGACGTAGAGTGGTGGAAAGACGAGGATATTGGGGAGTGAGCCATGCATACAGTACACTGAATTGCGGTAAGAATCATTTGATTCATTTTCATCAAAATCTTGCCCACAACGTTTTTGGTCATTCGGGCCGGATGGGAAAATTTTCTTCTATGATAGATTGGTTGGATGAAATTCTGTGTGTCTACGGTTTTATATCACTATAGACATCGCCGGTGTATTCGATTAGTTGGTTTTATATCACTATAGACATCGCCGGGGTATTCGATTAGTTTTTTCAATGGCAATGAAAATGGTGTCGAAGAAGTAGGTGCACAGAGAAGAGGGCTACTCCTTCTAAAATTAACAAAGTCGCGAAGGCAAGCAATAATCCACACGGACGAAAAGCTTCACGAACTCATAAGTGCGGAACCCTATGATTTACCTATGTTTAATATAAGATATGCCTACCTAGAGGAGAAGTATAAGTTATTTCTGTCACTAAGCGATGAAATATGAGAAGCTATCATGGAACGTGATCTAGATTACTACGAAGAACTGGAAGCGATTGAGCGATTTCTATTATGAAATAAATGCAGAGAAGAGTCAAATACTACCCACCAGGGAAGGTACTAGTGCAAGGGTTGGGCAGTTGACGGAGTCTCAAGCGGCGCAGTTGCCCAAGATCAACATACCCATATTTGACGGGTAACATCCCATGACGTTGTCCATAATTTGATACATGCTAACGCATTTTAAGTGACATTGAGAAATTTTATTACCTTATCGGCAGCGTAAAGGGCAGTGCTCGGAAAACTGTAGCGGGTCTTCCTTTAATAGCGCTGAATGAGGCTATTGCCTGGAAGAATTTAGTACAAACATACGCCTCTTGGCCTTGCAATATCTCGATGAAACCATTTATGTCCCTGTGTTACATGACGAATCGGTAGAAGGCTTACCGGGTTTAACAGGAAATTTTCTGAAAATGAGGGTGCGTTAAAGGACATGAATATTCAGAATTTATCAGATTTCGTTTTTATCATCTTGCGGTAAGAGCATTCGATAAAACCAGGAGGAAGGAATTTGAAATGGAGTAGCATCAACTTGAGCTACTGACATGTATTATGCATTACATTTTCATTGCACTTATAACTTTTTTAGCATAACAAGAAAAAATCCGTCATCGAAAATGTTGCAGAGAACTTTAGATTAAAAGTGTAGAATTTGGCTTCAAATTATCTTGAATCACAATCAGTTTAATTAGAAATTAATAATTACAAACTTTAAGTTTGTTGGTCCCTGCTATGACCTTGAGAAACATTTTCTACCAAATGGAACATTACGATTTCAATCAATGTCAGGTGAAGATATTAATCATATTGGGATTCCTTTAGGAAATTGTAAGTAGAATGGGGAATATGGAGAGATGAATTCGTATGTAGACAGACGATTTCCAATTCTGATCTAGCAGTTCTTAAGTTATGTTTCCCGATTTTTGAACCCCAGTTACTCACGAAACTTCACCTTCTCTGCATAAGTGGTTGAGAATATGCATGATTCAAAGGAGAGGAAACTCAACTGGGTCAAGAGGTTATATGCGAGTTCTTTATTAAGAAAAGCAGAGATTGCTTCAACGAGATTATGATTTCCTTTTCTGAGCGACACGTTTTGCATATCAAAGTTCTTTAAATTCGTCATTGGGTACTCTCTGTTGGGTATCAAATCTTCGACTCTGCGCAATCTTCTTCCTTCCTTCTAATTACTTCCCCTCCTTTTCCTCTTTCCTCACCTCACCCATTCCTTTCCTTCCAATTATTCAGTCGTTCGCGATAGCCACCAACCATACATCAAAGAGAAAGTTGTAGTGGACCCTTTAGTCATTTCAATATCCATGAATTCTGTCCCATAAATGTTTCATTTCGTCTCTCTTACAAATACATAGATTTTTTTAAAATCAGTTTATCAACGGTCAATAGAATATTTAATAAATACTTTTGATTTGAACGCCATTTCTTGTCAGGTGGAACGAGTTGGATTAGAGATTGAGATTGTTTACAAATTTAAAATGTAATGAGGATATAAGCAAGTATAGAATTCCATTAGTCCTTTGAAATTTTTTGTGTTTATTAGTTATTTTAATTTATTAATTTTTAGAAATATTTTAGGAATATTCTCGGCAACTGTATTTGTTTACGAAATCTCATATGTATTTCGAGGAATTTCGTAATACTTCGAGTGTAATTATACTGAATAATACTATGTACAACATTTTTATTGTTGTAATTGAAAATAAAAATATCTTACATTAAATATTCTAAAAATTGAGTTACTCCAGTAATATGACCGTTACGCAAGGTATAAAATCTAATTCTTTATTACAAAAATATTTAAAGTAATATAGCTGGTGTGACTTCTTATAGTCCTCATAACAAGCGTTTATTATCATCGCAACATAACAAAACACTTTTTATCAGAAAATAATTAGCTTGTTCTATTGCAAGTTTTCGTATAAATCAGAAGAATTCTTTTATATTCATAGTTGACTTCATGTTTTATTTGATTTGATTACGTACCAACAATATTTCGTAACGTAGAAAAATTTTCTTTGATCAAAAACTCTGATTTATCACCTCGTGAAATAATACTTTTTCCCCATCATCTAAAATATTCGAATGATGCTCCGCGTGAATATTTTTGACTTGAGGGACATAAGCAGTGAGAAGACGGTTATAAACTTCTCAGACAGAATTCCAATACCGAGGGCGTAATATGGAGCCGGAGGTAATTTTCTCATCCACTTGGTGGTAACTCACTCGGCGTTCGATGAAATGATCGCGGTAAAATTTATCAGCTTTGAGCCGTAAAAGTTGGCTGTGTATGCTCAGCAAAGCCACATACGTTTTGATGACACGAACTTTGATTGTTGCCGCGCATGCAAATAACTGCATCGCCTCAAATTGAGAATAATTCCGGTATGCAAATGTCAGCGTGAATCGGATTGCTGCGTCGAAAGAGGATTACGCTTCGCTCTGATCCACGCGACATGAAAAAGAGGCCGCGATTTTCGGTTCAATTGGATGCGCGGAGCATATTTCAGCTGCGAAAAAATTTCAAATTGGAGGGGATTAATTTGAGTTAATCCAAATACGTCAAAAATACACATAACAATCACAATGAGGGAAGATTTATGTGTATGAAAGCACTTCTTTAGATTTTACCTCCTCTTACGTCCCTACACTCTGATGAACGCCGTATTTATTCATGAACGTATGCTCTTCATCACAGTTAATTTTCCTTATCTCTCAAAAGAACTATGATTAGTCTAAGTAATTTGATTTTCATCGGAAAATAGGATTAAGAGTAGTAGTATCTTAGCTCCTGTACATGAGAATGGTAACCCTTGGTCATGCTATAGTCATACAGCTTTACAGAGTTACACGACTGTACCTAGGATTACTTCATATCAATTTCAGTTCCTCCGTAAAACAAATACTTAAAACGAATGTTAAGACATTCTAGTTTAGGACATATATATATATATATATATATATAAATACTAGTATGAGTGTTTTATCCTGGAAGTACTCTCTTAGAAGAATGGAAATTCATGGATAATATCACATAGGCATCTTTCCTTTCAGTAACTCTTAATAATTGACATCTCAAAGTTTTACTATGTAAGCAATCTTTAATAATAATTAATCGTAAATGTCCTGAATTTTTATAATTCCTAAATGATATTCTGTTATGATCTCAAAATCATCAAGTGATCATCATGATCTTATAATCTATCATTGAAGACTGCTAATACCGTGCATGAATTTTGCGTAAATAATTAAAAAAGAGGATGAATATTTACTATTTTTAAAACAAATAATTTAATTCGACATACATTCTCTACGACCAATCATCCTTGTGACTTCAAATGTAATCATACTTAGATTTTATCTCGGGTGGCAAGTTTTCAAAGTTACAACTTTTACAAATGAATCTGTTTCTACTAATCCAAGTTTGCACAATTTATTGACTAACTGAGTTCTATAAGAAATCTTTTAAAACTTGCACAATCTATCGTTGGTAGATTTTTAGAATCCAAATCGTGACGATTAAGAGTCAAATTACACGTATAGCTTCTGACTTTTACGGAAACATAAAATTGCGCAAGGTAGAGATCCTCCATTTTGAGATAATTCTTTTTGTAACAAAGTTAAATCATCTTTGATTGATGCTCTTTTTCTCCTCTTACATCACAATGTGTGGCTGAAATCTATATGAACTAGCAAAGTCTCAAGATAATTTTACTGGAATATAAGGAAATTTTCGAAATAAAGAATTGATTCAGAGGAGGATGGAATTTAATTAAAAATATGCCTCTTGTATTTTACTAATGGCACTATACGTCGTGCAACATGCAACTTGTTCCGATATATTAGTTGCAATACCATCTTCTAACTGTATCATAACGTTGTTAGGCTAAGAATCTCATTTACGTGTCGAAATAAATGTAGTCAAATTAATCTTGGTTACATTTTTGTCGATATCACCTTGAAAATGAAATTATTTCGCAAAAACACATCAATTAATTGATTGGAGAAATTCTTTGGATTTGCGAAACATTAAACGTACGATAGTTAATCAACGGATAATGCGAAAGTAATGTGCGTTTGCGTCAAAATTGAATTTGATATTCCTTGATTTATGCACTGAATTGTGCGTCGATGATTAAGCATCCTCGGCTAAAGTTTAGCAACTAAAATTATTAATCCTCCAAAATATAACATATTCAAATTTGGGATCGTTTTGAAGATACAAACAAAATCTTTCCATATTTTAAACAAAATTCCACTTTTATTAGCAATTTAACGAAAAATCGGTGAAAAATTAGTTTTTTATTAGTAATTCAGTTATTTGGGTAAATTTTGCAAAAACTTAGTCGAGTTTGGACTTCTTTTGAAGATCAAAGTGAGATCTTTCCACACTTTGAAAAACATTCTACTTTAAAAACAATATACGGAAAAATAAGTAAAAATTGGTATTTTTTTATTTCCAGTATTTTGCTCATAAATCAAGAAACTTCGTAAAATAAGGAACATATTGAAGATATCAGAGAGATCTTTCCATATTAAGTACAAAAATTCCACTTATATTAACAAATAACGGAGAAAATCTGCGAAAAATGGGCATTTTTTAAATTTTAAGAATGTTTTGGCTGTATTTTGCCTTAAATTCGAGAAAACCTAGTCGCATTTTAGACTATTTGGAAGATCTCACCGAAATATATCATTATTTTGAACTTCAACAATTTTCTATGGCATTTTACGGAAACATCGGCGAATAATTGGCAATTTTTCATTGCAGTTCCGATTTTCAGTTGTATCTTGCCTAAATTCCGAGATATTATATAGCTTAGTTGAATTTGGACTCATTGAAGATAAAAGCAAGATCATTCCATATTTAAAAAAATAAATTCAACTAATTTTTTGTAATTCGACATAACCTAATCGAATCTCGGCTCGTTTTGTAGAAAGAAAGGAAATATTTCAAGATTTTGAACAAAAACACCATTTTGTTGTTAATTACGGAAGAATCGGCATTATTTCGAAATTTTTTAGTTTTCTGTCTATATTTTGTCTAAAATTCAAAGTAACCTAGTAGAATTCAGGATCGTTTTGAAGATCCGAACGAAATCATTCCATATTTTGTTTTTTAAATTTATAGTTTATTGACTATATTTTGCCAATCATTCTTACATAAACTAGTCAATCGGTGCACGTCTGAAGATAGAAAAGAAATAACTCCATATTTTGAACAAATATTCCACTTTTATTAGCAATTTTGTTACAATTTTGATGAAATCCTTTCGATATTATACAGCTTTTGGCAGTATATTGCTAAAAAGTCGCTAAATCCTAGGCATATATGGATTCGATTTTTAGATATCAGTATGAACATTCCATGTTTTGAAAAAAACATCACCAATTATTGCTAAGTAAGGATAAATGGGCATTTTTCGAAATTTTTCAATTTTCTTGCTATGTGTTGCCTAAATATCTACATAAACTGGAAGTGGAATTTTGGATCGTTTAGAAGAACCAAACGTAAACATTTCATATTTTGATATTAAAATTCTATTTGATTGGGAATTTACATAAAAATTGACGAAAAACATTTTTTTCGAAACCATGGTGTTATTTGGTGGTATATTGCTTAAAATTTGCAAGAACTTAGTCGACTTGTTTTTATGGACCAAGTGAGGTATTTCCATAATTTGAAAAAAATCAAAGTTGAAAGCTATCAACGGAAAAAAGATTGAAAAATAGGCTTTTTTAACAATTTTCAGTTTATTGGCATTGTTATGCATAAAATTCAAAGAACCGAGTAACATTTTTGACTCATTCTGATGCTATAAACAAGAACATTCCATAGAAACTCATAAATTCCATTTATATTAACAACTAAGGTAGATATTTGCAAAAAATTGGAATTATTTCGATAATTTTCAGTATTATTGCTATATTTTGCAAATCATGTCTATTATTGGTAATTTTTCATTATGTTTCGGTTTTTATTGTATTTTGCCTTAAATCCGAGATAACCGAGTTGAATTTGAAATCGTTTTGAAGAAAAAAAAGACGGCATTCTATATTTTCAAAATTTTTAACTTTCAACAGGATTTTATATAAAAAAACAATAAAAAATAAAAAATAAAATAAAAAAATAATATCAAATAAAATTAAAAAATTAAAAAATATATAAAAATTAATTATATTCAATATATAATAAAAGAAATCCAAAACTAAGATATTAGAAAAAATTACAAATATTTTTCCGAATTATCCATAATTTGTTGAAAAAACAGAGGATTTTTGATAAATCTTCGGAATTTGATATTGATTACCTTCAATATTAGACAAAATTTATCATTGATTTCTCAAATTTAAGGAAAAAATCCAAAAAAGTGACATATTAAAAACGATTGCAAATATTTCGCTGAATATTCCATAATTTGTTGAAAAAAAGAAATACTGGAAGATCATTGGAATTTTGTTATAATTATCTTCATTATAAGTAAAATTTTATTTTGATTTCAGAAATTTAAGAAAAAAAAAAATTCAAACACTAAAATATTAAAAAATATTGCATATATATCTTTAATTTGTAAAAAAAAACTTTTTAAAAAATTTTTTGACTTTAGTTATTATTATCTTTATAATCAGTCAAAATTTATTTTGGGATTCTAAAATATATTGAAAAAAATCAAAAAAATGAAATAATTAAAATAATTGCAACTATTTTGCAGATTTTTCAGTAATTTGTAAAAATATCCTTTTTGAAAAATATTTGAAATTTTACAATATTTATCTTCAATATTAGGAAAACTTTAAACTTTGATTTCTGAAATTTAAGGAATTAAAAATCCAAAAAACTGAATTATTTATAAAAATTGCAATTATTTGGCAGATTTTTCCGTAATTTGCTGAAAAAAAACTTCGACAAATTTTTGGAATTTTGTAATGATGTACCTCAATATTAGTCAAAATTTATCTTGAATTTAACGAAAAAAATCCAAAAATTGTAACATTTAGAAAATTGCAAAAATTTTGCCGAATTTTCCTTAATTTTTTGAAAAAATAATTCAATTTGAAAATTCTTTAGTATCTTGTAGTAATAATCTTCAAATTTGATCAAAATTTATCTTGGTTTTCTAAAATTTAAGGAAAAAAATCCAAAAAACTGAAATAATAAAAAATGGCAAATATTTTGCAGATTTTTCTGTAACATGTAAAAAAAAGCCTTTTTGAAGAATCTTTGGTATTTTGTAATATTTATCTTCAATATTAATAAAACATTTAACTTTGATATCTCAAATTTAAGGAAAAAATTCAAAAAAACTGAAATATATATAAATGGCAAATATTTCGCCGAATTTTCCATAATTGGTTGATAAAAAAATCAAAAATCTTAAGAACTTTGTAATTATTAACCTCAATATTAGTAGAAATTCATCTTGGATTTCTCAAATTTAAGGAAATCCAATACACTGAAATATTTAAAAATACGCAAATATTAAAAAATGCAATTGTATCGTAGATTTTTCGTTAATTTGTTGAAAAAAAGGGTTTTTGAAAAATGTTTGTAATTTTGGTATCATTATCTCAAAAAAAAATTCAAACAACTAAAATATAAAAAAATTGCAAATATTTCGCCAATTTTTCCGTAATTTGTTGAAACAAAAGATTTTTTGAAAAATCTATGGTACTTTGTAATAATTATCTTCAATACTAATCAAAATTTTTCCTTGATTTCTCAAATTTTAAGAAAAAAAATCCAAAAAACTGAAATATTTAAAAAATGGGAAATATATCGCCAAATTTTCCATAATTTGTTTAAAAAAATTTAAAAAAATCATTTGATTTAATTTATAATTATCTTCAATATTAGTAATATTCATCTTGGATTTCTTAAATTTATGGAAAGGAATCCAAAAAACAAAAGTATTTTAAATGAATCGCAAATATTAAAATAAATTGTAAATATATGGATTTCTCAATTAAAAAAAACAAAAAAGTAAATATTAAAAAATGCAAATCATTCGCAGATATTTCCCTTATTTGTTGGAAAAAATGTCTTTTTTAAAAATCTTGGGGATTTTTATAATTGTCCTAAATATTAGTTAAAAATTATCTTGGGTTTCTCAAATGTAAAGAAAAGAAATAGAAACAACTGAAGTATTATAAAAATTGTAAATATTTCACCAAAAGTTCCTTAATTTGTTGAAATCAAAAATGCATTTTAAAAATTCTTGGAATTTTGTTATAATTACCTACAATATCAGTCGAAATTTATTTTGGACTTCAGAACTTTTAGGAAAAAAATCTAAAAAAGTGAAATATTTAAAAAAATACAAATAGTCCAACGACTTACTTACTTACTTACTTGAAAAAAGAAAGACTTCGAAAAATCTGGAATATTGTAATAATTATCATATTAGTGATAGTCATAATTTATCATAGACTTCTGAAATTTAAGGAAGAAAATCCAAATAACAGATGCTTTAAAAAATTGCATATATTTAAAAAAATTACAAATTTTTTGCAATTTTTTCCGTAATTTTTTTGACAAAAAAAGACTAATTTAAAAACCTTTTAATTTTGTTATAATTATCTTCAATGTTAGTCAACATTTATCTTGGATTTCGGAAATTTAAGGGAAAAAAATCCAAAAACTGAAATATTTAAGAAAATTGCAAAAATTTCACCG
Organism: Sympetrum striolatum; assembly: GCA_947579665.1. Classification (NCBI taxonomy): domain Eukaryota; kingdom Metazoa; phylum Arthropoda; class Insecta; order Odonata; family Libellulidae; genus Sympetrum; species Sympetrum striolatum. The sequence goes on along the minus strand of OX388342.1, from coordinate 42,304,081 downwards.
AATTTTCCGTAATTTGTTGGGAAAAAAGATTTTTAGAAAAATATTTGTGATTTTGTAATAAATATCTTCAGTTTTTGTCAAAATTTATGTTTTAATTCATAAATGTAAGGAAAAAAAATGCAAAAACTGAAATTTAAAAAAAAATTGCAAATATAAAAAAATGCAAATGTTTCTCTATTTTTTCCGTATTTTTTTAAAAAATAAAGACTTAGAAATTTCTCTTGAATTTTTTAAAAATTATTTTCAATATTAGTCAAAATTAATCTTGATTTCTCAAATTTTATGAAAGAAATCCAAAAAACTGAAATAAAAATCAAAATTGCAAATATTTCGTCGAATATTCCATGATTTGTTGAAAAAAAATAATTATCTTCATTCTTAGTGAAACATTATCTTTAGATTTGAAAATTACGAAAAACAAATTCAATGAACATATATATTAAATAATATTTACAATATATCATAGATGCTTCCTTAATTTGACATTTATTAAAACATTTTTGGACTTTTTTATTTTTATCTTCATTATTAGTAAAAATTTAAAGAAAAAAATACAAAAAACCAAAAATATTTTTTTTTAATCTGCAAATATTTTGCAGATTTAAAAAAAAATTGGTAAATTAATACTTTTTGGTAATGGTAAATTAATACTTTTTGAAGAATCTTTGGATTTTTTTTTAATTTATCTTCATTATTAGTAAGAAATCAAACTTTCATTTCTCAAATTTAAGGAATACAAATCCAAAAAACAGAAATATTAGGTAATTTAAATTTATTCCGCCAATATTTCTGTAAATTGTTGAAAGAAAAACTTTTGACAAATTTTTGGAATTTTGTTATTATTTACCTCAATAATAGACAAAAATTATATTTATTTATATTACAAATTTAAGGGAAAAAATCCAAAAATTGAACTATTTCAAAAAATTGTAAGTTAAAAAAATGTAAATATTTGGACTTCTCAAAAAAATCAAAAAATAACAAACATTAAAAAAATGGCAAATATTTCGCCGAATTTTCCATAATTTGTTAAAAAAAGACTTAATGAAAAATATTTGGAATTCTTATATAATTATCTTTAATATTTGTAAATATTTATCCTTGGTTTCTTAAATACAAGGGAAAAAATCCAATAAAGTGAAATTAAAAACAAATTGCAAATATAAAAAAAATTGTTAAAATTTGGATTTTTCAAATTTAAAAAAGTTTAAAAAAGTGAAATATATAAAAAAATTGCAAATCTTACGCCGATATTTCATTAATTTGTTGAAAGAAAAATAATTTTTGAAATATCTTTGGAATTTTGTAATAATTATCTTCAACGTTATTCAAAATTTATCCGTGATTTCTCAAATTTGAGAAAAAATATCCAAAAAAGTGTAAACATTTTTCAAAATTTGTTATATTTCGACCTTTTTTTCCATACTTTGTTAAAAAATAGGAATAATGAAATAGGATTTTTTTGAATTTTGTTATAATTATCATCAATATTAATTAAAATTAATCTGGATTTCTGAAATTAAGGAAAAACATTCAAAAAACTAAAATATTAAATATATTTGCAAATATTACGATGATATTTCATTAATTTGTTAAATGAAACGTTTTTAAAAATGTTTGGACATTAGTTATTATTTTCTTCAATATTAGCCATAATCATCTTGGATTTCTCAAATTTAAAGAAAATTTTCCAAAAAACAGAAATATTAAAAAGAATTGCAGAATATTCGCCAATTTTCGTAAATTGATAATAAAACTGGACAAATTATTGGAATTTTGCAATTATTTACATAAAAATTTGTGAAAATTTCTAATGAATTTCTCAAATTTAAGGGAAACGCGTCCAAAAATTGAAATACTAAAAAAATTGCAAATCGTTCTCCGATATTTTCATAATATTTTGAAAAATAATATTCTTTTTGAAAAATCTTCAAAATTAATAATATATATCTTTGATTTATCAAATATTAAGGAAAAGAAAACCAAATAAAGTTAAATATAAAAAAAATTACAAATATTTTGCCTATTTTTGCATAATTTTTTGAAAAAAAAGCTGAAAATCTTTGGAATTTTTAAATATTTATATTCAATATAAGTTAAAATTTATAATGGATTTTTTTAAATTTGAGGAATAAATAATCCAAAAAAATTATATTAAATAAAATTGCAAATAGTAAAAAAATTAGAAACATTTCACCGATTTTTCCACATTTGTATGAAAAATCTTAGGAATTTTGTAATATTATCTTCAATATTAGTAATAATTTATCTTAGATTCCTCAAATTAAAAAAAAAATTAAAAAAAGAATAATAAAAAATTTTTTAATATTTTGAAGAATTTTCAAAAATTTGTATAAAAACCCTTTTAGAAAAATGTTTCGAATTTTGTAATATTTATGTTCAATATTGGTTAAAGTATTAACTTTGATTTCTCATATTTAAGAAAAAAATCCAAAGAGAGAAATATTATAAAAAATTGCGAAAATTTGGCCGAATTATCCATAATTTGTTGAAAAAAAAAAAGAAATTTCTAAAGATCATGAGAATATTGATATAATTATATTCAATATTGGTAAAAATATATCTTGATTACAGAAATTTAAGAAAAAAATAAAAAAACTACAATATTTAAAAAGATTGAAAATATATCTTTGATATTTCGTTAATTTGTCAAATAAAAACATTCAAAAAATTATTGGAATTTTTGTATTATTTGGAATTATCTTAAATATTAGTAAAAGTTTATCTTGGATATCTCAAATTTAACGAAATAAAATCCAAAAACTTAAATATTTAAAAATATTGCATATATTTCGCCGAATTTTCCATAATTTGAAAAAAAACAGAATTTTTGAAATATATTTGGAATTTTGTAATAATTGCCTTCAGCATTTGTCAAAATTTATCCTAGATTTCTCAAATTGTAAAAAAGTGAAATATTTAAAAAATTTGAAATATTTTTCTGAATTTCCCATAATTAGTTGAAAAAAAAAGAAATTTTGTATTGTTTTTCGAATTTTGTTATAATTATCATCAATATTAGTTAAAATTTATCTGGATTTCTGAAATACAAGTAAAAATATTCGAAAAACTGAAATATAAAAACATTATAATTAATTCGCCGATTTTTCCGTAAATTGTTAAAAAATAATTCGATGTATTATTAGAATTTTGTAATTCTTTTCATCAATATTAGCAAAAATGTATCATGAATTTCTCAAATTTAAGGGAAATACGTCCAGAAATTGAAATATTTAAAAAAATTGCACATCGTTCGCCGATATGTCCATAATTTTTTGAAAAAGAATATTCTTATTGAAAAATCTTGTAGTAAAAATCTTCAATATTAATAAAATTTATCTTGGATTTATCAAACATTAAGGAAAAAAATCCACAAAAAAAGTAAAATATTAAAAAGAATTACAAATATATTGCCGGTTTTTGCATAATTCGATGAAAAAAAGCATTTCGAAAACGTTTTGAAATTTTATAGTTCTTTTCTTCAATATAAGTCAAAATGTATCTAGAATTTCTCAAACGTATCGGAAAAATTCAGAAATTGAAATTTGAAATAATATTTGTTATTAATTTAAATAATAGTTCGCCGATATTTCCTTAATCCAAAAAAAATAGTTTTTTAAAACTATGTGGACTCTTGTTGTAATTATCTTCAATATTAATCAAAAAATATATTTGATTTCTCAAATTTATAGAAAAAAATCCAAAAAACTGAAATATAAAAAAATGGCAAATATTTAGCCGAATTTTCCATACATGGTTGAAAAATATAGAATTTTTGAGAAATCTTTCGAATATTGTAATATTTATCTTTTATATTAGTCAAAATATATCCTTGATTCCTCAAATTGATGAAAAAAATCCAAAAACGTGAAATATTAAAAAAATATCAAATATTGTGCTGGTTTTTCAGTAATTAGTAAGACAATTTCCTTCTTTAAAAATCTTTTGAATTTTGTAATATTTATCCTCTATATTAGTAAAACTTTTAATTTTGATTTCTCAAATTTAAGGAAAAAAATCCTGAAAAACAAAATTTTTTTTATTGCAAATATGTCACCGAATTTTACATTCTTTGTTGAAAAATAAGAATTTTTGAAAAAATATGGAATTTTTTAATAATTATCTCTGACAGTCTTCCACAGTTATCCTTGATTCCTCAAATTTAAAGAAAAAAATCCGAAAAAGGAAATTTTAATAAAATTCAGATTATTCGCCGATATTTCCGAAAATTGTTAAAAAAAAAACATTTCGACAAATTATTGGAATCTTGTTATTATTTAAATCAATATTATGGAAATTTCATAATGAATTTCTCAAATTTAAGGTAAAAACGTCCAAAGATAGAAGTATTTTAAAAAATTGCAAATCGTTTGCTGATATTTACATAATTTTTTAAAAAATATTCTTTTTGAAATTTTTTTTAATTCTTGTAGAAAAATGTTCAATATTTATCAATATCTATCTTAGATTAATCAAATATTAAGGAAAAAAAGCGAAAAAGTGAAATATTAAACAAAATACAAATATTTTGCCGATTTTTTCATATTTCGATGAAAAAGTGTTTTCAAAAAATCATTGGAATTTTGCAATAATAATCTCAATATTAGTAAAGATTTATCATGTTATCAGAAATTTAAGAAAATTAAAGAAAAAATAAATCAAAAACTAAAATATTAAAAAATATTGATAATATATCTTTGATATTTCATAAATTTGTCAAAAAAAAACCTTTTTAAAAATATTGGGACTTTTGTAATTATTATCTTCAATATTAGTCTATTTTTATATTGGATATCTAAAATTTTTATATCAGAAATCCAAAAAACTGAAATATTTAAAGGGAATTGCAAAGATTGTGCTGATTTTTCAATAATGTGGAGAAATAATCCATTTTGAAAAATCTTTGGAATTTTGTTATATTTATTTTCAATATTAGTAAAACTTTTAACTATGATTTCTAAATTTAGGGAAAAAATCCAAAAACAGGAATAATTAAGAAAATTGCAAATATTTCGCCCATTTTACTGTAATTTGTTGCATAAAAATACTTTTGACAAATATTTGGAATTTAGTAATTATATACCTCAATATAAGTCAAAATTTATGTTGGATTTCTGAAATTAAAGGAAAAAAATCAAAAAAACTGAAATTCTTAAAAAAATTGCACAAAAATTAAAAAAGATAGAAATATTTTGCCAATGATTCAGTATTTTTTTGAGTAAAAAAGAGTTTTTGAAAAAAATATTGGAATATTGTTATGATTATCTTCAGTATTAGTTAAAATTTATCCTTGATTTCTCAAATTAAAGGGAATAAATCCAATAAAGTGAAATATTTGAAAAATATCAAATATGTTTGCCGAATTTTCCATAATTTGTTAAAAAAAAGAAATTTTGAAAGATTTTTGGAATTTTGTTATAATTATCTTCAATATTAGAAAAAAATTATTCTGATTTCTGAAATTTAAGAAAAAAAAATTTAAAAACTAAACTGAAATATTAAAAAGACTGTCAATATATAAAAAATTGCAAATATTTAGTTGTTTTTTTATATGCTGAAAAACAAGGCATTTTGAAAAATATTTGGAATTTTGATATCATTACCTTCAATATTAGTCAAAAATACATTTTAGATTCTCAAATTTCTCAAAATTTTCTCAAATTTTCTCAAAATCACGAATCCTAAAAACTGAAATATTAAAAAATATTTGAATTATTTCGCCGAATTTTCCGTAATTTGTTGAATAAAAAAGCTTTTCGAGAAATTTTTGGAATTTTGTTATTATTTACTTCAATATTATTAAAAATTTATCTTGAATTTCTCAAATTTAAGGGTAAAAATATAACAATTTCAGAAATATTAAAAAAAATGCAAATATTTTGCCAAATTTTACGCAAATTGTTGAAAAAAAAGGTTTTCGACAAATGTTTGGTATTTTGTAGTTATTTACTTCAATATTAGTCAAAATGTATCTTGAATTTCTCAAATTTAAGGGAAAAGAACCAAAAATTGAAATAAAAAAAATATCAAATACTTCGCCGATATTTCCTTAATATAAACATTTTTTGTTTAATCTATGGAATCTTGTAGTAAAAATCTTCAATATTAATCAAAAATTATCTTTGATTTCGCAAAATTTAAAAAAAAAATTGAAAATATTTTCCCGAACTTTCCATAATTTGTTGAAAAAAAAAGAAATATTGAAAGATTATTGGAATTTTGTTATAATTAATTTCAATAAAAGTAAAAAAATTATCTTGATCTTAGAAATTTAAAAAGTAAAATCATAAAACTACAATATTGAATAATATTACAAATATTTCATAGATATTTCCTGAAAAATCAAAAAAAATTTTAAAATTCTCTTCAATATTAGTTAAAAATAATCTTTGATTTCTCAAATTAAAAAGAAAAAGTTTCGAAAAACTGAAATATTAAAAAAATTGCAGATATAAAAAAATGGAAATATTTAGTAGATTATTCTTTATTATGTTGAAAAACAAGACTTTCTGATAAATCTTTTGAAGTTTGATATCATTATCTTCAATATAAATTCCAAACTAGTGTAATATTTAAAAAAATGCAAATATTTCGCCAATATTTCCTTAATTTCTTAAAACAAAAATAATTTTTAAATAATCTTTGGTGTTTTGCAATAATTATCTTCAATCTTAGTCAAAATTTATATTGTATTTCTGAAATTTAAGGAAAAAAGTGAAATATTTAATAAAATTACAAATATTTTGCCAAATTTTCCATGATTTGTTGAGAAAAAATAAACTAAATATCTTATGAATTTTGTAATATGTATAAACAATAATAGTTAAAATTAATGCTGGATTTATTAAATTTTAGGAAAAAAATCCAAGAAATGGAATTTTATAAAAATTATACATATAAAAAAATCGCACATATAAAAAAAGAAATATTTCACCGATTTATCCCTATTTTTTGAAAAAAATACTTCTTGAATAATCTTTGTAATTTTATTATATTAATCTTCAATATTAATCAAAATTATCTTAGATTTCTCAAATTTAAGGAAATTAAATTCAAAGACTGAAATAATTAAAAAAATTGCAAATATTTTGCCAAATTTTCCATTATTTGTTGAAAAAACAAGAATTTTCGAAAAATCTTTTGAATTTTGTAATAATTTTCTTCAATATTAGTAAAATTTTATCTTAATTTCTGAAATAAAAAAAAAATTAAAGAACTAGAATATTTACAAATATTGCAAATATTTCTTTGATATTTCCTTAATTTGTCAAAAAATAAAAACTTTTTGAAAAAATTTATACTTATCTTATTTTTATCTTCAATGTTAGTCCAAGTTTACCTTGGATTCATCAAATAAAAAAAATAAAAAAATCGGAAACAAAAAAAAAATTGCATATATTTTGTAGAATTTTCAGTTATTTGTAAAAAATATCCTTCTTGAATAATGTTTCAAATTTTGTAATATATATGTGCAATATTAGGAAAACATTTGACTTGTATTTCTCTAAATTAAGGAATAAAATACAAGAAATTGTAATATAAAAACATTGCAAATATTTCGCCGATTTTTCTGTATATTAAAAAAAATAAGAATCGTTGTAAAATATTTGGAATAAAAAAAAACTTCAGTATAAGTCCAAAGTTATCCTTGATTATACAAGTCATTGGAAAAAAATCCAATAAAATGAAATATTAAAAAAAGGACAAATATTTCGGTGAATTCTCCATGTTTCAAAAAAGAAAAGAATTTTTTAAAATTTTTGGAATTATCTTATAATTATCTTCCATACTTGTCCAAATTTATCTTGGATTTCTTAAATTTAGGTAAGAAAATAAAAAAACTTAAATTTTTAAAAATATTTTAAAAATTTGCAAATATTTTGCCGAATTTTCCATAATTTGTTAAAAAAATTTTGAAAGATTTTTGGAATTTTGTTATTATTATCTTCAATATTAGTAATAATTATCCTCAATTCTGAAATTTAAGAAAAAAATTTAAAAACCATAAATATTATAAAAATTGCAAATATTTCTTTGATGTATCCTTAATTTGTCAAAAGATAATAATTTTTGAAAAATCTTTGGACTTTTGTTATTATAATCTTCAATATTAGTTAAAATGTATCTTGGATTTCTCAAAAGAAATCCAAAAAACATAAATATAAAAGTGCAAATATTTCGCCGATTTCTCGGTATATTGCTGAAAAATAAGAAATTTTGTAAAATATTTGGATTTTTTAAATAATTATCTTCAAAATTAGTCCAAAGTTATACTTGGTTATGCAACTTTAAGGGAAAAATTAAAAAAAATTTTTATTTAAAAAGCACAAATATTTCGGTGAATTTTCCATAATGTTTTGAAAAAAAAAAAAGAATTTTTTAAACATTTTTAGGATTCTCTTAAAATTATCTTCCATACTAGTCCAAATTTTTCTTGGATTTCTTAAATTTATGAACGAAAATCCAAAAGAATTAAATTTTTTTAAATATTTTAAAAATTTACAAATATTTCGCCGAATTTTCAAAAATTTGTTAAAAAAATTGAAATATTATTGGATTTATGTTATTATTATCTTCAATTATTGTAAGAGTTTATCCTTACTTCTGAAATTTAAGAATAAAACTTAAAACCTTAAATATTAAAAAATATTGCATATATTTCTTAGATGTTTCCTTGATTTGTCAAAAGATAAAAACTTTTTGAAAAAGATTTGGACCTTTGTTATTTTAATCATTTTGATTTTCAAATTTTGTTATATTATCTACAATATTAGTAAAAGTTTTAACTTTGACTTTTCCAATACAAGGAAAAAAAATCCAAAACACTCACACCAAAATTTGTTTTTTAAAATTCCAAATTTTTCGCTTATTTTTCCATAATTTGATAAAAAAAATTTTCAAACAATCTTAAAAATTTAGTAATAACATTCTCAATATAAGTCAAAATATATGTTGGATTACTGAAAATTACGGAAAAAATATCCAAAAAACAGCATTTTAAAAGATTTGCAAATATTAAAAAAATGCAAATATTTTGCCGAATTTTCCATAATTTGTTGAAAAATAAGAATGTTTTATAAATCATTTGGAATTTTTTAATAATTATCTTCAATATTAGTCCAAAAGTATCCTTGATTTCTCAAATTTAAGAAAAAATATAAAAAAAAGAAATATTAAAAAAATGGCAAATATTTCGGTGAATTTTCCATTATTAAAAAAACAGAATTTGTCAAAATTTTTGGAATTCTCTTATAATTATCTTCCATACTTGTCCAAATTTTTCTTGGATGTCTTAAATTAAGTAAGCAAGATCCATTTTAGGAAAGAAAATCGAAAAATATTATTTTTTTAAATATTTTAAAAATTTGCTAATATTTCGCCGAATTTTCATTAATTTCTTCAAAAAAGATTATTTTTGAAAGAACTTTGGACTTTGGAATTATGTCAAAAATATCTTGAATATAAGTAAATATTTATCTTATTTCTGAAATAAAAAAAAATTAAAGAACTATAATATTAAAAGATATTGCAAATTTTTCTTTACATTCCCTGAATTTGTCAAAAAATAAAAACGCTTTGAAAAAAAAATTGGAATTTTGATATTATTATCTTCAAATTTAGTCAAAATTTATATCGGATTTCTCAAATTAAAAAAAATCCAAATTTGGGAAATATTAAAAAAAAATTGCAAATATTTTGTAGAATTTTTGGTAATTGGTAAAAAATATCCTTTTTGAATAATCTTTCAAATTTTGTAATATTAATCATCAATATTAGTAAAACTTTGATTTTGGTTTTTCAAATTTAAGACAAAGAATCCAAAAAACCGAAATATAAAAAAATTGCAAATATTTCGCCGATTTTTCCGTATATTGTTGAAAAAAAAAGCTTTTCAACAATTTTCTGTAATTTTGTAATTTTTTTCTTCAATTCAAGTCCAGATTTATCTTTAAATTCTCAATTTTAAGGGTAAAAATCCAAAAACAGAATTGCCTAAATTTTAAAACATTCCAATTTGAAAAAGAAAAAAAAGGAGAATTGCAAATATTAAAAAAATGCAATTATTTCTCCCAATTTTCCATTATTTGTTTAAAAATAAGAATTTTTGTAAAATATTTGGAATATTTTAATACTTATTTTTCATATTAGTCCACGGTTATCTTTGATTCCTTAAATTCAATGAAAAAATTCAAAAAAGAGATTTATTATAAAAATTTCCAAAAAGTTCGCCGAATTTTACATAATTTGTTGAAAAAAAAGAAATTTTAAAAGATTTTTTGAATTTTGTTATAATTATCTTCAATATTAGTAATAATTTATCCTGATTTCTGAAATTTTGGAAAAATAATTAAAAAACCTAAACTATTAAAAAATATTGCAAATAATTCTTTGATATTTCCTTAATTTATCAAAAAATAAAAACTTTTTCGAAAATCTTTCGACTTTTGTTATTATTATCTTAAATATATAGTCAAAATATTTCTTGGATTTCTCAAATTTCAAGCATATAAATTTAAAAAACTGATATATTAAAAAATATTGGAAATATTTCCCCGATTTTTCCGTAAATTATTGAAAAAACCTTTTACGAAACATTTGTGATATTTTGTAATTATTCCTCAATATTAGTGAAAAGCCGTCTTTAATTTTAAAATTTAAGGGAAAAAAAAAATTAGAAATATAAAAAAATTTTAAATATTTCGCCAATTTTTACTTCACCTTTACCTGGGAAGAGAGTACGGAGGAGTTGGACTGCCGAATTCCTCCCCCACTGGAGGCTCCCAAGGTCCGGGAAGACATCGTTGCCGGGCCGCTTCAGGAGAGGGCCTTCCCCAGAAGTGTGCGTCCATCACGCAAGAACCATAACCGCCGAAAGCGGTTATTGAACAAACTAAAAAAAGGGGCCCTTCTGATGGCCCAGGACTTGAACAGAACAATTGTACCTTTTGACTTTTTTTAGGCAAGTGATTGTTATTATTGGTGAAGTTTATTTTTGATTCCGGTTAGTAGGTTTTTAGTGATGTGAGAGTGAATGAACTTAGTGAATTTAAAGGACTCTGACACTATTTACGGAAGAGACTAATGGATACTCTGTATGTTTTTATTTTGTTTTACTGTAAATATTTGTTCCTTTTATTTGTTATTTTTGCCTTTTGTTTTATTTTTTTTTTGTTTGTTTTTTTTTTGCTTTTTTTGTGTAACATTTGCATTTTGTCCTCTCCTTCCACCCCGTTGCTTACGGGGTGATGTTGGAGTTAGAGTTGGTCGGATGAGCGGGAGTGCATCTGGGCCTGGGATAGAGCGTGAGAGGTTCCGGTAGTCCCACCCCCAGTCTGGTCAAAGGGTACAGGGGTTTGCTTCGAGGGCGGTTACGCAATCTCTCACCTCCGCCCTTTTTCCGTATATAAGGAGTGGCCAAAGTGTGGAGAAGAGAACATTTCAATCACGAGATCGACCGTTGAGTCCTCGCAAGGGGACGTACGGAAGACAAGTGTAGGGTGCGCCGACGGTTGACCGTTTAGTCCTCGTGAGGGGACGTGCGGATGGCCTGTAACAACTTGGTGGATGTTCCGGCACCCATAGCCTTCAGCAGCCACTCTTTGCCCACGCTCCCGCTCCTACGGTCAACGCTTAAGGCGCCCATTTGCTCGGTATGTACAGCTAACAGCAAAAAAAAGTTACCACCCCTGAACCACCAAGATATTCTAAGTCCAAATTTCGGGCCGGCGAGCCTTTCTCTCAAGAAGGAAGGGAGAGAAAAGAAAGATGGAGAACATGGTACGTTACGCTAGCTCGGCTCTCGCGTTTGGATGGAGAATTTTCGTTATATATATAAAAATCATTTACAACTATCCATTATCTGCCGCAACATTTGATGTGGTAACGCGTACGATTGAATTTGACGACGATCAACTGGAAGATAACTAAAGAAATGAATCGAATTGAATGCAGCATTCAAAGTCACTCTCACTTTAATTTTCGATAACAGATTATTAAATCATTTCCAAAACGATACGAATTTAACTGAATACAACATTCGGTATCAAATTAACTCACATTTCGTTTTTCGAAAATCGATCGTTTAAATCACTTCCAACGATTGATTATGCTCATCAATGTGAATGAAACCAGCAACTATTCTCTTCTTCTTAATTTCAAATAGGCCAAAAAGCAGGATCTCGGATTCAACAACATTGTTGACGACAAATGCCAAATGGCATTTGTCGTCAGGGGGACCGGCTGTTTATACTCACAAAACTTTTCTTGTATTCCCTAAAAAAATCTCGAAAATTCAATTCGGAAACAACAATAAACGACCAAAATAAGGTTTTCTATTCATTTACTCTGCTATTGGTTCTTGTCTCAATCTCGTATGACTATTATTTTTAATTTAATTTTGCAAAAGAAATGAAGCATGCATCGACAAAAATGAACTTCACGTGCATTTCTTACGGAAATGCTTTGACTCGTCTGGGATCGAGACAAGGACGAAGTGTCACCATTTTTTACAATATAAACACTTTCGTATATATATATTTGAATGCAATGTTCTATAAAAATTCAAGTCAATCGACCAAGTGATTTTTGAGTTTTGCGGGCACAAACATACGCAGGCTGAATTTTTATACATACGATATGTGCATAATTCGGTGGATTATTATAATTTAATTTGATTGCTTTTACAACCCTTTCGTTTAACATTCCCAATTGGAAAGCGTTCTATCATGAAGAGAAATGACTAAGGAATAAACACAAGGAAATAAAAATTCCACATCTTCCACACAAAAAGTCGTGTAACTTTGACAAAGTTATTTATTTCCTTGTGCTTAGTTACCTATGGAGTTCCCCAAAGTTAAAGCTCATTCGATTGATTTAAATAAGGAATAATCTTTTCTAGATTACCATTTCCCCTTACTCTCGTGACTCCTACAGATTATATAATCCAAGAATTTGTGAAATTAAATTATCCTTATAACAACACTGTAGCAAATTCTCACAATTAGCTTTGACGTTTACTAGCACCATCTTCAACATTTAAATAAATACGCGATCCTCCATATGGCCTGTGCCTTGAAAAAGAAGAAAGAATGAGAGGGAACAAAAGTGTGTGTGCAGGTGAAAGGGTCGAATTCTTGGAAAACTGTTAAACAGGACAAAACGAAATAGGTGGGGGAAAAGGACAAGATAAATCTTTTGTTACCAAAGGGGAATGGAAAGGAAAAACTTTCTCGTTGGGAGAAGAGGACTGGTTGCAATTTGCTCGATTCATTTTGATTTTATCTAAAATAATGTGTCCACTAGCCTTATCTGATATATGTATAATTTTTAGCTCGCAATTAGAAGAATGACTCGAAGAAATAAGAAAGAAAAGTATTCACTTTCTCTTGGTGGTTTTTTTATATTAATTGTTAAGGTTCTTAAAATCTACGAAACTAATAACTGTATCTAACATTTAATGGGATAAAAGGATTAAAAACACTATACATTCAATGATAGTAATGAAAAATAACCAAAGGAACACTAGTTTACGCAAATAGCTATTTCTTAAATTTTCCCGTTTTGTTGTTGATTGATTTCTAACGGTATCTTGAAGGTTTATGAAAATCATTGGTTAGAAGAAAAAGCCTGAAAGGATGAATGTAAATATTGAGAACGTAATTTTGAAATTAAAATGCTCCGAAGCTTAAATTACTTCGGGAGCGATCTTTCTACGGTTAATATATGCTTAATTCTGCTCCTGAAAGCATAGACGGTCCGAGACATGGGCAGTCTGGGAGACCGTCGACAGAATTTGTGGGCTCTTCTCAGATCCCTTGAAGATTCTCAATGATAAAATTATACTCGTATAACTTAGGTAATTTTGACGATTACACCCGGTCACAATATTTAGGTAAACTTTTCTTATCCATTAAGGGGAACTAGTTCTAAACGTCTGCCTGCCCATAATGTCAATAATCTTCAGATTACCCCCTCCCAATGATTGGAATCAATTTCCTTCGCAATGGATGCAGCTTTCTTTGGTCCTAGTTCTCTGAGTAATTTCCTTTAATTTAAATTGATTGAAGAAGCCGTTACGGGCACAAACATACCCAGGCTGAATTATTATATATAAGGTATGTGCATCATTCGGGGGATTACTATAATTTGATTGCGTTTACAAACCTTTCGTTTAACTTTCCCAATTGCAAAGATCAATCATTATTATCAAGAGAAATAACGAAGGAGCAAAGAAAAGGAAATAAAAGTTTCGCAACTTCCACACAAAAAAAACTTTGACAAAGTTATTTATTTCCTTGTGCTTAGTTATCTATGGAATACCTCAAAGTTAAAGCTCATTCGATTGATTAAAATAAGGAATTTTTTCTATATTACTATATCCACTTACTCTCATGGCTCCTATAGGTTGTATATCCAAATGACTTTCTTAAATTATATCACCTTTATATCAACGCTATAGAAAAAAATAACACAATTAGTTTCGACGCTTGCTAGCACCATCTTCAACATTTATATAAATAGGCGTGTGCCTGAAAAAAGAAGAGAGAAATGAGGAAACAAAAGTGTGATCTACAGGTGAAAGGATAGAATTCCTGGAAAACAGTTAAGCAGGACAAAACGAAATAGGTGGGGGAAAAGGGCAGGATAAACCTTTCGTTGCCAAAAGGGAATGGAAAGGGAAAACTTTTTCGTTGGAAGAAGAGGATTTCGGTTAAAATTTGCTTGATTCATTTTGATGTTATCTAAAATAATGTGTTCGCTAGCCTCCTCATACTCGTAATTAGAAGAATGACTGGCAAAATATTTTTTTCATTAAGTGGGGCTGCAGAGATCAGGTTAGAAATTTTGTATGTTCTTCAGCCTATAACTTACTAGATGTTACCATTATATGATGTGTATTGAATTAAAATCATTATCATCTTTTATTTTATCAGTTATGAAAAATGATAAGACCAGTAATCGCAGAATTGTCGCTTTTACATGACTTTAGTATTCCACGTAGGATTGGCAAGTTATTGCAGGTGTGTAATTAACTTGACTTAACTGACTTGAGATTAGTGTAATCAATATGCTTGCAGTATGCAAAACATTTCACTCGTATTAATTTTAAAGGTTCTTATATCTACGAAACTAATAACTGTGCCTATCATTTAATGGAACAAAAGAATGGAAAAAACTATACACCCAATGATTGTAATGAAAAAGAACAGAAGGAATGCTAGTGGACAGTGATGATATTCATAAGGAAACAAAAGTAATTTCTGGATTACGTTCTAGACTACGTTTAACTGAACTTTACTTTACTAAGAAGTATTTAAGAAGTATGATCAATGCTGAATTAAAAACATGTAAATCAGAACTTAGATTTGTTCCCTTACGATGATCTGCAATCATAAAAGGGCATGTTCCATATCAATCGAAATAACGATTTCTTGCCTTGACAATGATATACAAAAGGAATAAAAGGTGATTCCCAGCTAAATCCGAGTCTATGTAAATCCAATCAATACAATTTATTCGTTATTACATTTCGTTATATATTTATTATATATTCGTTATAAATTTTGCTTTTATGATTAATTGAAAATTACGGAAATTCAACCTACGTTAAAGTTTGTGGCTCATTACAAAATGTGAGCAGTAATATCTAAATATTTTCAATCTCTACGTTTTGATGGCTGTATTAATTTACGGTCACGTACGGTTTAATTTTTTTTATTTGAAGTCTCGTGTGTTTGAGAATGAAATTTATTTGCGTGAATACAGAAGCCTACCTCTCCGGATATCTTTTAAACAGCTCCATGCATCATAATTCTCAGAAGAATGCAGATTATTATACACTAATCCACAGACATTTACAATCCCATTCTCGCCCGAAAATTTCGAAAAATAGCTTCGAACTTTTAAACACATACCTACATAAACGGTTAAAGCACCAACGTCCTCGGCCGTATGCTGCAGCGGAAACAACCGTTGTGCTTCTAAGAAGATCAACCCAGCAATAGCCCCCATTGAGAAGGAAGAAATATCATGGAAGAAATTACCCTTACTGGGTAAAATTTTCTCCAAAATCGCAAATATCCTTCCCAGAGAATCATAATTGTCCTTTACTTGCCTTTCAATTTGGCAAGCTCTTGGGAAAGTCCAAAGATAAGAGTGAAGGTAAGGACACAATGGGGGTCGATGATTTGGCATACGATGATTGTCCGGCAAGATATGCTGGGAGAAGGGTCACTGAATATCAGAGCCGCCTATCATTAGCGGGACTACCGTCTCGAAAGAGGGAAACCCATCGCCAGCTTCGCGGTACACTTCGCGTTCCATTATTGATTGATTTCGATGTCATCTAAATCAATGTGTCCGCTAGCCTTCTCTGATATACGTATAGTTTTTAGATGCATGCCTTAGTGTTGAAGAGAATCAAAATTCTTTTCTTAGTAAGCATGAAATTTTCCGTTTCCCCATTGTTTATTTTCCTATCATCCTCCCAAGGAAGTACCCCATTCATATTCCTTCATCGACGAACTTTTCCTTATGTCACCAATTTCAAGCAGTTCTCGCTCTCACGCAAAACCCCTAAAAGATGTCCCAAATATTAGACGGTCTAAAGCGACAGAAGACAGAAGCAACCTGTGACCGCTTCATTGAAGACCCTTTCTCTTTCCTCTCTCACCCCCACGGAGAAGCTCCCTTTGTTTCCTTGAGAAGGAAGGTATGAATGGCACCGATTAACCGTTATGTAGAGAAAATCGTTGAAAGCAGACGTTGCACCAGAAAGAGAACTTCCCACAGAAACCCTTAGTAATATATTTAAATGTATTATTCATGCATGAGCGTTTACGGGTGAATATTAAGAGTGGAGTTGTAACAGCATAAAATTGTTCGCTCATACCTTTTTCTAATGTTGAAACTCTTAATCGTATTAGCATTTTAAAATTTTTAACGGAGAAGGTTTAAATGAAAGTAATTAAATATTTGAAAGTATATTATTCAATTCTTTTTGTGCTTGACTCGACTCTGCACAACTAGTCCTTCTGATTTCATTATCCAAAAGAAATTTTCGCGCGTAATATATGAAGCAGTTATTTAAGAGACTACAGGTTAGATAGCAGTGAGTCCAAAATGATCGGAGCCCTCCGCTGGGTATCTTATAAGAATATAACTCTGTAAAGACAATAATTATTAGATATATTCGTTAGCTGTGATTTACATGACGAAATACGCGACGACATGATCCCTATTCTGAACATTCGTGATTTTGTGTGAGCCAGATAGTAAAAAGATTATCACGAGATTATAGCGAGGACAGATGGCCAATACCGCTATCATCTTGCGAACGGTATAAGGTGTGTAAATATGTAAATTATTTATATAGTTGAGTATTTCACACCCTCTGCAATAAGCCTCATGGAGGCTCGCGGATAGTTAATTTAAATGTATTTCTAACTTAGCAATCTTTCATGAATCTGCAACACCATTATTATATTTAAAATATTAGTGCTAAGTGCTACTCATATCATACGACCATAGTTACATATATATAGTAAAATCATCATATATATCAGCATATATTATTAAGTAGATTAAAAACGTATATTAACTTCATATTCATAATGGTTTTGCAAACAACCTTCACAGTATTGAGGTCTCTCGGTAATTTAAATAGATAGTTAACACCGTAAAAAGTTACATCTTGGATGAACATTTAAGTAAAGAACCCGCAAATCAGACAAATAAAAATTCCAAGCTTATATAAATGGCGCCCAAACAACCGCCAATTTTACAAATTCGTTTTCAATATAAACAAGCACCATATTTCCGCTTTGAGGTCCACTATCATCCAATGTTATTTGTAATAGCAGGTATTATTTTATTATTACTCCATATTTATTCTTATTACGCTTTTCACTAATTTTTCCTACTTCCGTTGACCTTATTTACAGTTGTTCATATTCTCTTAATTATCGTATCATAATGAAGCATAATCTTTACGAAAACGTTCATCCTGCGGGCATGTGGAGCATTAACTGAAATAACCAATTTCATTCTAAATCTGCATTGATGGAATATTTTATGTTAGGAGGAGATATGAGCAGTCAAAGTAATTCATGTCCAATATTTTATGAAGAAGAGCAAATTACGCTTGAGATTCGAGCCGATTTAACGAGATACGAATTTAATTCTTTCATAATACAATACTGCTTCTACTGCAGCAAAAGCAATGACTTTAAGCAATTATTAATAAAATACATATCGTCACAAAAGCCTTCAAAACGTGCCTGGCGTAAAGAGGAAGACGAAAAGCGCGCTCAAAACAGAGAATCTGAAAGACTCGCTCTTCTCGAGTTATGCTCGTTGCATCGAAGGTGGTAACTTTTTTATGCTGCTAGCTGTACCATTATTGTAAAATAAATTAAGGAAAAAATTTTAACATAAAAAATATTAAAAAATATTGCTTTATTTTGTAGAATTTTCTTTAATGTTTAAAAAAATACTTTTTGTTAAATCTTTCGAATTTTGATATATTTATCTTCAATATTAGTAAATATTTTAACTTTGATTTCTATAATTTAAGGAAAAAATCGAAAAAAAAGAAATATAAAATAATTGCAAATATTTTGCCAATTTTTCCGTAAATTGTTGAAAAAATGCTTTTCGAAACATTTTTGGAATTTTATAGTTATTAACTTCAATATTAGTCATAATTCATATTGAATTTCTCAAATTTAAGGGAAAAAATCCTAAAATATAAATTAAAAAAATATATAAAATAGTTCGTTGATATTTACTTTTTAAAAAAATTTCATTTTGAACAATCAATCGAATCCAGTAGCATAAATCTTAAAAATTAATCACAAATTATCTTTGGTTTATCAAATTTAAAGAAATAAAATCCAAAAAACTGACATTAATAAATGGCAAATATTTATCCGAATTTTCCATTATTTGTTAAAAAAAGGAATTTTTGAAAAATCTTTGGAATATTCTAATATATTAGTCAAAATTTATGCTTGATTTCTCAAATTTCTGAAAACAAATCCAAAAACGTTACATATAAAAAATTTCAAATGTTTTACTGATTTATCAGTAATTAGTAAAAAATTATTTTTTGAAAAATCTTTCGAGTTTTGTAATATTTATCTAGTATATTAGTAAATCTTTAACTTTGATTTCTGATATTTGATGAAAAAAATCCAAAAAAACTGAAAAATGTTTTCTTAAATTTCGAATATTACGCTGATTTTTCCATATTTTGTTAAAAATATCTTTGGAATTATGAAATAGCATTCTCAATATAAGTCAAAAATATATGTTTGATTTCTGAAATTTAAGGAAAAAATTTCCAAGAAACTAATTTAAAACAAATGCATACATAAAAAAAATTCCAATATTTCGCAAAATTTTCCATAATTTTTTGAAAATTAAGAATTTTTGTAAAATATTTGGAATTTTTTAATAATTATCTTCAATATTAGACCACGGTTATTCTTGATTTCTCAAATTTAAGGAAAAAATCCAAAAAAAGGAAATATTATTATAATGGCAAATATTTTGGTAAATTTTCCATAATTAGAAAAAAAAAGAATTTTGAAATATTTTTAGAATTCTCTTATATCCTCGATACTAGTCTTACTTTATCTTGGATTTCTTAAATTTTAGGCAAGAAAATCCAAAAAAAAATTTCGCTGAATTTGTTTTATAATTAGTTCTAAAAAAAACTTGCATGATCTTTTGAATTTTGTTAGAAATATCTTATACATTAGTAAATCTTTATTTTGATTTCTGAATTTTAAGAAAAAAAATTTAAAGCACTAAAATATTAAAAAATATTGCAAATTTTTGTTTATATTTCCTTAATTTGTCAAAATATAAAAACTTTTTGAAAAACTTTGGACTCATGATATTATTATCTTCAAAATTAGTCCAATGATATCCTTGATTTCTAAAATTTAAGGAAAGAAATCAAAAAAGAGAAATATTTTAAAAAATGTCAAATATCTTGGTGAATTTTCCATAATTTGTTGAAATAAAGAATTTTTGAGAAAGTTTTAGAATTCTCTTATTACTATAATCTTCCATTCTAGTCCAAATTAATCTTGGATTTCTTTTATTAAGGAAAGAAAATCCAAAAAAAAGAAATTTTTAAAAATATTTTGAAAATTTGCAAATATTTCGACTTATTTTCCATAATTTGTAAAAAAAAATTTTTGAAAGAGTTTTGGAATTTTGTTATAATTATCTTCAATATAAGTAAAAATGTATCCTGATATCTGAAATTTAAGAAGAAAATTTAAAAACCTAAAGAATTAAAAAACATTAAAAATATTTATTTGATATTTCCTTAATTTGTCAAAAAATAAAAATTTTTGGAAAAATATTTGGACTTTTGTTATAATTATATTCAATTTATGTCAAAATTTATCTTAGATTTCTCCAAATTCAAGAAAAAAATCAAAAAAGCTGATATAGTAAAAAAAATGGAAATATTTACCCTATTATTCCGTAGATTGATGAAAAAAATGCTTCTTAACATATTTGTTGAATTTTCTAGTTAATTACTTCAATATTAGTCGAAAAAATTCTTGAAATTCTCAAAGATAATGTAAAAATCAAAAAATTGAAACTAAAAAAAATGAAAATAGTTCCCCGATATTTCCTCAATATAAAAGAAATTCTTTTTCAAAAATTTACAGAATCTTGTGGTAAAAATCTTCAATATTAAACAAAAAGGTATCTTTGACTTCTAAATTTTCAAAGAAAAAAATCCAAAAAACTGAAATAAAAAAATATATATAGCATATATTTAGCCAAATTTTCCATAAATTGTAGAAAAGATTTAATTTATGAAAATCTATTGAATATTTTTATAATGATGATGATATGAGCTTACCATATTTTATAGAAATTTCTAATTTCCCGTTGTAGTAAACTAAAAAAACGACGATAACCGGTGAAGAAAATAGATGAAATTTCAGGTTTTTCCCCTTTTTTTACTTTAATTTGAGCAAAACTAGTCAAGTTTGTAATAATTTTGAAGTTATTGAGAAAATCTAACGAATTTTCAAATTTTCTTAACAGTGAACCCAAAATTCGTCTAAAACTATAAACAAATCGGTGAAATTTCAGAATATTGGCTATATTCTGATAAAATTAAGCAAAACGAGACAGGTTTCGGACTCTATTTAAATTTTATGTCATGATCTTACCATATTTTATAGAAATTTTAAATTTTTCTTTGCAGTAAACTCAAAAAACTTCAAAAACACAAAAAAGTCGGTGAAATTTCAGGTTCTTGGTCTTATTTTGATAAAAACAGTGCAAAGCAGTTTACTTTATGACTCATATTACATTTTATACTAAATTTATATAAACTTATTATTAAATTCATTAACTTTTTCGTAGCATTATACCCAAAAAACATCAATAACAAGAAAAAAACACGTGAAATTTCAGGTTTTTGGCCATATTTTGTTAAAAATTCAGCAAAACAGGTCAAGTTTTGACTCATATTACATTTATTTAGAGTTATTTATATATTACCGGCATAGGCTTATGTTTTCAATAAATACGGAGAAAGTCATGTGTTGGCCACATCAGATTTTTTTACCTAAATTTGATCAAAAATAGTAAATTTTGTACAAATTTAAAAGTTATTGAGAAAATCTAATGAATTTTCAAATTTCCTTAACAGTGAACCCAAAATTCGTCAAAAACTCCAAAAAAATCGGTGAAATTTCATGTTTTTGGCCATATTTTGCTAAAAATTGAGCAGAACAGGTCAAGTTTTTATTCAAATTACATTTATTGACTAAATATTTATAAAGTTATTGAAATCATTAAATTTTTAGAGGCATTTCACACAAAAAAGGTCAAAAACACGAAAAATTCGGTGTAATTTCAGGTTTTTTGCTATATTCCGATAAAATAAATAGCAAAATAAGACATTTTTGGACTTTTTAAAAAGTTTATGGGAAGATATAAAAAATGATATAGAATTTTTCTATATCTCGTTGCAATTAACTCAAAAAACGTCGAAAATCAGAAAAAAAATTGATGAAATTTCAAGTTTTTGGCCATATTTAACTTAAAATAAAGCAATTATAGTCAAGTTTTAAGTCAATTTAAATATATAGGTTCTATCCATCCAAATTAAAAACAAAATTTTAATTTTATTTAATAGTTAACCCAAATATCATCAAAAACTCGAAAATAATCGTTGAAATTTCAGTTTTTTGGCCATACTTTGCTAAAAATTGAGCAAATCTATTCGAGTTTGGACTCATTTTTAACTTCATGACGACATATGTCCATATTTTTTAAAATTTTTGAATTTTAATTTAGTATGTTACTCAAAAAACGTGGAAAACTCGAATAAAAAATCGGTTAAATTTTATGCTTTCCGCCATATTCCGCTAAATTTTAGCAAAACTTGACACTTTTGGACTCTTCTTAAAATTTATGACATGATCTTACCGTATCTTATTGAAATTTATAATTTTCTTTGAAGTAAACTCAAAAAACATCGAAAACACAATAGAAACCGATGAAATTTCATGTTTTTGCCATATTTTGATAAAAAATGAGCTAACCAGGTGAACTTTTGACTCATATTACATTATATGACTTAATATATATAAATTTATTGAATTCATTAAATTTTTTGTATTATTTCACCCAAAAAACGTCAAAATCCCGAAAAAAAACTGATGAAATTACAGGTTTTTGACCATATTTTGCTAAAAATTGCGAAGAACAGGTCAAGTATTGAATCATATTACATTTATTGTCTAAATATTTAAAATTTTTTAAATTCATTAAATTTTGAGGCATTTACCCAACAAAGGTCAAAAACTCGAAATAATCGGTGTAATTACAGGTTTTTTGCCATATTTTGCTAAAAATTGAGCAAATCTATTCGAGTTTGGACTCATTTTAAAGTTCATGACGACATATATCCAAATTCATTAAAATTTTTAAATTATATTTTAGAAGGTTTACTCAAAAAACGTGAAAAACTCGAATAAAGAATCGGTTAAATTTTATGCTTTCGGCCATATTCCGCTAAAATTGAGCAAAACGGGACAGGTTTCGGACTCGATTTTAAGTTAATGTAATGATCTTACCATATTTTATAGAAATTTTTAATTTTTCTTTGCAGTAAACTCAAAAAACGTCAAAAACTCAAAAAAGTCAGTGAAATTTCAGGTTCTTTTCTTATTTTGATAAAAATTGTGCAAACAAGTTTACTTTTTACTCATATTACATTTTTAACTAAATTTATATAAAATTATTACTAAATTTATTAACTTTTTCGTAGCATTATACCCAAAAAACGTCAATAACAAGAAAAAAAACACGTGAAATTTCAGGTTTTTGGCCATATTTTGGTTAAAATTCAGCAAAACAGGTCAAGTTTTGACTCATATTACATTCTTAGACTAAATATATATAAATTCATAAATTCGCTAAATTTTTAGGGTCATTTTACCCAAAAAACGTCAATAACCCGAAAAAAACTTTTGAAATATGAGGTTTTTGGCCATATTTTGCTAAAAATTGAGCAAATCATTTCAAGTTATGATTCATTTTTAAGTTTTTGACGAGATATATCCAAATTCATTAAAATGTTTTAATTATTTTCATCATGTACTTCAAAAAATTCGATAACTCAAACACGGCCCAAGCAGTGGATTCCAAAAAGGTAAAAATTTATGTTTTTGGCTATATTTTTCATAACATTGCGGAAAACTAGACAGTATTGGACTATTTCTAAAGATAATGACATGATCTTACTATATATTATAGAAATATTTAATTTTTCGTTGCAGTTAACTCATAAAACGACGATAACCGGAGAAGAAAATGGATGAAATTTCAGGTTTTTCCCCTATTCTTACTTTAATTTGAGCAAAACTAGTCAAATTTGTACCAATTTTAAAGTTATTGAGAAAATCTAACGAATTTTCAAATTTTCTTAACAGTGAAACCAGAAAACGTCAAAAACTCCAAAAAAATCGGTGAAATTTCAGGTTTTTGGCCATATTTTGCTAAAAATTGAGCAGAAAAGGTCAATTTTTGATTCAGATTACATTTATTGACTAAATATTTATAAATTTATTGAAATTATTAAATTTTTAGAGGCATTTCACCCAAAAAAAGTTCAAAAACTCGAAAAAATCGGTGTAATTGCAGTTTTTTTTCCATATTTCGCTAAAAAAAATAGCAAACTAAGACAATTTTGGACTTTTTTAAAAGTTTATGGAAAGATATTACCAAATTAAATAGAATTTTTCTATATTTCGTTGCAATTATCTCAAAAAACATCGAAAATCCGAAAAAAAATGATGAAATTTCAAGTTTTTGGACATATTTAACTTAAAATAAAGCAAATATAGTCAACTTTTAAGTTATTTTAAATATATAGGCGCTATCTATCCAAATTAAAAACAAAATTTTAATTTTATTTAATAGTTAACCCAAAAAACGTCAATAACAAGAAAAAAACTGGTGAAATTTGAGGTTTTTGGCCATATTTTGGTAAATGTTGAGCAAAACAGATCATGTCTTTACTCATATTACATTTTTCGACTAAATATATATAAATTCATAAATTCGCTAAATTTTTAGGGTCATTTTACCCAAAACACGTCAATAACCCGTAAAAAACTGGTGAAATTTGAGGTTTTTTGCCATATTTTGGTAAATATTGAGCAAACCTGATTATGTTTTGACTCATATTACATTCTTAGACTAAATATATATATAAATTCATAAATTCGCTAAATTTTTAGGGTCATTTTACCCAAAAAACGTCAATAACCCGAAAAAAACTTTTGAAATTTGAGGTTTTTGGCCATATTTTGCTATAAATTGAGCAGAACAGGTCAATTTTTGATTCAAATTACATTTATTGACTAAATATTTATAAAGTTATTGAAATCATTAAATTTTTAGAGGCATTTCACCCAAAAAAGGTCAAAAACTCGAAAAATTCGGTGTAATTTCAGGTTTTTTGCCATATTTTGCTAAAAAAATAGCAAAATAAGACAATTTAGGAATTTTTAAAAATTTTATGGAAAGATATTACCAAATTAAATAGAATTTTTCTATATTTCGTTGCAATTATCTCAAAAAACATCGAAAATCCGAAAAAAATGATGAAATTTCAAGTTTTTGGCCATATTTAACTTAAAATAAAGCAAATATAGTCAACTTTTAAGTCATTTTAAATATATAGGCGCTATCTATCTAAATTAAAAACTAAATTTTAATTTTATTTAATAGTTAACCCAAAAATCGTCAAAAACTCGAAAATAATCATTGAAATTTCAGTTTTTTGGCCATATTTTGCTAAAAATTGAGCAAATCTATTTGAGTTTGGACTAATTTTAATGTTCATGACGACATATATCCAAATTCTTTAAAATTTTTGAATTATATTTTAAAAGGTTACTCAAAAACGTGGAAAACTGGAATAAAAAATCGGTTAAATTTTATGCTTTCGGCCATATTCCGCGTAAAATTGAACAAAACGGGAAGGGTTTCGGAACCTTTTTAAAGTTTATGTCATGATTTTACCATATTTTATAGAAATTTTTAATTTTTCTTTACAGTTAACTCAAAAAACCTCGAAAACACAAAAAAGTCGGTGAAATTTCAGGTTCTTGGTCTTATTTTAAAAAGAGATGTGCAAACCAGTTTACTTTTTGTTTATATTACATTTTTACTAAATTTATATAAACTTATTATTAAATTCATTAACTTTTCCGTAGCATTATACCCAAAAAAAGTCAATAACAAGAAAAAAACACGTGAAATTTCAGGTTTTTGGCCATATTTTGGTAAAAATTCAGCAAAAAAGGTCAAGTTGTGACTCATATAACATGCTTTGACTAAATATATATAAAATTATAAATTCGCTAAATTTTTAGCGGCATTTTACCCAAAAAACGTCAATAACCCATAAAAAAATGGTGAAATTTGAGGTTTTTTGCCATATTTTTGTAAATATTGAGCAAATCTATTAATGTTTGGACTCATACTACATTTTTTGACTAAATATATATAAATTCGCTAAATGTTTAGAGTCATTTTACCCAAAAAACGTTAAAAACCCGAAAAAAACTGGTGAAATTTCAGGTTTTTGGGCATATTTTGCTAAAATTTAAGCAGAACAGATCAAGTTTTGACTCATATTACGTTTATTGACAAAAAACTTATAAAGTTATTGAAATTATTAAATTTTTAGAGGCATTTCACCCAAAAAAAGTTCAAAAACTCGAAAAAATCGGTGTAATTTCAGTATTTTTTCCATATTTCGCTAAAAAAATAGCAAACTAAGACAATTTTGGACTTTTTTAAAAGTTTATGGAAAGATATTACCAAATTAAATAGAATTTTTCTATATTTCGTTGCAATTGTCTCAAAAAACATCGAAAATCCGAAAAAAAATGATGAAATTTCAAGTTTTTGGACATATTTAACTTAAAATAAAGCAAATATAGTCAACTTTTAAGTTATTTTAAATATATAGGCGCTATCTATCAAAATTAAAAACAAAATTTTAATTTTATTTAATAGTTAACCCAAAAATCGTCAAAAACTCGAAAATAATCGTTGAAATTTCAGTTTTTTGGCCATATTTTGCTAAAAATTGAGCAAATCTATTCGAGTATGGACTCATTCTAATGTTCATGACGACATATATCCAAATTCTTTAAAATTTTTGAATTATATTTTAGAAGGTTACTCAAAAACCTGGAAAACTCAAATAAAAAATAGGTTAAATTTTATGCTTTCGGCCATATTCCGCTAAAATTGAACAAAACGGGAAGGGTTTCGGTATCTTTTTAAAGTTTATGTCATGATCTTACCATATTTTATAAAAATTTTTAATTTTTCTTTACAATAAACTCAAAAAACTTCGAAAACACAAAAAATTCGGTGAAATTACAGGTTCTTGGTCTTATTTTGATAAAAGTTGTGCAAACCAGTTTAATTTTTGACTCATATTACATTTTTACTAAATTTATATAAACTTAATATTTAATTCATTAACTTTTTCGTGGCATTATACCAAAAAAACGTCCATAACAAGAAAAAAAACACGTGAAATTTCAGGTTTTTAGCCATATTTTGGTAAAAATTCAGCAAAAAAGGTCAAGTTTTGACTCATATTACATGCTTTGACTAAATATATATAAAATCATAAATTCGCTAAATTTTTAGCGGCATTTTACCCAAAAAACGTCAATAACCCGTAAAAAACTGGTGAAATTTGTGGTTTTTCGGTTATATTTTGGTAAATAATGAGCAAATCTATTAATGTTTGGACTCATATTACATTTTTTGACTAAATATATATAAATTCGCTAAATTTTTAGGGTCATTTTACCCAAAAAAAGTTTAAAAACTCGAAAAAATCGGTGTAATTTCAGTTTTTTTTCAATATTTCGCTAAAAAAATAGCAAACTAAGAAAATTTTGGACTTTTTTTAAAGTTTATGGAAAGGTATTACCAAATCAAATAGAAATTTCTATATTTCGTTGCAATTATCTCAAAAAACATCGAAAATCCGAAAAAAATGATGAAATTTCAAGTTTTTGGACATATTTAACTCAAATTAAAGCAAATATAGTCAACTTCTAAGTTATTTTAAATATAAAGGGGCTATCTATCCAAATTAAAAACAAAATTTTAATTTTATTTAATAGTTAACCCAAAAAACGTCAATAACAAGAAAAAAACTGGTGAAATTTGAGGTTTTTGGCCATATTTTGGTAAATATTGAGCAAACCGGATCATGATTTGACTCATATTACATTCTTAGACTAAATATATATAAATTCATAAATTCGCTAAATTTTTAGTGTCATTTTACCCAAAAAACGTCAATAACCCGAAAAAAACTTTTGAAATTTGAGGTTTTTGGCCATATTTTGCTATAAATTGAGCAAATCTATTCAAGTTATGATTCATTTTTAAGTTTTTGACGAGATATATCCAAATTCATTAAAATGCTTTAATTATTTTAATCATGTACTTCAAAAAAGTCGATAACTCAAAAAAAAGGTAAAATTTTATGATTTTGGCCATATTTTTCATAACATTGCGGAAAACTAGACAGTATTGGACTTTTTCTAAAGATAATGACATGATCTTACCATATATTATATAAATATTTAATTTTTCGTTGCAGTAAACTCATAAAACGACGATAACCGGAGAAGAAAATGGATGAAATTTCAGGTTTTTCCCCTATTCATACTTAAATTTGAGCAAAACTAGTCAAATTTGTACCAATTTTAAAGCTATTGATTAAATCTAACGAATTTTCAAATTTTCTTAACAGTGAACCCAAAAAACGTTAAAAACCCGAAAAAAACTGGTGAAATTTCAGGTTTTTGGCCATAGTTTGCTAAAAATTGAGCAGAACAGGTCAAGTTTTGATTCAGATTACATTAATTGACTAAATATTTATAAAGTTATTGAAATAATTAAATTTTTAGAGGCATTTCACCCAAATAAGGTCAAAAACTCGAAATAATCGGTGTAATTTCAGGTTTTTTGCCATATTTTGCTAAAAAAATAGCAAAATAAGAAGATTTAGGACTTTTTAAAAATTTTATGGGAAGATATTATAAATTATATAGAATTTTTCTATATTTCGTTGCAATTAACTCAAAAAACGTCGAAAATCCTAAAATAAATGATGAAATTTCAAGTTTTTGGCCATATTTAACTTAAAATAAAGCAAATATAGTCAACTTTTAAGTAATTTTAAATATATAGTCGCTATCTATCCAAATTAAAAACAAAATTTTAATTTTTATTAATAGTTAACCCAAAAATCGTTAAAAAACTCGAAAATAATCGTTGAAATTTCAGTTTTTTGGCCATATTTTGCAAAAAATTGAGCAAATCTATTCGAGTTTGGACTCATTTTAATGTTTATGACGACATGTATCCAAATTCTCTAAAGTTTTTGAATTATATTTTTGAAGGTTACTCAAAAAACGTGGAAAACTCAAATAAAAAATCGGTTCAATTTTACGCTTTCGGCCATATTCCGCTAAAATTGAACAAAACATGAAGGGTTTCCGAATCTATTTAAAGTTTATGTCATGATCTTACCATATATTTTAGAGATTTTTAATTTTTCTTTACAGTTAACTCAAAAAACCTCGAAAACACAAAAAAGTCGGTGAAATTTTAGGTTCTTGGTCTTATTTTGATAAGAGTTTTGCAAACCAGTTTACTTTTTGACTCATATTACATTTTTACTAAATTTATATAAACTTATTATTAAATTCATCAACTTTTTCGTAGCATTATACCCAAAAAAAGTCAATAACAAGAAAAAAACACGTGAAATTTCAGGTTTTTGGCCATATTTTGGAAAACATTCAGCAAAAAAGGTCAATTTTTGACTCATATTACATGCTTTGACAAAATATATATAAAATTATAAATTCGCTAAATTTTTAGGGTCATTTTACCAAAAAAACGTTAAAAACCCGAAAAAAACCGGTGAAATTTCAGGTTTTTGGCCATATTTTGCTAAAAATTGAGCAGAACAGATCAAATTTTGACTCATATTACATTAATTGACAATAAATTTATAAAGTTATTGAAATTATTAAATTTTTAGAGGCATTTTACCCAAAAAAAGTTCAAAAACTCAAAAAAATCGGTGTAATTTCAGTTTTTTTTCCATATTTCGCTAAAAAAATAGCAATCTAAGACAATTTTGGACTTTTTTAAAAGTTTATGGAAAGATATTACCAAATTAAATAGAATTTTTCTATATTTCGTTGCAATTATCTCAAAAAACATCGAAAATCCGAAAAAAAATGATGAAATTTCAAGTTTTGGACATATTTAACTTAAAATAAAGCAAATATAGTCAACTTTTAAGTCATTTTAAATATATAGGCGCTATCTATGAAATTAAAAAAAAAAATTTTAATTTTATTTAATAGCTAACCCAAAAATCGTCAAAAACCCGAAAATAATCGTTGAAATTTCAGTTTTTTGGCCATATTTTGCTATAAATTGAGCATATCTATTCGAGTTTAGACTCATTTTAATGTTCATGACGACATATATCCAAATTCTTTTAAAATGTTTGAATTTTATTTTAGAAGGTAGCTCAAACAACGTGGAAAACTCGATTAAAAAATCGGTTAAATTTTATGCTTTCGGCCATGTTCCGCTAAATTTTAGCAAAACTTGACTGTTTTGGACTCTTCTTAAAATTTATGACATGATCTTACCATATTTTATAGAAATTTATAATTTTTCTTTGAAAAAAAAACACAAAAAACGTCGAAAACACAATAGAAACAGATGAAATTTCATGTTTTTGGGCATATTTTGTTAAAAAGTGAGCTAACCAGGTGTATTTTTGACTCATATTACATAATTTGACTTAATATATATAAATTTATTGAATTCATTAAATTTTTTGTATTATTTCACCCATAAAACGTCAAAATCCCGAAAAAAACTGATGAAATTACAGGTTTTTGGCCATATTTTGCTAAAAATTGAGCAGAACAGGTCAAGTATTAAATCATATTAAATTTATTGTCTAAATATTTATAATTTTTTAAATTCATTAAATTTTGAGGCATTTCACACAAAAAAGGTCAAAAACTCGAAATAAACGGTGTAATTTCAGGTTATTTGCCATATTTTGCTAAAAAAAATAGCAAAATAAGACAATTTAGGACTTTTTTAAAATAGTATGGAAGGATATAACCAAATTATATAGAATGTTTCTATATCTCATTGCAATTAACTCAAAAATCGTCAAAAACTCGAAAATGATCGTTGAAATTCAGTTTTTAGGCCATATTTTGCTAAAAATTGAGCAAATCTATTCGAGTTTGGGCTCATTTTAAAGTTCATGAAGACATATCCAAATTCATTAAAATTTTTAAATTATATTTTAGAAGGTTACTCAAAAAACGTGGAAAACTCGAATAAAAAATCGGTAAAATTGTATGCTTTCGGCCATAATCCGCTAAAATTGAGCAAAACGGGACAGGTTTCGTACTCAATTCATAGTTTTTGTCATGATCCTACAATATTTTATAGAAATTTTTAATTTTTCTTTACAGTAAACTCAAAAAACGTCGAAAACACAAATAAATCGCTGAAATTTCAGGTTCTTGGTCTTATTTTGATAACAATTGTGCAAAACAGGTCACGTTTTAACTCTTATTACATTTTTTACTAAATTCATATAAATTAATTAAATTCATTACATTTTTCGTAGCATTTCACCAAAAAAACGTCCATAACCCGAAAAAAACTGGTAAAATTTCAGGTTTTTGGCCATATTTTGCTAAACATTGAGCAAATCTATTCAAAGTATGATTCATTTTTAAGTTTTTGACGAAATATATCCAAATTCATTAAAAGGTTTCAATAATTTTCATCATGCATCTCAAAAAAGTCGATAACTAAAAAAAAATCGCTAAAATTTTGTTTCGGGCCATATTTTTCATAACATTGCGAAAAACTAGACAGTATTGGAATACTTTTAAAGGTAATGACATGATCTTACCACATTTTATAGAAATTTTTAATTTTTCGTTGCAGTAAACTCATAAAACGACGATAACCGGAGAAGAAAATGGATGAAATTTCAGGTTTTTCCCCTTTTTTACTTTAATTTGAGCAAAACTAGTCAAGTTTGTACTAATTTGAAAGTTATTGGGAAAATCTAACGAATTTTCAAATTTTCTTAACAGTGAACCCAAAAAACGTCAAAAACTCCAAAAAAATCGGTGAAATTTCAGGTTTTTGGCCATATTTTGCTAAAAATTGAGCAGAACAGGTCACGTATTGAATCATATTAAATTTATTGTCTAAATATTTATAATTTTTTTAAATTCATTAAATTTTGAGGCATTTCACACAAAAAAGGTCAAAAACTCGAAATAATCGGTGTAATTTCAGGTTATTTGCCATATTTTGCTAAAAAAATAGCTAAATAAGACAATTTAGGACTTTTTTAAATAGTATGGAAGGATATAACCAAATTATATAGAAAAATTTCTATATCTCATTGCAATTAACTCAAAAATCGACAAAAACTCGAGAATAATTGTTGTTATTTCAGTTTTTTGGCCATATTTTGCTAAAAATTGAGCAAATCTTTTCAAGTTTGGACTCATTTTAAAGTTCATGAAGACATATCCAAATTCATTAAAATTTTTAAATTATATTTTAGAAGGTTACTCAAAAAACGTGGAAAACTCGAATAAAAAATCGGTAAAATTGTATGCTTTCGGCCATATTCCGCTAAAATTGAGGAAAACGGGACAGGTTTTGGACTCGATTCAAAGTATTTGTCATGATCCTACCATATTTTATAGAAATTTTAAATTATTTTTTGCAGTAAACTCAAAAAACGTCGAAAACACAAATAAATCGCTGAAATTTCAGGTTCTTGGTCTTATTTTGATAACAATTGTGCAAATCAGGTCACGTTTTGACTCATATTACATTTTTTACTAAATTCATATAAATTAATTAAATTCATTACATTTTTCATAGCATTTCACCAAAAAAACGTCCATAACCCGAAAAAAACTGGTAAAATTTCAGGTTTTTGGCCATATTTTGCTAAACATTGAGCAAATCTATTCAAGGTATGATTCATTTTTAAGTTTTTGACGAAATATATCCAAATTCATTAAAAGGTTTCAATAATTTTCATCATGTAACTCAAAAAAGTCGATAACTGAAAAAAAATCGCTAAAATTTTGTTTCGGGCCATATTTTTCATAACATTGCGGAAAACTAGACAGTATTGGAATATTTTTAAAGGTAATGACATGATCTTACCACATTTTATAGAAATTTTTAATTTTTCGTTGCAGTAAACTCATAAAAAGACGATAACCGGAGAAGAAAATGGATTAAATTTCAGGTGTTTCCCCTATTCTTACTTTAATTTGAGCAAAACTAGTCAAGTTTGTACTAATTTTAAGGTTATTGAGAAAATCTAACGAATTTTCAAATTTTCTTAACAGTGAACCCAAAAAACGTCAAAAACTCCAAAAAAATCGGTGAAATTTCAGGTTTTTGGCCATATTTTGCTAAAAATTGAGCAGAACAGGTCAATTTTTGATTCAGATTACATTTATTGACTAAATATTTATCAAGTTATTGAAATCATTAAATTTTTAGAGGCATTTCATCCAAAAAACTCGAAAAATTCGGTGAAATTTCAGGTTTTTTGCCATATTTTGCTAAAAAAATAGCAAAATAAGACAATTTAGGACTTTTTAAAAATTTTATGGGAAGATATTATAAATTATATAGAATTTCTCTATATTTCGTTGCAAATATTTCAAAAAACGTCGAAAATCCGAAAAAAAATGATGAAATTTCAAGTTTTTGGCCATATTTAACTTAAAATAAAGCAAATATAGTCAACTTTTAAGTGATTTTAAATATATAGGCGCTATCTATCCAAATTAAAAACAAAATTTTAATTTTATTTAATAGTTAACCCAAAAATCGTCAAAAACTCGACACTAATCGTTGAAATTTCAGTTTTTTGGCCATATTTTGCTAAAAATTGAGCAAATCTATTCGAGTTTGGACTCATTTTAATGTTCATGACGACATATATCAAATTCTTTAAAATTTTTGAATTATATTTTTAAAGGTTACTCAAAAAACGTGAAAACTCGAATAAAAAATCGGTTAAATTTTATGCTTCCGGCCATATTCCGCTAAAATTGAACAAAACGGGAAGGGTTTCGGTATCTTTTTAATGTTTATGTCATGATTTTACCATATTTTATAGAAATTTTTAATTTTTCTTTACAGTAAACTCAAAAAACCTCGAAAACACAAAAAAATCGGTGAAATTTCAGGTTCTTGGTCTTATTTTGATAAAAGTTGTGCAAACCAGTTTACTTTTTGACTCATATTACATTTTTACTAAATTTATATAAACTTATTATTAAATTCATTAACTTTTTCGTAGCATTATACCAAAAAAACGTCAATAACAAGAAAAAAACACGTGAAATTTCAGGTTTTTGGCCATATTTTGGTAAAAATTCAGCAAAAAAGGTCAAGTTTTGACTCATATTACATGCTTTGACTAAATATATATAAAATTATAAATTCGCTAAATTTTTAGGGTCATTTTACCCAAAAAACGTTAAAAACCCGAAAAAAACTGGTGAAATTTCTGGTTTTTGGCCATATTTAGCTTAAAATTGAGCAGAACAGATCAAGTTTTGACTCATAATACATTTAATGACAAAAAATTTATAAAGTTATTGAAATTATTAAATTTTTAGAGGCATTTCACCAAAAAAAGTTCAAAAAATCGGTGTACATTCAGGTTTTTTTCCATATTTCGCTAAAAAAATAGCAAACCTGGACAATTTTGGACTTTTTTAAAAGTTTATGGAAAAATATTACCAAATTAAATAGAATTTTTCTATATTTCGTTGCAATTAACTCAAATAACGTCGAAAATCCGTTAAAATGATGAAATTTCAAGTTTTTGGCCATATTTAACTTAAAATAAAGCAAATATAGTCAACTTTTAAGTCATTTTAAATATATAGGCAATATCTATCCAAATTTAAAAGAAAATTTTAATTTTATTTAATAGTTAACCCAAAAATCGTCAAATACTCGAAAATAATCGTTGAAATTTCAGTTTTTTGGCCATATTTTGCTAAAAATTGAGCAAATCTATTCGAGTTTGGACTCATTTTAATGTTCATGATGACATGTATCCAAATTCTTTAAAATTTTTGAATTATATTTTTGAAGGTTACTCAAAAAACGTGGAAAACTCGAATAAAAAATCGGTAAAATTGTATGCTTTCGGCCATATTCCGCTAAAATTGAGCAAAACGGGAAGGGTTTCCGAATGTATTTAAAGTTTATGTCATGATCTTACCATATTTTATAGAGATTTTTAATTTTTCTTTACAGTTAACTCAAAAAACCTCGAAAACACAAAAAAGTCGGTGAAATTTTAGGTTCTTGGTCTTATTTTGATAAGAGTTGTGCAAACCAGTTTACTTTTTGACTCATATTACATTTTTACTAAATTTAAATAATTTATTATTAAATTCATCAACTTTTTCGTAGCATTATACCAAAAAACGTCAATAACAAGAAAAAAACACGTGAAATTTCAGGTTTTTGGCCATATTTTGGTAAACATTCAGCAGAAAAGGTCAACTTTTGACTCATATTACATGCTTTGACTAAATATATATAAAATTATAAATTCGCTAAATTTTTAGGGTCATTTTACCAAGAAAACGTAAAAAACCCGAAAAAAACCGGTGAAATTTCAGGTTTTTGGCCATATTTTGCTAAAAAAATAGCAAAATAAGACAATTTAGGACTTTTTAAAAATTTTATGGGAAGATATTATAAATTATATAGAATTTCTCTATATTTCGTTGCAAATATTTCAAAAAACGTCGAAAATCCGAAAAAAAATGATGAAATTTCAAGTTTTTGGCCATATTTAACTTAAAATAAAGCAAATATAGTCAACTTTTAAGTGATTTTAAATATATAGGCGCTATCTATCCAAATTAAAAACAAAATTTTAATTTTATTTAATAGTTAACCCAAAAATCGTCAAAAACTCGACACTAATCGTTGAAATTTCAGTTTTTTGGCCATATTTTGCTAAAAATTGAGCAAATCTATTCGAGTTTGGACTCATTTTAATGTTCATGACGACATATATCAAATTCTTTAAAATTTTTGAATTATATTTTTAAAGGTTACTCAAAAAACGTGAAAACTCGAATAAAAAATCGGTTAAATTTTATGCTTCCGGCCATATTCCGCTAAAATTGAACAAAACGGGAAGGGTTTCGGTATCTTTTTAATGTTTATGTCATGATTTTACCATATTTTATAGAAATTTTTAATTTTTCTTTACAGTAAACTCAAAAAACCTCGAAAACACAAAAAAATCGGTGAAATTTCAGGTTCTTGGTCTTATTTTGATAAAAGTTGTGCAAACCAGTTTACTTTTTGACTCATATTACATTTTTACTAAATTTATATAAACTTATTATTAAATTCATTAACTTTTTCGTAGCATTATACCAAAAAAACGTCAATAACAAGAAAAAAACACGTGAAATTTCAGGTTTTTGGCCATATTTTGGTAAAAATTCAGCAAAAAAGGTCAAGTTTTGACTCATATTACATGCTTTGACTAAATATATATAAAATTATAAATTCGCTAAATTTTTAGGGTCATTTTACCCAAAAAACGTTAAAAACCCGAAAAAAACTGGTGAAATTTCTGGTTTTTGGCCATATTTAGCTTAAAATTGAGCAGAACAGATCAAGTTTTGACTCATAATACATTTAATGACAAAAAATTTATAAAGTTATTGAAATTATTAAATTTTTAGAGGCATTTCACCAAAAAAAGTTCAAAAAATCGGTGTACATTCAGGTTTTTTTCCATATTTCGCTAAAAAAATAGCAAACCTGGACAATTTTGGACTTTTTTAAAAGTTTATGGAAAAATATTACCAAATTAAATAGAATTTTTCTATATTTCGTTGCAATTAACTCAAATAACGTCGAAAATCCGTTAAAATGATGAAATTTCAAGTTTTTGGCCATATTTAACTTAAAATAAAGCAAATATAGTCAACTTTTAAGTCATTTTAAATATATAGGCAATATCTATCCAAATTTAAAAGAAAATTTTAATTTTATTTAATAGTTAACCCAAAAATCGTCAAATACTCGAAAATAATCGTTGAAATTTCAGTTTTTTGGCCATATTTTGCTAAAAATTGAGCAAATCTATTCGAGTTTGGACTCATTTTAATGTTCATGATGACATGTATCCAAATTCTTTAAAATTTTTGAATTATATTTTTGAAGGTTACTCAAAAAACGTGGAAAACTCGAATAAAAAATCGGTAAAATTGTATGCTTTCGGCCATATTCCGCTAAAATTGAGCAAAACGGGAAGGGTTTCCGAATGTATTTAAAGTTTATGTCATGATCTTACCATATTTTATAGAGATTTTTAATTTTTCTTTACAGTTAACTCAAAAAACCTCGAAAACACAAAAAAGTCGGTGAAATTTTAGGTTCTTGGTCTTATTTTGATAAGAGTTGTGCAAACCAGTTTACTTTTTGACTCATATTACATTTTTACTAAATTTAAATAATTTATTATTAAATTCATCAACTTTTTCGTAGCATTATACCAAAAAACGTCAATAACAAGAAAAAAACACGTGAAATTTCAGGTTTTTGGCCATATTTTGGTAAACATTCAGCAGAAAAGGTCAACTTTTGACTCATATTACATGCTTTGACTAAATATATATAAAATTATAAATTCGCTAAATTTTTAGGGTCATTTTACCAAGAAAACGTAAAAAACCCGAAAAAAACCGGTGAAATTTCAGGTTTTTGGCCATATTTTGCTAAAAATTGAGCAGAACAGATCAAGTTTTGACTCATATTACATTAATTGACAATAAATTTATAAAGTTATTGAAATTATTAAATTTTTAGAGGCATTTTACCCAAAAAAAGTTCAAAAACTCGAAAAAATCGGTGTAATTTCAGTTTTTTTTCCATATTTCGCTAAAAAAATAGCAAACTAAGACAATTTAGGACTTTTTTAAAATAGTATGGAAGGATATAACCAAATTATATAGAATGTTTCTATATCTCATTGCAATTAACTCAAAAATCGTCAAAAACTCGAGAATAATTGTTGTAATTTCAGTTTTTTGGCCATATTTTGCTAAAAATTGAGCAAATCTATTCGAGTTTGGGCTCATTTTAAAGTTCATGAAGACATATCCAAATTCTTAAAATTTTTAAATTATATTTTAGAAGGTTACTCAAAAAACGTGGAAAACTCGAATAAAAAATCGGTAAAATTGTATGCTTTCGGCCATATTCCGCTAAAATTGAGCAAAACGGGACAGGTTTTGGACTCGATTCAAAGTATTTGTCATGATCCTACCATATTTTATAGAAAATTTTAATTATTTTTTGCAGTAAACTCAAAAAACGTCGAAAACACAAATAAATCGCTGAAATTTCAGGTTCTTGGTCTTATTTTGATAACAATTGTGCAAAACAGGTCACGTTTTGACTCATATTACATTTTTTACTAAATTCATATAAATTAATTAAATTCATTACATTTTTCATAGCATTTCACCAAAAAAACGTCCATAATCCGAAAAAAACTGGTAAAATTTCAGGTTTTTGGCCATATTTTGCTAAACATTGAGCAAATCTATTCAAGGTATGATTCATTTTTAAGTTTTTGACGATATATATCCAAATTCATTAAAAGGTTTCAATAATTTTCATCATGTAACTCAAAAAAGTCGATAACTGAAAAAAAATCGCTAAAATTTTGTTTCGGGCCATATTTTTCATAACATTGCGGAAAACTAGACAGTATTGGAATAATTTTTAAAGGTAATGACATGATCTTACCACATTTTATAGAAATTTTTAATTTTTCGTTGCAGTAAACTCATAAAAAGACGATAACCGGAGAAGAAAATGGATTAAATTTCAGGTTTTTCCCCTATTCTTACTTTAATTTGAGGAAAACTAGTCAAGTTTCTACTAATTTTAAGGTTATTGAGAAAATCTAACGAATTTTCAAATTTTCTTAACAGTGAACCCAAAAAACGTCAAAAACTCCAAAAAAATCGGTGAAATTTCAGGTTTTTGGCCATATTTTGCTAAAAATTGAGCAGAACAGGTCAATTTTTGATTCAGATTACATTTATTGACTAAATATTTATCAAGTTATTGAAATCATTAAATTTTTAGAGGCATTTCATCCAAAAAAGTTCAAAAACTCGAAAAATTCGGTGTAATTTCAGGTTTTTCGCCATATTTTGCTAAAAAAATAGCAAAATAAGACAATTTAGGACTTTTTAAAAATTTTATGGGAAGATATTATAAATTATATAGAATTTCTCTATATTTCGTTGCAATTATTTCAAAAAACGTCGAAAATCCGAAAAAAAATGATGAAATTTCAAGTTTTTGGCCATATTTAACTTAAAATAAAGCAAATATAGTCAACTTTTAAGTGATTTTAAATATATAGGCGCTATCTATCC
Source organism: Sympetrum striolatum (assembly GCA_947579665.1). Classification (NCBI taxonomy): domain Eukaryota; kingdom Metazoa; phylum Arthropoda; class Insecta; order Odonata; family Libellulidae; genus Sympetrum; species Sympetrum striolatum. The sequence continues at coordinate 42,264,905 of OX388342.1, read as the reverse complement.
AAATTAAAAACAAAATTTTAATTTTATTTAATAGTTAACCCAAAAATCGTCAAAAACTCGACACTAATCGTTGAAATTTCAGTTTTTTGGCCATATTTTGCTAAAAATTGAGCAAATCTATTCGAGTTTGGACTCATTTTAATGTTCATGACGACATATATCAAATTCTTTAAAATTTTTGAATTATATTTTTAAGGGTTACTCAAAAAACGTGAAAACACGAATAAAAAATCGGTTAAATTTTATGCTTTCGGCCATATTCCGCTAAAATTGAACAAAACGGGAAGGGTTTCGGAATCTTTTTAATGTTTATGTCATGATTTTACCATATTTTATAGAAATTTTTAATTTTTCTTTACAGTAAACTCAAAAAACCTCGAAAACACAAAAAAATCGGTGAAATTTCAGGTTCTTGGTCTTATTTTGATAAAAGTTGTGCAAACCAGTTTACTTTTTGACTCATATTACATTTTTACTAAATTTATATAAACTTATTATTAAATTCATTAACTTTTTCGTAGCATTATACCAAAAAAACGTCAATAACAAGAAAAAAACACGTGAAATTTCAGGTTTTTGGCCATATTTTGGTAAAAATTCAGCAAAAAAGGTCAAGTTTTGACTCATATTACATGCTTTGACTAAATATATATAAAATTATAAATTCGCTAAATTTTTAGGGTCATTTTACCCAAAAAACGTTAAAAACCCGAAAAAAACTGGTGAAATTTCTGGTTTTTGGCCATATTTAGCTTAAAATTGAGCAGAACAGATCAAGTTTTGACTCATAATACATTTAATGACAAAAAATTTATAAAGTTATTGAAATTATTAAATTTTTAGAGGCATTTCACCCAAAAAAAGTTCAAAAAATCGGTGTACTTTCAGGTTTTTTTCCATATTTCGCTAAAAAAATAGCAAACCTGGACAATTTTGGACTTTTTTAAAAGTTTATGGAAAAATATTACCAAATTAAATAGAATTTTTCTATATTTCGTTGCAATTAACTCAAATAACGTCGAAAATCCGTTAAAATGATGAAATTTCAAGTTTTTTGCCATATTTAACTTAAAATAAAGCAAATATAGTCAACTTTTAAGTCTTTTTAAATAAATAGGCAATATCTATCCAAATTAAAAAGAAAATTTTAATTTTATTTAATAGTTAACACAAAAATCGTCAAATACTCGAAAATAATCGTTGAAATTTCAGTTTTTTGGCCATATTTTGCTAAAAATTGAGCAAATCTATTCGAGTTTGGACTCATTTTAATGTTCATGACGACATGTATCCAAATTCTTTAAAATTCTTGAATTATATTTTTGAAGGTTACTCAAAAAACGTGGAAAACTCGAATAAAAAATCGGTAAAATTGTATGCTTTCGGCCATATTCCGCTAAAATTGAGCAAAACGGGAAGGGTTTCCGAATCTATTTAAAGTTTATGTCATGATCTTACCATATTTTATAGAGATTTTTAATTTTTCTTTACAGTTAACTCAAAAAACCTCGAAAACACAAAGAAGTCGGTGAAATTTTAGGTTCTTGGTCTTATTTTGATAAGAGTTGTGCAAACCAGTTTACTTTTTGACTCATATTACATTTTTACTAAATTTATATAAACTTATTATTAAATTCATCAACTTTTTCGTAGCATTATACCCAAAAAAAGTCAATAACAAGAAAAAAACACGTGAAATTTCAGGTTTTTGGCCATATTTTGGAAAACATTCAGCAAAAAAGGTCAACTTTTGACTCATATTACATGCTTTGACTAAATATATATAAAATTATAAATTCGCTAAAATTTTTAGGGTCATTTTACCAAGAAAACGTTAAAAACCCGAAAAAAAACCGGTGAAATTTCAGGTTTTTGGCCATATTTTGCTAAAAATTGAGCAGAACAGATCAAGTTTTGACTCATATTACATTAATTGACAATAAATTTATAAAGTTATTGAAATTATTAAATTTTTAGAGGCATTTTACCCAAAAAAAGTTCAAAAACTCGAAAAAATCGGTGTAATTTCAGTTTTTTTTCCATATTTCGCTAAAAAAATAGCAAACTAAGACAATTTAGGACTTTTTTAAAATAGTATGGAAGGATATAACCAAATTATATAGAATGTTTCTATATCTCATTGCAATTAACTCAAAAATCGTCAAAAACTCGAGAATAATTGTTGTAATTTCAGTTTTTTGGCCATATTTTGCTAAAAATTGAGCAAATCTATTCGAGTTTGGGCTCATTTTAAAGTTCATGAAGACATATCCAAATTCTTAAAATTTTTAAATTATATTTTAGAAGGTTACTCAAAAAACGTGGAAAACTCGAATAAAAAATCGGTAAAATTGTATGCTTTCGGCCATATTCCGCTAAAATTGAGCAAAACGGGACAGGTTTTGGACTCGATTCAAAGTATTTGTCATGATCCTACCATATTTTATAGAAATTTTTAATTATTTTTTTCAGTAAACTCAAAAAACGTCGAAAACACAAATAAATCGCTGAAATTTCAGGTTCTTGGTCTTATTTTGATAACAATTGTGCAAAACAGGTCACGTTTTGACTCATATTACATTTTTTACTAAATTCATATAAATTAATTAAATTCATTACATTTTTCATAGCATTTCACCAAAAAAACGTCCATAACCCGAAAAAAACTGGTAAAATTTCAGGTTTTTGGCCATATTTTGCTAAACATTGAGCAAATCTATTCATGGTATGATTCATTTTTAAGTTTTTGACGAAATATATCCAAATTCATTAAAAGGTTTCAATAATTTTCTTCATGTAACTCAAAAAAGTCGATAACTGAAAAAAATCGCTAAAATTTTGTTTCGGGCCATATTTTTCATAACATTGCGGAAAACTAGACAGTATTGGAATATTTTTAAAGGTAATGACATGATCTTACCACATTTTATAGAAATTTTTAATTTTTCGTTGCAGTAAACTCATAAAAAGACGATAACCGGAGAAGAAAATGGATTAAATTTCAGGTGTTTCCCCTATTCTTACTTTAATTTGAGCAAAACTAGTCAAGTTTGTACTAATTTTAAGGTTATTGAGAAAATCTAACGAATTTTCAAATTTTCTTAACAGTGAACCCAAAAAACGTCAAAAACTCCAAAAAAATCGGTGAAATTTCAGGTTTTTGGCCATATTTTGCTAAAAATTGAGCAGAACAGGTCAATTTTTGATTCAGATTACATTTATTGACTAAATATTTATCAAGTTATTGAAATCATTAAATTTTTAGAGGCATTTCATCCAAAAAACTCGAAAAATTCGGTGAAATTTCAGGTTTTTTGCCATATTTTGCTAAAAAAATAGCAAAATAAGACAATTTAGGACTTTTTAAAAATTTTATGGGAAGATATTATAAATTATATAGAATTTCTCTATATTTCGTTGCAATTATTTCAAAAAACGTCGAAAATCCGAAAAAAATGATGAAATTTCAAGTTTTTGGCCATATTTAACTTAAAATAAAGCAAATATAGTCAACTTTTAAGTGATTTTAAATATATAGGCGCTATCTATCCAAATTAAAAACAAAATTTTAATTTTATTTAATAGTTAACCCAAAAATCGTCAAAAACTCGACACTAATCGTTGAAATTTCAGTTTTTTGCCATATTTTGCTAAAAATTGAGCAAATCTATTCGAGTTTGGACTCATTTTAATGTTCATGACGACATATATCAAATTCTTTAAAATTTTTGAATTATATTTTTAAAGGTTACTCAAAAAACGTGAAAACTCGAATAAAAAATCGGTAAAATTGTATGCTTTCGGCCATATTCCGCTAAAATTGAACAAAACGGGAAGGGTTTCGGTATCTTTTTAATGTTTATGTCATGATTTTACCATATTTTATAGAAATTTTTAATTTTTCTTTACAGTAAACTCAAAAAACCTCGAAAACACAAAAAAATCGGTGAAATTTCAGGTTCTTGGGCTTATTTTGATAAAAGTTGTGCAAACCAGTTTACTTTTTGACTCATATTACATTTTTACTAAATTTATATAAACTTATAAATTCGCTAAATTTTTAGGGTCATTTTACCCAAAAAACGTTAAAAACCCGAAAAAAACTGGTGAAATTTCTGGTTTTTGGCCATATTTAGCTTAAAATTGAGCAGAACAGATCAAGTTTTGACTCATAATACATTTAATGACAAAAAATTTATAAAGTTATTGAAATTATTAAATTTTTAGAGGCATTTCACCCAAAAAAAGTTCAAAAAATCGGTGTACTTTCAGGTTTTTTTCCATATTTCGCTTAAAAAATAGCAAACCTGGACAATTTTGGACTTTTTTAAAAGTTTATGGAAAAATATTACCAAATTAAATAGAATTTTTCTATATTTCGTTGCAATTAACTCAAATAACGTCGAAAATCCGTTAAAATGATGAAATTTCAGGTTTTTGGCCATATTTAACTTTAAATAAAGCAAATATAGTCAACTTTTAAGTCATTTTAAATATATAGGCAATATCTATCCAAATTTAAAAGAAAATTTTAATTTTATTTTATAGTTAACCCAAAAATCGTCAAATACTCGAAAATAATCGTTGAAATTTCAGTTTTTTGGCCATATTTTGCTAAAAATTGAGCAAATCTATTCGAGTTTGGACTCATTTTAATGTTCATGACGACATGTATCCAAATTCTTTAAAATTTTTGAATTATATTTTTGAAGGTTACTCAAAAAACGTGGAAAACTCGAATAAAAAATCGGTAAAATTGTATGCTTTCGGCCATATTCCGCTAAAATTGAGCAAAACGGGAAGGGTTTCGGAATCTATTTAAAGTTTATGTCATCTTACCATATTTTATAGAGATTTTTAATTTTTCTTTACAGTTAACTCAAAAAACCTCGAAAACACAAAAAAGTCGGTGAAATTTTAGGTTCTTGGTCTTATTTTGATAAGAGTTGTGCAAACCAGTTTACTTTTTGACTCATATTACATTTTTACTAAATTTAAATAATTTATTATTAAATTCATCAACTTTTTCGTAGCATTATACCCAAAAAAAGTCAATAACAAGAAAAAACCACGTGAAATTTCAGGTTTTTGGCCATATTTTGGTAAACATTCAGCAGAAAAGGTCACCTTTTGACTCATATTACATGCTTTGACTAAATATATATAAAATTATAAATTCGCTAAATTTTTAGGGTCATTTTACCAAGAAAACGTAAAAAGCCCGAAAAAAACCGGTGAAATTTCAGGTTTTTGGCCATATTTTGCTAAAAATTGAGCAGAACAGATCAAGTTTTGACTCATATTACATTAATTGACAATAAATTTATAAAGTTATTGAAATTATTAAATTTTTAGAGGCATTTTACCCAAAAAAAGTTCAAAAACTCGAAAAAATCGGTGTAATTTCAGTTTTTTTTCCATATTTCGCTAAAAAAATAGCAAACTAAGACAATTTAGGACTTTTTTAAAATAGTATGGAAGGATATAATCAAATTATATAGAATGTTTCTATATCTCATTGCAATTAACTCAAAAATCGTCAAAAACTCGAGAATAATTGTTGTAATTTCAGTTTTTTGGCCATATTTTGCTAAAAATTGAGCAAATCTATTCGAGTTTGGGCTCATTTTAAAGTTCATGAAGACATATCCAAATTCTTAAAATTTTTAAATTATATTCTAGAACGTTACTCAAAAAACGTGGAAAACTCGAATAAAAAATCGGTAAAATTGTATGCTTTCGGCCATATTCCGCTAAAATTGAGCAAAACAGGTTTCGGACTCGATTCAAAGTTTTTGTCATGATCCTACCATATTTTATAGATATTTTTAATTTTTTTTTGCAGTAAACTCAAAAAACGTCGAAAACACAAATAAATCGGTGAAATTTCAGGTTCTTGGTCTTATTTTGATAACAATTGTGCAAAACAGGTCACGTTTTGACTCATATTACATTTTTTACTAAATTCATATAAATTATTTAAATTCATTACATTTTTCGTACCATTTCACCCAAAAAACGTCCATCACCCGAAAAAAACTGGTGAAATTTCATGTTTTTGGCCATATTTTGCTAAACATTGAGCAAATCTACTCAAGGTATGATTCATTTTCAAGTTTTTGACTAGATATATCCAAATTCATTAAAAGGTTTCAATTATTTTCATTATGTAACTCAAAATAGTCGGTAACTAAAAAAAATTCGCTAAAATTTTGTTTCGGGCCATATTTTTCATAACATTGCGGAAAACTAGACAGTATTGGAATATTTTTAAAGGTAATGACATGATCTTACCACATATTATAGAAATTTTTAATTTTTCGTTGCAGTAAACTCATAAAACGACGATAACCGGGGAAGAAAATGGATTAAATTTCAGGTATTTCCCCTATTCTTACTTTAATTTGAGCAAAACTAGTCAAGTTTGTACTAATTTTAAAGTTATTGAGAAAATCTAACGAATTTTCAAATTTTCTTAACAGTGAACCCAAAAAACGTCAAGAACTCCAAAAAAATCGGTGAAATTTCAGGTTTTTGGCCATATTTTGCTAAAAATTGAGCAGAACAGGTCAATTTTTGATTCAAATTACATTTATTGACTAAATATTTACAAAGTTATTGAAATCATTAAATTTTTAGAGGCATTTCACCCAAAAAAGGTCAAAAACTCGAAAAATTCGTTGTAATTTCAGGTTTTTTGCCATATTTTGCTAAAAAAATACTAAAATAAGACAATTAGGACTTTTGTAAAATTTTATGGGAAGATATTATAAATTTCATAGAATTTTTCTATATTTCGTTGCAATTATTCCAAAAAACGTCGAAAATCCGAAAAAAAATGATGAAATTTTAAGTTTTTGGCCATATTTAACTTAAAATAAAGCAAATATAGTCAACTCTTAAGTCATTTTAAATATATAGGCGCTATCTATCCAAATTAAAAACAAAATTTTAATTTTATTTAATAGTTAACCCAAAAATTGGCAAAAACTCGAAAATAATCGTTGAAATTTCAGTTTTTTGGCCATATTTTGCTAAAAACTGAGCAAATCTATTCGAGTTTGGACTCATTTTAATGTTCATGACGACATATATCAAATTCTTTAAAATTTTTGAATTATATTTTAAAAGGTTACTCAAAAAACGTGATAACTCGAATAAAAAATCGGTTAAATTTTATGCTTTCGGCCATATTCCGCTAAAATTGAACAAAACGGGAAGGGTTTCGGAAAATTTGTTAAGTTTATGTCATGATTTTATCATATTTTTTAGAAATTTTTAATTTTTCTTTACAGTAATCTCAAAAAACCTTGAAAACACAAAAAAATCGGTGAAATTTCAGGTTCTTGGTCTTATTTTGATAAATGTTGCGCAAACCAGTTTTCTTTTTGACTCATATTACATTTTTACTAAATTTATATAAACTTATTATTAAATTCATTAACTTTTTCGTAGCTTTATACCCAAAAAAAGTCAATAACAAGAAAAAAACACGTGAAATTTCAGGTTTTTTGCCATATTTTGGTAAAAATTCAGCAAAAAAGGTCAAGTTTTGAGTCATATTACATGCTTTGACTAAATATATATAAAATTATAAATTCGCTAAATTTTTAGCGGCATTTTACCCAAAAACGTAAATAACCGGTAAAAAACTGGTGAAATTTGAGGTTTTTTGGTAATATTTTGGTAAATATTGAGCAAATCTATTAATGTTTGGACTCATATTACATTTTTTGACTAAATATATATAAATTCGCTAAATTTTAGGGTCATTTTACCCAAAAAACGTTAAAAACCCGAAAAAAACTGGTGAAATTTCAGGTTTTTGGCCATATTTAGCTAAAAATTGAGTAGAACAAATCAGGTTTTGACTCATATTACATTTATTGACAAAAAATTTATAAAGTTATTGAAATTATTAAATTTTTAGAGGCATTTCACCCAAAAAAAGTTCAAAAAATCGGTGTAATTTCAGGTTTTTTTCCATATTTCGCTAAAAAATAGCAAACCTAGACATTTTGGTCTTTTTTAAAAGTTTATGGAAAAATATTACCAAATTAAATAGAATTTTTCTATATTTCGTTGCAATTAACTCAAAAATCGTCGAAAATCCGAAAAAAAATGATGAAATTTCAAGTTTTTGGCCATATTTAACTTAAAATAAAGCAAATATAGTCAACTCTTAAGTCATTTTAAATATATAGGCGCTATCTATCCAAATTAAAAACAAAATTTTAATTTTATTTAATTGTTAACCCAAAAATCGTCAAAAACTCGAAAATAATCGTTGAAATTTCAGTTTTTTGGCCATATTTTACTAAAAATTGAGCAAATCTATTCGAGTTAGGACTCATTTTAACGTTCATGACGACATTTATCCAATTTATCTAAAATTTTTGAATTTTAATTTAGTATGTTACTCAAAAAACGTGGAAAACTCGAATAAAAAATCAGTTAAATTTTATGTTTTCGGCCATATTCCGCTAAATTTTAGCAAAACTTGACTGTTTTGGACTCTTCTTAAAATTTATGACATGATCTTACCTTATCTTATAGAAATTTATAATTTTTCTTTGAAAAAAAACACAAAAAACGTCGAAAACACAATAGAAACCGATGAAATTTCATGTTTTTGGCCATATTTTGTTAAAAAGTGAGCTTACCAGGTGGATTCTTGACTCATATTACATTATATGACTTAATATATATAAATTTATTGAATTCATTAAATTTTTCGTATTATTTCACCCAAAAAACGTCAAAATCCCGAAAAAAACTGATGAAATTACAGGGTTTTTGGCCATATTTTGCTAAAAATTGAGCAGAACAGGTCAAGTATTGAATCATATTAAATCTATTGTCTAAATATTTATAATTTTTTTAAATTCATTAAATTTTGAGGCATTTCACCCAAAAAAAGGTCAAAAACTCGAAATAATCGGTGTAATTTCAGGTTATTTGCCATATTTTGCTAAAAAAATTGCAAAATAAGACAATTTAGGACCTTTTTAAAATAGTATGGAAGGATATAACCAAATTATATAGAATGTTTCTATATATCATTGCAATTAACTCAAAAATCGTTAAAAACTCGAGAATAATTGTTGTAATCTCAGTTTTTTGGCCATATTTTGCTAAAAATTGAGCAAATCTATTCGAGTTTGGACTCATTTTAAAGTTCATGAAGACATATCCAAATTCATTAAAATTTTTAAATTATATTTTAGAAGGTTACTCAAAAAACGTGGAAAACTCGAATAAAAAATCGGTAAAATTGTATGCTTTCGGCCATATTCCGTTAAAATTGAGCAAAACGGGACAGGTTTCGGACTCGATTCAAAGTTTTTGTCATGATCCTACCATATTTTATAGATATTTTTAATTTTTTTTTGCAGTAAACTCAAAAAACGTCGAAAACACAAATAAATCGGTGAAATTTCAGGTTCTTGGTCTTATTTTGATAACAATTGTGCAAAACAGGTCACGTTTTGACTCATATTACATTTTTTACTAAATTCATATAAATTAATTAAATTCATTATATTTTTCGTAGCATTTCACCCAAAAAACGTCCATAACCCGAAAAAAACTGGTGAAATTTCAGGTTTTTGGCCATATTTTGCTAAAAATTGAGCAAATCTATTCAAGGTATGATTCATTTTTAAGTTTTTGACGAGATATATCCAAATTCATTTAAAGGTTTCAATTATTTTCATCATGTAACTCAAAAAAGTCGATAACTCAAAATCGCTAAAATTTTGTTTCGGGCCATATTTTTCATAACATTGCGGAAAACTAGACAGTATTGGAATATTTTTAAAGGTAATGACATGATCTTACCACATTTTATAGAAATTTTTAATTTTTCGTTGCAGTAAACTCATAAAACGACGATAACCGGAGAAGAAAATGGATTAAATTTCAGGTATTTCCCCTATTCTTACTTTAACCCTCCAAGGACGAGAATTATTTTTTCTTAAAAATTACCCTAATTTTAGTATATTGGTATTCAGATGTCCTAAATTAACAACAGAAAATTGTTTAAAAAAAGTTAACAATAATAGGTTCGTTGCAAATGCCCGTTCCCATATGGGCACGTCAGTCCTTCCCGCTACTACTATTACGCGCGCCATGATGAAATTTAAAAAAAGCATATAATCGCAAAAAATCATATTTATTTCAAAAAAATATTGTATGAAATGGTTTTTCTTGGAAGATATAAGTATTTGTTTTATAATTATTTTGTTAAGTACTTTGTAAAACATTTAACACAGAGCCCAGCATCGCACTTATTACGCATTGTTCTCCCACGACTCTCGCACTCTTCATATGCGCAGCGTTTTCCCTTGTTCTGCGGTATGTTACCGATTAAACCGATTAAATAATCATACCACAACTCTTGCGTGGAGCCAGTTTTTGACGTGGAAGCCTTGCTGAGTCGTCCACCGGGTGGTTTTTATTCCGTCTTGTACCGAGTAAAGTACACCTGAGCAATCTTCCGTCTGAACTCTAATTTTGTCCTTGGATCTGAGGATTTCCTTTTATTATTATTATTATTCGATTGTCTGAGTTTTAAATAATTTATATAAATCATATCTTACCAATATGCAGTGAATTTACATGAATTTGGTCAGTTCCACCCATATGCTTATTATACTGGGATATGAAGTAGGGTTATGGAAGCTGAATAATTTTCTTTTGTTTCCTATAAAACCTTTTAGCTTTCATCAACGGCGTAACTCCATACGCTGTTGAAGCTGCCACAATTACCAAATTGTCCAGCCATTTAGTGATTCCTATTCCTTCACATGTAGAAATAGCTATGATGCTCTTTCCACTCTCCTCCTTTTTTAGATAATTTTTTGGTGGTAGCGGACAATCTTTCGGAATCCGGTTCTTTCTGATTCGCCCAGCTCCATTGTAGCCACATCCTTTCAAATGTGGCAATAAATTCTTTCGTGTAAATTATATATTGAGCTAAATAAATTAATGCTATTATATTATTTCACATACCACTTCAAATTATAATAACCAAATCTTATCGATTTACCTCTACTACATCGCTTGCAGTTGTGTCTTCCGTAGTATCTTATCATCTCTTCTTCACAATCTAAGAACTGGGAAGGCACCAAATGCTGCAAACATCTCTGTGTAATTATTTTCATCGTAGGCCAGACTTTGTAGAACCCATCGCTTGACTGTCTAACTTAGTATTATCCGCTAAGTGTAAAAACTTCATTATTTTGAAGAATCAGTCCCTCCTCATCGCTCTACTAACCAATTCAATATGTATATCCTTTTTCACGTCCCAGTAATATTTTTTCCAGGAGAATGTTGTACCCGGATACAATCAAAATGCCAATGACGGCTCGCATCTCCTCTGCTGTAATTTGTGGACTGGGGTAATTAAAAAATCGGGCGTAATTCTCACTTTGTTCCACTATGAATGCGACGAAATCGTCATCGATGAAGAGCTCTAGCAATTAGATGCAGCTAAGTTTAGAGTATGAAAAGTAATCTGCTTCAGAAAAACTTCCCGTACACTCAATGCTGCCCTTTATCCATTTTCTCCGCACAGATTTTTTTGCCCCATCGTCTTCTCCAGCACCGATACTTTCGTTGGCTGCCAACCAAATTTTGGCTTGTGCCCTCATTTGCTTGCCAGTGATATTGTCAACCAATCTTCATCAGTTAGCTCATTTTCTTCTGTTGGAGAAATTAAGTATCGGTAACATCTACCTCACTCTCTTCATCCTCGTCAAGGATTCGGAGAGCCTCCTTCAGTGAAGTCGACTCATGAAAACTTACGTATTTCCTGAATAGAAACTATAACACCTCTAATGATATCATTTTTATGTGAAGCTAATAAAAATTGATAGGATTTGTATATCTAGTACAATAATCATTCGCTAATATATGTTGTTTCCGCTTCTACTATATAAATTTAGGTTTTCCGAGATTTAGTTCATAAATATGCATAATAATTGCCATAGTCTTCTTGTCACAACTTAAAACTAAAATAATTCTTAACTTAATTGCACCAAAAATAATGTATTATGTCGCAAAATATTCTTTTATATCTATTATATATAGATGCTTCTCCGGATTCATTCATGTATCCATATCTATTATATATAGATGCTTCTCCGGATTCATTCATATATATAGCTATATAGATAGGATACAAATTCACAGGCTAAACCACAAGCGTCATTGACTTGAAATTTTTATGACATATTGGCCATAACGTGAAACCCCCAGGAAAAAAGCGACTTTGATCCTCAGTGTCATAGGTTCGATTCCAGAGGGCCCCAAAGTCCCGATTTTTCCCGTTTAAATGCATTGCCGTGATTTTCGGGAATTTTTAAAAAATAATTTCCGGATAAGTAGAGAAATAAAACTCAAGGAGCCTGTATTTATGGTGTTGGACTTTTGAAAAGTTTAATGACTTTCACAAAAAATATCCTGGGTTCGATGCTAGGACGATGCAAAAATCTGCCCTTTAAAATACATGGGAGCGGTTTTTCATTATTTTTTTTCGTGCATCTCTCGAAATAATAGGAAGTTCGTGCTTAGCCGGAAAGTGTAAGGTAACAATTAGTTTAAGAAAAAAATTTTCATAAGACCGTACTATTCCTTGGTTCGATGCCAGAGCACATTAACATTTCTCTTATAAGGAATATAAGGGAAAAGTAAGACTTCGATTGAGGCAGTTGCAGCCAATATTTCTGCTTGAATTTTCGCACATAGTTAAAGAATAATATCTTCTATTATCTTGCATCGGAAGTTTCACCAGAAAGACCTGGGTTCGATGCCGGGCGGTAAATATGTCTCCCGTTTAAAATACATAGGGTTAGTATTTCATTATTTTTTTGATGCACTTATCGAAATGATAGGAAGTTCGTGCTTGGCTGGAAGATGTATGGTTAAAACTGGTTTAAGAAAACAGTTTTCAGAAGACCGAAATATTCCTGGGTTCGATGCCAGACCACATTAACATTTCTCTCATAAGAAATAGAAGGGAAAAGTAGGACGTCGTTTGATGCAGTTGCAGATAATATTTCAGCTTGAATTTTCACAGATAGTTAGAGATGGTGATTTTCTATTATGCTGCATAGTAAGTATCACCAGGAAGACCCGGGTTCGATGCCAGACGAATAAATTGCAGCGAGTAATCAGAATATTTTCAATCCATTTTCTTTCTTTTGAGGGCCTTCCCCATATGACGCCGACATGAAATTAGTGTTGTCGATCTGCTTGCAGTATGCAAGCTACATTTTACTCGTATATATATATATATATATATATATATATATATATAGAGAGAGGATACAAACTCACAGCCTAAACCACAAGAGTGATTGAGCTGAAATTTTTACGGCGTATTGGCCATAACGTGTAACCACCAGAAAAATTGCAATTTTAATCCTCAGTGTCATGGGTTCGATGCCAGGGGGCTCCAAAGTCCCGATTTTTCCCGTTTAAATGCATTGCTTTGATTTTCGGGAATTAAAAAAAAATACTTCCCGGATAGGTAGAGAATTAAAACTCAAGGAGCCTTTACATATGGTCATGATCTATCGAAAACATAAATGAGTTTTACGGAAAATAACCTGGGTTCGATGCTAGGTCGATGCAAAAATCTGCCGTTTAAAATACATTGTGTCGATTTATAAGATTTTTTTTGGACCCCTTTCCAATTGCATGGAAACTTGAAATTCGGTAGGAGGTTAGATACCATAAAAATATATCATAATCGAATTTTACATATTCGCCGATGGTCCTTGGTTCGATCCCAGAGGGACATTTATATTCCTCAATGCATTTCTTACGGAGATAACGGAAACAAACTTTAGGTACTTCCCGGCATGCTATCAACTTTAAACTTAGCATGATAGAAGAACCAGTCTTAACAAATCAAACTATGCATTCATAGCTATCAATGTGTCCTGGGTTCGACACCAGGTGTCTCTGCAATCAAAAGTTGATCCGATTTTTAGGAATTATTTTGAAACCTTTCCCAATAATATAGAAACTTGAAATTTGGCATGTAGATTGAGATCATTAATAACTTTCAGAAACATTTTTTAAAAACCCGTGATCGTCTTTGGTTCGAGTCCCGAGAGCCATTTACATTCATGAACATTAGAGCGTCTTTTGAGGCAGTTGTAGCCAATATTTCTGCTTGAATTTTCACACATAGTTAGAGATGGTGATCTTCTATTGTGTTTCATAGTAAGTTTTCCAGTAAGACCCGGGTTCGATGCCAGACGATGATATTTCAGCGAAGTTTAAGAAAAAATTAAATCCTTTTTTCTCTTATGAGGACCGTCCCGATGTGATGCCGATATGAAATTAGTATTGCCGATCTGCTTGCAGTATGCAAGCTACATTTTACTCGTATATATATATAGGTATATCCGGAGAAACGTCTATATATAATAGATATCCGGAGAAGCGTCTATATATAATAGATATATAGACGCTTCTCCGGATATACCTATATCTATTATATATAGACGCTTCTCCGGATATACTTATATATATATATATATATATAAACGACATTGAACCTAGGTGTCATGGGTTCGACTCCAGAAGGCCCCAAAGTCGCGATTTTCCCCATAAGATTACATGGCGGGGATTTTCGAAAATTTTTTTGAGGCACTTCCCGGAAGAGTTGAGAGTTGAAATTCAAGAGATAGCTAGATGCCGTGTATATCTAAAGGAAACCACAAAGACATCTACAAATATTATCCTTGGTTCGATGCTAGGCCAGGGCAAATATTCCCCGTTTAATTTACATTGCGATTTTTAAGATTTTTTTTAATTACTTACAGATGACTTGGAAAATTGAAACTTGGCACGTGGATATATATCATAAATATATTTCATAAAAAAATTTTAGAACTCGCAGCTGGTCCTTGGTTCGATCCCAGAGGGCCAATTAAATTCGTGAAAATTCGAACGTCTTTTGGGGCAATGCATCCTTATGGATCCTACAATGCATTTCTTATGGAGATTACGGAAGCAAATTTTAGGTACTTCCCGGCAAGTTGTTGACTTCAAACTTTGCATTTAATAAGATCAGGTCAAACCAAGTCATAATGTGTTTTCACAGCTGCCATTAGGTCCTGGGTTCGACACCAGGCGTCTCTACAATCAGTAATTGATTCAATTTTTATGAACTATTTTGAACCCTTTGCCAATAATATAGAAACTTCAAATTCGGCATATAGATAGAGATCATAAATAGCTTTCAGAAATATATTTTAGATTTCTAAGATTGTCCTTGGTTCGAATCCAGAGAGCCATTTAAATTCGTAAAAATTCGAACGTCTTTTGAGGCAGTTGTAGCCCATATTTCTGCTTGAATTTTCACACATAGTTAGAGATAGTGATGTTCTATTGTGTTTCATAGTAAGTTCACCAGTAAGACCCGGGTTCAATGCCAGACGATGGAATTTCGGCGAATTTTAAGAAAAATTTCAATCCACTTTTTTCTTTTAATGGCCGTCCCGATATGATGCCGACATGAAAATAGTGTCGTCGATCTGCTTGCAGTATGCAAGCAACATTTTACTCGTACTATATATAGCTTTCCTTGACAGCCATCGGCAAGGAAATCGCGTAGTAGTGGGAAGGCCTGACGTGCCCATATGGGAACGCAGCAATAAACAACGTTATAACAACAACAAATAACACCAAACTCTGCTCTTTTTAATTTATTTCGATGACTAGAACATCATACTAAAGGTATAAAAGCAAAAGACTACTTTAAATTAAAAACAGTAAAACTTATTAAAATTAGTTGCCAGAAGGATCCATCTCAAAATTTCCCTGTTTTTCGAAAAATCACAAGAAATATTTCCCTTGACTTAAATGCACCAAAACTCAAATGAAACTAAGCTTTGGACCCTCTTAGCTCACAAAATATCGTTTACTGACCATTTTATGACACTCAAGATATTGTTTAGCTACCTAGAGAACCCAGCTGCAGTCCGTTCCCATATGGGAACGTCAGTCCTTTAAGGGTTAATTTGAGCAAAACTAGTCAAGTTTGTACTAATTTTGAAGTTATTGAGAAAATCTAACGAATTTTCAAATTTTCTTAACACTGAACCCAAAAAACGTCAAAAACTCCAAAAAAATCGGTGAGATTTCAGGTTTTTGGCCATATTTTGCTAAAAATTGAGCAGAACAGGTCAATTTTTGATTCAGATTACATTTATTGACTAAATATTTATCAAGTTATTGAAATCATTAAATTTTTAGAGGCATTTCACTCAAAAAAGGTCAAAACCTCGAAAAATTCGGTGTAATTTCAGGTTTTTTGCCATATTTTGCTAAAAAATTAGCAAACTAAGACAATATAGGACTTTTTTAAAATTTTATGGGAAGATATTATAAATTATATAGAATTTTTCTATATTTCGTTGCAATTATTTCAAAAAACGTCGAAAATCCGAAAAAAAGTGATGAAATTTTAAGTTTTTGGCCATATTTAACTTAAAATAAAGCAAATATAGTCAACTTTTAAGTCATTTTAAATATATAGGCGCTATCTATCCAAATTAAAAACAAAATTTTAATTTTATTTAATAGTTAACCCAAAAATCGTCAAAAACTCGAAAATAATCGTTGAAATTTCAGTTTTTTGGCCATTTTTTGCTAAAAATTGAGCAAATCTATTCGAGTTTGGACTGATTTTAATGTTCATGACGACATTTATCCAATTTATTTAAAATTTTTGAATTTTAATTTAGTATGTTACTCAAAAAACGTGGAAAACTCGAATAAAAAATCGGTTAAATTTTATGTTTTCGGCCATATTCCGCTTAATTTTAGCAAAACTTGAGTGTTTTGGACTCTTCTTAAAATTTATGACATGATCTTACCATATCTTATAGAAATTTATAATTTTTCTTTGAAAAAAAACACAAAAAACGTCGAAAACACAATAGAAACCGATGAAATTTCATGTTTTTGGCCATATTTTGTTAAAAAGTGAGCTAACCAGGTGGATTTTTGACTCATATTACATTATATGACTTAATATATATAAATTTATTGAATTCATTAAATTTTTTGTATTATTTTACCCAAAAAACGTCAAAATCCCGAAAAAAACTGATGAAATTACAGGTTTTTGGCCATATTTTGCTAAAAATTGAGCAGAACAGGTCAAGTATTGAATCATATTAAATCTATTGTCTAAATATTTATAATTTTTTTAAATTCATTAAATTTTGAGGCATTTTACACAAAAAAGGTCAAAAACTCGAAATAATCGGTGTAATTTCAGGTTATTTGCCATATTTTGCTAAAAAAATAGCAAAATAAGACAATTTAGGACTTTTTTAAAATAGTATGGAAGGATATAACCAAATTATATAGAATGTTTCCATATCTCATTGCAATTAACTCAAAAATCGTCAAATACTCGAGAATAATTGTTGTAATTTCAGTTTTTTGGCCATATTTTGCTAAAAATTGAGCAAATCTATTCGAGTTTGGACTCATTTTAAAGTTCATGAAGACATATCCAAATTCATTAAAATTTTTAAATTATATTTTAGAAGGTTACTCAAAAAACGTGGAAAACTCGAATAAAAATTCGGTAAAATTGTATGCTTTCGGCCATATTCCGCTAAAATTGAGCAAAACGGGACAGGTTTCGGACTCGATTCAAAGTTTTTGTCATGATCCTACCATATTTTATAGAAATTTTTTAATTTTTTTTGCAGTAAACTCAAAAAACGTCGAAAACACAAATAAATCGGTGAAATTTCAGGTTCTTGGTCTTATTTTGATAAAAATTGTGCAAAACAGGTCACGTTTTGACTCATATTACATTTTTTACTAAATTCATATAAATTAATTAAATTCATTACATTTTTCGTAGAATTTCACCCAAAAAACGTCCATAACCCGAAAAAAACTGGTGAAATTTCAGGTTTTTGGCCATATTTTGCTAAACATTGAGCAAATCTATTCAAGGTATGATTCATTTTTAAGTTTTTGACGAGATATATCCAAATTCATTAGAAGGTTTCAATTATTTTCATCATGTATCTCAAAAATGTCGATAACTCAAAATCGCTAAAATTTTGTTTCGGGCCATATTTTTCATAACATTGCGGAAAACTAGACAGTATTGGAATATTTTTAAAGGTAATGACATTATCTTACCACATTTTATTGAAATGTTTAATTTTTCGTTGCAGTAATCTCATAAAACGACGATAACCGGAGAAGAAAATGGATTAAATTTCAGGTTTTTCCCCTTTTTTACATTCATTTGAGCAAAACTAGTCAAGTTTGTACTAATTTTAAAGTTATTGAGAAAATCTAACGAATTTTAAAATTTTCTTAACAGTGAACCCAAAAAACGTCAAAAACTCCAAAAAAATCGGTGAGATTTCAGGTTTTTGGCCATATTTTGCTAAAAATTGTGCAGAACAGGTCAAGTTTTGATTCAGATTACATTTATTGACTAAATATTTAAAAAGTTATTGAAATCATTAAATTTTTAGAGGCATTTCACCCAAAAAAGGTCAAAAACTCGAAAAATTCGGTGTAATTTCAGGTTTTTTTGCCATATTTTGCTAAAAAATTAGCAAACTAAGACAATATAGGACTTTTTTAAAATTTTATGGGAAGATATTATAAATTATATAGAATTTTTCTATATTTCGTTGGAATTATTTCAAAAAACGTCGAAAATCCGAAAAAAAGTGATGAAATTTTAAGTTTTTGGCCATATTTAACTTAAAATAAAGCAAATATAGTAAACTTTTAAGTCATTTTTAATATATAGGCGCTACCTATCCAAATTAAAAACAAAATTTTAATTTTATTTAATAGTTAACCCTAAAATCGTCAAAAACTCGAAAATAATCGTTGAAATTTCAGTTTTTTGGCCATATTTTGCTAAAAATTGAGCAAATCTATTCGAGTTTGGACTCATTTTTATGTTCAAAACGACATATATCAAATTCTTTAAAATTTTTGAATTATATTTTAAAAGGTTACTCAAAAAACGTGAAAACTCGAATAAAAAATCGGTTAAATTTTATGCTTTCGGCGATATTCCGCTAAAATTGAACAAAACGGGA